>JAZHEH010002229.1:0-10000000 GCA_036589455.1 Ateles fusciceps
CAGGCAGCAGTATATCGCCTCTTCCGAGGAGGCTGGGAGGGGACGGGACCCGATCCGGATTTCCGAATCTGCAGTGAGGCCCCGCTTCTCTGCCCTGTCGGGTTTTTTCTTTCTCCCTGGACTCTCAGGCAGTTCAATTCCCTCATCCGGTGCCGCCGAAGCGTCCAACCTCGGGGAAGGGGCGGGCAGGGACAACTCACCTTACTGTTCGCCTTCCTTCCCTCCTTGTTGTGGGTCTGCTTCATCAAACGGAGATGTGAGACCTTCTTCTGAGCGTTGCATGGATGTAAAACTCATTTCACTTCTTTCAAAGTTAGAGAGGCCTCAGCAGCCAGTGTAGAAAGCCGGTGCTAAACAGCAGCTATGGTTCGTCTTATGATCAGGGTGGTCCACCCTTTCCTTCCTCTACCTTGAAGGTGCCTACCATGTATCCAGGTGGGAGTTCCTCTCTAACCTTCACATCACAGCCCATTTAAATGTCCCGCTCTGGAGCTGTGAGGCCTGCAATACCCACGTACAGTATAATGGATCCCTGTGGAAGACGGCTACATGGCTGACGTTAGCTCTCACTTTCAAGAAGGAAGAGACTTCATTGAATGTGTCAGAGAAAAGGAAGGCAAGGTCTTGGTGCACTGTGAGGCTGGGGTCTCCTGTTCACGCACCATCTGCATGGCTTACCTCATGAACACCAAACAGTGCTGCCTGAAGGAGACCTTCAATTATGTCAAGTTATGGAGGAGCCTGATCTTGCCACACTTTGCTTTCATGGGCCAGCTCCTGCAGTAGGAATTTGAAATCCTGCCTTCCACACCCAACCCCCAGCTTCCCTCCTACCAAGGGGAGGCAGCAGGCTCTTCATTGAAGGTCATTTGCAGACATTTAGCTCTGACTTGAGGGTGCCTACTGCATAGTCCCTGCCTCAGTGCTGTCCTCATTGCCCACCCACTGGACAGTCTCAGAGCTTAGCAGGAGCCCTGTGGCCACAGCCACATTCTGCTAAAACTGGGATGGAGGAACCAGCCTGGCCCTAAGAGCAGCTATGATTTTTGTTTTTAAGAGTCATGGACATTTCACATCTTTGCAATACTGAAGTCCTCACTCTGTCATGTTGTCCCAGTGGTCACCAACCTTGCAAATGAACTTCAGACTGACCTCAGGGTAGGTTCTAGGGACTAAAGGAAGGCCAAGCCATTATGGGAGCGCAGCATGTGCTGACGGCGGTACTTCCAGACCCTCTGCCCTCTCGGACTGCCCAATCCTTGCACCTCAGAGTTTGCCTTTTCATGTCAAGCATAAGGCAATAAATACCTGCAGGAACCCGGGGAGAAAGAAGTTGCTGGATCAGGAGAAAAGGCAGTGATAAAGCCAATTCATTTTGAAGGAAGCGCAGTTTCCACCTTATTTTTGTAACTTTGGCAGTCTCATTGTCTTTCTCCATTGCTTCAGGGAATAAGCTGATCACCATCTAGTCAGGAAAGTAACCCTTCAGGGTTTGTAGGGACATTATATATATGCCTATTTGATCCCTGTAAGTTTTTTACATACCCTCTCGGGTCCAATGGAGGCAGTTGGTTGAAGTAGCAAAATGTTGACTTTTCTGGGTTTCTCTCTTGCTGTAGGTTCCTCACTGACCTTGGATTTGTATAGGTGTGATGCAAGTCCATACTTGAATAAGTATGACTTGTATTCAAACTTAAACTTATCTTGTTTCACCTCTTCTCAAAGCAACTCTTTATTTGAGAAAAGAGTTTTCAGATCACAGACCCAAAAAATCATACCATCAAGGTGGCGGCAGGTGGTTCCAGGAGGAAACGATACTTGCTGTGTATCCTGGGTCAGTGATGGTGAACACTGGCTTCTTCAGCTTCCTGTCTTTCTATGTGCTGGGTCTCTTGTGACAGTTGTTTTCCTCTCTGCCCTTGGGGTTCTCTTCAAGCCATTGACTTCAGGAATTTGCAGATTTTGCAACACATGCAAGTGTGAAGAAAAACTGTATGTTACTGGCCGTTGCTGTTTATAGTGCAAAATAAAAATAGCAAAATGAAAAAAGATCAATGGAGGCCTTTTGGTACTTACCACAGGCTGTACTTTTTCACTGACTGAATAAGAGAGAGGAGGCAGAGTGAACTTATCCCATATACGCCTCAGTCCAAGCCTGGTCTGCAGCATGAATGGAGCAACATGGAAAAATAAAACAAGATCAGTAGATTACATAAACATTTCCAGAACTTGCTTTTTAAAAAAAAATTTTTTTTTTATTTCTCTTTTATCAGCTCCCCAAGTACTTGGGAAGAAAAATGTCCAGAACTTCTAATGAAGAAACTGATGAATTCATGAAGCTGATAATCAAGATTTAGCAAAACAAAAAAATTAATTACATGAGATTGAATAACTAATAATGTTTTCATGACTTTTATTTGAAATATTGATGGTTCTTTACTTATATGTTTTGTTTCCCAAATTTAAGAAAACATTTTCTTTTATGCTATCTATAGCTTTCAGCAATTTGATAAAGCATACATTTGTGAACAAAAGTAAAAGCAATTACTTTTTCTTTCTACTAAGTACTTCCAGAATTTGGAAATTATTTCGTGAGTATACTTATTTTTAATGGAAATATAATTATTTCCATAAGTTCAATAATAATCTCCTCTATTTATAGCAAGATACAATTGGAAATATTTGGAATATCATATTTAAGGTGTTTATAAGTACTGTAGACAAAGTCGAAAGTCTGTCTTGATTTAGGTGACTAGCCTCACGAGTTTTTTTGTTGTTGTGTTGTTTTTGAGACAGGGTCTCGCTCTGTCGCCCAGGCTGGAGTGCAGTGGGACGATCTTGGCTCACTGCAACCTCTGCCCCCTGGGAAGGGGAATCCAGTGGTTCTCATGCCTCAGCTTTCTGAGTAGCTGGGACTACAGCCTGGTGCCATCACGTCCAACTAATTTTTGTGTTTTTAATAGAGATGGGGTTTCACCATATTGGCCGGGCTGGCCTTGAACTCCTGGCCTCAAGCAATCTGCCCACCATGGCCTCCCAAAATGCTGGCATTACAAGTATGAGTCACTGTGACCAGCCTCAAGAGGTTTTTAAATCTGAAATTACAATGCAACCAATTGTTATTCTTGATATGCTTATGCAAATGATTAGGCAAAATTGGATAAAATTGATCTCATTCTGCAAAAAAAATTTGCCTTTCTCTGATGATCTTTGGTAGAAATTGGGAAGACTGTGGAGAGAAAACTTATATTTCCAGAGAAAAGCTGTAATACACCAGTTACTGGAATATAGCCCTGTGCATTGTTTTTGAGTTTTTATTATTTACTTGTGGAATGAACTGCATTCTAAATCCAATCCAGCTTTCTTCCATGCAAGTACTAAGAATTACTGTGTTCCTGAAGCCCTATAAGCTGAAATTAAATAATTTTTTTTTTTTTTTTGAGTCAGGGTCTTCCTCTGTCACCCAGGCCCAATGGGCTCACGGCAGCCTTGAACTCCTGGCTTCAAGTGATTCTCCTGCCTCCACTTCCTAAGTACCTGGAAACTATAGGTGCACATCACCACAACCAGGCAATTTTTAAATTTTTTGTAGATGATATCTTTCTTTGTTGCCCAGACTGGTCTCAAACTTCTGGCTTCAAGCCATCCTCCAGCATCAGCCTCCCAAAGTGTTGGGATTACAGGCATGAACCCAAGTCCAGCAGAAATGGATTTTAGAAGACAAGTCTCATAATTTGATGTTTGGGCCACACAGAAAGTTCACTGACCACCTGATGCCATAATCAGAGACATTAAAACTGCAAACCAGAGCAAGAAGTTGATTGGCTTCATGATGTGAGCAGTTTTCCCAAGATAACAGAACAAGACTCCCCCATCACAGTGAGAATCTTCTTTTAATTTTTTCTTGCTTATGCCTACCTCTTTTACTTGGCAGGATAATGACATAATAGAAATCTCACAATTGTAGCTACTGTGGGTAACTTGACAGAACCTGATCTAAGAACTCCTTTAGTTGGCCGGGCATGGTGGCTCACGCCTGTAATCCCAGCAGTTTGGGAGGTGGAGGTTCGAGACCAGCCTGACCGACATGGTGAAACCCGGTCTCTGCTAAAAATACAAAAAATTAGCAGGGCATGGAGCGTGCGCCTGTAATCCCAGCTACTTGGGAGGCTGAGACACGAGAATGGCTTGAACCTGGGAGGTGGAGGTTGCAGTGAGCCGAGATCATGCCACTGCACTATAGCCTGGGTGACAGAGCGAGACTCTGTCTCAAAAAAATAAAAAAATAAATCCTTTAGTCCACTTAGTGGCTAAATTTGGCACACCCAACACAGCTTTTTGGTCTATAATGTACTATTGGTCTTTTTTCTTTTTTTTAGATAACATTCTCTGCTTTAATTCAACCCAGTCATGGGATATCAGATGATAAAATTCCTCTAGATTACTTATTGGTTAAATAAGAAAATGCCGGTGTTATTGCTAATTCTATGTGCTATACCTGAATAACTTTTCTGGAGAAGTTGAGACCCAAATACACACACATAAACACGCACACACACACACACACACACACACACACACACAAACAGGCCACATTGTTACAAACAGACCTCACCTAGTTCCCCATAGTGATTTGATTTATTCAGTTGTTTGTATTTAATCCTAGGTTAATGGCTTAAAATCATTAAGCAAACTGGGGTTATCATATTACTATTAACTTTGCTTTGTATTTTCTTTTTAAAAAACTTTGTACCCATGGCTTACCAAATTTATGCAAAAGTGCAACTCCTAAGAAAATAATTCTGGCCCAGAACTTTGGGTGATAGTAAAGGCCTACAGAACAGACTTAACAATGGACTCCAGGTAGACTTAGCTTGAGAGCCACTCCCTCTAAACCTCTGTTGTTGCTCAAATGTGGCCAAAAGGGTTTTGACACTGACTTCTAGTCGTGATTCACTTCCCTTGAACATGGGGCTAGACCAGACTAACAACTCAGGACAGGTACATCTCAGCACTGACGGACAATCAAAATCTAACTATAGAATGATTGGTTAGCGATGCTTTTAAAGAACGATCTTGATCAAAAAGGGGAAATGTAAAAGTTGTCGGACCAAAATGAAGTCACTTGTGTTAAAACCTTGCCAAATGGAGCTGGAGAAGGCCATGAAGGGAGGGTTCTCATAAAAGTATGCCTAGTGATAAAAACCATCACAAAAGACTGCAAAAACTACAACCTTGTACAAAGGCCGCCACAACTTTACATAAAAAAATACTGTGAGGACATCTGCCCAGTAACTGCCTGACTAACATTGGAGTGGGGCCACCTGTGCTATTGATCTTTGTAGCCAATGATAATGATTTCAAAACAATTATGTAATTCTCCTCATTTTTCCTTAAAAAACACCTGTCTTCTTTTACCTCCCTGAATATGCCTATATGCCTTCCATATTCATTTTGCAATGCTTAATCTCAAATAAATATCTCCTTTTTTTTTTTTTTTTTTTTTTTTTTTTTGAGACAGGGTCTTGCTCTGTTGCCTAGGCTGAAGTGCAGTGGCACAATCATGGCTTATTACAGCCTTGACCTCGTGGCCTCAAGCAGTCCTTCACCGTTAGCCTCCTGAGTAGCTGGGACTACAGGCATGTGCCACCACACCTGGCTAATTTATTTACTTTTAGATTACTTCTCTATCTGTTATTTAGCTTTACACCTTGGTTGGTGACTCCAGTTTTTGCTTACTTTCTTTTTAAAAATTATACTTCCCCCCCAAAAAAATTATACTTTTTCCAAAAAATATCATCCACTTTTTGTTTTCTACATATGTTAAGAGACAAATGCAGAAGAAACAATTTAGTCTATGTTTTCATACCCATAATACATAGAGATGTAATTGTGTGACATCAGTAACTGAAAGGGGGGGATGGAGCTTTAAAATAGAAGAGTTTTGGCCAGGCGTGGTGGCTCACACACAAAGTGGTAATCCCAGCACTCTGGGAGGCCAGGGTGGGCAGATCACCAGGTCAGGAGTTCGAGACTAGCCTGACCAACATAGTGAAACCCTGTACTAAAAATACAAAAATTAGTCAGGCATGGTGGCACACACCTGTAAACCCAGCTATTCAGGAGGCTGAGGCAGGAGAATTGTTTGAACCTGGGAGGTGGAGGTTGCAGTGAGCCGAGATTGTGCCATTGCATTCTCTGTCTAAAGAAAAAAATTTTTACATGTTATTGAAGTTAAATTGGTATAAATTCAAATTTGAGTGTTATAACTTTAAGATCCTAAATGCAATTCCTATGGGAACCACAAAAAGTAGCTATAGAATATACACAAAAAGAAATGAGAAAGGAACTAAAATTATTCACTACAAAAAATAATCAAAGGCAGCAGAAGATGGTAATGCAGAAAATGAGGAGAAAAACTGTAATGCATATAGAAGACAAGTAGCAAAATGACAGAAGTTCTTCCTTATCAGCAAATTACTTCAAATATAACTGGGTTAAACTCTGCAATCAAAAGGCAAAGATTGGCAGAATAAATAAAAAAACAAAACCCAATTCTATGCTGTTTGCAAGAGAGAAATTTTAGATTCAAAACAAGAATAGGTTGAAACTGAAGAAATGAAAAAAGAGGCTAGGCGTGGTGGCTCATGCCTATAATCCCAACACTTTGGGAAGCCAAGGCTGGTGGATCACCTGAGGTCAGGAATTCGAGACCAGCCTGGCCAACATGATGAAACCCCGTCTCTGCTAAAAATACAAAAAATTAGCTGGGCGTGATGGCAGGCATCTGTAATCCCAGCTACTTGGGAGGCTGAGGGAGGAAGGGAGGAAAATCACTTGAACCCAGGAGGTGGAGGTTGCAGTGAGCTGAGATCACACCATTGCACTCCAGTCAGGGCAACAAGAGCAAAAGACTCCAGCTCAAAAAAAAAAAAAAAAAAAAAAGAAAAGAAAAAAGAAATTCCATGCAAACAGTGACCAAAAAAGAACAGGGGGTGGCTATCTAATATCAGACAAAACAGACTTTAAAATCAAATAGGTTTACATGAGACAAAGAAGGACATATATATTAATAAAAGGTTTAATATAACAACTGTAAACATTTACGCATCTAATAACAGATCATTAAAATATATGATGCAAAACTTGATAGACTGAAGGGAGAAGCAGACGGTTCTACAAAAGACAAATGGAGAGTTCAATGCCCGACTCTTAATAATGGAGAATGACCAGATAGAGGATAAGAAAACAAAGGACTTGAACAACACAATAAATCAGCTAAGTCTGGCAGACTTGTGTAGGACTCTATCCAGCAACAACAATATACATGTTCTTCTCAAGTGCACACGGGACATTCTCCAGGATAGACCATAGGTCAGGCCACAGTTTTAGTCTCAATACATTTTAAAAGATAGATAGCATATCAAATATCTTCTCTGACCACAATAGAATAACATTAAAAATCAATAACAGGAGTCACACTGATAAACTGACCTTTTTTCTTTTGGAAATTAAACAACACACTGCTATGATCTGAATGTCCCCCAAAATTTATATGTGGAAATTTATTTGCCAATGTGACAGTATTAAGAGGTGGGCACTGGCCTGGGGTGGCGGCTCACGCTGTAATCCCAGCACTTTGGGAGGTGGAGGCAGGCAGATTGTTTGAGCCCAGGAGTTCAAGACCAGCTGGGGCAAAATGGCAAAACCTGGTCTCTACAAAAAACACAAAAATAAGGTGGGGGATGGTGGTACAGGCCTGTAGTCTCAGCTACTCAAGAGGCTGAAGCAGGAGGACTGGTTGAGCCTGGGAGCTCAAGGCTGCAGTGAGCCATAATCTGGTTACTGCACTCCAGCTGGGGCAATAGAATGAGACCCTGTCTCAAAAAAAAAAAAAAAAAAAAAAAAAAGGGGGGGGTGGGGATTCTTTAGGAGGTGATTATCTCATGAGGGTAGAAGTACTCATGGATGAAATTAGAGCCCTTATAAAAGGACTTGAAGGAGTGGGTTCATTCCGTCCCATCTCCTTCATGTGGAACCACAATGTCCCTCCCTCCGAAAGGTGCAGCAAAGATGCGTCATCTTGGAAGCAGAGACTGGGCCCTCTGTAGACACTGAATGGGCTGACGATGCCTTGATCTTGGACACCACAGCCTTAGAACTGAGAGACATAAATGTCTGTTGTTTATAAATGATCTAGGCTCAGGTATTTTGTTATAGCAACATGAACAGATTAAGATATACTCTTAAACAACAAATGGGTTAAAGAAGAAACCACAAGGGAAATCAGAAAATACAGTTGGCTCTCAGTAGCCACACACGATTGGTTCCAGGACCCCATAAATATGCCAAAATCCACACAGAGTCAAGTCCTGAAGTTGGCCCTGTAAAACCTGGGTATTAAAAAAGTTAGCCCTTTGTATCCTCAGGTTTTGCGCTCTGTGAATATTGTATTTTCAATCTGCCTTTGGTTACAGATGCAGAATTCATGAATTCAGAGGACCAACTGTATTTACTGAAAACAGTTCCTGTATAAGTGCACACTTGCAGTTCAAATCCATGTTGTTTAAGGCTCAACTGTACTCAGAAATAAATGAAAATGAAAACACAGCATATCAAAACTTATGGGATGCTGTGAAAGCAGTGCTAACAGGGAAATTTATAATGTGAAATGCTTACATTAAAAAAAAACTAAAAAGGTCAGGCACGGTGGCTCACGCCTGTAATCCCAGCACTTTGGGAGGCTGATGCGGGTGGATCATGAGGTGAGGAGATCAAGACCACCCTGGCTAACACAGTGAAACCCCGTCTCTTCTAAAAATAAAAAAAAATTAGCCAGGCATGGTGGCATGCACCTGTAGTCCCAGGTACTTGGGAGGCTGAGGCAGGAGAATCGCTTGAACCCAAGAGGCGGAGGTTGCAGCAAGCTGAGATCGTGCCACTGCACTCCAGCCTGGGTGACAGAGTAAGACTTTGCCTCACAAAGCAAAAACAAACAAACAAAAACCAAAAAGATCTCAAATTAACAACATAAATTTACAACTTAGGCAACCAGAAAACAAATTAAACCCAACATTAGCAGAAGGAGGGAAATAAAGATTACTGCAGAAATAAACAAAACAGAAAATTGAAAAAACAGTGGGAAAAAAATCAACAAAACCAAAAGTTGATTTTTTAAAAAGATAAAATTGACAAACCTTAACTAGACTGACTAAGAAAAAAAGAGAGCAGTCTCAAATTACTAAAATCAGAAATGGAATTGGGGACATTACTATCTGATCCTGTCAAAATAAAAAAGGACAGGCAGGGGGAAGTGGCTCACACCTGTAATCCCAGCACTTTGAGAGGCCAAGGCGGGTGGATCACTTGAGGTCAGGAGTTTGAGACTAGTCTGGCCAACATGGTGAAACTCCATCTCTACTAAAAATACAAAAATTAGCCAGGTGTGGTGGCGGGTGCCTGTAATCCCAGCTACTGGGGAGGCTGAGGCAGGTAGATCACTTGAGCTCAGGAGTTCAAGACCAGCCTGGGAAACATGGCAAAACCCTTTCTCTACAAGAAATAAAATAAAATAAAATAAATAGCCCATCTTGGTAGCAAGAGCCTGTTGTCCCAGCTACTTGAGAGGCTGAGGTAGGCAGATCTCTTGAGCCTGGGAGGTGGAGGTTGTATTGAGCCTAGATCACACCACTATACTCCAGCCCAGGTTACAGATGAGAACCTGTCTCAAATTAATAAGTAAATAGGGTTATAAGAGAGTGCTAAGAACAATTGTACACCAACATATTGGATAACCTGGATAAAATGGACAAATTCCTAGGAACAGAAACCCTACCAAGACTGAATCAGGAAGAAATAAAAAATCTGAATAGACCAATAACCAGTAAGGAGACTGAATCAATAACCAGAAATCTCCTGACAAAAAAAAAAAAAAAAGAAAAAAAGCCTTGGACTTGACTTTGCTGGTGAATTCTATCAAATATTTAGAGAACTAATAGTAATCTGTCTTAATTCCTTCCAAAAAATTGAAGAGGAGGGAGTACTCCCTAACTCATTATTTGAGGCTACCATTGCCCTGATACCAAAGCAAGATGAAGATTTTACAAGAAAAAAACTGTAGAATAAGATCCCATATGAAGACTGATGTAAAAATCCTCAACATATCCTAAGACTGTGAGGTGAAATTCATCATAGAAAAGGAAAGCCAAGCAGAAGCTTAGAACTATACCCTAGTCGAGAGAGAGAATAAGGCAAAATGGTGCATCAAGGGGAATGGCAGAGATGAGTGACACCCTCAAGGGTCTGAAGAATGCAGTAGTGTCCCCCATGGTATTTCTGTTTAAATCACCATTCTGTCCCCCTCAGGATCTGGCTGCTCTTGGTGGATTACTCTTAGACCAGAGGTCCACAACTACAGATTCTGTGCTCAAATTGTCCGGCAGCCCGTTTTTGTATACGGTTTTAACTTTTTTTTAAAAATAAAGAGGGGGTTTCACCATGTTGGTCAGGCTGGTTTTGAACTCCTGACCTCAGGTGATCCACCCACCTTGACCTCCAAAGTGCTTGGATTACAGGCGTGAGCCACCACGCCCGGCCACGGTTTTAACTTTTATAAATGATTGAGAAAAATCAAAAGAAGAATGACATTTTGTAGTATTTGAAAATCATGTGAAATTCAAATTTCAACATTTATGAATACAGTTTTATGAGGGCGCAGTTGCACGCGTTCATTTATGTATCTTATGGCTGCTTTTGTGATCCAAGGGTCAGAACTGAACAGTCTGGACAGAGAGAGGCCTTGTGCGGTGTCCTCATTGCTTCCCCCTGCGTTGGGCACATCACAAACCACGGGGGAGATGACCAGCACACCATAGTGTTTGAAGTGCTGCACTTTTTGCCATGCTACGACATTGCATTTATTTATTTATTTTATCACACCATAGCTGTGCTAAGATAATACAATGTGTGTGCAAATTACCAGACTAGGCACTTGTCACAATATTCTCAACTCATGGGAAAGCAATAAGGAAAATTAGAAAATTTAAGCAGATTCTTACTATTGAGTTTAGCAGAAAAAAGAGATTTTTTTTTTTTTTTTTTTTTTAAAGCAGCAATATCTCAATATAGCTGATTTTTTGAGACGGAGTCTCACTCTGTCCCCCAGGCTGGGGTGCAGTGGCTTGATCTCAACTCACTGCACCCTCCACCTCCCGGGATCAAGCAAGTCTCCTGCCTCAGCCTCCTATGTAGTTGGAATTATATGCGCGCCGCCACCACACCCGGCTAATTTTTGTATTTTTAGTAGAGACGGAGTTTCACCATATTGACCAGGCTGGTCTCGAACCCCTGACCTCAAGTGATCAGCCCGCCTTAATCCTCCCAAAGTGCTGGGATTACAGGCGTGAGTTGCCACGCCCGGCCAACATAGCTGGATCTCCCCTCCCTCCCTCCCCTTCCTCCCCTCCCCTCCCTCCCCTCCTCTTTTTTCTTGTGTTGCTCAGGCTGGAGTGCTGTGGCACCATCACGGCTCACTGCAGCCTTGACCTCTCGGGCTGGCGTGATCTCTCACTTCAGCCTCCCGAGTAGCTGGGACTACAGAGGTGCGCCACCACACTCGGCTAATTTTTTATATTTTTCATAGAGACTAGGTTTCGCCGCATTTCCCAGGCTGGTCTCTAACTCCTGGGCTCAAGCGACTCGCCCGCCTTGGCCTCCCAAAGTGTTGGGATTACAGGTGTGAACTACCGCGCAGCGACCTGGATTTCTTCATAAAGGTAAAATTGGAAATGAAATTGCAGCCCAAATAAATTTCCAAGTGGCTCATTTGTTCATCAAGTGAGGAAAGCCATTTGTGGATGGCGAATAAACAAATCATGTTTGAACGCAGCAGCCAAAGAAACGTATTATGAGAAAATCTTTTTGATTAGCCTTTTGGCTGTGGGACTTAAGGCGCAAACGCAATAGTGTATTAAAAAAAAACAAAAGGCATGGCCGGGCGCGGTGGCTCACGCCTGTAATCCAAGCACTTTGGAGGCCAAGGCAGGCGGATCACCTGAGGTCGGGAGTTCAAGACCAGCCTGACCAACATGGTGAAACCCCGTCTTAAAAAAAAAAAAAAAAAAAGCAAGAAACCAGATTGTCCGGCAGAGGGCAGCATTACCCCACAGAGCCAAGATTGATTTTTTTTTTTTTTTTTGAGACAGAGTTTTGCTCTTGTTGCCCAGGCTGTAGCCAATGATGTGATCTCACTGCAACCTCCACTTCCCAGGTTCAAGTGATTCTCCTGCCTCACCCTCCAGAGTAGCTGGGTTTACAGGAGCCGACCACCCCGCTAATTTTTTGTATTTTAGTAGACATGGGGTTTCACCATGTTGGCCAGGCTGGTCTCAAACTCCTGACGTCAGATGATCCACCTGCCTCCGCTTCTCAGAGTGCTGGGATTACAGGCGAGAGCCACCGTGCCTGGCTTGCCAAGATTTTTTAACTCACATTTGCAGTGCCAGGCTGTTATGGTGATTTCCTTCTATTAGCTTAATCTTCATGAAAAACCTTCAAGGTAAGTACTATTTTATCCTCATTTTACAAAAAAGAAAACTGAAACTCAGAATAGTTAAGTGACTTTCACCTGGTTCACGTAGCAATTAAGGCCAAGCCTTTGATTCCAGGACCTGTGTTTCTATTTAAGTAAATGATTATAAAGTGCCTGCTAAGCACCAGGCATGGTCTAAGCACTTCACGTGTTTTAATTCCTTTAATCTTTATGATAACCCCAAGATTTAGATACTATTATTACCATCTCCACTGTACCGATAAGGAAACCAAGGCAAAGCGGTGAAGATGATCCTGCCTTCCCAAGGGAACTCCCACTGTCAGGTTTGAGTCTACAGAAGAGGCTCTAGCTGCTCTGTGTGGCAGCACCAGGGAAGGCAGGGGAGGCTCCTATTGCCTGGTTCAGGCTGGGTCACACCTGTCAGGGATGGGTTGCCAGCTCCCTCAATAAACCCCTACCTAGTCTTCTGAATGACTCAACTCAGGTACCTTGGGTAGAGGGGGGGTGGGGAACACTAATATAAAGCCCAGAGTCCAAAGGATTGACAACCTGCAGTTCTGTGATATTGTCATGTAATAAAAAATAAAGGTTTGGTCTTGGCCCAGATTCCTGGCACAGAGCTTCTGAAACTGGTGGGATTTCCTGAGTGACAGTATTTTGTTATTTATAGTAAGCGTCTTTCAGCTGTATCTGAGTTTATGCTGATGAGATATCTCCTGGTGGGTGTCAAGATAGCTTTAGGATGGGACGTGGTTGCCAGAGGAACCAACCATGTGATTAGAGGGTTACTCACCAGTGGCCAATGGGCCAATGATTTAATCAATCACGCCTATGTAACGGAGCTCTGTAAGACCCCTAAGCAATGGGGTTGAACAGTTTCCAGGTTCGCGGACACATCCACTTGCTGGGAGGGTGCCACACCCCAGCTCCACTGGGACAGAAGCCTGTGCTTGAGCATCTTCCAGTGGGACCTTGCTGTATATACCTTTACACCTGGCTGTTCACGTGTGTCCTTTGTAATGGACTGGTACATGTAAGTAAAATGCTGAGTTCTGTGAGCTCTTCTAGCAAATTGTCCAATCTAAAAAGAGGGTCATGGAAACCCCCAATTTATAGCCAGTGGATGAGAAGGATGGGTGGCCCCAAATTGCAATTGCATGTAAAATGGGGGGGCAGTCTTGTGGGACTGAGCCTTTAACCTGTGAGTTCCAAGCTAACTCTGGGTAGAGAGTGCCAGGGTTGAATTGTAGAACATTTTAGCTGGTGTCGGAGAAATGGTCAGTGATGGCAAACTTCCACATACATTTGGCATCAGAAGTGTTCTGTGGACAGAAACAGATCATAGTAGCAATAACACAGTGCTAAGATGTCACTGGTTTTGAGACATACCTTGATTTCACAGCCACTAAATTATAAAAAGAGCTTTGTCTTAGAATCGACAGCTGTGTTCTGTCTGCTCACCCAGCCCTGATACCACCTGCAGCCTTCTGGGTTGCTCATTTCTGATCTGGCTTTGACTTCCCTGCTGTCCTTCCTGGCCTACCCTGAAGGCTTGAGCCAGCAGACTAGCTGCCTGTTCTGGGGTAGTATCACTTTTCTCCTCTTCTGACTTTCTGTCCTATCACAGACATGACAAGGTTGGGAAACCCCAGGAACCTGGGCCAGCTGCGGAATCAGGCAAGTCAGGGACGGATGGTGGCCTGAATGAAAGAGGCAGGACAGGCCTTGATGGTGTCTGAGATCCCCCCCATGTAGGAAGTGGGTGTCCCTGGAAGGCACTAAGCAGGGCAATGCCATGTTATGTAGACCTAGACAGCAGGGATTGGACAGGCAACAGGTGTTTTCTCTAGGCTTATAACAAGCAGGAGTTAGATAGTACACTGAACTTGAACCTCTACAAGGATCACCACCCTGGCTGTTCCCACTAGGAGGGTCCTAGGGCTGCTGAAACATTTGCAGTGTGGCTCTTACTGGTGGTTTCATCACAGGAGTTGGACAAGCAACCTCCTTTCTCCACTCGTCATCACTTCCCAGCTTCCTCCAGGCCTCAGTGAGCCTGGGCCAGCAGTGCAAAGTCTTGGTGGTTCATGTTTCTGGCATTAAAGCCTCTGTGCTTTTTTGAATGGAATATTTAACTTGGAAAATAAAAACTCTCACCCCCTAATTTTTTCTCCTGAGAGCCAGCACAGCTAAATCTAAGAATGTTCTTTCTGCAGGCTATAACTGAAGGACTGAGGTAATCCATGAGCTTTTATTAAGCTCTGGTTAAGAACTTACGAAATGTTATTGGAGTAGAACTAAAAGACCTTAACTTGCTCGGGTAAAATTTTAACTTAGATGTAATCTTCTAATTCTTACGGTAGACATGACACACCTATTATTAGGTTTTCTGAACCCAATAATAATGGTATGTCCATTCAGTATGGAGAAGAGTATAATTTCCTAGAAATTAATGGCATTTTAGCTACTTCATTGTGAAGTACATTTCTGCCCAGAATTCTCTTAAAGTCATGGTGATGCTTAAAGGATGTGGTTTACTCTTTGGTGCACTTCAAACTGAAAATTGTAAGGGTGCTGAGAGATATGTGATTCAAGAATTACCACCAGAATATATGCATGAAGTTTGGGTAACTCGTTGCTTTTGAAAACCTCCACGCTCATACACAGTAGCCAGTCAAGTGGGTTAAACATCAAGACCTTATGCTGGGCCTGGACTTGCTCTTGGCAATGGGATAAATAAAGTTTGTGCTACTGAGGATCTCATGCAGAATAGTAAGTAGATAAACTAATTATAGTACTAGTAAGGGCAGTGAGGAGGATGGAACAGAATCTTGCGGCAGGGCATGAGTGATGCTGATGGGGTTGGAGGTTAGAAAAGACCTCTCTGAAGAGAACAGATTCATTTATTTTAACTTAAATGTCAATTAAAACCTGAGAAAATATCCTTGTCAAAAACGTGGCCCAGCCCAGATAATCATCAACGCCACGCCCTTTGCTCAGCAGAGCTAGATTAGGGACCTCTCCACTAGCTGAGCAGTTGCCCGGAGCCCTAATAATTAAGGAGAACAAAAACATCAGCTGGAGGAATTCAGCAAAATGTAAATCAGTCCTTCCAACAAATGATGAGAACGTCCCAATGGAAAAGAGAAAACTGAAGAGTGAACACCATCTCTCACCTCTCAAGGTCTCTCCTTTAGGATGGGTCAAGTGTTAGGAAAGCCAACCTAAAATGGATAAAAAGAGTAACCACTTAGACCAGTTCTACATTCTTCTGGAACATTCTAAGATGCCTTACCTGGATGAAATCCTCCTACTTCCTCATCCCCAGCATAAATGTTGATACTGTCTGGCTCTGTGTCCCCACCCAAATTTCATGTGGAGTTGTGAACCTCAGTGTTGGAGAAGAAGCCTGGTGGGTGGTGACTGGATCTCGGGGACGGACTTCTCCTTGCCGTTCTCATGATAGTGAGTGAGTTCTCACAAGATCTGGTGGTTTAAAAAGTATGTGGAATCGCCCCCTTCACTCTCTTTCTCCTGCTCCACCATGTGAAGAAATGCTTGAAGTGTTGCAATTTTAACGAGGTGACTTTATCTCATAATTAAAATACCTAACTTTAAGTAGAAGAAAATGTGTAAGGAGCCCTAGAACTATCTGATGGGATCTAAGTCAACTGGACTGGTGTCCTTCTAAGAGAAAATCTGGATATGCAGACACCAGGGAGGTATGTGCACAGAGTAAAGACCACGTGAAGACAGAGAGAGAAGGTGGCCATCTGTAAACCAAGGAGAGAGGCTGTGAAAGAAACCAACCCTGCCAGCACCTTGATCTTGGATTTGCCTAGCCACCGCCCCCTTGATCTAGCTTTCAAAACTGTGACAAAATGAATTTCTGCTGTTTAAACCACCAAGCCTATGGTATTTTGTTATGGTAATCCTAGCAAACTCATGCAGGAGTGAATACCTGGAATCACAAGGGCCATCTTAGAAGGCTATCACGGTGTGACTATTGCCACATGTCACTGGCTAAAATCAAATTGATAAAAGCCAGGTGTTGAGAGAGCTTCACTGCTAAAGGGGCTACCAGCCTGGAATAAAGATACTGAAAGCTAACCCTCAGACCCCCATATAACCCTCAGTGAATAGGCACCGCGCTGAGAAACCCTGCCATGTGTCTGAAGGGGAACTCCATGAATGACCACTCTTCTAGGTCACTGGGTGCATTGACACTTCTGTATAGCAAGGGGAAGTCTGAAACACCACCACCAAAGAGAACACCTTAAAATATTCCAGAGAAACAGCATGCTAACTATAAAGGCCGAGAATAAGATGGAGATGAGACTTCTTAACAGCAAGACTAGAAACCAGAAAATGGGATCAATTTTTTCAAAATTTTAACTGGAAATAACCTGAACTTAGAATTCTATAATTTTTCAAATATCTAATGAAAGTGTCATTAGATATTCGTGGAAAAATTGTCTTCCACGAAACTGGTTCCTGGCACCAAAAATGTTGGGAACCACTGTCATAAGCCATCTGTGAACCATAAAATGTTTGGGTCAGTCTCCTGAAACTGAAAATTTAATCAAGATTTCAGCGAGAACTTTCTCTTCCCACCCTTTCCAGTGTGCATAAATCCAGAATTTCAAAAAATTGTAATTGGAGAATGCAGAATTAATTCTTCTTTTTGTGTTTGAGATGGAGTCTCTCTCTGTTGCCAGGCTGGAGTGCAGTGGCATGATCTCAGCTCACCACAACCTCTGCCTCCCGGTTTCAAGTGATTCTCCTGCCTCAGCCTCCCGAGTAGCTGGGACTACAGGCACGTGCCACCGTGCCTGGCTAATGTTTTGTATTTTTAGTAGAGATGGGGTTTCACTATGTTAGCTAGGATGGTCTCAATCTTCAGACCTCATGATCGGCCTGCTTGGCCTCCCAAAGTGCTGGGATTACAGGCGTAAGCCACTGCACCTGGGAGGCTGAGGCATGATAGCTCACCACAACCTCCACCTCCTGGGTTCAAGTGATTCTCTACCACGCCCCGCTAATTTGAAAAATCAATTCTTAATGCTGTTTCAGTGTGTCGTTTCCCCCAAACAATACACTTAAGACATTTATTAATCATCAGAGAACTACCTCTCTGTAATACTTGCTGTAATTTTCTTTGGTCAGACTGATTTTTACTTAGAAGATTTTTTTTTTTTTAGAGCAGGAGTGAAAAGCCTTAGTGAAGTGAGGAAAGGAAGAAAAGGAAGACAGACTGGAAAGAGGGCAAAGCGGGCGACTTGAGAGACCAAGTGCTGAAGATTAGTTTTAAAAAAGTACCTCACATAGTGCTCAAGTACTGTTTTGTGCTTTTATCTTATAATTTAATAGTGCCTTCAAATTAGGGAGGAAATGACAAATCAGTTACTTGTAAAAGTTTGGCTGTGAAAGGAAGCTAAATTAACTGTGAGGATTCAGCTTATAAATTTTTAAAAAAATAGACTTTATTTTCCAGAACCTTTTTAGGTTGCCAGAAAATTGAACAGGAAGTGCAGAGTTCCCATATGCTCCCTCTCCAGGCTCCCTCACTATCAGCATTTCCTAAAGAGTGGTACATTTGTTCCAATCAATACATCTATATTGACACACCATTATCACCAGTCTGTAGTTTACAATAACGTTCACTCTTAGTGTTGTACATTCTCTGGGTTTTGACAAATGTCTAGTGACATGTTTCTACCACTACAATATCACAGAGGAGTTTCACTGCCCTAAAAGTCCTCTGTGCTCCACTTATCCATCCCTCCCTCCCTCCAACTCCTGGCAACTACTCATCTTTTTATTGTTTCCACAGTTTTGTCTTTCTCAGAATATCATATAATTGGAATCTTGTAGTACCTAGCCCTTCAGACTGGCTTCTTACATGCGTTTAAGCTTCTTCATGTCTTTTAGAGACTCGATAGCTTATTTCCTTTTAGTGATGAATGATACTCTGAATGTACCACAGTTTACTTATCCATTCACCTACTGAAGGACATCTTAGTTATTTCCAAGTTTTGGCAATTATTAATAAAGCTTCGATGAACATCTATGTACAGATTTTGTATAGACATAAGTTTTTCAGGCTATAATTTTTCATCCTTAATCCTCTGTATCTAGGAACAGTGGCTGGTAAAATTTGACCCAAGCAGTATAGCTATAAATCTAGTTTCTGCTATGCCCTCTCACCAAGGCAACCATTTCAAATGTTTGCAAAGTCAATATGAAGGTTGAAAGAATCATGGCGGAAGTATTTAATCACATTATCCAAAGTTTATTGTACTTGGGAATGATTAGACTAAGAGTATCCATTAAGTACAGACTAAATGCAATCATGAACTTTCCCTTTGATTGCATGAGACCTTCAAACATGCAGTGGTTGCTTTTAGCCGTAAATACTTTAGGCTGTAATTATGTACGAAGTAAAGAGTAAATAGCTTGCATAAGCACTTTTACAAAGGGTGGAAACAACTGGACCACAGGGTGGTGCCCAAGATATTTTAAATTCAGATCCTGGTGACAGGTGAGCGCTGAAAACCCGAGACTGGTAAATGAGTAGAATTGAAACAAACAGATACCTGGAGAAGAGAATCCAATGTGTGTTTCAATGAGATGTACACATTCTTTCAAAATATCGTCTTTCAATGATCATTATTACAGGTTAAACATTTTAAAACTTCCCAAAGACTTTATGAAATCTTTTATTTTCTAGTTTTCTTCATATTCTTATTTGCTACCATGACCTGGCCCAACTCTATTGCCATTAAAATATCACAGAAGACCCTCTGCCTTGCCACTTGCCACCCATCTGTCCCTGCTATGTGGAGTGAAGAACTTACTTGGCCACAGAGATTAGACGTCCATGGACTTTACTTCTTTGTGTTTCAGGTGCTACTTTTTGTTCTTTTGTTTTTGTTTTCTGGTGATTCTGAAATCACTTTTTTTTTTTTTTTTTTTAAAGACAGGGTTTCACCATGTTGGTCAGGCTGGTCTTGAACTCCCAGCCTCAGGTGATCCACCCGCCTTGGCCTCCAAAGTGCTTGGATTACAGGCGTGAGCCACCACGCCCGGCCTGAAATCATTTTTAAAAAAATATTTTAAAATTAAGACAGGATCTTGCTGTGTTACCCAGGCTGGTCTTGAACTCCTGGACTCAAGCCATCCTCCCACCTTGGCCTCCCAAAGTGTTGGGATTACAGATGTGAGCCACCGTGTCCAGCTGAAATCATTTTTTACAATGTTTATGGATGTGCCCTGATTTAAGAAAATCTAGTATATTTAAAAATCAAAACTTTGGCCAAGCTAGGTGGCTCATGCCTGCTATTCCAGCACTTTGGGAGGCCCAGGCAGGCAGATCACGAGGTCAGGAGTTCGAGACCAGCCTGACCAACATGGCGGAAACCCGTCTCTACTAAAAATACAAACATTAGGCGGGCGTGGTGATGCATGCCTGTAATACCAGCTACTCGGGAGGCTGAGGCAGGAGAATTGCTTGAACCCGGGATGCGGAGGTTTCAGTGAGCCAAGATCGTGCCACTGCACTTCAGCCTGGGCCACAGAGTGAGACTCCGTCTCAAAAAAAAAAAAAAAAAAAAAAAAATCAAAACTTCAAATAAAGCAATTAGAAAGTGGGTATTTACATAACAAAATAGTTGTTGATAAAGTTGTTACTGAAGACCTTCTGTAAACTATCAAGCTCCTGATACATTGTTATATATAATTGCATTTATGAAAATTAGATTTATATATAGCTTTGCAGGATCACCCACTGTACACACCGAGCAGATGTCCAAAAACTACTAGTGTGAGTCTTACTTGGTTTTCAGTAAGAGGGGTACAAAGGCCTTTTCAAATAGGGAAAGTTTAACAAGATAAACAAGTATTCTCTTCAGTAATAATTCTATTGGTTATTAACCTATGACTTAAAAAGAGAAAGAAAACAATAAAGGCTTTTCAATAAGAAAAAACACTGTGAAAATAGTTATAAGGACAGGTGTTTTTAATTTGCAATTTGTGTTGCTGACACCTGATTCCAGCCACTTGGGGTGACACAGCAGAGCCACAGTGTGAATTGACCTCTGCCTCAATTGTGCACTCAAATGGGTTTCCTGGCTGATAAAGCGCTTCAAAGTTTTATCTTTGATCCTCAGATGGGATTCAAACTATCTGAAGTGTGATAAAGGAAGATATCAAGGAAAAAGACATTGATACCCAGCTGAAATATAGAAGTCCCATCATTAACTCCTGTTAATAATTTTAAGCTGACAACTGTGAAGCTAAAAGATAATTTTTAAAGTTAATATTAACTATTATCAAGGTAGTATTCTTTCTTTTCCCCAGTAATAGGTGATGAATGAAATTAAAACATTAGAATAATATTTTAGAGCTAGAAAGAGCAAACTTTCCTATCAAAGATTTGACTTTTACGGAGATTGTCCATGTTCTACAAATTGGCTTAGATAAGATCTTAAATCTAGACAGTGCCAGAACTGGATCTCAACATTTGCAGTTCAATATTTTTTTCCATCACTCCATACCCATTTGAATTGCCCAGGACAGATATTTGTTTCCATGAAGTATTTAATCAGCTATTGTTACAGCTCGGAGCAAAATTATTTCTTTGTAGCTGGGTGACTTGTACACATTGTTTCTCAGCAATTGGAGTAAATACAGTTACATTTAATGACGAAACCAAGATTTCCAGACATAATATGCAGATATAGAGAAAATTTTATTTCTAATCTGTGCTGTGGTTAGAATAGTGGCCTATTTTCTGTCTTGCTTATTTTTTTTCTTCAACTTTTAAGTCCAGGGTACATGTGCAGGATGTGCAGGTTTGTTACATAGGTAAACGTGTGCCATGGTGGATTGCTGCACGGATCATCCCATCACTTAGGTACTATGCCCTGAATCCATTAGCTATTCTTCTTGATGTTCTCCCTCCCCTCCCTTCAACAGGCCCCAGCTTGTGTTGTTCCCCTACAAGAGTCCACGGGTTCTCATCATTCAGCTCCCACCATAAATGAGAATATGCAGTGTTTGGTTTTCTGTTCCTCCATTAGTTTGCTGAGTTTAATGGCTTTCAACTCTATTCATGTCCCTGCAAAGGACATGATCTCATTCCTTTTTATGGCTGCATAGTATTCCATAGTGTATATGTACCACATTTTCTTTATCCAGTCTATCATTGATGGGCATTTAGGTTGATTCCATGTCTTTGCTATTGCGAATAGTGCTGCAGTGAATACAGGCATGCATTTATATTTTGATTTATATTCCTTTGGGTATATACCTAGTAATGCGATTGCTGGGTCAAATGGTATATCTGCCTCTAGGTGTCTTACTTATTAAGTACAGCATTATGATAATTATTTTACACCTCCATTTCAAGATCAGGTATAGAAACAATAGGAGGATTATAATTGTAATGAATGGGCTTTATTTGTTTATTTTTTGAGACGAGGTATCACTCTAACATCCAGGCTGGAGTGCAGTGGCACGATTTCTGCTTTCTGCAACTTCCGCCTCCCAGGCTCAAGTGATCCTCCCACCTCAGGCTCCCAAGTATCTGAAACCACAGGCATGCACCACCATACCCGACTAATTTTTGTATTTTTGGTAGAGATGGGGTTTTGCCATGTTGCCCAGGCTGGTCTCAAACTCCTGAGCTCAAGCGATCCACACACCTCGGCTTCTCAAAGTGCTGGGATTACAGATGTGAGCCACTGTGCCCAGCCAAGAGTAAGCATTTGTGCCTAGAAAAAACACAAACTGTTTTTTTTCTCTGCTCTCATCCCACAACAATCAACACAGAAGACTT
This sequence comes from Ateles fusciceps, assembly GCA_036589455.1. Lineage (NCBI taxonomy): Eukaryota > Metazoa > Chordata > Mammalia > Primates > Atelidae > Ateles > Ateles fusciceps. The sequence goes on from JAZHEH010002229.1 coordinate 22,389, forward strand.
CTGTGACCAATCTCCCACACACCAGGACGCAATCAATTCTGTAGTGGACACCATCTGGGTATCTTCCAATTCATTTCTGGTACTACTCAGATTCAGGGCTCAGTCACATAAGACTACTCCCCACTTTTGATGTCAACCACAGGCCCCAGGTTGTTTCACCTGTGTTTCTATGACTTGGGGTCCCACCACCTCCTCCCTGAGTTTGGTTAATTTGCTAGAGTGGCTCACAGAACTCAGTTTACAGGTTCATTATAATTAATATTACAAAGGATATAAATGAAAAGGTGTGAAGTTGGGGGGGGGGGGGCAGGTATGAGGGAAGGGGCAGAACTTTCATGCATTTCCAGGGCGAGTCCACCCTCCAGGAACGTCCACATATTTGTTCAGCTATCCAGAAACTCTCTGAACCCTGTCCTTTGGATTTTTATGGAGGATTCATTATGTGGGCATGATTAATTAAACCCTTGGCCAATGATGACCAACTCAACCTTTAGCTCCTCCTCCCTCCCTGGAGATTGAGGGGTGGGGCTGAAAGTACCAGCTCTCTGATCCTGCCTTGATCTTTCAGGTGACCAGTCCTGAAGCTATCTAGGGGCTGCCAGCCATCAGTTAACTCATTAGCATAAAAAGACACATCACTTTGGAGATTCTAAGGAGGTTAGGAATTATACGCCAAGAGATGGGATAGAAACCAAATATATATTAATATTTAACAGTACCACAATTTGAAATTTAAGAAAATAGTAAAGAAAGCCTGTTTTGAACAAACTAATAGTAGTTTTGTTAGAATTTGGCTTAATGTTTTCCCTGCTTTTCTCTTCCCCACTATTTTTTCTGCATTATTTTATGTGTATGAAAGCTATACATTTTTTTTTTTTTTTTAAAACAAAGTCCCTTTGAAACATTTACCCTGAAGCTGCTTTACATTCAAGGAGAAGTAGAAGAAATTTACTCACAGTAGAGATTTCCAAATATTAAACCTTAAGTTTTTTTTTTTTCCATTTCTTATTCATTAGCAGAAAAGCTGAATCATGATGGTTGAGATAACTGATAACTATTGCTTTTTTTCTCTCCTTGGAAGGAAGATGCTTTGTAAGGCATTCTAAGGCATTATTTGCTTATGTCTAAGAATTTATTTATTTCTCCTCTTAGTAGTTTATTGTCTAACCAAGCACTTTTAGATCTCTCTCTCTCTCCTCTCTCTCTCTCTCTCTCTCTCTCTCTCTCTCTCTGTGACAGAGCAAAACTCTGTCTCAAAGCAATCAATTCTGTAGTGGACACCATCTGGGTGGAGTACAGTGGTGCAGTCACGGCTCAGTGCAGCTTGACTTCCCAGGGCTCAAGCGATCCTCCCATCTCAGCCTCCCGAGTAGCTGGGACTACAGGCATGCGCCACCGTGCCTGGCTAATTTTTGTGCATTTTGTAGAGGCGGGGTTTCATTGTGTGCTCAGGCTGGTCTCGACACCCAGGCTCAGGCGACCTGCCTCGATCTGGCAAAGTGCTGGGATTACAGGCATGAGCCACAGTATGCCAAAAGTAATGACTGACATTATTGATGAGATTGTAAGTAAAGTAAATTGGCATATAAGAAATAATAAATCTTAAGACGTGAGAGAGTAAAAGTCCCTTGAAGTTTGATTTCTGAAGTCTACCTGTTCCTGGCGTCAGGGCTCCCACCAGATCTGACTAGATGGTTTGATGATCCCAGCTGGCTCAGGATCATATTGCCTGGCCATCAGGATTACTGAAAACACAGCACAGTTAGATGTAATAAAAACAAACCTTTTGACAGCCTTCTGCATACTGAGTATGCTATGTTCTTGTCTTTCAAGAGACATGGCAACTGCTTGAAACGCAGAGATGTGTCAACACTTTCCTATTTACTTTAGGATTCAGAGCTCCCTCAGGAATGACAGGTTCCATATCCTGTAATGAAATTTTATCTTGTGTAAGGCACAAAAGCCCTTAATATTCTTTCCCTTTGTTTTCTTTTCTGCAAAGAGACAGGCATAGAGACCCAGAGGAAAGCTTGGCCTAGAGCCAGCACAGAATCCAGATGTGATGTGTGGTTTGATGTTTTAGGGAGACTTTCCAACAGCTGCTTGCTTGGTTGACCAGTAGTATTGGCCAACAGTCAGTAAGGCTAAGTCTCCAGGACTTCCCTAGGGCAGTGCAGAGGAAGGCATTTAAAGGACAGAGAGATTAAAATCTGAAATAGGTTTATCATGCTGACTTGCAGCCTCCGTGTCCCCAAATCCAGAGGGCATCCCTTTCTCTAAGATGCTGAGAAATGCGCCAACGAGGAAAGACCCACATCCTCGAAGAGCTCTGTAGTCACTGTTCTCGGGCCTGGTATTGATGGGAGATGTTGCCACTGAAATGTGCTCCCTGATTTTAGAGGACAAGGAGATCCCAGGGACAGTAAAACCACCAGAGGCCAGGCGGGCAAATGATTTTCATGGGTCGTTAGAACCTGGTGAAAATATACTTTGGCATAATGTATTACAGACTTACCGGGTTGGGTATGGTGGCTCATACCTGTAACCTCAGCACTTTGGGAAGCTAAGAAGTAATCTTAGTGTTTTGAACCACAAGATTTTTGGGGTGACTAGTTTGTCACAGTATCCCTAGGAATGAAATAGGTGGGCAGTCTATGTTTGATCTATGTAACAGTAATCATTTAAGTTTTTTTCCAGTTTTCTATCATCTCAAAACGTAGGAGTTGAAACAATGACTAACTGTAACCTCAAACATTCTGTGGGTGGTGTGTTTTCTGTTTTATTCGGTAAAACACGCATAACATAAACTATTGTAAACATTTTAAAGTGTACAGTTTTTCAGGTCATGCATTTCTTTGAGTTTTTGTCATTCTAGTCAAAGAGACCATTTGATATTTTATGGATGGTTATATGAAAACATTTAAAACTTTTGAGAGAATACAGTGTACCAGAAAGACTACTATTATGACTATTAGGAAGATGATACCAAGAGTTTGAAGTATGTTCCTTAGCCGAGGTCCCCATGAACAAAACCAACTAAAATTAAATAGATCAAAGAATGGGCTAGACACAAAGTCTATGTGTTTTAACCAAGCAGTCTGTTTGTTAATACCTTACAACTAAATCTCTGTAGTACCTGATGTAGCTATCTATGAGTAACCAGCAGTGTCAATAACTGTGCAGATACTTTTCTGTTTAGCCAGCATGTAACCTAGAATAGGTCCATTATTTACCACAATTTTAGTATGAGAATTTAAAGAAGTCTGTTGTGTAACCATAGTCTTTGCAGTAGAATCTATTACAGAGCCTTATAGAAATTTATTTTGAGGGATAAATTTCCTGACTTTTGTCTCATTTATTCTAAACCATGGAAGAAAGACCTAAGAAATCATGCCCGTCTAGGAGAGTGAAGGCTGCCTGGCAACGTTCTCTTAGATGTAGGTTAAGAGGAGTGGAGCAATGCTTTGTTTCTGACTGATCATGAAGTAACAGTTCATGATTGTTTTTCCCCCCACATTGGCCCTTTATCTTTCTTACAAAGGCATAAATTTGTCCATGTGTAAAGTTGGTTGTAAAATCTTTTGCAAGTAAAGGTACCATGAGTGTACACAAGACTCCCTTTCTTGTTTTATCCATTATAGAGGCATAAGTAAGGAAAAAACGAAGAGAGAAGAGTGTCAGGATAATGGAGAAGTGTTGTTGTGGTGTGGGTGGCAAAAGTAGCCTTTCTCTGATTTTGTTGTTCAGAAAACCCGATCTCAGGGTTGTAGCTCATGAAGAGTCTGATTGTCCTCAGTCGGTAAACTATGAAAGGTTTTGTTTTGTTTTGTTTTTCTTAACCTGGTGAAAATATACTTTGGCATAATGTATTAAAGGCTTATTGGGTTGCGTATGGTGGCTCATACCTGTAACCTCAGCACTTTGGGAAGCTGAGGCAGGAGGATGAGGTGGGAGGATTGCTTGAGGCCAGGAGTTCGAGATCAACCTGGGCAACAAGGTAAGACCCAATTTCTACAAAAAATAAAAAAATTAGGGATGGTGGTGTGTGCCTGCGGTCTCAGTTTCTTGAGAGGCTGAGGTGGGAGGATCACTCAAGCCTAGGAGGCTGACACTTCAGTGAGTCACGATTGCACCACTGCATTCCAGCCTAGGTGACCGAGACAGACCCTATCTCAAAAAGAAAAAAGAAGTCTGTAGTGTTTAGTCATATTAGAGTTTAGGAGCAGAAGGTACATGAGGTTCTGTTATCAGAAGCATAGGCCTTCAAGTAATTGTTTCATAAGAGACCAACTTATATTTTCCATGAGCAGGGGATCTGATTGTCATTAATCTATAAAATCTTTGATCAAGACACTCCAGTCAATTCAGTGAGCTTTGCCTAATGCAATTGCGGCTGTAGTGCTTTATTTAACTGTTTTATAGCATGTCTAGTGAAACAAGCATTGGTGGAGATTTTTCTAGGAATGTTCCATGAGGAAAAAACATGTCCTAGTTACCTTTCAGTTACTATTATAGCCTCAGTCTTCTTGCATGGGAAATCTTCTATACAATCAGAAAACATGCATTGAAAATGACAATTGAATGAAATCTCTCTATAAATGTTTACTTGGCCTATCAGATAGCAGAATGTACCTAAATCTTTTATTATCTTTCTGGAATTATAGATTTAACAAACCAAACATTGGTCTTAAACCATTTTAGTAATCTACAACAGTCACTACAGTTATATATATATATAATTTGAATCATTTTATCTTTTTTATAATGAGTCATGGATATAAAGCTTTATATAATGGAAGTTTTAAGGACTCAGGAAGAACCAAGTAGCCATTCAGGTTCTCCATGAGTCTACGCTTAACATTTGATGTATATCCTCTTAATACCAATTTTGTTTCTGTAAGTTAGGTGCAAAGCACTGCTTATTAGACAGGTTATCATAGGTAATTTGACTTGAACCATGGAGTTCATTTAAATTGCATATCTATACAATTTTAGTACTGGCTGATTTAGCATGAAAATCTGGCAAAGTATTTCCTTGGTATTCAATGACAGTTTCATAAACCAGTCAGCCCCTTTGTTAGAGTTCTGGGAATTTCTTACCCAGTCTAAATGATATGATTCTAGTCATGACAAATCTGTATTGAAGAATTTTTGTCAGAGTCCTTTTTATCTTTTTCATGAACTTCCTTGAAGGCACAGTACTTCAGGAGTTTGTTTGCTTGTAAAGAGCTTTTGAGAACTCCATCAGAATTAAGCCATTAACTGTGGCTGTGATTAAAGATGCAATTGATGAGAAAATTTAGTTATTTCTAAGGACATAGTAACCATAATTATGACAGATAAAATATACCAAGACATATCAGAATTTTAAAAATACTATACAATTTTCAAACATATATTAAAATAATATATTCATAAAAATATAACTCAGAGAAAGTTAACTGAAAATTATTTCTTATTTGACAATACTTTTCATATAATATAGCATATTAGGCTGGGTATGGTGGCTCATGCCTATAATCCTAGCACTGGGAGACTGAGGCCAGTGGATTGCCTGAGCCCAGGAGTTCAAGATCAGCCTAGGCAACATAGCAGGACCCTATCTTTACAAAAAAACAGAAAAAAATTAGCTAGGTAGGGTGGTATGCACCTGTAGTCCCAGCTACCTGGGGGGTCTAAGGTAGGAGGATTGCTTGAGCCTGGGAAGGTGAAGCTGCAGTGAGCTGTGACTGTGCCGCTGCACTGAAGCCTGGGCAACAGAGTAAGACCCTGTCTCAAAAAATATTAAAATATATTAAGTAAGCCTATTTATTTGTCTTTTGGATGCTGTATGGACCCTATGTAGCATCCCAAATTTAGCTTGAGGTTTAAAAAGAGTTAATTTTGAATTTTATATTTGATTTTGGGAAGACTATCAAATATGTCAAAAGTTTAGAACATTTAATCAAAGTATGATCACAGGTCACTGTAAAATAATAGTCATTTGTTAGTGATCATTAAAAGGCTTTAAAAAGCAAAACCTTTTATTCTTTGATAAAGAGGAGACCCAGTTTTCCAAAAGATTAAAATGTCTAATAAAGACAGCATTAGGCAGAATCTGTCTCTCCTTTTCTCTTCTTGCTGTTTCTCTTTTTCTTTTTTGAGTTGTTTCTAAAGGTGAACAAAATTATTTTATCTTTTATTATTACTTCACAGAAATCTTGTTTAAAAGAAAAAAACAAATTTTACTTTTGTATTAATGAATTATCAATAGTAAAGCTGATTTTAATAAAACCTTATGAACAAACTAATCTCAGTCAGCTTTTGACCATGGAAAGATTTCATAAATGTTTTATTTTTTATTTTATTTATTATTTATTATTATTTTTTGAGACGGAGTTTTGCTCTTGTTGCCCAGCTGGAGTGCAGTGGCATGATCTTGGCTCACTACAACCTCCGCCTCCTGAGTTCAAGTGATTCTCCTGCCTCAGCCTCCTGAGTAGTTGGGATTACAGGTGCCCACCACCATGCTTGCTAATTTTTGTATTTTTAGTAGAGACAGGGTTACACCATGTTGGCCGGGCTGGTCTTGAACTCCTGACCTCAAGTAATCCACCCACCTCGGCCTCCCAAAGTGCTAGGATTACAGGCGTGAGCCACCATTCCAGGCCAATGTTTTATAATCTCTTACAAAATTTTAAAAGTTCTTTTTCTTCCTTACTTTTTATGTTATTTAGTTTTATTATATCTTTTAAAATTCTTTTATTGTAAAATAATCTTTAAGTAACTTCTAAACTGGACAAAATGATTTTTTCTCAACAGCTATGTATTTGTATTCTTTTATAGCTTTTTTCACCAAAGCATATATTTTTTGTTAGTACTCTTTGTATATAAAATTCTCTTATATATGTAGTTTTAATTACATATGTTAACTATAATTTTAACTCTTAGTCACCCTAATTTTTAGTAAAAGTCTAAAGAGTAAGTAATTCTGAACTGTTTTATATCAGTATTTATAGATGAAAACTATTTTGTAATTTTTATGAAGGCACGTTTGCTCAAATTTTTGTTCATTAACAGATCTATATATATTTAGCTTTTTTTATATCACAGAAAAATAAGATGCCAAAGTAAATACACTTAAATTTATGTTTAATAATTAATGTTTTCGTATTTTAACATACTTATAAAAACTCAGACATTTTATGATTGTCTGGTACTTAATTTAAAATAGTATGACTTTAAGATTTTAAATTACTGAAAATTACATTAATACTATGACACAGGTACCGTCTCTAATGTTCTCTTCAGTCATCTTGGGTCTCAAGTAGCCACATGACACCTAGGATGGCTATAAGGGGAGAGCCCATCTGGGTCCTAAATTTACATACTAGGTGTAGAATATAGGACAGAAGCAGCTGTGAAGATGACGTCTGGAGCATTCAACCCTTCACGGAATGGCCAGGAGGCAAAGCTGGGCCAGGGAGAAAGGGATCATTTTGAGCTTGACTGTGTGCCTGGGGGTGGTGACAGAGGCGCTGAGGACATGTCTCCAGGTGTTACCAAGGCCACCTATGTGGACCCCAGAATCCAGGGGCTCAGAATAAAAAACATAAGCTCACAGTCAAATCAAGTGAATATCAAAAATATAACAGAAGCAGAAGCTTTATGACCTTAAAGCTGGAAGCAGAGATAGCATAAACCTGTCTGACCAGTAGACTCAGGCATAAATGTCTATATTATATTTAAATAACAATCCTGAAGTCATTTTTTATTTTAATTTGCCAACAATTTAAAAACTAGTTTTCTTTACCAAATATTATCACAAACACATATAGACATGTAGACACAAGCAGGTCTTACAGCTTCCATGAAGAATTCTCATTTGTCAGCTTTCAAATAGTTTTTTTTTCGCCATTCGTACTATCGGTCTTAAAACTATCTGTTTTATTGCTCTAAGTAATTGTTAGCTAGTCCACTATCTGCCTTCAAAAGGGATGACTCTTAGGTGAAACAAAGTAGAAAATTTATATCTCAAAAGCACAGAGCTGAGATTTTAGGGCTAAATATTGTACTACCAGTTGCTCAAACCAAGGGAAAAGGCTGTACATAAAGGCCTAGTTAAGACAAGATGGCCAGGAAAAGCACCTTAAACAAAGGCAAGACATGTTATATAAATTTAAAACAACAGTAAGAGTTTCTAGGTACCCAGTCCTCCCTCTCAGACATCCTTTCTTTTTCTTTTTTTTCTTTTTTTTTTTTGAGACAGAGTCTTGCTCTGTTGCCAGGTGTCGGGCTGGAGTGCAGTGGCGCGATCTCTGCTCACTGCAACCTCTGCCTCCCGGGTTTGAGCAATTCTGCCTCAGCCTCCTGAGTAGCTGGGACTACAGGCGCACGCCACCAGCTAGCTAATTTTTATATTTTTAGCAGAGACGAGGTTTCACCATGCTGGCCAGGATGATCTCGATCTCTTGACCTCGTGATCCGTCCGCCTCGGCCTCCTAAAGTCAGACATCCTTTCAAATGGAAATTTCTTCTATAGATATAAGTTTCTTCTGTAAAAGAGTTTTTAAGATAGGCAGCTCTCTCTCTCTCTCTCTCTCTCCCCCTCTCTCTCTCTCTGTATATATATACACACACATGAGAGAGAGAGCTGCCTATCTTAAAAATCCTTTTACAGAAGAAACTTATATCTATATATATACACACACATAGAGAGAGAGCTGCCTATCTTAAAAATCCTTTTACAGAAGAAACTTATATCTATATCTATATATATATATATACACACACACATAGAGAGAGAGCTGCCTATCTTAAAAATCCTTTTACAGAAGAAACTTTTTATATATATATATATATATATATATACCACACACACACACACACAGAGAGAGAGAGAGAGCTGCCTATCAGCTCTCTATATATATAAAAGGGTTTTTTAAGATAGGCAGCCCTCTCTCTCTATGTGTGTGTGTATATATATACAGAGAGAGAGAGAGAGAGAGCTGCCTATCTTAAAAACCCTTTTATATATATGTATAGAGTGTGTGTGTGTATAAAATGCCCAAAGCTGGAGTTTGCACCCCCTGCAGTATTGCCATTTACTGCCAGTATCTGCCTGACCTAGTCAGATATCTGAGTCTGACTCTCTCTATATATAAATAATATAATATATAAATTTATATCGATTAATTTCAAACTTTCTTTTTTTAAAAACAGGAATGAATGATGAATGTTGTGATATTTTAAAGTATATATTTGGTCTTCAACCCATTTCCTGGCATACAACTTCTACAATTCTTAGAATTTCCAAAGTGATGTGTCTTTTTTTCTGCTATTGGGTTGACTGAGGGCTGGCAACTCCTAGGTAGCTTCAGGGTGGGGGGCTGGTCACCAAAAGACCAATGCAGGATTAGAGAGTTGGGATTTTCAGCCCCACTGCCCAATCTCCAGGGAGGGTAGATGCTGAAAGTTGAGTTGCTCATCAATGGCCAATGGTTTAATCAGTCATGCCTATCTAATAAAGCCTCCACAAAACTTCAAAGGGACTGGGTTCAGATAGCTTGTGGAGAGCTCAACGTATGGTGGTTTCTGGAGCGTGATGTGCCCAGGGGAGGGCATGGAAGCTCTGCTCCCCTTGCCATTCTGTAACTTTTTGTACTATCCTATCCTTTTTTATTTGGGGCATGCATCACCATGCTTGGCTAATTTTTTTAATTTCTATTTTTGTAGAAAAATTTTGTAGAAAATATTTTTATCTCTATTTTTTTGTAGAGATAGGGGTCTCGCTATGTTGCCCAGGCTGATCTCGAACTCTTGGCCTCAAGCAATCCTCCCACCTTGGCCTCCCAAAGTGCTGGGATTTACAGGTGTGAGCCACCATGCCCAGCTTGTAATATTCTTTATAATAAACTGGAAAACATAAATAAGCTCTATGAGCCACTCTAGCAAATTAATCAAACCCAAGGAGAGGTTGTAGGATCCCTGTTTTATAGCCGGTCAGTTGGAAGCACAGGCAAAACAACCTGGGGCTTTCTACTGGCACTGGAAGTGGGGGCATGTCTTATAGAACTGACCCAACTGCGGGATCTGACCCTATCTCCAGGTAGATGCTCTCAGAATGGAATTGGAGGATACTCAGCTCGTGTCTGCTGCAGAATTGATTGCTTGTTTGCTGTGTGGAGAAATTCCCACACATTTGGTCTTGGAAGTCTTCTGTGTTGACTGTGGTATGAGAGTAGAGAAAGACCAGTTTGAGTTTTGTACTCTCAGAAGATGTTAAATATTATAAAAGGTTTTATAGCCTCTATGGAGGCAATCATATGATTTTTCTTCTCAAAGTTACTAATATGGTGTATTAATTATATTAATGGGCTTCCTAATGTTGAATCAACTTTGAATTGCTGGAATAATTCCCACTTGGCCATGATGTATTATTTTCTTAATGTGGTGTTAAATTGTTTATACATATTTTATTTTTGAAATTTACCTCAATTTTCATATATAATATTGGTTTGTAATTTTATTTTTTTACGCTCTGTAACAAGTTCAGGTATCAATATTCTACTTGCTTCACAAAAAGAATTAGGAAAATACCCTTCATTTGCTCTGGAACAATGTAGAGAAGTCATCTCCCACCCCTGGCCCCGCACCCCTACCAGACCATGCTCCAGGGAAATAAGAAACATTAACCAGCGCTTGCCTCTAAAGAAGTCTCCACAGCCTTCCCAGGTTTGCACAGCAGATGCCTCCCTGGTCATGTCTGGCCTCTGAACTCCCACTGATGTCTTAGAATTTATCACCCTGGGGGCTTACACTTGTAATTGCAGCACATTGGGAGGCCGATGCAGGGGGATCACTTGAAGTCAGGAGTTTGAGACCAGCTTGGGCAACATGGTGAAACCCCATCTCTACTAAAAATACAAAAATTAGCCGGGTGTGGTGTCGGGTGTCTGTAAACCCAGCTACTTGGGAGGTTGAAGCAGGAGAATCACTTGAACAGGGGAGGCGAAGGTTGCAGTGAGCTGAGATGGTGCCACTGCACTCCAGCCGGGGCAACAGACACCATCTCAAAAAAAGAAAAAAAGTAGAATTCATCACCTTGTCTTTTGAAACAGTGGCTATAAGAGCTTCACTCATAATTTAGAGGACTCAAGAGAATATTTTTCTTTCTAAAGCAGAAACAAGATATTTTAACGCTTTTTAAAAGGAAGTAGATGACTACGGTTTCATTATTAGTCAAAGCCAAGCCCTTGTCCCTCTGGTTGTAGTAAGCTTGGAACACACGTGGGCCTTATCAGGGAAAATGAACTCCGAGCAGGTCTGTTTACTGACACAACAAGATCCAGTAGGTGCGCTGGACAAAGAAAACCGGACTGTTTGGTTAAGGGCTGTGTCCTGAGGACACACCCCACGACTACCCAGTTTGTTTTGTTTTGAGATGGAGTTTCGCTCTGGTTGCCCAGGCTGGAGTGCAATGGCATGATCTTGGCTCACTTCAACCTCCACCACCCGGGTTCAAGAGATTCACTTGCCTCAACCTCCCAAGTAGCTGGAATTATAGCATGGGCTAATTTTGTATTTTTAGTAGTGACGAGGTTTCACCATGTTAACTAGGCTGATCTCGAACTCCTGACCTCAAGTGATCCACCCACCTCAGCCTCCCAAAGTGCTGGGATTATAGGTGTGAGCCACCATGCCTGGCCTTTGTTTTCCACTGCAGTTGGGATTTCTTTCACTGAAATCCAACCCAGCACCAGAAACCAATGAAACAATTCATTGGCAAATAGGCAGTGGCTGGTGCCCTTAAAATAGGGTGGCAGCAGTGCCGTGTCAGATTTATTACTGACCACACTGTAAACAAAGGAAACAAGAATTGTTTCAAGTTCAAATGGGCTAAATGGCTAACTGAGGTAAGGTGCTACGTACCTGTGTGGATAAGCTGTTACTCCTACAGACAGAGTTTTTGGCAGCTAGCTTTTCTATTTCTTCTTTCTCAGTGTCTGATATTTGGCCTTAATACTTTCTAGCTCTTAAAATGTCAGTCTTTTTCTTTAACAAGGGAGTCCTCAGAGCTTAGTCCTTGGGCCTCTTTTTTTCTGGGTCTTCACCCCCTTCTGAGCCCTCTCATCTTTCGTCCACATGCTGATGAAACTATGAACTTATACCTCTTACCGGCACCTCCCTTGTAACTCCAGACTTGTACGTTCAGTTGTCTGTCCAATATTTCCTCTTGGACATCTCCTAGGCAACTCAAACTTCATATGTACAAACTGAATTCCTAATCTTTCTCCCCAAACCTGCCATTTGCTGGAATCTTCCATTTCTCAGTCAACGATAAGTTTGGTTTGTCAGGCCATCCATGGAGTTATCCTGGCCTCCTTCTATACATGTAAACTCAAATTAGGGGAGACCACAGTTTTGCAATAGCTAAGAGGGGTTTCTAATGAGTTCTTATCATTTTTGAGAACTTGGGCAGCTGGGGAACATTTGGCCTGGGGAGTTTCTGTGATGTGTGTTTGGGGGAGGGAAGTTGGAAACATATCAGTTGCCCTGAAAGTCTGGGAAGAAGGAGGCTTTTTTATTCAAAGGAAGAGTCAGATGTCTGGGAAGACCAATGGGGATTGCTGCAGCAGTTCCAGGTCCCAGGGAATGGAGATGGCCTTTCTCATCAAGGAGGAACGGCAGGGTTGCAACAGCTGAGAAGACCCAGAGAAGGGGATTTAATAGAGGAAAATAAACCAAGACTGATGCAGGAACGGTGCCACCAGCATAGCTCAGCCTGCCTAGCACAGCATCTGTTTTCCACGTTAGCAGTGAGTCTAGCCTTTCTTCTCTAGGCAAACTTACCTGTCATCCCTCTAAGGGCCCTCCCTGGTGCTTTCACTTTTCTTCCAGAACTTATGTATATAAATTGCCATTTATCTCTTGTGATAATTCTGCTGAACCATTTCAGTTAGTTAAAGATATTGAGACACAAATAGTCCTGGTGGAAGATGATACCCCCATGAAAAATAAGTGTTAGAGATGTAAATGATGTACAGTACTTCATGTTCCTGGAAAACCTTTGTATAAATAGAGGATTTTGGTTCTCAAATCACATTTAAATTTTATGAGTGTTATTTAATTCAAAAAGTGTACAATATGTGATTAGCAGTGTGCTAGGCTAAAGTAAATAGTTTTTTGCAATGCAAATAACCATGAGTTCTATTTAATATGATATATATGTTTGAATTTGCTTAATCATTAAAATTTAAAAATATAATGCAATTCACAAAAGTGAATGAAACAAATATATGGCAAATAATTACTATAAAGTGCACACCTATAAAATCACCACTCAGATCAAGAAATAGAACATCACCTGAATATCAGAAGCCTCCCATGGCCCCTTTCCTTCCTGAATGTAACAAGTGCCCTCAATTACTCTGACATCTAGCACTGATGAGTTTTGTCAATTTCTTTGAAGTCTCGATCTGTCGCCCAGGCTGGAGTGCAGTGGTGCGATATCAGCTCACTGCAACCTTTGCCTCCCAGGTTCAAGTGATTCTTATGCCTCAGCTTCCCAAGTAGCTGGGACTACAGGCGCGTGACACCATGCCTGGCTAATTTTTGTGTTTTTAGTAGAGATGGGGTTTCACCATATTGGCCAGGTTAGTCTCAAACCCCTGACTTTGTGATCCACCTGCCTCGACTTCCCAAAGTGCTGAGATTACAGGTGTGAGTCACCACTCCCAGCCGAGTTTTCTCAATTTCTAAACTTTATATAAATCAAATAAGAGTTTATACTCTTTTGTGTCCGGCTTCTTTCACTTCTCATTGAGTTGATGAGATTCATTCTTGTATGTTTACTCATTTTCTTGTCCAAATCGTAGTATAACATGAATCTCGAAAGTAACTCATCCATTTATATGGTTTCTAGTTTTGAGCTCTTATAAAATTGCCATTATACGCATTTGTTCACCCACAGAAATACATGTGTTCACTCATAGAAATGCATGGGTACATACACAGACAGTAATGCACACGTTCACGTATAGAAATGCAGGGGGCCGGGTGCGGTGGCTCACGCCTGTAATACCAGCACTTTGGGAGGCTGAGGTGGGCGGGTCATGAGGTCAAGAGATTGAGACCATCCTGGCCAACATGGTGAAACCCTGTCTTACTAAAAATACAAAAAAATTAGCTGGGCATAGTGGCGTGCGCCTGTAGTCCCAGCTACTCGGGAGGCTGAGGCAGGAGAACTGCTTGAACCCGGGAGGCGGAGGTTGCAGTGAGCTGAGGTCGCACCACTGCACTCCAGCCTGGTGCCTGGTGACAGAGTGAGACTCTGTCTCAAAAAAAAAAAAAAAAGAAATGCAGGGTACACACACACAGAAATGTGTGTCCCAGGTGGCATAGTTACAAGATGCAAGCGGACTGCATTCCTGAGTCACCACTTTAAAGGGAGCTACTAAATCTGCTGTGAATTTTGCATGGTCAAAAAATTAACTCCTATGTTTCTAGACATTGAAATTTTGAGTTCACTTATTACTGCAGCATAGCCTAATCTAACTAGTAAAAATAACATAAACGGTTTCAGAAATATTATTTTATAATCAAAATTAAGGATTGATTCTTACACCTGAAACTTTCATGATACCAATGGGAGAGCTTAATTAATCATTCTTGTTATCAACAAGGTGATGGCAGGTGATGAAAGGACTTCTGGAGGCAGGAAACTAGTATCAGCGCATCCAACCACGTGGTCTGAGCCCTTACTGTGACACTAGCTGATGTTTGTGACTCCTGAAAGGAGCCACTCGTAGCCCATTTGGTGGTTTGGTGACATTTATATGATTTCCCCATCTTCTCTAGTGAAAAGTGTCAAGACATTTTTCTTGTCATTTTTTTCTTTTTCCTAGGATGACATCCCCAGTGGAAAAGAAGAAACTATTGGTCAGGGCTCAGTCAGGAAATCAGAGCCACTCCAGGGTATAGGAATAAGGAAGGAGAGCTTTCACAAGTTCGAGACTTGCTGGGGAAGTTCAGAGGGAAATAGTGCCTAACCTTGTCCAGCTGAAGCCCTTGTGCAGGGTACCAGTGGGTACGTGGAGAAAATCCAATGGTAAGTTATGCAGATGTGGCCGCTAGGGGCCTGTGGAAGGGCCGCGCGAGGCATGAGGTGCAAGGACTGCAGCCTCTTTGGGGCCCAGGGGCAGGGTGAGGGCTGACGGCTGCTCTGGGTCAGCAGAGCCAGCAGAGGGATGATGATGTTGCAAAGCTGGAGGCTAGTGAGGACACGCTGGGCCCTGTTGTGTCCATTCACTGGCATGTTTGACCATGTGACCCTCCTCCATTTCCCTTCAGTCTTCCCAATTCTAAGAATCATGTCTCTGGACAACTTTAGCCCAGAGCCATACAAAGAAGGGAATTCTGGGAGCAGACAGCCACGTTGGCAATAGACTGCCCAGCTTTAGAGAAGTATTTTTTCTGATGTCCTCTTATAGGGTATTAAAAAACTAGGGCACTGCTGAAGGAAAGAAATCAGATTAATGTGTCCAAGGCAAAGGGTTACGGTTTAAAGAGTGAATGAACACACAGTTATACGACCTGCTAAAATGAAAGATCCAAAAACTGTGCTGTTCTGATTTGGTATACAGTAAACGGTGAAATGTGATAAATAGCAGGAAAAGCAGCTTTACATTTAATGTGATGACAGCAATGACACCTGGCAAGGAATATGCTGAGCAGATAAAAATTTATTTATTTCCTAACTATATCAAAATATACAAAAATCACAGGTACACAGTGGAAAGTCTATTAGGACCTTTTTTTTTTCTTACCATTTTAGTAAAAAACTACAAATTCACTATTAACTAATTGTTTGCTAGTGGAACAGTTAAAATAACTGGATGGAAAAAATCCTAGAAAATGTATTAGTACTGTGTTGTGGGGGAAGAGTTTTGTGAACTGAGGATTCTGCCTTTTAGGGGATTATGAGAAAAGGTAGGTGCTGTGTCATCAGTAGATGATTTCACTAGATAAGGTCTGTGATAGGGCCAAGCACATGTACATCCATATAAGGGGTCAGGGAACATTTCTGGACTTGAATGAAACACCAATCCATTTGGCGTGGGGGGTGTAGAAGATTCTTATGAATAGGGCAAGCATTAGTTCCGGGCATTTAGATATGGCTGTTAAGGGGCTGATTAAGTCAAGTCCAGAAAATGGGCCCAAATGAGTGGGTGTGGGACAGTTCAACATAAAAAGGGGTAAAGCAAGAGAGGGAGGCTGTGGAACACAAAAACTGACAGATGGCCAGATAGAGAAGCAAAGCCAAGTTTTGTAGGGCCTGAAGCTTATGGCATTTTGAGGACTTCATTAAGAAAAAGAATACAAAATTGAGCATAGAAAATTAGGCACAAAAATAAACATTCTTGGAGGAGGTGACACCTAAGCGGAGAAAGAGGAAGTTTGTGGAAGAAAGAGGATGGGGTTACAGACTTGTAGTTCAAGGAGAAGACAGCTTCTCTGACGTGTTATTGGGGGCCCAGGGGTGGGTTGCTGGAAGTCCTGGAGGGGGTATAGTGGGTAGGGGGTGGTGGTGGGGAACGAATGCTCACAGCTGGGCTGGAGGGCTTCACAGAGACCAAATCTTAAGAACAGAAATTCTGCATCCAGTCATGTGCCAGCATTTTCTGAATTTACTAGACCCACCGCACGATGAAGGCATTGCCCTGTCTTGGTGAAAAACAAATGGGAATACATGAGGAGTAATATTTTTTTGTCTTAAAACTGAGCAAAGACATGGTTTTATACTAATAGCTGCAAGAAGTGGTCAGATTCCCTTCATTCATTCTAAAAATATTTTATAAAAGCATAAAATACAACTGTCCATGATTTGGGAGCCCATGTTTTACATTCTTTTCCTTTTCTTTCTTTCTTTTTTTTTACAGAACTGTCAAATTCAAAACATGTTTTACTTTCACCTACAAATTTACCACTGCTTAAATATTTATTAAGCACCTACTACTTGCCTCATGTGCTTCTAAGTGTGGGATACAGGAATGAGCAACATTAAGGTTCTGATTTCATGGAGCTTGTAAGAGGAGACAGACAATAAGCAAATAAACAAATATACAGTTTGAGGCCACACACCTTGAAGGGCTTCCTGTAGCCCCTGACGGTGGTGGCCATTCTGTCATCTCTCTGCTTTTAGACTTAGATGAAATACTGAACTGTTTGGCGTGGGGTCTGTTTTCCTATGTCGCCTACAAAAGAGTCTTATGAATAAGGCAAACATTAGTTCTGGGCATTTTAGATAACAATGCAGGGAGCTGATTCAGTTGAATCCAGAAAAATGGGCCCGAATGAGTGGGCGTGGGATGATATCCAGCATGAGAGGGGGTAAAGCAAGAGGGGGAGGCACAGGACACAAAAGCTGACAGCTGGCCAGACGGAGGGGGCAAAGACAAGTTTTCTAGGGCCTGAGGCTTATCACATTTGTGAGACTTAAGAAAAAAATATATATATAAATAAGAATAGAAAGTTAGATACAAAAATAAATGTTTAAAGGGAGAAATGCATCACAATGTTACAAATTTAAGGAAACAAACCCCATAAACTTCAACAAAATACATAAGACATAATATTTTAATAAACTGCTTGACACACTTCTGTTACACTATTTACATTTTTCAGTTGCATTCCCTCCGATCACTTCTTCAGTTGTGTGAGATATTTGCTACAGGAAGCACAGGAAGCTACTTCACACACAGGCGAACTTGCTTTTTGTTGTACTGCTATAGCCTCATGTCTTTACAAACATGGGAATTCAGATCATTTACTTCATGTGATTTTTCTCCAAAAATGTATGGTCCATTTATAACTGTATCTTCTGCATTTCAGTACAGGTACATTGCTGACAAGAGAGAACTTCTGTCTTGATCAGGTATGGTTGAGAGAGAGCCAAACCTTTTCTAACAATGCTGTGTTTTTTTCTGTTTGTTTGTTTCTTCTTGAGACAGTCTCTCACTCTCACCCAGGCTAGAGTGCAGTGGCCGATCAAGGACTCATGGAGCCTTGACTTCCCAGGCTCAAGTGATCCTCCCATCTCAGCCTCTGGAGTATCTGGGATTACAGCTGTGAGCCACCATACCTGGCTAACTTTTTAATTTTTGGTAGAGACAGGATTTGGCCATGTTGGCCAGGCTGGTCTCGAACTCATGGCCTCAACTGATCTGACTGCTTCAGCCTCCCAAAGGGCTGGGATTACAAGTGTGAGCCACTGCACCAGCAGATGCTAGGTGTTTTATGATGGAAAGAATTGCCAGACTAGCTTCCAGCTCCGCCCATCTCAAGTTCTGCTCCTCTTTTGCTACCGGAACCCTTCTAGTGTTGGGAAAAGTAAGACTGTTCAGGACACCAATGTGACTCTCATAGAGGGTAGTGGGTATGTCAGTGGTAGCTGTTCCTACACCTGGGTGGCCAGCACCAGCACAACTACACCGAAGAACTGTAAACCACGTAAACTATCCTGTCGAGGCCAGGGCTGGGGAGGGGTAAGCCAGGTGCCTGAGGCTCAAAACTTAACACTGGCCCTGGCCTGTTCATGGCCTCTTCAAAGTCACTCAATATAAGGATAAGTTAGAGTTTAAAAAGACGGTGAATTTAACTGGTGGTAATTAAAATATTTTTTTTTTCAAAATTTACAGTAACATATTACCGTGGGTGCACATTGCTAGGGTTCCCAACAATGCGAACGTGTCCTTTGCAAGTCAGGGGTCCTGGATTCAAGCTTCTAACTTCTTGATTAATCCATCTCTGCATTCTGACCATGGCCCTACGTTCAAGCCTACGTTGATCATACTGGCTTACTTTTGCCTCCAGGACTTTGGTTAGAAGCTCAGGCTCTGGGACTAGACTATTTGGGTTTGGATTCTGGCACTGCCACTTACTAGCTTGTGGAATCCAAAAATGTTATGCAATATCTTTGTGCCTCGGGTGTTCTCATCTGTAAAATGGCCATAAGTAATGTTAAAATTAAAAGAATTAGTTCATGAAGAGTGCTTACAACAGTATCTGACACATTATGAAAGCTCAATATTTATTATTGTTATTTTTACTACCACTAGTAATAGCAATAGTATCAATATGTATACTAATAATATGCGGCTCTTCTCACACCACACCGTACACCCCCAGGACTGTTTGTATTCTGACTTGGCCCAGAAGAGGCGTCCTTTTTCTGAATGGACTGTCGACCACATGCAGAAGGAAGGCAGAGAGAGCAAGGAATCAAAGAGGAATGGAATACTTGTTTTCAGATGTATTAATGTCTCCGAATTACATTTAAGTAAATGCAGGATGTGGGGCTATAAAAAATTTGCTGGAGCATAAATGTATAAATGTTCATGGCATGCCAAAAGAGAAAGTCAAAGGAGCTCTCACAATGGAGCTGGCATCCTGTTGCTTCAAAATGAGAAAAATCACACGATCAGCTGCAGTTAGACTTAAACAAGGAAAAAAGCTGCCGGTTAATTCAATCTCATTCGTAGGACAGGCCTCCAGGACACTTGGTTTTCCCCTCTGGGTGGAGCCGTGGTCAGCGGGGAAAGGAGGCGGCTCAGGCTTGCCGGCTCGCGTGGGCGCCAGAAAGCGGAACCTCCCGGGCCAGTCGTGCGGTGGTCACCGTCTTGGGAGCTGGGGGAGGAGGCTGCCGAGGCCGGCCTGGCTCCTTCCAGCGCCGCTTCCCGGAGCGGGTGCGGGGGGTCCTCCGGAACGTGTGCTCCAGGTTCTCCCGTGCCAGCGTTCGCATCCCCGCCTGCCGGGTCGCGGCGCCGCCTCGGGCACGGGTGCAAGCGCGCGGCGCGCAGGCTGGGGGCGCTGTGGCCTCGGCGCGGGGACTGAGCTGCCCCGCCGGACCCGCCTCTTTTCCTTCCCCGCCCGCCTGCCCGCCCTCCACGCGTCGTGTCGCCTGGAAGCCGGGCGGAGACAGAGCGCTCGGGATCCACGGCGCTGGGACCGCAGTCCTCCAATCGCGCGGGGCAGAGCGGCTGGCGCCGCCGGAGCAAGGAGCCACGACCCTCCCCGGCTGCCTTTGTCTACGAGCCGTGCGGCCCGGAACCGCCACTCTCCGGGGCCGGGGACGCGCCTGCAGCTGTCGGTGACAGCTCCTCCCTCCCGCAACCCTCCGGGGCGGAGGGGGCGGTCGGGCCGGGCCCTGCTAGCCCGCGCCCGCAAGCCCGCTCTCGCGGATCGATGCCCCCGCAGCAGGGGGACCCCGCGTTTCCTGACCGCTGCGAGGCCCCTCCGGTGCCGCCGCGTCGGGAGCGCGGGGGACGCGGGGCACGCGGGCCTGGGGGAGCCTGGGGGCCGGGGGCGCGCGGGCGGTGCCGAGGGGCGCGGCGTCAAGTGCGTGCTGGTCGGCGACGGCGCGGTGGGCAAGACGAGCCTGGTGGTGAGCTACACCACCAACGGTTACCCCACCGAGTACATCCCCCACCGCCTTCGACAACTTCTCGGGTGAGCTGGCCTGGGGGCCGGGGCCGGGGGCGCGTGGCCGCGGTCCGCCCAGGGGAGGGAGGATGGCGCGAGTGTCGCGGGGCTCCCCCAGGGGGCTGCAGGGCCCCGGCGCGGCTCGGGCGGGGAAGCGGGACAAATGAGGAGTGCAGGACGTTTCCTGAGTCTCAGGGACCAGGCAAGCACGGAGCTAACACGAAAGGGCCACGGGGGAATGGGGAGCCCTACAACCAGAGCTTGGTGAGGGGGAGGGCGGAGAGGCAGTCAGAGCCATTAAAAAAAAAAAAGCAACAGATAAGCAGGAGTGAAAGAGGTTGAGTTCAGGCTGCCCGGCCAGTTTGCTGCGTTAGAGCAAAGTTTCCTGAGGGCGACGTCACTGGCGCCGCTGCGGAGTTTCAATCAGAAGGTGACGCGCAGGTGCCTTTACCTGTGGCCCTGAGCGTAGCCCCTTTCCTTTCTGGCGGCTCAGCTCACGAGGGGCATCTCCACTTTAAAGAGCCGCAGAGACGCCGGGAAAACACTTAATTTAGTGAAAATAGCCCGAGCAGTCCTCGTGAAGGCTTAGGTTTGGATGAAACCTGGAGAGTAAACACCGTTTCTTTCTTCTGAGCCCCACCACCTTCCCCACCCGCATGGGCTCAGATTCTGATTGTTGGTATCTTTTCAGGATCCCTTTAAGCTGCTTAAAGTCCTTATGTACCGGTGCGATGTCATTTCCCTTGGTAGATAAAATGATAAAGGAATTCTTTATCTTGATTTTCAGGTCTTTTTGAAATTTAAGGAAAAGTTAAAATTCACAGAAGCTAGTATGAAACACTTAACTGTCCTGCTGCTGCTTCTTTTTTTTTTTTAAAGTTGCTTCTCTGACCTTCTCTTCATCCCAAAGGTACCCTAGAAAAATGGGTGCTATACTGGTGGGTTCCCCACCACAGGGTACTGTTTCTCCTCCCACCCTGCTGACTAAACATTTAGAAACGATTAGAAAGTTGTGTAGAAAGAGATAAAAGTGAGCGCTTAATTAAAATAGAAACCTCCACAACATGTCTGCTTCAGGCCTTGCCACACTCCTCGAGTCCCCGGAGCCCAGTGGAAAGGTGGGCATGGCTTTCTTTTCTTCTTTTTTAATCCTCCTTTTGACCTGCCATAGAGATAAGGAGTGCCCTCATTTTTAAACGGGACAATGCGGGCAGTCTGTGTTTGCACATGTTCTCAAAACAAGCTAGAATTTTATGATAAACCCTGAAGTTGGGGAACTTTTCCCAAGGGAAAACAGAATTATTTGTGAGGTTTTCCACTGATTTAAAACTGCAGCGTTGCTTCCCATTTACCACCAGTGTTGTTTTTAGGGCCTTTGAACTAGTGTGACAGGAAAATAAATCTTCCAGGACTGGGGAGAAAAGCATAGGCCTTTCTGGGGGCACCATCAAAGGGCTCGGGGATTTGCTGCCTGGTCCATGGCAATGGAGTGACTTGCCAGCCCCGGGTTTGTATACAAAAACGCCTCCACAGGGCCTCCTTGTTTTAGGTGAGTCTTTAATTCATTAAAGGACCTAGAATAGGAGCAGAGTGGTTTGGAGTGAGAATGATAATGCAAGCTAAAACTATTAGTATTCCAGAAGGGGTTAAAAGACACCTCCTGATTGTCATTTTGGTTTTGTTTTTAAGCTGTGGTGTCTGTGGATGGGCGGCCTGTGAAACTGCAGCTCTGTGACACTGCCGGACAGGTCAGTATCATGTTACAGCTCAGTGCTGGGAAAGGAAACAGCCTTTTAAAGATTTCCAAATAACCTTTGATTCCCTCAGTCAGTAACTGGGTCATTCTAAAGCCTCATGAAGTGGACCCACCCCCTGCTGTTGGCCTCTCTCTGAGGGTGGGCAGGGGCCAGGGGTTGGGGGACAGGAAGCAGAGGAAGGTACCTCCAAACTAATAAAACACGGTTTGGCCCAGTTCTGCGTAGCCAAGCAAGGGAGGGGAGCAGGGTCAAGAACAGCTCTTGTCTTAAAGGATTTTCTGTTATTTACTCCCCTGGTTTTCATGAAAAAAATTTCAGCAATGCTTTGTCGTCACTTCCCAAAATAAGTTAGTGATATAATCATTTTATTAAAGGCCAGCAAGTCAGATATTTAAGAAATTTGCTCAAGAAAAAGATGGAATTTACATCAGTAAGGGTTAATATTTCCCTTCCTGAGCTATGGTTTGGCTCATTTGGACCAGCCCCATTCCCTGAAGCACAGACACATTTGTCAGAGCAGTACTAAGCTGGAGGGGACGAACTAAATGGGCTTGTTCTATCCACATTGTGAAGGCTGGTTCTTGTCTCGAGGGCTGGGTACTTGGAGGAAATAGCTAGGGAGTGTGGGATTCCCTCTTTGTGGTCCCCCAGAAGAAACCCCCCCGCTTGGTGGGTCCTCGAGTCACTGAAGTCAAGCTGTGCCTTGTGAACTCCCAAGGGTACTTGATTTTGGCAAAGTGATAGTTAATGAACTTGTCTCTCTAGTATGTTCTAGGGTTCAGCAAAGTCCCAGGTGTACTTTGTAGGCAGGTGAAAGTGCCCCCTTCACTTTCTGAGGTGCCATTGCATGACCATGTATGTTTATGAAGTCGTTGGTTTTCCACTGGCCCCCAGAGCCTCATCTAAGCCAGAGCTTCCAAGTTGCTCACCTACTCTGGGACAGCAGATTCAGAACTGAGGACAGGTCTTATTTTTTAAACCTCAGGATGATACAAGACTGGTTAGCTTTGATCTCCAAGGAACACTGGGCTGGTGGAGGCCATAGCATGGGAGCACCTCAGCTTGGAAAGACCAAGGACTGTCCATATTATATTGCCTGTAGAAAACAAAAATCAGGCTGGGTGTGGTGGTTCACACTCTTTGGGAGGCTGAGGTGGGAGGATTGCATGAAGCCAGGAGTTTGAGACCAGCCTGGGTAGCATAGCAAGACATCATCTCTACAAAATAAAAAAATTAGCCTGGTGTGGTGCACTGCCTGTAGTCCCAGGCAGTAGCCACTTGGGAGGCTGAAGCAGGAGGATGGCTTGAACCCAGGAGTTTGAGGCTGTAGTGAGCTATGATGGTGCTATTGCACCCCAGCTTGAGCAACAGAGCAAGATTGTCTCTTGGAAAAAAAGATAAAAAGAAAAATCAAAGAATACAGTCACTTCTAGTACCGAATCTTCCTGAATGCCATGGTGGTACTTATAATTCAAGCTTCATTTCCTTGTATGAAGTGAGAATGCTTTGCCTACTAGGGGGTCAGATTTCCTGATCTTTAAAACACGAGCAGAGGAACATCTCAGTAAGCATAGTCATCCTTGCTGAAATCAGAGCCTGAGGATAAGACAGAAGTCAGGAAAACACAGGAGGTCCAAAGGCACAGTTAGCAGGGAGTCTTTTGGGGAGGAGCGAAAGCTCAGTGCACCTACCTGTCCCAGGACACCACTCAAATATCACTGTCCACCTCTGGGCTCCTCGTAAGTGTTGGCTCTTCAAGCAGGATGCAGCTTCTTGAGCTGGGGTTTCATGCCCAGTGCCCAGTGTAGTGCCTGGCACATAGCAGGGCTTAATCTTGTGGTTTTATAGAATGGATGAACCAGAGGAGGACCAGTGGTGAGGGTGCAGCCATAAGTCATGGGCCTGCCCCTTAATAGACTTACAGTGTGGAGGGAAGACAAACCAGTTATGGAAGCTTGTGAAGGAGCAAGCTAAGGGAAGGAAAGAGGCTCCAGGTCAGAGGTGCAGGCTGGCTGGGCCTGGCCGGAAACCCTCTCAGCAGAGTTTTGAAAGACAAATAGGAATTTTACTAGAAAAACTTGGTAAAAATGACTCTGAATTATCAAGTAAGAGTTAAATTGTTCCTTAGAATAATCTGTTTAAAAATCAGGGAAGCACATATATCACTTTAGAAGTATTTTTATCCAAAAAAGTTTATAATTAGGGAAAAATGAAGGTTTTGGTGCTACATTTATAAGCTTCAGTTTGTTTGGAAATTATTATTCTGGCCTCCCAGCAATATTTTCAATGAGATTTACTGTATTTATTAACTTTTGTGTTCTGGTTAGAAGAAAATACCCAATTAATTAATGAATAAGACCATGATCTAAAAATCTGTAGAAAACCAACTTCAAAAACTATGAAAAATATGCTACTGGTAAGGTAAGTCAGGTATTTGTGTTTTTGTTTTCCTGTTACCCCATTTATAAATTAGTCTTTGTTTAGACTACTAGCCAAGCTGGTCAAAGTGGTGGTTCTTTTTTACTCTCCCTCATCCTGGTATGATAAAATACATTTTAGGGGACTTGCTGTGATACCTGCCATGTTTCCTTATGGAGTAAGGAACACATACCTCTTCTAGGCAGTTGACGTAAGAACCTTGAGGATTAAGTGACTCCGCTGACCTCCACTTCAGATGCCCGGAGAATCAGTATGAACACAGATAGGCTGGAACTTGGGGGATGTCGAGCTGGAGCGTGGGTTTCCCACAGAAATTGATGGGAGCAGAGTATGGCTGTAGAGGCTGAAGAAATCACTTCTTGTACCTTTGGCTTTTCTTGTTAGGGAGGGTAGGTGAGTCTATAAGATGTCAAAAGGAGTTTTTAACACTGGGCTTACAGTCTGAAGGGTAGATTGATCAGAGACAGATTGGAGACTTGAAAAAACATACCTTTGGCATAAGAGAAAAAATATTGCTGAAATAGGAGTAGTTCACTGGAGAATTGCCAATAGAAGCTGAAAATTCTTCAGCCTTTTGACCCATAAGGTACTAAAAAAAAAAAAAATCAAGTTGCAGCCAAACCAGAGGGATGTAGAATCCAGTCTTCTGTCTCTGCCCCGCCTACCCTGATCAGAATGCTGTGCAGCGTCTATACCGCAGATCTGGCAAGCACGTGCAAATTGCTTGGCCTCAGAATGCCTTTTTTTTTTAAAGGGTGCATTCCAGTTGTCCTCATTGCACGTGTGTATTGCATTCATCAAATATCTAAGGTTTCTGGTCAGGCACTGAGCAAGAGGGTCGAATTTCTGTTTTACTTCTCAAGTTCCTTAGCCAGAATCTCAAGAGATCTGGGGAGATACCTTTCCAAAGCCCACTCAGTAGACTCAGCCCTTGTGCTTGCCTTCCTTTTTCTCAGTAATGCAACCCCAGATGCCAGGGCATGGCCAAGGGTGCAGCTACCTGAGGGTGCAGCTACCTGAGGGGGGGAGCTACCTGGGGGGGGGGCAGCTACCTGAAGGGGCAGCTACCTGAAGGGGCAGCTACCTGAGGGGGGAGCTACCTGGCGGGGGAAGCTACCTGAAGGGGCAGCTACCTGAAGGGGCAGCTACCTGAGGGGGCAGCTACCTGGGGGGGGAGCTACCTGGTGGGGGACTTACCTGAAGGGGTAGCTACCTGAGGTGGGGAGCTACCCGGGAGGGGGAAAGCTACCTGAAGAGGCAGCTACCTGAACGGGGGAGCTACTAGGGGGAGGGGGGAGCTACCTGAAGGTGTAGCTACCTGAGGGGGGAGCTACCTGGGGGGTCTGCCTTAATGCTGGTCTCAGTTTTATACTTTTTTCTTCAAGGCCCTCTAAGAACAGAGGAAGCATTCCATTGTAAGATCTTCAGAGCTGAGCCATAGTCTACCTGACTGTGTTTCTGTGTTTATTTATTCAGCACAAAGTTGGCATGAAGAAACTTAAGTCATTTTTTTTCTTTTTAAAACTGTTTTTAGAGACTGGGGTCTTTCTATGTCACCCAGGCTGGTCTTGAACTCCTGGGCTCAAGTGATCCCACTGCCTCAGCTTCCCAAGTAACTGTGACTATAGGCACGTGCTGCCACACTTGGGGAAGTCATTCTTTTTCAACTTGCACTTACAGAAGCCTCACAAATGTCAGTGACATTCTGAAATACCATATTGATTCCTGAGCATGTTAGCTGGTTGACTTTAATGTGATTAGTTGGTTGGTTGGTGTCCTGTAAATGAAGAAAGTCCATTCAAATAAGTTACAGGTTTCTTTTATACCAAGAGAAAAAAGCCACAGATGGAGAATAATGTAGATATAAATAGTACTTAGTAAATAATCAGATTGTGTCAATTGAGTAATGAAAAACATGAATGGCATTGAGCTTTGTCTTGTCACTGAGAAATTATTTATACCTGAGGATGGTTGGCACCAACAGATACACATTTGAAATAGGAAAGGGTAAATATTTTTCTACAAAAGAGTTGAGCAAAAGTTTTCAGTTAGCTGAGTGTGGTGCTACAGGGGAACTGTAGGATGTTTGCTATAAAAAAATGCTAATTTGGAGACCAGCATCTGTCTGCTCACAACCAAATCCCCTTGCCTGCCACTGTGCCTTGAGTGTAGGTGATGTTCAGTGTTGTTTGTTGAGTGGCTGACTGTGGGAGAGCATGAGCAGCACAACCATTGGTTTATTTATAATCAACTCTATTCCATCCACTTCTCTATACCTTAAGGGTAGGGTGTGCATGCCTATTCTCCAATTCTTGTCTGTCCAAAGCACTGTACGTGGAAGCCATGGGTATTGGCAAGGATAAAGGAAGTAGGAGAAAATGAAGGAAGGAGGGAGGAAGAGAAGATACAGCCAGAATGAGGATGTATTAACTAGTATCTGTAAGTGGCATTGAGAAGCGCGAGTTTTCCGAGTTGCTGATGACTGTGGCCTGACAAAGGTCCTCAACTCCATTTCTGGTCTGGCCTCGAGTCTGATTAGCATTACTCTGCACTGCTGTGCATGGTGTGGGCAGAGCGTGTGCACAGTGCAGATGGGATGAAATCGGCATCGCTCAGAGCTGTTGTGGGGAAAGTCAGGGCTGGATTCATAAAGAGAGGAGCTGTGTTCATAGACTGGGGTCTTGAGGTTCATAGTCCGGGTCTTGAGGATCAGTGTGGGTATGGTCTGAATTTTAGAAGAGTAGCTAAGTATCAAGAGTTGAGAGTAAGTTTGGGTTACACTCAGCTGAAGGCTAAAGTCCGTTTTATTTCTAGAACCCACCTGCTTTGAGCACTTTTTCTTTGTTAAGCTGAGTGTCGATGAACATTTTGAACATGTTTGGCAGTGTTCAGGCCGTAGCTGGCCCTGACAGCTGACGGCTGCCACACCTTTGCTGTGCGCTGGCTCTGCTTGGTAAACAGCAGGATCGTTTCAAGGCTGCTGGCTCTTCCGCCTAGGACCAGTGAGTCTTCTATCACCTGCCAGACCCTTTCAGGAAAAATGTGAAGGTGATTTTTTTGCTGATGAGAATTCATTAAAAAATGACTTTTGGGTACTCTGCTTGGTTGCAGGATGAGTTTGACAAGCTGAGGCCTCTCTGCTACACCAACACAGACATATTCCTGCTCTGCTTTAGTGTCGTGAGCCCCTCATCTTTCCAGAATGTCAGTGAGAAATGGGTGCCAGAGATTCGGTGCCACTGTCCCAAAGCCCCCATCATCCTAGTTGGAACGCAGTCAGATCTCAGAGAAGACGTCAAAGTCCTCATTGAGTTGGACAAATGCAAAGAAAAGCCAGTGCCTGAAGAGGCGGCTAAGCTGTGCGCCGAGGAAATCAAAGCCGCCTCCTACATCGAGTGTTCAGCCTTGACTCAAAAAAACCTCAAAGAGGTCTTTGATGCAGCCATCGTAGCTGGCATTCAATACTCGGACACTCAGCAACAGCCAAAGAAGTCTAAAAGCAGGACTCCAGATAAAATGAAAAACCTCTCCAAGTCCTGGTGGAAGAAGTACTGCTGTTTCGTATGATGCTGGCAAGACACCCAGAAAGGCTATTTTCAGATGAAATCGATATTAGAAGCTATATTAGCTGAAACAACTCCTTTTACTGTGTAGAACCTGTATAGAGAGTGTGTGTATATGTATTATAGGAGGAGCTCTCAACTTATGCGTTCTTTCTTGCCTTTAATTTTCTTGTTGTTTGAGCTTAGGGATGAGATACGTATGCAAGATATTTTTGAAGTAAATTAAACATTTTTCACATCTCTGGAAATTTAGAGTTCTAGACCTCTGGGTTAATTGATATCTAATATGAAGAAGACGCCTCAAATCTGGATGTCAAGAATGCAATTCTGCTACATTATAATGTACAGAAGAACGAAAGGGAGGGTGCTATGGCTAACCCTCTCTTGATTAAGGGCTTCTTAATGCACAGTGCATTACGTACACGGGTCAACTATGGTAGGAACAGTTCTTAGCTGTGAAACTCCATGCAAACCATACCTTTTTTTTTTTTAAAGGAGCAAAACTCTGAGAAAAAATGAGAGACCTCTGCCTACAAAACCTCAAACCAGTCACTTTTGTCATTTGCTAATACCCAGGTTCTTATGATTTAAAAACAACCAACAAAAAACATCCCATGACTATATTGCACTGTGTAGACAAGGAAACTTGCTTATGGGGGAGTTTTCTTCTTAGACCAGTTGTGTTGACACTGTATGAACATAGAGTGCCGTGCAGAGGAAAGGAAGTGTTAGTATTTGTCATGTTTTAGGGAGTGATTCCTGTGGAGCTCAGAATGTGACATTTGCTTTTGGTACTGTAACACGTGCACCAAGCTGCCTCAATCCTAGGTAGCAAGGGCACCAGGGAGCACCTATCTGGATTGTTTTTAAACTTCCATATTCAAGCTGTTGCTTCGGCAGGGAGGTGAATACTTTTGAAAGGCCAACAGCAAATGTTTGTGGGACAGGAAACAGATCATTTTTTCTTAAGTCAGCCAAGATGTACTTCTCTGTGTGCACAGCCACGCGCACACATGCACACAGACACATAGGTCTGTGTGGCTGTATTTGTTGTTGATAACAGTAGCCTGACAGAGGTCAGACTCTTACACAATTAATAGGAAAAAGCATGGCCACAAAAACACATGCTAGGGAAGCTTGGCTTCCTCTTCTTGTTGACACTTTTGCGAACCAACATCTTTTTATTCAGAGTATGCTTTTAGGTATATCTTAATATATATATTTTTGAGGACATCTTAAGACTAAACAAAAAATGAAATGAACATATCTTGAAACCTGTTAAAACAACCAGTGAAAGCCACAGATGGCTTCAGGGCAGTAGCTGTAGAGGCCAGTGGACTCTGAGGACTCCTGAGGGGCGGTGTGTGTGGTCGGCCAGGTGCATGCTGGGACCATGGCCCCCGTGCTTGGCTGCTTCCTGTGATGGTGAAATGCATCCTTCAAGGTGGCAGCTTTTAGGGCTGAATCTTCTGGAGAAAAAAGTGCTACCTCAGGGGAGTAGGTTTTACTCTGGTAGGAATGCCTCTGACATGCCACAGGGCAGCCTGAACACACTGAGTTGCGGTGGGTGAGAAAGAGCCGTCAAAGTCACTTCCACAGCTAATGAGGGAAATCTCTGTAAAGCCAGTTAGGTAGAAGAGTTTTATTTTTCTGTGGGTTTTGTGTTGTCTTTTTTATATTAAAAAGATATGCAGTTTGTGTTTTTCAATAGAAAAAAAGATCAGGTTATACTTTAGGGTTCTATTTATTCCTTTTAGTAAATAAAATTAACAAATTTCTTTGTTTAACAAAAGATTAATCTTTAAACAACTAAAATACATAGACTGTTAACTATTGATTATTCAACACATTGGAATTGATGTCAGTTGCAGTTTCCTGAAGCATTTAGTTACAACCTGAAGGAAGAAAATTATTTGTGGAAATGCTTAAAATAGACCTAATTGAATATAGTCTCATCTTGCCCTGCCTGGCTTAGGCTGGGCTCTGCCTGTCTGGTGTCCAGAGGTGTGGGAGGGAAGATGAGTTATTTAACTGGTAAGCGATTTGAAACATTATTTTTATATTAAAGTAAATGGCATGGAGTATAATGCAAATTCATTTTTAAGATAGAACACAAAACTTGAAAGAAGTTTTATGCATCGACAGCGTATGAGGCTGCAGTTGGTCACTCTGGAGGGGCTTTCCACACCTCCTGCCTGTAGGCCTCGGGTGGAAAGTGCTTAGTGAAGAACGCCTGTGTGGCCCAGTTCTGAAAGCTTTATGCAAACAGTTGGATTTTAGCTGGGGTTGATAACAGCCTGGACTATTAGTGTTAAAAATCTAGCGGGTTGACCTTTAAGTGCAACAGTTTTTAATATATGTTGCTGCATTTTATAGAATAGTAAAGGTACGATTATACTTGAGATTTTCCTCCATTTTTATTTCTTTGTCAACATAGGGTTTGGGGCCGAAATGTTTTTAAAGTATGTGTTTGAGTTAAATATAAAATTGGTTCTCTTCAAAGCTCAAAAATTGTTAAACTTGCAGCTTGGTATTGCAGAGAAGATTTTCTAAGAATTTTGCTTTAGAGAATGCCACCTTGGCTGAACTACAAGTGTAGGCCACCATTATAATTTAAATACACAGCATACTTCAAAACTGTTTGCTATCTCTTGTTACCATGTATGTATAAATGGACCTTTTATAACCTTGTTCTCTGCTTGACAGACTCTAGAGAAACTACCCAGGTATGACACAAGCCAAAGCGGGAGCAAGGCCTTCTCTCCTGACGATCGTAACCTGGTGCCTTACCAAGTTGTGCTTTTCTGTTTTCAAGTGTAAATGATGGGCAGAATGTTGTACTTGAAAATGCTATAAATGAGATGGTATGAAATAAATTCTGACCTATAGATATAATGGCTCTTGCCTCTTCTATCAAAGGGTTTTGTTGGAGATGTTTAACCACATCTTGAAGCAGCACTCGTTGGGAAGCATCATGGCATACACTGAGAGGCCTTCTGGGAACGCATCTCCAAACAATTTGAAGTGCTTACTCAGCATGGGGTTTTCCGGATTCTGGAGCCACAGTCTGACAGTCAGCACCCGCTGACTACGTGTTCCTCACTGATTCTGTGCTGATGTCCCAGTGAGTTGGAGGGAGCACTATTCTTGGAACCGGAAGTCCGGACTCAGAGAAGCACTAACGTGGGATGAAGCTGAGATAGCCAGCGATCTGAGCCTCAGTTTCTTCATCTGGAAACAGTACTGCCTTTCTCACCTGGCTCTCTGGATCCTGAACAATGCAGACTAGACATCCAAGATCTGTAAATCACTGTGAAAGAGGTTAGAAGTCAAAGGCACCATGATCCCTTACCAGCCGTAGAGCTGAGCACCAGGGTTCCCAGGTCCTGAGGGTCCCAAGAGGTGCTGTTGTGTTCTATATGGTTTCTTCAGGTTCTTGAAGTCAGTTTTCTCATCATGTCGTGAGGATGCAGTCCTTGTACCGAGGGCTCCAGGGACGGGGCCCTGGGGAGGCAACTATTCTGAGGGGCTGGAAGTCTTCTTGCTTTCACCCTCTAGCCTCAAGGTCATCCCGTGAAGGATGGAGCCATCTGCTCTGCTCCCCCATGGCGCTGCCTAGGCCAGGATACAACTTTTGTGAGTACCCACCGGATGTTCAGCCACAATGAGTGGGAAGACTGCATGGAATGCAGCTAAAACTACTGTATCCCCCAGTTCCACACATGGCCAGGGGTGCCAAAAGCCTACTGGCTTCCTGGCCTCCACAGGGCGGCTGACCCCAGCCCAGAGGAACTCAGAGGTTTCTCCACACCCCGTCCCAGTCTGTCTCTCATGTCCTGGCTGGGCCTTCCCAGGACACACGGACAGCGTATCCAGCCACAGTAGGGGAGGTGAGCGTGTGCTTCATTGAGGCATTTATGGATTCAAAGGGAGTGAAGGAATGAGAAGCATCCAGGAGAAAAGTGTTCTAAAAGGAAAGAAGGTTCGAAAGCCCCGAGGCAGACGGGCATCTGGTATGTTCCAGAGGCCAGTCTGAACAAGATAAAAGGAGGGAGAGACAGGGAGATGATGTCAGGATGGTGACAATGGGAGGCGATGGTGGCAACCAGGGCCATGGGGGAGGAGTCCAGCTGCTTGGGCTTACATTCTGGCACTGCCACTTGCTGGTTCTGATTACTTAAGCTACTTAATCTTTTAACCCCTCTGAGTCTAAACAGCTATCTAACCTCTCAAGTGGGTAAGCATGGCCAATGGGCCAATGCTTTCATCCTCTGATCAAACGCGGTTATGGATGGAAAGTGCTGGTACACAATAGGCGCTCAGTAAATGCTCACTCTGCATGGTCTTCCTAGCAGACCCCTTTCAATGATTCCTTTAATTTCCTTCACAGCAGGACACTCCGTCAATCAGCTCAGTTCTTGTGGGCATCCCACTGAGGTGACAATGCGCTCCTAAGGGTTTCCATCTTCATCTCTATTAAATTTTATGAGGCTTACGCTTTTAATGGATAACAGCACATGCATTTTTTCATTTCCACTCATTTTTATAAAATCGGAGCAACATTATATCGGTCACATTCGTCGTTGCACAGGCTGGCTCTGTGGAGCAAAGCTGCTGCGGCTGCTGCTGCTGACCCGGTGTAACTGTGTGGGGCGGGCCACCTCTCTGAAAACTGACAAGTGAATGGGCAGATGGTGAAGCAGGAACATCTGAATTCAGCGTACAAAGGTAGCCAAGGTTGCGACACAGGCGTCGTGTGGGCAGTCACGGATCTGCTGCGTTCCCCAGCCTCGTGCTGGGCTGTCCCTTGGCTCTTGTCATGCAAGAAGCTCTTGCTGCAGACTGGCACATTCTTACATTTTTTTTTTTTTTTTTTTTAGAGATGGGGTTTCTCCATGTTGGTCAGGCTGGTCTTGAACTCCTGACCTCTGGAGATCCACTGGCCTCGGCCTCCCAAAGCATTGGGATTACAGGCGTGAGCCAGTGCTCCCGGCCATTCTTACATTTTTACAGTCTTCATTTAACAGCCCGAGTCACCCAACCACAGTTATCTGGTACTATGTGCAATACTAACAATAAAACTGAGTCTTGAAGAGGCACAGCTTGCACATGAAAGATGCACGTGGTTGGGAACCCAATATTTATCCTTGAAAAGAGAACGCATTCTGGAGCAGAATATCCCATTGCCTTTTGCTGCTTTCCTCCTGAATGTCCCACAGGTACTTCAAATTTAATTTATTCTATGAGTTTCCTTTGGCTGCTGTAAGCGGCTTAAAGCAACACAGATTTATTACATTATGGTCTGGAGGTGAGAAATCTGACTTGGGTCTCATTGGGCTAAAACCAAGGGGTTGGCGGGGCTGTGTTGCTTTCTGGAAGCTCTAGAGGGGAATTTGTTTTCTTTCCTTGAATGTGGGTACCAAAAACATTAATGTGAATATTTTACCTTTTTACCTGGCTTTGCCCAGGGAGGAGAAACATTCTCCGTATAGCTGTTTCTAGCTTTTCCTCTCAATCCAACAGCTGGAGGTACAACATCAACTCGGCATATGCTGATTGTCACTTTGGAAAACATTCCCAGGAGGGCATTTATTCTTATAGTCCAAGCACGCTGTTTTGGGTGCATTCTTATAGTCCAAACTTAAAGCACAAACAGAACTTAGACATTCTAGTATAGCCCTTAGTACACCAGCTTTTGGAAATATCACTTGCATCAATCACTCTTTGACAGCTGCTGGATAATAGCTGGTTCAGGGTTTCACTTTAAGACAAGTACCAATATTGTAAGTGGCTGCTGGAAAAGAAAATCATGTGCGTCAGGAGCAAATCTAAGAACTGATTTTACCATGAAGATCAGAAAGATTGACTACTCTTTGCGCTCCAATTTGTCATGGACTTAGATTATACCAGACTTAGCTGGCTAAGCCAGAATTCTATTTTGAATCTGCTCAAGTATCTCAATAGGAACTTAGGACTGTAATATCTAAAATGTCACCAACCAGAGCAATATCAATTGAAATAGTTAGATTGGCTTGACTCATGTATTTATCAAAGATTTTACTGGTTAAAAAACATACAGAAAAATCACCTAGAATTCCCAACCTTCTCCCTACTCTGACTGTCTTCTCCTTGTGTCCCTTCTCTCTCCTGGCTCTTCCTGGGTTCCTATGTTTACTGTGAGATAAAATCTCAGACCAGACCATGAAGCTAGGAGAGCTGCACATAGGCTATTTATTGTGCGTTAATGATCTAAAACCAGACACAGTAACTGATGAGTGGATTTGCAATGCATTTATCTACACAATTTACCGCCTTTGTTATCTTATTTCAGTCTGAGGGATGAGAATGAGGTGGAGTCATTATATGAGTAATTATTGACTTTGTGACAACCTTAAATGATTTTTATGGTTGGCCCTTGTGTGGCTGAGAGCCCACCAAAAGTTAGACAGTCGTCCATGTCACCAGCCACATGGTTAACTGGCCCAGGTCTCCTACTCAGTGTCCCTTTCTTTATACCGGCTTCTTTTCTAAGTCACTTTGCTGTCACCCCCAAAACTGATCAGGTACTGCTGAAAGCCAAGTGTTTCTATTTCAAAGTGGAAACAGAAGGGGGATCAATTATTAATCAGGCGAATAATTATTTAGGTAAAGCAATGAACATTTTTTCCTATAAAAAATGTTGACAGAGGAGACCAGGAAACAGTGAGGGTTTATAAGTGGAGAAATGTTTTGAAAAATATTATAATTTCTGAAATTTATGAACCACATTTATTTATTGGGCATGAAAAATATTTCACTGATTACCCTAACCTGACTATCTCCTCTTGACCAAGTTGTGACATAAATGAATAAATAAATACATCAGCTCTTTTAACCTCAAACTATACATGGTGGACATACATAGGATTGGTTGCTATTGTCCTTAATTATTAGAGAGAGAAACAAAAAGACTAATTTGCTAAGGGACTTTGCCTGAGGTAGTGGTAGAACCATTACTCCTTGAGGACATGTTAAGTCTTGATTTCCCTTCTTCCTTTCTGCTCTTGTATAGAGAGGATATAGACGGACTCTTTAAAACCCCCTGTAGAGATATGCCAGTTTAGTTATCTATTGCTGTATAACAAGCCACTCCAATACTTAGTGGCTTAGAGCAACAGCTACTTTATTCTTCCTTGTGATTCTGTGGGTTGACGGGGCTCAGCCAAGCACTTCTTTTGCCTCAAGCACACCTGTGTGGTGGAGAAAGAATGTGCAGCTCAACTGGGGTGGACCATCTAAAGACTCCCACATTCAGAGCTCTCTGCCTGTGCGCTCTAATATTCAGTAGTCTGGCTCGAGTTTCTTTATAGCATGGAGATGAGACTGACTTTGTGACGGAGTGTACCAAGAGAGGCAGCTCCAGTGTGCAAGGGTTTACCAAGTCTCTATTAACATCCTGCTTGCTGATGTCCATGGGTCAAAGCACGACCTAAAACCAAGCCCAGAGACAATGTGTGTGGGGGGTGGGGGAAGGTTGCGCAGGTACATGAGCCTGCCAAATGGATTAATGTGAGAAAGAGAGGCAGTGCCTGCTAGGGCTGGTGCAGTCCTTTGCTCACGTCTATCATGGGTGAAGAGTGGTGGGTCATACGTATTATTGCGCAGGTAGAGAACACAACTGGTTTAGAAGTCAGGCTTTTTGGTGTAAAAGGTGTATTGGTCACCTTTATTCTTTTAGTCAGTGTCTGACTATTCAAAGGGTGAGAAAACATGTCTAAACTCTGCTGAATCTTGCTCCTCTGGGGGAGAGTGCATGCTTATCGTGAAGGAAAACTGGCACCTTGCTGAATGAGCAGAGGCAGCTGAGATAGAGGTTGGATGTTTCTTTAGATGGCAGACTCACATTGTTTCCATCTGCTCCCTCTTCCAGCAGAATGGACAGAATTCAGCTTTCATTTGGATAACTGGGACAACATAGCACCCAGGGTATAGGAAGCCCCTTTAAAAAATGTGTATTAAAACTGCTATGATTATCAGCACGATTCTCAGTAGTTGTGTTCCATATAGAACTGAAACTGCTCTTCACCATCGATTACATAGTCATCTCCCAAAGCAGCAGAATTGGTTTACAGAAGGTGGTTTTATTCTTCACATTGCCCCTCTCCCTGAGCAAGGCATTTTCATGGTTAGTTGTGCCACGGGATACTATATGACACCATGTGATTTTGACTGATAGCATTCTTCTGACATGCCCTGTCTGTGCACATTTTTGAGACATCAGTTTGCCTTTCTCTTGCATGCAAATTTGTAATATGCCCACATTTGGGATTTAAATGAGAGTGACTGCTGTGGGGCAGCATGTGCGCAGTGACACCAGGACAGGATGCATGGCACAGAGCTGAGAGGACTGCCCACTATCACCAGGGCCCCAGGAAGCTGAGATCCTCATCCTGCCCTTGCCAGCTCTATACGCTTACAGGATAAGGCCTTTAATTTTTTCAGCTTCACCAGGAACTAAAGCCATGGAATCTCTACTATTCTTTTCTCCATTATTTTAAGATATTAAAATTCTTTTCACTCTTGACCTACACAGGTTTAGGATTTTTCATTTTAAGCAAAACCAATATGACATTAAGAAATTAGTAGTTCTCACCAAACTCTGAGTAGAGAAGATTATGTCCTGAGATCGTTGGGCTAGGCATGGATCTGGAGACCGGGCCACGTGCTCGTGGTCAGAGGCGTGTCAGCGGTGTTTGTGCCGAGAGGAAGAAGAGGCAGCTTTGGTGCTTAAGAGCATGGCAGAGTCCATGATAAATAAAGGGTTTTCCAGGAAGACAGAAAATCTCTCACTTTCTGATACACAAGGAGTTCAGTGAGTGGAATCTTCACTAATCATAACCTGGTTAACGTGAATAACAAAAACAGTAAAACTTAGAAGAAGGATTCACATAGTACAAAACAGAGAAAATAATGAAGTTGATTAAAGAGGGTGTGGGCCATGTGGGTTTGCTGGTTGTCCTATCAATAAAAGAATTTGTGATGCACCTATATGTACATGCTAATGTGATAATCAGCACATGGAATCCTTGCCCTTCAAGAACTTACTCTGTCGCATGTGGAAAGTCATCTAGAGATAAGTGTGCTTCCTCTTGGAGTTGGGGTTCTCACTGGGATTTCCCAACTTAATTAGTCTCTCTTGAGCCAGAGTGATCTCTTTTGACTCAATAACAATTAACTTTTTAACAATTAAGCATAGCCTCCAACCACAAGTAGGCCACAATTTAAACAACAACATGATATGGCAAAGATGTGTCAGTCCTTGAGTACTTGTTAATTAGGGACTTTTAGCTTGCCAGGCCTCTGAAGAGCTTGACAATTCCATGCTTAACAAATATTGGAAAAATTATTACTGTGCATGTGGCTTTTGTCATGGGAATGAGTCATAGGAATTGCACGCTTAGGAAGAAGTTACATTTGGAAGCCACCACTAACTGTTTATATTAATACTTTCTAATTACAAAATAAATATTATTATCATTAGAAGATTATTAGAAAAACAGAAAAACTTGTAAAAGGCAGAAAAACAATCACAGTTTCATCTAAGGGCAGATGCTATTATATTTTGCATTTTTTTTTCTAATTTAATTTCTTTTTATAGACAGGGTCTCACTATGTTGCCCAGGCTGGGGTGCAGTGGTTATTCACAGACATGCCTAATGCTCACCACAGCCTTGAACTCCTGGCCTCAAGCAATCCTCCCACCTTGGCTTCTTGAGTATCTGGGATTGCAGGCACACACAACCACACTGGCACATTTTGGCATTTTTAGTCTAATACTTTCTTTTGTGCAACTATGCTTCCTCCCCACTGTTCCCCTTTCCCTTGCCTACTGATGGTTATACACATTTGTAGGTATTACCCACATAAAGCTGGGTCAGTCTGTCCTGCCTTTATGACTTTGATAAAATCTGCTTCAACTCCCCTTCCCATATCCTGTAGGAAGTTCAGAGACCTAGGGTTTCTGGTGTGGACTTCTTACTTGCACTGTAATGTCCATTTTGACTTTTTTGTCTTGCAAATGTTCTTCAGTATTTCATCGTAATTTGATCCAAATGAGGGACTGGACCCGTCTCTTTGGTTCTCTTGTGTGTGAACATGTGCTTCACCCTGCCTCTTAAAGTAGGAACAACGTGGTTTTGGGCACTGACTCCAGATCCAGGCTAAGCCAGTCGTGACAATTCCATTCCTCTGCCAAGAATCATTTTAGAAAACAGGTTTAAGCCAATCGGTGCATGGCATTTCCCTGGTGACAGTTCCTGGTTCAGGAGCAAGTACATTCAATAAATTATTCCACACAGATTGAAACAGATGTAATTCTACAGTTAGATAAGGGACTCTCTCTCCTACTTGTCATGAATATTGTCCCAGTTGGCAACCGCTTGCCTCTGTAAGAATCGAGCTCTAAATGAGGACAGAGTGAGGAAATAAAAACGCCTGAACTTCTGAATCTTCACTTACGTGAGCCGACAAAAATCCTTTATAGTCGAAGCCCTCTTGAGACAAACATCCTATTACTTGCTGCCAAGAGCATATTAACTTTTCATAATCTTTTCTCCCTGTCTCACCCCCCAATAATATTCACACAAATTAGCTGTGTGCTAGAAATTTTCTTGAGATAGGGGGTTTATATCTCAGAACCATAAAACATAATTTAACATTGACTATTGGATATAATATTTTTCTTTAGTCGTTTCTGTCTACATTCTTATTTCCTAAGATACAGAGTCATTTGGTTTTAAGTAGATTTTTGCTTTAAAGGATCCACTGACAACGGTGGGCAGAAGCAATAACAGGTGTTTCAGGAACACGATAAGGAGGTATCAAAGCTGCATATGGAAAAGCTGTGTAAGGACGTCATCCTGGAGACGGCCTGCAAATAGAGCCATCAGCTTGTAGGTAAAGGCACCTGGGCTCCAAGTCTTAAGGGTCTGCAAGCTCTGAGTGGGTGTGCCTGTCCTGGGGAAAAGGGCCCAGGGAGGTAGCTTTATTTCATGCTGAGGCCTCACTATGTTCCAGATTTGGGGGGGGATTGGGGGTAAAGAATTAAAGATTTCTTGTTGCCGCTGGTTGCAAGAGGCTCAGAATGAACTCCGCGGATGTCGAGCGGAGCAACGGCAAAGTCGAGTGAGTAAGACTCCGTTTCTGGTTCAAACCTGTGCTTTGCGACCCCTCAGACCCCTGATCCGTCGAAGCCAGGGTTAGGAGCTCCCCGTGTGTTGAAATATCTTGGCTCGCTAACCCTGCACGTGGAGTCCTTTGTGGCTGTGAGGTTTTCCGAGGCCCGGTCGCCTCGCCTGGTCTGCGTTTATTTTGGGTTAAAATCGGTCTGAGTCAGTCTGCCCCCTCAGCCTGTCTGAGGTCCAAGTAGACACCGCCTGCTGCGTCGTTTTCCTTTTGGGTGACTTCTGGCCTTCTCCATCACCTCGTATAACCACGTGGGGCAAAGTTGGGGGGTGGGTTGAAGTGTTTTGCTCTCCCTCCCACCTCCCCCAACCCTATGCAGTCCCGGTGGCCGCGTCTTCCTCCTGACCCTGGAATTCTGCAGACCGCACCATCTCTTGAGACTCCCAGCTCCTCGTGACCTCCCAAGTCAACCCGTGCTGCTCCCTAGTTCTCCCCCACAGCACTGACCGCCTTGGGGGACCCCCAGCCCTTGTGCTGTAGGAGGTGTTCTGCACCTGTTCCGTGACCTCGGGGTTTCTTTTGCACAGATTGCTTCCCTGGCTGGGCTGCCTGCGGTGTGTTTGCCTTTCCAGCACCACTGGAACTGTGCTTTCAGGCAGGGGCCTCTTTTCCCCCCATATCTGTGAATGTACACGGGGCTGGGTCGGGGACAGAAACCGACAGACTGAGGGACAGCTAGAAAGTCTGGCGGCGGGGAGAAGAATGATACAAAATAGAGGACTGAGGGGTTGGACTAGAGACTAACAGCAGAGAAAAAGAGTGGACCAGAAGAAGAAGCAGGAGAAGAAGATACAGAGTGAAAAGGGCTCTCCAGAGACGAAGGAGAGAAAAACAGGGAGGGGGTATCTTGACCAGGGCTAGTAGAAGTGGTCTGGAAAAGGGGAGATACATCCGACGGAGGGGAGGGGGAATAAAATAATTGGGGCCGGGTGCGGTGGCTCACGCCTGTAATCCCAGCACTTTGGGAGGCGGAGGCTGGCGGATCACGAGGTCAGGAGGTGGAGAACATCTTAGCCAACATGGTGAAACCCAGTCTCTACTAAAAACACAAAAATTAGCTGGGCATGGTGGCGCATGCACCTGTAATCCCAGCTACTAGGGAGGCTGAGGCAGGAGAATCGTTTGAACCCAGGAGGGGGAGATTGCAGCAAGCCAAGATCGAGCCACTGCACTCCAGCCTGGGCTACAAGAGCAAAACTCCATCTCAAAAAAAAAAAAAAAAGAATCGGGACCACAGAAGACAGAAAGACCTGGTGCCAGGAGGGAAAAGAGGAGCCATGTGACAGGGAAGGCACTTAGTAAGTGTAAGAAGCCATAGTTCAGGAAGTGGGGTATGACAGGGAGACCACAGGGTGGGGGTGGGGACAGAGATGGGTGGGGAGAAAGATGCAGGAATGCATGCAGTTAGGGGACAATCAAAATTTGGGGGAGCAAGAATGACAGGAACTGAAAC
Organism: Ateles fusciceps; assembly: GCA_036589455.1. Lineage (NCBI taxonomy): Eukaryota > Metazoa > Chordata > Mammalia > Primates > Atelidae > Ateles > Ateles fusciceps. The sequence continues at coordinate 63,284 of JAZHEH010002229.1, forward strand.
AGGTTGCAACAGAATGGGGGCCAAAGCCCTGTAGGTGGAGGAGAAGAGAGATGTGAGAAACAAAATAGTGAGCAGACATGGAGAGTAAGAAATGCAAAAATGGATAAAGAGAGAGAGAAGGAAAGAGAGATATCTAAGGAGAGAGAGAGGAAAGTAATGACTTGGGCACTGTACACATGGACTCCAACAAGATTAGGAGTGGTCAAGCCTTTGAGTCCAGATCCTCAGGGATGGGAGTTTGTATTTCTGAAGGGTGTACAGGAAATGCTGTTTGACCTTGAACCTCTGGGGGAGAGCTGAAGTGTGTGTTGTTCAGTTCAGGGGCATGGGGATGGGAAGGACCCTCCACCGAGCTTCTCACTCATCCCAGCTATGGAGAGGGGCTTCGGCTTGTCTCCTTGGTCTGGAAAGTGGTCATCCCCCAGCACTGGAACTCATTATCAATGATTAGTGAAGATAATGCTAGGAATTCTTTGTGTAGGGAGGAGGAAGAGGGGGAATAGACTGAGATTTGTTCAGTCCTGCTGTGTATCCTGCTGGGGGCTCCCAGGACTTTTCACCTAAACTGCACCACCTGATAAGAAAGGTATTCCTGGGCATGTTTATGAGATCATAAAACAGAGGCTGGAGACTTTAAAAACTTCATCTATTGTGACACAGATTATAAGTGAAAGAGCAGGATTTTAAAATGAGATCTATTTGACTCTAAAATGTATAACTTTTCCTCTAGATTATTACGGCTGCTCAGTAATATGCTAAAGAGGGGGTAAATAAAATGAGAAGCAGGATAAGAATAGAACATCAAAAATAATTCGAGAGGTAAAAATTAGAATAAGTGAGGAAAGATTAAACACATTATTAAACTCAGACCAGACTGGATGCTGTGGCTCACACCTGTAATCCCAGCACTTTGGGAGGCCAAGATGAGCAGATCATCTGAGGTCAGGAGTTTGAGACCAGCTTGGCCAACATGGTGAAAACCCCATCTCTACTAAAAATACAAAAAACAAAACCAAAAACAAAAAAACAAAAAAACCCTCTCGGACAAAGGATTTATGTCAGTCAGAGTTTGGTGCAGGAAATGAAACCAATCACTTTATGTATCTTAAGCAGAAATATATTTAATACAGGGAACTAGGAGCTCACACAATATTTCAGAGGGTTGGAGGGGTGAGCACTAATCTGGACTTTTAGGACTGACTCTCAGAACTTTATAGAATGGGGTCCTCTTTAGGGAGCCATTGGAGCCAGAACTTCAATCCCCAAGTCTGAAATTTGCTGCCACCTTCCAAAATGTGTCTCAACTCCTCAAAGTGGGAGAATTAGCACTAGAACACAGATTCTTGAAACTTTCTGCTTTAACTGCCTTTCAAATCCCAAGATCACCCTAGAGAATCCTAGCTGCAAGGGAGTCTAGTGAATGCAACTTTTAGTCTTCCACACTCTCCAGTACTTGAAGACCCTTTAGAAGAACGGAGCAGACCAATCATCAGCACCCACCACAGGCCTGTTGTTCCAGATATTCACATAAACAGATAAAGGCATCATATTTATTCTAGAGGTAAAATGTACTAAATTTCTGCCATATTATCTCTCAAAGTCTCCCTTGTCTTGACATTTTAACGTTATTCTGCTTGTATACAGGGGAAAACCTCTATAGAAGTGCTTTCTTTAGAAATAAAAAACATTCTCTTACAGAAAAAAGGCTTTGTCTCCAACTTGGAGTCCTAAGTAGCTAGCAAGAACAGTCCATGTGCTCTTGGGGAGCAGGGAAAGACCAGGGTTGGGATTACCTTAGAGAGCCGGACCCTGCTGAGCCCAATGGCAAATGGGCAGTGGTTATAGGAGACCCCATTAATCCGAGGGGGATGCTCCAGTAACTGCATTTAGGTCTTGGAGGCATTCCTGGGAGAACTTCAAGTAGGTGGCCTCTTCCTTTCACTCCACATTTTGCCAGGATCCCTGGAGGAAAAGACAGAACAGCTAGAGGTGGCTTCCCTTTCCATGTTCTGTGAAATGATTTTGTCACAAACAGCTTCTGCTGACCCTTCCTCCCATCTCCACTGCTCCCAGGGCCTGCAGGAAGTGGCTCACCTACACAACTGAGGTCCCCACTGCCCTGTCCATCCATGGTAGCTGTCAATTATATCGTACAAACAATTCACAAACATCAGACCTTTTATCAGATCCCATTTCCTTATTTCCAGTATTATAAGAAATTCAAGGCAAGGCTGGCTTTTACATAGACACGGTGAGCTTTGAGCAGGTGGATTTTGTGGGGCTCTTTCATGAGGCTGAGCTTTCCCTGGGTACATTTTCTCAGAAGCCCTGAGCAGGGGGAGAAAGCACTCACTGGAGTGAAGGTGAAGCACAGATTTGCACACCCTTAAGGTTTGTGACCTGTTAAGCTGTGGTTAGTCTAAGAATAAAACACACCTTCAATTCCATGTAGAGCTGGCAAAATATTCAGTAAACAGATTTCCAAGAGATGAACTAATTACGTGAGAGCCTCGTAGCTCCACTGCCCAGATGTGAGCAGCAGTGCCAGCTCTCGGTCACTGTGAAGAAAGGGACTGTTAGAAGCAGAACATTCTGTGACAGTTGGGAGTTGGCAGCTGAGTGGGCAGCTAGCAGGAGGTACATCTCTACCCTTCACCATGATCTGCTGAGCAGCAGCAAAGAGCATCCCTGCTGGCCTGTCAAATCAGGAGGTGATTCTGGCCGAACTTGTCTCTGCAGTGTCAAGAGGGATAGGAGGAGAGTCAGGATACCTGTGACTCCATAAGTTCACAAGATCAAAAGGCCCTGTGGCTGTATGATGCTTGGAGAGAGCATGCTGTATGCAGCTGATGATGGGCGGAGCTGCTGAGGCGAGGGTCAAGTGCAGTCCCAGAATGACAGGCTACAGTCTGTGACTTTATCAACATGAAGATCAATAAGATGCAGCAGTCTTGCATTGCAGTTACTGACTTCCACATTGGTTTTGGTCTCTTCCTACTGTTTCGTGCATCAGAGATTTAGTTAGGATCTAAATGCCTAATATAGGAAGATGAGGTAAGAGCGATTAGGGGTCAGACAAATCTCAAACCCATGGCTCTACCACCTAATTGCTGTAGGACTTGGACAGGCCACTCAACTTCTGTAGGCCTTAGCTACCACAATGGAAAAGAAATCCTTCCTCAAAGGACAACTGTAAGAATAAAACAGAGTAAAGAACCAGGAAGGAGTTACAGATTAAAAAAAAAAATCTCATATTTGCTAATAGTTGACATGATTACCAGGTTTCTGAAAACTGGCCAGATACTGGAAATTCAGAGGCTCAAAGCTGGCTAGGGTATGGAGTCATGGGCTTAGTTCAAATCAGTTTAGAATTCTAGCCAGGCATGGGATGCAATCCACAGGTGAAGTCATATTGCTTCAGCAGAGATTCTCTCAGGTCTTTGGTAAGCCAGAAGACCTCCAGGGGCCAATCCTTTAGTAGGGCACCGCCTTTCTTCCATGTTGTTGTCTTCTAAAATGTTCCCCCCCCACCCCAGACATACAGGTAGGTCTTCCTTTGTTAACAGTACAGTTTACCCTTGAACCATGCTGGGACTAGAGGCACTGCTTCCCCCTTCAGTAGTCACGTATAACTACTGATCCCTCAAAAACTTAAACTACTAATAGCCGACTGTTGACCAGAAGGCTTGCTGATAGCATAAACAGTTGATTAACATATATTTGGTATGTTATATACATCAGATATTAGAGTCTTAAAATAAGCTAGAGAAAAGAAAATGTTATTGAGAAAATCATAAGGAAGAGAAAATATATTTACTATTCATTGAATGGAAGTGGATCACCGTAAAGGTCTTTGTCCTCATTGTCTTCATAATGAGTAGGATGAAGGGAGGAAGAAGAGAAGGGATTGTTCTTGCTGTCTTCTCACGGATGGCAAAGGTGGAGGAAGATTCAGGTATAAGTGAATCCTCGAAGTTGAAACCTGTGTTGTTCCAAGGCCGGCTGTAATCCAATCCAATTGCCTTTATTCCCTTCCCAGACGTGCTGGGCACCATCACCACGTGAACCTGAATTTGAGAGTGATATACACTGGGGAAACTTCCTCACTGTGGAGTTCTCTAGGAAGTAGGCGAAGAGATGGGGTAAGAGGTGTCAAAGGTTTATGGAGGGGAGTGATGTCTGGGGAAGATAAAGGGAAGGAAGTAGGCTTGACAGGGCAGCCTCCGGTGGTGACACACGTGGGAGTCTCTTATCGATCCAAGGGGAAGTCCAGAGCCAGGCTGCCTTTCAGAGAAGCCCCACATTGGACAGGGGTAACCAAGCCCTAGTACTCTGCACTGCTAGGTGACTAGTTGGGGACTGCCTGGCTGGGAAGAGTGTGGCCTCAGCTCAAATGGCTGCCTGGAGGTCATCTGCTCTTCTCACCTGTGCTGCAAGCTCTTCTCCAGAGGAAGATGGGGCCGCCTTCCGAACTGAGTAAGCCTCAGACCTGAGCTGTGCTCACAACTTCAGTGGTGACAACCATGATTGGGTATTAGCCTCCAGTATGCTTGATAGTGTTTAAAATATTTTTATTTAAGCCTTAAGACTTCTCTGAGTTAGTTTTTTTTCTACATTAGAAAGGTGAGAAAAGAGGTTAAGTTACTTGCTCAAGTTCAACTGATGTCTAGAAAATGGCAGAGCCAGGGGATTTGAACGGATGAAATGAAATGATTGTCAATGGAGATTAGAAACTTGTCTTACATTCTTACATAGAGAGTGTGCATTTAGCTTATCCAAAGAATGTAGGGATTTTGGCCGTGGTCACAGTGTTTATGGGTGGGACAGGGGGAGGGAGGGAAGATGGGCTTTTGGACTAATCACATTATTAGGTGACAGAGGTCATAACAATATCTGGTTGTAGAAGGACCAGTTATCTTCATGGCCACTGCAGCTGGAATATTGGCCTCAACGATCCAACTTGTATGAACATCAGAAAGTAAGCACAGAGGAAGAGTTTGTAACTGAGAGGGAGTAAGGGATAACCCTTAAAATAAAAAAAAAAAGATGGACTACATTTTGAAATAAGACTGGTAAAATTATACCTGCAGACTTAACAGTGATAAATAAGATGGCAAGAATTAGGGCCCACAACTTCAAAAACAACTTTGAGTGGCAGAAAGCATCTTCCCCACATGTCTTATTGAATTTGAATTTGCTAATCAGCTCAATTACCTTTATGAAGTCAGTTAGGGCAGATTTCTATGGTTAATGAAGATGGAGACAATGAGTTCCCATATGTCAGCCAGAACCGTCCCACTGGATTTGTGGGGCACATGGCAGCATCTACCTCCATGCTCCTCCAGGTGGACAGACCCCATTCTCCCTCCAAGATACTTAGGCTTGTACTTGGATTTTAGAAAGCGATAACCATCTATAGTTCACTTTGAATTTGATAAGATTCTAGGTAGTGTCTTCAGAATTCCATCTCATTAACCTGGCCAAGGCCTTTCAGATTTCAACTGTCTTTATCACACCCTAAACTGGAAGGCTGCCACTTTTTTCATACATTTGCAAAGCAAACAGAGCCCATTTAAGTTTACTGACAAAAGACGGGAGAGGAAGCTTCTCTCTCAGGACATTCAAGGTGGAATTCTGATAGATTCTCAGAGAGCAAAAGGTGACCATTGAATCATCTGAATCCCTCCACTCACTTTCATACAGCTTATCCTGCTGTTACTACACGTCCAATATTGAGAACCAGGATATCTATGGTGTTGTGATCATTTCCCCCTCACTTGAGCCTTGGCATAAATCTAAAAAGTGAGGGGAAATGATTACTTTCTTCCCAGGGGCAGCATTCACTTAAACATCCCCTCCCAGAAGAGCTGAGTTGCTGAGCTTGTACTCAAGACGAAGGGCTGCTCTAGGGAAGGGGGAGAACATGGCATGGGATGAGCTGAGAGGTGCTGAATCCTGAACTTGAGTGATTCGAGAGGTGCCCTCCAATCTAGGGTTGCCATGCAATATTTGGGATACAGGCATACTAAAAAATTATTGGTTGGCTGGGTGCTGTGGCTCACGCCTGTAATCCTCAGCACTTTGGGAGGCCGAGGCCGGCGGATCATGAGGTCAAGAGATGGAGGTTATCCTGGCCAACATAGTGAAACCCTGTCTCTACTAAAATACAAAAATTAGCTGAGTGTGGTGGTATGCACCTTTAGTCCCAGCTACTCAGGAGGCTGAGGCAGGAGAATTGCTTGAAGCTGGGAGATGGAGGTTGCAGTGAGCTGAGATCCACCACTGCACTCCAGCCTGGCGCCTGGGGAAAGAGCAAGACTGTCTCAAAAAAAAAAAAAAAAAAAAAAAAAAAAAAAAATTATTGGTTGTCTGTCTAAAATTCAAAGTTTTTTTACTTTGTATTTTATCTATATATTACCTGTCTTTATTTGTATTTTAAAGTTCTGTATTCTATCTGGCATCCCTATTTTAATCACAATCTCCAAAACTAAAGAACAGAGCCAAACTGTCAGTTCACGTAAGCTAGGCAGAAAGGTAGATTCTAGTAACCAGGCAAGGGGATCAATTAGAGAGAACCAGCAATGACAGATTAAAGCAGGAGATTTTGAGTTGTTGGAGGCGTAGGAGTTATTGACTGATTGAAACATGCAGTGTGCTATATAATAGCGTTTGGTGAAGACAGGACAGTAACAAGAAATGAGTGTCTAAGAGACAGGTACTGTTATTACTCCTATTTTTGCTGAAGAAATGGAAGCATGCGGAGTATAGGTAACCTACTCCAGGAAGCACAGGCAGTATAATCAGGACTTGAACTGGAATTTGCCTCCCGTGGCCAAGTCTTGCAATCTGGGTACTCTCTTTAGGAGGGCTTTGCTCTTTTATTGCTTATCCAAATTTTAGGTGCTTAACAACATCAGAAACTCCCTTCTGAAGACAGTTTTTCGGTGTGCAGCTTATGGACAGGTTGACAGAGAGAAAAATCAGAGTTATCAGATTCTCCTTTAATATTAGCTGATTAATAAAAGGAAGACATTGTTTTAAAAGAGGAAGTTTTAAATAATGGTAATATGTGGTTGTTTAAAAAAGCCAGAGTTCATAAGTTCTCTCTTGTCAGTTACAATGCCTTCTATTTCAGGAACAACTAACTTTTAATCTGTTTGTGGATTCAGTGAGACTCTTGTCGACAATGTCATAGGTGTCAACCCACGCACTAGACACTAGATATGGTCATGAAAAGATGCAGAGTGCACAGTGCCCGCTCCCTAGGAAACTATGCTTCTCTCATTGCATTTTGTGCCGACCTGGATTTTCTCTTTGCTCCTCCAGACTCCTGGCAACCCTGCTGTGTGGCCTGGAAGAATAACTTCTTCCCCCTTCATCTTTTAGATTTCTGCTTTTCACAGGGTTTGGTCCGCAGCAGGAACTGGGGGAGAAGGAAGAGGGTAGAGAGAGCTTGGGGGTTTCTTGCCTCCTCCTTCCCTAAGAGAAATCCGTTCCTCTTGTAGAGGCTCAGATCATGCAAGGAGCCCCTCTTCATAGTGAGAGCTGTGAGTTCTCATATTTGTCCCCTGCCTGCCACTTCCCAACAGGCTGAAGGGTGATAAAGGCCTCCCTTGCTGCTGATCCCTGAGGCTTTGCCATAGCTTGTCAGTCTCTTTAATCCTGTTCTGGTTTCTCTAGATAGCCTGTCAATTTAAGTCCCTTCAGTGACCCCTTTGAGTGTGTCACCTCTTCCAGCTGGGATGCTGACTGATACAAGCATTGTAATCCCTCCAAAGTTACTGCTTTGCAGATGGCCTATAAATTCTGATGAAAAAAACAATGAAATTCAAACCAAGACAAAAACGCTGAAGCAATGAAATACACTTGGGAGAAAGTAAAACTATAATGACATACATGCTGACCGCACCCCAGGGAGGAAAGAGGCCACCACTGCCAGTTCAGTTGACCCCTGAACAATGTGGGGGTTGGAGACCGACACCCCCACACAGTGGAAAATCCATGTATGACTGCCCCAAAACTTAACTAATAGCCTACTGTTGACCAGAAGCCTTACCAATAACAGGCTTGGCCACAGGAGGCAAATTACCAATAACAGAACTGTCGATTAACGTGTATTTTGTATGTTATATGTATTATATACTGTATTCTTACAATAAAGTAAGCTAGAGCAAAGAAAATATTATTAAGAAAATCACAAGGAAGAGAAAATATATTTACTATTTATTAAGTGGATGTGGATCATCATAAAGGTCTTCCTTTTCTTTGCCTTGATGTTGAGTAGGTGGAGGAGGAGGAGGAAGAGGAGGGGTTGGTCTTGGTGTCTCGGGGTGGTCGAAGCAGAAGAGGTGATGGAGGTGGAAGGGGACGCAGGAGAGGCCAGTGCATTCTTCATAACTTGTACTGAAAAAATCCATGTATAAGTGAACCCATGCAGTTCAAACCCATGTTGTTCAAAGATCAACTGTATAGTGTATTCCCATTGAGCCTACCAGAGTCCATCCCAAAAGAACCTGTGTGTGAATTATCAATGCATCATGTACTTGTGCAACCATGCAAAGAGTATGCACTGCCAACCTACACAGTGCACGCATTTTTATAAAGATATATTTTATATAAACATATACTCTATATACATCTCACACAAGTAAGAGCTAGAAGAATTGATTAGGTTTAGTAAGGAAGAGAGGCACCACCTGGGGCTAACGACCGCTGCATTTGCTCAGAGATTTCTCCGAGGACCAAACACACTGTGAGCCGTCGAAAGAGATATCATAAAGAAATAAAGAATGATGTTATGAGAAGAAGCTTTTGTTTCCATGTAAGGAAAAACTTTGTAACAGTATGAGGTCTCAAAAGAATTTTATAGATTAACTATATGTTGTCTGTTCATAAGAATCACTTGATTTTGGCTTTTGGTTATATAACCTATTTGGTTCTTAAAAGAAAATTTTAAACTTAATTACATGGCATAAACAACTTTAAGAAAAAAGATTTGCTGAGCAGTCCCTGATAGCCTCTTTTAATATAGGCCATGCCTGTTTTCTTCCCCCTCATCTGCTGAAGGCTAGATTTAAGGAAGCCTTTTCTTTCTCTTTCTCTATTTTTTTTTGTTGAAACACTGTCTTGCTTAGTCACCAGGCTGGAGTGCAGTGGCATGATCGTAGCTCAGGGCAGCCTTGACTTCCTGGGCTCAAGTGATCCTTCCACCTCAGCCTCCGGAGTAGCTGGCACTGCAGGAACCACCACGACCTGCTAATTTTTTTATTTTTTTATAGAGACAGGGTCTTACTATGTTTCCTAGGCTGGTCTCTGAGCTCAAGTGATCTTCCTGCCTTGGCCTCCCAATGTGCTGGGATTACAGATGTGAGCCACTACACCCAGCCTTATAGAGCCTTAATGGAAAATGACATCTTGCCAGAAAAATGTAGGCATTAATAGTCTTTTGCAACTGATGAGTGTGTGATATTAAACAACAAAAAAATAGCTCACAATGTGTTAGTATATAAGTAAAGCTGCTAGAACACCGGCTCATAGTGCTACGTACGTGCCTGCTAGTATTTTTATTGTTGTTGTTATTTTGCTTGGACAACATCTCATCACATTACAGTTCTAGTTCCAGTGGGTCCTGTGTCACTCTTCCAGAGTGCGCAGTGCTCCGCCTGCCCACAATATGACCCCAGGGCCTCTTCACTTTCATGAGCAGTTTGTTTCAACTGTCACCACACCCACCCCATGGGAAGTCACACCTGGTCTCTACTCCTACAGAGAAGAGCAGAGGTTTCAGGTCATGGCTGGCCCAGCTTCCGGGTTTCTGCCCCTCGAGGGGGCCTGATTGCCCCTCCTGCAGTGCCCAGCTTCGCCTACACATTGCAGGCTACAGCAGGGCACGGACAACCGTGAGCGGTCACATGCAGACCTTCCGCAGACTCTCACTCCTAGACAGAAGATGGAGATGAGGCTGGGGAAAATTACCATCAGTCTCCAAAGAAAAAGGAAAGTGGGATGCTCTGTCTGACGATTATGGTAGATCCTTGATGTGACCCAGCAGCTGGTTACAAATGCTGTCACCAATAACCTTAAACTAGACCAGACCATTAGCACTACTCATTAGTTGTTAAACTTCGTGTAATAATTAAGTTGAATGCTGCTAATTTTGCAGTTTTCAGTTTCTCAAAATATTTTCAAGTCTTTGTAAGATTCTCCTTGCTTATCACTTTCACAGAGTATGAGGCTTATTATTTTTGGTTCACATCAAAATGAAACTAATATTAATTATTGCAGTTGTAATTTTTAGATACACTACTTACTGCAATGGGAAAGACCTGAGAGATTCCTAAATAGAAGGAAACTCAGAAGTCATTCCTTTAAAGATAGGAATCCATATTTTTATCAGTCTAAAAAGCAACATACAGGTGGCTCATGCCTGTAATCTTAGCATTTTGGGAGGCCCAGGCAGGAGGATCGCTTGAGCCTAGGAGTTCAAAACCAGACTGGGCAACATAGTGAGACCCTGTCTCTATAAAAAAAAAAAACTAGCTAGGCATGGTGGCACACACCTGTAGTCCCAGCTATTTTGGAAGACTGGGGCAGAAGGATCATTTGAGTCCAGGAGGTCAAAGCTACAGTGAGCCATGGTTGTGCCACTGCACTCCAGCCTGGGCAACAGAGAGAGAGACTGTTTCTAAAAAAAAAAAAAACCAAAAAAAGAAAAATGCAATGTAATCGACCACTTTTGTGCTGCTGACTTGAACAAAGAAACTTGTCCCTTGTTTAAGTCTGATGAAAAAGTTAATCCATCAGCAAAAAACCCTTCAGGAGTAAAAATATAATATCAATTTATTTGGGTTCAATTCAACCAATATTTGTTAACCATTTATTATATACCAGGTACAATTCAAGGCACTGTAAATTCAGAGATGATGAAGGTGGCTCTGACCTCAGAAGCTCACAATTTCTCCCTGTGACAGGAAGTCAGACGAGGCACTCTAGGACAATGCGAGAATCTGCACTGGAATCTGGGTATGGAGCCCTGGCAGAGCGCCATGGAGGCTGCTGGCTCCTTCTGAAGGGAGCTTGGGCTTATTCGGCTCCATTCTGTCCCTTGTGAGAGACTCGATACTGCTTGAGGAAAAGGGCCATGTCTTTACTGCTGTTTATTCCTGCTGAAAGTTCAGGGATCAATTTATCTTTTTTATAGAAATAAAGAAAAAGAGGGAGAGAGAGAGAAGGAGAAAGAAAAGAAGGAAAAGAAGGAGAAGGAGAAAAGGAAGGAAGGAAGATGTTTTGGGCTGAATTGTGCACCCTCAAAATTCATACACTGAAGTCCTAACCACCAGTACCTCGGAGTAGGACTCTACTTGGAAACAGGATTTTTAAAGAGGTAATTAAGGTAACATGAGGTCATATAGGTAGCTCCTGATCCAATATGACTGGCATCTTATTAAGAAGGGGAGATGAGGACACAGACACACATGGAGGGGGAGACCACGTGAGGACGCAGGAGAAGGTGGCCGTCTGCAAGCCAAGGAGAGAAGCCCCAGGAGAAACCAAACCTGCCAACACCCTGATCTCACACTTCTAGCCTCTAGGACCATGAGGAATACATTTCTGTTGTTTAAGCCACCAAGTCAATGGTGTTTATTATAGCAGCCCTGGCAAACTAACACAGAGAGAAGGAAAATAAGAGGGCATTCTTGAGTCAAACATTGAAGAATGAATGTGATTTTTCTAAACTGAAAAAAAAGAAGTGATTAATTCTGCCTGGAATAGGATGAGAGTAAGTAAAGATTTCACAGGTGAGGTGACGTTTGAGCTGGGCCTCCAAGAGGTGCCAGAACTTGCCACTTGGAGAAGGAGACAAGAGGTTATGGCAGAGCAGGAAGAGTAACCCTCTTACAAAGAATTGCAAGGATGTGGAACACAGACCTACCAGGGATATCTGAAGTGTGGGCTTGAGGTGAAAGACTTGTGGGAAATAGACTGGACAGGTAGATGAGGAAGGGCCAGACTGTGGAAGAGCAGTGGTAGAACAAGAAGGTAGTTCACACAGAGGAAAGAACTGATCTGGTCTTTAGTTTAGCGACAGATACCTGGAGGAGAAGAGAAGGGTGAAGAGAGAGCAGGAGTTTAATTAGGATCTGTCACAGTGGTGTAGACAGAAGGGGAGGATGCTCTGAGCTTGCGAGAGGTGGGCATGGGAATGAAAAGGTGAGTGACAATGTCACACTGTGGGTAGAATCTCTAGAAATGATTGGCCACAGGAGAAGCTGTGTTCAACAATCACGCTAAGACTTTAAGCCAGAAAAGGGAAGATAACTGCACCAGGGGGCAGAAATACAAAGTCAGGAGGAGGTATTTGACTATGGTTGAGGGGGAGATGATGATTTTATTTGAGATTTTTTTTTTTTTTTTTGAGACAGAATCTCGCTGTGTCACCCAAGCTGGAGTGCAGTGGCACGATCTCAGCTCACTGCAACCTCTGCCTCATGGGTTCAAGCAATTCTCCTGCCTCAGTAGTACGCTCAGGTGTACGTTGCTATGCCTGGCTAATTTTTTGTATTTTAGCAGAGATGGGTTTCACCATGTTACCCAGGCTGGTCTCGAACTCCTGAGCTCAGGCAATCCGCCCACCTTGGCCTCCCAAAGTGCTGAGATTACAGGCATGAGCCACCACACCCGATCTTTATTTGAGATTTGAAGTGTGGTAAAACCAATGTGTGTTGCAGTGATTAGGAGCGATCTGGAAGGAGAAGCTGCACTCTGGAAGAGGGTTTAGTGCCATCTGGCCCCCCCCCAATCTGTGGAGGCCATGTCATGTCAGAGCAGACCTCCCATGTATGGCTATGTTCCAGCCTCAGTTGTAAACCATTAATAGGTACTCCGGCCCTTTCATGGCTCCAACCCTCCCGACTCCTGTCCTTGAGAATTTGACCTTGCTTTACCCTTCCTTGAGGAAGGTAAGTTATGGTGCCATAAAAAAATCCCAAAGTCTCAATGGCTCAAAACAATAAAGATTTATTTCTTGTTCACATTACACATAGTGCTGCCATTGTCCTCCCTCTGGATCCAGGCCGTGGAGCTGCTGTTTATAGTCATCATGGCATCAGGAAGAGAGAGCTTGGCAAAGCCTGCCTGTGCACTTAAAACTTTCATCCCAGAGAGGCCCAATCACTGAGAGACACACCTCCTGGGTGGAAGGATTCCAGAGGACAGATACAAAGGTAGCGAGGCTTAACTGCTGTGCCCTACTGTGATCCCCCCTGAAGAGTGTGAAGCCCTCACAGCGGAGAAGCCAGGAAAATGCCACATAGTACCCTACCGTAATCCCTGTGAAGCCTCACAGTGGAGAATCTGGGAGAACACCACATAGTACCTTACCGTAATCCCTGTGAAGCCTCACAGTGGAGAATCTGGGAGAACACCACATAGTACCTTACCGTAATCCCCGTGAAGCCCTCACAGTGGAGAAACTGGGAGAACACCACATAGTACCTTACCGTAATCCCCGTGAAGCCTCACAGTGGAGAAGCTGGGAGAACACCACATAGTACCTTACCGTAATCCCCCGTGAAGGCCTCACAGTGGAGAAGCTGGGAGAATACCACATAGTACCTTACTGTAATCCCTGTGAAGCCCTCACAGTGGAGAAGCTGGGGAGAACACCACATAGTACCCTGCCGTAATCCCCGTGAAGCCCTCACAGTGGAGAAGCTGGGAGAATACCACATAGTACCTTACTGTAATCCCCCGTGAAGCCCTCACAGTGGAGAAGCTGGGAGAACACCACATAGTACCCTACCGTAATCCCCGTGAAGCCCTCACAGTGGAGAAGCTGGGAGAATACCACATAGTACCTTACCGTAATCCCCCGTGAAGCCCTCACAGTGGAGAAGCTGGGAAAAGGTCACATAGGCCCAGTGACCAAGGCCAGTGCATCTGTGAGGAGGCATGTTGGTAGAATGATCCTAATGGGAAGTGATGGGAAGGGCGTCTTACCTCTGTGGTCTTCCCACCCGAAACCCATAGCCTCAATCATGGTGGAAACATCAGACAAACTCAAATTGAAGCATATTCTGCAAAATACCTGCCCTGGATGCCTCAAAACTGTCAAGCTCATCAAAAACGAGGAAAGTCTGAGAAACTGCCACAGCCCAGAGGAGGCTAAAAAGAGATGACAGCCAAACTCGATGTGATGTCCTAGATGGGACCCCGGACAGAAAACAGACCTTAGGGGAAGCCTAGCGAACTCTGGGTAGTGTATGGACTTTAGCTGATGTACCAAGGTTGGTTCCTTAACTATGACAAAGGTGGCCAGAAAATGTAAGATGTTACTAGTAGAAGGAACTGGGGGGAGAGGCACGTGGAAACTGCGAATGCTATCCTAGGAGCTTTTCTGTAAGTCAAAGTCTTCTTAAGAAAAATGTTTATATAAATTAAATAAAAAGAGGCTAATGCCATTTTCACACACAAAATTAACCCAAGAACTCGGAGCTCCTTGCTCAGAACAGATTCTTCCTCTCACATACTGTCACTCAGTATCACGAGATTGTGAAAATAAAGGAAGTCAATAGCTTGTGGCCAGGAGTGAGCAAATACTAAATAAATTTATCAACTGTAGTTAGAAGGAGAAAGGAAGCCAAGTAAAATGGTATGCACCAATATTCTGTAAAACAAAGCAAAAGAGCAAAGAGGAATAACACTTATTCAGGATTATCACTTCCATTCCATTGGCCTGTGGCCACACCTAACCCACGTGGCGGATACGGGCAGTGTGCAGTCCCACCATGCGTGCAGGGGATTTGTCATTGTGCCCTCTTCCACCCTTTGGACCTGAAGCTTTGTGCCACTTCCCAGACTCCTGTGTCCTAGTGCTACTCGTTGGCTAGGATTTAGATTTTTTTTTTTTTTACCCGTCCTGGGTGACTGTCTCCCTTGGTCCAATCTTCTCCCTGGAACACCCTAAAACACAAAGTCCTTTTTTGTGTATCATGCTTCTACACTGTCTGCCTGGCCCCAGGAGTACCCTGGGCAGAGAGAACAACATCTGGGTTGCAACACAAAAGATTATCAGAATTCAGTAGAATGGAGGCTAGTGGGGGAGAGTGGAATGGAACAGACCTCGAACCGTGCATGGTCTGTAGGGAACACAGCGAGGGGCCTGGCTGGCTGGACTAGAGGGTTTGTGTTAGGATGTACTGGGGAAACTGGAGGGAGGTGTGGTGTTGGATTGCGAAGGGTCCTGCATGCTTGGCAGAGAAGCTTGCACTTCTCTGAGTGGAGAGATTCCACTGTGTCAATGTTGGGTGCAGGTTGCCTTGTTCTCTGCAGAGGGTTCTGGTGACAGTGCTCAGGAGGGATGGTGGCAGACATCAGAAATCAAAATCTGGAAGCCAACACCCATGCTCATTCAAATTACCGTGAACATTCTGGAATGGAAATCAAAAAAAGAAGTTCAAAGGTGTGAGACGGAAGCTGTCAGTTTTAACTCCGATACGCACTTATCTCTTGTACACTGTCTGTTGTTGAGAGCCACAGGAAAGAGAGCTCCCAGAGGCGCATGTTTAGATATTTTGTTTACAAGTAAACTGTCACAACATAGAAGTTTTCCTTCTCTCTCATCTGATTTCCTTTTTCTTGGAGCAGTTTCTAGTCCATATTTTCACTTCTCTTCTCACAGTAACGTACACCTTTGAATGGCTTACAGGGTCACTTCTGCCTTCAACAAATTAGCAGCTGGGCTAGGAGCCCAGATCATGCAGTTTGGTATTTCCAAGTGGCCTTGTTGCATCTGCTGGGTTAAATTACCAGTTTGTGGACCCAGTGGGCCCAGTGTGTGCTTCCTATGCCCCTGGGAGACAGTCTTGTTTAGTGTCAGGTCTGTAATCAGTGTCGTTACATTCTCATTTCTTCAAATATTGCCGCTAATTGGAATTTGTTTTATAAAAGAAAGTCACTGAGTCAGATTCATTGCCGCAAGAGTGCATTGACATCTAGAGCAAATATAATAAAAGGTGAGTAGAAATTAGATAATAAAGTAACAAGTGTTTGGGGAGAGAGCCGGCTGCCTGTGTCCTGCTCCTGGATACCCAACACAGCATCTGTGAATTGCGCTCAACCAAGTTGTCATCAATTTGCCTTCTCTCTGCTGAAAAACTGTCTGCTATTCTCATGAATTGCCGAGTAGGTAATAACTATATCTGTTCTAGGCACTTGACTCCTTTACAGAAATGTTTATAGGGTGTGTGGGGTTCCTTTGCTAACGTAGAACATGACAAGGTACAACAGTCAGGTATGATGCGAGGGTGAAGAGAAAGGCAATGTTGGCAGCCCGCTGATAAGCTTCCAAATGTCTCATTTCTTTCGCCGAGGTTTTTGCTTTTGCTTTGTTTCAGAAAACATTAGCATGTAAAACTCGATTTGGCTCTCCTGCTCCCTAGATTAGAAGTTAATGAATTTCACTGGTATTCGATCTGGCCACAGGCTATTTTGTTAACTAAAGTAAAGTTTCATTAATTTTAGTGACCTCATAACTATATTGGATGGTAGACTCTGGTGTGAGCAGGTAGTTACACTGTTCCTATTCAGTTTAATCTTTATATTTCCCTTGGAGATGGATGGCATGGCCCTGCTAATTTTCACAGCTATATAAACATAGATGAAAAAATAGCATCTAAGATTACATACTGTTATTGTTCTCCTGTCTGTTCTTAGGGTAATCAGGGGATGCTTCTTTGTGGGGGAGGGACTGCCTGGAGCAAAGGGGCCCTCCCTGGGACTTGTGGGAGAGAAACAGGCAAGAGACTTTCAGACAAAGCCCATCAGGCACCTGGAGAATTGATGATACGGACAAATCATGGTTCCCTTGCCATTTCTTTTGCATAAAGAAATAATTTTAGATCTATTACATGAATATGTTTAAAACACAAACAATTCATTGCTCATGCTGGTAGCTTTTAAGACAACTGGAAGAAATGATCATTCTAAATGGCATTTGAACTGTACAGTGAAAACCCAATTTTATCTATTGTTTTGTATTTAAAACATTTATAATAATGACAGATATGCATGACAGCATGGATGCACCTCGCAAATGTGATGTTGAGCAAAAGAATCCAGGCCGCAAAGATTCTACATTATTATTCTATTTATGTAATAGTTATCTAAACAAAACAGAAACAGACAAAACCGATCTGTGGCATTGGAAGACCAGAGTGGTTATAGCTGGCGGTGGTGATGGAGGGTGGTTATAATCGGGGTTAAGGATGGGAGGTGGTTATAGCAGTTAGAGTTGGGGTAGTCATGTCAGGGCAGGAAGCGGCGATCTGGGCTGCTGAAGATGTTCTATTTTTGATACTGAGTTTATTCACTTTGAATTAGGTCATTGAAAGTTGTATACTTTTTTGGTAAATAGTTTGATTTTCATTAAAAAATTAAACAAAAAGAGAGTAACCCTCTCTCTCTCTCTCTCTCTCTCTCTCTCTCACACACACACACCCCCACACACACACGTATGAGGCAGAGAAGGGGAGAGGGAGCAAGAGAGTGAGAAAGCTAGAGAATGTTCACATAAATGATCTCATTTAATTTCCAGACAACAACCTGTGAAGGAGGCATGGGGGGGGTGTGAGACCCCTGGTCTTAGAGGAGTAAGTGCTTTTGACCCACCTGTCTTCTCAAGAGGGTTTGCCGCACCCCTTCCCCTCCCCTGCACCTCACTGCCTGCTGGCGGGCTCACCCATTGTAATGTGTTGGTAAAATCAGGGGAGATGGAGGAAGTCAGAGCCCTCTTGACGCTGAATCTAATATAGAGGAGAAGCATAAGGCACACAGAAGCCTGTACTGTGGTTAGTAAGCAGAAAACCCAGACCAGAGGTCTGTAGTTTTAAAAAGCTAGTTAAACCTGGGAAGGACCCTCATGTGTAAAGGGCTTCCAAACACACTTGGGTCATAAATTAACAGCTAAACAGGAACGCAGATCCCCACTGATGGCTCCGTGTGCGAGTCTGAGACCAGCAAGTACTAAGCAACCACCACGGATGCCTTGTGTATTAGTCTCCTATCACTGCTGTAACAAAATACCACAAATTTTGTGGCTTAAAACAACACAAATGTATTATCTTGTGTGTGTGTGTGTGTGTGTGTGTGTGTCTGTTTTTCTTATTTTAGGGACAGGGTCTTTCTATGTTACTCAGGCTGGATTTAAACTGCTGGGCTCAAGTGATCCTCCTGTCTGCCTCAGTCCCTCTACCCTCACTCCTGCCTCAGGGGCTGGGAATACAGGTGTGAGCCACTGTACCGAGCTACAAACGTGTTCTCCATCTGTCTTACTGGGCTACACTCAAGGCATCAGTAGGACTGCGTTCCTTTCTGGAGGATCAAAGGGAGAATCTGTTTCCTTGAGCATTGAGATCATTGGTGGAATTGAGTTCTTTGTGATTGTAGGACTGAGGTCCCAATTTCCTGGCTGGCTATCAGTGGGGTCATTCCCAGCTTCTAGAGACCACTCCTTCATCCCCTGACTTTGGCCTCTTCCACTATCTTTAAACCAGCAACAGCAAGTTGAGTCCCTCTCATGCTTTGAATCTCTCCCGTCTTCTCATCTCTGTGAAATTGGCCAGTTCTCTACTTTTAAGGGCTCATAGACTGTGCCCTCCTAGTTAATTCAAGATAATTGCCCCATCTTGAGGTCTGTAACCACATCTGCAAAGCCCCCTTTGTGGTATAACATAACGGGTTCCGGGGGACCAGGGCGTGGACATCTCTAGTGGCTGTTATTTGGCCTATCGCACCTCGGAGAAAGAGACTTTACCAGAAACATGAGCAGACACACATCTCGGGCCGACCCTCCTGATTGTTGCTGTGGTGCTGGTAACACAAAGCCTTAGCAGACCTGGAGTGTGTTCTTTGTCTCACACCTTGGGTGTGAAACAATTCATTGCTTGTGTTAGAAAGCAGATTCCACTAGGCCAGGAGAAACATGAGGAAGCCACCAAAGCAGTCCAAGACATGTTTTTAAAATGTTTTCGTAGAGCTGGCACAGTGGCTCACGCCTGTAATCCCAGCACTTTGGGGGCAGAGGCGGGCAGATCACTTGAGGTTAGGAGTTCAAGACCAGTCCGGCCAACGTGATGAAACCTTGTCTCTACTAAAAATACAAAAATTAGCAAGGCATGGTGGCACGTGCCTGTAATCCCAGCTACTTGGGAGGCTGAGGCAGGAGAATTGCTTGAACCTGGGAGGCAGAAGATGCAGTGAGCCAAGATGGCGCCACTGTACTCCAGCCTGGGCAACAGAGCGAGACTCTGTGCCCGCCCCCCCGCCAAAAGTTGCCACAACCCACACGGTAGCATTGGCATCACTTTCAGGTGACAACACGCGGGAGCTGTTTGCTAACATCACCATGAAAATGCTGGTGCCGTGGGAATGCACTGCCAACTGTGTGAAACCGACAGGGCCTCTGTCCACTCCTCCAGGGCAACTGATGCTGTCCCCCATGGGTCAAGTGGTGACTGGTACTCTAGGCACAGATCTGGTGGTCACTTTTCCCAGTCAAAACAATGACCAAGGCTACTTCTATTGAAATGCTTTGCTTACAGCAAAGCTCTGCCTCATGACAGCATAGGCTTCAGCACCAAAAACCTGTCCATCAGCGGTGCTCATTGCAGAAGGAACGGCTTCTCCCTGCTCTGGAAGCTTTCAACTTTGCTGTGTAGTTGAGAACCCTGGGCCATCCAGGCCAAATCAGAGTTGGCCGACCCTGGGGCTGAGTGGCCACACTATTCCGTTGTTTGCAAGGAGAAGTTTGATCTGGCAAGAAGCTGGAAAAGGAACAAAATATGGAAGTCTCATGATGACATTGCAGTTGGCATGGCTCCTTCCACGGTCTCGTGTGTAAAGAGCTTCTCAGGCCTGGGATAGTTTTGCTGTCCAAGATATGACAGAGTCTGCAGCTGGGGGCATCATGAAGACAGTTAACAACAAGGCTGATGGAGGCAGCAAGGTGAAAAGTCCATCCAGAAATCTGAGGTTAAAAGAATATCACATCCCACATCTGTGCCCTAGTCTCAATCTGACCCAGAACTGACTCAGCACCATTTGTCCTCATGGACAATTCGAGTCATTTGTGTTCAGGAGTAAAGTGACAGCTGTTGGTACGATGCATCATAAAAGCTTCAAGAGGAAAACAATGTTTTGTGGACTAGTTGTTTCACGGTAATATTAAATTTTTGGATTTCAAAATCGATGTTTTAAAATGGAAACAACGTGACCAAAAATTGGTCTCAGATTTTTAAGCCCATTAAAACAAAATTTAATGTGGAAAAACTAAAAAGAAATACTGTAGGATAAAGATGAGAAAATCTGCTAGGAACTGGAACAAAAATACAGAGACATTTTAAAAATAGGAGAAAAAGACAAAATTAAATGATCTATCCACAAGGCCCAACATCCTACTAAAAGGAATTCCAAGTGAGAATGAGGGAAATGGAGGGAAGAGTTTGTCAAAGATGTCATTTAAATAAAAATGTTAGAAATGAAAGATGCAAGGCCTCAGGGTCTACCTGCCGCATGCCCGCACACGGTGAGTAGAAAACACATCAGCAAGGTATGTCAGCATGTGTGCTCAGAGGCTGAGATAAGAAGGTTTAAGAATGCCGCACAGGGGAAACATAGCTCACATACAGAGAATGAAAATTCAAATGCTATTGGAAACTGAGTAGCAGGCCTTCAAATTTCTGAGGGAAAATGACATCTACCCTAGAATTCTATATGCAGTCAACTGGGTTTAGTTAGATAGTCTGATTAAGACAATTTCAGACCGGCAAGGTCTAAAAAAACATGTATTTTCCATGCACCCTTCTTAATAAACTTAAAAGAAGTAAATTGAGAAAAATGATTTGGGATTCAGGTCCCACACAAGAGGGAATCACAGGGAGTTACCAGGTTGTGATGGGCGGAGCCCCAGGTGTGTGGGGGCAGGCCTGGGGAAAACCCTGTGGAGTTGGGTCGAGAAGATAGGAGGCTTCAGGAGGATGTTTCCAAGAAAAAATAAAAAAGGTGTATTATCTGATGCCTTTGTCTGTGTTTTATTCAGAGGAATTTTGTAGCTTTGTTTGAAGAATTTGATTAGGAATAAGTGATAGGTACACAGAAAACTACGCAAACAAAAAGAACGTACTATCTCTAGAAAAGCAATGTTGTCCTGGTAACAAAATGTCTTCATAGTATATTATATGACTCAGCCTTGAGCCATATTCACATGGTTGTAAATAACGTAAACATTACATGTCGATTGGGCCAAATTTTGTCACATGACTACATGAAGAGGATGGGAATGAGGAAGTACAGGCGGTGGGTGGAAAGGGGAATATGTTGACGTAAGAGCTAGATCCCAATCTTATGTAATAGGAAGGCAGTAGGTGATGCTCAACATTATAAAATGAAGAAAAACCCACAGTCATGTAAGTGTATCATTTAAAAATACAGAGGAAAATTCCTAGGAATTCCAAAGAAAAGCTAAAAGAGGTCAGACGTGGTGGCTCACAACTATAATCTCAGCACTTCAGGAAGCTGAGATGGGACCATCGCTTGAGGCCAGGAGTTCAAAACAGCCTGGGCAACATGGTGAGATACCTCCTCCACCCCCCCACTGCCCTGGTCTCTAAAAAAAAAAAAAAAAAATTAGCTGAGCATGGTGGCACGTGCCAATAGTCATAGAGGCTGAAGCAAGAGGATTGCATGAACCCAGGATGTGAGCCGTTTTCACACGTTGCACTTCAGCCTGGGCGACAGACTGAGACTGTCTCCAAAACAACAAAACAAAAGAGTCACCTCTGGGGGTTGGGGCTCAGAGTAGAGGAAAGGGTGTCAGGAAACTCCTTTTTTAATTTCCAGGACTTGTGGTATATTTGAATGTAAAGACCTTTATGCAAAGCTGGGCTTCGTGGAGTGCTCCTTTAGTCTCAGCTACTCATGAGGATGAGGCAAGAGAATTCCTTGATCCCAGGAGTTCCAGACCAACCTGGGCAACATAGCATGACCACTGCCCACGCCTGCCTCCCGGCCCCATCTCATTTTTTCTTTTTTAAAGAGAAAAAAAAAAAACCAACCCTTATATATGTATTGCTCTGATAAAAATATAAATTAAAAAAATTCAAGGAACATTAAACTTCGCCTGCTATAATAGCAGTTATGTCTCAATACCATAATGTAGGTCAGCCTCGCATAATGCATGGCTACTAGTGAGCAGACGCATGAATCTCCCTGGGACAGCCAGGGCAAGGCCAAACAGAGCTGGCTCATGCTTTCCTTCCAGGTTTCCCCATGGACTTCCTTGAGTCCACTTTTTTCTTCCAGAATCACAGGTTTACTGAGAACGAGTTGCTTAGATATGTATTGAGAGCCAAAAGTGACATATACGGAGGTCATTCATAACGTAGGGTGAAAATTCTGAATAATTCAGCCTAAAAACATGTAATATTTTAATGGCAGGTCAATTACTTGAATTTAGTTTCCTGATTTTGTCTCCACCCTAATCAGATTTAGTAGACATCACTGGACGTTGACTTCTCCCTGCCTTGTAGCCTAGTTTGAGAGTTTTGCAATAGTTAGTACCCGGCCCAGCCGGAATCCCCATGTAGATTGACTTGAGTCCCTTTTGCTGATCTGAGAACTCACACCATCCACATGAGCATCTTTTTTTTTTTTTTTTTTTTGGACAGAGTTTCACTCTTGTTGCTCAGCCTGGAGTGCAATGGCGCTATCTCTGCTCATCACAACCTCCGCCTCCCGGGTTCAAGCAATTCTCCTGCCTCAACCTCCTGAGTGGCTGGGATTACAGGCATGTACCACCATGCCTGGCTAATTTTGTATTTTTAGTAGAGATGGGGTTTCTCCACGTTGGTCAGGCTGGTCTTGAACTCCCAACCTCAGGTGATCCTCCTGCCTTGGCCTCCCAAAGTGCCGGGTCTACAGGTGTGAGCCACCACGCTCCGCCCGCCCACATGAACATCTTTCTGAGTTCATCCTTTCCCTCTCTGTTGTTCTCCTGCTTTAAGCTCTGTGCTAAGGGGCTGTCTGTGTCAAGTTAGGAATCAGAATTCTGTGTATTTGCAGACACTGGAGGCTGACCCAAGCCAGACTCCCCACCTGATCCAGCTTTCCTTATTTGCATGTGGCAGAATCTAGTTGTGATTTTAACTCTGTGATGAACTGTGTGACCTTGGGCAAGCTACTCCACCTCTCTCAGCTTTAGTTTCTTGTACTTTTATGTCATGGGGTTATTGGAAAGATTAATTTGAGGTTTAACCTGGCATGTTAACTACTCAAAAAATATCAGTCATTTTTGAATAAAAATAACTAGAGAAAGCACCTGCAGTGATGTAAAAGGGACAGTCTTATCTCAATTAAGTCTTTGCTGGGGTTCTTAAGCATTAAACACAAATCTTATTTGATGCAAAATGGAGAAGTTGGTCCCTCTAAAATCTAGAAGAGGGGGAAGGGAGATTTAGATACATTTCTTTTTTTTTTTTTTTTTTTTTTTTTTTTTTTTTTTTTTTTTTTTTTACTAGTAAACTGAATTACTGAGTTTTGGGTAGCAGCAATTGCTAACCCACAGATATTAATAGTTAACTATGTATTATTCTTGTAATTTTGATCACTTGCTTACTATTAATAACAAAAATAAGACAAAGTCCATAAGAACATTTTAATACATGTCTTAGAGCATTATGACCACAGATAATTAAAACATTATTTTAGGTACTTATTTTTGTTGACGAAAAGTATTATTGAGTGGTCACATTTGGGTAAGTAAAATGCATTACATTTGAATTAAAATGCGATAAGCATATAATACAAAAAATGAAAAAATCAAGAAAAAAATAGATGGTATATATATATATATATATTTTTTTTTTTAAAAAGAAAAAGGAAGAAAAAAAAAATAAATAAAGAGAAAAAAGGAAAAAAAAGGGGGAGAGAGAATGGGAATCTTACCTCCACTGCCCAGGCTAGTATACAGTCTACAAATGGATATTAAAAGCTTTTTTTATACTAATAATTGTGTTATATAATGGAGATAGGAGAGGAATAAGGGAGGAAAATAACAAACAGCCAGCCAACCAATATTTCCTTTAAACCTATGAAATGCTATGCAATTGCTAGGGAGTGATTTACTCCCAACCATGTGGTCACTTTTAGGATAAATGTGATGTGTTACTAAAAATAAATGTATATTTTGTGGATTTGGAGTAGAGAGTTCTGTAAATGTTTATTAAGTTAACTTGTTTGAGGTTTAAGTTCAAGTCCCGGATATCCTTCTTGACCTTCTGTCTCATTAATTTGTCCAATATTGACAATGTAATGTTAAAGTCTCCCACTATTATTGTGTGGGAGTCCAAGTCTCTTTGTAAGTCACCAAGAAGTTGCCCTATGTATCTGGGTGCTCCTATATTGGGTGCACATAGACTTAGGGTCGTTAGCTCTTCCCATTACATTGATCTCTCTACCATTATACAATGTCCTTCTTATCTCTTTTGGTTTCTATTACTTTAAAGTCTATTTTATCAGAGATGAGAATTGCAACTACTGCTTTTTTTTTTTTTTTCTCTCCATTTGGTTGGCAAATCTTCCTCCATCCCTTTGTTTTGAGTCTCTGTATATCCTTGCATGTAAGATGGATCTGGATGCAGCTTACTGATGGGGTCCTTTGAAGTGGCTGATACTGGTTGTTCCCCTCTATACATAGTGCCTCCTTCAGAAGCTCTTGTAAAGCAGGCCTGGTGGTAATGAAATCTCTGAGTACTTGCTTGTTTGCAAAAAATTTTATTTTTCCTTCACTTATGAAACTTAGTTTGGCTGGATATGAAATTCTGGGTTAAAGTTCTTTTCTTTAAGTATGTTGAATATTGGCCCCCCACTCTCTTCTGGCTTGTAGGGTTTCTGCTGAGAGATCTGCTGTGAGTCTCATCGGCTTCCCCCTTGTGGGTAACCTGACCTTCTCTCTGGCCGCCCGTAGTATTTTCTCCTCTCGTTTCAACCCTATGAATTAATGATTATGTGCCTTGGGGTTGCTCTTTTTGAGGATATCTTTGCGGTGTTCTCTGTATTACCTGGAGTTGGGTATTGTCTTGCCTTGCTAGGTTAGGAAAGTTTTCCTGGGATAATATCCTGAAAATATTTTCCAGCTTGGATTCATTCTCTTTGTCACATTCAGGTACACCTATCAAACGTAGATTAGGTCTTTTACATAGTCCCATATTTCTTGGAGACTTTGCTCATTCCTTTTTACCCTTTTTTCTCTAATCTTGTCTTCTCGTTTTATTTCATTAAGTTGGTCTTCCACCTCTGAAATCCTTTCTTCTGCCTGATCAATTCGACTGTTAAAACTGTGTGCATACTTCTCGAAGTTCTCGTATTGTGTTTTTCAGCTCCATTAATTCACTTATATTCCTCTTTAAATTGTCCATTCTCATGAACATTTCGTGAAACTTTTTTCAAGGTTCTTAGTTTCCTTGCATTGGGCTAGTACATGTTCTTTTAGCTCACAGAAGTTTCTCATTATCCACCTTCTGAAGCCTGATTCTGTTGATTCCTCACATTCGTTTTCTATCAGGCCTTGTTCAATTGGTGATGAGGCACTGCAATCCTCTGTAGGAGGAGAGGCATTCTGATTTCGGGTGTTTTAGGCCTTTCTGCGCTGGTTTCTTCCCATCTTCGTGGATTTATCCACCTGTCGTCTGTGTAATTGCTGACCTTCAGACTAGGTCTCTGAGTGGGACGTCCAACTTGCTAGTGATAAAATTTCCTCTATTTCTTAATTTTCCTTCGGCGGATGCCCCCTCCCCCACAGAGCTGGACCTTCCCGGGTTAGCTGCACTTGCTGTGAAACTCTCAATCTTCAGCAGTTCCAACCGCTGTTTTTATTTTTATTTTTTTGTGGAGGGGGGTACCAGCCTTCCCCTGCGGGCGACCCCACTACGCCCCGCTAAAGGGCGGCGTTAAGATTCGTGGCGCTTTTCGGCCCGGGAATCTCCCGGTCTGGTTCCCCACTTCAGTCCGCTTTTTAATAGCTGAATGGGAGACTTCTGTTCTTCCCGGAGCTCCAAACGCCAACCAAAAGGGCACTCAGTCCCGTATACTCCGGACTGAGAACCCGCCGCCTGGGGGCGCCTGCAAATTGGCCACGCCCTCCCAAAAGGGTCGCGCTGGCGACCCGCTGGGGCTCCTCCGCCAAGAATTCTTGGTCCGTAGGCTATGAAAATTGGTCTAAAATGTGGCGTCCACTCACTCTCTGCGCTTTCAGTGGGAGCTACAATCCTGAGCTGCTGCTAATCGGCCATCTTCTAGATACATTTCATCTTTATCTTTAGTTCTGATAGGATATGGCTCTCAAACTTCAGCAGGTGTAAGACACACTTGGGGGAGGTTGTAAAATGCAGATTCCTTGGCTCCACTCCTAAGGGATCCTAATTCTGGAAGTCTAGAGGGTGGCCCAGGAATCTGCATTTTCACAAGCACTCTAGAAAAACCTAGTGCTTCGTCCATCCTACGGTGTTTAAAAGATCTCCCCTACAGCCCCATGGGTAGAGTGTGTATGGTCCGAGTTTTTGGGTAGAGGATCAGGGTGGAGTCCAATTACGGAGTGATTGGTGTCCAAGGAAATGCTGAGCCCCCAGGGTATAAGGTCCAGGTTGGAAGGCCCATCTAAGGAATAAGACAAAAGTAGGAGCCAAAAGCCCACGAAACCAAATAAAATGAATCATGAAGAATAGAAAATGAGCAGAAAGGAAGCAAGTCTTTTAAAAATAGAGACAGGATCTTGCTCTGTCACTCAGACTGGAGTGCAATGGCATGATCATAGCTTGCTAAAGCCTCAGACTCCTGGTTTCAAGTGATCCTCCCACCTCAGCCTCCTGAGAAGCTAAGACTACAGGTGTGTGCCACCATAGCTGGCTAATTTAATTTTCAAAAAACAGAAATGGGATCTTGCTATGTTGTCCAGGCTGGTCTCAAGCACCTGGTCTCAAGTGATCCTTGAGCGTTGGCCTCCCAAAGTGTTGGGTTTGCAGAGATGAGCCACTGAGACTGACCAGAAGCAAGTCTTTTTATATGGTTGCATGGGCATGTCAAATACACATAGAGGAATCAAGACAGAGTAAGATAGTTAAAAAATGAAATGAAAAGGGAGACAAGACTGTGAATGTCTGGTGTCCATAGCTCAGAATGTCCTTGAAGAGGAGGGAGGGTGGGGAAGAAAGGGACAGTAGATGACCTGATTCTGGGCCTTGGTGTCCCTATCTCATGGTACAGGACCCTGCCCTGGGGCGGGGGGTGGGGAGGTCTCATGACAAGTGCCTCCTTAATTGAGGAAGGTCTTGGGCAGCAGTCAGGCAGACATAAGCCCTGAATCGCATGCTATATTTCAAAATGGGAGGATTCTCCCAGGCAAATAAATAAGGGAGTTGTTAACATTGACAAGATGGCCCCATGCAGAGTCAGTTCATCTCACAGGCTGCTTGTAGAATTAAACAAAAATAATAACCAAATTACAGAGTCAAATTACAAAGAACACAAAGGCTCTTTGCCTACTCGCCTCTGAAGTCTCCTTTCTCTTCTGTGTAAACTAATCTGATGAAATGAGCTGCTTTACTCTTCAAGTACGTCAACTCCCCCGGGGATGCATCCCGCCAGGGGCAGGGGCAGGCAGTGTAAGATCCAGCCTCTCCGTACCACCACTTCAGCTGTGATAAGAAGGTGCTTAACTTGACGGGTGAAACAGAACGAGAACACTGGTGATACCCACCGCTTAGTACTAAGTGTGCTTCTGTGCAATGATTTAAGCAGCACAGAAGTGGGGGAAGGGAGATTTAGATACATTTCATCTTTATCTTTAGTTCTGATAGGATATGGCTCACACATCCCAAACCCCAACCCTGCTTAATCTCCTTACTTGTGGGGAATTCAGCTGCATCTACATGTTTATGTGCTGCTGATGGTGGCATCACATGTTTCAGAGGTACGTGCAGATCATCAGAAAATTGTCTAATGACTCAGTGTCTCCCGGTAGAGGAAAACATGGGGCTAATTAGAAATCCTGAACCCAAGCATGAGTTTCAGATAGAAGCCAGCGTCCAGGGACAAGGAGGCTTTGCACTTACTCCCAGAATTCTTTTACGTAGGGATGTGTTTGTGTGTGTGTGTGTGTGTGTGTGTGTGTGGTGTGTGATCTGTGTGAGTCTGTGCATGTGTGTGTCTAGGTATGTGTGGTCTGTGTGTATGGATGTGTGTGTATGTGTGTGTGTGTGGTCTGTATGTGTGAGTGTCTGTGTGTATTTGTGGTCTATGTGGTCTGTATGGTTGTGTGAGTGTGGTCTGTGTGTGTGTATGCGGTGTGTGTGTGGTATGTGTGGTGTGTGTGATATGTGAGGTGTGAGTGTGTGTGCATGTGTGTGTGTATGTGTGGTCTGTGTGTATGGTTGTGTGAGTGTGGTCTGTGTGTGTGTATGCAGTGTGTGTGTGATCTGTGAGGTGTGAGTGTGCGTGCATGTGTGTATCTGTGTATGTGTGGTCTGTATGGTCTGTGTGTATAGTTGTGTGTCTGGTCTGTATGTATGGTCTGTGTGTGTGTATTTGGTCTGTGTGTATGTCTGGTCTATGTGTGTGTGTGGTCTGTGTAGTGTGTGTGTCATCTGTGTTTACGGTTTGCATGAGAGAGAGATATGTTTGCATAATATGCACATGTATCATGTAGGCCGTGTGTGTGGTGTGGTGTATGTGTGTGTGATGCATGGTGTATGTGTGTGTTTGTGATGTGTGTGTGGTGTGTAGAGTGTGCTGTGTGGGGTGTATTTGTGTGATGTGTATGTGTGGTGTGTGTGTGGGTATGGTGTGTTGGGGAGAGGAGAGGTGTTGGAAGGTCACCTCCACAGGGATGATGCTGTGTTGTGATTCATTTCACAGCTCAACACTGAGCTAGCATTCAGCACCCTGGACTTTGGACTGTCATTAGAATCTAGATGAGTCATCCGGTGTCAGAACATGGTGACTGCTTCCGAATTTCTGGGCCCCTTAAGGATCTATTTCCTAAGAGATGTGGTAGCTCAGTTCTGTCCTGCAGATAACGGGTGGGGAAGGAAGAAAGGAAAGGATTATACTTTCTCCCACTCCTTTTACCCCATAATGGGGAGGGGACATGTGTGAAGGCCTCCTGCCTCTGGTTTCCACCTCTATTGAGTGGGTGAGGTCTTGCCTTCCTTTCTCGTGCACTCCTTTAGTGATTTACAACCTGCAGTCTCTCTGCTCGGTGTCCACAGAGCCTGGGAAGCTGATAGCCAGGAGCAGCCTCTGGCATCAGAGGGAGTGGGTTCAAAGTCCAGTTCTGCTACTTTCTAGCTGATAAGCAGCCTGGCTCCCCATCCATAAGTGGGCTTGATAATAAGTGCTTATTTACCAAGGAGCACGCCAGCCACTCTTGGGGCTCCATCACCTCTGGTCCACTGGAGAAGCAGGTACGTCTCTGGGCCTCATTACGGCCCGTCTCTGCTCGGACTTCACATCCTCCACCACCTCACACTCAGTACATTCCAAGTCAAGGATGTTGTAATCTCCCCAAGCCCACTTCCCCCAGGCTTCCTGCTCCGTCATCACGATCTTCACTTTCCTAGCCACCCAGGCTCCACATGTGGCCTCTGTAACCTCTCCTCTACTTCACACCTCGGCACTATCGGGAGACCCCAGGGATTTAGCCTTTCACGGAGTGTCTTCCAGCCTGTCCCAGTCCTCTTGCAACCCTGTCCTGCTGCGGATCTGATTTGTTTTAGCCTGGGGAAGAGCAGAGCTGCCTCCCATGCCAGGTAACCCTTGCTGAGACATGGCTTTTAACACGCTCCTCACCTGCTTCAACCCAATGGTCCACAGATAGGTGTGGCTATCTCTCCTCCCTCCAGTCCCAGTGTACTTTTCCCACCTCATCCCTACTAATCCATGAATGAACCCCACAGTTAGCATAGGGTTTTCTCCCTTGTGGTACCCAAGTCAGCCTAGACCTAGTGGCGCAGTTCTATTCATGGGATGGCCCTGAATTTCCGAGGCCAGTCTTGCACTCTGTGCAGAAACCGGTTGTAATCTCCCATACCCCAGAGCATCAGGCTCTACCTTTTTGATCTTTGAGACTCTGGAATTCAGGAATGACTTAAGGCCACTTAAAATCACACTCTCCCTTGCCCTCACCTTCCATCTCCTCCCAGGGTACCATATGGCAATTGTTGTACATTCCCTTCAAGATCCCTCCTCCCAAGCCTAGGCCCATATGAATTTTCACTTGGCTCCAGAATCCCCCCTTCAGCCATGCATCCCTCCAACCAGGTAAGCACTCAGAGGCTCACTTCTGCTGAGTCCTGCAGTGGCGGCATCAACCCTGTCCCCCAGGCCTTCCTCTATCTTATACCAGCCTCCCATCTGAGGCACTCTGGTGCACAGTCTGTATTTTGCATTCCCTTCCCTGTGGGCTAGGGCAGTGCTTCTCCCACTTTACAAACTTAGGCTCCTTTCAATAAGCCTAAGGCCCTCTCCTGCTGCACCATGCAAGTGATGTAGTCCGTACAGGACCGTGTTGTAAGCCCCCGGGCCTCCCTTGCAGACACCCCTGTTGCTCCTTCCCAAGCCCCTGCTTCCTACCACAGCAGTCAGAGCTGCACTCCTCTGGGGCTTTGTCATTTTTTTGTAGCATGTACCACAGTCATGTTTAAATAATTGTTGAACTACTTGTGATTAGTTGTTTAATGTGTCCGCTGCATCATATTAGCTCTGTGAAGTCAGGGGTTCAGTTTTGCTGGCTTTTATATCCCCAGCACCTGGCATACCTACTCCAGGCAAAATCCAGCTCCCTAAAGATGCCTCCTACAGCCTGTCAATAAGCTGAAGCCGTTCATTGCTTACTGTGGTCTAGGACAGCCTGAATAACAGCATCTCAGCTGGGGCATCCAAGTCTGGAGAGTTATGAGGCTTAGGGGTTGGGTTTTAGAGGTTGTTCAATGCAGCAGGGGAGGGAGTTTATATTATCAGGATTGGTGGATGCAGTAATGTGAGGGTTTTGAGGCAAGGGATTCAAAGAACCTTGAGTTATAAATAGTCACTGATGCTATCTATGAAAACTCTCATCGTTTAATGATCCTTTGAATGAATTCCTCCAGAAAGTTCCTGAAACAAAGTTATTTGCAGCTTTTATTTTCCTGGACAAGTGTTTCCTGTAAGAGCAAAGTCATGTTAATGGAGACAGTAAGCTTCGAGGGTGCAGATGATTTGAGTTCTCAGGATGAGCGGTTCCGGATGTCTGCCAATCTCCCAGAATCCTAGAACTGCACGTGAAGTTTCAGGACGGCCAGTGCCTGCCTGGTTGTGCATTATTTCTGAGCAGTCCCAAGGAATGCTTGCATTTGAGTGTGAACCTCTGCTTCTGCCCCTGCTGTCCCGCCCTGTCCCGTCCCATAAGAGGCCCCTTTCTCTCAGCCGCAGTGTAGATGGTGCTGTGGTACTGACATCCCCCAAATGCTACTAAGCCAGTAAGCAAAGCTGGGTGGGTGTGGAGGTGGAGAGCTCCACTTCAGCTGAGCGTGTGGGGGATGTGGCTGCTCTGGGGCTTCCCCCGCCAAACGCCCCTGCCATGCTGTAGCCACACCGGGCACCGTTAGCACCAGGGCCTACAATTTCTCGCAGCCTAGGCCGATAAAATAATAACCTTAGGCAAATTTAACAGCGTTTAATTGAGCAAAGAACGATTCACGAGTTGGGCAGCCCCTGAACCAAGAGTTCAGAGAGGCTCTGGCACTGCCCTGTAATTGAAGATTATTTATAGACAGAAAAAGGAAAGTGAGGCACAGAAACAGCCGGATTGGTTACAGCCTGGTGTTTGCCTTATTTGAACCTGGTTTGCCTTTGATTGGCCAAAACTCAGTGATTGGCACAAGGGGTAGGTTACAGTTCATTTACATATCCAGTTAGGTTGCAGTTCATATGTACGAAGAAACCTTTAGGTCAAACCTATGTTGGGAGGTAGATTTAGGTGATACTTAACAAGTCCTCCCTATCTTACTCTCCCCATCATAAAAACAAAACAAGAATCCCTGAGATCTTCAGATCAAGCAGAGCGATTTTCCTCCCTTTAGTCTTCTATCATCTGTAATCTTCTGCAAAAACAAAACACCCATTGACGTATTTCCCCAAAGAAAAAACAGTTCCCTCTCTAAGAGGAATTCTGTTGTTATCTTAAACAGCGAACAATTCATCTTTTCCACCCCACCCACATAAATAGAAATTCCATTAGTGGTTGAAAATATTAGGTTGAATCATATGAAATACTCATTTTGTAGGTCAGATATAGTCAAATGGCAACAATTTCATATCCCTCAGCATAAAAAATATGTAAAATACTAAGATAATGAATTAATTTGATTATTCTAGGGAATTGTATTCCTTTGACTAAACCCAAATAATTCTAGCAATAAGACTGAAAATAATTTTTATTGCTGTCAGTAAAAACCGTAAGGACAAGGAATAATTTCATTACCCAGAAAGATAGTGTAAGAATGGAAACTAATTATGGAAGAACCTGGTTGTATTTCACCCACTGCCATCTCAGTGGGGGAACTAACTGTCTGTATTGGGAAATCAAACTGGAGTTAAAAACTGGGATCTGATTTCTACTTTAACCAGGGTTCACGGTGTAGGTTGGAAAGGCAGGCAGGGACTGAATCAAATTTGCAGACCCCAGGGTCAGAGACAGAATGATAGCCCAACACAGACATAGTACTTCCATGAGCCCCAGTCCTGGACAGTGCTCTAAGTGCCTTGCTGGTAGTGTTCATACTCCCTGAGGAAACAGGTACAAAGTGATGAAATGATTTGCTTGGGGTCCCACAGCAAGTGGACAGAGGAGCCTTCTAGCTGCAGGTCCCAGGCTCTCAGACACTGCTTGACTGCTCTGTTCCTTCGGGGCACCCCACAAAGACATTTGCCCCTGAGGGCCAGGGGGAAGAGAGGAATGACAGTGAAAAAAAGGCATTCAATATTAAGGAAAGAAACCATTTTCAAAGTTACCTTCACCTTGACATGGTCAGATCAACACCTCGAAGATGGAGCAGGCAGGAGGTCACACGCTAGCAGGCATGGGGTAGGTCTGTGAGTTGTTGATCATGTCATGAAAAACTGGCATGGCACTCAGCCGCCGTCTGGGGTACACATGCCCCACTCCTTGGGAACCCAGATCTAGACAACTGCCAACTTTTCCAGAGAATTATGCAGCCTCCTTTTTGCTTAGGATGTGTTTTACTGTAATGCACAATCCTATTTCCTCTTAGAGACTACCTGCCTGCTTCAGTCCCATTCTCCTCCTAGTATACTTCTCCATCCTGGTGTATGAATAAGAAATTGGATTTAGGAGCCAAAGTTCTCATTCGCAACCCTAACCCTACCACCTATTCCTGGCCATAGCTTTGAAGCATGCTTTCAGAGCATCAGCAGAGGCTCAAATTTCTCCAATCCTAAGAACAACAGCACAGAAGTGTCCCTTGGTGCCACTGTCTTATTTGTGGTCTCACCTTTTCTACCCAGCGTTAAGAACAGCTAACCTGCCCTTGCCCTCACCTCTTCATCACCTCCAGCTTAAGACCCATCCACCTCCAGATCAAGATCCATCCACCCACAGTGCACTCAGCCACGACACCCAAGCTTGCTTGTCCATCATCAGCAGTGACCTCCCTTTGCCCAGTCCAGGGGACGCCTCTCAGTCTTCTCTTCCACATTTGGCCTTGTCATTCACTCCTCCCCTGGTTTCTGACGTGGGTTCCATCTCTCCTTCTACATTTCCAGCCATTTCTCCCTGGCCTTGAGTGTGGCATGAGCTGTCCTCACTGTACCATCTCCTGGGACGATGGTGCCCATTCTCAGTTTAAGTTTCCATCTTGGGTGTATCTTCCCTGAGTTTCATACTCACATTTCTAACTGTATCCTGAACCTCCTAAATGTCTCGTAGACCTGTCAAATGCAACGTGTTCAAAACCCAAGTCACCATTTTCCCAAGACCCGCTCCTCCTTTGATATTACCCGCCTCTGTCAAAGGTGGCCCCAAATCATAAACTCAGGTCATCTAGAACCATTCCTTTTTTTTGATTCTCACATTCACTCTTTACCTCCTAAGTATTTTTCAATCCAGTTCCATCCCTCTCTCCCACCCTCCCGATCCTGCCGTCTCTCTCCTGTCTAGGGTATTTAGCCTCCTAACTGGTCTATCTCTTGTTTTACTCTCTTCAGCTCCATTTCCCCAATAGTTATCTGAGTGATGATGGCTGTATCTTAAATAAAATCTGCCAAGTTACTCCCTTGCTGAAGCCTCAATATTGTTCCTCAGCAAACATGTTACCGTGATGTCCCCGCCGGGTGCGGGCTTGCCTGCTCAGCTGCCCTCTGCTCTCTGTGCTCTGCTGTGCTCTGCTGTGCTGCAGGCAGCTGCCGCCTTTTCCACAGGGCTCCAAGGGACCCGCTGTGATCCTCTTGCTCTGGACTTTGTGTCTTGGGCACCATGTGTTCTCAGGCCCTCCTTGTCAAGTCATCTTCCTGGTCTTTTAAGTTGCGTCCTGGAGTCTCCTTGTCCAGGCCAGATTCTCCACTGCTGCCCATCCTCCATCCACTCCTCAGCCCCACTGCCCAGCTCAGCCTGTCTCACAGCCCCTGCTGCCCAATGGCCAAATGACCTATTTACTAGTGTGTCTTTTTCAGACTGGACTGCAAATACCAGCCGGGCAGGGGATCTTGTCCTATTTATCCTTGCATTACAGTTGACCCTTGAATAACATGGAGGTTAGGGAGTCTGACCCTCAGCACAATCCCAGTATAACCTTTGATTCCCCCAGATTTTCATGACTAATAGCCTACTGCTGACCAAAGCCCTACCAATAACATAAACAGTTGACCAACCCATATATTTATGCATTCATGACATGCCTTTTTCTTATTTTTAGCAATGTTTCTCTTTTTTTGTTTTTAAAAACACTTCGTCAATTGATTTTTATTTTTAAATTTTTTTCTCTTGTCTATTTTTGCAATGCTTCTTTCTTTCTTTTTTGAGATGAAGTCTCGCTCTGTCTTCCAGACTAGAGTGCAGTGCAATGCAATCTCAGCTTACTGCAACCTCCACCTCCCAAGTTCAAGCAATTCTTGTGCCTCAGCCTCTCAAGTAGCTGAGATTACAGGCCTGTGCCACTATGCCCAGCTAATTTTTGTATTTTTAGTAGAGACAGGGTTTCACTGTGTTGACCAGGCTGGTCTCGAACTCCTGACCTCAAGTGATCTCCCTGCCTTGGCCTCCCAAAGTGCTGGGATTACAGGCGTGAGCCACTGTGCCCAGCCATATTTTTGCAGTGTTTCTAGGCTACAAGTGTTGTCTGCAAGTTTTTTCAAATCATCAAAAATCTCCAAATAATTCTCCAGTATACTTATTGGAAAAAGTCCTCATATAAGCAAACCCACACAGCTTAAGCCCGTGTTGTTCAAGGGTCACCTGTACTTAGTAAACCTTCACTGTACATTTATCAAGCTGTTGCTGAAGTGGACGATGTCCTTGGCAATTCACCTACCTCTGAGCTTTGGCATGTTATATATCAGGTGGGAATAACAGGACTGGCCCAGCTTGTTCACAGATTAATGGGAAGCTCATATTAAATGACATGTGCAAAAGCCGTCTGTAAGCTATTTGACTTTATGCAATTATAAGACAGA
Source organism: Ateles fusciceps (assembly GCA_036589455.1). Classification (NCBI taxonomy): domain Eukaryota; kingdom Metazoa; phylum Chordata; class Mammalia; order Primates; family Atelidae; genus Ateles; species Ateles fusciceps. The sequence continues at coordinate 99,056 of JAZHEH010002229.1, forward strand.
ATCACCACTTGCAGCCTCTGAGGCAGTGTTTCCCTCCTCAGTTCTTCCATTCTTTCAGAACACAGTGAGGTGAGGTTCCCCTCCTGCTGGGACAAAGGTAGACTGGGATGGTAAAGGAGGGGCAGACTCCGTTTGGCCCCTGGGACTCTTCTTCAGCCCCACTAGGCAGGTATACATCTCATAGAGTGTGTACTTGTGAGTCTTGGTTGCTGATAAAGAAAATTTGCACCATCCAGGGATTGGCCTTCAACTTTTTTCCCTCCAAAGGGAAGCTGAAGAGGCCTGCTGGAGGTCCTTAGCCCTGGCCACGCGGTGCCATTCTCCCCTCAGGAAACTCAACCTGCTTGATGGAGATTCTGGAAACATTCACATAGAGTTGCACTGGCAGGGTGTGGTTTGCTGCTGTGGTCAGTTTGGGGAGGTTGTCACCATCTGTGGCTCTCTGATTTAGAGTTTGGGAGAGAAAGGACATCTGTGTCCAGGTGGTCCAGAGGCCTGGGGCTGCGTGGCTGGAGAAAGCTGGGGCAGTTTCTGAGGGTGTGCACTGGCCTCTGCATGCCTTTTATCCAATCAACAAGCCATGAAATAGCTGATTTTGACTCTCAACATCTTCCAAGAAGGCTGAGTGCCCAAGTGATGCCAAGACTTCTGTGGGTATAAAAACACACACAACTCTGCAGATCTGCTCAACTCCCTGAGAGGCAGAGCTGGCAGGAGGAAGCTGGCAGGAGGGATGGACTTGAGAGCAAACCGCAAATGACCAGCACCCTAGGCACCAGCCTGTGCAGCCTGTTGGCTGCAGACCTTATTTGTTTTGGGGAAGTTCCTCCAGTAATGGGGATATGAAAATGTGTGAACATAGGAGTGGTTATCTAGGCCTAGGCAGTGGTGGAAAAGTATCATTGTTCTAAGGCAACATTAGAGTACTCAAGAGAAGACTTGGGTGGGGGCAGGAGAAATTATGCTTCAAAATGAAAGCTAGGAAATGAAGGCAGGGCCACAGAAACTTGATTAGGGCTCATCAGGTCAGTAGAACTAGAATTAGAAGAGGAACAGAAGAAAAGTCCTTTGACCAGACAGGATTAGATGGATTACTCTAAAGCAGCAAGGACAGTCATCGGTAAGTCTACATCACGGTCTTAGATGTCAAAGCGGGCCCAGCATTAGGACCGTGTGTGAGTGTGTGTGTGTGTGTGTGTGTGTGTGTGTGTGTGTAGTAGGGGTGTGTAGAGTAGCGAGATGGGAACCTAAAGAACAGAGAAGCCCCCTTCCTCTGGAGCTCCTAATCTGGTCAGAGAAACAAAACAAAGAAACACTTATTTACTGAATATACGTATGTAGAAAGCTCTTTATAAAGCAGCACAAACACACAATTTGATAAATGTGTGCACGAGGAATCTATAACTACCAAAGAGAGGAAAGGTGACTCAAGGATTCAGGTTCACTTAAATCCACTTCGTTTTCATTTCGGCTCCATCTCCATCCATTCCCCTCTCCAGTGGCTGTGTCCTTACCTCGTCCCCCAGCCTCGTCACTTGCTAGGATAAGGCACATGGCTTCACTGGACCTTGTCCCCTCAGCTGTAAGTTAAGGGTGGTGAGAGCTAAGAATCTTCCAGCTCTAATGATCTGAGGCCCACGCTCACTTTTCCCACTGACCTTCTGTCAGTCTCTTTAGCATCAGTCCTGATGTTCAGCCCTGGACAAATTGCAGGCATCATTTACTCCCTGACCTCTTGTTTAGCTGCCAGGACATGCTATGAAAACTTTTCTACCTGAGAGTGGACAGTTCATGAATTGGAGCTCTTGGGGAAGCATCAAGTCATTGAGACCTGTCTAACAAACAACATGCTCTCTTCCTTTCTGTTCTCAGTTGTCATCTTCACTTATATCCTATTCGTTCATTTAACAAATATTTATTGAAGTGTTCGCAATAAATATTGTGAAGTGTTTGCAATGTACCAGGTTCCACGGCGACCACTAGGAATTTGGAAGTTTATAAGGAACTATGGTTGTCGTCAAGAAGCCCATTGTTCAGTGGAGAATATGGATGTGGAAATAACTACCCCTGCAGAGTGTGACAAGTGATTGGGGGTGAATGCAAACACGGGAGCTCAGAAATGGAGATGAACCAGAAGGCACTGAGTGGGGATACAGGGAAGGAGTGGCGTGGGAGTGGCGTTCTGAGAGATGAGCAAAAATGTGCTGGTGGGAAAGGTAAGGAGGTGGATACACTCCGAGGTATAAAAGTGATTGCAAGTTGCTGGGCAGGGCTGGGTTCAGGGTAAGATCAGGAATCTGCAATAGACTAGGTGAAGACAGTTGGCGTATGTCAAGGACTTTGAGTGCCCTGCTTAGGAGTTCAAATTTCATCCTAGAAGCAACAGGACACCACCAACAATTTTAATGCACTTGAATTTGGCAGCTGTGTTTGAAGTAACTGATGTGGGAAGAGGCTGTAAACAGGGGGGCCCTCTGGAGGTCTTTAAGTGCTCCAGGCAGGAGACAGGAAGAGACAATGGAAATGGGGCAGGAGAAGCCAAGGACAGACACTCGGAGCTCCCTTTAACCTAGAATCTGCTAAGCAGGGTGGGCTACAGGAGAGGTAAGATAAAGAATGATTTTGAGGTTTCTAATGTGGACAGCTGAATGAAAGAGAAAAGGAATTGTAGAAGTGGATGTTACCCAAACTGACATCTTACAGTGCTCCATAAGAAGACCTTGAAGGCTTTGTCTCTGCAGAACATTTTTGTGCACTGTTCCTTTCCTGGACGACCCTTGCTGGTGGCCCGGTTTGGTATCTTGGCTGTGGTCTCCTGTCTGGTTTCTGCATCTCTGCTGAGGCCTTTCAAATAAAAGTTTCATCGAAACTATCCCCTGACATTGGCACTGGGTGCTCTGCTCTGCTGCATCCTACTCTTCTTATGTCCTTCTCTGGGTTCCAGAATTCTAGCCCAGGGCCCTTCTTTCCCAGATTAATAGGCAGGGAAGAAGAGGAGAAAATCGTTTTTGACATGTTACACTCAAAGTGTCTGTGGGACATCTGTGCAGATGGGTAGGTAGGAAAGAGTTCAGAGGAGAGTAAGGAACCATGTTTAGAAGCCAGCAGCATAGAATAATGACCAAAATTGCTCAAAAAGACCATACATGGGGGAGATAAAAGAGAAGGAAAACTAAAATTGACTAATAAGCAATGCCATTTGAGGTGGATAGGGCATGAAATGCCAGGGAAGGAGAATGAGGAAAGACAGTCACAAAAGTCACAGTGGACCAAGTGGGGAATGTGTGCTAGAGTCAGAGGAGGATTTTTGAAGGAGATGAAAGAGGAGGAATAAACATCTGTATAAAATTGTTGCACAGAAGTGATTTTATTTAAACATTAAACATTAAAACATTTATTAGCCTTCTACTATATGGCAATCACTATACCAGGAATAGGGGTTATCAGAAGTAAATAAGGTTCAGTCCTTGCCTGTAAGGATCCTCCAGTCTAGCAGAAGAGAAAAACATAAATAGGCAAGTGGAATAAATTGTAGAATACACAGGGATCTAAAAAAAAAATTTATTGAACAGCTGGGAAAAGACTGTCCTGGCTTCGGAGAGGTGATGACTTTCAAGACCAGACAGGAGCTATGCGTAGGTGTTCACCGGTGAACCACTGGAGAGTTTCAGAGAGGAAGAACTAGGAGCTCCCACAAAGCTGGCAATGTAAGTATGGCCAAGGAAGAAGAATGAATTAAGGGGCAGAGAGAGATGTGAGTTTGAAGAATGTTCACGGTTCAGACTACTGAGAGCATTGTAGTTTGGAGCAACAGGGTTTTTGTTCATTTATGAGTTTCCTGGGGTGACTTAAAACAAGACAAATTTATTTTCTCACAATTCTGAAAGTCAAAATCTGAATCCAGGTGTCAGCAGGGGTGCAGAACCTCGGGGCTGTAGGGGAAGAATCTGTTTCAGGCCTTTTCGAGCTTCCGGTGGTTGTGGGCATTTCTTGGCTTGTGGCCACAACACGTCAATCTATCCCTCGGTAGTGACATCCCCTCCTTCTTTCACTGTGATCTCCCCCCTCTTCCCTCTTATAAAGATACTTGTGATGGCGTTTAGGGCCATGGTTCCAGATTATCTCCATATCTCAAGATTCTTAATCCCATCTGCAAAGCCCCTTTTTCTACATAAAGTAATATTTATAGTCTTCAGGGACCTGCATATCTTTGAGGGCTGCAATTCAGCTTGCTACAGTCAGGGTTGGCAACTAGTCATATGTTCCTGAGAGTAAAAGACAGAATGGGTTGGAGAGACCCATACTGGACTCAGAACATCACCACTTTGGAGATTACAGAAGACATACTGGTAAGAGGTGATTGAGGCCTGAACTCAGAGACCAGTGGAGGCAGGGATGGGAGTGAGATCTGAGTGGCAAAGTGTCAGTTGGGTTGGGTGGTTCTCAGTGTTTCAGTGGAGTCGTGGGAACAGAAGCCCAACCACACAGATTGAAAGTGACAGGAGATTTCACTGCTTTTCAATCATCTACCAGATACTGAGCTAGTTGTCAAAGGCAATGATAAGCCAGCATATGTCTGGTTGCATGGGAAGGAGCTCTGAAAACAGGATCAGAAAGGAAAAGGAGGTGGGGGAAACAGATTCTGTAATTCCTGAGCATGTCTGAAGAAATCCACTCTAGGTGATCTAATACAATGTAGTAAAAAAAAAAAAAAAAAAAAAAAAGAAATCCACTCTAGGCTGTGGCATTCTGTCTCTCTCACTGCAACCAGAAACCATCTAGTAGGGAGGTGCAAGATATTAATTGACTAAAAATTCTTTGAAATTTTGAGGCATAAAAAATTCTATCTAAGAAATTTGCTTATAAATAGGCCCTGAAATAGACAATCTAGATCCCAAAGTCACTTGCAATGTAGGAATGGAGAAGCAGCCTTCTGTAAGCTCTGATTTTTCTGTGTTCAGGTGACCTGGACTCACCAAGACCTCCAGCCAGTACCACAGGCCAGGACTGAGCTGCCAGGACCCCCCACCCCTCAAGATACCCTAAGGGTCCAGGGATCCCCCAGACAGTACAGGAGTACAAATACCAGACTTCTAGCTTCAAGGGACTCAAGCAGTAACCTTGGGGCCTGATGAGGCCATTTCATTTGCACCTAAAATCGTATATCATTGCATCTCCATCACCTACAGGCACAGGATAGCTGAGTTTCTACAGATTCATCGGCTTTTGTGTACCAAAGGGCTTACATGAATGGCAGTCTGGTCCTATCTAGTCCTGGTCTTCTGCTCCTGCCTCCCAGGAATGCTGCCTCCCCCTGTCCTGGCTGCCAACTGGCTGGTGTGCTAGGTGAAGCTGCTCTTCTCCCAAACAGGCTGGTTCCTCCTGGGCACTGTCTGCTTCAGGCCCTCAGGGTGCCAGGGTGGGCTCTGTTTTATGCAGGAGTCTTCACTCCGTGTCTCCTGGCAACAAAGCCACATTTGGTGAAACTTGGTGGCTTCCCTCCCTGCCTGCAGCCCTTCTCCTTGTGGGGCTGAGATCTGAGTCCAGGGCCCAGGGCTGGAGGACCAGTATCTGAACGGACACGAGGTGTCCTCCCCATCCCATCCCCCAAGCTGTTATTAGGGGGTGCAAATTCCTCTTCCCACCATCTTCTATCCACCATCCTCTATACTCTTCTTCACTAGAAAAAGCCCTCAGGCAAACTGGTTTCTGTGAGTCCTCCCTTAGTTTTGATTGATTCCAAGGCCAGTGCTATCCACTATGCATTCTAAAAACTTTTACGTGAGCTCTTTCTATTTTTCAGGCAGTGTACTAGCTTCCGGGTACATATTGGTCAACAAAACAGACTTGAAGTATAAGAAATATGCCTTGGGTGTTCCAATGCACATGCACTTGCATTGATGATGAACTTACGACCTTATTCACAACTGTGTGCACTACTGTGCTAGCTACAGGAGATATTCTTTGCATGTGGGCCTGTATTTGTAAATCAGTTTTTATCTGTTCTTTAAAAAATAGGCCTAGAAAGGAATAATTCTTATTTCTCCCTGTAGTTGTTTTCTTAGGAACTTAAGTACTTGATTTAGTGCTTGATTTCTTTTGTTTTAAGTTACCCCATTTGTGGTTTGGCATGGGAAACTCATAAATGAACAAAAACCCTATTGCTCCAAACTATAAAGCCCTCAGTAGTCTGAACTATGAACATTCTTCAAACTCACATCTCTCTCTGCCCCTTACTTGATCCCTCACCCGCGGCCATACTTATGTTGCCAGCTCTCTGCCTTCTGTAACTCCTCTGTTCTTTTCAAAGATAGGGAAGGACACCAACCTTGCCAGCCATTCAGGAAGGGAATTTGGTAAAAATATCATTTTTAAGATGTAATCTTTATTATAAAAATATAAAAATTATAAGTTAATTTTTAAAGTCTCTTTTTCTATAAATATGAATCAATCATAAACCTGTGTCATGGGCATTTGGAGCTAAGCCTGGCTGCTGAGGCTGCCTGATCCAACACACTGAGCTGACAGGTGAGCTAGCTGGGGCTGTGCACATACCTGCAGGCAGACCCACATATATCCATGTGAGTCTGTGTACGTGGACATGCATGTACATGTACACCAACACACACAGACTCTTGGTTACACAGATACACATACCTGTATGTGTAGATAAAGTTTTCACTAACCTGCTAGTGTTTTAGTGTGGAGTGGGAGGCTCATTTTGTAAAATAATAAGCTTTTGTAGGAGCAGCTCCAAGAAGAGGGAGATTCATAAATTAAAAGTGCTCTGTGTGAGCATGTGGCTGCAGGGAGACATGTGTGAGAGAGACAGAGAAGGCCTGGACAGGTGAGCCAGATAAAGTTGATCCCAGGCCAAAGAGGAGCAAGGTGGAAAATCAAAGGGGACTGTGCAGCTACCTCTGTGAGCAGAGGCTGACAGGACAGAGGAGGAACTTGAAGAGGACACTGATGAGCTTTTTATTTCCGTAACATGAATTATATGAGACTTGGACTTCAACAGCAAAGAAACAAAAGGTCAAATAACAGAAAGTGGATTATGGGAAAGAGTGGAATGCAGGCCTATAGGAGTGAGGCTGTCTGATCCACAAGGCCAAGCTCAGTACAGGGCTACCTGACTTGGAGGAGCCCAAGCTAGTGAATCAGCTGTGGCCAGGCAGGGCCAGCCTGCACTCCAAGGCAGGCAGGGAGAAGCATGACCTCAAGCTTTGACATCAGACAGGGGTCTCAGTCTTCCCAGCTGGGATGATGAAAGAATGACTAAGATTTCTTTAAAAGAGAAATCAACAGAGGACTTTTAGAGCTGGATGTCCATTCTACCATGTTGCACTGATTTCTAATATTCTATTTTATTTTGTAGCCTAAAAAAAAATAACATTTCATAATTAAAAAAAGGCAAAGATACCCACTCTTATAGTCAGTGTTGACTTTGTGGGACTTGCCTAAGGAATTGTACCCACCACCCTCCACCCCTCCACGTACATCACCTAGACACACACTCCATGCCTTTAAATCATGCAGGCAGTATGCAGCTCCTGCCCTTGGTTCCCCTGGCCTGCCCCTCTTCTCCTGTGGCGCAGTACCCAAACATACAGTTAGTGTAGGGCTTAAAAGACAAGCTCTAATTTAGGGGTCAGCAAACATTCTCTGCAAAGGGCCAGACAGTAAATGCATTAGGCTTTGTGGGCCGTGTGGTTTCTGTCTCAACTTCCCAACTCTGCTGTTGCAGCTTGAAAGCAGCAGTAGAAAATAGGCAAACAGATGAGCTTGGTGGTGTTCCAGTAAAACTTCACTTAAGGACACTTACACTTCATATGATTTTCATGACCTGAAATATTCTTCCTTTTACTTTTTTTTTCAACTGTTAAAAATATAGAAAACATTCTCATTTGATGGACCATACCAAAACAGAAGGTAGGCCAGATTTGGCCCATGGGTTTGGTCCAACCCCTGCTCTATTTTATTGTAGTATGAAAAATGCCAAGGTGGCTGGGCATGGTGGCTTACACCTGTAGTCCCAGCACTTTGGGTCATTTTTGTGAATGACTATGAGAGCACCATGAGTATTGAATTTAGGGTTACAAATAAATTTTATGGGGGTTGCTTAACGCCAGAGCTTGACGATAGCCTGGACAATAAAGTGAGACTATCTCCACCAAAAACAATATTAGCCAGGTGCGGTGGCACATGCTTGTAATCGCAAACACTGAGGAAACCGAGGCAGGAGGGCCACTTGAGCCCAGGAGTTTGAAGCTGTGGTGAGCTATGTTCGTACGACTGTACTCCAGTCTGTGTGACAAAGCAAGACCCTGTCTCTGAGAAAAAATAAAAACAAAAATATGAAAAGTAAAAATTCTAAAGTGATAAACCTCACAGTGGCCAGGTAAGTTTCAGGTAAATGACAAAACTATACCCTTTCAGCTTAGCAGGCAGGTTTGAATTCTCTTTATAAGTTCTTCTTCTTCTTTCTTTTTCTCCCTCTCCCTTGTTTCCTCCCTTTCTTTTCTCCTTATTATTTCAAATTTATGCTTCCTTCTCCTGAAATCCTTTCTCTTGGTCTATCTCCCAGGCACTCAGTCTGGGTTAATTTCCACAAGATGCTGGCCTGGCTGAGGATAGTTTCATCTCTTTCATCTTACTCAGCAGTCTTCTACACATCTCTGTCACCCTCTCCTTCTGCTATCTAATTGTTCCATTTGCTGTTAGTGAACTCTGGGATCATTACAAAATTCCATGTGCAAAGCTGTCATTTTGTTGAGGGCATCTCCCTATGGTTTCCATCTTCTTGAATTTGGAGGATCAAATTGGGGGAGCTCAAAGAGCTAGAAGGCAGGAGGTATAATGATATTAGATGTTGGACTCAGTGAAGTAGAGTAATCCCTTCTTACCCACAGTTTTGCTTTCCATGGGGATATGGTTTGGATTTGTGGCCCCACCCAAATCTCATGTTAAATTGCCATGCCCAGTTTTGGAGGTGGGGCCTAGTGGGAGCTGACTGGATCATGGGGGTAAATTTCCTCCATGTTGTTCTTATGATAGTGGGTTCTCATGAGATCTGGTTGTTTAAAAGTGTGTGATACTTGCCTCCCTTTTCTCTTCCTCCCACTTTGGCTGTATAAGACATGCTGGCTTCCCCTTTGCCTTCTGCAGTGATTGTTAGTTTCCTAAGGCCTCCCCAGTTATGCTTCCTGTACAGCCTGTGGAATTGTGAGCCAATTAAACTTCTTTTCTTTATAAACTACCAAGTCTCAGGTATTTCTTTATAGCAGTGTGAGAATGAACTAATATATATGGTTTCTGTAACCCATGGCCAACCTTGGTCCAAAAATAGGTGAGCAAAATATAATGAGATATTTTGAGAGAGGGGAACAAATTCACACAATTTTTATTCAGCATATTTTTATAATTGTTCTTCTTGTTGTTGCTAATCTCTTACAGTGCCTAATTTATAAATTAAATTTTATCATATATATGTAGTATACAGGGTTTGGTACTATCTGAGGTTTTGGGCATTCATTTGGGGTCTTGGAATGTGTTATCCATAGATTAGTGAGGAGGGGGACAACTGTATTTTGGATTTATCTCTTGATTTGCTTCATCTGGGTAACATCACAGAATAAGATGGGACTTGTCCAGCAACAAAGGTGTTTATGACACCAAAATAAAGTCCAGGACTCCCAGGAGAAGAGGAAAATTCCAGGATTTTATCATCTTCCTGCATAATAACTTTGTCCTCCCCTAGTGAGTCCTGGTTCAGCAAATGACATCCATATCCACCCAGTTGTTCAAGCCAGAACGCTGGCTGGAAGTTATGTTGATTCACCTTATTCACATAGTAGTTATGTTCTATAAAGTCACCATGAACACTGAATTAGTGAATACCAAACCATTGGTATTGAACACTGAATTAGTGAATACCAAACCATTGCTCCTAGAGGAAATACAGGGTTAAGTTCCTGTGCGCAACTAATCACGCTTTTAGCAACTGATCAATACATAACCTTGCTGTGTATTTGTTTCTGTCTAAAGATACTTTATTCAATATGCATTGCTGATTCATTAACAATGAACTCACTGCACTATGATTAAAGCCTGAATGAGGCTTATCTAACACTGGTATTTTCTCCGTAGAGAAATCATAGTTTTTCTGCACTTTGGAACAAAAGATAGAGTTTCAGCTCTGCTCTGACAGGACATTTAAAACAGCAAAGTCACCAATAAAAAGCACAAAAAGGCAAAAAAAAATGTGTAACTAAATAGATCTTGGAAAGGATACTTGATGCAGTGTGACAACTGAAACAAGAAGGCAGGGCGTCACCTTGCTCCACCTCAGCTAGGAATGTGTACATTGGGCAACTCAAATTTTTCAGGACTCTGCGCATTTCTGTGAATGACCATGAAAGCACCATGAGTATTAATTTTAGGGTTACAAACAAATTTTAGTGAGTAGGTAAATTTGCAAATATGGAATCCACAAATAATGAAGATTGACAGTGTATTTTGCCCCATTCTCAATCACCAGTTCAATCATTTTACATCCTTTGTATCTTTAAAATCGGTCCACTTCTTTTTTCTATACCTTCCACACCCCAGTCCATCCCAACAAACCACTTCTTCTGGACTGACAGGTTGCAGTCAGCCCACATCAACTCTTATGCCTCTTGAGTCTATTTTTCACTGATGGCAAAAAGGGAGGTTGGTAAAGAGGGCTGTGGAAAGAAATGAGGCAGTTGTTGGAGAGAGAAGAAATTTAAAGAAGATTAAAGAAGATTTTAAGAAAGTAGCCTCCTCTTCTCTTTATACGCGTATGCTTGTGTGTGCGTGTGTGTGTGTGTTTTCTGTGTCTGTGACAACCTGCTCAGACTGGTTGAAAGGAGAGGAAACATGTAGAGTCTCAGTGTCACTTGGGTTACGTGTACAATATTATTCTATTTAACTGTCTCCATAACTCTATATGTAGATACTATTATTATGTCTTGTCTTAGCTCAGGCTGCTATAACAAACTAACATAAAATGGGTGGCTTAACTAAGAAATATTTATTGCTCACAGTTCTGGAGGCTGGGAAGTGGGGGAGTCCAAGATCAAGGCCCTGGGAGAGTTAATGTCTGGTGGGGGCCTGCATCCTGGTTCGTTGATAGCCACCTAGAGCTCCATTTAAGATTGTGTCAAATTCGGAGAAAAGCATCCAACCAGAACTCAGTGTAATGAACTGGGGTGGATGGAGTGAGCCAATGGCCCTCAGGCATTAATGGAGTCTCGAACTCATTGTTTAATGTACAATAAAGGAAAACTTCAGATTTGATTGAATAAAGAACATCGGTTTCCTTATACCAACTTGGGAATCATTCTCAAAATGTGATATTTTCTTTAGTTATATGAATAAACATTAAGTCTTCTGATGAAACATGAGCATTAATATTTGGAGGGGAAATATCACAAATATCACAGCTATCACACACTCTCGCGACCGCCTATCAGCCTTTGAGCCCTGGACTGAGGCCAGGGCAGCTGCCCTCTGGGGACAACAGTGAGCCACTTAGCCAGTTTATCCCCCAGATAGGATTTTGTGCCTCTGGCTTTGAAGTGGAATAAGTGCTTCCCATTAGACATGGAACCAGCAAACCAAGGGTCAGGCTTTGCCTGCTCAGAGAAATTAAAATCAACTGAGAAATACAGCTCTGTTTCTTGCCAAGAGAATCTTGTCAAGAAACTGCTTTGAAGCCTTGTTCCTCTATCAGTGCTGGAGACTTTGATACATGGAGTTATCATCACTGCGGCAGCCAAGGCAGCCTTGCTTTGTCCCTAACCCTCGCGTTCACACAGCAAGGAACACTTTGAACTGTGCTGTTGCACGTCCGTGTGTGCCCAGATCTTGTGGGATCCCGTTTTTGGAACTGGGCCACTCTCTGATAAGGTTGGAGACCTTGCCTCCCTGCTCCCACCAAATAGAGCTCCCTATTGCTGAGTTAAACACGAGGCGATTAAAACTGCAAGTTAATTTGCGCTCTCTTGGGAGGAAATAAAGAGATGAAGTGACTGCTTTCTGGGGAGAAATGATGCATATTTTTATCCTGCACCTCCTCTCACTCTCTAGTTCTGCCTTGTTCTCCACAAATGTGTGTTAAGGCCTCAGCGCGTGCCGGGCACAGCCTCGTGGAGACAAAAGCAGCTCCATCCTGGATGATCAGCCTCCCTCTTGACTCCGGATTAACCCCAGTTCAGGGAAGGGTTCTAAGACTTTTACTTGCATGTACTTACCTTAACTCCTGCCCGTATGTCAAAACAACCTTCATGTTATTGTAAACACATATTTACCGTAAATCCTACCTTAGGCACATTCTTTATGGTACACAGACCTGGGTCATGGGGGTAACGGAGCAGGGATCCACCATCTTGTCATGTGGCTGCCTGAGATGTGGCCTCTGTAAAGTCCCTATTAAGTGTTTCTTTCTGAGAAAGTGGATTTTTCAGCTTCTTTTTTCAACTTCTCAGCTTCTTTGGCCTTTGGGGATAGACTTGCATCAACCTACTCACAGGGGGGGACAGTGACCCCACAGTGTGGTCTTGGCTGCATGGAGGACCATCCAGGCTCTTAGAGAGGACACCCTTCCTCCTGGTGGTCTTGCTGAGGCTACTGGACCTGGTGTTAAAGATGGTAATTGAACACACAGCACCTTAACCATCCACGGCCTGCCTCTTCTTTCCTAGCTTGTCCTTAGGTACAGATGTCTTTGGAACTTGGTTCCTTTCCAAAAGCAGAGCAGTGTTTTGACACAGGAAGACTGCAATGTCCTTCGTGACTGGAAGAAGGTGCTTTCTCCTGCCTCCTCCTTGCTGTGGTTGCCGCCACTGCCCCAGGACTCTCACTCCCTTTTACGAGCTGAGGGAGGCAGGCCTTAGGGCCTCCTCCAATAGTTCACATACAGTTTTTATATTTTTAAAAATTAGCCTATCATAGTTGTACGTATTTGGGGGGATACATGTGATATTTTGATACATGTATGCAACGTGTAATGATGAAATCGGGGTGACTGGAACATCTGTCACTTCAAACATGTATTTTTTCTTTGTGTTGGAAACATTATAATTCTTCTCTTTTAGCTATTTTGAAATATACCATAAATCATGATAAACTATAATTTTCCTACTGTACGGTTGAATACTAGAACTTATTCCTTCTATTTAACTGCACGTTTTTGCTTGTTAACCAACTTCTCTTCATCCTCACCTCCCCCACTTCCCTTCCCAGCCTCCGGTAACCACCATTCTACTCTTAATCTCCGTGAAATTCACTTTTTTAGATTTCACATAAGAGAGAGAACATGCGATATTTGTCTTTCTGTGCCTGGCTTATTTCACTTAAATAATGACCTTCAGTTCCATCCATGTTGCTACAAATGACAGAATTGTGTTCTTTTTAATGGTTGAATAACATTCCATTGTATATAGCAAATATTTCGTCTTAACATAAATATAGAGTAAGCTGAAGCAAAGACAACTACCCTCAATCAGAGTTTAAAAACATGGCGACTGAGATTTGGGGGCGAGGAGAGCAGGGGGGTGGAAAGGTGTTGAGGTAGCCCATGCTTCACCCGCAGCTGGGGCTACGCAGGCTGCCTTCTCTCTTTCCTCCTTGGGGTCTAGCACAGTCTGCCTGGCCAGGTGCAAGGCCACATTGCCAGCAGATGTCCCACTTCCTCCCTCTTGGCTTCCTCTTCTTCACCCCAGTAACCACTGTGGGGTGCCCAAGTCCTGCCCTGGTCCTCGTCACCTCCCACTGTCTCCACCACAGGTGAGCTGGGCCCGCTGTGGGGTGAGCTTTCCTGCTCTCTGATGGGAAGGAGGAAGCACTGAGCTGGTTGAAGGGCTTCGTTGCGTGCACGTGTGCTGGTCTTAGGCTAGTCTTTCTTTGTCTTCCTTTGCCTGTCCCTGTGAGCCAAAAACATTTACCACAGGTACTTGGGGTCAGCTGCGGGAGATTTCCTGGAACTCTCAACTTCCAGGCTTCAGTTTCTCTACCTGTCAAATGAGAAGGAACCCATGTGAGTCTCTCTCACAGCAGGCTGGTGTCTGCACAGAGGCTCTGAGGAGCTCATGGTCATGAAATCTGAGTGCCCCAAACCCACAGCACTGTTGATGGAGACAGAGGTACTCTGTCCTGGAAGGCACAGTGAGAGCTGTTAAAATGCTAAACGACCGGGTCAAGCCTCCATATCCCTCGAGGCGCGTTTATGCATTTTACTGGAACGCTCTGGCATGAAGCGTTCCCTGAAACAATTAAAAAGATAATGTACTCAGCCTGCACTCTGTCTGTCTTTATTCTTGGTGCTTTTTCATGATGTTATCCATTCCCAGAACTCAGAGAGTCTGCTCCTCTTTCAGCTGACATTTGCTTGGCTGACTGACTCTCTCTTACTCGCTCTTCCTGTCCCTTGGATGATTGACTTTCAGCATCATTTCAGTGTCTGTAACTAAACCAGCAAGGCTTCTAGGTCTAGCACTGTAATTCTACATTTCACTGCCACTACAAACATATTGTGTCCGCCAATTGGACTAAGTGATTTTAAGGCCCAATTAAACCCTAGGTTTTGCTTTTAAGCCAGTTTCAAGTCAGGCATTTATTCACAGTTGTCTGTATATACCAGGCACTGTGCTAGGCAAGGGCGGCAGAAAGTGGCTGAGAAATGGTGCTCACTCTCCCAGAATTCGGAAGGTTTTTGGTGAGACGGACAGATAACTGTTAATGAATTTAACGATGACAATGCATGATGATCAGTGAGGAGCCAATGACTTGATGACAACAATCCATGTGATAAATGCCATAGTAATGGTATCATCACGTGACGAGACAGTGACGAGGAGAGAGTAGCATGGGATAGAGCGGCACAGATGAGGTGATGTTTGCATTGGGCCGTAGAGGCTAAGGAGTTTCAGCAAGGCAAGAAGAACTCCAGAAAGAGGAGCATCCGTTCACTCATTGAACAAATATCTACGGGGAGTTTGCAGTGTTGTGGAGCCTAAATAAAAATCAGAAAACCTGACATGTATGTTTTTGAAAAAATATTTATTACAGAAGATTTTAAACATACAAAAGTAGAAAGCCTAGTAAGATAAAGCCCCATGGATACATTACCCACTTTTGATCATGATTCTTGTGGTCTCTCTGCACTCACCCACTACAACTAGTCCCTGCTGTTTATTTTGAAGCAAGCCTCTGGCATCATATAATTTCATTCTTAATTGTTCACTAACAGGATGGTTTAAGTTGCAGAAATGTAAGTAGTATTAGTGGGACCCGGAGGCAGGATTTGTCGGGACAGAGAAGAGGAAGAAAAGTAGTGCTAGGACTGACAGTTTCTCCCCAGCATCCATCCATGTCCACCTTCTTATTGTCACAACTCCTGTATCATTTGGATGGAAATATACCTAGCCTACCTTATAGCAAGTTATGGTCATGTGACTGAGCTCTGGCCAACATGATATATGTGAAAGTTGTTGAGAAGGACTCCTAGGAAGGGCTTCCTAAAATGGGGACCAAAAATCTAGAGAAGACTTCTACTCTTCTTATTTTTTATGTTTGCAAAGGTGGATTTGATGGCTGGAGCCCCAGCAGCCACCATGGACCTGGCAGTAACCCTGAAGATGGAAACCAAGTACTGAGAATGATCGAAAAGAAAGTGCCCAATGACTTCGTGGAAATACCGTATCATCTTTGGGCTGCATCATCCAGAATTTTCTATGGTGGAATAGATCATTGTGTTTAAGTCACTATTATTTGGGTTTTCTAATATATACAGCTAATGCTAACCCTAACAGAAAATAAAATGAGCCTTCTTAAATAAGGATGTGTCCTGCATTGGACAGAGAGTTTCTAAGAAACAGAAGATTCCCAAAATTCCTAGCCAATTGACAAGGTGGAAATGAAATATCCAGTTAATAGCTCTCGCATCTCAGTTAGTTGGAACTGGCCAAAATCAAGGTGTTAACATTTAACTGGTAGCAGCTACCAGTGCTAGTACCAGCAAAGGTGACATAGCATCCTCGAAGAGTTAAAGCAGTTCAGTTTTAAATTTTACCTCTCCAGCTTCTTCTACTAACCAAATGTCACATGGTCATTCACTAATTAGACTCAAAGGAAACCAGCAGCTGCCTCACCAGAAGCTAATCAATATAGTGCCATCGTTCCACTGATTCTGGACTGGTTTGTCGATCCATAGACCAGGTGAGCGAACCAGAGGCAGTTCCTGCCGCCTCATATGAAAAAGTTACAGACCGACTTAATGAGAGCTCCTGTCTCCAGTTGTAGGTGTCGGCTGGAGAAAACAAAAGCTTAATTTCTGAGGAGGGCAACAGCTGCCCAGTGAGCAGATAGGTGGTGAGAAGTTGCCGGGGCTCAGCCCGACAGGGGAGGGAACCCCGGCCCGAATGCAGGGTTTTCATGATGCAGGCCTTCACCGAGTGCTGTCCTTCCACTCAGAGCTCTCCAGACAGCTGGTTTTGTTTTGACTTAAGCCTTCCGTGGTGGGTAATTTTATGCATCAACTTGGCTGGTCCGTAATGCCCAGATATTTGGGCAAACATCCATCTGGATGTTGCTTTTGAGGGTAGGCTTTTAGATGAGATTGACATTTCAATCAGCAGACTTTGAGGAAAGCAGACACCCACCATCATGTGGGTGGGGTCTCACCTAATCAGATGAAGGCCTTAAAGGAAAAGCCTGGGATCCCCTGAAGAGGTAGGATTTCTGCCTTCAGGCTGACTTTGGACTCAAGACTACAACGTCATCTGCTCCTGCTGGAATTTCCAGTCTGCCACCCCGCCCTACAGTTTATGAACTTACCAGTCCCCATAAGCATGTGAGCCAGTTCTTTAAAATAAATCTCTCTATATAAACATGTACACTGTCGGCTCCATTCCTCTGAAAAGCTCTGACTAATGCACCTTTGCATAAGAAAGGAAACTAAAACAGTGTTTTATTGATCCGATGGGACTCTGGTAGAAACAGGAACAGACCTGAGAGGACAGGTGGCTGTCAGTGCCCATAGCCAGTGTACAGCTTCTGCATACAGAAACTTTAAAAATGCATGAGCGTGGCACAGAACTGTGGGAGCAGACAATTGCTCTGTGACCTGGAGCCAGTCACTTCCCTTATGTAAGCCTCAGTCTTCTCATCTATACTATGAATCTACCTGTTTTATAAATAAATATGTTCTTGTGGGAATTGAAAGACGAAGTTTTTGCCACAGTGTTTGGCACATGGAAAGGCTTACTTACTAATTCCTAATAATTACTCTGCAGGGATTTATACTTAAATGAAATTTGCTTGAAAGTTGAGTGAGAACTGATGGGGTCTCCTGTAAAAAGATCCAAGGGGATTAAATTTGGCCAAGAGTTCTGAGATAAGGAAGAGGTTGGTTGAAAATGAAGTGGGAGAGAATGAGAAAGAAAAGGAAGAGGAGGGGGACAGAGTGATGGAGGGAAAGATACAAGCACAGACCCAGCTGGAGGGAGGCATTCCATTTGCACCACCTGTAGTGCAGCGGGGGATGGAAATGTTTAGGTGATCGAATCATTGATTCTGACCTGGAAGAGATGTCAAGAAATTATGCAATGTAGCCTCTTCATGCAAGTTAAGTATTGTTTTTTATTTCCATTTTGTAGAAAAGACAAAAGATGCACAGGAAATTAAGTGTGTTTGGAGTTATCCTAAAAGCAATGGAAAACTATCAAGGAGTTTTAAGCAGGGCTATAACATGATCTAAATAACATTTTAGGAAGGCCTGTTTGCTTGCATTGGGAACAGCAAGAGAGAAAATAGGAAAGCCACTTAGGGGCCCATGGTAAATACTGGAACAGTGATGATCTGATTTAGGGAAGTATAGTGAGGAGATCAGAGTCATTTTAGAGGCATAAGAAGCAGGTATTGTCCCATGATGACCCAGTTGAGAAAATGACAACAGTATTCATGATGGGGCCTTGCTCACCCTAGGAGACTTCCCTCTATCAACAGGCAGTAAAGGATTCACCCAGGAGCACGCCTTTCAAATGCAAACCCATCAATTCAGAGCTCCCACTCCCAACCACCTCCTATATGGAGCTCTCACACTCTGGGACACTATCCCTTAATCACCCCAGGGTTAGGTACCAGACAACCAGGGACAGGCCCTATGCCCCACAGCCCTGAAATTATTCAAACTAGCCAATTCTAAACCTGCCTGCCCTGCCTCACTCATTCCTTCTCTGTGTGTTGTGCAGTAACTTCTGTTTCTAGGGAACTGTGAACACAAACTTCTTTCTTCGTGACAGTCATTTCTGTGCCTGTGTCTCTCAACGTAGCAGCTTAAAACAAAGCCCGCATTCCCTCATGACACTAATGAATTTGCGGAGGCCCTACACCAGTCAGGAGTGTATTCAGCTTAAGAAAATGGGGCATGTGACCAGAACCCTGACAAGGCAGGTGCTGTGTTTGGTTCAGAGGCTTGGTGAGGTCAGGGCTGGCCTCTGGGCCATCCTCTTGGAATTTTTCCAGTAGTCAAAGGGGGATGCCGGCAGGCAGGGGTGAAGCAGGTGAGGAATTGGGAGCAATGTCTGAGGGAGGCAGCACTCTGAGGCTGTGAGTTCCTTAGCAGCAGCTTAGCAGCCTCATGGGGAGCTTGGGCTTGTGTGCCGAAGGTAGGGAAAAGCCAGTTGACATGGGAAGTCAAGACCAAGAGGCTGACATGGTTTTGGGGGTCATTGTTACACATGGCCAAGTCACTTAGCATAATGGCAGGAATGGGGGGTGAGGAAGAGGGTGAAGGGAGAGGATGACTGTGCGTCAAGTGCCTTTGGGAAGAAGGGTGGTGATCAGAAGATCCACAGCTGACAATGACAAAGAGGGGCTAGAGGGTGGCAGTCCTCAAGAACATCCACCACAATGGTGCCAGGATGACAGGAGAGTGGTGAGGGGGAGGCCTAGTGAGGTGCTGCACAGGTCGCCGAGACAAAGCCAGCAGTGCACTATTAGATGGGAGGGTGGGAATGGATGAGCCATGCAGGAGCTTGGAGAGAAGGCACCAGGCCTCTCAGAATGTAGCTGAGGATGTGAGTCTTACGGTCCGGTTGGGGTGTCATCTTACAATGATACATTTAGACATTCTGAAATTTTAGGAGTTCCTAGGGGCAGGCATGTGCTGATGTCTTGGTCCATTTGGGCTACTGTAACAAAATACATCAGACTGGGTGGCTTATAAACAACAGAAAAAAAAATTATTCCTTTGTTCTAGAGGCTGGGAAGTCTAAGATCAAGGCATCAGCAGATTTGGTGTCTGGGGAGGACAGTTGCCTGGTTCATTGCTGGTGTTTTCTCATTGTGTCCTCACATGATAGAAGGAATGACGGAGCTCTCTAGGGTCTCTTTTATAAGGGCATAAACCCATTCACAAGGACTCCACCCTGATGCCCTAATCATCTCTCCGAGGCCCCACCTCCTAGTGCCATCACCTTGGAATTAGCGTTTCAACGTAAGACTCCTGGGGGGTACATAAGCATTCAGACCACAGCATCTGGTCTCCTTGTCTGTGTATAAGGAAGGGATGGTTTCATCCGTTTTGTCTCTGGCCTCCCAGCTCCCAGCAGCTGTGCCCACGGAGGCGGAGCATGTGAGGAGGTGAGCATTGCAGAGTCCTTACTTGTTTTGGTTGACCTTGCTAGGCTGCCTTCTCTCTCAGTGCCTGCTTGAAACAAAGAAGGGTGCGTGGGCTTTCTGTGCTGCAAACTGAAAGTGAAAAAAAAGCAAAACAAAACTTCTTGTTTTTTCTGCTTTGCTAAGAGACTCTTGGCCAAAAAGCCTCCCTTCCTTCTCTGGGCTCTCCGTAAATCACAGCCAGTGCTTTTATTTCTGAGCCTTGGAAATGCACGTAGGAGATGAATGGAGTTGCTGTCATCCCTGCATGAAAGATGGTACTCTGCTTGGAGGTGTGCCGGACATCGCACTAGGCAGGAAAGGCATTGACCTGGACAAGCATCAGAGCCCCCACTGCCACCTTTGTCATTTCTGGGCTGTCCTTTTCCACTCAGTTGGCTGGGAAGCTGTAAGGGGCCAAAGGGAGGCCGAGTGAATGCTGGAGGTCCCTGGGAGATTGCAGAGTGAGATGGGAGATTTATAGTGGGTATGGGGTCATAGCTGGTCCATGTGGGGCCTGAGACACAGCAGAGAAGGTGGAGGAACCTCCTCTCCAGGGCAACTGGATCCTGGGGGCCGATGGATGCCTCAGTGCCCTGGCAGAGGAGGTGAAGTGGGCACCCATTTGGTCACTGTGGGAGTTTTCTTGTGAACAGCTTCTTAGGAGGTGGGGTGGAAGAAGTGTTTCCAGACCTGGCGGCCAGTGCTGGGGCCTGGGGACCTCATACAGAGGTGCACCATTTTCTGGGGTTTAGGCCTTGTGCATGCAGGGAAAGCACATCATGGGACAGCTAAAAGCTGAATTCTAAGGATCCGGGAAAGCCAAATCAGGGACTGGGATTTTCCTGTAGGTTCACAAACTGGGTCACCACTTTTCTCGTTAGCGTTTTGGGCCTCCCTTTCTCCATCGACAGCCAGAACCCATCCTGCTGGGGACTGATGGAATGGATGGGCCTGATCGTGGGCCTCACTGGCAGAGGGCACTGGGACCTGCTCAGAAGGAGGGTCAGAAGGAGGATCAGATTGCTTGTGACGTGGTGGAGGGCAGGGGCAGAATTCAGTGCAATATTCAGTGTTCTCAAAGAACACAATGGCAGGAACGAGCAAGTGCCGGCGAGGATGTGGGGAACTGGAGGCCTAGCACATGGCTGGTGGGAATGAAAAATGGTGCAGCCACTGTGGAAAGCAACGTGGTGTTCCTCAAAAAAATTAGACATAAGGCCAGATGCGGTGGCTCATGCCTGTAATCCCAGCATTTTGGGAGACTGAGGCGGGTGGGTCACCTGAGGTCAGGAGTTCAAGACCAGCCTGACCAACATGGTGAAATCCCATCTCTACTAAAAATACAAAAATTAGCTGGACATGGTAGTGGGCACATGTAATCCCAACTACTCGGGAGGCGAGGCAGGAGAATTGCTTGAATCCGGGATATGGAGCAGTGAGCTGAGATTGTGCCATTGCACTCCAGCCTGGGCAAGACAAGACTCTGTCTCAAAAAAAAAAAAAAAAAAAAAAAATTAGACACAGATTTGCCATATGATCCAGCTATTCCACATCAGGGTATATATGCAAAAAATTCAAAACAGGGACGCAGAGAGATACTTGTATACCCATCATAGCAGCATTATATGCAATAGCTATGCAGGGAAGAAACAAGTATCTGTTGACTGATGAATGGATAAACATGATATGTCCATACAATGAAATATTATTTAGCCCCCAAAAGGAAGAAAATGCTGACACATGGCTACAACATAGATGCAACTTGAGGACATTGTTAAATAAACACAAATATTGTATGATTCCACTTTTAAGACATTATTAGGGCAGTCAAATTCATAGATATAGAAGTAGAATGATGTTTGCTAGTGGCTGGGGAAGGGGAAAGGGCAGGTATTGTTTAATGGGGGACAAAGTTTCTGATTGGGAAGATGAAAAAGTTCTGGAAATAAGTTATGGTGATGGCTGTATAATGACGTGAATATACTTAATGCCACTGAACCGTACACTGAAAAATGGTTAAAATGCTAAATTGTGTTATGCGTATTTTACCAGAATTTAAAAAAAAGGTCTTTAAATAATAATTATTTAGCCTCAGACTAAGACACATGAAAAAGTGGAGTTTGAGAGCAATTACACATGCATGATTGATTGCATTTAAACAATTATACAGCAATCAAGAATATTGATAATATTTATGTGACATCTAATCACAAAATTTTTAAGGTATCAATACATTTTATTCAGTTTGCCTGAGGCTGGCACCTGACTGAGGAAGTTTGCGGAGCATCAAGAATTTCGCTGTTACGCTACTTAAGGAAACACAGTGTATCATCTTTTTATTTGTATATGCCACTGTTTAAAAACATGTGATAAGTGTTTATGATAATTTGTTGCTAGGTGAATTTATCTTTTTCTTATTATTAGCAAGACAGTAAAACAACGTATCAGAAAGTTTGGAAAATGAAAAAAAAAAGCCCTCAGAAGCCAACCGCCCTATTACAACTGATAGATGACTGATTTATTTAGGATGGAGAAAAACTGGGGGTTTTTCATGCATGTTTTATTTAGAATTCAAATGTCTGAGATGTGAACACAGTTGGGTCTTTAAATATTCCAGTCCATCCAGTCCTCAGATTCTGTCACATATGGTCAGCGCTATTCTGTTATCTTATTATTTTCTTGAACAAAGTGCCACTTAAAACTATTTTTGCTAGTTGAACATTCTGTTGCCAGTGAACTCATAAAATTGTGGTTGCTTTTGTGGTTTTCTCATCTCAGGCTCCATGTTTCCTTAGATGTGCAGACTCATTAGCACAGCAGCTTAGGATGCAGCAGAGCCCCAAGTTCACAAAAGGCACAGTCATGACGCCGCAGAGTCACACAAGACGGGGACGGCTCTAAACGCCTTCTGCATCCTTCGTCCTGAGAACTTTCTGGATGAAGGGCATTACTTACTCATTCTCACTCAACTATAAACAAAAACATTGAGTTAATGGTCCATCATATTGACTTGAACTGTCTGGAACTTAACACACCCCATTTCTGGCAAAAGACTCCTGGGAAGTTTCACCCCTAATGACTGAGGCTGTTAAAACCTGATCGTAGGATGAGATACCAAGCACAAAACCCAGGCTCCTCATTTAGGCTGGGAGATACCTTTGTTCCCCTGCAGTCCCCTGCTAGGGTGTGGGGCCCCTTAAGGGGGAGTGCCCTCCTCAGTGTCTGAAGCTTTCCATTTGTGTCAAGGAGATTTTAATGACCCTAGCCAAGGATGTTAAATCATCGGTCTTCCGGTCTTCCAGGGTGAGACTTGGATTGTTAGCGGTAATTCGCCCCTATTAATCATACCTTTACCTTTGTTTCTAGGTAGAGCCTTGCTTCCTGAAAAGGGGTTAAATTTCTCTCTTCTTTCTGTTTCCCTTCCTCCAGTATCTCTTCAATCATTTCTATTGTCTAAATGATTCTGAGAGTCTGAGCAGTTAATAAGCTACAAGGAGTAGCATTTTGTTTTACTTTTTCAATTTCAATAGCTTTTGGGGCTACAAGTGGTTTTCTGTTTACATGGGTGAATTATATAGTGGTGAATGCTGAGGTCTTAGTACAGCACTCACCCAAGTAGGGTACGTTGTACCTACTGTGTAGTTTTTAACGTAACATCCTCCCCCTGCCCTCCTCTTTCTGAGTCCCTAAAGTCCGTTATATCACATATCACTCCGTATGTCTTTGCTTACTAATTGTCTAGCTCCCACTTATAAGTGAGAACATGCATTTTTTGGATTTCCATTCCTGAGTTACTTCACTTAGAATAATGGCCTCCAGCTCCATCCGAGTTGCTGTAAGGGACATTGTTTTGTTCCTTTCTATGGCTGAGTAGTATTCCATGGTGTATCCAAGGAGTAGCATTTTATAACTGCCCTACTCAAACAGGTAGGTGGTGACCCTCATTGTGTAAGCCCCACCCCATAATATAGGTCAGATCAAGATGCCTCAGGCTGTGAAAGTGCTGAAACAAGCAATATCAACCAAATTAATCTGGGAGAAACACTATAGATTTTTTTTTTTTGAGACAAAGTCTCACTCTGTTGCCCAGGCTGGAGTGCAGTGGCTCGAACTTGACTCACTGCAACCTCTACCTCCTGGGTTCAAGCAATTCTCCTGCCTCAGCCTTCTGAGTAGCTGGGATTACAGTTGTGCACCACCATGCCTGGCTAATTTTTTTTTTTTTTTTAATGAGACAGAGTCTCACTCTGTTGCCCAGGCTGGAGTGCAGTGGTGCAATCTCAGCTCACTGCAGCCTTCACCTCCTGGGTTCAAGTGATTCTCCTGTCTCAACATCCAGAGTAGCTGGGTTTCCCTATGTTGGCCAGGCTGGTCTTGGACTCCTGACCTCAAGTGATCTGCCCATCTCCATCTCCCAAAGTGCTGAGATTATAGGTGTGAGCCACCATGCCCAGCCTGTATTTTTAGTAGAGTTGGGGTTTCACCATATTGCCCAGGCTGGTCTCAAACTCCTGACCTCAAGTAATCTGCTTGCCTCAGCCTCCCAAAGTGCTGGGACTACAGGCGTGGGCCACTGCACCCAGCCAGATCATTAAAGCCTTATCAACATATATGATTTTAACTGAAAGGCCAATTATGTTTCATGCCACAGAAGCATAAGAATCATCCTCAGCTTTTAGAAAGCTATTCAAGTTTTATGAAGGTTATGAGAGCTGGTAAGATTCAGTTCAGTCCCGGATCTAGCACTTCTTCAAAGCATGCACAGACTTGGCCAGACCCCTTCCCCATGTGAATGGACAGCAATTCAGAATGCCAAAGGTCATGGTGAGGTTGATGGGTGAAATGAAGACCACACAGGGTCTGGAATACTGACACTAAGCCCCACATCGAAGCATGTATAACTTGCCCCATGCTTTGTGATGTTTTTCTGGATGCTTTCGCTCAAAAAGGATCACTTTGGTTTTGTTTTTGGTGACTGCTTAGGTAGGATGTCTGGCTCAGTTAGAAGTTGGAAGTGAAAAATTTTTGCTAACTGGTTTGACCTAGTGTCATTCGTTGAACAAAAACTATTACATTCCTTCTATTCACTGTGATAGATGCTAAGATAAATAAAGGTAGAGAAGATATGTTCTTGATGACTTATAATCTAGAGGAAGAAAGAGTCATGCCATGAGAAGGTGCCACAGTGGTGGCATGTTCTACAGAAAGTGGGGAAGGGAATGACAAGCTCTGGACCCCAAAAGCAGGGAAGCCCTCGCATTTGTGTTGCCCTGAGAGTCTGCCCTAAAGAAGGAGAGGAAATATCAGGTGGAAAATGTGGGAGAGGATATTCCAGGCAGAAGGACCAGCTTATATAAATGTACATAGTGATGTAAGGTCAGGGTGTGAGTAGAATTGGTTGGACCTGGTGGCTTATACCTGTAATCTCAGCACTTTAAAAGGCTGAAACAGGAAGATTTCTTGAAGTCAGGTGTTCAAGACCAGCCTGGGCAACATAGGAAGGCCCCATCTCTATTTTTAAAAAAGTTATGTTAAGAAGCAGGGCTGGGAAAGTGGACCTTGGTTGAAGGAAGAAAAGCCTTGTGGTTATTCAGGAGGGATTTCATACTTGCTAATAAACACTATACTACGACTCACAGACAACAGAAGCAAATAAATGACTTCAGAGGTTTGGCAGTAAAGGATTGGCCCACTCAGTGAGGTAACAAAACTTGGTAGCATTGATGCAGAAAATCCAATTGAATTCTCCTAGGCTTCTCCTAGGCAGCAATTTTCCTACCTTCAGTTCTGCTAAGCATTAACATTAAAAAGAAAGAGGAAGAAAAATAAGATATTTGGTTGAGAAAGAAGACAAGCACATTCATAGAGATCTTCACTGAATTGGAGAAGTGAGAAGGCCAGGAGGTGGAGGGAGCTTGTTCCAGAGGGCGGAACTCATGCCCATTAATTAATCATCACCACAGTTAATTAAACATTTGGATGAACACAATGTGGGACACTGGAGAATCTTAGCTGAAAGGGTTAATTAAAGCTACCCTCAGCTGCAAGAGTTGGCTTTGTTCCAGGTGAAGAATTAAAGAAAGTGATGGTATACTTTTCACCTTCCAGTATGGCTGATTGCTATTTGGGGGAAGCCAACAAAGAGAAGTGACATCATCAGGCCAATCTACTGCTTTGGTCTCAAATATAAACCTCTCTGTTCTTGAAATTCATAAAAGAAGAATTACAATGAGCAAACAAACATATGAGCAAAGGCTCAGTCTCACTTTTGACTAAAGCCACGCAAATGGCAGTATCAGGAAACAATCACTTTATGCCCATTAACTTTGCTAAAAACATGGTAATAGTAAGAGTTGGCAAAATTGGTGGTGACCAGTATTAGAAAGTATTAATTCAACAAAATCATGCTGACCAAATGACAGGCACTGATGTGGAGAATAATAGAAACCTTTATTCTCTTTTACCCAGTAATACTCTGAAGAAATACTTGTAAGGAAATAATCTTCACTTCTGCTCTACTCCAATGAAAAACTTTCACTAAATGTATGCATAAATGAAGACAGCCATTGCGACATCGCTAATTATAAATAATTATGGAAATCAAAGTTATATAATTGTCCAATTATATAGAAATGTTTATTAAATTATTACATCATAGTTTATCCATTGCATTTGTCAGTGCAGAATAGGTTTTGGTTGCAATAACAAATAATTCCAGAAATTATAGTCACCTAACACACCATTGATGACAGCGGCTGCTACCATCATGCTGGCTCCCCAGTGCCTGCTCTAATCTCAGAGCAGGGGTTAGGGCTAAGGCCCAAGGGTCATGAATGGCAGTGGAAGGCAGATTGATTACTCAGCAGGATGGGCGGATCCCCAGTAAGTCCCCACCTTCAGGCCAGGAAGAGTCTGGAGGCTGGGGTCCTGGTTGCCAGTCCCACTGACTGGAGTGGGGACTCATGGTGTTTCTTCTGACCTGCCCATGGCTGCCCATGGGCCAACTGGCATGCACTTCCTTGCCTCTGAAGTCCATAAAAGCCCTGGGCTCAGCTAGAGCAGGGCAGAGGTCAGCCAGAGGATGAAGAGAATGGAGAGGGGGACTGGATGGCCAGCAGTAGAGAGGAGTACCCTTTCTGCTGATAGCTGGAGATGATGGAATAACCAGTGGCAAGGAGGAGCTACCCTCTGTGCTGAGAACTGCAGAGATGACCTGCTGGCAGAGAGGAGCCATCCTCTCCAGGGCCTCCTCTCTGCTGAGAGCTGCAGATATCTGGTTGGCCAGTTGCAGAGAGGAGCTACCCCTTCAGGCCCTCCTTTCTGCTGAGAACTGAACGCTTAACAGATGACCTGCTACAGAGAGGAGCTGCCCATGGTGGGTCTCCTCTGAGCTGTTGTAACACTCAGTAAAACTCATCTTCTTCTTGTTCACCCTTCAATTGTCTGTGCACCTCCTTCTGGACACAGGACTCAGACAAAGGTGCCACAGCCACAGAGGTTTCCAGCCAGAAAATTGACACCCCAAGATCCTGAAACACCATTACTTTATCTCTTACTCATGTAATGTCAGTGTTAAGTTGATCAACTCATAAGAGAATCTCTTCTTAATGAGGTGAATCAGGGATTCAGGCCACTCCATTTTGTGATACCAGAATTTCAATATATGGTTTTTAGGAAGGGAAAGAGGGGATATGAAATCTTACACCCACTCTTAACTACTCTGACTGGAAGGGACATATCACTTCTGCTGACCAGCCACAGGGCAAAACTAGTCACAAAAAATCTAGCTGTTCTTTACAACTTTTGTACATTTTCTGTCTGGATTATTTGCTTTTACTATTGAGTTTTGAGATTTCTTTTTCTTTTAATACAGATATTAGTCCTTTGTTGTATGTATGATTTGCCATTATTTTCTCCCACTCTGTAGCTTGTCTTTTTTATCAAAAAGGGTGTTTTTCAGAGCAAAAGTTTTAAATTCTGACAAAGTCCAAATTATCAATTTTTCCTTTTATGAATTGTGTTTTCAGTGTCAAGTGTAAGAAGTCTTTGTGTAGCCCGAAATTTCAAAGAGTTTCTCCTAGTAGTTTTTCTAAAAGTTTTAAAGTTTTAAATTTAACTCTATGACTATTTTGAGTTAATTTTTGCATAAGGTATGAGAGTTAGGTTGAAGTTCATTTGTTTGCCTACGGATGTCCAGTTGCTCCAGCATCATTTGTTGAAAAAGGTATTTTTCCTTCATTGAATTGCTTTTGCATCTTCTTGTCAAAAGCAGTTGAGCATATTTTTGTGGGCCTATATCTGAGTTCTCTATTCTGATCCATTGATGCATGTGTCTACCCCTTTGACAATACCTCACAGTTTTAAAATGGAGTAGACAAATTTCTCCCACTTTATTCATTTTCGAAATTGTTTTAGCTATTGTAGTTCCTTTGCATTTCCATATACATTTTAGAATAATCTTGTCTGTGCCTACAAAACATTATTGCTGGGATTTTGATAGAAAATCTGTATATCAACTTGGGGAGAATGGATATGTTTACTATGCTGAGTCTCCTGATCCATGAACATAATATGTCTCTCCATTTATTAGATCATCTTTGATTACTTTCATCATTATTGTGTAGTTTTCAGTAACAAGTTCTGTACATGTTTTGTTAGATTTACATCTAAAAATTTCATTTTTGGAACAATTGAAAATGGTATTATATTTTTAATTTCAGTGTATGTGTGTTCATTGCTACAATATAGAAATATAATTAATATTTGTGTGCTTATATCTTGTAACTTTGCTAACATCTCATATTGTAAAAGTTCCTGGGACAAATGAGGAATGTTTTATTTCTTCCTTTTTTTTAACTGTATGTTGTTTGCTTGACTTACTATACTAGCTAGAATTTCTAACAGTACATTGAATATGGGTGGTGGGAGTGCACATCCTTGCCTTATTCTCAATCTTAAAGGAAAAGCGTTTAGTCTTTCACTGTTAGGCATTATGTTAGCTATATGGTTTGTTGTTTGTTTGTAGATTTTTTAAAAAATCAAGTTGAAATTCTATTTCTATTTTTCTGACAGCATCATGAAAGGATATTGAATTTTGTCAAATGCTTTTTCTGCATCAATTGATATAATAATATGCAGTATTTTAATGCTATTCTGATACTAACAACCCAGAATTAGTGTACACTTCATAGGTTTATGGCACAGTCCCCAAAAATGCTGCTCTCACTTCAGATGCCGTCATGAGTTCTGGGTTTCTCAGGCCATCCACACTTCTGACTAATTGGTAGTGGCTCCTCCTACCTCTTCCAGTTTAATAAGTCACTAGAACAAAAACTCACAGAACTCAAGAAAGTGCTACACTTATGATTAGAGTTTTGTTATAAAAGACACATATTAGGACCAGCAGGAAGAGACATCCAGAAGGCAAGGTCTTGGAGGGTTATTAGTACAGAGTTTCTGTGTTCACTTTCTGGAAAATCAAAATGTCTTACCCTCCTGACACATCAATATGGTCACTAACTAGGATGCTCAAACTTTAGTGTCCAGAGTTTTTATTGAAGTTTTATTATGTCAGCATAAATGATGGAATTATTTGCCACATGATTGAACTCAATCTCCAGCTTCTCTGTCCTCTTTCAACATTGGGAGGTTGGGATGATATCACATGGTTCAAAGTTCCAAACCTCTAATCATGTGATGGTCTTTCTGGCATGTCCAGCCCCCAACCTGAAGCTTTCTAGAGCATTCCTTTAATGCGCAGGCCTAGTTCTGCAATGAATAACAAAGGCATTCTTATCATCAGGGAAATTTCTGGTAATAAGAAGGGTGTAGAAGATCCCTCCCAGGAAGCAAGGACAAAGACCAGACAAATTATTTATTATACATCCCAGTATTTTCCTTTTTGCCAGTTACTATGGTTATGTTAATGTTGATTGATTTTCAATTATTGAAATATCTTTGCATTCTTAGAATAAAGCCTACTTAGTCATGGTATATAAATTTAAAAATACATATTATTGAATTATATTTGCTAATATTTTGTTAAGGATTTTTGCTTCTATATTCATGAGAGATATTGTGTATATCACTTTCTTTTCTGGTACTGGCTTTGTCTTTGAAACTAGAATATTAGTTTTATAAAATGAATTAGGAAGTGCTCTCTCCTTTTCTATTTTCTGGAAAAATTGTGTAGAATTGGTGTTAATGTTCTATGATCTGTTTAGTAGAATCTCTAGTGAAATAATCTGTGCCTGGAGATTTCTTCTTTGGAAGGTTTTAAATTATGAATTCAATTTTCATAATAGTTATAGATAATTCAAATTATCAATTTCATATTGAATAAGTTGTGGTAGTTTGTATTTTTTGAAGAAGTGGTCAATTTCAGTTGTCAAATTTGTGTATGTAGAGTTCTGTTCATAGCATTTATTATCCTCTTGATGTCTATAGGGTTTGAGTGATAACTACTGTTCCATTCCTGATTTCGGCAATTTGTGTCATCTCTCTTCTTTCTTTGTCAGTCTTGCTAGAGGTTTGCCAATTTTGTTGATCTTTTTTAAAAAAAGAGCCATCTCTTTGTTTCATTTATTTTCCCATCATTGTTCAGTTTTAAATTTCTGTTCTTATCTCTATTATTTCTCGTCTCCTACTGGCTTTGGGTTTATTTTGCTATTCTCTTTCTAGGTTTTTCAGATGGGAACTTAGATTATTGATTTGAGACTTACTTTCTTTTCTAAAGTATACATTTTGTGCCATAATTACAGCTGTAGCTGTGTCTCACCACTTCTGATATGTGGTATTTTAATTTCTATTTGGTTCAAGGCATTTTAAACAATTTTCCTTGAGACTTTCTTTTTGAACTATGGATTATTTAAAAGTGTGTTGTTTCATTTCCAAGTGCTTGGAGATTTTCCTGTTATCTCTCCATTATTGATTTTTAGTTTGATTCCATTGTGGAAGGAATGGAGGATATGGAAGTCATGCTCTATATGATTTTAATTCTTTTAAATTGGTTGAAACTTGTTTTATGGCTCAGGATACAGTCCATTTTGGTATATGTTTCATGAGCATCTGAGAAGAATGTATATTCTGATGTCATTGGATAGTGTATTACTCAGAGTCCCCCAGAGGGATAGAACAATAGGATACATATGAAAGGGAACTTATTAGGGGAATTTGACTCACATGATAACAAAGATGAAGTCCCAGGATAGGCCATCTTCAAGCTGGAGGAGTAGAGAAACTGGTAAGTGTGGCATCCTGGGAAGACAGTCGTGTGGTTCAGTCCAAGTCCAAAAGCCTCAGAACTGGGAAAGCCAACGGTCCAGCTCTTGTCTGAGGCCAAGGCCTGAGAGCCGCTGGGAGACTACTGGGAAGGTGCTGGTTCAGGCCCCAGAGTCCAAAAGCCACAGATCCTGGGGTCTGATGTCCAAGGGCTAGAGGAGACAAAAATAATTCTTCCCTAGAAGGGAGACAGAGAAGAAGCAAGAGCAAGCTGGATATCTCCCTCCTTCTGCCTGGCTTTTTTCTGGCTGTACCTGCAGTGGATTAGATAGTGTTTATCCACACAGAGGATGGGTCTTCCTGTCTCAGTCTGCTGACTCACATGCCAGTCTCCTCTGGAAACACTCTCATAGTTACACCCAGAAACAAGGCTTCTAGGTATCCCTCAATTCAGTCAAGGTGACAGCTAGTATTAATCATCACAGATGGAATGTTCTAGAAATGTCAGTTAGATCCTATTGATTGATGGTGTGGTTGAGTTCTATATACTTGCTAATTTTCTGTCAAATTGTTCTGTCAATTGTTGAAAGAGGGGTGTGGAAGTCTTTAACTATAATTGTAGATTTGTCTTTTTCTCTTTTCAGTTCTATCAGATTTTGAAGCCTCATTGTTTGGTGTATTTACATTTAGGGTTGACATGTCTTCTTGGTGGACTGACCTTTTTATTGCCATGTAATGTCCCTTTTTGTCTCTGGTAATTATCTTTGCTCTGTAGTCTGTTTTACCTGATATTAATGTTGTCAGTTCTGCTTTTTGTTTTTTTGGGTCAATGTTTGTATAATACATCTTTTTCCATTATTTGCCTTTCAACTTGCTCGTGCTGTTACAGTAGAAGTGAATGTCCTTACGCAACCTGAATTTAGGTCATGGTTTCTAATTTGCCAGTCTCTGCCTTTTAGTTGGTGTATTTCGATCCTTTGTGTTTAAAATAATTATTGATATGTTAGGACTTAAGTCTGTTGTTTCATTTTTTCATTTTCTGTTTGTTCTTTCCGCTTCTCTTTTCCCTGTTTTCTTTTTCCTTCCTTATTGTGGGTAGCAAACATTTAAAAAAATTTTTATTTTGATTTATCTATAGTGTTTTTGAGTATATTTCTTTGCATAGTTTTTAATGGTTGCTCTAAATACTACATTTTCTATACATGACTTATCATAGTCTACTGGTGTCATAATTTTGCCAGTTTGCATGAAGCATAAAAACCTTACCTGCCTTTACATTCCTTGCCCCTGACATTTAGAACATAATTGTCTCAAATATTCCTCTACAAACATTAAGAGTCACATCAAACAGTGTTATAGTTTTAGTTTCAACTGTCAAACATTATTTAGAAACCTCAAGAGGAGAAGAAAGTTTATTGTATTTACCCTTTTCTTTTCTTATTGTGTTCTTTAATCCTTCCTGATGTTTCAGTTTCTTCTTTTATTATTTTCTTTCTACAGAGAAAACAACCTTTGGCCATTCTTTTAGGGTAGATCTGTTGGTGACAAATCCTCTTAGTTTCCCTTCATCTGACAATGTCTTCATTTCCCCTTAATCCTGAAGACTTGTTTGCTTGCTTGTTTTTATGGGTATAAGATTCTGATATGGCCAGTTGTGGTGGCTCACACCTGTAATTCCAGCACTTTGGGAGGCCAAGGTGGGTGGATTGCCTGAGGTCAGGAGTTTGAGACCAGCCTGGCCAACATGGTAAAACCCCATACAAAAATTAGCCAGGCGCCTGTAATCCCAGCTGCTAGGGAGGCTGAGACAGAATCGCCTGAACCTGGGAGGCAGAGGTTGCAGTGAGCCAAGACCACATCACTGTACTCCAACCCGGGTGACAGAGTGAGACTCTCTCTCAAAAAAAAAAAAAGATTCTGATTTGACAGTTCTTTTCTTTCAGCATTTAAAAAATATCTTGCCACTTCTTTTAGGCCTCCTTGTTTTCTGATTGGAAATTTGTTGTCATTTGTTTTATAATCTTTTGTTTTTAAAATATTTAGTTTTCAGAAGTTTAATTATGATTTGTTTTGGTGTGGATTTCATTGTTTTTATCCCACTTGGGGTTTAATCAGCTTCTTGAGTCTGTATGTTCATGTCTATTGCCAAATTTCAGATTTTTCGGCTGTTATTTTTCTGAGTACTTTTTCAGTTCTGCCCTCTTTCTCTTTTCTTTCCAGAACTCCGATGACGTAAATATTAGAGATTTTATTATAATCCCACAAGTCTCTGATCCTCTAATCATGTACTGTTGAAGCACTTTTATGATGACTACTTTAAAATCTTTGTTGGGTAATTCTAACACATCTGTCATCCCAGTGTTGACATCTACTGATTGTCTTTTTTCATGCAGTTTGAGATCTTTTTGGCTCTCGGTATGACAAGCGATTTTCAGTGAGAATCTATATAGCGTCATCTGATGTTATAATACTCTGAATCTCATCTAAACCTCCTGCATTACCTGAATTTCTCTGACACTCCATTCTGCCTCAGTGTTGCCAGCTGGAGTAGAGGAGTTCAGGTTCCCATTTGGCGTCTGTTGACACCCAAAGTGGGGTGTTTCTAGACTGCCATGTGGGGTGAACATCTAGCCTCCCCACATGATTACCCCTGACGCAGTGGGAGAAGAAGGGACTTCTTCATACCAGCCAGTGGGGATTCAAGTCTTAGCTCCTTCCTTGGCCTTCCCTGGCACTACCCCTGTGGGAGTTTTGGGGCACCTCATGATAGCCTGGCCAGGATGACGTCTAGACTCCCCCACTCGGTCTTTGCTGGTGTGAGTGAGGTAGGGTAAGCCCGTGGGTGTTTTCCTCTGCAGTGTTTGACTGAAGTCAAGTGATTATTAACTATGTGTTTCCTGTCTTATGAGGCTGCCCTTTCCTGGCTCTTTGGCTAGAGAGAACAAGCTTCTGTTGCAATTTCTTTATGTCTGTGCTCATTGGCATTTCTGGATTGCTGGCTTTTTCAGCAACAGTTATGGAATACATGAGGCAAACAAACAAACTAACAGAAAACTAGCACAATAAAAGCAAACCTAGGGAATTTATAAACATGTCATTTGTTAGGTCCTGAGGTCCCTAACTCATCTGCCTTCCTCTGTCCACCCTTTCAAGTCTTCTTAGGTTTGTCTTATTTACATATACTGGCTTGGGCTTTTAGTTGTACTTAGCAGATGGAATAAGAACAACGGAGGTCTACTTGACCTTTCTGAGATGTCTGCTCACTGTTAACTTCTGCTCTGCCTAGCTTCAGATTTTAAGGAAATTTTTAGAGGAAACCAGGCAGTGGGATAAGCCCACTTCTCTGTCCTGTCATTCTCATCAAAATAATTGGTCCTTCAAGTGTACACGAAAAATTCCCAAAACTCTGCCAGTCTTCTGTCCCCAGAAGTTTTTGCCTATGCAGAGCCCAGATTCTCAGCTTGTAACTGGTCCCCAGAATCAGCAAATGCTGCAAGGGTTAATGTAGCTGCACAAAGTCGGCTCATGTCTACATGGGTCCTCCCTCCTTAGGATCTCAGCCCCTCTAGTCTCCTTCACTTCAGTAACTCTCCGATGCATAGAAAATAATTTTTAAAAGATTGTATTTGGCTTTCTAAGTTATTTTTGGCAAGAGCATTAATCAGCCCCAAGATACCCACACTTACTGAAAGTGGAAGTCCGCTTCTCAGAATTCATGTGACGGTATTGTATGTGAGTGGCTTTATGTCACAAGACTCATTTCCATTGGCTAACATATTCTGAGTAGCAAAGGGATAGTGTTGCAGGGTGTGGTTAAAAGTGTGAGCTCTAAAACCAAAGGGACCTGATTTTAAATGCTGGCTCCGCTACCTGCTAGTTGTGGGTCATCTTTTAGACTTCCTAAGCCTTGGTTTTCTCATCTTTAAAGTGGGGATGTTAAAATACTCATCTTAAAGGGTTGTGTAAGAATAAAATGAGATAATTCAGGTAAAGGACTTATTTTGGTACCTCATACATGGTACATAAAGACAAGGTTGTTAGCTATTGTTTAATATTAACGTTCTAAATAGTTGACTTATATCCAGTCAACATGATTTTATTTAACTCACAAATACATGAGTTGATTACTTATTTACCAGTGACTCATATTTGTGATTTTATTTCAACAACAACAAAAATCTAGATATCAAGCCCCCCTCTGTCCTTATCCTCGAACTGGGAGATAGTCCACTTTACAGTCAGCATAAACAGATATAGAAGTTGATAAGATGAAGGAGGAAAAATATTACTTGCTATTATATGAAGCAAATATAATACTATGTGGAAGGGTATAGGTACTTCAAAAGAAATTAAGAACTGAGAAGAGCGAAGGAACTCTATGCGTTAGTGAATCCATGAAGCTGCTGGTAGAATTGCAGTGGAGAACTATTTCAGAGAAGAAGGGAATGTGTATTTTATCTGGAAGTTCTTTTAGTTCTATGGATTGTATTTGGTACATATATAGCTCTGTTCATAGAAA
This sequence comes from Ateles fusciceps, assembly GCA_036589455.1. Classification (NCBI taxonomy): domain Eukaryota; kingdom Metazoa; phylum Chordata; class Mammalia; order Primates; family Atelidae; genus Ateles; species Ateles fusciceps. The sequence goes on from JAZHEH010002229.1 coordinate 134,481, forward strand.
AAAAAGGATGGAATGAGAAAGGGGTAGGCTTCTGATCGGGAAAGAAATGTCATGTTAACCAAAAAAAAGCAGACTCTGTCCGTTCTTTTGCTTCTTTCTCCTCTATCAATGAGCATGATTTTGAAAACATGGAAGAGTAGAATGATGATTAAGAGTAAATGAAATCCCCAGAACAGGCAACACTCCACAAAGGTGACATTAAATTAGGTATCTGGGTCTAGGATTAACCAAGTGAACTGCAAGAATTTGTACTCTCAAATTCAATATTTGGAAACTTAAAAAAAAAATAGGCTATGAGGAAGCAAGACAGTATAATGGTTAGGAGAATTGGTCTTGGTGTTAGACCAGCCTGATTCTAGTCCCAGCTCTGCCACTTATTAGCTACATAACACTGAAAGAGGCAACTGGCTGGATTCAGGGGCTCACATCTGTAATCCCACTACTTTGGGAGGCCAAGGCAGGTAGATCATTTGAGGTCAGGAGTTCAAGACCAGCCTGGCCAACATGGCAAAACCCCTTCTCTACCAAAAAATAAAAATAAAAAATAAAAAATAAATTAGCCTGGCATGGTTGTGCACACCTGTAATCCTAGCTACTCAGGAGGTAGAGACATGAGAATTGCTTTAGCCTGGGAGTCAGAGGTTGCAGTGAGCTGAGATCGGGCCACAGCACTCCAGCCTGGGCAACAGAGTGAGACTCTGTCTCAAAAAAAAAAAAAAAAAAGAAAAGAAAAGAAAGAAAGAGGAAACTCTCTGCTAGCTTTATGTCTTATCCATTTCTAAAATGGAGAAAATTTATGACTCTATAATAATCATATACTAATCATCAAGAGAGGGAAAGAGAGAAGAAAATCCTCCATTCGCACTGTTTCATGACTGAAGGTCATGAAAGCATAATAATCGTTAGTCTTGCCCTTCCAATGGGAAACATACTTTATGGTAGCCAAATAACTTCAGTTAATAAAGGAAAGCTCTGCTTGACAGAAGAATGCCAGGTAATAAATGTAGAAGGAATGATAGAATTAGGAAGGTCATGGACTTGAAATTTCTCATTGTTAATTAGAAATTAAAATTCATATTTGTTATCAAATAGTATTAAAAAGGGGAAAGCCAGAATAGGTGTCTTAATTTGTTTGTATTGCTATAGAGGAATACCTGATCCTGGGTAATTTACACACCTGTAAAGAGGTTTATTTGGCCCTCAGTTCTGCAGACTGTACTGGAAGCATGACACCAGCATCTGCTTCTGGTGAGGACTCAGAGAGTTTTCCACTCGTGGCAGAAGGCGAAGAGGAGCCAGTGTGCAGAGATCACATGGCCAGACATGAAGAAAGACAGAGGGTAGGAAGGTGCCAGGCTCTTTCCAACAACCAGCTGTCTCAGAAACTGAGAACTCACTCACCTCAAAGGGAGGGCATTAATCTATTCCCGAGGGATCTGCCCCGTGACCCGACCCAAACACCTCCCATTAGGCCCCACCTCCAACACTGGGGATCAAATTTCAGCATGAGAGTTGGAGGGGACAAACACCCAAACCATAGCAATGGGATAGATAAATTTCCTTGACATTAATCCCCTTTTAAACTCTAAACTGTGCTCTAAGAACCGTATTTTTAGTTTTAAGGGATGTTGATAAATCAAGGCGTCCAGAACAGGTAAACAAAGTGGTCACAGAAAGTGAAGCCGGGCTGGAGGAGAGAAGGCTCTGGAGAAAATCAATTAAACCCTACAAGGAGACCTCACGGAGTGCACAGAGTAAATTCACTATTTGGTAGCTTCAGAAGGTGGAATAAGGCTGAATAAAGAACATTTCAGGGAGTCAAAAGTGAAAAGCTTCAGTTAGTGCTGGAGAAGAGAGAACTGGAGTTGGAGGGAGGCAAGGTGCTGAAGAAGTGAGTTGCCAACACCAATTCCTCCGGACTGTGTCCCTGAGATGATGATGCAGGACCGTGGGAAGTGGGCCAGGGGCCTGCCGTGCTGGTTCTGTGGGTCTTGACCAACCAGTCGCTAAAGTGCCGGGGCTTGGAACACCTCAGCTGGCTGTTTGTGCCCTGCCCAGTAGGTTGCAGGCGGGCAGCCCTCCAGGCTCTTGGCCGAGTTGGGTGGTTTGTGTCCATTTGGCTGCTGTGAAATCACACGGGCCTGTTGGCTGCGGCTGTTTGTGGGCTGCTTCCCTGGATGGCGAGGTCTTGTGCTCTGACTCCTGGGTTCTGACGGCTTTCCAGGGAGCACTGTTTGGCATGGGATACTCAGGAAACTTCCCAAACAGACAGAAAGAATAAACACAGACTTCAGCTGACTAGCTCTGCATTTCCTTCGGGGTTCTCAGAAACTGAAGGCAAGCACACATGGTGAGCTGTGTTGTGTCCTGGAGGGGAAGCCTGTGAGTGCCGCGTGCAGCATAGGATCCCCTCTGCAGGCTGGAGGAGGGGAGGACTGGGACTCGCGGGGCCTTTCTCTGTGTGGTCGGAGTTGTTGGCTTGTGCCCGCTGCGCTTGGCAATGTGTGTGTGTGCATGAGAGTGGGCATGCAATGTGTGTGTGCACATCAACATACAGGTTGTACTTTTAGTACGACATTCTGTGTTTTTATCTAAGTGCTTGAAGGCCCCTGCCTTGCCATGGTTTTCCAAATAAAGAAACTTAACTAAACACAGTGGCTGGGCTGGGACCACGCTTCTGTAGAATGTCCATGTGCCCTGAGCTATGCTGTTACTCTAATTACTCCTTGTTTTAATTCCATTTTGAGGCTTATCAGCACTATGCTCTTCTATGTGGGGGATTGGGCCAAGGAGGCAGGGGGTAAACTGAGTCCAGACTACCAAAACAAGCTGGTGAACAAATGAGGGTGTCCTGGGTGGTGGCTTCTCAGCAGCGCCTGGCCAAGGTGGCCATGATTCTGGCTCTCCAGGATGAAGCTGGGGGGGGAGGCAGGCGGATGATCCCAGAACCTCCCCGGGCTAGCTCTGGGGATCCGCAGGCCCTTGCAGAGGCAGCAGGAACTTTGCTTTGCCTATGATGTCCTGTGCTTTGGTCTGAGGGATTTCGGTATGAGTCATTTTCAGCTCAGAACACCCAGGCTGTGGTTAATGACCTGAGGTTTTACTGCACTCCATCTCCAAGGGTTCGTTGTTGTCCAGCTGCCTCATCATGCCCTCTCACGTGTCCCCCCCTCTGGGGAGGTTTGGAAAAGAGCCTTTAGCCCAAGTTACTGTGACCTTTGATACCTGCAGGACACATTTTATCACTCTTCCTGATTCTAATCTTACTGTGCCAAGACCTTTCTGTTTGTTTTAGTAAACTTCTTACTTTAGAACAGTTTTAGATTTATAGAAAAGTTACAAAGTCTCCATATACCTCCTTACGGGCTCCCCTCTTAACATCCCGCCTCAGTACAGTACTGATGAGCCCAGGCCGACACCTTATTATTAATTAAAGTCTATGTTCAGATTGCCTTAGTTTTTACCTCCGGTCCTTATGATGTTCTAGTCTCTGTCACATGGTGTTGTCGTCTCAGACTTTAAAAAAAAATTTTTTTGGTGACCTAGACAGCTCCCTCTCGTCCTCCTTCTCTCCCTTTCTTCTATCATTGTGATAAACATACATAATCAATATCCATTTTTAAGGTCTGGTGCTGAAAAGGCCAAAATGACCAAACAAAAATTACCAGTGACTATGAGGTTTTATGAGCAACTGAGGGTATTTGAACCCTTCTTCTAGAGCGAGAGCTCTGACCGCCATCGCTTTTGTGTACCCGAGGTTATTTCGAACTGAAATCTGCCCCAGAGCCTGAGGAAAGGAGGCACAAACCACCTGAGCCGTGCAATGTTCCTCTGTTGAAAACTCCTCTTCATTTTTTTGTGCTAACCCAAAATTGTATTTCATTTAAGGTTCACTTTGATCAGAGGGGGACTGTGGGGTCCCAGAGTTCTTCCTTCTAGTCTTGATTCCTACAAAACTGTACGAGAATAGTTTGTACTGCACTGTCTTGTACAGCTCAGTGGCTTGAATCAGGTTGGCTTTCCAATCAGATTGTGGGTCCTAGACACTAAGGACCTGCTTCCTAACTGCTTTTCTACGCTTTCAATAGTTTTATTATTTTATAGATCGGGCAGATGGGGGAGGAGAGCTAGAGTGACTCTGCTTCCCAGAAGATCTACTGAAGTCAAACACGGTGATGATGAGTGATGCACACCTGTGTTCACCAGGCCTGAAGCTGGGGGAGAGCGAGGAGATACTTGGGCTCCCGTGCAACATTTAAGGGGGGCACCAAAGAACTCAGTAATCAAGATAAATAATATCTTAATGCAATATGTTTTGAAACTAAAGTTATTTTTATGCAAATAATTTAACAAATCCATGACGATCTGGGCATGGTGGCTCACACCTGTATTTCCAGAACTTTGGGAGACCAAGTTGGGCAGATCACTTGAGCCCAGGAGTTCGAGACTAGCCTGGGCAACATGGAGAAACCCCGTCTCCACAAAAAATACAAAAATCAGCCAAGTGTGATGTTGTGCACCTGTAGTCCCAGCTACTTGGGGGGTGCTGAGGTGGGAGGATCACTTGAGCCCAGGAGGTTAAGGCTGCAGCGTCCCCGATGGCACCTCTGCACTCCAGCCTGGGCGAGAGAGCAGCAAAATCCTGTTTCAAAAAAAAAAAAAAAAAATTATGATGAACAGAGTATCAAAATTTCAAATAAAGACAGCATGTTTTTGTATGTTTTATAACTGTGTTATTATATGATGGACAGTCATTTCCAATGAGTCCAAGGTCTCACACCTGTGTACGCACATCTTTCCTCACCAGGTGACGTACAAAGGTTGACAATAGCATGCAAACAGATGAGGCAGCTCTGACCTTTAGACAGAGTTACGTCCTTTGATTGTAGAGCTTTCATTAACTTTTTATTCTTGGTTGAGAATCTGCGAGGATGCTCCGATGGGGTGAATAAGGATGCATGTCTTTCCTTTTCCTTGGCTCCTCTATGATTCTTCATGGCAATACAATCTACAAAGAGCTTCAACATATATTATCATTTAACCCCCCAGGAAAAAAAAATCCTATGAGTAGATAGTGTCATCTGCACTTTAGAGGAAAGGAACCGGATCTCAGGTTAAGTTACTAACCCAACAGTACTGAGCTGTCCCATGGTAGAGCTGGGATTCCATGAACATTACCTGACCTAGAGCCTCCCCTTGGGCCACCTGTGCAGATTGCCTTTGTAGACACGACCAAATGCTCTGCTTCTCTCTGCTCAGCTCTGTGCACTCATGCCTGGCTCTGCCATTTCCTCTACCAAGGGTATGTGTGTGCTTAGGTAAACATATGTACACAGAGGTGTGTGTGCTTGTGTGATTGTGTGTGTACATATGTATCTGCATGTACATGTATTCGGAGTGTAAGAAGATGTAAAATATGAAACATAGACGCCTGTGGCATCAGTGTGTGTGTTTGCTTACATGAGTATATAGGTACATGCATCTTTGCATGAGTGTGTGTGTACAGGGGTGTTCCTGCCTGAGTCTGTGAGTAACGTGTGTGTTTGTGTGAGCATGTGCGCACACATGGATGTGTTTGAGTGTAAGAAGACATGATGCAGAGGACACAAACGGTCCAAAGGAGGGCTGAGGCTGCTGCGGCCTGACGGTTTACATCTGACTGCCTTCAGCTCCTGGACGGGGCTGTCCCACTGTCCGTCGCGTTTGGAGAGCCAGCAGCAGTTCTCAGAGCTCAGGGGAGGATTTTACTCCCTCCTTCTCCTTCACTGGGAGGAGCCACGGCCACTCCCCCTCCCTGCCTCCCTTCTCAAGCTCAGGGGAGAAGGCTCAGAATCTTGGCACATGACAAAGAAGTTGCTAACCCCAAGGCTGTAAGAACAAAATTAATGTGTCATTTGGGGGAAACCTCAGTTTGCCCTCTCCAAAGAGAGTGCCCAAAAGACCTCTGCAAATGTTCAGCTTGGCTCCGGGCTGCTGTCCATCCAGTAATGGGATTTTTCTTGGGCTACATCAGGAATTGCTCCATGTAAGGTAAAACATTCCCTGAAATGCCCTCTTTTCCCCAAACCCCAGCCCAGCATAATAACCCGAGGAGTCTTAAATGGAGGACCACACACTGGCTGCTTTCAGCAGTTTTCCTGGCTAAATATTGTTCTAGCCAGTCTTAGTTTTGACAGGATTAGTCATGGATCCTAATATAAGAGTCCCAGGATCCCTGTTGGCTGGAAAGCCTGTTAAAATATTGTTTTATTTTCCTGCAGTTCGTAAGCTCATGGAGCCCTGCGAGGCATTTTCACATATAGTGCTTCTTGGCCAATGTGTTTCAGAACATCGCAGCTGACAGAGTGAGAGGCAGCTGCCTTGCCCAAGAGAATCTTTGCCAGAAAGTGTTTGAAGAAACACCTTTAGGTGGACAAAAGGCTGCCACATGACCGTGGGCAGGCTCAGGGGGACACTGCTTGGGGCAGGAGTTGGTGCTGCAGGCTTGGTCAGGGTGTGGCAGCCACTCAGCCCTGACCGTGCTGTCTGTGCATGTAGGGTCTTTGATAGACTGGAGCTGGACAGCCCAAAAGGTAAGCACAGCTACAGCAAAGGAAGGCTGTGAGAAGCCAGCTGGCGGGAGCTTCTGGGAGTATGGTCATGTACTTTAAGGCAGTGCCATGAAATATGGGTCACATGGTTATTCTGAAGGCTTGATCCAGGCTCCAAACATGACAGCTGATTCTTCCTTCAGCCAGTAGCTACTGTCTCTGTTTCATTTCACTTTTAGTTTGTTGTCTTAGTTTATTCTGCGTTGCTATGAAGGAATACCTGAGGCTGGGTAATTTATACAGAAAAGAGATTTCTTTGGTTTATGGTTCTGCAGGCTGTACAAACATGGCGTCAGCATCTGCTCAGCTTCTCATGAGGCCTCAGGAAGCTTCCCATCGTGGTGGAAGGCAAGGGCGTGTCACACAGTGAGATAGGGAGCAAGAGAGAGGGAGGAGCTGTCAGGCTCTTGTAAACAGCTAGGTCTTGCGTGAGCTCATACAGCGAGGACTCATTAAGTCTGTGAGGACAGCAGCAAGACAGTCATGAGGGGTCTGCCTCCGTGAGTCAAACACCTCCCACTAGACGTCACATTTCAGCACGAGACTTGGACAAAACATCCAGAGCACATCACTTGTAGTAAAGACTGTAGGGTGGAGTGGGTAGGTGGTTGGACAGTTTGTGGGGATCTATGATCATTTTGGGTAATATCCCAGGTTTTGGTGTCTAGGTTTTACTGAATTTGCTGGAAAAAAAACTATGCCTTTCATAAACTAATATTAGTGAATACCTGCCTCACTCTCTGTTTTTTTCTTTTAAGAATGGGGTCTTACTATATTGCCCAGGCTAGAGTATAGTGGCTGTTCAGAGGCATGATCGTTGCACACTACAGCCTTGAACTCCTGGGCTCAAGTGATCCTCCCACCTCAGCCTCCCAAGTAGCTGGGACTGCAGGCTCCTGCCACCAAGCTGAGTCCTCTCTATTTTCTTGTAGCAAGTTATGTGTCTGTTTCTAACATGTTAGGCTGATTAAAAAGACCACAAAACAATGGGGCCAAACTTCTACAAGTTTTGTGTCATTAAGTTTTTTCTAGATAAAACCCACCTAAGTTTTATTTTCTGTGTTTTCATTTCTAGCCTCTTTATCCTCTAAGCCTTTCTTCCTGTCATCTCAAGACTCTTCTTCCAGTGCTACTCTGACTGTATCACTGCTTAGTTGTTGACGGCCTGTCAGAATTAACCAGACTTGTCCGCATGAATGAATGCCCATGTCAGGCTTGGAACAAAAATGAAAAACCCTCATTTCCAGGCTGTATTTATCTTATGTGTAGTGTAAGCAGCGTCGCTGACTGGGAAAGAAGAAAGGGTGCAGAGCAGTGCAGATGCCCGATAATTCAGTCCTTAAGAGATGGCTCACTCAGTTGCTTGGTTTTGTATTTTCACTTGTTTTCCTGTCTGAAAATGGATCTGGAGCCTGAGAGCACCTGATGTTGCGTGAGGCCTCTGGGTATGAGGTGGAGGTTCACATTTCTGGATTACGTGTAGTTTCAGAATGCCTTCCATCAGGGCGTCAGGATAGATGCTAAAATGCAGGAATTCTCATAAAGCCGCTCATTAAAAAGAAGCAAACAACAAAACTTCTCACAGAACAAAAAAAACCGCGTCAGGCTGCTCTCCTGAGCAAGGCCAAGCTCAGTTTTCACTCGTTGGTCCCATGGGGGCCTTGCCTTGACTTAGCGTTTGGATCTGCCATTTGCAATCCCTCTTCAGCAGGCCTTCCTGTGGATGGAACTCGCCCAACCTTCCTCAGTGGCCCTGAGGAGGAAGGCTGGAGGCCACACAGAGGAAGAAGTGGGCTGCACTGCTGCGCTTCTGTGGACAGTCAGGGCTCAGGGCCCCAGCCCAGGCCAGACCCCAGCCCAGCTCCCTCGCAAACCTCCTTTCTCATGCATCGTGGGAGTCAGGTCCAACCCCACTATGTCACAGCTGAGGAAGCAGAGGCCCCGAGAAGCTCAGGGAGAGCTGGGGTTGGGACAGTGGTTCCTGCCTCTGGGTGTGGTGGCTTTGTTCTGTCATCGGGTGGGTGCTGGGCCTGCCGGCACAGCTCCCTCACCCGTGAGAGGAGACAGCAGCCTACATCAGGCCCAGCTAGGCCCAAAGGCTCCAGGCTGTTAATCTTTAACCAGAGCTCTGGACAAAGGGAGCCCTTCTGACCCCCTGAGAGAATAGCTCAGAGGCTTCTGTGACAGAGCCACGTGTTAGCAATGACAGATATTTAGCGCAGGGAGGCATGTTGGGTGCAGTTCTACATTCTGCTGTGAACTCTGCTCAGGGAATAAGCACAGAAAGTATTCTCACCATGGATATGTGTCTACTTGTAAGAAGCAGCTGGGTGGTTCCTTCTGCAAACTGCTGAGCTGTGGCGATTACATCACGCACGAGTGCAAAGGCCTTGAACCATTAATGCACTGCCTCTGCGAGGGCCACTGGGAATCCAGCAATGAACAGAGAATCTGCTTGTCCCCACTGCTCACTGGGTGACTTCAGACTCTTAACTTTTGTCTTTTTCTTTTTTCTTTCACTTCTTACCTGCATCTATAAAACAGGACTCTGCTTTGAGAAGAGCCAGAATGACCCCAGGGTCGGTGACTCATGCTGTTGACTCCGTGAACACCACTGAGTGCCCCTGACTAAAGCAAGAGGCTCCTACTGTCTGAGAGGAGGGGAGGTCCGGGTTGTTCTTCCCTATTGTAAACACTCCACATGGTTTTGTTTGACGATTTTTAAAAAGATGTGTCCTGTGGGCTCAGGGTTCTAGAATTCTGGGCAGAAAGAAATCCAGCTGCTTTCTAGAATTCTGGGCAGAAAGAAATCCAGCTGCTTTCATCCAAGGATCTGAAGGGTTCTCTGAGCGGTAACTCAGCTCTAACTGGACAAAGAGGCAACAGTTCCCCCTCGCTATCACCACAGGAGGCTACATGTAAGGAGGTCAACTCAAGTTGTTTGGGCCAAGCTTCCGCAGTCGTTCCCATTATCTTGTTTGTTTGAATCCATTCACTCTGATACTGGCCACAAAAATAGACACTCTCTAGAGAAAGAGGACCGTTGAAAATAAGTGATCTCAGTTTTCATCTGCCTTTCTTTCGGGGAATGGGGCTGGTCATGGGTCTACATCCCTGCTGTGGTCTGTGTCCCAGCCCTCCACCACAATCTGCCCTCACTCCTGGGCTTTGGTATGCCTGCTCCCATTGGCTCGTATCTCCTCGACAACCTGGTCAGGTAGATAATACTATCAGTCCCAGTTTACAGATGAAAAAACTGAGGCACGGCGGAGCTGCAGTAACTTGATCAAGACCAGAATTCAGAGAAGTAGCCAAACCATGACTTATGATCCTCTTGCTCCAAAGTGTGTTATCTCCCCCAACAGCCCACTATATTTGCTGTTTATTTTTGTAAAGGATCAGGAACTCAGCTAAGACGCTGGGGCAGTGGAGGGGGAGGGAGAAAGCCTGTTCTTCACAGAGGACTCCTGGGGTGACAGAAGGGAAGCCAAGTGCAGGGCAGGCCAGGGCCAGCTAAGGTGGTCTCTGACCATCCTGGAGAGGCGTGGGACTAGAGAATGAAGAATGAGGGAGAAATGAGCATTTTTGAACAGGTTTACCCAGCAATAACTAGAATGGGAGGGGACCTATTACAAATGACAAATGCCTGATCAAAGCCCGTGAGATGCTATTGATGAGGGCCATGGACTCTTACTCTGTGCAGAGATAGAGGTTTGGATGCGTGCGCACACACACACACACACACACACACAGTTTTGTTTTGCTCTGTTTTGTTTTTGCCACTGTGGAATAAGAAGTACAGCCACACATTGCTTAATGATGGGGATGCAGTCTGAGAAATGCGTCATCTGGAGATTTCATTGTTATTTGAGCATCATACAGAATACTTACACAAACCTACATGGTATAGCCTACTACACACCTAGGCTGTATGGGGTGGCCTATTGCTCCTGTACCAAATACTGTAGGCAATTGTAACACAGTGGTATTTGTGCATCTAAACATATGTAAACACAGAATACGTACAGTAGAGCTGTAGTCATAAAAGATGAAAAATGGAGCTGGGTGCAGTGGCTCATGCCTGTAATCCCAGCACTGTGGAGGCCGAGGTGGGCAGATCACTTGAGGCCAGGAGTTTGAGACCAGCCTGGCTAACATGGTAAAACCCCATCTCTACTAAAAATACAAAAATTAGCCAGGCGTGGTGGCGGGCGCCTATAATCCCAGCTACTTGAGAGGCTGACGCAGGAGAATCACTTGAACCTGGGAGGTGGAGGCTGCAGTGAGCTGAAATAGCACCACTGCACTCCAGCCTGGTGAACAGAGTGAGACTGTCTCCCCCTCTCCACAAAAAATTTATAAAAAGATGAAAAATGGTACACTGTATAGGGTACTTACCATGAATGGAGCTTGCAGGACTGGAAGTCGCTCTGAGTGAGCCAGTGAGTGAGTGGTGAGTGAATATGAAGCCTGGGACATTACTATACATTACTGTACACTTAAGCTATGCTAAATTTATTTTAAAAATAAAGTAATTGTACTATGACATTATGACAACCATGGCATGCATCACTAAGGGATAAGAATTTTTCAGCTCCATTATAATCTTTTGAGATCACCATCATATGTATGGCCCATCCTTGGCTGAAATGTCATTATTTGGCATATGACTGTACATATATTGGTCTGCCTTCAGTTCCTGGCACAGAGTTCCTAAGATCCTTGGAATTTCTTGAGAGATAGGAATGCTAGTAGCATTTTTTGTTCTAATCAGGCAGCTCTTGGTGGGTCCCTAGATAGCCTCGGGATGGGGGTTGGTGGCCAGGAGAACCAACCATGTAATTATAAGGTTGGAACTTTCAGCCCCACCCCTAACCTCAGGGGAGGGGAAGAGGGGGCTGAAGGTTGAGCTGATCATCAGTGGCCAATGATTTAATCAATCATGCCTACATAGTGAAGCCTCCATAAAACCTCAAAGTACAGGGTTTAGGGACCTTCCAGGCAGCTGAACACATGGAGGTTTCTAAAGGCTCACACACCAGGAGAGGACACGGAGCTCTGAGAGCCTTCCACATGCCTCGCCCTGTGCCTCTCTTCATCTGTATTTTACGTAATATCCTTTATAGTAATACACCAGTAAACACAGCTACGTGACTTTCTGAGTTCTGTGAGCTGCTCTAGCAAATTAATCAAACCCAAGGACAGGATCATAGGAACTGAGATTTATAACCAGTCAGTCAGAAACCATAAGTAAAATAACGTGGGGCTTGTGATTGGCATCAGAAGTGGGGGAGGTCTTGTGGGACTGAGCCCTCAACCTGTGGGATCAGATGCTATCTTCAGGCAGATAATGTCAGAATTGAACTGAATTCAAGGACGTCCAGCTAGTGTCCACTGGAAAATCTGTAGTATTGCTTGCTTGCGTGGTGGGGAGAAATACCCAAACGTTGGTGACAGAGGTCACAGAAGTACCCTGTGTTATAAGAGAATAGTAGGAGAAGCTGAGTTTATTTTTCCTTTCTCTCACAGAAACTGAAAGGCTTTTATCCTTGCATTAGAGTATAGCATGCTGAATTGTCTGTCCACAGCTGCAATTCTAGCCAAGACTTATGTGAACTTTTAAGATTTTCTTCTTATATCAAAAGTGAGAAGGCTCTCAAAAGAAAATGTCACTCAAGCAAAAAACTTTTCAAAATAATCGCAACTCATCCTGCACTTCATAATTCTATCACCATCAGAGTGAATTAACTGTGTGATTATATGTTTGCCTTCCATAGACTAAGCTTCATAAAGGCTGGAACTAAGCCTGTCATTAATTTATTCAATAGTGATCTACTGAGAGCCTACATGTGTCAGATACTGTTCCACGTGTAGGGCTGCAAGTGTGAATGAAACATGACATTCCACAGCAAATGGTCTCAATTGCACTGTGTCCCTGACCCCTGGGAATTTCAGCCTATAGTAGGCACTCAGTGAATACTTATTGGATAATAGATGAACCCACTTCCAGCCTCTTCTTACCACCCCAAATCTTTCCTTAATAAGAGGTCTAGGTTTTCACACAGCCCTCCTGGACAAGCCCCCTTTGGCCAAACACTGTAGTCTCTGTGCACAGCTCTGAGCCTGTGGCCTGCGGTCAGGATCACTCTGTCTGCCACTCTAAGCACTGGCTGAGGACAGCGACAGAGAAAAGAAATGATGCTCCATTCCAGCAGGAGGAGGGAGGAAGGACTAGCAGAGAGGGCTGACCCATTTTTCTGGCTAACCATGAAGCTCCCCGACTGTGTCCTGGGACTCTGGCAGGGACCCCGGCTGCAGCCCTGACCCCTGCTCTGAGCTGCATTATTCAGCAAGACTGTGACGTTATCACTGTGAGATGGGTGAGTCATCAACAAAGCTGCTATCCAGAATCTCATGAGCTCAGCCTGAGGGACTGATGCCAGCCTGCGCACTGAACCTGAAAGACAAAAGGCTATGTTCCCTGCTGGGCCCCTCTTCCCTGCTCCTGGTACCCTGGGCAGGTCCCTCCCTATAGGGGTGATGGAAAAGGAAACTGAGCTTTAATAAGGGAGAAATGTGTGTCCAGTATGGGAAATGCCGCCGTTTGAACAAACATGGAATCGTGAGCAAGTCCAACCTTGGTTTTTAAATTTGGAAATGAGTATAATAGATTTACTCCAAGATGTTCTTGAAAGGTTATTTGTATTGCATCTGACACTTGATATGTGATTGGTGTTATTTCCCAGGCATCCCAACTGAGATCCTACACAATTTCATGCTTGTGATAGCTGCAAATCGTAAGTCACAGTCTTACTCCTCTCTCTTCCTGTACATCATGGCTGGAGGACAGGGGAATAACCCACTCCAAACCCTTATACCCTTCCTCTTTAGGGAGAGGAAGGCACAGCATGGCCTATCTGGTCCCACAGGTGTTGGGTTAGCTCCACCACAAGCCCAGCACGTGACCACAGCCAGCCCTTCTGCAGCCTGGCAGTTTCCCATCTTCCTTGCTCTTTGTGCCACTTCTCACCATTTCCACTCCTACTCTTTCCCCATGTTCCTCAGTCTTATCTCAGCTCCATGAATTTCCTTTCCTGCCCTTAGAAATTTCTCCAGCTCTGTGCATATTCCCTCCTGGGCACCTGACTTCTGACTTCTTTCTTCTTGACTTAGAGGAAGAGATGATTCACATTCAAAAACTCAAGCCCTCCTTGCTCCCTTCTCTCATTTTCTGCCCATCAGTTTTCCTGCCTACCTCCTGCTGCTTCCAGCGACTCCTCTGTAAAATCTCATATAAACCTTGCTGCCCTGCCGGGTCCTCTCATTTTCCCCTAGAAGACCTGTACTGACTGCAGTGCTTCCTAAGGTGTAGGCCACAGCCACTGTATCAAGGACCATCTGGGTTTCTTGTTAGCAGGCAGATTCCCAAGCTTCGTTCTCATTTGCTCAAATAGAATGGGGGTCTGGGAATCTGGGTTACATCTGAAAAATTCTCTCTTTTTAAAAAAAGTGTGGCGGTTCATGCTTGTAATCCCATTACATATGGAGGAGGACATGGTGATGTGTGCCTGTAGTCCCAGCTGTTCAGAAGGTTGAGGTGGGAGAATCGCTTAAGCCCAGGAAGTCAGGGCAGCAGTGAGCCATGTTCACACAACGGCACTCCAGCTAGGGTGACAGAGTGACACTCTGTCTAAAATATACATATATATACGTATATATATGTGTGTGTGTGTGCATATGTATATATGTTCTTAAAATTTAAAATTACACAAGTGGCACAGCACTGCAATCCAAACCTGTATACACTGTCACAAATCTCTCACCACCGCTCTCTAGCCACTTCTCCCCCAGGTATCCAAAGTCAACAGACATATCCATCTGTCCACATCCTTGTGAATCCTCAGACAAGCCTACGTTCACACAGAGAGTGAAAATCATATTGTGGATTTTTGCAGAAATGGGATATTAATTACTCTGTCAGTTGCCTGCCTTTTCTACGAATTATGGACATCCCTTCAGGACAATAGACATGGAGCTACTTCATTCTCTTTAATAGTCATTTAATATTTCGCAGTATAGATGGATACAGCTGATCAAACCATCCCTCCAGTTATGAGTATTGAGGCTGTTTCTAATTTGCATCTGCTTGCTTGTTATCATAAACAATGCTGTTTGCGTATATATTTTATGGGCTTTTTTTTCTGTAGAATAGAGTCATAAAAACAGGATAGTTCTGTAAAAGGATATATTTCATTTTAAAACAGATATTGATGCATTAATTTCCCAAACTGGGACAATTCCTACCTCCCCTAGCAATGCACACCACTGCCTATTTCTTGCCTTTGTGAAAACATTCAGCATTTTATTCTTTCCTTTCTTTTTTTAAGGTTTGTTAATCACATGCAAAGAAGATATTTTCACGTTGCTTTATTTTACATTGTCCTCATTCTCAGTGAAGGCATGTATTCCTGTTTACTAACCTTTTGGATTTCTTCTGTGAAAAGCCTATCCTATCTTTTCACTATTTTCTTACTGAGCTTATCTTTTTCTTGTGAATTTGTAGAAGTTCTTTGAGTATTGTGCATATGAATCCCTTTCCTATTATGAATGCTGAAAATATTTCCCAGATTTTTTCTTTCTTTCTTTTTATTCCTTTTTTTTTTTTCTTTGAGGCAGAGTCTCACTCCGTCATCCAGGCTGGAGTGCGGTGGTGCAATCTAGGCTCACTGAAACCTCTGCCTCCCAGATTCAAGCAATTCCCATGCCTCAGCCTCCTGAGTAGCTGGGATTACAGGCATGCACCACCACGCCCAACTAATTTTTGTATTTTTTTTTTTTTTTTTAGTAGAGATCGGGTTTCGCCACGTTGGCCAGGGTGGTCTCAGATTCCCGACCTCTGGTGATCCACGCACCTCAGCCTCCCAAAATGCTGGGATTACAGGGGTGAGCCACTGCAACGGGCCCAGATCTTTTTCTATTATCTTAGTTTACATATTTTTTAAAAATCCATACAAAAACTTATTTTTATTTAGACAAATATGA
Source organism: Ateles fusciceps (assembly GCA_036589455.1). Lineage (NCBI taxonomy): Eukaryota > Metazoa > Chordata > Mammalia > Primates > Atelidae > Ateles > Ateles fusciceps. The sequence goes on from JAZHEH010002229.1 coordinate 150,113, forward strand.
CTGGTCTTTTTCTTCATGGCCTCTAGGTTTCCAATTGGCTTAGAAAGAGCTTCCATACCATAAGATTTTAAAGAAATTCCCTTTGTTAAAAAATTTATTACTTGTGGTTTATTTCCAGTATTTAAGTCTTGAATCCTCTGGAATTTATTTCTGTGTATGATGTGAGGTGGAAGTTTAGCTACTTTTTTCTTCCTGATGAAGAGCTAATTATGCCGGCACCATTTATTATTAAAGAAATTCTTTTCTCTCTCAATTGAACTATCACCTTGGTTGTTGATATCTCTTAAATCTATTTCTAGTTTCCAATATCTTTTGCTCATCCATTGGCCTATCCTTGTGCCATTAGCACACTTCCCTACATGATAGTAACTTTACACTGATTTTATTATTGGACAAACAAGGAAAGGATCTGCGCCTTTGCAGGCTGCTCTGGTGAATCTCAGTAACGGAAGGTGTGATTTGGGACAAGGTGGGTTACTTTTTGCACTGAGAGATGCGGTTTCTTTATCTGGAAAAATATAAGACAAAAGCTTCTGGCTCCCTCTTAGGGTGGCTGTAGGATGCCATGAGCATCCTTTTCCTCCTCTGGTGAGCACCAGTACGCACCCTGGGCTTGGCCTGCCCCATTGCCAGGAGCTGCTTTCCCCAGGTGGGAAAAAGCAGTTAGCCATGTTCACACCACTGCACTCCAGCTAGGGTGACACAGCGAGACCCTGTCTAAAATATGTATATAATTTGTATCTATTATATACAACATAATATATAAATATAATATAAATATATATATATTTAAGAATATACAGTTACCTATATATATTCTTAATATATAAATATATAATATATTCTTAAAGTAAATATATATATATATATATATATGTATTTTTTTCTTTTCTTTTTTTTTTTTGAGACAGAGTCTCACTCTGCTGCCCAGTGTGAGAGATGGGACAGTTCTTCAAAACTTATATCTTAGACTACATTATAAGGAGTTATAATCTCTTGCTTTCATTACCTGCTATTAGCATAAACATATACCCGTGTGTGTGTATATATATATACATACACACACACACACACACACACACACACACACACACACATATATATATAGTTTTTTTCTCTAAATCAGCTATGTCTTAAATCAGCTACCTTGACTTACTCTGGCATGTGTGAACAGAACTGGGCAAGCTCCCAACCCTGGAGCATGCCATTCCTTATTTTGAAACCCTTCTGACCTTCTCCTGACTAGGTTCCTCTCCTTCCTTGACTTCTTTCCCTGTATCTATTCAGGAAATTTTAAAGTTTTTAGCCAATCGGGTCAAGTATAGAATGTGAGGTCCCGTTCTGGCCAATGGAAACTGGACACAGCAGTAGGGTGACTGCATCAAGTTATGAGGGTTATAAATGTCCGTCTCCTTTGTTCAGGTGTGCTCTCGTGGCAAGACTGCCGGCGAGTTGCACCCTTCCTGCAGGAAGTAAACTAGCCTTGCTGAGTGATTCATTGCCTCGGTGTGGATTCTTCCTAATGTTATAAACCCATTTCCATCACCCAGGCTGGAGTGTAGTGGCGTGATCTTGGCTCACTGCAACCTCTGCCTCCTGGGTTCAAGCAATTCTCCTGCCTCAGACTTCCGAGTAGCTGGGATTACTGGCATGGGCCACCATGCCCCACTAATTTTTATATTTTGTATTTTGAGTAGAGATGGGTTTTCACCATCTTGGCCAGGCTGGTCTCGAGCCCCTGACCTCAGGTGATCCGCCCTCCTCAGCCTCCCAAGTGCTAGGATTACAGGCGTGAGCTACCACCCCCGGCCAAATTATTTATATTCTTAAAATAAGTTTTAAAATTACACAAGTGGCACAGCACTGCAACCTAAGCCTGTACACATTGTCACAAATCTGTCACCACCAGTCTCTATCCTGTCTCCCCAGGTATCCAAAGTCAACCGACTTCTGTCTATCCTCTGAAACAGGCCCCAGGAGGGGCCTACCTGTTTCTGTGTAGGCTCCTTCTCAGCCTTTCTCTCCCCTCTTTGGGCCTCTTCTGCATCTTCAATGATTATCTCTGAGCTGATGACACCATGATCATCCCTGTTACTGGAAAAAGGTCCTGATCCAAACCCCAAGAGAGGGTTCTTGGACCTCACACAAGAAAGAATTCAGGGCAAGTCCATAGAGTAAAGTGAAAACAAGTTTATTAAGAAAGCAAAGAAAAGAATGGCTACTCCATAGGCAGAGAAGCCAAAAGGACTGCCGGTTGGCTATTTTTATGGATATTTCTTGATTATATGCCAAACAGGAAGTGGATTATTCATGAGTTTTCTGGGAAAGGGCTGGGCAATTCCCAGAACTGAGGGTTCCTCCCCTTTTTAGACCATACAGGGTAACTTCTAGACGTTGCCTGGCATTTTTAAACTGTCATGGCACTGGTGGGAGTGTCTTTTAGCATGCTAATATATTATAATTAGCATGTAACGAGCAGTGAGGTCACTTTCACCACCATCTTGGTTTTGCCCAGCTTCTTTACTGTGACCTGTTTTATCCGCAAGGTCTTTCTGGCCTGTATCTTGTCCCAACTTCCTATGTCATCCTGTGACTTAGAATGCCTAACCATCTGGGAATGCACCCTGGTAGGTCTGCCTCATTTTACTCAGCCCCTATTCAAGATGGAGTTGCTTTGGTTCCAATGCCTCTGACACCCCCAACCCTGACTTCTCACCTAAGTTCGTTCCTAACTTTTTTTTTCCCCAAGACAGCGTCTAGATCTGTCACCCAGGCTGGTCTTCAGTCGTGCAGTCATGGCTCACTGTAACCTCAACCTCCTGGGCTCAAGCAATCCTCTGGCCTCAGCTTCCCAAGTAGCTGGGACTATAGGCATGCACCACTATGCTCAGTTAATTGTTGTTTTGTTTTGTTTGTAGAGACAAGGGTCTCACTATGTTGCCCAGACTGGTCTTGAACTCCTGGCTTCAAGTGTTCCTCTCACTTCACTCACCCAATCAATTCTATTTTTTTTTTTTTTTTTTAGTATTATTTTAGTTTATGGAGTTTTTCCTTAATTATTTATGTTCTTCTTCTTCCAAATAGAATTTGAAGTGTCTCTGACTTGGCTTCCAGGCCACCTGCTGGGCACCCCTACCAGACCCTCTTGCAGTCCAAGTTCACTTCATTAAAAGCTCACACTTCCCATACAGACACTCGCCTCTTCCATTGTTATCCACCAGCCTGGTACAAGCAGCCTGCTGGTCACTCAGAGTAGATGCATCACACCCCTCCCAGTCAACTGGGCATAGTGTCCTGTTGAATCTCCATCCACGACCTCTGTGACAGTTAAGCATCTCTCTAAGCCTATGGCTCTGCCTTCGGCTGAGGCCCTCAGCAACCTCCACCACGTGACTGCAGCCAGCTTCTCACTAAGGACCCCAGCAGTGCCATACCTCCTTACCTGAAACCTACAGCTGCTTTCATGGTCAATCCCACCATACCACATCCCTGAGCGCAACATTCTAGAGGTCTCCAGTGCTCATAAACACCACTCAAACTTCTTAGAACAGCAAAGGAACCTCTCCGGGTTCTGGCTGCACAACTATTTTTTGGTTTGTTTTCTATTTGTGAGACTATTTTGCTCAAATTTGTTTAAAAGTGATAAAAAAAAAAAGAGAGAGAGAGAAAGACCACTGAAGGAAGTTTATAAACATAGTGGGAAAATGCAAAGGTGATAAACATCTTCCTCTTCAGGTAGGCGCTTCAGCTAATGAGCACTGTTAGCTCTAGAGGAGTGGAGGCCTGGGGCGGGAGTCACACTGATCTTGCCCAAGGCTGGTCTCAGCACAGGCCTCCAGAACAGAAAAGCTTGCCTGGAGCAAAAGCTCTTCTCTTCCTGCTACAAAGGTGCAGGTATGAAGGGCTCTTTTGTTTGAACAATTAGATGGGCAGGAAGGCCATTAATGGGCCACTCAAAGTAAGCGAAAGGCAAACGGACTGAAGCTGAACACCTATTAAAGAATAACGGACAATAGGTGAAGATTAGCAGGGGCAAGTTCCTATTAATAACACCATCTATTAATAGCAGCAGCCCCCAACTGAGTATATTGTCGCCCAGATTCTGTGCTAAACATGCAAAAAGCATTTCTCATTTAATCATCACCACAGGCCAAGCAGGTGGGTCGTGAAGTCTTCTGTTCGTCAGCCAGGGGAATTGCTGTGGGTGTGAAATCACTCGCCCTGCTCTCACAGTAGAGCTTGGGCCTCAGCCATTCCAGTGCCAGTGTGTGCCCCATGATTTCAGATTGCCTTTCTGCAAAAGCTGAGAAGGCAGCTTCAGTCCATATGGTGACAAAGCCTATGTGGAGAAGAGAATCTTTTTACTAATTTGCAAGGTTGCTCCCAGCATACAGAGCTGGGACTCTCCACTCTTCTACAAAGCAGCCCCTCCTTCTCATCTGCTTTTCAAAATTGTACCTCCTGGCGTCTCCCAGGAATGAGAACCAGCTTTTTACGGAGTCATGCAATTCTTCAAGACTTTTTCCTCAGCAATACAAAGACCAGCCAGCCAAAGCTTGGAAATGACCAAGTCACCATTTGCAAGAACTGTAATTGATGCATAGCGATTGTATACATTCATGGGGTACACAGTGAGGTTTCCACACGTGTAATGTATAGTGATCAGATCAGGGTAATTAGCATATCCATCATCTCACACATTTATTTCTTTGTTTTGGGAACATTCAATATCCTAGCTATTCAAGATTATGGAATATATTATTGTTAACTACAGTCATCCTACAGTGGTGTAGAACTCTAGAAGTTATTCCTGTCATCTAGTTGTAATTTTGTATCTTTTAACAAATCTCTCCCTATCTCTCTCAGTTACACTTTTTAGACAAAAACCATTCCTTCTGAGTATGTGTCTGAGAATGGCCGTAGAGCAGCTCCTTTTCCTCTGTTATGTTTAGATTCTTGAGGTGTGCATTTACTTTCAAATGCATGACAGCTCTTAGTCACTGCTAAGATGTACCTACACTCTTACTTCAATAAAACTGCACTTTCATGGGAAAAGTGTATTTTTTTCTGGTTTTCATCTTAACTGGCTTGGGCTCAAGTTATGCTAAGGAAAGCTTGGACCGTCGGTTATTGCAGCCAGACCCAAGGAGGCATTGTCTACCTGGGCTGCACGAATGAGGAACTGGGGGACAGGTGTTGAGGCCGGAGAGGTGGGAATCAGATCTTCCAAAGCCGAAGCTCCTTAGTGAAGCCTACAGGCAGCCTGTTCCTCAGGCTTCACAGCCACAGTGCCTTTCCTGGCAGATCTATTGTCCTTCTTCGTAATTATTTTAAAAGGCCTGCAGCTACTTCACCCTCTCCAGTTACCTTTGGTTCTTTTTTGTTTTTTGAGACAGAGTCTCACTCCGTCACCAGGTGCCAGGCTGGAGTGCAGTGGCGCAACCTTGGCTCACTGCAACCTCCGCCTCCCGAGTACAAGCAATTCTCCTGCCTCAGCCTCCCGAGTAGCTGGGACTACAGGCGCGTGCCACCACGCCCAGCTAATTTTTTTGTATTTTTAGTAGAGATGGAGTTTCACCATGTTGGCCAGGATGGTCTCGATCTGTTGACCTTGTGATCCGCCCACCTCGGCCTCCCAAAGTGCTGGGATTACAGGCATGAGAACTTTGGGTGTTTTAAAGCTACTATCTCTGGTAAGGACTCCGAAATGCACACTGAGTAGCTGATGGCCTCATTTCGCTTACAAAAATGGGTTTCTGAGATTTGCTGCTTATGGATATCTTGTAAATAGAATTTATTTAAAGGCACTAGAGGAAATTTCTATTTAAATGAATTCTTCTGGGAATCCCTTTGTGAGGCAAAGAACCCCTTTGCACTGAAAAATATGAATTGATCTGTTCAGTAACATTGGCCTATCAGACTATCTCAGGGTGGCCTTGTATTGTGGCACCCCAGGGAAGAATGACAGTTAGAGTAATGGAGTGACTCCAGGCTAGCCGGACTCCGCCCTGCGTTCTCACCATCTGTAGCAAAAGATGCCTCAACCCGGGTAGCAGGATTGGGATAGGAAGAATAAAATGTGCTGTGACATAAAATACATGATTCTGACAGCCTCCTACTCATTTAAAAGGTTTCTTGTTAGGTTTGTAAGTCCTTTGGGGAGGATCCTTCTATCCTCTTATACAAGGAATGCTACTCTTGATGCAATTAATCCGAAAGAGGATTTGAAGACACAATTTCCACGCCACGGCTTTAGCTGTGTGAAGTCACCATTAGGTTCAAGTATGTGATAACATTTGACATGGCTTACACGGTAAGAATATGTTTTCAAGAGGGACTATTAAACTGAAGTGGATTAAAGACAGCTCAATTTTTTATAACCATTTCCTCACTTGAGTATTTTTATACTTCCCTGCCTTCACCAGAGGGAAGCCACAAATCTCCTCAACACTTGTTAAGCCATTGTGAACAAATTCTCAAGCTGCATTTTTTATGTCATTCCCCTCCCCCAGGTTCAAACCTGACATCTGGAGATGCTGCCATGGACTCGGGATTAGCCAGGGCTCAGTCATGTGTGAGAGAGAGATGAGGCTCCTCCAGGAGGGGGAAGCAAGAGCAGGCCTTGCTGCTCCCCAAGCGCCACATCCCGCCCCCCTACAGCCCACACAGACCGACACACACAACAGGTGCATACATCCCAACACACATGGACACATACACCCCACCACACTCACACCCCCAACACACACAGCGACACACGCACCCACCACGCCACACACAGACCCGCACACTCACATGTACACACCCCCAACACACACTGATGAGACAGCCAGATGGGAAGAGCTCCCTGGCAAGACCTCTGACTGGCCTGCACACTGAGTGCCTGCTGGGGTGGAGCATGGGGAAGTTCCGGCAGCTTGATGGGAGGATCCTGGCCCCTCCTCTTCCTGGGTGGAACCTGGGATTCAATCTGCGTGCAGGAAGCACACTAGCAGGGACTCTGGCTTTGTGGAGGGCCCCTGTTTTCCTTTTCTTTCCGCTTTTGCCCAATACATTCTATTTTTTCTCACCCTTCAAAGTGTCTGCAAGCCTAATCTCTCATGGCTGTGTGACAAGAACCCGGCTGTTAGCTGAACTAAGGAAAAAGTTCCACAACACGGACACATACACCAACACAAACACACCCAGCGCACAGACCAACACTCACACACAGGCTTCCCTGCCATACATACTCACACTCGCCCCAAAGCAAACGCACACAGCCAACACATACCTCCCACCACACACTCATACACACCCTCTCCAAGCACTGTCAGAAGGCCCACCCAGGGTACCTGGAGCATTCCCGTGGCTGATGCCATGAGTAGAGATGGACTGAGTGCAAGTCCCAGTCCTGAGAGTGCAAGCGAAGACGGCTAGGTCGTTTGCTGGGTCAAGAATGACTCAAGTTGGGTTTCGTGATGCATATGTATAATCCCAGCATTTCAGGAGGCTGAGGTGGGAGGATAGCTTGAGGCCAGGAGGTTGAGACCAGTGCAGTCAACATAGTGAGACCCTGTCTGTAACTTTTTTTTTTTGTAGTTTTAATATTCTGGTGACTTGAAGCTTAATTACTAATTTTTTTTTTTCTTTTCTCAATTGTATTGTCATTACAATGTCTCAAAATAATCTAGTTCAAACTTTGACAGATTTAAATAAAGACAAAATTAAAATTTAATTGAAAATATTTTTCTTAATGAAAGGTTAGATCTTCTAAAAAATTATTAGTAGAGGTATTTATGAATAATCCTATGTTAGAATGAGACACATTTCAGCATTAGTTAGGTAAAGAGTACCAAACATGGGCCATACAAATGAGCAAAAGGAGTTGCAAATTCCCTTCAATTCTTTGAACTCTTCATGAGCTACATACAAAAACAATTATATGATTACATAACAATTCAACATCAAAAATTATTTGTAATGCTGTGTTAGCATACAGGATAAGATCCACCTGTTTAACGAAAAAAAAGAATCCCACGCTACCTGTTTCCCAGTCATTCCCTTAAATGGTCTTTGAGGCACCTGGGAGGTTTATTTTCCTGGGAAACAATGTATCAAGTGAGATGGTGGGAGGGCCGCTTTGTGTGGGGTGTAGTAAAAAAGAACCCCACCCTCTACAGGCACATTTCAGGCAAATCCGTTTTAGGAAAGGTACTTCTGGAAATTGGGGGATTTGGAAGTATATTCCTTTTGTTAGATATAGTGAGCTCCAAGTTTCTCTTCAAATAATCAGTATGTCAGTATGTTCAGCTCTCTTGTTCTTTAATTCTCCATTTTAAAGTTTAACTTCCTTGTAGTTTCAGTAAACTACATTTTCCACCAGTTCTAATCAGTAGTTCACATCTGTTCCCCCTGGTCCCCTGCTCTGTCATGACTCATCCCAGTCACCTGCTCTGGTCACCTGCCCTGGTCACCTGCTTTTACCTGAATCAACTCTGCTCACCTGCTCTGACCTGTCCCATAACCGTCCTTCCCCACCAAACCACTCACCCTGCCACTCTGGCTTGTATCCCTGTTTTCTTTAAAATAGCCAACCAGAATTAGCTTAGACTGTGCAGTCTAATCCTAGCCAATAGGGGAATGCCACAGCCGTAGGGGTGACCTGTGTCAGGAATAAGAACCCCTTCCCCCTCCCTTGTCCAGGTGTGTGCTCGCCATTGCTCCATCTGTGAGATGCACCCTTCTATAGAAGTAAACTGCCTGCTGAGGTCATTTATATTCAAGTGCTACCTCTTCTTCAGCACTGAAAATTTGCATGTAACACTTTAAAATGCCCATGTAGGCCTTGAGAAGTCTTCCATTTCCCTAGGAGTCTGCATACTGCTGTTCAAAGATTGCTCTAGCAGGTTTTTCATTTGAGATAGGTAAGGATTAGTCAGAAAATAAGATACAAACTACAAGGTTGTTAATGTAGACGTTGTTCCATCTTGGCCTGATGTGCCACTTGAACCCATACAAATAATAGTTATTATTGGTTTAGCACATACTGTACATGGCTTTTGAGATACTATCTGTGTCTGCCTATGTATGTGAAAATCTCATATTGACATAGTCTCATGCTGAGTTCAAACTGAATTCAGAGTCTGAGTTTGTGATGAACTGAGGGAATCCTGAGCCAGTGAAATTTGCAGATTAAAACTGATGTGTAGCCAGGTGCGGTGGCTCATGCCTGTAATCCCAGCACTTTGGGAGGCTGAGGTGGGCAGATCACCTGAGGTCAGGAGTTCAAGACCAGCCTAACCAACATGGAGAAACCCCGTCTCTACTAAAAAAATACAAAAATTAACTGGGCATGGTGGCTCATGCCTGTAATCCCAGCTTCTCGGGAGGCTGAGGTAGGAGAATCGCTTGAACCCAGGAGGCAGAGGTTGTGGTGAGCCGAAATTGCACCATTGCACTCCAGCCTGGGCAACAAGAGTGAAACTCTGTCTCAAAACAAAACAAAAAATTGATGTGACCTCATTTATATCCACAGGCCAAGGAGGCCTGAGGACAATTGGTTCCTACTTACAACAGCTGTGTAAGAAGGTGTTATTTCCATTTTATGGATAGAAAGCAGGAGCACAGAGAAGTCAAGTCACTTGCCCAAGATCACACAGCAAGTAGGGAGTAGAATATACATTTAAACAAATTGGACTTTAAATATTATGGAAGGAAACCTTAGAAGACCCTCTGAGTGGATGAGTCTGAGACCCACCATTGGGAGATGATTTTGCCCTGATTTGACTGCACCATCTGTTACTGCAGCTACGCAGAGGAAGGTCACACACATCAGGGAGTTCTGAATTTCAGTTTTATATCTGGGGAAAGATAGAGTTGCAAAGCAACTGATTTAACTGTCATCTGATGACAACCGAGTCAAGAGTAACTTAATAATTAGTAATCACAAAGTACTAATTGCTTACTCTATTTTGGAAGTGGCATAACATAATGGCTAAGAATGAGGAACTTGGAATTGCTGCTTATGTTCAAATCTCAAATCCACCACTAATAAGCTCTGTGATCTTGGATGAGTTACTTAACTTTTCTGTTTTTCAGTTTTCTTATTTTGAAAATAGGCATAATGATAGCATCCACCTCATGGAATTATTACAGAAATTATATAAAATAGCACAGATAAGGCCGGGTGTGGTGGCTCACACTTGTAATCCCAGCACTTTGGGAGGCCGAGACAGGTGGATCACCTGAGGTCAGGAGTTCAAGACCAACCTGGCCAACATGGTGAAACCCCATCTCTACTAAAAATACATAAAATTAGCTGGGCGTGGTGGCACGTGCCTGTACTTCCAGCTACTGGGGAGGCTGAGGTAGGAGAATCGCTTGAACCTGGGAGGCAGACGTTGCAGTGAGCTGAGATTGCACCATTGCACTCCAGCCTGGGCAACAAGAGTGAAACTCCATCTCAAAAAAAAAAAAAAAATTAATTAATTAGTTAAAAAAAATAGCACAGATAAAGTGTTTAAGAAAGCATGTGGCTAACACATAGAGAGCACTCAATAAATGCAAGTTACTGTTAGGAAAATATTAAAAGAGACAAAAATTATTTAGTTTTTAACAATTATGGTAAAATATGTATATTATAAAATTTGCCACATTCACCGTTTTTAAGCCTGCAGTTCAGCGGCATTAAGTACCTTCACATTATTGTGCTATCACAGTCATTCATATACAGAACTTTTTCATTTACACAATTAAGAGTCTACCCATTAAATTAATATAATTAATTAATTAATTTAATTAAAATCCCTATTCCTAACATCACCCTGGCCCTTTTCTGTATCTATAAATTTGACTACCTCATATAAATGGAATTATATATCATTTGTTCTTTTGTGATTAGCTTATTTCACTTAGTATAATGTCTTTAAGGTTCATTCATATTGTAGCACGTGTCAGAATTTCCTTCCTTTTTAAGGCTAAATAATAGTCCATTGTGGCTGGATGTGGTGGCTCACGCCTGTAATCCCAGCACTTTGGGAGGCTGAGGCAGGTGTATCACTTGAGGTCAGGAGTTGGAGACCAGCCTGGTGAACATGGTGAAACACTGTCTCTACTAAAAATAAAAAATTAGCTAGGTATGGTGGCACATGTCTATAGTCCCATCTGCTCGGGAAGCTGAGGCAGGAGAATCACTTGAACTCAGCAGGTGGAGGTTGCAGTGAGCCGAGATGGTGCCTCTGTACTCCAGCCTAGGAGACAGAGCGAGACTCTGTCTCAAAAAAAAAAAAAAAAAAAATAGTCCATCGTATGAATATACCACACTTTGCTTACCCATTCATGTGTCAGTGCACACTTGGGTTGCTTATACCTTTTGGCCATTGTTAAACAATGCTGCTGTGAACATGAATCTACAAATATCTTTTCATGTCCCTGCTTTGAATTCTTTTGGGTGTATATCCAGATGTGAAATTGCTGGATTACATGGTAATTCTATTTTTAATTTTCTGAGGAATTGTCATAGTGTTTCCCATAATGACTGTATATTTTACATTCCCACCAGCAGTACATAAGGATACCAATTTCTCCACATCCTAGTCAACAATTGTTATTTATTTTTAAATTTTTAAAAAATAATAGACTCGCTAATAGATGTGTGGTGGTATGTTGCTGTGGTTTTTGATTTGCATTTCCCTAATGATTAGTGATGTTAAACACCTTTTCCCGTGTTGTTGTATTTCTTCTTTGTTGTTCAAATGTTAACTTTCACAAATTTGTGAATTTTCCAGTTTTACTTTTGTTATTGATTTCCAACTTCATCTTGTTATGATCAGAGAAGGTTCTTTGTATGACCTATTGTTAAATCTACTGAGACTTAATTTGTGACCTATCATATGGTGTATTGTGGACAATTTCCCATATGCACTTGAAGAAAAGGTATATACTGTTGTTGGGTAGAGTGTCCTGTAGATCAGGGGTCCCCAACGCCTGGGCCATGGAGCCAAACCACGGCCTGTTAGGAACAAGGCTGCATGCACAGCAGGAGGTGAACAGGGGATGAGCAAGCATTACTGCCTGAGCGCCACTTCCTCTCAGATCAGCGAAGGCATTAGATTCTCATAGAAGCTCGAATCCTGTTGTGAACTGCGCATGTGAGGGATCTAGATTGAATACTCCTTATGAGACTCTAACTAATGCCTGATGATGTGAGGTGGAACAGTTTCATCCCCAAACTGTCTGCCACCCCTCACCCCACCCCTGGTCTGTGGAAAAATTGTCTTCCATGAAATTGGTCCCTGGTGCCAAAAAGGCTGGGGACCACGGTTGTAGATGGCTGTTAGACCTAATTGGATTATTGTATTGTTCAAGACCTCTGTTTCCTTGCTTATCTTCTGATTGTTCTATCCATTACTGAGAGTGGGATATTAAAGTACCCAACTATTATTGTAGAATTGTCTATCTCTCCCCTTCAATCTGTCAATTTTTGCTTTATGTGTTTTGGTAGTTTGTTATTAGGCACATACATGTTTCTAATTGTTATATATTCTTGCTGTATTGCAACTTTTATTAATATATAATGTCCATATTGTCTCTTGTACCCTTTTTTGACATAAAGTTTGAGTTAAGGCTTTATTTGACTTAAATTCGATTTTAGCTACCCTGTTCTCTTTTGGTTACTATTTGCATGGAATATCTTTTTCTGTCATTTAACTTTCGACCTATTTGTGTCTTTGGATCTAAAGTGGATCTCTTATAGACAGCATATAGTTGGATCCTGTGTTTTCTATTTATTCTGCCAATTTCTGTCTTTTGATTGGAGAGTTTAATCCTTTATATTTGAAGTAATTACTGAAAAGGAAGGACATGTATCATTTTGCTATTTGCCTCATAGTTTTTTGTTCTGCATTTCCTGCATTATCGTCTTTTGTGTTTAGTTGATTTTTCATAGTGAAAGATTTTAATTCCCTTCTCATTTCTATTTGTGTATCTTCTATAGCTATTTTCTTTGTGGTTACCATGGGGATTACATTTAACATCCTAAAGTTATAACACTCTGATGTGAATTTATACCAGCTTAACTTCAACATGTGAAAACTCAGTTCCTATACAGTTCTAGACCCACTCCTGTTCAGTTATTGATGTCATAAAATTATGTCTTTATGCGTTGTATGCCCCAAAACAAGCTAATAATTTTTTTTAATGCATTAGTCTCTTAAATCGTGTAGAAAACAAAAAGTGGAGTTACAACCCAAAAGTTACAGTCATACTAGCTTTTACAATTGTCCATGTATTTACCTTTACCAGAGATCTTCACTTGTTCATATGACTTCCAGTTACTGTCTACCATCTTATCATTTCAACCTGAAGGATTCTCTTAATTGCAGAGCAGGTCTAGTGGCAATGAACTCCCTCAGCTTTCGTTTTTCTAAGAATATCTTAATTTCTCCCTCATGTTTGAAAGACAGTTTTGGCAGCTATAGGATACGTGGTTGACAATTTTTTCCCCTAAACACTTTGAATATATCAGCCCACTCACTGCCTTCTGGCCTCAAAGTTTTCTGATGAGAAATATATTGGTAATATTATTGGAGAAAATATGATGAAAGCTATCTTTCTCTCAGCTTTATAGATACTAACAATCTATCTTATTGTTTGGTACATAACAGAACATTTTCTACAGTATTATGATATAAGTTGAGCATAATTTTGAGACCAATTATGTAGAGTTTAAAGAAAAAGGAATGGAATATTTTAAGAGTAGACATTATGAGCTCTTTAAAATTCAGAAAGTATTACAGATTGACAAGCAGTAATTGAAATTAAAAGCATCATACTGGTTTTAATTTCTAAGGTAAATATCAATCACTATAACCCACATAAAAAACTTTGAGTATTCTTAACAGTAAAGAGTTCTTCAAATTAAAAATTGAGAAAACTACTATGAATTATGCCCAGCCAACATAGGTCTATGTCTTGCTATGACCTCATAAGGAGCCATTGTTAGGGAACTCCAAGCACCTATATAAGTTCCTGACTGGGCCTAGGTTTTTGATCCTTTTAGCTCAGCAGCTGTTTGATGACCTGAGGGACTTTGACCACAGTTAGCTTGTTTGCTCCTTGATTTTTTTTTTTTTCTATTTTGTTAGTTTTCATTTTTTTTCTCTCTGTATTTTTTTCTTATTCTTTTAGAATTTTTTTTCATTTTTTAATTGTATTTTCTTACCCTTTTCTTTATTCTTTCTCCTTTTTCTCATATGATAGCCTCACCATGGGTGTGTGGCGCCTGAGAGTCATTCTCTATATGTTGACCACTGGTCCCTGCCTTTTGTGGGAGAGGGCTTTGAGAAGCTGCAGGAGCCTCTCTCCCTTCACTTTACATAGAGTATGAAGATCTGGAGCTCGGTGGTGCTCCTGCACCTGGGAGATGGTGCAGGAGATGAGCCAGGAGCTGACTCCAGCAGCTGCACATGGGAGCAGTGCAACAAGCACAGTTTGCTGAGTGTACAGGGCATGCCCTGCTGAGAGGGAGTTGGTAGAGAAGGATACAGGTGTGCAAATTGTTGTGGCAGAGTTGTCTTCATGGGATCCAATTTATGATGGTATCTGGCACCTCCATGTCCTTCAAAAACCACATGTCCAAAGTAAATGCTGAGCTCAGTCTAAAGGAAGCCGAAGTCACCTGGGAGACAGGAGTTGAGGCCCACCTGGTCCTAGCTGCTGAGACTGGACTATTTCTTGAGGCAGTTTTCCCACTCCTGTTCTCTCTCTTTTTCTTCTGTGATTGTGGGGGAAATAGAGATGGTTTTCATAAATTATTTGACTTCATTTCTTCCAAATCTTGTAATGAAATTGATACTCCAGGAGATGCACCATTATTCTGCTGTTTTGCATCCTTCCTGCCCAGAAATGGGGCTGTGGGTACTCCAGTTTGAAAAGCATGTAGTAGTGCAGCACTTGGAGTTAATCTGAAAAAGTAAAGAGAAAAAATGACTTAAGGGAATTATCATGGTCTCCATCAAGAGCAGCTAATTATTAAAAGTGGCAACTGAAGGATTTTTATAAAGGGATATTAAAAGCGGTTCTGCACAGATAAGTCTGTATTTATCAGAGTTCTCCAGAGAAATAGACCCAGTAGGAGATATGTGTATATATGAAAGAACAGATTTATTATTGAAAATTGGCTCACACATTTATGGAGGCTGAGAAGTCCCGCGGTATGCAAGCTGGAGAACCGGGGAAAGCTGGTAGTGTAATTCAGTCCAAGTTCAAATGCCTAAGAACAAGAGGAGCCGATGGTGTAACTCTCCCTGGAGGCTGAAGGCCTGAGGGGGAGTTTGGGGTGAGAACCAGGAGCTCCAATGTCTGAATACCGTAGAAGACGGACATTCCAGCTTCAGAAGAGAGAGAATTCACCCTTCCTCTACCTTCTAGTTCCATTCGGACCCTCATTGGATTGGACGATGCCTGCCCACATGGAGGGGGGGATCTTCTTTGCTCCAGCTGATTCAAATGCCAGTCTCTTCTGGAAACCCTTCACAGACACACCCAGAAGTAATGTTTCACCAGCTCTTTGGACATCCCTTATCCCAGTCAAGTTGACACATATAATTAAACATCATAGGCTCTGGGCCTTACTGCAGGGCAGAAATGCAGAAATTGTGTGCATCACCTTTTTAAGCAAACTTTCTTAACACGTTCAGAAGAACCAAGGAGAACTTTAGGCCCCATGGGCCTGTGTCAATTGTGGCTGAGAAGTCTGTAACAGGATAATGAAGTCTTGTGAACCAGGCTGTGTGCGGGCGTGGTCATCCAAATCAGCTAAGGTGGCCCCTGATCTGTGCTGTTGGCTTTCCTGACTGCGTAGTGCAGGAGTTGGGTCTGTAAACCACAGTGACTGAGACAGGTCTCAATTGATTTAGAGGCTTATTTTGCCAACGTTAGGCGGCATAAGCGAAAAAGGAACATAAATCACAGTGGGATCTGGTTCCTGCACTTTTTCCAAAGAGAGTTTTGGGAACCTCAATGTTTAAAGGGGAAAGAGCAATCAGGAGGGGGAAGAAAAAAGGAAAAATAAGGAGGGGAGGGTAGGCAATGAGACAAGTGGGGGAAATTCTTGTGAGGCTCTGATTAGTACTTAGTGAATCTACATTTTACATCTGAAGAGAAAGAAGTGGGGGGAGTCAATGAAGTATTAGTCTGGCACATCGACATTTTACATAAAAGAAAGTCAGCCTGTGAAATTACAGTTGTCTGTTTAGGTACAGAAGGAAGGCAGTTTTAATGACTTAGTTTCAAAGATTAAGTTTTCCCTTTGGCAAAGTGATTTTGGGGTCCTGAGATTTCATTTTCCTTTCACAGGTCTTTCCACTGTGATGTTTTCTTTCCGTTTTTTTGTTTTTGTTTTTGTTTTGGTGGGGGGCGGTGGATAGTGTCTTATTATGTTGCCCAGGCTGGAGGGCAATGGCGTGATCTCAGCTCACTGCACCTCCGCCTCCTGAGTTCTCCTACTTCAGCCTCTTGAGTAGCTGGTATTACAGGTGTGCACCACTACACCCAGCTAATTTTTGTATTTTTAGTAGAAATGGGGTTTCACCATGTTGGCCAGTCTGTTCTTGAACTCCAGACCTCATGATCTGCCCCTCGGCCTCACAAAGTGCTGGGATTACAGGTGAGAGTCACCATGCCTGGCCCTTTCTTCTGTTTATGCAGTGGCATGGAGCAGTGCCGCTAAGAGATCTGACCCAGGTGTGAGTCATTCAGCCAGCCGGAGGGTCCCAGGCCTGCTCCATGGGGAGCCAGACATCCTGAAGGGTCCAGAGGGAGAATCTATGGCAAGAGACAGCAGCCTAAAGGGATGGAAGTGGTGGCAGAAAAGTTGGCTTTTAAAGGGCAAGTTTTAGGTGTCCAGGTACCAGATATTTTTATTCTAGGCAGTAAATCTATGGTTTTAGAAACCCATCAGGGAGTTTCTAGATGAGTTCCTATGAAGTCTAAGGAATGTCAGGAAGGCCCTTAGCCACCTCATGGAAATTGGGAGAGAAGAAATGTGTGCAGAGAGAAAAGGGATTTTTGATGCAGGGAAAAAAACAGGTGTGTCCCAGCTGCTGGCTCTGAGCAACCTGTCTATTCTGATTAGCGCTGTTTACACTAACAAGGCTTGCCATTCAGCACGCCATTTATGATGTTCACATCGGCCTTCCTCCGTGTGGTCACTGAGCCCTGCAGCACAGGCACTGTGTAGTCTGAACCAAACAGGAGTCCCTGGGAATAGGGTAGCGCGTTCTGATACCTGAGTTGGTAGTAGAGTCAGAGCAAGAACAAAAGCCCCAGCGAGTAATTTGGGTTCGACTCCTCTCACCTTAGTTCGCCTGCCTGCATTGTGAAGGTCAGGGTAGTAGCTTGCCTGCATTCTTGCTGTGGTTCTGGGTCAATAAATCAGTCAGGGAGTACTGGGTAAGTAGGTAGTGTAGAGCAAAGTCTGTGCTGTGTGCCACAGGCAGATAAAAAGAAATAGATGACTCAGCCTCTGCTTATAGGGAGGCTCTGGTCTTGCTGAGACAGCACAGAAATATTTGGAGAATGATAGTAGTGCAGAACGAAAGGTGAAGGATGATTCTGAAACGCTGCTGCACAGCGGGGTCCAAGAAAGGAGAGGGCAGTGCCAGCTGGGTCTGCCAGGAAGGCTTTCTGGAGAGGAATATTGGCCAGGGTCTGGGATAATTAGCAAATACGCCCGAGGGTAGAAAACCAGTGTTCCAGGACAGGGACCCTGCGCTGCGCTGGGGTGGGCTGGGTGGGACTGAGGCAGCAGTGCCTGCAGGGACGCTGGGCACCAGAGCACAGCTCTCAGGCTTATGTGTCCTGTTGCCCTGAGCGCTCCCAGGTGTCCTCACTGCCCCGTGGTAGCTCCCTCTCGTGAAGCCATCTGTCCTAGTACATCAGCTCCAATCACTGCTATTAGAACAGATCCAATGGGCAGGCTGGGAGGGTGTTAGGTTCGAGAGGGAGCACTGTTAGAAGCAAGAAAAGAAATGGAAGTTTTGCTCCTGTCTGCATCTGGCCAGAGGGCAGACGTGGATTTGCAACCCCGTGTTGTCTCTGCATGATTACGAAAGAGAGAAGGGGTGAGCGGAAGGCTCTCCTCTCCAGCGCATCATTTTCAGTTTTGTCTTTTACTTTCAAAGAAAGCTGTCTTTATGACACTGCTTTCTGGCCCACGTCCTGTATTTAAAGCCTCCACATAGAATAAATAATCCCAGTTATCACTCCGTGGAGAAAGTGGCTGTGAGAATTAGAGAGACAAACGGTGTGCTTGTGGGAATGGAATGTAACGTCAGAGCAGGTTAGATCTTACAGCTGTGCAGTCCAGTTAGTCAAATATTAATAAATCAATTGAATTAAATATTGGGTCCTCTGTTCCACTAGCCATCCGGCAAAGTTACATGTGGTGAGTGTTTCCATACTGGACAGCACCACAGAAGGTTCTGCTGGGCAGCATTGCCACTTGGACCAAGGGGTCAACTGCTTTTTGGGTGTGAGAACTGAGGCACGGTGAACCAGGGCTTGGACTCCAAGCTTAGTGCTCTGATCGGTGCGCTGTCCAGAGCTTCCAGCAGACAAGAATTCAGACTGCACAATTCAGGGCAACAAGATGGCTGGAGTGAACACGTTTCTCTTGACTTTAGAAGCAAAAGGTCTCTAAATCTTGGAGACGATTGCATGCTTTTCCTGAGGGCTGAGGAAGGAGGAGAAGCAATTGGTTTGTTTTCAATTAGCCACCCTCCCACTTTTTCTAAGAAGAGGAGAGTCACTGCCAGGTCACAGGGCTCGGAGCCAGGGTCAGCAGAGGGCCTGGTGGGAGGGCCTGAGCCAAGTGGGCTGAGACTCTGATCCTCATGAGTGTCCCCTGCTGTGCCACCGCATGCTCTCTCTTGGGCCCTGCCATTCAGTTTGTTGTGTCTGCACTGAGCTGACGCTTCCATCTCCCAAGCACCCAATGTTCACCGTCCTTGGCATGTGTGTCCCCTTCACCAGGCGCACACCCTCCAGTGCAAGGTGAGGTCGAGGCCACCTCTAGCTGGGCCCTGAACTTCAAAGTTGGGAGAACCCGTCACTCATCCGATCGAGGTGGGCTTCCAAGAAACCCCAGTCCCACACTACCCCATCTTCCCATAGGTTGTCCCTGGGTCCTGTTAGAATCTCAGAGAGACAGGGGGCTATAAGTTGTCCAAATTCTGGAATAGCCTGAACAAGTGAGTGAAACGCACCTTTCCCTGCCTGTGAAGGGCCAGCTTCCACCCGGCACCAGAGACACGAAGATGAATAAGACCCTTCCTGCTCCCAGTGACCTCATTTACTAAGGAAGGAGAGACAGGAACTCACTGCTTAAGGGCTACGTTTATTGGTTCCTCTACCCAGCAAATTCTTCAGGACTCCAGCTGTCCGCCCAGCATCATGCAGAAGCTGGAACTTTAATTTTCAGTAAGACCTGCTTTCTCCTTTCAGGAGCTTGTATCTAAGAGGGAAGCAGACAGCACTCGAGCAATTACCCCACAGTGCCGCGATCCTGGGAGCACGGGAGCTACAGGAAACGCGAGAGCATCCAACCCAATCTAGGGGGCTCAAGTGTGCAGGAGAGACAGTGGAGGCTCGAGGGGGGTCGACTCTGCCTGGGGGAGGGTGTCAGGAAGGCTTCTGAGAAAGGCCGTATGGGGGCAGCTGGAGCTGAATCTTGGAGTATGAAGAGGGGGACAGCACACCCAAGGCAAGGAATGCAACCTGCAGGCACAGCTGCGGCGTTTGGGGCTGCGAACGTGGAGGGACAGGCTTGGCCAGAAGCCGCGATTGTGATGGATCTGGCATGCTTTGCTGAGGATTTTAATTTGATTCGGGAGACACTGAGAGGCGGAAAGCATGAAAGTAACTCAATCAGATCATTCTGATTCTTCCACATGGAAGGCAGCCCTGTGAGGAAGGGGAGGGTCTGGCTGAGAGAGACAGGCAGGAAACTGGCAGGAACCCACATGAGCCGAGCTGTGCAAGGATCTGAGGAGGGCTGGACAGAGAGTTCTTCAGGAGCCTGCTCCCCACGCTGGGCGACTGACTGTATCTGGTGTGTGTGTTGGGGACGGGGTGTGTCTAAGGTGACTGGGATTCTTACACTGCGGCTGTTGTATCACCAGCAGCAAGGATGACGGCGCAGGAGACACTCAAGGTCATTGTAAGGGGCACAAACCCATGAAGAAAGTAGCTCATCTTTGAGAGCACCGTGTGCTGCAGTATCATTCAATATGACTTTTTTTTTTTTTTCCAAGACAGGATCTCTCTGTCACCCAGGCTGGAGTGCAGTGGTACCATCGTAGCTCACTGCAGCCTCAAACACCTGGGCTTAAGCAATCCTGCCCACTTCCAGCCTCCCGCATAGCTAGGACTGTGTCAGCCAGGCTGCGCTTGAGCAGTGAGGGTCAGGCATAGGCCACCACACCCAGCTAATTTTTAAATTTTTTTGTAGAGACAGGATCTTGCTGGGTTGCCTAGGCTCAATATAATCTTTCTATGGGACATTTGTTTAGTAAACTTTCTCTGCTTCTCTCTCTCTTTTCTCTCTCTCTCTCATTTTGCTTTTAACCCTGGAGGCCTAGGATTGAGTTGCTGATCTTCCTGTTTTTGGCCCAATGACGCCCCTAAAAAGACTCTTTTAACTCTCATTTCCTGCTCCAGCACCCTCCTCCCATAGGCAGCTTGCTGCAAGCTGCTGTGGCTGCTCCCCTAGGTGGGCCTGACAATGGCTGCATTTCTAGTAGGGGGAGGTCTCCTTGCAACAGGAGATCATATGCATGCTCTCCAGGCTGAGCTCAGGAATGCAAACTCAGGTCAGCCTAACAGAGTGAGGCTGTCCCATAGGAAGCAACATTTAGAAAAGCGTCATGCCAGACTGGATTCCAACCCTGCCGGGTGTAGATGGCAATGTCCCACAGCTGTCTTGGCTGCTGAGGCTTCACACTTCTCCTTAGTAACGCAGCTGCGGCACCGCAAGGGGGTGGGGTGGGGAAGCTGATTTGCAGGGGAGTCACCTTCTGCGGGAGAAGTTGGAAGGGAGGGGAGATAAAACTGCAGCTGACTATATTCTAACCACAGTCCAGATGTTTAAATCCCTATTGACAATTTAAAAACAAACCAGGGGTTTAGATTTTGGGATAAAACCAAACCAAACTCCTAAATGTTCCAAGGAGGTGGTAAAGTGGTAAGAGGATAGTTCCAAAATCGACAACAGCTTTTTGGTTTATGTGTCTAATTGAATATTTTTTTCCTGGTAAAACTTAACTGAGTACTTAGTATGTGCCAGGCACTGTGTAAGAATGTGACCTCACTTTGGGAGGCTGAGGTGGGAGGATTGCTTGAGCCCAGGAGTTCAAGACTAGTTTGGGCTACATACTGAGACCCTATCACTACAAAAAAATTAAAAAATTAGCCAGGTGTGGTGGCACGTGCCTGTAGTCCTAGCTACTTGGGAGGCTGAGGGGAGAGGATTGCTTGAGCTTGGGAGGTGGAGGCTGAAGTGAACGTGACTGCACCACTGCACTCCTGCCTGAGTTTAGGTTTTTCTCAGATTGAAAGACTGAGCTAAGAGAGTAATGATGCTTATTTCCTGCCTGTTTTACTGCGGTGTAGGGGGGAGGTGCCGATAGTAGTGCATAGTGCCTGCGCCTCCTCAAATAGTTCCTAGAGGTGGGATAATGGCCACATGTCCTGAGCAAACCCAGGCAGGCTCTGTGTTGCTGCTGCAGATGCAAGGACAGGTCAAGTATTGCAGGGATGGGGGTCCCCCGAGGTTGCCTGTAGGGGTGACATCCCTGACTGGAGCAGGCTGATGTGCCAGCAGCCCCATCAAATGCCACTTCTGAGGCACTGCTAAGGAAGGTGCTGGAGGAAAAAGTGGCTCGGGGGTTAAGGAAGGAGGCCACAGAGTGGCATTGCCAGGAAAAGGCCAGAAAGGGTTTTGCTTCGCTTCTGTGCCAGATGGATTTATTTTCAGAGATGGCCTGCTAGAGGCTTCCCCTTTCCATATTCATCCTCCTGAGACACCGAGTAAAGCTACGCGGCTCACTTCTGCGTAGGGGAGTTTGCAGGGCGGGCCTAGAAAGGGTCAGTTGGAGGCAACCTCCTTTCATTCTATCCTGATAATCACTTGCAAATTCCAATGGGCAATTAGAAAAAGCACCAAGATTACAAGAGTGCTAACTTTTCCAGCATTTCCTTGGTAAAAGCTCCCTGTGATTTCATGGGGAAGGGGCGGGACAAGCAGTGGCTGCACGGATCCCACCCAGTCACTGCACCAGGCTGCGCCAGGAACCAGGAGGAAGCACTGCGTGCCAGTAAAACACACTCCTGTTTCAGATGTTTTCCAGCGAGCTGTCCTGGGGCCTCCGGTGTGAACTGCACCCGAAGCACAGGCTGAAGCAGGCTCCAGTTCTTACCCTCTGACCCTGCTTCCTGCCTCCGCTTATCACCCGCCCTGGGTTCAGAGTTTGGGATGCTGCAGCTCTGGGACTCTTCACTTCCAACAGCTCCCTGCGGCCCATGCTGGCCACTGCTTTAGCATTGGTGTCCTTTAATGAAAAGGAGATGGGACTCTGACTTTGTAGTAAAAACCACGCACTCTCTTGTCACGTGCACCTTCTCTCACCCAAACTATTCTTGAAGAAGTACTTCACCAAGGGGTTGGGGCAAGAACAGGAGAGGATGAAGAGTAGAGGAGAGCAGGACTCTTCCTCCTCCACAGAAGGAAACCTGTGAAGACATCTGGGACCCCGGGCTGTTGCTCAGTAGAGTCCTCGAGGTGTTTATATTTGCCCAGTGCTGGACTCGTGACAGATTATTTTGCCTGCAGGGTCTTAACAACATTTTGTAGGTGGTCTTGTAAAAGAAAGCAAATATTTAAGGCTTTTCTCCTTCCCTCTCCTTAATTGTTTATGTGGGGGAGAGAGGTACCAGTTGCTCCTGATAGAGCAGGCCACAGCCCCAGGCAGCCGTGCAGCTCATGCTCTGTGTGAGCAGCTCTGGCCTGCTGTGGTGAGCACTGCGCTGACCTCACTGCCCCCTGGGAGGAGGCCCCCAGTTAAGTTGGGAAAATACATCTGAAAATGTTGAAGTGGATTGCTTCCACGGTCAGGGCATTTGGGAGAAACATCTATGAAATCTGTATAGCCCAGATGTCTTTATATGCACATGCTTAGCAAAATCAGGATTTAACAGATGGAATGAATATATACACTTTGCATATCTAAAGATGCTTATATGATTAAATGTAAGTGATTTTGAATACGTGTATCATACACATTTTGCAAAAGAAAAGCCGACCAATTATATGGTCCACATTATGGTTTACATATGTGGCCATCATTATAAATTATGTCTATCAAGCACTTACAGGGAGTTGAATTAGTTACTGTACAAAGCATATAGCCCTCTTTAGGAATTTATGATCCAGGAAAAACAGCGTTGCCTGCAAGGGAATTAAAGACTATATCATCTGTAATAACAATTGAGATTTGTATATGGTTTTACAAGGTACAAAGTACTCTCACAAACGTGTATAATCTTCACAGAGGCCTGAGAAGGCTACGTGTCTTGGGAGAGGTCGTGCAGTTATTAAGAGCTAGGCAGATTCATTATCAGGTTTTGGTCAGTTCTCTCCTGCCCCCAGTGCTGATATCTGCAGCCCCAGTCCAGCCCTGGGACTGGGAGAGCATGAGGGGCCTCAACAGGATGCAAAGGCCACATTGTGGTTATGTGATGGGCTCACTGTGGTTTCTGTGGTGTGGAGAGTGGTGAGCGTGGGGTTGGGCACTCAAGAGAGCTGTGGCGCGGATGGGTGAGGCTATGCTGCAGCCATGGGGGGCTATCTTCAGGCCAAGTTTCCTTGGGGATTGGAGCCAGGGATTTGCAACAGCCAGAGTCCCCCAAGGATGTGATTTCTGCAGGCAGAGCACAGCTTGGATGATTCCTTGTCCAGAGTTATGCCCACCAGGTGGATGTGGTGGAGAACACGCCAGAGGGCTGGGTGGACAGTGTCAGCAGAGAGACTCAGAGTAGCAGGTGCTGAGCAGGCGCAATAGGCCAGGCTCAATGCCAGGAAGCCGATGTCACTTCACCTCCCGTCTTTCATCAAACCTTTTAGCACCCTCTTCCACTGGTGAGGAGACAGAGCTCAGACAAGCTGAAAACATGTCCCAGCTCACAAGATCTGGTAAGTCAGAGCCAGACTCCCGGCCACCGGCTTCCTCCGAAGCCTGAGTTCCTACTCACTCAGCTGACTGTCTCCCGAGGACCGTGGGCACGTGAGGCCAGAGATCTCAGAATTCTGCTGCACTGGAATCCCTCGGAGGGCTGGCTGAAACTCAGATTGCCTGCCCGCTTGCTGACTCTGTAGGGTCCAGTGGGCCTGAGAATCTGCATTTCTAATGTTCAGGTGCTGCTGCTGCTGGTGGTTCTGGTAGTGGGTATCCACTTTAGAGACCACTGCTTGAGGCTGGGAGACTGACCGGGACAAGGGATGCTGCGGTCTGGTTCTGATTCCCCTGAGACCTGAGTGAGATCCCCTGAGCCTGCTGGTTATCTTAGCATTCCCATTCTGCCTGTTTATGTCTCGAGGTGCATGGGGTGGGAACAGGCCTTTTTTTAGAAGTGCATGTTGCCCAGCTAGTTTTTAAATTTTTTGTAGAGACGAGGACTCACTTTGTTGCTGAGGCTGGTCTAGAACTCCTGGGCTCAAGTGATCCTCCCACCTCGGCCTCCCAAAGTGGTGGGGACTACAGGCGTGAGCCACTGTGCCTGGCCAGGAACTATGACCTAAGCTTCTCCTTGTTAACCAGTGCCAGGCACACAGTGACTGCTCAGTGAATAGTCAGCATCTCGCTGGCTTGTCTGACACCCCGAGGGGCCTCAGACCCCGGCTACCATCTGGCATGGATGCTGCCCGTGTCAGGGCCAGGATGTCTCCATTCTTGTCCACGGAGCTCCACTATTTAGGATACAAGTCTCTTTCTGGGGTTTTAGAACTCCATCTATATTCAATAAAATTCACATGATCATTCAGCTAGGACTACCCCCAGGCCTGCCTTCTTGCTGAGTTCTGGGCTCCATTTCTCCCGTGGGAGCAGGGATTGGTCAGCACCAGCAGCCATTCCCGAGTGAGGGCATCACAGGCTTTGCTGCTCTGTGGGGTGTAGCCTCACCCCATGGGTCTGGAGCAGGGCACCAGTGCCAGTCCTGGGTTTCTGTGTGGGAAAGACACTTTTGACAGCATCAACTCTGTGGGTGAATTTGGAGGAGAAAAGCATGCTTTTAAAATTTTCATCAAATAAGATAGATATTTTATAGATTACAAGTAAAATTTGCATGATTTTTTAAGATAGAAATTTAGATGTGAAGGAAATGTGCTTCTAAACGGGGCCAGTCTCCTTGGGGTAACACCATCGCTCTTCCGAGCCTGCAGGGTCATTTCTGTGGAAAAGTTTGAAAGTTAGTGACGAAGAATAAGCAAAGCAATGACCATCTTACTCTCTCAATATTGGGCCTTTATGTAAATATCAGCTGCAGATATTATGGAAGAGAAATAAGTTCACAGGGAGCAAAAGTTGTGTGTGATGGACAGTGGTCCTGGAGCTACTGTGTGGGCAGACAGTGGGTCTGTCCTGGACAATTGCTGTCACTAGCCTGCAGCCATCAACATCAAGAAGTCAACACTTGTTCACAGCCTCAGTATTCTTAAGGGTCTGTGTTGCGAAACGAGGTCACTAACTCTTCTATTCCAATTGCCCTTTTTGCAGTATCACTTTGCCAGTTGGTCTGTGACTTGCTTTGGCCAATAAGATACAGCAGAAATTCTCCCTTAAGTTGTAGCTTCTATTCTTTCTCTGTCTTGGGAGCCAGCTGTCTTGTTTAGAAGTTCAGACTAAGCTGCTTGTTGGTGAGGTTGTGCAGACAAAGGTCAGAGTGCAGGAGGCTTAAGGCACTGGGCGGCAGCCAGCATCGTGTCTAGATGACTGTGTGTGGCCAGCTCGGTCACCCAGTGACCCCTGTGGAGCCGAGATGGATCGTTCTGCATAGCTTTGCCCAAATTCCTTAGCCTCAAAATCAACAGGAACAACACAGTGGTGTTTGAAGCCACTATGCTTTGGGATGGTTTGTTACGCAGCAATAGACAGCTGGCACGGGCCATTGGCACAACCACACATCAGCTCTGTTGAGTATTGTATAGGCATGGTGGTACATTTAAAAATACTTATTATCTTCCTTAAGGTAATAGGTGAAGAGTCTTTAATGAGAATAATCGAGTAAATAAGTTTATTAAAAATAATAATGTCAAAGCTAGGTGTGGTGATTTATGCCTATAATTCCAGCACTTTGGGAGGCCTAGGAAAGAGGTTTTCTTCAGCCAGAAGTTTGAGATCAGTCTGGGCAGCTGAAACCCCGTCTCTACAAAAGAAAAAAAAAGATTAGCTGGTCATCATGGCATGCACCTATAGTCCCAACTACATGGGAGGCTGAGGTGGGAGGATTTCTTGAACCCAGGAGTTTGAGGTTGCAGTGAGCTATGATCCTGTCACTGCATTACAGTTTGGGTGACAGAACAAGACTTTGTCTCTATAATAATAATAATAATAATAATGCCACTATTGGCCAGAATATTAGCCTTGTGATTATTGGCCTTATTGGTCAATTAAGGCTACCTTGAAGATAATTCCACTTAATGAAAGATACCATGCAATAACCATGAGACAGCAGCAGATGGGTGAGTCTCGAAGCCTGGGGTGCTTTAGGGGCAACTGGAGGAAAATGCTGTATGAGGCGACACTGCAGGAGAAACTCTGTCAGTTCCTGGGTCCTGGGATAAGCAGGGAGGCTTTCGTCAGAGCTGACCGCACATGGGAGACCTTTGAACATTTTCTCTTTCCCTTTCAGTGAAGCAGAGCCTGCCGCCCCGGCCGGTGTTTGTGGATCTTTCCAGTTTAATGTTTTGTTTACCCCACTGCTGATTTTCCTGGGAACACTAGTGTGTGTTTTAAATTACTTCTCTTTCCCCTTTAGACCAGAATTAGCCTCTTTCCTTCTGAGTGCAAGATTCCGTGGCCCAGTGTTTCAGGGAAAAACTCTCAAAGTGCTTTTCCTCTGCTTTCACACCACAACCATCAACACGGAAGACTTCTGTGCCCAAATGCAGGGGGATTCTTCTCCACCAACAAGCAGGGGACACCAGCTGGGTGTCCCCCAATTCAATTCTAACACTACCTGGAGATAGCATCAAGTCCCACAGGTTGAGGGCTCAGTCCCCAAGACTGCGACACTGCCAGACACCACGCAGTTGGATTGCTGAAATAATGAGCTTTTTTCCTGGATCAAGGCATCTGGACCAAGAGAAAAGAAAATATTTCAGGCACTGAGCATTAATGGCTGTAGGTGTTCATTTAGAGAAAAAGAACTGAAGGAAACCTGGGTGGTCAGAAAACTCTAAAGTCACCAGATTTGTGGTTTTATTTTCTAAACTCTTTCTCCCCCAAAATCCCAAAGCATTTTACCTCTGTTGAGTCTATTTTAATGGAGAGGGAAAGTGAGAAGTCTAAACTTTCCCCTAATTGATTTTTGGCTGTTGTGTCTATGAGAGACATGAAAATACTGTTCTTTGCAGATTTCTTTCTTTTCCTATTAGGACAAAGTTTCCTATTAGGAAAGATAAATTAGGATCTATTTATTTCTGTTTCCCTAGTGGTTTGATAGTTATGATCAGTGAGAGTATTGTGAGTAGTAGGTGAGTATGTTACAGAAACCATTAACCATCATTGGCTATATAACCATCCCCAATAATCTGGTATATTGGGGCCCAAAGAGAAAGACAAACTCCAAACACCAAAGAAAAGAATGTCACTCAAAGGTCAAATGGCCCAGGTGAGCCTGGAATGGAAGGAGCTGTCCTTTATGTCGCTAATCTACTAAAGCTCCCCAGGACTGGGAATTCATATACTGGAGGGAGGAATGAAACAGTCCAACATCAAAACAAACAAACAAACAAACAAACAAAAAAAAAACATTGCTGGGAAGTCTTATTGCTGGGAAGTCCTTTTAATTCAAGCTGGGCCATTGTAGCAGGTTGTCAGAGACCCTCAAGGTCACAAAACCACACTTGAACTGAGAACCTGCTTCCACTAACTGTGGGGTGCATGTGAGTGACTCAGCGTGCTCAGACTCTCCCTCGGGCCAGGTCTGCACGGGAGCTGGTAGGCGGATCAAGAGAAAGATATTTCTCAACAGCTGCCTCTCTCAGCCTCCCTCCTCCTCCTTATTATTCCTAGAAATGACAACAAACATTGCCTGCTTTGCAAGAGGGCTGCACAGCTACTTAATTTGCAAATAAGAAAGGATAAGTGGATTCTTTCTCATTTTGGAACTGGAAAAGGGGAAAGCAGGAGTTTAGTATTTTCAACAGGAGATGAGAACCTATGGAGGCCACCCTAGAAATGGGCAGGTTCCACGGTGCCTGAGGGGCCTTCTGATTCTTTATTGCTCAGTAACAAATCACCTAAAACTTAGTGGCTTAAGAACACAACATTTAGGTTACTTGCAAATCTGCAGTTTGGGCAGAATTCAGTAGGACAGCTTCTTTGTCCCTGCTCCATGGACAGAGGCTGAGAGTGACTGGTCCTGGGGCTGCAGTCATCTGTGGGCTCGCACTTTCAACACGACTGGGTTGTTGCTGGTAGATCCCACTTGGGCCATCAACCAGAACCATTAAAGGAACCCCTCCCCATGTTTGCTGGGCTACCTCGCGATGGCTGGATTCCAGGAGACAGGAAACAGCAGCCACCAGCTTCTTCAGGAAGCATCCCCTTCTGCTGTACTCAAGTGGCCAAGGAGCCTCAGAGAGCCGGGATGCAGGAGGGTCACACGTAGACACCCATTCTCAGTGAAAGGGCTGTGAGAGATATCGGGCCTTGTTTTATAGTGGTCGCAGTGGTTTACCTTCCAGTTGTAGAATCACAGCATTTACCTCTTAGAAGTCATTGAGACCACTTACAATGAACATCCACACTTTGCAGGAACCTCGTCTGCAGCATGCTGGTGAAAGTTAATGGTGGTCTGCCCTGGATTGGGGAGATCATGTGATCATTACAGAGCCATCCTATAACAAGGACCCGGAGGCATCAGGCACATAGCAAGAATGTGAGAAAGGCCCTTCCTTGAGGCCCTTGAGGCCCTTGAGCCCCTGGCTAGGTCCCTGGCAGGACTACTGGGAGCAGCCTCCACCTTTTCAGTGTCCTCCAGGATGGGTCAGATGCAGAAGAGAAGCTGTTAGAAGTGTAGCCACCAGCACCTGTGGGCCATGAGAGCCAGAACAGCTAGTCTTTGCACGTGAGCCAGTAGTCCATCTAAGTGGTACAGCCTTAGGAGTTTACTCAACTCTTTCAACTTGTTGCCATCATTATCAACAAAATCATCACCTTGACAGTATCTCTGCACTTCTTAGCACCTACCACTTGACATCCTTTTGTTTCCTTTGTACGTCCACAGAGGTGTGTGTATGACTCTGAAATCTGTTCCCCTCACTAGAAAGTAAGCTTCCTGAGGACCAAGACTTTGAGTGCTTTGCTCATTACTGTTACCATAGTGCCTGGAACGGCAACTGCACTCTGTAGGTGTCCAATAAATGGTTTTAAGGGAGTAAATGAATCCTCACCATCACCATTGTCATAATCATCCCATAGTGACATTTTGTTTATCCCAACCAAATGTCTGTCTCTTGAATCTTATAACTTTCTCTTAATCCTTGTTTTTCTGCTAAAAAGACAGAAATTGGTAAAATGTTTGATAAGCAGTTGGGGGTCTGTTTTCTTTTTTATTTGCTAAGCAAACAAGTGATGAGACCCTTCCTTGGTTCTGGCTTTGGTTGGAAGAAGTGTCGAATTAGCTGTGCTCTCTAAGTTTACTTTTAGTTCCAAAATATTAACATGTAAAGCATAGATAAATGCAGCTTCAGCTACCTATGCCAAAAATGTCCTGCACAACTTCTGATGACTTCATGAGTTTGTGTTAGTTATAAGGGTCTAAGAATGAGGAAAACTGTCATTTGGTTGGCCTTCAGTTTAGAATCACAACATAGCAGCGATGTGATTTTCTTAAAACCAATATCCTAGCATTGTGCTTCATCTGGAAATGAATCCATCAGTAAGTTTAAATTATGAGGAAAACAGAAGAAAAGAGAAATTCTATTTCTTATGAATTTATTTTCATTTTTATTTTGTGAGACAGAGTTTTGCTTTGTCGCCCAGGATGGAGTGCAGTGACATGATCTCGGCTCACTGCAACCTCCACCTTCTGGGTTCAAGCAGTTCTCCTGCCTCAATCTCCCAAGTAGCTGGGATTACAGGCACCTGCCTAATTTTCGTATTTTTAGTAGAGATGGGGTTTTGCCATGTTGGCCAGGCTGGTCTCAAACTCTTGACCTCAACTGATCCACCTGCTTTGGCCTCCCAAAGTGCTGGGATTACAAGCATAAGCCACTGCACCTGGCCGTATTTCTTATGAATGTAGTACTTAGGAAAGGAAGGAATCCTGCCTGGGACTCTCCCTTCTTTGGCTTCTCTGGGTTCTCATCACTCACCAAAAATTGTCGATGTTGTCTCAGAAGCCTCCTGCCTTCCCTTCCTCTTCCAAGCACCCATCACATAGCATCACACCTGAGAGGTGATGATACAGTCTCTAGTCCCTTTGCCACTGGAGGAAAACTGAAGACCTACCACATAATACAGTTTTCCCCTCATTCTTATGCCCTTAGGAGGCCTGGGAGCTGTGGCTGGTCAGTTTTAAGCTTCTCTCAAGGCCCTGTTCAGTTTGCCTGCTTCCTGAAGCTGACCCTTATTCCCAGGCATGGTGACATTACATCCACCCAGTCCCTTTAGCTCTGATTTTTCTACCCTTTTATTAATTAATTTTTTTAGTTTTGCATCTAAGGCCATTATCTTTTAATCTTCATCATCTTCTTATACTCATGACTAGTATCTCTCCATCTAGAATTCAAGCTGCAGGTTTGAGAGGGATTAAAAAAATAGCAAAAGAAATTAGCAACAGAGAAAACAGACAACTTACAGAATGAGAGAAAAGATTTGCAAACTATTCATCTGGCAAAGGTCTAATTTCCAGAACCTATAAGGAACTCAAACAAATTTATTTAAAAAAAGACAAATAACCGCAAGGGACATGAACAGAATTTTTCAAAAGAAGACATACATATGAAAAAAAAAAAAAAAAACTCAATACCACTGATCACTAGAAAAATGCAAATCAAAACCACAGTGAGATGCCATCTCACACCAGTCAGAATGGCTACTATAAAAAGTCAAAAAATAAAAGATGTTGGCAAGGTTGTGAAGAAAAAGGAACACTTATACACTGCTGGTGGGAGTACAAATTAGTCCAACCATGGTGAAAAGCAGTGTGAGAATTCCTCAAAAAGCTGAGAACAGAACTACCATTGAACCTAGCAATCCCATTCCTGGGTATATACCCAAAGGAATAGAACTCATTCTACCATAAAGACACATGCATATGAATGTTCATTGCAGCACCGTTCACAAGAGTAAAGACATGGAATCAACCTAAATGCCCATCCAGATTGGATAAAGAAAAATGTGGTACGTATATACTGTGGAAAACTATGCAGTCATAAAAAAGAATGAGATCATGGCTTTTGTGGAAACATGGATGGAGCTGGAGGCCGTTATCCTTAGCAAACCAATACAGGAACAGAAAACCAAATACCTCATGTTCTGCCTGATAAGTGGGAGCTAAATGACAAGAACTCATGGACACAAAGGGGAACAACAGACACTGGGTCTACTTGAGGGTAGAGAGTGGGAGGAGGGGAGAGGATCAGAAATAATGACTATTGGGTACTAGGCTTAGTACCTGGGTGATGAAATAATCTGTACAACAAACCCCTGCAACATGAGTTGACCTATATAACAAACCTGCACATGTACTCATGAACCTAAACTACAAGTTAAAAAAAAATTTTTTTAAAATAAAACCTCTTTACTAGCCACAATATTTAATGCTTACTTCTGATCACCAAATATGTGGTAGAGGGGCGGTTTCCCACACCAAGCAATTCTCCAGTTCTCTGTGGACTCCAGCTGGATATCCTACCATTCAATTCAGTGCTAAAAGCTGGCTATACTTGGAATTGATGCAGACCCTACAGGTTATGGGCTCAGTTCCACAAAGCTGCCCACCCCCACCACTCCTGACACTAGCCACAAGTCCAGTTGACAGCTGGGCTTCTGACCAACCAGCTGTAATTTGGAGGTTCCCATGACCTCTTCCCCAGGTTCAATAATTTGCTAGCACAGCTCATAGAAAACAATTTACTTATTAATCACAAGTTTATTATAAAGACTACGACTCAGGAACAGCCAGATAGATGAGCTGCATAGGGCAAGGTATGGGGGAGGGGTGCAGTGCTTTCATGCCTCCTCTGGGTATGCTATCCTCCCAGCTTGTGGATGTGTTTACCTCCTGGAAACTGTGAACCTCATTCTTTTGGGTCTTTATGGAAATTTTACTATGTAGGCACAACTGATTACATCATTGGCCATGGTGATTAGCTCAATCTCTGGCCCCTCTCCCCTCCCCCAAAAGGTAGGGGTGGAGGTGAACGTTCCAACCCTCTAAGTACATGATGGGGTCTTCTGGCAACTGGACTCTCATCCTTAGGGCTTTTCAAAAATCACCTCATGAACAGAAACAGATGTGATTGGAAGGGACTTGTTATGAATAACAAAAGGTGTTTCTTTCAACTTTATTGCTCTTATCTCTTAGGAAATTCCAAAAGTTTTAGAAGCTCTATACCAGGAACTGGGATGAAGACCAAATATATTTCTCATTATAAATCACAATATCACAAAGCGTTTTGAAATGTAGTGTATTAGGAGGGAATTTGAGGTAGAGTAAGTTCAATAGGTTATGAGATGATGACCATTGGACAGATAGTTTACTACTCACAGTTCCAGGGAGCATGCCATGAATGGGCTGGGGGCCCCGAGAAGGATTGGTCAAGAGGCAGAAGGAGCGAGGGAACAACAAGGGCAAGAATCCTTAGTGTGGTTTCCACGGGAAGTATGGGTGACACAGTGCAAGTAGGCTTAAGAATGGCTAGTTTGAATAATTTTAGTGGACTCTGGGGCCTAAGGTCTGTCCCTAATTGTCTGATACCTGGCTCTGAGGTGATTAAGACAGGTGGATATGGTCCAGTGTGTGAGACCCCAATAAAGAAGGCAGTGTGGGTGTGGGCTCTGGACTGGTTGGTTTGTTATGAAGGGTGTGCTCACAGATAAGTTGTTTATTATCCCTAGGAATTGAGTAACCTGACAGGGTCAGTCCCTCCATGGTCAGCAAGACCTCAGATACCACAGCATCAGAACACAGAAAAGAAGACATGGTTAATACAGCAGGTGACTAGGAAGCACAGTTTATGTTTTGATCTCTAGTGTCTGGTCTTAGCAGTCTACATAAATATTGTGGAGTCAGTGTTTCTCAGAATGGGGCCTACAGAGCATTTATATCAGACTCATTTGATGAGCTTATTAAACACGAGATCCCTGGGCCCCTGCCCTAGACGTGACATCTCAGCATCTCTGGAGATGGTGGGTTCCGGCAATGGTATATTGGGAAGTTCCCTGTGTGAGTTCTGTGACCACTCTGGCTTGAGAACTGCTGTAGTGTCTTACCGATCTCTTCTCCTCGCTGGCCCATTAGTCAGCTCTGAGTTCAGAGGAAGGCTTAGTTGAACTCACAGGAACTTGAGCAACTTTCCCAAATGGAAAGCACCAGTCTCCACACCTCTGGCTCAGTTGGAGAGAATTACTTCTGGAACTGTCAGGGGCTTCCTGGAGCACTGAGGCAGAAACAACTTTCCTGTCTTAATGAAGGCAGGTCAGGGAGTGGGTGATGGGGAAAGAGAACTCTAGTCTGGGCTGCACTTGGAGCTGTAGAAAACCAAGACACGAAAGTAACATAATGATAAGTTATGCCCTAACAGCTACTCACTGGGTTCAAAAAGGCCAATGAAGCTTTTTTATTTTTATTTTTTTTTTGTACAGTTATGTTTGGAGAAATGTTATTTGAGAGAAATATCAGTAAGAACTTATAGTCCCAAAAGCAGAGCTCTGGTGACCCATGTGGACTTTGTCAAGAGCTGGGGGGCAAGGCAAGCAGCCAAATGGTCAGAGAAGTTAGGGCTGGAGGGCAGCGGGGGTCACAGGAGGTGCACACAAACCGCTGTGACCTGGGTATATAGCTGGGGCCAATAGGCAGTCCAGATAGGAGCACTGGAGTAAGAAGTTGGGTTCCTGGAGTAATTCCTTGGAAGAGTTTGCTCTATTTGTTTTGGCAATCTTTCCCAAGGCTAAATTGCCTACCTCCAAGGTTAGACTTACTATTATCTCCTTTAAAGATTACGAAGGGACTTCGATGGAGGAATTCTGTCCTCTAAGCTCTGTTCCTTTCTGCAGAATTCTCTGGCCCTCCTGGAGCTTCTATGAGTTACCCACTAACCTTTGATAAGTCCTTGTAACTTGATTAGCTCTAGTGGGTTCTGCTGTCTACAACAAAGAACCCAGCCTGCTACCCATCCAATGAGCTGGCTACTGGGATTACTAAGCAGATTCCAAACTATGTGAGACCCATCCACATGCCTCTCATCATGACTTTGAACACAGCTCCTGCTCTCTCCCTGCCTTCATTTTTCCCCTTCACTGCCCTCGAGGAGGGACCTACACTAGTTTTAAAGAGCCCTACCCAGTGCTCTGGACTAGAAGTTGCTAGGAAAGTTTAAAGTTTAAAGTAGTGAAGACAACAGGACTCGATCTTTATGCTCCTTGTAATCTCCCTCTCAAAGCAGTCTTCCTAATTGCTTTGAATTCCTGTCCCTTGTTGTGCTGGCCTGGGTGTGTCTAATTTTCTAGAGGCCTAGGTCACTGCTGCCCAGACCCACCATTCATGTGCAAATGATGGGCTGGAGGTGTCAAAGACATCTGTGTCTACAAGAATAAACTTAGAAAACAATAGAGGAGAAAACTCTCCATCACCACAAGCCCACAGCAGTCCCACTGGGGACCCTCAGTAACATACCATATGCCAGCCCTACCGGCTCTCTGTAGTCTTAACCTCAAATTTTAATATTAAAATCAGCAGCTTAACTTATTTAAAACTTGAGAAGTCTGTGCTTTTTCTAGTTCTGTTAAAAGCGAATGAGCATTTTCCTTTTAGTCTTGTTTAGACAGCGGTATAAATGGATCTGTCAGTCGGATGACACAAAACACACAGCCTGTTTCTCCCTAGATGATGATAATGATGGTGAGAATGATAATGAGGATTGATGGCCGTGGAGCTGCCTCATGTTGGCTCCTCCTTCCTAGGGTTGCTAGAGGTTTGCAGAGGAACATTTCTTCTCCTTAGTGAGCGAGGAGCTGGGTCAGGTAGGTATTAGGGAGACAGGATTTGAGCTCTTCAAGGAGGGCTGCTTGTTCTGTTTGGAACACCACCCAGGAAAATCTGGAATTGGTGACACCAGCACAGAAATCTCTACTCCATTCACATTCTCAGGGATTCGGGTGAACCCACCCCTTGCATCAGGGCTGCCAAGGAGGATCCAGGGCTGGTGACACAGAAAAACCAGGTTCTAATTTGGGCATCATGTCCAGGCCTCGGAGTCCTGAGCTGCACATCACCTCAGCTGCAGTCTTCCTCCATTGTAAGTTGTTTCTTCTCCATCCTGCCCCACCGTGGCACTTGCCAAAATCACAGGAAAAGATGCTATGGAAATGCTAACCAATGGTAGGAATGTTACATATTTTAAGCCTTTTTTAGAAATGTGGTTTAATGTTGCCCCATTAAAAACTGAAACTAAGAGGTGATGGGTGACTCAAGGTGATGTGGGTGGCCAGGCAGAAGGAGACCCCTGTTTCTGTTAGGAAGTGCTCCCAGCACTAGCGCTAGCCCTGATGGCTGACCAAGAAGTTGCCTTCTCCCTGAATTTGCTTTGCCTGCCTGTGTCCTTGAATTTCTCTCCCTTCAGAACTTCTCCAGCTCATGTAGTCTGTAACTCATCCCTGATCTTGACCAGCACTGCCTTGCATGATGGCTCCCTTTTTTACCTGGGACACTCAGAAAGGCCTCTGAGGGACATCTAACTGCTGTTTTCCCAAAACAGTGTCCTCTGTCAGCAGGAAGGAGTTAAGGTTGGTGTTCATCTCTATTTTAATGGCAGTTAGAGATCAATAACCCCTCTTCAGAGGGGTTATTGAATATACAGGAGGTAGCCAAATGCCTAGGCAGATAGGAGCAGGTCCCCCAGTGAAACTCTACCTTCAAGCCAGAGAAACAACCTGAAGGCTGAAAGACTAGACTGCTGGTCCCAGATGAAACTGGTAATCCAGAGTGAGAACTTCTATTCCTGTTTGCCCACCCTTTCCTGATCAATTCTTTCTGAATAATACCTTTTAACCAATCAAATGTTGCCTTCTCCACTACTACCTATGGCCTACCCCTCCCCTATTGTAAGCCCATAAAAGCCCCAGACTCAGTCACATTAGGGGGGACTTACCTGCCTTCAGGTAGGGGGGCCACCCCCATGTCCCCTCTCCACTGAAAGCTGTTTCATTACTTAATAAAACTCCCCCACGTTACTCACTCTGGGTGTTGGTGTATACTCATTCTTCTTGGGCATGGGACAAGAACTCGGGAACTGGTGCCTAAGTCAGACTTGGCCCAGGTGGGTTGAGTGGGAGGGCTGTCTCCTGCAGCAGGTAGCATGGCTGAGTGAGGCCTGGGCATGTGAATATTCTCTCTGTCCTTCAATTAAACCATCAACCATGCAAAGGACATGGAATACTTTGTCCCTCAGGAAATGCTTGCTGTTGCTGGTGATCAGGCTCTGAGAATAATCTCGAAGGTCACATAGTACCTACCTTAAGAGACTGTCCTACTTCCTAAAAGAATGTTCTCTATCACAATGCCTGGTCCTGACCTGGAGTTCCCATCAGGTGGGAGAGGCTGGGGAGGGGAGAGTCATCTTAGGGCAGCTCCGGCCCTGAGGCTAGGACATTCTGCAGAGTTCTCTGGGACCCTTCACATTGGTATCTGCAGAGCCACAGCAACTATGAGAGGCAGGTTCCGGCTATTTACTTTTTTCTGGGCTCTAAGGAAAACTCCTGGAATTTTGCTTTCCTAGAGTTAAGGGCTGTGACTCTACTGGATCCCTTTCCTATTGCTGGTGCATCCCCCGCAGGACCTGCCTCAACCTATGCCCCAGGAAAAATCATTGGTCTGGCTCTTTCCCCTTTTTCTGACAAAGTATTGTCTCTAAAGCTGAAGGGATTTGCAAAGTTGAAGAAAAGCAGTGTGCGGTATTGTATTTACAAAGGATAGACAAAGTGACTGCAAAATAGAATAAGCCTACCTCATCTGTCCGGCATTAATAATGCAATTTCAAAGAGGGAGAGGGAAATGAGTACTCTGAACCCAATTTGACCTACTCTTCCCTAAGAATCAGAAAATGCCATCCACGCTCATTTAATTAACTGTAGTTTCATAAAAATGTGTGCGTATGGAGGGTATATTTTATTCCCATTTTGAAAAAAGAACAATTTGCTGTTCTTAAGAAAATTTTTTAGACCCTGGATACAGTCTATATTTGGCTCTCATTTCTTTGTTTTTGTAGAAATGGTGTCTCACTACATTGCCCAGTCTGGTCTTGAACTCCTGGCCTCAACCATAGTCTTTGAATGGGGGGAAATTGTCTTAGTTAGAAAATATCATTTGTTCATTTATTTATTTAGTATTTTATGGAATTACTTTATTCAGAAAATAGAACTAGTTCTGTGAATGATATAAAATGGAATAGGAATTTCTCCCTTTAAAATATTAAATTTGATTGGGGGAAACAGATCACATGTATCAATGTCAACATTAGAAATTATAAATAAAATACTGGTTGGGCATAGTGGCTCACACCTGTAATCCCAGCATTTTGGGAGGCTGAGGCAGGTGAATCACCTGAGGTCAGGAGTTTGAGACCAGCCTGGCCTGGAACTCACCTTTAGTAGAGATGGTGAAATCACATCTCTACTAAAAATACAAAAATTAGCTGGACGTGGTGGTGGGCACCTATAATCCCAGTTACTCGGAAGGGTGAGGCAGGAGAATCACTTGGCAGGAGGCGGAGGTTGCAGTGAGCCGATATCATGTCATTGAACTCTAGTCTGGGTGACAAGAGTGAAACTCCGTTAAAAAAAAAAAAAAAGAAAAGAAATTATAAATACTGTGAAACCGTGGAGGAAAGTGCTTATGAGTGGGTAGGCATGCAAGTTCTGTGGAAAGGCGCTTTGGAGCTGGGCACGAGAGGAAAGGTAAGGTGTCAGCACACAGAGCTTGGTGTCCCAGCAAGGCTGTGAGCAAAGGCACAAGGGTGGGGAAGGCTGGAGTCTGGGTGGTGAAAAGGCCGAGTGGCGTGCAGGATGTGGGGGAGGACTGGGAGACAAGCTCAGTGGTTCCTCATGTTTGGATTCAGATTATGCAACTCTGGCAGAATATCACAGAAGCAATGCTGTGTTCTTCTCATTGTATCATATCAGCTAGCACAGGATTTCTATTTGTCTCATTACTGATGGAATTTATGTTGGTCATTTGATTAATGATCTCTCTAAGTTTCTCCACTATAAAATTATTTTTAACAGAATGACAATTAAAACACAACATATCAAAATTTGTGGGAAGCAGTTAGAGCTTATAGCTTTAGATGCTTCTATTTGAGAATAAGAAGTTCTAAGCTGGGTGTGGTGCCTCATACCTGTAATCCCAGGATTTTGGGAGGTCTGGATGAATCACTTGAGCCTGGAAGTTTGAGACCACCTCGGACAGCACAGTGATACCCTGTCTCTACAAAAAATAACAATGAAAACTAAAATTAAAAAATAAAAAGCAAGAGTTCTTAATCAATAAGTTTACGAAGCAAAAAAGGGGCTCCAATCATACCCCAAGTAAGTAGAAGAAAGTCATAAGAAATCAATAAAATAGAAAAAGGCAAAATAATCAATGAAACCAAATCTTGGTTCTTGGAAATGATTTAAAACTGATAAACTTGGCCAGGTATGGTGGCTCAAACCTGTAATCCTAGCATTTTGGGAAACTGAGGCAGGAAGATTACTTGACACAAGAGTTCAAGATCAGAATGGGCAACACAGTGAGACCTCATCGCTACAGAAAAAAACAAAACAAAACCTGGGCATGGTGGCACACACCTGTAGTTCCAGCTACTCAGGAGGTTAAAGTGGGAGGATTGCTTGAGACCAGGAGGTTAAGACTGCAGTGAGCTGAGCTCATACCACACACTTCGGCCTGTGTGCAGAGTGAGACCCTATCTCAAAAAATAAAAGGAAAAAATTGATAAACTTCTAGTTAGACTGATTAAGAAAAAAACAGAAGACGTTAAAAGTATCAAGAATGAAAAAAGGAACATCACAACTGATCCGACAGATAGATGCTAAAAGGAGAGTAAGAATATTATGAACAATTTCATGCCAATACATTCAAAACCTTAAAATAAATTCCTTGAAAGACACATATTACCAAACTTGACAAAAGAAGAAACTGAGATTCTTAACAACCATATCTATATTAAAGAGATTTAATTGAGAGTTAAATTCCCATAAGAAAACTCCAGGCTCAGATGGTTTAGTGTTGAATTTTATCAAACATTTAAGAAAGAAGCAATACCAAGCCTACACAAATTTTTTTTCTAGAAACAAAGAAGGCAAGAACATTGCCAGCTCAGCATCATCTTGATATCAAAACTTGACAAGGACATTACAAGAATAGAATACTATAAGCCATTTCATCCCACGAGGAAATGTAAAAATCCTTACCAACATATTAGTACTACATTATACAAAAGACCACTTCAATAGATACAGAAACTGCACCTGAAAAGACTCACGCTTTTGGAAGTTTCTTCTGAATGCCTAACAAGTCTCTCCTCCTTCTCTGGTAGGAGCTTACCTGTGTGAGCCTCATGTGAGTGCTGGTAGTTCTCTGCCCTGCTCATGGAGTTCTTTCATACTTGCTCTGATGAGTATTCACTGATAAGCTCAAGAGACCCATATACAGATTGGCAGGCTCTTCTGCCATAATTCTCCTTATCTTCTTACTCTGCCTCCTCAACTAAGAGCTGGCCCAATGTCTTCATATTCTGATCTCTTAATTCAGCAGAGCTGTCATCTCTGCTTGGATGCCTCCCATAAACTGTGGGTAGAAAGTGCCCTCAGGCAGAAAGTGCCCTCAGGCAGAAAGCTGGGGAGACTCTGGGTCCTGCCTCTCTCAGGGACCCACAGTCCTCTTGCCTCTTGTCCAATGTCTGAAAATAGCTGTTTCATATATTTTGCTCAGATTTCTATTTACTCCAACATGCATTTCAGAAGTGAGATTCTTGGCAAGGAATTTTGAAGGTAGAATCACAATAACAGTTGAGAAAGGAGTACTTGGTAATTGGTTCTTTGAGAGTACATAAAGGAAGAGAGATATCAAAGAGAGTGTCAAGCATTTGAGTTGGACGCCTGATAGAGAATGGTGGGCAGTGGCTGGGGGACACACAGGAAATGCTCAAAAGGTTGAAGATGCAGGGCTCTGATTTGAGGGGCATATGGTGGTCAGAAGAGGTCCACTTGATGGAGTCCACAGCTGTGGGAGGAGAAGCTGTTGTAGAGGATGAAATTTGCAAGGAGACAGGAGCGAGTGGGGAAAAGGAAAAAGAGAGCTAAGGACAGTTTCTTGTAAATAACTTAGGTTGTATTATGAGTAAGAGCCAGCAAAGAAGGCAGAGAACAGAATAGAATCAGAGAAGTTATTTCAAAATAGCTAGAAGAGAAGATCTGAAATGTTCCCAACACAAAGAAATGATAGATGTTTGAGGCGATAGGTTTCCTAAATAATCTGACTTAATTATTACACATTGTATGCATGTATCAAAATATCACATGTACCCCCAAAATATGTACATATATTATATAGCAGTAGAAAAAAAAATTTTAATTGCATCTGGCAATGAAAAGGTCATTGGTGACCGCCAAAGAAGACTGCCAGTAAAACATGGGGGCGTGACCTTGACTGCAATGGTTAATGGGAAGTGGGTGTTGAGGAAGTGGAGGCAGGGGGAAGAGCAGGTGAAAGGAAGAAGGGAGATCTCAGGGGCAGCTGGAGGGTGGTGAGTAGGTGGGCTTGGTTTAGGGCAGAACGAAGCATGGCTGTTAGCAGAGAGAGTCATCTTCCCTGAGCTGTAAATCTAACTTGCTGTTGGTGTGGGTGTTTGGGTCATAGAAATTCCATTTCCATCTATTCACGTCTGTATTTATTGACTGCTCGCCTGGTCCAAAAGGGATTTCAGTAGGCTCGGCTTCCAGTCTGTCATGAACTCATTCGATTCGGCCTCCGTCTTGTGCCCACCCATGTGTCATCCACACTGTGGAGGATAGTGCAGGTCAGTTCGTGAATTGCCAGCACCTAGGTATGATGTAGGCTGTCGAAGCCCAGAGCAAAGGGAATTATGAACAGAACCCTCAGACTCTGGGATCCATCAGGCTCCACTGCTCCTGCAGAATGTTGGCCCACCAGCTTCACATCAGGTCCACCCTTCAGTCCTGAGGGTGGGTGTTGCGTCCTGGCTGCCCACTGCTCCTCCTGCTGCAGTGGCTAAGACAGGAGTCCCCACCACACTGAGGTGCCCCTTCTCACAGCTGGGTTTCACTTTGTTTCTGGGCTTCAGAGCAGTGTGGCCTTGCTCTCCTGTGAGCTCTATTTAACTCATTACTGTCCTGACAGTGACCGTGGGCCAGCGGGGCACAGGGCTGTGTGAAGAGCCAGCTGTTTCACCTCTGTGCAACTCCAGGCCTCATGAGGGTAGAAGAGCCCCATGGGATGAAAGTTTCTAAAAGCTGAGCTAACACTGTCTCAGCAGGCCCAGGAAGGAAGGGCACTTTGCATGGGGATCTGGGAGTCTCTGGGGTCAAAGAACCCCACAGCTTGAGGTGATGGATTTTACCCCATGAGAGGGATAAAGAGCCGCAATACAGTGAACTCCACCCCATGGGGTTCTTTGACCCCAGAGACTTCCAGATCGCCATGCAAAGTGCCCTTCCTTCCCGGGCCTGCTGAGACAGTGTTCACTGAGCTTTTAAAAAATTTTCTCTAAAAAATGCAAGCAGTTGTTAAGAGCTTATTCACTTTTGTCTAGTCAAATTCTCCTCCTGGGAATTTGACTATACTGTTCCCAGTTTTCAGGTGTGTCCAAAGAAGCCCCGAGAGGTCAGACGATGCATCCAAAGTCACATGGCTGAGTCAGGATGGAGGAAGGACTGGCATCAAGGCCTCCAGCTTCCTCTTGAATTATAAGGTCTTGTAAAGGGTCTGTTACTTGCAGGGAGACAGCAAGTTTCTTGTATGTCACCCAGTACTCCAAATATCCAGTATAACCCAAATGAGTCCCTACAGCCTTATGAGGCATGTAGAGGGATTCTGCACACTTGAGGAGCTCAAATGGTTGATTTTCAAGTCCAAGGACACCATAGGGCTAGGAATTCTGACCTTGCTCCTGGTGCCACTGGACGTTTCAGTTTGCAGAGATTACACCACGGCAGCACCCCGGGGCTGTACTTGAGTGTCACAGAATGAGTATGTCTATATTTTCGAGAAATATTTCTGGCAGGTTTCGTGTATTTCAGAGTTCTCAGTCGGGACCAGCTAATTATTTCCCAAAGCTTTTTGTTAGTGGGTTAGGATTGGTGCCCCTCATCTCACACACTGGGAACAGCACCAGTTCACACCAGGGGGAGTGTCTGTTGTGGACGGAAGAGAAAACCAGGAGCACAGCTTGTCATGGGGGGTCCAGCTGCAGACCCCAGGCCATTCAACCGACACAGCAGGGCCAAATTTTCTCCATTTCAGGGAATTCTTTCAAGGCCAATCTCAGAATGATGTTTTGGGCAAAAAAATTGTCTGGAAGAGGACAGCTACTTTTGTTTTTACAGTGTGATATATGTGATATATATATCACATATATATATCACATATATATATCACATATATATATCATATATATGTGATATATATATCACATATATATCACATATATACCTCACATATATATATATCATATATATGTAATATATATCTCACATATATATGTGATATA
Organism: Ateles fusciceps; assembly: GCA_036589455.1. Taxonomy (NCBI): domain Eukaryota; kingdom Metazoa; phylum Chordata; class Mammalia; order Primates; family Atelidae; genus Ateles; species Ateles fusciceps. The sequence continues at coordinate 193,386 of JAZHEH010002229.1, forward strand.
TATATCATATATATATCATATATATATGTGATATATATCTCACATATATGTGATATATATCATATATATGATATATATATGATATATATGTGATATATATATGTGATATATATATGAATATATATGTGATATATATATATCTCATATATATATATATATATGATGGAATACCAGTCAGCCATAAAAAGGAATGAATTAATGGCATTTGCAGCAACCTGGATGGAATTGGAGACTATGATTCTAGGTGAAGTAACTTGGGAATGGAAAACCAGACATCGTATGTTCTCACTCATAAGTGGGAGCTAAGCTATGAGGGTGCAAAGGCATAAAAATGATACAATGGACTTTGGGGGACTCAGGGGGAAGGGGTGGGGGGGTGAGGGATAAAAGACCACAAATTGGGTTCAGTGTATGCTGCTCAGGTGATGGGTGCACCAACATCTCACAAATCACCACTAAATAACTTACTCATGTAACCAAACACCACCTGTTCCCCAAAAGCCTATGGAAATGAGATATTTAAAAATAATAATATTTTTTAATAAAAATAAATAAATATGTCTTGTTAAAGTAAAATAACAGCCACTTTTAATTTAAGTGAGGTCCCTCAGCAGGTCAGCCAGACCACTCTCGCTGCCTGCCCCACGCTGTGGAAAATATATATAAATACAATCTGTTTCCTTCTTTGAACAGCCTGGACTGGAAATAATAGAATCTGTTATGGGCTGAATGGTGTTTCCTCAAAATGCTGATGCTGAAGTCCACACACTCAATGTGACTGTATTTGGAGGTGGGGCCTGTGTGGAGGAGAGAAAGTTTAAATGAGGTCAGGAGGCACTTTGACCTTGGACTTCCAGCCTCTAGAACTGCGAGAAAATGAATGTCTGTGCTTTAAGCCTCACAGCCTATGGTATTTCTTTATGAGTGTTTATTTAAAATCCATTATTTTGAAAATGAGGACATTAAGGCCCTGAGATGTGATTTGGTGGAAGTCAACATTGCATCTGAGTGACAAAGCCAAAACCACAACCAGATTTACAAGCCATTCCTCGTCATGCCACAATGTGTGCTTTAAACCTAAGCTATCTGCACCCCCAACCTCAACAGACAACACTACTCGTTTTACTTGCATGAGTTTCTGCTGTCTTCCTGAGCATGTCACAGGACGAGACAACCCAGATTCGAAGCGTTTATCAAAGTGGGATTTTGATCCAGAACTTTTCAGGTTTGCAAACTCGCATGTTTCACGGACTCAGGCAGGTAAATGTGAGAAGTGGCTGGGTAAAACGCAATAAGGAGGGGGTGAGGGTTGTGGCAAACTGCAGCAAGCCTGCTCTGAAGGCCTGCTTTGTACATTCCAATTTTTTAATCATTAAAGCCAAAACCAAACACATCTGGCTTGTAGGTCATCCATCTGCCACCTCTATCTGGGTGAGCAAGGCTAGGCTGCAAAAATAAAGAAATCCTGAAGTCTCAGTGGCTCATCACAATAAAAGCATATTGCTCATTTATGTCACATACTAATGCGGTTGGAGATTGGGGTGGGCTCTGCCATACACAGTTGTTCAAAGATCTGGCTCCTTCCATCTTGGGGGAGACCACCAGTCCCAACACATGGCCTTCAAGCCTCTAGCAGAAGGACGTGAGAAAGAGAATGCGAGGGAGCTGGTTGATGTGCCAGCCTTGGAAGTGGCATCTGTCATTTTGGCCCTCATGCTACCATCTAAAGCCAGGCCCCCGGCCCCACCTGGAAGGAGGGGCACTGGAAGTATCCCTTGGTTTGCAAGCCCAGGAAGAGCGTGAAACAGTTTGTGAGCAGACAGTATTGTCTTGGCCTCACCTGTTCACAGGTGCTGTGCCATGCCCCATCACGCCTGAGTCTCACAGCTCACTCTGGGAGGCAGGCTGCATTCACAACTTCACTTTACTGATGACAGGAACCAAGGACCACAGGTGTCAGGCCACCTCCCCCTGATCACAGACCACTAAGAGGTAGAGTCAGGATTCCTGCCCTGTAACCCCCAGCCCAACCCTCTCTTCAGCCCAGTTCCCAGAGCCACTCACCATGTGGCAAGGGACAGAAGGAGGTTTCTGGCTCTGGGCTGGATGAAAGCCTCATGGCCTCTTCTCTGTAAACAGAAGGCGCCTAGATATAGAGGGAAGAGATGGGAGCCAGGACTGAAGACTGCCCTGTGGTTTCCAGGAAAGTCTGTGGATTCTATTGAGGGCCGTGATTAAGAAGAACCAGATTCTCATCTACCAGTGTCGTTGGCTGTGCTGGGCAGTCCGGGACAGGGGACTCAGTGTCGCCCCTCCAGATGTGGCTCCACCAGGCCAGCAAAAGACACGGTGACGGGGTGGGCTGGGGGAGCAGGAATGCCTGAGACCGGAGGTGCCCTCAGGATGAAGCATTGTGCTGTAGGACTCTGGAAATGCGGAAGCTACTCTCAGTGGTATCAGCCTGGAGAAAGGCAAACAGACAAATGAGTAACTTATTTTGCTTTTTATTTTTATGTATTTATTTTTGCTTTATTCCTTTCATCTGGGAATCTCAAGAACTCACCTGGAATGAACTTCTCATCAACATGGCATTTGAAAGCTGCGAGGAGCTCAGAGATCAGCTAGCTCAGCTGGGAGGGGAACGGGCAGTGAGCAGGGTGGGCCAGCGCCTGACGCAGCTTTGCCAACCGGACCCCCTCTTTTCCAAGGCAACCCTCCCGGTCAGCAGCCTCAGCTCCCAGGGATGGGCTCCTGACACTGTGCCATCTGGACTCTTTCTGTTGAGAGGAACCAAGTCTCATTCAGGTCACCTCAACCCATGGGTTGAGACTGGTATTTTAAGAACACATATGACTCAAAGAGCTCAAAAAAGAGGAACAATCAGGCCTTTTATAAAACACCGGGGCTGTGGTAACAGGTGGACCTGGCAGGCTGGCCTGGACGGTTCTTTGAGCTGCTGCTGCAGGCCCTGCTGTCTGTGCTGCCTCCAACCACCTCCTTGCCTCTACTTCCCAGGGCTGGGGCCCCGCACAGCGGACCCTGGCCACCGCATTTGGCGGGAGCAGGTGGGAAGTTTGTCTTAGTGAGGAACGGAGGCCGTGGCGTGCACCGTGGTTGCAGGGTCCGATGTGTGGAAAGAAGCACTATTTTATTGGAATCCCTGACAACCCTGAAGTGCCTTTGTGCAGGAAGGATGAGGTGAGGTGAGAGGGGTCCCTCATCTCAACTCACGGTTCTTAATTTGTGGGGTGTGAGGGGACCTGGGGCCTCCTTCAAGTTGTGTAAAAATATTCTGTGTATGGTCATGAGCACACTTTTTCTGGGAAGAATATCTGTAATATTTTATCACACTCTCGAAGGGCTCTTGATCTACACATGACTCTGCTCCCCCCAAGCATGCAAGGGGGCTCTGCAATCCGCCTACCTCTGCCTCCCAAAGTGCTGGGATTACAGGCGTGAGCCACTGTGGCAGGCCTGCCTCCTGAGATTTTCAAATGCCTGTTTATGGGTTTGGTTGTTTTCTGATTTGTAAAGCAGCCCATGCTTATGTGATGAGAAGAAGTAACAATGTAACAGAAGGTGACATGCAAAAGCAGAATACACATTGTTATTTCTATTCTGCAAAAGTGGGTATTCACCGTGTGTCTACTATGCTTCCTGGCTGCTGAGGATACAGCGGAAGAAGGGAACAGACTTGAATCTTTTTCCTTGTGGAGACTGCTGTCTTGGATGGGGGAGGCTGGGTATCCATAACACAAAAACAGACAACAGTCGCAAAGATGAGAGACCCGTGGAGGCTGTTGGGTGGTGGTGACTGCTAGGGAGGGCTAGGGTGGCCTCACCACCAGGCAACATCAGCAGGCACAGACCTTGCGGATCTCTGGGAGAGGCTAGCTGGGCAGAGGAGGAGAGGAAGGGCAAGTCCAAGGCCCTGGGACAGGAGTTTGGGGCATGCTGGGCGTGAGAGACCCTGTGCGACTGGCTTTCAGAAGTCAAGCAGAAGCTTCCAGATGTTCATTGATGGAGCCGATGAATGGGGGTGAGAAGGCACAGCCCCCACAAGCACATCAACTTAGTGGGCTCAGAAGTCATTTTGTGTTCCATCTGTCCCCATAGGGTGAACCGGTCTGGGATCCTCCATCACCCAGAACACAGACAGATTCAGGGGGTGAGAGGAAAAGAATGTGCTTTTTGTGGAAGATTTAGAAAATATGGAAGAGAGAAAACAAGGAACTGTATATCTTCAGGTGCACAGGCTCGCTCTCCTCAGCTTCGGCCAGTGGGACAGGCGGCGGAGTCATTATCCAGCGCTGCTGGCCAGGAGCCTGTCTTTCTGCTTTCAAAGCAGCTGCATCATGTGGCTTCTCCCCCCGACCTCCCGAGCTGTGGGTAAGTACGACCCTTCGTGTGATTTAAAGAGATGCAGTCATTGCTCCACGGTGTCATTGAAAATGCTCCAGGGCAGCGTAGGTGGGTGGGGTGGACTCATTTACACAAAGACCTGAGGCCTCTGGGGGGGCCATGCGCTGGCCAGCTCTCCTGTGTCTGATGGGGCTGGGGCTGAGGCTGGTTGTGGGGTGAGGATTTGCCAAGGCCTAGGGCTCTTGCAGAGGGGAAAAGCCCTCTGCTTTTACTTAGGGTTGGTGAGGTCATTATCCAACAGCATGGCCACAGGAGAGAGCCTTTTCCCCGGTTCCTGAAGTGATAAAAGACCACTTTCCTGATGAGGAACGACTTGGAATGAGAGTGTTGCTTGGCTCTCACTGCAAACTACAGTTCCAGTCAGCATATAATGAGCTACACAAACGTATTTAGGACTAGAAGTGGGCGCACAAAGCAAGCATTCTGGCAGCCTCGGATGTGAGTTGTTTTGACTTTAAAAAATCATCTTGGAGGTTGAAAATACGAGTTTTTTTCCTCCCTAACATAAATATGCACTCACTCTAAAGAACCCCAGGCATCCAGGCGGCACATACCATTTCCCAAAATGCAGCGAGAGGCTGCTACAGTGGGTACGCACATTTTGCTCACAGTCTCCCTCTCATTTCTCTCTGGAAAAACACCCAAAAAACCAAAACCAGCTGCTGGTGGAACTACTTCTTAAAAGGACACAAGGCACGTTCAAAAAGAATCACGGATTCTTTTCCACCTCAGTCTCCACCCAGCCACACAAAACAAACAACAAAACTCAACCAAAAAAGAGGGTTGAGCGACGTTTGCTTCAGCTACCTGTGTGTTTTCTGGCATCAGCACTTATTTGTGGGCTAACAGTTTGCAGCATTTATAAAGCATCTTAGCTTCCTCATGGGACTCGTGTGAGGTCTTGCCACCCACTCGTGGAAGCTATAGCTGTCTCTCTCCACTGCTGTGGCCACCAGAGTGTGGGCGGCAGGTGGGCCCCAGCACGCAGCTGTAACCAGGCCCACACATTGGGTGTGGAGAGCTGCTCATTAGAAGGGCTTGGTCCAGCTGGGGCCTCTGCGAGTGGCAGGAAGAGACTCTAATGTCACCCGTGAGTACCCCTAATAACATTATTAAGCTCAGTCCACTGAATCCCAAACTTTTCCTTGGTCCATGCACTCATGTCATACAAAATGCAAAAACCCAAACTGCCAGACCAAGTATTTCTATGTGCATCTCGCCTTTCTTACCCTGTCACTGCAGGGGATATTTGGGAAGAATGTTCTCAATGGTGTGTGTTTCACTCAGCATCAGCCCCTCATGGGCTGCCACTCTGTTCTGTTCAGATCAAGTGATCAGTGCTCTGGCATATTGGTGGTCTGCAGTGATGTGGGTGGTCCTTGATGTTGAGAGGCCTTTGGTCGCCCCTCACTGGAGCAGGACCAGCTGGTTCTGGAAACACACTTGACACATTGGGACCTGTGGTTTGAGCTGCCACACATCATGGGTCTTATTAGGGATTCAGAATATGTCCTGGAGAGCAGGGAACTTAGGAGTGTAACAGTGTCTTTTGGCAGGAACCAGAGACTAAGCATTATCTTCTCAGGGGGGCTCTTCCCCAAGCACCTTCCACACAGCCTCCAGGGGGCCCCCTCCCAGCTTGCTGAGTATCTGCAGAGTCCCTGCTATTGATGTATGTATTTAGATCTCTCAGTGTCCTCCCATCGAAGTAAATGAGAGGGCTCGGCTTAACCTACACTGTGTTTCCCTGCATGTACATGCAGGCACACACTCAACACAGCACATACACACACACACTCAATACCCAGCACACACATGCACACACACCCACAGACTGAGTGGCCAGTGCTGATGGGGAGGAGTACTGGCAGAGAAAGATTTGGGGGCCAACACCCAGGCTGAGAGCTTACATGGGGCCCTGGGATTATGGCCAGGGTCTTGGAGAAAGGGGCTACGGGTAGCGTGGAGTGGGTCGTTTTCAGAAAGGTCTGTGTTAGACTCTGGTCTTTAAGGCTCAGAGGAGAAAGAGTGATAGAGTTGGGAAAAGGGGCATCCTCCTCACTTTTGCACAGGACACAGTGTCACCCTAGACTGGGAGACTAGAGAGGGAAGCTTGTGTCATTTGGTGCCATGGGGGTTCATCAGTTTCAGGAGATGTCCCCCCACCCCCCCAGCAGGGTGCTAAACTTGGAGGGCAGTCACTGATGCCTCCAGCAGCTTCTGGGCAGAAGATCCCATAAGGAGCCAGAGAAGAAGGAGAGGGGCTTGGTGCTGTGCATGTGTGAGGTGGTTCAGGCTTCCTCAGTGACTGATGCTATGACATCTACACACCTCTCTCTGGGTGTCTGTCAACTACCTATTGATTATCTACCTATCCTATCATCCTTCTATTTTTCATTTATTTATCATCTACCTATCTCATCTACGCATCTATCTATGTATCATCATCTATCTATCTATCAATCAATCATATATTTTTGATCTTGGTTACACCAGATAAGGTGAGGATTTTGCACGTAAGCATGTGGAAGCTAAAGGCCAGCAAGACTTGGTCAGGAACACCAATGTGTCCTCTCTCACTGGTACCAACCAGCCGCTGAGGGATTTGCAATGTGATGAAACAGGCCTAAGCCCTGACTGGCTGAGGGACCCAGTGCCTCACAGGTTAGTCAGCCAAATGCGGACAGTAGAAGCAACAATGCACAAGAGGTTTCTGAAAAGCAGAAATCAGTGTGCCCTTGAGTAGTCATGGCAGCAAATTAGCAGCAGTCAGTGGCAAGGTGCCCACAGCTGGGCTTTTCCCGGACTCTTTTTCACATGCCATGAGGGACTGTTTGCTACAAGGGAGCCTCAGTTGGCACCACTCCACTGTTTATATTTGGTCATTTATTCCCAATCCTCATGAGTCAACCAGAGAGCTCTGGCAGTGGTGACGATTCTGCAGAGCTGTTTTATCTGGAGCAGTGCCATGGACTCTGCGCTGATGCATTCTCCCTGAAGGAAAACAGGAAAAGATAGCCGTACACAGGCAAAATATGTACATATTTCACTGGGGCAGCCGCAAAGCCAGAATAAGTGAACCAGTTCAGCTAAAACAAAAGCCAACCCAAACACTAAACCACACAAGCCCAGGAAATTTTGTTGAAAAAAAAGAAAGATGTAAAGAAGAAGGAGGAAGATGCAACATGCGCTGGGGAACCCTGTTTCAGATGCTGTTTTGGTGATCCTCAGGCAGGTGAGGTCACTCTCCACAGAGGTCCTGGGAACTTCAGGGGCTAACCTCCCCACAGTCTCACTGAGGATGGTGGGCACCCTGGGCTGATTCCTCACTATGTATCCTAACACTCTCCTTTCCTTCACCCAGAGCCTGGAGAGCTAAACCCTACATTTCCTAGGCCCAAGGCTCCAGATGTGATTAGTTTCTGCCAAGCAAATTCCCTCCTAGAAGGGTTGATTTCAGAGCAGAGTTAAGGGAACAAGAGGCGGGACACAAGACTTCCAGTTTTGCAGGTGCAGGACTAGCAGAAAGATCATGGTTCTGCAATCAGCAGCTGCAGGAACAGTGCCTCGATTTCTTGGAGGCAGCTTTCCCTGTGCAGCTCTATGGACTGCAGCGCTAACTGTGAGTTCCTGATTCAGCAGGCAGCCTCCTCAGGGCAGCAGGAGCTGTGGGGACTGTGGGGACTGCGGTGACTTTGGCAACCAGTCCTGCAATGTGGCTTCGGATGTGATTCCTAGAAGCTCAGCCTCAAATCTGTTTCCTCAGCTCTCCCAATGATTCTGTAAACCATTTCAAACCCCGAATAAATTCTTCCCCCGCTGAAACTAGCGAGAGTGTGTCGTGTTCTGTGCAACGCAGTGCTGATGGATCAGAGTGTAAGATGGACTGGAGCTGGGTTTCGTGACTCACACCTGTAATTTCAGCACTTTGGGAGACCAAGGTGGGAGGATCGCTTGAGCCCAGGAGTTTGAGAGCAGCCTGGGCAACACAGTGAAACCCCTGTCTCTACAAAAAATTTAAAAATTACCCAGGTGTGGTGGTGCATGACTGTAATCCCAACTACTAGGGAGGCTGAGGTGGGAGGATCACTTGAGCCCAGGAGGTTAAGGCTGCAGCAAGCTGTGATTGGGCCACTGCACTCCAACCTCATGACAGAACGAGACCCTGCCTGTCTCTAAATAAATAAATAAATAATAAACCAGATTGGCCATGCTCACTTCACAATGAAAAGGATGGCATGGAGGCTCAAGGCAATCTTGGTAAGTTGCTAAGTTTAAGCCTAATATGAACGATAAAGGAGAGTTTGCCAACTTTTAACTTTCCCAATTTCAGAAATTCTCACTAATGCCACCATTTATCCCCTTTGAGATCCAGGAGGAATTCTTCCCCACATTCTAAACAATGCTGAAAGTACGAAACACACTGAGCTGGATATGTCTCTTTGAGATGAAACATCCTTGGGGGACCAATAGGGTCTGGACATGGTATACACAGAGACAGATAACCACTGTCCCTTATACAGATTCTTGATGGTCAGCAAATATCCTTCGGAAGAATTGTCTCACGGCCATTCCCAGTGTGCCGTACTTGGATCAGAAAGCAGTGCTAAGGTTGCTGTTCCCTCCATGATCTGGCCAATTCTCATCATCTCCAGACTGTGGTAGGCGGACTAATGCTCCCCAAAGATATCTGTGCCCGAGTCTCTAGAACCTGTGACTACGTTATGTTACATGGCAAAGGGGATGAAGGTTGCAGATGGAATTAAGGTTGCTAATAAACTGACCTTAAGGTAGGGAGATTATCTTAGACTATCCAGGTGGGACCAATGTCCTTGTTCAAGAACAAGAGTTCTTAAACGTAGAAGAGACAGGCAGAAGAGGGTCAGAGGGAGATGTGATACAGAAGAATAATCAGAGAGATGCAGCATTGCTGGCTTTGAAGATGGAGGAAAGTGATCATGAGCTAAGGAAGGGGGCAGCCGGGCGTGGTGGCTCACGCCTGGAATCCCAGCAATTTGGTAGGCTGAGGCGGGTGGATCACCTGAGGTCAGGAGTTCAAGATCAGACCGGCCAACATGGCGATAACCTGTCTCTACTAAAAATACAAAAATAAGCTGGGCGTGGTGGTGTGTGCTTATAATCCCAGATACTCAGGAGGCTGAGGCAGAAGAATCACTTGAACCCAGGAGGCAGAGGTTGCAGTAAGACGGAAATCATGCCACTGCACTCCAGCCTGTGCGACAAAGCAAGACTGTGTCTCAAAAAAAAAAAAAAAAAAAAAACTGGAAGAGGGAAGGAAGAATTCTCCCCTAGAGCCTCCACAAGGAACACAGGCTTGGCAAGACTTTGTCTATTACCCAATAAGAATTGTGTCAGACCTCTGACCTCCAGAACTGTGAGATAATAAATTTGTATTGTTGAGGTCCCTAGGTCTGAGGAATGTGTTGCAGCAGCAGAAGACAAACCTTATGACTTTCATTCATGTCACTCCATCAAACTCCAAGGGCGTTCATGGCTAAGGAAGCTGTTTTGGGGTTGTGACTGCTGGAGAGGAAGAGCTTGCAAAAAAATTTTCATTCTCTAAGAAGACTGGCCAATAGAAAAATCATGCTTCCCTTCCCTAAGTATGAACAGAAATCTTTAGTAACTTTAATTGGACAGAAGCAATGTGTAAATGATATGTAAAACCAAATTTCTCAAAATTGATGATGGCTGTATTACATAATTCTATACAAACAGTCTGGCGTGTGGGATCCTATTTCCCTGATAAGATGAAAAGATAAACTATCCTATGGTGAAAAATCGAAGGCTGTATCAATTGCAAGTGGGAAAAAATTAGAGTTGAAATGCTATTACGAGTCGTTTTGACCAGACCTACTGAATACAATATTAAAATTTAAACGTACTGTCTCAAACACTGCTCGAGCACTTCATGAAACCCCTTCTTGTGGCCATGCACTGTTCTCATGGCTGAGTGCGTCTCTGATGAATGTTCCCAGAGGACACGGACAAAGGGTCTCGGCTCTCTCTGCGTGATCCTTTTAGGAGCTCTTCTCACAGGCCCCCAAAGCAGGAATTTAACAAATATTTATTGGCCAAAAGGCACTTAGTTTGTGGCTGCCACTTGATAAAATGTTCATCTGTGCATTAAACCTTGCCTTCAGTACCAAAGAGCTAATGAACCTCCACAAGGTGCTCATCTAATAAGCACCCAGGAAGACCTGGCCCGGGAGAGTCTGACTGCATGAAGAGGACTATGCCCAGGCAGTGCCAATAGCAGAGGGCTAGGAGCCGGTGGCAAGAGGAGTAAGGGTGAGGTCGGGGTGGAGTGAGGAGGGCTATCAAGAACTCTGAGCACCTGGGGGCAGCCCAGAACTGGAAGAGCCGGGGAGGTGAGGCTGGGGAGGTGGAATCATAAAACAGAAAGGGTTGAAGTTCCCTTAGACTGGCAGCAGTAGAAATAAGGAGACCCCAAATATGTGGGAGCAGGTCTTCATCTACCATTCTTTACCCATTCTGAGATATCTACAGTCAGTCCTCCCTATCAGTGGATTCAGCCTCTGCGTGGTCAACTAACAATAGACAGAAAATATTCTAAGTAAATACATAAAATAACAACACAACAATAAAAAATAATACAAATAAAATGCTACCATATCCCAGCTATTTTACATTGTATTAGGTATGAGAAGTCATCTAAGATAATTTAAAGTATATGGGAGGATGTGCATAGGTTACATGCAAATACTGTGCCATTTTACATAAGGGATGTAAGCATCTGTGGAGTTAGTATCGGAGAGGGTCTTGGAACCAATCCCTGTGGATACTGAGGGCCAACTGTATATATTTTTCACACTTGAATGTACTGAAACAGTGCTGTGTCTTACAACTGGTGCTGTTTTAAAATCACAGTCATCATCTGCCCAGAGGTGAACATAGTTGTTACCTGTGACAGCAGGACTGGACCACTGCAGTTCTTTGATGTTTCAATCCACAAACAGAAAAATTTGGGAAGGATAGAAGTGAGCCCTACTTGATATCCAAAACCTTTTCATGGAATTGCACTTCAGCGGAAAACCTTTTATAAATTGGCCACGTCTGGCAGGGTCGCAAAAGCACCAGAATCAAACCTCGCAAAAGGGGGATTAGAGCCCTGAAAGAAGATCCTGGAAACAGTCAGTGGGGGCATCTCAACAGCAAGTGAAGAAACACAAATGAAACTTTGAGTTAAAAATGACTTGGAAGAATCAGACTCTGCCTGTGAAGAGGTTTTAGGAACATGTTAAACCAGTTCATTTCAATCATATTTTCCCTTTTATGTCTGCGTAAGGGTTCTATTTAGGCACAGAGTTTAAACATAAAAGTCTAAAGAGCTCTTCGGTAAGTGCAAATTAAAATTTCTAATAGCAAAGCACTGTGCCATAGTTTAATTGACAACATTGTTTTCTTTCTTAGTGTTCATAAAATAGCGGTGCATCTTATAATCAGGAGTGTCTCAGACCTTATGAAATATGATAATTTTCACTTTAGCTGTGTTAATTTGCTATTAAACCCACCAAAGGAATTTTAACTTTTAGATATTATATTTTTATTTCTAGAAGTTCTATTTGTCCTTTTAAAAATATACTAGGTCACTTTTTATAGATTCCTGTTATCTGGAATTATTTTTAAGCCTATTTTATTTCTTTAAACATGGTGAGCATCATTATTTGTCTTTGTCTGATAATTTCAGTACCTAAATATTAAAGGCATATTTGTTCTGTTTATTCTTTCGGTTGTTTTTTTGTCTGTGATGCCTTGTTTCCCTGTGTGCTTAGTTATTTTCTACTGTGTACTACTCATTGTCCTTGTAAAAGTATTTCTAGGTCTATGTTTAGAAGATATTTATCCATAATAGAATTTGGGGTTCATTCTTCTAGGCACCTGAAGGCACTACCGGCCTGGGACTATTTTAAAATAAATTCATAATTAAAGGTTTCTGGTACTACCAGGGTGATGTGCAACTATGATGCACACCCTTATGAGAGTCACCTTGTGGTCACAACTCCTTAGGGGCTATTACTGTTTTTCTGATATTTTTCCTCCACTCTAACTATCACCAAGAGAACTTTACCTGCAGTCTCCCAGAGGTGAAAAGTGAGGTGGTTTTATTTCTGGTTAACCACTGTCCTTAGGCTGTAGACTGCTGGAATCCCAGCTTATGTGGAGAAGGTATCCTGTTAGACTTCCCTCCTTTGGTCAACACTGGGCCTTAACTTCTGGTCCCCGGCCCTCAGTGCTGCTAAAACTGAAGGCCAGGCCTGCCTGGCTTGTCAAAGGACCTTGGGTAGAAGCAGCCTCTCCTTTCCTCGTTTCTCTGCTTCCTCTCACCATAGGCTTTGGCCTGGAAGTTTCTTACAATTTTGTCAGCTGTTTGACACCATTAAGGAGACGTTTTGAATATTTAAATTAGAGCTTTGATTGTTTTCATGGGGGCAATTGGTTTCAAATAACTTGGCTGAAATTTCTGTAAGAAAAAAATCTCTATTGTTATTTTATTATTGTTCTATTTGACAGTACCTTGTTCATAGACACTGAGGCCTTCTACAGTGTGGTGAGAATCAAAAGCAGAGAGGCAAAGCTGCTGCAGAGAAGCAGAGGGAAAGAGCAAGCCCCCCATGAGCCTGGGGACTCGCATGTCCCTGTAAAGTCAATTTCCTCACTGTTGTTGGGAAAGAGGCCTGGGCATTCTCCCCTACCTATGACTTTGGTCCTATGACACTTGGTATCAATTCATCAATTTGGTGCCCAATTAAATAAGTTGTCCTTCACGCTTTCACAAGCAGATCCCTTGACCATGTGGAATCTCTGGGAGGGTGGGACTATACAGTGTCTTTCCATTTGTATTTCACTCAATTTCAAAAAGAACAGAGGATGCTAGAGTCTGGGAAGGGCAGGGGGGAATTGATGGATAGGGGGAGATTTTAAAGGATGCAAAATTACATACAGCTAGATAGAAATAAGTTCTAGCGTTTTATAGCACTGTAGGACGACTATAGATGACAATAATGTACTATAGTTTCAAATAGCTAGAAGTAGGATATTAAATGTCCCCAGCATGAAGAATGATAATTGTTTGAGATGGTAGAGATGCCAATTACCCTGATCTGATCACTTTATCTATCAAAACACCACTATGTACCCGACAAATATATCAATTAAACAAATAAAATAAAAACGGGAAAATATTAATAAGTGTACTATACCATTCATTGAATAATAAGTTGATTTGGTAGGTTTGCAATATCTACTAAATCTAAACTTACAATACCTTATGATCCAGGAATCTCATTCCTAGAAATATTCCCTCAAAATACTTACTTATATTTCAAATGACATGGTAAGAATGTTTGTAGCAAGACTAGAAACAATTCCAATTTCCATCAACAGTAGAATGGACAAATAAACTGCGGTACATTCATCCAAGGGAATATACCACACACCCGTGTAAATGGACAACTGACGGCTATGGCGAAGCAGAGAGGAAGCGCAAATACAATGTGAGCGTGATACATCAGAAATTAGAGAGAACCTACTGTGTGATTCCATTTATGTAAAGTTCAGAAAGAGGCAAAAGTACTCTGTGGTATTAAAATTAAGATCATGGCTACCTTAATTACACAAGGCAGTAAAGAGGGAGGCAGTGGGTGGAAGAGGACACGGGGAAGGCCCTGTATTCTCTTTCTCAGTTGCCTTTCTTTCTTTTCCTTCCTTTCCTCCTTCCTTCCTTCCTCCTTCCTCCCCTTCTTCCCTTCTTCTCTTTCTCTCTTTCCCTTCCTTCCCTTCCCTTCCCTCCCTCCCTCCCTTCCTTCCTTTCCTGCTTTCTTTCCTTTCCTTTTCTTTTCTTTCTTTCTTTCTTTTTCTCTTTTTCTTTTTCTTTTTCTTCAGAGTCTGGCTCTGTTACCCAGGCTGGAGCACAGTGGCACAATCTCGGTTCACTACAACCTCCGCCTCCTGGGTTCAAGCAATTCTCCTGTCTCAGCCTCCCAAGCAGCTGGGATTACAGGTGCCCGCCACCATGCCCAGCTAATTTTTTTGTATTTTTAGCAGAGACGGGGTTTCACCATGTTGGCCAGGCTGGTCTTGAACTCCAGCCTCAGGTCTAGGGGCTCGGCCCCCTGACCTCGTGATCCACCCACCTCAGCCTCCCAAAGTGCTGAGATTACAGGTGTGAGTCACCGTGCCCTGCCCTCTTGATTGCATTTCTATATTGTGTTTTTGGTTTCTCCAGTGTATTGACTTTGTGAGTCCCTATTAAGCTGTGTATTTATTTATTTGTTTGCTTGATTTTATTTTTATTTTTAGAGACAGGGTCTCTGTCACCCAGTCTGCAGTGCAATGGTGCGATCGCAGCTCACTGCAGCCTCAATTTCCCAGGCTCAAGTGATCCTCCTGCTTCAGCCTCCCAAGTAGTTGGGACCACAGATGCACACCACCACAGCTGGATAACTTTTTATTTTTTGTAGAGACAGTGTCTCACTATGTTGCCCAGGCTGATCTCGAACTCCTGGGCTCAAGTGATCTGCCTGCTTCAACCTTTCAAAGTGGTGGGATTACAGGTGTGAGCCATCATGCCCAGCCTTGAACTGTATATTTATGATGTGTGCACTTTTCTCTATTTTATAGCTTACATTTTAATTTAAAATGTTGATGCTATAAAAAATTGTTGAATTTCTGTTTGTCCCTAAGAAAGGCCATTTCTACTCAAGTTTTGGATACAGAAAAGTGCAAAGTCCTTCTCCAGTTGGCTTTGGGGATCTCCCTCTCTGGGAGTTAACATTGGGGTAACTCGAACCTGATTCTGAAAATCAGCACCAGGGCCCCCTATCACTGGGGCAACTCAGCAATTCCAGAGCTGTGGGAGAGAAACACATCAGTTTACAAACCTGCCAAGCCCTCTCTCACTATTTCACCTTCCCAACATGAATCCAGTTGTGTTTTATTCATCAATAATACAGATTTTTATTGTTTGCCCTTCTCCCTCTCTAAAGGCGGTGATTACAGCGATCGGTCACCGAAGTCCAGCCCCGTCCCTCAGGGGGGCTTTGTCCCCCTCCCCCCTTTCCAGCACTTTATCCTCTGCCAGCTGCTCTCATGTGGGTCTGCAAGAGCCCAACTGCTGGGAGGTAACTCCTGGGGCCAAGGGGAAAGGGCTTTTGTTTCCCATTGTCTGAGGGGGGTGGGTCTGGGTAGAAGGATGGTGTTAAATGCAAGGAAAAGTGCATTAAAAATGCACATGGATTATCCATTGATTTGTTGCTCAGGACCCAATTTCTCTCTGCACAGAACAATTTGATTTATCCTCTGGTCTCTACGGGTTGTGAACAGCACACGTGTTCCCTGCCAGAGCGATCACGCACGTGTGTGAAGGACAAAGATGGGCAGCCTGCCTCTCTACCCTGGGGTCCCAGGCCAAGGGAAGGAGAATCCCTAAAATTCGGGGTGATTTTAGAAAAATCGAGGCTATACATTTAACAGCCCAACAACAGTCCCATCTCAACTGAGGCAATTGTCTCAGTTTTCTTGTTTCATTTTGCTGAACCAGCCCATTTTTATCAGCATCAGGAAAATTTGGAAAAGAAAATGAGGGTGGAGAGGGGAAGAGAGGACACCATTGATTTGAGGGTAAAAAACTCCCCCATTTTTCAGATGAAAAGGCCTCCAGAAATCCCTCTGTGAAAAGGCAACTCAGCATCCTGGCTTTCCAGCTCAGTCCTGACTCACAAGCAGGGCAAACCCAGGTTTTGAAAAGCTTTATGCTTATAAAATCTGGGGGACACTTGTTAAGAAAAATAATACAAAATTACAATTACAGAATTGCCAGGGCCTCTTTCAGGGCCTTGGAAAGGGTTCAAATAAGGGAGGGACCCTGAAGGCTTAGCTCTGTTAACTGCATCTAACATCTTTGTTCACGGAATATTACACTATAAAAGCAGGAAGTTCTATCCTGCACTGTAAGATAAGCAGATGCATATAAAGTAAATGAGAAGCTAGGATGAGTTTGAAGATGGAAAACAATGTGCAATGGAAGAAGCAGTGATACTCAGAAAGCGAGACAGAATGTAAGTAAGGTAACCAATTGACACTCAAGCCCACCCATTTGGAAGACAGTAGAGTGCACAAAGAAGTATCAGGGAAAAAGAAAAAAGACTTTTAGTAGTCAAAATTGATGCACAAAATTCAATTATTTGATTTTGGCCAAAAGCCTTGGGGCCCATGTGCTCTGGGAAGCATGCACCGAGTTTAGGGTCTCGGGGAGCCCTTCGTCTCACGTTGGCTCACTCCTCACCAGCGATCTGGTCCCTGGTATTGTGAATTGCAGCCTCTCCCCCTCACCCCCTGTCAATTAACGCCCCTGAGTACATCCCAGGAGTACATGCCACACCTTGCAAACCTGGCCTGCTCTCTCCTTTCTCAGGCCATTTACATCCTTGGTTCAGACCCTTCTCATATCTTGTCTCAATTATTTAAAGAACTTCCCAACCGGTGTCCAGGTTATTATCTTGCTCCTACCTCCACATGGCTGCTGCTGCTGCTGGGAATAAAGGGGGGAGTTTCTTGGGTGGTGATGTCATAGTCAAACACTTTCTCAAGTCATTTTAAAGTGTTAACTTCTACTCTTACACAGTTTGAGTTTTGCCTTTTTTAAAAAATCAAAATTAAAAAAAACAAAACACATTTACCTGATGCAAGTTTTCTGAAATTTTTATTTGAAAGGAAATAAGGCTAATGAGAATAGCTGATTTAAAAGTGCAAGAGGATCAATTCATGTCCATCAACAAATGAATGGCTAAAAGAATGTGGTATATCCATGCAGTGGAATCTTATTTAGCCTTATCTAAGGAAAGACATTTGGAAACATTCCACAACATGGATGAACTTGAAGATATATGCCAAGTGAATTTAAGTCAGTCACATAAAGACAAATACTGTGTGATTCTGCTTATAGGACGTACCTAGAATAGTCAAATTCATAGAGACAGAAAGTAGAACGATGGGTTCCAGGGGCGGAGGGGGAGGGAGGAATGGGGAGTTAGTGTTTAACGGGACAGTTTCTGTTTGAGAAGCTAAGAGTACTAGAGATGAGTGGTGGTGATGTTAGAACAACTATGTGAAAGCACTGAATGCCACAGAACTATACATTTAAAAATAGTTAAATGGTGAATTTTGTTACATATGTTTATCATAATTAAAAAAATTACAAGACGCATTTGTAGCTATAACTCCTACTGCCTCCAAACAGAGAGAGACTTTCTCCAAAAGCAATTCCTTGCAGGCTCAGATCTTTCCAAATACAACATCCTCAAACATGGAAAAGTCAGACATGCACTTTCATCTGGTTTGGGGAAATCAAAATGTGGTAAATCAAAATGTGGTTTGGGGGAAATCAAAATGTGGTGATTGAAAAAAAAAAAAAAGACTTTTTCTTCCAAATGATTAAGAAGTAACACAACACCAGAATTAGAGTTAGCTGCCAAGGCACACATAATCCTAAGTAAGGAGCTCCATTTCTGCATGAATAATCCAAGCAGGCCAGCAGGGGAAGCCACGTGGTTCTCGGGTCGCAGCTGTGTGCTCTGAGATTTGAAAGGCCAGCAAAATAGGCCTTTTTTGCAGTTAGTGGTGGCAATGTGACCCGGGTCAAGCCATTTAACCTGCCAGGATGGTCACTTCCTTCTCCCCCAACCCTAGCTATGAATCTGGGTCAGGGGTAATTGCACCCCACCCTCCAGCTACCAGGGTGGGTGGGGGCTTGGGGAGAACTAATGAGAAATGGGATGGGGAAGGCAGGGAGCTCATTTGCAGGAGGCGTGATACACCACGAGGCATTTTCACAGCACCCAGCAACCTGGGTCTGTTGTGGTCACGTCCATCCTGCTGAATCTGGCCTTTAATAAATAACCACACAAAGACGGGGCAGCTCTAGACTGGAAGGCATGAGAATGGAAAACCCGTCATCGAGGAACTGGCCACTCTCTGTGCTAATGCTTCTCCCAGGGTGAGGTGGCCCAGCTTCGGGAAAGTTGACTCTTACAGCATCAGCAATTCTAAATTCTAAACTTCCTCCTGGGAAACGGGAGTTTTCATATTGCTCAAAGTCATGATTTCCATTTCAAATGATGTGTTGGTGATAGACCGTTATGAAAACCATCAGATATACCTATTAATGACACAACAGCCATTCATATATATTTATATATAATATATGATATATAATATACTTTTTAAATATTAAAAATAAATAGCTTTGTAAGTAATGTAAAAATATTTATTACTCCATTTGATTTTTGGATTTCAACAATCCAAAATCAAAGTTGATTTTTTAAAATTTTCCCTCTCTTTGTTAAAAAGAAAGTATATACACACATACACATTGGCTTTTTTTTTGTTACTGGCTTGTTCACCTCTAAGGATGATGGTAAAAATAAATAAAACTCGTTATTTCTCCAGCATAGAATGACTGTATATGGAGAATTACATTTAGAATGAGAATCATAAGATTTATTTCAGGATTTATGAGACGACAGAAGCCATGGTGGCCTCCTCGTCCCATTTCACAGACGACTACATTGAAGTTAAAAAGAATTAAGTGACTTGTCTAAGTCTCAGCATTTGTGTAGAGCTGAGGTGGAAAGGCACCCTCTAATCTGTGCCTCGAGCTCCTCTGTGTCCTGTGCCCTCTCTGCAACTTAGGGGTTGTCCCGGCTCTTTTTACACTATTCTGAATCCCGTTTTTACCTTTACCCTCACCCCCAGCCCACTCTACCCCACTTTTGATCATTTCACCATTGGAGGAAAGGAAAGTAGGAAGTGAGGGTGCAGGATGGCTTGAAAAAACAACTATTTGAAATGACTGGGCCTTGGATTTTAAAGATAACCATCTTACTGTATATCTTATTACTTTAAGTAATAAAAGTTGGCTCATTTAAGTACCTTATCTATATCTCTAAGATAATGGGAATTATCATTCACTGAGCATTTATTAGGTGCCAATTCCAGGCACCAATATAAGTGTTTTATTACTCATCTAATTCTCACAACCACCACCAGGACACGGGTATTACCACTGTCACACCTATTTCACAGATGAGAAAACTGAGGCACAGAGGGTTAAGCTTACTCTTTCTTACTCCATCACACAGCTGCCCACCCCACTGCCAATGGCTACTGCTTTCTCTCTCCCCTTCTACCTGCACGGTAAACAGTCACTGAGGCCTAAGGGGATCCAGAGGTGACTGAGGCAGTACTTGCAGTCTCAAAGCTTGGATACTTGTCCCCCTGCCAAATCTCATGTTGACATGTCATCCCCAGTGCTGGAGGTAGGGCCTGGCAGGAGGTGATTAGATCATGGGGGGCAGGTTCCTGATGAATGGTTGGGGCCATCCTCTTGGTGATAAGTGGGGCTCTTGCTCTGAGTTCACACAAGATCTGGTTGTTTAAAAGCGTGTGACGCCTTCCCCGGCCCCCAACTCTCTCTCGCTTGCTCCTGTTGTTGCCATGGGCCTGCTTTCCATTCACCTTCCACCATGACTGTCAGCTTCCTGAGGCCGCCCTAGAAGCCAAGTGGATGCCAGCACCATGCTTCCTGTAAAGCCTGCAGGATCCTGAGCCAACTAAACCTCTTTTCTGTATAAAGTACCCAGCCTCAGGTATTTCTTCACAGAAATGCAGGAATGGCCAAGCAGAGCAGCACAAGCACAGCCACAGGAGGAGAGGGCCTCAGAAGGCCTTGGAGCAGGGATGCTGAGGAGTAGGCAGTGACATCCTGAAGGGAAGCTGGAGGCAGTTTCCACACAGAAGGTAAGATTTTAACTGGTTATTTAAATGAACTGGAATTTAAATGAACAAGACCTCCCCCACCCCGGTCAAGAGGTTAAAAATGGCATTTTTAGCACAAGACACAGCAAATGCAAAGGTTAGGAAGCCTAAAGGAAAATATATTTCATTTCCATCTCTCAATACACTTTTAAAAAGCCTCACTCTATTGCTCAGGCTGGTCCTGAATCCCTGGGCTCCAGTGGGGACTACAGTGTGAGCCACTGTGCTGACCCCCACCCAGTACACGTTTATTCTTATGACAGTGACTGTTGTTTTAACAGTGACACTGCAGAGAAGAAAGAGGAGGAACGTGTGGTCATTCTCTCTAAATGTGATCTCGTAGCTGTCCCAGCCTCCTTTGGCTGGGGAGGTGGACGGGGCCAGGTAGGGAACTGAAGCAAAGGATGACCATGGAATGGTTTGCTAATTAGCTGCCTTCCCAGAAAACTTAGCATGAGAGAGAGCATGGGCTGAGTCAAGCCAGAGCGGTCAAAACTGGACTGAGTAATGTTCATGTTTCTTCTCAGTAGAGGGAATGGGCTAAGTTAGAATTTAGGATAAGAAAAGAAGTGGGTATCAGGGAAGACATTGAAAATTTGGACAGTGAGTCTGGCACAGTGGCTCATACCTATAATCCCAGAACTTTTGGAGGCCAAGGTGGGAGGATTGCTTGAGCCTAGGAGTTTGAGACCAACCTGGGCAATGTGGCGAGACCCCATCTCTACACATTTTTATTTTTTTTAATTAGTTGGGAGTGGTGGCGTGCACCTGTGGTCCCAGCTACTCAGGAGGCTGAGGTGGGAGGATCACTTGAGCCCATAAGGTTGAGGCTGCAGTGAACCATGATTGTACCACTGAATTCCAGTGGTGGAATTTACTCTCCTGAGCAGCAGAGTAAGACCCTGATTCTCAAAAATTTGGAAAGCAATAATGGAAGGGGCCTTCAGCACAGGGACAGTGAGGGAAATGTTCCCCGTGCAGAAAAGAAAGTGACCGGTAAGGGGACTTGTGGCAGAGGAGGTGACTGACACTGGATCTGCATGCTGGATCTGCACTGTGCTGACATGGCCACAGAGACCAGGGCATGTGAGCTCTGGCCTTGCACTAGGTCTGAAACAGGGACAGCATCTTGAAGTGACCACATGTCATCAAAGGTAAGGTAAGGACAGGCAGAGAGCTGGACCGGGGGCAGGTCAGGCAGGTCAGGCAACTCTCCTAGGGGAGTCCTAGAGGACTGCACAGCAGACACAGGTGTGGGGGGCCTCAGATGGATGACCCCATGTCGGGCCAGAACTCTGACCCAGTGCGGGAGCATCTTCGCTTGTCGCTTCTGACATCCTTTGTCTTCATCTTTGCCATGTCTGCATTTTCATTTGTAGGGGATGTGTGTCATGTGTCAGTGTCTATCCACAGATGTTTCTAATGGATTCACTCAAATTCTTACATTCCAGTGAACTCATTTGTTAGTGGAGGCAGTTTAATCATTACACCTATTAAAACATGGATTAACCACAGAATAAATGGGTTGGGGTTTGTTCACAGTGGGGGGGATTGTTGATCATGGGATGACATTCATCAGGACCCATCTGGCATGCGTCTGGGAGGGAGCGGGGTTGAATGGGGCTGGACAGAGCAGGGAGAGATGAAATAAGGGCCTGTTTTCTTTGGTGCAGACAAGGGCCTCTATATGCTGTCTTCCAGCAACTCGGTGGGGAAGGTGATGCTTTCAGTAACCACCCCAGATCTTCCAGTGAGACCTATTCTGTGCTTGTGTGTGGTTTTCTTTAAGGCCCTCCGTAAGTGTGGGATGGGTGGTGCAGCGCTGTGTATAGTTCAAGCTGCAATTTTGAATTTTGGTTGTGCCTCTGCCTGTGATGTGAGGCTGACCAAAGAGACAAGTCTGTCATTTGCTTCCGCTATTTGTTTAGCAAATAAGCTAGGCTACAATATCATAGGATTAGCTCAGCTCTTCCTGGGAGAAAAGCACAGGACAGAGGCTGAGAAGGAAACACAAGGGCAGCCATCCTGGAAGCTGTCACGTTGGGCTGTTCTGCAAACACCACAGTGACATTCAACCAGGAGCTGTCAATGCCTGTTGGCGGCTGGCCCCCTGCTGATGGGCCGGCTCACTCAGAAAGGTGTGAAGTGGTGTGGCTGACACAGCCTGGAACACTGACCTGATAAATCTGTCACTGAAAAATCCCAGGGAACCTTAGGAGAAGCAGGGTTGGGGCAATCGCTATGCATCTGGTGGAGATACTCTCCCACTGAATATTCCCACTCTATGTGTCTGTTAGGAACAGAAATCTTCAGGCTGACGTCAGCCTGGCTGGATGCAGAAATACCCTCAACAGAGATCCCAGAGTATTCATCCAGAGCCTGCCTCTCTGTATTGCCCATGCCTTTTGGTTTTTGTATTCTGATGCTTTGACATCAGGGGTCCTGCTGACCCTGGAGGGGCTGCCCCTCCCAGGGCCAGCCAATCCCCTGGAGATAGCAAAAAGCTCACCTGCAAGCTGCAAGCGTGCCTCTCATATGCAAACCAACAGAAGCAGGGCCCAGGCTCTCAGCAGCTCCTCTCTGGGGCTTTTACATTCTAGTTCACCGTCCCCTGCCCTCATCACTCCAGGACTGGGTACAGGTTCAGAACAGCCCTAGGCCCCAGAGCCTATTGAAATTTACCAGGACTAGCCAATCCTAAGCCTTCTTACCCTGCCTCACACACTTCTCACGAAAACCACAGTGAAGGCTCTGGCCCATAGTCCCCCTCCTTCTGCCTTCTGGCCCACCCTGGTGCTGCCCTATATGGTCCCCTAAGTGTGATGCGGCCCCTTCTCTTGGGAACTGTGAGTAACAAGCTGTTTTTTTTAATGGCAGCTGTCCATTAAAAATGATCTGTTGGTCCCATCACACCTAAATAATAATCTATGTTGTATTTTAATTTGTATTTTTTAAATCCTAGACATTTAATCGTACATTTTGCATCCATTTCTAAAATGACAATACGGCATTGCAGAGAACAGTAATTAAATGTGCTCAGAAAGTCTCTTGTTCCATAACGCTAAGCTAATATTGGTAGTCAGGTCTTCAGCACCACGCTGCTGAATTAGAGCTTCCCTGACTCATTACAAATAATCTGTTTAGATTTTCCATTTAATTCAGCAGTTAATTTAGAAGTTCTTAAAATTTGTATGTGGCTTGAAATTACCGGTTGTTTACATTTTAGCTGATAATTTACTGTCATTTACAGTGTTCAGAAAATACGACCTGTTGAATTTCTGTCTCTAATTCAGTAATGGTTTTTAGTCCTAAAAACTTTCCATTTAACATATTAATACTTCTCCCTGGTATTTGAAAAGAATTCACATCTATCTACTGGTTCAAAATGCTGCCAATTTAGTTCTATGACTAATTAGTCAAACTTTCTAATAAAATTATCTAACATTCTTTATGTTCATTTATTTGCTGTACACCAAAGCACATTAAAATTATTTTTTACTTTGAAATAAAAATAATTTCAACTTTTATTTTTAGATTCAGGGGGTATACGTGCTGGTTTGTTCCATGGATGTATTTTGCAAGGCTAGGGTTTGGAGTACCGATGAGCTAGTTGTCTAGGAAGTGAGCAATTAGTGCCCACTAGGTAGGGTTGCAGCCTCTGCCCCCCTTCCTTTCTCCCCCTCTTGTAGTCCCCATTGTCTAGTGTTTCCATATTTATGTCCATGCATACCCAATATTTAGCTCCCACTTGTAAGTGAGAACGTGAGGTATTTAAAATCCCCATTTAAAACCTCTCCCTTCAGTGCTGCTGGCCGAGTGAATAGGCACAGGCCATTGGGCCCAGGCACCTCTCCCAAGAGGAGCCCAGGCTTCCCCTGCCGCAGCCCTTACCCAGTCTCCAAGCCACGGCTTCTCCCATCAGCCATTTGAGAACGACAGCAAACGGCACTTCCACATCCACTGAGGAAATCAGATGAAAACCCAACTCCTCTCCCTCTCCTGCTGGGAAGGGGATGACTTCATTTGGGTCACTCACACTTGGAGCAGACTCGTGGGTCAGCCTCGTTTCAAACCAGTGGGAAGGGCAGGGGGAGGCCCTGGGAAAGGGACCCAAACAGAAATAGGCAGGGAGAAGGAACCCACTGCAACCCCCCTCAGAAAGCCTCCCTCTCTTCTGCTAACCCAGGCAATGCTCAGACTGCTGATTTTGGAAGCTTTTCCAGCAAGTCATAAGTTAAAATGAAAGATGTGATTGCATTAAGAAAAATCTGTACTACATATTTTTAAAATCTCTCTGTTAATTCCTTGTTTTCTCCCATCCATCTTGAAAGTCTTCTTCACACCCACTGACCACCCCCTTGGAGGTGGGATATGCAGTCTTCTCAAACGTGTGGCAGCCAAGTAAGCTGGAGGGCGTAACTTACAGCTTAAAAGAATAAAAAAGAACACCAAGGGCTCTGGAGGTTTTTAGAGTGGATGCGTTGGTCACATTCCTGTGAGCTGGGGATTGGACATGAGCCATCTCGACCGCAACTCTGGGAGGACGCCTTGCTAAACGGCCTCATGCACTTGCTTCGGGAGCGGGGAGAGGCGGAGGGACTCCTGATGCTGTGGGATTGTTTGGCCCTGGGAGGTGGACATGGCCTTCTTTTGGGTCCACTAGGTGGTTAATGAGATGGAAACTTCTCAACGCTCATCCCCTGGGGAGACTGGAAGTTGTTTTCAGTGCAGAGGCAGCCAGGGACAGATGAAAGTGATGTTTGCTGTCTTTCTCTATCTCCCGCTGCCCTGTGTTACCCTCCTCCTTACCAGACCCCCTCCCTCCCCCTCCCCCCACTTCCACCTCCATCATATTTTTGCCCTTAGGTGAGGATGCTGTTGAACCATGAGAAGCCAGTTTGAAAAAGTCATAACTCTTGGCCTCAGTTACAGAGATAGCCTAATGACAACCCCCACTGCCCCCATCCCCCAAATGCAGGGTGACCGTGAGCACACTGGGAGCCTGACAGATGCAAACCTGCACTCAGAGGAGCAACTCTGGAGCCATGCAGCAGAGACCGGCCCAAACAGCCCAGCGCCCAGGGTGTAGTCAGAGCAGCAGGCGCCCCAGGACCAGGCCTTCTGCAGAAAGGGAGTGGAGAGTGTTCCCACGGAGGTGCCATGTGACCACATCCTCAAACATTTGAGGGTAAGAGAGACTTGATTTCTGCTGAGTGTTCTCAAGGTTGAGGCTAAGACCTAGGCCTCAAGTAGGCTTTCTGGGTCAGCGGGAGTGTCTGGAAGAGAATTAGTTCAAACACTGATTCTTGAGATTGATGGGTTCTGCTTTGTTCCTGACAACTCAGAGGTGAAAATAGTCAGTAGAAGATATGACAGCTTCATGAATCTAAGACTGAAAGGGAGCTTAAAAGTACATTTCCATATTTTTAATCACTAGGTTTTTTTGTGTGATTACACAGCTTATTAGGTGGGTTCACCGAAGGACCTATAAACCCAGCTGCCAACGAGCAGGGTCCCAGTGATGATCTCTATGATTTTATTCCTTGACACAGTCTTGAGAAGTAAACTAATATAAGCCTTTTAGTATAGTAAATG
The DNA here is from genome assembly GCA_036589455.1 of Ateles fusciceps. Lineage (NCBI taxonomy): Eukaryota > Metazoa > Chordata > Mammalia > Primates > Atelidae > Ateles > Ateles fusciceps. The sequence goes on from JAZHEH010002229.1 coordinate 219,261, forward strand.
CTCAATAAATTCTTGAAATGGAGGGCAAGGACTTATCCCCCATCTCACAAGCCAGAAAACCAAAGAGGCAGCATCTTAAATTACAGCTGAAAAAGAACCAGCCGGAATCTTGGACGTGGCCAGCCAGCTTTTGACTGGGGGAAGGATTGAGTTTCTCTGCAATTTGAGATTCTTTGCAAAAAAGCTAGTTTAAAACTTTTAAATGCTGTTGTTGCTGTTTTGCCATTGTTGTTGTTGTTGCTATATTTTAAATATTGTAAGGACAGAAGAGTTTAATCATAAAGACAACGTGCTGAAAACGAAAGCAGGAAAAGCCAGGCAGGACCCCAGAAAGATTTTTGCATTAGTCAGAAGTGGCTTTGAATCCTGGCTTTTAAAATCTGTGTGACCCTGGGTGAGCTGTTGAAACTCTTTGTGCTAGATTGTGTGATTGTTAAAATGTTTGCTGCCCTTTCCCATGGAGTCATCCCTGGGTAAAGATGACACTCCTTGTGCTGTTGACATGAGGCTCGTCAGGTGACTGTGTTTCTAAAGAGATGACAGTGGAAATGACGGTGTCCCTTTGGAGTAGAAACTCGGTTCCTTCATCTCTACCATCTGCCGTGAAAAAGACAGGATATTTCATAGATGGGCTGCTCCTTCAGCTTGGGTTCTGGTGGAAGAGGACACGAAGCCAATATGCAGCATGAGTGAGAAAGACTGTCTCTGGTTGTCCATAACCTGAAGCTGGGGGTTATTTGTTAGTGCAGCATAACAGAACCCATGCTGACTGACATGCACTTTAACCTCAGTCTCCTTATCTGCAAAAATATAAAAGAATCTGTCCGTGGTGGGAGATGGTGGTGATGATGATGATGGTGATGGTCCTCTTAATAAAAGCTAACATGTGGCAAGCTCTTCTGAGGTGCCAGTGGTGATTCTAAAGGTTTTCCATGTAGTAGCTCATTTGCTTCTCAAACAACAAACCTGTTACATGGACACTATTATTATCTGTGTCTTGCAGATGGGAAACAGGCAAAGAGAGGCCAACATATGTAAAGTAGATGGATGGTGGCAGGAAATTAATAAGTGCGGGCATCTTTAACTTTACCTGTGACAGTGGTTTTGGTTCTTCTTTTTCCACTACCTGCATTCCCCATTTCCTGTTCTCTGCTCGGGAAAAACTGCATGAGGGTGACTTGCAAAATTGCTGGACGATACACTCCTTCTGGAGGTCCATCGGCCGTGGGCCGTGGGGGAGATGTCACCTTTTGTGGGTCTGCCCCCCACAGTCCCTCAGGTCTCACTGGACCTTGCCTGGGGCTGCTGGGCTGAGGCCACGCATGATGTCTTTTATTCTGGGACTAACTTCTGTAGAGTGAGGAGTTAAAATCTATGAATGTACGATTAGCTTCAGCTACCGCTGTCCCGTAGTCCTATAACTTCTCTCTCTTTTTTTTTTTTTGAGACAGAGTCTTACTCTGTCACCCAGACTGGAGTGCAGTGGTATGAAGATAGCACCTCAAACTCCTGGGGTCAAGTGATTCCCTCACTTCAACCTCCTGAGTGGCTGGGACTACAGGCGCACACCATCACAACTGACTAATTTTTTTTTTTTTTTTAATTTCTGTGAGATGGGGTCTTGCTATGTTGCTCAGGTCTAGTCTCGAACTCCTGGCCTCCAGCATTCCTTCCACCTTGGCCTCCCAAAGTGTTGAGATTACATGCATGAGCCATCACACCCAGCCTCCATAACTTCATAGAGGCCCTATTGTTTCCTATGGTTCATTTAATCAAATGAAATTTTCTTATCGTATAGGCAAACTCAAACCATTTGCAAAAAACATAACTTGGGAATTTTGAGTGAGAGCTGGGTTAGAAAGAGATTGCCTGTGACTTTTGCTTTGTCACAGCCTAGGGCAGTAGTTAGAACAAGCATCTTTACATAGACCAGCTGCTTCATGTGAACATCCTCGAAGCCCAGGGTGAATTAGAAAGTCATAATTTAAAATGCAGTGATTCTGAGGTTAGATTTCTCCTCCTGAAAAATAATGATAATCACCTCTCACCTCACAGTGCTTTGAAGGCCAAACATTCATAGTCCAATATGACTCACCCATTCTTACAAGGTCCTGTAATGGCTCACGGTACATGGTGCTGCTGGACAGCATGAGGCACACGAAGGACTGGCAGATGAAGTCCCTGCTCCTTTATGCATTTTATCCTGTTTGGAAGAAAACACATGCACATTCTGGAAGGTGAAGCAATTTCACTGCCATCTGAGTGACAGAAACTGTCAGCATGCATATAATAGTCTCAGGAGGAAAGATGGAACCGCCAGTACCCTAAGGGTTACCTGCATGGGACTAAGCTGGGTCATTCTCCACAAACATGCCCCTCTTTTGTCTTCCGTGTCTTGGAAAATGAAACCTCCATTCAGCAGTCTGAAATTTGGGAGCCCTTCTTGACATTGTTTTCCATCCCCCTCTACATCCAGTCCACCACCATGTCCCATTTATCCTGTTCATTCCACCTTTAAGACATTTCATCCATCTCCTGCTCTCCATTGGGTCTGATCCACCACCTGCTCTCATCTCACTTATGCAATAGCCTCCTAAAATCTCCTGGCTTCCAAGTCATCCTCTCATCAGCAGCAAGCAGATCCATAACCCTTATCCAGTCTGCAAGGCCCTGTGTGGTCCAACTGTTTCAGCAGGTAGTTATTCAGACATGAGCAGGGCAGGATAGGCCCCTCCCACAGAATGTCAGGTGGCCGTCAGGTGATGGTCAGGCGGTGGTTAAGCTGTCTCTCTAAAATAGAAACACCTGAAGCTGGTGATTGGCAGCTTTTTGATAAGGCTGCAGGGGTTGGGCAGGTAGGCTCAAGTACATGCGCTAAGAGGCCAAATGGTGGAGTTTAACTGGTCTATGACCTTCCCTAGGAACACTCAATTGGTAAGAACAAAATGCCTCCAGTGAGCACGTACACAGCTTTAGTAAACACACTGTGCATGCGGCCCCTCCCAAGCGCCGGCAGGCCACAGTCATGTGGATAGCCCACCCCAAGGGAAGAAGCTGAGGAGAAGGGAGCAACCCTCCAGAAGCAGGCCAATGTATAAAATGCCAAGTCAAAGGTCGAACAGCACACTTGAATCTCTCAAGTCACCGCTTGACCCTCTTCCAAGCTTACTTTACTTCCTTTTGTTCCTGCTCTAAAATGTCCTAATAAACTTCCTCTCCTGCTCTAAAGCTTGCCTTGGTCTCTCCCCTCTGCCTTATGTCCCTCAGTTGAATTCTTTCTTCTGAGGCGGCAAGAACTGAGGTTGCTGCTGACTTTAAGGATTCGCCGCTGCTAACACAACCCTGCTTCTTTCCCCAGTGTCACCTCGCGTCCTTCTTTCCCTAATAGGTGGCACTCCAGCCCGTTGGGTTTGCATCAGTTTCTTCCATAGGCCGAGGGCTTCCCCCACCCTGGTGCTCTGCACGTCCCTCTGTTAGTCCTTCCCTGGCCAACTTCTGTTCATCCTCCATGTGTTCAGCCCAAAAGTCACTTCCTCAAAAAATTTTCCCTAATCATAAACTCTCATCAAAATCTGATTCTCCTAACATAATCTTTTGCTTTCATAATTTGCAATTATTTCTTTATTGAGTGCTTAGTATTTGCTCAGTATCACCCTATCACCCTAGACTGTGGTCACAGGCCCAAAGCCATAGCTCACTGTTCGTCACTATATTCACAGTGAAAGCATAGCTTCTAAGAAGGAGCTGTGTGTGAGTGAAAGGCAGGTGTTTTCCTACCTGTCAGTAAGGGGGCAGTCCTGAGGCTTGTGAGGAGGGAAAAGGCATGGTGAAAGGACATCATAAAAACACTATTTAGAGCCAGGGGAAGTGGTGTGTGATTGTAGTTCCAGCTATTTGAGAGGCTGAGGCAGGAGGACTGCTTGGACTCAAGGGTACAAGATCAGCCTGGGCAACATAGGGAGACTCCATCTCAAAAACGTAAATGAATCCAAGAACAGAATAGGTGATTTGGGTGAGCTGTGTGGACATGATAAAGATTTAGGCCAGTTAGGAAGCTGTTGCAGTTTTGGCAAGCGGGAAGGAAGACGGAGCATGTTTAATGTGTATTGACTGAAGACAGCAGTGAGTTCTTCAAGGGTAGATGTCCCAGACACAAGAGAAATGGGAACTTGAGTGTGCAAAAGAAGACAAAGTGGAAGATACAGGATTTAAAAAGTCACTCTAAGGTTTAATGTTCTCAGAAGTTTAGAATATTTCCTAATACCATTAAAGGTAATCTTCTTGTCATTTTGGTTTTCCTTTAAAATTTCACTTCATCACTCCTCAAATGGCGGTCCCCTCTGCATGACACCAATGAAAACACATGGCCAAGAGAAAGAACCATGACAATTCCGCTTGGTAAGCTGTCTGGCAGTGCAGCAAGATATCAGCTGGGTCTAGGCAGCTGCAGCGCCCTTCCAATTGGTAGACATTTCTTACTTCTCATTTGGTTTGCTTCGTGAATGCCAGCTTCTCTAAGCATCCCCTTTTCTGTGACGTCTCCCTGGCCCCTGTGGACATGGTGGATGTCCCTTCCTCGGTGTCCAGGCATGGCGGCAGTGTCCCCAGTGGTGATGTTTACCTGACCCCTGTGGACGTGGTGGATGTCCCTTCCTCGGTGTCCAGGCATGGCGGCAGTGTCCCCAGTGGTGATGTTACCTGACCCCTGTGGACATGGTGGATGTTCCTTCCTCGGTGCCCAGGCATGGCGGCAGTGTCCCCCAGTGGTGATGTCTCCCTGACCCCTGTGGACATGGTGGATGTCCTTTACTTGGTGCCCAAGCATGGAAACAGTGTCCCCAGCAATGACATCTCCCTGACCCCTATGGTGGATGTCCCTTCCTCGGTGCTCAGGCATGACGGCAGTGTCCTCAGCAGAGCAGCCACCTCGCTCCATTGTAACATCCCCTCATCTGGCAGCTATAGATGGGTTCCACAGGTACCGCGCATATTTATTATGGCCTTAGTGATAACTGTCTTGTCCTCAGTCCTGCGTCCACCTACTGAAGCTAAGTAATGCCTTTCCTGTGGTCCTAGAGAAGTAAAATCCTTTCCATTTGGGCCCCAGCACTTACTATTTGGCTTGCAGTCAAAAAGGTACTCCACAAACTCCCCACCCCACCCCTACCCCACCTCCCGGTCTGCCAGGAATTTGTGTTCTCAGCATCCAGGCTGATCAGCCTCTCCCTCCGCTGCCACTTTCCCATCGTTTCCCCTTGCTCTTGTTTTGGTTATAAGCCCTCATTTTCTCAGCCACCCTTTTGCTGGCTGCCAGTGCTCATGCCTATTGTCCTTCCTTCCCAGACGCTGTTCGCAGTCACTTCCCAACTTCTGTCATGTTCAGTGGCTTGCATTTGCACATGTAAAAAGCCCTTATGTTTTCTGGAGACATTCATGTAAATTTCCAATGATATTTTAAAATACTTGTGAACACTCTTTGCATTCTATCTCTGAAATTTCCCATATTGTTTTATCTTCCATTCTACAGAAATCACTTCCAAAGAGAAGGAGGAAATAGAGAGAAAGAGAATGTTTTATATGGTCACTGTACTAGAGGCATTTATTTACTCATTCAGCAAATATGTATTGAGCTCCTAGTGTGTGCCAGACTCTAATCTAAAGGCCGAAAACATACCTGTACATAAAACAGGCAAAGTGCCTGCTCCTACAGTGTTTGTGCTTTACTGGGGAGAGGCAGACACCGGGCATTTACAAACATATACTACATCAAGCCGTGGTAAGCGCCGTGGAGTAATGCAAAGCAAGGAGGTAGGAGAAGGGAGGATAAGAAGACAGCCCACACTTGAGCAGAAAGCTGGGGGAAGTGAGGGAGCCCGGTGGATGTGTGAGGGAGATGCTGCGGTGGGAGCAGTCAGTGCTAAGGCCCTGAGGCAGAATGGCCAGACAACACAGAGGCCATGGGCGAGGGAAGAAGTGAGGTGAAAGGCTTAAGAGGGAAGAGACTGCAAGCCTGTAATCCCCACGGGCTTTGCAGGTCATGGGGTTGATCTTATCTTTTACTCTGAGTCAGACTGAAAACCATTTGAGAGTTTTTGACAAGCTGGTGACACAATCCTGGATTTAAAGAGCCTCTTGGCTGTGGTATGATGAGAGACTGCAGATGTGGGAGTGGGGCCTTTGAGGAGGTGACTGCAACAACCCAGCAAAGAGATGACAGCGACTTGGGGCGGTCTAGTGTATGAGATGGCCATGCTTCTCCTATTGTCCTGTGATGTAATACAGCTTTGTAGTAAGAATTATAATCATTTTCATGAGGAAAGGGAGCCTGAGAGAGGTAAAGTGTCTTGTGCAGTCACACCATGCCAGGGAGAACCCCACTTATGAGGACACACACCCAGTTTCATAGGGTTCTAAACCCCCACTCTTTCACTCTGACGTGTGCTTTCAGGAAGCACGCTGCCTGGGGACCCTCCCTCCTCATCTCCCTCATCTCCATCGGGCCTGTCTCTGGGGTTCTAGAATCATTTCTGAGGAAAGCCTGTGGAGCCTGAACACAGATTAGGCTTGTGGGCTCCCAGCTGAGGGTCCCCAAGAGAGATGTAAGCTAGGGGGCAATTCTGTGCTGCTCAGAAGTCGCTGCTCATCCTTAAGCAGCAACCACCCAGCTGGTGCCTCCAGAAAGGGAGGTTTGGTAGCAACGAGGGGGTTAATTTTTAATCAGGGGAAAAAATCGCTAAGGTAACACAAGCAAAACATTGGTCTTTTTCTGCATAAAGTCAAGAGACTACAGAAAGAGCTCCACCTTCTAGCAGTGGGGGAGAAAGCAGGGTTCCAGGCAGCTGCCCCTCCTTGACATGAGTTAATGCAGGATGGTGGCTGATGAAGACTTCGCCTGAAAGACGCTGGTAATTAGGGCTTCCAAAGTTGTCCATGTGTTGGTGTGGATCAGAGCAGGATGTGGAAATAGGAAAGGGCCCCAGGGACAAGAGGCCAGAAGTAAAGAATACTTGGAAAGGTGGGGACACCGGAGCTTTCTTTCAGCCCATCTGGCTAAGAGCCACCAGTGCCATTAGGGAGAGATGAAAAGTAATTCATCTGTGGGTTCTATGTAGCTTTTGTATGTATAATTTATACTTAATGCTGAACAAATGGTACATATTTCATTTCATAGCATGGTTCGGCTACCCACAACAAGCCTTTCTTGTTTACATATCTTACTGAATTAACTGCAAAACACCTATCTCACAAAGAACTTGGATCTAAGATGTGTAAAGACTTTTTTGTGTGTGTGAAGAATTCTTCAGACTCAATTACAAGAAGACAAATAATCCAACTTTAAAAAATGGGCCAAAGATTTGAACACACTCTCCTCACCAAAGAAGATAAATGAGAGGCAAAATAAGCAACATGAAAAGATACTCAACATCATTAGTCATTAGAGGAATGCAAATGAAAATCACAATGAGATACCACTACACACCTAGTGGTGGTAACATTTTAGAAATGGACCATACCATGTGTTGACAGGTGGGTAGAGGAACTGGAACTCTTCTACGCTGCCAAATGGTACAACTACTTTGGAAAACAGTCAGACAGTTTCTCCAAAGCTAAATATACACTCACTATACAATCCAGCCATTCCAATTCTAGGTATTTATTCAAGAGAAATGAAAGTATATGTGAACACGTATACAAATGTTCATAGCAGCTTTATGGTAATGGCCCAAAAATGGAAAACAATCCAAATGTCCCCCAACAGGCAAATGAATAAGCAAATTGTGCAATTTCCACACAGTGGAATGACACTCAGAGATCAAAGGAATAAACTATTGATACAGACAACAGTACGGGCAGATTTCAAAGTAATTATGCTAAGTGAAAAAAAAAAAGCCAGACAAAAATAGTACATCCTGTATGGTTTCATTTATATAAAATTCTGGAACATGCAAACTAAGGCATAGTGACAGAAAACATATCAGTGATTGCTGGGAAGGGATGGAAGGTTGGGCTCGTGCAGGGGAATGGGGAGCAAGGTGGGCTTAAAAGGACATGGGGAAACTTGGCAATGATGGAGGTGTTTGTTATTTTGATTGTGATGGCAGTTTCACACATGTACATCAATGTCGAAATTCATAAAATTGTGCACTTTAAATATGTGCTCTTTGTTTTATGCTAGTTACATGAATAAAGTTGTTTTTTAAAAAGCATGTATAAAATCTGGGGAGAATGAAGTAAGCTGGTATTTGTCTTCAAGTTTCACATCCCAGATGAGTGAGTAGCAAATTAAGCCACACCCTACAGGATGCCATCTGAGCAGAGCCATTTCTTCTGGGGCTGCCCATAGCACATTTCCCTCGTATCCCCAAATGCTCTGACATTTTCACGCTTCCATCAGTCATCTCAAGCTGGAGTTTCCAAGTACCTTGTGGCTGTGGTGTCTCCGTCTGCCATGGTGTGAGCAGGGCTGGAGTCTTCTACAACTGTTCTTTATGAATGTGTGTTTTCTGTGTTCAGTTCCTTCACCATGAGAATTTCCAGCTGAGTCACAGGTTTATCAGTACTGAGAAGTACACATTCAGGCAAAAGTGTCTGGGGTTAGAGGCAGCAGGAATTCAGCTCTTACAGGGTATCTACAGGGTAGCTCTATAAATGTTCCATGTTCATATAGTGAAGGGTGCGGAGAAGAACAGGTGCCCAGGAGTTTTACACCATGTAGGTTTGCTCATAAAAGAAAATTGCTAGGAGAGCGAAGGGTGAGGGAGGCTCCAGTCCCCCAGCTCTGCCCACTATTGCTGCACAAGAAGTAAATTCCTTTACTCTCCTAAGCCTCAGTTCCTCCATTTGCAAAGTAGCCATTGTGATATCTTGCAGAGTTATTAGAAGGATCAAAAAGAAAATGGCTACAAAATCCTTAAAAAAATTAACCATTCTTTACAAATGTTAGGTATATCCAACTTTGACTTAAGGGGAATGTATTAGTTTGCCAGGGCTGCCCTAACAAAGTGCCACAGACTGGGTGGTTTAAACAGCAGAAATCTGTTTTTTCACCGTGCTGGAGGCTAGAAATCTAAAATCCAAGTGTCCTCTGAGGCTCTTTCCTTGTCTCGCAGGCGGCTGTCTTCTCCCTGTGGCCTCTCCCTTGTCTTGCAGACGGCCGTCTTCTCCCGGTGGCCTCACGTGATCTTCCCTCTGTGTGTGTCTGTGTCCTCATCTCCTCTACTTTTAAGGGCACCCAGTCATATGGGACTAGGGGTCACCAAATGACTTCGTTTTAGCTCTGTCACCTCTGTAAAGGTGACTGGACCCTATCTCCAAATATGTTAACATTCTGAGGTCCCAGGCATTAGGTAAAAGTGTGAATTTTCAGGGACACAGCTCAGCCCATGGCAGGGAGATCGGTGTTGGTGATGGGTATCTGATCACGATATTTTTCAAGTCCCCAGTCATATTGGAAAATGGACAGTATAACAGAGCCAGTACAGTGTGCCAAAGGTGATGAGGCCCTTATCATCACATTTGTCTGGCTGATTTCCATGTCTGTTTTGTCCCTTTGCCCTTTTCTGTGGACAGCGACCAAATCAATGGTGGAGGGCAGATGTAAGTCTGGGAAACCACCTGTAAGGACACTTTCTACTAAGTAGTCCCCCGAGTCCCTGGAGACTTGTCCCCCCTTTCCTGTCACTCTCCTCTTTGCACAGACCACTCCTCCTGAAGAGGGTCAGGGAGCAATACAGTGGCTGCTGTGGGTAGAAGTCGGGGTGAGACGCAGGGGCAGAGATGTTAACATTATCTTGGAGAAAATTCATGTTATGCAAACTAAAAAGTGACTTCACTTGTTGAGCTGTTTTTAGCTTTCGGGGCAATGAGTGATTTAGAATGGGGCTATTCCCAAGTGGTCTTTGCCCATGAACACAGTGCCATGGAATATCTGTTTGTCCACTGGCATTTGCTGCAACTTAAAACTGCATCTCCAGATGAGACAGGCAGAGAAAAGCTGGACAAGGGCCAGCTGAGTGACCCTCTTGGGTAAGTTCTCCTGGTCATGTGTACAAAATGATGTTGGTGGTGTATTGGAGAGTTGAGAACCAGTGAGCTTTTTCCTGGACTTGTCTGCTAAGAGCTTTTCATTTTATCTTGGAGCAAACTAAATTGAGGCCCTGGAAGAAGATCCTGAGCCGTGAGAGGGCAGCTCTGCATGCCACAGAGCAAACGAGGCAGCCTCACCTCTGCCGTGCTCACACTGTGCTGGTGCTCACCCGTTCCAGTGGGGAGGGCGACAGCAAAGTCAGCGGGCACTTGTGGATCAGTTCAGACACAGCCTCCTGCTCGCCTGGCAGGGGCCAGGTGCACTGCGGCGTTGGCAGCAGGCCATTGTGATCGCTGGTGATTAGGGATGTGCCCAGAGGAAGCTGGTGTCCATCCCGACATCAGCGATGCATGCATTTTGTGTGAACTGCTGTTAGTTTTCCCTTCTGAGTTTTTGCTGGTACATCACAATGAGCCATCACTGCCATTTGTTTTTCTCAACTCATTACACTAGTGTGCAGGCACGAGACGCCTGAAATTTAGTGCAGAAGTCTATGCCTTTTCCGAGTGTATGTGTGGGCATTTTTCTGGGGAGAGATTTATCAGATTATGCTTGGCAAAAAATGCCAAGAATGAGATGCCAATTACTCATGCCACTGTCCCATAAAGAACGGAACTAACACAAATTGATTGTGGGAGGTGTGGGGGATCTCGGCGGTTATCTAAAGAATCAACCGCCGCATCTAGTTCTGAGCCTTCATAACTGTACCTATCATCAACCTGAGGTTTTTTTTTTAATAATAAGCTAATACACCCCTGTATTCCTTTCCCAAAACTGTTGCTAACAATGTACCCCAAACAGAGTGGTTTAAACACAAATTTATGGTTTCAGAGTTCTGGAGACTGGAAGTTCAAGGTCAAAGTCTTGGCAGGGTTAGTTTCTTCTGAGGGCCGTGAATGAGAATCTGTTCCAGGCCATCCTCCTGGCTTCCAGTAGCCTCAGGCATTCACTCATTTCCCTGTGTCTCCACAAGCATTACCTCTGTATTTGTTTGCTTCCAAATTTCCCTGTTATATAAGAACACCAGTCATATTGGATTAGGGTCTACCCTAATGACCTAATCTTAGCTTGTTCATCTGCAAAGACCCTATTCCTAAAGACGGTTATATCTACAGGTGCTTGGGGTTAGGACTTTAACATCTTTTGGGCAGACACATTCAATTCATAACAGCCCCTCTGAACTACCACCATCAGCTCAGTGCTTATTCATGAGCCAGGGGTGCAACATTGAATGCTGTTGGGCAAAACCATCTGCCCCAGACAGCCCAGGTCAGGCAGGGCCGTCTCTCCTACATCTTCCAAAAGTGTTCCTGGCCAGCCTGTTGCTGCTGATCCAATCACATGATTTACCATTTAAACCGCAGGCTGGCCTGATTTTGAAGGTACATGGAGAATTCGGTGAAGGGATCTCCTAAAGAAGCCAGGCTGCCAGGGAGTTCCTAGCCTTTATGAGAAAGATACTTGGCGATTCCAGGAGGTTGAAAAGCCCTGTCTTTCTTTCTTGTGTTGGGTCATGTTATTGAAGAAAAATAATAGCAACACTGTTACCCGCCTGTGTATCAGGCATTGTTCATGGGAAGTTATAAGATCTCTGTGACACACACAGGCAGAGCATGCCACCCTCAGTTAGAAGGGGGAAACCAGAGGTCTTGGAAGTAAGTCAGACATTAGCAGGAAAGAGACCTGGGTTTTCCCATGGTTGTCACTACAGCCTTCCTGGACTCTTGTTCCACAGATGCTGGGCTGACACTCCCTTCTCCCCATCTAGAGCTCTGTGAACAGGAAGAGGTTGTCGTCCAGCTGTGTAGAGGCTGGGGAACAGCCCACAGTAAAAGCCACGACTACCTGCTCTGAAGTGGAGGGGCTGCAGAGCAGACAGCAAACAGCAGGCTTCTCCCAGCTGAGCAGAGCTGGGCAAAATAGATCGATCTCAACCGCCCTTAGCGGATGTTCTCATTTCCCTGCTGCCCTAAAAGTGGTGTCAGCCTGAGGTGAATACTATAAATAACTGTTTACAGGCAAGTTGCTACAGGACTCTGTGGCCTGTGTTGGCAGAGACAGATTCCGGGAAGTCAGTGACTTGGTGGCTTCCTACTCAAAACTCAGTGCACCAAGGAGCCTACATTGGGCTAAGCGCAAAAGGCTGGAAATCAAAGAAGAAACGTTAGCGGAGGGACCAGCCTCTCAAATAGGCTGACGCCATTTGTTCCTTCCCAGGAGTCTTCTTTCAGCAGCCACGGTGAAAAGTTGGGGCTGTGAGGCACCAGCAGCAAGCCGCCTCCCTCCACCTTTGGGAATCTTAGAAATGTGAGGAGGGTCCAGGCACCTTGGCTCAGGCCTGTAATTCTAGTACTTTGGGAAGCTGAGGCAGGCGGATCACCTGAGTTCAGGAGTTTGATACCAGCCTGGCCAACGTGGTGAAACCCCGTCTCTACTGAAAATACAAAAATTAGCCAGATGTGATGGTGGTGCCTGTAATCCCAGCACTCGGGAGGCTGGAGCAGGAGTATCAGTGGAACCCGGGAGGCACAGGTTTCAATGAGCTGAGATCGTGCCACTGCCCTCCATTTTGTGTGACAGAGCGAGTCACACAGTCTCAAAAAAAAAAAAAAATCAACAACAACAAAAAACAAAGAAGTGTGAGGAGGTTGGTTACGGATCAGACCTCACATTCCTTTTTGTTTATTTGTTTATTTCTTTATTTTGAGACGGAGTCTCGAACTGTGGCCCAGGCTATAGTGCAGTGGCACAAACTCGGCTCACTGCAATCTCTGCCTCCTGGGTTCAAACAATTCTCCTGCCTCAGCCTCCCGAGCTACTGGGACTACAGGCGTGCGCCACCAGGCCCAGCTATTTTTATTTTTATTTTTATTTTTATTTTTAGTAGAGACGGGGTTTCACCATGTTGGCCAAGATGATCTTGATCTTCTGACCTTGTGATCTGCCCATCTCAGCCTCCCAAAGTGTTGTGATTACAGGTGTGAGTCACCGCGCCTGGCCCAGACCTCACATTCCTAAGTGCGTGTGCTGAGATGAGATTCCACTCCTTGCTTTTAGCCACAGTTTAGGGAAGTTTTTTGTTGTTCTTAACAACTCATTATGTGGGATTTATACCCTGGACAGTTGGAAAGTGATAAAAATGATTTAATTAATTATTAACCTTGGTATTTTTTCTTCGTAGTTCTCAACATGCTTCACACACCTTTCCTTCTTTGAGCCTCATAGCAACACTGTGAGTAATCTTATTGTTGTGATCCCATTTTACAGGTGAGAAGACTGAGGCCCAAGGATGAACCAGGAGACACAGGCAATACACGTAAGAGCTGGATCTCACACCTGGATCTGCTACCCCCTAGCCCCTGGTTATTCCCTCACCTTACACCCAAGGCCATGATCTGAAAAAAAAAAAAGAAACAACTTTAAGAGAAGGCACCCCTGCCTGGTTCAGTCAGCAGTAAGCCATCAGCATATCTCACCCAGTTACAGCTTGATCCATCCACCTGTTCGTAATAAGCGCAGTGAGAAGGACAGAATCCTAGCGGGGTGGTTGGCAGGTTGAGATGAAACTGACCGTAGGGTATGTTTGGTTTCTGGATGGGGCTGGGGCCCTTCTGAGCATGAGACAATAAATGACACTCGGCCACAGGAGGCTGTGCCCAGCAGGGCCACCAGCCTGGAAGCAGCGGGGTAGCAGCTCTCAAGTTGGAAGTTGAGGCTGCAGTCTTGGGGCAGAATTTCTTCTGTGGGACATCTGAGTTTTTGCTCTTAGTGGTGTTCAATGGATTGAATGAGGCCCACACATAATCAAGGGCAATCTCTTGAAAATCAGAGAGCTTATCGTAGATGTGACCCACACCACAAATACCTCCACAGCAACGTCTCCGTTAGTGTTTGATTAAATAACTGGGTCCTATAGCCTGGCCAAGCTGATGTATGAAACTCATCATCACACTCCTGTACGCATCTACAGCTTTCTAAGCCACTGTGGTAGCCCAGGTTGAGCCGCTGTGCTCTAAACTCAATTCTCCAGAACAAACCTGCTGGGCCACTTTTTTTTCAGCAGCCACAGTGAATAGTTCCTGTGTCTCTCCACTGATGTGCTCAACTGTGCCTGAGGATGATGAGGTTCTAGGGTAGAGGACAAAGAAGGAAAGAGGGTGCAAGTGTCTGGGAGGAGCAGCAGCCAGCCCCGCCGCTCAAGCGTGTGCTCCCTCCCAACCCACACCCGTTGCTGAGGCAGCCGTCCCTGCAAATGGATAGACTATGAAAAGCATCACAGCCCAGTTCATCCAGGGACCAGACGCTGCTGCGTAAAAGAGCCACAGTTTTCCCTGAGTGAGACTGCAGCAGACATGAAAGAGAGCCCAGGCACTGGATGAGGATACAGATCAGGCAAAAGCACAGGAACAAAAGTGTTGGTCCCTGGTTGGTGTCCCCCAGCTTCTCCTGCAAGCAAATCTACATACAAATCCTCATTTTCTCATGACTATGGTTCAGTTGATGGTCAGTTTACAGCATCTGGACATGGTAGTTTAGGTGGAGAAGGTTGGGAGGCCTAATCCTGTGATTTCTGGAGAAAAATGTTGTGTTGAGTGGGACCCGATGTGCAGCATCACGGTAGAGCCCGTGGGAGGTTGTTGACCTGTTAGATTCAGCCCCCAGAGCTTGCTGTGGTGTCTCTCAGAGCTGGCAGGACTAAGGAGGTCGCCAGTCAAGACAGGCCAGGGCACAGGCTTCTGGTGATGCCCCAGAATTTCCCTGACTCCTGTCCCTATTAATGGGACAGTCCCCAGTGACCACAAATGCTCTTGCAGTTCTGTTTTGCATCTTTAATTCCTTAAGGTCTCATCGACTATGTTTTGGCATTTCCTCAGTGCCCACAGGTACGGAGAGAAAGAGAAGCGGGTTGGAATTGCCCTCTCAACCAGAGCCACAGGGCTCAATACCTCTTCTCCCTTCCATCAGGAGCGTGTAGAAAGACATCCACATGTAAGCACAAATCTCTGATTCTCTGATCCAAAATAAGGAAATGAGATTACCTAGGCAGAAACTTGCCCTTCAATAAAAGAAAACAGGTACTCAAGGCTCTGAAGTCTGCCCTGGCGTTTGGCTCTGCCACTGGCAGCAAAGTATTTACACCACTCAGCCTCAGCTTCCTCTTTGGGAATAATGAGGATGGTGATAGTTCTTATCCCATAAGGGTTACTGGGAGAAGTAAAAGCAATGGTGCATGTAAAACAGCACCAAACCTCATGCACGCAATTGTTAATACCCAGGAATGTTGTCCTTAATTCTAATTAGGCTTTCTCATATTGCTTGGCATTTTTCTGCACGACTTATTGTCTCATCCATACTGGTGGCAAGGCTTCAAATGCACACCAAACAAGTGTGAATATTTTCCAAACAAGATGGGAAAGGAATTCATTGTCATCATCCTAACAACTAGGTTCGTTGCCTGATGCACACGGCCAGTTAATATGCCTGGACACGGGGTTGCAGCAGAGAAAGAGGCAGGGTCACCAAATGAGGAGATGGGAAGGAACCCCAAATCCATCTTCCTGAGGAGTTTAGAGCTAGAGTTTTTAAGGGTTTTGAAGTGGGCCGAAGTGTGGAGATCCTTGATTGGTTGATGAGTGCAGGGAGACGTCCTGGGACAGGGAGATGAAGAAGCTGTATTCCCATGCTGATCCACTGTTTTGAAAAACATCTTAAGTGATCTTTATGTCAGAGATCCTTTCTATGGGAACAATGCAGATGCAAATTAATTCTTAGCAGCCTTAGGACCCTAATGCCAGAAATCCTGTCTACAGGAACAACGGGGATGGGGGATGGAAGTGGTCAGAACACAGTGTGGCATGGCTTTCAGCAACAAGGAAGTGGGCAAAAGTGCAGCCTGAGTAATGCTTCGTTACACTGATATTTCTGTCTAGAACCTGGCATGCAGTTTATCAACCCTATGGGGACGGTTGCAGGAACGGAGTTGAGATTACGTCCTCCACCCCTGTAGCTCATAGTCCACACTGGAATTCTCCTCAAAGTGCAGAGGTGTGCATTTTGTGGGGGATAGGAGAGAAAAGGTATCTCTTGTGTAAAGAGGGGAGGCCAGCTGGGGGTGCAAGTAGGGTGGGGTAGCACAGCAACCTTGCTCCCCACAGCCCAGTAGTCAGAAAAAGTCCAGCATGAAGAAGAGTCTCGAAGTCCGCGTCTGAGACAATGAAGGGGACTTAGCATGTGACACAGCCCCACCCTGCCCAGCAGCAGCCACAGAGTGTGTCCCCAGCAAGGGAGGGGAGGGCACTGAAGCTCAAAGGACCCAGTGGGATGAGGGATGCAGCCTTCGCATCTCCACCACGCCACCCATTTCATGGACTTTGGGACCCTCTAAGGGTCCATATGTTACAGTGGCCAGCAAGACACTTTTCAGAGTGTGGACCTAGTACAGATGCATCACCAGGAGTCTGTGCCCTGGCCTCTCTTGACTAGTGACCTCCTTAGTCCTGCCAGCTCTGAGAGACACCACAGCAAGCTCTGGGGACTGAATCTAATAGGTCAACAACTTCCCACGGGCTCTATTGTGAGGCTGCACATCGGGTCCCACTCAACACAACATTTTTCTCCAGAAATCACAGGATTAGGCCTCTCAACCTTCTCTCCCTAAACTACCATGTCCAGGTGCTGTAAACTGACCATCAACTGAACCATAGTCATGAGAAAATGAGGATTTATATGTAGATTTGCTTGCAGGAGAAGCTGGGGGACACCGACCGGGGACCAACACTTTTGTTCCTGTGCTTTTGCCTGATCTGTATCCTCATCCAGTGCCTGGGCTCTCTTTCATGTCTGCTGCAGTCTCACTCAGGGAAAACTGTGGCTTGTGGCTCTTTTATGCAGCACCGTCTGGTTTCTGGATGAACTGGGCTGTGATGCTTTTCATAGTCGTTCCATTTGCAGGGACGGCTGCCTCAGCAACGGGTGTGGGTTGGAAGGGAAGCACACGCTTGAGTGACAGAGCTGGCTGCTGCCTTCAAGTTGTTCATGTGACCTCATTCCTCCTGAAAGCCAGACAAGAACTCAGGTGCCATGAATGTGGGTGCAAAGGCTGTCACACCGACCCTCTACTGAGCTGTTAACACTTAAGCCGTCCATGGATGGCGAAGCTAAAAGCGCACTGTAACCCTCCCTTCTGGGGCTTCGCGGTTGCAGTTGCCCTTTAGATGCTGCCGTGGGGCTCACAAAGTTTTGCTCCTGCCATTCCCAAAAGTGCTCACCCTGGTTCCTGCCCCAGCGCATCTGCACTCCCACTCCCACAAGGGGTGGTGGGCAGCAGGATTGAGCCAATATAGTCTCCCCCCTGCCAGCACCAAAGTGGCTGACTAGTTCTAGTGCCCATGCGCCCTAGTTCCTGCCTGCGAAGGGGTCAGGGAAATATACTGCTTCACCATCAAGGTGGATGTGATGTAAGCGGCTAAGTGACTAAAGAAGGCTATGCTAAATGCCATCAATCAGGCTAGAAAAAGAAGATTCTGTTGCAGGAAGGGGTCCCCTGATGCTTTGTCTGTGTGGCAGAAGGTCAGGGGTTTGGGTAATTGTTGAGACCCTGTGACATCTTTTATTTTTATTTATTTATTTATTTATTTTGTAGAGATGGGGTTTCTCCTTGTTTGTCATGGCTGGTCTTGAACTCCTGACCTCAGGTGATCCACCTGCCTCGGCCTCCCAAAGTGCTGGGATTACAGGCATGAGCCACTGTGCCTGTCCTGACCCTGTGACATCTTAACTGGACCACTAGGAAAGAAACCCCAAGGTCAGTGGCTGATAATGTGTTCAAATCACACAGACAAGGTTTGGGAAGCAGGATTAGAGCCTTCCCATCTGGAAGGATTTTCTTAGAAAGCAATTGCTTATGTAGATGGATGTGAGCCTGGGCTCATGATACTTGTCTTAGAAGTGGAATTCACTGTGTTAGCGGTTCTTCTCCTGCAAGGTTGATGCCAAGGCATACATACATGGCTGCCCTAACAGGGAACTTAGAGTAGGGGCTTGGTTTTGAAGGATGGCCCTCTTCTCCTATTTTAGCAATTCATATTTTAGAATATGGTGAAAATTCATAATTTGAAAAAATGTAAACTATTTCCTAAATTCACTGTGTCTTTCTGGAGTGTAGGCCAAGTTGAATGCAAACAGGGCTGCCAATAATTTCGCAGCTGCAGTTCCAAAACTAGACTGTGGGTGCTTTGCAAGAATGACACCGATATGACTGGGGAGGAATGCCACTCGCAGCCTCTGCTCCCTAGAGCCAAGTGACTGCTCTCCAGCAGGAACAGTGCGGCCACTTCCTCCAGGACAGGCCCGTTATTTTTATTGCTGGATTAATACATAATGATGAGGGCTACTTAACATCTTAATGGGTCATTCATTATTGCTGAAACTCTAATGAATTCTAGAGCGGGGGGGGCAAATAGCAAAGCACACTGATTTGGAGTGAATACCCTCCCAGTTAACAAGATCACGGTGAATCTGACATAAGTAGTAAATAATAGGAGACTTAAAATTACTTGTCACCAGCTGCATTTGTAAGGCTTGTGTCTTGCTTTTCCTACCATTCTCTGAGAGGACACTTGAGGGCTGAACTGGGACAACTCGTATATGCAACTGGGAGAAAAATCTCATTCTCCTGTATTACCTGCTCTAGACCCTGCATGCAGGACACTCTAAATGTAAAATAGATTTAAAATCTTTCTATGAAGTAGCATTCCTTCAGGGAACCCAGTGAAAGCACACAAAGGATGTTTTGACTTTGCTCTTGCATTTTGATTCTTTTTTACCCTAAGTGCAATACCACTAAGCAGGGTCAAATAGAGGTGACAGTAGACATTACCGTATATTAGCAAGCACTCAGGTTCCCCTCATTTCAGACACTTAGCCCTGCACTCCCTAGTCTCCCATTTGAAGTCAGACCATGTGACTTGCTTTGGCCAATACATTGTGTGATGTGTGTCACTTCTAGGCTGAAGCTTTCTGAACGGTGTGAGATTTGTGGCATTCCTTTTCTGCCTTGACAATCCTGGAAGTGTGTGTTGAGATGGAGCCTTCCCCATCTTCAGTCCCTGAGCTGTGATAATGAACAGAGACCCTCTCCCAACCCATATTGAGGCAAGAGTGAGAAATAAAATTGTATAGTGTTAAGCCACTGAGATTTTGGGGGCATTTTTGTTCCAACAGCTCATTTTGACCAATACGACTTCAGAAACAATGGCTCTGGGTAAGTCAGAGGCGTGAGACCCTCCCTAATCCTTGGTGATTTTGCTAATAATGAGTTGGTGGTTTTAATATAGGTTCCAAATTCTTTGACACCATGCCTCCTTTCAAGAGAGAGCTTAAGTTTTCTCTCCTTGAGTACAAGCTGAACTCAGTGACTTGCTTCTAGTGAACAGAAAAAGACAGCTAATGCTAAATGTCTTAGTCCTTTTTGTGTTTCTATAAAGGAATGTCTGCTGCTGGTTAATTTATAAAGAAGAGTGGTTTATTTGGCTTACAGTTCTGCAGACTGTATGAGAAGCGTGATACCAGCATCTGCTTCTGGTGAGGGCCTCAGGCTGGAGCCACTCATGGTGGAAAGCAAAGGGGAGCTGCTGTATGCAGTTATCATAGGTGAGACAGGAAGCAAGAGAGCCAGCGGGGGAGGTTCTAGGCTCTCTTAACAACCGGCACTGGGAGAGAGGGGAGACTAACAAAAGCCAGAATTTACTCACCTCTCTCTCTCCTCCAGCCAGGGAGGACATTAATCTACTCATGAGAGATCCGCCCCTATGACCCAAACACCTCCCATTAGGCCCCACTTCCAACACTGGGGATTAAATTTCAACATGAGGTTTAGGGACCAAACATTCAAACTATAGTAGCATGGCATAAGATGGCTGAGGCTACCTGATAAACATGCTTCGAGATTCCTTGCCCTCTCTCTAGAGAAGCCTCTGATGTATCATGGAGACACTCAGACAAATTGAAGAGCTCAAGAGGTGAGGAAGCGAGGCCTCCTGCAAACTTTGTGGGAGCTCATCATCTTGGAAATGGATCCTCCAACTCTGGCCTGTATCTTACTACAACCTCATGAGAGACCCTGGACCAAATCATTTTTGAACTCCTGACGCAAAGACACTGTGAGATAATAAATTGTTGTTGTTTATGTCACCAAGTATTGGGATAATTTGCCTTACAGCAATATATAACTAACACAATGGAAAAGGAATTAGATCCAGAAGTTTCTAAATTAAAATGGTTACTTCTAGTGCTGCTGCTGATGCATGTTACCTTACTAGTGGAAGTCTTTAGATCTCTCTCCCTGTAATCTCCAATACCTCCCAAAGCTAACTCGAATAACCGTAAAATATCAGTTTAAAAAAATCCTTGGACTCACTATGTAATTATAACTTCAAGATAAATTCCTGAATACCCTTTCCCAACCAAAGTTATGACCCTAAACCTCTCCTTGACAGAAATTCCAAAATTGTTACCAATAACTTCAAAAATTAGAGTTCCCAAATAGTGAGGAGACTGTCTCTAACTCTCCCTCTTTATCTCAACAGGAGGAAGTTTCTTTCAATGCAGTGGATGTTGTGGATCATGAGAAGGTTAACTTGTATATCAAATATATATATATATAATTTCTATATTTATCATTTGTTAAGCTCCAGTGAAATGCAAAATACTTTCTCAAGCAAATAGCGAGTCTCAGTAAATCCCTGCTATAAGCTCAAGATCAGAGCTGGAGGAGGCCCAAATGTGATATAAGCTCAGTTCTCACCTTCTAGGAGCTTAACATACAGCTAGAGAGATAAGACATGCATGAAACAAATTGGAAAAATACAAAATAAAATTTAAGTGGTGATAGAATATAGGGAAGAAAAAATAATTTTCTCTCTACTCTTTATAGTTCTTAGTTGGGATAGACGCCTGTAACAATAGATAGATTAACAAGGGAAAAACACATACTTATTAACACGTTTAGCTCATGTATGCATGGGAGATACCCAGAGAAAAAGGGTAAATCACAAAGAGGTGGCTATGAGTTCAGGCTTAAATACGATTTTCAACTGAAACAAAGAAAAAAGGTGCCATGGTTTGAATGGCGACTCCAAAACTCATGTTGACCCTTAATCCCCAGTGTGGCAGCATGAGAGGTGGGGCCTCTAAGAGGTGACTGGATCATGAGGGTTCTGCCCTACTGAATGGAATAGCCCATTCATGTATTAATGGATTAATGAGTTATTATGGGAAGGGAACTGGTAGCTTTACTGGAAGAGGAAAAGAGACCTGGGCTAGCACATGAGCAGGCTCAGCCCCTGGCCATATGATGCTCTGTGCCTCCCTGGGACGCAAGGTTCTCACCAGATGTAGTCCTCTGACCTTGGACTTTTCAGTCTCCATGACTGTAAAAAACTAAATTTCATTCCTTTTTAAAATTGGTACATAAGAGATGTACATATTTCGGGGTTACATGTGATATTTTGATACATACATATAATGTGTAATAATCAGATTACGGTAATTGAAACATCCACCACCTTAAACATTTATCTTATCTGTACTCTGGGAACATTGAAATTATTCTCTACTAGCTATTTTGAAATATACAATGCATTGTTGTTTACTGTATTCACGCTACTGATCTATTGAACACTGTGTCTTATTTCTTCTAACTGTATTTTTCCTGTCAGTCATCCTCTATCCACTTCTCCCCTCTACTCTGGCCTCTGGTAACCAGCAATCTACTCTCTATCCTCATGAGATCCACGTTGTTAGTGCCCACATATGAGTAGAACATGTGGTTTTGACTTTCTAGGCTTGGCTTATTTTACTTAACATAAATTCCATCTCTGTTGCTGCAAAGATGGGACTTTATTCTATTTTATGACTGAATAATACCCTATTATGTATATATACCATGTTTTCTTCAACCATTCATCCATTGATGTGCACTTGGGTTGAGTTCATATTTTGGCTATCATGAATAGCGCTGCAATCAACATGAGAGTGCAGATATCTCCTCGATACATTGATTTCCTTTCATTTGAATAAATAACCCAGTTGTGGGATTGCTGGGTCACATGGTAGTTCTATTTTTAGTTTTCTGAGGCACCTCCATTCAGTTTTTCATAGCGATTGTGCTAATTTATATTCCTACCACTAGTGCACAAACTTTTTCTCCACAATATTACCAGCATTTGTTGTTTCTATCCTTGATAAAAGCCATTTTGACTGAGAAGAAATGCTATCTCACTGAGGTTTTGATTTTCATTTCTCTGGTGATTAAATTTATGATGCTGAGCATTTTACACATACCTACTGGCCATCTGCATGGCCTTTTTTGAGAAGAGTCTATTCAGATATTTCACCTGTTTTTAAAATTAGATTATTTACTTATTTTGCTATTGAGTTGTTTGAGTTCCTTGTGTATTCTTGTTATAACTCCCTGGTCACATGGCTACTTTGCAAATGTTTTCTCCCATTCTGTGGTTTGTCTCTTTGTTACAGTAGGCAGCTAGTCATACATGAGCAGGGCAGGAGAAGCCCCCCAGCCTCCAACCGGAAATGTCAGATGACCATCAGGTGATGGTCAGGTGGTTGTTAACTGTCTCCCTAAAATAATAATTGGTCACAGCCAGCTCCAAGGAAAGGCAGTCTCCCAATAGACAGAAAATACCTGGAACTAGTGATCTGCAGCTTCTTGATAAGATCTCAGTAGCTGGGTGAGTGGGCTCACATATGTGCACCATGAGGCAAAATGGCAGAGTTTAACTGGTATATGACCTTCCTCTAGGAACATTCAACTGTTAAGGGAAAAACACCTCAAGTGAGCATGTGTACAACTCCAGTAAACACACTGTGCATGTGGCCCCTCCCAGGTGCTGGCAGGCCACTGTGCATGCACACAGCCCACTCCAAGGGAAGAATCAGGGGAAAAGTAGTGCAGCACCCCAGAAGCATGCCAATGTGTAAAACCCCAAGTGAAAAGGTCAAACGGTGCACTTGATCTCTCAAGTCACCTACTTGGCCCTGTTTCAAGTGTACTGCACTTCTTTTCATTCTTGCCCTAAAACTTCTCAATAAACTTTCACTCCTGCTCTAAAATATGCTTTAGTCGCTCCTTCTGCCTATGCCCCTCTGCTGAATTCTTTCTTCTAAGGAGGTAAGAATTGAGGTTGCTGCAGATCTGTATAGATTTGCTGCTGGTAACGTCTTCACTTTGTTGATTGTTTTCTTTGCTGTGCAGAAGCTTCTTAGCTTGTTGATTCCATTTGTCTGGTTTTGTTTTCGTTGCCTATGCTTTTGCAGTCTTACTCAAAAATTATTTGCCCAGACCAGTATCCTAGAGTGTTTCTCCAATGTTTTATTCTGGTGGTTTTATAGTTCCAGGTCTTAGATTTAAGTCTTTAATCCATTTTGTTTTTATTTCTGTGTATGGTGAGATAGCATATATTTCTCAATGTATGCGCTTGGCACCTTTGTCAAAAATGTTGGCTGTAAATGCATAAATTTGTTTTTGGGTTCTTTATTCTGTTCTATTGGTCTATGTGTCTGTTTTTATGTCAGTACCATGCTGGTTTAATTACTACAACTTTATAGTATATTTTGAAGTTAGATAATGTGATGCTTTCAGCTTTTTTTTGCGCAGAACTTGTTTTTGACTATTCAGGGTCTTTCATGGTTCCATATAAGTTTTAGGATTGTTTTTTCTATTTCTGTGAAAAATGTCATTGATATCTTGACAAGAATTGCATCGAATTTGATTACATTGAGTAGTATTGACATTTTAACATATTAACTCTTTCAATAAGTACCCAGTTTCAGGTATTCTGTTATAAGTAATAGAAAATGGACTAAGACAGAAAGGCATTAGGGGGGGCCAGTAATGGGGAAGTTAAGAGGAAAAGTACATTAAACAAGGGTAAGGTTTGTTATGCAAATTTAAGTCAGCGCATTCTCCATTGATAAGTCATAACTTAGAGTCATTCTTTTCTTCCTGGTACAGAGAGCGAGATACCCTTACAAATGGAGATTTTCTTTATACATGTAAATTCTCCTTATCGAAGGATAACTTCTACACTATGTTTAGAGTTCCTCCTGTGTCTAAAATTTCCCAAAATAATCAGCTCAAATAATCCTTATTCAAAAAAAAATCGTATTTTAGGGGCATCATATTCTGAACTCCTGCAATGTGATAAAGACTCCACATGTAATAATTCTGGAGAAGGCATGGTACATAAAGCCATGTGAGTCACACTCTCTGCTTGCAAAAGAGTTATCTCCTCAAGCTTGTGTAAGATGGTCCAAGCCTGTGGTTTCATCCCAAGTATGTGGAGGAGTTAGCAAATTAGAAAGGAAAAGACCTGAGCAGTGCTGAGTGGGCAAGGGCAGCAACACTTTCCCAAAGGGCCAGGGAGTTCTGAGCTGAGATGAATTAGACGACCATTAAGGTTTATTCCAGTCTAAGATCCAACGCTCCTATGACTCTAACGCATTTTACAGTTTCTTGTTTTGATGCTGCAGTACTACTAATAGCTATTATTTACGAAGTCACTTAACATTGAAACTGCCATTGTAAAATTGTGACTGAGGCAGTGAAAAAGTTCTGACCTAACCAAATCCATCTTGCTTCTAACCTCCAAGCTATCCTTGTTCATTCCTGGACATAGGCTGAACTAACTTTGGGAGAAACTTAGTTTATACTTAATAGTTTAAAACAAAGACGATAACAGCCCTTTCCCAAAAATCAATCTTTCTCTTGCCTGGGAACTAGACTCCCTCTGTAGGACGAACACAGTAGCCACAAATGAGAAATTATGGTTTAGGAGTCATGCCGCTGGAAGCTACGAGACTCTGACCCTCCCTAAACTGTTCCTAAAATCAGTGCTTGAGATATTTTGCAGAATCTGCACTTGATGGAGCAGCTGGTACCACCCAGATCAATAAACTGGCTCCTCTGATCTTGTGGCCCCCACCCAGGAACTGACTCAGGGCAAGAAGACACCTTCCACTCCCGATGATTTCATCTCCGAACTGACCAATCAGCACTCGTGGCTCATTGGCCCCCCCCCCCCCCCCCCCACCAAGATGTCCATAACAACTCTGATTCCCGAATGCTTGGAAACACTGGTGTGAGTAATAATAAAAATCTGGTCTTCCACACAGCCAGTTCTGTGGAAATTACTCTTTCTCTATTGCAATTCCCGTTTTGAGAAATCGGTTCTATATAAGCAGTAGGCAACATGAACCCACTGAGTGGTTACGCTGTGGGACAGGGTATGCTGACTGCTTTGTATGTATAAGCTTATTTATTCTTCATGATAACATGATTTTTAAAAAGTCTAAATCTGTTGAAATGAATTTATGAGAAATATATTAACAGGAAATAAGATGTACACATCTTCTTTTAATGTGCACATGGACACGAGTCACACAAGTAGAAGACTCAAAGAAGGACCAGATGGCTGAGGCTTATATGATCTCTTCATAGAGGAGAGGGGGGATGGTGAAAATGAAGGCAATTTAAGGGACTGCAAATAATTTTCAGGGGAATTGAGTGGACTTGGGAGGCAGATACTATCTTGTAAGTGATGTTCTTAGGAAACTGGGTGGGATCTGCAAGTTACAGGAGGTGAGGGGCCGAACTGTACTATGAACAGAGGTTGTCTTCTTATGCAGAAAGTCTCCCAGGCAATCTATTGGAGCTGCCCTCAGAAGAACAAATAAAAGTCTATCTGGGTGTGGTTTTAGCTTTTAATCACTTATCTTCTTCTCCGTCAGATAAGAAAATTCCAGAGTCCCTTCCTGCATTTGGGTGAAGAGGGTGTGGGTGAGAGAGGAACAGAAGATTAGAAAGGTTTTGGTTCTGAGGCAGCTTCTAAGGCCTTCCAGTTGCTTTTGTCAGCAACAACAAACAAAAAAAGCAAACCCTATAAAATATTTAAAGAGATTTATTCTGAGACAATATGAGTGACCATGGCCCAGAAAACAGTCTCACAAAGTCCAGAGAAGTGTTCCCAAGGTGGTCAGGTTACAGGTTGTTTTATACATTTTAGGGAGACAGAAGTTACAGGCAGACATAAATCAATACATGTAAGGCATACATTTGTTTGGCTTGGAAAGCGGGAGACCTCGAAGTGGCAGATTTACAGGTGCATTCAAAAAGGAATCCTATGAGTGGTACGATGTTCCTCTGAGTGGAATCCACTCATTGGTGGATTCAAAGATTTTCTGATTGGCAAGTCGTTGAAAGAGTTCAGCTAAAGACTTGAAGTCAGTAGAAAGAAATGCTTAAGTTAAGATAAGGGGGGTTGTGGAAGCGAAGGTTGTTGTTGTATAGACAAAGCCTCCAGGTAGCAGGCTTCAGAGAGAATAGATGGCAAATATCTTTTTTCAGACCTTAAAAGGTGTCAGACTCTTAGTTAATCTCTCCTACATCCAGGAGAGATTACACTAATTATGGCTACACTAATTATGATTGCCTACAAATAGAAAATTTTCCCCATGGAAGAAAATTTTGCAGAACCATTTCAAAATATGTCAAAGAAATCTATTTTGTGTTAAAATATTTTTATTTCTTTCAGGATCTGCTGTCTGTCATGTGATGCTATACCAGAGTCAGGTTGGAATTTGGTATCTCATTGCTGAAGAATCTGTTCTATTAGTCTTAGGATCTCTATTTTAATGTTAATGCTGGTCACTTGTGCTTACATTCTAAAAGGCAGGGGGTATCGGGGGCCTGTTTCACCTTCTTTCCCATCATGACCAGGGATTCAGTTGTTCAGGTTTCCTGTGGCCCAGAGTGGGGTCTGTTCAGTTGGTTGTGAAGCCTTAGAATTTTAGTTTTGGTTTATGTGTTTAATCTGAAGTGGCCAGCATTCCACAGCGCCATATATGGGGGTCTCATTCTCTTGCCCCAACATCCCCACCCCCAAATGTGATATTTTAGTGTATGCAAACTTGTTTCTATTTTTCTTCTGAGAGTTTTAGCTTTCCACTAAATCCACAAATCATTCCTTTAAATTCAGGAGTCCTTCCTTTAGGGGATTATTAAAAATGCTGGGGGACCCAGAGGTAGGAAAGAGACTAAGAAGAAGGCAGGGTAAGAAAATGAGTCCAATATTGAAATTTAGGGATGGAGATGGGCAACTGAGGATGGCAGGACCAGCCTGGAACTGCCCCTCGGCCTCTGCCCAGAGGGGGAGAGAGACCCTCCAAGGGGGGAGCCCTAAAGCAGAGCCCAGTGGGCCATGCATACAGGAGGAAGGAGGCAAGCCCAGCAAAAAATTCTCTTTTAGTTCCTTCTTAGGGTGCAGATGAGGTGGAG
Source organism: Ateles fusciceps (assembly GCA_036589455.1). Taxonomy (NCBI): domain Eukaryota; kingdom Metazoa; phylum Chordata; class Mammalia; order Primates; family Atelidae; genus Ateles; species Ateles fusciceps. Next base: position 246,701 of record JAZHEH010002229.1, read on the forward strand.
GGGCGTGAAGTCAACCTGTTCTTCTGAATGTGAGGCCTGTGTGCTTTCTGGGACACCAGGGATTTGGAAACCACTGGAGGTTCATAGAGATATACTTAGGGAGCCTGACTCTTCTCAATGAGAATGTTTAAGTTTGTGTTTTAATTTTAAAACTGTATCCGTAAGCCATTCTGGATCATCTTAATGACATTCTTAGCAGCATTTTCAGGATTTCCATTGGGGTTTTGTGTTTCTAGGCCTGGCCTCATGTGGCAAGACTTACTGATCACCGGCTCAGAGCAAGACAACAGATGGAGGCATAGGAAGGCCAGCTAATGGCCAGGCAACGCCTCACATGCTCGGCAGATGGGAAGCTGGCAGCCCTGTGTATCGGAAAAGTGGTGGGAGCAATGTGTCGCCCCAGAGAGTGTGGTGGGATGGGAGTTACAAGCTGAAAAGAACTGCAGATTCGAGGCCACAGGCACACTGAAAAGATCTATTTAGTGTCTGCAAAACATCTGCCACATTGGTGTTGTCAGTTCAGTTTTTTAGTTTTTTTTGGTAGTTTTATATATATATATATATATATATATATATATATATATATATATGTATGTATTTTCTGGGTTTTATAGTTGTATAAGATCTCTATACAGAATAGAAACCTAGATTTATGCTTTTTTAAAATGAAGTACACACATACAAATGTAAAGGCAAAGTAAGTCAACACTGGACAGCCGTCAGGTTTTGGGGTTTTTTTGGTTTGTTTTCCTGAAGCGTAACAGGAAATCAGCATGTTCCTCAGTTTGGCATTAAACTGATGAAAGCTCCTCCTTTAGGTCACTATGTTTCCCCCTCTGGGATTTGTGCAATCCTCTGTCAAACGGAAGGACCCTTACTAAAGATGTAACAGACACACCCACAACTGTCCTGTGGTGTCATGTAAATCATGTGATGGCTGCATCAAAACCAAACCAACAGGACAAAACCAAACAAAACAGGGTACGCAGAGAATACGCTCAGAAGACCGAAACCCTGGAAGCTAACAAAAGAAGCAGACCAATGTGGCAGACATCGTATTTTTATTGCGGTAAAATATTCCTAGCATAATGTTTATCATTTTAACCATTCGTAAGTGTGCATGGCATTACACACATTCATATTGTTGTGCAGCCATCCGCACCATCTATATTCCAAAAGCTTTTCATTCTACCCAACAAAAATATTGTACCCATTAAACAATAGCTCCCCACTCGTCCTTTCTCCTAGTTTGTAAGAACCTCTATTCTTTCTGTCTCTGTGAAATTACCTACTCTAGGTACCTCATATAAGTGGAATCATAGAGTATTTGTCTTTTTGTGACTGGCTGGCATATTTCACTTAGGATAATTCGTTAATGCTAATCAATGTTTTAGCATATATCAAAATGTAATTCCTCTTTATGACTGAATAGTATTCCATTGCACAGACATACCACATTTTATTTACCCATTCATCCCTCAGCTGGACACTTTATGGCTTTTGTGAATACAAGCATCTGTTCCAGCCTCTAATTTTAATTCTTTTGCACATAGTCCTAGGAGTGGAATTTTGGGGTCATATGGTAACTCTCTGTTTAATCTTATGAGAGACTTGATAAATTGTTTTCCACAGTGCTTGGACAATTTTACATTCCCACCAGCAATAAACAAAGATTCTAATTTCTCTACATCTTTGCCAACATTTCCTCCCCATTTTTTTTTTTTTTTTAAGAGATAGGGTCTTGCTATAGTGACTAAGCTGGTCTTGAACTCCTGGCCTCAAGTGACCCTCCCACCTCCCATCTCCTCCCCTCCCAGTTTACTGGAGGGCTTCTGAGAAAGATTTTTGCGCAATTGAAAAATAAGAAAGAGGCAGTCATTTTTCTTCTGGACATTGTTGTTTTAGATGAGATATCTGGAATTGTGCAACCAACTTACCACCATGAGGCAATCGTCCTGAAGACCAATCCAACCTGCAGAAGTCAGCAGAGCGGGAAGACTGGATCCCTGGTCCCCAAAGACATTGTTGAGTTTCAGATGAGCCAAACTTGGAGCTGCACCGTGACCTTGGGACATCTTGTCATATGTGATTATACATCCCTAACTGACAAGGACATTGGAGTCAGAGATTTCTGTTCCTCGAAGCCAAAGCCATTCTAATAAGGATTTTTAAAATTTCTTCTTTGAAATGCACACAATTACAAATATAAAATTAATATACTCACCAAATATTTATGGCATCAAGCATCAGTTTGATTTTTTTTTTTTTTTAAAGAGACAAGGTCTCTCTCTGTTGCCCAGTAGCAATCACAGCTCACTGCAACCTCAAACTCCTGGGCCCAAGTGATCCTCCTGTCTCAGCTTCTGGAGTCTCTGAAACTACAGGTGCACACCATTGTGCCCAGCTATTATTTTTTTATTTTTAGTAGAGATGAGGTCTCACTATGTTACCAGAGTGGTCTTGAACTGCTGGGCTCAGGTGATCTTCCCACTTGGCCTCCCAAAGCACTGGGATGACACGCGTAGGCCACTGCACTCAGCCTTCATTCGATCTTTGTCAGCACTCTAATAGCTCACCATCTGCTTACTGGAAGATAAGCGATGCAGTATAAAACCTTACAAGATTAAGTATCAAAGGAAATATCACAGCCAATCAGTGGTTCGGAGGAAGGAGTGAGGTTTGAGGCTGGAGTGGGATCCAGGTCAAAGTGAAGGTCATAGCTGGGCTGGCCCTTGGAGGTGGGCAGGATCACAAGAAGACAAATGAATGGCATTTCTCCCCTCTTTAGTGACATTTCCTTTAATAAGGAAAAAAGTGTCCATATACCAAAGATTGTGCTCAGGAATTTCTGATAGTGATTGAAGCAACCCCCCTCTCTAATCTCACTCTCCCTGCATTCCTTCAAGTACAAACTGTTTTCAAAATATTCTATCTGGCACATTTCTTTGCAAACTGTTTTCATCATTTGGAACTTGCTATCTCACCTAAATGGAATGCGGGTTTACTCAGCCCAGAGCTTTTCGAACGTGATAGGAGGAGGCACGTGAGCTGAAGCAAACCACCCAGAGGCCCCTGGAAAGATCTTCAAGCTCTCGGTCGTGGGTGGGACCCTTCTGACCCTACAGTGTGCTGATTGAAATACAAGAAAAACAGAAGAACAAAACCTAAAGTAACTGCCCTTGCTTGTCCATGTGTTTGGATCCTGGAGGGAATAGAGAGAAAGGAGAGAGGGTGTCCCTTAGTTAAGAGTGACCAAATGTCCCCTCCCCTTGTTATACACCACAGGACAGCATTCTGCTTCTGCAGGACAGCTCAGAGAGGCCACATCCTGCTGTCTGTAAGCCCTGCTGCTCTGTGTAAATAAATCTCATTCCTGGGACGGGCAGGGGCTGTAGTGAGCAGCTTAATCCAAACCAGAGACAGTGAACCTCCGAGACAAGACACAGGGGGAGGGACAGACGGCCAGGCCCGGGTCTGCAGCAGACCACTGCAAAGTTACTTACCTGTCCTGGTTATTCACCATGGAAATGGGAACCAGAACGCTGGGCTCATGTGGCTGCTGTGAGCAGTGCATTAAAACAGTTTCTACAGGACTGTCATTGGCAACGGGGTCGTAGTGAGTGGTGGAAAGAAGCATTATTGGTCTTGGCCTTACCTTCAGAAAGGATCGAACTCAGGGATTTAATTGTATCCTTAAATAAGATCATCCACGCTGTCACTGTGTTTTATGAGTGCATGTGGTGAACAGGGTGAAGCGATGCTGCAACTATGATTTGTTAAATGTGAAAAATTTAAATATACCGTAATTTTTACGTCTTTGTCTTAGAGGACTGTGTGTACCTTACATACAGATTTTCTTCTGCCTCTTCCACGCCTGAGACAGCAAGACCAATGCATCCTTCTCCTCCTTAGCCTACTCAACGTGAAGAAAATGAGGATGAAGTCCTTGCTGATGAGCCACTTCCACTTAATGAACAGGAAATATCGTTTCTTTTCCTTATGATTTTCCTAATAATATTTTCTTTTCTTTAGCTTACTTCATTGTAAGAATACAGTATTTAAGACATATAACGTACAAAATATGTATTAATCAACTGTTTATGTTATCAGTGAGGCTTCCAGTCAACAAGAGGTTGTTAGTAATTAAGCTTTTGAAGAGTCAAAAGTTATAAACAGATTTGTGACTGGATGGAGGATCAGCGCCTCAATCCCTGCATTATTCAAGAATCAATTGTATTGTATATGTGTGAATATATATATATATATTTATCACACACATGCACGCGTATATCTCCATTCCTAGAAAGACTCTAGGCTTGGGTGTATGTATTTCCAGTAGCCTTAAAAAATGGCTCGGGAGTCTCTTGGCTTCTGAGAGGCTCTGGGTGGTGTATGTGATAGTTCTCTACTTTTCTTCCTTCTTCTATAATGCAAAAGATCTAGAAGGCAGAGCCCATCTCAAGTTTGCAGGACAAGGGAAAAAGCCAGTAGAGAAGGGCAGGCTGCTTTTCAGAGATGTTTCAAGACCCATGGAGACGGGAGCCCCAGGGTGAGGTGTGTGCATTTGGGAAGTATTTGGTTAAGAGAACCACCCATCTGTGCTGGCCCCCATTTTCTCTGCAAGAGAAGCTACTTCACTTCATAGGTGCTATGAAATCGCAATTGTGATTGAGCTATTAAATTGCCGTCCATGCCAAACCTGGCTCCAGTGAGAGCTGGAGATGTTTCTGAGCTAAATGAACCACCGGCCACATAAATACAATCACGAGCATGCCCAGGAACTGGAGCCATCTACCAAGTCTAATGTTCACTTCTTCTTTATTTCTATTTTAAAAAATAAACTTTTGTTGACATATAACAGACACATCAAAAATGTACCAGCTATAAGGGTACAGCCCATAGCATTTTACAGGGTGAATGCTCCCATGTCATTCCACCCAGATGAGTACAAACAGCATTACCTGCATCCCAGAGCCTTCCTCACACCCTGTCCAGTGAGTGTGCCTCCCTCCCAAAGCACCCCCAGACTCAGTGTCTAAGACCTTGGATTGCTGGTGCCTGTTTTTAACCTGTATGTAAATGAAATCACACAGTACGTGCATGCTCCTTAGCTTCTGGTCTATCTTGCTCAACCTTATGTCCATGTGATTCCTTTCTGATCTGCCGTGAAGCAGCATTTTCATTGCTGTATAGGATTCCATTGCATGAATATATTACCATTTATTTCTCTGTTCTACTTTCAAGGGGCATTTGGGTTGTCTCTGGGTTTTAGCTGTTACAAATGCCATCAATAGAAAGCTTTTTTGTTTATGCACTTCGGGAGGGGCAGATATACCTAGGAATGAAACTGCTGGCCCACGGGGGTCCGTGTATTCAGCTTCCAATGGTTACTCAGTGTGGCTGAGTCAGCTGATACTCCCACCAGCAGAGCCGAGAGTTTCTGTTGCTCCCCATCTTACCGACTCTGGGTGCTGTCAGTCTTTTTCATTTTCACTCTTCTGGTGGTTATGAGGAGGTCTCTCATTAGGTTTTAATTTAAATCTCCAGGATGGTTGATAAGGTTTAGCACCTTTTCATATGTTTATTAGCTATTTGGAGATTCTCATTTGTTAAGTGCCTATTCAGGTCTTTGGCCAATTTTTCTATTGGGTTGTCTGTCCTTTTCATATTGATCAGTAGGAGTCTTTTATTATTTTTCTTATGAACCTTTCTGTTACATGTTGCAAATCTCTTCATTCTTTTAACGATATACTTTGATGAACAGAAGTTATAAATTTTAATATAGTCCAGTGTATAAATCTTTTCCTTTATGGCTAGTGCTTTTTGTGTTCTCTACCTCAAAGTCACAAAGATGGGCTCCAATGTTATGCTCTATGAGCCTTATTATCTCATTGTTCACATTTTGATCTGTGGTCCACCTGAAAATGCTTTTGGTATATGATAGAGGTCAAGATTATTCATTTTTGGGGTATCTAATCAACCCAGCATCATTTATCATTTTTTTTAAATCTTTCTCCATGATTTTATGTGCTACCTTTGTCATAAATCACATATCCATATAATGTGGGTCTATTTCTGGACTCTCTTCTGTACCATGAGTCTATCTGCATAGTCTTGTTACAGTCCTGCACTGACTTCACTGCTATGGATTATGAGTCTTTATGCCTGCTAGTGCGTGTCCCACAACTATTTTCTTCATCTTTAAGTTTGTCTTAGCAATTTTGAGCCTTTTACATTTCCATAGACATTATAGCATCAGCTTGTTGGTTTCCACCACAAATTCTGCTGGGATATTGATTAAAATTTCATTACATCTACATAGAGCATTTGGGAAACAATCAATACCTCTATTTAGTTTTTTTGAATCCATGAATATGGTATATTATTAGTTTTTTAATTTCTTTCAGGAAAAGTTTTATAGTTTTCTGTGTAGAAGGTTTGCAAATCTTGTGTTGAATCTATTCCTAGCTATTTGATCTAAATGAAATTGGTTTTTAAACTTTAATAATTGTTTACTGATACTATATAGAAATATAATTGACTTTTATGTATTAACCTTGCATCCAGAGAACTTGATTAATCTGGATTTCTACATATCATACGTCATTTGGGAATAATGCAGTTTTATTATTTCCATGCTAACTCTTATACATTTTATTTCTATATTTCTTTATATGCTTTATTTTACTGTCTGAGACCTTTAGTACCACATTTCATAAAATACAAATGGTGAAAGACTTGTCTCATTCTCAACTTCAGAGGAGAAAACTTAATTTTATGATTTAATATTATGTTTACTGTATTTCGAGTAGATAAAAAGTTCTATTATATTACAAGCTTAAGAGTTCCTTTTTAAAAATTAAGAACAAACATCCAGTTGTATACAATGCTTTTTTCTGCTTCTGTTGAGATGATTGTATGATTTTTTTTTCCACATCAAATGACTTTTATTGATTTTCAGGTGTGAAACTAACCTTGCAACTTGATCTTGCTACACTGCCTTTTCTCTCTAGTGCTGGGTTGCATTTGCTAAAAATTTGTGTAGAGTTTTTCCATCTTTAAATGAGAGTGACTGTCATTTCTCTTTCTTGCAGTTAGACCAAGGATCACTTCCGTCTTCTGGGGATGTCGCACATTCAAAGCTGGCTGCCCGTGTCTGTGAGGGTCAGTGTCCAGTTCTGTCTTAACTCTCACGCTGTGATCTCGCGCCCCATCTGAAAGCTGGGAGTGTTCAGCAGGCGCCTTCCTCCTTGACATGTTCTGAACATCAGTTTTTGTAGCCCCGTCCCAGAAGAGTGCCAAAAGCTCTGCTGAGCATCTCAGCTCGACAACCTCTTTGTTCCGGAACTGGTTGTGGCCCTACAGGTAGGTGTGGGTCTAAGTGCCAGGACCATCTCTCTCGGACTTTCTCTTTGTGGCCTTTCACATTCTCACTGCCCAGGCCATTATTCTCCATCTTCAAATGTGTTTTTGTCTTTTTCTGTTTTGTCCAGCTCTTCTCATTATTTTCAGTGAAAAATTTGATCCAAGTAAAGGTGCTCCCTACTTTGCTTCCTATCCCCAGACTCTCCCTCCAATCCTCTCCCCTTCACACCTACATAGTCCAAACACTGTGGGGGCATGGTGCAGCTGACCTCCCTGCTGCCAGCCTGTGCCCTTCCTCCCCAACCATACACACCGAGTAGCATTGCCTCGTACATGCCACCCTCCTACTTAAAAGCCTGCCACGAAGGCTGGGCATGGTGGCTCACGCCTATAATCCTAGCACTTTGGGAGGCTGAGGTGGTTGGATCACGAGGTGAGGAGATCGAGACCATCGTGAACAACATGGTGAAATCCCATCTCTACTAAAAATACAAAAAATTAGCCGGGTGTGGTGGGACATGCCTGTAGTCCCAGCTACTTGGGAGGCTGAGGCAAGAGGATCACTTGAACCTGGGAGGCTGAGGTTGAGATTGCGCCACTGCAGTCCAGCCTGGGAGATAGACTGAGACTCTGTCTCAAAAAAAGAAAGAAAAGAAAAGAAAGAAAGACAGAAAGAAGAGAGAGAGAGAGAGAGAGAGAAAAGAAAAAAAAAAAGAAAAGAAAGAAAGAAAGAAGGAGAGAGAGAGAGAAGAGAGGAGAAAGAAAAAAGAAAAGAAAGAAAGAAAAAAAAAAAAGAAAGAAAAAAAGAAAGAAAGAAGTCTACAATTATTTTGATCAGCCTACAGGGTAAAGCCTTGTTTTCCAAGCCTTGAACTCGAGCACTTCAAAGAGATGCTGCCCCTCTATCTGAGCGCTGCCCCTCCACTGCCCTCACCTTCCACCTCCTCCCTAAAGCAGCCCTCCTTCTCGCTCCATGGGTTTACAGGCAGTTCTCAGAATGCACTGGCGGCTCTTCTGTCTCTGAGCCTTTTTCCCTCTGCTCTCCCGCCTCCAATACCCCTCCCCATCTCTTAGTTGCTTTAGTTCTGCCGTCTCTTACAACTGTCTCAGGCTCCTTTCTCCATGAAGTCATGACTTCACACCCTGTGACACTCCTGGGGTCCCTGGAGTGCCTTCCTGTTGCTCTTGAATGGTAAAACAGCAACTTTGAGTTTTTCACTGATTCATCTGTGAGTCGCCTTTCCATGTCCCACCAACCAGCTGCTCCTCCCAGAAGTCATCCCTGAGCCCTGTTTGCAGGCTTATCGCTAGCGAGGACAGATGCTCAGCTGGTGAAGTAAGTGCTCTGCGGATGGCGGCAGCTCTGGCGGTGGTGAGAGTTGTCTGTCAAGCGTGTCTCGCTCTCTGCTGTCGAAGCTCAGGGCGACTACCTCTCCCCTTCCTTTCTGGAGTGAAGCAGGCTGTGTTACCAATTCTGGCCAATGGAATGGGGGTAGCAGGGATGTGTATCCCTTCAAGGCAGAGGGTTTACAAGCCTGTGCACCGTTTGTTTCCCCGTCCCCCTCCACCCCAGGTTCTCTCTTTATTTCCTGTTGGGAATCTTGGAAGTACAGGTCAAGATGGAGCTTTCCTCATCCTGGCTCCATGAATATCTACACAAAACAGAAGGCCCACCAACCGCAATGTCACATGGCATGAGTGAAAAATCAACTTTTAATCTCATAAGCCCCAGAGGGAGGGTCGATCGTGCCTGTGACTGCACGCTGCCTCACCTCTCTCACCTGATCTGCTGCCAGAGTCGGTGGCGAGGGGGGCTGCTGCTACTGGTGGAGATGATGAGTAAATAGAGGCATGGCTCTCACTTCCCATCGTGTCACTCGGGCCCCCTTTGCCCATAGCCAGAAGAAAACATCTGGCCCTTAAAGTGTCGTAAAAATCTACCTAAATAAAGAGGGAACAAAATTTAAGGCACTGGTTCCCAAACTAGGAAACCACTTAAAACTGCAGAGCTGTTTTCTCTTTGGATGATTCCTGCAGACAACAGTCATGAAAGCCACCTCAGAACGCGTGCTCGCACCCCGCCCCGGTGCCTTCTTCCTTATCTGGAACGTTTACAACAACTTGGCAACATGGATGCCGTAAGTTCCCATTTTCCGGGAAGGAGCAAAAAGCTTCCAGAGGCCAAGTGGCCTGCATGGAGCCAGGGAGCCGGTGGTCCGTGGGGGATGCTGGTCTCTGGTGGGGAGCTATTGGCTCCAAGGTGAGGCAGCAGTTTCCTCACTCTGAGTCTCAATTTCAGTGTATGAACTAGGAATAAAACAGCCAGCAGGGACCGTTTCTGTATTTTAAGTATCTTATCAAATTGAGAGCAGATGAGCACATTAAAAATAAACGATTAAACTCAACATAATTAGCTGCATATACTTTTGTCCATATATTAATGTACTCCTATTTTATTTATTTTGTTTTCTGCTACCTCTTCTTAGCAAACAATTAGTAGGAAGCACAAAAGTTTCAAAAAAAGTTTTATAGGAGGAATTTAAACATAGAGAATGTTTTATCTGTTAATTCAATTTTAGCTTGATTCGGAGTAAAATCCCTCTGTTATTCCATTCTAGCCTAGGGGCCTCTTTGAGTGAGGCCAGGGGACTATGGGGACACACCTAAAGAACCACTACTAAGGTACCTCCATCATCCCCCACCCCCAACTCTGACCTCACTCCTTCAGGGCACCCCCTCTCGAGCTCCAGCAGAAGACAATTGGGCCATTTGGTGAAAGTCAGCCCTTGGCTTCTTGGAGAAGGTCCACAGGGATGGGCAGCTTGAACTGAAACTTTTTTGTGATGATAAACCATGGGGATCCACTAACTGGGCCATTACCTCATTTCACAAATACTGTAAGGGTCAGAGAACTTCTAAACCTCTAACCCAAGAGCAGAACTGATGGGCTGGCCTCCTTCCTGCCTTGCTTTCAGCTCTCTGAGAATCTGATTTTCTGCACCTGGCCATTATGGCACACTCTTGTGGCAGTTTTCCTACCAGGTTTTACAGAGAGGCCATCGATATGGTGTCTGACTGTGTAGTCAGGCGGACAGGCATTCACGCACTGGCCCTGCCTCTTAACTACCGGTGTGCCCTCGGACAAGTTATGGGGCCTAAGTCTCACTCAACCATCTTTTCTTTAATATGCGGGATAAGATTATTTGGAATGTTTTGAATATTCAACTAAAAATACCTTTATAATATTGAATACTCAATGAATGTTCACTATAATTTGAATATTAAACTCTCAGAAGCATCAAGTGACCAGTTTAAAATTCTTGCTTTATGCTAATTATGTAACAGGCTTGATTTAGGGGCAGGGCGGGTGGGAGATGAAGCTAGTAGGAAGAAGGTTTTCTTTAGCCCTGGGAATCAAATTGCCTCTTCGTTCATTAACATTGATTGTGTGCTTATGTGCCCGGAGTGAAGGATAAACAGTGGGAATTTAGAAATGAGAGCCAGAAACCCTACCATTTTATGCCCAACTAATACAACCATTAGAGCCTCTTGTGACATTTAGGTTTTTTGTTTGTTTGTTTTAAATTTACATGTTAATTGCTTTGCTTGGAAACAATTCTGGAATTCTGCTTTCTGGTATCAAGAGAGCACTTAGAAGTTCTTCCTGAAGACACTTAACAAGGTCCTTCATTCACTCAACAATCATGCACTACAAGCCACTCTGCCCAAGTGTGCCCTAGACTGCACATGGACTACATACTACGCGCAGCAGGCAGCAAGACAAATGGGACGTGCGGTGCTCCCCTCAGAACTAGCCCCTGGGAAGCCACTGGCCAGCCCTGCTTTCTGCTTCCTGTCCCCAGACAATCCGTGTTCCCGAAGCGTTCTACCCCTTGCTAAGAAGCTAGCTGTCAGATCTCCACATCCTCCACTCCTTCCCTGAGTGAGGGAAGCTCTTCCAGGGACCCTGGGAAAGCATGTCCCAGCCAACAGCTGCCTTCCCTCCGCTCAGTGTCGTCAGGTTGTTTGGCCTCACCTGGGCCTCGGCCGCTTTTGCTCTGCCCTGGTTGGCTCACGCAGCGTGTCAGGAGTGAGTCTGGCCACATGCCTAACCTCAGCCAAATGTTTGACTCCGGCTCAGTTCCCAAAGGTTCCCTGGAGTGAAAGCAGAGTAACAAGTGAAACCCATCAAAGCATTTTCTCTGGAGGGAAGCTTGCAGCGACCTTCAGGTGCGGCACAACACCACACGGCCTCTACTTTCCACCCAGAGCTAGCTGAGCTGTGGCCATTTGGAGGACACCCTGCATTTCCAGATGGTAACTATAGCGGCCACCTTCCAGACTCACTGCTATGAAGCACCAGCTTGTCAGCCTCTGGGCTCGCCCCAGCAGAGCTTCCGCCTTTCCTGAGTCCCGTGGGGTCAGACACCTGGCAAAGAAAGGACAGCAAGGCTCAGGTGTGTGTCTGCCGGGGGCTGCACAGCGTGGATTCCAGGATGCTATTCCACTCGTTGTGCAGGAGTTGTGCGGGGGGATGGGCAGGCAGAGGGCTGGGACAGCAATGAGGGGTGCTGATGCTTGGTGGAGGGAGCAGGTACCAGGCACCACTCTGCCACACCACCCGCCACAGCACACAGTGGAGTTTGGAGCTTCAGCTTTGTAAATACCCAAATGGGAGGGTTCTGCTTCTGCATCCTTCCTCTCACAGCACCAGGTCAGTGCGCTGATGAGGGCGACTGGGGCTGGGGCCCCTTCCTGCAGGGGAAGTGGAGGAAGGGGTAGTTAGTGTGCGGGGGAGATGGGTTGCAGTCTGGTGGAGGAAGGGACTGGAAATTGTTGGAGCAGAAGAAGTTGAGAGGAATCAGCACTACTCTCCCTAGCTATCCATTTAACTCCTCCATTGATACGATAACTCATGTGCTTATCCAATAAACATCTGCTGAAGCCAGATGTGTTGTAGGCACTGAGGGAAAATGCCAGCCCTCTAGCTCAGGGCCTTCAACTTCCAAAATCAGAATCCACAATACACACATGGATTTTATGTGGTGATCCAGCGCACATACACCTATTCACACACAGAGACACAGGCAGACACACACACAGAAGCACACACATTCACATAGATACACACACAGCGACGCACACGCAGACACACACATTCACACACACACTCACACAGACCCCCACACACACATTTACGCATACCCATTCACACAGAGACACAGACACACTCACACACAATATACACAAAGACACTCTAGACAGAAGAAACAAAAGTTCTACAAAACAAGTTGGTCCATACCATGCGTGACACACCCTGATCGCTTCCCTTCTCTCCTCTCCTCTCTCTCTCTTTTCTCTTCTCTTCTCCTCTTCTCTTCTCTTTTTCTCCCCTCCTCTACCCTCCCTCTTTCTTTCATGCTGATCACCACCACACACTACATTGATTTCATGATTGACTAATGGGCCTTCAGTGTTCTGAAGAATGCTGCTGAAGCCCACAGTTTCATCAGGATGAAAACCACGTGCACAGATATTTACAGCTCTAGGTTCTGCAGTAGAGGTTTCTCCTGAGCTGGGAGCTGGAGCAGGGAGGTTGGGAGGGACCACCTGGCTCAGCTGGAGCAGGTGATGAAGGGCGATCCAGGTCATCTGACAGAGGAGGTAGAGCTGGGTGCCGCAAGCCAGCAGGAAGTCTCTAGGAAAGGCACCACACCAGGAGCACCGTTAGGCGCAGAGGGAAGACTCGGTGCAGAGGGAAGACTTGGCCCAGAGGTTCCTTTGCATCTTTACTACTGAAGTCTTAGAATGTCCAGTGCTCGTGGGTCCCCAAGGCTTCAGCATGGGATTCCAGCCTCTGTGGAATGTTTGTTGTCTTGGCTGTGTTTAGATAGAATGAAGTGCTCACATAAGTGTCATTAAATTCTGCATAACAGACATCCCATATCAGCGGATATCGAGCTCTTGAGTCATGCACCACACAACGATGTTTTGTCAACAACAGGCCACATGCATGACAGTGGTTTCATAAGATTATAATGAAGCTGAACGATTCCTCTTGCCTAGTGATGTCGCAGCGGTCACAACATTGTAGTGCGATGCATGACTCACATGTTTGTGGTGATGTTGGTGTAAACAAACCTACTGCGCTGCCAGTTGTATAAAAGCACAGCACATGCGTGTACAGTACATAGTACTTGATCATGATAATACATGGCGATGTTCCTGCCTTGTGTGTTTACTCTATGCTATAATTTGGATGCTTGTCTCCCCAAACCTTATGTTGAAATTGGATCCCCCAATGCTGAGACCCACTGGGAGGTGTCTGGGTCACAGGGGAGGATCCCTCATGAATGGCTTGGTGCCCTCCTTGCGGTAATGAGTGTTTCTCACTCTATTCCTTCCCTTGAGAGCCTTTGTTAGAAGGAGGCTGAGTACCTCCCCCGCCTCTCTCTTGCTTCCTCTCTCACCAGGTAATCTGCCTGTGCTGGCTCCCCTTCACCTTCTGCCATGAATGGAAGCAGCCAGAAGCTGAGGCGATGCCAGCACTCCACTTCCTATGCAGCCTGCAGAACCGAGAGCCAAATAAACCTTTATTATTATTATTATTTTTATTATATATTTTTTTGAGACAGAGTCTTGCTCTGTCGCCAGGTGCCAGGCTGGAGTGTTGCAATCTCGGCTCACTGCAACCTCCGCCTCTTGCGTTCAAGCAATCCTCCTGCCTCAGCCTCCCGAGTAGCTGGGACTACAGGCGTGCGCCACCACGCCTAGCTAATTTTTTTGTATTCTTAGTAGAGATGGGGTTTCACTGTGTTGGCCAGGATGGTCTCGATCTCTTGACCTCGCAATCTGCCCGTCTTGGCCTCCCAAAGTGCTGGGATTACAGGCGTGAGCCACCGCGCCCGGCCAAACCTTTTTTGAAAAGCAAATTACCCAGCCTCAGGTATTACCCTATAGCAACACAAATTAATTAAGACACTATCCCACATTTTTAATGATCATTTTAGAGCATACTCCTTCTTCTTACAAAAAAATACTAAGTAAAAAACAGCCTCTGGCAGGGGCTTCAGGAGGTATCCAGAAGAAGGCATCATCATCAAGTGATAAGACAGCTCCATGCATGTTATCGCCCCTGAAGACCTTCCAGTGGGACGAGATGTGGAGATGAAAGTGATATTGGTGATTCTGACCCTGTGTAGGCCTAGGCTAATGTCAGTGTTTATGTTTTAGTTTTTAATAAAAAAGTTTAAAAAGAAAGACAAATAAAAAATTAAAATTTTTGACTGGGCACAATGGCTCACACCCATAATCCCAGCACTTTGGGAGGCCAAAGCAGGAGGATAGCTTGAGGCCAGGAGTTTGACACCAGCCTGGGCAACATACCAAGACCTCGTCTCTACAAAAAAAAAAAAAAAAAATAGCTAGGTGTGGTGGCATGCAACTGTAGTCCCAGCTCCTTGGGAGGTTGAGGTGGGAGGATCACTTAAGCGCAGGAGTTCGAGGCTGCAGTGAGCTGTAATCGTGCCACTGCCCTCTAGCCTGGGTGGCAGAACCAGACGTCATCTCTTTATACAAATGTAAATGAAAAAGGCTTATAAAATAGGAATACAAAGAAAGAAAATATTTTTGTACAGCTGTACAATGTGTTAGTGTTTTAACTTGTGCTATTAAAAAAGAGAAAAACAAATTCTAATTAAAAAGTTTATAAAGGCCCAGCAGAGTGGCTCATGCTAATCCCAGCACTTTAGAAGGTCAAGGTGGGTAGATTACCTGAGATTGGGAGTTTCATATCAGCCTGGCCAACATGTGAAAACCCGTTACTACTAAAAATACAAAAATTAGCCGGCGTGGTGGTGGCCGCCTGTAATCCCAGCTACTCGGGAAGCTGAGGCATGAGAATCACCTGAACCCTGGGAGGTGGAGTTTGCAGTGAGCAGAGATCAGGCCACTGCACTCCAGTCTGGGTGATAGAGTGAGACTCTGTCTGAAAAAAAAAAAAAGTTCATAAAGTATATAAGTTATAGTAAGCTAAGATTAATTTGTTATTGAAGAAAGAAAAACATTTAAAAATGAATTTAGTGTCTCCCAAGTGTCTAATGTTTCTAAAGGGTACAGTAGGTGACAGTAGTGTCCTCGGCCCTCACGTTCACTCTCCACTCACTCATTGACTCATCCAGAGCAACTTCCAGTCCTGCAAGCTCCGTTCACAGTAAGTGCTCTACACGGGTGACCATTTTTTATCTTTTATATCATATTTTTACTGTCCCTTTCTATGTTGAGATATGTTTAGATACATAAATAGTTTCCCTTGTGTTACACGTGCCTGCAGTATGCAAGTCAGTCACATGCTGCCAGGTCTGTAGCCTCGCAGCTATGGCTGTACCATGCAGCCCAGGTGTGCAGTAGCTACACCTTCTAGGTCTGTGTAAGTATATTCCGCAATGGTTGCACCACCGCGAAATTGCCTAATGACACATTTCTCAGAGCATGTCCTCATTGTTAAGCTGTGCCTGACTGTATTGAGCTATATTGTATGGTGTGGTTCATACCGCATGTTGTACATTACATTGTACGTCACATTGTATACTATATGTTATATGAGGAGCACATTAATTCAGAAGTACTTTATCTGCTCAACTGCACCAGCATTCCATAATAATCATGCACTATTGACTTTATTATTGCTGCTGTTATTAAACAGGACCTGAGGAAGAACTCCTGCCCAAGTCATCTTGCCTGCCTAAACCATCTGAATAAACCTGTGTGTTGGTGGACGGGGCTTTAGGGTAAGGCCCTGTGAGTGATGAGCCCCTCTCTGCCTTGGGATTGTGAAGTCCCATCTGCCCTGGGCTCAGGATTGGGTGGGGTCTGAGTGCATCCGAAGCCACTCCGTCCCTGGGAAAGGGGCTTTGCTTGCTCTGCATGGGGAGGGAACACAGACAAAGTGGCCTCCACAGTAGGGGCCAGGCTCTTACCTCCTGGGCAGGGGGCAAGGCAGCTCTTCTCTGGGGGGCTGGACAGGGAGGAGCAGGTGACACAGCTGGAGAGGGCAGCCAGGTGCCACCCCCAGGATGACCCATCTGCCCCTGGAGTGTATATCATTCTGCCTGTCTCCTGATGGAGTTCCTACCTTCCGGGGCCAGCCTCCAACCCCAGGCTGTCTTTCCTTCCTCTGAACTCAAGAAGCACTGACAGTCTCCAAACCATTCCGCTGGCACTGCTCATGCTGGATATTCTTAAATTAAAAAGAGAAAAAAAGTCTAAGACCTGTGTTATCCACCTGACTGTCAGCTGCTTTAGGGCGAGGCAATGTTTTTTATATCTCTCTTGATTCAGATGTGTGCCCCCAGCAGAGGACAGCTCCTCACATGCTCTCCTTTTGATGGTTAAATTCATAACTATGCACAAGGCGGGTTATGGCAGTGAGTTCAAGGCAAAACAACAAACAATAATGACGTGTGTATTCCAGGCAAGAGAGACGCACAAGGCCGGGCACAGTGCCAGCTTGCCTGTAGCAGGTACAGTGCGGCCGGGAGGTAGCTAGTGCTGGGACCCAGTAGGAATAACGGGATAACAAGGTGCTCCTGCATTGTGACATGCACAGAGAGACACAGCGTCAGTGACGCGCTTTCTCTCCCCTGGCAGCTCCTTTCTGATTTCTCAAAGCGATTTTCGTTTTATTCCCAAACATGACACTCTTTTCTCTCTTTCTTATTTAGTTAATGAAAACAGAAACAATAACAATTATGTGATAGGCAGTGAAGAGAATACTAAAGAAGTAGATGTTTGACACAAGCTTCGAAAATTCAGTTGAGAAGAAAGAGTCCTACTGTTAATAATCGGTAGCTGTCAGTGAGAGCTGTTGCTTGAACAACTATCGCAAAATCTCCACTCCTCGAAACAGCCCTGCAGTGTAGACATAATCCCCATTTTATAGGCGAGGGGGTGCCAGCTCAGGGAAGCTACCCTCGAGGGCTGGTAGATGTCCACACCTGAATCAAGGGTGAGCCAGATCCCCAGATGCCCACAAGCACACACAAACTGATGTGAACTCTGGGAATTAATGAAATTCATTGTACAATCAGCATATGCAAAAAATTAGCAGCAAAACGCTGCTGCTGCTGCAAAAAAAGTGCATATAATGTAATCTATTTTCAAGCCTAATCAAAACCACATTTTTGCCTTATCTGCTGTTTTAATGAGCTGTTTCAATCATAGTTTCACTTTGGAGGGATCTGCTCCGTTCATGAAGTGGGGGTTGGGCTGCTGAAGAAGCAGGGGACTGGCGGGAGGCAGTGGTGGGGTGGACAGCCTGGCTCCTTGTGTTAGTACACCTGCCACTCCGGATCCTGAGGACAGGTGAGCCCAGCCTCTGTGAGATCCCACCGGCCTCCAGGATCCCGGACCACTGAGGAGGGGCCAGTGGACAGGAAGGCGTCAAGGAACTCAAAGCAAAGAGGCTCAGCAGCTGTGACGGGTCAGGGTGGACCAGGCTCCCCTGGCAGGTACAGGCTTCTCATGCTCTGCTGAGGGGCAAGAGCACAAGCCGACTCAGGCCAAACGAAGAGGAAGAAAGGAGGAAACATGGCCTCCCATGGATCCTGCCAAGAGATATGATGGGCTTCTGTTCCTGAGTGCAGGGACTCTTGGGTCCAGCACGCAGCATTTAGTGCCACTGACGTGAGTCTGGCATCTGTCCTGCGCCAGGGCCTGCACCAGCTGCTGGGTACACAGTGGTATATGACAGAGTCCCTGCTCTCCCAGAGTACGAGGTCCAGTCGGACAAACACACAACCAATCACAATTTGCCGTCTGCTAAGATAAGGGTGCGCACAGGGGCTGCAGGGGTTCAGAGGAGGAATCCCAAACCAAAGGATTGAGGAGGATGCCTCAGGAATTTCAAAAGACTGGCAGAGGCTAACCAAGCAAAGACAGTGGAAAGAGCCCCCAGGCCTGGGGACGGGGAGATGTGGGCAAATTTGCAGCATATGTGAGGAGGGGTGTCTCAGTCTGCTCTGGCTGCGTAACAAAGCACTATAGACTGGGGGGTGGGCAACCATGGAGATGTACCTGGAAGTCCAAAATCAAGGTGTTGGCCAGCTTGGTTCCTCCTGAGGCCTCTCTCCTCAGCTTGTAGGGAGACAGCACTCAGCCAGCTTGCTGAGTCCTCACA
Source organism: Ateles fusciceps (assembly GCA_036589455.1). Taxonomy (NCBI): domain Eukaryota; kingdom Metazoa; phylum Chordata; class Mammalia; order Primates; family Atelidae; genus Ateles; species Ateles fusciceps. The sequence continues at coordinate 265,242 of JAZHEH010002229.1, forward strand.
TGGTCTTCCCTCCATGCGCGTCTGTGTCCTCCTCTTCTCTTCTTGTAAGGACACTGGTCATATTAGACTAGGGCCCACCCTCATGACCTCATTTTAACTTCATTACCTTAAAGACCCTGTCTGCAAGTACAGTCCAATTCTGAGGTATGTGGGATTAGGACTCCAGCCCATAAATTAGTGGGGGACACAATTCAGCTCATAACCACGGGGATGCGCAGGAGGCTGGTGCCTCCGGGGGGAGCTGAGTCTGGAAGCACCAGTCCCGCCAGCGCCAGCGCCTGGAGACACGTGCAGAGAGCTTCCACTTTGCTCTGTGGAGGGCAGGGATTTTTGAGGGTCACAGCTTGAAACTCAGCTCTTGCACTTGGCCGCTGTTTGCACTTGGGCATGCTGCTTTACCTCAGAGTGATAGTTCCTCCTTTGAGAAAATCAGAATAAAACTGTCTACTTGTGGGATATGTTGTGAAAATTAAAAGAAAATGTTTCTAAAGCAATTTCACAGGCTCTGTCCAGCAGTAGGCATATGGATGGGAAAGGTGATGAGGAGGAGTGTGAACATGGTACGGGAGCTTGGGGAAGGGCTTACCAGGCCCGGCAGCCAGGCGGCCATTGTGCCCTGGGACAGGCAGCACATGGGTGCATAGGGAGACACCGGAGGGCTCTTAGGACTGTGTGTGCATCAGGCAGTACCATCACAGTGTGATCTGTGGACCACCCACTTCAGCATCGCCCTATGAAAGCGCAGATCGCAGGCCCAGCTCAGCCATCCTGAGTCCAGATGGAACCTGCATCTAAACTGCTTCCCAGGAGCTCAGTCTGAGAATCATCCTGGAGACCTGCAAATCTGAGGGGTGGAAAGAGGAAGAGGAACAGAAACAGAGAAAATGCAGATCTTATTGTTCGTGCTTCTTACCCAAGGCCAGGGGTAAGGCTTTTCTCAAAAGGGTGGAGCGGGGAGGCCCATCTTGCTGCGCTGCCTGCTCCTGTGACACTCAGAGAATGGTGGGCACAGAGCCCTGCATCCTGCGGGGCGGACAGGCAGACGTCTGCTCTGTTACTAGGCCATGCTGTGCGCCTCTGGCCAGCAAAGTTGAGCTTTTGCCCAGGGTTGGCAGCTCCCCCAAGAATCAGACTTGTGGAGAACATGCTAAACGCTGGTCTGCTTATTTGGGATTGAGGGATTGTGAGGGACTACACTCATGTCTCCTTCCAGAAATTTAATGAGCAAAATATTATCATTAGTCAAGCTATGTGGCCACCAGCTGACCCAGACGCCTGCAGTTTTTTAATTAAGCTCTAGAGATGAGACACCCCCGACCCTGTGTCCCCCACAGAGTAGTGACCAGACGAGTTAATTTGCCTTGAGTCATTAAGCTGAGACGACTATTAGCTCTCTGGGAAATGATTTTAATGTGAACCTACTACCTTTTGCCGAGAAAAACAAGGCTCTGTCCCTTTCACAGCCAGCTCAGGGGAACAGCCAGTCTTGAGTCAAATGGCGACTTCTCTAGAGTGAAGAGTAAAGATGGCAGGCAGGTAACCTCAGTTAGTTCCTCCTCTTCTCAGAAAGTGCTGGGCTCTCTCACCCTCCCACACACACACACAGGCACATGTGCACACACACACAAACACAGACACGTCATTCATGTGTGCACACACACACTCGTGGCTTCTGGAGGCCAGCTTCGACACACATCACCTTCTCATAGTAGATGAATTATTGGGCCTATTGCTGCGTCCATGTCCTCCCTCACTGAATTCTGCTAGCCTGGTATTGTGATCCTTTCGTTTATCAGGGAGCTATGCTCTGCTGCTACTTGCCCTTATGTTACATATGAAGAGAGTGCTAAAGGCTACTCCAAGATATAGACATACAACAGGGGGCTGATTAAACTCACTGGACCAGGCTGCCTGTTTTGCGCCATTGATGCTTGCTGCAAATTACAAATGAATTTATACTTTTCATTTCACGCTCAGCGTGGTGCTTTCTCAGCAACGTTTCATGAGCATAAGTCCAGGTGCTTTTGTGTGAAAGGAACAATATGAAATTTCTTTAAAAATGCAAATCCTAATCCGGACTGCCCACCCCTACTCCGGCTTGTCCTGACTGGTGGGTATTTACTGCCTCCTGTTCCTGGGGGCTGCTGCCTGGTGCTGAAGAGGCCTCTCCAGGGCAGCTCTGAGCAGGGGTCAGGGAAGGGTGCTCAACGCTGCCCTGGAGGGGTAACCTGCTGTGGAGGGGGAAACCTCCAGCCATTCAGTGTGGCCAGGAGTTTTCAGAGACAGGTTGCCCCTGCCACCAGACAGTGAGGAGCTGCAAAGGAGGCAACGATGGGGGTCTCTGTGCAGGGCTCAGTGGCAGGACCCCCAGCTCTGCAGCCACACCTGACTGTTGGGGGAGTGGGACGTCAGCTGAGACTTCCTTACTCAAGCAGAACAGAAATATTTTCATAATATGGACTCATTAAGGTAAAAAATGTGCCAGGCCCTATAAAAATATCAAGATGAGTCTAGTTTCTGACCTTCAGCAGAGAACACACAGATACACCGAATGGGGACAGAGGACACAGCAGGAGCTGCAGGCTGCCTGTGTGGCATTGTGGAGGGACCCCCAGGAAAAGCAGAGAGCAGGGGACTCTCTTTCTAGGGCAGGAGCCAGCAAGCTTTTCCTGCACTGAGCCAGATGGTCTGTATTTCAGGCTGTGCAGGCCTCGGGGTCTTTGTCTCAATGACTCAACTCTAACATGGTAGAGTTAGAAGGCATCTATAGGATGAGCGTGGCCATGTTCCAATAAAACTTTATTTACCAAACAGGTGGTGGGCTGTGGGCAGCCGACTCCTGAGCTAGAGAGTTGGATCATTGCATATGGTTGCAGTCCATTTTCAAGAACTGTTAAAGGTAAATTGTTATTTCTAGCTCTCTCTCTCTCTTCTGATGCTATTAATCTACTGGAATAATTTTTTACAATGATTTTTTTTAATTATGAAAAAAATACATGGTCACTATATAATTATCAGAAAATAGAGGAAAATGAAAAGTAAACAATCACATTTCTGAACTAGTCTTCACCTTGCCTCTTCCTTTTCTCTACTCAGAAATATCCCTCCCTGTCCCACCCACATGCGGGGAAGCTCAGCAGGCAGGAGGGGAGGGAGTCTGGTGACCTTGGCTGGCCAGTCCTGTGCTGCTGGTCCACAGTGAGGGCGGAGTCTCGCCAGTGTGGCTGCCCGCATGCTCACCAGGAGCTGTCGAGTTTCTGCTGACTTCTGAGCTGACCCACCTCAACTGCCGTGGTCTCTGTGAGCCTGGGATGGAGTCGCTATTCTCCACATGGTAGGGATTCCTACGGGGGTGACTTCTGAAAGTAGAATAGGTCCAGCTCCATTCAGTCAACAAACGTGTTCAGCACTGACTGGTGCCAGGCATTGTTCTCGGCACCGTGGCCCACAAGACAGCCTAGGAGCTGTCATTCTTGTAGGGGGGTTAATTATAAACAAAAACCAACAAAACTATAAAAACGATTATCTAAATGTTGGATGGTAATGGCTGCAGATAATGAATGGAAGGTATTTGGTGGCAGGGATGGGGTGGAGGGATGCCCTCCCATTGGGTGGTAAGGGACCCCTACAAGGAAGGGAGGAGGACAGATGGGCATTGGAAACACGGAGGGGAGAGCATCCCAGGCAGACAAAGAGTACGTGCAAAAGTCCAGCAGGACCATGTCTGTGCCGCTGAGGACAGACAGCAGCTCTGCAGGCTGGCACAAACAGCCTCAAGACAGAAACAAAAGAAGTCAGGGAGGAAGGCAGGGCCTTTAGGCTGTGGTGAGGAGCTGAGCTTTTATTCAAAAGCCATGGGAAGCCAGTCAAGGATTTTAGGCAGGAAAGTTGCATAACCTGACTCCCATTTGCAAAAGTTTGCTCCTGCTGTTTTGGAGAATAGACTGCAGGGAGGAGAGGGAAAATGAGAAGGCTCATTGGCGGCTGCACGGGAAGGTACTGACAGCAAGGACTCCACGGTTCTGATGCCCCCAGAGAGCGGGAGCTGGCAGGATTTTCCCTCAGCTCTGGTGGGGGCGGTGCTGCTCACTGAAATGGAAAGATGGAGGAGGTTAGGGTGGGCTAGTGCAGAAAGCAAGCGTGGGTTCTGGATGGGACTAGCCGGAGGCGCCTGTTAGTGCCAAGAGGAGTCAAGAGCTCTAACAAGAGGACTTCCTAACCAGTCTCAGCTAAACACACGCAGTGCGCCAGGCCCACGCTGGCCCCGTCTGTGGCGACTGCCCGTGCCCTCTCACCCTGCTGTCTGGGTGCAGCCTGACCCTGGCATCACCCGCTGGCCTGGGATTCTCAGGCCAAGCCTGCTGCCATAAAGGCCTCCAGCCTCACCTGGTCAGTCCCAGGCAGGATGTGACACATTCCGGGGGTAAACAAGTGAGGGGAGGGACACTGGGATAACCCATGGAGCATCTGGGGCCCTGAGAGGCCATCGCAGGCCCAGCTGTCTCTCTGGAAAAATGCCATGGACCCTCTTGATCAATCAGACGTTGGCAGTGACGCTGCTGTCTTGCTTCACTGCATTTGCAAAATAAGCAAAGTTTCTAGTGCTCCCTGTCTCCTGCTTGTGAGCGCGTATGTTTCTCATCAACTCATTGCAGTTATGAAACCAATTAGAGCTGTAAAATGTGGAATGGCCTCTGCGTGAACAGCCCGGGACATCCTCAGAGCTCCAGAGCCCACTGCTTTGATGTCAGAGCTGGAGATGGGGTGGGTGGGGTGGAGTGGAAAGGCCCTGGGAAGGGGACCGGCTCCAAAACATGTGGAGGCCAAGGGGGTGGTGATGAGGGGCCCTTGCCGATCAGGAGCCCACACTGCACCCTGGTGGGAGAGGGGCGGGGGCTTCCTGTGCCTCACCAGCAGCTGAGAAGGAAGTGGGAGCCAGGGCCGGTCCCTCAGCTTCCTCCTTGCAGGCCTTCTTTGCTTGCCCTTTCTCCACGTTTGGCCCCGACATTGAGGTTATAGGCCACATGGCAGGAAGTTCACAACTGCTGTGCTGACAGAAACCAGAGAGGAAGCTGTTTTCTGAAAGCCTGCCCCGTGTGGGCCTGACAAGAGCCGGGGGAATTTAGGAGGCCCTTGATGGGACCACGGCCATGCATGACACTGGGACCTCCTGCACTACAAAGACATCCCGGATCATGAAATTCAAGGAGCTCCGGAGCCGGCAACAACTGCGGAAATCACAACGCTCAGTGTCTTCATTTCCCGGGTCTGTGACGAAGACCAGGAAAGTGAGGCGACCTTTCTGGAAGAGGGACAAAAGCAGAACAAGAACCAATTTCCTGACTCCCCAACCCAGAGCCCTTCACCAGTGACTGTGGCACTCTTGCGAGGCTCCCAGGCCAGGGCTGCCCAGGCTTACACAGGCCAAGGCCCTCAGAGGAAAGAATTATCTCTGCACCACCCCTGTGACAAAGGGACAAGGCTGCTCTCAGATGGAGGCAACCTGCTTGGGAACTCCTGCCACCATAGCCCTGCTGGGCTCACCACACCCACTGGGTGTTGTATACATGCACGTGCGTGTGTGCGCATATGACTGGGAATACTGATTCTGCAGGGTTCCGTGTCTAAGTGGTTTCTTAGAATCCATTATTGACTGAGGGGCCTGAAGAAGATGAAACCCATAGGTTGCACTGCAAAGTTCTTTGCACTTCCTTATTCTGGGAGGTGAGTTCACAGATCCTTTCTTTGGTGAAAGGAAAGAAAACCACGATAGATAAGGCAACTTTCTTAGGTCACACAGGATATTCACAATGGAGCTGGAATGTGTAAACTAGCTGGACCCACATCGCCAAACCTGAAGAAAAACATAGTCACCCCATTAGACATCAAATCAAGTATAAAGAAAATAGAAGTAAAGGCAAAAGTGTTCCAGCTGAATTTCTTGGGGATCTTGATAATTCTCATCAGATACCCAACTGCTGAGGCATTAATTCTGAAAAGTGGGCCCAGAAACTAGGCCTGGAATTCACCTTTAAGGTTAGGTTAGTAGACTCTGAGAAGCACTAATTCAGAAGTGTTAAGCAAATGAAATAAAGTAAAACAAGGCAGTTATACAGGCAAATATGTTTAGGAAAACCTTTGGTAAACAAAATTAAATGGGTTCTTTACAGCAGGACCTCTCCCACTCTTGAATGCTAACATGCATTGGGACTCTCCAAGAATGAGGCAGAGCAAAGGATGGTTTCTAAATTTATTTGACAGCAGAATATTCTTCACCAAAATCTCTGGTTGGTCGCAGATTTTGCCAAAATGACTTTGGAGAGAAAATGTTGTTTTGATATAGTTTTCCAGTGCAACCAAATAGGGATGGTCCTGTTTAAGAATGGAAGAGGAGCAGGACTTACAGAGTGTCAGAGTGAGGCCCTCCATGGCCTGCAGTTCCATTAAAATAACAAAAACACTAGGAAAATGGTCAAAATCAACTGTTTCAGAACTCTGGAAATTAACCAAAGGCTGGCAACAATCTGGGGAGCATTTATTCAGGAAAAACTGCTGAACCTTGGTAAGAGGAGAAAGGTTTGTGACACCTGAACTTGGCCTGTTCCCACCCCACTCTACCCAGCCCTGTTAGCCATGATAACCAGCAGCCTCACAACTTCAGCAGTGGTGAAAATCAGCAACCTTGCAGCCACCAGAGGAAACAGACTGGGTTTGAAGTTCCTCAGAATGTCCCATCTGCAAAGCATTACCTGTCCTTCAGACCTCTGGAGAAGTCCCATTTACCAGGCATTGTTGATATTTGGCCTAATAGAGTTCACTCTGAGGAAAAACTCTATACACAGGGGATTTGTCAAAAACTATCAGCAGCAATTGTGTAACACTGCGGCTGCCTGAGGCTGCATTGCCAGCTGAGACAATCAAGAGTCTGGCCAAAAATGTAACAGGAATAGCTGGGGAATGTTGTGTCCATTTGGGCCTTTGAAAAGCTCTGACATATTCCCAGGGATCTAAAATGCTATCTATGCATGTGTGCAGGGTTGTGCACATGCCCAGAAAAGCTCCGAGAAGGTCCCAGTCTCTCGACTCACCCAGCCTCTGGCTGACCATAAGGCTTTGCACAAGCAAGAAGAAAAGGCTAAAGCAGAGTTGTAAACTGAGCATTGAAGAGATGCCCCAACACACACGAGGACCCTTGGCAAAGGGTAGGAAGGAAGATCTACTGGCTCAAGGCATTTAAAGGAATCTCTGGCAAATCATCAGCTGACCAATAAGCTAACTGAATAGAAATGTCAGCAGTGGCACAATGTACAGTGATGACCATTATAAAAAGATGAAAGATAAACTGTTGGTGAGGATGTGGAGAAAAGGGATCCCTCACACACTGTTGTTGGGAATGTAAATTAGTACAGCCATTATGGAAGACCGTATGGAGATTTCTCAAAATCTAAAAATGGAACTGCCATATGATCCAGCCATCCCACTTCTGGGTATACATCCAAAGGAATTGAAATCAGTGTATCAAAGAGATGTCTGCACCCCCATGTTCACTGCAGCATTATTCACAATAGCCAGAATATGAAATCAACCTAAGTGTCCATCAACGAATGGACAAAGAAAATGCAGCATACATACACAATGGAGTGTTATTCATCCTTTAAAAGGAAGGAAATCCTGTCATTTGTGACCACATGGATGAATGTGGAGGATGTTATGTTAAGTGAAATAAGATAGGCACAGAAAGATAAATACTGCATATTCTCACTTATATGTGGAATCTAAAAAAAAAAAAAAAAGGAAAAAGTTGAACTCATAGAAATACAGGGTAGAATGAAGGTTACCAGAAGCTGGCTTCCTAGGGGAGACATTGGTTAAAGGGTACAAAGTTTCACTTAAATAGGAGAAGTAAGTTTTTAGATATATTCTATAGCAGGGGAACTATAGTTAATAATAATGTATATTTCAAATTGCTAAGAAAGTAAATTGTAAATGTTCTCATCAAAAAAATGGTAAATATGTGCAATACTAGGTATGTTAATTAGCTTGATTTAATCATTCACCATGTACAAATATATCAAAACTTTACATCATACTCAAGAAATATATATAATTATTACTTATCAATTTTTAAAAATGAAATTAAAAACAATTTTATTTTTAGTAGCATCAAAAGGGACACATTTCTTAGAACAGATTTAACCAACAAAATACAAGACTTACACACTGATGACTACAAAGCATTGTTGAAATAAATGAAAGGCCTAAATAAATACAAAGATTTCCCAAGGCCATGGATAGGAAGACTTAATATTATTGAGATGACAATTCTCTCCAAAATGATCTAGAGATCTAACACAATCTTTACCAAAATCCTAACCAGTTCTTTTTTTAGAAATTAACAAGCTGATCCTAAAATTCATGTGAAAATGGTAGGGACCCAGAATAGCCAAAATAACCTAGAAAAAGAACAAACTTGAAGTTTTCACACTTCCTGATTTTCAAACTTATTATAAAGCTATAGTAATCAGACCATATGGAACTGACACAAGGAAAACACAGATCAATGAAATATAATCGAGTGTCTAGAAATAAACCCTTTATTTATGGTCAGTTGATTTTTCATAAGGGTGCCAAGACAATTAAATGGGGGAAAAATAAACTCTTGAACAAACAGTGGTGGATACAAATCAACAGTGATGTCCACAAATAAAAAAGTAAAGGTGGACCTGCTACCTCACACCATACACAGAAATTAGCTAACTCAGAATAGTCATTGACATAAAGGTAAGAGCTAATGTCATGAAACCCTTTGGAAAAAAACCATAAGAATCTTTATGATTTTGAGTTAGGCAATGGTTTGTTACATATGGCACCAAAAGCACACACACACACACACACACACACACACACACACACAAAACCTAAAGAAAAAATAGATCAATTGAACTCTGTCAAAATTAAAATTTTTGTGCCATAAACCATACTATCAAGAAATAAGAAAAAAATAACCCACAGAACAGAAGAAAATATTAGCAAATTCTATATATAATAAGGGATTTATATCCAGACTACATAAAGAATTCTTACAAGTCAATGATGAAAAGACAAGTAACTCAATTAAAAATGGGCAAAGGATTTGAGTAGACATGTCTCCAAAGAAGACACATGAATGACAAATAAGCACTTGAAAAAAATGCACAACATCTTTAATCATCAGGGCAGTGCAAATCAAAACCGCAATGCAACTTCAGGCCCACTAGGGTGGCAATAATGAAAAAGACCGAAAATAGCAAGTATTGGCAAGGAAGTGAAAAAGTTGGAACTCTCATGCATTACTAATGAGAATGTAAAATGGTACAGCCCCTTTGGAAAACACTTCGGCAGATCCTCTAAATGTTAAATATAGAGTTACACATGACCCAGTGTTCCACTCCCAGGTACATATGCAAAAGAAATAAAAACATATGTCCACACAAAACTTATACATGAACGTTCACAGCAGTATAATTCATAGTAGCCAAAAAGGGAAAACAATTCAAATGTCCATCAACTGATAAATGGATAAACAAAATGTGATACATCCATAAATGGAACACTGCTGCTTCATGAAAAGGAATGAAGTGCTAATATGGATGAGCCTTAAAAACATCATGCTGAGTGAAAGAACCAGACACAAAGAAGCACTTTACGTTCATTTATGTGAAATGTCCAGAATCGGCAAACCTAAACAGACAGATGTACATTAGAGGTTCCCTAGGGCTGGGGAGGAGGTTAGGCATGGGAATGACTACTCATGGGGTGGGGTTTCTTTTGTGGTGATGACAACAATCTAAAATTACATTGTGCTAGTGGCTACACAACTCTGTGAATACACCAACAACCACTGAATGATACAATTTAAATGGGTAGATTTTATGATTTGTAAATTACATCTTAATAAAGATGTTTTTAAAAGCAATGGAAGAGATTCAAATTAACCCAGGTTTTTCTTTTACCATGTGCACACATGCATTATAGCTTACTATGGGAGAAGAAAACCTATTCTTAGTGAGAGACTCTGAAATCATACTACGCTTTGCTGCCAGAGCTGACTAGTGAGTAGCCCAGGAGCCTACCAGGAGAATCAGCAGGAAAAAAATCACACATTTTCCATGGTGTTTCTTAGACTGGCTCTTTGCTTTTTCCTTTTCCAGCAATCTAGCACTCTCTTTTTATTTTTATCTCAAGCGCATAATAACTCTATTAATTCTCTCTGAGTATTTCCAAGTGTAAGCCCTGCTGGGCTGCTTTAATGAGAAGAGTAGATTCATTTATAATTAGCAGCATTCATTTGGAATCAATATTTTTCTTGTGCCCTTTAAAACCTAACTAAAATGAACCTTTCAGGAAAATATCTGTATTAACACCCTCCTGACCAGACAATCTTAATTGTAGCCATTCCTTCATTCTGCACACCGGCAACGCTACTATGAACACCTTAATCAGAATTAATTTATATTTACTCACAAGGGCACACCATTTAGGCACAAAGGGGACAGTGGCTCTTCTTAATTGTGGCTGTAAAATTTTCATGTTCTTCTAATTGAAAGGCAGGATCTATGGTTCCCTCTTTGAGTGTGGGTGAGCTTGCAATGATTTGCCTAATTGACTGTGGTGGAGGGGACACTGAGAGTAAGTCATATCAGATGGCTTCCACCTCATTTTCTGGAACCTTCACTCTCGGAGCTCCGAGCTGCACAGCAGAAGTATGACTTCCATGAGGCTGTGATGCAGTGGGGAGCCCCACCCCATGGAGAGAGCACAAGGCAACGGGCTGGTCAGCAAGCCAAGCTCAGCTCAGCCTTGCGGGTATCCCAGCCCAAGCCCCAGCCATGTGGAGCGTCAGAGGATTCCAGCTCCTAGCCATTCGCGTGTTCTCAGCTGAGGCTCAGACACGGTGGATTAGAGACAAGCCAGCTCAGCTTAGCCCTGTCCAAATTCATGAGCCACAAAATTCATGAGGATCATAAAAATGGTTATTGGATGACTAAGTTTGGGAGTGTTTTGCTGTGCAGCAATAGATAACAGAGGGACCATGGAAAAGGACTTCTCCAGCCCAGCGTTACCCAGACGATGCTGCTGATCTTGCTAACAGGCCAGCAACTGCCCTTCAGGACCACGAAGGCGCATTTAAAGGAACTACCTTTGTTAATAGAGTTCAGGCCCATTTGCCACATGGAAAGAATCTGGGTTCTTCCCCAAGTTTTTTTGTTTTCTAATTGGATATGGCTTTTAATTTGCAGAACATTTGTAAATAATCTATAGGAGTCCTCTTGATTTTCCCAACTAGATTTTAAGTGTCTAGGAGCCAAGGAATGTCTTGTTTCCTTTGTTCTCTAACCCTCTGGCAGCAGCTGAAGCAGAGCTTGGCATCCCACAGGGGCTTGGTAAGTAGCTCAATTACTCCCGGAGCCCCTCAGGGCTGATGTCCTGTGTTACTTTGGATGCTTGATTACTTGGTTTGGCTTCTATGCCCATTTCTTTTAATCTGGGGAAGTGGCATGGGGTACGGAAAGGGGAGTGGAAAGAGCTGGAGGTTGGGAGTCAGGAGACCAGGAGTTAAACCAGGCTTCTGGCCCTGACCACTGCCGTGATCTTGTCAGGCTCCCGCTTCTCAGAGGCTCACTTTGGTCTAAGAAATGGGAATCATAGTTTATCCCAGGGGTAGTTCTGAAGTTTGAATGAAATGATATAGGTAAAAAGCCTTTTCAAACTAAAATCACTATGCAAATAAAAGTAAAGCATTATTATTATCTGTTGTATGCATTTGCATAAATTACATCTTCTCTAGGCCTCCAAGAAATGGGGATGATAATAATTATTACCTCTTGCCAGGATTACTGCAATACCCTCCTAACTGGTCTTTGTATTTCTATTTTTGCTCTTTTAAAAGACATTCTTCACATAGCAGCTGGGCTATCTTTTTAATATGCAAATCAGGTCACATCCTTCTCCTGTTTCAAAATCCTTCAATGGCTTCAGATTGTGCTTAAAATCTCAAGTCCATGTCAAAGTCCACAGGGCCCCGCCCTCCGGCCGCTGCCTACTTACTGTTCTGCCTGCACCCAGAACGTCCTGGACTCCAGCGGCACTGCCTTCTCTAGGCTTCTGGAACTGAGCGAGAGCTTCACAGCCCCAGGACATTTGCACTCAGGCTTCATGACTGGCTCCATCTCCTGGTGCCCGTGTCAGTGCGTACATCAGCCCTTTGAAGAGGCTGTCCTGGATCACTCTTCCCAGAGTAGCCCTCAACTCATTCTTAATCGCACGCTAAAATAATATTGTTTGATGTTTACTTACTTGTTCTCTGTTTTCCACCACTAAAATGTGAGTTCCATGAGAGCGGAGGCCTTGACCCTTCAGTCAAGCATAGCACCTGGCACACAGCAGGTCTTCAATAAATATTTGTTGATGAATAAATCAGTAAAAGATTGAAAATCTCAGAGTCCCCTACCCCTGCCTGCCACCGCAGTACAGAAAGTTCACATCTGCTCAGTGTTCCAGGGAGAAAAGCCTGTGGTGAAGAGGGTGACAGTGGTGATCGTGGGAAGTATCATCTGTGAACCAGATGTGAAGGCTGCCGGCCCACAGCCCCGGCTCCCTGCCCGCTGGGCCTCCCTGCGTTCATTGGCCGAGATTACCCTTATCAGTAAGTGCAGCATCAAGCGCATGTTTTTCAGTAACGGGCGGCCTTCTCTGGCCCTTGGTCGCAATAGCTACTTTTCCAAGAGCTCACAAGTGTTCTCGCTGAAGCTGACATCATGCTCCGACCAAGGCTCAAGACCAGAACTTCCCGCTCTCGTTTCTAGCCCAGTGGATTCTTCAGAGCCCTTCCTCTCAGGATTTATCCATGACATCTTTACGATGAAGACAGAGCTCCTCTCCTCAGATAGGGCTGAGATAGGACAAGCAGAAAATGGGTCAGGAAGGGGAGTAAACGCATGCAGGGGAGTGGGAGGCTTCTGCCACGGCTGCTTCTGGCAGCTGTCACACCCACATGGCATGTCCCAGGCTTGTTAGTGGATAGTGGGAAGCCACTGCAACAAAGGGGTCCCAAAACACGTAGCCCAGAATGTGAGTGACGCTGCAGCAGGCCATCATCCAGGGGCCCAGTTTCCTTTCACGAGCCCTGGGGCACCGTCCTCCAGCACATGAAGCGGGGTGAGCGAGGGGCAAGCACGGTTCTTAAGAACAGAATTCAGAAGTTGCCCGCCTCACTTCGCTTGCATCCTCTTTGCACGACCTTCACCTAATGGCGTATCTTGTTCAAAAGAGTCTGAGGAGCATCATAACCCCGTGAGCCGTGAGCCCTGCCTGTGCTCAGCGGCTTCTGTTTTCAAGAGCAGGAGGGCGATGAATATTGAGGACAACTTATAGTGGTTATCTCACTTTCAGACAACAGCTGAGCAAATTTTGAAGTCCCTGGAGCTGTCCTCAAACATGGAGAGGTGACTTTCACGGTGGAATCAAGAGGGCAAAGGAAAAGACAAGAAAACTGAGAGATACTCAAAGTTTTTGGCAAAACTCTTCCAAAATATTTACTACTCTAAACCTAATTTTTTCTATCATGAAAATGTCAATTTTTACTACAATCTAGTAGTTACCGGGATCTTGACCTTTAAAAAATTTATCCTTTTTGGATTGAACTCTTGCATTTTGGATTTTAGTCTAGCGGGAATTTTTTTAAGATGAAAAGTTTGAACCACTCCATTTGGCAGATTCTAGAGCAGAGAAATAAAAGTCTCTCTTATGTATCATATTTTGGGGTCACTGCATTATTATGAACACTTGAGGCGTAAGGATGGGCATTGAATTTATGCTTCATGTTTCAGACTAGAATCCCCGAGCACAAACCTGGTCAGCCCAGGATATAACGGCAGCTCTTCAGACAGTACGTCTCGCTCTTCTGTTTACCATATGGGCAAGCCACGTGAAGGGCTTGGAACATACATCTGTAAGTCATGCTAATTGCAGCGCTGCTGCGGCCACGGGCGGGGACAGAAACAGCAGTCTGCTTACACTTGGATTTTTGTTGTTGTTTTTGTTTTTTTGCTGTTCTTTTTGGGCCTCAGTTTCTGCTTCTACGCAATGAGATTAGTAATAACTAGTGGGGATCTTGTAAAAATCATCTACTTTTGTGACCTGGCAGATCTTATTTTTCTTCTCTTCCATGGTATGAGAGGGTCACACTATACCAGAGTTTGTCATACTGTGTTTTGGGGATCCCCAGAGTTCTGTGAAGGTTCTGTTACAGTAGGTAGCTAATCAGGCATGAGCAGGACAGGAGAGGGCTCCCCACCCCCACCAGCCCTGACACACACACCAGAAATGTCAGGCGACCACCAGGTGATGGTCAGGTGGTTGTTAACTGTCTCTCTAAAATAATAATTGGTCGCAGTCAGCGCCAGGGGAAGGGCAGCCTCCCAATAGATAGAAAATACCTGAAACTGGTCAGCAGCTTTCAAATAAGATCTCAGGAATTGGGATAGTGGGCCCAAGCACACACACTAAAAGGCAAAATGGCAGAGTTTAACTGGAATATGACCTTCCCCTAGGAATGCTGGACTGGTAAGGGACGGATGCCTCCAGTGAGCGAGTGTACAACTCCAGTGAACACACTGCACACGAGGCCCCTCCCAGGTGCTGGCAGGCCACTGCACATGCAGACAGCCCACCCCAAGGGAAGAATTAGGGGAGATGTAGCACATGACCCCCAGAAACATGCCAACATATAAAACCCCAAATCAAAGGCCAAACCCTGCACTTGACCTCTCAAGCCACCCACTTGGCCCTCTTCCAAGTGTACTTAGGTTCTTTCATTCCTGCCCTAAAGCTTTTTAATAAACTTTCACTCCTGCTCTAAAACTTGCCTGTTTCCCCCTATGCCTTATGCCCCTCTGTTGAATTCTTTCTTCTGAGGAGGCAAGAATTGAGGTTGCTGCAGACCCACACAGATACAGAGTTGCTGCTGCTGTTAGTAACTGAGATCTCTTTGTCTGGTTAGGCTGCGAAAGGAGCCCAGGCTCGCCTTGTACAGCTCAGCTGGAAGCTCTGCTTTAGTTGTTTGATAATCTGAGATGTATGATTACACTGGAAAAATAAAAGGCTTGATTCTTTAAAAACATCAGCAGGCGACTGTGCTAGAATAATCTTTAAAATCATTTCCAGTTCCAAAATTATGAGTCAGGGAGGTCAGAGACGTGAGCCTAGAAGATGATGTCTGTTGACAGCTGCCAGGTGTTCAAGGCGGAGCAGGGAGGTAGCAAGGTGTGGGTGAAGGATGTGGGTGATGTGTACATAGGAAGGCGGCGTCTCCAAGGAGCTGGTGGTGGACAAACCCTACAGAGAGGCCCTCTAGGCTCATGTGGAAGAAACTGGATCTTGGAGTTAGGAGACAGAAGTTAAGAGCCAAGCTGGTCTTCCATGAGTCAGGTGATCTCCAATGAACTGCTTAACCTCTAAGTTTTGATTTCTTCGTCTATGAAAGCCAGGAGGTAGGGGTGGGGTTATTAGGAAATCTATAATACCCTGTGCTTATTTCTAAAATCCCCCAAACCAAACAAGTATTTATCTGCTTAGCACTAACTGTTTTGGTGGCAAAATTTCACATGCACAAGCAGGAGGTTATATATATTCTATATGTATCCCTGTCTAAGTCTGTTTTGTGCTGCTGTAAAGAAATACCTGAGGCCGGGTAATTTACAAAGAAAAGAGGTTTCTTTGGCTCACAGTTCCACAGGCTGTATAAGAAACATGGCACTGACCTCTGCTTTTGGTGAGGACCTCAGGAAGCGCCCAAACACGGCAGAAAGAGAAGGGGAGCAAGCATGTCATATGGCAAGAAAGAGGGAGCAAGAGAGTGGGGGAGAAGGTATCAGACTCCTTCAAACAACCAGCTCTCAGTTCTCACATGAACTCATAGAATAAAAACTCACTCATTATCTCAGGGAAGGGCATCAAGCCATTCATGAGGGATCAGCCCCCATGACCTAAACACCTTCCACTAGGCCCCACCTCCAACACTGGGGATCAAATTTCACATGAGGCTTGGAGGGGACAAATATCCAAACTATATAAATCTCTCAGTGCAAATACATATGTATACCTAGACAACCATCTATACACACACACACATCCTGTTTCATTTCAGAAGTGTTCATGTGTTTATGGTGCTATGTCAGACTCACACAGTGTTCGATAATTGGTGGTATATGCATGCTTGATCTTTCTGAAATCTGAGGAATTCTGAAGCCCAAACACATTTGTTCCCAGTAGTTTTAGATGAGGGGCTGAAGTCCTGTAATACTTCTTGACCTGCCCTTCAGGCCTGTGGTGTGGATTGAGTGAGCCGCTAGCCATGGCATGCATGGTAAGCTGTGAGGCCCCGGGTCAAAGGACATTTCCCAGACCCTGCTAGGGCCACTGCATTAGTCCGCTAGGGCTGCCATATCAGAGCAGCTTAGACTGGGTGGCTTACACAACAGACATTTATTTTCTGGTGATTCTGGAAATCTGGAAGTCCAAGATCAAGATGTTCTCAGGGTTAGTTTCTCCTTGGCTTGCAGATGGTGGTCTTCCCGCTGTGTCCTCACACGGTTTCTTGTTTCTCCTCTTCGTATAAGGATACCAGTCAGATGGGATTAGCCCACCCTTATTTTAACTCAATCACCTCTTTAAGACTCTATTTCCAAATACAGTCACATTCTGAGGTCCTGGGGATTAAGAATTCAATATGACTTTGAGGGGACACAGTTCAGTCCATGAAGTGACCATGTAGGCCATTCCAGCAGCCAGGTCTCCTGGCTCGGTGTTTAACCCTGTGACCTTCTACACTTCACACATAACAGGATGCCTGAGCTCCAGCCAGGACTGGGTGGTGATGGACACATGTCATTGCCTTTCCTGCCTCCAAGCCATGGTTGCATGATTCCTCTGTGGGCCAGCCGCTGGGAGTTTACAGTGTCTCATTAGAAGAGCCTCACTGACAGAAGTCCTAATAAATAATTACAAGCACATCTGCTAACTCTGTGAAACTTCAGCTGGGCCCCCCCACCAGGCCAGTGTGAATGGGAAGTTAATCAACCAGCACCCAGGAGGGGTTTCCCTTTGTCCATCGCACCTCGGGGCAGGGGGGAGGGAAGGGAGGAAAGAGGTGCCTCAGGTCCTGGTGCCCTCAAGGCCTGGTGAGGCGACTCACTCTGTCCTGTAACTTCAATGAAGGGCACAGCTGGGAAGAAGATGACCAAATGGAAGACACCGTCACTCCTGGCAGACCATCCGTCTCTGTTTATTGTCCTGTGTTTTCTGATGGGGCCACACCGATAGCTGGCCAGCAGGGGCAGGCCACCGTGTGTGTCTGTAATAAGACAAGCAGTGGAGTCTGTCCGTCAACAAACATTTTATTGACCTCCCGAGGTCACAGAGGCTGGGGCCTGACTCGGAGGAGACACTCTGGCTGCAGCCCTTGTTCACCAGGCAAACACCCAGGCGGCGGAAGGCCCCGATGTCCTCCTGGGCCTCGAGCAAGGGCTACAGACTAACACCACGTCAGATGGCAGCTCCTTTGGGGGGCTTTCCCAGGGCTTCAGAGATGGTCCAGCCAGAAACCATTACTAAGGGGTTACTTTACTGAGCATCTTGGCGTCTGGCACAGGGTCAGGCTCATAGAACTAATGCAGAAACGAACCCACTTGGTTGACCGATGGATGCTCTTCCTGCCTCTCACAAAGCCCGCGCAGCCTTCGTGCCTGCTGATATTTCCCAGGCTACACCCTCTCTCGGGGCATTTTGCTTTTAACAGCATCAAAATGCCAGACTAAGGGACTAGACCAGAGCTGTGAGTGTACTCTTGGGCATTAGCACAAGGAATATTTTTTCTTTCTTCTGCTTTTTTTTTTTTTTTTTTTTTGAGAGGGAGTTTCACTCTTTTACCCAGGCTAGAGTGAAGTGGCGTGATCTCGGCTCACTACAACCCCCACCCCGCCACGTTCAAGCGAATCTCCTGCCTCAGCCTCCTGAGTAGCTGGGATTATAGGCACCCACCACCACGCCCGGCTATTTTTTTGTATTTTTAGTAGAGACAGGGTTTCACCATGTTGGCCAGGCTGGTCCCGAACTCTTGACCTCAGGTAATCCACCTGCCTTGGCCTCCCAAAGTGCTAGGATTACGGGTATGAGCCACCACACCCGACCAAGGAATATTTTTTCTAGTCAGGGTTTCGCAGGCCCAAAAATATTATGTAAGCACCCAAATGGCTCTTGTGTGATTACACCAACTTATGTATTTT
The DNA here is from genome assembly GCA_036589455.1 of Ateles fusciceps. Taxonomy (NCBI): domain Eukaryota; kingdom Metazoa; phylum Chordata; class Mammalia; order Primates; family Atelidae; genus Ateles; species Ateles fusciceps. The sequence continues at coordinate 283,565 of JAZHEH010002229.1, forward strand.
TTTCTTCTGAAGGTGTGGACTTATGTGTGGCATTAAGGAAAGAGAGGGCATCAGTCACCCTGAGATAATAATGTATCCATGGGGGCACCCTACACTGCTTCTGCCTTAGAAGCTGCCTTCCCTCCTGCTTCTCTTATTGCCTCTGCTGACTGTATTGCCTCATGTCAGCAACCCACGTGGATGGCCAGGTGGCTCTGAGAGAGCTCAGTGCCTTCTAGGATCAAACAGCTCATTGAGGAAGAAGGAAGCAGATGATGCTCACGGGCGCTCTGGCAGGTGCTGGCCCCATGGCTGGCGAGCAGTGGAGGCACCGGTCAGGTAAGCGAGTTCTCCTCCTGGTCTCCAGCTCCCCTCCTGTGTGGGCTTCAGTTAGAATGAGTCTGTGCTGGAAAGGGTGGAATAGGAGGCTGGCTCTGGGTCACAAGGAAAGGATGACATTCATTCACAATCCACATGAGATCCCTCCAGGGGGAGGAGGACCAGAAAAACATTCTTTACTATGATCAAGGTGACCCTATGTTTAGCCTCCTTGCGGTGTGGCTCGAGGAAATGGATGATGAAAATGTGTTCTGCTCCGTGTGACACATTTGGAGCTGATGCCTCCATGGGCAATCTGCTGGAGCCATGACTCAGGCAGAGGCATTTTGTAATTTGTCTTTGTATCCACAAGCCTGTTATAGGCCTTGGTATATAGGTGGTGCATAATAAATGTTTGGCAAGCAAAGGGAGCCAGGCAGTGTGTACCGGCTGGCATGCACCGTGCTGTGGTCAATCCCACTGAGCAGTCTCCTGAGTGGAGAGGCCTGTCTGTCTCACATAGATCCACCTGGAGCTCCCAGGGAACCACTCACTCTCACTTTAGCCAAAGGGAGGGTCCCTGGGGTTGGATAAGTGTGATCCAGCATATGTGCTTCAAAACTTACTCACTCCCATTGAAGCAGAAAAGCATTCTCCACTCTCATTTTAGAATGAGCAGAGGAAAAGTTAGAATGTGCTTGGAAAGAAAGAGGAGCAGCAGCTGCCTACCAAGAGTTTGCAACCAGGAATGGAAAAATCATGGCACGCTATTTATTCGTTTATTATTATTTTTTTTTTGAGAAAGGGTCTCATCATGTTGTCCATGCTGGACTCGAACTCCTGGTCTTAAGCGATCTGCTAGCCTCAGCGTTCCGAGTAACCATGGCAGGTTTTGTACCATTTTCCACAGTCCTGGAGCGAAAGACGGTGGCACTGAGCATCCCCAAAGCATCAGACAAGCAGCCCCACGTGGACGCAGCTCCTCAGGTTTCCCCAGGTCTCCGTGGCACAGCCCCTCTCTCTACCTCATAACGCTATTTTGACGGGAAGCTGCTCCATCTCCTCTTTACCTGCCTGGAATTCCTTGTCCTGGGGGAATGTCACCCACGTCAGGTCCCTTGGGAGGGCACTGGGTCTTTCCTTGGTTTCAAATAAGTGGCCATCAGCCCTATGTACAGGAGGCACCCATGGCAGGATGAGAGGGAGACTGGTGGGGAGGCAGCTGGAGGGACACAGACCCCACAAACAGACAATAGGCTCAAACTGGGACTCCACAGCGTCCCGGTGGTGTCACCTTGGGTAGATTACAGAACTCACAAAGCTTCCGTTTCCACATCCGTGAGATGGGGATTTAGAACCTATTTCATGGAATTGTCTCAGGAATGAGTGAGAACACGCATAAGAGAGCACTCAGTAAAGGCTCAGTCCCTTTGACCACTGGACCCTTTCACAGCCGCCCAGCCTGTGTGTCTCTGCAGACCACAGACACGTAAGTCAGGTGGGGACATCTCTCATGGCCCATTTTCCTCCCCCTCAGCCCCAAGGGTCTTACCTTGCCTGAGGCATCAGTGCTGGAGCTGAAAGGCCAGTGGTGAACACTAAACCCGGAGCCACACATTCAGTCCCTGACTGCAGTCAGCACTCACCAGGTACCCAAGCCTTGGTCAAGCCATTGACCTCCCTTACAGAATTATGACCAGCTCTTCCGAACTCAGCTGAGATCGTATGTGCAAAGGTGCTTCTTAACTGTAAATATCTAGTCATTTATAATATCCTAAGACCATCATTAGCTTAGGTTCTCTCCCTGGCTTAACCCGTAAGTTGGGGAAGGTGTAAAAATAAAAATCAACTGTAGCTCTTTCAAAGGGCATAGCTCAGTTAAGAGTTTAATATTGGGAGTAGACATTTCAGCTGTCCTCAGGAACTGAAAACCTCTACAGGGAGATAAGACTCAAACAGAGGAACAGGTTTCAAAGAAGTGCCTCAGACAGAATAGCAAGACCAGCATACCCAGAGAATAGAACATTGGAACTGACGTGGTCAGAGTCCACCTAAAAAAAAGGTGGCGTTGAAATGGACCTTGAAGAATAGACTTAAGGCTGGACTCAGTGGCTCCTACCTTTAATTCCAGCAGCTTGGGAGGCCAAGGTGGGAGGATTGTTTGAGCACAGGAGTTTCAGACCAGCCTGGGCAACACAGCCATTATTTAAAAAAAAAAAAAAAAAGTTAAGTTAGCAGGTCACAGTGGTATGCACCTGTGGTCCCAGCTACTCGGGAGGCTGAGGTGGAAGAATCACTTGAGCCTGGGAGGTTGAAGCTGCAGCGAGCCGTTATGGCACGACTACACTCTAGCCTAAGTGACAGAGAACAACTCAAAAAAAAAAAAAAAAGAATAGGACTTAAGTGCCCAGGGACCCTACTTTCTTTAAGTTTTACTTCTTATGTTCTGATGAATTTCACGTTTTTACAGGAGTGAGCTCCATTTTTTAATGAAATCTTGAGCCATATCCCCTAATATTAACCACACATTGATATTTCATTGATACAAATTTATGCTACTTCAAATCTGCAACAGTAGTTAAAGATTCAATCAAGAAATAAGGCCAGGTGCGATAGCTTATGCCTGTAATCCCAGCACTTTGGGAGGCTGAGGCGGGTTGATCACCTGAGGTCGGGGTTCAAGACCAGCCTGGCCAATATAGTGAAATCCTGTCTCTACCAAAAACGCAAAAATTAGCTGGGCATGATGGTTCATGCCTATAATCCCAGTTACTTGGGAGGCTGAGGCAGGAGAATCGCTTGAATCCGGGAGGTGGAGATTGCAGTGAGCCAAGATCGTGCCATTGCACTCCAGCCCAGGTGACAGAGCAAGACTTCATCTCAAATAAAAAAAAAAGGAAAGAAAAAGTAAAAGAAAGAAATATCACAACTTTTTAAATAGAAATTTTATTTACTGAGTTAAGAACCGTTATTTATTTAATAAGAATTTGAAATGCTAATAACAGCCCTACCAACCAGCTTATTTCTCTGCATTGTTTTAGTTGCAGCACTGTGAGAAAGGTCTGGGGCACTCAGATAAACAGCTGTGCATGCTAGTGTTTTTTAAATAATTCATTTTGCAACCTCGAGATGCTCTTTCAGCAAATTGATCTGGATTAAGCATTGGCAAAATTTTTTGTAAAGGGTCAAGTAGTACATATTTTAGGTTTGTGGGTCTTATGGTCTCTGTTATAAATACTTAACTCTGCCTTTCTATCTCAAAGGCACCCACAGACCACGTGTAAACAAATACGCTGGGCCATGTTCCAATCAAACTTTATTTACAGACACAGAAATCTTAATTTCATATCAATTTCACATTTCATAAAATATTATTTGTCTTTTTATCACTTTTCACCCATTTAAAAATGTAAATACTCCTCATAGCTGATGAACCACACAAAAACATGCAGTGAGCTTGGCTCTGGCCTCCTGTTTGCTAATCCCCTATGGAGATGCTTAAGAGAGTAACAGAGTATTTTTGTTCCAACATTAAATCACAAATCAAAAAAAGCTCTAAATGTTTCAAACTATTAATTAGTAAATATTAAATCTGGAAGAAATCACAGAATCTCTCCATTTCTGGCAAAAATGTTCTTTTAATATATCTTTGAAACATTTTGAATATTAAACAATATCATTAAAATAAAAAAAAATCTTAGATACCATAATGTCCATCTTTGCAAAATATTCAAGCAAAGTTTGGAAAGTCAAATTTGTTTCATGTTTCAGGTTGAGTTTACATTTTTCTTTTTGTTTTTCATTGCCAACATTTTTTCTGCAGTTGTAATCACCATAACGTTGCAACCTTCATGGCCTGAATTGAATTTGTTCCATCCATTAAAAATATCAGTAAAACATGCAAATTGGAGCAACCATATTATATCTGGAGGTATTGAGCTGGGTAGAGTTCCTACATTTGTAAAAGGAAAATATACATATATATGTATGTACAGTCATGTGCCACAGAACAATGGTTTGGTCAATGATAGAATGTGGTGAGACTCAGTTGTCCTGTAAGATTATAATGTCTATTGTCCTGTAAGATTAAAAATGTCTATTGCCTATAATACTGTAGCTGTCATAAAGTTGTAGAGCGATCACTTTGAAATAATTTTAGTTTGTCTAAGTGCAGTGTTTATGAAGTCAGCAGTGGTATCATGATCTAGGTATCATTCACTCACCACTCACTGACACCCAGAGCAACTTCCAGGCCTGCAAGATTCATTCATGGTCAGTGCCCTCTACAGGTGTACCACTGTTTATCTTTCATATGATGTTTTTATTGTCCTTTTCCTATGTTTGGATACTTACCATTGTGTCATAATTGCCTATAAGATTCAGTACAGTAACATGTTGTACAGGTTTGTACCTTGAGAGCAATAGGCTGTGCCGTATAGCCTAGGTGTGTAATAGGCTATATCATCTACCTTTGTGTAACTGTACTCTGTGATATTCACATAACAATGAAATCACCTAACAATACATTTCTCATAACATATACCTGTTGTTAAGCAATGCATAACTGTATATACATGTGTGTGTATGTAGGTATGTATATAATGATTTTGTGTCACTATATATATATAGTGTCATTTAAATATTTCTACCAGTATTACATCTTCTCTAGAGATAGACATCAAACTTTATTATGAAAAGGCAAATTCTTACATACCTTTACATTTTTTAACGAAATCTTGAGCCAAAGCCCCTAATATAGAACCACACATTGTAGGTTATTGTTAGTAACAAATAACAAATCATTGTTAATAAAATTGACAATTTCCATGGCAACATCTAACGCCAAGCTGAAAGATCCTAGCGTAGTGCTTATCTGTGCAACTTACCGTTGTAAGATAGCACCATTATCCTAAGCACCACTAAGACCAGACCACTTTCTTACATCTTCGAATGTTAATTTTATAATTGTTGGAAGTACTTTTTAAACTTACTAAAAACAATGTTAAATCATAGAGCACTGTGGTTAAGATGTTCGTGAAACGTCTTCACAAGGTCCCAATCTTCTGAACCACTTGGCAATTTAGAGCCATGACTGTTTCTCACAGAGCCGCTGCATGTAAGGAAGAGGCAGCTGCTAGAATGGGCTTCTCTCGTCCTCGGGACTCTTCCCCCTGCCTTCAACAACACCCAGATTCAGTGTGCGAGACGGCAGGCAGTGACAACCGCCACCAGGCCACAACCTGGCCGCCTTGAGGTGTAAACCCATTCAGCGACCTCACCACGTGGAAACACGTCCAGCCCAGGGCCCATTGACTATGAGAAACCCACGTGGTTCCTCCTGGGACTACTGCCCATGGGCTATAGAATCTGTCACATTTTTGCCGATTTACTTGATGGTGTGTTTAAAAACTAGCTGAATGGTGTGTTTGCTTTTTGGCCCTTGTGAATGTGTCAGGTTTTACATACAACAAATCTTGCTCATCTTCGTGAACATATTTTGCAAAAATCATTAAAATGAAGAAACTGAGCATGTAGGCACTCTTACCCAGATGAACTGCAGGATGTCCCAATCTCAGCTTTCCATCTCAGCCATCAAGTCAGGGCCAACCTTCTCAGATCCTTCTCTGGGCTCTGTTATCAGACGGTGGCATATTTTGCTGCTCATTTTATCCACTTCATGCCAAGTTTCCCCAACAAGTGATGTTTTTTCTCATCATATAACTTGAGTTGATGTGTGTAATAGAGGTAACTTCTGTTGCACAGGCCCATGCATGTATTTTATGTTCTGGTATAATTTGTTTTTATGTATTTTTCAGTAATGTTCCATTTGCACTGAAATAAGATGAGAGCCCTATTTTCATGTTTTGTTTTTATCTTCAAAAGATATCGTAGTTTGGCAGGAACAGCATAAACATACTAAGGGAATGAGAAGATGTTTGTCACGATAAGTGATGAGCCCAGAGAGGCGATTATGACATCACTCTCTGGACTTCCAGAGGCCATTTTCACTCCTTCGCTTTTCTGTCTTATAGTTTGTCCTTGTGAGTGGCAACTGAGTGAGAATTGATTGAAACATTGGTATGATGTCTTTTTGCCATGAGCCTAGCCAAGGTCTTTGCATGTATCATGAAGTCCTTTATTTAATTTCTCATTTTAAACAAGTAATCAAGTTCCAGTTTTTAATCATGGTTCTACTTTCCCTGAATACAAAGCATTCATAAATATAAAAGTAAAACAAAAAGTATGCAAAATTTATAATAACCACGAAAATCACTGTCACGCCTTGATCAGTGCATCTGCCAAGAAGGTGATGCAATGCTAATAATAACAATAACATCAATTAACAATGATCATAGCCAGTGGCTGTTGGGCCTTATGAAGGGCCTGGCACTGTTTTAAGGTCCTCTTTGCACAAATTGGCTATTTAACTCTCACAACTACACTATGAGGTAATATGATTACTATTTTACAGATGAAGAAACTGAGGCAGAGTGAGATAATTGAGGCTGCATGGACAGAGAATGACAGCACAGGGACCCATCCTGGAGTCTAGGCTCCTGCCTGCTGTTTTCTATTGCTGCTTTTGTCATCTTGCTGCTGTCACTTGGACAAATCGACATAAGTGACCACACATAGAGCTACAGACTTTCCGATCATTGGCTCATGTTAGGAAAGTCTAAATAAGTACACAAAAGGGCAAGAGAGGCTTTACTCTAAGGTTAACACAAAAACAGTCTCAAGAGTTTGTCTGAATTTTGCTTATAGCCCACCTGAGTGTGTGCTCTGGTATGAGTGGACTAATGTTATCTTGGTAGTGGGTTTGTTACTGTGAGAATGGGTTTATTTGTGGGTTTGCCCTGTGGTCCCTCTGGTTCTGGCCTACCCTAATTTGACTATCACACATTGTATACATGTATTGAAGTATTATTCTATATCCCATAAATGTGTACAATTATTATTTGTAATTAAAAATAAAAGAAAAAAATGAGTTCAGCACCTCTTGCTCACATATGCTCTCTTGCCCTTCCACCTTTCACCATGGGAAGATGCAGCAAGAAGGTCCTTGGCAGATGCCAGCCCCTTGATCTTAAACTTCCCAGCCTCTAGAACTGCAAAAAAAAAAAAAAAAAAATCTGTTCTTTATAAATTACCTAGTCTATGTTTATGACTTTCTGTTATAGCAGCAAAAAATAGTCTAAGACAGTGTGTATAACTTTTCATAACTAAAAAATATATTGAATATACATATGTGTGTGTGTGAAATGAAAATGAAAAGGAAAATGTAGCTGTAAATTTCACGTTGAGAGATTTATCTGAATCTATACATTGAAATCGTTAACATTTTCTGAAATTAGCATTTATAAAATCTGTTTGATGGATACATAGTGTTTACTGCATTATCCTCTGTACTTTTTCTGTCTAGTTGAAATATTTTACAATTAAAAAAAAAATAGGGAAACTCCAATCAAATGTTTGAAGAACTGTGAAACACCACCACAAGAGCCGAGGTCACTTCCCAGGAGCCTGAGCTTTGATGAACAAACAAAACCACCCAATGGTTGGACACCAAAGGGATGCAGAGGCGACAGAGGCAGACACTGCCCTGTGGTCCCTCTGGTTCTGGCCTGCACAGCCCCTCTGCCTGGATCCCTCTGCCTGGGCCTCCTTCCCTACTTCACGGTCTGTGAACACCTCACCCGCAGGGCCCCACTCACCGTCTCTAGTACATTCCTGCTTCCCTCCTGGGTAGCACAGTGCTGTACGTATTTACTTGCCCACTGTACACTCCTTCGGCAACAGGTCTCTGCAAGTCTAAGCCAGGCCTGACAGCAGGCACCCATGACATGTGGCTCAGTGAATAAATCAGCACATGCCATCACTGTGGTCCCACTTCTCAGAGAGCTCCTTTGGTTCGGACAAAGCATCTCCGATTTCCTTTGACTGCACTAACCATGAGGTAGCATGGCCAAACCTGCTTTCTGCTTTCTGCTAAGCTGGCCAGAGCTGAGGAGCTGCCTGCAGAGGCTCCCCCAGGCACAGCATGAAGGCTGATGGGGCTGCAGTTCAGCTCCTTGTATGTGACCGTGGCTCCTCCTGGCCAAGCTCAGTGCCAGGAAGGTGTGTGGTTGGCTGAAGGAGAGCAAGACGTCTGGGCCAAACCAATCAAGGGTCCATGACCTCAGCCCAAATAGGGTAGTGGGGGGATGGATGCATGCATCCAGAAGTTATAAGAACAGAGTTATGGCCCGGAGCTATTCACAGCACTGTGAGAACAGGGGTGGGGGCAGGGACAAGGGGTGGGCTGAGGGTGAGCAGAGGGGAGGCCAGGCCACAGAGTGGACACAGCACCCTATGCCAGGCAAAGGAAGAGCTGTTCTAGACAGTCTAGACTATATACCTAACTTTTGCAAAGCAAAGGCTTTTCCATGTCACTTTAATTAATCCTTGCAATCATCTTGCAGGGAACTCGCTGTTCCCATTTTATCAGTGGACATACTCCAGTTTGGAGAAGCACAGCACTCGATCGAATTTACAGAGGTAGTAAGCAGATCCATCAGACTGGAAGGCGGATATTTTAATTCTAAGACCACTACAGAACCATTCCTTCTCCTCTTGGTCACACCACAAAATTCTATGGGATTGATTCCTTCAGCCCAACCCTTTCTCCTTCAAAGAGGGAATTCACTCTTGGACCCTGGTTGTGCACAGGATTGATTCAACACAGTGACAAACTGGGACCCCAGATTTGGAGACATCCTCAGATCAGAGGCTCAGAATTGGCCCTGGGTGTGGGACAGCTAGAGATGCCAGCGGCGTCCCCGATTTGGACTGAAGCTATCATGATGGGAAGCATGGGTGAGTTACAGCCTGTGGCCTCTGGTGGCAGGCAGGGGCTGGGACTGAAGTGTGTGTCCCCCTTGTAGGCTCCCTGCATCCGCTGAGGAGTGCACTGACCCTGACAGCACCACCCTCCAGGAGCAGGCTGAGCTTGTCTAAACACACCTGCTCAGTGCACTGACAAACTTAAGTCACTATTGCTCTTCTTGGCTTCATGCGGATTCACTGCAATCATCTTGCTTCTTTTGGGGTTGCCTGTTGTCAAAGGAGGTGCTGGGGTGTCAAACATGTCTAGTTTTGGGGAAAGGATCCTACTGATTGGCTTTAGCTCTGTGGTGTGAACACCAAAGCCTCACAAAATAAGCAGGCTGGGAAGGGGGCTAAACTCACATCTGCTTCCTTTGGCTGTGTTTGGACAATGTGAGAAGAATCTGGAAGGCCTCTGCCCATCTTTCATTCTGGGCTCATGACACCTGCACCAGCCAGGAACTGATCAAAAATCGGCCACATTTAACAACACAATGGGGCCAGTTCAGCCGGGGGTTGATGGTGGCTCTTTCTGCTTCCAGGATGGGGGACCCTTAAGATGATGTAAGAAGCTAATGGGAGAAAATGCACCAGTTCCACGCAGGCAGTCAGAAGGAGATCTTTCCCTACAGCCTCTGAAGGGAGAGGTACAAAGAACCCCAGGAATGGGAACAATCTCAGAACAGTTGAGATGAGTCCTACCTTGAAAACTCTGTTGTTCTTTGACTCCACACACCCTTGACAAATTCTCTATGAAACCCCAGTCAAAGTGGACCTCCTTCAGCTGAACAATGGAGCAGCAGAACCAGGCTCTCCTTTCTTCTTGCTGTGTGACCTGTGGAATGTCCTTCCTAGGGTCTGAATGTTTGTGTCCCCCCAGATTCCCATGTTGAGATCCTTTTCCTGTCTTAATATCCTAGTAATATCCTTAATATCCTATTTTAATACAAGGTGATGGCATTGAGAGATGGGGGACTTTGGGAGGTGATTAGGTCGTAAGGGCAGAGCCCTCCTGAATCAGATTAGTGTCCTTTATCAGAAACCCTAGAGAGCGCCCCCACCCCCGCCACCATGGGAAGATACTGCAAAGAGGCAACACGCAGGAAGAAGGAAGTGGCCCTCACCAGACTCAGAACCTGCTGGTACCTAGATCGTGGACTTGCAGCCTCCAGAACTGTAAGAATCAGTGTCTCCTGTTTATAAGCCACCTTGTCTGTGCTATTTTGTTATAGCAGCCAGAACAGACTAAGACAGTCATGTAATGTTTTTTCTCTATTTATAAAAAGACAATTCAGGGTGGCCGCATCATCTCCTGCCTTGCCCCCTCTCTCCTCCTGCTCCACATCCTTCCCAGGAGATGGAGATGCTCAGGGGAGGCACAGGCTGTAGCAGAACCCTGCAGGATTTGGGGCAGGCAGTGGGAGGGGGACCCGTGCTACAAGTTAGGAAGACTGAGGAGTGGAAGCTCCTAAATGCTGGAGCATCACCGATCTCTCATCCTATGTGAGTATCCAGGATGAATTAAACACACTGGAAGCTCCTTCTGAACAACGATGCCATTTTCTTAAGGTTCATTTGATATCCCTACTCCTCATTCTTAATGCCTATAACTCCCCAAAATTTGCCTTCCCAAATTTTAATCTGTAAAAATTGTTAAACTTCAAGTTTAAAATTGTCTTCCTTTACATCATCTAATAGGAAGCACTTCCGACTTATCCACAAAGGTGCTTCTGGTGAGGTCCAGCTTTTAAAGCATTTGTATAATTTGCTTGCACATATTTCTCAGATTCAGTTCTTAGAAATCTCCGCTTTTTTTTTTTTTTTTTTTGCTTCCTACCTAACCCTCTTGTTTTCACACAGAGTTGAAAGTTTCAAGGACTTTTCCACACTAACTCCTAAATCCCATTTCCCTTTTCCTGTTTATCTTAAGTAGGATTTAGATAATGTGTGGCTAAGTAGACACAAATACTACCAAAGAAGGAGGCAGGGGAGGAAGAGGGAGGAAGAAGGGAGGGACTGAACCTGCTGGGGGTGACAGATAGCAGCCAGCATAAGGAAGAAGTATGCTGGCTGCACCGGCAGGCCATCCTTCTGACGACGTGGACTGCAAGTGCCTATGTTTAATTTGACCAAGACAGCCTTTCTTTTCACAGAAAAGAGCAAGCTGTTCTAGATAGTCTAGATTATATACCTAACGTTTGCAAAGCACAAAGCTTTCCCATGTACTTTATTTAATCCTTACAATTGTCCTGTAGGAAAGCCCGGGGTTTGGCCCTTATATTTCATAAGACCTCTCTCTGCAGTAGGTTAGATGCTGTTTCATCTTTTTATACTTTGTCAGGAAAACACATTTTTTCCATATAAAAATCAATCGTTTAAAGTGATGGTGAGTGAATTATTGGGATTTAGGAGCCAACTTCTCCTTATAAGCAGTGAATAAAACCAAGAGAAACAAGCCTTTCCTCTGCAGAAGCTGCCCCACCTTTGTCCTGACCGGTTCCTTTCTATTCTGGCCATTCCTGGCAGGGTCCCCAGGAGGTAACACATTGAAAAGGGTCTGATTTCAAATAGAAGTCATTAGAGAGCTGGTCATAATACAAAGTGTTGGAATTAGCCCCGTGGATCCTAAGAAGATAGAATGTTTACAGAGTTTTAAAACACGATCTTAACACTTTGTTTCTCCCAGTTGTGTTTGTACTCTGAGTGCACACTGTTGACAACGATGACCATTTCTATTCGCATAGCTTTGCACTTTACAAAGGTTGTTTACTTGCATTATTTTGGTGAATCTTTACAACTTGGTATAGGGTGTGTTGTTACTATTATCCTCACTATAAAGCTAAGGTTAAGAGATGAGTGGCCTCACTGGGAAAGCTTGGTCTAGCTAGGAGTTGAACCCACATATTCCAACCATGGGACTGGAATTCCAAATGTGGGACCTTTTGCTGTGCCACAGGTATTTCCCAACGTATGGCTGACAAGGACCTAACTTCCATCCACGCCCTGCGTGAATGTCATGGTTAATACTTGAGTGTCAACTTGATGGGATTGAAGGATACTTACTAAGTATTGATCCCGGGGTGTGTCTGTGAGGGTGTTGCCAAAGGAGATAAACGTTTGAGTCAGTGGGCTGGGAGAGGCGGACCCACTCTTCATCTGGGTGGGCACCATCTAATCAGCTGCCGGCACAGGTAGAATAGAAGCAAGCAGAAAAATGTGAAAGAGAGACAAGTCTAGCCTCCCAGCCTCCATCTTTCTCCCGTGCTGGATGCTTCCTGCTCTCGACCATCAGACTCCAAGTTCTTCAATTTTGAAACTCAGACTGGCTCTCCTTGCTCCTCAGCCTGCAGACCGCCTATTGTGGGACCTTGTGATCATGTGAGTCAATAACAATAAGCTCCCCTTTATAGATATATCTATTCCATTAGTTCTGTCCCTCTAGAGAATCCTAATACAGTGAATTATGTCATTTCAAATTATTTGAGTAAAAATTGATAAGATTTGACTATAGGTTACCCTTGAGCAAAAAGGGCAAGCTCACTTGAGAGTAATGAGCAGTGGCTCCTATCTAAAATCCTCCTGTTTGGTGGGGGTGGGAGGGGAAGAAAAAAGGGTTACTAGAAAATTCTCAGTTGCTCTGAATGACGCACCTCCTTTAGAAAAACTGAAAGAGGAAACAAAGTCCCGAAACCAGCTTCAAATGATCTCAGCCCGTTTCGCCTGTGTGCTGACTGAGTTTGTAAGCTAGCGCCTTCTTTATGAGATAACCCGGCCAGTGAATAAAGGAGAGCTTCAGCCAACACTGGGGAGGAGCAAAGGGAAAGGACAGGATGGGTTGTTCCCATCAGCACAGCCCGAACTTTCACACACCCCCTCGTGCCCTGTTTTGTGAAAGACTGAAGGGCATTCAGAGACCTGACCCAGTTTCTAGCAGCCAGCTCAGTGAGAATGTAAGAGGACATGTGTCAGGGCCAAAAACCTCGTTTTTGCCTGAGTGAAGGAGGTTCTGGCAGCACCTGTGGATACCTGGGAGGACTGTGTGGGCCGTGTAAGGACAAATCAGATCCTGGCAGTAGGAGTGAGGCAGGGTGAGGGGGGGGAGTCTGGGCTAGTCTGGACAACAGAGTGAGACCCAGTCTCTTAAAAAAAAAGAAAAGAGAGAAACAAATAATATTAACTTTAACAACATTTTATGTAACCCAATAGAGCCAACATACTATCATTTCAACATGTAATCAATATAAAAATTGTTTTTTTATGGTATGTAAAGTGTACGACCTGATATTTTGATATACATATATATAGTGATTACTACAGTCAAGCAAATTAACATGTCCATTAATGCCCATTATCCATATAGTTAGTTACTCTGTGTGTGTGTGTGTGTGTGTGTGTGTGTGTGTGTGTGTGGTTAAGAGCATCTAAAATCCCTCTCTTAGCAAATTTCCAGTATATAACACAATATTATTAACTATTGTCCGCCTGTTGTACGTTAAATCTCTTAGACTTATTCATCTTACGTAACTGCAACTTTGTACCCTTTGATAGACAGCTTCCCATCCTCCCTGCCTTCTCCACCACCTCCCTCAAAATTGTTAATGTGCTGGGTGCGGTGGCTCACGCCTGTAATCTTAACACTTTGGGAGGCTGAGGAGGGAGGATCGCTTGGGCCCAGGACTCTGAAACCAGCCTGGGTAAACTGGCGAAACACTGTCTCTACAAAAAATACAAAAATTAGCCGGGTATGGTGGCGTGTGCCTCTAGTCCTAGCTACTCAGGAGGCTGAGGTGGGAGGATCACCTGAGCCACTACACCCAGTGAATTTTTTTTTAATTTTTAGTAGAGATGAGGTCTCATGTTGCCCAGGCTGAACTCCTGAGCTCAAGCGATCCTGCCACCTCAACTTCCCAAAGTGCTAGGATTACAGGCTTGGGCACTTACACTTGGCCTTCCCCCGCCTTTACAAATTCTTACTGGAGAAGAAACCAGGTCGTTTGTCCTGTGGTCCCCCCCAGTCTGGACTTTGTTGTATTCTTATGGTGTCACTTGACGTGTCCCTTTGACCCCCTGGATTTTTTTTAAAAGTAGAAATTAGATGTAAAGGACCTAGATCACACTGGGGGTTGATTTTGTTTCCCTGGGCATATATTTTCCTCAGGACTGACCTTGACTTTTAGGACCTTTGAATGGAAGACACTTCAGAGAACATGACTCCATCCAGGGGAAGGGCACTGGGTGGGAATTTCAAAAGGAGAGTCCCAGTGAGAGAAGAAGGACATTGGGGGGCAAGACTGAACGGCCTAAATTCTGTCTACGTCTGAGGCTGGCCCCTGTGAAAACCACAATGTTGACCTGAAGCAGGCTGGAGTAGACTATGTGATGTATTTTAACTCAAGTAATAGCAGTTTTAGGATGTAAAAGCATCTTGTGCGGCAGCAACAGGAAGCCAGCTTTATACATATTTGCACCTTGCCACAAAGCCAGCATCATGCCAGGTGAGAAGCAAGGAAGACATCCCAATCTGATTTATTAGAGGCCTGTTTCACATCGCAGTGTGACGTTTGTAGATGCTACTATCAGAAATTTTTGTCCACATGTGTTTGTAAATATACACTCACAGACAACTCGTGCCTTAGAGCGACACCACGGAGCCTCACAGCCTTTAGCGTTGGAGGGATGGGGATTCCAATCCAGCTTCTAGCACCCTCCAGCTGAGTAACTGTACACAAAAGCCTTGGTCTTCTCGTCAGAAAAATTGGGATACTGTATTATTATTTACCTTATGGGTTGTTGTAAATTTTAGAGAAAATGAGTATAAAATGTCTAGCACACTGCTCTCAATAAATGCACGCGTGTTATCACTGTCACAGGCAGTAGGTTCTATTGAATCACATTCCTCTACAACTAGAAAACAGCATTGCAGACGATCTCCTAGGGCTGGATGGGGATCATCTACGAAAGTGTTGGCGCCATCTAGACACACTGAGTGGAGAGGTAATTTGAGCTTTGGAGAGAATTCTCAAGTCAGTTCAAAGGACTATAATTTCATTAATTCAAAATCCCACTTAAGTTGGGGGAAAGTGAGGTCCTAGGACAGAAGCCAGATGTCAAGGACAGGCCCAGTTAGTGGAGGAACTATTTTGTAGCCAGCTGCCTCCCGAGGGCTCCCTGAACAAAGCATGTATTGTAGCTGCTGCCTGGGCCTGTGGCAGGAGGAGCACGTGGGAGCCAGGGACTGGTGCACGGGGAGGAGGCGGGCCAGGGCCACAGGGAGAGGCTTGGATGCCCTGGAAACACAACTGGATCCATTCAGCCTGATGCAATCTTTCCTCCTGCTAAAATTTCCTCAAACAGAACAAAAGGGAAAGTCACAGCATCTTTGCCAAATCAACCAGAGAAAGGAAAGCTGGCGCAAAGTTAATCATCATTTTCTTCCTGGCTGTCCAAGCCAGAGATACCCACGATGGGAGCACAACACTTGTCATCAGCCGCTGGGTCTCTATGGACAACATAGGAGCCCTTTCCTTGCGAACAAGCAATACAGAAAGGAGGCGCCTGGGTCCCCCACCCTGGAGGGTGCAGCCAGAGCCCACAATGCACTATTCTCTGCAGATCAAGAGGCTTCTAAACTTACCTTGACTCACTGCCTTATCCAAACAGCAGAGCCCCTGCAAAACCCCTCTTTTGGGGAGGGAAATGCCGGGTGGGATAATTCATTGCAAACATCATTGGTTAGTCCAGGGAGAGGTCAGGAGCTCCCTGGGGCAGGCATGTCACTCTGGTCATGAAAGAAAAGACCACCATGGTGCCCTTCAGCATCACTGAGAAACAATTTCTAGATTGTTGGTCTGTCCTGCCGAAGTGAAATTACACAAGATAGAACAGGCACTTGGTGCGACATCGTAGCACCAGCTTTTGCATAAAAAAGCTTAACTTTGAATTTGGGATCTGCCACTTCCAAGCGGTTGGACCTTGATCAATGCATTAACCCTCAGGGAGCCTCGGTTTTCTCATTTGTGAGGTAAACAGAATCAGAGGATGGTGGTGGGCGTAGAGCAGAGGCAAGGAGGGTCTCCCTAGCTTATCTGCTGGGTCTGCTGCAGCCTACGGAGAAACCACAGGCTGCTGTAAGCACATACCTCGGTAGTCCACTTCCTCTCTAGGACATCCAGCCTTGCTCCCAGGGAGGCAGCCGGCACAGTCTGCAGGCCACCAGCCCAGGAAGGGAACTGGCAAATCTTAGAGCACTAGGACAGCAGCTGATACAGCTACTCAGTCGGCCCGGGCCACACCAGCAGCCAGGTGGCTGGGTCCTGCCGAAAGGAGCATGGGACAACATAAAACTCCCAGCATCCACTTCTTTAAAGGGCAGAGTGTGCACACTAGGCCCACAGCCCCCTTCACACCCAGCATCGCCATCAATGCACCCAGGGCAGGGTAGTTCCTGGGATGTGGGCCTGAGCCACAGTCAGGCCTTGTCAGTGCACCAGGTTCTGGGAGAGCGGCCAGACACAGAATGGCAGCAGATGCTCCACTCCTTAAAGAAATAGTAAATTGCGCAGTCCTTCCCTATGTCCCGGGTCTGGGGACTCCTCAGATGAGCACAGCAAAAACATGTATATACTTATGCAGAGGTTTAAAATACACCAGCCAATGAAATGGCATTGCCATCAAAGGACAGCATCCTTGGAATTTATCTACCCGTCTTTCGATTGGCCGTTTAGCTCGGTTTGGGCCCTTAACAATGCAAGCATGGTAAGGTCTCCTGACTGCGCCTCCAGGATCTGATCACTGCAGACTCCGGGAAGGGATTAGGGAGCATGGGCTCTGAAGGACCAGGGCCTCCAGGCAAGTCTCCGGGTCTCCATTGCCTCACCTGTAAAGTGAAAGCACACTAGTCACTGCCTCACCTGTTGCTGTGAGAAGTGAACAAACTGGTAAAGGTGATGTGGCTAGAAGTGTCTAGAATGTAGGCCAGTGTGTGCTGACAGTGCCCACACCGCACTGCTGGGGACCTTGGGCTCTGCTCTAGTAGCTTGGCCTGGACCATGGCGCTCTCTGCCCAGGACTTACTCCACCTGAGGCTGATGCCCTCATGGTGCTGCCTGGCCCAGCCATGCCCACAACCCTTTTCCAGGGTCCCTGAGAAGCACTTCCTTTCTGGTCCTTCCCATTCTGCTCTTAGGTTCAGCCAGGCAATTTCTAGGCAGCTCTGTGATCCAGCAGCAGTGACCCGCAGGTCCCCAGGAC
The DNA here is from genome assembly GCA_036589455.1 of Ateles fusciceps. Taxonomy (NCBI): domain Eukaryota; kingdom Metazoa; phylum Chordata; class Mammalia; order Primates; family Atelidae; genus Ateles; species Ateles fusciceps. The sequence continues at coordinate 300,977 of JAZHEH010002229.1, forward strand.
AGGACACGAGTCCTCTGCTTCTCTGGCTCCCTCTCCATCCCCTGGCTCTTCCTGGCAACGTGCTTTCACTCAGCCTTGATCCCACCTTCCCATCCCTCTAAGGATGCACTCCCTCGCTTGCTCTGAGACCCACACTTGAGACCCGCGCCTGGGATCCAGCCTCTCTACTGCTCTGTTTCCTTCCCAAGATAGGCCATGGTCCCTTCAGGCTCAGCTCTCCCGGGATCTGCTGCCCCTTCCTCCCTCAAGGACCTATTCCACCCTCCTGGCACCGGTTGGGCGCTGGTGCAGGAGCTACCATAGGCAGCAGAGAAGTAGAATTCTGCTGGGAGCTGTGACCCAAAAACACTGGGCCCCACCAAGCTCACTGTGCAGACCTGGACTGCTAGAGAGGGTAGGAGCACCTTCCCCTCCAGGAAGAGCCACAGGCCTGGAGGAAAACCTGCACCTCTGAGAGCCTCAAAGGAGCTGTGCCAGTCTGAAAGTACCGCTCAATGGCCCTGGTCCTCTGGGGGTGACAGGGTCACACTGTGAGCTGAATCTTACACAGCATGTCAGTGTGACGGATGTCAGCATCCTTCTCTGTCATCTTCCTAATTATGAGCCTGCTTAACCCCTCCCCAGCCACCTGGCTCCTGCCGGGCCTTCGCTTCTTTGGGCCTTTCTCTCCTTCGTGCCATGGGAGGTAAGGGCCACGAAAGGTGGCAGGACATAGGCCCTGGGGGCAGGAGCAAGCACCAGTGTGGATGAGTGCATCCTAAACTCAGGGCTGGCCAGAGAGAAACACCAGGACCCAGAAACATGTGTCTCAGACCTGCTTTCATCCTGCTGGGATACAGGAAGGTACAGGGCCCATGCCTGAGGGGGAAGCCACTGAAGACACAGCAGCCAGCTGAGCAGTGCTGCAGGTGACAGCTCACTGCTGGTCTCCTTCCTGCACTGCCTTCCCCAGCTCATCCCCCTGGGACGCTGGGGGAAATAAACTGTGTTGGTTTTTCTCTATAAATAATTTCCTGTCATTGTATGTAACGACTGGCAAATAATTTCTCAACAACTGGCTGTTTCTTTGCTGCGTTCTGAACTTGAGCAGCACTGTGGATCATCAGCACTTTCTATCTCCCTGCCATCTGAAAACAACAGTTTCCTGGGACAATCCCTTGAGCCCAGGTCAAGGCTGCAGTGAGCTATGATCGTGCCACTGCTCTCCAGCCTGGGTGACAGAGTGAGACTCCATCTCTAAAATATAAATACATACATTAATAGTAAAATGGGCTGAGCATGGTGGCTCCGCCTGTAATCACAGCACTTTGGGAGGCCAAGGCAGGCAGATCACCTGAGGTCAGGAGTTCGAGACCAGCCTGACCAACATGGTGAAATCCTGTCTCTACTAAAAATAAAAATAAAATAAGCTGGATGTGGTGGTACACGCCTGTAGTCCCAGCCACTTCGGAGGCTGAGGCAGGAGACTTGCTTGAACCTGGGAGGCGGAGGTTGCAGTGAGCCAAGATGGCGCCACTGCACTCCAGCCTAAATGTTTCCCTTTCTCCAGAAGAAAAAATGCTTTTAAAAGTATCTCCTCGGATACAAATATGCTAAACCCAAGTAAATGCCCCTTCACCCGGACAGGCTTCAGAGGAAGAGTTGCAGCCACCTGAGACAGCAGTTAGCTGGTCAGCCTGTGAGATGCTTGATTATTGGTCCAGAAATAACCCATTCTGCACAGTCTCAACAGCGGCCCTGGGAAACAGCGGGCCTGCTTTTAGTTTTAAACCTCAAAGTTCATCCTAGCGATAAAGCTCTCTTTTCTCACGAGATGCTGAGTGTTGTGCATGGGTGTGGAGGTGTAACGTAGGCCTTAGACAATCGTTTGTAACCTTAGAGGCATCAGGAACATTTGCAGCCGCCGCCAGCCCAGACAATCAAAGTGCTGCGAGGCCTCCGCGCTTTGGGAGACCGAGTCGCTCCGTTCCCCAGGCCTGTATTTCAACCAGGGTTGAGTTCATCTTTGTGCTTGCTTTTTCCCAAATAGCTCACTTTCTGATTTTTTGGGTTTAATAGTGATATTATTTAAGGGAAACCAAAAGAAAAAGTTCAGTGAAAAAAATTGTTTTAGCAATAGAATAAATGCGTTAGTGTGAACTCCAGTGCTCATCATAATACGCTTTGACTACTATACACATAAAAGATGAAAGACAAAAGACTAACATGGGTTCATTTTTTTTTCTCAAGACGGAGTCTTACTCTGTCTCCAGGCTGGAGTGAAATGGCGCACTCTCAGCTCACTGCAACCTCCACCTCCCGGGTTCAAGAGATTCTCACGCTTCAGCTTCCCGAGTAGCTGGGATTACAGGCGCGCGCCAGCACACCCGGCTAATTTTTTGTACTTTTTTTTTTTTTTTTTTTTTAAAGACGGGGTTTCACCATGTTGGTCAGGCTAGTCTTGAACTCCCGACCTCAGGTGATCTGCCTGCCTTGGCCTCCAAAGTGCTTGGATTACAGGAGTGAGCCACCACGCCCGGCAATTTTTTGTACTTTTAGTAGAGATGGGGTTTCACCATGTTCGCCAGTCTGGTCTCCAACTCCTGACCTCGTGACCCACCCACCTCGGCCTCCCAAAGTGCTGGGATTACAGGCGTGAGCCACCACACCCGGTCAAGATGGGTTCTTTGAAAATGGAAATAGAAAGGTTACCTTCTGCAACGCTGAGCCTCTGCAAACCCCCCCACAGACAGTCTACTCGGGTGAGACTTCCAGAACACGCTCTCCATTGTCGTCCTTCCTCCCCAGATCCCACGTGAATACATGTGCCACAGAGCCCCTCAAAGAGGCCTTCCATTCCCTCGTCCACTAACTGGCTTTTCAGAAGGTGGAGCCAGGTGCCCCCGGCCCTGGCCTCTGCTCCCTGCTGTGGGTGCAGCAGCAAACAGACCACAGGCCATCAACTCTAACAGGCTGCCCACACCCCGCACTCAGGGCCTCCTGCTTCTCCTCCCACCTCCTCCCGCCTTTTCTATCACACGGCCAAGGATTCCTGTTTCCACCTCCTCTGTAGCTTATCATTTCTTCTGATCCATGCACAGCAGGGACTCTCTTTCTAGGAAGCTCAGAGAGAAGGTTTCAAACTTTTTTGCTCATGACCCATAGTAAAAAGTGCATTTTCTACTGCAGTTAAGTGTACACATGTGCGCACGCACACAAACACACACACACACTCAAACATACTCACATCTAAGTCAAACGTTTCAGGAAGCAATACTTCCTTTCACTACATGCAAAGTCTTCTGTTACTTTCTTTCTCTTCCCAGGCCACACAACCCCCACATTTCAACAATGCTTGCTGAAATCCGCTAAACTGATTTCCCAATCCCCTAACGGTTTATGGTGAGCCGTTTGAAAAACACTGGCTGAAATACTAATGAAAGGGAGTTGCAGGCCTTCCCCCGAGGCGAGGGGAGGAAGGAAGGCTTTGCTCAGCTCTAAGTTCCCACAGACCCACTTCTCCTGCTCTCTGCCCCACATCCCACCTGCCACTTGTGATTAAATAACAGTTTAACATCACCAAAGCTCCCTTTCACTCAAGAACTAACTCAATTAGGCTTGAGCTGGTGGGAGCTTAAAGCAGATTAAGGGGAAGACAAAGGAGGCTTTGGGGTTTATCTTCAGCTTTCATGTTCCTAGGAACTCTGCTTTCTTCCTGTGCTTAATTTCAAGCATCAAAGGGAGGGGGGCAGGGAGGGGAGGGAGCAGGGTAGAGAGGGGAAGGAGGGAAGGAAGGAAGGAGGGGAAGGAGGAGAGGAGAGGTGGATGGAAGGAGAGAAAGGGGAGGGAGGAAGAAAGGAAGGAAGAAGGAAAGAAGGAAGGAGGGGGAGGGGAGGGAGGAGAGAAAGGGAGGGGAGGGAGGCAGGGAGGGGAGGGGAGGGAGGGAGGGAGGAAGGGGGAGGAAAGGATGGAAGGGAGGGAGGGAGGGAGGTAAGGAGAGGAGGGAGGGAGGGAGGGAGGGAGGGAGGGAGGGAGGGAAGAAAGAGAAGAAAATTCTCCCAAGCCCCCTCTTGGGCTGAGGCCGACCAGCACTGCACCGGTCACCTCCACCTTTTCTTTTAAACTTCAAGGTGCATCTTGGCGATAAGGCTCTCTTTCCCATGAGATGCTGAGGGCGGTGCTTGGTGCACAGGAATAACATAGGCCTTAGATAATTACTTGTAACCTTAGCAGTATTGGGAGGATTCAGGGCTGCACTGGGCCCAGACACTCGAAGTGCTGCCTGGTTCAGTTCAGGGATGGGCACTGCTCCCCATGCTCCCCTAGCGGGGCAACTCCCTGCTCCGCCTCCACCTCCCGCCTCCCCCAGCAGCTCAGACAGCCATCTGTCCGGCAGATGAGCTGCACTCAGAAGTGCTCGGCAAACACTTGCCGAATCCCCTGAAATGGTCCATCTGGGGCCCTTTACAAAATCGAATTCTTTCTACATCAGTGGCGTCCAACAGAATTATCATGTGAGCCACACGCGTCATCTTACATTTTCTAGTGGCTAACTAAAACAAAGTAAAAAGAAACAGTGAAATTAACTTTAGCGATGTACTTTATATATCAAAAGCATTACCATTTCAACAGTATAAATTTGTAATCAGTATAAAATTTGTAAGATTTTTGTATTCTTTTTTCTGGTACGGAGGGTTTGAAATCCAGTGTCAGTTTTCATTGTCACATTTAGATGCTCAGTAACCACCTGGGGCTTGCAGCTACCACCCTGAGCACCAGCTCTGTACTCTCACCAGGACTGGGGCGACTGGGGCCCAGGCTGGGGCTCAGCTCAGAAGGAAGTTCCTAGGTGGAGTCCTCCAGCCACAAGTCACAACGCAGACTCTATCGGGGGCTTTGCCACTGCAGCCCCCCCTCCACTGTCCTCACTTGCTTCCCCACCTGGCACTGTATCTAGTGGGAGGAGACTGGCAGGCGTGGAAACAGAAGGAACGAATGAGGACTTACAGATGTGTGGGCAGCTCTACGCTGCCCCTGCGGGGGAGTCCATGTGGACCCCTCAGCTGGGCCTGACCCCATCACCTGCAGTGAGCCACACCAAGAAGCACACCCCATCAACACAAAAGTCTCTGCTGGGCCACATCTGGCACAACCTCAGTGACAGCTGACTTAAATTACTGTATCCATGGTGCAGTCACCAAAGACTTGCAACTCACAATCATTTTCATCTGTCTTTTTGGGGACAACAGAGGCACATCCAGATTGTCAATTCAACATGAGCTCATTTTATTAGACGTAATCAGCCATATGGCACTTTGCGACCAGTAGACGTGCTCCTTTGACAATCGGTGTTATTCAGCCTGCTCACTGATGAGTTAGCTGTGGTGTTGTCTTCCCTTAGAAGAATCCATTTAACTCCTATGAGTGAATCAGCTTTTTCCTAAGTGACATCTTTGAGGGGGAATGCAATGTCAGCTTGTCATATGCCAGGCTGAGGTGCTTGTCGTATGCCAGGCTGTGGCCAAGCCCAGTTCCAGAATGTTAGTGCTGGGAAGGTCTTGGTTCTCTCCTAGTCCTCTGGCTTTTAGGCTTTACTTTCTAAGGGCAAAACTTCCCCCCACCCCCCACAAAAGCTTATGGGGAGGCCTGATTAAGACAGATTCTTCTGTAGGAGCTGGAGGAGGCCACAGAGCTCTCCCTCCCTTCCTGTGCCCCAGGCATCTCGGTATGGTCAGGGTTTATTAGAAAACCAGCAACTCTAGGCAAGCCACTCATTGCATGCATCTTAAAAGCAGGACCCAGAGCAGTAGTGCATGACGTGGTCACACCGTGCTGTGACAGAGCCAGGGTCAGAACTCCGCCCTGAGATTCTAAGACCTCTATTTTTTTTTTTTTTTGAGACAGGATCTTGCTATGTTGCCCAGACTGAAGTGCAGTGCCCCTTACAATGATCTCTATTTTAGTATTTTAGTATTTCCGGAGAGTTCCATGGAAGATCTTTGAAAGATACAAATGTAGAAAAAGGTTATCATGAGGATTGATAGGCTTGATTGAGTGCTATGTGAGAGGGCCCATTCGATGGCTTTCCACGCCAGCCCACAAATTTCAAACTGCCTAGGAATGGCTTTACATTTCCAGCCCAAATGCAGTTGTCCTCAACTGCCCTCGGGGACCTGGGATCTAGAGGCTTGGGCACCATGGGCTCCCAAGTTCTCTGTGCCCCGAGACCCTGAGTCTGTGGAGCCAGCATGAATGATATAGGAGTTATTAAGAAATTATTTTAGGCAGTTAGCGAGGATGAAAGAGTTCTCCGTGGAATTTCCTTTTAATAAAAAGCAGCCCCCAAACCGTTTCTTTCTAACAGAAAGCAGCCTGAAAAGCCACGGGGCAAGCATAGATAAGCAAGCTTAGCTTGCGTATGTAAATGCCAGCACCTGTACCTGGAAGCCAGGTACATCCCAACATGGTGACTTCCCCTCCCTTTCCTAGTCGCCACATGTGCAGGTGTCACGGCACTGCCAGGTTGAGACCACATTTGCATAATAAAAGATTAAGGCAGGAGGGCCAGTTTCTTCACAGCTATGTAAATGCCACACCTGGTCACACCAATCCCCCTGGGCTCTATGTAAATCAAACACCGCCTCCTCAAGCCCTTCTGTATAATCCACTGCATCCCGCCCCAAACCCAGAAACCCTCTTGGGCGCCCCCCTTCCTCTGCATGAGGAAGCTGTCTCTCTCTTTGCTTTTTTTGTCTATTAAACTTTCCACTCCTTAAACCCACTCTGTGTGTGTGTGTCCCTGTTGTGAATCTGGTCGGCTGGAGGAGACGAACCTCAGGTATTTCCCCAGACAACGAAGCTGCTTCATTCTGAGATTGGCTAATGAGGCCCCTGCTACTGTGGGGCTGGCAGAGATTTTAGTGGGAAGGGGCAAGAAGGGCCTTCATGGGGCTCTGGGCATTCCTTGGCCACAGCAGCAGAGGCCTCTAGATTGGTGTATGGATGTCAAGGAAGACTCAAACAGGGGTGGGAAGGCAGATTCCACAGAAAAGGACAGCTAGCGATAGGTTCTATTATACATCTGGGAGATTAGTGCTTGGCAGGCGCTAAATGGGCTGTGAGCAAAGTCCTGGGCCGGACCCTGGGACATCTTTGCAGAGAGACCTTTGGGATGCATCAGATTCTTCGTCTGCCTCCCCATGTGCTCAGACTGTCTCTAAACACCTACCACCATTGCCCTTGTTGAGCAGAAGAGGAACGTAAGCCAGGGCTTGGTGCAGTGGTTCATGCCTGTAATCCCAGTGCTTTGCAGGGGCTGAAGCAGAAGGATCACTTGAGGCCAGGAGTTCAAGACAGCCTGGGCACAACAGTGAGACCCTGTCCCTGTCTCTATAAAAATTAAAAATAAGCCAGGCTTGGTGGTGCGGGCCTGTAGTCCTAGCTACTTGGGAGGCCGAAATAGGAGGGTTGCTTGGGCTCAGGAGTTCAAGGCCACAGTGAGCTATGATTATGCCACTGCACTCCAGCCTGGGTGTCAGTGAGACCTTGTCTCTAAAAAATAAAAAAGAACATAAGCCTATATCAAAAACCACAGAGGTGCAAATCAGGGCCAAGGGACCAACAAGGCATTGCTGGGCTTCCCTGAAGGGGGTCCTAGAGCCCCCAGAGGCTGGCCAGCCTTGTGCCTAACAAGGGCTTAGGACTGGGCTGTTATTATGGCTCTAATCTACTGCCCTCAGCACCCCCCAAACCCCCACTCTCCCTCTCCCCTACATACACGCCAAGTCCCTGCCCAGGTCAGGCAGGCTGAGCCAAGACAAACACTGCCCATGAGCTCACTGTTCTGAGACTGCAGCTCAGATGTGCTATCTGAAATGTGGGGTTTGGAACAGGGTCCGAACCGGAAAAAATAAGCAAGACATTTTGAAACAAAAGAAAATGTTAACTTGAACCATTTCAGGGATCACTTTACCTTAAAGCTGTTCAGATTTGAACATTGCTAATGGCAAAGCCAAGATTTAAATGGGCCCATTGGGAAAATAAGTAAAATGGGGGGGATTTCCAGGAATGGATAAGAAAGTTAGAATCTGCAGTACATTAAAATTTTTAAAAGATAAAAGGTAAAAAACCAGCCTCAGGGGATCGCCATGAACTCTGACAGAAGGGGATTGGAGCACACAGCCCCACCTTTCCTTCTGCAATTGCAGATTTCCAGGATTCAATTCCACTTCAATTGCTTCATTTCCTTTTTCTCTTTCTTTGTTGCACAGGGATAGTTTGGAAAGTGGGAGGAACAGGCTAGAGGAGAAAGGGCTGGGGAAAATGGGAGACAGTGTGGTAAAGCGGAGCACCGAAGTACTCTGTCCCTAAAGAAGGGACTCAGAATGGCCAGCTTCTCAGAGCCAGCAGGCAAGGCCAAGGACACCAGCTTCTTGGTGCATTTTCAGTGATAGGTCATGTTCCTCCTACACTTGCGTGTCTTTCCCTACCCAGGGAAAGAGCAATAGTAGGAGAAGGGTGTTAGTTGCCTGAGCAGAGAAATGAAGTCCCGATGGTAAATTGGGACCAGACCTCAGTGAGCTTTGAAAGCTGTGAGAGTTTGGACCTTATTCCATAGGTGAGCGTCCACAATCACATACAGATCTGTGGATTCTCTGGAGCAGTTTACATTCTCACGAGAGAGACAAGCAACTACCTACCTAAGCAGTTTCATTTAATTACAACCTTGGCAAGCCCTACCAAGGACAAATATGAGTTACCCTGACTGCAGATAATGGGGACAGGACTTCCTCTGTGGACTTCTAACAATTAGGGGGAGGAAGAGCATGAGCTTAGTTTGGGAATTGTTAAGCTTGAAAGGGGCTATAGATGCCCAGGGGCAAAGGAAAGCAGGAAGTTAAAACTGGATTAGCTATGCCGATCTAGAGCTCAGAAAGGAAGAGAGAGCTACAGACCTGGTTGGAAGTGAAGTCATGGACATAGATGGGTGAGATTACTTAAGGAAGAATATAGAGACAGAAGAGGTCTAGAATGGAGCCTTCACAGTGACATTTAAAAGTCAAGTAGAGGATAACTCAACAAACGAGCCTGAGGAAGCATGTGTCTGACTCACTGATTATTGTGTTCCCGGAACCAAGCCCAGTGCTTGGCACAGAGTAATCAATAAACATTTATGAAGTTGATACCTATATCATCTTGATTGTCTTTTGCCAGTGAAAAGCCAAGCTGTGTTCATCAGCTACTGCTGCAATGCTGTTGTGTAGCAAATGACCCCACAGCTCAGAGATTCTCCAGGTTTCACAGCTGGCTCCAGTCTGTCACATCTCCTAGTTGGGGCTGAGCCTGAGGGGCAGTGGTTACTCATGCTCTCAAGGCAAGCACTTTTAGAGCCAGTGCCCACATCATGCCCACCCACATTCCATTGGCAAGCCATGGCCAAACCCAAAATCAAAGAGACAAGTAGTGGTATGAACAAGCACTTACGTTAGACCCTGAGCAATTTGGATTCAAATCCTGGATCTACCACTAATAAATGCATCAACTAAGTCAAATGATTTAACCTATGTGAGCCTCATTTTCCACACTTTTAAAACAGGTGTAGTAATAGCTACTTTAGGGTTTCTTGAGAATTAAACATGATACACATGAAGCGCCTATGACACATGGTGAGTGAGAAATAATCAGTAGCTACTATGATTTCTGACCTCACCTTCTAAGTGTAGCCCTGAATCTGAAAAGCTTGGATGCTTTAACCAGAGCTCCATGCTTACACCTCAGATGGGGTTGTGCCTACATCCCCCCAGCAGCTGAGGGATAAAGCTCACCCTGAATTCCATCTCTGAGACACACCCTGGGGCAGGAAAGGAGGCAGAAAAAGTATTCAAGAAGTCTTGAGGTAGGGCGCAATCCAGCCATTTACCAAATGCCTCCCAGATTTGCTGGAGCTGATGCTTTGTTTTTGTCCAGTCCAAACCCACGCTTTCGCCTGGAGGCATCCTTAGGAGACGTTCTCTTGCTTTTCCAGTCCCAGCTTTCAGTTCTGCCTGTGTTTTGAGTGATACCAAAATACTAATGGGGAATAAAATTCTGCAAGCAGACAGCTTTTCCAAATGGGACTTTTCCCAGACTGCATTTGAATTAGACCTTGGCCTGAAATGCAATATCCAGAGCTTTCATTGCAGCTTTCTTTATGGCTTGAGAAGCCTTTTTCCATGCACGCTTATGTAACGATGAAGAATTTATAAGATTCAATGAGCTGTCTGGCATCAGTCCCGGGTATATCTACTGAAGGCTGTTTTCTTTACTCTGTATCCACTGTTCAATAAATTACCAGAATAGCCATCAGGAAATAGACGCTCAGTGATACTGTCATCATCTTTATCTCATAATGGCCATTCGATATGTTTGTCTTTATATGTACTTGTGTAAGTCAGCATCCTTTCTCAAATTTTAAGCAGCAAGTTTTCTTTGACATCAATTCATTTATTCTACAAGTATTTATTGAGCACTTACATGTGCCAGGCACCATGGTAAGGGCTGAGAATTTAGTAGTAAGTAACTATGGCAGCCACTGCCTTTGTGGGGAGTATAGATGCAAAAACAGAGTCTCAAAAAGAGTAAAGTTTGGCCAAAGTCACAGGTTTGAGCTGAAATTGGAAGTCATATACCCTAACAGGACCAGCTTCATAACTTGCAAAGCCCAGTGGTAGATGAAAATATAGGCACTTGTCCAAAAACTACTAAGAATTTCAAGACAGCAACAGCCAAGCATTAAACCAAGTACAGGACCCTCTGTCCCACGCCCAGGTAGCTGGCCCTGTGCTCTGAGTCATAACTTTTAAATCAGTTTTGACTGATTCTCTACTTAAATGAGTATGAAAAAATGATGGGGCCGGGTACGGTGGCTCACGCCTGCAATCAAAGCACTTTGGGAGGCTGAGGCAGGCGGATCATGAGGTCAGGAGATGGAGACCATCCTGGCCAATATGGTGAAACCCCGTCTCTACTAAAAAAACAAAAAAATTAGCTGGGCATGGTGGTGCACGCCTGTAGTCCTAACTACTTGGGAGGCTGAGGCAGGAGAATTGCTTGAACCGAGGAGGTGGAGATTGCAGTGAGCTAAGATGGCGCCACGGCACTACAGCCTGGGAGACAGTGCGAGACTCTGCCTCAAAAAAATTAAGAAAAGAAAGAAAAAATAAGAAAAAATGATGGAAGGGGTGTACTGTGGGTAAGGATGGAACCACCAATAATCCTGAGCTAAGGAACAAACAAGAAATTCACACATGGTATTTCTGTTTGCTGGCCTGTTTCCAGAGTTAAATGTTTAGACATAGTCCTACCTTGATAAATTTTTAACAGAAGAACACCCCAACTGGAATTTCCAGATCCTTCCATCACACACAAAGGATCTAGGATTTGTAAACCCACTTGTCCGTATACCAATCCTGTGGGCATAAAGATGGAAAAAACAGACACCAGGGACTCAAAGGAGGGAAGGGAGAGCAGGCAAGGGCTGAAAAAATCGGGTGCTGTGTTTATTATCTGAATAACGAGATCAGTAGAAGTCCAGATCTCAGCAACACACAAATACCCTTGTAACAAACCTGCACATATACTCGCTGAATCTAAAATAAAAAATTATAATTAAAAATCCCTTATTGGACGCAGTAAACATGGTGCTAAGAAAAAACGTGTAGAATTAAATGCTTACATTAAAAAAGAAGAAAAATCTCAAACTCACAGCCTAACTTTATGCCTTAAGAAACTATAAAAAGAATAAACTAAAACCAAAGCTGACAGAAGGAACATGATAAATAAATAATAAAGATTAGAGCAGAAATTAAAAGAAACAGAGAATAGAAAAAAATAGAGAAAATTAACAAAATTGTTGATTATTCAAAAAAGACAACAAAATTGAAAAAAACTGTATGTACACTAAGGAAAAAAGAGAGAGCAGATTCAAATAACTAAAGTCAGAAATACAAGTGGGGGACATTACCATCAATTTTACAGAAATAAAAAGGATTAAAAGAGAATATGATGGGCAATGATACACCAGCAAATTGGATAAAGTAGTGAAATTTAAAAATTCCTATAAAACATGAAATTTATCACAATTGACTCATGGAGACATAGAAAATGTGAACATATCTATAACTAGGAAGGAGATTGAATCACTTATCAAAAACCTCCAAAAAAGAAAAGCCCAGGAATGTACCCGCCGTGTCCATGGAGAGAGGCTGAGGCGACTGAGCTCTGGCCTGAGGCACCAGACGGTGAAAATGTCGGCTTCCTTAGTCCGGACAACTGTCCAGGCTGTGAGCAAGAGGAAACTGCAGCCCACTGGGGCACCGTCACCCTGACACCTTCAGCAGTAAACAAGATAAAACAACTTCTTAAAGATAAGCCTGAGCATGTAGGTGTAAACGCTGGTGTCTGAACCAGGGGCCATAATGGCCTTTCTTATACTCTGGAATATACAAAGACAAAGGGAGATGCTGATGATGTTATTCAAGATGGAGTCAGAGCATTCATTGAAAAGAAAGCACAGCTAACACTTTTAGGAACAGAAATGGACTCTGTTGAAGACAAATTATCCAGTGAGTGTGTGTTCAATAACCCAAACATCAAAGGAACTTGTGGCTGTGAAGAAAGCTTTAATATTTGAAATCTCAGGACTCTTCTGGCCATAGGCTCCAGGAAAGCTCCCAGAAGCCTTGGGGCTCACTGCAGAAATCATGTGACTGTCACGTGTTTAATGTCTGACTGCCTTATAAGGAAAACTAAAGTGATGAATGTTGGAAAATGAAACAAAAAGAACTGAAAGCAAGGACTGGAAGAGATATTTGTACATTCATGTTCATAGAAGCCTCATTTATAATAGTCAAAAGGTGAAAGCAACCCGAGCCCATCAACAGATAAACAAAAATTATGGTGGATACATACGATGGAATATTATTTAGCCTCCAAAAGGTAAGGAATTCTGACACATGCTACAACATAGATGAACTTTGAGGACATTATGCTAATTGAAATGAGCCAGCCACAAAGGACAAATACTATGATTCCATTTATACGGAGGAGTCAAATGCATAGACATAGAAAGTCGAATGGTGGTTGTCAGGGGTTAGGAGGAGGCAGAATGGGGAGTTAGTGTTCAGTGGGTACAGAAAGATGCCCTAGGCTTACTTCACCAGATTGTCAAATTTTTAACTTAATTCTGCTGAAGTCACCCTCCTCCCACTTGGACATCCCTGTTCACAGGGCTGTTCACAGCTGTGGGTCATCAGACCAGGCAGGAACCTCATGGTCTGCATGTGTCATGGGGGGAGACCTCCTTCATCCTGGCCACAGGGCCCCTCACCGGGTCTTTCTCTTTCCGTTGCTGCTTGCCTTCCTCTTTCATCTTCCTCACTGGGAACATCTTTCTGGTGTGTGAGAGAAGCCCCACCCTCTGTTTCTAGCGAAGATGTTTTGTTTACACCCACAAATCCTCTCCGTTTCCAGGGCTTAGGCTTTTGGAAAGTAAGGGGTGAGAAGACTTTGAGCCCATCTCTTTTCCTTCCCCACCAGGGGTTACCCTAATGGCAAAGGGCTCTGAGCTCACTCCCTGCTGGAATTGGGGGAAGCTTGAGGGGAAAGAAACTTCACTCAAGTCAGAGTCAGAAATGTTACCCAGCCACAACCAGCCCATTTCACAGAGGAGTGGACCGCAGCCTACCTAGGGGAAAAGGCTCATTGAATATTTAAATGAACAAGACATGCAAACTTTTGCTTGTCTGCAAATAATTTCTAATGTACATCAAATTCATATTGTGGTTGGTTAATGTAGAAAGGGGAATGCAGAAAGAAGGAAGAGAGATTCAGAGCCAGAAAAAGATCTGAGTGAGATAGAGGGCAGAGTAGAGAGGGCAGGAGAGCGTGGGCAGAGGCAGCCTTGAAAAGGAAGGCCCACTGGGTATGACAGCTCACTTTGGTAATTCCAGCACTTTGAGAGACTGAAGTGGGAGGATCACTTGAGCCCAGGAGTTTGAGACCAGGTTGGACAACATAGGGAGACCCTGCCTCTACAAAAAATGCAAAAATTAGCCAGGCTTGGTGGTCACACATCTGAAGTCTCAGCTACTTGGGAGGCTAATGTTGGGACAATCACTTGGGCCCAGGAGGTTGAGGCTGCAGTGAGCCACAGTTACACTCCAGCCTGGGTGACACAGTGAGACCCTGTCTTAAAAAAAAAAGAAAAAGAAAAAGAAGACCCTGTGCTGAGCCTTTCACTGCTACTTGCTTTGTTGGCTTTGGGAAGGTCTTTCTCAGCTCTATGAGATGCTAATTGGGCAATTAATAATTATTCAATTCTATTCATCAGCACATGGAACATTCTGCAAGATAGACCAAATGACAGGCCACAAAACAAGTCTCAATAAATTTGGGAAAATCCAAATTATTTCAAGTATTCTCTCAGAACATAGAAATAAATTCCAAAAGGAAAACCCTCAAAACAAATAATGTAAATTAAATAATCTGCTTCTGAATGATCATTGAGTCAACAATGAAATCAAGACAGAAATTTTAAAACTCTTTGAACTGAACAATAATAGTGATACAATCCATCAAAGCCTCTGGGATACAGCAAAAGCAGTGCTAAGAGGCAACTTCATAGCATTAACTGCCTACATCCAAAAGCCTGAAAGAACACAATAGACAATCTAAGCTACACCTGAAGAAACTGGAGAAACAAGAACAAGCCAACCCAAACCCAGTAGAAGAAAAGAAATAATAAAGATCAGTGCATAACTACATGAAATTGCAACAACAAAATACAAAAGATAAATGAAACAAAAAGCTGGTTCTTTAAAAGTTGAACAAAATTGGCAGACCCTTATCAAGATTCACCAATAAAAGAAGAGAGAAGATCCAAATAAGCTCAATTAGAAATGAAACGGGAGAGATTACAACACATACCACAGAAATACAAAAGACCATTCAAAACTACTGTGAACACCTTTATACACACAAACTAGAAAACCTAAAGGAGATGGATACACTCCTGGAAATGTACACCCTCCTAGATTAAACCAGGAAGAAACAGAAACTCTGAACAGACTAATAACAAGCAGTGAGATTGAAATGGTAATAAAAAAAATTGCCACCAAAAAAAGTCCAGGACCACATGGATTCACAGCTGAACTCTATTAGACATTCAAAGAAGAATTGGTATCAATCCTGTTGACACTATTCCAAAAGACAGAGAAAGAGGGAATCTTTCCTAAGTATCCTCAAGGTTCATCCACTGGGTAGCATGCAACTGAATTTCCTTCCTTTTTAAGGATGAATTTTTTTTTTTTTTTTTTTTTTTTAAGATGGAGTCTTGCTCTATCTCAGGCTGGAGTGCAATGGCATGATCTTGGCTTACTGCAACCTCTGCCTCCTGGGTTCAAGCAATTCTCCTGCCTCAGCCTCCCGAGTAGCTGGGATTACAGGTGGGTGCGGCCACACCAAGCTAATTTTTGTATTTTTTAGTAGAGACGGGGTTTCACCATGTTGGCCAGGACGGTCTCGATCTCCTGGCCTTGTGATCTGCCCGCCTCGGCCTCCCAAAGTGCTGGGATTACAGGCATGAGCCACCGCACCAGATTAAGGAAGAATAATATTCTATTGTGTGTACAGAGCACATTTTCTTTATCTATTCACCCGCTGATGGACATTTAGGTTGCTTCCACCTCTAGGCTCTTGTGAATAATTCTGCTGTAAACATGAGTGTACAAGTACCTCTTAGAGATCCTGTTTTCAACTCTTTTGCATACATACCAGCAAGTGGGATTGCTGGATCATACGGTAGTTTTATTTTCATTTTTTTGAAGACTCTCTGTACTGTGGCGAGGTCCTTTGCAGATGCCTGAGGTCTTTCACCTTCCAGTGGGGGAACTGCCTAATGCTAGTAACAGCTATTCATTTGGAAGAGAGTGTTGTGTGACTCAGTCTCCAGGCCTAACCTTCCCTTTTGCATAAGGACTTCAGGGGTCCAGAGTTTTTTATTTTCCTTTACACCAAATTATACCAACATACGCAAGCATTGATGAAAGAGGGTTCAGCCGAATGGTGGGTCCCAGAGCCAACTGTTGAAAGGACATTAGGTTAAATAAAAATCCAAAACAAAAAGTGAGTCTCAAGCCTTTTGGTTTTGGGTTGCTTTTTGTTTTATTTATTTATTTATTTATTTATTTTTAGGGGACATCTAAGCAAGGAGTTAAGAGACCTCAAGTCTGAGATGTGCCAGGGTCATCAAGTAAGCTGGTAATAGCATCTTGCCCTACAGGCCAGCAGGCCTTGGTCTTGTGTTATGGGTCACACAGTGTTAGTGTTATGGGTCATGGAACACCCCAAAAGTAACCTGATGAAAATGACAGGCCAGGCAACTGAGGAAGCTGCACATTGGCACCCACTGAGTTGTTGCATACTGTTTTTTAATTGCATTGGAAATGTGTTCAGTCATATAGGTAGGATGTCAGGTGAACCTAGAGAACTTAACAGGATATGACACAAGGACCTCTCCAGTTGTGTTAGGATCTTTGCTGAAAAGAACACTTAACAAGCACCTGCACATTCTTGAGGGACTTTCTTGAAATTATTGCTAAAATGTGCTTAAAGGTGGCCAAATACTAGTTCTTTGAGTTTTAGCCAATCACACACCTCTAGGCTACATGATGGAAAAACGAACTCATTAAAGGAATGTGAAGATGGCTTTAAGGAGAGTTGGAGTGTTGGTTGGGTACATTACTCCTGCCTCTGGGAGGAAGTCACCCTCCTCTCCACCCTCACCAAGCCTGATAACAAGTCCCAGAACAGTGGAGTCAAGGCTGCCCTCTGAATGACATCTGAGGGTGTCATTCAGCGGCCAAACCAGGAAACAAAATGGAAGCAAGAATCAAGGTTATCCAAGTGAAAGAGAGAAAGGACAAACCACTTGGTGGATCCCCGAGAGTGTTGGTCCAGCCTCTGTCTTCACCTACTGGAATCCCACCTGCCTTTCAAGGCCCAGCTCCATCTGCCATCCTGGAAGCCTCCCGCAGCTGCCAACTTCAACAGAGATCTCTTGACCCCCTTACAGCACACCTGGCCGTTACGGGGCCTCATATGCTGCCCAGATATCATGGCAGCAGCATTCCCCTGGGTTATAAGCGGCCTCTGCCACATGCATCTTTCACCGCATCCCCAGCCCCAGAGAAGACATGCGTCTCACCTCTATCTCCCCCAGCACCTTGCCAGAGGTGCTCAGAAACCAATTCACAAGTGATTACACAGCTAATTAGGTACAATTCTGCAGGCCATTTGTCTAAACTCAGTCCCAGGCCATCGAGGTTACTCCAAGCTGGATACTGTATATGCCTAATTCTCCTTACATTTCCAGCTGGGCCCTGAAAGATACAAGATACCCATCTTTCTCAAACATATTGTCCCCAGGCTGGGTCATCCAATGGGAAGGCCAAGAACATACTTAGGGCAATAGCAACATAGGGAGCCCAACACTTTTTTTTGTTTGATGATTTATATAGGCATCATGAGAAAAACTGGCCTTCTTAAACATATGGCTTAGTGTCGTCTCTGCTTTTAGTCGCACATGGGTGACTGAGGTGGGATGTCCCAGATCTTTTCATGCTTGGGGCTCCTGCTCTGCTGTACTGACCTATGCCTTCTAAGATTGTGACTCTTCAAAGGTTTCTGCAGCACTTTCTGTGCAGGTCTGCTCCAGAGCTCCAGGCACTATGCCCTCTCAACACACAGGTCAGGAAATAGAGGCCCAGAGAGGGGCAGGGATCTGAGTCCAAGTGTGGTGGGCCCCCCCCCAGGTGGGGGGATTTATTCCAGGGCTGGGGCAGGTGCTGTGGATGAGGCTTCTCCACCCCCTGCTGTGTGAGGAGAGCCCGTTGTTGGCATTCCCAGCACACCACCACCAACTTGGTTCTCTGGCTCTGAGCCCATTTTCCCTAGCAACTTGCCTCAGTGGTCTGAGGTTCCATTTCCTCCATTACAAAACATAGCTAATAGTATCATATCTCTCTGGCCTAATGCCAGAACTTTAATTAGGCTTAAATGAAACGCAGGAGAAAACAACTCATCCAGGACCTAGCGTGCTCCTTCAGGTCTTTGTTAAGGTTGGGGCCCTGGAGGACAGGAGGCCCCATCCTGAAGCAGGAACAGGAAAGTGCAGCTGACTCTGCTTGACACCCTGAGTGGCAGATGCAGAGCGCTGTCACCAGGAGCAAGGGGAAGCGCACCAGCAGGAGCATCCCAGCCCTCCGCTGCAGTGTCTTCCGGGTGCTAACGGGATTCCTGTGTGCAGAGGCCAGTGCTTTGGTCCTGGGGCCCCGGATGGGGTCTGGGATAGCTCCTGTGGCTGTCTCCTCAGCCGTGAGAAGCCGCATCCTTTTATAAATAATGAATGCCATTTTCCGTGGCTGCCATGATATGAAAAAAATTGAAAAACAACCCAGGGTGAGAGTACAGCCTGTGCTGCTGGGCAGAGGCCAGAACCTGAAAATGAAGCAGAAACTCAGGACCCCAGGCTGGCATTCTGTGAGATTCAGAGGACCTCGGCTGAGGAAGGAGTGTCTCTGTGGTCACAGCACAAACAGGTTGCTTAGGAGAATTTACACTCCCCTCCCCACCCAGGGTCCTTACTATCCCACCCACTAAGACATCCCCAAAATATGATTTGAAATGGGTGAAGGATGCTTTCTCATTTTTACACACATTGTTATAAATGAAGCATTTTTTAAAAATGTGCTGTTTCATTGCCGTGTTACAGGATTTGCAAACTTTCCTGTAAAGGGCCAGACTGTAAGTATTTTAGACCTTTGTAGATCACACATACAGCCTCTGTTTCAACCACTCTGCTCTGCCGCTACAATGCAAAAGACATCGTAGGAAATAGTATGGGCATGGAGGCGTTCCAACAAGACTTCGTTTACAGAAACAGGTGGCAGGCCAGATTTGTCCCACTGGCCAGTTTGTCACCCTCATGCTCTATAATATGTCATCTAAAATAAAACCAGTGTGTTTGCTCTGCAAATAGAATCATAGAACAATTTCTCTTCCAACAAAACTCCTGCCTTCAAGTGCCTTCTATGTAAAAACCCTGGAACCACCCCTGGTCCTGCAGAACATTCCCAATACCAGCTGAGGCTTCTATGCACTAACTCAGGCTACCTCCTGGCCAGGGGCAGGAGGAGCCAGGAATTCTGAGTTAGTCCTGAAGACAACAAAAGCAGAGGGGGAGGTCAGTGCTCTTGGCTATTCACATAGGAAGTTGGTTTTCTGTTCCTTTCCAGAGAACTGCACAGATAATACACAGATCAATGCCAAGTAAAACAGAGAAGGAAAAGCTGGCTGTGTCCGGGAAAGAGCTGACAACAAGCATGTCATGACTGGGAAACACTCTCTGCTGCTTCCTCCCTGCTGCCTGGCAGTGAGGGGAGAGGTGGGACTGGGGCCCCCACGTGCTGGGCGGGAGCTGCTGTGCCCAGCCGAGGATGCTGGGCTAAAAACACAGCTGGAGGCAGTTAGCTTTGGGATGCTGGATTTCTGGCAAAGACCTCTACGATCTCATTTCCTTGAGATTTTCAAGAAAAGGTGAGGTTTCATTGCTTAGAATGAGGGCTAGAGACAAGATTTCTTGAAGAACAGGAAGGGCAAAATTACTTACAGTTTTTCCCAGTGCTACTGTGATGATCATGGTCTGATGAAGGTTAGTGTCCTAACTGATTAATAGTTTACTGAGTGTCAGGCACTGGACTAAACGTATAATCTCCACTTTATAGAGACAGAAGCAAAGATTTGAGATAGCCTGTCTAAAATTTCACTGTAAGTGGAAGAGCTGAAGTTTGAACCCAAATAAACAGAATGCACAGGATGTGTGTGTGTGTGTGTCTGTATGTGTGTGTTTCTGTGTGTGTATTTGTGTTTCTGTGTATGTGTATACGTGTGTGTGTTTGTGTGTGTATATGTGTATGCGTCTGTGTGTGTCTGTGTGTTTCTGTGTATGTGTCTGTGTGTGTCTGTTTCTGTGTATGTGTGTGTGTCTGTGTTTCTGTGTATGTGTATGTGTGTATGTTTGTGTGTATGTGTATGTGTGTGCACATAGAGGGGAGAGAAACTTTGTATGTGTATATATGTGTGTGTGTCTGTTTCTGTGTATGTGTGTATGTCTGTGTGTTTCTGTGTATGTGTGTGTCTGTGTGTTTCTGTGTATGTGTACATGTGTGTGTGTGTCTGTGTTTCTGTGTATGTGTATATATGTATGTGTTCGTGTGTATGTGTATGTGTGTGCGTAGAGAGGAAGATAAACTTTGTATGTGTGTGTTTCTGTTTTCTGCGTGTGTATGTATATATGTGTGTGTTCGTGTGTATGTGTATATGTGTGTGTGTGCACATAAGAGAGAGAGGGGAGAGAAACTTTATTAAAGAATGGATTTACATGGTGGTAGAGGCTAGGGTAATCTAAAATCTGTAGGACAGGCAGACAGGCTGGGGAGGCCCGGGAAAGAGTTTCAGTTCAAAACCAAAGGGCGTTTCCTGGAGAAATTCCATCTTCCTTGGGAAATTTCGATCTTTCTCATACGATGTTCAACTGTTTGCATGAGGCCCACCTATGTTATAGAGGATAATCTGCTGTACTTAAAATCTACTGATTTAAATGTTAATCTCATCTAAAACAGCCTCACAGAAAAATGTATATTTGACCTGTCCAGGCATGGTGGCTCATGTCTGTAATCCCAGCACGTTGGGAGGCTGAGGTGGAAAGAAAGCTTGAGCCCAGGAGGTAGAGGCCAGCCTGGGCAACATAGTGAAACCTCATCTTTACCAAAAATACAAAAATTAGCCAGGTGTGGTGCACGCCTGTGGTCCCACCTACTTGGGAGCTGATGTGGGAGGATCCCTGGAGCCTGAGAGGTCCAGGCTGCAGTGAGCCATGATCACACCACTGCACTCCAGCCTAGGCAGCATAGCAAAGACCTGTCTCAAAAAAATTAAATTAAAAATAAAAATTTTTTTAAACTGCTGTATTATAATAATAATAGTTGACAAACTATCTGGGTACCATGGCCCAGACAAGTTGACTTACAAAATTAACCATCACAGGTCCCACAGGCAGCATCTGCATCACCACGGAGCTTGTTCAAAACACAGAAACTGCAGCAGTGGCAGGCACCTGCGATCCCAGCTACACGGGGAGCTGAGGCAGGAGGGTCACTTGAGGGCAGGAATTCAAGACTAGCCTCGGCGGCATAGCAGAATCTCATCTGGAAAGAATATTTTAAGTATATGGGAGAATGTTTGTAGGTCATATGAAAAAGGGAGAAAGAGAGAGAGGAAGGAAGGGAGAGAGGGGGATGGGAGGGGAGGGAGGGAGGGAGGGAGGGGAGGGAGGGGGAGGGAGAAAAAAGAGAAAGAGAGAGAAAAGGAAGGAAGGGAGGAAGGGAGGGAGAGAGGAAGGAAGGAGGTAGGGAGGGAGGGGGGGGTAAGGAGGGGAATGGAGGGAGGGAAGGGAGGGAGAAAGGGAGGGGATAAAAAGAGAGAGAGAAAAGGGAGGGAGGGAGGGAGGAAGGGAGGGAGAAAAGGTGTAAAGGAAGGCTTTTTCCTGGATCATTGGCTTTCAAGTTATTTTTCCCTTCCACTAGTGGGATCCTTTTTAGTAAGTAAAATATTACTCACAACCCCCAAACACGTAGCAGATAAGAAGAAACGCTCTGGCAGCAAAGGGGAGGTGGGGTGGACAACCTTGACCAGGCTTGTCCGGGATGCCCCCTTCCTTGCCGTGCACTGCAGGTGGCTTCTGAACAGAGGCTGGGTAGAGCCCTTGATCACTGCTGCACAGGGGGAGGAGGCTGAGGTCTCTTTCAGCTCCTACATTCTCGGCCTTCATTCAAGAAACCTGGCCCCTCCACGCAGCATGGTGGGTGGGCAAGCATGGTCTTCACAATCGCAGTCAGCCTTTGTATCTCCAGCTGTCCTTGCTCACCTTCTGGTTTCCTGTGCAGACAAAGAAGTGAAGGGGACAGAGGGCTTTGGGACTCTGGACTCACTCCAGGCCCACTTTTCCTTCCATTACTCTCTTCTGTGCCCCTTGAGGTGCCTCTCATCTGTGCCCACCTGAGTAGAGCCCAAGGGAGAACTCAGCCTGACTCCCAGGGGCAGGGATTGCTACAACAAGATGGGCAGAGAGAGGTGGGCAGAGAGAGGCGGGCAGAGAGAGGTGGCAGCCTCCCCTAATCTGGCCTGCTAGCACAAGACACCCCTGCCAACACATAGGCCGGACCAGTGCCAGGAGCTTAGCGGATGATCCCAAAGCTCGGGCCTGCAGCCGTGAGGAGTGTCATAGCTCTACAAAGTCATCTAGAACAGAAGCCAAGGGCGCAGCCAGCCCTCAAATCAGGACCCACGGGGTGTGGGGCCCTCAGGCCAGACAGGGGCATGCAGGAGACTGGGAAGGGGCCGAGCCCAGACTCCTGTGGAAAGCAGGGTCCGAGTTGAGCCGGGAGAGAGGAGTGGCTGGCTGCACCTGTCTGCCTCCATTCCCTCATTCTCTCCTTCAGTAGGGGGTCAGCAGGGCATACAGCTTCCCAGCTCACGACCAACACTCCTGGTCTCCCTGGGGGCTGCGTGTGGCATCGCCTGACTTCCAGCCGATGGGATCTGAGCAGAAGTAGACCAGAACAGCTTCTGGGTCACATCTCTTACAAAGGAAGGGGGCACCTTCTACTCCCCCTGTGCATCCCATGGGCTATAGGTGCAGATGTGACCCACCCAGGGGATGACAGAGCATCAAGAGGGGAGGAGCCGGGGTCTCGGGATGGCCTCATGCATCCAGCCAGCCTGCCGGGAACCCCCTGGCTCTGGATTGTTCCGTGAGAGAGAAATCAAAGCCTATCCTGCCTGGCTGTCCTGGAGCCCTCGCTCATATGCGGGACAGGAGAGATGAACAGGCTTGAGGCTGCTCCCACACTCTCTTCCAGTCCCACTAGTCTGGGAACATGAGCTAGGAGTGGGACCATGCAGGACGGGATGGCTGGGAAGAAGCAGGAGGCCAGGAGAGCTGCCCCACTGGCCAGCGTCTCAGTGCCACCTTAACCTTGTAGGGGTCGAGGGAAAACTTTCCCTTCACTCTCTGAAGCTACGCTGAAAAATCAACTGACAAGAGGCAGATCAGTTAGAGAGAAGGCATGCAAAGTTACTAGCATGCCCACAGGAGAAAATCACAAAGTGATTCCCCAACGGTCCAGTGGGGTACATCCTGAGGTTACAGAAAGAACAGGACTCAGAATATGACCAAAAACAAGTAATGGTGATGCATCAGGTTACGGAGGCACGACAGGTTATGGAAGAGGGAGAAGAGGAGGCATGGTAAGCAAAGGTTGCCGTGTTACATACGTGAAACCCACAGGTAGCAGCCCTCAGAGAGCAAATGTGGAGAATGCTTCTTTCAGATCTTTAAAGGTGTCAGTTCTTTAAAACAAAATTCCAATTAATCTCTCCTAGATCCAGACAAGGGAGGGCCTCCGAGACGGCTGCGTCAATCAGATTCTCCGCAGATGCAAGTCTCCCCCACGGAGGGCAGCCTTGCAGGGCTGCTCCTGTCTGTGAACAGCCGTCTCAAAATGTGTCAGAGAAACATATTGTGGAATAAAATATTTTGATTTTCTTCAACATACCAGTGAGACCCCTGAGAGCCCAGAGGGAAGCATGGCATCTACACCCACCCATGCCTCCGCCCCTCCTATTTTGGTCCATCTTCCCTCTCCACTGACATCGCTTGACCTCAGACTTCCACAGTCTCCAAGGTGTCAGCTATTTGATTCAATGAATTAATCTGAGCCAAGACAAAAGGCCCCAAAAAAGAAGCTCTGTCCTATTTCAAGTTTGCTACCAATGATTTAGAACTCATCGATGTTGAATACCGTCTCCTTCTTTCTGTATAGAGTAAAAAAGAACATATGTTTTGACTTCATTCTATTAATATGATAAATTATAATCTATGAAATCATTTTTAAAAATTTTGAATTTGCTTTGTTTTCCTTGGTCTCAAGGTACCAAAAATAAAAAGGCAGAGGGGCCCAAGGCCAGTACTCTGCTGAGACACTGGACGGTGAGGTGTATCTGCTCTGGCAGCACAAAAGGCCAAAAGGGAGGCATTTTAATGGTTTGTTTTATGGTTAGGACTAGTTGGTAATTTTCCAAGATAGATCAACCTGCATAAAATGGTGATTTCCTAGAAGGCAAGAAATTCTTCCTTGATATTTTTTGCATGAGAATTCACTGCTTACCACAGGAACTTTTGTGACAAGAAAAATATTTACTTGGATGAGACCCAGGAGATTATTCAGTTAAAACAAAAAAAGGTCAAGGTTAAGGTTTTTTCTGGTCAACAGGGCACCATGAAACGCCCAGAGACCTGTCTATAGGATATGCAGATGGACGGGTTGCAAAGATTCCAATGAATGAATCAGGACACAGAATCCTTCCCTGCCAAGAGTGGTCCATAAAAGAGCTGTGCCTACCTCCATCTGGGAATCTTTGCTCTCTAAGAGTTCTATATAAGCCTTGACGTTGAGGTCAGTGTCATTTGTTTTTTGTTTAGGGGAGGCAAGGCCTGGCCAGGCTCCCTGGAGAATAGGGTCTGGCCAGATCAGAGACACGTTGGTCAATTCCCAGTCCTTCCTCCCATAAGAATCAGCACGAGGGAGAGAGAGCACAGGAGTGAGGAGCAGGGTCTAAGTTACAATGCCACCACATCAGCAATGGTGCATCAGCAAGAAAAGCAAGAGCGGAAGGGGAACTGAGCCAGACGCCGGGGGAGGAAAGAGAGTGGGGGACGAAGAGCTGTGAGGAGCCAAGGAAGCTGAAATTAGGCCACCGTGGAGGCAGCATGTCTGAGAATACACCTGCTTGGGCCGTGGGGCGGGGGCTATAAGCAACACATTCTGGGGCTCAGCTCTGCCTTTTTTTGGTGCCACCCAAGCGAAGTAGCATATGGAAGAGATTTGATTTCTCCCCAAATGTTGATGCTAATTTTGAAATCTTTCTCTTCTAACAAGACAGCAAACTATATAGTAGGAGGACACAGATTGCTCCCCAAGTGACAGCTTTTGAAAAAAAGCCCACATGTGCTGTGTGATGTTATTCCCAAAACGGGTGCTAAGTGGGAGTGCGAGACCAGCCTGACCAACATGGAGAAACCCCATCTCTACTAAAAATACAAAAAATTAGCTGGGTGTGGTGGCACACGACTGTAATCCCAGCTACTTGGGAGGCTGAGGCAGGAAAATCACTTGAACGTGGGAGGCAGAGGTTGCAGTGAGCCAAGATTGTGCCACTGTACTCCAGACTGGGCAACAAAAGCAAAACTCCATCTCAAATAAATAAATAAATATAAATAAAATAAATAAAAAACATCACCTCCTATGTGGCCAGCCCTGTCCTCAGCACTTTCTGTGCCGTATCCACTGAAATCTTATCACCCCCCTGTGAAGTGGTCACTAGGATTCTTGTCATACAGAGGAGGAACGGAGGCTTCAAGAACTTCAATAACATTTGAGATGTCATTGTCCAGGGCACAGAAAGCATTTCAAAGCCAAAGCTCCACGTTATTAACAATTCAGTCTCCTCAAATCTGCGCAAACACACCACCCCCAGACGGAACAGAGGAGCTGTCAGCCTCTGGGGTCTCCAGGGCTCCTGACCTCGGGACACGTTCTTGGGCTGTACTGGTGATGTTTTAAGCTACAGAATCGGCTGTGGATGAAGAGTGTCCCAGAAGCTCTTCCTAGGCCACACGGAGTGGCCTTCTCTGTCCTCATCCCTCCTTCTTCCCCTTGTCTGCTTTCTTGTCCCTGGCCTCTGACCCTGTTTAGCTCTGCAGAACCTGCTTCTGCACCTGTCCAAGCCAACCTCTTCCCCTCACTCCTGACTTCATTATTTGAGTGCTGTTTTCTAGGTCCTCCTCCAGGCTGTGCATCAGGACAACAGTGGTCCCTTCTCTGGCCCTCGTGTCTGCTCTGTCCTTGTCTGGCCACCCATGCACCAGCCAAGCCTGTCCAGTAATGCTGAAGCCAGCTTTGGGCAGCTGAGCGGGACAGCTGCTGTCCCCTGGGAAGTGGCTTATAATTTCCACACATTCACCTCTAGCACCATTGTGATTTGCTCTTCTCAACAGTCCTGGGAAACAGGCATCATTATTCCCATGTACATGGTAAAGAAACAAAAGCTCAGAGAAGCTGAGGAACTTGTCCCTGGTCTGACAGCTCCTAAAGCGCTATGTGTGTCCTTGCACCCAGGACCACTGAGTTCAGTGCTCTTGGTCTTTCTGCTTTCCTGCTTTGCATAAGCACCAGCCCCTTCACTGAGGCAGGGCAGAGCAGGTAGGAGCACACTCTAGAACAAATTCAAGTAGAAGGACCCCTCAGTAGTGATCCTGCAATATGCTCTGGCACTGACCAAGCTGGAAGAGTCCTGGGAACCAGGCAGAGAAGCTCTGGAAAGAGGCAAGTTGAAGTTGAGTGCTGAGGGCCCCGAGGGTCAAGGAGTGTCGGAAAACAGCGGTGGGGGTCCGGGGCATGTGAGCGCTGGAAGGAGGGACACGTGCGGACAGACAAGGGACTCGCACAGGGGTCAGCATTCAGGTTTGACCTTATAGGCAGTAGGGGGCAGGGAGGTTCTTGAGGAAGGAGATGATGTAAGGAAATGGTGAGAGGAAGACTGTGTGGTCAGTTGTATAAACAAGTGCAGTGGAGGGGGAAAAGCCTGTGGTCCCGAAAGCAGCTGGGGAGGAGGAGGTCATGGCAATCATCCAGCCTCCACCAGGAGGAAGCCTCTTGCCAGGTAGTGAAACACTCCCAAGTCTTCTCCCTAGTTTACGACATGATCTATCTGACACAAAAGAGAGGAAGGCCATAGCTAGGAGCATGAGAAGCCAAAATCCCTTGCATTGCCCCCCAGGCCAGGGTACACAGCCCATCTCAGTGGCTGGGGTGGGGTGGGGGAAATGAGAGTCCCATGGGAGAGGGACCTCACACTGTAGCTCTTTCTGCCTCTGCCAGCTACAGGGAGAAGCTCTGAGGTTTTGCTTCTCTGAGGGTGACCCACGCGTCACTGGCATCAGAAAACAGAGGAAAGTCATCAAAATGCACATTTCCAGGCCCAGCTTCAGCACTGCTGAATTGAAATTTCTTGTGGTTGGTGAGAAGATCCCAGTCATATAAACTTTAAAAAAAAACATGATTTTTTTAGAGCAATGTTTTTAGTCAAGGTTCACCAGAGAAACAGAGCCAATAGGAGCTATAGAGAGATAGACAGAAGATAGATAACAGATAATAGATAGATAGATAATAGATGATAAGTAAGTAGATCATAGATAAATACAGACATAGATGATAGATAGATAATAGATACAGACATAGATAATAGATAGAAGACAGATGATAGATTATTTATATAGACAGATGATAGATAGATGATAGAATAACTGACTGACACGATTATGAAGGCTGAGAAGATCTGCAGACTCGAGACAGCAGGTAGTGCAGTTCTAGTCCCAGTCCAGAGGCCTGAGAACCTGTAGAACTGATGGTCTGTTTAAGCTCCAGTCTGAAAGCTGTAGCTTCAAGACCTAAAGGAGCCAGTGTTTCAGTTCAAGCCCGAAGGCAGGAAAAAGCTGATGTCCCAGCTCAAGGCAGTCAGGCAGGAAGAATCCCTCTTACTTGCAGTAGGGTCAGCCTTTTTGTTCTATTCAGGCCTTCGGTTGATTGGATGGGCCCACCCACATTAGGGAGGGCAATCTGCTTCACTCAATCCACCAATTTAAATGTCAGTCTCATTCAGAAACACCTTCATAGACACACCCAGGTTACTGTCTGACCAAATGTCTGGGCACCTCATCACCCAGTCAGGTTGACACATAAAATTAACCACTGCAAGCAGTTTTAGGCCCATAGCAAAATTGAGCAGAGAGTTCCCATATGCCACACATACATACCACCTCCCCAGCTACCAACACCCCCTCCACCGAGTGGTCCATTTGTTACAACGCCTGAACCTGCATTGACACATCATTATTGCCCAAAGTCCAGAGTTTCCATAAGGGTTCACTCTTGATGTTGCACATTCTATGGGTCTTGACAGATGTGTACTGACATGAATCCACCACTAAAATATCACAGAGAGGAACTGCACTGCCCTAAACATCCTCTGCACTCCGCCTGCTCATCCTGCCCTCCCCCAACCCCTAACGACCGCTGATCTTTGTACTGTCTCCACGGTTTTGCCTTTTCCAGAATGTCACGTAGTTAGAATCACATAATATGTAAATGTTTCAAACTGGCTTCTTTCACTTAGTCATATTAGTCATAATTGTTTAAGTGTTCTTCATACCTTTTTACGGTTTGATAGCTCATTTCTTTTTGGTGTTGAATAGCATTCCATTGTCCGGATGCATCACAATTTATTTCTTCATTCACCTATAGATCTTTGTTGCTTCCAAGGTTTGGCAATTATGAATAAAGCTGTTATAACATCTGTGTGAAGCCTTTTGTATGGTCATACGTTTTTAGCTCATTTGGGTAAACACCAAGGAGCACGATTGCTGCATCATATGAGAATAATATGTTTAGTTTTGTAAGAAACCACCAAACTGTCTTCCAAAGTGGCTGCACCGTTGTACATTCCCACCAGCAATGAATGTATTCTTGTTTCTCCACATCTTCACCAGCATTGGGTGTTGTCAGTGTTCTGAATTTTCACCATTCTGTTAGGTGTGTAGAATCTGAACTTTTAACAAGTTCTCCAGGCATGTCTCCCACTTTCTAAGGCTAAGAGCCACTCTCCAGAGCTGTATCCACTATCTGAGAAATTGGGAGCGACTTTGCTGAATAAACTGGAACTTCGGAAAAGCAGCCCCAGGATCTCAGGAACTTTGGCTGAGGTTCTAAGTCTCTTAAAAGACTTCAGGGTCTGCATTTAGTTTTGCTTTGCATGAGGTTAATAACCACTGAGTAATGCCTCAGCCTGGGGGATCAGAAACTCCTGGAACCTACCAGAAAGCTTGTGAAGAGTCCTCAGGTGATGGCAAGGGGTTGCTTTATTTGATTGTCTTTGTTTCTGAAAAGGCCAAGTTCAGACCTCCAATTGTGTATTCCAGCCACCCTCAGCCCATACACAGGATGCTTTCGGCTTTGGTCCCTGTTAGTTATTGTAGGTACATGTGGCAACCACCACGCATGGCAGCTTCAATCTCAGACACTCTGTGAGCTTGCCAGGGTTATGATCCCTGGTCCACCCCCAAGGGCCGGCTGACGCATGAGTCTTGAGTTCACAGTTTCCAGCACTGAAGAGGCACTGCCCTTGAGCCAGCTCAGGGACACGGGGGGCCAGCTGTCTCCAGCACATGCCCAGCTGCCTCAAGGCCCATGCTTTCTCCTTGGGGGGCTTGGTGGCCTCATGGCCTGCTCTTGTTCAGCTTACTGAGCGTGGTGAATGCACAGCTCCCTTTCAAGGACTGAGCAGAGGCTAGGCCGCCTACAAAGTTAAAGCAGGTCCAACTGAACTGCCTCGTAAAGCAACCCCAGGATCTGTTCATACTCTCTGGATATTAATTGCTCTCTGTGTGAGTTCCCCTTCTTTTTTTACTATTATTTTATAATTTTATTTTTTTTAATTGTTTTTTTAGAGATGAGGTCTCAGTTTGCCATCCAGGCAAAACGCAATGGTGCAGTCATAGTTCACTGCAGCCTCCAACTCCTGGGCAATCAAGCGATCCTCCCATGTCAGCCTCCCAAGTATCTGGGACTACGGACTCATGTCATCATGCCCAGATAATTTTTTAAAACATTTTTTTATAGAGACAGGGTCTCGCTTTGTTGCCCGGGCTGGTCTCAAACTCCTGGCTTCGAGCAATGCTCCCACTTCAGCACTGGTTGATGGGAAGTGGTGGGATTTGATCTCAGTTTTCTATTCTCGGTTTGTTCAGTGTATCTAGAAAATGGGCCTAATGCATCTAAGATAGAGCAAGAAGAATGAATTCATTTTGCAGCTTCATTCTGCTAGGGAGGTGAAGTCCTTGATGCTTCCCTCTGGCTACTCTGGAGAACAAGACAAAACTGATCCCTCCTCTCTGTTTGGTCAGCTTTCATGTTATTGAGGACACAGTACACCTCTAGAGGTTTGTGAGGTCACTTCTGCAACAAGCCTGGCTCAATAGATTTAATTCAAGACAAGCCTTAATAGGCACATCATAAAGGAGACTCTCCCGGGCAGACTGAAATCTGGTAAAAAGATCTGAAGGAGAGGCCCCTGCAGCCACGTCCTTTTAGAGTAGAATACACTCAACAGACTTGTGGTGTGGGGAACAGAGTTGGAGCCTGGTCCCTGCAGGATGCTTTAGTCCCTGTAACTTCATTCCTTTGGACTTAGAACTTCCATTTTCTCCAAAGAATGCTCAGTGCAGCCAAAATCTAACACAGAAAGGGTAAACTCCTCCACCAAATGTGGGAGAGCCGCTTAGTATGATGGTGATGGGCCTGCTGCCTTCATGAAGGATGCCAACAGGACCCTAAAAGAGCAGAGCCTTTAATGGTGGCCATGAAGCAACCCTAGTGTTTGTCTGGACCCTCCTGCAAACCCAGCTGTGAGGCTAACTCTTCCCAGGTCTGGGAAGCCAGGCTGAGCTTATGAGACAGAGAAGTTTTCCAGTCATGGGAGCTCCATAAGTGACCATAGTTCAGTTACTCATATATCTTGTGTGACTTTCATTCAAAGTGAAAGCTTAGCCTGCTGCAGGCCGAGAGCACGCAAAGAGAACGGCAGACACCTGGTGGGTTTGCCTGCTGGGGCTGCCTAACACAGTGGCCCAGGTTGAGTGGAAGGCTGCGAGCCAGGCCTTGGCAGAGTTGATTTCCTGAGGCCTCTCTCCTTGGTTTGCAGATGGCCATCACCCAAGGTGGGCTGTCTTCTTCACGTGGTCTTCCGCGCGCGCGCACTCATGTGTGTGTGTGTGTGTGTGTGTGTGTGTGTGTGTGTGTGTCCTCATCTCTCTTCCTATAAGGACAACAGTCAGATTGGATTAAGCCCACCCTAAAGACCTCATTTTATCTTAATCAAGTCTTTAAAGGCCTTGTCTCAAGTCGCAATCTGAGGTGCTGGGGGTAGGACTTCACCATGTGAATTTCAGGAACCCAATTCAGCCCTAACGCCTGAGGAGCTTCTCTCTTTGCTGTCATTTCCACCCCCACCTCTCCCTCACTCTGACCTCCAGGACTAGAGCAGGGACGGGCAGCTCTGTACCAGGCAGGGAGAGGTTGTGTTTGTCAGCCTGAGATCCAGCTTGGCATGCTCTAGCCGTGACCTATAGGAAAACTGTCTTTCTCTCAAGAGTGTCTTCTTGGGTCCTTGGGGAGCTCTCTCCTGATTCCTGGGAACCTCACACCCCCAGCTCTCTTGATGAGGGTGATGTGCCATCCATGCCACCACCATCAACTCCCTTTCAGCCCTGATTCTCAGAGGCTCACCTCCACACAGGGCGGCTGGGGGACATTCTCTGTGGAGTGTCGAGGGCAAGGACACGGAGGAGAGCCCAGGCCTGCTGGCTCATGTCCTTTCTGCTGCAAACACAGGTGCATCCCTTACCAGAGTGGACAACTTCCCACCGGCAGCCTTGGTCTCACTTCCTCTCCCTCACCTGCAACCCCCGAGATTCCACAGGCTGGGGCAGACGAGTCCGCTGTGTCCTTATGAGTCCTCCACTGTGTCTGCCTAAGGCCCATCTCCCTAAGCTGGAGGAGAGGAGACGCTCCCCATGAGGGGAAAGACACTGAACACACTCAAGAGAATTCTAGCCATGGCGCAGTGGCTCACTCCTGTAATCCCAGCACTTTGGGAGGCCGAGGTGGGTGGATCACTTGGGACCAGGCGTTCAAGACTAGCCTGACCAACATGGTGAAACCCTGACCCTACTAAAAATATAAAAAGTAGCCAGGCATGGTGATGCACGCCTGTAATTTCAGCTACTCGGGAGGCTGAGGCAGGAGAATTGCTTGAACCCAGGAGAAGAGGTTGCAGTGAGCCGAGACTGTGCCACTGCACTCTATCCTGGGTGACAGAGTGAGACTCCATATCAAAAATAAAATAAAATAATCACATTATGTTTTAATATGTTTAATAATAATCATATAAAATGTTTATAAATACATAACATTCAAAGGAAAAAAACAGGCCTGCAGGCAGGAGAGAGCACGTGTGAAGGAGTAAGGAAGAGGAGTGGGCACCTCAGCCCGCAGGAGGGCAGAGGGAGCTTGGAGGCAGCCAGGCAAGGCCACACTTGGGAGGCTGGGTTTTATCCTAAGGTGTCCTTCTTCCAAGGGTGGTGAATCTGTTCTGACATTGCCTTAAACATGCTAAATCTAACGCTCCCTCTCTAAGTCATGGCTTACGTAATCATTCCTGATGTTTGAAGCTAAAGATCCATTTTAGGCTTGTCTGTTCTTTCACAGGGGACATGCTGTATATCTTTTCTAATCCCAGAAGACTTGGATCCCTTTTCCTTGCTTGGAGTCCCCAGCTTTCCTTTTTCTCTCCTTCTGTGAGGGATGCACCAAGCAGCAGAAATCCCAGAGCCTCCACATTTCTCGCAGCTCCCCTGGGTGCCCCTCACCTGGGTGCTTCTCTAGCTGGGTCTCACCCTGACTGCGGTCTGGTGTGGAAGGCGAAGGAGGGAGGAGCGAGAGGAGGCCAACTTGAGAGCTGTGGCTAGGCCTTTAGTCGGCTTTTCCCCTGGGGGGGCTGGACTTCAGTAAGCTTAAGTTACCATTTCCTCAGTTGGTGGCACAAGACCATCATCTGGCCAGATGAGGCTGGCTTTCACATGCAGACGTTCATTCTCCTCTGAGCCCTTTATCTCGGCCCGGTCCTGCCCTCCCAGTATCACACTCTCCTGCTGTGGATGAGCAGCTCCTGCCCTCCTCCCACGTCCGCCTGTGTGTAAGTGCAATGCACGTGTGCCTGCCAGATGTGTAGTATTGCTTTGTGTCTATTTGATTCCAGAAATAATTGACTGTCTGTCTCATTCTTTAACTTTCTTCGTTCAGCATTATGTTTTTAAGTTCTGTCAATGTTGAAAAACTGAAATTGAGTTCATTCCTTTCATCTCCCCCAAGATCATTTAGATCCAAGGAGTCCCTTGTCCCTTGTCCTCACTCTGAGGAGCTGGCACTCAGGGAGGACACCATCTAGGCAGAGTCATGAGAGAAGGGAGGTCCCTGCAGGGAGAGAGGACAGCATGAATGAGGGACTGGGTATGTCACCAAGAGGGTGAAATCAGAGGAAAAAACTCAAATTGCAGCAGGGAAGATTGAGATCACCTGTAAGAGCAAAATTCCTGACACCCAGGCTTGCTGAATTCTGGACTTGCTGGAAGCCGCAATGGGCCTCTGTCTCGCTGCCTTTAACAAAGAGCAGTCTTTTTTGCAAGCAGACTAATCAAATGGCTTTCCCATCCCATTATTTTCTGATTATTGAATTTTCCATCATGGACAGCAAGAGAAAAATTCCAACAGGTCTAGGGCAGAGGGATGGGAATGGTAGCAGACACCCCAGATTCCCCTGGTGTTTTTGAGAACCCAAGAAGACCCCCCCCTGGGAGCATCAGCCAGGGTGCCCTTCTGAGCTCACACACTGTCTGTACTTTCAGGACACAGTGTATGTTCACTGAATAAACCTTGGGTATACTCTACCTCCCATTCCATTTCTAAAGCCTAGCAGTATTAGCCAATATTCACATTACCCTTGGGCTATTTATTTATTCATTCATTCAACAAAGATTTACTGGGTTTGTGCCAAGCCAGGAACTGTGCCCTAAGCTCAGTGCACGGATAGAAGCTGTTCCTGCTCTCGGATGATGTACATACAATAAAGAAATCAGACAATTACATGTGCCAAGGAAATATGGTGAGCTAAGTCAAGGGACAGAGGAAATTCTGTGGTGTGTGGAGTGCTGATGTTTTGGAGAGGGTCAGGGGATGGCGTCCGATTCTGGTAGGGTGACATCCAAGCTGAAATGAGAAACAATCATCAGGTTAAACAAAGGAGACAGAAGAGCAAGGATCCTAGGCAGCAGGAACATCTGAGAGGAAGGCTTGGAAGTAAGGGAGGTGGCCAGGAGGGGAACAAAGATGAGAACGGCTCCCAGCGCCTAGGGGTGCTGCTGCAGAGTGATGAGAGGAGAGACCAGGGCCAGATCCGAAGCCGTCTCAAGCGTTGAATTCCATCCAAGGGCAATGAGAAGCTGTTGAAATGTTTTCTGCAATAAAATGACATCATGACCAGATATATGTATTTGCTGCCTTGGGGAGAAGATATTGGAGAAGGGCAAAGGCAGGAGAGCAGTTAGGAAGCTGTTTCAATAAACTACACCCGGGTCTAGTATGTGCCACGCCCTGTACAGGTACCAGAAATAAAACAGTGAGCAAAAGGGGAAAGACTCCCTGTTTCTGTGGAGCTTACGATTCAAAGGGGGGACCCAAAAATAATTGACCACAACAATGAATGTGTAGTTATAAACAGAGATCAGTTTTCTAATGGAAAAGAACAGTATTCTTTGACAGCATTTAGCAAAGGAACCTGCAATGAAAAGTAAGGCTGGTATGGACTAGGGCTGTTCCAGAAGGGAGAAGAAGGGAGAAGGAAGTGAAGAACGTCCTAGACACTTGGGTGTGGAAGGGGAAGGAGGGAGGAGTGAAGGGAGAGGACGTTTCTGGCTGAAGGAGCTGGGAGGACAGTGGTTTTATTCTGAGCAAGAGCAGATCTCAGATCACAGGAGGAAGAGCTGACCCCAGTGATGGGCACATGGGGTGTAAGCACCTCTCTCTGGATAGAGAGAGCCACCCAGCTGTTAGGTCAGGATGGTTCCAAGGTCAGCAGAAGGGGATGAGGTGTTTTCAGTTCACACGTGGAAATGAAGCCTCGGCTGAAGTTGCTCAGCGAAGACGAGGAAAGAGCAGAGGAGAGGCAGGAAGAGTGCCTGCGGCTGAGCCCCGGGAACACGGCGCTGAGGGGGTAAATGGACTGCAAGGGAGGGCCCCTCAACAGGAGCCTGAGGAAAAGCAGGGAGAGGAGCCGAGGAAAACCCGGACAATGGGTTGTCAGAAAAGGGTGGGGGTGGGAGTGTTTCAAGAAGTGAGAGGAATACTGATTCTAGTGTTGCCAAAGGAAGTCAGACGAGCACCGTGAAGTAAGCCAGGTAAGCCAGGAAGGACAGAGGCCTTGTGTGAGCACCACTGAAACTCAGGGCCTCGAACGGGCCTGGCACATTCCAGGCAATTGATCCAAGATTAGTCGCTCCGCAAATGCCTGAAAGAAAAATGCAGACCTGGATGAGAGCAATTCCAACAGAGCGGTGGGGTGAATGTCAGAGAGCAATGAGTTAAGAGGTGAGAAAGCAGAGCTGGCCGGTATAGACCCCGCTTTCATGGGGTTTGGCTGTGAATCTGGGAAGAGACAACAGTAGGGAGGACTGATTTAAAGACCACCCAGAACCACGACGTGGAAGCACATTCTGGGGGTAAGGCCCAGGAGACGGCCCGGTTGAGGCCTATCTTTGAATCCAGCTGCCACTCACTTATTGGGTCATCTAGGTTAAAACCTCTCTAAGCCTCTGTCTCCTCATATATGAAATGAAGATAATGCTACAACATTTCTTATAGGTTGGAAGAACTCAATCTGTGAATAAGTAGAAAACGTTTAGCTATTGATATTATTACTTTTTTTTTACATTGTTCTGGTTATATGGTGATCAAATAGTTATGAATGTGCTCTGAAGACTCTAAAATACTATCCAAATGTAATATTCCACATAGAAACTGAGTTGTACTACTTTGAGCATTCGTGGAAGTCTGTACATTGATTTAAAAAATGTGTGTATATCGGTGCGGGGACAGTAATCGCTATTCGGTACCTACTTAATCACTCTGCTATACTTTCATTTTTCCCTCTCTTTTTATTTTTATATTTGTTTATTTATTTAGAGACAGAGTTTCACTCTTGTCACCCAGGCTGGAGTGCAATGGCGCAATCTTGGCTCACTGCAACCTCTGCCTCCCTGGTTTAAGCAATTCTCCTGCCTCAGCCTCCCAAGTAGCTGGGATTACAGGTGCCCACCACCACGCCCTGCTAATATTTGTATTTTTTTTTTTTTTTTAGTAGAGATGGAGTTTCACCATGTTGGTCAGCCTGGTCTCAAACTTCCGACCTCAGGTGATCCACCTGTTTTGGTCTCCCAAAGTGCTGGATTACAAGCGTGAGCCACTGCACTCGGCCGGATTTTATTTTTATATTTTGTAGAGATGGGGTCTCACTATGTTGTTCAGGCTAGTCTCAAACTCATGGGCTCAAACAATCCTCCCACCTCAGCCTCCCAAAGTGCTGGAATTGTGAGTGTGAGCCACTGTGCCTGGGCACTTTCACTTTTTATGGGACCAGTGGTGGCAGATCTAGGGATGTTGAACAAAACATAAATCAAAACAATGGAGGTTTCCTCCTGGCCGTAAGAACCTGAAATTGTCAGGACCACGCAGTTCTGACTCTGTTCTTCAATTATAAGGAGTTGAATGATCAGTGGCAGTTACCTTAACTTCCCAACCTGTCCTCCAAGCAAGCAGTAAGTATTCAAAGATTAGGAGTAAGAAAATCATCCATTCTTACACGTATTAACAGACTTTTACTGAGCATAAAGAAGGTGCTAAATATCAAACTCAAAAACTCTTTTAACATAGTGATTTTCAAAGATCATAAAATGGCTGAGCCCAAAATACCAATCAACACCAAAGACTTAGCTGGACAATCAAAGCAAGTACTCCAGAGCTGCTGGTGGATTCAATGTACAAGAGCAAATGGCAGAAAACAGCCTGGATGTCTGGGAGGCATGTATTTCAACCCTCCTAATGGGCTCATACATTCATTCATCTGAATGTTCATTTAATAAATATTCATTGACCACCTATCTTGTAGAAGGTGCTAAGTGCTGGGTGTCCAAGAACAGAAAGGAATTAGGTCCTGCCCTCATTAGATCGACATTCTAACAAAGAAGTTCGCAATTATTATTCTTAATATTAGCTGGTTGAGTCCTAGACAAGTCAAACTCTGAGAATATCTACTTCTTTAAATGAAGAGTTTAACTAGATTGAGCATCTCCAAGGCTAATTTTAGTTCAAATCCATATGCATGTGCATTTTCTTTGTAACAAAAAAAATTAGTAAGTCTGTATTTTGAGCTCATTATCAGATATTTTTAAAAGGGTCTTAAGCCCAATGGATATAAGGTTTTGGCAGCAAACACAGAGGCGATCACCGAGGTCCAGCATGTTGGGCTGAAAGGTTTGCCTTCTTGTGTTCATCCAGCTGTGGCAGAGAATGATCAGTGGTATTTCTTCTCGGTATTGCACAATGAGGCAAGAGGCAGGGTTTCAAAATCCCTGCAAAACAATTTCAACCTCTATAAAGCTCTACTGACGGCCAATGGCTGGTCCCAGAGCTGAATTCGTGGAGCTTGTATTTATTTTTCTCCCATCCTCTGCAATGCTCAAAAACAGGAAACTGTGTCATCATTAAGGAAAGGGACAATTCAGTATAGAATAGTTGATAAAACCTCACTCCTGTGAACCCCAGGAATCCTCAAGAGGCTTGTTTTTACTTTACTTTAGAATTATCTATGAAAGGAAAGTTTTGCTAAACAAGTAGCGAGGCAAAAATGCTGCAAAGTTTACTTAATTAGGAGACAGTATTTTATAGGTTCTTCGGCTTTCTTTTTCTCTCTCTTCTCTCTATTTTCTTTCTTTCTCTTTCTTTCCTCTCTCTCTCTCTCTCTCTCTCTTTCTTTCTTTTTTAAAAAAAGACATTTTTAGAGACAGGATCTTGCTTTGTAGCCCAGGCTGGAGTGTAGCGGCATGATCATGGCTCACTGCAACCTTCAATTCCTGAGCTCAAGTGATTCTCTCCTCTCAGCCTCCCAAAGTGCTGGGATTATAGGCATGAGCCACAGAGCCCAGTCAGCTTTGTGACCTGTGTAGTTAATGATTTTGTGGTCCAGCGGTTGCCACTGAAATGCACTCCTCCGGTCAGGGAAAGTACAGGTGGAGAAATCCCTTCATAAGCAGTTTGATTGTCAGGATGAGTTACCAGCTCCTGGCTGTCAGCATGTTTGTTCCTCAGGCTCAACTCTGTGTGTGACGTTTCAATACCTGCGTCATTTGTCTTCCCATCTGCCTTGCGATTCTGATTCAGTCATCTGCTCGGTTGCCTCTTGACTCCCAGTACCACCTGCTTTTCTTACATTTTTTTAAACCAAGAGACTCTAATTTTAAGAGCAGTTTTAGATTCACAGAAACACTGAACAGAAAATAGAGAGTCCTGTGTACTTGCTCCCTCCCCCACTTTCCCCTATCATTCCCATTTTGCGTTGAGTGTGGTGCTTTTTTGTTACAATTGGTGAGCCCATACTGATATATTTTTAGGGCTCACTCTTTGTGTGTTACACTGTACAAATCATGACAAATGTGTAATGACATGTATCCGCTATTACAGTGTCATGCAGAGTAGTTTCATACCCTGTGAATCCTCCCTGCTCTGCCTGTTCATCGCTCCCTCCCCGGCTAAGCCTCTGGCAACCACTGATCTTTGTACTGTCTGCATGGTCGCGCCTTTTCCAGAATGTCATGCAGTTGGAATCATACAGGACACAGCCTTTTCAGATTGGCTTCTTTCACTGGTACTATGCATTTAAGGTTCTTCCGAGTCTTTTCATGGCTTAATACTTTGTTTCTTTTTATCATAAATAGTATTCCATTGTGTGAATGTACCACAGTTTGTTTGTCCATTTACCTACTACAGGACATCTTGGTTGCTCCCAGCGTTGGCAATTGTGAAGAAAACCGCCATAAACATTCATGTGCAGTTTTCTGTGAGGACATAAGTTTTTAATTCATTTGGGTTTATTCCTAGGAGTGCAATTGCTGGATCATATGGCAACTGCTTACTTTTATAAGAAACTGCCAAACTATGCTCTAAACTGGCTGTTTCATTTTGTGTTCCCACTAGCAACGAATGAACGTTCCTGTTTCTCCACATTCTCATCAGCACTGGGTGGCGTCAGTGTTTTGGATTTTGGCCATTCTAGTAGGTGCGTAGTCGTCTCCTGCTGCTTTATTTGCAGCTCCCTAGTGGGGCATCTTTTCAGATGTTTATTTGCCATCTGTACACCTTCTTTAGTGAAGTCTCTGAGTCTTTTACCCATTCTTAAATTGAGTTGTTCATATTCTTAGTGTTGAGTTTTAGGGATTCAGTGTCTATTTTGGATATCAGACCGTTATCAGCTTTGTGTTTTGCAAATATTTTTCCCCATCTGTGGGTTGTGTTTCATTTTTTTTTTTTTAGCAGAGCTGAAATGTTTAACTTTAGTGAAATCCAACCTACCAATGTTCTCTGTTATGAATGGTACTTTTGCTGTTGTATCTAAAAAGTGATTGCCAAACCCAAAGTCACCTACATTTTCTCCTGTGTCATCTTATAGGAGTTTTATGGTTTTTTGATTTACATTTAGGTCTATGATTCATTTTGAGTTAATTTTTGTGAAAGGCGAAAGATCCGTGTCTGGATTCATTAATTAGTATGTGAATATCCAGTTGTTCCAGCACCATTTGTGGAAAAGACTATCTTTTCTCCGTTGAATTTCCTTTGCTCCTTTGTCAAAGGTCAGTTGATTATATTTGTGTGGGTCTATTTCTGGGCCCTTTTTTCTTGTTCCATTGATCTATTTGTTTATTTCTGTGCCTTTGCCACACTGCCGTGATTACCGTGGCCTTATAGTCGGTCTTCCAACTTCAGGTCTTCTGCCTCTTTGTATAAACTTTAGAATCACTTTTTCAATATCCACAAAAATAATTTGCTATAATTTGGGTTCAGATTACGTTGAATACATAGACCAAATTGGAAAGAACTGACATCTTGATAATATTGAGTCTCCCTGTTAGGAGCTGACTTATGTCCCCCTGCCTTCAAAATTCATATATTGAAATCCTAGTAGCTCAGAATGTGACTATATTTGGAGACAAGATCATTAAAGATAAGACTTTAAAGTTAAAATGGAGCTATTTAAAGAGGTAGTTAAGTTTAAATGTACCCTAACCTAATCTGCTAGTGTTTTTATAAGAATTGGAAATAATGGTAGCCTCACAGAATGTTTTTATAAGAAGGGGAAATTAAAACACAAGGAAAGAGACAGCAGAGATTCACATGCACAGAGGAAAAAAACCATGTGAGGACACAGGGTGGAGATAGCCAGGTGCAAGCCAAGGAAAGGGGCCTCAGGAGAAGCCAATCCTGCCAACACCTTTTTTTTTCCTTTCTTGGGACACGGTCTCACTTTGTTCCCCTCAGTTGGTGTGCAGCGGTGTGATCACGGCTTACTGTAGCCTCAACCTCCCAGGCTCAATCTATCTTCCCACCTCAGCCTCCTAATGAGCTGTGACTACAGGAGCACGCCACCATGCCTAGTTAATTTTTCCGTTTGTTTTTGTAGAGACAGGTCTCACTTTATTGCCCAGGCTATCCGCTATTAC
The DNA here is from genome assembly GCA_036589455.1 of Ateles fusciceps. Classification (NCBI taxonomy): domain Eukaryota; kingdom Metazoa; phylum Chordata; class Mammalia; order Primates; family Atelidae; genus Ateles; species Ateles fusciceps. The sequence goes on from JAZHEH010002229.1 coordinate 341,607, forward strand.
AGTGTCATGCAGAGTAGTTTCATACCCTATGAATCCTCTGGCCCGAGTGATCCTCCCACTTTGGCCTCCCAAATTGCTAGGATTACAGGCATGAACCACAGATCCTGGCTTGCCATCACCTTGATCTTGGACTTCCAGCATTCAGAACTGTGAGAAGATAAATTTCTGTTATTAACTCAAAATGAATTAAAAACCTGAATGTTAAGACCTGAAAGTATAATATAAAAGTCATAGAAGAAAACATGGGTGAAACATAGCTTCATGACATTGAATTTGGCAAGAATTTCTTGGATGTGACCCCAAAAGCAGAGGCAATGAAAGCAAAAATAGACTAATGGGATGACATCAAGCGTAAAAACTCTGCAGCAAAGGAAACAACAGAGTACAAAGACAACCTATGGAATGGAAGAAAATATTTTTAAACGATACATCTGATAAAAAATTAATAGTCAGAATATATAAAGAATTCCTACAACTCAGTAACAACAACAACAAACCCAAATAACCCAACTGAAAAATGGGCAAAGGACTTAAATAGGTATTTCTCCAAAGAAAATATACAAATGGCCAACAAACACATGAAAAGATGCCCAACATCACTGATCATTAGAGAATTCAGTCAAAACCACAATGAAATATCACTTCATACCCATCAGGATGGCTACTATAAAAACAAAAAACAAACAGAAAATAACAAATTTTGGCAAGGATGTGGAAAAATTAGAACCCTGTGCAGTGTTCATTGGAATGCAAAATGGTACAGTCAGTGTGGAAAACAGTAGGGAGAGTCTTCAAGAAAATAAAAATAAAACTACCATATGATCCAGCAATCCCACTTCCTGGTATGTATGCAAAAGAGTTGAAAACAGGATCTCTAAGAGGTATTTGTACACTCATGTTTACAGCAGAATTATTCACAAGAGCCTACAGGTGGAAGCAACCTAAATGTCCATCAGCAGGTGAATGGATAAAGAAAATGTGCTCTGTACACACAATAGAATATTATTCATCCTTGGCCTGGTACGGTGGCTCACGCCTGTAATCCCAGCACTTTGGGAGGCTGAGGCGGGCAGATCACAAGGCCAGGAGATCGAGATCATCCTGGCCAACATGGTGAAACCCCATCTCTACTAAAAAATACAAAAATTAGCTTGGCATGGTGGCACTCACCTGTAATCCCAGCTACTCGGGAGGCTGAGGCAGGAGAATTGCTTGAACCCAGGAGGCAGAGGTTGCAGTGAGCCAAGATCATGCCATTGCACTCCAGCCTGGGCAATAGAGCAAGACTCCATCTCAAAAAAAAAAAAAAAAAAAGAATATTATGCATCCTTAAAAAGGAAGGAAATTCAGTTGCATGCTACCCAATGGATGAATCTTGAGGATATTATGCTATGTAAAATAAGCCAGTTAAAAAAAGACAAAAAGTGTATGATTCCACTTATAAGAGGTGTCTAGAGTAATCAAACTCACAGAAACACAATGGTGGCTGCCAGGGACTAGGGAAGTCGGTGTAAGGAGTTGCTTTTCAGTCACGCAGGATCGGGGGCGAGGTTAGGAATCTGTTGCGCAAGTTTGCCTGTGGTTAACAATATTGTACTGTACAGGTAGAAATTGTTGGGAGGGTGAGTTCTATGTGATGTGGTTTTTCGCTCCAATTTTCTAAGGAAAAAAGCAAGTTGCAGAATCATATGTATAGTAAAATGTCAAAGGATTTTAAAACACAAAACAATGTCACACAGAGTTTATTTATAGATGCATACATATATAGTAGAACTATTAAAGCAAGCATGAGAAAAATAAACACAAATCGATGTTGGCAATGACCTCTGGGAAGAGAGTTGTATGGTATGGGTCAGGCTTCTAGAGGAACAGTCATGTTTTATTTATATTTCTTAAGATCTAGAGTGAAGTGGATACCTTTTAAAAATACTTGTTTTCAAGATTGTTCTATTTTTCCATTTATTTGAAAAACCTGATCATTTTAAATAAAATCCTGGAGCCTCCCCACCTGCTCCCGGCCCCTGACTATCCTGGTCACCTCCCTGCAGCCAGGACCAGCAGGGCAGGCATTGCTGGGACCTTCTGCCGCCGTGAGAGCGGCCGCCACACCCTGGCATGTGCTTGTGATTACTGGAACTGATTCCTGGCTTTATTTATGCCACAGGCAAAAATAATTCTCCCTTCCTGGGAGACATGTCATGGTTCCGGAATGTCTTGGGAGGAGAGGGCCAGAGGATGGGCGTCTCGGGGCCACACGTGTGACTCTGCTCACCCAGACCGTACCCAGGGCCAAGGGGGTAACAGACAGAGGCCAGGCTCCTCTTCCGTGAGAGCAACATCTGAGCTTTAGGGTCAAAAACAACCCCAAATGTACATCAACCCTGCCCATCTCTGTTTCCCCAAGGACCCCAAATTAGTTGAGGTAACCCCAGGGCAAGCCCAAATCATACCAGCATATAATTTAGGGGAGTGCAGGCTTCAGGCCAGACCAAACCCTAATGTTCCCTTTTTCCTTCTCATTCCCTGCAACAGAGCCTCACCTGCCTCTGGGGCACTGTTGTGACATTTGGGGTTTCCAGGCAGGCTCAGAGTCAGCCTCACTTCAAAGAGAACCCAGGCCTGGCCTGAACCCCACAGTTCACCTGACTCCAGGACCTAGCCTGACCCACCTTCGGGATTTCATCTCGGACCAGCCCCCTCCCACTCCAGAGTCAGGAGTCAGTGTGGGCTGCACCGCCCAGGGTCAGGAGTCAGCACAGGCTGTACCCCGGTGGCATCCACCTGACTACTGTGCAGGCCAGCTGGCAGCAGGTCCCAGACACATGGGAACGTGGTGTGGTTTTCATGTTGTGTGGAAGGCACCCCTCCTTTCCCTGGCAGAACTGAAGGCCTGGCTGAGCACCTGTGGGGCCGGTCTGCACTGCTGCACTCCTCCCCCACTCCCCTTCCCACCGATACTGTGGGGAGGGTCACCCCAGTTCTCTTGGTCTTTGCTGGTGTACGTTTTGATGGGCCTTAGGCGCCTGCAGGTGGGAATGATGGGCTCTGGTCCACTTTCCAGCCCCATCTGGAAAAGTTCAGGTCAACCTTTTCCTTTTCATTGTTCCTTCTCCCAGGGCTCTGCATGGACCACTTTACACGTAGCTCTGCCGCGCAGGCCGCTTCCAGGTATAGAATCACCGCTGGCTCAGATACCAGGATGTGAGAAAACTCAGGACGAGTCTTAGAAAAGTAAGAGGATGGTGATTAAACACATAAATAAATACAGCAATTAGGAGGAGGATGCGTAACCAAAAAGTGAGGTAAGAAGGAGGAGGGGACATCGGGCAAGGCCTCTCCAGTTACTGTCATTAGAGCAGAAATCTGAGAAGGTGAGGGCCCAGCCATCGGGAAGAGCACCCCAGGTGGGGGACAGCAGGTGCGAGGTTCTGATCCCAGAGGGTGGGGCTAGGCTGGGCAAGGCCAGGGAGGGAGAGAGAGGCCAGAGCTTTGAGCACAGAAGGAACGAGATCCTCATCACTCATAGGGCCAAGGTTGGAAGCAGGGCTCCAAGTAGGAAGCCACTTTGGAAGTCCAGGGGCTGTGACCAGGTTTGGGGGAATTATCTTTACTATGATGGAGGAGAACCAAGGGAAAGATGGCTGGCGCAGGGACTGCTGGGGAAGCTTAAATCATTTACTTTAATATTATTTATGCAAACTTTTAAAACAAACAGTATAATCGATTTCTTATACATGATCATTCCCATAAACGATATATCTAAAATATAAAAAACATAGGGTAAAGCGAACATATCAGTAGTCACTGTTGGGGAGAGGGGGGGAGAGGAGGGGAATAGAACTGAGAAACGGTTAAGGGATAAACTTAATGTGTCATGGTTTTATGCCACAGAGATGTGAAGCAAAAATCACAAGTGATTATATTAGTATCTGTTATTCTGGGTGGTAACTACCGCAGTGTCTGTTACAGTGTTCTCTGTACTGTCTTTGTCTTGATTGTTTTTCCCAGTGGAGAAGTGGGAGAGCAATGCCTTGCACTGCTTGGTGGTTTCATTCCCCAGGCACTTCCTGACTCTCTTCATGCTTCTCAAAAGCTCCCTGCCATGCAGGCAGGGCCAGCTCTCCCCTCACCCTTTGGGTTTTGTGACCAATTTGGCCAAGTCTACCGGCTGTGAACTGGGCTGAGAAACCTGGGCTGAGACTGGAACCAGGTTTCCTCTCCACAGTCCAGAGCTCTTTGTCCTGCATTCTGGAGTCTCTTAGGTCCAGCAGAGACCTCGACATCCTGGAGGAAGATGCTGCCATCTGAAGTAGGTTTCCAGGGTAACCAGCTTCCAGCTGCTTGGAAAGAGGAGGGGATATCCAGGGCTCCCTGGTGGGCTTGTCATGCCCAGCATGTTGGGACCCAGTGGAGCCAGTGAATACTGGATGACTTTATTCACTCATGTAATAACTATCTAGTGACCTTGACTATGATCCAGACAGCCTGTGAGACAGACAATCCAGAGATAAATGTTAGATGCCCTTGCATTTCCCCTGGGGGGAAGACAGAGATGTGAACAGATGCCCTGGTCCTTCCTAGGGAGGAGTCCTCACCCCCATCAGAACACAGTCCCCACCAGGGGTGTCCACAAGCTGAGCCATAGAAGCTCTGGGCCACTCAAGCCTGAGTCCCATCTGGGGGCAGAAGGAGAGGGGACAGAGTGCTCCAGAGGCATCATTCTGTTCCTTTCTCCTCAGTGTCTGGGCAGCACTTCCTTCCATTGCCATCTCACTTGTATTCCCTTCACTCACTCTCCTCCTCACTGTTTTAAAATTAATTTTTTTAAATTAGAGATGGGATATCACTATGTTACCCAGGCTGGTCTTGAACTCCTGACCTCCAGTGATCCTCCCACCTCAGCCTCCCAAAATACAGGGATTACAGGCGTAAGCCACAATGCCTGGCCTTCTCCTCCCCACTCGTAATATTTGTTTTTGAAATTTGCATAAATAACATCCAAAATAAATTATTAATGCTCCCCCCAACAACCTCTGACCAATCTAGCCTTTCCCTAAGTTCTCCATCTCAGTAAAGATATCTGGGTCCCCAGTTACTGTGCAGCCACCCTTGGTTCCTTTCTTTTCCTCATGCCCACGGCTCTCCTTCCATAACTGCTGGGAACTTGCCTTAGATTGAAGGCTTACCCAACGTTTGTCAAAAGGTTACCCAAAGCTTACTAAAATGACCTCCTTTACATCCCAATTCCTTCCCCTGCCCTCCTTATCCTGCTCTGTTTTTAACCAAAACACATGTCACCTGGCCAGGCACAGGGGCTTACACCTGTGTTTGTCTGCCCCTCCCCACCAATCCCATAAAGATAGAGGATTTCATCTATTTCATACCCGCTGCATCTCCAGCACCTGAACAATGCTTGGCCCAGACCAGTCATTTAATAACTATATTTTGAGTAAGCAGAAAGAGAATTTTATTTATCAGAAGCTACTAGAATTAGCCAGGTGTGGTGTTAGGCTCAGCTACTCAGGAGGCTGAGGTGAGAGGACTGCTTGAGCCCAGGAGGTTGAGGCTGCAGTGAGCTATATCACACCACTGCACTCCAGCCTGGGTGACATCATCAGACCCTGTCCAGTAAATAAATGAATGAATGAATGAATAAATAAATAAATAAAAGCAACCAGAATCCGAGCATGTGGACTTAGAGGCCTGGGCAGTGTGTAGGTGGTGGTACCTGGACACAGGTGTACACAGGTGTGTAAAAATGAAGGCCACCTGAGAGCTTCATGCATCCCTGGGGGTAGACTGGGTATATGAGCAAGACAAAGCTGCCAAGCAGGGACCCTCCCTGGGGGGACCACCCCTCAGAGTAAAGAGGCTGTACTGGAGGTAACAGTGCCCAGGGGAGCTAGCTGAGGGGAAAGCCAGACTTTTTGGCAAGTCACCACAACTAAAAACAAAGCTGCCTTGCCAAGCCACACAAGTCTGAAATTCACTGTGCTGTTTCCATGGTGCTGTTTCCATGGACAGCTCTTTAGGACCTGTTCATCTAAAGGCTGGTGGAGGTGAGAAATGAAATGGAAATTGACACAAATGAAGCTTTTAGACTGGATTTCTCTCTCTCTTGCCAAAGCCTCTCTTTGTAGCTTAAATACAGGATATGCACAAAGAGATATCGGAGGACAGTCTTTGGAGGCGGGTCAGGGAAAGGATCACTCAAGAAATTGGCTTTCAAAATGCAATTTAATACAAATATCTATTGAACACCTGCTGTGTGCAATGCTCTCTTGGGGCTGTGGGCTCTGAACCAGAGTAAGATGTGGGCAAGAGACCGTCTGAGGCTAGAGCTGCCTGAGATCCCTCCAAGGGATGCCAGTTGAGGCCTCAGTTCATTTAACATGCAAACGTTAGCGGCATCCTCTCCAGGCAAAGCTCCATTGCTCCTGCTTGGTTATAGCTTCTTCCTTCCCAGGGAGTAGAGCTTCCCAGGAGAAAACCCACATTTTCTCAAACTGCACTGTTGATTGGTCATGATCTCCCCACCCCCCACATGCCCCTTCTTGGCTACACTCCATTGTAATGGCTGGTTATTTCTCCCCCGGTCCACAGGATTTCATGTGGTTCACCTACAAGCCTCATTTCATTTTATAGTCACTATTTTCTCAGCCTTTCCTACCAGCAGATGTGGCTGAAGTAGCTATTTCTCAGATTGGGTTACCCAGAAAGTATCTTTGATGTACAAAGGGCTATTTATTCTCTTCCACCATGCATATCCCAGGCTCACGCTAAGCCTTTATATTTTTTTCATTAAGTCAGTCCTCAAATCCCAATGACAGCTCAGGCAGTAGGTCAGAGAAGGTAACAGCTTTTCCATTTTCCACCTGGGAGGTGGAGTTCCCACGTGCCATCACCAAGTAAGAGTGAGGTTGCCTCTGTGAGCAGCCTCTCCCCAGGCTGCTTTGATGTCTTCATAGGAAATAAGGATGCAGCTGCTTCTTCCAGAGCAGCCATGAAGTGGTTTCTAGTGTCCTGTTGCAACTCATACATGCTGGGTTGCTTGTGGGTGGTGATGGCTGAGGTGTGGCCTTGTCCCTGGCTGGGTGGTCCCCAACTTCTCTATTTCTGGCTGCGTGGCATCCAAGTCTATACTCTGGCCCTCCTGGAGATTCTTCAAATTCCCTAGAACAATGCAAGCAGTTCATCCCCTGCTTAAACTGTTGGGATAGGAGGGGAGATTCCACCAATTCCAATTAGTCTAGTATTAAATTGTTCCTCCAAGCAATGGACAATGAAAAGGAATGCTTGAGAGATGACAGTGCCTGTGACCAGCTTGGGACTTGGATGTCACTTGAAAATTTTGACAGTTTTGTCTATAAAGCCTCATTTACTAATAATAGACTTTTGGAGCCCATTACATGTAAAAAAAAAAAAAAAAAAAGAAAAAAGAAAGAATCCTGGTGGAAGGTGTGAAGCCAGCTATGGAGTAATTCGATTCTTAGCTGGACCCTAGTCTTTTAAAGGGCTTCCATTACCTACAAACTGTAAACCAAAAATAAAATTCTAAGCCTCCCAACGGACTGAATAGACCCTTCTCTAGGCCAAGGAGACCCAAAGAAACCTGAAAAAACAGTTTAGGCCATGACAGGAAGCGGGGGAGGGTCAGACAAGCCTCATCACACCCTCCCCCGTTGGAGTTCAGGCACAGGTGACCAGCATTAACATTAAAATAGAGATCCTGAGATGGACAGAACAGACTCCTCGTAGCAATAAGAGATCAAGCTCCAACCTGACCCTAGCATAGCATCAAATGACAGATAGCAGGCCCTGAAAGAAAATTTGGTTATTGGCTGGGTGCAGTGGCTCACGCCTGTAATCCCAGTTCTTTGGGAGACTGAGGCTGGTGGATTGCTTGAGCCCAGGAGTTCAAGACCGGCTTGGGCAACATGATGAAACCTCATCTCTACAAAAAATACAAAAAAATGGCTTAGCTGGGCATGGTGGCAAGTGCCTGTAGTCCCAGCTACTCTGGAGGCAAGGTGGGAGAATCACCTAAGTACAGGAGATTGAGGCTCAGTGAGCTATGATCACGCAACTGCACTCCAGCGGGTGACAAAGGAGACCTTATCTCAAAAATAAAATAAAATAAGTTTGGTTGTTAAACAGCTTTAATATTGATAGCATCTTTGTTTCATCACTTAAGAGCCAGCTATTTGACTGAATTAGATTCCTAGGGCTGCTGTAACAAATTATTACAAACTGGGTAGCTTAAAACAACAGAAACTCATTCCTTCTCAGTTATAGAAACCAGAAGTCAAAAATCCAGGAGTCAGCAGGGCCATGTTCCCTCTGAAGTCTCCAGGGGAGAATCTTTTCCAACCTCTCCCAGCTTCTGGTGGCTGTCCACATTCCTTGGCTTGTGGTCAGCATCACTCCAGTCTCTAATCCTGTTTCACATGACCTTCTCCTCTTGTCTGTTATAAAAAGACTTATCATTGGGTTTAGGGCTCATTCTTGTTTTCCATGATTTCATCCCAAGATCCTCAACTTAATTGTATCTACAGACTCTTTTCCCAAAAAGGTCATATTCACAGATCTAAGGGATTTGAACACATCTCTTTGGGGCCACCATTTAAGCCACTACAATGACTTTGGGCAAATATTTTAACCTAAATCTCAGTTTCCTCACCTGCAAAATGGGGAGACTGTAGTTGCTGTCTCAAAGAGCTGTGAGGATTGAATGAGTTATTCTGTGTGAAGTACCTGGCACCTGCCTGGCACAGACTATGCATTCAATCATGGTTAACTATCTTAATAATTATCATTATTCACAAGTATCAACTTTCATTCCTCACAACAGTACTGTGAATACGGAGAGGTGGCTGTCTTGAGGGAAAAAAATTGCTGGGCACTGGACATGAAAAGGCATTGAAAGGTGGGGCCTGGCCTGAGCCTTGGTCTCCATATGTTTTCACCTACTTGACAACTGAGAAAGAGCCATGTGCTAAAAGGTTTCTAAAGGGTTTTCCACTCCATCCTGTAAGCCCAACTTGAAGAGCAAGAGTGGGAGAGAAGGGAAGGGAAGAAGAGAGAAGGGGAGGGAAGAGAAGGGAAGGGGAAGGAAGGGGACTGGAAGGAAAAGAAAAGAGAAAAGGGGGACGGGGGAGCACCAGGCTGTTCCTGAGCCTATTTATTACCATTCATTTTCTGGAAATGTTTGAAAACCCATCCTGGGGGAGCAATAGCTAGTGCACTGCACAGCTCATGAGTTTTGATCAGAAAAGTGTAGCCTCCATTTGAGAAGCCAAACTTGAGGAATGAGAGTCTCAGGGAGGAAGCCCAGAGGGAAGAGAATGCCTAACCCTACCGGAGAGGAGGGAGGAATTCCTGCTCTTACTCTCATCAGCTGGAGCTCCTCTCTCTCTCCCTCTCTCTCCCTCTCTTGTTTTCTCACTTACTTTTCCTTTCTCTTCCTCCAGGGTGGACACAGCCTCCTCCCCTTTATTCTCTAAGTATAATAAGCAGTTGGGCCCTAAGTCTGTCACTGACAGTTTAGAATTAGGAATATCTGAGACTGAACGTTGGATTCAGTATTCCTGTAGTTCACGGGTTATGTCTGCTGCCAGGGACTCACACACTGGCCTCCTCTCGGTGGTGCCAGCCAGCCCCCTTATTGCTGGGACTCCTTATCTCTGTAGGGAGCCTGCTGCCCTTCCACTTCACCAGGTCACAGGGCCAGACCTTTGGTCTCTCCTGCTACCACATAGAAAACAGAACATTTTGCAAAGAACTGTCTGTCTCAACCTCTCCTATGCAGACAAGGCCCAGTTAACCTTTGAATGACCAAAAAGCCATGAAGGATGGGCACGGTGCCTCCTGCCTATAATCCCAGCACTTTGGGAGTCCAAGGCAGGAGGATTGTTTGAGTCCAGGAGTTTGAGACCAGCCAGGGCAACATAGTAAGACTTCATCTCTACTAAAAACAAAAAGTTAGCTGAGCAGGGTGGCGTGAGCCAGTAGTCCCAGCTACTCAAGAGGCTGAGGTGGGAAGACAGCTTGAGCCGGGAGTTTGAGGCTTCAGTGAACAATGATGGTACCACTGCACTCCAGCTGAGTGACAGAGAGAGGTGTCTCAAAAAAATTTAAAAAAAAAGCCATTAAGATGTTTCACGAACCCAAGAAACATTTTCTCCCTAAAAGGAAAATGTTTGCAACTGTCCCAGACCAGAATTTGTCCATTTCTGGGCGTGAGGAATGGAGTGGGTGTGAGGTGTTGCATGTTCCTAAAGCTGTGCTAGTTAATAACAATTTTTAAATTATTTTGTGTTCATTGCAATACTCTAAAAATTCAACATCAGCTTATTCTGGCTCATCTGGGTCATCTAGGAGGCTCTGGTAGCTGTGTTAATGTTTCCACTTATGACCAGGTTGGCACAAGTACCTGCCTAAAGCCCTTAACTAATAATGCAGGGTGGTCTCCCTTGATCCAGAAACCCCAGAACTTTGAAAGACCCGTCCCAGGATCCGAAAGAATTCATTTTCTTTTCTTTTTTCTTTTTATTTTATCTATTTACTTATTTATTTTGAGACAGAGTTTCGCTCTGTTTCCCAGGCTGGAGTGCAATGGCACGATTTCGGCTCACTGCAGCCTCCGCCTCCTGGGTCAAGCGATTCTCCTGCTTCGACCTCCTGAGTAGCTGGGACTACAGGTGCGTTCCACCACACCCAGCTAATATTTGTATTTTTAGTACAGATGAAGTTTCACCATTTTAACCAGGATGGTCTCGATCTCCTGACCTCATGATCTGCCTGCCTCGGCCTCCCAAAGTGCTGGGATTACAGGCATAAGCCGCACTCGGCCAGAATTCATTTTCTTTAGAAAGACCATACAGAACTTTCAGTAGAGCATGTATATTAGTTAATATGTAGAGTGACTAAATATATATGCTGTATATATTATATATACATATATGTACACGGTGTAGATTCTATAGTGATTCTATTCCCAGATCCTAAAATGTGTGTAGATATGTACACACACTGTATATATCCTAGAGTGAGTATATACAGTGACTATATGCCACCCCCCCCACACACAAACAGTAGTTTTTTTTTTTTTTTTTTTTTTTTGAGATGGAGTCTCGCTCTGTCACCCAGGCTGCAGTGCAGTGGTGCGATCTCTGCTTACTGCCACCTCCGCCTCCCGGGTTCAAGTAATTCTGTGCCTCAGCCTCCTGAGTAGCTGGGATCACAGGTGCCTGCCACCATGCCTGGCTAATTTTTGTATTCTTTTTTTGGTAGAGACAGGGTTTCACCATCTTGGCCAGGCTGGTCTTGAACTCCTGACCTGGTGATCTACCCGCCTTGACCTCCCAAAGTGCTGGGATTACAGGTGTGAGTCACCGTGCCTGGCTGAATATAGCTATTATAGTGAGTATATTCCCAGATTCAGAAGCTTGGCACTATGATGTGTTTGTGTATGCTCATATACATATAATATACCCAATATGGCACATATAGGGTCACATAAGTGAGCAGTTTCAGGATGCAGGAATAGCCCCCTTCCAGGTTCACTTTTCTCCCTCTACACCATTGCTTGTGCCTTTCTCCCAGGTTATCCCACTCCAGTCCCATCCATCTACTTATCTACAACTCAGCTCATTTTCCACAAGCCAACTCAGCAGGCTCTTCCAGTGTGAAACCTCCCCCCACAGGCTGGGGTGGCCTGTACATCTCTAATCATAGGTAACTCTCACTCCCCCAAGGCAGGGAAAGGCAATTATAGTGCATGGAGCACACCTGGGAAGAGAGAGAAAACTCAGCTCTCTGGATGCCTTAAATTGCCCCAAATACTTTGGCCTCATTTTTTCCTAGAACTTCTTTTTCTGTATTATTTATGTGTCATTTGGCTTATGCATTCATTAAAGAAAGCTTGGATTCCTCTTGCATTTCACACAAAGTCTGTAAAAGGCATGTGTTTGACTCTGGGCAGATTTTTAAAAATTCCATTTCTACTTACACATTGGGTATTTTTGCACACCCCCCAAAGCGCTGATGCTTATGCTGGTTTGTAAGGGATGAGTGGAATTGATAGGTGGACAGTAGGCAGAAAAGGTTGGCACTCCAGGCAAAAGGAACAGCATGTGGAGAGGCACAGAGGCGAGGAACAGCGCACTTCCATTACCTCCACATGGCTGGGCAAGAGGCAGCAAGCTGGACAGTCTGAAGAAAGGAAGTTGGTGAGGAAAGCAGGGCGTAAATTACAAAAGGCATGTTCCCATGCAAAGGAGCAACTTTTGTTGTTGATGAAGGGAGCATCGGAAATATTTAAGCAAGGTAGTGACATGTTCATTATTTCCTTGGTGTTAGTAAGAAAGAAGGCTTGGAAGTGCACAAGAGTTATGGCACAGGAACATGGTCCAGAGACTCCTGTATTTTGATTTTTATATCACCCCAGAATGCCTGCTCTATTCCACCTTGAACTGGAGCTTGCTGGTTTAACACCTGTGTTGGCGGCTGCCTTTCACCTGGGTTTCTGGCTCATGTCCTCGAGGACAAGGATTGTTCCTCAGGCTTTTACGGATCTCCTCCCCTGCACCAGCTCAGTGCATCTCTGTCTCATAGTAGGTGTTCAACAAATGCTTTGATTGGTTGGTCGGTTTTATTTTTAATGAATCACTGAGTCTACTGAAAGTACCTTTGATGACAGGATTACATTAGATTTCTATTCTCACTCTGGTTATTTCTACCCAAACAGAGCCAAAGGTTAAAATCCCAGTACTACTGTGAGTCTCTTAACAGAGACCTTGGAAAATCATTGATTTCTCTAGACCATCATTTCCTTCCTAAAAGATGAGACAGTGCCCCCACCCCTTCGATGCCATCATGGAATCAAATAGATGAAGTACTGATTAGAATGACATTGCAGTCCAGTGTTGGAAAGGGACCATTGATTTCTCACCCAAAAGAGATACTTTCTAGTCCCCCACCACCACCCCCATTCCCCCAGGAAAACACCAGTCTTCCCCCCCCGAGGACTGCCTCTCTCCACTCCATCCCAAGCTTCATCATCTCCTTGACAGCCCGAAGAGACAGGTCAGAGGCTGCCATTTATCACCCAGGAATGTATGTCTGTGGTGTATCATATAGGGCCTTCTCCCCCTCACTGCTCACCTTCCTCCAACCCTGGTGCCCTGTGTCATCCACCTGGGCTCAGCGGCATCTTCGAATACCTGCTGTGTGATGTCAGCCCTCGCAAGCTGACCTGAAGTGAGGCTTCCAGTCTTTTCTGGGTGTTGCCCATCAGAGCTCCCTTCTTACTGTGGGAACCCAGCCCAGGGGCTGATCTGGCTTTCAGAGACCCTCCAGGGACAAGTAAGTGCTAAGAGAAAGAGCACAGCACCACCTACAGGATCAACTCTGGTCCAGCTGGGTGTCCACATGGAACCGTAATTCTCACCCAATGCCCATGACTCCAGGATAAAATGGGACTGGGGGGATGGGGCATTGTATATTCCTACCACACCACTTCCCAGCACCTGGCACACTGCCTGCCACCCCAAAACTGCTCAATTAATGTTTCTTAAAAAAATAACTGCTGAACTATTTTTGACCTTTCCAATTTTTTGTATTATAATCACCCATTAGACTTGGCTTTGAAAAAGAATGAGTAATTAATAACAAATGTATTCCGTGTAAGCGAAGGTACCAAACATGAGTTTCCATTAAAAAAGAATGTTTTCTACAACCACATTAGCATTTTATTAGCAAGAGAGTGTTTCACTCAAAACTGGAATAACATTGAGTTCATTCGTTGTCCAAGGATCTCTCAATTCCAGCTGTCAGGCTGCCTCTGTAAACTTGGAATTGCTACCTAAGCCTACAGAACTTTATGTTCTGATATTCTTAAGTGAAGAGTTCTTTCAAATGGGCAACTACTGTTTTCAAAACTGTCTAAGCTGATTGGAGAGATAATTATCTATTTTGCCTCAGTTTCACTGGCAGACCTGTGTATTTGTTGACTATTGTTTATGATAGTAATGGGTACATGTTTTCCATTATCTTCATTTGTTAAACACCATATAAAACTTATCATAATGCATGGCCTTGTGTCTTGAAAATGGAACAGAGACAGACATTTAGATGAGTTCATGGTCTAAAAAAATAGTTAATTTGGGATTTCGGTCAATCAGCAAAAAGCCGTTAAGCATTTGTGCAGAATACAAAAAAGTACATGGTGAGGCTCCTGCCCTCAAATTTCTTACAGTCTTAGAGACGACACAGGACATGATGCACTGTGCCATGGGCATGACTTTAAGAATCAAGACCAGGTCTCCTGACTCTCAGCCTCCATACACCAGAAAACACTTTTGTTTATTTTTTGTTTGTTTGTTTTTAAGATGGAGCCCGCTCTGTTGCCCAGGCTGGAGTGTAGTGGCATGATCTCTGCTCACTACAATCTCCGCCTCCTGCCTCAGCTTTCTGAGTAGCTGGTATTACAGGTATCCACCACCACACCTGGCTAATTTTTGTATATTTAGTAGAGATGGGGTTTCACCATGTTGGCCAGGTTGGTCTTGAACTCCTGACCTCAAGTGATCCACCCTCCTCAACCTCCCAAAGTGCTAGGACTACAGGCATGAGCCACCACATCTGGCCCCTAGAAGACACTTTTGGATGATGCTGGTGCAGTGATCAGAGATCTAGTCAAGTAAATGGATAGATGATTGTCAAAAATTATCAGTACTTCAATAGTTGATATCATGGACTGAATGTTTGTGTCCCTCTAAAATTCATACCTTAAAATCTAAACCCCAATGTGATGATATTAGGAAATGGGGCCTTGGGGAAGTGATTAGGTCATTAGGGTGGGGCCCTCAGGATGGGATTTGTGCCCTTTTAAGAACAGACATGAAGCTGGGCACAGTGGCTCAATCCTGCAATCCCAAGACTTTGGGAGGCTGAGGCAGGCAAGCAGACAGCTTGAGTTCAGGAGTTCAAGACCAGCCTGGGCAACATGGTAAAACCTTGCCTCTTCAAAAAAGCAAAAATTAGCCAGTATGGTGACACATTCCTATAGTCCCAGCCACTTGGGAGGCTGAGATGGGAGGATTGCTTGAGCCAAAGAGTTGAGACTGCAGTGAGCCGTGATCATGCCATTGCACTCAAGTGTGGGCCACAGAGAAAGACCCTGCCTCAAAAAAAACAAAAGACATGAGAGAGATGACATTCTCTTCACCATGTGAAGACACAGCAAGAAGGTGCTGTCTGTGAACCAGGAAGCTAACCCTCACCAGACATCGGATTTGCCAGTGCCTTGATCTTGGATTTTGCAGCCCCAAGAACTGTGAGAATAAACATTTGTTATTTAAGCCACCCAGTCTATGGTATCCACAGGCAGTTTCCTGACAATGGACACTTCTGCTGGAGAATAGACATGGAAGGAAAAGAGGTGAAACTCAAATTCGTCAGCTGAGCTGATGTTTTTATTTTTGCTTTTTCATGTTTTCTTGCACTATTAGCATCTCATCAGCTGGGGAGTTGATCTCAAGGTTTTTTCCAGATGGCTGGGTCTACCTAAATTTATTAATGCAAGTGGAATTGTGGCTGTTGATCCTCAACCCAAACCCACAGAAACAGAAATGTACAGCCAAATTGAGAGAATCCCGACCAATCACCACTGAAGGAAAACAAGGCTGACTGTTCAGTAGGACAGAACAGCCCTGGCCTCACCTGCTAAGGCTAAGGCTAGTAGGAGGGCCAAGTTCAACAGCCCAGCGGCAGCCTCCTTTGTTCCGCCTCCTCCCCACCCTCTGACACAGCAAGAAACCTGCCAAGGGAGGCCGAGGGTCAGGGAGCTGTAAGCCATGTTTAATTTGGCTTTTTGAACACATAGCACCCTAGTATTCTGCCATCTCTGGCCAGATTTAATTTAAAGGAAATCATCTTTTCCATTTCTCTTGTTATCTCGGCATATGTCTTCTTTCTAAACATGCAGCTTGATTGATCATTGATAATAATGATCACTGTCAACATTTATGGAGCACTTAGCATACAGCGGGTCCTATGACAAACCCTAGACGTAGATTATCATGTTTGACCCTCACAACAGCTCTTAACAAGAAGGTGCTGCTATTGTCCCTGTTTTTCACATGATGAGACTGAGGCTCAGAAAGCACGTCACACGCTCAAGCTGAAAAGTGGCGGATCAAGGAATTGCATTCAGATGGTCCGAGTTTAGAATCTGTAGCTTGCCCTCTGCAGTGTTTAACGCAATTACTTGGTTTGTTCATTTTCTCTTCCCACAAACTCCTATTGTGGAGTATTCCGTGCTGAACATTTTGTCTGGCTCCTTGATTACGGAGCACAGGGGTCCAGCTGAGCCTACGTGGCCACCAAGTAAGGGACTGGGGAGCCTGGAAGGGTTTATTTGCACAGCTGATCTACTTAGGCATTTTAGATTTCACTAGAAGGAGAAGCGGGGACAGGTTAGGCTGCTCAGGCCAATGGGAAACAGAGGGGACTTTGTGCTTGTGTCCCAGTGCAGCTTAAGAACAAGAGGCGAAGCAAGGAGTGTGAAGTCTTCAGTCCAGCCTGTGGGGTTCTCGGGAGAGACTTTGTGAGGTTGGGGTTCAAACAGCGCCACTTCTGGGCCCACAAGACCAAATGAACCCACAGTTTGGTGGAGGGTCTGTCCCTCGTCTTCCATCTCCAGCGTATTGTGGACAGGGGCAGGGTTATATTCAAAATATTGAATGCCCAGCATGACGTTAAAGCCAGCCCTCAGCAGCCATAACGAACATACCCAGCTGTAAACAGCCAGTACGCCCATGCCAGAGTGTGGCTGCCAACCACCCGCCCTGGACATGAGTGTCCAGCAGTTCCTGGGGGAGAGAGCAGCAGTGTCTGGATGATGTGAATTGAGGAGAGCACATCTGTGACAGTGATGGGAGGACACAGAGGAGGGGTCAGAACCCTCCAATCAAGTGTTGATGTGGATGGGTTTTTCTGGGCCTTCAGGCTGGTAACACTGGGAGTATTTGGATGATAATTACAAAGCTGAATTAAACAATCATCTCCTGATGTAATGGGAGAAAAATTGGTTTTCTAATTGGTCACTTTCCAAACTAGTTTTGTGCAGTCCCTCACCCCAAACTGCATCTCTTCCCAGCCCCCACCAATAAGTCTGTGTCTTACTTTCCCTAGATGGTAGCGAATGATGGCAAGTATAAATAGGGTGTAGTTTCAGCCTTGCTCAGTCAGTTTCCTCCATGTGATAAGATGCCTTTTGCTTTGTCTATCAGACGCTGTTCAACAGGAGAGCACGCAGTGATCCGGGGGAGTATGATGACTGGGTGCCTGGGACCAGGTCAGTCCCTGGGTGTTGGCTGTTCTTCTCTTCTCACTGTAAAATGAAACTCAATCCATTTTGAATTTGATCTTGGCAGCTTTTTTTTTATTCTTTTACCACCTGGTCTCCCATCCAGGACACAGCTGTGAATTGGCTGTTTGCTGATTTGTTTTTAACTGTTCTTTTGAAACTCTTCTTCTTGGCCTCCCAAAGCCGAAATTATGCAGACAGGCAGAGATAATGAAATTGTATAATTTAATCTCTCTCATTGCCCAATACCCTGAGGTTTCACCCAAAACTCAGGGTGTTTGCTCTTGCAGAGAACACTCCCTCTCCTTTATCAACATTCTGAAGCCAAACTACAACTTATCTTTCAGAGATCTGAAAGTCACTTGCTCAGAGGAGGACTGGGGGAGTGGGACAAAGCAGCTATTCTCCCTTTAGAAAGGACTCTCCACAGCTCTGGACATCTGAGTCTGTTGCATTGAAGGGAAGAGGCCAGGGCCATGGGTGAGGGTGGTTCCTTTGAGGAGTGCAATGGGATCTCTTATTCCCCCACTGGGAACAAGCAGAGGGAATGTTGGTCTCACATGACGTGTACACTGGGCGTGGCATTATTTGATCCCCCTTCCTCCTCTCCCCCGCTACGGAATATAGCATAGCTGTGTCTGTTTCTAATCAGACAAGGGCACTCTTTCACTCTGTGCTGCAGGAATTGACTTGGTAGGTGACCTTCCCAGGCCAGGGGAGATGCAGGACATTCACTGCCCTAAAAAAGGGGTCCAAACGCCACCCAAACCTGGAGTGTCCTGCTTCCAGTGCTGCGAAAAGGGGCTAGAAGACAGAAGGCCCCTTACTCTGTGGCCTCAAACTTGCTGAGTATGAAGACAACCCAGGAGACTATTAGAATGCAGATTCCTAGGTCCTGCCCCAGGGCTTTCAGCTGAGTAGGTCTGAGGAGGAGCCTAGGAATCTGAATTCTTAACAAATCTCACCCAAGGAATGCTCATAGACAATCAGAAGATTGGAAATAGTAATACGGTCCAATGTCTCTCAACCATTGTGCCCCCTTTCAAATGCCCTCCAGAGAGAAGGACCACATGAGATTTTGGAAAAGCTGCCAGTGATGCTGAAACCTTCCCTCACCCGCTCTCTTCCTGCTATTGGACTCAGGGATCAAGAAAGAGAATGTTGGTGGGGCATGATGGCTCACACCTGTAATCCCAGCACTTTGGGAGGCCAAAGGGAAGATACTTGAGGCCAGGAGTTCAAGAGCAGCCTGGGCAACATAGCAAGACCCCATCTCTACAAACAAGTGAACAATTGGCAGAGTCCGGCAGTGTGCACCTGTAGTCCTAGACCCTAGGGAGGCGGGGGCAGGAGGATTGTGTGAGCCCCCGAGTCTGAGGCTGTCCTGAGCTATGATGACATCACTGTACTCCACTCTGCGGAGCAGAGTAAGACACTGTCAAAGAAAAGAAAGAAGGAAGGGAGAGAGAGAGAGAAAGAGAGAAAAGAAACAGAATGTTTGCAGATGCAGCCCTGAAGTCACACAGGCTGGAGACCCACACTCAATGCTCCCCAAGCCAAAGCCGTTCATGGCATAGCAGTCCGCAGGGCAGACAGGTTAGAGGCAGGCCCTGGGGGAAAGGGGAGGCCAACGGGAGCACCCAGCCCCACCCTGCATAGACCAGCAGTGGAGATGCACCCTGATCAAACTAGGGGGGGTGAAGGGTGGCAGGCGGGGGGCAAGGTGTAAGGACAGTGATACCAGGCGTGGTGCCTACACAATGCACACAGAGGGTGGGGTGTAAGGACAGTGATGCCAGGCCTGGTGCCTACACAACGCATACCCCACCAGTCCTCACCAGTAGCAGGAAACGGCACTGAGCTCCCCCTCCAAGCGTGTTCATCATCTGGCTGGTCTGGGAAGTGGGGGTTTCCAAGAGCAATGTCCAGAGCGTGGAGCAGAGACTCACTCTGGAGGAAGCCAGGGGGAGCAGCCTCTTCCCTAGAACTTTGGAGGAGACTGGGTTAAAAGTCAGCTGGGTGCTCAGAGGGCAAAGAAATGCACAGAGAAGCCAAGCTGTCTGGAAGTTGGGGTCCTGGGAACTCAGCCGAGCTCATTCACTTTGAAAGTTGTTCTTGCCCATTATCTCTCGCAGCACCTTCCCCAGGCAGCCTGAATCGCACAGCCCTGCAAGGAAGCTGCTGCTGCTGCTTCGGTGACTGGCACCCTGAGAAGCCTGCGTCACCCCCTCAGCCCAGTAGTAAATGGGCCATTCGACCCATCAATCCTTCCCAGAATTCGAGCGGTCCCCCAATGCCTGAAAAAAGAAATGCAGCTTCCAAAGGCACCAGGCCCACTACTGGGAAAATGTTTAAGACACTGAAATTTTAAGTTAAGCCCATGGAAGGCGAAACTCAAGGGATCTCATTAAACCTCCCAGGTTAAAATGCTCTAAGGGAAAAGGCTAGGAAATTGACGAGCAAAAAACGTGTGACTCTTTCAGGTTTGAGGCCCAGGCTCTGGCCAGCTTGGCCCTGACCCTCCCAACCCCTGGGGTCCTGTCCACCAAGGAGTCAGAGTCAGCACTGGCCTGGCTGGGCCTTCTAAGTGCAAAGGAAGCTGTTCCAGGCCCCCTTGGGGACAAACCATTTACAAGTTGGCAAATTATGGTTACACACATTTGTTATTTAAGCCAGTTAGACATGGTTCAGCCCCATGATCAGCCTTTTCAGTTCCTCTTTGTTTCTTTGTTCTGTCAGCCCTTGGCAGTGCGGAACGACAGAAATAACCCTGACCTCTCAGTTCAGGTGCTGGGGAAACCGTGTGGGGCCAGGCACAGTGGCTCACACCTGTAATCCCAGCACTTTTGGGAGGCCGAGGCAGGAGGATCTCTTGAGCCCGGGAGTTGGAGTTTATAGTGAGCTATGACCATGACACTGCATGCCAGCCTGGGTGACAGAGCAAGACCCTGCCCCTAGAAAAAAAGAAGCCATGCAGTTTGAGCACCTCAGGGCTCTCCATCAAATGCATACATTCTGCTAGGAAACCTGTTATCCTTCCAGCTCCAATACTCAGCAACTGAACCCAGGAGAGACGCGGAGTTGAGGCTGGAAGTAGGTTTTCAGCATAGACCATTTCTCCTCCTGGAAATCAGCTTTCAGCATCTCAAATGCTTCCCAAGCTGCCTTTTATAAGTGTCCGTGGTCACTTCTATAAAACTACGCATTGCTTGGAGAGTTTTGTTAAGAGTCAGACAAAGGTTTGTATTTACCAGAGTTCTTAGCTGCAGGCAACTGGAATCCATACTAGCTAGTTAAAGCAGAAAGAGTAATTAAGAGATCTAGACCACTCATAGAATTTTCAGGAAGACTAAACACAAAACAGACCATGGGCGCAGCTTCCGGAAGATGGCTCGTCTTCCAGTGTCACCAGGACCTCACTGCCTCTGCAGTTGCAGGCCACAGGAGTTGTACAGAACAAGAGACTAAGTTCTTTCCCAAGCCACCACTGCTTCATGTCACTCTCAGCTAAAAATATTCCTAATTAATTAACAGTGTATTTGACTTCATCAAGCATCCCAAACCCTAAGAATGTATTTCTTCTCATTTTCCCTGGGAATTCAAACTTATCTCTTCATTCACTTAATATGTATTGATTGAATGCCTTCTGTGTGTTACACTCTACAAATCTGATCAATAAGACTGAGCCGTGCCCTCATGCAGCTAAAAGACTCGGTGAAGAATCACAGCTCTCACAGAGATTATCCTAATATGCCACTGAAGCACTTACCTTACCCAGCTGGGCAGAGACGGGGCCATCTCCCAACTGAGCCCTAAAGGAGAAGAGAGCTGCCAGCCCGCACACACAATGTAAGCCCAGCAGCAGCACGTGCAAAAGTTCAGGGATGCAAAGAGCTGGCGCCGTCGGGGAGCTGTAAGAAGTGACAATTTGAGACAAGAATGGAGGTAGGCCCAGCAGAGGCCTGGTCATGGGAGGCCTGGTGTAGCCATGTGAAGAAATTTGGATTTTATCTTCAGGATAGTGAAGAAGCATTGTATGATTCATCTAAACAATTGATCAGATTTGCAGTTTAGAAAGCCCCATCAGGGCCAGGTGAGGTGGCTCACCTCAGGCTGAGGTAGGAGAATCGCTTGAGGTCAGGAGGTCGGACCAGCCTGGGCAACACAGCATGACTCTATCTCTACAAAGGCATTTTTAAAAATTAGCCAGGCATGATGGTGCGTGTCTGCCGTCTCAGCTACTCAGGAGACTAAGGTAAGAGGACGGCTTGAGCCCAGGAGCTGGAGGCTGCAGTGAGTTATGCTAGCACCACTCAACTCCAGCCTGGGTGACCCAAAAACAAAACAAAGAAAGCCCTACCAGGCTGCACAGTGCTTGGTGGAGGGGCAAGTCACCGTCATGGTGACTTAGGGGAGGAGGGGGTGCCGTAGGGAGTAGCCACGGGGCTGGTTTCCATGTGAAGGTTGTAATGAACGACATGGGGATGGGATGAAGGGTGGAGGTGTGGAGAAGGATGGCAGGCTCTGAGAGAGGCAGGTCTGGGGGAAGATGATTAGTTCAGTCACATGCGTTTCCTGGGTTTAATTCCAACAGCTCAGTGTGGGATTTTGTTTTGTTTTGTTTTGTTTTGTTTTGTTTTTTGAGACAGAGTCTTACTCTGTCACCCAGGCTGGAGTGCAGTGGTGCAATCTCGGCTCACAGCAGCCTCCACCTTCTTGGCTCAAGGGATCCTCCCACCTCAGCCTCCGGAGTAGCTGGGACTACAGGTACATGCCACAACGCCCAGCTAATTTTTCTTTCTTTTCTTTTCTTTCTTTCTTTCTTTTTTTTTTTTTTTTTTTGTAGAGATGGGCTCTTGCCATGTCGCTCAGGCTGGTCTCAAACTCCTGGACTCAAGTAATCCTCCCTCCTTGGCCTCCCAAAGTGCTGGGAGTTAGGTGTGAGCCACCTCACCCAGCCTCCAGTGTGGGATTTTGTGTGAGGACTAAACACATTCATGAGTGTGGGCTTCATGGCCCCTCTGAGTGGGATGTCTTTACTTCACTGTCTAGAGATAATAATAATTGCTCTGGCTCTTGGAAGCCTTTTTGCTTACTTTTTGGTGTCTAGGTAGGTTACCAGATCAGTAGTACCCTGTGGATAAGAGATATGCCACTGTGCAGTATTTTCATGGTTTAAAAAACATTGTGACACATTGTTTAAACAAAGATTACCACAGAAAACAGGGTGAGATTAAAATCCTGGCGACTGGAGTTAGATGGAACTGTACTGCTCACTCCCCGAACATGCATGCAAGATGGGGCCGGCTGAGCAGGCACACCTGCAGCAGGTGGGAGCTGCTCCTGGTGACCCCCACCCCGCCCCCCCGATCACATCTGCAGGGGACAGGCATTCTCTTCTAAGAACTAATGCCATGCCATGCTACTAGAAGAATGAGTGAGTATTCAGGAGACTCCGTCTCTACAAAAATACAGAAATTAGCCAGACGTGGTGGTATGTGTCTGTAGTCCCAGCTACTTGGGAGGCTGAGGCAGGAGGATCACTTGAGCCCAGGAGTTTGAGGCTGCAGTGAGCCATGATTGTACCACTGCACTCCAGCCTGGGCAATGGAGTGAGATCCTGTTTCTAAAGAAATACAACAAAGAGTGAGTATTCAGTGGTAGAGCATGGAAGGACGATAGCACAGTTAAAAAAAAGACTTCAGTTCTCTGGGCCAAGAGAAGGTAGCAAATGACAGACAGCACTCCCCGCTTAGAGTACACTCTCCTGGTTCAGCTGTCCTCTTTTCTTCCTCCATTCCCACCAATTCTGGGCTAAAAGCTTTCCCTCTACCCTCCCACAGCATCCTCCCTGAGCCTTCAATCAAAGCATCTACCATACTGCGCTCATAGCGAGGGGCTGTCTCTCTGTCTTTCCCTGCGGGCTGGGAACCATTGCATTTCACCATTTATCTCCATGGCCTAGCACATGTCTAGCACAACATAGTCATTAAATAAACCCTGTGGAATAAATTAAGTGTGGAATAGACTGGTTTCCATGGGTGGTTACACAGGTTGTGCACTGCACAACCATGTGCAACATTCCTGGTAAAAGACAGGAATTTATTGATTGGCTGGGCTCTTTGAATAGCCAGGGAAAGCGTTTGATCATTGCATGCCCTCTGCCTGGGAAAATCACATATCCTAACAACTTCTTAAGCCTTACTTCATGGTCGAATGGGGGAACATTCATACAGTTTCCTCAGCTCTCCAGTCTGCCCACAAAGGTGATATTGTTTAAGGGGCAATCTTTCCTTGCCTTCCACCAGTCTCTCTTAACTTGACCCAGGTAATCTCTTTCACTGCTTACCAAAAATATTTGAGCTCCAGCTATCCTGTTTGCAGAACGGTGACATATTCCATTAGGCAGGCAAGACCTAACAAATGTCCTCTCTGAAGCCATCAGAAACTGTGCCAGTTAAACCTGGACCTGGCAAGAACCCCAGGACCCAGCACGTCTCAAAATGCCCAGCATTTGCTGTCTGCCATGTCACAGAACACCCGCCATCAGGACCAGCCAAGAAGAAGGAAAAGCTTTCATCACAAGTGCACTGTGACGGGGGCTGTACATTGAGTTCCCCTCAAGAACCATCCCGCAGCTCAAGCTTCCTGGAGAGTAAGGGATTTCTCTAGGGTACCTGGTTTTCCAACCTTATTGTTCAGGTCACGAGGGAATCACAGATGTTAGGTCTGGATGCAAGCGTAGAAACCATCTGGCATCCCCCTCGCTTTATAGACGAGGATGCAGCTCAGGGACACAGTCCAAGCTCAACCATCCATGGAAGTGGTGGGCACAGAGATTCAGAGAGATGAAAGCTCATGACAGCCTGTCACCACCAACTCTTCCCATCAGACCCGTGCAGAGAAACCTAACTTAGAAGTTAAACCTTTTGGAGAACCTCTCCAACTTACCCAGCATCATTCAGGCAGACTGTGTGCTGTTAGAGCGCGACATTCTTACTCAGACCTCCAGGCCTTTGCTTCTGCAGTTCCTCCCACTGCAGGATGCCTTTTCCTTCCTCCCTACTAGATCTTACGTTTCTTTCAGGGACCAGCTCCTGTGCCACCTTTGAGAGGGACCTACCAATTCAGCCCTCTTCTTTCTACCCTACGGAGTGAATGACTCCTTCCTTCACAGTCCTCTGAAGGTGGGGGAACTTCCTTTAGGAAGGTGGTCGAGTTGTTTTTCTGCCTGGAACACGTTCATGCTCATTACCCTCAGATTTCAAGCCACTGTCTCCTCTTTGTCCTTCTGGTACTAACTCAGATGTCACCTCCTTCAAGTAGCCTTCCCCGACTGGCTCCCCCTCCCATTCTGCCTTCCAATGAGCCTGCTTATTTCCTTCACTGTGCTCATCACCAGCTGTAATTTTACATTTGTTCTTACTTATTTGCTTATTAAAAAGTATTTATTGTGGCCAGGTGCAGTGGCTCACACCCGTAATCCCAGCACTTTGGGAGGCCGAGCGGGAGGATCATGTGAGGTCAGGAGTTCAAGACCACCCTGGCTAATATGGTGAAACCCCGTTTTCTACTAAAAATGCAAAAAATTAGCCGGGCATGGTGGCACATGCCTGTAATCCCAGCTATTCTGGAGGCTGAGGCAGGAGAATCGCTTGAACTCAGGAGGTAGAGGTTGTACTGAGCTAAGATCATGCCATTGCACTCCAGCCTGGGCAACAAGAGCGAAACTCTGTCTCAAAAAAGATATTTATTGCACTCTTGCTACATTTCAGTCACTTTCAGATGCAACGATGACAAGAAACAGGGATGTATGCTCTCAGAATGTCACATCCTGGTAGGGTTGGGATGAGAGACAGGACACATCACAGACACTATGGTGGATGATTGGACAGTGCCAGGTGACAAATGAGGTAGTAAATCCAGGTGACAGGTGAGGGCAGCTTGGCCAAGGTCCACACCACTACTTAGTGCCTGGAAAGCGTGCTCCATAAGGACGGGGACTCTGTACCTGGGCTTCTAGGGCACCTAAGGGCCCAGAGGCAGGCAATGCACATCCACCAAAGATATTAGTGAGCATGCTTTCTTATCCACCTACCACCAGACCCGGAGCTCCTCGAGGAAAGAGATTACTTATTATTTACCTCTCTATGTCCTATACCTAGCCCATGGCAATATGAGTATGTGCCCCCAAAAGACCCATTCTCCATCTTGTCTTCAGAGAGCACAAAGCAGATCAGAGAAAGTAAGCTGCTTTCCTCCTCTCATTTAATGCAAGAAATGTTACACAGCTGCTCTGTCTATGGAATGTGATAAATGACCTTGTATTTTTTCTACTTGGCTTAGCTCATCAGTGCTTTGCCAACTGTGTATTGTGGCTCATTTATTCATCTGGCTCATGTAGTCATCCAATACACCTTTATTGGATGTGCACAGATGTCAGTGGCACTGGGGATCACAGTAACTCCTCAAGTAGGAGCTGTCCCAGCCTCCCTCCAAACCGAGCTCCCTCCCTGAAATCCAATCCCTCCCTGGAAGCACACAGGAATCTTGCCTGTCTGGGAGACTGTTGTATCTCCAGTCCCTAACACTGTGCCAAGCTTACAGCAGGGGCTTAGTCAATGTTTTACAAATAAATGGGGCCCTGCTGGGGACTCAGTGGTGGGGTCGGGGAATGCCTCAGATTGGTGGTGCAACAGGATTTGGTTGAAAGGCAGAGATTTCTGAGTCAATTTAGACTGGAACACCAACCACGTGCTTTTGGGCGGCCACTTGGAGCCCTTGCCTATCACCATGACAGGATGCTTCTTTCCATGCAGGGTCCATGCCCTTTAATCAGAACTGCATATGGGAAAACTCGGCAAAGCCATGTGACCATATATGCAGAAATGACGGTGATCATATCCCCGTAACTGAGAGCACCGCAAGAAGAAACTGGAGGGGTTTCCAGGTTTCTCAGGGGATGAGATTCCCACTCATGGTTTAAGGCACAGAATCAGCATTGTCTCTCTAAGAAGCTTCCCCGTCTACTGGAGCCCCTGGGGTGCATCACTGAGTCACAGCACCCGCTCCTTTGCTACTATTATCTGCTGCTTGTCTGACTCCCCCCACTACCCTGAGGGGTCACTCAGGACCAGAACAGCATCTCATTTATTTTGAAACCTCAGGTCATAACAGAAGGCCCTGGCACATAGAAAATGTTGGATAAACAAACTTTTGCTGAACTGAATTCTTATTCCAACCTTCTCTCACATTCATTAAAGACACAAAAGGACACATCTGTAGACTGAAGACATTTTTGGCTTCACACCCAGCTCTTGGTCTATCTCAGCGTGCACTGGCCAGGATCTGTAATATGTGTTATGGAGATGTGGGAGGTTGTTGGACACTGAGCAGTGCCGTTCAGGCTGCTTTCCTGTGGGCACTCACTCAAGCCAAGCATCCCTCAGGAGAGGCTGTGTATCACGCTGGAACCAGACCCCAAGCCAACATGTAGCACCCGAATGTGCACAGTGGGGTCCTTCAGTGAGGTACTTAAACTCTCTGTGCCTCGGTTTCTCTTCTGTGAAATGGAATGGTAGTAATGCCTGGCATCTGGGTCACTGGGAGGATTAAATGAGCTAATACATACAAAGCAATGAGAAAACACTGACATGTGACAAATGTGGTATAGATGTCAGCTATTGTCCCTACTGAGGCAGGACAGACAGTGGCCTAGCGGGAGGAGCAGGGTCTACGTTGCAGGTGTTACTAGAAGCCTTCTCCTTGCCCGACTCCCCCAAATATTTCTTCCACATCCTCACCTCGGTGGTTTTTGTGATTAAAAAAAAGAAGAAGAAGAAGAAGAGATAGCAGTAGACATAATGCCTCCCAGGGTTCTGTATCCTCATTCCCAACCATCTTCAGTCCTTATCCAGGTGGTCAGGACCGTGGCTCCTGGGATGCATTCCTGTCACTCAGCTGGGCTCCAACTCCTTGGTAACCAACACGGAGCCTGGTGCCAGGTCAATACTTAGAATACAGTATGTGGATGGGCTGCTTCTTGTTGCTAGACTGGCTGGGGCTGTAAGTTCTACATAAAAGAGTTCCCCATGGGAAAAGAGTAAAATGCATAATCATGGATCTGAATTCATCCAAGGCAATTATGGTGAAGCCACCCCTCTGGCCAGTAACCAGTATGTGCCCGTGGCTGGTTTAAGGGTAGAAATGTGTCCCAGCTCTGTTGGCTGTGACAGGAGAGGGAGAAGTCTCCCAAGAGGCATCTGGGGAAGATCTCTTTGCTCTAAATTTAAAAAGAAAAAAAAATGTATGGCAAGAAATCAACATTCTTCTACTAAGCGTTCTTGTAGAATAAGGGGTCCTGACCCTGTGGCATTTACCCTATGACCATGCAGTAAACCTACGACAAAGATGCGGGATGAAGATGGGGCTCGAAATGCACTGGAGCCTCTAAGCCAACCAACCCACAAGCTCTCTCGCCACATGTTCCTGGAGACGATACTTTCAGCTCCTTGGCTGAGCTCTTGGGGCTGCTTTTCTGTAACTGGACCAGTTAAGATGCATTCGGCTGATAGTCACCAAAAAACCAACTAGCCAATGATTTAAATCAGGAGATAGCAAGCTTTTTCTGCAAAGGGCTAGAACATTAATACTTGAGGCTTTGCAGGCCACAGTCTCTGTCACAACAACTCACACCTGTCCCTGAAGCTCAAAACGCCACCGATGAAATGTAAGCACAAGGGTAGCTGTGTGCCAATAAAATGCAATTTGCAAAACCAGGCAGCAGGCTGGGTTTGACCCACGAGGTTTAAACCATGAAAACATCCATCGTTTACTTAACAAAAATCCTGGGCAAGATCCCAGGGCTGGCTGAGTAACTGTGACGTGGGCACCTCTGCAGTTTCCCATTCTTCCTTCCCAGGCTCCAAGGTGGAATGGACAGGAGGCTGAGAGGGACCCTGATGTCCTCCTCACCGGCCGGCACACTGGCCTTGCATTCTATGTGCCATCCTCAGTGGCAAGGCCAGGTGCTGTCTCACCCTCTGTTGTGAGACATGAGCAAGCGGGGAAGTGGGTGGGGACAGCTCTGGGGAGCTGACCAAGAGCGTCAGCCGCATGACTTGTCAAGGAGACCCAGGGATTAGTGAGTGAGAGAGGAGGCTAGCCTAGGAAAGGAGCCAGGGGCACCAGCCCCCACCCTTCGGCCAGGACGGCAGCTTCCATGCACACGAAAGAAGCAGAAAACTTATTTCTGAATATTAAATATTAAGATTGAATAAAACTTTAATTAAATTAAGTTTACATCTTAACAAAATCGCAGAGACAAGAGGAACACTCAGGAAGTGATTTGAAGACACTGTCAGGAGTCATATGATCTAATTTGTCAAATAGTTAATACTTCACAAACTGCATTCACATGCCTTTTAATTGTGTCCTCTTCAGAAGCTTGTGAGGTTTCAGTCCCCAGTTTACAGGTGAAATTGGCAGAGTTGGGGGGTTTAAATTTGGACCCTCTCAACTCCAAGCCCGTCTCTCTTCTGTTCAGTGCTGTTAGATTGCATGGTGCAGCCGGCAGGTGGCTGAGCCTGCGGCACCAGGTGCCGGGTCTGGGGGAAAGGTACAGGAGGAAGTGAAGAGCGCCACAGAGCTGTCCGAGAAGATCATCTTCCTGCTCTGTTGGGCCTCTGTTCAGAGCCAGGAGGGGCGGTGGAGACTTCCTGGGGACCCAGAGCTCAGCTCAAGGCAGCCAGGCCCAACATTCAAAATTGGATGAGCTGTCACCCCAGATGTGTTCAGGCGCAGAAGGGAGAGCCCTTGGAAGGGGCTTTGGCACAGGTTCAGTGTCAAGAGCTGCGTTCCCAAGGCCCCTTTCACCACAGGAATTTCGAGCAAAGGGGTGTCTGGGAGGCTGAGAGGTCCTAGGAGCTGCTCAGGTGGCTGGCAGGACCTGCGAGCCAGAAGGTCCGGGGCTTGCAGGAAGGGCATGGGTGGGATGAGAAGGAGATTGCCATGCAGTCAGGAGAGCTGTGCCAGTTGCTCCTCATGGCTGAGAGACCCTGGGCAGCCATGACAGGAGGGCAGAGATGCCACCTACATTCCCACCTTCTGGTCTGTTCTGGGAGGAGGAGGCAGATGCCCACACCTGCCCCTCAGAGCGCCCCGTGAAAGGTAGAACAAGAAGGAGATGCAGAAATGACTCTCACCACACACTGATGCTCCCACAGCCACAGGCTCACACACGCACCCACGCTCACACCCTCACATTCACTCTCACTCACACGCATGCTCACACTCTCACACTCACACATTGCTATGGGGCTGTGTCCCCCCAGATTCGTGCATTGAAGCTTAGTAGCCGATGTGATAGAATGAAGAGGTGAGGTCTTGCGGACGTCATGATGGTACCAGGGCAGAGCCCTCCTGCATGGGGTTGGAGTCCTTATAAAATAGCTGGAGGAAGTGGGTTCCTTCCCCCACAAGAGGACACAGCGCCCTCTCTTCCAGGGACTGCAGCAACATGGTGCCATCTTGGAATCAGAGACCCTGACCCTCCCCCAGACACCAAACCTCCCAGCCTCCAGAACTGTGAGAAACACATTTCTGTCGTTTATGAATGGCTCAGTGTCAGGGATTTTATTACAGCCGTCTGAATGGACTAAGACACACAGCCATACATTCACATTCACACATGCGCTCACACCCACACACTCACACTCATTAACACTCACATACAGCCACATGTGCCAGCAATTTTGAATATTTTACAGATGAAAAAAACTGAGGCTGAGAAATGAAGAGGAGCCTCTATGGCCACAAGGTACATAAGTCAGAGCCACACCCAGATCTGGGCAATGGACACCTGCCTGCTCCTCTCTCTCCTGCCCTCGGCTCCCAGCCACTGATAGTTGTCCCTAGCAGTAAGTGAAGGGTCAGGGTGGCCACCATGGCCTGGGACCTGCCACCGACAAGCTTCTGCCCTCACATGGGCCAGAGATTGCGCATCACCTCGTGCTCCGGCGGCGCCATGGGGCGCTCTGAGGGATGTAGGTGTCCGTGTCAACAGCAGTGGAGCAAATCAGGTTGGGGGTGGGGGTTTAGACCACGGGACAAGCAGCCTGTGCCTCCAGGGCAGTAGTAATGAGCTGGTCCGTGTGCTGTCAACGCGCACCTTCTAGGAACAACTGATGAGGGGCCTTAACCAAACCCAGCACAGAGGGAACACTCCCCCTGGGTGGGCCTAGGCTCAGTCTGAGGCCTTCTGCTCATGGCCAGCTGCCTCACCCAGCTGTCCCAGCGGCCTGGCTCCTCTGGACAGAGTGTGCGGGGAGGTGGGTCCTGTTTTTAAGCTAGGTCTCCCCTGCTGAGCAGTTGGGCCCAAAGGCACAGTGCCTCTGGGTCTGGAGACTCGTGAGTCAGCTGGGATCAGCACTGGGTTCCACTTCCTTCAACCCTCGCCTCCGTCCCTGGCCTTGTCTCCAGGTGGGGTGGGTGTCCCAGGCACAGAGCATGTCCTGGCCTGCCCATGACCCAGACCCTGGGCTGTGTTTCTGCAGAGGAGACAGAGGCCTTGGAGCCTCCTACAGCTTCTGGGCCTCTTCTGGGCCAGTCAGACCACTCTGAGAGGAAGAAGGGAAATTGCCCTGACGAGAAAAGTGAAATCTTTCTGAAGTGAGGGCGGAGAGCCTGGGAAATTCTAAACAGAGATAGCAGAGGCTTGTTTTCAGATTTGGAAAGAGATGGTCTCTCTGCCTGAGCAGGTTTTCCACTGGAGAGGTGGGTGTTGCCAGTGTGTGCAGGCAGGCCACCTCACAGCCAGGCGAGTCTAACTGTAGCCCAGATGGGTCAGGTGAGCCGATTAAGTCCCTATAGACCCATCCCCTTTTATTGGGTACTTCGGAGGGCTGCTGAGGAAAACAGAACCCACTCTAGAGCCAGAGAAAATTGATTGTTTTTAATTCTCACACACTCCAAGTCAAGCCAAAACTCATGGAAGTGTTTGGAGAAAGGATTTATAAAGTTGGAGAGACAGGGCCTCCAAGCATCCTGGAAAAACCTTTCCAGTTAATAGAAGTCACACGCCGAGCCTTCCCTGTGACCAAGGCTGCGCCTCAGAACCATGGGAGCCCCACTGTGCTCATTATGGGTTGCCACAGAGGAGCCTCCCTGCTTTCTACACGTGTGCTTTTACAGAGCCCTCAAATTCCCAAGACTTTGTTCCAAGACCTGACATCTCACCTGAAATGACCCTCCTGGGGTCTCCACTGAGCTGCTGCCTAAGATCCTGCTCACGGCTGAGCCAGCCCTAGACCATCCAAATCCAATAGGCAGACCCCGCAGGCGAAGCCCCCCCCCGTGCCCCACTTTCTCACTTCACTAATTCTGTTCCTACCCCCTCGGACCCCTGCTCCACATGAATCTGACCCATTTATCCCTGGAAGATATGGCAGCCCCCCTGAATCTGCAGTTGAATGAACCATGGTCCAAAACCAGGTGAGTATGATACAGTCAGATATGTTGAGAGAAAGAGAAACCTCATTCACAGAACTTCTGTTCCAATAGACTGTCATAAATTGTTCTATTTTGTTATTATTGTTCATCTCTTACTGCACCCAATTTATAAATGAAACTTCCTATTAGGTGTGAACGTGCAAAGGAAACACCCCATAGAGGTCTATAGGTGCTATCATTAGGATGTTTGTCCTGCAAACTGCATGTTGAAATTTGATCCCCCAATGTTGGAGGCGGAGCCTAATGGGAGGGGCTTGGGTCATGGGGCGGATCCCTCCGGAATAGATTACAACCCTCCCCTGAGAGACTGGAGAGTGAGTTCTTGCTCTGTTCCCTTGAGAGCTGGCTGTTAAAAAGAACCTGGCACCTGCCCTCTCTACCTTGCCTCCTTTCTGGGGCGTGAATTCTGCACTCGCAGGCTTCCTTCACCTTCTGCTGAGAGCGGAAGCAGCCCGTGGTCCTCGCCAGATGCTGATCTCAATCCTGACAATTTCCAGTCATCAGAATCATGAGCCAAAGAAGCCACTTTCCTTTATAAATTACAACCTTCTATATTCCTTTAGAGCAACACAAACAGACAATAGGGGTCGGTACTATCTGAGGTTCCAGGCATCCACGGGAGAGGGGGGTAGTCTTGGAACATATCCCCCCTGGAAAGGGAGCCCTACTGTATTAAGCCTTCCTTTGTCACCTCCTCAGATAACTCTTTTAGGGGAACTTTCTCAATTTTTGCCTTATTTCCACATTTATAAATTGGAGCCCCTCTCTGTGGCACTGCGAGGTTATCACGATCGATTAACAGAGCTTCTCTCCTGGAAGAGTCGCTGGGGAATTCTGCCTGGTCACATCAGGAAATGTCTGGGGACAGGGAGAGGACAGCCAGCCATTAAAGCTCAGGAGAAGTCAGAAAGGAGATCATGTCTGTGCTGGGGGCTGGAGGGAAGTGTAGTGAGCATTCAGACCTGAGCAAAGATGGAGGCGTCATTAGAGAGGAGACGGAGCAAATCCTGCAATCAAAGCAGAGGCCAAGCAGGGAGGAATCCAGAGGTGCTCATGAGAAGGTGGCATCAGTGTTGGGAGGAGTCAGAGCTGTTGTCCAGCCTCTGCTCCCCAACAGAGGTCACCGTCCTGCCTCCACAACTCGTTCCTGCCTTGATGCTGAGTGGCCTGCAGGTTCCTTGACATTTATCTTTCCACCAGGTACCTAGAGTCATTCTTGGACCTAGATCTGGTGAATAAATGGGAACCATCTTTCTTCTTACAAACATCCATCAAGGGATCTGAGCAGAGGAACGATGTGGTCAGGTGGTAGCTTTAGGGAAGTATCTTCACCATCAGACGAGAGAGAGACTGGACGGGGACAAGGAAGGCAGGAGGTGGGTTAGGAGCCGATTGTGATAATCCCCTCAGCCTGGCCCCTCCAGCTCTGAAGTGCTGCTCACCCCTACTCCCCTCCATCTGAAGGCCTGATTGCAAGCCCAGTCTCAGTGGCCCAGCTGTGGCCACCTGCCCTGAGCTCCCCTGAGCTGGCCTGGACCGTCTCATCCTCTCAGCTGGTGCTTTGAGTCTGGTCCTCAGGCCTGGCCGTCACTGCTTCCATTCAGGCCACAGGTGTTACTGCACACTGAGCCCCAGAGGGCGCTCCCCTTGTGCTTTTGTTGGCACTCCTGGTGACAGAGGTGGCTGGTCACTTGTCAGGTGCTGGGAGAGTCTTTATGCTCCCTCACTTTGCAGCAGAAGTGGCACCTCCTCCTTAGGCGGCAAACCTGCTCGGGGAGGGGTACAGGAGCCCTGAGGCAACCTCTTTAGCTTGGTTGCAGAGGCCCATTCTTCCCATATTGGGAGCTCATAGATTGTAAAAAGGTGATGGAACAGGCTTGGACAGGATCTATTTGCAGCCCTCCCAAGAAGTGCCTGGGCCTTTCTGACTTGGCGGCCCTGGTCCTTATCAGGCGCATGTGTGGTAGGATGGAGAAGTCTCTTGCCAAGGGACCCTGCTTTGCTTCCAACTTCCCCTGCCTGGGCTTAAGTAGGGAAATACTTGGTTCTGTGAAAAGCAGCTGTAATAAAGGTAGAGCTTCCCATACACATGACTCATCCAGCCTCCGGCCCCTCAGGAAATGCCATTTATAAGGACACACAGGTGGACCAAGGCAGCCAGGCTGGGTTCTTGCCGCTTTGTGTGGAGCTCTGACTTTCAGGCACTGCCCTCTCCTGGGCATCCCCTTTGCTTCTAGAGTCAGTGGCCTCTGTGCCTCTGTGCAGACCAGAGGCAGCTTCCGCAGGTGGCACTCTGCAAAAGGCCCGCTTTCCATTCTTCAGCTCTCTTTTCATCTGGCTGCTGCCACTGCATTCCCTACCTTCTCACTCACCCCTTCCTTAGTGCCTGTCTGTTTGTCCCTGTTTTTCCAGCCCCACTGCTTACACCCCAGACCCCCAGCAATGCTGGTTGGCCTCCTGGTGGTCTGAGTCCAAAGAGATTCCCACTTCCTAGGAAAGGAAGGCTCCTCTTTGCTTATCCAGACCTGCAGATGAGTGAAAGGCCACAGAGAAGACGATGTGGTTTGCAAACTAAGAAAAGAGGAGGTTGACCCCTGTATTAAATATACTGACTCTTAAAAACTACTCCTATTTAGAAGCAAAAAAGGAACTATTGAAGGATTCTTATTACTCCCTGAGAAATATTGCTGTCTCCCATTATTTCTCTGAAAAAAAAAAAAAACCTCATTGTTAAAGGGTTTCCAAGCAAATGTTATGCAGGAGCTTGGACTTCACCTGTTAAAGAGTGGACCGCCATCAGGAAGCATGGCTTGCAAGCCAGAGAGGCAGGTGATGGCGCCGGATCCCCACGGTGACATTCATGGAAGCAGCACCCTCCCCACCTGGGGACGGGTTCTCCTGAGCAGGTGGATACTCCACAGCAGGGGCTGGCAGTCTAGTTTCCTAACCATGTTCTCGATGGGACAGAGTCCAAATTTCGGACGCAGAATCCTGACTCTGCCAGTAGGAAGGTTTGGACAGCCCTGAGAGAAGCCTCAGGAAAAGTTGATCTTCCTGGAATAAAATCGTTTTCCTGCATGTCGTCCCTGAGTATCCAAGGGCCCCAATGCTCCTGGCAGATTTCTCAGCAGGAGTGACTATTCTTTAGAAAGAATGGATAACGTGTAGCAACTGGCTCCCCAGCCTCGACAGAAGAGCGGGAGGAAAGAGCCGAACCACTACTCCATTGCAGTCATCTTCACATGCACTGCAGTGTGGGAAGGTGGTGCGATAAAGCCTGGCTAATGTTAAATCTCTTTAAGGATTAGAGGGTTGATTCATTAATAATTACCTGCAGTACTATTTGCAATTCTGTTGCCCAAGAGAACACATTTTTAGGGCAGCTTTCTTTTCATGGCCATTAAGAAATTATTAAAATAATTGTGATTTGGTGAGAAATTATTAATGACTTCTTAATGGAAGTGGAGAGAAAGCTGACCTAATAAAGTCGTTCTCTTGAGCAACAGAATTGAGAATAGCCCTGTAGCTAATAATTCTTAAAGTCAGTTATAGAGATAGAGTACTCATTTTTTCATTAAGGAAAATACATATTATAGAATCAACACCCAAGTAATATGATTTTGAATCATACAGCCAGGATTTTTAAATACTTTATTATTGCTCCCATAAATTCCTCAACTCCCAAAATTTATGCTGGGAAAATTAATCCTTCCTATCTTGCTTTCTTAAGACTCCAGAATTCTCTTCCTTTCTGCCCTCAAAAGGAGGTGATCTGCCACATTTCCAAACACTCGCTTTCCTTCTTGGAATCTCTGCCTTGGCGGTTATATCCTATCTGAAATATAACCGCGGGTGAACTTGCTTCACCATCTCACTAAATTATTGTTCCCTGAGGGGCACTAGGCCTGGGACATCCGACTTTGTGTTAAACACTGTGTGATTTATCCACAACACACACTTGGCAAATGTGTCTGAAATGACTACTCAAGCCCGGAATCAAAATGTGGTCACCCCCATGGTGCGCAATGGAAAACTGGCCTTCAAAGAAGCTACACTGAGCATCCAGGACCTGGGACTGCAGCCCCCAGCTGGAGTCTTAATTTTAGTTCTTATCCAAACTATAGGGCTAGGAAGCTTTGGCTTCTTCCCTAAAGAAGCTGCATTTCCCACTCATTGCCATGCCCCTCTAATTGGAAGGAGAACCCACATTTTTCCCCCTGAATCCAAAGTCTTAGTCTGGAAATGGTGCTGTTCTCTAACCTTCATCCATGACCTGTCCTCTCAGTCAGCTGCTCCTCCCTAAACCAATGGATATCTTGAGAGCTCGTGTTTTCACGTTCCTGTGGGAAGTTTTTAGGACAAACAAACTTACGAGATGTGGGATGTGGAGGACAGACAAAGGCTAGACTGAAGGTCAGTATGACTATAAGATCAAACAAAGAAAGATGCACTTGGTTCTTTTATTTTATTCTATTTTTACACTGGGAATTGTTTGGTTTTTTGCTCTGGTTTTTGTTTTTGAGACAGGGGCTCTGTCACCCAGACTGGAATGCAATGGTGCCACCACAGCTCACGGCTCAAGCAGATCCTCCCACCTCAGACTCCAGAGGATCTGGAACTGCAAGGCTTTTGCCACCACGCCCGGCTGATTTTGTCATTTCGTAGAGAAGGGGTTTCACCATGTTGCCTAGGCTGGTGTCGAACTCCTGAGCTCAAGCAGTCCACCTGCCTTGGCCTCACCAAGTGCTGGGATTACAAGCGTGAGCCACCTTGCCCAGCTGCAGTTAGTGTTTTTAAGCATAAAGAAAGAAATGTATTTCATCTGCTATCTGGCTCCATGTGCTGTAACTAGAGACAAAATAATCCTTGAAAGAAACTGAAAACTTACTTTCAAATGTTCTCCTGGGATACATCACTTCGCTAAGGGATGACTCAGGTGAGCATAGAGGGTGTGACAGTGCTGGTTTTCTTTATAAATCAGATATAAGATAAGAAGCAAAATGTATAGGGACACTTCTACTAAAAGAGGTCAGAAGGAAGATGGAAGCCGTGGCACACGTAAGACAAGTTAGCAGAGGAGGAGGAAGGTGATGTGGATGGAAATGAGGTTAAAAAAATTAACTGAAGAACATACCTGGGCAAAGGAATGTAAAGACAGGCTATATTTTGACTAAGCAGGTTTAGTCAGACAACAAAGAGAAAAATTCCCTCAAAACTAATTTCAATAAGCATAATTCTTCTTAATTATATTTTTAAATTAACATATGATAGTTGTGCATGTTTTGGGGGTACATGTGAGGTTTTAATACCTGTATTCAGCATGTCATGATCAAGTCAGGGTGATCGGGGTATCTCTCAGCTCAGACGTTTATCTTTTCTTTGTGATGGGAACATTATAATTCTTCTCTTCTAGTCACTTTGAAAGTTACAGTAAATAATTGTTAACTGTAATTTCCCTATTGTACTGTCAAATACAGTGAACATAATTCTTCATGGCAGACATTGGAGCTTAGAAGTTTTCAAAATGGAAGAACAAGTTTTGATCAAATATAATCATGCTTAACTTGTGAACTGACCACCGCAGTCAAAACAGATTTGAGCAGCACTCTGAGAGATGACACACTGGAAACCACAAAGGAAGTGACTAGTGCGAAGGTGGAGGGCTGGGGAAACCCCCAGGAGGCCTGGAGCTAGCCCTCAAACTCAAAGCCACAGCCAAGCACACTACAGCCAGCCACCCTGTTGCTGGAGGCATCGAAGCCTTGTACGGAAGAGGTCCAGTTCTGATGCCCACACCATCTGCAAATGTTAATTCTTCTCAGTGAACCCCAAAGCAAACTTGTGAGCAATGAAGGAAACCTTCAATAAAAATTTTAGGCATTCTTGAACCTCTCCTCTGCAAATTCTTCTTTGTGTTATGGGAAAGTTTCGAGTTACAGATTGTCAACATGAGGGATAGATTCAAATTATTCAGCTACATTTTAAAAATTCTCAACCTAGAAATCAAGTTTGAAATGAGTATGGATCTAGAAGAAGCTGAGAAAACAATTCTAGGAGATCTAGAGGGACAAAAATGTACTTCTCCCAGCCCTAAGCCATTGCATGTTTTTGTTCTAAGTGGCCTGCTGTACTTTTATAAAACAAGAAGATCACCCAAACTTCTAATATTCTGGGGCCTATGTAGTCAGCGGGTAAAGTGAATTTTCCTTTCTTGCTATGGACCAAGAAGAGTCTCAGACACCCAACTTAGGCGTCACCAGACTGTTTTTAGTCTGATCATGAGCCTCTACTAAACCCAGAATTTCTTTGTCCCAAAGAAGAGTCATGTGTGTTTAACAGACGTAAAATCTGTGCTAAGTGGGAGTCCTGGGCCTGCCTTCTGCGGTCTGTGCGTGGTGAGAGGGAATCCTGCATAGTCCATCTGCTGCAGAAGAAGCTTCCAGAGAGGGAGAGAGAGGCCAGCCAGAGACAGAAGCTTGTCCTCCCACATCTCTCTAAATGAACCTGGTTTCTGCTTTCCTGTGATGCTCCCAGAACCATTCAGATCTCCTCTTACCCTCTATTTTGCTATTAACTTCTAGAAACAAGGCCCACTTGGGTCTGCCTAATATAGAATTCCCTAAACTGGAGCCAGTTCTATATTAGTAAGTTTATGGTGATTTTCTCTGTCCTCTTTCTAAATGAAAAAAACAAAAGGTAATTACAATAAGAGCTGTGTTTTTTAAATTGAGCTCTTAATAAGTACCATGAACTAGTCTCATTTTTACAAGCATTACCCTATTTGAACTTCACAAACAATCTGATGTTAAATGCACACTCTGAATGAAGAGACCCCCCCAAATAGGCTTTGTGTGAGCAACATGGCTGTTTATTCACCTGGGTGCAGGCGGGCTGAGTACAAAAGAGAGTCAGCGGAGGATGCAAGAATAGGAATTGGTTTTATAGGTTTGGGGCAAACAGTGGAAAGTTACAGAAGTTACAGCTCAGGGTGGTTTTTTGCAAGCTGGGAGGGGGCCATAGGTTTGCAAGATGGGAGGGAGTTGTAGGGTCTAGAGTCACAAGGTTGACCAAGGTCGGTCACAAAGCCCAATGGCCTTGTCAATTGAGGCCAGAAGAAGAAACAATAGAAGAATGCCTCAGGTCAGTTAGGGCTTTTCATGGTCTTCCAGTTACTTCAGGTTTTCTAATTCCAGATGGCCCTCTAGAGTTGTATGTGCGAGCCACAGAGGTTACCATGCCACCAACGAGAGGTCAGACCTTACACCTGAGTGGTTATGAGCTGGGTACAGTTGCTTTTATTAATCTATAAATGAGAAAACTGAAGCTCCGAGAGGCTTATTTACTTCCCCAAGGCCGCACAGCTAGCTCGTAAGTGATGAAGCTCGGATTGCAGCTGCTCAGTCTGACTCCAAAGTCTCTCTCCTCTCCCTCATTCTCTACCTGCCCACTGTAACCACCATGGTAGGTTAGTTATCTAAAGGTACAAACAGGAGTTTTAACATTTATTTTTGCTCATGTGAAAAATAAACCCCAGGAAATTGGAACCATAAAAGCATCAGACCCACCTTTGGATTGTTCTGCAAAATCAATGCAGAGAAAGCAGAAAGGCTTTCATTGAACCATATAGATAAAAATAAAAGACCCAACAGAGCAAAGGTTCCCTAGTGGTGGGGAGGAGGGGGATCAGGGAAGTAGAGGTGGAGACAGGCAGCCTCTGAAGCCTCCCCACTCAAGTGCAGGGCGGCACCGTAGCTGCGGATCTCAGGTGCTCCTCTTCCTGCTCCACACCTGAGCCCACCTCCTCCTCTCCTGCTTGCCTCTTAGCATTCAAGCTGAGGCCTCCCAACCACATCCCAGAGGGCAAGTGGCAGGCAGACAGTTAAGAAGCTGAGCAGCCAGCTAGGGTTGCTGCTCCGTTCCCAGAAGCCCCACCAGCCACTTCTGTAGACCTGCCCACGGCCAGGACCTCGTCACAAAGCCACCCCTGGATAGGGGGGCCGGCCTCTTACAGCTGCCCACCCAACTGGGGTACTCATAGGTGTCAGGCAGGGCTCAGCAGCAGAGAGCCAAGTCTTTCTGAAAGCAGAAAGGGAGTGCTCACAGGGAATTACATGACTCACGGAATCATCAAGAGGGCAGGTTCGCTTCCCAAAGTCACAGGGCTGGCTGCGGAAGGACCTGCCTTCTGCTACAATCAGGGAAGCCCTGGTCACAGCGGGAGGCCAGGGCTACAACTGTAGTCCTTTTTCTAGGAGCTCTGCCCCCACATGGTTGCGTCCCTCCCTGCCTCTGTCTCTCAGCTTAACCCAGCTTCAAATTCGTCTCATGACAGAGAGATGTGACTAATCTGATGGGCAGAACCCACATCACATCCAGAACCCTAGCGCAAAGGTGCTGGGAAGTGCAGGCTTGCTTTCCAGCTGGTGCAGAACCAAAGGTGCAGAGGAGGAAGCTGAAGTGGATGCCACGTATGCCCATGCCCATCAGCCACAAGCTAGCAAAGGAAGCAGAGTTCTATTTGCAGGAGTCTTTGGCTTCTGAGCTGCTGGTGGCGAGGGAAGGGAAAGGGGAGGGCAGTGGGGGTAAAAACAACCCTTCTTGCTTTCCTGTGTAAAGGACTCAGGATGTGATTGGTGAGCCCATCATCTGGGGAGAGGCAAGAAGGGGAGAGGGGGAAGAAAAGCTTCAAAAGAAACATGGCAGCCAGGTGCGGTAGCTCTCACCTGTAATCCCAGCACTCTGAGAGGCCAAGGCAGGTGGATCACCTGAGGTTGGGAGTTCGAGACCAGCCTGACCAACATGGAGAAACCCTGTCTCTACGAAAATAAAAAATAAAAAATACAAAGATTAGCTCGGCATGGTGGCGCATGCCTGTAGTCCCAGCCACTCAGGAGGCTGAAGCAGGAGAATCGCTTGAACCTGGGAAGCTGAGGTTGCTGTGAGCCAGATTGCACCATTGCACTCCAGCCTGGGTAACAAGAGTGAAACTCCATCTCAAAAAAAAAAAAAAATAAAATGAAACAAAGAAAGAGAGAGAGAGAGAAAGAAAAAAGACAGGAAGGAAGGAAGGAAGGAGAAAGAAAGAAAGAAAGAAAGAAGAGGCTGCAAAGGGTTCCTGTCTTGGAGAAGAAGGGGTCGCTGTGACCGTGACACTCGCCCTGTTGCTCCACAGAGCTGGAGTGACTGACCTCTCTTGTGCACACCAGGGAGTGGGAGGGACAGGAGGGTGAGGACACAGGCCTGCCTTGAAGAGCTCACAGCCTAATGAGAAAGCTACAGCTGAGGAGCACAAGAACAGGATGGAACAGGCAGGGTCCTTACAGGCTACAGATTGGTAAGCTGAGGCTGGAACAGGCAGGGTCCTTACAGGGCTACAGATTGGTAAGCTGAGGCCTGGGGGTGACCATCTGCCTGGCATCCTCTGTGCCGACCTCCAGCCCTCAGCAGGCTACTTCCACAGTGATCCAGGCTTCAGAGCATCTTGGGTTCCAGAGAGGCTCAAAACTCACCAACTCAAAGAAAAGCTGTTTTACTGAAAATGTTCAGGAAAATCTATTCCATTACTATTTAGATTTTCAAGGCACAACAGAGGTGAAGTTTAACGTGCTATGAAACTTTTCTCAAGCCTTTCTCCAGCTTTTTCACTGATTCTCCAAAACTTCTCTCTTACTCTGCTCCCACCAAAGCCTTGCCTCCTGGCAGCCCATGTGGGTGCCTGATTTTCTTCTTTGCTTGTTTTATTTAACCTCTACTCTTAATTCTCTCCTGCAAGGAATCTGATTCTTCTGCGGTAATTCCCAACTACCTCCCCCACCAGCTTCCTTCTTGATTCTTCATCTCTCTCTCTCTCCCTTGCCCTGATTATAAATTGTAAAAGCCCAGAAGTGGAGCCGGCAAAGACAGAATCCACTCTGGTTGGTGACGGGCAGAGAGGTTCTGAAGGCTCCTGCCGCACACAGCCGTGGTCTCTGTTCACTCCCACAGCAAAGAGAGGAAACGTGAATCTCATTGTCTCAAGCAGGTGGCTTGGCGTTCATAACTTTTCTGAGGAGCTCTCCGTAAATGTCTGAATCTCAGCAAATGTGACCCCTACCTTGTCCCCATCTCTGCCCTTGAACACTTGGAAGATCTTTAGAACATGTCATCACGTGCCTTGGTTCATGGCAAAAGCAGAAATAAGTTAGAAACACCTGGCTCTCAGCCTCTCCACCTTCACCCCTGGCTTCTTCTGCTGTCAAACTCCTCTGAGTTTTTAAGTACAAAATGTGACGCTTTCTGGTGTTGACCAAGCTGGAAAGTAGCAGATGCCCACACCTTAGACTACTCCTGGCCTCAACAGCAGTTAGTTAAATAAAAGTTAATTGAATCTGTTTACCACTACTCTGCACCTTAGCACAGCATTAGTTAATTCCCTGTTTGGAGATCAAACCCAGGAAACATTTAAATATGGTCTCCTGCCCAGTGTGGCAAACAAATCCTTTCCATCATGGAAAAAACCAGAGAGGAAAACAATAGTGCATTGAAACCAGTTATGCAACACAATCCCCAGTAATCAAAGTCCTCTGGTTTTCAATTAACACAGGACATTCAGAGGAAGAGGGCTGCCTGCTTATTGATTAGTTGATTGTTTATGATGAAGAAATCTCATCTTTTCTCTGTATTCGACTACTGGCTGGGGGCCTGGGAAATGAAAATTGCCACCAGCACCATCCTGCAAAGCAGAGAACATTCCATTTGCTCCTCCTCGCTTCCTGGGTGCCAGCACCCCCACCTTACCCGAGCTAGACCCTAAGGAACCTCTAGTTTCTCCTCCCCCTCATCTCCTTGTGTAATTTCTCCACAGACGGCATCACATTTACCTGAGCTCTGCCTCTTGCATCACTCCTGTCTCTTTGTTGGTCCTTTCCCACCTAGACAGTAACTGCAGCTTCCTTGCTTGTCTCTCTCCAGTCAACCTATGTGACCGCTAATGCGATTCATCTTTCTACTTGTTAGATTGGGTTCTAGCTGTCCCTTGACACAAGCCTTCCTTTGAGATGTGATTGAAAGTGATGTCTGTTACTTCTGGCAGAGCCCCAAGGGACTGTACCTGGTTTGCCACGATCCTTTTTCCCTCTGCCACTGCGGCTGACCATGTTCCTGATGAGACTGCCACATGAGCCTGAGGAACAGAGTGGTACAGCTCCGCAAGGTCCACATAGCACAAGTGATCTACAATACTTTATCTCAGTAAAGCCACCCACATGTGGGAGCTCTATGCCTCGAGTGAGTCAGCAGGTGGAGAACAGCTCTGGTTATTTCCTTCTTTAGAGAATATCATTACTTTCTCAAGCTAATGCATGAATTAGAATTTAAATCTAAATCTAAATCTAGGTTAGACACAGTGGCTCATGCTTGCAATCCCAGCACTTTGGGAGGCCAAGGTGGGAGGATCGCTTTAGCACAGGAGCTCAAGACCAGCATGGGCAACACAGCAAGACACCATTTCTATTACATAAATAATTAGATAATCTAAAAGATAAAACAGGAAGGCCAAGAGGCAGTGTTATATAACAGTAATTGTTGTTTAATGACTGGTCTTTGTCCCAGGCTCCTGGGAGGGCAACTCTAAATCCTTGGAATTTCCCACATAGTAGGAGTGTCTTTGTTTTTCAAGAGGCCCTGGATTGGATCACACCTGACTTTATGCTAATGAGGTGGTCTCTGATGGTTCCTCAGTATGGGGATGGTCATGCTGGAAAGACCAACCACGTGATAAGAGGGCTGGGACTTTGGAGACATGGAATATAAGTCTCTGCTCACCGCAACCTCCACCTCCCAGGTCAAGCGATTCTCCTACCTCAGCCTCCTGAGTAGCTGGAATTATAGGCATGTGTCACCAAGCCCAGCTAATTTTTTGTATTTTTAGTAGACATAGGGTTTCTCCATATTGGTCAGGCTGGTCTCGAACCCCCGACCTCAGGTGGTCCACCCACCTCGGCCTCCCAAAGTGCTGGGATTACAGGTGTGAGCCACCGCGCCCGGCCCTGCCTGCCTTTTGGAGAAAGCTGGTATATACGTTGATCAGGCTGAACCAAGCACCACTGACTGGACAGCGTAAGCACAGCTTATTTCCTCTTGGTCTGGAGGCGGCAAGTCTGAGATGCCGGTGTCAGCAGGCTCGTGGCTTATAGAGGGCCGTCTTCAGTGTCCTCACAGGGTCTTCCCCATGTGTGTCTGTGTCCTCATTTTCTCTAATTGCAAAGACTCTGGTCGGATTGGATGAAGGCCCACTTTACCTCTTCGAAGACACTATCTCTAATAAATACGTTCTGAGGTGCTGGAGTTAGGATGTGTGAATTCCAGGAGATATAACTGAGCCCGCACACCAGGCCCTAACTTGAGCCTCAGGGAGAGTCCCTGTGTGACTCAGAGCTGCTCAAGGGCGTGGGGGTTGGGAACTGGGGGGGCACTCAGGAGTGGACCTACTCACTCCCTCAGGGGTCCCTCTCCCCGCTTGCCCGCCTTCCTTCCCATGGGCACTGACTTCAGACAAACAGCACTTGACTCCTGGCCCTGTCTCCAGGACTGGACGTGAGAGAGGCTACTTGATCTCCCAGGGCCTCGATTTCCTCATCCATGAAATGAAGGAGATGCCCTCTATCTTAGCGAGCCCCAGAGAAGATCACTGATGCGAAGACCTGGCCGGGGCAAGTGTGCACCAGAGCCCGCTCCTTCTTCCCCCAGGGCGACTTCCAAGCCTGCGAATGCCAGCTCTTGATGTTTGGGGACCCCTCCAAATGTTTACACGGGATTTGGATAACCTACAATTCTTGACTTAAGCTTCATTAGGCTTTTAAACCCCCGGGAGGCAGAGCTCATGTCTGACTTTCTTTGTACTCCACCGAGCAGGGCCAGGGCAGAGAGGCCCCTCTGCTTGTGGACTCTGGTCCCTGCACTTCGGTCCCCTTGTCACCAGGCATTATCTCAGCAGCCACAGACACCTCAGGGAAATCTGC
This sequence comes from Ateles fusciceps, assembly GCA_036589455.1. Taxonomy (NCBI): domain Eukaryota; kingdom Metazoa; phylum Chordata; class Mammalia; order Primates; family Atelidae; genus Ateles; species Ateles fusciceps. Next base: position 386,484 of record JAZHEH010002229.1, read on the forward strand.
CCTGCACCTCAAGCCAGGAGGGTCCTGCCCCAGACTTTCCCACAGGGCCATTACCTCCCTGAAAGGGCGTGCTGCTCAGTGGGCTGAGGCCCTGGGCTCTTATCTAATCAACACACAGCCGTATTTAAATTCAGCATATTTACATAACCCTTTCCTCCCACCTGCCACTGCCTCTAGCTGCTCCCTGGGCACAAAGCTCCGCTTTCACTTAATCAACCATGCAGTCTGGTGTCCCAGGTAACCAGCCATCCATTTGTGTTGGCAGCATTTGAAGGTGAGGGGCAGGTAACCCTTAGCTCTGCCGGTGGCTCCGCTGACAGAACTGGGCGTCCTGGGCCATTTCCTCTAGCGATACACCCCAGAGCAAGGGTTTCTCTGGGAACACGAAACCACTCCCTCTGTATCCAGACTCACAGGATAAGACTTCTTGCAGCAGCTCACTTTCCTCTGAGGACAGAACGCAGGACAAGCAGGGCACCTGTCCCTCCTGATGGCATCTTCCCCACACGCTCTCCATGGAGCAGCAGCAGATGACAACCTTCACCACGCACAAACGCCAGGCCAAGCCCTTCACACACGGTGCATAGTGGCTCACATACTGTGTGGTGCATCACAGAGCATCTCACACACTGTACCACAGAGTAGTTCACACACAGCATCACACAGAGTATCACACACAGCATCGCACACAGTATCATGGAGCATCTCACAGAGGGTATCACACAGAGTATCACAGTATCTCACACACAGCATCACACAGAGTATCACACACAGCATCACACACAGTATCACGGAGCATCTCACACAGGGTATCACACAGAGTATCACAGAGTATCTCACACACAGCATCACACACAGTATCATGGAACATCGCACACAGGGTGTCACACGGAGTATCACAGAGTATCTCACACACAGCATCACACAGTGTATCACACACAACATCACACACAGTATCATGGAACATCGCACACAGGGTGTCGCACGGAGTATCACAGAGTATCTCGCGCACAGCATCACACAGTGTATCACCACCCCTATGAAGTCTTATACCATAGGCCCCTCCCATACTGCGGGGCACTCCCGGGAACTCCTCGGAAGTGGGGAGAAATTGAGCTAGCATGACAGCTACAAGCTCTAGGAAGAAAATCACCCAGGATATTTCAACCTGGGTAAATAAAAATTGCCCTGTAAGCTTATTCTCCCCAGTTCACCCTTTCTCACCATGTAATCACGTGTGGATAAAGGTGTGGAATGCAGTCCCTCTGAAGCCACAGTGGAAGGGACCCCAGACCGTGATCCTGACCACCCCCACAGCTATAAAGGTAGAGGGAGTCCCAGCCTGAATCCACCACAGCTGCGTGCAACCAGCAGCAGCTGAAACTTGGGAAGCTAGACCAGACCCAGACAATGACTGCAGAATCACCTTGAGAAGGACAACAAGCCCTGCTCCAGCCGCATTCCAGAGGCTGGCTGGTCCACGCACAGCCGAAGCATGAGGAAACTCATCATGGGACTTATTCTTCTTAGAATTTGGACTTGTACAGTAGGGACATTAACTGATTTTGGAGAATGCTCTCAGTGTGTGCACCAGGTTCCTGAGGTAGGACGGAAAGTTACTGCCATTCTTTTGTTCTACAGTTATTATGAATGTACAGGGACACAGAAGGGAACCTGTTTATATAATGGTACGCAGTATAAGGTGTGTAATCCAGGGGGATGGACAGCCTGATGTCTGCTACCACCCATGAGACCCCCTACACATACGACTTTTGAAATTAAACTCCTAACAGGGCGATGGAACAGCCCTACTAAGTTAATAGCCAAAACAGAGGAGAAGGGGGAAGCCCAAAACAGGTCACTCTAAGGTTTGATGCTTGTACAGCCATAAATGCCTATCATTCCAGTTGGGGGGTGGGTGGGGGCTGTGGTTCCCTCGGATGGAAACAAAGTTATGCAAAAGAGCATATGTACAACTGCCTAAAAGATGGACAGGTAGCTGTGTCATAGGCATCATTAAGCCCGCCTTTTTCCGATTGTCCGCCTTTTTCCGGTGGGCTGTTAGAACATCAATCTACTCTGCCCGGGAGAAGAGAAAGTCTAAACGTAGGTGAATGGGAAGACAATGCGTGGCCACAGGAAAGAATTATTAAGTCTTATGGGCTGGCCACAGGGGGACACCAGACTCCTATCTATATGCTCAATCAGATCATCCGGTTGCAGGCTGCCTTGGAAATCCTCGTAAATGAAATGGGCAAAGCTCTGTCCATTTTGGCCCGACAAGAAACTCAAATGAGAAATGGGATTTTTCAGAACCAGCTGGTCTTAGATTATTTGCAGGCAGCTGAAGGAGGAGTCTGTGGAAAATTCAACCTAACCAACTGCTCCCTACACGTAGGAGACCAGTGTCAAGCAGCTGAGGATATTGTAAGAGACAATTCCAAACTGGCACACTTGCCTGTGCAGGTACGGCACAGATTTAAAGCTGAGTCCTTGTTTGGAGGTTGGTTCTCATCCTGAGGAGGATTCAAGACTCTCATCACAAGTGCTGTAATAATAACAGGTGTTTGCTTGCTACTCCCTCGTTTGCTTCCCCTGTTTTCTCAGATGATTGGAGAAATTCTTCAGTGCTGTAATAGACCAGAGAACCACAGCACAATTATATTACATGCATCATTACCAGTTTCTTCAGAGGATCATGAGAATGAGAGTGAGAGTGAGAACTCTCACTAATATTATAGGTGAGATTCTCAAAGGGGGGAGTGAGGGAGGAGACCCTTAATCACCTTAAGCATCTAAGACCATCTCCCGCCTTGATTTCCACACTGCATTTCAATAGAAGTAACAGCTGGCAGACTGGGTGCCACCTCAATCACCCTCCTATAGATGGCAGGCATGGTGTGGAGGCATCTTTCCAGAAGGCACTGTTTTAACTTGAACAAGATCAAATCCTCACCTAGTCACTATACCCCACGCCTACTCCATGGCCCAAGACCCTTTCACATGTAAATTCTAGCGTTGTAAGCTCAAGACCCTTTCACATGTAATTTCTAGAGTTGTAAGCCTTTAAAAGGGCAGGGACTTTGTGAGCTCGAGCTTGGCTGTTAGGCAACTATGCCACCTTGCTCCCAGCCAAATAAATCACCCCTTCCTTCCAAGTTTGGTATTCGAGAGGTCTGTTTCACTGCCTTTCCTGCTTCGATTAACTGGTTTAACAATAAAAGCTTTCTGGCTGGGCACAGTGGCTTATGCCTGTAATCCCAACATTTTGGAAGGCTGAGGTGGGAGGATTGCTTGAGGCCAGGAGTTTGAGACAACTCTGGGCAACAGAGCAACAACCCATCTCTACAAAAATAGAAAGAAAGTTGGAGGGAGGGAGGCCAATGGGCAGGGTTTGCAGTGGGTCTCCAGCTGAGCGCCTAGGTCAGCTGCGGGCTAGAGGGGCTGGCAGTGAGGGAGGAGGACTGAGTCCAAGGGTGGGTCTCTGGGTCCTCCCCCGCAACTCCACCAGAGCAACCCCACGTATATTGTTTTCTGTGCTAAGATACAATATCAGCTCTCATTTAACCAAGAAGTTTTACTCATAAAAACACTGCAGAACAGGCACTGGTGTCAGAGGTGATCTTGAATCAGCTGATTCCTGGACGTCACCTTCCTCTCTTCGTTTGCTAAATGCTTAATATGAGCTGGTTTTCTTGTCAATTTCCCTTCTCTGCAAAAACAGTCTGTAAGATCTTTTAGGCTGACTGATGGTGACATGGACACCATGTTAACCTCTGTGACCTGCACGGACACTCCAGATGAGTTCCTGGAAAATCTAAAGTAACTGGAAGACCATGAAAGGAGGAAGAAATGATCAACCCGTTCGGTGCCTACTTAACTTTGAGACATTCTTAGGTTCCTTCTTCCGGCCCTAATTGATAAGGCCATTGGACTTTGTAACTGACCTTGGTCAGCCTCTTGACTCCATACCCTACGACCCCCTCCCAGCTTGCAAAAACCACCCTAAACGGTAACTTTCCACTGCCCACCCCAAACCTATAAAACCAACTCCTATCCCACCGCCCTCCGCTGACGCCCTTTTCGGCCTCAGCCCGCCCACACCTGGGTGAGTAAACAGCCATGTTGCTCACACAAAGCCTGTTTGGGGGATCTCTTCATTCAATGCATGTGTTTTAACACAGTCTAGTATAGAAAAGATTTGAACCAATTGGGGACATGTGCTCAGTAGCGATTCCAGTATCTATGGCCCTGAGTATGCCAAGGAATGGTCTGACTGCTTCCCCCGGAGCCTCCCACTACCCCAGCAGCCACCTTCCTACTGTTGGTTTCATCAATAAAGTGGGATAGAAAGCCAGGAGGAAAAAAATTCTGCTTCTGCAAGAAGCTCTCATAAGCCTTTACCCACCCTCAATAATCACTCACTTGCCACACTACCCAGCATCTTATTACAACTGGAATTCCAGGGAAAATAAGGAATGTACACTGAACTCATGGATAAAGATTTTCCCGATGAACTGAGGACTTCTTTGCTACCCCTATTTTATTTCTTGCCTCCTCCTCCTTCCGGCCTCCCACCAGCTCCTACCGACTTCATGCCAGGCGCATGGACCTGCTACCGGGTCCCAGGTCTTTCTAAAATTCAGGAGGGGTTCTGGCTGAACCCTTCTGAGCTCACTGGGGACAGTGATGCTTGCTGCTGCTTTTGTGCTGCAGGACAATGGTTTCTTCCCCTCATTCCATCAGATAACATATTTTGGGTCCCTACTAGATGCCAGGCTCTGTTTTAAACACTACACACACAGAGATAAATACGCACCGAGATAAACATGCACACACATTTCCTGCACAAAATCCAGTTATAACGTGGCAAGGGAGACAGATAATAATAACAGAGTGACTGATAATGAAGGCAGGCGGGCTGGGTGAGGGGGTGGGGACAGGACCCATCTCTTGGTGGAGATGGAGCATGCCACCAAGACAAAGCGACAGGCGTAACCTTCCCGACAAGCCATTCTGCAGCTGCAACCTGAACACCCAGTGGCTCTGGCAGGGGAGCACAGATGGTTTGAGACATTTCACTAACTTAGATTGGGGCTTAGGGCCTATAGACCTCTACACCTGGCCCAGGTGACTCAGGTAACGCAGGAGTCACTCTGCCCCACACCACCCCCTCCAACCATCTACCTGGGGCCTGGGTGGCTGCTGTCCTGCAAATCTGGGAGCAAACCAGTTCCAACAACTGGTTTGGCATTGGAATAAAGAATATTCCAATTTTTTTTTAATACTCTTGTATTCCAGAATTAGTATTGCTACCAGAAAGTCATGTGCCCTCTCCCAAGCCCTAGAATCTATTTGCCCAGGCTAGAGTGAGACCACTTCTTCTTTTACAGGCTGAGCTCCAGAAGCAGAGTGGGCTGATGGCATTCTGGTTGTCCCCCTTCCACCCATCCCTGGCTTTCATGGGAAGCTGCTTTCAGTGGTGAGGCATCGGTGGGGCACAGTAAGCCAGGGAAGAGTCTTCGAGAGCAATTTACTTAAACTCTTGCTTCCAGGCTTTGGAGGTTTCATCCTTCACTCAGGAAGAACATGCTAAGTAGCTCCAAAAGACAATTAAGGAAAAATCACGGCACAGCACTTTAGGAAAATGTATCAACAAGTGAAAATAGCAGCAGATTTACTGGAGGAGGGGGAGGGCAGCCGTCTAGCTGGAAAGCCAGCTTTTTGACGAAAGAGTTTAAAACTCCCAGATAAGCATTTTGTTGACAAGGTCAGTCTTCATTCTGTCTGCCAAAATTAGAAACCACCTTTTTTTCCTTGTCATAACGACACTGGTACTTATCACCAATTGTGTGGGGGAGAGAAGAGTAATGTCCTCTAGGTCTGGAGATTGACAATATAGAGGAGGGAGCTCTTAACTTCCAGAACCACCCTGTCCAGGAATTATTTTCCCTTCCCCCTCTTACCAGACACCAGATGGAAATCTGCTCTTCAGAGAAGGAAGGAAATGACACAAGGAAAAAGACATCCACAGATGAGTAAGCTTTGCCCAGGAGGCCACGTTAAGTGAGGTGGATGGAAACGTAAATCATGAGACAGGCAGAGAGAGAGAGAGAGAGCCTGCCTCTAACCCTGCCTGGCTCCACTTTGCAAAGATGCTCACCCGCCACCAGCTCACATGCTCAGTGATGACCGCAACAATGTAGTTGTATTTCCTTCCCTGTTCTAGCACAGAGTAACTTGCAATACTGAGCAGTTTACGGGCCTTTCCCTGTGCATCCTGCAAGTTCTGGAAAAACAAGGAGTTGACATGCCATGTTTCTAGCCCCTTGGCCCAGCTGCCTCAGGACGCCTGCCTGCCAGCCTCCATACGTCAGGGCCACAGTTTCAGATGCTCATTCAATGACCTCACGCTTTCTCTAGGACAGGGGCAGCAGGCACATGGCTGATCCAAGTTTAGAGCAGAAATATACAAGGCAGTTGCGGTTATACAGGGTGCCGAGATCATGCCACTGCACTCCAGCCTGGCAACAGAGCAAGACTCAGTCTCAAAAAAAAAAAAAATATATAAAGAAATATATATATATATATGAGACAGCAAGGGAACCCTCATTTACCACAGGGATCAATTAGGAGAGATTTTTCTTCACTACAAAAGGAGTTTTTGCCTTCTGAAAGGATCCACTTAAAATAGCTTATGCCTCAACTAGGAAATCTTCTATTACAGGTTACAGACAATTAACTGCTTAGGAAATCAAAAGAGGCAGCACTCAGGGGCACTCCAAGCTCAGTGAGAAATGTGGCGGTTCTGATACAATGATGTCAACCAAATGTAAATATTTATAAAAACCAATTGTACACCATTTCTGAGGAATATTCTTAACGCAGGCAGGCTCTCCAACACCCGTGTGCCCTCTGGTGCTCCAGCATCAAAGCCAGCCTCACATCCACTGCTGGCAGGCAGAGGCAGCCTGCCGCTCCCTTACGCTCACCAAAACCGGGCCAGTGCCTGGCTAAGTGATTTCAATTTAGTGGTGAAAAATGGATTATAATTACATTGTCAAGAAGTCAGTTCACGTAGTGTCTCCAGCTTGAGTCTTGAATGCCCCTCATTAAATGGAACACATGCCTGTTTCATGAAAAAAAAAAATCCCTCTTTTCCTGTTTCAATTTGTTGCCTCTGAAGATTCTATAGGATGTGCAAAGCAGGAGGCTGGCTGGCCCCCGGGGACCACAGCTGTGCAGCCCCTGTCACCCAGCAAGCTGTTATGATGCCAGGTACCTACAAGTAAGTGGCTGGGTACCTAGGACACAGCACCCTCTCCACTGAGCACAGGTCTGCTCGGTGCAAATCCAGCTCTGGGTGTCTGCTCTCCAGGTGGGTGGCCCCAGCCCTAAATCTTATGGGAGCTGCAGGGCTTTAAGGAGCCTAAATTCAGAGGACCTGAACTCACTATGGATAAAGAAAATCCTCTGTGTTCCCCTTACCTCCAACCACAATAATTTGCAAGTGCTATAGGTGTACAAAAGGAACAAGAAGAAACTGTCCAGATGCAGTGGCTCACGCCAGTAATCCCAGCACTTTGGGAGACTGAGGCGGTGGATCAAGGCCAGCCTGGGGAGCACAGGGAGACTACATCTCTACAAAAAAAAAAAAAAAAGAAATACAAAAAATTAGCTGGCGTGGTGACACATGCCTATAGTCCCAGCTATTCAGGAGGCTGAGGTGAGAGGATTGCTTGAACCCAGGAAGTGGAGGTTGTGGTGAGCTGAGATGGCACCACTGCACTTCAGCCTGGGCGACAGCATGAGACTCTGTCTCAAAAAAATAAGAAAAAGAAAAACCACAGTCTATACCTCTAAGTGTACAATGTAGTTTGAGAGATATGTCTCATCCATTCACCACGTGGAAAATAACTCAAGGCCAAATTTGGTGTCCTCAGTGTGGTTGAACTTGACTGCTGTGCAGCTAGGAAAGACGAAGAAGCCTCAGGAAGAAGGCAAGACTGGGGCTGGACCTTTAGGAACAGAGGGTAACAATGGCCCTGACTTGGGTCTTCCCATTTGGCAGCCCCTGCGCTCGTGCTTTGCAAGGAGCTCTTCAGATCCCACTCCTCTGCCAACACTACACAATTGCTATTACCATTTTCTTTTTACATGAAGAAACTCTGACTGAAGGTCAAATCCAGCCAGCCAAGTGATACTCACATAATTTTAACACAGATCTCTTTAACCTCAAAGCCCACAATCCTAACAACATTTAGATGGGTAGGAGGAGGAAGAGCAGTGCTTTTAAAAAAGATGAATGGAGAGGCAGGGGTTTGAAAGAGCCTAGGATCTGTGTTAAAGAAAGGGAAGGGCATCCTTGTTAGCCAGCAGGGGTCAACTTGCAGAGGAAGGAAGACGAGGGCAAATGTGTTGGGAATAATAAGTTCGTGAATGGTTTTACAGCCCTGTCCGGGGGGTCCAGACTTGGAAAATGTGGTCTTGGGAACTAAAGATAGGACCTAGAGCAGAGGCTGGACTGGAGCCAGAGAGAACAGAGCCAGGGATCAACTAAGAAGTCTTAGCAAGAGATCGAGGTGAGGGTGAACAGGGTCTGAACAGACAGATGAAAAGGAAAAAGCAGAGACGCAAGGCCAAGAGAGGAGCAGGAGAACGGAGCAGACACAAAACGAAAGAGTCAAGATCAAGCTTCTGTGGACTCATCGAGCACCCAGGGCCCAGGGCCAGGGCCACCCAAGGGCCAGACCTGTCACGGGGTACCTGTCTCCCACCAGAAGGAAACTCCCACTGGGGCAGGTGTGTTTTCTTTACCAATATCCCCAAGGAGCATTCCATTCCTCTCACACCCTTACTGCACTCCCTCTGTGTCTCCAGATCTCAGGAGGAAGAAAAGGGGACAGAGGGAAGGAAGTCCCCTTAGCAGCTGTAAGAGATTGGTATATTTTATGACTTCTCTGAGCCTGTTTTCACATCAGTAAAATGCAAACAGTGACCTCCTGCAGTTGTTAGGAGGATTAAGTTAGACAATGAAGGTGTTTGGAACACGCCACCCCAAAATACACCACGTTGGCGTGTTAACTATTTTAAGTCAAAGACACTTAAAAAATAACAACAGCAGTGGCAGGTACAGGAAGGGCGCTCTGACCTTCTCTAAAGCAGGATGTGAAACTCCCATGTGGAAGATGTCTCTGCTTACTCACAACTCAAACAATGGGCCATTTTTCACAGTGCTAAGACCTGAAATGTAACCCGTTCTACCTTAAGTTTGAGGTCTCTAGGCCCTTTATCTTCTGGCAACGTTTTATGCCATTGTGGCCTCATAACGTTAATGTGGGAAGAGACCGCACGGCCATCGGTGCAGCCTGATGCCTGCCCACTCTCCATTCATTCAGCACCTGCTCGTGGAGCCTTTACTGCATGCTAGGTGCTGTGGTCTCCACAGGAAGCGCAAACGTGAAAATGACTAGATCCTGCCTGAAGTTGCTCACAGCCCAATGAGTCTATGTCTACCATTCTGTTGGGTTAAGAAGGGAGAAAAGCCCACTCTTGTCTCCGAGCTCCTTCTCCAACTGTGAAACAAAGAGGAATGAAAAGTCCTGTGTGCAAACCTGTGGTTTGAGCCAATGAGCCTTAGAAGCTCAAGTCTGCTCTGGGGAGGGCTAGGACATCAGGTGAAATGCAGAAAGGTCCCCGGAAAAAAGTAATTGCGTGTGTGGATGGGGTGTGTGGGTGTGTGAGTGTGTAAGTGTGCAAGAGAGTACGTGCACACACTCAATCCTCCAACACCAACCACAGAACAAAATGAGCACAACTCTCTCTTGTCCCCTCTGCCTAGTGCAGGGCCCCTCTCTCTCTGGACACAGTGACCTGGTGTAAATAGAAAGAGCATCAGGTGGGAGTCAGGCCACCACCACGCTGTCGTTTTGTTTTGTTTTAGACGGAGTCTACTCTGTTGGCCAGGCTGGAGTGCAAGGGTGCGATCTTGGCTCACTGCAACCTCTGCCTCCCTTCAAGCAATTCTCCTGTCTCAGCCTCCCAAGTAGCTGGGACTACAGACGTGCACAACCATGCCAGGCTTATTTTTGTATTTTCAGTAGAGACGGGGTTTCACCATGTTGGCCAGGCTGGTCTCGAACTCCTGACCTCAGGTGATCTGCCTGCCTCGGCCTCCCAAAGTGCTGGGATTACAGGCATAAGCCACCACACCTGGCCTAAGCTGTCAATCTTGGACCAGCCACTTCAATTCTTTCAACCTCAGGCTCCTTATCTAAGAGGTGAGATGTATACAGCATTTATGGAAATGAGCAGAAACATTTTCATGGAAAGGAGGCCTCTAGCCTCTGGGGCCAAGGGGTCCAGGACTCCAAGAACCCCGCCATGCGTGTGTCAGCCCTGCATACAAGGAATTATGCCAGGCAGTAGTGTCCATAGTAAAACACTAGACTAGGTGGTGGCCTGTATGGGATTAGATGACTCTGGGAACATTTAAATGGTGCATCTTAATACAATTAACACAAGATACTCACCACTCTGGACTTAGAGATTAGCATTTTCAAACTGTGTTAGCTTTGGATTATATAAACTGCCATCTGTAAAAGCAGTTTCCTTCTTCTCTACCCTAAACCATGTCCTTCAAGCCTCAAGGGTTACCCACTGCCTCCGCTGTGGAGAATCTGCATGCTCAGTGCATACTGGGCAACGCCAGCCTCAGCCAGGCCTGGCATCACCAGTGACAATATCCAAGGACAAGGAAGGGACTTCTCGCCCACAGATGACTGAGCAGGTGCTTTATTTCAGAGTCAGCCCTGGAATGCCTACCCAGAGGAAGAAAAGAAAATTGAACGACCACTTTCAACAAAGAGCCAAGGACTTGCCCAATGGATGAAATGGCAGCTCATTTACTAATTGCGGAAGAAGCCCAGAAATCCAATTAGGAAGTAATTGGATTTGAAGGTTTAAAGTTTCGTAGTGGACGTGGGCAGAGGAAATCCCTCAAATGTTATGAATCAAGAAAAATACAGCCTGCAGCTGAAAAGAGAAAGATAGCTTAAAATAATGTGATAATAAACAAGCAGAAACACCAAAGACAATTCACTTTGCTTTGCACCTAGTGGACTTTTTACTAGCCTGCTGCATTTAACTTGTTGGCTGGCTTAGTACTTCGGCAAAGTCAATGATCAAAACATCTGTTCACACATGAGTCCAGCTGAAAACAAGAAATTAAATCAGCAGGGTAGGAGGGAGGGAGAAAGGCAGAGAGAGGAGGAGGGAGGGAAAGAGAAGGGGGAAGCAGGAGAGAGGGGGAGGAGGAAGCAGGGTAATGACTGCAGGTAATTCACAGGATCAAGGTTTCATATACAGCTCACTCTTCAACTCACGAGAGGCCGGGGTGCCAATCCCCCGTGCAGCCAAAACTTCCCATAGAACTTGTGACTCCCCCCAAAACTTAAGTAATAATTTGCCTACTATGACTGGAAGCTTCACTGATAATATAAACATTAGATTAACATTTATTTTGTAGATTATATGTATGAGTATACTGCATTCTTACAATAAGCAAGAGAAAAGAAAATGTTATTAAGAAAATTGTAAGGAAGAGAAAATACATTCCCTGTTCATTAAGTGGAAGTGGATCATCAAGATCTTCATCCTCATCATCTCCGAGTTGAGTAGCTGGGGAGGAGGAGGAAGAGGAGGGGTTGGTCTTGCTGTCTCAGAGGTGGCAGAGGCGAAAGAAGTGGAGGAGGCAGAAGGGAAGGCAGGGAAGCAAGCACACTCAGTGTTACTTTTACTGAAAAAAAAATCCATGTATATGTGGACTTTCGCAGTTCAAACCACAGTTCAAGGGTCAACTGTATTATTAGGCTTCCACTTTCATGGAGAATGAAAACTGGGGGTGCCATCGAAACTTTGTGGGATAAAGACACAAGACCTTCAGTGACTGCTCCACGCGTGGATGTTCATGACTAATGCTTTCCAAGGAGGGAACCGGGAGAGCCCAGGCTGGGCAGGTGCCACTCTGGGCGGGGCTGGGGTGTGGGGGGGCACACACTGTTCTGTCTGTCCAGCCCCCCGCCTCACCCCACATGGCGTTGTCACTGTGCCCTCCCTCCCCGGGAGAGCTCTCTCCCTGCTTCCATGTTTTTCTGGTGGGGCTGCCCATTGCAGGTTCCCACACTTGGCCCTAGCCTGGCTGATCCAACACCCTCCATGTGACTCAACGAGGGGCTGGCTCGAGAGGCCTGCTGTTTACCCCGTGTGCACAGTGAAATCTTCTTCCTCTGTCCTGAGGTGTTACACTCAGATGACAGACAGGTAGCCTGTCTGTCTACTATAAGCCCTTAATATGTTATATAATCCAAAGCTAACACAGTTTGAAAATACTAATCTGTAAGTCCAGAGTGGTGAGTAACTTGTTTTAATTGTATTAAGATGCACCATTTAAATGTTCCCAGAGTCGTCTAATGCCATACAGGCCACCGCCTAGTCTAGTGTTTTACTGTGGGCACTGCTGCCTGGCATAATGCCTTGTATGTGGGGCTGACACACGTATGGCGGGGTTATTGGCGTCCTGGGACCCCTTGGCCCCAGAGGCTAAAGGCCTCCTTTCCATGAAAATGTTTCCGCTTATTTCCCTAAACGCTGTATACGTCTCACCTCTTAGACAAGGAGCCTGAGGTTGAAAGAATTGAAGTGGCTGGTCCAAGATCGGCATGTGTGCCCTTCTGCTACACAGGGAAGAGTCCCCCCTTTAGAAGGAGCTTGAGTCCCCCCATCTGCACCCAGGACTGAGGGAGGGTGAGAGATGACCCTGACCCAATCACTGAGCCCTTTTGTCCAACCTGCCCAAGTCTGCTTTGCTTTTTTCTCAGTTAAGTGAGGTCACAAAATCTCCCTTTTCTTCAAGCTAGTCTGAGGGGTTTAAGTTTTTCCTTGCAGCAGGAAGCGTCCTGATTCGTAGGCGAGGCTTGTTGCAATGTCACTCTTAGACCTCGGCCGCCACAGGCCCCGGGGGCCCACATTTTAAGGGTGCTGCCCGGGCTCCTGTCTGGCTGCTCCCCTCCCTGGGGGCTGAGGAGTCTGGAAGTCAAGGGACCTTGAGCACCTCCCTGTCTGAGCCAGACTCCAGAATCTCCTGCTGCAAACCCAGCTCTGCCTCCAGGGCCACACAGCCCTCTCCCTGGGTCTGTCTTCCAAAGGCAGAACATGCTATAGGTTTGTGGATTCCTAGGCTGGAACCGGGTCAGGCTGGGAGGGAAGGGAGGGAGTCTTCCATCTGCACTCTTTCTTGAGCTCACAAATATTGGGAGGGAGGTTGCATTTGATGGATTTAAACCTCCAAACAACCCATGAGGTCATGATTAGGACACCTCTTTGTAAATCAGCCAAGAGAGGAGTCAAGCACCTGGGAGAGAGCCTCGTTCAGCCAGAGGTAAGACTCTCAGGAACTGGTGACATCCTCTTGAATTTGTGTCTAACAAAATTAATACTAATTAATAACAGAGAAAATGTCCCAATGCCTGCAAGGAAGACATAGCCACACCTGGTAGAAGTCATGGGCACAGCCAGCAAGGGTATTCACAGGCAAGAAGCCTCCCCAGTCAACTCTCAGAGCCAGCGTGAGCCAGAGGGGCAGGGGTCAAGATTTGCTCACAGACATCAATGACACATGGAGCTCTGAGTTCTCCAGGGACCTTCCAACTGACCATCTGACTCTCTCCGCATCTCCCTTGCCAGCCTGTCTGTCTACGCTAAGCCCTTAATAAAGTATGCTGCTCCTTTCTCCTGCCATGGAACAAAACACCCATGAACCACTTTGTATGCATGTTCTGGGACAATTCCCGCCATACCCCTTGTATCAGACAGAGCTTGACTCTACAGCACAGCAGCTACTCCAGCGAATTCAAGCCCACGGAGATGTCGTCAGGGACAGTAATCGGTTAACGGAATTCACAGGAGAGCTGAAGAAGCTAACCCTAGGCCAGTTTTCCAAGAATGACAAGGAGCTGTTCTCTGCTACAGCCAGTAACCTCTTAATGGCACAGAGAAGCCCCTGCTAAGGTGTCTGGCTCATGTTTGAGCCACAGTAGCAAAACTGAGGCCCATGCTCTCCCCCTCTTTCTGTTTGGCTCTGCTCAGAAAGCAGGCCCCTCATAGGTCAGCAGATTCATGGTCTTAAGCGATCTCTGGATCTTCAGTTGTAAAGGAGTCTAAGAAATGTTAGCCTTTGCACCCTAGAATAGATCAGAATGGCTGCAAAGAGGGCCAGCCTGCTATGTACCATCCTCCCCTGAAACCCGCTAAGAACACTGAGAGCATTGCAACTCCACGAAAGGAAAGTGGCCTCAGCACAGCTATCAGAGGTGCCTCCAGGTTGGAAACCCCCATTGGCAGCCATGAGACCTTGCACCAGACAGCAAGGACAAGCCATCCCCTTAAAGTAAACAGAGAGCACCCAAGCAAATGGGAGTGAGGAGGGGGCTGGTGCCTGGGAGCCTCAGGGGCCCATCCCCCAGGCTGTCTGACCTTCCTTGGGGCCTCCCAGACTTCCTTTGGAGGAGAGCTGGGTTCCAACAGAGAGAACAAGACAGAGCCAGAGGAACTGTCACGGAGTACTGACAAGGGTCTAGTCTACCCCTTGATACTGTGTGGCCTGAGAGGCACAGGGTCCGTGGGCCACACTCCTGCCTGAGGGCCTCAGGAAGGCTGGCCCTGCATCCTGCTTCTAAGGGCATTTCCTGTCTCCTGGACTCTCCTTCTTACAAAATCCATACAGCATGACAGCCATCTCCCCCAGAAAGTCACTTTGTGACTTAGGATCGCTGTCACAACAATTCAGCTTCAATAAGACACTTACAGAGGTTCAAAACAACCAAGTGATTTAAGTCTGTTTGCTTCAGGGACTTCTATCTTGGGAGGCCAAGCCAGCCAGCCATGCAGGCACCCCCCTGGTGAGTTCTCCCCTCGTGCTCTCACATCAAACGGCAGGAACAAAAGGATCATAAATCAATATTTTCAGAAAGGGCCAAGGTCTTTGTATCCAAGAAATGCCGAGTGCCGGCACAGTCTGAGCAGCACACAGGTTCCATGATGCAAACAGGAATTCGAGAGATGAAACAAATTCCAGGAACCACCAAGCCACTGCCCTCTTCTCCAGGTGGTTAATATTAATAAAACACTAGAATTCGTATTGGACTGGTTTTTAGAAATATCAAAGGGCCCCTTTTCCTGTATTTTGCACATGCACTGCTAGACACACTTACTTACCTGGGCAAGGCCCACATGCCCCAAACCTGCAGCTCAGAGAGCAGACAGAATCTCTCTGAGGCCTCAACTGCCTATCTCACTCTCATGTGACCTTGAGAAGGGCTGGGATACCAGCCTCAGGGCCATCCCTTCAGCCCCTGTGCTGGAAAACACATTTAGGAAATGGCCAAATGAGTCCCAACTGTCCCAACTTTTACCTCCCGTCATATTCATTAGAGATTCTCTGAGGGCAAATAATTGGGAAGAGGGAAGAGTGGGGTCGTGCAATTGCATTGCTAATAACTTATCATGAAAACTTGAGGCCGGGCGCGGTGGTGGCTCAGGCCTGTAATCCCAGCACTTTGGGAGGCCGAGGCAGGTGGATCACCTGAGGTCAGGAGTTCCAGACCATCTTGGCCAACATGGAGAAACCCTGTCTCTACTAAAAATACAAAAATGAGCTGGGAGTGGTGGCGGGCACCTATAATCCCAGGTACTTGGGAGGCTGAGGCAAGAGAATTGCTTGAACCCAAGAGGCGGAGGTTGCAGTGAGCCAAGATTGCTCCACTGCAATCCAGCCTGGGCAATAGAGTGAGATTCAGTCTCAAACAAACAAAAAAAAAAAACACTTGAATTACTGGTCTAGATGAAAAGAGTTTGTAATAAATCAGTTTAAACCAGAGTCAGCAGGAATGAGTAGAAGTCTAGATGTATTTTTCATCTTTCAAACATAGAAAACATGTAAGGCCCAGAAAAGCTAAAGTTTACTGCAGGCCACACTCAGAACAGGTGAGCAGCGCACAGGTCTCTTGACTCCTCTGTGGTAGTTTGAGTCCCAAGCTGTGTGGTGCGGAATGGCTCCAACCAAAGTCCCTGCCAAGTGGGACAGGTGCACTGCCATTGTTCCAATGGTGACAGATGTCACAAATGCAAAACACAGGAAAGTCAGCTTATCTGACCACAGGTGTGCCTGCTGCTTTCTCAAGGTCTCCTTGGTTGAGTCTCGGCTGTTAAAATCCCTGGCCTCCTGATCTCTGTTCAGGAATTTAGTTATCAGTCACTAAGAGGAAATGGTCCTCTGAAGGTGGATGGGGAGATGATTCAGGGGTGAGAGATGCCCCAGGGAGGGTAGAAAGGGGAGGGAAGGGGAGGGAAAGGCCCTGGGGAGGGGAACAGGTAACACGTAACAGGTAACTCCCACATCCCTGCCCCTATACAATGCAGATTCCAAAACGGCAGCCATTCATCCACCTCAAATGGTAAGAGAGACCAGTATATTTCAGAACATCAAGAACCAATTCTTTCTTCAAAGAAGCTTTTCAGAATGCTCAAGATTTGTCTGTGAGAAGACTATGAGACCCAGATTTAACTGCTAGTACTTTTAGGTTTTTGCATAATGAATCAGTAGCCATTTGGGTCAGTACATTCAAGCTTTTCTCTTCCGAGATCTGTGTCAGCTTTGCAGGACTAAGAAAGCTGTGTTTGATAGCATTCTGCATTGGGGGCAGGTTCATTCCACAATTTGTATCAAGGTTTCAGGTAACATAGTAGATAATAGTTTCCTTAGGCTTGTAGATGACAAAATACTAGGAGAAGGACAAGAGGCCAGGAAAGTGATGGATTAAATTGAAATTCATCTGTAATATGCTGGTGAAGCAGAAACCATTAAGAAAGGAATTTGACTGGGTACAGTGGCTCCCAACACTTTGGAAGGTCAAATTGGGAAGATCACTTCTTGAACTCCTGGCTCAGGAGTTCAAGACCAGCCTGAGCAACATAGGGAGATCCCATCTCTACAAAACCTTTTAAAATTTAAAAAATTAGCCAGACATTGTGGCACACACCTGTGGTCCCAGCTACTCAGGAGGCTGAGATGGGGGGGATCCCTTGAGCCTGGGAGGTCGAGGCTGCAGTGAGCTGTGATTGCACCAAAGCACTCCAGCCTGGGTGACAGAGTGAGACCCTATCTCAAAAAAAAAAGCAGAATGAAATTTGACAGAGACAAGAACAGGATATTATGCTTGGAAAGAGAAAACAAACTGTAAGACATGAATAAGGAAATCTGAGTTGCATTTTCAGACACTGCAGTGAGCTCAGCCCAGGACACACCTGGGCCTGGTAACAGGTCTCTTATTTTAGCACGGCAGACATCTTTAGGGCAGGTCTACACAGTACATTTCCCATGCCTGACTTCATGCAGACTGCCCAATGCCCAATGCAGACCAGGAGGTATCAGTACCCTCTCCATCCAGGGGTCAGAGAATATAAATGACCCGCATGGACCACAAGGCTTCTGGGATTCAGCCCAAGTGCCCAAGGCAGAGCCTGACCACTGAGCTGGGCAGCTATCCCGCTATCCCTTGAGAGCTATAAAGAGGTGACCTCATGGTGGGGGTGTTCACCATATCAATCCAGCTGACATTTGCACAAGCACACACCAGAGTTTAGATGAGAAAGGTCTTATGACTTCAAAGTGAACTCCATTCTAGTGAGTTGGTCAGGCTAATCCACTGTCTTTTCAAACAATCAGAAAATAGCTTACAAGTTCTTGGGGAGTGTGCTCCTGGGGTAGGAAGAAGGGAGTGCTGGTCAGTGAAGGGGGATTCAGTGGGCTATAGGACAGACCCCACACTGGGAGCAATGACGGGAGTAGTGGAAAGGACATGGATAATTTAAAAAACCAGCTTGGCCAGGTGCGGTGGCTCACGCCTGTAATCCCAACACTTTGGGAGGCCTAGGCGGGTGGATTGCCTGAGGTCAGGTGTTCGAGACCAGCCAACATGGTGAAACCCCATCTCTACTAAAAATACAAAAAAATTACCCAGGCATGGTGGCGGGCGCCTGTAATCACAGCTACTCAGGAGACTGAGGCAGGAGAATCACTTGAACCCAGGAAGTGGAGGTTGCAGTGAGCCGAGATTGCACCATTGCACTCCAGCCTGGGCAACAAGAGCACAGCTCCATTTCAAAAAAAAAAAAAAGAAAGAAAGAAAAAAAAAAACCAGGTTTAGCTTCCAGATTTGTCCATTGTACCTAACACAGGCCAGACTGAAGAGCAACACAGTCCCTTCTCAGCTGATGACACTGATCAGAGACAGAGGGGACTGTCAAGAGGGCACTGCTGGTCAGAAATGCTCACACTCATGTGTTCTCACATACACTCACACAACTCACACTCACACACATTCATACACACTCATACTCTCACAGTCATACTCATCCACACTCATACACTCACACACACTCACTCTTGTACTCATACACTGACATACACACACACGCTCACTCATACTCTTACACACACTGACATACACACGCTCACTCTCATACCACATACACTCACATACACTCACACTCACACATACACTAACACGTACTCATGCACACTCAGGTACACACACTCATACTCACACTCACCCACACACATACACACATGTACTCACACACCCACACATATGTACACTTACTCATACACACACACTCATACACTCATGTACACTCACACACTCACACCCACACACAATCATACTCATACACTCACACTCACACACTTATACACACACTCACATACACACACACTCATACACACACCCACACTCAGAAACTCACACCCACACACACTCATACACACACTCATACTCATACTGACACACCCATTCGCTGATATACATACATACTCATAAACACACCCACACATTGATACACACATATACTCACACACTCATACTAATGCACCCACACACATACACACTCATGTACACACACATACACTCACACTCACGTATACACACTTGTACTCACACTCCCCCCCACACACACACTCACACACACCCACACACCCACACAAACTCATACACACTTACACTCACATACGCACACATACACACCCACACACATACTCATACACACTGACATACACTCACACACTCATACTCACACACCCAGACACCCATACACACACACTCATACTCATACCCACACACTTGTACATATACACACACATACACTCACACACACATACACACACACACTCATACACTCACACACATGCATACTCATACACTCACACTCACACAAACTCACACTTCGTACACACACATACTCATACACACACCCACTCACACTCATACACTCACATACAAACTCACTCATACACACTCATGTACACACACTCATACACACACTCACATACACATACTCTCAGCACACACTCACACACACATACACTCACTAATACTCATACACTCCTACACTTACACTGACTTATACTCGCAACCACACATACATTCACACTCATGCACACTCAGACACTCATACAGCCATACACACATATACACTCAAACACACACATTCACACTCATACTCACACTCACATTGATGTACACTCACATACACTCAGCCACACACTCATACTCACACAACCACACACTCATACACGTACACTCACACTCATACGTACTCATACTACACAACCACACACACTCATATGCACACTAATATACTCACACTCGTGTACACTCACACAAACATACACACAACCACACATTCATACTCAAACTCATGTACATACACACTCAAGTACACTGACATACACTCACAACCACACATACACTCACATACACACATACTCATGCTCACAGCCACACACATACTCATATTCATACACACATTCACATACACACTGATACACTCACAACCACAGTCATACTCATACACTCACACTCATGTACACTCACACACACTCATATTCACAACCACACATTCAAACTCACACTGATACACTCACACTCGTGTAAACACACTCATACTCATACTCACACTCACACCCACACTCAAACTCACTGATACACTCACACATACACACACTCATACACATACAACCACACACACACACTCACATACACTCACCTATACTCGTACAACCACACTCATACACTCATACACACTCATACTTAACCACAGTCACACTCACACATATACTTATGTACATACATACTCATACCACACACAGTCATACACTCATGTACACACTCATACTCATACACACCCATGTACACACACACTCATACTCACATACACTCACACTCATACTCCCACACCCACACCCACACCTACACTCACTCATACTAACACACACTCATGTACACTCACACTGATACTACCACTCACATCCTCATGCACACTCACACTCTCATACACACTTCTAATAAACATCCACACACACTCATACACACAATCATACTCATACACACACACTCACATGTACATTCACACACAACATCCACACACACTAAACATACATTCACATTCACGTACACTCACACACTCATACCCTCACACCCACATACACTAAACATACATTCACACTCATGTACACTCACACTCATACCAACACTCATACACTCACACTCACACACACATACTCATGCTGACAAAACCACATGTACTCATTCACTCATGTACAACATACACACATACTTGTACACACTCACATACTCACACTCACTTATACTGATACAACTCACATACACACCCACACACAATCACACCCAAGTACACTCACACTGGTACAGACTCACACATACATGCACACTCATACACACACCCACACACACTCACACTCATACACACTCTCATACACTAACTCATACACACCAACTCACACACTCACGTACACTCACACTCATACACTCACGCACACAGTCACACTCACACCCACACACTCATACTCACACTCACGTGCACTCACACTCAAACTCATGCACACTCACACCCACACACGTACACTCATACACTCACCTCCACACCCACACACTCATACACTCAGACTCAGACTCATTAACCCACACACTCACACTTAGTCACACTCACACTCGTACACACATACTCTCACAACCACACACATACACTCACACTCAAGCACACTGACACATATTCACACAGCCACACACACATACTCATACACACACGTACATACATACACACACCCACACACACATACACACACTCACGTACACACATACTCATACTCACACTGACACTCATGTACACTCACATACATACACACACCCACACACACTCATGTACACTCACACATACTCATCACACTCACAACCACACTCGTACTCGCACTCACTGATAGTCATGTACACACATACTCATACACACACCCACACACTCACACACACCCAGTCACGAACACTCTCGTACAACCACACACACATACTCGCACTCACTGATACAGTCACATGCACACACATGCTCATACACACAACCACACACACGTACACACTCACACTCATGTACACTCACACATACTCATACAACCACACACACTGATACACTCACACTCATACACACGTGCACACTGATACACTCACATACACTCACCGATGCTCATATAACCACACACATTCACACTCATACACTCACATTAACGTGCACTCACATTCATACACAACCACACACACTCGTACTCACACTCATACTTCCATACACACTCATACACTCACAACCACACACTCACACTCATACTCAGACTCACACTCATGTACACATACACTGACACACACATACTCATACACAGTCACACACACTCATACACTCACACACCCTCATACACTCACCCTCACATACACACATACATTCACCCACACACCACACTCATAAACATACACACACATACACAGTAGTCACACTCACACACACACTTACACTCACATTCACACAGTCACACTCATACACTCACACAACCACACACGCATTCATTAACACATACACTGACGCACTCATAGCCACACACACATACACACGTACACACATTCACACTGACAACCACACACACTCATACACACACTTATATACTCACAACCTCATGCTCATACACTAATACACTGACACTCATGCTCATGTACACTCATACAACCACAATGATACATGCTAACCTACGCTCACACTCATACTCAATGACACACACACACACATACTCATACACACACACAACCACACATGCTCATACACAACTACACTCTCTCACACAACCACACACTCACACTCATACTCACACTCACATACTCACACTCACAACCATGCACACCCACTCATACACTCACACACATAGACATACACACATACACACATACATTCATAATGACACACACTCATACACTCACACGTGTACTCACAAATACACGTACACACACTCACAACCACACACTCACACGTACACTCACACTCATATTCACACTCAACCTACACTCATACACACACACTCACCCTCAACCACACACATCCTCACACACTCAAGTACACTCACACTCATATACACTCATGACACTCTTACACTCACTCATACACACTCATAGACACACACACTCATACACACTCATGCACAACCACACACAACTCATACACTCACCACACTCATATACACTAGACTCATACACAGCCACACACTCATGCACACACACAGTTATACACCCACTCACGTACACTCACACTCATGCACTCACACCCCACACACACTCATACGCACTCACACTCATTCTCACACACAACCACACACACACTCATACTCACACTCGTACTCACCTTCATACTCATACAACCACATACTCAAACTTGCACTCACAACCACACATGCTCATACTCACACTCACACTCACACTCATACAACCACACACACAGTAAAGTACACACACTCACAGTAATGACACACACTGGCACATACGCTCATGTACATTCACACATACCCCACACTCACAACCACACTCATACTCATACTCACCTACTCACACTCATACTCATACACAATGACACACAGTATACACACGTACACTCACATTCATACTCACACTCATGCACACTAATACTCATACTCTACCACACACTCACACACACACATACAAACACATACACTCACACTCATACACTCCACACTCACAACCATGCACACTCATACTCACCTAAACTCACACTCACATACACTCACACTCACACTCAACCACACACACTCATACTCACACACTCACACAATCATGCACACTCATACTCACACTCACAACCATGCATACTCATACACTCACACTCACACTCAGGTACACAGTCGTACTCACACACATACACTCATACATTTGTACACTCACGCATACACTCACTCAACCACACACATACACTCACACATTTGTACACTCACGCATACACTCACTCAACCACACACATACACTCACATTCATACACACACTCATACACACGTACTCACACTCATATTCACACTCATCCTCAACATACTTCATACTCCCTTATTCACTCACACGTGCACTCCCACACATACACACTAACAACCACACACTCATACTCATACACACAACCACACACACTCACAGTCACACTCACACTCATACTCGCATGTACACTCACTCATACACCGCCACACACTCATACACTCACACTAACATATACTCATATACACGACACACACTTGCATACTCACGTACTCATACCCACTCACACAACCACACACACTCATACTCACACTGGCACTCGCACTCACACTCATACTCACACAACCACACACTCATACTCACACAACCACACACACTCACAACCATGCACACTCATACAACCATGCACACTCGTACACTCATACACTCAATCATGTACACAATCGTACACACACATACACTCACACACTTGTACACTCATGCATACACACTCAACCACACACATACAGTCACATTCATACACACACTCATACACACGTACTCACACATATTCACACTCATCCTCAACATACACTCTTACTCCCTCATTCGCTCACACTCATGTACACTCATACACTCACACTAACCACACACATACTCATACACACTCACAACCACACACATACACTCACACACTCATACACTCATACACACGTACACTCACACTCATACTGACACACTCATATAGTCACACAACCACACACATACTCATGCACACATACACACGTACACTCAGTCATATGTACACTCATGAACACTCACACTCATACATAACCACACACACTCAGTCATACACACTCACGTACACTCACACACACTTACACTCACACCCCTCACACCCTCACAAGCACACACACACTCATGCTCACACATACTCACACTCACATGTACACTCCCTCACACTCACACGTACACTCATACACTCACACTAATGTACACTCACATACACACACTCATACTCACACACGTACACTCACACTCATACACACACTCACAACTACACACACTCAGACTCACACTCATACTAACATACACAAGCTCATACACTCACTAATGTACACTCACATGCTCATACACTCACGACACACACACACTCACACATATACACTCACGTAGACACACCTCATACCCACACTCACACAACCACACACACTCATACACTCATCCACACGTTCACTCACACTCATCCTCACAACCACACACTCACCCATACACACACATATACACACTCACGTACCCACACTCACACACTCACAACCACACTCACACTCCTACACTCACATACACTCACATATTCACACTCAACCACACACACACACTCATACACAGCCACAGTCATATACACTCATGTACACTCATACTCACACCCACACATACACTCACACTCAAGTACACACAGACACATTCAACTATACTCACATTCATGTACACACATTCATACACAACCACACACACGCTCACCCTCATACACACTCATACTCACACATACACTTACACTCATACTCATACACCCACACACACTCATACACACTCACATTCACGAACACACACTCATACTCATACACACTCATACCCACACATACACTCACATACTCACACCCATACACATACACACACATACACTCAGACACTCAGACACACTCACTTGGACTCATACACTCATGTATATTCACACACTCATACACCCTCATGTACACACACTATACCCTCACGCTACACTCACACTTATACACTCAATCCCACACACACTCATGCACACTCATACTCACACTCACTCATGTACACTCATACTCACTCTACCACACACTCACACTCATACACTCACAACCACACACATACACTCATACATACACTCAGACTCATTCATACACTCATGACACACACTCATACACACACCCATATACTTATGTAGATTCATACAAACTCATACTGATATTCACACCCACACACTCATACACTCACTCACACACTCACGTGCACACACGCATACTCATATTCACACTCACCCACAAACACACTCATACTCACACATACACTCACACGCTCACACATACACTCAAACTCACACGTACACTCATACACACTCATATACACACCAACACACACTCATACACACGTTCACACACACTCATACACTCACACTCATACACTCACACTCACATATACACACTCATACACAAACCCACATACACATGTACACACATACTCATACACACTTATGTACACACACACTCATACTCACACTCACCCACACTCATACTCTCACGTACACTCACATTCATACTGACACCCATGCACACTCAACGCACCCACACACTCATACTCATACACCCCCCACACACACACTCATACACTCACTCACATACACCCATACACACACACTCATACTCATACCCACACACTCGTACATATACACACACATACTCACACACTCATACTCACACTCATACACTCACATACAAACTCACTCATACACACTCATGTACACACACTCATACACACACTCACATACACATACTCTCAGCACACACTCACACACACATACACTCACTAATACTCATACACTCCTACACTTACACTGACTTATACTCGCAACCACACATACATTCACACTCATGCACACTCAGACACTCATACAGCCATACACACATATACACTCAAACACACACACACTCATACTCACACTCACATTGATGTACACTCACATACACTCAGCCACACACTCATACACAACCACACACTCATACACGTACACTCACACTCATACTCATACATACTCATACTCACACAACCACACACTCATATGCACACTAATATACTCACACTCGTGTACACTCACACAAACATACACACAACCACACATTCATACTCAAACTCATGTACATACACACTCAAGTACACTGACATACACTCACAACCACACATACACTCACGTACACACATACTCATGCTCACAGCCACACACATACTCATATTCATACACACATTCACATACACACTGATACACTCACAACCACAGTCACACTCATACACTCACACTCATGTACACTCACACACACTCATATTCACAACCACACATTCAAACTCACACTGATACACTCACACTCGTGTAAACACACTCATACTCATACTCACACTCACACCCACACTCAAACTCACTGATACACTACACACACACACTCATACACATACAACCACACACTCACACACTCACATACACTCACCTATACTCGTACAACCACACTCATACACTCATACACACTCATACTTAACCACAGTCACACTCACACATATACTCATGTACATACATACTCATACCACACACACTCATACACTCATGTACACACTCATACTCATACACACCCATGTACACACACACTCATACTCACATACACTCACATACACCCACACCCACACCCACACCTACACTCACTCATACTAACACACACTCATGTACACTCACACTGATACTACCACTCACATCCTCATGCACACTCACACTCTCATACACACTTCTACTAATACACACATCCACACACACTCATACACACAATCATACTCATACACACACTCACATGTACATTCACACACACACACATCCACACACACTGAAACATACATTCACATTCATGTACACTCACACACTCATACCGTCACACCCACATACACTGAAACATACATTCACACTCATGTACACTCACACTCATACCAACACACTCATACACTCACACTCACACACACTCATACTCATGCTGACAAAACCACACGTACTCATTCACTCATGTACACACTCATACACACATACTTGTACACACGTACTCACACTCACTTATACTGGTACAACTCACATACACACCCACACACAATCACACCCAAGTACACTCACACTGGTACAGACTCACACATACATGCACACTCATACACACCCACACACACTCACACTCATACACACTCATACACTAACTCATACACACCAACCCACACACTCACGTACACTCACACTCATACACTCACCCACACAGTCACACTCACACCCACACATACTCACACTCACGTGCACTCACACTCAAACTCATGCACACTCACACCCACACACGTACACTCATACACTCACCTCCACACCCACACTCACACTCACTCAGACTCAGACTCATTAACCCACACACTCACACTTAGTCACACTCACACTCGTACACACATACTCTCACAACCACACACATACACTCACACTCAAGCACACTGACACATATTCACACAGCCACACACACATACTCATACACACATGTACATACATACACTCACACCCACACACACATACACACACTCACGTACACACATACTCATACTCACACTGACACTCATGTACACTCACATACATACACACACCCACACACACTCATGTACACTCACATACTCATCACACTCACAACCACACTCGTACTCGCACTCACTGATAGTCATGTACACACATAGTCATACACACACCCGCACACTCACACACACCCAGTCACGAACACTCTCGTACAACCACACACACATACTCGCACTCACTGATACAGTCACATACACACACATGCTCATACACACAACCACACACACGTACACACTCACACTCATGTACACTCACACATACTCATACAACCACACACACTGATACACTCACACTCATACACACGTGCACACTGATACACTCACATACACTCACCGATGCTCATATAACCACACACATTCACACTCATACACTCACATTAACGTGCACTCACATTCATACACAACCACACACACTCGTACTCACACTCACACTTCCATACACACTCATACACTCACAACCACACACTCACACTCAGACTCACACTCACACTCATGTACACATACACTGACACACATACTCATACACAGTCACACACACTCATACACTCACACACTCACACACCCTCATACACTCACCCTCACAGTCACACATACATTCACCCACACACTCACACTCATAAACATACACACACATACTCAGTCACACTCACACACACACACTCACATTCACATTCACACAGTCACACTCATACACTCACACTCAACCACACACGCATTCATTAACACGTACACTGACGCACTCATAGCCACACACACATACACACGTACACACATTCACACTGACAACCACACACACTCATACACACACTTATACACTCACAACCTCATGCTCATACACTAATACACTGACACTCATGCTCATGTACACTCATACAACCACAATGATACATGCTAACCTACACTCACACTCATACTCAATGACACACACTCACACACACACACTCATACACTCACACACAACCATACATGCTCATACACAACTACACTCACACTCACACAACCACACACTCACACTCATACTCACACTCACATACTCACACTCACAACCATGCACACCCACTCATACACTCACACACATACATTGACACTCACATACATACACACTCATACACTCACAATGACACACACTCATACACTCACATGTGTACTCACAAATACACATACACACACTCACAACCACACACACGTACACTCACACTCATGTTCACACTCAACCTACACTCATACACACACTCACCCTCAACCACACACACATCCTCACACACTCAAGTACACTCACACTCATACTCACACTCATGACACTCTTACACTCATACTCGTAGACTCACACACACATACACACTCATGCACAACCACACACAACTCATACACTCACCACACTCATATACACTCAGACTCAAACACAGCCACACACTCATAAACACACACAGTTATACACCCACTCACGTACACTCACACTCATGCACTCACACCCACACACACTCATATGCACTCACACTCATTCTCACACACAACCACACACACGCTCATACTCACACTCGTACTCACCCTTATACTCATACAACCACACACTCAAACTTGCACTCACAACCACACATGCTCATACTCACACTCACACACACTCATACAACCACACACACAGTAAAGTACACACACAGTAATGACACACACTGACACATACGCTCATGTACATTCACACATACCCACACTCACAACCACACTCATACTCATAGTCACCTACTCACACTCATACTCATACACAATGACACACAGTCATACACATGTACACTCACATTCATACTCACACTCATGCACACTAATACTCATACTCAACACACACACACACACAAACACATACACTCACACTCATACACTCACACTCACAACCATGCACACTTATACTCACACACAGCACCACGCACTCATACACTCACATACATTGACATGCATACTCTCACGTACACTCATACACTCATGACACACATACACTCACTGACACATGTACACTCACAGATACACACTCATAACCACACACATTCATACACTCACAGTCACGTACTCACACTCATATTCACACTCAACCTCCACACTCACACTCATGCACTCTCATGTACACACACTCATGCTCACACTCACAACCACACATACACACACAAAACCACACACACAACCACACACACTCATACGCATGTACACTCACATTCACATACACACACGCTCAACCACACAGGCTCATACACTCACTCATGCACATACTCATACACAACCACACACACTCATATTCACACTCACGTACACTCAAACTCATACTCACACTCAACCACGCACACTCATACCCACACTCATACATTGACACTCATACACTCACACGTACACACTCATACACACTCACAGACACGTACTCACATACACTCACAACCACACACACTCATACACATATATTTACACTAACGTACACTTACACTCATACACAACCATGCACCCTCACTCATACACACATACATTGACACTCATACTCTCACACTCATGTACACTCATACACACAACACACATACACTCATACATGTACACTCACACTCACAACCACACACACATTCATACACTTATACATACACACACTCATGTTCACGCTCAATCTCCACACTCACACATACACTCTCATGTACACACTCATAGTCACACACACACACAACCACACACACTCATACTCACACATGTACACTCACACTCATACATTGACACACACGTACACACATACACTCACAATGACACACTCATACACTCACACTCTGACTCACATACATACTCATACTCAATGACACACACTCATACACTCACACTCATACACATACTCTCATACTTACACTCATACTCACACTCATCACAACCATGCACCCTCACTCATACTCACACTCACACTCATACTCACATTGACCCTCATACACTCACACTCACATACTCACACACAACACACACACTCATACACTCACACTCATACAACCAGTCATAGTCACACTCATTCACTCATACCCATACATTGACTCTCATACTCACACTCATACTTACATACACACTCATACACACAATACACACACTCACACTCACACTCATACAACCACATACTCTCATTCACGCACACTCATACTCACAGGTATACACATTCATATTCACACTCAACCTCCACACTCACTTACACTCATACACACACTCATACACTCACACTCACACTCAACCACACACATTCTCATACATTCATATACATTCACACTCATACACTCACTCTTACACTCAGTCATACACACGTACACTCACACTCATACTCACACTCACACTCAATCACACACTCATACTCACACACACTCACAACCACACTCATACTCATACACGCACATACTCATATTCATGCAACCACACACACTAACACTCAACCACACACATGCTCACTCACACTCATACTCACATTCACACTCATACACGCATGTACACTCACACATACTTGCAGCCACACACGTACTCACACTCATACTCACAGACTCACACACTCACATACCCACACTCACCACACACACTCATACCTACACTCACACTCGCACTCATACACTTACACTCATACTCACACTCATACACACTCGCACTCACAACCATGCACACATACACTCACAACCATGCACACTGATACACTCATACACTAACTCACGTACAGTCATACTCACAACACACTCATACACACTTGTACTCTCACACATACATTCACACTCAACCACACACACATACACTCACATTCATACACAATCATACAAACATGTTCACACTCATATTCACACTCATCCTCAACATGCACACTCACTCCCTCATTCACTCATTTATACTCACACTCACATTAACCACACACTCATACTCATACACACTCACAACCACACACAGTCACTCATACACTCATACACGCACATACACTCATACACAGCCACACTCATACACTCACACTAACATACACTCCCATATACACATGACACACACACTCACAGACTCACTTACACTCACATACCCACACTCACACAACCACACACACTCATAGTCACCTAAACTCACACTCACACTCACATATACTCACACTCATACTCACACTCAACCACACACACTCATACTCACACACTCACACAACCATGCACACTCATACTCACACTCACAACCATGCATACTCATACACTCATACACTCACACTCAGGTACACAGTCGTACTCACACACACACATACACTCATATACATTTGTACACTCATGCATACACTCACTCAACCACACACATACACTCACATTCATACACACATTCATACGCACGTACTCACACTCATATTCACACTCATCCTCAACATACTCATACTCCCTCATTCACTCACACGTACACTCCCACACATACACACTAACAACCACACACTCACACTCATACACACTCACAACCACACACACTCAGTCACACTCACACTCATACTCACATGTACACTCACTCATACACCGCCACACACACTCATACACTCACACTAACGTATACTCATATACACGACACACTTGCATACTCACGTACTCATACCCACTCACACAACCACACACACTCATACTCACTCACACTCGCACTCACACTCATACTCACACAACCACACACACTCATACTCACACACTCACAACCACACACACAACCATGCACACTCATACTCTTACAACCATGCACACTCATACACTCATACACTCAATCATGTACACAATCGTACACACACATACACTCATACACACTTGTACACTCATGCATACACACTCACACACATAGTGACATTCATACACACACTCATACACACGTACTCACACTCATATTCACACATCCTCAACATACACTCTTACTCCCTCATTCGCTCACACTCATGTACACTCCATCATACACTCACACTAACCACACACATATACACACTCACAACCCCACACACTCATACTCACACTCACACACACTCATACACTCATACACTCACGTACACTCACACTCATACTGACACACTCATATAGTCACACAACCACACACATACTCATGCACACATACACACGTACACTCACAGTCATACTATGTATGAGTGTATGTGTGTGGTTGTGAGTGTATGAGTGTATGTGAGTGTATGAGTGTGTGTGGTAGAGTGTATGAGTGTACATGAGTGTGAGTATGAGTGTGCATGAGTGTGTGTGGGATTGAGTGTATAAGTGTGAGTGTACATGAGGGTATCAGTGTGTGTACATGAGGGTGTATGAGTGTGTGAATATACATGAGTGTGTGTATGAGTCCAAGTGAGTGTGTATGAGTGAGAGTATGTGTGTGTATGTGTATGGGTGTGAGTATGTGAGTGTATGTGTGGGTATGAGTGTGTGCGTATGAGTATGAGTGTGTGTTCGTGAATGTGAGTGTGTATGAGTGTGTGTGGGTGTATGAGTATGAGTGTAAGTGTACGTGTGAGTATGAGTGTGTATGAGGGTGAGCGTGTGTGTGGTTGTGTATGAATGTGTGTACATGAATGTGAGTATAGTTGAGTGTATGAGTGTCTGTGTGTACTTGAGTGTGAGTGTATGTGTGGGTGTATGAGTGTACATGAGTGTATATGACTGCGGCTGTGTAAGAGTGTGAGTGTGTGTGGTTGAGTGTGAATATGTGAGTGTATGCGTGTAGGAGTGTGAGTGTGGTTGTGAGTGTGTGAGTGTGGGTACGTGAGTGTGTATGTGTGAGTGTGTGTATGGGTGAGTGTGTGGTTGTGAGGATGAGTGTGAGTGAACGTGTGGATGAGTGTACAAGTATGTGTGGTTCTGTGATTGTGGGTATGAGTGTGTCTACGTGAGTGTATATGAGTGTGTGAGTGTGTGTGTCATGAGTGTATGAGCATGTGTGTACATTAGTGAGTGTATGAGCTTGTGTATGTTAGTATGAGTGTGAGTCTGAGTGTGAGTGTGTAGTTGTGAGTGTGTGTATGAGTGTGAGTGTACGTGTGTGAGTATGAGTGTGTGTATGTGAGTGTACATTAGTGTGAGTGTATGAGTGTACATGTGAGAGTGAGTGTGAGGGAGTGTACATGTGTGAGTATGTGTGAGCATGAGTGTGTGTGTGCTTGTGAGGGTGTGAGGGATGTGAGTGTGTGTGTGAGTGTACATGAGTGTGTATGACTGCATGTGTGTGGTTATGTATGAGTGTGTGTGAGTGTGAGTATGAGTGTGTGTGGTTGTGAGTGTGTATATGTGTGTGGTTAGTGTGAGTGTATGATGGAGTGTACATGAGTGTGAGCGAATGAGGGAGTAAGAGTGTATGTTGAGGGGTGTGTGAATATGAGTGTGAGTACGTGTGTATGAGTGTGTGTATGAATGTGACTATGTGTGTGTGTATGCATGAGTGTACAAGTGTGTATGAGTGTATGTGTGTCTACGATTGTGTACATGATTGAGTGTATGAGTGTATGAGTGTGCATGGTTGTAAGAGTATGAGTGTGCATGGTTGTGAGTGTGTGTCACACACTAATACACTCATACACTCACGTACACTCACACTCATACTGACACACTCATATAGTCACACAACCACACACATACTCATGCACACATACACACGTACACTCACAGTCATACTTACACATACACTCACGAACACTCACACTCATACATAACCACACACATGCACTCAGTCATACACACTCATGTACACTCACACACTGACACCCCTCACACCCTCACAAGCACACACACACTCATGCTCACACATACACTCACACGTACACTCCCTCACACTCACTCTCACATGTACACTCATACACTCACACTAATGTACACTCACATACACACATACTCACACACGTACACTCACACTCACACACACTCACAACTACACACTCACACTCAGACTCACACTCATACTAACATACACAAGCTCATACACTCACTAATGTACACTCACATGCTCATACACTCATGACACACACACTCACACACTCATATACACTCACGTAGACACACTCATACCCACAATCACAGAACCACACACACTCGTACACTCATCCACACGTTCACTCACACTCATCCTCACAACCACACACTCACCCATACACACACTCACACATACACACTCACGTACCCACACTCACACACTCACAACCACACTCACACTCCTACACTCGCATACACTCACATATTCACACTCAACCACACACACTCACACTCTTACACAGCCGCAGTCATATACACTCATGTACACTCATACACCCACACACACACTCACACTCAAGTACACACAGACACTCATACACTCAACTATACTCACATTCATGTACACACATTCATACACAACCACACACACGCTCACCCTCATACACACTCATACTCACACGTACACTTACACTCATACTCATACACCCACACACACTCATACACACTCATTCACGAACACACACTCATACTCATACACACACACTCATACCCACACATACACTCACATGCTCACACCCATACACATACACACACATACTCTCACTCATACACACTCACTTGGACTCATACACACACTCATGTATATTCACACACTCATACACCCTCATGTACACACACTGATACCCTCATGTACACTCACACTTATACACTCAATCCCACACACACTCATGCACACTCATACTCACACTCATGTACACTCATATACACTCTACCACACACACTCATACACTCACATACACTCATACACTCACAACCACACACATACACTCATACATACACTCAGACTCATACACTCATGACACACACTCATACACACACCCATATACTTACGTAGATTCACACAAACTCATACTCATATTCACACACACACTCATACACTCACACACTCACTTGCACACTCATACTCATATTCACACTCACCCACAAACACACTCATACTCA
Organism: Ateles fusciceps; assembly: GCA_036589455.1. Lineage (NCBI taxonomy): Eukaryota > Metazoa > Chordata > Mammalia > Primates > Atelidae > Ateles > Ateles fusciceps. Next base: position 422,308 of record JAZHEH010002229.1, read on the forward strand.
CACGTACACTCATACACACTCATATACACACCAACACTCATACTCATACACACTCACGTTCACACACACTCATACACTCACACTCATACACACACTCACATATACACACTCATACACAAACCCACATACACATGTACACACACATACTCATACACACTTATGTACATACACACTCATACTCACCCACACACACTCATACTCTCTCGTACACTCACACTCATATTCATACTGACACCCATGCACACTCACGTACCCACACACTCATACTCATACACCCCCCCACACACACACTCATACACTCACTCACATACACCCACACTCATACACATGCACACACGCATACTCACACTCATACTCACACTCACACACCCCCACACGTACACTCACACACTCATACTCTCACCCAGACACACACACTCATGTACACACACACATATACTCATACACACCCACACACATACACTCGCGTACACAGACTCACACCCACACACTCACAGTCACTCATACACACACACTCACATATGCACACACATACACACACACTCACTCATACACACATGTACACACACACACATTTTATCACAATCTCTCAAATTCTTTTTTATTGAAGAACGTATTTATCGAAACTATGTGTAAGTTTAACAGATTACAGTAACTCAATTATCCCGACAACCATTTTCATTTGTATTGGCCTTCAGTCCTTATTCGCTGCTCACAGGGCTCCACACTTCAGAGAGCGGCAGTTCAGTGTAGTTCCTTAGGCCACACTGTGCAATGCCACCCTAAGAGCAGCTCCAAATTTTAAGTCCAGAAGACAAACATAGAAACCCAACAAGATATATATTTACAAATACAGTGTAGAGAACAGCAAAATATTTCAACAGTTTTGTCTAAAATGCTTTCTTTCATGCATCATGTAGAGGCTACAGAGAGCGGAATAGCTGACAGTCTCTGGATTACAGAAAGGGGAACTTGAGCAAAAAATAAACAAACAAAAACTTTGCGCAGTGGCTCAGGCCTGTAATCCCAGCACTTTGGGAGGCAGAGGCAGGTGGATCGCGTGAGCCTAGGAGTTCCAGACCAGCCTGGGCAAAATGCTGAAACTCTGTCTCTACCAAAAAAAAAAAAAAAAAAAAAATTAACCAAGTGTGGTGGCATGCACTTGTAGTCCCAGCTAAACAGCAGGCTGAGGTGGGAGATCACCTGAGCCTGGGAGGTCAAGGCTGCAGTGAGCCGTGATTGCACCACTGCACTCCAGTTGGGGCAACAGAGTGAAACTCTGTCTCAAAAACAAAAGCAAGCCAAAAAAAAAAAAAGCGTGCTTCCCAAAACCTTCCAGTGACCCCAACGTGAGACACATAAGCATCTAGGTATACTTCAAAAGTCTCAGAGTCTCATTTGAGTTGACATTCAGTCATCAATGTTGGCACCATGCTGCTGGTTTGGGGGAAGTGTGTGTGTGTGTGTGTGTGTGTGTGTGTGTGTGGTGTTTTTTAAATCATCCTTATTATAGTTGAACATGCTGCTGTTTATAAATCACCGATGCAAACATTACCATCTTTGGTATTCCTGCAGTTTTCATTTATGAGAAAACCTGCAGAAAGTACTCTGCCTACCAAAGTGAAGTAGCAAGGAAACAGGTGACCACAGAATCATAAGGCCCCAGAAAGACAGCAGGGCATACAGTTACCCTCAGGTGGGCAAAACGCCTGCCTTAACATTATGCAACCTGTTGCCTCTTCCTAGGAGCACTATTTTTTTTCTCTTGCTGGTCTTCTGTTTGATAGATGCACTTCAAACTAACTTGTTAAATTAGGTCATGTTCTTTGAGTTTTGTTTCCAATTCACACCAACAAGAATTCTTCCACTGATATTTTTGAAAAGTTATTGGCCATATTGTAATGTTGGGGTTCAGGGGACCCCTCAGTTCCCCTGAGAGGACATCTCCCCAGGGTCCTGGTCTATCACTCCCCCAAGAATGGGAGAGAGACCATGGTGCAGTGCACTTGTAAAAGTAAATGCCAGACTCTGAAGTGTCTGTAGAAAGTGATTTATTTAGGTAGAGAGAAAGAGAGAAAGGAACAGCTAACTCTCACACTGAGTGAGAGAAAGAAAAGCCGCTCTCACACTGAGTGAGAAGGGTTCCCAGAACGGGGAAAACCAGAGAAGGAAAGCTCCTCTCACAATGAGTGAGAGAATCCAGAAAGATGGAATCCAAGAGGAGGAAAGCAGCTTCCACACTGAGTGGAAGGGACTAGAGAGAGAGATGGAGTTTAGGAGGGAAAGACAGGCTTCCACGAGAGAGTGTGGAACTCTAGAGGGGAAACTCTAGAGGGGAACTCTGGAGTGTGGACTCCAGAGGAGGAAATCCAGGAGAGAGAAAGACGGCTTCAACGAGGGTGGAAGTGGATCTAAACGTGGAATCCAAAGGGGTGTGAAAGAAGGGGACTTTTAACCTGGGAGGAAATCCCAACTTCTCTAAGACCCTGGGCCAATGAAAGGAGTTCCTTAGAACTTCCGCTGGAGTGATTGACTTTTTGATTCTTCCTGCGCCTGCGAAAATTAGAACAGAGCCATTAAATCTCCCAGATGGAGAGAGATGGGGGAGGCGGGGCGTGGCGCTGGGAAGTTCTTGCCCTTAAAACTACGCCCCCTTGTGGACCCGGAAAGAAGACAGATTCCCCTCAATATGACCATGACAAAAACCTATAAATGGTGTGTGGTGGTTCACGTTGATAATCCCAATGCTTTGGGAGGCTGAGGTGGGAGAATCGCTTGAGGCCAGGAGTTTAAGACCAGCCTGGGCAACATAGTGAGACCCTGTCTCTACAAATAAAATATAAAAACCCCACAAATGTGAGGATGCAAGCCAGCTGTCTAGTACTCAGCCCATCACGGATTGTTGGAGCCACTGACTTTTATTTAAAACATTTAATTCTCAAATTTAAAATTCAAATCTCATAAAATCTCCAGAGTCTCTTGATAAACTGGAAAGGCAGATGACACTGTCTATAAATCAGCCAGAGCAAATAACTCGCTGCCTGTTCCCTTCAGATGCCGTGTGTTTCCCAGTTACAGCCAGTCCTTCCTGAGCCTCTGAAGGTATTTCAGTTTTTGACCCTTGAATTAGAGCAAACAGAAGCCAATTCTGATAACAATGTTTGTCACCATTAAAAACAAGATTTTAGAGACAGTCACAGTCTCTACAAAAAAAAATATTTTAAGTATTTTTACAAAATGTATGGGTTCTCCACGGTTTGATCCACTTACTCTCTTGGCTAATAAGGATGTGAAATGGGCCCCATGTCATTAATAAGAGATATAAATTCATTCTGCTCCAGACCAACTGCTGGGTGGTAATGATATGCAAGCTAGAGGCACACGTGTCAGAAAACCACACAATTTCATGACTACCTGTACACTTTCAGCTGGTGAGTTATGCATATGGTTGATTTAACTAAGACTAAGCCTAAGATAATTTTTTGAAGACTCCCACTTTTCTTTAGCACATCAAAAGGCAAGAAATGTCATTTTCTCCAGTGTTTACATGTCCAGTTTGTTAAAAAAGACCAATTCTCCATCTATCTGTCAAGCATGAAATGAAAAGCATAAACACAGTCCAGGCTAAGTCACCTGGGTGGGGCCCATCCAAGAGAGAGTTTGACGTTTCCTTGCACGGAAGTTCCTGCCATCAATGGCACTGCACTGTAATCATCTCAGATACTAAGATTCAAGAGAAATTGAAATATCTGTGAAGAGATGACCTCTCCCTCATCTCCACACTTAGCCTCTTTTCCCTTTCTCCCAAAATAAGACACTTTAAACCGCAAGCACTTAAAATAGCTTTTAGTCTTGCTTTAGTATAAGGTCCAAGGTACCATATGGTTTGGCCATTGGAAAAAAGCTGAAATATGGGCCTTCGTGTTAAAATTCAAGTAGCTGTTTCTAGCACTTTTCTCATATATTCTTTAAAACAACAAACTATGGACTTTCTCATGTGACAGTTTCAGGTGATCCCCCCTTTGTGAATGAAGGACCACTTCAGAGTTAGGGGAAAATGCCAAGATCTTCGTGACTTACAAGAGAGCAAGGGTAGATAGAACCCAGAGCCCCCTCTCTCCTTTTCCAGCTGGCAAGTGAAGCCCGTGAAATTGACCCAGCAATAAGGCAATGCTTACCAGGTTCTCCAAGGCCACAATGGCCCAAACTCGGAATGAGTCCGGATCAGCTTGACTCCATTTCAGCTCAGACACTGCCCCCACCCAGTCTGTATTTACCTTAATCACTATGCCCTCACCCTGGGCACTGTATCAGGATGTGAGGCAGAGAACCCATTCATAGTTCCAAAGGGGCCTGGTCCCCTATGTGGATTTCCTAAAGGGTACTTACTTATTTTCCCCACTCTTCAAGATTTTTGCTTAATTTCAAATTTCCAAAATATACCATACGTGAAGATTAAAAATGTTAAATCAGTGCGGCTACTCTACTATGCTTGCACAGGGAAAATTAACAGCTGATAAACTGTAAATACAAATGATGCCAACGTTAATTCTTCTGAGTTTTAATATCATCTAGATAAAAACCAAGAAATGCAGCAAGTCTACACCTTAGCACTCTCTCAAAGTGACACACCCACTCACATTTGCACACACATTACTCACACTCATACACACTCTCTCACCCTCATATACACTCACATTCATTCACATATCCTCTAGGCCACACACATGGACATGCACACACATGGATGCCCCAGTACATTCAGAAACACACAGCAGAGGCTCACTTCTAGAGCTTACATGAGAACACGTCTTTCTAGCCTCACACTACTCAGCACAAGAATCTACTGATCCAACAAGACTAGTCTCATTACAATGCCCAAAACTTATCCTGCAAACCAATATTGGCCAGTCTCTGTGTTTTTTGTGTATGAATCCCCCAAATGATTTCATTCATCTTTCAAAGCTCAGCTCCAGTCCAATCTCCCTCATAAAGTCTTCCTCAAATACCATTAATACCTCATCTCTATGAAAGGCATTGTGGCCAGTGGAATGCAGCTCACAAGCAAAATTGGGGACCCGTTGCTGGAGCCCGGTGCCTTCCTGTCTGCAGCCTAGAGGCAGCTTTGGCTGGCTCACCGAGTCTCCCAGCCCTTGGCACAGAATAGGCCCTTCGTCAACAATGAACCTTCTCATTGATTCTTAAGAAGCTGTGACTTTATTCCGTAGGTGATGGGAATCCAGTGGACATTTCTAAGTATATTAACCCTGGGAGCTAAGTGATGAGAACTTATGAACACAAAGAAGGAAACAGTAGTCACTGGGGGCTACTAGGTATCACTCTGTCACCCACACTGGAGTGCAATGGTATAGTCACGGTTCACTGCATCCTCAGCCTCCTGGGCTCAAGCTATCCTCCCACTTCAGTCTCCCAAGTAGCTAGGACTACAGGCATGTGCCACCACACCTGGTTAGTTTTCTATTTTTTTGTAGAGACAAGGTTTCCCAATGTTGCCCAGGCTAGTCTTGAATTCCTTGTCTCAAGTAATTCACCCACCTCAGCCTCCCTAAGTGCTGGGATTACAAGCATGAGCCACCAGCTTGGCTTACCATAAACCACTGTTAAGAATAACTTTTCTACTGTAATATTAAATACTAGAACTTATTTCTTCTATCCAGCTGTATTTTTGTTCCCCTTAACCAACTTCTCTTCATCCGTACGGCCCCTTCCCCTTCCCAGCATCTGATAACCACCATTCCACTTCCAAAAAGATTTTTTTAAGGGGATGAAAATAAAAGGTGGGAAAAGTTTAGCTCAAATCAGAAAACTGGGGTATCAGTCTCAACATTTAACAAAATAGAATTCAAGTTAAAAAGGATCATAGGTTATTGACAAAAAGAATCATACAGCCAAAAGATATAATCACCTAAATTCAAAACCATATATCCTCAAAATACATGAAGCAAGGGTAAATCAACAGTTGTGAGTGAAGACTTAGTACATCTTTCTCAAACACTAATGGGTCAAGCAGACAAAAATTATAAGCAAAGACATAGGGTATGCTTGAACTATGAGTTACCTACAGGACTCCATACCTAACAAAAAGAAGACACACATTCTTTTCAGGCACACATAGGATGTTTCTAAAAATTGACTATGTACCTCAAGGTCAATTCTAAGGAATCAGTATGATATATATATATATATATATATATAAATATATATATACACATATACCATATATTCTCTGACCACATAACAATAAAATTAGAAATCAATATCAAGTAAGTATCTTTTTGAAATACCGTATCCAACTGACCCTTAAACAACATGGGAGTTAGGAACACTGACACCCCTTTCAGTCAAAAATCCACGTATAACTTTTGACTCCCTCCAAAAACTTTACTAATAGCCCACTGTTGACAGGAACGTAACTGATAACACAAATAGTTGATTAACACATATTGTGTATGTTATATATATATATATATATATATATATATAAAATATACTGTATTCTTACAGTAAAGTAAGCTGGAGCAAAGAAACTGTCATTAAGAGGATCCTAAGGAAGAGAAAATGCATTTCCTATAGATTCAGTGGAAGCGGACCATTATCATCAGAGTCTTCATCCTCACTGTCTTCGCATTGAGTCTGGGGAGGTGGAAGAAGAGGAGGGATTGGTCTTGCTGTCTCAGGGTTGGCTGAGGCAGAAGAAAACTCCAGTATAAGTGGGCCTGTGCAATTCAAACCTGTGTTGTTTAAGGGTCAACTGTATCTGGAAACCAATACTAACAAATATATTTATATTAAGCTAAAAGAAAATTATAAAATCACAATGAAAACACTGCCTAGCAAAACCTGGGGTGTGAGGCCCAGATGGTTTCATAGGTAATGTCTACCAAAACATTTCTTAATACACTGTTAGAGTCAGTGAGATTATGTAGCATATTAGTTATCCCTTGAAAATTTGGTGGACATTACCAAAAATTCCAAGGGATAGCTAATATGCTACACAATCTCACTGACTCTAACAGTGTATTAAGAAACATGACAACCAAATAGTATTCAGCTCAGGAAGGCAAGAATGGTTCCATGGAAAGCATTTGTCAATGTAGTTTTTAACATTGCTAGAATAAGGGAGAACAATCCTATGATTATCTCAATTTCTACAGAAGAGACACTGTAAAGTTGAATAACGACTTATTAAGGTGGGGAAATCTCTTAACAAATTGAAGAAATTAAAAATAGAAAGGAAATGCCTTAACTTAGAAAAGATTATACATCAGAAAACTTAGAGCAAATACTCTGCTAAGGGAAAAATTTGATCCTCACTCCCTGTAAGTGTGAAAGCAAGACCACGCTCTCCCGTCCAGGACTGCCCTTTAGCATAGTTCTGAAGGGTTCAGCCAACAGTGCAAGAATTTTTTTTTTAAGAGCAGAAGAGTGGGAAGGGAAAAGACTAAAAGATCATAATTTGCAGATTATAGGATCATCTATAATAAAAACCAAATGGAGTTTATAAAGATCATCGAAGACTAGAAAAACTTAACAAAACTCATTTATAGCATTGCCCTTTGCCATCAAAAGTCAGCAAGAGAATAATAATAAGATGATGATTCACAATAGTGACAAAAATTATATTGTATCTAGGAATTAAATTAAAGAATACTTAAGACAGAGGCTGGGTGCGGTGGCTCATGCCTGTAATCCCAGCACTTTGGGAGACCAAGGCGGGCAGATCATTTGTGGCCAAGAGTTCAAAACCAGCCGGGTCAACATGGTGAAATCCAGTCTCTACTAAGAATACAAAATTAGCCAGCCATGGTGATGTATTAGCTGGCTAATTTTGTATTGATTAGCCGGCTAATACATGTATTCCTGTAGTCCCAGCTACTCAGGAGGCTGAGGCGGGAAAGTCACTTGAACCCAGGAGGCAGAAGTTGCCGTGAGCCAAGACAAGCCACTGCATTTCAGCCTGGACAACAGAGGAAAACTCCATCTCAAAAAAAAAAAAAAACAAAAAAAAACACAGCCTGGCACAGTGGCTCACGCTGTAATCCTAGCACTTTGGGAGACCGAGGCGGGTGGATTGCCTGAGACCAGGAGTTCGAGATGAGCCTGGGCAACACGGTGAAACCCCATCTCTATTAAAATACAAAAACTTAGCCAGGCATGGTGGCATGCACCTGTAGTCCCAGCTACTCGGGAGGCTGAGGCAGGAGAATCGCTTGAACCTGGGAGGCAGAGGTTGCAGTGAGCTGAGATCGCACCACTGCACTCCAGCCTGGGTGACAGAGCAAGACAAATTTAAACTCTTTTAAAGGGCGTTTTTTAAAGATCTGAGAAAAGGGACATTTCATGCTTTCAGCTGGATTGGTGTAATATTATAAAGATATCTATTCTTCCTCAAACTGATGTATAAATTTAATGCTACACCAATCAAAATCAATGTCAGGCTTCTTTAGGAATTTGATACGCTCATTCTAAAATGTATATGGGAGAATAATGTCCATGCATAGCTATCTATTTTGAAAAACAAGAGCAGAGAGAGACTTGACCTACTAGATACTAACACTTTTCCTAAAGCCACACTAATTAACAGCATGACAATGGTGCAGCAGCAACAGCCACAGTACTGAGCTCAGACACAGGCCCAGGTGTGTCTGGGGCTATGATAAAGGCAGCTCCACAATCACTGAGGGAAGAACAGACTGTCTAGGATGGCGCTGGGAAAACTCACTTGCCATGTGGCAAAAAATAACAGCAGATGTCTAAAGCCATGTATAATAGTGGAATCGAGATGGGATCCCACCCAAATGTGGAAGGCTGGATTACAAGTTTAATAGAAGATGACGTAGGAGAATACCTTTGTGCCTTAGGAGTGAAGAGGAACAACTTAAAAAGAATCCCCCAAACAGAACAATGAAACAGAAATTAAATATTGATTAATAGCATTGGAACTTAGCAGTTCTTTTCAACCAAGAACCCCAGGACAGAGTTAATATTTTGGACTTATTTAACAAACATTCATATATACTATGTGTGAAGCACTGTTCTGGGTGCTTTAAAATACTGACTGATTCAATATTCTTAGCAACCCCATGAGGTGGGTACCATAAGGTACTGAGATGCAGAGAGGTTAATCTGCCCAGGGTCCCATAGGTAATAGGCACAGCCAGAATTCAAACTCAGGCCTTTAGAGCCAAGTTCTGAACCACGGACCTGCAGGGCCATGCCACAGAGAGGTGACAGACTGGGACAAGATATGTGCTTTGTCCAAAACAAAAGACACAAATCTAGAATGTCCAAGGAGCTTCTATAAATCAACAGCATAAAACAGAGAAACCCAGTAGAAAAATAAAAGATGCCAAGCGTGTGAACAGGCAATTTACAGGAGAGGAGATGCAAAGGACTACTGACAAGCCTTTGGAAGAGACATTTAAACTCATTATATCAGAAAAATAAAAATTAAGCAGCAAAGCATCACATTACACCTATGAGACTGCAACAATTCAAAAACTGGGCGTGAGACCAGGAGATTAATTGCACTGCTGGGGCAGGAATGGGGTGGACTGGTGCAGCCACTCTGGAGAGCAGCATGGTGGCTGTTATTCCATCAGGCATATGAATACTTTATGACTCAGCAATCCAGCTCATTCATATATACATATTTCAGGAGCTATATATGGATGTATATGTACATCTCCCAGGGAAGTTCTCACAGATGTCTTAGAGAGGAATGAAGGTGTGAATGTTCATCCCAGTTTGGTCCTGGTACTGGGGAGTTGAAGGGGGCCTAGGCACCTGTTTCTAGGTGAAACATACCACATGGTGGGTACTCACTGTGGAATCCTATGCAGCAGTGTGAAACCACACACTGCGTATACACACAAAAACACAGAGAAACATTGTACTGAGTAAAAAAGGAAATAGAATTATATCTATAGCATATTACTATTTATGTAAATAGAAACACACACACAAAATTACAGTATGTGTTTATGTGTTTTATAAAATATATTTATTGTCTTTTGTTTTTGAGATAGGGTATTGCTCTGTCTCCCAGGCTAAAGTGCAATCATAGTTCACCACAGCCTTGACCTCCTGGGCTAAAGTGATCCTCCCACCTCAGCCTCCCAAGTAGCTGGAACAACAGGCATATGCCACCATGCCTGGCTAATTTAAAAAATTTTTGTTGTAGAGATAGTGTCTTGCTATGTTGCCCAAGGCTGGTCTCAAACTCCTGGCTTCAAGCAATCCTCCCTCCTCAACCTCTCAAAGTACTGAGATTACAGGTGTGAGCCGCTGATCCTGGCCTATAAACTATATCAATATTTGTATTGATATAATATTTATGCATAAACTACATTATTTTTAAATTAACTGTTTGTTGGGCGCCATGCACAGCTATCCTGGGGGCCTGAATGGAGGTAGCCTGTGGCTCTCATTTTTTCATTCCTTCACTCCTTCCACAGATGCTGTGTGATGCAGTTACCTGTGTCCATTTAGATTGTCTAGTTTAACCTAGATTCATGCTAACAAAACGGGCATCAAAGATTCCTGCAAAGAAACTGCAGAGGGAAGATAAAGTTAACCATGCAAGCCAGCTGATCCAGCAGAAAAGAGCAGTGATGACCTCTTCCCTACTGCTGACACAAGCTTTTCAACACAAGCTCTCACTATGTTGCTCAGGCTGGTCTCGAACTCCTGGTCTCAGTCGAAACAGACCAGGAGAACATTCAGCCACAAACACTGAAACCATCAAGAAGATGTAAAGACTGGATTTACACCCACTATTAATCTTTCCTATGTGTGTATTGTGCAGTGATAGTGGCTAATGATAACATAAAGCATCAAGACATTGAGAAGCTAAACAAGAACATGCATAAAAGGCCAGACCTTTACACGTTCCTCAGCAATGGTTACAGTGAGGAAATATTTAATCCACCACTTTGAAAAGCTCACTGCAGTTAAAGACAAATTTAAAAACTTCCTTCAGATCTTCTCACTTCATAGCAATAGACTAAAAACATCACTTAACATTTGGGAAACACATTTTTTTCCCTACTAGGGAACCAGATTTCCCCGCCAGAGGAAAAAGAATGGCTCAAATAAAATGTGAAAAACAACTTGGCAACAGACTAAAATGTAATCCTTTGTTAGTAGATACTATTAAAAGACACACAGTCAAATATTGGTGAGCATTTGAAGAAACAAGCATTAGAACAAGTTATGTAGCCAGGGAGGCTTATTACACAATTACAGGAAAGTGCACATGTCCCCCAACAGGCCTACGCTTATAGCATTGGGTATGTTCTGTATCGATGGTAAAATATGTCTTTTTCTTTTTGTATTTTTAGTAGAGATGGGATTTCACCTTGTTGGCCAGGCTGGTTGCGAACCCCTGACCTCAAGCGATCCACCCACCTCAGCCTCTCAAAAGTGCTGGGATAACAGGCGTGAGCCACCGTGCCCGGCTGATGGTGAAATATATCTTAAAATCACATTTTTTATGAACCACTAAAAGATGTCCCAGAGAAGATGCACTCAACATTAAATAACAACTTGAATACAAATAGTGCCCCACAAGAAGACTGCAAGGTGCAGCCACAGAGGGAGCTGCTGCTTTCACACGAACTTTCTTCTTTAAGTACAAGAAATTATGGGATTAGATTTACAAATAAACGCCTCCCTTGAAATTCATTTGCAGAAAAGTTACTGTGGCATACAAGTCGACCACAATGCAGCAAGTGCTGCGGAATGTCACCAATGCGGTTAGTTTTATAAAAATAAGATCTCCAAACTTTCATTCCGGATGATCACGAAATTTTTATAGCACAAGGTTTGCCTCATGGCCAAATATTTTAAAACCTTGTCAAAACCAATAATTTATATCATACAAGATGTTCCCAGTTGGCTGATATGTTTCGTGATGACACGTGGCATTCAACAGTCTGCCTCCCAGCAGATATTATTAAGACATCTAAATAAATTTTTACAACATTCATGGTCTTCAAAGTAAAGGTAAAGTTTTAACAGGAGTGAGAGAATAACTCTTTTAGAAAGAAAGGTGTGTGCTAGAGAAGATACTTTTAAAATAGGTGTTTGAAAATATTTCCATCATTATATAACTTCATTCCTAAAAACCATCTAAGTGTGACACCAACAGTAACCCTTATTTCTACAGACTTTAAAAACTTAGTAACACCAAGAAAATGAAAAGACAACCCAAAGAATGGGAAAAATATTTGTAAATCATATATTTGATAAGGAACTTGTACCTAGAAAATACTAAGAACTCTTACAACTCAACAATTAAAAAGACAAACAACCCAATTAAATATGGGCAAAGGATTTAAATCCCTTTAGCTGGGATTACAAGCACGGGCCTCCATGCCCAGCTAATTTTTGTATTTTTAGTAGAGATGAGGGTTTCACCATTTGGCCAGGCTGGTCTCAAACTCCTGACCTCAAATGATCCACTCGCTTCAGCCTCCCAAAGTGCTGGGATTACAGGTGTGAGTCACCACACCTGGCCCAGTCATTGTTTTCAATACCTCAAACTTAAACACTCATGCCTGTTTTCAAGCACCTCGATAATCTACCCCCACCCACCAATACTTTGGAAGAATCAAAGCTAACACACATGAACTCACTTTGAAAACTGTAAAACACCATGTGAGACGACATCATGTCCTAATCTTCAGTACACTCTTCTCTTTCTATGCACATGTCTCCTTCCATGAATATACCACACCCATTCCCTCCTACATTCATTTGTCATGCATTTAGCGAACACTTCAGAGCCAGAAACCGCTAGGCAGATTGGAGCGTGCATGACCTAGTCATAGCACTTCGCTCACTTGCAAGACATCACCAATTCCCTTACATACTCAAGTCCTATCTCTCCTCCAGATTCAAGCTTAGTTTTTCCAGGCTGCTGCCTTTTGCCTTCTACTGTCTATTTCTACTCAGCACTATTCTTACCCTTCTGATATTTTCTGATTTACAAGGGCTGGTACCCTGAAAATTGCATGTCTTATACTTTCTTTCTTTCTTTTTTCCTTAAGTTATTTTTAGTAGAGACAGAGTCTTGCCATGTTCCCCAGGCTTGTCTTGAACTCCTGGCCTTCATCAATGGCATGTCTTATACTTTTTTACAGGAAGTTTCTGGTCTAGCTTCTGCCATTGAGAGGCACTGGCAGGCACTTGATATTTGGAAGAATGGAAGCAAAAGATGAGGCATTATTCTTCTCTAACAGCAGTGGGTAGGTGTGTGATCAGATGACAGACACAGGGTTTGCAGTGTCTAGGAGAGCTCCTGAGTTATCTGCTTTAATTCAACGGATAGCCAGCTTCCTAGAGGTAGCATCCTACAATCCATCACTTTCTAATTTCCTCAAATCCAACAGCTATTCTCTTGACTTTTGTTCCTTCAACACTTCCACAATTTTGTAAGTATATCTATCATTCTTTATATTAAACCTTTTTCTACTAAAATAAAGAGTGGTTTCTGATTTTCTGACCAAATACTAACTGATATAGTCATTGGAGCCCAGCAGTGCGTTTCCACCATGGAAAATAAAATATGGCACTTGCTTAGCAGCCATATGTGGGGCCATGGGGAGAGTGGGTCCCATCTGGAGAGAAGGCACCCCATGGTATTCAGTGACAAAGCAGTTGGTTAAAGTGTCACCTACAATAATTTGGAAGGCAGACCACGTGTCTACCAAGCAGGGCCTCTTGAGGAAATGACTGGATAGAACCGTGTAGTCGTGTGGGCTACTGCTGGCTTTTTTTGGCTGACTGGTGAGTAGGCAGAATGAAAGAGAATTTGTAGAGAAATGTGGGTATCGAAGGGTTAGAAAGGCCAGCTATTTTTAAATCCCAAGCAGTAGGAGATAAGATTTCCTGCTACTTGGGATTTAAAAGACTTTTAGTGACAAAGGCCCAGTAAACTTCTCAGCTGAATGAAATAACTCAACCCTCCACCAATGATCAGATTAAGGAACTGCTTTTCCTAATAATTTTCGTGATTAAACTCAAAGTAGTCATCATCAAGTTGACAAAGAGCCACGAGGATGAAGAAGAAAAACAGGTCAGGCCTGATAATTACATCTCGGAAAATATTCTGGGGTGTGACTACTGATACCACTACAGGAACAATAGCAAGAGATTCTTCCAGAAGGCAGAATCATGGCTGTAATGGTTTTGAGATATGACCCTAAATTTCCTTCTAACAAAAAGTATGGGGTAAAGGTACATTGACTTTTAAGATTAGGACTAAAAAGACTTCCTCCTTCTTCTCTTAGATCACTCACTCTGGGAAGGTAGTTGCTATCTCATGGGAACACTTATGCAGTTCCATGGACAGGTTCATATGGGGAGCACCTGGACTTCCTGCCAACAGCCAGAGAGTTGCTGAGCCTGCAACCCAAGCCCTGTGAGGGAACCATCTTAGAGGCAGATCCTCCAGCTACGACCACACCACTGCTCTCCAGGCCAGGCGTCAAACAAAAAACAAAAACAAACAAACCCAACTTGACCATTGCTCCTGAGGATATAACTGATTTAATTTATACTGTTAATGATTATGAGTGCCTTTTTTTCAGGAATAAAACTTGCTGTAAGCAAACAACTGCCTTTATGATTCTATTCCATTAGTGTCAGGTTTCTTAGCTTCCAAATTAGGTTGTAAAGTCACTGAGCCCAGGACGGTGTCTTATATTCCATGTCCACAGCATCAAGTCTAGGGCTGGGCACATAGCTGATGAAATAACATGAGGCATCCAGGTGCCCAAGTCTGTCATCTGTCATTCAAAAAATATTCAGTGATCTCTTTCTTAGGTCAGGCTCCCAGGAAACAGACACTTAGGATGGAGGTTTGCCTGCAGAAAGCTTACTGGGGATCAACACCAGCAGAGGACGAGAAGGAAGCAAGGGTGGGCAGAGAAAGGAGTTCAGCTTTGATGCAGCCACAACAAAGGCCACAAATGTCTCCACAGGAAGCCCTGGAGCTAAGATGGCCTTTTAGAGGCGTCCCGTCCACCTATTGGCAAGGGGATATTTATCCCCCATTGACCAGCCAATGAATGTGGGCTGTTCCCAGGAAGAGGAGAGGGCCTTAAGTGAGGCTCATGACCACTGAGGGCAATTCCTAGCAAGAGCTTCAGTTGAAAGCCTTGAGCTGGAGCTGTCAGCTACACAGAGTTCATTAGCTGTGGGAATCAATGCTCAGTCCTAAAGGAGGTTGCTGCATAACATACCACAGAATCCACTAGAATCCCATCGAGGCATCAGGCCCTATATAATACTTGGTAGGTTGAATCATATGAAATTGCTTGTGTTCAACTGGTTTTACTGTCAAAACAGGCAATTGTATGTGATTTGATCTAATAACACTGCTAAAGTCCGCTATATCTTACAAAATACTTACATACAAATCACTGTATTTGATCCTCACATCAACCATGTAAGACGGGTGTTCTTATCAACAGTTCATTATACCTGAGAAAGCTAAGGCCCAAAGAGGACTTGTCCAGTCCTACATCTGGTAATTTGGGAGCCTGTTTTAGACACCTATTCTGACTTCAAATCCAATGGCCTTTCCTCGCATAATAACACTTGAAGAAAAGAAAGTCTGTGGCCTTGAATTTCTTTCTCTCATAAGTTTTCCTGCCACATGACCTCAAAATGTGAAAATAACAGACAAGCCAAGCATGCATCATATCACCCTTTTTCGTAGTTCTGACCAGACCCTCTCAGCCAAAGAAGATTCCATTCCCAGCTGGAAATGCTGTCCTGGGGCAGGATGAAGAGCGTCTCTCACTGGAATTGCCCATGAGGACAAATGCACCCTCCACTTCCGCTATCTGTAGAGTCTACAGTGCTCTTTCCACCTCTGTCATGCCCAGGGGAGGCACATTTCCCTGGGGGAGGAGAAGAGCCTTCAAACTGCAAAAGTCTGGATTGCAGCTGCTTTGAGAGGTGAATATATACATAACTTCCAATAGCTAAGCAAATGAGCAAACTGCTCCTGGTCCTGGTCTTTCTCAGCTCCTGGACTAACAGACTGTGTCTGTCCTGCAGCGACACTAGAAAAACCGCAACAGGTGGAGCAGGATTCTTTGGGAAACCCAACTGGAAAATGCATGAGCTGCACTGTTCATCACAGGTGTTCTCAACTGCCCCAGGGCTGCACAACAACCCTGGGGTACACACAACAACCCCCATCTGGGTAGAGCAGAGAGCATACAAGGGTCTTCGGAAGCAGCTGGTTGCTAGAGGCTGGATAAAGCATTGTTCTGGGGTGCACTGTCTCCTCCACAACAATGAAAAGCAGTTTTTACACATGCCAGTAGCTTGGGGTTGGGTCTCAGAGACCAACAACGAATAAGCTTTTGCCTCCATGATGTCATTGCTTCTGATGTGGAATCTCATTGGCTAAAAGGCTTGTCGCTCACTCACCCATGCTTTACAGGGATGGAATTCTGTGAAGTCCAAGGTCTTCTCTCCTAATGGGAGGCTCCCTTAATCTCTGGTTGAATTTGGCTGCCATTTTTCTCTCCTACAGCTCAGTTCTGAATTAAACACACAGCTTGTGGCTATATTGGGCTTTCATGCATTTTATTTTTATCAGCATAAAAGCCCTCAATTAGCAGTATTTCCAAAACAGTAAATATTTTCTGGACATTAATGCTGCATAACTTTCAGAATCCTGCTGTTGTTTTTATTACTCCCATTTTGTCCATGGGAAAGGAGCAGAAAAATTTTCCAGTCACAATGATTCTAGGGTGAGAACTCTGAGCCTCAGGATACGGATTTTAAAAGCAGAAAGGAAAAAAAGTATCCATACGGGTCTAAGCTGTGGCTCTTCCAGTATTGTCTGGGCTCCTGATCCAATGACTCCTATTTCATGTTCTGCATTAACTCTGCGGCCTGCTCCCTGACCCAGGCCTGTGCACCTGCGGGGGGCCAGTGTGCAGCACAGTACCATAGGAGAAGCGTGCTTTAGGACCAGTTGCATTATCTTGAGCAAGTTAGTATGCCTGTGTGAACTCCAGCTTCCACACTGTAAAATGAGCCTAACAGGGTCTCCCTGGCAGAGCTAGAGGAGGTCAATTGCACATGTCCCCAGCACAAAGTTGATGCTCGATAAACAGTAGCTGGCTACAGTGTGGTATCTGTTTCAGACAAATGCACTTCAGGGGTACTGAGTGTTCCTCCCGTCCATAACAGGGCAGCACTGCTTACAAAGATTGTGTATGGAACACAATTTTCCATCCAGCAACCTGCCAGTCAGAACTTCTCTGAGCCAGCAACCTAAGGAACTGGAGACATTTCTCTTCTCTGCTACATATGTGGGCTCCTTACACTTAAGAGAAGTGGGAAAGAAGTAAAGAAAAAAAATTCTGAACTTGTATACCCAAAAAATGTGCTTCTGTCTAGTGTAGAATTAGGTGTGGACACCAGAAAACCCACCAGGAATATGTGTGCTGGATGTGTACCTTTTCATTTAACTTGAGGAGAAAATGAGGCTACGTCATTCCAGAGAAGCAGTGCAGAGACAAGCCCCAGCCAGGGCCTTCTGGGAGAGGAAGGAGTGGGTGAAGGGGGCACTGCCTGGTGGATGAGAAAGGGGCTCCAAGATCAAAAACTACAGTTCTCCCATTCTCTCTCCCTTTCTCCTCTCTCCAGCCCCCTACCCAGCCACCAAGACAACTCCCCTGCCAGCCCCCTACCAGCTCATGCCCCCCAAGGGAACAAAACAGTGCTCACAGAGTCAGCTCAGATCAGAGTCAGCTCGGAAACAAGAAAGCCTGCCAGCTGTGGCCCAGGGTGAAGGAGGAATGAAGTAGAGTGCAACCCTGGCCCCACTGCTCCACACTCACCATCTGTCAGTGCTCAGGGGGCTGAAATGTGCAAATACAGCACCTCCCAGGCTGGGGGAGTACAAACCCTAAGGACAAAGTGACACCATGTCGCACTCAGCCTCTGAAGCTAAGCTGAAAATTCTAGAATGTTCTCTTTAATACAGTCATCTGGATGCTACCAAACAGCTTCCATAAGGTCCCCCAAGTGCTATAATTAGTCATGCTTTGCTGCAAAGCTGTTTCCAATTTACAGCGCTGCTCACACTCAAGCATGCCCTAGTGTTTGGCACGTGTGTATATGAGTACCTTCTGCCTCTATAAATGTGTCTCTAAGAGGTTTACTACTTGAGAAGCTTAACTGCTTGCTCAGAGGAGACACAGAGATGCTGGCAACCAGCTCAGGGGTTCTCCTCCATGTGAGAGCTGTCCTGAGCACACGAGCTCTGTCATAGCCACCACCAAGCAATGAAATGTTGCCTCTTTTTTTTTCACAAATGAGGACTCTGATATTGGAGAAGACTTTCTCAAGACAACACAAATGCTCAGTGCTGGAACTGCGATTTCAGCTTGGGCCTGTCTGGCTTCTTTTCTGCTACATTACCTCAAATTCAGAGATGGAGAGATAGTTGCTCCTTGACGCTATCAACCAGGCTCCCTGGAGAGCACAAATCCCATTTCTGAGCCAGGCTGGGACTGGATGGAGAGCCACTCAGGGCTCTCCCACTTTGCAGCAATTATGGGTAAACCATGAATTGGAAACAGTTCCCCTTCCACGCTTCTGGCACTGCCACTAACATGTGGGCGGTGGCCATGCGCCAATCCAAGGGCCAGCTGGATGAGCTGCAGTAGCTGCTGCATCCCCTGGCCTCTGCATCAACAGCAGGAGGGAGCCCTTTAGATGGTCTAAACCAAGTGTCCCCTTCCGTCCTCCTTATCAACTTTGGCTGAATTTTTCCAAGGTCCTCACTCACCTCAGCCCCCAACCCTGAGCCTCCGCTCCTCCTAGCAGGTTCCTGCAGTGCCCAATGTGCTCAGACCCTTCACCGAGTCCTGAGCCTGGCTCTGAATTCCGTAACTCAAAAGGTAGGTGGACAGCCTTCCTTGGGAAGGAAAGCCTTCCTCAGCACTCGAGTTGACATAAGTGCCCACCAGGCCCTCCACCTTGATGAGTTGAAGAAGGAAGCCAGGGAGATGCTTCCCGCACCAAGGCATGGGGCGTGAGAGGCTCTCACAGGGCAGGCCCAGCCGCAGTGCAGATTTCTTACAGGGCATCTGCCCCCATGCTCTCTGGACCCCGAGCAGCTCTCGCCTGAACCATTGCCAGGAACGGCCAAGGATTATCATTTCAAACAACCAACCTTCACCCCTTCACTGAGCATCAGTCATGTACCAGTGCTGCCCAGGATGTACTCCGACCCTCAGCTGGCCTGTTCACCTGAGTTTAAGAGAACATGTAGGCCAAGGCAGGAGAATCACTTGAGGCCAGGAGTTCGAGACCAGCCTGGGCAACACAGCAAGACTCTCATCTCTACAAAAAATTTAGAATATTAGCCAGGCCTGGTGGCACTTGCCTATAGTGCCAGCTACTCAGGAGGCTGAGGCAGGAGAATCACTTGAGTCCAGGAGTTCAAGATGACAGATAGCTATGATTGTGCCCTACCCTCCAGCCTGGGTAACAGAGCAAGTCCCTGTCTCTAAAAGAGCGAGAGTGAGAGAAAGAGAGACAGGGAGCATGCAAACCACTAGTCGCCTCCGACCGGAGCTCTGCAGCACAGCAGGTGAGCTTCCGAGGCAGACTGGCTGAGTGAGCAGCAAGTGTCCTCAGACGTTTGGCCTTGCCCCTGCTCCTCCCTCTAGGCAATCTTTCCCCTCCCATCAATGACAGTGTGAATATCAGACATTGATCTTGCCCTCTCCTTGACCAGGTTAATTCAATTCTGTTCTCAATGTTAGCTCCACCTCAGCCTCTGGAAGGAACTTCACTGGGGACTGTTGGATGCAGCTAGCAGGCAATGGAGGTGCCGAGGATCTAGGTCATAATTTTTTTCCTATGGACGCGCTGCAGCACTTCTTTCCTGGTCAGACTCCTGCTAAAACCACAGGAAATCACTGCCACCTTCAGCATACTGGACTGTGAATGGCACTGTTGTAAAGCTATTTTGCTGAATTCTATACAGTTCTACACACAATAATTTTAATTCATTGCACTCTCAATTCCCGAGCAGCAGAGGCAGCACGCACTTGCCCTGTGCCAATGCCATGCTGATGGTTGCCCAGTGACAATGCAAATTAAGGATGAACCCCAAGCATCTAAAGATTCTACTATGTCACCTACAAGTTCTTCCTAAAGAGTTTTCCTTAAATGAGAAAGGCTCTTCAAACACTTTCCAAGTCTCTTGATTGTGGCCCAAAGATAAACACAATCCAGGAAGCTGAGGTGGGAAGATTGCTTGAAGTGTTTGAGGCTACAGTGAGCTATAATTGTGCCACTGCACTCAAGCCTGGGCAACAGAGCAAGTCCCCATCTCTAAAAAAGGAAAAAAGAAAAGAAATTTAAGTAAAGAAAAGAGCTCTGGCTTTCATTCTCACCTCTAAATGGAAACAACAAACAGAGTTCCTATAATGAGTCTGGGTCATTTC
This sequence comes from Ateles fusciceps, assembly GCA_036589455.1. Lineage (NCBI taxonomy): Eukaryota > Metazoa > Chordata > Mammalia > Primates > Atelidae > Ateles > Ateles fusciceps. Next base: position 442,824 of record JAZHEH010002229.1, read on the forward strand.
CCATCCTTGTGATGCATAGGTCTAGCGAGGAACACGTTGAGCAGGATAGCTTATCAGACCTAACTCCCTTGTCCCCAGCTCTCTTACCTGATGGGAGCACCCTGCCTAAAGTTGGACATGGTGAAGTCACCAAGTCTAGGTATTATCTAGACACAGGGAGTTCTAAGTAATTTATTTCTTTAACAAACATTTACCTAACACTAAGTTCCAGGTCTCATCTAAGCACTTCACATGTGCTAGTTCCTTGAGCCTCAAAGAGTCTTATTAGGTAGATTCCATCACTGTCTTCATTTAAAAAATAATGGATCTCCTCTCACACTCCTTTTCAGTATCATACTAGAAGTCCTCATTAATGCAATAAGAAAAGAAAAGGAAATAAAAGGTATAAGAACAAGAAGAAATAAAACTGGTTTTGCTTGCAGATGACGTGATTGTCTCTGTAGAAAATCTGAAAGAACAAAAACACAAAAATCTGAAACTAAAAAGCAACTATAGCAAGGTTGCAAGATACAAGATTAATATATAAAAGTCAATTGCTTTCCTATGTCTCAGCAATGAACAAGTGGAATTTGATATTAAAATCATGATACTATTTATAGTAGTGTGAAGCAAGTTTACTGTGAAAGGGTTATTTGCCCAAGTCCTAAGACAGAACACTCACACACATAAGTTACACAAAGCAGGTCTATTACTCACAGACAGGCAGTAAGAGACAACAGAAGCCTAGGATTCATGACAAACCAGTCCCCCGAGGCTCAGAAAAGCTGCCCAGGGTGGATGGAGACTCAACCACACTTGACCCCACTTGCACCACAACTGAGGGACCCCAGAAAGCAGCTTACCTTGGGCTTTATACCCTCAGAGGAACACGACATGCTAGACTAAAGCACTGAAGGCCATCCTGCTCTTAAGGGGAACAGGAACGAAGCCTGGCTGTTCCAGTCAGCTCCTCCTTATCTCGGCGTGTTGCACTTCCAGCATGTTCTATAGTTATTCTTGAGCACTACAAACAAGAAAGGGGGAAGAACTGGGTCACTCCGAGGCCACCTGAAAAACTTTCTGGCAATTAGCTCCCTCCAAAATGTAATACTTAGGTACAACTCTAACAATATATGTGCAAGATCTGTCTGAGGAAAACTACAAAAACAAAAAGGGGAAAAGTGAGGCAAAGAGAGGTTGAGTCACTTGCCTAAGTTCACACAGCTTCTATCAGGGCAGGGGTGGGTGGGTAGGATTTGAAACTACGGAGCCTGACTCTGATATCCATGCTTATAACTCCACACCATGCGGCCTTGCTGGTGAGGCTTATGCGCATTTATACTGTCGATGAAACAAAAAAGTCAAGCTTTTAAAGAATTAAAGTTAGTTTTACTATATTTAGATGTATTGCTGAGAACTACAGACCAATGCCTATCAGACTGGCCTGACAGACTGTTGCAGTACAGTATTTCAGCCCACTGCTTATATACAACGGTGGGGGTTCAGTACATGCAAAATTGCATCAAATTTGCTCAGAAGTTACATTGAAGCAGAATCATATCAAAGTCTGGATTTAAGAGTACATCTGGTTACAAATTACAGAAGCATAACTACTGGCCCCGTCACTCCTTATCTTATGTGGAGGAAAAGGCGAGGACTATGGTCATTTATCTTTTAAGGAATGTAGTGATTCAGGCAAGAGGTGTGGGGGAACTATATGCTGTATCCTGTTTTGTCTTTAAAGAATCTTTTCAGAGAACTGAACCTCCACACAGAGCCAGGGGCTTTGAGAAATTCTGCTGGCAAGTAAAAACTAGCAAACATGGCTTCTTACGTTTGCTACTTTGCATCACAGTGCCCAAGGCACCAAGTACTTAGACTCTACCCTGCTCTCCAGTGATTCTAAGCCATTAGGTATGAGAGCCGGAAAGGACGTCTGGATTGGTTCACTAAGCTCAGCACTTCCATTTAATTAACGAGGATGCTGAGACCTTCAGAAAGGAACTTCCCTGAGATCACTACATAAGCCACAGACCCAGTTTAGATCTTAGAAAGAGCATATATGCTTCCAGAACACCTGCAACACTGATGAAACCCTTGTACCAGTGAAGGTGGGGTTGGCTATAGTGCCCTGAGCATCAGTTCTGGAACCTCAACACAACAAGAGTCTTTTTCTTGGGTTGGGCACGGTGGCTCACGCCTGTAATCCCAGCGCTTTGGGAGGCCGAGGTGGGCAGATCACTTGAGGTCAGGAGTTCAAGACTAGCCTGGTCAACATGGGGAAACCCCATCTCTACTAAAAATACAATAATTAGCTGGCGTGATGATGGGCACCTGTAATCCCAGCTACTTGAGAGGCTGAGGCAGGAGAATTGCTTGAACCTGGGAGGCAGAGTTTGCAGTGAGCTGAGATCATGCCATTGCACTCCAGCCTGGGTGACAGAGCAAGACTTTATTTCAAAAAAAAAAAATACTTCTTGATCAAGTATAATCCAAGTCCAATGTAGGCAGAGTGCAGAGAGGCACTCCTCCACAGAGGGCACAGGCTGTGTTCCGCTGTCCTCCACCATCTCACCACGTGGTTTCTGTTGCTCCAGATGAAGGGATGGAGGTAGGAATGAGTTCAACCCTGTGGGTTCTCTGCCCACATCCAATTGGCCAGAGCCCAGTCACATGGTCCCACCTTACTGCAAGGGAGGCTGGGAAATGTAGACTAGGAAAAGTAAACTGAAAGGAGAATTGGCAAACACATAACAGTCTACCCTTTATAAAATTATCTCATTAAACCTTTGTAGCACTGTAGGGGGAGCATTATCCCCCACTTGCATAGTTAAGAAAACTGAAGCTAAGGATAATTAAATAAACTGCCCCAGCTTCACCATATTCGTGGATAGTGAAGTCACAAATAAATTGAAGTCTTGGAGCTGGGCGTGGTGGCTCATACCTGTAATTCCAGCACTTTGGGAGGCCAAGGCAGGGGGATCGCTTGAGGCCAAGAGTTCCAGTCCAGACTGGCCAACATGGTGAAACCCCCGTCTCTACTGAAAATACAAAATTAGCTGGGCATGGTGGTGGGCACCTGTAATCCCAGCTACTCAGGAGGCTGAGGCAGAAGAATCACTTGAACCCAGGGGGCAGAGGTTGCAGTGAGCCAAGATCACAACAGTGCACTCCAGCCTGGGTGACACAGCAAGACTCCATCTCAATCAATCAATCAATCAGTTTGAAGTCTTTGTGCTACACCAAATGGGCTCTACATGAATTTCTCAACTCCTATCTTAGTGTTCTTTTCACTACTCCATTCTACTATGGGAGAGTCTTCCCAGCTGTTGCTATTCTCTCAAATGCTGTAAGTGAGAGTATAAATTAGCAAAATGTCTTTGGAGTAAAGCTTGTTAATATCTATGAAATTATAAAAGTGAATATTTTTGAACTAGCAATTATATTTCAAGGAATTTCTCCTACAGATAAATTGTCAAAAATGTAAAATGACATTTCACATAAAAATATTGATTAAAGTATTGTGTATAATAGCAAAATAACTGAAAAATAAAGCCAAAAGTCTGAAAAAGGAGATTCCTAAAATAAATGCTGAAACATCCATTTAGTAAAATACAATAAAAACAATGCCCCATTAAAAATAATGTGAGAGATCTCTGCATGCCAACAAGGAAAATGTATGACACATGTGCATAAGTGGAAAAAGCAATTACATATCTGAGGTTATCTCGTTTGTGCCAAAAAAGAAAGAAGGAAGTATATGCATCTATATGCCTAGAAAGTATTTGAAAGCATTCCCAAAAAGCATTAAAAAATAGACCAATCTGAAGAGTAGCATCAGGAGAAATTCTAACTTTTTTTTTTTTTTTTGAGTCAGGATCTCACTCTGTCACCGAGACTGGAGCACGGTGGCGTGATCATGGCTCGCTGCAGCCTCGTCCTCAGGGGCTCAAGTGATTATCTCACCTCAGCTTCCCAAGAAGCTAAGACCACAGGTATATGCCACCATGCCCAGTTAATTTTCTTTTTAGTAGACATGAGGTGTCACTATGTTTCCCGGGCTGCTCTTGAACTCCTGAGCCCAAGCAGTCTTCCCACTTTGGCCTCCCAAAGTGCTGAGATTACAGGTATGAGCCACTGCACCCAGCCACTTAATAACTTTTGACTATTAATGTTTATAATAAGCACAAATTACTTCTATAAATAAAAGCACTGTTTTAAAAATATGCTATTGTTGCCAGCTCTGTAACTGCATGCAATATTTTGATTAAACCTGATCTCTGACTGTCTTGCAGGTATAATCTGAATATATATAAATTAAATATATAATTTAAATACGTATAATTAAATTCACTCTTGGAAAGAACTTTCCATGTGAACTTTCTACTTTTCACAATTCCTGAATTACACAGAATCTCCTTAGCCAGGTATAAATGGGGTCCCAGGGCAGGTCTTAGGCAGTGTCAACCAGCACTGCTCATTTGGGCATTTTAGAGTCTGGCGCACCTCAGAGGAAGAAGAAACTGACTAGCCTGACTTGGAGCTGCTGCTGAGTGGCTCCTGGGTCCCATCAGGGAATTGAGACTACCTCTCAGTCCTTGGAGTGTTAAACTGGATGTACGGATGTGTGCCATGACAGGAGAGTTTGGTGAGCTGGAGATATGAAGTCAGGAATCTGTGGAGAGGAATGATTTTTGAGTGGATGTCACAGGGAATTGTCCTTGCCTCCACACCTCCATCCTAATGGACTTTGCCAGGTTTGGGCTAGAGGAGGGAACTTGAGAAAAAAGGATAGGAACAGAAACCCTTTGGGACAAGCCTCCAAGAAAAGATAAAGGCAGATGCCTGCGTTGTGTCTGGGGACCATCGAGTCTGGGGACCATCGCATCTAGACCCCTGGGGTGCTGGTTAGCCTGCAGCACTCAGGCCCTGGCCCCCTCAGATCTACTCAATCAGAAGCTCTGTGAGTGGGAGACGAGCTTTGCATGTTAACAGGAAACCCAGATGAGACTGATGGCTCTGAAACATGCTTCTGCTGAACAGCAGGCAAGTAGTACTTTCAGAGAGTACCATCTGTGAGCTAATCATCGTAATATGGGCAGGAGGAGGGCATTTCTCACCATTTCAATGTGGCTCCACCACAAATAGAGTGTCTCACTTTGTCAGGGGCAGACCACCCTCGAGTTAGATGAGTTCACCAGGAGAACTCACAAGACCCAGTAGAGAGCTGTGCTCAGGGCTGAGATGTATTACAGCAAAAGGGTAGCAAGCACAATCAGCAAAAGGAAGAGGTCAAGGGGAGGCTCAAGAGGGAATCAGGCACGAGGTTCCAAGGGTCCTCACCCAGGGGAGTCATTCCCCCCAGCAAGGAGTTGTGACAACACATTCAAGATGTGGCCCAACAGGGAAGCCCATTAAAGACTCAGGACCCTGCCAAGTAGGGTGGCTCACACCAGTAATCTCAGCACTTTGGATGGCTAAGGCAGGAGGGTCGTTTGAGCCCTGGAGTTCAAGACCAGCCTGAGCAACGTGGTGAAATCTGATCTCCTGTCTCTATAAAAAAAAACACAAAAATTAACCGGGGGTGGTGGCGTACAACTCTAGTCCCAGCTACTCGGGAGGCTGAGCAGGGAGGATTCTTTGAGCCTGGGAGGTCAAGGCTGCAATGAGACAAGACTGGCCACCACGCTCCAGCCTGGGCAACAGAACAAGGTCCAATCTCAAAAAAAAGACTCAGAACCCAGAGTTTTTATTGGGGTTTGGTCACACAGCACCTCTGCCTGGCAAATGCCCAAGTTCCAGAATCCCAGAAGAAAAGAGACGCTCAGCATCAACTGTTCTGTTTGTACAATTTAGGAACAGTGAGTCACCCTTATCAGTCAGTTAATGGTGGTACCCCCTCCCAAAATCTGTTTCCAGACACCAGCCAAGGGCCAACCTTGCAAGCAGGCCGTTGTAAAGAAAGCAGTTTCAGGTCGCCTGTGTTAACTCTTTTCTTTCTGCACACTGGTCAAAACAATTACACAAGAGAAAGAAATGAGAGCTATAAAAGGATACACAAAATCACCATTACAGTGGAAACCTGAACAGTGTGGGGGTCAGGGGGGACCCAGCCCAGTGCAGGTGAGAATCTGAGTATAACTTTTGACTCCTCTAAAACTTAACTTCCAACAGCCTACTGTTGACCAGAAGCCTTAGCAATAGCATAAACAGTCAAGTAACACATATTTTGTATGTTATATGTATTAGATACTGTATTCTTACAATAAAGTAAGCTAAAGAAAAGAAAAACGTTATTAAGAAAATCATAAGGAAGAGAAAATATATTTGCTATTCATTAAGTGGAAGCGGATTGTCATCAGGTTCTTCATCCTCATGGTCTTCAAGTTTCGGAGGCTGAGGAGGAAGAGGAGGAGTTGGTCTTGCTGTCTCAGGAGTGGCAGAGGCAGAAGAAAATCCAAGTATAGTGGACTCATGCAGTCAAACTTAGGTTGTTCAAGGGTCAAATGTATTTTCAGGCAATTTGGTTGTTTACCTGAAAAAAATAAGAGAATCAACTGAAATTGATTAAATTAAATTTACTATACATATCAAATGCATTTAAAATAAATTCTTAAAGGCCAGGCACAGTGGCTCATTCCTATAATCTCAGCACTTTGGGAGGCTGAGGCGGGCAGATCACTTGAAGTCAGGAGTTCGAGACCAGCCTGGCCAACATGGTAAAAGCCCGTCTCTCCCAAAAACATAAAAAATTAGCCGGGTGTGGTGGTGCACACCTGTAATCCCAGCTACTCAGGACTCTGAGGCAGGAGAGTCACTTGAACCCAGGAGGCAAAGGTTGCAGTGAGCTGAGATGGTGCCACTCTACTTCAGGCTGGGTGGCAGAGCAAGACTCCATCTCCATAAACAAAAAAATTATTCTTAGAACAACTGGTTTATAACCCCATCCCAGGTTCTGAAATGCAGAAGGTCCTAGCCGGTGTAACTTTGAGTCAAGTTAGAAGTTTTCTTGTTACGTGGGCCTGGACATTCTGATGACCTAATTGAGATGAAGTTTCATGATTAAAAGTCAACAAAGGACCTTTGATTCTCTAAGAGAAACTAAAGAAGCTGTGAGGGCCATGCAGGCACAATCAGCAGAGGCAGTTTTTAAAGCTAGAGAGGCCCATGCCTCAGCCCTTCACCCATGCCATCCTTCCTTCAGAGGCCTGTGAAGGGCTCCAGTGATGTGCTCACGTGTCCCCCTGTGTTATGGAAAATTTGCAAAAATTGTAGATTTTACTGCAATCAGTGAGGACTACTGTCTCTTATTTTGGCTTTAACTTCCTCACATTTCGCCTCTTGCCTGGTGGCATTGGAGCAGTGGTCACGGGACCAGTTTCTGCACCCCTGTGGTCAGCAGTAGGGATGGGCAGTAAGACATTCCTGGGAGCCACCCCAGACCAGGACAGCCAGCAGCAACTGACTGCACAGAAGTGACTGCAAACCACTGAATTCAAATTGAATGAGTCCCCAGCTCTCATCAGGGTCTTAAAATGCACTATTCAAGGCCTGCAACATGACTAAATATTTTTTTAATGTCTCTAAAATGTATTTTCACAGACAGAAATGAGAAACCTGAACGCAAATAAAAAGCAAATGTTTATTCAAAATCTTCTTAAATCTTACATATGCCATTATTATTGTAATTGAAAGGTGTTTTGGAACATAATTACATATTCCCAATTTGGACACATATAAAAGGGATTTTCTTTGCTCATCTTTAAGCTTATTTGTTAAGAAAGTAAGAGAAAACCCATATACAAAATTAATGGATTATGAAACAAAAGCAACAATTAGAAGCAAAGAAATCGATGAAAATTATTTCATTATCAAGAAGGAAATTGTAACTAAAAGAAATTTTAGGCTGGGCCCGGGGGCTCATGTCTGTAATCCTAGGACTTTGGGAGGCCAAGGGGGATGGATCATGAGGTCAGGAGATGGAGACCATCCTGACTAACACAGTGAAACCCCATCTCTGCTAAAAAATACAAAAAAGAAAAATTAGCCGGGCGTGGTAGCATATGTTTGTAGTCCCAGCTACTCAGGAGGCTGAGGCAGGAGAATCACTTGAACCCAGGAGGCAGAGGTTGCAGTGAGCTGAGATCGCGCTACTGCTCTCCAGCCTGGACAACAGACTCCATTAAAAATAAAGAAATAAAGAAAAAAAGAAAAGAGAGAGAGAAAGAAGGAGAAATTTGAGACTATACAAAAAGCAATAATCATTAAAAAAGAAGAAATAGCTCTCCAGAAGAAATAATGGATTATAATTTTTAGGCTCTTGTGTTATTTTATAATTCAATTGGTTAAAGAAAAGAAAAATGCATCACTGAATTCACTGGAAAAATATTTAAATTTTGTGCTGATTTGACACAAAATAATGGCATTGGCATAAATAACATAAAACTCCTAACACATCATACAACTCGAGAGACCTCAGTGACAAATTGGCTAATAAGTTCTGCCAAAATAAAAAGTAGTTAACATCAGTCACTGCACAAGACCAAAAAAAACTGCAACTGACCAGTATAAGGAATTTACTGCTCGAATAAATGTTAAAAGAGAAAAAAATTAATTTCTAATGATTCAAATGCTCACCCAGTGTGCTTATTTCATAAATAAGAATTTTAGTAAGGTGACTGTTTTTAAAATTAATATGGAGAAATAATTAATTCAATAGCCTTCAATAAATACAAACCACAATCAGTTAGAAGATTAAACAGTAATTCCCAGTAGAAAAAAGAAAAACTACTTAGAAATAAACTCAACAAGAAACTATTAAGATCTATATGAAATAAAAACTTTAAAATGTTTCTACTGGGGCCAGCCTCGGTGGATCACCCCTGTAATCCCAGAACTTTGGGAGGCCGAGGTGGCCAGATCACCTCAAGTCAGGAGTTCAGAACCAGCCTGGCTAACATGGTGAAATCCTGTGTCTACTAAAAATACAGAAATTAGCCAGGTATGATGGCGGGCACCTGTAATCACAGCTACTCAGAAGACTGAGGCAGAAGAATCGCTTGAACCCGGCAGGTGGAGGTTGCAGTGTGCCGAGATCACGGCCATTGCACTCCAGCGTGGGTGACAGAGCAAGACTCCATCTCAAAAAAAAAAAAAGTAGTTACCACTGGACACATAAAAAATATCCTGAGCAAATAATAAGGCATATCATATTAATGGAGTGGGAAATGGGAAACACCATAAATGTCATTTCTCCCTAACTTACTCCATAAGTAAATACCCTATTAAAAAACTATCCCAATAAAATAATGAGATTTTTAAACTAGATAAGCTGATCCTAAAATTCATATGTGGACATACACAAGCAAAGTAATCAGAAAGCTTCTGAAAAAGTAGAGTAACAATGGGTCATCCTGGACAAACATTTGACATTTTACAACTAATCTTTGAAATGATATTGATGAGAAATACACAGGCAGATAAGTGGGACAGAATAAAAAGCCCATAAATAAACACAAGCGTTAAGTGATAATTTAGTATATGAAAATGACAGCACTTCAAATCAGTGTATAAAATATGGTGTTAGAACAGTTGGATAACAATCTATGGGGGAAATGAAATTGAATTCACACCTCACACCTTACACCAGGATACATTTAACATGGATTTAAATTTTTAATATAAAAAATTAAATCAAAAGTGTTAGAATACTTGATGGGCTATTTTTAAAATAATCTTGGTATTAAAAAAAATCTAAGTACAAAACACAGCAGAAGCCACAAATAAAAAGACTGATCCAATCAACTACATACATTTTTTTAAAAAGTTTGTAGGGCAAACCAACATAAGTAAATCTAAAAGACAAATGACAAACTAGAAAATACATTTGCAATTCACGTCACTAGCAGAGAGCTAATTTGGCCTAATATATAAAAAGTAAAGTAAGAAAAAAAAATCTGTAACTCAATAGGACAAATAGGAATATGTGTCCAACATTGGACACATCCACCCGAGGCCCACCTGGCAGTTACTGAAATGTGTCACAGGGGCAAGCAACCAAAGGGAAATAATCATCAGAAAGCAACAAAAACACAAGTGTTTCATCCTTAATGAAACAGTCTTCCCAAGGCTATTTATACTGCATCATCTTCAAAAGGTCGCCAGGCACTGGATGACTTCATCTATTTACCTTGATTGAGCACAAGGTCCAAGTCCTGCTTGTGGCAGTGGCTGCAGTCCCTGTCCCACACTCACCCCTGAGACAGCCATGTTCCTGCTCATGGCCAGGTCTGCCCACCCCCCCTCCACCCCACACTCACCTAGAGGAGGAAGGGGCCAGGGAGGCCTGCCACTTTGTCAAGACAACCTCCCACCCAGGGTCACAGCAGCAGGTAGCTAGTTTAAATTGTGGTATTTACAACCAAATGAAAGAGGGAAGGAGTCAAGTGGAGATTGCTGGAAGGTAAACACTGCAAAACCTCCAAAACCAGAAGCCTGGAGGCACATTTTCTTTGGGAATAGGCCAACTATTTGTTCCTTTGGTGAGTGTGAGGTTTATTTAACTAGAAAAAGAGAGCCTAATTTAATTGTGTACATGCACGTGTGTGTACATTTACACACAGAAGTGGGTGGTAACAGGGCTCCTCCAGCTAGTCAGAGTTTCTGCTCTCTTCTGTCAGAAAACAGGCCAACACTCTGAAGTCAAAGTCGGTTACTGAACATGGGTGTGCTCTTCCTCTTTATTTGCATTTCTGGAAAGGAAGGGGAGAACGGGCATAAATAACCATTGTTAAACGTCTGCTCTGACCGGGTAGGCGCTAGGCCAATGGATGTTTAAAGCAACAGCCCTCTCTCTGTAAGAGACACATTTTTATTGCAGCCCAGTATACACACACACATACACACACATGCATACACATATTTACACAGAGAGTTCATGAAAATGATGTGAACTATTACTGCATGTGAGGCACTCTGATATTTTCTATTTTATTTCTTATGTCTATTTTTTTTTTAATATTTTCGAGACAGGTTTTTGCTCCATCTCCCAGACTAGTATGCAATGGTGTGATCATAGCTCACTGCAAACTCAAACTCTTGGGCTCAAGCGACCCTCCTGTGTCAGCCTCCCAAGTAGGTAGGACTACATGTGTGCACTGTGCACCACTACATTCAATTAAATTTTATTTTTTATCTTTTTTTTTTTTTGTAGATACAGAGATCACTATATTATCTAGGCTTGTCTCAAGATCCTGGCTTCAAGGGATCCTCCCACTCAGCCTCCCAAAGTGCTGGGGTTACAGGCATGCACCACCATGCCCAGCCTATATCTATTTTTTTTTTTAATTGAGACGAAGTCTTGCTCTGTCACCCAGGCTGGAGTGCAGTGGCACAATCTCAGCTCACTGCAATCTCTGCCTCCTGGGTTCAAGCAGTTCTCCCAGTCAGCATCCCGAATAGCTGGCATTACAGGCACACACCACCATGCCTGGCTAATTTTTTGTATTTTTAGTGGAAAAGGGGTTTGGCCTTATCGGCCAGGCTACTCTCAAACTCCTGACCACAAGGGATCCATCCCCTCAGCTTCCCAAAGTGCTGGGATTAAAGGTGTGAGCCAACACGCCCAACTAAATTTTTTAATTGTGGTCTATCATAATAAAGTTCACAAATCTCAAATGTAGAGCCTGATGGTTTTTTAAGGGCTCTTTATTTTATAACCAACTTTATTAAGATATAATTTATATACCACAAAATTCACCCATTTAGAGTGTACACAGCTCAGTAGATTTTTGTACATTTCCAGAGTTGTACAATTATTATCACAATCTAATTTAGAACATTTTCATCACCCCATAATGAAACCCTTATACTCAATATCTATTCTAAATTTTTTTAAATGTCAGTCATAATGAAATGAAATCTACTTCATTCATGGGTCAGAACTGAGAACTGTAAAATCAGTGCAGCTGTTTCACTAGAATGTCTTATTTATTCCTCACTAGACCTGAAAAGCAGGTGTTAACTATACTCAGGTCACAGTACCGAGAAGCAGAGAGAGGCATAATGGGTCCAGGGTCACACACTCATATGTGACAGAACTGAAAGTCCAAGCCAGTCCTTCAGGCGCCCTTTGGAGTTCTTCCAGTGGCACCGAGACAGCAAGAGCCACTGTCTGTCCCCCGGAAGGGTGAATGCTGCAGTCACAAAAGCAGGCCCCACACATATCCTCGCACTGCTGGGAGCCACTGCCCATGGTCAGCGGGGGTGATCTCACTGCGCAAAACTGGTTATAATCAGAAATGCTGCCAGACGACCTGTGCTCAGAGCTCAGCAATGAAATTCATAACTGGGCTGAGCTGGGGTGACGCTTAGCACAGCAGGATTCTGAAGATGACTTTGAGAAGCAAACTAATAACCAAAGGCTTTCAGGAATAATGCTGCCTCGAATTCTTTAAACGTGGAACAGATGACCACGTTTCAGAAGCTGCAAACCATCACAAGGATATATGGATATTTTTATAACATTAAACTACTGTTATCAAGTGAAACTTAGAGCAATTTCAATGACATGCATCCAAAATTCCTACAGAACAATTGTACAGCATGCTGTAATGAAGTGCAGATGAAAAGTCCGTGTCTTCTCTCATAACCCAACCCCTCAAGTGGTGGAAAGGGGTGCGTGTGTGTGTGTGTGTGTAGTGTGTTTGCATATATGTATGTTTATGTATAGATGGGTATGTTTGTGTGTGTATGTAGTGTGTGTTTATGTATATGTGTTTACTTTGTAAGCACAAGTGTGTCTATGCATATATTTGTGTGCACGTGTGTGCATGTGTGTTTGAGTGTGCATATGTATGTGTATATTTGTGTGCATGTTTGGGTTGTGTTTGTGTATGTTTGTATCTGTGTAGCGTTCATGTGTGTTTGAGTATATGAGTGTGTTTATGTTTATGTGTGTGTTTGAGTGTGTGTGTGTGTGTGTGTGCATATGTGTGTGTGTGTGTGTGTGTTGCAACAGCAGCCGGGGGTTACAGGGCGGAGGTTTCCAATGCATGGAATGGCGAAGGTGCTGGCCAGCCTTCCACTGCACGTGCTATTTAATACGCATATCTGACTCCCACCACTTGGCTTGTTGGGTGGTAGAGGAGAGTAAAGGTCATTAGGAGAAGAAAGTATATTAGAAATGAGTGTTTTTCCTTCCAGTCTAGCCCTATCCTGTTTCTACAGACCCCTAAGTTATAAAATCAGGTTCCCCTTAGAGATCTGTTTCCTATTCTGTAAGTAGAATGTATGTATTTGTTCAACAAGCATTGCCTGAGCACCTTCAGCTGGAACAGAGAGCACAAATTGTTTCATTTTCTCCCAGAAACTCCCTATTGGTCAGCATCTAGCATCCTGTCTGAGATGTTCATGAACATACACTACCAACTTGGATGCTGGGGAAGAACTGGAGTTTGCCCAAGAGCCGTGCCAAAGAACCAGAAACCCTACTCCCAGTCTGAACACGGCTGTGCCTTGGATTCACATAAGCTGACGTCACTCTACCGTCCAATCCAACCCAGGATCGGGGCCCGTGGAACAGCAGGGGCAGTAGGCGCAGAGCTGTGGAGCAAGCATCTGATAGGGCAGGGTGAGCGCCTCACCAGAGCTGGGTGTGGCTTTGTCACCTACCATTCTAGGATAGGCTTGACGTGTTTCATGGCCTCCTTCACAGCTACGGGGGCTTCCTCTGTAAGATGCAGTGCAGGGTTAAGGGGTGCGGATTGATCCCAAAACAGAACAGAGCTGGTCTTGATAGAGGTTGGACTTCCCTAGAGCACAGGATGTTGACACTAAAAAGCAGTCACAGGGCAGGGGTGCAGTTCAGGGCAGCTGGGCCCAGGTCAGCAGCAGCTCATGACCAGCGTCCTCAGCAGCCTCTGATCCCAGTGACGGCATGACCAGTCTCCCCTAGGAAATGGGTTCCTTTGAACTTTTCAAAGGTATGAAGGAGAGCCTCCCTTTTTATGAGTTCTGCTGCAGGCAGAGGAAGTGGCTGGGTGCAGAGGAGAGCAATTAGAGGCAAAGGTTGGCAAGGTGCTCTCTGGCCGGGCGCACTGCAGCCTGCCAGGGATGGACGGGGTGTGGGCCAAGGCTCTAGTGCCCTCCTGCAGAATCTGGGCCGGGGAAGGGCTCCTGGACAAAGGCAGGAAGCCACTCCAAGGCATCCACATTTGGGATGAGTCCACTTTGACCCCGCTTGCCGCAGTACTCTGGAAGACAGAGGCTTGGTCCAGCTCCCCATTCATTAGGTGTGGTGAGAAACCTCTAAGTAGCACCAATATCAATTCTGGTGGTGGGACATGGTTAGTTCTTTTCCCCCCCCCCAGCAAGGCTGCGTCCCCAAGGGCCCTATCACATCCTAAAGCTGCATCGCTTTCCTGCAGGGATCTAGCCCAAGATTCACACATGATGTGATACATCCCACCAGGTGGACACCCTTCCAGTTGCCCAGGACTGAGTGTCCTCCTGGGAGGCAGGACTTTCAGGGCTAAAGCCCAAATGAACTGGTCACCCAACCCACATGACCCTTATCCCCCTACAGAGAGACCCAGGCCTTCAAAGGAAACAAGCTAAGCTACCCCTGTGGACAGAAGGCATCTAGACCAGACCTCCAGGTGCAAGATAGACCCAGAAGCATTTGAAGATTACAGGTGTGGAGCCTTCCAGACCTGCCACCAAGCAAACCACTGGTGCCAAGCCAGGCCTGGATGGTCCCCCAAGCCAGGCTGAGCTGAGCCTGGGCACTGAGCCCCACTCCCCTCTAAGTCAGCTGAGGTTGTGTGCCCGTCCCACTCACCCACCCTCTCTGGGGTCCCAGGTCCCTACAGCAACCCTTCTCCCAGCTGCCCAGGTAGGTGCTCAGGTATGGTGGGTATGCACGCCACCCAGGGTGATGTCCACATGGCACTGCCAGTTCTGTGCATTGGGCTATAAAGAACACTCTCGTGGAGTTTATTTTTGTAATGTCTCTTAGCCCTGGTCGGGTGGAGTGGGGTGGGGGTGGGTGCAGTGTGAGCTAATTATGGCTAATTTTGCTTCTGCTGACCAAGAGACTAGATGAGGTTCACAGAGTGCATCTGAAAAGCTGAGGGGAAGTGGAATGGCGTTTCCACTGGCCTTTTCATCCTGTGGGTGCCCCAGCCTCCACTCTGGGCATCCCAGCCCTATGCAAACAGAGGCTTCCTCGTGCCCGCAGGCACTGGTCTCAGGCCTGGGAAATGAAGAGCAGAGAGAAAAAGTGAGTCAGAAGGGAGAAGAAAAGGTGGTGGATGGGTAAGGAAAGAGAGGAGAGGGGCTCCTGAAGTTGCCTCAGTGCCCCGAGTAATGATGCTTCCCATGTCCTAAGTACCCCAGCGGCTAAGAACTCTGCATCTATCAGCCACATGCTGACTCCCCAGCATCTCCAGGGGCCAGGTTGGGTTCTGCCCCATTTTTACGTAAAAGAAACTGCCTCGGAAGTTGAGCAATGTGCCCACAGTAACACAGCTGTCAGTCTCATCACAGGGAGGTGTGACTGCAAAGCTCTCAGCAGCGATAAGATACAGCTTTCTGTCTTTTAAACTTCTATTTGCAGAAGTACACGGTGGATCTCCATGCCAAGGAAGCTTTCTATCCTCCTAAGCTGAAAGATCTACAGGCACTGAACTCATTAACAGAAGCACCTGGCAAGTCAGAAACCCTCCCCCTGAAAGCTGGGAACGGCTGATGCGCGCCCCCTGCCGGCTGTTTCGAAAACAATCAAATAACGTGAGGCTGGCAGCCTGGACAGGGACGCTTCACAAAGAAACGAGAAAACGGCAGCCATGCTGACACTGTGCTGGGTTTGGAATATGCAATTCTGGAGACGAGAGAGAAAAGACAGGAGCAATTCACAACGGCCGGTTCCCTAAAAGGAATGTTTGAGAGAGTGGTTCGGAAATGCAAATGGTCTTTCAGCTTGAAAATGTGCGATGGCTGGTAGATTTACAGAGCCTGAATTCAGAACACAAAGAAAAGACGAGAAATGAGATGTAATCCTTGACTAAAAATAGAAACAATCACAAAAGCCATACATAGATAGACATATAGAAAATGTTGACGAAAACAATATTTGAGTGCTTACTAGGGGCCAAGCACCATTCTAAGAGCTTTACCTTTATTATCTCATCTAATCTTCATAACGATCCTATGAAATAATATAATTTATCAGATGTGCAAAGCAGGGCATACAGATGTAAAGCAACTTGTGCAAGGCCAAACAGCTAGAAAATAGCAAAGCTGGGTTTGATACAGCAAACAAAAGGCAGGTGGAAAATGGATTACAGGTTGCTCTTATCCAAGGTGTTTGCAGCCAGTGCAGTGGCATGTGCCTGTAACCCCAACTCCTTGAGAGGCTGAGGCAGGAGGACCTCTTGAGCTCAGGAGTTTGAATCCAGCCTGGGCAACAGAGCTAGACCCACCCCCCACCCCGCCCATCTCTAAAAAACAAAAAAAATGCCAGGCACGGTGGCTCACACCTGTTATCCCAACACTTTAGAAGGCCAAGGTGGGAAGATCACTTAAGCCCGGGAGTTCAAGACTGGCCTGGACAACATAGCAAGATCTCCCCCAACCCAAATCTCTACATAAACAATTTTTTAAAAATTAGCCAGGCATGGTGGTGCACCTGCAGCCCCAGTTACTCAGGAGACTGAGGCGGGAGGATCACTTGACCCCAGGAGGTTGAGGCTGTAGTGATCACGCCACTGCATTCAACCTTGGTGACAGAGTGAGACCCTGTCTTAAAATAAATAAATAAATATGCTTGGGACCAGAAATATTTCCAATTTGAGATTTTTTTAAATATATGAGATATATTCCAAAGTCAAAATTTTAAAAAAGATATGTAATGAGGTATCTTGAAGATGGAACCCAAGTCTAAAGACAAAATTTGTTTATGCTTTATATATAAATTCTTATAAACACAGCCTCCAGGTAATTTTAAACAATATTTTTAATAATGTTGTGCATGGCCGGGCACGGTGGTTCATGCCTATAATCCCAGCACTTTGGGAGGCCAAGGCAGGTGATCATGAGATGAAGAGATCGAGACCATGCTGGCCAACATGATGAAATCCCATCTCTACTAAAAATACAAAAATTTGCTGGGCGTGGTGGCGCACGCCTTTAATCCCAGCCACTTGGGGAGGCTGAGGCAGGAGAATCACTTGAACCAGGGAGTCAGAGGTTGCTGTGAGCAAAGATCATGCCACTGCACTCCAGTCTGGCAAAGAGGGAGACTCTGTCTTAATAAATAAATAAATAAATAAATAAAAATAATGTTGTGCCTGACGTAAAGTCTTGAATACTTTTTGACTGTGATTTGTCACATGAACTTAAGTGTGGAATTCGCTACTTGTGGCATGATATTGCTGCTCAAAAAGCTTTGGATTTTAGAGCATTTTGGATTTTGGATTTTCAGATTAAGGCTACTCAACCTGCCTATACCGCGGGGAACAAATATGCTGCCTTCCCGCGTGTGGGAAGTGATGGTGGTTTCCAGGAGTGATGAGGTATTTGAGCTGCCTGTTGCTCCTTTTTTATTCCCATTCTCCTTGGAACCAAAACAAACAAACCAGCCAAGCATTTGTAAGGCTGATGGCTAAGGTTGTTGTGTCTGGCCACAGTGAAGAGGTCCAGCCAACTCCCACTCCCAGAACAGGAATTTCTGACCCCTGCACCATGAAAAAACATCATCTCTCCTCCTGAGCTGAGTAGCCACAGAGACAAAGAGGGTAAGGAAGGGAAAGAACCTTAGGCTTGGGGCTATTTCCTATACTTGTGGTTTTTAAAAGGAACTGGCATTCCTAGGCAGACAAGAATGCAAATTGGCCAAGGTACAGAGACACCTGAATCCTGTTCCTCAGACCCCAGGAGCCGCTGGCAGGTCATATTTCCCACTTCGTTTTCTGCTGTAAGACGCCATTGTCACTGCTTGCCTCACAGAAGTGGGTGAGTGAAGGGGGCAATGTTCCCTACAGCGGACCTCGGTGTGGCTCTGGCTCCTCCATGCCTGCTGGAGCATGGAGCTGAAGAGATGGAGGGAACTCACTGCGCAGCTTTTGGAGTCAATGGCGGGTGTTCTGCTTTATGGAGGGACGCCGAAGACTCCCTGGACCCCAAGTCTCCACCCCATTTAGAGGGAGAAGTTGATAAACCGGAGGTGGCTGCAGGGGAGTAAGTTTGAACCTCAACACTGAAAATCGGCCTGGGGATCTTGGCAGGGCTGTAGACCTTACATCTGCCTTCAGATGAGGGACTTCCAGCCGACCTTCTGACAGTGTCCCCCAGTATTATGCAAGGGCAGAGTTAAGCTTTTGGCAGCAGGCAGGAGCACAGAAGTGCCAGGGACATTCTGTTAACAAAGCACAAAGGGGAGAAGGAAGGAACAGGCCATTCTCGTCCACCGTGCAGACTGAGCTCCATTGTGTTGATCTGACATGACAGGATCTGTTT
Organism: Ateles fusciceps; assembly: GCA_036589455.1. Lineage (NCBI taxonomy): Eukaryota > Metazoa > Chordata > Mammalia > Primates > Atelidae > Ateles > Ateles fusciceps. Next base: position 461,319 of record JAZHEH010002229.1, read on the forward strand.
CATTAAAAACTCCCTCATCACCACCACTGTCAAAGTCAAATCCCCTCCCAAGGCCAGAACCCGAGCCCCACTATGGAGCAAGGATTCTGCAGCTCTCCAGTCTGTGGATGAAGCCTAAAGCTACAGCGAAAACCCAACCTCCTGGATCTGCAAGCCGCGGGGAGGGCAGGCCATTTGGCCATAACCCACCCACTCGAGGAATCGCTCCTTTCCACTTATCTGGGCAGAGTGGGAAGGAGCGCCTCCAGAAACCAGCAGGGAGGAAGTCTGCGGGGGCTCCACTGTGCCAGTGATTTATGGAAGCCTTTCAGGGCCAGAATGACACCATCCACCTACTTCCTGCTAATTCATATTCTCAGAGCTTTAAATCATGCTGACAGCCCCTCCAGGTGCTCTGATCAGTCAAGGGCTTCCAGGACCCCAAGGGCCAGAGCACCCCACAGCTGCACTGCAGGTTACACCCCTACCCGCCCCAAACACATCCCAGCTCCTGCTGCTCTTGGGCCGTAGGCTCAATCAGATAATCCACGGAGAAATGACCTTCTTTTCACTGATTTAGAAGCTCTCTCAACTGAAAAAATTACAGAAGTTAGAAAAAATAATTGACATTATGACTCACCCCACCTCCTTCTATTGCTAAGCTTCAAAGTAAACACCTACTACTGTAGACAGAATTAATGCCAAATCACTAAGATCTTTTGTTTAACAAATTCTGCGACACACTGCAATCTTGGTGCTGGAGGAGTTTTCTGATTGCCCAAAGCACCTTGAGTGCCCATTTTTTCCAGCCCACCTTTAAATGTGGGACCAAACCTTTGAAGTATACTGCCTCTTGCAAAAAAAAGAAAGAAAATCACACAGACTAAAAAGCTTAATTATTTCTGAGGAACACCACGGTAGCTCACTCTCCATATGGTAGCTATACTCAAAAGCACAAAAAACAAACCAGATAGAAGCAGAAATTAGGCAGGAAATAAAGCTCAAGCTGGTGAGAAATTGGAGAAAGGCTTTCCAAAGCAATGTGACAAGGAAAAGGGAAACTGGAGGATGATTTTTTTCTCTGAGATCAGAGCTGTACTCCACAGCCAAAGTTAAGGTGAGCCCTGCAATTATCAGACAGCCAGTAAGCATTTATCATGTTCCCAGTACACGCCTGCCCTTGTATTTGGAATTAGAGGTCACCTCTGACTTTACCTAGGCTCTTCTAGAAAAAGAGATCCATCCTTACAAATTTAAATTATCCATATTGCTATGTGGCTTTTCCTGTCCTGCTTCTTGTGACATAAGGGATTCTGTCTTTGAAGCAAGGAGGCCAGAGATGTACTGTGATCCATAAATTCAACTCGGGATCAGACAAGAAACTCAGGATCCTGGGATCTTGGCCAGGACATGCCCTAACTTGCTTCATGTACAATGTGCTGTCATATCACTGTTCTTTCAAAAACTCCAGACAGGAAGTAAGGGTTGTGATTGATTTCAAAGGGTACAGCGGGGAGCCACACTGCCTGGAAAGCAGGCCACAGGCATTGCCTCCCAGAGAGTTTGGTTCGGAGTTTTATTCCAATATGATCAAAGCAGCAGTTGGGGTAGTAGGCACTCTAAAAAGGAGGTATCTGATTAGGACTATGTGAATTTAAATTCTACTTCCACTTGGGAAAGTATGCATTTAAATCATTGACAGCTCCAAAATTCTAATGATTCTGTGAGCCATTGGAATTAGTAAGAGACTCATCAAACCAAGAATAATTAAATGACCAGCTGTGGGCAGTGTGGGACTTCAGACAAAGCAGAGGTCTGCGTAAGGAGGCACGGGCTTGGCCCTCTGTGGGGCAGGGCTGATGTTGGACACGAAAGTGCACCAGCACCAGCAAACACACCACTGCCAGGGGATGCTGTGAGCCAAGATGCAAAGCAGAAATGAAGCCAGTAGGTTTCCCAGGACAGCATGATCAGAGTGACTAACCCAGTGGTGAGGAAAGTTTGTTTGAGGGAGTGATGGAAGGTAAGGTCAACTGAGATCATCAAGAGTCTAGGCATTGTGGGGGATAAATAAAGGAGAAATCCAGATTTTATAATAACTCTTTTACAAAGATTACCCGAGTGACCACCAGTTGACTGGTCAATACCTAGGATCTCTTATCTTTAAATGCTCTATAATGAACATGACTGTATCTACCAATCATCATCCTAAGAAAACACCATTTTACCAACAGAGAGAAGGGAGTGATTATCCCCTAAAGAAGGAACCCCTTAGGCCCCCTGTAAGTATTCATTGTCTCCTATACTTGGTTTAGAATGGCTTATTGAGATAAGCTCCCAGGCCAAATCAGGGCCCTGAACAGTCCCCTAGACTAGGGGGCCAGCAAACTACGGCCCAAGTGCCTTTTTAGAAATAAAGTTGTATTGAAACACAGACACTCCTGTTTGTTAACTATTGTCTGTGGCTGCTTTTGTGCCACAGTGGCAGATGTGAAGAGGTCACATGACGTGCAAAGCTGACCTGGTTTGGCTCCGTGTCCCCACCCAAATCTCATCTCAAGCTGTGATCCTTTAGCGTTAGAGGAAGGAGGTGACTGGATCATGGGAGCAGACTTCCCCTCTTGCTGTTCTCATGATAACATTCTCATTAGACCCGGTTGTTTGAAAGTGTGCAGCACCTCCCCCGCCCCCCACTTCCTGCTCTGCCACGTGAAGATGTGCCTGCCTCCCCTTTGCCTTCCACCGTAATTGTATGTTTCCTGAGGCCTCCCTAGTCATGCCTCCTGTACAGCCTGCAGAACTGGGAGTCAAGTAAACCTCTTTCCTTCATAAAGTCCCGGTTCTCACGTTATAGCAATGTGAGAACAGACTAATGCAAAGGGTAAAAATATTTTCTATCCTGCTCTTTACAGACAAAGGTCACCAACCCCTGCTCTAGACAGTGGAAGGCTGCTGGGGCCTGTCTTTTGCCCAGACGTAGGCCCCAGTAGTTTCCCCCAACACTCACATCACCAAAGCTGTCTGCCGCTTTTGGAGGAGAGGTATGGAGACGTTAGCAATGTAGGGGAGGGGGACTTACTGGAGAAACGAGTGACACAGAAATGAAGGCAATTTAAAGTTTTCAGAAAAAGAGAAGGGTAAGATGGCAACAAGAATAAAAAGAAAAGAGAAGGCATCTCAAAAAATGCATAAATTTATATGAATATATAATTAGATATACAAAATTACCATTCTAACATAAAGTTTTAGCTAATACTTAAATCAGAATACATCTGTTACAGGCCAACAGGCATACTAAAAATTACAATAGCAATAGTAAACCACCTTGGATTTCCACAAGGCATTTCTTTTAGTAAGTTCAAAGCCTTTCCTTCTAATCTCTCATCTACTTTTATAAAATTTATGAGAACTGTTCTCATTTAACAGATGAGAAAACAGGTTAAATTATAACAAAATTGGATTTGAGGTTTCTTAACTTCAGATGACCATATGATTTTTCATCTAATAAACCAGTGCTCCTTTTGTGAGCAAATAGGGGAGGTTGCAATTAATAATTACACTTGGACAACAGGTGTAAGCCAAAACTGTCCCAGGCACACATTAATTCTCACTTTAATAACCTGCATTCCAGAGAGAAACTAAAATGAGGAGAGTTCTGTTTATATAATTTTCAGCAAGTCAAATATCCACAAACGTACTTCTTGGGAGTTTAGAATGTAAAAAACAGAGAAATGAGATTGTTGTATAGAAACTTCACAAGCCTAGCCAGCTGTGGTGGCATGCGCCTGTAGTCCCAGTCATTTGGTAGGCTGAGGCAAGAGGACTGCTTGAGTTAGGACTCCGAGGTTGCAGTGAGCTATGATTGTGCCACTGCACTCCAGCGTGGGCGATAGAGCAAGACCCATCTCTAAAAAGAAAAAGAAAAAAAAAAGAAACTTCACAAGCTCAGAATTCTAGGAAGCAGCTAAGCTGCCCTCTAGGCCTGGGGCCACAAAGCTATTAGCCTATCATCGACTTGTCATCAGGGCCAAAGTAGGAAGAGTTCTGAGGAGGAAAGGGAAGGGAGGTGGGAAGAAATGTCTATAGCCAAAGGCACTCTGAAAGCCACAGCAATCCAGGCCTCAACGGGGAGCCCAGGCCCAGATCTCAAAGCCTGTGTTCTTCCATGAAAATGTGGAATAGTGGAAACTGATTATTCAAATGCTTCTCGTGCTTTGGCAGAGAAAGGAAGGAGGGAGACAGGAGGGGAGGGTTATCATCAGCCTTTGTTGGTTATTCATCCTTCTGTCATACAGGAGACACCTCATAAATGTTGGATGAATGAATGATTGATTGAATGTATTTCCCTGAAGCAAACTTAAGCAATGGACTTATTAGCTTCAAATATTGGAATAGCATTTGTAGCCACAAACCAAGGTTTCAGAGGACCCGACTACCTGTACTGGTTTCCTCCACTTCCGTCCAGATCCCTCTCCCAAGTCCTGTAAAATCTGGATAACATAATATGTGTATAATTATATTATAGTGTCAACGCAATGATTTAAAGAGTTAACATATATAGGTTGCTTAGAATAATACCTGCCCTATTGTTACCATCATGTAAGTGGACATGACAATGATGGTGGTGGTAGTAAAGGTGGTGGTTAAGGCAGAGGGGGAGGTGGTGATGGTGGTAATGAAGGTGATGGTTGTAATCGTATTGACAGTGGTAGTGGTGATAAAATCTAAGCACCATAAAACAATTTCAAAAAGTCTAACATACATGCACTTGGAGTCCCAGAAAATATAAAAAAGGAAGAATAGGTTAAAGTTCAGTAATTCTAAGGGAAGAAAAAGAAATAGGGCAGAAGAAATATCTGAAGACATAGTACTCAAGAATTTTCTAAGATTAAACTAAAACAACAAAACCACAGGTTCTACTTTAGAAAACCCTGAGTAGGATCGACACAAAGAGAAACAGACCTGAACATTAAAGTCAAAGTGCTGAGAACTCAAAAGATAAAGAGAAATCTTCCAGGCAGCCAGAAAAAAAAATTACTCATATGGGGTAAAAAGGGATAATAATTATAGTTGACTTCTTGACAGAAATCATGGAACCCAGCAGGCGATGGAGAGACAGCTTTATAGGACTGTTAAGAAAAAAACCAGCGACCTGGAATTCTATACCAAGCAAAAATCTCTTTCAAAAATGAAGGTAAAATAAAGATTTTTTTTTTCAAACAAGCAGAAGCTGAGATAATGTATTGCTGGCATGCTCTACAGAAATGCTCAATAAAATTCTTCAGGGAGAAGAAAAATGATACCAAGTAGAACGTGGGATCTCAAAAAGAAGAAAAAAGGAGGAAAGAGAGTGCCAGATGTGATAAATATATAGGTAAACGTAAAAAAAAAAAAAAGACAACATCGTGTTCTTTCCGATGTAATTTTTTGTTACCTAAAGCAGGGATCATAAACTACAGCCCACAGGACAAATCCTGCCTGCTGCCTATTTTTGTAAATAACGATTTTTTGGAACACAGCCCTCACTTATTTCTGTCTTCTCTATGGCTGCTTTTGTGCTATAAGAGCTAGGTTAAGTAGTTGCAATAGAGACTGTATAGAGTGAAAAATATTTACTATCCAGCTCAAAAAGTTTGTCAACATCTGGTCTAAAGGTATTGTGGGGGCTGGGTGTGGTGGCTCACGCCTATAATCCCAACCCTTTAGGAGGCCAGGGGAGCTGGATCACCTGAGGTCAGGAGTTCAAGACCAGCCTGGCCAACATGATGAAACCCCATCTCTACTAAAAATACAAAAATTACCCAGGCATGGTGGGGCATGCCTGTAATCTCAGCTACTCAGGAGGCTGAGGTAGGAAAACTGCTTGAACCAGGGAGGCGGAGGTTGCAGTGAGCTGAGATTGCACCACTGTACTCCAGCCTGGGTGACAGTGAGATTCTATCTCAAAGAGAAAAATAAAAAATAAAAATAAATGTATTGTGGGATTTGTGGTGCAACAGCAGCACAAAGAAGGAAAGGCAGAAATGAAGGTGTACTGCTGCACAGTTCTCAGGCTATACATGACGGAAGACTGGGGTAAGTTAAAGATGTATATGTAGACCCTAGAGTAACCAGTAAAAAATAATATAGAACAAAGAGGCACAGCTAGTAAGCTAGAGCCGAGATAAAGTATAATTAGACAAAATACTCAGTGGGGTGGGGTGGCTCGAGCCTGTAATCCCAGCACTTTCTGGCCTGTAACTAGATCTCAATACATTTAAAATGATCAAATTCATGCAAAGTATGTTTTCTGACTGCATAGAATTAAATTAAAAATTAATAGGCCAGACACGGTGGCTCACTCCTATAATCTCAGCACTTTGGGAGGCCGAGGCGGGTGGACTGCATGAGGCCAAGAGTTTGACATGGCAAAACCCTGCCTCTCCTAAAAAAATGCAATAATTAGCCAGGCATGATGATGCATGCCTGGCTAATTTTTGTATGTATTTTTTTTAGTAGAGACGTGCCTAGCTAATTTTTGTACTTTTTTTTTTAGTAGTCTCAGCTCCTCAGGAGGCTGAGGCATGAGAATCGCTCGAACCCAGGAAGCAGAGGCTTCAGTGAGCCGAGATCATGCCACTGCACTCCTGCCTGGGCAACAGAGCAAGACTCTGTCTCAAAACAAAAGAAAATTAATAACAGAAAAAAAATTGATACTAGCCAGGGTTATCTACAATCTGGAGAAACTGACCCCTGTATGCTGACAGGAAAATTAGCATAAGCTTTCTGAACGCTAATTTGGCTCTATGTACCAGGAACTCAAGATGCACATCCCTCTAATCCACCACTCTAGTTCTAGACATTTATGCTAAGAAAATAGCCATGGATGTGGATAAAGACTTCAGTATCAGATTGTTCAAGACAAAGCTATTGGCCAGGTGTGGTGGCTTGCTCTTGTAATCCCAGCACTTTGGGAGGCTGAGGTGGGTGGATCGCTTGAGCCCAGGAGTTCGGGACCTGCCTGGGCAACATGGTAAAACCCCATCCCTACTAAAAATACAAAACAAAATACAAAAATTAGCTGAGTGTGGCCATTTGTGCCTGTAGTCTCTGCTACTCAGGAGGCTGAGTGGGGAGGATCACTTGAACCCTGAAAGCAGAGGTTGCAGTGAGCCAAGATCACACCACTGCACTCCAGCCTGGGTGACAGACTGAGACCCTGTCTCAAGAAAAAAAAAAAAAGACAAATCTATTGCTAGTGGCAAAGAAAAAAAAATTTTTTTTTGAAATATCTTAAATGTCCAATCATAGTAGATTAAATGTTTTGATATGTTCAAATAGAATACTATGTAGTGATTAAAAATATCTTTATGGAAAAAAATATTAGCATGGAAAAACATTCACCATAAAATGTTCACATGAAAGTAGATTATGAAACAATACACACACTACATCCCAATAATGTGTGTGTGTGAATGTAGAAGGCTAACGAACACATATTTCTATTTTAGTCTGTGCTGCTGTAACAAAATACCACAGACTGGGTAATTTATCAACAGTAGAAAAGTATTTGTCACAGTTGTGGAGACTGGGAAGCCTAAGATCAAGACTCCGGCATGTCTGATGTCTGCTGAGGGCTGCTCTCTGCCTCTGCGATGGCACCTTGTGCTGAGAGAGAAGACAGAATCTTCACATGGTGGAAGAGAAGAGTGGTCTGAACGGGCTCCCTCAAGTCCTTTTATGAGGCACTAATCCAATCACAAAAGCAGAGTCCTCATGGTCCAATCACCTCCTAAAGACCTCACCACTTTCTTAATGCTGTTACACTGGCGATTATCCTGTGACCTGAATTTTGGTTTTGTTTGTTTGAGACCGAGTCTCGTTCTGTCATCGAGCCTGGAGTGCAGCGGTGAGGTCTTGGCTCACTGCAACCTCCGCCTCCTAGGTTCAAGCGATTCTCATGCCTCAGCCTCCCGAGTAGCTGGGATTACAGGCACACACCACCACACCTGGCTAATTTTTTGTGTTTTTAGTAGAAACGAGGTTTCACCATGTTGGCCAGGCTGATCTAGAACTCCTGAGCTCAGACAATCTACCCACCTTGGCTTCCCAAAGTGCTAAGACTACAGGCGTAAGCCACCGCGCCCCGGCTTCAACATGAATTTTGGAAAAGACACAATCATTCAAGCCAAAGCAATATCATTATGTTAATTCCAGTTATCTCTGACCATGGAATAATGGAGAATTATAATTTTCTTCTTTGTGCTTCTCTATACAATCCAGTTTCCCTCTACAATAAATAGATATTGCTTTCATAATCAATGAAAATAAGTTGTATTTAAGAAAAAAGTTTCTCTTGTTCCCAGTTTGGAATACATTTTATTTAAATTGAAGTCTACTGCCACATTATGCAGAGGTGCAAAGGTTCTGTTTCTTTTTGTTTGTTTAAATGAACCAAGTAACTGTTCAGCAAGTGGCTAAGAATAACCTCTCCAGGTGGTGGGAAGAAGTAGGAAGTAGGGAAAGAGAGAAAAGAGCTGCTCAGGGTCAGAAGAGGCATGGACAGCACTGGGAGTGGGGTTCAGAATGCCAGGTTAGCTGCCAAGGTACAGAGAGAGAAACACAGAAGCAAAGTGAAAAGGAGGGGGAGACAGAGAAAGTGAAGAGGGAGGGAGAGAAAAGAGCACGTGTGTGTGCTTTGACCAGCAGGCCAGGATGGGTCTGTTTTCCTCTCCTGTATCTGCCCCAGCCTTGCAGGATCATTTGGAGACATTGCAGGACTAGCTTAGCTCTGCCTGAGTCACCCCCCAACAGGTAAACTTCTACCAACAGAGTTTCTCCTTTCGGCTAAAGAGTTGCTTTATAGATCTCATGGTTTTTAGTTAACAGCCTCAGGATCCCCACTTCAGTTCCCCACCTTCTCTCCCTGGGTCTGGCCTCCCTAGGCCTGGTTCTGGCTCCATCACCCTATTTCCTTCACTCCTTCCCTCCAGCTTTCTCCCAGTTCTTCCCCGTGTGCATGTGCGCCCCACGTGCATCTGGACCTCGGCTTCCCAGTGCTCCATGTTCACTTGGCTCATCGCTCCGGCTTCAGCAACTCTGGTTATGCAGGTTGATAATTCCCTACCGGAGAGCCACTTGCCCTGGAGGAAGAAAAAGATAACTGGATCCACGGGAGAATCCAGAGGTTTCTGGAAAATGCAGGAGTCAGAGCAGGCTGGAATGGAGGATAGAGGCGACTATGAACACTGAACACATCGTCTGTGCAGAACTGTTAATACTGACATGTGGCTTCACACCAGAAATCTGGGCATTGTAATGTCATGCGGTAAAGGAGTTTGTGTGCCTCAAACAACTACTCCGATATGTTTTATATGACAATGACGGAGTAGAGGAATCTTCTAATTTCTACCAAATTAGAGGGGAATTCTTCCTTCCTTCTTTCCTGCCTCTCCTTCCTTCCTTTCTTTCTCTACTTCCTTTCTTTTCTTTCCTTCCTTCCCCTCTCTTTCTCTTTCTCTTTCTTTCTCTCTCTCTCCCCTCCTTCCTTCATTCCCCTCCCTTCCTTCCTTCCTTTCCTCCTTCCTTCCTCCCTTCCTGACACAAGGTCTTGCTCCATCTCCCAGACTAGAATGCGGTGGCATAATCATGATTTACTGCAGCCTCAACCTCCTGGGCTCAAGTGATCCTCCCACCTCAGCCTCCCAAACGGCTGGGATTATAGGTGTGAGCCACCATGCCCAGCCTTGGTTTCTTAATAGTGTCAGCAACTGAGAGATACAGGAAAGGAAGTCTGTTTGGTGTATCTGTTGCCTCCCCAAAATCTTCAGCCTTTGTGGGACAGTGCACCCCACTGTGCAAAACCAGAGGATACATTTTGTGAGCCCCAGAAGTAACTGTCTGGAATAGACATGCAGGGCTTCTACTGTCATCTCTTACGCAACTGAGCTTCCTAAAAACTGTGGTGTTCATCTCTTCCATTGCTCAGCACGGCTGGGACTGGGGCTGCCAAAAAAAGCATGCGGGTTTACTGCCCTTCAGAAACTGACTGTCTGCTGGAGGAAATAAGCATATACGTGACAGAATGTGATAAGATATTAAGCAGAATGTGATCAGAATTATAGGCGTATATACAAAAGATGTGAACACTGATAGAGGTGACTACGACCACCTGCTTTGTAGAGGAGATGACATTTAACTTGGGCTTTGAAGGATGAGTAGGAGTTGGCCAGGAATGGGGAGGGGGAATAAAACCATGGGGAAGTACACAGGTATGGCATGTTTAGAGCAAGGTAACCAGAATATACTGGAGGTTGCTAGTAGAGGAGATTAGAAAGGAAAGGGCCAGATTATGAAAGGATTTATGTATTATGCAAAGAAGTTTATATTTGACCCTTGTTTTTGGACAATCTGGCATTTAGCTTTATCATAAAATAAAGATCTCTCAATGCTTCACCTAGAAACTTCATCTGATCTCGTAAGAATCAAAAAATGACTTTCTGGGCTTTCTTTCTTTCATTCTTTCTTCTTCCTTTCTTCCTTCTTTTCTTTCTTTTGTTTTTAATATCTCACGTATACTTTAACCACCATAAATTCAAGTTTTCTCTTACTCTGACATGAGTTGCTTAACAATGGAATAATTCATTTCTTTCTTTCATAACATTGCCCTTTTGAAGGTTTTAGGTTTTCTGAAACTCTGAATACTTTTGGCTATCATTATCCAGGGAAAGCTGAAGACACTCCAAAGCACAAGGACAAAAGAGACCCTGTCAGATCTCATTAAGCGCTCCAGCACCAGGGGCACAGGGAGCAAGGGAAAAACACAGAGTCAGAAACTGAGCTGAGTGCTACGCTGGTACAGAGTGAGGCCTGCTTCACTGGGGACTGGGGCAGGGAGGCCTTCATCTTGCTCTAAGCTCTGCAAAGTGCCTCCCACAATGCTAAGTGGAGAGCTACTCAATAAAAATTATGCAATGCAGCTGGGCGCAGAGGCTCACACCTCTAAACCTACCACTTCGGGAGGCCGAGACGGGTGGATTGCCTGAGCTCAGGAGTTTGAGACTAGCCTTGGCAACATGGTGAAACCTCATCTCTACTAAAATACAAAAAATTAGCCGTGCATGGTGGCATGCAACTGTAATCGCAGCTACTCGGGAGGCTGAGACAGGAGACTCACTTGAACCCGGGAGGCGGAGTTTGTAGTGAGCCAAGATGGTGCCATTGCATTCCAGTCTGGGTGACAGTAGGAGACTCAGTCTCAAAAAAATATATGTATGCAATGTTTAATAAACGCTGTCTTCTCCTGATTCCCGTTCCTCTCCTCCTCCTACCACCACCACGCCTCTCCTCATTCCAGGTAGCTCTAAATACTATCTGGGTAATAAAGCCTCCTACATTTACTTCTCCAACCTTGGCCTCTCTTGACTCATGCATCTACCTGCCTACTCAGCATCTCTGTGTGATCATTAACAAGCAGCTCACACTCTACAGATCTTGATTTCTGCATCCTTTATGTGGCAGACTATATTGACCAAAGATGGGCACAATACCTGCCATCCCACATGTCCTTCTACAGTGTGACATCGACACTCTCCCATCCCTGGGCCAGGGTCCATGTCCCCTCCCTTTGAACTCGGACCAATCTTTGTGACTCCTTCAAGCAGTAAAGGACAGCAGAAATGAGACTATGGGATTTCTGAGGCAACGGTATGAAAATGTCACGTGCTTCATCCCTTGTTTTCTTGGGACTCCACTTTTGGAGCCCAGCTGCCACGCCGTGAGGGAGTAGACACCAACATGAGGAGGTGCAGGAATTCTGGCTGACATCGCAGCTAGAGGCCCAGCTGACAGCCTGCATCCACAGCCAGACATGTGAGTGACAAGCCTCAGAAGGCTCCAGCCAGCCTCTGGGCTGCCCTAACTAATGTCACCTGCAGCCGTCCCCACTGAGCCCTGCCCAAGTTGCAACTGGTGAGCAAATCAAATGATTGCTGATGTTTCATGCCACTAAGTGCAGGATGGTTTGTTACTCAGAATTAGATAACTGAAACACTTCCATTGAAATCTGCTCTGGTAATAGAACATTATCTACTCCATTGCTCAGGAAAACCCCACTCTTCATCGCTCAGCAAATCCAGTGAATTCTGCCTTCAATTATATCCAGAATCCAGTCATTTCCTGTCGCCTCCCTCCTCATCCCCCGACAAGCCTCTATCATCTCTCAGGATGGGCAATAGCACCTAATGGCTCCCTCTGTCCCCTACGGCCTGGCCTCCATGAGTCTTCAGCATCCTAATGCCTCTTGTGAGTAATTTTCTTGTGCCTTGTCCCTTAATCACATCAGATCTCACTCAGAATTTAAAAAAAGAAAAATGCTTTCAGTGGCCCACAAGCCCTGTGCTCTGCCCTGCACAGCCTGGCTCACCCCACATGCTGTGATTTCCCTGCCTTGCCTGCTGTCCCTGCAGGCACCCCCCAAGTATGCTCCCATCTCAGGGTCTTAGTCTTCTAGAGGGCTCTTCCCCCCCAGATACCACAGGCTTTGCTTCCTCTTCTCCCCTTTGGTCTCAGTACAAATGTGTCCTTATGGAAGAATCGTACGTGCACCCTACTGAAAGCTGTACTCGGCTTCCCCTGCCCTGCCAGCAGGCCCGACCCCCTTGCCATTCATTTTTTCACTGTACTTATCACCCCCTGATGTGCTATATATTTACTTATTTGCCACATCTGTCACCTCCCACGTGCAAGTATTGCTCCACAAGGTCAGGAAATCTGAGTTTTCACTGCTGCATCCCCAGGAACCAGTACCACGCCTGGAATTAATGAGCATGCAGTGAGTACTTGCTGAGCATACGTGAATGAATTACTTTGAAACTGACGCCAAAGGGCACAGTCAACACAGAGGTGAGTGAGTCAGAATAGTCCCACCTTTGTTCCTGCTCCCTTAGGATAGCTTCTCTTTACTTGACTTCTTTAAAAGAAAATCCATCAACAAGTTAGTAACAAGGAAAATACTGAGGGATTTTCCTCACTGCCGGACACTTAGAAAATACTCTGCATCTTTCTCCTGCCTCTAGGCTTCCTGACAGTCCTTAAAGATGTTAGACCTAAACAAGCACCTGAGACTTCACTGAACTAAATGCTGGTGAATATAATCTTGACGAAGCTGCCTTCGAGGTAGAATTGTATACCTCAAAGTTACCGAGACTTTCTGCTACTCTAGAAACCACTTCCTGTGTTAAGTGTAAAATATGCATGATTTTATCTGTGTTCAGAAAGAAAAGCCAGAAAATTAAATTACAGTGACAGTTTATCTTATGCACTAATGCACAGAGCATTTTTTTTTAACAACTAGAAGACTTTAAAAATCAAATATACAATTTGTATATCTTATAGAAAAATTTTAAAACATACATTGAAAAGTAAATAAAAATAATTTAAAATCCCAGAGGCTGGGTACAATGGCTCATGCTTGTAATCACAGCACTTTGGGGAGGCCGAGGCAGGAGCTTGGGGCCAGGAGTTCGAGATCAGCCTGGCCAGCATGGTGAAACCCCATCTCTACTAAAAATACAAAAATTAGCCAGGTGTGGTGGTGTGCAACTGTAATCCCTGCTACTGGGGAGGCTGAGGCAGGAGAATGGCTTGAACCCAGGAAGTGGCCTGGGCAACAGAGTGAGACTCCATCAAAAAAAAAAAAAAAAGATTTCAAAGATAGGTAGAACCTTTAAAAGTCTTCAACATTGTCTGTAGGGAGAAGATCTCAACACACACCTCAGGACATCCAACTCCTCATCCCTATTCAGCACATTAAATGACAAGACCTTGGGTAGAAACACTTTCATTCTCAGAGTCTCAATTTCCCTACCTGTTAAAATGAGACAGATAACTACAAAGGCTAGGCACAGATAAACTCTGTGGCTTCTCCCCCTGGGGTGCCAACATATTAAAGCTTAGAAAATAGCAGAGTATTTTCAGGTGTGGCATCACACTGCCACCCCTAGGCTCATTCGAGATGTCCTATAAAAACTGAAGCCTCAAGAAGCCCTGGATCCTAGCTACATTTATTCAAAAGCTGGATAGTTTACATGCTAGGGGGCATTCTTACAGAAAATGCCATTCATTCATTCATTCACTCACTCAGCAAATATTCAGTGAACACCCATCCTGTGAAGAGCTAGATTAAAAAAGGGTTAGAAAGGCATGACTGATACTTGCCTTCAAGAAAGGTCTAGGGTAGTAAGTATACAGGCAAGTACAAGAGAAATTGTGACACGGCCTGGTGGTTGCCATGGAATATGTAAAGGACCACTGGAAAGTCACAGTGGGGCTGCCCCTGTGACCCTGAAGTCCATGAAAAGCTTATGGAACAAATGACACCCTGAGTCTTGAAGAAGGAGTAGGACATCAGAGCACAATGATGAGAGAAGGTTGGAGAAGGAAGACAAGATGGGAACAAAGGACCTTCAAAGTAGAAAACGCTTCCTGCACAAAACCCACAGCATGGCTGGAAATGATGAGTGGTTCTGAAGCGCCGGAGCAAGAGTGTGCCTGGCAGTAGCCAAGAAGGGGCGGAGTGGTATGGCCAGGCCTGGAGGTTCACCAGCTTCAGAGTCAGAAGAACCCAGGCTCCCCTAAACTCAACCATTCACTTGGGGGCGGGGTGAGGCAGGTGCTGAATCAGCCAGATTTCAGCTCTGAGCTTCTCTTTATCTTTAAAATGGAGTCATAAAACCCACCCCTTGCAGGGTTCTTCTAAAAATTAGAAAGAGAGTGTGAAAAGCGTCTGCCAGGTAGAAGATATTGCACGTGATGATAAGGTTATTGTTATTAAAAGTAAGTTTGGAGTCAGATCACAGCGTGCTAAAGAGGTTTTTTTAATCCAATGAGCAGTAGGGGTCATGGCAGAATTTATACAGGGAATTACACAATTCAATTCACGTTTGGCAGAGCTCTCTGTGGACCTGATTGGTACTTAATCTTGGAGCCCCCTGAAATTTTATCTAGAACATTCTGTGTAAATGCCTGTGTACTTTATTCAGGGAGAGTCCCTAGTTTTCATCAGGTCATAGGCTCATTGGTTGAGCCATACAGGTTGAGAATCACTGACAAGAGGAAGAACATGTTGGGCATGGTCGGGTGGGGGAGGAGGGGGGATGGAAAGAATGAGGAGCTGCCATATTGTAAAAATACTCAAGCGGACCTGTGGAGAGGACCACATGGGGAGGAACTGCAGCCTCCCACCAACAGCCACGTGGGTGGGCCAACTGGGAAGTGGGTCCTCCAGCCCCAGTCTAAACCCCAGGTGACTACAGTCTCACAAGAGGCTCCAAGTGTCTAAACATCCTCACAAGAGACTCCAAGTGAGAAGCACCCAATCAAGTTGCTCTGGATTCCTGATCCACAGAAACTGTGTGAAAGAATAAGTGTTCATCATTTGAAGCCATTAAGTTTGGGGGTTTATTCTAGAGCAATAGATGACTGATATATCCCTTTGAGTTACCACAACTCCGTTTCTGGGCAACACTGTCTTTGACCATATGAGAGTCAAGTTTTCATGAGAAGCTTCTTTGTAACATTTCTACACACAGACCCTGGCAAAATGACTTCAGAGTCTAGTTTTTGTTTTTTGTTTTTGATTTTTTTTCAGATGGATTCTTGCTCTGTTGCCCAGGCTGGAGTGCAGTGAGTGGCATGATCTCGTCTCACTGTAACCTCTGCCTCTCGGGTTCAAGTGATTCTCCTGCTTCAGCCACCTGAGAAGCTAGGATTACGGTGCCTACCACCAAGCCCTGCTAATTTTTCTTTTTTTCTTTTTTTTTTTTGTATTTTTAGTATAGATGGGGTTTCATCATGTTGGCCAGGCTGGTCTCAAACTCCTGACCTCAAGTGATCCACACACCTCAGCCTCCCAAAGTGCTGGGATTACAGGCGTGAGCCACCGTGCCCAGCTAGAGCCTAGCTCTTAATCACTCTGCTCTACTACCTCCCACCTTCCTTTATGTAATAAGATCACAGTATACAGTGCTGTACAATAAACAAAATGTTTTTCTATACATAGTCACACTTCACCCTCACAGGAACCCTGACGCTGGAGAACAGTTAGTTTTGTATTTCTCCATTTTGCAGTTTATAAAACTGAGGCTCAGAAAAATTGAAATTCTTTGCTCAGGGTCATACAGGTACTGAGTTGTAGCTGAGACTCAAAGCAGTTCTTCTGACTCAAATCCTGGATTCTTTCTGTATTCGTCTGCTTGGGCTGCCATCACAAAGTAGCACAAACTGGGAGGCTTAAACAACAAAAATGTCTTGTCTCACAGCTCTGGGAGCTGGAAGTCCCAGATCAAGGCATCAGCAGGGTTAGAACCTTCCGAGGGCATTGAGAGAGAATCTCTTCCACGTCCCGCTCCCGGCTTCAGGCGGGTGCTGACAATCCTTGTGCACACCTCAGTCTGCAGATGCATCACTCCAACGTCTGTCTCCACTGTCACATGGCGTTCTCTCCTTGTGTGTCTCTCTCTTCCTCTTTTTTAAATTTTGTTTTGTGTTTTCTGAGTCAGTGTCTCCCTTGTTGCCCAGGCTGGAGTGCAATGATGTGATCATAGCTCACAGCAGCCTCCGACTCCTGGGCTCAAGCCATCCTCTCACCTAGCCTTTCAAGTAGCTGAGACTACAGGTGCATGCCTGGCTAATTTTTAAATTTGTGGTAGAGATGAGGTCTCAACCTGTTGCCCAGGCTAGTCTCAAACTCCTGGGCTCAAGCAATCCTCCCACCTCAGCCTCCCAAATAGCTGGGGTTACAGGTGTGAGCCACTGCACCCAGCCTCTCCTCCTCCTATAAGAACACCAGTCATATTGGATTAAGAGCTTACCCTAATGACCTCACCTTAACTTACTTCATAATTACATCTGCAGAGACCCTTTTTCCAAATCAGTTTGCATTCACAGGTACTGGGGCTTAGGGCTTCAGCGTATCTTCTGGTGGGGGACACATGCAACCCACAGCATTTTCATAACTCATATTTTCCCTTAGCGGACAACCTCTAGAGCATCATTGGACTGGGCCTAGACTGAAATTCTTGGAATCACCCTGCTGGTGCGGGCTTCGTCACAAAGCACAGCCTGGGAAACGAGCCTTCCAGAACAGTGTATCAGTCAATCCACCAGGAGGCACTACGTGACCAGAAAATAACCCCAAAACACAAGCGGTTTCATTAAATTCCATCCTGTTAATGAATTTTGTTTCTTAATCTCATTTCTTAAATTAACTCACACCTGTAATCCTAGCACTTTGGGAGGCCAAGGCAGGCGGATTGCCTGAGCTCAGGAATTTGAGACCAGGCTGGGCAACACGGTGAAACCCCATCTCTATGAAAATACAAAGAAAAAAAAATTAGCTGGGCGTGGCGGTGCATGCCTGTAGTCCCAGCTACTCAGGAAGCTGAGGCAGGAGGATTGTTTGAATCCAGGAGGGGAAGGTTGCAGTGAGCCGAGATCACACCACTGCATTCCAGCCTGGGCGACAGAGCAAGACTCCGTCTCTGAAAAAAAAAAAAAAGAAAAGAAGAAAAGGAAATTAGCATCTTCACATTTGATAAAGAGAGAGTCAGGGATTTCCTGATGTTTGAGTCACAGATTTCTGAGCAGCTTTAAAACTCATTGTTCCCCCATATGTAGCAGTGGATGGCTAGTAGCCCAGATCCTTGAATCTCTCTGAAATGCCAGATGGAGCTAAACTGAGCGGTCAGGAACTCCTCATTGGATCTGAGATTCAAGTGAGATCACACATCTAAAAATAAGTTGAAGAGCAAGATAGCCAACTTCTGCAGGGCTGGGGTCAATCTGTCTCTGGGAGGTAATGTTCAACTCTAAGCAAGGCTGCACGAGAAGAGAAATCTGCATTCAGCTGCTGCTTCCTGGCTGGCCCCACCACTCCCCCCTTCCTTCCTGTTCAGACACATGTCCCACAAACTTGCCCCCAAACCCCACTGCCTACCAGGTCCCAAAGAGGCCCCAAGTTCCAAAGCCACTTCCCCCCTCAAGCACAATTTCCAGTTTCCTTAAAGTCAGCAGTAGGGAAAGGCCTCTCTCTAACTGAAACAAAATGTGAAATTCTTTTGGGCGAATCAAGAAGAGACCTGGAAGGAAAACCTACAGGGAGCCTCAGTATCAGCAGTCCCTGAGTCCTGCCCCTGCATGGCAAATCTGTTCCTTGGGATTCTGGCATTTCACCTTAACACAGACTGCACTCATGTGGGCTGATTAAAAGGCTTGGGTTTAGCACCAAGGATCACTTAAAAAAAACAAAAAGGCTTGGCATATTCTCTCCGTGGTCATCCTTGCTGTGTGCTTATAGGTGGTGTCAACACTCGTTTATTCATTTCACAGATGTTTGTTGGGCACCTAAAATGTGCCTGACACGGGGACAGATGCTACAGGAGAAAACAAAAACAAAAGGAAAAGAAAAACAAAGCTCAAGTCTCTCCCCCCTCACAGATTTTACATTCTCAGCTCAGAGCGCTCCAAACTCCTTGCCCAGCCAATACTAAACAATTCCTACAGAATAGGGGCAGGGCAGGGGTCATAGATTTTTAAAAGCAATGGAACAGATAATGCTTTAAGGAGGAAATCAACCATCTCAACAGTGAGGATCAAGGAAAAGTCCTGAATTCAGATCCTGCCTAAGAAAGGAGGGAGAATGCAGGAAGGAGAGTGAAAGAGCAGGGGGAGTTGAAACCACCCTTTCTACCCGTTCTCAGAGGCAGCTGAATTTGGGCCACTTCCTCTGGATAGAAAGCCCTGGTTGGCTGAAGGAATATATAGATGACTCCTATAGGGAAAGGGAGTGATCTTCCAAACAAAAAATGTATAGCTTAAAATTTAGCCCATAGTATGTTTCTAACACATAGGTATTTCTAACAGAGAAATGACAGAGAAACATCTCCGGGCAACATGTCCTCACTGCTCAGACATAAGGATTTTCTCACTCACTGCATTTAATGCTCTATTCAATCTCTGCTGTTCACTGTTCCATTTTCGACAAGGGGCAGTGCCTGTGTCCTTTAAGAACAAAACCATTCCTCAGCCCACAGCAGGATTTCTCTAAATGTGGGACCACCTGCATTAGAAATACCTGGGGTGAGCCAGGCGAGGCAGCTCATGCCTGTAATCCTAGAACTTCGGGAGGTCGAGGCGGGTGGATCACCTGAGGTCAGGAGTTCAAGACCAGCCTGACCAACATGGCGAAACCCTGTCTCTACTAAAAACACAAAAATTAGCTGGGCATGGAGGTTACTTGGCAGGCTGAGGCAGGAGAATCGCTTGAACCTGTGAGGCGGAGTTTGCAGTGAGCCGAGATTGAGCCGTTGCACTCCAGCCTGGGCAGCAAGAGTGAAACTCCATCTCAAAAAAAAAAATGAAGAAGAAATACCTAAATACCTGGGGTGCTTATTAAAAACTGTGGGTTCCTGAGCCCTAACGGAGATGGGGTGAAATCAGAGCCTCTGGAGATGGGATACGTGAATTTGCATTTCTAACAGGTCCCCCAGGTGATTTGCATGTGGTCTACAGCTTGCGAATCTGTGTTAGTTTGCCCTCGTCTTCAGCCATGGCCTATACAAGTGCAAGGCGTTGTTGTGCACTTTTATGATTTTGAATCTATTGGTGATGGAAAGTCTTATAGCCTGAGATGTGTTCCCTCCAAAATTTATATGCTAGAGTCCTAACCCTCAGTGTCTCCGAATATGATCTGGTTTAGAAATAGGGTCGTTCCAGTTTTAGTTAGTTAAGATGAAGTCATTAGGGTGAAGTCTAATCCGATATTACCGATATCCTTATAAAGAGGGAAAATGTGGACACAGACACGCGCATAGGGAGAATGCCGCGTGAAAATGAAGGCAGAGATAGGAGGGATGCTTGCTGGGAACACAAAAGATGGCCAGCAAAGAGCCAGAAGCCAGGAGAGAGGCCTGGAACAGATCCTCCCTCAGCTCTTGGAGGGGAGCAACCCTGCTGACACCTTGACCTCGGACTTCTGGCCTCCAGAACTGTGAGACAACAAATTTCTGTTGTCCCAGCCACTTGGTCTGTGGTACTTTGTTACAGCGGCCCTAGTAACCTAATACAGGAAGGTGACGTGGGACACCACTACAGTGTTCGACTGCATGCCTGCTGGCCTGGAGGCTAATCCACACAATTTCAGGGAAAGGAAGAGAAAGTCTAATGACTCTGACCTAAATCTCTCTCTCCTGTAAAGTCACAGGGAACATCGATAAACCCAGGAAGCTTTTTCTATTAGGTCTCATTAGTCTTCCATTAAAAGGCACATTTCACCAAGCTGATGGATGGAAATGGTATTGGCTACTGTCTGGGCTCAAGTAAGAAGCTGGTGGAACACAAATGAAGATGTCTGAAAGGGCAAGAAGGACAGGCTGCTAAGAAGTATGGAGGTGGAGGGTGTGGTGGGTGGGCTATGCAGTGGGGGAAACCCCCACCCCAATTCCATGGAGCAGATTACATTTTCCCCTGTGAAAGCCTATAATTCTGTACCAAAACTTCTCAAAATCAGCCCGGAAAGGGCTGCAAAAACACATAAAAGAACTCTTGAGGGTGACAGAAAAGTCCCATATTGGGAAGAGGCTGTAGTAGTTGCATGACCGTGCACATTTGTCAAAACTCATTGTACACTTAAAGTTGGGGGAATTTTGTTGTATGTAAATTATACCCCAGTAAAGTTGATTAAAATGTTAAAATCAACCCATAAAAGAAAATTTCAGTTGATGGTGTTCAGGGAGAATTTCTTTTTAAAGGCAGTTGTTTTATAAACTGTCTTTTAAATAAGAAACCAGGCTGAAAACAGGCTATTTAATTTGAAACACAGTATCGAAAATAAATAAGTAAATAAAAGACAATTCTATGGCACTTTTTTCAGAATATGGGGGAAACATATAAACATAATTAAAAGAAAAGAGGAAGTAGAAAATCCTCTTTTTTCTGAATACAAAACAAGAATTTAAATGACTCCGGTGAATAATCCCTGGATATCAATGCTGTTAAATGCAGAAACAGGCAGAGAAGCATCACCATTAGAACCGATGGCAGATTAGAAGGGGAAGGTAGGAAATATATATTACTGAACTCAAGAACTCTATCCACAACTCCAGCCTTGGCTTATTGTTGTAGACTGTTACATCAAGCATTTTTAGCATATTCCTGTTAGATAAACAAAATCTATATGCTTTGGGGGATGACAAACTCAAAGACTTGAGTTTAATATTAGAGAACTGGATATTAACTTCAGGACTATTTTCTGTCTTAAAGCTAACCTGAGTTTATGCTGAATTTATAGAAGTGCTCCGGGAATGTTTTCCTACCGTAAACACTTTCTCAACTGTGTTTCCAACTTATTTGGCATCACAGTGCAATAAAGAGCCCTGGTTTGGATGTCCCCTTGACTGTAATATGAAGATAAGAAAAGCAACCTTGTCAGGTGCTGTAAGGATCAAGGGAAGTGACATAAAGCACCCAGAACAGGGCCTGGCTTAACAGAGCACTGATTTCCTTCGGTTCCCTTATATTAAATAATTCAATGCCTTTTGAAATCACAGCTCTGTGTGTTAGGCATTTTATACTGCCTTTTTAAAAGGAGACGCGTCAGTTTGGTTTGGCTTGAGAGAGAAATTCCAACATTGATACATACTAGCTATGAAAACTGGGGCAAAATACGTAATCCATTTGGGCTTTTGTTTCTTCACCTGTAAAATGGGATAATACCTCCCTTAGAACTCTGTTGTAAGAATTAGATTTTATAGTACATGAAAGCACTTAGCACTATACCTAGTGTTTATCAAGTACTCGATAAACTATACTAGTATTAGATGATACTTTAAATAGTTTTATTATAGCCTTCCCACAATCATGTGGTGACATATAAGAGATCCTTTTTTTTTTGAGATGGAATCTCACTCTGTCACCCAGGCTAGAGTACAGTGGCATGGTCTTGGCTCACTGCAGCCTCTACCTCCCAGGGTCAAGCAATTCTGCTTCAGCCTCCTAAGTAGCTGGGATTCCACCACATCCAGCTAATTTTTGTAGTTTTAGTTGAGACAGGGTTTGACTATGTTGGCCAGGCTGGTCTTGAATTCCCGACCTCAAGTGATTCACCTACCTCTTCCAAAGTGCTGAGATTATAGGCATGAGCCACCAAGCCCGGCCAGGATCCGCTTTGAAATTTCCCATAAATCTACATATTTACAATTAAGTTCATTACACTAAATTAAATCCATAGAGAGCTGCTGAGTTTTATTTCATTCATTCACTTATTCAACATCTTCTGAGCGACTGAGGGTTTACTATGTGCCAGATACTATTTTAGGCATGGGGTTAGAGCAGCGAACAAGGCCAATGCATTGCCTGCCCTTACAGAGCTTATAATCTAGAAAGGGAGCACACAATAAACTACTAAAGGATTGTATGTTATGCGGTGTTAAATGCTATGGAGTAGGCCATAGAACAAAGCAGGGGGCACATGAAGTGCTGGGGGGATGAAATGCAGAGGGGTTGCTATTTCATATAAGAAAAGCAAAGCGGCTGGGCACGGTGGCTCATGCCTGTAATTCCAGCACTTTGGGAAGCCGAGGTGGGTGGATCACGAAGTCAAGAGATCGAGACCATCCTGGCCAAAGTGGTGAAATCTCATCTCTACTAAAATACAAACTACAAATACAAAAATTAGCTGGGCATGGTGGCGCATGCCTGTAGTCCCAGCTACTTGGGAGGCTGAGGCAGGAGAATCGCTTGAACCTGGGAGGCAGTGGCCAAGATTGTGCCACTGCATTCCAGCCTGGTGACAGAACAAGACTGCATCAGAAAAGAAAAGAAAAAGAAAAGCCTCCCTGATGAGGTGCCCTGTGAACAGAACACATGAGGGCTGTGAGGGCCATGTAGACACCTGGGATAAGAGCATTCCAAGAAGAGGCAAAAAGCATATGCAAAAGTCCTGAGGCCAAAGGCTGCTTGATGTGTACAGGAACCGGCAAGAAGGCCTGTGTGATCAGAGTCAAGAGAATGAGGGGTGTGGGGAAGCAGCCCACGGATGACTTTATAGGCCATGTGAGTGAGATGAGGCTTTTGGGCAGAGAGTGGTCTAATGGGACTTATAGTCTCCTCCTCCTCCCAACACTGGCTGTTTTAAAGGAGAATTGTTCTTTATTTTTGGTTTTGTTTATTTACATTTTAATAGGATTGCTCTAGCAGCTGTGTTGAGAAAGACAACATAGGGGAGACAAGCAGAGAAGCAGGAAGGGGAGGTAGCTGCAAAAGGCAGGGGAGAGGTGAGGCGGGCTGGTGCAGGAAGTGGGGGGCGGGCTGCACAAGCAGCGAAAGCAGTTCAGGATGCTCTGACAGTAGAGCCTGCAGGTCTTGCTGATGGCTCAAATGTGGGTGTGAGAAGTCAGGCAGAACCCCAAAGGTCTGGCCCTGGAGGGATGGTTAATATCGTCAACTTGATTGGATTGAAGGATTCACAGTATTGTTCCTAGGTGTGTTTGTGGGGGGTATTGCCAAAGGAGATTAACATTTGCGTCAGCGGATTGGGAGAGGCAGACCCACCCTCAATCTGGGTGGGCACAACCTAATCAGCTGCCAGAGCGGCCAGAACAAAGCAGACTGGCTGAGTCTTCTGGCTTTCATCTTTCTCCCGTGCTGGATGCTTCCTGCCCTCTAACACCAGCCTCCAAGTTCTTCAGCTTTCAGACTCTTGGACTTACACGAGTGGTTTGCCAGGGCCTCTCAGGCCTTTGCCCACAGATGGAAGGCTGCACTGCCGGCTTCCCTACTTTTCAGGTTTTGGGACTCAGACTGACCCACCGCTGGCTTCCTTACTCCTCACCTTGCAGACAGCCTATCATGGGACTTTACCTTGTGATTGTGTGAGTCAATTCTCCTTAATAAACTCCCTTTCATATACACATTTATCCTGTTAGTTCTGTCCCTCTAGAGAACCCTGACCTTGACTAACGCACCTGGCAAACTGCCATTTACTGACATAGGAAAGATTGCAGAAGGCACTGGTTTGGTCAAGAAATCTGGATGTTTGGTTTTTATTTTGTTAGTATTAAGAAACCTAATAGGCATTCCTCCAAGTGGAATTATCAAGTAAGCAATTATACGTAGAAGCCCAGGCAAGCTAGGAATTTAGGAATCATCAGCTTTAGATCATATTGAAAGCCTTAAGGCTGGATGAAATGAATGGAAGAGTAAGTGACTGCAGATAAAGAGTGCCACAGACTGAGCTCTAGAGTCAGACAGGAGGAGGAAGCAGCACTCCTGAGCTGGGGGTTGTGCAGTCGTGCAGAGAGAGGGAGAGAGAGAGAGAGCGAGAGGGCGCCAGAGGTTTGCAGAGGGGCCCCTTCAAGTCTTCTAGTGAGCAGTGCAGACAAGTCAAGAAATACCTGCATCTCTCCTACTGTGGTAGGCACTCCCACCCCGTGCCGGATAAAGAATCACCTGCAAATATTAGAGAAAACAATCCCCAGCACTCATGCACAGCCCAGAGAAACGCCTAATTCTGCCAATCATGGTGAAAACCTCGTAACTCAAGGGCTTATTGAGTAGAAGGCTACACGGGGCCCATCCCACAAAAAAAGTGTAAAAGCAAGACCTGAAGCATCAAGTGCTTTCCAAGGAACTTGTCTGCACCCCAGAACAAAGCTCAAAAATGTTTATAAAAATAAACATTATATGTATCTCAAAGTAAACTTCTCAATGTCTTGGCATTCAATACAAAATTATCTGACTTGTAAGGGAGGAAATATTACCTACAACGAGGAGAAAAGCCAGTCAATATAAACAATCTCAGAAATTACTCAGATAGTCAAGTTAGTAGAGATGACACGAAAACCACAAGTAGAGCATATTCCATATGCTCAAGAAGCTGGAGGAGGGCCTGAGAGCATGAGTAATAAACACGGAAGTCAGAGGACCCAGATGCAGGTGCAGACACCGAATGGAACCTCTGCAGAAGAAACGGCGATGCCTGAGAGGAAAAATACGCTGGATGGAATTGACAGCAGATTAGAAACTACAGGGAAGATGAGTGAATTTAAAGACAAAGCAATGGAAATTACACAAAAATGAAAAACAGAAAAAGACTAACAAAAAATGAACAAAGCCTGAGTTAGCTGTGAGACAAAATCAAGTAACCTAATATTTGTGTAGCAGAATTGCCAAAGGAAAGGAGAAGTAGGGGGCAGAAGAAATATTTGAAGAAATGATAAGCTGAAAAAACTCCAAATCTGATAGCAACTATAAAATC
Source organism: Ateles fusciceps (assembly GCA_036589455.1). Classification (NCBI taxonomy): domain Eukaryota; kingdom Metazoa; phylum Chordata; class Mammalia; order Primates; family Atelidae; genus Ateles; species Ateles fusciceps. Next base: position 486,589 of record JAZHEH010002229.1, read on the forward strand.
AAAGACCAGAGAAGTTCGGTGAAACTCAAGGACAAGAATGTCAAAGAAACAACTAGGCACATCATAATCAAACTGCTTCAGACCAGTGATACAGATGAAATCTTAAAACCAAGCAGAGATAAGAGACACGCTGCATAAAAGACATAAAGATAAGAATGGCAGTTGACTGCTTATCAGAAACAAAATAAGCCAGAAAACAGTGAAACAGTATCTTCACATTAGAAAAAAAATTTGAAAAACCTAAAAATCGAAATTGAGCAAAAATAACTTCAAACACAGAAGCAAAATAAAGACTTTTTTGGATCTATAAAACTGAAAGAATTAGTCACCAGCAGATCTGCACTTCCAGATCTGTTAAGGGAAAGCCCTTCATTTGAAAGGGAAATAACATCAAGGAAATCTCATCTACACAAGAAAATAAGGAGTCCTAGATATGGTAACTACGTGAGTAAATATAAAATACTTTTTTTCTTGTTGTTTATTGAAAACAATTGGCTGAAAATGCAGTATATACATACAAAGTATTAAATATTATTCAGTCAAACAATGGAAATTCTGACACATCTACAATGTTACAGATGAAACTTGAAGGCATTATGCTAAGTGAAATACGACAGTCAGGAAAAGACAAATACTGTATGACCCCATTTATATGAGGTACTTTGTCTAGAGAAGTCAGTTCACAGAGACAGGAAGTAGAATGGCGGTTGCCAAGAACAGTGAGGAGAAGTGAATGGGGAGTTGTTGAATTGGTACAGAGTTTCAGTTTTGCAAGATGAAGAGTTCTGGAGATGGATGGTGGTGATGGCTGCAGAACAATGAAAATGTACCTAATGCCACTGAACTGTATGTTTAAAGATGGTTGAGATGGTACATTTTATGTATATTTTACCACAATTAAAAGGAAAAGACAGAATTAGTAGCTTAAGTAAAAAATAATAACATATGTGTGTGTACAACATATGTAAAAGTACAACATCCTCCGCACAGATGCTAGGGGAGGATGGAGGTAAATGGTTGTGAGTTTCTTACACTCTGTATAAAGTAGTGTACTATCACTTGGAGGTGGACTGTGATAAGTTAAAGACCTATACTATAAACCCCAAAACCACCACACAAATAACCTCACAAGAAGTTATTCTAACTAAGTAACAATAGCAATCCCTCTGGAGGAGCAAGCACAAGTGTACACATATGTCAAAAATTATCCAAATGTACACTTTAAATACGTGCAGGCTGGGGGTGGTGGCTCACACATGTAATCCCAGCACTTTCGGAGGCTGAGGCAGGTGGATCACCTGAGGTCAAGAGTTTGAGACCAGAGTGGCCAACATGGCAAAACCCCATCTCTACTAAAAATACAAAAATTAGCTGGGTATGGTGGCACGTGCCTGTAATCCCAGCTACTTGGAAGGCTGAGGCAGGAGAATTGCTTGAACCTGGGAGGCAGGGGTTGTAGTGAGCTGAGATCATACCACTGCAAGATCTGGGCAGCAGAGCAAGACTCCATCTCAATCAATCAATCAATGCAGTTATGCCTATTATAGTTCAATAAAGTTGTTTCAAATAAAAGCACGATGAGCTCCTTGGACAGATGAAAATTCCAGTGGTAGTCATAATGCCTTTCCACATACTTTCTCTTCTCCTTTCTTTCAGGGACATAATAATATTGCATTTCCTGTCCTCTTTGAAATTAGGTTTTGCCTCATGACTTGCTTTGGCCCATGAAATGTAAATAAGTTTTCCTAGCAATTAATGCCTGGTAAGTGACTTGCTTTGGCCCATGAAATGTAAATAAGTTTTCCTAGCGATTAATTCCTGGTAAGTGCTTCTCTAGCTAATGCAGTCGGTCCTAATGCATAGCCACTCCTACCTGAGTGATGGTGGAGATGTGTTTAGATAAAACACATTCGGTCAGCCTGGGTCTATGAGGGCCCATGGTGAGCGAGTCTCTGCTAGTGGGAGTGGACAGGTAGTCTGAGTGAGGAACTTTGCTGTGTAAGTCACAAATGGGTTGAGAGATCTTCATTACTGCAGTTAATGTAGCCTATTCTGACTGAATATTCCCTAGCAACAGAGGTATCTGATCACGGACATCGATTTGTTTGACAGTGGAAGGTAAACTGGCCCAGTGACCTCTGCGGTCTCTACTTTCTTGAAGATGTGAGTTCTATGTCATAGTCTCCACCAGCCTGGGTGTGGAATTGAGCTTCCATTTTCAAGTCTCCACTTGTATGTCCAGAATTTGGCTCCTTCTCAAGGTAACACCCAGGGATTGCTGAGTTCCCAAGTGCTCAGACACAAGCCCACTCATGTTCTTCAATTCTAGTTACCAAAGAAAGTCACCATTCCACTGAGGCTGTGACCATGCCCTCCACCAAGCCTAGCTCCAAGAATCCCATGCATCAAGCCCCAGGGTGCCTCACATTGGGCATCAGATGTAAGGTTCTGCCAGATCCTTCAGCATTGTCAGGGAGCAGGAGGGAAAGTACCAGATACTTGAAGGACTCACTGACCTGGAAAAAAGTGGGATCTCCTTTCAGCTCGAAAAAATCCTTCTCCATAATTATATTTCCCTTAGACAAATCTCCAACATGCCTAGGCTTTTGTATATCTGTTTTCGCTCTGCCACAAACCTCCCCAAAGAGAAAGGAGATGATATCTGGAGAAAACCACAAATTAATTTTGCAATAATTTTTTCTTTCATACAATCAGTAGTGCCTCAGAATCAAAGCAGTCTCTAAGAATATTTTGAAGAAATTTATTTTCTTTCAAAGATCCAAAATTACTGATATGCAAAGAATCTTCCACAGTATCATTCAAGGATACTGAATGGCTCCTTCAAACCTCACCTTTGCATATTTTTTCTTCCAGTTGTGATACTGCTGTTACATGTGCAAACTAAATGATCTCTTTGGGTGTTTTTTCCAAAATAAATAGTCTTTCCAAAAAGCTTACCTAAGTCTTCATTTTCCACAAAGTAGAAAACTGCCCACAGCTTTGAAAGAGCAGCATAATTTGTATTTCTACCACCTTGTCCAGGTTTCGGGGATCTCCAGTCCAGTTTCAGTCAATAACGCTATCACTGCAGCTCAGTGACTTCTTCCTTGTCCACAGCAGTTTTTGACAGAAAAAAAAAAAAAAAAAACAAATCTAATGAATGGGAATGACTTCAGGTAATGCTGTTTTCTTCCCACTCCCTGGGATCACTGTCTTTCCCCTGCAATGGTTTTAATCAGAACCAATCTATTGTACTCAGGAGCCTAAATCAAACCTGACATGCAGAGAGCCAAGCGAGAAAGCAACAAACGATCTGAGCCATTGAACAAGAAATATATACAAAACAATTTTAGGAAATTACAGCTCTCACAACTTTTCAGCATGAGGCCTTCTCTGTAATTTAGAAAAAAATGCATTTATTTGTTATTAGGATCGGAGAGAAGAGAAAAATACCCACCCAAATAGCCACTGGGGAAGAGGGAAGCTCTGATGACAATTTATGTGGAGGATGGAGCCAAATTGACTCAGGAAAAAAAAAAAGTATGTACTGGCATTTTCCACACAATCCAGGTCACTTGGGAGCTTAGCCAAGAATATTTTGAGCATTCAACTACCTATTGTGAACAAGGTTGGGAACTATAAAGCGCTACGTGGCCCTGATCAAGCTCAGATGGGCCAAATTCTCAACCAAAGTTCTCTTTCCCATAAATATTTATCTCTACATTTCCCTCAGTTTTGCTTCTGAAACCAAACTATCCAAGGCCAGGTGAGATGACTCACGCCTGTAATCCCAGCAATTTGGGAGGCCAAGGAGGGAGGATGCTTGAACTCAGCATTTCAAGACCAGCCTGGGCAACATAGCGAGATCCAGTCTCTACAAAAAAACTTAAAAATTAGCACGGTGTGATGGTGTGTTCCCCTAATCCTAGCTACTTAGGAGGCTGACGCAGAATTGGCTGGGCTGGGCTGACAGAGCCAGACCCTGTTAAAAAATAAAAATAAAAATTCCTAAATTTGAAAACACATCCCCAACTGAGGGCCAACAGGTACGTCTCACTCGTAATCCAGAATCCTGTAAAACGGGATGTGGAGAGGCTACTGTCTGCAGGCTTGTGATGACCCTTCAACACCTGGGCATCTTGCGCTTCTGTGGATCCGCCCACATCTGCTCAGCTCCACCCAAGAGGGCCCGGCAGTTGGGAGTGAAAGCTTAGCTTCCCAACAGGTGAATGAACCTGCCTCCCACTCACAGGGCGGCCTTTGGCTGCACACCTGGGGCCTGCTGCCTCCTTGTTACACATTAACCAAGTTCTGGCCTCGACAGTAATAGCGTCAGGGAAGTTTCTTCCTGGCTGACAGCCACAGATGATGACGGTGAACAACGTCTTAACTGAAACGGGCCAATTTGGCAAATGGACTGCTTTCCTCTCCAGTGCTGGCACCTTCCTCCTCTGTCCGGCAGCTGGACCCCACTATCCTCAGCCCTCTGTCACCCCAAACCTCCCCCACCGCCCGCCTCTCCCCGACCTTCCCTGCGGGGAAATCCGGGCTCAACCCCCCAGATCCCCCAGCTGCAACCCGGCCTGCCAGGGAGCACACCGCCAGGGGTCCCGGGCCCAGTCCCGCCCCGCCCCGCCCCGCCCCGCCCCGCCCCGCCCATGCACGTGCTTGCGCCGCGCGCCAAGGTCCCCGTGCGCCCCGCCCCGGCTTCCCCGTGCGCACGCGCAAACGCAGGCCCGGGCTGGCGGGGGAGAGGGGGCGGGCCTCGCGTGGCCCATCTCCTCCTCCTCCCGGTCGCGGCCGGACCGAGGGCGGAGGGCCTTGCGCCTGCGCGGAGCCGGAGTCCGGCTGGGCTGCCGCCGCTGGGAGGCCGGCGGTTGCCGTGGGGGACCGGTTGGGCCCCTCCCTCCTCCGGTCCCCCGCCCCAGGTCCTTCCCCACCGCGACGCGCCGGCGGACCGCGGGCGAGAGCAGCCGGTGACCCGGCGAGAGGCGGCGCCGCTCCCAAGATGTCGCAGACGGCCATGTCCGAAACCTACGGTACGAGGCCCGGGCTGGCCGGGCGCGCGGGTCGGGCCTCGGGGGGCGTCGGCGGCGCTGGGCCGGGCCTGGGCTGTGGGGGTCTTGAGGGTGGCTGTGGCACCGGCAGGAGCCAGGGGAACGGATCTCGAGGTGTCGGCGCTTGGGACGGGGATGGGGGCCTGGGCCGCGGGGGGCTCGGGGTGGGGTGGCGGGTGCGCGGGGCGCGGGCGGGGCTGTGCACGGCGCATTGGCGTGATTCGCCTTTTGAAGTTTCCTCCTGCTCTTTCTCCGCGCTTGCACTCTTAGCGTTTTCTCCTCAGTCTAAAGTAAATAACTGAAGGTTTGGAAAGCCAGCTTGATGTTCCGTTTCAGCTGTGATATTATCCCCAGCGAGCGGTGTGAAGGGCTTGGGGCGACGCCTGTGTTCCTCAAATACTCCAGTTTGACCTTTCCTGGTTGGGAATTCTTTGCTTTACATTGGGATTACAGTAAGGAGTTATTGATAGACTAATTCAGGTCTTCCTCCGGAGACCTCTTGCTTCGTTTATCTCTCCCTCTCTCTCAGTGGTTTTTAGGCTTTTCTGGGTTGCATTTTGGCTATTTATAAACATGTCTTGTCTCTCGTCTCCTTAACACCGTAAGCGCCTTGGAAGCAAAGCCCTGGCTGTTTAATCTTTGTTCCCCTGCAGCACCCAGACCTGGAGGTGCTCGACAAATATTGTTTTGAATAAGCGAAAGCTTTCCCAATGCATATACTGTGTTTTCTTTCTGTCTTTCTCTCTCTCTCTTTTTTTTTTTTTTTTTTGGCCTTGCGTGGCAAGAATAAACAACTTGTACTTCGTATCAGGGTTGAATATTAATAGACGTTTACCTGTCCCTAATCACTCTTTCAGATGTTAGTTTTCTCAGATTAAGACTTTGATTTGGAGTTTTACAATCCCAGAGAGAGGCTCAAGTTCAAAATTACATACCTCAAGCCAAATTAGTCTTGTCTCCATCTGCCCTGGCGTGCTGCTTTCCTTCCCTGCAACAAATACTGTGGAATGGCATTAGGGAAGCAGGCACCACGCTGGGAGGGCTGTAAGTACTGCAGAAACACCGCAGACACCGCTCTGCTCTCATGGAGCGTACAGTCTGTTGATGGAATGCGGTATTAATCCAATTGTGATACTAATGAATGTATAATTTAAAATCAGGCAAGAGTTCTGAAGAAATGTGGTCTTCGAAAGTGTGTTAGAAACAAAGTTGACCCAGACAGGGGTGTCAGGGAGGCATTAACCAGGCAGCACACAGAACATCTCAGGCCTGTGGGAAGGGCAATTCCAGAAGGGTGTGTTTTGAGCACCACGCTGGGGAGATGGATGAGGAGGCAGAGAGAAGAGGGCCTTGAGGAAGGCGTCAGTCTGTCTCTTAAGAAAAAAAATGAGAACTTTTGGAAGGGTTTCCATGCTGGGGTCACAGTGCATTTGGTCCACCTTAAGTGAGTGACTCCTGTGACTGGTACTGCCCTGCTTTTGGTGACACAGGGGCATGACATCTGTTCGTAGAAGGCTTAGGATATCTTGCAGTAAGTCGATGCCTTCATCAGGACAAGTGTTTGCAAATGCTTCTGCAAATGGCAGTGGTCTGGTTCTTCCTGTAGAGAACCACAGTCAGAAATGTCATAAGGAAAACATGCTCTTTGGCAATTTTTGGTTACAACTTTACACTTCTTTCAAGTGCTCTTTAGGCCAGGCTTAATTTCTTTAACCTGAGTAAGGAGCAGGGAGCCCTAGGGAAGGGTGGAATGTCCAAATAAGAAAAGCAAATGGGGGTCATGAATCAGTAAGAAAGGACTGGAAGAGTTCAGGAGATAGAGCTTTTATGTTTCCTTTTTCATAGACACAGTGATAACAGCTGATAAAATAGAGCGTATCTTTGGCATCTCCGCTTCAGACACAGTTAACTGAACTTCTGAGCATCACAGATTGACTGATGAAATTCTAATCATAAGGCTTTGACCATTAGTATTCTTATTTCATGGTAACTTTCAAATATATTTTTACTTTGCAACTCTGAATTGAATCTTTTCTTCTAATAGAGGAAATTAATCAAAAACTAGTAGAAACCAATAAATAGAAAAGGAGGCCAGATGCTGTGGCTCACGCCTGTAATCCCAATGCTTTGGGAGGCCGAGGTGGGCAGATCAGTTGAGCTCAGGAGTTTGATACCAGCCTGGCCAACATGCCGAAACCCCGTCTCTATTAAAAATACAAAAAATTAGCGGGGTGTGGTGGCACACTTGTAATCCCAGCTACTCAAGAGGCTGAGGCATGAGAATTGCTTAAACCCAGGAGATGGAGGTTGCAGTGAGCCAAGATTGTGCCACTGTACTCCAACCTGGGCAACAGAGTGACTCTGTCTCCAAATAAGAAAAAAAAAAAAGAAAGAAAATGAGTTTTAGAGAGAGCAAGCAGGACAGCTGAAGGTTGCCAAGCTAAAGTAAAAGTCACCTAGGACCAAGTCCTGGGCTGTCACTTTCACTTATCATTGGCCGTATTTGTACAGCATTGTTTCTTAAAAGTGAAACAGTCAGGCTCCCTTCTGGACTTTTGCCTCTGAGCTGGTGAAAGAATGTTTGCCTAACCTTTAAAATCCTTTGCAGCCTGTGCTCCTTTTCTCTTCTGTAAACGGAGGCTCTGTGTAGCTTGACAGAGAGATGAGGAAAAGTCAAGAGCCAGTGCATGAAATGAACTGGTTTGGTTTGGTTTGGTTTTGAAACAGGATCTCACTCTGTCACCCAGGCTGGAGTGCAGTGGCACAATCATAGCTCACTGCAGCCTCCACCTCCCCAGCTCAAGTTATCCTCCCACCTCAGCCTCATGAGGAGCTGGGACCACAGGTGCGTGCCACCATACCTGGCTCATTTGTTAAAAAAATTTTTTGTATGTTGCTGTGTTGCTCAGCCTCGTCTTAAACTCCTGGGCTCAAGTGATCCTTGTGCGTCCACCTCCCGAAGTGTTGAGATCACTGAGATCACAGTCATGAGCCACTGTGCCCTGCTGAAATGTACTGTTAATGAGCTACCTCTCATTAATATACTCACTTAATATGCCTTTAACATATTAAAGCAATATTTCACCTTCATAGACTGAGTAGCATTCAACATTTTTGTTGCTTTGAAGTCACTAACCACATGAAGACTGTACTTTATGTAATATCGTGAACCAAATTGAAATCACAGATAGGTTTCAAATGAAACCTGTAATCTGAATATTAGAAGCAAGATTGTCCCAAATGTCATTAGCTACACAACATTCTTAAAGCTCTGGCCAGTTAGTATGGCTTGGGACTTCCCAAGGAACTCTGCTTCAGCCATCTGAGACCTGGGAGATTACAAATTGGTTGAAAGTAATTTTGATGCCAAGCAGCGATGTTCAGAAAGGAGCTGAAAAGTATATGTAGTGGGAAAATGCCAGAAATTTCTTTCAAAATTTAAGTGCTGGGGCAGTTTGAGAGTGAGGAAAAATCTAATACAAAATCTCTACATATTAGAGTTTATGCCATCTACAATGGGAATAATTTATGAAACAGAAGAATATAACTCAAATTGCTGGTTCTATGCTCATTTTTATAAAATGTACTCTTAAATTTTTATTTGGTGCTTCATTTTGAAAACAGCACAGTATTAAAATATTTACCAAATAATTTTGGGAATTATCAGAATAGTTTCCTTGAAAAATGTAGCGTTGTAAGCTATTTGGGTTGAATTATGTTCCCCAAAATATCTGTTAAGGTCCTAACCCTAGTACCTGTGAACGTGACCTCATTTGGAAATGGGATCTTTGCAGATGTAATCAAGTTAAGATGAGGTAATACTGAGTTGTAGTGGGCCCTAATTCAGTGACTGGTGTCCTTATAAGATAAGGGAAACTTAGACACAAATGCATTTAGAAAGAATGTGACGTGAGGACGGAGGCCAGGATTGGAGGGACGCATCTACCAGCTGAGCAGTGCCAAGGGATGGCTGGCATCCACTAGAAGCTAGAGAGAGGCCAGGAGGGATCCTTCCCTCCAGCCTTCAGAGAGAGCTTGACCCTTCCAGCACTTTGAATTTGAACGCCTGGCCTCCAGAACTGTGAGACAAGGAACTTCCTTTGTTTCAAGCTTCCCAGTTTATGGTTCTTTGTGATGACAGCCCTAAGAAACTAATACATAGGCTTTGCTCATCAAAATAAGATTCATGGAGAAATTTATGGATGACAAGGCAAGATGGATTGAGGAAGATATCCTTGGTAAAGGAAATAGCATTTCAAAGTCACTCGGTTCCAATAAGGTGTGAAATAACTTGCTGTTAGGGAAATCACCCCAGTCGCCCTTTACCTTAATTTCATGAAAGATAGGACAGGTAAACATATCAGCAAAGGAATCCTGTAACACCAAAACAAAAGACATTTCTTCAAGTTGAATAAATATATGATTGTAAATGTTTGTCATTTCCTTTTTCTCTTTCACTGAAAGCTGGTGAACATTTCAGGTACCAAAGCATGGGAAACCTTGCAGCAGTGCTTATCAAACTCAGGTGCACAGAATCCCCTGGTGTGTTAAAATGTAGATCCTGACTTGGGGGTGGTCAGGGGATCTGCATGTGACCAGCTCCGGGGTCATGCAGGTGCTGTTGATCCAGGGAGGCATGTAATGACTCCATGCTTGAGAACTTTGAAAACATGGTTTTTTTGAAAAAAAAAAAAAAAGTTTATTATTCTTTCTCATGGTCATTTGAACTGTAAAGTATTCCAATCCATGCCTGTGACTTGACTGCTGATGCTCTGATGACTGTAACATCTATATTTCCAGTCACATCCTTCACTCAAACCGAAGACCTTATTTACAGCTCCTACCTAACTACACTTGGGTGGCCTACAGGCATCTGAACGCAATGTGTCCTAAACCCAACAAATTACTCATGCCTATACCTCTATCTTCTGAAATTTTTCCTGTGTCTGCCTAAAAGAGAGCATTAGAGCCCATTTTTAATTCTTTCCCATCCTTACCTCCTGGGTCTATTTGGTTTCAAAGTCTTTTGAGCTGACTTCTTAACATGGTTTAAGTTACTGTTTACCCTAAAAGATGCAAAGGAAAGTTAAATTAGGGCCAGTTTGCAGGATTAAAAGGTAAGAAAATTGAGTGTCATTCCAAAGTTATTTGTTGTAGTGACTTGAGCCACTGTGCTGACTGTCTTGCAGCTTGCCACACAGCATCCGCACCACTGCCTGTAGGCAGCTTCCACAGCACCTGGGACCGGGGCTCATGAGGATGCGAGAGCCTCCTGGCCAGGATGGGGGTAGTTTTCTGCTTTAGAAGAACAATTTTATATATATATATAAATAATTATATATTTATTAGTATTATATCAGTGGAAAATAACAAATAATTGGCCTGCTAAGTAACTGGCTTCTCCACATCAGCCTCCTCAGTGCATGTCATCCCAACTAGTGGGTCAGGAAAGTCACAGACCCAGTCACCAGCCTGGAGCAATTGTTGGGGGGGGTCTGTGCTGTAAATGTTAGATTTACAAGGGTCATGGTTCCACTGCGCCACGTTTAATTCAGTCTCAGGTAAACCGCACTCCCATGGCACACTGCAGAGTACCATGATTAGCTTTCACTTCCCGTTCCACTTCCTTTACTTCATATTCTTCCTGCTCCTGCACAGGTCATGTGCTCTTCCCCTGCCAAAACCCTCCACCTCTCCTAACCAGCATTTCATCAAGGTTTCCACAGTTCACTTCCTCCCTGACCATTGTATCAGAACTTTTCGTCCATTGAAGTACATGTCATCTGTCCTCTGCCAGCTCCTCATTGCTGTTATCTGATGATCCTAGGGATAGTCCTTATTCAACAAAGTCATCTATCATATGGTCATGCTCTTTGCTCCAACTTTTGACTGATCCTGGGTGACTGCAATGTCCTTGCAGAGGTCAGTCAACAACTCAACTCCACAGTTCTTTACTTTATCTCTAGTCAAGATGAAGTCGGGTCTGTTTTGCTGCCTCTTCAGATACTTCCCTGGCTGCTCCCTGGACTTTGTCACCTATCCCACTCTGACCACTCCACCTTCATCCAGTCTTCATTTTAAGAGCTTCAGGTTCCAGGTCCATCTCCTCCCTTTCTTCTTCTTTCTTTTCTTTTCTTTCTTTCTTTTTTTGAGACAGAGTCTCACTCTGTTGCCCAGGCTAGAGTGCAATGGTGCGATCTCAGTTCACTGCAACCTCCACCTCCCAGGTTCAAGTGATTCTCATGCCTCAGTCTCCTGAGGCACTGGGATTACAAGCATGCGCCACCATGTTTGGCTAATTTTTGTATTTTTAGTAGAGACAGCGTTTCACCATGTTGGCCAGGCTGGTCTCGATCTTCTAACTTCAGATGATAAGCCCACCTCAGCCTCCCAAAGTGCTGGGATTACAGGTGTGAGCCACCACACCTGGCCCCTTTTTTCTTTCAGGCAATGAGCCTCTCCGTCTTCAGATAGGACACCCATGGCTTTTCCTTCCACCTCATCATCCTTCTTTGTCTTTCAACTACGCACTCTTTGCACAGCTCCAGTCCTGGCTACCCACCCATCTGCCTCGCCTGCTGCACAGACAGAGCTCCTTTTAGATTGAGATCATTGCAGATGTATGGTCTCTGCTTCCAGCTGGGTACTCAGTAATACTTAGCAATCATTTTTCTTATCCTGGCCATCTCTCCCTTTCTGCACACCAGCTATTTTAGACCTTCACATATCTCAAGCCCATTCTTACTCCCAGTAGATGACCAACCAACAGTAGATGTCAGGAAAAGATGTCATGCCTGCAAACTTGCTTACCTCATCCTTAACCCTTTCCATGTCATCTCAGAAGAAGAAAGTCTCTCTTGTTTAAAACTCACCCCAGCCTTCTACTTTGGACCCCATTTCTAAAGCTTCAGGTCCCCACTTCACCCGTCATGTCTGTTCCCTTCCATCCCCTTTCCACTGGTAACTTCCTGGCTTCATGCCTTCCTCCTTTAACTACCTCTGTCTCTCCTTTCCCTCACAGCTAAGCTGCTTATAAGAGCTGTCAGTACTTTTTGTCAACAGTGTCTTACTTCCTTCATTCTTCAACTGACTGTAGTTAGGATTTTGCCCCTGCCTGAAGTGATGTTGATTTCACCAAGGCTGCTGATGATCAGTCAGTGGAGACTTGGCAGGCTTTATCTTAGCCTCTCTTTTCATACTCAGCCCTTATAAGAACTGCTTCCCAGAATCTCCACTGTGTTGGCTTACAGGTATTTTCAACTTAATCTCTGAGTTTGCAACTCATTATTTTGCCTTAAAGTCTGTTCCTCCTGAGGATCTTCAACATCTCTTATCTCAGTTTTCCTAATCACAAACCCTAAGCCTTTAATTCCTAAGAAGGAATCTCTTTAAATGACTCCATTCTACCCAAATTCTAATGCTGTATCACAGCACTTAGCCTCTTCTGCAAGGAAGTAAGACACATTAAATGGATCATATAGGCAGAGGCCATACATCCATGATTTTTTTTCTGATATTTGGAAATCTTAAAATCAAGACCATTGCTTGGGGAAGAAACTAGGAAGGCAGAGGTCACCTTGTCTGCTGAATGTGACTTAATTTTCTTGAACACTCAAGGTCATCATTGACTCTTGACTGCTGAACAAAATGTGCTGTGCTGTTATGGTCACTTTCTAGCTCATCCGCTGCTGTCGCCAGCTCACAGTCCTGTAGCTCACAGTCCTACTTTAGTACATACTTTTGATTTGCTACGCTTTGGGATGTTAGGTAATAGAGGCTGCTTGAAGTGAATGTAAAACAAGTCAGTCAATTCCAAATGAGGTGTCTCCTGTAAAGTTAATCTCCTTTGGCTTTATGTTTGCTATTTCAGTGGCTTGGAGGCCATTTTTTTCTGGTCTTTGTTTTGTCTGTGTTCCTGAATGGCTGGCATTTGCCCAAGACTGAGTTCTAATTATGTGATACCTTTCCTATGATCTCATTTAACGTCTCTCATATGAAAAGTTAAAAGTACATGAGTAGGATGTATCTGTTTTAGGCTTTCTATTTTGGGGTGTGGTCTTCCCTTCAAGTTTAGTTCATTCTGCAGGAAACCCTTATCAGGTAAATGTGATTATCATAAACTGAGAATTTTTTGTGATTTTAAGCCCTCAAGTTAACATTCACTGTAATAAACACCAAATCTAATTAAAGTAGGCACAATTATTTAACCAGTTCACATTTAGTTATCTTATATAACCTACCTAGGCATTTTCCTTTCATTAATTACTCTGTAATATGGCTATTCACCTGTTACTGGTAAGCCTTTTTGTAGTTGTTAAGCACTATACACAACATATAAGACATACCACATGATATGTTGTATGTATGTCATCCACTGTTATGCAAGGAAAAAGAAAACCACAGACTATAAATACAAAATAAACCCATAAAACTAGTACAGATTCTACCATATTCTGATATGGAGTCATGACAAGTGAGATCATCATTGCTGCAAACCAGCAATGATTTGTAGTCATTGAACGCTCTGAGAGAACATGGTGCCATACATTCCTGCCAGAATGATTTCTGTGAAATCTAGGTAATTCAGCACTAACCGAAACTCCTCATGAAGTTAGTTGGATTTCGTCATCTACCAAGGAATAATTCACTGTCCTTTGTGATGCTTAGTTTTATCTATGTTATCCAAATACATGTATCACCACACAGAAAAAGAACTAACGGACAGCTCAGCTCGGCTGCTTATCTGCTGCTCCTTCCTTCTGGTATTGTTTCCTTCCTGAATCCTTTGCTAGTTCTTCCCTTCTAGGGGCTGTGCATAGTAAACTAGAGAGTCATTGTCTGATAATATCACCTTTTTTTTTTCAGTTAAGTTTTCTGTTTTGAGATCATTGTAGATTAATATACAGTTTTAAGAAAAAAATACAGAGCTTTCATGCACCCTTTTCATACTTTTTCCCAGTGTGAAAAGCTTGCAAAACTATTGCAGAATGTCACAACTGGAATATTGATGTTGACACAGATACAGGACACTTCCATCACCACAAAGATCTCTCCTGTTGCCCTTTTATACGCACAGACTTCCTTCCTGTCGCCACACCTTCCTTAGCCTTTGGCAACCAGGAAATCTGTTCTCCATTTCTATAATTTTGTCATTTTAAGAATGTTATATAAATGGAATCTTGCAGTTACAATTTTTTTAGGATTGACTTTTTCAGTCAGTATAATCCTCTGGAGATACATCCAGGTTATTGCATGTATTAGCAGTTTAATCCTTGTTATTGTTGAGTAGCATTCCTTGGTATGAGCGTACCAAAGATTGTCTAACAATTTACCTGTTAAAGAACATCTGGGTTGTTTCCAGTTTGGGGCTATTACCGATAAAACTGCCACAGACATTCATATACAGGGTTGTGCATGACTCTAAATCTTCATTTCTCTGAGATGAGTATCTAGGAGTGTAGTTGCTGAGTCATGTGGTGTGTTAAATGTTTAGTTTTATAAGAAACTGCCAACCATACAGTTAACATTTTACTTAATGTGAAAATCTTCAACTATAATGGTGGGTTTGTCTGTTTGTCCTTTTAAGTCTGTTAGTTTTTGCTTGACATATTTTACAGCTGTTTGGTGTGTATACATTCAAGATATCTGTATCTTATTGGTAGGTTTACTCTTATGTATTAATAGTTATGTAATGGCCCTTTCTGTCTCTGGTTATTTTCTTTGTTCTGAAGCCTATTTTATCTGATATTAATACAGCTGGCCCTGTTTTTCTTTGATTAATGTTTGCATGATATATCCTTTTCCATTCTTTCGGCAGCCCGTATCATTATAATTGAAGTGAGTTTATTGTAGACGGTGTATGCTTAGGTCATGCTTTTCAAGTCAGTCTTCCAGTCTTTGTCATTTAATTGGTGTATTCATTTACATTTAATGTAATTATTGATATTGCATGGCTCACGTTTGCTATTTTATTTCTGCTTTCTTTTCCAGCCTGCTTTCACTGGCCATTTTTAAAGAATTCTGTTTGATTTACCAAGAGTGTTTTTGAATATATCTCAGCTTATAGCATTTTCAGTGGTTACTCTGTGTCTTACTTTATATATACATAACTTACCATAGTTATAGATATCATAGTTTACTATTGTCATCTTTTAATCCTTTCTGAGTTTTAATTGTCTTAAGTAATTCCTTTACATGTTTTAGAATCGTGTAGATAATACTATTTTTCTTAAACAGTTAAACAGAATGAAGAAAACCCAAGATAAGGAAAGCCTATTGTATTTGCCCATACTTTTGCTTTTCATGTTCTTTTTACCTCTCTGATGTTCCAAGATTCCTTCTTTTATCATTTCCTTGATGTTTAGAGTAATTCCTTTAGCTTTTCTTTTGCAGGTAGATTTCTTGGTAATAAATTCCGTTAATTTTTTTAAATCAGAGACTGTCTTGATTTACCCTTTATTCCAGGAGAAGATTTTCATTGGATATAGAATTCTGGGTTGAGAGGCTTTCTTTCTTTGAGCATTTGAAAAATACTGTCACTGGCCTCTGGCCTCCATGGTTTCAGATGAGAAATTTGCTGTTGAATTGTGTTTCCCGTATATAAATGGTATCATTATTCTCTGGCTACTTTTAAGATTTTTTATTTGTCTTCAGTTTTCAGAAGTTTAATTATGATGTATCTTGTCATGGACTTCTTTGTGTTTCTCCTATTTGGGTTCATTCAGCTTTTCAAATCTGTAGATTTATATCACTCACCAAATTTAAGTTTTCAGTGTTATTTCTTGGAGTGCTTTTTTCAACCACTTTCTCTTGTCCTCTCCTTTCCAGGACTCCAGTGACATGAATATTAGATCTTTTTTATTGTCCCTAGGTCCTTGAGGCTCCGTTTATTTATTTCAGTCTTTTATTCTTTGTTGTTCAGATTGGACACTTTATCATTTTGTCATCTAGTTCACTGTTCTTTCCTGTCACTTTTATTCTGCTGTCAGGCTCATCTACTGAACTTTTTATTTTGGTAGTTTTATTTTTCAGTTTTGAAATTTCTGTTTGCTTCTTCTGTGTATCTTCTAGTTCTTTGCTGAGACTTTCTAGTTCTTTGCTGACGATTTCTAATTTTTTCATCTGTTTCAAGCATGTTGGTGTTACTTGTTGAAACATTTTTATAATGGCTGCCTTAAAATCTTTGTCAGCTAATTCTAACATTTGTCATCTTGACATAGGGATATGTCTATTATCTTTTTTCTTTCAGTTTGAGGTCCTCCTGGTTCTTGGTATGATGAGAGATTTTTCAACTGAAACGTGGACATTTTTATACTATGTTATGGGACCTTAGATCTTTATTCAAATCTTTTAATTGGCTTCCTCTCTTGGATACTACTTTATCACTGCCATCATGTCTAGATTCTGGAATCTAGAAGTTCAGATTCCCCACTTGTTCTGATTGACACATGAGAGGAATTCATCTCATTACTGCTGGGTAAGGATTAGAATGTTCTGGACCCCCTTTCCCCTGGTGACCTCCACTGACACTGTGCAGGGGCACAAAAATGCTCATTATCCAGCCAACAGAGATGAAAGCCCTAGCTCCTTACTTGGTCTTTCTGACACCATCTTTGTGGGGATATTGATATACTTGTTTATAGCCTTGCAAGGGTGGAAGTTTAGGCTCCCCATTTGGCCTTTGCTGGCATAGGTACAGGTTGGACCATAGTTTTTGCTGTGGTGCTTGGCTAGAATACAGTCATTATTGTGTAAGGGTTTTTCTCTCTCTTACTGTGCTGCCCTTTTTTGGTCCTGTGGCTAGAAAAAGCAAGCTTTCACTAGGACTTTTTTTGTCTGCACTCATTGGCATTTCTGGGTTGCCACCTTGTTCTGCTCCAAGCCTAGGATGTAAGAGGCAAAAAGAACCCAGGGAACTTTGTTTCAAATCATTCCTTGGGCCCTGAAATCCCTGCTACACTGGCCTTCTTTCGCTCCACCCTTTCAGAGATTTTTTATATTTGTTTTCTAGGGTTTTTTTTTTTGAGATGGAGTTTTGCTCTGTCACCCAAGGAGTACAGTGGCACAATCTCAGCCCACTGCAACTTGCGCCTCCTGGGTTCCAGCGATTCTCCTACCTCAGCCTCCTGAGTAGCTGGGATTATAGGTACCCACCACCATGCCTGGCTGATTTTTGTATCTTTAGTAGAGACGGGGTTTTACCATGTTGGCCAGGCTGGGTCTTGAACTCCTGACGTCAGGTGATCCGCCTGCCTTGGCCTCCCAAAGTGCTGGGATTACAGGTGTGAACCACCACGCCCAGACTTTTTAAGGGTCTTTAGTTGTTTCTTAGTGAGAAAAATAGGAAAAAGTACTTCTACTCCATTGTCCTGGAAGTGGAAGTCCACCTGGGCTTTAAGGGTAATTATTTTGCACATCAAATGTGACAGTGATGGGTCGTGTTGCCTCTCTTCTCAGCCCTGTGAGGACAGTACCCCATTGCCTTCTAACATTTGGGGATCAAGACACCTAGTTTCTTTATAAGCCTTTTTTCCTTTCTTTCTTATTGCTTTTACAATCTTCATGTTTATTCTGCAGTTTCACAATTATGTATTTATGTGTAGGTTTATACTTATTTATTCTTCTCATTTTCAGTTATTTTTTTATTTGAACGATCCTTTAATTTTAATTCTATAAAATTCTCAGCCATTATTTCTTTTAATATGGGCTCTCTACCCCCATTATCTTATTTTTTTTTAATTCTAAAATTCCTGTTAGACCGATGTTAGATCTTTTCCTTCAGTCCTCCATGTCTCTTAAATTCTTTTATGTGTTCTGTCCTCAACTCTCTGTAATGCCTACTGTAATCTCCAGCTTCTATTCTGATTCACTAATTCTCTCCTCAGTTTTGCCCGTTTTGCTCTTTAACCTATCCATTGAATAACTAGTTCAGAGACAGTGCTCTGTCACCCAAGCTGGGGTGTAGTGGCACAATCCTAACTCGTTGCAGCCTTGAACTCCTGGATTCAGGTGATCTACCCCCTCAACCTCACAAGTAGCTGGGATTACAGCTGTGTGCCACCACACCCGGCTAAGTTTTTTATTTTTATTTTTTTTAGGAACAGAATTTTGCTATGTTGCCTAGGCTGGTCTTGAACTCCTCGGCTCAAGCAATCCTCCTCCTTAACCTCCCAAAGTGCTGATATTACAGGTATGAGCCAATGCGCCCAGCCTGGAATTTTTTAATGCTAACAAAATTCTATTAGCATTAATTTTAGTTTGATTGCCTATAACCATGTGAATATTATGAGAAGCTGAGTAGGCTTCATCTCTCAGTGGTGATTAACATAGTTCTTATGAAACAGGTGACAGAGCTAGGCCAAGCATCAGTAAAGGAATACACTATTGGAGCTTAATTTGAGGAGGGAAGGTAGCTATGATTAGGGAGTGCTTGGTCTGATCTGGAAAAGAATATGGAGGTGACATTTTCAAAGGTATGAACGGGGGAGCCAGGCATACAGAGCAGAGCCTTTGAGGCCACAGAAGGAGTCAGGCAGCAGTGGGGATTAACAGTGGTGGGTCAGGAGCAAGGTTGAGGAGTGGACTCAGCGGCTGAGTGAAAGAGAGAGAAAGCTGGTGTTCTGGTACTCCTGGGCTCCTAAGCTATGCAGAACTACAGTTCTTTGCTAACAGAAAAAACAAAGTGAATTACTACGGGTAATACGAAGTTACTGATACTACATCATGCTAATTAACACTTTCTGGGATTTGGAAATCCTTTATTTCCACTTCATAAAAAACAGTATCCCAAATTAAATATATTACTGTGTAAAGAAGAAATTATTCAATTTGTCATTGAATCAGGCACATTTCATACTTGAAGTGCTGACCCAAACTTGGCTTGAGCTGTTACAAATTACAGATGAGGGAATAGAAGAAAGACCACATAAATCTGCAAGTGCAGACAAAACTTTTACCTGTATTTAAACAGAAGAAAGAAGTAGACTCTTCAGAGTCAGGCTTATCCTTTTGTACAGAAAACACTTGAAATTTCTAAACTAAGTTTGCTTGCAACTGAATACGCATATTTCTTTGGATAGTCGCTAGCAAAAGGATAAATTTTATTCATTCCAAGAGTAGTTTTCAAATTCGAGCTTGAAAAGTAATTATTCAAAGAGCACAGTTTGGAAAACCACTGAATTAACATGTCAGCCAAATACCTAAAATCCTTAAATGTGAAAAGGTAAGTCAACATGCGTATTGTCATTTTACAAGATACTCAGTTACCTCTTTTTCCTGTTATATTAACAACTAAGATACTAACTTTTATGATCATGATCTAAGAAGAAATAACACCGTTTTGAGGTTATTTTCACAGTCTCTTTTTATCTTTCAGATTTTTTGTTTAAGTTCTTGGTTATTGGAAATGCAGGAACTGGCAAATCTTGCTTACTCCATCAGTTTATTGAAAAAAAATGTAAGTGACATCAAACGGTCATTCTTCTGTGCATGTCTCTCGCTCAGATTTGTTTACAGTAAAGCAACTTTTTTCTGTGGAAAAAAGTAATAGTTTAAAAGTATTTTAAAGGGTTATGTTATTAAACTTTGGTAATGTGATTTTTTATTAAGTTAGCATTTCAATTTAACAATGGTTCAGTATATGGTTACTTATACTGTACATTTTCCAGATGCTAAGAGATCATACAGTGATGTTGAAGATAGCAGAGGCATTCTCTGGCAGGAATCCCATTTCCTGACAGTGGCCAGAGAAGCTCTAGGCATACATTTTGGATAAAATAACGACGTTGATCCTTATAGTGGCCTTCTATTGTAGTTAAGGCAGTTGCTGTCATCAGTTCTGTTTTATAGGCCAGGAACAGAGCTCTTGACCACACATCCCATCTTTTACCATCAACCCTCACTGTTTTGGTAAGGGAGGTTGAATTTTTTATTTCAAACTACGTGAGACCTTGGAAAGCTGTAGAAGACTGTAGGTTTGAAAGGCCCTTAAAATAAAAAAATGCTTTTATAATAATGGAAAGAATAATGGAGAAAGACCTGTCTAGTTAGTGGCAGGTGGGCAAAGGCTCAAAAACAGAATGTTTTATTTAATTAAGTACATCTTAAGGAAGTGTATGTCAGACACTGTAGATGGGTAAAAAGGAGAAAGAGCCAGTATAGGGTATCTTGGCAGAAAGCTTTGAAGAAGAATAAAATTATAGGAATTTACTCTCCTACTTCCATTTTCATCAACCAAGAACTTGTTGGAGCCTGTGTTTAATGACATGGACCCAGTGTGGCTTAGTCACAGAACTGGTCCTTACTGAAGCTAACAAGTCTTCATTCACTGGATAGTTTATTTACAAGTTGCCAAGACTTAAAAAAGAATACTCAGAGGGTACTGGGCCAAGTACCAGCTTATATAATCATTCTCTCCTCCTCAGAGAACTCTCCTGCAGGGTCCTCCCCCGCAACTCCTCACAACAGTGATGAAGGGAAGTTCTCTCACTGTAACCAGGATGCCCCTGGCCTTTAGTTACTGTCTTTTGAAGGATTTAACTCTGCATTTTGCCTGTTATTTTACTCCTAATGGAATTTCCATACTAGTTCTGTACTGTCTGGGTATGAAACAGATGGGCATAGTCACTGTAACCATTTACCCTCTGCCCTGTAAATAATAAAGCCAGTTGCCAAGCAGCATCCCTGATTTCTGGAACAATTAAATTTTGTTCTGCAGTTACAAAATGTAAACTAGTCAATGGACTGAATAGCTGTGATATTTGATTTTAGCTTATCTGTTCATCATCACAGAAATGTTCTTTCACAGGCAGTGTATTCCCCGCTAGGTTTAGCAAAATACTTATTTTGCCTGTCTCCGCCCGTTCAAACAGTACTAATTTCTCCAACAAATTCATCCCAGATCATTACCATAGAACATACAATGAATGAAAACTCAGACACCTGTAGATTGCATAGGGTTTGGGGGTGTGTTTGAGGGTGTTTTGTTTTGGGGTTGTTTGAGGGTGTTTTCTTTCTTTGGTTCAATTTTTTTCCGCCTTTCCCTTTTTTCCCTGCTTTTCCTTCCTTTCACTGTTATTTCTTTAGAATATTTAACCATTCAAATACAGTAGTTGAAACTGCCTCAACCTCGTTACTTACTGAGTTCCAGACTTGTCACTGAACATTATGCCCTGAATGGTACCCTGGTATGTCAATAGTCCCATCTGTGAGATCTTAACAGTGCACAGTTGGATGCAATTCAGATATGGCAGGGGTACCTTCAGGCATAGGTTTTTACATGTATGATTTGTTTAGGGGTTTTGAGAAAAAATCTTTATGTCTCTTTGAGAGTAGGGGCTGTGTGTATTGTCTTTAAAACTAAATGCATCTTCTCAGTGGAATGCTGGAGAAATGAATGGCTGGAGTAATGTCTATTCTCCATTGTTGTAACTCTTGCTTTTAGTGTCACTTATTTAAATCTATAAGCCTGTTAATGTTCTAAAATTAAATGTGCTGTTCTTGTTTTTCTTTTTTAGTCAAAGATGACTCAAATCATACAATAGGAGTGGAATTTGGTTCAAAGATAATAAATGTTGGTGGTAAATATGTAAAGTTACAAATATGGGATACAGCAGGACAAGAACGATTCAGGTAGCTTTTCTAACTTAAAAAATATTTGAAAATTGGATTTAAAATAATTGATGATATTCTCTCAATAGATAATGTCTCACCCCCTCCCCAACACACCTATTCCTTGTCCTAATCTCAGAAACTTCATTTTTGGAAACTGTGATTGACAAGACAGCTAAAATTCAGGTTAGCTCTCTACAGCATGGATTTACTAAAGAATATGGTAGGATCTCAAAGCAACTGCATCATCATTTGGAGGCTGACCCCTTCTCAGGAGGATGTGGCACTGTGTATTGTACAGTATGTTTCTAGATTAAAATCAAAGCAAGAGCTTGTTTTTCTGTGTTTCTTTTTAAAGAAGAATTGTTTAAAACCTCTTGTGAGGTTGTGTTTTGTTTTACATTAACTAGAGCATGTTCTGATGTTTGATACACACGCCACGAAATATTCTCTCCACACTTTTATTCCAATAGTGTCATAATTGAGGCTCACTCAGAATGACACTGCAAATGAGGTTACATGTTTAGTATTCTGTAACTACTAAAGCAAAAAAATAGATTAATATTTTAGTTTTGTGTTTTGTACAGATGCACAAAGTCAGAACAGATATTCATAGTTTTATAATTCGGTGAAATAAAATCCACCCCATTTATAAACATTTCACTTAAAGTTGAGTATATATCATATATTAAATAATTGAAGTTCGTTGTACAAATGTCCAATGAAAAAAAAAACAAAAAAAAAAAAAAAAGAAGAAAAAAAATAATTGAAGTTCAGCTGGGCACAGTGGCTCATACCTGTAATCCTAGCACTTTGGGAGGCCAAGGCAGGTGGATCACCTGAGGTCAGGAGTTCGAGACCAGCCTGGCCAACGTGGTGAAACCCCATCTCTACTAAAAATACAAAATTAGCTGGTTGTGGTGGCAAGTGCTTGTAAACCCAGCTACTCTGGAGGCTGAGGCAGGAGAATCGCTTGAATCTGGGAAGTGGAGGTTGCAGTGAGCTGAGATTGCGCCATTGCACACTAGCCTGGGCAACAAGAGCAAAACTCTGTCTCAAAAATTAATTAAATAATTGAAATTTAATAATTGCTTCAAAAATACCATAAGCACCTTTAGTTACCATCGCTTTTCTGGAAGCGTTGATTGAACATGATGGATTCAATTACACGTCTATGTCTCTTCCCTCTCAGAACCCCGCTGACACATCTATGTCTCTTCCCTCTCAGAACCCCGCTGACACATCTATGTCTCTTCCCTCTCAGAACCCCGCTGACACATCTATGTCTCTTCCCTCTCAGAACCCCGCTGACACATCTATGTCTCTTCCCTCTCAGAACCCCGCTGACACATCTATGTCTCTTCCCTCTCAGAACCCCGCCGACATATCTATGTCTCTTCCCTCTCAGAACCCCGCTGACATATCTATGTCTCTTCCCTCTCAGAACCCCGCTGACATATCTATTAAGTAACTGAAATTACAGTAACTCAAAAAGGCCAAGATTGGGAGAGTACGTAATTATGATTGAGAGATTTAAAAAAAAAATCTTAGTAAGTAGATGGTGCTCTGATAGCAGAAGGAGCTCCACCCTAAGTGCTGTAATGGGGAATGCCGTTTCTTCCTCCTGGGTCCCAGAAAAGGTCAGGATTTGGAAGCATTAGGTTCTACAGGAGGTATAGGTTACAGAGGTTCATGTTTACACATGAAATAAGAGGGTCAGTCGTTTCAGTTGAAATGGGGCCTAGACTGAGGGTCATAAGACCCACCTGAAGGCATGGGGTCAGGCCTGAAAAGAGGGAAATTAGGTGAAAGTGAAAGCCTCTGGTCCCCAGCCCACCTCCCCCACCTCTTCCCTGGTCGCTGGCAGCCAGGTATGTGTGTCCCAGATAAGAGAAATGAATAGTCAGCAAGGAAAGGCTTGAAGGTACCAACATTTTGCTTTCCCAGTGAAACAGCCCAATCTCTGTCCAGTCCATCTAACAGTAAAACCCTCCAAACGTACCTGCTCCACCCACACGTAAAGAGCTTCTTTTAGACTTTTTCATTCCTTGCTCTTGATGATCAGGCAGCAGTTTGAAGAAAGTTTCTATAGTAAAAGAGAGAGCCCAAAGTAAAAAAAGCTGGAACTTTCAGGGAATAAGAAAAACACACTAAAACCACAGGATCCTCAGAAAGAAGAGCAGAGATTGCATTGAAGTATGTCATAAAAACAGTCACACTTCAAAAGAGTAATCAGAATAATATGTTAAGTAAACTCACGTGAAAAATGGGAGAGATGACACAAAGAATCATCCAGAATTAATCCAGAAGATGCAACGCCTGACTAGTAGGAGTTCCACAAGAGAGAAAGCAGAGGGAACAATGGAAGAAAATGTTTCACTGAAGGAATGAGATTCCAGGTTAATTGGCCCACCTAAAATCAAACGTAGTAAGGAAAAAGTCCACACCAGAGCCTGTCATGTGAAATTTCAGAACACCGGAGATGAAGTAAAGAAGATCCAGAAAGGTTCCAAGGGGAAAAAGCAGCCACATATAAAGTGTGAAAATGGAATTGCTTTGGACCCTTCCACTGCAACATTGGAAGCTAAAAGAAATGGAAGCATTGCCTTCAAAACTCAGGGTGAAATAATTCGTCAACCTAAAATACTAAACTTAGCCAAACTGTAAGTATGTGAGTAAAGGCTGAATACTATCAGATATGCAAGAAGGAGGAGGAACCCCAGATTATCTTTCTTAGAAACTTCTTAGAAATGCACTTTCTTAGAAAGCTCAGGAGAATATACTTCACCAGGACAAGGACGTGAACCCAGAAAGATGAAGATGAAGCCAGCAGGGAGATCCAGCTCAGAATGGCACAAGTCTAGGGATGGTGAGGGGAAGACCAAGACAGCAGTCAGTATGTGATGGCACTGCCCTCCCAGGAGGACCAGGGGAACAAGTGAGGGGCTCTGTAAGTGAGCTCATGACGCTGTCAGAGCGGGGGAAGAAACAGCTCTGAAATTCATAGCTTCCTAAGCCTTTTGTAGAAATGAGAAGAAAGAAACTATAAGATCCATGAGTGTAAGGGTTTTTGAGTTGTCTGTTTGTTTCCCCTGTGCCCACAATAGTGCCTAGCACATGGGGTGCAGTGTGTGCTCTTTTAATGACTTAATTAAAGAAACCTAGTTACTGGAAGGAGAGAACTTGCCTTGCCTGTGAGTAGGGCTCGCAGAGAGGAGTGAGGCAGGAGATGGCTGTGTTTAATTTCCAGGCTTTTAGTAACATTTCACTTTAAAACTATACACAAGTATTATGTTGGTTAAAATTACTTTTCACAAAGTAGTACTCTCAAATGTGTAAATCTGTACACTTGAATAATTTGTATAAGAAACCATTTGTCAAAAGACAGTGTTGTAAAATAAATTTGAAAGTAAAATTGTAAGTAGTAGATGTGATATAGCTTATCTTGAAGAGAACTCTTCAAGGTTTGAGAATTCGTTAGAATGATTCACACAGCTCAGGAAAAACATTTTTACTGGCATTTGTCAGTTTGTTAGATAGGCATCAATTCAGGCACAGCCCAGTGGTGGAAGGTGAGGTATGGGGATGGGCCACCCTCCCAGCACCTCCATGCCGCCACCAGCCCAGGAGCTCTCTGAACCTCATCCTTTTGAGTTTTTCGTGGAGGTTTTATTACATAGGCATGATTGATTAAAGCACTGTCCATTGATGATCGACTCAATCTCCAGCTCCTCTTTCCTCCCCCAGAGGGCTGAGGTGTGCTCTCGCCACATGGCGAAGGCTCCCACAGCCACAACCCCTGTCCCAAGGCTCTCTAGCCTGCTCCTCTTCCTGCAGTTACCTCCTTGGTTTATGAAGGTCACCTTTATCACTAAGGAAATCACAGGGGCTTGGAACTCTGTGCCAGGAACCTGGGACAAAGACCAAATATGTTTTTTTTTTTTTTTTTAATTAGGCCACAGTTAAGTTCTGGGAATATCTAGCTAGCAGAGGTCCAGGCCTTGTGCTAGGCACCGGGATCCTCTGGTGAGTGACACAGCAGAGCCCTGCTTCGTGGACAGGAGGCAGGCAGCCAAGACAGAGACAGACAGAGAAAGAGCGTCCCACTGAGTGGGATGGTGCCACTCAGGAGACAGCACGCTGAGATAGACAGGGGGTCCACTAGATGGGGGTACTTGGGGAACGCTGCTGAGGAGATAGTGTTGAATGAAACCTGAAGGACAAGGAAAGCCAACGGCGTGACAAGCCAAATGGGAGTGGCAGGTGCTGGGAGCAGGGAAGAGAATGGGGCCCAAGGGCCAGGTACAGTGAGGGGGTGTCCTGGCATGGGTCTTGATGAGTTGGGCTGCTCTGAAGAATGGACTGTGGCCCCACACTCAGGGACAGCAGTGTGGACAGACACAGGATTTGTTTGGTGTAGGAGACTGGACTAGGCTGGCAGAGTGAATGTGGAGATGGACAGAAGGGAGTTGGGGGATGGACGTGGAGCTGATTGGCTTTAGAAACAGGGTGGTTGGTGATGCCCCTTTCTACGCCAGGACAAGCCTGGAGGGTGGGACCAAAAAGAGTTCTGTTGTGCATTTGCTAAGTGTAATGTGTTTATTGGGCAGTCTCATGGAGATTCAGAGGCAGCACTTGGATCTGAGCTGGAGAAAAAATTTGAACCGAATGTTAATAGAAAGAGAGCCCAGGACCCAGCTCTGGGGAATTGCAATCCCAGCAGGACAGATTCAGAATGACAAGAGCCAGAGAAAAGTGGCTGGTGACCAGGAAGAGTAGCAGAGTGCAGGGTGCAGAGACTGCAGGAGTGAGGACAGAGAAATACCCACTATTTTTGGGTGCACAGAGGCTGGGGATCTTGACTGGCTTTTGGGGAGTAGCAGAGACGGACACCAGGTTGGAGGTAAACAAGCGGAAGCTGCAGGTAAAGACGGCTCTTTCAGAAAGTTGGATGTGGGGCCAGGCGTGGTGGCTCACGCCTGTAATCCTAGGACTTTGGGAGGCTGAGGCAGATGGATCACCTGATGTCAGGAGTTTGAGACCACCTGGCCAACATGGTGAAACCTCGTCCCTACTAAAAATACAAAAATTAGCTGGGCATGGTGGCAGGTGCCTATAATCCCAGCTACTCAGGAGGCTGAGGCAGGAGAATCGCTTGAACCTGGGAGGCGGAGGTTGCAGTGAGCTGAGATTGTGACATCGCATTCCAGCCCTGGGGAGCAAGAGTGAAACTCCGTCTCAAAAAAAAGTTGGATGAAGAGCAGACTGTGGGACAGTAGCTGAAAGGATTGTGCAGCATATTTCTGTTTTGTATTTTTAAAATGGGTGGTACCAGAGCCAATTTATTTTATTTTGCTAATGGGAAATATCCTGACCTCCTGGCCCTTTTTTTTTTTTTTTTTTTTTGAGATAGGGTCTTGTTCTGTTGCCCAGACTGGAATGCAGTGGCATGATCATAGCCTACCATCACCTCGAACTCATGGGCTCAAGCAGTCTCCCTGCCTCAGCCTCCTGAGTAGCTGGGATTACAGGTGTGCACTGCCACACCTGGCTAATTTTTTGTAGAGATAGGGTCTCTCTGTTACCCAGGCTGATCTCAAACTCCTGGTTTTAAGCAGTACTCCCTCCTGGGCCTCCTAAAGTGCTGGGATTGCAGGTGTCTGGCCACTAATGGGAAAAATATAACAAAGAGGGAGAGATTGCTAATGCAACGGAGAACACGTATGACCGAAAGGCGTCTTCCTGAATGTGAGAGTGGGTATGACATGCTGGGACACTCAGTTTCCCCTATAATAATGGGGCAGGGACACAGATGAGTGCAGGGCCGTAGTGACTATGGATTCCTGGCTAGGAGATAAGACTGTTTCCATCAGGGCACTTCCCTTTCTGCCACCCCAAGAGATGGAGAGAACTGGAAGAGATGGAGAAAGTTGTGACTAAGGGTGGCTAAGGGTGTGGGGTAGATGAGGAGCCTGCCGAGAAGCGAGTGGATTGCTGAGCCCCTTAGTGTCCATCTAGGTGTGGTGCTGGCTGCCATCCATCAGAGAGCTGCATCTGCTGTGAGGGAATCTCCTACTTGTCTCAGTGATGTGATTTCAGGCAGAATAACTCCTCACACGTATGTGTGACTCAGATATCTTTGAGTCATTTCTCTGTTAAACCAGTGTCTGTCCCTGTGTTGTGGTTTACAAAACAAGCATGAGTATTTTTTTCATGGGAGGGTGGGATATAGTAAAGGGTCTCAATTGGCTGAAAGTAAAACCAGTATAATTCTTCCAGGTCCGTGACGAGAAGTTATTACCGAGGCGCGGCTGGGGCTCTCCTCGTCTATGATATCACCAGGTAATGCCAGCTTCCCATGGTGAAGGAGGCTGCTTAGTGCTCTGCAGCCCAAAAGATGGTCTTGGTGAGGTGCTCTCCATGCAGTGTGTGCTTTGTGTGTCCAGAGACCATGGTGTGGCTGGCATCCAGGAAGCCCCTTAGCCCTTCCATCTAGGGTCTCAGAGGTCTTCAAACAAGCCCCTACCACTGCTTTCCCATGTAGATAAATGTGTTTGTAAGGTTTTAGGTAGATAAAGCACTCCATCCTGTTGCATTACATTTCTTCACCTGATGCTTAGACACTTTCCTTAAGGTTCACAAAGCTTTATGTGTGGAATTTATTAGAAGTGAGTTGAGACAGGGTGAGGACACAGACTCTGGGCTGAGACTGCTTGGTTCAAATCCCAGTTGCAGTCACTAGCTGGGTGGCGCTCTCAGGCCAGGTGCTTCAGCTGCCTGGGCCTTAGTTTCCTTGTCTGTAAGATGGAGGTAGTAGTAATCACGTGATCCTCGTGAGGTTATTGGGAGGCTTAAATTAGTTAATGTAAAGCACTTAGATAGTAGCTATTAGTGACATATGGCAATTTAACTGAAATTAAATTTAAAATTCTGTTCCTCGATTGCACTGGCCACATTTCAAGTCCTCAGTAACTACCTGCGGCTGGTGACTACCAGCACAGATGATAGAACATTCTTATCCATGAGGAAATCCCCTCCAGCAGCACTGATCTCAGTAGCGCCATCTTAGAAACGTGTCATGTAAATGGCATCATCTGGGGGCCCTTTCTGGGTAGGAACCTGTCCGGTGAGAGGATGTCACTCAGCCTGTCTCCCCCCATCGAATCTATGTCCCTGGAGCCAGATGTTCTGAGAGGAGGCAGGCAGCTTCTGACTCGGCCTTTTCTGCACTTGCCCAGGTAGTGAAAGGCTCAGCCTGCTAAAGTGTGAAGTCATTAATCAGGCTGACAAAGTGCCATGAGAAGAACTCTGTCCTTAGACACGAGGGCCAAAAACAGTAAGTCTGTGAGTTGGTCCTGGAGTCAGACAGACCTGGTCAACGCCTGGCTTTCCCACTGGCTGCTGTGTGACCTAGGGCAACTTAATTAATTTCTCTGGGCCTTGGATTTCTCATGGAAAAGGGGAATAATGGCAGTCTGTGTCATGGAGTCCTTATAATCAATATTATGAAGTTCTTTAAAACAAAGTGCTAGTACATTGCAAGGATTCATTAAGTGGCAGCAGTTAGCTACAAAGTCTTGCTAACCAGAGTCTAGTGCCTTGCACATGCTAAGAGCTCAGTAGATATTTGTAAAATGAATGGAGGAACATCTGTTTCCTTTTGCCCTGTGACTGGGCAAACAAAAATGACAAAATGTCTGACTTATTGTCTCATTTTACCGGAAACAAAACGAAACCGACTCTATGGGTGTGGTATATACTTGGTGCATTCTTGATGTCTGAGTTACTTAAAAGTGTTGGTGCCATTACCCTGAAATGTTGAAAAGCGGTATGAGTAGTGAGAATGACTGGAAAGAGTTGCTAGTTTTATAAAATACATGTATTATTTTCACAATCTTATATTACGCAGCCGAGAAACCTACAATGCGCTTACTAATTGGTTAACAGATGCCCGAATGCTAGCGAGTCAGAACATTGTGATCATCCTCTGCGGAAACAAGAAGGACCTGGATGCAGACCGTGAAGTCACCTTCTTAGAAGCCTCCAGATTTGCTCAAGAAAATGGCAAGTGACCTTTTACTTTTGACTGTTTTTCAAATGGCATATTTGAGGATAATAGCATTTCTTTGAATTAGAATTGGATTTTGAGATTAAACTAGATTTAGGAAATGTGGAATTTCCAATTGTTTTTACTATAAATTAGATCTAGTTAGCATATTTTTAGTATATTGCATTCTGCCTGCAGAAGTTGCTGTGATGATAAAAGCAAGGGTCGTAACATTATGTAATGACTTTTCAGTCTAGGGTCTTTGAATGTTAGAGATCTTGGGCTAAAGTGAAACTTATAACAATAATATTTAAAGGCACTGACCAAATGATGTCATTATTTTTTAATGTATTTTGAAGGAAACAACGTGAAATATTAGCCCTAAATAGAAAGGGAAGCAGAAGAGGAAATACTTGGCTTATTGGCTTTATTTTACTTTTGCTAAATTGAAGTCATTTGGTTATAGGTGGTGACTTTGAAGCTTTTTTGAATTTCCATATAGGATACATGAAAATGCCACATAAAATTAATGGTTGCTTAATTAACGGATAAGAGAATGATTTTAAAAATTCAGACATTTTAAATAACTAATTTTTAGAGCCAAACACTAGAATATTCTAATAACAATATTTGATTGGACTCTAGGATTACCAAATTATGTTGTTAACTTGACTAGTTTCTTGCTAAGAGAATAAACATGAGAGAAGTCCATATGCCATCATGACAGTTTTTAAAAAGCTGTTTAGAAATCAGAAGTTTAGAATGTCAACAGAGATGAAAAGGAATTTAGATGTCATCTAAATGAACTCATTTTTACAAGTGAGGATGCAAGAGGCTGGAGAGGCGGTGGTTTGCTGAGACAGCAAGCAGAACAGGCCTTTCTGCTGAGATGAACAAACCACTCTGGTGGGTAAAAAGAGTATTAATTCCTGTAATACCTCTTCATGGGCTGTATGACAGATTGCAATATAGTCCCCTAAAAGGTGTAAGCACTTGTTGATCATATTTGTGGTGACACTCAGATCATTTGAAGAAGGACATTGTGACTTTCCCTGAAATCACTGGCAGGGCCATTTTGGCAAGCTAGCTGCTTCCTGATGGGCTGTCATTCAGCTGGGAAAGCCTGGCTGCTTGCTCAGCCCCTGCCCCAGGTGAAGTGCTAGCACATGAGAGCAGTTACTTTTCAGAAAAGGCTAGAATTAGAACTTCTAACATTTAAAAAACACATAATGATATATATTGATTTTAGACTTACAGAAATATATGGTTTTAGGTCATAAATTATATTTTATCTGCTCTTCTAAGAGAATGCTACACAGGCTTTTAGTAAGTGAAAATTATGATCGTCTTCTAAATATGACTTTGTATTTTGTTGATGTTCATTTTAGAGCTGATGTTTTTGGAAACAAGTGCGCTAACAGGGGAGAATGTAGAAGAGGCTTTTGTACAGTGTGCAAGAAAAATACTTAACAAAATTGAATCAGGTAAAAGCGTTTC
The DNA here is from genome assembly GCA_036589455.1 of Ateles fusciceps. Taxonomy (NCBI): domain Eukaryota; kingdom Metazoa; phylum Chordata; class Mammalia; order Primates; family Atelidae; genus Ateles; species Ateles fusciceps. Next base: position 517,798 of record JAZHEH010002229.1, read on the forward strand.
CGTTCATCAATTTTTCTTCTGTATATTTTATACTGTAGCTCAGTAGATCACCTTTTAATAATATTTTCAGGAGTGATTTAGTAAAGAATATTCTCTCTGTACCTGCCAACCTAAAATCACCGCATATGGGTTCAAAGGTCATATTCTCCCGGCTGAGGTGAAAGCACCCTCCTTATCAGGATGGTTTCCATGGTGATGAAAGTGATGGGCACACCAGCTCAGCTGTGGAAGGGCCGTCAAGGTTTTCAGGGAGTGTTTGCATTTATAACCATAGTCTTTTTTGGGTCCTTCACGAAAAGGAGGAAGAATAGGCCTTTGTCCACTCTGTCAACAGCACACTAATTCTGTTGGGCCAGTGGTCCAGTGTAAGGGAGTTACAGGTACATCGTGTAGTGTTGGTAATTGCAGATCGGGCATCATGGAACTATGCAGTCCAGAGTAACTTTATTTCTGAAGCTCACTGAGCATGCCTCAATTATAAAATGCCTCATTTTTGTATTTGTTGCTTCAGTAAAAATAATTTAAAATAATCCTAATGTACGCAGCTGATGAAATACTATGTAGTTGTCATTTACTAAAATAACTATATGTGGGCATCACCTTTTAATTGATTCATTCAAACATCTGAATGCCTATTCTTTGTCAGATGCTGGGATACAAAAATGAATAAATCACACCTTTTGCCCACCCAAGAAACTATCTTTCATGGGAGACAGTCAAAGGATAATTATAATGTCATGAGGCTGATATAGTAATTCAGACATGCACAGGCTTAGGGTAACATGAAGAAGGGGACCTACCCTAGCCGGAGGATGGAGGAGGTGTCAGGAAGGGCTTCCAGGAGAAGGTGTTAGATGAGCTCAATCTTTCAGAATATAAGGAAGAGTGACCTAACCAGGGGGAGTGAGGAGGAGGGAATAGCAGGAGAAAAGGTTGAAGAAAGGCAGGAGCCAGCCAGTCCTCATTCAGGATCTAGAACTTTATCTTGTAGATTACCAATTCTCAACCCTGGGTGAGCACTAGAGTCACTGGGATGCATTAAAAGTTCTAATTCCAGGCCCCGCCTCTGGAGACACTGAACTAATGGGGCTGAAGTATGGTGGAGGCATCAGAGTTCTTAAATGTTCACTTGTGCGATTCTAATGTTCATCTAAGATTGAGAGTCACTGCTGCAGGTGGTGGGTCATCAGCAGGTTTGTGATGTGATCAGGTTGTAACTTGAGATAAATCATGTTTGCAGGGGTTATGTTGAAAACAGATTGAAGGAAGGACAGGGCTACAGGCCAAGATACCAATTGTAAGGCATTTTTTTAGTAATCCTAGTAAGAGATGACTGATTAATGCTTTAACAAGGATGTGGAAGCAGAGATGGAGAGAAAGATGGATCTAAGATATATTTAGGCAGTAGCATCTTATGACTCATATGCCCACTAGTGGGACAGGGCAACTGATTCTTAGGTGGGAGAGGGTGAGGACGAGGGGCCAATAGGGGAGGAAGAACCAAGGATGATGCAGTCACACTGGGGTTTCTAGACAGAGGTGGGATGGATCCAGAGGAGAAGCAGGGAGCGTGAGTGAATGAAGATGGCTCTGTTGTGAATGTGCGGCCTCTGCAGTAACACTGGGACACACACATGGAGTTATCTAGTAAGCTTGGGGAAGAGTTCCTGGCTGGCAGTGTACATTTGGGAGCCATCAATATATAGGAACAGCTAAAACTGTGGAAGGAATGTGATCATCCAGAGAACAGTCTGTTTAAGGAGAGCAGTGATCAACAGAACGCTGGAGATGAAGGATGAGCAGAGGAAGAGGAATCTACAAAAAGATGAAAAAGGAAATGTTTGGAAATGTGTGAAGAAAATCAAGGGAATGTGGGTGTCACTTAAACCCTAATTATAAGCAAGTCAAAGGAGTGTTTGTTATGTAATGTAATAGTAACAGAGGGAAGTCTCATAAACTAAGAACGGAGCTGAAAAACACATATTGGGATGGGGAATAGAAAGTTAGTGATTATCTTGATCAAGGACAGTTTTAGCAGAATTATGAAGGTAGAAGATGGCTGGCTGTCCATAAGGAAGAAGTAGGGGGTAAGAAAGCAGAGTGTCCACTCCTCTCCTGAGGAAGCCCACGCTGGCACTGTAAGGTGCAAAGGGTTAAAGTCGGGGCTGTGGGTGATGGGAGAGATTCTGGCATGTTTAAATGCTGAGGGGGAAGGAGAGAAGAATGGGTGAAGAGAGGGCAGGGAAGAAGGAGGGTGCTGGGTGAAGTAGGAGGGAGGAGAGTCGTGCCCAGGTGGAAGAGTTGGGTGTCAACAGAAGTGGACACGACAAACTTTTGTATTTTTTTTAATCAGAAAGAAAAGAAAATTACTAAGCTTGGTACAAAACCAAACCTGTAACATAAATCATTACAGTTGGCTTGCTGTTGAGTATTATTAAGCTCAGCACATGCGAGGTTGTATTTACATGACCTTGCTGTTTTAATCTTGTATCCCTTGAATGCATCAGAATAACAACTCATAAAATCTTCAAGATATGTTTTTTCTAAGATCATCAAAATCATAAGTATCTCTAGGTGAAAAAAAAACAAGGGTATAAATTAGGATTCTTCAACAGTACTTTTCATTTTTTTTTAAATGGGTAATACATTAAAAACCCATTATTTTCTTCCCCTTTTTTATATAAAATTTACCATATGATAGACAACCATGCCTTGCTTTTTTACTTACTATTATAAAACCCTTCATTACAAATCAGCATACAGTTTCTATATATACGTATAATACATAATGTACACATATATAACATAATATATATAATGTGTGTATGTGATGTGTAATATGGGTTGAGTATCCCTAATCCAGTGAAACTTTTTAATTGCCAACATCGCCACTGAAAGGAAAAGCTCATTGGAGCATTTCAAATTTCAGATTTTCAGATTAGAGATACTGAACTGTTAAGTATAATGCAAATATTTCAAAATCTGAAAAAATCCAAAATACTTCTGGTTTCAGATATTTTGGATAAGGATCGTTCAACCTATATTTCACATATGTGTTACCATAATTTATGTAACCAGTCTACTTTGGATATTTGGGTTGTTGCCAGTATTTTGCTATTATAAGTAATGTTAGAGTGAATAATTTTATATATATATGTATTTTTACATGTGCATGAGTCTGTGTGTCAGACAAATGCCCAGAAGTGGAATTGCTGGGTCAAAGAACATAAGCATTTGGGCTGTTGGTATAGAGGCTGTCACATTTTCTCCTAGTGATGGACTTATTTCACTAAAGCCATGTCCACAGCGTGTATTATCATACTTGGACTTTTGGCCAGTCCGATAAGTGAAAAATGGTATCTTTGTAATTTAGTTTTAAATTAATTTATTTTATGTAAATAATATATTCACATAATTTGAAATTCAAGAAGTATCAAAGAGTATGCAGTGAAAAGTCCCCATGTTACCACCCCCTCCTGTCCCTGGCCATCCAGAAAGCCGCCTCTGAATCAATCGTTCCTCATGTATCCTGCTAGAGATATTTTGTGTCTCTACAAGCAAACATATATGTTTTTTTTCCCCCTCTGTTATTCAGAATGGTTGGATATAATACACAGTGTTCTGTACTTTGCTTTTTTTTTTTTTTTAATCTATTTTTGGGATCACAGAAACATAAAACCTTTTTTAAAAGAATACTTGCTTGGTCCTCAGGTGAGCTGGACCCAGAAAGAATGGGCTCAGGTATTCAGTACGGAGATGCTGCCTTGAGACAGCTGAGGTCACCGCGGCGTGCACAGGCCCCGAACGCTCAGGAGTGTGGTTGTTAGGAGCCGGGGGAGAGCACACAGGTGGGTGTGGATATCTCCCTGCCCTGAGTTCCTGGCAAGCTGAAGTGCAGAGGCCTGTTAAAGCTTTGGGCAGCTGCAGTGTGAAAAGGAGAGGATCCCAGCCGGGTGCAGTGGCTCTAGTTCCAGCACTTTGGGAGGCCAAGGTCAGCAGATCGCTTTAGCTCAGGAGTTCAAGACCAGTCTATCACCAGCATAATAGTGAAACACCATCTCTACAAAATAGAAACAGTTAGCCAGGCGGTGGTGGCATTCACCTGTAGTCCCAGCTACTCGTGAACCTAAGACAGAAGAATCGCTTGAGCCTGGGAGGTAGAGGTTGCAGTAAGCCAAGGTCGCACCACTGCACTCCAGCCTGGGCAATAAAGTGAGACTCTGTCTCAAAAAAAAAAGAAAAAAGAAAAAGAGGAGAATATTCCATAAGTTGATGTTGGATGTTCTAACTGAAAGAATTACACTCTATAGCAAATTCTCATGCTCTTGTTCAGAAAGAAAGGAAAGGCAGGCGGTGGTTGACGGGAGAGGGTGAGATACCCTGATGCCTTACATCAGTGAGGAGCCTTTCCTGGATTGATTGAGGTCTAAATGAATGTGACTTTTGCTAAAACAGGAGGCCCATTTACAAAATTGACAAATGTCTCCTTTTAACTTTTTAAAGCTTCCTCTTTTCCCCATTTACCACAGTGGACATTTTATTTATAGTCAACATCATATAGTAGGCACAGGCAAGTATTAAAAGATGAGATATTCCCGAATTCTCTTTTAGGCTTTAAGCTATATTTACTTTTGCATTTATAATGCTGCAGATTTCTAAATTGTTCTTAGTATTTTTTAGGTGTTCATACAGTGGCATTTGGGACACAACCGTTGGAACCTGAAGAATCGGAAGTTTTTTACCACCATCCTTTTCTACTCTGTACGGAAGTAGACCTTTATGGGGAAAAGAGAATTTGGGGTGTTCTGCAAGCTAGTCAAAGTGGCACAGCAAATCATATAAATCGAATTAAATGGACAACACCGTTAGATGTGTACGTGTATGTAAAAATTTTCTGTTCCATATTTTCCCTTTCTCTTTCAGTTTAAAACATGCTATGTACGGTATGTCCTGTAGCCCAGTGCAGCTCCACAGCATGGGATCTGATGTATGATATGATAGAATGTGGCACTAAATGCAGTTTCAGATTTTATTTTTTTTAATCCTATGAACTAAAATTGTTGATTGTGAGGTGTGCTTTTCTCCTTGTGTCAGTTATATTGCATAATTGGTTATATTTATGACCTGACATTCAAAGACTCTGGCATTGATAGCCAGCGTGTTTCTTATTTAATTCTGTTTACTACATTCTACATGGTGTTTACATGACCCTCACTCGAAGCACTAGATCAGTAGACATTCACTAACATACCAAAATAAAATGAAAAATGGAGTTTTTCCATGAACTTTATACTGTCCAGCTCTGTTGATTTTAAATCATCTTCATCCAGGTCAACTGAAGAAGTATATCTGGAGTACCTGCTCTGTTTTAGGCTAAGAGACTAGCACTAAGGATGCTGGTACCTTTACCCAAACCTACTAATTCTTCTCTAGCGGTTGATAAATACAATAGACCATGTAAGCTGGGGCTGCTCATCCATTTCCAGTTTGCTGGTCTGTCTGGTCTCCCTTCTAGAAAACACATTGTTTGTACTGTGCTTTTTCTGGAATTCAGTATAATGGCACCACTGCCTATTTTTCACATCTTATGTTTCCTGTTCATTTTAAGGAAACCTAACTAAATCCAGTTAATATTAAAAGGACACCATCATTAAGAAATTTCCTTATGGCTTCTGCTGACTACTTAAATGCCTTACTACAGTTATCAAGTTGACATGTTTTTAATTCATATAAGGTATATTGGGTATATTGAAGTATATATTGTATTACAAAGACTTGTTCTTATATTTTAAAATGTCAATGCAAAAAATATATGTGGAACCTTTCTTTAATATTAAAATTAAGTCTGAAAGTTTAAAAAGCTTTCTTCACCTTATATATGTTCTTCCACTGTGACTTTTGAGTTGAAGACTAGTAAATTAACTTTAGTTAGAAGATGCCTACTGCTTTTGTTATTTATTTTAATCAGCAGAGCAGAGACACATAAAAACTCTGGGAAGTGACTAGGATAGAAATATCAGTATGTATCTGTTTTAGATATTTTGAGTTTTGCTTTTTTTATGCCTTGAATATTTTATTTCAAAAAGTATCTGAAGCAAATTCTCAGACTGAACTACTTCTTAGACCTCACTGTAAGAATGTTTTATTCAATGTCTCATTTATGATAGATTTGCAAGCTGCTCATTTTTGAACAGCTTTGTGCATGGGTTAGGAGCATGTCTATTCTAACACATCAGCTTATTCAAAAGCAAGAATTTTAAAAATAAGATAAATGTAAAGTTGTTTTATAAACGATCCTGTTAATTAACCCACAGACATCATATATCCTTCTGCATCCTTTGACCAATAAAAGTTTCTGGAGAACCAAACCATGGTGGTTCTTAATAAGGCTTTGCCTTTAGGGAGAATGAGGAGGGGGAGATAATTTGGTATTGTTCAGGCTAGTAATAAATGTTATGTTTCTATTTCCCACAACTCATTAAGTTTCAGGAAGCTCCTAATTTAGATTTCTAGGAAAGTAATTATTCAGTCTTCTATGAAAGATTATGAAGACCATTTAAACTGGAGATTATAATTTATTCTTTTACAGTCCAGGATTTAAGTGAAAATGAGAACATTACAATTTGGGAATCTGTAATGGTTTTGTTGAAAACATTACTTGTGGCTTGTATAAGAGTTGCTGAATTCAAGAACATTGATTCCTAGCAGATCAATAATAGTATTTAAGGAATCTGATGCTAAAATTAGAAACCTGAATGATTTGTAATTTTTACTGTGACATAGCAGATGATGTTTATTTTCTGTCATCTTTTTATGTTTTTGGAGAGGCAAATTAGAGGTGCTTTTTAAAAATTGTGAATTTTTAATATTTTGTGGAGTTATTTGTGAAGCATCTCTTTCCTGATCCGTCTAACTACTCGTGTATATGAAATCTGAGTCTGTCCTACTTGGTGACTTGGTTACTTCCCAATTGCATTTATTTCTTTAAAGCGTTGTTTTAGAATTTTAGAGGAATTTATCTGAGAACACAAGATCTACCATTTTCAGTAGGATAAGTGACCAAGTTGTTGGCCACCACCCTCAAAGGTCAGAAAACACTATCTACTGATAGAAAATAATGTGGTTAGGGGAATCTGTTTTTTCAAAGAGCATTTATGTACTTTTTTCCCTTCATATATCCCCCTCATTTTTTTTCTCTTTATTTTTATTTTTTATTTTATTTTTTGTAGAAACACGCTGTGACTGTGTTGCCTAGGCTGGTCTCAAACTCCTGGCCTCAAGGAATCCTCCCATCTCAGCCTCCCAAAGTGCTGGGATTACAACAGGCATGAGCCACCATGCCTAGCCCACCCAGATTCTCCCTTTATATACTCGTAAATATTTTATAATGGAGATTTTCAAATATACACAAATATAGAGAAAAATAGCCTCATGAGCCACTATATCAGCCGGCTTTCACAATTGCCTACATTATGCCATCTTGTTTTCTTTATCTTTACCCAACCTTTTCATGCTATAGTAGTTGAAAATATTCAAGGCATCTGTCATTTCACCCAAGAATAGGTCAGGGCTGGGCACAGTGGCTCACGCCTGTAATCCCAGCACTTTGGGAAGCCAAAGTGGGTGGATCACTTGAAGTCAGGAGTTCGAGACCAGCCTAGCCAACATGGTATAACCCTGTCTCTACTAAAAACACAAAAATTCGCCGGGCATGGTGGTGGGCGCCTGTAGTCCAGCTACTCATGAGGCTGAGACAGAATTGCTTAAACCTGGGAGGCAGAGGTTGCAGTGAGCCGAGATTACGCCACTGCTCTCCAGTCTACGCAACAGAACAAGACTACATCTCAAAAAATATATATTAAAAATTAAAAAAAAAAGGTCAGTATGCATCTCTGACAATAGCATTTTTTTTTAATTTTATGAAATTTCTGAGGAACTTACAAAGCCAAGGCTATTTATGTTTTTCATATCTTGCAGTCATATAAAGTTGATTTTCTGGTATGTACTAAAACAGCAAAATGTGTCTCTCATGAAGCACTGGAGGCAGTGACTTCCCAGCATGTGTCCAGTTGTACCAGAAGTGCTGTTCCCTAGCCCAGAGGCAGCTGTACCTTTAGCAGTGCCACCAGGGTCATCAGCCTGCTGTACATAGCCAGCGTGGCTTTGGAGGGCTGGTACCCCTTGTTGTACTGGTTTTAAAACACTCCTGCTGATGTAGTAACATGAGGTATGTTTACGTTAAATCATCTCTACGAATTTGAAGATCTCATCTTCAAAATGCTCTATTTTGAAGAAGTATTTTTCTGTAAAGGAAACATTTAACTTTGATGCATGTTTGTAACTGTATATAAGATGGGTTGAGCCATTCCTTTTTTGTTTTTTGCTGTTGTTTGTTTTGTTTAGTTTTGTTTTCAGAGACGCAGTCTTGCTGTCACCCAGGCTGGAGTGCAGTGGCACAATCATACCTCATCACAGCCTCAGCCTCCTAGGCTCAAGCAGTTCTCCCACCTCAGCCTCCCAAGTAGCTGGGACTACAGGCATGCACCACAGCACCTGGCTAATTTTTTTTTTTTTTTTTTTTTGTCTCCATGTTTCCTAGGCTGGTCTCAAACTTCTGGCCTAAAGCATTCCTCCCACCTTGGCCTCCCAAAGCCTTGGGATTATAGGTGTGACCCATCGCACCTGGCTCTTTTCTTAAACTTGCAGTAATCTCGGTATGCGCCTTCATGCTGAAGGGCTTTGTCAGGAACCTTCTGTGGAAAACTCAGTGAAAACTGGATAAGCCTGTGCTCTCAAAACTCCTTTTCTAACTTCTTGATGCAATGTGTAAACTTCATTTTAAAGAAAACTAGAGTGAAGAAAATAAAGTCCTTCATTTTTGAGTATTTTACATTCTAAAATGTCATGAAAATAATTGTTTACTAAATATTTAAGGACCAAGTAATGACATATGATGGTAAAAATGCTAATTTCTGTATGTTTGGTGGGGGAGCCCTCAAATAATTTTAAATTGAATAGGAAATTTTATAATATGGTTGGTTTTAGGTGAATCTACCACGCTATTACCTTTTACAGAAAAGTCATCGGATTGGTTTGGTTTGTGTAGCCAGAAAGGTACCCACCATGCCCTTACACTATTCTCACTTCCTGGGGAAAACGCTGCTTTTATAGGACACTCGTGCACATCTCTGAACGCCCCTGGCTTTCTCACAGTCTCTGTGGGGACTCTTGGGTTCCTCACCTGGAAAGCTCCTCAGCCAGCCCTCCAAGTCTGTCGAGCTGAGGGCCTGCTGTTCTTTGGGGTGCAGTGCAAAACTTCTCTGCCGCGGTGCTTTCTCTGACCTCAGCATGTGCAGACACCCGGCTCCCATGATTCTCTGTCTAGACCTCCTTTCTTCGTATTGATCTCATTGATGGTTCCTTGTCCTTTTTTGTCTTCTCTACTGGGCTAAGACCTCCCTGGGCCGGGGCTGTTTTGGTGTGCCTGATGCCTGGCACACAGGAGGGACTCCAGTGCTTGTGGAAAAGATAAGTGATCACAGAGCCAACTGTGTCCCTACGTCTTTCCGGGTATCGGGGTATCGCAGGTGCAGTCTATCCACTGCAAGATCCCACTTTGCAAAATTTCCAAACCGGCAGTTAAAACCCTTCCTGCTCACTTTGTTTTTGAATATGGACTACAGTACATGTTGTACCTTCCAGGATTGATAGCTTACTAGATTTAGGCTTTATGTTTTGTTGTTAGGGTTAGAATTTCTTGAGGATTCTGTCTGTGCACTCTTAGCTGGCTCTTGGCACGTCTCACAGCACAGCCTGTGAACAAGCAGTTATGCCTGCTGTGTCCTCAATTTTAGCAGGATTTGATATTTTAAGAATGGGGAGCTTAAGCTCGAGTTGTCAGATGCATCTGAGGATATAACTGTCCATAAACCTCTGATCTAAGGCCTAGCCATGATCAGCTGTTGTGGTATTTTATGATGCCTCATAAATGATGAGGGGTGAAATGTGTTGAATCTCTCACTTCTGTTAATTACACACTCTCAGTTACAGTTGACAAGTCCCCAAGTTGAAGCAGAGGCCGGAGCTATAATTAGATCCTGGAAACTTAGTAACTCTGCCGCCTTTTCAAAGGAATAGAGGAATGGCAAATAGTTTTCCTACCCTAATTTTAAGACTCACTCTTTCACCTGACACTTAAATTCTGAATTCTATGTAGGCTGTTTATATGTGTTTCTGATTTTCCAAATTTTCAGCCCTATCTGCACTGTAAGAACTTGACTCCTGCACTCGGAGGGCTTCCACTATAAGAATCTGCAGTTACCGAGGGCTCCTTTCACTGCATCTCCCATCCCTTCTCAAAGTATAGGACTCAATGCCCACCTTTCTTTTCTTCTTTAAGAAGCATAGTGTGTCAGAAAGACACTGGATAATATTTAGTTTAACAATAACCTATTTATAATACTACCCATTGAAATGTCTATAATAGTAAAACCTTGAAGGGGCATAGCATATTTTACAACTGAAGAGTATTCTTATATTTAGCATTGAATTTACCCTTCAGAATGACCCATTGCAGTGGTCATAGCAGATATTAGGCCCATCTCACAAATGAGGGGCCCGAGCTGCCCAGGCACAGGGCTGGCCAAAGGCCATACTTCGGGAGTAGACAGCAGCCCTGGGTGCAGGTCCCTCTGCCTGGCACAGTGGACAAGGAACATTTTATTATGAAATTTTCAAATATGCATTTGTTTTAAGAACTGTAAACAGTTCTGATTTTAATTGGTATAGGATTATTTTCTATTTAAAAAAAAAAATTTTTTTTTGAGCCAGGGCCTTAGTGTGTCACCCAGGCAGAAGTGCAATGGTGCAGTCATAGCTCACTGCAACCTCAAACTCCTGACCTCATGCTATCCTCCCACCTCAGCCTCTCAAGTAGCTGGGACTACAGGAGCATACCACCCCCACCCCCAGCTAATTATTTTTTTTTTTTTAGAGATAGCTATTTTGCCCAGGCCAGTCTCAAATTCCTGGTCTCAAATGATCCTTCTGCCTCAGCCTCCTAAAGTGCTGGGATTACAGGCATACACCACAGCACCCAGCTAGTACTAAATTATCTGGAGTGAGGGGTAAGCTTATATCATCATTGTGAAACCATGTTTTGATTTTAAAAATCTTGCAAGTTTAGTAGCTTGCTTTTTTTGACCCTGCTTCCAGCAAATTGAATTCAGTAAAAGTATTACAGATGAGAATTACATGAGTGAAAACACATGCCAATTGGTTTTCAGAATGCCTGTCACAGTCTGCTTGTCCTCAGCAGTAAAGCAGTCTGGTACTGATATACTGCTGGTTAGATCTTCCTGTCATCAAGGTGAGAAGGTGCCTGTGAGGCCTTGGCAGGGAGGTGGTTCTCCACCCTATATGACTGAATCTGCCTTTCTAGCCACAGCAATTAGTGTGTTTATTCTGGTGGCATTCCTGTGCTGTCTGCCAATAAACTATTGACCCATGCTGGCCCTCACCTGTGCTACTCATCTCTATCATTATTATTATTATTATTATTTTTGAGATGGAGTCTTGCTCTGTCACCCAGGCTGAAGAGCAATAGCCCGATCTCAGCTCACTGCAACCTTCACCTCCCAGGTTCAAGTGATTCTCCTGCCTTGGCCTCCTGAGTAGCTGGGATTCCAGGCACCCGCCACCATGCCCAGCTAATTTTTGTATTTTTAGTAGAGACAGGGTTTCACCATGTTGGTCAGGCTGATCTCGAACTCATGACCTCGTGATCTGCCTGCCTCAGCCTCCCAAAGTGCTGGCAGTATAGGTGTGAGCCACCGCGCCCAGCCCTCTATTTATTTAACTCAGTCCTTGAGCAAGAGTAGAAGGAAAACTTCATTATTCACTCATGAATTTAATCTATAACTATGCCATTATTCTACTACTGGCCAACCTCTTTTCCTCTTTTTTATTTCCAGGAGTATTTTTGGCTTTAAATGCTAGCCTGGTGCTCCAGACTTCTACCATCTGTTTTATGTTTTAGGAAGCATCTAGTGGCCTGAAGTTTAGGCACGGAGTCTGGTGTTTGTTCACAGGAATCTTCTATGGGGATGATACTCTACTCTGGTTTGTTCCATGACTAGGTGACATACAGGTTTGTTCCATGCCCAGGTGACATTACACAGCAAAGGAATACTTGAGCTGGGCTTCAAGGAAACATTTAGCTATGTGGTCATTGTAGAAAGCACAGATGACAAACAGGGGCTGAGTGTAAGTATCCACAAGTGAGCACGGATCGGGGCCTGAGGGCGATGCGGAGGCAGGCCGGGTTGCCGTGCATTGTCCATGGAGCAGCATGGGAGGCTGTCCTAGGAGGCTGTTGGCAGCAAGTATGTGCTTGGTCCACACTTCTCAGGTTCTCCTCAAACACCAGACAGCAACCCGGACACAGACAGACTCCCCCAGTTCTTCAGACTCCCCAGTTCTTCTGAAATCCTGAAGCTCTCAAATAATGAAACAGAAATGGATGCAGCAGTTGTCACAGGTACTAGTCAATACCTAAGTGTTAAGAACAATAAAACATGAACTAATAGCGATGTTAATTTTCACAAAAATAGTCTTTTTTTTTTTTTTTGAGACGGAGTTTCTCTCTTGTTCCACAGGCTGGAGTACAATGGCGTGATCTTGGCTCACTACAACCTCCACCTCCTGGGTTCAAACGATTTTCCTGCCTCAGCCTCCTGAGTACAGGCGCTCGCCATTACACCTGGCTAATTTTTGTATTTTTAGTGGAGACAGGGTTTCACCATGCTGGCCAGGCTGATCTCGAACTTCTGACCTCAAGTGATCCACCTACATCGGCCTCCCCAAGTGCTGGGATTACAGGCATGAGCCACGGCACGCAGCCAAACTGGTTTGGACCATCCGTCATTAGTGAAATCAAAAGCATATGTGCACAGTAAAATTCCTACAGGCTCAACCTCCCACAGCCAGCCCCTTAGCCCTTGAACTGCTCGCATGAGGACCTCAGACACACTTCTCTGAACACCCCTTTTCATATGAAAATACTCGAGGCAGAGTGTCCTTCCATTTGTGGGTTTCTATTTTTATTTTTGAGACAGGGTCTCACTGTGTCTCCTAGCCCGGAGTTCAGTGGTGTGATCACAGCTCACTGCAGCCTCAACCTCCAGGGCTCAAGCCATCCTGTTACCTCAAGCCTCCGAAGTATCTGGAACTACAGTTGCGCATCACCATACCTGGCTAATTTTTTGGTTTTGTAGAGATGGAATTTCACTATGCTTCCCAGGCCAATCACGAATTCCTGGGCTCCAGCAATCATCCCACCTCGGCCTCCCAAAGTACTGGGATTACAGGCGTGAGCCACAGCACCTGGTCCATTTGTGTTCTTAGCGTGCTCTAAGACTATTCCATGCTTTCCTTTTTTGCGTTTCCCCCTGTTGAAGTCCAGTTTATGACTAGGCAGTTTATGAAGCAGGCAGTGTGGATGTGACTCAGTCTGACCCGTGTCCTGCACCGGGTGAACACCCTTGTTCAGTACATCTGCACACATGGATGTATCAGAAAACTTTTAGGAGTGGAATTGCTAAATCAAAGGCATACACCTTAAACATCAGTAAAGCTAATTGCCCTCTGAAGAACTTGCACAGTTTACACTCCCACTTACAGAGTGGGAAGCCCAGCTATTTAAAATGCCCAACTTTTAAAAGAGATTTAAGGTTTGTATTTTGTCTATTAAATTTTAATGTTGGCCACCAATTTTATGGTAACCATGAAGACTGTTACCATATTCTACAAGTAGCAGTCCTTTTATTCTACAAGTAGCAGTCGCACAGGCTTCTGGGACACCACATTATGGTGTACACGTCGTGGGAAACCCCAGCGACATCAGTCCTTGCTGTGGAAGAAAGTGGAGCAGAACCTGGGTCCAGAACAAGGGAAAGATGAAGAAAGATGAAGTCAGACCTAGGGCTTTCGGAAACGCTGGATGAGCGTCAGCAGCAGTCTGAGGATGCTGTACTGTGTATTTTATTGTTGGTTAACAGAATCATGTTAAAATTCTATTCCTAGAAAAGGTTCATTGTTTTGGTGAAAATCCAAGATTTATACCTTATCATCCAAAAATTGCAGAGTTTTAAATATCGTAATGTGCCTGAGTCACATTCCAGACCAGCAGGAAGTGGAGAGGCCCCGCGCTGCTCTCCTCCCCCGAGGTCAGACAGTGGTGTCCTGAGTAGGGGGGCTCCATTCAGGAGCCCAAAGAACATTCACTTACAGGACCCCCAGGTGGCTCAGTTATTAGTCTAGCTTAAGAATCACACTGCTGAGCATCTTCAGTGGGAGGGCATCTCTTTGAAGAGTGGGTGTTTGTATTTGTTTCTCTTGTTTTCTCTAGGATGTTTTTAATGGTGAATGCATTCTTATGGTTTAAAAATCAAAGCCACATGAAAAGGTGAACACTGAAGGCTCCCTCCCCATCCCATCCCTCTATTTCTTCCCCTAGCCCTGCAGGTAACCACTGGTTAGTTTGTGAATCCTCTCAGAGTTCTGAATGTAGATACAGATATTTTATTAGCCTTCCCTTTCTTAAAAGATAACATGTGACAGACACCATCTTTTGTGCACCTACACTCTGTCTTGGAGCTTTTTCCACTTCTCAGTACATTGAGAGCTTTCTCATTAGAGGCTGCATAGGATTCCATTTTGTGGAAATACTGTTTTCTTCAGCCAATTTCTTACTGATGAACTGGGTCATATCCAGTTCTCTTCTGAGGTAATTGCAAAATAATTTGGTTATGACAGCATCCTTAATTTTTGTTTTCACTCATATTCTCCGCTCATCAGAAAAAGTAGTAATTTTCCTTTCTATTTAGTCTTTTCCCTACACATCGGCAGGAACCATTTAGAAAATTTGATGGAGGTGAGCAAATCCAACAAGAGGTGTGCAAAGACCTTTTATTCCCAAAACCTTTAAATCCTGCTGAAATAAATACAGGCAGACCAACCTCAACAGAGACATACTATATTTGGGGATAAAAAGACTCAATATTAGAAAGATGTTAATCCTCCAAAATTAGTCAATTCAATGCAGTTTAATAAAACTGCCAAATGGAATTTAAAAATAAAATTTGACATGCTCACTTTAAAGTTCATATTTAGAAAATAACCAAGAAAAGAGAACAAGGTGGGCATCTGGAGACTTGGCCTCCCAGATATAAAATAAACTGTAAAATTATAATAAAACAATACTGTGAGCTCAGGTATGGACAGACTGATCCATAGAAGAGCAGCATCTGGAAACCTTCCCATGTACCTACAGGATTTTTTTTTAATGATGTAACACTTCATATCAGTAAAGACTGTTCACCAGGTGGTGTTAAATCCATCTGCTACCCATTTGATTAAAAAGGAAGCTTGGGCCAGGCAGGGTGGCTCATGCCTGAAATCCCAGTACATTGGGAAGCTGAGGCCAGCAGATGGCTTAAGACCGGGAATTCGAGACCAGCCTGGGCAACATGGCAAAACCCCATCTCTACAAAAAATGCAAAAATTAGTCAGGCATGCTAGTGCACTCCTGTAGTCCCAGTTATGGAGAGGCTGAGGTGGGAGGATCACCTGAGCCCAGGGAGGCTGAGGCTGCAGTGAGCTGTGACTGCACCACTCCACTCCAACCTGGGCAACAGACTGAGCTGGTCTCAAAAAAAAAAAAGGAAGGTTAGATTTTTACTTCATATTCACAAATAATTAACTCCAGTTGAATTAAAGAGCTAAAACCAGAAGCAAGGTTTTTCTTTAAACCATTGGAAGACAATATTGCATTTTTTATAATCAAAGTGTTAAGTCTTTCTGAAAGTCATACAGAGTCCCCCATCTGTAAAAGGAAAAGTTTGAGATTTGAGTATACAAATTGATATTTTCCGTAAGACAAAAGATAGCATAAAGGAAAGCAATGGACTGTGATAAAATATTCACAATATCAGAATATTTCTATCAGATATAGAGAGAGACCCTAACAAGGTCAGTAAGACAAACTCATTTTTAAAAAAAAAGGCAGTGTGCTTTTCTATATTTTTTTCCAAAATAATTTTAAAAGATTGGCAGAACACACAAGCAGACCATTCATCAAAGAAGTAAAGATAACTGATTAATAAAAACAAGATGCTAACATCACTAGTAATCAGTAAGGCCAGGCACAGTTCACACCTGACTTTGGGATCCCTTGAACCCCCAAGTTCGAGACCAGCCTGGGCAATATGACAAAACCCCATCTCTACAAAAAATACAAAAATTAGCTGGGTGTAGTGGCACGTGCCTGTAGTCTCAGCTACTTGGGGGGCTGAGGTGGGAGGATCACTTGAGCCCAGGAGTTTGAGGCTGCAGTGAGCTGTGTTTGCACCACTGCCCTCCAGCCTGGGTGACCCTATTAAAAAAAAAAAATCAGTAAAATGTAAATCATTGTATTCCGATGTTGATATGTATGGCTACTTTTTTAAAAATGTTCAGTCATACTAGAGGTTTCTCAATAATCAATTTTTTCAACGTAACAGCTCTTGGCTTCATTCATATTCCATTTTTGTTTTCAATTTCATTGAGGACTGCTTTTTTTCTTCCTTTGTTCTCCTAGATGTGGGTTTATCATTCTCTGTTTACTGTGGAAGCTCAGATTATTGATTTGAAATCTTCTTTCATAATAGAAGATTTCAGATCAATAAAAAAATTTATTGCACTTGATGCAATAAATTTCCCTCTAAACACTGCATTGTCTGTGCCTACATATTTTAATATGCTATAATTTCACTTTTTCCCCTTTAAAATATTTTCTGATTTCTCTTGAGAATTCCTCTTTGGTGGTTTGTTTATGAGTACGTTGTTTAACTTCCAGGCGATTTCAGATTCTCCTGTTATCTTTCTATTACCGAATTTTAGTTCAATTCCATTATGGTCAGAAACATACTTTGTATGATTTCAGTTATTTTATGTTCGTTAAGGTTTACTTTATAAGCCAGGATAAGGTCTTAGAGAATGTTCTGCGTGCCCTTGGAAGAATGTATGTATTATGCTGATGTTGGGTGTAGTGCTCTATAAATGTCCGTTACAGCCATTTGATTAATGATACTCGGTTCTTCTGTCTTGGCTGATTTTCTGTCTATTAATTAGGAGTATTTCAACTGTAATGGTGAATTTGTCTAGTTCTCCTTTCAGTTGTCAGATTTCCTTCACGTTTTGTCTCAGCACAATCTTGTCATGTTAGCCTTTTTCCAGGAATTCCCCTGTCCACCATAGCCATCTGCTTCCTGTCATAACCCTGCTTTCCTTGGGCGTACAGAGAATTCTATGTTCTATTGTTCTTGCACTGTCTCAGTTTTTTAGGGGTGATGCTTGCCACACTTAGGTAAGTCCAGCAGGTTTTAGGGAGCATCACTGTGCTTGTGCACTATGGGCACAGAAGCTTCTATACAGTGAAGTTCTGCTGCCAGGTGTGTATACCTTTAAACATGCTGTGTCTCCTTGGTGAATTGACTCTTTTATATAAAGACCCTCTTTATCCCTGGTAATTTCCTTTGCTCTCAAATCAATTCTGCTATTGCTTTCTTTTTTGATTAGCATTTGAATGGTCTATTTTTATTTTTTTATTTTTTTTTATTTTTTGAGACAAAGTCACCCAGGCTGGAGTGCGATGGTGCAATCTCGACTCACCGCAGCCTCCACCTCCCACGTTCAACCAATTCTCATGTCTCAGCCTCCTGAGTAGCTGGGATTACAGGCATGCGCCACCACACCCAGCTAATTTTTGTATTTGTTTTTGTTGTTGTAGAGTTGGGATTTCACCATGTTGGCCAGGCTGGTCTTGAATTCCTGGTCCCAAGAGATCCACCTGCCTCAGCCTCCCAAAGTGCTGGGATTACAGGCGAGTGCTGGGATTACACGCCTGGCTTGGTTTATCTTTTTCTGTCCTTTACTATTAACCTATCTATATGGCTGCATTTAAAATGAATTTCTTATAGACATCATATTGCTGAATCATGTGTTTGAAAAATCATTCTGATACTGTCTTTTAATTGGTATATTTATACTATTTACATTTAATGTAATTACTGATGCGTGTGGTTTCTTTTTGTTCTGTTTTTTGTTCTTTGGCTCCCCGTTTCCTGTTTTCTTTTGGGTTATTTGAACCTTTTTTTCCTTTTTTTTTTTGAGACGGAGTCTTGCTCTGTCACCCAGGCTGGAGTGCAGTGGTGCGATCTTGGCTCACTGCAACCTCCGCCTCCCAGGTTCAAGTCATCCTCCTGCCTCAGCCTCTGGAGTATCTGGGATTACAGGCACCTGCCACCATGCCTGGCTAATTTTTGTGTTTTCAGTGGAGACGGTTTCGCCATGTTGAACAGGCTGGTCTCGAACACCTGGCCTCAGGTAATCCACTCACCGGGGCCTCACGAAGTCCCGGGATTACAGGTATGAGCCACCATGCCTGGCCTAGTTGAATATTTTTGGTATTTCATATTACCTATTATGATTTTGACTATATCTTTGTATAAAGTTTTGAAAGAAAAACACCAGTCTATTTAGAACCATTTTTATGACTTAAATTTAATTAGAATACAGAAACCTTCTCACCACGTGGGTCCCTTTACCTGCCCTCTTTCTGTTAAAGTTGTCTCATATATTGCATCTACATACATTGAAAACCATATCAGACGATGTTATATTTTTTGCTTTCAACAATCAAACATGTTATAAAGAACTCAAGAGGAGAATAGTCTATTTTACCCAGATACCTACCACTTTTGTTGCTTTTCTTCATTCCTGATGTTCTAAGTTTCCTTTTGGTGCTGTTTTTCTCTGAAGGACTGGCTGCCTTTGCCGTTCCTTTAGAACATGTCAACTGCTGCCTGTCCTCTCCGTTTTCATGCATCTGAAAATGTCTTTATTTCACTTTCATTCCTGAGGAATGCCTCACTGGATAAGAATTCTGAATTGACAGTTATTTTCTTTCAGCACTTTAAGATATGGGCCACTTCCTTCTGACTTCCACAGTTTCTGATGAATATTCTGCTGTCATTCAAATTGTTGTTTCCCTATAGGTAATGCGTCATTTTTCTCTGGCTGTTTTCAAGATGTCTTTTAGTTTTCAGCAGTTTATGATGTGTCTGGGCATTGACTTCTTTGAATTTATCCTGTTTAGGATTTACTCAGCTTCTTGAATCTAAGATTTCAGCCATCTTGGGATTTTTTCAGCCACTAATTAGACACGTTTGTCAAACACTACACTCTCTCTTATCCATCTGTGACATGACCGTGAGACCTGTCGGCATCATCCCACAGATCCCTGAAATTCTGTTCGTTTTTCAGTGACTTTTTCTGTTCAGATTGGATGATTTTATCAGTCTGTGTCTTTCGTCATTTCCCTTCCATGGAATCTACCCAGTGCATTTAAAAAATGTTATAGTATTTTTCAGTTCTGATATTTTCCTTTGGATCTTCTTTATATTACTTCTTTACTGATAATTTCTACTTGAATATGTTTCAGGAGTGATTGCTTATTTGAGCTTTTTAAATATTAACTACTTTAAAGTCTATAATGGCTTCTGTTGTGTTTTCCCATTAGAATTATTTTCATGGTTCTTTATATGCTGAATAATTTGGGATTGTATTGTAAACATTTTGAATGTCACATGTTGAGACGAGGCTTTTGTTTAAGTCCTATAGAAAATGTTGATATTTTTGTTTTATTATAGCAGGATAGCAGGCAATTATCTGGTGAGGTTCAGGCCAAAACTCCAACCTTCCTTCTGTGAATTTTGGTCCCAATGCCACTTCAGTTTTCAAAGCTTTTGCAGTGCTATTTGGATTCATCCCATATAGGCCCCATCTTGTGGTCAGTCTGAGGCCTCACAGAGCTCACGTGTAAGCTCGGCTCTCAGCTGTCTTTGGTATGACTTAGTATCATCTCTACCCGTAAGCACTGTGAACAGTGTGACGAGGAGGGAGTGAGTTCAGGTGTTCATAAGTAACTTTGCAGAGTCACTTTCTTAAGCTCTTCCCTCTCTGCTCTCTCCCCAGTACTTTCTCGTTCCCTAGGGCTCCCCTTTTTTGGTTGTCTGGCCCAAAATTACCCAATTCTGCAATTAAGCCATAGCCTTCAGAGAGGAAAAGAGCACATCAGCTCAGCCCCGCACTCGTGGTGACACGGCTCTACTCAATGGAGATGTGCGAGGCTCTCCCTCGAGCTTCTGGCTCCTACAGGCTCCCACTGGCAGCCAGAGGGTTACCTGGGAGCTTCAGCATGAGAAAATGGGGAAAGGAGAGGAAAGGGGGTCATTTCCCCCACTCTCTGAGCTTCAGCTGTTCCTTCCCCCTCCTGTCTCTTAAGCCAGGCTGCTTCTGGATCTCCACACCACGGTGCCCACTTCTGTGTTTTGGCCTGTGTTAAGGCCAGATGATACATGAAGAAAAAAAAAGGAAGACTCACTGCCACTTTAGTGGTACTTAGAAGTCTAGTTTACCCAATCTGTGTGTTGATATTTACTTTTCAGAGTCCTCAAATAGCTGTTTGACACACTCCGTCCATATTTTATAGATGTCTTCAGTAAAAACAAAGTGGGGGAAATGTGTGCTTACTCCATCTTCCTGGCACTAGAATCTTCCCTAAGATATTAAGGGACAAAGATTGGAGAATGTCTATAGCGTTATCCAATATTTGTGCAAAAAAAAATGTGTGCATATACCTCCACAGATAAATGCTTAGGAAAAAGGTCTGCAAATTTACACACAAAACTTAAAACTGGTTTATTCTAAGAAGGGGAGTAAAATTTCAATGAGAGGAGGTTGTTGTTGAAGGGAACTTTCACTTTTAACTCTATTTTTTCTTTTTTTTTGAGATGGAGTTTTGCTCTGTTGCCCAAGCTGGAGTGCAGTGGCATGATCTCGGCTCACTGCAACCTCCTCCCGGGTTCAAGCGATTCTCCTGCCTCAGCTTCCTGAATAGCTGGGATTACAGGTGCCCGCCACCACACCTGGCTAATTTTTGTATTTTTAGTAGAGATGGGGTTTTACCATGTTGGCCAGGCTGGTCACGAACTCCTGACCTCAGGCGATCTACCCACCTGGGCTCCCAAAGTGCTGGGATTACAGGCGTGAGTCACCACGCCCGGCCAACTCTATACTTTTTTGAGTTATTTTAACCATGCACTATTACTTTTGTAACTTTCAAAACAGTAAGAAGATGTGAGGGAAAAGACTGGGAAAAATTAGACCTCAACTCCAAGTGTATTTATATTTTCCTGGACATATCTAATGTATCTTGTTAAACATTTACCTACTGAAAAATCCTTTTAGGAGTCAATATGATCATACATTTTCTTCAAGTCATTGAGGCACTAAGCAGAACTATTTCTCACAAAGTAGTCTCAGTCTGTAATGTTAATTAACTTTATTCACATTTTTCCAAGTAAATACAATATTAACTATAAGCTAAAAAGGATACATAGTTCTTAGAAAATACAACCCCAAATTCCTGTGGCCTGGGCTTTGTGATTACATGTACCCAGCCTTTGTTCCTCCAGCATTTTAAAGTGAATGCAGTGCTCAAAACAAACTTACAATAGCATAGGGAAACCTTCCCTAAATAAAGTTTTGTTATTATAAGAGAAATCTAAAAAGAGGCCTCTACTGTTTTCATTCAGGTGTCCAGAATTTCAAAAAGAAAATAATATTAAAAGAGCAATCGATTTTTTTTCCATCTCATACTAGCAGGCTTGAAGGAGGCAAATTTGGACCACAAATCTCGACAGAGCTCCTTGCATAGGATTTGGTATTAAGCACACCTTGCACCGAATAACTCCACATCCACCCTATGATACACAAATTCATTTCAAATGCAAACATTTTGAAATGACCAGGTCATAGTTTTAAGATCACTCTTTAAAATATCATTTAACTGATCACAAAATTATGTAGTAAGGACCTTATATGGGTCTGGTATTAAGTTAGACACGAAAACAACCATAGCATCAAGCTACATAAATATTAGCACCATTTTTAATCTAGTCCAGTGAAATGTAAAACTGTCCATTAAACCGATTTCTACCAAAGCAGTCAACAAGAAAAATCGTTTTACTTCTGATAAATGCTTTGCTCCTCCTCCTCTTTGCTGGTAAGACTTTCGAGCATTTTAAAGAAGGTACAGTCCGCCCTCTGTATCCGTGAGTTCTGCATCCATGGATTCAACCAAATATGAATTGAAAATATTTGGGGAAAAAAGGATGATTTCATTTGTGCTGAACATGTACAGGCTTTTTTTCCCTAGTCATTATTCCCTAAACAATACAGTAGAACAACTATTTACAGAGCATTTACATTGTATTCAGTATTTTAAGTAATCTAGAGATGATCTGAAGTATACAGGAGGACGTGTCTAGGTTATATGCAAATATTACACCATGTCATAGAAGCGGCTTGAGTATCCGTGGAGTTTGGCATTCTAAGGGAGGCCTGGAATCAATGTCCCATGGATCCTGAGAGGCAACTGTACCGTAACATTCCATGTACAAAGTCTGTGCCCAATACAGCATTATCAACCTAAAAAAGGATAGCGGAAGACCCTACAGATTTAACTTACAAACTGTGCAGAATTCTTTTCTGGAAAGAATTATGGCTTCCAATAACAGCCATATAATTTAGTCAGCTGAGTTCCAGTGACCTAAGTGTGTGTGTGTGTGTGTGTGTGTGTGTGTGTGTGTATACCCTTCAAGTTGCTAGCAATTGATCTTTGATGAAACACAATGACAAACATATTACATATGAAATGGCGTAAATATATGCCTCCTACATAATATGCAAGAAAGATCACCTTATAGCCTGTTCTACATTTATTCATTTTTTAAATAAGTCTTTCAAAGATTCATTTAGTCACATATTTCCAAGTAAATACAACGTTAACTAAAAGGTACAACTATTAATTATAATCTTTTAAAGATTCATTTTAAAAATGAATAAACGTGCTTAGAAATTTTAGGGAGCAGAGTATCTATATCACCAGAGGTGCCAAGTGTTTTAACAGCTCCTAAATAAGAGCAGTTAAAAGACAAAGAACCAATTCCTATTCACTTCTCCTCCCGTGGACTTAATGTCCAGCAGAGTGCTCAACATTATTGCTTCAATATTCTATTAGTTTTATATTAAAAGCAATAACATAAAAAACAAAAGCATATTTATGACAAATTGTTTTAATTAAGAACTTGAAATCAAAAATTTTAAAAGAGTTTTATGTAGCATTTAAGTATCACTGGATTCTTGGTTTCAGACATTTTCAACATGAAAGGTAATTTTTAAACTCTCTCACTGTCTTGCAGGTTGTCCCAAGAATTAGAAACATGATTACAACCATATTCATTTCTAGAATGAAAAGAAAGAAGGAGACCATCAAATTGTAACAACTCTAAAATTTTCACAGGTTCAAAAGGTAATTGTCACTCTTTAAAAAAGGAAGAAAAGAAACCCTAACCAACTAAGGACTTGGACATAAGATGAAGGCTTAAAATTCATACTGATTAATTCACGATTCATGCACTTTAAAAGTACTTTAAAAATCTCGTTCATTTGTCTTTCACCTAAAAAGAAAAAATTGGCCAATATTTGCCTTCTAGGTCTTACCTCTGTCTGGAGTTTTAAGTAGTAAGTACATTAAATCCAAGTCTGTTTTCTAAACAAGAGAAAAGTCTGGGTGTTCAAATCTAGAGGAAGTCGGGTTTCTAAGGCATTCCGTCAGTGCGGGGCCTGAAGCACTCTCCAAGGCCGTCTTTCCTAGATTGTCAGCTGCAACACAAGCCTGAGCTGGATGGCTAACAGCGAACATGCAAGAAGTGACTTTAAACGAACAGTTTTCACAGTCAGGTAACTACACCACACAGTAAGGTGATCTGTAGGTACCTGTGTCATTTAAAGACTTTAATAATAGTTAATACCAAAATTCACCAGTTACTAGCAAGGTTGTTTTGGACAACATGTAAAATTTCCTCTTTTGAAATATACAACTCAATGATTAGGAGAGCTCGCTAAGGAAACAAATTCACCTTAAAACTATGCAAATATTTAAAAAGTTTTTTTAAAGCTCACAATACTTCAGTATGTGTTTTCCAAGCTGAAACAGTTATGATCACATGTGAAGATTTTATAGGGAATGAAACCAATCTGTTCTAAAAATTGACTATGGTCTTCCAAAGACCCAGAGAAAAATATCAAGGTAATGTTCAGCCTCACGTCCACTCACACATCTTCAGGTGCCAAGCTGGCATAGGCAAAGCACCTTTCTTATCTCTTGTAAGGAATTTAGCACACGTCCTTCTAGCAGATTCCTATCTCCACAGGATGGAGAGGATGCCAACCATTTGATGGAAACCAGTGTTTTTTAAAATCATTTTTCTACCCCAAAAACAAACATACTAAAGAGAAGGAGCACTATTTACATAAATTTGTGCCTATCCACACGCCACCATTCTCTCCCATTAAAGTGCAGATAAGAGCTACTAGCTAGGAATCAAAGAGTAATGTATTTCAACCTAAAGTTTGAACACTGTACATCATCAAGACTCTGTTAAGTGCTATAAAGAAAAAGTAGAGAAAGTCGGGGTGGGCAGTCTGTCTAACAGGCATCTTAACACCGGTTCCCATCCCAATGGAACAAGCAATGCGGAGTACTAAATGCAATTCCACATTGCAAGTTCGAAGTGTCATTGCCAGCTATTACAGAAGAGGCAAAAGTCCACAGCAGGTGTATGCCAAAAGATCGAGTGTGACAAGGGACTGAATCCACAGTTTGTGTTCTAAAAAAAAAAAAATCTTGCAATTAAAAAAAGTGAGTCTTTGACTCAAAAGAAACTTTACTACTACTCTACACACATATTATGTTGTGTGCACTTCATCTATTGGAATGTATTTGAGCTATTAAACTAGTAAATAATAAGTGCCTAGATGCTCATTGAAAGAGAAAAAGAGACCCTCGCCCAGCCCAGATAATTCTTAAATATCACAATCTACATGAAGATGCTGCTGAACTGAAATACAAACAAGTTTACATTTTTCAGGAACTAGCAAAGTTCTAGTTTCATTATACATGGAATCAATAGTAGTATGCCACTCATTTTTGACTTGATATTCTTTCACAAAGAAAACGGCACATAAGGAAAACGAGTCTTATGTTGTAGGATGGAATGGTCTTATAGCTACGGAATCTGGAAGGTTATTTAGAGCAAGATGAAAATAGGCTCTACCTAAACTTATGAAAAAGAATACTGAAGTATAAGCATCCGTCGCCATTTAAAGGCATTTGGTGTCAGTATCTTAAAAGACTAAGATGCTTTAAAACAAAACCCTTATAAGAATATCAAAGATTTAGGGAATTATCTTCATAAATAACCAAATGTCTATGGCTTCAACTGTCTGCCCTACTGCCGAGGTAGGTGACCAATATTCATCAAAATAAAACAATCTTTTACAAATTCCCTAAAAAAAACCTTGCATAATCAGTTGGTTTCTTAAACCTGTGTCCAGTTTCTTTTGATGGTTTTTGTTTGTTTTTCCTTTTGGTCATTGACACTTTTTAAAAGAGGCTGTCCACACGAGTATTTCTTTAAGCTCTTGCTGAATAGCACCTCATGTATTCTGTCATCCACGGGTTCTCTGAGGAGGAAGACTTCATCTTTCTATTCTTCTCTACGTCCACAGAGTGGGCACGCTGCCTTTGGGCAACCAGTTTCCTTTTTTCAACCTGTCTCTGTTCTTGGCTCGTAATGCTGATTCATGAATCTAAAGAGAGTTCAAAATAAAAGGATAGTAACTTGAGTGGCTATTATACTAATGTTCAACAAAGGTTGCCAGGAAGCTGGCTACTGCCAGGTCACCTGCAGCAGGGCAGAGTCAAGCCCCGCCTCTCTCTAGAGTTCTTCTTTACATAAAAATTTCCACAGAACAGCCATTCTCACTTGACGCTACTCTCATTTGATTCATTTCAGGGATAATAAAACTAAGCAATAGCAAATTAAATGTTAGACAGAAATGGGAAGCAGCTAATTTGCATGTGCCTCTAGAATTGGCTCTGGAAATTTGTCCAAACTGCTTAGCATTAAGCATAAGTATTTCATTAAAGACTCATATACAGCTCATAAGAAGCAGGGGAAATAACAGAACTTTGAATGTTTACCATCAGTATACCAAATACATCTCAAGGGATTTTACCACCTAAGATGTCTTACACTACAGATAAATCCTGTTCAGATTAATCCTGTGGACTTGTCAGAGATCTTTTGTTAAACGGCAGCTTTGTTGTCTCAAATATCACTCCAAATAACACCATCTGCTAGGGTTCAGAAGTCTGTTCGAGTGAAGTTTTCATCACACTATTTATCCAGAACTGTTTGCAGTTTCCCCTTCTGCTTCCTTAAACGCATCCTTTGCTTTAGGCTGTCGTAACTGTGTTAATGCTAACGTACATGTTTTGTGACTCCACACAAAGATCCTCTCATTTGAAATGTTTCCAGGCCTTGATAACAGGAGGACAAGCTAAGGCTAAATCAGGGGAGAACTAAAGCTCCTGGGGAGTAAAAACGCATTCGTTATGGATGAAGACGGGAAATGCAGACATTTGAATTTCGTCAGAAGAGCAAAAGGGAGTCTATGGCAGATGCCAAGCAATCAATCAGTCAGACAAACCAAAGATAAAGGAGTCAAAGTGCCAGGTTACTGAAGCTGAAGGAAACCTAAACAGCTCAAGAGGCCAGTGGCAAATCCAGACGGGCCATCGTCAGCCTTGGCTGTGTTGCTCCTCCTTACCCCCCGGCCCCCCCCCAAGAACTTGCCGAACCCCAACTCAGCAACTACTTCTTTGCCTGGCTTGGTGTCACTAAACCCTTCTGGGTACCGGGTAACTCTCAGCCAAAACCCCTCACTCTCCAGGCAACCAAGGTGCAGAATCCTCCTTTAATTAATCAGAGGTTCCAAAGGTTTGGTGAGTGAGTTCCCCGGCCCACCATGCTATCCCCTAAGATCTCCCATGGGCCCAAAGCACCCAGTGGCCAAAGGACGTGATGCCCGATGACAGGCACATGGCCCAGCTCGCCACTCTCAAAGGGAACACAGAACCACAAGGGCCCAGAGCAGACCTCGTGCACAGGAGCGGATGTCGCAGACGTTGTGAGTCTTCTGGCTTCCTGTATCCGTCTGTTTTTCTCCCCCAGCCATAAAGAGCAAACGGGTGCTTGTTTTCTTTTATTTTACTTGATGATCTTTGGGGACTTTTGACTGCTTTCCTGTTTCCTCTAGCAAATAAGGCACTTGGTTGCTGTCGAGGCTCTGTACTGGTGGGTGATTTGTCAGTCTCTCTTGTTCTGGTTTGTTGTTCAGGTTTCTCTTCTACATCTTTCCCTGGCAGTGCTTTTGGAAAGAGATAAATGAGATGAAAATATACTTTGAAATCAGATTTATATATAATTACTTTAAATATTTAGGTTGAAAAATCATAATGCTTAAGTCAGTAACATTTTCACTTATGGCTCAACTCATATCCACTTAAAGCAGAAATATAGGAACAAGTTAGCATGGTAATTTTCAAACCATTTATCTCATTTTAAAATCAACAACAAATATACCAAGATTGAACTACTGCCACTCAGATTCTAAGATGTGGCATCTGGAATGTTAAAAGCTAGAGAGCACCATAGCCTAAGGGCTTTCTCCTCAATTCCCCAAGATAAATCCAATCATCTCAATTTTGCTTTGCTTCAGGGAAAGATCTGGATTTGTGGTCATCCTCCAGCAGCTGCAGAAGGCTGGTGTTTGACTTACTCCACCCAAAAATGCTCCTTAGTCCCTCCGTGCTCCTCCTGAGAGATGTTCAATCTGAAAGCCCCTCCACAGCACAGGGAGTGGTTTTCATCATTACCGCCTAGGTGCGCAGACAGGCATTCCCCATGAAGTGAGGGCCCAGTTTTAAGGGGGGCTTCCGCAACACTTGCAATGGAAATGACTCCATGAATCAGGCTCAGGTCTGTACCACAGCCCTAAATTCTGGGGAACCTCCGGTGGTGAACGTGGCTGCCCCCCACCTGGGGGAACCTCAGATAGCAAGGATGCACTCTAAAAAATACCTATTCCCCTGAACTACCTTTTATGACTTTCCCATTTATTATTTTTTAAGCTTTTCTTTTTTATGAAATCAGTATGATTCGGTATAAACCCTTTGTAAGGCTGTGTTTCCTTCCACCTACATTCCACTGAGGTAGGAGTTCCTGATGGGTCTAGGGCTCCATCTGAAGTGCCCCGGTTGTTTAGGCCATGGGAGACCCTTTTTCAGATGCTCCAGAGTTTTGCTCTTGGTCATGATTTTATCTTTCTGTTTCCTTTTTTAGAGACAGGGTCTTGCTCTCTTGCCCAGGCTGGAGTGCAGTGGTGTGATCATGGCTCACTGCAGCCTCAACCTCCTGAGCTCAAGTGATCCTCCCACCTCAGCCTCCTGGAAAGGTGGGACTACAAGTGTGCAACATCACACTCGGGTAATTTTTTTAATAAATTTCTTATAGAGATGGGGTCTCGCTATGTTGATCAGGCTGGTCTCAAACTCATGGCCTCAAACAATCCTCCTGCCTCAGCCTCCCAAAGTGCTGGGATTACAGGCCTGAGCCACTGCACCCAGCTATCAGTGATGGTTTTATAGATTGCTATTACAAGGTCTCATTACCTCTGGAGGACAGAATTTCACCATTACTACCTTTAGTTCTGACTGTTCTCTTGTCTATTTCTACTTCCCTTTAAAGTTGAGGGAGATCAGAGATAGGGGAAGAGAGGCCAGTTAGAAAAACACACTGATCAGACCAGCTGGGAGGTGGTGCCAGGAGGCTTTTTAACAAGGACCCTTCAGCCAGGCACGGTGGCTTACGCCTATAATCGCAGCACTATGGGAGGCCAATGTGGACTCCCATAGTGACTAACATGGTGGAACCCCGTCTCTACTAAAAGTAAAAAAATTAGCTAGGCGTGGTGGCACATGCCTGTAATCCCAGCGACTCGGGAGGCTTGGGCAGGAGAATCGCTTGAACCCAGGAGGCAGAGGTTGCAGTGAGCTGAGATCGCACCACTGCACTCCAGCCTGGGCAACAAGAGCAAAACTTCGTCTCAAAACAACAAGGTCCCTCCAAAGCAGACAGCCCAGCAACACTGCAGCAGACTGACAGGTGGACGGACAGACAGACAGACACCATGAGGACCCCAGGAAGGACCATGTGGGTGCTGGGTCCTGTGGCTCCTGCCGGTGTTCCGAGTGGATGGTCTTGCTATCCTCTGACACAGGCCCAGCAAGGGATGAGGAAAGGGTGCTTGCCACCTCAGATGCAAGACACTCCTGGTCCCGGCGGCCAGACCTTCAACTGGAGCTCAGAAAGAAGATAGCATGGAGATGAAAGCCACAGCACTCGCTGTGGACCAGGTCACCCAGGAGAAATGCAGAGCTGGAGGCGAGGAGGCGCAAACAGGCCCAGGGACATTGTTATTCAATGAGCAGGCAAAGAAAGGAGAACCCAAGATGGGGGCAGAGGAAGGGTAGCAAGAGAGTAAAAAATAACCAGGAAAGAGGCTGAGCAAAGAGTTTCAGAAAAAGAAAACACAATTAAATCAGTCCAAATATTACAGAGAGATTGGTAGGATGAAGATGAAGAGACTTTGCCTTGGCAGCTCGTGGTCACTGGTGCCAGAGGGGAGGTGTGGGGTGGGGGAACCAGACCCCAGGTGGCTGGGGACTGAGCAGAGTAGAGCCCACCCATCCTAGTTCTGGGGGCCTACTGGACCCACCCTCCCCACTAAGGATGACCTGGAAAAGCTAAATGAAATTCAAAACTGGCCCCAGGCTAGCCATGCCTACAGGTATCCAACACAAGAAACTAAAACCTTCTCAGGAAACCCTTAGG
Source organism: Ateles fusciceps (assembly GCA_036589455.1). NCBI lineage: Eukaryota > Metazoa > Chordata > Mammalia > Primates > Atelidae > Ateles > Ateles fusciceps. Next base: position 547,761 of record JAZHEH010002229.1, read on the forward strand.
CCTCAAATTATTCCTAGAAATAACTTTTCCCACGCCACGACCAGTGTGCTAGAAAGACAACCAGGCACACAGGAGGGAAGGTAAAGAGGGGGACCTAGAGGAGTAAGAGGCCTGAAATCCAAAGAGTCTTATTCAGACTATGAAATAGCTGTGCTTACAGAAAGACAAAAGAATGGCCCGCAACAGGAGGAGAGAAAAGATGGACAATACAGAAAAGGTAAAACTCATCACTGTAATGTTAATATTTATAAAACTCTTTCGTAAAACTCTTGAAATAGTGGCTGGCACAAGAGAAGTGTACGTACGTGTGGTATGTGTGTGTGTGTGTGTGCGTGTGTGTGTGCGTGTGTGTGTGTGCGTGTGTGTGCACGCCTATATGCCCGTTGGTTTTTGTCACATTTCGTGGCTCATAACTCCCATAGCCCCTGTTCCAGTCTTTTTTATAATGTTGGGTGTGTCAAACCTCAGGAGCAGGCCTCCGAAGCAGAATCTCATCTGCTCTACTTTCCCCCTGCCCCAAGGCAAGACTCTAATCTTCCTGCCTTCTGGTTGTAGCTGAGCTCAGGAGGTTCCTGGGGGCTGGTCAGAGGGCATAGAAGCTTCACACCCCTTTCCCTATGTCTAGTCCCATGCATCTCTTCATCTGTGTCCTTTCTGATATCCTTTTTTTTTTTTTTTTTTGAGACAGAATCTTGCCCTGTTGCCCAGGCTAGAATGCAATGGCACCATCTCAGCTCACTGAAACTTCCGCTTCCCCGGACTCAAGCAATTCTCTCACCTCAGCCTCCCAAATAGCTGGGATTACAGGCATGCACCACCGCGCCTCGCTAAGTTTTGTATTTTTAGTAGAGACAGGGTTTCATCATGTTGACCAAGCTGGTCTGGAACTCCTGACTTCAAGTGCTCCACCCACCTCGGCCTCCCAAAGTGCTGGGATTGCAGGCGTGAGCCACTGTGCCCGGCCTGTAATATCCTTTATAATAAACCGGCAAACGTTAAGTGTTTCCCTGACTTCTGTGAGCCGGTCCAGCAAATTAATCAAACCTAAACAGAGGTCATGGAATCCCCCAATTAAAGGCTGATCAGTCAGAAGTCAGCAAATTAATCAAACCTAAACAGAGGTCATGGAATCCCCCAATTAAAGGCTGATAGTCAGAAGTTCCAAGGCCTGGATTTCGACGGGTGGGAAGGAGGGGCAGTCTGTGAGACGGAGCCCTCAACCGGTGGGACCTGACGCTGTCTCCAGATAGACAGTGTTGGAACTGAACTGCAGTGGGTGTCTGCTGCAGAAGTGGCTGCTTGCTTGCTGGAGGGGGAGATAGCCCCACATATTTTGGGGTCACAGCCCCCACATCTTGGGGTCACAGAGGTCTATGTTGACTGTTGTTGTGTGACACCAGAGGAAAAAGTGTTTGAGAGTTTTTTTCCAAACAATAAGTGTATGTTTCTAACACCCTGTTTGAAAAAACAGTTTAAAATAAAGACGTCTTCAAACAAAAACAGCATTTCCACCAGTAATGGTGGAAGATTACAGTGCCCCTTTCTCAGTAATTGGCAGAACATTCAAATAAAAATAAATTCGGTCTCAATTTAGAGCTGGCGGTCCAGTACAATAGCCATGAGCCACATGTGGTTACTAAATTTTCTCTTTTCTTTTTGAGATGAGTCTCACTCTGTCGCCAGGCTGGAGTGCAATGGCGCAATCTCAGCTCACTGCAACCTCCACCTCCTGGGTTCAAGCGATTCTCCTGCCTCAGCCTCCCTAGTAGCTGGGACTACAGGCACGGGCCACCACACCCCAGCTAATTTTTGTATTTTTAGTAGAAATGGGGTTTCACCATGTTGACCAGCATGGTCTCGATCTCCTGACCTTGTGATTTGCCCACCTCAGCCTCCCAAAGTGCTGGAATTATAGGCATGAGCTACCATGCCGGGCCTAAATTTTAATTAAGAGTAAATAAAATTAAAGATTCTGTTCCTCAGTTACACTAGTTATTGTTCAAGTGCTCAATAGCCACATGTGGCTAGTGGCTACCCTGCTAGACAGTGCGAATGGAGAACACGCCCATCATCACAGAGAGAGCTGTACTGAAGAGTCTGCTGTTTTAAATGCATTTAAACAGAATTAATAAACTTGACCAAATAGATGTATATAGAACACTGCACCCAACAACTGCAGAATATAAATCCTTATAAAGCATATACGGAACATTTATAAGAATCTGCATATCCAAGGCCATAAAGAAATCTTAATATATTTACAATTGAAATTATATAAAATGTATTCTCTAACCATAATGTAATTAAACTAGGTACACAAAAAAACTTCTAAAAATCCCTCCCAGTTTCAAAACTTAAAACCATTTCTAAATAACCTATAGGTCAAAATGAAAACACAGTTGCACAAAAATGTGAAGGTACTTAATGCCACTGAGCTGTGCAATTTATTTATTTTATTTTTATTTTTTTGAGAAGGAGTCCCACTCTGTTGCTCAGGCTGGAGGGCAGTGGTGCGATCTCAGCTCACTGCAACCTCCACCTCCCAGGTTCAAACGATTCTCCTGCCTCAGCCTCCCCGAGTAGCTGTGACTACAGGCGCCCGCCACCATGCCTGGCTAATTTCTTGTATTTTTTAGTAGAGATGGGGTTTCACCATGTTGGTTAGGCTGGTCTCAAACTCCTGACCTCAAGTGATCCGCCTGCCTCGGCCTCCCAAAGTGCTGGGATTACAGGCGTGAGCCACCTCACCCAGCCAAGCTGTACACTTTAAATCAGTTAAAGGAGGCTAGGAGCAGTGGCTCACGCCTGTAATCCCAGTACTTTGGGAGGCTGAGGCAGGAGGATCACTTGAGCCCAGGAGTTTGAGACCAGCCTGGCCAGCATAGAAATCCTGTCTCTACCAAAAAGAAAAAAAAAATTTTCATACAGGGTCTCACTCTGTTGCCCAGGCTGGAGTGCAATAGCATAATATTGGCTCACTGCAACCTCTACCTCCCAGAGTTAAGCAATCCTCCCACTTCAGCCTCCCAAGTAGCTGGGACTACAAGTGCACACCATCACACCCAACTAATTTTTGTATTTTTTGGTAGAGACAGGGTCTCCACCATGCTTCCTAGGCTGATCTTGAATCCCTGGGCTCAAGTGATCTGCCCACCTCAGCCTCCCAAAGTGCTGGGATTACAGGCATAAGCCACTGTGCCCAGTACCACCCACACATAATCTTTTTTTCTTAGTGAGCCAAGCACAGTGGCACGCAACTATGGTCCCAGCTACTTGGGAGGCTGAGGTGGGAGGATTCTTGAGCCCAGGAGGTGAGGCTGCAGTGAATGATGATTGTGCCACTGCACTCCAGCCTGGCTGACAGAGGAAGACCCTGTTTCAAAAATAAATAAATAAGGCCAAGCACATGGCTCATGCCTGTAATCCCAGCACTTTGGAAGGCTGAGACAGGTGGATCACGAGGTCAGGAGTTCAAGACCAGCCTGGCCAAGATGGTGAAACTCTGTCTCTACTAAAAAAAAACAAAAAATTAGCTGGGCATGGTGGCACATGCTTGTGGGCCCAGCTACTCCAGAGGCTGAGGTGGGAGGATCACTTGAACCTGGGAGGCAGAGGTTGCAGTGAGCCAAGATCATGCCACTACAGTCCAGCCTGGGTGACAGAATGAGAGTCATCGCAAAAAATAATAATAATTAATTTAAAAAGTGGTTAAAATAGTAACATGTGTTATGTGTATTTCAGCACCATTTTTCAAAATTCCAAGTAGTGGTAATAGAGGGCATTCCTTTCTTTCTTTTTTTTTTTTTTTGAGACAGAGTCTGACTCTGTCACCCAGGCTAGTCTTAAACTCCTGACCTCATGATCCACCTGCCTCGTCCTCCCAAAGTGGTGGGATTACAGGTGTGAGCCATCATGCCCAGCAGAGGGCATTCCTTTCTTAATTCTGGTATTACTGGGAACGTTTCTAGTTTCCTCATTGAGCATACCATTTGCATTAGGGTTTTTTTGTTGATTGGTTGGTTGGTTTTGAAACAGAGTCTTTCTCTGCCACCCAGGCTGGAGTGCAATGGCATAATATCAGATCGCTGCAACTGCCACCTCCTGAGTTCAGGTGATTCTTGTGCCTCAGCCACCCAAATAGCTGGGATGACAGGTGTGCGCCACCACACCCTGCTAATTTTTGTATTTTTCACCATGTTGACCAGGCCGGAATATATGTTTTCTTTTCTTTTTTTAAATATATATTCTTTTTTTAATATATATTTTATTGCATTTTAGGTTCTGGGGTACATGTGCACATCATACAGGATTGTTGCATAGGTACACACATGGCAATGTGATTTGCTGCCTCCATCCCCCCATCACCTATATCTGGCATTTCTCCCCCCATGTTATCCCCTCCTCAACCTCCCTACCCCTACCGTCCCTCCCCTAGTCCCCTCCAATAGACCCCAGTGTGTGATGCTCCCCCTCCCCTGTGTCCATGTGTTCTCATTGTTCAACACCTGCCTATGAGTGAGAACATGCAGTGTTTGATTTTCTGTTCTTGTGTCAGTTTGCTGAGAATGATTGTTTCCAGATTCATCCCTGTCCCTACAAAGGACACGAACTCATTGTTTTTTATGGCTGCATAGTATTTCATGGTGTATATGTGCCACATTTTCCCTGTCCAGTCTATCATCGATGGGCATTTGGGTTGGTTCCAGGTCTCTGCTATTGTAAACAGTGCCAAAATGAACATATATGTTCATGTGTGTTTATAATAGAATGATTTATAATCCTTTGGATATACACCCAGTAATGGGATTGCTGGGTCAAATGGAATTTCTATTTCTAGGTCCTTGAGGAATCGCCACACTGTCTTCCACAATGGTTGAACTAATTTATGCTCCCACCAACAGTGTACAAGTGTTCCTATTTCTCAACATCCTCTCCAGCATCTGTTGTCCCCAGATTTTTTAATGATTGCCATTCTAACTGGCGTGAGATGGTATCTGAATGTGGTTTTGATTTGCATTTCTCTAATGACTAGTGATGATGAGCATTTTTTCATATGTTTGTTGGCCACATATTTGTCTTCTTTTGAAAAGTGTCTATTCGTATCCTTCGCCCACTTTTGAATGGGTTTGTTTTTTTCTTGTAAATCTGTTTTAGTTCTTCATAGATTCTGGATATTAGCCCTTTGTCAGATGGTAGATTGCAAAAATTTATTCCCATTCTGTTAGTTGCCAGTTCACTCTAATGATTGTTTCTTTGCCGTGCAGAAGCTCTGGAGTTTAATTAGATCCCATTTGTCTATTTTGGCTTTTGTTGCCAATGCTTTTGGTGTTTTAGTCATGAAGTCCTTGCCTATGCCTATGTACTGAATGGTTTTGCCTAGGTTTTCTTCTAGGGTTTTTATGGTGTTAGGTCTTATGTTTAAGTCTTTAATCCATCTGGAGTTAATTTGAGTGTAAGGCGTCAGGAAGGGGTCCAGTTTCTGCTTTCTGCACATGGCTAGCCAGTTTTCCCAACACCATTTATTAAACAGGGAATCCTTTCCCCATTGCTTGTTTTTGTCAGGTTTGTTTCCTTATGTGGATACTACACATAAATGTTAAATTTTATAAATTTTTGTGACTATTTTTAAAAATTATAATGAAAATTAGAAAATGAGTTTGAATAAAAATGTTACATGGCAAAACATACATGATGCAGCTAAAGCAGTTATCAGAGGGAAATTTGTAGCCTGAAATGAATATATCAAAAGAGAAAAACGGGGCAAAAAAAATCAATAATAGCCATCCATTTTAAAAAGTTAGAAAAGAGCAAAATAAACCTGAAGAAAATTAAAGTAAGGAAAAAAAGATAATAAATTAATGAAAATATATCATAAAGACAATCCACAAATCCTCAGTGTGGGGAAAAAACTAAACCAATTCACAAACCTCTGGCAAGTCTGATCAAGAAACAGAGAAAAAAGTAAAAATAAAAATAAGTTTAAAAAATATAGCAAATTGGAGGATTCAGGTTAAATACACACTGAAAACCTGTGCTTCATAGTCCCTTAAAGTTTATAGTCTCTTCCTCCCTAAATCCTACTAAAGTGAAGGAAAAAAGGTATAAAGCCACAAGGACAGAGAGCAAGGGAGGAGATGACATCAGGCAAAAGGCATCAATAAAATTTGGAAAAAAGAAAAGGAGGTGAAGAGATAAAAATGGCAGTTAGGATGAATTCTAACTGCCAGAGGGGAAAGGCCTCCAGGATAGAAGTTGGGCCCTAGAAAGAGTCATATGAGCCAGGTGTGGTGGCTCACGCCTATCATCCCAGCACTTTGGAAGGCCAAGATGGGAGGATTTCTTGAGCTCAGGAGCTTAAGACCAGCTAGGCAACATAGCGAGACCTCATCTCTTCTATAAATTAAAAATGGAAAAAATAGATATGGTGACACACGCCTGTGGTCCCAGCTACTCAGGAGGCTGAGGCTGGAGGATCACTTGAACCTGGGAGGTCAATGCTGCAGTGAGCTTAGATCATGCCATTGCACTTCAGCCTGGGCAAGACTGAGACCCTGTCTCAAAAAAAAAAAAAAAAAAATTAAAGAGTTATATGAGGTGCCAGCTTCCTCAGAAGGCTAGTGAAGTGGATTATCTCTTCCAGAAGTTCAGCATCAATCAGCACCCCAGCCCTCATGCTCTTCTCACTATAATATGGATGTGCTCCACTGAGAGTTGGGATCCATGGGCCCTCGCCTTGAACCTGGGCTTGGTGCCAGTGAAAGTAATGGCAAAACCCGCAATTACTTTTGCACCAAATAATAACTTCCCCAGTGAGGGTGGAATGGGTGAGGAAGGGCCCGCAGAGCTCCTGAGGATAAAAGAGAAAAAGCAATGTAATATTCTCAGTCTGTCTCCGGACACTGTCCTTACAGGCCAGCCAGTGTGTTCTGAGGAAGGCCAGGCATAGGAGGAGGTCATGCATGTGAGGGTCCTAGCAACAACCCAGCCGGGCCCCTCTGGCCTGGAGCCTCCCAGTAGAGGCTGTAAACAAGGTGTCTCACTGCCCAGGGCCAACTTCCAGCCCAGAAAACCAAAGCACCAGCAAAGGAGGACAGCAGGCTGGGGGCCTCCATATCCAGGGGTTCTGCATCTGCATGCTCATTCCACCATGAATTGAAAATATTTGGGAATATTTTCAATTAATAAACAAAAAATAACACCACAATAAAAAGTAATACAAATTAAAAATGCAGCATAACAACTATTTACATAGAATTTAATTGTATTAGGTATTATAAGTAATCTAGAGATGATTTAAAGTATACAGGAGATGTGCACAGGTTATATGCAAATACTACAGCATTTTATATAGAGACTTGAATATCCACAAATTTTGGTATCCATGGGGGTGTCTTGGAAGCAATCTCTCACAGCTACCAAGGGACAACTGTTTTTACTAGTTTTAAGCTACTAATTTTCAAGGTAATTTTGTTACACAGCAATTGATACTTCTTTTACATTCTTTCCCCTAGTTCATATACCAGGTGGTTGCCCCTCTTCAACCCAAAAGGCCTGTGGATTTCAGTCTTGAGTGGCAGAAGCAGGGTAGGCTTGGACTTGAGATGACCCTCAGGACAGCAGAAGCCAAGGGTAACAGCTTCCTGAAAACAGAATGAGCTGAAAGGCCTCATGGTAAAGAAGGAGACCTCTCCCAGCGCTTTCCTCCGTCTCTGTTCCCAGGATGCTGGTGCCAGGCTTATTCCCCGTGAGACAAGAGGCTGCAGATGCACTGTCTGGGCAGCTCACTCAAGAGATGCTGGTAGGTGTACATGTTTGGAGTCCCCAGAGGAACAGCTGGGTCCTCATCCAATTACAGAAAACAGGTATCCCCCCATGCACAGAGCTCCTAAAAAGCTCTTTCAGGCCTTATTCTTAAATATGAGCAGACAGGCTAAGAGCAAACATCTGAGTACATCCTCTGTTAGTAAGGAAGAGACCAAACTGCAGAAAAAGACAAGGCAGGGAATGGAAGGCAGCTCTGAAAAGATATTTCTGGCCTTTTTTTTTCTTTGTAGGTTAAAAGAAATCTGAAAACAGAATGCTATTTTTTTTTTTAATGTAAAGAACATTAGGGACCAGAAATAGATGATCTCTTGGGAATTTAAAACTAAGGTGAGAATTTAAAATTTCAATAGAAATATTGAAAGATAAAAATGAAGGGTTCTCCCAAAAAATAGAACCAAAAATTCCAAATTCCAATGTTGAAACATTTTTAAGTAAAAATGTTAGAGGTCTGATCCAGGAGGTACACCATCCAACTAAGGATAATTATGAGAGAGAGAAATAAAGCATATGGAGCAGCAAAAATTATTTTTAAACAGAAAAATAGGAACTATCACTGAACTGAACAAAGCTTCCAGAATGAAAAGGCCCAGCCAAATGAATGAAAAAAGACACACACAGGCACATCATAAAATTTTAGAACATCTAGAATAAAAAGAATCTCCCAAAAGCTTCCAACAAAACAAAGTGAAAACAAATATGGGGGGGGGGGTCACATACACAAAGCAGGTGTCAGAATGGCATGGCACTTCTCAAGACTATGACCCGAGGCTAGGATTCAGTGTAATCGTAATGACTTCAAACGCTGAGGTTTCCAATCGAGAATTATCTACCTTGCCAAAATATCAATCCTGGATATAATAAAGGCATTTTCAGATACGCAAGGTTACAAAATTTCTAATTCCCATGCAATATTTTACAGGCTCTACAGAGAATGTGCTTCATCAAAAGGAAGAAATCGGCCAAGCAAAAGGAAGACCCAGACGTGCAAGGCACGGGATCACCTAAAGGAGGGAAATGGTAAAGAAAGCCCAGTTCAGCAGCTGTGCCAGGTCTAGACAGCATAAAATCTAGACTGGAACAAGAGGATTGAGGGTTCAAAAAAAAAAAAGTCTCCAAGGGGAAAAAAAACATCAAATGAACAGAACACCTAATATATCTGACATATAGCAAGTTTTATAGTACTATTAGGCCATTTCAGGCATTAGTGATAGGTAAAATAAATAAGAAATAAAAAACAGTGATAGGTAGCTTATTTTTAAATAATCCTATTACTGGAGTAGGAGCAAAAGAAAAATGAGCAAACAAGTGAAACAATTATTAATTTCAGGAAAACCATAAATTTTAACAAAAAAAATCAGAATATATTACATGGCTCACCTGCAAATATTTACACAGCCATAATTCAAATACAGAACAGAGATTAAACAAAACAATCATACAGTTACTATTGTGGGGGATATGGGGGAGAGGAAATGAGGGTTGGTATATGTCTTGGGGTAGAACAGGGGGAGGCAAAGCTAAGATCCTGAGCCAAATCTTCATCTCCCATAATGGGAAGTCAGTAGATAATGTTCACAATCGAAAAGCCAGCAGATAAGTCTAAATGGAAAGAGGGTGGCCAGTGCTGAAAGGAAAGCGAAATCGAGTTGAAAGGGGCAAGGGGCATGGGTGGGAAATGCGGCAGGGTCATGTTCTGTCATTTTAAGCAACCTTGTTTAAATTACTGCACGTGTAAACTTTGCTAAAAATAAAATCTAACCTGAAAAGAAAACGTGACTATGAAGTAAGGAATGGGAGACAGTCTAGACCACTCTTCACAGCATATTGGCAGTGGGCGGAAAAGAATCCTATGGTCCACAAGCACTTCCACCCCCAAAGCCCAACACACACACACACACACACACACACACACTCACACATGGAATTTCCTAATAGCTTTTTAGTGCCCATCCCTTAAATAAGAATGAGAAACCAGGGAACCAGGGATCAAAGAGGCAAGAGGTGAAAGACTGTGCTGAAGAAACACTGGAAGAGAAGAAAGCAAAAAAAAACTTCCAATATATATCACCAGTAAGATAAAATCCTATATGCATGAATCAGGAACCAGACACTATGTTTTAAAAAGAAATAAAAAGGGAAGGAAAGGAGTGAGAAAAGGAAGAGAATGAACGCCAGCCCAGAAAACAACTCAAGAGCTCTTAAATTTAAAAGAATAATAGGATCCCTCAAATGGAAAATGTAATAAGAGATTTAGAAGATACAGCTGAGAATACCACCCGGAAATCAAAACAACAAAAGATGAAAATCTGTAAAGAAAAACTTAGAAAATTAGAGGATAAAATGATAAAGTCTAATATCCAACTAAGGAGTTAAAAAAAAAAAAAAAAGAAATGGGAAAAAAATAGAAATAAGGAAATCATTGCAGAAAACTTCCAGGAATTAAAAACGTGAGTTTGTCTATAGAGACCCACCAAGTGCCCAGCAAAGCAAAGGAAAACAGATCTAGATCAAGGAAAAATGTCCGAACACAAAGGCCAAAGAGAAGACCCTGAAAGCTTCCTGAAGGGGAACACGTTTCCTACAAAAGATCAAGATGGAGAATCATAACGAGGGCAGGTCTATAACACCAGCTGTCTTAACACACAGGAGGAGATGCCTCCAGAGTGTCTACAGACTAGAATTCCATGCCCAGCCATACTCACCAAATTGTAAGGGTAGAATAAAGCCATCTCCTGGCATTTGAGGAAAACTAACCTTTGAACCATCCGCTCTCAGGAAGCTGCTAGAAGATGTGCTCCACCAAGAAGGGGTAAACCAAGAAAGGAGATGACATGAGGGCGACACTACAGAGACTCAAACCCAAGAGAGAAGCCAAGAAACATCCTAGGAGGATGGCCAAGGGCCCTCCCAAGATGCCAAACAGCCAGCAGGCCACACGAGCAGCAGCCAGGTCCGATAGAAGTAGGTCAGAGGCCCTGGGAGGGGTGTCTTAAGATGGCAAGAGTGATAGTGAACCTGATGTGTTGGTTGTATTGTGAAAGAAAAGGAGAATCATGGGAAACAGTCTGGATCAGCTTTGAGTAACTTTTTTCATGGGCACAATATCGTAGATACTAATTATGAATCCAACAAACTCTATGAGGACTGTATTGAGCAGGTGTGGAGCTGGGTCATGTGTGTGTGTGGGTGAGGAGATAAGCAAAAAAGAACTAAAACCAATAGATAATGTTAAAAACTGAAGAAAAAAAAAACAATGAAATGTCAATAAAAGCCATGTTGCTTGGAGATACAGAAATAAATACCAAAGGAAAATCCAGGGTGTTATGTATGGCAGGGGACTGATGTGCTTTTGTAACAAGTCAGATGGAGCTACATGATTCTATGTACGTCTGTGGGTTCAAGGGAAGTAAGAACTTTCATGTCCTGTAGAAACTCAAAAGAGTGCTCATTGCTCTAGTATTTCAAACCATTCACTTAAAAGCCAGGATATTTAATCTTGTGCAAACAACACAGGAGTCAAAAGGCCTCTTACAGGTGGGAGCAAAAAAAAGATGCTATCGTTGAGTCCTGAAAGCAGAAACATCCTTTCTGCTTCCTGATGCCTAAACCAGAAACATTAGCAGGGAAGAAATAACTGAGAGGACGCTATCCCTAAGGAAACCAAAATAATCATGAACTCAAAGCTTACCTGAGCTGGTAAACACAGGCACCATCCATATCACAATGCTGCCTAAAAATTATATTTCTATTGCATGCAAATATTTGACAGTTCCATCACAAACAATAAAAGATGGAGGAGAGAAAAGCCCGTTTAGCCTGATAAAGTACATCTCAATTTAGCTAGCAGATCAGAGCCCACAGGAATAATCTGGAAGGCATGTTCCCTACCCCCTCCACCTTCTGTTATTTGCATTTCTAGCAGTGATCACTGAAGCATCAGGATTTGTGGGGATTCACAAGTAACATGATGATGGGGGGAGGCAACCCTGCCTCCGATGATGAGCTGAAAATAGCTGAAGATGGTACAACCAAGAGCAAAGCGACCTGGCTCAGAGCCGAAATTTCATCTCCTCAGCCTCTCAGAGAAGCCAGGAAGAGTCTGATTGGCTTGCAATCGGGTAAACAAAAATACATAAATAAATAAATAAAGTCACTGATCCTGAGCTCTGTTTCTTCATCTATAAAATTGAGATTAAAACACGGTGTCTTTCGGGATTGTTTTGAACATTAAATGACAACGTACATATTCCTACATCAGTGACTGAATGTCTAACAGGCTCTCAATGCATTTTCCTTATTTTCCTCACTCCAGCCTCTTTAAAATCCAGTGATCTGGTGGTGCCTGGCCAACGCTGGAGAAGCAGGAAGGAACCATCGGTTACTCCAGGCTGTACTGAGGCTTCAGCTGGTTCCTCGGCACCAGCCTCACATGCTCACAGTCCCCAGCCCTGCAATCCTCTGAGCAGGAAAGAAGGTGAAGGGCCAAGGCTGGAAGCACGCGCGGCAGTAGGAGCACTAGCGCCTTCGGATCTGGAGGCGCGAGGGAGGATGGGGTGGGACGGAATGGGAGAGAACCTAGCACTTACAAAGATGCTCCCACAGCCAAGTTATACATCACTCCACGTAAACAAATGCAAAATATTATTTAAGGACAGCGCAGCGAGGTCGCGGAGTTAACACGGAAAACAATGGCCCCATTCATCAGACAGAAAGCTTAGCTCTGTGGTTCTTAACCTTTTAGAATCACCTTTTAGAATCTGATGAAAGCTGGGGCTCCTCTGATCAAAAATGGGCGCTTAGAAATAAGCAGATGGAACTCAGTGGTTCAGCCAAGCCAGAGAGGCCAGCGAGGAAAGACCTCGGACTTAGCCAGCGGCGCTTGAATTGAGTTCACCGCTGGCTCGACCGAAAGCCACCTAATTAAGGAAATTAAAGGTGGCAATGGCTGCCCCTTCCTTATTTTGTCAAGAGAGATGGATTCTGCCTACCGGGAAAAAAAAAAGGAAGAGCCTGCCCCGAGGGGCGCAAGAAATAGAGATCGGCGGCCGGGTGCGGTGCTCACGCCTGTAATCTCAGCACTTGAAGGAGGCTGAATCACCTGAGGTCTGGTGTTCGCCACCAGCCTGACCAACAGGGAGAGATCGGAGTTCGAGATCAGCCTGACCAACATTTTTCTTTACTAAAAATACTAAAAGAACAGGGCGTGGTAGTGCAAGCCTGTAATCCCAGCTACTCCGGAGACTGAGGCAGGAGAATCGCTGGGAGGCAGAGGTTGCGGTGAGCCGAGATCGCGCCATTGCACTCCAGCCCGAGAGACAGAGCGAGACTCTGTCTCAAAAAAGAAAAAACACAGAGATCGGCTGCTCAGAGCTTCGAGCAAACCGTCCCTGCGTACAGGCCCCTCGCGCTCCCCTCCCGGCCCAGTACCTGGCAGAGCCGCGTCCTCAGCGTCCTCGGCCTCCGCGCCCCCGGCCTCCGCGCCCTGCTCCTCCGGGGCCCCGCGCGCCCGCTGTTCCGCCTCCTCCTGGGCCGCGGGCTCCGCGGGGCGGCGGGGACGAGGGCGGGGCACACCGGGCGCGGGGCCCCCGGCGCCCGACGACTCCGAAGATGCCGAGTCCTCCGAGGAGCCGGCCGGGCCCCAGTCGTCCCAGAGCCAGGGCGCGTGCGCCTGCTCCAGCAGCCGGCGGCCCAGGCGGTAGTGCAGCAGCTCGCGGTAGCACGGCCCGTACTCGTCCCAGCGCGGCTCCTGGTAACGCTTCATGTACTCGCTCTTCACCCCGCTCCCCCGGGGACATGATGCCGCCTGCCGCCTCAAGCGCCAGCCGCTCCGCGCTGCCCGCCGCCTACAGGACCCGGGACACGACACAGAGGCCGCCCCGCCCCTCCGCCAGCCCTGCCCGCCGCGACGTTTAAACCCGGAGCCCCGCCCGGGCGGGCGCAGGGGGGCGGGTCCCGGCGGGGCGGGGCGGGCGGGGCGGGGGCGGCCTGGACCGGCAGTGAAGGCGGGGCCTGAGCGGGACCCCGGCTGCTGGGGTCGGAGGGCGCGCGGCCGAGGACTGCTCCACCAAGGGCTGAAGGCGGGGAGGCTGCGGGCTAGTCCCGCCGAGGGGACTGCGGGATCCGGGGGCTGAGCGGGAGGAGGAGCGAGGCAGGGGGGCGGCGGGGCCGGTGATCCGGTGGTCCCGGGTCTCCGGAGGCACCCCCCTGAGCGAGGCGTGCGGACCCGCGGGGCGGCCTTACCTCCTTCCCGCCGCGCCCGGCCGATCCTCTGCGCCCAGGCCCGAGGCGCGCGTGGCGCAGCAGCTAAAGCGCGGCTCGCTCTCCCGCACGCTTTCCTCCTGAGCAAGATGTCGCCGCGGCGGCCCGCGCTCCCGCTGCAGGCGAGAGGCCGAGGCACCGCCTCAGTCCCGGAGCCTCCCCCGCGCTCCCGGCCCCCGGCCCCCCGCCCGCTCCGTGAGGGCGGCTGCTTCCGTGCAGAGCGCGAGGCGTGGGGGTGCGGGCGGGCCTCCCAGTCCGAGGGGCCCAGGCCCAGGTCCCTGGCCCACTTACTCGAGGTTCCCGCTCTCCCTAGTCCCCGCAGACGCTGCCCCAGGCACATGTCACTCTGCAGTAGGCGTCAGTTAGGGGCAGAGATGCCCCCCTCTCTCCAGAGATGCAGCCCCCACCCAGGCCGCTGCCGAGGTCGATACTCTCTGTCCCCATTCGAAGCCTCCCCGTTCCTCTCCTCTGTGTTCACAACACCTGTTACTCCGGCTTTAACTCCCTTTTATGTCTACATCCCCCCAAATTCTTCTAGATATTGATCAAAACCATTTCACTCGCTCAGAGACCCGTTTGCACATAAAACCTTGACAGATTCAGTTACGTTGTGCAGAAGTATACAACGTTGCCCCATTTGTTACAGTTTCAAAAGTGGCCCCGCACTATTTTCCCTTTCTTAAAAAAAAAAAAAAAAAAAAAAGCCTTGATACAGTAGCTGCAGAGATTTGAAAGGAAAACAACTTTTGGAAAATCAAAACATATGTAGCAGTTAAAAAGCAGGCCCAGGCCATGAGCAGCGCTCACGGCTTCCGCGTCGGCACTCCCAGGACTTCACCTACTTTCTACATGTTCGCCTCCTGCCTCCCACCAAGGACCCCCACTTGATCATAGCTAAATGATGCAGAGGTCGGTACTGACCCAAACGGGGCGGGTCAGACCGTCTGCTCTGAAAACTTGAAGTTACTATCATTAGCGCGGGATTGTGTTAATGGCAGTTTTTTGGACGGAAACTACAGGATACCATGCTGCTAATGAGTCCGTGGACGCCTTGATTTCTCCACTTCCCAATTTACTTTAATTTACTTTCTGTTCCTTGACTTACATTAGGGACATTCTAATGCATTTTCCTTTTGTTTACGTTGGCTGGGGTTGTTGTCTGATGTTTGCAACCAAAGTAACCTTAATAAATATTGAATAAGGTGGGGAAATGGTTATATGTAGTTCCGTGAGACATGGCAGGACACCATCGGTCTCAGCTTTTGCTGCATAATTCATTCCAAAACTTAGTGGTTTAAAACAGCTAAGAGTTATTATTTTTCATGATTCTGAGGGTTAGCTGGGAAATTCCTCCACAGTTGGATTCTGATGGAGAGATAGCAGGGCTAGAGGGTTCAAGATGACCTCCTGATATAGTTGAGATAATTCTCTCCTCCAAATTTGATGTTGAAGTTGATCCCCAATGTTGGAGGTGGGGCCTAGTGGGAAGTGTATGGGTTTGGGGGGCAGATCCTTCATGCATGACTTGGTGCCACTCTGCAGTGATGAGTGAGTTCTCACTCTGTTGGTTCGCATGAGAGCTGGTTGTTCAAAAAGAGCCTGGCATGTCCTCCCCCTCTCTCCCTTGCTCCCTTTCTCTCTCCATGTGACATGACAGCTCCTCTTCTCCTTCCACCATGATTGGAAGCTCCCTGAGGCCTCACCAGAAGCGGATGCTGGCACTATGCTTCCTGTACAGCCTGCAGAACCATGAGCCAAATAGACCTGTTTTCTTTATAAATTGCCCAGCCTCTGGTATTCCTTTAAACGAACTAGTACACCTCCCTCAAATACCTGGCAGTGGGGTGGGCTGTGGGCTGGGCTGTCTTGGTCACATCCAGAAGGCTGGACTGGCAGCTCAAGGTTATATACTTCTCCTGCTGCATTCTCCCAAATAAATCACAAGTCTAAGAGTCAAGGGAGAGAAACAAACCTCCCTTCTGCGTAAGGGAAGCAGCAAATTCACATTGCAAAAGGGATTGCATAGTGGATGGAGGAATTTGTGGGCATATTTTACAATCTCTAACACAACACACACACACACACACACACACACACTAGAATATAAGGGCACTTTGGGAGGCCGAGGTGGGCGAATCACCTGAAGTCAGTTCAAGACCAGCCTGGCCAACATGGCAAAACCCCATCTCTACTAAAAATACAAAAATTAACCAGATGTGGTGGCATATGCCTGTAGTCCCAGCTACTCTAGAGGCTGACAGGAGAATTGCTTGAACCTGGGAGGTGAAGGTTGCAGTGAGCCAAGATCATACCACTGCACTCCAGCCTGGGCAACAGAGCAAGACTCTGTCTGAAAAAAAAAAAAAAGAAGAAGAAGAATATATGGTATTACACCATTTTTTGTATAACTAAAAATAAGATTATAAGATTAAGAATGATTGGGGGTTTTTCTTTTACTTGTCTCTATTTTTCATAACTAAAATGTATTACTTCATTCTAATATTTAAGCATGTTATCATGTCAGGATTTATCCACTTGGAAGTGACAAAAAAAAATTCAAACTAGCTTAAACAGAAAGGATATTCATGGGCTCAGGCAGAGGTAGAGCTAGGGGTTCAACCAATGTCACCGGGACTCTTTTCCTTCTCTTTGTCTTTGAGCTCTGCTTTCCTGCTGAAGGCTGGCCTTTTCTTCTCCCACTGGAAAAGGACTTCCTCCATATAGCTGGAGAAAGAATTGGTACTGCAATTATAGACAAAGATTCTTCAGTTATGTGCTCAGCTGTTGCCAGGGGCATGAGATGATCTAATTGGCCAAGGCCAGGTCACATCCTCATCCCTGTAGCTAGGGACATAGTGGTAGTCTGCGGTCGACAGCCTCACAAGAACCGCAGGGGGACAGGGAAGAGCAGTGAGCAGATGAAGCAACATGTGTCCACTTATACATTTGCCTTTGTGTTAAAATAATAAGAACATGAGGAGTAAGACCAAATTGAGCGGCACTCATGGGGTGGGGAAGGACTCCTCTCTGGGATATAATCCACTGTGTGTAAGGTCTAGCTGTTAAAAAATCGAATATAGTCATAAGCAGAACCTATAAGATTGTACTTCTAGATCAGAGGAGGTAAGCCTCCCTCCAGAGAATCCCCGGTTCATACAGCACTGAAGGACGCCACAGTGGACGAGGGTGTCAATTCGTCCTGCAGATGAGATGAGGACCAACGAGCAGAGATAAAAGAACTGTGGCAAATGTTACTGGCTTGGGACTGGTTTCTTAAGCAAAAGGGAACTTTTAGGAATGGCCTAAGGCAGCGGTCCCCAACATTTTTGGCACCAAAGACCCGTTTCGTGGAAGACAATTTGTCCACGGATGGGGGGCAGTGAGGGGGGTGGTTTTGGGATGCAACTGTTCCACCTCGGATCATCAAGTGTTAGGGAGATTCTCATAAGGAGCGCACAACTTAGATCCCTCACATGCACAGCTGACAACAGGGTTCGTGCTCCTATGAGAATCCACTGCTGCTGCTGATCTGACAGGAGGCTGAGCTCAGGCGGTAATGCTCGACTGCCACTCACCTCCTGCAGTGGGGCCCAGAACCTAACAGGCCACGGACTGTACTAGGACCCCTGGCCTAAGAGGCTCACAGGAAAAATAGAAAATGAGGAGACACCGAGGGGACTCCAGAAACCAGGCTACAGGATCCGGGCATAGTCAGGAGAGGGATGATCTGTCCCCTCAATTTCAGCAGACGAAGTCCTCGCTGGGATGCAGTGCTGGGTGAGGAGGGGCATCTCCCACTGATGGAGATTGGGGAGCCAACAGAAAGGAAGATCTGGCTGGGGCGTTAGCTCACGCCTGAAATCCCAGCACTTTGGGAGGCTGACGCGGATGGATCACTTAAGGTCGGGAGTTCAAGACCAGCCTGGCCAACATGGTGAAACCCCGTCTCTACTAAAAATACCAAAATTATCTGGGCATGGTGGGAGGCGCCTGTAGTCCCAGCTACTCAAGAGGCTGAGGCAGAAGAACCACTTGAACCTGGAAGGGGAGGTTGCAGTGAGCCAAGATCATGCCACTATGCTCCAGCCTGGGTGAGAAAGCAAGACTCCATCTCCAAAAAAAAAAAAAAAGGAAAGGAAAGTCTGGAACCAGACTCCTGAAAGATAACACAAAAAGAATAGATATTTGCCACACAGGCATACAGATTCCACATGAGAAAAACCTGCTGGCGACCAAGTCTGGCCAGGAGCAGAACAGGAAGAACAGGCAGCCTCACAGGGACATGAAGCCTGTCCACCTCCGGGGTTGGGGGGGGTGGTGGCTGAACTTCCCAGAGCCCTTCCACCCTAAGCCTCTGGCACTATCACTTCCTCAGCTTGTCAGTGCATCCTGTCTCAATAAACTCTTCCTCCTGAGCCAGGGGAGTCCGTCCTCCGAGTGCTTCCTCGACTTCCCTCTTCCTCACTTCTGAGAAGAAGCTGATCTTTCCAACTGGCAAGCTCTGTACCCACCCCCTCCTGGCTCCTCCCACACAGCGCTCCCTCCACGGCCCTCTTCTTCCCATTTGTCTCTGGATAGTGCCACTCTGTTTCTCTCCCCTGCTCCCCACCACTCCTTCCAAATACAAACATACTCAGGAGACATCTCCTATCCACTCAATACTTTTTATGAATTCCCCTCCCAGTGTAGAAGCTAGAAAAGCCAGATATTTTCCCCCAGCCTCCCTTGCAAATAGGGAGCAGTCGTGAGATCTACCTGTGCTCTGCAGGTAGCCTATCCCCAGACTTCGATTCAGGAGCTATGATGCATAGAAACAAGGGCCAGGAGGATCTCTCTTTGACTGAAATGCCAATATAAAGACCAAATTCTTGGAGCAGCAGTGGCCACAGTGCTGAGCATCTTGAGCTAATGGTGTCGGGGGTGGGATACTGCCGTATCCGGTACCCAGCAGAGCAGCAGTCTCTGTTGTTGTTCTTCCTTCCAGAGCACCAAACCTGGTGTTTCAGCCTTTCCAGAGAATCTTTAGGTATGTGTTTTCTCCTAAAATTAACAACAGTTGATTTTTTTCTTTTTCTATTTTTTTTTTTTTTTTCTAGATGGGGCCTCATTCTGTCACCAACTGGAGTGCAGTGGTGCAATCACCTTCTCTGGGGACACATGATTCTCCCACCTCAGCCTTCGGACTGGTTGGGACTACAGGCAAACGTCACCACGCCCAACCAATTTTTTTTGTATTTTTTGTGGAGACAGGATTTTGGCATGTTGAAGGCTGGTCTGGAACTCCTGGGCTCAAGCAATCCCCGCCTCCCAACATGCCAGGATTGCAGGCACCTCCTCCCACTGTGCCCAGCCAGAGCTGGTTTCTGTAATGTGCATTTAAGCATTTTGTTTAATACATTGGACTGGCTTGCCTCCTTCCTCTTGACTTGGCTTCTCAGTTTCCTTAGTAGTTTCCTATGCCTTCTCCTCTTTTTTTTTTTTTTTTTTTTGCGATGGAGTCTCACTCTCCCAGGCTGGAGTGCAGTGGTGCAATCTCCACTCACTGCAAACTCTGCCTCCTGGTTCAAGTGATTCTCTTGCCTCAGCCTCCCTCAGCTGGGATTACAGGCATGCACCACAATGCCTGGCTAATTTTTGGATTTTTAGTAGAGGTGGGGTTTCACTATGTTGGCCAGGGTTGTCTCGAACTCCTGACTTCAAGCGATCCACCACCTTGGCCTCCCAAAGTGCTGGAATTACAAGTGTGAGCCACTATGCCCAGCCTCTCCTCCTTTTTAAACTAAGGAGTCCCCATCCTTTCCTCATCTCTCTTAACATGTCATCTCTGTGCAGGTGACCACATGACAGTTGTTATGAATATCTCAGTGTCTGGCCTCTCTGGAGGTCCAGACTACCCTTTCAACTTATTAACCATTGTCTCTTGTGCACAGCTTGCCAACACCTCCACTAAGTGTTCATATCTACCTTTTTCTTGTCTCTGCACCACCGCCAGCCTCCAACAATCCCTTTTCCTATATTCCTGATTTCTACTGATGGCACTTTCATTCTCCCAGCTGCAGAATCAGAATGTCAGACCCATCTCTGAGACTGGGAGCCTGACATGCAATCACTTGCAAGGGCAAGTATCGTCTATCAGACCATGGCTCACTTGTCTATCCCCTCTCTTATCACCTTGGCGGGGGCTGACCAGCCAGTGTCCCAAGTGGGACACCGTCATGAACATCAAGCCCCTTCATTGCCCGGCAGAGAGGAAAGGTCAGATCCAAACAAAGGTCTGCAGGCAGGGCCGGCCTAACTGAGCGTCTGCACTCACAGGGCCTCCAATCCACGGCCAATGGGAGCCACAACCGTGGTTTAGGAGGGAACTGTCAGAGCTCCCAGCTTCCCGGCGGATCTAGACTGCTAAATGGAAGCAAAGAAAAAAATAACTTAAAAAAAAAACCTACAACTAGTACTGTTTAACTCTCCTATTTCCCTTTTGTCTACATGAAAACAGCCAAGAACTATCATGTAGAAAAATATATATGTGTAGGTACTGTTAAATGGACAAGATTTAGCCTAAGCATTTGTTCTACTGGATTACTGCTGGTAATCACAATCTGATTTCTCAAGGCCATATTAGCCTGAGGAAAAATTAAGGATATGTGTTGAAAACAGCAAACCATTTAGCCTGAGTTCCTTTCAAGAAGCCTGGAGAAATACTCCCAACCAGGTGGCCTGGATCCCATTAATAGGAAGAGGATCGCAGGGCAAAGACGCCGTCCACACATGCTGCCTCCACGCAGGAGCCACAGCTACCAAGACTCCCATGTGCATCATGGGCTTCTGGAGTCCCACAAGAAAACTACCTTGAGACTCTCCCTCACTGAGAAGAGACAAAGGGAAGTTCTGGGCCAGTACCCACCAACCACAGACCCTAACTACAAGTTGAGCTCCTGAGAAGCTACTGAAGACTCCCATGTCTCTTCTCTGCCCTTCTTTCACCATGCTGCCTTTTGCCTACAAGTGACTTCTCTGAGCAACCAATGGAGTCTCTTCCTCTCCCTCTCCACTCCCCCTCTCTCCTGTTCTCATCCTCTCTTCATACCCCCTTCCCTCCCTCCATTGCCTTTTCCCTCTCTTTCTTTTTCTCTCTGCATTCCTCCCTCTTTCCTTTCCTTTACCTCTCCCTCCCTCCTTCTCTCTTTTCCTATCTCTCCCCTCCTTTTCTCCTTCTCTCTCTCCCTCCTTCCCCCTCATTTTATCTTTCCCTCTCCCTCCCTTCCTCTCTCCCTTCCTTCCTCTTTCTCTTCTTCCTTTCTCTCCCCTCTCTTTCTCCCTCTCTCTCTCCCTCCTCCTACCCCTCTCTATCCATCCGTCCTTTTCCCCTCTTTCTCTCCCCACCTTTCCCTGACTTGTAAGTCTCCCAGCACAGAGCCTCTGTCTCCTTCCAGAACAATCTCTCTTCTCTGATGTTCCCACTCTTGGACCTATCTAACAAAAAAGCAAAACTCTCCCCCAATTACCTTGACTACCAGATAATAAGCCATCAAATCCAGAAGACAGCGTGATTGCCATGGCAATTTTCAGAACAAATAATTCTATGTGCAGTCTTATTGGAAACGCCTGCTTTGAAAGAGTGCCCAGGCAACAATTCTGGCTGCTTTGCTCTACGGACACAGAATGCTGAGCCCAGAGTTGCCTATAGGTTTGCATTTCTGAGAAAACTCTTGGTCCTGTCTACATGGACTCTATCAGTCTACCACATGCAGATCAGGATACCAATCTTTTCATGAAGCTTCAGTCTTTTCATGAGGGGATGAACATTCCACCGTTCACTTAGTTAAGCAGCATAGAATAGCTGCACTCCAGCTTTTTTTTTTTTTTCCTACTAGAGATTATAGCCTTCAACTCTATTAAGCTGGGGAACAAGAAAATTGTTTTTATGGAAGATTGCCTAATGCATATACTTGCCTCTTTGCTTTAGGGATTCTTGATTCTAAATTTTCCCTTGCATTCTAGCCAGATCATTAGAAAGCAGATACTTTAAGAATATTTCTCTGACCCCTCATGGAATTGCTTTTTCTGGGCCAGGTATGGTGGTTCACACTTGTAATCCCAGAACTTTGGGAAGCCGAGGTGGGTGAATCACCTGAGGTCAGGTTAGGGGTTCAAGATCAGCCTTGCCAACATGGTAAAACCCCATCTTTACTAAAAAAAAAAAAATACAAAGAAAAAAAGCTTAGTCAGGTGTGATGGTGCACACCTGTAATCCCAGCTACTTGGGAGGCTGAGGCAGGAGAATCGCTTGAACCTGGGAGCCAGAGGTTGCAGTGAGCCGAGATGGCGCCACTGCACTGCAGCCTGGGTGACAGAATGAGACTCCATCTCAAAATAAATAAATAAATAAAATTTAAAAAATAATTGCTTTTTCTGAATTGCACTTGGTGTTAAGGTATTGGCTTCACTGGCGTACTCTACAAGAAACAACCAGACTAAATCCCCTTCTACGTCTGTGCAAGACAAATTGTGTGACTTGGCCTGCCATTATCCCTTTGGTGAAACCCACAGGAGAAATTCTTCACGGTCCTCTATTGACAGATGCACTTGTTTTTTACCTTTGGACACTGTGGGGTTTGGATGGTGTTTGTTTGCCTGTTTGTTTGAATTTGGTTTTGAGGTTTTTTGTTCATTTGAATTTGGTTTTTGTCTTTTGTTTGTTTTTTGTTTATTTTTTGCTCATCTGCTTGTTCGCTTTGACTGCTAGAATGTAGACAGCCAAACTTATGGCCCGTTTGTGCGCTCACCTATCGCAATTTCCTTCTGTTTTCTACACTTACCTCATGCGTGCTCTAGTTTCCTTTCTTGCTGATTTTCTTCATTTGTATTATGTGCACTTTGGGAAGCTTACTTAAATCCTTTTGCAAATGTTTGAAAATTGCTATCAATTCTCCAGAATGAATGTAAAAAGTGGGCATTTTAAAAAATTCAATGAGGCTGGCAGGAGGATGTCATATAAAACTATACAGATGGCACCTAGGAAGGTGATACAGTTCAGGTACTTGTCCACTCCAAATCTCATGTTAAAGTTGATCCCCGCTATTGGCAGTGAGGCCTGGTGGGGAGGTGTTTGGGTCATGGGGGGTGGATCCCTCAGGCATGGCTTGGTGCCCTCCCAGCAGTGATGAGCGAGTTGTCACTCTGTTAGCTCATGTGGAAGCTGGCTGTTTAAAGAGCTTGGCTACTCTCTTGCTCCCTCTCTTGCCATGTGGCATGCCTGTTGCCTTTTCCCCTTCTGCTATGGCTGTGAACTTCCTGAGGCTTCCCAGAAGCAGACGCCAGCACTGTGCTTCATGTACAGCTTACAGAACTGTGAGCCACAAAAACCTGTTTTCAAAATAATAAGAAGAAGAAGTTACCCAATTTCTGGGATTCCTTTATATCAGCGCAAAATGGGCTAGTTCACAGAAGGCAAGACATATTAAATTTCTTAACTGGAGGCCAAGCATCGTGGCTCACGCCTGTAATCCCAGCACTTTGGGAGGCTAAGGCGGGCAGATCACGAGGTCAGGAGTTTGAGACCAGCCTGGGTGATATGGTGACACCCCGTCTCTACTAAAAACACAAAAATTTGCCGGGCGTGGTGGCATGAGTCTCTAGTCCCAGCTACTCAGGAGGCTGAGGCAGAAGAATCACTTGAACCCGGGAGGCGAGGTTGCAGTGAGCTGAGATTGCACCACTGTACTCCAGCCTGGGGGACAGAGTGAGAGGTCATCTCCAAAAAAAAAAAAAAAAAAAATCTTAATTGGAATGAATATCTAAATGTGTTTAGATTCATTTTGAATTGAAGAAGAATATAAAGGAACCCTAAGAATCGATACAAATTAAAATAAGAGTTTTTGTTTCCATTCTTTTTGTGGTCGTTGCTATTAAGTCCTCAAATGAAGGTAGAGCAAAGAATGCGAGCACAGACCTGCCACATCCACAGTCGCCCCACGCACTTCTGTGAAGTGTCAGCCAGCACTGCAGGTGACAGTTGTGCAGTTCGAGGGATGGAATCAGCACCCTTTCCCAATGCAGCGTGTGAAATACTCAGCTTTGAAATGTTGTCATTGGACCGAAGAAGTGATTTCAGAAAACTTTTCACAGTGGGCATTTTTGTGTGGAATGAAGACAGGTCACAACATCAGGAATCCCACTGTCCATGGCCTTGACACAGCTGCAACGTTCCAGTGGGGATTCAATTCCACGCACATTAGTGAGAGCTTGCTGTATGCCTGCCCAGCTGTGCTGAGGGCAAGAAATGCAAAAGACACAGGTCTCAACCTTCAGGCTTTATTTATTTATCTATTTATTTTTGAGACAGAGTCTTGCTCTGTCACCCAGGCTGGAGTGCAGTGGCACGATCTTGGTTCACTGCAACCTCTGACTCCCGGGTTCAAGCATTTCTCCTGCCTCAGTCTCCCAAGTAGCTGGGATTACAGGTGTGCGCCACCAGGCCGGGCTAAATTTTGCATTTTTAGTAGAGATGGGGTTTTGCCATGTTGGCCAGGCTGGTCTCTAACTCCAGACCTCAGGTGATCAGCCTGCCTCAGTCTCTCAAAGTCCTGGGATTACAGGCATGAGCCAGTGCACTGGGCCCTTTCAGACTCATTTAAAGCTCAGTGGTTCCCAACTTTTGGGGTCATATACTCCCTTGAGAATATGATCAAACTTATGGACTTCCCCAGAAAAGGTAAATGTACACACAAAACATTTGTCTGCCTGTAACCCTCCCCCATGCTGGCTTATGGGTCCCAGGAAAAGAACCTTGGTCCTCTATTCCACAGACAAACAATACAGATGATGAAACTGAGGAACAGATCTAATGAAGAACTCGACTAAGATTACACAGCTCGTAAGTAGCAGTGGTGGAACCGGAGCTCAGGGATGACTGACTGTGAGTCATGCGAAGTTAGCCAAGGGATAATTGGCCAGGTGCTCTGAGGCAGAAAATAGAGAAGGTGGAGACTGCGCAGCCTGCCTCAAGGCAGAGCCAGATTGCCTGAGTTTGAATTGTGGTTTTCATCACTAACTACGTGACTTTGGTCAAGTAACTTCTCTATGCTTCAGTATCCCTAGTCATGGAACAGAGATTGTAACAGTTCTTGTGAGGACTGGATAAAATTGCAGTTTATGAAACAGTGAGAACTGTGTCTGCACTGAATAAGCAATCAGTGAGTGGTAGCTCTTTTTTATTGTTAAGCAGGATGACCCAGTGCTTTGGGGGATGGAGCCACATAAGGAGGAAGAATGACAAAGAACAGATGTATCCAGAGACACAAGCAGAGGACTGGCTTAGGGTCTTCAAACTGCAGGTGGACAGCGGTCACTAGTACTAGGTAATTTAGGACAGTGAGGAATGAAGGAAACTTGGACTCGGCATTGGAATAGTTTACTGGCGAGTTTCAAGAATGAGGTTTTGCCAGGCCCGGTGGCTCACGCCTGTAATCCCAGTATTTTGGGAGGCTAAGGTGGGAGGACCACTTGAGGCCAGGAGTTCAAGACCAGCCTGGGCAACATAACCAGACCCTGTCTCTTAAAAAACAAAAAATATTATCCAGGCATGGTACAGCATGCCGGTAGTCCCAGCTACTCAGGAGGTTGAGGTGGGAGAATTGCTCGACCCCAGGATGTCAAGGCTGCAGTGAGCTGTGAGCACACCACTGCACTCTATCCTGGTGACACAGTAAAACCCATCTGTTTAAAAATGAGGTTTTGGTTGGGCGCAGTGGCTCATGCCTGAATCCCAGCACTTTGGGAGGCCAAATTGGGTGGATCACCTGATGTCAGGAGTTCAAGACCAGCCTGACCAACATGGTGAAACTCCATCTCTACCAAAAAATACAAAAATTAGTGGGGTGTGGCAGTGCATGCCTGTAGTCCCAGCTTCTCAGGAGGCTGAGACACAAGACTGGCTTGAACCCAGGAGGCAGAGGTTGCAGTGAGCCAAGATCATGCCACTGCACTCCAGCCTGGGTGTCAGAATGAGACCTTATCTCCAAATAAAATAAATGAAAATAAAAAATTAATAAGGTTTTAATAAAGTAAGAGGATAAAAGCAAAATCTGGGAAGCTAAGGAATGTGTGAGTAGTGAGGAAATGAATGTAGCTGATACAAATCACTCATTTAAAAAGTCTAATACAGAACTGGGCTTGTTATCATGCTGATCCCATCACTGATAGATTAAAATAAATCAGGCCAGGCGTGGTGGCTCCCGTCTGTAATCCCAGCACTTTGGCAGGCAGAGCTGGGCAGATCACCTGAGTTCTGAAGTTCGAGACCAGCCTGACCAACATAGAGAAGCCCCGTCTCTACTAAAAATATAAAATTAGCCGGGCATGGTGGTGGGCACCTGTAATCCCAGCTACTTGGAAGGCTGAGGCAGGAGAATCGCTTGAACCTGGGAGGCAGAGGTTGCGGTGAGCTGAGATGGTGCCACTGCACTCCAGCCTGGGCAGCAAGAAGTCTGTCTCAAAAAAAACTCTTTGTGTTTGTAAACGAGTCATGTTGATAACTTTTTGGAGAATTATACTGCATTAGTCTGCTAGGCCTGCCATAAAATAAGTACCGTAGACTGGGTGGCTTAAACAACAGAAATTTATTTCTCACAGTTCTGGCTGTGAAGTCCAATAGCAAAGTGCCAGCAAGGTTGGTTTCTGGCGAAGGGTTTTCTTCCTGGCTTGTAGATGGCCCCTAACTTCCTGTGTCCTCACATGACTGAGAGAGAGTTCTGGGGTCTCTTCCTCTTCTTATGAGGGCATCAGCCCTATCAGATCAGGGCCTAAGTCTCATTCAACATTTAACACCTCCTCACAGGCCCCATCTCCAAATATAGTCACACTGGAGGTCAGGGTTTCAACCTAAGAATTCTGGATTAGCGCTTCAACATATGCAATTCAGTTCACTGCGCATACTTTGACAGTTTTGGATATCTCATTGAGATGTCCAAGTCAACTTCTGGAACGAGTTAAGCTTAAGTGACCAAAAAAGGGCACTTCTTGGCCAGGTAAGCTCGGTAGCACCTTTTCTTGGCTCCTGAAGTGAATCTCAAATGCCAATAGAATTTGTCTTCCTTGACCCTGTCTCTGTACATCTCACTGCCCCCCTCCCCGCTGCCACCCCATCCTGTTACTTTTGTTTCTGTCCCTGGTCCTTAGACAAGTTTGTTTCCAGGTCTGATTTGCACATGGCCAATAATTTATTCCCCAGTGGTGGCAGCAAGAGTTAGGAATGTGGTTTTATGGTCCAGCCATTCTGATAGAGCAGGAAGATGTGAATCTATTCTCTGCCATGTGAGATTCAACAAAGAATTGGGTAAATAACCCTGTTCATTTGTCTGTCTATTTATGAGTTCAAATGAATTAAGAAAACATTTCATGCACACTGGAAAGGAAAATGATTCTCTGTGTTATGGGCTGGCTCTGCTCTAAGCTACAAATTCTAGAACTTAGATCTACAACAAAGAAGGACTGTCTCAGAAGTGTTGGTGGAAAGGAATGTACCGCTACTTCTAACTACTGATATCTCAAGAAATTGATTTATAATTATAGACTTGCAAGCTGCTACTGCCTAGACAACTCTCAGTGTTCGGGACTGAGTGGGGATTTCCAAAACTCTTATTAGTGGTTCTCAGCTGGTGGCCATTTTGTGCCCTGAGCAGCATTTGACAATGTCCAGAGGCATTTTTGGTTGTCACAGCAGGGGAGGGAATTGCTACTGACATTGAGTGAGAAGAGAGCAGGGATGATACTGCATACCCTGTAAGGCACAGGACACTGCCCACAACAAAGAATTGTCTGATCCAAAATAGCAGTAGTGCTGAGCTTGAGAAACCTTGTTCTAGAGGTATGTCGCTTTGTTTGGCTATTGCTTAGGAAATTTTAAATTCTGTAAGGATTGGTTCAACTTGTAAATTGCAAATGTTCTTTTGCTGTTGCAGTAAAATATACGTAACATAAAATTTACCATTTTAAGAAAGACAAGAATTACCATTTGAACCATTTGTAAGTGTACAATTCAGTAACACTAAGCACATTTATATTGTTGTCCAAATATCACCAATGTTCACCTCCAGAATTTTTCATCATCTCAAACTAAAACTGTACCTATTAAACAATATTTCTCCATTCTCCTCTGCCCCAAGCCCCGAGTAATCACTATTCCATTTTCTGCCTCTACAAATTTGCTTACTCCAGGTACCTCATGTAAGTGAAATCATCCAGTATTTGTCCTTCGTGTCTGGCTTATGTCACTTAGAATCATGTTTTCTAAGGTTCATCCATGTTGTTGCATGTGTCAGAATTTTCCTCTTTTTAAGGCTGAATAATATTGCCTTGTATGGATAGACCACACTTTGCTTACCTATTCATCTGTCAACAGACACTTCCGTTGCCTCCGTATTTTAGCTATTGTGAATAATGCTGCTATGAACAGAGATGTACAAATATCTCTTCCAGACCTTGCTTTCAGTTCTTTGGTATATGCCCACAGTGGAATCACTGTATCATATGGTAATTCTATTTTTAATTTTTTTTGAGGAACTGCCATACTATTTTTGACAGAAACTCGCATCCAGGCTGGAGTGCAGTGGTGCAATCTCGGCTCACTGCAACTTTTCGCTCCTGGGCTCAAGTGAGCCTCCCACCTCAGCCTCCCAAGTAGCTGGGACCACAGACACGTGCCACCACACCCGGCTAATTTTTGTATCTTTTGTAGAGGTGGGGTTTCTCCATGTTGTTCAAACTGGTCTTGACATCCTGAGTTTAAGCAATCTGCCCACCTCAGCCCCCTAAATTGCTGGAATTACGTGCACTGGCCACCACACCCAGCCATTATTTTTATCTCCACCAGCAATGCACGAGGATTCCAATTTACCCAGATCCTTGTCCACACTTGTTAGTTTCTGTTTGTTTTTTTAATAGTAGCCAGCCTAATGTGTGTAAGGTGGTATCTCTTTGTGGTTTTGATTTGTATTTTCCTAATGTTAGTGATGTTGAACATGTGCTTTGAGTGTTATATACAAGAAATCACTGTCAAACCCAATGTTATGTAGCTTTTGTCCTATAAGAATTTTAAAGGTTTAGGTCTTACATTTAGGTCTTTGACCTATTTTGAGTTAATTTTTGTTTATGCTGTTAGGTAAGGGTTCAGCTTCATTTGTTTATGTGTGAATATCCCATTTTCCTAGCACTATTTGTTGAAAAGACTTTACTTTTCCCATTGAATGTTCTTGGCACCCTTGTCAAAAATCATTTGACCATATATGCAAAAGCTGATTACTGGGCTCTCTATTCCATTGGTATATACGTCTGTCTTTTTGTCCATATCATACTGTTTTGACTACTGTAACTTTGTAATATGTTTTAAAATCAGGAAGTGTGAGTCTTCCAACATTGTTCTGTTCCAGATTGTTTTCGCTATTAAAGGTCCCTTAAAATTCCATACACAAAAATCAATTCAAGATAGACAGTTTGGATGTCTAGGTCTTTAGTGAGGCCGGGGAAGTTTTCTTGGATTATTCCCCCAAATATGCTTTCCAAGCTTTTAGAATTCTCTTCTTCCTCAGAAACATCGATTATTCTTAGCTTTGATCGTTTAACATAATCCAAGACTTCTTGGAGGCTTTGTTGATATTTTTTTTTCTTTTTGTCTTTGTTGGATTGGGTTAATTCAAAGACCTTGTCTTCAAGCTCTGATTTTTTTTTCTTCTACTGTTCAATTCTATTGCTAAGACTTTCCAGAGCATTTTACATTTCTAAATGTGTGTACAACGTTTCCTGAATTTTTATCGTTTTTTCCTTAAGCTATCTATTTCATTGAATATTTCTCCTTTCACTTCTTGCAACGTATTTTGGATTTCCTTGCATTGAGCTTTGCTTTTCTCTGGTCCCTCCCTGATTAACTTAATAACTAACCTCCTAAATTCTTTTTCAGGTAAATCAGGGATTTGGTCTTGGTTTGGATCCATTGCTGGTGAGCTAGTGTAATTTTGGGGGGCTGCTGAAGAGCCTTGTTTTGCCATATTACCAGGGTTGGTTTTCTGGTTCCTTCTTATTTGGGTAGGCTCTGTCAGAGGGAGGGTCTAGGGCTGAAGGCTATTGTTCAAATTCTTTTGTCCTACGGGGTATTCCCTTAATGTAGTACTCTCCTCCTTATCCTATGGATGTGGCTTCCTGCGAGCCGAACTGAAGTGATTGTTGTTCTCTCTTCTGAGTCTAGCCACCCCGTGCATCTACCCCCTTCCGCCCCTACCCCGCAGCTCCGGGCTGGTACTGGGAGTTGTTTTATTTTCATTTTCATTTGTTTCAAGATATTTTCTAATATTCCGTGTGAATTGTTATGTGACTTACTTCTTATTTAAGGCATACTGTCTAATTTTCACATATTCGTGTATTTCCCATTTTTGCTCTTGTCATTGATTTTTAGCTCTGTTCCATTGTGATCAGAAGCAATATTTTGTATGTGGCTTAATTTACTAGGTGCAAAGTAATTTTTCCAGCATCACTCACAAATGACTTTTATGTATTCTAATCAATGTAATACTTTAATATAGCTATCTCTTCTCGGCCTCTTGGCTAAGATCAAGTGTACTTTAATGTAGATGTAATTAATATTGTCCTGTAGAGATACAAATGATTTGTCTAATAGAAGATAACTCCAAAGATTATTATTGCTGTATAGAACTTAACCAATTTGTTTTGTTTTGTTTTGTTTTGTTTTGTGTTTGAGGCAGAGTTTCACTCTGTTGCCCAGGCTGGAGTCCAGTGGCACAATCTCAGCTCACTGCAACCTCCACCTCCCAAGTTCGTGATTCTCCTGCCTCAGTCTCCAAGTAGGTGGGATTACAGGCACCCACCACCATCCCAAGCTAATTTTTGTATTTTTAGTAGAGACAGGGTTTCACCATGTTGTTCAGGCTAGTATTGAACTCCTGACCTCAGGTGATTCATCCACCTTGGCCTTCCAAAAGTGCTTGGATTACAGGCACGAGCCACCACACCCAGCCTTAACCAATTTGTTTAATTTTGCAATCTTATTCCAGAATGCTTTCTATTAGTGATTATAAATACTTCTATATCTCCTATAATCCTTTAAGCAGATTTATCAACTTGCTGGTTTCCTCAACCATGAGTTAAATGAACCTCGCACATGTGTTATTTATTCTAATATGTAAATAAGTATAACAGAAAATTGGGACGTCATTGGGGCAAATGAAAATATTTTTCAAAGACAGGAGTAACTTGTTCATATTTGATGAATGGAAAGAATTTGAGGAGAAAAAGAAGGTTAAAATTTTGGTAAATGGGACCTTATGCACAGGCAGAGGGCTTACTTTCAGAGTCAGGCAGACAGCTATCCTCTGGGCTTAGAGAGCAGGAGAAAGTGGGTCTGCAAAAAGTAATGGAGTGACAGAGACACATCAACCTCAGATCTTCAGAACGCTGACATTATTCCATATTTCACCATGCTTTATTTTCAGAACCCAGAATTGGCAATCATGACAAAAATAACAGGCACCAGTTAGAAGACAGTAATCCCAGCACTTCGGGAGGCGGGGGAGATCACCAGAGGTCACAAGTTTGAGACCAGCCTGGCCAACATGGTGAAACCCCGTCTCTACTAAAAATACAAAAATAGCCAAGCGTGGTGGCAGGCACCTGTAATCTCAGCCACTAAGGAGGGTGAGACATGAGAATCGCTTGAACCCAGGTGACGGAGGTGAGCCAATATTGTGCCTGCACTCCAGCCTGGGCAACAGAGTGAGAACCTGTCTCAATAAAAATTAAAAATTAAAAATTAAAAAAAAAAAAGTCAGCCAGGTGAAGAGGTGCATAAGGCAGAGTCCAGGAGGCGTCCAAGATGAACCTTCCTTTTGTTCTCTCCCTGGAATCATGCACAGTGTTAACTTCTGCCATTTTCTTTTCTATGTGAGACAAAACAGAGTCAACTGCATCTGATCTTGGGAATCAGAGCTAAGTAAGACTAGAATTTGTTCCTTCATGTTAGTCATTCACACAGGAAGAATATACATTATATTTCGGGAGTGTGCACCTGATTTAAGCCCCTAGGATGATTTAGGGGGAATACTGCTGTCCATGATTCACAATAAAGGTGTTTCAAATATACGATTTAGGTCTATAGGATGTTAAAAGAGCAGCAAGACTATAGCATAAGGGGAGCTATGGATTATAGAACCAACGGCCAACGCCATATGCATTCCATGCTAGGATGCTGAAATACGCTTTTTTATAATAACTGCTGCTGTTGCGAAACACCTCTCTCTGCAGTGCAAAACTGTAATAGCTGGGAACAGTTTATTAGCTCTTTCCTTTTCCTAGACAAATCCTTTGTTTTCTTAAAATGGAAAGATACATACAAAACATAGTGGTCCCAGTATAGGAAGAAATAAATGACTCTAGTCATGAAGCATCTACTAGAGTTCCAAGACGCAGATTTTCCCTTTGGGTAAAGAAGAACTTTCTTAAAAATTAAAAGATCAGAGGGTGGCTGTTCTACCAGGTAGGAAGCGAAAGATCCTTGTTGAGGATTCAAGCCTTCAGTGGGTGACTGAATTAGACCAGCAGAGTGACTCAGGAGTTAGGGCGACTCAATTAGACCAAGCGGAGTAACTTAGGAGTTAGGGCGACTGAATTAGACCAAGCGGAGTAACTCAGGAGTTAGGGCGACTGAATTAGACCAAGCGGAGTAACTCAGGAGTTAGGGCGACTGAATTAGACCAAGCGGAGTAACTCAGGAGTTAGGGCGACTAATGTAGACCAGCGCAGTGACTCAGGAGTTAGGGCGACTAATTAGACCAGCGGAGTAACTCAGGAGTTAGGGCGACTGAATTAGACCAGCGCAGTAACTCAGGAGTTAGGGCGACTGAATTAGACCAGCGCAGTAACTCAGGGGTTAGGGCGACTGAATTAGACCAGCGGAGTAACTAGGAGTTAGGGCGACTGAATTAGACCAGCGGAGTAACTCAGGAGTTAGCAGCAAGCGCTCCGCAGTCAGACAGAGCTGCGCCGAAATCCTTTTCCCCTACCCATTCCCAGTGTCACCCAGATTAGCCATCAGCCTCTGTAAGCCTTAGTTTCCAAATCTGAAAAAATGTGGATGGTGACAATATCTACATCACAGAGGTGCTATGAGGAGTCAGCTAGATAATACACACTGAGGCCTTCACTGTGAGCAGGCAGTCAACCAGCCTCCATTGACGCTAGTTAATTTCATTTATTTTATGCCCTTAAAAAAAAAAAAAAAAAAAAAGCAAAAGAGTCTTTTATTAAAGAATACCAGATCGGCCACACGCAGTAGCCCACACCTGTAATCCCAACATTTTGGGGGGCCAAGGCCGGCAGATCATGAGGTCACGAGTTCGAGACCAGCCTGGCCAGCATGGTGAAACCCCGTCTCTACTAATAATACAAAAATTAGCCGGGCGTAGCGGTGGATACCTGTAGTCCCAGCTACTCGAGAGGCTGAGGCAGGAGAATTGCCTGAACCTGGGAGGCAAAGGTTGCAGCGAGCCGGATCGGCCACTGCACTCCAGCCTAGGAGAGGGAAACTCGGCCTCAAAAAAGAAAAAAAAGAAAGAAGAAAGAAAGAAAGAAGAAGAAAAAGAAAATCTGATCAATAAAACTTAAACAAGGGTGCTATAGTTTGGATGTTTGCTCCCCCCAGCTCTCATGTTGGAATGCGATCCCCAATGTTGGAGGTGGGGCCGAATGGGAGGTGTTTGGGTCCTGGGATGGATCCCTCCTGAATGACTGGGTGCTGCCCTTGAAGTAAGAGTTTTCGTTCTGTTAGTTCCTGTGAAAGCTGATTGGTAGAAAGACACGGGCACCTCCCCCTCTCGCTCCTCTGTCTTCTCTTGCTCTGTGATCTCTGCGCATGCCAGCTCGCCTTTGACTTCCGCATGACTAGAAGCAGCATGAGCCCTCACCGGATGCCCAGGCTTCCAGCCAGCAGAACCATGAGCCAAATAACCCTTTTTTCTTTACAAATCTCCAGATTCAGATATTTCTTTAGAGCAACACCAATGATCTAAGACAAAGTGACATAGATAGAAAAGTGTTGTTTCAGATGAAACTGAGGTGAGAATCCTCACTCTCTAGAAAGGTAGAGAAATCTACATGAGGTTTCTACTTCTTGTTCACCTCATCTGGATAAGGACAGTGCCCTGTGAGCATTTTCTACTCGGTCAGTGTATCAGATGGGTGTATTCACCACCAGCATCTACAGGGGGCAATTCCAGATTTATTTCTCACCCAGACAAAGAGCACGCTCTCCACCAGGTAGTGAGTCAGAGATCCAGGACCCCTTCTTGTCACACGGCCATCCCAACATGGCCATCCGTGGTCCCAAGGAGGAGGAAGGGGAGGAAGGGAGGGAGGGGGACACACCAGCTCTTAACATCCTCAGCCAGGAAGTCACATGCATCATTTTTAGATCTGGTCACATGAACTCAACTGAAAAAATGGAAAGTGCAAGGGAGCCTGTGAGTTTACTCACTGAGCGCTGTCTCTGCCAAGGGCAGCCATCTGCGCCTTCCAATGCAGGATGGAACCCCACACTTTGGAGATTCTGTCTGGATGCGCTATTCTACCTGGAACCCCCCTGTCCTGGTGTCAGGTGGGTGGGCTCTGACTTGGCCTTAAACTCAACTCTGGAATTCAATCCTCAAGACCCTGACCAGCACCAACTCTCAGAAAAACATGGAGCACTTCTCCCAGATGCTTTTTGGCGCACACTTGCATTTCAGGAGTTACCTTGTGGAATCCCTGTTGTTTGCATCTTCCTACCAGACTGCAAGGTCTTTGAGGCAGGGACATGACATCCACTCAACAGATACTGACGAAGCCCTACTGGGTTCCTGGCACCCATGTAGGGACGGAAGATGCAGCATGAGCAAGACCTGCCTTCCAGGAGGACACAGGACAAACAAGTGAAAAAGCAAGAGGATAATTTCTGGGCTTAAAGGACATGTAAAGCCTTTAAGCCCAGAAATTATCTGGGGGTTGGGGAAGAATTCTATGAAGAGGAGACATTTGAGCAGGAACTGAAGCTGTGCAAACCTCGCAAGGAAATGAGCCCCAAGCAGAGGTGACAGTGAATGAAAGACCTGAGAGAGGAAATGCCACAGCGGCTGGGAGAGGAGGAAGGAGAGTGGTCAGGCAGTTTGTCACGGGACCCCTGCGTCTTCTGATCCCCCACAGCCTGTGATGTGTGTGACATTTGTGAGAGCGCAGGATTCAAGAGCTGTCATCCATGTAGTTATCCTCCCTGAACTTTATCCAAGAGTTGTTAATTTCCAGTCCTGCAGGAGTATCAGCATTTTCAAAGCAAATCACCATCTCAAGATCATGGCTGACACTGAAATGTACTGAGAATTCCTTATCGCTGAAAACTTAAAAGCAGAAAGGAAAAAGCAGGAAGAAGGCCAGTAGGAGAGGAAATTTTGTGAAAATATTTGAATTATAGTAGTTTTAAAGGGTTAGATTTTTCTGGATGTTAGTGCAATATTATAATGCAAATTAAAATGCATCTGGGTACAGCTAATTAATTTTTTTCTCCTTATCATCCACCTTTTTATTTTTTATTATATATATTGATATGGTTTGGAAATAGAGAGTAAAGTTTTCTTGGTTTACTTAATAGTCACCTCACCCACTGATGCTGGTTTCATCTTCTGGAATTCAGAATAGCACTGATCAATTTGCTTCCTTTGATAACCTCAGAGCCTTTCAGCTGTTGGAGACAGCCATATCCTATCTAAGTTATTCATTCCTAGCATGAGAAGCATTCTGACAGACCATCAAATAAAGCCCTTCACTTTAGCAATGAGGAAATGGAACCTCAGAAACCAAATCCATGTCCCTGAGCCCTGGCCAAGCTCATTCCTCGCCTTCCCTGTCTCATCTTTGCTCCTTTACAAATGACTTCTCCTTGGTGGGAATATGGACGTTTTCTTCTCTACTCCTTCTTAATTTTTTCCTCATTTGTATAATGTGCATTTTGTTGGTTTTCTTCAAGTAAAAACTAAAAACATACATATGTTTTAAACATTAAAAAGTTTCCGGCTTGGTGTGGTACCGCATGCCTGTAATCTCAGCACTCCAAGAGGTCAAGGCAGTAGGATCACTTGAGCCCAGGAGTTTGAGACCAGCCTGGGCAACACAGCAAAACCTCATCCTACCAAAAATATTTTAAAAGTTTACTAGGCATGGTGGTGTGCACCTGTAGTCCCAGCTATCAGGAGGCTGAGGTGGAAGGATCCCTTGAGCCCAGGAGGTCAAGGCTGCGGTGAGCTGTGATCACGCCACTGCACTCCAGCCTGGTTGATGGAGGGAAACCCTGTCTCAAATAATAATAATAATAATAGTTTCTTTAACTTCACTATGGCCTATTTGACTCTCCAGTTCTTTTTCACATGAATTGCCAAGATGTTTCCCCCATGGTTAAAAATCTAAATTCAACCTTGACATTTCTCCTGGTTGGCATCTGACTCATTGATCCGAACTCATCATTCGAGGCCTGTCAAGCTTCTAAGTTGAGTTGGACCATTGACATACTAGCTTTCCCTATCAGTTTTGTATTATTTACAGATTTGGCAGCAAGTTTTATATTTCTGAACACTGAAATTCAACAATAGAATGCTTCATTCTCCAGGATAATATTGATCCAGTTTTTTTTGTATTATGTGATTTATTATATACAAATAGTTACACTTGCCCCCATGCAAATTTAGTGAGAAATAAAAATACAGCAAATCTTCAAAAAGGAATGTGGAAATGACATATGGGGTAGACATTTTTAAATCTGAGAACTCGAGGATTCTAACCACATCGCAGTATTTTTCAAAGTCCCAAGGTGGTTTTTTCCTTTTAAATTTACATTGTGAATAGATGTTCCATGGTTGGAAGGGAATTTAGTGACTAAAATTTAACCTACCCCAAACTAAAATCTCTTATGCAGCCACATCAAGAGGTCCTTAAACATGACCCATGTTCTTGCCTTTAAGGGGTTTTTCCTTTTATTTATTTATTTTTAAAATTGATATATCATAGTTGTATATATTTTGGGGGATACATGTGATATTTCAATACATGTGTACAATGTGTAATGAGCAAATCAGAGTAATTGGGACAGTGCAGGGTTTTTTTTTTTTTTTTTGAGACAGAGTTTCGCTCTTGTTACCCAGGCTGGCGTACAATGGCACGATCTCGGCTCACTGCAACCTCCAACTCCTGGGTTCAAGCAATTCTCCTGCCTCAGCCTCCCGAGCAGCTGGGACCACAGGCGCGGGCCGCCATGCCCAGCCAATTTTTTTGTATTTTTAGTAGAGACAGGGTTTTGCCACGTTGACCAGGATGGTCTCGATCTCTTGACCTCGTGATCCACCCACCTCGGCCTCCCAAAGTGCTGGGATTATAGGTGTGAGCCACCGCGCCTGGCTGACAGTGCAGGTTTTTAAATGTAGTTATTCAATCAATGGATCTTTCATCTGTCCAATTGTGCTACCACCCAGCCCTTATTGCTTTATTTTATACATGGAATTTTATGTCAAATGCTTTATAAAATGTTAAAATATACTGTCTATGGGATTCTTCTAAGTATGAACCAAGTAGCACCCTCTAAACAAGGAGCAGTGTGAGTTTGGTAGGGCCTGCTCTTCTGCACTAGCACAGGTTCCTGGCAATCTCTGTATTTCTTCCTAATGTTCATAAATCACAGGCTCAGCAATCAACCCCAGGAGCTTTCAGGAAGCAACGTCAAGCAGCCCGACAGTTTCTTACAATCTACTCTATTTTCCTTTTCAAAAAATGAAGAGATGCCTACCTAATTCTAATATTTTTGGTACTTCTGCCATTCCCTGTGATGCATTAAAAATCATCATCATCCAAAAAAAAAAAAAAAGCTTCCAAATTATATCCAGGAGCACAGAGCACCATCAGAAAGTCCAGTTCTAGATCATCTGGGCCTGGAGTCTGCAGCTCAATTAAAACATCTAGCTCTGGCCGGGAGCGGTGGCTCACGCCTGTTATCTCAGCACTTTGGGAGGTCGAGGCAGGTGGATCACAATGTCAGGAGTTCGACACCAGCCTGGTCAACATGGTGAACCCCGTCCCTACTTAAAAATACAAAAAATTAGCCAAGTGTGGTGGAGGGTGTCTATAATCCCAGCTACTCGTCAGGCTGAGGCAGGAGAATTGCTTGAACCAGGGAGGCAGAGGTTATAGTGAGCCAAGACCATGCCAATGCACTCCAGCCTGGGCAACAGAGAGAGACTCCATCTCAGAAAAAAAAAAAAAAAAAAACCATCTTGCTCTGCCCCTGCACTCTGCTGTCACCTCAGAGGAAAGTGCAGGATGACGGGCCTGTGGGAACTCCAGACTCCATCGTAACTCATGAAAACTTCTCTAGGGATACGAATTGACAAAGAAAACAGTGCCAGTGAGTTCTCCATGCCCAGTGCTAGTTACAGCTGCAGACATTTTCAAACCAACCAGTTGGGGTCCTCAGGGACTCAACTTTCCCATGGGGCTCCCTCAAGGGCTCAGATGGCATTCCCTGGGCAGCAGGCCAGGGTGGATTAGAAGGTAAATGATACCATGGCCAGATTCAGACTCGGCTATGTGTCCTCCTCCCTCAGTGTCCAGTTCTGGCTGATGCACTTGCCAAGCCCAGCATCATCATGTACCGTGGTTATAAATAGCTCCCCACTTCTCTGCAGTGCCTTAGGAGCTTTCCTGCACACACAAGAAAAGGGCACTGACCCGATAAAAAGGACAGAATTTTTACAGTTCTTTTCGGCAGGCAGTTTGCACGAAATGAAAGTAGCAAACCAAGCCCATTACAGAATCAAGGATTTTCAGATTAATTTCCTTTGGGATTCGGATTTGGGGTTTTATGACAACAATGGCTTAGTCAGCATGTGATGGAAAAATTCCTTAGAGGTTGGGGAACTAAGTTTGAGTGGGAGGTGTAAAGAATTGAGATACAAAATAGAATATTAATAAATGACTTAGCTCCTAAAGATGCTGATGACCTAATTTGTTTGAGAAGCTGGAAACCCTTTCTATGCTTTCTTTCTTTTTTTTTGTACGGAGTCTCCCTCTGTCGCCCAGGCTGGAGTGCAGTGGTGTGATCTCACTGCAACCTCCACCTCCTCACTAGTTTTGTATTTTTAGTAGAAATGGAGTTTCACCATGTTGGCCAGGCTGGTTTTGAATTCCTGACCTCAGGTGATCCGCCCGCCTCAGCCTCCCAAAGTGCTGGGATTATAGGCATGAGCCACAGTGCCCGGACTATTTTTTATTTTTAAATTTTAATTTATTTAATTTAGGAGACACAGGGTCTTGCTCTGTACCCCAGGCTGGAGTGCAGTAGTGTGATCATAGCTCACTGCAGCCTCGACCCCTTGGGCTCAAGTGATCCTCCTGCCTCAGCCTCTGAGTAGCTGGGATTACAGACCCGTACCACCACAACTGGCTAATTTTTAAATTTTTGATTTTTGTAAAGACAGGTTCTTGCTGTGTTGCCCAGGCTGGTCTGAAACTCCTGAGCTCAAGTGCTCCTCTGGTCTGAGCCTCCCAAAGTGCTGGGATTATATGAGCTACAGGCATGAGCTACTGCACCAAGCTTATTCACATTTCAAAAAATAAAATTGGAAGCATGCTGATTTTATGATGTAATATGCTGCTTTTTTATAGAATATGGCAGCACAGTCATTTTCCCATATCACTTCCAAACCTTTGAGTATATACCTCTGGTGGCCACACAGCAGTACATTATATACTGCAGGCCATAACCCATCATGCCAGGCTGTATCATTACATGGCCCATCGCTTCCTATTCAGCTCAGGATTAGCACAAACAGACCACACTCATGTCTTCTCATGTACACCTTGGCTGCCTCATTTATTATTCCCTTCAGATAGATTTCTGAAAGTAAGATCACAGAATAATACATTTTTATGGCTTTGGGTTTTCATTGTCCAAACTGCTTTCTAGAAACATTTCCAATTTCCATCCCCTCAGCAGTGTGGGGGGAGGGCCCACCTCACTGCGGTTCCTCAGCACTTCCCAGAGGTCTGTGTTTGGTTCTTAAGGGTCTGCCAATCTGATTTGTGACAGGGCTGACTCAGCTGCTTAGATGATCACTACCTTGATCACTCCTAGTGTTAAATATTCTTTTTTTTTTTTTTGAGACAGAGTCTTGCTCTGTCACCCAGGCTGGAGTGCAGTAGCGTGATCTCGGCTCATTGCAACCTCTTCCTCCTGGGTTCAAGCAATTCTCCCACCTCAGCCTGCCAAGTAGCTGGGACTACAGGCACCTGCCACCATGCCCAGCTAATTTTTGTATTTTTTGTAGAGCAGGGTTTCATCATATTGACCAGGCTGGTCTCAAAACTTCTGACCTTGGAATCTACCTGCCTCAGCCTCCCAAAGTGCTGGGATCATAGGCATGAGCCACCACGCCCAGCCTGTGTTAAATATTATTTATATGTATTGATTTATGGATTTCTTATGTTCCTGGTGCTTCTGTATATTATTTACCTTTAACTCTTATTTGTTTACATATGTCCTTTGCCTGCTTTTCTATTTGGGTCTTTTTAAGGTTAATTTTATGTTCTCTTTAGGTAGGAATATATTAACTCTCTCTCAAATTGTGGCAAGTATTTTCCCCACTGATTGTCTGAAGATGAATGTGGTGGCTGGTTCTGTCAGTCCCTCCGCCTCTGTCTCAGGCATGGGCGATGTCTTCATTGAATAGATCTATCTAGGACACTGATATCTTTCTTGAAACGCAGCCTGAAGGGTAGTGGACAAACTGATGGATAATGGGCCCTTGAGTCTGCAAAATTCCCTCTACTGGATCAAGCACCGAACTGACTCATTTGCCAGGCCTTTCCTTCCGGGCTGTCAGCTGTGCATGAGGCTCGCACATGCCTCCTCCAGCACCTTCTTCAGCAACCTTACTAAATGCCCCACTGCTTAAGGTCTTAGGCAGCTCCTGCCCAGGGAAAGCCAAACCCCTTGGCAGGATACAGAAAGCCTTTCCTGCTCTGGCCTCTGCCTGCCTTTCTATCCTCATCTCATCCAGCCCATGCTTAGCCTAAGCTCCAGCAATGCTGTGTTGCTCATCCACAGATCTCTGGGTGAGAAACCTTCTATCCTCAGTATGTTTCCCTATGAAGCTCCTGCTCCACGTCCAGGGCTCTCTCGAGGCAGTGCCCCTTTCTGGAGGTGTCCCTCTGTCCACACGTACCTCTCTCCTTGCCCTCATCACAGTGGTGTATACTGTTTGTTTGTTTCTATCCTGCCAACATGCTGTGGCTGGCTGGGGGACCTGGAACCAGATTTCTTCTCTCTGCAAAGCCCACTTGCACATAGTAGGCATGCAATGCAAATTTGCAGAAGGAAGGAGGGGAGGGAGCAGAACAGGTTGTTCCATGTCTCTGTAGATTTTGGTTTACAGAAGAGTGCTTTGCGGGCCGGGCGTGGTGGCTCACTCCTGTAATCCCAGCACTTTGGGAGGCCAAGGCAGGTGGATCACTTGAGGTCATGAGTTCGAGTCCAGCCTGACCAACATGGAGAAACCCCCCTACTAAATATACCAAGAAATTAGCCAGGTGTGGTGGCGCATGCCTGTAATCCCAGCTTCTCAGGAGACTGAGGCAGGAGAATCGCTTGAACCTGGGAGGTGGAGGTTGCAGTGAGCTGACATCGCACCATTGCACTCCAGCCTGGACAACAAGAGTGACACTCTGTCTCAAAAAAAAAAAAGTCTGGGAGCGGTGGCTCACACCTGTAATTCCAGCACTTTGGGAGGCTGAGGCGGGCAGATCACAAGGTCAGGAGTTTGAGACCAGCCTGGTCAACATGGTGAAACCCCACCTCTAATTTTTGTAAAAATACAAAAATTAGCCACGTGGTGCCGCAAGCCTGTAATCCCAGCTACTCAGGAGGCTGAGGCAGGAGAATCACTTGAACCCAGGAGGCAAAGGTTGCAGTGAGTCAAGATCGCACCACTGCACTCCAGCCTGGGCAACAGAGTGAGAGTCTGTCTCAAAAAAAAAAAAAAAAAAGAAGAAGAAGAAGAGGAGTGCTTTGTGGAGTCCTTCTACACATGCAGGGCATCTTAGCAGCTGTTGGCGGCAGTGGTCATATTAGGGTTGTTACTATCATCTACTTTAAAATTAAAGTAGGAACCATCTGTAAAGTCTCACACTGAGCCGTCAGAAAAACACAACCTTCATGGAAGAAAAATCATTCTTGAAGGGTGAAATTTCTCACTTGGCAAGAGAAATGAATATAAGAAGCCAGGATGGTTTGTTTTCTAACTGCACTCTCTTTCTAGGGTTTCAGCAGCCACCAGGTGTGAATGTCAAGGAGACCACACCATCTGCTTGATAATTCTCTGGGGGGCCTGCGATTAGATCTGTATATGACATGTCACTCCCATTTTACAGGCACAGGATAGTGTGTGCACCGTAGCAGCGTCACAAGAACACCCCGGCAGGGGCCAGGCAGGCGCAGAGCCTGCCATGGTGACACACATTTCTTTGCAGTGCCGAAGGTGGATCTGTTGGGAGGCTCCACCACCCACCACCTTGGAGGGCATGGATGCTGCATCCTGGGTTAGCATCCAGGGTCCTGCCTGCCAGCTCTGCATGGGCCAGCGCCTCACCACCTTCATCCTGCATGAGTGACTGCTCTTGCTGAATGCTGGAGGTGCAGGGGAATTTCATGAAGGGCCCTCCCCATCTTGTCCTGGCACCAGGTCCTTCTGAGTTGTTTTTTCCTTAGGCAGCATTCCCTCTAGGGCTCCTATGCCAAGATCTGAAATGCTAATGTCAGAGCCATCCTGGGAAGAGGATCTCCCAATTCCAGGAGTGAGGAGGCCAAGACCTGGGGGCCACAACAGCAGCACAAGCCCAGGGACCTTAGCAACCTAGGCTCTGCCGGGGATGGGACTCTTCTGTTCCCTGGAGCAGCCATTCACCAGCGTTCATCCACTTGAGTGCCCTCTGGGAAGTGGGTCACCTGCAGGATCCAGGGGTCCTGCCCCAGCTGCTGACTGGGTGGGAGCCCAGGAATCTGCACATTCCCAACCTCCACAGGGGACCCCGCTGAGGCGGCCTGAGGCCCAGTCATCAGGAAACACCACCGTCACTGGGCTGACACGCGCAGTCAGCAGCAGGTGGGGAAAAGGGCCTCTAGCATATTAGGCTGCACTTCGCCACCACATTCTGGATCAAAATAGACACCATCTCTCCCCTACATTTATCAAGTCCCTCCCCACCCCTTGCATTAAAGAATGGTTCAACCCAGAGTGTTTTTTTTTTCAAAAAGGAATTCATGTTGGTATTTTTATTTGGATTACATTAGAGTTCTATTTTAGATCTGGGAGCATGGGTAACTATAAACAGTTGTTTTTCTAGGAACAGGTCATAATTTCCTTTATCTATGTATTTATTTATTTTAGGGAAGGATCTCACTGTGTCACCCAGGCTGGAGTGCCCCTCTGTGATAGCCTGCCCAGGGGTGCGGTGCCAGGCTCATCCCCAGCCCTTCCAGCTCTCACTCCAGCCTTTCTGGCCCACCCAAAAAAGGTTACTGGAATGCAAGTCAGAATGGCATTAATAGAGGGACCATCTTAACCTATCAGACACAGGCTCAATCATTATCAGATGGTTTATTATTACTATTAATCACTTTGGATTGTTTACTATTAGGGCAGCAAATTACATGTAGTCCAGCTATTCAGGGCACCTTGACCTGGCCAGAGAGCATGGAATTCCTCCCCACCCCCAGGGATGGGTACAATGACAGGTTGGCAAGTGCAGTGGGGCAGACAGTGGGGTGGGCGGCTGGAGGGAGGAGGAGGAGGTGCTCAGAGAGCAAAAGGATACAAGTTCAAAGCGGACGTTTGCCTCAAGCAGGCTCAGAAATGTGTACCTGCGGAACTGGGACAGGTCACTGGGGGGATTAAGAGAGAATCAAGCATCAGTTACAATCTCGCTGAGCACAGCCTGGTGCCTCGTGACTGAGGCCTACTGGCCTTGGCCTGGATGCTGACCCTTCCCCTGGTGTCAGGAGGCCAAGAGGTTTTGAGGGGGGCCACAAACCCGAGATACCAGCAAGGCGAGCCCCAGGGGAGCCACTGCCCCTCTCAGTGTGTGAATAAGGACGGGTCAGGGCTAAATGCTCTCGTAGGTCATTCCAGCTTTAAGGTTCTGTGATTCTGGGTCAGAGAGATTATATACATACATATTGTGTGTGTGTGTGTGTGTGTGTGTGTGTGTGTGTGTGTATACTTGAGACGGTCTCACTCTCACCCGGGCTGGAGTGCAGGGGTGTGATCACAACTCACAGCAGCCTCGCCCTCCCAGGTTCAGGTGATCCTCCCCACGCAGTCTCCCGAGTAGCTGGGACCACAGGCAGGCAGCAACACACTCAGCTAATTTTTGTATTTTTTGTAAAGATGGGCTTTTGCCATGTTGTCC
The DNA here is from genome assembly GCA_036589455.1 of Ateles fusciceps. NCBI lineage: Eukaryota > Metazoa > Chordata > Mammalia > Primates > Atelidae > Ateles > Ateles fusciceps. Next base: position 592,380 of record JAZHEH010002229.1, read on the forward strand.
AGGCTGGTCTTGAATTCCTGGGATCAAGTGATCCACCCGCTTTGGCCTCCCAAAGTGCTGGGATTACAGGGGTAAGCCACTGCACCCGGCCGAAATCTAGTATTAACTGATAATTTTCACTCAAGGCCAAGGGGTAATTATAGGCTAGAGGTGACTTCCCAGCAAAAATCAAAGTATCATACAAGTAAAATGGAATGATTTACCCTCAGAGTTCACCATCAGGCAACATTGCTAGTGGAAAACTTTTTTAAAGAAGTCTGTCTTGGAGTGCTCACTGTGGCAGCACGTATACTAAAATTGGACGGCGAGGAAAATAAGCATGACCTCCCCGCAAAAAGAATAAACAAATGAATTTGTCTGCAAAGCAAATCAGATGGGAAATGCTGCCTCAGTCATTCATCAGCGACTGAATGAAAGACTGCCCAGGGAAGGAGCCGCTAGGACCCGCCTTGCCAGTGCTTGACATAGCAGATGCTCAATGTTTGTTTTCTGAGACAGGGTCTTACTCGGTCGCCCTGGGCTGGAGTGCAGTGGCGCCATCATAGCTCACTGCAGCCTCGACCTCCTGGGCTCAAGTGATCCTCCCACTTCTCAACCTCCTGAGTAGCTGGAACTACAGGCACATTCCACCACACCCCGCTAATTTTTTATGTTTCCTGTAGAGATGGGATTTCACTGTGTTGTTCAGGCTGGTCTCAATACGTGTCTTTTAAGTACATGGACATACATAAAATATACCTAAACTACTATGTTCATCAGAGATTGCAAGTTCCTGTCCAAAACTATTCTCCTTCTTCCGTCTTCATTGAACCCCCATTTTTATTTGAGCATATGCACCCCCAGAATAAAAATTACTTTTCTTAGTCATTGAAGTAACATATGGTCATATGACCAAGTGGTGACCAATGAGATGTAAGTGGCAGTGTCCCACGGCAGCTTTCAAAGTTTTCCCTAAAAGACAGCTGCTCATGTCCTTTCCCTGCCTCCTTCCTTCTGGCTGTAATGTTTGTGTGATGCCTGGACCTGTGCAACCATATTGGACCAGGAGGCAACCATATGAATTGAGATCACGCACAGCAACGTAGAAGAATCCTGGGTATCTGAGGACTCTGTGGAGCAGACTCACAATTCTAGCCTTGGACTACCTACTGCCAGACTTTCATAGAAAGGAGAAATACATTTATATCTTGTCACTAATAGTGTCTTACTCACAGCTGCATCTAATCCAAACTGATGTACCATGCCATTAGGGATTACAATATCCCTAATCATCTGACACTTTTCCAATAAAACACAAATAAATGGATCCCTGGCCATAAGATTCACATTATAATAGCTAGCATTCATTCCTCCTTTGACTCTAAACAACAAATTACGATTATTACCATTTCCCATTTGGCAAATGAGGAAACCAAGACACAGAGAAATTGCTGAAGGTTCTATGGCTGGTAAATGGTTGAGCTGAGATTAAAATACCATTTCTCATGCATATGTGAGGATTCAGTGAGGGTGCATGCTTGCCGCTTTATTCACTCACCTGTGCCCACTGACTAGAACAGTGCATAAGGAGTATTTACTTACCAAATAAATGCCACAGCAATAATGCCCATTGTCAAAAACAATTAAGAAATATAGACAAACCATTTTCCTATAAGAACGAAAGAGAAAATGTGAGGCTTATCTTGAGTCCTGCCTACAGCTATAGAACTGGGTATTAGTGAGCAAGAGACGACTGCTTGCACACTAAATACCAAAATACTGTACGCGGAGCTTCCCTGGAACCTGAGAGCTCAATCCTGCGAAAAGAAGCCGATTTTTCTATAATCAAGTTCTACTTTTGTTTGAGCCCTATTTTCTCCCAAGAGCAAATAATCTTGTTATTTCCATACCAACTCCATTAAATGACTAACAATGAAGTTGTTTTAGGATTTAAATTCAGATATTCCCCCCATCCTCACCCTGCTGTGCTCTGGGGAAGTGTGGCGACTCTGGGAGACTCTGGCAATGCTGCAGTTTTAGGGAGCACGTGCTGGCCTCAGTCCACCTCTGCCTGTGTTGCCCTTCTGCAGGGTCTTCATTCCCTGCCTCTGAATCCTTCCGCTCTGGAGGCTGAGGCAGGAGGATCACTTGAACCCAGGGGTTTGAGGTTACAGTCTCACTCTGTCACCCAGGCTGGAGTGCAATGGCGTGGTCTCAGCTCACCACAACCTCCACCTCCCAGGTTCAAGTGATTCTCCCGCCTCAGCCTCCTGAGTAGCTAGGACTACAGGTACGTGCCACCACATCCAACTAATTTTTGTGCTTTTAGTAGAGACAGGGTTTCACTATGTTGGCCAGGCTGGTCTCGAACTCCTGACCTCATGATCTACCTGTCTCAGCCTCCCAAAGTGCTGGGATTACAGGCTTGAGCCACCGCGCCCGGCCAAGTTAAACAGATCTACTAAGTCTCAGAAAGTGCCCTGGGGTGAAGCAAAAACAAACAAAAAAAACAAGAAATCCTAAAGAAGCCAAGCTCCTCTGGAGCTGTGAATTCCCAGGGAGCCACTCTACCGCTGAACTTTGATGTTTAGGCCTCTTTTGTTCAGTTTCCTATTCCTTGCTGAGGAAGCATTCTAACGGGTCCCCAGGGGCTCCACTATGGATGTGGCTTTGAGGACTTTGTTGACTTCATGACACCTCTCCTTTAAGTGGGGGCTCACAGGAGACAATGACATCTGGCCTCATTTTTATGAATCATCGTGCTTCTGAGCAATTAGCTTCTTTTTCTCACCGGACACCCATGAATTATTGTAAACTGTACCTGGATTGTTTTACTCAGGGATATAAGACAAACAGACACAGAAATGACTGTCAGGAAGGAAGAAGTTCATACACACAGGTCCCTAGAAACAGGAGGCATGGCACAGCCTGCAGGGTCATCCGGGGAGCACAGCGTGGGTCAGGCAGTAGGAGAAGGCAAGAACCGTGGGGAGCGCCTTGATTGTGGTATCTAGGGAAGGAAAGGCAGGGCAAACAGGCTTGGGCTTGGCTGGTATCTATTATTTCAGCAGGCTCTGGGACATAGAAACTGTCCTCAGTTGTCTGGTACCCAGGTAAGGGATAGTAGTCCAGAGTATAACAGCCCCATGGAAAACGTGGCTGGGGCCATGGGCTCTGGAGTGGTCGGTTTGGGTCTGAAGGGCGTCCTCAAAGTCCCAGTCCTTTACTATCTCTGGGAACTGGCCAGCCCTAGGAGGAGCAATCTTCCGGGGTCAGAAAGGCTCCCCAAATGTGTAAGCATCAGCAGAATAGAAAGACACGATTAACACAGTCATAAACCTGCTTGTATGTCCCTTCAGCATAGCTGTTAATAGTGTCAGAATCAAGTTTACAGTTCACTGTGCACCTGCCTGTGTACTACTAATCTCACTCCTAGATGATTCTTAGCTTTCCAATCTCTATGTTCAAGTTTCTTCACTTATTTTTATTTTATCTTTTATAATTTTGTATAAACTCTCATAAATCCTTCCTGGAATGAGACAATGTATAAATGAATAAACACAGAACAAAAAGTATCGCAGCCTCTTGCAAGGATTTGCACCTTATGATAAAGACATACAATAATTTTATGAGAAGTAATCATGAACCCTAAAGTACAACTTCCTTTAGCTCATAAAAAGGGCATTGCAGCTAGGTCAGGAATGCAGACCTCCTATTATACTGTCCATAATGGGTATTTGTTACACATGTGATTGAAAATAGCTCTGTCCTGGAATGTAACAGCAAGTTTTAGGGGTGAGGAAGATTTCTTCTTTAAAGAGCTCTCTGGAGAAATGGGAATGGCAGTCATCTTAATCTATTCGGGCTTCCATCACAAAACGCAACAGATTTGGTGGCTCTAAACAACCGACATTTATTTCTCTCAGTTCTGGAGGCCAAGATCAAGGCAGGGGCAGATCTGGTGTCTGGTGAGGGTCGCTTCCTGGCTTTCAAATGGTTGTCTTCTCACTGTATCCTCACATGGTGGAGAGAGAGAGAGCAAGCCCTCGTCTCATGTCTTCTTTTTGATTTATTTCAATTCAGGGTCTCACTCTGTGGCCCAGGCTGAAGTGGTGCAATTACAGTTCACTGCAGCCTCAAACGCCTGTGTTCCAGCGATCCTCCCACCTCAGCTTCCCAAGTAGCTGGAACTACAGGCGCACACCTGGGTGTGGACCCAGCTATGGTTTAAAAACTATTTGGGGAGACAGGGTCTCACTGTGTTGCCCAGACTGGCCTTGAATTCTTGACCTCAAGCAATACTCCCACAGACCTCCCAAAGTACTGGGATTACAGGCATAAACCACCATTCCTGGCCCCGGTTTATGTTCTTCCAGTCAACCAGGACAGTGATGGTAGCTGGTTAGAGATACTTGAGCAGATGGGAGGCAGACCAAGAAGTTAAACCACTGCACCTGGCCTGCTTCTTCTTAGGAAGACACTAATCCCATCACAAAGGCTCCACCTTCATGACCTAATTACCTCCCAAAGGTCTCACCTCCTAATACCATCTCATTAGGGATTCAGGCTTCAGCATGTGAATTTGGAAGGAATATGAATATTCAGTTCATAACATTTATTTTATCTGTCAAGGGAGTATTCAGAGACAAAAAGTCTTTCAAAAGGCAAAAGTTTGTGGGCAGGCAAAAGGGGAAGGAAGCTTGACCTCAGTAAGACTAGCCCATCCAACACAAAGCCCAACAAGTATTTAACATTTTATTTTCAAAGCCCACAAGATCACTATGTTTTTCCACCTTTTTCGTGGTGGAAAGACACCAGCTCCTCTCATAATTATCATGCACAGCACTGTGTTACTCCCTCCGACATCAACCCTGCAGAAGTCGGAGATGAGGATCCTTCTGCTCGGGAGTCCAGGCTTACAGAAAATGCTCAAAATTTTCTTCTTTGGGAACCCAAGCTAGACAGAGTGGTGGTATTATTTTTGTTTTCTATAAAGGCACAAAGTGTTTTTTAATCCCTGTCTGTGGTAAATGATCTGCTCATGCATTGATAATAAGGGCTGAGCCAAGTGCGGATTTCCAACATGATGAATCATTTGTTTACATTTTCATCCATTTATTTTCTCATTGCAATATCATTTCAGGTCCTTCAAATACATAATCAAAATCAGCATCATTCCTAAGAGGATGCCTTTTCTTCTACTCATATCAAGAAGTTCATGGGACCATAAGGAAAAGTGACTTAAACAAAAATGACATCTGTCATTTCACATTAGAGAAATTGAGATCAAGTCATACCAAGGTTGCTTAATTCTGGTTCTTTCAGATTTTTTCTTATTCCCTGAACACAGTCTGAGACATATGAGTCATTACATCTGTTGATCTAATGAAGCAGAAGAATATCTGGAAATATCACTATTCTTAAAACTTCCTTTCCACCCTACAACTCTCATATTAAGAGACTGAACTCAGAGACAGCAGAGTGCATGTGTGCTCGCTTTGACTTCTAAACCAGGCTCCTAAAACCCATGCCAGAGACAGTTTCAAAAATCAGCATCTTTATTTGCAAGCACCTGCTTTATCTGAGAATAATAAGGGTATTGAAATCTCACAAAAATACTCAAGGCAAAAGGATCACATACACGTGCACCTGCACATGCGCGCATGAAAACACACAGTTTTGGAAGGGGCTCATGCTTAGCCTGTTTCCCCACGACTTTCAGAGGAGAGAAAGATCTTCCAGGTGGGGACTTGGGGGGCCTGTTCTTCCAAGAAGACCCAACTTTGATCCTAGTTTCTGCCCTGTGGCTCCTGGAGCCTCTGAGAAGTCGCTTGTCTTTTTCACCCATTCACTGAACACAGTTGTGGAGCATCTATTTCACCCCTTCCAAAATAGAGACCTGTTGACTTTAGCTCCCTGACACTCACGGAACATTCAGGAACAGATTTTGGGCTCACTCTGAGTGTGATGCTGATGGGGATAGTGCCCTTGCTTTGTGTTATCTGGTCCGCATCCCTCCACCCAGTTTGGAGGGAGACTCGAGAGGGGAACTGTTACGAGTTGAATTGTGCCCCCTTCAAGTTCACATGTTGAAGCCCCAATCCCCCATGTCTCAGAGTGTGACCTTATTAGGACTTAGGTAACCGAGTTAAAATGAGGTTGGTCTAATTTAGGAGGGGCTTTAATCCAATATGTCCTGTGTCCTTATAAAAAGGGGAAATTTGGAGACAGTCATCCATAGAAGGAGAATGCCCTGTGAAGATGAGAAAGGCCACCTGCAAGCCAAAAAAGAGAGGCCTTGAAAGAAACCAACCCTGCTGATACCTCCATTTCTGACTTCCAGCCTCCCAGACTGTAAGACAATACATTTCTGTTGTTAGAGTGCTCAGTCTGTGGTGCTTTGTTATGGCAGCCTCAGCCATTGAATACAGGCACCAGGCCAAGCCCTTCAAACCATTTGTCTCATGACATGAACATGCCCCTGAGCAGACTGAAGTCCATTCATGTTTTAATATTCATGCATCCACCAAAGACTTCATGGACCCCACTCATCCCATTACAGGTGAGGAGGAATCCAGCAATGGCTGGGGTGGGTAGGTTGTGGCATCTCCTGGCTTTGGATTGCTGATCTTTCTCTTCCACCCATTCTTTTAAGGGTTGTCTGTTGGAGTGCCTGCCCACCCACAGGCCAGTGACCCTCTTATTTGGGGAGCTTTTTCTTCCCCTCCTTCTATCATCTATGAGAGCAAACTCCTGTTGGCCACATTATACTGGGGGAGCACCCTTCCCCAGCCATTGCTTACTGGACCTGGGAACAGAATCTTGATTCCAACTAGATTTTCTTATTTCTGGAATCATCAACCAGAACTGAAAGACAGCTGAGGCTCTGCATATGACTGGACCTGCGAGTGAATTTGGAGCTGAAGGGTGCCCGTTCTCTAAGGGAGGCCGGAGGAGCAAGAGGAAACCGCCTGCACAAAGGGAGGAACAGAGCAGATGCGCCAAGAGGAAGCAGCGTTGGGGAGCGGTGCCGAGGCCAGTCCTGGAGGCTGGCTGCCTGCGCCCTCACCATGGCTCCCACCCCCCTTTGCTTGAGCCAGCTGGGCTACTTTGTTCTCGCTACCAAATCTGTAACATACCTTCTTCTCTTCATGTAGCTAAATACCTCCAAATACTAATTATATAGCTGAAAGCAATCTGCATAATCCAAAAACATTGATCCATTTCCCTTTTTTCTTTGTAGAGACGGTCTCACTCTGTTGCCCAGACTAGAGTGCAGTGGTGCCATCACAGCTCACTGCAGCCTCAGCTTCCTGGGCACAAGCAATCCTCCCACCTCAACCTTCCAAGTACCTGGGACCACAGGTGCCTGCCACTATGCTCGCCTGTTTTTTTTTTTTTGCAGAGGTGGGGGTCTTACTTCCCAGGCTGGACTCAGATTCCTGGGCTCAAGTGATCCTTTGCCTTTCTCTCCCTAAGTGCTGGTATTGCAGGTGTGAGCCACTGTACCCAATCAGTTCTTAGTACAAGTACAGGAATGACAATTTCTTTTGGTTGGAAATAAATATAACAGTTAAATGTCTGTGCTTTGTATTAAGCCAGAATTGAATTTAAGCCCTAGCTCTGCCACTTACTTGCAGGGTGATGTTGGACAAGGTTAAGATCTCTTAAGAGAGATGGTAAGAGTACTTAGCTCAATAGGTTGCTGTAAGAAATTAGGTTCACATACAGTGAGCAGGTATGTCTCTAGTCACATGGAAAGACAGCCACAATCTCATCATTTATTTTGGATAAGTTTACAGAAATATGATACCATTTGTTTAATTATTTATATTTACTTGCACTGGAAAAAATCTACATCTAAACACAGCAAAATCGGATCTCTGAGTGATTTCCACTGTTTCTCTTTTTGCCTGTATTTTCTCATTTTTCAACAAAAACACACATTACTCATATCAAATAAATTAGGAGGACTTTCTCTGTGATTCTTTCTCCCTTTTCCTTCCCCTACCTGTCTCTCACTACCTCCTTCCCTTCCCTGATTCCCTCCTTTCTTTTCTGTCACTTTTAAAAAATTGTAAGTAATAAAAAAGAAATTAGGAAAAAATATCTTCCTTAGTAGGGGGTCTGAAACTCTTTTTCTTGAAAGAGTGCTGTATTTCTCATCTTTGAAGTCAGACTTAACCTTAAGGATCATTTCATTTAAACACTCCTTTTTATGAGCAGACTGAGGAATTAACTCCACAAATATTTGGACGAGTTACATACCTGCAACTTACCTTAAAACGCATCTAAATATCAGTGGGTAGAGGGCTGGTACGTGGATGAATAGCTGATAAAGCAAGTGAGGCAGAATGTCAGCAGTAGACTATAGTTGATGAGTGCAGGATGTTTGCGTACAATCCTTGAAATATTTCTGTCTGCTTGAAATGTTTTATAATACAATATTGAGAAAAATTCACAGATACATGCAGGTGATAAAAACTCAAATGAGCCAGGTGTGGTGGCTCACACTTATAATCCCAGCACTTGTGGAGGCCTCAGGAGGATAGCTTGAAGCCAGGAGCTCAAGACCACCAGCCTGAGTAACATAACTAGACCTCATCTCTACAAGAATCAAGAATTTAAAAAATTAGCCAGGCACAGTGGTGCACACCTGTAGTCCCAGCTACTCAGGAAGCTGAAGTGGGAGGATCACGTGAGCCCAGCAGTTTGAGGCTGCAGTGAGGTATTATTGTATCACTGCATTCCAGTCTGAGAAACAGAGATAGACGCTGTCTGAAAAATAAATAAATAAATAAAAATAAAACTCAAAGGTCAGGCGCGGTGGCTCACACCTATAATCTCAGCACTTTGGGAAGTCGAAGCAGGTGGATCACCTGAGGTCTGGAGTTCAAGATCAGCCTGGCCAACATGGTGAAACCCCGTTGCTACTAAAAATATATTTTAAAAAAATTAGTCAGGCATGGTGGCACACACCTGTAGTCCCAGCTCCTTGGGAGGCTGAGGCAGGAGAATCGCTTGAACCCAGGAGGCGGAGGTTGCAGTGAGTGGCAACAGAGCCAGATTCCATCTTAAAAATAATAATAAAATAAAACTGAAGTGGAACAGGAGTACAGAAAGGAAACAGTACAAGTTCCTCTTCACATCTGCTCTCCACACTCACTGGCCTCTCCAAGGCAAGCGCTGCAGACCCCCAGTCCAACCCCAGTCCAATGTGACTGCCTTGCTTTTTAGATGAGCCCTGGAGAAATTTCGTTTCCTGCCAGGATCTCACTGCAAGTTAGGAGGCTTCTGTCTCCCCATCTAAGCCCTCATCATTATTCTCCCTGCCACCCAGGGCTTTGAGCCACCCAATATTTCTCTTCACACCCAACCAGCAAGGGTGTCTTAAGAGCTGGTAAAGCTCATAAAGTACTCTCAGCCCCATTCAACCAAAGACACTTGAGGGAAGCGAATTTATCATCCCTAGTGACAGGAGTTTTCCTTGCCAGCATGCAATTCAAAAAATAAGCTCCGGCCATAAAAATGCACACCTACGCTGACTGACAGTGTGTAAATAACTGCAAATCCACCTCAATGTGGCCATTCAGAGAGAAGTTGCCTGTCACTGATGAACCGGAAAGAGCAATGTGCAACATGCAGACCAGCCTAGAAATTAGAATGTAAAGAGTCCCTACAAACTAGTGAGGAAAATGGACACGCCCTTCAACAAATGAGCAAAGGATACAAGCAGACAAGTCACCGGAGAAAAAATCTGGCCACAAAAGTAAAGCTCTGACCCAGCAATCCTATTACCGGGTGTATACTCAAAGGATTATAAAATATTCTGCTATAAAGACACATCCACACATATGTTTATTGCAGCACTATTTACAATAGCAAAGACTTGGAACCAACCCAAATGCCCATCAATAATAGACTGGATAAAGAAAATCTGTGGCACATATACACTATGGAGTACTACGCAGCCATAAAAAAGAATGAGTTCATGTCCTTCACAGGGACACGGATGAAGCTGGAAGCCATCATTCTCAGCAAACCAACACAGAACAGAAAGCCAAACACCGCATGTTCTCACTTATAAGTGGGAGTTGAACAAAGCGAACACATGGACACAGGGAGGGGAACATCACACACCAGGGCCTGTCCAAGGGTAGAAGGCAAGAGTAGAGACAGCATTAGGACAAAAACCTAATGCATGCGGGGGCTTAAAACCTAAATGACAGGTTGATAGGTGTAGCACACCACCATGGCACACGTATACCTACGTAACAAACCTGCATGTTCTGCACATGTATCTCGGAACTTTAGAAATAAAATAAAAGACCAGGCGCAGTGGCTTATGTCTGTAATTTCAGCACTTTGAGAGGCCGAGATAGGTGGATCACCTGTCGGGAGTTCACAACCAGCCTGACCGACATGGAGAAACCCCCATCTCTACTATAAATACAAAATTAGCTGAGTGTGGTGGTGCATGCCTGTAATCCCAGCTACTCAGGAGGCTGAGGCAGGAGAATCGCTTGAACCTGAAAGGCGAAAGTTGCCATGAGCCGAGATCACGCCATTGCACTCCAGACTAGGCAACAAGAGCGAAACTTGCATTTCAAAAAATATATAAATAAAAATAAATTATAAGATAAAATAAAATAGGCCGGGTGCGGTGAGTCACGCCTGTAATCCCAGCACTTTGGGAGGCTGAGGTGGATGGATCACCTGAGGTCAGGAGTTTGAGACCAGCCTAGCCAAACATGGCAAAACCCCGTCTCTACTAAAAAGTACAAAAATTAGCCAGACATGGTGGTGGGTGCCTGTAATCCCAGCTACTCAGGAGGCTGAGTCAGGAGAATCGCTTAAACCCGGGAAGTGGAGGTTGCAGTGAGCGGAGATCACACCACTGCACTCCAGCCTGGGCGAGAGAGCAAGACTTGGTCTCAAAAATAAAATAAAATAAAAAAGAAAGATAAAAGTAAAGTTCAACTTCACTAGTAAACAAGAAATACAAGTGAAGTCAACAATTACATTTTTTTCACACAAAGGGTTTCTAAAGGTCAAAACAATGATAACAACCAGTACTGGGATGGGGCGGCTCCTTCTCGCCCTCCCATGTCCCCATGTCTGCCCCCCTTTTTGTTTTACTCATTGACTCTTTTCTGTACTTTTTCTGCAGCTAGGGGCTGGCAGCCCACCTCCCCTGAGTCTTTGTTTTCTTCTGGCCCAGGAAGTCACTTGTTTGGCTCCACAGCCAAGGGGAATTCATCTATGTTTGGGAAAATGCCAGCCAAACATTAGGCTACTTTGGAGGATTATGTGGTCAGGAGTTAATTCTACAGGAATGAGAACAAGTATTATTTTCTAGTAGAAACTTGGTCTCTACCGGGGAAAAACGCAGCTGGAGACAGCACATCTAACACACCTTGCTGGTAATAGTGTCACCTTTCCATCTGCTGCCACTTTCAGGACCCCACCCCCCAAAAAGCCCATTTAAAAGAAAAGAGGAGAGCTGGGTGTCGTGGGGGTGGATGCCTGTAGTCCCAGCTACTCGGAGGCTGAGGTCATAGGGTCACTTGAGCCCAGGAGTTTGAGGGTTTGGTGTGCAATTTTCATGCCTGTGAATAGCCACTGCACTCCAGCCTGGGCAACACAGCAAGACCTTGTCTCTAAATTTTTTTTTTTAATAGCCTGGACAACAGAGTGGATCCCGTCTCTACAAAAAGTTACAAAATTAGCCTGGCTGGTGGTGTGGTGGCACACGTCTGTGGTCCTAGCTACTTCTGGGTACCAAGGCAGGAAGATCGCTTAAGCTTGGGAGGTCAAGGCTGCAGGGAGCTGTGATCGTGCCACTGCACTCCAGCCTGGGCAAGAGAACGAGACCCTGTTTCAAAGAAATAAATAGAAAATGCAAATTTTTTAAAAAATAAATGAGTTGCAAAGAAAATAAGGCGTGGGCTACAGGAGCTCCAGCCTACTTCCTCCTCACTTTTCCCCTCCCGGCAGCACTTTATTGCCGAAGTCATGGGTGGGGAAGATTTGTCAGAACACTTGGGAAATTCGACAGAACTCAGGGGCAGAGCAACAAAGGGGAAGAATACACTTCGCTTCAGAGCTGTCAGCAGCTGAGGCTGGCATATCCAACTTAAAAAATATACTGCACACACATTTAGGGATTTAGTAGAATAGACTTTAAAACTGCAGAATTGGCCGGGCGAGGTGGCTCACACCTGTAATCCCAGCACTTTGGGAGGCCGAGGTGAGTGGATCACTTGAGGTCAGGAATTTGAGACCAGCCTGGCCAACATGGTAAAGCCCTGTCTCTACTAAAAATACCCAAAAAATTAGCCGGGCTTAGTGGTGGACACCTGTAATCCCAGCTGCTTGGGAGGCTGAGGCAGGAGAATCACTTGAACCTGGGAGGCAGAGGTTGCAGTGAGCGGAGATTGCACCACTGCACTCCAGCCTGGGTGACAGAGCAAAACTCCGTCTCAAAAACAAAGCAAAACAACAACAACAAAAAACAGAATTTGCCAAAGCAAACATACAATTTTATTTATTTAATCATTAATTCCCTTTTATTTTATTGGGCATCTACAAAGTTCCAGACGGTAACTAGGTAACACCAGCGAAGCACTAGTAAACACACCTGTGGCCCCTTCCCCCAGAACTTGTGTTCTAGTTAAGGAAAACTGACAAAACTAGAGGAGAGAGAGGAAATACGACTGACATTATACAGACGTGGAGTGCTGGTGGGAAGGTCTCTGTACTAAGCATGCCTTTTGTTTGTGATACTTCTGATGCATATTATCTGGGGTCTTGCTGATCCGGGAGGGGCCTGCCCCTCCCAGGTGAGTCAATTCCTAGAGAGAGTAAACAACTCCTTCTAGTGAGCAATCCTTTCAATGCAAACCAACCCATCCAGAGCCAACTCCCCAACCACATCCTCTATGGGGCTCTCTCACTCTGGGCCACTGTCTCCTTCCCTAATCACCCAGGTACCAGACAACTAGAGACAGTCCCTATGCCCCATGGCCCTTAGATGACCCAAACTAGCCCATCCTCAGCCCACTTACCCTGCCCGCCTTGTTCCTTCCCGTGGAAATCACAGCAAAAGCTCTTGACCACCACTTCCTCACTCCCCCCTCTGCTTCCTGACCCACCTGGCGCCTCCCAGTGTGGCTCCGAGTGGCTTCCAGTGCCTCCTGTTTCTAGGGACGGGTTCATATAAACTTCCTCCTTTGTGACAGTCATCCCTGTGCTCATGTGTCTCACCAGACCTGAGGAAACAAATCCTGGGTCCCCTTAAAACAGCCTTTCTGCAAGGAGATGTTTCAGCTGATCCCTGAACGGTGGGAAGGTTGCCCAGGCAAGAGGAAGGTCAGGACCCACGGGCAGAGGCAGCAGCTGTGCAAAGACTCCAGGACAGGAAAGAGGTTGCTTGTTTGAGGGTCTGGAAGAGACCCCAGTGGGCAGAACATGGTGAAGTGGGGGAAGGGAGCTACCAGCAGGTGCATCCTCTACAGCTGTTTTGTTTGTGTTGGAAATGAGGTCCCTCATGAAGCTATCCAGGGGAAAAAAAAAAAAAGAAATGAGGTCTTACTCTGTGACCCAGGCTAGAATGCAGCGGTGTGACACTAACTCACTGCAGCCTCAAACTCCTGGCCTGAAGTGATCCTCCCTCCCCAGCCTCCCGAGTAGCTGAGACTACAGGCACGGAACACTGTTTCAGGCCACACCTGAAGATCTGGAAGCCTGTGGTACTTGCAGCTCCTTCTTGGAGTCATTGATGAAAAGGGCGGTGACACAAATCCACACAGAATGCCCTCCTAAGGTTCCTCTCCCAGCTCCTCACGCCACCCACCACAGCCAGGGCAGGGCTCTCGGCTTCCACCTCCGGAGAGGATGTGGCATGAGCTCCTGCTCATAAGCAACCTGACATAGGACAAATTCTTTTGAAACTTTCATGAGAAAGACTTAAGAGAATATTTTATACTAGTTAGCATGGTGTTTAATAATCAAGGGCAGAAGAACCTTCTTTCTTTAAACACTCATGCCCATTTTTTCTTGCCACGTGGAGTCTTGTAGACTCTCCCTCCATAGTTACCCACTGCATTCTTCATTAGGATTCCACAGCCGAGTTGTCTGGGAGGATTTAGCTGTGATCTGTGGAGTCTCCACTGTGCGCAATGCAGCTCTCTTGAGATCACATCAGCTGTTGGTGAGAGGACTGAGATACAGCTTCTTTTCTCTCCAAATGTGCTTCTGAAAGAAATCAGGAAGACAGACAGGTGAGGGGAGGAGGACTGGGGGGCGGGGTGGAGATGAAGAGTTGTGGAGCCCTCATGTGCTCCAGGCACTGTCTGAGGCACTCTGTTTTTCATTTTAACTTTTTTATAGATGTATAACATACATTCAGCAAAGCATCAGATCATGTGCACAGCTGGATAAATTTCACACACGGCGAATGCACTGGTATATTCTACACCCTAACTAAGAAACAGAACATAACTGGCAACCCAGAAATCCTTCACTGTCCTCTTTCCATCATCATATCCTCCCATGAGTAATCATTGTCTTAATTTTTTTTTTTTTTTTTTTTTTTGAGATGGAGTCTCACTCTGTTGCCCAGGCTGGAATGCAGTGGCGCAGTCTTGGCTCACTGCAAACTCCGCTTCCCAGGTTCAGGTGATTCTCCCACCTTAACTTTTTATTGAAATGAAATTAAGAGAAGGCTTACCATTTTATAGTGAACAATCTACTCTGTGGCATTTAGTACATTCACAGTGTTGTGCAGCCACCGTCTCCATCTGGTGATGGATTTTCATCCACGCCAAATGAACCCTGTCTCCTTTAGACAGTACTTCCCCATTCCTCTCCTCCCCTGGGCTCTGGGCAGCTGCCTGTCTGCTCTCTGTCTGCGTCGATGTACCTGTTCTGGACATCCCATACAAATGGACTCATAAATATGTGACCTTTTGTGTCTGGCTTTTCACTTAGCTTGATGTTTTCAGGATTCATCCATGTTACAGCATGTATCGGCGCTTCATTCCTTTTATGCTAAATAACATTCCATTGTACGGGTAGACCACGTTTTGTCCATCCATTCATCTGGTGGAGACAATTGGGTTGTTTCCACCTTCTGGATATGGTGAATAGTGCTGGCATGAACATGGGTATACAAACGTCTGTTCCAGTCCCTGACTGCAATTATTTGGGGCATATACCTAAGAGTGGAATTTCTGGGTCACATGGTGAGTTTATGTTTAATTTGGGGGGTAATTGCAAACTGTTTTCTGAAGGAGCTGCACTTTTCTTTTCTCCCATTGAATTGTCTTGGCGCCCTTGTTGAAAACCAACTGATCATCAAGGATTATACAAGACTCAGGCTAATCCAGTTAGAGTTACTGCCTCATGGCCAAACAACCTGACGTAGAAGAAAATTATTTCTCCCATGAGGAGACCAGCAAGGCACCGACGTGGGTTCAGTCTAAATGGAACCTAAGCACTAGCTACAAATACCCGCCTTGAAAGGATGCAGTGAGGTCCTCTTACATGCCTGGCACCATTCTGAGCACCCTACAAATATCACCTCACGTCATCCTCACAACAATCTTCAGAATACCTAACAGAGGAGGAAACTACAGCATTGAGAGGACGAAGTTTGAGCAAACCCATGCAGCTGGTAAGAGGGGGAGCCAGGACTCAAATCCAGGCAGTTTGGCTCCCACGTTTGAGCTCCCAAACACTATACAGGTTGAGTATTCCTCATGTGAAATACTTGGAACCAGACGTGTTTTAGGTTTGGGATTTTTTTTCTTTTGAGACAGGGTCTCACTCCGTTGCCCAGGCTGGAGTATAGTGATGCCATCACAGCTCACTGCAGCTTCCAACTCCTGGGCTCGAGCAATCTGCCCAGCTCAGCCTCCCAAAGCACGAGGATTACAGGTGTAAGCCACCATAATTTTTTTTAATTTTGGAATATTTGCATATATTATATAATAAGATTTCTTGAAAATGGGAATTATCTGTAAACATGAAATTCATTTTTGTTTCATATACATCTTATACACATAGGCTCAAGGTAATTGTATACCATATTTTAGATAATTTTGTGCATGAAACAAAGTTTTTATTTGATTACTTTTTGTGGGCATGCTTGCACAGGGGGGATTTGGGCATGTGTGGAAAAGATATATTGCAACTGAAGGGGGCTGGGAGGGCCTTTTCTCCTTGGGGACACTGAATAAACTGTGTGTAGTGCACCTGCATTTTGACTGCGACCCATCACATGAGGTCAGGTGTGGAATTTTCTTCTTGGTTTTTTTTTTTTTTTTTTTTTTTGAGACAGAGTCTCGATCTGTCACTCAGGCTGGACTGCAGTGGTGAAATTTCAGCTCACTGCAACCTCCACCTCCCAGGTTCAAGCAATTTTCCTGCCTCAACTTCTCAAGTAGCTGGGATCACAAGCATGCACCACCACACCTGGCTATTTTTTGTATTTTTAGTAGAAATGGGGTTTTGCCATGTTGGCCAGGCTGGTCTCAAACTCCTGACCTCAGGTGATCTGCCTGCCTTGACCTCCCAAAGTTCTGGGATTACAGCCATGAACCACCGTGCCCAACCAGGTGTGGAGTTTTCTACTTGTGGCATTTTGTTCGTGCTTAAAAAGTTTTGGATTTAGAAGCATTTCGGATATTGGATTTTCAGATTAAGGATGCTCAACTTGTGCTGAGCAAGTTACTTGTGCTAAGTAACTAAGTAAGGAACCTAACACAGGCCCTGGCAAATCTCAAGCTCTCAAAAGAGAAAGAAAAAAGAGTCACACAGTGCCTCATGCCTGTGATCTCAGCACTTTGGGAGGCTGAGGTGGGAAGATCGCTTAAGCCAGGAGTTCAAGACCAGCCTGGGCAATATAGCAAGCTCTTGTGTCTACTAAAAGTAAAAATTTTAAAACCGGGTGGGTGTGGTGGTGTGTACCTGTGGTCTTAGCCACTCAGGAGGCTGAGATAAGGGGATTGCTCAAGCCCAGGAGTTTAAGGCTGCAGTGAGCTATGATCACACCACTGCACTCTAGCCTGGGAGACAGAGCAAGACCCTATCTCAAAAAAAAAGGGGGTCGGGGGGAAAAAGAGTAACTATTCTCTGTAAAAGGTAATAATAACATCTACCTCATAAGTTTGACATTATACTCGTGGAAGTGCTGCTTCTAAACTCCCAAATGCCATTCCAATGTGGCTTCATGAGCTCCAGATGAAGGACGGAGGCTCTGCGAGTTTTCTCACTGGCCACGTCTGTGAGATAACCGAGAACTTCTATTTGTGGAGAGTCCTGCTGGCTGGCGGAGGAAACTTACAGCAAGGGACATATTTCTGGTTTAATCTTAAACCAGCTACAACGCCAAAGAATAGAGCGGGGGATTTTTTTTTTTTTCAAGCCTTCCTCAAACTCACTGAAAGCTCAGCCCATCTATTTCTAGAGAGGCTGAGAACACATGGAGCCCCCACATTCCCAGGCACGTGCACACACACACCAACTCCACCGTGTCGCATGCTGAGCTCCAGGAAGCTTCCTTTCCCTTGGAGACGCTTTGTTATTTGGAAAGAAAAAGGAACGTGTGAAAATAAATCTTCAGGTTGCAGAGGATCTATCCACAGGAGATTATTGTCATCTTGATATTCAGGAAATGAAGATGCTCTAAATAGCAAAGGCAGATCATTACTGCCTTCCAAGGAGAGTTGGCAAGAACTCCAAAGAAGGGAAACCGAGTCTGCCTCCGTCCAAGTAGGACTCATGCATATAACAAATTTGCTTTTGATGGGGAAGTGGTGGGAATGAAAGCGTCAGCATTAATTACCCCAGTGTAACATGTTGGTAATACGGATCCCAAAGAAAAACATGCCCCTTTACAACATGGTCTCTATTTAGCCTTTGCAGAAGGTTTGGCCCATCCCAGGGAGAGGCAAATCGGCCCAGGAAAGGGTCATTTTCCATAGCACACTTGTATTCGTTTTTCTATTGCTGCAGTAACAAATGACCACAAACTTAGTTGCTTCCACAGTACAAATGTATCGTACTTTTAGAGGTTACAAGTTTGAAATGGGTCTCAAATCAAGGTGTTGACAAGGCTGTGTTCCTGCTGGAGGTCCTAAGGGAGAATCAATTTCCTTAGAGGATACCTGCACTCCTGGTTCATGGTCCCCTTCTGCCATTGCCCCTCCAACGCTGTGTCCATTGTCTCACCTCCTTCTCTGACTGATCCTCCTGCCTCCCTCTTATAAGAACTCTTGTGATTAAATTGAGCCCATTCAGAAAATACAGGATGATCTCCCACCTACAGAGGTCCTTACCAGTCCTTTTTGCCATATTAAGATAACAGGTTCCAGGGATAAGGACATGGACATCTTTGGGGGCCATTATTGTGTCTACCATTCAGTTGTAGCCTTTTCTGTTTCCAAGGGAACGGATAAGGAGCTCACTGTGCCTGCTCCAGTCTGAGGCAAGAGCAGAAGGGAACAGGATTGTGGTTCTGTTCTTCCAGGAGCATCGTGGAAGACGCAGCATTGAGTGTGGGGGACGAGAGTAGCCAGAGGAGGTGGTCTTGGACTTGGCATTCCTTTTTATTTATTTAGGGTTTTTCTGAGACACGGTCTTATTCTGTTTCCTAGGCTGGAGTGCAGTGGTACAATCACAGCTCACTGCAGCCTTGAACTCTTGGGCTCAAGTGATCCTCCCACTTCAGCCTCCCAAGTAGCTGGGACTACAGGCACTGCCATCATGCTCCACCAATTTTTAAATTTTTTGTAGAGATTGGGGGAGGTCTCTCTATGTTGCACAGGCTGGTCTTGAACTCTTGGGCTCAAGCAATCCTCTCACCTTGGCCTTCCAAAGTGCTAAGATTACAGGTGTGAGCCACCACACCCTTTAGAAAGGCCCTTCCTTTCTAAATAACAATGACGGCTACTACCTGTAACTGAACGGCTACTGTGCGCCACGCTCTCAGCTGAGGGTTATGTAGACAGCATCACCTTTATCCTCACAATAACCTTGCAAATATTTTTCTTGTTTTATACACAAGGAAGTGGAGGCTTGGAGGAGCAAATTGGATCCCCAAAATCACACATCTGGGGGGTGATCACTGAGATTCAATAACCATCAGACTCAGGGTCTGCTCCTAAACACCACATACCACCTACTCTCCACCCTCCCCAGTGGAGTGACCAAGGCACTACCAGCATAGTAAGGGGGAGTGGTGGCACCCAGAGACCAGAGAAAGGATGCCCAGAAGACAAAGGCCGGACCATGGCGACAGGACTCTTTCCCATCTTTGCAAGAGCTGGCTCTGGAATGAGGGACTATTTTGTGGGGGATGTGCCATTTGAGTCTGACTCCATTTGTAGCTATATAATGGCAGGCAACTGGGTGAAAAGTAAAAATACAGAGTAATCAGATGTTCTCCTGTAATCTAGTTGTCAGCTGGGGTAATATGTCATCTTGAGATAGAAATAAAATAAACAGCCAGGTGTGGTGACTCATGCCTGTAATCCCAGCACTTTGGGAAGCCTAGGTGGGATGATTGCTTGATTCCAGGAGTTCAAGACCAGCCTGGGCAACATAGGGAATGCTGGTCTCTACAAATAATAATTTTAAAAAGTTAACTGGGTGTGGTAGTGCATACCTGTGGTCCCAGATACTCAGGAGGCTGGGGTGGGAGGATTGCTTGAGCTCAAACAGTTGAAGCTGCGTGAGCCATGATCACACGACTGCACTCCAGCCTGAGAGACAGGGCAACACCCTTGCCAGAAGGTAAGGAAGCACGGATTAACAGAAGCATGCCAAAAGAACACAGGAGCCAACCCAAAAGAGCCTCAGATGGCCAAAGCTGGAACCATTTAAGCAACAAAATGACAAATAATTGTATTATAACCCAAGATACAAAATAAATATGCGTATGTTCATACTGATGTAAATTATGATTGAATACTGAGAAGGGGTGGCTCTTCTCTACAAAGAGCTGGGCGCGTTGGCTCCCGCCTTTAATCCCAACACTTTGAGAGGCCGAGGCAGGTGGATCACAAGGTCAGGAGATCAAGACCAACTGGCTAACACAGTGAAACCCCATCTCTACTAAAAATACAAAAAATTAGCCGGGTGTGGTGGCACGTGCATGTAGACCCAGCTACTCGGGAGGCTGAGGCAGGAGAATCGCTTGAACCTGGGAGGCAGAGGTTGCGGTGAGCCGAGATTGCGCCACTGCACTGCACTCCAGGATGGGTGACAAGAGCAAGACTCCATCTCAAAAAAGAAAAAAAGGATTCCAAACAATATATTAGATACATCCCCCTCCAGGAGGTGGAGTTTAATCTCCCCACCCACAACAACCCAACAAGCCTAGGCTCCAAAGAATGTTGTAGAAAAAGTGAAAAGTAGTGACTTAAGAGCAGAGCGATCTGGCAGATACCACCTTAACCAAGTGATCAACATTACCAGGCATGGCATGCCACGTACCCGCTGGTAGGACACCATGAGAAGGGCAGTCCACCTCTGTAGTGTTCCTTCTAAAAACCCATAACCCCAGTCCAGTCATGAGAGAAATAACAGAGAAAATCCACACTGAGGACATTCTGCCAATCTCCGTCTACAAAGGAGTCTTACCAGGACTCCTCAAAACCATCAAGTTCACGAAAAACAAGGAAAGACTGAGAATCCATTACAGATCAGAGGAGAAAGAAAACACGATGGCTCTGTATAACGTGGCATCCTCAACGGGATCCTGGAACAGAAAGAGGGCATTCTATGGGAAAACTGATACAATTCAAGTAAAACCTGGAGCTTAAGTAATCGTAATGTGCCAGCGCATGGTGGCTCACACCTGTAATCCCATCACCTTGAGAGGCCAAGGTGGGGGATCCCCTGAAGCCAGGAGTTCATAGACCAACCTGGACAACAAAGCAAGACCCTTCTCTCTACAAATAATTTTTTATAATAAAAAAAAATAGGCCGGGCATGGTGGCTCATGCCTGTAATCCAGAACTTTGGAAGGCCGAGGTGGCGAATCAGTTGAGGTCAGGAGTTTGAGACCAGCCTGGTCAACATGGTGAAGCCCTGTCTCTACTAAAAATACAAAAATTAGCCGGGTGTGGCGGTGCACGCCTGTAATTCCAGCTACTCAGGAGGCTGAGGCAGGAGAATCTCTTGAATTTGGGAGGCAGAGGTTGCACTGAGCCAAGATTGTGCCACTGCACTCCAGCCTGGGCGATAGAGTAAGACTCCAACTCAAAAAAAAAAAAAAAAAATAGAAGTTGCCACAACTGCTTGTTTCATGTAATGGCTATACTGAGGTAACGTACAGAGTTAACAATAGGAGGACTGGGTGCAGGATAGATGGACACCTATGTCCTACCAGAGCAACTTCAAATGTTTCTGCAAATTTCAAATTTGCCCAAAATGGAAGTTTATTTGAACACAAGCTTGAGCTCTAATTGAGGTTTTTAAAAACACATCCTTTTAAAGACGCATTCAATGAACACACATATAGAACTTAACCTGCTCAAGGCACTATTCCAAGAGCAGCACAAATATTAATTCTTCATTCTGGTATTCTCATCACATGTAACACCTCGCTGGTGTCTGGCTTCAGCGGGACCTTCTCCTCCACTTACTATCCTACCTCTCAGCTCATGTTTGCAGCCTGGGGTCGGCACCATATCAACCAAGGTTGTCTCAGCCCCTGCTCTGATTGCCATCAAAAAAGTGTCGTGTCCCCCGAACACTCCCGAAAAAAAGAACAAAGGCCGTTCACAAAAGATCTCTGTGTGTATCAGATGTCTCTGCTGTTTCGGAAGCAGTGGCTGGGCCGCCTCCACCAGACAAGGAGCCTGGCCTCTGTCCCCTCTCCCCCTCCTTCCTCCCTCCCGGTTTAGTTCACGCTGAGGTTGGTCGCTTCTTTCATTCACTGTCTCCTACGCAGTCCATGCCACGCGGGAGAAGTTTTTCACAAGTGGCTTTTTCCCCCCTGCAATGCAGAGACCGTGGCCTGAGTCTGGAGTTCCCCAACCGGCAAAATACGACAGAAACAGTTCATGCACACAAGCAAGGCCCCGAGTTAACTCTGCTGCAGAGGCGAGGGAGGCACAGCGCCGCCAGCCCAGGACCCAGAGCGAGGGCGTTCTCGGGAATTTGAAGGTCGCCACCGTCAAAGTTGGCATTAGGGGGCCTGCGCGTCCCGGGGCTTTGGGTCAGCGCCCGAGGCAGGAGTTCAGGGCTGGGGGCAAAGAGAGACCCTGGAGGTGACTAACGTGCCCTTTGCTTTACAGATGTGGCAGAGGAGTCCCAAGAGTAGGGGCTGTCCTCGGAGGGAGCGAGGTGGGGGAGTGGGAGCAGGCCCTGCCCAGAGCGCCCCTCGGACTGGGCGTCTGGTGCGCGCGGCAGAGGGGGAACCCCAGGTGGTGAGGACCCACAAAGGAGGCTGGCCTGACGGGCGCCTGCTTTGGGGAAAGCAGTCTGTGGAGAGAGGGCGGGCGATCGCGGCCCCACGCGGTTGTGCTGGCCGCTCGGCGCTGCAGGAAAGGCGCCCTAGCAGGATTCGCCCTCGGACGTCCCAGCTGCGCGCACGCAGGCGGCTCTCCAGCCACTTCTCAGGAATTCGCCTCCAAGACAATCAGCTCTTCACACAAGCATTCAAACCAAGGTGAGGAGCGATCAGATCCAACCAGATCTGCTTCCTAGGCCTGGCCAGGACCCTAAGCCCCCACCCACCTGCTCAGAGGCAAGCGGGGCCTAGGCAGCGCGTACCCGCCCACCCGGTCAGCTGTAAGACGCCCTGTTTAGCGTTACTCTGCGACCCTGGGATGGGCCTGGGCAGGAGCTTGCTTCCCCTGGCTAAACGCAGTCAATGAAGCGGGTTCACTTGCCTAAGACGCCGGCCCCTGCCCATCACCCCCGTGCGAAGACGCAGGGCCTCTCTCCTTCTAGTCAATGGTCCTTGGGCGTGGGAAGGGGCAGGAGAGTTCGCTTTTCTCTCAGCCCGAAGCTCAGCCTAACAGGAGGGCCCTGCCTGTGGGGCAAGGTGGGCTCTGCACTGGATGGGACTCTTCTAGGAGCAGTAAGTCCTGATCTCCAAATTTAACCCTGCTGGTTGAGTTATGACGTTACCCACCCTGGTAAACTAGCCCATATGTTACCAAGGGGAGAAGGCTGTTAGGCCCTTGCCAGCCGTGAGGGAGGAGAATCTGGAGAACAGAAAGGAGCCACCAGGTGCAGGGTGTGGGAGGGACATCTGAGCAAGGCAGGCCACATGTGGGCTCAGGGACAGTGGGGATGAGAAATGGTACCTTCTTCATTCTGCCTGGAAAAGGGCAGTGGGCCAGGTCTCTCTCAGCGGGGCTGAGGACCCTGGACAGAGCTCAGGTCCCTGGATACAGTTCCTCCACAGAGTGGGGTGGGGAATCCAGGAGGGGCTCCACCCTCTGAGGCTCACCCAGGCTGCAGGAATCCCTGGGACCTAATAATACACACAAATCAGAAAGCAGGCTGCAGGCCCTGGCCATGCAAGGAGAGAAAGAAAGCTGACGCCTGTCCTAGCCTGGCCCCGCTAGCCTTGCCCTAAAAGCAGCAGGGTGCCTGGTCCCAGAGCCCAAGGCCTCGCTGGCTGGGCAGCCAATGGCACCCTATATCAAGAGGATGAGCATGCTGCAGGGAATGGCAGGCATGTGGCCCAGCTGTCACACTGAGCACAGCCCTGAGCTGGGGCCGCCTGCCTCAGACTGCTCCCACTCCGAAACCTCCTTCCTGCCCCCACTCCGAAACCTCCTTCCTGCCCCAGGCTCTGGAGCCAGCAGAGGAGCTGGCATCAGACCAGCTCAGGCACTTTCAGCCTAGTTAGGAGGACCAGGTGCTTAGGGAGGGGGAAGGGGGAATACACACAGCCTGATAATGGGGAGTCTGAAACGGAACACGAGGAGGTCGCTTAGAGGAGAGCAAAGGTAAAAACCTGCTTAAGGAAGGTGGAGGGCATTGTTCTCAACACTGGCTGTGACTGATGGGATCTGCAGGGAAATGCTCCCTTTTATCTCCCACCCAGGAAGGAATCTGAGAGCTTCCGTGTCCCAGACTTGCCAGCCATCACCCCCACCACGTCCCCTCCAAACATTCCATGCCACTACAGACACAGGCTCCATGACTTTGTGATCAACCATCAGCCTTGTTTTTCAAATCTACTCAACAGGAATACGTTGAGCTTTCCTCCGGAGCCACCAGAGCAGCTCCTTCAGTTCTTGGCCCCAGAGGAAAGATCCCTTCCCCAGTTCAGGGTGGACAGAGATGTCAGGAGACTCGCTGATCAGCCCCAAGGCCCTCCCTGAGCCAGCCCTGGGTGTAAGGACCTACATAAGCTCCTGGGGGCCACGTTAGAAGGGAAACTTGGTCACTGTTCTCAAGGAGTACCTGAGATTAACAAGACCCAAGTCAGAAAGCTGGTGCCAAGGGAGGGTGTCCAAGCAGTTCAAGGCTACCTTCTGCCCAGAGCCATGGACCCCACACACACAGCTCCATGTGTATGTGCAGGAAAGGCAAAGTAGTTTGAATTCCTGATCAGAAGGGCGGGGAGCACTGTGTGGACTGAGCTCCCAGGCCTCCCTGGAGCCAGGCACCTGAGGCGCTGGGAGACAACGTCCCTGAGAAGGGGCCAAGTGCAGAGGAGGAGGGAGTGGCGCAGGAGAGCACAGGGTGTGCACTGAGGCCCTGGCTCTAGAGCTCCCAGGCAGGGTCTGGATGCTCTTGTCTCTCCCCAAGAGCATGAGAACCCCCGGGAGATGCCTACCAGAGCTGCTCTCCTGGCTCTCAAGTTTGGATTTAAAGCTGTGCTTACTCGCCCAAGGGGCTAGGGGAAAGAACAGGCCCTTTGTCAGCAGCCTTCTTTCTACGATCAGGCAGAGGGTGGGAAGGAGAGGACAGCTGCCACCCAGGAGTCTCCAGAAAGGAGAGGGCTGTGGCATGGCCAGCCACCCCCACTCAAGGCATGGTCCTCGGGCCCTTGGAGCTGTGCCATGGCTAGGACTCTGCTTTGCTGTGCAGGCAGGCCCTGGGAACCTGGCTCTTCTACATCTTGTTCTGAATGTGGGGATTCTTCCTGAGGATGGAGTGGACATGTGCCCATGCCTCTTCTCCACCAAGTCAGGAGCTGGGAAGAGAACAGCAGGGCCAACATCCATCCTGGGCACGCAAGGGCACACATTAGCTCTGGCTGCCCATCCCTCCCAGAGCATGGCAGAAAGGGGGGTGCCACAGGGCTCCCAGCTCACCCCCAAGTTCCTCTCAGCAAGAGAAAACCTGAATTCCCCTCTTCTGAGTACTTTGAAGGCAACAGGATATACACATTCAACATTCACCTTCTGGTTTGAGCTTGTTCTGAGGTTCTGGCAGGCAAGTGGTATACACTTGACCATGGAACAGTTGACCTCTGTCAGGGAAGATCCTCCTCTTCCACCCAGCACGCAGCTTCAGGAGAGATCCACAGGGAGCAGTGAGGGAGGAAACGGACTCCTGCCTAAGTCAGCAGGTGTCGGTCCATCTGAATCAACCCTCTGCAGAATGGAAGCCCCAGTCCACGTGCCTGTCATTTGCTCTGATCATCTGTTAGTGCACCAATAGCAGCAGCCCCCACCAGGAGCCTTATTATGTGGGTGTCACATTTAAGTGCCTATTAGCACAGCTTCCCTGAGCCCCTCCTGCAGCTGCTACCACCCTTTGGTGCCAAGACCCAGGCGGTTGTTCTGGTTGACTCGCTGTTCTCCTTTCCAGAACCCTGATTACTGCTGAGAGGGCTGGCAACTCCCCCTCAACCCTGTACAGCAGCAGCTGAAAGCGCCTGGTTATTAAAAAGGCGAAGAGCTCCTGATAAGAGAGAGGGATCGCTTTGTAATTCCAATGTAGACTTCTAAATTCTTCCCCCGTCCTCATCTGCTGCCATCAGATTCCCCTCCACCAGCTGGAAGGCTTAGTTAACGAGTCAGATATGAGCAGGCGCTGATATAAAAATAGAGGCAGGTGGTGGGAGCTGGCGCTGTGACTCACCGTGTGGCAAGCGTGGGGCTCTGCAGACAGCTGCAGGCCTTCTGCCCTCCCCCTCGGCCTCCTCCTCCTCCCCTCCTTCTTTCCCCTCTCCTATCTCTCCCTGCTCCCTCTCTCTCCCCCACCCTCTCCCTCCCTACCCCTCCCTCTCCTCCTCTCTCCTTTCTTTCTCTCCTTTCCTTCCCTTCCTTCCTTTCCTTTCCTCCCGTTTCCCTCTTCCTTCTCCCCTCCCTCTCCCTCATCTCTCCTTCCTGCCTCTTCCCCACCATTTCCAGCCCCGGAGCACAGGCCTCCAAGCAGACCCTGGGTCAAGCCAGGCTATTTGAGCAGGTTTCTCATTTATCATTTACATTGCCCCCGAGGTAGTGAGTGAAATGGAAGGAAATGCCAAAATAGCACAGACTCTCATTCTC
Source organism: Ateles fusciceps (assembly GCA_036589455.1). Classification (NCBI taxonomy): domain Eukaryota; kingdom Metazoa; phylum Chordata; class Mammalia; order Primates; family Atelidae; genus Ateles; species Ateles fusciceps. The sequence goes on from JAZHEH010002229.1 coordinate 618,833, forward strand.
CTTAGGGCTTTTTGAGTTTTCTGCAGAGAACATTTGAGTTCTAATGACCCCCATGCCAGTCCCAAGGCTCCAACAGACTGAGAGGAATTAAAAGGGCTGGGACTCAAGTCGTACAATCTCAGAGCCCAGGCTGCCCCCCCTCTCCCCCACTAGGCAAGCCATCTCCAGGGTTCCCAACCTGCCTGCTGCCCCACACCAGCCAAAGCTGCCAAAGAAAGGTGTCCTTGGTGAGCATTCAAATGAGTGAATTAGAGACCTGAGAGCTGTCATTCAGTTCTCCCTCCTATACCCAGCGAGGCCAGGCTATCTCCCTCTCTCTCTCTCTCTCTCTCTCTGTGTGTGTGTGTGTGTGTGTGTGTGTGTGTGTGTCCCTCTCTCTCCTTAAAACAGTTCAATGGATCTCCATTGCTCTTAAAATATTTCTTTTTTGAGACAGAGTCTCACTCTGTTGCCCAGGCTGGAGTACAGTGGTGTGAACTCGGCTCACTGCAGCCTCCATCTCCCAGGTTCAAGCAATTCTCCTGCCTCAACCTCCCAAGGAGCTGGGACTACAGGCGTGTACTGCCACACCCAGCTAATTTTTATATTTTTAGTAGAGACGGGGTTTCACCATGTTGGCCAGGATGATCTCAGTCTCCTGATCTCGTGATCCACTGCCTTGGCCTCCCAAAGTGCTGGGATTACAGGTGCAAGCCACTGCGCTTGGTCCAAAATAAAAATTATATATACATTCAGCAGTGGAGGGTCTGCACAGGCTGGGTTGGCCACCTCTGCCTCCTCCCCAACTCCGCACCACCCCTACCTTCTCTCCCAGCTACACTGACCTCCCTTCAGGACTTAGAGGACCCCAGGACCTTGCGCGAGCCATTCACCCTGCCTTTCAGAGCTGCACTTGCTCTGGAAGCCCTCCCCTGATGCGAGACTTGGTCAATGCTGTCCCATGCCACACCCCTCCTTTGTAGCATGTGTGAAATTTGCCGAGGCACATTGGTTCGTATTGCTGTTTGTTTGTTTGAGGCGGGGTCTCACTCTGTTGCCCAGGCTGGAGGGCAGTGGTACGATCTTGTCTCACTGCAACCTCTGCCTCCCGAGTTCAAGGGATTCGCCACCTCAGCCTCCGGAGTGGCTGGGATTACAGGCACCCGCCACCACGTCCGACTAATTTTTGTATTTTTTAATGGAGATGCGGTTTCACTATGTTGGCCAGGCTGGTCTTGAACTCCTGACCTCGGGTGATCCACCCACCTTGGCCTCCCAAAGTGCTGGGATTACAGGCTTGAGCCACTGCACCCAGCCCGTGTTACTATTTGATCAATATCTGCCTCCCAACTAGACTGCCGGCTCCGTGAGGACCAAGACTGATTTGTAGGTGCTTGGCAAGTGTCCGTTGAATAAATCAGCGAATTAATTGAGGACTGGAAAGGGTGCCAATAAGCAGGGCAATAGCAATCCAGACAGAGTTCTGGATCCATTTGGAAAATAAGCTGAAGAATAATCTCAACTCAATTTTAGATGTCTTAACTTCTCAGGCTGAAGAGAAGCACAGCTCCTCCCATGTGGTGTCATAACCAGGAAACTGCATGGAGGAAAAAGGACATAGACACTTCCCTGGCTGGAGGCCCCAGTGTCTGTGCTTTCCTGTGGCCTGGAACAATTTGCTTTGCATCATGGTGTCCAGGGCTGCCCGTTGGAAAAAATACAGCCGCCCAGTGCAGGGCTGGGGTTGGATGTGGGAAGTGAGACTCATCGTCTGTACTGCCGCTGCAAGTGGAAGTGTGCGTTCTGGAGCCTCTCTCGCCTCATCTTCATATCTCAGCCTGAACCAGTGTTTGCCTTGCCCCTGTGGGGAAGACATCCCCTGTAATTTCAGAGATGCTGAGTTTCCTGGCTTTCAAATTCCTTGCCTCCAGTGCCGGCATCTCTGGGAAAACACATGCAGCTCCCCCATCCTCCAACCCACAGAGACTGACCCTGATAGATTCTGCCCCAGGGCTCCTGGAGATCTGAGCATGTGTCTTCCTGGGCCTCACTGCACCCCCATGGTCCTGCTTCCGCCTGCCTGCCTTGTGCTGAATGCTAGAGGCTGAAACAAACAGCGGAAAATCCAGATTCTAGAAACAGATAACATGCGCCCTGAGATGACGCCCTAACATGTGCCCTGATACGTGCCCAGGGATGACAGGCAGCCTTTTTAAGCATTTACTTGAGAAGAAGTTCAAGTACTGTTCAGTTACCCCATCTAACTATATTCCAGGCCAGGGATGGTGGCTCACGCCTGTAATCTCAGCACTTTGGGAGGCCGAGGCGGGTGGATCACCTGACGTTGGGAGTTCAAGACCAGCCTGACCAACATGGAGGAACCCCGTCTCTACTAAAAATACAAAAAATTAACCAGGCATGGTGGTGCATGCCTGTAATCCCAGCTACTCAAGAGGCTGAGGCAGAAGAATCGCTTGAACCTGGGAGGCAGAGGTTGCGGTGAGCAGAGATTGCGCCATTGCACTTCAGCCTGGGCAACAAGAGCGAAACTCCATCTCAAAAAAACCAAAACCAAAACAAAAACAAAAAAACAAAAAATAAAACCTATATTCCATATTGTGCTTCTCCGTGCCTGCAGTGGTAGAGATATTCTAGACATATATGCTGATGAATACACAAAACAAAAGGGAGGGAGGAAAGTGGAGTTGAATCTTGAGCTCTGTAGCTTAGGAAGGAGAAAGAAGTCTCTGTAGCTTAGGAAGGTCTTTCTCCTTCCTAAGCTACAGTGGAGTCTTTTCTGAAGCTCTCAAGGAACCTGCCTTGGAAAAACGTGACTCTCCCCCTTCTCCTAGCTTGCTCCCCTCATCCTACAGAAAAGCCGCTCCTCCCTGTCCAGAATGGTATTGGAGGGGGAAACCCAATGTGCTAGGCGGAGCTGGGACTAGAACTCAGTCTCCTGAACCCCAAGTGTTCTCTTCCCACTGATGTCTGCTAAGTGCACCCAGAACTGCTCCAGTGCACGGGCAGATCCATGAAAGCAGAAACCTGAGTTCCTTCCAGTAGGTGCCGCCTTGCATCACATATGATCCCTTGTGTCATACATGTGTATGATCAGGTATGATCCTCTGATCCCCTGCCCAGCCCAAGCCCCTAAGCTCCTCCATCTGTTGCAGGAGCCTGGCCTCTGAGCATCGTTGGGGTTGTGAATGGATCCGCCCAAACTTGTCCCTGCTACTGGAAAGAGAATTCTGGGCTGCTGGACTAGTAGAGCCTTTCTTTTCTGTTTAATTGTTCATTTGTGCCTTTTGACTTCATATTTTAATGTTATCATAACACATGTTTGTTGAAAAAATAACATAGGTGGAAACATCATGGTACAAAAAGGTCAGGAAAAAAAATTCCCCACTATTCCACCCACAGAAGCTGTCATGGTGATTTATCACTTTGACCTGCTTTCCTCGTCCCTTTCGCCCTTCCTTCTTTTATTGTTTTTATGTTCACAGTTCAACTGATCCCTGTTGACGCATGGCATATTAGCTTTGGGCTTCGAGGGCTCCAGGCATCTCGGCCTCCCAGCTGGTGGCCTGTCATCCTGGGAAAATTTTCAGATTCAGTGCATTTTTAGGCCCAGGAAAAAGGCAACAGCTTTAAAATAAGGCATCAGAATTTGGGGCAAACTTTCTGAAGCCTACATGTGAGATTTGAGATGTTTTTCAGGGGTGGTTAAAGACAAAGCTGTTAAGTAGGGTATATTGAGGTCTATTTTTAGGGAATATAGTGGGCTAAGTTCTTGAGATTAACACTCCTATTGAAAACAACTAAAAATGCTGGATAGAACATTTTTTTTTCTTGAGACAGGGTCTTATTCTGCTGCCCAGGCTGGAGTGAAGTGGTGCAATCTTGGCTCACTGTAGCCTTCACCTCACAGGCTCAAGAGACTCTCCCTCCTTAGCTTCCTGAGTAGCTGGGACTTCAGGTGCATGCCACTACCCCTGCTAATTAAAAGTAATATATTTTGGAGGGGTGGGGCACAAGGGGAGGAAGAGCATTAGGACAAATATCTAATGCATGCAGGGCTTGAAACCTAAATAACGGGCTGATAGGTGCAGCAAACCACCATGGCACAAGTGTTGGCTGAATAAATTCGTGAATAAGCAGGTTAAAAAAAACTGCACATGTATCCTGGAACTTAAAGTATATATATATAAATATATATATAAAATTTTACTTTAAGTTCCAGGATACATGTGCAGTTTTTTCTAATCTGCCCGGAGAGTGTTTGCTTATCCCAACTACCTTTAACTTGGGGTTTAACAGCTTTGGAAAGCCTGGGGCCTTCTTATAAGAAACTAGGACCCTGAAAGTCTACAGCATTGGGTAAGCTGAGAGGAGTGAAGTAGAACTACCCTACACCTACACTCAGGGAATTGTAAGGCAAGTTGCCTTGGCACTGAGTGCATGGTGATGCTGATGGTCATGGTATAGAATGCAAACTTCCAGGAAATAATAAATATAAACTCAGTCCTCATGTTTAGTTGCAAGATAGATTCATAATTCATATCACCTGGTGGACCAAGCATCCTAAAGCTTTGAATTTACTTTAACATAGTCTTGGATTGCAAGTGTTCTTCTGGAAGAAGCAAACACAAACCCTCTCTGAGGAGAGTCACCTTTATTCTAAGTGTCCCACAAGTAATTCTTCAAGGACAATGAGCATGGCACATTCAGGTGCACGTGGAAACAAGGCAGCATGAGTAAGAACTAAAGCAGAAATAACAGAAACAAACACTATGATTTCAGCCACTGGGATGATCATATCTGTATTATTATTATTATTGGAGCTGGAGTCTCACTGTTACCCAGGCTGGAGTGCAGTGGCACAATCTCAGCTCACTCTAACCTCCACCTCTCAGGTTCAAGCAATTCTCCCGCCTCAGCCTCCTGAGTAGCTGGAATTACAGGCATACGCCACAATCCTGGGCTAATTTTTGTATTTTAGTAGAGATGGAGTTTCACCGTATTGACCAGGCTGTTCTCGAACTCCTGACCTCAGGTGATTCACCTGCCCTGGCCTCCCAAAGTGCGGGGATTACAGGTGTGAGCCACCACGCCCAGTCTCATATCTGTATTATTAAAAGATTATGCATACTCTGTTAAAGAAGTAAAAGATAAACTAACAAATTTTTTCAGGGAACAGAAAACCATAACAATGTTACCTAGTTGATTTGGAAAATAACAAAATGTTTTCTAAAACAAAAAAATTAATACTAGAAATTTAAAACTCAATGAAAGTGTTTAACAGGACATTAAGCAAGTTAAACGAAGAGTTAGTGAACTGGAAGATCAGCTGGGTGATCTATACCATTCAGACAAATCCCCCCAATAAAAATGCAGAAAAGAAGTTGGAAAGGTGTAAAATGTAAGCAGTCTGGGAAACATAACAAGACTTTGTCCCTACAATTTTTTTAGCTGGGCTTGGTGGCACATGCCTGTAGTCCCAGCTACTTGGAAGCATAAAGTGAGAGGATCACTCGAGCCAAGTTTGAGGCTCAGTGAGCTGTGATCATGCCACTGCACTCCAGTGTAGGTAACAGAGCAAGATCCTGTCTCCATAATAATAATAATAATACAAAAATTAAATAAAATGTAAAGTATATCAAGAAGTTCTGACATCCTAGTTTTTGCTTACAAAAAATTTTGCTTTCATTAAAAGGCATGCAAAGTAAAATGCACATCTTAAGTGTATAGTCATGAATTTAACCTACATATCCCAAACCTTTAGTAAGATATAGAACATTTTTATCACCCCCAAAAGTTTCGTAATGCCTGACCTGGTTCTTAATCTCCTTCTCCACTCTCCAGACGCAACCACAATTCTAATTTTTTTTCTAGTTTTGCCTATTCTCAAATTTCATATAAATGGAATATTACAGCAGAAACTGCTCTGTGTAAATTTTCTTTTACTCAGCATGTTTTTGAGATCTATCCTGTTGTTTTGTGTATCCATGGTTTGTTCCTTTTTATTGCTGTATAGTATTCATTATAAGCCTACACACAGTTTCTTCTTTGTCTTGTTGATGGATACCCAAGCTGTTGCCAGTTTCTACTTTTATGAATAAAGCTGCAATTAGCATTCTTGTTCAAGTCTCTTTTTGAACATATGTTTTTATGCTTCATGGGTAAATTCCTAGAGGTGAAAATTCTCAGGTATTAGTTAGTTATATGTTTAGTTTTGTAAGAAACTGCCAAATGTCTTTCCAAAGCTGTTGCATCATTTTATATTCCCACTTATTCCAGAGTATGAGAATTTCTGTTATTCCACATACTTGCCAATATTTGGTGTTACCAGCCTTTTTATTTTTAGTCATAATCATGGATGTACAGGAGTGTCTGATATAGCTTTTATTTTTCGTCTTTCTGATGACATCAAGGAATGGGCACTGTTCAAAAGGGAATCTCAGCTGGGGGCAGTGGCTCATGCCTGTAATCCCAGCACTTTGGGAGGCTGAGGTGGGTGGATCGCTTGAGGCCACGAGTTTGAGACCAGCCTGGCCAACATGGCAAAACTCCATGTTTACTAAAAATACAAAAATGAGCTGGGTGTGGTAGCATGAACTCGTAATTCCAGCTCCTCAGGAGGCCGAGGCATGAGAATCACTTGAACACAGGAGACAGCAGTTGCAGCGAGCTGAGGTCATGTCACTTCACTCCAGCCTAGGTGACAAAGTTAGTGAGACTCTGTCTCAAAAAAACAAAAAAAAAGACAGAAAGATGGGGGAATGTCCCACAAATACTATGGTACCCAGCATGCTGTTGACATTGTTACAAACAAGTCAAGGGCAAGACTCTTGCCAAGATAATTGATGTGTTTATTGAGAATATTAGTCACACAAGATAAATTCCTGAAACACATTGAAAAAAAAAAAATCAGTAAAAGAAGGAAGCCAAAGAGAAAGGTACCTAGGTTCAACGGAAACACTAGCCTACTTTACCCGGAAAATCACACTTCGTGAGAACCAAAGAAGCCTGAGCTCGGCCGGGCATGGTGGCTCACACCTGTAATCCAATCACTTTGGAGGCCAAGGCGGGCGGATCACCTGAGGTCGGGAGTTCAAGACCAGCCTGACCAATATGGTGAAGCCCTGTCTTTATTAAAAAAAAAAAAAAAAAAAAAGGAGAAGAAGAAGCCTGAGCTGCTGGAACCTATTCTTTATGAAATTGTGGCATGATCAGTGTAAAAAATTAAGACTTCTGGTACAGGAGGAGGAAGAAGGGAAGAAGAAGAAAGAATAAGAAGAAAGGAGGAGAAGAAGAAAGGAAGAATAAGGAAGAGGAGGAGGAGAAGGGGAAAAGGAGGAGGAGAAAGGAGGAGGGGCAGGAGGAGAGGAGGAGGAGGAGGAAGACGGCAGCCAGGTGAACACACAGAGATACATTGACACATATGGAGAAGAAGGCCATGTGGTGATGGGCACAGAGGTTGGAGTGATGCATCTACAAGCCAAGGAATGTCAGGAATTGCTGGCCACCACCAGAAGCTGAGAGAGGCATGGAAAGATTCCCACTCAGAGCCTTCAGAAGGAACCTACCCTGCCTGCACCCGGATTCCAGACTCCTGGCCTCCAGAACTGTGAGAATAACTCCTGCTGTTTGAAGCCACCCATTTTGTGGCTTTGTTACAGCAGCCAGAAGAACCAAACACAAGCACCATGTAGGAAATTGGAGAAAATGGGGTGATAAAAGGCAACCGTGATTCTGTTCACATCCATGAGAACCACCAAAGTCATCTTTGCACGCTTCCAAATTTCCATTTCCCTCATTCACCACTTCTAGAAACGGTTTAATATCAAGATAAGCCATTAAGAAACTGACAAGGAAGGCAGGCCCAGTCAAGGGCTCAGGGCTCCTTCACCCAGTGACAGGCCCTCCAGCTTCCTATGTGGTAGGGTTGGCCTTGGGGAACCGCCCACATTCCAGTCTCCCACAGAGCTACCCGTGCTTCTGCCACCTCATGCCCCTTTTGGAAGTTGTAGTCCACAGCCTGCCTGAACAGTGCTCCGGCTGTGAGTGGCAAAGATGCAGGTGGACATGGGACCACCATGTTCCCACCATGCTGCCTGTCTAACCAACAAAGCAGGCTTCCTCAGCTTCTTTTCAAGAGCCACAGTTGAAGCTCAGAAGCTCTTTGTAGCTCCTCACAAGCGCTAGGACATGGCAACAGTGGTGAAACAAATGTTTTCCAAAGGACACAGGAGGGCAGAAAGGAAATGGAAGTGACAGAAAGAGAGACAAAGAGGACAGACAGGCAGGCAGGCTGACCCCACGGGCAGAGCCCATTTCGCTCCAGTCCTCCTGGCTGAGGCACTGCTGGGTGGGGGCCATGCCACTTTCTCTTGTCTCCCTGCAGCCAGGGCAAGAAGCAGGCCTTCTTGAGCACAACAAGGGATGTGTTTCCTCCATAAGAACCAGGACCTGGAACTCGTCCCGTCTTGTCAGGAAGCAATGCTGTGTGATGGAGCAGACTCACAGCCACACCTGGCTGAACAGAGTGAGAAACAGCACAGTACCCACAGAATCCAAACAGTTCGCAGGAGAATTGCTTGAGCCCAGGAGGCGGAGGTTGTAGTGAGCCGAGATCCGGCCACTGCACTCCAGTCTGGGCGACAAAGCAAGACTCAGCCTCAAAATAAATAAATAAATAAATAAATAATAAAAATAAATGACGTTTCTTAGATTCTGTGCATTTCCAGTGAAAACATGTAATTCCTAATTTTTGCACTTATTTTTGGTAAACAGTAATGTCAATGATGAGTTTTAAAAATTGGTGCTTGAAATACTATCATAGTATATTGAAAACTTCTGTCAATTCTAAACTATTATGAGTCATTTACAGATATGATCACAGGAGAAATAGGCCTTTCATGTCTTACTTAAATCCCAAGTGATTTAGGGCTCTAGTTCAAAACCCTTTAGCAGGGCAGTCAGCTAACACATGTAATAGCGATATTTTACCAGGCTGCTGGCTACATGAAAGAATTTTTTTTTTGAAATAGGGTGTCACTTTGTCACCCAGGCTGGAGTGCAGTGACACTATCTTGGCTCACTGCAACATCTGCCTTTTGGGCTCAAGCAATTCTCCCACCTCAGTCTCCTGACTAGCTGGGACTACAGGCACCCATCACCACGCCCGACTAATTTTTGTATTTTTAGTAGAGACAGCGTTTCACCATGTTGGCAAGGCTAGTCTCAAACTCCTGGCCTCCCAAAGTCCTGAGATTACAAGTGTGAGCCACTGCACCTGGCCATGAATGAATTATTTAGGCTATATGTGTGTAGGTTATGTTTGCTCAGATATGCATTTGCATATTCAGTATTACCAATACGTTAGTGTATTATCACATCAGATACATCTATATGTGTTTAATATTATCACTAAAAGCAGTATTCCTCTGAAAGACTAGCATTTAATCCATTTTTAACCTTCATCCACCCTGAATGGGACAATACAAGGTTTTCAGTGAACATATTAAAATCTTAAATTTTATCAATATTGTCAATACTCTTGATATCTGGATTTGAGAGTACCACACCCTTGGAGGCCTCAAAGATTTCTGAAGTTTTTCAATAGGCCAGAAAGTAAGGGATTAAACATTGACTATGTGGCATATAACATAGCTATTTTGTCAATTGCAGCTATAAACTTATTTACAAATGAGTTTATTACCTTGAGTTTGAATCCATTATATTTAGGGACCACTGCTTTTGACTAGGAAACATTAACCTCCTTTTAAAGAATAGGTACTGCACTCTCCCCACAGAAATTCATACTCTGTTGATATATTTGCTGCCTTTAAAACTTTTTTGGCTAGGAAGGTGTTCCTCCTCTCCTTGCTTACCTCCTCCTCTTCCAATGCCAGCCTCAGCTTCCCACCCCTCTAACACTTCTTTGCGGCCCTTCTTTCTGGAGCTCTCACCTTGGCCCTTCCTTGCCTCCTTCCCAGCCCCTGTATGAGGGGATTTTTCTTTCTACCAGCAGCACCTGGTGTGAAGCAAAGGATTTCCCAGTAGGAGAGAGATAGTGACAGTCTTCACTTGCAAATTAAAACTGGCTTATTAAGCCTGGACATAGTAGCACAGGCCTGCAATTCCAGAACTTTAGGGGTCTGAGGCAGGAGCATTGCTTGTGGCCAGGAGTTCGAGACCAGCCTGGGCAGCTTAACAAGACCCTGAGACCCTGTCTCTACAATTAAAAAAAATTAAAAATTAGTTGGACGTGGTGGCACATGCTAAAATATTAGCAACTGGGGGAGGCTGAGGTGGGAGGATCCCTTGAGCTCAGTTAGTGGATATAGTGAGCTGCGATAGCACCACTGCACTCCACCCTGGGTGACAGGACGAGACCCTGTCTCTATTAAAAACAAAAACAAAGTGACTTATTAAATACAAAACACCACCCCCCCCCCTCAGATCTGGAGATTCAGTCAGAGAACACCACAGGCGGAGCTGAGATGCCCTCTGAGGGACAGCTCTCTGGCCCCAGCACCATGGTCAGCGCCCTTTGCCTACCGGGACCCAGGGTCATCAGCCGAGGCCGACCTGGCAGTGGGGGCAACTCTTGGGAGCGCTGCGCAGTGGAAGAAAACTGCCTCCCCACACCTCAGATGGGCAGGTCAGGCCACCACCAACCGCCAGTCATCTGGAATGGATCTGATCCAGGGGGGAACCGGCAAAGGAGCGTGGGAAGTGTCACTTTTGTCTTACAAGGAGCTCATTCATTTGTAGTATTGTGAAAAGTGATTTTAGAGGATGTAGGGGTTGGGAATCCCTCTTCCTACTCCACTCCCTTCCCCCACCCCAAGCAAATAAACACAACCACTTTACGCAGCTTAACAGAATGACTTTAATGCTTCTTCTAGTTTGCCATTTCCTTCCACAGGGCTTTGTTTCGAAAAATAACAAAATGAAGTAATAAGTTAATGTATGTACACGTTATAAACACTGTGTCAGTTTACGATGGCAGCAACGGAAGTTGTTACAAAGAAAGTGACTGCGGAGTGGCTGGAGTTCAGCCGCCCATTGAGCAGATTCGTCGTCCTGAGAAGTCGCGCACTGGAGGTGGAGTGCGTCTAGAAGCATTTGCGGTGGACGATGGAGGGGCCGGCCTCGTCGTACTCCTGCTTGGTGATCCACATCTGCTGGAAGGTGGACAGCGAGGCCAGGATGGAGCCGCCGATCCACACCGAGTACTTGCGCTCCGGCGGGGCGATGATCTGCAAAACAGCGCGTGAGGTGGGGAGACCTCATCCCGGAGCCCACCCCGCCGGCAGCCCACGCAGGCCGCCGCCCACCTTGATCTTCATGGTGCTGGGGGCCAGCGCGGTGATCTCTTTCTGCATGCGGTCAGCGATCCCGGGGTACATCGTGGTGCCCCCCGACATGACGTTGTTGGCATATAGGTCCTTCCTGATGTCGATGTCGCACTTCATGATGCTGTTGTAGGTGGTCTCGTGAATGCCCGCCGACTCCATACCTGGGGGCCACGAGGGGGAAGCGTGAGCGGGAGCTCGGGGCGCCTGGGGCCGGCGGGGCCTGGGGACCGGGGGGGCCGCGGCGCGGGCGCGCGGGGCTCACCGATAAAGGAGGGCTGGAAGAGCGTCTCCGGGCAGCGGAAGCGCTCGTTGCCGATGGTGATGACCTGCCCGTCTGGCAGCTCGTAGCTCTTTTCCAGGGAGGAGGAGGAGGCGGCCGTTGCCATCTCGTTCTCGAAGTCCAGGGCCACGTAGCACAGCTTCTCCTTGATGTCGCGCACGATCTCGCGCTCAGCTGCGGAGAGCAGAAGCAGGAGAGGAGCCCTCACTCAGCGGCCGCCGCCGGCCCTCCCGCCTGGGGTGCCGGGGCGCCGCGCACCTGTGGTCACGAAAGAGTAGCCGCGCTCAGTGAGGATCTTCATCAGGTAGTCGGTGAGGTCGCGGCCCGCCAGGTCCAGGCGCATGATGGCGTGCGGCAGCGCGTAGCCCTCATAGATGGGCACGTTGTGGGTGACACCGTCACCGGAGTCCAGCACGATGCCTGTGCGCGCAAGGGAGAGAGTGAGCGGCTGGGGGCGAAGCCCGGGCTGGGCGCTAGGGGCGGGGGCGGAGGCGGGAGAGGGGCCTGGGCGCCGCGGGCACTCACCGGTGGTCCGGCCGGAGGCGTAGAGGGAGAGCACGGCCTGGATGGCCACATACATGGCGGGCACGTTGAAGGTCTCAAACATGATCTGGGTCATCTTCTCGCGGTTGGCCTTGGGGTTGAGGGGGGCCTCGGTGAGCAGGGTGGGGTGCTCCTCGGGAGCCACACGGAGCTCGTTGTAGAAGGTATGGTGCCAGATCTTCTCCATGTCGTCCCAGTTGGTGATGATGCCGTGCTCAATAGGATACTTCAGGGTCAGGATACCTCTCTTGCTCTGAGCCTCGTCGCCCACGTAGGAATCTTTCTGACCCATACCGACCATGACGCCCTGCGGAGCGGAGACACCACGCACCCGTTAACGCCGCTCCGGGTGGAACCGGCTGGATTATGCGGGGACCCCGGCCCCGTTCCCTCTGCGGAGGGGCAGCCTGACCTGGTGTCGGGGACGGCCCACGATGGATGGGAACACGGCCCTAGGGGCGTCATCACCGGCGAAGCCGGCTTTCACCAGGCCAGAGCCATTGTCGCACACAAGGGCGGTAGTCTCGTCTTCGTCGCACATGGTGTCTAGTTTCTGCAAGGACAGGGAGACCGTGAAGAGGCGCGGTGCAGCAGCACAGAAGCCTCAGAGGCGCGGGTAGGCCCGGCCGGCCCCGACATCCTCGCTCCCCAGGAACCTAGGGACATCCTCTGTCGAGCCACTCAAGTTCTGCCAGGGCGGTGACCAAGGTGTCTCTTCCCGAGCTTTGTCCCCTGGCTAAGGGCTGTTCTGCACCAGGAAAAGGGGCACAGGGTCGTGAGACCTCACTGAGAAGTCCTCTGCCCTGCACAGCCAGGGGAACATGTCCCCCCAAGACCTGCCTTCCCTGCCTGACACCTGCTCCAAGAGCTGGACGCTAGTGCCCATCCTCTGCGCCTCCCTGACCACATCTGTCACCCAGGGGGATAAAGCCTGGGCACTGCCTGCTCGCTGGGCCAGCGGGAGTGTGGAAGGAGAGGCCCATGGGAAAGGGTCGGCACCTCATGCAGGGAAGAGTTGCCTGTTAGGAACCCTACCACATTTCAAACTCAATAAGGCCTTTTGTCTGCTGGAAACCCAGAGTGGGTGGCCCTGGTTGCTCATTAGCTCTAGCGCTAGTTTGGAAGGGAACTGCCTTGGAGACGACTAAAGTAAAACCGTTTATCTCCCTAGAAACATCCTACATGCCAGGTAAAGCAACCAAGAGGGGCTAGAAAAAAAATGTGGAGACGTCCAATTTCCAGAGGCCGACTGTCTTGTCTCTTGTTTAAAGCTCGTGTGGCTCCGGGGACGAGGCACAGTGCGCAGGGCGCCGGCCTGAGGCTGACCAGGTGAGCCGACTGGGTTCTGCCCCGGACTCCTTCGGGTTCCCCTCAGTAATGCCCTGTCCCCTTGTCCCCTCCCAACTTCCGCCCTACCTGGGCAGGTAGCTACAACTGCTACTCTCGGCTCGGGCCCCGGTCGCCGCGGGAGGGAAGCGAGGCTTCGCTCGGCGCTGTCCGCTGCGGTGGCCGATTGTCCCTCTGCTCAGGTTTGTATAGCCCGCGGGCTCTCCCTCCTCGCCACCCCGCAGGAATGTCGCTGCCCTTCTCAAGCCATATTTGGGTGTTGGGCACTAGAGCCCCCTCCCTCGGCCGGTTCGCGGCCTGGGCCCCCGCCCGGGTCCCCGGCGTTGACCAAAGAAGGAGTGGGTTGGCCCGGTCCCAGGTAACGCGGGCCGGGCCGTATATGGAGTGTCTCCCTAGCAGGTTTGCCCCTCCTGACCCGACCCAGTTGCCCGCTGGAGGGGATGAGGTGGGGCGAGGGTCACCACGTGCGCGGGTGGGTTCATGTGTGAGCTTGCACTCCGGGAACCGCACCTGTCCCAAAGGCCTCCCCACCCATGTCCACTCTGAGCGCCCTGGGCGCTCGGGGAAGGTGCGGGACTGCTGACCTCCAATATTTCAACTCTTCTTCGGGTTCTTTGCTCAGATCCCCAAACTCCCACTTGCGACTATCGGGAGGAGGGTGACGTGTGGAGTGGGGGGCTTGGGAGGATTGGAGAAGCAGTCCCTCCTGAGCCTCAGGCAGGGAAGGAAGGCGAACTCCTTCCCCCTTACGCCCCTGGAACTCCATTTCTCTTCCCACCCTCGAGCTCCCTGAATCCAAAAAGCTAAGCCACGTCGACCCCTTCCCCCACCGCAGAGAGGGCCACAGGCAGCTGGAGGGCGCGCAGCTGTCGCCGGACAGACAACTGGTGGGGGGGGGTGGGGGGTGGGGGGCGAGGGTGGAGCGCTGGGGAGGAGGCGCGGGGGCTCCCGGGGACAGGCCTGAACGGTGGCTCTGGCACTGTCAGGCGCAGAGCCTGGGCACACGGAGCTCCGCCTCAGGGACACGCAGCGCGCTTGGGTCTCCTAAAGGGAGTGAAGGAGTTGGGGTTCCCCCTCTTCTAGGTCGCACTGGCTCCAGGGTTGGTGGGCTGAGGCCCTCCCCCAACCTCTTTGGTGGTGCTATGTGTGTCCCTCTCCTGGGGCTGAAAGACAAGGGTCACAACCGTGGGAGGTGGAGACGGGTGAGGGGCTCTTCCTAGATGAGGCTTTGCTGGTCCTTCCTCCCAATAAAGAGGACAAGGACACTGCACTCTAGGATGGGTAGCAGTTTTTCCTTCTGCAAAGGCTGAACAAACTCATCTTTATATTTAGAGGATGATGTCTGCCAAGGCCGGGCGGCCTCCCAGTCCACCTTGGAGTCATCACCTACCACAGCCTGCAGGTTCTATTTATATCACTGATATATGGGGCTATGCCTTTCAGATTTTCTAGAAGGATTTGGAGCTACTTATGGTAAAGTGGAGTGGGGGTCAGCAGAGGTTACCCAGTTGGTGCCTGTCTCTCTCTCTCTCCTTCCCTAAGTCAAGGACAATTCTAACCTTGTGGAGGAGCAGTCTTTTGTGATGAAATCAGTGGCATGCTTTAAGGGTGTACATCAGTGACGTGGTGTGGGCCAGAACAGAATCACTCATTTTTCTGATGTGCTTAAGTGCTCCCAAAATAGTTGCAATTTCACATTTGGTAGCGGAACTCAGCAACTGGGACAGGTGTGGATTCTCTAAAAGGGGGGATAGAAGCATATGTGACCCTCCTCTGTAGCCCGCATCACCGCAGCTCCTTCTAAAAATAAGTATTAACAAAAATATTTTCGTGAATTACTACCTTCCTAAAAACGATTAGTCAATTAATAAATAAGGAGTTTGGTTAGTATAGGGCCTATTTGGTGAGTATAAAGGCTCCTATGATTTCATATTTGGTTCTTCTAAGTATTTTGGAGAATAAGTGAATAACTGACAGAACTGTATTTCATTTTCAATATCCTGTGTCCTCCTGTGTACGCGAGTAGTGGAGATACTAGAAAAAACCACCTGGCAAATGAGCTGTGTGTAATGTAAGGGGATTAGCTCACGTTTGGGCCTTGAGGTCAGGAAACGTGCTGCCGTACACTGGATACCTCAACATTTGTTGGCATTCCAAAGGAGAATGGGATTGTCACTATTTTTCAAAATTCTTGCTCAGTTCATCTCTTACCTTTCCTCGAAGCAAGCCTTTCCAAGCTCAGTCTGTTACACTCAAACCCACACTAAAAGCTGACCATGAATAAAAACACTTGCAAGCAGAGACCTGCTAGTACAGCAAACTGTGGGAGATGGACCCTGAGGTGGCCAGTCCAGACATCTGCTCCCTGCCCACATGATTTGTGGCTGGTTTAAATAGTCCCTGACAGGTCACCACAGGCCACCCTGTCTCATTCTGGTCTTGCTGCACTCTCATTGGCTTAGAGAATAGACTGAATGAGTGGGAGGCAGAGCCATGTCTCCATACATGTATGTTTAGGGGGAGCGCAGCGGTGCCCTGCACAGCCTTTTGAGAATTGTCACTAAATAAAGGCCAGCCATGTAGGGTATGCTAGACAGGGAGTTCCTGCTTCTAAGTTTTCAGGTGCAGCCTCAGCTCTTCATACCCTGATGGGGCACTTCTGCTACCACTATGCCAGTGTGTTCACACTTCCCTTCTCTCCAATCGTGCCCTCAACACTCCACACACCAATCTTGCTCAGTCCGTCTTCCCTACTGCGTTTCCTATCAATTTAAACAGGAATTGGGAAAACACTTTGTAATATGCTTTCATGTTTCAATTAACCTTTTAACTATCCCAAGGTAAATAATATAGGTATTATTCATTCCAGCTTTTTATTTTAAAGAAAACTGAGGCTTAATGAGCATTCACCCCAGGTTCCACAGCAGCCAGTGGAGGAGACAGGCTGGGCTGCCTCTCTCCAGTCTTCCCCAACACCGGGTACAGTTCGAAACAGAACAGACCCTTGAGGAATCTTTTCCAACAATGAGCCATAGACATCCTGACACAAAAAGTCATGGCTTCCCCCAGAAACTCAGCTTTGAGGGTCTGGCTGGCCACTCAGTTAAGAGACATTCCAGGGATGGGTGAACAAAGACAAACACATTCTCCTCACAAGCTACTTAAAAAGGTAGGGTTGGCTGGGCACGGTGGCTCATGCCTGTAATCCCAGCACTTTGGGAGGCTGAGGCAGGTGGATCATTTGAGGTCAGGAGCTCAAGACCAGCTTGGCCAACATGATGAAACCCTGTCTCTACTAAAAATACAAAAATTAGCCAGGCATGGTGGTGTACACGTGTAATCCCAACTACTCGGGGGGCTGAGCCAGGAGAATCACTTGAACCTGGGAGGCGGAGGTTGCCGTGAACCAAGATCCCACCACTGCACTCCAGCTTAGGAGACAGAGACTTTGTCTCAAAAAAAAAAAAAAAAAAAAAAAGAAAAAAGAAAAGGTTGGGTCAACCGCTGACAGTTACAAAGAAAGGACTTGAATTTTCTGTTTTTTCTTCCTCCTGAAGCTGGTGGTTTTTGCCCTCCTGGCCACCTCTAAGAGCCTGATGATTCACTGGAGCAGTACCCTATCTCCAACCTCCTTCTTTATACCCAGAATATCATGAACTGGTTAGCAGCTTCCATTGTGGAATCAAGCAGAGCTGCATTGACCTTCTCCACTGACTGGCTATGAAATCTTGGACAAGTCACTTTCCAGAAAGCATTCTCAACTCACGATACTCCTTAAGACTGATTTGAGGATTAAAACTAGGTGAGAACTGGAGGCGGTGGCTCACGCCTGTAATCCCAGCACTTTGGGAGGCACAGGCAGGCGGATCACTTGAGGTCAGGAGTTCGAGACCAGCCTGGCCAACATGGTGAAACCTGGTCTCTATTAAAAATACAAAAAAATTAGCTGGGCGTGGTGGCATGTACCTGTAATCCCAGCTACTCGGGCGGCTGAGGCAGGAAATCGCTTGAACCCAGGAGGCAGAGGTTGCAGTGAGCTGAGACTGCACCACTGCACCACTGCACTCCAGCCTGGGGACAGAGCAAGACTCCGTCTCAAACAAACAAACAAAAAAAAACAAAAACAAAAAAACTAGGCGAGTACCTGAGACACACAAAACATTCAGCACATGGTGCCATGTCTTGCTTCCAATGACTAAGGGCTTGGGGCAGCTGCACACAGTATAGTGGCAGGAAAGGTAAGTAAAGAACGTTAGAGGTCATTAGCCTGCTCAGTACACACACATCAATGTCACTGCAACTGAGCAGGGAGAGCCAATGTCATGGTCACTGTATTTGGAGGGCATAAATTTTTGTACAAAGATTTATTCTAGCATTTAAAATGGCAAAAAACAAATCACTCAACCCATGTGTCTTAATTTTTAAGAAACAGAGAGTGAGATACATCAAGAGGGTAAGGGCTGTTACATTAATTATGGTTCTGCCATGATAAAGTATCACACAGTCATTCAATAAATTGTATTCTGAAGAGTACTTTAGATGGGCATTCTCAAAGGGGGGAAAACTTGGTTCTTAGGGAGTGAAAAAAATTCAGATAGAACAGTGATTTGTGGCTTCCAAAGGCCACAGTACATTTAAAAGATAGTCGGCCAAATGTGGTGGCTCACGCCTGTAATCCCAGCACTTTGGGAGGCCAAGGCGGGTGGATCACCTGAGGTCAGGAGTTCGAGAGCAGCCTGAACGACATGGTACAACCCCGGCTCTACTAAAAACACAAAAATTAGCCAGGCATGGTGGCTGGTGCCTGTAATCCCAGCTACTCAGGAGGCTGAGGCAGGAGAATCGCTTGAACCCAGGAGGCGGAGATTCCAGTGAGCTGAGATTGCACCACTGCCTTCCAGCCTGGGTGACAGAGCAAGACTCTATCTCTAAATAAATAAAGATATATAGTAGGTCTGTGGCATTACACTTTCATTGGGGTGGGAGGTGATTAGGAAAAACTGTCTAAAAAGGCTCCTCAGGAGGGGTGATCATTAAAACAAAGGTCAAGAAACACTGGATTAAGGATACAGAGAGATGCTCACAGTATCTCTCATAGTAAAGTAAGTCACAAAATGAAAAAGCATATATAGTCAAAAACATTCTAAGATATATTTCATAATGGTGACTAAAGTTATTTCTGGCTGGTAGGATTATAGAGGTCTATTTTCTTTTTCTATGGTGTTTTTCTTAAAATTTAGAATTACATAATGTTATCTGACACAGGGTCTTAATCTGTCACCCAGGCTGGAGTGCAGTGGTGTGACAACAGTGACACAAACTGTAGCTCACTGTAGCTCACAAACTCCGAGGCTCAAGCAATCCTCCCAACTCAGCCTCCCAAGTAGCTGGGACTACAGGCACATATCACCATGCCTAATTTTTGTATTTTTTTTTTTTTTTCTAGACAGACAGGGTTTTGCTATGTTGCCCAGACTGGTTGTGAACTCCTGAGCTCAAGCAATCCTCCCATCTTGGTCTCCCCAAGTGCTAGGATTACAGGTGTGAGCCACCATGCCTGATCCAGTATTTCTTCTTTTTTAATGTATGCTGGCTTTTAATGAATGGATTTGTTCACATGGGTGTATATATTTTCTTTTCAGGCATTCTCAGGATAAAATGTCAGGAACAGGCAGGTGGGGCTACACTGTTTCTGTAATGAGCCTCAAAATGTCCAGGTGTGTAGGATGTAGGTGAGTGATGTTAGGAAAACTACAATTCAGACCCTAAAGTAAAAAAAAAAGAAACACAGTTCAATCACTAAAAATGAAAACCCCTAAAGAGAGGTGTCAGTAGCCTTTACCTCACTCAGGAGTTGAGCGAGGTTTTACTGTGTATTTCCAGCTCTGCTACAATCCTTGACACCATTATGTTCAAGAATCCTCTGAAAAAAGCCAGTACCCATGCCTGCACACACTCCCCTCTGCTCACCATCAAAAACATTTTACTCTTGTATTTTATCCAGGTCCCAAGCTGGACTCTCAGAGCAGCACTTAAACACAAGCGTGATCACAAACCTCTTCCAAGTCAATAAAGTATCTCTTTCCAAAGAAAATATGTCACATGGCACCTGTGTAATTATCAGCTACTTGATTTATATAAAAAAATAATTCTTTGATGAAGACTATGTTGTGAAACCAATTTTTAAAATTCGAGAAAAAATTATTCAAAATCCTAGGTCTTAATTTCATTTTTACTGTTAAAATAATTTTTAAAAATCTCAACCATTTGGGTGCTATAGCTACTAACTACAAGATACAAAGAGAATGAAAATTAAAAGACTGAACTTTAAACTCCCTTGAAATAAGATGACTCTACTTCACACCATGAGAGCAGTCGTTTTACATCCAGACAATCCGTGGGGTCTGGGGCATGATCAGTTTGGCTTCCCTGTGGTACCTTCCCATACACAGGAATCATTAGGTTTGCAGCAGCACACAAAGGTGGTGGGAGCCTGTGTGACCCGGAGTACATTATCACCAGACAGGGTCCTACAGGTGAGACGTGAACACTGACAGCTGACATCCATGTAAAAACAAAGCCTCATCTTACAAGTACTCAGTGGTTTTTTACCGGCCATCTGTCAAGCTGCTGTTCCTAACTTCTCTTAGTATCTTCCAACATGTTCCTAACCCAGACCCTCATGCTATCCTAACACGCAAGCTACAAAGAGAAAAAGACCAGGCTGCTAATTTCTTCCCTTTGATTTGCAAACGGCTCCATTGACCTGCTCTTCCGAACATACTCAAGGGCTGGCCTTGCAGCCTGCTTGGGGGAGAGGGCTTGATGCTGGACTCTGTGAATCCAGGAACTGGACTCTTCACCACATTTAACTTCTGACCTTTTCAGCTGTTGGAGCAAGCTGGTTAGTGGGCATTCGACTGAGCCAAAGCGCGGGCATGCCAGCAAACTCCCTGTCCAAGCTCTGGCCTTTATTTAAAAGCCAGATAAACACTGAGTGAGCAATGACACTGGTCAGGACAAAGCTCTGAGAGAACAGTACCTTTCGTCACATCAGTTGCCACATTAGGAAAACCTATAATTGTTTCTAGTATCATTCATGCTTCTGACTAGCTAGGCAGACTGTGTGTAAAGCTGGAATTCATGAAAGTCATTCATGAATACATGAGGCTGACTGACTCCTCATACTGAAAGATCAGAACTAAACTTCTCATCAACAGTAATTTATACATAGGTTAGAAAACCACATAAATGTTTCATTCACTAAAATACTTTCATTAATACTCATTATTTATGTAGAAAAGTTTAAAGTGCTCCCAATGAGTTCGTTAGTTATCAAACTCCTATGAGTTAGACCCACTCTGCTTTGCTTTTTCGTCTTCATAAGAAGTCAGCAAAAGTTGACATTTATCTTACTGGACATTTCCCATTAGCCCTAACTGAAATAGATACTAAACACTCTAGATTCTCTACGGTGCACAGTATCTGGAGTCACAGCAATTTTAGAGACAAGCTAGTGCGATCAAGTACTTTTCAGAGTCACAGAAGCTGAGGCCTAGAAGTGATCTGTGCGTGTGAGTAGCTACAACCAGGACAAGAACTCCAGAACCTGAGACCACGTCAGAGTAAAAGAAAGAGCACCGAGTACAGGAACAACAACTGACACATTTCGGGTGGAAAAAACAAATCACGTAACTGAAAACCAAAATTCCAGTTACATAACTGTTTTATATTAGCTTCCTATGTATAAAGCACAAAACTCAGCTATACGTGTCATAAAATTGTACAAACTTGACTTAAGGCCTAAAATTTTTATAAGGACATACTTACACAAATTTCATAAACAATGGCCGTTTTTAGAAAAAGTTATATTTGTCCCTGAACATAATATTCATAATTTGCTTTCAAAACAAACTCGAAGTAAGGATTGGACTTTAAGCTTCCAAGCTGATCCGCCTGTAGCAGGTCTTTCACTTCTGGTAAGTACTCACTGAGCTGAATGCCTATAAACACAAACACAGAAAGTCATTTTTCAATTATTATAAAACTCTCAAATGAATTAAGATGATAGATGACAAAAACACCTGTGCTTCTACTTAAAATATAACGTCACATTGCTGTTGGGAAATATTCTCTTCCAAATTCCTTCCATCTGTCAAACATACTTTAAAGTCTAACAATGTGATGTTCTTCACAGACGCTGCCTGAGTGTTTTTCCTTCCAGTGGTCAAAATAGCCATTCTATTTAAAGTGTTTAAGAAGATCTGAAATGTTTTCCTGTATTCCTAAGCTTGAAAACAAGTATTTCAAACATTTATATGACCCCCTATTTAAGGAATAATTTAGTAGAAACCCTGTTATGAATGTTAGCTATAGTATCTCAAAATGTATTACAGTATAAATCTAAAATTAGTTAGGCAAAAGAATCATTTCTTCACAAGTGATTCATCCACAGAGCTGAAAAGTCAGTGAACATGAACTAAATGGATTGAGAGCTGTGTAGTTACAAACAAGTATATACAATTTTCTCTCTGACAAATAGAGAAAACTAGATGAAAAATTTCAAATTAATAAGCCAACAATATTTTATAATTTGTTACATTATCATAAGATTTTCAAAATAAAATACTGGTTTTAAAAAAAAATCCTCAAAGGGCCTGGCATCATTTTTTGTTTTTTGTTTTTTTCTCTTTGGTGTGTTTATTATCTCATCTGACACTTTTGGTTCTTTTTTTTTGGAGATGGAGTCTTGCTCTGCTGGCCAGGCTAGAGTGCAATGGCATAATCTCAGCTCACAGCAACCTCTGCCTCTGGGGTTCAAGCGATTCACCTGCCTCAGCCTCCCCAGTAACTGGGATTAAAGGCACATCCCACCATGCCCCACTAATTTTTTGTATTTTTAGTAGAAACGGTGTTTCACCATGTTGGCCAGGCTGGTCTTGAACTCCTGACCTCAAGTGATCCACTGACTTCAGTCTCCCAAAGTACTGTATTACAAGTGTAAGCCACTGTGCCCAGCCTGTTTTCTGGTTCTTAATTGTAGTTTTTGTTTTATTTTGTTTTTGAGACAGGTTCTCACTCTGTCACCCAGGCTGGAGTGCAGTGGTGTGATAGTAGCTCACTGCAGCTTCAACTCTTTGACCTCCCGAGCTCAAGTGATTCTCCCACCTCAGCCTCCTGAGTAGCAGGGACTAAAGGCATGCACCATCAAGCCTGGCTATTTTTTTTTCTTTTTTTTTTTTTGTAGAGGTGGGATCTTGCTATGTGGCCCAGGCTAGTCTTGAACTCCTGAGCTCAAGGGATTCTCCTGCCTCTGCCTCCCAAAGTGCTGGGATTATAGGTGTGAGCTACCATGCCTGGTACTTAATTGTTATATAAGAAAAATCTGAGTTGATAAATGTTATGAGGCTAAATTCAAACAAAACATTTGTATATCATTTATTATGATTAACACACTTTCAATAAAGGCTATTTCTCTGTAAAACGATATACTTGTAAAGATACCACATTATTTGTAAAAGAAAAATTCTCTTTAAAAAATAACACTTTATTTGACTTTTAAAACTCAAATGCTTGCAAAAGCTTGGCAGGTAACAGAGTCTGTATGAGTGAAGACGTTCCCAGGGCATCTTGGTAAACTTAAGCCAATGGCCTGGCTGCAGAGGGCAGCACTCTTCAGCCCTAGCTGACTGCTCCACGTAACCGTTTCAGCCTCATGTAGGCCAATCTTTGATTTTAAGCGAAGTCAGAAAATAAGACTTTTAAAGACTATTCTCAACTAGTAAATGCTGATGACTAGAAAAAAATTTAAACTCCATTTAATGAGACATGCATTTTGTTCTATATGTATAATGTACTCCAGGTAACATGTAAAAACAAACCTTGTGGGTAATATGTCTGCAGGATGAATGCACAGGCTGAAGCAGCTGTTGCACTGTCAAAGCCCATGAAACACAACGTGAGGGTATCTGTATCTCCCTATCTTCAGAATCTGTACTTTAAAAACACCACTGTACATGAAAGCCATATTATTAAGAAGGTTCCAAAAATGTCTGTCCTACTGTTATAAAAAAATCCACATACCTTACATACATAAAATATACATATATAATACACACACACATATACAATTTTTTTTTTTTAGACAAGGTCTCACTCTATCACCCAAGCTGAAGTGCAATGGCACCATCACAGCTCACTGCAGCCTCAACCAATCCTCCTACCTCAGCCTCCCCAGTAGCTGGAACCATGGGCATGCATCCCTGTCCCCCAACTAATTCTTATTTATTTATTTTTTGAGATGGAGTCCCGTTCTGTCACCCAGGCTGGAGTGCAATGGCATGATCTTGGCTCACTGCAACCTCCAACTCCCGGGTTCAAGCGATTCTCTTGCCTCAGCCTCCAGAGTAGCTGGGATTACAGGCGACCACCGCAATGCCCGGCTTATATTTTTGTATTTTTAGTAGACATGGTGTTTCACCATGTTGGCCAGGCTGGTCTCGAACTCCTGACCTCAGGTGATCTGCCGCCTCTGCCTCCCAAAGTGCTGGGATTACAGGCGTGAGCCACCATGCCCGCCGCCCCCCAGCCCCCGACTCTTTTTTAAAAATAAAAACAGGATCTCCCTATGTTGCTCTGGCTGGTCTTAAACTACTGGGCTCAAGTGATCCTCCCACTTTGCCCTCCCAAAGTGTGAGCCACTACACCTGCCTATACTTTTGTTTAAATAAAAGTTTCAGCCGGGCGCAGTGGCTCACACCTGTAATTCCAGCACTTTGGGAGGCCGAGGTGGGCAGATCACAAGGTCAGGAGTTTGAGACCAGCCTGACCAACATGGTGAAACCCCGCCTCTACTAAAAATACAAAAATTAGCTGGGCGTGGTGGTGCATGCCTGTAATCCCAGCTACCCGAGAGGCTGAGACAACAGAATCGATAGAACCCGGGAGGCAGAGGTTGCAGCGAGCCAAGATTTCGCCACTGCACTCCAGCCTGGGCAACAGAGCAAGACTCTGTCTCAAAAAAAAAAAAAAAGTTTCTACTATTCTTGTCCTATATAAAATTATGACTTTTAATTCCTGTTTTTCACCTGTTTATAATCCACTAAGTATAATAAAAATTGCAAAGCTTCCCTTAAATATTAGCGCTCAATACTTAATTAGACACAATTTAGTTCTGCGGCATTTTTACAGCTATAAAAGGAGGCTAAAAATCTGAAAACTAATGCTTGGAGATCAGTGTGGATAAGACTCCAAATGAAAGCTGCTTCTTTTTTTTTTTGTTTTCTTTAGAGAAAGTCTTGCTCTGACCCCTCAGACTGGATTGCAGTAGCAGGATCTCAGCTGGCTGCAACCTCTGCCTCCCAGGTTCAAGCAATTCTGGTGCCTCAGCCTCCTGAGTATCTGGGGTTACAGGCATGAGCCACCACACCTGGCTAATTTTTGTATTTATAGTAGAGATGGGGCTTTGCCATATTGGCCAGGCTGGTCTGAAACTCGTGGCCTTGGTGACCCACTCACCTCAGCTCCCCAAAGTACTTCTTGTTTTTTTGTTTCTAAACTAAATTTTAGAATGGATTTGTAAAAATATTTTAAAATTTGTTCGTAAGCATGATATAATCAATTTTTAGTAGGAAATATATACAAAGTTTGTATCTCATTTCAAATTTTCAGTCTTCACAAAAGAGTTAAACTGCTGGGCATGGTCACTCACGCCTGTATTCCCAGCACTTTGGGAGGCGAGGCAGGCGGATCACTTAAGGTCAGAAGTTCCAGACTACCCTGGCCAACATGGTGAAATGCTGTCTCTACTGAAAATACAAAAAGTAGCCAGGGGCACACCTGAAGTCCCAACTACTTGGGAAGCTGAGGCAGGAGAACTGCTTGAACCTGGGAGGCAGAGGCTGTAGTGAGCTGAGATTGCACCACTGCACTCCAGCCTGGGGGACAGAGTAAGACTCTATCTCAAAAAAAGAAAAAAAATAGTTAATTGAAAAATTAAAGGAAATGATTACTTCTATCATTATAGACTGTCAGTGTCACAACCAACATTTGTGCCCCAGGTTTCCCTCCTTGCCCATTCTGAATCAGCATAGTGACTTAGCCCCTGTGGTCACCTAGAGACCCAGGAGGAGGAAGACTACCTTGATACATGCTCCCTGACGTGCAGAGGATGGGAAAAGGCCCTTCCTTTATTGTAAACACATCAAACTTTGAGTATAAAACTGTTTAATCTGAAACGTCCCTGTCATTTGATCCCATTACTCTACAATTTCTAAAACTGGGGAGTGACATTGTAATTTCCAATAGTAACAAATCACTTACCATCTTTTAAAAGTTTCTGTAAGATCTTCACAAATATGCTGTCTTTAGATACTTCAATTGGATCACCTTTGCCATCAGAACTGGACCAGCTAGAAAACAAAATCATTATGAGAGAAAAATGAAATCACTGATACAGCTGAAATAAATGATTTCTGTTTGCTATCATGGTTTTATTTTGATGGCTGTGGGGGGATGGAGAATCTGAGTTTTGTGATACTGTTTCAAATAATTTAAATAAAGGTACTTTAGGTGTTGACTACACTGACAATTTCTACATTAGATATAAAATGTTACACTCCAGGTAACAAGCAAGAGAAGCCAAGGAAAACAAATTTTAAAAAGAGGTTACACTCAAGGTAGCTATTGACTCAGTATAACCCTTACGTATTTGATTTCAAAAACCAAGTAGTGAGGTATCTTTCTGAAGAAAATTCTATTAGTAACACATCCAGTATGGACCCCAAAGTATGACTCACTGCAGCTGCGAACTCCTCAGCTCAAATGTTCCTCCCACCTCAGCCTCCCAAGTAGCTAGGCCATAGGCATGCATCACTTTGTGCCTGGCTCATTTTTTTATTTTTGTGTAGAGACAAAGTCTCGCTATGTTCCCAGGCTGGTCTTGAACTCCTGGGCTCCAGCAATCCTCCTGTCTAGGCCTCCCAAAGTCCTGGGATTACGGGCATGAGCCACTGGACCCGGCCAGAAGCTTTCATTATGTAGTTTCGACTATCTACTACTAAAACAAAATACCAGACCACTGCTTTGTAATTAGTGGATATATCCCACATGATAACTTTAACATTTTTAAATAAGAAACTAAGACAAGGAATTCTAATCAAAATGAGAGCATCCTTTTGTATGACTGGGATGGGACCAAAGAATCAAGTAGGCAGAAAGCTGGAAGCTTCAGAGACTGAACTCAAAGACCAAACTTAACAGCAATTTTAACTATTTGGGAGTGATCAGAGAAGGGAAGAAATGCTTTAAGTAAAAACAGCTCTTCTGTAATTTTTTACCACAGGAAAAAGGAAAATTGTGAGTAGGAGAAGGCTTTTAGCATTCAAGTCCTGCTTTGCTTAAAATTCTTTTCCTGGAAAGAATTCATTCCTACAACTGATTATTCTTAGTCTTTGCCATTGCATCTTAACATAAACATCATTTCCATAGGTGGAAGACCTCCTTTGCAGAAAGGATACGATTATGAGAAAGTAGTACTTAATGCCTTAGAAAAGGGCACTGACCCTCAAATTTTAGTAACTTAAAAAACAAAACAAAACAAAATCATAGCTTCAAGTCTCATTTGGCATGACTGGCCTTACTTCTGTGAAAATAAGGGATGTGTATTTCTATGCAAACTGACAGTCTAAATTTTAAAATCAAAAGTAGTGATTTATTATAGCAATGGTTCTAAGTCTTTAGTGTATTATTTATTATTAAAATAGAGAAATAAGCTCAGGGCTAAATAAACATTACTAATGGAGCCATTAAAATTTTCATAATATATGTTACAATATGGTTAGAAGGTTATAAAACCATTTGACAAATAATATCATAATCTTCCTGTGATATTATGAAATATATATTTAAGTCTTCTTCCTCACCCCACTTCCTGCTTTGCAACTCCTAAAATCCTTAGGATCTCCAGAGATGTCTTTTTTCTTTTTTTTTTTTCAATACTAAATGAGTTGGCTGATAGCTGGCAACCCCCAGCTTGCTTCAGAATAGGGGCTGGTCACCAGAAAAACAAAGCATAATTACAGTTGGGACTTTCAGCCCTATTCCTCAATATCCAGGGAGGGGGAGAGGGGCTGAAGGTTAAGTTGGTCACCAACTTTGATCAATCATGTCTACATAATGAAGCTTCCATAAAAACGCAAAAAGACGGGGTTCGAAGAGCTTCCTAATAGCTGAACATGTGGAGGTTCCTGGAAGGTGGAGGGCCCACAGAGGGCTGGGAAGCTCCAAGCCCCTTCCCCCATACCTAACCCTATGATTTCTTCATCTGTATTCTATGTGATACTTTCAGACGCATTAGAATCAGCATTCCCAGGTTAGGCATTCTTAGTCACAGAATGAGACAGGAGGTCAGCAGGACTGGTATCACAAGACACAGAAAGACCCCACTGATAAGACAGGATGTGGTAAAGAAGCCAGCCTAAACCCACCAAAACCAAGACAGTGGTCTCTGGTCGTCCTCACTGCTCATTATACACTAATTATAATGCATGAGCACGCTAAAGATACTCCCACCAGCACCGTGACAGTTTACAAATGCCATGGCAACGTTAGGAGTTACCCTATATGGTCTAAAAGGGAAAAAACCCTTAGTTCTGGGAACTTCATATCTTTCCAGAAAAACTCATGAATAATACACCCCTTGTTTAGCACATAATCAACAAATAACCGTAAGTATACTCAGACAAGAAGCCCATGCCACTGCTCTGTGTACAAAGTAGCCATTCTTTTGTTTATTTTCTTCTCTAATAAATTTGCTTTCACTTTCATCTGTGGACTTGCCCCAAATTCTTTCTTGCACAAGATCCAAGAACTCTCTCTTGAGGTCTGGACTGGGACCCTTTCTGGTAACAATAATCTTCATAATAAATTGGTAGGCGTGTCTCCCTGAGTTCTATGAGCTGCTCTAGCAAATTAAATCCAAGGAGAGGGTTGTGGGAACCCCAATTTATAGTTGGTTGGCAAGAAACAGGCAAAACCACCTGGGCTTAGATTGGCATCGAAGTCAGGGGCAGTCTGAGCCCTCAACCTGTGGCTGTAGATAGCATCGGGACTGAACTGAATTAAAGGACATTCAGCTGGTGTCCACCAACAGAACTCATCGGCTGCCTCGTGTGGGAGGTGGGAAATCCCAACACATTCGGTCACAGAAGTCTTCTGTATTTACTGTCGTATGGTGAGAGAAGAGGAAAGGTAGTTTCTATACTTACAAAGAAGCGATGTCACGAGCACTTACTTATCTCTCTGAAGAGCTTTGCAAAGGATCTCCAGTTTTAGATCATATATATTTACATCTTCTTCCTTCACAACAAAAAATTCTGATTAAATCCTGGCTTTAAAATAAATGCATGCTTAAGTTTTCATTATGTTAATATTACATTCATAGAAGCCAATTAATATCTATGAATTACTTTCATATTACCCTTTGAAAGTGATTTCATCAGCAACCTTGAGAGGGGTAAGGTTTTTTTTGTTTTTTGTTTTTTTTTGAGATGGAGTCTCGCTCTGTTGCCCAGGGTAGGAGTGCAGTGGTGTGATCTTGGCTCACTGCAACCTCCACCTCCCTGGTTCAAGCAATTCCTCTGCCTCAGCCTCCCGAGTAGCTGGAATTACAGGTGCACACCAAAATGCCCAGCTAATTTTTTTGTATTTTTAGCAGAGACAGGGTTTCACCATGTTGGCCAGACTGGTCTCGAACTCCTGACTTCAGGCAATCTGCCTGCTTTGGCCTCCCAAAGTGCTGGGATTACAGGCGTGAGACACCGCGCCTGGCCTGAGATGGGTAAGATTTTTAAATAAGGCAATGTAAAAGTCGACATTATATTTTTAAAATCTACCAAGTTACTTTCAATTGCATGGACAGGTAATAGAACTACTTATCCTACAGAATATTTACTATAACCTACTGAAAGATAAACAGCTATTCTTAAAGTGAATACTATGAAGATTGTGTGTGTGTGTGTGTGTGTGTGTGTGTGTGTGTGTGTGTGTGTGTGTATTTTTAAACAGAGTCTCACTCTGTTGCCCAGGTTGGAGTACAGTGGCACAATCTCCACTCACTGAAACCTCTGCCTCCTGAGTTCAAGCAATTCCCAGCCTCCCGAGTAACTGGGATTACAGAGGTGGGGTTTCGCCATGTTTGCCAGGCTGGTCTCGAACTCCTGACCTCAGGTAATCCGCCTGCCTTGGCCTCCCAAAGTGCTGGGATAACAGGTGTGAAATACTGCACCCAGCCAGAATAAATTGATAAAGTTGCATATTAGATTTAGAAACTAATGATTTAATAAAGAGAAAAAGTATGTCAGGACTTTGAAAAGCAGTATTTTGTATTTGTGCACCAAAAAGACATCCAGGAATGTGTGAGAATTATCATGAAAGGGAGTCTCTTGACAGCTTTTCTAAAGAGTTATACACATTCTAAGGATTAAAGGTAGTTGAACGACAGATACAGTCTGTTTTACTTAATTCATTTTCATGACTGATTAAAAGTATTTCCCTCTTTTTATATATGTATTCAGTTGCCCGAGATCGTCTCAAGCGATTTTATTTACCTCATCAATATATTCCAGCAAGTCCAAAGCTTTCTTGAAATCATATTCATTAGCTCTTCTATTTTCTTCACAGATATATAGCTATGACAAGTTAAAATAAGGTAGAAAATTATTGTATACAATCATGTAACTAACACCAGAGACATTTATGGAGAAAAGAAGTCATTATGTTTTGTAAATAAGTTGTAGGGTTTTTCTTTTTTCCTTTTTTTTTTTTTTTTTTGAGACAGAGTCTCACTCTGGCACCCAGGCTAGATTGCAGTGGCGCAATCTTGGCTTACTGAAACTTCTGCCCCGAGCAGCTGAGATTATAGGCACCCACCACCACACCTGGATAATTTTTGTATTTTTAGCAGAGAAGAGGTTTCATCCTATTGGCCAGGCTGGTCTTAGACTCCTGACTTCAAGTGATCCTCCCACCTTGGTCTCCCAAACAGCTGGGATTTTAGGTGTGAGCCACCGCACCTGGCCAGTTGTAGGTATTTTTACAGTAAAAAGTCTCATATTTGGAAACTGTATTGCATCTACCTTAAAATAAGCTTTTTAAAAATGCATATTTTAGGCTTGACACAGGGGCTCATGCCTATAATCCCAGCACTTTGGGAGGCCGAGGCAGGCAGATTCAGGCAACATGGAGAAACCTTGTCTCTATAAAAAGTATAAAAATTAGCTTAGTATGGTGGTGCACACCTGTGGTCCCGCTACTCCAGAGGCTGAGGTGGGAGGGTCACCTGAGCTTGGGAGGTCAAGGCTGCAGTGAGCTGCGGCAGTGCCACTGCACTCCAGCCTGACAGCCCGAGCAACACTGAGACCTCGTCTCCAAAAAAACAAAAAATTGAGATTTGCAATAAAAATAAAGCATACAGTTGACCTATATTTACTTAAAAAATAAAAAACACAACAACATGTCACCAACACTTATCCCTGCTTAGTTAGATTATAGCTGACTGCATACTCATTTCTGTATTCTTCAAATTTCCTGCAATTTTTATGGTCAGAAAAATACTTGCCTTATGAAACACATCAATTTGAATTTTTCCTGTCTTCTTTTTTCCAAAAACTATTTATAAGTAATTTCAATTTTTAAAAATTGTACATATAATCATTTAATAGAAACAATACTCAGACCATTTCAGAAAACAAGCTATCTGCTTGTTCTCACTGTCTTACAGCACTTACAATATTTTCTTTCATTGTTCTTAAACATCCTTTTTACTCCCTCATCTCTGAACTTGGACTGTGGTAATAAAATTAACGATGTGTCACAGTAAAATTGGCACTACCTTTTTCTTAGTGATACATAATAGTGAGTTACAATAGATACTATCTTACATTTCTAATTTAAATATATATTCTATCAGGAGAGGCTGTTATAAATTCAGTTATAACCGGAAATCTGTTACTAATTATGGCTAAAATGGTAAGGTTTTTTAATTGTTTGCTTTCTTTTTCATACAGTTAGGGCAAATTTAAGGTGATCCTACAACATCACTCTGGCAAAGAGAAGCTTTCTGAGTAGCCGAGTTCAGGCTGCAAGTGTACATAACAGCAGAACTATCTCTTTAGGCTGCAGCCCATATTTCGACTCTGCCCTCGGGGATGTGTTGTGTTGCAGAGGAAAGGGGTAAGGACATCACTGCCAGACCACGTAAACTAAGTTTCTTAATCCATTTTTCTTATAGGAGAGCTTGAAAAGTAATTTTGTGGGGGAAATAAAGTTATCTCATGGTATTTATTTGCCCTATACTAGAAAAGCAAAATATTAAGTAATTTCTCCTAGTCACTTGGATAAAGCACCTTTAGGCAGAGGTGTATGGGGAGGCAGATGCTGATTAATTATTCTCTAATCAGCTTTCTGTTCCCAAGCAGCTTCCAACAACTTCTTTCTAGGGGAGTTTTTTGGAATGCAGGAAGTGGAAAGATAACTTCTCTTAGGAACTATACTACATGGCCCAAAAAACACCACCGTTTTGAGTTTAGGAAACAGCGTTAAGGATTTGAAAAGCACATACACCAATGAGTTGCGGCGCAGTCAATACTGGCATCGCACTGAGATTTAGCTGTTTCTCCGCTAGCAGCTGTTCAGGTAGGGTCTCCTGATGCAGTAGAAAGCGCTCTTGCTCAGCCATTTCTAGTATTCAAGATGAGAGAGAGAGACAGAGAAAATGATGGCACTTTTACTTTTGCTCTCATTTTTGCTGTCATAAAATAAATCTGAATTTTAAAAGAAATAGTTCCAAAGGTAATCCCATCATTTTTCAATGATCTTAGAATGCTTTTAATTCTTATTCTTGATTGCTGATATTTATAACGTATCCATGGTTTGATCAAAGTCCTATGAATTATCACAGCAACCAGAAATAGGAGGGAAGAGAACAGGTAGGGAAATGCTCTACTGCTTGAAGAAGTTGGAGAGCAGACAACTATTTCATGAGGTATAAGCTTTCTAAATGTGGGGGATCTCTCAATCATATTTTGTAATTCAGTAAAATTTTTCCCACTGGAGTTTATAGTAAATAGTTGGCCCTTAACTAACAAGGGGTACTGGGCCACTAAGCTCCCATGCCGTCAAAAATCCCAGCATAACTTTTTAAAGAGATGGGGCCTTGCTATGCTGCTCCGGCTGGTCTCAAACTCTTGGGCTTGAATGATCCTCCTGCTCTAGCCTCCCAAAGTGCTGGGAGGGTAACTTTCAACTCCCCCAAAAACTTACCTGCTGCTGCTGCTGACAGCTTCACAAATTTCCTTTTTCTTTTTTTTTTTTACAATGGTCATTAAGTAGATTCATTTATGTTGAAATGGGGGATAACCACAACTGCAGACCTCAATCTGTGGTGCGTATCAAGCAATTCAGCTTCTTCTCATAATGTCACAACTTTCCTATGCTTCTTGGGAGCATGTCTGGCATCACTTAGTGGCACTTCATATGAGTCCCAAGGTGTTATTCAAGGTTTATGGTATTGCACTGAACACAGGAAAAAATACTCGAGAACTATGAGATTCCTATTGCCTATTGCATTTTTTTACTGCAATAGGCAATACGGAATTTACTTTTGGCTGCAACAGGCAATTTACTGAAGTACAGACAAACTTCTCACAAAGAGATGATCAGAATCATTTTAACTGGATAATCACTTTAATGGGGTTTTAATTGAATACTGGTAACACTTGAGCAAGCGGACACTTGTCCACAATAGCAACAGGAGGTGGCTACGAAATTATTAAAGTACAGCATATATTACAGTTAATTTTAAGCAGTTGTGATTTAATGCTGCATATTTACATTGTTTACATTTGCCTCCACTGTGAATGGCACCATGTGAGGTGTGTTTGTGTGCTGATAAATTTTAACATTTTATAACAGATTTGTGTATATTATATGGTGGTAAATGATAAAAAAGACTACATATGTTTTATGTATTCATGACCTGTCTGGCTTTTTCTTAATTTTTTTTTTTTTTAATATTTCTAGGCTACAGGGTCATACATGGTTATCTATGAGCTTTTTCATGTTGTTGAAAAAATCTCCAAAATATATTCTAATATATTTATTGAAAATAATCTGCATATAAGTGGACCTATGCAGTTCAAACCCATGTTGTTCAAGGGTCAACTGCAGTTTAATTCGCAAATGGAAATGATGTAAAAGCAACCATGAGTATATCAAGAAAAACAAGACCTGGATGGAGGAACAAATAGCACATCTCCTAAGCAGCAAGGGTTATCTCCACTGGATGAGGTCACAGGGGCTTCTGCTTGCCATAAACTCTCCAGGTTGCAGCCCATGACCTGGCTCCACCCCAGAGAATGCGCTGAGTTGCAGAGAAGGTTAAAAACTGCTATGTAGCCTCATAAACACAGCATTCACAGCAAAACAGAGTGACTAACGCCACTCAAATACTGGCAGCCATTCCTCCTGATCCCAGTTTTGGAAAAACTAAACGGAACATTTTTGTCCATTTCTATACCTAGAAAAATAGACTGGGAGGATACATATAAACAGTACCAGTAGTACCCTCTGGGGAGGTGGGACTATACACAACTTATTTTTCTTATTATACTTTTTCTACAATTTACACATTTTCCGTGAGGAATTATTTATATAATGAGAAGAGTTGTTTTTAAAAAGCCTATCCCCTCTGATTAGATAAATCGTGCTAACATTCTGTAGAATCACTGAGACCTGCAAATGCTCCCATTGTGTTAAGAAATAAAAGCTAAGAAGTGATCGAATGCAAAGCAGGGAGAAATAAGAAATAGGAAAGCCTTGTGTTAAAATACTTTGATTAACATGATCTCTGGTGGCCAGGCTAAAATATGGCTTCCCCCTCTCAGACTATCAGCCAGTCCTGTAGAATATAAACACATGTTTTCTAGAATAGGCACTACTAGTGCAAAAAATAAAAAGATCGAAGGAAGATTATCCCTCAATAATTTTAAAATAATTTTAATATTCAATAATTTTAATAAAATAATTTTAATTATTTAAAATAAAATAATTTTAGTAAAGGGGGCTAATATCTATAATTTATTGAGTACTTAATATGTGTAAGTGATTTTTCTCAAGACAGTGTCCTCAATCCTTACAACTACCCTCTTTATAGATGAACAAATTGAGGCTAAGGAGCACTAATCAACTATCCATGGTCACGAAGTTAGTAAGTTCTGGATAACATATTTGAAGTCCCGATTCTTTCCACTATATCCACTCCCTCAAAAGGAAAAAAAATGGCAGCAGTATAATTTAAACCCAGATCTTAGGCTGGTCTCTGTGGATAAGCCACATAACCAAATATCCATATCCACATATACTTGATCCAAACCACATAGCTGAGATTCCCTGTTCCAATTTTTATTTTGAAAATTTCCAGGCTGGGTGTGGTGGCTCATGCCTATAATCCCAGCACTTTGGGAGGCCAAAGTGGGCAGGCTGCTTGAGCCCAAAAGTTTGAGACCAGCCTGGATACACATGGTGAAACCCCATCTCTACAAAAAACAATACAAAAATTAGCTGGGCATGTGAGCATGCCCCTGTAGTCCCAGCTACTGGCGAGGCTGAAGCAAAAGCAACACCTGAGCCCAGGAGTTCAAAGTTGCAGTGAGCCATGATTGTGCCACTGTACTTCAGCATGGGTGACAGAGTGAGACCCCGTCTCAAAGAAAATAAATGATAAAAAACAGAAAAAGTCCAAATCTACAAAAAATTTTTTAAATGTCAAATGTGCACTTTATATCCTCCAGCTAGAGTCTCCTGCTGCTAACACCTTGTCCCTTTTGCTTTCTCTATGTATATAGGTAATTATTTTTCATCATATGAAGGTTGCAGACATCATGACATTTAATTTCTAAATACTCAGCATGTTTCGCCTAAAAACAAGGACAGTCAACCACCATACCATTATCAGGCCTACAGAATTTAACAACAATACAATACAATTTAACAATAATATTAAGTATGTTCAAACTTCCCCACTTGTTTCCAAAACATGCACCACAACTGTTATGGTTATTGTTGGGGTGATTGGGATCAAGAATCACACCCTGCATATGTTTGTCCTGTGTTAGGTTCCTTTCACCTAAAACAGCCCCTACCTTTGTCTTTCATGTTGCTAAAATTTTTGAAAAGTCTGGGCCAACTGTATTATACAATGTCCTACCAACAGGTTATGTCTGATTGTCCTCTTGTGATTAGAATCATGGAGAACATGTTGGCAAGAACAGGACACAGGTGATGGTAGTACACCACTTCAGGAGTATGCAAAGTCGGTTTGTTTTGTGGCTGGTGACAGGGTCTATTAGAGAAGTCTACTGATATTCCAAAAACACGGGAATATCCTGTTCCCTGGCCCCTAAACTCAAGGTCTCAGCAACCTTTGGTGGTTGTAATAGTGACTTCACTGTGGTTGAAATAGTGACTTCTCCCATTCTTTCCACATTTATTGGCTGGCATTCTCCTGTAAAGAAGCATTTTCATGACCCTCTCCCTTTGTGAAAATCACTGTAGATTCATGAATATTTTTCTTTTATAAACTGTGGAATATACTCTTTATTACCATTCTTTTGATGTTCAAATTGTCCCCAAACGTGAACAGTGGGGGCTGCTCAAGGCTC
This sequence comes from Ateles fusciceps, assembly GCA_036589455.1. Classification (NCBI taxonomy): domain Eukaryota; kingdom Metazoa; phylum Chordata; class Mammalia; order Primates; family Atelidae; genus Ateles; species Ateles fusciceps. Next base: position 655,066 of record JAZHEH010002229.1, read on the forward strand.
TTGTATTCTTTTAATGTTTCTAAATTAACCTTGCTTTCTGACCTAATAAGACTCTCCAAGATCATTTCTTCAATAAGCTCTCATTTCTTTTACTGGAAAATGGTAGTCAGAAACCAAAATATGGAACCAGGTATACTCATGCTACTGGGTGTCACTGCAAAGAGCCAAGAAATGTGTATGTATGTGTGTATACATACATAATAAAATGTATATATATGTGTATGTATTGTGTATATATACACAGACACACGCAATTTTATTATATATATACACACATTTTATTCTCTCTCTCTCTGAGAGAGAGACTTTTTTTTTTTTTTTGAGGCAGGGTTTTGTTCTGATGCCCCGTCTGGAGGGCAGTGGCACAATCACATCTCACTGCCACCTCAACCTCCTAGGCCCAAGTGATCCTCTCACCTCAGCCTCCCCAGTAGCTGGGACTACAGACGTGGACCACCACACTTGACTAAGTTTTAAATTTTTTTGTAAAGACAGGTTCTCGCTAAGTTGCCTAGGCTGGTCTCGATCTTCTGGGCTCAAGCGATCCTCCCATCTCGGCCTCCCAAAATGCTGGGATTACAGGAGTGAGCCACCATGCCCCAGCTGATGTATTTTTTTTAACTGATGAATAATTACACATATTTATGGGGTACAATGTGATGTTCAATACATGTATACATTGTGTAATGATCACAAGGCAATTAGCATATCTATCACCTCAAACAAGAAAACATATTGTTTTTAAAAATCAGTTTATCCCCAGTATTTCCAATTCAAATTCAGTACTACAGAGTTCTTCACTGTCTCTCTATATTTGTATCGCCTTTCTCCTTGGTTCTAAAATATAATGCCGTCATGCCTCAGTATCCACTGACAATTAATTCTAGGACTCCTGGGAATACCAAAAAGCTCAAGTCCCCTATATAAAAATGGTAGTTATTTGCACATAAACCACGTACTGTCTCCCATATACTTTAAATCACCTCTAGGTTACAATGCCTAATACAATGTAAATGCTATGTAAGTAGCTGTTAATACTGTATTGATTTTTAAAATTTGCATTATTTTGTTGTTTTAACTTTTTTTGCTTTAATTTTGTTGTTGTAATTTTAGTTGTTGTTGAATTATTTTTAATTCTTTTCTCCCCCAAATATTTTTGCTGTTTGGTTGCTCGAATCTGCAGATGTAGAATCCAAGAATTACGGAGGGTCAAGTGTACTATATGTAATTGTTTTCACCATCTACAATATACACAAAATAGTTCAGAATTACTGCACCAATACCACACTACCTATAACAAACCCACTATGTAAAGGTCAAGATTCCTTTGTAGTTCTTTTTGCCCTTGGAATAGGTGTCACTAAGGGTACATAATCAGACCTCTTTATTAAAAATCGTTTGAATGTATTCTTCAGGAATTCTTATTTAAAATATAAATTACTTTTTTCTAAAAAAAATTCTAAGTATATAATTGAGTAACTATATATGGACATTGAATAAATGCATTCCTCTTAGAGACAGGGCTGTTTCTAATAGATCCTACTAACTGATGACAGGAACACATCATGAGTTCATTGATAGCATGACCAATTTGTGTATGTTCTTGTTCAAATTCTCCTACCTTCAATTTTTTCTTGCAGTATATCCTCTGAAAAGTCTGAAGCTAATGCAGCCAATTTACTCAAGCCAAGAAGGGTTTTTTTCTTTGCAAAGTAACGAGTTTCCATATTTGCCAAACCCAGAAGTGTTGCATGAGCCTACAATAAACAAAATATGTAAACCATCATAAGATACTGAGTACCAATTCAAGTTGAAACAAAGGTAAGTAAACCCCAAACTGGTTTTTTTCCTCAGGCCGTATCAATGAAAGACAAGTCAACAGTTAGCAAACCTAAAAATTGAGCAGTACCATAACATTGAGAGTAATTACAGAGCAAAATATCAACCATCCACACTAATTACTGGGAAGAGAGACATCTACAAAACATTTGCTCTAAAAACAATTACATATTCACCTGAACATCCTGTCAAGAACAAATTTTAAAGTTAATTTTTTACTCATAATTTGAGTATTTATTACAACAATATACTCATTACAAAAAGGCCAACGGCTATTACAGACCCATCATTAAATTTTTTGTGATTTTAACTATCATGATGGACTACATTCCTTTTTTTTTGGAGACAGAGCCTTGCTCTGTTGCATAGGCCGGAGTGCAGCGGTTCACTGCAACCTCCACCTCCCAGGTTCAAGTGATTCTCCAGCCTCAGGGTCCTGAGTAGCTGGGATTACAGGCATGTACTAGCATACCTGGCTGTGTTTTGTATTTTTAGTAGAGAAAGGGTGTCACCATGTTGGCCAGGCTGGTCTCAAACTCTGATATCTGCCCACCTCAGCCTCCCAAAGTACTGGGATTACAGGCCTGAGCTACTACACCCAGTCTGGACTACATATTTTTATTGGGATATTAGAAGTAATGGCAATACCATCACAAATTAAGAATGTTTTATGCAAATTATGTGAGAGAACAGGAGTACACATTCTAAATAATCCATAAGAAATGTTTTTAAATTAAAAAAATTTTTTATTGTATACTGACAAATTGTAATTGTATACATTTATGGATACAAAGTAATGTTATAATATACATATGTGATGTGGAATGATTAAATCAAGATAATTAACATGCCCCTCATCTCAAATACTTCTCATTACTTGTGGTAAGAACATTTCTGAAATGTACAATACACTATTATTAACTTGAGCCACCATACTGTGCAATATATATATAAAATCTTCCTGGCTGGGTGCAGTGGCTCATGCCTGTAATCCCAGCACCTTGGGAGGCTGAGGTGGGTGGATTGCTTGAGCCCAAGAATTCGAGAAATGCCTGGGCAACACAGTGAGACCCCATCTCTAAAACCACAAAAATAAAAACAATCTTCTTCCGCCTAACTAAAGCTTGTACCCTTTGACCAACTTCTCCAGCCCTTTTGGCCATTTTAAAATTGGGTTATTATTTTGCAGTTGACCTGAGTTCCATGTGTGTGTGTCTATGTCTATAAAATCCCCTCACCCTTCTGACAACCACCATTCTTCTCTCTGCTTCCATGAGTTTAACTGTTTTGGATTCCACATATGAGTGAGATCATGTGGCATTTGTCTTTCTGTGTCTGGCTTATTTCATTTAGTGTAATGTCCTCCAGCTTCATCAATGTTGTTGCAAATGAATTTCCTTCCTTCTTCAGGCTGAATATTACTGCACTGTGTATTCTATATACAACACCTTCTTTACCATTTACATTGATTGATGGACACTTAGGTTGATTCCATAACTTGGCTACTGGGAATATGCTGCAATGAACATGGGAGTGCAGATATCTCTTCAACATACTGATTTCAACTCCTCTGGATATATACTCAGAAGTGGGACTGCCAGATCATATAGTAATTCTATTTTTAACTTTTTGAGGAACCTCCATACAGTTTCCCATAATGGTTGTACTAACTTACAGTCCCACCAAGAGTGCATCAGGGTTTCCTTTTCTCCATGTCTTCTCCAACACTTGTTATCCTTCATCTTTTTGATAACAGCCTTTCAAACAAATGAAAGGTGATGTCTCATTGTGGTTTAAATTTGCATTTACCTAATGATTAGTGATGCAGAACATTTTTTTTTCACATATCTGTTGGTCATCTGCATGTCTTCTTTTGAGAAATATCTATTCAGGTCTTTTGCCATTCATTCATTAATTTATTTTGGGACAAGACCTCACTCTGTTACCCAGGCTGGAGTGCAGTGGTACAATCTCAGCTCACTGCAGCCTTGACCGCCAGAACTCAAGTGATTCTCTTGCCTCTGCCTCCCAAGTAGCTGAGACTACAGGAGTGTATCACCACACGTGGCTGTTTTTGTATTTATGTTTCCTAGGCCAGTCTTGAACTCCTGCACTCAGGAGATCCACCTGCCTTGGCCTCCCAAAGTACTGGGATTACAGGTAAGCCACCATGCCCGGCTCCCTTATATATTTTGGACAGTAACCCCTTCTTAGGTGTATGACTATAAACAGTATTTTAATTACTAAAAACTAAACTAATTAAAACTACCTAAATAAATTGCACACATCTGCTCCACTTAAAAATCCTTCTTACCTTTTCTAATTCTTGGCTATTAATTTCATGTAACCAGCTGAGATGTTCATGAGCTTGCAAAAACTTGGCCAACTGTCCATGCTGAGAAATGGGCTGAGATAATAACTTGCCTCGCTTTCCTTTCTCCAGATACCAACGGAAAAGAAAGTCTGAAAAATTCTATTAAGTAACAGTACACAGAATTCATAATAGTTTCAAAAAATACATTCTGATAACAAAACATAACTTTCTTCCAAAGGCCTCCAAAACAGAAAACTTGTTCTAAACAATAATTTCCTATATTGTAGGATCACTTAATTCAATCACCTCATTTGACAAATGTGTAAATTTAGATTCAGAAAGGCCAACTTGCACAAGATCACTTACAAGATTAATGGCAGAATCTAGATGTGTGTTGGCCAATATGGTAGCCACTGGCCACATGTAGCTATTTAAACTTAAATCAAAAATTAGACTGAAATTTAAAATTCAGTTCCTCAGGTACATTACCCACATTTCAAGTGCTCAGTAGCCACATGTGGCCAGGGACTCCCGTTTGGACAGCGCATATCAACATCTCCATTATCACACAAAGCTCTGTGGGACAGCACTGAGATTCCAGAATTCTGTGCCAGCTGGCCACATGGGCTGGCATAATACATCAGAATCTAGAGAGGCCCAAATGCTCAGCCAGTTTTCTCCACTGGTTTGTGGAGTGTTGGGGTAGCGTGGAGGCTGAGCTGGAGAGGAAGATCAAGACGTCCTACAGTCTCACAGTGTTTATTAAGAGATACTTTCACTAAAGCAGGGATCCTGCCATGAATACAGGTGTCTCCCCCAAAAGACTTCTGAAACCAGAAATGAAATGAATATTACACAAGGTGAGACCAAGTCCTGGTCTATCTCTATTCCTAATGGACTGAGTCATTTTCCTCTCCTCTAAACTGCCTAATAGAGAAAAAGGAAAATCCACCAGGGGACAAATAACATCGATTTCCATATTATGGAGTTTTAAAAATATACAATGTCTAAAATACAATTTTAAAATTATCAGATATAAGCAGAAAAATAAGCAACATAAAAGCAGGCAACAGAAACAGACTCAAAGATAATCAGAGTAAGCAGAAAAGGACTTTAAAATAACATTTAAACACGTTAAAATGCAAAAATGAATAAAAATGTCACAATAGAAAGTAAATCCATAAAAATAATTTTAAAATCATGATCAGTGCAAAATTTATCTATCTATCTATGAGACAAAGTCTTGCTCTGTCGCCAGGCTGGAGTGCAGTGCCATGATCTCAACTCACTGTAACCTCTGCCTCCTGGGTTCAAGTGATTCTCCTGCCTCAGCCTCCTGAGTAGTTGGGATAACAGGCATGCGCCACCAAGCCCAGCTAATTTTTGTGTTTTTAGTAGAGACAGGGTTTCACCATGTTGGCCAGGATGGTCTTGATCTCCTGACCTCATGATCCGCCCACCTTGGCCTCCCAAATTGCTGGGATTACAGGTATGAGCCACTGCACCCAGCCACAAAAAATATTTATTTAGCAATGTTTTGAAATATTAAATGAGCGACATCCAATAACTGAGCTGTTATTTATTTATTTATTTATTTAATTTTTAGACAGAGTCTTGCTCTGTTGCCCAGGCTGGAGTGCAGTGGCATGATCTTGGCTCACTGCAACCTCTGCCTCCTGGGTTCAAGCAATTCTCCTGCCTCAGCCTCCCGAGTAGCTGGGATTACAGGTACGTGCCACCACACCTGGCTAATTTTTGTATTTTTAGAAGAGACAAGGTTTCATCATGTTGGCCAGGCTGGTCTCGAACTCCTGACCTCAGGTGATCCGCCTGCCTCAGCCTCCCAAAGTGCTAGGATTACAGGCATGAGCTACCTCACCCGGCCCAACAACTGATCATTGATCAAGTAAGTCATACCCAGTCAATGAAATACTATAATGCCATTAAAAATGCTGCTGTAGAATATTTAATGACATGAACAAATGTTTGCAATGTATCAAGCGAAAACAGCAATTGACAAAACATGTTTGTCTATAATAGATAGAGTGTAAAAGACCAAAAATATAAACCAAATGTTTAAGAGGGTTCTCTCTGGGTGGTGGCATTTTGAGTGAGTTTTATCTTTTGTGTTTATAGTGGTTTTCTAAATTCTATACAAAATTACATTTACAGTAATACAAAAATAAGCTTTTCAGAGTAATCAACTGACTGAATAGACTGGCTTTCAGAAACAATTTAAATTCACTTAAGACAGTGTCACAATGGGAACTTTTTTTTTAAAAGATATGGTTTTGCTCTGTCACCTAGCTATGGGGTAGTAGCACAATCCTGGCTCACTGGCCTTGACTTCCTGGGTTCAAATGATCCTCCCGCCCTGGCCTTCTGAATAGGTGCTGCCGCAAGCATGTGCCGCCACATCTGGTAAATTAAAAAAAATTTTTTTTTTTTTTTGTAAAGGGAGAGTCTCATTATGTTGCCCAGGCTGGCCTCAAACTCTTGGCCTCAAATGATCCTACCATCTTGGCCTCTCAAAGTGCTGGGATTACCAGCATGAGCCATTGAGGCTGGCTAGGACTGTTCTTTTTAAACAGGAAGCATCCTCAAGGAAAATGAGAATATTAGGTGTATGTGAGCTAAGCTCTCTTACAGTACTGTTCTGTGCTCCCAAGTATCTTCTATCCAATTTTTAAAAACTTTACCAATATTCATGTATCGAAGTACTTTTATTGTAACTAGAAAATATATAAACAGAAATGAAAGTTTTAACATATTTTCCAAAGGCCAAAGACTCTTTCAGTAATATTTATATATAAAGAACTGTGTGGTCAGGCAGTGGCTCACGCCTGTTATCCTGGCAATTTGGGAGGATGAAACAGGAGGATCGCTTGTGCCCAGGAGTTCGAGACCAACCTGGGCAACATAGCAAGACTTTGTCTCTATTAAAAAATAAAATTAGCCAAGCGTCGTGGTGAGCTCCTGTGGTACCATCTACTGGAAGGGATGAGGTGTGGGAGGGGGTGAGGTGGGAAAAGCGATTGGACCCAGGAGGTTGAGGCTGTCATGAGCCATGATCTCGCTACTGTACAAAATTTACAAAGAAACGCAACATACAAAGTAGTATCTTCTCATCAAAGTTAACTACAGAAAGATTGCATCATATTCTAAGCCCTGATTACAGGTTTGAAATGGCAAAGCCATTTCAAGAAAGGACCACTAAAGGACTCAGTGGCCATACACCCAATACCCGTCACCTGATGAGCAAACTGGGTCATGTAGCGCTGGAGTCGGCTCTGGTTGTCAGTCTGCTCACACATTTGTACCAAGATATCAAAGTCACAGTATTTCTCTGCTAGAGAAGCAGCCCACAGGTACTGGCCTAGTGTAACTGTGGGAATGAGAACAGATGGGAAAAAAATCCTGTTAGCAAAACTTAAAATCTGTAATAAAACTTATTACTTGAAATTTTATCTTTATTCCTATTATAAACCAAGAATCATTAATAGAATGGAAACCTTACTACTTACTGGCACTTAATTTCACAATTCACATCAATTCCTTAAAGATGCAAACTCAGGCCAGGCACAGTGGCTCACACCTGTAATCCCAGCACTTTGGGAGGCCAAGGTGGGTGGATCACCTGAGGTCAGGGGTTTGAGCCCTGCCAGGCCAACATAGTGAAACCCCGTCTCTACCAAAAATACAAAATGAGCCAGATGTGGTGGCACATGCCTGTAATCCCAGCTACTTGGGAGGCTGAGGTAGGATAACTGCTTGAACCCGAGAAGCAGAGACTGCAGTGAGCTGAGATTATACTACCACACTACAGCCTGGGTGAGAGAGAGTGACACTCTATCTCAAAAAAAAAAAAAAAAGAAAAGAAAAAAGACGCAAATTCAGACCCTTGTTTCATCACTGCCTTCCCAAAATGCTATCCCTTTCCTTCATGTAAGAGTAAAGCAAACTCCTCCCAACCCTAGCCTGGAGTATAATGTGTCCTTGGCTGAACAGCCATACCATCTTATCTGTACCCCTCAAGCAGCCCTCATCAGGCTCTACTTTGAATCCAGTTATTCATTTTAAGGTCTGTGATGCTAAGCTCTTTATTTATTTACTTATTAATTATGTTGTTTATTTATTTACTTATTAATCATCTTTAGTATCATCTATGGTACTTGTGCCTAGACAGTAATGGAAAAAAAAAGGTGAATAAATGAGCACAGAAAGCTGTGCATATTTGCTTTGCTTTAAGTTCTTTATTACAGTTAGATTAACACTACTACACTGAATACCGTGCATTAACTATTCAACCCTTTCATCCATTCAGCAAATTTAAAACTCTTGCCAAGAATCATGAACTTACGAAGAGGAGATAAAAGATCTGATCTTTTCTGTAGGTATTCCATCTCCAGATTGTCGTATCTTCCTGATAACTGGATTTATCCACAGACTTAAGCTGAGAAACATAACCATCCAGGAAGCAATCAATCAGTGCTACCAGTTGCTCAGTCACGATGTTTCGGAGGTTGCTGTCTGCCTGTGGATAAACCACCTTCAGGACAATCTCATGCTGGCGCATTATTACTGTTCGGATGCCACCAGGACCACTCGTTGCTGTGAAATTACACAAAATAATATGGTTAAGTAAGGGCTCTAGTGATGGCAAAAGGAAAGACCAATTGCATAAAAATTATGTCTCTTCATCACTGCTGGAAAATTAAATTGAACAGGGATTCAGGTATACTTGTCAATGTCCTGCTTGAACCCATCTTCTCTAAGGAGATTTCCTCAGCAAAGCCAGGTAAACATGATTCTTCTTCCTTCTAAATTCCTTTAATCCTACTCCACTTACTTTCTTGTATTAAATTAACATAAAATATAGTCTATACCCACCAGAGCCAGGACCTGCTTCTATGAATAACTATTTGAACTAAAACCTAGTAAATGCATAAGTACCAGTTAAATAAATAAATAGAGATCTATAAATAAGAGCAAGGAAAGAATAAAGTGATTTTGACAAGAGCTGCTCATTGTAGAGATGGCACTTTTTCCTTTCACTTACAAACATACACCAGGGGAATAACACAGCTTCTAAAAATGATGGGTCACTAGAAATACATTTTGAACAACTGTTAATGAATCAGTATATTACCCGTCCATGGAACATATTCAGGTTCTTTTTCTGGTGGTTCTTCTTTTCTATACAAAGAGTTTCTATTTTGGCGATAATGACTAGCAGCCTGCAGCATATCCTGGAATAAAAGTTAATGCAAAAAGTGATGGATTACAGTATTTCCCAAGATAATTTAAGACAGCAAAGTAAGTTAGTAAGAAAAAATACTCAGGGGCCAGGCATGTTGGCTCACACCTGTAATCCTAGTGCTTTGGGAGGCCAAGGTAGGAGGATTACTCCTAGCTTGACAACACAGTGAGACCCCATCTCTACAAAAAATTTTAAAGATTAGCTGGGCATCGTGGTATGCACCTGCATTCCCAGCCACTTGGGAGACTGAAGCAGGAGGACTGCTTGAGCCCAGGGGGTTGAGGTTGCAGTGAGCTATGATCAAGCCACTGTAAACCCAGCCTGGCAATAGAGTGAGATCATGTCTAAAAAAAAAAGAAAAGAAAAGGTCAGCACAGATCTGTATGATTACTTTTTGATTCTTTCTGCTTTTAAAGTTTGTTTTACTCCACAATTTAACTTCTTTTTTGGAAAACAATAGTAATCAAAGTAGGAAAATCATTACTATAAGTCCACTAGCTAAAACTAAAAGTAACATTTTAATAATAAAAGTAGCAAGGTTTTGAGTAACTAAAAAAACAGAAATGAGAAATATGTAAACAGTTACATTAAGAATACATTTGCAATCAGGCATGGTGTCTCAGGCCTGTAATCCCAACACTCTTGGAGGCGGAGGCAGAAGAACTTGTGAGACCGAGAGTTCAAGGCTATAGGGAGCTATGATGGTGCCACTGCACTCCAGCCTGGGTGACAGTGAGACCTTGTCTCTGAAAAAAAACTAACCAGCAAAAAAAAATTGCCAAGATACAAATGCACCTTTCCAAATGAAATGTTTATTGCTCTACCAAAATTCTGGATTATAGAAATTTATTAATGGGCACCAGGCTAACATTCGAAATATTCATTAACTGATTAAAATGACTGACATTTTTCTGCAGTCCAGTGCTCTACCCCTGAGCTATACCCCCCTCCTAATGACTGACATTTTTCTAACTTTTTTGGGATTAACAAATGTCTACAACCTTATAAATTATTGGCAATACAGAGCAGGAATATGAAAACCACTTCCTTGTCTATCCATGCTCTGGGCTTTGATTTGCTGAAACCTTTCCCATATTTTTGTACCTTGAGAATATTGTTGACGTTGATCACCACTTCAGCCCATTCAACAGAATCCAAAGGTGTATCCCTCAAGACTTGCTCCTCATGCTCCAGTAAGCACTCACAGATAGTATCTACTTGGGATACCTGAGAGAATACACAGAAGTCAACTACTTACAACAAAAATTATGGTGATGGGTAACAATTACCCACTGAGTTTTACTCATTAAGCCATATCTTCCTAGATGAAGGAAAATTTATTGACAGTTGGTAGTCAAAATAAATTTAAAAATCAAGAAAAGTCAGATCTCCTAACTTTTAAAAGTTACAGTGCCCAAATAACTAAGTCTTATAAACAGGCAAATTCTGAATTGTTACCAAGTAGATTTTTCTATTTAAACAATGATATTATTTGTTTATTATAGCTATTCTGCTCAGTGCACCTTTAAATAGCACTAGGTTACAGATGACGTCACTTCACAATGTAAGACCTCAAACTAATGAACTAATAGATGAAAATAATGACGTCAAAAATGAACTTGCTAATTTCCTTGAGAATTCCCCTTTTTCAGACATAACAGAAATGTTTGCAGAATAGAAGCAACGTAAGAGAATAATAAACTAAATACATAACTCCTAACTCTTCCTTTATTAACACATAAAGATAACAGTGCAAATATATCCTCAGGCACTGAAACTCTTGTTTCAAGTTCAAGTCTGCACTTAAGCCTTTCCCCTTTATTTCGAGTTTGCACAGCAATGGACACTCAGAGATAAGAAGAAAGAAAAACCAGATTAGCTGCCCTCAAGTACCTCACAAACTAGCTGAAAAAAACAAGATATACAGGCACAGATAAAACATGACCCAAACAAAATCCCTCCCTTTTGCAAACCTTGTTCTTCCTTTTGCATTTCTGATGTTAGCCAAAGGCATCCTAACAGCCTAGGCAAGAAATCTTCAGCACATTTAATTTGTAAGATTAAGTGTAAGAATATTTTGCATTGTTAACATGAGAAATCAATGAAAGCATAAATAATGGCCAGGCGAGGGGGCTCACGCCTGTAATCCCAGAACTTTGGGAGGCTGAGGCAGGTGGATCATGAGGTCAAAAGATCAAGACCATCCTGGCCAACACAGTGAAACCCCATCTCTACTAAAAATACAAAAATTAGCTGGGCGTGGTGGCACACGCCTGTAGTCCCAGCTACTTGGGAGGCCAAGGCAGGAGAATTGCTTGAACCTGGAAGGCAGAGATTGCTGCAGGCAGAGGTTGGTGCAGTGAGCTGAGATCATGTCACTGCATTCTGGCCTGGCGAAACAGCGAGACTCCACCTCAAAAAAAAAAAAAAAAGGAAAAAAAAAGAAAAAAAAAGAAAGCATATATAAAAGACAGAAAATAAAGAGCATAAAATGCCAAAACATTTGTTAAATTCTCTTACCATGTATATATTCAGTGATTTCAAATATTGCTCATATGCCATGCCAACACAGTCTGTTCCTTAAGCAGTGAGCTCTCTGCTTTTCCAGATCCCTGGGAGGTACAAGCCCTTCCCAAACTGGAGACAGAGGCAAAGTGGAAAGTGCACCCTTAGGCAGGCTCTGTATTGTTTTACTTTTTATCAGGGCTGCCAAATCAAAATATCTTTCTATATGGCCCACCAATCGGAGATTGATTTCGGGTAACCAGCGTGTCGCAAAACATAAATAATCTTTAGAAAGGTAAGTTGTCACCCACAAGTGGAAGGACAGGTAAAGAGAAAAAAAAATTACTATATGTATGTATCTGTTGTATTGCCTTTTCATGATGATTATGGCATGGGAGAAGACCTTTAGAACTGCACCCCAGAGAAGCTGAAGACCAGTGAACATCATGAGAAATGACGATAAATGGTGACATGAACAGTCCTAAATATTATACCATTTTTCATATGGAACATTCTTTTGAGAAGCCAATCACATTTTTAGTTTTGCTGTATCATACTCCTAAAGACTATTCCTAAAGTAATATTCTATATTATGTATCCAAATGATAATTTCCAGACCCTTCTCTAATAATTCAGCTAACTGAAACGTGTGCATATACTGAGCTGACAATTATGCTTTGCCCTTTAATCCAAATGCAGAATGTACAGGGCTCTTGCCCTGTTCTTACAAGTAAACTGTCATTAACAATTTTAAAAAACTCATTGTCTTATTATATAAAATTATATATGAATAAAGACCAAAAAGGACACAAAAATGACAACAATTTGATTTGTTAGATCATGAAACTTGAGGTGATTTGTTTTTCTTTCTTTCAGATTTCTGGCATACTTCCTAGATTAAAAACAAAACATAACAGAGTGCTTTTCCTTCCATTCCCTAGAAATTAACCCAAATGTATAAAAACAAAGAATTCAAACTAAACACATTTATGGAATCAACAGAAAGACTGAACTTAGGTTACAGTCCATCAAACATTAAGGAAGAAGGACCTGTCGGCATTGTGTGTTACATGCTAGAATACAGTGAGGCTATAGGAGGAAGGAAGCAAAATCTGAGACACCAATAGAGTCTGAAGTTCCTCAAACGTGTAAGAAATTCCAAATTTCACAGAGCTGAGGGAAGAGCTGGCCCTGTTTCTAAAATCGGATAATTCTGCAGTCTCAGTTAAGACAACAGGTCTAAGTCCTAACGTCACACCTTTAAAGGGAGACAGTGAAGTCTACCCTACTGCCTCAAAGGGCTGTGAAGCCTCACAAAAGCGCAAGGACTGCGCTATTATTTCCACAATGTCCAGCTGCCACTGGCTAACCAGCATCTTAACCATTTTTGTCTTTTAAATTTATAGCAGACTTTACTTTTTCTCTGAAAATAAATCTGATTTTACAAGCAAGGTGTAGCAACAAGATCCTAAGAGGTAGCTGAGGAGTTCAGTGAAGGGACTGTTTACAAAGTTGTGGGCAAGATTAAGGGGTCCAACAAGGGATGGGGCAGCACCCTAGGGTGAGCCATTATCAACCTCAGGCCTGAAGAGGCAAGAGGAGGGGGCAGCTATTGGAAACACAGAGAAAGCAGCTGGACAAGAGGCACCGTCCCTGACAGATGGGCTCAGCCAACGTAAAGTGGGCACAGACAAGGAAGAAAGCTGGGGGAATAACTACTCCAACTTCTGGCCTTCTGGCAGGGCCTCACATTCATCAGACTGGCAGGAAGCCAGAGGGCAAGGGAAGCCACTCAGGAAGGCCAGTTTGTGGCAGAATCAAGAGTAGATCTGGAGAGACAAAGGAGACGACCAGGCTGGACTCAGTGGCTCACACCTGTAATCCCAGCACTTTGGGAGGCCAAGGCGAGTGGATCACCTTAGGTCAGGAGTCCGAGACTAGCCTGACTAACATGGTGAAACCCTGTCTCTACTAAAAATAGTAAAATTAGCCGGGCATGGTGGCTGGTGCCTGTAACCCCAGCTACTCAGAAGGCTGAGGCAAGAGAATTGCTTGAACTGGGGACACAGAGGTGTCCCTGGATGACAGATTGAGACTCCATCTCAACAACAAAAGAAGGAGACGATCAGTACACAAAGCAAATAGGTACCTGCAGATAGTTTTTAGGGGAATAAAAAAAGTAAACAGCAAGCACCTCTTAGTCAACTTTGCAAGCTCTTCTTTATAGGTAACTGATAAACGATACTTCTGAGTGATACTTACGCCAGAAAATATGGAGTCCAACTTAAAATTTCAGTGAGATCTTTCATGATTTAACTTGTCCTCACCCTCTTTGCTGCCTAGGGCATGATCAGTAAATGGCACAGTTCTACAAAGCCACATGAAAGAGGACTCCTCTTACCTCCCTGAAAAAGACATCTGCAGGAGTCAGGTTGGATGGGATTTCATACTCCCTCTTATTCAAAGCGATCAATATGGCGGTGTTGACAAGGTCAGAAAGCCGAGAGTGGTGGTTCTTGAGAACAATGGCGGCTGACAGCTTTTCCGCATGCTCACAGAGCAACAGTCGAGTGGCCATCGGTGTCCCTCTAACTGGAAAACTGCCTAGACGTCCAAATAAGCCAACCTAGCAAAAAGGCAAACACATATTCTTAGAAAGCAATTATGGTAACATGTAAAATACCATAGTTGTATTTTCCCCAGAAGCACCCTGGGCGGTCACTGGCCCCGGCTCTCCCCCAGCAAGTCCCTCCAGCTGTCTCTTGTTTTGGCTGTTTCTAACACACAAACACACTTCAGCCAGGCCATTAACACCCATAAGAAAGCACAGACAGACATCCCTGTTCTAAGACCAGGGTCACTCCAGGGCTTCTGCCTACTACTATTGTCTCTACATAGGATGTTTCCCAAATTATTGTTTATGGTTAGCAAAACGCTCACACTGCTCTTTTTGTCTTTTGTGTCGTGTTGCCCAGGGTGGAGTGCAGTGGTGCAATCACAAGTCACCCTAACCTTGAACCCTCAACTCAAGCCATCTTCCCACCTCAGCTTCCCAAGCAGCACACCACTACACCAGGATAATTTTTAAATTTTATGTTTGTAGAGATGCGGGTCTCACTTTATTGCCCAGGCTGATCTTGCACTCCTGGCCACAAGTGAGCCTCCTAACTTGGCCTCCCCAAGCACTGGAATTACAGGTGTGAACCACCGCACCTGGCCTCACACTGCCCTTTACTAGCCATATCAATTAACTCCCCTAGATGCCAGACTTTCAAGAATCAGAAACTCAGCAACCTCTACCTTCAAGGACTGATTTCCATACCCCTAACGCTGCAGGGAGGGTGGGGGCATCTTTAACCCTTTGCATCTCCTACTGAGTTGCTTGATGGCCATCTGTGCTGTGTTATGCTCTTCTAGGGGTTTTCCTAAGCTTTCTCACTGCATATGACATTACAATAACCTGAACTAGGAGAAGGCAAAAGACGGGCATAAATAATGAATATGTTTTCACACTTTAAGTATAATTCCCTTTGTTAATAAATGATCTGATTTCCTATCCTTCATTTTGTATATGCTTTTGTAGTATTTACATGCTAGGAGATATCTCTTTTATAACACAAAAGGGGTCATACTGTACTGTTCTGTACCTTGTTTTATTTGATAGTATCTTATTTTTATAACACATTTAGATATCCATTATTTTTAATACTTCACTGAATCCTAATGTATTCAACCTGTTCACCTTATTATTTTAAAATAATAATTACATATTCTTTCCTGACTTGAATTCACTTCCTGGTTCCTTCAAAAATATTTTAGGTGTAGTTTTCAGCGAGGTCATCCCACTTGCCTGCTTTACTTTGCTGTGATTGCGGCACTGACAGTGAAGCAATAGCTCTAGATTAAAACTATGCTAGGCCAGGCGCAGTGGCTCACACCTGTAACCCAGGTGTGGGAGGCCAAGGTAGGCACTGCCTGGGTAATGTGGTAAAACCCTGCCTCTACAAAAATATATAAAAACTAGCTGACTTAGTGGCGCATGCCTGTAGTCCCAGCTACTTGGGAGGCTGAGACGGGAAGATCAGCTGAGTCCAGGCAGGTTGTAGCTATAGTGAGCTATGATCACTCCAGCCTGGGTGACAGAGTGACACCCAGCCTCAAAAAAATTTAAAGAAAAAATTTTTAAAATACAATCATTCTAGTCACACAATGAAAATGATCAGATTATCTCCCTGCTTGTGTACTGTATGGAGATACAATGTATGAGCACAAAGGCTTCTTCAACATCAGAAAACTAGAGGCAAAGGTACTGTTCTGAGGCATTGATGCTACTTCTACCCACTACAGAATGAAGATATGGCCTGTGGATGCCAAGTTTGGCTCAAGGAGAAAAGGAATATTTCTCTATATTCAGAAATATTCCCTAAGACTGGGCACAGTGGCTCAGGTTTGTAATCCCAGCACTTTGGAAAGCCTAGGCAAGAGGATCGCTTGAGACCAAGAGTTTGAGACCAGCCTGGGCAACATTGTGAGACCCTGTCTCTACAGAAAATAAAAAAATTAGTCAGGTGTGGTAGTGAGCACCTGTGGTCCTGGCTGTTGGGGAGGCTGAGGTGGGAAGATTGCTTGAGTCCAGGAGGTTGAGCCTGCAGTGAGTTGTGATTGTGCCACTGCACGCCACCTTGGGCAACAGAATGAGACCTTTCCTCAGGAGTATCTAGTTACATCTTTTGCCTGATTATTAACATAAATTCTTCCCAATTAGTAAAATCAGCTCTAAATATTAAAGGAAATAGAAATATAAAAGGCATAGCTGGAATGAGGTTTTCAGAACTAGCTAGACACTGCCTTGGGACAGATGCTGCTACCAGCAGCCATGAGACTTTGTGAGGGTTCTCTGGAACCCAGGAAGGCTGAGAGCCAAGTGCTCATGCTCTCCTGGCTTTCCGGCCTCTGATAAATCCATGCCCTCAGTGTGGCAAATCAGGTCAGGGCAAGTACCTCCCAGCCAAGTATGCACATCTTCTTCCAATGAGAATGACTTTGCCACTCTTCCCATGAAGAGGTACAATCATGCTGGGTGCAGTGGCTCACACCTGTAATCTCAGCACTTTGGGAGGCGAAGGCAGGCGGATCACTTGAGCTTAGGAGTTCGAGACCAGCCTGGGCAATATGGCAAAACCCCTTCTCTACAACGAATACAAAAAATTAGCCAGGTTCGGCACCATGTGCCTATACTTCTAGCTATTGGGGAGGCTGAGGCAGGAGAATCACTTGAGCCCAGGAGGTGGAGGTTGCAGTGAGCTGAGATTGCACCATTGCACTCCAGCCTAGGCAATGGGAGTGGAAACCCTGTCACACACATATTTTAAAAAAAAGAGGTATAATCAATTCTTTAATCTCTTTCATCCCAGCTGACCTTGTGACTTGCTTTGACCAATGCCACTTTACTGGAAGTAACATTACGTGACATCTGAGATGAGCCCTTAAGAAGCCTATAGCTTCTATGTTCATCCGCTGAGACCACAGGAAGCTGGTCCAGACCAGAGCAGGATGAGCGACTAAATGGAGGAGAACCACATAGCCGCTGCTGACAGTTGGAACCAACTGCCAGAAAGGGGGTAGAGGCTTGCAGACCTTCCAGCTCAGTGCATCCTAAAAGCAGGTCGAGTGATTCCAGGTGAAACCAACAGAAGAACTGCCTGGCTAACCCACAGAATTGTTTTAAGCCACGTTTTTGGTTTTGGGTGGTTTATAAGGCAGTAATAGTTAACTGATACATTTGGCTAACTAATGACCGTATCAGGAGAAAATGTTTTTTTCCCTCATTAATCCACAGCCCACCTAAAATACTTAAAAAAAAAAAAAGAGAGAGAGAGAGACTCAATGAATGATTGGAGTTTTCTTGCCAAGGCAATAAAAGAGTAGACAGGAGACAAACCATGCACAAAAATGAAGACGATCGTGGGATTAGGAACAATCAAGTCATTTCTGAAATTATCTAGTGCTGCACTGGCCAATAAGGGAGCCACTGTCCACAGTGGCTATTTAAATAAGTTAAACTTTAGTGCTTTAGTTGCTAGTCACATTTCAACTGTTCAGTGGTCACATGCGGCCAGCAGGTGTCCCACTGGCAACACACTAGGAGAACATTCCCATGATCACAGAAAGCATTGGATTGGACAGCACTCACTACAGCCTCCTCAACATAAAAAATTAGCCGGCTGTGGCAGTGAGGAGGCACTACTGAGTTTGAAAAACAATCAGGATCAGGAAAGAGGCTGGGCCTGGTAGCTCATACCTGTAACCCCAGCACCTTGGCAGGCTGAGGTACAGGGATTGCTTGAGCCCAGGAGTTCGAGACCAGCCTGGGCAACACAGTAAGACTATGTCTCTACAAAAACTAAAAAAAAAAATTAGGTGGGCATGGTGGCACAAACGTGTAGTCCCAGCTACCCAGGAGGCTGTGAGAGGATTGCTTGAGTCCAGGAGGTCAAGGCTGCAGTGAGCCAAAATCATGACACTACACTCCAGACTGGGCAACAGAGTGCCCTGTCTCAGTAAATAAATAAACAAACCCAAAACAGGATGAAATTCATTCATTTGGCTATGTAATATGTCTGCAAGCCACTTTTATTGACAAGGCAAGAATGGGTGAACTTATGCAACAATTCTGTAGAGTAGCAAAACCATTTTCTAATTTAGGCACAATATATGTGAGGATAACCTTTACACTAAAAAGAAAAGGAATACTTTAAATGAGGATTTGATTCTAATGGCACCTCAAAATTAAAAGTCATATACAAAAATCTGTCATTGCCTTAAAATTCTTCAGTGTTTAATAATACAAAATTGACTCATGAAAACTTAAGTTTTTACACAAGTGTACACAGGAAAATCGGAATGAAGTCTGCTTCTTATACCTGCATTAACAGGCTTGCACATAGCCCTGGAATTATCAACTTTTAAAGCAGCACAGAAAAAGGAAAAGACTAGTCATGCCCCACCCAACGGAACACCTCAAAATAGAGAGAAGGGACTTCCCACTGTGTTAGACTGACAAAAGCAGAGCAGACAGACATCCTGGCCCCTGCTGTGTTAGCACCCTGGGCTCTTACTTGATGAATAAAGTCCATAAGGAAAGAGTGAGCTTTCATCTTGTCTTCTAGCTGGTGAAGAATAATCAGTGACGTGTTGCTGAACCCAGGTACTTCTGTTAAAACACAGTGATAAACTTATAACATAGTGGTTTTACAACTATGCTATTTTAATGTTAGTGGCTAACTGCTATTAAAATAAAGTTAAGTCTATACAAAAGAAAAATATCAACCTTACAATACAATTATTTGTAACATTACTCAGGAGTTTAAAAATGTATGAGAAAATTTTGGAGGTTTGACACAATTCATACTTTATTTATTCAAAATGCAAAACATTATTTTTAATCATTTATAACAATTTAAGCTTGACAGTGCCAATGAAACAGGCAAAGAAAGGAGATGAGCTTGGATGTTTTTCTTCCTAAATCTCTAATGCAGCTTTGTGAACTTGCTAAGTAGGATAATTAGGGGGAGAAACATGTTTGAGACAGTCCCCCGGCACCTAGGGACTCCAGAGTTCCCCTTAAGTTGCTGAGGTGGAAGCGTTTAAGACAGGCACTCACCTGGGATAAGGAGGCAGACATTCTTGCTTACTTCTACATATCGACATTTGATCACTGCTGCTCTTAGGGGAATGGATCATTTCTATTAGTCAAATATACTGATTACACCAAAATTACTTAATTTGGGGGTAAGGAGGCTGGGCGTGGTGGCTCACACCTGTAATCCCAGAACTTTGGGAGGCCGAGGCAGGTGGACCACTTGAGATCAGGAATTCGAGACTAGCCTGGGCAACATGGTGAAACCCCAACTCTACTAAAAATACAAAAATTAGCTGGGCATGGTGGTACACACCTGTAATCTCAGCTGGGGGAGACTGAGGTGTGGGGATCACTTGAACCCAGGAGGTGGAGGTTGCAGTGAGCTGAGATGTCACTGCATTCCAGTCTGGGTGACAGAGTAAGGGAGACTGTCTCAAAAAAAATGGGGGGCAGGTAAGTGCCAAATATTTACCTATGCTACCAATTCTCTTTTGGAAATAAAAGGCAGGAAAGCTAAGTAAGGCTAATTAATCTGCCTCAGATAGAACAATAGGATTTGCTCCAACATTCCTTTAGTTTTTATTCTGTTATGTAGACCTGTTGTGAGCCTTTTTCAAAAGATACTATAAGGAAGTTACAATATTTTTTAAAATATTGAATATTAAATTGTCTGAGAAGCTAAAAATATGCTTTAAGAGATGTTTCTAATAAAGAAATCAGAATATGCTCAAAACATACCATTCCATAATTAAAACGTTCTTACCCTCAGGGACAGACTCAGCCCACCGTGGGTCAGAAGCTGGGTAGTCATCCATCAGGTCTACACTGATTTGGGTAACTGCCCTGTCTAGTTCAGAATCAGAATCCAAATCAGAGTGAGAGGAAAAGAGCTCTTCAACCACCATTTGAGCATGACCTAAATCTTTCCTGAAATCAAATTGGAAAACACAAGTATTAAGGGAGGCAAAATATTTTCAAAACTCACCAAGAAAAAACTGTGGAGTACTATTCAGCCAAAAAAAATGAGTCCTGTCATTTACAGTAGCAGGGATGGAACTGGAGGACATGTTAAGTGAAGTAAGCCAGGCACACAAAGACATGTAACAGACGTTACATGTTCTCACTCATGTGGGAGCTAAAAACTAAAACAACTAGACTCATGGAGATAGAGAGTAGAGTGATGGTTACCAGAGGGTGGGAGGAGTAGTGGCAGTGGCGGGGAGTGGGAATGGTTAATGGGTAAAAAAAAACATGGATTGAAGAAGAGCAAGTATTTGATAGCACAACAGGCTGACTACCGTCGACAATAATTTATTGTACATTTTAAAGTAACTAAGAGTATAATTAGAATGTTCATAACACAAAAAAATGATGAATGCTTGAGGTGACGAATATCCATTTACCCTGATGTGATTATTACATATTGTATGCCAGTATGAAAATATCTCAGTGTACCCCACAAACATATATATTGTGTACCCATAAAAATTAAAAATAAAAAAAAATTTTTTAAGTTAATTATGAAGTTAAATCTAGTGCCATTTATAGGTTTTAGCTGAAAGTTACTTTTAATAAAATTTATTTAATTAAAAGGGAGAAAACTATTATACATTCATTAATTCAACAGATAAACATTGAATACTTACAACATGCTAGGCTCTGGATACAGAAGGATAAAAAGACATTAAAAAATAGTCCAGACAATTGAGCAAGCAATGACACAGGTGATAAACACTGACACAGATGGAGAAAACTTACTGACAGATAAAGAGGAGGTCATGAAAGGCTGGGGGAGAATTGGGGAGGGGTATACAGCTGCACACAGAGCATACATCCACATCCGTTAGCAAGTATGTCTGTATCTCAGGAGAGAACTGAGGCTACGGGAGAGGCTGAGATCACCCAAGGGGCAAGAGTTTGGAAAAAAGCTTGTAGAGCAACCAATTAAAGGAAGGGGGAGCCCATAAAGTGCAGCAGACTCTTCTAACTTAGAGAAATTAGGGGACAACCAGGGTGTCAATTGACCCACCAGGAGATTAACTATGGCACATATGAAGAAATGAGGGATACTGAGAAGGGATAAATCACAAAATTAGAGGACACAGTCTTATAAACCGTGTTATGGGGTTTGAACCTAACACTAAGGACAATGAACAGGCACTGTAAAGGAGTGTCACAGTCTGTTCTAGTGTCCCAAAAGATAGCTCTAACATATGGAGAGGGAATCATATAAGAGAAAAATCCAGTTAGGAGGTTACTGCAGAAAGGAAAAGACAGGAAAGAGAAAAATCCACTTAGAAGGTTACTGCTGGATCTGATGTACAGTAGCACCCCCTTATCCATGGTTTCACTTCCCACAGTCACAGTTACCTGCGGTCAACCACAGTCTGAAAACAGATGACCTAGACAGACGGAGACAGAGACAGAGACAGAGACAGAGAGAGGGGAAGGGAGAGAGGGAGAGAGAAAGAGACTACATTCACATATTTTTATTATAGTACAGTCATCCCTCAGTATATGCAGGGGATTGCTCACAGGACCCCCAACGTACACCAAAATCCACCCATATTCAAGTCCTGCAGCTGGCTCTGTGGAACTCCAGTATACAAAAAGGTGGCCCTCTGTACAGGCAGGCGAATTTTTGACCTGCACTTGGTTGAAAACATGCTGCATTTGCTTGAAAACAACTTGCATATACGTAGACCCACGCAGTTCAAACCCATGTTGTTCAAAGGTTAATTGTATATTGTTATCATTCTTTTTTATTACTATTGTTCTTAATCTCTTACGGTGTCTAATTTATAAATTAAACTTCATCAAAGGTATGTATAGGAAAAACATAGCATATATATGATTCAGTACTATCAGCAGTTTCAGGTATCCACTGGGGGTCTTAAGACATATCCCCCCTGTGAGCAAGGGGGAACAACTGTGTAAGAATACTCCTCTGCTATTGCTTTGAAGAGATGGTAGTGCTTGTCACTGGAGCAGGGGGTAGGAAGGGAAGAATAAGCTTTGGACAAGATAAGCTGTGTTTTGGATACACTGAAACTCAGGTGCCTGTGAAATATATATTGCTGCTGCCGTACACTCTCCATTTGCATATAATGGCCCAGGTCATGGTACATCTGTTTCTTCAGCAAATGAAGCCAATGAGGAGAAAAGATCACTGAGGGAGCAGAGAGAGAGGGAATATGGCAGACATAGTGAATGTAGACAACCTTTCAGGAGGTTTAGCCATCAACAGGAACAAACAGATAAGGTGGTAGCTCAAACGACACAAAGTCAAAGACTGGTCTTTTTTCAAATGGCAGACTAAAATGATTAACTGCTGATGAGAAGGAGCCAGCACAAGAAAGGTCAAAGGACAGAGGAAAGGGAGAACTAAAAGGATGTAGTCTCAAGTGAAGGAGGAGAGAGCGACCTTCGAAACAAAGAACAGTCTCTGATAGGAAGAGGGCACACCTTCCTACTTTACTGTGAGGGAAAGAGGAAAAGGATTTGGGATACAGACACCTTTGTAGCTAGAAAGCTAGGAAGTACAGGGAGTTCTTATCCAAGGGCTTCTGTGATCTCTGTTAAGTAGGAAGTTAAGTCCTCTGCTAAGTGTGAGGGAAGGGGGAGAGAAATGGGGAGAGGGAGGAGATTGGAAAAGGGCTGTCATGGTCCCGTGGTAGAACAGGAAACGTAGCTGACTGGTGAAATGCAGAAAAACTCTTGAAAGCATGAAAGACCAGGGTAAAGCTAGTGACCTGGTCATGCTACAGGTTATGGAAATAACAAAGATGACTATGGCAAGATTTAATAAAAATCTACAGAAAAAGTTCCCTAAAACTCTCATCAACAAAAGATTTCATATTTTTTGGGCTAAGTAAAATGAAAACTAAAATGACATAAAAATTAATTTCAAAGAAACCATGCTATAAAAACAGTAATATTACCTTAGCAAAAAATTAAACAGGTAACACTTAAAAAAATGCTATAGGTCGGGCACAGTGGCTCACACCTGGAATCTTAGCACTTTGGGAGGCCGAGCTGGGCAGATCACCTGAAGTTGGGAGTTGGAGACCAGCCTGGCCAATATGGTAAAACCCTGTCTCTACTAAAAAAATTTTTTTAAAATTAGCTGGGCGTGGTGGTGCACACCTGTAGTCCCAGTTACTCAGGACGCTGACGCAGAACAATTGCTGGAACCCAGGAGGCAAAGGTTGCAGTGAGTCAAGATCACACCACTGCACTCCAGCCTAGGCAACAGAGACTCCATCTAAAAAAAAAAAAAAAAAGAAAAAAAAAAACTAGCCGGGCATGATGGCCAGTAATCTCAGCTAAGCTACTAGGAAGGCCGAGGCAGGAGAACTGCTCGAACCCAGGAGACAGAGGTTACGATGAGCCGAGATCACACCACTGCACTCCAGCCTGGGTAACAAGAGCAAAACTCCGTCTCAAAAAAAAAATGTTATCTACCAATTGTGACCCCAGGGAGCATCTGGCAATGTCTGACGATAACTTTGGTCATCACAAGTTGGGGGAAAGGGTGCTAACGGCATCTAGCAGGAAGTGGCTGGTGATGCTGCTAAACAGGGTACCATGTTGTGCAGGGGCAGGATCTCGGCTCACTGCAACCTCCGCCTCCTGGATTCAAGCGATTCTCCTGTCTCAGCCTCCTGAGTAGCTGAGATTACAGGCATGTGCCACCACACCTGGCTAATTTTTTGTAATATTTTTTTTTTTTAGTAGAGACAGAGTTTCACCACGTTGGTCAGGCTGGTCTCGAACTCCTGACCTCAAATGATCTACCTGCTCTGGTCTTCCAAAGTTCTGGGATTACACGTGTGAGCCACCACGCCTGGCCTCAAATATCAATGTTAACGGGATTGAGAAGTCCTGCTTTAAAGATACCACAATTGTGTTTGTAAGGAGTCTACATCTTTAAGAGAGCTAGCTGACACTCCCCCAGAAATCATCCCTCGTGAAGTCCACAGTACTTCACCCATGCTGGGCAGAGTAAGTTCAGCACAGCTGTGCTACAGGCCCCATGACACTGTCCCTGAGGCTGCTGCTTGTTCAGGACTTAGATCAGGGGTCCTTTCTTGTGCCTAATAATTTTCTCCTCTAGAACATCTTAAGATGAATGACTACACCAGGTTGAATAGTGTCTCCCCCAAATGCATATCTACCCAGTGCCTCAAAATGCGACCTTACTTGGAAATAAGGTTTTTGTAGATATAGTTTATTAAATTATGATGAGTCTAAATCCAATGACTGATGTCCTTATAACAAATCCACATGGGCCGGGAATGGTGGCTCACCTGTAATCCCAGCACTTTGGGAGGCTGAGGCAGGCAGATTGCTTGAGTACAGAAGTTCGAGACCAGCCTGGCCAACATGGCAAAACCTCATCTTTGCTAAAAATACAAAAGATTAGCTGGCATGGCAGTGCGCGACGCTGCTTGGGAGGCTGAGGCAGAATTGTTTGAACCAGGGAGGCGGAGGTTGCAGTGAGCCGAGATTGCACCACTGTACTCCTGCCTGGGTGACAGAGTGAGACTTGTCTCAAAAAGAAAAAAAAAAGGTCATGTGAATGTGAAGACAGCTATGTGACAATGGAGGCAGAAACTGGAGTGACGCATCTACAAGCCAAGGACTGCCAGCAGCCACCAGGAGCTGAGAGGTAAGGACAGATCCTTTCCCAGAGCCTCGTTCTCAGACTTCTGACCTCCAGAACTGTGAGAGAAGATACTTCTGATGTTTGAAGCTCCTGGTTTGTGGTGATTTGTTATGGCAGCCACAGGAAACAAATCTAATGACTGGTCACTTGCTGCGCTATCATTTACATTTTGAGATGCCACACATCTGACAGAATTGTAATTACAGGATAAACTTGTGAAAGATAAAAACACAGCATTTTAACCCAAATCTTTGAAGTAAGATTGAACCATGTAAAAGAACAAGATTAAAAGAATACAGTTTCAATGGAAATAAAAACCTTTCCTAATGGTGCCCCCTTTTGGTGAGAAACTAAGCTCAGTAGATCGTGAGGCACAGATCGTTAGAACTGTAAAAGCACTTCATCGGTGGCCTCTGTGAGTGGCCTTTATACATAAGACACCAGTATGAGTGGGATTATGGAATCATGGGCTGAGAACTGCGGGAAAAGAAAGTAGTAAACTCAGCATATTACTTCAAAACAAAGATCTGATGATAAATTAATGATCCTTTAGCAATTCTAACTCTCACGCCACTCAATACTTCGACAAGGAAGAAACAGAACGGCAGAAATGTTCAGCATCTGTCCAAAGTTTCCCACACCTAACAAGGGGCAGAGCAAGGGCTGGATCACCATTTTCCTGAGTATTTATTCAAATGTGAATTTGCCATACCTTTTAAGGAAAGTGCCAGAATACATGATAAGCAGAATACATGTCTAGGATAAACTGAAATCTGCATTTGCCTTAAACCAGAAGAGTATTAGAGCAGCAAGTGTGACTGAGTGAGGACAATCACTCCCTACCCCATACGTGCATCTGCTTAGGCACCCTCTCACTACAGCTCACCCCTTGGACTTGCTCTGGCCAAAAGGACACTAGCAAACACCATCCAAGCAAAGACTTAAAGAGTGCTTGTGCACTGACACTTGCTCTCTTGCCACTCTGCAATCCTGTGATATGTGAACAAGCCCAGGGCAGCCTGCTAGTTGAGGAAACACCACAGAAAGCAGAGAGAAAGCTGGCCAGCCAAGGGCTCAGAAATGTGAGTACAGTAAAGAGCAGCCAGCCCAGCAGTGGACCAAAATGAATAAGCCTACTCAGGAACAGTAAAAATGCCACCAGAGCCCAACCCTAAACACCCAAACTGCAGAATCATGAGCTAAGTTAAATAAGTCACTAAGGTTTGTGGTGATTTTGCATAAAGCAAAACTCAACTATCAACTAACAGGCCAGGTCTAATTCTTTTTCCTTTTTGAGACAGGGTCTTGATCTGTCACCTAGGCTGGAGTGCAGTGGTGCAATGATGGCTCACAGTTGACTTGGCCTCGCGGGCTCAGAAGATCCTCCCAGCTCAGCCTTCTGAGTAGCTGGGACTAAAGGCGTGCATCGCCATGCCTGGCTAATTATTTTTTAAATGTTTCTTTGTAGAGATGAGGTCTTTCTATGCTGCCCAGACTGGTCTCGAACTCCTGGGCTCAAGCGATCCTTCTGTCTCAGCCTCCCAGAGTACTGGAATTACAGGTGTAAGCCACCACACCAGGCCATAATTCTTTTATATTACCAATAAAACTTTGTATGCAGCTGGGCATGGTGGCTCACGCCTGTAATCCCAACACTTTGGGAGGCTGAGGCAGGTGGATCACTTGAAGACAGGAGTTTGAGGCCAGCCTGGCCAACAAGGTGAAACCTCATCTCTAAAAATACAAAAATTAGGCTGAGCGCGGTGGCTCATGCTTGTAATCCTAGCACTTTGGGAGGCCAAGGTGGGCGGATCACTTGAGGTCGGGAATTCGAGACCAGCCTGACCAACATGGAGAAACCCTGTCTCAAATGAAAAAAAAAAAAAAATTAGCCAGATGTGGTGGCACACAACTGCAGTCTCAGCTACTTGGGAGGCTGAGGCAGGAAAATCGCTTGAACCCGGGAGGCAGAGGTTGCAGTGAGCTGAGATTGTGCCACTTTACCCTGGGCTTCAGAGTAAGACTGTCTAAAAGACAAGAACAAAAACAAAAACAAACAAACAAACAACCCGTGATAAGCAACTTATTTACACCTTAACATTATACATAAAAGACCCTTGCAAGATGTCTTAATGATCACCATTTTCAATGGTGCATTATTTTCATGAAGTGGAGAGAGTATGTTAGATCCCATGCTTTTTTCCCTGGCTTAGCTAGCTGGAACCCTCCCATATCTACTAAGTTCAGAACAGTTTATTAAAATGCTAAAGCTCAAAAAAACATTCTCCTCTTTATTATTATTATTTTGAGATGGAGTCTGGTTCTGTCGCTCAGGCTGAAGTGCAGTGTCATGATCTCGGCTCACTACAACCTCTCCCTCCTGGGTTCAAGTAATTCTCTGCCTCAGCCTCCCAAGTAGCTGGGATTACAGGTGCCCACCACCATGCCCAGCTAATTTTTTTGTGTGTGTGTATTTTTAGTAGAGACAGGATTTCACCATCTTGGCAAGGCTGGTCTTGAACTCCTGACCTTGTCATCTACCTGCCTTGGCCTCCCAAAGTGCCAGGAATACAGGCGTGAGCCACCGTGGCCAGCCAACATTCTCTTCTTGACAGCATCATTCCTCCAACTTGCTCTCGCCAGTCAAGAAATAAATAGCACACGTCAGTAAAACATATTCTCACACATAAAATAATCCATAATTTTTAAAATATGTTATACCTGCAGTACTGCAGAAAGGCAGCTTTCAGCAACTTGATTTTATCTTCCTGGGCTATAGTTTCATTCTTTGGAGTAGTCTCAAAAACCATACTCTGCAAAATAACAAAGTAGAGTTTAGAGGTAAAGGTATCTGAATATTCTTAATTATTGGACTAAAAACTGCACCCAACCTATGATAGCAATTCTGCATATACACAAACTGTTTACAATATTGTCTGGACCAGGGATGTCCAATCGTTTGGCTTCCCTGGGCCACACTGGAAGAATTGTCTTGGTCCACACATAAAACACACTAACATTAATGACAGCTGATTGGCTAGGTATGGTGGCTCACACTTGTAATCCCAGCACTTTGGGAGGCTGAGGTAGGCAGATCATGAGGTCAGGAGTTCAAAACTAGCCTGGCCAATATGGTGAAACCCCCTCTTTACTAAAAAATACAAAAATTAGCCGGGCGTGGTGGCGTAAGCCTGTAGTCCCAGCTACTGGGGAGGCTGAGGCAGGAGAATTGCTGGAACCCAGGAGGCAGAGGTTGCAGTGAGCTGAGATCATGCCACCGCACTTCAGCCTGGGAGACAGAGCAAGACTCTGCCTCAAAAAAAAAAAAAAAAAAAAAAAAAAGGAAGCTGATGAGTTAAAAAAAAAAAAATCTCATGTTTCAACAAAGTTTACAAATGTGTGCTGGACTGCATTCAAAGCCATCCTGGGCTGCATGCGGCCCATGAGTTGTGGGTTGGACAAGCTTAGCCTAAACCCATTATTCATATACTTATTGAAACACTATAAATAGCACCAAATGATCAACCAAAGTCATAGAGAAAAGGCACAAGTATTCAGGGATTATGTTATAAGTAAAATAATTTGGAAATTTCATCATAATTAACAGAATTTTTTTTATAGGTTTGCTCTTATACAACTCATCACAGTGTATACTACTAAGCATAATGGTTGATTACAAGTTTAAACAAGAATTTAGAAAAATTTTAAAGGAATGGAATACTATAAAATAGCTTCAGATGGTATAAGAGTATTACAATAATAATATGATTACAAATTAAAATATTAATCCTTTTGGTAAAAATAAAAAAGTAAAAAATAGTTACTGTCCTTTAAAACTGTACTTAATCACTTTAATTTTGAATTAGAGGTAGTCTATGTATTTCATACACTATTCAAGTGGAAATTATCCCAAACAGTATTAATTACTTTTAGTTTTCTGTAAAAGAATGATAAAAATCTTATGGCTGGGATATTTCAGGTTTCAAGATAACAGAAAAAATTGGTAATTTTTACCTGGCTATTCCTCTCAAAAAATCATCCCAGAATAAAAAGAAACAAAAATACAAGCTCCATGGAAATATCTGTGATACTAACTACAACAAAGGAAGACAGAAAGCAGAAGGAATGGGAAATGGCAGCACTGACAGGAGATGAGGCCACCTGTGCATGGTGCAGGGGACAGTTCCTGAGGATTTGAGGACAATGGAAAAGGGAAGCTCCGGAATGATAGCCGTGCAAACGGACAGGTTCTGGAGACTTGACTTTGGAAAAAACTACACTGAGGGGCACTCTACAGAACTCCTGGAGTGTGTGAAAGATTAAGTCACACATGAAAGGAAAGTGAGCAAATATAAAATGAGGTCATTATACACTCCAAGAGTCACATAAAGTTGTATAATAAATGTAATGAGTATATTACTTGGCTCAGCAAACCATAAACAATATTCACAATGTCATTACAATGGAAAAAATTTATTTGAATGATAAAGGCAGAGGAAAGAGTATAAGGTAACTCAAAACCTCATTTTCTATAGTAGAAAATCAACAGATCACTCAGGAGACAGGAGTATATGTATATTACTTAGTAATATGGAGAAAAATGACAAAATAAATCACTAAAAGGCTTAAAAGTAATTGCTTCAGACAAAGAGGACAGAAGGGATGAGGAAGATAAAAAGAACTAAAGTCTGCATCATAAATCTTTGAAAACTGCCTCAGTTTTGGGACCATTTGTATAACATTCTGTGATAAAAATAAAAATTAGGCTGGGCACGATGGCTCCACACCTGTAACCCCAGCACTTTGGGAGGCTGAGGTGGGAGGATGCTTGAGCCCAGGAGTTCGATACCAGCCTAGGCAACACAGGGAGATCCTGCCTCTACAAAAAATAAAACATTAGCCGGGTGAGATGGCACACATCTGTAGTCCCAGCTACGTGGGAGGCTAAGAGAGGAAGACTGCTTGATCCCAGGAGGTTGAGGTGAGGCTGCAGTGAGGTGATTATGCCACTGCACTCCAGCCTGGGCAACAGAGTGAGACTCTTACCTCAAAAACAAAACAAAACCAAAAAAAAAAAAAAAAAGGCACCTATTGTGAAGTCTGAAGCATGAGGATTGCTTGAGGCCAGGAGTTTGAGGCTACGGTGAGCTATGATTGTGTCACTGCACTCTAGCGTGGGTGACAGCATGAGACCCTATCTCTAAAGAATGAGACCCCCATCTCTCTCTCTTTTTTTTTCTGAGACGGAGTTTTGCTCTTGTTGCAATCTGGGCTCACTGCAACCTCCGCTTCCTGGGTTCACATGATTCTCCTGCCTCAACCTCCTGAGTAGCTGGGCTTACAGGTGTGCACTACCACGCCCAGGTAATTTTTGTATTTTTAGTAAAGATGAGATTTTGCCATGTTGGCCAGGCTGGTCTCAAACTCCTGACCTCAGGTGATCTGCCCACCTCGGCCTCCCAAAGTGCTGGGATTACAGAGGTGAGCCATTGTGCCCGGCCAAGACCCTGTCTCTAAGAAATAAATAACATAAAAACTTTAAAATCTTATAGAATCACATTACCACATTGTTTGGTCCAGCAACTGAAGATGCTAAGGAATCTTCCAGGTCTTCTGCCAATATGGACACATTTTCCCTTAAAGTAATAGACACTAGTCCACTGTTTCTAGAAAAAATGATAGGAACACCACCACAGGCACCAGCACCTAAAACACTATCTCCTAAAAGACAAAAAAATAGAGTCAAATACATCTAACAACAACAACCAAAATGCTTTGTAAAATCTACCACCCTAAGAAAACAATTTTGATGATATACTAAGCACGTTTTTTTCCTTTACAATATTATTCCTACTTAAAACTTATCCTTTAAATCCCAGAATCAAATGTTGAGAACCAGCTATTTGAAGAAGCAGACTGTGTCCCTTCAGCTTTAAGGACAATAAAAATTAGCCTTGCCAGAAAGCAGTCAGTCTAGTAAGCCAAAAAAGAAAATTATTCATTCTGCAAAACTCAGAATAAGAGCTTTTTCAATCCTGTGGAGTTCTCTTGCTTAATTCTGTCTTTAACTTATCACATCAGTTAACGGGGATTTAACAAAAGAAAAGGGGGGCGCCAAGATGGCCGAGAGAAGCCAGCACCGAATGCAGCTCCCAGCCAATGAGACGCAGAGGGCTAGAGGATTTCACGATTCCAAAGAAGGTGCCAGGTTCATTTCTGTGGGACTGATAGGGCACTGAAAATAGGCCCAGGGACGTGCAGCTGGCTCGGAGGGTCCGGGGACTTAACCCCCTCGGTGCTCCGTTTCAGACCCTGTGCTTACCTCATCCCTCCTGCAACCCACGGTCCACGAGAGCCCTGCCAGATGGTGGGGCACCGTGGGTAGTCCATGCAAATCTGAGCAGCTGCTACCGCCAGGCGGAGCAAGTTGTCGCAGGGACCTGGGCGGGAGTTTGAACTAACGCCAGCAGGACGGAACATCCCACAGAGGGAGGCAGAGTTGAAAGCAGGGAAACAGACCATAAGGCCTGGCTGGCCCCACCTCCACAAAACTCAAACTGAAGCCCTCACTAGAGAGCCTGGCAGCAAATACACCAGCTTGACCCCAACCAGGAAGATCCAGCTGGGGAAGGAGAGACGCCATTGGGAAGGCGGGGGCCAATCTCACCTGCAAACAAACTCCAGGGAAGGACCACCCACCCAACAACCTGACTGAACCCGAGAGAGCCCAGCAACGCCCTCTACAGGCCAAAAAAGATACAACTCCAACCTCAACAGAAAAAAAGTCCACTCAGAGAATCCTCCTGAAATCACCAACTTCAAAGATTAAAGGGAGATTCGAAGATGGGGAAAAAACAGCGCAAAAAGGATGAAACCATCAAAGAACAGAACACCTCTTCTCCTCCCAGGGATCACAACTCCTCACCATCAAGGGAACAAAAAAGACAGAGAATGAATCTGACAAATCGACAGAAGCAGGCTTCAGAAGCCGGGTAATAATAAACTTCTCTGAGTTAAAAGATCATGTTCTAACCCAATGCAAAGAAACTAAGAACCTTGAAAAAAGATTAGACGAAATGCTAACTGGAATAACTAGCTTAGAGAAGAACATAAATGACTTGATGGAGCTGAAAAACACAGCACAAGAACTTCACAAGGCATATACAAGTTTCAACAGCTGAATTAATCGACCAGAAGAAAAGATATCAGAGACAGAAGATCAAATCAATGAAATAAAACAAGAAGGCAAGATTAGAGAAAAAAGAGTAGGAAAAAAATGAACAAAGCCTCCAAGAACTATGGGATTATGTGAAAAAACCTAATCTACACTTGATCAGCATACCTGAATGTGATGGGGGAGAATGAATCCAAGCTGGAAAACACACTTCAAGATATTATCCAAGAGAACTTTCCCAACCTAACAAGGCAGGCCAACATTCAAATCCAGGAAATACAGAGAAGACTACAAAGATATTCCTCGAGAAGAGCAACCCCAAGGCACATAGTTGTCAGACTCACCAGGGTGAAAATGAAGGAAAAAATCCTAAGGGCAGCCAAAGAGAAAGGTCGAATTACCCACAAAGGAAACATCATCAGACTCACAGCGGATCTCTTGGAAGAAATCCTGCAAGCTAGAAGGGAGTGGGGGCCGATATTCAACATCCTTAAAGAAAAGAACTTTCAACCCAGAATTTCATATCCAGCCAAACTAAGCTTCAAAAGCGAAGGAGAAATAAAATCCTTTACGGACAAGTAATTGCTGAGAGATTTCACTGCTACAAGACCTGCCTTACAAGAACTACTGAAGGAAGTACTAAACAGGGAAAGGAACAACCAGTACCAGTCACTGCAAAAACATACCAAATGGTAAAGAATAAGGACGCAATGAAGGAGCCACGTCAATTAACGGGCAATACAACCAGCCAGTAACAAAATGGCAGGATCAAATTCAAACATAACAATATTAACGTTGAATGTAAATGGCCTAAATGCCCCAATCAAAAGACACAGACTGGCAAACTGTATAAAAGTCAAGACCCATTGGTGTGCTGTATTCAGGAGACCCATCTCACATGCAGACTCACATAGACTCAAAATAAAGGGAAGGAAGAAGATTTACCAAGCAAATGGAGAGCAAAAAAAAAAAAGCAGGGGTAGCAATCCTAGTCTCTGATGAAACGGACTTTAAACCAACAAAGATCAAAAGAGACAAAGAAGGGCATTACATAATGGTAAAAGGATCAATGCAACAAGAAGAGCTAACTATCCTAAATATTTATGCACCCAATGCAGGAGCACCCAAATACATAAAGCAAGCTCTTAAAGACCTACAAAGAGACTTAGACTCCGCACAGTAATAGTGGGAGACTTTAACACTCCACTAACAATATTGGACAGATCAAGGAAACAGAAAGTCAACAAGAATATCCAGGACTTGAACACAGATCTAGACCAAGCGGACCTAACAGACATTTACAGGACACTCCACCCCAAATCCACAGAATATATATTCTTCTCAGCACCACATTGCACTTACTCCAAAATTGACCACATAATTGGAAGTAAATCACTCCTCAGCAAATGCAAAAGAATGGAAATCATAACAAACAGTCTCTCAGACCACAGCACAATCAAATTAGAACTCAGGATTAAGAAAAGCACTCAAAACCGTACAATCACATGGAAACTGAGCAACTTGCTCCTGAATGATGAATGGATAAACAATAAAATGAAGGCAGAAATAAAAATGTGCTCTGAAACCAATGAGAATGAAGACACAACGTACCAGATCCTACGGGACACATTTAAAGCAGTGTCTAGAGGGAAATTTATAGCAATAAATGCCCACATGAGAAACAAGGAAAGATCTAAAATTGACACCCTATTGTCAAAATTGAAAGAGCTAGAGAAGCAAGATCAAAAAAAATCAAAAGCAAGCAGAAGCCAAGAAATAACTAAGATCAGAGCAGAATTGAAGGAGATAGAGACACAAAAAACCCTTCAAAAAAAATCAATAAATCTAGGAGCTGGTTTTTTGAAAAGATCAACAAAATAGACCGATAGCTAGACTAATAAAAAAGAAAAGAGAAAAGACTCGAACAGATGCAATAAAAAATGATAAAGGGGGAGATCACCACCGACTCTTCAGAAATACAAACTACTGTTAGAGATTACTACAAACAACTCTATGCACATAAACCAGTAAATCTAGAAGAAATGGATAAATTCCTGGACACTTGCACACTCCCAAGACTAAGCCAAGAAGAAGTTGAAACCCTGAATAGACCAATAACAAGGTCTGAAGTTGAGGCAGCAATTAATGGTCTGCTGACCAAAAAAAGTCCAGGTCCAGATGGGTTCACAGTTGAATTCTACCAGACATACAAAGAGGAGCTGGTACCATTCCTGTTGAAACTATTCCAAACAATACAAAAGAGGGAATCCTCCCCAACTCTTTCTATGAGACCAACATCATCCTGATACCAAAATCTGGCAGAGACACAACTGAAAAAGAAAACTACAGGCCAATATCCATGATGAACATTGATGTAAAAATCTTCAATAAAATACTGGCAAATCGAATCCAACAGCACATCAAAAAGCTTATCCACCACTAACAAGTAGGCTTCATCTTGGGGATGCAAGGTTGGTTCAACGTATGCAAATCTATAGATGAATTTACCACATAAACAGATCCAAAGACAAAAACCACATGATTATCTTAATAGATGCAGAGAAGGCCTTCAACAAAATTCAACAGCTCTTTATGTTAAAAACTCTAAATAAACTAGTTATCGATGGAATGTATCTCAAAACAATAAAAGCTATTTACGACAAACCCACAGCCAATATCATACTGAATGGGCAAAAATTAGAAGCATTCCCTTTAAAAACTTGCACTAGACAAGGATGCCCTCTCTCACCACTCCTACTCAATATAGTACTGGAAGTTCTAGCCAGAGCAGTCAGGCAAGAAAAAGAAATAAAGGGCATTCAGTTAGGAAAAGAAGAAGTCAAATCGTCCCATTTGCAGATGACATGATCATATATTTAGAAGACCCCATCATCTCAGCCCAAAACCTCCTTAAGCTGATAAGCAACTTTGGCAAAGTCTCAGGATATAAAATCAATGTGCAGAAATCACAAGCATCCACATACACCAATAACAGACAAACAGAGAGCCAAATCATGAGAGAACTCCCATTTACAATTGCTATAAAGAAAATAAAATACCTAGGAATACATCTAACAAAGGAGGTAAAAGATCTCTTCAAGGAGAATTACAAACCATTGATCAAGGAAATAAGAGAGGACACAAACAGATGGAAAAACATTCCATGCTCATGGTTAGGAAGAATCAATATGAAAATGGCCATACTGCCTAAAGTAATTTATAGATTCAATGCTATCCCCATCAAGCTACCATTGACCTTCTTCACAGAACTGGAAAAAAACACTTTAAACTTCATATAGAACCAAAAGAGAGACCGCATAGCCAAGACAATCCTAAGCAAAAAGAACTGGAGGCATCACGCTACCTGACTTCAAATTATACTACAAGGCTACAGTAATCAAAATAGCATGGTACTGGTACCAAAACAGAGATATAGACCAATAGAACAGAACAGAGGCCTCGGAAGCAACGCCCCACATCTACAACCACCTGATCTTTGACAAATCGGACAAAAACAAGCAATAGGGAAAGGATTTCCTGTTTAATAAATGGTGTTGGGAAAACTGGCTAGCCATATGCAGGAAGCTGAAACTGGACCCCTTCCTTACACCTTATACAAAAATTAACTCCAGATGGATTAAATATTTAAACATAAGAACTAACACCATAAAAACCCTAGAAGAAAACCTAGGCAAAACCATTCAGGACATGGGCATAGGCAAGGACTTCATGACTAAAACACCAAAAGCAATGGCAACAAAAGCCAAAATAGACAAATGGGACCTAATCAAACTCCACAGCTTCTGCACAGCAAAAGAAACTATCATTAGAGTAAACCGAAAACCAACAGAATGGGAAAAAATTTCACAATCTACCCATCAGACAAAGGGCTAATATCCAGAATCTACAAAGAACTAAAGCAGGTTTACAAGAAAAAAACAAACCCATTCAAAAGTGGGCAAAGGATATGAACAGACACTTTTCAAAAGAAGACCAATATGTGGCCAACAAACATATGAAAAAATGCTCATCATCACTAGTCATTAAGAGAAATGCAAATCAAAACCACATTGAGATACCATCTCATGCCAGTTAGAATGGCGATTATTAAAAATTCTGGAGACAATAGATGCTGGAGAGGATGTGGAGAAAAAGGAACACTTTTACACTGTTGGTGGGAGTGTAAATTAGTTCAACCATTATGGAAGACAGTGTGGTGATTCCTCAAGGATGTAGAAATAGAAATTCCATTTGACCCAGCAATCCCATTACTGGGTATATACCCAAAGGATTATAAATCATTCTATCATAAAGACACATGCACACGTATGTTCATTGTGGTGCTGTTTATGATAGCAAAGACCTGGAACCAACTCCAATGCCCACTGATGACAGACTGGACAAAAAAAATGTGGCACATATACACCACCGAATATTATGCAGCCATAAAAACAATGAGTTCATGTCCTTTGTAGAGACATGGATGAATCTAGAAACCATCATTCTCAGCAAACTGACACAAGAGCAGAAAACCAAACACCGCATGTTTTCACCCACAGACGGGTGATGAACAATGAGAACACTTGGGCACAGGGAAGGGAACAACACTCACAGGGCTAGATTGGGGGAGGTGGAGGGGGAGGGGGAGGGGTGGGGGGCGGGGAGGATGGGGAGGGATAACACCGGGAGAAATGCCTGATGTAGGCAACGGGGGAGGCGGGGGCGGCTGGAGGGGTGATGGAGACAGCAAACCACCATGGCATGTGTGTACCTATGCAACAATCCTGCAGGATGCAGGACGTGCACATGTACCCCAGAGCCCAAATACAATTTAAAAAAAAAGAAAGAAAGAAAAACGCTAAGCCTACCTGGTGCCTTAGTAACCACCTACCCATCTACTGTCAAGGTTCTTGTGCTGGGACTAGAAAACCTGGGTTCCATCCATGCTGTTGCCTTCTTGGACTCTGTCCTCCACCCAACCCCTTCAGCTAAATATCTGCTTGGCTTCTCTTCAACCCTGACCAGCCACCCTGCATGACTCCAGCACCTGGGGCTCTTTTTATCCAGGGGTGTGGAAAACTTAGAGCATGAACTCAGAATAAGTCACTTTTGCTAACTAGGAATAAGCAATTACTTGTCGTAGCATTAGTTCTTTCCTTCTTGGCATCCTCTCCTGAAACCAATGTTACTATTTTTGCCTGCAAATATAATAGTCTGGGAACTCTAGTACCCTTTTGGTTTTTTAGTAGGGTTGTGGCGTCAGCCGCTGTAGTTGTGTTATGAAACGTCTCAGTAACATTTGAAGGCAGGATGCTTGAAGAGACACTCATGGAAAAGAAAAAAGCACTCAGAATGACTAATGAGCTCACTAACCATGCTTTCTAAAACTGCTACGGTACCTTGTGCATTAAAGACAATTTTCTCCTGGGGAAGAGAAAATCTCCCAGTTCCTGTGGAGCACACATAGACAGCACTTTCGTTACACAGATATGCAGTCTGGTTTGAAAAATTTGGGATCATCAGCTGACACAAAACCAGGTCTTCAGACTGAAAGTTAAATTTAAGATTTTATTTAACAAGAAGTGAAACAAAACTATTTGTATGATTTTTTAAATTCATTTTTGTATATTATTTCATAAAAATGATAAAATAATTCACCAATTCTCTTAGTAAAAATCTAAACACTACCCATGAGATGATTAACATGACAGAGTAAGTTTACAAACATCAAGTAGACATATATTTTGTTGACTTGCTTATAATTTGCTTATTATTATTATTATTATTATTATTTTGAGACAGAGTCCCACTCTGTTGCCCAGGCTGGAGTGCTGTGGCGCAATCTCAGTTCACTGCAACCTCTGCCTCCCAGGTTCAAGCAATTCTCCTGCCTCAGCCTCCTGAGTAGCTGGGATTACAGGCGCACACCACCATACCCGGCTAATTTTTTTGTATTTTTACTAGAGATGGGGTTTCACCATGTTGGCCAGGCTGGTCTCGAACTCCTGACCTCAGGTGATCCAGCCACCTCAGCTTCCCAAAGTTCTGGGATTACAGGCATGCCACCACACCTAGCCTCATTTGTTAATTTCTAAAATTAAGAAATTTTGAAAACATTTTCATGATGATGACTATAACTAGAAGCCTGTGACAAATTCAATAGAGAAAATTAAAGCACTAACTCATTATATTATTTAAGAACTGGCAATTTTTTATAAATGATCCCTGATAAACATTTTGGCTCTTATCTTAATGCCAAGAGATTAATGATAAGAAAATTTAGTTAATTTGTTTACCTATAAAATCAGAGGCAGAAATAGAAAATCTCATTAAGTAATAAAATTAGAATATGCTAAAAATAAGCTGTTATTAAAGAAGTAATTTTACAGAAACATTAAATGCGAGATCCTAGAATTTTTTTTTAATCCTCAAAGTCTCTTTATAGCCTTCTGCCCTGCCTGAATTTTTTTCTAGCATTTTTCCTCGTATAATCAGAACACATGATAAGGTTTATTTCTGTTTGACATAAAAGAACAAGTTAAAAGGGTTTTTTACAGGATTCAATTAAACAAGCCATGTTAAGAATAATGTTTTTTTTTTTTTAAAGTTAAGGATTGAAGCCAGGAACGGTGGTATTAACACCTGTAATCCCACCTACTTGAGAGGGCTGCTTGAGCCCAAGAGTTGGAGGTTACCGTGTACTATGATGGACCTGTGAATATCACTATACTCCAGTCCAAGCCACACAGCAAGATCCTCTCTCTTTAAAAACTAAACAATGATTTAATAGAATTAGATACTATATAAGATTAAATAAAATGAATTTACAAATGTTCAGATATTTCCTCATGAATATCACAGTTATTAAACATGTTTAATTGCTATTAATGAACTTAGAAAGCCTGTCTTTCAGTTGTTTACAAGAACTTTGATGAGCATATAACACTGCTGAATACAAATATAATCTTGCTTTGGGTAAAAAGGGGGATTTTTATATGACATACAGGACTCTAAACCAAACCTAATTCCTCCCAGCTTTCTTTCTTACTTTCTTTTCCTTTTTCTCTTTTTTTAGGATGGGGTCTAACAACATTGCCTAAGCTGGAATGCAGTGGTTCTTCACAGGTGTGAACGTGGCACACAACAGCCTCAAACTCCTGGGCTCAAGTGATCTTCCTGCCTCAGCCTTTTGAGCAGCTGGGACTACAGGCATGTACTCATGCCTGTTTGGTTTCTTGGTTTCTTCCTTATTTTCACCCTGAAATTAATAATCAACACCTTCTTTCTACTTAATAATATTATATCCCTTCAAAGGTCTAGAGCAGAAGAAACAAACTGCTTTCTGCTAGTTGCTTCCATTCTCATTTATCTTTAGCCAAAACTGAGCAAAAGAACAAGTCTGAGACGGCAAAGAAAATGCAACAACGTCTAAAAACAAGCTACTTTAAAATATTTCCAAGCCCTGCATATGAAATCTCTCAAGAAATTTGACCCTGAAATGGGCCAGGCATGGTGGCTCATGCCTGTAATCCCAACACTTTGGGAGGCCAAGGCAGGTGAATCACTTGAGGTCAGGAGTTTGAGACCAGCCTGGCCAACACGGTGAAACCCCATTTCTACTAAAAATACAAAAATTAGCTGGACATGGTGGTATACGCCTGTAGTCCCAGCTACTCAGGAGGCCGAGGCAGGAGAACTGCTTGAACCTGGGAGGGGAGGTGGAGGTTGCAGTGAGCTAAGATAGAGCCACTGCACTCCAGCCTGGGTGACAGAGCAAAATTTTGTCTCTAAATAAATAAATAAATAAATACATAAATTTGACCCTGAAACGGTTAGAAAAATACTCAACATATTATTGCTACTTTATAATTTAACTTATAAATATAAATCTTACCTGAAAAGGTGGATTATATTGAGTGACTTCTACAGTGACTGCATCTGACATTTGGCAACCAGTATCTTCTACTGTTATCAGAGAGTAATAGATGAGACATGGATTGTCTGCTGGGTGCCATGCTGCTGCCAAAATCACCAGCCCATCACTAATCAATAAAAAAGAAAGATGGATAAAGCCTGTCTAAAAAACAACTTAGCAGCTTCCTCTAAAATTAAACATACGCTTACCATATAACCTAGCAATTCCACTCGTGGATACCTACCCAAGAGAAAAGTAAAAAACAAAAAACCAATAACTATGTTCACACAAAAACCTGTACACAAATGATTGTAGTGGCTTTATTCATAATTCCTAAAACTGAAAACAACCCAATGTCTTCCAATTGCTGAATAAATAAACTGTGGCATATCCATACAAAGGAATACTATTCAGTATAAAAAA
Organism: Ateles fusciceps; assembly: GCA_036589455.1. Lineage (NCBI taxonomy): Eukaryota > Metazoa > Chordata > Mammalia > Primates > Atelidae > Ateles > Ateles fusciceps. The sequence goes on from JAZHEH010002229.1 coordinate 695,806, forward strand.
AATTACTAAATGAATTTCAAATGTATTATGCTAGGTGACAGAAGCCAGATTCAAAAGGCTTTACACTGTATGTTCCATTTCTATGACATTAAGCAAAATACAAAACTACAGGGACAGAAACCACATCAGTGGTCTCCAGGGGATAGGGGTAGATGGAGGGGTTGATTACAGAAAGGCATAAGGGAATCTGGGGGGGTTACGAAACTGTTCTGTATTGAGTGTTGTGGTTAAATGACTAAACTATATATGTCAAAATTTGTGAGAATTAGGGCCGGGTACGGTGACTGACATCTGTAATCCCAGCACTTTGGGAGGCTGAAGTGGGCAGACCCCTGAGATCAGGAGCTCAAGACCAGCCTGGACAACATGGCGAAACCCTGTCTCTACAAAAATACAAAAATTAGCAAGGCATGGTGGCACACACCTGTAGTCCCAGCTACTTGGGAGGCTGAGGCAGGAGAATTGCTTGAACCCAGGAGGCGAAGGTTGCAGTGAGCTGAGATTGCACCACTGCACTCCAGCCTGGGTGACAGAGTGACACTCCATCTTAAAAAAACAAAACAAACACTTGTAGAATTATACACTAAAGAGGGTAACTTTTACTCTGTGTAAATTATAGTTCAATAAACCTGACTTAAAAAAAAGATTTAAAAAAACAAATCATCTGATCCAGGGATTGGCAAGTACAGCCCTCCAGTGAAATTGAGCCCAGACTAGTTTTTATAAATAAAGTTTTGCTGGAAGGCAACCATACCCATCCATTATGTATTTTCTAGGGATGTTTCATGATACCATTGGTGAAATAGAGTAGTTGCAGTAAAGACTACATGGCCCCGAAGCCTAAAACAGTTACTTTTGGCCCTTTGCAGAAAAGGTTTGCCAATCCCTGATCTACTCAGTTATTTAAAGCTTACTTGCTTTTGTCCAGAGGAAAAACATTAAAAGGAAAAATTTTTACAGCCAGGCACGGTGGCTCACACCAAAGTGTTGGGAGCCAACACTTTGGGAGGCTGAGATGAGAGGATCATTTGAGCCCCAAGAGTACAATACTAACCTGGGCAACGTTGTGAGAGCCTATTATCTCTTTAAAAAAATGTAAAAGGCCAGGTGTGGTGGTTCACATCTGTAACTCCAGCACTAAGGGAGGCCGAGGTGGGCAGATCACTTGAGGTCAGGAGTTCAAGACCAGCCTGGCCAACATGGCAAAATCCCATCTCTACTAACATACAAAAATTAGCGCAGCATGCTGGCGTGTACGTGTAATCTCAGCTACTCAAGAGGTTGAGGCATGAGAATCACTTGAACCCAGGATGCATAGGCTGCAGTGAGCCAAGATTGCACCAGTGCATTCCAGCCTGGGCAACAATAGTAGACTCTAACTCAACAAAATAAAAATAATTTTTGGCCAGGCCCAGTGGCTTATGTGTTTAACCCAAGCACTTTGGGAGAGGCTGAAGCAGGAGGATTGCTTGAGCTCAGTAGTTCAAGACCAGCCAGGGTAACCCCGTCTCTAATGTTGAAAAATATACATATATATTTTAAAATTTTTTAAATCATCAGTTACAGAAATTTCAAACTGCTGTATATGTAAAAACGAACCGTTTCGCATTTTACTTTTTTTTTTTTTTTGGGATGGAGTCTCACGCCCAGGCTGGAGTGGAATGGCACGATCTTGGCTCACTGCAACCTCCGCCTCCCAGGTCCCGGTTCAAGCAATTCTCCTACCTCAGCCTCCCAAGTGCTGGGATTACAGGCACGAGCCACCATGCCCAGCTAACTTTTGTATTTTTTAGTAGAGACGGGGTTTCACCATGTTGGCCAGTCTGGTTTTGAACTCCTGACCTCATGATCCACCTGCCTCGGCCTCCCAAACTGCTGGGATTACAGGTGTGAGCCACTGCACCTGGCCCCATTTTGCATCTTAAAGCTTATTTGTCCCTTAAGTCTAGCAAAACTATTGCCCCCAATAAGAAATTAAATGGTTTCTATTTTAGCTCTTCTAAAACATCTAGTACTATTACTAGCAACTTTCATTTAGGTCTTAGAAATATTAAAAGGGTGGCAAAGCACCCTCTACTGACAACTAAAAATAAGAAACCAAGCAAGTAACTAATGACATGACACTTAAATGCAAGCAATCCAAGCATGGTTCTCATTTTCCTTCATGGTTCTCTTCCACTAGCTCCCCAAACATTATCACTTCTGCTTGGACTCTTGAAAGGAATTCAAGAATATTGGTCCACATTACTCTAAGTGAATTAACTCAGGAATGTAAAACCAAATATCATACTATGTCACTTACAAGGGGGAGCTAAGCTATGAGGACACAAAGGCGTAAGAATGGTATAATGGACTTTGGGGACTTGAAGCAGAAGGGTGGGAGGAAGGTGAGGGATAAAAGACTACATACTGGGTACAGTGTACACTGCTCAGGTGACAGGTGCACTAAAATTTCAGAAATCACCACTAAACTTACCCATGTAACTAAAAACCAGCCGTACTCCAAAAACTATTGAAATAAAAATAAAATAAAAATCAATTAAAAAAAAAGAATATCGGCCCAAACTTGTGACATGTTGGCAGTGTCTCTCTCTTCTCTCTCTCTCTCTCTAATGCCCAGGCTGGCCTTGAATTCCTGGCCTCAAGTGAGCCTCCTGCTTGATCAGTACGTTTTCATGTGAATATATCCAAAATAATGAAGTTAAGGTTAAAAAAAATTCCAAACTTTATATCTAAAATGAAGATATCTAAAATTTGTATTAGTAATCATCTAGTAAAATAAGTTATTAATTTTTGTTTTATTGTCTTAGAAACAAAATCTTGCTCTGTTGCCCGGGTAGAGTGCACTGGTGGGATCGTAGATCACTGCAGACTCAGTCTCCTGGGCTCAAGTGATCCTCCCGCCTCAGCCTCCTGAATAGCCGGGACTATGGTGCACACCATCAGCCCAGCTAAATTTTTATTTTTATTTGTGTGGAGACAGGGTCTCATTTTGTTGCCCAGGTGATCTTGAACTACTAGCTTCAAGCAATCCTCCTGTCTTGGCTTCCCAAAGTGCTGGGATTATAGGCATGAGCCACCCAGCCTGGCCAAGTAATTTATAAACCTATTCACTGAAATTATAAGCCCAGATTGCAGCTCTGGCCAAACGGACAACAAATCAGTAAGTGTGAATGACTATGAGGAAGACAAACAAACACTACTCTCAAAATAAAGAAACCCGTCCGTATGAGAAATTCTCTGTACAGTTCTGATCACAAGGCCTCACGGATGTAAGAGAGTACTAACTGGATCATTTAGAGTAAAGGAGGAGAGGAAGGTCAAGAAGGATGAGGGCTGTAGCTCACAGGGATCCCACTGGTCAGCATGACAACACTGGGGGGAGAGGAGTCCTGGGTGGACCCTGCAATTCCTGAGCATGCTTCTCATTCTCAACCCCATGCCTCCAGTTCTGAAAATTATGTGAAAAATGTCTGCATTATATGCCCACAGTGGGCTGTCCTAAATTTCCAAAAGTCTGGTAAAGACAAATAGGTAAACTGTATTTAATTAAAATGCTTACAGAAATCAAACAAGTACGATTACTTTTACCTCTTTGATAGCTTTTTTAAGGTTTTCAAAGACTGTAAGGGAGCCTACTAATAGTCTCAACAGCCCTAGAGAGAGAAAAATTACACAAAGTGGTACAACTGCAATATCCCTCAAAGGAACAAGTAGAATTTGTTCTACTTAACCAAAATATGTAACAAGAACAGTAAAAATTAAAACTCATAAAAAATATTCTTTAACTTCTGAGAAGTTGTCTTCCGAAGGATTACTAGTTATACATTTGCATTCATTATTATCAATGTTACAAATGGTTTTTAAGTTCCATGTGAGTTTCAGCATTAAAGTTAAATAATAACATGGGTAATTAGCTTTACCAGACTAACCTGGGAACCTATGTACCACTTAGAGCACTGTTTCTAAGAGGAAATTTACTCTGAGTATGAACTATGATTAAGTTCTAACCTGTGCTACCAAGACAAAACTTTACCCCATCCTTTTCTCAGCACAGCCACAAATGTAGGCCTAAAGCTCCTTGAGCAACAGAAGGAGGGTGGGAAACATGTGCCTAATACCTCCAGTAAGAGCAATGACAGCATGGGGTACACACAACAGTGGGCAATGACAGGGTCTCAGGCATCTCTTGGCAGTGAAGAGAGAGAACTCTAGCTGTAGGCACAGAAAAGCTGTGTCTCTAACTAATGAGACACCAAAGTAAGAATATACCATTTAAGGCTGAAAAATGCCTCAATTTCCCAAATGAACTAGCATCACTTGATAAACAACAGCAAAACCATTCAGTAAGGCTTAATATGAGAAGATAAGCACTAAAAGAACAGTGTGGGCACGGTGGCTCACACCTGTAATCCCAATATTTTGGGGACACTGAGGCAGGAGGATTGCTTGAGCCCAGGGGTTCAAGACCAGCCTGGGCAACATGGTGAGACCCTATCTCTACAAAAAATTTTAAAAATCAAGCAGGTGTGGTAGCGCATGTCTGCAGTCCCAGCTACATGGAAGGCTGAGGCAGGAGGATCACTTCAGCCCAGAAGGTCATGGCTACAGTGAGCTATCCTGGCACCACCATATCATGGTGACAGAGTGACAGCCTGTCTCATAAAAAAAGAACAGACAGTGAGATTGCTCATTATTTTATAATAAACATCAACTTATTTTTTCCAAACTCTTATCTATGTTCTTTATGACAAATTGCTTACCAGTTTTGCTTCAAGTCCAAATATCGAATGTTGACTCCTTCTTTAATAGCTTCATAGTTACTTTCAGATCCCTACATGAAAATACCAATAATGTAAGCTTCTTGAGTGTAGGAATCATTTATTTTCACCTTTATATCCCTAGCACCTAGTGAAGTGCTTCACCCATGATAGCTCAGTTGCTGAATGAAAAATGTACATTTAAAAAAATCACTAAGTAAACCAGTGCATTCCAATATTTCTAGAGACTGACTACCCCATTTCCACTTAATCTGATAACTATACACTTGTTTATTACACTGAAATGTGCTGAAATAAATAAAACACTTAAGGGAACCAGCATTATCATACAACCATAAACGTGAATTACAGAGATGAGTATTATTGCTTCTTACCCAAATAGCATCGGTAATGTTTTCCTTCAGGGCTCTATTGATATCCCAACTATGCACATGTTTTTCTGAAGAATCATCTAATTCCCATTTACTGATGTTTGAACTTGTCAGGCTGTAAAAACTTGATTTCTCACTATCCCAAAGAACACTTAAAAGCTATTCAGAGAAGAAAAAGAAGTCAAATTCACAGGTTAAGTTCTAATGTTAAAGAACTATTGTTTTAAAACTCAAATTTCACATATTTGATTAGTAATCCTAAAAGAATTCTTCATTCGGGACTTAAGAAAGGAGGGATTCTGGGCCAGGCGTGGTGTCTTAGCCCTGCAATTCTAGCACTTTGAGAGGCTGAGGCAGGCAAACTGCCTGAGCTCAGGAGTTCAAGACCACCCTAGGCAACATGGTGAAACCCCATCTCTACTAAAATACAAAAAATTAGTCATGCATGGTGGCACACGCCTGTAGTCCCAGCTATTCAGCTATTCAGGAGGACTGAGGCAGGAGAATCACTTGAACACGGAAGGCAGAGGTTGCAGTGAGCCGAGATCACACCATTGCACTCAAGCATAGGTAACAGAGCAAGACTCTGTCTCCAAAAAAACAAAAACAAAAACAAAAAGTAATCCTGAAATACAGCTTGACAGCAAGGTTGGACTCTACAGGCAGAAGGCCCAGGAGGAGCAGAACTGAAAGGTGGGAAAGTTATAGCGTCTTTAGAGAATAAGAAGTCATCCAATTATATTGGAATATAGATGACAAGTCAAAAAGACGCAAAAATAAGGATTCTTTTAAAAATAATGAGGCCAGGTGTGGTGGTTCATGCCTGTAATTCCAATACCTTTGGAGACCAAAGAGGGAGGATCATTTGAACTCAGCAGCTTGAGACCAGACTCGGCAACATAGTGAGACCCTGTCTCTAATTTTAAAAATAAATAAAAAATAATGGAAAATTAGGGACATATAGCAGAGAGTGTCGAATGTGAATGTGTAAGCACAGCAAGCAAGGGAGATATTATCAATAGCTTCTGAACACAGAATTGTGTTTCAATGCATTTGACACAATGTGTGTAGTCATATACAGGAGTGTTATTTTGCCTTTTCAGTATATACTTAATCATGAAGTATAGATATGTGCCTTTTTAAAGCTGTATATACATGATTGTTTTGTGTTAAAACCCTAGTTGTCTCTATTTCTGTCATCATGATTATGGCCACTGATGGGGCAGAAAGGCCAACAGTAAGTAAACTGAGCAGACACTAGGAGCTTAGGTGAAATTTATCAAGAGTATAGGTTAGGGCGTAACATGAAGAGCCAAAATATGGGGATTGAAATGAGACTGGATAGAGGTCAAATCTTGCTGGGCACGGTGGGTCACGCCTGTAATCCCGGCACTTTGGGAGGCTAAGGTAGGCGGATCATGAGGTCAAGAGATTGAGACCATCCTGGCCAACATGGAGAAACCCTGTTTCTACTAAAATACAAAATTAACTGGGCGTGGTGGCATGCACCTGTAGTCCCAGCTACTCAGGAGGCTGAGCAGAAGAATCGCTTGAAACTGGGAAGCAAAGGCTGCAGCGAGCCGAGATTTCGCCACTGCGCCCCAGCCTGGGCGACAGAGCGAGCGAGACTCCATCTCAAAAAAAAAAAACAAGAAGTTGTTCTTGGCAAATAACTAGCTTGCTATAGAAGTAGAGGGAGACACAGAAAATAACAAGGTTTTATAGCTGGGTCACTGAGAAAAAGTGACAGTGCTCTTAACAAAAACCGGTCAAAAGAGAAATGAGTTTTATAGGGTTGGGTAGTCAGTAGAGGGATGAAAGAATACATAAACTAGTTTTTACACATGTTAAGTTTAGGTTTAAGGAACATTCAAGGAAGCAGGTGATGATAGTTATCTGAAAGAAGAGGGAAATAGCACAGTAAAAAGAGCATGTTTTTTAAATTCAGACAGGCCTGGGTATGACTCCCAGCTCTGCCACTCAGCAGTTACACACCTTCAGCCTCACTGAGGTGCTTCCTCATCTGTCAACTGGAGGGGAAAGCACTCTTTACAGGTTGTCACAATGATTACACAATATGGATATAACAACTACGGAACATCTAGCAGAGAGTAGATGGTCCACAACGTTAGTTCCCATCATGCTGCCTTCACTATGCTAGAGCATGGGGCAGAAGTCCAGCCAACAGATCTAGACTTCAGTCATCCACACAGACAGCTGGAGGCGTGGGAGTAGAAACACGCTTCTGATCAAACACAGAAAGTCAAATTAATCTTCAAGAAACACATTTTAAATTTTACATTAGTTTTAGTTCAAAAAAATGTACTTGTGAGATAATCTGTCTGATTTAATGATATTAATGTTACAAGTTATGGGAGAAAGTTAGTATGAACTCATTTGATCATAATAAAAATAGGTCACTAAAAAGATCCAAGGTTTTATTTCGTGATATTTTCAACTTATTGATTTAACTAAGAAATAAGCTTGTAAAACAGTTACTTTATAAACTTACTGTGAGATCACTACTAGGAGACAAAATTCCAAAAAGAGAAGAAACCCTTCGACCGATTCCTGAAAGCATGCCTTGCCCTTGAGGCAGGATATGCTGATTAATCTTTCCTGAGCTCTCAGGTATCAGTCGAATTAGCTGGCTTCCTGATGAGGACAAAATAAAACTTCCTCCCTGTGAAAACATATTATGAGATTAGTTCATTCAAGCATCTAACGCTAAGATAAAGAAAACTAACAAAAAAATGCTTTGATACAGAGAACAATTATCGTAATTGAAATAAACCTAAAAGAATACAAAATAGAACATTGTTATTTTATTAAAGTTATACATTTCAGAATCCATTCAGTTAATATTATTAATTCTACACAGAAAAACTTTAATAAGAGGAAAGAAAAACTGGTCGGGCGTGGTGACTTACACCTGTAAATCCCAGCACTTTGGGAGGCCAAGGTGGGTGGATCACTTGAGATCAGGAGATCAAGATCAGCCTGGCCAACATGGTAAAGTCCTGTCTCTACTAAAAATACAAAAATTAGCTAGGCATGGCAGCGCACACCTGTGATCCCAACTACTTGGGAGGCTGAGGCACAAGAATTGCTTGAACCTGGGAGGCGGAGGTTGTAGTAAGTTGAGATTGCACCACTGCACTGGGTGACACAGAGTGTCTCAATAAAAACAAACAAACAAAAACACCTTTTGTACCAGAAAAAAATTTCATCATGTTTAAATTCTGATTTTTAAACTGCAAGTTCACCATATTGCAGATTCAACAAATTAGGTTATCAGATTTTATTTTTATTTATATATTTTGTTTGCTGTTTTATTTTTTTAGAGACAAGGTCTCGCTCTGTTACCCAGGCTGAAGCGCAGTGGTGAGATCATAGCTCACTGCAGCCTCAATCTCCTGGGCTCAAGTGATCCTCCTGCCTCAGCCTCCTGAGTAGCTGCGACTACAGGCGCACACCACCACGCCTAGATAATTTTTAAATTTTTTTATAGAGACAAAGTTTCACTATGTGGCTCAGGCTGGTCTTGAAGTCCTGGCCTCAAGCAATCTTGCTGCCTCAGCCACCCAAAGTGGTGAGATTACAGGCGTGAGCCATCACACTCAGCCAGATTTTGTTTCTTTGTGAACCTACAAAGAAGGTATTAGCAAACCATTCTTTATAGTGTCTGACTTTTTTTTTTTTTTTTTTTTTTTGAGACGGAGTCTTGCTCTGTTGCCCAGGCTGGAGTGCAGTGGTGCAACCTTGGCTCACTGCAACCTCTGCCTCCTGGGTTCAAGTGATTCTCCTGCTTCAGCCTCCTAAGTAATTGGGACAACAGGCACACGCCACCGCGGCTGGCTAATTTTTATATTTTTAGTAGAGATGGGGTTTCACCATATTGACCAGGCTGATCTTGAACTCCCAACCTTGTGATCCAATTGCCTCGGCCTCCCAAAGTGCGGGGATTACAAGCGTGAGCCACCATGCCCGGCCCATCTCTGATCGTTTTTAAGCCACTCTCATAAAATGTTTTTAAAAGAAATGCATATCACTAGCTACTATCTGATACTGAAATTTTAGAGTCCTGTGAGAAGAGCCTCCATTGTCTAACTGTTCAAATCATAGTTCCTTACATTCTTCTCTTCCTTGTCTCGTTTTGATCCCTCCCTGGCCTGTATAGTAGTAGTCTCTTCAAAACTCCACATTTTTAGCCGTCAAATCTCATTTCCAAAGCTGGGTACAGTGGTTCATGCTTGTAATCCCAGTACTTTGGGAGGCCAAAGCAGGAGTTATTGCTTGAGCCCAGTAGTTTGAGAACTGCCTGGGCAACATAAGGAGATTCCATCTCTATTTTAAAAAATTAATAAATAAAAATCTCATTTTCAAGCCAAATCACAGCTTTCCAGTAAATATAAAGAAATATCCATGGTATACCTGCACTGCTGTTAGGAAACTGTAAGTCTTATCACCTCCCAAATCTACAAAAGTCTCTGTGTGGGTATCTTCACTAGCAAGACTTGGCCAATAGCGGATGGGATCCTTCTCTGGTGGCAACCATGACAGCAACAGCCTCAAAACAAGATGATAACAATCAGCAATCACAATAACAGAAGAACTCAAAAACCAGGAGTCTGATGGCACTGATGCAATAGGGCAATTTACTACTGAATCAAGAAAAATCAGATACAAGAACTCAACAGTGTTTTGGTTTGCATTTCTCTAATGGCTAAAGATGCCAAACACCTCTTCATGCGCTTATTTGCCATCCTTATATCCTCACAAAGTGTCTGTTCAAGTCCTATCCCCTATTTTTAAATTGCAGCTTTCTTATCAAGTTTTTAGAATTTGTAAAAATATTCTGGAAACAAGTCCTATGCTAGCTACATAATTTACAAATATCTTTTCCCACTCTGTAGCTTCTCTCTTCATTTTCTTGTCTTTGGCAAAGCATTGTTTTAAATTTTTATTTTACTTTAATTTTATCAAACTTTTATTTTATGGATCATGCCTTTGGTAACTTCCAAGAACTCTGTCTAATCTCAGGTCACGATGATTTCTCTCATGTATTCTTCTAAAAGTTTTACTGTTTTTTTTTTGTTTTTTTTTTAAGAGTAAGAAGAGCATCAGGGATAAGTTTTACTGTTTTACATTTAGATCTATGACCCATTTCAAATTAATCTTTGTAACAAAGTTTAAGGTCTAGCAGAAAATTCAATACAATACAAATTGGTCATTTGTAATTTTAAAATTACAAATGTTCCTACAGCATGCACTGAAAGGACAACCTTTCTCCACTTAATTGCTTTTGCACCTTAGTCAAAGATCAAATGGATGCCTTTATGTGGATCTATAACTGTATTCTCTATTCTGTTACACTGACCTATTTGTGTAGCTCTCTTTGCCAATACCACCGTGTCTTGATTTCTACAGCTTTATAATTACATCTCAAAATCAAACAGGATGATTCCTCCAACTTTAAAATGTCCTTATTTTAAAAAGTTTATTTCAATAAGCTTTTAAGTCACCTACCTGAGTAGAATGTGCTTCACCTGAGGGAGCAGAATAAGACAGAGCCACCAAGTTGGCACTCTGGTGGAAATCACTAGGTGGCAGCTGAAGTTCTTTGCAAACAGATAACTGTAGAACAAACCCAAACAGAAAATCTTTCACATCAAATCCATTATTTTGAAGATGCATCTGCTTTCCCTTCTCTGCCTATTTTAGATTCTGACTCATTGCTGGAAACACCATTCTACAAATATTCTTTCTTCTTACATCTCCTTTTAATCAGGCTTTCAGTAATTTTAAAACAAAGTATCTTAAGAGATATTGAATCATGAAAACTTAAAGCTAGACCAAATTCTGAAGAACAACTATCCTAACCTCTTCCCAGTCTAGAAAAGTCCAGTAAAGAGAAGGCTAAAGTTAAGAGAAGTGATTAGGTTTTCTATGGAACTTTCCCAAGCTACTCTTGATTTGTTTATCTGACATTTAAAATTAGCATGACCAAAGAGTAATTATACCAAGTTACCTAGGAAATATTTCTTAGACTCTCAGCCAAATATCAGGATCCCTCAGCTAACTCAGAATGTCCCCCAGGACTTTTCCCTGACCTATTACCCCTAACCACAAATATCATTCTCTTTCTTTTTAATTTTTCTGGTTTTCTTTTCGTTTTTGTTATTATGATTATTATTATACTTTAAGTTCTGGGGTACATGTGCAGAACGTGCAGTTTTGTTACGTAGGTATACATGTGCTGGAAGCGGTGGTGGTGGCGGCGGAAAGAAAAAGTATACATGTGCCATGGTGGTTTGCTGCATCCATCACCCCGTCATCTACATTAGGTATTTCTACTAATGCTATCCCTCCCCTAGCCCCCCACCCCTTTACAGGCCTCGGTGTGTGATGCTCCCCTCCCTGTGTCCATGTGTTCTCATTGTTCAACACCCACTTATGAGTCAGAACATGTGGTGTTTGGTTTTCTGTTCTTGTGTCAGTTTGCTGAGAATGGTGGTTTCCAGTTTTATCCATGTCCCTGCAAAGGACATGAACTCATCCTTTTTTATGGCTACATAGTATTCCAGGGTGTATATGTGCCACATTTTCTTTATCCAGTCTATCATTGATGGACATTCGGGTTGGTTCCAAGTCTTTGCTATTGTGCACAGTGCTGCAGTAAACATATGTGTGCATGTGTCTTTGTAACAGAATGATTTATAAACCTTTGAGTATATACCCAGTAATGGGATTGCTGGCTCAAATGGTAACAAATACCATTTTCTAGGCAGCAGTAACTCAAAGTTCAGCAGAAGTGAAGAGTTTAGGTAAGCAGGCACCCTGAGTTAAAATGGAACGTGGCCAAGTGAGTAACGAGTGGTGGGAGAGAGCAGTATATCTAAGCTGTAACAAACAGAAAAAAGGTTGCTGAGGATAAGTTACGAGACATGCAAATGATAACCCACTATTGGAAGTGGACAAGTTTAACTAGCAATTGGTGTCTTTTTTTTTATTTTATTAAGCATCATTCAGTAGATTCAACAAAACATAGTTCTATTGTCTCAGAAATATGCAAACTCAAGTTCATTTGCTTATGTGGGTAGCATTTAGTCCGATACTTCATTAGGCAGACTGATTAGCATTATATTCACTGAAAATTTCAATGTCTCTAATTTTATTAAATGCAAACACAGATCTTACTTAAAAATTATTAATCGGGGAACTTTTTTCCCAATATACAATGTGTACGCATGCTCATTATATCACATCACTATGAAAATGCAAACTCTTAATACCTAAGTAGTTTCATATTTACTATCCTCTATCAACTGTCAAAATTAGGGTAAAAATTAAAAGTCAATTGGTATTCCTCTCCTCTATCTCCTTACAGCTCTCTAAAGAGCCATTACCTTAGTAATAGGTGACAGAGCAATTTTCCAAACAATAAGCTTCTCTTTGCACACCAGACAAGCCCATCCACCTTCATTTATGTAAACAGTCAGCTGATCATCGACTAAAGGAAAAAATGAGGTGGGTGATGAATCTTATACTATAAACATAAATCTTTATTACCACACACTTTATCAAAAAAAAGTAATTATCACACTCAGAAAGGACTAATTCATAACAAATACTTTTAAATATTCCAAAATTATCAACCCTCAAAACAAGAGATCTATTTAACTCTGATAACCACCTTTAGAAATATATCCAAAGGTAAAAACAAAAACAAACAAACAAAAAAGAAATATATCCAAAGGCAAAAAGTGTATTTGAGACATTTAATATTCCTTAATTTTTGTCACAAACAGATCAAATAGCTTATTTCCTGTAAGACATATTTAGGCCAGGCATGGTGACTCATGCTTATAAATCCCAATACTTCAGGAGGACAAGGTGGGAGGATTACTTGAGGCCAGCCTGGGCAACACAGTGAGACCCCCCATCTCTAAAAAATAAAAATAAATTTTAAAAATAGCCAGATTTGGCAGTGCACTTCCCAGCTACTAGGGTGACTGAGGCAGGAGGAGCATGTGAGCTCAGGAGATTGAAACTGCAGTAAACCGTGATCTCATCACTCCCACCTGGGCAAGAGAGCAAGACTCCATATCAAAAAACAACAGAAACAACAAAAAGGAAATATTTGGCAACATTTATACTTTTATCGATAAAGTCACATAAATAATAAACTCATTAACGATATAAAACATTTCAAGGAAAATAATCTTTCTTCGAAAGCACATAATTTTCAAATAAGAGCTCCTTAAAGGAATGATAAATTACTTCATTATATGGAGACAAAGAGTTACATTATCTATTAAACGACAAAACTAAATTAGCCTATGTCTTAAGTATTGGTGGTAAACCTCCACAAATGTGTGAACAATCCTGTATACTGTATTAATTTGAGCTTTGCTCTTTACTTAAAGAAAGGTAGAAGGGCGAAGTAAAAGACATAGATAATGTACAAGCAAAAATATCAAACCAAGCCCAGGCTAAGTGAGGGCTTTTTGCTCAAGTGAAATATCTGCTCAATAATTTTCTTTTTCTTGAAAGCACTACAACAACTCCAGATCCTCAACTGGTGTGCCCTTAAGGACTGACTTAACAGCAGTCGGCAGGTTTCTAAGTGGGAAAGAGTTCTTCAAGTTGACACACCTCTTTGTTTTACATATCCTGACTTTTAGGGACTCTCTAAATTTCTAGATTTGGGGCTGTGTTATTTAATCTAGTCTGTTAAAATACCAGGAGCACCTTAAAAGGCTTAAATCTAATTTAAACTGAAATTTTAGAGAGAGAAAATATATATATACACACCTATATACATACAACACGTATATATACTTATTTAAAACAGAACGATGTATATAGTTGTCTGAAAACAACTATCCCTAAAGCCCCCAAGGTACAGGCAAGATGTGCAAGTTCCAGTTGATGAGATATATTCCTTCTTCTAAAACAGAGTACTTTAAGCTTGTTTTTTTTCTACTGTTATTCACAGTAATATATACAGGAAATAGAGTTATTCACAGTATAATACATTTTACGTCATGATATTGCCATATACAATTTAAGTAAAACAAACAAAATTTACTAAATATTATATGAGATGTATTCTATTCTATTTCCTTTTTTTTTAATGCTGGTCATGAACCACTAAATTTTGGTCACTCCTACAATTTGAAAAACACTGTTCCAGAAAAATCACAAAGATGTAGAATTTTTTTTTTTTTTTTGAGATGGAGTCTTGCTCTGTCACCCAGGCTGGAGTGCAGTGGCACGACTCGGCTCACTGCAACCTCCGCCTCCCGAGTTCAAGAGATTCTCCTGCCTCAGCCTCCCGAGTAGCTGGGATTACAGGCAAGCACCATCATGTCTGACTAATTTTTGTATTTTTAGTAGAGACAGGGTTTCCCCATGTTGGTCAGTTTGGTCTCAAACTCCTGACCTTGTGATCCGACTGCCTCGGCCTCCCCAAGTGCTGGGATCAAAGGCGTGAGCCACTGTGTCCAGCCTAGAATTCACTTCTTAATAAAAATGACTTCAGCAGATACTAAGGGTGCTTTGAACTTTGCTCTTCCAGTGTAAAGTTGCCTTTCTAAGCTTGTGTTGATTTTTTCTTTCAAAATTCCATACTAACTCTCTGCCAACAGACTTCTAAAGGTACCCACCACAATGGTAACATCACAAATTTGTGCACACAGCCTCTGGGATGCTACATAGGATCCAAAGATGGAAGTAGGACTTGACTGCACTGTATTATTAAACCCAATAATGTGAGGTGCCAGGTTTTTTTTAACACCAAACTTCATAAACCTGATAACTCTTCAAATGGAACTGAATTTTGCATATACAATATTTCCCCCTTTTATCTGCAGTTTCAAATACCTGTGGTTAATCGTAGTCAGAAAATAGTAAATGGCAAATTCAAATGAACAATTTCTAAGTTGTAAATTGCATGCCATAAAATCTCATACTGTCCTGTCTACAGGTTTTGAATCAACCCTTTGTGTAGCATACCCATACTGTATACACCAAGCTTGTCCAGCCCACGGCCCAGGGACACATGCGGCCCAACGCAAGTTTGTAAACTTTCTTAAAACATTATGAGATTAACGCACAGACTTTTTTTTTTTTAAAGCTCATCAGCTATTGTTAGTGTAAGTGTATTTTACATGTGGCTCAAGACAATTCTTCTTCTGAAGTGGCCCAAGGAAGCCAAAAGATTGGACACCCCCAGACTGTCCAGCTGTTTGTCACTTAGTAGCTGTCTCAGTTATCAGATCAACTATCGCAGTAATGCAATGTTTGTATTCTTATTTTATGTAATGACCCCAAAGGACAATAGTAGTGCTGCCAGTATATTGTTATAATTGTTCTATTTTATTATTAGTTATGTTGTTCATCTCTTACTGTGCCTAATTTATAAACTAAACTTTATCATAGATGTGTACGTATTTAAAAAACATAGTATATATAGGGTTTGGTACTATCCAAGGTTTCAGGCATCCACTGGGGGTCTTGGAAGATACCCCCCAAAGATAATGGGGGACTACTGTACAGTACCTAAAACCTAAAAATTAAAGACTTAATTTGTGTTCAAATGAACTCATTCTCCTTCTCGAATTTATTATATATCTCAATGACAGTAAAAAACTAGACAGTTGGCTGGGCACAGTGGCTCATGCCTGTAATCCCAGCATTTTGGGAGGCCAAGGGTGGGGGGCAGATTACCTGAGGTCAGGAGTTCGAGACCAGCCTGGCCAACATGGTGAAACGGTCTCTACTAAAAATACAAAAAATTAGCTGGGCATGGTAGCTCATGCCTGTAATCCCAGCTACTTGGGAAGCACAGGCAGGAAACTCCCTTGAACCCAGGAGGCGGAGGCTGCAGTGAGCTGAGATTGTGCCACTGCACTCCAGCCTGGGTGACATAGTGAGACTGTCTCAAAAAAAAAAACTAGACAGGCTACCTATCTCTCTCCATTTAGGTAAAGGGATACTAGAGAAAACATAAATTTAACTCCATGCCACATCTAGGCTCCATTTTTAATTGCTAATACAGGTAAATGGAAAGATGACACCTACCTTCAGCCAATGTTAGGGCTTCCATGACTTTAACAGGAAGAGAAGATCCAAATGTTTTCACATCATAGTTCACAGACTCAGTTACGGAGTGGTGTGGGAACATTCGTGTTGGTGTTCCTCTAAAGAAAGAGTTTATAGTACCTTACTTACAACTTAAAATTTTCCATTATTCTAATTATTTATGTATATATTTTCACAATAAGGAGCTCTTTGAAAGAAATTAACACTGGCTCATATTTACCATGTAATTAAGTGTAATATTTTTCACGTAAAAAAACACAAGATAGGATTTAGGAAAACTTGGCTTCAATCCCATATGTTCTAGAAATGAAATGCATGTCTCTATTCACTTAAACTCCTTATAATTCTGCCTCCTTAGCTGTGAAATAATAATGGCTGAACTAGACCAGTGTTTTTTTCAAAACAGCGGGGTCATTTTGCAGATCTCAATCAACATTTTTGAAAGCCAGACATGGAACATCGGCTTTTACCATATGCTGTGGTCAAATATATATACTTTTATCACATGATGCAGCATTAGTGGTCAAATATATTTTACAAATATTGGCTTTGATGAGATTCAAGCTCTCATTTGGCTTTGGGTTATTTATGTATGTATGTATGATCTGGCTGGGGCAGTGGCTCTTGCCTATAACTCCAGCACTTTGGGAGGCTATAGCAGGAAGATTGCTTGAGACCAGGAGTTCAAGACCAGCCTGGACAACATGGCAAGACCTTGTCTCTACAAAAATTCTTTTCCTTTTTTTTGAGATGGAGTTTTGCTCTTGTTGCCCAGGCTGGAGTGCAATGGTGCAATCTTGGCTTACTGTAACCTCCACCTCCTGGGTTCAAGCAATTCTCCTCCCTCAGCCTCCCAAGTAGCTGGAATTATAGGCATACGAGACCACGCCCAGCTAGTTTTGTATTTTTGGTAGAGATGGGGTTTCTTCATGTTGGTCAGGCTGGTCTTGAACTGCTGACAAGTGATCTGCCCACCTCGGCCTCCCAAAGTGCTGTGATTAAATGTGTGAGCCATCGCACCTGGCCACAAAAAAATGTTTTAATTAGCCGGGCATTGTGGCACCAGCCTGTAGCCTGGGTGACAGAGAGCAAGACCCTGTCTCTTAAAACAGAAGAAACACCTCTCAGATCTGTACAACCAAGCAAGAAATCAAACAGGTTACGAGCATCAGCTGTTACATGGTCTTCAACAGCAGATATCACAATAAAAACCTTACTTCCTCCTCACTTTCTTAACATTTAGAATAATACTGTAAAATCACCAGAATAAAAGTTATTATATCTTTCATCATGAGAATTAAATGAGGAGATGTACACAGAGAATGGCTGAGGGCTTTGTTTCCTGACAGATAACAAAGGTTTTTCTTCAAATGATCGCCAGAAAGAAGAGATTTTTTTTAAAAAACCACACACAGTAAACGCTTTTATTCTCCAACTTTTCTCGAAAGGAATAAAAAACACTGACAAGATCAGCACTTTGAAAAGTACTTTTCGAAATACGCCAAAAAAAAAAAAGTCAAAGATACACTGTATTCTTTCAAAACCACTTCTCCTTTAAAGTATTGCAAAATTTTACAGATATATTTTAACCATAATTTCAAGACACAATACTTAATGTTTCCCTGCAGGGAAAGTTCGTTTTTTATAGATGAATTCAAAGAAAATTATGCAGAAACACGTTATCGTCTAAAGTTTTAGGTTAATTATGAACATGGGGGGTGTGTGTGTGTCATTTTACTCGTGTGCTCCAAACCAGCAGTTTTAGTAACAAAACTATCACAGTACTCTTACCTCACTTATGTAAAGCCTTTTCCCTATAATTTAACTAGAAAGTTAAATTCTGTAGCTAGAAAACTTTTAATTATCAGTCATCAGATATTAATGTCAGTTAGTATGTTAAGCATTAAACAATGATCTTTCAGAGCTGGAGGTCCTCATTATCACCATCACCTTACATCTGCATCGTGGCAAGTCACACTAACTCTTCTGGCTCAGGTGAGACATATTATCGCCATTCCACAGATGAAGAAAATCACGAGTGATTTACACCAGATCACAGGGGTAATAAGTGGAAAGTGGGTAACCACTGATTCGAATCCAGTTTGTACTTCACTTCTGCACAAAGGTATTCGTGAAAAATGCAAAGTGGGGGACTCAACTGATAATCAAAGGGAAGCGGATATGACCTGCAAGAGTGGAAAAGGTCTATTTTCCAATAATCTGGCATTCTCTTCCGCCGGCCCCGGTTCCGAAGGCTTCTGAAGACACTAACCCATCCGGTCCACTGAGGCCCGTGAGCCTGTTGGGCGCCAGACCCAACCAGAGTGATCACTTACCGCGAGCTCAGAGAGCTACGCCGGCCGACTGGCGAGAAGAGCACCGGGGAGCTGACTGCAGACCCCAAAGGCAGACCCTTCCTGCTTGCCGTCCGGGGCGTGGAGCCGGGCCGAGTCCGACCAGTGGGCCCCTTCGGGACCCGGGACCCGGAGTCCGCGGAGAGGGGGCGGCTGGAAACATGATCCGAGCAAGCAGCAACAAAGACAGCGCGGGATCTGGCCGCCGGGCTGCAGTGCGACCTGCGCGCGGTGCTTGAACACGTAAGGGGCGGAATGGCGCGCGATGATGACGTGAACTCAGTGCCTGCCGCGGAGTGTGCGGGCCGTGACGTTAAGGACGGCGTTGAGCCCGCGGGGGACGTCGGGAAGGCGGCCCCAGATTCAGAACCGTTGGAGTGCCGAGGTTCCAGCGGGAAAGCCAGGCGTCCTTCTTGACTGCGCTTAGGTGGAACTGGCCCTCCAGCAGCTTGAACGCAGCTTCTTGTGAAATGAAAGATGTTCCGCAGTCCAAGCTGAGGCGGGAGAAAAACCGTAAAGCTGACACTGGTATCGCACTGTTAGATTTGTTCTTTGGTTTGCCATTTTCCCATTCAACTCTGCTCAGTCTTATCCACGCTAATGACGCCACAAATCCGTGTCTCTAACCTGGATTCAGCTCAAAACCCCCAGACCCCTATCAGTCAGCTCCCTAGGGGACACTTGCACCTGGATGTCCTGCGGACTCCTCACCATCCACTCATGAAAAGCGCATTCATTTTTTCCTTTAGGACCCCTCTCCTACCACCATCTCTGTTCCAGTTTGGTAAAACTGGCCAGTTGTCCAAGACCTATCATCCCTCACGCTTAGCTCCACCCTAAGATCCCGGTATATGTTGTAGCTCCTGCGTATCTGTACTAGAGCACACGTTTGCGCTCCCTCTGCCCTGGTTCTGGTATTTATGTTTTCCTCAACCACTGCGTAGCCTCTTTCTGCCAGTGGGAGGAAGTGGGGGAGATGGGGGAGAGGGTTCCTTACCTCTGTCTGGTCTTACTCCCCTCTATCTTCTCACTGCCAGCACAGTGCATTAAGGCAAACCTAATGCTGCACTTGGGTCTGTAAATGCTTCAGTGGCTGACCGTTGCCAGTAGGTTATTTGCTAAGGTCCTTTACAAGGTCCTATGTTATATAACTCAGGTTGGTTTTTCTGTCCGTGTTGTACTTCCACCACTTCCCACTTGCACTCCACTTTCCAAGAGCTTAACCCAAATTCTGCTCCAATGCCCATGTGCATGTTTCTTTCACCTGCAGTGCACTCCCTGCCTTGTTGGTCCAGATCTTTCTGGCCCTTATGCATCAAGAGCCTACCTTATGCATCAAGTCAGTTCCGTGCTGCCTTCTCAGTGAAACTTCTGCAGGATTAGGTACCCTTTATCCTTTGTTCTCTCTGCTCCTGTGTGTAGACTGTATTTTTATCCTGCATAATAGTTTGTTTTCAAAACTGTGTCTCAAACACCTCCTTTTAAATGTCTTGACAGCAGGGGCAGTGACTTTGTTACCTTTGTGGCACACAGTAACAGACACTTAGTGAACTTTCATTCAACATGTGTTGAAATAAGGGAATGGTTAAGTAAACACTGACGTATCCACATGTGGGAGACCACAGTGTGGGTGTCAGCTGTTGGCATTCCCCTGGGAAGCCACTTATCTATCTATGCACGTCAGTGGCATCTAAGCAGTCATCTTGCCAAGGTTACATAGGCAAGCTGCTTTACCCCTTCTCCCACCTGGGTGTCTAACCCAACTTGGCAGCTCGTTGAGTCTTATAGCTCTGAGAGCCCAGTGCATTTCCTCCTGTTTCATTCTTACAAGGAGGGGTGTGAAATAGGCAATAGAGGGTATTAATAGTTGTGTCTGAGAGGATTGGTGGGATCAATTTTATTCTTGTGCTTTGTTGGACTGGTTAGTGGTTTCCCCACCATCCTATTATAAAAGCTGTTGTTTGCAGGAGCTGGAATGACTTGCCAGCATCTTTGAGCGAGAACTTCCCCTGGAGTCCAAATGTATGACTATTAAAGGATAGTGAGGAGACAACACTAGAACTCATCCATTTGTTATGAATTTAGTGAGTGCCCACTGTGTGCCAGGCTATGTGATAACTGCTAAGGCTTAAAACTAAACAAAGCTCAATGGGTCCTACCCTCATGGAGATTGCAGACCAATGAGAAAGAAAGACACTGAACAAATGAACACAAGTATACAGCTACAAGCTGAGATGTGTACTATGAAAGAAAAGAGCAAGCTGTGTAGAGAGAATCACTGGAGTTACCTAATTTTGGATGGAGGTCTATAAAGGTCTCTGGGAGAAATGGACATTTAACCTGAGACATGAAGCATAAGAGAATAGGAGGAAGAATGTTTCAGGCAGAGGATCCTTGGGCAAAGGTCCTGAAGTAGCAAAGGCTTGGTGCGTTCTAGGGACTTTATTTATTTTTATTTTACTTTATTATTTTTCTAGAGATTGGGTCTCACTCTGTTGCCCAGGCTGGAGTGCAGTGGCATGATCAAAGCTCACCACAGCCTCAACCTTCTGGGCTTCAGTGATCCTTCTGTCTCAGCCTCTTGAGTTGGGACCAGGGGCATGTACCACTATACCTGCCTATTTTTTTTATTTTTAGAAATGGGGTCTCACGGCCAGGCACAGTGGCTCACGCCTGTAATCCCAGCACCTGGCAAGACTAAGGTGCAGGAGGATGGCTTGAGGCCAGTAGTTCAAGACCAGCCCCGGTACAACATAGTGAGACCCTGTCTCTACAAGAAATTTAATTTTAAATTCTAAAAAAATACAATAAAAAAAAAAAGAAATGGGATCTTGCTGTATTTCCCAGGCTGGTCTCAAACTCCCGGCCTTGAGTGATCCTCCAGCCTCAGCCTCAACCTCTTGAGTAGCTGGGATTAGAGTGAGGGACTTTAGGCAAGCAAATCAACCTCAAAGACTAAAAGTAGAAGAAATTGGAGAAATAAAGAGAGACCATGCATGGCCTTGTAGGCACTGTCAAATAAGATGCTAGAGAAAACAGATGGCACCCTCAAGCTAGCTGGTTAAAAGAATTTAATAAAGGCCTGTTAGGGGCGGGGAGCAGTGGCTCATGCCTGTAATCCTGGCACTTTGGGAGGCTGAGGCAGGCGGATCACCTGAGGTCAGGAGTTTGAGACCAGCCTGGCCAACATGGCGAAACCCTGTCTGAACTAAAAATACAAACATTAGTCGGGCGTGGTGGTGCGCACCTATAGTCCCAGCTACTCAAGAGGCTGAGGCAGGAGAATCACTTGAACTTGGGAGAAGGAAGTTACAGTGAGCTGAGATTGTGCCACTGCACTCCAGCTTGAGTGACAGAGTAAGACTCTGTCACAAAAATAAATAAATAAAACATGTGCCATGGTGGTTTGTGGCACCTATCAACCCATCACCTAGGTATTAAGCCCCACATGCATTACTATTTTTCCTGATGGTCTTCCTCCCCCGACCCTCCCAGAGATGTTTTTAAAAATGGTAACAGTTCATGTTGAAAAGGCTGTGGAGAAACAGGCACTGCTTACATATCCATCTGGTGGACTGTAAATTAGTACAATCTTTTAAGAGGACAGTTTCTATCAAAAAGCCTTATAATTACCTGGCAATTTCACCTTAGAAACTTATCTTTAAAAAAATCAAATAACAAAGACAGTATTGTTTATAATAGTGAAGGAAGTAGAAAGCAATATAAATGGCCAACTATAGATTTATAGTGCGTCCACATATGGAAAACTGAAAAGTGCAGAGGTCCTGAGTCTTAAAAAAAAAAAAGAACAAAAAGCATTATGGAAAGCAGGATTTAAAAGAATACATATGGATGTGAATAATGAACACCTAAAAATGTAGGAAAATATTCATCATGCAAATTTCTGCAAAGCAGTTTGGTTAAAAATAGTATGTGCATGTGCTGAGAAAATCCTTTTGATTTGGGTGAAAAGTAAGAAAAAAGATTTTAAAAAATAGTATGTGCAGAGAATTAGGTCAAAGTTGCAATTATGTAAGATGCATAAATCTAGAGATCCAATGTACAGCATAAGGATTATAGTTAACAACATTGTATTATATCCTGAAAATTTGCTAACAGGAGATTTCAGAGACTTTCCTCAAAAAACCCCCCAAAATTTTAGTAACTATGGAAGGTGATAGAATAATTTGCTTGACTGTAATTAGTTTACTGTGCATATACATATCAACATCATGTACACTTTAAATATATAGAATAAAAAACAGTATGTGCAGTGACAGGGTTCAGGACTGCTACCCCAAAATGTGGCACCTGGGCACTGGAGAACACAGTAGAAGCAGGAAGATCATTCTCTGACCTTCTTTCACCCTTCTCCCCTGAAGCAGGTCATAAGACCCTCATTGAGAGATACCTTCCCCATACCTGGAGGAAAGAAACATCTTTATCTCTGAAGACACAGGGCCACAGAGAACAGTCTGAGACCAGCCTGGCCAACATGGCGAAACAGGCCAACAGGCTTTACCAGGTTCTCCCAGTTATTACCCTTAAATCAGACCTTTGTTCACTCACCTTTCCGCAAGTTGTGCACTCATCAAACCTAGGCATAAAAATGTACAAGTTTCTCTGTTTCTTTGGGTCTTCATTGCTTTCAAAGACTTCTATGTCACCTTAAACTTTTAAATAAATTTGCATGCTTTTCTCTTGTGTATCTTCTTTTTGTTATAGGGGCCTTAGCCATGAACCTAAGATGGGAAGAAAAGATACTTCTTTTCCCCTACATGAAATATAAACACATTTAAATTTTATTAACATAAATAAAAGAATACCTCCCCAATGTAGACTGTCCACTAAATTCATTTAATAAACATTTACTGAGCATCTTTGATTGTGCTAGGTCCTGTGCTAGGTACAGGCTCTGCCTCCCCTCACAAAGCTAGTGCAAGGGTTGGCAAACAGCTTTTTATATAGCCTGCAGGCTACAGATAGTTTTTACAGTTTTAATTTGTTGGAAAAATCTAGAGAAGAATATCTCATGACACATTAAAAATACAAGAAATTCAAATTTCAGTGTCCATAAACAGCCTACTTGTTCCCGTAGGAATTGTCGTTCCCGTGTGAAGTGCCCAGCCAACTTGTGGTTCCACTTGGAGATGTGCCTCCCCTCTGTACATCCTTCCCAAAATATCACCTTTGCAGTTAAGATCAAACTTTGATTTATGTGGGACTAAGAACTGTGATCAACAATAGGAAAGCAGCCAGAATGATTCCCTGCAGATGTGGTGGAATGATTAGGCTCTCATTCCCACAGCATGGTATTTAACATGTTAGAACGGAGAGGCACAGGAACCATGAAGAACTCATGGAAATTACCCACACCCAGTCATTTTCAGGGCACTCATCTAATCCTTACTTAACTGTCAATGAAGCTTTTTGAGATGGCTCTAAATCTCAGTGTAGTTTAGAAGTCCTTCAAGTAGTACAGAATTTTTTCGCTGTCTTTGGCATCAGCGAAGTTTGTCAGGTATCTCAGCTTGTAGGCCATGTAGTCTCTGTCACAACTCCTCCCCCTTGTGGCTGTAAGGTGAAAGCAGCCATAGACAATTCCCACGGGAACAAGTGGGCTGTTTATGGACACTGAAATTTGAATTTCTTGTATTTTTAATGTGTCATGAGATATTCTCTGGATTTTTCCAACAATTTAAAACTGTAAAAACGATCTGTAGCCTGCAGGCCATACAAAAACAGCTATTTGCTGACCCTTGCACTAGCTTTGTGAGGGAGGCAGAGCCTGCACCTAGCACAGGACCTAGCACAATCGAAGATGCACAGTAAATAAATGTTTATTGAATGAATTCAGTGGACAAAGATTACCAGGAAAACCCCATGATGCCCCAGAACACACTCCAAAGGAACATTTTCAATGTAGTTTTCACGTAATTGTTTCATCTATATATGTTTTGTAAAATTTATTTATTTATTTTTTTTTTGAGATGGAGTCTCACTCTGTCACCCAGACTGGAGTGCAGTGGTGCGATGTCGGCTCACGGCAACCTCTGCTTCCCAGGTTCAAGTGATTCTACTGCCTCACCCTCCCCAGTAGCTGGGATTATAGGCATGAGCCACGACCCTGGCCAGGAATTCATCTTATTTTATAAAACTGCCAAAGCTTATCAAAAATAAACAAAAACCAGGTCAGGCGTGGTGGCTTACTCCTGTAATCCCAGCACTTTGGAAGGCTGAGGTGGAGGATCACTTGAGCTCAGGAGTTTGAGACCAGCCTGGCCAACATGGTGAAACCGTCTCAACTAAAAATACAAAAAGTAGCTGGGCATGGTGGTGCACATCTGTAGTCTCAGCTACTCGGGAAGATGAGGCAAGAGAATCACTTGAACCCAGGAGGCAGAGGTTGCAGTGGTCAGGATCATGGCACTACACTCTAGCCTGGGTGACATGAGACTCCATCTCAAAAAAAAAAAAGATGGATTCCCAAAATGGAGCCATACGTTTATAAGAGTGCACTTACAAGGGTTTCACCTGCAGTGGTTTAACTTGTGATTATTCTTTGGGAACCTGTCAGGCCCAGGGTCAGGGGGAGACCTTGCACATAGAGACAAGCCTGAGAGGGTGTGTAACAAAATAATGAGTTCAACAATGTGAAATTTTATCTTCACATGTAGGATTTCAGGTCATTTAAATTTTCTTTTTTGCTTATTTTCTGAATTGTTTACATGAAGATACATTTCCCTTCAGAGGCTCCCCATGCACATAGGACAAAAGGTAAGATTTTCAGCATAGCTTTGAGCTGGCCCCTGCCTATCTCGCTAATATCTTGTTTCACCACTTCCTGCCTGAAACTGTATGTGTCATTAATGCTGAATTAATTCACAACTTGCCTATGCTTATTTCCTCCTCTGTGAAATGGGGAAGATAAATATTTGTCTAAATTACAGGCTTGTAGAAGTATCAAATGTAACATGCAGACACTCTGGAAACAAAACAGTGATACCAGAACATACACCTCTATATGATGTTTAGCTGCATTCTTGTTATTAATTTTTCCCTGCCTTACAGCTCCTTCAAAACTAGAGTCCCTTGAGGGCAGAAACTGTGCCTTACTCATCTATCATCAACTCTACAGCACAGTTCCTTGTCCCTGGTGGGGGTAGGAGATACTTATTTACTGCACTGAAACAACTAAACAGAATGTTTGTAAGTAGGAAACAAGTGATGACATTAACAAACTTTGATCAGGAGGAATGAATGGGACTTTTAATTACAACATGTTTTTCTATTTGTGTAATGTTAGTCTTTTCTTTATTCCTGAATCTCCACAGCCAAATTCTAGTAAGCAACAATGTAGTAAGAAGTTTTATAAGAAGTGACAGAGTGCTGCTTTGGTTCCTGGGTCATAAAAAAAAAGTGACAGACACAGATAAAGTTCACTATAAATTTTTATGATATGAAATATTACCTAAAGATATAATTGAACATCATGTATCAGAAAATAAAACATAACAATGAAATGCAAGTTTGTAAATACTTCTATGGTACAAGGATTATTTTCTTCAGATTCAACCTTGTAATTATGTTTTGTTTGCTTTCTGAAAAATCACACTTTATTTTTTTCTTGTTTCTGGTTTTTTTTTGAGACAAGAGTCTCACTCTGTCGCCAGGTGCCAGGCTGGAGTGCAGTGGCACGACCTCGGCTCACTGCAACCTCCTCCTCCTGGGTTCAAGCAATTCTCCTGCCTCAGCCTCCTGAGTAGCTGGGACTACAGGTGCACGCCACCACGCCCAGCTAATTTTTACATTTTTAGTAGAGACGGGGTTTCACCATGTTGTCCAGGATGGTCTCGATCTCTTAACCTTGTGATCCGCCCGCCTCGGCCTCCCAAAGTGCTGAGATTACATGCGTGAGCCACTGTACCCGGCCAAAAATCACACTTTATAAAGAACACAAGTAGAACTTGTTAAAATGATTATCACAGATATACTGTTTACTAATTTAAAGAATACTACATTCATTCATTCATATCAATTTTATTCATTAATAAATTATGAAGAATGAAATATAATATTCCATGTTTTTAATGAAATAGTGGTTTCGTCTTCCAGTCTAATCAGGGAACTAATAAATGCTTAGTTCATGGAAATACTTCCGTTTTATTTACACTGACATAATTACTTCTTGGAGTCTAGCCTCATCAGTGGAGAAAAAGCACTTTTTCTAAAGGCAACAGCAAATTAACAGCACTGATACAAAATATAGCAAATTCAATGGTTGTCAGCATTGCTTTAGGAATTTTGGGTCTAAATAAAACTATAACCATAATAAAAGGGCTTATTAATGTCTTCTTTTCAGGAGAGTGATACATTCTGAAGGTTTTTTGTTATTCTGTTGAATAGTAAGAACTTCCAAACTTAAATGTCTTAAGGCTAAATGTTAGTTATAGTCCTCAGATTTTAGACTTATTAATGAAATTCTAAAAGTATTATAAAAAACTGTAAGATTCAGTTTGTCTTGGAATTATAAATTTGTAACAGATATTTTTCAAAATACATGCCTTCAAACAACTTAAATGCAAAATTCATTCATTCTTAATACCTAGCAGTTAATGCCTTGCTTCACAAAAGTACTCATACAAACATGTGAATGAAAAAAACAGGTTTTTCTGTTTAAAAGATGTAGCTTCTGCCCTTTTAAAAACATGTCAGGCCTTTCATGTGCCAAAATGATGAAAACTGCACATACTCAAACATAGTTCCCATAGGAACACATATTCCTCAACTCTCACACCTTTGAAGACACAGGAGATGGGCAACGTAAATGTTCCCTTCTTTCTAGCTGACTTTAGTTAGCCAGGTTTCCTTCATGAGATTATCAGAATAAAATAAAGGGTTAAATTTTCATTTTCCATTACTTTACCTAGTAAAATTAGACTTAAAGCAGGTGGAATACTACCAGAAGAATTACACAGTGATTGGTAAACTGGCCTAAAATAATCAGGCTTTTTATTTGTAATTCCCTTTTAAACGTTGTCACTTGACAATAACTTCAATCTTTTAACAGCAGGGAAAAGAAAATGAGGTGCCATGCTATATTCATTAAAATATTTCACGATAAAAGAAAATACAAAACCTGAAAATAACTTCAGTGCTATAGACATTTAAAAAGTTGCAGTTATTAAAACTCTGAATAAAAAGATCTTGAGAACAGGTACATTTCAAAATAATATTTTACATACTTTGGAAAAAATAGGTATTTTTCAAATAACTTGATACATAGTTGACATATTTCATATAGTCTCTCGGGTTTTTTTTCCTGTATCACTATTTTGCATTAAAGTCTTTCATATTGTTTACCAGTAATTGCTTCTTTATGCTGATATAAAACTTTGTTTGTTCATTAGTTTTCTGTATATCCCATTTGGTTTTGAAAGCAGTTCTTCATGTTTTCCATATTCAGTAATTTTTCCTTGGTCAAGAACAGCAACCATATTAGCATTCTTAATGGTGGAGAGACGATGGGCAATAATTAACACTGTTCTTCCATCCATCAGTCGATCTAGAGCTTCTTGAACAAGGTACTCATTTTCAGCATCCAGCGCACTGACACAGGAGTACACACATAAGAAAGCAAAGACGTCAGTGCCACCCATACTCCAGGCTCATGTGCTTCCTGATACACAGCGGCCCTTCCTGAGCAATGAATTTTTACTAAGATCAAAACTTCAGCTGTTTGGGACTCCTTGATCTCCATAAAACTACACTGTGATATAAGGAGAAAGGCATTCTGTACAGTTGCAGCTTACAGAATGATTAGGACTGATGGCAACCATGTCTGAAGTGGACCTAGAACCCTCAATTATGACTCAGTCTGCCCACTGCTTTTCAACTGTCATTATTTATTCAGGCTCCATCACTTTAAAGTAAAGGCAGGGGTGGGGAAAACATTTTCAGTTGTATCCACTTTGAGGTACAGAATTAAAACGTTTTGGTGAAGAAAGAATTTGGTTTACTATATATAATCACATAAATTATTAAGATATTCTCACCTGGTTGCTTCATCTAGGAGAAGAATTTTGGGATTCTGATGAAGGGAAAAAAAGATAAAATGATTTTATTGGAAAAACACAAACTCTGAGCAATAAAAAGGAGTAAAATTCTGACACATGCTACAATGTGGATGAACCTTGGAAACTTATGCTAAGTGGAGGAAGCCAGACACAAAGGATCACACACTGTATGAATTCACTTATATGAAATGTAGAAATGCAGAAAGCAGATTGGTGGATACCTGGGGCTGGGTTCAATGTAGGAAATAAGGAAGGGGAGCTGCATGGCTGCTGAAGATTAGAGGAGCCCTGGTGGGAGTGATGAAAATGTTCTAAAATTGTGGTGATGGAGGCACAACACTGAATACACTAAAAACCAATGAATTGTATTCTTTAAATGGGCAAATTATGTAGTATATGAATTATACCTCAAAGTTGTTACAAAAAACCCCATAAATTACTAAGTGTCTGGTATAAGTACATAAATGAAAGAATTAGAGACTATTTTAAACGATCAACAGAGTAATCACTAGTACATAAATGAAAGATTAGAGATTATTTTAAATGATCAACAGAGCAATTTTATCCTCCTGGTTAGGGAGGTGGGAATCTAAAATGAGTAAGGTGGGCAGATGGTGGCTCACGCCTGTAATCCCAGCACTTTGAGAGGCCAAGGCAGGTGAATCACCTGAGGTCAGGAGTTCAAGACCAGCCTGGCCAACATGGCGAAACCCCATCTCTACTAAAAATACAAAAAAATTAGCTGGGCATAGTGGTGCATGTCTGTAATCCAGCTACTCTAATGCTAAGGCAGGAGAATAGCTTGAATCTGAGAAGTGGAGGTTGCAGTGAGCTGAGATTATACCACTGCACTCCAGTGTGGGCGACAGAGCAAGACTCCAACTCAGAAAATAAATATATACATACATACATACAATGAATAAGGCTGGGTGTGGTGCCTCACACCTGGAATCCCAGCAGTCTGGTAGGCTGAGGGGTAAAGACTGCTTAAGCCCAGGAGTTCAAGACTAGCCTGGGTAAAATAGCAAGACCCCATCTCTATCAAAAAAAAATTTTTTTTAATTAGCTGGGTTTCGTATGGTACGCCCCTATAGTCCTAGCTACCTGGGAGGCTGAGGCAGGAAGATCACTGAAGCCCAGGAGGTCAAGGCTACAGTGAGCCATGATCACACTGCTGTACTCCAGCATGGGTGACAGAATGAGACCCTGTCATAAATTTAAAAATTAATAAAATTAAAAAGAAATAGTCCATAACTTTCAAGGTCCTGTTTATAGTTAATTTAGAAGTAATAAATAACTTTGGGAGGCCGAGGCAGGTGGATCACTTGAGGTCAGGAGTTGGAGACAGCTTGGCCAACATGGTGAAACCCCACCTCTACTACAAATATAAAAATCATCTGGGTGTGGTGGCACGCACCTGTGATCCCAGCTACTTGGGAGGCTGAGGCACAAGAATCTCTTGCAACCTGGGAGGCGGAGGTTGCAGTGAGCCGAGATTGTACCACTGCACTCCAGCCTGGGAGACAGAGTGAGATTCTGTCTCAAAATTAAATTAAATTGAAACTAACACATAAGACAAAAAAAAAAAAAAAAGACAATATGATGTAGGTAAAACATTAAATTCTAGCTTTGCAAATGAAAACATACATCCTCACAAAAAGGTAGCTACTATTCATTCATATATTATTCACAATAGCCCCAAACTGCAAATGACCCAAGAATTCATCAACTGGTGAACAGACCAACAAATAGGGATCCATCCATACTACTCAACAGTAGAAGGGAATAAAGTACTGATACAAGCTACAAATTGGAGAAATCTCAAAAACACTCCACCTGTACTAAGTGAAAGAAGCTAGATGCCAAAAATCATATATTGTCGGACTCCATTTATCTGAAATGTCCAGAAAAGCAAATCTAGACAGACAAAGTAGATTCATGGCATCCTGGGGCTGGAAACAAGGAGACTCCAAGTGGGCATGAGAGCTCTTTTTAGGGTGATAGAAATGTCTGAAACTGGACTTTGTGTGCAACCAACTCTGCAAATTTACTAAACGTCACTGGAAAGTACACTTAAAATAAGTGAACTTTGTGTGTGTAAATTATGCTTCAGTAAAAATCACCTATACACCTGAGGAGAATAGCTGTGTAACAAAGGGAAGACTATCACTTCCTTAAAAATAGAACACCTGCCTTTCAGCTAAAATGGCTCTTCCGTCTCCTTTTAGGAATCTTGTCTAAGTACTTCAAGTCTGTACTATTCACTTTAGCAGCTGATTACAGATTGTACAAATATGCATACTTGTGCTGTCTGTTTTATATTTTGCATTAATAATCACTGTTTCACTGGCTAGACTGCATGCTTCTTGATGGAGGGGCCATGTGTTAAATTCTTCTACCTCCAACATCCTTAGCACAGTACTGGGCTCATGATACCTAAGAAATACTTGTTAAATTTGGACAATATGCACTAACTTACCTTTCACCAGGACTGTCACCCTCCCCATTCAAGAAAAAAACAAACAAAAAACAACAAAAGGAAGAAGACAAATAGTAAATTACAAATTACAAGATTCCTAATAAAAATAATCCCTAATTTAAAAAACAGCCAAGTAGCTTCAGGCTTACCTTAAGCAGAGCACGGGCAATTGCAATCCTCTGTTTCTGCCCACCTGACAAAGACAATATTTAAAAAAAGAAAGCCTTAACAAAAATTCTTAGTAATAGGCTTTTATAATAAGTCACATGGCAATTTGAAGGCAAACTTCTTCCAGTCAGTCATAGCTGAGATAGACCAGAAACCTATTTTAAAATATATTGTCCATCAATCCCAAAATTAATAATTATTATAGCTAACATTTATTGAGGACTTCCTATATACCAGGTATTTGATTTTCTTTCTTTCTTTTTATTTTTTGCATTAATAGTCACTGTTTCACTGGCTAGACTGTATGCTTTGGAGATGGAGTCTCACTCTGTCGCCCAGACTAGAGTGCAGTGGCACAACATCAGCTCACTGCAACCTCCGCCTCCTGGGTTCAAGCAATTCTCCTGCCTCAGCCTCCTGAGTAGCTGGATTACAGGCACCTGGCACCACGCCTGGCTAATTTTGTATTTTTCTTTTTTAGTAGAGACAGGGTTTCTCCATATTGGTCAGGCTGGTCTCGAACTCCTGACCTCGTGATCCACTTGCCTCAGCCTCCCAAAGTGCTGGGATTACAGGCATGAGCCACCATGCTTGGCCTCTTTCTTTTTATTTTTGAGACAGGGTCTCGCTTTGTCACCCATGCTGGAGTGTAGTGGCACAATCATGGCTCATTGCAGCCTCAATCTCCTGGGCTCAAGCGATCCTTTCACCTCAGCTTCCCAAGTAGGTGGGACTATAGGTGTGCACCACCACACCTGGCTAATTTTTGGTAAAGGTGGGTTTTTGCTATGTTTCCCAGGCTGCTCTCAAGCTCCTGGGCTCAAGCAATCCACCTACCTCAGCCTCCCAAAGTGCTGGGATTATGGGCGAGAGCCACAGTGCCCATCCAATACCAGGCATTTTCTATTTGCATTGCATGTATTATCTCATTTAATGTTTTTATTTTAAATAATTTCAAACAAGGTCTTGCTCTCTCGCCCAGCTGGAGTGCAGTGGCATGAACGCAGCTCATTGCAGCTTCAACCTCCTGGGCTCAAGTGATCCTCCCACCTCAGCCTCCTGAGTAGCTGGGACCACAGGCCCACACCACCACACCTGGCTAATTCTTAAAACTTTTTGTAGAGACGGTCTCGCTCTGTTGCCCAGCCTGGTGTCAAACTCCTGGAGTCAAGAGATCCTCCTGCCTTGGTCTCCCAAAGGCCTCAGATTACAGGTGTGAGCCACTGTGCCTGGCTAATCTTTTTTAAAAATCCTATGAGATAGACCCTATAATTATTCCCATTTTACAGATGATAAACTGAAATACAAAGTAACATGTCCAAGATCTCATAGTTGGTAAGTAGCAGAACTGAGATCTGAACCTACACAGTGCAAGGGGTATGCACTTAAAAGCATATAAAGAGCTATGCTGTTCATCACTACACATACTTCCTCCCTAACAGAATATCCAGTGCAGCAAGGAAACCAGAGACTCAAGATATCTGGAGGTTTCCAAAGAACGCTTGAAATGTCTGGAAGCAAAGGACATCAATGGTGCTGAGGCTGAGAATTCTAATATTCCCACATTAGAGCAATTTTTTTTTTTTTTTTTTTTGAGACAGAGTCTTACTCTCTGTCTTCTAGGATGGAGTGCAGTAGTGCAGTGCAATCACGGCTCACTGTAAGCTCTCACTCCTGGGCTCAAGTGATTCTCCCACCTAAGCCTCCCCAGCACCTGAGACTACAAGCATGTGCCACCATGCCCGGCTAACATAGCACTTATTCTTTATGGTGTTCTTTTTTCCCTCCTCTAGAGGAATGAATAGTAACATCTGTGTATGACACTGAAAGTTACAGTAAGCCACTCTAATCCTCCCCGTCTTTTAAAGCTCAAATTCTACTAAAAGTGAAGAAACAAACAGACTGGAGGTAAGGTGGGATGGAGTGGAGTCAACAGGAAATCTGTGTTGATTCCCTGCCTATCTCTGTCTTACCCCATTCTCCCTCCTTTCCTCCAGCGACGCTACTCCCAGCGATGCTACTCCTAAGTCACACTTGGAAAGTCTCAGAATGCTCACTCCTCCCAATTTACGTTGTTTATAAAACCCAATTCCATTTTGGGGGATAAAACATATTCCTTTTTGGTTGATTTTATTGGCTGAACATACTTATCAACAGTAGTTGCTGGACATCATTTTATTTCATATAAGAGAGGTTCATCCTCTACAGCTGAGGTGTGTGGTGCTGCTAAATGCTGCTCTCAAACAGGAAACCAGTGCACACAAGGAGGGCAGTGAGGAAAACCCTCTCCTTCTGAGCCTCTGATTGGTGGGGGTGTCTGAGTGCCCTGAGGTAGGTCTTTAGAGCAGCCAGCTGATAGCATAGTTCCCTGTGAGTCATTTGTGGTGCCAATGAGTATGCTGGGAATCTATTACTAGGTGTTCTGTCTTCCAGAAAGCAAGAGCAGACTGGAACCTCTGGTTACTTTGCTAAGAAACAGAGCTGGAGAATCCTACTAAAGGGAAGCATATGAATAATCTGTTTCAAGGGAGGTGATGTGCTCGTGGGACAAACCTCACACTTCAATTTTCAAAAATTTCATCGCAAGCAGTTTAAACCGGTTTTCTGCCCAATTTCTCAGATATGTTTCAGAGATGGAGTAGCAGTTCACTTTTACACAGCAGTCAGGAATTCTACTCCTGGAACATCTCAAATCTATCAAAGACACCTTTTCATCTACTGCATATATATATATTATACAATAAGCTTAAAACTCTTATATTTTCTGTGGTTTAACTTCAAATGAAAAGTTTAGCATTGGAAAAGACTATTATTTTAGTCCAATCTGCCAGCCTTCACTCTGACAAAGAGGCACCCACTCTCTGCTCAAGCAGAGGCAAGGATTTTTTTTTTTATGTTCAACATAAGCTGTTTCAGATTTCTTTTTTTTTTTAAACAGGGCCTCACTCACTCTGTCACTAAGGCTGGAGTGTAGTGGTGCAATCTCAGCTCACTGTAACCTCTGCCCTCCTGGGCTCAAGCAGTCCTCCTACCTCAGCCTCCCAAATAGCTGGGACCATAGACACATACCATCACACCTAGCTATTTTTTTGTACTTTTGGTAGAGGGGGGTCTCGCCATATTGCCCAGGCTAGTCTCAAACTACTGAGCTCAAGCAAGCCGACTGCCTTGGCCTCCCAGAGTGCTGGGATTATAGGCGTGAACCACCATGCCCAGCCGGGAGCTTGTTACCTTGCAAGGAAACATTTCAGTATTTGTATTGAAAAAAAAAAGTGTTTAGCTCAAAATTTCTTTCTTTTTAATTTTACTCATTGGTTCCATTTCTGCACTTTAAAGAAATACAAAAGAAGTCTTCTCTCCCTCCTGAAAATACAGTACCCATAATGTGATCCAGAATGATAGGTGTGGTCTGACATCACAGGAAACCACTCACTTTGCCTCACGGCTGTGAGTCCATTCAGCAAATTATGGCTCACAGGCCAGACCTGAACCATGACTTGTTTTTACACGGCCCTCAAGCTAAGAATGTGTTTTACACTTTTAGAGTTGTTTTAAAAACACACACAAAGAAAAATATGTGACAGTCATCATATGTGACCCATAAAACCCACAGTATTTACACTCTGGCTCTTTACAGAAAAGTTTGCCAACCCCTGGGCTAGTATGTAGGGAGTGAAGAACTCTTTCAATTGCAGCTTTGTTCCTTATGCACATTCCCTGACTCCCTGGG
This sequence comes from Ateles fusciceps, assembly GCA_036589455.1. Taxonomy (NCBI): domain Eukaryota; kingdom Metazoa; phylum Chordata; class Mammalia; order Primates; family Atelidae; genus Ateles; species Ateles fusciceps. Next base: position 730,874 of record JAZHEH010002229.1, read on the forward strand.
CAAATCATCCTGCCACTTACCTTATTTTCTTTAATTTTTGAGGGTCTCAGTTTGCAAAGCACACTTTTTTTTTCAGATGAAAAAAAGCTTGCTGCGACTGAGTACTACTCAGAATTTTTGGAATACATTTGAGGTAGAAAGTGAAAAAAAAAATACTGAGTGGTTTTCTACATATTAGAGATTTTAGCAAGTAGTAAGGCTAATTTCAAAAACTCTAAAGATGAAAACCTAATTAGAAAATAATACTGCAACATGGAAATGTGTAAAAAGTTCTTTGAATATAGAGTTTTTGCTAAAAGCAGTAAAAAAAATGTACCTGAAAGGAGAACACCCTTTTCTCCAACCACAGTGTTGAACCCCTGCGGAAAGTTCCGGATGAAGGCCACTGCATTGGCCACTTCAGCCACTCTCTGGACTTGCTCAGTGGTCACAGAGGAAGGGTTGTCAGCGCCATAAGCAATGTTCTCAGCGATAGAGCAAGAAAACAAAATGGGTTCCTACAAATTGGAAATAAAACATATCACAAATTTCAAAACAGACTTCCAACATGTCTAGTAAATTCAGTTACATCCAAGAAACTATTAAAGTGCTACCCAAGAATACAGACTATTTTCTTGGTTTCTTCCTCATTCTCCATAAATTCACCTAGCAGTCTTTATTAAAATTTATGTTTTGTCATACACAGGATTGATTTTATCATCTGTAGTTCTCACCATGCTGCAGGCAATGAGACCTCACAGCAAGTGCCCGCAAGGCACCTGGCACATGGTAGGAACTTCATAAATGTCAGTCCCCTACCTTAGGAAGCAGGAGGCACTGGGAGACCCCAAATCCAATTGCACTTTCCAGCTGCCTGGCTTCCACTCAGGACAAAGAGGGGAATCCATCTCTATTCATTACTTTTTGAAATACACGCAAACCAGGTGGGAATAAAAAATTCTTGACAGAACCCTATGGAGTAGTCCTAAAAAGCAAGCAAACTTCCAGGCTGTTTTCTCCATCCCTAATAATATACACCACTGATGTGCCTACACTCCTGAGCACCCATCACTGTCCACCTGCCCTTACCCAAGTGGAGTGGGGAGAGGGTGAGCTAACTAGAAAGAGAGGTTCAGAAATGGGGGGAGGCTTAGGTTTGTATGCTGTGTACACAGCCTGGTAATAAAAGTTAGAACAGCTGCAGCAACATTTCCCTTCCCCAAAGGGTCTTGTGAAAATGGCCTTATCAAAGTGACCACATTACATTAACACTCTGCTTTGAAATCTGCAACTTCTTTGCAATGGGCACGCTGGCTCTTGCCATAGTCTTTGCTCACTTGTCCTTGAAACCCATTAAGCAGAATAGTAGACTATGGCTGGTGATGAAAATGGGAAGTGGGGGAAGAATCAGTAAAAGCTAAAAAAAGAGTCAATAAAAACTTCTATCATTTCCTTCCCATCCTCTAGACTATGGAGTAACGGCAGTCTCCAACTTTCAATAAAAAGTCAGTGCTTCACCTTGCTCAATTGTATAGGGTTTTCAGGAAATAGCACTACTTGCAAACCTAAACAACCTGCCATGTGAGATGAACTTAATACATCCAGAAGAATTCCATTCCTTCTTTCTTGAGAAGTTCGAGACAAAAAAAAGCAAAAGACAAAAGTTTATTTATTGATTGACTGATTGATTGATTGATTGACTGAGGTGGGGTCTTGCTCTGTTGCCTAGGCTGGAGTGCAATGGCACTATCTCGGCTCACTGCAGCCTGCAGCCTCCGCCTCCTAGGTTCAAGCAATTCTCCCACCTCAGCCTCCCAAGTAGCTGAGATTACAGGTGTGCCACTACTCCTGGCTAATTTTTGTATTTCTAGTAGAGATGGTGTTTTACCATGTTGGCCAGGCTGGTCCTGAACTCCTGACCTCAGGTGATCCACCCTCCTCTGCCTCCCAAAGTGCTGGGATTACAGGCGTGAGCCACCATGCCCGGCGACAAAAGAAAGTGAAATAGAAATGAAAGCCTCTCTTCTTACCTGACTCACTGTCCCAATCTTGGATCTCAGCCACACTGGGTTTAGCTGACGGATGTCATGGCCATCAAGACTGATAGTTCCTTGTGGAGAGGAAAGGAAAGAGTCACTGAGTGTGATGAGGCTGATGACCAACACAGAAAGGATCCAGTGGGAAAATTCCAGACTATTTTTCAAAGATAAAAAGTGTACTGAAAATCTCCAAATGGACTCTAAAACCAACATATTTCATGAAATTTCAGAGCTAAAAGGGAGCTTCTCGATTGTCCAAGTTATTGTATCCCAATAGTGGCTGGATGACTATCTCACCTAGTCCATCTGTCCAGCTTGCCTTCCTACACCCCAGAGGTTGTTCCCCAAAACTCCACAGAGTGACAGGATTCCACCGATAAGATGCCCTTGTGCAAAGCTTTGATTCAGAAGGGAGGGGCAAGCCATGAGGTGTCCACTTGCTGGCACAAATATTGGCAGAGGTGGCACAGTTCTGAAGCTGGCATTCATGATGGCAACTGCCTAAATTTCCAGCTTCCTGACCATGCCAGTGTCAGCAGCTTCCTTGAAGGCCTGGTTCTGGGATAGAATTCTGGGAATTGTCCTGGATGTACAATCTAGAATCTATTTTGTCATCCCTGCCAGTCATTTTTTAGTTCTTTTATTACTCCTTTAAATATCCCTTTCTTTAGAAGCTTAGTTGGTGAGGAATCTGTTGTCTGCAACTAAGAATCTGGTCAATACTATGGCAGAGCTTTTAAATAATCAGATGCTATCTCTATGACTTTCACTAACAGAATTCTACACATTGAGAGTGCTCAACAATACTTGGTGATGATGACAACAGTGACAGCATAAGAAATGCCCTTTCTTCTTGGTTAGTGTTGTGGAATTATAGAAGCCAGCTAGAAACTTTCATAAACTAGCAAAAACTTGAGGTCTTTGACTAAAAACCACAAAGTTCTCTGTAGACTACACATGGCAGACATTTAACTGCAGTTTGCTTTGTCCTGGATTTATTCATTGTGATGAAGAAACTAGAGACTCAGTATTTTTACAGCAACCTAACTAGGATTGTTTTTTGTCTTTTTGTGAAGAATGAGGTCTCACTATGTTGCCCAGGCAGGTCTCAAACTCCTGGGCTCAAGCTATCCTCCCACCTCTGCCTCCCTAAGAGCTGGGATTATAGGCATAAGCTACTGTGCCCAGCTAACTAGGATGTTTTTAAACTCCGAATTGTATAGCAAGTCAATGGTGAATCAAGAAAGTGATTCCAGAGGCAAACAGTGTAGTAAGCTCCATTTTAACACAGGTGGTGATCCCGTGGGTCAGGATTTGCAAGTCCATTTATCTGACATGTAACCAGCTCTCACACTGTTTTAACCAAAAAGCATAATCACAAAGACACAAAACATTCTTTTCGTTTTTAAAATTTTTAATTTTTTTTAAATAAATAGAGACAGGGTCTCACTATGTTACCCAAGCTGGTCTCCAACTTGTGGCCTCAAGTGATCCTCCCACCTCAGCCTCCCAAAGTGTTTGAATTACACATGTGGGGCTCCACATCTGGTCAAAATATTCTTTTTAAATTCATGATTTGATTTTTACTAAGAGTCATTTGCTTGCTGACAATGTTGTCTACTCCAGGGAAGATATAAAGAAGTAAAATCATGTGCTCTTAAAGATGTTATAAACTAATTAAAAATAGAACAAAAACTAGAATGAGAAAAATCATCCATTAAGAAAATCCCTACTAGCTCAAAATAGTTTCAATGGAACAGTCACATAGAAGTGAATCACTGATTGCCAAGTTAACTGTGTGCACAATAACCACTCAATGGGTCACAGGCAGAGGCAGAGGTTCTCCAGGAGCTCCCCAGCACACCTGCGCCCAGCATGCCTGCTGGCACATAGCGGTTCTCCAGGGTGCTCCTGGTGCGTAGGGATGTCCAGCAGCACTCAGGCACCTTCTCCTGGCTACTGACCACAGCCTCATCCACCTGCTCCCACTAGAGGGCATGTCCAGAGGAGATACCCACATGGGAGATGAGGAGGTAGAATTGGGGAAGTCACTCTGGGCTTGAAGAGATAGGACACATCATATACAAACTGCTCTAAAGGCCTCTGTATGAGCTGTCATGCCCCTGCAAATGACACCTTCTGTTTAAGGGATTTCTTTTCATTGGCACTTAGAACTCTCACAAAAGAAGGTATCTGCATGGTTTGAGCATCTCCCAGGGCACAAAGTGGGAGCAGAGCTTGGGAGAGTCCCCCGGTGCTACAGTGTGGTCAACCACTTACCAGAAACAGGGTCATACAACCTCAGCAGGAGCGAAAGCACTGTTGATTTACCAGAACCACTTGGGCCAACCAGTGCCGTGACAGATCCTGATGGAATGGAAAGGCTGAAATCCTGAAATATGGGCACGTCTGGGCGAGCCGGATAGGTAAAATGCACGTTCTTAAACTCCAAAGCACCCTGGAAGCTTTTCTCATTTAAGATGACCCCCTCTGAAACATAAAATGGAATATTAATTACTCAAAGCAAAAAATTAAACTCACAGCTGAACTCAGTTCTCCTACTCATCTGGCTATGGACGGTGACTCCACCACAGCTAACCCTGGCATATGAGCTCTTAAAGGGTAAGTCAGAAGCAGACCGAGGCTGGATGCTTACTGTGTGCCAACTCCGCACCTACTATGTCCAAGGTACTATACATAGACGGTCTTATCTGATCCTTACAACCCTGAGAGGTAGAAATTATGATTCCAATTTTGCTGATGAGGAAACTGAAGACCACAGACAACAACCTGCTTAAGCTAACAAATAGTGGAGATAAGTTCCACCTTTGGAGCAGTCTGGTTTCAAAGCCAATAGCCCTCTCCCTGTGGCAATGCCTGTGTGTAGCTCCAGAGTTTATCTTAACTACCAGGAATAAATATTTTGAAAGAGTTATGATGAATAGGGAAGCACTGCACAACAGCCGCAGAACTGGATGGGGTCAGAGGTCTGTTCTGCCCTGGCGTTCACCTTCTCTGATTTGGGAGACACCACTCAACCTTTCTCAGTTGGGCCTATTTCCTAGGCCTAACACATTTGGAGAATATTAGGCTTTCACTTAGGGACCTGGGGCTACCCAACAATGTCCTAGGAGTCAATAAGCAGTTGAGAGTGGTTACTACTCATAGCCACTTCTCCTGAGTCCTGGCTAGTTGGTCTAGGCCCTACAGCTCCAGAGAAGTCATTGATAAGGAAAGAGACAGCTCCAGCCAATGAGTACCAGCCTTCCCTACCCCACCCCAAAATGCCAAGAAACTTAGATACTTAAAAACTTTCATATGTCTGATTCCTCCTCCCTTCTTCCCACCCTAGCCCTCCACAGAGATGTCAGAATCACTGGGGAAGATCAATTTGGTAGACTAGCTGGGACCCTTCCTAGTCACAGCCCTGGGCCACAGTGGCTTCCATCCTGCCCAGATGCAGGGAGGGGAACAGTGGGCTAGCACACTATGTGATCAGCCCATGCATCCAGGGGCATCCCAGCCCACAACAGTGCCCCAGCAGCTGTCCCACCTGCTCTCATAGAAAACCTGACTGCCCCCGCCCGGCCCGCCATGCAGCAGGAGCCACATCCTTATTGTGGCTCATCCCTCACTCCCTCACAGGCAAAGAAGAGCTCATCTCATTGTTCAAAGCCACATCTGTTTAATCCTAGCAAAGAAAGATTTTCAGACCCACCGTTAAAAGGCAGCTTGGGCTCTCTCTCCAGGAGCTCCCAGAGGCGTCCCCCGGCACCCAGTCCTTTCATCAGCTCTGAGTAGAAAGAGCTCAGACCTGAGGATGAGAAACAGAATCCACACACATTTCCATCACTGGCCACCTCTCCTCTGAGAGTAGTGACAATGATTGCTTTTAATATAGAATCTGTAATTAATACTTTCAAAAAATAACCTGAGGCAGCTTCCTGGAAACTGATATTAAGAATTCTCTTGTCTCACGCTCTAGTTTTCCTTTGGCTTCTCCTCCACCAGTTTCATTGATTTCGTTCTTTCTTTTTTATTGAGATGGAGTCTCACTCTGTCACCCAGGCTGCAGTACAGTAGCATGATCTCGGCTCACTGCAATCTCCACCTCCCTGGTTTAAGTGATTCTCCTGCCTCAGCCTCCCGAGTAGCTGGGATTACAGGCACGCGCCACCATGTCTGGCTAACTTTTTTTATCTTTAGTAGAGATGGGGTTTCGCCATGTTGGCCAGGCTGCTCGTGAACTCCTGACTTTAGGTGGGCCACTTGGCTCAGCCTCCCAAAGTGTGAGATTACAGGCATGAGCCACTGCACCCAGCCAAATTTCACTGATTTCTAATACGGATTTAATGTTTGATCAAGGATTAAAAAACACATAGTCATATTCATCAACCACTGTATTAAAATCATAATGCTGCAAAATAAGTCAACCTAGGTAAAAGCACAGCAATTTAAATGAAATGTAACGCTACCTCATAATTTTAAAAAATATAAAATACTTCAAGTTGATTTTAAAGACAAATCCACAAAATAATACCTAACCTCAGGCACTCAGTAAATACAACTTTGATAAACTACTCACATTCTCCCATATACTTTAAGTAATCTCTAGATTACTTATAACACCCAATACAATGTAATGCTATGTGAAAAAAAAAAAACAATGAGGCCAGGCACAGTGGTTCATGACTGTAATCTCAACACTTTGGGAGGCCAAGCTAGAAGGACTGCTAGAGCCCAGGAGTTCAACACCAGCCTGGGCAACACAGAGAGAACCTTGTTTCTACAAAAAATAATTAAAAAAAAATTAGCCAGGCCTGGTAGCATGTGCCTATATTCCTAATTACTTGGGAGGCTGAGGTGGGAGGATTGCTTGAGTCAACAAGGTTGAGGCTACAGTGAGGTATTACTGCATCACTGCACTCTGGCAGCACTCAGGGCAACAGAGTGAGACTGTCTCAAAAAAAAAAAAAATACAACTTTCACAGTAGCAAAAACTGGAAAAAAAATGTGGTTAATGTTAAACATTCCAGCAATCTCTATATTTTTTTGTGGAGACAGGGTCTCACTATGTTGCCTAGGCTGGTCTTGAACTCCTGGGCTCAAGCAATCCTCCTGCCTTGGATGCTGGGATTACAAGTGTAAGTCACCGTCCCTGGCCTAGCAATCACTTTTTAAAGTCAGCTTGAACCATGATTTTATTTTAAAGCATTGTCACCCAGGCTGGAGTGCTATGGTATAATCTCTACGCACTGCAACCTCTGCCTCCCGGGTTCAAGCAATTCTTCCTGCCTCAGCCTCTTGAGAGGCTGGGATTACAGGTGCCCCCCCCTTCCCACCAGGCCCAGCTAATCTTTATATTCGCAGTAGAGACAGGGTTTTACCATGTTGGCCAAGCTGGTCTTGAACTCCTGACTTCAAGTGATGCACCCAACTCGGCCTCCCAAAGTGCTGGGATTGCAAGCGTAAGTCACCATGCTTGGCCTGAACCATTATTTAACAACTTAAACCCAAAATGCAATGGTCTGTGTCAAATGTGAGGACATATATTTGTAACATTTTCCCTCAGTGCGGATGCTGAAAAAATACAATTCAAATATTCTATGGTATGAATATTTATGCAAGATACAATGGACTAAAATTTTTAGGCTGAATTAAAAATGCATTTGGCAAAAATAGACTCACACAAATAGTCAAGTGCTTTTTGACAAAGAAGCAAAGGCGATACAATGGAGATGCAATGGCAGTATGTGTATTGTCTGTTTAACAAATGGTTCTAGAACAACTGGACATCCACAGGCAAAAAAGGAATCTGGACACAGACCTTATACCTTTTTCAAAAACTAACTTAAAGTGAATTACAGACCTAATGTAAAACATGAAACTATAAACTCCTAGAAGGCAACATAGGCACAAGTATAGATGACCTTGAATTTGGTGATGCCTTTTTAGACATAACACCAAAGGTATAATCCATGAAAGAAAGAAGCTGGACTTCATTAAAATTAAAAATACATGCTTTGCAAATGACAAAGTAAAAAAGAAGAGGACCAGCCACAAACTGGGAGAAAATATTTGTAAAAGAGCTATCCAATAAAGGATTGCTACCCAAAATATACAAAGAACTCCTAGAACTCTACAATACGGAAACATGAAGACTAATTCAAAAATGGGCAAAAGTCCTGAACAACTCACCAGAGAAAATACACAGATCGCAAATAAGCATATGAACAGATGCTCAACATCATCTGTCACCAGGGAAATGCAAACTAAAACAACAATGAAATACCACCACACATCTATCAGAATGGCTAAAATCCAGAACAGCGATGCCACCAAATGCTGGGGTGGATGTGGAGCAACAAGAACTCTCATTCCTTGCTGGTGGGGGATGCAAATGGGACACACACTTTGGAAGGCAGTTTGGCAGTTTTTTTTTTTTTTAAAGACGGGGTTTCACCATGTTGGTCAGGCTGGTCTTGAACTCCCGACCTCAGGTGATCCGCCCGCCTTGGCCTCCCAAAGTGCTTGGATTACAGGCGTGAGCCACCGCGCCCGGCCTGGCAGTCTCTTACAAAACTAAAAATTTTTTTTTTTTAAGAAAAAAATTCATTCAGTCTCCACAGAGATGGCAAAAATTGCCAATGCTGGCCAGGCGCGATGGCTCACACATGTAATCCCAAGCATTTTGGGAGGCCAAGGTAGAAGGATCACTTGAAGCCAGGAGTTCAAGACCAGCCTGGCCAACATGGTGAAACCCTGTCTCTACTATTTAAAAAATATATATATACAAAAATTAGGCCAATCACAGCTGTAATCCCAGCACTCTGGGAGGCTGAGGCAGGCGGATCACCTGAGGTCAGGAGTTCAGGAGTTCAAGACCAGCCTGGCCAACATGGTGAAACCCCATCTCTACTAAAAATACAGAAAAATTAGCTGGATGCGGTGGTATATGCCTGTAGTCCCAGCTACTCAGGAAGCTGAGGCTGGAGAATCACTTGAACCTGGGAGGCGGAGGTTGCAGTGAGCCAAGATTGCACCACTGCACTCCAGACTGGGTGACAGAGCAAGACTCCATCTCAAAAAAAAAAAAAAAAAAAAAAATATTTGCTGGGCATGGTGGCAGACTCCTGTAATCCCAGTTACTCAGGAGGCTGAGGCACGAGAATTGCTTGAACCCGGGAGGTGGAGGTTGCAGTGTGCTGAGATGGTGCCACTGCACTCCAGCCTGGACAACGGAATGAGACTCCCTTTCAAAAAAAAAAAAAAACTTGCCAATGCGTACTACACTGCAAGTCATCACAGAGGGGTACTGGGAAAAGTTTTCAATTAGCAATAATCACACCTCAGATAAACCTTACTGCCTATGATACTGCCACTGTCCTAAGCTAAACATATTCTTACCATCCAATCAAGCAGTTATACTCCTTGGTATTTACCTAAATGAGCTGAAAACTTATATCTACACAAAAACCTACACATGGATGTTTATAGCAGCTTTATTCATCATTGCCAAAACTTAGAAGCAGCCAAGATGTCCTTTAGTAGGTGAATGAATAAACTGTTGTACATCCAGACAATGGAATATTGTTCACTGCTAAAAATAAATGAGCTATCAAGCCATAAAAAGACATGGAGGAATCTTAAATGCATATTTATATGAAAAGAGCCAATCAAATGCTATATACTGTATGGTTACAACTATATGACATTCTAGAAAAGACATAACCATGGAAACAGTGAAATCATCAGTGGTTGTCAAGGGTTGCAGAAGGGTGATGAATAAGCAGAGCTCAGAGGATCTTTGGGGCAGTGAAACTACTCTGTATGATACAGTAATGTTGGATACATGTCATTATGCATTTGTCCAAACCCATAGAATATACAACACCAAGAGTGAACCCTCATGTATACTATGGACTTTGGGTGTAGTGCTGTGTCAATGTAGGTTCTTTTTTTTTTGAGACAGAGTCTCACTCTGTCACCCAGGCTGGAGTGCAGTGGTGCGATCTCAGCTCACTGGAACCTCTGCTTCCTGGGCTCAAGCAATTCTCCTGCCTCAGCCTCCTGAGTAGCTTCGGATTACAGGTGTGTGCCACCATACCCAGCTAATTTTTGTACTTTTACTAGAGATAGGGTTTTGCCATGTTGACCAGGCTAGCCTTGAACGCCTGGACTCAAGTGATCTGCCCACCTCAGCCTTTCAAAGTGCTGGGATTAAAGGCATAAGCCACTGCGACCGGCTATAGGTTCATTAACTGTATCAAATATACCACTCTGCGGGGGATGTTGATAGTGAGGGAGGCTATGTGTGTATGGGGGTAGCGGTATACACCCCTATCTCAACACAATTTTGCTATGAACCTTAAACTACTTTGAAAATGGTATTAATTTTTTTAAAGAAAAAGGAAGGGAGGGAGGGAAGAAAGAAAGAAGAAGAAAAAGTAAGTCTGGACATGGTGGCACACAACTATAATCCCAGCACTTTGGGAGGCTGAGACAGGAAGATCTCTTGAGTCAATGAGTTTGAGACCAGCCTGAGCAATACAACATAGCAAGGCCCTGTCTCTACAAAAATAAAAATAATTAGCTGAGTATGGTAGTTCATGCCTGTAGTCCTAGCTACTAGGGAGGCTGAGGTGGAAGGATCATTTCAGCCCAGGAGGTCAAGGCTGCAGTGAGCTAGGATTATGCCACTGCACTTCTGACTGGAGACAGAGTGAGACCCTTTTTCTAAAACAAAACAAAACAAAACAAAAAAGAAGTAAAGTGAAAGAGTCAAAAGTAGTTTAACATAGTAAAGAGCTTTGACTTTGAAGAACAAAAGCAAAATGACCCTGGATAAACAAAATGGGATCTCTCTCTATAATGGAACATTATTCAACCATAAAAAGGAATGACATACTAACCCAGTTGTGGTGGCTCAGGCCTGCCATCCCAACACTCTGGGAGGCGCAGTAAGGCAGATTCCTTGAGCCCGTAAGTTCAAGACCAGCCTGGGCAACATGGCGAAACTCTGTCTCTACAAAAAATACAAAAATTAGCCAGGCATGGTGGGCACATGCCTGTAAGTCCTAGTTACTTAGGGGGCTGAGGTGAGAGGATCGCTTGAGCCCAGGAGGTCAAGCCTGTGCCACTGCACTCCAGCCTGGGTGACAGAGCAAGCCCCTGTCTTGGGGAAAAAAAAGGAAAAAAAAAAGGAATGAAGTACTGATACATGCTACAATGTAGATGAACTTTGAAAATGTTATGCTAAGTGTAAGAAGCCAGACACAAAAGGACATTTATTGCATGTTTCCTCTTACATGAAATATCTACAATAGGTAAATACATAGAGACAGAAAGCAAACTGTGGTTGCCAGGAGCTGGCAGGAAGAAGTAATGCAGATAGACTGCTTAATGAGTATCGGTTTTCTTTTCGGGTGATGAAACTGTATGGGAGCTAGATGGAGGTAGTGTTTGCACATCATTGTGAATGTACTAAATATCACTGAATTGTAAACTTGAAAATGGTTAGGTTTTGCCTTTGTTCATACAGCACTTCTGACCTCTTCTTAGAAGAGAATGTACTTAGAATCATTGGGGATTTCCCCCCCCCTAATATGCCTTTCTAAGCAGAAACCAAAATAAAAATTCTTATTTATTTAATAAATAAAATAGGATTTCTTGCTTTGTAGATTTATTATAGAATCACTTTGAACAGTGATTCTATAAAAGTATAAAATTACTTTAAGGACATAAAAGCACTTAAAATCCTATTCAAGTTGTTGGGCACTGGTGGTTCAGTGGTAGACTCTCACCTGCTAATTCAAGTTGTTGGATTAAACTCCTATCACCTTAGGCACCTAAGTTATAAATGTGGAGGAAACCGGTGGCAACAGGGGTACACTGACCTACCCATACTTTCTCTTATCCCTCCTCACACCAGATGGCAGATCCTGAACAAGACAGCTGACCAGAGTTGTGGGCTAGCCTGTGGTTAAAAAAGCCAAGTTACCCAATCTGCACGCAGATGAAGCCTTAGCAGTACCTCCTATAACCAGTGGTGGTAAATGACTATATTGATGGATTAGAACTGTGTTTTCCAACCCATTCTGTGCAAGGCACAGTTGTGAACGTGTCATCTGTGAATAGGGAGAGCAACAGAACAATCACAAACGGAAATAACTTCTATCATGCCAAGTGGGGCAGAGGAGGGAAGAGGAGGGGCTGAGAAAGACCATGTCGAATGTGGCAGAAAACATTAAGATGAGGGGGAGGCCAGTGAGGAAAGCTGGAATGTGAACAGAAAGGCCAGAGGGAGGGAAAGTGGAGTAGGTAGTCCACTAGAAGGAGGACAGAAGACCTAAGAGAACAGAAGACCTAAGAGAACAGAAGACCTAAGAGAACAGGACCACAATAGGGGGTGAAACCTCCAGTCCAGCAGGCTCAATCCAGGAAATGAACAGCAAAGACCTACATACTGTCCGTCTGTGGGTCTCCTGAACTGGACCACCTTCTCGTTTCTCAAACCATCCAGCACCCCAAAACATCTTAATCAGGTTTGTATTCAAGACCAGCCAGCAGAACTAAAATGCTTTTTTTCAGGTGTCTCTGCAAATCTCATTCCAGAAAAAAAATCCTCACTTGCCTGCAGATATCTAAGGAAATGCCTCTACCTTCAACAATTCGACACAAAACCCTGAAAATAAAACTCTCTGGTTGAGGCAACACCATAGGATACCTGATGACGTTCCATTCATCAGACCTCAAGCTATTTACCTGACCTTTCCATCTTGGTTTTCAAAGACAAGAAGGAAAACAAAAAGCAGGAAATCATTTGTCCCAAGTGGACTGGGGATGTAGTCCTACTTTCCTTCATCTGGGAATGAAAAGTAAAAGCTAAACTCTAAGAGATCTTTAATAAAATCAAACAACTCTGTTTCATGCACTTGATAATTTATAAATATTTTTTGATTGCTCATTAGTTTGAAATATGGTTGATTTTGTACAAAAGGAATTTTATCCTCCACTAATCTGCCAATCACAAAACCATCACTAACACAGGACTATGAATTTCTGTGCCCACACTTGCTCAGCACCGCCCTCCTCCTGCCCGCACCTGTGAGCAAGTGAACAAAGGGTGGGAACACGCAGGCTGGGAAATACCGCTCCAGGGTGATGCTGAGCTACAGGAGGCCTGCGAAGATCCCCAAACTTCCCAGCCAAGGAGCTGCTTGCTCCCTTGTGTGGGAGGGTCACACTCATTTTAATTCTTTAAAAGCCCAGTTGGGCAGATCACAAAGTCAGGAGTTCGAGACCAGCCTGATCAACATGGTAAAACCTCTTCTCTACTAAAAATATAAAAATTAGCCAGGCGTGGTGATACGCGCCTGCAATCCCAACTACTCAGGAGGCTAGACAGGAGAATCACTTGAACCCGGGAAACAGAGGTTGCAGTGAGCCAAGATTATGCCACTGCACCCTAGCCTGGGTGACAGAGAGAGACTCCGTCTCAAAAAAAAAAACAAAACAAAAAAACCCAGTTGGAATAATAACATTCTAGGAAATACTTTTTCAGTAAAAGTTAATTGAAGTAATGTGAAAGTTCTGTTTCTATTTCAGAAATGATGCTTTGATTTTAATTTGTAATGCCCCAAGCCTATTTAAATTATTTACCTCCAATGCTTACTCCAACCCAGAAAGCATACATTAGGAAGGAAGAGAGTTCACCCACTGTCATGTGGGCACTGCCCATCAGCAGACCTCCTTTGTACAGGACAGAAAGCACAATCAGGTTTCCAGAGAGCCCAGTCTGTCGAATGAAACAAACACAGAAGTCAGGTGGGAACCAAGGACCCAGAATGCAAAAAGTGTGAACACAGCCTGTAATGTCCCTTTTGCATTTAACTGTCACAGCAAGATTTGTCCAAAATATTAACTTCACCTGAGTTTCAAATTTAAAATGGTTTTGTAATATTGCAATATTGAAGAAAATAATCTCATCATCATGAAAACCTATAAGCTAAGTCTCCTATCAGATCCCTATTTTATTCAATCTACTCAGTTTGCAAAGGATAACGCAAATATTAAAGGTTCCTTCCCTAACGAGAGGAAACAAATATCTACCATATAGGTTTATATAATTTAATGAGATGTTCTGGGTAAGGACACCAGCCTGAGGAGCTGGAGTCCTGTACCTGTGGCCTGTTTTTACCTTGGTTACATGTGTGGTTGCCTTAGGTATAGGGGCAGCCTTCTCTGGGCTGCTGTTCCTTAACTGTTAATCATGGCAATGATGGAATCACCTCTGAAGTTCTTTTCAGTTTACACATATCTTGAATTTGCCCTCATGGTGATTTTCTATTTTGTGTCCTACTTGAATGCACTGTGATTGATTTTTTTATACGTCTTTCTTGAAACACACTGATGGGATTTCAGTTAATCCTCAGACTTTGCTGGCATCAAAATTACCCAGAAAGCCTGCTAAACAGATCAATGGCCCCAGCTCCAGAATTTCCTGCCCAGCAGATCTGGGGTGAAGCTGAGTCTCAGCGAGGCTGACCAGCGCCCAGGCAAAGCTAATGCCGTTGGCCTACACTGCACAGAGAATTAATGCCCGATCGCAACATGCACTGACTTTTCTCTAAGGACATTTACTTGTTTCTTCCTTTTTCACAAAAATATTTTAAAGAAAGTCATTCTCAGCCTTGAAATTAAAGACTAAAATTTAAAAAAATTAAAATTATTTTCTACTTATGCTGAGCACCACAGAATAAAACTCTCACAGTTCTAACATCTGCCACTTTCACTTTTTCCAAAATGATCTACTTACTGCTCCAAAGAAGCCAGCCCGAGCGAATGCCTCTTTCCTTGCTAACTGCATCACATAGTCCACTTTGCTGGCATATTTCTCTATTTCAGTCATTTCTTTCCCAAAAGCTCGAACAGTTCTTACATTTCCAATACGTTCCTCAGCTAGCTGGGAGAATAATAAATATATTTCAGGAGGAGAAGGGTCCTATTTCAAGAGCTTCTACAAGCAAACCTAAAATGTAGTTCTCATTTTTAAGATACCATCAATGAAAAGCCACTCTTGATACATGACTAAGTCAAAAAAGAGCAACAAAGCAGAGTATACAAAACAATCCTAGTTTTGGGGAAAAGAATATCTATACCTAAATATATCATATATGTAGACAGAAAAATAGGAGAGTATGTAGATGCAGAAATACATTTTTTTTTTTTTTTGAGATGGAGTTTTGCTCTTGTTGCCCAGGCTGGAATGCAGTGGCAGGATCTCAGCTCACTACAACCTCCGCATCCCAGGTTCAAGCGATTCTCCTGCCTCAGCTTCCTGAGTAGATGTGATTACAGGCACATGCCACCATGTCCAGCTAATTTTTTATAATTTTAGTAGAGACAGGGTTTCATCATGTTGGCCAGGCTGGTCTTGAACACCTGACCTAGGTGATCCACTTACCTCAGCCTCCCAAAGTGCAGGGATTACAGGCATGAGCCACCTTGCCCAGCCAGAAATACATTATTATGCAGAGAAAAACATAGACTCCAAAATGCTAATAATGTTAATTCTAAAAGACAGGATTATGACTGTTTTTATTTTCTCTGTTTATATTTTCAATTTTTTCAACAATAAACATGCATGGTTTTTGTAACATGAAAGTATAATGGTTGTTAAAAGAAATTTTTTTTTGGAACAGTTTTGCTCTTGTTGCCCAGGCTGGAGTGCAATGTCACAACATCGGCTCACTACAACCTATGCCTCCCAGGTTCAAGCGATTCTCCTGCTTCAACCTCCCAAGTAGCTGGGATTACAGGCACACACCACCATGCCTGGCTAATTTTTGTATTTTAGTAGAGACGGGGTTTCACCATGTTGGCCAGGCTGGTCTCAAACTCCTGACCTCAGGTGATCCACCCACCTTGGCCTCCCAAAGTGCTGGGATTACAGGTGTGAGCCACTGCACCTGGCCATTTTTAATTTTTGAAAAGATAATGTTGCACAGCACTGAAATGCTAGATTACATTAATAAAACATAGTGTTATCCAGTAACTATTTACAAAACATGATTAGCTGTTATATCCTATAACAAATAGCGATAGTGGCTGGCTGTGGTGGTTCATGCCTATAATCCCAGCACTCTGATTGAGGTGGGAGGATCACTTGAACCCAGGAATCTTAAACCAGCCTGGGCAACACAGTAAGACCCTGTCTCTACAAAAAAATTTTAAAAATTAGGCCGAGCGTGGTGGCTCACGCCTGTAATCCAAGCACTTTGGAGGCCAAGGCGGGCGGATCACCTGAGGTCAGGAGTTCAAGACCAGCCTGACTAACATGGTGAAACCACGTCTTTAAAAAAAAAAAAAAAAAAAAAAAAATTAGTGGAGGATGGTGGCATGTATCTATAGTCACAGCTACTGAGTAGGCTGAGGTGGGAGGATCACTTGAGCCCGGGAGGTAAAAGCTTCATTGAGCTATGATTGCACAACTGCAGTCCAGCCTAGAGTGCATGAAAAAAACGTTTTTCATATACGCTGTCTGAAAAAGAAAAAAAGAAGAGTGATCATAAGAAGTAAGGACTCCTCTAGAGTGCATGGAAAAAAGCTTTTTCATGTACCCTGTCTGAAAAAAGAAAAGAAAAGAAATAGTGATAGTAAGAAGTGAAGACTCCATAAAATGTTTAGTCAAGTTGGATCTACTTTGAGATACAGATAGAAATCTAGTCTAGAAAACAGAGTAGTTTAAGTTTCTGGGATCTTGGGGTAATTTCTAATGAAAGAAAGGAAGGCACTTTATTGAAAAACTTAAGCACATCCCTTAGGATCTGCCCTCTAGGACCCTGGCTGTAACCCCACTCTGCTGGAGACCACACGGATGGGAAGGGGCCTTTACCTGAGTGGCTTGTGCCAGGGAATCTTGGGTGACTTTGGTCAGTTTCCGTAGATATCGTCCATAAATTACAGCAATGATTGACACAGGAGGCACCAAGCTCAAAACAAAGGTGGCCAGATTAGGTGAGACAAAAAACTGTCAAAAACAAAAAAATTTGAGAGGTGTTTATTACACAGGGTGGCAAGACATTCTTATTACCTACAGTAGAGGAGTATGTGGTGTGAGTGTGTCTTTGTGTGAATGTGTTGAAATTAACAGCAGGCTTGAAGGTACTGTCCCAAGTTGTTACACCCTGTTTTGGTGAAATTTTTCATACACCTTCATTCTTCACAAAACCCCATAAATATTCAGCATGCCACATAGAAGAAATGTGACAAGCAGTTGCTAAAGAAAGAATCTTCAGGCCAATACTGGATCACATCATGCTGTTCAACAACAGAGTAGGAAGAGACAGGATGGGAGTGTGGCAGAGGCCCATTCTGCTCCACACTGCCAGACAACATCAGGAGTTGTGTATTCAAGTCTGAACCACCTGCAGGCACTGAACAACCAGAGCAACAGGTCCCACCGAAATGACCAAGATGGTGAAGTCACCAAAAAGCCCCACATTGGGCTGGGCGTGGTAGCTCTCGCCTGTAATCTCAGTTCCTTGGGTGGTTGAGGCGGGTGGATTACGTGAGGTCAGGAGTTGGAGACCAGCCTGACTGACGTGGAGAAACTCCATCTCTACCAAAAATACAAAATTAGCCAGGCGTGGTGGTGCATACCTGTAATCCCAGCTACTCGGGAGGCTGAGGCAGGAGAATTGCTTGAACCTGGGAGGCAGAGGTTGCAGTGAGCTGAGATCAAGCCACTGCACTCCAGCCTGGGCAACAGAGTGAGATTCCATCTCAAAAAAAAAAAAAAACTCACATCGTATGACAAACAGTCAACAGAGGACTTGGGGGACACAACTAACAAGTAGAAGAAGAATTAGAGCTGCTTTCATGGCTCAGTGGACTGAAGTCAGCAGGATGGATCTGGGCTCAATATATTGAGGAGCTTCTAGCAATTGGAACTGCTGAAAGCATAGCCTAACTTTTAGAAGTAAGTAACAGAGGGTTTTCCTGTCAACCTTGTAATTTGGTGATTGTATTTTCAATGGTACTAGCATCTCTTCAACAAATTACTAAAATCTACCACATCTCTTTTGCACAGAAAATAGTATAATCAGTACAAGGCTCTCCTAAATGATGCTGAGGAAAAGCTGCAAACTGAAACATAAGGTAGTGGATGGATCAACCAATCATTCATTCATTCACTCATTCAACAAGTTGTTACTGAGCACAAGCACTATTCCAGGCACCTGGGAGTTAACCAACCCTCACAGAGTTTTCATACAAGAAATAAGAGGTGGGACTTAGATAATAAACAAGTAAAAGAGAGAGAAAGTATCACTTCAGATGTAACATGATCTTGGAAGACCTCACCACCAAGAGGTAAGAGTCAGTGGACAAAGGCCCTGAGGCAGAAAGGAGCTTGGCACCTTCCACAGAGGAGCAAGCAGATGTGTATAGGAATGTCCCACCCCGAGAAGACAAGTCAATCAGGACACCTGGGGTGAGTCTCGGGGGACATAATCTTATCTCTGATGGTCACCAGCAGGACACGAGACCAGCAGGCAAGTCTAACACTTTTGGGGCCTGAACACAACTGATCTCAAAAGAACCAACTGAACAGGTATCCTCTGTGTGGGGCAGGCACAGTCCATCAGGATTCTCCCAGAACTGTCCCAGAACCACCCCTGTCCCTTCACTCTGGTTCCACACTTAATGAATAACCTTCTGATGACTAATACAGGGTCCTGGCACCATAATGAAGTGTTTGGAATAGCAGAAATGGGCTGAGCATGGTGGCTCATGCCTGTAATCCTAGCACTTTGGGAGGCCAAGGCAGGCGGATCACATGAACCCAGGAGTTCAAAACCAGTGGGTTGGGCAACATGGTGAGACATTGTCTCTACAAACAATACAAAAATTAGCCGGAATGATGATGCACACTTGTAGTTCCAGCTACTCAGGAGGCCGAGGTGGGAGGATCACTCGAGCCCGAGATGGAGGCTATAATGAGCCAAGATCATACCACTGTACTACAGACTGGGCAACAGATTGAGACCCTGTCTCAAAAAACAAAAAACAAAACTGAAAAAAAAATTGTAATGGCAGAAACATATTTTAATGGTAGGAGGAAGGCCGACTATGTAAATTAATAAATTGGCAGTATGGTATACACAGTATGAGGTTCTCGTCATTGGACTTCTCTTGAGTCAGGTCCATAAGTTTGTGCAGAAGAAACAGTCACATTTCTGATCCTCTAGAGCCAAGATCAGATCCTAAGTGAAACCACTTCCTGAGGCCCTGTTATAGACTGAATGTCTCCCCCTGAAATTCACATGTTGAAGCCCTAACCCCCAGCAAGGTTGTATTTGGAGATGGGGCCACTAAGAAAGTAACTAAGGCTAAATGAGGTAAGTGTGGGGCCACGATCCAACAGGATTAGTGTCCTTATAAGAAGAGACACTCTAGAGCACACTCTCTCTCCACTATATGAAGACACAGCAAGACGGCAGCTGCCTACAATCTAAGAAAAGAGGCCTCAGAATGAAGCTATTTTGCTAGCACCTTGATCTTGGACTTCCAACCTCCAGAACCGTGAGAAATACATTTATGTTGTTCCAGCCACCCAGTCTGTGGTATTATGGTAGCCCAAACAAACCCTTTGAATTGCTCATCTGACCTACACTGAATTCCCTTTCCTTACAAAAAGAGTTACCCAGGCCGGGCGCAGTAGCGCATGCCTGTAATCCCAGCACTTTGGGAGGCCAAGGCGGGTGAATCACAAGGTCAGTTCAAGACCAGCCTGGCCAACATGGTGAAACCCCATCTCTTAAAAAATAAATAAATAAAAAATAAAATAAAATAAAAGAGGTACCCAAAGTGATTTTTCCCAGCTTGAATTCTTCCTGATCCCTAAAACTATTCATATTTGAAAAATGGCATGTTAGTTCAGGAAGGGTCCTCTTCCAGAGGTTTGCTTCTCTCTTAGCTGGAAATCATGAGATTTCAAAGCTGTTTTTCATTGTGTAAGTCTGATCAAATAGGCAACATACCCTTCCTCTCTGAACTGAATGCTTCACGGGACACAGAGGACAAAATCCAAGCTTTCCATTTGTGAGAAAGGATTATTTTACAGTTCTTATTCCACAGGTCTAGAACTGCACTGACCAAAACGATAGCCTCACATGGCTACTGGAAACTTGAAATGTGTCAGGTGTGACTGAGATACTTTTGTAAATTGCATTTAGGTTTCATTAATTTAAATTTAAAAGCCTAAACTCCATTCAGTTATTGTCAAACTATTATGTCTGGAAAACTTGAGTATGTCAAATTACTTTTTCAATTGTGCATTTTATAAAACCTAAATACAGATCAAGTACTTTCAATGAAAATTTAGCATCTGAATTAAGATGCTTCATAAGTAGAGAATACACATCAGATTTGGAAATTCAGTTGACCTTTGAACAACATAGGTTTGAAATGCATGGGTCAACTTATACATAGATTTTCTTCCATCTCTGCTGCCAATGAGACAGTAAGAACAAACTTTTTTCCTCCTCTCAGCCTACTCAATGTGAAGACAATGAGGATAAAGACTTTTATCATGATCCACTTCCACATAATAAATAAAAAATATATTTTCTCTTCCTTATGATTTTCTTAATAACACTTTCTTTTCTCTAGCTTGCTTTATTATAAGATCATAGTATATAAAATATATATAACACACCAAATACATGGTAATTGACTGTTTATGTTATCAGTAAGGCTTCTGGTCAACAGTAGGCTAGTAGTAGTTAAGTTTTTGGGGAGTCAAAAGTTGTACTTTGATTTTTGACTGTGTGGGGTTCAGCGTCCCAACCCCTGCATTGTTCAAGGGTCAACTATAACATGAAAGAAATAATGTAAAATATCTCATTAATAATTTTTATATTAATTACATGTTGAGATGACAATATTTTGTTTATACTGGCTTAAACAAAACATGATGAAAATTACTCTCAGCCAAGTACAGTGGCTCAAGCCTGTAATCCCAGTACTTTGGGAGACCAAGGCAGGAGGATCACTTGAGGTCACGAATTTGAGACTAACCTGGGAAACATAGAGAGACCCTGCCTCTACAAAAATATATTTGTAGATATATACATTTTTTAATTAGCCAAGCTTGTGGGTGTGTGTCTGGGGTCCCAGATACTTGGGAGACTGAGTTAGGAGAATCACTTGAGCCCAGGAGTTTAAGACTGCAGTGAGCTATGATCTTGCCACTGTGCTTCAGCCTGGGTGACAGGGTAAGACTCTGTCTCTAAAAAAAATTAAAATTAAAAAAATGACATTAATATCATTGGCTTCTTTCTGCTTTTTTAAATGTGGCTACCAAAACACTAAAATAACAATTGCCTCTCTACTGACCTGCAGCACTGAGCTAAACAGAAACACTTGTTGAAATAAGGCAAGCAGACAGGACAGACACAAGCCCAGTTAAGGGAAGGAAAAAAGGCTGTGGGAGTGAACAGCACTCCCCTTAAAAGAACACAGGTCGAGTTATACACACAGAGGAATGGAATTTAGTCACTGATTGGTACCACCCACAGATTGAAACCACCCACTGATTGGTACACTCCACAGAAGGAGTACCCAGTACTCCTTCTACTTGATGCTCTTTCTGCCTTAATATCCCAGGTTCACACATCTCAAAATACCCAACAGTAACACAAGAATCCATTTTCCAGACAATCATTCATTCTGTAGAAATGAAGGTATAAGAGGCCATGCATGTGGAGGCAATCCCCACGTCCCAGCAGCCTCTGCAACAGCCCGTTTGGCTCTAGGCACTTACACAATGATGCAAACTGCTCACCTTGAGCTCATCTCACAGTTGAGAGGCCTGGTACAAGCCAGGCCCTGGCAGGAAGGTAACAAGGGGAACCAGGCCAACATACCATCATACTGACGCCTACAGAAGCCTGGGCCCCAGCCCTGAGCCCATCTGAGAGGTTTTCAGTCACTGAGCGCCCAAGGAGTGCAGTGTCTGATGAGAGGCGGTTAATCAATTCTCCTGTGCGAGTCTTGTCAAAGAAAGCAACCTCCTGCCTCAGAATGGAGGAGAATAATGAAGTTCTCAGCCTATTCACAATGCGCTGACCTGTAAAAGCAAACACAAACAGTCTCACCTGGAGTAAAGACATCCCCTACCATTATTGGGCAGCCATCTACTGTGCAGCAGCTTGGCCTGGAGTTGTAACCCTTCTGAGCAAAGCAGCCTCTGAGCATGTCTGTTGCACTGTATCCCATGGGTGGAAAGAGACTTTCCCAAACCTGGCACATTAACTGTCATGCACTCCTAATGAATGCTACTTTTCTCTTATTAATTACTGACTATGGGTGCAGAGGCTTTTTAAATTTTTACTTCTTTTTTGTTTTTAGAGACTGGGTATTGCTCTAACACCGAGGCTTGAATGCAGTGGCATGATCATAGTTCACCGTAGCCTCAACCTTCTGGGCTCAAGCCATCCTCCCACCTCAGCCTCCTGTGTAGCTGAAACTACAGATGTGTGCCACTACACCCAATAATTTATTTTTATTTTTTGTACAGACAGAGTCTTGCTATTTGGCTCAGGCCGGTCTCAAACTCATGGGCTCAAGCGATCCTCCTATCTCAGCCTTCCAAAGTGCTAGGATTACAGGCATGAGTATCACACTTGGATGAGATTTTTTAATGATATTATTTACAAAGAAGTTGTATTACATTAACCTCCAAAAGCTCATTTTGTTCCTCCCTGGAAACCTTTCTTGTATTGAACCTTCAAATGGCAAGAACTGGTTAATTATCCACAGAGCTAAGTGGAGAGCAACAGACTTGGAGTTGGTGTCCCCGGGTTCTCTCATTATTGTGGCAGTGACCTGCCTGTAACAATGAGGCCTCTTCACAGAAATACTGACAAAGTTTTTATCCCAGCTGCTACTTAAGGAGAATCACAAGCATGGGGCATGTAAATGGGTTTCTGAAGCCTTCAGGAAGTCTCAGAAGTCTAGCTTCATGGCCAGGGACCTTATTTTCAAACCTCCCACAAGACAGACATGAGCTCAACTTCAACTATAAAAGAAGAGTTAAAAAGAGAGTGCTTGATCTAAAATAATCTACAACTCCAACACGTGGGCAGTCATTGGGCTCTATCCCCCACTTAATGGGATGCCAGGAAGAGAGGAAGAGAACGGAGCCTGGAGCACATGAGATTTGAGCCCGAACAAACCCACAGGATTCCACATCTTCTTCAGGATGACTCACATCCCTGAGAGGAGAGACTTTTACCTGAAGTTTGCATGAGGTAGACACGAATGGCATTGGCAGCAGCACCACACAGAAACACACCACTGAGCCCAAGGCAGAGGCGGGTCAGGTTGTTGCTGTAGTCCACAGTGGGGTTGGTATAGATGACATCGATGATCTTCCCCAGGAAGAAGGGGCGGACATGGAGATAATACTGGACATCGTGAGAAATCCAACCGCAGCTAGAAAACAACCAAATGCTTTCAATGCTCAGGGCGCTTCAGCAAAGGGGCTAGGGTGCTGGAGGCTTCCTTGACAAATAAGCTGTTTTCAGAATATGGGTTGATCTCAGTCTCTAGCAGTTTCCTCCCTTTGCTCCCTGACCCCTGACTCAAGGGAAGAACCAAATAATTCCAGGTGAGAACAAGTAGGGGGACTAAGGGAGTGAGTGATCGTACCTGAAGCAGAGAAGATGATTTCGTAGGCTAATCAATTCTTCCTCACCAAGAAAACTGGGAGGCAACTATAGAAACCCGTTCTGGTCAGCCCCTCCTTCCCCGTCTCTTGATTTTGGTGTTCATCTCCGATCATATTTTTCCTCCATTCATGCTATACTATACTCTTTGACATCTAACTATACTGTAACTTGAAGACCAAGCTGTCCAGTTAAAGCCCTTGATTACATCTCAAAACACTAGTATCTCAAAACACTCTATGCCACACACCCCGAACGCACCCAATCTTGTCTGACCTTGGAAGCTACGCAGGGTCAGGCCTCATTACTACTTGGATGGGAGAGGGCCTGGAAATATAAGGTGCTGTAGGCTTTAAACAAACAACCCACTCTAGATAACTTTTGGAAAACAGTTTCAAGGATCCATTACACATGTAATATATTGCTTCTTAATATTATATGATTGCTTTGGGAAATATCAACATGATATGAAAGTAAATATGAACACAATCGTTCATGCACATAAAAAACAGGCAAACAAGATAAAGTCTTATCAGAAGAGTAAATATTGGCCAGGCAAAGTGGCTCATGCACTCAGTGCCAACTGGACATTTAGTTAACAGAGTTCTAGGAAAAACATGAGCCTATGAAGTGGGGAATATTTCAAACAATTTCTCTTGCCCCCTCCTTAAGGTCTTTATTCTAAAGTCCCCTCCCCAAAAAGGCCTAGCACTTCGGGAGGCTGAGGCAGGCTTGAGGATCACTTGAGCCCAGGAGATTGAGACCAGACCCATCTCTACAAAAAAAACACAGAAATTAGCCGGGGTGGTGGCATGCACCTGTAGTCCCAGCTGGTCAGGAGGCTGAGGTGGATTACTTGAGCCCAGGAGGCTGAGATTGCAGTCAGTCATGGTTGTGCCACTGCTCTCGAGCCTAGGCGATACAGCAAGATGCTGTCTCAAAAAAAAAAAAAAAAAAAAAAGTAGAAAATCCATTATGAACAGGCCAGGCATGGTGGCTCACATCTGTAATGCCAGCACTTTGGGAGGCCGAGGTGGGTGGATCACTTGAGGTCAGGAGTTCAATTCCACCCTGGCCAACACGGTGAAACCCTGTCTCTACTAAAAAAAATACAAAAAAACTAGCCAGGTGTGGTGGTACACACCTGTAGTCCTAGCTACTTGGGAGGCTGAAGTAGGAGGATCGCTTGAACCCAGGGAGGTTGCAGTGAGCCAAGCTCATGCTGCTCTGCTCCACTCCAGCCTGGGTGACAGAGCAAGACTCTGTCTCAAAAAAAAAAAAAAAGAAAGAAAAGAAAAGAAAACCCAATTAGTAACAACACATAACACAGATAACTGCATTCATAATAAAAGAAATGCATTTTTTTTAAAGATAGAGACCAGTGTCTCACTATGTTGCCCAGGCTGGTATCAAACTCCTAGCCTCAAGCAATCCTCCCATCATCTCAGCCTTGCAAAGTGCTAGGACTGTGGGCGTGACCCACCGCACCCAGCCAAAAGTATTACTTTTATATAACCTTAATAAAGAGTGCAGAGAAAATTCAGTGCCAACTGACATTTAGTTGACAGAGTTCTAGGAAAAACATGAGGCTTTTAAGTGGGGAACATTTAGAACAATTGCTCTTGCCCCTCCTTAAGGTCTTTATTCTAAAGTCCCCTCCCCAAAAAGGCCTGCTCTGACAGCCTCACTTGAAATACAGACACCCTACACTGCCCACCTCACTCCCTCTCCATTTGTGTTCTGATGCTTCACCTTTCAGCATTCTAAATGTTTCAGTTGTTCAGTCTTTCTATTAGGACATAAAAGATTTTGGTCTGGTGTGTCACCGATTGCCTACAGTAACAGGCACATAGGAAAATCTCAATCACTATTTGTTGAATGAACCAATAAATCGAATTTTTGCAATGGAAGCAATGTCTATCAGATCAAAGTTCTTCAACAGCTTAAACAGAAATGTGAGTTCTGGCAGCTCACAAAGTCCGTATGCCTGGCTTAAAAACCCATAATCGCAATCTAACCGAATAATAGGAAGCTGGGCAAGAGCCACTTCATTTTGACGTAAGCCTGGTGTCTTGTTTCAAAGCACCATGCTTCTTACAACAGTGCCCAAGGGGGCCTGAGGGCCCAAAGGATCGGAAGAGTGTCTAACTTGAGGTTCCGAATAACTCGGCCTCGATGAACTGGCAGTTCCGGAAGGAGTCATCCTAGCGAATTTGGGATTCAGCAGAAAATTCTTTTTGTCCTTCACCAGTAGCTAATCTCTATTCTTTCACCTGGGTGAATAATTCCGAAAGCATAGTGTATGTGACCTGCTACATAAAAGTCCACCTCTTCCCTCTGCCTCTAGTTTTCTAAATCAGTTATGATTCTACAATAAGAATCTGCGTGACATGAATGAAATGCCCCCTAATTATGATTCTGAGTCTTGTTCTCACATAGTAATGATGATTACAAAGAGGAAGTAATTTTGCTGAATCCAAATTAATTTCAGAATATCCCCCTCACAGTTTTACTTTTTAGTCATAATTTAAAAATTATCAGCTTGTTTTATTGCCATTTGCTTCTTTGTCCAATTTGAATGTAAGAAAAGTAAAATAAAAGATCTTTTTCAGCTTTTAGTTAACTGGTTTCTTGTTAACCAAGATGTGACTACATACCACCGTCTTCTGATATTAATGAATACTTTAGACTTGCCACATAAACATCATTTCAGATTCCACCACAACCCCTGGACACAACTGAGCACACTGCAATTCTGAATTCTCCCATACTTTTCTCCACAGTTAAACCTCTTGCTTGCCCCCACCCTTGCCTGATGCGGCCCCAGCAACTTCTACCATTATCTATTTCTTGACAGATACCTTCAAGTATCTTTCTGTTACCTCATTCTACTGATTGTGGCATCAAAGGTGGAAAGAAATATCCTTCAAAAGAAAGGGGAAGGAAACTTTGAAATGCAGATTGCTGGAGAAAAGGGCTGGATAGAAGGATAGAGGTTGGGGGGTGGGTAGAGGAAGCTGTACACCGTGCCTACCACCTGCCCACTGCTGAACATGGCAAACCATCTGGTTGTAAAGGCAGGTACAGCTATCCCCACTGTCATTCAAGGATTCAAAAGGCAGCACTTTCAGAGTCCTCACCACTAGCTGAAGGATTTGGCATTCATCATCCTAAATCCTTCCTTCACCCTCATCTTATCCTCATTTTTCAGAGACGAATCTCAAGCACAGAGAGAAGAAGCCTACGCAAGGTCTACAAGTTCACACAACGCAGAACCACATTCTGCGGCAAGGCCTGTCTTCCACATCTTCCCACATCCCAAACAGAGGAAGCAGACAGGACTCACTTGGGAGTCAGGGAAGGGAGCAGAAAGCCTGGCAGGATGGAACAGGGGGCAGAAACCTCATGGATCCGCAGGAAGGAGAACTGAGAAATGAAATGAAGGCTCTAGAATATAAAAGAAGAATTTCGTGGCAAGGCAGGCCTAAAAGGGCTTTACACTGGGGAATGAGACAGTCACTTTTGCATTTTTAAATGATCCACTCTGGCTACAGAGTGAAAGGAGAGGCCGACAGAGTGCTGTTCTAGCACCCTGGGTGAGAAGCAAACTTAGGGTGAAGTAGGTTGGAGGCAGAGGGATAAAGGACAGTGAGAAGGATTGGAGATATTTTTAAGAACTAGGACGTGATGACTGGTTAGATGTGAGCATTTTTCCTCTTTGAAAAATTAGTATAAGATGAGGGTTAGTTGACCAACTCAACCTCGGAACTGGCCCTCCTAGGTTAGGCATTCATCATCTTAAATCCTGCCTTTAAGCCCTGCCATCTGGCTGTTTGACCTTGCACGAGTCACTCCATCTCTGTGCCCAGTTTCTTCATCTGTAAAATGGCAATAAAAACAATCCCTCCCCTCATGGAATTATCAGTAAACCATTTGCAAAGCATCTGGTACAATGCCCAGTGCTGAGTACACAATACTATCATCTTTATTATTATTGTTACCATTACAGGAATGGCCCATGTCTCCGGTCAGAGTCAAAAGGTTCACACTGCAGTCTCTCTCATTGAGCTAAGAGACAGAAGAGGAAAGATGCTTTGCAGAGAAAGGTAACTTTGGTTTTTAGACGTGTTGGGTTTGCTGGAGTCTGGGACACGTTTCCACAGATGCAGGTAGTGTGATGGAGAACACAGGAGTCAAGGGTGTGTGGGACATGGAGGCTGAGTGAAGGGACTCAGCTGGGCAGAGAAGTGAGGACATGAGGGCCTGATAGATAAGAGAGTAGAGGAAGAAGCCAGAGACTCTAGGTTCTGGAAATCTGGAGAACAAATATCCAAGCCCCCATGTGTCTGGTGCGAGATCAGACTCTGTCCATGCTATCAGCATGCTCTAGAGCTAGGGGTACCCCAAAGACAAAATAAAAAAAAAACAGAGTTGGGGTACCTGCCCCATGAACCACAGTGGGGCTCGCCATGGACTCTAACAGACACATGATAGGAGCCACCTAGGTAATTTAAACTTTTCTAGTTGCCACATTAAAAAAGGAATAGGTAAAATTAATTTTAATAACATTTTACTTGACCCAATGTATCTAAAATATTATACACATATGATCAACACAAAAAACTAGTAACATATTTTACATTTTTTTCTCTACTATCCTTCTGGAACCTGCTGTGACAGCACAGCTACAGAGTGCTCACATTTCCTCTGAAACAAGGTATTTCCATAGCACACGCACATTCCTGGCTTTCGGGGGCAGTTCCAATTTCAAAGGTTCATCCTCCCTGGCCCCCAAGGGTACTGTCCCTGTGGGATCTCCGTCCTGACTGGGATTCAGGAAGCAGCTACTCTGGCCTCCTTGCCCACTGTACCCACTGCTGTTCTCACTATATTCACTGTGGCCACTCATGGTCCATCTTCATAAATATAACATAAACTCAGCTAAAGCTGCCAGCAGGTTTCAGGTTCACAGAGTAGTCCTGATCTCAAACCACACATCAACTCCTTGGCAGTAACTGAAGTGAGAGGAGCCCTTCTGAGTCCTCCACACATGCACCAACTACACACACCGCAACGGAGGGGATAGATGTGTACAGTCCACCGTATAATGAGGAGCCTGCCCATGAGGTATGGGGAAGGCAGGCTGTCCCACCCCTGAAACCTCCCACACAAAGAACCTCCAGGAGGCAGCTTTGCCCTAATCTCACAGTACCCTAGGGGCCCACACTTGCTCCTAAAACCCTGCCCCTAACTCATTGAGGTCAGAGCCTCCTCTATCTGCCAGGCACAGCCAGAGGGTTCTGATGAAGTGCCACTTATCCCATCAGTCCACATTCCTTCTCCTCAAGCACCTGCATCTTTTAAGATTCCTTCTGGCCAAAGTGATAAGATAGAGAGTTTTCAGTGAAAAGGGACCTTTCTGTATGAAGATAGCTGTGAATTCCTCACAAGGGACAAAGGGGCAGCTTAGGCCTTCCTTTAGGAAAGGAATAAAATACACTTACGCTAAAACTGCTATTGGCACAGGTGTGTACACATTTCATGGTAGTCTGTGTTTTTAAAGTTTCTGATACAAACTACTTATCAAAGTTTTCTGTTCACACGGTTTACAAAATGCTGAGACCGATGGAGGTATTATTATTAAGATATAAAGCTGTGTTTTTGAAAAAGGATTTTGGTACTTGTTTTACTAAAAATTAATGAATTAACACTGGAATTCCTTTTCAGCTTAGTGTTTTAATGTTTTAATTAAAAAATACACACACACACACACGATTGCTCTTTATCTCCAGTTTTTCAAAGAGATGTGCCAACACATCTGAGGCTGCTCTTAGAATGATAAATTACACATTTTTTTAAAATTACAAATTAACAATGACCCCTATTTCCTCTTAATCCTGTAAATACCACCATTCAAACTGGCTTTAATATATAATGACTTCTCAGGAAATCATATGTCTAAATAAGAGCTTTTCATCAGATTTCCTCATAACATACAATATGCATTTATCTATTTGAGAAGCAAACAAAAAAAAAATTAGTGTGCCAACTTTAGGCTTGTTTCTTCAAATTATATATTCATAATTTTTCAATGTGGTGGAACAAAGTATCTCCTGTTCTTAAAAAGAGGTGCAAGCTGGGTGTGGTGGCACATGTCTGTAGTCCGAATTACTCAGGAGGTAGAGGCAAGACTGCTTGGGCTTAGGAGTTCAACACAAGTCTCTGCAACACAGTGAAACTCCCATCTAAGAAAAACAAAAGGAAGAAAGAAAAAAAGAGGCAGTCTTGCCTTGTTTAAGGCTGTCACCAAAACATACTAGCATGGCAGGATATCTGGGGACAGGGTAAGGGTCACAGGAACAATGGTCATGGATAGGCAGGACTGGGCACATGCAGGCACCACCAAAGCCTGACACCTAAACACCCTTCCTGACATCTAATATTTCAGAAACAAAACAGAACTGGATTTCCTTACACGTACTTTGAGTCACATACACAAGTGGTGGGTGCACCCTATGATGCTTAGGGTTTCTTAAGGCCTCCCTCTGTGCCTGGTGGTATGGTCATTTATTCCTTCTCTTAAGGCACTCTGAGTGCCTGCTCTGTGCTGCACACATGTTAAGAACTGGACACAGAACGATGAATCAGACATAGTCCCCGTCTCAAGCAGCTCAAAGTCCAAATGACAGCTCCCAGTCTCAAATGTTTTTAAAAGGAGGAAGGAGAAAAAGATCTTTTACATGAAAATCTACACTCCACTGACTGAACAATGAAATAATTCTCTTTATACCCAAGTGATACCAAGAGCTCCCCTAAGCTTTCATAGTAAGTGGCAGATGGAAAGTTGCCACCCTGACTGGGCACAGTGCCTCATGCCTGTAATCCCAGCACTTTGGGAGGCCGATGCGGGTGGATCACAAGGTCAGGAATTCCAGACTACTCTGGTCAACATAGTGAAACCCCCGTCTCTACTAAAAATACAAAAAATTAGCCGGGTGTGGTAGTGTGCGCCTCTAATCCCAGCAACCTGGGAGGCTGAGGCAGGAGAATTGTGTGAACCCAGGAGGCAGAGGTTGCAGTGAGCCAAAATCGGCCATTGCACTCCAGCCCAGGCAACAGTGCAAGACTCCATCTCCCCCCCCCCCAAAAAAAAAAAAAAAAGTTGCCACCCTAACTGCTCTCCACTGTGCAAACCCGCTCTAAATCCCAAATCACTACAGCCCACAGTTGTAGGTTTACCTCTCTACATACGAATATTTCACAGATGCTTCTCCCCACTAAGCTGGAAGCCCCAGCAGAAGCAGGGACCCCAGCAGAAGCAGAAGCCATGTTTCCTTGTGCATGGCAATGTAACCCCAGGGAGTAGTCCAGAGTAAGGGCTCAACAAATGTTTATGGAAGGGATGAAGATTTACTTTAGAGAAATCTAAAACATTTTAGACCTTACAAGGTCCTTGCATCTAAACATTCCTCCAATTACAACTAAAAAACGAGGAGCTATAGAAAACTATTCTATTTAAATTTTGTTTTAAATTTTGTTTCTAAAAACATTCATTTTGGTTTCTTAAAAAAAATTACTCAATTACTGAACAGATCACTGGCTGGTGTGGACTGTTAAACACAGTGCTGTAACTTCCTGCTTACAGCACGTGAGACAAGTCTGAAAGTTTTGCTTTCCGTTGTAAAAGCATTGGTGACTGCTTGACTCGCTTAAAGCAAATAATTTTTTTTTTAGGTAAAAATAAATAAAATAAATAGTATAAATGCCTAATAACAAAATAGGCATATTTTTGACTAGAATATTTTTTTTCCAAGGACAAACCACCAGCTCATTTTATTGCCTAAGCCGAAACAGATGCTCCCACTGAGTTGGTGGCAGAGCAGACTCAAAGATTCCAATAATGACATGTATAATGTGTGTCAACAAGAAAACAAGTGTACCACAAAATCTGCGAACGAGTGAGTCCCCAGCTAAGGTGAAATCTCGACAGCGCTACTCTGAGGTGAGCTATCCCCTCCCTCCTCCGGCGTTCAGAGTGGCCCAGGAGAGGCGGTGGTGACAGGCGCTCTGCGGCCCGGCTGTGTCCCTCTCGCCGCCCCGGGATCCCCACGAGTGGAGAAGGAGAGGTCCGGCGGAAGGAAGTGGCCGGGAAGGGCCCTACCTGCCAGCCTCCAGCGCTCAGGGTACGCCAGCCTCAGGAGCTTCCGGGCCTCCGAGAGTCCGGCCGCCGCGGGGCGCAGCCGCCCGTCGTCCCCGGGAGGCGTCGTCGGTCCGCGCCGCCTGGCCTCGCTCCCCGCCCAGGCAGTGGCTGCGGGACCGCCTGGGAACCCTGCGCGCGGGAGCCAAAGAGCGCCCGGCCTGGCGAACGCCTCGCACCTGCAGCTGCCACGGGCCCGAGCCCAAAGCCCCAGAAGCCGCGCGAGGCCCGCGCCGCCCCCCCGAGCCGCCCAGACCCCCGCCCCGGCAGCAGCTCCTCCAGCGGCGCGCGGCTCCAACGCCCCCGAGCAGCGCTTGCCCGGCGCCCCACAGACGCGCCGGCCTCAGGCCAGTGAGCGATAGGGACCCAGGGGCGCGGCCGGCCGGGGCCCACACGCAGGCTACCGGCAGGAGCCGCCCTGGAGCGGCCGGGCCCCTTGGCGGGAGCAGCCGCAGCGGCCAGGCAGGGGGGCCGCGCATGGCGCCGCGTCCGACCCGTACGCCTCAGCCCGCCGGCCAGGAGCGCGCAAAACCGGAGGACCCTCCAGGCCCGGCCCCGAGTAAAGGGCGTGGACGCGGTGGCGCCCGCCCCTCCCCGCCGGCTGTCACCCGCCTTATCGTGCCGGCAGGCTGGGGCCGCGCCGGTCCCATCCTGGTCCGCGCGGTGCCGCGCCCCTCCACTCCACCCGGGGACTGCGACCCTGACCTTGCACGCCACCCTTCCGAGCGCCCCCCACCCGCTCGGGTGCTCTCCCCGCAGCGCCCCCAGCTGCCCGCTAGCGGAGGAGCGCCGGGTCCGGCGCCCGGGACGAGGCCTCGGAAGCCTTGGAGCACAGCTGCGCCTGCGTACTGCGCGCGGGGGAACTTTTTCGCGCTTCACCGTCCCCTCTGGTCTGAACTTGGAAGCGGTACGAGCTCTTTCTCACGCTGGCAGACCGGGCGGAGCGCGCAGACGCGACCACACGATGGCCGGCACAAGGATGGGGCGGGAGGACAGCGTGCTGGACAGGGCGTGGGGCGGGTCCGCGGCCCGGGAGACCCGGGCTGGAGCGGCCCTGTCACCGGTCTCGCTGCCAAGCACAGGGCTGAGGTGCGGAGGGACTACTGAGAGGACTTCGCTGCGAGTCAGTTCAGCTGTGGACGGCGTGTGGAGGAGGTGGTTGGCTATTCACTATTCAGTGAAATGTGTATATATTCCCTTTGAGAAGGGAAGAGATCGTTTCTTAACGAGAGCAGAAATTTGAAGGCAGACGTGGTGGAGGCATTCCCCGCTGCCCGAAGTGCAGAAGACCAATCAGAATGCAATGTATCTTAATACACGTGCAAGGAAAGACAGGAGAGGACATTAAAACTGGGACACTTTATGGAGACTTCGTGGTTGGGGGAATCTGTACCTGGGGCATAGTGAGTCGTGGTTGAAGAAGGGTAGGTAGATTTTTGTAGACTCGTAGGTATTTTTCCTGGACCTGGACAGAGTACTGGCCTCCGCTGCAAATGTTATGGGTTCACAAAACAAAAAAACCTCAATAATCAACATAAACATTTTAGTGCAGTTTTTTTTTTTTTTTTTTTTTCTGAGACAGAGTTTCGCTCTTGTCACCCAGGCTAGAGTGCAATGGCGCGATCTTGCCTCACCGCAACCTCTGCCTCCCGGATTAAGCAGTTCTTCTGTCTCAGCCTCCCGGGTAGCTGGGATTACAGGCATGCGCTACCACTCCCGGCTAACTCTGTATTTTTAGTAGAGACGGGGTTTCTTCATGTTTGTCAGGCTGGTCTCGAACTCCCTACCTCAGGTGATTCGCCCACCTTGGCCTCTCAAAGTGCTGGGATTACAGGCGTGAGCCACCGCGCCCAGCTAGTGCAGTATTTTTAAAAATCAAAATGAATGCAGAAAATCCATAATGAACAAAATATCAAAAAACTTAATTCAGTATCTACTGACCTTTCACAATCCTGCCTCACAGTCCTGCCTCTCCTCTCTCGCCCTAATCCCAGCCCTGGAAACTGTATTTACAAAAAGTGACAGCAGCTGCCCTTCGTTTCGCCGCTGGAAAATGGGAAAACGAAAGTAAGATGAAGGTTAGATTTGGGTTAAAATTGTCACTTTTTCTCCACCTGGGAGGGTATCAATCCTTGATGTTTCTTTAGTTGGGCTCAAAAAGGAGTAGCAGCAGACGCGGTGGCTTATGCCTCTAATCCCAACATTTTGGGAGGCGAGGCAGGTGGATCACCGAAGGTCTGGAGTTCAAGACCAGCCTGGCTAACGTGGTGAAACTCTGTCTCTACTAAAAATACAAAAATTAGCCAGGCTTGGTGGTGCATGCTGTAGTCTCAGTTACTCGGGAGGCTGAGGCAGGATAATCGCTTGAATCCAGGAGGTGGAGGTTACAGTGAGCTGAGATCACATCACTGCACTCCAGCCTGGGCGACATAGCAAGACGGTGTCTCAAAAAACAAAGAGGAGTTGGCAAGGTGCATGATGAAAACTATCCCATTTCTTTTCAGAAATCTCATATAATCTGACTTTAAAAAATTTTTCAATTTAAATAAAGTTTGCATTATTTGATTACTGAGACTTTTTAGCACATCTTTAAATTTTGCCCCTAGAAGAGTGCCTTAAGTATATGGTCCTAGTAGGTAAGGATTGAAGTGGGGGAAGGATCAATAATAGAAAGTGTGGGGTTAAGTCAACCCTTAATGTGCTCACGCCTATAATCCCAGCACTTTGGGAGGCCAAGGTGGGTGGATCACCTGAGATCAAGAGATCGAGACCTTCCTGGCCAACATGGTGAGATCCCGTGTCTACTAAAAATACAAAAATTAGCTGGCTGTGGGGTGTGGTGGTGCGCACCTGTAGTCCCAGCTACTCCGGAGGCTAAGGCAGGAGAATGACTTGAAGCCAGGAGACGGAGGTTGCAGTGAGTAGAGATCACATCACTGTACTCCAGCCTGGCAACAGAGGGAGACGTTGTCTCTTTTTCTTTTTCTTTCTTTCTTTTTTTTTTAGGATAGGGTTTCACCATGATGGCCAGACTGGTCTTGAACTCCTGACCTCAGGTGATCCACCGACCTCGGCCTCCCAAAGCGTTAGGATCACAGGCGTGAGCCACTGCGCCCAGCCAACGTCATCTCAAAAAAAAAAAAAAAAGTGTGCTTGTGAAGTGAGCAGTAAGCATGTAATCCTCTAAAGTCCAACATCTTAAACCCAGGGGACACGGAGTCCCACCTCCCCTCCACCTCACTTTCTTGCCTCCAGAATGACTACAATTTAAGCTAGTCTCTCATCAGTGTGGATGTTCTAGAATTGAAGGTGTAGTGTGAAATCAACTCCACTGATATTTATGAGTAAGCATATTCCTTTTAGCAAATGTTATGCAGTGACTTCTGAAAAGAAGTGGGGTCATTCCTCATCATGCATCCTGCTACCTCTTCTTTGAGCCCAGCTGAAGAAACATCAGTGGACATCACCCTCCCAGTTAGAGAGAAGTGACAATTTTAACCCAGACCTAAGCTTCATCTTTCTCTTACCCACTTTCCAGAAAACACCTGCTGCTGCAAGGGCCAGGAAATGCCAAACTAGCCTTCCCTTCCTGCCTTCCCCAGCATGGCATCCCACTGGCTTTTTCTGCCATTGCTCTCTAGGGCCTCCAGTCAATAGAAAAATAACTCAAGTGTAGCTGATTAAAAAACAAAATTTGGCCAGGTGTGGTGGCTCACGCCTGTAATTCCAACAGTTTGGGAGGGCAAGGTAGGAAGATTATTTGAGGCCAGGAATTTAAGTCTGTGCAATGGGAGAATCTACCTCTATAAAAAATAAAAAAGTAAAAATCAGCTGGGTGTGGTGGTGTGTGCCTGTAGTCCCAGATACCTGGGAGGCTAAAGTGGAAGGATTCCCTGAGCCTGGGTGGTCAAAGCTTCAGTGAGCTGTGATCAGGCCACTGCATTGAAGTCTGGGCAGCAGAGTGAGACCCTGTCTCAAGAAAAAAAAAAAAAGCCTGTACTCCCAGCACTTTGGGAGGCTGAGGCAGGTGGATCACCTGAGGTCAGTAGCTGGAGACCAGCCTGACCAACATGGCGAAACCCCATCTCTACTAAAAACATAAAAATTAGCCGGGCATGGTGGTAGGTGCCTGTAATCCCAGCTACTGGGGGAAGCTAAGGCAGGAGAATGGCTTGAACATGGGAGGCGGAGTTTGTGTCAGTGCACTCCAGCCTGGGCAACAGAGCAAGACTCCATCTCAAAAAAAAAAGGCTATGGCTCTTAACAGTACAATGGGGAATGAATAATAGCAGAAGGATCACCAGGACCTATATAGTCCCCACACCAAAAAAAAAAAAAAGAAAAAAAGATGACCTACTCTAAATATATATATGTATGTTTATATAACATATGTAATTCGTATATATATGAATTGTTGCTTTGCATTTCTATGACGTTCTTTTCTCACTTGAAAATAAGAAACTTTTCACTGCCTCTTTTTTTTTTTGAAATGGAGTCTCACTTTGTTGCCCATGATGGAGTGCAGTGGCGCAGTCTCAGCTCACTGCAACCTCCACCTCCCAGGTTCAAGCAATTCTCCTGCCTCAGCCCCCTAAGTAGCTGGGATTACAGGTGGGTGCTACCATGCCTGGCTAATTTTTTATTTTTAGTAGAGACAAGGTTTCACCGCATTGGCCAGGCTGGTCTCAAACTCCTGCCCACCTCGGCCTCCCAAAGTGCTAGGATTACAGGCATAAGCCACCATACCTGGCTCTTCACTGCTTCTTTAGAAATTAGGATCAAGTTCCTTGGCCTCTGAAAAAGGCACAACAAAACAAAACAAAACAAAACAAAAAAACTCAAAATGCTGTAAGGTGTGTTTGGAAAAGAATAAAACAAGCCAGTTAGATGTGACTGGACTAATAAAATACCAGAGTAAAGCAAGAAAGGGCTGTGTATTAATGCCAAGAGAATAACAAGCAAAAGTTCAGGTCCTGCCCATAAGAACGACAAAAAAGGCTCTTGGTGGAGGTGTGACTGAACCAAGAGGTAAAATCTGGCCCTCTGAATAGATTCTTAATAGGTTTAGTGGCTAACAGGTATTGAATTCAAAAGGAACTTCTTTTGATGCAACTTGAGAAGTGCTGGGATTACTTCAAGAGCAATTCTACCTGCTGGTGCTTGTCCCTCTCTAAGGGTGGTAAGGGAGGGAGCCATGTGGGCAGCAGGAACGGGTACACAGTAGCATAAAAAGCAAAACAAAGGCTCTCTGGTTGGAGTTTGTAAGCTGCTTGGGGGTGTCATTTGACCCTTATAGGTACATATGACCCTTATTGGTATTTTTTTTTTTTCAACTCAAGCCTGCAGCTCATCATGTCAAGGGCAGGGTGTCAGGACTGTGGTTGAAGATGAAGCAAGCAGCTCAGTGAAGTGTGCACAGCAAAGGTATGGAATTCACATGGGGCAAGAGTGCTGTCTACATTTCTCTGAAGAGGTTAGGATCGAAGCTTTTGGTAACTCACCTGTACTGTGTGCTTACAGTGAATGCTGAGGCTGTAACTTGGCCTCTAGCACCGTGACTTAGGCAGGTGAGTGCACTGTAGGTGAAGACTTTAGCATCTTTAGCTTTTATATTTCTTTCTCTCATCTTCTCCCAAAAGAGCCCAAAAAAGGTTGTTATGGTTTGAATTGTGTCCCCCAAATAAAATATGTTGAAATTCCTAACTCCCCCAGGACCTCAGAATGTGACCTTATTTGGAAATCAGGTCATTGCAGATATAATTAGTTCATATAAGATGAGGTCATATTGGAGCAGAGTGTCCTTATAAGACAGTTATGCAAAGACGGACGCACACAGGGAAAGCGCCATGTGATGAGGAAGGCAGAGGTGGGAGTTATGCAGCTGCAAGCCAAGGGGATTGCCAGAGATTGCCAGCAAATTACCAGAGGCTATGAAGACACACAGAAGGACTCCCCTGCAGCCCTGCTGATACCTTAATTTCATACTTCCAGCCTCCAGAACTGTGAGACATAATTTTTTCTTTCTTTTTTTTTTTTGAGATAGAATCTTACTCTGTCACCCAGGCTGGAGTGCAGTGGCATGATTTTGGCTTACTGCAACCTCCGCCTCTTGGGTTAAGCAGTTTCCTGCCTTAGCCTCCTGGGTAGCTGGGATTACAGGCACCCACCACCACTCCTGTCTAATTTTTGTATTTTTAGTAGAGATGGGGTTTCAGCATCTTGGCCAGGCTGGTTTTGAACTGCTGACCTCGTGATCCACCTGCCTCCGCATCCCAAAGTGCTGGCATTACAGGCGTGAGCCACCACACCCGACCTTTTTTCTTTTTCTTTTTTTTTTTTGAGATGGAGTCTCACTTTATCACCCAGGGTGGAGTGGAGTGCAGTGGTGCCATCTCGGCTTACTGCAACCTCCGCCTCCTGGGTTCAAGCGACTCTCCTGCCTTAGCCTCTCAAGTAGCTGGGATAACAGGTGTACACCATCATGCCTGGCTAATTTTTGTATTTTTAGTAAAGACAGGGTTTCACCATGTTGGCCAGGCTGGTCTTGAACTCCTGACCTTAGGGGATCCACTCGCCTCAGCCTCCCAAAGTGCTGGGATTACCGGCGTGAGCTACCTGGCCAAATTCTTGTTTTTTAAGCCTTCGTTTCTGGTACTTTGTTATGGTTTACGGCAACCCTAGCAAACTAATACAAAGTCCTGACATCAGTATCTTGAATAATACTTCAGCAGATGTTCAGTATTTGTCTATTTACTGACATTTCGCCAAAAAGCAGCTGAGTTACTGAGGCTGCTTTAGATAGTCAGTTTGCTGATCACATCTGTTACAACACTTAGCTTCATTTTATCACAAGTATGTTCAATAGCCATCCAGATTTCAGACTACACAAAGAACCTTGCACGACAGAATGAAATGTAGCTCAGAACTCTTCTACTGCAAACCAGACGGTGAGCCTGATTCTACATGTTTTACAATGTTTAGATACACAGGGGGGTGGGCAAAAAAATTAGATACAGTATTCTTTCTTTTTTTTTTTTTTGAGACGGTGTTTCGCTCGTTACCCAGGCTGGAGTGCAATGGCGCAATCTCAGCTCACCGCAACCTCCGCCTCCTGGGTTCAAGCAATTCTCCTGCCTCAGCCTCCCAAGTAGCTGGGACTACAGGTGTGCGCCACCATGCCCAGCTAATTTTTGTATTTTTAGTAGAGACGGGGTTTCGCCATGTTGACCAGGATGGTCTCGATCTCTTGACCTTGTGATCCACCCGCCTCAGCCTCCCAAAGTGCTGGGATTATAGGCGTGAGCCATTGCTCTGGGCCCAGATACAGTATTTTTTCATATGTTTAGAATCTGAGGGCTGGGCGTGGTGGCTCACACCTGTAATCCCAGCAATTTGGGAGGCTGAGACGGGCAGATCATCTGAGATCAGGATTTCGAAACCAGCCTGACCAACATGAAGAAACTACATCTCTACTAAAAATACAAAATTAGCTGGATGTGGTGGCACATGCTTGTAATCCCAGCTACTCGGGAGGCTGAGGCAAGAGAATTGCTTGAACCTGGGAGGCGGTGGTTGCGGTGAGCCAAGATCGCGCCATTGGACTCCAGCCTGGGCAACAAGAGTGAAACTCCGTGTCCAAAAAAAAAAAAAAAGAATCTGCGGTTGGACTCAGACAAATAGAAAAAATATCTATACCCTATCACTTGTTTGTTTTTTAAAATTAATATTATTTTTAATTGACAAGTCATAATTGTATACATTTATGGGGTACAGTGTGATGTTTTGATATATGCATACAATGTGGAATGATTAAAAGCAAGCTATTCCATCACCCCAGTTATTTTTGTAGTGAGAAATTTGAAACTTACTCTTTTAGCTATTTGAAATATACAATACATTATTATTAATTATAGTCATCCTGCTGTGCAATAGAGCTCAAAAACTTAATTATTTTTAAGGGAAACAAATGCATCCACCTTTAGAGTATCATACAGAGTAGTTGCACTGCTCTAAATATTCTCCCTGCTCTGCCTATTCACCCTTCCCTTCTTTGTGTGTGTGTACATGTGTGTGTGATATATGTGTACATATATATGTATGATGGGGTCTTACATATAAACCCCCATCTATGTTGGCCAAGCTGGTCTTGAAATACTGGGCTCAAGTGATCCTCCTACCTCGGCCTCCCAAAGTGTTGGGATTACAGGCATGAGATACTATACCCAGCCCTTCCCTTCTTCTTAACTTCTGGCAACCACTGATCTTTGTACTGTCACTATGGCTTTTTCTTTTCCAGAATGTCAAACAACTGAAGTCATACAGTATGTAGGCCTTATGAGAGTTGCTTCTTTTACTTAGTCACATGCACTTAAGTTATTGCCATGCCTTTGTGTGGCTTGATAACTAATTTTCTTTTTAGCACTGAATAACATTTCATTGTCTGGATGTACCAGTTTGTTTATCCATTCACTGACTGAAGGACATCTTGGTGGCTTTCAAGTTCTGGCAATTATGAATAAAGCTTCTATAAACATCTTTGTGCAAGGTTTTTGTGTGGGCATGAGTTTTCAGCTCATTTGGGTAGAGCTGAAATGTGGAATGCAGTTACTGGATTGTATGGTTAGTGTGTGTTTAATTTTATAAGAAACAAGCTGTCTTCCAAAGTGTCTGTACCATTTTGGGATTCCACCAGTAATGAATGAGAGTTCCTGTTGCTCCATATACTCATAGCCATTTGGTGTTGTCAGGGTTTTGGATTTGAGTCATTCTAAAAGGTGTGCAACTTCTAGGAATTTAAGGTACATTTATAGTCCCACATGTGTAGAATGATAAATATATACAAAGAAACTTTCTGTAATATTGTTTATAATAGCAAAAGACTGGAAACTGCTTTCCAGCATTAGTGCATTAGTTAAATAAATTGTGGTATGCCCAGGCAATGGAAGACTATGCGATCCTCAGAAAGAATGAGGCAGCTCTACACATGCTCACTTGGTACCATACCCAACATGTACAGTGAAAAAAGCAAGGTGCAGGATTGTGGGTACAGCATGCTGTATTATGCACACAGGATGAACAGGCAAAGCACATATTACATAAATATGGCCATATTTGTGTAAAAAATTAAAAATGTATAAATGTACCCATACATGCTCTTATATTCATGTGTTCAGTGAATATCTTTGGAAGGATACACCAAGACCTACGGGGAGAAGTAAATAACTGAAATATAAGAGTATGTGTTCCTTTGTAGCTTTCAAATTTTATATCATTTAATCAAAAATAAATAAATTTTTTGATTAAAAAATTCAAAAATAACAAAAGATAACTTCCTATATATTATAGAAAAAAGGGAAAAAATGTGTGAAGATATCAAGGAATTGCCTTAGAAATACAAAGATTTCTAAATGCCAAAAGAAAATTTAAAAATAGAGCAAAGAAAACACATCACATGGGCGGAAACACAGCAAATAATTATTTACACAGTAAAATTTTAACACAAAATAAATGATAATGGGCTTAATCTACGAAATGAAAATATATCCAATTTGGCTACAAAACAAGACCAACTATATTCTGTATGTAAGAAAAAGTCTAAAAATAAAGGAATAGGGAAATGAAAACAAAAGAAAACAAGTGCTGTGGTCTTTTTTGGGGAGGATGGGGGAACAGGGTCTCGCTCTGTCACCCAGGCTGGAGTGCAATGACATGATGATGGCTCACTGCAGCCTCAACCTCCCAGGCTCAAGTGGTCCTCCTGCCTCAGCCTCCCAAGTAGCTGGGACTATAGGCAAGCACTATGTCTGGCTACGATTAGTTTTTGTGTTTTTTGTAGAGATGGTGTTTCACCACCGTGTTGCCCAGGCTGGTCTCAAACTCCTGGGCTCAAGTGATCCACCTGCCTCGGCCTCTCGAGGTGCTGGGATTATAGGCATGAGCCATTGTGCCTGGACTGTGCTGTGGTCTTAATATCAAAGTAGAACTTAAGCCAAAATGCATCAAATATGAAGTACATGTTTTAACATAAAAGCCACAATTACCAACAACGAGCACCTTTGGAAGGAAAAAGAACAAGAAATGCAAGGAGAAACAAGCACGCTAATGACAGCATGCTTTAACACGTCAGTCTTAGAAGACAGACCAAGGTGGTCTAAACGTGAGTGAGGACATAGACGATCTAAACAACAAAATCAATAAGGCAAAGTTTATGGATATATATTTAACTTTACACCCCCGTAATAGAATTCAAGTGCAAATAGAATGAT
The DNA here is from genome assembly GCA_036589455.1 of Ateles fusciceps. Classification (NCBI taxonomy): domain Eukaryota; kingdom Metazoa; phylum Chordata; class Mammalia; order Primates; family Atelidae; genus Ateles; species Ateles fusciceps. The sequence goes on from JAZHEH010002229.1 coordinate 773,088, forward strand.
CACAAAAAAATGATCATATACGATGTCACTAAAAAGCATAAATTTCATAACACACTCTACGACTACAATGCAATATAATTCAGAATTAATAAAAAATCAGAAAATAAAAGCACACTTAACACCAGAATTTTTTTAACATGTTTCTATTAAACAACTCTTGAATGAGAGGGAAATTATGAAGAAAAATTACAGAATTTAAATAAGTAAATTATAATTTAAATACAGGTTGAGCATCCCTAATCCAAACATTTTAAAGTTGGGCTAGGCATGGTGGTTCCTGCCTATAATCCTAGCACTTTGGGAGGCTGAGATGGGAGGATCATCTGAGGTCAGTAGTTTGAGTCCAGCTTGGCTAACATGGTGAAACCCCGTCTCTACTAAAAATAGAAAAATTAGCTGGGCATGATGGCGGATGCCTGTAATCCCAGCTACTTGGGAAGCTGAGGCAGGAGAATCGCTTGAACCTGGGAGGCAGAGGTTGCAGTGAGCCGAGATTGGGACACTGCACTCTGGCCTGGGTGACAGAGCAAGACTCCCATCTCAAAAAAATAAATTAATTAAATAAAATTTGAAATGCTCCAATATTCAAAACTTTTTGAGCATCAACATGAAGCCACAAGTTACCCTGAACATGTTATTTTTTTTTACTGTTTGGGTTGTTTTTTTTTTTGACGGAGTCTTGCTCTGTTGCCCAGGCTGGAGTGCAGTGGCACAATCTTGGCTCATTGCAACCTCTTCCTCTCGGGTCAAGCAATTCTCATGCCTCAGCCTCCTGAGTAGCTGGGATTACAGCCACACACCACCACACCAACCTCTGCCTCCTGGGTTGAAGTAATTCTCCTGCCGCAGCCTCCCAAGTAGCTGGGATTACAGGCATCTGCCACCACACCCAGCTGATTTTTATGTGTGTATGTGTTTTTTTTAGTAGAAACAGGGTTTCACCATGTTGGCCAGGCTGGTCTCAAACTTGTGACCTGAAGTGATCCTCCCACCTCAGTCTCCCAAAGTGCTGGGATTACAGGCGTGAGCCACCGTGCCTGGCCCAGACTTATTTATTTATTTATTTATTTTGCAATTTTAGTAGAGACGGGTTTTTACTATTTTGGCCAGGCTGATCTCAAACTCAGGTGATGTGCCTGCCTTGGCCTCCCAAAGTGCTGAGATTACAGGCATGAGCCACCACACCCAACCTCTTTTACTGTATTAATAGTACCTTATAGTACCTTTTTTTTTTTAACTGTTTTCAGGTACTTATGTGTGAATAAGTATAAGAAAATGATTGCTACAGGTAGCATATATATTCAGTGTCATTTACATTCAGAATGCTGGTAATGTTGAACAACCACAGTTGGTCCAATAAATGAATTTTATATTTAGACTTGGGTCCCATCGCCACAATATCTCATTATTTATATCCAAATATTCCAGAATCCAAAAATAGCCAAAATTTTAAACAATTTGTGTTCCGAGCATTTTGGTTAAGGGCTACTCAACCTGTACTACATATATGAATCTATAGGACGCATTTATTTATTTATTTATTTATTTAGAGAAGGAGTCTCACTCTGTCACCCAGCCTGGAGTGCAGTTTTGCCATCTCGGTTCACTGCAACCTCTGCCTCTCAGGTTCAAGTGATTCTCCTGCCTCAGCCTCCCAAATAGGTGGGATTACAGGCGCATACCACAACGCCCAACTAATTTTTGTATTTTTAGTAGAGACAAGGTTTCACCATGTTGGCCAGACTGGCCTTGAACTCCTGACCTCAGGTGATTCACCCCGGCTTAGCCTCCCAAAGTGCTGGGATTACAGGTGTGAGCCACCATGCCAGGCTATAGGTTGCATTTAAAGTAGTCATCAGAAGAATATCAATGGCCTTAAACATTTATGTAAATAGAAGTAAAACAGTCCAGGCACCATGGCTCACACCTCTAATCCCAGTACCTTGGAAGACCAAGGCAGGCTGATTGCTTGAGCCCAGAAGTTCAAGACCAGCCTGGGCAGCATAGTAAGACACCCATCTCTCTTTTGTTAAATTTTATTTTATTTTATTTGTTTTTTTGAGATGGAGTTTTGCTCTGTTGCCCAGGCTGGAGTGCAGTGGCATGATCTCAGCTCACTGCAGCCTCCGCCTCCCAGGTTCAAGCAATTCTCCCACCTTAGCCTCGAGTAGTTGGGATTACAGGGGCACACTACCATGCCCAGCTAATTTTTGCATTGTTAGTAGAGATGAGGTTTCATCGTGTTGGCCAAGCTGTTTTCAAATTCCTGGGCTCAAGCTATCCTCCCACCTGGAGCTCCCAAAGTGCTGGGATTACAGGCATGAGCCACTGCACTCATATCTATATGATGAACATATCTTATGAAACCTCATAGAGATTTGTGTATCTGCAAAACAAGATATGATGAGGGAGAAATACCTGTTAAGAAGAAATTTATAAAACCATAAGAGGGTTGGGCCAAGTAACTCATGCCTGTAGTCCTAGAACTTTAGGAAGAGGGGCAGATTGCTTGAGCTCAAGAGTTCAAGACCAGCATGGGCAACATGGCGAAACCCCAGCTCTACAAAAAATACAACAAAATTTAGCTGGACGTGGTGGTGTGCACCTGTAGCCCAGGAAGTTGAAGCTGCGGTGAGCCAAGATGGTGCCACTGCACTCCAGCCTGGGTGACAAAGTAGGACCCTGTCCCAAAACAAAACAAAAAGCATCAAAGACATTTTGCAAATCACAATGCACATGCATTTGAAAATGTTCGTGAAATAGATAATTATATAGGAAATCACACTTCACCAGAACTTCTAGTGATAGAAAACTTAAGCAGACCGATTTCTACAGGAGAAATAGAAATTGCATAAGAAAGAAGCATCAGAATGTTCCACAAAGATATTCTAAGCAAATTTTTAAAGATCAAATAGTCACAGTTCCACATAAATTGTTTCAGAAAATAGAAACTGAAGAAAAACGTTTGATTTCTTTTTTATAAAGCCAGTATAGCTGATACTTATTTCTGCTAAAAATAATACAAAAAACAGGCTGGGCACAGTGGCTCAGGGCTGTAATTCCAACAGCTTGGGAGGCTGAGGTGGGAGGATTGCTTGAGCCCTGGAGTTAAAGACCAGCCTGGGCAACATAATGAGACCTTATCTCTACAGAAAAATTAAAAATCAGCTGGGCTTGGTGGCATATGCCTGTAGTCCCAGCTACTCCGGAGGCTGAGGTAAGAGGATCTCTTGAGCCTGGGAGGTTGAGGCTGCAGTAAGCCGAGATCATGCCACTGCTCTTCAGCCTGGGTGACAGAGCGAGACTTTGTCTCAAAAAAAAAAAAACAATTACAGACTAATATCATGTATGATTGTCAAGGCTAAGAGACTGCATTAGTCTTCTAGGACTGCCATAACAAATAATCCTGACTGGGTAGTTTAAACAACAGAAATCTCACAGTTCTGGAGGATGGAAATCTGAGATCAAAGTGTTAGCAGGTTTGGTTTTCTTTATAGTCTCTCTTCTTGTTTTGTAGATGGCTGTCTTCACCCCGTGTCCTCTTTCGGTCTTCCCTAAGTGTGAGTCTGTCCCAATCTCCTTTTCTTATGAGAACACAGACATATTGGATTAGGGCCTATCACAGAGTCCTCATTTTAACTTAATTACCTCTTTAAAGACTTTATCTTCAGATAAGATTACATTCTAAAGTATGTCAAAGTTAGGATGTCAACATATGAGTTTTAGGGGTATACAATTCAGCCCATGACAGGTACTAAACAAAATATTAAGGTGAGCATGGTGCCTCATGCCTGTAATCCCAGCACTTTGGGAGGCTGAAGCGGTTGGATCACGAGGTCAGGAGTTCAAGACCAGCTTGACCAACATGGTGAAACCCTGTCTCTACTAAAAATACAAAAATTAGCCAGGCGTGGTGGCACCTACCTGTAATCCCAGCTACTCAGGAGGCTGAGGCAGGAGAATTGCTTGAACCCAGGAGGCAGAGGTTGCAGTGAGCCGAGATTGTGCCACTGCACTCCAGCCTGGGCGACAGAGCGAGACTCCATCTCAAAAAAAACAAAAACAAAAATTAGAATTGGGTTCAGCGGCTCATGTCTATAATCCCAGCACTTTGGGAGGCCAAGGTGGGAGTATTGCTTGAGGACAGGAGTTCATTACCAGACTGGGAAGCAGAGTGAGGCCTCTGTTTCTACAAAAACATTTTAAAACTTAGCCAGCATGGTGGTATGTACCTGTAGTTCCAGCTACTGGGAAGGCTGAAGAGGGGAGGATTGCTTAAGCCTAGAAGGTTGAGGCTGCAGTGACCCATGAACATGCCACTGTGCTCTAGCCCAGGCAAGAGAGCAAGATCCTATTTCAAAAAAAAAATTAGTAAACAAACTCTAACACCTCTTTAAGAAAATAATGCAGCATATCCAAATACCATTTGATCCTAGAATGCAAGGTTAGTTCAGTATTTGGAAATTCATTACTATTATATACTATATTAATAGATTTAAGAAAAGTATGATTATCTTCATAGAATTTGGAAAATAATTGACAAAATTCAACACATTGCTGATTTTTGAAAATATGAAGAAAATAAAAATTGCTGTATACTTTTTTCTTTCTTTCTTTCTTTCTTTATGGAGATAGAGGCTCGCTGTGTTGCCCAGGCTGGAGTGCAGTGGCATGATCTTGGCTCACTGAAACCTCTGCCTTCTGGGTTTAAGTGATTCTCATGCCTTAGCTTCCCAAGTAGCTGGGACTACAGGCATGCACCGCCATGCTTGGCTTTTTTTTTTTTTTTAATTGTATTTTAGTAGAGATGGGGTTTCACCATGTTGTCCAAGTTGGTCTTGAACTCCTGAGCTCAGGCAATCTGCCCATCTCAGCCTCCTAAAATGCTAGGATTATAGGCGTGAGCCACTGCACCCAGTCCGATTTATCCTTTCTTAATGTGATAAAACATACATGTCTTCATTCTTTTTTTTTTTTTTTTTTGAGATAGAGTCTCCTCTGTCGCCAGGCGCCAGGCTGGAGTGCAGTGGCACAATCTCGGCTCACTGCAACCTCCACCTCCTGGGTTCAAGCAATTCTTCTGCCTCAGCTTCCCGAGTAGCTGGGACTACCTACAGGCACCTGCCACCATGCACAGCTAATTTTTGTATTTTTAGTAGAGACAGGGTTTCACCATGTTGGCCAGGATGGTCTCGATCTCCTGACCTCATGATCTGCCCGCCTTGGCCTCCCAAAGTGCTGGCATTACAGGCTTGAGCCACTTTTTTTTTTTCTTAAACAAGGTCTGGCTCCGTCACCTAGGCTGGAGTGCAAGTGGCACAATCTTGGCTCACTGCAACCTCTGTCTCCTGGGCTGAAGCCATCCTCACACCTCAGCCTCCGGAATAGCTAGGACCACAAGCACATGCCACCATGCCCGGCTGATTTTTGTATTTTTTTGTAGAGATGGGGTTTTACCATGTTGCTCAGGCTAGTCTTGAACTCCTAAGCTCAGGTGATCCACCCACCTTGGTCTCCCTCCCAAAGTGCTGGCATTAAAGGCATGAGCCACTGCACCCAGCCTATATGCCTTAGTTCTAAACCAGCATTTTAGAGAGAAACATTAGAGGCATTTTTATTAAAATTAGAAACAGGAAAGGGCACTCAGTGTCCATGAAGATGAGCCCATGTGTGGCATCCATCTCTGGCAATATGGCCACTCCATTTATGTGCTTATGTTTCCACTCCTGGAGTGGCTGATGACAAGGGCTGGCTAATGTCAACAGAGGGAGTCATTTTGTCTGTGCAGTCATCAGTGCGTCTTTGGAGTTGAAAGCTATCTGCTGAGCACAGCGTATACTTCAGAGATCATCCCTCTTTAACCCACTCCCATAGGCCCACCCAAATGCCTTTGTACCCGACCTCCATGTCCCTGGCCTTCCAGGTCCCTGACACAGTCAAGTCACTTGCTGCTGCCCATAAGTCCAGATATATTTTTATCTTCAGCTGCTTTTCTTTCTACACAACACACATACCCAGGTCCATGCTCAACATTTTGCCCATTGGGAAGGGTTCCTCTCTCCACTGTCTTTCAAGGTCACCCCTGAGTGTGGCTACAGGGGTGCTGCCATCCATTTGTGGCTTGAACTTACTCACTGAGCCAACCCAAGATAAGTCAAGCTCACGCATTTTCTTCCTGCTTCAACTGGTTGTATGAGACCCTCCCCTCTCTGCTTATGGCCATTAGTGTAAGTTGAGGGAGAGATACTGGTGCGACCGTGGTGGATGACCAAGGTCTGGCTACCTGCTCATGTGGTTTACCTGTACCCTCTTGTCCTGCTTGGGCTTGATCCAGATGTACGATTTCCATTTTTTGATAGATTGTACCTGGGCTTGCCTGATCTTATGATTTGATGAGTTTGACAGAAGCCAGCAGTTCTGGATTCACAAGCACTTGCTATTTCATGGTCAAACATTCAGTCTCTTCCAGGGCCCAGTAACAGACAGGATATCCTTGTTCCAAGTCCCCTGAGCCTGCACTGTGACTCTCCCTCTGGAGCTTGGCATTAACTCCTTGCTGAATCTCCTCTGCCATTGATACCTCCAGCATCTTTGGGTCTGCTGGACTGTATGATCCAAAGCAAGGCTTCTTTGCCTGTAGCCTGGGCCTGCTGCAGAGCTTTTTCCTGGTCTAGGCCACATTCAAAGCAGGGAGTATTCTGTGTCACTTGGCATATGGACTGGAAAAGTAGTCCTGAGTGTGGAACTGTTGCCTCCACGATCCAGTGGGGCTTCTTTCTTTGTGGTGAGGGATGCAGGAAGTAGCAATTTGTCTTTTACTTTGCAGGAGTATCCCCGTATGCCCCTGACCACCATACCCCAAATGTCATATTGATGGGGCAAGCCCCGAAATCTTTCTATGGTTTATCTCTCCCCTTCCAGAGTGGGTCTTACAGAGGCCTTACAGCACGCCTCCAGCATGTTTGCCATGGGATCACCATGATGTCATCATTTTAATATACCAATGTTTTGAGGGATGTAAAAAACGCCACTGCAATCTTTTTTTTTTTTTTGTAATGGAGTCTTGCTCTGTGGCGTAGGCTGGAGTGCAGTGGTGCGATCTCAGCTCACTGCAACCTCCACCTTTTGGGTTCAAGCGATTCTCCTGCCTCAGCCTCCCAAGTAGCTGGGACTACAGGCACATGCCACCATGCCCAGCTAATTTTTTTGTATTTTTAGTAGAGACGGGGTTTCACCAGTTTCACCATGTTAGTCAGGATGGTCTTAATCTCCTGACCTGCCTCGGCCTCCCAAAGTGCTGGGATTACAAGCGTGAGCCACCGAGCCCGGCTACAATCTAAGCGTAGACCCTGCTGTTGGAGAGCACTTGTTAGAGGATGAATTATGTCCCCTGCAGAAGCTCACCTGTCGAAGTCTTACTTCCCAGTACTCTAGAATGTGACTGTATTTGTAAAGGGCCTTTAATGAGGTAATTAATGTTAAATGAGGTAATTAGGGTGGGCCCTAATCTAATGTACCTGTTGTTCTTATAAAAAGAAATTAGGACACAGATGCACACAGTAGGAAGCCCATGTGAAGACGCAGGGAGAAGATGGCCATCTGCAGGCCCAGGAGAGAGGCCTCAGGAGAAACCACTCCTGCTGACACTGGGATCTTAGACTTCCAGCCTCTAGAACTGTGAGAGAATACATTTCTGTTGATCAAGTCACCCAGTCTGTAGTATTTTGTTATGGCAGGCATAGACTAATACAGCACTGATTGATTACAAGCATGAGGGAGCAGAAAAACATCTTCTATCAGTGGATTACTTAAAAGAGAGCATTTAAAATCACGAAGTTAAGAAAGTACTCATACTATGCATTGCTCTTTATATATTTTTTGTTTGTATTTTGAGATAGGGTCTCACTCTTCCCCCAGGCTGTAGTGCAGTGGTGCTATTGTAGCTCACTGCAGCCTTGACCTCCCCAGCTCAAGTGATCCTCCCACCTATAGGTGCATGCCACCATGCCTGGCTAATTTTTTAAAAAATTTTTAGTAGAGATGAAGTCCCGCTTTGTTGCCTAGGCTCTGACACTGTGTATTGAAATAAAGAAAAAGCTACGTCTATCAGCTCTTTGCTTGTAGTGGTGTTTATAACTAGAGATTTTGATTATAGCTGAAGTAGGCTTTAGACATGATTGCCTAAACTTTCCAATTCACATGTGATAATGGAAGCCCAGAGAAGTGACTTTTCCTGGAGTGATGCTATTAATGGTAATTTATTGAATGCTTTTCATAAGCTAACCCATCAGATATCTAATATTTATTTATTTATTTTTCCTTTTTTGAGACAGGATCTCACTCTGTCAACCATGCTGGAGGGTCTCGCTCTTTCACTCAGGCTGGAGTGCAGTGGTGTGATCATAGCTCACTGAAACCTTGAGCTCCTGGGTTCAAGTAATCATCTGCCTCAGCCTCCTAAGAAGCTGGGACTACAGGTATGCACAACCACACCCTATTATGACCCAGGCATGACCCCCATCATCCAGGCATGACCCTGTCATTTTTTTTTAGAGACAAGGTCTTGCTATGTTGCCCAGGCTGGTCTTGAACTCCTGACCTCAAGTGGTCCTCCCACCTTGACCTCCCAAGTGCTGGGATTATAGATGTGAACCACTGAGCCTGGCACTAATTTTTGTCATGTCATCAGCCTGACAATCTGCATTTTACAGGTGAGGAAAGAGAGGCACAGAAATCATGCATGGTTTGCTCAAGTAGGTAGTGGTCCTGGGATGTAGATGGGTCTGACTCCAGACATGTGCGGTCGGCCACAGTGCTGCCCCAAGCTGCTCTGCAGCGAGGAGCTTGCTTTTCCCACCCCCACCCTCCTGCCTTTTCAGGAACTTTGAGTTGGGGGGTTTATAATTTAGTAAATGGATTCCTTGAGGCCCCAGAACATTCAAATACCTGAAAAGATTGGCAACCTCCTCACTGATTGAGTCAGGGCCATAAAGAGGCAGAAAAACATGGCAAATTTCTCCACTATAAGACGTTGTGGTCTTAAAGCACTGAGAGTGATTAAGAAAAATATCTGGCCATGCTGATGTTATGGCTTTGTTTGGGGCCATTATCATCTGATCAGATAACATATAACATGATAAAAGTAAGAGTTAAGTTTCAGACTAAGTGATGAAATTTGCCATAAAACTTGATTTTGAGCAATGTTTTAAAGAAATTGAATTTAAGGCTGGGCACGGTGGCTCATGTCTGTAATCCCAGCACCCTGGGAGGCCAAGGTGGCGGATCACCTGAGGTCAGGAGTTCGAGACCAGCCTGACCAACATGGAGAAACCCCATCTTTACTAAAAATGCAAAATTGGCCGGGTGTGGATGCCTGTAATCTCAGCTACTTGGGAGGCTGAGGCAGGAGAATCGCTTGAACCTGGGAGGCGGAGGTTGCAGTGAGTTGAGATCGCGCCATTACACTCCAGCTTGGGCAACAAGAGCAAAACTCTGTCTCAGGAAAAAAAAAAAAAAGAAATTGAGTTTAAGAAAAAATATGTGTTTATCCTTACTAGTCTGGATCCACGGCATTAATGTTAATGGGGATTGCTTAAACTATGGGCATATTTCTCACGAAATACCAAAACCAAAACAATTTATCAGGCAAGCTTAGCAAACATTTCAACTTACCAGATGTCTGAGTAGCTATCATGTGCAAGGTCAGCCTCTCTGTTAACTGAAAAACGGAGGCACCAACTGAACAAATCTGGATGTGTAAAATATTCAGTCTCCATCAAATAGGTCTCATAACTTCTTCCTGAAGTGGGTGCCGTCTTTGAACAGTTAGAGGGCTTAGCTGAGGTAGTGCTAAGTGTAACAACAATTTATATTCGCTCATGGTTTCTGAACCACACTTAAACACTCTCCTTTTTGAATTTGCAGACCACTGCATCCAGAGGTAGGATAGTTATGCTCCACCACCCAAGCTGATTGCCAGTTTCTCTGCCAGGAGTACTTTGGATATTCTTCATTAGAAGGCTAGATCCATGGTATTACTGTCCAAAGGAATTTCTTATTTCTTGAACTATTGCACACACAAGCAGGAGAATCTAGAGCAAACATTGCTGACATTCAACCTACTAGTAAACATTTTAATCCAATGATGTTGAGTCCCTACTGTGAACAGGGCATCTATTAACTGAAAAATGGAGTTCTCAGGTGATTATCACTTTTACCTAACTTATCAATGAATCTCTAGTATCTAGCACAATGCCTGGCACACAATATGTATTTTTACAAGTGGCAGCTTTTATTATTCCTTGATTTCTTTTCTTTTCTTTTTTTTTTTTTTTTGAGACACAGTCTCACTCTGTCACCTAGGCTGGGGTGCAGTGGTGCAATCTTGGCTCACTGCAACCTCCACCTCCTGAGTTCAAGCCATTCTTCTGCCTCAGCCTCCGGAGCAGCTGGGATTACAGGCATGTCCCACCACGCCCCGCTGTCTGTATTTTTTGAGTGAAGGCGGGATTTCGCCATGTTGGCTAGGCTGATCTAGAACCCTTGACCTCAGGTGATCTGCCCACCTTGGCCTCCCACAGTCCCAGGATTACAAGACGTGAGCCACCATGCCCAGCCCCTGATTTCTTTTTTCTTGAGTCTACTCCCACCCTCCCTCTGACAATGTCCCAGAGCCCAACAGTCTATTAGCATTTTATCATAGCTTTGTTTTGGCTTAACATTGATTGTAACTTAAGGGCAAATCTGCTGCCACAGTGTGGCAGCAAGGAAATGAAAAGAAGTGTCTGGCAGAGAAGAAGAGAAATTGTGTTTCCTCCTTCTCAAAAGGCTCACCTTTTCTATTTCACCTTCATCATTCATAGAAGGTGAAAGGATGCCAGGAGTGAGGAGGATCTACAGGACTTTTGAAAAGAAATATACTGACCTTTGGCTGTGAAAACTGTGTCATAAGAACAGACAGCCCTGGGAGAATAAGTCAGAAAATAGAGAAAAGGGGAAGGGAGAATAACTCCTGGCCTGCCTCCAATTCATTTAAATATTGCTCAGAGCTCAGCAGAGTGGGATGAGAGACACTGACGAGAGGCTGTGCTGCAGTTAATGAGACAATCTCAGGTGTTCTTATAATGGCACTGTTCTGGATCGCGGCTTGGATGGGCACGTCACATAAATGCAAGGCCATTTCAGGACTCCCCAGCTGCAGTCAGCAGGCCCTCTGTGTGCTTTGGCGTCTGCAGCTGGAAGGAAGCCCGCACAGCTCCCTTCTGTCCTCTCGTTGTTCACAGGACAGCCATTCATAGGACCTATTGTGCACTCTGTGCTAGGGCAGAATGCCAGGGAAGAGGTGCCTGTCTTCAGCACCCTTGCTGGGAACCACACGCCAAAACCTGACCCTGCCATGCTCTGAGCTTCAGGAGGCAGGACCCTATCCTTAACAGAGTCTCAAGTCAGATATCAAGCGATAATCATGATTTGGGAACTCAGCAAGAAAAGACAAGACATACAGCTTGAAAACAATGTGGGAAATGGCTGAGAAAGAGAGGAAGATAAGGAATAAAGAGGGCTCTCCAAAGAGTGAGCTGAACTTTGGTTGTGACAGGTTCTCAATAGTACCAAAATCCATGAACTTTTTTTTTGAGGATTCAAAAAGGTTTATAATTAAAGAAAAATGTTTCTAATTAAGAAGGCAGTTTTCTGTCCTATGGGAAACCAGTTTTTTTTTTTTTTTTTTGACTTCTCTGTTGTGCCTTTATATAAGTAGCCCTTAACAAAGGAAATGATGGAAGTAGTACAGTACCACGTGTACAGCACACTATATTTCTGAGCATTTACTTATAGCTTGGTATCTCCCCAGGTTGCTTAAGTTTAGTCTTCTTAGCTTAGCAAAAATTGTAGTATCTTATCCCTCGTTATACTTACCTATATTTTATTCTTTTTTTTTTTTTTTTTTTTTTTTTGAGACAGAATTTCACTCTTGTAGCCCAGGCTGGAGTGCGATGGTGTAACCTTGGCTCACTGCAACCTCCGCCTCCCAGGTTCAAACTATGATTCTACTGCCTCAGCCTCCTGAGTAGATGAGATTACAGGCGCCTGCCACCATGCCCAACTAATTTTTGTATTTTTAGTACAGATGGCATTTCGCCGTGTTGACCAGGCTGGTCTCAAACTCCTGACCTCAGACCATCCACCTGCCTCAGCCTCCCAAAGTGCTGGGATTAGAGGCATGAGCCACCATGCCTGGCCTATTCATCTTTTTTAAATCTAAATTTTATTTTTAGAGACAGTGTCTCACTCTGTTGCACAAGCTGGAATACAGTGGCACAATCATGGCTCACTGCAGCCTTGAACTTCTGGGCTCAAATGCTACTCCGACCTCTGCCTCCTGGGTAGCTGGGACTACAGGCACATGCCACCATGCCTGGCTAATTTTTAATTTTCTGTTTTGGAGAGACAGGATTTCACTATGTTGCCCAGGCTCGTCTTGAACTCATGGCCTTAAGCAATCCTCCCAGCTCAGTCTCCCAAAGTGCTGGGATTACAGGCATCAGCCACCTCACCTGGCCTGGTTTTATTCTGGGAGGCAAAAGTATTTTACTAACATAAATTTATGAGCCATCAGGACAACTTGTGAGTTAATTCAGATTCAAACTTTGTTTTGTAGATAGTCACAAACTTTGAAACACTGATAAATCCAGTAATATTGGCTTAATCAAGAAAGAACATTTTATGGCACGGGGTAGGTAGGCATTTAAAAACTGTCTTTCAAAAAAACTCTGGACACACTTTTAGAAGCATAAGTCTCATTTTAAAAAAACATCAAAAGAAACAAGAATAATTCAAAACACAAAAGCTGGTGCATTGAGTTAATATTTGTGATCCTCTTCCAATAAATTCATCCTTAAAAGTCCACCAGGTAGTTGAGTTAACGTCTCCTCAAAGTCAAAAGGAACTCAGACTGCAGTTTTGTTTCATGAATGAATAGCTATCTTTTGCCATACATTCATTTACTCATTCATTCAATAAGCATGATTGAATTATTGCCAATTATAGGCTGTTGCATCTTACTTTTTCAATTTTGGGGAGTAACGACTTTATTGAGATCAAATCCACATACCATACAATTCCTTTCCTTTTTTTCTTTTTTTTTTTTTTTTTGAGACGGGGTTTCACCATGTTAGCCAGGATGGTCTCGATCTCCTGACCTTGAGATTTGCCTGCCTCGGCCTCCCAAAGTGCTGGGATTACAGGCACGAGCCACTGCACCCAGCCCCTCTTCTTAAAATGTACAACTCAGCTGGGGTGCTGTGGCTCACGCCTGTAGTCCCAGCACTTTGGGAGGCCGAGGCGGATGGATTACTTAAGGTCAGGAGTTCAAGACCAGCCTGACCAACATGGCGAAACCCTGTCTCTACTAAAAATACAAAAATTAGCCGGGTATGTTGGCGCATGCTTGTAATCCCAGCTACTACGGAGGCTGAGGCAGGAGAATCGCTTGAAGCCGGGAGCCGGATGTTGCAGTGAGCCGAGATCATGCCACTGCATTCCAGCCTGGGTGACAGAGAGAGACTCCATCGCAAAAAAAACAACAAAAAAAGTACAACTCAGTGGTTTTAAATATATTCAGTCTTGCACAAATATCACCAAAATCAATTTTCATTACCTCAAATGGCCTTCTGATTTTAATGTTTTCTCAAGGCAAAATTGTTGGCTTTCTCATATTTTTAGTAAGAGATTAGACTTTTCACTTACTATTTCTGAGTTACATTTTGGCGCCACTTGACTATTAAAGTTTAACCCTCTTAAGGTCGGGCATGGAGGCTCACGCCTGTAATGGCAGCACTTTGGGAGGCTGAGGTGGATGGATCACCTGAGGTCTGGAGTTCGAGACCACCCTGACCAACAAGGTGAAACCCCCTCTCTTAAAAAAAAAAAAAAAAAAAAGTTTAACCCTCTTAAATGCTACTTCAAATATTTTCTTCCCTTAGACTTGAATTTAATTTTTTATATGATCAAAGGAAGCAGAGGGCTTTACATAATAACTACACGCATACCTATGAATGGTGCTTTATCTTTTCTTTAATTTTTTATTCTGGGAAATATAATCACTTAAAATTACCATTCTAACCATTTTCTTCATTTTCTCACTTGATTTCTCAAAATATTACCACTCTCCCCACCTCCCGAACCCACTGTCAATTGAGACTGAGCATCTTCTTGCATAGCCAAGCGCAGAACAAAGCGTCAAGGAAAGGAGGGAGGTGGATTGCAGCTCAGCAGAACCAGAGGCCAGGTCCCGTTCTGCTCTTGACTCCCTGCTGCCCAGCAGAGCTCCTGACATATCTGGTGACTAGGGGAGTGAATATGGTGGTGGATCTCAGCCAGGAAGGTGAGGAAGGACAGCAAGATCCCAGAGAGGACCAAGTCAAGCCCAGCTGGCTCTCTGTCCTCCAGCACTGCTCTGGCACAGCTCCACCTCTACATTTGGAAGTTACCCCAGATGATTGAGTTATTGTGAAGCAAGAAAATATTAACGTTGAGTATGTGCTATGGGTGGGGCCTATATTCTTTGTCATTTCACCTTGTCAATACACTTGGTAGGTATAAATATGTCCACATTCATAGGCGAGCCAACAGGCTCAGGGAAGGCCAAGAACTTACCCAATGCCATGGCACACCTCACTGGAGCTGGAATTCAACAGCACATGCCACCTCCTCAGGTCTTAGTATTCCATACTCTGCAAATAAACACTGGATCCCTCCCCCTGCACTAGCCCAAACTCAGCAAGCCAATGAAAACACTCTCCCTTCCTCCCTAAAAAGCCCAGCTTCTTTCTATAGATGTGCACATTTCATAATATTTGAATTCGGTGTTTGCAGTGCTGCAGAGAGTAAATTGTGCATACTATGCTTTTCCTGGACCAGATTGACAGCAAAGGCTGCTGAGCTATGAGAAAATCAAGTCCAGGCAAAAGGAGTTAGAATTACTGTGACTTTTACCAGACAATAGCCAGCATCAGTTGAACTCTCTAGAGCCCACCACCCTCGTTTTATTTATTTATTTTTTTGAGACAGTCTCTCTGTGTCGCCCAGGCTGGAGCGCAATGGCGCAATCTCGGCTCACTGCAATCTCCGCCTCCCAGATTCAACTGATTTTCTTGCCTCAGCCTCCTGAGTAGCTGGGATTACAGGCACAACACTACCATGTCTAATTTTTGTAGAGATGGGGTTTCGCCATGTTGGCCATGCTGGTCTTGAACTCCTGGCTTCAAAGTGATCGGCCCACTTTGGCCTCCCAAAGTGTTGGGATTTCAGGTGTGAGCCACAATGCCTGACCCACCCTCTTGTTTAAAAAAGACTATTGTCAAAGCTGAGTGTTGTGTACAAAGCCTGATGCATAAGTATTAATCTGAGTGAACCAAAATAAACCACATTGGCTAAAGTGAGTGTAGACTGAATGGGTTCATAAGCTTGTTCTTTTTTTTTTTTTTTTTACAACCTATGCTCCCTGTCTCTTTTGTTTCCTTCTTCCCACATATAACACTGAGGAAGAGCCTTGGTAATTTAAGGCCAGGCCTGCCTCCAGGACTTCTGACCCCAGCCTACTCCACTGCCAGGCTCCTGTCCCCACCCCCCTCCCCCGCTCTGCATGCTGCTCATCAGTATTCAGATGGTCCCCCACTGCCCTTTCCAGTTTGCCCCTCACTAATGGGCCATGGAATTAGTGGGCAGTGACCAATATTAAAAGTTTTACCTCACAGTACATCTCACATAGAAACGGTTTACTTATTTTATTGATATATTTTTTGAGACAGAGTCTCACTCTGTCACCCAGGCTGGAGTGCAGTGGCGCAATCTCAGTTCACTGCAACCTCTATCTCCTGGGTTCGAGTGATTCTTGTACCTCAGCCTCCCAAGTAGCTGGGATTACAGGTGTGCGCCACCGTGCCCAGCTAATTTCCGTATTTTTAGTAGAGACAAGGTTTCACCATGTTAGCCAGGCTGGTCTCGAACTCCTGCCCTCAAGTGATCCACCTGCCCTGGCCTCCCAAAGTGCTGGGATTACAGGTGTGAGCCACTGCGCCTGGCCAGAAATGTTTTTTTTATATACTACCCTTTGTTGAGCCTCATATGTAATTTAAAAATTTGGGGGAACATTTCTGATATCAGGAGAGGATAGCACTTATAAAGGGATGGCATCTTGCCAGAGGGTGGTTGTGACATCTGAAGTGGGTTATTAGTCTAGGTGGCAGGACTATACCACGGCCGTCTTCATCAGCTTGGTCAGAAAAATATTCAATGACAATTTAAGGAAGGAATATAAAGCCTGAAAGTCTCTGTTAACACCTTCCGCTAAGATCAAGGTTTCTGTGAGCACAGAGGGGAATAGTTAGACACTGATGACCAACTCAAAAAGTTGGACTTGGTGTGAGGGAGTTTTAGGAACACCAATACTAATGGATTTCACTTATATTATAAAAACGATGTATGGTCTAAAAGAAAAAGCTTTAAATAAGCATAAAATAAGCTGGGTGTGCATCTGTAGTCCCAGCTACTCAGGAGGCTGAGGCAGGAGGAGTGCTTGACCCTAGGAGTTCAAGACCAGCCTTGACAACCTAGTAAGGCCTTGTCTCTTAGAACAAACAAAGAAAACCAAAAACGAACATAAAATATAACTTTTAAGTGGGCCGGGCGTGGTGGCTCACACCTGTAATCCAAGCACTTTGGAGGCCAAGGCGGGTGGATCACCTGAGGCCAGGAGTTCAAGACCAGCCTGACCAACATGGCGAAACCCCAACTTAAAAAAAAACCAAAAAACTTTTAAGTGAAGAGAGAAAGCATTCTTCGTCATCTAATTGACAGTTTTAAAAAACAGTGCATCTTCTAATCAAAGGAGTCTCAGATTCGGTAAATGCGGCATGTGTGTATGCCAGGACACAGTGTGAAAATAGATTTGTTACTGTGGGTTGAAGTCTGCAAGTGTGAAAGCCCCTGCTCTAGGAACCTTCATTAAAACAAATAATAAAACCAAAACAAAACCAACGAGCAGACAGCACAATTACTTCTTGCTTCTGTACCACCTTCAGTAATCTCTTATCTCTGCTCCCCTCAGCTGCCTAAAATTGTCTGCAACCCCAAATCCTCTCTCCACGCCTCATCTCCTTTTTCTTTTTCTTTTTTTTTTTTTTTTTGAGACGGAGTCTTGTTCTGTTGCTCACGCTGGGGTGCAGTGGCACAATCTCAGCTCACTGCAACCTCTGCCTCTTGGGTTCAAGTGATCCTCCTGCCTTGGCCTCACAAGTATGGGACTAGAGGCATATGCCACCATACCTGGCTAATCTTTGTATTTTTTTAGTGGAGTTGGGGTTTTACCGTGTTGGCCAGGCTGGTCTCAAACTCTTGACCTCAGGTGATCTGCCCGCCTTGGCCTCCCAAAGTGCTGGGATTACAGGTGTGAGCCACCACCACTGACCTAATGTGGTTAAATCTAAATGAATAAAATAAGAAAATAAGTTCCTCAGTTGTACTAGCAATATTTCAAGTGCTCAGTAGCTACACGTGGCTAGTGGCTATTTTGCTGGACAGCAGAAAGTACAGAACAATCCCATCCTCATGGCACATTCTGCAGGACGGGACAGAACTCCAGAACATTCCCATCCTCACATCACATTCTATAAGACAGGACAGAGCTGTAGAACATTCCTCTCCTGCAGTCACATTCTACAGGAAGGCATGCAACAACAGAACAGTCCCTTCCTCACATCACTTTCTACAGGAAGGAGCAGACCTGCAGAACATTCCACAACCACAGCATATCCCACTGGGCTTGCTCCCTCTAGACACAAGGTTGCTGCCGCTCATGTTTTAAAAGTATCTTTTCACGTTCTGTAGCATGCCTTTTCATTCTTTTTGTGGTGTCTTTGGAGTAAGAGATGTTTTACAATTGAATCCATCTTTTCCCCTTTGGTTAGTGCTTTTTTATTTAAAAAAATTTTATTTGAGACAGGGTCTTGCACAGTTGTTCAGGCTGGAGTGCAGTGGCGTCATCATGGCCCACTGCAGCCTCAACCTCCCAGGCTTAAGTGATCCTCCCAGCTCAGCCTGCCAAGTAGCTGGGACCACAGTCATGAGCCACCACGCCCTGCTATTTTTAAAAACCTTTTTGTAGAGATAGGGTCTCAGGCTGGGCGCGGTGGCTCACACCTGTAATCCCAGCACTTTGGGAGGTGGAGGCGGGAGGATCACAAGGTCAGGAGTTTGAGACTGGCCTGGCGAATATGGTGAAAACCCATCTCTACTAAAAATACAGAAGTTAGCCGTGGGCATGGTGGTGGGTGCCTGTAGTCTCAGCTACTGGGGAGGCTGAGGCAGAACTGCTTGAACCTGGGAGGCAGATGTTCCAGTGAGCTGAGATCGTGCCATTGTACTCCAGCCTGGGTGACAGAGTGAGACTCTGTCTCTTTCCCCCTCTCCCTCTCTCCTGCCCCCCCCCCGAGACTCTGTCTCAAAAAAAAACAATAAAAAAAAAAAAAACCAGGCATAGTGGTGAGTGCCTGTAGTCCCAGCTACTCGGGAGGCAGAGGTGGGAGGATCACTTGAACCCAGGAGTTCTGGGCTGTAGAGTGCTATGCCTAACAGGTGTCTGCACTAAGTTCAGCATCAATATGGTGACCTCCCGGGAGCAGGGGACCACCAGGTTGCCTAAGGAGGGGGTGAACCGGCCCAGGTCAGAAATGGAGTAGGTCAAAACTCCCGTGCTGATCAGTAGTGGGATTGCTCCTGTGAATAGCCACTGCACACCAGCCTAGGCAACACAGCAAGACCCCATCTCTTAAAAAAAAAAAAAAAAGGGTCTCAATATGTTTCCCAGGCTGGTCTTGAACTCCTGGGCTCAAGTAATCCCACCATGGCTTCCCAAAGTGCTGGGATTACAGGCATGAGCCACCATGGTTAAACTGCCTTCCTCACCTTATACACATTTCAGAGCTTTATCATTGTGGTTCAGCTGGTTAAACACTTCCCCACCTTATACACATTTCAGAGATTTATCATTGTGGTTCACAATAACAGAACATTCTGAAGTGTCTTTCTTTCCTGTTTTTTTGAGACAGTCTCCCTCTGTTGCCCAGGCTAGAATGCAGTGGCATGATCTCGGCTCACTGCAACCTCCACCTCCAGGGTTCCAGTAATCCTCCTGCCTCAGCCTCCATAGTAGCTGGGATTACAGGCATGCACCACCATGCCCAGCTAATTTTCTATTATTAGTAGAGACGGGGTATCACCATGGTGGCCAGGCTGGTCTTGAATTCCTGACCTCAGGTGATCCGCCCACCTCAGCTCCCAAAGTGCTGGGATTACATGCGTGAGCCACCATGCCCGGGCTCATTTCTTCTGGGCGTATATTGTTTAGGTCTGTTCTTACTGTCAGATCCTGATCCTGCTTGTTGCTGCTAGTTTACTGGGCAGAGGGGAAGCAAGAGTCTTGTAACTTTGGCTGGTAACATTTGGTTATTCCTAACATCAGTTCAGTCTTTACCTGGTACTGCAGGAATGAAGGGAGACAAGAGTAGGGATAAGAGCAGGAGCTCTGCAGCCAGAATGCCCAGGTTAAAATCTGGCCTCCTTGATGGCCAGCTGTGCCCCTTGGCAAGTGACTTAACCCATCAGCACCTCGGACTCCTCATCTGTGAAATGGGGATAAAAATATACTCCCCCTCAGAGGGTTGCTGAGATAAAATAATTTTCATAAACCTTTTGAAGCAGTTTCTGGCCCATTGTAAGTACTACCTATATGCTTATTAAATATCCATATTTTTTTTGGAGGTTTTTAAAAAATGTTTTTCATCTCTATAGCTATACCCTCCTCCCAGAACCTAAGGATACTGAATCTGTGGAGCATATTCAAGACAAGTGACTATTCCAAGACGTATCGAGACGATTAACAGAGCAATTCTGCGCAGTAAGTATGTCGCCTACAAAATGGTGCTATTGCAAGTCCTTTAGGCCTTCCCTTAGAAGAGTGCGATCTCTAGAGTGTGACCGCACTCTCAAGCACTTGAGTGGACACAGACACAAGCATACACCCCTCTTAATACTTTTAAGAACTTGGGAGAATTCTGATGGGCAGTCTATAAAGTCAAATTATCTCACATTAAAATAAGTTCCTTCAAAAAAACGCAAAGCCAATTATGCTCATTAAGAACTTGAAGTTAGGTTACAAGGTATGGACATGACTGGTGAAGACTAATCTCATACAGTTTATGTTTAATGGAGATTCTGCACTAACCCACAAACACACACAAAACCTTTCCAAATCATCCTGTCAGTAATATACTTTCACTTCAGAGAATAATTCAATCCAACTTAGAGATTTTGTTGTTTCTGATAATATACCGCAGCATCTCACCTGAGAGTTTGCTTATTACAGATCAGAACACATTTGAACGCCAGGCTTTATTTGCAGAACACATGGAAGGCGATGCCATCAGGCTACTACCAAAAATCCCTTCTTCCAGTGTCTCAAATATATGGATTTTATAAATAAGAAACATTTTTGATTAATCAGCATTGTAGGCTCAAGTAAAAAAAAAAAAAAACTGGCATAGAAGTCTAGTCTTCCTACTTAATTTCCTAATGATTCTTGGTGTCCCTGTCAGAGAATTATGTTATTATTATTATTTTTCTTATGAGACTGAGTCTCGCTCTGTTGCCCAGGCTGGAGTGCAGTGGCACGATCTCGGCTGACTACAACCTCCGCCTCCTGGGTTCAAGTGATTCTCCTTGCCTCAGCCTCCTGAGTAGCTGGGATTACAGGCGCCTGCCACCACGCCCCGCTAATTTTTGTGTTTTTAGTAGAGACAAGGTTTCACCATGCTGGCCAGGCTGGTCTCGAACTCCTGACCTTGGGTGATCTGCCCGCCTTGGCCTCCCAAAGCGCTGGGATTACAGGCGTGAGCTACTGCACCTGGCCAAGAAAATTGTTTTTAAGGTTCACTTTACTTTGAATGAATCCTTTATCTGGAATTGCTTTATCTGGAATCTCATAGTTTATTAAATAGCCCAGCTCTTGTGCCCCTTGGAGATTTTATATTGGGGTCTTCAAAGGAAGTGGGAAGTAGGATCTCATCAAATGACTCTGGATGGTGAAATATGTGTTGTCTCCAGTCAGCAACTATCAATCTTGGATGTACAAACAGCATTAAATACCATCAATAATCCAAGTGAATACTAGGGGAATCATGATTCAAAGTAAGCTAAACAGAACCAAAGAACAGGTAAAAATGTACCTTCATTGGGGATAGTGTGGCCTAGGTAACCGACGCGTTATTGCCCTGATGAGAGGTGAGAGGCACACCATCCCAGGATAGAATACTCACCTGCCTGTCCTCAGAGGTGAAATGAGATGCCAACACTTTTTTTTTTTTTTGAAACTAAATACATTTTAATAGAAAACAAAATACAAAATAACTCTTTTCAGAAAACAGAAATATTTAATCCTTTTTCCACAAATTAGAACTTGCTTTATCCTCAGAGCATAGTTTGATATGCGTGCGCACATACTTACGTTTCACAAAGTGTTCATTAGACTGGTATTGCAGTGCAGGACGTGGGAGCAGTTCATTGCAGGAGGAAACGACGTGGAAAAAGCCACACCTCTGAATGGTCATTCGGAAATTCAACAGTTTTCTAGTTCTATCTTGTTACTTATTACTTCAAATTATTCTTTATCATAATCTTTCTTTTGAGGGGGAGAGAATTATTAAGAGAAGTGCAGCCGTGGAAAGAATTTTTCTTTCCCACCATCACTGCAGGAGCCCAAAATGTTCTCAGTCAAGCCCACCCACCCACTTCCAGAAACATGTCAACCAGGGTGATTAATCTGTCACCCCAAATTTCCCTTTCTCCCAGTACACTGTGCTACCAAATTCTCTGAATTCCCTGAACCTCAAAATTCCAAGTATCAAAGCCAGTGCCAGGAGTCAAACCTGAAAGATAAAAGCAGAGAAGTTTCCCTCTGCCAGTGCTAGGTTTCCTCTTCTCAATAATAATAATAATTATAATTATAATAACAATAATTAAAAAAATCCTGGTTCTCTGTAATTACGGAAAAGGAAAGACTATTTGCCAGGATCGTCCCTTCCCCTTTCCTTGTTCCCACCCCCACATCCCTCTGCCAACAAGGACTTTCCTCCCACCCAAGGGCTGGACCACGTGTGACCCCTGTGGCGCCACTTCTCCTGAGGGTGCTCTGGAGCCGCCCTCTAACCAAACCCAGCCCCGGTCAGACGGGGGAAAAGGAGACAGAGACAGGAAGGTGCTCGCATGCGTGAGGTCACGACAGGGTCTCCGTGAGAACTTGTGAGTGACCTCCAGGGCATCCTAATTCTTCATCACTCATCATTGCCTGGCTTCTGTCCCCTTCCCCAACCCTGGCCTGTGATAGTGGGGTGCCGAGTGAAGGGGGACCTGCCAGGAATGAGGGCCCAGGAAAGAGGGGGAGAAGGGGGCTCTTTCACAGTCAGTCAGTGATTCAATCTCAGCTCATCGAAGGACTGCAACTGGAGGCTTTCCACCGCTACCCCAGTCCGTTCCAAAGATAACAAATTAATGTTCCTGATTTTCTTGTGTAATTCCAGTCACCAGAAGAAGGTTACAGGCCATGAACTGCACGCTCAGGACGTTGCTCATCTGCCCGGTGTACACGCCCACGAGCTCACTGGAGGAGCCGTCGGCAGGTGCACTGCAGTAAGTGTTCCTGATGTCCCACACGCGCACCGAGTTGTCCATGGAGGCAGAGGCAATCAAGCCGCTGTCTGGACTGAAGGTGAGGCTGGTGATATTGTCTGTGTGGCCTCTCAGCTCTTTATAAAGGGTCCCAGAGGCCAAGTCCCACAGCTTCAACCGCTGGTCCTCGCCAGCAGACGCCAAGTACTTACCGTTGGGGAGAAAAGGCGAGAGAAAGCACGGGGCCACGGTGGCCTGTGAAAAGCCTCACCGAGTTCCCCTGCTGAGCGCTCCACAGCCGGACGGTCTTGTCGGTTGAGCCCGTAGCTAAGTAGTTTGAATTAGGGTGGAATTTGACACAGTCCACATCTGCCAGGTGTCCTGCATATATCCTCAGTGGGTACGTCCGATCAAATGACCACAGCCTGGCGGTGCGGTCGTGGGACCCGCTGGCGAAGTACAGGCTATATGGACTGATGTCCAGATCCCACACGGGATAGGCATGTCCTTGGTACAACACAGTGTTGGTGAAACTCCCCAGATCCCAGTATCTGATGGACATGTCTTCAGAACAAGAGAGCAACCCTGAGCTGTCTGCAAGGAACCTTGTGCTGTACACTGGTCCGCAGTGTCCCCGCAGTATCTTCATCTCTGTGCCTGCATTATCATCCTCATCATCCTGGGAACATCAGGGTGGGGTGGGAAAAGAAACACAAGAAAAAAACGTTCAGTGATCTGACAAGGAAAACAAATCCAGGAGAAAAAAAAGTAGAGAATGGAGACTGCTAGGGAAGTAGCATCTATCCAGCAAATGACAGTGGCTTTGCCCTTAAACACTACCCCAGGAAGATAACTCATAACTGAATATAAAGTCTCTTACAACTTACAAATTGCTCTCCTTAAATTCACCTTGCAGCTCAGACTGTATCAGATTAAAAGATACAGAAAAGCAAGGCCATTACAGAGTAATGACTGTGGACCTTACCCTTCGATTGAGGATAGCTTATATGGTTAATTCCGATGCAAGCCATTGGAAAAGTTACTTTTCAATTTATGTGAGGCTCTCAGATTCTTCTGTTCTATAGGCATTGCCTTCATCCGTCAGTTTTAGCTGCTTTATAAGCCATACTTCTCTGTTTTTACTTCATTTAACTGACAACAGTATTTTTGTCAAGTCCTGACATGTTCCTTGCTCGCACGAAGGGGGTTAATGATGGAGGCAGCAACACATGAAGGCAGATGTGGTCTCATTTCAAGATGGACACACAACTACTGGTTCAGGCATGGTGGCTCACCCTGTAATCCCAACACTTTGGGAGGCCAAAGCAGGAGAATCATTGGAGCCCAGGAGTTGGAGACCAGCCTCGGCAACATAGGGAGACTCTTTATTAAAAAAATTGAAAAAATCAGCTGGGCATGGTGGCACATGCCTGTGGTCCCAGACACTTGGGAGGCTAAGGTAGGAGGGTAACTTGAACCTGGGAAGTTGAGGCTGCAGTGAACTATGATGGCACCACTGCACTTCAGCCTGGGGGACAGAGTGAGACCCTGTGTCAAAAAAAAAAAAAAAAAAAAAAAAAACAAAAACAACCCAAAACAAAAACAAACACAAACAAACAAAACCCAGAATTATCAGAGGAGTTTAGCCAAAATAAAACCTGGATATTTAAGAATTAATAGTAAGCTAGAAAGGTACAGTTACTAGTAAATCACATCGTCCCCCTGCCTGGTGACCAGCTACAAACTCACAAACTGCTTGGTGTCTCAAAATAAATAAGAATGAAATTTTTAAAGTGACTTTCTGGAGGATCTCAAAAAACATTTCCCCCAAAGTAACAAAACAAGGCATGGATTCAGAAGTGCTTTAAGCAAAGCCAAGTGATTCATGTGATTCTTTGAAATAATTTCCTGTGTGTGAGGACAGAAAAGACAGCAAACTAATGATACTCAAAGAGTCCCCTTTCCCCGGTCCCCCTCCCCACAAGTATACCATCTGTTTTCAAAATTCATTTCCCTTTATTCCCTCACAGATAAACTCCTCAAAACTATAGCTATCTCTGTCCCGGAATTCATCAATTAAAATGAGGTTTAATTAAACACTAGAATAAAGGAACATGATGAAGATTCCTGAACCAGTCAGCTTTGTTGGTTCATTGCAGCAGCCTTAGGTTCTTGTATAAGAAAAGGCCACCCTTTTTTTTCCCTACTTGAAAATGATTAAATTCAAAATAAAATGAATGCTTCCAATGTGTACATATTTAAGGAAGAGTTGAGAGATAATAAACACTTATGTGGATGAATATTCAAAATGGCCATTCCAAACACTCAACATTAAAAATACGTAAGTATTTGGGAGCTTAAGGTTCTACTGAGTGCTACCAAGAATATTAATAATTTTCTTTTCCAAAGAAGTTACAGCAACACTTTAAAATTTCAAGAATGACTCACTGCTTTACACCAGAAAGTTTATATAAGGACTGTGGGAACAAAAATGACACCAGATAAATTAAACAAAGATCCTTTGAAAGTTAACTGTGAAAGGACATGTTACTATCTCTGAGGTGTAAGTGATCGTCATTTGGAACAGGAAGCTATGGAAGTGGCCTTTACCTCCTCAGTGGTGAAGGTATCACAGTTGCAGACAGAGAGGTGCATGACCTGGGAGTGCAGCTGGCACTCCCCAGGGATCTTGATGATTGTCCCGGGCTGGTGGAAACGTGCCTGGCTGACTCTGTAGACCAAGGAATGGAGAAACCAGAACGTTCCTGCTGGCTATCACTGTCAGCCCTCTGCCAGGACCACAGCTTAAAATAACCCAGCCACATTCTCTGTGTGGCTCAACCAGTCCCACACGGGCCTCAGCGCAGTCAGGCAGCTGATTCACAAGGGCCTAGCCCCATGTGTTCTCTCTTCTCTCTCCTGCCGACAGGATAATACCATACCCTACAATTTAGCCTGAATACCCCACAGTAATTGGGTATCCATCCCAAATAGAAATGTTTAATTTGTAAAGCATATTCATGTAATAATAAATCTTATTATGTACATTATGAAACATAAATGAAATAGAAATTTAAAGAGTAAGAAAAATAAACATAGAGATCAAGTATCGTCTCGTGCACCTTTGTGCTGTAGTTTGCTGCCCCTGCTCTGGACTATGGGGGCCCTAAAACCTCAGATTTCTTAGAGCTGTCTGCTCCTAGACTGGACTGGGAGGCTCCAGTCTAGGAGCCTCAGAGCTCATACTCACGTTTCCCCCAGACCAGGGGTCCTTTTTTGGGGTCTGAAATTTCGCCTCCGTCTATTCTTTAATTAGCTGTTAGTGGAACAGGAAGACATTCAATTTGGCTGGACTTGTGAGTGGGTTAGACTTGGAAGCAAGTAAATCACTGCTATCTGTGTGAGAGATGACAGCAGCCCGGACTAGAACAGAAAAGTTGGATACTGGCTAGCATGAATCGACATGTGCTATTTGTGTGAAATACACATCAGATTTCTAAAAATTAGGACCGAAAGAGATGTATGTAACAGATTTCATGAATAATTTTTTATATTGCTTACATACTGAAATGAAAATTTGTTCAGATTAGTTTGAATGAAACACATCATTAAAATTAATTTTAACAATTTTTTAACTTTTTTAGATGCAGCTACTAGAAAAATTTACTTTATGGTTCACATTATATTCCCATTGGATAGCCTTAATCCAAATGAAAATTTTATACATAGTTAATAGAATTGAGTATTGCTAATACTGTCTTCTTTACTTTTCAAACCTAAGGAAGACCAGATTGGGGGGGGAAAACCACCAGACATATAAATGAAATTGCACACAGCTGTTTTATTAAGGGGGAGGGTGCTGGTAGTGATGAAAGTAGCTGCATACACATAGCTGAAAAGAAAGAAGAGCAAATCCTTGGTTTGGTATCTCTGTGGTTTTGCCATGTTGCTCAAATATTAAAAATACATAGGTATCAATCAACAGCGGTAAAAGTTGGATATCATTTCTATCTCCATTTCATACAGAACAAAT
The DNA here is from genome assembly GCA_036589455.1 of Ateles fusciceps. Classification (NCBI taxonomy): domain Eukaryota; kingdom Metazoa; phylum Chordata; class Mammalia; order Primates; family Atelidae; genus Ateles; species Ateles fusciceps. Next base: position 799,840 of record JAZHEH010002229.1, read on the forward strand.
GATGGAGAATGAAAGTGTCACTCTTCACCTCAGTGTCTGAAACAGGTGGAGGGCTGCTCATGCCGAGGTGAAAAGCAAGGGGCCGCTATGCCACTTAACACCTTTCCAAAGGTTAACCTAGATGATCTTCGAGTGGGCGACAATAGAAGCTACAGGACAGTGCTGTGAATTCAGTTTTATTTGGCATAATTAACACAGAAAATTTTATGCTTACATAGAAGATTTTGGTTACTGTTTTTTCTGTTTTTTCTTAAACTGAGATATAATTACATATTATGTAATTAATTCTTTCAAAGTGTACAATTCAATGATTTTTTAGTACATTTACAGAGTTGTGCAATGATCACCACTATCTAATACAGAACATTTTCATTACCTCACAAAGAAATGCCACACCCATTAGCGGTCACTCTCATTCTCCTTGCCCAGCCCCTGGCAACCACTCCTCTCCTGTCTCTCTCTATGGACGTGCCTATCTGGATATTTCCTATAAAACGAATAACAGTATATGACCTTTTATGACTAGCTTCTTTCATGTAGCATAAAGTTTTCAAGTTCATCCATGTTATAGCCTGAATCAGTGCTTAATTTCTTTTTATGGCCAAATAATACTCCACTGCATGCATACACTACATTTTATTTACTCATTCATCTTGATAGACATTTGGACTGTTTCCACTTTTTGGCTATTGTGCATAACACTTCCATGAATATTCATGTAAAAGTGCCTGTGTGTACATACGTTTTCAGTTCTCTTGGCTATATGTCTAGAAGTGGAATTGCTGGGTGCGAACACCATTTCAAATACTGCTGAAATGCTGTATTCACTGATTTATGTAATAGTTATTGCTTCAAAAAGATTAAAGCAGAGAGTGCAAGCTGGCTTTTTAATTTGACTTACATAGTGATTTTGTACTTCCTATCATCTCAATCTCTATAGCTTCACCATTTGCTTTTACCTGCTTGGCTGCTATAGGTATGTGAGTCTGTGGCTCCTGCATTAAGAGTCTTATTTTTCACCTGTAATTCAAGCACTTTGGAGGCCGAGGTGGGCGGATCACCTGAGGTCGGGAGTTCAAGACCAGCCTAACCAACATGGTAAAACTCCGTCTTAAAAAAAAATTTTTTTAAAACAACAACAACAAAAGAGTCTTTTATTTTTTTAAATATTCTATATTTCATTTCAAAATAATAGTCTCAGTTTTAATTATGCATTCTACAAGGAAAAAGAAAAGTCCAAATTTTCACTGGAAAAACATTAAACACCAACTATTTTAACTAATTTATGCCTGGCTTTCCCCCCCAAATGCTCATTGTCAGAAACTAAAAAGAAAACTTCCCAAATTGCTGTGACAAAATGGGCAGGTATGCAGAAATCCCAGGCAGGAAGCCCCTCAACAACAGAATAGGAGAATCTCAGCTTTAGTTCCTAAGTTTAAAAAAGTTTATTCTTAAAAAAAGGCAGAGGCTAGCTAGCATCTACAGTACTTTCAATACGAACAATGGAAAGCCAGAAATGCTTAAACAAAACCACCATTCCGATGACGTCTTTTGCTCTCTTCTTGATGGACATCCAACTGTTTAAGCCTGAGACACAAACGTCACCCTTGGTGCTTCCTCTCCCTCTCCCCTACAGTAATCTAATAACTGAGCTCTTCTTAGTCCACATCTTCTTTTCCACTGCCACTACCCTAGTTTGGCTGCCATAATTGCTCATATAAGACAGTGTCACTGCATCACTTCCTGTCTTAGCCCCTCTCCTAAATCCAGCCACACTTAATTTCTTTCAGTTCCTGGAATTCCTCATGCTGTTCTTACTTCTGAGTCTTCAGATACACTTCTGATATCCAGAAATATACATAGGGCAAGTCACAGAGCTAGTTTTCAGTAGTGGCCAGAGTCTTAAAATGTTTTATTTTGGTCTACTAAGATGTCATAATGTTATCTACCTTAATATTAATTTTTAATACCCAGAATAATCTCCAAACTCTGTATCATCAAAGCTAATAAGGTCAGTATAAACACTTTTTTTTTCTGGATTTACAGAAAGTTAAGAGCAAATGCAGGCAGTATTCCTCAGTTTTATCAGAAGAACTCCCAAAAACAGAACTGTCTCCAAAGAAAAGAGAAGTTTGAAAATTCAAATACAAATGTAATAAAAAATATTTTGGAGAATACTATAAAATTCTAGAAATTAAACCTTCTACACAGGAATCTAGACTCTTTACTCATCATAAGGAAATCCTTCAATTATACTGTCTCAGTTGCAAGAATAAAAAATTCAAAGGCTATCCTAACTGGAAGCAGACTCAGAAAACAGGAACAGGAAAACAATGGCTTAATTTAGTGCACCAAATATTTTTCATATCCTTATCATTAACTGGAATTTAGGTAGTGATTTTTTTGCTCCTTAATTTTTCAACACTGTGTAAAGAATTTTCCATCCAAAGTAACGTGAGGCAGAGCTACCTGAATTTCAGTGATGATAAGACAAAAATATTTTGGCCCACAGCTTTTGCAGGAGCACTCTGAAGACAAGTTAACTCTGTGAAGTTTAATTTCTATCTTCCTTGGCCCACATTTTTTTCTAAGGTAGTGATTTTTGGTGACCTGAAACCCAAGCAGTGCCTGCCCTTTTCAGTGACTGTCCTAAATGGTTACAAACCAAACCAGACTGAAAACTGACTGACAGGGGGAGCTGGCAACTCTACTTCCTGTGTTACTTCTCAAAGTGGGGTCTGGGAACCCCCTGGGGTACATCGAGCCACAGGATATGCACTAGCCTCAGAAAGCCAATACGATCCAGTGTAGTGAGGGTGCAGGGACACCAGTGTTCTCACTACTGCTGCTGAGACTGAAATGGCACAACCTTCTGTGGGGGAAAGTGATATTCACCACAGTTTACAATGCAGGCCCTTCGACTTAGTAATCCTACTTCTGTTTATTTATACCTGAGCAAATGTGCACACATGTAAGTGCATATTTACAGCAAATCTCAGCTAAAGACAATATTAGCTAAAGGTCTTTCATTAGGCTTAGTGTTGGTATCCACATTTCATATAGTATAAATACTGACCATTCACTAACAATGTTAATGTTGCTAAAAATTGTTTTTATGTCTTAGGTTAGGCATGTGCAGGAATTCAATGGCTACAGGTTACATGGCATTAGTCTGGCTTTAGCTATATGATGAGGAAAACTAGGAAGTCCATTCCAAGATATATCATGTTTGGTAAGGACATTCTAAGCAAATTAGGAAAGCAGGTGCAGAGAAGAAAAAAATGGTATTCATACCTCCTCCTCCAGAATATCACAAGCCAAATGGATGCGCGACACGTCTACTTGATGGGGCTCTGATTTTAACTTCTTGGATCGTAAACTCCAAAGTTTTATACAAGAGTTGTCAAACCCAGCGGCAAGTAGTTTGCTATCGGGGGAGATTTCTGCAGTGTTCAACAGCTGCTCTGTGTTATAGAAGGCATAGAAGCAGATGGTAGTGAGGGAGGGAGGCCCATCTTTGACGCGCTTAATGCTCTCCTGTAAGACCTCCAGGGCAGCTTCATTCTGTAGAATAGGGCTGGGCATGTCAGGGGGCTCCAAGCTGTTGTTCTCACTGCGGGAGGAGCTGCCACTGGCATACAGCTGGTAGTCTGTTCTCTTGGCAGGCTGCACGTCTAGATGAATATGTAAGGTGAGGACTTTGCACAGGGCAGTATTGTTGTCACTTTGGAGGTAGCGGATAAGGTAGTTGTAGCTGTCTTCTTGGAGACGGACCACGTACTTGTTATCTAGGAATGCTCGAAGCTTGAAGTTAGACAGGATGTCCTGGATGGTTTGAGTGGTCTGTAGTTGCTCAATGACATCCTTCTGGCTAGCGTTCTGCAGAAACATTCCATGGAAGCGGCTGTAAAAACTTTCCACTGTGCTCTTCGGACTGTTCTGGACCAGGTTGAGATGGAGGTAGACAAAGAGAGGGTAGAGGAGAGGCATCACTTCGTGGCTATGCTGGGAATCAGAATCTATAATGAAAGAAAATGAGGCCTTTATGATCAGCATAATCTTACAGAATAATGTGATTCCTCCTGAGAGACCCACTGGCACATAACACTTTCTTGCCAGGACCCCATTTTTTAAGATTACTGATTGAACTATAAGCCCAACACAGGATTCTGGAATTTCAAAGGCCTTTTGATTGAATAAAGAAGAGCATGAACTCTGAAGTCTAGCAGATCAGGCCTTGAAGCTGGGCATAACCCAGGAACTTAATGCCCAGAGTGATTAAGTGGCTTGCCAGAGTTCACAACAATATAGTGGCTTATACCCAGGTCTTCAAGGTTTGGTACTCTTTCCCAATACATTAGTGTTTCTTCAAATTGAGGACCTCAGATATCTGAGGGTACTTAGACATATTCTTGGAAGACTCAGTTCTTCACAATTTTTTTTAACTTGATGATAATGTAAAAAATAACACAAATACATTCACAGTTATCTGGATGTCTGCTTAACAAGTAAGTATTGACAAGTGATTTTAGTGCTCTAGAATTTGTGTTTTGTGATTACGTTTGGCATCCATCGTCTGAAGTAAAATCAAAGTGCTTATTTTAGTGGGTTCATTAATATGCCTGGCTACACAGGCTGGCGTGTCCTATGTGAACATGACAGCCTTCATCCACAATTGTCTCATCAGTGCATTCATTCTGATTTTGTTGGTTCACAAGTTAAAATTCTTTTGCAGTGATAATTTACAAATAAGAAATGTTTATGTCATTAAGACTAAACTACTTACTAATTTGAGACTTTAGCACCATGAAACTGTAAGACAGAGAATGTTATTTAAAAGGTGTACAGCTTGAATTCATGGGCTAATGATAAAAGAAGAGAGGTATATTTGACACCTAAATAAGTGCTCAAGGCATGGTGTGAGGGAGCCTTGATGTGATTCATACACAGTGGGGGAGAGAGCAGGGCCAACTGCAGGGCAGAAGCCCCCCAGGCAGGCCGAGCTGAGCCCAGCCCGCGTCACAGTCGCCAGTGCTATGCAGATGCCTGTCTGCAGTAGTCAGTCAGTTCCGGAAAAATCCAGCCGTTACATTCACTCAGTGTCATTTTCAACTTTACTGCTTTTGGGTTTTGCTTGTCCCTTATCCGTAATGAGTCTGGGTTTCATAAAGAAATATAATAAGCATAAAGGTTTTATATCTAGTATAATGTCTGTACATATTTAAATAAATTAAAATAAAAATGTTTAAAGTCAGCACTTACGTTCTGGAACCTCTCTTTTCATGAAAAGGCATTATTAATATAGGGTTTAAGACTGAGGAACACTGCATCAGAGAATCCTGCTCCCTAATTTGATGATAAAAGATATCTGCATATTATCTCTGCTTAATACCCTATTTCACTTTATCACAAGGTAAACAAATCTGTATAATTCATAATATGCATTTTAGAATAAATGTATCCTTACGCAAATACATTATTTAGAAGATGAAAAATTACAATAATTCCACTAAACTGGAAGTTAAGATAGCCACACAGCCACTTTGGGCTTCTCACACCTCTGAATCGACAGGCAAGGAAGGGAATTACAGTGTTGGCTGGGGTGACTGATCCTGACCAAAGGAACTGGAACTACTAGACGATGGGGGTAAGGAGGAGTATGTCTGGCTTAAGAAGATCCCTTAGGACATCTCTGTACCCTGCCCCATGATTACAGTCAATGAAAATGACAACACTCCATACAGGACTACGAATGGCCCACATCCCTGAAGAATGAAGGTTTGGGTCATCCCACCAGGTAAAGAACCACGATCAGCTTGCTAGCTGAATACAAAGGGAATATAGAATGGGTAGTGGAAGAAGGCAGCCACGAATACAGCAACTACCATGTGACCAGCTACAGAAACGAGAACTCTAATTGTTATATTTCTTATTTTGTTATGAATGTTTGGGTATGTATATCTATATATAGATATATATTAAGCAAATATCTTTCTTTCCTTTCTTGTCCCCTTATCATATAACATTGGATTACTGACTTTGTTTTTTTGAGATGGAGTCTTGCTCCATTGCCCAGGCTGGAGTGCAGTGGTGGGATCTTGGCTCACTGCATCCTCTGCCTCCTGGGTTCAAGTGATTCTCCTACCTCAGACTCCTGAGTAGCTGGGATTAGAGGTGTGTAACACCATGTCCAGCTAGTGTGTGTGTGTGTGTATTCTTTTTTTTTTTTAAGTAGAGATGAAGTTTCACCATGGTGGCCAGGTTGGTCTTGAGCTCCTGACCTCAAAATGATCTGCCCACCTAAGCCTCCCAAAGTGCTGGGATTAAGGGTATGAGCCACCATGCCCAGCCAGACTTCATATCATAGTATTTAAGTATTATTAATTTTACCTCACAGTATCTAAATTATGGAGTATCACAGAGAGGAGTAAACATCATCCAAGGACTTTGCATTCTCCTCCAGGGAAAAAGTTAGTGTGTTTTTGGTTGTACACAGGATAATGCTATCAGGTTAGGTGGAGTATGAACTTGTTATTCTCTTTATTTGGAGATTAAGTATAGAATAAGGAGATGCATACAGGTGCCAAATTAACAAGGGGTGGACTTAACGATGGTTACTTTTACATGTCAAACTGCGGGGGTGGGAGGGTGGGGGTGGGCAGAGTACCTAGATATTCAAACATTATTTTAAATGTTTCTGTGAAGGATTTTGTTTTTGTTTTTGGATGAGATTAACACGTTTAAGTCAGTAGACTTTGAGTAAAAGCAGATTACCTTCCATAAACTGGGTGGGCCTCATCCAATCAATCCATCAATCAGTTTAGGCTTTAATAGAAAAAGACCTATCTTCTCCTAGGAAGAAAGAATTCTGCCAGCAGAGAGCCTTTGGATTTAAACTGCAACACTAACTCTTTCCTGGGTCTCCAGCCTGCTGGCCCGCGCTGATTTTGGACATGCCAAGCCTCCACAACTGCATGAGACAATTCCTTAAAGTAAACCTCTATATATTCATCCTATTGGCTCTTGGCTCTGTTTCTTTAGAGAACCGTGACTAGATTTTGGTATTTCTTTTTCTTTTTTATTTTATTGGGATGAAGGATTGTTTTCAACGCCTTAGAAACATAATTTCAGGCTTGTTTTCTAAAATGAGAAGCATTTTAATTGAGTAAGTTTAGAAAAAAATCTAGCTATCAACAAATAGTGATGTACTACTTTAAAACTTACTGAAATTCACTGTTGCTTCAGCTCATAGTTTCAAAATTGCTTAACTGCTCTCTCTTGTCTGAAGAGAATAGTGTGCTGGGTATAAAACAAAACAATTGATCAATTTGGAAGAAGGTGAGATTCAGAATTCTAAGTCCCATTTTTAATTTTGTTCCTTGCAATCGTAACACACTCAATATTTTACTGAAAGTGTACTCACTTAAAATATATATTTTTTCTAGCTGCAAAAGTAACAAACATATCCTCTGAAGGTACACTTTTTCTTCCTTCTATCTACCCACTGAAATGTAACGAATGCCTACCTGGTGCTGAACTCTACTGGCAGTAAATGAGAAAAAAATGGCAGTTTTTCATGGAGTTCATGGAAATTGGTAGTAAAAAGGATACTAAATTAAACAAAACTAATCCTGTCAGTCCTCATTCTCCTCTACCTCTCTTCAGGGTTTGATCCTATCTATCGACTAGCATTTATCTGTCCTTTATTCTGGAATCTCACACTACTTGGTCCTGCTTTTAACATCATTCCCTTTTCAGTTCCTCTTCCTCTTGTTATTCCTCAAATGCTCATTTCACTTTAAATAATAACACTGGGTGTGTGACTCCTAGGAGGCAGGCGCTTTACAACCACCATCATGTTTAAGAGTCAAAGGTGGCCCTGGTTCAAATCCAGAGGCTGCCTGACTCCAAAGTCTGTGCTCTTTCCACTACACCTCCTGAAGAAAAGGGCCTATAGCAATAGGTGAGCTCAAAGAATCTCCCATCTATGGACAACCTATGGAGGAAAAACACATTCAGGTGGATACAGGCTTAGGTACTCTTATAAATCCTTCCCTAGTATCTTCCTTTGAGATTTTATCATTTCTTAAAACTTTAATTAGCATTTTCATGTAGCTGATGCTGCATGTTCTTTATCACAAGTCTTTATCTTTCTCCTAAATCCTAGCCTCAAAGTTCCCACTGCAAGCTACGCGGTAGGATGCCACTGTCATGACAAGTTAAAAAATATAAACTCTTCTGACTTATTTCTGTTCAATAAACCTTAATCTCCACTCCAGCCTCAAAGCCTGAGCCATTGTCACCTCTTCTTCCTCCTTTACTCCTGAGCCTTGAAGATTCCACCTTGGTAATTTAACTATGAAATAAAGCCCCTGCCTTCCATTTCCACAATGCCATCAAATTCTGGTCCTTCCTCACCTAATTTCTCAAGATTGTTGTGCACTTTAATTAACAGGTCAGTCTCCCTGCCATTCCTCTTACAAATAATTTTACAAACTGCATTCAAACTAATATTCATTGATCTCTAGTCTGAAAGCCCCATTCTTAACAAAGCCTTAGTTGTTTCTGTACGGTTGTTAAGCCTGCCTTTTTTCTCATGTTATTTCTTAACCAAATCACTCCTCTTCCTCCTCCTCTTCCAGTCTACTGAAACTCAACCCATCCTGCAAGTGCTGACTTGAATGCAAATCCTGTATGTATATAATTCAGCAACTGATCTCATACTGGTCTGTGAAAGTGCTTCTGTAATATTCAAATTTTATTTGAAAACTTTTAACTATAGTCTTTTTAGGTTAGGACTGCTTCCAAAATAGATTAATGAGTGTATCTTATACTTTATCTTGGTGCTCAGGAAATAACTGTTCATTTGATTTGGCTGACTGCTCTTCAGAGACCTGAGGGTAGAGAAAATTGTTCCAGGAGAAGCAGTCCACAGTGATCAACATATATTAACCACCTTTAAATAATGATCTTTTAAACCAAAAGATTAAAGAATCAAATCGGAGACAAAATAACAGACAACTTTCTCAGTTCTGAAACAAAACAAGAACTTAAAGGAAATGGTTGATAGATTATAATCTTTTGAAATGTAAAGTTCTGACCAAACAATCTTGTGCTAATAATTTTTTTTTTTAAATTTGACTCCTGATTTTATTATTCAATTTCTTTTTTTCATTTAAAGTAGTCTTCCGTGGTTGGGGAAACCTTGCCTCCCAAGACCAGAGTCAGTTGGAGCTGGCTGTTGTTGGAAGGGATTGTGCTAATAATTTTTAATGGTAAAGATGAGTATAATCAATATAGAAACCAAAATAATATACCTGGCCTTACACACACTTAAGAGTTATCCTAGTTTTACTTGACCCCCATAATGGTTAGTATTTTAAAGGAAAGAATCTATATTTACTATAGTCTACAGTTGAGGAAAATGGTCAAAATATTACAGGAAATAAAGGTTACAAAATAAAACCCTCTAGGGGGTTTATCTTATCAGTTTCATGGTTGTTGGGTGATAGAATTGTAGAGAATAGTCTGTTTAATAGTTACAAAGATGAAAAATCATGATGATTAAAGCTTTAGTAAAATGAGTCTATTATGTTCAAACTGAAAAGAAGGAAGTTCCATTAATTCTGCATATTATATAAATGTTAAATATTTCAGTGCACTGCTCAAGTTCTACTAAGGATAAAAAAAGAAAAACTGAAATTTATAATAAGAAGGGTTTTTTTCATTCAGAGATAAAAACATAAAGATATTTTTTATCATTGGCATTGGTTTCTGAGGCTTTAAGCAACTTTAAAAAAAATTTAACTCAGTTTTTAGAAAGTTATTTAACTCAGTTAAAAAAAATATGATATTTATCTCTCCGTGACAGATTTACTTCACCATACTAGGGGTGGGGAAGCTGGTAGAGAAAGAAATGTCTTGGCTGGGTGTGGTGGCTTGTGTCTATAATCCCAGCACTTTGGGAGGCCAAGATGGGAGGACTGCTTGAAGCCTGGAGTTTGAAACCAGTCTGGGAAATATAGTGAGACCCTGTCTCTACAAAAAAATAAAAACAAATTAGCCAGGTGTGATGGTGCATGCTTGTGGTCCCAGCTACTCAGGAGGCTGAGATCCGTGGATCGCTTGGTGCCAGACGGTCGAGACTGCAGTGAGCCATGATCATGGCACTGCACTCCTGCCTGGGTAACAAAGCAAGACTCTGTCTCAAAAAAAGAAAAAGAAGGAAATTATCTGGCTTCTTTGAGCCTGTCTCCTTCATTCATTCAGCCTATATTTATGTTAAGTGCTGACTACATGCCAGGGTAGATATTGTCATAAGATATATTGATATGGTCCTTGCCCTCACAGAGTATATAGTCTAATGAGGTAAACAGACAAAAAAGTAAATCACCACATGTATAATTATAATAGTGATATATTCTGACTCATGACAGTGAGATGGCTCTTGTCACAGACATGACTTATTTCCATTATGAGTGACATTCAGATGACCCTAATGACATTACATACACTTTTTTTTAAAATCACTGAAGCATAGCTGTATAATAAAATAAACTCATTGGCATAATTTTATTATTACAGAATTGCAATGATTTTTGCAGTGAAGTATTAATACACTCAGTTGATTGCTAAAGTGAGTTATCCTGGTGTAAATTTTTATATTCACATCCCTTTCCCACTTATCTTCTAGGCTCTTAATGTTTTTCTTCCTAATACATGGTACAGTACCTTTTTTATTCTTATCTCAAGTGGTCATTCTGCCCACTCAGAAACTGGTCTAGATGACAACTTCTAGTATTTTTGCCTGTTTATTCATAAGGACTATTTACCTGCACTTTTGGAAATAAGGGGCAAAGACCATTGTGAAATGTACTATGTTATTAGTAGCGATATAATGTACATTTCAAATGTGCTGTATTTAAGGATGTTTCTCTGCATAGCTGACAGCTTTCGCTTATTCAATACAAATCAGAAGTCACTGGCCGAAGGCCATGAGTAAAACAGTGAATAAAACACCCAGAGTTCTGCCCTTTTGTAAACTTAAACCTCATGATTGAACTCTCTCAGGAATTCCAATAGACTAAGTTTGAATGCAAGAAGTGTGCTGAAAGTACCTTTGAATCCCTAGTACCTAACACCAATCGTGGAAGATAGTTGCTTCTGAGGGAAATTTACATTACTCTATTTTTTTTTATTTTTCTTTTTACTGCTCCTTGTAGAGCAGGGCTAACTCATAAGCAGTGTGCCCCGTGTTGGTCTGTATTACTCTGTTTCTTTCTTTTTTTTTTTTTTTTGAGACGGAGTTCGCACTGTCGCCAGGGCTGGAATGCAGTGGTGCAATCTCGGCTTTTGCAACCTCCGCCTCCCAGGTTCAAGTGATTCTCTCCTGCCTCAGCCTACAGATTAGCTGGGATTACAGGTGCCTGCCACCAGGCCTGGCTAATTTTTTGTATGTTTAGTAGAGATGAGGTTTCACTATGTTGGCCAGGCTGGTCTCAAACACCCAGCCTACTCTGTTTCTTAGTAAGAAGAGGTTCTAGAGCTGCGTACTTACCAGTGAGAAAATTCCGCAGTCGTCCAAACTGTACTTCATATTGCTGGGGTTCTGCCTGGCAAGGGGCTGCAGACACTACATTGGCACAACCAGATTCTGATTGCACTAAAGAGGAGAAGATACACAAGGCAGGGCAGGAAACAGAGAGATGATTATTAATCCAGTATGTGGCAGGATGGGTGGAAGAGGGTGCTGTGCATGCATGCACAGCAACTCACATTTCAGCAGGTTTCCAAAGTGTGCTGGGTCCTGGTTAAATATGACAGACTGATGACACTTGTTTCTATTCTCTCCCCTCCTGAAGCCCAACAAAATGAGGGCCAGGGAAGGAAAGGCATAAAGCACATGACAAGGTGAAAGAGAGCAGACAGGTGCATAAACTCATGAAACATTCATCAGGAAACGTTTGACCCTATGTTCTGACATTGCACAGGTGCCTTGATGTGGGTCTACTGTCAACATTGTGCTGGGCACTTAGTAGGCCCTCTCAATCTAGAAATTCATGTCTTCTAGTTCTGAGAAATTTTCTTGAATCATTTTGATAATTCTCTCCTATCTTCTGAGACTCCTACAATTTCAAGGTCAGATCCCGTGAACCAATCCTTTGATTTTTTTCTCCCATTATTCCATTTCTTGTCCTTTTTGCTCTACTTTCTAAAAGCCTTCCTCACCTTTCAACCCTTTTACTGATTATTTCCCCCCTAGATTACTTATAATACCCAATGATTTTTTATTTTTTACTATCATGTATCTAACTGACAACTTTTTTCATTCTCAACATTATCTTCCCCCCAACAGGAAATGATTTTTGAATCTTAAGTATTGGAAACAAGGTGTTTTTGAAGTTTTCTTCTGTTTCTTTCCATCTGCCCTTCTTATGAGATGTATCTTCGAGGGTCCAATGGCCCCTGGCTGTCTGACAGTGAGACACTCCAGCGTTGATGGAAACTTGGGGTGGTGAGGCTCATCCTCCAGGGTGACCAGGGTAAGCAATGCCCTAACATCACTATCTTTTGGTCTTCCTTCTTGGGCAAGTTGGACTCACCAGCGAAGGATCATTTACTTGCCTTCCTGGAGCATGTGTGCCTGGCTGCAGCATTCTGGGCAGATGAATTGGCATGGGGGAAACAAGGCTGAAGTCTCAATATTCAGTATGTAAACATACGCTCACAGATCTCCAATCTGTGAGTTTATGCTTTCTTAAAACAAAAAACAAAAACCATTCTCCTCCTGTTTACAGGAGGAGTGGGGAACACTGGGGAAAGAAGGTGACTAAAAATCAAGGGAAGCCACCTTTAACAGTGTCCTGAATGAAACATTAACGCATTTTGGACAATGGAATATGGATGGAGAAATGACGATGAATACAGCAGGACTGAGGGAGCCGTAACAGGAAATACACAGAAAGGGAAACACAGGTGAGAGGAAAGTCAACCTATGCCATGAGAAGGCAGAAGCCAGAAGTGGAGGATCTGCTGCAAGCCCACATGCAAGGGCAGGACTCCTCCTTCTCCTTCTTCTTGCTCCCACCCTTAGTTATTCTATCACTATATCCTACAGATTCCTAAAATGTATCCTCTCCTCTCCACTCTCATGACCACTTCCTCAACTGAGGCTGTCCTCACTTCTCACTGGACTGTACCTTCTAAGTACTTTTCCTGATTCTAATTTGGGCTGGGCCCTATCAATACTGCCAGTGGACTAATTTTTCTAAAATTCACATTTGAAAACTTGGATACCCTCCTCCAATTTGTTCCCTGGTAAATGTCTCATGGTTCCTTTGAAACTCAGCTCGCTCCTTTGATTATTTACTGACCCCCAACTATATGTCAGGAACCACAAGACCTTTTGGGGAGATTTCCTTGGCTTGCCAGCCTAATTTGGATGATCATCTTTTCTGCTACCACTGAACCTCCTCCTTCACGGAACTTACTACCCGATATCTTCTATAATCACTGATTTACCTGCCTCACTTCCCAACTAGAACACTTAGCTTCTCAGAGCTAGGGTCAAATTGTAGCTATCTCTAGAACTTTTCAGCAGTTGGCCTAGAAGCAGATGTTCACTAAATGTCTGCTGAATAAAGACAGAATTCTTCTGATTACCTGACTGATGGGAAAAATCCAGGACAGAATCTTCTGATAATCGTATTTCACGTTTCTCACTTTTCCTGGCGGTTTTCCAGCAACAACACTTTCTCCTAATAAGCTATCCTATTGAAACTAAGACAACTTAGATGAGCAAAGTCCTGGAGGACTGTTTAATAATGTTCACTCCTACTTTCTATCAACAACAACAAGAATAACTGCTCTCTGGTTCCAGAGGATGCAGGGCAGCAGATTTTTTAAACGGCTGGACAGCAAATTCAGAATGAATTACTCTATAGTGGGACAGAGGCCTTGTAAATGAACTCCCCTATTTGAACAATAAGGCACTTAGTATTCTATACCAGGGCCATCATCTGGCCCTGTTTTGATCAAGGGTATCTCTGAGGAGTTTGAAGGAAAGGAAGAATGGGTGGATCTGACCCTGAAATATGTGAAGGCAGACTGCTGACTGGGCTTCTGTTAGTGTTTCAGAGGGAGTCAGGAACCACTCCTTTGGGAGCATCCTCAGGTTGTTACTGTCCTAGCACTCTCCTCCTATAGCAATGTCAATGAACCTTGGGTCCTTGACTTCGAAGGCTATGAAAGAGGGGAGCTAAGGCAACCGCTGTTACTAGGATGGAGGATGAAACCATTAAGAAATGGAACAGGTGGTGACAGATATTTGAAGAGCACAGAAAGTCCAGGAACAAAGAAGAGAGGAGGATGTAGTCTGAGCATGTAAGAAAGGGAATCGGGGCTGAGCTGCAGAAATCATTGCTAACTCCACCTCCACACACAGTCACTAAAGTAGTTTATAACAATCCTAAAGCATCCCAGCAAATTTTTTTTTTCAGAATCTCTAGTAAATAAGTTCAGTAAAAGAAAGTCATGTTATACTGGGTGCAGTGGCTCACACCTATAATCCCAGCACTTTGGGAGGCCAAGGTAGGAGGATCACTTGAGGCCAGGAGATCGTGACCAGCCAGGGCAACATGGTGAGATCCCATCTCTAACAAGAATAACAAGAAAAAAAAATTAGCCAGGTGGTTATGCATGCCTGTGGTCCAAGCTACTTGGGAGGCTGAGATGAAAGGATCACTTGAGCCTGAGAGGTTGAGGCTGCAGTGAGCTGTGACTGTACCACCGCACTCCGGTCTGGGTGATAGAGAGAGACCCTGTCTCAAAATAAAAAAAAAAAAAAAGATATATTACATAAAAACTTAAACTCACAAAATAGCTAACAATTACAGTTGGCCCTCTGCATCTACGGGTTTCACATCCATGGATTCAAATGACTGCAGATCGAAAATATTTAAGGAAAAAAAATTCAGTCCCAAGAAGCAGATTTTGAATTTACCCGGTGCTGAATATTATGACGAATCCACGTGAATGAGGTAATATGTAGGCATTATATTAGGTATTATAAGTAATCTAGAGATGATTTAAAGACTACAGGAGGATGTGTGTAGATGTAACCTACTAGGCCAAATATACCATGTCTTATCAGGGACCTAGGTGTTTGTGGGCTTTGGTATCCACGGAAGGGCCCTGGAACTGATCCTTTATGGATACTGAGAGATGACCGTACTTGTCAATCCAGATGGAGTCACCTCAAGTTTTTCTAAAATAGAATCTGATTTCAAAACAAAAAACAAAAACAAATTTTAAAAACCTCAGGAATGTGTCTATAATACTAATATTCCAACCACGGATCCTGAAGTACTAATTCACTCAACAAACCTACTTCCACATGTGAGGCTCCATGCTGGAGGGGGAGGGGAACCTGTACAAGAGGGGGACAGAGGGCCTAAGGGTCTTGAAGGTTAATTGTTTACAGAAGGAAAAAGTTGCACATATCATCAGGTACAGATAAAGTAACTGAGTTCTGAGGAAGAAAATGACTTTAGCCAGGGGATCCAGAGGTTATTAGAAGTGACATGTGAGCATGGCTCTGAATGACTGACAGGGTCTCTGAGGCCAACATCGTTCACTTAATGTAGCTCACTGAGGTTTTTGGTCTGCTCTCTGGCACTATCTTGAGAAGAGGGGAAGTATTTCCACATGGATACTGACGTGAGTTCTCCTGTTCCAGGCTCACCCCACCAGACAAGCGCCCATCATTACCCGTGAGATTGGCCGCCATCTCTTCAGCAGTCTGTGACAGCCGCAGTCCTTGTTTCAGGGGACCATCTGAGTCCACATACTGCCGGCGTTTGAGGTAGCAGGACACTGCCATCTGAATCTGCTCGGTACGCACTCGTTTCATGACCTTCGAGGGAGGCAACCAGAGGACGCAGAGACATCAGGGGCCTGGGGAAGCAACCCATCCAACTGCACCATTGCAGATGGATAGGATACGTGGGAGAGGAAGACCAGCCAAGTGGCTAAGTGGCCTGGTAAAGATGCAAATCTAAGTTCCCTAGTTCCAACGTGGTATAGGCTTCTATTTTGTCTGTTTCTCCAATGACAATACAGCCAACTTCAATTACAGAAAATAGGAAAAACATCGATAATAAAGTCCTTAGATCACCCCCCCAAACTGTTTAATACCAAGATTCCAATCAGCCCCATGAAACTTTTCATTAGAGAAGCTAACAAAAAGCAAACAGGGTCAGTTTGAAATTTAAGGCCTTTGATTTCTCCTGCCTACTCTGTGAGAGAGGTGTTAATTAGCAGTGAACCAGCCAAAAAAGCAGGCAGGAGGCAGTACCAAATCAAAGACCACAGAAACTAGATAAATAGATGTTAACAAAGTATGAAGTTAGCAATGGTGAAGGGGGTTGTGATATTTTTTCTTAATAGCAAGGAAAAGGCTGCCAGCTCTAAGTGGAGGATTTGCAAAATGTGTTTTCATTTTAATTGTATAATATTATTTATCTTTTTCACTCTTTATTTAAACCACAGGTACAGAAAGGCAGCACAATACTAAGAGAATATGTATAGGTGTTAGTATATGTCTCATAAATTCCTGTAAGAAAGGAAGGTGGTAGGAAGTGACCTAAACAGAAGTAAATTATTTTTGAATAATTCAAGCTAATTTGTGGGTTCACAAAAAGAAAAAAAGAGGCATTGTTTCCTTTGACTATTGAGTTTATCAAGAACGACAGGAGCCCTGAGTATTGCCACAGCCTCAAACACTACTTTGCCAGAAATAAAAAGTCCAGATGACCAATGACAGCTGGATGAATTTTGTGGGTTCACTTTTGTCATGTAAAACATACATTCCCTTCCAGGACCAAAATATGGTGTCCATTTTGGAATGCATTTCACATACCCATACACACACAATCATCCCAACCAAAGTAACATTCTCTAAATCAAGGTTTCCCGGTTGTTTTGTGTGGGAGATCTGTTTTTGATCATTTATTTGGATGTGTTTAAGTTTTCAGTTTCAGTTACATGCATTTGAATTCTCCTTATGAGTTCTTCCATTCTTTCTTTTTTGAGACAGTGTCTTGCTCTGTTGCCCAGGCTGGAGTACAGTGGCAAGATCTCAGCTCACTGAAACCTCCGCTTCCTGCGTTCAGCTGATTCTCCTGCCTCAGCCTCCTGAGTAGCTGGGATTACAGGCCCATGCTACCATGCCTGGCTAATTTTTATATTTTTAGTAGAGACAGGGTTTCACCATGTTGGCCAGGCTGGTCTCGAACTCCTTACCTCAAGTGACCTGCCTGTCTCAGCCTCCCAAAGTGCTGGGATTACAGGCGTGAGCCACCATGCCCGGCACTTTTTAAGGGCCCTTTTTAAGACGTAAAATTCCACCTTTTCCAGAAATCTGTCATTTATTTATTTTTATTATTATTATTATTATTTTAGTAGAGAGGGGTTTTTGCTATGTTGCCCAGGGTGGTCTCAAACTCCTGGGCTCAAGCAATTCTCCCGCCTCAGTGTCCCAAAGTGTTGGGATTACAGGCATGAGCTACCACGCCTGGTCTTATTTTTCTTTAAACATAAAAAAATTATTTGTATCTAATTTTCGTCCAACTGCAGTTTCTTTTAATGTATGATGTGTGGTGAATAACCAAACAAATGTTTTGTCCAATGACTACAGCTTACACACTGTCCCAACACCATTTGCAAATAATTATTTCCTTCTAAACTGATTTGTGGGAGCCCTTTACAAATATACTCTGAAGACCTACTCTTCAATTCCCTACAAGTTATACAACAGAACAAACTGTGAAGGCTAGAGACATACTCACAAGTATACATACATATAAATATAAAATGTTAGGACATATATATTTTAAACTATATGAACAGAAAGATTACATTATCTGTGCATTTTATTTCTAGATTGCCAAAGAGTTAAAATATTTGTTACACAGAAGGGGTACTAGGTCTGTGATTGTTAAAAAGAAGGAACACTGTGGTTGTGAATCAGTGACATAATGAAACACAATAATAAATTTCCATATACTGAACTCTCCTCACTATGAAATTTACCTTGGTTGGGTATGGTGTATTATCTTTTCACTGTATTGATGGCTTAGGTTACTTTTTAATTGAGCTTTTTTTTTCTATTGCTAATACAGGGATTCCGATACTTTGAGAGTGGGGTCCCTGCTCCACTATCTGTGGCCACTGATCAGCACTGCTCTATCAATGATCCTCCAACCTGGCTGTACATAAGAATCCCCCTGCGAGTGTGTGAATACGTATACATAATTTCAGCTCTGCAGATTCTAGCTCAGTGTTATATTTAGAGGAAAAAAATTAAATGCACACAGAGGCTGTGACAGTACTGCCCTTTCCCAGTGTGGCCCAAAGTCAAGACGAGTCAATCCAACCAGTGCCTCTTCCCATCACTTGCTAAAGCTGCTCTTCACCTAACTTCAAGAGCTCCTAGTCTGCGGACATTCCCAAACAAGCCCAACTCCCTACTCTAGCTGAGACTGAAACCTTTCCGGATTCCACAGTGCCAATCTTTTGCTGATTTGGGAACGGATACACATTTTAATGTATGTCCATTTGCATTCAAGTCAGATGGGACTGGATCTCCCAGATCGCCTCTGACAGGAAAAAGCCCTGCATGTGAAGGACACGAGAATGACTGATCAGGAAAACAGATCCTGGGATGACACAGTGTCTTCAAGGTGGGACAATATACATATGTGTCTGAGGAGGAAGGGAAAAGATGTGAAGCTATGAAAGAGTAAACAGAACGGAGTAAGAATGAATGATAGTCAACACGGACCATATTTAAGATTGCTAGACGCTAGTTTGTAATAATGACTCTAACAATTGTGCTTAAATTAACTGCCCCAAATAGCACTTTCTCTGAGTCCAAACCACTGTTTATGATAAGGGAGCTTCCCTGATGGTGGACAGTGAGCCAACTGTAGGGCCATGGATCTTAAGGGCAGGAATTGTGGCAGTGACTCTCTTGCATAAGCACACTGAACTCAAATACTAGAGACACGACCCAATCAACTTAGCTGGGTTTTATTCCAATGTAAACATATTTCAAGTGACATGGATAATTAATGAACCTGAGAGAAATCGGTCCCCTCTACCCAGATTGATTTCCAGACTACTAATATCCAAAAAGGGACATGTGAAGAAAAAAATTCTCCTTAAACTAGACCAAAGTCTCTTGAGAGACTCACACATAAGACGAACACTGCAATTTTGTTACCTGCCTAGCTTTTCCTATAATTATGACATTTTTCAAACTTAAATTGGGTTTAGATATAATTATGCTTTGTTAACACTTCAGAATTTCTCATAATTTTCAATTTATATAAAATACTTAAACTTTCAGAGGTAAAAACAGATGTCAAATACTCTGCTCTTCACATCACATTATTAGTATTTCTGGAAATCAAAAGAATTCTGACACGATGTATATCTATCTATTCTCGTATATTAACAGTTGCCAGATACTTCAACAAAGTTGCTATATAAAATCCCACATGATCATTTCAATGTAACAACTACGCAGGGAAAACTACAGCCACACTTAACATTCAACTACAGATATATGGGGAGGTGGAGATCCACGGAACCCTGGCACACCTTAAGATGCTATGAGTGTGGAACTCTAGTCTGGTCAGTCTCTTCAGTGGTTAGACGCTGCATCCTACCCCTCCACCCCCCACCCACCTTAGGCTCTAACATACATGGTGGGTAGAAGAGTGCCGGAAGGTACCCTCACCCACCATGTCACAGGTGAAAGCACTATACAGTTCCATGAAATGCCAAAAGAATACTACCTGTCTCCCCCATCCCTCCCCCTGCCCTAATAAGGTGGCAGCTTTGAATAGGGGTGAGTTCAAGATAAATTCAGGCAAACTCACTACACAAACCTCAAATCAGCTCTTCAACTGAGGCTTCTGACCATTGGCCACTGTGTTTTTTTTTTTTTTGCTTTTTTTTTTTTGAGTAACTGTATTTTTTCCCAATAGTAAATTTATGCTTAAGACAGATGAAAAAATTATTTTTGCATTTTTTGTAAAACGTCTACTAGGTAACTCAAGTTATTAGTTCTCTTCACTCAACAGTAACGAAATAGTTGTAATCTCTTTCAAAAAATCAGTCTAAGTAGGACTTAAAACTCTAGCTTTGCGTTAATCATCATGATAAAGTGTATTCAATTAGCTTTGTGAAAATATAAATCACAGCTGAAAAATAAATGAACCATACTACTTTCAGTTTCAGTCATACCTCATAGAATTTAAAAATTATGATAGCCTTTCATATTCAATCTTTCCTTAGACTGACAGAAATACACTTGAACTAGAAGCTGTGTTTTTTCCCATAGTGTCCTAAGAAATAAAATGGCACATGAATAAGGTCATAGCTGGGGCTCAGGATGCAGTGAAGAATGTGGAGTTTTGGTGGGGATGGCAGCAGTGGTAGAAAGAAGGTGGAAATCATGAAATCCAGAAACAGATGTCATGAGAAATGGATTTTCTCCAACATCAGCTGGGACCTCCATGATTTTCCAGAAGTCTTGTTTCATCAACTACTTACCCTAGAGCCTTCCAGCTATGCTATTCTAAACCTTCACCAGTCTCCTCACCCAGCCAGCTGACCCCGCTTCTGACCTACTGAGACTTGGGTTCTTTAACGCTTGTCTGATCTAACCGGTCACTTTCCAGCACCACCCTTCATGATCTCTCAGCTGGAGTGATGCTGCTGAACTCACCTCCTACTTGAAACTCTTTTGGCCTCTCCCACTGCAAGCCTCTCTAGTGGCTCTTCCCTCCCCCTTTCTGTCTGCCGCTGCTTCTTTGCTTTCCCTACTTCATCTCACCACTTACGCAAGACTTACAGTCAGACCACCTTCCTGAACTCAGTTGATTAACAGACATTTCCACCTGCAATACCTCTTCCTTCTCCTGGTTTTCTTAGCCAGCTTAATGGTGCCATCTACACCATTAAAGCAACAACCAAAACAAAAGAAAACAAAACACTCAAAAAGCCAGTAATGATGTTAAGATTTCTTTTCTCTCTCCCTTACTTTGAAGAGGACACCAACTCCTATTCTAAATGGGAATTCTCTCTGAACTTAAAAAACAAATGTGGCTAGTGCAACTGAACCATTTCTGATGCGCCATCTTGACTGTTTGCTATTTGACAGCACAAATTGCTTCTCTCTCTTTAGAGACGTGGTCTGGCT
Organism: Ateles fusciceps; assembly: GCA_036589455.1. Taxonomy (NCBI): domain Eukaryota; kingdom Metazoa; phylum Chordata; class Mammalia; order Primates; family Atelidae; genus Ateles; species Ateles fusciceps. The sequence continues at coordinate 821,108 of JAZHEH010002229.1, forward strand.
ATATTGCCCAGGCTCCAACTCTTGGGCTCATGACACTCCCAGCTCAGCCTCCCAAGTAACTAGAATTACAGGTGCATGACACTATGCCCAACTCTACAAAGCACTTCTCAACTGGACTATTCCAATTTTCTTCCACCTTTAGGTCCTCCTTATATGGCCCTTTGAAAAGCAGCCAGAGTACGTGACAAATCTAATCATGTTACACCCAAGCCTAAATCACCCCCCAACCCTCATGCAGGTTGTCCCCCTCTTGCCATCACTCTTCCTCAGTTCCCCTAAACAGATGGAGAGTTCCCTGAGGACAGGGTTTTCCTTATCTTTGAAACTCATCTTAAAAACAAAGTGAGTGTTATCTAGCTTCTCCTTGGAATTCCTGAGAGTTTATTTTAAGCTCATGATCTTTTTGAATTTCTACTTTAATACTATATTACAGCATAGCAAAAGTGCTTCCATACAAAATCTTATCAACATGGAAGTGTGTGGCACAATCTACAGAATGGCTATCTACACTACTTACTATGCTTGACCACATAAAGAAAACTCACAAATGCTCTATTTGCAAACACCACTGCAGAAAGAAATAGGATGTCCTGTTCTGAAAATAAGGGGTAACATGTTTTCCTATGCTTATCACTGTTCCTGAAACTGAATTCAAATGCAGTACATGAGGATTTGGAGATGGTCCTATGACATTAAAACGTGTGTGTGTGTGTGTGTGTGTGTGTGTGTGTGTGTGTGTGTCAGAGTGGAAGGAATCATCTGCAATTTTTCATTCCAGAGCAGTACTATTGTCCAAGAGGACTTTTGGTAAATGCTGGAAGTGTTCCAAGTCTGCACTGTTCAGAACAGTAGTCACTAGCCACACAGGGCTATTGGGCAGTGAAAATATGGCTAGTGCAACTAAGGAACTGAATTGTTTTAAGTTTTGGATAACACTTCTGCTTACTAATTACAAAATCTCCAAAAGTTAGTATTTTGTTTTAAAACACAGCTACCTTTTAGTACTGCCAAACATTGTAAAGTTATTAACATACTCATACACTTTGATGCATCTTATTGGGAGCGTATCTTCTCTGACCACTAAACAAAGAATTATAAATGGAAGTTTTTTATACTGTTTTCTAAACACTGACAATATACAACACTCTTTAAATATTTTTTTTAATTAAAAAATAAGAAGGGAAAAGACAATTTGCTTCAGCAGAGAAACAGCAGCAGGTAATTTCTTTCTGTAAAATGTCTAACTCTCACCCTTGCAATAAGAAAATTAAAAAGAAAACTTTTTAGTCAACTTTAAAAATAGAGAAAACTTGGAGGGTTACAGATGAAAATCAAATGTCTAACTATAATCTTTATTAATTTACACATATCTAAGATATGTAAGGCCATATATTAATTTACAAAACAAGTTTACTCCAACTATCCACGAATATCTTAAACACTAGTGTCTGTGATGAATTAAGCCACTATGTTGCAAAGAACTTCCCTGGGTTGTATCCATTAAAAAAAAAAGAAAAAAGAATTAAGCTACTATGAATCACCAAATTCCATTTTCCAGAGCACGTACCATCTACTAGATCTGTTACAATAAAGCACTTCTGAAATCCATACACGAGGCTCTTGCTGGAAATCTCAACCCAAGCCATCAATGTCTGTTTAGGTGAGCAGAACTTCTTTTCATTCATATATATATATATATGTGCACACAGTGACACACTTTCTTTTTTTTTAAGATCTGGAAAAATTAGGTTTCGCATTTAACACTTGTACTTCATGATACCCCACACCCCTATCAGGAATAATGACTGAATCTTTCCTATTTTTTTGTTTCACTTATTTGGTGAGATTGAATAAATATCCCAAAGTAGCACCAGCTGAGGTTGTTCCCGTTGTTCCCATTGTCTTTCCCAAAGAGCACCTTGTCGTTCAAAACAGTGTCTGAGAAAGAGTGCCCTGTAACAGGGGAGCCCAAACGTGACTTCTGGGGGGGAAACTCTGCTTGTGATCAAGCATATGCAATATATACTTCAAGATAATTTTTAAGAGGGAAGGCTGCCTGGTTTCTTCATGTCTTCTATAAGTGCTGCCTAAGCTTTGAGATTTGGATTAAAATGCCCAACTCTACCGCCATTTTCCTTTTGAAATCACAGGCAGACAGGGAACTGTCAAGACTTGCTTTTTAATTTTAATAGAAAATAAAATAAAAGTAAAACAAAATAAAAGTAAAATAGAAGACTTTCATTTTGAGACAAGGTCTCGCTCTGTCACCCAGGTTGGAGAGCAGTGTCACAATCACAGCTCATTGCAGCCTTGACCTCCTGAGCTCAAAGATCTTCCTGCGTCAGCCTCCCCAGGAGCTGGGGTCACAGGCATGCACGCCATCACACCTGGTTAATTAATTATTATTATTTTTTTTGGTAGAGACAGGGTCTCAGGCTGGGCTCAATCTCCTGTGCTCAAGTGATCCTCCCAAAGTGCTGGGATTATAGGCATGAGCCACCACACCTGACCCTACTTTCAACATAATACTACACTACTAAAGGTATAATCTTGCCAAAAAGCTAATCTGATGTTATCTATGTTATCTCTGCTAAACTTAAAAACTTTCTACTATCGCTAGGCGTGGTGACTGATGCCTGTAATCTCATCACCAAGGCCAAGGCGGGTGAATCACCTGAGGTCAGGTGATCAGCCTGGCCAACATGGTGAAACCCCATCTCTACTAGAAACTTACAAAAATTATCCAGGTGTGGTGGTGCATGTGGTCCCAGCTACTCGGGAGGCTGAGGCAGGAGAATCGCTTGCACCTGGGAGGCGGAGGTTGCAGTGAGTTGAGATCGTGCCATCGCACTCTGGTTTGGGAGACAAGAGTGAAACTCTGTCTCAAAACAAAACACTTTCTACTGCCTCCACTAGTGTGAAGAATAGAAAAATACAGTGTCTACTGTGTCATTTCCAGGTTACTTTGATATGCCTTTGTTTACCTCACTGGACCAATCCTTGGTTCTTCTTACTCTGCCGGTGAGTCCCACTCCACCTTCTCCCCTCAGGGCCCTCCAGCAGTTGGAGGCACTACCACACTGGCACTACAATCTGGTTTGGCTATATCCCAACCACACTTTGCAGCTCACCTTAGTCATCTCTTCCTCCCAAAAGCTTCCTTGATCACAGTCCCTTCCACACACCGACCCAGGAACAAATCTCTATAGTAGAACTCTCATCTGTTTCATACACTACCACTACAAATACCTAACACTTTCTGAGCATACCGGGTGCTAAGACACTTCAAGCACTTAAAATTAAGTGCTTTACACAGATTGCCTTCTTAAGCTCACAACAAACCTATGAGGTAGGTAACATTATTCAGATGGGAAAGGTGAGGCCCAAAGAAGTTACAGTGCCAGGTCAGGAACTCAGGCCATGTGGCCGAAGGGTCTGCGCTTTTCCCTTCTATAGCATCTTGCTGCTCAAGGGATTCTACACATGACCAGGGGCTTCCTGAGGGAGAACAACAATGAGTGCTTACCAGATGCTTGCTGAGAATGATCAGAACACTTACTACTTGAGAAGTCATCAGTCACATAGAACATAGGCTGGAAACTTGACTTCTAGTACTGTCCATTGAGTAATGCTGGTTTAACAGATGATCCCTAGAGCCCCCTTCCAGCAAAACAAACTAGCAAAAACAAAACCCCCTTTTTTTCCCCAGAGATGTCCTTTATAGGTGCTAACATATAGCTTGCAAAACCAAAAACCTATTACCAAGTAGTTAAGTGAGGCTTTACCTAGTTTCAGTGACAGAAGCACACATAAACCTCACATTTAGAGGCAGGAGCAAGAAAACCATCCCAAGATACACTAATCTAATTTGTTGTTGATGACAAAGAAAAATACTTGAAACAAGCCCACTTTTTAATTTTCTAGCTTAACACTGATTTTCAAGGCCGGAAGGATTTATAATTCATTAAAAAATTAGCACATATTCCATTTAACACACAAAAAAACTCTGGACTACAAAGAACCTAGAAGGTATTTTGCCAAAAAGAAAATCATAATAGCTAACATTTAGCCTTTTTTTGAGACAGTCTTGTTCTGTCACCAGGCGTCAGGCTGGATGCAGTGCAGTGGCAGGATCTCGGCTCACTGCAACCTCTGCCTGCAATTCTCCTGCCTCAGCCTCCCAAGTAGCTGGGACTACAGGTGCGTGCCACCATGCCCAGTTAATTTTTGTATTTTGGTAGAGACGGGGTTTCACCATGTTGGCCAGGGTGGTCTCGATCTCTTGACCTCGTGATCGCCCGCCTCGGCCTCCCAAAGTGCTGGGATTACAGGTGTGAGCCACCGCGCCCGGCGCCATTTTCATATACATCATTCTTTTTCTGGGTACCTGTAAAAAGGTCCTTTTTTGGGAGTCTGAGGCAGGATTGCTTGAGCTCAGGTGTTCGAGACCAGCCTGGGCAACACAGAGACACCTTGTCTCTTAAAATAAAATAAAACTCCACGTTTAAGTTATTCCTCATCATCCTATTTTACAGATGAAGAAACAACAGCTCAGAGAGGTTACGCAGATGGCTACATGGTTTCCATCCGAGGTCTACTGTCACCAAGCCCTATCCACTACATTAAGCTGTTCCAAAGTTTAACATGTGGCCAGATGCATTTAACCTATTTAACCTATTAAGCAGATTTAACCTATTTAACCTATTAAGCACATTTAACCTATTTAACCTATTAAGCACAAAACTCCCTTTTCTACTCCCACTTCCAAGTAGAGCTGTAAGAACTGGGGAACAGCCTCCAGTGTCCTCTCCTGCACCCCCAACTCAGGTGTTGGCACACTTGAATCGCCTAATAGAAAACATGCTCCGCCCTTACTGTTCCTCTCAGCACAGCTCCCAACTGCCTCTTCGCGGGAGTCACCATTCCGAGATTCCAATCGGCAAGGTCAGTTTAGGTACAGTAATTTAAGACAGACACCGCATGGGACTAGCATTTACCTTCTGATCCCAGAACCACACAGACTGCGAGATCCGCAGTACAACGACTTTCACAACTGATGGGAGAACTGCATGTAGCGTTCCTGCACTCCACTTCCGCTAAGTCTAAAATGACACCACTGTTTCTAATCTTCCATTCACTTCGAACCAACGCCTTATCGAATACATTTTCAAAAGCCTGGCAGCTTCGCAAGCTGGAGGAGGTGAACCCGTCCCACGCCATGGGCGCACCAACCTTACCTTGCTGTCATGAGGCAAAGAGCCCTGAGACACCCTTGCAGGTCGGCACTCTCCCGCAGCAGCTAGTCTAACTCTGGCTCCCCCGTGTCACACGCGGAGACCGACTCCACACCCACCCACGCACGATCACCATGTGCAAAGTTGAATCCCGACTTCGCCGCAAAGACATTTCCTTTTCCCCTACATGCAAAGGAGCTGTGAAGACGTGCTCCCCGCCAGGCTGTCGGGCACTGAGATCCCTGCCCCGCGGGCGCCCGCCACCTCCTCCCCGAGCCCAGCATCCGACCCGCAGGACCCACCCCTACGCAGGAACGCGACGCCCGTCCAGGTGTAGCCGCCGACTGCAGGCCACGCCGCCGGCCACAGCCCGGGACTCGGGAGGCCGAGGGCGGAGGCGCGGCCGCCGCGCCCGCGCAGAGCCGCCCGTCGCCCCCCCGCCCCGCCCCCACCGCCCCACCCCCACCGCCCGCCGGCGGGAGTCGAGGCGCGCCCCGCGAGGCCCCACCGCCCTGGTCCCGCCCGCCCGCCCGCTGCGCGCGCGCGCCTCGCGACCCTCCCGACCCTCCCCGCCCGAGCGCCCCGCACTCACTGAACATCCCAGGAGGCTCCGGCTCCCCTAGCCGCCGCCGCCTCCGGGATCGGGTTGCTTCCGCCTCCGTCGTCTCTGCCGCAGGGTCTCGCTCCGACGGCCGGCTCAGCTGGGCCCCCGCGCCCCGCGCCCCGCCGCCCCCGCCGCCGTTTTGGGCGGCCGCTCCATGACTGACTGACACGGAGCGGGCCGCGGGCTGGGCCGCTTGGGCCTCCAACGCGCAACCGTCTCCGCCAATGGGCGAGGCGCCTCGGCGCTCGGCTGGCGACGCCTGGCGTGCGTGCCGCCCCTCCCCGCTGCGCCGCTGGCGTCGGGCGGAAGAAGCGCGGGGGCCGGGCCCACGTGGTGGGACTGCGGGACCGGGATAGCCGCCGCCGCCGCCGCTGTCCTCCGTTGTTTACCCGGGGCTGTCTCGAGCTGAGTCCCCTACCGGGACCGGGTCCCGAGGTGAGTCCCTACCCTCGGTGAGGTCTCTACCTGGAGCCAGGTCCCGAGGTGAGTCCCCCACCCGGGGCTGGTCCTGAGAGAGCCCCTACCTGAGGCTGGGCCCCGACGGGGTCCCCCACCCGGCCCAGTTCCAGTGCGGCCGGCAGACTCTGGGCGAGGGCCGACTGGGCGCGCTCCGTCTGTGAAGGCGAACTCCCTCCTGGCTCCTAACTGCTCTCCTCTGGTTGTTGTTGCTTGGTCTCTTTCTGCTGGGCAGGGAGTGCTGGCAGGGCTTTGGTGTCCGCCCCGGACTTTGCATTGCCAGGTAAGGGCGGCTGGAGGCCAGGAGAGCGGAACTCTGGCGGAGCCGGGGGAGAGCATCTCGGTCGTCTTTGAAGCCAGTTCAGCAAACACTTGTTACGCACTTTGTAGCTGTCTTGGTGGCGGTCTGTGGTATTGAACTTAGAAGTCAGGCATCGTTGAATTCGTTTTGGACATTTTGACAAAATGGGAACACTGACAGCAGTTGATGGTTCTTGTTCGCTGCAGTAGAGTAAAGGATAATTTAATTTCTAAAATGAAAACGGTTTAACCTTCCTTTTTACTATAACTTTTAGGAAACTCAAAGCCAAGTGTACCCAGTTTTATAGTAACTGCAGGTGTTTGATATGTTTTTTCCCCTCGAGACTTCATTACGATTTTGTATTCTATTTTTAGTCTTTTCCTTGTGCAAGTATCTCTTGTAGAGTCTTTTTGAAGTGTGTATGTGCATTGTAAATTTATACATAAATGAATAAAAGTCTTAGTGGGAGGTTACTGTTGCAGCTGAAGTAACAGTATTCCTTTGGGGATTTCCTTTTCACTTGGAGACATGTTACTTTCTCCAGATATTGCTTATGTATCTTTTCCTCTTTCAATTGGAAACAATGTATGAATGACTTTCCACAAGTAATGTAAACACTGATTTTTGCCGCCTTGGATTCCTGCACACTCGCCTTTGTGGATGTGATGTTTGATCACAGCTGGAATATATATAGTACATCTTCTGTGTGTACCATCCATCTTCTGCCTGCTTTTGTCTGAATCTCATGTACATACCTTAAAAATGTACATACCTTAATTTTAAAATACTTTATTGCCAAAAAATGCTATTGGTTATTGGTTATCTGAGCCTTCAGGGAGTCATGCTTTTGTCTGAAAATTCATGGAGTCTAGTATCTTGTATGAAGATTTACCGCAACCAATCTGTTGATTAATTAAAAACTTTTAAAAGAATGCATACAATACAGCAATACTGTTGATTTTCTGGTGCCTGCTCAGTCTGACCATGTTATAACATATATTTTTTTCATTGTTTCAAAATTGTAGATAACTTGTAGCAATGGCTGCTGTTTATTCTGGCATTTCCCTTAAACTTAAAAGCAAGACAACTTCCTGGGAAGATAAACTAAAACTAGCTCACTTTGCTTGGATTTCTCATCAGTGCTTTCTTCCAAATAAAGAACAAGTAAGTTTAATGTGAAGTTCATATTTTTATAGTCTATCAAGATAATTGCATATTGGCAATTGGTTAAAATAAAAAAAATAGAGAAAAGATTGGGGAGGGAACTTTGTTGGAAGTTAAATGAAATGTCAGTGAAAAAAGTAATGAGTCAGATACTTCATTAATACTTTTTTTTCTGTTAAAAAACCTCATTTAGGTTGGGGGCAGTGGCTCATGCCTGTAATCTCTATTTTGGGAGGCCAAAGCAGGAGGATCGCTTGAGGCCAGGAGTTCTACATCACACTGGACAACATAAAGAGATCCCTTTATGTTGGGATCTCATTGTGTTTTGGGATTTGTGTCCTGGCTTCCCCCACATTACCTGCAGCTTAACCTCTAACTTTAAAAATATATATATATGTTAGACATGGTGGCATGTGCCTGTAGTCCCCATTACTTAGGAGGCTGAGGTGGGAGGATCCCTTAAGTCCAGGAGTTTGAGGCTGCAATGAGCTATGATTGTGCCACTTCACTCACGGTGATAGGGCAAGACCTTGTCTCTTTAAGATAAACCCACTGAATTTAGCATTTCTTTTGTTTGGAGACATTATATTATAAATTAAGTATATACATTAATGAACACATTGGGAATTAAGTTATGAAGTTAGGTTCTGAAAGTCCATTGATAGCTGCATTTGCTTATGAATCCAAAGTGATATTTCATAAGCAGTTGGTGGTGCTTTGTTAAAAATCTTCAGAATTGGATAAATTAAAGGTTGGGAAGTAGTGAAATGTTAGAATTAGTATAAAGCCATTTTAGAAATAGGCTAGGTACCAAGAAAGGCATTGCATTTTGTTAGAACTTCTCAAGCTTTTTTGGCTAAAAAGTAGTCAGCATGATAAACACCAGGATGACAAGCTCATGAAATTGGATTAATACACGTCCAGTTGCTGTTGTCAAAGAAGATAGCACAAAATGTGTCCAAGATGGATGACATATGTAAAGTGATGATGAAGCGTGGTGCATAGAGCAGCGGTCATATCCAGTGCTTTCTACACCTGAATGAATGTGGGAGTTATTTTGGCAGCTGGGCAGTCACCTGGCAAGTGCTGCCCAGGGGTGAAATGAAGGGGTGGCTCCAGCAGCCAATCGGACCAAGGTTTCTGCTGTTAAACTGAGAGATTGTATTCCTTCTGGCATCTGTCACTGTTCATACTGTTATTGACAGTTCTGGTATCCTGAGCTGAGGCCTCACCACCTTTCTTCAATGTTTTGTGAATGAGGAAACATGACACGGTAATGGAACTGGTATAGGTACAGTCCTCCTTTTCATAAAGCACTTGTGTGATTTCATATCCACTGTCTATCTCCCCGAATGAAGTATAAATATTAATAGTGTTAGAGGTTGAGCTGCAGGTAACGTGGGGGGGAAGGCAGGACGCAAATCCCAGACTTACGACTCTTACTTGCTTTTTTGCTTTGTGTGTCTGATTCATTCTGTGGTTATTCTGAGCAGTTGTATTTCTAACTTTTTCTTTTTCTTGTTTTTTTCTTATACGATCTGTTCTAACTTTTAAAACTGAGTACATGCGTATCTCAGAGATACTACAGGCTTGGTTCCATACCAGTGAAATAAAATTAAGATCACAATATTGCAAGTCACACAAGTGTTTTGGTTTCCTAGTGCATGTAAAATTTATGTTTATGCTATAGTTTATTAAGAATGCAATAGCATTATGCTTAAAAATGCATGTACCTTAATTTAAAAAATACTTTATTGCTGGAGAATGCTATTGGTTATTGGTTATCTGAGCCTTCAGGGAATCATCATCCTGGAGAGTCTTGCCTCAGTATTGATGATCTGGGTGGTGATTGCTGAAGGTTACAGTGACTGTGCTTCTTAAAATAAGATAACAGTGAAGTTTGCTGCACTGATGGGCTTTCCTTTCATGAAAGACACAGCATTTTACCCATGGGAGAACTTCTTTCTAAATTGGGCTTCTCAAAACCTGCCACTACTTATCAACTAAGTTTAAGTTCTGTTCTCAATCCTTTGTTGTCGTTTTAGCAATGTTCACAGCATCTTCCCCAGGAGTAGATTCCATCTCAAGAAGCCGCTTTCTTGACTCATCTCTAAGAAACAGTTTATTTGTTCAGGTTTTATTAGTCCCACCTTCAGGCTCCACTTCTAGTTCCCTGGCTGTTTCCAGTGTACATGCAGTTACTTTCTCCACTTAAATCTTGAGCCCTTCAGAGTCATCTATGAGGACTGGAATCAGCTTCTTCCACACTCTTATTAATGTTGATATTTTGACCTCTTTTCATGATTCATGAATATTTTTACTGGCATCTAGAGTGGTGATTCTTTCCAGAAGATCTTCAGTTTGGCTTTCTCCACATTCATCAGATAAATCACTATGGCACCTGTAGCATTAGGAAATGTGTTTCTTAAATAATCAGACTTGAAAGTCAAAAGTACTCCTTGATTTATGGGTTGCAGAATAAATGTGTTAGCAGTCACGAAAACAACATTCATCTTCTTGTATATCCCTCAGAGCTCTTGGTCACCCTAGAGCAGTAATCTTCTGATAGGAATCTTTTTGTTCTGATCTGTCTCAATATAGGCTTAAAAATCTTCAGTAAACTATGCTGTAAACGGATGTGGTGTCATTCAGGCTTTGTTTTTCCATTGACAGAGCCCAAGCAGAGTACATTTAGCATACTTCTTAAGGGCCCTAGGGTTTTGGGGATGGTACATGAGCATTGGTTCAACTTAAAGTTACCAGCTGCATTAGACCTTAATAAGAGAGTCAGCCTGTCCTTTGAAGCTTTGAAGCCAGACATTGACATCTCTTTTCTAGCTATGAAAGTCCTAGATGGAGGCTGTGCTCAGTGGCTCACACCTGTAATCCCAGCACTTTGGGAGGCTGAGGCGGGTGGATCACCTGAGGCTGGGAGTTTGAGACTAGCCTGGCCAACATGGTGAAACCTTATCTCTACTAAAAATTAAAAAAACAAAACAAAAAAAACTAGCTGGGTGTGGCGGCAGGCACCTGAAATCCTAGCTACTAGGGAAGCTGAGGCAGGAGAATTGCTTAAACCTGGGAGGCGGAGATTACAGTGAGCCGAGATCGCGCCATTGCACTCCAATGTGTGAAACAGAGTGCGACTCTGTCTGAAAAAACAAACAAACAAACAAATAAAAAAACCCAAAAAAACAAAAATAAAGTCCTAGATGGCCTCTTTCAATAGAAGGCTGTTTCTTCTATATTGAAAATCTGTTGTTTAGTGTAGCCAACTTCATCAGTGATCTCAGCTAGATCTTCTAGATAACTTCACCTGGCACCTTTACGAAGATGGCTGCTTTCCCTAAACCTCATGAACCAACCTCTGCTAGCTTCTAGCTTTTCTTCCACAGCTTCTTTACCTCTCTCAGTTCATAGAATTGAAGAGAGTTAGGGTCTTGCTTTGGATTAAGCTTTGGCTTAAGGGAATGTTGTGGTTGGTTTGATCTTCTATCCAGACCACTAAAATTTTCTTCACATCAGCAATAAGGCTGTTTCACTTTCTATCATTTGTGTGTTCACTGGAGTAACACTTTCAGTTTCCTTCAATAACTTTTTCTTTGCATTCACATTTTAGCTAGTTGGCTCAAGAGGCTTGGTTTTTGGTCTGTCTCACCTTTTGGCAAAATGCTTCACTAATTTTAATTATTTTTAGCTTTGGATTTAAAGTGAGAGACAAGCAGCTCTTCCTACCACTTGAACACCTAGAGGCCATTGTAGGGTTAATTGGCCTAATTTCAATATTATTGTATCTCAGGGAATAGGAAGGCCAGAGAAGAGGGAGAGGGGGAAATAGTCCTTTCAGGGTAATAGCATTTTGATGGAGCAGTCAGGAGGCATAGAAGATTTATTGATTAGGCTTGCTGACTTAGAAGGACACAGTTCATGGCTCCCCCAAAACAATTAGAATAGTAACATCAGTGATCACTGATCACAGAGCACCATAACAAATAAAGTAAGAATGAAAAAGTTTGAAATAGTGGCAGAATTTCCAAAGTGTGCCAGACACGGAGCGAGCACATGCTGTTGGAATGAAGGATCCGGTAGACTTGTTTGGCACAGGGTTGCCATAAACCTCCAATGTGTAAAATGCAGTATGTGTATCTACAAGGCACAATAAAATGAGATATGCCTGTATAACCTCTGCAAAGGGGGTAAGACATGTTAGAGTTTCACCTGAAACTTTTTATTTGCCCTTGCTGAAGACAAATTTGTTGTCTTCCCCCTCTTTATCCTTTAATAATAAACATTTTAAAATACCAAAACACTTATGTTATATTACCAAAGGTAAGTTTTAAAAGAAAGGTTTTTTTTCCCCATGGTGATTGGATTTGATTATATCTGTAATGTCCCTATAATGGCCAACATCTTTCTCTCTTAGCAAATAAATTTATTTTCAATGTATGTTTCCTTCAAATTCAGGTATTACTTGATTGGGCAAGACAATCATTGGTTGCATTTTATAAGAAGAAACTTGAACTGAAGGAAGATATCGTTGAAAGGCTTTGGATCTATATAGATAACATTTTACATAGCAGAAAATTGCAGAATCTCCTCAAGAATGGAAAGACCATTAATCTTCAGATTTCCCTAGTCAAGGTAATTAACTCTTCCGTTGTCCTATATGCATTGGATGCATCTCCATTGATTTCTTCTTAATGCTGGAAACTTGTTTTAGTGTCAATTGTATGAAGATACAGGAAATATCAAGGTAGGGGGAGAAGAATGTAATATTAGAATTACAATAATAACTTTATTGAATGTATGTCATATACTCCATACCATGCTAAACCCTTTGTTATTTAATATTCAAAGCTTAGAACTATTTCATAAACAGGTGATTGATTACCTTTTAATTGGAAAAGGTAGCTAGCAAATTATGCTACTCTGATTTGTTTTTCTTCTTCTCACCTTTCTTTCGGTCTGGAGGGAGATCAAAGGCCAAAAACCAGACAGGAATTTCCTCAAAGGGTTATTTATTCATTTATTTATTTACTATGGCCTTTGAGCCACAAGTGCCACTAGTGGCTTGGCTGGCAACCCGGGGACTTCCTCAGTTTTTGACTGAAAGTGATTTTGAAGTCTCAGATCAGAATTATGAACTTCATTGTCAAAATGGAGTGTGTTTAAATACCATGAGAATAGCTAGACAGAATAAAAACTGCTACTAATGAGCACTTAATGTGTGCCAGGCCCGAAGAAATTTAAATTTCCTAAAGTCCCATGGCTAGTTAGTGGCAGAGCTGGGATTTGAACCTCACTCAGCCTGAGTGTAAAGCCTGGGTTGTGAAGCCATCACACTGCCTCACCTTCATGAGTGTGCAGGCAGAGAGAAAATCATTAGAGGCTAGGAACGGAGAGAAACGAAGATTGAGCTCCCTGATGGCACATAGACTTTAATGGTTCTTGAGACTATGTTCCAAACTGGGTCAGTTTTTAAAATAAACCAGTGGTCATCAAAGTGGCTTATTTCAAATGGTCTTTTGGAATATGGGAAGAAAATGTCTCCTTGTTTAAAAAGCCATACTTAATTTTTATTTTTATATATGCTTTATAGTTATATAAAATGTTAGTACTGTAGTATATGTGTATAATTTATAAATAAATTATACTTATTTAGTATAAGTGCAGGAAAAATTGATGAGTTGTATAATAAAAAATTTGGAGATCACCATAATAGTGCATTGACATTTAAGGATTTGTCATCTTTGTTACAGCTTTTCCAAAGTAACTTTAAGAGTCCACGGCCAGCAATTACTTGAATGGAAATAATAATACCTATCTCATCACGGCACTGATAACTTAGCACCTGAGATAGGTTTGATTCTCAGATTCCATAAGGCTGAGAGCAAGTCACTTAATCTCTGAGTGAATTATAGAATCTGCCTGGTTCTCAAAATTTCCGGTGTTTGTGAATTTTGGAATTTTGAGAGCAGTAGACAATGGATTTGCTGTATAATAATCAGTAGTAACATAACATTTGCTTCCCTTTTTTAAACAGTTTTTGAGATAGAGTCTCCCTCTGTCACCCAGGGGGAGTGCAGTGGTGTGATCTTGGCTCACCTCTGCTTCCTGGGTTCAAGTGATTCTTGTGCCTCAGCCTCCTGAGTAGCTGGGACTACAGGTTTGTGCCACTGTGCTCAGCTGATTTTTATATTTTTAGTAGAGATGGTGTTTCACCATGTTGACCAGGCTGGTCTCGAACTCCTGGCCTCAAGTGATCTGCCTCCGCCTCAGTCTCCCAAAGTGTTGGGATTGCAGGCATGAGCTACTGCACCCAGCTGGTTTCCTTTTTTGAAAGAGTGACTTTTGCTTTGGCTTTTTAGGTAGAAAAAGCACAATTGACTATAAACGTGTATTTTTTTTTTTCTTTTTTGAGACAGAGTCTTTCTCTGTCACCCAAGCTGGAGTGCAGTGGCTTGATCTCAGCTCACTGCAGCCTCTGCCTCCCAGGTTCAAGCAGTTCTCCTGCCTCGGCCTCCCAAGTAGCTGGGATTACAAGTGCCCACCACCACACCTGGCTACTTTTTTTTAAATTTTTAGTGGAGTTGGGGTTTCACCATGTTTGCCAGGCTGGTCTTGATTACCTGACCTCAAGTGATCCACCCTCCTCAGCCTCTCAAGGTGCTAGGATTACAGGGGTGAGCCACCACGCCTGGCCTATAAACATGTATTTTGGACCACAAGGTCTTAACTCAAGTGCTACTGTCTCTGCCTGGTACCATTTAAGGTCAATTGCAGGTTTAGGATCTAAGGGAAAGTGATATATGGCACTTAAGCCTTTTAAAACCCAGCTTTTAAAAAAAGGGACAGCAAATTTACAAAGGCATGGATCCTTTTTTCAATTTGCATTGGTAGAAGATGGATAGGTAGAGGAATTAAAACAGGTGCTTTGCCTTATTTTTGATGCACTAAGCTTATGTCAAGTTCATTGATACATGGTATTTCTTACCAAGGTGAGGGTAATGGGTGAGTTTGTTGATTTTTTTTTTTAAATACTTTTCTTGCATATGTGTGGGTCTAAGATAAGTAATTAATTTTCTTTCTTTCTTTCTTAATGTTCAGATCATAAATGAGAGAATAGCTGAGTTCTCTCTTTCAGGATCCCAAAGAAACATCTGTGCTGTCCTTCGATGCTGCCAGGGCATCCTGTCAACACCTGCCCTTGCTGTCATCTACACAGCCAAACAGGAGCTGATGGTGGCCTTGCTGAGCCACCTTTGCTGGTCGGCCTGCAGGCAGCCAGAAGGAGCTGTGGTAGCTCAGTTGTTTGAGGTCATTCACCTGGCCCTTGGCCATTACCTCTTGATCCAGCAGCAGCAGGTCAACCCAAGACGTGCCTTTGGGGGATGTGACCGCTCACCTGCTCCAGCCAGGCCTGGTCCTGAGGCACTTACTCTCCGGGGGCACATGGTCGCAGGCTGGTCAGGGCCAGCTGAGGCAGGTGCTGAGCCGGGGACATCAGGAGTCAGATTGAGGCCATGTTCCGAGGAGGAGTTTTTCAGCCTGAGCTGCTGTCATCCTACAAGGAGGAGCTCTTGGACCAGCAGCAAGGGGATACGAAGACGGGAGCTATGAAGAACCTTTCTGGCTCCCATGGACACCGTGCTCACCAGGCTGGTCGATGCTGGCTACTGTGCAGCATCCCTTCATACCTCTGTTGTGGCCAACTCGGTGGCCTTGTTGTATAAGCTCTTTCTAGATTCTTACCTCAAGGAGGGAAACCAACTTCTCTGCTTCCAGGTTCTCCCCAGGCTGTTTGGCTGCTTGAAGATTTCACACCTGCAGGAGGAGCAGAGAAAAGCCCTGTCCACATCAGATTGGACCACAGAACTTTTGGTTGTGGAACAGCTACTAAACTCAGTGGCCAACAACAATATCTACAACATCGCTGCTGACAGGATTCGGCACGAGAGGTTCAGTTCCACTTTTACCGCCGTGTGGCTGAGCTGCTGATAAACCATGCACAAGCACCCATTCCGGCCTGGTTCCGCTGCCTGAAGACTTTGATATCACTGAATCATTTGATTTTGGAGCCAGACCTGGATGACCTGCTGGCTTCAGCTTGGATCGATGCAGAAGTAACAGAGCTTCGAACTAAAAAAGCCCAGGAAGCGCTTATTCATACTCTCTTCCAGACTTACGCCAAACTCCGACAAGTGCCACGGTTGTTCGAAGAGGTTTTGGGGGTGATCTGTCGTCCAGCTGCTGAGGCACTGAGGCAGCCTATGCTGGCCTCAGGCCCATCCACGGTGCTCTGTGCGTGCCTCCTGGAGCTGCCTCTGAGTCAGATCCTGGACACGTGGTCCCTTGTGTTGGAGAAGTTCCAATCTTTAGTCTTGCCCTATTTGGAGAGTGATACTGACATGGCCCTGAAGTCACTGTCACTGAGCTCGCTGCTGCATTGCATCATGTTCAACATGAGGAGCCTGGACAGCAGCACGCCCCTGCCCATCATCAGACGGACACAGAGCATGATGGAGAGGATGCTGAGGGAGCTCGTGCAGCCCCTGCTGTCCCTTCTGGACCCCCCAGGTACAGAGCTCGAGCTGTGGCTGCAGAAGGTCAGTGACTCTGCACTCCTGCTCGCTTATACCTGGGCCCAGGTGGATGCTATGTTCAGTTTGAACTGTAGCCAGTATCACTCTATGTCTGGGGCCCTTACAGGTGTTGCTCTGGAGATCTCGGACCTCCCTTCATTGCTCCCAGGTGTAGAAACACAGCATTGGAAGAAGATAGAGAACTTTACAGCTCAGTTCAACTCTCTTGGTAGGTACTGCTTAGAACAGCTGTACCTGCAGAGAATGAAAAGAACTTTAATGCAAACTAGTTTCCGGTCTGAAGAAGCCCTCCAAAGTTTGAGGTGTGATGCTGCCTTTATTATTGGTTCTGGCAGAAAAAACTTGAATCAAAGAACGACGGCTTCCTGGGACAGTCAAGTAGGAACAGTGAGTGGACTCACGTACCCTGTAGCACACTGGCACTTGATTGTGTCAGATCTCACCGTTTTAATATCCTATCTGTGTCCAGATGATGTGAGATACCTGGCCAGTGTCCTGCTGAGAACTTTACCATTGGGCAGAGCCCAGGACGGCTCCATAGATGAAGAGCCGTACGTCACACTGCGAAAAATATCAAGAGCCATCCTTAGCAGCCCTCTCTTTCCAGAGATGCAGTCCCTTCATTCTGCTTTCTTAATGTGTTTAGCCGCAAGATGTTCCAGCATTCTGTGTTCTGGTGCCCAGCATGACTCAGGTTTTGTCAGTCAGCAGCTTCCCTGGCTTTTTGAAAAGGACCACATGGTTGTGGCTCATTGGGAAAACAGATTTGCAAAAGCTGGACCTGAAGGTATAGAACCTAGAGGAGAAATTGCCCAGAACTTACTATCCCTGGTCAAGAGTGACTTCCCCATCCAGCTGGAGGGAGAGCAGTTGGAAAGCATCCTGGGCTTTTTGGAAGTGATGTCTACTCTACAGCTGGACAGCCTCTTGCCGCCCTATCATGTGCATTATTTTCTTCTGTTACTGTCCATGGCTGTCACCAGACTAGGATGCTCTTGCTCCTCCTCACTGGCTCTCAAGTTCTTGACTACTTGCTACCAGCTTCTTGGTTACCTGCAAAGGGGGAAGAGTGCTCGGTCTGTGTTCAAGATCATGTATGTTAGCGATGTTTTTGAGATTGTACTGACCTCGTTGTTCAGAGCTAGTAGTAGATTCCCTATTGAGATGGATGATCCCTCTTGGCTGGAATTCCTCCAAGTGATAGGGACATTCTTAGAGGAGCTAATGCAGATGCTCATCCAAATGAAGCTGAGCTCGGTGCTCAATTTTAGAAAAATCACCGCCTTCCTCTCTAGTTCCAGACGACACATGGAGGCAGCTTCTGGCAAGCAGCTGGAAAATCAGAACCCCCAGGGCAGGCAGCTCCTTCTGGTGTCTTTAACCAGGTTGTGCCATGTCCTAGGACCTTCCTCAAAGAGCAGAAGCTGGGCCAGGAGGCCCCAGCAGCTGTGTCTGAGCTGCTGCAGCAGGCCGTGCTGCAGACAGGAGCTGTGCTGCAGCTCTGCTCAGTGCCAGGGACCCAGGGCTGGCGCCTTCCCTTGGTCCTCATCTCATCTGTCAGCATGCTCTTGGAAGCCGACCTGGGCCAGCACTGCAGGGATGGAGAGGCCAACACTTCCCAAGTAACTGACGGGACACTGCTATCCCATGCTGCCCTCTACCAGGGTGTTTACGCTCAGATACTGCTGGAGTTGCCAGCTCTCGCAGGACATCATCAGTCTTTTCGGGCAGCCTTGCAGTTTTTGACTCTGTTCTTTTTGGCCCCAGAACTCCATCCTAAAAAGGACTCTGTGTTTACCTCCATGTTTCACTCTGTGAGAAGAGTTCTTGCAGGTAAGGTATTTTCTCCTGAGCTAATACTATGTTTATAGAGGTCTAGTTTCCGCTGCTCCTCTCTTTGGAACTGGAAATAAGTGAACACGTGGTGTGTTCAAAAGGTACCACATTCGGACAGTGAGACAATCTCCCTCCCAGGCCCAGCACCCACAACTTCATGCCTTTTATTTACATTCTAGGCACACTTAAGCAATTACCCTTACCACTGTTTCCTTACTTTCTGTGCAAACAGCAGCCTCCTCTGTATGTACTCTGTGTATCAGTTGCTCACTTATTTTGGAGGTTGTTCTGTGTAAGTTTACAGTTTTGAGATCCACTCCTCTTCAGTTTTTTAGCCTTTAACTTGTCTTGGCTGCAATGAGATACATAGACACTTGCATCCTTAGTAGGCTCTTATGTATCAGACTTTCAGTGCCATAAATTGACTTTAAAAAGATATAAAAATCTGCCAACCTTAAAAAAGTACAAAACAGGGCCAGGCATGGTGGCTCACGCCAGTAATCCCAGCACTTTGGAGGCTGAGGGGGCAGATTGCTTGAGCCCAGGCAACATGACAACCCCATCTTACAAATAATACAGAAATTGGCCACGGAGTTTGAGGTGGGAGGATCACCTGAGCCCAGGGAGGTTGGTGCTGCAGTGAACCTTGATCCTGTCATTTCACTGCAGCCTGGGTGACACAGTGAGACCCTGTCTCACAAAAATAAATACATAAAATTTATTATTTATTATTTATTTTGAGCCACACTGTTGTGCCACAGTCTGTCCCCAGGCTGGAGTGCAGTTGGCATGATCTTGGCTCACTGCAACCTCCACCTCCCGGGTTTAAGCAATTCTCCTGTTTCAGCCTCCTGAGTAGCTGGGACTACAGACGTGTGCCACCATGCCCAGGTAATTTTTGTATTTTTAGTAGAGACAGGATTTCAACCATGTTGGCCAGGATGGTCTCGATCTCTTGACCTTGTGATCCACCCACCTCGGCCTCCCAAAGTACTGGGATTACAGGCATGAGCCACAGCGCCCAGCCAATAAAGTAAACTTTAAATTAAAGAGTACAAATTACTTAATTTCTAAAGAGCCTTTTACAGTTTCTTGAGGGCAGGACTGTGCCTTCCTTAGTTCGCCCCGTCGCCCCCCCTGCCCCCTCCCTCGTATTAGGATGCTGTCAGGTGCAGGTGCTCATTAGACCAAGGCTCACCTTCGATGTCATCATAGTGTTTTAGTCTGAAGGCAGCCTTCCAGGCAACAAACTAGGACCTCATACACAGCCTAGAAGTGAGAGAGCTCATGTCTTCCTGCACAGAGTCGACCTTTACAATCCCCCTTGGTCAAAGGTTAATGGGTTACTGTGCAGCCATTAAAATTATAATTGTGAAAACTCTTATGAAGACAAGGGCTAGAAATATCTAGAAAATATTATTAAGCAAAAAAAGTACAGTATGAAATGTTAAATCTGCCACAATTACAACTATGTAAAATATGCATGCATGCAGACAAGGGCTAGAAATGCATGCAAAAATTAAAATAATCATTGTATTAACATGTTATGGTTGTTGCTGTTTTCTTACTTTATACCACTTTAATGTTGCATTTTAATAATACATCAAAATACTTGTCTATGGTTTAATTAAACTTGCCATAGCAGGGGATAGATTATAATGTCTTTGGAGGCCCATTTAGAGTTAGTTGAGGTTTTCCTGTAAATATAGTGAAAGGTGATTAAGATTTGTTACCTTTATTAGGGTACAAATAAAATACACTTTTACTCCTCCCAAAAAACAAACAAGCAAACAGTTAATGGAAGAGATTTCTTCTGTTTCGGGATGGCACATACCACAATTGTGGGGAGGCTTTTCTTTTTTGTTTTGGTGGTAATGAAAGGGTTGGGGTCAGGTCAGTCTTTTGAGGTGAGGTGTGGAGATCAGGCAAATCTGATCCTGAGAGCACAGGTTAACCTCTGTTTCTGGGTGGAGAAGCTGTGACGGCTGGGGCCACGGGCCTGCCTTTCAGTACGTGAGGGTTAAATGGGTTCTGACAGAAAATGAAGCCACCTGGTCTGCCTGTGCAAGCACCAGAACTGAAGTGCCGTGGCCCAAATCACGCTGCTGATGTCTCCCTTTCAGTAACCTCTCTGTTTCTGGCTTGACTGTGGATTAACTGATAGGCTTTGATATTACATTGTTCTGTCTTACTGTGTCAGTGACTCTTTTAGGGAATGGTATTCACCTTCTTAATGGGAGCTAAAATCGAGTCTTTTATTAAGCCTAATTACAGTGTTCTAAATGAATGGCCCAAGAAACGACAGCTGGTGGTCTGAAGCTCTGCTCCTGTGCCCCTTAGTTAAACAGAATACTTTGTCCTCCTTTTCCTCTTCAACCCTGGTGAGTTGAGGCAATCTCTCTCTCTTTTTTTCTTTTCTTTTTTTGAGACAGAGTCTTGTTCTGTCACCCAGGTTGGAGTGCAGTGGCATGGTCTCTGCTCACTGCAACCTCCGCCTCCTGGGTTCCAGCGATTCTCCTGCCTTGGCCTCTAAAGTAGCTGGGAGTACAGGCGTGTGCCGCCACACCTGGTTAAGTTTTGTATTTTTAGTAGAGATGAGGTTTACCGTTTCACCCAGGTTGGTCTCAAACTCCTGACTTCAGGTGATCCACCTGCCTCGGCCTCCCAAAGTGCTGGGATTACAGGTGTGAGCCACCACGCCTTGCCGAGTTGAGGCAATCTTTAAGTCCTAACTGTATGTCCCTGGACTTCTGGTATCTTTTCCCCAGGGACAGCCTCTTGGTCACAGCGTGGTCAAGGTCGGGCCAGGCCAGCTTGCCACACTGTTGTGCCCTCAGATCGTCGGCCTGGGGTGTTGTTGTGTCCAGGCCTCTTCCACCTGAGCTGTTAGGCTCTGTCCAGGGAAGTGCCAGAGTTGTGAGTGCTGTGGAAGAAATGCCAAGTGAGGAGTGGCCCAAGGCTTTAGTCAGGGAGAGGGAGGTGTGAGGAGGGGCCGTGCAGGTGCCCCAGCCATGGAGTTCTCCCTGTGTCCTCCTCGAGGGTGGCTCAGAGGTGGACTTTTATAAAGATGCCTTCTGACAGTAGAACAGAGGACCTGAATTCAGTTACAGAAACCAACACTTCTAAAAATGCTTCTTGGCCGTGAGTGGTGGCTGGCATCTATAATCCTGCACTTAAGGAGGCTGAGGCAAGAGATCACTTGAGGCTGGGAGTTTGAGACTAACCTGGAAAAAAGCAAGACCCCATCTCTCCAAAGTTAGCCGGGTGCAGTAGCATGCACCTGTGGTCCCTCTAGCTACTCTGGAGGCTGAGGCGAGAGGACCCCTTGAGTCCAAGAAGTCGAGGCTGCAGTGAGCCATGACTGTGCCACTGCACTCCAGCCTGAGTGATGGAGTGAGATCCTGTCTCCAAAAAAATTAAAAAAAAAATTAAAATGCTTCTTGTATGTTTGAGGCTGTATCCTGCTCTGGAGAAGAGTGAGGTGTTGATTTTGGCCTTTGTAATTAAGTAAACAGACATTCGCACCAATCATAGGGTAAAGGTGGGGGAGACGCCATAAAGCGAACCGGAGTGGTGGGACCCTGGGTGGAGAGGCCACATACAGGCCTAGCATGAGTGGCCCTTGAAGGGTAGTCAGGGCAGGTGGAAATGGGAGCCTTTCATGTGAGGGCACTATGTTGTGAGCTCTGTGGCCTTTTTAAACTTGCCAGCCACAGGAGTTGGTGCTGTTATACCCACTTCACTGATGAGGGTGTTGAGGCTCAGGAAAGGAGCCTCACTGATGAGGGAGATCATGAGTCAGGGTTTTACAGTTTGTGGGAGACTCAGACCTAGATCTTTACCTCTCAAAACCTTTGGTCGCCTTTCCCCCAGTGCTGTAAACAGTAAGCAAAGACAGGAAAGCAGGAAGGTATTCTGGCAATGTGGAATAGTCAGATGGGGCTGAAGCGCTGGCTGGAAAGATGGCCTGGGGTGCAGTTGATAAAGGGCCTTGAGCGCCCTGGCTTTGGGTGTTATTGTGAAACCGTGGGCCCAAGGACACCGGGGGATGATGGGAAGCAGCCAGGTGACTTCCTGACAGTCATCCGGTCCTGAAAAGTGAGTCTCTTAATCTTTTTAACTTTCCCATCTGTTTAAAATACCACCCACTCTTGTGCCCCTACCAATTTTATAAAAGAAATACAAAATAGAAAAAAAAAATACAATTGACCCTTGAACAACATAGGGGTTAGGGCACCAACCCCTGGCACAGTAAAAAAAATCCATATATATCCTTCTGAAACAATTCTGTTAAAAAAATCATGTATTACTTTTGACACTCCAAAACTTAACTACTACTAGCCTACTGTTGACCAGAAGCCTTACTGATAACATAAACAGTCGATTACCATGTATTTCACATATGTATTTATGTATTCTTATAATCAAGTAAGCTAGAAAAAGGAAGATATTAAGAAAATCATAAGAGAAAATGTATTTGCCAATTCATTAAGTAGATTATCATCAAGGTCTTCATCCTCTTCGTCTTCACATTGAGTAGGTTGAGGAGGAGGAAGGGGAGGGGTTGGTCTTGCTGTCTCAGGGGTGGCAGAGGCCGAAGAAAACCCATGTATAAGTGGATCCATGCAGTTCAAAGGTTGTTCAAGGGTCAACGGCACAAAGTGATAGCCACCTGTCTTCTGTGGCTCAGAGCTTACCTCCTAAGCATGGCTGTCATCTTCTGTGTTTGTGTGTGTACACTGCACAGGTACAGCTGTGTGTGAGAACATGGCATCACGCTAAATACGTGTACCTGCTTTTTCCACCAGTGCTTGTATTACCATGCCCCTGACTTGGTGATTTTTGATGGCTGCCATAGCTGGGCATGATTTCATCCTATGGCTACTTGGTAATTTATTTCACCTGTCTGTCTGTCACATCTTAACAGGTTTGGTTTCTTTCCCACACAGATCCTGAAATTCCTGTTCAGGTCACTCAGGATATTGAGCCTCATTTGGGAGCCTTGTTCACCCAAATGTTAGAGGTTGGGACAATAGAGGACTTGAGGCTGGTGATGCAGTGTGTTCTCCAGGGACTGGATGTCAGTAACATGTGGAAAGCAGATGTTCAGGTGGGTGGCTTCTCCCTCCTTGCGTGGCGGGCTCAGAAACCATGTCAGCTCAAATGGGAAACCTGATTTAAGTTGTGGTGTCACCCCTAAAACTAAACAAACACATTCTAACTGGTAAAGACTCTAAGCAAACAGGGGAGCCATGGCTGGGACAGCCCAGGCTGCAATTTAGGGAGGCCTTAGTTTTCCAACGGGAAGTTTTTCAAATTACTGATGTGTGGTCTTAGCACATCAAATACCAAGTATTACGTATTCACAAAACTGATACATAAAAAAGTTAAATTCTGCTCATTCTTTGCTGAAGACCTTTCGCACCATACTTTTTGAAACATGTGGCCCGATTGGGCCATACTGCCCTCATGCCAGCATTTGACAAGCACTTAGGTTAGCCTACCCGCTTCAGTTCCCATGGAAGTCAATAATACAGCCTGCATGGTGTTGCATTTGCTGAGTGCCTTTGCACAGAGCTCACGTGCTGGGATGTGCTCCTCTGAGTGCCCTTGGGCACTGGACCGGTAGATGTCCCCACTCTTACACAAGGAAGAAGGCCACAGAGCCAGTGGTTGGTGGGGCAGAGACTCCAACCAAGGTCTCTGATCTAGGCATATTCTGCCTCATGAATGGCTTAGTGACTCCTGGTCATATATAGCACACTAGTATTGGGTACTGATTTGGACAGGAGAAGAGCTCGAGAGGCTAATCTGGGAGCTTACAGGGAGGGGGTGTAGGTCAGGTCTGAGGGGGGCAGCAGGGAGAACCTGGTCTTCTCTCTGGTCCTTTTTGTTGTGTGCCTCTGCAGCATGATTGGGCGACAGCTCTGAGAAGGACTCCAGGCCTCTGGGCTTCCCTTCAGCAAGCCAAGAGGAAACAAACCCAAATTTCTATTTGGACCAATGAGTCAGGAGATTTCCCAGAGGAAGTGAGACTCCAGTGTGCACTGAAGAATGCAGGGGACTTGGTTGGGGCAGCAAGGGGGAGGAGAGGGGGAGGTATGCACAGTGCAGGAAGCGTGGTGGGCTGCCAGGAGCAGGGGGATGTGCACGTGTGAGAAGATGGACAGGGAAAAGTGCTGGCAGGCAGGCCTGCGAGGGAGATACAGCCTGTAGGTGGGCAGGAGGGCGGGAGTGGAGACGGGACTTTGGGATGCGCATAGTCAGAGGGGAGCAGGGAAGGGAAGAGGGGAAGGACAGAAGCCAGGAGTTTGGCTAGGGTTGTGGTGCTACACAGCATTAGGGGAGAAGAGGCTGGTGTGAGGCTGAAATAGTAACTGACTGACAGCGTGAAATGCCTGGCACTGGGTCAGTTTTTTCATATAGGCACCCAGTAAAGGTAGGGCTCTGCCCATGTCTCATGGTTTAAAACCTTATTTTTCAAAGGGGAAGTTTCTCAAATTACAAATGTGAGGTCTTATGTGAAATACTAAGTATTACATATTCACAATACTGATACATATAAAAGTGAAATTCCGGCCAGTGTGGTGGCTCGTGCTGTAATCCCAGCACTTTGGGAGGCTGAGGTGGGCAGATTATATGAAGTCAGGAGTTCAAAACCAGCCTGGCCAACATGATGAAACCCTGTATCTACTAAAAATACAAAAATTAGCCAGGCGTGGTGGTGGGTGCCTGAATCCCAGCCACTTGGGAGGCTGAGGCAGGAGAATCGCTTGAGCCTAGAAGGTGGAGGTTGCAGTGAGCCGAGATCATGCCATTGCACTCCTGCATGGGTGACAGAGTGAGACTTGGTCTCAAAAAAAAAAAAAAAGTTAAATTCTCCTCATTCTTTGCTTAAGACCTCTCCCACCATCCACTTTGAAATATGTGACCCAATTGGGCCATACTGCCCTCATGTACATGTGACACCTGTGACCACAGCGCCTAACCTGATTGTTTTCATATTTTCCTCCAGCCCCTCCTATCAGTAAGCATGCATTGTTGCTCCGTGAAGTAACAGCCAGCATCCTCTGCATGGACAGAACCTTGACAAAACACGCTCTCTGTAATTAGGTCACAGTGTGTGACCCTTGTGCAGTTCACTGTCCTGGCCCATTTACATGTTTGATTTAGTGAGATACTGCTGAGAGACCCTGAGTTTGCCCCAGCTCTGCTCATCTTCTTCATTTCCTTTCTGTCTGCCTGCTGATGTGAAGGGCGTCCCCCTCAGGACTTAACCCTAAGGACACCTTGTCCATGTCCCCTGACACCAGGGCTCTCAAGGGCTCCACTCCATCGCTGCATTCCCAGGGAACAGGCTTCTTCCTCAGGCAGAGTTCTTAGGAGAGAACGGGCTCTCTCTCCTGCTAAGTTTTTTCTTTTTCCTCAGGCTGTTGTGTCAGCTGTTACATTGCTGAGGCTGCTACTGAACTGCCCACTCAGTGGAGAGAAAGCAAGTCTGTTGTGGCGTGCATGTCCCCAGATAGTCACGGCTTTAACAGTGAGTACCCTCTGGAGAGGTATCCTCCAGCTCCTCCTCTCCGTCTTCCTTAAAGACAGAAGTCAGCCTTTTGGGGTCTGCTGCCATGTGGCTTTATGCAGAGCATGTGTGGGCTGCTGCTTCGTGAGGACAGTGGTGAGCAGGATGCCAAGTTTGCGTGTCTTGCCTGAACACATTGGTATTAACAGTTGGAGTGGTGGAAGGGAGGTGGTATTAAGGGATATTTAGTAGCATTGGGAAGCATCAGACAGGCAGTAAAAGAGAGATGTAATGATAAAGGGAGGCTATTGTGGAGGCCTGTTTAATTTTTAAAATTTTATGTTTTATTATTTTTTTAGAAATGGGGTCTCACTGTGTGGTCCAGGCTGAGGTGACATGGCTATTTGCAGGTGCAAACATAGTGTTCTGCAGCCTCAAATTCCTGGCCTCAAGTGATCCTTCCGCCTCAGCGTCCCAAGTCACCAGGATTATAGGTGCATTGTAGATCCCTGTTTAATCAGATGATAATAGAAGGAATTCTGGGCTGTCTTTATCCCCACAAAATGTCGTGATTAGTTTAATGCACTCATTTATTTGTAGGAGTTGTGTGTGTGTGCGTGCGTGTGTGTGTGTGTGTGTGTGTGTTTAAGGCCTATGATACAGTGAGAATTAAATGCTCTATAGGATGGGATAGTAATATTGCAGATAGGAGGTTATTTTGTTACAATCTTACTCAAATGTTAGGTTGTTGCTAGGCTGTTTGTTTCACTAGAACAGAAGCCTGGCTCAGTTTGGGACTGTCTCCTGCCCTCTGAAAACCCTGACCTGAGTGTTTTTACACTTAGATGTGAAGGAGCAGTAGATATTTTACCATCATCCTCTGCACTAATTCTAGCTGTTGCTACCTGAGTTAGCATTGGCCTGGGTTAGCATGTTCTTGGGGCAAAAGGGTCTAAAAAACAGACTTAATGTTCTCTCTTGTTTTCAATTTGGCTGCTTTGTCATTTTCCTAAGCATCCATGTTGGTGGATGGCAGGGGTCATTGTCACCAAGTGTGTGTGGTGAACATCAGGAGAGGCATGTGGGCTGTAAAAGGAGGTGACCCATGCTAACGAGCGGGCACAGTGTTGATGATGTGCGTGGTAGACCCGCACTGACAAGAACACCAGGCTCAAATCTGCTTATGTCCACCCAAACGGTAGAGCAGGGGTCGACGCAGCCAGAATACCCAGCAGAACGGTGAGCATTGTGAGAGACAGGACCCGAAAGCTCTTACCAGGGCTGCTGTGTGTCTCAGAAGGAGGGTCACAGGTGAGCTCTCCCAGGTTACGTAGGTAAGACTTTGAGCTATTCTTCCTCTTGGGTCTGTTCTCTTTATTTTCTAGATCAGTAATTGAATATCTTTCACTAGAACTGATTTGTAGGAAACTTAACAAATGGTATTTAACTGCCCACTGACCACGTCAATTCATTTTGGAGCACATTTTTACTGCAGTCACTCAGTACTGCAGTGTTTGTGTTATTTCCCTGGAGAAGTACTTTCATTTTTTTTCTATCTCATCTTGCCCTTTAGCTCCTAAACCGAGAAGCTTGTCAGGAGCAGCCTGTGTCCCTCATGGTGGTCGAGCCTGTCTTAGACGTCCTGGCTGCACTGCTGCGGGCAGGGGGGAGGAGGCCATCAGCAACCCCCACCACGTCAGCCTGGCCTTCAGCATCCTGCTCACTGTCCCTTTGGAACATCTGAAGCCACTGGAGTATGGAAGCGTCTTCCCGAGGCTACACAACGTGCTCTTCTCAATCCTACAGTGTCACCCTAAGGTGAGAAGGAGGGAGACAGCGTCAGGCAGCTTTTCCTCTGTGAGCAGGGTACTTTTAAGTCTATAGAAAGGTGGCAGCAAAACTTTACTGTTGCAGGATAATAGTAAAATTAATGATTTGCTAGGCAAACTTTCTGTTCTAGTAAATTTCAGAGCTGAGTGGTTTCTCAAGCACAAAAACGCTCGACCTTCGTACTGTGCTTTTCTAGCGATGTTTTTCTTAATTGGATCTGGTGCTTTGAATAGTGTTTGGATACTACAGGTTGAACATTTCTAATCCCAAAACCAAAATGCTCCAAAACTCGAAACTTTTAGAGCGCTGACATCATGCCACAAGTGGAAAAGCCCACTCTTGACCTCAAGTGATTGGTGGCAATCAAAACAGTCAAAAATTTGTTTCATGCACAAAATTATTTAAAATAATTATATACAATTACCTTCAGCTATGTGTATAATGTATATAAGGTGAAACAAAAATGAATTTTTTAATTATGTTTAGATGGGTCCCATCTCCAAGATATCTCATATGTGCAAATATTCCAAAATCTGAAATCTGAAACACTTCTGGTCCCAAAGCTTTAGGATAAGGGATGCACAATCTGTGCTATTTAAGGAAGCTCATTAGAAATTATTCTGTTTTTTTTTGCCGGGCATGGTGGCTCACACCTGTAATCCAAGCACTTTGGAGGCCAAGGTGGGCGGATCACCTGAGGTCAGGAGTTCAAGACCAGCCTGACCAACATGGTGAAACCCCCGTCTTATAAAAAAAAAAAAAAAGAAATTATTCTGTTTTTGCTCACCACATATTTAAATAAGTCACTTACTGGCATAGATCTCTGGTTGGGCTTATAATTCAAATGGATGTAGAGAATGAGGCATCCTGAGTTCCAGTTTTATAGTATGCTCCTTTTTAAGTTAAACTGAAACTAGGGATAAATGTCTCACAGAAAAAAAATTGCAGTTCAGCTAACATTTAGTGAACATTTGTTATGTGCCACTCCTATAGCAAGCCTGTGAAAGAGGTGGTAATCTGGTTTTATTGAATGAATTGAGGCTCAGTGCCACCAAATTATGTGACCAGTTACTGAGCTGAGTCTAAACCTTAGACTCAAGACTGTTGTTATCTTTGAGCAGTGTTCTTTTCATGGTGCCACCACTATGTGTGTGGCTGACTATATGTGTAGGAACTCATAAATAAGACAGTTAATGCATCACTTAATGACAGGGACATGTTCTGAGAAATGAGTCCTTAGGCATTTTTGTTGTGTAAACAGCATAGATCGTATAATACTTTCACAAACCCAGATGGTACAGCATACTACACACCTAGGCTATGGGGTATAGCCTGTTGCTTCTAGGCTACAAACCTATATAGCACATGACTGTACTGAATCCTGCAGGCAGTTGTAACACAATGGTAAGTATTTGTGCATCTAGATGGAGAAAAGTTCCATTAAAAATACAATCGTATAATCTTATGGGACCACTGTTGTTTATGCAATGTGCCTTTGACCAGAGTATTGTTTTGTAGCGCATGGCTGTGTGTCATATATTTATGCGTATTCAGATATTTTTAAGTGTTTTCGTGTCCTAAGGATAGAAACCTGCCAGCAATGCAGTTTTTAAGAAAAATATTCTCTGGTAAGCTAAACACTCATGAAATTGGGTCTAACTCTAAAGCCTTCCCCCGTTAACAGTTGCCTTGGCCCTGTTTATCTTGTCAGCATCTTTGTTATGAAATCTCTCTGCTGATGTCGGATTTGTGTGTGACCGTACAGTACAAATGCAGTGCACATAAATTGCAAACTGAAATTACAGATCTTGCAAAAGGTGCAAGATTTCATGAAGTTGATGAAAATAATATTAGAAAGCAGCTTGATTCTTCCACAAAACCATTAGCAAATGACAATTTAGTGGAATTAGATTGTTTAATGAAAGGAGAAAATTGACAAGGATAATGACGTGGCATTATAGTAAAAATGATGTGATTAATCATAGCTCACTCTCATCTGTTAGAGTTAGGTAGGGAGACTGATGCACGATCAGTGTCAGCTGTGTGCATAGTAGGCCCACATTGATGTAAACATCCAGGTAGAATCCTCTTAGGTGCCTCTAAAGAGAATAGCCAGCATCACAGCAGGCATACCCAGCAGAACCATCAGCAGTGAATGCTGTTCTAAGCACTTTACATGGCTTAGCTTGTTTAATCCTCATGACAACCTATCATCCTCATTTTGCAGATGAGGAAACTGAGGTGTATACATACAGAGAAAAGCTAGATGATTTGTTGAAGACCACATAGGGAGCCAGAATGTGAGCCCAGATAGTTCCAGAAGGATTTGTGTGCTTTCCATCAGTATGATAGCAAAGGATGGAGAGAGGGTCCTTGGGGGAACTGTATGAAACACTGAGATACTTTTGCAAAAATGACCTCTTTCTGAACACGCTGCAAAAAGTCAATAATTTGACATGAAGAATGTGGTATTATGCTATCAAAAATTTTGTTGGACGAATTATACCAAAGAGAATAATCCCAACACTTGACTTCCTTTCTGTTCACTCTAATACGTGGTGCAACGCTGCCCAGCGGTGTTCAGCAGTGGTGGGTGTGTGCTGTGTCTCTATCGTCCAGCATGGTAACCACTGGCCACCGGTGTCTTGACCACTTGAAATGTGGCCAGTATGACTAGGAACTGAATATTTAATTTTATTTAATTCTAGTTAATTTAAATATATGTAGTCACATGTGGTGCTCTATTGGTGACAGTGTATGGTTGTGATTCAGACCTAAAGATGATTGAGTATAAAAGAAGCATGTTTTGTCATTGGAATCCCATTTTTCTTTTTCTTTTTTTTTTTTTTTTGAGATGGAGTCTCGCTCTGTCGCCCAGGCTGGAGTGCAGTGGTACAATCTTGGCTCACTGCAACCTCTGCCTCCTGGGTTCCAGCAATTCTCATGCCCCGGCCTCCTGGGTAGCTGGGATTACAGGCACCCACCACCATGCCTGGCTGATTTTTGTATTTTTAGTAAAAATGAGGTTTCACCATGTTGCCCAGGCTAGTCTTGAACTCCTGACCTCAGGTGATCCACCTGTCTTGGCCTCCCAAAGTGCTGGGATTATAGGCATGAGCCACTGTGCCCTGCTGAAATCTCATTTTTCAGGATGAAGTTTTCAAGCAGACCTTTTCACCACTATTAATTGAGAGGCTTTGATCCCCATTTTAAGTGCATTTGTTTTACGTACTTTTTTTTTTAGTACTAATGATACTTGAATATATTGATTAGTACTGTTCCTATTATTGTTTATTTCTACCCATTTCTAGACTGGATTAGCACCAGCTTAGAATGAAAGGTATAGACTCAGCAAATTCCAAACCAGGATTGCCCCCTAGACTCCTGAAGTTATGCTGTGTGGGGTCTGTATCCAGATAGTTAAAACAAGAGTCAAAGAGTCCAATACAAGATGGGTGAACAGTGATGCCAGCACCCCCAGGCGAAAGGATGCGGCTACCCCGGAGCACACGCAATGGTTTGGGTGTCCCGATAGACAAGGCTAAGAAAGAAAAAAGTATGAACTCCTTTAAAGTAGAAAAACTTAAATAATCACGTGTGTACTTTTATGTTCTGTTATCTGTCATTACAGGTAATGCTGAAAGCCATCCCTTCTTTCTTGAACTCTTTCAATAGATTGGTGTTTTCAGTTATGCGTGAAGGGCGGCAGAAAGACAAAGGTAATTTGGAGTAACATAGATACAGTTTCAAGTGTATTTATCATGGGGTTTTGCTGCTAGCCACATGTTACTGAAAATAAAACTACTCAGTTGTGTTTAAATAAGAGAAACATTGATATCAAATGAATACTCAAAATAATTTCTATGTTTAAATTTCAGATGATCACATTTTATCCTATGTAAAACAGTGGATGAATCAGGCATCTCTTTATTGACATAGTTCCTTTTCTGGGGAAAAAAAAAATCAGATTTAGGAAATAGTTACTGAGCATGTATATCATATAAACGGGATATAAAAATGACTACAACCCCATTCCTGCCCTTAAGGAGCTTATAGTTCAAAAGGGACAGGCA
Source organism: Ateles fusciceps (assembly GCA_036589455.1). NCBI lineage: Eukaryota > Metazoa > Chordata > Mammalia > Primates > Atelidae > Ateles > Ateles fusciceps. Next base: position 852,728 of record JAZHEH010002229.1, read on the forward strand.
AGTACAGAGCAATCTCATAACAGGGATGAGGTCCTGCCGCTGCTGCTCCAGCCTCACCTTGGCAAGGGTGTGTTTGTTTACTAGGGAAATACAAACTGCCATATGGTAATAGCATTATAGTATATTATGTGTACAATTCATTTTTCAGCTTTGAAGTTTGTTGATTTTGGCTGAATTTCTAATTTGAGGGAGACTTTCATTATTTTAAAAATTGCTGGCCAGTGCCATGGCTCACGCCTGTAATCCCAGCACATTGGGAGGCTGAGGTGGGTGGATTACCTGAGGTCAGGAGGTCAAACCTAGCCTGGCCAACATGGTGAAACCCCGTCTCTACTAAAAATACAAAAATTAGCCAGATGTGGTGGTGGACGCCTGTAATCCCAGCTCCTTGGGAGGTTGAAGCAGGAGAATTGCTTGAGCCTGGGAGGTGGAGATTGCAGTGAGCCAAGATCGCGCCATTGCACTCCAAGCTTGGGCAACAGAGTGAGATTCTATCTCCAAAAAAAAAAAAAAAAATTGCACATATTTCTATTTTATATTGCAGTATTTTGAAATTGCATAGAATGTACCAGCCCTTTACTGTCTAATGTGCTAAACAGTAGGTTAGGGTGTCAGCTCAGATGCTCTGGGACCATAACTCAACTTTGATGGTGTCAGAAGACCCTGTGACAGTAGTTCTGGACTAACTAGAAATACACGAGTGGTGCTCAACTTCTCTCCTACCATTGTGGTTTGGTTTTAAGCAATAGCTCTTTAACCAGACGACTTTTGAGAAAAGGGAAAGGGCATTGTTAACACTAGGCTTCAATTCCTCTGCCTGGTTTTGGGATCGGTCAGTGGCACAGTTAGGTAGTTCGCTTCTTCCTGTGTCTGGTGCAGAGCATGTCAGCTTAATATTGTGAATCGATTTAGGAGCAGCCTTAGTAAACAAGGTTCCCCTCCTGTGCCAGCCTCAGCCAGTTGGTGGTGGCTGCCTGCAGTTCTGTGTCAAGGCCTCTCCGATCATGTCTGAGCTCAGCAAGAAAGAATCCCTGTTCTTGCAGTCATGTCTGCCTAGACCGAAGGCCAGGGCCTTGCTCAGCAGGGGTGGAGCACAGCTTGGTCACACTGCCACAGGCGTGTCCTTTATGTATTTGAGGAAGCGCAGGAGCACATCACACTTCTGGGACTCTGTGCTGTGTTCATGTGAGTGTGGCTTCATCATATTATCTGCTAAGACCTGGTTCTCAGACATATTCATGGCTTAACTGAGTAGAGTTTTAACTTTTATTCTGTCTTTTATTGGTATCCAGTGTGCTTTTTTTAATGAGCACACATTAAATTGGTGGCTCCACATGACAAGTGCCGTGTATTTGTGTTGCAAATAGCATGTGTATGTTGAACAGTCTGAAAAGAGAACAGTTGATGTTAGATATTAAAACATATCACCAGAGTATATTGTCTGTTGAAATGCTACATGAAATGCTACATCAATGGTAACAGTTGACATAATTTTATACAATTACATTGATCTAGAAAAATTGCATCCATAAAAAATGTTTGTATGCTTATTCAGGGTCTTTAAAAAAGGTATCATGCATTCTAAAAATCATCTTTATTGAGTTATGTACAATGTATGCATAACAAATTGCATCTGTTCACAGTATACAATTTAATGGGTTTTATGTATGTATGAAACCATCCCCCACACTCAAAATGTAGAATATATTCCATCATCCTCAAAAAATTCCTCTTGCTTCTTTGCACTTTTGTCTCTACTCTGGTCCCAGCCCCAGTCACTCATCTGCTTTTTGTCATTATGGATTCATTTGTGTTTTCTGGAGTTTTATAAAAATGTGCCTACTAGGCTGGGCGTGGTGGCTCACGCCTATAATCCTGGCACTTTGGGAGGCTAAGACAGGCAGATCACGAGGTCAGGAGTTCGAGACCAGCCTGGCCAACATGGTGAAACCCCGTCTCTACTAAAAATAAAAATTAAAAAAAAATTAGGTGGGCATGGTGGCACACACCTGTAATCCCAGTTAGGAGGCTGAAGCAGGAGAATCGCTTGAACCTGGGAGGCAGAGGTTGCGGTGAGCTGAGATTGCACCATTGCACTCCAGCGTGGGCAACAAGAGCGAAACTCTGTCTCAAAAAAATAATAATAATAAATAAATAAAACTGTGCCTACCATTATGCTGAATGATGGCAGGGAGAACTTCCCCATGGGCTGTAACTCCAGCTGTGGAGGCACACATGCAATTAGGATTCCTGGGAGGAGTTTGTTAAGAATCCCTGGATGATCTTGACACCGTATGGTGGGAAGAACTAGGAATCAGAAGTAAATCTAAGAAGACAGATGAATGTCTACTAATGATAATTGAGTCCTATATCTGTCCACGTATAAAAGGCACATACAGAAACAATTTCTGAAACTTAAGGAGGCAAAGACATAATTCAGAGTATCTCATTTTTTAAATCATATGATGTCGGTAAATGATTTTCTCCCCTTAGGATAATTTTCAGTTTTTTTCCAGTTTATGCCTTTCTTGTAGAACTCAATCTTCTTTTTTTAGTAATCCTAGATTTCATCTTAGAACTATTGATTACTATTCTGGTTAGACTCTTAAAAAACACCCATACACTCTTGCTTTCCCATCTTGCAAGATGGCGGGTGAAAAAGTTGAGAAGCCGGATACTAAAGAGAAGAAACCTGAAGCCAAGAAGGCTGATGCTGGTAGCAAAGTGAAAAAGGGTAATCTCAAGGCTAAAAAGCCCAAGAAGGGGAAGCCCCATTGCAGCCGCAATCCTGTTCTTGTCAGAGGAATTGGCAGGTATTCCCGATCTACCATGTATTCCAGAAAGGCCATGTACAAGAAGAAGTACTCAGCGGCTAAATCCAAGGTTGAAAAGAAAAAGAAGGAGAAGATTCTTGCAACTGTTACAAAACCAGTCGGTGGTGACAAAAACGGCGGTACCCGGGGTGGTTAAGCTTCGCAAAATGCCTAGGTATTATCCTACTGAAGATGTGCCTCAAAAGCTGTTGAGCCACGGCAAAAAACCCTTCAGTCAGCATGTGAGAAAACCGTGAGCCAGCATTACCCCCTGGGACCATTCTGATCATCCTCACTGGACGCCACAGGGGCAAGAGGGTGGTTTTCCTGAAGCAGCTGGCTAGTGGCTTGTTACTTGTGACTGGACCTCTGATTCTCAATCGAGTTCCTCTGCGAAGAACACACCAGAAATTTGTCATTGCCACCTCAACCAAAATTGATACTAGCAATGTAAAAATCCCAAAACATCTTACTGATGCTTACTTCAAGAAGAAGAAGCTGCAGAAGCCCAGACACCAGGAAGGTGAGATCTTCGACACAGAAAAGAGAAATACGAGATTACAGAGCAGCGCAAGATTGATCAGAAAGCTGTGGACTCACAAATTTTACCAAAAATCAAAGCTATTCCTCAGCTGCAGGGCTACCTGTGATCTGTGTTTGCCCTGACAAATGGAATTTATCCTCACAAATTGGTGTTTTAAATGTCCTAATAATCTAATTAAATAACTGATTACCTTTAAAAAAAAAAAACACCCATACACTCTTGAGTTTTTAAGTGTCCATTCCTTTGTTGTGTAGGTAACTGTTTGAACATATCTGTTCTCCCTTATTCTGTTTGCAAAATAAGCCAGTTAAAGAGTCTGGGAAAACATGTAACACTTGAGATAATTTTCACCCATGTTGAAAGTATAACATAAAAGAGTTAAAATGTGCTGTTTTTGAACTAATTGGTTGGGGAACACTTTGCTGTCTGTAGGAAGCACAGATGACCTGCCCATGGTCCTGAAGTGTGCACGCCTGGTTGAAAGGATGTACAGCCACATCGCTGCACAAGCTGAGGAGTTCACTGTGTTTTCCCCATTTATGGTGGCCCAGTACGTGTTGGAGGTACAGAAGGTAAAATTGGGTTCAGTGTCTTTCACCAGGTGCTTCTGTTTATGGTTCTTAAGCAGGGTTTCTCAACCAAAATGGCAAGCAATGTTGTGGGTATGACAGTTCTCTGTTGCTGTGTGCATGTTTTAGACAGGGTTTTGCTTGCCCACTCAGGCTGGAGTGCAGTAGTGCGATGATAGCATACTATACCTTCGAACTCCTGGGCTCAAATGATCCTCCCACCTCAGCCTTCCAAGTAGCTAGGACTACAGGCACGTACTACCACACCCTGCTAATTTTTAAATTTTTGTAGAGATGAGGTCTTGCTGTGTTGTGCAGGCTGGTCTCAAACTCCTGGCCTCAGGCATTCCTCCTTCCTTAGCCTCCCCAGTTTCTGGAGTCCTATTTCAAGGTATTTAGCAGCATTCCTACAGGGTTTTTGTAAGGACCAAATGAAATGACCTACAGAAGGCCCAGCAGTGCCTTGCATACAGAAAATGCTTGATTATCTGTCTTGCTCCAGTGCAAACGTTGGGGTCTATTTTGATTAGTTTTTTGTGTCATATAAAAGGAGCAGAAATGTTACCCAGGTCCAAGAATAGGAGCTCTCATAGGGCTAAGCTTAATGGAGACTAGAAAGAGGGGTTCTACCAGGGAGGTTGCAGTGAGCTGAAATCATGCCACTGCACTCCAGCCTGGCAACAGAGCAAGAGTCTGTCTCAAAAAAAAAAAAAAAAAAAAAGAAAGAAAGAAAAGAAAGAGGGGTTCTAGATCTCAGGGTTCCGGGGTCCCCTCAACTGCAAGAGAGTTCATGTATCTTTACTCTGGGGGTCTGTCATTCATGTGACTCAGCTGCTTTCAGATACTCAAAGTAGATGACAAGGTGGAGATACAGGTAGTTGTTCAGATATATTAAGGAAAAATATCTTTGTCCAAATTAATCTGACTTTTTGATTCAGTGTTCTGGATAATTCATTATTCATCAGTTACCCTTTTTTTTTTTTTTTGAGATGGAGTTTTGCTGTTTCACCCAGGCCAGAGTGAAGTGGCATGATCTTGGCTCACTGCAACCTCTGTCCTCTGGGTTCAAGCAATTCTCCTGCCTCAGCCTCCCAAGTAGCTGGGATTATAGGCACCCACCACCATGCATGGCTGAGTTTTGTATTTTTAGTAGAGACAGGGTTTTGCCATGTTGACCAGGCTGGTCTTGAACTCCTGGCCTCAGGTGATCCACCTGCCTTGGCTTTCCAAAGTGCCAGGATTACAGGTGTGAGCCACCTTACCCAGCCATTCAATAGTTATCTTACTTTGAAATGTCATTGTGCTATTTTCAAAATTCCACAGGACCCTGTGTGAGCCATAGTAAGTTCACTACAGAACTTTGTAAATCTAGGCTGTATAAATCTTGGTTTAAATTGATTGTGACAGGCTTGAGCAAAGTGCGGTGTATTCGTCTGTCTTCTGTATGTATTGATATACATTATGTTGTGTTTGATCTGTCTATAAAATATCCAGTTCTCCTTTGTAAAGCTTGTAAGAACAGTAGTAAAATCACAAGTAAACTTGTTAGGGTAGAGGTGTCAGCATTTCTCCAGGAGATTGGGCTGAATGGGCTTCCTTAGAAAACCTGGAGCTGCATCAGTTTTCATCCCTGCTCCTGTTGTAGGTAAATCTAGAATACTAAATAATTTCTACCCCGTTGGCCTTGCTCACCTGGGCAGGCGGCAGTGCCTGTCCTGTGGGTGGGGGGGGTGGGGGCAGCCTGGCCGTGCAAGTGCAGAGCTGTGTGGGGCCCAGACCTGGTAAGAGCCGTGGATCTTGAGAGCACCTCTTCCAGTTGTCCTGTGACCAAGATGTGGGCTTGTAGTTTGGTTTCCTTGCAGTTATTTAGGCTTTTTATGGAATCTTGGTATTTCCCAAGCACACCAGTCATTAATATGTAAGCTTTTGATGAAAGAAAAGCTGGCATTATTTTCTGTCTTACTGAATAATAAAATGAGACATAGTATTATCACTTCACTAAGGTCCAAGAAGAGAAGCAGTAATTTGAACCCTTAAGTCACTAATTATAATTCTGAGATTTACTTTATGAAAAGTCTCTGGCTTCCTGGCCTCATTATTCATGTGTAATTTATGCTCATCAGTTATATTTTTATTTTTAATCTTGAAAGCCAAAGGCCTTGGGAATTATGTAAGGCCATAGCCTCCCAGAATCCACTGGTACCACGGTCTGTGTTTTATCTTTCATTTGTTTTTAAATTCAGTAACGAAGAAAATATTCCATATGCATTAGAGGCTTCTACTGAGAGAGCCATAAATCTTTCTAGACCAGCGTGTTGAAGTTTAATTAAATGCTAGATGTAATGCTAAATAGATCTCCTTTGCATTTTCCTTGTACTTCTGCAGAATTGAGTATTGCTGGTGGGACCTGTCAGTAGTCAGGGGAAGACGACCTGGTGAGATGTGTTAGTCAAGAGAAGGGGCAGCTGCAGAGGCCTGCTCGTTTCTTTCCTCCAAGCAGTAATGGGTCCCTGTGGAAACATGCAGGAAATTATGGCTACTTTCATCTTCTTTTTGCCCCTAGGCCAAATTTACAATGTCCTCTACGGATGCTCCTCGACTTAGAATGGGGCTGTGTCCTGATAACACCATACTATGTTCAAAATACCATAAGTCGTAATGCATTCAGTACTTGATAAACCCATTGTAAAAGTGAAAAAGTCATAAGCTGAGCCATGATTAAGTCCAGATATTCCTTGACTTAATGATGCAGTTATATCTGGACAAATCCATTGTAAATTCAAAAAATGTTAAGTCAAAAAGTGTTAAGTTGAACCATCTTAAGTCAGGGACCATTTGTATGTTGATAGCTTGGAATAAACAGTTTGTGCTGCTTATCCTGTCTAAGGTTTTTTAAAGCTACTTAGTGATGTTTTCATTAGTTGGCCAATGATCTTAGTGTTGTAGAAATTGACTTTTTTTTCTTGTTTTAGAAATAAGTAATCTGAAACCTAAAGATTTAAAGTGGTTGTATTGTCTGAAACCTACTGGCCTTCCTTCCTTACCCCAGAGCTTTTGCTGGAGGCTGACTGGCTGCATTTTCACTACTGAGATTGTGTGAAGTAGTAGTTCAAAGCATGGGCTCTGGGCTCAGACTGCCTAGGTTCAAGTCTCAGTGCTGCCAGTTATTAGCTGTGTGACCTTGGGGTGGTCACTGAGCCTCAGTTTTTAACCTTTGGAAGTGGAATTATTTATTTAGTAAGCAACAATTAAATGAATGAACAAGTAGTCCACTTACAAAGCCCTCACCCTGCCAGTGTGATCAAGGACTTTGTTTGTATTTTTGTCTGTTTTTTGTTTTGTTTTGTTTTGTTTCTTTCCCCTCCCAATTGCCTTGCTGTCAAATTCACAGACACTCCATTCTGTCTTTGGTCCTTGAGTGTTCCTATCATCTATAAAATGGTAAAATTTAAGATGATCACTTGTCAGAAATTTTTGAACTGTCACATGAAAAGGATCATAACTTTGAAGAATAGCATCATCTTAGAGACAGAAACAAATCGCCTCTTTAGGAATGTGCTTCCTAATGGTTGCCTTTGTGAATCACTTCTGGTTAATAAATATGTCCTCATTAGAAACCGTTTGCAGAGACGCAGTAACTCTTTCAGGTTATCAGGGTAGCAATAAATGATGATCAGCCAAATTGCAGGTCTGTCCGCTGGTACTTTACCACTGCTTTCGTTTTTTCTACTTTTTAAAAGTAATAGTAAAATACTTATAGTATAAGGTGAATTTTACCAGCTTGACTGTTTTATGTGTGCACTTGAGTAGTATTACATACATTCTAATATTGTGCACGACGTCACCACCATCTGTTCCCAGAACTCTTCATTACGACTGCTTTTTAGTTTCAGTTACTAGGGTTTCAAACTCTGTTCAGCCCACATTTAGTTGAAACCTGAATGGATGTGGTAAGTGCAAGGAGAACCTGCTCCCCTGGCGTTTTTGGTTGTTTTGATATTAGTCTGAGTCTCTTCTCTGGAAGTTTGGGTGAAGCATTAGATATAGCCAGGTTGGAGATGGCTGCCACCTCCACTCCTGTGCTCCAGATTTCAGTTAACCCTGAACTTCAGGGGAGAAGGGCAGCTTTAGGCACGAGGACCAGTTCAGCCATGCCAGGGCTGTTAGAAATTAAGTGCATATTGTGCTTTCTTGACAAAAATAAAGCATCTATTAAATGGCAATCATGAATCATTTCTGCTCTTGGGTGATGTGATGTGATCTCATTACTAGTGTAGGCTTATCAGCAGTCTGTTTGGTGGCGTTAGAACCTGCCTGCTGCCTTGCTCTGGGGTGAGATGGGGTCATAGTCTTACAGTGAACGTTGCTCATTGTCCCACAGGGTTGGCCTAGCTTTCAAGGTGTTGACAGTGTAGAAGAATTTGACACAATGGGCAGGCAGCTTATCTTCTTACAAGGTTTTTAAATGTAAAGACTCCAGCTTTTTAAAATGCCCCTGGTAAACACTTAAGTATCATTTACTGAATAGCAAAGCCACCCTTGTGCTTTCCATGGAGTTTTATTCCAGGTTTGTGTTTGCTTCAGTTAGCTTCTGTTTCCCCAAAATACAAACTTTAAAAATATGTGTATTTAAATATTTGACTTAGCAACAAAATTATATTTTTAAAGTGAATGTCAATCTTTTCTCAAGTTGGAGACCAGTTCGAAATTTCTTGTCAGTGCGTCGGCAGGAGGTGGGGCTTGATCTCTGCCCCCAATTGTTCTCACAGAGATTTGCCTTTTTCCCCAGGTGACCTTATATCCAGCTGTGAAGAGTCTGCTGCAGGAGGGCATTTACCTCATCCTGGACCTCTGCATCGAGCCTGACGTCCAGTTCCTGCGGGCCTCGCTACAGCCAGGAGTGAGAGACATCTTTAAGGAGCTCTATAACGACTATCTCAAGTACCACAAGGCCAAACATGAAGGAGAGAAAAGATATACTGCCTAAGGCCATGGGACAGAAGTGCCGCCAGGGATATTGTCCTGAGTGAGGCTTTGTTTGGCCTTGTGGTCTGAAAGAGCTGGAGAACGAAAGACTTAAGATGTAAGTCTTATTACTCTAATTTGTAATATTGGTATGCATGGAAAATCCTTTGGGGATTATGTGGTATATTTTAATGTATTTTATGTCATGTTTTTCTTACTATTTTTTAATACATAGTTTTATGCAGTGAGTATTATAGTAGAATCATGAAAATAGACCCTGGAATGAGATTAATTCAATAGAAAAATGTCTTACTCTCGGACCTTTCTGTGTTTGGTTCTAGTCTTGGCTCAGTAGTTTGGTGTTCCCCTAGTCCACACTAGGAACTACATAAAACTTGGCTTTTTGCTTTGGGTACATGGGTGTATAATTCATCCCTGTTTAAATATCTTTGCCTTTTAAATTCTTCAAGTCACATGGGAAGTATTCTTGAAATGTCACTTTTTCTGCCTTCCCTCTAAGTATGCTTTCTGAAGAAGCCGAGGGGGAGTTAAGAGTCTGTGGCCTGAGGTGTCTACTCTGGGCGGGGATAGCGGGCACCTCAGGCAGGTGGGTGATCTTTAGCACAGGGTGCCGGGGTCTTGCCTGTTCCTCCTGTTAGCCCTGTGAAGTTCATTTAGGAATTTTTTTTTTTTCCTATTCAGTTTAAGAAATAATCCTTATTGTTTTTTCTTATTAACTAAGCAGTATATTTTTATTATAGCAACCTCAAAAAAGAAAAATAAAGGCATAATTCTGAAAACTCACTCATAGTCTCAGTTACCCAGACCACCTCTGTTGTCACCCTGGAGTGTCTTGTTTTAGTCATTTGACTATGTGTGTATATAGCTGTACATAGAAATAAATATATTCTAGCTAAATTGGATCATAAATGCATTTTTTTAGTCACCGTTTTTCCTGTGTAATATTTACGTAACTTTGGGTCAGTAAAAACATTCGACATGTATTTTTTATTGGATGCATAGTAGTCCATTGAGTAGATAATATTGTTTTATTTAATAAGTACCCCATGGTTAGACATAGGTATCTTTCCAGATTCCCTTTTATAGATGGTGCTTGCAGCTGAACTATTTCCAGAAGATGAATTCTCATGAGTTGTATTATTTGTCAAAAAAACACATAATTTTTAGAGGATTTATATAAAATATTGCCAAATTACCCCCTAGAATGTGTACTAATTTATTTTCCCACCAATGAGTCAACTTTAATATTACTGAGTTTTGTTCGTTTCTTTGTGCTTCCTTGATAGGAGAGAGATATTTTGTTTTGAATTTCTTTACTAAGAGATTATACATTTTTCATATTTACCATTTTTATTTCTTATGTAAATTATGTTTATATAATTATCTTCTGTAATAGCACATTTCTCAATTGGGATATTTACTATTTTTCTTCTTCACTATCTTTGTGGGATTCATGTTGGAATTCCCTTCTTAATTAGTCAAAAATGTAGACTTTTAAAGTTATTTGAAGGATCATCCTTAAGCAAAGGCTTTTTTTTTTTTTACGCTACATTTTCAAGCAGATGTGATTGGAGCAGACAATGTAAAATGAATGCTTTTGATACCTAAGAGAAATCACGTGTGTTTGAAGCCCCACATTTGATTTTATTTCCTGTGCTGTCTTGTGGGAGCTGGGGGACAGTCCTGCCTTACGCACTGTGCATTTCATCTATTGCCTTCCCTTCCTCATCCAGGCTGTGTGTTCAGACCCAGAAATGGGTTCGGCTGGTCTGGCGTCCTTTCACTTAATGCTTTGTGTTGACAGAGTTTTGTTTCTGTGGTTAAACTCCCTGCAGGAGCCTCGAAGAGAGGCCGGTGGCGTTATTTCTTGTTCACAATTGGAGATGGGTGTTGGTGTGAGCCGGTGACCTTTCAAGGACAGGAGCTGTAAACAAGCAGAAGCTAAAATCAAGGTTTTAGGTTTGCCCCTGGTTCAAGTGCCCAGACCAGAAGCTCACTGTCTCGGAGGCCCTCAGGGAGCTGTGGCTAGTTTTTCTTGTGCTGGAAGTTCCTGAAGGCCAGAGGTGAGGGCACAATCCCTTCCCCCTGACTTGGAATGCTGGGGGAGCTGACAAACGTGGAGCAGTTCCTCAGGCGTCCTGGTGGTGGCACTGCAGGGCCTTTAGAAGGGAGTTGGCAACGGGCTGCCAGGCAGTCAGCCTTGAAGGAAGGGAAGGAGGAAGAGAAGGCTGGGACTCCACGTCCTCCCTGCACAGCTCTGAAGGGCTTTCTGCTGTGTTCTCATTTCTGGGGAAGCGGTCACACGTTCCTCACAATCATTTCCTTTTGAACTCTAAACGCTCCTCAGCAAAGAATTTGTTTTAACTCCATTTCGCTGATTCATAGAGTAGAAGAAACATTTTTCCGACTGGCAAATAGGAGGCTCTGTTGTTCATTTTTATCCCATTAGAATTGCCTGCACAGGCAAAGAGATTTGGCTCAGCTGGCTCTCCACATGTCAGAGTTGGGGACTCAGCTGAGGGGACAGCGAAATGCTGGGCTTCAGGAGAGCCTGTCCCCCACGAGACTTGCTGTGACTCCAGACCCCTCGTCACCTGACAGAGATGCATGAATCACCTGTCTGTACCAGGCACAGAGACATGGCCCTAGTCCTCAGGGAGCTTTCTTGCAAGGGACATTGCCAACAAGCCAGGAAACAAATAGGCCAGAGGGTGGTTGTGGGGTTGGCAGCAAAGCAGACAAGTTCTGCGGCTGGAGAAAGAGGTGGTATTTGAGCTGAGACATGCCTGGGCGCTGAGAGGCACCCCTGGAAGGGCCTGGGGTGCTGATCCTTAATGCCTACCCTGAATCCACGTGGCAGCCTGGTTTTGGCTGAGAGCGGACACCTGAAGGGAGGGGTGGGTGTAAGGGGGAGTTGGACGAGAGAAGGCTCAGTGGAGTGACTCTGCCTGAGATGTTGCCTTGGGTGGACAGTAGTACCTCAGGGGGCCCCCAACAGGGCACAGACAACACAGAGCTGCTTCCTGACCTTGCCCTTGACCACTGCTTGGGGACCACAGTGGGTGGGTCTCCTTCCCAGCCTGTCTTCTGCAGCTCCCCAGACTCGGCCTCCTACAGTAGCTATGGAAGCTACCCAGTGTTAAGGAGTGATGGGAAGGGTCCAGAAAAGACTGCAAGGAGGGGGTGTGTATTTGAAGGGATTTGAGTGGAGTTGTTTTTTTTTTTTCCTGGTTTCTCTTTTTTATTTTTCTCTGGAGACAGGGTCTTGCTCTATTGCCTAGGCTGGAGTGCAGTGGTGCAATCCTAGCTCACTGCAGCCTCTAACTCTTGGGCTCAAGCGATCCTCTTGCCTCAGCTTCCCGAGTAGTTGGGACTACAGGTGCACACACCACAACCAGCTAATTTGGAAGTTTTTAGTAGAGACAGTCTCACTGTGTTGCCCAGGCTGGTCTGGGACTCCTGGCCTCAAGCAGTCCTCCCTTCCTTGGCCTCCCAAAGTGCCGGGATTACAGGCGTTCGAGACCGCACCCAGCCCTGGTTTCTCATAACTCATGGAGGTTACTTTGATGTATTGCCTGCGTGCCAGGCTATAGCCTGAATTCTTCTGTCTAATAAGCTCACACATTTCTGCTTTATGTCTCATAAAAGCCACTGGAGAGGCAGCAGCGGTGTCATTTTTGATTCCTCATTCCCTTGTGCAACTTCTCAACACTCCTTTTTTTTCATTTTACTTTGTCGTTTACCTTTTCCAGCTCTTCAGCAGACAAGTTCAGTGGCTGGAGGGGAGAGGTGATACTCGCCCTTCCCCCTCAGCCTGTATGTCTCTCGTGTCTCTCTCTCTCTCTCTTTTTTTTTTTTTTTTTGAGATGAAGTCTTGCTCTGTTGCCCAGGCTGGAGTGCAATGGTACAATCTCAGCTCACTGCAACCTCCACCTCCCGGATTCAAGCGATTCTCCTGCCTCAGCCTCCTAAAGAGCTGGGATTACAGGCGTCCACCACCGCGCCCACCTAATTTTTGTATTTTTAGTAGAGATGGGGTTTCACCATCTTGGCCAGGCTGGTCTCAAACTCCTGACCTCATGAGCCCCCTGCCTCAGCCTCAAAAGTGCTGGGATTACAGGTGTAAGCCACCACGCCCGGCCATCTCTCGTGTCTCGCTAATGGACATTACTTCTGCCCTGTGCCCTCTTGTCCCCATGTCCTTCGGACACCATTCTGCCATCCCCACTCACCGGCTTCTCTGCCCTCTCTCCCTGGTGTGTCTGGGCCACCCATCCGAATCACTCCTGCTTGCTGGTGACCTCACTTCTTTCCCAGCCTTCCCTCTTGTTTCCTGCTGAGATTTTTTGTAGCCTCATGTCCATTGAATAGAGTTGAAAATCTGGAGGACAGAACCGATTCCTCACATGATCCTCTAGAGTGCCGTCCAACTCTCCTTCAGTCCCGGCTCTCACTGCCAGCCGTCTTCCCTCTTTTCTCTTACTGCCTGTGGTCACTCGTCCTAGAGATTGTTTCCAAATAGTCTTAGAGGTTTCACCTTCGCCTTCCTTCAAAACCTCCATGGAGTCTTCTATCAAAAAATGAATTTCTTTTTTTTTTTTTGAGATAGGTTCTTGCTTTGTTGCCCAGGCTGGGGTGCAGTGGCATAATCTTGGCTCACTGCAACCTCTGCCTCCCAGGTTCAAGTGATTCTCTCACCTCAGCCTCTTGAGTAACTGGGACTACAGGCATGTGCCACCATGCTTGGCCAATTTTTGTCTTTTTTAGATAGAGACAGGGCTTCACCATGTTGGCCAGGCTGGTCTTGAACTCCAGACGTTATGATCCGTCCACCTCGGCCTCCCAAAGTGCTGGGATTACAGGCATGAGCCACCACGCCTGGCTGTGAACAATTTTTATAAAGCAAAATCTGATCTGGAACAGCAGTGTTTTGGACAGATAAAAACAGGGCCATCACAGCTGAAGCCGAGCAGAACTCCATCACCTGGCCCAGCCTGCCCCTGCCCCTCTCCCCACCAGTCTGGATCTGCCCTCTCTTACTCCATGTTCCTCCTCTTCCTCCCCTTCCTTCCAGCCCTGCCTCCTCCCGCCGTTCTTCCTCTCCCCCCACCCTCCCTCCAGCTCTCCCTGCCTACCTTCCTCTCCTCCGTTCTTTCACCTCCCTTCCTTCCCCCTCAGCTCTTTCCTCCTCTCCCACCCCATCCCTCCCTGGCTCTGCAGTACCTTCCAGCGTCTCTGTTCTTTTGGGGTTTCCTTGAAAGTCTCTTTCCATGATGACTCGTTTTTTTATTTTTTTATTTGTTTCTGAGACAGAGGCTGGCTCTGTCACCCAGGCCGGAGTGTAGTGGTGCAATCTCAGCTCACTGTACCCTCTGCCTCCTGGGTTCAGGCCATTCTCCTGCCTCAGCCTCCTGGGTAGCTGGGATTACAGGCATGTGCCACCACACCCAGCTAATTTTTGTATTTTTAGCAGAGGCAGGGTTTCACCATGTTGGCCATGCTGGTCTTGAACTCCTGACCTCAGATGATCTGCCCGCCTCGGCCTCCCAAAGTGCTAGGATTACAAGATTGAGCCACTGAGCCTGGCCTTAGGATGACTCTTTCAGAAACTCCATTTAAAATCCCAACCACCTGCCTTGAGCATCTTGTCCCCTTTTCCCTGCTTCATTACTTTCTCCTTAGTATATATTGCTCTCCAATTTACTAGGTGTTTTGCTTATTCGCATTGTCTGGTGTCCTCTCTCCCAGCAGAAGTTAAATTCCGCATATTCAGAAATCCTGTTTGTGCTACTCACTGCTATATCAGGAGCTGGAACGGGCACCTGGTACATAGTAGGTGCTCAATTAATACTTGTTGGATAAAGAATGCCCTGGGAACACTGGGCTTCCAGCAGAGAACAGTTTGAAAACTGCGCTCCACCCGCCTGCCTCCATAAATGTCAATGAATGCATCTTTGTAGAATAAATATTTGAAGAACGAGTGACTGTGTGAATTAAATTTTCCATGCACTGTGTGCAGCTGCGTGGTCTGACTACGGAGGCTGCCGTTTACCACAGTCAAGTGTTGCTGATGCTCCCTATTACAATGCATCATTGTTTCACTAAACACCCACAGCTTACGTTTTCAGAAAATCTGGAAATGTGACATTAGCATTGTACTTCTTAGCTTCCTGATTGTCTCAATTTCCAGATGTGTTCATCTCTAATCCAGCAAATATCAGGAGGGCTGCTTTATGCCTCGGGGGCTGAGGTTTTCAGCACCTGTTTGCCGGGCGCCTAGTTCTGATCGTCACTGGGACTAGAGATCCAGCCCTGCCAGATTCAACTTTCTGATGTGGCTCCGGTGACACGTTCTGCTGCTGGTGCTGGCTTATGGTGCTGGAAATGCAGGGTCTGGTGACTCCCTTTGCAATCGGAAGTTCCAGAGGAGCTGGGCTGGTGAAAAGCAGCGTGTCCGCATGGAGCAGGGGCACTGGGCAGACTTAAATGCCCACTTTCTTCTGGGATTCTCAGGGTGGCATTTGGATGCCACTTCTAATTGAAGGTTGTCAAATGATAGCATGAGTGTCCCAGACGAGTGCCTTGTGTGTGCATGCAGCAACTGCTAATGCTAATGGTTTCTCCAGCTTCTTGAATGCATGTTCATCACAGATGGGGCATCAGTCTGGGGGATTCTTCTTCCGTCCTTAGAAGACAATGGGGAGAACTGCCAAGCTTCCTTTCAAGGTCTCCGAAAGGGCAAACGTTTCTGTCTCTGGAATACTCATTTTGGAATGCTTTATGGAAAACTGTCCAAATCCCAGGTGGCATTTTATTTTGCTGTGTGGTGGGAGCAGGTGCGGTGATTCAGATGGCTGCCTGCATTGGACAGACCTGCAGTAGGGCAGACAGAGCTGTGAGCTGAGGAAATAAATAGCTGTTCTTGCCTGTGGGCTTCTGGAGTATGCTTATCTTTTTTCTTCTTTGAGATGGAGTTTCGCTTTTGTTGCCCAAGCTAGAGTGCAATGGTGTGATCTCCGCTCACTGTAACCTCCACCTCCAGGGTTCAAGTGAGTTTCTTGCCTCAACCTCCCAAGTAGCTGGGATTACAAGCGTGTGCCACCGTGCCCGGCTAATTTTTTGTATTTTTAGTAGAAATGGGGTTTCACCATGTTAGCCAACCTGGTCTCGAACTCCTGACCTCAGGTGATCCACCTGCCTTGGCCTCCCAAAGTGCTGGGATTACGGGTTTGAGCCACCTCGTCCGGCCCTTATTTATCTTATTGAGCAATTTTGTTACTTCTTGCTAAGATGCAAATGACTTTTTGTGAAAAGACTGTATATAAGCAGTATCGGAGATGGCTGCTCAAAACCCAGAGAGTGGTGGGGGCGAAATACCCACTCTCATCTCAGAATCCCTTTTAAATTTTCATCTAGTTCTTCAGTAATCTGACAGCTGCCTCACTCTGGCCAGGCTTGGGCTTCTGGTGAGTGTTTGAAGGCTGCTCTCTGCTGTGTTGAGTCCCCTTCTCCATGTTCAATTCTGGAACACCCTCAGAATCAGAGACCTGGGGTGTGTCCAGGAATGAGAAAAAGCTAACATGCTTCTGCTTAGGAACTGTAACTTCTACCTTTCTCCTGAAGGCTGAGGTTTTTAAACTGACCTTCAAGGGAGCCACAAACCCGCTAAGACCCCGTGCTAGTTTCTGCTTGTATGTGCACTTTTCTGGGTGGGCTCCTGGCTTCCATTTATTTTACCTTAGCATAGGCTTCCAGAAAGCAAAGTAAGAGGCAGAGGACATAGGAGCTATTACTTTATTATGGAGTTCAATCTCAGAGAGCAGGAATGAGGGGCGTGGGCACCAACTGTAGAAAGAGCTCATAGGAGGGCATGTTCCACCCCTGTCCTGTGGGCTGCACCTGCATTGTCTGGGCACCTGTCGGGGGAGTGGGGGAGGAGGCCTCAGTCAGTAGAAGAACTGGGGCAGGAGGCTTGGTGCAGTCCAGCTGTGTCTGTAGGAGGTCACAATCTGCACAGAGCTGGAACGAGAGACAGGTGAGGTCCGGAGGCTCTGCAGTGGGGCAAAGAGTTATATGATGCAGATTCTCCAGCTACCTGCCTAACTCCAGGGCTGCTTCATACAGGTGTATGATTTGTGCACTGGCCAAAGGTTTCTGGCAGAGGGAACAAGTTAGGACCAGAATCTGCTCCTTTTACAGAGTCTTGTACCTTTGTCACCCACAGCAAGTGCCTTTTAAAATTAGCTCACAGGGGAGCTCTTTTCACCTGGTTTTCCAAGTGACCAGTCAGGGGTAGGTTGCCCCCTGTATTAGTCCAATTTTATGTTGCCGATAAAGACAGCATGTAAATTACCCAGGACTGGGTAATTTATAAAGAGAAAGAGGTTTAATAGACTCAGTTCCATGTGGCTGGGGAGGCCTCACAATCATAAAGGCAAAAGGCACGTCTTACCTGGTGGCAGATAAGAGAGAAAATGAATACCAAGCAAAAGTGGTTTCCCCTTATAAAACCATCAGCTCTTGTGAGACTTATTCACTACCACAAGAACACTGTGGGAAAAACCCACCTCCATGATTCAATTACCTCCCACTGGGTCCCTCCCACAACATGTGGAAACTATGGGAGCTACAATTCAAGAAGAGATTTGGGTGAGGACACAGCCAAACCATATCACTCCCTTCAGCCTGCTTTTCCTTAGCTCCCTTCACATTCTAATCTCTACCTATGCCACCAGGCCCTGTGGCCCAGACCAGGCATTTTGAACTACACACAAAACCCTCCTCATGAACAGAACCACTCTCATGGGTCCTCCTTTTTTCACCTGCCCCGAGTTCTAGTCTAGATTCTGACGTCTTGTGGTGAATTGGTGTTGCCTTGGATTTCTTGTGCCTGCTCAGATGTGTGGATTTGGCACTAGGTCCTTTATCTTTCTTCCTGTTGGCTTCCTCAGCTCCCTCCCTCCTTTCTGCCAGGTGCTCCCTGCAGGCCCCAGCATCAGAGCTACCTCTATTGACAGAGGATCCTTGGGCACTGGGGCCATAGGTTTTCTTTCGTGAATAAGTATGTATGGCTTTTAAAACATGTGTTTCTAAATTTATGAAATTATATGTATGCTTATACATTAATTCATGCTTTCATTAACCAACATTTATTAGCTTTTTCACATAGCAGAAACCACTTCGTAACTGAGACTCTGGGTAAGTCACTTAGTTTCCTGAATGGCACTTTCTTCTCTGTGAAATGGAGGTAATAATGATTGGCTCCAGTGTGGTCCTGCACCTTGAACAAGATAGTGGATTTTAAAGGGCTTTATCAAATTCCAGCAGCAGGTGTCCAGTGGGTATGAATGTCTCCCCTGATGCCATCCCCCCATCCCGCGGTTCCCAGTGGGGAATATGATGAAATGGCTGCCAGCCAGGAGCTCAGTTCCAGTGTACACGAGCTCTCTGGGGACGGCACCTCTCACTCTGCCATGCAGTGGGGGAGAAGTAAGCATACTATCTTCAGCATCTGTGTTTCATTTTTTTTTCTAGAACATGCCTCCCAGAGTTATTGAAAGAATTAAGGTAGGTGGTATGTGAAGAGAACTTAGAAGTGTGTGGCACATAAACAATAAGGGTTCGATAAACAGTGGCTGTCATCATCCTCATCATTCTGTAGCCAATGAGAGAAGTGAGCTGAAATACAGCCTTGCCTAAGAGCCAGATGTATTTGACATTGCTTGTGTTGGCCCTTTGCCTGTGGGTGGTTGGAGAAAACCATTAGTTCCGGTTCCTGGAAACAGACCAAGCCAGTGCAAAGGTTTCCTGATGTAAGAACGCAGTGAGTCTGGTCCTGTGAGTAGGCACATGCCCTGGACTACAGTCATGGTGTGTAGCCTTGTCATCTGGGGTCTTGAATTAGGGTTTTAGTCTCTCTGGGTTCACCTCCCATGCTGTTTGGTCTTTAGAATAAAGGTTGAGCTTATCAAGACCTAGAAAAATGACTTTTCTGAACTTGAAATATTTCTTTTTATTTTTATTAAGATGGGGTTTCATCATGTTGGTCAGGCTGGTCTTGCACTCCCGACCTCAGGTGATCCGCCTGCCTTGGCCTCCAAAGTGCTTGGATTACAGGCGTGAGCCACCATGCCCGGCCGAAATACTTCTTTTGAATGCTCAGGAGGCAACATACTTTTGTTACTTAGAACATGGATTCCAAGTTAGATATGCTCAATTTGAATCCCACCGGTCATGGATAAAATTATCTGTGTAACTTTGGGAAAACCCCTAACTTCTCTGTACCTTAGTTTCATTGCCAGGAAAAAATGGGATAATAATTATAACCACCTTGTATTGTTGTTTCCAGGATTAGATTTGAAATGCACAAAACTGCTTTAGTACAGTACCAGGTAGAGAATAAGTGCTGTTATTATTGTTTTAAAAATTTTGTCCCCGACTTTTTATTGTGAAAAATTTCCAAATTATAGAGGTTGAAAAAATAGTGCAATAAACATGTATATACTCTATATTCAAAAATTGTTACTATTTCACATATTTGTCTTATTTCTCTCTGTACATACACACACACACAAACACACACACTATATGTTTTGCTAATGCAGTGTGAAAAGAAGTTGCCAACATTATATTTCACTCCTAAAAACTTCATCCTGCTCCTAGTAAAGAGGACATTCTCCTACGTCCCATAATGCCCATCTACTACCTAAGAAAAATCAAATTCCATAAAACCCTCTATTTTCCAGTCTATAGTCAATTTTGTTTAACTTGTTCCAAAAATATTTGTATGATGCCAAAGAATTATCCTGAGGATTACTTACTGAGTGCAATTAGGGAGGAAAGTGTCTTTATTATAGAAATATCGGTCCCTGTTAACAATAAACATAATACCATTAAGTAGTGGTCTGTGGCAGTGTAATATGAAGTGCATATCACCACCTAAGATGTATCACTGCCAAAAACTTTACCTGTCATCTAATCAAGCCTGTAGACCTACACTGTTCAATATGGTAGCCACTAGCCATGTGTAGCCAATCAGTGTTGAAATATAGCTAGCCCAAATTGAGATGTGCTGTAAGCATGTATTATCTAAGTTTTAAAGATTCAGGATGAGGAAATAATGTAAAATTTCTATTTATTCATTCATTTGTTTATTTTGAGATGGACTTCACTCTTTTGCCCAGGCTGGACTGAAGTGGCACCATCTTGGCTCACTACAACCTCCACCCACCCTGGGTTCAAGTGATTCTCCTGCCTCAGCCTCCCAAGTAACTGGGATTATAGGAACCCACCACTACACCTGGCTAATTTTTGTGTTTTTAGTAGAGACGGGGTTTCACCATGTTGGCCAGGCTGGTCTCAAACTCCTGACCTCAGGTGATCCACCGGCCTTGGCCTCCCAAAGTGCTAGGATTCCAGGCGTGAGCCACCACACCCAGCCTCTCATTGATAATTTGAAAATATTGTGTTAAATTAATGTTTTGTGAGTTACTGTTAATTATTAAAAATTAGCTTTACCTGTTTTACATTTTTTAACGTGGCTACTGGAGAATTTAAAATGATATATGTGGTTCACAGATTTTTTTTTTCTTTTTTCTTTTTTTTTTTTTTTGAGACAGGGTCTTGCTGTGTCACCTGGCCTGGAATGCATTGGTGCGATCACGGATCAAGGGATCCTCCCATCTCAGCCTCCTGAGTATCTGGGACTATAGGCACATACCACCACACTCAGCTAATTTTTTTTGTACTTTGTAGAGATGGGGATTTGCCATGTTGCTTAGGTTGGTCTCGAACTCCTGGACTTAAGCAATCCACCCACCTCAGCCTCCCAAAGTGCTGGGATTACAGGTGTGAGCCACTGTGCCAGGCCGGTTTACAAATTTCTATTGCACAGCACTGCTGTAGACCTAACTTTGAGAAAGTCAGGGGGTGGAGGATCAAGGCAAATGATATCACAAGGAAACAATTAGGTAAAACCAGAAGGTGGGGCATTTTTGAAACTCTTCAAAAAGTCAGTGTCATGAAAGAAAGGAAAAAGCAAAAGGATTATTTTAGATTAAGGGATTATGAGATAAAACCAACAATATTTAAACCTGAATTGGAACCTCCCACTCTCCACCATCACTAAATCAAAAGCCATAAGAAACGTTCTTAGAAGCTGTTGTTAAAGATAAGCCAGAACTAGATGGTGAAGGGTATGTTGTGCACTTCCATGAGGGCAATCCAGGCAGCTGAAGAGAGGGCTGTTATTAGGTATGGTTCTTCTGGAGGTTTTGTTTGGAAAGCAGGTGCTGATGTCTTAAAATGTCAAGGTTGGAGTGATTCTAGGTGAGACGTTTACCACCAGCTGCGGAGGTCTGTCCTGCAGACCCTGACCCAATGATGGATGAACAAGTGCACTCTCACATCTGGTTCAGTGATTCAAGTGGCTAGGGATGGTTGTCGGCTGCTTTCAGAGGGTGAAATGCAGCCAATCAACCAAGACCCCCTGTACATCCA
Organism: Ateles fusciceps; assembly: GCA_036589455.1. NCBI lineage: Eukaryota > Metazoa > Chordata > Mammalia > Primates > Atelidae > Ateles > Ateles fusciceps. The sequence goes on from JAZHEH010002229.1 coordinate 874,138, forward strand.
CACATTTATTCCGTTAGGATTTCATAACAGAGGTTCTAAGTCAACACACTTGTGGACAATTAACATGGTTAAAAGAGTGGTTATGTGGATGATAAAAGCTTTACGTTCTGGGCCCAGAGTAAACACTATTAACAGGTAATTCCCCTTTGATCTCCCCCTGAAAGGACTATCCAGCACAAAGTTTACATGAGTAAACAGAGTAGAGACAAAGGGATGTGGGGTAAACAGAATTAAACTGGGAGAGCCTTTTATTGTCCCTGTCTCTTCCCTAGCGATGGACCGGGCTACCTTCGGCCTGTCGCAATAAAACCCCTTCGGCCTTCCAAAAGGTTTGAGACTAACCTATAACTTTCCCTAATATTTCTCTAATATTTTGCCAACCACCCCAAGTGAATCTCAACACTAGGTACTCAGACAAGATCTATTCTGCCCACTTGGGACAGAGTGGCGCAGGAGAAGGACGTCGCAGAGCTTGGAGACAGGGTTTGGTGGGTTGTCTGTGTGGACACTGAAGTTAGTCTCAAAGGTCAGAAGTTGGGGTTTATAGTAGAATCAGTGATGCTAAAATACATAATAAAATTTAAGGAAAACCCCGACCTTAGCTACTATCTCTTTATGGTCTTTGCCATTGGTTCATTAAGCTTGAGTTGCTATCCGTAGCTCTAGGCAATAAAGAATGTTTTGGCACAGAAAGAGAGAGAGAGAAAAGAAAGAAAGAGAAAAGAAAGATGAAAGAAAGAAAAAGAGAAAGAAAAAGAAAGAAAGAGAAACTCTTTTGGAGTTTCTAATGTGGACACAATCCTGCTGGAATCAGAATATCCACCACTGAGCCTGGAAGCCAGAGGCTGATCCTGCTGTACATGTCTCTCTGCAGGATTTGCAGGTGTTTCATTTTTATTTGCTACCTCTTTGAAACAGCTCACTTTCTCAGAGCTTTGAAATTGTTTCTGCTCTATTTCATTTTAGAAACATCTGAAAACCTACTGATAGAGATGAGTTTTATGCCAGCTCTGGGCTTTTCTTCATCCAGATTACACATTTATTGAGAATAGCTGTTTATAATTTCCACAGAACATGAAAAGATCATTTAAGAAAAGTGATAGGCAGGGTGCTGTACACCTTTTATTATATTTACAATGTATTTCTGACTTGGGTTTTTGGTAAAGGTTCAATATTTTATTTCCAAGGTACTGTGTTGGCATAAGATCTGTTTCTTTTTTCTCCTGTGGTCAATGAATCTCAAATCAGATGTTAAATCAGAAATACTGGAATGGTCCTAGTTTTCAGCGCTGGGGAAAAAGCATTTGAGAATTCCTGTGCTTATTTGCCCTAAGAGTTTCTGTGATTCTTGGTGACTTCAGTAATGCTTCCTATCCCAAAGGGATGCTGTGTGAACATGCTCTGCCTCTACAGAGCAGCTTCTGGTTGGAAATCATTCTGGTATAAACATGTGTTTTCAGGCTATGAGGTTGCACAGTATCAGAATCACCTTCTGTTGCTCTGAGACATGCCTGGAATAGAAACCACCTAGAGGGAAGCTAGCTGGTTGTATGCACAGGCAGGGCTTTCAGTGTGGCAGGCCCCTGACTTAGAGTCCCTGTGTCCTGGGGACTCGATTCAGCTTTTTAGCAGTTTTAGAAACTTCACTGTATCAGTAAATCAGTATCAACTAGATACTTAGAGCTAACTCACAATATCATGATAACCAAACAAAATGTTTTCACCATGGGCAAGCTTCCTCAACAGTGACTGCACCATTTAAGCTTTTCACTAAGGCAGCAGCTCTGCCTGGTTTCAGAATCCTTGGGAAGCTGGATATGTCATTGTGGGGTTTGCTAGCAGAGGATGATGTATGAAAGGAGCTGCATTGTTCTAAAGGGTATTTCATGTAGGCCTTTCCACCAAGATTAGATTCATTTTCTTGAATGTGCTACCTGCAGCTCTACTCTTCCTTCAAAACCATGTCAAAATGAAACACAATGAGAGATATATAAATTGCAAATTGCACAATATTTTAACTTTTATGGGTGCTAGATTACCTGGAAAACACCTTACAAGTGATCCCCACATACCTGTGACCAGTTCTACACACTGTCCCCTGGAGATCTGTCCTCCTCTTCTTCCAGTGTAATGAAGTTTAAGCCAGGTGCATGGCTACCAAACATGAAGACTGTATTTCCTAGTCTACTGTGCAGCTCTGTGATCATGTGGCCAGTGGGATGTGAGGTGAAGTAATGCACACACCTTCAGGGTCATTCCTTCAAAAAGAAGGGAAATACATTGTGCTGCTGGCTTTCTGGAGTGCAGCCACCTTGGATCATACAGACCAGGCAAATGCCTGGGGGATGGTTGATGACCAGGGAGAAGGAGCCTGGGTCCCGTGCCTTGAGTGCCGTACCCTGCTGAGGCAGAGACATTGATTAGTTTGCTAAACACCCTCGAACTCCCCCCACTCCCCTCCGGCAGTCAGAGCTGTGTTCAGTTGTGACATAGATCACTTCTGGGCTGGAGCACACACAACTCTCCAGCCTGATCCTCTCCTCTGATGCAGGTGGGGATGATGGAGATGCAGGTGAGGGTAATAGCTTCACATGGCACCCTGGTGAACTTGTGCTATCTACATTGACCACCTAGGCAGTGCCTTGCCCTGCAGTGAATCTGAGTCTTGCCAGAATGCCTCACCATCCTCTCAGAACACAAGAAGTTGGCAGGCTTGTGTGAGCTGCTCTGACGACCCCCCACTTCCCAACCCACAGCCTCCCTCTCACCCTGCTCAGCTGTTACACCATTTCCCATTGCCTCCTGAGTTCTGAGGAGGTGTGGGGCACCATGTCTCTTAGAATAAAGCTGCAGACTATAAAACCAAATGGTTAGAGTTGGGAATTGCTTCTCTGCAACTGAGTGTCCTACAACTCCTGTTGTATTCACTGGGCCTTGTTTCAGAGCCATCCTTTTAGTGTGTGGGACAAGGACTTCTGGAGTAGGCACCTTTGGCTGTGTTTCCTTTCGTGGCCTATGTAAGTAGTAAACTGTCAAAATCAAAAAGGGGCTTCTTGTTGCTTTCCTGGCTGAATTTGCCAGGGGTCAGGCTTTGCCTCTCAGCCTTGTGCTTGATAAAAAGGCAGAATCAATGTGGATCCTTGCACCACTATTGAATGAACTTTCCAGAGGAGCAGTCATATCCACAGCAACCATTTGCATGAGCAGAGGAAGAACCAAAAAGTGTTTCATTGTTAAGCCACTGAGATTTCAGGGTTGTTTTTCCTGCAACATAGCTTAACTTAACCTGAAGAGCGCATTGACTTTTTGTGGAATAACTTCATGGAGCAGAGCCACCATGTTATTCTAGACATACACACAGGAGAGAAATATAATTCGTCCCTGTTTACCCCACTGTTATTTTTGTTTTCTTATCACAGCCAACTGGTCTTGTATCCTAATGAACTCCCATGAGTCTTGATATCTCATTCGAGAAATATTCAACAGCAAGTGCTCAATATCTGTTTGTTAATGGAACCAAGGCTTGGTAAAACCGAATGACCTGCCTCTCTTCTAAAACAGAGTATATCATTCTGGTGACCAGATCCCTCTATCTGCCAGATTTAATTATTTTCTCCTGAATCATGCTGGATTAGCGTGGCCAAGTTCTTTGATATATGAATAGATGATGGAATGAATTTCTTGTTCATCCATTCGTCCCTCCATCCTTCTTTCCCTTAACCTTTCTTTCCATTCACCCACCCAACCATCTATCTATCCATCCATCCTCCATCCATCCATCCATCCAAACAGGAAAAAGATTATATCTGTCCTCATGGAGCTTATCTTTTTACTGGTAAAGGAGCCAGAGAAATAAAAAATTTTTGATTTTGGCTGGGCGTGGTGGCTCATGCCTGTAATCCCAGAACTTTGGGAGGCCAACGAGGGCAGATCACCAGAGGTTGGGAGTTCGATATCAGCCTGGCTAATATGGTGAAACTCTGTCTCTACTAAATATACAGAATGAGCTGGGCGTGGTGGCACGCGCCTGTAATCCCAGCTACTTGGGAAGCTGAGGCAGGAGAATCGCTTGAACCCAGGAAGCGAAGGTTGCAGTGAGCTGGGATCCTGCCACTGCACTCCAGCCTGGATGACAGAGAGAGATTTGGTCTCAGAAAAAAAATGTTTTTTTTTGACTTCTTCCCTATTCCCCAGGACTCTGTTCCATTAGAGATAGTTTTCTAACAACATGTAAAAAAATAGGCTTTTATTTTCTTGGTTGCAATCATGTATATATCATGTCTCACTGATAGTACACCCTATATCTGATTATACTCAGGAGCCCTAAGTATCCTCATTTTCATATGTACAAATAATCTTTTAAGTTACTTTTACAGATAGCTATTGTCTTCTCATATGTCCTACTCACCATGAGTTTTATTCCCGGGGTTACCTTATTTCCCAGTTTTACTTCTGTGTCTAAATGACATCTCTTACAGAAAATTCACTCTATCATTTAACAAATACTTCTTGAGCAGCAATTATGTACCATACTGTTACAGGTGCAAAGGGTACAGTAGTGAAGCAAATAGACAAGTCTGCCCTCATGGAGCTTATGTTCTAGTGATGCCATGGAGATGAATGTGCCATTCAGCTATAATTACAAAGGTACTATGTGAATGAGGCTATAAGGAAAATATTTTGACCAAATTATTTTAATGCTAGTTAAAACTGAGTTTAAAGAATTTGCCTAAAATCAGCATCATAATTTAAACATCAGTATATAATTTCTTTACCATATGCAACAGCAGTAAAAATGCTGCTTAAAAAGTTGATAGAGGTTCACATTTTTCTTCAGTGAACTTTCTCCAGTTTTTGTAATTAGTCCTTTAAAAACATCAGCCCATTCTCCCTAATTATCATTTCATTTTCTTTCTCATTAAGATGTGCACTCAATATATTTCACTTTTGCGGATCCCGTGGACCTTAGCTACCATTAATTTCAGTGTATATTATGCAAACCATTTCATGAACAAAAATGATCATAGATGATTCTCAAGTGGTTTTCCTAATTTTGCTTTTATGTTGAAACCCAGGAATATCTTCCGATGAGCCAAACTGTGACTTTTTAACTTTATGGTAGTAGACACATTAGTTTTTCATTTTATTTCCGACTTAAATAGAAACATCTGAATATTTTATTCTATATTTTAAGCTGCATGATGAATATTACCTGGCTGATATTCCGAGTAACATTTTATTTGACAACTTTAGATATTTTGATGTATGTTCTACTAATACTTCTTTCTCACCAATCCTACTTTATTCCAGATTCTTTTTATTCCTATTGCTTTCTTTCAATACCTAATAAAAATCTTCATTTATAAGGCACTTTATTTCCACTATAAAAAAGAGAAGAAAATCTTCCAAACCACAAAGCTGTATTGCATAATCAAAGCTATAGTTCGAAGGGAGCTGTCTCCTTCGCTTTTATCTATAATATGATTGCAAGTCCTAGTCATTATTTACAAGATTTAAATGTTTTTCTATTTATAATTAAACAGTAAGAGTCACTCCTTAAGTTTTGAAAACAACGGAAGGAAACCAAAATAGCATTGGCATATAGATTTGCATTTTACATATTTCTCTTAAAATCGGTTAGAATAGGTTAGAATTTTGCTTATTGACATTTAAAAATAATATTTATGAGATAATGTTGATTCATGTTGATCAAAACCAAATTATGACATTTAGGTGGGGTGACTCCATCCAAGTAAATCTTTATTCATTCCTTAAGTTTAACCTCCTCTCTCTGAGGCTATGTTTTTTTTTGTTGTTTTTTTTTTTTAACAGGGCCTGGTTCTGTCACCCAGGCTGGAGTACAGTGCAACCTCTGCGCTCCCAGACTTAAGCCATCCTCCTACCTCAGTCTCCCGAGTAGCTGGGACTACACGTGGGCACCACCATACCTGGCTCATTTTTGTATTTTTCATAGAGACAAGGTTTCACCATGTTGCCCAGGCTGGTCTCAGTCTCCTGAGCTTAAGTTACTCCACCTGCCCCAACCTCCCAAAGTGCTGGGATTACAGGCGTGAGCCACTGCACCCAGCCTGGGGCTCTGTTTTTAATTCGCAACGTAGACTAATTAAAACCTGCACTTCAGGTTTTATCTCAGAAATCACAACGATGACTCTCCGTATAATTCCTATTAAAATATGTATGGTAAACTCCCTGAAGAAAATACAATCCATCTTTTCTTACACAGACACACACACACACAGACACACATACACCCACACATACAACCTTGGTTCAAACCAGTTCTCTAGAGAGCTGTGAATGAGACTACGTTGGTTTGGCCTCATACAGAACTTCCTAAACTCACATTATTTGACTTTATGCTGAATGTGATGAAGTGGGTGAATTGCAAATGCATGGGTATGAAACTCATCATGGTATTTTTTTGTAAAGATGTTGTCAAGGACATTATTCATGACATCACACACTATTCTCTTTATAAAGATTCATGGGATATTGAGAGGTATCAAAAAAATCGGGGCCATCCTAAATTTTTTAAAATCTTAATGATATTATAACTCTTATAATTCATTTTTTTCCTTTTTTGCATTGCCACTAGGAATCTTTAAATTTCTTGGTTTATTCTTGGCTTCCAATCAAGACAATATGGGATATAATCTAGAGGATAATCAGATTGTAATTCCTTTTTTGGAGGGTGGAGGGTGGAGCAGAGCCTTGCTCTCTTGCCCAGGCTGGAGTACAGTGGTGCAAACTTGGCTCATTGTAACCTCCGCCTCCTGGGTTCAAGCAATTCTCCTGTCTCAGCCTCCAGAGTAGCTGGGATTATAGGCACGCGCCACCACGCCCGGCTAATGTTTGTATTTTTAGTAGAGATGGGGTTTTGCCATGTTTGCCAGGCTGGTCTCAAATTTCTAACTTCAGATGATCCATCCAACTCAGCTTCCCAAAGTACTAGGATTATAGGTGTAAGCCACCACTCCTGGCCTTTCTACACTTTTTTTTTTTAGAAAGTACTAAGAATTTTTGGCCAAGCATTGTGGCTTCTGCCTGTAATCCCTCGACTTTGGGAGGTTGAGGCGGGTGGATCACAATGTCAGGAGTTCAAGACCAGCCTGGCCAAGACGGTGAAACCCTATCTCTACTAAAAATACAAAAATTAGCTGGGTGTGGTGGTGGGTACCTGTAATCCCAGCTACTCAGCAGGCTGAGGGAGAGAATTGCTTGAACCCGGGAGGCAGAGGTTGCAGTGAGCTGAGATCGTGCCACTGCACTCCAGCCTGGGCCATAGCGAGACTCCAACTCAAAAAAAAAGAAAGTAGTAAGAATTTTTATGGTCAAAACAAAAGATCATAATAGAAGACACAAATTAATTCTTCTGATAGTTTTAGACTACAGGGACTTTCTATGGAAAATTCAGCTTCTTAGGCAGACAAGATACTATCCAAAACCAAAAACGGGTATTTAAGATAGTTTTCAAGACTGTGACTGAACTGGTCCACAGTGAGGGGGAAATAAGACAGTTTCCCTGTTTCCTTTCCTCAGTGAGGTTATGTGTTGCATAAAAGAATGAGGCTCATTTTGGTGAAAAATGCTTTCACACAGAAAAGTTTGAATTCTTTCACCTCCCCCTCACAGATGTTTCAGGCTCTGAACAAGGAAATCAAAATACGATCACACTGGCTTCACATGAACCTCAAGACTATAATCTGTACTTACCATTTTCTTTACTTTAAAAAAGTTTAGCGTCCATTTACCTATGCAAAATCAGGAGACTCAATTTTCTCTCTTAGGAAGTTTTTAACAGAATTGGAGTTAAATTAACCTCACTTTAAGTGCAAGAAAAGCTTTGGAAGACTAGTGTGTGTTCTGTGGCATAGAAAGAGGAGCATGCCTCCACCGCCACTGGCCTGAGAGGCCCCACACGAAGCACTGGCTGCAGGACAGTCCCAAAAAGCAAAGGGACTCAATGTATCCCTGCCAAGTCTGGCTTTTACCCGTACCCAGGTCCCAAACAGATCTTGGGTGCCCTAAATGGCAAGGCTAGAGCACAGTGCCAGCCATCAAGAGGGCCAGAGTCATCATCTCAGCAAGTCAGTGAGCACCTCTCAAAGTTCTTATCTGGAGTAAATGATGAAAAACTAGGAAATGAAGTTCCCCATACATCACTGCCAAGGTGATTTAGTCCAGCTTTAATGCGGTACAAAATGGCTTCTTCCACACAACAAGGGCAAGCTTTGTACTGATGTTTCTCAGAAACCAGTGATGTCTCCAGCTCTAGCCTGTATTTAACAGGTTTTAAAAACTATGCCTTTCCTATATCAGAGCCAAGTTAAAAGGGGAGTGGGGTACCAAAAACAACTTTGTCAAAGGAATAGAAAGCACTCTAGAAGCCAGTGAGTGTGAACACATTCAAGTCGCAGGGTTTGAGATGATGGGTCCATGGCTGCTGTCTGTTTATTCCCTTCCATCACTGGGATGTCCATCTTGGGCAGCTTCAAGGTTGCTGCATCTGCAGACGTGGTTGGCCTGGACATGGACCAGTTCCACTGGAGAGGGCTTCTGGGCTCCTTAGTAGGTCTGGGTGGCAAAACTTCCAGAATCATACTTCTGAAGGGATCTCGGTCCAGAGAGGCTCCATTTATCTGACAAATTTCTGTCCTTATTTCCACTTCCAGAATCCATGATGCTGGGATTTGAGCCAGCTAAAGCTGTGGAAGAACCAGATGTGAACCAACCTGTGGGCCTCTGCCCAGGGGGAGAGTGAGGCGTGCTGCTTGGGGCAGACTGGGCCAATGCAGGCGGCCCCTCTTCTCTTGCTGTCTCTCTACTCTGTAGCTTCAGTTTGTGGAGCACTTCTGCCACTCTAACGTACCTGGGCTCCTTGGTGGTGAGGCCCTTGTAGGGTGTGTAGCCAGCACCTCTCAGCCCTGCCTGTAGCCCAGAATGCTGAATACTTCCCTGGGTCTGTTTTGTGAACAGAGAATTCATGATGATATGGGTAGCTTTAGCCTTCCCCACTGGGACCGTGTCACACTGTCAAAGACTGAGTCATGGCAGGGGAAGGTAGGCTGGCCTCTCCTTCCTCCTCCTTGGTGAGGCACTGATACTTGCACTCTGGCTTCCAGGGGATGCTGCTCGTGTCGGGGGGAAGAGGAGTCATGGGCATAGGGTCCTTGAGGGCATCATCATAGCTGGATGCCCAGCGGTTTATCTGATAGGCAGGGACATCTTGCCTAGAGGCCCACCAGCCTCAAGATCAGGCACTTCTGGTTGTCTTGAAGCCAGTGAAAGACCGGGACCCAGGTGCTTTTTCCGCCTAGAATTCCAAGCCGAGTCCGTGCTACCACAGTGAAATGAAGTGACGACTAAGCTGACATGTTAGTGAGGAACACAGTCCAGTGGCTGCAGATTAGAAAAGCTTCCCGGAAAGAGTGCATCCAGAGGTTCTGTTACCCTGCTGCTGCCGGCTGCCTGCGGCCCGGAGTCTGGTGCTAAAGAAGTTCTGAGGGTCCACGTCTCCTGAGAGCCTGTGGTGCAGTCTGGACCCAAGGCATGGTGAGAGCAGCGGCGACACCGAAGGTCTCCCGGACAACACCGCCCCCCTGCTACAGTTTTGAAGTGTCTTTTTTTGGACTCAGCCCTTACTGGTTGCTATAAACATTAAACTACTTTTTAAAGTTGTTACAAATGTTTTTTGTTGTTGTTGTTGTTTTTCAGACGGAGTCTCTCTGTCACCCAGGCTGGAGTGCAGTGGTGCGATCTCGGTTCACTGCAACCTCTGCCTCCCCAGTTCAAGTGATTTTCCTGCCTCAGCCTCTCGAGTAGCTGGGATTATAGGTGCCCCTGCCACTATGCCTGGCTAATTTTGTATTTTTAGTAGAGACAGGGTTTCACCACGTTGGCCAGGCTGGTCTCGAACTCCTGGCCTTAAGTGATCCGCTCGCCTCGGCCTCCCAAAGTGTTGGGATTACAGGCGTGAGCCACTGCAACCTCCGCCTCCTGAGCTCAACAGAAATATTTTTTTAAAAAAGCAGAAACTTAAAAAAAAAAAAAGTTTCTGTTGAGCTCAGGAGGCAGAGATTGCAGTGAGCCAAGATTACACAATTGCTCTCCAGCCTGGGTGACACAGTAAGACCCTGTCTCCAAAAAAAAAAAAAAAAGTTTTGGGTGGCGGAGGAGAGCTTGGGGCTTCGTGCTCTGCCATTGTGCTGATGTTGCTCTGCTCTTTGTTTTTACATCAAACTTTCCTTTGTAATGAAATACATCTTGAAAAGCATCAGTGGTGGTATGGCTTTGTTTATTTTTAGTTTGAGAATGTACACATTTTCTTCCTAATATCTGGCAACCTAAAATAATCAAAAGACTCAGGATCCAGGTAACAGAGTTCACTCAAGGGCACTGTGAGGGTGGCCATCTCAGGACACATGGACACCGAAGAATTGTGATCACTGCTCCTGGTGTCCCGGTGCGGGGAAAAGTGAGGGTCACTTATGAAGTCAAAAATGGAGGTGTTGAATAGAATCACAACATTTTCCATACAGAGGCTAACACACAGGTATAAGATTTGATTGACTGCTGTTGATTACACTCTAAGGGGGTGGCCTAACACCCTGTCGTGAGGAGATAGCAACCGCAAGGTCCCCAACATCATTTTCTGTAGGTTTGAATGAAGAATAGGAAGTCTGGCTGACATACAACATCTCAACACAAAAGTCAGGGAGCTGTGGTCACACACCAGAGGAAAAGAAATGGTCATGTTACATGACTCAGTTTGCAGGGCTTAACTTTTCTCCTTAGCATAGTACATTGGAAGGTTCTACAATTTTCTCTCTTTTCACATATGGCAGGTGGATACATCAGTGTCCCAGGTAGGGCTGGCTGTGCTCCAGAGTACTGGCTGTCCCTGTGGTCCATACTGTTTATCAAGTGGTACCCAATCTCCTACCACAAAGGGCTCAATGTTTTCAGCTAGACAACAGTGTATGTGCCTTTGTTTGCAGCTCAGATAAATATCTTCTAAGAATCAGTTCATCGGAAAAATATTTATTGAGTACTATATCATCGTATATATAGTACTCAATAATATATGTCAAGTATGGCAGAAAGCATGGGAGTATAACTGAGGAGATAAGGCTCCGTGCTAGAGGAAGGTACTTCTAGTGAGAGAGACAGATGGTAGACAAACAATTTTAGGACAATGGGTAGCTGCTATGATGGAGGCATGTAGATGTTCCTGTGGGAGCACAGAGCAGGAACTCTCTGGAGCTGAGCATTTTGTTTGTGTGTGTGTGACAGAGACTTGCTCTGTTGCTCAGGCTGGATGCAGTGGTGCCATCACAGCTCTCTGTAACTTCCAGCTCCTGGGCTCAAGCCATCCTTCTGCCTCAGCCCCCCGAGTAGCTAGGAATACAGGCATACACCACCATACCTATATAAGTTTTAGAATTTTCTGTAGAGAGAGGTCTCACTATGTTGCCCAGCTGGTCTCAAACTCCTGGCCTCAAGAAATTCTTTTGCCTTGACCTCCCAAAGCACTGGAATGACAGGAGTAAGTCACTGGCCTCAGCCCTTGGAGCTGAGTCTTGATTAAGAGTTAGCTAGATGAAGAAGGAAGGGCCACCACATGAAAAATTCACAGCAAAGCCTGAATGAAGACTCAGGATTTCTGAGTCCTGGTCCAGCATTTTTCTTACTTATCTGGGTTTTCGGAGTCTCATCTAGAAGAGACTCATATTCTTGTTTAATCTGGGAGGGCTTTTTTTTTCTTGTAAGGTTTATTGGGAAATGAGGTATTTTGCCCTGCTTGACTGATTCACCTATTAAAGGAATTGTATAGTCACTGCTCTGGACAACCACTTCCTCAGTGAGAATGTGGTCCAGCAGATTCTGTGTCCTGGTCTTTCACACATTATTTATCTTTTTTTTTTATTTTCAGATGGAGTGTCACTCTGCCACCCAGGCTGTAGTGCAGTGGTGCCATCTTGGCTTACTGCAACCTCTGCCTCCCGGGTTCAAGCAGTTCTCATGTCTCAGCCTCCCAAGTAGCTGGGACTACAGGCAGGCACCACCATGCCCAGTTAATTTTTACATTTTTAGTAGAGACAGGGTTTCGCCATGTTGTCCAGGCTGGTCTTGAACTCCTGACTTCAGGTGATCCACCCACCTCGGCCTTTCAAAGTGTTGGGATTACAGGCATGAGCCACCACACCCAGCCTATGATTTATTATTCTAACCTGTGTTCCAACACATTTTGATGACCTGCTTGTTGAGTGGCTTTCAGAAGTGAGGCTTTGCCTTTCTTCCTGGGATAGTGTCATCTGAGTGCTTGTTTAGGCTCAGTTCTACGTGACTGGTCTGTTTACCTGCTGTCCCCATTGATGGGTTAGACCTAGGCAGCATCCCAATGTGACTCAATCCTCCCTGGAATCAGATGAGTGGACTTGGGGGTGGGCTCTGCCAGTCTAGCTGAACAGTCAGACCCTCTCCATGAGAATCTGGAATAGGGATGCTTCCAAATCTGGAGACTGACTTGGTTAGCTGTAGGCTCCAAGTACAGTTATGTAGAATCAAGTTTCACGGTGAGGCTTACTTATGCAAAGCAATAAGCAAACTGAAGTTGTGAAGGAGCAGAAACCCTGAACAGCAAGGGGAAGCCAGTCCATAGGGAGGGTATGGGAGAAGGTGTACAGAGAGAAGCCAAAATGAGGGATGATATGGCCTGAGAAACGGTTGCCATTCATTCTCTGGTTTCCTCGAGACTCAGCTGCACTTCCTACAGCTGGGTTCTGTTAGATCGCTCTGTATCTTGTTCAATAAACCTTTTGCTTGAGTTGGCTTGCGTGGGTTTCTGATCCTTCAACAAAAACTTCCTGCAATTCTAGCAGTCCCAAATCGATCTCTCCCCCAGGTCTTTCAGCTGACATGATTTCTTCCCCCTTTTGTTACCTAGTCTATGAGAATGAAGGAGAGTCTGTCGGCATCAGTGATTTTCTTTTTTCAGCTGTTGCAGAGGTATTTTACATTTGCAAGGGGTTAGAGGCAATGACTCTGTAGTTTCTCCCACAGAGGGGGGAACAGATTCATTGGTGAAGTCAACGATGGCCACTTACAGGCAGTTCCACATAAGCGGTGCATTGCAACACAGAAATATTAAATAATTGAGAGCATAACCATACTAATAAGATTTATGTCTGGCTGTATGATAGGCCATGAAAAATATCAGACCAGGATTCAGGGGGACAAGATGCATAGCTCCAACCCTGCCTCTAATTGGCTGCATGATTAAAGGCATCAGGGGCTTTCAGTGCCCCTTGGGGTTTTGGTGGCCTCCTCCTCTTGCTCACAGGATCAAATGAGACAAGGTATGTGAAAGCACTTTGAAAAAGTACATAGTACCTTACCCTGAGATATGTAAAGGACTATATTTGGTTACTGGGAGCTGGGAAGGGGCTAACTTCTTTTCCCACATGTCCTATCAAAGACACATGTGCAGGACAGCTGGTGAATACAGATTGTTGAAGCGCTGCCCCTGGCTGTGCTTTGGAATCGCGGTGGTGCTTTATAGACCCAGAGGGGCCGCCTTACCCAGTCTCTCTGAATCCAAAGCTCCCTGATCAATGCTTCGCGGCCAGGGCTGAGAATCCCTTCTGCTGCCCTGTCTCCCAGTTAGGCGCATAACTCTGGGAGGCAGCAGGCCTACGTTGGCTTCTGGTGCTTAGATGTCCTGCCTGGCCCCGTGAGGTCAGAGCCCAATGAGGAGACAGCAGGAGCCAGAGCGCCCAGCTGAACACAGACACATGCTCATCCTCCCCCTCGCTGGTCACACTAATGGGAATGGTTAGGAGAGAAACTTTTCAGTGCTAACAGGCTGCAGCTGCTGTTGTGGCAGCAGCCAGGTGGAGTCGGCACAGTTGATGCCTGGCTTAATTTGCAGCAGGAAGCCGGGCTGGGGATGGTCTGCTTCCGCTGCCTCTCTTTGTCCTCAGCAGAGCCCTGCCTCCTGGTGAGCAGTGCAGCTGGGAGAGGTAATTGGATTTGATGAACATCTAGTCCTATGGAGACAGAGTACTTTAGGTTTTCCCATGAAGGTCAAAGGCAGGCCAGATAGTTTTAAGATTTAACCTCTGGCCTCTGAAAAGACAAATAATGGAAGGTTTTTTTTGTTTTTCTTTTAATGAGTTTGGTCGGAATTTTGGCTATTTCAAATGGTTAGGAGGACATACAAAATGAATTTAGCCCCTGAGAATAAATTCTAGACTGTTCTAGAATCTTCTAGAGAATGGCCTGGACCTTGCCACCTCTCCAGCCTTATGTCTTACACCTCACAGACACACTGGCATCTTCCAGGCATGGGCCCACCCTACACTTCCACTTCTTGGCACGTGTTTTTTTTCTCTGCATAGGTTGACTTTATCTTTACCCATTTTGCTGGGCCAACTCCTGTATATCCTTCAAAACTCAGTTCAGGAGTCACTTTTCCAGGCAGATGCTCTGCCTCCACCCTGCGTGAATTTCCATCATAGAAGACCCCTTGTGCAGCTTGCTTGGATCCCTTCTGCCATTCTCCTTGCGTGTAAGATGGGACTAGTAATATCCATCCCTTAATTATTATTATTATTTTTTGAGATGGAGTCTTGCTCTGTCGCCTGGGCTGGAGTGCAGTGGTGTGATCTCAGCTCACTGTAACCTCCGCCTCCCAGGTTCAAGTGATTCTCTTGCCTCAGCTTCCTGAGTAGCTGGGATTACAGGCGCACACCGCCATGCCTGGCTAATGTTTTGTATTTGTAGTAGAGTTGGAGTTTCACCATGTTCCCCAGGCTGGTCTCGAACACCCAAGCTCAGGCAATCTACCCGCTTTTGCCTCCCAAAGTGCTAGGATTACAGGCGTGAGCCACCATGCCCAGCCGGTACCAAGTGGTTAAAATGCCATCTGACAGTTAGTTCAACAAATGATTGCTACTGTTCCTCTTCAGGGATGACAGGTTTCCACATCTGCCTTCGGGGACTAGCTCAGACCCTGCACTTACTGTGGGCCCAGTAAACAAGGAATACTTGAGGGAGAAGGAGGAAAAACTAAGAACCTGATAAGCTTGTTACAATGATCAGTAATTATAATCATCTTTTTATAATTATTAGGCATTTATTTCTGCCTAATTATTAGGCAGTGCTATAATGTATGCAAACATAACATTTATATAATACTGTCTGTGTGAGTGGCATGTTCTAGGTAGAGTAGCTGACTTAATATAGTTACCCTATGGGCAAGTCTTATTAACTTTAACTTTATCATTTGCATTTTGCAAATGAGGAGCAGCCTGGCTCCAGAATTGGTGGCTCTAATCGCTACACCACAGTGTAGTTGCTAGAAACACGATGAAAGCTCATTGGAGTGAAAAAGGCCCAGCCAAGCTCAGGCCCCTGGAGGCCAGAGTGGAGGGGGCTTTGAAAAGCACGTCCGTCAGAGAAGGCAGCACAGATCAGGAAAACACCACCGGTCAACATTCTCCGATGAAGTCTCTCAAAACAAGCCACTTACGAAAGTCACAGGGCAGGTGAACAGGCGTGTGGGGGGACAGGGCTGGGCAGGGAGAACAGAGGCTTAGTCCCCTCCCCTGGAAGAGGCACAGAAACTCCCCCGCAGGGTCCTCCCTCGGCCTCAGTCACCAGCTGAGAGCATAGCCTCTTAAAATTAGACCCCCCCCCCCCGCCAGCCTTTGTCTCCATTTGGGGATCCTGAGACATCAAGCATCTCTCGAAATGTCAGTGTGGCTTTAGAAACGCTGTTTTGTGTACTTGTAGTTGTGTGCGCTTTTTACTGACACATATGCACCGGAAGGTGCCCCAGTCGCATGTTATAACCAGCTCCAAGGTTGTAACCAGCACCAACGTTGAAAAACAACATTACCAGCCATTTCCAGCACATTTCGTTCATTTACGATCCAACAAACATGTATTAAGTGCCTTCTATTCCTCATCTCCTTACCTATTCACTACATATTTGCCAATAATCTACTGCGTGCCAGACTATGCTTGGGAGTTACTGAAGATACACCAGTGAGCAAAACAGACACAGTCCCTGGCTTCACCAAGCATGTCTTTCAGTGAAAAAGACAGCTATTAGTCAAAGTGTCACACAAATGAATGTGCAATTGCAAATGATGGTAAATGCAAGGAAGAAAAATCAAGATAGCTGATATTAGTCATGCATTGCTCTGTGCAGCCTGTTTGTGGATTATCGCCCTTAGCCCACTCACTCCCTTAGGCCTATTAGGTGAATCGTATCAATATCTACTGTCTACACTGGAGGAAACTCAAGTGAGGTCTTGCTCAAAGGCACCCAGCCGGACAGGCAGAGCTGGAATTGAACTTGACTAGCTGATGTATGTCTCTGCATATCTTCACCATGCTGCAAAACTGCCAAGCCCCACTGAGCCGCCAGCTCTGAGGGTTTCACATACATCGAGGCCAGGTATGGTTTTACATACACCTGTGCCTGTACTCTCAGCTGCTTGGGAGGCTGAAGCAGGAGGATTGCTTGAGCCCAGGAAGTTGAGGCTACAGTGAACTATGATCGCATCACTGCATTTCTGCCTGGGCAACAGAGTGAGACCCTGTTTCAAAAAATCTAAAAAACAGGCCAGGAGTAGTGGCTCATGCCTGTAATCCCAGCACTTTGGGAGGCCAAGGCGGGTGGATCACCTGAGGTCAGTAGTTCAAGACCAGCCAGGTCAACATGGTGAAACCCCATCTCTATGAAAAATACAAAAATTAGCCAGGCATGGTGGTGGGTGCTTATAATCCCAGCTACTAGGGAGGCTGAAGCATGAGAATTGCTTGAACTTGGGAGGCAGAAGTTGCAGTGAGCCGAGATTGTGCCACTGCACTCCAGCCTGGGCAACAAGAGCGAAACTCCATCTCCAAAAACAAAAACAAAAATAACAAAAAACAACAACAAAAGCCCACATACACACACACACCAGGGGATGGCGGGAGCCACACCAATGCCCCACCAAACTGTTTGCCCTTTTTCTTGTGCCTAACTTTTGGCAGATACTGAATTAGATTCAGTGCCCAAGGAAAATGGCAAGGGTCTAATCAAGTGTGTAGGAGTTCCTTCCGGGGGCCATGTGTTAGGGTCCACAGGGACCAGAAATGTGTAAGGCATGACCCTGGCTTTGAAAGTCATGCTCATGGTCAAACAAGAGCCTCAGGCCACAAGAGAAGAGCCATGACAACAATGGAAGGAGCTGATTTACTGCCAAAGGGATGATAGCTATAATGAGGGCTTGTCCATTTCAGAGGATGGAGGAATCACAGGAAAGGGGTAAGTAGTCAAGGGAGACATCAGGAGGGGCGAGGACTTGACCTAGCCCTCACAGAATGGGTGGGACTCAGGTAGGCAGAGAAGCTGGGAGAGGCGTTCCATGTGGCGCCACCTGATGGCTGGTCTGTGCTTCATGGGTGGGTCCCTGCTGACATGTCCATTCCCCAGACCAAGGGGAGAAAGGCAGAATTCTGTTTCACAGGTACTGGCTCTCTGCAAATCTCAGGCAGCTCAAATCTACTGCAGCAGGAACTGCAAAGCTGAGACTATGCAACGTCTTTACTTTGAAGGGACATTTTTTCCTAACTCAATCTGACGTAGACAACTGACAGTTAGCAGGAGCCAGCCCAAAGCTTGAGACGCTCTGACTCTGTTATCACATGGAAAGAGAGGCATTCGACGGCCCAGGAGCCAGGGGCCCCAGGACAGATTCCCTCACTAAACCAGGTGACCGTGGGCAAGATGTTGAAACTTTCTGTGCTTAAGTTTCTTCATTGAGGGCTTGGACGAAATTAGCATTTTACATCTTCTGAAGAAATATTAACTGCTCGACAGACTGCCTGGAACAG
The DNA here is from genome assembly GCA_036589455.1 of Ateles fusciceps. NCBI lineage: Eukaryota > Metazoa > Chordata > Mammalia > Primates > Atelidae > Ateles > Ateles fusciceps. Next base: position 892,048 of record JAZHEH010002229.1, read on the forward strand.
GACAGGTGAAGACAGCATAGTCAGAGGCACCAAAGCTTCCCAAGGCTGAGTCTGACCTGCCTAGTGAGGCCCATAGAGAACTGTCCAGTTGAGCCTTGAACAATGCGGGGTTAGGAGCACTGACCCCCACACAGTTGAAAAGACTCCTATAACTTTTGATCCTCAAACCTTAACTACTAATAGACTACTGTTGACCAATGACATAAACAGCCAATTAACACATATTATTTTTACAATCAAGTAAGCTAGAATAAAGTTTTATTAAGAAAATCATAAAGGCTGGGTGCAGTTCCTCATGCCTGTAATCCCAGCCCTTTGGGAGGCTGAGGTGGGTGGATCACCTGAGGTCAGGAGTTCGAGACCAGCCTGGCCAACATGGTGAAACCCCTACTCTACCAAAAATACAAAAATTAGTCAGGCATGGTGGCAGGCACCTGTAATCCCAGCTACTTGAGGGGCTGAGGCACGAGAATCGCTTGAACCTGGGAGGTGGAGGTTATAGTGAGCTGAGATCATGCCATTGCACTCCAGCCTGGGCAAAAGAGCAAGACTCTGTCTCAGGAAAAAGAAAAGAAAAGAAAAAAGAAAAAAAAAAGAAAGGAAAGGAAGAGAAAAGAAAAGAAAATCATAAAGAAGAGAAATATATTCATTAAACGGCAGTGGATTATCATCATCAAGCCCTTCATCCTCCTGCTGTGTAGGCTGAAAAGGAGGAAGAAAAGGAGGGATTGGTCTTGCTGACTCATGGGTATTAGAGCGGGAGGTGAGGAGGTGGGGAAGGGAGGCAGGAGAGGCAGGTGCACTTGGTGTAACTTTTACTGAAAAAAGATTCACATATAAGTGGACTTGCACAGTTTAAACCCATGTTGTTCAAGGGTCAACTGTATTCTGCTTTTCTATCTATCGGGTAGAGCTGCTTCCCAGAGTGAGGGGGAGACACATCCTAATTCAGGATGTGTCCTTTTGAGGGCAGTGTGGTGGCCTCAAGGGAGGTAAGGCTTTAATGGGGTCTAATCTTTGCTTTGCTACTTACTGGCTGTATGACCTTAAACAAGTTACTTAACCTTTTGTGAGCTGGTTTGAGTATTGGCCCAGTGGGATACAATATTAAGCTTGCTGGGTTGTGTTAGGATTAAGATTCATGTGCAACTAGACCTTGACAGAGAGCAGGCTCTCTCTTCCTCATTTACAGGGCATGTGTTCTTCCTACAGGCATGGGACCACACATGTGTGTCTTAGGAACTTCAACAGCGAAGCCAACTTATTTTGGGCAGCAGCAAGCAGACCCTTCATGATGTCACAGGGATGCCAGATTCTTTTCTGTATCTTCTTTGTCCTGCTTTTCTTGCTCCTCTGGGACTCCCATGCAAGGCCAGACTTAAACAGGCACAAATAAGGAACCAAAGACACATCGTCCAAATGATTGCTGTGCACAGATCCAAGTGACCTCAAAAACCCTCACACTTCGCTGGCCTCAGTTTTGTAAACATATGTACAAGATCGTGTATCCCTGAGAACTTCTGTGAGAAGACAGTCTCCCTAGTGCTAGATATTTTCAGCAGATGTGTTAATGCTAAAAAAAAAAAAAAAAAACAGAAAAATTTCCACACCAATGGGAGAGAAGTACCTATCGGTTTTACGTCAGCTCCCCACCCTCCAATTGTGACTTGCGGGAGAGGAGTGAGCTTGGCAGAGACCAAAGTTGCTCTTTCATTTTTGCTGCTGTTTCCTTGATATTTTAGCTTGACCCAACAGTGTCTCAGGAGTTCTAACAAAATAAACAAAAAACCCCACCATGTAGAAATTACTTAAGATCATGTAATAACTAAAATCTTTTATATAAGTTTTAGTTAGTTTTATTAAATGTCAAAAAATAAGAGAAAAAGATACCATATAAATGAATAAATAGTTATTACACATAAGCTCAGCCCAGACTCAAGGGAGGAACACATCTTCTCCATACATATGTAGGGCACTGTTCCTGGTCTTGACAGATGCCCCACAAACTACTTTATGCTGGTTTTCCCCAGGGTGAGGAGCTACGTTTGGAGTTTCCTCCAAGTCTCCTGTTCTGTGACAGAGACAAATCCCTGCCCTTTAAAGTACTGAACTAGAAACATGTTTATTCTCCGTTTAGGGCAAGAGACAGGATCCAAAGAAGATATCTTTTTTCCCCCCCTAGACCTTTGGATTGATTTTACTAGCTCCCAATACATATTGCCCTTTATTGTAAATGCTGGAATTGCCCTGGCCTCAGCCTTCAGATGGTGGTGGTGCAATGGTGGTGGGAGGGAGAAAAACGTGTTGTGTTAACCGCTGACCATATTGTGCTAATGACTGGTAATGGAGGTCACCTGAGCTAAGGGTACTCTGGAGTCCATTTATCTTGCCTACCAGATGATATCAAATATGCCAGTTTTTGTGAGGGCCTGGGGATGCTTTAACCAGAAATCATATCTTTGTACATTGGCTTTTTCTGTTTTTAATCAAAAAGTTAAAAAACAAAGTCCATCACAGGTCTTATCTTTCCCTTTATGTATTTGGATGTCTTGTAACCAACTTCTCTGTTATGACTAGCAATTACTCTCACTCACCTCACAATCAATAATGTTTTGTCCTTTTTTTCTTGCTTCTTAAAAAATGCTTTTACTAAATATTACGTAGAGTTTCCACAGTTGCTTAGGATACTGCAAGAACATGTCACTCCTGACAAGAAAAATCCAGTTAATCTACAAAATAATTTTTTCAAGGTTGTAAGTTACAAAGCAACCAGGGGACTGAATTTCAAATATCCTAAATCAAAGGTGTGACTGCACAGTCTTGTGCTAAGACCTCAGAAAGAGAGAAAGATTAGAGTACTCAGTCATGCATTAAGCTCTTTGAAGAGGTTGAGGTCCTCTAGGTTAAGGGTCTTGAGGTGGGGGAGATTAGCCTGGATTATCCAGGTGGATCCAGTCTAATCACATGAGGGCTTAAGAGTGGAGAACATTTCCTGGCTGCTGAGAACCAGAGAAATAGCTCCCTAAAAAAGATTCTGCCCACTGTTGCTGGCTTTGAAAATGGTAGAAGGGAGTCACAAGCCAAGGAATGCGGATGATCCCACTTTAAATATAAAGACATATATAGGATAAAAGTAAATGGATGAAAACAGTAAATAAAGCAGGAGTGCTTATATTAACATCAAAGTTAAATTTCAAACTAGGAATTTTCCTAGGGATAAGAAGAGCCTTTCTATAATGATGGAGGGGTCAATTCCTTAAGGAGCTATAACAACCCCAAGTGTGTAGATATGGAAAAACACAGCTCCAAATACATAAAGCAAAATATGATGGAACTAAAGAAGTAATAGGTATATTCACAACCACAGCTGGAAACGTCAACATTCCTCTCCAAGTGATTGACAGAACAAGTGGATAAAAACAGTCAGTAAGAATATAGAAGACTTGAATGACACAATTGTGGGAGCTGGACTCCAACACGGCCTTCGGTGGTATTCATACTTATGTTAGTACCCTTCATATCATACTTGAAATTCTTGCAAAATTTCTTTTATTTTTTAAATTAAAAAATCTATTGTATTTTTAATATTCATTTATTTGTGTTTATGAATTTTTTTAGAGATGAGGTCTTGCCACATTGCTCAGGTTGGTCTGGAACTCCTGAGCTCAGGGGATCCTCCCATCTCAGCCTCCTGAGTGGCTGGGACTATAGGCATGCCCCACTCTGCCTGACTCTCAAAATTTCCGTCTCTTGTTCTTTACACCTCATTTTATATGATTTCTTCATATTTATTCTTCATTACAGTTGACGGGAGCCTGTAATCTCAGCTACCTGGGAGGCTGAGGCATGAGAATCGCTTGAACCTGGGAGGCAGAGGTTGTAGTAAGATCGCCCATTGCATTTCGGCCAGGACAATAAGAGCAAAACAAGAATTCCCTTCTGCTTTCCCTATATATTCAGACCCTCTTGTCCCTGGCAACCACCCATCTGTTCTCTGTTCCTGTATTTTTGCCTTTTCCAGAATGTCACATGAGTGGAATCATACCATGTACAACTTTTTGGACTGCATTTTTTTCACCTAGCACAATACATTTGAGATTCATCCATATTGAGTGTATGAATAGTTTGCTCTCTTTTATTAATTAGTAGCATGTTGTTGTACACATGTAAAGCAGTGTGTTTACTCACACACCCATTGAATAACATTTGCATTGTTTGAAACCCCTGGCCATTATAAGTAAAGATGCTGTAAACATTCACAGACGAGTTTTTGTGTGAATGTAAGTTTTCATTGTTGTAGCAAAACCAGTATTTTAAGTACCCTGATTTGATCATTATACACTCTGTGCGTGTACCCTGTAAATAAGTATGCCATAAATCACGTGTAGCTCATAAATATGTAGTATTACATGTTTGTAATCATACCCCATAAATGTACCCCAAAATATGTACTATTACGTATATGCTATTATGTATCGAAACAAAAAAAATTTTTAAAGTATTTTGAAGTAGATTTATTGGGTGATACAGCACACACACACACATGCAATATTTTAAGAAACCACCAAACTGTCTTCCAGAGTGGCCGGACCATTTTGCATTCGCATCCACAATTGATGAGAGTTTGTATTGCTCTGTATGTATTCCAATATTTGGCATTATTGGTACTTTTTTTTTTATTTTGGCCATCTCAATCGGTGTGGAATGGTATCTCATTGTTAAAGTCAACCTTTGATGATGTTTTGACCAAGCATGAAAGAGTCCAATTCATCTTCTGTTGTTGGTATTTATTAGCACTTCTGGACGCTCCAGATCTCAGAAAAGCTTCAGGTGTTAGCAGAGTTCATATAAGAAAGGGACTCCATTATCAATTAAGTTTAGGACCCAGAAGTTTTTTTTTTAATTAAGTAAATTTCCATGCTATAAGACTACCCAGTATCTTTAATATACCTGTGTACATAATGACTGTCCACAGGGAGAGACAGTAGGCTGTGTTCTCCTGAAATGTGAAGATGAAACTCTTTGCCTATGGAGCATTTCAAAGGTTGAATACTGGGCAAAACTCATTTGGAAAACGCTGCTCTCATTCACAGAGAGAAGAAAAATTATCTGTGGATACTCAATAACCATACATTAACTAAAAACAGGTTTTCTTCTCTACAAAGTGAACATTTTCATTTAAGAAAGTCTCCTTTTTAATTTATTGATTTTCTTAAGAATAAGGTTTCTGTGATTCTTCTGAGATATTCCACCACAGAACTGTGATTGACTTAAAAAGTCCAAGACATTGAGATTCCTTGACTCCCCGCACGGAAGGCTGGTTCTCCATTGAAATGAGATTTTCTTTCTTTCATGCCTGTCCCTTTGAACATGGTCATGTTCTGGCACTGTGAGCTGTTCTCAATCACCAAAGAACATAATCTAAGCCAGGAAGACTTTGCTCCATTTTTTAACCACTGTTCTCATCCTCTTGACTGTCATTAATTAACATGAAAGCTCCATGTTTTCTCCTTCCCCCATCGGTCCAAGGGCATGTCCTTCCCTGAGGGACAGTGTGGTGGGCCTGCTTGTAGACTGCACGTTCCCTGTCTCTAAGGACGCCTCTGGTGTAGTTCCTTCATCTGGAGTTAAAAGGCTTCTTTCTGGGCTTTAAGCACTAGTGGCGGCTAGTGGGCTTGGTCAGAGGTAGGAAGATTGTACTTTTGCTGGTGATACATCAAGAGGAAATTAATAAAGGATTCTAAACAGTGCTCAGTCGACCTGAATCTAGAATTCTTGCTGAGATTGGGCTTTTGGGAACCCTGATGAAGAGATAAACTCAGCTCTCTCTGTTTCAACTGAGCTCGACAATACAGCACTAAGGCAATTTGGCCAATGTAACAGCCCACCGTGAATCACTACAAAGCTGAAACTGTGTCCCTAGAGAGCTCACTGAAATGGACAAGAGTATTTCATGGGAAAGGCTAGATCACTGCAGAGGCAAAACTTCATCTAAATCAGTGTTTGTAGTTGCTGATGGGCAGCCAGCTAAGTGAGGTTTTCATTTTGCTTTGACTCTAGCTGTTTTTCTTCAGGGCTGCTCTTGCTCATGTGTCTGAGGCTTTCCCTGTTGGAGGCCTTCTGCTACCTAATCCCAAGGCGCACCTTCCATAGACTGTCTATGCAGCTGGCCAAGGGAAAGCAATTCTTGTACTCGATACCCTGTCACCTCTTGCTCCCACTCTCCATATCCCTTGCACTTCTACCTGGTCCTGAGGGCCAATTGCTTCCTCTCTGACATCTCTCTTTTCACTCCATAATGATTCCCCTTCTAGCCTTTTATCCACGTAGAGGGCCCTACCTGTGTGCCTGAGATGGAGTTGTCTGGGTTCATATGAGGATTCCCTACCTAGGATTCTCAGCTGGTATTTCTCCAAGAATGGGCAACAGACCAACTGCATCAGTACCACCTTAGGGTGCCTGTTAAAAATACAAATTAGGAGGGCCCATGGGATCACTTGCAGGAAGCATAGAATCTGCCTTTTAACAAACACCCCAAATATTTCTCTTTGCATTTGAGTTTTAGAACAGTTGGTCCAGCCCTTCCTACCTATAGATCTGCCTGCTGGGCATTAAGAACCTCAGCTCATTTCTGCTTCTCTTTATAGGAAAGTCTTTTATATATATGCAGATTAGTCCCACCTGTCTCAAGCCTACAAATTCATAATAAACACCTTGTTGTAATTTTCTTTATCACACCCCCATCCCCCAAATAAAGTCCCATCAACTTATTATATTTCTGGTTTTTTTTTTCTAGTTCTCATCACAAGGGACTTACACTTATAGGCATGAGAAAAAGAAGAGTACAAAATTACCTAGAACACTAGAAAACTGAACAAAACATGTGAAACAACAGCATTCAGACAATGGGCAGCAGATTGTACAGGACTGTGAGCCCCGAGAGAAGGCAAGCCAGGAGAGTGGGTTGTACAATCCTTCAGGCTTGCTGCCTGGAGGCAGGTTCTGAACTGCAGTCCAGGGAAGGGGGATTTAAACAGATTCTAAAAATCTCACCAAATTGAGACAGAAGATATCAGAATTCATGGAAGTCAAAGCAGCTAGAATGTGGGGCAGACAACAGACAGGAGAGGACTACACAGAGAAAGAATTCCAGAAATCTGAACAGGGGCCCCTTGAGTCTAAAAAACCCTTTAGTATATAGTTTGGATAAAACTCCACAAGGTAGGGCAAAGAACAATTTCCAGGAAAAGAACAATTACCAGAGACCCATAAGCCAAAAAGTTTCCAGCACTTACACAGAAGTGGGAATCGTTTGAATGTCCACCAGCTATAGGGTAGAGAGACTTCACTGAATTACAGAGATCCCACTTAGCACAGACTCCAGAAAGATCATGTCTTAGGAACGTGACTAAATTAGCCCCAGAATGAAGACCTCTCTAGATCTGCTTTAGAAGAGCTTAAAAACAAGCTTTGAGTGGGTCAGCCTGATCCACAGGAACAAACTCCAACTGGTAAAGGAATAAAAAGTAGTTAGCACTTGACAATGAAAGAAATGCCTACGTCAATAAAAAAATTACTAGATTTATAAGAAATAGAAAAATGTGCCCCATAATCAGTAGAAAAATCAGTCAGTAAAAAACCTTGAAATAATAAAGAAGATGAAATTATCAGACAAAAACATTAAAACAGATATTATAAATGGCATTGATATGCTAAAATATTTAAAGGAATGAAACGTCAACCACCACCTGTGGAGGTCTGTCCTGCAGACCCTGACTCAATGACGGATGAATGAATGCACTCTCACACCTGGTTCAGTGATTCAAGTGGGCTAGGGATGGTTGTCAGCTGCTTTCAGAGGGCAAAATGCAGCCAATCAACCAAGCCCCCCCTGTACATCCACACATTTATCCAGTAAAGATTTCATAACACAGGTTCTGTCAACTTGTTTGTGGATAAATAACATGGTTAAAAGAGTAGTTTTACAAACGATAAAAGCTTTAGGTTCCAGGTCCAGAGTAAACACTATTAATGGGTAATTCCCCTTGGATAGCCTCCTGAGAGGACCATCCAGCACAAAGTTTACATGAGTAAACAGTTCGAGTAGAGACAAAGGGATGTGGGTTAAATAGATTTAAACTGGGAGAGCCTTTTATCGTCTCTATCTCTTTCCTATGCTAATGTAATTGACTGGCAGCCTTCGGCCTGCCCCAATAAAACCTTTCAGCCTTCCAAAAGGTTTGAGGCTAATCTATAACTTTCCTTAATATTTTGCTAATATTTTGCCAGCCACCCTGAGTGAATTCCAACAAAGGAAAACATGAATATAATTATGAGAGAAATGGAAACTATGAAAGAGAAGCCAATGAAAAGAATAACATCTGAAAATAAAATTTTACTGAGTAGAATTTACAGATCAGACACTCTAGAAGAAAAGAGCAATGAACGACTCCTCCCTACCATCATTTCAACAACTATCTGCCTTACTGCCAACCCATATGAGGAAACAATTGGGAGAATGAAAGTTGAAAGTCTTTGGGCCTTGGGAAGTGTTCAAAGTTCATAGTAACGAGTCTTTGAGGTTGGAGACCAGAAAAGACTTGTTTTCTGGTCATAAACCTGCTGACCCACACAGGATCTGATTCAGACAGGAGGAAGTGAAAAAAATATCAGGAGCCGGCAGATAGTGACAAAAGTGATCCCGAGCTGCCCTCATTGCTCATTAGCATGAGACACTCCCACCAGCACCGTGAGAGTTTACAAATGCCGTGGGAACGACCTGGAAGTTATCATTCCTTTCCTAGAAAGTTCTAAATAACCCACCCCACAATTTGCGTTCACCTGCCCCTTAATTTGCATATAATTGAAATTGAGTATAAACACAGTTGCCAAGAGCCCTGGCTGGCTCAGGGCATGATGCCAATGAGGCAGTGCTGCTCTACAAAAAGCAATAAGGTTCAGTAAAGGATTGCCGCCTAACACCACTGGCTCGCCGGTGACTTCTTCCCTGGGTGAAGCCAAGAACCCTTTTGGACAAAGCTCCAGTTTGGAGGCTTGCCTGTCCTGTTCAGTTTCCCAAAACGTAGACTTTGGAAGGGACCCATAAGAAAATTCCTTGTAGAGCTTGGGGACACCTGCCTGAAGGGAAGACTACCACCTCTCTCCAGGAGGGGATCCTTGCTGAATTACTATCAACCAGCAGTCCCATAATGATACAGTCAGCAGGAGAGACATCAATTGGAGAATTGCTGAAAAAGATTGGTCTGTAGTTTGAGTCATGCAGCACTTGTGAATTTACAAAAAGGTACTTTCTTCTCTGGAAATTTCTGGAGGTAAAAGCTTATAGGAGCAGCTAAAGGCGAAGGGGGAAGCAAGGCCTGGGTAGTGGTTATTAGTACCCCCTCCCAACGCTGGAGGCAACTCACAGAGTTGGGAGAGGATAACACAGTTCCTATGGCCCCACATACAAGGAGCCAGAGGACGCAGGAGGCAGAAGACAGAGGCCACAGTAAGCCTGGGGGCAAGAGAGGTCACTCTCAATGCAGAGACCTGAATTCTCTTCCTCTTCTGGTCTTGAACGCCAAGGGAATTAGGCCTTGAGAATAACTGAGATTCAACAGAATAATAATCCTCAAATCACACCCCCTGCTCCTCCCCACAACTTCCTTCCAAGATGCGGCAGTGAGTAGCCAGTGAGAACAGCCCACATCCTCCCTGGGAACAGGCCCCTGAGCTCTGCTGAGCTGTGGAGGAGGGATGAACTCAGGTTGAAATCCGACCTGAGCCTGGAATTTGAATAACTCAAAGGGACTGCAAACCCACGGCTCTGCCAAAAATGTTGTTAAGGTAAAGAAAGGGGGGGAAATGACAGAGCGCAGTGACTGGAAAGACATTAAACTGCTTCGAGCTAATGTCCCACTGAGCTGAGAGGCTTAACGAAACCAGACTGAGTATTACTACGTATCCAAATTGTGCACATATTTATCATGGCTTGTCACCATGTTGGTATGTATTACATTATATTTATATGCAATAGTGTGCTTAATAATGCACCTATTGTTGAGCATTTGGGTTATTTCCTATATATATATATATATATATATATATATATATATAACAAGCTTGCTATAATTGGTATAAATTGCTCTATTTTTCTTCTTAGCTATTTCCTTAGGTATATGCCTCAGGTCTCAACTAAAATGGCATTTACTAATGAAAAGCCTTTGCTACCCATCTAAAGTCTGGGTTAGACTTCCCTCCTATATGATCCTTTGATTTACCACTTCAATGCCTGTCACTATTGTGATACCCCATCCAGATACCAAATGTGTGTAAGTTGGTTTTCCTTCTGTTGTAGGTGACAGTGTGCAGTTCATACTGGCTTATACACAAAAGGGGATATATTGGCTCACATAACTGAAAGTCCAAGGGTAGAGCTGGCTACAGGCCTTTCAGTCCCGAGGCTCAGAGGACACCATCTGGCCACTTCTCTAATGTCTTTGCCCTGGCTTTCTCCAGGGGTTATTTCATTTTTAGGCTGACACAGCCCAGGGAATGGAGATGCCTACAGTAGTGCCAAGCCTTGTACCTTTACAAAATACGGCAGAAAAAAATGCATCTTTACCACAAGCCCCAGCAAACATGTTTATTCATCTCATTAACTCCAAATGAGTTATGTGCTATCTCTGAACCAATCTTAGTGGCTGGCAGGTGAAATACAATAATAGACTTGAAATAGATGTAGCTGGATGAGTGGACCATCCATTCACAGTGTAGAAAATGAGGAAGGGGTGTTTCTTTTTTTTTCCTTTTTTTTTTTTTTTTTTGAGACAGAGTCTTGTCTTGTTGCCCAGGCTGGAGTGCAATGGTGTGATCCTGGCTCACTGCAACCTCTGCCTTCCAGGTTCAAGAGATTCTCCTACTTCAGCCTCCTGAGTAGCTGGGATTACAGGCATGCACCACCACACCTGGCTAATTTTGTATTTTTAGGAGACACAGGGTTTCTCCATGTTGGTCAGGCTGGTCTCGAACTCCCGACCTCAGGTGATCCACCGGCCTCGGCCTCCCAAAATGCTGGGATTACAGGCATGAGCCACCATGCCGGGCCAGAAGTGATGTTTCTTAAAGATTTGGAGTGCATTTAACACAAAGAGGAAGCGTGTGTCGCCGGTAGAGGGTCGTGACTTCAAGTTGTCCAGATTCTTGGCATTTTGAACAACGAATTGGACAAAATACCCAGCAAAAGCAAAGAAAGAATGAAACAACAAAATAACAAAAGCAGTGATTTATTGAAAATGAAAATACACTCCACAGTGTGGGAGCAGACCCGAGTAGCCGCTCAAGGGCCCAGATACAGAATCTTCTTGGGTCCAAATACCCCCTGGAAGTTTCCCATTGGCCACTTCATGCTCACCTCATGTAAATGAAGTGGAAGCTGTAATCAGTTATTGCTTGCAGAAAGCAGCCAACCAGAGTGAAGTTACAAGGTCACACTCCCGTGAAAACATCTGATTGGTTGCCTTTGCAACCAATCAGAGGCTAGGGTGAAGTTACAAAGTTATGCTTCTATGCAAACAAAGACTTGGCCTGCAATCAGTCTGATTGGTTGAGGAAAGCCAATTTCCCATCTGCTAGGCAGAAAAGGTAGGGGGTTTGCAAAGGGAGTAGCCTCTGGTCTTTTGGTTACTTAGGTGTGGAAAGTTAGGGTTTTCCTTTCAATTTAGTTCTAGGAAGTTGGCATGAAACAGCCTCAGGTTCCCTACCTCCAAACCGTATTCTCCTGCCCCAGCTGGATTGTGGGCATGGAAAATATATATTCACTACACCAATAAATGTGTTTCTTTTCCTCTATAGGATTGTAAGTTCTCAGGGCAGGGATTATATGGACTTCACCACTGTATTCACAGTACTCACAACAGTGCCTAATGCATAGAGGAAAATGCTTGGTGACTATTCACTGCATGAATAAATTCCCCAAAGTGGAATAACAAGGTTGGAAGGGCTAGACGTTTTTTAAGACCTTATTACATGTTGCCAAACTGTTCTCTAGAAAAAAAAAGTACCAATTTATAATAGAGTTGTGGTTAAAAAAAAACAAACCAGTATAATAGTAGTATGTGCTAGGATAACTATTTATACAAAATATTGTCAACAAGGAATTTTATTGTTTTAATTAATTTTTGGTAATACAATATGTTTCTTTAGCTGATTTTAATTAATTAATTAATTATTTTTGTAAAGATGGAATCTCACTCTGTTGCCCAGGCTGGTCTCCAACTCCTGGGCTCAAGCCTCCCAAAGTGTTGGGATTACAGGTGTGAGCCACTGTGTTTGCCCTTAGCAGATTTTTTAAGCAGCTATCTTCTATATGCATTTTTCCATTAACAAAACCGATTGTTTGCCCAGTGATGATATTAATTATAAATTTGCCTATATGTTTTTATTTTTATTTTTATTTTTGAGACAGGGTCTTGCTTTCCCATCCAGGCTGGAGCGTGGTGGTGTGATCTTGGCTCAAATTATCTTCCTTCCTTAGTCTCCTGAGTAGCTGGGACTACAGGTGTGTGCCTCTATGCTCAGCTAATTAAAAAAAAAATAAATTGAGATAGGGTCTCACTATGTTGCCCAGGCTGGTCTTGAACTCCTGGGCTCAAGTGATCCTCCTGCCTTGGTCTCCCAAAGTGCTAGGATTATAGCAGTGAGCCACCATGCCCATCCTGCCTATATATTTTTAAAGATATTCAGTAATATTTTATGAATTTTTTCTCCAAATTACATCTTTCAGTAAATTTCCACAGTGATTGGTCTCTGAGGACTTTTTTTTTCCTTTTTGAGACAGGATCTCACTCTGTCACCCAGGCTTGTGTGCAGTGGCACGATCATGGCTCAGTGCAGCCCTGACCTCCTGGACTCAAGTGATCCTCCCACTTCAGCCTTCATGAGTAGCTGGAACTACAGGCATGAGCCATCATGCTAGTCTAATTTTTAAAAGCTGTTTTGTAGAGATGAGATCTCATTATGTTGCCCAGTCTTTCTGAGGATTTTTAAAACTGATAAAATACATATAAGATAAACTATAGCATCCTAACTATTTTAACTGTGCAGTTCAGTAGTGTTAAGTACATTCATACTGCGGTGCAAACAATCTGCAGAACTCTTTTCATCTTGCCAAACTGAAATTTTGTAGCCATTAAACGATAACTCCTAACGTTTCCCTCCTCCTCCTTTCCCCCATCAACCATTATTCTACTTTTTGTCTGTTGTTTGAATGATCTAGGTACTTCATATAAGTGGAATCACAAAGTATTTGTCCTTTTGTGATTGACTTATTGTAATCCCTACCAAAGTTCCAGTGGCATTCTTTGCAGAAATAGAAAAAGCCATCATAAAATTTATATAGAATCTCAAAGGACCTCCAATAACCAAAACAATATTGAAAAAGAAGAACAAAGTTTCAGGTCCCGTACTTTCTGATTTTAAAACTTGCTACAAAGCTACAGTAATTAAAACAGTGTGGTACTAGCATAAGGACAGATATGTAGATAAATAGAATAGAATAGAGAGACCAGAAATAAATTCTTATGTTTACAGTCAATTGTTTTTTGACAAGATTTTCAAGACCATTCAATGGGGAAAGGACGGTCTTTCAACAAATCATGCTGGGAAAACCAGATACTCACATGCAAAGCGATGAGTTGGACTCACATCTTATACCATATAAAAAAATTAACTTGAAATTGATCGAAAGTCTAAACTCGACAGCTAAAACTATAAAATTCTTAGAAGAAAACGTAATGGAAAAAATCTGATGAGTTTGTGTTTGGTAATAATTTCTTGGATATAACACCAAAAGCACAGGCAACAAAATAAAAAATACACAAGTCGTATTCATCAAAATTTTAAAACTTCTGTGCATCAAAGAATACTATCAAGAGAGTGACAAGACAATCTATAGAATGGGAGAAAATTTTGCAAGGCCTATATCTGATAAGGGAATAATATTTAGAGTATATAAAGAACAAAAACCACAACCCAAAAATCAAACAACCCAATTTAAAAATGGACATCAATAGTCAAAGTAGCATTATTCACAATAGTCAAAGATAGTGATAACCCAAGTATTCACCAACAGATAAACAAGTTTAGTATACACATACAATGGAATATTATTCAGCCATAGAAAGAAAGAAAATTCTGATACATACGACCACATGGATGAACCTCAAAAACATTACGCCAAGTGAAATAAGCCAGTGACAAAAGAACAAATATCATATGATCCCACTTACTGAGGTACCTAAAGTAGGAAGGTGATTGCAGCCGTGTGTGTGGGGGGGGGGGAGTGGGGGTTATTGTTTACTATTTATTTTTTAAAATTTTATTTTTATTTTTTAGATTGAGTCTTACTCTGTCACCCAGGCTGGAGTGCAATAGTGTGATCTCAGCTCACTGCACCCCCCACCTCCAGGGTTCAAGCGATCCTTCTGCCTCAGCCTCCTGAGTAGCTGGCACTACAGGCATGTGCCACCATGCCCAGCTAATTTTTTTGTACTTTCAGTAGAGATGGAATTTCACCATGTTGGCCAGGCTGGTCTCAAACTCCTGATCGCAAGTGATCCAGCCGCCTTGGCTTCCCAAAGTGCTGGCATTATAGGCGTGAGCCACTGGCACCTGGCCCTGGAGTTATTATTTCATGAGTATGGAGTTTCTATTTGTTATGATGAAAATTTCTGGAAATGGATAGTGGTGACAGTTACATAACATTGTGAATGTGTTAATGCCACTGAAGTGTTCACATAAAAATGGTTAAAATGGTGAATTTGTTAGGCATACTTTATCACAATATAAATAAAAATAAAGGGATGGAAGCTGATGCTTCTTACCAGGACAGTAAAGAACACAGTTTGTTTGGATGACTCCATGAGTAGCAGATGCAATTCCCTGCTTGACAGTGGGAGAAGAGCTTCAAGGGTCTGTGGAGCGGGCTGCGGGCTGGGCCTGCCTGGAGCATCAGGACCCGGGCAGTGGTAGAGAATCAGGTACGTCGTAGAATGTAAGCTCCAGGAAGGCAGGTGCCCTCTCTGCATTCATCGTTTTATCGCCAGGCCCTATCTGTCACACAGCAGACAACAGGCATTTTTCCAATGAATGAATGAATGAACAAAACATACAGAGCAGTGGGTCTCAACATGTATCATTATATATAATATCACAATGTATCTGCACATGTTGGAATCTCTGGAGGGCTGTGAAAACACAGCTTGCTGGACTCAGAGCTCCTGATTCAACAGATCAGGGATGCGGCCTGAGAATTCTCATTTCCAGCCAGTTTCTAAATGCTGCGGCTGCTGCTGCTGTTCCAGAAGCTGCACGTTGAGAAGCGCTGATTTAGAAGAAGGAACGATCACCACAGTTGAAGGACCAGGTTTCTGTTCACATTTCCAAGTCAATATGTAAACTTCCATGTTCTTTCAAAAATCCAAGGCTGCAGGTGAAGAGATCATTCCCTAAAAGAAACTTAGTCCTCAGTGAGCCCGCATATGGGCCCAAACAGACCCTGATTGACACCCAAGTCCGCTGCTCTCTAGCTGTGTGACTTTGGTTGCCGTATCCAACTTCTCTGGACTTCAAATACTGTATCTGTAAAACAGAGATGATAGTAGCAAACTCATCATAAGGATTAAATGCAGTAGAGTAAGTCAGAAATAGAAGCTCTCTTTACCCAATTTCTACCTAACGCACTTGCCATTTCCAACCATCTCTGTCCTCTTGAGTGAGGCCAGATAGGGGGCCATGGCCCCTGTGCCCTTTCTACACACCCACCCTCACCTGCTGAGACAGAGGCATTCCAAAATCAGATGCATCTGTTATCAAACCTGCTTTGGTAATTGTAACTACAATACGTAATATGTAATTTAATTCGATATGACTTAAATCTATGAAATATGAGTGCAAAAAAGAGAGCGTTATTGTGGGAGAGTCTCCATAGGAGCAAGTGGCTAAAATAAATTACTATCAGATTATGTGGATGTGAGACAACTATAAAAGAGCGGGGGAAACAGCAAACATCAAGAAAGACTCTCCACGGCTCACACATATCTGTAAGTTTTTGCTCCCCTTTCAAGAATCTTAAACTGGAGATGTTCGATGATGGATTGCAGATGTGGTTTATGCAAGAATAATGATTTGGGACACTGGTCAGGGACCTGTACTTAAAGGAGGGGTTCTGGCCTTTAATCAATAGAATGTAAAGAAATGCACAGCTCCATATTTTAAGTTAACGTAAAATGCTTAAGGTATGAGTATATCACTTTGTGTGGTTCCCTGCTTTGACTGACTTTTCAGCAGACCAAAATGCCAGTTCCATTCACACTGGATAGGGAGCTTTCACAGTACTTGGCACTGGCTAAATGTTATCTCCTTCTCCCATCACCACCCTACCAGCACCTTGAAAGTTCGATTTCACACCCAAATGCCATTTCTGTTCTTTAACATTTTATCAGTAAGTACAAGTGCCTCCACATTGCACCAAACCGGTGCTATTTGCAGAGAACATTTGCTTAACCTTAGAGCACAGAGGCCCAGGACATTTCCATTTCACACATTTCAGAAACAGCTTCACCCCCATACTCAGCAGACTCCAGAGAGGCCTGGGGAAGGTGGCAGTGCAGACAGAGCTCAGGAGCAGGCATCCAGCTTTTAATAAAAATAACGTCCGCCCTTTCCACAGCACTCTAATGATCACGAGCCCTTTGAAGATGTAGGTTAATCTCCTGACACCCCTCTGAGCTGGGTCCACGTTGTTCTTTTCTACTTAGAAGGTTAGGGAGTGGAAGGAAGGAAGGTTAATTGACTTGTTGAAGGCAGCACTCAACTTAATAGGAATGACAGGGTGAGACTCCAGGCTGCAAGGGTTGCCAGCTGTGTGCCCTGGTCTCAGGTCTTTTGGTCTAGCTTTTCCCCCAGAACTTGTGTGTGTTTTCTGACCACAATACTTTTACATAAAATGTGTGTGTGTGCATTTGTGAGTATGTGTGTGTGTGTGTGTGTGTGCACATGTGCATGGGCATATGTATCTTTCCTCCTTCATGAGAAAACCTGGAAAAGAAATATTGCGGGTAATGATTCTTCACACTTCATTTCTCCAGTCCCTCAATTAGTTAAAAAAAAGCTCAGCACACAGGAGAATCACTTGAACCCAGGAGGCAGAGGTTGCAGTGAGCTGAGATAGCTCCATTGCACTCCAGCCTGGGTGACAAGAGTGAAATTCCATTTCAAAAAAGAAAAGAAAAGAAAAGAAAAAAAGCTCAGCCATCCGCAGCCTTGCTGCATTGACTGATAACTTGTTTTGCAAAGCAAAAAGCCATGGCCAAGGCCACCTGCATACACCTTTACTGCCACCCCCAGCAATGGGAAAACCCTAGAACAGCCTGATCTCAGTGAAGGATTGAGGCCTAGAGATGAACTGCTCAGAAGACCCTGCTCTTCTTGCCCTTAGTAAGTCCTGGATATGGGACAGGCAGCCCACCCGTATTTGGAGCATCCCATCATTTTAAAAAATAGTATTCCTTGATCCTGAGGAATCTCTCCCATTTGCTTCCTTCCCACTCATCCTTTCCCAGGTTCCTGAGATGTGGCCACAACTTAGGGAGGTTGGCTATAAATCATGACTGTGGCGCGTAAGTCATTTGCACACTATAGGGGTTGTTTTGTGTTTTGGAGGAAAAGTTATGTGAACATCAGCTCCATCTGAGGAGCCAGTACAGGTTGGCCACAGACAATATAAACAGGGAAGATTACAAGATCCTGTGGTCTCTTCTGGGCCCAACCTGGAGAGCCTGTGGGACCAAAATACCATCTACCAATGTCTATCAGGCGGCTACTGTGTACTCAGTGCCCTTGGAGGGGTCTGGACGATGGCATTCAGGATGAAACCCCAGGTGGCCAGAGGGAGGAGGGGAAAGGGGGTGGGAACAAAGGCGTGGATGGGATAGAACTGTGTAAAGGAACGAGGAGACTGAAGGTGACACACAGACTCTGTCCGGTGAAGTTTCTGCTGCTGCCTAACTCCGCAGACACTGTGAGCAGATAATGCACTGTGTGCTGTAGCAGGAACTTCACCCAAACTCCTGTGCCACTTTTTCCTGCTCTTTTGCTTCCTTCTTCCCTCTCTAAACCACAGGGGGTCACCCTGGGCAGCCTACTTTGCCCCACAAGGACAGCAGGGATCTGTGTCATCCGAAACCAGCAGGAACACCCTAAAACCCTTCCTTCTGCTCCTGGCAGGGCAGCAAATTGGGAATGAACTTCAACTGCTTTGGTTTTCAATTAACTCGGACTTTCTAGGACAAACGCGAGCCTAGAAACCCTTCGGGTGGTCCTTCTCTACTGGGAGCTTGAGACGGATTTAAAGTAAGCCACAGTACAGGAAAACTCACGTTAGCAAATGAGTCCTTCCTCATTCTTTACAAAATAACTTTTTTTTTGGAGACATGGTCTTACTCTGTCTCTCAGGCTGGAGTGCAGTGGCACTATCACGACTCACTGCAGCCTTGAACACCTGGGCTCAAGCGATCTTCTTGAGCAGCTAGGTCCACAGGTGTGCGCCACCACTCTTGGCGAATTTTAAAAGTATTGCTATTTTGTAGAGATAGGGTCTCACTAGGTTGCTGGTCTCAAACTTCTTATTTCAGGCAATTCTTCCATCTTGGCCTTCCAAAGTGCTGAGATTATAGGCGTGAGCCACTGTGTCTGGACAAATAACGTTTTTGTTTGTTTGTTTGTTTTTGAGACAGTATCTCGCTCTACACCCAGGCTGGAGTGCAGTGGTGCGGTCTTGGCTCACTGCAAACTCCACCTACCGGGTTCAAGGAATTCCCATGTCTAGCCTACCAAGATGTGGGAATTACAGGCATACGCCTCCTGGATGCTTGTAAGCACACACCATGCTCTCTTATCTGGTCATCTATTTCCTTAGAAGCCGCAGGAGTCAGATCCTCATAGGGCCCAGACACCTCCGGAGTTCCCTCTCCAACAAGAGATTACTTCAAGGCTGGAAGCCACTCCCGGCTGAAGACTGACTACGAGGCTGACTGTGATTAATTTATTAGTTGACAGGATCTACAGTGGCACCAGCCCCTTCACCAAACGGAACAATGACTCAAGATGCCACTGGAGCAAGTCCCGCCACCTGGCACCTCCTGTACCCTCTTCCCTTTTCTGCATTCCAAACCCCTTTTTTAGCAACCCGTGTTCCCCTCCACAAATGGAAGAGTAAAATTGCTTTCTACTCTTCCCCTTGTAGCATGGATAATATGGAAAATCTCACTTCCTTTGATCATAGCCCATTATTATTTTGACTTCTTTTCACAAGTGGCAAGCAGCTAGACCCTTTTGCTGGTTACAGGAACCCTTTCTAAATCCTGCTGTGGTCAGAAAAGCTGGCAGGTGGTGAGCTGGTGAGGTAATTACCCACCTGCACACCGGGCCACTTAAAGGGCCAGCAGCTGTAGGGCAGAAGCCACAGCGCCCTCCAGTTCTGCCTTTAGGTCAAGGCCAGCAGGAGATTGGCTGCTGAGAGTTCCCACCTGAATCCCTCTCTGAGAATTTGGTTGAAGGAAGTGCCGACGTACCCCGGTTATGCCCCTTCCTTGGGGACAGCCACATTCAATGGCTGACCTATGCTGGGTACATAGGCCCAGCCCTGGTCTTATTCCAGGACAGCTTGGCGGGCTATCCCAGCTGCAGAGCCACCGTGAGGTCGAAGGAGGCATTTGTTGCAACTGCATCACAGCTCAGTTCCCCCTTCTGTTCCCTCCCTTTCTGCCTTCTTGGTGCTTCTCCAGAACAACCTCCTGAACACAACCTCCACCGCAGAGGCTGTCTCTCAGCAAAAAACCTAAGGTGCTACCCACCACACCCACATACAGGCCTGCGTCAAGCAAGGCTGGGTTCAGATGCATTACAGTGACAATACCAACACTTCCTCCCACACCCTTCCATGAGGGGGATAACTATCCACTTTCCTGAGTTCTCTCTCTCTCTCTCTATGTGTGTGTGTTTTGTGTCTATGTGTCTGTGTTTTAATTCATTCTGGAAGAACTGAGAACAAACTAGGTGATGTCCTATATGTAGCTGACTATGAGATTAGGTCAGGCTGGCTAATTAAGACTCATTCACTTCCATCTCCTGAGATGAAACCTACTGTGGGGGCTGGCACAGAAACAATTAACCCTACTTGAGTTCAAAAGCTTATGTGAGCTGAGAAAGCCCACTTCCCACTCTGGAGCCATTCATTAATGATTCTATTCTTTTTCACCATCCTTCACCTCCATCCTAACTTCCTTTACTGGTGGCATCAATTGTCATTCTGTGCAGTTCCTTGACTGACAGCACAAATGCAAATTTAGAGAGCATATCACAGGGAGAGGGCACGCTGTGCCTGGGGGAGGTTAACATCTATTTCTGCAGAGATGCTCCTTTTGCTTGGAAGCATATCACAGCCTACCTAACGTGAGGAGCAGTCTTGAGAGACACCAGCAAGAAACCCAGAGACACGGAAAATCCTCACTAATATAAATGAGTGTGGTTTACATTTGGCAGGGTGAGGGGGATGGGGTTTTTAAATGAAAAAACCTGCAGCATTGTAGGTGAAATGAGAGGCCTCCCCCTTGCAGCAATGCACGTGTATCTCAGATCCAGGTGATGGATGGTGGGGCCTTGTAATTACCGCATCGACAGCCCTTTTGAATTGACCTGGTTATTTGCAAATAAGGTTACTGACATTTTTATTTGCACTGTTTCCAAAATAGCTGCCCTGCTTTCTCACAGTGCTTTTCTTTTTTTTTCCTTATCTCTGTGGTTGTGATCTTGGATTTCTCTAATGTTATAACTGAGAGCAAAGAAATAAGTCGGTAGGCTAGTTCAGCTGAGGCATCCCAGGTATGATGCGGGTCCAAGACCAGCCTCTAGAGAGAGTAAGTCACACCAACCAAGGCCCTGGAGACTGGAGTGGAACCTGGACCACTGATTTACACTGGGGAGTGAGGGCATGAGCTGGGAGACAGAGAGCTAGGCATTTATATGGACAAAAGCATTCTGATGCACTGTCAGAACACTTCCTCCCTAGCGAGTTATCTGAAACAGTAATTGCAAGATTGAGCAGAGAATCAAAGCCAAGGGAGTTTTTCTGGGTAATTTTATCCAGTCTAGGGAAGACCACGGAACTTTATCTCAGTGCCGCTATAGATTTTGCTGTTGAAGTAACTATACTTTCTTAACACTTTTGAATTCAGAGTCATTTTCCCTCTACTTTGGGAAGTGCTAGATAAACTGGGCAAAATGTGCTTTCTCCCTTTTCCAGGTTCCATGCAACAGCAGTTACCATAAAAACGTTGCAATTACCAAGATTACTACTTATCTGATGATAGTTAGAAAGCTGACTTTGCCTTTTGGCCGGAACCTCCATCTTCCAGTAATTTGCCAAAATGACAAACACAAAGGGAAAGAGGAGACGCACCCTGTATATGTTCTCTGGGCCTTTTAGAAAACATGGAGTTGTTCCTTTGGCCACATGTATGTGAATCTATAAGAAAGATGATATTGTAGATATCAAAGGAATGGGTGCTGTTCAAAAAGGAATGCCCACAAGTGTTACTATGGTAAAACTGGAAGAGTCTACAGTGTTGCCCAGCATGCTGTTGGCATTGTTTTAAACAAACAAGTAAAGGGCAAGATTCTTACCAAGAGAATTAATGTGTGTATTGAGCACATTAAGCACTCTAAGAGCTGAGATCACCTCCTGAAACATGTGAAGGAAAATGATCAGAAAAAGACAAGCCAAAGAGAAAGGCACCTGGGTTCAAGTGAAGCACCAGCCTGCTCCACTGAGAAGCGCACTGTGTGAGAACCAATGGGAAGGAGTCTGAGCTGCTGGAACCTCTTTCCTATGAATTCATGGCATAATAGGTGTTTAAAAAAAATAAAAGACCTCTGGACTATGTATTTTAAAAAGCTGACTCTGAATGATGACATTATCTCTCCTTGATCTCTGATTGTAGGGATGCACTTATGTGGTGTTTCTCATGCACTTGCTATGCTCAGGTTCTTTCTCTTCACTGTAACACTGAGACCCATATGGTAGCCTTTAGGATTAGAAAGTACTATTAAGACTTGAGCTGAGGAGCTAAGACACAGAAAGGGATGGCATAGTTAACAACAAGACAGAATGGGTGGAGGAAAGATGAATGAACAGATCAGTGGATTTGTCGTTGGGAAAATGAGCCACCATTTACTCGCATGTAAAAGGAATTTGAAAGACAGAATGTTCTATGAGTGACAAAATCCTTGGTGTACGGCAAAGGTATCCAACCTGCTAGTTGTGATTAGTAAGCCCAGGATCCCGAACCTCAGAATGCTACCCACTATCTCAATAGATTCCTAAGGCTTTCTTTAAAGAACAGTTCAGATCAGATCTACCTTTTAGTCCCGAATCCCTGTCTTGTTTCCTGACTTAGAGAACTGAGTTGTGAAACTCCTTCAACCCCTCTAGATTAAGAACTAAATTTCTGGCTTCATATCTTTTTTCTTTTGTTTTCACATGGCTTTCTAAACATGATGGGAAGAAAGGAAGCACTTCTGAAAGGCCTCCCAAATTCTGCTTCTCCGTAAAAGTAACTAGAATACTGACAAAATTTACTTAAAAAATTGGTGTTCCAGAACTCTGGAAATGAAAAGCTTTCAGAAATCCAAGAATATTTATTCAAGAAAAACAGCTGAATATCAGTAAGAAGAACACATGTTATGGCATTTTAACTTGTCCTAATTTTATTCTCCTCCCTCCAGCTCCACAAGAACCTTAGAAATAAGTAGCCTACAACTACAATAGCAGCCCAGCAGCCACTGGAGGGGGAACAATGGGCTTGAAACTCCCCAAAAGCCTCATCCCAAGAGAATAGCCACTGTTTAAGTAGTCTGGAAACTTATCAAGAAGCTTCCTTCTCAGGACTTTTCTTTATTTAATTGGATTCAGAGCTTACTCAATGCAAGCAGTGCTATCCCTAAGACATTTGCCAAAAACTATCAGCAGCAATTGTTTAACATTCCAGCTGCCTGAAGTAGCATTACCAGTTGGGGATAACAAGAGACTGACCAAAACACTTAAAAGGAAAAACTTGGGAATGAGATAATTATAAGGGGCTCTGAAAATCTCCAACTTAATCCTGGGAATCAGGAAGTTCACACACAGGTGCAGGGCGATGTGCGTTCCTAGGAAAGACCCAAGAAATCCTAATTTCTCCACTCTTGCTGGCCTTCAGGCTCTATCCAAGAAGTAACTGCAGACTAAGGGAGAGTTTTGTAAATTGCCTTCCAGTACCATTGATAGCATACCTCAACACTCACAGAGTCACTTGACAAAGATTAGGAGACGTATTGTTTCAGACATTTAAACAAATGTCTGTCTAATCATTAGCTAACCACAAAGTTAATCAAGCAGAGACTTAAATGACTGCGCATAACAAAGAACACAGATCTTACAGGTTGAGTCCAGGCAGATCACTAAACAGCAGGAACAACAACAGCAAAGATTCCCTCTAGGGAGCTGGGGGAATCTGATTTCCACAGATTCTGCTGAAAGGAGTTGCCATATTATATTATATTATTTTAAATGCCCAGTTTTCAATAAAAAATTACAAGGCATGCAAAGAAACAAGAAATAGACAATTAGACAATAATAGTTGGAGACTTCAATATCCTACTTTCAATAATGGATAGAACAACTAGGCAGAAAATCAACAAAGAAAAAGAAAGTGAGGAGATACTTCTTCGCTGGCAGGAAGACATTCTGGGGCCTACTTTATGACCTATGCCCTATTAATGGGAAGAGAAAGAAGTTGTCTAAAGCAGAAAAGGCATCTAGGATCACCAAAAAAATGGTATTCCCAAAAGAGTGCCCCTTTCTGAAGAAACAAAATATTTACCCTTTTGTTTCTCCTGAGAAAGTCTGTCCACTCTCAGCAATTTACCCCATTGCTGGCCCTTGCTCCGTATCAGCACTTCTTATTAGCAGGAGAGGTGAAATTAGGTGGAAGTGGAGTCTGTGACCTTCCTTAGAAATTAAAGTGTGTTCCTATTGATTGCCTGTTCTTTGGGAGAAATGGAGGCACAAGTGAGTGACATTATCCACCCAGCATTCCTGAAAATGTCATGGCAGGATCAGTCATTCACCGGAGGAGGTAGGAAATATCAGGAAGTGGTCATCTGGTCACTTTTAGTTTAGAGCTTGTATTAGTCCGTTCTCACACTGCTAATAAATACATACCCAAGACTGGGTAATTTATAAAGGAAAGAGGTTTAATTGACTCACAGTTCACATGGCTGGGAGGCCTCACAATCATGGCAGAAGGCAAAGGAGGAGTAAAGTCATGTTTTACATGGTGACAGGCAAAAAGAGTGTGTGCAGGGGAAATCCCCTTTATAAAACCATCAAATTGTGTGAGACTTATTCACTATCATGAGAACAGCCCAGGAAAAAGCTGCCTTTGTGATTCAATTACCTCCCATCAGGTCCCTCCCACTACACATGGGAATTATGGGAGCTACAATTCAAGATGAGATTTGGGTGGGGACACAGCCAAACCCTATCAGAGCTCTTGGTATGATATACATGTCGAAAAAATATGTGAAAAAAGGGGAGTATACACAATTTAATTAAACAATGATGGAAGAAAAAACCAAGGAATTTCTGCCTCACTTGAAGAGGTCTACATTTTTTCCACACATAATTACCTGGGGGAAAGTCTAGTGCTTTTTATCCTCTCAAAGATTGCCAAACATTTTGCTGTGTCACTGGGCAAGCAATGATGGATCGATTTAAGTTCAACACTGCACGGGGAATGCATTGCTGCATACATTAAAGCTGAGTTTCTGCTACCTTGTTATTTATTGACTAATTTCTTCAATTAAGTCCATTTAAGAGATTTAGTAGGTTTCTAGTGTACTTTAATGACATTTTACTGATACCCCCCCACCAGAATAGTACTTGTTAGCATTCTTTAAATAACTTTATAAACTTTAGTTAATTTTCACAATATTCCAATGAGTTAGGTGAGAATTAATTCAATTTTTATAGAAGGTTTCCTGGAGTAATTCTCATACATGAGTGGGCATCAAAACAGTCAAAGTTACTTGTTAAAAAAGAAGATTCTTAGGCTCCATCCTCTAGGAAACTTTGATTCAATAGGTATAAATTAGGCTTAAAACGCTTTACTTACTTATTTGTTTTTAGTTTTAGAAATAAGGTCTCATTCTGGCACCCAGGCTGGAGTGCAGTCGTGTGATCATAGTTCACTGAAGCCTTGAACTCCTGGACTCAAGCTATTTTACAAGTAGCTGGGACTATATGTATGTGCCACCATTCCCAGCTAATTAAAAACACATTTTGTTTTGTAGAGGTGAAATCTCACTATGTTGCCCAGGCTAGTCTCGAACTCTTGCCTTCAAGCAATCCTCCCACTTCAGCCTCTCAAAAGCCCTGTACTTTAAATAATCATTCCTAGGGATACTGATAGAGATAGTAGAGAACTATATTTAAAAAAAAAACCACAGTATTCCACAGATCTGTAGACAGAGAAATCTTTTGTTTTTAAAATATGGCAGACTATCTACCTTGACTTCAACTCTAAAAGATTACTTTTATGTTACATTGTAAAACATCTTCAGTGATGGATAAAACACAGTTTTTAAAATGTGGATCAATCTGGGGAGAAGGTAAGGGTGAGGGATGCCTAATAAAGGAAGTGAGAGCTGAAGAGGTAGATGAGGTGCTGAGTTCAGCTTTCACCTTGAAAGCATTTGCTAGACAAGTGAATTTGAAAACCCCACTAAGATATCATTTCTCACCTACCAGATTTGGAAAACAATCCTAAAAGCTTGACAACATCATATGTTTGGAAGTAGACTCTCTCACGTATTGTTGGCAGGAATACAAAAAAGCACAATCCTTATAAGAGAATTTGGCAACACTTAGCAAATATTGCATAGACATTTTCCCTTTAATTAATTAATCTCTATTTTGGGAATTGATTTCAAATATACAGTGACAAAAATACAAGAAGATACATGCAGAAGGTTATTCAACCAAGAAAAGGAGAATAAGAAAATACACATTTTCTTATATTTTAAAAAAGATGGAAGGATGGTTATCTATAAAAGAGGGGACCATGGGGTAGAGGAAACATAGACAAAAATTTGTCTATTTTAAATATATGTTATTTTGTATATTTAATTTTGATATCATGTAAATGTATGAAAAATTCTAAAATGAAGTTAAATGAATTAAAAAAAGCAATCATAGAAAATGGAAAACAAATGAAACAAATAAACCTGTTTTTAGATGGGACATAGTTTCCAAAAGTGAGTATTTCAAATGGCTTTAAAACAATAATTTGACTGTATATCCCTCATGGGGATATATGCAGAAGACACAAGTAAAACAAAAACAAATACAAAAAACTCCCACAACTCTAAAATGTGAAACTATCTTAGTAATCATATTGTTGATGATAGTGCTGATATTGTTATTTAGGGACTGTTGTGTGTGCTATAGTAAGAAAAGTAATTTTATGGTGTTGATTCGAAATGAGATTTTTGGTATCCTTGAATGGGAGGAACAAATTCAGTGAGGTTCTATAAAAACCCTGTATTTCTGAATTTAAATGAGAGATATCAATATGAACTCATGATACATTTTTTCTTCAACAAAACACGTCTCAGCTTTGTCCACCAAAAATGCCCAGAAACAATGACCAACCCAATAGCAGTGAACAATCCCCTACCATCTAGATTTGTTCTCTAAATACTACTTATCACTAAAAGGGATCAGAGCTCTTTTGAGAAATAGTTCCAGGTTTGGGGCACAAAGGGGCATGGAAATTTTGTTATACCAAAAAGGAAAGAAGCTATTAAATATTACTAGAGTTATGTAAAAAGAACTGAAGAGCTAGCCTGAGTAAATTTTCATTGACCAAAGATGAGACAGTTTTAGCATCAATAAAGAAAATAACAACAATGTTTGAATCTACAGGTTCTTAATGATACAAAAAACAAAAACCCACCTTGTTGAGTCGTCTTGGAGGGTTTCAGAGAACCATCTCATCATTTTCAAAATAAGTAAAGGAAAAAGTCAGAAATCTGTTTCGGTTTTCCGTATGATCTCTACTTCAGAGTAACCAAATGGTGGAAAAAGAGAATTTCTCTTTAGATAAATTTAACTGATAAATGAAGACAAAATAGCAAACTTAGGCTATCCTTAAGCAATGACCCTCAGTGACTGAGAGTGTCACAGGGAGACACAAGATGTAGCACTTGATGGAGTCATCTGGCAAAGAAGAAAACAATTAATCCAAATTTGATCAAGTCTCTAGACCTTATTGCTGGTTTAAAAGAAATACAAGGGACAGAGGAACATTTTAAATAATACCACAGAGATATAATCAACAAAACTCAGATTGTGGAAAACTTCACAGTTTCCACAAATGTTTCAAACTTCACAGTTTCCACAAATGTTTCAAACTTCACAGTTCCAAAGTTTTAAACTTCACAGTTTTAAAGTTCCCGACTTTACAGTTTCAGACAAATGAGACTGTTTCTTCAACCACAACAACAACAAAAAGCTTAAAGGAAAAAAGAGGGATGGAGCATAAATGGTAAGTTAAAAGAGATTTAGGAGATATAATAAATAATTGAAATATGTGGATCTTATTTTGACTCTGATTTAAATAAGCTATAAATAAAACTATAATGCAACCAGGGAAAAGCAAACACTGACTAGATTTGACAATATTAGGGAATTATTAGCATTTTTAGACGT
Source organism: Ateles fusciceps (assembly GCA_036589455.1). Taxonomy (NCBI): domain Eukaryota; kingdom Metazoa; phylum Chordata; class Mammalia; order Primates; family Atelidae; genus Ateles; species Ateles fusciceps. The sequence continues at coordinate 919,916 of JAZHEH010002229.1, forward strand.
GATCATACTGTGATTGTGATTTTAAAAAAATTCTCATCTTTTAGAGCACAGGTTGGCAAACTATGGCCTGTGAGCCAAATCCAGCCCCCAGCCTGTTACATAAAGCGTGATTGGAAGACAGCCCTCTCCATTTGTGGACATGTTGTCTGTGGCCGCTTTTGCACTACAATGGTAGATTTCAGTAGTTGCAACAGAGACCTTATCTGACCCTTTGCTAACCCCTTTTTTGGAGATACCTACTGATATGTTCACAGATGAAATGAGGTGATGCCTGGGTTTGCTTCAAAATATTCCAGAGTGTCGGGGTCTGTCCCACAGACCCCAGCTGCTCAATGGATGAATAAATGTACTCAGACACAAATTTCCAGTGAATGAGTGGGCTAGGGGGTCGTGAGCCACTCACAGAGAGAGATCACAGTGACGCGACCCTAACTAGTTGGCCCTCTTCACATTTATTCATCATTGATTTAATAGCAGAGGCTCTAAGTCAGCATACTTGTGGAGAGAGATTAAAGGCCAGGTTCTGCTGGAGCAGTCCTTCCAGGTGGTCAGGCCCACTCCTGGCTGCAGAGTGCATGTAAGCCTCTTATATCTGTTGATACACCCCTTTGCTTTCACTAAGACTCAGCGAATTTTGCAGCTACAAATTCTGACATACGGTTGCAGATGATCTTTGAATGATGCTAATAGCTGCTGCCTCCCTTTTCCTTTTTTTCCAACTGAAAAAATTATAATAGGTGCTTAACAAACACTTGTTGAATGAAAGAATAGATGAATGAACGAATGAGTTTGTATTCACCTCAGCAGCATATATACTAAAAGTGGAATAGGCAGGCCTATGAGACAGGGCCCAACACAATGATGGGTTTGACAATTATGTATGAGGAAGATAAATCCTCACAGAACTTATCCCTGAGTTGCAGATTGAAAAATTTCTACCACTAGGCTCGTGGCTGTTGGATGACTTGACCGGGACCTGGAAGCCGGTCATGGGTGCAATTGGAATTGGGTCCCCAGCCTCCAGCCTCTTTCAATACATTTACTCTGTGTAGTGTCATCAAATAATTCTTCCAGGCTTTAGCCCCAAGGCCAGGAGCCAGAGAGAGAGGAGTGAGGAGTGAGAAATGAGGGGTGGTAGTGAACTGCAAAACTGAGTATTTTTGTGCTTATTTTCCAGAGTTATTAAACAGTAAAATTTTCTCTAAAATTTTTTTTCTGAGAGGTTGATTAATGGTTACAAATATACAATTTGATAGAAGAACTAAGACACTGTCTGATAGATCAGTAGGGTGATTACAGTTTATAATAAACTATTGTATTTATATGTACATTGTATTTATACATATATGTTATATATGTATATTATATTTATATTTAGAAATACAAATAGAAGAGAATAATTTGAGTGTCTGTGGTACAAAGCAAAGACAAATATTTAAGGTGATAGATATCCTAATTATCCTGATTTGATCTTTACAAATTATGTGCATATATTAAATTATCACATGTACTCTAAAAATATGTACATCTGTGATGTGTTAGTAAATAAAGAATAAATGGAAACATGCTTCAGTGCAAAAACATAATTTTTTTCTGTACAAAAGGCAGTGACTACATTGTCATTTTTGACCCAATAACACCAAGTACAATGTTCTGCCCCTTAAAACAATTTCTCTGAAAATTAGTATTAGATCATCTGAGAAGAACCTTTCTCCCGAGTTCTGTAATTCAGCCAACTTCCATAGAAGAAGGAAGTGTTGACATCTAGAGCCCATGTTTCCTCTTTAGTGTCCTGCTTTTATCCCTTTCACCCGGAATTCACCGTAGATGTTCAGTGAGTCAGAGTAGAGAAGCTACCCAGCATCTTGGACATCCACTCCAGGAGAGGAAGCATCGTAATGAGAACAGCAGTGGGGACTGTGTCTCCCAAGGGAGCACAGACTTTTCCAGAGACAGGAAGAAATGAGCAGAATCTAGCCCAGGCCAGGGAAAGAAGACCCCTCCCCCTGCCTTCTCCAGGCTTTGAGGCATAGGCTGCTGTTGCTGAGGGTAACATGGCTCTCTCAGGAAAATTTATCTAGCTCGGCAGGCTTTTTTTTAGATCCTGGTTTAATAGTATGATGATGGCATTGTTTAAATTCCAAAGTACCTGGAATACTCTAGAAAAATATTCTGGAACAACCTGGAAAAAAGAACCTGAAATAATCTAGAAATGTGAAGTACCTGGAACATCTTGGGTGAAAGATCTGATAAAAGTTACTGTTTGCCAGGCTTACTTCATGCTTTAGTTCTGTAAGTTTTACAATTTCATCTTGACCCACTGAGAAGTTCATTATGAAGTTCATTAAGACGCCTTTGCACTACTTCCTTGGAGGTAAATGCTTTGCTGCTTTCTAAACATTCTTCTTCAAATCCCTTCATGATCTCAGGAAAAGTATGTGTGAGGAGCTTCCCCTCCTCTTCCTTGGAAAAGACCCTGGCCACCTATAATGGATGGAGGAATATTGACTGAATCTGAAGCTACTGAGTAATAAAAACTCATGAAAAATAAATGTGCTCAGAGAAATAAGCTTTTCCACAGCAGCCCATTCCATCGTATTTTCCTGACGGCCTATCTAATTTATGATGGCATTTCCATGGCAATTCCTCTTAATTTCCTATCATGAGTAACTTATTTTTTCCCCTTCTGAACACGCAGTGTGAAAGTTTTCATTGCACACACGAGGGTACAGAAGACAGCCTCAGACACTGAGTTGATGCCGACACAGCATCTTGAGTTGCCCCTTGGATCCAAGCTTTTGTAAAAGTTAATCAGTTGGAAGGCTGATAGTATGGCAGGAACAGTTTTGATCAGAGCCCCTATGTAAACCTCAAGTGTGAAGAAAGGTTTTAGCTGTCATGCAGTGAAAAATACTGGGATAAACAGGAAACCCTCCATCACAGATTTTGAAAATGGATTTACACTACTTTCAGTCCGACCCAAATGAATCAGCCAGCTTCCCCACCTATTCCCATTCCACGGCTGAGTGTGTGACACCTGCCATGGGTAGTCGAATCATCATTTGGTAGATGAGAAAAAAATATCAATCAGAGAGAGAGACCAGAAATATGGTCACCAGCTGAGTGGGACATACAAGATGGAGCTCGGACTGCTTGACTCATGGAAGTTTCCTCTGGGGAGGAGAATTTCAGAGAGAGGCTAAAATGGCAGAGGGGCTTCCTCTCCTGGACAGACCCCAAGGCTGAAGGTGAGTGAAATGACACTTCAGAGACTGTGCAGTTTGCAGAGCGGACAAAGACTTTGGCTCACGGAAGTTGACAAATCCAGCTTTGTGGTCACTAAGTGTGGCGTCTGTAAACTATCCTGTTAAGGAAGGCTGGAACTTTTTTTTCCCAAACAGAACAAAGAGCAATGGTTTAAATTCATAAATCATAAACCATAGTAGAAAGGCCAGAAATCTTAGAGCTGGCAGACCTGAATTTGAATCCTGGCTGTGTGATCCTTTGTTCAGTACTGAACTTCAGTCTTTCCATTTGCCAAAGAGATGTTAGTTGACATTATATCTTTGCCACTAACAATGGGGTGATGGGGGCTTGCCTTCCCTATCTTCCCATGAAGCACTGTTTTTCATCTGGCTCGTCTTTTACTACATTTGTTGTCATTATTATGTAATTCAGTACTGATATCATTTCATGTGTATTTGTCTCTTGAGCTAGTCTACATGCCCCTTTAGAGAAAGGCCCATATCTTAGGACTCTCGATTCTGCACTGTGCTGGATGCATACATAGTAGGTGAGGAGACACTTGGTGATTAGGGAAAAGATCCTTACTTTCCTCAAATGCAACTACCCAATATTGACCTCAAATGTCTGGTAGCTACTAGTGTGGACCCTGGGACAGCAGACTGTTGGGTTGTCCACAGGCATTGCTGAGAAAGCATGGATTTGCCTCCCCCCCACCGCTCCCCCCCCCGCCCCCGCAAGTTAACCCTGTGGCAAGTCTCCTCAGCGCACCAGATTGTCTTTTTAATTAGTTGGAGTTGTAGGCTTTAAGTCATTACAAGATGATGCAAGTAAGTTATAGCACGGTAATTTAAATGTAGGCACAACTGTGATGTTTGAATTACAAAAAGTGTAATTGCTTTATAGCAGGCGCTGTAGTTCCCTGAGGATGGGAGCCGCCTAGCTTGAGGCTGCCTGGCTGCCGTTGATAAGAGTCAGCCATGCCCAGATAGCAGGGAGAGGAGGCCGCTCTCCAGACAAGATGCAGGCCCTGCCACTGTGCAGAGCGAAGCTGGATGCTGCTATTGGAAATGCTGACCTTGTCCTGACAAGATGGGGAGACGTTGCCAACTGCCAGATCCCCCACCAACCCCAGATGCCACCTGCAGGGGCTGTGCCCTACCTGGAGTGGCCCAGTCTGTAGCCTTTAATCTCCTGGGCTAGAAATCGACCCTTTCCTCCCCACTGTGTCTAAGATGGCAGCAAAGGACACTAAATTTGCTTTTATTTACTGGTGGGTCCATATTCTCTCTGCAAGGGCTCTCTCAGATAGAGGAAAATAACTCACTCTTAATTTCACTTTCAGAACACAGAAATTTGTCTTTATCATGACTGAGATGCTCATTATGCCTTCTGCACAAAGGGGAGAGGAGGAGATATGATAGAGAAAGAGAGCCACCCGAAAGCTGGGCATTTATTGAATGGCAAGATAGTGCCAAGTACTGCAGTCAGCATGCGAATTCAGAAAGGATGAGACAGCTCCCTGAAGATTCTCATCAGCCCGAGATTTAGGTCAGTTGAGAGATTAGGTGAATGTTTGTCCATGTCACACACGCAGATACACACACACACACACACACACACACACACACACACCCCAATCAATCATCACAGTAGAAGATATACAATAATAGCTCTGACCCTCGAGGTTGGAAAGGGAGATGCCAAGCGTTTCAGGAACAGTGGGATCCACAGGGGCTCTGCTCTCACCTCGCCAGTTCTGTCATGGGCTGACAAACAGCAAAGATCTACCTTGAAAGAGGGACAGTGACCTTGTGACCTGTGCGGAGGCAGCACTCTGCATTTTGCCAAAGCAAAGCATCAGTGACCCTTTGGCTTCTCTTAATTGCATTATCTAGATTGGCTTTGCGGAGACCTGCACGCCACCTGCTAGGCAGGAGTTCTAAGGCCAGAATCTCGGGGCTAAGGTGTCATTAGGTTCATCTACTTCTGACACCAGCATCGTCATTGTCACATCTTGACTAAATTGTTGACCTGGTTCTGGTCACTCAGGGCACAATGACAAGGCTTTGATTGTCACCCACTGTAGCTGGCTCCAGCTTGGATTGGCTTTGACAGGCGAAAAGCCATTTTCCACATTGTAGGTCTACTTCCTGGTTTCATCTAGTCCAATGAGTATCCGTCCCTGCGATCCACACAACCTCAGAATGTGTGTGCACCCCCCAGAAGACTGTCTGTCTGAAAAGAGGGGAATGTGAAAGTATCACCAGTTACAGAAACCAACAGTATGTAGACAAGCATCTAAATAATTTTAATTTCTCATTTTTTGAAAGAAGAGGTATTTCCCAGTGAGCAAATATCAGTAGGGAAAGGCGAATGCTCAGGGGCTTGAGAGGTAAGTTTCCCTCATACCAGGACTCATGAGGACCTTGGAAGAAGTGTCCATATTTAGATTCAAGCAAAGAGAGTGATATTAAAGGTGGTCTTAGGAGGCAAAAGGCCATTACCAGTTAGTGAGAGTGATAGGAAAATAGAGTCACAGGGCTCAGAAAGAATTTAGGGCTGTGTAACCCCGGGATCCTGACGCTTCTGAACTTCAGTAGTGCTACACATTATCCAGAAGTGTTGCTCATTGCTCAGGACAGTGGGAGTGGCCCTTGTCCTGCTCCCCACTGAATACAAGTTCTGGGTAGACAAGACCCAGGTCTGATTTGTTCTCCGTTGTATTTCCAGAGCTCCCGCCAGTGCCTAGCTCAGTGCCTGGCTGTCTTAGTTGAGGCTGCTATCACAAAATACCACAGGCTGAGTGGCTTATCAACAACAGAAAATTTATTTCTCACAATTCTGGAGGCTGGAAGTCCAAGGTCAAGGTGGCAGTATGGTCATGTTCTTGTGAGAGCCCTCTTCCAGGTGCAGACTGGCGACTTCTCACTGTCTCCTTGAATGGCAGAAACAGCCAGTTATAAGGGCACTCATCCCATTTGTGAGGGCTCCACCCTCATGACCTAACCACCTCCTAAAGGCCCCACCTCCTAATACCATCACATTGGGGATTAGATTTTACATGTCAATTTGGGAGGAATATAGTATTCAGTCCATAACACTGGCGTAGAATGAGTCCCTAGCAGCCGGGTGCGGTGGCTCACACTTGTAATCCCAGCACTTTGGGAGGCAGAGGCGGGCGGATCACGAGGTCAGGAGCTCAAGACCAGACTGGCCAACACAGTGAAACTCCGTGTCTACTAAAAATACAAAAATTAGCTGGGCGTAGTGGTGGGTGCCTGTAGTCTCAGCTACTTGGGAGGCTGAGGCGGGAGAATTGCTTGAACCCCAGAGGCAGAGGTTGCAGTGAGTTGAGATCGTGCCATTGCACTCCAGCCTGGGCAACAGAGCTAGACTCCGTCTCAAAAAAAAAAAAAAAAAAAAAAGAATCAGTCCCTGGCAAATATCTGTTGAATTAGTGAATGAATATTGTTTGAGAAAATTATTAAACTAATAATGCCAAGTAATCATAAATTCACTTAAAATTTTTAAAGGACTTGCCCTTTAGTATTATTATAATAGCATACATATTTAGCTGAAATATTATTACAGACACTACTCTATTTACAAAAGGTTGGTTTCAAAACAGTTATTTGGAGGACTCTTGTCCAAAAGGAGATTATCCATCTAATAGTAACAGTGGGGGTGATGTGTTTTCTGCTGTCCTTAAAGTGTATAAAGTCCTTAAATCAACAACTTTCTGAGTAAGATTTTAACATAACTTTCATTTTATAGATGAGGAAACTACAGCTCAGAGAAAGTAAGCGAAGGGCTCCAGGTGACTCAGCTGCTGATGAGTCACAGGGTCAGAGGCACATGTACATCGGTGTTTGGAGACACAGCCACTGTGTTTTGCTTTGACCGGAGGTATAAAAATTTCTAAATGGAAGTTGTAAGTAGAGTTTCTGTATTTATTTGGCTTATTAACCATGTTGGTGCTCATGTGACTAGCCTGTCCTAGCAATAACTTGAGGGCCCTGTCTGTAGGTATAGGTTAATTCTAGCTTAACCCCCAAATAAAGCTGAATTTACAGTCCTTAGATCCCTGAGGCTCTCTCAGCTTTCAATACTGAGCTCTGCCAAGTCCCTTGGTCACTGCTGACCAAGCAGCACCCACATCAGAGGGCTCAGATCCCTCAGCAAATGTGGTCTGGAGTTAATTTTTCTGTTGAGTGAACATGGAGTAAATCATCGGACTGTAATTCCCCAACCTGGGTGATTGTCATGTCTGCATGACAGGTTTTTGGGTCAGATTTCCTGATGAGTGCTTCCCCTGCTGGAAGTAGAACTCAGAACTGAAGTTACCATGACTGAGGCCCAACCTATCCTATCTGGTGCATCTTAGCTTTTCCCCTTTAGGTCTATGATAGTCAAGGTAGACTAGACTCTTTAATAATTAGAATCCAAATGTATAATTGTTCAAGCACATTAGAAGTTTACTTCTCCTTCATGTAAGTATAGACCAGTGGCTGTCTCTGGTTGGTAGGGAATTCTGCTCCATGCAATGATTCAGGGAATCTGGCTCCTTTTAGATTGTGGTTCCCACTGTCCCCAAGGGCATTATTGGTTTCTTTATCCAGCTGCAGGAAGGAGACAAAGAGAATGGGAGAGTCATTGTCACATCCTAAAAGCCACTCAAAAATGGCTAGAATTTTGCCACCCATGGCCATCTCAACTGCAAGGGAGGTAGGAAATGTAGGCTGGCTATGTGTTTAGATAAACGGGAAAAACTTGGATTCTGGTGAACAGCTAGAATTCCAGGCAACTGGGACTGTATGAGCTAGGATTAGGCCAGGCTGCTTGTGGAAGAAGACCCCAGCTAAGAGTAACTCGAATAAGGTGGAGCCTTACTTTTCTTTTATATAAAAGAGGTCTGGAGTTCAGCAGTCCAGGTCTGGTACAGTGGTTCCACAGCCTTCAGGGACACAGACCCCTACTGTATATGTTCTCTGCTGTCTTTCCGTCAATCTAGCACCTATCCTCATGAGCCAAAGTGGCTGCTTGAACATCAGATGCCACACTTCTATTCCAGTAGCTGGAAGAAGGAAAAGAGGAATACGAAGGGCACATCTCCTGTACCTTTTCTGGAGATTTTCTTAAAGTCCCTCACTATTCTTCTGTTTATATATCATTGGCAGAGCTTAGTCATGGGGCCACGCTCCTTTATTCTGGGGTATACTATGCCAGCATTGGTATTTTACTAGGAAAATGGCATGGGAGATTGGGTATAGGAGGGTGCCCGAGGGCATCTCTTTCCCCTGTGCAGTGTGCATGGGTTTCCTGAAGGAGCACTGTCCCATGGACGCATCCAGCACCTCACTCTGGGGCTCAAAGCGCGGTTCAGTCTAGATATTGCCCACAAAAGAAAGATGAGTGTCTGCCCTTGTCAAACCAGTAATGGTGGAGAGAGAAGAGGAAAAACAAAGCTCGACTGTGTAGTGAGCAGAGGGGAGAGTGGGAACACACAGGGGTCTCAGCCGCTATCTTGCACTCGAGGTTCGCTGGCATTGTGCAGCCCTGCTGGATGGGATCCAGGACCTCTTTTGTCAACCTCTCCCACAGCCCACCTTCTGTTCTTAGGCGGGCTCAGAACTTTGCCTTGTTAGGGGGTCTTCCTAGTCCTCTCTGTTCTGTAGCCCAAGGCTCTGCTTTTGGGTTTTAAACTGCATGGGCTGTTTCAAGTCAGGTTGGAATTTTTTTTTAGAATGACATTTCTCTGAAAAACCTCGTAGCCTTTTAGTTTATCTTCTTCTAGTCAGTTTCACAAGTGAGTGGGCAACCAAAGATCTTGTCTACATAGTTTTTCAGCATTGCCTTTTACTTTTTGCTCTGCCCACCAAATTAATGTCTCTGTTTTGAGGCTGCCGGAAACAGAGGGCTTTGGCATGGTGGTTAATGTCCTTGCCAGCAGGCTCACTGCCTTTAAGTGGAGAGTACACCATGACATCTCCTCGAAAGGGCAGTTTTCCAGCTACCACCTATCATGCTTCTGCTGCGGGCACAGAAGCAGGGCTGCAGATGGAGATCCCTTCCTCAGCATTGCTGTCTTCTTCTCTCTGCTCCAGGCAGGATGGCTGTGGACTGAACTCAATCTCTCTTTCCTGACAGGATTTTGTTAAAAGGTTAAAAGAGAAAGAAGAAAAGCATATCAGAGTTTAATCAGAGACACAGACGCGCTGGGCAGGACCAGTGACGTAATATGCTAGAGCCAGTGCAAAGTGAAAATGCAGAGCTCCCGGTTGCTGTGCAACTGCATACCTGGGAGAAGGAGGATCCAGTGGAAAGTGGAGCCATTTTAGACCCAGCTGCTGCTTCACACCGAGGAGGTGAGTCAGCTGATCAGTGATGGTGATGATGACATGTGTGTGGGAGCCACAGGACCGCGGCTGCTCTTGCTGCCCTGCAAATCTCCTGAGAATCTCTCTTGTGGCCCATCCCGATGGAAGCCTATTGAAAGGACATTCTGGGGATATAGCTCACCCTTGGCCGGTTTGTACATTATGAAGCCACCAGCATCACCACCTGCCAACATTCTGACTTCTTTCCAGATCTCAGCTTATGGTCTCTCTTCCAAGGAACAACAGGCGACAGTGTTGTCAATGTGTAACGCAGTTTGCTGCTGTATTTCAAGGCCCATGTTCCTTTATCACCTGCCATCTGACCTCCTCCGATAATAGGTTCTATCTCGCAGCACGACACTTCTGGATACACATTATTTATTTACTGGGTTGAACAAACTGCATGTGACCTTGAACTCAAAATAACAATGGTTTAAACAAGATTCAAGTTTTCTCTCACATTGGGAATCTAGAAGTATGCAGCCCAGGGCTGATAGGGGGGCTCAGAGGTCTTCAGGGGATCCAGGCTCCTGCTATGTTGCTGTCTCCTGCTATCTTGGGTCTTCATGTTTGAGAGTGGCTGGTGAGCATTAGATTTTTGTTCCCTTTATAAAGGAAGTTTCCCAGAGTTGCAGAGAGCACTTCTGCTCACATCTCATTATCTAGAATTTGGTCACTTGGCTACAGTTGGCTGCACGGGGGCTGTGATAGATATTTTATTCTGTGCTGAGCTATGTATAGGATTCTATTACTGAAGAAGAAAAGACTAGATATTGAGAGGCAACTAGTGCTTAGTCTAGGGGAGTAAGACCAGCCCCATGTCCAACTCAACCCCCTTCCCACAAGCATAGGCCTGCCCCACCCTCAGCAGAAAGACCATCTGGGGCAAGGCTGCTATGGACCTAGACCTGCAACTTGCCTCAGTCTGGAAACCCTCCCGCAGCTCTCCACTTCCTGGATCAAATCCCCTTGGAGGCTGCTAACTGTTTGAAACAGTTGCTCTTAGAATAACAAATGGTTCGCTCTAGACAAATAGATGCTGACGATGTGAACTGCAGAGACAGCTAGGCAATGGTTTTCTAGTGTTCTTAGCAGTGGAAGCATTTCCTCAATTGCGTTCTGAACATGAAACCCAGTAAAACGAAGGGTCATCGTCGAGCTGCCTCTGTGGGGCATGGGGGTCAGGTGGGCCTGGAGCTCAGCCCTGCTCCCTCTCGTCTCCTGTGCAGGCTTCCAGCTACCTCTGCAGAACTCCTTGGACTCTCTGGTGTCTCTTTTGAATCAGCGACTCTAGCCTAAGTCCCTCGTTTTGCTCATAAGAATATCAAGGCCCAGGGAGGCATGACCAGGGCATAGGCTGGGGTGAGCCTGTTTGTCCGTGGTGGTGTGTGTGGTGTTGAAGTTAATGGGGCTCACAGGGCAGAGATCTGAGATGGGCGAGGCTCTAATGATCTGCTGACAGGCTGTCAGTAGACGGCCACTCTCGATGGAGACCTTTCTGTGTATCACAGAGGCCATCATTCTTTATTGACAGGGGCTGGGAGAACTGAGATCATGCTGAATTGACCCTATTTATTTACTCATTTTTTTTTAAGCGAGAGGAGCACATTTCGACTCCCTTTGAGAGTCTTGGAGATATAGGGGAGGCTATGCTTTAATTTGTGATAGGGTAGGAAAGAAGCATGTCAGCAGCAGGCATCAGAATCCATCTTAGGGAGAGAACCATGTTTAGGAAAAGGCGATGATAAGCCCCTAAGGTGGAAGGTGAGCCAGAGGCTGGGGATTAGCAACTGGGCTGCCCCCGGCTGCTCCAGAGCTTACCTATGTCCCCCCCTTTTTGGGGATCCAGGCACCCTCTTGGTGCCTCTGCCTCTCTCCACTGTCTGTTCCACTCTCCCCTCTCTGCACCCCCGCTTCCTCTGCTCAGTCTGAGTTTTATTATTCGGTAACTCTGGCTCACTCATAGCCCACTCTGACTGCCCGCCCAGGCCTCTTCTGTGATTGTAACTCCTGGTTTCTGTTTCCTTTGGCCTTTACGTCTCATCCTAACTCACTTTCTTTCTTTCTTCCTTTCTTAATCTCTTTTCTCTTTCTTTCTTGGCAAAGTCTTGCTCTGTTGCCAGGCTGGAGTGCAGTGGCGCGATCTCGGCTCACTGCAACCTCTGCCTCCCGGGTTCAACTGATTCTCCTGCCTCAGCCTCCCGATCCTAAGAATTTCTTAATTCAGATTCAATAAAATCAGCTCATCTTTTTTTTTTTTTTTTTTTTAATAGGATCTTGCTCTATTGCCCAGGCTGGAGTAGAGTAGTGCCATCATGGCTCACTGCAGCCCTGAACTCCTGGGCTCAAGCGATTTTCCCACCTCAGTCTCCTGACTAGCCGAGACTTATAGATAGGCACACACCACCATGCCTGGCTCACTTAAAAAAAAACAACAGAAAGCTTTTCTTTTGTAGAAATGGGGTTTCCCTGTGTTGCCCAGGTTGATCTTCAACTCCTGGCCTCAGGTGATCTTCTTGCCTCAGCCACCTATGTGCTGGGGTTACAGGCGTGAGCCTTTGTGCAAGGCCCCAGCTTATTTTAAAAATCAGATCATGAGCAGATGTCAGCCTAAAGAACTGCTGTCATTGGTGGGTGCCCACTTGGTCTTTTCAGCAATGATCCACAGAGTGAGAGGAAGCCTTGTAGGAAAACAAGGTGACAGGCAGGACAAACATCCTGAAAGAAGACGAACGGTCCCCGTGACTGCGTTTTTAGTATACAACCAAGCTGAAACTAGCCTTCTATTGTCTTAGATTCAATTGTTTAAGAAATTGCTAGTTTGGCTGGGTGTGGTGGCTCATGCCTATAATCCCAGCACTTTGGGAGGCTGAGGTGGGAGGATCACTTGAGTTCAGGAGTTTAAGACCAGCTGGGCAACATGGTGAAACCTCATCTCTACAAAAAAAAATGGAAAAATTAGCCAGGTGTGGTGGCGTGTGCCTGTGGTCCCAGCTACTCGGGAGACTCAGGAGGATCACTCGAGCCCAGGGAGGTGGAGGCTGCAGTGAGCAATCATCGTGGCACTGCATTTCAGCTTGGGCGATGAAGTAAGACTCTGTCTCAAAAAAAGAAAAAAAGAAAAAAAGGAGGAAATTGCTAATTCTCTTGTGTATAGCCGTAGAGCAAGATCCTCCACGGCGGTTTTTTTTCTGATCATTGACTTAATCAGAAAATGCTTTCCAAGCACCTGATTGCAAGTGGTGCTGGATAGTTGTTTTACAGAAAGAATTGATGGCTTTCACTATATTTGAGCGTAGATTGTTCTAAAAAATGCTGATCAGAAGAGACTCCCTTCTCTTTGCCAGGCCCTAACTAATTTATTAGTCATTTTATAAAGCAGGGAGCCCAACATTTATGAATATATCAGAGGCATTAGGCAAACAAATTTCCCAAGATTCCCTTCATTTTCTGCTCAAGACAAGTTTGAGTAATAATCATATACTAGCTATACAAGTTCCTTAGCTCTTTGCAGGTAAGCGTTCTTTCTTTTTTGACTGAAATGCCCAAATGGTGGAGACTCTCTTGTATGTAGATGAACTCTCAATGACATGGTGGTCCAGGTTTTAGCTCCATGTGCCTGACATGATGGCGGCTCCAGACCTGCTTCCTCCTTTATAACTGGGAAGGTTGTGCACCGTGACACGTGGTGAACTGTATTTCTCATCCCAACCTTTCTGTGCCCCTTCCTGCAAGAGGCGCCTACATCCCTGCTTAGCCAATGAATTGTGAGCAGAAGCAACATGTGCCACTTTTGGGCAGAAACTTTCCATAGGGTTTGCCAAGTTCTCAGTGTCCTGCCTTGGTGACTGGAAAGCAGGTGTTGACACAGAACCTCCGTCAGCCTCTGTTGCTGGGTTACTTCCGTAAACATGACCTATTCTGTTGTTTAAGCCACTGACATTTTTGTGTGGTTTGTTACTGTAGCATAATCCAGCCTACCTTGACTAACACAATATCCAATTACAATGTATCCTATCTCACTGGGACTGAGAAGTTTCCAAACTATTTTCCCCTAGGTGCACCACTTTGCACTCTCACTAGCAATGCGTAAGTGATCCCAGTTTCTCCACTTCTTCACCAGCATTTGGTGTTATCACCATTTTAAAAAGCCATTCTAACAGGTATGGAGTGATAGTAACTGTGATTTAATTTGCATTTGCCTCTTTGTTGATGAAGTTGAACGTCTTTTCATGGGCTTATTTGCCATCTATCTATCCTCTTTGGTGAAATAGTTCTAGCTTTTTTTGTTTTTTGTCCATTTTCTTATCGATTTGTTTTTTTCACCATTGAGTTTGAGAGTTTAAAAAAATATGTTCTAGACTCTAGTTATGCATCAGATGTGTGGTTTGCAAATTTTTCTTCCCCAGTCTGTGGTTTGTCTTTTCATCCTCTTGACAGGGTCTTTCATAGAGCAAAGTTTTTTAAATTTTGATCAAGTCCAATTTATCAATTTTTCCTTTTATGGATCTTGCTTTTGATGTCAAGTTTGAAAACACTGGGCCTAGCCCTAGATGCTGAAGGTTTTCTCCCATTTTTCTAAAAGTTTTATGTATTGAAGTCTGTGACTTATTTTGAGTTAACTTTGTATAAGATATGAGATTGAGATGGAGGTTCATGTTTTTAATTATGGGATGTCCATATGCTCCAGAACCATTTTATTGAAAAGGCTATCTTTCCTCGCTGAATTGCGTTTGCACCTTTGTCAAAATCATTGGGCATATTTGTACAGGTCTATTTCTGGGTTCTCTGTTCTGCTCTGCTGATCTATAAGTCTGCCTTTCTGCCAATACCACACAGTCTTGGTTACTGTAACTATAGGTGTGGAAATTGGGTAGGCTGATTCCTTCGCCTTTATTCTTCTTTTGCAAAATTGGGTTAGCTCTCCAAGTTTGTTTGCCTTTTCTATAAAGTTTAGAATACCTTATCTATATTTACAAAAAATCTTGCAGACATGTTAATAGGAATTGTGACAAATTTATATATCTGAGGAGAGCTGATGTCTTTACTACATTGATTCTTCCAATCTGTGAACCCAACAAATCTCTCCATTTACTTAGATTTAAAAAATTTCTTTCCTCAGTCTTTTGTAGTTTTTTGTATTTTGTTACATATTGACCTGTTTCATTTAAAATTTTTTTCTGAAATTGTGATAAAATAAACATAACATAAAATATATCATTTTAACCATTTTAAGTATACAATTCTTGGCATAAAGTGCATTCACTATGTTGTGTAACTGTTATCTTTACAAATTGCAAGAATTTTTTCATCTTTCCAAACTGAAAATCTGTGGCAATTAAACAATAGTGCCCCATTTCCTCCTCTCTCCAGCCCTGGCAACCACCACTGCACTTTCTGTCTCTTTCTGTCCTTATGAATTCTGCCTCTAGGTACCTCATAGAAGTGGAATTGTATAATACTTGTCCCTTGTGACTGGTTTATTTAACTTAGCATGGTGTCCTCCGAGTTTATCTATGTTGTGGTATGTGTCAAAATTTCTTTCCTTTCTGGGCTGAATAATATTCCGTTTTATGTATATGTCACATTTTGTTTACCTATTTATACCTTGAGGAACACTTGGGTTGCTTCCACCTTTTGGCTATTTTGTATAATGCTGTTATGAACATAGGTGTGCAAATATCTGTTCAAGTCCCTGCTTTTACTTCTTTTGGGTATACACCCAGAGTGGAATTGCTGGATGAAATGGTAATTATATGTTTAACTTTTTGAGAACCACCAAACTGTTTTCCATGGTGGCTGCATCATTTTACATTCTTATCAGCAATGCACAAAGGTTCCAGTTTCTCCAGATCCTTGTCAATGCTTGTTATTTTAGGATTTTTTTCTTAAATATTAGTAATTCTAATGGGAACGAAGTAGTATCTAATTGTGGTTTTGATTTGCATTCCCTTAATGATTAGTGACATTGAGCATCTTCATGTGCTTACTGGTTATTTACATATTTTCTGTGGGGAAATGTCTATTCAAGTCCTTTGTCCATTTAAAAATCAGGTTGTTTGCTATTTTGTTGTTGAGTTGTAAAAGCTCTTTATATATTCTGGATATTTACTCCTTATGAAATATATATAATTTGAAAATATTTTCTCTCATTCAGTGGATTGGCTTTTCACTCTTTTGTGTATTTTGATGCACAAAAAGTTGTAATTTTGATGTAGTGCTATTTATCTACTTTTTCTTTGTTGCATGTGCTTTTGGTATCATAACCAAAAAAACATTGCCAAAGCCAGTGTCATAAAGCTTTCCCGCTATGTTTTCTTCTAAGAGTTTTATATTTTCAGCCCTTGAGTTTAGACCTTTGGTTCATTTCATGTTAATTTTTGTATATAGTGTAAGTATGGGTACAACTTCATTCATTTGCACATGAATATCCAGTTTTCCTAACACCACTTGTTGAAAAGGCTACCCTTTTCCCATTAAGTGGTCATAGATTATTGGACTATGTATGCAAGGATTTATTTCTGGGATCTCTATTCCATTCCATTGGTCTATAAGTCTGTCTTTATGATATTTTGTAGTTTTTAGTGTACAAGTCTTTTGCCTCCTTGGTTAAATTTATTTCTAATTCTTTTATTCTTTTTGATGCTGTTGTAAATGGAGTTGTTGATTTTGTGTGTTGATTTTGTGTCTTGCTACTTTACCAGTTCTTACAGTTTTTTTTCTTTTGGAATCTTTAGGGTTTGCTACACCTAAGATTACGTCACCTGCAAACACAGATAATTTTACTTTTTGATTGCAAATTTAGATGCTTTTTATTTTTCTTGTCCAATTGCTCTGGAAGAAAATGATTTCCAGAGTATGTAATATGTGGAACGTCTAAACTAATGAGAAAACAGGCTTATTCCAAGTTAAGTTTCTTACCTAAGGTCACAGTGCTGAGTGCAGATAGGAATCTCGTTTGCTGACTCCAGATTCACGTGGGTTCCCTTCAACGCCTCTCCTGTCTCTATTGCTCTGGTTTAACTTGGGGGAGCAGGAAGCAAGAGATACAACCAAAAGAATCCTGCCTTGAGTAAGTCACTCTCCCTCAGAATTCACACGAAGTTCCCAATATTCCATTTTGGGGTGTGATGCAGAACAGGCCTTTTTCATCCAGTCTGGCTAGCTGATTATGACATTAGCTACCCAAATATATTTTTAAACTTTTACTCCTTATTGAAATAAATACTTTTATGTCTAACTTCACAACATCGTTGTAATGATGAATTAAATTATGCTTGCTAAGAGCTTTGGAGTTTTCATAGGAATATCACTTTACACATGCAAATTATTATGATTTTCAGTCCCTCCTCTGCTCCTGTCATGTCATATCCATTTGCTTCCATTTCTTCACTGTGAAGTGGAGATAATGGAGACGGTTCATCCAGGTCGGGACTTCAGATTGAGGAGTAATAAATGGTTGTATGCACCTCAGAAGACCTAAATATTGTGATTTGAGTACATCAGGATGAATATCAGTTATACACAATTTAAGTTCCCTGGACACAAACCGTGAACTTTAGACCTTGGACAACTCTGAGTGTATTATTAGTACTTAGAAATATTGATAAGGCTAAAAAAATACAGCTAAAACATTGAATACAGAGATCAAGAAAAATTATTTATTCATTCATTTTATTTTATTCTTTTTTTAAATTTTATTTTAAGTTCTGGGATACATGTGCAGAACGTGCAGGTTTGTTACATAGGTATACATGTGCCATGGTGGTTTGCGGCACCTGTCAACTCGTCATCTAGGTTTTAAGCCCCGCATGTATTAGCTATTTGTCCTAATGCTCTCCCTCCCCCAACACACCCCAGTGTGTGATAGAACAATATATTTAAAGGGTTCAGTGTAATTGTTGGAACTTTAATGAAGGTAAATACTAACAACAGACAGAATCTCTTATGATTATAGTCTCCAGGGAAACACTATAACCATGCCCATCTTATAGAAGAAAACTCAGCCCCAGAGGACAACAGCTACAGGAGTCTTCCCCAAGGCCATGACACCTCTTTGGAAACATCTGCTATTAACACTGCACAAGTGCTAGGAATACTACGTAAGGCAGAAGAAAAGAGGACGTGATTTCTGTCTTCACAGAGTCCACAGTCCAGTGGGAAGAGGGACATTAATTAAAAATGTAGAACTACAATCAAGAATGATTAACAATGGCAATTCAAGAAACTGAGAGGCATCAAATGGGATAGTTGACTTTAAAGAGTTGCCTTCCCAGAGGCAATGGGGATTGACCTGAGCTCAGGGAAGAGTCACTTAGGCTGAGGGAAGGCAGGTGGGGGAGAGCCCTGTTCTAGGCAAGTGGGAAGGGCTGGGCCTGGTTAGAGATCGAAGAAGCGCAGTGTGTTTGGAGTGCAGAGTGAGGGAGCAGTGTGTGAGATGAGGACAGGTGGCAGAGCTGGGAGGTGGGGTGCTGTTCCCCCTGAGATCTGGGATCCCCAGGCCTAGTTAGGAATTTTCATCTTTATCCTACGAGCATTAGGAAGCTACTGTTACTCGAATAAAGAAGGCTTTTAAGGGTGTGCGTGTGCGTGTGTGTGTGTGTGTGTGTGTGTAAAATGTGATCAGATTTATGTTTTGAAAAGATTACTCTGGCTATGCCGTCCACTGCAGAGAAGAGGGAAGCCCTGCTGGGTGCAGAAAGACAAGTGAAGGAGGCATGTGTAACAGTCCAGGCAAGAAACCATTGCCACTTGGACCAGGGTGGTGACTGTGTGAGTGGAGAGAAGAGGATTAAGTCAAGAGCCACTCAACGGGACTTGGTTATGGATTGAGCATGCTTTGCGTGGAAACGACAGAGTCCAGGCTGGTGCAGGGGCTCATGCCTGTAATCCCAGCAATTTGGGAGGTTGAGGCAGGTGGATCACCTGAGACCAGGAGTTCAAGGCCAGCCTGGCCAACATGGTGAAACCCCGTCTCTAGTAAAAACACAAAAATTAGCCAGGCGTGGTGGTGAGTGCCTGTAATCCCAGCTACTTGGGAGGCTGAGGCAGGAAAATCACTTGAATCTGTGAGGCGGAGGTTGTGGTGAGCCAAGATCGAGTCACTGCACCCCAGCCTGGGCGACAGAGACTTCGTCTCAAAAAAAGAAAAGAAGGAGTCCAAAAGTGCTTTCAGATTCCTGGCGTGTACGGCAGGATGAATTGGGAGTGGAGACTGAGAAGGAGAATTGGGTTTTGGTTTAATGACTCGAAACACGTTGACTTAGAGATCATGACAGTGCCAAGCAGCAGCTGGGGGAGACGGCTGTGAACTTAGAGGAGGGGCCCGAGAGAGAAGCCCATGGAGCTCCTGGCCCGTGGTGGTAGCCTGAAGCCCATGGCTGTGATGAGACTTTCAGCTAATTCTAGTCCTAGTTCCTGACAACTGTGCATCCAAAACTTCCATTCAGAGTTGCAGATGGTTTGCAGTGAATTAATTCCTCTTGCCATGGCTTAGACTTTGGAGGGGAAAAGGCAGGAAGGGTTAAAGACAGGGAGGGAAAGGAACAGGTAGGAGAAAACGATTGAGGGAGGACCAAAGGAAGGGAATCTGATTCTCTTAGGGAAGGGACGGCAACACATTTGTTCTTTAACTCTAGTCATGCATAAAATTGCCTCTGCATCTTCTAACTTCCTTCCAAATGAAATGCTCAATACCCCTTAATGTGCTTTCTGATAGTCCTAAGGAAGGTCTGCTCTCTGATCAGTTCTACAGGTGTTTTGAGTGCCTGGGATGACTTGGCCCCTGTTGGGGTCAGGATGTGCCTGGGGGCGGGGAGGCAGATCCAGGTCCCAGGCTAAGAGTCAGACAGGCAGGCATCTGGAGGGACAAGGTGGCCCAAGGACTAACCTGGGGTTTAGTGTGGAGGGCAGGAGAGGGCTGGAGGGCAGGGGAACGTCACTGAAGGAGGACAAATAAAGAAGATAACAGAGAAGGAGGAGAAATGGCCTGCAGAGTGGGGCAAGAAGAGAATGATCATCAGAGGGAGGCCGACCCCAGTGGGGCAAGGCTGTGGGCAGGGACCAGGACCCACTGGAGAGGGCTGGTCTTGAGTGGCACTTGCTGTTGAGCCGACCTGTTTAACATGCACGCCCCGGTCTTGGATGGGTGGGGTTGTTCTTGGGACTTGGGGGAGGGATGGAGCCCAGTTCCATGGGGGAAAGTGGTGGCTTCTCGTTTGGTTCATGGTTAAAGGGAAATATATCAAAATGCTAACCTTGGTTATCTCTGAAAATGTGTAGTTTTTTTTAAGTCTGTCATTCAACAGATCTATAAGGGAGTATTAAAATCAGAGGCCCAGATAGTCTGAAAGATTAGGAGGCTCTTAGCAACTTTATTGCATTTTAACGTTTTAGCACAAGTTCATGCGTTATCAGCCTCCTTTCCTAGCTGTATTCCTCATGGGCGATTTTAAAGAATTGGCTGCTTGCTATGTTTTCTATTCTAAAATATTCATGCTTAAAACCAGAAAAAGCACTGAGATGATTACAGTCTTTAGCAGCAGAATGCAGTTGCTGAGAGTAGTTTGATATGATCTAAAACTCCCCTCCTGGTAGATCACCATGCTTTAAATCTCATTTTAAGACTTTCACATCAATCAGTCGGCGGAGCAGCCGCAGGTGCATAAGATGACAAACGCTCTCCGACCTAACTTAGAGCCTGGAGCAGGGATGGTAAGTTTGCCTGGGTGTGTGATCTCCACCAACACTCACAAGGCTGTGAGAGACATGTCATTATCCTCATTTTATAGATAAGAAAATTAAGACTCTGAGAAGCAGAGAAGATCCAAGGCATGTAAAGATTTAGCTACCAGGATTTGAACTTGAACACAGATCACCTGACTTGGCATCTTGTGCTCTTTTCTCTTTCTCTTCCTTCCTTCCTTCTTCCTTCCTTCCTTCCTTCCTTCCTTCCTCCTTCCTTCTTTCTTTCTTTCTCTCTCTCTCTCTCTCTTTCTTCTTTTTGTAGAGATAGGGTCTCAATCTGTTGCCCAGGCTGGTCTTGAACTCCTGAGCTCAAATAATCCTCCCATCTCAGCCTCCCAAAGTGCTGGGATTATAGGCGTGAGCCACTGTACCCTGGCTATGCCCTTTTCATTCTATCTCCTTTTTTTCTTATTAATATTTATCCCTGACCTTTTTCTTTTAAAAGGATTTTAAATGAGTCAGAGGGAAATATGGCTATCACAAATTCAATGAGATAGAGCTTCTTATTTTCTTTCCCTCAAATCAGGAAAAAGGAAAAATCAGAAATCCGAGTTCTAGGATGCGGAAGGCAGTTGCAGTATATTTGCCATGTCCACAGAGACCAACCGGTCTAGTTTGGAAAAGGAAGCCCTAGTCTAGCCCTCAGCAGGACCAGCCAATGGCCCTCTCCCCATCTCCTACTGACCTCCCAAATGACCTCCAGGCAAGTTCTTCCAAATGGAAGTCGGAAAATCCTGCCGTGCCCTAGCATGGCTTTAAGAATGTGAGAGTTTCTCAGATTGCAGTGCACATGCTCTGGAGGGTGTGCGTGCAAAGTTACACGACAAACGTTGCAGTTGTAACTTACAGCTAAAATATATATATTTTTATATGAAACTAAGCATACTATGACCTATAATGAAAAATGAATGAGTTTTCAAGATTAACTATGAGAGTTTAGTGAAATTTTGTGGGACTCTGTTGGTTTTATCTTTTAGAATAAGAAAAGGAGTTGGCTTATTGTCTACTGTTAGGACTCTTTGATGAAAAATTTTAGAATTTTTATATGTAATTCATACTTATTTTGTAACTGAAGAAACTGAGGCTGAAACAGATGAAATATCTTGTCCTAATCCCCTAGACTGGTAGATAATGTTAGTGTCCTACCCAATAGCCATTCCCATCTGCCACCACCCCCTTTATTAAACTACAGAACCCCAGTTATGTTCAGGGTAGTAATTTGTCTACCTGAAAATACTGTCATCTTCAGAATCCCTTGTAGTTAGGAAGAGTGATGCCATACAGTTCCACCCAATAGCACATACTTGGGAAAATGTTGCTTCCCTGA
Source organism: Ateles fusciceps (assembly GCA_036589455.1). Lineage (NCBI taxonomy): Eukaryota > Metazoa > Chordata > Mammalia > Primates > Atelidae > Ateles > Ateles fusciceps. Next base: position 941,612 of record JAZHEH010002229.1, read on the forward strand.
CTCAGATGTCCCCTCCATTTTTTTTCTCTTCTTCCTTCATCTCTCTGTCCAAAACATGGAAGTGAGATCTGGAGGTGCAGCAGCCATTTTGTACTAAAGGGCAACAAATGTTTGGGCTGAATGCCAGCATGCTGGGAATGATGGAGCGGGAATGACCTCTGGAGCCCAACAGATGGTTGAGCAGCTCTCCAACTCTGGACTGTCTAGACTCAGACTCCATGATACATGAGAACAATCAGCATCTATTTTTGAAGCCCCTTTAATTGTTTCTGTTACAAGAAAATGATTTCCTGACTGATATGCCCAGTCATCTCATTTAGGCAGACAGGATTTTGGTGTCTTATAAAAAATTATAAGCATATAAATATACTTACAAGGAAATTTGTTTATGGACCTGTCTCATTTATAAGAGTACTCAAATGATTAATAATATTGATGACAAGATTTTTAATTAATATATCCGTTTATTTCTATGTGTTATAATTGTGATTCAATATTATTTCAAAGAAAACAATTAATAATTGTAGAGTACAATATTTTCAAAATGCTTTGTGAAGTATACACGGTTTCCTTCACCACACTCATTCTACCATCTAAACTACAGGGAATTCTCAAGGAGGGAGGGGATTGGTGCTACTTGCACCACCGAGATCCCTAAGGTGGAGAAGAAGGAAGCTGTGATAGAGAGTAAACCCCCAGTCCCATCAAACAGTAAGGGAAAGGGGAAGTCCTCCTGGTTTGGAGAGAAGGGATAGGAATAGTCCAGTGTGAGGATCCTGACTCTTTTTATTGAGGCAAGTGGCCAAGGGAGCTTATGGTGTGGTATAGTTTGGATATTTGTCCCCTTCAAATCTCATGTCAAAATGTGATCCCCAGTGTTAGAGGTGGAGCTAGGGGGAGGTGTTTGGGTCGGGGGCAGATCCCTGGATAAATGGCTCGGTGCTGTCCCTGTGGTAATGAGTGAGTTCTTGCTCTATCAGGTCACACATCTGGTTGTTAAAAAGAGCCAGGCGCCTCCTCCTCTTACTCCTTCTCTCTCGCCATGTGGTGCTGACTCCCCTTCCTCTCTGTCATGATTGGAAGCTCCTTGAAGCCCTCCCCAGAAGCAGATGCCAGCACCATGCTTCTTGTATAGCCTACAGAACCATAAACCCAATAAACCTCTTTTCTTTATAAATTACCCAGTCTCAGGTATTCCTTTATAGCAGTGCAAAATAAACTCATGCAAGGTGTAAGGTAGCTATCCTAGACAGGGCAAAAGGGAAAGCAACAGGAAGAGGGTCTTTCCTCTGTCCTTTCTATGGGACTCTGGGCAGACGCCATTTCAGTGAAGGTACCCTACGGCAACACGGGTCAGTCTTGGCAGAAAAGGAATTGCTCATGTGTTAAGGCGGTGCAAGCTGAGGGGTCTACCCAAGAGCTGCCATGGCAAGGCATGGGGGACCCCATAGCAGAGATTGTGGGGTGACAGCTGGGCCAGGACTAGCTGGACTATACGACAGAAATGGGGTTAGGTCAGTGAGAAGGGCCCACCAGGTGCAGACTGTGCGAGGGGCTGACCACAGCCTCCCTGCAGGAGGTCTGAGTAGCAGGTACCAGGGGGGTGTCTGGTGGCGAAGCCCAAGGAATGCTCCTGAGGAGGCCTGGATGGTCCAGGACACACACAGCAGGCCTGTGGGCCCAGGGTCCTCATCACCCTGCAGATGCACCCACCGACCCCAACAGACTGCTCACTGGGCCAGCGGGAGGAGGAAACTCTCGAGGTGGCGTGTTTACCTCAAAGAAATGGGGTTACCCTAAGAAAGATGGCTTGAAACACCAGGCTGAGCTTCCTTTATTTGGTGGATTTATGTCCTTTTCTCTCTATCTTTGCCCCTCAGCTCTCCCAATCCTGAACAGGAATGCAGGTGTCAGAGCAAATTCAAAGCAGTTAGAGAAAATTAAGAGTGCCAGGATTTTTCCTGCATATCTGAGTTTGATGTGAAACCTTCTCACTGCTGTCACATGATCTTTCACAAGTCGGGCTCTAGCACAAAATAAAAATGGGAAGATAACAAGGAAGGAAGGGGAGCTGGGCGTGGCGTGTGCCTGTTAGTCCCAGCTACTTGGGAGGCTGAGGTGGGAGGATTGCTTGAGCCCAGGAGTTCGAGGCCGGCCTGGGCAGCATAATGAGATCTTGTCTCAAAATTAAAAAGAAAAGGAAAGAAAAGAAGTAAAAAAGGAGGAAGGAAGAAGGCAATTCTTCTTCTCAATACTACAGTAGAGGAGACAAACACGATTCTGAATGGTGGGCTTGGGAGAAGCTGAGTCCCGGAGGCAGGCATGCGGGAGAGCACGATTTTCCTTCCCAGACAAATGAAAGCCAGGACTGTCCTTGCTGAAAGGGCTGGGGAGGCCAGGTGAGGGTTGTTCTGTGCTCTGCCATGGCTTTGAGAGTTGCATTATATCTTTGGAAGTCGGAGGGGCTGGAGCGGCGGGCAAGTGGGGGACGAGGAGAGAGAGCTGGCGCCCCTCTGCTCCGGCAGAGCTCTGGGTTGGGCATCTCCTCTCTTTGTGTTTCGTTTTCATCACTGGCTCTCAGCAGCCCCTCTGCCGCCCTAGCCCCAAGCCCTGCATTGCCATAGTAACACTCCCCCCACCACTTGGTATTCGAAGTGTGTTTTCCTTCCAGGGCCTCTGTTCTTCCCTGATCCATTTCATCTGTTGTCTGCCACCCCTCTGAGTGTTGGGCCTCGGTGTCTGCAGCTTTTATATCTGGGTCCAACTCCCAAGCCACTTTTTGTTGCCTTTACTGCTGGGGCTGACAGAGCTGCCCTCATCCCTCCTGGTAAAAACAAAACAAAACAGAACAAAAAACCCCAGAAGCTAGACACCCATCTAGCTCAGTGTCTGCTCAACTGTGAACAAGGAGGAGGGGATGGAGTCGAGCTGCGTGGAGCAGGCTCTGCCCACTCCAGATGCACTGACGGGCACCCCAGGATTGGAGCTGCATGCCAGGTGGGAGGCGATAGGGCCCCACTACCATTTGCTCAATGAGGAGAGACAGGTCGACTCACATTTGCATCTCCAAAACAGTGATTATTGCATGGGGTTGCGTATCAGTTAGGACCTGATTTGGCTACAGTTAAGAGAAAACTCAAATGAACAGTGAATTTACTCAAATAGGGCAGTTTTTTTTTTTTCAGAGGGTAGACAGAGCCAGGCTGGTATGGCAGGTCCTACCTGGACATCCAGGTGCCTGCCACCTTTGGCCCCACCATCTCAGTGTGGGGCATCCCTTCCTAAGGTCACACGATGGCCCAGGTTGCCTGCTGGACTTCCAGCCATTTCATCTGCATTCCAAGGAGAACTCGAGGTGATGGGGCAAAGAGCTTTTCTCATCAGTCTGTCCCCCGCTTCTAAGGAGCCCCCTCCAGAAGTCCTTCTCAGCACACTTCCATGTCAGTCTAATCTAAAAGTTGGTCCCATGGACACACCTGGTATGAGGGAGTCCTGGTGAAGACATGCTTTAGCAGGCACCTTGCCAGCTCTGACGATGTGAGGATTTTGTAGGGAGAAGTGACGTTGACTAGTAACTGTCACACACTTCCCCATCAGCAGACGGGAAAGATGTGTGGGTGCTGTGCTCGGAATGTCTGTGACTGCCCCAAGTTCATGTGTTGAAATCCTTATCCTCACAGTGATGGTGTTAGGAGGTGGGGCCTCTGGGAGGTGATAGGTCACCAAGGTAGAGCCCAATGAGTGGGATTAATGCCTTCACAAAAGAGACTCAGGAAGGCGCTATCAGTACACCGGGAAGAAAGCCCTCACCAGACACGGAATCTGCAGGCACCTTGATCTTGGACTTCCCAGCCTCCAGAACTGCAAGAATAAATTTCTGTTGTTTACAAGCCACCCAGTCCACAGTATTTTGTTATAGCAGCCCAAAGGAACTAAGACAGTAGGGTGGACTTCAGACTTCTCCCGACGGGCTGAAGCTCCTGGGAATATTTGCATGCATTGCTTAAGCTCTTCCTGCTGGAGAGGGGCCACTCAGTGTTTCCATCCGAAAACTGGGGAGTGGTGGAAGCCTCTAGGCTGTGAGTGCAGAACACTGGGTGGCAGACAGACATTGCAGATGATCCCTCTGCAAAGAACCTAACACCATTCAGACAAGCCTCTTACAGTAGCCTCCAGCACTGAATGTGCTGTCTGTGCATGGCAGCGGCAGTGGCTGGATCGGATAGCAGTGACCTGTGTGAAGGATAAACAGAATCTGCTGGGAGGAGTGGTGCATGCCTGGAGTCCAAGCTACTCAGGAGGCTGAGGTGGAAGGATCGCTTGAGTCCAGGAACTGGAGGCTGTAGGGTGCCATGCTTGTACCTGCGAAAAGCCACTGCACTCCAGACTGGGCAACACAGTTAGACCTCAGCTCTAAAAAAATTAAAATAAGTGAATGAATTTTAAAAACTAGAATCTACCCACTAGACCAGCATCCAAACGCTGTTGTTTCACTTTTGTTTATGACCAAGATTTATGAGTTTACAACACATTAAAGGATGCAGAACCACCTGTCTGTAAGAGACTTCTACGTGCCCCTTCTCCAGGGCCCTGCTTGCCTACACATGGTACACATGTCCCATGAAGGAAGTGACGGTCCCACTATAGAGATTTTTTATCAAGACAGGAGGTAGGAAGGGAAAACAGCTCCTTAAGGATGGCAGAAACTTCCATGAGCCCATGATGCAGGATGTTCAACCTGAAAGGAAACAAGATTAAGATGGCCCACTCCCTTCATCTTCAGATGAGAAACCGAGGCCTTGCTAGGCTAAATGAATCGCCCACAGATGCTGGATTCCGGGCGCTGGGACTGCAACTGCCAGGCCTCCCTGTCCTCCCCTGCTCATTGATGGTCACCATGCTTGTATATCTTTGGGGGCTGAACTCTGGAGTTCTGTTCTGCCCCTAACTTGAGGTGAATTCCACCTTGTCAGTTCTCATCAACACTGACTTTATCATCAGCAACACAGCAATAATCTCTCTGGGAAGCAGTCCCTGGCAGAAATAGAAAATGCATGTACTAATGACTTGGCCAGCATGACAGTGGTACCTAAATGCTAAGTATGAATTATTAATTTGATGTCTTTGGTGGCAGGCCATGCACTCTGCGAGGTGCCAGAGTCATTGCTTCGAGAGGAGTTCTTAAACTGAGCTCGCAGCTGCGTGGAATCCGGCAGGCTCCATCTGGCAGCCCCCAGGCCGCAGCCTTGCTGCCAGGCGGGATTTGGAGTGCTATGTGCTGCCTTGGCTCCCCTTCCTCCAGCAGGCACATTGGCATGTGGTGTGCACACCAGACAAGCCACCAGGTGGCTCCCAGTGTCCCTCCTGGGCGCTCACAGCAACAGGTGGCTGCACACAGGGGAAGCTGAATTACTCCACTGGGACCATGACTTGGCTGCCCACAGGATGTTTAGCTGCCTGTTGTCCAGGCTTTTCTGTCTTGCCACACGGGATTTTACTCATTCACTAAAAGAGAAATCCTAGTTTGCCTACCATATTTAATGACTCAGTGCTAAAGAAAAAGACATCAGAAACTTTTGGACCCTTTATTCATTCTTATGACTAAATCCCTCTACGCACATGGGCCTGTCTCCCTCTGAATTTCTTTTACACAATGGAGACTTGGTAGCTGATCTAGCTGGCGGGTGTTCTGGGAAGGTACATTTCAGAGCGACTCTTGCTGTGAGGATTCTCTGAGTGTCTTCAGGTATTTACTGGGTGCCTGACTCTAGGTTAAGAAGCTCTGCCCTGGGCGGCTTATGCTCCAAGGATGTGTGCTGAGCCAGAAGCCAGTAGCTCCACACAGGCAAGGCATGAGCACTGTTCAGAGACAGGAGGGTGCCGATCCCACCCCCAGATTGTGAGCGACAAGGAGGTCCCTCACAGAGAGATGACTGGGCCGTCCCTTACGGCATGGATCAGAGTTTGACAAATGGGAGTGGCAGAAAGAGGGGCATCCGAGATAGAAGGAACCCAGAGAGTAAACCAGTCGGGGTTCTCTAGAGAAACAACCAATAGGTAGTGTGCATGCCAAGGTAGGTAGGTGAGATTGGTTTTAAGGAATTGGATCATGAGATTATGGAGGCTGGCAAGGTCCAAATTTCCAGAGCAGGCCAGAGGCCAGAGACCAAAGAAGAGTTTTGTTTGCCTCTGAAGGTCATCAGCTGGCAGAATTCCCTCCCCTTGGGAGAGGTCTGTCGTTTTCTTAAGGCCTTCAACCGACTGGATGAGGCCCACCCACATTATGGAGGATAATCTGCTTTACTCAAAATCCACTGATTTAAATGTTATCTCATCTAAAAGGTACCTTCACAGCAAGATCTAGAATAATGTTTGACCAAACAACTGGGCATCACAGCCTAGCCAAGTCGACATATGAAATTAGCCATCACAGCTGGGTGCAGTGGCTCGTGCCTGTAATCCCAGAGGCTCCAGAGGCCAAGGCAGGAGGATTGCCTGAGGCCAGGAGTTCAGGAGCAGTCGGGACCACACAGGGAGACCCTATGACATTCAGCTTGGTCCTGGCTGAAAGATGTGCTGGGAGCCTGCCTTTGGAAGAAGGCAGCAAGGACCTTTCTGCACCAACCATGGAATGAAGGCTGGGAAAACTGACTAGGCCAGCGTGGGCAGGTCCTCCTCCTCAGGGAGGGGCAGGTAATCCCAACCAAGTCAAAGCTGGAATAGAAAATTCAAGTATGATGATCCAGTATTCAAGACGAACTTGAGCAACAGAGAGAGACCTCTCGAAAAAGGAGAAAAAAAAAATTAGCCAGGATTGCACCACTGCAATCAACGCTATAGCACCAGCCTGGATGACAGAGCAAGGCCCTCTTTCTTAAAAAATAAAATAAAATGAAATTAGCCTTCTCAGAGAGTATGTGATGTTTTGGGGGGAAAGAGACATGTGAGAGATCTATGCAGCAGGGTGGAGATGGGACAGGTAGGGGCACTGGGTCCTCTAGAGGGATAAGGGTGGAGGGCGTGCCTCCGGGGGGCAAGGTTTCTGAAGACAGAGGATGGGTGGTGTGCTGTGGGTTAGGGGCTGATCCAGTGCTGGTGTGCGACAGAGTGAGGGAGGCCGTGGGGTAGTCTAGGGAAGAAAGTCAAGAGCAGCAGCCATGAAAAGTGGTGGTGAAGGCAAGTGACTACTTACAGAACGAATCTACGGAGGACTTTTACCAAACACCCCCTCTGTCTTAGGTCACTCAGCTACTCTGAGGGCATTGTAGAGAGCAGCCACATGATACTTTGGATTTTCCCCATGTCATCGCAAGCTCTGTCTGAAACTTCACACGCATATGTTCATTTCAGCTTTGGCAGCGGGGAATAACTGTGCTTCTCTTCGAGCAGCCATTTGTACCTTTGGGACACTGTGACCGGTGCCACTGAGCATGCCTCCCTTTTTGTGTTGGCTGCTCAGCGTCTCAAAGCCAAGCTTGGAGCTCCTCCTTAGCAAGGGCCGTCATGACGTACATTTGCTCGTATCATATCCCTGGCTTTATCTTATTTTTCTTGTTCTTGTTTTCTCTCCGCTTTTCCTCGCCGAAGTGTTTTAAGTGTTGTTATAATGTATGTGTCTTTGCAAGTTACTTCAAGTCCTCTTTGAAAGCAGGTGGAGTAGACAGATTAGCAACCAACTGGACTTGACAACTGATGGCAGGGCAGGTGTGATTTTGGAGACAAAGCTGATTCCAAGTCTTCACTGGAGAAAAGAAAATCTGGAGGCAGGCCGATCTAGGGATGATTCTAAAAACGAGTTCCATTTCAGGAGGAAAAGTTCTGCCAGACCTCACCAATCCCAGCTGCCCAAACAATGTCTGCTCTCTGAAGCTTAGTTCTTCCTGGGCTCTGGAGCAATGAGAGTCAGACCTGGTGTCAGTCTGTTTCTGTTACTTATAACAGACTCCATGAAGCTAGGTAATTTATAAAGAAAAAGAATTTATTTCTTATATTTATGGAAGTTGAGGAGTAGAAAAGTTGAGGAAATACATCTGATGGGGACCTTTCTTGCTGGTGGAGACTCTGCAGAGTTCCAAGGCAGTATAGGCTGTCACATGGTGAGGAGGCTGAGCATGTTAGCTCATGTCTTTCTTCCTCTTCTGATAAAGCCGCTAGTCACACTCCTGTAATAACCCATAAATCCATTAACCCCTTAATTCATGGATGGATGAATGCATTTATTTGGGGGAGAACCCTCATGATCCAATCACTTATTAAAGATCCCACCTCTCAATACTGTCATATTGAGGATTAAATTTCAACATGAGTTTTGGAGGGAAGGAACATTCAAATAATAGCGCCGAGACTGGTATCCATTTGAAGCCCCTTCCTTTCTAGCGAGTGGCATCCAGAATTGAGTTGCTGTCCTTCCAGTGTGTGCCAGGTTCTTGGGCAAATGCAGACCTTTGGCCTCTTTAAACACACCTGCTGCATACCTAACCCTTGTGGCTCTTCTGCCCCAGCTCTCTGCTGTCCGCTCTTGAGGAGTTCCTGCCAGTCCCTTTGCCTTCTGACCTGGACTTTGCTCCTGGCACCCTTTACCTCATCTCAAATGATTCTGCCTGGTTTATGAAATGGAAGAACCAAATATTGATCTGCTATATCAGAGCTTTCTGGACTGTGAATCCCACTCTGGATCAGACTTGAATTTTCTATGCCAGCTTTGACTTGGTTGGGATTACCTGCCCCTCCCTGAGGAGGAGGACCTGCCGACACCGGCCTGGCCAGTTCTTCCAGCTTTCATTCCATGGTTGCTATGGAAGGGTCCTTGCTGCCTTCTTCCAAAGGCAAGCTCCAAGCACATCTTTCAGCCAGGATCAAGCTGAATGTCATAAGCCCACATTAAATCATCCAAAGACTGACATTGGGATACTAAGGAAAGGAGGACAAGGAGATAACCTTGGGGCAACAACTCTATTATGAGAACAGGAGAAGAAAGGAGGTCAATGAAGTATAATAGATGGTGGGCTCCGGAAGATCAAGGAGAGCCCTTGGGGGACAGGAGCTGCAGGGAGCTAGGAGAGGCGAGAGCTTCAGGAAGGGGGAAGGCCATGAGCAGTAGTCAGTGCTGATGGAGGTCAGGGAGGAGGCTGTGGCATACCACACTGGATGCGGTGAGCACAGATCACAGCGAGTTTCATAGGAGCAGACTCAACTGAGTCCTGGGCAAAAGGCTGATGGAATAGAATTAACATACAGGGACGTGGTAAGCAAATGGGGGAATTATGAAAAGCCTACAGTTTAAGAAATGCTTTGGAAGATAAAAGAGAGCTTGATCTAGGGAGAAAGTCGCTCAAGAAAAGCAGTGCCACAAAGCCTTTTGTTATTGGTTTGTTTAATAGCAAGCTGAGCCTGCTCTGATCATGAAGCCTAAACCTTCATATTTCTCTTTTGGGGAAAAACAAGCGAAGCAGTATTTCTCTTCCAAGTAAGCCTAAAGGGATAGTTTTCACAAGAGGGCATGCCTTTCCAAAATCTGCCGATCAAAGGCATGACTGTCTATATCCTTGAATATCCTACAAGGACATCTAGGATAGATTTTTGACTTACCATAAAAGAGAGCCTTGAGTTCTCAGCAATGTCAGCTGATTGGGCCAGAGAGGTAGTTCCTGTTTTTCAAGAATTTGTACCCCAGGACCTGGATGTCTTTGGATAGAATATCATTTAAGTATTTTCTATAATCCTATGTGGAATATATTTATGTGGACAATGGGGCAGAATGTTTGGGAAACCTATGGAACATAATCATTAAAGTAGAGACCACATCGTGGAATTAGAAATGAGCAGTGTTTGAGAGATTACACAAGAAGAGAATTTGACAATTTAAATTCTTATCCAAAAACATATGTCGTGTTATCCACTTGAGAGTAAATTACTTTTAGAGTGACAGGAGATTAGCTGCAGAAGTCTCATATGAATACAAAACCACATATACCTCTGTTTAATACCTGGAGGTGCAAGTCATGGGGAAAGTGGGTTTTGATGCCCATAAATGGTCTCTTTCACATTCAGTGATTGAATTGCAGAGCTAACTTAATTCTGGAAGTACTAGCAATGCTTTCACATTTAGGGGTTATGTCTTAAAAATATAGGTCCAGGATGAATTATTTAAAGTTGAGAATCCAAAAACATATTTCTCTTTGCTAGCTTTCTATAGCTGTGTGCTTTGAATCCAAACTCTTGGCGTTCAAGTCTCCTTCTCATCTGGGCGTGCCTTCAACTTTATATTCCCCATGCCCTGCAGCCAGGCACTTTGCCTCAGTTCGGCCATTCTCTCCACTGCCAGGCCCAGCTTGGCTTCCATGTCTTTGTTCCTGTTGGGTCCACTCCGGCTATCTACCTTAAAGTCCAAGACAAGCAGACTACACCCCAGTGATCAGTCATAGCAAACAACCTTCCCTTTTAGGTTTATTTGAAGAGCACCACCACAATTTTATTCTTGTTTCCCTCTGGTTTTCTCTGCTCCCACTTTGGCTTATTTCCAGTTTCTGTCCTGTAAGAGTTAAAGAAATAAGAAAGAAACATGAAAAGCAGCTCAACAGTCAAAGATAAGTCTATTTTGGAGAATACACCTGAGAGGGGCTTCTGGCTAATTTGGGTCAGGAGCATTCTCTCTTACAGACTGAGGGTATTTAAGGGCTTAGGGAGGGAGAGCTTATCACAGGTTTGGAATGGTTCTGTGGAGGAGAGTTTTATTGTGGGGCTGGAATGTCTCTGGTTGGAGGGGAGGTTATCTCGGGGCTGGCATGTTCCTAGTCAGAGGGGAGGATATCTCAAAGTTGGAATGTTTCTAGTCGAAGGTGTCTCCTGTGGTTTATGGTCATGCTGACATTAGTCATAAGGTTGATGTTTTTGGGCTGGATTTAGGTGTTTTTTAATCAATGAGGACTTAAAATGGCAGTGTTTGTCCAAGATGGTGATGCTCCTGCTCTGTCATGTCCCCCCTTCCTGTTTTTTTCACACATTGGCCTTATCCGCTGACCCTGATCTTCAGCTGTATACCTTGGCACTCCCAGGTGGCTTAACTCTCTGGAGATTAACTCTGGCTTCTTTTACTCTGATTCTTTCCAACAGAACATGACATCCTAACTCAGTCCCACTGAACTCCATGTACTAGCTTGCTAGGGAAGTTACCTGCATTTCTGAGTGCATGTGTGGTGTATGTATGTGTTGATGTGTGCATGTGTGTGTGATGCCTGTGGGGTGTATATGTATGTATGTGGTATGCGTGTGCATGTGTGTGTGTGTGTGCATGTACGTGTATGTGTGTGTAGTTGCAGTGCTCATTTTTCCCCATTAGGAATGACCACCTTTTTCTCTCTTACCCAACCAAAATTTGTTGTGGGAAAGTTGATTAACCTCTAGGAGCCTCAATATTCATTTTTCTACTCACTTCAAAATGCTGTTGTGAGACCAAGTGTCGTGGCTCACACCTGTAGTTCCAGAGACTCAGGAGGTTGAGGTGGGAGGGTCACTTGAGCCCAAGAGTTAGAGGCTGCAGTGAACTAAAACCGAACCACTGCACTCCAGCCTGGGCAATAGAGTGAGACCTCATCTCTAAAAAAAAAAAAAAAGTGCTGTTGTACGGATTGGAATAGAGAACAGAAATAAGACCACACACCTGCAACCATCTGATCTTTGACAAACCTGACAAAAACAAGCAACGGAGAAAGGATTACCTATTTATTAAATGTTGCTGGGAGAACTGGCTAGCCATATGCAGAAAATTGAAACTGGACCTCTTCCTTACACCTTATACAAAAATTGACTCAAGATGGATTAAAGACTTAAATGTAAAACTCAAAACTATAAAAACCCTAAAAGAAAATCTAGGCAATACCATTCAGGACATAGGCACAGGCAAAGATTTCATGATGAAAACACCAAAAGCAATAGCAACAAAAGGAAAATCAACAAATGGGAGCCAATTAAACTAAAGAGCTTCTGCACAGCAAAAGAAACTATCATCAGAGTAAACAGACAACATACAGAATGGGAGAAAATTGTTGCAATCTATTCATCTGACAAACGTCTAATATCCAGAGTCTACGGGGGAACTTAAACCAATTTATAAGAAAAAAAAACCATTAAAAAGTGAGCAAAGGACATGAACAGACACTTCTCAAAAGAAGATATTCATGTGGCCAACAAACATATGAAAAAAAGCTCAACATCACTGACTATTACAGAAATGCAAATCAAAACCACAACAATATACCATTTCACACCAGTCAGAATGGCGTTTATTAAAAAGTGAAGAGACAGCAGATGCTGGCAAGGTTGCAGGGAAAAAGGAACACTTTTACATTGTTGGCGGGAGTATAAATTAGTTCAACCATTGTGGAAGACGGTGTGGTGATTTTTCAAACACTGAGAGGCAGAAATATCATTTGACCCAGCAATCCCATTACTGGGTATGTACTCAAAGAAATATAAATCATTCAGTGCCATTCACAATAGCAAACACAGGGGATCAACCCAAATGCCCATCAATGATAGACTGGATAAGGAAAATGTGGTACATATACACCATGGAATCCTATGTAGCCATAAAGAGGAATGAGATCATGTCCTTTGCAGGGACATGGATGGAGCTAGAAGCTGTTTTCCTCAGCAAACTAACGTAGGAAGAGAAAACCAAACACCACATGTTCTCACTTAAAAAGTTCTCACTTAAAAAGTAGGAGCTGAATGATGAGAACACATGGACGCATGGAGGGGAACAACACACCCTGGGGCCTGTTGGTGGGGGCAGGAGGAGGGAGAGCATCCGGAAGATTAGCTAATGGATTCAGGGCTTAATACCTGGATGATGGGTTGATCTGTGCAGCAAACCACCATGGCACATGTTTAGTTGTGTAACAAACCTGGAAATCTTGTACTTGTACCCCAGATATTAAAATAAAGTTGAAGAAAAAAATGCTGTTGTATAAATTTAAATAAATAACAACGCTCTGGCACCTGGCAGAGTCCCCTCTCCCACCCTAAAACGTATATAAAGAGTCACAAATTCTCTCTGAAGATCTGATGTTCATTCTTCCACTTTAAACATATCAATCCCTCACATCTCTCGCCTTCTGCCCACCATAGGAACCAGATCTCAAGGTGCCATAAAACAGAATGCAGTATTACCTCACAAATAGATGAGGGACCCACACCCCAAAATGCCAAAATGTTGTTAGTACCTCATAGATTTCTGTTGTAGTCATAGTGCTTAGGAAATGCAGCTACTCCTCTAGTCTTTCTATTAAGCGGATTCCCCCAAGTCCTCTCTTTTTCTTTACAAGAACACCCCTTCCCCCTTTACTTGAATTAGCCAGTTTCTGCACAATGATGGACTCCTAGGAAGGCACGTTGAGAAGCCTGAGGCCCTCTCTTGGTGTTCAGAAGCTATGTAAAAGTCTTCGGACAGTGCTCAGCTCCCCAAAACAGACGTCCATTCAGAGAAGAAATTCATGCATTTTTCTTCACCCATACATAGCATTTTGCAAGCAGTTACCCAAGGAAATAACAGCAGGAAGCCATTTGCAGAAAGCTTCTGTTAGTAGGCTCCCCTGAGTGGGGGCTCATTTTGTCACAGAAGGAGCTTCACATTAACAGGGTTATGTGGCGTTTGAAAGGCACGAGAATGGGCTCTTGATTGGCTTTGAAAGGAAGCCAAGTGAACTCTAACTGCTGACTGGTCCTAATTCTACTCATGTGCTTAAGTTTCTTTTTTTTTGGTCAATCTGACAACCAATGTTAGCAGATTAGTGAGCATAGCTTTTCTGAATACTTCCAGGATGGCTGCCATTTTTTTTTTTAAAGGAAAGCCAGAGGAATTGGGCTGCAGTCATTATTCCTGTAAGAGAAAAGCAGCATTTGCTCTCGCATCTCTTCTCTGCAGGAGTAGTGATTAGTTGCACCATTGAATTCTAAGCCTCCTCTTTCAGCAATTACAGAATCTTCTATTATGAGCTCGTTGAGAGTTGGTTAGAGTAAAATTTTGCCTATTTTCTTGCTCCACAGGAAAATCAAATTCTGTTCCTTTGCCCAAAGCATCTGTGCCTCTAAACCTGTTCAGGGCATCTGGCTATTGAGATCAATGGCAACACAAATACAATTGGGCCACGTTTCTCTTACAAGCCAATCACTTCTTTTCACAAACCTCAGCAGTGTCAGATTAAGTGAGCCACAACTGCACAGAGCCATCCATCAAAACCAATCAGCCAACCCATAAATAAACTGCCGGGATGCCTCAAGGGATCAAGAAGAATTTATCCTTGTCTCATTCTTTGTTCGACGCATAGCTCCTATAGCATGTAGAGCCATGTGTGCTGCCCTAGCCGACCCCACTGGAACTGCCAGTGGTGACTTCCAGAGTGGCACACTGCTGGGAATAGTTTCTGGGGACAGCGCAGGCATGTGGGCTTGGGAAGAAGTGATATTTCACAGAAAAGCAATCTCTCAGAGGATTCTGTGTATGACAGATACGGGAACCATATTTCCTGTTCCAGTGATAAGGAAACATTATTGTACAAAATACAAGAGCACTGATGGGGACCGTATTTGAAATTAGGCCTGCACCTGGATGCGAGGTTGCTGCAGATGGCGTATAAGCTGGCCTGGCACCTGGCCCAGATCCCAGCTACAGTCAGATCTTGTCTCCGATGTCTTGCCATGTGAGGCTTGTCAGCTTGTGGAAATTCTTTTGTGAAGTGTAGGGTCCAGCCCTACAGGGTCCTGTGAGCCCCTCTCTACAGGTGTGGAGATGAGAAACTGTGGAAATAAAAGACACAAGACACCAAGAAAGAGAAAACAGAGTTTGGGCCCGGGTCCACTGCCACCCAAAGCGCGGAGTCCGGCGGTGGCCCCGAGTGCCTGGACGCTCTGACTTTCATTGAGTACAAAGCAGGGGGCAGGGTAGGTAGAGCGAGGTAGTGGTGGTCAGTGATAGAGTCAGGTAAATCACGTGTCTTGGAGATAGGGGCCCAGGTCTTTCAAGTAGGTGAGGCGAGGAGAAAACCTAATGCGTCAGCACTTTTCCATACTTGTCAAGAAAGAACAAAAACCTTTACGTTACTATTACTGGTATCTTCTAAGAAAAAGAGGAACCAGGTGCAGAAGCAGAACGTGCAAGTGGACATGGAACGTGACCGCTGAAGCACAGCCTCACACAGAGACAATCAAGCCCCTGGATGTCCGGGGACCTCCCTGACAGCCATCAGGCCCACTGCAAGAGCTTGGGGAGCAGAGTTTTCTCCTACCTCCTCCAGGGAAGGAGACATCTTGGATGTCTCCTTGCACAGCTAGCTAAACAGCAGGCGCTTTCCCAGCGCTGGTGCTGCCGCATAGCCAAGGCGCCCTCCAGCAGCCCTTACGCGGGCGTGACAGAGGGCCTAGAGCGTCCTGCCTAGAAAGAGTTACTCAAGAATAGTATCCCCCGCTGTCAATGAAGTATAGATACAACAGGTGGCCATTCACAAACATATAAAGTCTGAGTATATGAGCCTCATAACCTTCTTGATTAAAAACTTCCCAGTGATTAAAAACTACCTGAGAGGTGAATCAACTTTAAGAATTTAGGAATGGGGCCAGGCGTGGTGGCTCACTCCTGCAATCCCAGCACTTTGGGAGGCCGAGGTGGGTGGATCGCCTGAGGTCAGGCGTTCAAGACCAGCCTGGCCAACATGGTGAAACTCCATCTGTACTAAAGACACAAAAATTAGCCAGGTGTGGTGGCAGATGCCGGTAGTCCCAGCTACTCCAGAGGCTGAGGTGGAAGAACTGCTTGAACCTGGGAGACAGAGGCTACAGTGAGTTGAGATTACGCCACTGCACTACAGCCTGGACAACAGAGTAAAATCCCCATCTCAAAAAAAAAAAAAAAAAAAAAGAATTTTGGAATGGAAAGGCTGTAGTTACAAAACCAGCCCTGATACTGAATATTGAATTCATTTAACTGCGGAACTAAGATTAAGCAACTGGGGAGTCAGAATCACACAATAGGACATGAATATCTTGAACCCTTTGAACGTAATAGTAATACACAGAACAAAATATTGGGAGGTGAGGACAAGGGGATATTGAAGGAAGGCTCGAAAATGCTAGATACCTCATCTGTCAGAGCAGGTAATCAATGTTGTCAGAATAATGAAACTGGAACATGTAGTTAAAAAAATGACTTCAATGACTTTTTTACCCTTTCCTTCCTTCCTTCCTTCCTTTCTTTCTTTCTTCTTCTTTTTTTTTTTTTTTTTTGTTTATCTGAGACAGAGTCTCACTCTGTCACCCAGGCTGGAGTGCAGTGGCGTCATCTCGGCTCACTGCAACTTCTGCCTCAGATTCAAGACGTCCTTTTGTCTCAGCCTCCTGAGTAGCTGGGATTACAGGTGCCCACCACCATGTCCAGCTAGTTTTTGTAGTTTTAGTAGAGACAGGGTTTTACCATGTTGGCCAGGCTGGTCTCAAATTCCTGACCTCAAATGATCCACCCGCCTCGGCCTCCCAAAATGCTGAGATTGCAGGCGTGAGCCATCATGCTTGGCCTTGTAGTCTTATTTCTTAAATGTGATGGGTTATTTCAAGGACTAGCATCCTGGGAGCAGCATTTTCTAACTATTTTTTAATCCATCCATCTAAATTTTTTATATACGTAGGTAAAGAAAGACGTTTGGCGTGATGTCACCAAGTGTTAATGCTGATAGGATTTTGAGTGATGTGTTATTTTCTTCTTTTCTTTATCGTTTGGATTTTTAATAATGATTCAATGTTTATTTTATAAAAACAATAAAGACACTATTTTGACCAAAAATGCCTGCCACTTCCACTTCGTCAATTCATTTTTTTTTCTGTTGGTTAAATTTTGGCCTCCGATAGCAATTTTTCTAAGTACATCTTCAACTTCCTGAGACACTAAATCACCAGCAAGACTAGCCAAGGGATTTCAAATGTCCTTCTTTTAAGCTGATGCAGTTTAATGATATTACCATTCAGAATAGGAAATAGGGAAAAGTAGAGAAAAAGTGATGGATGGAAACAAAGAGATAAGCTGGAAACCTTATTTTTCCCATAGTCCGACATGAGTGTAAAAATGCAGAAATGCTAAAAAGATTCAGTTCTGCGTATAAGGAGCAGGAAGAGCATGACATAAGGCATATTTTGCAGTCACAGTCCCAGAGCTAGACTTTAAACATCTGACTTCGTAGAGTCAGGCATGGTTCCATGCACGCCTGTAGTCCCAGCTACTCAGGAGGCTGAGGTGGGAGGCCCAGGAGTTCAAGGTTGCAGTGAGCTATGATCGTGCTACTGCACTCCAGCGTGGACAACAGAGCAAGACCCAACTCTAAAACAACAACGGCAACAAAACACGTAACCACATGGGAATGAAAGGAAGGGTGCAGAGAATGAGACGTAGGATGGGGTATTACCAGAGGTGGACATGAAGGCGGGGGAAGATGTGTCAGGAGGATTAGGGGTCAGAGGACTCAAGGCAGGCACCTGTCCTGCTCTGCCTGTGGCCACAGAAGGAAAGTGTGGGGTGCATGGTGAGACATCAAGATGACTAAGGAATAGAAATCCCTCCATGTGAAATGCATGCATACAACCATCTCTAAACACAAAGAATTCCAATATAGACACAGCTAAAACCTGAGGCAACTCTGGGAAAATGAAACCCTTACATTTAATCAAAATAAGATCACTGGAAACTTGATTGAAACCTTTCATGTCCCTCAGATTATTATGGGGGCAACTTGAGTGGGTGAGAATTGCATTTTATTCACCTGAGTTCAAATAAGGTATGTAAAATCCAATTCTGGTCTACTCACCTGGGGGAGGGGAATACCTGTTCCAACAGCAGCAGCAACCTCAGCAACAAAAGCAACCTGGTGTCTAATCTTAGATTCACTGCTATAAAGAAGACCAGAAGAGGAAAAAGCCAGAGAGAGACCTTAATCAATTGGAGTTTAACCTTTGGTTCGATAGGTTTCATCTTGTGGTCAGAACTAAAAGGGCTGAGGCGGCTTTATTTTAAAAGTTGTGTTGATGACTTTTCAAAAGCAGTTATATCTGGTAAATCATTCAGGTGAGAGAACACTCCAAAGTAATTTCTGTTCTACTTAGCATTTATATAGCACCAGAGGGCTCCACGGGGTTATTAATACACACCTCTTTCTTTCAGAGCAATTTACAGCCCTTCTGGACTGTGCCCTTATCCGTGGGGCTGGAGGGGTAGGCGGGGGCCAAGAAGTCAGACGACTGGAGCCTCTGCTTTGAAACTATCCATTTGCCTTTCCTGTTGAGGGCGGCCCCTCTGCTCAGAAATTGGCTTCCTCAGCAGCCCTGTCCTCATCCGTGAAGGACAACCCTTTCCTGGCTCCATGGAAGCTCTGTGGACGGGCCATTTTCTGTAGAAGAGACACAGAGAGAGGATGAGGAACACGGAGAGATACCCACAGTGTGAACCCTAGGCAAAAGGCGGCATTAGGCCAGGTGGGGTGGCCCACGTCTGTAATCCTAGCACTTTTGGAAGCCTAGGCAGGTGGATTCCTGAGGTCAGGAGTTTGAGACCAACCCGGCCAACATAGTGAAACCCCGTCTGTACTAAAAATATAAAAATTAGCTGGGCACAGTGGTGGGTGCCTGTAATCCCAGCTACTCAGGAGGCTGAGGCAGGAGACTCGCTGAACCCTGAAGGTGGAGGTTGCAGTGAGCTGAGATTGTGCCACTGCACTCTAGCCTGGGCAACAGAGTGAGACTCCATCTCAAAACAAACAAACAAAAATTCGGCATTGTGCTTCACTCCCCTCTGGCATCAACCTTCTTCCTGTGGAGATGGCTGCCTGCACTCCCCTGGGTGGGAACTAGGGACTTCCTGCTCCCCGTTGTCTTCCCACAGTCCCTCCCTGAACTTTCCTGCAGAGGCAGCACTCCATCTCCTTAGGACTGCAGGCTGGGCTGTGTCCTCTGTCCTGGAACTGGGGGCCAAATCTCTGGAGTGCCTCATATGCCCAAGAGAGCTGCCAGGGACTGCCAACAACCTGGGTGGGCACCTCTCTGGGGACTTAATTGGGGCATCAGCACTGGCTCTCCCTCATATCAACTTCTCCCCCCACCCCCTGTCTTTCTACAGGAAAAGACCAATATGGGGCATCAACTTAGATACCCATCAAAGGTGGGCTGGATAAAGGAAATGTACTGCATATACACCATGGAATACTATGCAGCCACGGAAAAGGATGAGATCATGTCCTTTGCAGCACATGGATGCAGGTGGAGGCTGTTTTCCCAAGCACATTAATGCAGGAACAGAAAACCAAATGCTGCATGTTCTCATGCTAAGGGAGCTGAACACTGGGTAGTCATAGACAAAGATGGGGACAGTAGACACCAGGCACTGGAGAAAGGAGGGAGGCAGGGGCTGCAAAACTACCTACTGGGACCTGTGCTAACTACCTGGGTGACCAGAGCAGTCGTATCCCAAACCTTAGAATCATGCAACATACCCATGTAACTCCCAATCTAACATAAAAGTTGAAATTATTTTTTTTAAATGAAGTATGGACACCCCCCCTCAAAAAAAAATAAATAAAAGACCACGAGAGGAGCAGACAGGAGAGGCTCTCTGGGGCAGTGCTGCTGTGGAAAGTGCAGTGCTCAGTTTAAGATTCTCTTCTTCCATGAAGCCAAATGAGGGGGTTTTTACAGAGTTACTTCTGAAGGTTGGAGGTTCCTGCCAGAAGAGACGAGGACAGTGTGGTACCTAAAGAGCGTGCGAGCCCAGGGCAAATCAGTCTGAAGGGATCCTAGTAAAAGAAACGTGCATGTCCTAAAGGGCAGTGCTTTGCAGCATCTCCTATCCCTAAGTGCAGGGCTAAAGGCCACCTCCCAGGAGGACTTGGAGTGGCGAGCTGGACATTTGTGTACACAGTGAGCTTGTTGGTTGGCTTGAGTGGGGGGAGAAGAGAGTTGGAAAAGAGAGATGGCAGCAGGAGAGTGGGCATGGCTGTGGGGCGCCTGGCTTGCTCAGAGTCTGGTGTGGCCAGGGTCTGTCACCCTTGGGTTGAGGGGGAAACTGTAGAACACGGCAGAACCCAAGCTCTTTTGTTATACTGTCAGCCAGAGGGCTGTTGGCTGGGGCAGGAGTCCTCACCCCAAGAGGCTGGAGGATAGAAAGCCAGGAGTAGGCTCTTGGAAGGGTAGGAAAACTCGAGCTGTGGGAGGAGGCCCAGTGTTGCTTCAAGGAGCTGACACGGCTGGACACTGCCACGAAGAGCCTCCCAGCGCCGGTGTGAGCCCCAGGTGCAGGGCCAGCCCAGACGGTCTATCACAGCACCTGCGCAGACACTGAGCTCCCTTTCACTCTTCATTATGCAACCAGTGAAATATCAGAAAGTGGATGAAAAACAACGCAAATCACGCCAGCTTTTAAATTCTTTCACCTCCTGCTCTAGATCTAAAGTCGAGTCATAGGAATATTGAGTTTGGACAGATTGTTTAGATTCTAATGTGACACCAAGCGTCTCATTTAAGTAAATTTTAGTATCTGTAAAATGCATACATTAAGATAATCTTATTTGGGGATTTAAAAAGTAAGTTTGTTTTACCACTCAATGCAAAATACTACCAATCTTTTGTAGGAAATGTAGAAAGCACAGAGAAGTTTTTTAAAAGCTAAATCTGAACAGAAATCCCACACTGAGAAATAATGACTAGACTTCAGAGCAGCTTCTTTCCCATCATTGTGTGTGCGTGCTGCCATGCACGGAGATGGGATCGTACTGCATATGCTGCACTGTAACCTACTTTTGAATCACAGCGTTATATCATAAACACTTCCCATGGAATTCTTATGCAGCATCACGTATTGGACATGGGGTATTTTTCTGTTGGGCGTCTCAAACGGGGAAGCCCACCTGGACAGTCCTCGTTGCTTCTCTAATGGGGTGGTTGTTGGAGCTTAGCTTGAGGAAGGAGGTTAGCTTTGGAGGCCTCACATCATGACGCCTTTCTAAACCTGAAATCATAGTTTCTCACAGAGCTTCAATGAGTTCTGGACCGGTGGAGTTGGAGGGGCAGGAGGAACAGGGTGAAAGTGGGAAGTGGGGCTGTGAGAACCAAGGCAAGCCTGATGATATGGTTTGGATGTGTGTCTCTCCAAATCTCCTGTTGAAATGCAGTCCCCACTGCCGAGGTGGGACCTCCTGGGAAGTGCTTGGTCGTGACGGCGGCTACCTCTTGACTTGATGCTGTCCTTGCCATAGTGAGTGAGTTCTGGTGAGATCTGGTTGTTTAAAACAGTGTGGCACCTCCCGCCCGCTCCCCTCTTGCTCTTGTTCTCACCATGTGCCATGCCTGCTCCCACTTTGCCTTCTACCACGAGTAAAAGCTCCCTTAAGTCTCCTCAGAAGCTGGGCAGATGCCAGTGCCACGCTTGTCCAGCCTGCAGACCCATGAGCCAATTACATCCGTTTTCTTTATGAATTATCCAGTCTCAGGTATTCCTTTTATAGCAACACAAGAATGGTCTAACACATCTGGGATAGAAGGTAGATGGCAGGTCTGGGGTTGTGGGTTGGGCATGGAGCTGTGAGAGAATTGCTTGGAATTCTCCAAGACCATATAAGAGGTCAGGTGACATGAAAGGTTGTGGGTCAAACCAGGCAGGGGGTCCACAATCGGGAAGGCATGCAGCCTGTGTACAAACATTTACTCCAGAAAATCTGTGAACACAGACCATGTGCCAGATACTAGAGAGCTGATCCTCTGATGATTGAGAGGGAGCCAACTCCGTGCCAGCCTAAGAAACAACAGTCTAGTAGTGAGGACGTCATAAGAAAACGGTTTCATTAATATGTAATAAATGCCATCAAGGAAGCTGGAACAGTTGCAGCGGGACAAGAGGGGGAAACCCCTCAGAGTGTGGGGAAACCTCACAAGGAGGCTGATGCCAGAGTTGAGTTGGGGGACGGGGCACAGTAGATGGAGGGACAGTGGGCATGGGTGGGGGGCGAGGTCAAGTGCAGGATGGCAGGCAAGGTGAGAGCAGCTCAGGGGGCGGGAGTTGATCTTGGTGTTTGGGGAAGAGAAGGGGGAAGTTCTAAAAGTCAGATTCAATAAAATCTTTTGAGGATTTGCTCTAAGGAGCTGTAATAGAATGACTTTTTAGTTTGTATGCAAAAGACCACAGACTGGGTGGCTTATAAACAACAAACATTTATTTATTTCTCTTTTTTGCTCTTGTCTTTCAGGCTAGAGTGCAATGGGGTGATCTCGGCTCACTGCAACCTCCGCCTCCCAGGTTCAAGCAATTGTCCTGCCTCAGCCTCCCAAGTAGCTGGGATTACAGGTGCCTGCCACCACGCCTGGCTAATTTTTGTATTTTTAGGAGAGACAGGGTTTCACCATGTTGGCCAGGCTGGTCTCGAACTCCTGACCTCAGGTTATCCACCCTCCTTGGCCTCCCAAAGTGCTGGGATTACAGGGGTGAGCCACCGCGCCTGGCCCAAACATTTATTTCTTATAGTTCTAGAGGTTGGAAGTCCAAAATTAAGTTGCAGGAAGATTTGGTGTCTGGTGAGATCCTGCTTCCTTGTTCATACATGGCACCTTCTGGCTGAGTCCTCACATGGTGGAAGGGGGAGGAGCTCTCTGGGGCTTCTTTCATGAGGGCACTAATCCCATTTATGAAGCCTCTACCCTCATGACCTAATCACCCCCAATGGCCCCAGCTCCTAACATCATCACATTGGGGGTTAGGATTCAGCATGAGAATTTGGGTAGACAAAAACACTCATTCCATTGCAAATGGGCACACATGGGGTTGTAGCTGGGCTAATGAAAGTGTGCCCTGCTATGGTGATGGGTGATCAAAATCTCACAAATCACCACTAAAGAATGTACTCATGGAACCAAACAGCATCTGTTGCCCTAATAACCTATGGAAATATTTTTTTTTTTAAAAGAAAGTTGAACTGTTCAGCTCTGTCATGTGCAAGCTCTGTAACATTAATTTTCCTCGCTGAGCTTTCCTTGCCCATCTGTAAAAACAGGGGTCAGCTTTAACTCTCTGGGTTATGCCTAGAGTCAAATGAGAAAACTAGAGGGAAAACACCTATCACACTGGAGGCCCGGGAGGCCTGGATTTCTTCCCACCACCTTGAAGACCCAGCTGTCATGGAAGACGCCGTCTGCTGGGTGTCCAGCTGGAAGTGCCCATGTGCCATGTCCTAAGGGCAAGGTTACTTCGCTGCCATCAGCTGAGCCTGTGAAGGCTGAGTCGGGATGAGTGTGGAAGGTCTGGATATGAATCTCACTGCTGTTTACATTCGGGGCCAGGCTTGTTCTACAAAGTTGCCCAGCACAGTCCCATGAGGTCAGGACACAGGGCACAGCTTCAAATGCCTCCTAAGCTGGCAGGAAAGGGTTAGCAGGTGAGCTCCAGCCCTTGAAACCACCACAATAGTGGCCACCATAATTGTGCCCTTGACAGCCATTATCAGAGCTCACCTGTCCCCTGTCGGAGTATTTTGGGCTGATGTGTGTCCCCCTTGCTCCCTTCCCCAACTTCACATGTTGAAGTCCTAACCCCCAGAAACTTAGAATGTGGCTATATTTGAAGACAGGGCTTCAGAGGTGACTGAATTAAAATGAGTTCATAAGGATGAGCCCTAATCCAAAGGACTGCTCTTCTTATCAGAAGAGAAGATGAGGGCAGAGACACACACAGAAGACCATGTGGGAACACAGGGGGAAGACGCCCATCTGCCAGGAGAGAGGCCTCAGGAGAAACTAACCCTGCTGACGTTTTGATCTCAGACGTCTGGCCTCCAGAACCATGAGAAATAAATTTCTGTTTGAGCCTCTCGGTCTGCGGTGCTTTGTCACGGCAGCCTGAGCAGACTCAGACACAGAGGCTGACAATCTTCCCCCTTCCTGTCTATTATTCTTGCCACTAAACATCAAACCAAGCACATTCTGCCAGTGAGTGCCCTTGCAGCTGCGGTACATCTGTGGCCTTGTTTTTCCTGCTCACTCAAACTCTCGTGACTGGAACCTTCCATGGCTGCTCCAGCCCCAGCTCTCGCTTTCCCAAGCTCTGCCATGTGTAGACCTCAGAGTTCTCTCATCACTTCATGAACATTTATCTTGTGGCCTCAATTATAGTAGAAGCCCTTAGGCTGCCAACTTCTTGGCTGTGTCACCTGGAGCAAGTTCTGGAAACTTCAGTTTCCTCATGTGTAAGAACAGCTGTAACCTGACCACACTGGATGAACGATCAGCTCTGCCTGACCCCGGAATCCCAGATGCCTCTCTTGGCCCGTGGTGGGATACCCTGCTCTGCCACCTCTCAGTGCTACCATCGCTACCATGAAAGGCCTGCCTGACCCTGTGGCCCTGCCTCTGCTGGCCACAGCAGGTGCACAGCCTACTGTAGACTGTGGTTCAGCTCTGAGGCCCTGACATTCCCAGCCTGTGTCTTCATGCAGCACACAGTTATCTGGCTTACACTCAGCCACCATGTCCCGTGAGAGGACAAGGACGGATGAGGCCTTCATCTTGTCTGCCTGGACTCCAATAGGTCATAGCTCCCTGCAGCTGATGACTCAGACTTCCTCCTTTCAAAATACACCTTTGCTTTTTGGCAGGACCACTTTGCCTCTGTGACATTCAAGAAGCACTTACCACAGAGACCTGCCTGCAAGCTGCAAAACCCTAAGGGGAAAAACTTTGCCTGGAGAGTGCTCTTCAACACTAAACCATATTGCTTTGCCAAACAGGAATACAGGGTTGAAACAGGGGTCTCTGTCAGAGGTAGGTGCAATTTTACAATTGAAGCCAACAGGCTTGTAATATAGTGAAAGTATGTTTGGTTAAAAAATAAACTCCCCAAGTTTGCAAAAGGGTCAGTTGTCATTACTTTTATTTGGGCTCAGAAATCTTTCCCAACCACAGCTTAATCTTTTCTCAAACAATCTATGACGACCTCCAGCCACAGGAAGCTAAAAGAGCCACTGTATCATGTCCAAATAAGGAATATTATGAAGGTGTCTGGGTATCTAGGGAGACTAGCCCCCTCCCTGCCAGGGTTGGTCATCTATCAGCTAGGAGGCTGGACTTTTGGTGACACAACCTTTTTTTTCCCTCTGTCAACCTTTTTCTCTGTCATAACTTGTTATTGAACTCAGAAGCAGGAACAATGCCCCAGTCCCTCTGGGAGATATGGTGTCGTGGCAGTTTGGGTTCTTTTTAAATGCACGTGTCATTTGTCCTGACATCTGGTTCTGAATCACATGGAGAATCTATAAAAAGGCAGAACCTAAATAAATGTTTACAGAAGTAGGAAGGCTGCAGATCTTGTGACCTCCAAAATTATGGCTTGTTATCATTTAATTATAGCTACATCTTAGCAGAATTCAAATCCCTCTCATCCTCCTAACCTGGTGGCCTTTCATTAGTTTTACTAACGTGGTTTAGTTTGGGGGAGGGGCTATTATTATTTGAAGTAGGAACTAAATTTCCCCCTAAGGTAGTTTGATCCACACTCAGGAATGATCAGGGCAGTTTGGAGGTTACAGGCAGGATTGAGGTGGTTTAGATCATATCTCTTCCACTGTCATAATTTTCTCATTGTTACAATTTTTGCAAAGGTGTTTTTAGCCCTTTGTTAAAGTACAAAGATTGCCATGTGGATGAGCAGGGTTTGAACACCTTGCCTCTTTGAGAGGACCTCTCCATGCCCCACCAGCTCCTGTGGGCTCGTGGCCCCTCACTATTGGATAAAGAATGTGACTCCGGTTCCTCTACAAAGTGTCATCTACCACCTCAGCCAGCCTGGTTTTCTGCACATTCACTCCCTTATTTAGCAAGTTTGGGAATCTTTTTTGTTTATCTCCAATTCAGTGCTTGAAGGGAGAAGGGGAAAAGTTACATTTGCTCTGTCTCAGACCGCTGGTACCATCAGTCCCTAGTTTGTGGGGCATGAAGCGGATACAATCATGGGACCACCCTTGAGAAAAAGAATAAAAGTGATTTTACTTTGGCAAATTTTACCAAAGCATATGACCATGTAAACACATTGCAGGATCCTGTCCCGAAGCGTGGTGGCAACCCAAAAAAAATGTGAGAAGTGGCCAGGCGTGGTGGCTCATGCCTATAATCCCAGAACTTTGGGAGGCCCAGGAGGGCGGATCACTTGAGGTTTGGAGTTTGAGAACAGCCTGGCCAACATGGCAAAACCCTGTCTCTATTAAAAATACAAAAATTAGCGGGATGTGGTGGTGCATGTCTGTAATCCCAGCGACTCGGGAGGTTGTGGCAGGAGAATCGCTTGAATTGAACCAGGAGGTGGAGGTTGCAGTGAGCTGAGATCGTGCCGTTGCACTCCAGCCTGGGAGACAGAACGAGACTCCATCTCAAAAAAAAAAATTGTGAGATTCATATATTTAGAGAGAGGAGAGCTTTATTTCTTGTAAAGGATTGTGGCCTGCAGGCTGGCCACCCTGAAGGCTAAGAAGTGGAACATCCGGCAGAGACTGAAAGCAGGCACCTCAAGGGAGGAAAGAATGGAATACGAATTTATGACAAATGGCTTGGCTAATCATATATATTTAATAGGTTTTAGGAGGAGCTATGTATATTCATGAAGAAAAGTTGCACACATGCATGGTAAGCAAACATGTATATTATGTATACCCCATGATCACTTTGGGGTGGCGACTTAACATTTAAATGGATTACAGTTAGGCTTCACATGTCAAATGGCCAGGAAAGGACACAGAAGCCTTTTGTGTGCAGCCTCTGTAAACCAGCCAGAACCAGCCCACGGTCGCTGGATATTTATCAGGGAGAATGTATTGTGAAGCTGGTGAGCTGCCATGTCGAGACTGCAAGAAGGGAGGAGAGTCTGATGGGGGCATCTGGTGATTGGCTAAAGTCAGCGATGGAGCAAACCTTCTGTTCTTTGTTTTCCCAGAGCTAGCTTCTGTTTAACTCTTAGGAAATCATCCAGTAAAGGTTAGCAAGGAGGTGTCACTGACCTCCCATCTTATCATGTAATTTAATTTTCCAAGGTTTTCTGAGGCATCCTTGGCCAAGCAGGGTTCATTCACTCTGTTGGCAGGGCTCAATATTTCATTTTAATTTCACACTCAGAAGGGGCCTGAGGCTTAGGATTCACTAGCTCCTCAGGAAATCTGCCTGTGCTCTCTGGGATGTTGGTGGCATTTCTGTGGGGGATGCTTCTTGGCCACTTATGGCCTTCAGTTCTTGGGTCTTGAGTCACCTCAACCATCCCCCACCTGCCCAAGTCTCTCCCACCTTCATTCTTCCTCTTTTTGTCAGGTAGCAAGATAAGTTCTGCGATTTACTCTTGACCCCCGTGCCCTCTTCTGTAAAGTGGGGGATTTAGGATGTTATCTTTTAGAAAATGTCTGAAACATACTTGGCTCTCAATGAATGTTATCCGGTGCCTATTTCTCAAACCACATGCACAGATTCCTGACCCATCAGCTGCTCGTATTTCTATGTCTGGTTCCAGAACAAAATTTTATCAAAGCAAAGAATTATAAAACTTGTACTCCTCATCCTATAGTGTAAAAATAGCTGCCACAAGAGACCATGGACCATGCAGAACAGAGATTAGAATAGTTCACTGAAGACTTGTTTATTGTAGTAAATGACCCAAACCAACTTAAATCCTAAATGTCCTGCCAGAAGAGATGAGTAAACCTAAGGTAACATTATACAGTGGAATACATGACAACTACCAAACTCATTTTAAATATTAATAGATTTCATAATACATTGCCAAGTGAGTAATACAGGTGACAGAAATGTATTTACAATCTTTTTTATTTTTGTAAAATAAATACTTTACAGACACACACACACACACACACACACACACACCCCCCACAGTGTTGCAGGAAGCATATGCACCAGATGTTACCTGTGGTTATCAGACGGATGAGGCAAGGGGCCATTTTCTTGTTTTGCTGCCCTGCATTTCCTATAAGCCTGCAGTGGAGGAGGCCCCTCGGGGCCCCACACCAGGGCCGTCTCCTTTCCTCTGCCCAACCCCATTTCAAGCTTATAATCAAATTCTAATCAGCAAGTGGGTACCCAATTGCCGAATGTTTTTGGGTTCCTGCTTGTCAATTTAAAAACAGCAGGCGTTTCTAGCCAATTACCGCAGTGACTCCAGAAGAATGATTACTTTCTCCATCTTGTGGCTCTGATGATTCTTCAGGAAATTGAGCTGAGAGTTTAATGTCAAGTGGCTTTGTGAACAGCATTTTTATTGGAAGTTGAGCCTTTGATTTCAGAGTTGCGAGGTAAGTCTGTTCTGTTTGATAGAGTGTTTTCTTGGACCATGTAAGACATCAAATTTGGTTCAAAGAAGAGGACCTTGTGTGGGAACTACATACACAGGTGATCCTAAAATGTCAGCAATTACATCTTTAGGTAGCTCTGAAGTGTCTGAAGTGGCTTTCTAATGAGCAGCTTGTTTTGTTGTGAAATTGTATTTCTAAACGGCAACTTCTCAGAGCAGCTGAGAAATAATTGTGAAATAATAATTATTAATAATTGTATGTTAATGATTAATCATTAATAATTATTTATAAATAATTATTAGAATGACTAAAATGATTCCTGTTTTTTTTCTGTTTTACTAATAAGTAAAGATTTGATTTTTGTGTTTTATTTTATAGTTTGCAAACTACTTTTTAAAAACAGCTTTATTGAGATATAATTTTCATATCATACAATTCACTACCCCCCTCTTTTTTTTGGAGACAGGGTTTTGCTCTGTCACCCAGGCTTGTGTGCAGTGGCATGATCATGGCTCACTGCAGCCTCAATATCCTGTGCCCAAAGGACCCTCCTGTCTCAGCCTCCAAGAAGCTGGGACTACAGGTGTGTGCCACCACACCTGGTTAATTTTTAAATTTTTGTAGAGATGGAATCTCCCTATGTTGCCCAGGCTGGCCTCCAACTGCTGGGCTCAAGTGATCCTCCAGTACTGAAATTATAGGCATGAGCCACTGCACCCAGCCAATTCACCCATTTAAAGTGTACAATTTAATGGTTTTGAGTATATTTGCAGAGTTGTGCAACCATCAGCATAATCTAACTTTAGAACAATTTTTTCACCTCAAGAAGAGATTCTGCCTATTTGCAGTCACTTTCTATTCTCCATCCCAGCCCTTATTCCTAGTCCTATGAAATGTACGGGATAAGAGAAAACTTCCCCTTCACCCCTTGAAGGTTCTCTAATGAAAGGCAGAATAATAGGAGAAAAGGTACACAAATTTATTAACAAGCATGGTGGGGTTGGGATGTGGGTGGGGGAGTGGTGGATAATGGGGATTGTCTACCAATCCAGTGTGGTACAGAAGCTTTACAGGAGAGAAAAGAGATAGAGAATGTAGGCAATGCTTTTGAGGAGCAGCAAATCATTAGGGAGAATGAATGGAACCATGATGTGGGAGGTGGACATTACAGGAAGAAGAGATGTGGAGCTGCACAGGAACAAAGGTTGTCTTATCATGCAAAAAAGTCCCCCCAGGTTATCTCCTGGGGTTATCCTCAGAAGAACAGATGAAAAGTTTGTCTGGACATAGGGATGACTCCCAGTCTCTTCTCTAGTGGTTGATAGTTCCTGGTTATTTGATGAGATCCCTAGGGAGGGGGTTTAAGTAAATTATGTTTCTTTTGGAAAGAAGCTTTCTTGGTCAGAGAAGGAAATTCCAAAGAGAGTCCCTCCCGGCACTTGGTGGGTGGGGGTAGAACAAAACAGGGTTAGAGGCAGCTTGATGATGAGGCAGCTTCTAAGGTCTCTCAGCATGTCAAAGCATCAGTTTTGGGGGTGTCATTTTCTAAGCCCCAAAAGCAACCACTAATGTACTTCCTATCTCTGTAGATTTATAGATTTGTCTATTCTGGATGTTTCATACAAATGGAATTATACAATATGTGGCCTTTTGAACTGACTTCTTTCACTTACATGCATAATGTTTTTGAGGTTCACATATGTTATAGCATGTATCAGTACTTCATTTCTTTTTATTGTCAAGTAAAATTCTGCTGAATGAATATATCATATTTTATGTATTCATTCACCAGTGGAATATTTGAATAATTTCCACCTTTTTTTTTGGCTTGCTAAAGTATGCCCCTGGCTGACAGACAATATGGACTCCTGATGACTAACTGAGACGCTTAAAGTTAACACAGAACCAGGCTTCCATGACTGGTGAAGGAGTGGTCACATATTCTGTGTTCTCAGAAAGATGTAAAAATGTCACAGGACCTCCCTTCTACAAGCCAAACTAGTTCTCATTGTCAGTGCCCAGACAGACTGCAGCTAGAAACTCTCCAACTTGTAACTGCCCAACGAGTTCTTGCCTGCTGTCCAAATAATGCCAATTTATCAAGACAGAGGAATTGCAAGAGAGAAAGAGTTTAATGCACATAGAACCTGTTAAATAGGAGACCAGAGTTTTATTATTACTCGAATCAGCCTCCCTGAAAATTCAGAGGCTAGATTTTTGTTAAAAGATAGTTTGGTGGGCAGGGGGTTGAGGGGAGGGAATGCTGATTGGTTGGGTTGGGGATGAAATCATAGAGGTGCAAAGCTGTCCTCTCACACTGAGTCAGTTCAATGCCTGATGAAGAAAAATTACAGCAAGAGAGCACAGAAAAGTTGGTGGAGAGAAAATTATCAAAGTCATGATATTAAAGAAATGTTGAGGCTGGTCCGAAGGTAGTGAGTTATCTCAATTGATTGTTCACAGTCAGTTACAGATCAAACTCCTTGTTCTACTCTTTCCCCCTTCTCACTACTGCACTTGACTAGTCTTAAAAAAAAAAAAAAAAAGAAAGAAAATAAAAGAAATGTTGAGTTGAGGATCCCAAGCCTTCAACTTGAAAGGGGCACAGAGTGGCTACAATAATGATTTTTTTTTTTTTTTTGAAATGGAGTTTCACTCTGATGTCCAGGCTGGAGTGCAGTGGCACAATCTTGGCTCACTGCAACCTCTGCCTGCCAGGTTCAAGCAATTTTTCTGTCTCAGCCTCCCAAGTAGATGGGACTACAAGTGCACACCACCATGCCTGGCTAATTTTTTGTATTTTTAGTAGAGATGGGTTTTCACCATGCTGGCCAGGCTGGTCTCAAACTCCTGACCTTGTGTTCTGCCCACCTTGGACTCCCAAAGTGCTGGGATTATAGTCGTGAGCCACAGCACCCGGCCAATAATGAATATTTTCTCTTACCAGTAGTAGACTCCCTCTCTCTCTCTCTCTCCCTTTTTTCTTACTTAAGATAGGGTCTAACTATGTTGCCCAGGTTGGTTTTTTTTTTCCACCTCTTATGCACTTTCTTTGAGAAGGTATGCCTCAGGAAAATATGGAAATTAATCAAGAAAGAGGAAGATGAAATGGTACCCACGTAACAGATGATTCAATACAGGGAATGGCTGAGAGACATCTCAGGCATTAATATTCAGCCTGTAGACTGAGGTTGGAGGTCTTTGGGAGGTAATTTGCCAGCAGAAATAAAAAAATGGAACTGCGGTATTTGATTACATAAAAAATGTGATTGAATTTCAATTATTTGGGGGGTGGGGGAAGTAAGCATTATAACAGAGAAAATCTAATAAATATAAAGCAAAGCAAGTATAACTCTAGGAAAAAAGGAAAGTGTTGTAGAAGACTGATGTCATCATAGGGGACGTTTTGGCTCAGTAGCGAATGATATTTCATAGTCGTAGTGATATAAACACTGCTTATTGAGAATAAAAACTGTTATATAATTATGTAGGGAGAGCTGTAGGGAATGAGGGGTAGAAAAATGGAGCAGAATTGCTGACTCCTCAGCTCTCATGGTAGATGTCAATAGACAATGTCTAAAATTGACAAATTAGAATTTAGCAATGTAAGCCTGTTATTTGGAAACAAGGGAAAAAGCTGTATGATCTCAAGAACAGCTTCAGGGGGTGATGCAGCAAAAGGAGAGATGGAGGCTTTTATTATTATCTTTTTAGCACTGTTTGACTTTTAAAACCATGGCACAGTGGCTCACACCTGTAATCCCAACACTTTGGGAGGCCAAGGCAGGAGGATCACTTGAGGCCAGGAGTTTGAGACCAGCCTGGGCAACATAGTGAGACCCTGTCTTTACAAAAATAAAAAATTAGCAAGACCTGGTGGTGCTTGCCTCTAGTACCAGCTATTTGGGAGGCTGATGTGAGAGGATTGCTTGAGCCCAGGAGTTCGAGGCTGCAGTGAGCATGATCATGGCTCTGCTCTCCAGCCTGAGTGACAGAGTGAGACTGTCTGAGAAATGAAGAAAGAAAGAAAGAAAGAAAAGAAAGAAAGAAAGAAAGAAAGAAAGAAAGAAAGAAAGAAAGAAGAAAGAGAGAGAGAGAGGGAGGGAGGAGGGAGGAAGAGGGAAAAAAAAGGGAGAAGGAAAGAAAGAAAGAGGGAAGGAGGGAAAAAGAAAGAGAAAAAAAGAGGAAAGAGAGAGAGGAAGGAGAGAGAGAGAGAGAGAGAGAGAGAGAAGAAGGGATTCTTGGTCCTATCTCTTTCCATAAATTACAAGACTGAACTGCAGCACCCTCTGATGAGCAACTTTGTAAATTCTCTGTATCAAGGTTTCCAGAGAATTGTTACTTCTCCTCACTCAGCTACCCCTTCTGCAAGCCACAGAAAACTTTAGAAATCTCTACTCTCCTTCCCTCAAATCGCCAGTTGCTTCAGGGAGCCCAAAGTTGTAGCTCCTCCCTCTCTCCTCCACCTGGGTGCTGCAACAGCCTGGCAGCTTAGGGTGAGAAAGGGGCTGTGAGGGCTTTTTCTGCACTGACCCAGGGGTTGTGTGGCAGGGTAGGGAGGGGACCAAGAGGTCTCACCTGCCTGAGTGACAGTGACGATTGTAGGATAGTCTCACAACCAGGCCGGCACGTGTTTGAAGTGGACACTTTTCTCCCTTAGTGTTTTCTTGGCTTCTTCGGAGGCACTTATGGGGAATGTGAAGGAAGAAAGACATGTCTTGTTTTTTTTTAAATTTTCAGTCTGGCACTTCCCTTGTCAAATTGTTTTTCTACGGCCCTCTCCTCTGTGGGAGACCTCATTTGTGGGGGGCCAAGCAGTCTTCTTGGGCCTGCGGTGACTTGCTCCCTCTGTCCTGCCTCGTGTCTGCAGAGCTTGACACCCCTCAAACTTGCATGGTGCCAGCTGTCCCCAGCTGAGGAGCAAACCCCCTTCTTTTTCTTTTCTTTTTTTTTTTTTTTTTGAGATGGAGTCTCGTTCTGTTGCCCAGGCTGGAGTGCCGTAGCGCAATATCGGCTCACTGCAACCTCCGCCTCCCAAAACCCCCTTTTTTTTCTGCAGCTGGCCAGCCTGGTTCTACCCTGGGCACTTCCCAGGTGGAGGTGGACCCCAGGCCCTGTTGCCCCGCTAAATGTAGATGAGACATTTAAATCCCTGTTGTCCCTTTGAAATTCTTCTAGTCCTTTTAGAATTTGAGAAAAATCACCCAAATCCATTGCCCTTAGGAGAGAGGATTTCTAAAAATGCCATTTTCTACCTTTTTATAATCATAAAATGTGGTTATGAATGTGGACCACAGTCCTTTAACAGATTTTCACTATCTTACTTTTCAAATTTGCGATTTCTACTGGGAGTCAGAATTCACCTTATCATCTGATACCTATTGTATCTAGGTGCTGCCGCAAGTAAAACTTACCACTTAACAAAGGCCTCATTGGCCTTTTATTTCTAGGGTTTTTAAAAAGTAGCCATTTTTAAACCAGCAGGGCTAGTTCCTCTCCCATGGGATCCTTCCCCCATGGTTGTCCTTAGAGGTTCTTGTTTTCTTTCTAAAGGCCTGAATCCTGAATCCAGCTGGGCCGGTCATTAAGAGTTGTCTGCTAAGCTGTGGTATCAGTGTGTGGAAAGCGACTGCAGTACTGGACTGAGGATCCCATGAGCATGCGCCTGTCAAACCCAAAATAACTGAGAAGATTAGAATTTAGTTCTAAAGAGAATTCAAATGCAAGTCATGGGGTAACATAGAATAGCCGTCGGGTAACATAGACTCCAAAGGAGTGGGTCAGTCCTCTGAAGTTAGAAAGTTAAGGTCTTGCTTATATAGGCAGAAAACAAATAAATTTAACAGGATTGAAACATTTTTCATAGAAAGTTTGTTTATGAGTTACAGCAATCTAATTAGTTGTAGATTGCTTTATTTTTCTTTCCCAATTTTATATATATATACATACATATATATATATATATATATAATTGATCTACGATCAAAATCAGCAGTGAAGAGGAAAGCGGTCTTCTCTGGAGCCCTTTTGGTCTATTACAATATTTTACAAAACAAGGTAGACAGATAAAGGACTAATCTATGACAGGGGAACAAACGCTACAGCTACCTGGGTTATAGTTCCTGTCATGTGACTCAGGTCCCATCACTGCATTCCTTTAAGACTCAAAATAATTTAAAGTTCCAACAACTTTGAAGTTGAATTACTTATTTTCACAGGTTTGAATTCTGTCTCTGCTTTCACCAGGGTGTCACTTTCAAGGGATGCCTGCCTGTTCTCTCTCAGCCTGGTTTTCACTTGGGTATGATAAGCTCATCAAACCTCTGTGCTCAAGAGTTTTTGTAGAGCTCAGCCTCCCCAATTCCCCACCCTACCACCAGCCTTCCCAGAGGTCAGAAGGTAGGGTTGAAAGTTCCAACTCTCTAATCACCTGGTCTTTCTTGTGACTAGCCCCATCCTGAGGCTATCTAGGGACCCCTTCCTAAGTCCTCTCATTAGCATAAACTCAGGTGTGATATGAAAGTGGCTCCTATCATCAGGAAGTTCCAAGGGTTTCAGGAGCCCTGTGCCAGGAACCAGGGACAAAACCCAAATACGCTTCTTATTGCACCACAACTCCATCAGCCAGGCTTTCTTTTTTGGTGACAAAAGTGACTTCTAGCTGCCCTCATTGCTCATTGTATACTAATTATAATATATTTACATAAGGCACTCCCACCAGCACCATGACAATTAACAAATGCTGTCACAGTGACCTGAAAGTTACCTTACATGATTTCAGGAGCTTCTCACCCATTTTCCAGAAAGTTTATGAATAATTCACCCCTTATTTGACATACAAATAGGAGTGGGTATAAATACAGCTAGCCAGCAATCCGTGAGTGCCACTCTGGGTCACTGTGCCTATGGGATAGCCCTATTCTGTCATCTATGGAGCTGCCATTTTGCTGTACATTATTTCCCTAATAAATCTGTTTTATTCACTGTCAGCTCACTCTTGAATTCTTTCTTGAGTGAAGCCAAGAACCCTCCTGGGCTAAGCCCCAGTTTGGGAGTTTGTGTGCATCAATTCCAACCCTTGAAATTTTCCTCACTAGTTCAGCTACAATGCTACAGACTTCACGAACAGAATGGTTGTTGCTATTATTGGATATTAGTCATCATGAACGTAGTAATGATGGCTTCCCCTCTCTAGGCAGCCACAGGAGAAATCCAAGAAATAGATTGAATGAGATAATGGATGTAAAAGTGTTTTGTAAGCTGTAAATCAGTATATATATATATATATATATATATGTATTTTATATATATGTATGTATTATATATAGATATGTATTGCATATATATGTATGTATTGCATATATATATAAACTATATCTATATATAATTTATATCTTTATATATCTCAAGGGTTATTGTAGTGTGAAAGTTGTCAGAATCAAAATGGGGTCACTAATATTTTTTTTTAAACTGACAAATAGAGCCAGGGAAGGCTATAAAGAGAAGATTCTCATGCTTGTATACTAACAACAAAAACTATCACAAAAATTTTGCCAAAACCACAGCTTTGTACAAAGGTCATCACAACCTTACACAAAACAATACTTCTGCAAAAACATCTCCCAAGCAACTGCTTGTCCCACCTCAATAGATATCACCCTTGTTATTAATCTTTATAGCCAAGGATAATTATTTCAGAATAACTATGTAATCTCATTTTTTCCCTTTAAAAACATTTGGCTCCCTTTGCCTCCCTGAATACATACACAGTTTAGCGTGGCACACATATTCCCATTGCAATGCCCTATTCCTGAATAAACATCCTTTTCTTTGAGAGAGCCTCTCTTATTTGTTATTTAGGTTGATAGTAGAAAAGGGTATTCTTTATCTTTATTTGTTTACCTCTTCTCTCTGGGCTTGAGAAAAAATGAGTTTCTATTCAGTAGTGCTGTGGATGGTCTAAAAGCTTTTCAGATGCAACTCACCTCATTGAGTAGATGGCAGGGTAGGAAGTGAAGGTGAGATACAGACCATCCGTGATGCATAATAGACACTCAATGAATATTTGTTGAATGAATAAGTGGAGAAGACAGAAATGTGTTTCATGAGAGGCACAGATATGGGCTTGAAAGCTTTAACATTCCAGTGCTTGCCAGGCAGATGCCTCCAAGACAAGCCTGGCTGAGCAGAAGATGCTGCAGATGAAGCTCTCCACTTGGCAGCACTGGCGTCAGAGCAGTGCTTCAGTATGAGGTGTGGACATTGGGCCCAAGCTGATTGGCCAGAAAGCACTCTAACTATAAGCAAGTGGTTACTCAATACAAAAGTTTGATTGAAATTCCAGCTTTAATTTAAAAATACAACAAAAAAGAAAATTCCCTTATGTTGTGTGTATGCTTTAAACAAATACCCACATTTGGTACTTGCTCTATTCACTAGCTCTGATTCATGCTCCCCCCTCCTTCCCCTGGGTTTATGGGCAAGGACTAAGTTTCTCAGGTGAAATATTTTAATGTTGGTCTTCAAAATCTCATCAACGTAGCTGGCTTTAGAAACAACTAACCCCTAAAAGAAAATTTTTAAAATGTAAAGAAAATTATAGCATTAATACAGGCTAACATGTACTGAGCTCTTGCAATGAGCACGCACTTGGATTAAATGCATCACGTCGATTGCTTCATTAATCTTCCTAATGCCTTCAAAGATGTGGGTATTACTTATCCTTTTATCACTATTTATAACTATGTTAAAGATAAGAAAACTGAGGCTTGGAAAGATGAAGTGTCTTGTCCAAGGTCCCACAGCTACTGATGGACAGAGCCCAGAAGGAACTTGGGCCTGACTCTAGTGCCCAAGCCATTGGCGTTATGCACAATGCTTGTTACATTGTCCCTGGGACAATATCGGCTCTGGGCTTCTAATTTTAAGAAAACTTTAAATAAATGGAGTGAATTCATAGGCAATGGCAAGGGAGAACCAATGTCATCTATGTAACTGTAAAGAATCTCAGGATGTTTTACGTAGAACAGCGTCTCTCATGTTGACATTTGGGGCTGGATTGCTTTTTTGTCAATGAAAGGCCTGTCCTGTGCATTTTAGGATGTTTAGCAATACCCTTGGACTCTAACCACTCAATGCCAGCAGCACACTCTCTCACAGTGGTGACAACCCTCAATATCTCCTACATTACTGAATGTCCTCTGAGTGGGCAAAGTACCCACCCAACCTTCATTTGAGAACCACTGACTTAGAGCACGAAGGCTCAGGAGAACATACTGTCATCAAATATTTAAAAGGCCGTCTCAAGATGTATGATCTTGACAACGGCCCTGAGAAGGCACTTTGGTTCAGAAGCATTGGGTCTTCTTCTGAAATTTGGTGCATGGGTAAGAGTTACCTAGAAGAGAGAAGCCTGGAAAGGCAAATGCCCCAAACAGAAGTGAGCCTGGGCAGAGAGCCGGAGTGATCAGACCACAGCAGAGGCGCCATGGGATCCAATTCACTGAACATTTTGTGTAAGGTTTAAGTTATCAGATAATGAGGAGGTGCAAATTTTAGTCTTTTTCCCCCTCTGGATAGTTGGAAGGGTTTAGGTAAGTTTATTTTCTTATTTCTTGCATTTATTCAATGTATATTTATTTGGTGCTTACTAAGTATATCATTATATTGAATGGAATTATCTCTTTCCACCCCCAGGGCCTGGCACATGATAATGTTCAGTAAGTGTTTGTCGAACATGCTCTTGAATTGATTAAGAAGGAAAATTGCCTGTGAAAATAAGGCCTTCTTGGAAATGTTTTTTTTTATTGCTTTTCATCCTGCTAAGATGTTACTTATCAGTGGGTGGGCTGCCTTCTGATGATATGTGATGGTCTAGTCATATAAATACTCTGGATCTATGATGAAAATGCAACGAATTTCTGTTGACCAACCTATGTAACTCCCTAAATGTCTAACATCCTCCTGTGTTGCTTGGTGAGGCAGAATTTTGTGGAAATAGAATCTGAGGAAGTTTTGCCAATTGGTAGTACGGACGGGGATGGGGATGGGGATGGGAATGAATATAGTACAATGTCATGCTCCCTCTGAGGTTGGAGGCAGTTCTGTAGGCAAAGCATGACTCAGAAATGGGCATTCACTTGAGACAATGGAGATAGGGGCTCAGGAAAGAAGCCAGAAACTCATACACTAGAGATAAAATCACATCAGCAGCCCTATGCAAGGAACAAATAAGAAACATTTCTATTTGCATTGGCTTTTCATAAGAAAAGTTCTGGCTATAAAAAGTGTTGAATGATTATTATAGAAAAAAAGTAGAGCATTAAGTAGAAAACAAGAATCAACTCTTACTCCACTGCCCCAGAGATAACAGCTGTTAACCTCCTAATGCATTTCTTTGCAACTTTTTCATGCACGTATGACTTCTTACTGTATTATGAACACTTTCCCATGCCATTAAAAGTGAAACATCGAGTGGCTGAAAAATATTTTATTTGGTATTTCACCATTGCTTCTTTAACCTTGTGCTTGTTTTCCAATTTTCAGTTATAAATAATGTTATAATATGGAAAACTTTTTTTCTTCAGAAAGTCAACATGGGGTGAGGGAGATGCTGGCTCTAAATAGGGTACACTCCTAGGATTCGAGGGGAAGAGGGATATGAAGGGCATCATCCAGCTGCGAAAACCACCCTATTCTAACAGTGTTGTTGCTGAGGCTAAGGTGCCTCCCATTTGGAGAGCCTCCTCCTCCTCCGTGTGCCACAGGGAGTAATCTTTGTGTTTATTGCATGCTATAGGCTCTTGGGAGACGAGCAACACTAGCCTTGCTTCCAAGCTTCCATTGTGGAGATTTACTAAATCCCATCAACATTAGGATGTGTAATATGGTAACCGAGTCAGAGAAGAGTCAAAGAGCAATCAATGTGAATGCTCTTTCACTGCTGTGTAGCAGAGGATGACCTTAGCAGATCTCGCCCTGTTGTGTTTGCAGGTGTGTAGTACAATAAAAATACGTGTGGTCGGCCGGGCGCAATGGCTCACACCTGTAATCACACCACTTTGGGAGGTTAGGTTGCCTGCAGAGGCAAAGGATTAGGATAGTTGTATTAAGGAATTATCTTTGCATGAGTAGGAAGAAATGTCAAAGGCAGTAAAGGAAGAAGGAGAAAGTCGATATTATGTAAAAGAAGGGTTGATGAGAAATTCATCAGGCAATAAGTCCCACACTACCACCATGTCACTCTACCACCACGACAAGAGCCTCCTGAGAATCAAAGTTGAGCACCAGAGTCTTGATCTTTGCAGACAATTGTCCAGTCCCACTGGCACCTGTTTATTCTGTCCCGATGGGAAGCCACAGCCTGCCAGGCATTGGGTAAGGTTCACCATCTTAACCGAAGCACATTTAATCTGTAAACATCTAGAAAGCAGATCCAAGGCCCAAAGGCTGTTATTATAACTCCCTGTAAAGAAAGCCATGACTAAAAGCAGAGAAGTCCAGTAACGGGGCAGGGCCAGAGCCAAGCAGTTTTCCTGACGGTGTTTGTAGACCAGCCAATTGCTGCTGCTCTCACGGACAATCCCTAGACCAGAATTGGCAAAATTTAGTGAGTATAACAGGATGGAGAGTTGTTAAAAATTGCAGATTCCTGAATAATTTCCCCCCCCTGTATTCTGCTTTAGTATATCCAGGGGTGAAGCCAAGGATTCTGCATTGTTAAGTCTCACCATTCATGCTGGTGATCTAGAGACCTCACTTTGAGAACCACAGCCTTAAATAAATGGGAACACTAAATGTTTTCACACTCTTGTAGTTTCCAAATAGATGTACTAATCATATATATCATCTTCTAGAATCTAATCAATTTTATTTCATCTAATTTAAATATAGTTGTAGCCATTAAACTTTTAAGTGTGCAGCTGGGCACAGCAGCTCACCCCTGTAATCCTAGCACTTTGGGAGGCTGAGGGGGGGTGGATCACTTGAACCCAGAAGTTCAAGATCAGCCTAGGAAACATGGTGAAACCTTGTCTCTACTAAAATACAAAAAATTAGCTGGGCATGGTGGCATGTGCCTGTAGTCTCAGCTACTCAGGAGGCTGAGGTGGGAGAATCACTTGAGCCTGGGAGGTTGAGGCTGCAGTGAGCTGTGATCATGCCACCGCACTCCAGCCTGAGTGACAGAGCAAGACCCTGTCTCAAAAAACAAAAAACAAAACACAAAAACCAAAACACTTTGAAGTGTGCTTTAATTTCTGTTCCTTGACAATTTTTTTCATATAAACAAATTTATTTATTGATTTTTTATTTTTTTTTTTCAGCTGGAGTTTCACTCTTGTCACCCAGCCTGGAGTGCAGTGGCATGATCTAGGCTCACCGCACTTAGCCTCCCAGGTTCAAGCTATTCTCTTACCTCAGCCTCCTGAGTGGCTGGGACTACAGACGAATGCCACCATGCCCAGCTAATTTTTTGTATTTTTAGTAGAGACAGGTTTTCACCATATTGGCCAGGCTGGTCTCGAACTCCTGACCTCAGGTGATCCATCCGCCTTGGCCACTCAAAGTGTTAAGATTACAGGCATGAGTCACCACCCTGGCCCATATAAACCAATTTTTAAATTTGGTAATATTATTTTATCAGACTGTTCTTTTTTTTTTAATTGGAGGAAAAGATGAGTGAACTCACAGAAGATAGAAGACTTCAGGGGCTCTGTCTATGTTGCAAACAGAGTTTTCAACTGCCCCAGATCTCAGAAACTAAAAAAATCACTTGATTGAGACCACCTTGCTGGGCCTCTCCCTCCCGGTTCAGGGCAGCCAATGAGGGGTCAGGAGACTAGCTCTATGAAACAAAATGCGAAGAGTGCATTGGGTGGCAGTATCTCGTGTTAATGGTACAAAGCCTTCGATCTGTTTGTTTTGCATATAGAATTCATTTACATGGCATCAGCTGCCTCTGATTTCTCTTTTTCCCCCAAGAGGGAGACTATTAGATGCAGGTGGAGACAGAATTATAACGAACCCAAATCAGATTGCTGTTGGGATTTTATGCAGAGGAGCTTTTGCTTTCTTCTTCAAGTCTCCTTGAATTTCTCCCAGCTACTTCGGGCTTCTGCCTCTGCTCCACTGGCTCCCTGAAGCAGACACCAAATGCTGGGATTGCCTGTTATCAGAGCAAAACAAACACCTTCTGCCTCCAGCCCCGTTGTTTAAGTGAATACGGCAAGTCTGTGAGATTGACTGGGTTTGGAGAGATGCATTTGGCTGCCTCTCCTCACCTATTTCGTTTTTGCTCTATTAATCTAATGACTTGCTTTTTTTCCAAGGGCCCTTAAGATTGTTAATTTGTTACCTTAGGTCAGCTGGGGGTAATTTTCTCCATTTTATAGAAACTGACAGAGCAGCATCCCTTCTCTGAAGAAATAAGAATAATCCAGGCTTCCATCACTGGTGAAGGTCAAATGAGGAGTCTTTTCTCTGTGGAACAGATGCTGGAGGAATAGCCACTCCATGCAAGGGACTAGGTGCTCCAGTGATTCCAGAATGAGTTTGCAGCACATAGAGAGTTCCTGTCCTCAAGAATCTCTTCCGTCTCCTTACCTCCTCCTTTTCCCTAGAGAGGAACTCAGGCTTTGGCTTTTCTTTCTCCCTTTGCTGTGTTACCATTTCCATGAGATCACTTGGAGTTCTCTCTCCTTGATGGTCCTCTGGGTGCCATCTTTATACTCACCCCCAGACAGAGTGATGAATGGTATCTTCTCAGTGTATTCTTTTACAAGTAGAATCGCAGCGATGATACATGGAAAAAAAATCTATCAACACTCCATGGTGTCTTGGTTTTGAGATTGGATAATGATTTTTGCCTTTAATTTAGAGAGCTGGTTTCCCTTGTTTTATCTTTCAGGGTACAAGCCCAGCCCATTTAGGCTGTCAGTGAGATGCAGTACCATCAACAGTCTAAACATTCTCTAGAACTTAATTTCTCATGTTAACTCCAGTTTAGCCTAAAGCTGCCTCCTGACCTATTTAAAGTTCAGCCTGAAG
Source organism: Ateles fusciceps (assembly GCA_036589455.1). Classification (NCBI taxonomy): domain Eukaryota; kingdom Metazoa; phylum Chordata; class Mammalia; order Primates; family Atelidae; genus Ateles; species Ateles fusciceps. Next base: position 984,010 of record JAZHEH010002229.1, read on the forward strand.
GTTTCTCCATACATAGGGAACCCAACTGGTTGTGTAAACAGACTGTAACCTACTCTTGGAACAAGTAGCCGAGTCTCAGCCAATTACAAAAGCTGCACTTCAACCACTCACAGGCAGCCAACTGTTCAAACTGTATTCAGATAAGGTAAACACTGAGCTACAAACAATTGGGCTGTTTCTGTGCCTCACTTCTGTTTTCTGTATGTCACTTTCCCCTTTCTGTCCATAAATCCTCTCCCACCATGTGGCAGAGCGGGAGTCTCTCCAAATCTGCTCTGGCCCAGGGGCAGCCTGATTTGTGAAATATTCTTTGCTCAATTAAACTCTGCTAAATTTAATTTATCCAAAGCTTTTCTTTTAATACTTAGGTGCCCCAAACAGAGCCAAGAAGAAGACAAGAGACTTAGGAAAGTGGGAATTGGGGTGAAGAGACTATGGGATCCCAAATAAGAGAGAAGATGGCAAGGTTAGGGAGGAAAAAATAGAAACTAACTTGAGAAAAGAAAGACCCAAGTGAAAACCTGAACAAAGAATTTCAAATTAAGTTTTACTTCTTATACCTCAAGTATAGAAAATACATTATACAGACAGTCCTTGTTTTGCATGCAAGAATTTCAGTTTTTACAGTTGAGTTAAAACTGTACCAGTGATCCAGGTATATACAGGCTGTCTTCCTGGGTCTACCAGTCCCTCAGAAACGTGGTTCAGCTTTCAGTTACCACAACACATTAACTGAGGGTAATTGTACCTCTTTCCAACTAATTCCTAAGTAAATAACAGATGCACATTATGATCGGTGCCCAACCATGCCACTTCTTTCAAAGTCTGTTGCATCTATTATCCAGGTCTCTGTTTTTTGACATAGATGGCAAAGTGTGTGATTATGTCACCTCATCTCCCAGGGTGTGACTCACGTGTCATTTTACAAAAATAAATAATCAGCCAAGCGTGGTGGTTCACGCCTGTAATCCCAGCGCTTTGGGAGGCCGAGGCAGGTGGATCACTTGAGGTCAGGAGTTTGAGACCAGCCTGGCCAAAATAGTGAAACCCCATCTTTACTAAAAATATAAAAATTAGCTGGGCAGGCACCTGTAATCCCAGCTACTCGGGAGGCTGAGGCGGAGAATCACTTGAACCCAGGAGGCGGAGGATGCAGTGAGCTGAGATCCTGCCATTGCACTCCAGCCTGGGTGACAGAGAGAGAAACTCCATCTCAAAACAACAACAACAACAACAACAACAAAACCAAAGGATAATCAAAAGAAGGAACTGGACAACAATGAAAGTACAACAAAGAAAGTGAGCTTCCCCTGCTGGAAGTGAAACCGGACGTGACTAGATGATTTGAAAATGGCAATAAGAAAGCGAAGTTAGGAGAGACCAAGGTCTGCGTGAAACTACCGTATATAAGCTGCATTTTAAAAGCCCAGCGAGTAGAAAAAGCAAGAACGTGGCATCAGCAAAAAATCTGATGTTAATGGAACTCTTTGAGATATTCCACGACATTGAAAGCACTGGGGATAAAATATTGGAAACAGATCCAGACTTATAAAGGAGTAGGATGCTTTGCCGAGGCATAAAAAGAGGCTCACTCAGTATTGTAAGTTCTAGGCCAAGAAGAAGGCAGTCACTGTTCAAACACCTCTTCATATGTCTTTTTTTACAAAGAAATAAAACACATTAATTTTCAATGTTTCTAATGTTTTAAATTACAGTGTACTAAATAACTATTCGTTTTACTAGCTTTTAATTTCCGTATCTATTTATAACTGACAGCTGGGGAGTTTTTAAAAGTCGTAAGACAGTAATCATTTTTCCCATTGATTACTGAGATGGCTTTGCATGGTTTCAGCAGCTTGCACGGTCATTTTTCTAGTTCGGCACTACTAGGCAAAGTATATACTTGGATTACAGGGTATTTGTGCATACGTAAAGCAAGGCTAATCATCACAATTTGTAAATTATACCAATTATAAGTAATATGGTTCCTTTTTTTATTATTATACTTTGAGTTCTGGGGTACACGTGCAGATCTTGCAGGATTGTTACATAGGTATACACATGTCATGGTGGTTTGCTGCCTCAATCCCCCGCTTCACCTACATTAGGTATTTCTCCTAATGTTATCCCTCCCCAATCTCCCCATCCTGCTATTGCTACCCTAGCCCCCCACCCCCAACAGACCCCAGTGTGTGTTGTTCCCCTCCCTGTGTCCATGTGTTCACATTATTCAACACCCACTTATGAGTGAGAACATGTGGTACTTGGTTTTCTGTTCCTGTGTCAGTTTGCTGAGAATGATGGTTTCCAGATTCATCCGTGTCTCTGCAAAGAACACGAACTCATCCTTTTTTATGGCTGCGTAGTATTCCATGACGTGTATGTGCCACATTTTCTTTATCCGGTCTATCCTTAATAGGCATTTGGGATAGTTCCAAGTCTTTGCTGTTGTAAACAGTGCTGCAATGAACGTATGTGTGCATATGTGTGCAATTTGAAGTTGGCAACTGGTCTTTCTGTCTGCTGAAGCTGAATGAAATTCCCATGAGGCCTAATCCTCTCTTTGAGATTTCCTCTAATTTCTGGGGTGCATGCTTGTGTAGAGTCACACATCTTTCTGATCTCCTTTGCTTCTGGGCGTTCCATCTTCCTCAAGAGTTGCCTCAACCACTGCTTACTGATATGGACTCAGGCCCTTCCTTCATTTCCACAACATGGAAGTCACTTACACCAGGCTTTCCTGAGCTCAGCAAACTTTATTGAGGATTGTGGGGGTGTGGGGGGGCATGAAGAAGTCACATAATGATGTGTTCAGCTTTGTGCCACTCCATTCCTCCCCGTCTCTGCTTTCCCTTCCCACTCCCTCTCCCCCTCCGGAAACAATGAATCCCTTTCCCTGTGATATTTACAGCAACTTCTCCCATTGGCTCTCAGCTTTGGTACTCTCTCAGCTTTTATCTAAGCATCTTTCCTACCAAAGTCAGGTATTGTCAGAAGAGCAATTCTGGTTCCAGCTATTAGTTAATAAAGTTTATATATAGACATGTACATATACCTATATATACATATAGGAAGAGTACACGTAAGAAAGAAGAGAATTACACACATGAAAATGTTAATGCTCAGTGGATATCTCTGGGTGGTCAGGATTACAGATGATTGTTATTTTCTTCCTTTTACTTTTCTACAATAAACATATTTATAACATGTGCACAATACACATATATTAAATTTTAATAAGAAAAAATTATTAAAATAGCCTGTGAGCAAACCCTGACAAAGGCAAGGCCGCGAGGGGGTGCAGAGGAGAAGGTCTGAGTCGCGGGGAAGAGGGAGGGAGTGATAGAATCGGAAACTGGGGTAGGAAACAATGAAACAAAGAAATGGGAGAGGAGGCAGATCATCACTTTAAGGTAACGTAACTTGGCTCCATTGTGTTCCTGCTTTGGGAGGTTGACTAACAATTACCATGATAATTATAACAATTTCAGGTCCTCTTCTGCACGCTGTAGTTTCATTATCCTCCGAGGCATTGTGCTTGTTCCTAACATCCTGCTACTACAAAAGAAGAAATCTGATACATGCGTCCTTAATTTTAGTGAGATCCTATGCCTGGCTCTGATACAATACCATTTTCAAGTTGCCTGCATATGTTAAAATGAGAATTTTATTGTCTCATCCCACCGCAATCCATTCCATCCTGCAGTAATTTTGAAAAAGACCAATCACTTGGGACCAGAGAGAGCAATGCGTGTTCCCAAGGATACAGTGTGCCCACCTTCCTTCTGTCGGGTATCCCGCCACACCCCGTCTTACTCTTGGGCTTTTCTTTTCCTTGCAACTGAGAACTATAGTTCTCTCAATTTTACTCAACTTGGGGGTTGTTGTCCCCGTTCTTGGCACGACTGCAGTATTGGGATTTAGAAATGGCAGGGAACTATTGAAAAGGAGGGGCTGGTAATGGGATTTGGGGATGGTGGAGGACAGGAAAAGGCTCAGCAGCATCTCTCCAGCCTCACAACCCCACAAGAATTAAAGGGCAGGTGGGCAGTGAGCAGAGTGGCATGCAGTCCTGATGGAGGGCAGGTGCTGGAGGTGGTCACTGGAGCCCCTAGCGGCTGTGTTCATAGCCATTTTACTTTTGATTCCCTCAAGTCTTCCCATTTAACACCCACAGAGGCAATTATGACAAAGTCAAAAAATAACAGATGCTGTGAGGAAACAGAAAAAAGAATGCTCATAGACTACTGGTGGGAAGATGAATCAGTACAACCTCTATGGAAAATAGTATGGAGATTTTTCAAAGAACTAAAAATACAACTACCGTTTAATCCAGGAATCCCACTACTGGGTATCTGCCCAAAGGGAAAGAAATCATTATATCAAAAAGCTACCTGCACTCGTATGTTTATTGCAGCACTATTCACAATAGCAAAAATATGGAATCAACCTAAGTGTCCATCAACAGATGATTGGATAAAGAAAATGTGCGTGTGTGTGTGTGTGTGTGTGTGTGTGTGTGTGTCATGGAATAGCATTCAGCCATAAAAAAGAATGACATCATGTCTTTTGCAGCAACATAAATCAAACTGAGTGAAATAAATCATAAATCATCTTAAGTGAAATAACTCAGAAACAGAGTCAAATACTGCATGTTCTCACTTGTAAGTGTGAGCTAAATGTGTATCCAGATGTCCACGTGGATATAGAGTATGGGGTGATAGACACTGGAGACTCGGAAGGGTGAGAGGGTGGTGGGGTGAGGCAAGAGAAAGGACCTAATGAGTACAGCGTACACTGTTGTGCGAGGGTTACAGTGAAAGCCCAGACTTCACCAGTACACGATATCTGTGTAACAAAGCTGCCCTTGTACCCCCAAATCTAAATCCTTCCTTCTTTAGTATTCTGACTCTTCCCAAATCCCTCTTATTAAATTTTTTATGTAATTCCTTTCTGGGCGTGGTGGCTTATGCCTGTAATAGCAGCACTTTGGGAGGCCAAGGTGGGCAGATCACTTGAACCCAGGAGTTTGAGACTAGCTTGGCCAATGCAGTGAAACCCTGTCTCTACTAAAAAAATATATGTACCAAAATTAGCGAGGCATGGTGGCGCATGCCTGTAATCCCAGCTACTGAGGAGGCTGAGGCAGGAGAGTCACTTGAACCTGGGAGGCGGAGGTTGCAGTGAGACGAGATCATGCCACTGCACTCCAACCTGGAAGACAGAGTGAGACTCCGTCTCCAAAAAAAAAAAAAAGAAAGAAAGAAATTCTTATACAATTTTTTAATTAAAATGTTTCCTTGTTAACTTTCTTAAAGGGAGATCCACACTTACTGACTCATTCCTTGCCTCCAGTTCACTCCTCAAACAAGTCCGGTCTGGATTTGGCACCCACGGCTTTATGCACCGATGAAATTAGCTTCACTGAGGGCAATGCTAATGTCCTGTTTTCTAGGCCGGATCCTGTTTCAGCTCTTTGCAGTAGCTGACATTACTTTTACCTCTCGCTTCACACATTCTTCTTTTCCAGCTTTCCCCACTTCTTGATTAGTGGTTCTGCCAACCTCCAGTTGTCTGAGCTATAAACTTTGGCAATATCCTCAACTCTTTCTTTGCCAATATTAGAGATACCTACAGAATTCATCCTCTTTTTTCGATCCTAGAGCTACTTTCTTAGTTGAACTTGGCACATTCTTCATCTGAATTGTCCACCCTCTGATCAAGCCACGATTTTTAGCTATGTACTATTATTGATTTCTGAGGTAATTGCATTGTGGTCAGGAAACATGGTTTGGATGACAATTCTTTAGAATTTGCTCTTTGTGTTTTATTGTTCTAGTATATGATCAATTTTTATGAATGTTCCATATATACATGGAAAAGCGTTTGTATTCTTGAGTTGTTGGGTGTTATGTTTCATATGTCTCCAACAGATCAAGCTTGTTCAAATGTTCTATACCCTTATTGATTTTCTGTCTACCGAAAGAGGTATGTTAAAGAATCTCACTGTTATCGTGAATTTGTCAACTTCTCTTTGGAGTTTAGTCCATTTTTACTCTATGTACTTTTCTTTCCCTTAGATCCAGAGACAGACTGGATACTCTATGTATTCTGAAGTTATGTTATAAAGGGCATAGAAGTTTGGAATTATTAAATCTTCTTGTGATCTGTATTTTTATCTCTTTATTGCTGATAATGCTTTTCTCTTTAAAGTCTGATGTGAATGTCATGATGCCGGCTTTCTTTTGGTTAATATTTACTTGGTATATCTTTCAGTGTCATTTCGTTTTCATCGGCAAGAGGTAGTGTAATACAAAGGTTAAATGTATGGGCTCCAGGAGGGGTCTTCCTGGGTCCAAATCATACTCTCGTTCATTATGTAATCTCAGGCAAGTTATTTCATTTCCTTATGATTAACATTTTTTGTTTGTTTGTCTGTTTGTTTGAGACAGGGTCTTCCTCTGTCTCCCAGGCTGCAGTGTAGCTGCATGGTCACGGCTCTCTGCAGCCTCAACTTTCCAAGCTCAGGCAATTCTCCCAACTCAGCCTCCCAAGTAGCTGGAACTTTAGGCACATGCCACCATGCCTGGCTAATTTTTTGTAGAGATGGAGTTTCGCCATGTTGCCCAGGCTGGTCTTGAACTTCTGGGCTCAAGCGATCCACCTTCCATGGCCTCCCAAAGTGTCCTTATGATTAACTTTTCTTATCAAAATAGTGTCTGTCTCATTGGGCTGTTGGGAGAATTAAATAAATTGATAAATACAGTGTGCTCAGAGCATTGCTTGGCACACCGTGGGGGACCATGTTAGTGTTCACTCATTATGATCAGATACAGCTCTTATAGAGAGTATATTGCTGGACTTACGACAGCAAGAATGATAATCTTTGCTTATTAGTTTAAGAATTTGGCCCATTTATATTTGTTTCAATTTTTGATATCATTCTATTCATTTATATAAGAAAAATAGAAAAATAAAAATAATTTTAAAATCATCTTATTTATTTCCATGATTTTATTTTGTACTCCTGTCCTGTCTTTTCTCTCCATTCTCCCTGCCCTCATCCTCTCTTGTCTTTTATTGAACTGATTGAATTATTCTCCTCTCATTTAACTTTTTTCCCCCCCTCTAAAAGTTTGAAAATTATACATTTTCATTCTGTTATTTTGGTGGTTACCCTAGATATTTTAATATCTATATTTAACTTTGCAGAATCCTCTAGAACTGTGAAAGGACCATAAAACACTGCACTCTTCATCATATCCCTCCAGGATTATGCTGCTTTTGTCCAGAATTTCGTTTCCAGCTTGGGCTTTTTCCTCATCCTACAGATTGAGTATTGTTGCTATTGTTTTATATATTCAGTAATTACTTAGATATTTTTCTCCTATTTGCCATTTCTTTGTCCACCGTCTTTCTTTGCACCTCAGATCTTTTGGGCGGGGAGCTCATTTTCCCTATGCCTAAACGCTGTCTTATTAAAGAAGTTTCTTTAATGAGAATCTGTTCTAACAGTTTGGTTTATTAGAACACATTTTTATTTTGCCTTTGTTCTTGGAAGAGTGGCAGGAGTTCAGTGCTTCCTGAATACTCATATGACCTTCTCCTCCCCTGTAACATCCTCCCTTGCAACTGGGTGGAGTCATGTGAGTAGCTCTGGCTGGTGGACTGGGAGCCGAAGCCACATGTGTCATTTCTGGGCTGAGGCAGTGAACATCTCCAGCATGACCCTGTCGCCCAAGCTGGAGTGCAATGGCGCAATCTTGGCTCACTGCAACCTCTGCCTCCCAGCTTCAAGGGATTCGCCTTCCTCAGCCTCCTGAGTAGCTGGGATTACAGGCATCCATCACCATGCCCGGCTAATTTTTGTATTTTTAGTAGAGACAGCGTTTCACCATGTTGGTCAGGCTGGTCTTGAACTCCTGATCTCAGGCAATCTGCCCACCTCAGTCTCCGAAAGTCCTGAGATTACAGGCATGAGCCAGTGTGCCTGGTCCCAAGTTGCTTAATTAAAAACATGCAACTTTATTCCCTTGCATTAAACATGCTAGTTTCCCTTAAAAGATTTTTCAAAGAGTAAGCTAAATTATCTGGTCATCCCCTTATTTCACCCCCAGTACCCCTCAGGAATTCTATGTGAGGATGGAAAAAAAGGTTTCTGTTACAGGCCCCAGGGTTCAGGAGTAGCACAGTGACCAAGGCAAATCTGTTGGGGGGACACCCTTGGCCTCCTACAGGGATGGGACCAGGACACACAGGCTTGGGTAGGGTCACTGCTCTGTTCCTTTCTGGCAGCCCCATGGCAGGGGTGTCCTTCAAGGGCATCGCTTTGCCCCGCTGAGTGCTGCTTTGATAGTGCAAAGCAGCAGCAAATCTGTTGCAGGAACACTTTAGAAAAGGGATAGAAAAGACTTTCTTCTCTCACCTTTCTAGTCTTCTTGAACAAAAAGGAAGGTTACATGAGGCATGGCCTTCCATTTCTTAGAGTGCCAGTGGATGTGTTCTGATGTCGAATGGTAGAGCGCGGCACCTCCCCAAGTCCTCTAAGTTGTCCTAACCAAACATCTCCACCCCAGCCTGGCACCTGGGGCTTCCATGCAGTGACCTACCACGTGGCCAAAATGTATTTGTAGAAATTCGTGTCACTTGAAAATTTATGGGAATTTTTCATTCTATTCAATGAGAGATTGCTGTGTATTTTGCTGTTTGTCCTAAAACACATCAAGTAGAATTGACGGCCCAGAAGTTATGGAACGCATGGCCCATGGCTCTGCATGGGCTGGGTTCATCAACAGGTGCCTCCTGGGAATGGGTGTCCCATCTGAGAAGCGCAGGTGGTGGAACAAACGCAGGCCTGGGAGTCAGGAGGGCTGCATCCTAGCCCTGGCTCTGTCGCACTTGCCGGAGGACCTCAGACAGTGATTTCAAGTCTCTGGGCTTTAGTTTGCTCCTCTGTAAAACGGGAGCATTGAGCAAGGTGCCCTCCTTGATTCTTTCCAGCTTGATCATCTTGGAGTACACCACTCTATGTACAGCCCTTTTTTGCATTTTGTTAACTTGGTAAGAATTTTCCATCAGAATCAAACACTTTCTGCTTGTTTTTAGCCCAGTAGTGGCATTTTTAGTGAAGTCAGTGGAAAATAGCTGACTTCACTAAATGTAGTAAATTTAGTACTATTACTTATGTAGTAAGATTACTAAATTACAAAAGTAACATTACTACAAAAGTAATATTACTAAATTTACTACATTTAGTAATAATAAATGTAATATTAGTAATAGTAAATGTAGTAAATTCAGTAATATTACTTTTCCTTGTTACCATTTAGAAGTAAATTTAGTTACTTCTAATACTTTTCCTTGTTACCATTTAGAAGTAAATTTAGTTACTTCTAAATGGTAACAAGGAAGAGTAATATTCTTTTCCTATTTTAAAAGTCTTACGTTCTGAAACCCCACCATTCGTCTGAGTAACACAACTCCAGGCTTCCTGTTATGCCGAAGTACTAGCATGCTTGGGATCTAAGGTAATTGAGTCTACAACCTAGGTCCTAATCCCCTTCTTCCAAAGAGTATCCAGTAAATTCCTCAGGCTCCGCTAGCCTCTTGCCCCATGGGAAATGGGAAGTGAGATTCAACTATTTGTTTTTGGAGGCACAAAGTGGAAAAGACTTTGCCAAGGTTTGAATCAAGCTTGTCTTAGAGCCAAAGCTAGAAGCACGAGGGTCTCTTGACTCAAAGTCTTTCACTTGGCACGGGAAGGAAAGTTGTATCATTGAAGCACTCTTGATATAATGAGGTCATGTATGTGGAAGCTCTTCCACATGGTTAGGTACTGTATAAACATTAAGTACAAATATCAGCAGACTTTCACGTGCATAATGAGGAGTCTGCATTGCTGTCTTGATAAACAATAAAATACCTCCCTCTTTCTCCTTCTGTTCATTCTATTTGCATTGGTGTACAAATTAGTTTCTTCCCCTTCAAACAAGTCAGTTTAGCTAGAAGCATTAAACAGAATTAAATAGATCTGCATTAGCATCTTGCTGGCAGAAAAACAAAAAATCAAGGGACCTTGTTGGAAATACTGCCCTCAGAGGACACAGGGCCACTAATGGCCTCAGTGGAACGGTGGTGTGGTACAGCTTCAAGGGACCTGAGAGATTGTTTAGCTCTTGAGCACCTGGTGAAATGTGACTTCCTGGGCCTGAGGTGTTGGCCTGTCTAAGATATTTCATTAAAAAAAAACATTTTGCATCTTTGATAGACGATGTGAACAAATGGGATGAATTGGCCTTCCCACTTAGTCCCCGCCAGCTTTCTGCAAATGACTGCTGCCAGGTGTCACCTTAGCAAGACTGAACCATCAGTCATGGCAAATGGAGCTGTAGGTAATTAAGTACAGAATTTTAAGCCGTTCAAGTGAAATTCCATAGAAAGTACATCATGAAACTGGGAATTATGTAGAATTACTGGCGAAAGGAAACCGAGTATGAATGCAGGCTTGCAGTAGCACTTGGTTCATGTCCAATACTGCCACACAGGGTAAGTTTCTCTTTTATTTATTTATTTTTATTTTTTGAGACAAGTCTTGCTCTGTCACCCAGGCTGAAGTGCAGTGGCGCAATCATAGTTCACCACAGCATTAAGCTCTTGGGCTCAAATGATCGTCCCAGTTCAGCCTCCAGGGTGGCTGGGACTACAGGTGCATGCCAGCATGCCTGAGTAAGTGTTTTTAATTTTTTGTAGAGATGGAATCTCGCTTTACTGCCCAGGCTGGTGTCAAACTCTTGGCTTCAACTGACCCTCCCAAAGTGCTGGGATTGCAGGTACCCATCACCATGACCAGGTAATTTTAAAAAATATTTTTGTAGAGATGGGGTCTTACTATGTTGCCCAGGCTGGTCTCAAACTCCTGACCTCAAGTGATTCGCCTGCTTTGGCCTTCCAAAGTGCTGGAATCACAACAGTGAGCCACTGCCCCTGGCCTGAGAGTGTCAAGTTTCTGTGTGACCCAGGACTTGTGATCTTCACAGGTATGGCTGTCTGATGGGGTAAGCTTTTGGTTAGAATTGCAATCTGGGATCCTCCAGAAGGAAGAATAGTAGGACTTGGCAGAGGAGCAGGAGAGCAGGAAGCAGTGACCAAGGAGCTACAGGGACATGGGGACTACAAAGGATGCCCTTGTCCTCTGTCCCAGGGCAGTGGGACAGAGCAGGGCCAGGCCTCAGGGTGAGGCAGACCCATCAGCAATGGTCCAGGTAGGCCTGGTGCCAAGGTGCCCTACAGAGGGTGAAGCGGGTGGCAATAAGAGATCCCTGTTCTTCCTTCCCCTCAGGTCCTATGAGGCTTTAGTGGTTCTGGGCCTTAGAGAAGGGCCAGCAGTGAGTGGGATACTGGGCTTGGGACCAAAACATCCCGAAGGCAGTGCCCAGCGGCATAGCTGGAGGATGGCCCCACAGGCAACTGTTGGCAGAGGGGGAGTGGTCTGGCTAGAGCAACAGGAGTAGAATATAGAGGGGCTGCAACAAACATTAAGGACAGGAAGAGACTCCTGTGGCCAAGAGACAGGACACCTGATTGAGACTTCTATGAGGGGCCGGCATCCTTGGGCCTGAGTGGAAAGGAAACCCTTAGGGACACTGAGCCTCTTTGGACACCTTCACGGGGAGGCCATTCAGAGGAGTCCCGAGCCCTGTGGATTCCCAGAAAGACTCACACTGGCGCCCAGGGGCCTGGGATGCGGAGGCTGATCTTCAGGAGGGTCGCAGAGCTGGGCAGGACACCCAGCTCCCGCCCCAGACACAAATGGTGGCTGGGGGATCAGAACAGGGCTTCCAGACAGAGCAACTGGAAAGCTAGGAGGGCCGCAGCCAGCAAGGGGAACTCAGGGAGTGCCTCCAGGCAGCCTTCCTCCCAGCACCCAGCTCTCTCTCCTATGCCTGGCTATGGGACCCTCACGGCCCTAAACTGAAGCACATTTTATGTCCCTGGTAGCCTGCAGTCCCCCGATCTTTGCCTTAGGTCCTCAGGGTAATTCACACCACCGCCGGCTCTGGGTTGGACGGCAGCAAAGCTCCCCCGTCCGTCTCCCACATTCACCCTTGGCTCCCAGGTCCATTCTTCAGACCAAGGCCTCAGTAAACAGCAAACCTAATCACGCCGCTCATCAGCTTGAAGCCATTCTGTGGCTGGGATAATGCGAGACACCTGATCAAGCCGAACCATCCAGCCCCTATACCCTCCCAGGCTCCCCCTCCTGCCCTCAGAGCCTTCACCAGGGCACCTCTCCACACCACGGGCTTCTCTGGCATCTTTGTCCAGGAAACACCTCTTTTCTACCTTGGCACAAATGTTCCTCCCTCAAGGCTGCCCTCCCTGGCCCTCAGGCATCCATTACCTCCGGGCCTGCATTTCTCTGGAACAAGGAGCCGCGTGCTGAGCTGCTTCACATCTGAATTCCCCAGAGGGTGTCAGGCAGCGGGACGAGGCAGGTCATCTGCCCGGTGCTGTCCTCACCCGATTGGTGAGCCGATGAGGGTCGTTGGTCCAGGCAACACTACTCTGTTGAAGAAAGGGGAAGCCAACTTCTGACACACAGCAACAGGGGTGAATTCCAAAATGATCAGCCTGAGTGAAAGTTGGACACAGGAATACCTCTGATGTGGTTCTCTTTGTAGAACATTCTAGAAATTTCAAATGAAATTGTGGTGACAGAAAGCAGGTTAGTGGTTGCCTGAGCCAAGGGGTGGAGAGGGAGGTAAAGTGTGTGAGGCAGGAGGAAACTTTTTGGGGTGATCCTGCCCAGTCTGTGTCTTTGCCAGGACAGTGATATCAAAACTCATCAAACTGTACACTTTTAATTATTTTTTTCCATTTTTGTTTATCTTTTTTTTTTTTTTTGGTAAAGATAGGGTCTTGCAATGTTGCCCAGGCTGGTCTTGAACTCATGACCTCAAGTATCCTCCTACCATGGTGCCTCAGAGTGCTAGGATTATAGGCTGAGCCACTGTGCCCAGCCCAAATTGTATACTTAAAATGAATGCAGTTTACTGTACATAAATTATACATAAATCAAGTTGACTATTTTTTAAAATTTAAAAATGTCACTAAATGGCATAATGCATGCTGATGACACGCCCACTGCCTCTGTCATGACTAGACCCAGAGTTGTACTAGGTGGTGCAGTGATGATCCCCTCCCCACCCCATTGAGTGCCACGCAGCCCGCCTGGTGCTTTACATTATTTCAATCAATGCATTTGACAGTCCTCTGAGGTGATGTCTCAGATGCTCTGAGCACTGCCCCTGCCAGCCCTCATCTACCCTTCTTGTTTGTAGGTCATGCTTAGCTTGTGGCCAGAGCCCACTGGACCAGGGTAAGCCCAAGTGGGGCCAACCAGACTCTTTTCTTTGATCATTTGTCCCAAGAGACTCAGAGCTCAGGTCCTATCATGTGTGCCTTAGGGCATCGTGGCAGGGTAAACAGAGCCCTCTGGAAGCTGGAACACAGAGAAGGGCATGGTGAAGTGTTGAGAGTTACAGATGCTGGGACTGGGGGACCTCTGCCTCCCCCTCAGCCCCCAGTAGCTCTGCTTTGGGCTCCAGGAACTTCCCATGTAGCCCACATTCGTCTTCAGGCAAGTGTCTGTTTCTGAGAACTAAATTAGTCCTCATAAAGTAGATATTCAGATCTGCATTTCACAGGGGAGGAAATGGAGGTTTAGGAAGGTTAAAAGACTTATTCAAGGTCATGTAGCTAATTCACATTTGATGTTTGTCAAGCTCCAGAGCTACGTTCTTTACAGGTGGGCTCTGGTGCCACCATAGTCCAAAGGAATAAAGTCAGCGTGGACCACGTGGTTCCCAAGCACCCTTCTCTGAACTGGCAGCTGCCTCAGCAAGAGAAGGCCTAGGAGGTTGCAAAAACTGGCAAAGTGCTGACCTCACAAGTTCTCACTTCCTTAGCTGCTCTTCTGGCCCAGTTTAGATGAAATAATATATGTAAAGGGCCTGGCATCCCATAAATGCCCATTAAACACGTATGTAGGAAAAATAAAAAAGACAGAGATCATGAACCGTGCCGCTCAGGTTTAGCTGCAGAGCACAAGAGACCTAAAAGTGATGCTCTGTGGGGCCAGGGCTAGAGGAATTGATGTAATTCAGTAGTAAAGGTAGCTCTGCCTTGATGTGAAAGCAAAAATGGTTCTAATTGTTTGTCGAAAGGATATTCCATTTATTTAAAGAAAGAAACACTCTCCTGTCATTAGCTCTAATAGGGGTGTGTTGTTAAGGCTCCTTTATAGTGACTCTGAAAGACATAACGGACAGTGTATTCAAAAGCGGTGTCAAAAAGATCCAGAAGCTGTCATATGTCCATTTCTTAGAGCAAATCTGGATAAAAGTTTAAGCTCCATGTGGAGCTATTCTTTTCTTAGAAGGATATAAGTACAAATTAATAATAACCATTCAGAAATATTCTGCGTAGAGCAGGTGCACCGCCTACTGCCCTCCCCTGCCACACTGAGGGTCTCCGCAGGGTGGCCAGCAGGATGCCTATAGCTTTGGCCTTAGGAGACAATGCCAGTTACTACTGCCTGGGGAACTGACTTCTAGAAAGGGCCACTGAATAGCCTGCTACTCACTCCCCTGGAGAGGGGGAGGTCTGGCTGCCCACATTCACCCAAGGGGGCCTGGTGAGGGGCATTTTAGCTGTCTGGTTAGTTCTGAGCTCCAGGGAGTAGAACCCAGCTGTGAAGTCTCAGTGGCTCCCTGCAAGGTGGCTCTTCCTATTCAGAGGCAGACCTGACTTCTCACACTCCCACTGCAGTCAGGGAGTGTTACCCCAAGAAGCTGGGAAACAACAGTGGTGCAGCGCCAGTTCCTAGGGGTTCTGATGGGATTGGTCTGAAGAGGATATCTGGGATCAGGAAATTTCAACGTGCAGCCTGTGGGGAAAACCACTGCCAAAGATGACGTTCTAACCATCACCCCCATCCCCTGTGGAGCTGACTGTACCGAACAAAAACGCAGGAGCAGTACTACGGATTTTTGTAAATAAGTAGATTTTAGCTGCTCTTATCAGAAAAAAAGGAACTATGTGAGATAGATGTGATCATCTGTTTACCATAGTTAGCATTGTCCCGGCTGCTTGTTTCTATAGGTTTCTATGTGTCTATATCATCCCATAATATTGTGTTATAAACCTTAAATACACACAATAAAATTCATTTACAAAATAAAAATTGAGTTGGGCGTGGTGGCTCACGCCTGTAATCCCAGCACTTTGGGAGGCCAAGGCAGGCGGATCACGAGGTCAAGGGATCAAGGCCATCCTGGCCAACATGATGAAACCCCGTCTCTACTAAAAATACAAAAATTAGCTGGGCATGGTGACTCGCACCTGTAGTCCCAACTATTCGGAGGTGGAGGCAGGAGAATTGCTTGAAGCCAGGAGGCGGAGGTTGCAGTGAGCGGAGATCATACCACTGCGCTCTAGCCTGGCGGCAGAGCGAGACTCTGTCTCAAAAAAAAAAAAAAAAAAAAAAAAATTGAACATGCATTATTTTTAAAATAAAAGGAAAAATGCAGGTGTGGGACAGTGGGGAAGAGATTTTGCAAAGTTAGAACTGCTTTTTCATCTCCCATGAGAAAAGTGAATAATTGTGCCAGTGGTCACAAGTTCTTTTCTTCATCAAAAAAAAAAAAAGAAAGAAAAAGGATAATATATTTTCAGCATCCACCTACCCACCCATCCATCTACTCACTTTTCTTTACCTCCCTCCTTTCCTCCCTCCCTTCCTTCTTTCCATCCTTCTGTCAGTCCTTTCCATCCATCCATCATCCATCCATCTATCCATCCATCCTTCCATCCATGCATCCTTCTACTCATTTATTTATCTATCTATCCTTCTTGCCATCCTTTCTTTCACCTTTCCTTTCTTTTTTCTTTCTTCCTTCCATCCTTCCATTTGTCTGTCCATTCTTCTCCTTCTATCTCACCCATATACACTATGTAAACAGCTATGCTGGGGGGTAGAAAAAGAAGGCTTGGAGAACATGGGGCAGGGGTCTGAAGGTCTTGTGTTTCTCCTGGTTCTGCACCTTCTAGTCAGTTGGCTTTGGACAGGTCCCTTAATAAAGCTGGGGCACAGGCTACCTGGGGAAATGAGGGCATTGGACTAAAAATCTCAAAGGATCTGTATTTCTAGATGTCTGTGGATTTAGAAGACAAGGACCCTGCCATCAAAAAGTTTGCAACATGCTTAGAGATACAAGACACATAAATGTATCAAAAATATTTTGAAAGCATAAGTATCTCACTTAAGACAGATTCAGGGAAGAATCCCCACTGGCCTGGCAACTGTTTTCCTCCAAGTTCTAGGGGTGTTTTATGTGCAAAGATGCCTGTCCCTGTGGAGCAGCCACAGCAGAATGTGTGACTTGAGTGGCTTTTGCAGGGGTGTTATAAGCTTCTGCTGTTGACAAAAGAATCCAAAATCTGGAAATAAGGCCAAGGGGATGAAGGCATGTGTCTCCAGAGTGATGCAGGAGCTTTGCTTCACGGGCTTGCCCAAGGATGATCTACTTTCTAGGAGGGTGGGCCATTGCTTGACTGCCATTTACTATTGAGGACTCTCGTTCCATGTTACATTGCAGGTGTTTGTCCAGTAGAGTTGCAAATGATTCCCGTCTAGTAAAAAGATAATCCACCGATTTATTGCCCGGTAGGACATGAACTGATTTGTCACAAACATTGAAAAATCGATTTCAGTGTGTTTTTCCCAATGGGCTACACAAATCTCAGTGCATCAAATGCCATTTCAACTAGCATTACTGACTCTATGGCTCTCTTCTTAGTTAATGAGCTGAGTAAAATCAAGAGCTTGCATTTGAAGGAAATCAAAATATTTCTCTCTAAAATACTAGGGATTTTAGTTAAAGTGAAAACACAGGAATATCTTCTGCCCTCCTCTCTGTCTTTATCAGCTCAGAAACAGGACTCAGAGAGCAGTGCCAGAGGACCCAGGAGTAGACTTTGCTCTTCCCATTAGTTCACCTTCCCACATTTTCCCACCTTTTGGAAGCCTGAAGATACTCTCTTTCTTGTCTTGTCACTATATAGGATTTTTGGTTCTTTAGTACTGTTTAAGCAAGATGCCTAAGCCACTGCCTTGAGAGGGAAATACTTTTGAACTAAGGCCCCTCCTGTGTGATGGGTATAGCAAGGTTAGTAAACTTCTGCTTTCCTCTTTTGTTAATCTGACCTTTGTCTTCAGGAGAATGTCTCCACTAAGAATCTAAAAAGGCAAAGAAATTATGTTTTTTCCCTATATGTTGCTCCTATTTTGCTTGCAAGCCATGGTTTTAATTTCCTTCAACATTTCTCTTGGACAGTGCTGGTCCACTAGTCCTGCCAGTGCCCTCTAGACATGAGCGTGCCCCCCTGCGGGGAGGGAGGAGCCTTGCAAGGCCCACAGCAGCTTGGCAGCCCAGGCTCTCACAGCGGAGCCACCAGCCCCTCCAGTGCTCAAAAGGGCCCTACTGGTGCATGAAACTGGGAGGAAAGGTGCCTCAGATGCGGAAGCTCGGTTTAGCACTGAAAATCAAGCAGAGACCTGGGACCCGGAAGAGCCAGGTGTATCAGACTGTGTATGGCATGAGCTAGGCTATTTCCTTGTTCCCCAGCGTGAGCAGCCCCACGGTGGTTTTGTGATAGAATAAGAAATATAGGCCAGCTGTGGTGGCTCATGCCTATAATCTCAGCACTTTGGGAGGCTTAGGTGGGTGGATCCTCTGAGTTTGAGACCAGCCTGGCTAACATAGTGAAAATCCGTCTCTACTAAAATACAAAAATTAGCCGGGAGTGATGGTAGGTGCCTGTAATCCCAGCTACTTGGGAGACTGAGGCAGGAGAATCGCTTCAATCCGGGAGGTGGAGGTTGCAGTGAGCCAAGATTGCACCACTACACTCCAGCCTGGGTGACAGAGTAAGACTCCATCTGCCCCCCTCTAACAAAAAAAAAGAAATATGTACAGGTTGAGCATCCCTTATCCACAATGCTTGGGACCAGCAATGTTTCAGACTTCAGATTTTTTTCCTTCAGATTTTGGAATGTCTATATTATACTTACCAGTTAAAGGTTTCTAAACTGAAAATCTAAAATCTGAAATTTTCCAATGATCATTTCATTTGAGTGTCATGTTGACACTCAAAAAGTTTGGAATTTTGGAACATTTGGATTTCAGACTTTTGGATTTCCTCCCAGCTACTTGGGAGGCTGAGGCAGGAGAATTGCTTAAACCTGGTGAGATGGAGGCTGTGGTGAGCTGAGATCGTGTCACTGCACTCCAGCCTGGCCACAGAGCAAGACTCCGTCTCAGAAAAAAAAAAAAAAAGGCTATGAGATGGGCACGCCAGCTCACACCTATAATTCCAGCACTTTGGGAGGCTGAGGCAGGAGGATTGCTGGAGCCCAAGAGTTTGAGATGACCTGGGGCGACACAGCAAGACCCTGTCTCTACAAAAAAAAAAAAAAAAAAGAAAAATTAGCCAGTGTGCACCTATAGTCCCATCTACTTGGGAGGCTGAGGTGGGAGGATTGCTTGAGCCCAGAAATTCAAGATTACAGGGAGATATGATCATGCCACTGCCCTCTGGCCTGGGCAACAGGGCAAAAACTGTCTTTAAAAAAAGCCCATTGGCTGGGTGCGATGGCTCATGCTTGTAATCCCAGCACTTTGGGAGCCCGAGGCAGGTGAATCAGGTGAGGAGTTCGAGACCAGCCTGGCCAACATGGTGAAACCCCATCTCTACTGAAAACACACACACACACACACACACACACACACACAAAATTACCTGGGCATGGTGGCAGGCGCCTATAGTCCCAGCTACTCAGGAGGCTGAGGCCAGAGAATCGCTTGAACCTGGGAGGCGGAGGTTGCAGTGAGCCGAGATCGTACCACTGCACTCCAGCCTGGACGACAGTGCAAGACTCCGTCTCAAAAACAAACAAACAAACAAACAAACAAAGAAAACAACCAAGAAGCCCATCATAAGGTGCAGCAAACCACCATGGCACATGTATATCTATTAACAAACCTGCACGTTCTGCACATGTATTCCAGAACTTAAAGTATCATAATCATAAATAAAAAAGCCCATCATAAAAATCTCTTTATGTAAGACGATCCCAATCCCCTCAAAAGGAGTTTCAATGTGCATAAAGGAGATGAATGGGAAGGAGCTGTGACAACGTCGTATCTGGAAGGCGAAAGAGCAGGGGGTCTTTCTGTCCTAAGACACTTTTGTCATCTCTAACGTGAGCACGCATTCGATTTATAGCAAAAATAAACACTGTAGAAAGGTCTTTGTTTTAAAGTCTGAAATCTCAAAAGTATCCTTGCTTTTGAAATTTCACCAGCAGCAGGCTCTTCCTCCGTATCTGGTGCCTCTGTCAGAAGCCGGCCTTGTTTGAGGAAGTCTTACACAGCCAGCCTGGGGGTGTCCAGCCACCCAGGCCCTTTGCTGCACTGGCCACTGGTGGTGAATTAAATCCCCAGACTCGTGTTACTAGTGGCAAGCGATGACGTCACATGTACATGGACACACAATTTTCAGACAGATAAGGCGTAGCACTCCCTTTCACCTTCCTCCGGCCCTTAGTGCCTCATAGGTGGCCCCAGAGGCAGTGGTACTGTCCCCAAGCTCCACGCCATCCCCTGCTGCCTTCTCTGCTTGCTGTGCTTCTAGCTCTCTCCGCTGGCATCTTCTGGTCCACATAGCCCCCTGCTCTGTCCTCATCTGACCACACAGGCCCGAGACAGAACTCTACAGAGAAAGAGATCTGACTGCACCAAGCCCGACCATTTGTATTGCAAAGATAAAAGCAAAGCAACTTACTTGGTTTCTGAGTCTAAAATATCTATATTCAGATCAATGGTTACTTCACAGCTTTCTCCAAGAACAATGGTGTTGGAGCCTGAATTGTGTAGGTTATTTTCTAGAATAAAGGGAGCATCAACATCTAATACTCACTTCAGTCTCTGTAACACAGACAAGCCAAGGTCAAAGAGAATGTCATAACAATAACCACTTCTTAAGCAGTTCCTCGGTATCAGGCTAGATATTTCATAAAGTTATCTCATTTTATCTTGTAATAAAGGAACATCACCTCCATTTTCCAGATGAGCCAACCGAGGTTCCAGTGGTGAAGAAAGTTGCCCCAGGTTATATACTAGCCAATGGTAGAGGCAGGATTTTAACCCAGGGCCTCTGCCCTGAACCCCAGTTTTCTGCTGATGCTTCCTTACCGTACTTAGCAGGATATTAGGGGCTGACTGAAGAACTTCTAGGCATGGCAACCACCAGAGACTTCTCTGCCCTTCCCTGCCAAGCTCTGAGGGCCTCCAAGGGTTAAGGAGTGGCCTCCCTTCACCACCTAGAGGGTCCCAGCAAGTTGGAGCCCTTCCAAGTCTAGTAGCAGCCATGGAGCTCTAAAAGAGGGGGAATGTTTCCCCGGCCCTGCTCATCCCATGTCTCAGCCTGGCACCTGGAAAGCAGAGCCTGGGACTATCTCATCTGAGTCCAAGCTGTGATCTGGGGGAGCAGAGCCAGACAGGGGCCTGACTGGGAAGAAGAGAAGAAAAGAAAGACAGGGACACACTATCTAACAGCCACAGCTATGGGCGGCTGAGGCTGTGTTCCCATGGGAGGCTGACACTGACCAGGGTTGGAACGCCCTGTGTTCTCTCTCTCTCTCTCTCTCTCTCTCTCTCTGTGTGTGTGTGTGTGTGTGTGTGTGTGTGTTTGTGTAGAGGAGGTTCCCTGGGTCACTCCACTTCTCACCTCAAATCAGCCTTGGGCAGGATGCCAAGATAGGCCATGTGGATTACCGGTTTACACCTGCTGGAAGCCAGATGAAGCCTGCACAGCAGTGGCTGGAGGAGAGAGTGGGTCCCGAAGATTTGGGATGGTGCACAGAGCTGCTGGCCACAGCCTCCCATGTCCTGCTATAGAATCTGTCTTTCTCCAGGACAGATTCAGCCCGGGTATTGGGTTAGATATTTCATAAAATTGTCTCATTTTATCGTGTAGAGGTACCATCCTATCTTCCAGATGAGCCAACTGAGGTTCCAGGGGTTAAGAAATTTGCCCCAGGTTATAAACTAGCCAATGGTTTAGGCAGGATTTTAACCCAGGGCCTCTGCCTTCAATCCCGGTCTTATGCTGACGTCTCCTTACAGCATTTACCAGGAGATTAGGGGATGTGTGCTTGCTTTAGAGAAAGCATTGACTCTGTCTCCAGTGGGCTGGCCACTTCTTCATCAGCCAAAGCCCTGGCTGTTCTGTCTTAGATAACTCCACATATAGAACATCAGGGTGGTCTAGGATGAATCAGCTCAGCTGGCATCACTCCAGGCCCCCAACATTGGTTTCTAATTCGTTGGAGTAGCTGTTTGTAAAGGAATATTTTCATTTCCACCCAAACATACAGTTGAAACTCTACCAAATCAGCAAGGGCTGCAGCGTGATAACCCCGCTTCCTCACCTCTCCACACCTGCTTCCCCAGACCCGGCTCTCGGCTTCTGACTTCCGGTTAATGATCACTTGTTCATGTAGGGTGGGTTTCTTAGAACAAAGTCACCATCAACTCCTAAAGAGTGATTTGAGTCTCTGCCTCTCAACTGCTTGCAGCATTAAGAAGCTTCTGCCAGCTTCATCTCAGTTTAAATGATCTTTAAATGATCTGCCTCTACCATTGGCTAGTGTAGAAAATTTTTTTCTGGATTTAGTGATGGAACACAGCAACGAGGTAATGATTTGTCCAAATCTCAATGTTCGTATTTACGTGGTTAGATCTGAGGCCGTCATTATGCTAGTGCCATGAATATGGCCCCTTATGCTTTGTGCCAGGAACAGTCATTTTTGAGTTCAGTTCATCCTCCTGCATGGCAGCCGAGGAGGAGTGGGAGGTGGAGACAGGAGCAGGCTGTCAGAAGCCTGTGAAGTTTCCTAAGACTAACGGGGCAGGGAGAAGAGGTAATTCTTTCTCTGTCTTTCCCTCCCAGGTAAGGCAGGCTCCATGTAAAGGTCCCACCAGCCACACAGAGGGTGCCCCGTCAGGCTCTCCGGGCTGACTTCAGAAGGGCAAACCAAACTTTGTCGTCAGCTGCATTAAGCTGTTTGCATGGCCCGCTTTATTTTCCATGTAAACTGGAATAATAAAAGTGGTTCTTTCCTTCTTTCTTTTTACATGTAAAATCCTAATAGCTAAGACTTACTGAGTTGCTTATGCATGCCACAGGTTGTGAGTTGTTTTGTGTGTTAGCTCATTCAAACCTCACCACCTCTGAGATGTGTCCTTATCATCAACCCCAGTGTAACAGGGAGAAAGCCGAGGCCTGCCGAGGAAGGGCAGGGCAGAGACTCAGGCCCAGGCAAGCCCATCCCCCGACCTCATTTTCCTCCCCCCGCCATAAACTGCCCAGATGAAGTCTACTTATTCCCTGAGTTTTCTTGTCTAAAACAAGACAGTTGATGTTGAACGTGTCAGCTTCTCATGGCTAAGCTGGGCCTGGCTGAGAGAAGCAGGCAAGAACTCTGTACTCCTTAAACATGAAGTCCACATTCTCCTTCCCACAACCCTGGCAGCCACAGTGCCCCTTTCCGTGTCTATGAATTTGATACTTTGGGTACTTCCTATAAGTGAAATCATGCTGTTACTTGTTCTTAAGTGACTAGCGGAGTGGGAAGGGAACCATTTTAAAGCCTTTTTTTTTCTCTCTCTCTTTTTTTACGATGTTATCATTTTAACCTTGTTTTTGTTTTGTTTTGTTTTGTTTGTTTTGTTTGAGAGGGAGTCTCACTCTTCGCCAGGCTGGCATGCAGTGGCACAGTCTCGGCTCACTGCAACCTCTGCCTCCTGGGTTCAAGCGATTCTCCTGCCTCAGACTCCTGAGTAGTTGGGACTACAGGTGCATGCCATCATGCCCAGCTTATTTTTGTATTTTTAATAGTGACGGGGTTTTACCTTGTTGGCCAGGATGGTCTCGATCTCTTGACCTTGTGATCCACCCACCTCAGCCTCCCAAAGTGCGGGAATTACTAGCGTAAGCCACCATGCCTGGCCTTTAATGATTTTTAGCAGTCCAGTGACATTAAGTACATTCTCGTGGTGACACAGCCTTCACTACATTCATATTCCAGAACTCTTTCACTGTCCCAAACTGAAACTCTGTACTCCTCAAGCATGAAGTCCACATTCTCCCTCCCACAACCCTGGCAGCCACCGTGCCACTTTCCATGTCTATGAATTTGACTCTTTGGATGCTTCCTATAGGTGAAATCATGCTGTTACTTGTTCGCAAGTGACTAGCTTATTTCACCGAGCATGAGGCCCTCCAGATTTCACCCATGTTGCAGCGTGTGTCGGAGTCTCCTTCTTCTGAAGGTTAAATAATGTTCCCTTGTATGCAGAACACATATTGTTTGTTCTTTCATCAGGGGACACTTAGGTTACTCCTTCCTTTCAGCTGCTGTGAATAGTGCTGCTGTGAACGAGGGTGTAAAAATAGCTCTTTGACACCCTGATATAATTCTTTCAGGTATATCCTCAGAAGTGGAATATACTTGCGTGGTAATTCTATTCTTAATTTTTTTGAGAAACCACCATGCCATTTTCCATAGCGGCTGCGCCATTTTGCATTCCCACCAACAGGGTACAAAAGTTCCAGTTTCTCTATATCCTCGCCAACGCTTGTTGTTTTGTATTTTGTTTTGTTTATTATAATAGCCATTCTAATGGGTGTAAGTGTGGGTTTCATCATTTTTGAGTCCCACGTGGCCCGCTAGCACAGTATGGGGCCTGCATTTGTATGGTAATTTCTGCTTTTCAAATTAAAAATTAATAACCTACCATTTTCACTGATTTATATGTAAAGTCATGGGAAGATGTGATTCTCACATCACAGATGAGGAAACTGAGGCTCAGAGAGATGAAGTGACTTGTTCAAGATGAGACAACATCTAAGAGGCAGTGGTGGGGCCAGCACCCAGACACTTGGGCCACCCTGGCAGGGCGTGTCACTTCCTACGTGCCAGGTGGGATCACCTGTTCACTGAGTTGTCCCATCGACTCCTCACACCAGCGTGGGAGACTAGGCATTCACGCCCTCACTCTCCAGGCTAGAAACAGAAAGGGAGGTTAGGAGGAGGTCAGCATCTCCCACAGGGAGGGCGGGGCCGGCTGGCTCCTCCAGCCCTGGTCCTGGGAGCACTTCCAGGGCTTCCTTCCCAGCTCAGTTCCAGCTGCACACTGAAAGTCAAGCAGGATAAAGAAAATCAAGTGTCCCTCACTGAACAGCAGTGAAAAGCGTAAGGGACAAAGGGGGCCACTGAGTCAGGAATATCCCACTGCTGTTAGCCGGGTCTCAGTCAGTGGTCTGTCCCAGAGAAGAAATGTAACTGCTGAGTCTCGTTTTCTTCATGTTCAAGCCAAGGATGCCAACTGCCCAGGTCCCAGGTGGTCCAGAGGATTTCATGTAAGTCACCTAGCACAGGGCCCGGCCCAGGCAAACATCACTTTCCTTCTCCTTCCCCTAAACAGGGGCTGAGGGGGAACCCTGCTGTGTCTGCCCAACCCCAGAGAGAAGCAGCATCCCGGGCTGAGAAGGGAGGAGCAGGGCCACAGAGCTTGGACTCCTGAAAGGATGATTTAGGGCCAGCAGCAGTGCTCTTGGTGTCACTTGGCACGCCACCATTAGTCAGCTTCCACCAAGTGCCAGGGCCCTATAAATAGCTGCAAGGGTGACATTGCTAATGCTCCTGCCTTAGAAACTCTCTGCAAAGGACGCAGGATCACCCAGGAAAGTATATTTGTATTCTAGGCAGGAAAAGAAGTTATGCCACTGAAAATAAAGATTTCATGTATTTGTACATATCTATCCTATAAATAAAATTTATATCCACCTTCCAGGGGTCCAGTCCCACCAGCTCAGTCTTCATTTAATCTGTATGGTGGTTATTAACAGTATCTGGGAACCAACTGTGGGCCTCTCTGAAATACCATCCTTGTCAGTCCTGGGCCTTTCGAGCAGAGCGAGATCTCCTTACTGTGGAATTATGGCGTTCATATTAGCACGCCTGCTAAGAAATTCTTATGCTGGTGATACGCGCTTCCCTGAAGTGTTTCATGGAAATTAGATTTCGGGAGAACAAAATCACAGAGGGCTCCGAGGCTGCAGGAGGCGGGGATCCCTCTTTGTGACTGGTTTGCCCAGTAATTAATTTCTTCCCCAGCTCAATTTGAAGGAAAAGATTGTGCTCATTAATTTATCGTCCACCTGTTCCCGAGGATTATTTTGATTTCTTTTTAACAGGAGACATTGTATTCAGTAGGGAGATTTAATATCATCCCAAGAGCTGGCATCTGAGTGCAGCGAGCCATGTTATTCTGAGTGATTTCCACCCAAACAAAAACAAGGGCACTTGGTGACTTTCACAGCAAGGTCCTGAGTCATTCAAATCCTCTGTGCAGAATCTCAGGGGGCGTCTCTGGTGATGCACTCTACCCTGCCTCGATTCCTTCTGTGGAGTTTAGGAGAATGTTTTGGAGTATCTGGCTCATTCCAGATCCCCTGTTTCCCCCACCCCTCTTTGTACCAAAGGCACATGAGTCATAAACATCTAGAATACTTTGTAAAAGAATCAGGCCAGGCTAGGCATGGTGGCTCATGCCTGTAATGTTAGTATTTTAGGAGGCTGAGGTGGGCGGATCACTTGAGACTAGGAGTTTGAGGCCTGTCTGGGCAACATAGTGAGACCTGCCTCCACTTAAAAAAAAAGGCCAGATGTGGTGGTACATTCCTGTAATCCCAGGCTACTTGGGAGGCTGAGGCAGGAGGATCACTTGCCCATAGGTTCAAGGCTGCAGTGAGCTTTAATTGTGCCACTGCACTCCAGCCGGGGCAACAGAGTGAGACCCTGTCTCAAAAAAAAAAAAAAAAAAAAAAAAAGTGGACCAAAATTAAGCACAAGTCAAGAAAGCATATAAATACTTTCTGTGGCAAATCTGATTATCTGTGGCAAATTCAGAGGCCTTCAACCCACCAAATGAAATCTCACTCATCGCCTCATTTTAAACTGTTTGTTATTTTTATTTAGACACAGGAATTATAGCTTGATAGCATTCAGAAAATTATATTTAACCCTCATTTATATTCAATTTGAATCAATTTAATGAAATGTGAATACTTTTCTAGATTTACAGAGAGAATAAAAAGAAATTTAGACCAGAAAGAAAAACATTTGATGTCTTTTCTATGCCCCGAAATTATAATCCCAGGCTCTTTTGCTGCTCGCTGGGGCTAAGTTCCTCCATGGTAATGGAGGGAAAACGCCTAGTATCCCAGGAAAACATAGATTGAGATTTAGGAGAGTCATGCATCCTGCCATCCAGTTCTTTACCCCACAGATACCAAGCAGGCCAGGTGCTCTGCCAGCCCCGGAAGAGCCAGCAGCAAGCAGACCACATTCCTTCCCCCTGCAGCTTCTAGTCTAGTGAGAGGCTGACGTGAGCTGAGTTATCACAACAGATATGAAATTACAAAGTGCTACAGGCTGTAAGAGGGAATTTTGCCCTAACCTAAGAGAGTAAGGAAAGCTTCACTCAGCAGAAAGCAGAAGGACGAATGGTGTGGACTGGAAGAAAGTGGGTGGGCATGACTGCCTCAGGCAGAGAACAGCATAGAAAAGGCACTGTGGCCAGCCAGACGGCATGCAGCACGAAGGTCACTGTGGCTAAGATGGAGGGGGTGTGGGTGCAGTCTGTGAAATACCCGGAGAGGTGAGTGGGGCTGGACTGAGCAGGATTTTGATTAGGCCAAGTGGTTAATTTGCGTTTAACCCTGAACATCTTGTAATTTGGAGGCAGGCTGCCTGGGCGTGAACCCTGGCTCTGCCCCACACTCCCTAAGAGAACCTGGGCATGTCCTTTCAACCCCTCTGGGCCTGAAGGCCCTCAAATGTGAAGTAGGGGTAGTAATACCACCTCCTCTGATGGCTGGTGTGAGGATTAAATGAGTTAATATGTGGAAAGGGCGTAGGGTGGTCTGTGGGAACACTATCGTTTTCCTTCGCTATTATCTTTAACATGAACTCATCCTTTTTTATGGCTGCATAGTACTCCATGGTGTATATGTGCCACATTTTCTGATATGGTTCTGGCCAAGAGCCTCTGAAAGACTCATTTTGCCCAAAGGGAGAATGGGTTTGTGATGCCCCAGGGACCTATTTTTGGAGACCTGTAGTCACCTAGAAAAGCAGTCTGAGAACAGAGAAGAAGTTGAAGCTCCTTGTGCTTGTATGGCATCCCTTCCCGTGGCTTCTAGCACGAGTGAACTGCCATTCTGAGTGCTAGAGGCCAGCTCAGGCTCTGCAACCACAGCACACAGAGCTCCGTGCTGGGACCCAGGAACCTGGGCTCTAGTCTCAGCTCTGACACCTCTAACCTTCCTCTGAGATGCCAAAGTGGGCTTCAGTCTCAGTGTAGAAGGTTCAATTAGATGACCTTACATGTCTTGTCCATTTGCCCAATGCTTAACCACCTCCCACCTGCTAGAAAACCCTCGTTTTGGTTGAAACCTGCTTCTTTGCACTCTCGTGGCCTGTGCATTGGTGTACAGAGACCGCTGCATCCAGTCTGTCTCCCTGCTGACCTGGTGAGCTTCCAGGGGGCAAGAGCCATGCCCTTCACCCTCGAAAGCCCACCGTCTCTGCTGGTAAAGGAGCTGACTTCAAATCTTTCTCCATGTTTCTGCAATGCAAACCACAGACTGAGTTCTCAAAAGAGAAATCACGCAAAGATTTTAGGAACCTGGATGGTAGCAATGACAAGCAGGCAGGGATGAGGGATGAGTCAACTCAGGGCCACGGTGACTTTGTGTGGTAACAGCAAAGAGAAAAATGTACCATTAGGAAGACCCATGTCCAGGCAGAGCGGTCACCTCACCCACTTGTGATTTGAGGAGCTCTTTCACTGTGGCACTTGATAGGTCCCTGCGGGTTGTGGAGTAAATCTATTATTTGAATTGTGGGAGCAAAGGCCACTATATAGAGAGAAATTCAGTTTAGTCCTTTATTAGTTAATGCAGCAAGCACTCACTGAACACTTACCATTTGCCTCTTTCCCTGCTAGGGGCTGTGGGCTTTGCCTGAAGGAGGGTGTTTTCGTTTGCTGGGGCTGCTGTAATGAAATACCATAGACTTGGTGGCTTAAACAGGAAAAATCGATTCCCTCCTGGCTCTGAAAGCTGCACGTCTGAGATCAAGGTGTTGCCAGGGTGGGTTCCTTCTGAGGGCTGGGAGGAAAGGGTCCGTTCCAGGCCTCTCTCTTTGTTTGGTAGATGGCGCCTTCTCCCCTGCGTCTTCCCATGGTTTGACCTCTGTGTATCACTACATATCCCTGCACACATCTCCCCCTTTTTATAGTAACACAGACATTGGATTGGGGTCCATCCTAATTGCCTCATTTTAACTAAATTATCTCTATCCAATAAGTCACATTCTGAGGTACTGGGAGTGAGGACTTCAACATATGAATTTCAGGGGATGCAATTCAGTCAGTGCATATGGAGGGGTCCACACCAAGCGAAGTCCAGCCCTTAGCATCCCTTAGGGATCAGCCCAAATTACTCAGCAGGATTGTAGGGAACTGGGGGGTTGGAGCAAATGGTTCCTGGGGAGAGACTAAGGGAAAGGAGTGCCTGGGATGGGCCCCACTGAACCCTGTGCCTCTAAGGAGCCAGGGAGTGGTACAAGATCCCTCGGGAAAGAGGAACTGGAAGAGAGGAGGAAGGAGGAAGGATGCTGGGACCACCCTGGGAGCCCTGCCGTTCCCCAGGCAAGCTTAATGCAGGGCATTGGGAGCTTCTTTCTGTGGAATCACAGCCTCTGAGAAGGCTGGGGCTGATGGAAACTCATTGGTTCTTTCACCTGGAGTTCTCAAGCCTGGCTGTACACTAGAATCACCTTAGGAGCTTTAAAAAATATTAGTGCCCAGGCTGTAGGCCAAACCGATTACATCAGGATCTCTGGGAGTGTGGCTGGGCATCTGTGGATTTTGTAAGCCCCATGCTCCAGTCCGCTTCTCAGTTATGAGCAGGGGCTTTGCCTGGCATGGGGCCAAGCACAGGCCAGGATTCTGCACATGAGTTCTGCTTGCCACCTGCCACCTGCATTTCCATCTGCAGAACCCCTGCTGACTTCACTGATGGACGGGAAGAAGAGGACAGCAGCGGGGGGATGCAGCCTGCAGGAGAGCCGCTCGGGTGTGAAGGTGGCCTTCTCTAGAGAGCTCTAACATGCTGAGAGCCCAGGGTCTGCAACCATTTGTACCAAACCCATAAGCTTTCCCTATTGAACTGTAAAATGGTGCACCACACCAATGTAAAAATACAAACAGATGTTACTGACACATTTTTTTTGCCCTCCACAAAATATTCCATTTCCAATTCTTTGGGTTGAAAACAAATGAATATAAGCTTTTAAAGCCGTGGCATGCTCTTATATTCCCTAACACCTCCACAGCCCAGCCCGAGTTTCCAAACCCTTCTAACCAACCAAACCCTCTCCACCTACCAGCTTGGAGAGGGGTCTTCCTATTTTAGTGGCTCTGTAAAGTCCGTGGAGGCTGCTTGGAAGAAAGGCAGATCTGGATTCCACCTGAATTCTCGGCATTGAAACCAATGAAAAATGAGTATTTTTAAAAAGTGGGCTGAGGTGTAGGAGAATCCTACGTGCAGGAGATGACACACGTCCCTTTCACCTTATTGGGCTGTGGAGTGAAGGGGCTTTCCTTGTGGGTTACCCAGGCAGCTGGTAGAGCCCTGCAAATAGAACCTGGCTGGTCGGATGGATGGCAGTGGCTTCTCTTGAAAGTAACACTGGATTTTTTTAGAAAATTCGGCTTTGCTTTGCCTTTTTTTCCCAAAACACACATGGGTATGTGTATGCACACATGATGCACACAACGCACACATGCATACAACACACAACAAACACCACACACATAGCACTACACACATGCACAAAATACACATATACACATACACACAACACACACAGCATACACATAAACACAAGTGCCACACACATGCAACACAACATACAAATACACACAACACTCATACATACACAATACACATAACATACAATACACACACATAACACAACACACATATATACACAACACAAAGAACACATACATATAATACAACATACATATTCATACAATATACATGACACAATATACATAAACATAACACAGAACTCATACACATGACACAACATACATATACATATAACACATAACACAGAATGCATACACACAACACATGTACACATACAGTACATCAGCCCCAACCTTCTCAGAGGCTGTGATTCCACAGAAAGTACATGTGACATGCAACACATAACACACATGACACACACAGCACACACAACACAACACACATACCCACAACACACACCTGCACACATACAAATATACACAGCACACATAACACAAACACACACAACACACATGAACACATACATACCCAAGCACAAATAAACACAATACACATACACATGACATGGATATGCACACACATAATATACACAAAACTCCCCCCCCACCCACACACAGTTTCCCTGTTTGGCCACGTGTGGAGTTTGTAGAGAGGAAGGATGCCAACCGAGTGAGTGACAGTGGGTTTCTCATCGCAGTTCTTCCGCTATCTCGTGCCCTTCCTGGGCACTCTGGACAGCCCTGGGCCTCCCCTCCCAGGAGAATAGAATAGAGCTTGCCCCGGTGCTGTAGACGAGGGCGCAGCACAGCCCTTGCCGGCTCTAGGCTTCTGAGTCCGAGTGTCTATGAAAAGAGTGAAACACGATCCGCTGCCAGCCATCTGAAGAGGTTTTGCCTAAAAGTTTCCTTGAACCTGGCTTTGTGGTTTCACACCTCCCAAGCACCTATTCCCAGTGCTGTGATGGACAAGGACCGGTCTGTCCTTGCACAGACATGGGAGGCAGATGACTTCGTTAAAGTGCAGGTTCTCCCTAGGGCACAACACCTTACCTGGACCTCAGATTTAGCTGAAAACCACAGGTAACCTCTTGGCAGCAAGAGATAGTAACGGAGTGGGAATTCTTCCTGGACTTGAGCAGGGCCATTCCTCACTGGGCACCATGAAACAGGAAGCGGGGCACACTTGTGTTGGTGTCACATAGGAAAGAAACATCTCTGGGGAGCTGGAGAGGGCCTCTGGCTTGACAGTCAGCATCTTCTCCACCCGGTGCTATCTGGAGGTCCCAGCTCTCCATATTAATTCAGCCAACAAGTGTGCACTGCTAGCAGCTCCCTTCTATACATATTTACCAGCAACCCCTGGGAGCTGTCCCCATCCATGTATTTCCCGCCCATTACTGTGGCTACTGTTCTCTGTGTGGGCATCATGAATACAGAACGCTGTGGTAGGATGCCTTCTTGTAGGACAGATGTATGATGCTAAATGGTTTCAGTGAAGAGGACTTAATGGGAAAACAGGGGAGGAGAGTGTGGTCTGAGCAAATTCATGGTCACTTTACCTGGAGGATGGAATGCTTTGCTCAAAGGAGCCTATGAGACAGCTCTGCAGTCTTTCATCTTTGCCCCTCACCACCTTAGCAAATATGTCACAAATGCTCTTGCTGCATTGAAAGAACCAATTTCATTTACTCCCCTTCTCTCATTCTTTAAGCAAATCATGTAAGACGTGGGGCATTTATCAGCCTGGTCTCAGCTCATGGAGCTCAGCCTAGTGAAGGAAGCTGGTAGGTGTCATAAGGGCATGAGCAGGTTGCTTTAGGAGTAAATGTCTAGAAGTGGTGGCCCCTGGAGAAGGCGGGCTTGGAGCCAGGAATAGAAGAGGGGAGACATTCTGCCTGAGACAGTCCGAGGAGGGTGGAACACAGCCTGTCTGTGGAACAGGTCAAGGTGAGCTGATGTTGATGTTCTGATGTCATGTCTCACCTTTAGAGGATGGGGACTTCCCAGAAGATCTTCCTCCTGGGAGAGGAGAGCAGGCCGAGCCCGAGCAAGAAGTGGCCTGTGCAGTTATTGCCTGGGCCCCACCACCTGCGTTGTACCCAGTGGCGTGGTCTCATCTGCCTGAAGCACCCTGAGAAGTGTGCTGTCTGTCTCAGCTCTTCTCACCATCCAAATCCATTACCACTACCGGGCTGAGGAGTGTGTGCTCACTAAGGTATGGGCAAGTAATTGCCCTTTCATTGATCACTGCCAGAGAATTTGCTCTTCTATGGTTGCAGAGAGCACATGAGAGTGCCCAGGCAGCGGGGCAGAGGCTGTAGGGCACTCCCAGTGCCTAGGGTGGCTATCTGTCAACTGCCCTGATCCAAATCGCAGTGACAGCTCAGCCACGTAAAGCTCCAGGTCTCTTCCCAAGTGACCAAAGGAAAGGATAGGAGCAACTAACCTTTGTTTTGAGGATTTGCTATAAATTTTGCTTCTTAATAAACATCTCCTCATCACCATTCATTATTTTAATTGTTCATGTATTTATTCATTCATTCCTTTGACACATTTTTTGCTGAGTAGTAACTCTGTATGCTGGGCACTGATCTAGGCAGTCCGCCTTCTCTTGAGGTTCCCCCACGGAAGGTTGATATTGTTTAGATCTGTGTCTGTGCCCAAGTCTCAAGTTGAATTGTAATCCCCCAGAGCTGAAGATGGGGCCTGGTGGCAGGTGTTTGGGTTCTGTGGGCAGACCCTGGGCTTGGTGCTGTGTTTGTGATAGTGAATTCTCACTAGATCTGGTCATTTAGAAGTGTGTGGCACCTTCCCCACTCCCCTTCTCTCTCAGTACCGCTTTCACCATGTGATCTGCGTGCCCCTGCTTCGCCTTCCACTATGAATAAAATCTTCCTGAGGCCTCCCCCAGAAGTCATGTTTCCTGTACAGCCTGCAGAACCATAAGCCAATTAAGCCTCTTTTCTTTATAAATTACTCAGTCTCAGGTATTTCTTTATAGCAATACAAGAATGGACCAATACAAAGGTCGCCCCATTCTGTGCCTGCAACATCTGCTCGGTATCCAAAAGCCCCCTAGCTTCAGGAGCTCACCACTTAGGGAAAGTGTTGAATAATCAGACAAAACTTCCTGTCCTCGACAAACTTACACTCTACTTACGGCATGTCAGTAGTGGTAAGTGTTAGCAGGAAAATAAAGCAAGGAATGATACTGTGAGAATATAGGTGTGATGGGGAATGCTAGATCTTGTGGCCAGAAGGTGAATTTTGGGAAAAGATGGGAAGTGATGATGCTCTCGATCAGCCATGGGGCCAGCTGCTGGGAGAGCAGCTGGGGCAGAGCTAACAGCAAGTGCACAGGCCTCAGGCAGCGAGCACCTGGCATGTGCCTGAAGGAAGCCAATGTGCTTGGAGCGGAATGAGAGTTCTGGGGATGGGAACAAGTTCAAAGAAGCAATAGGGGTGAGGGGCGCAGAGTCAAAGGGGGATCAACTTCATGAGGACTAGGTGCAAGCATTTTCTAAGTGAGATGGAGACCCAGTGGAGTGATTACACATAGGCAGAATCCGACTGCTGCGGGGTTGTCATAGGCTGGGTGTTTCGGGGGAAGCCTGATGGCAAGGGCAGAAGTGGGGGAGTCCACTTAGGGAGCTCTTGCAATGAGCCAAGCAGCTTGCTTCCGGATGGTGGTAGTGGTCAAATTCTGGATATATTCCGAAGGTGGAGCTCTCAGGCCTACGAGTGGACCAGATGTGAGGACTGACTCAAGGAGAAGTGTCAAGAATGACTCCACAGGTTTTGCTGAGTCATGGAAAGAGCTGAGTTAGCAGAGAAAAGAAAGGCCACCCCAGTGCTCATTTGAGAAGGGATTGTCAGGATCTTAGTTTGGACCAGGTGAAGTTTGAGATGACCGGTCACCATCCAAAGGGAGTGGGGGAAGCAGGCAGTTTGGGCAGTGGGTCGGGAGGTCAGGGAAAGGTCTGTGCAGGAGGCAAACATTTGAAAGTCATGAACATAGAGATCATTTTGGAAATAATGATTCGGCAAGAGATCATTTAGTGAGTGAGGCTGGACCAAAAGGAGGAAGGGCCCAAGGTCTGAGTCGAGGGCTCGGCATCACCTGGTGCTTGGGGGAGACGAGACTGAACCAGCAAGACAGTCAGAGAAGGAATGGCCAGAGAAATGGGAGGGAACGTCCCTGAGGCCCATCAAGGGGCCCCACCTGCTGGTAAGCACCGAGGGGAAGGTGTTCTGAGGAGCAGCAGAGGGTGTGGGTCACCTGTGACCTTGGGGTAGTAAGGACAAAGGCCCGATTGAGTGAGTTCATGAGAAAGCCAGAGGAGGGAGATAAGCAGAGACAGTGGGCATTGCCTCCTCTCAGCAGTTCTGCTGTAAAAGGAGAAGAGAAATGGGAGCAGGAGCAGGAGAAGAAGCAGGATCAGGAATGGGTCCTTAAGACCAGGAGAAGTCACATCAGGTTGGCACCACAGCCACATGGCAGGGATGCAATGGTGCACCTGCTTGTGACAAGGAAAGGCTCAGAGGATGGGCGTCTGGATCAGGGTCTCAAACCTGCAAGTGGGGGAGCTGGATCCTGAACCAGCAGGGTGCTACCTTTTCAAAGAATCTCACTACTACCAGGAAGCCATGGAGTTTGTGTTGAGTGCTTGGTGCCAGGCACTCACATATGCAAGCCCCACAGAGCTGCCATGGGTATCAGCCCAATGGTGTGTATGTGGCTTGCACTGAAGTCATCTCTGCAGCTGAGGCTTGATGCGGAGCACCTGAAAGGCAGGGAACATGCTGGCTACTTTGCGTTTTTTTTTGTATCTCCTGGAGGTATCTTCCTCGGATCTCCTTCCCCCTATCCCTAGAACACACACACACACACACACACACACACACACACACACACACACACAGTGTTTAAAGAGTACTGGGCTTTGAAACAGAAATCAGCATTCAGAACCTCTACTTTCATGAGGAAAGGCCTTGAGGGCAGCGGAGGAGGAGGCTGGACTTCAGACCCATACTTGGGACGAGCAGAGTAGGTTCCTGGTTGCGTTGGCTCTTCTTTTTGTCATCCAGTTCCTGCAGCACAAAGCCTGGAGAGGCATGAGGAAGCCCTTAGCTAGCATATGCTCTATGTGTTTTCTAGTTCAAGAGCAGATCGGTCATCGATCTTGCCTTTCGTTTTATTCCTTTTATTTTTCTTCTTTAAGTAATCACTTATGAGTTGCCTGCCCCTGAAAACGATTTCTTAAATGTTTATTTATCAAAATAGCAATAACAATTTATCCAAGGTCAGAGCAACATAAACCACAAACTGCAAACAAGGGCATATTCCCATTTCACAGGTGGCAAAACTGAGGACCATGAAAGGCGACATGGTCTTGTTGGGTGATCAACCCCGATGCCAGACAATAAACTAGGCCTGAGATGGAAACCAGGAGAAGAGGGTTCTCAGCCTTCTGCTGGATGCATCAGAGCTCCATGCCAGCCTATATTAAGTGAGGAATGTCAAGATCCATAGAGATTGAGTACTGCTCTTTTTCCCAAGTTCCAATTTCTTCCCCAGGACTTCTAGTTTCCTTTTGTAATTCCTCCTACATACCTGTGATTAATTTTTTTTCTCAATTGAATATTTCAGCTGAAATGAGGAGGAACACCATTTGGCTTGATTTTAAAAGGCTCCATGTAGGTGTGCCCCTGTCTAGAAAGTACTTGTAATGTGGAATTAAGGACGAGACTCCAGCTTTAACACAACTGTTAAAGGAACAATAATGGAAAGTTGCCTTTCACATCTCACTCATTTTAGACACATTCTAGTTAACTCTGCCAGAAAAATGATTGGCTTAGATTGGGTCGATCCAATTGAGGATCTAAATAACCTCGCTTGAGTGGTATTTATATTTCAGCTTCTGGTTTTGGGTGAAGTTATTATGTGGCTTGAATGCTAATTGCACACTGAGGACAAAAATAATACCAAGGCCCATCAAATGACATCACTTGCTCTTAAACTCCTTGTAAATAAGCACATGGAGAGGTTTTCAAAAGTTCATTTTGCACAGGTGGCTTCTCAAAAGTTCATTTTAAGTTGTTTTTTTGGGAACTTGCATTATTTCCCTAAAGAAATAGTGTTCTGCTTAGTGGTAATCTCCACTTGTCAGAGTAATAATAATAGTCCAATTCACTTAGACTCTAACATAGCTGGACAAAGTATTTATAGAACCAGCCAGAGTCCTGGGTCCTGAGTGGCAGATGCTATTTAGTTTAAGAAAAAGAAAGATGAGGAGAAGAGGATGCCCTACTCTCACCTCTTTCCCGGGACAGAGACCATTCCCCTCCACCGTGTCAGTGTCCAGAGAGAGGTCAGGCTGAGCGTGGTACCCAGGACAGGGCCTTAGCTGGACAGGCTGGCTGGGGCAGAAGCAGAATGGCCATCAGCACCAGGAAGATGGCCTGGCAGGTGCAGTTGACTCCCAGAGTTACTGGGAATTGAGAGGAGTGAAGTCCCTGCTTGAAGACTGGTAGTAGAGGCTGGGCGTGGTGGTTTACACCTGTAATCCCAGGACTATGGGAGGCTGAGGCAGGCTATCACCTAAGATCAGGAGTTCGAGACCAGCCTAACTAACATAGTGAACCCTTTCTCTCCTAAAAAAAAAAAAAAATACAAAAATTAGCCGGACATGGTGGCGTGCACCTGTAATCCTAGCTACTCAGGAGACTGAGGCAGGAAAATCGCTTGAATCTGGGAGGTGGAAGTTGCAGTCAGCTGACATGGTGCCATTGCACTCCAGCGTGGGCAACAGAGAGACACTCCATTTCCAAAAAAACAAAAACAAAAACAAAAACAAAAACAAAAAAGGCCCGGCGTGGTGACTGGTGCCTGTAATCCCAGCACTTTGGGAGGCCAAGGCAGGTGGATTACAAGATTAGGAGTTCGAGACCAGCCTGACCAACATGGTGAAACCCCATCTCAACTAAAAATACAAAAATTAGCCAGGCGTGGTGGCGTGCACCTGTAATCCCAGCTACTCAGGAGGCTGAGGCGGGAGAATCGCTTAAACTTGGAAGGCAGTGTGCAATGAGCTGAGATTACACCACTGCACTCCAGCCCGGGCAACAGAGAGAGACCCTGCCTCAAAAAAACAAAAAGACTGGTAGTAGAGTTAGCATCTGAGAGTCAGCGTAGAAACCGCGGTGAATCCTGAAGCTGAGTCTAGTAACTAAAACAGAGTGAAAAACACACGGAGTGGGGCAGACACATAGGAAGTGGGTTTCAAACTGGGAGGGTCAGCGGGGGAGACGGTAGGGCTGAGGAAGGCGGTTGGGGTGCATAAGGGAGAGGGAACCCAGGCTGGAGTCTGTGGGTCAAGAACAGAACTCCTGACCTCAAGCGATCTGCCTGCCTCCATCTCTCAAAGTTCTGGGATTACAGGCATGAGCCACAGCGTCCGGCCCCGAGTTCTTAAATCATTTTTAATTCAGGGGCAGACAAATATTTACTCTCCTATTCAAAATGCATCATAAGGTAAATTGATTTCATAAATATTATTGACGGGGTAATAAAGAGTGTACCAGATGCACAACTCAGACCATAGAGGGGGCTTCCATACGTAGTCCAAGTGCCAAGAAAGGCAAATGGGAAAAGTTTACTATGCCGTAATACATTAAACTATTATATATGTATATGGTTGCTATGTATATTACATACGTAGTAAGTATACATAGTGCTTGCTATATGATTACTATTCTCACATATATATGTACTATATGCATGCTTACTATGTATTACATATCTGTGGTAAGCACTACGGTAGCTGTGTAGTAAGTGCTATAATAATGTGTGTATGTATGATCAACACTAGGTAGGTAGATGGCACTATTCTAAGCACTTTGCAGCTATTCATCTATTCAGTTATTAATCTTCACAACAGACAACGAGTGGGCTTCATTATGATTCCATTTTAAGATGAGGAAACGGAGGCCCTGTGCCAGCTAGTTATAGTCCGTCCCACAGATCCACGCCCCCGCCCCCCACTCTGGGATGCTCTCCACCCCAGGAGCCAGGTCTAGCTAGACCACACAGGCAAGCTTCTGCGTATCTGTGCTTTTGGTTGGGTTTAGCCAGTGAGGAGCCTCGTCAGGAGAACGGAGTGAGAGCGGGGAGAGTGAGGAAGTGCACTTGTTACCTTGCCTTCCTCCCCACAAGGTGATGGTGACTGTCTGGGTCCCCCACCTGAGGACACAGCTGTTTTCAGAACAGGGCTCTGCAGCCTCCCTCTCCCCTTGTTCCTTCTGTCCTAGTGCTGGGGACAGCTCTAATATTGCTGGCCCTGTGTCCCTGCACTGGCCCCTGTGATTTCCCCATGCTCCACTCACATCTGTGAAAAGATCATTTTGTAAATACCCCCTCTGATGACCCTAATTTGGTGTTCCATCTGTTTCCTACTTAAACTCTGACTGATATGGGCCCTATGGGATTTAATTCATTTGCACAAGATCATCCAGCCAGGAAGGGACAGAGCTGCGGTCTAAACCCAGGAAGTCTATCCCAATGTCCGTGCTTCTGACCCCCGCCTAAACCTCTCCGTGGAAAGAGCACTGGTCAGGAGCCCAGGGTGCTGGTTTGTGCTCTTCTACCAACTGGCTGTGCAGCTTTGAGCACATAATGTGACCGCAGCTTCGTTTCTCAGGCATACAATGAGGTGGTTGCCGTTCCTTTTTGTTCTAACACGTGGCTTCTCAAATTCCCACTGTAAGTGAGTCTCTTGTAGCCCTGCCCTTCCTAGGGCCTTTCTCTGCTACTAGTTGTCGCTTTGAAAGCACAAGTTACATTAACTCCCCAAAACAACTGAGGACACAATTTGCAGGGGCAGTGTTGTACTGAATAAAGCTGTGCTCCATTGTGAAGGTATTCCGCCTCAGGAAACAGCTCCTTTCTCATTTTAGTTCAAATGGGTGTCCCCATTTGCTTGTCTTGTTTATTTACGTTCCTTCCGTCTGAACTCCATTTAATTAAATAACCAAAAAAAAGCTGTATTTATTGTGAGTTGCCGTCTTCATTCAGAAAAATGCTGAGCACACCAAAAGCCAACAAAGTTCCTGTTTTTGCAACTCAGTGAAGCCTGCATTCTCTTTCATAAGCACCCAGTGACTGCATGCCGACCATGGAAATTAGGATTTGGTTTTGGTTGGGAAAAAACGATCATCGACCTGAATCAAATGTCAGTTTTACTCTAAGTGCGGGAATTTTGTGATTGAAGGCTACCATTCAGGGGCAGGTTCTGCCCAGCAGTTTCCCAAGGAGCTGGGCACAGTGGGTTGGAGCAAATGGAAAGAGTGAGGGAGGCTTGAAAGGGACTAAAGGGGACACAGTGCTGGGGCACACCACATGGGAGCCGGGGCACACAGCTTGGGGAGATCTTGTAGACATAACCACCACCACAAAGGAGGGTAATTCACAAGTAATCCTGCTACCGCCACCCCCAGCCTAACACTAAGGCAGGGGAAGGCTGAGAGACACAAGATCGATAGCATTTATTTAATGTGAAAAACGTTGGAGGATCTTAGTGGACCACAAGTTCAGAGTTGGTGATCCTTGAAGACAAAGAGGTCAAGGGTCTGAAAACTTAGTTTTTGTCCAAAGCTATAAAGCTTGGGCAAAGCCAAGACTCAAACTGACTTTATTAATATAAAGTCCATGCTCATTTCTTTATATTATAGGTTCCCAAACCTGGAGAATTGAAAATATATATAGATTCTCAGGCCCCATTCCTGACCTCCCGAATCAGAAAATTCAAAAGGGTAGCTTAGGAATCAATATTTTTGCTTTTGAAAGCATCAAAATGATACAATGTTGGGATTAGAACCTAAATAATCAGGGGACAGGCAGAGTATATGGGGCCCCAGTGGAAACTATAGTGGCCATTAGTTGATAATGGCCAAACTCGAGTGATGAGCACATCAGGTTAATTTTACTATTTTCTCTACTTAATAGGCATTGTGGGAGGGACTGAGTAAGGTGTCTCTAAAAGGGACATAAAGCCCTGTGTGGTGGCTCATACCTGTAATCCCAGCACTTAGGGAGGCCAAGGAGGATCATGAGATCAGGAATTCAGCCTGGCCAATATGGTGAAAGCCTGGCCAAAACCAGGCTTGACCTGAACCAGCCTGGCCAATATGGTGAAACCCTGTCTCTACTAAAAATGCAAAAAAACTAGCCGGGCATGGTGGCGTGAGCCTGCGGTCCCAGCTACTCGGGAGGCTGAGGCAGGAGAATCGCTTGAACCCAGGAGACAGAAGGTTACAGTGAGCTGGGATTGCGCCACTGCACTCCAGCCTGGGCAATAGAGAGAGACTCCGTCTCAGGAAAAGAGAAAAAAAAAGGACATAAGCATCCTCTGCTTCCCAGTCAGCAGAGCTGTTGCCATCAAGCATTATGAAATATGAGAAGCAAAGGGCTAGAAGAATCTCGAAAATTCGATCCCTGTGCTGCATGCTGGCGTCATCGCCATAACCACTGTCACCAAGAGGATCATCTGTTTGTTTGGGGCAGGATTTGCTCTTTTCCTGGGCTTACTAAATAACCAGCAGAGGGAAGCACACAAGAAAGTTTGGCACGTTGGACGTTTTCTCAGGCTCAGCACAACCAGCTCCACCTGCCTCACATCCCATGAAGAGAGTCAACGCTGCAGCATCTGACACAGGCAGGGGCCAGTCACCTTGGTGCTGGCGAGCAGCCCACCCAGGAATCGGAACTCCAGGTCTACCTGGTGGTTCACATCACATGCAGGGGCAGCGGGCGGCAGTGGCAGCAGAGCGCATGGACACGCCGGCTCTGGGGAGGTGCACACCTAGCACCAAGTCTGGTTTAGTCACTGCGGGCAGGTTGTCAGATCTCTGGGAGCCTCCATTTTCTTACCTGTAAAATGAAAACAATAATACACCTGAGCAACCCTACTCTGGAAATGCGAAATCCAAAATGCTCCAAAATCCAACACTTTTTGCGTATCAACATGACACCACCTGTGGAAAATTCCAACCTGTCTTCATGTCAAGTTACAGTCACAACTTTGTTTCATGCACAAAACTATTTAAAATATTACATAAAATCACTTTTGGGCTATGTGCTGCATATAAGGTGTATATAAAACACAAATGAATTTCATGTTTAGGCTTGAGTTCCATCCCCAAGATATCTCATTATGTATATGCAAATATTCCAAAATCTGAAAAAATCCAAAACACTTGTGGACACAAACATGTTGGGTAAGGGCTATTCCACCTGTAATACTGGTGGTGTCCTGGCTTGGGAGGATTTCTGGAGGTGGTGCATGGGAAGCATTTAGTAGAGAGCCTTGTGCATGGGGAATGGGAGTTATTCTTTTTATGGAATCCGCTCTCTGGCTCTCTGGCCTCCGTGGAGCAGAAGCTGCCCGGTCTCTGCCTGCAGCCCCATCTTCCACTTCTGCGTACTCCAGCAGACTCTGGGGCCCAGAGCTGCATCTCTTTGTCTGAAGCCTTTTCTGTAGCCACAGAAGGTCATTCTGCCCCCAGGCAAGGCAGTCCAGGAGGAGAATTAATGACAGAAGCAGTCTTTGAGTCCCTGCATGGAAACACTGAAGCCTCTCCCCACCCGCAAGGTGTGTGTGTTCTGCTGGCTCCCAGCTCCCTGCGGCATTAGGCTCCTATTACCCACAGCCATGCTGCTGTGATAACACGCCCTCTACCGGCCACATCCCCTTTCCTGTCTCATTTCACTGCTCCCCTAAGGATGTTTTTCTTCCTTCCCAAAGAGGCAACGTGTGCTTGAGTGCTTTTCCAGGGATCGCTTCTGGGGATAACTCAAACTAAGGCACTGCCCACTACCCGCCATGTTCTCCTGTTTTCTTCAGCATCTCAGGCTCCTACTGAAGCTAACTGGAGATCTCATGTCTCTCTCTTCCTGCTCTTTTGGTGGTGGCCGCTGTGTGCCATGGCCAGATGTCCAATGGAGCTCCCTCATCACGCTGTGGCAGATGTGAACTGCATGCCCCTGCCTTAGGTGCAGCCTGTGTGGGATCCCTCCCCATGGTCTAAAGCCTCTAAGATGCTCCCCCTGCATTCCTCAGGTAGGCTGTGTTTCTTGAAGATATGGGGATGTGCTCTCTTTCCCCCCAGCTGTCATCTGGATCCCAAAGCAACCCACTTGCACCCAGCCCACAGCAGCCCTACAGTCTCCTGTGGTGCTAGCTGGCTCGATAACACATCTTTATTTTCCCCATACACCTCCCAAATAAATTGCTTGTGCTCAAATCCTTGCCTTGGGGTCTGCTTTGCGGAGGGGCTCCCCAAACTAAGACAGCTGGTGTTTGAAGTGGTCTTGGTAGCAGAGTCTTGCGGGATCCTGGTCATGGGTCCTTTGCTGCTCACAGGGCAACAAGGCCCTGCCTCTCGGTGGTAAGTGGGTGGTAATGAACCCTCGGCATGCATCG
Organism: Ateles fusciceps; assembly: GCA_036589455.1. Taxonomy (NCBI): domain Eukaryota; kingdom Metazoa; phylum Chordata; class Mammalia; order Primates; family Atelidae; genus Ateles; species Ateles fusciceps. The sequence continues at coordinate 1,026,560 of JAZHEH010002229.1, forward strand.
TGATTGTTAAGAATGTCTTCACGTGGTGAATAAGCTACCGCAGCTCCACTAGTAAGCAGCCGGCATGCCAACGTAGACACGGGTCTTTGGTACACCGCTCTCTGATGCTGCGGCTAGGACTTCCCGCCCACCACATTTCTGCCCTGACAGTGGCTCCCAGTTAGGCTCAGGGAGGGGATGGATAATGGGAAGTTGGAGGAAAACTGGAGGCTAGACAAGAAAGAAGGGACATGCTCCTTCTGGCTTGCTCCCTTCCTCTGGTGTCAGGCTCATCCCAGTAATGATGCATCACCTTTACAATCACAGCACTTAGTTCCAATAGCTTTGCCCAAACCAGCTTCAAGGCACCCCTCAGGGATACAAGCACCAGCAAGCTGGTGCCCTCTACTTAGACTAAACTCTTTCCTGTGTGCCCCCCCCAGTACTGGGGTGATAGCTGCTTCCTGCCATTACCACCTCTGTGATACCTCAGTGAGGGTAGCCAGCAGTCCTGGTCTGCCTGAGATTAAAGTTTTTCCCAGAACACAGTGCTTTAGGTGCTAAAACTAGAACAGTCCTGGGCAAACTGGGATAGATGTTTGCCCTGTCTCAATGTGCCCATTTGGACCTGTCTGGTTTCTCAATTCTCTGTATTAAATTCTCTCTGTAAAAATATCTAAGGTTTATAGCTCCCGACTGGAACCTTGTTGACACAGGAAGAAGTGCAGGTGCTACAGGATGCTCCAGCTTGTGCAGTAACATCACTAGCATTTGAGAGCTATGGTGGCGACAGCACACACGGGTTCAGTGGAGATGGCTGGGGATTGGTAGGTGCATCAGTGCACCAAAGGGGGAAAATAGCCCAGCCTGAGTCAGCCAACAATCAAAGCAAGCACAAAATTAGAAGCCAGAAAATATCTATGGCAGTGTGTAACACCTAGAGCCAGTCCTAATGCACTGCCAAAATACTGCCTTCCAGCTTGCAAACAATAATGACCTCCTGTTAATGCCAGAACTGTCTTGGCAACAGAAAGGGTAGAACATCTAGCAAGGTAGGCATACAAAAATAGATTATGTAAGACAGAGAATCTACCAATTAACCAGGCTCTGTAACTGGATGGCACAGCCTGCTGAAAATTAAGCTTGTGATCTGATAAAAGAATAGCGAAGTCTGAATTTCTGGCTCCAGCAAATGTTCTATGGCAAAGATAAGGGGTTGAGGGGACCTGAGGACCTGAAATGAGGACTTTCAGGTAGATGTGCTTGAGAACCTTCAATCCTCAGATTCCCTGGAACTTTCTGGGCTTGCAGAAATGGCACTTCCCTTGTAGAGAGAAAAGTCTTCCCTTACCCCAAGACCACACAAAGGCCTCACTTGAAGCAGAGGCCTCCTGAGATAATGAGTCCCCTTCTCAAGATTTCCTCCACCAGCCCTCACAGCTTCTAGACCAGGGGTCAGCAGACTTCTTTGGTAAAAAGACTGTAAAAAATTTAGGCTTTGTGGTTCATACAGTGTTTACCATAATGATTCAGCTCTTCCATTGCATCACAAAGGTAGCATAGACCATATGTAAATGAATGGGTATTTCAATAAAACTTTATTTACAAAAACAGACAATATTTGACACATGGGCCACAGTTTGCTAACCCCTGTTTAGGCCAATAATTGGTACATACCTCAGAATGTTAGATGACATTGTTTCAGAAAAGAATGTAGTATCTAGCTAATATGTACAAACATGACCCAGGAAGACATGTTTGGGGCTGAATTTTGAGTATGCCGGACTGAGGAGAGTTTATTGATGTGTGGGCTCTCTCCTGTGGCTCAGGACGTAGCGTCCTGGCAAGAACACCTAAAGCCAGTCCTAATCCACTGCCAAGACAGTGCCTTACAGCTTCCAAACAATAATGACCTCTTGTTAATGCCAGAACTGGCTTGGCAGCAGAAAGGGTAAAATGTCTAGCAAGGTAGGCATTCAAAAATAGATTTATTATGTAAGACCAGAGAATCTGCCAATTAACCAGGCTCTGGGAGATCCCAGAGGGTTTGTTTTCCATTAGCAATATAAGGAATATGTCAGTTAGGGGGCCATCAGCATTGTTGAGAAACTTCTGGCGATTGACCTTTCTGGGCTGCTATGGGTCTGGGCTCCCTCTTCGCGTCATTGGGCGTGATGGGATTCAAGAAGAGCACAGCACAGTTGTCAGCACTTCACCATCAAAGGCAAAGTCGACAAATGATTATAATGGCAGCAAAGTTAGAAAGACAATCTCGGCTCTATCTGCAGGAATCAGGGAGTAGCAACTAAGACCATGGTGTTCCTAGTGGTGAAACTGGAACATATTTTTTGAACTATGTAACTAAAGATTAAAAGCTGGTGAGCAGAAGGCTGATGTCAGCTGCTGCAATGGAAAGTCTTGATCTTTTGCCCAGTTTCCAGACCTGAGCCACTTGTCAGACCCAGGGCCTGTATTGAAAGGGGAGGCTGCCCTGAGGAATGACCTTGTATTGCCACATTAAGCATACACAGTAGTGATTCCCCCTATCTACTACCAAAAGGATCTATGGGCATTTCTACTGAGGACTCAGATCTTTGAAGAGCTGTGGACACAAGATCTGAGCTGAAACTGATACCATGGGACCAATACCATCATAACACCCCTGTTGATGTGAGCGAAGGCCTGGCTTCAAATCTATCTCATTGTGAGGCCAGTGGATCTATGCCCTAGCTGCTGTTCATTTTCCTGGTCTCTGAGTTCATAATCAAAATATGATTCCAGTTAACCGTGGAAGAACCGGTTAAAAAATAAGAGCCATGATGCTACAAAATGCCAAGTGAAAGTCTCAAAAATTCCTCACCCCAGCCAAGACAGAAAATCAGAAATAATGTCTCATTCTGGATTACAATGCCAGCCTCCAAGGCTCAAGGAAGGCAGGCATTACGATGGTCCCCATCATATCCCTAATTAATTTACTAGTCCCACCACTATAAAAATAAGGTGGTGCATTACAGATAAAGATGAACTACTGACAAATTAACCAAGTGGTAGCCACAATTACAAGTGCCGGAACAGATCAACGCAGCATCTATCACTAAGTATAATAATCTGCCAGGTGCACTCTCTTTACTTTTGTTTTTTGAGACAGAGTCTCACTCTGTCTCCAAGGTTGGAGTGCACTAGCGTGATCTTGGCTCACTGCAACCTCCGCCTCCCAGGTTCAAGCAATTCTTGTGTTTCAGCCACCAGAGTAGCTGAGATTACAGGCACATGCCACCATGCCCAACTAATTTTTGTAGTTTTAGTAGAGACTGGGTTTCATCGTGTAGGCCAGGTTGGTCTCAAACTCCTGACCTCAGATGATTCACCCACTTCGGCCTTCCAAAATGCTGGGATTATAGGCATGAGCCACCATGCCTGGCCATGGCAGATGCATTTTCTTAAATTTCTATCAGGAGAGAGAATCAGAAGCAACTTGCCTTTGCTAGGAATAGAAAACAGCATACATTTACAGCTTGGCCATAGAACTCTGTGAATTTCCTAGCGTTTGTCAAAATATAATTCAAAGGACCTTGGTTGTCTAGATACTCTGCACAGCATCCTGTTAGTCCACCATATTGAGGACGTCACGCTAAGCAAACCCAGTGAACAGGAAATGGTAAGTATTCTGAATACCCTGGTAGGATTTAAGTGCATCAGAGCATAGGAGATACACTCTAAAAATCTCCAGGGACCTGCTACTTTGGCAAAGTTTTTAGAGGTGCAGTGATTAGGGGCATTTCAGGATAGCCCCTCCAAGCTATAAGACAAAGAGACAACACTTATTAGAACACTTCAGATTTTGAAGACAGCATATACCACACTTTAAACTACTATTGCAACTCATTTACAGGTTTCCAGTTTTAAATGGGACCCAGAGAATCTAAAAGCTTTTCCTCCTCAGTGAATTGAATGGACACCTTTATCATCTTGATCCCTAGGATTAATTCTTTGTTCCAGAGTCTACTTTGTCTGATACTAACAAAGTTACTCCAACATTTTTTTGAGTGGTGGTTTCATAATATATAATTTTCCATGTTTTTACTTTTAAATTTTTTCTTTATATTAAAATTATATTCCTTCTAGACAGCATACAGTTTAAAAAAAATAACGTTTCATGCGACAATTTCTGCCTTTTAATTTGGGTGTTTAGACCATTTATATATGATGCAAGTATTGATATGGTTTGTATCCATACAAATATTTATGATGGTAGATTTAAATCTACAATTTGGCTAGTTGTTTTCTGTTAGACACACACGTTTTTCATTGCCTTTTTCTTCTTCTTTTTTTTTTTACCTACTTTTCAGATTGAGTATTCTATGTTGTTTTTTTTTTCTTTTGATGGAGTTTCACTCTTGTTGCTCAAGCTGGAGTGCAATGGCGCAATCTCAGCTCACCACAACCTCTGCCTCCCGGGTTCAGAGAGTCTCCTGCCTCAGCCTCCCAAGAAGTTAGGATTACAGGCATGCACCACCACGCCTGGCTAATTTTTTTGTATTTTTAGTAGAGAAAGGATTTCTCCATGTTAGTCAAGCTGGTCTTGAACTCTCGACCTCAGGTGATCTGCCCACCTCAGCCTCCCAAAGTGCTGGGATTACAGGCATGAGCCACTGGACCTGGCCCAGACTGAGTATTCTATGCTTTCATTTTAGCTCTATACTCAGTTTATTAGTTATATTATTCTTTTTATTTTCAGTTGCTTTAGGGTTTACTGTGTACATATTTGATTTATCACAGTTTAACTTTGAATATTATGCCGTTTCATTTAGAGTGAAAGAACTTGGCTGGGCGTGGTGGCTCACGCCTGTAATCCTAGCACTTTGGGAGACCGAGGCGGGTGGATCACTTGAGGTCAGGAGTTCAAGACCACCCTGGCCAAGATGGTGAAACCCCATCTCTACTAAAAATATTTTAAAAATTAGCCAGGCGTGGTGGTGGGCACCTGTCATCCCAGCTACTTTGGAGGCTGAGGCAGAGAATTGCTTGAACCCGGGAGGTGGAGGTTGCAGTGAACTGAGATCGCGTCACTGCACTCCAGCCTGGGGTGACAGAGCAAGACTCCATTTAAAAAAAAAAAAGAGTGCAAGAAAGAGCCTCTTCTGTGGTCACTGGAATGATGGTTTCCAGTTTCAACCATGTCCCTACAAAGGACATGAACTCATCATTTTTTACAGCTGCATAGTATTCCATGGTGTATAGGCAAGTAAGTACATGTGACCTTTGCATTGAAGGGAGACATTATCTTTATTATATCAGAGAGCAAACCAACCTGCCTGTTCTTGAAGTGCACCATCTCTGTCTTCCAAAGCTGTTCACAAAAACAAACACCCTCTGCTCACAAGACATGCAGAAATATGAGGGACCCATGGAAAACTGTATCTCAACACCTTAACCACAAAATAATGTTACTATGAGTTGATTCCTCTTAAGTATTCCAAATTCAAATCTAGTGTTTGAAAGATGTTCTCCTACTAAGGAACCAGTTGTCATTTCAAACAACTTTTGGATTATCTTCTCACACCCCTTTTGTGGTTGCCTCTCTTAGTTGTGGAGTTTTTAAGACCAGTGGATTTCTGGCTGGAATGCTCTCTTGCTTCTTGTTGGTAACCTTGACTGCCAGGCTGATCCAGTTTTATAGTCACTCTGCTAACACTCTCTAAACAGGGTGTTCTCTCTGCCTGTGTCACCTACTCTTATATTATACAGGATCTCATTTCGCTGACCTCCAGCTTGGCTGCCATATTCTTTGCTTGGGTTCAGCACAGCTATTTACTTCTTTGTTCTATTTCAAGTTCTTTTCACATCATCCCTTTTAAACCACAAACCTCGGAGTTATGTCTAACTTTATAGTCTCAATTTTTAAGAATATTTGATTCGATTCTTTCATGGGACAAAAGTGGGTGTCTTCTCACTTAATTCTCTTTTCAATTCTAGAAAATGTTAAGTGTACAAATTTGGCTGAGGGAGAGAGGAAATTCTTCCTGTGAAGGTCTCCATCTCAGAGACACAACCATTATGGCAGCAGCCCGGGTGCTGTGGTTGGGAGTTAGATGATTCTGTCCACTCTAGAAGAACTATGGGCCCCTGGAAGGTGCTTCTCCTCAACCTGCTGTGCACATCAGTGGCAGCCCCACCCGTACCCCAGGAGGACCACCTGCCAGGGAGGCTGAGTCCAGCCAGGAGTCCAATCAGCACCGGGTTGTTTACCTTTACAGTGCCGAGGCAGCTCCTAGAGAGAGGCAAGCTCTGACTGCACCCAGAGCCATTCCCCAAGTTCCTCCTTCTTCCCTCCAGCAGATCGTTAATCTCCCCAGGACGCACTGCACGTTGCTTGTGCTCATGATGGGAAATGAATCCGAGAGAAGGGTCACCACTGTGGTGGCATGGAGCTACCTTTTTATAGGTACGTGGTTTCAATGGGAATGTGAGAAGGAATCACTGCCCTAAGGCAGCCTCTGTTTTGACCAGCTTGAAACAACCAAGGCTTCTCCCCCATTTCAAATTCTAAATTAATTATAGCCTAAGCTTAGTGTCTTAGTCAGCCTTCATTATCCATTCAGGCCATTACCAACCACAGAGCATCCGGCTCCAGCGGACGGCGGCACAGCTGTACTCTCAGCTCACGGAGTAAAACTTGAGCTGCTATCTCATTTCCCTCAGTTAATAGCAAAGTAAAGAGTACACCAGGGGAAGGAGACCTGCCAGTGGTAAGACAGGCTCACATCCGGGCTAGCAGGGTCTTACATGCTTCACAGAGCTGCAGGAGGAAGAGGCGCCCTCATAGGAAGCTTTATCAGGGGCTCCAGCCGAGCCTGAGCTCCAGGGCAATGTGGAGCAGTCCTGAGATGCTGTCTCAGTTTCACAATTACTTCTTTGCCAGAATGCACAGAAAACTGGGGTGCTCTTACTTCTGCTTTATGAGACTCCTTGTTGTGAAAAGGGTCTGGGATTCTAGAGATTGGATAGTAAGTATTGCTGATGGGAACCAGGAGATTTGAGTGGTAGTCCTGTCCCCACTGCTCAGTGACACCATCCTTGGATGAGTCATTCAATCTATTAGCTTACCAATTCCTAAGAGGATGTAATTCTTCCTGCCTTGCCTGTATCTCAGGGCTGTCGTTGGAGCCTAATTAAATAATAGGTTAGTAAATAAGAATGCACTCTGTGAAGCACTGTCTTCCATATTCTAAGCTGGAGTCCAGAAAGTTGGTTCTGTCTTTAGGACAGGACAGAGCTGGCTTGCTCAGGGATTGAAACAAAGTGACCCAGGTTCTTGGTAGGAAACTACATTCAAGAGCTAGAGACTGGCCATGGGATTCCGCCTACAGAACCCATGTTGTCTTGGAAGTGGAAGAAAAGGGGAGTCTTCCCTGCCTTGGTGTGAGAGCATAGGTAAGCCACCTAAGTAAGCGAGCTGACCAAGGAAGAGAGTGCAGTGAGAAAGAAAAGACAGCCGTCTTGGGAGCAGGAAAAAGAGAGATGGAAACAAAGGACTGAAAGATAAGAAGGATCCAGGACTACAAGGGTTTGGCTCTGTCCTCCAGCTATATCTGGAATCCCAGTGCTTCTCACCTCTGCTGCCACCTTGCATAGCCATCGTCTGCAGAGGCTCCTGAGGGCTGTGCTGGCTTCCATCCCCAACATGTCCTACCATTTGTTTTTGTCACAGAAGTCAGAGCATGCAGCATTTAGACAGCCCAGCTCCTTGCAGAGCCCTCAGGAGCTCCTTAGTCTACTCAGGAGAGTAGGTAGGCTTTTACTCAAGACAGGGTAAAAGCCTAAGTCTTGACAGAAGCCTTGAAGCCATCCTCTCAGGACTCACCTTTCACTACTCTCTTCCCCTGTCACCCGTCCAGTCATATGCGCTTCCAGGTTGATGCAGGCTGTTCTAGGCTGTTCCAGGCTGCTCCAGGTTGCTGCAGGACATTCCAGGCTGCTCCAGGCTAGTCTAGGCTGTTCCAGGGTGTTCTAGGCTATTCCAGTTTGTTCTAAGCTGTTCCAGGCTATTCTAGGCTGTTCTAGGCTGCTCTAGGCTCTCCTAGGCTGTTATACGTTGTTCTAGGCTATTCCAGGCTGCTTCAGACTCTTCTAGGCTGCTCCAGGCTCTTCTAGACTATTCCAGATTGTTTTAGGCTGTGTCATGCTGTTTTACACTGCTCCTCAGTCAGTGCCTTAGCAAACCGACTTTGCTTTTTCTCCAAAATCCCTGATGATTTCCCAGGAATTCACCTCACCTCATTCACATCTTTGCTCTGATGTCGTTTTCACAATGAGGCTTCCCATGAAGACCACTGCAAACTGCCCAGCTCTCTACCTCCCTATCAATTCCTCTTACTTGTCTTTCCCATAGCACTTAACACCTTCTACAATGCCATACCCTTTATTCATTTAATACATTTATTGTTTATTTTCTGTCGGATTCATTCTGCTCCTCACCCCTCCTAGTCCCTCACCACCCCCCCACCCTCACCCCTAGAATGGAAATTTTGTGAGGCCGGTGGTTTTTCTGTCTGTTTCTTTTCACTGATATATCCCAGGAGCCCAGAACACTGCTGGGCACATGTTAAGTATTTAATAAATATTTGTGGAGAGTGACTAATTTGTGGAAGGTGAGGTTGGAGACTGTCTCAAGAAAGAGAAGGAATTTAACAGTGTCCACACTTACAAATGCTTCAGAGAGACCAAGGTGAGAGCTGAGATTAGATGGCCAGCGTGCACCTTAAAGATAGCAGTATCAGTAGTATATTTAGACTGAACAGATTGTGAGAATGATGAGATGAATAAACGGTATGCAAGTGCAGGCAAGATGAATGTTGACAACTCTCTGGGAAATGCAAGAGTGAAGGACTGCGAGGAATTTGAATGCTAACGTCTCCACGGAGGGAGATGTTACTTAGCCAGTGTTGATCTAGCAATGATTTAGGGAGCACGGTCTTACAGGCCACAGCCCAGGGAAGTCACCTGAAGGTTTTTCTAGGTTAGAAAGGAGCACAGGCTTGGAACTGTTCATCACAACACACTGTGCTCTAAATGGTGTACCGTAGTAGAGCCATATTCATGTTTATATTAAATGTTTTTAGGACATAGACCTTTTAAGAATCTGATAAAGCTATCCATTTTTTTTCTCCTCAGATAAAAACATACAGATGCTCATGTACAAAATCCACACAACATTTTAGGAATTCACAGATCCTTGAGGCCAGCAGGTGGATCCCTGGGGCTCTCTGTGGAAGAGATTTTCAAAAAAGTATTGTGGGAAGAGGCAAATAAGTGGCAGATCTGCCCTGGGGGAAGGAGGAAGCCTCTGGAGAAGGTGGCGGCTGAGCTGGGCCTTGGAGGAGGAGCAGACCTTGCTTTCTCGACCCCAGTGTGGGCAAGGGAGGGCATAGCCCATTGACCCCATGGACAGGACCTGAGAGCTGTTGAGTCTAACTGACAGCTGTCCCTGAGTTTGCCTTCCACTATGGCTTCAGGCTGAGAGTATGCTGGGCTCCTTGAGATGGTGTGGATAAGACCTGAGGAGAACTGGGCGCCAGCCAGCATTGCCAAGAGGAATCACCATGGAAGTACATGGTTTTCATTCATTCATTCATTCATTCATTTAGAGATGGAGTCTCACTCTGTTCCCAGGCTGGAGTGCAATGGTGTGATCTCGGCTCACTGCAACCTCCACCTCCCGGGTTCAAGCGATTCTTCTACCTCAGCCTCCCTAGTAGCTGGGACTACAGACGCGCACAACACCTGGCTTTTCTTTTTTTTGTATTTTAGTAGAGATGGGGTTTCATCATGTTGGCCAGGATGGTCTCAATTTCCTGACCTCATGATCGGCCCGCCTTGGCCTCCCAAAGTGCTGAGATGACAGGTGTGAGCCACCGCTCTCGGCGGTGGTATATGGTTCTCATAACCTGGCGGGATCTCCCAACAAGAAAGGGCCCTGGGTAGGACGGAGGTAGAGGTGTCTCTCCGAGGGAGGGGTCCCTGCTGTGTGACCACAGCTGTTTTGATTTGGCTCTCAGGCCATGGATTTATTTAACAGGTGTGGCCTTTCGTGGGTTCAGCATTGTATTCCCCCTTGCAGTCACTGATTTAGAGAAGCTGGGCTGACTCTCTGTGTTTGTTTGGCTTTGAGGAATGGAAAACATGGTTCTTTTAACATCTCTCCCTTTAGCAGGTGGTCTGGGGGTGGAGGCAGGAATGGCCACAGCCTCACAAATAGTTGCTGGTCTTTTCCCATCTTTGTTCCTCTTTCTCATTACTCCACTGACAGCCACAGCCCCCTGAGGAGGAGTGAGAACGTTGAGAACAATTGAGCTTCTCTGCTCCAGGCCTATTGGCATCCAATGAGCCGACAGCTCCACAACTCCACCTGGCTCTACTTCAGCGGCTGCAGGGAGAGCTGGGGGCAGAGCTATTCAAGTGAAAGACTTAAATCAGCCAGCAGATTCTTCTTTCTTTTTTCAGCAAGCAAATTCTCTGTGTGTGTGGGCACATGTGCCCACACACTCCTTATAATTTAATTTCTGGTCTTCTTAGTCTAAATAATATTCAGGAATTTTCTGATATGTGACATTAATAAATGATCACAGAAATCATACCCACATTTCCATTGCACTACACAATTTTCAAAGTACTTTTATAGCTCTGACTTCATAACGGGCCTGTAAAACAAGCAGCGCTGGCATTATAATAACCCAATTTTAGAGATAAGCAAACTGAGATTCTTGGATGTAATTTGTCACTATAATATAACTTATAAAAACCCCGCATATACTGTTCTAAAGTTATTTTCATGTAATCTGTCATGCAGTCTGAGGAAAATGTTCATCTTTGCCTATCCAGTTTAGATGCTTCATCTTCAAAATCAGAAAGTCCCTTACTATAGAAACTGTCATTGATTTTCAACTGTTCTGTAATAGAAGCTGGGGTCAAACTGTATCCCCAGATTAATCAAGTAAAGAATATTAGTAGCTAATATTTATTTTGAGCTTTTACTATATGCTAGATGCTAGTTAATTAACATACTCATTTAATCCTCATAGTAATTCTGTTATATGTGTTTTACTAATGAAAGAAAGCTACAAAAGTTTAAGTAATTTGCCCAAGGACACACAGAATCCATATTTGAACCCAAGGAGTCTGAGTTCAGAGTCCAGGAGAGCTCAGTAGTTGGGTTGATCAGACAAACCAATAATTCAGAATAGTGGGACTAAGAATAATTTATCCTGTCCTTAGGGGCCAGGCGTGGTGGCTATCATCTGTAATACAAGTGCTGTGGGAGTCTAAGGCTTAAGGGTGCATTGAAGCCAGAAGTTTGCAATCAGCTTAGGCAAAGACAGCAAGACTCCTTTTCAACAAAAAAAATTAAAAAATTAGCTGGGCATGGTGGCATGTGCCTGTAGTCTCAGCTACTTAGGAGGCTGAGGCAGGAGGATTGCTTGAGCCCAAGAGTTCAAGGCTATGATCATGCCACTGCACTCCAGCCTGGGTGACAGTGCAAGACCCTCTCTTTAAAAAAATAATCTATTCTATTCTATTAAAGTCTTGTAGACTAATAAAAGGTTTGATTCCCACAAAGTTAAAACAATTTTTAATCTGGATACATCAAATAGCATGAAAGTGCACAAAGAAAAATTTGACTGAACTAAACACCAGACAATAGACAAATTCACAATTATAATGGAAGATTTTCATTCAGCTCTCTCAGTGATTGGTAGAATAAAAAAATTAATTAAGAGATAGAAGTGGCCAAAACAAGAAATAAACTTAATCAAATTAATATGTGTATATGTGTACATACATAAAGCAGTCTACTTAATAACAACTGTGTATAACAGTATTCTTCAAAATACAAAAATTTACCATGTGCTAGATTTTTCATAGTAAGTGTGAACAAATTTTAAAGGACTGAATAATACAGGGTATATTCTTTGATCAGAAGCTAATTAAGCTAGAACTAAATAATAGAAAGGATAAATAGAAAATTCTCAGTAGTTTGGAAATAAATAAATATACCTCTAAATATTCCATGGGTCAAAGAAGAAATCACCATGGAAATATGTGAACTGGATGACATTACATATAGAAACTTACGAAATGTACTTAAACCATGTATGGAAGGAAACAGTAGCTATAAATGCATATATTATAAGAGATAATGTTGAAAATCAATAGGCTGATACCACCAGAAGCTATAACATAAACAGCAAATTAAATCCAAAGAAACTAGAAAAATGGAATATTTAGATGAGAATAGGAATTTAAAATACAAAAAAATATGTATAAGATAGAGAAAGTCACCAAAGCCAAGAGTTGGTTCTTTGAAAAGTCTAATAAAACTCAATGAGTTAAAATTCAAAACAATCTTAAATAACCAGCATCAAAAATAAAAAAGGCAACATTACTACTGATTCTAAGTTAGTAAAAATGAAAGGATAACACTAGAATATTATGAACAGCTTTATGGCAAAAGTTGAACATTTAGAGGAAGTGAACAAATTAATTAAAAATAAAACTTACCAAAGACGAAGAAGACAATTTTAATGTTCCTATATCTACTAAAGAAATTGAGTTTTTGAATGAAAAACCTTCCACCTTCCCTAGGAGATCTATTTCTATTCAGTTTGTAGAAAGCCACAAGAGAATGTCACTCCTACCATAATAATGAGAAAAAGGCAGATAATCTGCAAAATGATAACTTTTTTCAGCCCATTAAAGAGCTGAGTTTTCCAGGCAAACAGGTAGAATGAATTCCAGAGAGCCCCTTTAAGGAGAGAGAGTTCAAACAAACTGTTTCACCGTCAGAAGAAACCAGAAGCTGCCATCATAAAAGCGGATAAGAAGAAAGCAGAAACTTTTAACAAATTCATAAATGCCAAGTGTAGACTATAATGACAGTTGAGAATAGCCTGGAGTTCCACACACAAGGGGAAGTCTGTACTCAAGTTCTTATCCATGAGCCTCCACTGGACACACACAAGAAATATAGGGGGCAGGTCAGAAAACTACAGACAGCCATACTTAGTGGTACAGGCATGCTACTGGGGGGACAGGAACAAAACCCTGTCCGTTTTCCAGACCCTTCTCTCATAAGAGAACCCTAAAGTTGCTAGAAGAGGAAACTCTTCCATTTCTGGAGAACAGGCAGAGATTCACAGCGTGTAAGGGGAGGAGTAGAAGCACATCTATCTGCCTCTGGAGGAAGAGTACAAAACCCTCGTAGCACTTGATCTGAAAGACCCATGCAAGGCATGGTTTGGCTGCCCTGAGGGTGGGTAGGTAGAATGGTAATGATGAGACACTTCCATTCCTAAAGTCCAAATGCATAGGGCCTGCTAAAGACAGAAGCTGGATGAGGAGAATCAAGAATACCACCACACCACCCAAGAACATCCACCATAAGCCTTATATCAAGTAACATACAAGGTCAGTCTACTACTGGGGAAGGAGCAAGAAAGAGCCCCTTCTGTGGTCACTGAAAGCCAAGGAACATTTAGAAAAATCCCCTACCACCATAGGTACCACATTATGAAGAAATCCACCAGCTCTCCACTGGAGGAGGTAGAAGTCTAGGCCACTGGAAGAGATAGAAGTCTGGGTGCCCCTAAGGTGACTATAGCAACAACCTAGCTGAACAACTGACTAGATTAATACACATACACACACACACACACAACACACACACACACACACACACACACACACATACTGATGGACTGACAGGAAAAGAGGTGACCCATTTTCAAGGATAAATAGTATTTATCTTTGTCTCTACTGTTTTTCTTAATAAAATATTCTTCATTCAATGAAAAATTATAAAACATACAAAAGCTAAACAAAGGAACAAATAAAAAGACTTTATTGTTAAGAGATAAATCAATCAACAGAATCAGATTAAGAAATGAACCAGATGTTAAAGAATTATCAGATAGGACTTCATAATAGCTATAACTGGTAAATTAAAAGATCTATTGGCAAAGGTGAACAACTTTCATGAAGAGATGGGGAATTTTAACAGAGAGGTGGAAATAATTTTTAAAAAATCAAATGAAAATGCTAGAAATGTTTAAAAGAAGCCCATGATATCAAAGATGAATTCCTTTTACATATTTAAAAGGAAGCTGGACATCATTGTTGAGAAAAGAACTGTGAACTTGGTCAATGATTTAAACAGGACAAAAAGAAAAAAAAAAAGAATTAAGCTCAGAGAAGTAAGAGCTGTGAGACAGTTATCAAATTGAATAAAAATACACCATTAGAATTCTAGAAGAGAGGAGATAGCGAAACAGATATAAGAAGTAGTTGAAGAGATAATGACTGAGAATTTTTAAAAGCTAATAAAAAATGACAAAGTAAAGATATAAAAAATTCACAGAATCTCAAGGAGGATATCGCACATGCACACACATACACTCAGTATAGTCAAACTTCTGAAAACCAAAGATACAGGGAAAATCTTGAAAGCAGTCAAAGGAAAAAGCAACATTAAATACAGTGGAACAAAGATGTGAATATCAAGCAGACATTTTGTCAGAAAGTAGGCAAACCAGAAGACAATGCACCTACTTCTTTAAGGTACTGAAAGAAAAAAGTCGACTTAGAACTCTATATCCAGTGAATATGTCTTTGAAAAATGAAGGCAGAATAAAATGTTTTTCAGACAACAAAAACTAATAGAACTCATTGCCTGGAAACTTGGACAATAAGAAATATTAAGGGAAGTTCTTGAGGCAGCAGAAAGATACCAGATGGAAATGAAGAGCTCTAGTAATACACAAAGATATGTCAACTTTAGAAATGGTAAAAATACAGGTAAATTATGAACAGGTTTTCTTACTTCGTATTATTTTATAAGAAATACATTTTGAAAACAAAATGTTCTGTCTGAAGCAAAAGCGTAACAATGAACTTTGGAGTTTATAATATGTGCAATAGTAGGACAAAAATATCTCAAAATATGGGAGGGAGAAAACGGAAATGTAATGTTACCAGGTTCTTACGCTATATCTGAAGTGTCCTAATATTATCTGAAGTAGGTTTTGATAAGTTAATGTAAATATGGCAATCCCTAGAGTAAGAACTAAATAAATTAGAAAAGAGGTATAACTAATAAGCCAATGACAAATATAAAGCAAGATTGTGCAATATAATTTTAAGCCAATGATAAATATAAAGTGGAATTATGCAATATAATTTTAAGACAAAATAGCAGGAAAACAAAAACAAAAAAAGAACAGTATCAACAAGATAGTTGATTTAAATTCAACCATGTCAATAATTACATTAAATATAGATAGACTAAATGCCCCAAATCAAAAGACAGAGATTGTCCAATTCAATATGGAAAAGCAAGATCCAATGATATACTGTCTACAAGAAACCAATTAAATAGAAAGAAATATGTAGGCTAAAAGCAAAAGGATGGGAAAAGATATGCCATGCAAAACTCTGAAAAAAAAGTAGAAGTGGCTATATTAGTATTAGAAAAATTAGACTTTAGAACAATAAATATTACCATGTCTAGAAAGAGGCATTACATAATAATATCATATGTTTATCAAAAAGATATAATCCTGGGTATGCAGTTAACAACAGAACTTGAAAAACATGAAGAAAAACCAATAGAAGTAAAATTCATATTTGGAGACTTGAATATTTCTCTCTACATAATTAAAAGAACAAGTCAACATAATGTTAATAAGGATATACCAAAGCTGAATGAGACTATTAACAGTTTGAGCTAAGTGACATTTACAGAATGCTCCTTCTGACAATAGCAGAATACACATTCTTTTCAAGTACGCATGGAACACTCACCAAGATGAATTATAGTCTGTGTCATGGAATCAATCTTATTTATTTAAAATGATGGAAATCTAATGAATTATTTTCTTTGACAAGAACAGAATTAAATGAGAAATCAGTAATAAAAATAATGAAAATATATCTGAAAAATCTCTAAATATTTGGCAATTAAACAACACACTTCAGAATGACACATGAGTCAAAGGGGCACTCAAATGGTGAAATAAGAAAAAAATTTGAATTGAATACAAAAACGAACACAAAACATCAAAACTCGCAGGACACAGATAAAGCCACACTAAGAGGGAAATCTATAGCATTAAATAGTTACATTTGATCAAAGGTTTCAAATCGATAATCTAATTTTGTCTATCTTAAGAAACTTGAAAATGAAGAGCAAATTACCCAAGCAAACAAAAGGAAGGAAATAAGAAAAGAAGAAATAAATGAATTTGGAAACAGACAAATAATAGTGAAAATCAATGAAACCAAACTTGATTATTTTTTAAAAAAAATTATATTGCTAAATCTCTACACAGACTTATCAAGAAAAACAAGCATATATGTAGAGAGGACACAAATGACCAAAATCAGGAATGAAAGAGAGGACATCACTACAGACCCAATAGATAACAGAAGATCAGTAAAGGGATATTACACACAACTATGTGAAAATAATTTCAACAACTTAGAGGAAATGAACAATTTTTTAAAAAAATGCCTAATATCAAAAATAACTAAGAAAAAATAAACTACCCCAATGGTACTATATCTATGAAAGAAAATAAACTCATATTTAAAATTTTCCATTAGAAATACTTCAGGTTGCTTCACTAGTGAATTCTACCAGTTACTAAAGAAATAATACTTATTCTATATAAAATCTTCCAGAAAATACAAGAACAGAGAATACTTCCCAACTCATTCTATGAGGTCAGCATTACTATGATACCAAAACCAGAAAAAGACAGTATGAGAAAAAAAGAAAACTATGGACTAATATCAATAATGAATATAAATGCAAAAATGTTAACAAATTTATTAACATTTTTGTATTGATATTTAAAAAACAAATTGAGTTTATCCTGGAATGCTTGGTTGACTCGACATTTAAAAATCAATCATTGCAGTTCACCCTATCTATGGATTTAAAAACAAGAAAACCATATATTCATCTCAATAGATGCAGAAGAAGCACCAGAAAAAACTCAGCTTCAATCTGTGATTAAAAACTCTCAGAGAACTAGGAATGGAAGGGAATTTCTTCAGGCTGACAAAGGACATCTGTAAGAAGGCTACAGCTAACCTCATATTTAACAGTGAAAGACTGGCTGAATGCTTTACTGCTAAAGCTGAACGAGAAAAGAATGTCTGCTTGCACCAATTCTGTACAACATTGTGCTGGAGGCCTTTTGCCAGTGCAGTAAGCCAAGGGTGAGAAGCAAAAGGCATGCAAACTGGAAAGGGAGAAATAAGTCTGTCTTTAATCACAATATTTTCTTCTATGTAGAAAATTTCAGAAAATCTACACAAAAGCTAGAATTAACAGGTGGATTTAGCAAGGTCATAAGATAAAGAGTCAATACTAAAATGAATTTTATTTCTGTATACTAGCAAAAAACAATTGGAAATTGAAAATTTTAAAATATCATTACAGTAGCATAAAACATATACATTTTAAGAGATAAAGCTAACAAGATGCACAAAACTTGGCTGTCAAAAATAATAAAACACTGCTGACAGAAGTGAAAGAAGAGCTAACAAATCTAGAGCTATATTGTATTTATGGATAGGAAAAGTCATTTTTAACATATCAGCTCTCTCTAAATTGAGCTGTAGATTGAAAGCAAATCCAATGAAAATCCTAGCAGAATGTTTTTCTTTGGTAGAAATTAACAAGGTAATTGTAAAATGTGTTTGGAATACAGAAGTTTTGAAAAAGAACAACAAAGTTAGAGGACCCTCATATCTGATTTCAACTTTTACTATGAAGCTATAGTAATCAAGAAAGTGTGATTTTGGAATAAAGATAGATATATTGGTCAATGTAAATGAACAGGGTGTCTAGGAATAACTTTGCTAGAAAAATGCATATTTAAAACCCCTAAACTAAAATGGCAGTTCAAAATGAAACAAAACACAATACCAAGTGTTGGTGCCAGATGCAGAGCACCAGGAATTTTCATACATTGCTGGTGAGAATGCTAAATAGCACACCCACTTTGAGGAAAGGTTTGGCCATGTCTTATAAAATTAAACATACCCTGCCCAAATGATCTGGCAATCCCATTTCTAGGCATTTGCTACTGCTACCTATTTGCTCCTGGGCATGTCCACATAAAGAACTGCACATGAATGTTTTTAGTCACCTTTTTTTTAATAGCAGCCCAAACCAGGAACAACCCAAATGTCCACGCCCCGCTAAAGGGACACGCAAACTGAATACAATCGTTTACTTGACTATTACTCAGCAATAAAATAAACAAACTACTGACACATGTGACAGCTAGATGAATCTCATAAGTATTATTATGCTCAGTGAAAGAAGCCAGACTCAAAAGGCTACAAACTGTGTGATTCTATTGATATGGCATTCTAGAAAAGGCAAAATGATAAGGACAGAAAACAGCCGTGATTGCCAGAGACTGCTATTAAAGGAAGAGAATTGACTAAGTAAGGACATACGGGACTTTCTGGGCAGATGGAAACATTCTAGATAATGATTCACAACTGTATACATTTGTCAAAACTCATTAAACCGTACACCTAAAACGAGTATGTTTTACTCTTTGTGAATTGTACCTCAAAAATATTACCTTAAAAAATACTTTAAAATATCCTCTCCTCAAAGAAAACCAGAGTCCCAGATGACTTCACTACCAAGTTGTGCCACATATTTAAGGAAAAGTAATGTTTACTCACAGAGGATAAAAACTTCCAAATAATAGAAAAAGAGTGAACTTCTATTAACTTATTTCTTCAGGCAAATGTAACCATGATTCCAAAGTCCACAATGACAGTATTAAAAAAGAAAATTTATAGACCAGTCTCACTCATTAATTGTGCAACAATCCCAAATAAAATATTAGCAAACCCAAACCAGCAATACATTGAAGAAGATAATACACCATAATCAAGTTGGGTTTATGTCAAGAATGCAAAACTAGCTTAACATTTGAAAATCAGTCACTGCAAATCACCATATTGAGAGAATAAAGAAGTAAAATCATACAATTATTTTAATAGATGTAAAAAAAGAACTTGATACAATTCTGTTTCCATTTATAACTTTTAGAAACTCTTAAAAAAAACCAACAAATGAAGGCAAATTTCTTAACCAGTTAAGGTTATCTCTTAAGAACTTACAAAAATGTATCATTCTTATGGTGATATACTGAAAGCTTTCCCTCTGAGGTCAGGATAAGGATGTCTGCTCTACCACCTGTATTTACAATTTTATTGGTGGTTCACACCAATGCAATAAGGCAATGTAAATAAATACGAAGGATAAGAATTGGAACGTAAAAATTACAGCTGTATTTCTTGCAAATAATATAATTGTGTATGCAGACAAATTATTTAAATCTACAGATTATTGCAATAAATTGCAAGATACAAGATAAATATAAAATGTTTTTAAAATAATTGTACTCCTATAGCAGCAACAAACATAAAGTAAACTTAAAAACAGATATTGTATACAATAGCATATAAAATCAAATGGGACTAAATCTAATGACAACGTTCAAGGTAATGAAATAATATTGAGAGAAACTAGAGAAGACCTAAATAAATGGAGGAATGTATAATGATCATGGATTGAAATATATGAAGAATTAAACAAAGGCAAAAGTTATGGAGAAAGCTTGAAAAATATGTTATCTTCAACTTAATTGATAGAGTCAGTAAAATTCAAATCAAAATCTCAGATTTCTGTGGGTGTGTTTATATGGAAATTGACAAGCTGATTATAAAATTCATAGGGAAATGCAATTGCCAAGCCATCTAACGATCTACAATGTGGAGGATTTACTTATTCTATAAGATACCAAGACTTAACATAAAGCTAGAATGTGTGGTATTAGTGTAATGATAGAGAAACCAATGGAACAGAATAGAGTATTGATCCATGAATTTATTCAGGAATAGCACTGCAGACCAATCGGGAAATGACAGTCTTCAATAAATGTTGCTACATCAGCGAGATATTCCAGTGAGGAAAAAAATGCAACTTGATCTCCCCCTCCTACCTTACACCATATATAAGAATAAATTCCAAGTGGATTATAGATTTAAGTGTGGAAGGTAAAATAATAAAGCTCCATGAACATACATAGGAGGATTTCTTTGTGACCTTGAAGCAGATAAGGAGTTTTGAAAACAGAACACCGACACCACTAACCATAAAGGAAAAGACTGATGAATGATATTACATTAAAATTAAGATGTGCTGGTCATTAAGTGTGAGCGTAGTGGGAGGAATCATTAATACAACCTGTGTCATCCTGATATAAGCAGTGTCAAGATGAGGATGAGAGTTCTGGCTTTGTTTGCAGTGTCTGTAATTCAGAGCTCACAAGGAAACTCAAAGTAAGAAAAATTTCTCAGACCTCAAAGACAAAGAGACAGCAGGAGGTCAAGCTTTTAAGACATTTATGCCTTGTGCAAAACTCCCTTTCCATGGTCTCCCTTCTGGAAACTCTTTAATAGACTTCTTCTCATCAAACTTGCTCAAGTTCTTCTGCACTGTAGCAGTAGACCACAGGTCTCCCAAGATAGAAAATGTTTTAGAGCAGCCTTAAAAGTTTGAGACACAGAGGGTGAAAGCCATTTACAGCTGAAGAAACCATGACAAGTGCTCAGTGTCACACTTCGGTAACACTCCACAAAGTTTAAGTGCTCAATCCTTGAAGTTGTGAGGTACAAAATGGCATGTCAAATTGAGTCAGGGTTTAGATCAATGAAGTTATTACCTCAGCAACATTTTGAACATAAGAGAGGATGTACAGACTTCAGCACTGAAGTCCTGGAATTTTCTCTAAGAGCTAATTTCAGAGAGAGCAAATGGAATATTGATGCTACCTTGCCAAACACAATTTCCAGGTAATTTTATTCTCTGCTCCTCTTTTCTTTCTCGTTCTTTCTCCCTAGCTTCTTTTTCTCTTTTACATTCAATTTCTAATTTTCTCCCTACTTTGTCTCTTTCTGTCTCTTGATCCCTAATTCTTTTTATTGCTATATTTCTAGCTCTTTCTCTTTATAGTACCCAGTTTCTCATTTTCTAACTCTTTTTAAAGCCATTCTCTGTCTTTCATTTTGTCCTGATAATCTTTCTCTTTTTGCCTTTCATTCATTTCCTCTCTCTTACTAGCACTGTCATTGTGGATCTCCTCTGCTCCCTTTCTCACCCTCTCTCTCCCAATTCTTGTTTTATTAGATTCCTGGGTAACGGAGAGGTAATATCCGAGCTGCCATCCACCTCATTCTCATTTTTCTCACCTTTGCAGACACATTAGCCCATAAAACCTCGTAATTCCCTCCAGATTCTTTCTCACAGACACATGCCTGCCAGCATAAAGGGAGGGTTTGGGAATGGGTGGGTAGGAAGACATCTTATCAACACCCAGGGGAACTAGCATGAGCAGCAGCTAGAGAGATGTTATTGTCAGGCTGTAAACCACACCCGTGGGACTTCAGGGCTGTTAGATTTTGTACATAATAAGAGCTATGAGCTCACTAAGGTTTACTGACTTCTGAACTGCCGCATCCCTAATGACACATGTTCCAAGCAGAATGCTGAGATGAGGCAAAGGGGAAGGAATAAGAAGGGGATGATATCAAGCTTTCACTGTGGCTTAAATCCCTGGGCCAGGGCAAACTTGCTGCAGCACACGTCTGTTTCCTTCTTACGAATTCCGTATCATAACCTATGTTATTTTTTTCTTACATATTCATGTACCTCTCTCTTATTGATAGGAAAAAAATAGCACAGAATCCAATTGCAACACAGTTCATTAAAACAACTTTAAAAATCACTTAAGCAATTAGCCAACAAGAGATCTTTTGAGTGAACGGTGTGCCTGAACGATTTATGAGTTGGCAAAGTCTTGACTGAATTAATTAATCAGGCGTTAATGTTTTAGCTGCCAGCCCCAGCTTGGATGATTGCTGCTGTCATTTGAAATCACTGATGGTTTGCTCGGATACTCAGACATGATGTATCGACTTGGTAGAGACCCATCCTGCTGATTAGAGTAAGTTGCTCCTAGGAACAGGCTCAGAATCCATATGTGTGAGAGCACAGTAATCGATGAAGATAGCAAGGTAAAACCCAGGACAGGACAGGGTTTAGGGCAGACCAGTAGGGACCACAGAACAGAAATGGGATGGAGGAAAGGCAGTGTAAGTGAGGGAGGAAGGACAGGCCAACAAGCAATGATGGTTGCCGTGTTGATGAAAGCTGCCTGCCAGGCACTTTCCATCTGCCGTCTCAATCGCAGATCTCAAAGCTCCTGAAGAGTGACTATTGATGTTCCCATTCTACAGATGAAGAAACGTATTTTCCCAGGGGCTAAGAGAGGACGCTACTCATGCCAGCTACTCTATGTGTCTTATCTCTGCTAATTATCACTCCCCTCCTTGAAGGGTTTTACAAATGGAAAAATGGAATAACTTGGGAATTGTTGAAAAACTTAATTAGGGTCAAAGAACTGGACAATGGCAGACCTTGACTGCACACATCTGCACTTCACGACGGCATGGTCCTCCTTGCATGCTTTGGAATGCAGGACAGAGGCCAGTGGAGGGGAAAACCTGGCCTATCTCGTGGTCTACCAAGTATCAGTGGTGACTTGTAGCCACAAGGTGATTGCTCACATCCAGCCTTCTATCATTGGCTTCCCAGAGGCTTAGCTGCAGGGAGGAAGCTAAATTTAAATTTTGCTTCTAGAATTTTCTGTCTCTCAGGTTTTTGGCAAGTTTCTTAAGCTCTGTGAGCTTTAGTCTTCTCAAGGGAGTAGCTTGCAGACTATAGTGGGAGTTAAGAGGTAGGATTAAAGGTAAAGTATACTCTGAACCAAGAGTTCATTTTATTGTGATAGCTATTATGTGCTGAATTTTATCACCCCCAATCCATGTGTTGAAGTCTTAAAGCCCAGTACCTGAGAATATGAATGTATTTGGGGGACAGGGTCTTTGAAGAGGTAATTAAGTTAAAATGAGGTTGTTAGCGTGGGCCTATTACGGTCCGAATGTTTCTGTCCCCCCCAAAATTTACACAATATGGATAGTACTAAAAGATGGGGCCTTTGGGAGGTGATTAGGTCATGAGGGCTCTGCTCTCATGAATTAGATTAGTGCCCTTTAAAAGAGGTTCCAGGGAGCCTGTTTTCCCTTTCCACCATGTGTGGAAACAACAAGAAGGTGCCATCTATAAAGCAGAGAGTAAGCCTGCACCAAACACCACAGCTGCTGGTGCCTTGAAATTGGACTTCCCAGCCTCTAGAACTGTAAGAAATAAAATTCTGTTGTTTATAAGCTGGCCAGTTTATGGTTTTTTGTTTGTTTTTTTGTTTTCTTTTTTGTTATAGTAGTTCTATAAGTGCTTAACCCAATATGATTATGTCCTTATTTTTAGCATATGTGCTGCCAAAGTGAGCACGATTATGTCCTTATAAGAAAAGGAGATTAGGACACAGACACACACAGAAGGAATTCCATGTGAGAACGCAGGGAGAAGGGGTCACCTGCAAGTCAAAGGAAAAGGCCTCGGGAGAAACCAACCGTGCTGACACCTTGCTCTCAGAATTCTAGCCTCCAGAATTATGAGAAGATAAAATTGCTTGTAAACCATTCAGTCACTAGTACTTTGTTATGGCAACCTGATCAAACTAATACAAGCAGCAAAAAAGAACTGGAGAAGTCAGCCCGTTTCCCCATTACCTTTTCAGTTTCACCTTTGTGTGTAGATGGCATGCAAAAAGCTTATGTCTCATGGCCATGTCTATGGCAGCTGCCCTACAGGAGTCCCAGTTACTTTCCACTATGCCCCCCTTGTTGGTTGACTGTCTTTTCCACTAGAATATAGGTACCATGAAGATGGGCTTTGCTGGTATCTCCAGGGCTACTCAAGTGCCTGGACCATGGCAAACATTTACCAAATGGATGGACAAATTAATTAGTTGGTAATTAAACTCTTCAAAGTATTCAGAGAAATAAATGGAAAATACAGTCCCATGTCTCAGAGATGGTTTTGAGGATTAGGCTTCTACTAGTAAGTCACTTTGTGGTTCCTAGAAGTGAAGTACCCATCTCCCCAATATTCTGTGGAAAGAAAAAGCTGTCATCTCTACAAAGCATGTCATCTCTTCAGGCACATCTATCTGCTCTGGACTTTTTGTTTCAATTTGTCTCCCTCTAAAAGTTATCCATGTAAGTCCATGGTGCTACTGTGCATGTCATTTTCACCCCACCCCATGTGGGAGTCCAAAAGCTGCCTTAGCTGTCTCCTGAAGATTGATGATCAGCATTCATTGAGAATGAAAATCAAGGAAGAACAATGTCCGTGCAATCCTTTTTTACTTATAAATTTCTCATGCTTTGAAGACATATATAGGAGGTTGTTCATAATTGCATGAGAAATTATATTTCAAAATAGATCATAAGGTCATATAATTTGAAATTTCTCCTTCTTTTAGGAAAAATATAGAAAATTATCCATAAGAATACAAGAAATGTGTTAAAATGTATTATGAGGTCATATAAGTAGTGGCAGAGGAGATTGGTCTTCTTAATTATAGGATGATACATATTTCTTTCTGAGCTCTTAGGGGTCTCAAGTTTAGGGTTATAGTGGTTTCTGGGATACATGATTAAACAGGAAAAAAATGCCCGCTTCTCACTCTTGGCATAATCCTTCACCACTGAGGGTGGTCTGTGTTGGCCAGATAGGGGAATTACACCCCTCTCTGTCTCCCACCTAGATTCTGAAACTCTTCAGAGAAGGAGCCAGGTTTATTCACCTTTAGAAACTTACTACCTACCTTAGCATTCTGCACCTGGGAGGGTTCATACATTGATTGCTGAACTGAAATGAGAGAAAGGTAAAAGGTGTCCTGATAGAAGAAATTTTCTGGGGCTCTTTCTAAAGAAAGGAGTAAAGGGGGAGACCTAACCATACTGACAAGTGGAAAATGGCCAAAGGGACACTGCCCAGGTTCTAGTCAGTGGTCAGTGATTGAATTAGCTCATGTGGTGTAATCTGAGGATCTTAATACTCCTTCACCTTATATTTTATTTTGCATTAGTGGAATTTCAAGCTCACACTTTAAGGTATGTGTATGGAAAGTTTCATAGATGTCAGACTTCATCTGCTGTGTGCTTTGGCTCCCAGATAAAAAGAAAAATACGAAGAGAGCTAAGAGAATAAGAACCTGATTAGCCACAATGATAAATGAATCCTTCTTTACAGTGCCATATCGCCTCCCCTAAGGTGCCACGGATATAGTATAATAAAAATACACGATACGAACACCAAAATAAAAATTTAATAAGGCCACACTAATAAAACAGCAAAGATGGATGAAATGGTGCAGGAGTGGACAGGACTGCTTATAAATATGGGTAAAAATGGTTATGGACTACTCATCCATTCTATTTGCTATTCACCTAGCCTACTGTTGATGGACATTTTGGTTATTTCTAGTTTGGAGTTATGATAAATATTATGCTATTATGAACATTTTTGTGCAGTCTCTTGCTGTACCTATGCATTCATTTCTGTTGGGTTTATAACTAAGAGTGGAAATGCCAGGTCAAAAGCTATGCATCTATTCAACTCTTATAGGAATGACAATTGAGTTTCCAAAGTTGTACCGATTTACACCCCCACACACAGTAGATAGGGATGCCTAATGTTCCACATCCTCATGAACGTTTAGTATTACCTCTCTTTAATTTTAGTCATTCTGGAGGGTGATTCATAGTATTATATTGTATATTTCAGTTGCATTTCATTCATTGTCAGTGAGATTGAAGCTGATAAACTCCTGGAACAACTAATGAAAGCAAAAAAGAGAAAAAGCACAAACAACCAATATCAGGAATGAAAAAAGAGCCCTCACTACAGATACCTAAGAAATCAAACAGACTGTGTCTACTCAAAACCAGAGATTTATGGAAACTTTCTCTCTGCTTTTCAGGAATATTTGATTTAGTTCTTTTAGCCTCTTGTTTCAGGATAGATTCAGAATTTGGCAAATTTCTGGATGGAAAGACTAAGTATGTCTAATGTTTACACTTCAGCACTACAGGATTTCCAAAAGCTCTTATGGTTTCTCTTATCCTCCCTGCCCCCATCCTTTGCCCACCCTCAGTGGCCTCGCCAAGGGAAAGCACTGATTCACAGCCTCTAGCTTAGGCACAGAGTCAACAAGTGCCCCAAAGAGAAAAGACAGTGGCTTATCTTTAGCTCCTTCTGAAACTTTCCTCTCTTTCTGGAATTTCAGTTGCTTTGGACTTCTCTGCTTCCAAAGCTCTCTTCAAAATATGATTTGTTCTCAGCAAGAACATTGGGGTGCCACTAATTGCTCTACCTACCTAGATGTGGTCTGATTGTGTACTTCTCTTTTTTATTATTTAAATTTTCCCCCTCCATTAGTATTCTTTTCTGTGGTTGTGTACAGATCATAACAGGCATCCTTGACTCATAAAAATTTAAAGTTAAATGACACTTATGCCCTATTTGTGGACATTGCAAAAATACCCATGAATATTTGATTTTATTAAATAATCAATTTTAATTTAAAATGATTTAATTTCACTTTTCCTTTCCTGACTTCTGTGCTATACTTTCCATGTTTTATTTTCCTATATATTTGAAATGCTACAAGTTTACTATTTTATGCAATTAATATTCAGTTTGCTCTGTTTCTATTACTGTTTTATTTAATTAATATTCATTTAGATTTGTCTACATGCTTATGATTTTCACTACTCTCCTTTTTTCCATTATCTCTGGACTTCTGCCTGGGATCACTTACTTTTGTCTTATAGAATGTCACTTAACACTTCCTTTAGTGCAGGGCTGGTGATGAATTCAGGGACATTGTTGTTTGTCTGAAAATGTCTTTAATTTGGCTTCATTCTTGAAGGATACTTTCTCTGGGTACAGAATTCTAGTCAGTTTATTTCCTTTTACATTTTAAAAGATATCCCAATGTCTTCTGGACCTCATTGTTTCTTTGGGAAATCAGCTATAAGCATTGTTGCTCCCCTGAAGGCAATCTATATAAATTTTTCTACTTCTAACTTCTTTTAACATGTACTTTTTCCCTCTGCTTTTCAATTCTCTTTTCTATTTCTATTCATAGGATTCTTTTCATTTATCCTGTTTGGTGTTCTATAGGCTTCTTCAACCAGTGGCTTTATGTCTTTAATCAGTTTTGAAAAATAATGTCATTAATGTTTCAAATACTGCTTTTGCACTATTTCCTGTCTATTCAGCTTCAAATCTATTATGATTTTCTCTCTCTTCCATATTTTCTGAGACTCTTACGTCCTGGTTTTCCCAGGATAGTCACGGTTTATACCTAATGACATTGTGTATCACTCTATTTAGCATAGGTTTATATTCAATAAAGTATTTTTATAAATAATTACACTAAAATGGGCCAGGATGTATTTGGATGGTCTCTGTATGTCAACTGCCATGAACATTGATAATACGAGAGATTTTTGTGAAATTATCAGAATTTTCACTCTACTAGGTTAAACCTGAAATATAAATAGCTACCAGCCATCTATTTTCTTGAATCTTTCCAGATATGATTCAATAAACTCCTTCTTTTTAAAGACAATATGCAAGGAGATTTTGGTGGTAAAAAAAATGCGCTCTGTACCAATGAGGTAGGGACAGCTAACTTCTTTTGGTCTCTAGCAGTGAGTGGCAGAAGTATTTGATATTACTATCCTAATTGATTGTTTGGTTCCTCAACCAATTGGGCCTTTTCCCATGCTGTGACCTGTGCAGGGCATAAAGCTGCCAAGTCCCAGTCAATGTAGTCAATAGGAATGTGGAAAATTATAGATTAAACACATATGATATATATGTAGGAAATAGAGACTGAATAGGCCTGCCATAAAGCAAAACATCACAGTCTGAATGCTCTTCCCACTATGGTCTTGTTGTTACTGCATGGTGTACGTTTAGAACGCTTCATTTTATTACTTGATAGTGCTTTTGTATGTTACAATAACCCTTTTATCAGAAATGAGCTAAAACAATAGGAATTATATGTTTAATCAAAAAATTAAGTAGCAAATTTCCATTTCTCAAGATAGTTGATGATAAACACGTAACTTATACAAAATGCTTGCCAACATTTAACATCTACCATAAGGGCTGTATCACTGACCACATGGAACTCAGAAGATCTAAGTCAGATGAAAAGGCATCAGCATCTATTTCAAAAGGCTGGGCACAGCAGGTCATGCCTGCAATCCCAGCAATTTGGGAGGTCAAGGCAGGTGGATCTCCTGGGACCCCGGAGTTTGAGACCAGCCTGGCCAACATGGAGAAACTCTGTCTCTACTAAAAATACAAAAAAATTTGCCAGGCATGATGGTGCAGGCCTGTAGTCCCAGCTACTCCGGAGGCTGAGGCAGGAGAATCACTTGAACCTGGGAGGCAGAGGTTACAGTGAGCCAAGATCGAGCCACTGCACTCCAGCCTGGGTGACAGAGCGGGACTCTGTCTCAAAAAAAAAAGAGTTAATCGTTACTTTAGTTTCTTTAAGCTTACTTTAAGAAAACTGTATTTAAAAATGACAATTTAATATAGGCAGCAGCAAAAGGTTTGGTTACATATTACTTTCTGAATTAAGACTTTTATTAAATCAAATAACTGGTGTTCTAAATTAATTTTACTTACAATTCTAAGTTTTCTTGATCATGTTTGAAAAGTAAAATGATAGTGATTTGTGTTGCTTTGGCAGAAGAGAAATTTTACAAACAGATAATAATACCAGTGTTATAATAGTGTCATCAGATTCTTCAAACAGAAAATAATCTAAGTAAATTACAACAATTATGCAATTTTTCATATACTTTCAAAGTAAAGCTTCTGGAACTTCACTCTGTCAATGAGGAAACACTTGATATTATTGCAAATGCTATTGTAAATTCAGTAGAAACCTCAATATTAAAAATAAAGTGATTTGTTTTTGAAGTGATAAGAGAGATACATGTTTTGATAAAGCACAGCACTATTTTAGAAACAATTACATTACCAATAAAGAAACTGGTAGAAGTCATATATGGCACTGGTTTTGGTTCACACGTATTTTATGATTATATGTATCCAAAAAGGCTATGATGTTTTGTCAATGAAATAGAAGTGATAGTCATCAAATTTTTTTAAAAAGAGCATACAGTATAGTTAGAGTAATTAAACTACAAAATGTAATGTGGAAAGCTGATATGGGTAACAAAATTTCTTCATCAGGGAAGTATAAACTTTATTGGCCAATGTTAATCAGACATTAGAAATATATAAACCTTTGAGAAATTAATTTGTAAATTAACCTAAGTATTTAAAAATGGTAGTGGGTGAAATCATTTGTAAATAAGTCCTCTAAATTTTGGGTGCTTTCTTCCCCCAAATCAACTGAAAATCTTTACTCCCAGGAATCAAGGCACAGAGCATCAAAAAATGAGTTAGAGTTTTTGACACTTCCAGAGAATTGTATTTATTCAAAACAAGACTTGCAAATAGGCAGATCATAAATTAACCTACAAAAATGAGGGAAGCCATAAATGAATTCAAAGAGCAGTGTACTTGATTGAGTTTTTAAATTCTATAATTAAGCTTTGAAATATTTTACGTCTTTTGATGAAGTGCTTATTTTAAACTAGATAAATTTTGTGTTACTGGAATGAAATGAAAGTGAGAAAGTCTATAATTTTTATAGTATCTACATTTTTGCTAAACATTTAAAAATTATGGCAAGGGTAACTCACTTGACAAATTTGGTCTTGTAAAAATTTTGTCAAAGAAAGGCAGTCTGAATAGAGGTAGAAAGACAGCACCTGTGTGACTATTCAGTCTGAAACATTTACATATTCAATGCAAAAACGATTGCAATTGAGAATATCCTTTCTTTAGCAGAATGTGATCTTAGCTTACCAGGTACCTCAGCACCTGTAGGGAGAGTACTTTCTTAATTAAAGATTTCAAGGTCTACAGCAAAGTGTCAATTAAAGATGTCAATAATTTCAAATTAATTAACCTTCATATGCAAGTTTGAAGATCACAGATGATTGTGTGAAAGTTTAAAGTAGTAAGAACACTGAGAAAAAAATTTTTAAAACTCTTTCAGAAAAGTAAAAGTGACAAAGTATTAGACGTAGAGATGGTCAAGAAATAATCATAACAGTAATACTGATTAAAGTGTGTGAATATGTGTCAAGGATAATTGTGCTTGTATTACCTTTAACGTTCAAATCAGTATAAAGAGGTTATTCTTGAATTTGCTTCAATGTACATGAATATATGCTATTTTTGTTTTTTAGGAAGATTTTCTTGTCAAATAGTTTTTAGTATAGGACTATCCTATAGATCCAACAATATAAGAAATGAATTTTCAGTCAGTAAATCAATAATTTTAATCAATTTAATTTACTCTCAAAATTGTTTTGATTTAACCATAAATTATATAAATTATATGGTCATGTATCCATATGTCTCTTCTGCATTTTAGAAGTTCTTCTTTGAGAAAGGGTCTTGCTATGTTGCCTAGGCTGGTCTTGAACTTCTAGGCTCAAGCAAGCCTCCCCATGTAGCTGGGATCATACGCACATACCACCATGCCCGGCTTCTGCATTTTCTATTCTCAGTCTCTGGTGTCCTGAGCCCTATACCAATTCTTACCCTCTCTCTCCATTAACAAATTGCTTTACAGAACATTTCAGGTATCAACTCATTCATACAATTTTGTATTATAGAATATACAGATCTATGCAATTTTTTAAACTTTCTGAGTGTGTGAACTCAATATATTCCTCATTCATTCCTTCATTCATCACTTTCCCACATTGCAGGTGCTGAGGGCGCTGAGAAACTCACTCAGTAGGCGTGTGTGTGGGAGAGATGAAGGCACCCTTCCATTGCTCTGAGGGCCTCTTCCTTCAGGTCAGGTGGCTCTGCAGACTGCAAGACAAGTGAGGCCCAATGACTACAACGTGCATTCCCTGGATCCCCTACGTACCAAAAAGAAAGAAAAAATAAAAGAATTACAGGCAGACCCTCTCCACACTTTTAGTTCTCCAGGATCACTGAGGTGGTGGAGTTGCAAAATTTCACAGGCCCAGGGCCCACAGGCTTGGTGGGGTGGGGTGTGGCTCCATGGGTGGGTGCTTCCTCCTCTGCCGACCTCACCCCAGCCAGCCGCTACTGCTGCCTCTCCACCCACCCCCCAGGTGCTGCAGCCCACAGGGTCCTTTGTCCCTCACTGCCTACACACTGTGCTTACCCTTTTGGAGAGCGGCACAGTGTCATCTCTAGATGCCAAGAAGCCAAAGTCAAGGTCATCCTGTGCCCTGCGCTGAGGTTATTTCTTGCAAGTGTGGAGTTATAACTGCCACAGTCCAGGCTTGTGCAGCAGACAGGAAGTACACACCCCGTTCCCAGAAAATGCCCTTCCTCACTTTTACCATCATAACCAAACAGCTGCTGTGCCCCCCAACCCAGCCCATCCCACCAGGCTCATACTCTGCAGACTGCCTCTCTCCACTACACTCAGCTTCTTCCTAGGACAGGTCTCTTTTCTTCCTTCACCAACAGCCTGGGTTGTTTCACAAACTCTCTTTGGTTCTTATGTCTCCCTGCCCCCACACCCTGCTTTCTTTTTTAAAGGCTGGTGTTCTGCATTGTTTAATAGAGATGCTAGTCAATATCATAATGGGAAGCATACAAAAAAAACACCCCACAGTGCTAGCTACTAAAAAATGTAAATTAAATGCCTAAAAGTCTGTGTTAGGAATTTTTAAAGAAAGAAGAAGAAAGAAAAGGAAATAGTAGAGAATGAAGGCCAGACAGACCTAATGATGACAGTGAGGAACATTCTGTAGAAAAATGTAGTAGAAAGGTGGGACTGATGGAGGAGGACAGTGTGCCTGTCATTGTCAGCTAGGGGAATGGAGTTTTGTGGCGCCTCTCATGGTCTCTGCCTACCCTCCCCTGGGAGAAAAGACTGGTAGAGAACACGTTGAGATACACATTTTCCAAAGGTAGGTGAGGCCTGTCGTGAATGTGAACCTACAGGTTTCTTTGTATAACTCCCTGGGCATCAAAGTAACTTTAGCCCCAGGGCAGAAGCCACTGTCCTAATGTGCTAATTCTTCCATCAATGCAGTTCGCTGAATCAGCAATGCCAAGTTCAAGCCCCAAGTCAGCTCCAAGGCTTCTTGGAGACCTAGGAATTGTGTCCTGTTTTTACTCCTTTTTGCTTATACATGTTTTGTGACTTCTGTACCATGGACATACTTACCTGTAAAAAAATTTTGAAGTTATTTTTGGAGGAGAAACATCCTTTGATTTTATCATATACCTAAATACTACTAACCATATGTCTGACCGTAGTCTAAGCACATTTCACACACGAACTCAATCTTCCCATTTCACACTTAAACTCAATCTTTGCTCTTTAGGAGCCATTATTTTTGCCCCCGTTTTACAGATGAGGAAAATGAGACACAGGGAAATTCAATGATTTGCCCATGGTCACTCAGCTAGTAAGTGGCAGAGTCAGACTATGAATCGAGCTGTCTGGCTTCAGAGTCTTTACTTCTAAACTCTAAGTCGCGCTGCCTTCCCCTGTGAAAAAACTGATAACACTGGCTGAAAGGTTAATGGAGTAAAAAGATTTTCAAAAGATTGTAACAGATGAGCGAATTAGAGCCAAAGCAGAAAGAGCACGTGGAGCATTTTACATCACAGCACGCTGGTGAAAAGGCCTCTGGAATGTCCCGGGACATCGGCCGGCTATCAGGTGTGGTCAGGAGAAAACACAGCAGCCCACAAGCTCTTGGGCACCAAGAGAGAAAACATGTAGTGTGAATTGGCAAAGTGATGAACAGTAGAGAACGTGGCCGAGTGAAATACTGTTCCCCCAAAGAAAGGGACAATAGAGGGACCCCATTAGAATATGGGCCCCAAAACAGTTGTGGATGTGTTCTGTGAAGAGCTGGGAGGGCCGGCAATGAGAAAACAGGTGGGAGAAGAGGAGAGAAAACAATGAATATTTGATTTTGGTGTTTGTGAGAAATAAATGCAATCACATCTGAAAATGTGTTCTTTGATCTGAAAGCTGTTTATAATCTCATTCAACTTCTGAGTATCTTCAGGGTTCGACTCTGTAAGAATGAATGAGTTCGCAGCTGTAAAGCCCCTCCAGCTACTGAAGTGTTGAAAGAGGAGAATATGTTTCATTAACTCTTCCCTGGGAGGATGGTACCTAGGCACTGTTATTAGCACTGGGAAGGCCCGCCTGGTAAATGAATTAGACACCACTGAACACTCACCAGAACAACTTTCTTTTGCCATGGCCTCCACCAAACATCTTTCATGCCCCTATATCCCTCCCTTTCCTCCCTAGTCTTAGAGTCACTATAGTACGTGAATCATTAATTCTTTTCCAGTAGGAGGTTAAAGAAATGATAGGTTCTCCATTTCCACTCATCAAAGGACATGCTATGTTATATTATAAGGACTCAGCGAGGACATAGCAATGCTTTTGGAACACCATCATCTAATGCTCCTTTTTTGTTGTTAGTCATTTTTCCTGGAGTTTTTGCTTCCCTTGTCCTTGCCAACCTCCATTTATTCCTTTTTACTCTTTGTCATGTTATAGCTGAGTTTGGGGACTTAGGTTATTCACATATATTTTTAAATCAATATATGCTTTTCTGCTCCAAACAATATCAAAAAATAGATTTTTCTTTTGGCAAGAGAGCAAAATGTGATTTAGTACTGGCACTTGATAAGCTACATACGTTTGGCCATAAAGGATATTAGCTATGACGTTCTTGACTAATAACTTGTCTCAAGTGGAATTCACAGCTTTCGATAAATTAATAATCTTTTTGACAGATTAATTATATTGCCACCCTGAGCTCACAGAAAAGCGGGTTTATCCAAATGCTTTCAGTATCCTTTGTAATTCTTAGAAAGCAACAATTTCCTTTTTCCCTTTTTCGGGAAGAAAAAGCAAACTCTTAAAGCAGGCAGTAGATATCGCTGGCCTTTTGGATCCTAGGAGCCCTTACACTTAGGAGGCACTGAGTGGTGATGCAGGTGGCAGACACAAGGCTGGGTTATAAGGATTAGCATCTCAGATTGCTGGGGAAATAGCTGTGAATCTAATCCTTGGTTAGGAGACCACGGGTGCTCCCATGCCAAACCCCCAGAAGAAAAGGTAAAAACTAAAGAGCAGAAGAAAACAGAGACAAGACCATCATAACCTTCAGACAAATGCTCTATGACCCCCTGGGTTAGTCCAACATTAAAAGGTGATACTGAGAGAATGCCTGAAACCTTCACCATGTTGAATAGCAAGAAAGCAAATGCACACCAAGCAGGCAGTCCAGAGGCCTTCCCCAGACTCTCCTCTATTGTCACAGAACTGCCATCAGTGCCACCACCATCCCCAAACCACTCACCACCAAGTACCACCACAGTTTAGAAACCCAGAGGAATAAAACACACGAAAGAAGCTGCCAGCTTCGCTGGAAGACATGCTTAACTTAGCTACGGGGGTTAGGGTAAGCATTCAAGGAAGCCAGCGCTCTTGGATTTAATTAATACCTCCATTTAATTCCATTTGAAAACATCTCACTGGGCTCCAACTATGTGCCAGTCGCTGAAGGTCTAGGGGGAAGGAGATGAACTGTGCAGGTGTTCGCCTCACGTCCTGCACACATACAGCGCCACTGCGGGGGTTTTGACTTGTGTGCTGTTTGTCTCCCCTCCCCTGCCTTCCGCCGAGGGAAGCCCATGGGATCTGAGCAGCAGCCCTCAGAGTCTTCCTTGAGATTTCAGAAGGGCAGGGTCTCACATCCTTTTCAGTCCCAAACAGTAATAATGTCTACCTGGTGCAACTGGGAGACAGCTTTTGAGAGCAAGAGACGAGAGAATGAGACAGCAAGGAAGAGAAAAAGACTAGAACCAGACACACACACAGAGACTAGAACCACACACACACACACACACACACACACACACACACACACACACACAAAGAAACTAGAACACACACACACACACACACACACACACACACACACACACACACACACACAAAGAGAGACTAGAACCACACACACACACACACACACACATACACACACACACACACACACAGAGACTGGAACCACACACACACACACACACACACATACACAAAGAGAGACTAGACCCACACACACACACACACACACACACACACAAAGAGAGACTAGAACCACACACACACACACACACACACACACACACACACAGAGAGACTAGAACCACGCACACACACACACACACACACACACAGAGAGACTAGAACCACGCACACACACACACACACACACAAAGAGAGACTAGAACCACGCACACACACACATAGAACCCACCCCCCCACACACAGAGACTAGAACACACACAGACACACACACACACACACACACACAGAGACTAGAACCAGACACACACACACACACACACACACACACACAGACTAGACAACACACACACACACACACACAGAGACTAGAACCAGACACACACACACACACACACAGAGACTAGAACCACACACACACACACACACACACAACAAAAAAAGAGGAGAGACTAGAACCAGACACACACATGCACACACACACACACACAGGCAAAGAGAGAGAGAGTGGTGGGGGAGAAAGAGAGAGGAGAAAGAAGAACTCTTTGGGCCTCTAGTTCAAGCCTTCCCAAGCCAGATCCACATTCTGGATTTGCCAGTAACTTGAGCTGGTGTGACCTGAGTTTGTGAAAGAGCCACGTATGTAGTCCTGACTGCTGTAGTTACTGAGTTTCGAATGACAGAGAAGATCATTGTGAACTCATGAGTGGAGCTCATGAGAAATACTCTGGGCTTTCCAGGAAAGAAAAGGGGAGCATGAAGGTCTCATTTGCAGGGAAAAGCAAAGGAAAATGTAAAGAACAGTAAGCTAAGAAAAGAAAGATGGGCATCAGGAGCTCTGGATGCACGCTAACTGTGACGCTTTTTTTTTTTTTTTTTTTTTTTTTTTGAGATGGAGTCTCACTCTGTTGCCCAACCTGGAGTGCAAAGATATGAATCAGCTCACTGCAACCTCCATCCCCCAGGTTCAAGCAATTCTCCTGCCTCAGCCTCCTGAGTAGCTGGGACTACAGGTGTGCGCTGCTATGCCCAGCTAATTTTTGTGTTTTTAGTAGAGACTGAGTTTTACCATGTTGGTCAGGTCGGTCTCAAACTCCTGACCTTGTGATCTCCCCTGCCTCAGCCTCCCAAAGTGCTGAGATTATAGGTGTAAGCCACTGTACCCGGCCAACTGTGAGGCTTTTTTTTCTTTTTCTTTTCTTTTTCTAGGAGAAAAGGCATATAAATTTATCAAAATGCACAGGGTTGGGGTGTGAATCACAAAGTGATGACCCCACTTATGCAGTTTGGTACAGACACTTACATACCCTTCTGCTTAGAGGAAAGGGAGCCAGGAAGTGTGGATGACTTTGGGTGGCTAGTAAATGATATTTAGGGGAATTCGATGGGCTTTAAAATCATACAGTGGCCTGGGACACAGTCTGCTGGGCCCACAGAGCAGATGATAGTTTGTAACAAGTCTGTCCAGGTATGCTGATAGACTGCAGTCTTTCTTCCTGCAATGTGAGTCCCACTTATGAAGAGTCAGAGAAGGGACCAGAGGTCATTGTTCTTCTTTGACAGGTCTGGACTTTCCATGCACAGGGAACTTCAGAGAACATCTTCATCTTAGGCATAGGGAGAGACAGGGGATTGAGAAGCAGGAGGTGGTGCGTGTCACAGAGACCTCGTGACTGCTGCTTCATGTCAGCATGTCTAAGAGCCATAACTGGGGGTAAGAGTTTCTGAGCCCCATTGCAAACTTACTATTCTGCTTCAATGAATTACCTTGCACATGAATCACTCCACACTTATTCAACTCTGTTTGTAAAGTAAATGTTTTGTTTAGAAATAAAAATGGAATGAGTTAGCAAAACTATGATCCTTCAGACCTGGTGAAGTATTTGGAGCTGTTTTCCTGTTTAATTTTGATTTTTCATAAATCTGGACCTAGACTCATCTATGTTTAACACCAGTTTTGAGTGATACATGTGTTTGTTTTTATTTATCATTTAGCTTCCAGGATACTAGAGTAGAAATAAGGATACTGCAAAAGGAACATGCATGTATTCCTTGCCTGAGAGGCAAGAGGACAATGGGAAGACTTGGCCTTGCCAGACAGCATGCCCCAACTGTTGGGGTCACCCACATGGTGTTGAGGCTCAATAACTCCAAATTTGGGATATCTTTACTATCGTTCTAATAGTCTACTCTTCTTCTATTAGCCTCTCATCCTATTATTCTATTATTGTGTTTCGTCCAGACCCCAGAGACTAAAGATATACTTCTTTTTAAATTTTTTGATACATTATATTTGTACATATTTATGGGGTGCCTGTGTAATGTGAAATTACATGCATAGAATGTATAATGGTCAAGTCAGAGTATTTAGGGTATCCATCATCTCAGTATTTATCTCTTCTCAGTGTTGGGTTACATTTCAAGTCTTCTCTTCTATCTATTTTGAAAAATACAATATGTTATTGCTAACTGTGGTCACCCCACTTTGCTATCAAACATTGCAGCATTCCTCCCAACCGTTTATTTGTATATTAATCAACCTCTCTTCATCTTCTCCCTCTCACCCCCAAACCCTTCCCAACCTCTGGGATCCATCGTTCCACTCTCTACCTCCATGTGATCAACATTTTCAACCCTACATATGAGAGAGACACGCATATTTGTCTTTCTGTCTTTTTTTTTTTTTTTTTTTTTTGAGCTGGAGTTTCCTCTTGTTACCCAGGCTGGAGTGCAATGGTGTGATCTCGGCTCACTGCAATCTTCGCCTCCTGGGTTCAAGCAATTCTCCTGCCTCAGCCTCCCAAGAAGCTGGGACTACAGGTGCGTGCCACCATGCCCAGCTAAATATTTTGTATTTTTAGTAGAGACGGGGTTTCACCATGTTGACCAGGATGGTCTCGATCTCTTGACCTCGTGATCCACCCGCCTCGGCCTCCCGAAGTGCTGGGATTATAGGCGTGAGCCACCGTGTCCGGCCGCATATTTGTCTTTCTTTGTGTTGGTTACTTCACTTCACATAATGATAAAGATGCTTTGGTGCCTTATGCCGAGATCCCCCAAATTCCACTCTGAGATGTCAGTGGTTGATGCCGACTCCCCAGGTGAGGCTTTCCAGCTCATCCTTTTACCTCAGAATGTACAGAGATTCAGATGTAAATTCTGACTCATACCCCCAAGTTCTTGTGACATTGAAAAACCCAGAGAGGGCTTTGTATACACATGGCCATGCCTGACTATCCGTTTAGTCAAAAAGGCACACTGGTGGTTTAATTGAATTGACCTTTTGGTTATATGACAAAGTTAATGGGATTACAGACAATCCAATTATACATATTGACACAGACTATAATGAACTCTATTGTGGTAAGGAGAATTTAAAATAAGTTACCTAACTTTTCTTGGCTCCATTTTTTTTTCTAGATCTGGAGGGGCAAACAAAAATATCTGACACAATCAGAAGGCTACACAAGGATGTTCCAAGTAGCATTTTGTACAATGGCAAAGCATTGTTAATAACCTAAATCTGTATCAAAAAGATTGAATGAAATACCGTACATTCAGATGCAGCGTTAAAAAAAGATACGCTTTATACACAGTTCGTCACTCATATCCATGGGTTCCAAATTTGTGGATTCAATTAACATAGCTCAAAAAATTGTTTTAAAAACAATACAACAGTAATACAAGTATAAAAACAACACACTATAACAACTATTTACATAGCATTTACCTCGTATTAGGTGTTATAGGTCATCTAGATATGACTCAAAGTAGATGGGAGAGTATGCTAGATTGTATGCAAATACTATGCCATTTTATACAAGGGACTTAATCCGTGGATCTTTGGTATGTATGGGGAGTTCTGGAGCTAATTCCCCACAGACACCAAGATACAATTGTATTGCCATGGAAAGCTGTCCATGATATATTTGTGAAATGGGAAGAGAACTAGGTTGTATGACAAGTATGCCATAATTTTGTGACTATGTTTATGTGTACATATACATTACAAATCCTAAAAGGAACTTAAAATAAATAACAAAAATATTCAATTAATTCAAAAGAAGGCAAGAAAAGAATGAGGAGGAACAAAGGAAAGATAGAAAAAGTAAATAAAAAGATGATATATTTAAAGTTAACCATATAAATAATTACATTAAATGTAGCGTAAATGGTCTAAATACTCCAGTTAAAAGGTAGAGATTGTTATATTGGCCCAACTATACGCTGCATACATGAAATACAATAAAATAATAATACAAAAATAGGTTAAATGAATGAGAAAAGACAAACTGTGCTAACACTGATTAAAAGAAAGATGGAGTACCTATATTAATATCACACAAAGTATATTTCAGAGGAAATAATATTATTAGGGATAAAAAGATTATTTCATAATAAAGGAATCAATTCTTCAAGAGAATATAACAATACTAAATACATATGCACCCAATAAAAGATCTTCAAAGCATACAAATCAAAGATTGATATGACAACCGGAAGAAATAGAGAAATCCACAATGACAGTTTACCATCCCATTTTTGATAACTGATAAAATAATAGAAAGAAAATCAGTTAGGATATAGAATAGATGATGTAAACACTATCAACCAACTTGACCTAATGACATCTAACACTCCATCCAAGAACAGCAGAATATACATTCTTTTCAATGCACACAGAACATTTACCAAAATAAGCCACATTCTGGGCCATAAAATGAGTCTCAATAAATATAAAAGGATTTGTTATACAAAATATATTATCTGGTCACAGTGGAATTAAAACATAAATCAATTACTGAAAGATCACTCACAAATTTCCAAATATTTGAAAACTAGCATATTTCTAAATAACCCCAGGGGGTCAAAGAAGAAATCATAAGTGAAATTAGAAAAGTATTTGAACTGAATAAAAGTGGAAACATAACATATCAAAATTTGTGAGATGCTGCTAAATAATACTTAAAAGGAATTTTATTGCCCTACACTAAAACATTAAAAAAGAACAAAGGTCTCAAATCAGTAACCACCACCCTTACATTAATAAACTAGAAAAAAAAGAGAAAATTAAACACACAGTAGTAGGATGGAGAAAATAGCACACATTAGAGTGGAAGTCAGTGAAATAGAAAAGAGAAAAGCAAAAGAGACAAATCAATGAAACAAAAAGCTGGTTCTTTGAGAAGATCAATATAGTTGATCAATCTTAAGCCAGACTGATCAGGGAAATAGAAACAGAAGACATAAGTTACTAATATCAGAAGTAAGGGAGGTGACATCCTTGCAGATTCCATTGCTATTAAAAGGATAATAAGGGACTAGTATTGTATTAGTTTCCTAGGGTTGCTGTACCTAAGTACCGTAACTGTATGGCTTAAACAACAGAAATTTATTCTCTCTTAGTTCTGGAGTTAGAAGTCCAAGATCAAGGTGTCAGCGAGTCATTTTTCCTCTGAGACTCTGGGTAGAATTCTTTCTTGCCTTTTTCTATCTTCTGGTGGGGGCTAGAAATTCATGGCGCTGCTTGGCTTACAGCTGCTTCATTCCAATCTCTGCCTCTGTTGTCTGTGGGTTTATGCTTCTGTGTCCATATTTCTCTCTTCTTATAAGGACACCAGCTATATTAGATGTAGG
Source organism: Ateles fusciceps (assembly GCA_036589455.1). Lineage (NCBI taxonomy): Eukaryota > Metazoa > Chordata > Mammalia > Primates > Atelidae > Ateles > Ateles fusciceps. The sequence goes on from JAZHEH010002229.1 coordinate 1,067,461, forward strand.
GCCCGCCCTAATCCAGTATTACCTCATCTCCATTAATTACATCTGCAAAGACCCTGTTTCTAAATAAGGTCACATTCTGAGGTTCTGGTGGACGTGAATTGTTGGGAGATGCTATTCAACCCAGTACAATTATGAACAACCTATACCAATAAATTCAACAATTTAGAAGAGCTGGTCAAATTTCTTAAAATACAAACTAGTGAATTTCACACAAAAAGAAATAGATAACCTGTCTCACTAAGAAATAAATACCTGAGTAGTCCTATATCTATTAGAGAAATTAAAGTCATAATAGTTTAAAACCTTCCCGCCAGGAAAAACAAACAAACAGACAAAAAACAAAGCGTCAGGACCAGATGGCTTCACTGATGAATTCTTCCTTAAGGAAGAAATAATATCAATTCTACAATTCTGCAAATTGAAGACAAATGAATACTTCCCTCCACTCATTCTATGAAGCCAGTCCTGATACTAAGCCCTAACAACCAAAACCAGGTAAAGAAAAAGAAAGCTACAGAAAAGTATCTTCGTGACTATGATACAAACTTCCTAACAAAATTTTAGTTAATTGAATACAAAAAATCTAGAAGAGACTATTCATCATGACCTAGTGGGGGGTTGCCTGAGGAATGCGTGATTGGTTTAACATTTGAAAAATGAATTGATGTGATTTACCATACTAATAAACTGAAAAAAAAGGGAAATACTCATGCCATCCAAGAGACATAAAAAGCATTTTCCAATATTCAATATCAATTCCCAATAAAAACTGTCAGCAAACTAGAAATAGAAGGGAACTTTTTCAGTCTGATAAAGGCCACCTGTGGAAAAACCTACAGCTAACTTCATGCTTTATGGTGAAAGACTGTTTTCTCCCTAAGATCTGGAACAAGGTAAGACTTTTCTGCTCTCACTACTTTTATTCAACATGGTGCTGAGGTTCTAACCAATGTAATTGATAAATGTATATTTATCAATTACATTTGATATTATGTCAATAAATAGTACATTTGGCTTTTTTATCTTCATGCTTCTTTTCTTTTAACCAATTTGCAGAGAAGGGGATATAACCTACATACCCTAAATTATACAGATACTAAGTATATAAGCTGATAAATTTTTGCATATATTTTCAGAACCCCAAGAAGTATCTCATGCCCCCTCCCAATTAATAATTCCCACAACACAACCATTCTCCTGACATCCACCATCGTAGATTTGTTTGGTTTGTTTCTTTGCTTGAAGTAAGTGGAATCATAGCGTGTGCTCTGTGCCTGCTTTCCTTCACAAAACATTACGGCTGTGAGACTCATCCTTGATGTTGCATGTGATCATTGTTAAATCTTGTTTCTTACTGTGTCATATTCCACTGCGTGAATAAACCATGGTTCATTTATCTATTGTACTACTGCTGGTGGACATGTAGGCTCCATTTACAATGGGGCTGCATCCTGATAAATCCACTGTAAAGTTAGAAATTCCTAAATTGAACCATTGTAAATCAGGCACTGTTCGTACATACCTGTTAGGATGGTTAAAATTCAAAAGACTGACTGTATCAAATGTTGGCAGAGATGTTCCAGTTCATGGCTATTAAGCTGCTATAAATGATCTCGTTTGTGCCTTTTGGGGAGACAGAAGCACTTGCATCTGATTGACAGGTGTGGCCCCTAGTTGCAAAAGAAGCTGAGAAAGCAAGGGGCTCGCACTTTCTGAAGGGGAAGGCTGGCTCAGCTTGCTGCCAAGACTCCTTATGTGGGGATTTCCCCAAGACCAGGAAAGGGGTTCAGCTGCTGTGCGACCAAAAAGAATGACAAATGTCCTCCATCTGTTTCTCGGTGGCTTATTCCAGCAGAGTTTATAAGAAGCAGTAATTAGAAGGGACCACACCTCCTAACAATCTCCTTACCCACCTCAGCTCCAAATAAGTCAGCAAAGTCCAACTCCCAACTCCATCAAACCTACCTGTTGCAGTGGTGCCTGCACTTGTATTATGTGGAGGATTGTCTGAACCACCACTCCCTGAAAAAGAAAGGGTTCCAAGGTTCACTAATTCGGGGTTACTGCATCCTTTTACCCCACTGACGATGTACAACCTACATTAGTAGAGAAGTCCCCCTAGGAACAAAACTGTTTTATTCTAGCATTTCTAAAACTCATTTTCAGGTTCCAGCCATAGCTTTCTGCAGAGCCACTGTCTCCGGGACTGTGGTGTAGGAAACAGTCCTTTCTGAGTTTGTGGAAATGCTTTCCTGTGTTCTTCAGGTTTTCCTTCTTACGATGTAATGGCCAGACCATCCCCACCGGCCAGCATGTGTGGGATCTAAATAATTTGGGGATACTTTTGCCCCAGATGCTTGCTCAGGGATATCTGAAAATCTGCTTTCAGAGATTGGTCTGCTTTTAAAAGCACAGATGTCATGCTGAGGTCTTTTCATAAAAATCAGTATTTTTTGACTGGATAACAAAATCCCAGCTCCTTAGCTTTGAGATACTATAGCAGGTAGATAGAGGATAAAGAACTGAGAGAGGGAAGCTTCAGAAGAGGGTTCCTTCAAGAAGCAGGAGTCCAGCACTGAAGGCAAACCCCTTGTCCCAAGTAGCTGCCGGAGGCCATGAAGAGGAGCAGAGCCTTTGGCAGCTCTTGAACAAAGGTCCTGGGACATGAGGCAACCTTTTAGGAGTGGTATTGAGACCTGGGGAGGTTCAAGGGGAAGTGGTGGGAAAATCAAATCCACATAGGAATACATTTGTTGTGAGGCTGAAAACAAAATCTGGTTTGTACCATATTTACTCTTAAACTCAGGACTCTAAAGCATCATGACCCACACCTTCAGGACCTTTCCTAAGACTCTGGACATAATGTGACCATCTTCAAGACTGTATATTTTTTTAATAGAGAATCTATAATTTTGTTGTTGTTGTTGTTTTGCAGAGTTTGGGTTTTTCAATGTTGCCCAGGCTGGTCTCGAACTCCTGGCCTCAAGTGATCCACCCACCTCAGCCTCCCAAAGTGCTGGGATTACAAGCATGAGCCACTGCACCCAGCCTGAGGGCCCATAACATTTGGATCTGCCCAGTCTAGGTATTTGTGCTAAACACATTGTTTTCTTGACATGCCTTTTTCTCCCTTTTCTTTCCCTTTCTGACCTTTGTGTCCGCATCCACTTGGGCAAAGTGCTGTGTGTGCACGAGCATGTGTGCACATGTGTATTGCGTGTGCATGTGTGTGTGTGCATGTGGTCTGTGTGCACATGTGTATATTTGTGAGTGCATGCTTGTATGTGTGGGTGCACGTGTGTGTACATGTCGGTAATGTTACAGGGTATGTGTTTTCGTTGAAATTGCGCAGATTTTCAGGGCCTCACATTGTTCTAGATGCGTTTCTTCCAACTCAAGAAGTCCAATCATATAGCACAAAGCTCTCAGCCCATTTCCCCAGAACAGCTGAAACTTATTGCAGTCATGCTGAAAATGGCTCTAAACATAATTAAGGCACTTTTTTTTCAGCTCCCTGAACATTTTTCTCTCTGCAGATAATGTCTTGGAAATGGCCCAGAACCCTATGGAGTTGTAAAGGCAGCAAGATCTTTGGTATGGTTACATTCCAAAGATGCCTACACAGGTTTATCACATCAAGGGGGAGAAAAAAAGCGTTTCTGCAGCCCCCTCCTTTTGATAAGCCCCTCCACGGAAGGTGTCATGCAAAGCTGGGAATGAGGCCTGAAGTAACTTACAGCAACATGAATGCCCTCTTTCCAGGCAGGCTCAGGGTCTATCATCATATTTATTTGGGGGCAACGTTTTAAATAACTTTCCCTACTGCAAAATCATTCCGGCATTCCTGGCTTGCTAAAATATATTTCATCCCAGGTTACCTTTTAGCAAATGAGAGCTGATTAAGGGTGTTTCAAAAATGGGAAATTCAAGTGCATTTCCGCTGTGGCAGGCCCCTCTCGGCCTGCTATTGTTGGAGTAATGGAAGCAAGAGCCTGTAAATCCAGGATTAGCTCTGCCTGTGCTCCACAGCTCACCTTGACGCAGTCGTTGAGTCTAATTCTGCTGGGCTAGGAGCTGATAAGATGAAAAAGCTTTGCTCACGGGTTTAGTTCCTGACTCTGAAGGACTGGAAAATATGGGTATGAAAGTAAAAGTGTCCCTGAAAACGTCTCACGGATAGGGCACAGCCTCATAGGTGGGGACTGATGTAAAGGGGTTGAAAGGGTAAGCTCAGGGCCTTGGGGCAGGGGCACAGCTGGAGAGGGAGAGGCCAGACATGACCACTGGGAAGAGGGGCCAAGAGGAGAGCAAGGGGCATTCCATGGCTCACCCACTTTCTGTAACTACCACCCACAAGGATCTGAAGTGGCTTCCAGTAAAAGTTGGTAAGCCTGCAAAACTAAAGGAGTAAAAACATAGCTTGTGTAACAAAAGGGGTCAGGGATCATTACATCCAAAAATCAACCATAGGAGAAGCTACTAAAAAGAGAAACAAACTTCAGCTCTGAGCTTCCAGAAATGCAAGGGGGGAAAGGGAAGTGTCATGTGTCACATAATTTTCTTTGCTTAGCAGGACACCGTGGGAACAAGCAGCATACCTGAACCCCCAGTGGCTAGCACAGTGCCCAGCACATAGTACACTCCTGGGAAGTATTTGTCGATTGAATAAATGGGCCAAGAAGCCTGCAGGTTTCGCCTACGGGGAGCCTGCCAAAATTGTCGCTGATGGCTGGCAAACAAAGCAGTGTTGGGAAAAGCGAAAAACAAGGCAGAGTCCTCAAAGGGACTGGCTGCAGAATTCCAACTAGCACGACTTCCTTCCACTTAAAACACATTACGAACTATAACATACAAAAAGAAATGTTCACAAAACATATATGGCCAATTATATCCAGCAGGCAGATTAAAAAGTAAAATAGAGACAGACAGTCCCTGACTCATGATGGCTTGACTTAACGATTTTTTGATGGCGTGAAAGCAGTAAGCATTCAGCAGAAGCCATGCTTTGAGTACCCATAAAACCATTCTGTTTTTCACTTTCACTAAAGTATTCAACAAACTACATAAGATAGTCAGCACTTTATTTTTTAATTTTATTTTTTTGAGATAGTGTCTTACTCTGTCACCCTGGCTGGAGTACAGTGGCAAAATCTTGGCTCACTGTAACCTCTGCCTCCCGGGATCAAGCCATTCTCCTGCCTCAGCCTCCTGAGTAGCGTGGAATTATAGGCACCAACCAGCACACCTGGCTAATTTTTGTATTTTTAGTAGAGAAGGGGGTTTCGCCATGTTGGCCAGGCTGGTCTTGAACTCCTGACCTCAGGAGTTCAAGTGATCCGCCCACCTCAGCCTCCCAAAGTGCTGGGATCATAGGTGTGAGCCATTGCACTTGGCCTCAACACTTTATTATAAACTAGCCTTTGTAGTAGATAATTTTGCCCAACCGCAGGCTAATATAAATGTTCTGAGCATGTTTAAAACAGGCTAGGGTAAGCTATGGTGCTTGGTAGGTTAGGTGGATTAAATGCAGTTTAAACTAACAATATTTTCCACTTACAATGGGGTTACAATGCAATCAAGGAACGCCTGTGTTACCACCACGGCAAAAGCCCCCCTGATGTCCTTCCCATCCAGAGTAATTCATTGTCTTGTAATTCAGCCTAATAATTTCCTTGCTTTTCTTTGTATGTTTGCCACCTATGTACTTCAAACCTAAAAAATATGGCTCTGTGTCTCCTATTTTTGGATGAATGGAAGCACATCAATGTATTCTTTTGTCCTGATTCCCTCACTCAGGATAATGTTTGTGAGTCTCTCCTGTTTGCACAGCTGCAGTTCGGCTGTTGTTGTTGGATTGTGTGAATTACACTTTACACATGCTCCTGTCAGTGGACATTTGGGTTTTATTCTAGTCTTTGGCAGCCTGTGTGGGCTTTCAGGCCAAATGTGAGATACATACCCATGAGCTCTCACTCCTGGTTGACACTTGCTCAAGCTCCCTTGGCCAGCAGGCCGTAGCTGCCCCATGAAAAACACCCTGGTTGCTGCCCAGCAGCTCCAGGGATCTTGTGAGGCTCTAAGTCCTTGCCTGTCCCAGAAATCTGTGTTCTGGGAACCCAGTGACTGTCCTATGGCCTCACACTTGCAGCTGTCTTTCTGGCTCAGACACTGAATTCTCTTTCACTCAAGTTTTACTCTATTTTCTTGTGTCTGGATTTCACCTCTGCTGTGTTTTCTAACTCATGGGCTAATGCTATCCAGCCCACCTGATGACAGTGGCCGGGTTGCCTTCCCCTGTATTAGAAAGGGAATTCCAACTGTCTGCCCAGTGCCCACTCTCTTCCTGGGCTCTCTGATTCTGATCAAACAGGTTTATTGGTTTTGAGGACACGAACCGTGTCTGCTGCATCTTTACAGCCAACTGAGGAATGACTAATCGGCCAGCTGCGACAAAGCCAGCCGGGGGATATAAACGTAAAACTTTCCCACTATTTGATTCAGCCACTGTCTCTCAATTATTTCATTAAGTGAGTTACAAATACTGTTTTATCTCAACCCAAATTGAATAATGAAGGAAATCAGGTTTGTCAATTCAATTAACCAACATTAGTGTGTACTTAGCATGGCCCAGACACCCTTGTTAAGTGCTTTGAATTTAATAATAAGATGAAGAAAAGACAAAATGCTGGGGAAAGTGTTGTTTTTAAAGTGCAGTATGTCCCTGTACTCTAGTGTGGCACTACAGCTCATAGTTAGAATATGAGCTGTAAAGACTTTTTGCTTGTGCAAAGGTGTGGCAGGAAGTGGTGGGGGCGGCAATCATCGCTGAGGGCGGGGAGCACCATCACAGGGAGAGTAGTCCTCTGCATCGTCAGGGGAGGGAGGTATTATGGGGCAGACTTGTTTGGCTGGAGCAGATCTGGGAAGCATGGCTGCAAGCCAGAATCAAGAAGGCCAAAGGAAGACCCCCGACAGAGAGCAAAGTGGGAGGATGTAAGGAGTGGCTGTTCTGAAGCTTTCTCTTTCTAAGTCGTTATTCACTCCATGTTACCCTCACCCTTTCCTAAAGCTTTGTTCGACAGTGTGGTTTACTGTTGGCAGGGCTGGGTAGGATCAACGATTATGCCTGATGGGGACAAGGGACAGGGCAGCCCCACTGGCACGAACTCGCCCAGAGCAGCTGTCGGAGGAGGAAAGGGGCCTGTGGGAGAGGAAGAACACTGGGGCCTGCCTTTCTCTGCTCTCACCAGTAGGGACTTGGGTCAGGCGAGTTGATGTTTCTGGAGCGATTAACCCAGGAATGTGGAGAGCTTGGGACTCTGGGTTAAACATAAAGGAACATGGTGGAGTCCTTGCTCTCAAGGCATTCAGATCTAGATAGAGGAACCAGTCTGCACACGGATGCGTAAAGCACCATGCTGAGCTCCTGGAGGAAGAGGAAGTTGCTCCTGGGGAAGGCTTCCTGGAGGAAGCAGTCTAGAGGCCTCGAGGAACAAGGCATCTGGAGGCCAGGCTGCGTGCAGGTCGTCGTGCCAGGTGGCACCTAGGGCGTGTGGGAACAGCAGCAGCGGGAGACACGGGTGAGCATGTCAGTGCCAGGCCACTGGTTCTCGGATTCCCCAGGTTCTGTTTCTCCTCTCTCTGTTTCTTGCTTCACGGCTTCCAGGGTGCTTCCCCCCGAGAATTCGCACAGTGAGCAAAACTGGAGTCCCTGGGCTCAGCGCCAAATGTGCAGCCGCAAAAAGCTGCTGAGCGGTGCCAGGGGCCCACCTTGGCTCAGGAAGGTCTCCGAACCGTGTGGGGCCACGTGTGTGTCCAGCTCGCCTGCCACCTGCAGTGGCCACGTGGACTCTGCGCCCCCCAGGCTGGAGCCTTTTCAGGCTACGGTGGGCTTGTCCTGGCAGGGCTGTCCCACAGGCTGCCCTTAGCGCCTCTGAGCCGGCCCTGACCAGGTCACCAACCCCGACCAGGTCACCATCCCCGGCTGGGAGCCGCTCCCGGTGCGGTCGGCGGGCCCGCCCTGTTGCTCCATGGCGGCGGCAGCTTCCTCCCTGTTCCTCCTCTAATCGCTCAGTGATTTCCAGAGGCAACAATAACTCAGGTTTTTATTGCTTTCTTGAAAGCCTGAGCCTTCCCTTCCCGATGGGCGAGGCTATGCCGTATCGGAGGCGTGTTTGAAAGGAAGGGGTCGGTGAAATACGGCCTTCCCAGTGTCCTCATATTTTCACAAAGAATAGAAATGGAAGTTTTTAAAGTTGGCCATTCATTTCACGCTGTGATGGGGAGTCACGAGTCCTTAATTTTTGCAAAAACTCTGTTAGAATTTAGCGTTTTCAATTTAGACAGGTCAACTCATCCTTTTTTTTGACTTAATTTTCCCTTTTATAAAATATAGTATTGGAGTTCCCAACCTCTTTCCCTAAAAGGACGTTAAAATCCAAACGTTTGGTCAGCTTCACCCCTCCTCGCCCCAATTGCCCGTTTCTTGACATACATGTTTCAGGCAATGATGTTAAGACTCCCCTGGGCACCAGCCTGAGGCTGTCTTTGACTCTTTCCCATCTCCTGTCATCTGCATTCCATCAACCCCACATCCCATCCACTCCTTCCCGGCACCACCTCCGTCCACCCATGCCCTCCCCGGGTGCAGCTAGCCTCCGTTCCAGCATCTTCCTGGGCTATCAGATTTACTTCCCGATCAGTCACATCCTCAGCATGCATCTCCTCCAGCCACCTGTGTACTGCTGCCAGGTCAATTTCCTGAATGTCCTTCTCCACGGATGGCCCTCTATACCAGTGGTTCCCCACCAGCGCAGTTCTGCCTCCGGGAATGTGGTGGTGTCAGGAGATGTTTGTGGGTGTCACACGGGTGTGCATGCTGCTGCTGGCACGTAGAGGGTAAGAGGCCAGGGGATGCTGCTGGACATCCTGGAATGCGTGTTGTCATACATAGCCCCTTCCACAAAGAATCAGCTGTCCTGGAATATCAATAGCACCATGGCTGAAAACCCTGCTCTATGTGAAACATTTTCATAGAACTTCCTAGAAGTTCTAGGCTTCCTGGAACTTACTTAAAAAAAAAAAAAAAACTTACCTAGAATCAAGGCCTAGCACAATCAGCCTTCCAATCTCTCTCCAACTTTACCTTCCTTTAGCTCCCAACATCCATGTCCTGCAAGACAAATACTCAGGTTGAGACTCGTGGGTTCTCGAAGACTCCCCAGGTCCCCACTCTCACCCCCCAACCTCAGCTCACAGAGAATGTGCTTTTTGTGTGTCTCTGCCACCTGAGCAAACCATGCATTCCCTTGGATTGCCGGCTGCCTTTCCACCTGTAATGACACTATGAACAGCCTCCTTGGGGTCAGAAACACTCTCACTACCCCAGAGACTCAGTGACTGCTGAGGAAGAAATTCCTAGAAAGAGGAATTGGGCTGGGTGCGGTGGCTTATGGCTATAATACCAGCACTTCGGGAGGCCAAGGTGGGTGGATGGCTTGAGGTCAGGAGTTCAAGACCAGCCTGGCCAACACAGTGAAACTCCATCTCTACTAAAAATACAAAAATTAGCTGGGCATGGTGGTGGGTGCCTATAATCCCAGCTACTCTGGAAGCTGAGGCAGGAGAATTGCTTGAACCAGGGAGGCAGAGGTTGCAGTGACCCGAGATCACACCGCTACAATCCAGCCTGGGCAACAGAGTGAGATTCTGTCTCAAAAAGAAAAAGAAAAAGAAAGGAATGAGCCCCTCTGGAAGAACATGCTATTTGAGTCCAAGTGCTCAAAGGAGCTCTTGAGCTCCTAGCAGCACTTGGTATACATCAACAATGGGACCATCCAGCTCCGCAGATCCCAGACACACTTTGGGACACACCACAGTGTCCTGTATTTCTCATCCAAAACCACCCTGGAGCCTGTGCAGAGCCCTGGGTCTGAGTGTATGTTCCCTGCACTCTGGGCAGATGGACACTTGAGATAGAGCCCTATCGGGGCCGGAAGCCCACCATTCAGATGCCGCGCATTCCTTTGCATGCTTCCTTGCTGCACTTCATAGAATAATAGACTGCAGAGATTATTCAAGTCCAACCCTGTTTTACATACCAGGAATTTCTTTGAACTAGAGAGAAGTGGGGTCATCCAATTCCATATCCTGCCCTCAGGCACCATCGTCATCATTGTCATCATCACCATTACCACAATCATTGTCTTTACAAAAATCGTTAATACAGTCTTTCATGGTGCACAACAGAATTAGGAATGATACAACTGAACAACCCTTGTTTCCTTGGAGCTTATAATCTAGGGCACACATGGATACTTAGGACTTCCAGAAGGCAGAAAAAGCTTAGTATACGACTAAAATAAGCCTAGGACAAGACATTTATGTGTGTAGTCAATCAACAAGAATTTATTCATAGTGTCTTCATTACAGGTGGAAAAGCAGCCGGCAATCCAAGGGAATGCATGGTTTGCTCAGGTGGCAGAGACACACAAAAAGCATTGCACATTCTCTGTGAGCTGAGGGTGGCGGTGAGAGTGGGGACCTGGGGAGTCTTCGAGAACCCACGAGTCTCAGCCTGAGTATTTGTCTTGCAGGACATGGATGTTGGGACCTAAAGGAAGGTAAATTTGGAGAGAGGTTAGAAGGCTGATTGTGCTGGGCCTTGATTTCAGGGCACTTTTTTTTTTTTTTTTTAATTCTTAGAAGTTCTTGTTGAGAATACAGGATCATGTTGGAGCATAAAAAAGGGAAATAAGATGAAAATAAAGAAATACACAGATTTTTAAAAATAAATACCAAAATGTGCCATCAAATTGACTGTTACCTTTCAAAATAGTCACCTTAAAATGGATTCCAACATTACTGATATTTCTTTTAATGCTTTCAGGTTGCCTGCTTTAGGACTTTCTTTAAGGCAAATTTTCCATAATCTGTATGATACTAAAACCGTGCTAAAATTAGCATCATCTAACTTAATCACTTATGTTAGGCACCTCAGATCTCCAGATAACTTAGCAGTTCTCCAAAATCAAAGCCATTCCTAAAGGAAGATTTGTCACTGGATGATTTGGAATATTTTTGGATGCAAGTGATGGAAAATCTCACCTATAGTTGCTTAAAAAAAATACAGTTTTTTTTTTTTTTAAATAACAAGTCTGGAGATAGGTAGTTGCTGGTATTCACTCCCTAAGTGAACCGGAATCTCTGTGATTATCTCAGCCCTTTTCTCATGTTGGCAAGAGGGTTGGTCCGTGCCCCAGGCATCAAATCTGTGTTCAAGGAAGGAAGAAGGAGGGACGTGAGAAGCTACAAATAGCCACTTTCAGCAGGAACATAATGATTTTCCCAGCATATCCCTCAGAATAATCCTACATATATTTCACTGGTCAGAACTATACCCCATGGCATTTATAGCCTCTTTAATAGAGATTGTCAAGAAAGAAAAGATTAGGAAGCAGTCCTGGATAGCAATTTATCGGATTACAGTGCCAGAGAGCTTCTGAAAATAGGTGAGACCTTGCCAGAAGCTCCCCAATGAGATCTTATGGTAATTTAAAACGTAGGATTCGGATCTGTACTTTGTTTTAGAAGTTGGTTTGCCTAAAGACCGCTGGTAAATTAGAATGAAATACATACAGTATTGCAGATGTTCTATTAATAATATGTCAAGGGTTCTTTTCATCGGGCTGTGGGGACATGAGTCACTCTTGTTCTCTAAAGAAGATTGGACTTGCTTGCTAAGCAAACTGAATGTCTGCAGGCAATGCTACAGACAGAGAGAGACGAGGAGGGCAGCAGGGCTGTCTGCCTGTCCCTTTACTGGATTTTCTCTGTGTCGTTGTTTCTTGGTTTACATTATAAAAATAATACAGCACAGATTTCTAGGCTGTGTGACCAACAGCATGTAGCAGAAGTAATGGTAAGTCACTTCTGGTATTGGATCCTTAAAGTGTGCGGTCACCAACTAGGGTGCTCCCCCACCACCCCACTCTTCCTCCTATCTCACCCCAGGGAAAACCTGCTACCACACGTGAGCAGCCCTGGAGAGGCCCGCCTGCTACCAAAGCCTCCAGCCAGCAGCAATAAGCTAAGACTTGGGACAGCAACGTGAGTGAGCTTAGAAGCCGACTCTTCAGCCTCAGCTGAGTCTTGCAATGACCGATGACTGCAGGCCTGGTCACCAGCTTGACTGCAGCCTCCTGAGAAGCCATGAGCCAAAGCTATCCAGTCAAGCCATTCGAAGACCCGCCACACTTAGACATTATTATGAGAGATAATAAATGTTTCTCCTTTTAAGAGGCTGAGTTATGAGGGCCATTTGTTACGCAGCAATAAATAACTAAAATACAACTCCAAAGAAGAAAAATCATGTAATTATCTCAGGAGAGGCAGAAAAGCATGTGATAATATTTAGCACATACTTATATATTTTTTAAAATCCTCCCAGTCAGCTAGAAGACAATATCCTTATCTGTGAGAGCCTCCTCACCACAGAAAACTAAAAAGTTATACTTAGCAGTGAAATGTTAAAACCTTTCCCTCTCAAATTAGAAACGACACAAGGATGCTTGCTATTGCCATTTTAATTCAACATTTTATCAGAGGACCTATTCAGTGAAGTAAGGAAAAGAAAAAGAAATAAAAGAAGGATTGAATGGAAAGAATTAAGCTGTCATTTTTTGCAGATGCCATGCTTGTGTTCACAGAAAATCCAAGAGTCTATAAAAATAAACTATTAGAATGTATATTTAGCAAGGTCTGGATAAAATGTTAATAAAAATCATTTTATTCCTATATACAAGTAACAAGAAGTAGAAAAAGAGATTTAAAATTAATAGCATCTATAATAGCATTTAAAAATCAAATACCTGACAATAAATCTAACAAAAGATTTGCAAGACCTTTCCACACAATGAATTGTAAAACATTACTGAAAGAATTTAAAGAAGACATACATACATATGTGGGTCATGTTTATGTATTAGAAGGTAGATGTTAGTTTCTCACAGATAGATCTATAAATTCAACACATGCCAGTTAAGATTCCAGCAGGAATATTTGAGAGACTTGATAAGTCGATGATAAAATGTACCTGGAAATGCAAATGGCTAGTAATGAGCAAGGCAATTTTGGAGAAAGAGCAAGTCGGAGAACTTAACGACCGAAAATAAAGACTTCTTCTAAAACTGCAGTAATTAAGATGACTCACGGTGAAAGGATAGACATGCGGACAATGGAACAGAAGAAAGAACCTAGAAAGAGACTCACATAATGAACACTTGATTATAACAAAGAAAGGACAGCCTTTTCAACAAATTATATCAGATCAACTGGTCACTCATATGGAAATAGATAAAATTGACCCCTTTCTCAATTCACAACTCAGTTCCAGGGGGTTTAGATGTGCATGTGAATGATAAAATAATACATCTAGAATAGCACTGTCCAATAGAAACATAATACAAGCACAAATTTGAGCCACATGTCATTTTAAGCACTCTCATTGTCACATTTTAAGAAATAATAAGAAACAGACTAAATTTTAATTACATTTTGTATTTAACTCAATATATGCAAAATATTATCATTTCAACATCTAACCAATGTAAGCATTACTCAGATATTTTACTTACATTGTCTTTGAATTCTAGTGTATGTTTTACAATTACAATCCATCTCAATTTTTGCATTTATTTCCATAGCCTTTGGGGGTACAAGTGGTTTTTGGTTACATGGGTGAATTATACAGCGGTGAATTCTGGGACTGTAGTGCAGTGCTCACCCAAGTAGTGTACGTACGTTGTACCTAAGAATTTTTTATCCCTGCCCCCCCACCCTCCCGCTTCTGAGTCTCTAAAGCCCATTATAACACTCAGTATGCTTACGTATACTCATAGCTTAGTTACCACTTATAAGTGAGAAGATACGGTTTTTGGTTTTCCACTCTTGTGTTACTTCACTTAGAATACTGGTCTCCAGTTCCATCCAAGTTGCTGCAAAAGACATTACTTCATTCCCTTTAATGGCTGAGTAGTATTCCATGATGTGTATACACCACATTTTCTTTATCTACTCATTAGTTGATAGGCACTTAGGTTGGCTTCACATGTTTGCAATTGTGAATTGTGCTGCTATAAACATATGTGTGCAAGTGTCTTTTTCATATAATGACTTCTTTTCCTTTGGGTAGATATCCGGTAGTGAGATTGCTGGATAGAATGATAGCTCTATTTTTAGCTCTTTAAGGGAATTCCATACTGTTTTCCATAGAGGTTGCACTAATTTACGTTCCCACCAGCAGTGTATACGCATTCCCTTTTCCTCACATCCACACCAACATCTATTATTTTTTGACCTTTAATAATGGCCATTCTTGCAGGAGAAAGGTGGTATCTCATTGCGATTTTAATTTGCATTTCCCTGGTGATTAGTGATGTTGAGCATTTTTTTCATGTTTTTTGGTCATTTGTATATCTTCTTTCGAGAAATGTATATTCATTTCCTTTGCCCAGTTTTTAATAGGATTATTTGTTTGTTTGTTTTGGTGATTAGTTTGAGTTCCTTAAAGATTTTGGATACTAGTCCTTTGTTGGATGTGCAGTTTGCAAATATTTTGTCCCATTCTGTGGGTTGTCTGTTTACTCTGTTATTTCTTTAGCTGTGCAGAAGCTTTCTAGTTTATTTAGGTTCCACTTGTTTATTTTTGTTTTCATCATGTTGCTTTTTGGGGTCTTAGTCATGAATTCTTTGCCTAAGCCTAGAAGAGTTTAGAAGAGTTTCCCCAACACAACCCATCTCAATTTGGACCTGGCATATTTCAAGTGGTCAACAGACACGTGGCTAGTGGCCACTGTAATAGTGCCACTCTAGAGTACAATTAGGATAATATCTTCATAACATTTGAGTAGGCAGAGGCTTCTTAAACAGGACACACATACAGAGTTTAAATATTAGTGGATCTAGATTAAAACTAAAAGGAAGTCTGGTTTATCAACCTGTATGGCTTAAACAACAAACATTTACATCTCGCAGTTACGGAAGGTGGGAAGTCTAAGATCAAGGTCTGGTGAGGTCTCTCATACTGGCTTGCAGGTGATATCTTCTTGCTGTGTCCTCATATGATGAAGAGAGAAGAAGGGAGGAAGGGAGGAAGAGAGGGAGGGAAGGAGGGAAAGAGATATTTTGTCTCTTCTTACAAGGGTATTAATCCCATTACGGGGGTTCAATAGTGACCTCTTCTAAACCTAGCTACCTCTCAAAGTCTCCAACTCCAAATACTATCATGTTGGGAGTTAAGTTTTCAACATATAAATTTAGGGGGTGGGAGGTGCTATGGTTTGAATGTGCCCCCCAGATTTCATGTGTTGGAAAGTTAATCCTCAAATTCATACATTGATTGGGGGTGGAGTCTTTGGGAGGTAATTGGGGTTAGATGAGCTCCTCAGAGTGGGGCACCCATGATGGAACTGGAAGACTTATAAGGAGAGAAAAAGAGGATCTGAATTGACACTCCTGCTCCTGCTGTCTTTTTCTTGTGATATTGTCTACCATGTAATGACACAGCAAGAAGACACTCACCAGATGCTGGTGCTATGCTCTTGGACTGCTCAGTCTCCAAAACCACAAGCCAGATAAACTTCTGTTCTTGATAAATTACATAGTTTGTAGTATTATTTTCTTTTGTTTTTGAGACAGGGTCTCACTCTATTGCCCAGACTGGAGTGCGCTGGCACAATCATAACTCACTGCAGCCTCAGTCTCCTGGCCTCAAGCAATCTTCTGATTTCAGCCTCCCAGGTAGCTACTACACATGTACACCACCATCCCGGGCTAATTTTTAATTTTTTTTCAGAGACAGAATTTTGCTTTGCCCTGGCTAATCCCAAGCTCCTGGCCTCAAGTGATCTGCCTACCTTGGCCTCACAAAGTACTGGGATAAGAGGCATGAGTCGAGTCACTGCACCTGACCTAGTCTGAGGCATTCTGTTATAGGAACAGAAGATGGACTAACGATGAAGTGAACGCAAACATTCAGTCCACAACCAGGATCTGCAGAATTGGAAGCATGCAAGTGAGAAATCAGTGCTAGATCTACTATACCTTTCTTTCAATTTCAGTAATTGAGATCTTAGGTGAAATACTAAGTTAAGTGAGAAAATTTACTAGAATGTGTATAGCATTGTTCATTATCCATAATAGTAAAAACTAAAAATAATTCAATGTCCGTTGACAATATAGTTGATGAATTAATTGTTGTACATCCATGCAGTAAGAATGCACAGTCAACTACAAGGACAGCATAGATAAATCTCTCAAGCATTATGCTGAGCAAGAGGAGCTAGACACCAAAGAATACATTCTGTATGATTCTTTTTATACAAAGTTCAAAACAGAGCCAGAACAAACCTATTGTGTAAGAAGAAGGGGGCAGTGATTACCTCCAGAGAGAAGGGAGGGAACAGTGATTGGCAAGGGGTGTGAGGGGGAGTCAGAGGGTACTAGTAGAGTCTGTTTCTTGTTGTGACCTGTGGTGGCATGGGTGTATGTAATTTATGATCATCAGTTGAGCCATATATTTATGATTTGTACATTTTTCTAAATGTTTATTTAAAATGACTCATATTTAGACTTCTCTGAGAATCTCCTTAAAAGCATAACCTAATTTAGCTAAAATCAGGAACTGGTAGTCTTCCTCTGAGTAATCAGAGGGAACTCTAGCATTTGGCATTTGTTAAACCGCAGTAATGCCCATTCGTGATTGCTGTAGGTCCTGCAGCCTTACAGTGAGTCTGTCTGTCAATAGGTGTTTATTAAACACCATCCTATACCCCATTCTCATGGCCTTCAGGTCCAGTCAGCAGTTAGACAGCAACCTGGTCAAACAGCAGTGTGTAGAGCTTTCAGCTGCTAAAGCCAGGGAAGACATTCTAAGCCTGTCCCAGATACCTCTTCAGGGATCTTTCTCATCATGGTCCTCTACCCTGAAATAAACTCTGGGGTAATGGAGTCCATTCCCCTTCTGAGAAGGGGAATGAAAGCAAAATACCCTAAGGAGAGGCAGAGGCTAGCGAGGAAATCTTACAGGGTTCTACAGGAGAAAGACGAGTTACTTGTAAGAAAAGAGATTCAGATTGACATCAGATTTCTTACCTTACCTAGAGACTAGAATATGGTAATTTAACAACTGTAGACTGTGAAGAGAAAAACCCTGTGGCCCAAGAATGCTCTTGTCTGCCAAGATATTATTCTCTGATTAATACAGAAGAAATATCCTTGAGAATTTGGAATATAATCACCCATACACATAGCAATGCCATATCATACACACACCACTGGCCAAACCCACATTTACCCTCTATGACCAGAAACATTTGAGAGTCCACCAACCACACAAAAATATAATCAAAACAAACACCTCAATTTTGGGAATAGAAAAACAAAAGTAAACAATATTTGCCAAGGCTTATGTCTTTTCTCTCTGGTCATGATAGAAATCTTAAAAAAAGACTTTAATATGAAGTAAGAACTTAATATATGACAAAATTAGTATGTCAAAGATCTTTTTTTTTTTAAAGAATATTCTCAAGTTGTTAACGTGTGTTGTCACTGGAAGATTGGGTGGGAAAAATAGGTCACACAGTCAAAGTGGGAAAAAAAGACAGGGAGGGGGTGAGAAAAAGAAAATATAACAATAATAGTAACAGCTAGCACTTATATAGCCCATACTGGATCTCAGACACTGTTTATATATGTATATACCAAATATAACAAAATTTGAGAATACGCAGGTCTCACATAAAATGATGAAGTGTTTGCATATAATCTACACACATCCTTCTGTACACTTTAAACAATCTGTAGATTACTTATAATAGCTAAAACAATGCCCACACGTCACTTCATGTACACGTCACTTCATGTGAATTCAACATGGTATTTTGCATGTGGCAAATTCAAGTTTTGTTTTTCTTCAAATATTTTCATTTTCAGGTTGGTTAAATTCACAGATGTGGAACCCACAGATACAGAGGGTTGACTGGATTCTCTCTACATGTACCCTGTATATTATGTTCATATATATGCACACACACACACACATGTATTTTGTCTATATACACATAGTATGTGACTCCCCTTCTCTCTGTAAGCATACATAAACATTAATCTAATTTTTTTTTTTTTTTTTTGAGACAGAGTCTTGCTTTGTCACTCAGGCTGGAGTGCAATGGCATGATCTCAGCTCACTGCAACCTCCACCTCCCGGGTTCAAGCAATTCTTTTGCCTCAGCCTCCTGAGTAGCTGGGATTACAGGTGCCCGCCACCATGCCCAACTAATTTTTGTATTTTTAGTAGAGACGAGGTTTCACCATATTGGTCAGGCGGGTCTCAGACTCCTGACCTCAGGTGATCTGCCCACCTCGGCCTCCCAAAGTGCTGAGATTACAGATGTGAGCCACTGTGCCCAGCCTGATCTAATTCTTATAGCAAACAAAAAAGACAGATACTAGCACTAACCCCATTTTGCCAGATGCCGTAACAGGAGCACAGAGAGCAAAGTTGCCTGGGTTTGCACAGTTAATGAGTGGTAGAGTCAGGATTCCAAACTAGGCTAATTCCAGAGTCTGTGCTCTTCACTACTATAACACACTGCCTCCTAAAGAAGCAGGGGTTTGGGGGAGGGTTTGCCTGAAAGACAGAAAGTATGATAAGGTCCCCTTCACCAGGGCGTGACCCTGACAGTGAGTGCCTTTTTAAATTTTGTGCCTAGCCACCTTGTTTGCCCACCCCAGTCTCAGCTCTGCTATTTACATAAACGTCTATATATGTATATGTGTAAAAGGAACTTCCAAGAAAATAGAATTAGGTGTGTATCCATGCACCTGTAGAAATATACATGATGTTGACAAGTGAAAAGGGCAAGTTATAGAATCATAATTCTATTTCAGTGAGAACAGATACAAGAAACAAAATGTTAAATGAGGAGCTTTGTCTCATACTTTCAAATGATAGATATCAGAGGTTAGATGACAAATTCACAAGGAAGATATTTTTAAAAGTTACAGAACTCATAGAAGGGGAAGATTTGTTAAGTTATTTCTTCGGAGAAGGCTGCTGTCTCTGTGAGTCCCACATCCCCATTTCAAGGGGAGGACATTGAAATTGTCACTTTGTCGTCATCACTCCTAAAGAAAGGCAGCTTCAACAGCCCTCAGGGAGCCTGAATATCTGCCCATGGAGGTAAAGAGACACCTTGGACTGGCCCAACAGACAGCTGAGCAGGTTGACTGCATGGCACAGGGCCAGGGTACATCAATCTCATCATATATGATGTGAGTAGTGCCTCTCTACTTGAGACCTCGGCCATCAGCCTGAAGGGAACATAGGAGAGAAAAAGAGACAGACAGAGAGAAAGGAGAGAGATACTGAGTCGGGCAGTAACTGCATTCCCCTAGGACAAAGACAAGGGTACTTCGAGAAAGCCAGGGATTTCTTGGGTTTGAAGCCTGCAAGGGAAATATCAGCCTGGATTTTTAAAAACAGGAATCCTGTCCAAGAGTGTATTTCCGAACTGAGTGGCCCTTGTTGCAAACAATCTGTGTGATGGATGGCTAGCAAACCTACCTGAAAGTGAACTGGGAGCAGCCAGCCCAGGGAAGAGGCCATGGGGGTCACAGTCCAAGGCAGCAAGGAGGCCTCTGATGAACCTACAGACATGCACGAGAAAGAAGAAGCTCTTCAAACACCCACCAGAGCAAGGCAACACATGGCTGTCTCACAACGGCACCAGCCAAGTAAGAAGGGTGCCCTCCTGACTCCTACCCTAGAAGGGTCAGTAGCAGCAGCAGGAGTGGAGGGAGGAATGGAGAAGGAATGAGAAGAGGTGCCATCGCACCCCTCCTCCTGAGGACAGACATCCCACCCACAGGCTGGAGGGGAAGGCGGGGGTGGTAAATGGAATGAGTAGAAATCCGAATGTTGAATGAAAATGTATTAAATAGGATATTCTAATTTTTGAGTAGAGACTGAATTTTGCTATGAAAAATGACTAAGACTTTCTATTTCTATGTGAGACAAGCACAGTCCTGCGGCCTGCTGGAGTCTCCATCCAAACAGCGGTAGGCAACAAAATTCCCTCACTAAATGCACTGGGAAGGGACAGTGGGCTACTAAAATGAATACGCTTGGATCATATCCCACAGGTCATGCTTGCACAGCGTATCAGTTGCACAAGCAGAACCCTACATGGTCTATCTCCCTAAAGATGACCTATGTACATGTGTTGCGTGAACAAGGAGAGAGGTGGATGGATATAGGACAAGCTGGTAAAATCGGTTACCTTGGTGGGTGGTGGGGCAGGAGTGCCTGAGAGCAGGGTGCTGGGTGCTGGGTGGAGAGCTCCAAGCAGAGAGCAAAAGGAGGGTGAGCTCTTCAGAAGACACACTGAAACACAGTTTTGCCCAGGTTCCTCTCAGTATTTCTGGAACCGCTGACAGCACTAAAGGCTTGCAGGGGAGCCAAGAGTCCTGACATTTGCCCAATAGCTCCCCAGTCTCTGTTGTCAGCCTCAGCCCAATACAAAGACTGCTGGATACACAGGGCCTCAGTCCTTGTTGGGTAGACTGAAATGATGCCGGGTCATGGCCATATTGAACATCCAGCCTTCCTGCCTGTGATCCTGGTAAGGGTGGACCAAGAAAGTCTCCAAATGTCCTCTTATGCCCCTCAGCACCTTGATTGCTAACACAGACAGCACTTTCCATATTTTATTAAAATATTGTGCTTTTATGTCTGTTTCTTAGAAACAGAAAGCAAGTCCCTTAAGGTAAGGACCAATTCATATGCATCTTTGCATATTCAGTATTTAGCTTGCAGGTACTAATAAATGTTTTTTGTACTAGACTATAACCATACAGGTTTCTTGTTGAAAGATTCTTAACTAACTCAGTAACAGACAACAGTGAGGATCATTGTTTGCAGCTGAACTTTCTGGAACAAGTAACAAGAACATAGTGCTCTGTTCTTCCATGAAGTCAGAATATCCCAGGCCATGTGGGCATTTGCCTAGTGCCTGTGCTGTTTATTTTGGGTTGTCTCACCTTTCCACTGGAATATAAGTCTGAGAACATTGCCTGGTTTGTCTACCACTATCCCCAGTACCCAGAATAGTGTATAATGGAGTTGAATGAATGAAGAAATGGAATGATCCATTTTTCCAGTGAATGGTTTGTTCATCGCTAGCCCTCGTTACCAGGGTCTGTGTAAGGTGTTGGAGATTCAGGGAGAGACAAGATGTAATCTAATCTATAGCCTCAAAAATCTCACTTTCTGGGGTAGGAGAAAAGATTGAGACAGACAGGTAAACAAGTAATTATGGAACTGTGTAATGTCTTCTGACAGTAGAGGTTTTAAGAAAGAGGGATGTAAGCATCTTTTTCTCCAGGGTGACAGGGTGCCCAGGGTAGGAGAGGTTTCAGGTAGGCTGCAGCATAGTGGCCAACTGATAAGTCTGCTTCATTTCCTCCAATTGTATGCCCAGGGCCATGCAGACGTGAGGGCCGGCCCTAGGCAGAGTGGGCAGCTCTGTGCTGTGATTTGAGGCTGCTACCAGAATCCAGAGCATCTCACTTCCGGACTGCCACACAGCCACAGATTCCTGTCCTCCTTGCTCATTTTTGTGGTCAAGACAAGAGAACCCCATTGTCATTCCCCCTGAGAAGGCAAATAGAA
Source organism: Ateles fusciceps (assembly GCA_036589455.1). Classification (NCBI taxonomy): domain Eukaryota; kingdom Metazoa; phylum Chordata; class Mammalia; order Primates; family Atelidae; genus Ateles; species Ateles fusciceps. The sequence goes on from JAZHEH010002229.1 coordinate 1,089,191, forward strand.
CAGAGTCAAATTGTACGGAACCGGAAGCCCAAACCAATCAACTTGTTGGTAGTTTCTGAGAAGAGTGCAATGCTGGAATTCTCAAATCCATAGCTGTACTGTTCTCCTTACTCTTCTTAGTCAAACAGTAAAGGAATATGTATTTGTTTGTATATGTAATACATATATTTTAATCTTCATGCTTGGTTGTTTGGCTAATATGCGTTGAAATGATTTTCCTCCAGCTTTTGAAGTCATTGCTTTACTGTCTTGTAGCTCCTGGTGTTATCACTGAGATTTCCAATTTCCAGTGTTTTGAGTGGCCAAGTTGTCTCCTCCCCCTCCTGGAAAGGTATAAGATCTTCTGTCTCCAGAGTTTTGAAATGTGACACAAATACCCCTTGATGAGTGTTCACTTTCATTCATTTTGCTGGGTACTTGGTGGGCCTTTTGAATCCAAAATTTATATTTCCAACTCTCTTTTCTCTGTCTTCCATAATATTTCCGCAAGTAGATCTTCCAGTTTTTTTATCGAGTTTTTAATTTCTGCTAGCATTTATTGATGTTTGCTGTCTTAATTTTCAAGAGCTTTTTATTTCCTGAGTGTTCTTTTTTTTCTTTCCTTTTTTTTGAGAATCTTGTTCTTGCTTCAGTCTCAATATATTCTCTACTATCTCTCAGGACACTAAAGATAATTTTTTGAAGATTTTTCCCACCTTGCAGTCTGTCCCTTTCAAGTTATATTGTATTTGTTTCCTTGGTTGCACACTGATTCGTGTCTTGTGATACAAGTTTTCCTTGGGCATCTGGTACTTCTTGGCTATGTGCTTGCATTTAAGAATGAGGACTACAAGTCTGATTGGAAACTTTGGGCATGTAGAGGGTGCACCCTCAGTGGGTTCACCCCTTCCTTTCAGGGTGTTCTGGCAGAGTCATTTCATTAGGAAAGACACTTCCTTGGGGGAAAAAAACCTTTAGTGTTCTGCTAGCATTGAAGAGGGCAGGTATGTGACTGAACAAAAGGTTGCAAAATGTTTGTAGGACTTTAACTGCTTCTTAATTGGTGCTTAACCGATTAATATATAACCTTATCTTAGCATCTCATGTTAACCACACTACCAGGAGTGCTTGGAATCTTCAATTCTCAAACTTTTGGGGAACTCTTCAATCTATGCTGGGTTATTTTCTCAAGTTTTCCCATTATTGGTTTAAGAATTAGCCTTTTCTAGATCAGTAAACCGTTTACCCATCATTCTTCTGGCTTCCAAAATTTTGTTGCCATTGCCTTCTCTACAGTACTGCGTCTCCTTTAAGATAATTATGCTTATTTATAATTCCAGACTCTTACTTTCCAACTCTAACTGACAGATGAATGACCCCCTAAAGATGTGCATGTCCCAGTCCCTAGAACCTGTGAATGTGCAAGTTATATGGCAAAGGGAACTATGGTTGCAGATTGAATTAAGTTTGCTAATCAGCTCCCCTTAAAATAGGGAGATTATCCTGGGTTGTCCAGGTGGCCCCAGTGTAATCGCACAGGTCCCAAAAAGTAGAAGAGAGAGGCAGAAGAGGGGGCCAGTGTGGTGCAATATGAGAAGAAGTCAACCTGCTATCACTGGCTTTGAAGATGGAGGGAGTCCATGAAGGATGGGAGCAGACTCTAGAAGCTGGAAAATGCAAGAAAAGGGATTCCACTCAGAGCATCCAAAAACAAATGTAGCCCAGCTGACACCTTTAGGTTAATCCAGTAAGACCCATGTTGAACTTCTAATCCACAGAACTGTAAGAATAAATTTGGGTTGTTGGTGTTTGCACCACTGTTTATGGGAATTTGTTACAACAGCAATAGCAAACTAATACACAAACTGTGAAAAATTAATTTACCCTCTATCTGTAAATAGCTAGAAACTGAACACAATATATGAAACAACTGTTTTTAGATGTTGGCAATGACAGCATAGGGCTGTGACCCTCAAAACATAGTGTGCAAACAAAGTGAGCCCTGTGAGTGTCCCCACTTTTTATCTGGAGACAATTTATAGACTTCAGTGCACAGAAGGAAACTCAACAGAGCCCAGTAGTTTCACAAAGGCAAAGAGTCAGAGATCTGAGTTTAGGAAGGCCAAGGAGACTAGAATTTCTGGGACAGGGTGATAGAGAGTTCAGGAGCTACACAGAGAAAGAGTCTAGGACTCAGCATGGGGATCCCCCTTTAGTCTTTTTAAGAATATCAATCTGCACTTAAATAGGGTTAAATCCCATTACACCCTGCAAAATCAACTTTTGGAGAAAAATACTTTCTGGGAAGCTGTAACTGAATAATTCCTAGATCTCATACAGAATCACACAGGCAAATCATCATTAAGTTCCCATAAGGAGGGAGACCTAAGAAGACACAAGACCCTGAAAATAGAATCCTTTAGTAGTGGGACTAAACTAGCCCTGGAATAAAAAAATTCTCTAGACCTACTAAAAAAAAAAAAAAAAAAAAGACTCAAAATAATTAAATACTTTCTTACACAACAACATAAAACTCATAGGCTCAGCATTCAATAACAATAATTAGACATGTAAAGAAGCAGGAATGTGCAATCCAAGACCTGGGGGGAGAAAAATCAGTCAATAGAAATATATCCAGAAATAAAAGAGAGGGTGGAAATAACAAGACTAAACTGTTATTTATATGTTATACATACATAAAAGAAGATCAAAAAAATGAACATTTTGAATACAGAAATTGAGGATGTTAAAAAGTAAAAACCAAATTGAATTTTTACAGTTGAAAACTAGAGTGTCTGAAATGAAAAATACACTGACAAAATTAATGGAAGACTAGATACTGTAGAAGAAAAGATTAGTGGACTTGCAGTAATAACAGTAGAAAAATCAGCCAGTGAAACATGCAGAGGGGAAAAAAAAACTGAAAGCAATGAACAATGCGTCAGTGACTCTGGAAAATTAGTATAACATACAGGTAATTCAAGTCCCATTCAGAGAGGAGTAGGAAGGAAAGGGAAAAAGTGCCAAAAAAATTTTCAAATTGATGAGTTATAAAACCACAAATCCAAGAAGAGCAAGAAAACTCAAGCAAGATAAACACAAAGAAAACCACGCAGAGACACATCCTAATCAAATGACTGAAAACCTGCGATAAAAAGAAAATGCTAAAACCCACCAGAGAAAAAAAGACATATTATGTACTAAGCAATAAATGTAAGAATGATTACAGACATTTTTGTCAAAAATTATGCAAAGCAGAAGACAATGAGAAAACATCTTTAGAATGATTAAAGAAAATATTGTCAAATAGAATTCTCTTCTCAGAAAAAAACTTGTAAAAGTGCAGGTGAAATAAAAACTTTTTCAGATGATAAAATCTGCAGTATTTCTTTGCCAACAGACCCACTACGAGAAATGTAAAAGGGTCTGTTCAAATGTAAAAGGAAGTTCTTCAAGCTGAAAAAAAATTATGTCAATGAAAATTTGGACCAACACAAAAGAGAGGAGGAAGGATGCCTTTAAAAAGTGGCATAAGAAAACACTGGAGGGCGGTAGATATGTTCGTTACTGTGATTATGATGATGGATGTAATCATTACTATGATTATGATGGTTTCATGGGTGAATACATATCAAAACTCATGTTAAATTTGGTTATTGATTGTGCCTCAATAAAGAACAGAAAACAAAAAGGCACGCCATAGACTTGAAGACAGCATTAGCATATTTTCAACAGAGATATCTGGAAAAGGTATGAAAAGTATAGCTAGGAATAAGAAGAAGATAGCCAGGCGCAGTGGCTCATGCCTGTAATACCAGAACTTTGGGAAGCCAAGGCAGGTAGATCACTTGTGGTCAGGAGTTCGAGACAAGACTGGCCAACATGGTGAAATCCCATTTCTGCTAAAAATACAAAATTAGCCAGGTGTGGTGGCCCATGCCTGTGGTCTCAGTCACTCAGGGGGCTAAGGCAGGAGAATCACTTGAACTCGGGAGGTGGAGGTTGCAGTGAGCCAAGATTGTGCCACTGCATTCCAGCCTGGGCAACAGAGTGAGACCCTGTCTCAAAACAAAACAAAGAAGAAGAAGAAGACAAAACAACCAATTTAACAATTTCACAAAAGAGGATATACAGGTGGCAAATAAGCACATGAAAAATATTCAACATCATCAATCCTCAGAGAAATTATAATTAAAACCATAATAAGATATCACTACACAACCACTAAAATGGCTGAAATTAAAGAGATTAGATCTACCAAGTGTCAGCGATGATGTGAAGCAATTGGAATTCTGGTTCACTGCTGGTGAGAACTGTTTGGGAAAGAATTGTGCTGTTTCTTTAAAAATTATACATACGTTTACCATATGATCCAGCAATTCCACTTAAGAGAATGAAAACTTATATTCACATAAATACTTGCACATAAATGCTTATAGTAGTCTTATTCATAAGAGCCAAAAATCAGAAACAATGTAAATGTCCAGCAATGGGTAAATGGATTAAACAAATTGTGATCTATCCATAGTATGACACACTATTCACATTAAAAAAGAAGAAACTGTCAATATATGCAACAACTTATGTGAATCTCAAAATATTATACTGAGCAGAGGTTAGAGCCAAAAGACTTTATAATTCCTTTTATATGAAATTATTGAAGAAAGAAAAACTGTAGTGACAGAACACAGATTAGTGGCTTCCTGGGAGACAGAGATGTAAATGGAATGCCTGTCAAGAGACGGCAGGGAATTTTCTGGGTAACGGAATGAAAACTCATCAAACTTTGTCTGTAAAATGGGTGCATTTGATTGAATTTAAATTATACCTTACCGAGGTAAACTTTTTTTTTAAATCTCTCTATTGTCTCTTTAGTCAGATTTATGGAGGGAATGAAATTATATGTGTGCTTTCAGTCTATCATCTTGACTAACAAGATTTTTGTAAATTTTGAAGCATCCCTGCAGGGCTTGGTTGCATGTCAGGTATTTGAGAACTTACATAACAGCTAATATTTTTATACTACTTCATAATTTACAAGGAATTTCACACATATCTCATTTTATCTTAAAAACACATCAAGAGATTTGGCAATGATTTATTGGCTATGACACCAAAACCAAAGGAAACAAAAGTAAAAATAGATAAATTGAAACTACATCAAAATTAAAAACTTCTGTACATCAAAGAACACAATCAACAGAGTAAAAGGACATTCATGGAATAGGAGAAAATATTTGCAAATTATATACCTGATAAGGGGTTAATATCCAGAATATACAAAATACTCCCACAATACAACAACAATAACAGAAAAATAATCCAACTAAAAAAATCAGCAAAGGACTTGAAATGACATTTCTCCAGATAGGTTACACAAATGGTTAATAAGCGCACAAAAAGATGCTCAATATCACTAATAATTAGGAAAATGGAAATCAAAGCCATAATGAGATATTATCTCACACCCATTAGAATAGCTACTATTTTAAAAAAAAAATAGTGTTGGTAAGGATGTAGAGAAATTGGAATCCTTGTGTGTACTGTTGGTGGGAATGTAAATGGCACATCCTCTGTGGAAAACAGTGTGGCAGTTCCTTTAAAAATTAAAAATAGAATTGCCACATGATCCAGACATTCCACTTCTGGGTATGTATGCAAAATAATTGAAAGCAGGGACTCAAAAAGGTATTTGCACATTCATGCTCATAGCAGCATTTTTCACAGTAACCCGAAGGAGAAAGCAACCCAAATGTACAAGGACAAATGAGTGGATAAACAAAAGGTGGATCATCCATACAATCGAATATTATCTAACTTTCAAAAGGAAAGAGGTTCTCTCACAGCCCCTACATGGATGAACCTTCACTTAACGCTAAGTGAAACAAGCCAATCACAACAGGGACAATACTGTATGATTCCACTTAGGTGAGGTTTCTAGAGGAGTCAGATTTCTAGAGAGAAAGTGGTTGCCAGGGGCTGGGGCAGAAGAGAGATGGGGAGATGTTGCTGAATGGGTACAGGGTTTCAGTTTGGGAAGATAAAAAGAATTCTGTGGATGGATGGTGGTGACGGTCACGTGATTTTGAGAATGTCCTTGACACTACTGAATTGTGCACTTCAAAATAGTTAGGATGGTAAATTCTATTATGTGTATTTTATTACAATTTTAAAAATACCACAAGAGGCAGATTTGTATCTCCATTGTACAAATGAAAAAACGGTGTGGTTCAGAGAGGTTAAACAACTTGCTGAACGTCCTGTACCAAACTGGTAACGGGGCCTGACTAGGAACCAAGATCTTCCCACCATGGGCTCTGTGTCATTTCCACTTCCTATCAAGTTGGCTTTAAAAAAAAAGACCAACTTGATTGATTGATTGATTGCAGTATGGGTGAGCTCTGACATACATTTCCCAGGCTTGTTAATCGCTGGCTTTCCCTTTCACTCTCTTCCTTCTACACTCTTCAAAATAGCCCTGAGTGAGCTCTCGGCACCCACTTCAAGAACACTCATGCAGTGATTCACTCTTCATCAACTGCAAAGTGTCCTTCCAGGGGACACAGAGCACACTCAGAGAATCTGGATTAGCGGCACCCAAACCAGGAGGCCAAATCTAATGGTAGGTCTGGCCAGGCTAGTGGAGAAGAGGAGGCTCACTCCAGGGCAGTTGCCCGTTTTCTCTGTTCCCTGGGTGCTGCATCTCGGTGGTTCACTCTCCCACGGATGTGCTGCAGGTGCCTTAGTAAAAGCCCTAAGGACTCGCTTCCTTTCCAGAGGGACTGTTCAGGTCCCGATTCAGAACACCTCACCCTGTACCGCGGTGTCTAAATCCCACACTGACCTCCCCGCCTGCTTCCCGGCATCACCTTGGATCTTCCTGATTCTGCTCTGCAGCGTCCACACTGTGCAGGTGGAGGCCAATCCCAGGCTCCCGGGCCTCTCACCCACACCCAAATGCTGACCAGGTCTGGCACGCGCCAGGTCTTTCTTGTCCAGAGGAAAGAAGCCATCTCCTGGCTTCCGGCTGTCATTCCGGGAACAGCACCAGCTTTCCCCATCCTCCTCTCCTGGGTCTTCCTGCCAGCATTTCCCACCTCGAGGATCTGGGAAAATGACAAGATGCTTCTGCTCATAAAATGCTGATGTGCTTTCTCCAGAACCCAGACTCCTTCCTGTGGCTTCAGCAACATCCAGCAGATGCCACTCCCTGCTCTGTGTCAGCCCAGGACACATACACACACCAGACACACATGCGTACATGCACAGCCCCCCCACATTACATCCGTACCACACACATAACCCACATACACAACCCACACACACAAATGTACAAACCCCACACACACATACATACACACACACCTCACACATATACAGCCACACACCATCCACACGTAACTCACACGTGCTAACTCCTTCCACACTGCACTCACACACTGCATACACATGAATACACACCTCGCAACCCCACACATATGCATACATGCACACACCCCACCACGTACATACACACATAGCCCACCCCAACCACATACATACATCCCCACACACGTGCATACACATACACCCCACCCACACATACACACCTCAAACACATACATCCACACATAAATGCATACACACTACACACACTCATACATGCTAACTTCCCCCACACTACGTACATATACCACACACACATGCTTACACATACCTCACGACCCCTTGCCTATGCATACATGCATACACTCCACATAGCCCACATACATACACAAACACTCCAGTCACACACACACATCCCACACATGTACATATACATACACTCCACCCACATACACACATGCACCTCACACACATACACACATGCATATACTCCACATGCATACATGCATGTACCCCATGTATATACACATACACATATGGACCCTCCCACACTACCTATATACATGCATGCACATGTCCCACATATACACACATACACACAATCCACATACATGCCTCTCATATACATACACGCCTCACACATACATACATGCACATACTCTATGCTCATATTATATATACACATACCCTATGCATGCATCTCACATACTACATATGTACATGCAAGCACATACCCCACACATCTACACACACCTACACACCCATACATACACATGAGTACACACATAGCATACATGCATGTATACATGCACACACCATGCCACACAGACATGCGCACATGCACACACACACACACACACACACCCCCCTCCTCTCACTTCATCACCTGCCTGCTAGTTCCGGGAACTTGACACGGCCTGGAAGGGCTGACCAGGACTTGTACATCAGACTTCCCTCCGCTTCCATTAGTCCCTTTGAGACTTTCTAGCATGAGGGCTCAGGCCTAACTACTAGCTCATATTTCCAAGACATACCAGTCTCCACAGGAGAAAGAACACATGGGACATTTTTATTACCACAGCACCTGTTGGTAGGGACGTTACACAATTTACAGCCAACACCCAGGGCGGGGCCTCCTTACACAGGCCTCAGAGGCCATTGCTGAGGCAGCGCCGCTTTTTCCAGGCACATCCTCCACTCAGAATGCGAGGCCTGAATGATCAGGCAAAGCTCCTTGGAGCAAATCTGTTCCCTACCCAGAGGCCAGGGGTCTGTCAACCTACTGTGTCCTCAGATGGGAAATTGTTATTTCTGTACCAACAAATAAATAACAAACTCAACCTTCCCCTGAGCAATCAGAACTGACTAACTTTGGAATTACATAGAGGGCTAGGATGGCAAGCCCTGAAATCGCCCAGACCTCCCTCTCCGGGGCCGGCAGCAAGGACTAGGAGCTTCAGGGGACTGCTGCTGTCTCCGGGGGAAAGGCTCTCAGTCCCGCTTCCAGCAGGGGACAGCTGTCCTGGCCCCACAAATCCTCCAGGTGACAATGCTGCAAACTCCCCCAAACTGCCTGTAGGGCCCCTCTGAGACTTCAAGCCTTGCCCGGGTGCCCTGGGCCTGCAGTCTCCCTCACCTGCACTCAGGCAGCACCCACACCTCCTAAGCTGTGTGTTTGTCACCTTCCTCGTAGGCACCAACTCCTTCCTGGCAGTTCACACTAAGGAAGAAATTGCCAACCCACTGCATGGGGATCGGGTGGCCACCTCCTCGGTGCTCCCTCACTCCACACTGCTTGCTTGGAAGCCTCTTGGAAGGCTGCAGTCACAAATTCCTCCTCACGTCCCACCTCTGTTTTCCTAACTCCCCCACCAAGGGCACAAGAATGTGTGCCCAATCAGGACCTAGCTGGCACTGGCTATTCCACAACTCCCCGAGCTGAATGCTACCAGTGCCCAGCATGCTACCAGTCTCCCAGGGGCTGCAAAACCTGACTCAGGAGAGTCACTGGCTCCAAACACAGCAATCTTTCCCAATGCTGTAGGCTTTCATAGTTTTTCTTCCTTTTCTTCTCAACAAGCAACATTAAGATCATTTAAAACACGCACTTTTAATATTCCAGTACTTTGCTACAACACACAGAGCCATAGTTCCAAAATAACTCAGCATCTGTAATCCATAATTTATCATCCAAATTTGTTGTGTTCAATTATTCATATCCTGCAACAGTGTGTCCCCAAAGAAGCAAACAAATTCAAAAGAAATCTAAAAAAATGTGGAAGATGAAAAAATAAACCAAGTGTTGCAAGGAAGGCATGAGGATGGGGTGGGGAGGGGGATGCAGGCAATGCAGGTATGATTGGGAGGAATTTCATAGACTTCTCTCCAAGACCTGACAGCACTGGTGTTTGTTGCCATATTCTGTTTATCAGGAGAGGAGCAGTGGTGGTCATACACCATTTTTTATTCCTAGCACAGATATCACAATGTTTCTTCTAATCATTTGGGGAGAACAGAATTCAGTCCACATTTCTACAAACATAAATTTGTTTGTTTTTTGTTTTAAAGATGGGGTCTTACTATGTTGCCCATGCTGGTCTCAAACTCCCGGCCTCAAGTGATCCTCCTGCCTTGGCCTCCCAAACAGCTGTGATTATAGGTGTGAGTCACCATACCCAGACTCTACAAATATTTATTAATCGTCTATGATGTGCTAAGCACTGTGCTTGGCCCAAAAAAGAGGTGAATAAGATACAGCTCTTGACCCTGAAGAACCTTCATTCTCACCAGGAACGCAGAAAGGAAAGCAACCCCACCCACAGGAGTCTGGTAAATGCTGGAAGAGAATGATCTGGACTCTGGACTGAAGATGAGGGATCCATTGGTCCTGCCAGCAGGAGGGTGTCAGACAGCTTCACACAGACAGAACTTTTCATTGAGACTTGAAGGTGAGTTTTAGGTTGGATAAAGTCAGGATGGATCACTGGGTAAGGGAGAAGGATAACCTAATGGAAGCCCAAGGCAAAGAAATACAGAATTTCTATTGGTTTCCACTTTCGATTACATAATCCATGTACTTGAATTGAACTAATTTTTTTTTGCCAAGTTGTTATAACCTAAGAACTAGACTGAACTACTTGAGTATTTGCTGTGCTCATTAAAGTGTTTTTATATTAAAAATATAGAGACAACTTAATGTTAAACAACAGGGAAGAAATTAATGAAGCAAGCCATGCATTCTGTGGAAAATAAAATGCATCAAAACAAACAGCATCTGAATTATTCATGTTATTCATTCAGCAAAGCTTTGTTAAGCCCAAGGAGCACAGCAGTGAGCAAAACCAGCACAGTCGGGAGCCTGTGTTCTACCAAAATAGAGAGCCAATATACCGCTAAGTACACTACACCTTATCAGACAGTGATGGACAGACACAGTGGTCAGGGGGAGTCTCTGGAGAGGCAACATTTCAGCATAGACCTGAATGCAGCATATTCAGTGCAGACAGCACAGCAGGTGCAAAAGCCCTGTGGCTGGAACGTACCTAGAAGGACCAAAGCAAAGGAAGCGGGGCTTGGAAGAAGTAAGGTTGGGCTGATAGGCAGGGACCAGAGGACTCTGAAAGGAATTTGATTCATTCTGAGTGCCAAAAGAAACTTGAGTTTCAAGAAACTCAAGACTATGACATTCTCTTAGGTTTTTAAAAGATCATTCTAGACACTGTGAGGAGAGTTTATTGTGGGGGCAAGAGTAGAAAAGGGGGAATAGTGAAGAGGCTGACTCTGTGGTCTAGATGAGAGCCAGTGGTGACTGGGCCAGGAAGGAGTTGTGAAGGTGGTAAGACATGATCAGATTCAATACGTAATTTAAAGGTAGAGGTTGAATATTTGCTGCTGGTGTGAAGGTGGGGTGTGAGGGAAAGAGAAGGGTCAACCTGACTCATGGGATCTGGGCCTGAACATTTGAGTGAACGATGGTGCCATTTACTAAAAAGGAAACAACGGGGGCAGATTTGATTCTGGCATGAAATTAAGAGCTCTGTTTTAGACGTGTTAAGTTTGAGCTGTTTATTAGTCATCCACGTGCAGATGTTGAGGTGGCCTTTGTGTATAGGAATCAGAGCATCTGCAGAGAAGTCAGGGCTGGAGATAGAAATGTCTAAATGGCCAACTTATAGATGGTATATAAAGCCCTGTGAAGAAATGAGATGACCTAGGAATTGAAAGTATTTGAGAAGAGGAGAGGTCTGAGGCCTGAGACTTGGACGCGTCCTCTATGCGCAGGAAACAAAGAACAGGAATATTCCACCAGTTGTCTCTCCCCTTTTGAGATTTCCTAAAAGTATCCCACAACTCAGTAAGTTCCACTTTCAGCTCATATGGGCCCACACTTAGCTGCAAGGGAGGCTGGGCAATGAAGTCTTGTACCTGATAAAATCAAGAAAGAAGGACGCTAGCTATTGTGCAGGTACCCAACAGTCTCTCTCCTTCAGCAACAGGACTCTGCCCACTCCCTCTTCAGACCCATTCCCCAACCCCAAACAGGGTTCCACTCTGTAGGAGGAGAGATTGATGCCCCAGAAGGCAAGAAAAGAAAGTGTTTCAGGAAGACTCTTAAAATGCTCCTCCCCAAAAATAAGGTGTTATGACGGAATTGATTCAGTGCCTGGCTCATTGTGGGATCTCAACAAAGAGCTGAGGAAGGAAGGATAGAAGAAAGAAAGGGGAACAGAAACAGAGAGAGGGAGGCAGGGTGAGAGGAACTCAGCAACCATATAATTTTCACAAATTTATAGCAAAAGAGCACCTGGAGGTTGGAGTCTGGAGATTGGCGTTCACCTACCAGACATAAGTTGCCCACTTCATGTACCTGAGCCTCTTTTTACGAATCCACAAGGCAGAGTATTTCCAACACAGATTCGGTCATAAAATGGGTGCTCTGACGTAGGGTTAGTGGCACTGTGAATTGGTACCTCTCACTGGAAAAGCAATTTCTCAGTACAAATCAAGAGTCTACAAAAATATGCATACTTTTAACCCAGGTCTGAGTTTCTGTTCTAAAAAAATAATTCCATATATTTAAAAAGCCACTTGTACAAATATTAAAATAGCCTGAGTCCCTGATGACGTCGTGGCCTCTGGACTGTTTTATGTGGGAGAATAAAGCATTAGTCGTTTAACCACTGTAGTCTGGTTAATATCATTAGCGTCTGGACACGATTCCTAACTGATACTAAGCAGGGAAGAGCATGGTTGGTTGGGGCTGACCTGGAAGTCAGGTTTCTTCTGGTGGTGACAGAGGGAAGTAGGAAAATAGGATGCAATAAACACTGAAATTTGTCCTGCTGATCTTTTAGGGGGAAGTGGATGATCCATTCTAATTTTGGTTTCCTGTGTGTGATTGATATAGATGCAGTATATACAGATACATATAGATGCCAGAGAATGACTATCCTTCCTGGAATACAAGGTGCTTTTAGATGTTGCAGCAGACACTAGTAATAACTCCGTGGAGTAATACTGTAAACAAAAAAAGCGGGCCAACGTATATAGTATTCATTCTGATTATAGCTCTGCAAAGATGTGATTTTTTTAACTTTTGAGATTTTTACAATGTTTTCTATTAAGCTATAATTTATGTGAGGAGAAATTCACTTGTTTTAGAGTACAGTTCTGTGAGTTTTGTGACAAAAGCATGTAGTCATGTAACCATTACATGCATAATCAAGATGTAGCACTGTTTCCTCACCCCAAAACGTACCGCCACACCCCACTGTGACCAATTCTCGGCCCCATCCCAACCCCAGGCAACCAATGATCTGTTTCTGTCCCTATAATTTTTTTTTTTCCAGAACATCTTGTAAATGGAATAATACAGCATATAGTCTTTTGAGTCTGGCTTTCCTCATTTAGCGTAATGTGTTGAGATTCACCTGCATTATCCCATGTATCAATAGTTTGTTCTTTTTATTGCTGTGTGGTATTCCATTTGTATAAATGGACTGCAGTTTGTTCATCCATTGAGGAACATTTCAGTTGTTTCTGGTTTTAACAATGAATAACCAATAAACATTTAGTGCAGGTTTTTACATTTGGTAAATGCATGTTTAATTTTAAAAGAAACTGCCAGACAATTTTCCAAAGTAGCGATATCATTCCCACCAGCAATGACTGGGAGTTCCAGTTGCTGGTAAAAAGACCAGGAAAAGCCAACACAATAATGAAGGAAAAGAATATAGTCAGAAAACTGATGCTGCCTGGCTTTTATTAGTACTGCTTCTACTAATCCTAATTCTACTATAGTCAAGACAGTGTGGTATTGGCAAAAGAATAGACCCAGAAAACATCAGTGGGATAGAATACAGAAGCCAAAACTAAACTCACACCAATCTAGTCAACTGATCTTTGACAAATGAATGAAGGCATATAATGAAGAAAAATACAATGGAGAAAGGCCATTGCATCCCCCTCCAACACTTAATATTGTCTTGTTCTTCACAGCTATTAGAATGGTTAAAGTCCAAAACACTGACAACACGAAACTCCAGTGAGGATCTGGAACAACAGGAACTCCCAGCCACTTTGGAAGAGACTTTCTTACAAAACTAAACATACTCTTTATACGATCCAGCAATCACACTGCTTGGTATTTACCCAAAGGAGTTGAAAACTTATGTCCACACAAAAACCTGCAAATTATAGCAGCTTTAGTCATAATTGCCAAACCTCAGAAGCAACCAAGATGTCCTTTAGAAGGTGAATAAGTAAACAGACTGTGGTATATCCAGACAATAGAATTATTCAGCAGTAAAAAGAATTCAGCTATTATGCCTCAAAATAACATGGAGGGGGCTTAAACACACATTGCTAAGTGAGAGAAGCCAACCTGAAAAAGCTACATACTGTGCAATTCCAACTACATGACATTCCGGAAAAGGCAAAACTGTGGCGACAGTAAGAAAAGCAGTGGTTGCCCAGGGTTAAGGTAGGGGAGGGATGAGCGCATGAAGCGCCGTGGATTGTTATGGCAGTGAAACTACTCTGTAGGATACTGGAGTAGTAGAGACACGTAAACCTAAACCTAAAACTGCTCTAAAAATTAATGTCTATGAATTTTTCAAAAAGATAGAATGACCATTCAAACAAATTTCCTTAAAAGAGAGACCCCATCCTAGAATGACTTAGTCACAAATACTTAAAAGAGGATCTAATTCATCACCTTCATTTTATCTATGAAAAAACTGATATTTTTATGAACAAATGAATTGTTTGTCCCAGATTACGTAACTGGTTAGAGGCAGAGCTAAGACCAGAACTCACGTGTTCTGGCTCTTAGCCTAATTCTTTTCCCATAAAATGTTTAAGTTTGCATGTTGGATGTTCACATGGGTTTTTATGAACTATACCTACGTTCAAGGTTCCAAGTTGCAAGAGATAGTGATGAACTCCATAGCTTTGGCCCCTTCTCTTCCTCTCACTTCTGTAGCTTGTGGGCCATTTGAACACTGGGAGGTATAGCTGGACAGCTCAGCCCTCTGCACTCCCTGTGCCATGTACACTAACATTTGCCAAATACACCAACATTTAGGTCTGCCAAAAAGAATTCAGATAAGTAGTGAAGAAGGGTCTGGACTAGGCAGAGGACATTCCATTTCTAATTAGGGCTCAACCACTGTCTAGCTGTGCACTTTGGGTTTTGAGATCAGAATCTGATTGCAGAATTCCATATATGTGCTAATGAAGAGCCACATTCCTTTCTCTAGGAAGGTCATCTTCAACTGATGTGTATGGACACGAAACAGAAAGGGTATCAGTGGGGAGCACTGGATTCAGGATCATCGCCTTCAAACCCAGTTTGCAGTTTCATTCTATTATCCATTCTTTGGTTTACTAAATATTTATAGAGATCTGGGAATACACTCTATCTGATTCTATGGAACGTTCTAAATAGTTCTCAAACATTTATAATCTGGATTAAAAACCCTTAGTAATCACCCACAATGCTATTCACAAAGCAGGTTGCTGAAGGTTGGATTCCTCAGGCAGCAGCTGCTGAGTGGGAGTTTCGCATGTGGGATGTTTTTAAAGTAGTGCCCTGGGTATCATGCAATGAGATGATGGATGAGAGGGGAAGGAAACAGCATAGGGAAGAGGAAAAAAATCAAGCAGTGATTCAGACCCAATGACAAATCCAACCAATTCTACAGAGAGTTCTGGAACTAAAGTGACCCTTCAGACTCAACCCACCTTGGGGCCAAATGACCAGGCCTTCATACACCCAAGCTTGATCCATCACCATATGTGGCTGCCCTGGGAAGGAGCATGATTTTGGGAGAGGTGGTTCTTTGCACTGAGGGGACACTGAAGGGGTGACAGCTGCAGATATCTGTTAATAACCCACCCCTAGACCCAGACCCATCCACAGACCTTTCATGGAATGGGGGATCTGGGCGTGCATGACAGCGCCCGCCACACAGGCACCCAATGGGTATATATGGAAGAGATGATGGCTACTTTTCCTACTTTTCCACTTTCCAGAGTAATTCACAACATTTAGCCACTCTGCCAGTCAGTTATCACTCTCTAAAACAGAGATCCTTTTCTAACCCCAAAAGATGTCTCTGTCCTTCCTTTGGAGGGCCTATGTGTTAGTCTATTTTGTGTTCCTATGAAGGAATGCCTGAGACTGGTATAAAGTAAAGTGACTTATTTGCCTCACAGTTCTGCAGGCTTTACAAGAAGCATGGCACCAGCGTCTGCTTCTGGTGAGGGTGTCAGGGAGTTTCCAATCGTGGCAGAAAGTGAAGGGGGAGCCGGCATGTCACATGGCAAGAGAGGGGACGAGAGAGAGGAGGTGCCGGCCTCTTTTTAGCAATCAGATATCATGTGAACTAATAGACTGAGAGCTCACTCATTACTATGGGGAGGGCAACAAGCCGTTCATGAGGGGCTTGCCCCCATGACCAAAACACCTTTCCCTGGCCCCACCTCCAACACTGGCAATCAAATATCAACGTGAGATTTAGAGGTGGCAAAGATCCATCAGTCTATCAGGGGATTCTAAAATCTCTCAGCTAAATACACAGTTCTCAGCGTGTCTTTGGCCTGGGAGACCAACAAATCAGTCCATCACACTAACTTTATCATACAACCTCCCCTTAAAGTCAAATACTGTCTCTGGTTTTCATTTATTAACCAAGGAAACTGTCCTCTAGTGATGAACTGAGAGCATGTTACTGAGCTCAAGGTCTTATCTGTTTGATCTCCAAGACCAAAACCACTGTCAAATAAATCCTCTGGGTCCCCTGGGGATTCCAAAAGGGAAGGAAGTGGGAACACTGGGACTGTAATTAGAACCTTGTTCGTTCCAGAATCACACACCCCCATTCCACTTCTGGTTGTCAGAGAAAGACTGCAGGAAATCAGGAGAACATTCTGAAAGACTGAGCATTTGCATGAATGCAATGGCTCTTGGAGGAATATTGGAATTTATAGACCTAACGATGGGGATGGCATCTTCCAAGCAGAGGAAGAGCTTGAGCAAAGTTGGGAGGACAGAAAACATAGGGCAGGCCAGGGAAGCTTATTAGTTCAGCTTGGTCAAGGCATTTGTAGGATAGAGAACATTTATGGCAAGAGGACTTTGAATGCTATGCTAAAAGCATTTATTCTGGAAGCAGTAGGAACACATATACCAGGTAGGTGATGAGGGTAAGAGATATCTCCTACAGTTGTGAACACCAGAAATGACTGGCTGCCTCTTAGTGCTGGATGACAGGTTTTGCAATGACCCCAAGGGTAACAAAGGTGGAAGATGCCTTTGGTTAAAAAAAAAATCAAGGGGTTGACAAGAGAAAAGCAAGTATACAGTCGGGCCTCCTGTATTCGTAGGTTTTGCATTCATGGTTTTTCAATTGATATTTGCATCTGTACTGAAAATGGACAGACTTTTTCCTTCTCATTATTCCCTAAGCAATACAGTGTAACAACTATGTACACAGCATCTACATTGTATTAGGTATTATAAGTAATCTAGAGATGATTTAAAGTATACGGGCGTATGTACATATGGTATATGCAAATACTATACCATTTTATATCAGGAACTTGAGCATCCATGGGTTTTGGTATCCAAGAAGATTGTGGGGGTTCTGGAACTAATCCCCCCGCAGATACCAAGGGATGACTGTATTTTCTAGGCAGAAGAAGTACTAGTAGCAGAATTGATAAATACCAAGCCACAAAAGCCAGCTCTGAAGTCTAGACAAGCTATTTTCTTCTTCTACTGGCTTCTATTTATAATACTTTTCCTACAGGAGGGTTTTCTGCTCTCTGATATCTATATGATGGCGCACACACACACACACACACCCCGACCTTGGAACTCCATCCAAAAAGCCTGTGGCAGTAGTGGCTCCACCTCAGCAGGCTAGCGCTGCCACCACCAAAACCTCTTCCCCTAGGGCCCACGCTTCCCACTGTCAGCCCCACACGGGAGCATTTCCCTAATAGCCTCTCATCATCTCTTCGGAGGCTGAAAGCATGTCACCAAGCCGCTGTGTAAGATGCACAGGGAGTGCTACTTGTCCCTGTGGATTCAGTTTCTGTTTCTTCAGTTTGTTGTTGCTCCTTAGGATGCTTTGCTCTCGTGTCCAGCCCAAGATATGAAGAACTAACGCGGGGCTCATTTTCCACTCCCCCTCCTGCACAGCCCCTCAGGCCAGCCAGAGGGGCTCGTCACCACCTTCAGAACTCACGCTGTGCTCTGTGCCTCCTGCCTTCACTTGCTGTCTTGTCTCCCCCACCGGCCCATTTTTCAGAACCCTTCCCTGCTCCTCCTGGGCTACCTGGAATAGGCCAGCAATTCAGAGCACATATCTGGTCTTTACGGGACCTGAAGCAATGACGATCGCCACAACCCACCAGACTTAGGGCAGGACCAGGGCGGGAGCTCAGTCCTCATGCTGATCAGCAGGAGGGGGCAGGAACACTGTGAATTCAGGCAACTCGGATGCCTGGGGCCGATAAAGTTCCAACCTGCTCATAGCCAAGGGCAGATCCCAGTGTTTGTGGTGCAATTTTGAGTCTACTGTAAGAAAAAGAACACAGAAATATCTTATGTTTGCAATTTTACGAAAACACATGATCATATGAACACACTGCTGTGACCCTTCTCAAAGCCAGAGAAGGGTCTGAAGCTCAGGCTTCAGTTTTTCCCAGAAAATGCATCTGTCTTTATAGCACTAGCCCCGCCACTCCCCCCAGCACCCGTGCTTGGCAAGAACAGAAGTATTAGGCAGGGAGAAGGCAGAATGGCCATTCACTCATTCACTCACTCATTCATTCATCACTTGGGGCCCACGCCTGCTCCTGCTCCTTGCTGGGGCACAGCATGCACACCTCCTAAATGCCCCCTTGTACTTTGTAGAGATTTCTTCCAGCTCTAGAGAAGAAAAAGGAAGACGATGGGCTCTAGGACATTCCTGCTGGCACAGCAATGGATACCTCCATGAGGCACTTCAGGCAGCACATACAACTAGGCACGTGAAGCCTGACCTGGATTTCAGCCCCAATTCCCCCCCTATCTCCAACCACATTCAAGCTCAACCCTACTCAGACTCCTAATGCTCACCTGCTGCCATCCCCAGTCTGGAATGCCTCCCACAACCACCTGGCAAACTCTTTCAAGACTGAGGCCAGATCTTTTTTTTTCTGTCCCAGGAGGCTTCCTCTGACCTACCTAAGCAGTTCTAATCATGACTTCCATGTGTCCTTGTACGTGCCTATGATCCTACCTCCTGTGCGACATCACCGTGATTTATGCCGCCTTCTGTCTCTCATTCACTCTTGGACACCTGAGCACATCATGGACTCATGCAGACGTCCCTTGTTGAACACGCATTCTGTGTCAGACACTTCCAGGGCTTTGCACAACATCCCACATGCATCGGAAGTGAACAGAGCTACAGTTATTTACGCACTTGCTGCCTGTCAGAATTGACTCCGGGGCTGGAGTGGGACTGAAACTGCAGTCAGAGGTATCAGAAAGCTGGGGAAGGCGGAGACGGGGCAGTGGGTGGGGAACCAATGTATCCTCGGCATTTACCATTGACTGCCTCATATGACCTGTTCGTATGATGTGTTCCTTTGGATGCACAAGCCCCACATAGGCAGTGGCTGTGTCGCCCTATTCATTATGTAAATATTCTTTTGTAAACAGCCTGGGCCTTGCATATAATAGTTGGTAAACAAATATTGCATCACGATTCAAAAGTGGGAAGTATCTATTGAATCACATAGCTGAGAATTTTCTTCGTCCGTCTTACCACCTTCAAGCAACTGCGAAAAGATGGCTCACTTTGGCCATCAGGTCTCCAGTGAAGACACTCCAGCACTTATCAGAATGCCATCCCACCATGAGATATTCACCTACAGAGCTTCTGAGTGAAATAACTGTTGCAGTTCAGCATTCTGCAACCTTCTATGCAAAACCAAGTGTCTGGCCTCATGTTCTAAGTCACCCTTAGATTTGATACAAGTAACATTTGATTCTAATAAACATATACCTGTCTACAACTTCATGTAATCTAGAATCTGCAAGCATAAAATGAAAAGTACTTAGAGTTGAGTATTAAAGAAAATGTACATGCGTTGTCTAAAATGGGCCTTCAGAGAGATTGTGCTTTAATAAAAAGAATTCCGGGGTGAGTTTAGGACTGGTTCCATTGACAATCGGAAACTCCACATCTGGGAGAATTGATGAAGTGCTGCAGGCTTTTTGTGCATTGTTAACTAACAAGTGGTCAATTCAGTTAAGTTGGTAAAACAATTGGAACACTGAATAATTGTACCTTCTTTGTAAGTAATTTCTTTATCCTTCCAGTGGTAGTTAAGATCATCCTCCTGCTAAATTCCACAACGCTAAGTATCTTTCTTGTGTCTCCCTGTCTTTTCCATTAGATTCATTCAGCAAATCAAGCTGAACACCTGTTACTGCTTGTCACTGCTCTGAATGCTGGCAATACCTCAGGGAACAAGCCAGGTCGGTCCTGCCCTGTTGGAACCTATGTTGTGGTGATAAAGACACACAGGACATAGATACAAGCGTGTGTTTCCTCCGCCCCAGGACTGAAAGCTCCTGGAAGATAGAAACCACATCTGAAAAAAAAAAAGTAAGAGAAAAGTCTTTGAAATCTTGGCTCCTGTATACAGTTTGCTTATCTGGTGGAATTTGCAAGTTCTAGCAGCTGAGATGTTGTGTCCACACCCTGTAACGTCTATCGGTGTCTTCATCACACACCCCAGATGTCACACCCAGCTGTCCCATGCATCAGGTAGCCCAAGCCGTGCCCAGCACTTATGCTGCTCCCCCACTCTAAGATGAGAACCTCCAAGGCTGATTTAACAGGGCAAAAAGAAAGGAGCTGGGGGACATAAAAGTAACTTGGTTCACTGGCCTATTAATATCTAAAATCTTCCTGTCATTTATGTGAAAATAATTAAGATTTGGGGAAAATATCAGTAAGCTTAAATGTCATCAAATGGGCTGCTACCTCTTCTAATAGGCACCAAAAATAAGAATAACTCTCCCCCTTACCTCCATCTGTTTCAACTTCCGTTCTTTAAGGAATCCACCAATAACATTGTTGCCCCCAGCTAGCTACGTATGAGTTTGGGACCCCAAGGTGGATGGCAACTCACAGTGCCATGATTAAGGTTGGGCAGCCAGAAACCAGAGCAGGCAGGGCTTTGCCTCCTAAATGCCCTCTTGTACTTTGTAGAGATTTCTTCCAGCTCTAGAGATGAAAAAAAGGAAGACGATGGGCTCTAGGACATTCCTGCTGGCACAGAAACTGGGTCCACTCCTGGAGCTCCCAAGGGTGGGTCCCAGAAAGCTCTCTGTGAATCCCCTCTTCTTAGAAGTCTTCCTCCGTAAGACAAGGCAGCTCTGTTTAGGATCTGACTAGCCCTTCCTTCCATGGGAATCATAGAGCACCTGCTGTCAACACGAATCCTTCCCAACTAATCCTCCACATGCATTGTTCAAAAGCCTCTCAGAACAGATTTTTTTTTTTTAAGACAAAGTCGTGCTCTGTATCCCAGGCTGGAGTGCAATGGCATAATCTTGGCTCACTGCAACCTCTGCCTCCTGGGTTCAAGCGATTCTTCTGCCTCAGCCTCCTGAGTAGCTGGGATTACAGGTGCATGCCACCATGCCCAGCTAATTTTTGTATTTTTAGTAGAGATGGGGTTTCACTATGTTGGTCAGGCTGGTCTCGACCTCCTGACCTTGTGATCCGCCTTCCTCAGCCTCTCAAAGTGCTGGGATTACGGGTGTGAGCCACTGCGCCCAGCCAGAACAGATTTTATATAGCGCTCCTCTAGGCAAACTCCTGGTTCTGAGCTCATCTAGAACCTTCCTTTCCAAATATCCACCAACATGAGGGGAACTTCTTATTTTGTGAAATTTGAATGTGAAGTTTTGTATCCCTTGAGCACCATGAAGCTGTGGAGGATGAGCCTGTTTAAGGATTCTGCCACAGAAACGAGTTTTATAAACGTTCCACCTTGTGAGCACCAAGGGGTATGGTAATTAAGAATCATTTAACCTTCTGACTTTCTCAGTACTCTCTTTCATTTCCCCCTATTGCTGAAGACATTGGGAATCCATCTGTAGCTATTCTGGTTTTCCAAAGTTCTCCTTTTCAGCTGATTGAAACCTCGGAGACTCCAGGAAACCATGACTGCTTTTTTTTTTTTCATTTGTGAATTCTTTTCTCACTCTTGCCTGAATCACTGATCCCAGCCTCAGCTGGCAATGAATGTTGGGGTCTCGGGGGGGATTGTCTCCCCTTTTGGACAGCGAAACAGGACTGTTCAGGGCTTCCTCCTGGACCTATTGGAGCCTAATTCCTCCACAAAATGCAAAACTCCACCCACAAAGCTTTGGTTCCCTGGCCTCCTCCTACCTTCCCAGTGCCCTCGGGAAACCCTGTTACCTCAGTTGGCAAATCAGTATAATGCGGATAAAACCATAGTACCTAACTTGTGGCTAATTGTGTGACTGCATGAGATAATGCATATGAAGCACTTTACACAGAGCCTGGGATGTCACTCTTATAAATGTTAGCTATTTTATGGCCAATTGGTATTGATTAATGTTGACTGAAGGCGTGCCACTCAAATAGGTTTGTTCCTGTTCAGCAAGAAGGCAGTACACATTCCTAAGGTGCCCAGTGCTCCCTAAAGAGCCGTCTTCTTGACTGTAACTTGAGATTGTGCAAGACGTGAGTAAAACACGGAGCTCCTCCTACCTTATAAATAAACAGTGTCTAGTTCCCTGGCAGATTTTCTTTATGTTCTTTCTTGAGTTCGTTTGTTTTATTTCCCTTTTTAAACTCTAGAAGAGCTGGGTGCGCAAAGTATATTTTGGAACTCACATATCAGAAGAACCCATCAGGAAAAAAAGCATTTGTTTTCCTGTTATTAATACTGATATTAATAAGCAATGAAATAGCACTTGGCACTTATGAAACAACGCTTTCCATCTCCAAAAGGATTTGCAGG
The DNA here is from genome assembly GCA_036589455.1 of Ateles fusciceps. NCBI lineage: Eukaryota > Metazoa > Chordata > Mammalia > Primates > Atelidae > Ateles > Ateles fusciceps. Next base: position 1,112,099 of record JAZHEH010002229.1, read on the forward strand.
CATTCAGGAGTTCTTCCAGTCATTGCCTCTATAAGGTAGGAAATCACTCATTCTCTTCCGTTCATCAAAATATCACAAACATCTACTACGAGGACCTCATGTTCTATTATTCTTTTCTGTTGTTGTTTGATTTTAACACAGAAGAGAGTTACTTCCTGGCCGTTGTATATATTCAATATTCAAAATTTGATTACTTTTAACCACTGAGTCTCCCTACTTAGGGACATTCCCTATTTAGGAAATGTTAGCTAAATCCGAGACAGAGAAGTCTGACTCTAGCAGTCTTGCCCCTTTGAGGGGATAGGGAAATGGTTTTCTTGTTTTGTTTCCACACAAAGCACCAAGCTAAACACCAACGCTGAGCTGCTCGATGGAACTTTCCACAATGATGGAAGTGTTCTACAAGCTGCACTCTTGAGCGGCCACCAGCCACATGTGGCAAATGAGCACTAAAAATATGGCTAGTGTTACGGAGACACTGGATTTTTAATTTAGCTTAATATTAATGATTTTGAATTTTCATTTTTTATTTTTAAGAGACAGAGTCCCTCTTTGTCAACCAGACTGGAATGCAGTGGCATGATCATAGTTCACTGCCGCCTCAAACTCCTGGGCTCAAACAATCCTCCCACCTCAGCATCCCAAGTAGCTGAGACTACACCATCACATTTGGCTGATTAAAAAAACATTTTTTTTTAAGACCAGCTATGTTGCCCAGGCTTGCCTCAAACTCTTAGCTTCAAGCAGTCCTCCTGCCTCAGGCTTCCAAGTAGCTGGGACTACAGGCTGAGCTATGGCTCCTGCTTATTTATTTGTTTGTTTGTTGGTTTTGAGACAGAGTCTCACTCTGTTGCTTAGGCTGGAGTGCAGTGGTGCCATCTCAGCTCACTGCAGCCTCAACATCCCCAGCTCAAGTAATTCTCTCACCTCAGCCTCCCGAGTAGCTGGGGCTACAGTTATATGCTACCATGCCCAGCTAATTTTTTTATTTTTTGTAGAGATGGGGTTGCATTATGTTGGCCAGGCTGGCCTTGAACTCCTGGTCTCAAGTGATCCCCTGCCTTGGCTTCCCAAAGTGCTGGGTTTGCAGGTATGCCAGTTCCTGAATTTAGACTGGAATTGAAACACATGGCTGGTGGCTACCATATTAGACAGCACAGCTCTCACATCTCAGTAAAATGTTGTCTCTCACGTAAGAGGGATTGTGGCCATGAGGGAAGCATTCATATGGCCCTCTTTTAAAACTTGGCCTTTGAAATGAGTTTTTAGATTTTTAAAATAGAAATATTTGGCTACTCTGACAAGTCTCTAGAAGAGTCAGGCCTGAAAACTGCTGGCACCCTGGTAGTGTGGTTCATTGCTCATCAATCTTTAATGCTCTGTTCAAAGTAACCTCTATATCAAGGTAGCTTCAAGTAAAAGGAGTGCGTAGATATTGACAAGCAGGCTGCCATGGGCTCCTGAGAAAACCTCTGTGCACATTCCTCTTCTTCATGAGGCTCTTCTATAACTGTGATATTTTTTAAAACTGCAGAATGTGCCTGTAAATTAATAGCTTTCTTGACAAAAAAGCCTCCCAATGCTAACTACTGATTTTCGGTTCTCTATCCACTTTTTGTTAAGCTAGACACATTAGCATAGAATGCCAAGGACAGCTCAGTGAAGAGTCCAGAAGGGGCAGGTCTTGGGCCAGAGAAGTGGGTCAGGTAGGAACAAAATGAAACAAAAATCCTTGTCCCATTTGGAAAGGAAGCAATCACAAGCAATTGGTGCCATTGCCAGAACACAAGTCCAGAAATGCTTGTCCCCAAAATGCAAGTTCCACTGAATGCAGCCATTAGAATTGGATGGAAGCTCCTCTCCGCCCCCGGCATTTACACCCAAGGAGGCAAACTGATGTCTGCCGTCAGATCAGGGGAAATCGGGAGGCTAATAGTCTTGATCCTGAACCTCCTGGGAAAGCTGCAAAGTCAAATCCAACTGCAACAGACAGCTTGGGACTCAGGAGTGATATTTGGCTTTCTGTCACTCACAGACTGTACACAGGCATGCCAGTAATGTCTCCTTAAAGCATAAGAGGAAAAATGGGAAACACAGCAATTACCAATAACAGTGAAAGCTGAGATGGAAAGCATCACTACTTTTGTAATTCCTTTTGTATCAAGGTGTGCGTATTTATAGCTCGCTCTCTATTAAACCATCTAAGAGTTAGCAGTTATGCTTTGCACGTTTGATGTATACAGCAATTATCTATCACTGCATAACAAATCACCCCAAAACTTAGTGGCTTAAAACAACAATCGCCATTTTTTTTTCTCTCTCTCCCTGTTTCTGAAGGCTGAGATTCAGGAGTGGCTCAGCTGGGTGCTTCTGGCACAAAGTTTCTGGGCTTCTCCTGAGGTTGCAGGCAATATCAGATGGGGTCACAGTCATCGGAAAGCTTGACGGAGTTGGACAATCCACTTTGGAAGTGGCTCACTCACACAGCTGGCGAGCTGGTGTTGCCTAGCTGGTTTTCAGGGCATGGGTCTCTGGACAGAGGGTATTCATGATACAGCAGTTGGCTCCCCCTAAAACAATTGGTCCAAGCGCAGATGGTGCCTGGCGCTGAAAGTCACACATATCGCTCCTGCCGGCTCTGTCGGGTTCACAGGCCAGCCCCTATTCACTGTGGGAGGAGAACATACAAGGGAGTCTGGGGGCTTCAGGAGCCGTCAAGGAGGCCGGCCACCACTGTGGAAAGTGTATTTTTAGAATACAAGTATAATTGACCATAAATTGAAACAACAATGATGTGTCATTTTTTTATTCTTCACATAAGTAAAAATTAAAAGGAATTATATCCTGCGCTGGAGGGGGAACTGGGAAGAAGGGTCCTCTCCATTGTGGCTGGTGATAAAATAAATTAGCACTGTCTACCTGGAAAACAAAGTAACTGTCAACATTTTCAGTGTGTGTGACATGCGATCCTTCTGCTCTTTTATCTCCACATATATATCCTAGAGACGGACCAAGTATGTGTACAAAGAGGCAAAAACCAGAATGTTTGCTGCAGCTCTCAAGGGTGGGGGTAACAGTAACAGAGGAGAGGTAACCCACTTGTTTCTTCACAGGTAACTGGTTAGCAAGCTATGGTCCTGTGCGATGGTTGTACATCTATGAAAATACTTTAAAGAACCTCTGAATTACATACTTTAAGTGCATGAAGTTTATGGTATGTGAATTATATCTTAATCAAGCTGTTAAAACAAACAAAAAACAACTACGGTGCATTCCCAGAAGGGACTACATATAATGCAGTAGGAAAAACGGTCATAATAAAGAAGTTTTCTAGCATTATATTAGTGAAAAAAAACAGAGAATAGTGTATTCAGTATGTTATGTTTGGGAAGGGTACAAAATAATGATACACATCTATATTTCCCTATATCTCATGAAGACATGCTGGAAGGATACCCAAGAAACAAAGCTGAGTGTGGGGCAGACGGGGAGAAAGGAGGCAGACCCGGTGGGGGGCGGTCATACGCAGGCTTCTCAGTGTGTATCTTTGTTATATCATTCTGATGTTTGAACCATGTGTGTTGCCTAATGAGAAATACAATAAATAATAAAAAACCATAAAAATTCTGCACATTCTAGTTCTAACTCAATTACTACAATTAACTCCGTAGTCACAAAACTGTCATTTGACATTTTTTTTCTTAGGTGAGGTTTTGCTATTACTCAAATTGGTCTTGAACTCCAGTGCTCAAGTGATCCTCCCACTTCGGCCTCCCAAGTAAGTGGGACTACAGGCGTACACCACTACGCCTGGTTTTATTTTATTTTTCTGAGTTTCAGTTCTTTCTTTTCTCAAGTGGATTCATTTTTCTTTGATCTCTTGGTGTCGCTGAAAGTCATTATATATGACTTTATATATATTCATTATATATGAATATATGTCTACATTCATTGTTTCAATACATGTCTATATTCCTATGTAATATGTCTGTATATGTGCATGTCTATATACATACACATATGCATTCATACATGTTTTAAAAGAGGGAAGGGGCCGGGCGCGGTGGCTCACGACTATAATCTCAGCACTTTGGGAGGCCAAAGCGGGCAGATCACAAGGTCAAGAGATCAAGACCATTCTGGCCAACATGATGAAACCCCATCTTTATTAAAAATACAAAAATTAGCTAGGCATGGTGGCACGTGCCTGTAATCCCAGCTACTTGGCAGCCTCAGGCAGGAGAATCACTGGAACCCAGGAGGTGAAGGTTGCTGTGAGCCAAGATGGCGCCATTGCACTCTAGCCTGGCGACAGAGCAAGACTCCATCTCAAAAAAAAAAAAAAGAGGGAAGGAAAAAGCTTAATTGATTAGATGGTATTCCAGCCTGTGTTTCCTTATTATATGTGTCTGAAAAATTTCTTGCCTGGCTGTGCCCTACAGCCACACTTCACCTATTACCTGAATTTTGGGTCTAGGAGATCACAGAAGCTCTTGGAGAACTTAATTCATACCCCACATCTCCATGGATGTTCCCACCATGTGACCAGAAAGTGGAGAGAGATGTCGATAACTAAGAACAAGCAATGTCTGATCTTGTAGATAAAATGAACAAGAATGGACACTGGGGCGGGAAACCCAAGTTTTCAACAGAGAAGTGGTTAGAACAGGGGTAGAACCAAGATAACCGGAATATTAGAATAACAAGACAGTGATATGCAGACATTTTGTGCCGTCATCTCAGATTCAGCATGTATTGTATATACGGATACCATAATAGAAGTGCAGGGACCCTTCCAGGCTCTCCCACAGCCCAGTGTCCCCTCCGGTTGCAAGCCACCAGCAGATGACATTCTCACCATCACAGCAACCATTGGACTGACTGCCAGAAGACTCCAGTTAACAGCATATGCAGAAGAGGAGGGAGACATCAATCCACGAGCACTCCTGAATACACCAGCCTGGCATGAGCAGAGCCCTTTAGAGCCCTGACGTGGAAGAAAACAGGCCCCTGAATGAAACAAACAAACAGATGTGGAAGCAAAGAGAGGAAGCCTAGGTAGGCACCACCATAAGGGCAACTGGGAGGCAGAAGGCAGCTCTGGCCTCCCAGGAGGAGTTCAGGGCGCCTGTTTGACACTGTGAATACACTTGCCTTCAAGTGCTTGAAACGCCGTTACATTGATGAAAGCACTGAGTTTTGTTTTTTTGAGAAGGCATTCTGAACTGGTGGCGATTCAAAGGTGAAGGACTGTGGCTCCCAGGCAAGAGCTTTCTACTAGGGGCTTCCTGTCACTCAGCTCATGCAGGCTGGACCACTGTTTTCTGTCCAAGATGCTGGAACAGTAGTGTCCACACCCAGTTACAAATAGAATCACGCAGAGAAGTTTGTTCCAAATCAGTTTCTCAGGCCTCATTCCGGAGACTCAGAGTGAGCAAGTCAAAGGAGGACCCCAAGTTTGTGTTCCTACCAAGCACCCCGGGTGACTCTGATACAGCAGCATGTGAACTGACATTTGAGAGTCACTTAGATAAATAATCTAAAAATGGTTCCACTCAAGGTTCCCTGTTATCTAGAATCTGGCCTGCCCCCAAGGGGAGGTAAATTATAATAATCCTTTCTATTCCTTTCCAAGAAAGAAAAAGTCTTGGTTTGGCAACCTTGTTGTCTTGGCAACATTTCTTGTTGAATTCTGTATTTCATCACTCAAATCTCCGCACCACAAGAGAATACAAAGCACCCTTAGAATTATGCAGCAGGGAGAACATTGTAATCCCCCCTGGGGACAGGCTGTGACACTATGTTAACAGGCCCGTGTGGAACAGTGCTCAACCTGGAAAGGACACCTGTCCCTTCAAAGGGAGCCTGTCATTGTTCCCAGGCATCTGGAGACAAGGTTGGCAAATTAAAAACATACCCTGCTGGAGTTGAGGGGGATAAGGGTTCACATCTTCTGTGGTCTGACCCTAGGCATCTCACCAGATTATCTTGAAGCTAGTTTTCCATCTGTAAACTAATGGCTACAACGTTCAGATGCATTTTAATTAATTCTGAAACTATACAGTGACTGTCACTTATGGAAGACCTACTGATATGGTTTGGATATTTGTCCCCTCCAAATCTCATGTGGAAAAGTAACTCCCAGTGTTAGAGGTGGGGGGCCTGGTGGGAGGTGTTTGGATCATGGAGGTGGACCCCTCATGAATGGCTTAGCACCATCCTCTTGGTCATAAGTGAGTTCTTGCTCATTTAGTTCACATAATAACTGATTGTTTAAAAAGGCTGGGACCTCCTCCCTGCCCTCCCGTTCCTGCTCTCACTGTGTGACGTGCCTGCTCCTGCTTCACCTTCTACTGTGATTATAAGCTTCCTGATTGGTCCTCAGCAGAAGCCAAGCAGATGCTTGCACCATGCTCATTTCAGTTCAAGGGAAACTATTTGATAATATCTGTCCGTGCATGTACTCTCTGACCCAGCCATTCTACTTGTAAGTAATCAGCAGTGCTCTAGTTTTCTATTGCTTCTGTAACAGATTGCCACAAATTTAGTGTTTAAAAAACCACAAAGTTATTATCTCACATTTTGATGGCTCAGAAAGCCAGATGGCTCAGCTATTTCTCTGCTTTGGGTGCCACAAGGCTAAAGTCAAGGTGTTGGCTGGCCACGTCTCTTACCTAGAGGCCCTGTGGGGGAATCCAGCTGCAGACTCTTTCAGGTTATTGGTAAAACCTGGTTCCATGCAGTCGTCGCACTGAGGTACCTGATCCCTTGCTGCTGCCAGCCGGGGCTTTTTCTCAGTATCTGGAGGCTTCGCACACTCCCTGGCTCAAGGCTCCTTCTTCTTCAAAGCCAGTCAGTCATGGCTAGTTGTCCTTCTCATGATTCAGATCTCTCTGGCATTCCCTCATCCCTCCTGCCTCCAGCTGGAGAAAGCTCTGTGCTTTAAAGAGCTGTCTTAGTCTGTGTGGGCTGATAGAACAAAATACCTGAGACTTGGTAAAACAATGTACAAACAACAGAAATGTATTGCTCACAGTTCTGGAGGCTGGGCAGTCCAAGGTCTTCCTTCCCGGAGATACCATGAGATTTAGTGTCTGGCGAGGGCTTGTTCCTCAGAGATGGTGTCTTTTGTGTGTTCTCACTTGGTGGGGGGGGGGGCAAACAAGTCCCCCTCATGCCTCTTTTTTTTTTTTTGAGATGGAGTCTTGCTCTGTCGCCCAGGCTGTAGTGCAGTGGCACAATCTCTGCTCACTGCAACCTCCGTAGCCTGGGTTCAAGCAATTCTCCTGCCTCAGCTTCCTGGGTAGCTGGGATTACAGGCATGTGCCACCATGCGGGGCTAATTTTTTGTATTTTTAGTAGAGACGGGGTTTCACCGTGTTGGCCATGCTGGTCTCAAACGCCTGACCTGGTGATCCGTCTGCCTCGGCCTCCCAGAGTGCTGGGATTACAGGTGTGAGCCACCGTGCCCAGCCCCCTCAGGCCTCTTTTACAAGGGCACTAACCCCACGAGGACTCTACCTTCATGACATCATCATATCCCAACGGCTCCATCTCTTAATATCATCACCTTTGGAAGTAGGTTTCAACATATGAATTTGGGAGGCACGCATATATTTAGACCACAACAAAGGCTCATGTTACATGACTGTTTATTCAGATAATCCAGGATAACCTTGTCTTCTTAAGGTCTACTACCTTAATTCCATCTACAAAATCCTTTTCATCATATATGCTATAGCATAATACACTCAAAAATTCCAGGGATTAGAACGTTAATATCTTTGGGGCACTCATTTTGTACAAACCTTACTTATACACAATTATATATCTACAAGAATAGTCATTGCGGTGTTCTGTGTAGTAGAAAATAATGAAAATAACCTAAACATGCATCAGGAGGTGAGTTTCAACATAATGGTCTATGTGATGGAATATATGCAGTTGTCAAAAAGAATGTGGCAGCTCTATATGAGTTGATACAAAAGGATCATGTTATTAGCTGGGCACAGTGGCTCACGCCTATAATCCCAGCACTTTGGGAGGCCAAGGCAGGTGGATCACTCGAGGTCAGGAGTTTGAGACCAGTCTGGCCAATATGGTAAAATTCCATCTCTACTAAACACACACACACACACACACAAAAACTAGCTGGCCGTGGTGGTGGGTGCCTATAGTATCAGCTACTTGGGAGCTGAGGCAGGAGAATCGTGTGAACCTGGGAGGTGCAGATTGCATTAAGCCAAGATTGCACCACTACACTCCAACCGGGTGATGGAGTAAGACTCTGTCTTAAAATAAATAAATAAATAAAAAGATCATGTCATTGTATTTGATGCAAAAAGGAAGAGTTAAATGCTACAATTTGTATGTGTGTGTATTTATATGCATCAATGCCATGCAACATACTTTGAAAAGATGTACAAAAAACGATTGACCACAGTAGCCTCCCAGGAGAGCAGTTGGGAGTCTAGAGGACAGAGCTATCAAGACGGCACCAGGGCAAGGCACTGACGCTGGAGGGAGCCAGGCTGCCTCGCTCTGCTCCATGCTATGGCAAGTGCGAGCTTGGAAAGGTGATCTCTTTGTATAACAACTTTCATAATCTCTTTGTGCCTCAGTGTCCTCCTCTGCAAATGGGAATGATAATACCAGCTTTTTGTTGTAAGGTTAAAAAAATTCATGAATATATGCAAAGATTTAGAGCAGAGCCTGGCACAGGGTAAACGCCGTAAAAGTATTTGCTATAATGGTCTGTCCAAGAACACACAAGTGAATTATGGAGGGTCAAGGGGAGATGGTGCCACATTGTTATGCCCAGCAACTCTCATGCAGAACTTTTGAGCCCTCTCTGCTGCTACACCATCTCAGAGTGAGGGTCTGGAAATGAGGGGGCAGTTACTCGCCCGTCACTCTAAGAAGTAGAGGTTAGGCCATGGAAGCCAGGCCGGGCTGAGCAGGGGATCCTGGCTTTAGGTCTAATGGTTTTTTTTGAGAGAGGGCCTCACTCTCCTGCAGTAAACTGTGAGGACCATGGTGTAATCACAGCTTACTGCAGCCTTGAACTCCTGGGCTCAAGTGGTCCTCCTGCCTCAGCCTCCGAAAGCGCTGGGATTACAAGACTGAGTCACTGTGCCCAGCCAGGTCTGGTGGCTCTTCCATGGCCCCATCAGTGGCAGGAGTGATCACCAGGGAAGCAGCACATCTCTGCCCTATTGCTTTCTCACCGATGAGGTGAAAAATAAGGGCTTTAATAACTGCAATAACAATTTTTAGGAGATGTATCAACACGGGGTCTGTTTTCTGTTCCTTCCCTATGCACTCCCCTTAAATCTCCAGATCCCATGATACGTGAGCTAGAGCTATTTGAATTGGGCCTTTAACCTCACTTCGTCTCTTGTTGTTGCAGCTATGAAATGGGAGGATTAATATTTCCCAGTTTCCCTGAAAGAGGCCTGAGTCACTTTAGTTATGCACCATTTTCCAGGGCTCTGAGAAGCAGCCTCAAAGAACTACAAGAACCTTTTTAGAAGCAGTTGTAATTGACTGCCAAGGAAAGTTCTGGGCCATGATTCTTTAAGGGAAACATTCAGACCTTCCTGTGATTAATCAAAAGGGAAATAAGGAAAAAGGAAATCGTGAATTTGTACTAAATGGCTACACTTGGAGCAGACAATGGCTCTTGGCAATTCTTTCCCAGTACTTGCTCTGCCAAAGGGAGAAAAGGAAATAACGTCTTGAGAATTTCTTCCCCCTCTGTCTCCTGATCTCTTACTTTCTCTTCTAAAGGTCAAACATATTGGCTGAGCCGCCTGGACAAATACCTGCCCTCCACGCAGAGGCTGAAATGTCATTGCTGAAAATGAGGAAATGGAGTGAAAGTGGAAGAACTGCAGAGCGTGGGCTCCTGGTGACCGGCCGCGGCTGGGACGCCCACCCCATGCAGGCTTTATTACAGCCTTGGCAGAAGCAAACACCGTAATCAAGGTTGCAGGATTTCTGCTCCTTTGCTTTCCCCTCTCTTTTGACTACATATTTTATTTCAGCGCCGTGGTGAATTATCTACTGGGAGGGGAAGTGGGAGGAAGTGAGGAGAACTCAGTCCCTTGGGAATCATAAGAATGTAAGAAGACACAGTGGTCTTTCTCAGCCGGGGAGACAGGACTGCACAGGTCTCCTCTTTCCATCTTACTAAGGTACTGGTAAAGTCGGTGGATACATGTTAAGTGTGGCTTTTATGATGCTTCCAGCATGTAGCAGCAATCTTCCCAGATGTAGCTGAGGCCCAAACCCAGGGAACTGCATGCCAGTCAAATGGAGGGGATGCTCCACCTCCCTAACTGGATGCAAATGCCTCCTTTGTGAAACCCTCCTCTGTGACGCTTGCTAGAGCTAGGAAAGTCTTGGGCTTTGCTGATGTGGTTGCTTCTCAGCTCCTAAACAGAGTGGGATGTAGCATCTGAAAAAGGGCTTACCCTGGCTTCAGAGGAACTAGACAGAGACTCAACCCAGGGCCAAGCTTGTTTCTAATTGAAATGGGCTTACCTGTCCCCAGAACCTGCACAACAAGACTCACCCAACATGCCCACCACTGCTATGGCAGGTACCTCTGCAATGCTCCATCTGAATAGTCTACAAGACCACAGGCTGAGCACAGGTGGCTCACATCTGTAATCCCAGCACTTTGAGAAGCCAAAGTGGGAGGATAGCTTGAGGCCACGAGTTCGAGACCAACCTGAGCAACATAGCAAGACCCTGTCTCCATAAAAACTTACAAATTAGCTGGCATTATGGCATACATCTATAATCCCAGCGACTCGGGAGGCTGAGGTGGAAAGGATCACTTGAGCCCAGAAGTTCAAAGTTATAACGAGCTATGATTGCGTCACTACACTCCAGCCAGAGCAACCGAGTGAGACTGTCTTAAAAAAAAAAAAGAGTAACACAACTTCAACACAACTTCCAAAAACTCATCTGCCTTAGAAGCCATGAGAGAAACTGCTTCCATTCGACAAATGAGCAATGGTCAATGCTACTTCGGGTCCCATTGCCAATGTTTGCCTAACATTAGTAAATCACTCCTGTTTATACTGGGGTTTTGCAGTTATTTTCTCTGGAAGTTCTGTGTTGTGAATTAGCTGGAAGGCGGCAGAGTCTGGGGAGCTCCTTATGAGATGCAAATTGTAAGGCCGCATTTCAACTCGACAATATACCTTACACAAATAGCTGAAGGGAGTGGGCAGACATCCATAAGCCTTCCTACTCCCCGGGGCTCATTGGCCAAAGAAAAGTCATGTTCTGGCTGCAAGTGACATCTGGAGAGCAATTTTACTTTTATTTCTACATTATACAATGTTCATTTTTTATTGACTAGGGAGATACAGTTTATGATTAAAAAATATTGACTTGTCGTAGAGTCATTCTGGTTGCATTCATTTGGGCATCAGATTAACTGGGATCAAATTCCTGCTCCGGCATAACTCTGCCGTCTTTAGCACGTAATGTACATGAGCTCTCTAAATGTCATAGCAACCCTGCAAGGCAGGCACAGTAAGTATCTCCATTGCACAGACTGGACAACTAAAGCTTAAGAAGGTTAAGAGATGTCCTCAGAATCACAGAGTACGTAAATGCATGAGCAGGAATTTGATCCCAGGCAGCCTGGTTCCAAAATGAACATAACCAGAATGGGTACTGAAACAGTTATGATGCTAACCCCCCGCATTAGCCAGCTCCAGCTGCCATAACAAAGTGCCACAGACTGGGTGGCTTAAACAACAGACGTTTATTTTCTCACAGTTCTGGAGGCTGGAAGTCTAAGATCAAGGTGTTGGCAAGGTTGGTTTCTCCTGAGGCCTCTCCCCGTGGCTTGCAGATGGCCGTCTTCTCCCTGTGTCCTCACAGGGTCTCCCTCCGAGTGTGTGAGCATCCCTGGGGCTCTGTGTGTGTCTTCATCTGCTTTCAAGGACACCAGACATACTGGGTTAGGGCCCACTCCAGTCATCTCATTTTAACTTGGTTACCTTTTTAAAGATCTTGTCTCCAAATACGGCCACATTCTGAGGTGCCGTATGTTAGGGCTTCAACATGAGAATTTTGGAGGACATGATTCAGCCCCTCACGCCCCCATTTCTCAGATGAGGAAACTGAAGCACGGAGCAGTTTTGTCACACAGAACGTCAAAGGCAGAGCTGGCATTTCAACCCCGGGCAGACCAGTCTGAGGGTTCTGCTGCCAACCTCTGTGCCACAGTTTCCCAGGCTCTAGTGCTGGGTCAGACCATTGCTTTACATCTTGAGGCCGTGACGCTGGCTGTTAGAAAACACAGGGGCTGGGATTCAGGAGAGGTGGTACAGTGCTGGCACCATCGCCCTATATTCAAGGCAAGAAAATAAAGGTAAGTTGGAGATTGTGTTTCTGATCTCAGGTCTTACAATACATCTGCAGAGAGTAGAGAAGTTTCTAGAAGGCAAGCCCTCTGGGTCAGATCCCTCCAAGGGAACCTCTGTACCCTGGCCCTAAAACCTGGCCCCATTAAGTGTTCAAGCCTGGAGTCAGACAGAGTGGGCTTCCCCTGGGCCTTGAGCAGGGAAGCTTAACAGTTTGAGCCTCTGTTTCCTCAGTGAGAAAGATACAGAAGGCTGATGGTGAGTTTTCTGCGATGAGGCATGTTTCCAGCACTCTGCACTATGCGTGGCACACAGTGGGCTGTCCGTAACTGCAAGTGATCATGATTGGGGTCCCACCTCCCGGGCCCCCTGCAGATTCAGCAGGAGGAGCAAGGACATTGGTCATGCCCGGTCTGTGAGGAGATGGCACCAGGCAGCAGCCGTGAGTCTTGAGCTGAGCTATAATCTCCCTAGGAACAAGGATATTGGAGCTCGATTCTACTCCTCCAGGTTGCAGGCAGAGCCAAATACACTGAGAGGCTTAACATTCCAGATGAATTCTTCCCTCCAGTGGTTTGCAAAAGCTGTGAGTTTGAAAAGAAACAAACCCAAACTTTGAGAGGAAGAGTGGGGAAGTGGGAGATGATATCATTTCAGACAAGCGTGGGGTTGGTGGACATTTCTCAACAAAGCCCCAGTGGCACAGGCTGTATTTGGGCTTTCCTGCTGCGCTGAGGGGTCGGCAAGATTGCCTCGCTGGGAACCAAACTCATCTTGGTTTCCTGTCTTGGGATCTCAGGTGGCTAAGAATAGGCTGCTATTCCACAGGAGAGAAGAAAGCAGCCCCAGGAAGCCTGGCCCCGAGGACTGTGAGGTGTGGTGGGGCCTTGCTATGCCCCGCACTGGACAAGAGGCACCCTGGGCTCTGGACACAGATCTTCCGTCAACTGCATCTGTGGCCCAGGGCAGGCCCTTTATCTGATAGCCCAGAGGTGCCCCTCTCCTCACCTAGGAAACAAAGCCAACGAGATCTGCATAGCCTCCTCTTCCAGGACATTGGAAGGACTAAATAACATCAGGTACATGCAAAGTGTTGCAAAAATAACCAAACGGTAGGTGCTGCGCGGAATCCAGGCTGCTCATGTTACTGCGTGCTTTGCATCCCCCAGGAAAGCAGCCAGGCAGCAGGGCCACCTCGTGTGCCCCAGTGCAGGTGACAGAGCTCTGAACAATTCACACTGCTGACATAGGCAGAAAACATAACCACAGTAAGCTCAGGACAATAGATTTCCTCTCATTCTTTTTTGTAGAAGGTGGGTAAAAATAATGATATGTGATTATTATAATCACAAGCTCCATGAAATTAGCAATTTAGCCAACATGCATTAAGAAGCGACGAGGTGGAAGACTGTGCTGGCTACTGTGGAGGCGTTCAGGGTAACCAAGCATGTTTCTTATTTCCAAGATGTATATAGACTAGAGACGGAAGAGCAGCTTTCACTGTACCTGTGTGTTCGCTCTTCCTTTTATTCAATCAGTAAGCGTCTATTTAATGCATATCATCAAGCACTATGCCAAGTTCTGGGGGTTCATACAATATAAAAATACACGAACATCATAAATGATTTGATAGAACAAAGTACCCAGGGAGCATAGAGAAGGGAAGGTTAATCCTGACTTAGGAAATCAGAGGAAGCTTCCTGGAGAAGGCAACACATGAGCTGTCTTTAACTGATGGCTGAATTTCTGATGCTTAGAGATAGGAGAAAAGCCCCAAAGAGAAAAGGAGGTAAGAATGCAGGCAACTACTCAGGAGGGCCTCTGCTGGCCTCAGTGTGGGTGGGTGCTTGTCTCAGTGTAGCTGGAGTGAAGGCAAGAGTCATCCCGGCTCAGAGCTGTTAGGAGGGCCTCAGCTCCCCACCCAAACCCAGAGCTGGGCCCCCCATCCCTCTTTCCCATGATTCAGCTTTGCCCTGTTTCCCACAGCAAACCGGAGGTGAAGAAGAAATTCTTTTTTTTTTGAGACAGAGTCTCATTCTGTCACCAGGCTGGAGTGCAATGGCACAATTTCGGCTCACTGTAACCTCTACCTCCCAAGTTCAAGCATCTCTTCTGCCTCAGCCTCCCAAGTAGCTGGAACTACAGGCACGCACCACCACGCCGAGCTAATTTTTGTTTTCTTGTTTTTTTTTTTAGTAGAGATGGGGTTTTGCCATGTTGGCCAGGCTGGTCTCGATCTCCTGACCTCATGATCTGCCCGCCTTGGCCTCCCAAAGTGCTGAGATTACAGGCATGAGCCACCGGGCCCAGCCAAAGAAGACAATTCTTAACCACAGTCACTCCCCGCTCGCCACCACTGCTCTCAGGTGGCGACCCTGGGGCCCTCTCAGTGGGTTTCGCTGCAGACACCAACTGGCCTTTGCATCAACACCGACCAGGCACTGTGCCCCTCACTTCCCTGAGCTCCTCCCCCAGCTAGTTCCTGGTTCCTGCCCTGGGCCTGCACACTCTCCCGTTCTCCTTTAGGTGGCTCTGAGTGGAACGGGGGCAAGATAATGTTTGTTCCTACTAGAGCATAATCCCAGGGCAGTATTGTGTAAAGGGCCAGGAGTTTCTTTCCTTCCTCTTGCCAAACCTCCCAACAGGTGTGGTGCGGAGGTGCCGGGAGCAGCACTGACTTCCGAATCCTCGATTGTAGAGTCGTCGAGGGGGTCCGAACTGGGCATCTGTACTTTCTCAAGGAGACTCCCAGGTCAAGGGCACAGGGATGTGGGGGAGGGACTGGGCAGCAGCAAAGTCTGGAGGCTGCTGGGCAATACAAGGGAGACACAGGGAAGACCTGGACTCCGGATGAGCCAAACGGAATGGAAAGAAGTGAAGACACGTGAGAGAAGTTGCCAGCGAGACCCAACAGAACTTACCAGTGCCTGCAATTGGCAGGTTTGAGTGAGGCAAGAGGGCAGACCATCGGAGGTCTTGAGGCGGGCTGACCAGGAAGACGACTGTCCAGGAGTCCCAGCTAAGGAAGGAGGGAAAGAGAAGGCATTCTGCAACCCATAGGGTTGGGGGTCTAGGGGAACAAACAGCTGGGAGCCTCTGAGTGGAGCAGAGCTGGGTACCTATGTGTGGCCTGAGGAGAAATTGACAGGCTGGACACCCACCTCGGGCCACCTGGAGGGCATCGGCCCCCAACACTCAGCACAGAGCCCAGCCACAGGCCAGGGAGGGAGGAGGACGTGAGGCCGACCTCACAGGGCTTCAGCAATGGCAACAGAATGTCCTGTCCAAGCTGCCTGCAGGCCTCCCGCTGCCTCCCCCTCCTGAGGAAAACTCCCAGGAAAGGCCTGGCGGCAGTAAAGGGCTCTTCAAGGTGCTGTGTTCTCAGACTGGAACCATTTCTGCCCACTGTAGATGTCTGTCCTGCAGGTAACCCTATGATATACCCAGGATGTTCATACATACTCTAGCATGAAACCACCGTCTCAGAGACAGTGAAACAGCTCAGGGAGATCCTTTGGAAAAATAATGGATTATCACAAGAGTTTTTCACATGGTGTGGGGATCAAAACTCACCCCAAATCCTACGAGAAGGCATACTGCAGGCAGATAAAATGCTAACTTAAAAAAAATTATTTCCATAGGTATTTGGGGGAACAGATGGTATTTGGTGACATGAGTAAGTTCTTTAGCGGTGATTTGTGAGATGTTGGTGCACCCATCACCCGAGCAGCACACATTGTATACAAAGTGTTGTCTTTATCCCTCCCCTCCTTCTCAGGGTCTCCCCCGGAGTCTCCAAAGTCCATTGTGTCATTCTTGTGCCTTTGTATCCTCATAACTTAGCTCCCACTTACGAGTGAGTACACACGATGTTTGGTTTTCCATTCCCGAGTTACTTCACTTAGAATAATGGTCTCCAATCCTATCCAGGTGCTGCAAATGCCATTAATTCATTTTTTTTTTTTTATGGCTGAGTAGTATCCCATCAAAAATACTGGCTTGTGCCAAAAGTAAGGCTAGGCATGACAGGAGTTCTTATTTCCTTCCTATGGCTGGTTATCCCCAGTGGTGTCTGTCTCCATCCTGCCTGGGATAACACTGAGAATTGCCTTAACTTCCCACGTCCTGGTATAAGCAAATGGCCCGGAGGAGACTTGAAGGAGCTTAGCTTTCTTTTTATCTTGGACACACATGCAGATAGGTGAATCAAAGAGTGAGGAAGCAAAAGTGCCTTTCCCGACCCCGTTTCCCAAGCGGAGCTGGCCTGGCTGGACTACGCATTTTTATTATTGGTTCCCAGCCTCTGGGCCTCTACCTGAAGGCCCCAGGAGGCATCCTAGAAGAGTCTTTTTCCTCCCTACATGTCCCCACCGTAATCCATACCCCTTGTATCAGTTTGCTAGTGCTGCTGTGTAACAAAGCACCACTGCCCTGGCTGGCTGAAGCCAGATAAACTTGTTGTCTCTCAGTTCTAGAGGCCAGAAGTCTGAGATCAAGGCGTTGGCAAGCTTGGCTCCTTCTCAAGGCAGTGAGAAGGCATCTGCTCCACACCTCTCCCCTAGCTTGTGATGGTTTGCTGGCCATCTTTGGCATTCTGTGGCTCATGGAAGCATCACCCTCATCTCTGCCTTCATCTTCACATGGTGTTCCCCCTGCATGTGTGTAAGCCTCCAAATTTTCCCTTTTTATAAAGACTCCAGGATGACCTCATCTTAGCTAATTATATCTGCAGTGACCCTATTTCCAAATAGAGGTCTCATTGAGGGTTGGGGCATTAGTACTTGAACATGTAAATGGGAAGGCAGTGCCCAATCCAGCCCATCCCATGTCTCCTCTCTCTCTCTTCCAAAACCTTTCACAAAGCCTGATTCCTAGATGGAATGAGGAATGGGAACAACCACAATCCTCCCCTCCCATGATCTGCACCACAAGGGACTATCAGAACCTTCAACTGCCGGAGGAAGCCCTGCGGCAGAAATGTAGGTCCCCCATCCAGGCTGAGCTGAGCTTGGCTTCCTGGAGCACAGAAACCGCAACACACCAAGCTGCTGCCGGCTCTCACCTTGCCAGGCCCATTGTGCTCAGACACACATCCTCTGGAGCCTGCTCAGGCTCCATCCTCTGGAGCCTGCAGAGGCAAGACCCACCGAGAAGGCGGTCTTCCTGTCCAGGATGCTCTTCCCTGAGAGAAGTGGATTTATTCTTTTTTTTTTTTTTTGAGACAGAGTGTTGCTCTGTCACCCAGGCTGGAGTGCAGTGGAGCAATCTCGGCTCACTGCAACCTCCACCTCCCAGGTTCAAGTGATTCTCCTGTCTCAGCCTCCTGGGTAGTTGGGATCACAGGCGCATGCCACCATGCCCAGCTAGTTTTTGTGTTTTTAGTAGAGACAGGGTTTCAACATGTTGGTCAGGCTGGTTTCGAACTCCTGACCTCATGATCCACCTGCCTTGGCCTCCCGAAGTGCTGGGATTAAAGGCGTGAGCCACCATGCCCAGCCGTATATATTCTTAAGTTCAGATGTTTGTTTGTCTACCCACTTAAAACACTCTGTTGAATAAAAAGTATTCAAAGAACATATGGAGCCTCTTTTAAAACAATGAATACCATTCTGTTCCTGGAGCTGTCTGCTCATCACATTGTTTTCCCTTGCTCTTCTCAATTGCCTTCCCCACTTGGCACCCTTCTCTGACCTCTTACCCATGAGACTTTGGAAGGGCCCCATGGTTCAAGCCCAGGAGCTCGTGTCTGGCTGCAGCAGACATCTTAGACTCCCAGAAGGTGACCTGCAGAGAAGTGGAGTGTGTGATGCCTGCGGCCCAAGGGGCTATCCCCAGGGGAGTCACAACCAGGAGCATTTGATGACTGCCACTGAACCTACAGTTCCTTTAAAGGGAGCTTCAGAGTACCTATGGGGAAGGGCAATCTTTGAGTGGCACTAGGGCTGGAAGAGGAGAGCTAGGTATTCCTCTGGAAGCCACATTTGCATGGCAAACACAATGGCTTTGCAGGAAGAATATTCATCATTTAGACGACAGTTGATTACAAAAGGTGTTCAATGCTTATACACTGTTGGTAGGAATGAAAATTAGTTCAGCCACTGTGGAAAGCAGTTTGGAGATTTCTTTAAGAACTAAAAATAGACCTATGATTTGAGGCACCAATCCCATTCTTAGGTGTATACCCAAAAGAAAATAAGTCATTCTACCAAAAAGACACCTACACTCATATGTTTATTGCAGAGCGATTCACAATAGCAAAGACACGGAAGCAACCTTGGTGGCATCGACGGTGGATTGGACAAACAATAGCCAGTACATATACAACATGGGAAACTGCATAGCCATGAAAAAGGGCCGGGTGCTGTGGCTCACGCCTGTAATCCCAGCTACTTGGGAGGCTGAGGCAGGAGAATCACTTGAACCCAGGAGGCGAAGGTTGCAGTGAGCTGAGATCACACCACTGCCCTCCAGCATGGGCAACAGAGCAAGTCTAAAGAAAAAAAAAAGGAAGTCATGTCCTCTGCAGCAACATGGATGCAGCTGGAGGCCATTATCCTAAGCAAATTAATGCAGAAACAGAGAAACAAACGATCACATATTCTCACTTATAAGGGGAGCTAGCCCCCGGTACACATGGATGTAAAGGTGGAAACAACAGACACTGGGTACTCCAAACTGTCCTTTCTCAGTCCTGCCCTTTCTCTGGCCAAACAGAGGAGGGAGAAGGAGGGGCAAGGACAGGAAATCTTCCTATGCATGCCCCATTCACTATCCGGGTGATGGGATCAAAGGAACTGCTGAACTGAACCTCAGCACTGTGAAACATGCCCTTCTAACAGACCTGCACATGTACCTCTTGAATTTAACATTTTAATTTTAATTAAAAAATATATATATATATATATATATATTTACTTATAAGTTACTACCTAACTTGAGGAGGGGTCCATAGCCCACGTCGGCTCCAATGGGCTCTTCAAGTTAGTACCCCAGTCCTGGGTTCCAGCTCTACCCTGAACCACCCCCTTCTCCCTTCCTCTTTGTCTAGGTCTCCTTGGGCAGCTGTAACAAATTACCTTAGATTCAGTGGCTTAAACACAAAAATTTATTCCTCTTGGTTCTGGAGGCTGAAAATCCGACGTCAAGGCACCAGCGGATTTGGTGCTTCATGAGGGCTGCATCCTGATGGGCATCTTCCTGCTGTATGCTCCCAGAGGGGGAAGAGAGATGGAGAGTCCGAGCCTATTTCTCTTCTTTTAAGGGCTTTAATCCCATTCGCAAGGACCCTGCCCTCGTGACCACTGCCTAAAGGCCCCACCTCCTCATACCACCCCCTAGGGGTTAGAATTTCAACACATGAAATCCTGGGTGGACACAAACACTCTGCCCAACACCTGCCTCCATGGGCTGGTCAATTATCTCCTCCTGCTTCCTGATAAGAAATACCTTCTGGCCAGGTGCAGTGGCTCACACCTGTAATCTCAGCAATTTGGAAAGCCAAGGCAGGAGGATCGGTTGAGCCCAGGTGTTTGAGATCAGCCTGGGCAAAATAGTAAGACCCTGTCTCTACAAAAACAAAAAAAAAGAATTTTTTTTTTTTTAATTAGCCAGGTATGCTGATGCATGCCTGTGGTCTCAGCTACTCAGGAGGCTGAAGTGGGAGGATCGCTTGATCCCCTGCAGGTCCAGTCTGCAGTGAGCCATGATTGCACTACTGCACTCCAGCCTGGGTGACAAAGCAAGACCCTATCTTTTTTAAAAAACATGAAAAAAAAGGAGTTGCCTTCTTCTACCTCTTTACTCCTTTATTTCCAAACTGCTTGACTCTTGTATCTTGATACCTTCGTCTTGTTTTGCCCAGTTTAGATTTGTTCATCTGGCTCTGTACAAGTCACCTGATACCTGCTGCCCTGGAAAGCCTGCAGGACTGTGAGTACCATACCCTATAATCAAGGGCCAAAGGAGCATAAGCTGGCCCCGTCGAAGCAAGGACCCTGCGTATTTGTCAACCCAGCTCTCGGAGACCTGGACATAGGCACCCCCAGCTATCCCCTGTTTTCTCAAGTGTAAAATGGGGGTCCAAATGATCCCCTTCGCAGGTTGCTGGGATGATGCCACAAGGCAGCCGTGCAAAGCCCCCAGCACAATGCCGGACATCTCCACCAATCTGTTAACCATTATTGCTGCCATCAGTGGGGCTCCTACGCTGTACATGGCCTCGCCTAAACCTTAGGGAAGGGTGGCTTTCAGGAACCTGTGGTTCGGAAGAGGTGGCTGAGCTTGGGTTCCCTGCAAGGTGGATATCTGAGTGAAGTAGTTTATGTGGGTGCTGATCCTGAAGTGTGAGGGAGGGAGAAGAGCAAGGAGATGAGAACAGAGTGCTGTCCCCCCTGATCGCAGACAAGGAGGGCGGGACCTCACCAGGTCCTCTGACAAGGGTGCCGAATGCCTTGCATACCACTCCAAAGGGTGGGGCTGAGGCATTTACCCCCACACTTGGTCACCATGAATGGTTGCTCCTGGGAGACTGCATCTCCTGTCCTTCTCAGGTGTCAGACTCAAGGGACATCAGTAAAGGCCCTGGGGTAGACAGTGAAAGGACAAGGGCTTGTGGCAAGTGCTAGTTGCCGGAAAGGAGTTAAGTTTACATGGACTGGCCCGTGAGTCTGCAGTGCAATTCAGAGGTGGGCTCAGGAGGCGTGGCCCCACCCTGCGGCATCTGCTGCAGGAAGTGAGACCAGAGAGTGAGGTAGTCACCATACTCAGGGCAGTTGTGTGTATGTGTGTTTTAACTTCTTTATTTTAGTGAATTTGCTTTATTTTGTTTTACAAAAGCAATATATGTTCATGGTAAAATTGAAGTAATTTATAAGGTTGACAAGTGAAAAGTAAACAAAAGATGCCTTTCTCCCCTAAATCTTTATTCCTACTCTCCAAGAGTAACTTCATTTTACAGTTTCCTGCATTTCTTTCTCAATATTCTATGCACACATAAGCACAAATACCTATTTCTACCTTTTTTTGTTTTACCCAAAATGGATTCCAACCATACATAACTGCTTTTTTCCACAAAATAACATTCCCCAGAGCTAGGTAGATGTAAATCCAGCCTGTTCTTCTTAACAGATGGAGAATAATAATTGTATGGTTGTACCATAATGTACAACTGTCTCCTATTGATGGACATTACAGCCATTTCCAGACCTTGCTATTATAAACAATGGTGCAAGGAGCGTTTGTGTGCATGTATCTTTTGCATGCTGCTTCAAATATATCTGCAGAGTAAAATCCTTGCAAGTGCTTCATCAAAGCTACACTCATGTAAAATTTTGACAGAGATTGCTAAACTGCTCTCCAAACACATTGCATCAATTCACACTCCCACCAACAGGCAAGAGTGTGGGTTTCCTCTTATCCTGCCATGCTCAGAATCACCCAATGTTTAAATCTTTGCTGATTATTGTGCAAAACCCATTACATCTGGTTGCTTCAATTCTTTATTAGTGAGGACGAACATCTTTCTATGTAGCTATTGACCACTGCATTTTTTAAAGGAAATAACTTTTGTCTGTATTTCTGTCGGGTGGTTCATATTTTTCTTATTGATTTAGAAGAGTTCTTCATGTGCCGATAGGATTTTAATGATTGAATCACCAGAGTGAGACTTCTTTTTGGACTCCTTATATCAGATTTCCCCTGACCTGGTTTGTCATCGAATTATCTGGGCAGATTCATAAAGCACACATTCCTGGACCCCGTCCCAGAATTCCTGACTCAGTCTGTCTACAGTGGAACCAGATATCTGCATCCTTTTTTAAAAGCTCCCCAGGTGATTCTGGTGACCAGAATCCTCAGTGGCTGTCTTAAAAACAACAGATTTTACCATTTTCAGGCTTCCCTTTGTGTAAGACAGGTTCCCATCTTCTCAGGGCAAGTGAGACGAGCCTGCAGTATCAGGTGTCTGCTACTTTCTCCCAAGGTTTCAGAGGACAAAGAGTGCAGAGACCGAAATCAGGGCCAGGTTGAGCATGACTGACTCTGACTCACTATGCTTTAAACCCTTCTCCCCCAGAGGGATCATTGCCCAAAACCAAGACAGGCAGCTGGCCTCCTGCTTCAGACCTCCCCAAAGGAAAATAACAAGTTGCTTGCTTAGGGTAGTTCAGGGTGTGGCTTACCTTTTTTGTTTGGCTAGGTTATTTTTTTTTTTAGGGCACCGTTTGCTGGGCCTGGTCCTCGGTAGTGTATCATGTATCGGTGACTCACTGTCAGGGCAAGTGCTGTGAGCTTCTTCCCATCCCCCACCCAGAGCCAAGTTCAGCCTTAAAGTTGGGGCCAAGTATTCCAGGGGTTGAGAGCAGAGCTTCCTTCCTTGAACAAAGCAGGGAATCTTCTTTCTGGTCCTACGTCGTCATCATTCTCTTTGGCATCCCTCTCACATGGATGTGACTTGCAAAATTGGATTACCGTGGCTCTTTGTAACTGAGAATTCACTTTTCCATGGAGACTTCATTTGGATGGAAGTTAACTGCCAGCATGGTCGGTGAAACTCCACTTCACCAGTGAGGTGGGTGGGTGGGTGTGAGTCCCAAGGGTGCCCTCCCCTCTCCCTGGCTTTGTCCTCAGCCAAGCATGGGGGTGCCGCTCACCTTCATCAGCCACAGCAGTGGCCTGGAAAGCAGGGCAGGGGAGCCCCCCATTGTAGAAAATTCTTTATAAATATTCTTTATAAATCAGACAACTTTAAATTATACAAGTTGAGGACCTCTGATATTGCACAATTGTTCTGCTCCACTGTCCAAAGAACACCAGATAAACTCAGCCTATTTTATAAAAAAGGAAGAGGAAGAAGAATAGATCAAGTTTAAGTTCATAAATAAAACTGATTTATAGATTGTAAAATACACTTCTGAAAAACTTGGGCATTAAAGGAAATTTACAACTGGCTGCAGCCTGTAAAATCTGTTTCTTACTTTCCCTCAAAAGAGCTTGATTTAAACTCATTTCTTCCCAAATACTCAATTCTGAGAACACTCTGAATTACCAAGACTCTCTCCGTGTAATGGTTCATTGCCTGATGCGCAGTGAGTCAATATACTGAGACAGTGAAGTTTGCAGCAGAGAAAGAGTTGAATAATTGTAGGGTAGCTGAACAAGGAGATGGGAGGAAACCTCAATTCCAGCTCCCTGACGGGTTTGGGGATGGAATTTTTCAGGGCTCCAGAGGGTTGAAGGAATAGGATGCAGAGGTAGTTGATGGGTTGATAAGTGAAGGGGGAAGTTGATGAAACCACATTTCTGTGCTGAGTCAGTTCTTTGGTGAAGGTCCTCAGACTGGTTGGCGTCAGTCATTCTGCTGGAATTCGGAATCTGAAGAACACCTTAAGCAATTCTCCAGTATAAAGGGCCAGCATCAGAAATTCTGTCTATAGGAATGATGGGGGAATAGGTGGCCAGTGTGCTACATAGTTCTCTGTTAGTTAGCAGCTGCGGGGAAGGAGGCTGAAGGGCGCCAGCGCTCCCTGGTCAATGCCTAACTATAATTCTGCCTAAAGCCTGGCTTGTAATTCTCGTTAACCCTGTGAGGGCAGTTTCCTCAGTCCCATGAACCCCTGCCCAGTTAGTTTGTCACATTTTCCCTAAAGCTGTGGGGTACAAGATTGGCTGCAAGCAACCTTCTACCCCCAAATTGCCCAATGGTGATTTCTTTTTCTTCCCATGACTTTGTCACTTGCACTGACCTTCACGGCTTGTTCCTCTTGGAGGAGGTCAGGGATGGTCACTCATAGGGTCATGCCTTTTCCATTTATCATATACATATATATAAAGTCACTTTCTATTAGAAAGAAAAGGGAAAGAAAAGGCAGCCCTTCTTCCAAGATGGTGACGGCAGAGATGAGAACAATGGTTCTCTACATCCAAACCTCAGGGTACCTGCATTGCAGCTATGAAAGTTCAATTATCCATTTAGTTGTCTAGACTCACACTGTAAGGATAGAGCTTTATTTATTCCTGTCCTCCCTTCCAACCCTCCTTATCCCCCACTCCTGCTTTATTTTTCCCCCACTGCATGTGTCATACATAGCATACTAAATATTTTGCTTATTTATTTATAAACTTCATAAAAGCAGGCATTTTTAAATTTTTTTAAAGTTCACCATTATATTACCAGCATGTAAAACCATTGCTGGTACATTCTGAATGCTTAATAAATATTTGTTGAATGGGTGAAGATTGAGAATATTGCTCAAGCCCTATCTAGGTTTGTTTTATACAGTGAACGTCTCTGTAGATTTACGCCTGTGTTTATGAATTTCCTTCTTCACCCTCCTTCCTTGCAGCCCACTCTTTCCTTCTGGGTTCAGTCTCCTTACTTCTGAAATACGCACTTAGTACTTCTTTCCGTGCGGTTCTGCTAGTGGAAATTATTTAATCCTTGTTTGTCTGAAAATACATTTGTTTTCCCCTGATTCTTGAATAATGTTTATATTGACATAGATTTCTAGAATATCATTTATTTTGAAATGGAATTCCAGTGTATCCTAACTTCTGTTCTTGCTATTGAGAACTGTAATGTCAGTCTAATAGCATTTTTTTCTTTTTTTTTGAGACGGAATCTTGCTCTGTCGCCCAAACTGGAGTGCAGTGGCACGATCTTGGCTCACTGCAACCTCTGCCTCCCGGTTCAAGTGATTCTCCTGCCTCAGCCTCCAGAGTAGCTGGGACTACAGGCACATACCACCACGCCCAGCTAATTTTTGCACTTTTAGTAGAGACAGGGTTTCACCTTGTTAGCCAGGATGGTCTCGATTTCTTGACCTTGTGATCTGCCCTCCTCAGCCTCTCAAAGTGCTGGGATTACAGGCATGAGCCACTATGCCTGGCCAGCATTTACTTTTTATGTCATCTTTTTCTCTGTGGTTGTTTTGAAGATCTTTATTTTGAGTATTCTGTAGGTTCACTGACGAATCTACATGTGGGTTTACTTTTATTCATGTTGCTTGGGATGCATTGCACTTCATGAATCTGAATATTTGTGTCTGAAATCCATTCTGGAAAGTTCTTAGCCATTGTCCTTCAAATATTAATCTTCTCCCATTCTCTCTTCTCTGTACTGGAACTTCCATTAATAGATAAGGTTGAGTCTTGACATTTTCAGTAGTTACGTTCCATCAAGCCACCCCCAAATATTGAATCAGGGAATACAGAAACATGCTCCTGGTGGAAACACAGGGTTAGATTTCTACAAATCTCTTGACAACGTTTTCATCAACTGATCAATACATAATCTTGATCTATGTGTATTTCCGTTTTGACTGCACAGTCATGAGCTGCACAATGACATTTCAGCCACTGATGGACCGTATATATGACCGTGTTCTGTAACATCAAAATAGAGCTAGACATTCCCGTCGCCCCGTGACATCACCCTAAGCAATTCATACTGACGAGTTGTTGGAGCTGGAACAGGAGCACATAGCTAAAAACGAGTCAAGAAAAAGGAATCAATAGAAGAACAAGAAGGAAAACACCCACAAAACTTCAGTGAAGGGTTTAGCAGAAGCTTTTGCAGACCTCAGCAAGCTCCTTAAAAAGTTGAAAACATTAACCGCAATACTGAAAAGTTTTCATTAGTAGAGAAGAATGTTTGTGGTGCATTATCTGCTTACAAGCAAATCTATAATTAAGAAAGAGAGAAACCATGAAAACCATCATGGCCATATATGTCTGAAAAGAGTGACATCTCAATAAATACCCCAGGCAGGTCCTCCAGGAAATAATCCAAAAGAAGGCCTTGTTACCACAGAAGACACTATTATGTGATTGCCCCTGAAGATCTTCCAGTGGGACATGACGTGGAGGTGGAAGGCAGAGATACTGATGATCCTCACTTGCGTGGGTCTAGGCTAATGTGTGTGTCTGTGTCTTAGAGTTTTTCGGTTTTGGTTTTGGTTTTGAGACTGAATCTTGCTCTGTATCCCAGGCTGGAGCGCAGTGGCGAGATCTCAGCTCACTGCAACCTCCACTTCCTGGGTTCAAGCAATTCTCATGCCTGAGTCTCCTGACTAACTGAGACTACAAGCGCCTGCCACCACTCCCAGGTAATTTTTGTATTTTTAGTAGAGACGCGGTTTCACCATAGTTAAGCTTAACTATGTATTTCAAAAAATCAGTTGTTACATTTCAATCACTACTTCTCTAAACAAGAAAGTTTTTAGGCTATTTAATCCAGAATAGTGCTGGAAAAGAAAGTCCTTGTCACAAGCAAGAAATGAATAAACAAATTGGTAGTATGTGGGTCGAGGGTGTCTTGGTTTTGCTGTATATATTTCTCTTTTTAAAATTTATTTATTCATTTATTATTTAAGACAGGGTCACACTCTGTTGCCCAGGCTGGCATGGAGTGGCACAATCATGGCTCACTGCAGCTTTGAACTCCTGGGCTCAAGCAATCTTGCCACCTCAGCCTCCCAAGTGGCTGAGACCACAGGTATCACCACACCTGGCTAATTTTCGTACTTTTTGTAGAAATGGAGTTTTGTCATGTTGCCTAAGCTGGTCTCCAACTCCTGGGCTCATGCAATCTACCTGCCTTGGCTTCCAAAATGCTGGCATTATGCATAAGCCACCATGCCCAGCCTGGCTTTTTAAAAAACATTAAAAAAAATTTTTTAATTGACAAATAATTTTTTTAAACTGTTATTTTAAGTTCAGGGGTACATGTGAAGGTTTGTTACATAGGTAAACTCATTTCACAGGGATTTGTTGCACAGATTATTTCATCACCCAGGTATTAAGCCCAGTACCCAGTCATTATTTTTTCTGATCCTCTCCCTCCTCCCACCCTCCACCCTCAAACTGACCCCCAGTGTCTGTTGTTTCTTTCTTTGTGTTCATAAGTTCTCATCATTTAGCTCCCACTTATAAAGGAGAACATGAGGTATTTGGTTTTCTGTTCCTCTATTAGTTTGCTAAGGATAATGGCCTCCAGCTCCATCCGTGTTCCCACAAAGGTTAGGATCTCATTGTCTTTTATGGGGGCATAGTACTCCATGGTGAATATGTACCACATTTTCTTTATGCAATCTGTCATTAATGGGCATTTAGGTAGATTCCACGTCTTTGCTTTAGTGAATAGTGCTGCAATGAATATAAATGTGCATGGGTCTTTATGGAGGAATGATTTATATCCTTCTGGGTGTATACCCAGTCATGGAATTGCTGGGTTGAATGGTATTTCTGCCTCCAGATCTTTGAGGAATTGCCACACTGTCTTCCACAATAGTTGAACTAATTTTCCTCCCCCAACATGTAAAAGAGTTCATTTTTCTCCACAACCTCACCAGCATATGTTGTTTTTTGACTTTTTAATAATAGCAATTCTGACTGGTTTAAGGTATCTCATTGTGGTTCAATTCGCATTTCTCTAATGATCAGTGACATTGAGCTTTCTTTCATATGCTTGTTGGCTGCATAGATGTCTTCTTTTGAGAACTATCTGTTCATGTCTTTTGCCTACTTTTTAATGGGGTTGTTTTTTCTCTTATAAATTTGTTTAAGTTTCTTATAGATGCTGGATATTAGACCTTTGTCAGATACATAGTTTCCCAATATTTTCTCCCATTCTGTAGGTTACCTGTTTACTCTGCTGATAGTTTCTTTTGCTGTGCAGAAGCTTCTAAACTTAATTAGATCCCACTTGTCAATTTTTGCTTTTGTTGCGATTGCTTTTATTATGTCTTTGCCATGAAATCTTTGCCCATTCCTATGTCCAGAATGGTATCGCCTAGGTTGTCTTTCAGGGTTTTTATAGCTTTGAGTTTTACATTTAAATCTTTAATCCATCTTGAGTTGACTTTTGTATATGAACTAAGGAAGGGGCCAGCTCGAATCTTCTGCATATGGCCAGCCAGTTATCCCAGCACCATTTATTGAATAGGGAGTCTTTTTCCCATTGCTTGTCTTCGTCAGCTTTCTCAAAGATCAAATGGTTGTAGGTGTGTGGCCTTATTTCTGTGCCCTGTATTCTGTCCCACCGGTCTGTGTGCCTGTTTTTGTACCAGTACCAAGCTGTTTTGGTTTAACTGACAAATAATAATTGTGCATATTCATGGAGTACATAGTGATGTTTTGATACATTCAATGTATAGCGATAGATGAGGGTAATTATAATATCCATCACCTAAAACAGTTATCATTTCTTTGTTTTGGGAACACACAAAATTATAGCTACACGGGAGAAATAAGTTCTAGTGTTCTATACCACTGGCGGATGACTATTGTTACTATATGGTTTCAAATAGCTAGAAGCAGGACATTGTATATTGTACATATTTCTTTGCAAGCAGCACAAGAAAGTCTCTTGCAGGTCATGTGAGCCCAGCGATAAAATAACTGCAGTCCAGTCCCCCACCTCTTTAGGTTGCATCCATACCTCAAACCTGCATGAATTTCAGCAAATATTTGTGGAGCATCTACCAGGTGCTGAACAAATATTTGCTGACGTTTTGCCAGGTGCTGAACTGGGAACTGGGAAAACAAATGTGGAAAGAAATTCTCTGCAGCCTCAGGGTCTCCACAGCCTAGCTGCCCACTTGTTGTGCAGACGAAGGTGAACCAAATCCCTTGGGGAGCACGAGGCATGAGCAATTTACTTGGTGACACTGGGGGAAGCTTAGCAGCATTTGTCACATATGAACGTGGTGCATCGAGGCAAATGTTCAACACCTACTTTGTGCCAGATGCTCTCCTGGGCCTGCGGACACATTATTAAATCAGGCAGGCAAAGACTCTACTCCAAGATGCTTCTGGTCCAATGGGCAGCCAGCAGGCGTGATCCGTATAGGAAGTGCCGTGTCAGAAGTATCTTCACATCTCTTGGCACCTGCATCTCCCGGGCCTTCTGCAGCTTGCTTCGCCTCTGCCACCACCATGGCCAGCTAGACCCTCTTAGGCTCATGCAGTTCTGCTCCTGGGGCTGGCCTGTCACCTCTCCTGAGAATGTGGGTCTCTGTCCTCTGGCTGCCAACCGGCCATGTGCTCTGAGTGGATGTCTCCTGTAGACACTTCCAGACTTTAGTTAAAATGCCACCATGCTGGTCTTGACATCAGCTTCCAAGGGGTCAGATAAACAAAACCCATGGAGTGAAGGAGAGCAGGAGAGGTGACACATGCCCTCTGCTTTCCTGTGATTTCTTTCTGCAGTCATCTCAGGGCATCCTGTCCAAGCTGTGCCAGGTGGTGAATGAATGCTCCTGCCCAGTGACCGACTGTGTCCCTCGAAGCACCTGAGGAAGCAGCAGCCAGCAGAACAGCCCATCACTGTGCACAGCGACTCCTCCCACCCACCTGCAGGTCAGACCTCCAGAATAAAGCATTGGCATCAGATCCTTGCATCATTTTGTTTTGTAGGAAACCACAGCTGACATGACCATTATAAGCCGTTCTTTGAAAGAAATCAATGGAAAGCTCTTCCCTGATCATTGCCTTCCCCAAGGAGGTGCTATCTAGGCTGAGCCTTGAAGGAGGAGAGGATGTTACCAAGAGTCCTAGCAAGGTTGAAGAGCTCTCCTAATGCCAGAGGTGCCAAGTTCAAAGATCCAGAGGATCGAGCATCCTAGTGGGCTCCTGGAACCATCAAGCCAGTGTGATTGGAGCAGGGAGAAGATGCCCTGTGGTCTTGCTGTCCCCAGTGTGCTGGTGACGGTAGGTGAAATGAGACCAAGCAAGGCCTCCAGTACCTAACCTGTACCCTAATATCCCACCTTGTTGTGGCTTCTTCTTCTCTTTTTCCCGACAACCCATCCCTGCACCCCCCATAAAACGTCTGTGATCTTTGTCCCAATGCTTGCTTGCTCCCTGATTTTTAGTGGAAATTCATCCAGGTTAGTTTCTTATTGGATACAACTATGTTGCTATAATATGTAATTCCAGGAGATACAGCCATTTATTAAGCACACACTGCAAGAGGACCATATTACACAGATACAAGGCAATAGAGGACATTCCAGGAAAAAAAGCCATTGAATTCAAAGGAGCAACCTCAATGGGAGAATAATGAGCCATTGGAGCAGAGACTTTGGAGAAAGCCACATACCCACACATGCTGTGTCTGTCCCACTAACCTCTGTGTTATAGTGAACCCCAAGTTTCTCTTCAAAGAATCAGTATGTCAGTATGTTCAGCTCTCTTATTCTTTAATTCTCTATTAAAGTTTAACTTCACTGTAATTCGAGTAAACAACCTTCTCCACCAGTTCTAATCAGTAGTTCACATCTGTTCCCCCCGGCCCCCGCCTCCATCCTGACTCATCCTGGTCACCTGCTCCAGTCACCTGCTCTGGTCACCTTCTTTGACCTAGGTCACCCTGGCTGCCTTCTCTGACCTGCCCGTAACCATCCTATCCTGCTAAAACACCCACCCTGCCACTCGAGCTCAGACCCCTACTCTCTTTAAAATAGCCAATCAGGATTAGTCTAGCTTGTGCAGTCTAACCCTGGCCAATAGGGGAACAACACAGCAGTAGGAATGACCTCCATCAGGCATAAGTACCCCTTCCCCCCTTATTCAAGCTTGTGGCTGCCATTGCTCCATCCACCATTGCTCCCTTCGTGAGCCGCACCCTTCTATAGAAGTAAACTGCCTTGCTGAGAGGATTTATCTTCAAGTGCTATTTCTTTCGAGGCATCAAAATTGTACTTATAACCTCTGTCCCCTACTCATTCCTGTATTCTTCCAAGGCCCAGGTTTGTCCCTTGGTTGTTATGAATTTTCCATATCTTACTTATCTCCTTTATTTAAAAAACAAACCAAACTCTATAGACTCTCGATTTTGTTTCTAAACAACTTGGACCAAAAGGTGACTACCTAGTTTAGGTATCATGGGGTCTCCTGTCTTTTCTTCTTGTTCAGATCATGAATAGCCTCTTGGCCCTACTATGAGATTTGGATTTTATATTGACCCAAGTTACAATAGAGTATGTTGCAGGAGAGAGTGATGAGGCCTCAAAGGAGGTAGGTACAGTGTACATAAAAGGAAGATGACTTTGTAATCACATGTATGATGGAAGCATTCATTAAAATATAAAAATATTAGGATAATGCTATCATTTGGATATGGCTTATTTACTTCCACAAAAACTCACATAGAGTTTGATTCCCAATGTAGTGGTGTTGGGAGGCAGGGCCTAGTAGGAAGTGTTTGGGTCATGCAAGCTAGTTCTCACAAATGGCTTGCTGCTGTTCTCTCCTTAGTAAGTGAGTTCTGGCTCTGGTGAGGCTGGATTCATTCTTGTGGGAATGGATTAGTTCCCCAAGAGAGGGTCGTTAGGCAGCACATCCCTCAGGTTTTCTCTTTGGCCCATGTCTGCTTCCCCATTGATCTCCACCATGCTATGATGTAGCACAAAAGCCCTTGCCAGAAGTCAGGACCATGCCCTTGAACTTCCCAGCCTGCAGAACATGAGCTAAAGAAACCTCTTTTTAGGCTGGGCATGGTGGCTTATGCCTGTAATCCCAACACTTTGGGAGGCCAAGGCAGGCAGATCACATGAGGTCAAGAGCTCAAGACCAGCCTGGCCAACATGACAAAACCCTGTCTCTATTAAAAATACAAAAATTAGCTGGGTGCGGTAGTACATGTCTATACTATACCAGCTACTCGGGAGGCTGAAGCACAAGAATTACTTGAACCTGGGAGGCAGAGGTTGCAGTGAGCTAAGCACTCCAGCTTGGGCAACAGAGACCCTCTCTCAAAAAAAAATAAAAATAAAAAAGCAAAAAACAAACCTGTTTTTAAAATAAATTACCTACCCTCAAGCATTCTGTTATAACAATACAAAATGGGCTAAGACAGAGAATATTTAAAGAAGAGGGTATTGATTGAGGTTAAAGTACCTGAGAGACATTCGATTCAAGATTTAGTAAGTAGTGAGAAATTTGGGCCTGGAGTTCTATAAGAAGGTTCCAGGTAATACGCTGAGATTTGGAAAATTGTAAGGAAATAGATGGTAGCTGGGGTTGTGAAAGTAGGCAAGAAATATTCACTTCTAAGAGGCAAAAAATAAAGAGGATTCTGCAGAGAATTCCAGGAAAGAACAGCTCATAAATGAGAGGAAAATGAGGATAGGGTGGCCTGGGAGCTGGAAAAGGAAATGTTCTCTGGAATAGTATGAAAAAAAAATCAAAAGTGCATTGGATTTAACAGCTGGAGGGCACCGAGAACCTTGGGTAGGACCATTTTAAAGGAATGTCCAAAAGCAGAGTACTATGCGCTGGCGAGGACCAATGTGGACTGAGCAAGAGCAAAGGGCAGTGGATGTGGTCGCTTTTCCATCTGGAAAGTGGTGAGGAAGGAAAGGAAGGGGAGAGTGCACTCTGCGGGCAGACGACTAACAGGATCAGAGGATTATTTTCCAATGGTACTGAAGAGATTTCTCTAGCATAGGACAGAGTTGTCTTCTTTTCTGCTATGCCCTGGGGGATGTACTGAACCTATGCTCATGCCAAGCAAGGATAATAAAAAAGGAGTCTTTGATAAAATAGAGAGAAATACAGGCTCAGTGAATAAAATTACGCTATGAACATAAAGAGAAAAAACTTGGTTTGTCTTGTAGCTATTTTCTTTTGGGGCCGGACCATGAGGGGCCATTTTCCTTTGTTTCCTCCTTCCCTCTTGCTTATCAACTGGCAGGACGGGGAAGAGGTGGCCATAGCAGGGCAGGGCAGAAGGAATAATCCACAGCTCAGGCTCCCAGAGTGGCAAGGGAGAGGGGTCATAGCTAGACCGGAGGACACCATGCCCTGAGGCAGGAGGGAAGGAGACTCGTGGAGGTTGGTTTGTTTGGGGAGCCAGGGGAAGGCGGATGCTGCTTGCAAATGGGCTCTGCTTTCTTTATGGAGTAAGAGGTAAGGCGGCTCTGTGAAGAAGCCAGAAGGAGGTTTGAGAAACATGATGAAGCCCGGAAATAGGTACAAGAGAAATGATTGGAAACAGTAAGGGCAGGCCCCTCAAAATCTGGTGAGGCACTGTCTTATTTTAGCTTCAGTCCTTTTCCCCAGCAGTGCACAGTGGCACTGGGATGGAGCCCTTGGTGCCCCAGGCAGGGCAGGTGCAGAGCATATAGAAAGGGAGATGAGGACAAAAAGTACAGGGTGGAGAAGCGTGGCTTCAATAATGGACCACGTGGGAGAAGGAAGAGGCTGATGGAGGAAGGGGGAGGGGCTGTGCAAGCACGGACCACACATGGGTGAGAGCTTGAAAAGGGAAAACAGGAATCAAAGCCTGAGAGGAGGCCAAGTCTAAAACTTCCCCTCTCACTCTCATTTCCATAAAACATTCTTGTGGTAGAAGTTTCTAGAATTTTCAGTTTAGTGTCTGGGCAATCCATGTAATTGCTTCATTTACAAATTTGAGGAAACATGGTGAAATTTGGGGATTAATGGCTTGTATGTCAGCATCCTCACAGACTGAAGATTTAGCTGTTTCCTGTAAAATTTCACTCCTTTGTTGATTTCCTCCATGGAGACAGGAGATCCATTCTGCTTCACTTGCCTTAGGGATGATAACAATCAGGTGTGAACCAGGCCTGACATTTAAAAAGTCAGTGATGGATTTCAGGACATCAGGGTGAGGGGGCCAGACTCCTCGGGGCCCTAACCTTCCAACTTTCATCCAGCCAACAGCCATTTCTAGCAACAGCCCCATCCAACCTTGGGTGGGAGGAGTTAGTGAGGTGAGTGGGGGGTTGCCAGGAAAGGTGAAGCCAATACTGTCAAAATTCCAGAGTGGGATTTTAAATTTACATATGCCTACTACCTTAGTCCATTCAGGCTGTTATGACAAAATATAGATTCTTACTGGAGACTGAGAATTCCAAGATCAAGGTGCCAGCAGATTCAGTGTCTAGTGAGGACCACTTCCTGATTTGGGGGTGGTATCTTCTTGCTGTATCTTCACATGGTGGAAGAGACAAGAGAGCTCTCTGAGGTCCCTTTTATAAGGGCACTAATCCCACTCATGAGGGCTCCACCCTCATGTCCTAGTAACCTCCCAAAGACCTCACCTCCTAATACCATCACTGATATGGTTTAGATGTTTTGTCCCCTCCAAATCTCATTTGAAACGTAACCTCTGATGTTGGAGGTTGGCCTAGTGGGAGATGTCTGGATCATGAGGGCGGATACCTCATGAATGGCTGTCTGCATTCCTCACAGTAATGAGTTCTCACTCTATGAGTTTACGCAAGATCTGGTTGCTTAAGAGAGCCTTGCACCTTCCTTCTCTCTCTTTCCCTTCCCTCTTGCTCTCTCTCTCTCTCTTGCCATGTGATGATTAGCTCCTCTTTCCCTTCCACCATGATTGTAAGCTTCCTGAGGCCTCACCAGCAGCAGATGCTGCATTATGTTTTCTATATAGCCGACAGAACTATGAGCCAAATAAGTCCCTTTGCTTTATAAATTACCTCAATATTTCTTTATAACAAATGGACTAGTACAATGACCTTGGGGGTTAGGATTTCAACGTGCGACTTTTGGGGGACACATGAACATTCAGTCCATATACTTACCCTTCTCTTTCCCTAGGAGACTGATGTAACTATCTGCTAACACCCACCTTCCAGGTGAGGACCACAGCTCTAATCCCAACACATTCAGTTTATAAGTGAGTGAACTAAGATTTAGAAAAACAAAGTGACTTCCAAACTCCTATGACCAGCCAGTAAGAGACAGCAATAGAAACCAGGCCACCAGATTCCCTGCCAGCCTCGGGCCATCTCTACCGTCACACAGTTCATAAAACTAGCCCTCTACCCAGCAGTGTGTGGGGGAGGATGAAGAAATAATAAGGGCTGGGGTTTGTACTCATTTTCCTGGCACACTCAGAACACATTGGAAGCAAGTGTGATCAAAGCCCTTCCTCTACATCACTGGATCCTTGGCTGCAGGTGACACTCACTGGCCCTGCCATCCATCAGGACCTTGTGACAACAAAGTGGCTCCCCTATGGACCTCTCCCAGGATGGATGCATTTTATTCCCAGGAATCTTCTCCATCCTACAGGCTGTGAACGGTTAAAGGCTTCAGGGAGCTTGGAGCAGGACTCCCCTCCATATAAAGAAACTGGGGGTCCTAGAGGCAGGGACCAGGTTTGAGCCAGCCATGTCCTTTTGCAATTCGGATACCTGGAAGTTCACAGGCTCCTGGAACTTAAGAAGCATCTCTGATCTGGGCATTCTGCTGTTCAATGCCTCCTAAACTGCTCCTTAAATACGTCTCCATTCATAAGGCGAGCATCCACTGAAAACAGAGGCAAAGACTTATTCATTCTCCTTGGTCTGTCTTCAAGGGCAGTGACTGCACCTACAGAATACAGCCACGCTTTCACGCAGAGCATGCCACAATCTGGCCACAACATGCCTTCAGCGCACTCTCTTGCTTTCTCACTCTCCTCTCCTCTCCTTTGTTTCTCTCTCTCTCTCTTTTTCTTTCCTTTCCAAGCTCTATTCAGAGGCTTCAGGTATGCACTGCACATTCTTGCCTCAAGGCATTTGCTTCTATGCCTGATACAGATCAAACACACAAGAGGCATTTGTTGGGCAAATAATTTTCAAAATAAATGAATGAGTGGTATGATTCTGTCTGCCTGGAAGATGTCCCACCTCATCCTTACTGATTTCAAATCCTTATGCTCCTCTGACTTCACCGAGCTCTTCCCAGAACTCACGCAGCACCCATTGCCCAAACCTATCCTTTGACCTCCTTCCTGCATCACTACACACACCACCAAGTGTGTCCTCATATGTCCTGTGTTCCCTGTGTTTGCGGACATGAGGTTTCTAAGTTGCTGATTCGTTTATTCCACTATTTCCTAAAACTGTTTACTACGTAATTGGTCTCGCTTAACACCTGTGCCTTGCTCTACAGCTTATCGAGTACTTGGCCATATCTTACCTCAAGTGGTGCCTATCACAATGATGATGAGTTAGAGATTGGTCCCCCATTGACCTGACAAGACAACCAAGTCTCCTGCAAGGAGCTGTAGACGATGAAACAGACCTCCAGAGGCAAAATGCACTGCCCCTTCCACTGGTCCACTGCTGTCAGACTGGGAACAGATGGTCACTGTGATGGTTAATTTTGTGTCAACTTGACTGGACCAAAGGGTGCCCAGATAGCTGGTAAAACATTATTTCTGGGTGTGTCTGTGAGAGTATTTCTGGAAGAAGTTAGCAGTTCCATGGGTGGACTCGTTACAATAGGTATTTAGGTAAACATAGCAGGGTGGCACTCTCCCCCCCAACAACCATGAATGTCAGGCAACCATCAGGTGATAATGAGACAGTTCTTAACTGTCTCTCTAAAATAATTTTTGGGCACAGCTGGCACCAGAGAAAGGCAGTTTGCCAATAAATAGAAAACACCTGAAGCTGGTAATCAGCCGCTTCCCAACAAGCTCTCAGGAGGTGGGCGAGTAGGCTAAGCACGTGCACTAAGAGGCAAAATGGCGGAGTTTAACTGGTGTGTGATCTCCTCCAGGAACACTCAACTGGTAAAGGAAGAACGCCTCAAGTGAGCATGCGCACAGCCTCAGTAAACATACTACACATGAGGCCCCTCCCAGTGCTGGCAGGCCACTGCTCATACGGGGTAGCTCACCCCAAGGGAAGAATCCCAGGAGAAGTAACACAGACCCCAAAAGTGTACCAACCAACAGACAAAACCGCAAGTCAAAGGTCAAACTGGGACTTGAATCTCTCAAGTCACCCGCTTGGCCCTCTTCCAAGTGTACTTCATATCCTTTTGTTCCTGCTCTAAAACTTGCCCTCGGTCTCTCACTCTGCCTTATGCCCCTCCATCAAATTCTTTCTTCTGAGGAGGCAAGAACTGAGGTCGCTGCAGGCCGTATGGATTAGCCGCCACTAACAGACTGAATAAAAAAGATCACCCTCACCCATGTGGGCAGGCATCATCCAATCCCTGAGGGCCCAGATCCAGCAAAAAGGCAGAGGAAGGGTGAATTTGCTCTCTCTGCTTGAGCTGGGACATCCAGCCTTCCTGCCTTCAGACATCAGCACTCCTGGTATAAGACACCAAGACTTCATCATCAGCCCCCTGGCTCTCGGGCTGTCAGACCTGGGCTGGAACTACACCACTGGCTTTCCTGGTCCTCCAGCTTGCAGACAGCAGACGAAGGGACTTCCTGCCTTTCACAATTACATAATCATAGTGAACCAGTTCCTCATGATACATCTCTTTTTATATATCTCTATGTCTATCCTATTGGTTCTGTTTCTCTGGAGAACCCTGATTGTATCAGTCCCCCTAGACCCAGGCTCAGTGACCTTGACAGAATTTTGCCTGCCCTCCTGGCCTGTGTGAGCCAGGGGTTCTCACCAGTGAGTAGATGCCTCATGGTTCCCCCACAATTGGGTCATCAACAACACCTTGATCTGCCCCTTGAGTTAATTTTCACCTTCCCTTCTCTCCAAGGCTTTGCTCCCAGCTGGGAGTAATTATTCAACACTTTGAAACTAGTAATTATTCTAGTAAATATATTTTATTCTTATTTGTACATGACGCAGAGTGTGGAAATCCTGGATTCTCACATTGTATTGCTTCATCTGATTAAGTTTTAAGTTAGATGACATTTTGCACTAGTCGGGTGGAAGGCAGAAACAAATTGGCTGATGCATGAATGTGCCTCAGATGTTTAGGTCTGATGACAGCTGGATAGAGAGAAGGAGAAAGAAAAGGACATAAAAAAATGGCGTTCATTTATATTGGCTTTAGTAAGCCTCTCAGAAAAGGGGCTCCCAGTTATTTTTATCTGGAATCATCCTAGGCCACAGAGAACCTGGAGCAGCCGCTCTGGAAGCCTGCCTGGTCTCTTTCTTCAGTTTGGTTCATTTAAATGCAAATGTCCCTGAGAGTGGTAATGCCTTAGGGTATTGTCAGTGACCTGTATCTTTCTTTGAGAATACTGGGTGTCTTGGGGGTTTGGGTGGTAAAGGGAGTATCCACCACAGAACGATTAAGAACCAGACCCCAATTAAGCTTCACATTTTTTCAGGTCTGGCTTCTTCAGTGTTTTCATTTTGTGCCTAAGAGAGGTGAGGGGAAATGTCATCTTGTCCTCACGTCTCTTCCAGAAGCAATCTGAAGTAGTGCCTGGCTTGCTCAGTTTGTATCCACCTGTGTCTTACTGGAGCTCAGCCTGCATGGCCCTTGCCTCTAGAGAAAGTCTATGTCTCTAGAAGGTTCCATGTGTATTCAACCCATTCTATTTGTCTGTCTATCCCTCTAGCTTTTGAGGCCTCCAGAGTGGGAGGGAAAGAAATCAGACTTTCTTCCCTACCCTGGGTGCCCCAGAGGGCTGATGATTTTGTCAGCAAATGAACAGAATGGAGGTATCATTCCCTGGGAACTTTCAGGGGCTCCCCAGTGCTGGATCTGGAAACAACAGTCTCCAGTTTTATATTTATTTTTATGTACCTATTCATTTTGAGACAGAGTCTTGTTATTGCAGTGGTGTGATTATAGCTCAGTGCAGCCTCGAACTCCTGGGCTCAAGTGATCCTCTTGCCTCAGCCTTCCTTTCAAGTAGCTGAGACTACAGGCACATGCCAGCATGTCTGGCTTTTCCTTTTTTTTTCTGGTAGAGGTGAGGTCTCCCTATGCTACCCAGGCTGGTCTCAAACTACTGGGCTCAAGAGATTCTCCTGCCTTAGCCTCCCAAAGTGCTGGGATTATAGGCATGAGCCACTTCACCTGACCATAGGTCTCCAGTTTTAAAAGCCTATGCCCAGCAAGGGATTTATCTTCTTTTTCACCTGTCACTCAACGTGCAACTAGCCTTGTTTCCTCTGAGTCTAAGGCCACCTCAGGGCTGGGCCCCATCCTTGCACCTCCCACCCTTGTCAGCTTAACCAGTGCCCTACATTTTATTCATAGCAGTGTTGCCAGATTTTTCCTTAGTTCAGCTAAAGATGGGGTCCTTGTCTCACGGCCACAAAAGATTAGGCTTGCAGACAATTTGAAGGGTGAGTAAGGCAGGGCTTTACTGGGTGAAAAATGAAGACAAGAGGAATCAGAGCCTCTCAGTGAAGCCAGAGTCCCTGCCAGTGTGCTTCCCACCTTGCAAACTGAATCCCAGTTTCCACACAGGAAGGGGAGGGGACAGGCTCCACTCCCTCAAACGCACAAACTTCTGTGGCTCCACCCCAGCGTGCACTTCTCCCAGTGTGCCAGCTTAGTAGACTTTTTCTGGGAACCCCTTCCCACCTGGCTGTTGCAGCAGTGAGCATTTCTTTTTGCTCGGGTGCTTTCATTCACCTTTCTGTTTGGTTTTATCCTGTGATAAATCTTCCCATTTCCCCATTTCGATGGTGACTAGCCTGGTGTTATATGTAAATTTTCAATGCCACAAAAGAAGTAGCACTCAAATATAAATTTAATTTTTCTCAGCAAGGCAACTTCACTTTCTGCAGAAAGGGTGCTCCCCTTAGCCATCTTGCCAGAGAGGACACTGAACAAAGGAGGCAGGGCCATTTATATCTAATATATCCGCCCTACTGCTGTGTCCTGATTCCATTGGCTGGAACTGGACTTCACAGTCTAGGCTGCACCCTGATTGGCTAACAACTTAAAACTTTCCTAAAGAGGTAAAGGTAGAGGAGAACAAAGGAAAAGAGGAAGTAACTTGAGGAATGCTTAGAGAAGCAATAACATTTCCAAATAAGGAAGGGGAATAAGCTATGACCTAAGATTTGCCTGGGCTTGTCCAGGGATGCCAGGGCAAGTATCTAGGCTGAAGTGTAAGAACTGAGAACACAGGATACACTTATGTCTTTATTATGACTAACAGCTACTTTAAGAGTATTAGCAAAAGCTTTAAAGTAACCTTTGAAGAAACTACTATTTATTTGTAATGAACTAAGAGGAAAGTTTTGAAGAGGAATCTTTCACTTATTCTTATTTCCTACACTGGTATAAGCACACGTATTGCATCACTCACAGATCTCCATTTGTGAAGTGTGCCTTCTCACCAGGAAAGGACCCCTGGACATGGACTGGCCCTCCTGCTTAGAGATCATGTGCTTCTATATTGCAATGTACTAGCAGTAATCCAGGAAACTCTAAAACAACCCCCTGGGGAGCCTTTGGGTTGCTAAAGTTTTTTATTGGCCCCAGGCCTGATTAATCTCAGGCAAAATCCCTGATTTCTACCGGGCTCACCCTTTGCTTGTAGAAGACCTTACGGCTCTTTTTTTTAAACCCCCTTCTGAAACTGAACATTGCTTAGAGTCCTTCTCAGAACTCTATTACAAATTGATTGATGTTGGCCTGGAAATTGAAAACTGTTCACCTCCCTTAATGTAGCCCATTTAATAGTGGAAGCCCATTTAATTCTCCAATCACCACGGTTGGAGAAATCAATTTTAGCACTATGTGGTATAAAACAGTAATTTTGGGGGGAGAGGCAATATGTTATCCAGAATGAAGGTAAAGGTAGCTTAACGTTAGCTTTTGATACATTAGAAGCATATTTTGTGATTCTTAGGCTACTCACTAAAGGAACCAAAACAGATTGCTGCCAAAACAAAATTTCAACAAACTGAGTTTAAACATCTAATTGACTTTTGTTAATGATTCATGAATATTGGAAATAGATGTTGGAAATAGATGCTCGGTGCCACAAAGAAAAATTAGCACTGAGACAAAGAATCTTTCAGCAACGCAATTTTTACTTCCTGGACTGCAGGAAGTGTACTCTGACTAGCCATCTTGCCACAAAAGTACAAAGAAGAAAGGAATACACACAAATTTATTTCTTACACATTTAGGGTTGTCCTTACTGCTGTGCCTGAACTCCATTGGCTAGAGCCAGACCTCACAATCTAAACTAAAACCCAATTGGCTAACAACTTAAAACTTTTTTAAACAGGTAAAAGCAATAGAGAGCTGGGACATGCCTGTTAGCACATCCAACACAGATATCTTGGTTAAAGTACAAGGACATAGAGTGTACTACATGTCTATAAGCACGGCATATCCAACAGCTACATAGGATAGGGCTTAACAAAGTTATTAGCACACTTATTCTCTAACAAGAAAGAAAACTTTAAAAAGGAACTCTCCTACTTCCCACAATGAATTGGGCAGCATTCTGTCTAAAAAAAAATAGAAGGATCTCAACTAGACCTAGCAGAACACTCATTTTTTGTAAGATAACTTGAACAGGAACAAGGAAACAGCTTAATACAGAAAAAGTGGATTGGTTAACATCAGGTTACTTTCTTTACAAGGGCTAAAGCAGAGAAGACTTCCTTATCATGCCAGCTCAGATTGACTGGGCCCTTATAGATTGGTTGCTCTGAATCTCCTGTTTTTTGGAAAAACTGCCCTGCTTGGGGGATTTTTTTGTTTTTTAAAGTTTTAGTTTGATTGTATGGCACTTAACACAAGTGACGCCATTTTAGTTTGTCCTTAGGGGCTTGGCACAAGAGCTTAGTTCAAAATAATGGCCTCCCATACATTTTATGTAACACTGTCTACCCCCGACTAAGAGAGGGAAATTGCGAAAGCCTGAGCGTGGGAAAGTAAGCTCAGGTAGAGCCAGAGGTCGGAATGTGAGCAGGCCAACAGGACTATGGGTGGCCCTGTTGTTCTTTGGGATTGAATGAAGAGTTCTAGGGAACCACAGAATGTCGCTGGACAACTGCAGCTGCCTTCATGCCTGCGTGTGCTTGATCTCCTCTTTCGATGGTATCCTGAGAGCCCAAGCTCCTATTCCTGTAGCCCAAGGTACCTTCAGCCAGGCAGGTGGCTTGAAGTTGGCATCAGAGGGAATGTGTGTTCCCAGAACAGTTTGACTTCTGGAGAAATTTTAAAGAATCATCTGCCAGAGGTTTCTTCCCCCGTATTTCCCCCGAGATTTACCAATATCTTCATTTTCTTACCCAGAGATTAGAGCTCAACCATTACCACTACCACTCTCCCATCACCATCTCAAACAAGACTAATCTTAGGCAGTAATCCCTAATCACCCCAGCTAATAACCAGAGAGAATCTGCATAGCTTTACCAGCAGATACAAAAGAGGATACCATTCAACAAATGTCTAGTGACCAAGCATGAGTCATGAGTGCCTGCATTCACTAGACTAACATTTTCGTAGTTCCTACTAAGTCACCTTAGATAACTAGCATTTATTGAGCACTCACTGTGGTCCAGACATGAATCCAAGCATTTTGCTCCTTTTTTTTTTTTTTTTAAGAGGCAGGATCTCACTGTTGCCCCAGCTGAAGTACAGAGGTGCTATCAGAGCTCACTGCCGCCTTGAACTCCTGAGCTCAAGGGATCCTCCTGCCTTAGCTTCCCAAATAGCTTAGACTACAGCTGCATGCCACCACACTCAGCTAATTTTTGTGGGTTTTTTTTTCATTTTGTTTTGTTTTTGTTTTTGTTTTTTTGTAGAGACAGGGCCCTCTTATGTTGCCCTGGCTGGTCTTGAACTCCTGAGCTCCAGCGATCCTCCCACCTCGGCCTCCCAAAGTGTAAGACTCATAGGCATAAGCTGCTATGCCTGGCCAATATATGTCTTTGTTCCTTCCAATAACCCCACAGAGTAGTACCCATTACAATGTCTACTTTACAGGTGAAAAAACATGACACAGAGTAATGAAACATCTTGTAGGAGATAGAAATGGGACCAGTACGGAAACAGATCTGGACATTACACGTCTCTATCTGGCTTCACCTCACAGCGGTATGTGACACTTCCCAGGACAGCCTCAGCCCTCAGCGGGCTTTTGGTTTAGTAAAGAAGTAAACAGGTACACGCAAGACTCCAAAACAAGACGGATAGGATGAACAACATAAAAGAATTACAAGTGGTGTGAGAGAAGAGGGATAGACCAGGCAATGCTGAGGCAGGGAGTGGTTTTGGAAGGATAGGGAGAATTTGTTTCATCTATTTCTTCAAGAAATACAGCCACAAGTTACTTATATGAAAAGATGGGACAAGCATGCCAAGAGTAGAAAATAGTGTGAGCCAAAACATAGAGTTAGAAGTGAAGTGAAGCTTGGGAAATGGCGAACAAGGCTGGATTTCCTGGAGTGTAAGAGTAATACTAATAGTAACCGCAACCGTGATGACGATGATGTGTTTTCATACATTGTTGCTAGGAGGATTAAGTGCTGTCTGTACCACTGCACCAGTGAAGGGTAACCAGGAGCTCCTGCCTGGTTTCCCCTGGACTTTGCCATGGGTGTCTTTTGATTTTACTAATTTTAATCTGTTTCCTTTCACTGCAACAAACTACAACCATGACTATAACAACGACAAAAAGATGATGATGATGGTGATGGTGATGATGAAATAATGAATACTTCCATTGTGCCAGGTACAAATCTGAGCACTTTATGTATATTAAGCAATTTAATCCTCACCACAGCCCTATGAGGTGAGTACCATTACGGTGCACATTTTACAGATGAGAAAATGAATGCAGATAAGGACAGTAACTTGCATGAGGTCACAGCCTAGATTCAAATCCAGGCAGACAGGCTTGAGCCTGTGTGGTCTAAACCGTGATGCTTCTGTTGCAGTTAGACAGAACATTAGTGAAACCCACTAAGGAAAAGAATACAGTCTTTACACACCTGAATTCAAATAACCATTTATTAGTGATGTGACCTTGGGCAAGTTATTGAATCTCTCTCAATATCAACTTCCATACTTATCAAATGAAGACAACATTACCTAGATCAGGGCACTGTGATATATACCAGATATATACTTATATAGCTATATCCCATGTATATAAGTATATCCAGTATATACTTATATACCAGATAGCACCTGATATATAAGTGGGAAAAGGATGTAGGAATGACAGGTGAAGAAACAAATATCTGATTCAAGAGATGCTGTTACAGGCCTTCAGCAAGTAACAGGATTGCAGCTGAACTATAAGAACTATCTGGGCCAACTGCAGTGGCTCACACCTTTAATCTCAGCACTTTGGGAGGCCCAGGCAGGCAGATCATAAGGTCAGAAGTTCAAGAGCAGTCTGGCCAACATAGTGAAACTTCGTCTCTACTAAAAATACAAAAATTAGCCAGGCGTGGTGGTGCACGCCTGTAGTCCCAGCTACTCAGGAGGCTGAGGCAGGGGAATCGCTTGAACCTGGGAGGTAGAGGTTGCAGTAAGCCAAGATGGCGCCACTGCACTCCAGCCTGACGACAGAGCGAGACTCCGTCTCAAAAATTAAAAAAAAAAAAAAAAAAGAAGAAGAAGAAGGAGAACTATCTGAAAGGAGTTTATTGGAAGAACAGGTTCTTGATTGGAATGCTAAACCAGGGAATGTCAAAGTTCTAGGTTTGTCTCCTCAAAAATTACAGGCATGTTTTCTAGGAATTCATCCTATGAAA
Organism: Ateles fusciceps; assembly: GCA_036589455.1. Taxonomy (NCBI): domain Eukaryota; kingdom Metazoa; phylum Chordata; class Mammalia; order Primates; family Atelidae; genus Ateles; species Ateles fusciceps. Next base: position 1,156,923 of record JAZHEH010002229.1, read on the forward strand.
ACAGAGATATACTGAAGATAAATATGTAAGTATGTGTTATTTAAATGTAAACAAATAGAAAAACTGAGGGTTTTTAAAAATTAGATCCGAGTTATATAAATGATGCAAGGCATATGATAGAACGCTACAAAAAGCATTAAAAATACTTTTTTGGAGGAAAATCTGATGACTAAATGCTCACAGTTAATTGTTAAAAGTAGAAAAAGAAGCAGCCTATAAAAGAGTGTATATAGTATGTTCTTATAAATGTACCTATATCTGTGTCCATGTGCAAAAAAAAAAACAAAAGCTATTAAAAAAGTGTTAACAGTAATTCTCTGCCAGTGGAATTATGGGCAATATTAGTTACCTTCCTCATCTATTCTCTATTTTACAAATTTTCAGAGTGGCTTTATATGTATTACTTTCTATATACAAATTTTAAATTTTAAAATATATTTTAAAATATTGGATATATAGCTTTAAGTGGAAAATTATAGTAAGAATAAGTCCACCAGAGAGACGGTGATTGTTGACATATATCTGGTCAACATGGCAGGTTACTAGGTGTTTGGTTTGGTTTGGTTTTTATGTTATTACATGTCTGTTGATTTTGTTTTTAAAGTATGCATCCAGAATTTAAACTAAATGAGACCAACTGGAAATACTGAAATCTTTTTTCTTTGCAAACATTTTAAGAACTGGGGCCTTCATCCTGATTAGCAAGAGGAGACAGGGATCCCCAGTCAGGTTGCTAGACAAAGAGATGTCTACAGCCAGGCATCATTAAGAACAGCAGAAGAATCACCGGAACCCAGAAGGCGGAGGTTACAGTGAGCCAAGATCGCGCCATTGCACTCCAGCCTGCGTGACAGAGCGAGACTCCATCTCAACAACAACAACAACAAAAAGAATGGCAGGAGAGACATTCGTTTTGCTGCCATGAAAATGGAGGAAGAGGTAGGCTTTATCTTATCGTTGGCTTCTCTGTCTCTCTCTCTCTCTCAGAAAATCTTAGTGTCATAACAGAAAAAAAACCCAATAAATTATTAAAGTCTGTGCTTAAGAAGCTGAGGTGTTTTATGAACACTACTGTGACCATTAAATCCAGTTTACTGTGGACTGTGATTTTATTTTCTTAAATTCATGGTGACATGCTACTCTGAATCATGGAGGATGGCAGGCACATTGCTTTATGAGGTAGCTTCCTGGGTTTAAAAAGTAGCTAGAATCCTCAGGAGAATGAACAGCAAAGGGAGGATCACCTGTCTGGAAAATTACCCCAAAAGGTGGATTTTGGATTTTGTCTCAGTGCCATAGATCTGCACACTTAAATGTAGTTAAAATTGTAAATTTCATGTTATATATATCTTAACACATGAAAAAAATGTTTTTCATATAGTTTGGATGAAAATCTTCTATCAGATACATCTTTCACAAATATTTTTTCCCAGGCTGTGGCTTGCCTTACCTTATCAGTGTTTTTTAAAGAGAAATGGCTTACATTTTGATGATGTCCAATTTACCGACTGATGATTTAATAGTTTACAGGACAGCTCTTCGTGTCCTATCAAAAACAATTTTGCTCAACATGGGTCACAATATATTCCTACTTTTTCTTCTAGAAGTTTTTTCTATGGCATCAGGTCTTAAGTTTAGGTCTATGGTCCAATTCGAGTTAATTTTTATATATGGTCTAAGGTTTATTTTTAGAATATGGTGTTTTAGTCCATTTGCTAAACAGGCAATCCATTCCCCATTGAATTATCTTGGTATCTTTGCCAAAAATCAGTTGACCATATATGTTATGGTCTCTTTCGAGACTCCCTGTTTTGTATCTTTGGCCTAATTATTGATTTATGCAATTGTCTTTTAAATCAGTTAAGAGGAAAAGGGGCTAGAAACAAAAAATACATTTATACTTTATTTCCCATTTACCTATGGAGTCACTTTAATTGGTGTTCTTTATTTATCGCGTGGATTCAAGTGACTGTCTGGCAGTCTTGCCTTTCAGTCTCAAGCACTCCCTTTAGTATTTTTTTGTAGGAGAAGTATGCTAGAAAGAATTTCAGTTTTTGTTTTTCTGGGAATGTCTTCATTTCTCTTTCACTGAAGGAACGTTTTTGCTGGATATAAAATTCTTGATTGACAGTCCTTTTTATTTCCGTACTTTGAATACATCATCCCACTGCTTCTGGCCTTTCTGGTTTCCAATTAGAAGTCAGCTGCTAATCTTATTGAGGTAGTCTTGTACCTGATGGTTTGCTTGTTTCTTACTGCTTTCAAGAGTCTTGTCTTTTTAGGAAATAAGAATAAATAAAAGGTTCCTCTTCAAATCTTTCCTCTTAGTTTGTTACAAGTAAATAATAGTTTCTTCAAAGGTCAATTTACTTTAAAGCTTTTGCTAATACTCTTAAAGTAGCTGTTAATCATAATAAAGACATAAGTGTATCCTGTGTTCTCAGTTCTTACACTTCAGCCTAGATACTTGCCCTGGCATCCCTGGACAAGCCAAGGCAAATCTTAGGTCATAGCTTATTCCCCTTCCTTATTTGGAAATGTTATTGCTTCTCTAAGCATTCCTCAAGTTACTTCCTCTTTTCCTTTGTTCTCCTCTGCCTTTACCTCTTTAGGAAAGTTTGAAGTTGTTAGCCAATCAGGTGCAGCCTAGACTGTGAAGTCCAGTTCCAGCCAATGGAATCAGGACACAGCAGTAGGGTGGCTGCGTTAGATATAAAAGGCCCTGCCTCCTTTGTTCAGTGTCCTCTCATGGCAAGATGGCTAACGGGAGCACCCTTTCTGCAGAAAGTGAAGTTGCCTTGCTGAGAAAAATTAAATTTATATTTGAGTGTTACTTCTTTTGCAGCACTGAAACTTTACATATAACAGTATTTTTGTTTGACTTTCAACAGTTTGATTGTGATGTGTCCAGATGTGGCTCTCTCTGCATTTATCCTACTTGCAGTTTGTTAAACTCCTCGGACATGTAGATTAATGTTTTTCATCAAATTTGGGGTGTTTTCAGCCATTATTTCTTCAAATATTCTTTCTGCCCATTTCTCTCTATCCTCTCCTTGTTTGATTCTCATTATGAGTATCTTGATAATTTTGATTGTATCCTGCAGGTCTCTAAGGCCTACTGTTATTGTGTGCTGCTTTTTTTTTCAAGTTTATTGAAGGGATGGGATGGTTAGATAGGATGAGAATAAGGGAAAGTTAAAACATCACAAAGCTCAGTCTGCTTACTGAGATTCAGAAGCTTTTCTTGATTGCTACTGAGATGAAGCAAGAACCCCCTCTTAGGAGCCTGGGAGCCCCCTGACCTCCACCCCCCCTCAAGCATGGAAATTAAGAAAAATCTTGAGTTCCTTTAAGGGAAGTTCCAGGTACCTGGCTAGCCTTGAAAAGTAAATAAGTAACTTGATAAGCATGAAAATAATAATAGCCTAAAAACAATAACCAAAGAAGTTAGAATCCAGAGATGTTTGGTTCCCTATGGAAACTAAAGATAACATCTTAATATGTGTTTCGGAGTTGCTTTTCAGAAACCTGCACCTCAGTTCCACTGGCACATGGATGTCAGGTAAGAGGAGACCGAGGACCGAACTCTGACCTCTACTCTTTGTTCTAAATTTCTTCAGGAGGGGCCTGGAGGGAGTCACACTCGCAAGCCAATTAACATTCTTTACTGCCGATCCCAAAACCTTTGACTCTGTCTATTACCTGTAAGTTCCCACTTTTTGGCCAAAACCCATGTGCAACCTCCATGTATTGATTTACAATTTTGCCTGTGACTTTGCCATCCTGAAACTTACCCCTGCCTTTAAAAACCCTCACCTGCAAGCCATAGGCGAGGTCAGGATTTGAGCACTAGCTGCCTGGTTCTCCTTGCTTGGTGTCTTGCAAATAAATGCCCTCCTTTATACCACTGCAAAACCTCAGTGTGGATATCTGGGTTTGCTGCACTGAGCAAGCAGATCCCAGTTTGCTTCTATAACACTGCAAGCTTTTAGTTAACTTCCAGAACTGAAAAAGTTGTTCTGACAAATTTTGTCAGCACAAACAATCCCTGACATATAATGGTTCAACTTAAGGTTTTTCAGTTTTACAGTGGTGTGAAAGCAATATGCGTTCAGTAGAAACCATACCTGGAGTACCCAAGTAACCATTCTGTTTTTCATTTTCAGTACAGTCTTCAATACAATACTTTATTATAAAATAAGCTTTGTCTTAGATGATTTTGCCAAACTGTAGGTTACTATAAGTGTTCTGAGCATGTTTAAGGTAGGCTAGGCTAAGCTATGATGTTTGGTAGGTTAGGTGTGTTAAATGCATTTTTGACTTATATTTTCAACTTAAAATGGATTTATCAGGACATAACCCCATCATAAGTCAAGCAGTCATCTCATTGTCCTGGAGGAAAGAATTTTCAGAGGTGCTTACTCTGCTGTTCTGGCTGACATCCTGTCCCTTTGATCTATGTGTCTATCTACACACAAAACCACATTCTCCTGAATATTGCATAGCAAATCTTAAATTAGGTAGTGTAAGTATTCCAACTTGGTTCTTATTTTTCAACATTGTTTTGTCTATTCTAGGTTATTTGCATTTCCATGAACATTTTAGAAATGGCTTGCTATTCTAGGCCAGGTGTGGTGGCTCGTGTCCATAATCCCAGCTCAAGACCAGAGCAATATAGTGAGACCTCATTTCTACAAAAAAAAAAAAAAAAAAAAAAAGAAAGAAAGAAAGGAAAGGAAGGAAGGAAAAGAAAAGAAAGGGCTTGCTATTCTAAATGTTTACCCAGGGAATCTGCTGTGGTTGTGATTCTTGTGATTGAGATTCTATAAGTAAATTTGGGGAGAAATGACATAAAAAACCACTGGGTCTTCCAACCTAGGAAATATCTCTTCATTTGTGGACATCTTCTCTAATTTTTCTCAGCACTGTTTTGTATGAAATAGTTTTATTGTACAGGTCATGTCCATATTTTGTGAAATATATCACTATATTTTGTTCTTTTGATGCAATTGTAAATATATTGTATTTTTAATCTAATTTTCAAATTTTTCATTGCTAGTAGATAAAAACGAAATTTATTTTTTTATATTGGCATTGCTAAACTCACCTATTCTGCTACAGTTTTTGTAAATTCATTACTATTTTATACATATATAATCATGTCACATCACCTGTGAATATAATCGGTTTTATTTTTCACTTTTACGTCTATGCATTTGACTTCTTTTTCTGGTGTTAGTTCACTACTGAAGACCTCCAGTACAAACTGAAATGGAAGGGACAAGAGCAGATATCCTTACCTTGCTCCAGATCTTAGGGGTGGAACATTTCATCTTATGTCACTAAGTATGTGTCTATCAGGCTGAGAAAATTTGCCTTCTATTTCTATTCCGTTTTCCTTCTATTTGTTGAGTGTTTTTAAATCATAAATGAATATTAAATTTGGTTAAATGCTCTTTCTACATCTATTGAGATGATTATTTAATCTTTCTTTTTTTTTTTTTTTTTTTTTGAGAGAGGGTTTCACTCTATCACCTAGGGTGGAGTGCAGTGGCATGATCATTGCTCATTGCAACCTCAAACTCCTGTGCTCAAGAAATCCTCAGGCCTCAGCCTACTGAGTAGCTGGGACTGAAAATGTACACCATCACACCCAGCTAATTTTTTAAATTTTTGTAGAGACAGGTTCTCACTATGTTGCCCAGGCTGGCCTCAAACTCCTGGCCTCAAGAGATCCTCCTGTCTCATCGTCCCAAAGTGCTGGGATTACAGGCATAAACCACCATACTCAGCCTGTTTTTCTTTTAAATGTGTTAATGTGATGAATTACATTAATTTTTCACATGTTACACAATCTTACATTCCTGGTATAAATCCTACTTCATAATAATGAATACTGGATTATATTACTTAATTTGAATTGATAAACTTTTGCCAAGAATTTTCCTTATCTATGTTCTTGAAAGATGCTGGTATGTAATTTTCTTTTCCTCTACTGTGTTTTTATAGTTTTGGTATCAGAACAATATTGCCCTCTTAGAATGAGTTGAAAAATGTTCTCTCCTCTTCTATTTTCTGGAAGAGTTTGTACAAAATTGACATTATTTGTATTTTAAATATTTAGTAGAATTTAGCTGTGAAGCTATCTGGGCCTGGAGTGTCTCTCTCTCTCTCTTTCTCTCTCCCTCTGTGTGTGTGTGTGTGTGTCTGTGTGTGTGTGTGTGTGTGTCTGTGTGTGTGTATTTCAATAAACTTCTTATCATAGGATAGTTTTAGATTTATAGGAAAGATGTGAAGATAGTATGAAGAGTTTCCATATACTTGGTTTCCCCTACCATTGACATTTTGCACTGTACATTTATCACAACTATGACCTGATATTGATGCATTATGATGATGATGATTATTATTTTAGTTGAGACAAAGTCTCGCTCTGTCCCCAGACTGGAGAGCAGTGGCGTGATCTCGGCTCACTGCAACCTCTGCTGCCCGGGTTCAAGCGATTCTTCTGCCTCAGCCTACTGAGTAGCTGGGACTACAGGCACACACCACCATGCCTGGCTAATTCTTTTGTATTTTTAGTAGAGACAGGTTTTGCCATGTTTGGCCAGGCTGGTCTCGAACTCCTGACCTCAAGTGATCCGCCTGCCTTGGCCTCCCAAAGAGCTAGGATTACAAGTGTGAGCCACCATGCTGAGCCTGATGCATTATTACTGATCAAAGTCCACCTTTCATTCACCTTTTCTTTTACTGAATGTCTTTTTTCTCTTTGGGGATTGCATCCTGGTCATCATGTCTCTTTAGATTCCCCTTGGTTGTGACAGTTTCTTCACACTTTCCTTGTTTTCGGTGATCTTGACAGTTTTGAGTAATATGTGTTAGGAATTTTGTAGAATGTCCATCAATCGGGGTATGTTTGATGTTTTCTGAAACTATACTGGGATGATGGGTTTTTGAGAGGAAGACCCCTTGTTGCCCAGGCTGGAGCGCAGTGGCGTGATCTCAGGTCACCACAACCTCTGCCTTCTGGGTTCAAGCAATTCTCCTGCCTTAGCCTCGCAAGTGGCTGGGATTACAGGTATGCACTACCACACCCAGCTAATTTTTTAGTAGAGATGGGGTTTCACCATTTTGGCCAGGCTGGTCTTGAACTCCTGACCTCAGGTGACCCACCCACCTCAGCCTCCCAAAGTGCTGGGATTACAGGTGTGGGCCACCGCGCCTGGCAATTGGGAGGATTTTAAAGGTATCTTTCTGTAAGTGATTTCTAGTTTAATTCCTTTGTGGTCAGAGAACATACTTTGTATGACTTAAATCCTTTTAAATTCATTGAGACTTATACCATGATCCAGAATATGGTCTATTTTGGTAAATGATTTATATACACTTAAAAGTAATGTATATTGTGCTATTCTGAGATGGAGTGTTACATAAATGACAAGTTAGTTGATATTGTTTTACTAATTTTATTTCTTATTGTTCCATCAGTCATTAAGAGAAAGAGAGATGTTGAAATCTCCAACTATAACTGTGAACTTGATTCAGTTCTATCAGTTTTAACTTCTTTTGAAGCTGGGCTATCAAGTTAATACATATTTAGCATTTTGATCTCCTCTTGAATTCTTGATCTCTTTATTATAATGAAATGATCCCTTTTGTCCCACTTAATATTTTAGTGTATTTATATTTTAGAGATTGTGTGGAGCGGCCTTCAGTCTAAGGCAATTTATCCCAACTAGTAAGAAGGCATTTTCCTGTCCTGTGTATTTATTGTAAGGTCTGTCCATTTGGCCAGTGGGAACACGAACTATTCCTGCCCATGTGTGAGCACCAGGAGTGTTTAGCCCCCTGCTCTGCAGAGTCGTTACCCAGAGCCGGGCAGTTTCCTTTCACATGTGAGCAGATCGGTATTTATCTAAAGGTGTGCGTGGTTGCCTCCACAGGTTTCTTGAGCTATTTCTTGGTGCATCTCCTTTTTTCTTTAGCATGCTGTTCCATAAATTCTAACCATTTTGGCTTCCTCTCTCCCAGTTCTGATCTCTTTCTCCTGAGCTCAGTGTAATCCTCAGACAGTGTGGAAACTGCTTCCTGCACTACGGCCTGGAAATTGACTCCTGGTACTTAGTGGGGCAGATGTAGGGCTTATCCTGTTTGTTGCCCTCTCTCAGCACTCTCAATCTTGTACTGCCTGGTGTCCAATTTCTGAAAAATACATGATTTCTTATCATTTTGTCCAGTTTTCAAGTTGTATAAAGTGGGAGGGTAATTCCAGCTCCAGCAGTCCTTCAAGGGCGAAAGTAGAAGTCTCGGATGCTCGTTTAACAAGGTTTGAGATAGAGAGCAAGAGAAAAGTAGCTTGAAGGTCAGGCAGAATCACGCGAATCTTTTTAAGTTGGAAAAGATATTTTCTTCTGCAGACAAGAGAGAACGAGCAAAGAATAAATACCATTAGAACTACAGTTTGTGATACTTGTTAGAAAGCTTCGAGAAGCTCATTTCTGGTGACATTTATGTTTTCTGTATTGTGGGAGGTACAGTCATCCAGTAAAAATGGTATGTGACAGAAGAAAATTGTGAAGGTTTAAAGATCAGCTGGAGGAGGCAGGGAGTGTAAAGTAAAGCTGATTAGGGAAGGAAAAAGAACACCAGTGACCAGGTGAGAGGAGCCATATTGTAAGCCATAGGTTAGTAACGATGACCCTCAAAGAAATAGGTAATTTGAATGGCAGCAGCAAACACTGTCTGAAATGATGCCCTTGACCATAAGACCTATAAGACCATGCTCTATAAAACCCGAGGTTCACAGACATGGAGTACTGTTGATAAGTCATTCCTCTGGGGTGCCTCTAAATATCATTAGAGCAAGATGCTGCATTTCCAGTCCTGTTCCCAGGTCTGACTGTAAAGGCTTCCTTAGATCCTTGGCTCTTGTCACTCTATTAAAAACAGAAGAGGCTGGACGCAGTGGCTCACACCTATAATCCCAGCACTTTGGGAGGCCAAGGAGGGTGGATCACCTGAGGTCAGGAGTTCAAGACCAGCCTGGCTAACATGGCGAAACCCTGTCTCTACAGAAAATACAAAAATTAGCCAGGCCTGGTGGCAGGCGCCTGTAATCTCAGCACTCTGGAGGCTGAGGCAGGAGAATCACTTGAACCTGGGAGGCGGAGGTTGCAGCGAGTCAAGACTGCACCATTGCACTCTAGCCTGGGAGACAAGAGTGAAACTTTGTCTCAAAACAAAAACTAAACTAAACTAAAAACAGAGAAGAGGTCACACATAGTCAGATGCGTAGGTCAGAACCACGCCTTCAACTCTTATAAACGAGTACCCAAGGGTGGAGACTTGGAGCTTTCAAAGAGGCACCCTTAGAACAGGCCAGCTGACTTCACTTTGGGTGACTACATCCTAGCCCTTATCTCTGTGTCTTGTTTGGCTGCCAGCCCTGGCCAGCTTGGAATTTTTGGATTTGTCTATGGTGTCAGTTTCTTAGCCATGTTTGGCCAAAATTTTACATGGTGAGTGTGCTGAACGAACCCAGCCAGATCCCCTTGTTCCTTTCACTTCACAAGCTAAGGTTCGGCATCCTGCCCATCTAGGCCCCTGTCAGACTTTGTGTGAATTAGTAAAAGGTGCCTTTTATGTGTAGTCGCATGTGAGGGCTTCTAGCCTGGCAGATGGAACCTAAGTTAGATTTTAGCCTTGGCTTACCCCCTTGACCAGCCTCCCCAGTACAGTGTACAACCCACACAATGATACAGCTGGCACAGTGCCCTTCATTTTCTTGCCTTGACTCCCTAGCTTCTCTCTTGGCATTAGCAATTAATAGTGATTTTGTTGCTGGGCACGGTGGCTCATGCCTGTAATCCCAGCACTTTGGGAGGACAAGGAGGGCTGATCACCTAAGGTTGGGAGTTCAAGAAGACCAGCCTGGACAACATGGAGAAACCCTACCTCCACCAAAAATACAAAATTAGCCAGGCATGGTGGTGCATGCCTGTAATCCCAGCTACTCGAGAGGCTGAGGCAGGAGAATTGCTTGAACCTGGGAGGCAGAGGTTGCAGTAAGCTAAGATCATGCCATTGCACTCCAGCCTGGGCAACAAGAGTGAAACTCAGTCTCAAGAAATAAAACAAAAATAGTGACTTTGTCTGCCAGGCAGGCTACTGGCCTGTTAGTTCACTACTTTTATGTCAGTACGGGTGTCCCTCCAGGTGGCCCCAGACCCACCCGGGTGTCTGCAATTGTGCCTGACAACTATCTGCTTTGCTCTGTTAAGCCCTGAGCCAATGAAGGTGACGCACACACTGTGTATTAGGAGAAACATACTCTCTCCTGGGGGCATAGAATCTACAGCCCTTGTCTTCTATCCAGACTTGCCTGAGGTGGCTTGAGTTTCCGGAACCCCTCACGGGAACAGTGTGGCTTTCCCACATACCCCATCAAGAGCTCTCAGTCTACATGACCAGGTACGCCTTGATAGTAACACAAATGGTCTAAAACATCAACACATCTGCCCACTCTTCTGTCCTTAGAGACCAGTCATCACGGAGCATCTTCCTCCCTGGAAGCAGATGCTATTATCCGCTTATCAAAAACTGAGCGAGGTTGGGCAAGGGGATGATCAAGGGGACTTCTGACATGGGAAGAGGTGTCAGTCTACATGACCAGTCAGGCCTTCTCTCCCTCCACGTCCCTGTGAATCACTCTCATGTCCACCAGAGCCTGGACCGTGATGCCCTGGGAGCCCCACCCTGATCGTCTGCAGCCTTGTTCTGACCCCTTGTCTAGACGGTGCTGGACGTTTCCCTTAATGCCGGGCCTGACTTGCAGGGTCTTTTCACACTTTACAGTGATTCTCTTAGAAAGTCTTGGGAGAAGAGTCTGAAAATGGTGGCCAAATTGAAGCCTGAAAATGAAGCAAGGCAACATTTCTTAAATTGTGTGCTAGGAAACGCTAGTTCCATAGGATGTTTTCTGGAGTGAAAAAAAAAAATGTCTGGCCAAACATGTTTGAGAATTCCAGGCTTAGCAGCGGTTAAACAAATTCTTCTATTGCAGGACTTTTCAGGGCTTTCGACATGCCAAAATCTATAATGTACCTGTAAGAGGATTTAGAGTATGTAACGTTTCCCAAATGTATCTGGTTACAGAGCATCTCATGATACAGGTGCTCCATAAACTACTCTTGGGAGAAGTTGGGGTATGGACCTTCCTCTTCCCTGTTGCCCGGTGCGGAGCTGCTTTCTCAGATTATTGGGAGGGACTGCGTTCTTCTGGGTGTTCACCTGCCTTCCTCAGGTGAGGAGCAGCTACCTGGGCCCCTCTGCTATCTTGTCAGCTGCATGGGAGGCTGAGAAACAATCAAGGAAAACGCCTGCTGGATGTCTCTGAGTCCCAAGCCCTCTGCACTAGGATCTGATTGATCTCCTCTGTTGAACTTGCAGCGTTTGATTCTCCAGCTTTTGAGCTCTCAAGTCTGCTTTAACAATGCTGTTCTTGAAATATGCTAATAATTTCCTTTGAGACAACTGGCCAGCTCCTTTCAAAATGACAAGTTTTCTCTTTTAGCTCTTTAACTGTGAGCTCTCTTTGATTAAAGAAGAAAAGTTATCTTCTCAATTCTCATCCCTACGTGAAAGAACATGATGGGGGAGAAGCTTTTGAATAATGAGCCATGACTTCTACTTCACACTCTTTGTTCTATTGATCCAAGTGGAGAATCTCTTTCCACATCAGAAGCCGGTCTTGGCCACCCCCCTGGCCGACCTCGCTCGGTTTTTAATAAGCAGGTAAGCGCATCTGCTTCCGGGGAGGAAGCTGCTCTGTGATGACTGGTCTCAAGAACAGAAGAGCGGGCGGATGTGTTGAGGTTTTAGACCATTTGTGTTACTGTCAAGGCATACCTCAGGCTGGGTAATTCATAAAGAAAATGGGTTTAATTGGCTCATAATTCTGCCAGCTGGAAGGTTAGGCATGTGGTTAAAGCCTCTGGCTGCTTCCACTCATGATGGAAGCTGAGGGGCAACCGGCATGTGCAAAGACCACAGGGCAAGAGAGAAAGCAAGAGGAGAGGGGGAGATGCCAGGCTCTTTTTAACAGCCAGCTTTGTGGGAACTCATAGAGCCAGGATTTGCTCAGTACCTAGAGGAGGGCACCAAGACATTCATGAGGGATCCACCCCCATGGCCCAAAAACCTCCCGTTAGGCTCTACCTCCCACATGGAGATCAAATTTCAACAGGAGGATTGAGGGGACAGGACATACAGCAATAAGGTGAAGATTACTTGGAGAAAGCTGGAGACCTGAGTCCTCAGCACTGTGCAACCGAGAAAGAAGGAGCGGGAGAAGGAGAAAGAGAAAGAGGAAGAAGAAAAGGAAAAGAGATGGAGATGTTCGTAGTTTTGTAGTCCAAGTTCTCACAGAACAGCGTTGCTGGTTAGGCCAGGCTTTACACACCCTGAAATCAGGGACGTTGAGGGGCTGGCCATTCAGTAGCACTGTCTGCACTGTGCATGCTGCTGGGTAGAGGCTGCATGCAACCATGGTTTGCTGGAGAAGAACAGTGAGATGTCTGAGGCAAGGCTTTGGCCCTTCCTGACCTTACAGGATAGTCGGAGCGATGGATGGGTACAAGAGTCATTACCATGTAATAAGATATGGGATCTATTACATGTGTGCATGGTGTACTCAACAGCAGAGCAATGTTTAACGGGGAGAGTTCCTGGGGGCTGGGTCTGCGGAAGGCTTTATGCTAGTGGTCACCTTTGAGCGAAACCTTAAGGTTTTACAGGTAGCCAGAGCAAGAGCTGTATGTCATGACACTCATTGTGATCTCACCAGCGTCTGTTTCCTCCCACCGCTCCGCTGCCTAACAGAAAACCAATTTTAATTCCGGTATCTACCTCTTGCCAACACAGGCCAAGTGCTTTGGGAAATGCTTGACTCCCCTTAAGCCAGTCAGCACTGTCCATTCCTCTGGCCATCTCATTGTTTTGGTGAGAATATTGTATTAATTGTATTTTCTTATTTTCTGTATCCTTGATGCGCTGATATCTGGGGTCCTCACTGACTAGGCAGAGACAGCCCCTCCCAGGGCTGAGAGATAGAGTAGCAGAAGGCCCACCCAGGAGCAGGTCTTTCATAGGCAAACTAACAAATCCAGAGCTCACACTCTGAGCCACCTCCCCTGTCTGGCTCTTGCACTCCAGGAAGCAACATTCCTGTGCCTTATGCCATCCCAGGGTCTGGTATAACCAACTCGGGCCAGCCCCTACACTCCAGAGCCCATTGAAATTATTCGAACTAGCCAGTCCTAAGCCTGCTTACTGTGCCTTGCCTAGCCTTTCCTGTGGAAACCACAGTAAAGGCTCCTGCTCAAGCTTTCCCCCTCTCTCCCTCTGCCCTGAGATCCACCTTGGTGCTTCCCCCGAGCCAGCAGGGACTGCCTCATCTCAGGACCTGTAAGAAACAAACTGTCTTTTCAGTGGTGGTCATCGCATGACCCGTTGGCCTCTTCATACCTGAATGATAATAAGCCTACGCTTTAAAGCAAGTATGACTTAAGTCAGTACAATCAGGGTACATTTCTGGGGTCTACTTGGAATTACCACCCAGAAGCACTCTGTCTCTCCCACTGGATATCAGTGAGAAAGGCTGTGGCCCTTGTTGGACACGGCAGGCATCCAAAAACCACAGGAGGAGTCACCTGAGCTGGACAGCAGGTTGGAGAGGCGGACACGGTCTTTGAGGACATCACTGAGCCTCCAAGCCCCTGACCAACTACACCCGAAGTCCACCTGTCTTGTCAGTCAACGGAGCTCCCTCTCGGTAGTTTAAATGCAGTAATATAATAAAGAATATTCAGAGACTCAGAGAATGGTTGGACGTAGTCTCTGGGCTGCATTTGCAGGGACAGCTTCCAGCTCTCCTTTGTGGAACTGATGTGAAATGGAAGCTGTTACAGCCATCAGCCTGAGCTGCCTCTGCTCAGGCCAGCACAGTGGATGCCCCCAGCCCTTGTCTCTTATAGGTGGCTTCAAAGAGGTGACCAACTCAGCTCTGGTTACCTAGGACTTTGGCAATTTTAGCACGATAACTCTCACATCCAAGACTCCCTCAGTGCCAGGCAAACCAGAAGGGTCAGTCACCCTACTTCCCAATAGAAGTTATAGGAGAGTGCAACTGAGTGATGGAATCTACTTCCCCAGCAGCAAGAGGGGCTGGCTCTCTTCATTGGAAAGGTGAGCTTTACAATGTGGTGAACGACCAAAAATGTGAAGAGGCTGTTTAAGCAGTCTTGAGCAGTTAAGGATGACCAATGTATTTAATACAACAAACCAGCATACCTAGACTTTCCAGGTTCGTGGGCAAGATGAGGCACTTGTAATTGGGCTTGCAATCAGAGCTCCCTCCTTGACACAGAGGCTTTCAGCAGCTTCCATTTGAGAGCCGCTATACTGAACTGAGAATGAGTACCCCGGTGTTATTCACAAGAGGATGGGGTCCAACATCTAGGGCTTTGCTCATAGGATTGCAGATTTGCCATATTTTACCTTGCGGTACCAGGGACAAAGACATGGAAAATAAGCAAATAGATAGAAAGGGGGCAATAAAAGCCACTATTTATTAAATGGAAGAATGGATTTAATTTTTTTAACCCTTGATGACAATGAGCTGTGCTACCTTCTTGTGAATATAGCACCAAGGTCCAGACGACAAAGCAATAAGGCTAGAAGACTCTGGGTCCATGTCTGGATGAATTAATGAGTGAGTGGCATAGAAGATAGTGTTTCATGAGTCGTTTATCAAACTGTCTGCGCTACAGCAGTCAGCATCTGGACCAGCTCTGTCAACATCACTTGCAGTTGCCATTGATTCACATGTGACATGACAAGTCCCCGACAGGTTTGGGCCAGCAGCCAGCCTGCCTCCACTGCAGTGACACCTAGTGCAGAGCCTGTATTTGGGGCTCAGCCTAGGACCACCCACCCCTGTCCACCACCACCACAGCTGACTGCCATGGTTGTGGAACAAACTACAGGAGAATGTCACACATGCCCTAGGGGGTAAGTGCACTCTGCTGTTTGAAACGTCCTTGTATACACGGTGTCTCAGGTGAGCCCCTCCTGTGTCGCCTGGAAAGACAGGGATGACAGGTGTTGTGATGTCCGTGTTAAAGTAAGCTCGGATCCCAAGAGAGTATGGCTCGCCTGCTGTGATACTGTTTGTCACAGGTAGCTCTTTGCCTCTGATGGGTGAGAGAGGCAAAGAAGGTGGCAAGACTAGGCTCGTCTGTTAAATGTCATTCATCAAAACCAAAGTGGAGGCCGGATGCTGTGGTTCACACCCATAATCCCAGCATTTTGGGAGGCCAAGGTGGGAGGATTCCTTGAGCCCAGAAGTTCAAGACTAGCCTGGGCAACATGGTGAGACACTCGTCTCTACAAAAAAAAAAAAAAAAAAAAAAAAAATTAGTCATACGCAGTGGTGTGTGTCTGTGGTCCCAGCTACTTGGGAGGCTGAGATGACAGGATGGCTTAAGTCTGGGAGGTTGAGGCTGCAGCGAGCCCTGATTGTGTTATTATACTCCAGCCAGATGCTGTCTCAAAAAAAAATGCAACAACAACAAAAAAACAAAGTTGATACTTTAAAAATATCAACTTTGGCCAGGCGCAGTGGCTCACGCCTGTAATCCCAGCACTTCGGGAGGCTGAGGCAGGCAGATCACGAGGTCAAGAGATCAAGACCATCCTGGCCAACATGGTGAAACCAACTCTACTAAAATACAAAAATTAGCTGGGCATGGTGGTGCAGGCCTGTAGTCCCAGGTACTCGGTAGGCTGAGGCAAGAGAATTGCTTGAATTCGGGAGATGGAGGTTGCAGTCAGCTGAGATTGCACCACTGCACTCCAGCCTGGCGCCTGGTGACAGAGCAAGACTCTGTCTCAAAAAAAAAAAAATCTCAACTTTCATATCAACTTGTAAATATTTTAAAAATATTAAAAAAAAAATTTTTTTTGAAATGGAGTTTTGCTCTTGTTGCCCAGGCTGGAATGCAGTGGTGGGATCTTGGCTCACTGCATCCTCCACCTCCTGGGTTCAAGCGATTCTCCTGCCTCAGCCTCCCGAGTAGCTGGGATTACAGGCATGTGCCACCACGCCCAGCTAATTTTGTTATTTTGGTGGAGATGAGGTTTCTCCATGTTGATCAGGCTGGTCTCAAACTTCTGACCTCAGGTGATCCGTCCGCCTCAGCCTCCCAAAGCGCTGGGATTACAGGCATGAGCCAGCAAGCCCAGCTGAAATATCTTAAATATTTTAAAATTATTAACATAAATATTTTAAAAATATTTCAAAATATTCCCCAACTTCAGGCAGATTCCTTTCATTCTATAGCAGATTGGTTTCTGCCTTTGGACTGAATTACTTGATAGACACATACTCTGCAGTTATATATATAATATATATTTTATACTCTATAGTAAGTTGCTTGAAGTTGCCCAATATATTCTAACAACGTGAAAGAAATGATTCCAAAATAAATGATTTTCATCAGCCCCTTGAAAGTGTCTGAGACCTCACTCACTTCTCTATTGTTCTGCCTCCTTCTGTGTAATCACTCTGGGTAAAACATTACCTGGTCTAAATTGTCTTGTCAGCAGAACTTTCAGTCTTTTGTGTGCCGCTGCTTCTGATACTCCTGCAGCCATTTAGACCACGGCTTTGCTTCCTCTCATGTCTCCTGTGCCCTTGGCTTGTGTCCACAGGGACTGGGCTCTCTGTGGAGGAGAGAGGACTGGCCCTCTGTGTGGAGATTTCCGGCTCTCTCTTCAAGCTCCCAGCTCTTCTGTGTTCTCCCTGCCCCAGCCCTCACCTTCCAGCAGTGCCCTTCTGCCATTTTTGCATTCCACAGCTCTCCCATCCAACCCCCCATTGACCTCCCCCAGCCTTCACTGTTTGAAGCAGGGTAGGCATTTTCCTTGGTCCTGCCAAGCAGATTTTCAGTTCCTAGGATTCTGGAGTGGAGCCTCAGGGATCCTCCCTAAAATCTTTTAGGTGGTGGGAGTGAGAAGCCACTTCAGACCAGGCCTGGGAGGGCCAAGGTTGACCTTGCCAGGCCTGCAGTGGAGAAAGCCAGATGTTTTAGATGGGCATGAAGCCAAGGGAAAGAGGTCTGGGAGCTCTGAGAGGCTGCGTGGGAACCTGGTTCTTGCAGAGATCCCAGTTCTGTTCTTGCAGAGATCCCAGTTCTAGGAACCAGCCCTTTGGAACCTGACTGCTTTTCTTGCCTTTGCCCTATTTTGCTTAAGCTGGGAGGTTCTGTTTCTTGTACCCCTAATCATGGCTGCTTCAGGCCTCACCTTTAATTTGCTGGGAAGCTTTAGATAACAGGACCCGCCCACCTTCACTGCAGCTTTATTGTGCCTTTAGCTTTACCAAGTCAGGAGGAAATCTGATCTAATCTCATCTCTCTATATTATGGGCTAAACTCATTCCCCAAAACTTCACATATTGAAGTCCTTACCTCCAGGACCTTCAGAATGTGGCTGTATTTGAAGATAGGGCCTTTCAAAAGGTCAGCAAGTTACAATAGAAGGAGGTCATTAGGGTGAGTCCTACTTCAATATGAATGGTGTTCTTACAAGAAGAGAAGCCTAGGACAGAGATGCACTCCTAGGGAAGACGTGTGAGGACACAGGGAGAAGACGGCCACCTGCAAGCCAAGGAGAGAGACCTCGGGAAAAACCAACCCTGCTGTCACCTCACTCTTGAACTTCCAGACTCCAGAATTGTGAACGAGTAATACAGCTGAAGGCCGCCACCAACTTTCATGGCTCAGGGAAAAATCTTGGAACCAACCTTAGCTCTTTCTCCCAAACCCTCCCTCCCCCCCATCAGGAAACCCTGTTGGTTCCTCCCACCCTCAGTGCTGGCTCCTCTCTTCTGCTTGCTCCCACGCTGGTCTCTGCACCAGACGGCTGGACAGTTTCCCCGAAAGGTTGGAAAGACTGCTTCTGCCTCTGCCTTCTATAATCAAACTCAACACAGCAGCCAGCATCAGATATGTTTGCTCTTCTGCACAAAACCCTCCACTCAGAGCAGAAGCCAATCCTGAGAGCAGCCTGCAGGATCCTACATTCTCCATCTGGCTGCGACCTTCTGCCCCAGCTCTGACCTCTTCCTTCTTATTCTCAATTCACCATGCAGGCTGGACAAGCTCTGCCTCGAGACTTCCTCTGGCTGCTGTAGCTCCTGCGTGGAAGGCCCTTCTCCCAGGCGCCTGCTTGGCTAATTCTCTCACCTCCCTCTAGTCTGGGCTCAGATATCCGCTGCTCACCATGTCCTGGGTGGTCACTGCACTCACTGTCACTTTCCTCTTCCCTGCTCCACCTGTACATGTGACCTTCTAACTCATTACAGTGGACCCTTGAACAACATGGGGGCTAAGGCACTGTCCCCCTCTGCAGTAAAAACCCACGTATAACTTCTGACTCCCCCCAACAGTTAACTTTAGTGGTTAAGTCTTAGCCTAACAGTTGGCCTACTGTTGACTAGAAGATTTACTGATAACATAAACAACCAATTACTGTGATATTGGGGTTCAGGGTGCCCTCAGCTCCCGAGAGGATGTTTCTCCAGGTTCTTGGTCTCCCGCCCTCTCAAGAATGAGAGGGGACCATGGCTCAGTGCACAATAAATGCCAGACTCAAAAGTGTTTGTAGAAAGTGATTTATTTAAAGAGAGAGAGAAACAGAAGAAGGAGAGAGAAACAGCTATCTCTCACAATGAGTGAGAGAATTCAGAAAGATGGAATCCAGGAGAGGAAAGCAGCTTCCACACTGAGTGGAAGGGAACAGAGAGAGATGGAGTTTAGGAGGGGGAAGACAGGCTTCCACGAGAGAGTGTGGAAGGGAACCCCAAAGGGGAAATCCAGGAGAGAGAAAGATGGCTTCCATAAAGGGAGTGTTCCTGGAAGGGGACCCAAACATGGAGTCCGAAGGGGTGTGGAAGAAAGGGACTTTTAACCTGGGAGGAACCCCCACCTTCTCTAAGACCCCAAGCCAATGAAAGGAGTTCCTTAGAACTTCTGCTGGAGTGATTGACTCTTAGTTTCTTCCTGCACCCACAAAATTCAAACATAAACCGTTAAATCTCCCGGATGCAGAGAGATGGGAATGGGGCATGGCACTAGGAAGTTCTTGCCCTTAAAACTACGCCCCCTTGTGGACCCGGAAAGAGAACACTGTCTCTCATTACCACATATTGTACATTCTATATGTCTTATATACTTTAAGTAAGTAAGCCAGAGAAAAGAAAATGTTAAGAAAATTGTGAAGAAGAGAAAATACATTTCCTATTCATTAATTGGGAGTGGCTCATCATAAAGGTCTTTATTCTCATCGTCTTCATGTTGAGTAGGCTGAAGTAAAGGAAGAAGATAGGGGTTGTTCTTGCTGTGTCAAGGGTGGCAGAGGTGGCAGAAGATCCACATGTAAGGAGACCTCATGTTGTTCAAGGACTAACTTATATTTACTCTGCCTACTCATCATGTTCATTGCTTACTCCCTTCCCCATGCACCACTGCGCTACAGTATGAACCCCGGGAGGGCAGGGACCTAAGTTGCTTTGTTTGTTTGTTTGTTTGTTTGTTTTGAGACAGAGACTTGCCCTGTTGCCCAGGTTGGAGTGCCGCTGCGCGATCTCAGCTCACTGCCACTTCTGCCTCCCAGATTCAAGCGATTCTCATGCCTCAGCCTTCCGAGTAGCTGGGATTACACATGCACACCACCACACCCAGCTAATTTTTTTTTTTTTTCGTATTTTCAGTAGAGATGGGGTTTCACCATGTTGGCTAGGTGATCCACCTGACTTCAGGTGATCCACCCGCATTGGCCTCCCGAAGTGCTGGGATTACAGGTGTGAGCCACGGCACCCGGCCCTAAGTCTGTTTTGTTCCCTGATGTAACTCAAGTTCCTAAAACAGTGCTTGGCACAAAGCAAGCACCTAATAGAGAATGGCTGATGGAATAAATAGAACTTCTCACTAAAGTCCAACCATTTCTTTAAGTCTGGGGCTACGGGGGCGTCTTTAACCATAAGTCTCCTTTCCCACCTAAACCTTCCCACTCGAGTCCAGCTGCTGCTGCTTCCCAGCCAGCTCTTGCTTGACTCCTCCCTGCTCCCTCTAAGACACGACTGGAGCTCAGACCCACTCCACCCCCATCCAGCTGCAGAGCAGGGACGCTCCCCTTTACCCCAACAGGTCCTGAAATCACCTATTAATCTTTTAAAATGTTGCTTTTATCCTACCACTCCCTTGCTCGAAAAAACCCACCACCCCTCTGTTAGCTGTTGGATCAAGTTCAGGTACAGCAGCCTGAGAGCCGAGCTCCATTTGCATAGGCCCAGGATCCAGTGCCCGGGACACCGCCCAGAACGCTCACCCCTCAGGTCTAAATCATACCCATCCTCCAAAGCTCCACTCAAATCCTCCCCTCAACCCCTCCTGGGAACTCCAGCCCACAGGTTCTCTAACTTCTCCCAACAACAGT
Organism: Ateles fusciceps; assembly: GCA_036589455.1. Taxonomy (NCBI): domain Eukaryota; kingdom Metazoa; phylum Chordata; class Mammalia; order Primates; family Atelidae; genus Ateles; species Ateles fusciceps. The sequence continues at coordinate 1,177,479 of JAZHEH010002229.1, forward strand.
CGAGGGCAGCTCCCGATTTAAAAGTCAGACCAATGCAGCAGGAGATTAAGAACAATAAACCTTTTATCATTTGAAATCCCCAAGAGATTTTGATAGCGACCTGGCTTGCTCTCCATCATATATATTACAGTTTAAATTTTCTGTTAACCTCTTAAGTGTCCATATCCAGCATTTGCCACTTTATTTATTGCCTTATTATCTATTTCACATGGGCGTGCTGTGTTTGTCAAACAAGGAGATAAGTTCCTTGAGGGTAAAGGCTGGTTTATACAGTGACATGTTGATTAGAAATTCCTCAGGAACAAGGCTCATTTATTCAAAGTCAACTCTGCTCAAAAATAAAAACAAAACATCTTCATAAATCATTCTAAGCAGAGCTGCCAGCTTACAGCTGCATGTCAGAAACATTTCAATGTGAGGTTTCTGTTTGTCTCTACCGATTCTGAATTCAACAGGACCCGTCTTGGGGAGAATCTGCAGTCTGGAAAGTTTGCTCTCGGCATGCAGTCTCCTCACTTCCACCTTAAGCTTCAGCAGCACCACTGTCAAGTCCCTGAAAGGTGCATATCTCCACCTCCCTACCTCCCCAAGCTCATGCAGAGTGGCTGGACCTAGGAGACTGCTGCCCTTTATCTTTATGGATGCATTGAAACTGACTCCCTCTGGACTGTGTGCACTACACTCACTCTTAGAAGGTATGAAGGTATGAAATTTTGCTGAAGACAGAGGTGTTCTCCTTCTTCATCCGTGCATTCCAATAATCTAGAATCCAGCTTGGCACAAGGTAAATACTCAATAAATATTTGTAGAATCGGTGATTGTTATCTCAATGGGATAAAATTCAGCTCCATGATTAAATGATTAAATTCAGCTCCATGAAGATTTTTTGTCCTGTATATAATTCTTTGGAAGATTTATAAAAAGCACCCAAATTATACCTCCGTTAGCAATCAGGTTCCTTTACCAGGCAGACTATCTTTGTCAGAAACTTCTTAACCAGGAAAATAAACGATACGGGATTCTCCAGGATGTCAGAAAAGAGAGGTTTTACTAAGAAAAGTTCTTAAATCGGATCCCAAATAGGGCAACATAAAATGGTGCATTTGGAAGTCCTAGGGCGGGGAAGGGAGGGGTAGAATTAGATCATTGTTAAGGGTGAATGTTTACACCTTCAACCTTTCATCGCTAGTTATTCCATAAATTGTTGAAGATTTGTCAGTTATCCACATGGGAGAAATGTTCTCCCTCCCCACACCTTCTTAAGCAAATATGCCCCTGACATTACAATTAGGCTGGTCAATCTGACCTGTGGCTGGCCTGGCCTCTGTGGGAGGCAGTTCATGGAGACTTCCCCATGGTCTTTCCTGCTCACCGCCTGGTTCTTGAAGAGGATAAGCTGTGATGGGATCCCTTTCTCATGACCCATCTCATCATGTCTACAGACTCATCCAGCCCCTCTTTTTGAGCCCCCTCTCTCCAGGACTCTCCACTATCAGTTACCCCTGCAAACGTCTAGCGTTCATCCTTAACAATGACCTAATTCTGCCCTCCCTTTCCCTCCCTAGGACTTTCAAATGCACCATTTTATGTTGCCCTATTTGAGATCTGATTTAAGGATTTTTTTAGTAAAACCTCTCTTTTCTGGCATCCTGGAAAATCCTGTATCATTTCTCTTCCTGGTTAAGAAGTTTCTGACAAAGATAATCTGCCTGGTAAAGGAACGTGCTTGCTAACGGAGGCATAATTTGGGGTGCTTTTTAAAAACCTCCCAAGGAATTATATCCAGGACAAAAAGTCTTCATGGAGCTGAATTTAATCATTAGCAGCTCAAGGACAGGAACCCATAGTGTACATTTTCTTGTTTTTTCCTCACTGTTTGTAGAAGTCCTAGGCCCAGCACAGACCTGTAATAAATACCTGTTGAATAATTGTTGAATAACTGATTGATTGACAGCCTGCCTAGTGTGCCGGCTGTTACTGTCTGGCTACAATGTCTGGGTTTTTCTTTTTTTCAATACAAATTGTTATGGTTTTCACTGCAATTATTCACCAGATTGTCCTCATTTGCTCTTTCTTTTTCTTTTTCTCCCAACTTTTCATTTTGAAAAGTTTAAGTTATAGACAAAAGTTGAAAGAACAGAAAAACCCCATTATGCTGTCTACCTGGATCCAACAATGAGTGTTTTCCCATATTTGTTTTTATCTCTTGCTGTATCTATGCCTATATTTTTGTAACTCTCTCTACAAATATAAATACTTTCTTTGCTGGGCCATTTGAAAGTAAGTTGCAGACATCAAAAACTTTACCCATAAATACTCCAGCACACAGCTTCTAAGAATGAGGACATTTTTCTAAGTAACTGTAAGAGCATTATCACAGCTAAAAAATTAATAACTTCAAAATATAATCTAATATCCCTTCATTTATTCTCAAATTGGAAAAGCTTGCCTTTTGATCAGATGATGACTTTGCTTTCCAAAATGGAATTCTAGTCCTACTTCCTTACAAATCCATTAGGATTTACAGGTATAGTCGAGATGTTCAGTTCGCGTAAGGTAGTTTCATTCTCTGGTCCTGGGATGACGAAGGGTTGCTCAGGCCCCCGGAGTGGGTTGTTTCTAGGACAGACCAGGTCCATCCTCAAGCAGGACCAGGGAAATGTTGCTTTGAGCCCCTGAGGGTTGCCACGAGCCCCACATGGTTGTTAGAGTTTCTAAAGCCCACAGATCCACAATGGATGCTTGCTCTGTCTCTTTCTAAAATCCCTGTTTCTACTCTCCTTTGTCTACTTGCATTGGCAAATGGAAACACTATACACTAGTCAGCTCCACTCTCGGCAGTGATTCAGTAGGCCTAGGATGGGAATCTCGAGAAATTTTATTTTTAAAAAGCTCTCCAAGATCTGCAATCTGGCAGGGGGAGGGGAGAATGGAAAATCCCTCACAAGTTACGTGGTCTGCCTACACAGCTCTGCACATCTTATGTATATGTGTTTGTGGGTTTCTGTAAAATGTCTCCAATTATCTTTGGAAGTGAGTGGAGTATAAACTATAAATAAACGAGACACTTCTCAGAACATCTATGTGTGGTGGGACCAGTCTTGGGAACTCTGCAGCTGAAGGTGGGGCTGGGGGAGAGAGACTGTGAACATCAAGGGAGATGACCAGCTGGGTCTGTGTTTGGTGCTGCCATTGACTAATTCGGTGGCTGGTTTTGGACAAGTTGCCTGACTTCTCTGAGTCTCAGTTTGTCATCCTCTAAGATGAGCAGAGTAATATGCAGCTCATGAGGCCGTGAGGTTGTGCATATGAAAGTGCTTTGTAAACTATGCAGGAGTCTCAGTTGAACCAGAGATAAGTTCCCCCAAGAATCCAGATCTACCTGGGGGCCGGTAGGGATGGGCACACCAGGAACTGGCTACTGCATGAGCTTCAGGGCCTCCTGTGAAGAAGCTTACCCTAAAGGAAGGTAGCAACCACAGGCAGGAGGGGTAGGAAACGGGAAGGGGCATTACTTGGGTTAGGGAAATATCATCCAGGGCCAGCACCCAGGATGTAGGGAGAAAGGGCTCTGATACAAGAGCACACATGAATGAAAAGCACTGGCTGGTGATCATCTGTGTGGAATGTAGACAGGGCAAGGTGCCCGTAGCCCCTGGCACTCCTGACACTGGCCTCCTCCTTCCTAGGCCCAGCTCTCAGGCTCACTCAGGGGCAGCCTGGGCCTGTGGGGCATCAGCAGAGGCCGTAGTGCTATGAGTGCTGGCTGGTGGCACCCCGACATATTCCCTGGGAGCCTTAGATGAGAGGCTTACACAGTGGGAATGGTGGGGACAAGAAGACTGCCTCTCAGCAGAATCCCCCCCCAGCATCCTAAGCGCCAGTGATGCCGTGCTTGATCGAGTTCCTGCCCCGCCCCCTCCAGGTAACGAGGGTCCTGTTTAATGGGGAAGATTCCATTCACCTGGCATGCGGCCAAGTACTTCCAAGCGACTCACTCTCCCTGACTACTACTCACTGAGCTGCCTTGGGCAAGGCACTTAACAGCATTCTGCTATAAAACTGAGATAGAGCATTTACTTGATAGGACTGTTGTGAAGATTTAATAAAATAATACACAAACAGTGCTTGGCATATGGTAAGCACATCATTAATGTTTATATGTTCAGAACAATCGATTCCGTTAACCTAAATCACATTGATACACTGTTTCTCAGTCACAATTCAAGTCAAGCAATTTCCAGGAAGATAGCAGCAGGTGGTCAATGCTGTCCGCTGGGTATGGGGGTTTGGAGCTCAGTGCCACTAACAGCTGCTCACTGAGGATAGAACTGTAATACTTCAAAGTGTCCCCTCTCATTTAAGGCAGCCCATTTTGGGTCCTGGGAGTATGATAGGGCCTGAGCTAGGCTCTTTAATGTCTCCTTTTTATAATAGCCTCCACAGAGATGTTCAGTTTGCTGGGAGGGGCGTGTTAACAAGTTTCAATTACCCAATTTCAGTGTTTAATATTTTGTTCCTTTTAAGCAGTCATAATTTTGTTTCTCCTTTCTCCTGATTGGGCATTGTCCCCCCTTTAAAATATTTCAGAAAGAGAGAAATTGGACAATCAGATTATTGTGCAAAGTCACAATGTATCATTACATTGTACAGGGCTCCTGCCGTCTCTGGCAACAGTAACTGGTACAGTGAATTGACAGCAGAAATGCTGAAGCTATAGCTATGTGCTGCTACAAATATGCAGCTGTTCTTACAGTACCATACAGTCAGAAAAAAGCCCTCAGGGCTTCTGGCATGAAAATATTACATTGATAAATAACAGCCACAATGCTGAACAGTCCTAGGGTCTGACAAAAGGGCAAGTCAATGTGTATAGAGTTTCCTACTCAGCACATGACCTGTAAACACTAGAAATCACTCACGGTGGTTGAAAGTGTCTGTGGAGATGTGTTAGGAAAGTAAGTGAAGGTAGAAGAAGTGACAAGGAGGGGTTGTATGTATGCCGGCTGCCTAGGGAAGCACGTTGTGTATAATTTAGAGGCTTGGGCTTCGGGGTCGTTGCAGTGGAATGTTTTCAGGTTTCTGCCTTTTTCCTAATCAGCAGAATCAAACTCCAAGATCACTGCATGGCCAGTAAAACCCCTTTTAAATAAAACGATTTCAAACTGACAAAAACAGTTGCAAAAATAGTGCAGAGAATTCACTTACATCCTTTGCCCAGACTTGCCATTATTAAATATTTTTCCACATTTTGTTTTTTTATCATCCTCTGTCTACATTTTTCCTGAATCTTTTGAAAGCAGCTTGTGTATGTCATGCCCCCTTAACCCTTGATAGTTTGGTTTATATTTTCTAATATATATTATATTTCCTAACATTCGTCTATGCAATTATAGTACAGTTAGCAAAATCAGAAAATGTAACCATGGTATATCAGACTACTGTGTTACCCACTCTGTAGTCCACAGTCCTGTTTTGTTCATTGCCCTACTCGTGTTCTCCATAGTAGTTTTACTCTCCACTGCAGGGGCTTTATCGCAATTAGTTATCACATCTCTTCAGGTCCATTATCTGGGACATTTCCTTACTCTTTCTCTGTCTTTCGCAATAGACAAAGTGATATTTCTGAAGAATACAAACTACTTACTTTATAGAATGTTCCCCAATTTTTTTCCTGATATTTATTCACAATTCGGGTTATACATCCTTGGCCAGAATACAAAAACCATGATGCTGTCCCCTTCTCAGAGTCTCTCTGCAGACTCAGAACATCCATCTGACCCTCATGAGTGATGCTAGTTTTGAACACCTGGCCAAGGTGCTACCTGTTTCTCCACCAGCTACTAATTCCCCCATCCTCCTCACCACCACCACCCACACCTGGCAATGAATAATATGTCTATTATGCAACTAACAAATGTCTGTTGAAAGATATTTGAAGACCTTGTAAATCTCCTCCTTTTCATCAAACTCCTCCTCCACCAACCACTTCAGCATCCACTGAGATATCTTCTCTAAACAAACTTTGTGCTGTGGTTGTAAGATGGTGATCCACATGTCTATCAGTTGGCATTCTACTCAAAGACTTCTCCCTTCTCTCCATTTGCTTATTATTATTGTGTGCTCCTAGATGTCTACATTATTCAGTGTTTATTTTGATGCATATATTATCTTAGATTTAGCCAGTGGGGTCCCTTCAAGCTGGCTCCTAGGTCCTTTTAACATTGCGCGCTCTCTCTCTCTCTGCTTCTCTCTTTCTCTCTCTCTCTGTCACTCTCTCTTTCTGCCTTTTCTTACTTTCTAGTGCAACAAGATGTTCCAGGCTCATTTAATACCCTCTAGGCCCCAGTCCTGGAATTATTTCTCCAGTGAAATCTTACAGTGGAGAATGGCATTTAGAAACCAAGATCTGGGTGCAAGGGGTGCTCATTGCCACTGGGATAATATTAATCTCGGCCCTTAAGTGGACACATCTAGGAAATATGTATGTATATTTGTTTAAATATGCATACATATGAGCACAGATATGTGTGTGTTTTTTTGAAATAATGAGTTCATACTGTTATCTCTAATTCCAAATCTACTCCACAGGAATCTTTCTTGCCTTCCTCCATCCTTTACTGTATCTCCCTTCTTCCACAGTAAAATCCTAGCTCCCCAAAACAATGCATTTTCTGATTTGCTCAATTGCATACTATGCATAAAATAATGTAATTGCTGCTCCCATAACACTATGAAAAAAATAAAGGGCTTAAAAATTCTTTGCAGTACTAGGCTGAGAGCACATAGCTGACATACTTTGCTTAAAGTTATAAATATTAGTTTTTTTTAACCCTTATGTTATTCATTTATAATATAATCGAATTCAGTTACTTCTCTTTGTATTCAGTTTTTATTCCTCTCCCCCTCAACTTTCTTGATTTTATTTTTAAATATATAGAACACTATCATGTTTCCAAAACAGTATACTCAGAGAAGTGTCAATCCTCCTCCTATCCCTTCTACATTTCCCTCCCACTCCTTCTAGGTAACCAATTTAATTGTTTTCTGGTTAACCACTATTGTGTATGTGAGTGTGTATGTGTGTTTTGCCAAAATACGCAGATACATGTATCTTTTCTCTTCTGTATGGAGTGCTTTACAGTGAAAAACAGCAAACCTTCTAGATAAATTCTAAAAGAGCTGTAACACTTACATGTATGTTTTCTTCTAGTCCCTTCTTTCTTACAAAAGAAAAGTAGCAGATGATGTATACCCCATTGCAACTTCCTTTTTAAATTTAACAAAATATCCTGGAAATTATCCTATATCGGTTCACAGAAGTCTCCCCTATTCTTTTTATTATAGTCTTGCCAACAAAATGTTTTGTGAAGCTTTTAATTTTTTACCAGTTTGATGGGAAGATAAATAGTATCTTTGTAGTTTAATTTACAACTCTATTATAATTTATAACAACAAATGTCTTTTCATATGCTTATTGACTCTTCTTTAGATCTTTACTATGAATTGTCTGTTTATGCTTTTCCCCATTTTTTATAAGAGATTTGGGGTTTTCCCTTAATGTTTAAGTACTATATATGTCAGGGATATTACCCTTTTATCTATAATGTGTGTGGAAATAGTTTCTCCCAATTTGTCATTTGTGGTTTTCTCAAATAACATACAATTTACCATCATAACCATTTTTAAGTGTATAATTCTGTGCCATTAAGAACATTTACCATCCATCTCCAGACCGTTATCATTCCAAACTGAAACTCAGAACTCATAAACAATAATGGGAACTCCCCATTCCTGTCTTTCTCAAGCCCCTGGCGACTGTCATTTTACTTTTTGTCTCTATAATTTTGATTACTCTAGGAACCTCATATAAGTGAAATCATTCAGTATTTCTTTTTGTGTCTGGATCATTTCATCTAGCAAGTTGTCCTCAAGGTTCATCTATGTTCTGATATGCGTTAGATTTTTCTTCCTTTTTAGGGCTGAATAATATTCCATTGTATGAATACACCACATTTTGTTTATCCATTTATCTGTTGATGGATATTCGTGTTGTCCCACCCTTTGGCCACTGTAAATAACACTACTATGAACGTGGATGTACAAATATCTGTTTGAGTCCCCTGGTTTCAATTCCTTTATGTATACAACCAGAAATGGAATTGCTGGATCATATAGTAATTCTATGTTTAATTTTTTGAGGAATCACTATACTGTTTTTGACAGCAGTGCATAAGGGTTCCAATTTATCCATATCCTCACCAACACTTGTTATTATTATTATTTTTTTTAATGTTTTATAGGCCAGGTGCAGTGGCTCATACCTATAACCCCAGCACTTTGGGAAGCCAAGGTGGGTGGATCATGAGGTCAGGAGTTCAAGACCAGCCTGGCCAATATGGTGAAATCCTGTCTTTACTAAAAATACAAAAGTTAGCTGGGCGTGGTGGTGCGCACCTATAGTCTCAGCTGCTCGGGAGGCTGAGGCAGTAGAATGGCTTGAACTAGGGAGCCAGAGATTGCAGTGAGCCGAGATCATGCCACTGCACTCCAGCCTGGGTGATAGAGTGAGACTCCATCTCAAAACAATGTTTTATATAATAGCTATTCTAATGAATATGAAGTGGTATCTCACTGTGGGTTTTTGTGTTTTGTTTTTTTTCATAATCAACACTGGAGGTACATTACAGTTTGTCCTCATTAATTATAGTTGTTCTCATGACATACACTTTGTCCTTGCAGTTTCGACTTTGTCTTTGAAATGCCCCATGTCACATCTAGCTATTCTTCTGATTGCCAGGTCTACAAACTACAGTGACTTCAGACCTGCCCCGTGTACAATGGAAAGACTTCCATAACCTGTCTTCTACCTTTAACATTGTCTAAAGTTTAATCCCTATCATACATCCCTTATTCCATCAAACTAATAATGGTTTTACTTTGCAGTTGAAATCCTAATGATATACAATTGATATGTGTTTAGGAAGTGAGGTTTTTGGCTATAAATTTTCCCTCTTTATCTCACGTAATGTTTTTTTGGCCTATTCTATTTTGTTTGATATCAGGTGCTGTGATTTTTAGAGTTGGGGTTTCCTTTATGGCTACCTTTGAGAATCTTTTCTTTTAAAGGGCAAACTGAGCCCACTTTGTAAATTGGAATGACTGATGTGGTTTCTTCTCAGCTCTGTCATATGGTTTCCTATTATGACTACTGCCTCACTGTGCTATACTTATTGTGTTTCTTTCATTATTTGCTATGTATTATTTGCTATTTTTAGCACTTTTGGGGACTTTGGAATAGGTTTTCCAATATGCGGGAATATATATATTTTGTTTTAGTTATTTTTATTTGTATTTTAGATATATTACCCTTACTTCTTATTTTTTATTTCTAACTTTTTAACATCTAGTCTGTCAGTTTTATATGGCATCCTTTCACTCCTACCTGCTACTGGTAGGAGTAGCAGACAATGATATTATTCTATTTTCCCTTAGCTCTTTCCCTTCTTCTCCAATTGTCTTTAGTTGCACCTGTTCCAAGTTTATCAGAAAGTATAATGTGTATACACTAGTCTTCCACCTACTGAATATACAAAATGCTCTCCATTAGTCACGCTGTTGGCTTCCTCAGCTGTCTCTTGGTTGGAGGAAACTCATTCACTAAGATTTCTCATGAAAGGCCCATGTGTGTGATGGTCTCTGAATTTTTGCATTCAGATCATATCTGTTTGCCTATAATGTTGACACTTGAGGGCTGGGTATAAAAATCACTGCCTAGTACTTTTTCTTTTGAGATGGATTCTCACTCTGTCACCCAGGCTCGAGTGCAATGGCGTGATCTCCGCTCACTGCAACCTCCACCTCCCGGGTTCAAGAGATTCTCCCATCTCAGCCTCCTGAGTAGCTGGGATTACACGCACCCTCCATCATGCCTGGCAAATTTTCATATTTTTGTAGAGATGGGTTTTCACCATGTTGGCCAGGCTGGTCTCGAACTCCTGACCTCAGGTGATCCATCTGCCTCAGCCTCCCAAAGTGCTGGGATTACAGGCATGAGCCACTGTGTCCGGCCTGCCTGGTACTTTTGTTCCTTGTTAATGCTGCTTCACTGTTACCTGGCTTTGCATGTTGCTGTTCAGAAGTCTGATGCCATCATAAATTTTTTATCTCTATAAGCAATTTGATCTTTTTTGCCTTTAAAATATAATCATTTTACTAGAATATATGTTGGAGTCAATAATTCCAGACCATTTCCCAAGGTACATGGAAATCATATTTAAAATTTTCCTTATTCAGCCGGGTGTGGTGGCTCATACCTGTAATCCTAGCACTTTGGGAGGCCGAGGTGGGCAGATTGCCTGAGGTCAGGAGTTTGAGCCCAGCCTGACCGACATGGAGAAATCTGTCTCCCCTAAAAATACAAAATTAGCCAGGTGTGGTGGCAGGTGCCTGTAATCCCAGCTACTCGGCAGGCTGAGGCAGGAGAATCCCTTGAACCCAGGAGGCAGAGGTTGCGGTGAGCCGAGATCATGCCATTGCACTCTAGCCTGGGCAACAACAGCGAAACTCCACCTCAAAAAAAAAAAAAAAAAAATTCCCTTATTCCTGGATTATTTTCTGGGGTTATAGTTTTAACATTACTTAGGTTTTATTGTTTGGTGTTTGTACTTTAGGGACTCCAGTTACATGTATTTTAGTCCTTCTTTCCTGGCTTTTATTTTAACCTCTTCTCTCTGAACCTTTCTACTTCTATTTTTATATTATTTTCAATTTCTTGATTGTTTTCCTGCCATTCTTCAGTGTCCTTTTACATATTTTCATTTGAATATATTTGCCCTTGGCCACCATGTAATTATTCTTTGTTTCTGGGATAGTTTTGTCATTATTTCCAATTTCCTTCTTGAGTTTGCTCAACCCTTGTTGTAGTTCTTCCTAATTTTTGTCTAGTGTGTCTTTAGTTTTTGAAATTTCTTATTCTAGCTATATAGGGGGGGTGTGTGTGTGTGTGTGTGTATCCAGATACATGACACTTTGTTCAGTTTAATATGTGGTATTACAATTGTCTTATGCTTCATGGTTTTTATTGTGAAGGTTTTCATCAGCAAAAAATGTTATGATTTATTTTTTATCATCAGAAATGTGATTACTTTTCTATTTTCTTTTTGCAGAATCTTTATATGCAGTTGATTTGATGTTTTTCTGTTACTAGGCATTTTGAGGCAGGGTTCCCAGTTCAAGAGCGTTCTCTTTTATCTGTGTACCAAAATGCAGTTTTTAATAGATAATGTTGGTATTTGGGGGAGGGACTGGCTGTCTTCTCTTTTATTTCTGCAGGATTTGTAATTTTCCCTTCTGACTTCCTTCTTTACCTTCATTGCCAGGCCTCTGAAGGACATTATCTTTTTCCTATTTATCTGACTTTTTCCCAGAAGCAAGGCTCCTTCAAGGCTGTCACCTCTTGTTCCATTTTCTTTCAAATCTCTTCCCTTGATCAATAAGGCACCTGATCTCTGTTCAGTTTTTAGTTCTTGGTGTTGGACTTCCTCTTTACAGAGATGACAACCCTGTGCTTCACTTAAGTCCTTGGCAATAGTGGAGGGAGCTCTGTTGGAATTTGATGTCTTTTCTTTCTTCTACTTAAGCAATTTGAAGTTCAGTTCATGCCATTCTTTCTAAGTAGTGCTGAAGGCTTGTTTTTGTTTTGTTGAGGATGTGGGTAGGGACTTACATTCAGGCAGCTGCCATTATCCTCTGACTGGAAAGCTCCTGAAAACATTTAATATATCAAGTACTAAGTAACATTTCTCTCTCTCTCTCTCTCTCTCTCTTTTTTGAAACGGAGTCTCACTCTGTCGCCAGGCTGCAGTGCAGTGGTGCAATCTCCACTCACTGGGACCTCCGCCTCCCGGGTTCAAGAGATTCTCCTGCCTCAGCCTCCTGATTGGGATTACAGGCACCCTCCACTACGCCCAGCTAATATTTTGTATATTTAGTAGAGACGGGGGTTTCACTATGTTGGCCAGGCTTGTCTTGAACTCACCTTGTGATCCATCCGCCTAGGCCTCCAAAGTGCTGGGATTACAGGCGTGAGCCACCGCGCCCGGCCAGGCACATTTCTCTTTCTTAGGAACACTGGAAACTTTGCGTGTTACAAGGGCATCGCCAAGGTTACATAGATTCTGTTACAAGACACATCGTTTTCTTGTAACGTTAAAGATGCTTAGAGTGCTTTTTAAAGAAAGCAACGAAAAGATTTTAAACAATATATAATTGCCTTCCTTCTTCCTCATTTAGTGTTTATTTAAAAGAACAACTCTACCATTGATAACTCTGTCACCCACAGAAAAATGTTCTTTTGAAAATTACCTTCTGATTTCCTATCTCAAAAACTCCGTCTGCCTAAATAGATAAATAAAATCGATACCAGGGGGTCAGGAATGGTTTGCTACAAGATGAGTGAGAAAACTGCAGCAAGCGGCAGCAAAGTCGGGTTCAGACGGGCGGTTTGCACCAAAAACTCAGCTCAGTTGGTCAATAAGAGCAAGACCGTTAAGGGTGTGAGGTGGCCCCAAAGACCAAGGCTGAAGAGGTGACAGTCTGGGCAGGAAGCGCCGAGATCACTACCGCCCCCGTAACCGAGAGTCCCCCGTGTGCGTGAGCACGGCTGTGTGCCCACGTGTGCGCGCCCTCCAGCCGGGTCCCGGGGCAGCCACCTGTCACCACGAGGGAGGGGGCGGCCTGCGGCTAAGCACGCCAACAAGGGGGGTAGGCAGGCGGGCCGCACGAGGACCGAGGAGGGGGCGGCGCCCAGGCTCTCCCGGCGGAGCCCGGCGTGCTGCAGCCATGGAGACGCGGCAGTCCCCCTCCCGCGGCCCGCGGCCCGCGCCCCGGCCCCCGCTGCCGCCGCCGATTGGTCGCCCTTTGCTCCCTGACCCCCTCGCCGCCTCCGAGGCCGGCGCTTCCTGCTCGGGCGCCGTGCGGCGCCGCCGGCCCGGGGCGGAGCTCGGGCGCCAAGTGCGCGCCGCCGCCGAGCAGTAGCCCCGCGCGGGAGGAGGAGCCGCCGCCGCGCCCTTCCCCTTCCTCCGCTCCTCCCCCGGCCCCCACCGCGCCCGCGGCCGGCCCAGGCAGCACTCGCGAGCAGCTGTGGCCCCGCCGGCGGCCGAGTTGGGAGAATGCGGCGGCGCTCGCGGATGCTGCTCTGCTTCGCCTTCCTGTGGGTGCTGGGCATCGCCTACTACATGTACTCGGGGGGCGGCTCCGCGCTGGCCGGGGGCGCGGGCGCCGGCGCCGGCAGGAAGGTGAGTGGAGCGCCCTGCCGCGGCCGGGCCCCTGCGCCCACCCCCCACCCCGCACCCCGCGCCCCTGCCCCTGCCCCTGCCCCTGCCTTTGCCTCCCGCCTGCGCCGCGCCGCTCCTGCCCTCCTCCGCCCGGACCTCGGCTCGCGCCGCCCGCCCCCGCCCCCGCCCGGGGCCTCCGCGCCGAGTGCCCAGGGCAGGGGTGCACCCGGCCCCTCTGCTCCCGCCGGGCTCCGAGAGGGCGGCCCCGCAGCCTTTCTCATCCCTCCGCCCCCTCCCGTGGACGTCGCCCCTCTCTCTGCTCGTCGTAATTCGAGTCTGGTCCGGCCGCCAGGAGCCCCATCCCCTGCGGTTGGAAGTTTAGGGATGGGGGTGTTGGGAAACACAAAGGGGGTGGGGGAGGAGAGGAGAGAGAGGCGACCGCCTTTCCAGCGCGTCATGTACAGCAGAGAGAGTCCAAGTTTCTCTTCAGCCCTTTGATACGAGCGGCTGCAAATCCTCACCCCTTTCCCTCTGTCGCTCCGCGGGGGGTGGGTTCCGTGTTTCTACCACCTTCTCTGCCCTTTACTTTTGGGGAGCAGGGGTGGCCACTCCCATGCCAAGTAAAGCCCGAGGGCCCGTACGAGCCGGGGCGGTGCGCCCCTGCGCCCGGAGCGAGGCCGGTCGGGGCCGTTCCCTTGCGGCCGCCGCGTTACCTTCTGCCCAGCCGGGCCCCCGGCCCTCCCGCGCGAGCCGGACGTGGCCTCCTGCGCTTGCATTTTCCATCCCCGCTCCCCGCTACGGGGAGAATCTTCTCTTCTACGGATGTGTTTTCAGCATGTTTCGGGGGCCGAGTGATCCGGCCATGGGGGCCGTGTGAGCTGCTCTGCGGTCCTGGGGCCGTGCGCCGTCCGGGAGAGCAGGGCATCGGGCTGTGGGCTGGAGCACAACGGTTGGGGACGTTTGTAGTGTTATACTGGTTCCTCGGCTTTGAAAGCAGAGTTATCCCTTCCGAATTCCTGTAACCCTCATTACTGTGACATTTAGTGTCACTGCAAACCCAGGAAATTCTGAGTTAATGGAGATTGACCACGGATGATTGGGTTGGAACAAGAGAGTGATATCCTGAAACAAGCCAGAGGGGGACTAACTAGATGAACAGACTTCAGTTGTGAAGTCAAACCCCCTGAAAGTCCACGCTGGGGTTTGGCCGCTTCAGAGGTTTTCTCTTTGCTTCATTCATTCACTCATAGCTGAAGATGTTAGGTGGAATGGGTACCTTATTTGGTTTCTGGTAAATTTCATGGATTTGTTTTATCTAGAGGGGTAGAAATGAAGCTGTCTTTCCACGTGCTGAATCGGCCTAGCTTCCTTCTGAGCTGACATTGTACTCTTAGCGCTTTTGTTAAAAAAAAAAAAAAGTATAGGTAGTATACGTGAAGACTTGATTTATTCTTGAACAGCAAAGAGCATGCAGCCAGCAAAAGCCGTGCAGTCCTTTCAAAACTATAGTCGTGCCAAACTGGAATGATTTTTTAAACTTTACTTCTCAGTAAACGGTGCCTTGGCCACTCTCCATAGCCTGGTGTCCTGATAAGACCTGGCAAAACTTTATGCCTTTCATGTAAAGAAAACCAAACACATAAGCCACCCTTGGCGTTTCTCTTTCCTTAGTCTGCCACTTTCATTAGTACACGTGATTAGAAAGAGCAAGCGTGCTGTCTGCCTCCTGGAGGCTGATTCCTCACTCTGGTGGGCTTCAGTTGCTGAATGGTGTTAGGGTCTTCCACGCAGAAGTCTTCAGACACTCCTGAAGTGTGTGTTCTTAGTTTAAAAAAAAATCCAAGAATTCCTTGTGGGCTGGTGGCAATATAGAAAGGTACAGGAAGAAAAAGTGGGGGAAATGAACAATTACACATAGATTGGTGATTTGGGATTATATTCTTTCTGTCAACGAATCATAACATTTAATTCTAAGCCCTTAGAATGTTTTAGTGATTTGTCGGTTGGGGAAGAGGTGTGTAAATGCAATAGCTTTTGAAATTGCAGTGGAAGACTCATTAACTTCGTGTGGTGGACCCCGAGTTAAAGAGAAGCCTCAACCTGGTTTCTGGAGGGAGAAATAGAGCCCTGGTGTCTTGAATGCCTGATCTACAGGAAAATCCTGTAGTCTTCTGTCCTCCCGAATTGTTTCCATGGATTTAGAGACTAGAAGCTTCTCCAAATTTAGTTCATTCTCATACCAAAAAAAAAAAAAAAAAAAAAAAAAAATACGTGGTTTGTTTGGCTTGTAAAGTATGGACATAAAGAAGAGAGCGGGCCATGCATGGAAAGGCAGGATTTAACTGCTAACTGTAGTTTAAATTTTAGAGATAGGTGGACCTATGTGTTTTCTCCTGCTTTATACCGTTCAAGTCAGGGGTCTTATTCCCTATTTTGCCAATTTCTACACATCCTGACGTTTTTCGTAGGGTACCAGGCTGAAATATTGGGCTTTAGGGATCGTCTGAGGGGGAGTCCAACTAGGATTTCTGCTGCTTCAGCAGCCCAGCCCAGGCTTGTCATTGTGTGCCCTGCCTGTTAAGTAACTCATCACAGAACTGTTATTCTTCACTTGGCAAAACCCGGAGAGGCAGCTCACCTCAGATTGCAGGTTTAATAAACTAAGCAAGAGGGAGTGCTGAAAACCAACCCCCGGCACTGCCGCACAACTCAGGACTCAACGCCCAGGCTCAGGACATGTATGTTCAAGCAGTTCATGCAAAATATTGTTTTAAATTACATCTCATTTACATTTGTGTCCATACCCCTTCCCCCCTTATTTTGCTCTTTTCCCCTAAATTGATGATTTGCACTTCAAGAGTGCCTTTCCTTTGAGCTTCTTAAATGCTTTAAAATTTTAATCATGTTAAGTCTCCCCTGGGCTTTGGTATGTTGGCAGTGGATGGCGCAGCAGAAGAAAGGAAGGGATTTCTCTGGAAATGAAGCTGCCCGTGGGTGAAATGTGGCTGTTTAGAGTGGGAAGGGAAGGGTTTTCTCTCTGCTGGAAGAATGTGTGGAGCCTGAGACCGTTTGCCTATGTGCCTGCGTGTTGGGAGGGAAGGGACGGTGTCAGTCGAGGGAAATGATCTGGAGCCCTGGGAGCCTGTCCTCTTTGTACAGTAGCATTACCCTTATTCCCTAAGCTAGCACGAGTGCTGTAGCCCTTGCCTGAGAGTCCAAGGGTGGAGGACTTAGGGTGGGATCTTCTAGGAAAGGGGGGGGGTGGGTGGGGGAGGCGGGCAGCTCCTTTCTTGGAACAGTGAAGGACCTCGAGAGGCTAGACCATGTACTCATGGAGTGGAACATTAGGGTGTAAAGTTGGAGAATTCACAACTAAATTGTAACTGGCTTCAAATGCCAGGCTGACTTGTTGGTTCTTAATTTGGGAACCAGTCATGTTTTTGAGCTAGTGGTAGACGTTCAGTTAAAGGGAAATGGCACAAATCCACTTATTTGCATTGAGTGAGACCTAGCTGTTTACCTCTTTGTGCTTAGTGACCTTCACTGATGCATTGAACCTCTCTGATCTCAGTTTCCTCATCTTTGCAGTGGGAATACTCATTCTTACCTCATGGCCCTGTTCAGAGAATTGAATACTATTAGTGGGTGCTGAATAACTGCTGTCTCTGAAAGAGGAAAATGCAAAAAGAAAATATCCCTGTGAGACTGTAGTGAAGCAGGAATCTTAAGTTCATGATACTCTGATACACTTCTTGATTTCTGGAAAATTATTGTCCTTTTTTGTCCCTCACCCCCACCTCCGAGATTGATCTGACTGGTTCGTTTGGGGTTTGGGCTATGAATCTTAAAGCTGTTAGAGATGGACTCTGGGAAGTTGTTCAGATACCATGCCAGCTCTCTTATACCCAATTGTGTCAGAATGGGGATCTCCGTAGTGGGAAGCCAGCAGGAATGTGAGTGGAGGGCGCAGCTTGTCTTAGTGGTTAGGTAGTTGGAGTGTCGCTGGTGGATGTGTCCCTGGGCGAAGGGTTCCTGTGGTGGGGTCCCAGGTTCTGGAGCTCCCCTTCTCTTCCTCTGCAGTCCTGCTCCTCTTGTTAGAAGGGCAGGGCGCTGTGATCACTGGAAGCATGCGTGGCTTGAGGTCGAGCATTGGGCCCCCACATGGTTTCCTGGGTATCAGAAATCTGTGATCCTGTCGGGGTGAATGCAGAGGGGGATACCCGTACCACTCCTTGCCACCTATCGTCAGGTTGGAGTTTAAAGAAAGTCCACTTGAAATGAGTTTGAAGTTGACATAGGGAGGGCAGTAGCAGGGAAAACCACTCTATAGCCAGATAATCTGACAATGGCACTGTAACGTAAACTCTTTAAAGAAAATAAAGTTTCCCTATTCTGGAGTGATGCTGTGGCTGCCTGCGGGTATGCAAACATAATGGAAACAAACTGTGACTGCTAAACAGTGCAGAAGTAACGAGCTCAGTCCCTAGACCCTTGAGCAAAAATGAAGAAACAGCTGCTGTACCCGGCACTGAGTGGGGTCAGCTTGCCCAGGCTCTGTTGAGCCTTGGGATGGGGGACACCTGGGAAGCTTGTGAACATTTTCTGAGGCTTCAGGCCTGCTGTAGTTTCTCCCCCTAGCTCCTGTTTGGATGGGTGACGGGTGAGTGGTTGGTCTCCTATTTGGAACAGAGGAAGAGGTGGTCGGAAAAATGATGGGGAAGCGGGTAGGGGACATAATATTTTTGTTGCTGCTGCTCCTGTTTCTCAGGCCTTTGGGGAGAGGAAAGTCAGTTTGGGAAGATGCTCATTTTAGTATCAAAGCAGGCAGGGCCACTGTCTTTCCTAACTTCTAGCAAGTCCAGAGGCAGTGGGCTTAGTGAAAGGAGGTGTGGTGCGGCGGGGGTGAGGCTGCCTGGGACAGAGACACAGGTGTAAGCAGGAGTCGTCTGTGAGGGTCTGGCTAAGATCCCGGGAAGGGAAGCTAGGTATTCCTGGGAGAAGCCTGTGAAGTCTCCCGGAGCTTCCAGCAGACTTCATGTGATAAGAAAACACGCAAACCTGGCCAAGTCTACGCTCCCTTTTGGTTTTTGTGATTTTGTCCTTGTGAAGCCTGTTCCGGAAGCTCTGCATGGGTGATGCTGAGCCATGTAAGTCAGGGGATATCCAGATGGAAACACACTGGCATAGCCATGCCACACACATGTAACAGTGAGGCACTTCCATGCTGGTTGTTAAATATGCTCTGTCTTGAGACCCCCTGAATGCCCTCCAGTTCCTAGCTGCCCTGCTGCTCTGGTCTTTCCTTGGGATCTCTTTCCCATGTTCAGCAATAAAAGGGTTGAATCTTACCATCTGAAAGTCCTCTTGGAGCCACTTCTGTGCCTCTGCCATAGTGAACATGCTGATTGTCATCCCTGTAAATGTGCCATTTGGATAGAAGGAGGCTTAGCCCCACTTCCATGATGGGAACAGTCCCTTTTCCCCTTGAGTAAGTCTTTGATTCTGTGTTACTGTTGAGAGTCCTGGTTCCACCATTGTAGTCTTGTGGCCTTGCCTCTAGACTGCCTTATGGGTGAGGTGTGTTTAAGGAGGAGGGATGCCTTGGTACTTTTATATGCAAACCCTCCAGAATGGGTTCTTGGATAGGCTGGGCCTGGCGAGGAACTCTCCTCCCTGGAGAATTACATTGAATTCGTTGGGGTATGCTCATCAGTGATCACTCCTGTCCCTAGAGTGGAACTTGACCTGGTTCTCTTAACAGTGTGAAGATTCCCTGACCGTGGCCCTGTGCTCCGTCTTCACGATGAACCCAGTGTGAAGTTGCCAGGAATGCTGTCTTCAGTTTACCTGCCCAGTGGAGAAAGCCTCTCCCACCTTTCTCTGTTGTAAACAACGGAAATAAAAGAGGCTCAAGGCACTAATCCATCTTCCCTGGTGGGCCCCCACCTTGCTAGGGTTCCCTGCTCTAAGCAGGTAGCACCGTGTCCCTGCCTGGCCCTTGCCTCCTGCAGCCGAGGGTAAACACTGGCATTTTTGCACTTAGTCATGTCTACTAGCATGGGTCCCTGAAGCATGGGGTGTCTTATACAGATTAGGTTTCTTAGCATGCTGAAATGTAGATGACAGTGATTCATCAGGGCCAGATTTGGAGAAAAACAAAAACTGTCGCATAGAGTCTCACTCATGGGCTTACATTTAAAAAGCTTTCCCAGGCTATGGGAGTTATATGAGCCCCTTGTCTCACTGAGGCCGGCTGTCACAAAGAAGCAGTTGAGGGCTGGCTGCCTGGGGGCTGGGGAAATGGGCCCATCACTCATGGCTCAGCCTGCCCTGGCTGGGCTGCTCACCCTAGTCACCTGTCCCTTCTGCCCCAGCCTTCGTGGGCTCCCCATGGAACAGGAGATGGAACAAAAATGTCGTAGGCCCTTCCTGCCGGCCACCTGGTTCTGCCCAGGGCTGGCAGTTTCCTGTCCCTAACTCTTAGAGACAAGGAATGGCCAGGAAGGTTGGGGGGTAGAGTTACTGTATTTCCAGAGTCCAGTTCAGGACATGCATTTGGGCAGGGACAAAGGCACTTTCGGGACAGTGGTTGCTCTAGTTCAGTTTCTCAACTCTGGCACTGTTGACATTTTTGGCTGGATTTTTTTTTTTTTGAGACAGGACTGTGGTCTGTCCCCCAGGCTGGAGCTCAGTGGTACCATCAAAGCTCATTGTGGCCTCAAACTCATGGGCTCAAGTGATCGTTTCACATCAGCCTCCCGAGTAGCTAGGACTATAGGCATGTGCTGCCACACCAGGCTAATGTTTAAATTTTTAAATTTTTTGTAGGGACAGGGTTTCACTATGCTGCCCAGGCTGAACTCCTGGGCTCCAGTGGTCCTCCTGCCTTGGCCTCCCAAAGCATTGGGATTCCAGGTGTGAGCCGCTGCACCGGGCTGGGTGATTCCTTAGCAAGGCTGTCCTCTGCACTGGACGGTGTGTAGCAGCTTCCTTAGCCTCCTCCCACTCGATGCCAGTAGTTCCCCTGGCCCTGATCCTGTCCAGTTGTAGCAACCCAAAATGTCTGCAGACATTGCCAAATGTCCTGGTGAGGGTGGGGGAGGTGGGCACAATTGCCCTTGATGGAGAAGCAATCCTTAGTCGGTTAACTTTGATTTCATTCCTTCTGCCTGAGCCTTTATGGTTAGACCTTCTTGGAATGGGACTGCCTTTCTGTGTGGTTTGGGGGAGGACCCCTGTGGGGAGGACTGATATATTCATACATTTTAATTTAAAAAATTTAATAAACCCTTTCATAGCACCCACTGTGCATAGAAATAAAAGGGCTGCTTTTCATCTCAGCTCTTTTATTTCTCCTAGCGTACTGATAAAACTGAAGCACAGAAAGGTTAAGTGACTTTGCCAAGGTCACAGGGCTCGCGGGTGGCAGACCCAGGCTTGTCTGGTGGAAGAGATCTCCTCAGGGCCTCTGGAGGCAGGAGGGTTTTTCTGCGACTCCTGGTTGAAGGTTTCTGCCAGCCGGCGGTGAACCTGGCTTGCTCCTGCTCCTGGACCTCCCATGCCCCTTCCTTACATTGGCAGTGCCCTCATACTACAGCCTCATTTGGAATGTTCCTGGAAGGCATCTTGGAGCAGATGCACACATGGTAATGCCTTGATAGTAGAGCTGATCTGTTTTGCTCGTTTCTTCATTTTTACATTTTACTCCATGGAATTTTTGTTCTTACCCTCCAGGCCTCTGCCTGTCCCAAAGGCAGCAATCCTCAGCTGCCCCTCTGGAAGAAGCAGAGATGAAAACAGGCTCTGGTTCTTTTCATTCGTTCTTTCAATGAGTATCTCTTGAGCCCCTCCTATGTGCCAGGCACTGCTTGAGTGTTTGATAGTGCACCAGTGGTTGTAACAGACACGAAATCCTTGTGGTCGTGGAGCTTTCATTCTAGTGGGGGGCTGTGGGGAGCCAGACAGTAGACATAAAGTCAGTTATGGAGTGTGCAGGAAGGTGCTATGTGCTGTGGAAAAAAATAGAGCAGTGTATGAGGATTAGGAATCAGGGCGGAAGGGTAGTTGCAGCATTAAAGTGGTGATCACGTAGGCTCATGGAGAAGGCAGGATTGGAGCTGAGACTCGGAGGTGAAGACGGGCCATTGTGGCTCCCTCTGAAGCAGAGGGAGCCTCTGGGTTCAGCTTTGTCCAGGCTCTTTTTCTGTGAACTCTACTCCTGGATTTCTTTTGCTAAATAAACGAGCCAGTTTTCTTTCCCGAAGGATGTTGCCTTTGGTTGGCTAGTGGTGGAGTTTCCCTCCGTGCTGTGGACATCCTGGTCACCTGTTCTTGTTCTGGTCTCTTGGAGGAGGTGTGCATGCATCCTGGTTAAAAGGTTGTGTGTACTCTCATAATTGCCTCCCTCACTACAGACCTGCAGCTGCTCGAGATGCCAGCAGTTTGATTTGCTCATCAGCTTCGTAGAGTATGCTTGTGAAACAATCTCATTTCTTGATTCCCGAGCTGACTTCTGTGAAGCGCCGAGTTGGATGGGGTAAGCCATTCATTGTTAGGTGCACTATTAAAGAACACCACATATTGCTAAAGTGCTTTTTCTGTGCGTATTGCCATTTAACGAGAAATCCCTGGGTCCCTGTGCACTTTTTCCAGCACAGGATTTCCACTGTGATGTGATCTTTCGGAATTGCTGGGGGTGGCAGTGGGGGTTGTTGATTCATGTTGGCAGGAAACCAGGGGTCAGATGCCTGCCTGGTACCTGGGCTTTGGAGAAGGGGGTTATTCTTGGCAGTGTGGGTGACATTGAGCTGTGATTGATAGTACACTTGGGGACAATAAAATGGAGATGTGACTTCATGGCCCACAGCCACTTAGGGAGGCAGAACTGTGGGAAATTGTAGCTGGTCCTGGTTCTCAAGGTGAGGGCATGCAGGTGCTTTTTGTAGAGGCTATTCTCATTTATGAGGGGTCATTAGATGTTTTATGGGATTGGTAGGTACCAATCCCATAAAACCATTGGGATGGTTAGGCACCGTGTGTCCAGTGTACTTCTGGATGAAACAACTGGAGCACTTACATGGCAGCAAAAAGAGCAGGTAATTTTAGAGGCCTTCGCATTCAAGAGTGGCCCATTGAGGTTTCTTCCTCCCTGCGTCAGAGACCGGCCCAGGGAGTCAACTCTTTTCTTCCTGACAGGGTGCTGCCCTAGAAAAATGACGCACTTCAAGTGAATGGTCTTTCTTTCTTAGCTAAATTGCCCTGTGAGAGCTTGAGGAGCCAGTGCAAATTAAAGGCCTGTGTTTTGGAGATGCCCATGAATTAAGTAGTCTGTTACCAGGATTTGGGTGAGTTTAGACGACTG
The DNA here is from genome assembly GCA_036589455.1 of Ateles fusciceps. Taxonomy (NCBI): domain Eukaryota; kingdom Metazoa; phylum Chordata; class Mammalia; order Primates; family Atelidae; genus Ateles; species Ateles fusciceps. The sequence goes on from JAZHEH010002229.1 coordinate 1,200,117, forward strand.
TTGGGTCAGGGGATTTATATGGCTGTCCGGGATGGCGAGAGGCTTGGCCCAGTGTGGGATGCCTCCCAGGGTCACTGTCTTCCTCCTTCCTGTCTCTACAGCTTTCCCGTTGACCTAGATGTTGAGCTTTTGCTCTGTGACCTTCGAAAGGCCTGCCCTGCCGCACGTTCCTTCCCCCGCCCACCCTTGTCCTGCCCCACCCCCCGGTGCCAGGGAGCTCACTAATTGTCTTCTTGTCTCATTTTTGATCATCACTAATTTCCCCTGCGTCTGGAATACACCTTTTTCTTTAATTCTGAGAGGCCATTATTTGTCAAACATGCCATTATTTTATGGGCCACTAGGAAAGAAAAAACCCTGTCCATTGAACTATGACACAGTGGGTTCTTATCAGTTAGCATTCTTATTTTCCATTTATTGCAAGAGCTCTTTCAGACTGAGACATCGATTTTTCCATCTATCACTCTCGGGTGTAGATAGATACAAAGGAAAATATAAGTGAAATACATTGAGCAAAGTGTTCTAAAACTTTTTCAGAGTCCAACCACTCTGAGTCACTTTTTGACTCAGATGTTGGTGCCTGTTTTCTTCAAACGGAGTCATCCACTGTGCCACCAAGAGCCTTGGTGATGTAGCATTTCCTAAGGAAAAAAATCCATGAAAACACTAAGAGCCATTGGTTCTGGACTTTGAAGACAGCTTGGCAATTACGTAGAGGTAGCCAGCTTTTGACTCTTCTGGGAATTTTGCCTAACTCCTCAATTCATCATCCATTCCTGTCCCACCGTAATTTGGTTTTTAGGGATTAAGAGTGCTTGCTTCATTGTTGTTTCTGGGATTTTCTTTTAAGTCATTGACATCTGTCCTGCAGATCTGGAAGACTGAGCATGGGCTGGTGATACTGCATCATGGGCCTTGCCGGCCCGGCCCACAGCATCTGACGAAGTCATTGATTGTGAGCCGCATTCCAGTCGGAGGTGGCAGAGAAAAGGGGATCTTAGAATTGACCAATTACAGCCTTCCCTTTTCTCTTGTGTCACATTGCAGTTGGGCCTTCGTATCTGCGGGTTGCACAACTGCAGATTCAACCAACAATGGTGGAAAATATTTGGGAGAAAGAAACAATAAAAAATAACACTGCAACAATAAAAATAACACACATTTAAAAGCCAATACAGTATAACGACTATTTACATAGCATTTACATTGTATTAGGTATTATAAGTAATTTAGAGATGATTTAAAGTATAAAGAGGGGGGGTATATGTTAGGTTATATGCAAACTTTACATCATCTCATATAAGGGGACTTGAGTGTCTGTGGATTTTGCTGTCCTTGGTCAGGGCGAGTGGGGTTCTTGGAACCAGTGCCGAGGATACTGATGGAAGACTGTATTTGCTTTTATGGTACTCGGCCTCAAGCCTTCTGTCGCTGTTAAAGGAAACTGGTAAAATGACCCTCCTTTTAATGTGTATGTCTTCATCTGTTTACTCCCGATGCCTGCAATCCATGTCAACAAAAGTACTTCTTCTGGTTTTTATTTTTGACAGATGAGCAGCTGATGAGTATAAACCCATTAGAAACATTTTTGAGCTTTTTTTTTTTTTTTGTATAGGATCTGGCTCTGTCACCCAGGCTGGAATGCAGTGGTGTGATCATGGCTCACTGCAGTTTTGACCTCCTGGGTTCAAGCAGTCCTCCCACCTCAGCCTCCCAAATAGCTGGGACCACAGGTGTATGCTGTCACATCCAGTTAACTTTTTTGATTTTTTTTTTTTTTTTTTTTGAGAGATGAGTTCTCACTATGTTACCCAGACTGGTCTTGAACTCCTGGGCTCAAGTAATCTTCCTGCCTCACCCTCCCAAAGTGTTGGGGTTACAGACACGGGCCACTCTGCCCAGCCTTGAGCATTTCTATACACAGGTTACCGGACTGAATGCTGGCATCTGCAGGTACAGTCTGTCTTCCTTCAAAGAGCTTGCAATCACTGAAAAAATCAACATATTTTGAGAGGGAGACTTTGATTTAAAATGAGGGGTAAGTTGAACAAGGACTGGATAAGAAAATGAAATTAAGGCATTCCTACTTTATTAGTGGTTATATTCAAAAATCCTTATTTTTTTGAAGAACAGTACAAACTGTGCATACAGTGTATCATATTTAAGGGGAAATCATGGAAGAAGTCAGTTGCGCTGTTGAAGTTGACCAGTGGGTTCATGGAGTTCATTCTACTGTTTTATTTTTGTGTATTTTTGAAAAGTTCATTTAAAAAATTTAAAAAGGTATTTACTGATGTATGCAGCACAAATTAATGAAGTAGCTGCAAACTAGTATTTTTTTAAAAGCAACTCTAAGGGTATCTGATTGTATTAGTCCAGAAGTGCTTCGGTCTCACACCTCTTCTGTAGTTTGGGATATTCCACAGTGATTCTTTTCATAGGGAGTTTCAGAGGTCGCATTAGATCCTGACTTAGTACCTGTGTCACCTGGGAAACATTCTTAAATTGGTTGCTGTTTCTTCTGTGAGGAGTATCTACATTCTTTGGAAATTGCTAATCCTGGTGCAGTCTCTGGTGGAGGATGAGCTCAGGTGGTCTGTGAGATCACTTCTGCCTAAGCAGACTGCCCCGTGGCCCAGAGACCCTGTTAGCCACCAGAATTCACTGTAGATGTTTTGTTTTATTTTATTTTTAGAGACAGGGTGTCACCCTGTTGCCCAGGCTGGAGTATAGTGACGTGATCATGGTCGTAGCTCACTGCAGCCTCAATCTCTTGGGCTCAAGTGATTCTCCACTTCAGCCTCCCAAGTATCTGGGACAACAGGTGTGAGCCACTGCACCCAGCCAGATGTTTTATTATCTTGACTACACCCTTCTCATTTGCCAGGCATCTCTTTATGTTCAGTCTTTCTGCCAGATTTTTCACTCATGTTAGGTAGCTTTGCTTGTGGTTATAAGCTATCCATCAGGAGCTGTGGATGACTTGGGAAGCTGAGTGGGAGACCTTTAATAAATATGTGTTAGTCCTTTTCCTTCTCCCACCAAGATATTAATGCTAAAGGCTATTTTACATGGTCTTTGTAAATGAGAAATTTTAGCAAATTATGATACTGCGTATCTTCTGTAAGGTGTAATTCCTGATACTTCAAATTTCTATCAGCCCTGTCTTTGAGATGTCTGAAATGCTTTAGAGCCATTGCTCATTTGTCTTGCTTTTCAGCATGCCTTGGAGAATGTCAGGAACAGCTTTTCTTCCCCATTCACACACAGTTTCTGATGGACCCAAAGGTTATTAGCCTGCCTCACGGGTCACACAGTAGCGAAGTCGGGACTGGAATTTCAATGATCCTCCACCCTGCCTGAAATACAGCTCTGGAGAAAGTCAACCCTGGCCGTCCTGGTCTTACTGCTATAGACCCTGAAACATCAAGTTACAAATAGCAGGTTTCCCTCTTGCTGATGCAGACCTGCAGCTTCAGGCTTGGAAGGTGCTGATTGCTGGGGCTGGTGATCATCTACTAAACCTTTATTGAAACTGCTGATGTGGATGACCGAGAAGCAGAGAGCTGGGAGCACAATGTAATTCAAGTCTGGGTTCGTCTGAGCTCAAGGCCTGAGGCTGGCCATCATAAAGGAGCATAACTGTGGCTGTCCAGGCGTCATAAGTGGGCTCAGGGAGGCAGGCAGGGGCTCATGAGGAATGTCTCCATGCAGAGGACTGCTGAAGCTCGGCCTCCGTCTGTGCTTCAGTAACTTAGGAGCCCACACATTCTTATGCGTCAAGTAATCTGGGTCACTCAGCATTTGCCTTGGAAGATATGAATTGGGTGTCCTTTTAGAAAGAAAAGAAGTAGAGGTAAAGTTTCCCCCTCTTCCTGGTAATAAATGTGACTTGGTATATGTCATAATTGCAGTAGTATTTGTACCTAACACATGGTTTTTATTTTACAGTACTTTTCTCCCTAACTGGCAGTGGAGAGTGTGTGGAGTCATTTTCTTTGTACTGGCCCCCGAAGGGTATTTTTGATGATCTAATAAGGCTCTAATTTTTTTTATTCCATTGTGGAAAAGTACCGACATCATTATCAAATGTGCTATGGTTGTTTGGAAGCAAAGCTCTCATCAGCCGTGTGAGTTTCTAGTTTAGGTTACTATGGAGAAGGGAGGCCTCGGTGGAAGGCTGCTGCGTGTTCAGAGTTGGAGCTTTCTGCAGAAATTCAAGTCCTGCTCACCTAGGGCACAGGCCCTGACAGCCTGCCCTGTGCACGATGCAGTGCGATCTCCAAGCAGTGGGTGCTCTGACCACTCGCCATTTAGGTCCTGATGCCAGGGGGAGAGGTCTGGTGTCAGTGGGTTGCGAGGGCGACTCCATTAATCCATCCTTGGGGCTTTGGAAACAGTTTTGCCTGTTGCTGGCTCTAGCCTTGTTTGACAGCAGAAGCCCGGGAGGCTTGTGCCTGGGAGCTCTTGGTGACGGCGAGCTCTGGGTGTCTTTCTGGGGCTGCTGTGACATGGCAGAGAGGATGCCTGGCATAGGGGCCACTGGCCTGGGCTCTGGAGCCAGACTCTGGGTGTGAATTCTGGCTTCTTCAGTTATCTCTGTGGCCTCAGGCAAGTCACTTAACCCTTCAGTGCCTCAGTTTCCCCATTCACCTATCATCAAATTGTTCAATGATGAATAACTTAGTTTATGTAAAATGCTCAGAATGGTGCCTGGTACATAGGTAGTAAGTGCTTAAAAGTGTTGACTGCTGTTGCTAATGTTAACTGTCACTTTAAAAGTGGGGAGGTGTTGACATGAGCTCTTGGGGAGGCTGCAGCAGTGTGCTGTCAGGCCACGTGTGACACGTCGCAGGCATTCATGAGCCCCAGGCTTCTGTTCCCCAGCCAGAGCCAGCCTCCTCCACCAGGTTTGAAGTGAACCAACCTACTTTCCTAGAAAGCGCCTCCAGCCTCCGCAGACCATGCCTGAGACTGTCGTTCCTAGGTAGGTGGGTTGTCTTGGAAGGAGCGTGAGGATAAAGGGGCTCCTCCAGCCCTTTGCTTCTTCCCCAGGTGGGGAATCTGAGCCCCAGACAGTGTGAGGAAGCTGGTCAGAGTCCCCCAGCCAGCTGGTGTGAGGACCGACTGGCCCCTGGGGATCTACAAGTAGCTTAGGGCCAGAACCCTTTCCCCATCCAGTGTTCAGTGGCCAGGAGATCATTCCCCAGTTCCACCCTTAATCTTTTGCAACTTGTCTTTGAAAAATTATACTGGGATATGGTTTTTAAGTATGTGCTGTTTAATTAATTTTTTAATACTCTAATTGGCAATTGGATTTTTCAGCATCTTGAGCTGTTACTATCTGAATATGGTGTGTTATTTGAAAACTTTTCCGCAAGGTTTTAATTAGTAAACGTTCTTTCATTAGTTCGGTTTCTGGCTTGCTTTTGAAACTGTAGGTGAGTGACAAGTAGAAGGCAAATTAATAATTGTGGCAATGCAACAAAGCCCCCCTGTGAGGGCTGAGGACTAGTTCTGTCAGTTAGCAAAGTGTTCATGTGGCTTTGCTGATGGCTCTAATTAAGAAAACTCACAACTGGATTGCAGATCAACAGATACACCCTGTGATGATCGTAAGGAGGAATAACCTGTGTAAAACCTGGATGTTCGGTCTTGATAACGATGACGAGGAAGGATGGCACAGTGGTTGGGAGCCTGGCCTGTCACGTTAGATCTGGTTCAGATCCTGCTGTTACTACGGAGTAGCTGTGGGACAGTGGCTTGTGTTCCCTCACCTGAAAATGGGAGTTAGTGAGCTGATGGAGGTGATGCTGACGAGCTAAGTGAGGGCATTTGTGCTCACTCTCCCTTCCCACAGGTACTTCTGGGGCTGGTCTGCCTCGGCTTCTCTGACCCAGCAGGGGCCTTGCTTGGGGCAGACACGCAGGTCAGTGGTGACATCGGATGTACATTGTTGGACTAGGGGTGTCAATCGGGTGCAGAGGCCCCTGGCGAGGCAGGCTTTTCCTTCCTTCTCTGGTCGTCTCCCTCCTTTGGGCCATGCGGAATTGCCTTTGGTCTGGGAAGGTCTCTGTTTCTTTGTGTAAGGTGAAACTGTGGTGCTGAATGAAGCAAGTGTCACGTTTGGGTTACATTTTTTAAGGTTTTCTAATTGGTCAAAGTGCATTGTAAGTTCCCAGGGGCACCGTAGAACAAAGCAGGGCTAATGGATTAATGGATGTGATTGAGTGAGCTGATAGGAGGTGATTTCATGAATATCTGGCTGTAAGCCTTGCCTTGCCTTTGCAGTTCCACGGCCATTCAGGCTGGTCATCTCTTCCTAGGGCCTCTGGAGCTGGCCGTTCCTCCTGCAGTGGGCTCTCCTTGTCCCTTCTTCCTCAGTGCTGAGCCAAGGAAAGTACCTTTTATCATTTCTGTATTATTTATTTGTTCCAGGAAGGGAGTGTAGTGACTCTTAGGGAGGGAGGTCTTACCTCCGAGCGCTGCACACATGTAAATTGTAGACAAAGCCTGGAAACCCAACCATTGCCCCTGCTCATAGGAAGTCATATGCATGGAACATACACACCAAAGTGCTAGTTAGGCAACTGGGATGATAGAGCAGGGGATCCACGCTGATATATCATGGGGGCTTGCAGAGGAAATAGGGGATCCAGGATGATAGAGCAGGGCAGCTGTGGATGGAGCAGCACAACTGGATAATGGAGCAGGGAGCCAGGATGATGGAATAAGCAGCCAGGATGATGGACAGGGAGCTGGGATGATGGAGCCAGGAAGCTGGGATGATGGATCAGAGCAGCTGGGATGATGGAGCAGGACACCTGGGATGAAAGAGTGGGGAGCTGGAATGATAGTGCATGGCAGTTAAGATGATAGAGTAGGCAGCTGGGATGATGGAGCAGGGAACCAGGATGATGGAGCAGGGAGTCCAGGTGATGGAGCGGGGGAGCCAGGATGATGGAGCAGGCAGCCGGGATGATGGAGCAGGCAGCCAGGATGATGGAGCTGGGCAGTCAGGATAATGGAGCATGCAGCCGTGATGATAGAGCAGGCAGCCAGGATGGAGCAGGGAGCGGGATGATGGAACGGGGAACCAGGACGATGGAGCAGACGACTGGGATGATGGAGCAGGGGGCATGATGATGGAACAAGCAGCCAGGCTGATAGAACAGAGGAAATGATCTGAGAGACAACTTTGAAAGGTCACCTGCGGCCCCCTGATGCTTGCAGTATGTTAAAATGTTTGAAGATTTAGAATCCTCATTTTAAGGCATCGATCTTTCCTTCAGAAAGCTGTCCTTGCTGTTAAGTGGTGCCCAGAGAGTAAGGAGATGTCAGCACTGAGCATTTAGTTTCTTCAGAGGAGTGACAGTAGAGCTGTCTGTGTCCTCTGACCTGCATGCAAGCTGAAGGAAGTGGAGGAGAAGCTGGAGCCATGGACAGGCCTAAGCTCATCTCCACCAGCACCCTGATGTTGGCATCCATGCCTGTGCATTTCCAGAAACGCTCCCACTCTGCGTGTCACTTTAGACACCCTAGATTTCCCTGATCTGCCCAGAGTCTCTGTGTAATTTTTAATTTGATCCCCTGTGTCCCACTAGACTGTGAGCATCTTGAGGCCAGCACAGACTCGATCCCTCCCTGCTGCCTTCCTTCCTCCCACAGCAGGGAGGCAGTGGAGAGCCAGGCGAACATGGGCCCAGGGATGTACATTCTGGAAGCAGGGTTAGGTCGGGGTTGGCCACGCCGATATCAGAGAGTGTGAGGTGGAGCTCCATAATGGGTGGGTTCTCATCAGGAAGGGCCAAGGAGGGGGACCTATGGGTGAGGCCTGGTGACCAGAATGATCCAGCCATGAAGCTGTGGCAGAAGGCTGTCCGGGCATGGAGAAGATCCTGGGGCCAGAATGAACTTGGCATGTCTGGGCAACCAAAGGAGGAGGGCAGGCTGGTGATTGGGACGTGAGGTTAGCAAGGCAGCTGGGGCATGGCGAGCATTTAGGATCTTGTTTTGTCTGCCCTGGCACTTCCTGTGTCTGCTGGTTGAGGGAGATGAGGCTGAGACTGGTGGGCTCAGGTGAGAATGGCTGAGAGCTGGGGTTGTGGAGGGCCTGCCACGTGGGGGACCATGCCGCACAGGTTCAAGGCATCCCTGGCCCCTGCTCTCCCTCCTATTCTCCTTCGGCTGTTTGCCTGCTGGGTGACCCAGCTGTGGGCTACCAAGTCCTTTTGCCCTTTTGTGCTGGGATCTTCACCCTGAGTCTCTCACTGCTAACAGGCTGTGGCTTGGCAGCATCCTTGGGAGCTGACATCATTTCAGGGTGCAAATCTGGCTTTTTATCCCTGGTGCAGGGTTAACATGGGATTAGGGGAGACTAGAGTGCCTGCTTTTTTTGTCCAGAAATGCTCCATTGCTCTTGCAGCTGAACAGACCCCAGCTGTATTTGTAAGTTAAAATACTTGTGCCCTAAAAGTGGAGGTGCCATTTCACCCCCGAGGAGTGGAGAAAGATTATGCAGGGATGCTGAGGTGTAGGAGAGAACTGATGAGGAACAGGATGATCAATTGTTTTTAAGCAATCTCGTCTCTCTGGCTCTCTTTAGCAAAGGTGTTTTTTTTTTGTTTTGTTTTGTTTTGTTTTTAATTATTAATCCTCCTTTCACCACTGTGGATGGCCAACATACTGGACAGGAGTAACTGAAGCATACCCTGACAGTGACCCTGTGGGGTGACGCACCTGAATATGTGCTTGGAGTTTTGAGCTAAGGAATCCAGGAGTGGCCAACTTGAAGATTCATTCGTTGTTTATGAGGAATGAATCTGAGCCCCCATCCTGTCCCATGGAACAGGGGACGTACAGTTGAGCGAGGCCCTTTGTTTTGGGTTAAAGGAAGGTTGCCACGTGGAGGTTGTTAGAGGATGCTAGGTGGAAATGCTGTTTGTGAACTGCATGCTTCTTGCAAGCAGTTGCAGCTCTCCTGCCCAGTCCACTGCCACTGGGCCATCCCTGTGTGCGGGTTTCCCACTTGTAAACCCTTGTGTCTCATTTGCTGGCTGTGGGTCTCCTTCAGCTTCTTGAACCTGGTGTGATCCCTGTAGAAGTTAAGGGTCTGGCATGATCCGATTCATCATTGGAAAATGGTTCTGAATGTAGGTGGTAATGTCTCAGATTGCCTAGGTTGAAGTGGTCTGGGGCATTCTACCTGTTTAGGGAAGATGCAGGCTTAGGCACCTGAGCTTCTCTTATTCATTACATTTTGGATCTTCTGGAGCTCCTCCTGGCTGGCTATCCTAATGCTCTGTGCCTTAGCCAACCACTTATTAAACTGTATTGATACACCACTGACTTCTGGTGTAGACGTTGGGGGTGAAGGGTGTTTGACAAATGGACAGAGATGGATTTGTGTTTGTGAAATGTTGGGGAAACCCAAGGCAATACCTGGAGCCCAGAAGGGTGGGCACACTGTATGTTCACAGCTCCATCAGTGTCCCTAGGGTGATTGGACATTGCTTGCTGACTTGCCCAGTTAAGGAAGGAACTCGGGTTCCACCAGAAATGTGTTGAGAGATTTCCATCCACCTTCATGGAATTCACAGAACAAATGACAAGGTTATAATCCAGGGCTTGGTATTCCTAGGGTGCCAGAGGTGAAACTGGTCAGAACTTATTTGGCGAGTTTGTAGGTAGAGAAGAATACAAGCTCCTGGAGGGATGGAGTCTGGAGGCATTTCTACAAGAATTTAGAAAGTGTGGGTGTTGGTGACTAGGGATACAGCATGTTGCTCAGCTCTGGGCTGAGAGGTGGTTAGTTCAGCCTGAAGAGCTAGCAGAGCACCTCCTGGTCATTCTGCCAGCCCTTTATCTGGTGAGGTAGGACATGGAGGGAATTGGGGTGAGTGGAAAAATGCTGAAGTCAAGGGAATAGAGGGAGAGCAAGATAAGAGATGGCCCCTGTGCGAGAACTGTCTGCATTTCTCACTCTTTGGAGATTGATGCTTTCTCCATTTTCACTTTTTAGAGGGATGTTCTTACTGGCAAAGGAGGAAAACAGCTGTAAAATGAGCAGTTTATTTTTCCCTGTGTGTAAAGAGAATTTATTTTCCTTTTCATTCTCTGTTCTTCCTCCTTGGCTCACTCCTGGTTAGGACATAACTTTTGCAGAAATGATGATTTTGCTGCAGCCTGAATCTCCTGGGCTGGATCTCTTGGAGCAATTATTAAGTTGTTATTCATGTGTTTGGGGTGCAGCCTCTTGTACTCATAGTGTGCCTGCCATGCGGTTTGTGCTATTGGGGGACCACTGAGAGTGCTCTAGAAAGTCGGTGTGGGCAGTGCTGAGCTTTGGAGTCACTGAGCGGCTCAGGTCTCTGCCCTGCTACTTAGTTGTGTGCCCTGAGACGAGTACCTTTCTGTGATGTTTCTGTTACTCCTCTGTGAGATGGAGTTCATCGCGGGGCTTACTGCATGAAGCTGTCACAAGGGTGCAAGGAGATGCTGCCTGGAGCACTTACCCGACACCCAGGCACGCAGGAGAAAGAGCTCAGGAAAGTGTGTGTGTGAGGGGTCTTCTCCCTTCCCAGGGAGGGAGGCATGTCACCTGGGAAGGTCCTGGCTGGAGCTGAGTTCTACCCCTTGATGCAGCAGGCTCCAAGCCAGCGTCTGGTACCACCCCTTCAAAACCAGTACACACTGTCCGGCTAGGGAAGGGGCCTGGCCTGTTGGGGCATGCTTAGTTTCTGTATTTTAACAGCTCCTTCATCTGATGACTGTACTAATTACTGAATTTCACAAATGAAATATGTGCAGGGTGAAGGAATGTGCGTGTTGATTGCACTCAAATTATTGCCTTAAAATTGATCCTTCTGCTGTCCTCTCCTTTCCGCATCTTAATTGGTTTTCCTTCCACTTGTCTTTCTTCCCTTTACTCCCCCGGTAACTGCCGGCCTGCACTGTTATCCAGCGGTTCTCAATCTGGCTGCACGTTAGGAACACTTGGGGAAATCTCTGAGCCATAGATGCCTGGGACCCACCCTAGACCAGTTCAGTCAGAACGTCTGGCTGTGGGGCCCAAGCGTGTTTTAGAAAAAGCTCCCCACGTGCACCGACAGTCTCCATCTTTTGGGCGTAACTGCTGTCGGCCAAGGAGCCTTTGAATATCCGTTTGGACTTTCTGGGCTTCTTTTGAAATACTTGGGCGCTTGCTTTAATATACAGAGAAAATATTGATGGGCAGATAATGAAATGCCTACTGGATTACTGGATGATGCTTTTAACTATGAGTACTTACTCTGGAAGTCCTGAGAATAATAAAAGCAATGAACAGCAGGTATTAAATGACAGTTTAGAACAGAAGAAAAATACAAGTTTTTTTACAGGCTCTGGACTAAATAAAGATGGAGGTGGATGGGGGTATTCAGCAGTTGAGCAATCCTGGATTCTATTTTTCCATATTATTTGTATCTCTCTTCCCCCTTGATGTTTTTGCTTTATTTAACAATTTTTGGGATAAAAAAACATGTAACTTAAAGTTTACCGTCTTAACCATGTTCAGGTGTACAGTTTTATAGTGTAGTCATGTTGTTGTGAAACTTTCAGAGTTTTGAGAACTTTTTCATCTTGTGGATCTGGAACTCTGTACCTATTAAACAGTAACTCCCATTCTCCCCACCCCCTCGTTCTGCCTCTATGCATTTGACGACTCTAGGTGCTTCATGTAAGTGGAATCTTGTCATATTTGTCCTTTTGTGACTGGCTTGTTTTCAGTAGCGTAATGTCTTCCAGATTCATCCCTGTTGTCATGTGTGACAGGGTTTTCTTTTTTTAAATTAATTTTTATTGAGGTGAAATTCATGTAACATAAAATTAGCCATTTTAAAGTATACAGTTCAGTGGCATTTAGTACAGTTGTGCAGCTCCCACTTCCATCTAGTTTAAAAACATTTTCATCCGAATAGAAACCCCGTGCCCATTAAGCAGTTATTCCTCATTTCCTCATCTCCCCAGTCCCTGGCAACCACCAGTGTACTTTCTGTCTCTATGGATTTATCTGTTCTAGATGTTTTGTATAAATTGACTCAAGCAGTGTGTCCTTTAGCGTCTGACTTCTTTCACTTGCCGTAGTTTTTGAGGTTGATTCAGGTAGTAGCGTGTATCAACTCTTCACTTCTCCCCCCCCCGCAACATTTTTTTATTATGGTAAAATATATATAACAAAACTTAACTATTTTAACCATTTCTTTCTTTCTTCTTCTTTTTTTTTTTTTGAGATGGAGTTTTGCTCTGTGGCCCAGGCTGGAGTGCAATGGTGTGATCTTGGCTCACTGCAGCTTCCACCACTGGCTTCAAGCAATTCTTCTGCCTCAGCCTTCTGAGTAGCTGGGACTACAGGTGCCCACCACATGCCCAGCTAGGTTTTTTTTTCTTTTCTTTTTGTTGTTGTGTGTTTGTTTTTTGTATTTGTAGTAGAGATGGAGTTTCGCTGTGTTGGCCAGGCTGGTCTTGAACTCCTGACCTCAAGTGATCCACCCACCTCAGCCTTCCAAAGTGCTGGGATTACAAGTGTGAGCCACAGTGCCCATAACCATTTCTAAGTGAACAGTTCAGTGACATTGTGTTCACATCGTTATGGGTCCATTACCATCCATCTTTAGAACTCTTTTAATGTAGAAAAACTGATACTCTGTACCCAAAAAACAGTGACTCTCCATTCTCCCTCCCTGCAGCCATTTTGCTATCACCGTTCCACCTTCTGTCTCTGTGAATTTGACTATTTTAGGTAGCTCATATAAGTGGAGTCATTCAGTATTTATCCTTTTGACTTGGTTTATTTCACTTAGCATAATATCCGCAAGGTTTATCCATGTAGCATGTGACGGAATTTCCTTTGTTTTGAAAGCTGAGTAATATTTTACTCTATGGGCATACAATGTTGTGTTTATACATGACGCTGCTGACAACGTGCAGCACACTTGCTGTTCATGCTATTGTGAACACAGGTGGCACGTTTCCCTTCGAGACCCTGCTTTTCATTCTTTTGGGAGTAAACCCAGTGGAACTGCTGGATCATGTGGTAGTTCTGTTTTTTTACTATCCTGAGAAACCTCCGTACTGTTTTCCACAGTGACTATACCATTTTACATTCCCCACCAACTGTACACAAGGTTTCCAGTTTCTCCACATCCTCACTCATACTTATTTTCTGTTGTTCGATAGTAGCCATCCTAACGGATATGAAGTGATATCTTGTGGTTTTGATTATCTTTTTTCTTTTTTTTGGATGAGGGAAGGTTTGACCCCATATGTGAGTGTCTGTCACTAAGATAGAATGAATGTAATTTCCAAAGAAAAATAGTCCCAGGCGAGCTCTTCTGGATCATGTCCCAACAGACTGGAAGTGCTGGGACCTTTCTGTGATTGAAGGACCCTGATATTTGTTGTCATACTGCCTGATAGTCCCTTATCTTCTGCGGGGAAATAAACATAACTGTGTCTTCCAGTCTGAACTGCGGTGGATGGTGAGACGAAGCATCACACGCCTGCTGCCCCTCCCCAGCCTCTGCACATGCCGGGTGAAGGTGGGGGACCTGCTGCAGAGCTGGTGTCCTGCTGTCTCTAGTTAACTCTTAGGGGAAGTAACGGTTGTGTGTGCTGAGGTGGAGAATGGGAAGGGAAGCAGGGGTGGAGAGCCGATGCTTCTGAGGTTCCCAGAGTTCCTGGACTCAGTTTTCCTGTTGGCAAATAAACTGGTCAGAACTTAGGAATGTGGCAATTAGGTTGATCCAGGAAGTTGAAGTTTTATGTCTGTGTTTTTCTGTGCAGTTGTCTATGTGTAACACGTTTACAGAAATAGTTGAAGCTTACTGATTATTTGCTTCAGAAGATATTATTTTCCAGTGTGTAAATCACAGGTAATCAGATGGAGTTAAAGTAAGAGAGAGACCCTTGGGCTATTTCAGACTAAGCTTTAAGAGAAAGAATGATCATAGGTCTAAGGTGTCACTCTTGGTTTTATAGATTTGGAAACTCAATGTTATTAGTTCCGTCTCGGAGTTATCAATCGGAGATTGGGGTTTGCATACGTCAGAATTGTAAGATACTGCTAACTAAGAATGACAGTTCATTGATGAGAACCGTGCCTCTCTGAGAAAGCCCTCACTCCTGGGGGGGGTGTGTATTCAGCAAATCTTTTCTATTGGCCTATTTCTTTATTTTTAATTTTTAATTTAATTTAATTTTATTATTTTTTGAGACGGAGTTTCACCATGTTGGTCAGGCTGGTCTTGAACTCCCAGCCTCAGGTGATCTGCCCGCCTTGTCCTCCAAAGTGCTTGGGATTACAGGCGTGAGCCACCGCGCCCGGCCTTCTATTGGCCTATTTCTCTTCTGTCTGCCTATTTCCATCTGTCTGTGGAAGCTTGATGAATAGGCCTTCCTCATTCTGGGATCTTTCTGTGTATAGAATCGATACCCTCTCCCTAGGGTAGTGATGGAGATTCATTTTTCAAAGACCCCGTTGTGCAGTTTATTAAATAAATTGTTTCAGCTCCAGACTCTGTGCTCTGTTCTGTGGCATTAGAGCTGGGAACGCATATCCCAGCTGTTTTGCCAGTGGCTTCTGGGCTGGCTCCATCGGGAGGGGGCAGTAGAGGTGCCAGCAAGATGGGAGGCAGAGAACGGTCTTTGGTCCTTCCTGTTGGCTTCCTCTTGCCCCAGCTGCTGCTGTTGAATTCAGTCTGTAGTTATCCCAGCATTGGCCAAGCCAGCCTCATTGTCCACACTCCTTGCAGATTTCACCACCCCTCCAGAGAGGTCTCTACCTCGGGGGGCCCTTCCCCTAGGCTTCTAAGGTTAAGTCTGATGGGTTCTCTTTGTTCCCTCATTCCTTGGGATGGCTCCTTCCTGCCCTTGCTATTTGCCTGATAATCTAGAATTACCTGGTTACTGACTTTGTACCCAGTTAAGAATTTATATTAAAGCCCTTCTGTTCAAAAAGCTTGTGTAGCTTCTGCATTCTAATTGGATCCTGACTAATACATCTGACTTCAACATTCTTTAGTAGTCAGCAAAATGATTTCATGATAGAAGTATTATATTTAATTGGATTACAGTTCACCTTGTATTCCTTTAGTTTTTTTTTTTTTTTGCACGGATCTTTCTGATTTTAGTTAGGCTTTTGTGTGATTTGAGACGTAACTCCTCTCATTAGCTACTTTCTAAAATCATCATACTGAGTTATTTCCTGGAAGGATCACCACAGATGGCTGATGTCATTCATTTTGTTGGCTCTTTTTGACTTTATTTTTAGAGGGTGACATTTCTTTTATTTTTGTTTTCTTTTATTTTTTTTGAGACGGAGTCTTGCATGATCTCACTGCAACCTCTGCCTCTGGGGTTCAAGTGATTCTCCTGCCTCAGCCTCCTGAGTAGCTGAGATTACAGGCATGTGCCACCACGCCTGGCTAATTTTTGTATTTTTAGTAGAGATGGGGTTTCACTATGTTGCCCAGGCTGGTCTTGAACTTCAACCCTCAGGTGATCCACCTACGTCTGCCTCACAAAGTTTTGCTGGGATTACAGGTGTGAGCCACCGCACCTGGCCAAGGGTGACATTTCTAAACCTCATCTCTCAATCCTATGTCCATTATTCAGTATTCCTTCAACTTGTAGATCATGGCTACTATGTGTTTAAGCAACATATATCTCTCAAAAGATTTGAGGCAGCTTATAAGAAAAAGTATGTATATTATATGTAAACACAGATTCCACTAAAATAAGAGTTTAAAAATCTAGGGTCAAATTTAGGGGTAGAGGGGGATGGGGAATAAAAGGTGAAGGAAAAAGAAGTGGGTGGAGAATTAAAGAATGAAGGAGAATTAACACTGAGCACCCCCCCCCGAGCCGGATCCTGGCTGGGTGTTTGCCATCTGTGTTTAGTGTAATGCCCAGCATAATCCTGCGTGGTAGGTATATTACACCCATTTATAGGTCAGGAACCTGCAACCCAAAGAGCTGGCCGGCTGCACTCCAGTCCTCATATACTTCTCAGCATACCTCTGCTGACACTAGGTCAAGGGGAGCTCCTTCAGCCGAATGTTCAGTTATATCTTGGTAGCCAAAGCAAGAAAGGAAGCATACTGGGTTGCATAGTTCTCATCTGATAATGCAATGAAACATTTCCTTGGGAGAGATAAACATTTTCTTAGCCTTCAAGCTTGATAAGAATCTATTGGATATTAACTTAAAGGTCATTGAACATGGCAATAGTGACCATGGCGGGGGGTGGGGGGGGAGAAATAACACAAACCAAATGCAGAGATGCACACGTGGCCATTTATTTCAATCAATACCTGAAGCAGAAGCAGGAACATTAAACCACCGTTGTGTAAAGGCAATTCTAGGAGAAAAGGATTGCCTGTAGCTAGCTTTATGCAGCCCTGACCTGGTCAAGGGTAAAACTAGAGAGGCTGCGGGCTGTGTTCCCTGCGCTCCCTGCTCCTTCACTCCTGGGAGGCAGCACTGAGTGGTTGCTAAGGGGCAGGCTTTCATAAGCGCTGTGAATCCGCCCTGGGCCATTTACCGGCCTTGCAAACATGGGCAAGGTGTGGTCACGCTCAGCATGATGTCATTTTAGTCAATGACAGATCGTTATACACAATGGTGGCCTACTGTATTTTTACTGTACCGCTTCTATGTTTAGATGCACAAATACTATTATAGTTGTGTACAGTATTGAGTACAGTAACAAGCAGTACAGGTTTGCAGCCTAGGTGTGTAGTAGGCTGTACCACCTCGTTTTGTGTAAGTGCCTGCTATGATGTTTCCACAATGATGGAATCGCCTAAGGGCACATTTCTAGGAAAGGTACCCCTGTCATTAAGCAACACATTAATGTGTACTTAATCTCTCTAAGCCTTAGCTTCATCCCTTATTAAGTGAGGGTAATGATACTGTTTCATTTGCGTGCGTGTGTGTGTGTGTGTGTGTGTGTGTGTGTGTGTGTGTGTTGTGTTTGTGTTTGAGATAGGGTCTCACTCTGTCACCCAGGCTGGAATGGAGTGGCACAAACTTAGTTCACTGCAACCTCAATCTCCTGGGCTCAAGCAGTCTTCCTGTCTCAGCATCCTGGGTAGCTAAGAATACAGGTGTGTGCCACCATGCTGGCTAATTTGTTTTTTTTGGTAGAGATTGTGTCTTGCTACGTTGCTCAGGGTGGTGTCAAACTCCTGGCTTCAAGTGATCCTCCTGCCTCGGCCTTTTAAAATGCTGGGATTACAAGCATGAGCCACCATTCCTGGGCTTATTTTTATGTATTTAAAAACATATGCTTTCGGTTGAGCACAGTGGCTCACACCTGTAATCCCAACACTTTGGGAGGCTGAGGCAGGCGGATTACCTGAGGTCAGGAGTTCGAGACCAGCCTGGTCAACATGGTGAAACCCCATCTCTACTAAAGATACCAAAAAATTAGCTGGGCATGGTGGCTGGCACCTGTAATCCCAGCTACTTGGGAGGCTGAGGCAGGAGAATCACTTGAACCCGGGAGGTGGAGGTTGCAGTGAGCCGAGACTGTGCCGTTGCACTCCACCCTGGGCAATGAGAATGAAACTGTCCAAAAAAAAATAATAATAATAATCCATATGCTTTCCCAACACAGCTGGACAGCTGATATTAAAAAATGATATATGTAGTATAATTCAAACTATTACAAGAGAAACAGAACCAGACTGTTTGGGGAAGGGAGAAACAGTGAGGTTGTGGGGGCACTTACCTTGAATCTTGTTTGGTCCCTTGTGTGTTATTTTGCCTAATTCTCCCCACGGGTCTGCAAAGAGAACAATGATCTCCCCCACGTAGAGACAGGAAGCAGATTCCGATTCCTTGCCTTACCTGTGTTGGATGTGCCCATAGCTCCTAATGAGGGCAAGGATTAATTGAAGATGATGCAGGTAGGAGCTCTAAGCACAGGCTGTGATGATATCTGTAGTTCAGTCACAGGAATGTCACTGCTGTTACAAACTGGCGCTTCTGCTCAGAGTCTGCTGGTGCTCAAATGGTTCCTTTCTGTCTCTGGTTGTGTTGGTTGAGACAGAGTAGCTGCAATCATCGCGTGTCGACCCTGAGCCTGACAAGCAGAGAGCTGGTGCAGAACGTGGACGGTGGCAGCAGACCCTTGGAGCTGTGATGCTGTCCTTTCTGTGGCTTGGGTGGACTTCAGAAGGGTAACCTGTCTAGCAGAGAGTAAAAATAGTAACCCCGAGTGCTGGCTGTGGGCCACATGCTTGCACGCACTTTTGTGTGTTAATTCACTTAATCCTTATAGAAACTCCATGAAGCGTTTTTAGTATCCCCATTTCGCAGATGAAGCTGTCAGGGAGAGAGGTTGAGTTGCCTGCAGTCTCGCATGTAGAATTGGAGGAGCGGGAATTCGGACCCACCCCTGTGGGCTCCTTGGCCGGCCCACTCTTAGCATCCCAGTGTGCTGCTCTGTGACCCGCCCCAGTGTTGGGGTCCAGTCCCCACATGAGGTTCAAAGAGTTTTGAAGTGGAATGCCTTTCTGGGGTTGCCTGGCTGTAGAGGGGTTGGTGACTCCAGTGTCCTGTGGTGGTGATGGTCTCCAGCCATGGGCATGTACGTCTCACCTCCGCACCTCGTGAATCTGGTTAGTCTGGTGTCAAACTCAAACCAGTAGACTGCCAAGGATGTGACACTGGGCGTGGTGCAGGCCCCATCCTTGAGGGGCTTGGTAGCCCCACCTGGGTCCTCTGGGGCCTAGTGGCCATGCTGGAGGACATCCTGGCTGCTCTGCTGGAGAAAGAAGCCATGTGGGGTCTCCTAGAGGGTGAGACATGTGGAGGGGAGGGAGGAAGGGAGAAGCTGAGGCCTCAGACAGGCAAGAGAGCCCCAGCCACCAGGCACCTGTGGTCTCACCATAGGATAAAGAACTTGTTTAAGCCACGACGTTTTGAGAGGGCTTTTGTGCAGGAATGGCACCTGAAACTCCTGTTTCTCATGAGCCCAAGGCTGTGGGGCTGGCTGCCAGGAGTGAGCCGTTTGCTGGGCCAGGGATTTGCCCTGCCACGGGGCCTCTTCTCACCCAGCCAGCCCAGGCTCGCCTGGGGGCCCCTTCGATTTTGAGAGGACCCATACCTCAGCCTGCGTTTGTGTCTCTTCTCACTAGCACCTGCCAGCTGAGGTTGAGCCATGGTGGAAATTTTTTCCCTTATAAGAAGATTTCAGTTACTGAACCAAAAATATTAAGTATGTACTTATCTGTGGTAATTACAACTAAAGCATGCTTTATCACTGCAGCTTAGTCATTTGCTTAAGTGATTTAAATGTGATACTTGTTAATATGCATATCTCATCAAAGGGAGTCATGGGGGCGGTGGGGTTAGGCCATGCTGGCTGAGGGCAGGCGGGCGGCAGTGTCTGCGGCTCCCTCCCTGTCTTGTTCTCCCCTCCTGCCTTCCCTCCCCTTTCGCCTCCCTCGCTGCTTTCTGTCCCACCAGGATCTCTTTAAGGTTTCTGTATTTCATCACCATCATCCTATTTGAAAGTTGTTTTTTTTTTTTTTTTAATCCATCAGTCTTTCTCAATTGATAATTAATTTCTTCCAGCCTCCCCTCCCTCCTCCCATCCTTGGCAGCCTGGGGGCACCAGGTCGGGAGCTACCATCAATGTTGCATCTTCTTAATATTCTTTTATTTATCTCTTTTCAAAGATAAAATTAGTGTGGTCCAAATTATACATACAATTATAGGATCAAAGTGATTTGAAACCTAGAAGGATTGTTTTCTTTTAGGGTTTAACTCACTCAGAGGTCCTGCAGCCCAGCCTCTCGCTCAGTGAAGGCTTCCCTTCAGCAACAGATGGTAAATAGAGTCTGCAGAATGAGTAATCCCTTCATTTCTGTCTGAGGGTTTGTTTAGAAGCAAACAAAATGATTCCCTCTTATTAAATTTGTCGGGAGAACACCAGGATCATACTAAGTTACTATGCAAACCTATAGCTCTGACGAGGGGATGTACAGTGATAGAGACAGGCTCGCTTGACAGTTCAGAATTCAGGCTCAGGATTGTCCGTGACCTCCTAACATCACACCCCAAACCCTTTAAAAAAACTGTCAGTCCAGAGTGTTAAAACACTGGGAAGTTGGCTCAGGAGGTAGAACATTTATCTTATTGCAATTCCCAATTTTTAATGAACCAAATATATTTCCTTATTTTTTTCATTGTCTTTAGTTTATCATTTATAGTCTTAACTGTTTTTAAGTGTACAGTTAAGTGGCATCAAGTACATTCACATTGTTGTGCACCCTCTCCACTGTCTGTCCACAGTGCTCTTTCAACTTGCAGGACTGAAGCTCTGTGCCCATTAAACAAAACTCCTACTCCCCCACTCCAGCCCCTGACGACACTGTTCTACTTTCCACCTCTGAATCTGACTCCTCTTGGTACTCCTGTTAGTGGAATCATACAGTATTTGTCCTTTTATGACTAGCTCATTTCACTTAACCTAATGTCCTCAAGATTTGTCCCTGTTAGAGCGTGCGTCAGAGTTTCCTTTTGAAGGCTGAGTAATATTCTATCGTATGTATGTGCACATTTTGTGTATCCATTTATCTGTCAGCTGGCTCTTGGGTAGTTCCCACTTTCTGGATATCGTGACTAGTAATGAATGCTGTTTCTTACATTTTAACATTCAAATGACACATCATAATGTCATTTATTCTTGATATTGGAGGAAATTTTAAAATATTGTGTAATAGTGGAGAATTATGATAACATGTACCAAATATACATTATATTTTTAGTAATTGCTTGGCAATTTGGTACAACTTATAAATGCAGAGTCTTTAGGTTTGGTCACTGCACAATAGATAATGTGGCTAATTCTGCTTTAGTTTCAGGGATCAAAATGAGATATATGTAAAATGTCCTTTGTAAAGAGAGAATGTAAATCTTTGTCGATAGAACCGGAATACGTTCTGAACTTTTTGGTTGTATTCTGGGTAGGTAGACATTTACAGTAGAGATTTGGCAGTTCTTCCAGAAACTTCACACTTTACACTCACACTTTTGAACCCAGGTTTGAATTATATGGTGTCATTCATGGGGCTTATGAGGTTTGAAGACATACTTAAATATGTGGATTCTCTCAAATGAATGTGGAAGGAAATATTGTACTCCTGGGGAATGCTGGTACCCTGATGGGAGTGGCTTTCTCTTTTCTCCTTTTGGTCAACTCTGTTTGTATGTAGTGTGAGGTCTGTACTGTGGGATAGTATTCTTTTTAGAATGCATGCATGTCAGTTGTGCTGTGCCCAGATTTGCTGTATCCATTTCCAGAATGTACTTATTGAACACTGTTTTGTGAAAGGCAGGTCTATGCAAACTACCCCAAAGTCCAAGGCAGCTGTGAGGCTGAAGAAAGAGCCTGACAAATCCTGTTTCTTAGAAAGAAACATTTAATAGAGACCTACAAACAGGAGCCGCATCTGTGTCTAGGGCAGCAGTAAGACAAGATGGTGGAGCCCATGCCATCACCTCCCAGACCCAGGGCTTCTATGCCATAGGGGAGGGGGTGGTTCCAAAGGGACATCGTAGGACGGTTGAAGTAAGATAACATCAAGGTTGTTTGATCTGAGGGCATGATTTACTTACTGTAAGTACCTCCTGTTACACCGGAATAATAGATAAATGGGA
This sequence comes from Ateles fusciceps, assembly GCA_036589455.1. NCBI lineage: Eukaryota > Metazoa > Chordata > Mammalia > Primates > Atelidae > Ateles > Ateles fusciceps. The sequence continues at coordinate 1,221,825 of JAZHEH010002229.1, forward strand.
AGTCTTAGGGGCCTTCTTGGACCAGGGGTTCATCAGAAGCCAACGTGGACAGTTAGCATCCAAGATGGAGTTGTTTTAGCCTCCACAAGCACTGACCGTATGCCAGGGGTTGACCATGATGTGGTAAGAGGCACTGGGGAATTCACTACTATATGATCTGGGTGATTGACAAGAAATTCTAGTGGAAGTGGTGTATAGGTTGAGTTGTGCCTTGAGCGGGCTGTTCACGTGCCCCCCACTTTAGATGGTCCCGATCACGCAGAATCACAACATGAGACGATGAAATGAGATCAGAGCTCTGTCAGCTTCATGTAGCCAAGGACTTTCAAGTTCTTTCTTAAGGAGTTGGCCCTCCTTACACCGGGTCATCACAATGTTAGCAGCTCTACGAAGTAGGCGTCCCGCTCTACATGCTCTGTGCCTGCGGTTGGCCTGAAGTATTGTCGTGGTCCTGCCCCGTGTTTGCCTTCCTTAAGGGCACCATGTGGCCCATTTTGCCAAACCCATGTGCTTACACAGGCTGCCACACTGTTTCCATGATCGCAGTTCCAGGGTGTCTGAGTCCTGGGATGAGGGTTAGTGGCATGCCGTGGTCAGGTGTCTTGGGGAATCTGGGGGTGAGCACAGTCGAATACAATCTTTGCTGCAAGTTTCTCAAAAATGTTGATACACCAACGGTGTTTCATGAATGCACCAAGACCATACAGCACTACAGCTTTGCCTGGAGAAGATTTTCTCTCCTCAGCAAAGCTCTGCACTTGTCCCAAGTTGTAATTCCCAAGAAATGCCAGCTGGGAAGCCTGGTTTGGGGGTAGCATATGCTCCATCGCTGCGGCCAAGTCAGTTCAAGCGTTTTAGCGATGGTGTGTGCCCTCGGAAGGTTTGCTGTGGCCTGTTTAGCCATGTTTTGGCCTTGGTTCCTGGAGGGCGATGCCTGCCTTCTTCCTAGTGTTGTGCTGCTCACCGGGCATGCTCAGTGGCTCCTCTGTCTCTGCAGGTCGCTTGGCTGAACCCACGAGGGCTCAGTCCTTCCTGTGGGCCTGATGCCGGTAGGAAGGGCCAGTCTGGTCCCCATATCTTCAGTGTGCCACAGCCTCCTTTTCAGTTTCTTTTCCATTACAGGGTTATGAGACCTCCTGACGCTAAGGGACTGTTTTATCTGGGGCTTGGTGTTGCAGGCACAGCACCTGTGAATAGTTAGTGACATTTTTTATTCCCAACCAGGACCTAGGCTCCTTTAGGGCAAGGGCCAGTGTTGATCTGAGGATATCTTCCCAGCTCCTCACACAGTCTGTGGTGCAGAGTAGGGGGTAGGGGTCCCATAGATCATTGAATGAATGGTTTAAAAAAATGGAGGGATCAAGTCCTGGAAATAGTTTTAATTTGCTGTGATTCCAGGTAGCTTGCTTAAACACTCTGTGTTTTCTAAATTTTAAAATGGAGCTAGTATTTCTCAAATGGCTCCATAGGACATTGGTGAAACTCAGTTCTGCACCAGCTATGTGCCTGGTAGTATGCAGGATGGGGGATGCCCAGGGTATCTTTTTATCCTTACAGTAGTCCTGTGAGGTGTAGGTAGTGTTCACCTGATTTTGCCAATGTATAGGCACAGGTAGCCGAATAACTTGCTCAAGATCACAAAGCCTTTATGTTTGAGAAGTGCAGTGAAAACGCAGGGCTGCCTCACTCGAAAATCGATGTGTGTGTATGTACATGTAAGTATATATGTGTATATACATGTGCATATAAACAAGTATACACGTTAGGAAGTGTATTGGAAATATACATGCACACATGCATCAACAGTCGTGTACTGCATAAGTACGTTTTGGTCAATAATAGACTGCACATATGACAGTGGTCCTGTAATATTATAATCTTGTATTTTTACTGTATCTTTTTTGTATTTAGATATGCAAATACCATTGTGTTACCTGCAGTATTAGGACAGTCGCATGCTATACAGGTTTGTAGCCTAGAAGCGATAGGCTGTACCATCTAGCCTAGGTGTGGAGAAGGCTGTACCATTTAGGTTTGTGTAAGTACGCTCTGATCACACCAGCAAGAAGCCACATAATGATGCATTTCTTAGAACGGATCTCCACTGTTAAGTGATGCATGACTAGATATACATGTACACCTGCATGTATGCCTGTGTAGATGTATGTATTCTACATACTCCTAAATGTGTCCTATGGCAAGGGTGCCTTATTGTAATTCTGGCTTTTGCAATAAATGTTAAACAAGCATTTTCCCCCTGCCACCAGTCCTTTTCTTCCTTTGAGGGGCCAGGGTCTCTGGAGCTTGTGCCCAGCTCCTGTTGGATGCCCCCTTCTTCTGGTCACTCGTGTGCCCGTCTTTTCCCACTCGGTTTTCCCACCCCTGCGCGCCCCAGGTGCCAGTGTGTGTTTTTTGAACTGAAATTCTTAAGCCTGCTGAGCATATTCTCAGTTTGTCAAGATAGATAAACAAATACCTTTTTTAGATGATTTAAAAGATTCTTGACACAATCTCAGTGGTGTTTTAACAACGTTTCAGGTCCTGATCAGCCAAACTCTGGGCCAAAAGTAAATGTTTAATAAACAACATAAGAGTTATGAAGAAAAATGTATCTTAAGTGGAACTTGTGTGTTCTGTACATCTATGACGGATTACTGTTCCTGCTTTTGTTTTTATAATTACTCTTGTTCCTCCTAGAATTGCCCCTCTCTTCATCATGAAATGTGTAAGATGGCCTCCTCCTCTGGTCATTTGGAGCAGTTGGCCTGGGAGAGGATTGATGTGTAGTAAGGACAGTCCGTAGGAGAGATTTAGTGGGGCAGTTTCCTTATCTTCTTTTCTGTCCCTTTGCCAGACAGAAGCACAAAAGTAGTTGGAATGAAAATGCTGCCTCCTAAAATTAGCTCTCCTCTTTGTTTTCCAAATGCTGTTACTGGTTGAGGCCGGCACAGTTTGCCCTTCTTGGTGAGCCTTCTGCATTGCGTAAAAGTGCAAAGGCAGATCTTCTATCAGAGAAACTAAGTTTAGTTGCTAGTAAGTTTTAAGGGCATGCAAAGCTCAAAACTTTGCCAGGTCTCTTGGAGGAAGCTTTTTCCCCTCCTGAAAAACAAGTTTCCTTTCAAAGTCAGAAACTGGGGAGGCCAGACCAAGCCCCAGGAGGCAGGTATGTCTTGTTCACTGCAGTCTCCATCCAGTGCCTTGCGGAGGAGGGCCCGGCATGCTGAGTGCTCAGTAACCCTCGGCCTAATGTCGAGTTTTCCATGCTGTGAATCGGGAATAGAGCACCATAAGGGGATCTTCTGCTGCAGACAGCAGTTGCAGCATCAAAATAAACGTGGCAATTTTGGTCTTAAGAGTGAAGTTGTGTCTCTGAAAATTATAAGCCCAAATGGATCATTTCCTTTTTCAGGTTTTAGAATTCCAGGTTTATTTTCTGGAAGAGCTTGCAGCAGATGGGCTTCTGCGGGGGAAAGTTTATACCTCGGGGTTCCATTTTGGGAGTCCTTGATTTATTGTTTACAAATGGTGGTTGGAAATTGTTCATTGATTTGACATAAAGCTGCCCAGGCTTATTGTAAAAACACCTCAGCATCCAATTAGAATGACAGACACTTAGTGTGATAACTCAGGACAGTTGATGGCCTTAAAAAAAAAAAGCAAACATTAAATTACTCAGTTTTTTCATAGCCATTGATGGAAACAGATTCTCTGGGGGAAATGACAGAGTCTTGGGTGGTAGAAAGGTTGAAGACATCCAGTAGCCATGGCAGGGGCAAGGATCGGAGGACTTGGTCTTTGCAGGGACAGTGGAGAGGGGCAGGCCGTGGGAGAAGACTAGAAAATATTCAGAAGATAGCGTGGACAAGAGCCTTGTCTGATGACTCTGCATGTGTCAGTAGTGACATTTTACTCACTGTGGCTCATACTGAGGTTAAGCCTAAGGTCTGTTGGCCTTCCAGCATGAGTTCTGCTCCCAGGAAAGAGATTCTTTGCCGGATTCTTGCTCAATTGTGTTTAGAACGCAGCGCTGTGCAGTAAGAGACTCTTTAACTCTATCAAATTTGCATTTGGAGAAATTGTAAAGAGCCTCTATTACCTCCTAGGTGAGGCAGTTCAGGAAAACAGTTGCTAGAAGGAGCTATTTGCAGAAATAGACAGTTGTGGTCCTTTCACATTTTAATAATTGTTCCCTGGATCTCAAGGAGTCCAAAATCCCCATAATAGATTTTAGTAACATTCATGGAATCTCGGTTTGCATATCATGAGACCTTTAGTGTGGTGTTTACTGTCTTCACCCTGATATACTTTGTATCCATGAGCAACCTTGCTACAGTTGTGCAAAGGTGGTTATTTTTTATTCAGCAGTAATTAGCCACAGGGTTGAGCACTAAGATGCCTTCCTGCAGCCTCCACCTTTTCTCTCTAGCCAGCATCTGCAGCTGTGAACCGGTTTCCATGTTCAGACTCAGTGGTTGGGAAGAAATGTAAGTCACCTTTTTTCCTGGTTGGTTCTGGGGCAGCTGCCATCAGGCTGCGGAGGCTGTCTGTCTGGAGCTCACCAGAGCATGAGTTCTGCTCCCAAGAAAGAGATTCTTGCAGGATTTTGTGTGTGATTCTAAAGAGACAAGTAGGTGGCACACAAAAACAGAAAATGAAAGAACCCAATTCCTCCACAACGACACACACACAACCAAAAAGGAAAAAAAAAAAAACATAATTATCATGTAGGCACTGTTGCAGCTAACCCTGATTTTGGCCTCAATTCTGGAACAAGTTAGCTGGTTTAGACAAACCCCTTATTAGGTAATGGATTGTTATTCATTCCTTCCCTTCTCCTAGTCATTTACTCTGTGAGAGCTGCTCCTACCTGACCTTCCACTGATTTTGGCAGCAGCATCTCCCAGAGCGACTCTTTCCTTCTTCAGCAGTGTTCCTTGCTCAGGGTGTAAGATCTTACCCTCACAGAATCCCGTATCAGGTTTAATTAACTAATTGATTCAGCTTGTGCTTACTGAGTGCGAGGCAGTCATGTGCTTCTGTTTGGTAGATGGCTGCATTTTCCCTCTAACTCCTGGTCATCCTGAAGCTTCTCGTGTGGTGCTCTCCAAGATGTCAGCGTGCTGGCTCCGCAAGGGTTAGTAGGCTCTGGGGTGCTGGGGGAGCCGAGGGAGGCAGGGAGGTTGGCCCTGTCTTTATTTGGCATAGAGCTCCCCCAAATGGGGTCTCTCCTTTCTCCAAAAGCTTTATGGAACCACTATTTTAAAAAGCTGAAATCCTATCTTCTGGGGTGTTTGGGCAGAGGAGGCGGGAGAATCCCTTTTCCATGTTGGTGCAGTAGGTTCTCAGAACTGGCTAGTGGGCCTCAGAGGGAGGCGGCTGTCATTTGAGCCTGATGATCTTCATTCCTGGTTTCCTGGCTCTGTAGCATCAGAAATGGGAAGCTTTAAAAGTTGTGCCTTGTTGGGATGCACCAAGTCATCAAATAAATGTGATGTGCTAGGTGGGGGAGGTGCGGGAGGAGGGGAAGCAGGTGGTCGGAGCTGCCTCATGGCCGCCCATTAAGGCTCCCCTTTCTTAATAGGCTTCAGAAATCTTGGAATGCATAATTCACCAGCTCATGGAGTTCCACCCATGTCCTCTGTGGCTTCAAAACGTAAATGACATTTGCATTGCTGGGAGGAAGGGGGCCGGATCCCCTTCCTTCCCTGGATCTCAGTCGTGGAGGTGCTGGCTCGTGTGCCTGAGTGCAGCGGCTGGCTTGTCATTACTGGTCTTTGCAGGAAGCCACTCTGAAGGCACCTGGGCCCTTGCCAGGCTGAGTCACAGCTGACTTAGGGAAATGCCACACAGGACACTTGCAGTCCCCCCCCCCCCGGCCCCGTTCTAAGTGTAGGTTTTGCAACTGCATACTCGGAAAATGAATCAGAGTGGGGGGAAAGTGTGAGAGAAACAGCAGAAATGGAAGTGTAGGCAGGAGGGCCACAGTGGCGCTATGGATTCAGACCACAGCTTTGCTTCTGCTCCGCAGCCCTTCCTGTAAGGTGCATCCTGAGGCCAGAGGCTGGGGGTATGGAAGGGAGGCTGCTGTGCTGTTAGATCCATTCTGCTATTTAGCCGACCTTTCTTTTCCCAGCTGGCAGAGACAGGGTGTGTTAGAGAGGTGCTCAGATCTCATTTCAGAGCAACTGAATCAGTCCCTGGGAGGGGTGGGGAGTCTGAAATGCAAACAGGTTCTTGGGGGTTATTGAACAGCAGCCAAACTGAACACCCACTGCCCTGTGGGCTCAAGCTGGTCTTGGACATTGTCTGGTCAGGACCAGAGCCTGAGCTCTGGGAGCCCACTGGGGCTCTTGTCGCACCATCTCATTGATTGTAAATGCACGTTTTCCTCCTCTCATGTTTTAACATCTCTGAAATCAGGATGCCTCTTCCATGGATGGTGTTTCAGGATGTCATTGATCATGTTTGTCTTCCTGAGTGGCACATAAAGTTAATGGTGCTCCCTAGAGTTGATGGTGCCTGCGGTTCAGTGAACCGTGTTGCTCTTGCATAAGCTCCTGTGGGAACATATAGTTCCACCTTCTTCTTCACGGTGGTCAGCACAGAGGTGGTAGGGGTTGTATAAACGTCAGCATTTCGAAAGTGAGGGCTTCTGTCAGTGCCATCTCACTCTGGGGCTTCAGAGAACTTGAGCACCTGTGTTTGCATTCTCCATCAAGGTTAATGTTCTGTTGGCTCATAAGCATGATTATATCCATTATACAAACTGGGGCGCTGGCACCCAGAGAGAAGTTAAAAGACATGCTCAAGATGGACAACTGTGAAGTGGTGGGGACAGACCAGCCCTGTCTGATGCCAGATCCAGCGCTGTCTCTGCCAGTCAGCATGCACACTTTTATCTCTCCAGCCTCTTCCCACTCACCTTTATTCTCAGCGTTTCTGGGCCCCCATAATGACCATAGTAATGCAGTAAAGATGATTCATTTCTTTAGTCCGATCTTTGGACCTGACTTCTAGAAGCAGGTCTTGTACAATAGTTGCATTATTGCAGCCACTTGAAGACTCAGTGTATGAGGGCATGCCAACTCTTTTTTGCTCATGGCTGTGCAGTGCAGAATTTCCAGGGATTATCTGCTCTGTTTCCTGAACATTGGAGTGATAGCAGAGTTCTCATTCCCTGCACGCATGGATGGGCTGTATATCTCTGAGCACAAGTTGATTTCTGTGTATAAGCATGATCGTGCCTATGGAGGACGACGTGCAATTGCCTGAAGATTTCAGTCTGAGAAACGATACTGAATGGAGGTGAGAGGCTGAGTGTCTGCTTCCAGGAGCCGTGCCTCCTCCTGGCCTGGAATGAATACCTGTACTCCTCAGGCTCTGAGTTCCAGCAGTATGCCGAAACTGCTGTTGGTTTGGCCCATTGCCCTGGAAAGCCAACCACCTGAGATGGTGACTTTAGGGCTTCTTGTTTTGCATTTAGCTTTAATTCCCTCTGTGAGGCAGTGGGAGACTGTTCATTTTATTTTACATCCAAGACTTTTGGAGGTTGAGATGGGAACAGGATGATAGAACAGTAATGCATAAATATGGAGCATTTGCTGTATGGCAGGCATTCGTAAGAGTACATTTGTTGATATTCTTATTCTTATTGTTTGGCCTCTCCTGTCATCAGCTCTAAGCAGCTACGCCTGCTAAGCTCTGTGCAGAGGCTGCAGTGAGCAGGCAGGCAGTGAGCTTGGGCAGTGCTGGAGTGTTCTGTTGCCCATTGTGGGGGATGAACACACACCCTTTCATGCTCACAGATGCCTTAGCCTGGATGATAATGTTTAAGTTCATCCTATTGATATGCACTGTAGCATTAAACAGTGCTGTGGAAGGGGCACTATTATTTTCCCCATATTTTCAGTGATAAGGCAGAGGCCCATGGGCTCCTTGTAGCAATGGAGGCGTCCTTGAGGATCCAGGCAATCTGACTCTCGAGCCTGGGGCTGGACAGAAGGAAGCTGGCTCCAAGAGCTAGACGGCAGTGCAGAGGAATTCTAGGCTCCGTAGGTGCTGTCTTCAGAAGGTACGTCTTGTTAGCAGGATGGGTGCTTTTGGAATAGACAGTCTTCAGTGTCATAGTGAGGTGACTTGCAGAGGTAAGGAAGGATGCCAGCCTCAGGCAGTCTCTGATGGGTCCAGATGGTGACTTCCTCTTGGAGGAGAATTAGCCACTTACACAGATTGGGAAGTGACTCTGCTAACGGAAAAGATGAATTCTTGGCCAGGGACAATGCCTCACACCTGTAATTCTAGCACTTTGGGAGGCTGAGGAGGCAGGAGGATCACTTGAGCCCAGGAGTTCGAGACCAGCCTGGGCAACAGAGCAAGATCCTGTCCCTACAAAAACAATACAAAACAAACCAACAATTAGCCAGGTGTGGTGGCACACACCTGTAGTCTCACCTACTTGGGAGGCTGAGACGGGAGTATTGCTTAAGCCTAGGAGTTTGAGGCTGCAGTGAGCTATGATCGTGCCACTGTACTCCAACCTGGGTGACAGAGCAAGACTGTTAAAAAAAAATTCTCATTTCTTCTCATGGAGTGTGTTTGTTTGTGTGTGTGTGTGTGTGTGTGTGTGTGTGTGTGTGTGTGGTTTAAGCTGTTTATTAAAGAAAGGAGAACTATAGAACTCTTTAAACTTCCAAATAGGTTTCCCATGATTAAAAGTGGTTTACATATTGGTGTTTAGCAGGAATTTTGGAGGGTGACTCCAGTGAATACTTATAACAGAAATCTTCCTAGAAGATGCTTATTACACTGAAGACATTAAAAGTTAGAATCAAGGGTCTGCTAAGACTTGGAGTGCTGAGGCTGGTGGGTGAGGCTGCCTTTCAGGGAGGTCATGCTATGAGTTGAGAATCCTGGGCCTCCTTGTCTGCCCTGCCAGCTCTGCAGCTGTGGGCACGTCTGGATCCCCATTTCTGTGCAGGTGCAGACAGGTGAATGTTACCTGCATGCATCAAGTGCCATGAAAGGGGTCACAGGTGTTGCCCAGGCTTGGGCAGACTCATTCCTGGGGCTCACTGGCTTGCATGAAGATGGAATGCTGGGCATGATCAACACAGGAGGAGAAGGCAGGCTCTGCTGCCAGGAGCTTGCACCCTGAGCCACGTGGAACTGGTTTGCCTGTGAAGCAAAGGGACGGTTCTGAAAGAGCGATTCTAATTGGACATACAAGTAAGCTCAAAATAAAGTTTCTCCTAGGAAGTTTTCCTCACATTTTGAAGATGATACACTTAGTCCATGACTGGGGGATGGTTTGGCTTACACTTTTTCAACTTTACAATGGTGTTAAAGTGATAAACATTCAGTACGTTCCTCAATTTACAATGAAGCTATGTCCCGATAAACCCATCGTAGTTGAAAATATTGTAAGTCCATAATGCACTTCTGGTATAATGGTATTTTCAACTTTACCAAGACGTGGCCCCGTTGTAAGTCGAGGAGCCTCCGTCCGTGATGAGATTCATACAGGATGAGATATATGCATAGATATTCCTCAGCTTATAATGGGATTGTGTCCCAGTAAACACATCACAAGTTGGAAACATCCAAATTCGAAAATACATTTAATACACCTGACCTATCAGGCTTCATAGCTTAGCCTTGCCTGCTTTCAGTGTGCTCAGAACACTTACGTTAGCCTACAGTTGGGCAGAGTCATATTCACACAATGCTGACAGCACAGCACACTGTAGAATATCAGTTATTTACCCTCGTGACAGTGTGGCTGACTGAGAGCTGTGAATCACTGACATTGCCCGGCATCAGGAGAGAGTATCTGACCGAATATTGCTAGCCCAGGGTAAGAGCCGAATTCCAGATTTGAAGTACAGTTTCTACTGAATGCATATTGCTGTCACACCATTGTAAAGTCAGAATTGTAAGTCAAGCCATGGGAAGTTGGAGACCATCTGAATAAAAGGATAAGATACAGAGTAGGATATATTTGTTAGAAACACAGTTTCACAAACAGTGCGAATGTTTTCTAGATGGACTATCCTACTCTTCTATCTCATGAAACACTTAGCTGGCAGCAACCCACTGAGTTGAATTCCCGTCCACCAGTGGCCTCCCCTGGGCGTTGGAAGGCTCTGCCCTCTGATGGGAGTCTTCTTGGGAGCCGTGGCTGCAGAGCCCTGTAGGTGGGGTGCAGCTGCCCAGTGTGCTCCCTGCCTTTGCAGGTGAGCAGGTGCTGAGAGGCGTGGGGTGGGGTGGGGTGGGGTGACGTGACGTGGCAGCTGCAGCAATGGTGCTTGGGGCCCTGCAGGCTCCCTCGGGGGTGTAGCAGGGACGTGGTGTGGTGGTTAGCAGGAGTAGGCCGCTCACGTGGGGACGTCAGGACTAGTGCCACAAAGGCAGCCCTGTCCCACGAACAGGTTCTTAGGGGACAGAGGTCTGGGACTGGCTAATGAACTGGAAAGGTAAGACTGGAGAGGCACCATTGTCCACCACGGGATGTGTGGCTGCAGGGTAGGAGTAGACTTAAGAAGGGACACTGCCAGGGAGGCAGTCAGTGAGCCTCAAGTCAGAAAGCCGAACAAGCTCGTTTCATGCATTTGCTAACATTTGAACTCTGTTGGGACACATGGGTCTCTCAAGTTGTTTCTGTTTCCTGTCATGTGGATCAGAGATGTGAAATAGACCCGGTGTGTGCCCCTCTGGGGCAGCGCTGGGAGCCATGGCGTCCTGGCAGAGCTGGATGTGCCTCCCACAGGCTGACGCGGCCGTTCTCTGTGCAGAGGCTGAGCCGCCCGGGGAGCAGCTGTGGGGTGAAAGTGTCCTTCCTAAGGGACTTTAAACTCAGTGCTCCTGCTCGTTCTGTCAATATGGTGAATAGCTCATTTAAATATTCTATGGTGGTTTTTAATTTTTGTGACTCATTCCCTCCCCTCCTCACCTGTGTTTTTTGTGTGTCAGGGACATTTTAGGGGGGACCAAAAGGATCTCTGTCTCTGCTCTGTGCTTGCTTTGAGTATGAATAGAGAATGTTCAGGGCTGTTCTTATTTGAGTCACTGGAGCTGTGGTGAACTCTGACGGCCTGGGAGCCCCACCACTGCCACATGAGGACAGGGCGTAGGGTGGCTCAAGCATGGTCCCTTGGGGTTGGCTTCCAGCGCCGTCAGTTGGAGGTGTCTGACCTTTGCACCAAGTTTCCCCACTTATACTAAATGGGGATAACCAAAGCCTTGTGAGGGGGGATTAAGTGAGTTAATGTAACCAGAACACTGAGAATGGTGGATTGCGCGCAGTGGTAATGCAGAACTACTCACCGCTGATGGAGTGTGCTGTTAGATCATTTATTTGGCCCTCAGCTTTTTCTATACCTCAGCCATGAGGGTTTTTCTCAACTGTGTGTTTCTGTTTTTTTTTTCTTCAGTAGATTTTTCTAGAGTCTTTTCTGGTAAAACGAGACTGGGAATGCAAATGCAGTCAGCATGAGTTGAGAGAAGTTTGGACATCAGCCTGACCTTGGAAAACTGGGGAGGCTTGCAGTATATAGTTTCCTCTGGGCAGTTTACCTACAGACCATGGGACCTTTGGGGGAAAATTTATGCTCTTCTCTTTACATACAAGACACCATTACGAGGCAGAAGCTGATAAAGGAATTAGAGTTGTCATTCATACCTGACTTGCAGGAATGCATGTGTGCATGCACATGCATACATACACACTGCATGTATATTTGCATTTATGTACACATGGGCATGTGGCATGGGCATATGACACCTGCACACCTGCACTTGCACACATGCATGTACAGAGCACATATGCACGTGCATAGTATGCATGCATGTACATTCATGTGCACACATTAATCTGTGCACACGTGCACACTGCAGTGTGCACTTACATGCTAGTACACACAACGTGTTTGCAGGCACATGTTCATAGACTGTCCATGCACATTTGCATACCCACGTGTGCATGGCATATGTGTTTGCATGCACATATGCAGCACAACACAATTGTGTTTGCATTTATCTGTGTACACATGTGTTTGCCTGCATGTACAAGTATACATGTGTGTATACCTACATTTCAAGGTGAACCCTCCCACAAGGCTCTGCTCAGTGAAACTCTCAGTGTTCAAAACCGAGGTCTGAGAAAGCATCCCCGCTTCAGGGCATGTACCCAAGTAGTCTTTCTCTTGCTGGCTGAAATCATCAGGGATTGTTTGAAAGTTTTAACTTCTGGTTTTCACTCTTTTAAATCCCAGAGCCGGTACTTGAACAGAAGTAAGTTTGCTGTTACGCCTCTCACTTTGATTAGCTTGTTGCATTAAATTAATTGTCAGGTTGCCTGGAATCCAAAGCTTCTTAAAATGAACACCGGTTCACTCGGGAAATTTATGCAAGATCAAAAATGGAAGATTGTCTTGCTGAGGAAAGGGAGAGGGAGCCTGAATACAAAATCTAGAGCTTGGACCTGATATCTGGCTGCAGGATGGTCTTTTCTTGTCTTACCTAAGAAGTGGCCCCCAGGATTCACATACCAGTAGCCTCTTTCTGTTATTCTTTGGTTTTTTAACATATCCTCTTTTTAAAGATCCTCTTGATTGCAAGCAAAAGCAGCCTGCTGTGAGGCTGGCTTAAGCAGGAAAGAGAATTTATTGTGGGGACATGGGAGGGGTCTCATGTTACTGAGAGGAAGAAGGCTGGCTGGCCTCAGAAGGCATGAGAACTGGGACCTGGGTCCAGCCCAGTCCACAGTGACCACAGCTGGATCTCAGCTTTGCTCCTCCAGGCAAGGTGGCTGCTTTCTCCTCTCTCTGCAATGGGGGTTTTCTCTGCTCAGGACACCTGTGTCTACTTGTGGGTCTAATCTCCCAGCATCGGCTGAGCCTGCACCTCCTTGAGAAAACTGATTAGCTTAGCTTAGTTTGTGTTCACTACAGGCGCACCCTGCAGGGAGTGCGGCCTGCACATGGGGTGGGTAGTTTTTAAAGGGGGCCTGCCTCTGGAGGCACTGGGGGCCTGCATTTAGAGTGTGTGTGTGGAGCATGTGGCTTATTCCTGTTTTCATGGAGTCACAGAGATCAGAAAGCGTTTATGCCTGTCTCTGAGGGAGATGCTCACACCTGGTCTGAATGGGCAGGATTGGGGCGAGGACGGTGGAGGAGGGATCTGTCCGCACGGGCCCTCTGCTGCGAGGGCCACTTCAAGCCACTCTTCCCTTGCTGGGCTGTGATTCGTTCTTTTCCAAGTGACTTAAACAGAGACCTTTTCTCTTGCTTGTGGGGGGTGAGGATGGTGAAGGAAGAGGGAGAGAGTGGCTGAGTGGAGGAAGCACAGTTGTGCTGCGGAGATTCCTGCTCTGCAGCTTGTCTGCTGTGGACCGGCCCGGGGCGGGGCAGGGGCAGGGGGCAGGGGGGCGGGGTAGGTAGCGCAGCAGGGGGCAGGGGAGGGGCACTGGGCCCTGAGCCAGGACAAAAGCTTGTACGGAGCAAGCATCTTTTCCAGTAAATCAGAGTGTCTCCATGCCCTTAGGAAATGCCTGGGGTAGCCCCATTCTGTCCTGGGTTTCGTTCTGGGCTCTGCTGTCTGTTTAGTGTGGTCCAGTGGCCTTGTAACTGCGGAGTGGTGGAGGTCTCAGCACCTTCTGTGTGCCCTCTTGCATGTGTGTTTGCGAGCATGCCTGGGCTTTGCTTCAGGTGTTTCTGGCCTGAGGAAGTGTCCTGTCCCCATGTGATTTGGGTGGTAGCACAGCATCTGGAAGGAGGGGTAGAACCCCAGCGCTGAGTCCATCGGATCTGCCGCCCTGAATAGCTCTGTTGATGCCAGAGCTGCCTGACCTGCTCTGCGTGGCGCTGGAAAGGTCAGGCTTGGAGAGCGAGGAGCTGCTGAAAAACGGTGAGCTTTGTTCTTTTCTTCCAGGGCTCAGTCTTCTTTGTACCAGTCTCTCTCTCTGTTCTCTCCTCCTTGACTCGAGAATCCAGTTTGCGCAGCACTTATGTGGTGGGTGAACTCCAGTTTATACCTGGAGCTACAGGGCGGAGCTGCTGTCAGCTAGGAGCTGTTACTGAGAACCAGCTGTGGCAGGGATGGTTAAGAAGACCGGACCCCACCTGTAGGGGCAAGAGCCTGCAGAGCACAGCTCAAGAGTCATGTGACAGCATAGCCCAGTGTCCCGTGCAAAGTGCTCAAGAAGTGGATGGGATGGATCGCTGCTGAGTGGCACCTGAGGAGCTCAGAGTATCTTGTGACTGATGTTGCCTGCTGGGACTTCCCCAGCACAGGCAGCATGTGGGATTTCAGATGCTCTTCTCCTTGCCTTCTGACACCCAGGGAGTGTTGGCAGGTTATTTGCACCTGATAAGATAAAGAGGTCATGATCTCTGTGAAGGTGCTTTTCGGGAAAGGGGTCACTGGCCTTGCCAAATGTGGGAAGCGAGGCCTCTATTCCCAGTTCTGCCTGTGACTCACGGCTGTGGCTCAGGGCAAGTCATTGGATTTTTTTCCCCAGAATAATGTCAACATGTGCTGAGCATCTGATTTACTGAGTGAGGCAGTGAATGAAGGACTTAATCTCTGTGCAGTGCTTAATGTGAAGGAATGAAAACCATTGCATTCCCAGCCTTGGGGTGTCAGATTCTCATTAAGGAAAGCTGTTTTTGATGTGTCTTTCCTTTCAGTTTGGAGCTGGATTCAGTTAGCTCAAGGGGTTTCTACCCATTTAGCTGTGTCTCTGGTAATCGGAGAGTCTTGGAAATGGGGGCCCACAGTGATTGCTATGACCACATTCAGGGTCAGGTTTTTAGTTCAGCTTCCTGGTGTTTCCACGCCTCATTCTAGGGGGGAGGTTTAGTTGTTCCTTTCCCTGCTGTGACTCGACAGCTTCCGGCCATTCCTTGTGAATAAATCTTCCCAAGTGAATCTTCCCTGGCGAAATTCAGTGAGGGATTTGAGGTTAGTAAATGGACAGATGTTTCCTACACCATTACGTCTGTATGTTGAACAGAATTATTGCTCAGTGGTAGTGAGGTAGGAGGGATTCTCACGAGAGAAGGGGCTTGGGTTGAGCCGGGCACGGCCGAGGCGTGAACGGGGAAACAGCATTGGTGGTGGAGCAGGAAGACGTTCCCTTGACCTCAGAAGTCTTGGATGTCACCCGGCGAGCTGGCCTGTGGGCTGGAAATGATGCAGCTGACCCAGGAAACGGATCAGACCTTTCCAGACTGGTCCAGAACGCTGAATTGAGCTCTTGGATCTTCGTGCTAAATATGTGGTGTGGCATTAATGGCAGTAAAGATGGGTGGTTATGTACCATGTAGAAAGTGCAAATCTATTTTCAACAGGCTTTATTTTTTAGAGGAGTTTTGGGTTCACAGCAAAATCGAGCAGAAGTAACAGCGAGTTCCTGTATACCCTGTACCCCAACGTCTTGCTTCCCCTATTAGCTTCCCTCCGCCAGAGTGGTATGTTAGCTACAGTCCACAGACCTACGCTGGCACATCCGTACCGCCCAAGTCTGCAGCTTACATTAGGGTTCACTCTTGCTTTTGTACATTCTGTGGGTTTGGACAAATGTACAGACACACCTCGGAGATAATTGTGAGTTTGATTTTGGGCCACCACAGCAATAAAGCAAATATGGCAGTAAAGCAAGTCACACACACTTTTTGGGTTTCCTAGTGCCTAAAAAGTTATGTTTACACTGTATTGTGGTCTGTGAAGTGTGCAGTAGCCTTATGCCTAAACAACGTATGAATCTTGATTTCAAAATATTTTATTACTGAGAAATGCTAAGGATCATCTGAGCCTTGTGCACGTTGAGT
This sequence comes from Ateles fusciceps, assembly GCA_036589455.1. Classification (NCBI taxonomy): domain Eukaryota; kingdom Metazoa; phylum Chordata; class Mammalia; order Primates; family Atelidae; genus Ateles; species Ateles fusciceps. The sequence continues at coordinate 1,237,652 of JAZHEH010002229.1, forward strand.
CGTAGTCTTTTTGCCTGGATGTTGATGGCTGCTGACTGATCAGGGTGGTGGTGGTTGAAGGTTGAGGTGGTGGCTGTGACAGTTTCTTAAGACAACAGTGATTTTGCCACATTGATTCACTCTTCCTTTCACAAAAGATTTCTCTGTGGCATGCAATTCTGTTTAGCATTTTGCCCACAGTAGAACTTCTTTCAAAATAGGAGTCAGTTTCCTCAAACCCTGCCAGGTCTTTGTCAGCTGTTCTAAATCCTTTGTTGTAAGTGTGGCATGCTCACAGCATCTTCCCTAGGAATAGATTCCATCTCAAAAACCACTTTCTTTGCTCTTCCATGTCTTTGTCCAAGTTTCATCATAAGTTTGCAGCCATTCAGTCACATCTGTCATCTCCACTTCTAGTTCTCTTGGTGTTTCTACCACATCTGCAATTTCTTTCTCCACGCTAATCTAGAACCCCTTAAAGTCATCCAGGAAGGTTGGAATCAACTTCTTACACACTCCGGTTAGTGTTGATATTTTGATCTTTTCTGTGAATCACGAATGTTCTTAATGGCAACGGGAAGGATGAATTCTTTCTAGAAGGATTTCACTTGACTTTGCCCAGATCCGTAAGAGGAGTCACTGTCTATGGCACCTATAGCTTTACAAGATGTATTTCTTACATAAGACTTAAAGGTTGAGGTTACTGCTTGATCCATGGGCTGCAGAGTGGATCTTGTGTTAGCGAGCTTGAAAACAGGATTCATTTCCTTGTGCATCTCCGTCAGAGCTCTTGGCTGACCAGGCGTGTTGTCAGTGATCAGTAGTCTTTTGACAGGAATACTTTTTTCCCGAGCAGTCTCAACATAGATTTAAAATCTTCCATAAACTGTGCTGTAAACAGATGTGCCGTCATCCATGCTCTGTTGTTCCGTTTCTGGAGCACAGGTACAGTAGATTTAACATAATTCTTCAGGGTGCTAGAATTTTGGGAATGGTAAATGAGCATTGGCTTCAACTTAAAGTCACCAGCTATATTAGCCTCTTACAGGAGAATCAGACCGTCCTTTGAAGCTTTGAGGCCAAGCATTGGCTTCTCCTCTCCAGCAGTGATGGTCCTAGATGGCATCTTCTTCCAACAGAAGGCTGCTGTGGGATAGCCATCTTCATCCGTGATCTTAGTTAGATCATCTGGGTAACTCACTGCAGCTTCTCCATCAGCACTTGCTGCTTTACCTTGCATGTGTATGGTGTGGAGGTGGCTTCTTCCCTTAAACCTCATGAATCAACCTCTCCTAGCCTTTGGTTTTTCTTCCGCAGCTTCCTCACAGGCTGTTAGCTTTCATAGAATTGAAGAGAGTAAGGGCCTTGCTCTGGATTAGACTTTGGCTTAAGGAAATGCTGTAGCTGGTTTGATCTTCCATCCAGACCACTCTCACTTTCTCCATATCAGCAGTAAGGCTGTTTGGCTTTCTTATGGTTCATGTGTTCAGTGGAGTAGCACTTTTAATTTCCTTCAAGAACTTGTCCTTTGCATTCACACTTAGCTAACTGGCCTTCCTCACTAAGCTTAATCATGTCTAGCTTTTGATTTAAAGTGAGAGGTGTGCCTCTCCTCCATTCACTTGAGCACTCAGAGGCCATTGTAGGGTTATTCATTGGCCTAATTTAGGCACTGTGCTATCACAGGGAATAGAGAGGCTTGAGGAGAGGGAGAGAGATGGGGGAGCAGGCAGTTGATGGGGGAGTCAGAATACACGCTGTTTATCCGCTAAGCTTGGCATTTTATATGATTCGTGGTGCTCCAAAATGATGACTGTAATGTCATCAAAGAGCACTGATTGCAGACCACCATAAGATATTATAATGAAAAAGTTCAAAATATTGTGAGAAAGGCCAAAATGTGACATAGACATGAAGTGAGCACGCACTGTTGGAAAAAAAATGGCAGTGATAGACTTGCTTGCTGTAGGGTTGCCACACACCTTCAGTTTGTAAAAAACACAGTATCTGCGAAGTCCATCAAAGTGAAGTGCAGTGAAGCAAGTTATGCCTGTCTGATGAAAGCACCCGCCTCACTCTGTTCTGGGCAGCATTATGTGGAATAGCTTTGCTCCCCCTTGGAATTGTCTGTGTGCTCCCTGTTCATCCCTCCCTCCCAAGCCCTGATAACCACTGATCATTTTACTGCCTCCGTCACTTTGCCTTTCCCCCGAATGTTGGAATCATTTGGTATGTAGCCTTTTCAGATTGGCTTCTTTCACTTAGTTGTATGTATTTAAGCTTCTTCCATGTCTTTCATGGCTTGATAGCTCATTTCTTTTTAGCACTGAATACTACTCCATTGTCTGGATATACCACAGTTTATCCATTTGCCTAGATGTGTGTCCATCGTGGCAAAGGACATCTTGGTTGCCCTCAGATTGCAGCAATTATGAATAAAGCTGTTGTGAACACATGTGTGCAGGTTTTTGTATGCACATAAAACTTGTGTGGACATAAATTTTCAACTCCTTTGGATAAATACCAAGGAGTGCGCTCGCTGGACTGCATGGAAAGTGTATGTTTAGTTTTGTAAGATCCTGCCAAACTGTCTTCCAAAGTGTGCAAGCCTATTTTTTGACCAGGGTGGTTAGTCACACATAGCAGCCACATCTGTTGTGGTGCCTTCCTGGGTGGCCCCTCTCTGTGACGGTCCCATCAGTGCCACCATCTGCAGGGTCACCAGAGTCCCTGTAGGGCCTGAAGCACAAGTGTGGCTGGGCTCCTTATCTCCCCAGAGCCCTGTCCTGTCCCCACCTCTCTCCAGCCTCAACTATTTTCTGCCTTTGCCCTGCAGGGACTGGCTGGCAGTTCTCTCCCTACATGGCTCCTCCCTCTGCTGTCTCAGTGGGAGCACCATCCAGCCTTCATACCCTGTAAGATGCAGGTCAGGTGGCACCTCCTCTGTGACACCCTTCCTCTCACCCTAGCCTGATTAAAAAAAAAATTCTCATACTAAAGTTCAAATATATGTAGGTAGACTCAGTAGTGTAATGAACTCTGCCTGCCCCTCACCCTGCCTTTGCCCCGTCAGTGTATGGTCAGCCTTGTTCTGTCCATCACTGCCCTGGAAATGGGTCCCAGAAATAATCTTATTTTCCCTATAAATACTTTAGTATGTGTCGCTAAAAGATAGTTTGAACTCACAGTACCATAAATCATACTTAAAAACAAGTAAGTTCATTAATAGCATCAATATTTAATTATTGCTCAAGCCTCCATTTGGTTCATAAATGTTACACCTGTATTTATAATTTTTCTTAATTCAGGATTTAAAGTTACCTACTGTGGTTGATTCATATAACTTCTGACTCTTGGAAAATCAGCATTTTCTTTCTCCCTCTGCTTTTGGTCATTTCGTTGGCTTGTGCATGCAGGTTTTTGTGAGGGGAGCTGGGAATCGCCTTACTGTTTTCCAGCCTGGATTTTGTGGCTTGCGTCGCCATGGTGTAGTTTTCCATGTTCCTCTGTGCTCTGTGTTTCCTGCAAATGGGAAGTTGAGTGTAGAGCCTTGATGAGATTCTGATTTGATTTATTTCTTCCTTTTTGAGGGATGGGCAAGGCTGCTTGCCACCTGGGGTCTGTGTTTCACTCTTTGACCTGGAGGCACATGGCACTGGGTTTTTGCAGCTGAGTGAGCCATTGATACTCAGTGTCTGTATCTCCTAGTTCTTTAGACTTTCAACTTTGTAATATTTTAATTCTGTGTTTGTAATTTGTTTGCTAGACTGCTTGTATAAAGAGAACTCCTCCTCTCCACTGTTTGTCCACAGTACCTGGTAGTACTGTCCATGGGAGAGAGATAACACCCATATCGGTTTCTTCCTTTTATTTATCAGTTTTTAGTCAGTGGTAACTAGATAGGGCTTTTTGGTTGTTTGGTTTTGTGATGTTATATGGATTTACAAATTTTGCATTTCAGCTTATTCCAGTTATGATTATTAATTAGGGTTCACGTTTTCCCAGCTTTGGCCAGTGAAAGCTGCTTGAGGTGGGCCCTGTGTCCTACTGGCATGATTGTCCTGGCTTTTGAGCACTGTGTTGCTGTGTGGTGTGATAAGATTCCCAGGGTCACTTTGTCTTTTCCTGCCCCAGACCTGGAGTCAGCCTTTCCCAGAGAGCCCTGGTTCTCTGTGCTGGGAAGCGTTTGCAGTTCGCTACTGGGCTCCCGGCAGCCTGCTTTCCTGGTCCTCCCGTGCTCTCAGCGCCTGGCTGGAGCATCTCCGAGTGTCCGCCACCATGCACTGCAGTCCTTGCTAGCCTCTCGCATGCGTGGCGGGGTGGTGTTAAGACTACACCTGCGTTTCTCCAGGCCTCAGCAGCTGGTGTTAGAAGGTTACGTGGTAACAGTGTTAACCCTGCTTGCCTTGTCTCTTCTAGAGTTTCACCCATTCGGTTCCAGGGATCTAGGAGGTGCCCATCAGGAACAGCCCTTGGATGCTCTTGGGTCCTGGCCTGCCTTGTGGATGTCATCTGCTCCCATGTCAGTCATCTCCAGGGCTCTTCCCAAGAAGAGGGTGGTCCTCGCCAAGGACGTTGTCTCCTAAACCTGCCAAGCTACAAACCCTCTTGGCGCCTTGGTGCTGTCCACGCATCCCTGGAGTCTGCTTCGTGGAACACCGTGTTCTGTGTCTAGGTGGAGTCCCGTGCCTCTCCCCCTCCAGTGTCACCTGTGCTAGCTGGACACCAAGCGGTACATCAGTCACAAAAACAGCTGCTCAATGCCGATCTGCCCTTCCCTCCTCAGGACTCAGGGACGAACAGCTCCTCAGGCTGGTCACCCAAACAGCAGCATTCCTTTCCTCTCAGCCTCTCCCCAGGCTGCTTGGGAGGGAAAACCCCTCATCCTCCTTTGCACATGCAGAACGCCCTGCAGGCATGTTCTTTCCAGTGGCTGTGACCCCAGGTTATCACACATGGCCAGACACATCTGAATCTCCGGGCTAGGTCGTGCTGGCGCAGCTTCCACCCCTGGGATAAAATAAAATTCCCAGTGAATTCCTTAATACTGATAGGCTGAGTGGCTTATAAGCAACCTTTGATGTAAACAGTAGGCCAGAAATCGGTTAACTGCGGTTTGGGACTCCTCATCTTCTTCCAGATTAAAAACATGTCTTAGAATGGTACACACCAAGTGGTTTTCCCTGGCACTGCGTCCTGCTGGCCACGTTCCCTTTCCCAGTGCTTCTCTGAAGGGAGGATGTTTAAAGCAGTGAGCTCCAGGCAGTGTCCACATGGCATGGAGCCACTTCCCTGGTGACACTCCCTGGGATCTGGAGGTCCACTTCCAGCTCTTTCCTCTTTCTGCAGGAGCTTTGGTGCTGCACATGCCTGCTGTGCGCTGGCACAGGCCTGTGGGGGGATGTAAAGGCTTTGTATAGGTCCCCGGACCACACCTGATGAAGCACTGTCTTAGCACCATGGCGGGCGGACGGGGAGGCTCCCTGCACTGGAGGAAGCACCAGCAGGCTTTTGTGCATGAACAGACAACTCTGTTTGCTTTCCTGCCTTCCCCTGCTTGCCTTCTTGATTTTTCTCTTCTCTTTTTGTTTCTGTCTCCATCCTGGTTGCATTCCCTCACTCCCCTCTTCTTTTTGGCTGTCACATTTCTGATGGATTACTTCTTTGAGGAGGAAAACCCTAGCACCGTTCTGGAATACTCAAGGCAAGATTTGAGGGGAGGATTAGGTGGGTGTGCATTTCACAAGGCTTTGTGTTTGTCGAGGAGAACATCGCTGTCTGCTTTTAGTTCTGGGCAGCTCTTCTCCTCCAGATGGCCAAGCATGGGTAGCTGTCACTGGTATGTGCCTGTCCATCCCTTCATTGCATCAGGGGAGATAGTTTGCCATCATCATAAGCAATAATAGCTAACTGTAACTCAGGCACTGTGCTGGGGACTTTCCACGCCCACGGAGTCAGTCCCTACAGCAGCCCCAGGAGGGTGAGTGCTTTTCCAAAGCCACTTTGCATAGATACCAAAAAGGGGACATTGGGAGCACTAGTAACTTGCTCAAGATCACACAGCTAGAAGAGGGGGAGGAGGGATTTAGAATTTATCTTATAAAGTTTTTTTAAATACTGTTATGCTTTTCTTTTTTAAGAGACACGGTCTTACCATGTTGCCCAGGCTGGCCTTGAACTCTTGGGCTCAAGCATTCAAGCCTCAGCCTCCCAAGTAGCTGGAACTGTGAGGTTAGAATTTGAATCCAGTGTTCACCCTTCCTCCTGGGCGGGGCTGCACCTTATGAACAGGTTGTTTGCCGGGAATTGGGAGAATGCCATTTTCCTCATAAACCTTTGCCCCACGAGCATGGGTGGACAGTCAGCTGGGAGCTTTCCTTGGGTATGTTTGGCAAACTATAGGGGCCAGTGGACCAATTCTTTTGTAGTGGTTTAGAAAAGAAAAGGTACAGCTTCCCTCGAAAGAATTCATTCTCCCTGAGATTGAGGTTCAGAAAATCTGTTAAATAAATCCAAGCCCTGAGGCCTCCAAATCAGTGGCTACTCCGATGCTCCTCTCTCTCCCCCCCAACCTGGTCTCTCGGTGACCCCCCACATCTTTTCAAATCATAGCATGTTGGGACAAGTGTTCCAGAGAAGGCCTCTGTCAGTGTTTAGCTTACATTTCTTGGGTGTACCTCTTTGATACAATTTTCTTCCCAGGGATAAGGAAACCAGAAAACCACAGTGGATCAGCGTGCAGGAATGAGTAAGGGTGGCTCGGTGTGTGTGTGCGTGTGCGTATGTGCATGTGTGCGTGCATTCGTGTGTGTGTGTTTTCCTCCAGAGCATTTTAAAGGTCTCAGCTATTATTAACATTGAATTTATTATCTATATTTAGGATAAGCCCACTAAGGATGATTTGGGATGAGCTGTGAATCTGTGGTGTATATATAGATCTCTGCACACACGTGTAGTGCATATTTATGTCTGCACATACTCCTGGCGTTGACGTCTGCCTGTGGAATGGAGACGTCTCTGTGCAGGGTTGTGGCCTATCATCTCTTGATTGGCAGTTGAAGTGTCCCGTGTCCCCTTGTTAATAATAACTTATCTGGGGGCTACATTGAATTGGGGGATGTGCAGTAGTGATTTATCAAGACATTGTTCTGAAGACACAGGCTCTGGGTTTCATAGGCTCATCAGAGCAATCAAAGCAAGTGTATTCAAAGTGGCGAGCTTCAAACATGCTGTTTAGGAGGAGGGTTCACAGTTATTTTCAGTGTTCAGAACGTTGTCGAACCTCTGCTCTTGGCACTGTGGTCACAGCTAGTCCATGAGGCTTATGAAAAAATTATACTTGCCATTTGGTGGCCACTGTGAGTGTCTGACCAAGAAAAAAATTACCAATCTCAGTCACCTGCCTTATTCATGACTCTTGGCTCCAGTGGTTGTTAGCTCTTTCCAGGAAACAAATATGCTTTAAAGGATGAACATTATGCCGTTGGCTCTGGGGGTCACCCCGTTAGGGGAGTTCCAGAAATAATTTTGAATCATGACAGCATCGTGGGAATACCGAGGGTCTCCCCAGGAGACTGCTTTGAAGAGGGACACGTGTAGGTTTGTCATGTCTTTGTGTGAGTTCTGGGGTTCATAAATAACAGACGTATACCAGTTGTGTGTCTGTATGTGTGTTGCCCGCACAGCTAAGTTTAGACACTGTGCTTTGCAGACCTGTGAGAGCCGACACCACCTTTGCTTTTCAGTTGTCTCAGTTTGTACACATTTGGTATCGTCTTGGCTGAGCCCTTATGGAAACAGACCTTGAGTTCATTGCTTAAGTCTTTTTTAGTTTCTACTCTGAATGGAAAAGAAAAATATATATTTTACTTAGAAGGCAGCAGGTGTACTTATGTTCTTCTTTTATATGGTGGGTAGTGGGAATGTTTTAATGGCCTTCTTTTGTCTACTTTAACCTCACGATCATTGCATTTGTTCGATAGTTTCCCAGCATCTGTGGTTTTGAAAATGACGTGCACACTTAGCAGATGTGATACAGAAACCGAACCCCCGAACCACACTGTCAGGGTACTCTAAAAATGTGAAAACACCTGGTATTGGTTTCTTAGTCATTCTGTTTATTTGGTGAACTCTGTAGCTCCACACCTACAGCTTTTGCCACTTAATGAAAGCATGCCGATAGTGACATGAGGATGACATAAACATATGACTCCCTGTCCTTTAGAGTAAGTGGCCCTTAAACCAGTCACATGCTTGGCTCAACTTAAAAAGAAGTAAGGTCGTTGTTATCAGATCTGTACCATGTCAGGAATATTACCCGACCTGGATTTAGATGGAAATGAATTAAGTCCAAGTACTGATAAGTGCTTTCTGGGGGTTAATTTTATTATTTCCTTCTCTTTAATTTTGATGTAGGCATGGAGACAGCAGAGGGAGAGGCACCAGCTCTTAAGCATGTTGTGTGCTGGTGTGTTGCTAAACATTGCTGCAAGAGCCGTCTGTCAACAAGAGCCCTTCTGACCTGATCTGTGGCTGTACTGGATGTGTGACAAGTTGGCATGTTCCCTTGTCACCAGTGGCATGTTAATGTTACTAAAAAGCAAAGAAAATATAATTGAGTTCTCCCCAAATCTACCTGAGGCATGAGAAATCTCTCAGGTTGCATCATGTCCAGAAATAACTATGGTGGGGCCCAATGGGAGTAACTCCCAGCCTCCAGGTATTTGGAGGATGCAGGCAGCACTTCTCATTAGAGTGATTTGGAGAAAGGGCAGTGCATTTTCCTGATGTTCCTGAACACACTGAAGTTTTGCAGATCCTTGGAGAAATACAAGCCACAGTCCTGGGACCTCCCACTGTCTTTTGGTCTGAGTCTTTCTCATGAATTCAGCAACCAAAATGGAGTCACAGGGATGGGGGAGGGGACCTGCTGTGATGGTGCCACATGTATTACCCCCGTGGCAGTCTAGGGTCCGGTGCGTCTGAGAATGTGGTCTTTCTCTGTGAGAACCCAGCTGTGTGGTTATTAGCTCAGGATTGTGGCCCTGTGGTTAGTGTGCACTGATGAGTCCTCTGAACACTGGAAGGTCACACTATGGTGTCTGCACCACTGGCTGTTTTCAGGAGTATTGCTCTCTTCCACCAAACAGACGGCAGCCCTGCACTCAGATTTTGCTTTGTTTATTTGTTGATGAGGTTGGAAAGTCTCCATGTGACTGTAACCTGGTCTCTGCTAAGCTGTTATTCTCTATTCTTGTCAAATGTGAAGGCTTCCTGAGCCTGGTTATGCATTGTTGGCTGCCAAAGACTGCCAAGTATTTGAAAGTCAATACCAGATTGGGGAATTCATAAATGAAGATGCAATAACCCATCACACAATTAGAGTGCAGAATCCCTTTCCCAAAATCAATAACAGAGACGGGACTAAAGAAGTTGTATAGGCAGGAGAAGGGGGCCGTGGGGGAGCAAGAAGGAGTAGCTGGTTGGACTGTCCCTGTGTTTCTCAAATTCTGCGGTGTCCTAAGGACCCCTCCCTGAGGAGTGTAGCGAGGCCTGACTGGTCTTTGACAGCATCACATATTTTAAATTAAAGGCAGAGTAAATAAGCAGAGATGAAAGGTGTACTGCGTTTGGATCGTGAGCCTTTCAGCCAAGATCGTGTCTGAAATTTTGTATCTTGTAATATCGCATCTGTGGGATTTCGTCAATAATGTTGACAAATCTGAAGCTGTACAAAGGGATAGTGGGAGTTTCGCATTGGAGGTTGTAGATTTTGGTGGGTAAGAGTGCTGCTTACTTAGAGGGGTTTTGGCAGCTGCCTGAAACCGTGAGAAACTATATTAAGGTAGGAAGGAGAACAGGCAACTTCAGCTTAGATGACAAATTGTGAGCACTTTCCAACAGTGAGATCCCAGTATTCTGTTCAAGTGAAAAGCTGAACTCTTAAAAAGAACGCTTTGCCTCGTGTCATCGTTTCTTCAGGCTTGGAACGTGTGCCACTCCTAAAAGGGATTAATGGCAGAGCTTTAATGTCGCGCTCCTGTCTTTTCCTCCCTCCATTCCATGTGAACACACAAAGGAAGGTGGCTTCCCCTCGGTGCTCAGAGGTTGGGTGGAGGCAATACGCAGACAGGTAGTGACCCTCAGGCACGGAGAGGCCAGCATGCAGAGGATGGGTGCGTGGGCTATTAGGGGAGAAAGGAAGGACACCTAACAGCTGCAGAGGAGCAGGGGAGCAGGGAGGCCTTTTGGAGCAGAGACCCCTGAGCCACACCCAAAGAATGAACGAGGTTTCCTAGACAAGTGTGCGGGGGCAGTGGGTGTGGGGGGAGCCCCAGCAGAGCTTCGGAAATGGCAGTGGGAACTTCCCAGAGCAGGGGTGTGGGGTACTGTGCTGGGGGAGGACTGTAGGAGCACCCAGAGTGGAGACATAGGCAGGGCCAGATTGTAGGGGGCAGGCACCCTTCTGCAGAATGTGGAAAGGGCCTGGAGATGAGTATAGTTGAGGAGAGAGGGCAGCCATGCACTTTTTGGGGCCCACTAAGGTGTTCTGAGAGGGAGGGATGGAAGGTTGCAAGCCTGGATCCTTGAGACCTGAAGACCAGGAAACAGAGTGACCTTTGTCTTATATCATAAGGGGTTGCAGCTGAGAACTAATGGATACTCAGGCCATGAGAGGGCTTGGGGTGTGGGAGAAGATAGGCCCCTGCTCCCATCCTGCCTCACAGAAACATGAGCGGGAATGAGAGTGGCTCAGAAGGCCATCCTCCTGCAGGCACCCTCGCTCACCTGCCTCAGTTTTTCCTCAGGAGAGTGTGTGCATGGGGTTGTAATACTGGCATCTACAGAAAATGTCAATTATGTTGACCAAATCTGAAGTTGCACAGAGGGATAGTGGGAGTTCCTCAGTGGAGGTTGTAGATTTTAGTGGGTAAGCGTGTTCCAGCCCGTATTACCCCATGTGCACACTTTACCGAGGAGAAACAGGCACGCCCCGGAGTGACTGCACCCAGCACAGGATCAGTAGTGCCCAGCATGATCGTCCCCTGCAGGATTTGGAGTGAGGAGAAAAGGATTTATGGGGCTGACATTTGTTTTCAGACCTAAACCATTCCTGGAAAACTGCAACCTAATCACTCAGTCTGGTGGTTTCCTCTTCCTGGTAGTGGGTGAATGGAGGTGGGAGGAGCGGCTCCCCCTCTCTTTGGATGGATATTAGTATTTTGCACTGAGTTTACTGCCTGGGAAAAACCCCTTAAACAAACATTCCCCCTCCCATTGCTGCCTGAGAGGGCATGTGACCAACCCACCCCTACTTTATTCAGAAACAGGGACTTTGCATAGACCCTAAATCCTGCTGTGAGCCCTGCCTGAGCTGGTGCTTTGTGCTAGACTGATACCTCCTCCTTAATCTTTGTGGAAGACTCTCTCAATATTATAGTTTGATTTAAAATTTATTACGAAGAGGGATTTGTTTTAATTGTAAAGAACTGGATCTGCGTGAGCACCTTGCAGTGGTGCTCGCTGTAATCCTCCCCAGTGATGTGCTCCCTGTGGTGCTCGAGGTAATCCTCCCCAGTGATGCACTCCTGGTGGTGCTCGCTGTAATCCTCCCAATGATGTGCTCCTCTAAGTGCTTGAGGTAATCCTCCCCAGTGATGCACTCCTGGTGGTGCTCGCTGTAATCCTCCCCAATGATGTGCTCCTGTAAGTGCTCGAGGTAACTCCTCCCAGTGATGCACTCCTGGTGGTGCTCGCTGTAATCCTCCCCAATGATATGCTCCTGTAAGTGCTTGAGGTAATCCTCCCAGTTATGTGCTCCCGGTGGTGCTCATTGTAATCCTCCTCAGTGATGTGCTCCCATAAGTGCTTGAGGTAATCCTCCCCAGTGATACACTCCCGGTGGTGCTCGCTGTAATCCTCCCCAATGATGTGCTCCTTTAAGTGCTCGAGGTAATCCTCCCAGTTATGTGCTCCCAGTGGTGCTCACTGTGATCCTTCCCAGTTATGTGCTCCCGGTGGTGCTCACTGTAATCCTCCTCAGTGATGTGCTCCCGTAAGTGCTCGAGGTAATCCTCCCCAGTGATGTGCTCCCATAAGTGCTCAAGGTAATCCTCCCCAGTGATGTCCTCCCGGTGGTGCTTGCTGTAATCCTCCTCAGCGATGTGCTCCGGTGGTGCTTGCCGTAACCCTCCCCGGTGATGTGCTTCCATTATCAGTTCATCAGAACACTCCTGGGTGTGTGGACTCTTTTGAGGTGTGAATTGTTGTAACTCATCCTTGTTACGGTATTGCTGACATGGCATGTAAGATGGGATGTCTTACAGGCCAAGATGGAACCTCCCCTCCATCCTCCCTGTGAAGCCAGCTGGTGTGGCCTATGATGCCCTCTAAGTAACCATCTATCCCAGTGGCCCCGTGGGCTGTGCAGGGAATGCAGGCACAGACTGAATGGGATGATTTGTTCTGGATGCAGCTTTTCTTTCCTTCTCTAGAGTTTCTCATCACCAGCTGAGTGGTTGCAGGAGGGTGTCCGAATCCTCACCATTACCTGTGAGGCCCGGGATGGTCAGGCCCTCAGAAGGCCATTTAGTACCATTCTGGCCATCTGGGGCCGTCTGTGCTATAGCATAGCCTTTCTGTCACACTCTCCTCGCCATGTGTGGGTACTTCTAAATGCAAGTGCACTGGAGAATGTGTGTATGGAGTTATGGAGGAAAACGGGACCTTCTCTTGTCATGGTGTTTACAACAGCAGGTATGTGTTCTCTAATATTATTTGGATTTTTGTGGCCCTGAAGCCCTCAGCTGCTTAGAGTTTTGGAGGCTCTGCCTCTTCCCGGAAGCTCTGTTCTGTGGAGGGCACAGAGCCCGTCTTCTGCATGGCCGCTTAAGTACAGGGGGCCACTTGGGTTGGAGCCACTGGCTTCTGAGTTGCCTCTGGAGTTGCTGGTTTTTGGATAGGAAGGTAAGGGAGAAAGTGAAGCAGGAACGATCTTAGAGAAGGGATTTTCATAAAGGGCTGTGTGTGTGTGTGTGTGTGTGTGTGTGTGTGTGTGTGTGTGTGAGGGGTAGGGGCTTTCCCTTTTTCTCCCAAGCTAGTCTCTCCTGAGTGTCACAGGAGCCTGAGCGTTGGCTGAGAGGTATCTGTCCTCAGGTCCTTCCTTGCTCCAGTCTCCTCGTCTCTTGGAAGTTCCTCTTTCTGCCAGAGCATCAGCTCAGGACAGCCTTCCTGAGCCCCCATCTTCCTATATGTGGGGTGCCCCGAGCTCCATCCAGGGCACCTGCACTATCTGGTTCAGGGACATCTCATGCCTCAGCACCATTGAGAGCAGCTCAGCCTGGCACTGCTGGATGTTTGAGTCAGTGGAGAGGATTTTCTGGATTATAAGCAATGCTTCCGCCAGCCCCTTCTTCCTGAAGCCCCCGCGACACTTGTGAAGCACACACCCTGCCTTTACTCAGTGGCCAAATGCCGCTGCTTGGCGATGCATCAGTAATTCGGTGTATTTTGGGCTCTCTCATAATTTTATGATGAGTTTGCTGTTCGTTTGTAGTCTGTTTCTAATCTGGCTCATTAGGAATTAGCAAAACTTGTCTCTTGCTCAAAATAGATTGTGTTGCCAGGATTCAAAGCCAAATCCTAACTGCAGATATGCTGTGAATTTTTCTGTTTCTTAAGACTTTTTTCTTTCCTGTCCTATAACCTGTTTGTTACTGGGGCAGAAAATCCACAAATTTAACTCTTACTTTTTTTTTTTTTTTTTTTTTTTTAGAGATGAGATCTTGCTCGGCCCCCGGGCTAGAGTGCAGAGGTATGATCATGGCTCACTGACGCTTCAAACTCCTGGGCTCAAGCAATCCTCCCTCCTCAGCCTCCTCAGTAGCTGGGACTATAGACGTGTGCCACCATGCCTGTTCCCACTCCCATTGCTGCCTGAGGCAGGGTCATGTGACCAATGCATCCCTACTTAATTCATGGTCTTTGCAGGGACCCTTAACAGTCCCCTTAAACAGGGGACTTTGCAGCGACCCTAAATCCTGCTGTGAGCCCTGCCTGAGCTGGTGCTATTTGCTAGACTGATACCTCCTCTTTCATCTGTGTGAAGACTCTCTTAATATTATAGTTTGATTTAAAATTCATTATGAAGAGGGATTTTTTTTTTTTTTTAAAGAACAGGATCTATGTGAGCAGAGATAACTAGCTAACTTTTTCATTTTTTTGTAGAGATGGGGTCTTGCTCTGTTGCCCAGGCTGGTCTCGAGCTTCTGACTTCAAGTGATCTTCCCCCCTCAGCCTACCAAAGTCCTGGGGTAGGGACTGGCCCACAAATTTAACTCTTTCAAAAGGAAACAATACACCTGAGGGTCCTTACTTCTCCACCCCCCCAATAATTCTGTCGCTTAAGAAAAATAAGTTCAGCTTTCGTTTGAGACTCAGGGTGCATGTGCAGGTTTGTTCCATGGGTATTCTGCGTGCTGCTGGGGGTTGGCCGAGTGTCTTTCTGCTGTGGCTGGTTGCCCCAACACTGAAAGGCTGCCGAGCTCTGTTAGTCACTCAGCATCAGTGCATTGTCTGAGAGGACCCCAGGGTGTCCCCAGGCCGAGCTCCTGGCTCAGCGGAGCAGACGTTGCTTCTGCAGCTTCCCGTGGACTAGCGTCACCCGTCTGCTGAAGTGCGATGAATGGGCACAGTTGCAGGATTACTACCTTGAGATCCGCATGACCTCCAAGTTCTTATATGTCGAATGTGGTGTCCGAGTCTCCCATCCCTGAAGTCCTCTCTTGTCTCTGCAGCTTTGAGTGAGCTGATGATGTGAGTGACTCCATCACTGTGGAACTTTCTAGTCCTAATACCTCTTGCACATGAAAATCTCCCTGCTGTTTGAGGACCTTTCTCATGCCGCCTTCTACTACCTTCCATGTCTTTCTTCTGTAAGCTAAACCCCTCTGATTGCTTCACATGATAAGATTTTGAGGGATTTCTTTACCTACCACACTCCACTGGCCCAGTGGTGCAGGTGCTCATCATAGCCTGGCTCATGATAGCCACTGAGTGGCATAGGAGAAACACTTAGCATGAGGTCTGGCACTTAGAAAGCCCTCATTAGATGCTCGTTTCTGGACGCTGCTGAGCATTGGCTGATTGTAAGGACTCCCTGTGCTCGGCCAGTTGTGAAGGGTCTGGGAGCCTGATGTTTATCCCCACCGTTGGGTGGGGTGCTTCAAGGAACACCAGTTTGACACAGAGGCAGTTTGGGGTTTACTGGAGAGGCAGCCAGCATGAGTCACGTGGTATCAGGAACACGAAGGGCCGGGGGCTGACCCCTGTGTCTCCCCTGAGAAGGGCGCTCCTGTGCAGGAGCAGGACAGGCAGCCCGGAGCTGCTGCCCAGCTGTGCCCTCGGTGGGATTTCTGCCAATGGAGAGTCTGGGATTTACACTCTGGCAGGTTTGGAAGTCTTGGCGACAGCTCCCATGTGTTCAGTCAAGCTTGGCTGACCATGGCTAAACCACTTTAATGAGTTTGTGGGACACCAGGGAAGCAGCAAACTGGGTCAGGGTGGAAGCTGGGTGGGGTAGGTGGGGACTCGAAATGGGCAAACAGCAGGAGGGCTGGCCCAAACCCGCGACTGCCCTGCGTCTCATGGGAGCAGAAAGGTGGAGGCTGAGCCTGAGACAGGGTAGGAACCCCTCTTAGGAGCCTGCCAGGCACCCTCCAATATAAAAATTAAAAAAATTTAGCTATTAAAAAAATTCTAGGCATCTAGTTAGCCTCGAGGAAGAAATCAACAGCCTAATAAACAAGAAGATAGCTTAAAACAGTATCTAAAAGGCCAGTCACAGAATGTTGGGTTTTTAATAAAAATTAAAGATAATACCTTAACATATGTCCCTGAGTCGTTTTTTAAGGAACCTGGACCCCCACCAAATAATAAATGCTGTTTGTGGCACACAGACCTCAGGTAAGGGAACACTGAGGACAAAACTCTGACCACTGGTTTTTGTTTTGTTTTGTTTTAAATTTCTTTCTGAAAGGCCTGGGGGGAGTCACGTCCACAGGCCAGACGCTAACGTTAATTTCTGCTGATCCTCAATTTTTAGGCAAAGCTTTGCCTCCTTAACCAGTAGCAAATCAAAAAATCTTTGAATCCACCTTTGACCTGTGGGCCCCTGCTTTGCGATGTCCTACCTTTCTAGGTCAAACTGATATAGAGCCTTCATGTATTGATTTATGACTTTGCCTGTAACCTCTGCCTCCCCACCTTTAAAAACTCTTACCTGTAAGCCATCTGGGAGTTAAGGCTTAAGCACTAGCCGCCCAACTCTCCTTGCCTGGCACCCTGCAATTAATACCTCGCAGTGTCTCACTGCTATCCTGATGTCAATGTTTAGCTCTACTGCACGGGGCAAACAGACCAAAGTTTGGCTTGGTAACAAGCCCTGGAGAGATAAGGCAGGGGCTTGGCTGGTCCAGGTGTGGGGTCCTGGGGGTAACCCTCTTCTGATCTGGTTTCCACTGCCCCAAAATAGATAGGGGTAAGGGGAGACCAGGACATCCAGCCTGAGAACAGGTAAATCACCCAGATTTCCTAGGGGAAGAACATACCAGACTCCTTCTTCTCCAGGGGCTTGGTGGCCATCTCTCCAGCTGATACTGGGAGCCTCACAGTGGGGATGAGGCTGCCTTCCATCACAGCTCCTTGAACCCTGGGAAAGCCCGCAGAGGCTGAGTCCTGCACCCCCTCCAGTTTGCTCCGTCCCTTCCTCTGGTTTTCCTACAGGCCCGGCAGAGACTTGCTGAGAATATGAAATTGGGAGCCATGAGGGAAGGGACTGTGCTGGAGAGGTGACATACAGACTGTCTTGGAACTTGTTTGGGAAGAGGCAGAAGGTAGGGGTGCATAAGTGGAAAAGACGATCCATGCATTTCTTGAAGCAGGTACAAACCAGTGGTTGAAAGAATTAAACCAGCCATTTTTTAAAAATGTGACTGTTTTGTTGCCAAATAAAGGACTGCTATTCTTAGAGAAATTCAGAAAGAATTTCTCTAAGAATATTGGAGTGTCTATTGTGCTGTCTTCCTTTTACCCTAGAATTGTATTTCTTGAGCGTGGGATGAGAGGGTAAGATTATTTCTGTGTCGTCCTCCACCCTGTTATAGAACTGATGCATATTAATTATAAAAATACAGCCGAGCATAAGGAAGCAGGAAGAAGGAACACATAGCAAGCCCACCAGCATCTCTCCTGTGTCATGTGTACTTCAGTGCTGGATTCCTCCCCCGTGGACCCAGTGCTAAGAAAATCCAAGTCCACTTGCTTAAAGCAGGCAAATCACTGAGCAGTGTGCGTCGGCCAGTTTCTCCGTTGTATTTAAGTGTGATCAGTGTGAACTAAAAACCTATTTGACCTGCCTGTTGTGAAACTTAAATGAGACAAAGTATCTGGGAGTGTTTCGAATCATCTAAAACACTGCGCTCATGTAATTTCAAAGCCACATTAATGTATTAATTTGAGCCTTTAGGTGCTAAGGATTGTAAGATGCACCATCATTTTGTCAATTTTGAGATGCATTCCCCATTTCAGAGATGTTGGAACAGGAAAAGCCATGCATCCTGGAATCAGTGGCCTTTGGTGTTCAGTCCTGACTCTCAAGGGGGTTGAGAAATGGTAGAGACAGTGTCCTGGACTCAGGGGTGGGTTGTGAGGGTTGTAGAGGAAGACAGTTACGGATACCCATATTTTATTCTCTGATAATACAGAATCTTCATTTTTGCACTGATTCCTACGGCTCTGTTTTCTCTTTGTAATTCCACTTTGTGATGCATGTCTTAGAGGAGAAACCGTTTTCTAGCTTTCTTCATCTCATTTCCATTGTGCTAACAGAGAAACTCTGAATTCAGCTGAGGTGCTTTTTACTTTTCTTTTGGTGAATTGTCAGGCATGAGCCACAGAGGCCATCAAAATCAGGTTTCTGTGTGGAAATCACACGGCGGGGAGGTGGAGGCACAGAACGCTCTTAATGATGTGCGCATCTTCCTGTTCCATTGCAGAGAGGAGTGTGGGGGCCCTTCGCAGTCTGGCAGGCTCAGCTCTGGATTTGAATTCAGTCTCTGCCATTTATCACTTGAGGGATCTCAGATGAATGCTGTTTTTTTTTTTCTTTTCTTTTTTCTTTCTTTCTTTTTTTTAGGGAAGTGCCTCCCCGTGCCACCCAGGCTGGAGTGCAGTGGTATGGGATGATCGTAGCTCGCTGCAGCCTCAACCTCCTGGGCTCAAGCAATCCTCTTGCTTCAGCCTCCCAAGTAGGTGGGACTACAGGTGTGCACTAGCGTGCCTGGCTAATTCTTTCATTTTCTGTATAGATGGGGTCTCACTGTGTTGCCCAAGCTGGTCTTGAACTGCTAGTCTCAAGTGAGCCTCCCACCTCTGCCTCCCAAAGTGTCAGAATTACAGGCGTGAGCTGCTGCACCTGGCCAAGTGCTCTCTTTCTGATCCTTAGTTTTCTCTTCTGTAAAGTGAGGATAAAAGGATATATTCTGGAGCATTGTCAAGAGGATTGAATGGGCTGCGTGTGTAAAGCACTAGTAGGGTTTCCTGGGTATACAGGAGGCACTCAGTCAACATCGCCTTCCTTCCGTCTCTCTCAGGAGTTGGAAGGTGACATAAGAGCAGAGGAAATTTAGGTTTTCACTCTTCTGGGGGTGGGTCAGGTAACCACAATGGAACCTGCACACATTGTTTTAGTGTCATGTTGATTGGGACGTGCCTGATCCTTTGCTCCTGGTCTGACCGTCCCAGCTCCCTGTGAGCACGTCTGGCACCAGCCGTCCTCTGATAATCCTGCCATAGAGCTCCAGGACAGAGTGGGGCCTGTGCCTGGTTGCCTGAGTTGTTGAATTGTACTCTTTAGAATCTAGCCTAGTGTTTCAAAACGCACACTCGTCCATGAGGTCTGTCTGCCCCGCTTTCTCTCCTGGATGTGAGTTCCAGCATGTGCACGTACCCCTCACTGCCCCTGTCCAGAGCTACAGCCTGCCCTGTCGGAATATGTCTAGCCCTAATGAGGGAGGCGTTGTCTTCAGATCACAGACTCGTCGGTGGCTCTGCCCTGCCCCTTCTGGAGCACTGGGGTGTTAGACAGGACTTCAGAAATAACGGGGGGCAATGTTCCACTTTGATGCTATTATTAGAATCTTCCAACACCGCTTGCTTGTAGCCTCACAGGGACTTGGAGAGAGGCGAGTGGGAAGAGGTAGTGCCATTGTACGGGAGGCTCAATGGCGTTCATCTGGTCCAAGGTCATTCAAAAGAACAGGTTGAAATAACCCTCAGACCGAAGAGCCGGCCGTCTGTGCAGCTCGCTTTTCCCACAGCTCAGCTGGGACTCTGCCTCACGGATGCTTGCACAGCACGCACAGGGAAGCCAGGCAGATAGGCCCTGCCTAGTTAGGGGCGAGAGCATTTTTCCTTAGTCAGTGGGCTGATCCTAAGCTAAGAGACCATTTCCTTGATGAACCAAAAGGCTGATTCTTTCCTGCTGGAGCTTCTGTTTCACACTCATTTCCTTGGGGAGAGCTTTGGGGGAGCCAAATAGTGCTTCTCATTGGCACCCGAGTGGCTGCAAGGAGGCACACATGCCTCATGGAAAGGAGCTGGTGATCTGTCGTGCTGTTCTGGGGCTCCAGCATGGAGCTTCCTGTAGGCTGGGGTGGGGTTGGTTCTGTGTGATAGCCTGCACAGAGGTGGCAGATGCAGCTGAGGGGACTTCTAATTCATGGTGTGTTTGGGCCAGATGTCCTGGGTAGCTGGGAGAGTGTGCTGTGGAGGTGCCCATGGTCAGAGAGCCTGCAGGCTGCAAGGGGCTGGCCTCTCCCCCTCCTCACCTGACATCGCCGAGAGGGTGCTTGCTGGGCATTCTCAGCTGGGCAGCCAGCCGAGTTGGGGGAGGAATTATTTTCTCTTCCAGGGGTGGATGTGAATTACTTAATTATTTGCAGAAGGGTCATTGCTTTTTACTTACATTCTCCTGGTTCTTCCCCAGCAGAAGCATCAAGACCCCACTGCGACAGACTCTTGTCACAGCTGTGGATGTTTGCCGGGCTTTCTGGACAAGTCTGGCACTAGATTGCAACCCGGTTTAGCTACACCCATTGAAAAGGAGAAGAAAAAAGTAGAGATAAGATAGGATTTGGCTCAGGATTGATGTTGTATAGGGTTCAGCTTTTATTATCTTTCACTCACGAAAATTGAAACATATTCTCCTTTGATTTCTGTTGACAATGTTGGAAATAGAAATTTCCTTCAAGTCTTTAAACAGCATTATTATCATTTCCTAGGTTCTTAGTTTTGATTTGTTTTATAAGCAGTTATGCTTCATTCTCATCCCCCGTGCATCCATTTTACCTTTTTCTCCTTGATTTTGTTCAGTGATGACTTAATAGAGAAAGCAATTCTCATGTTGTTGCATGCATCTTTTCCAGCCCTCTGCTTCTAGCCTCTTCTCGTTTCATCTGCTATTTTCCAGGTGTTACTAGAAAGGGGTCTTATCCAGACCCCAAATGAGGGTTCTTGGATCTCGCTTAAGAAATAATTCAGGGTGAGTCCATGGAGTAAAGGGAAAGCGATTTTATTAAGAAAGTAAAGAAACAGGGCTGGGCATGGTGGCTCACGCCTGTAATCTGAGCACCTTGGGAGGCTGAGGCGGGCAGATCACCTGAGATCAGGAGTTGGAGACCAGCCTGACCAACACGGTGAAACCCCATCTCTACTAAAAACACAAAAAATTAGCCGGGCATGGTGGTGGTGGGTGCCTGTAATCCCAGCTACTTGGGAGACTGAGGCAGAAGAATCACTTGAATCGAGGAGGCTGAGGCTACAGTGAGCCAAGATCGCACCACTGCACTCCAGCCTAGGCAACGCAGCTCAAAAAAAAAAAAAAAAAAAAAAAGTAAAGAAACAAAAGAATGGCAACTCCATAGGCAGAGCAGTGGCATGGGCAGCTTGACTGAGTATGCTTATGATTGTATCTTGATCATATGCTAAATAAGGGGTAGGCTATTGATGAGTTTCCTGGGAAAGGGGCAGGAGTTTTCCTGGAACTGAAGGTTCTTTCCTCTTTTAGACCATCTAGGGTAACTTCCAGGCATTGCCATGGCATTTGTAAACCATCATGGCACTGGTGGGAGTGTCTTTTAGCTGTTGTGTTATAATTATAATGAGCACTGCTTATAATGAGCAGTGAGGATGACCAGGAGTGGCTTTCGTCGCCATCTTGGTTTTGGTGGGTTTGGCAGCTTCTTTACTATATCCTGTTTTGTTTATCAGCGGGTCTTTGTGACCTGTGTCTTGTGCTGACCTCCTATCTCATCCTGTAATTAAGAATGCCTAACCTCCTAGGAATGCAGCCAGTGGGTCTCAGCCCCATTTTACCCTATTCAAGATGGAGTCACTCTGGTTTGAACACCTCTGACACAAGCACCCAGTGTCCACCCTCAAGGGGGTTATGGTGTGAGGAGACCAACAGGAGCTTCTGGCTTTTTTGACCATTGACAGCCACTTCACCTGGCTAAGGTCCCCTCACCTCACTGTTCAAAAGGTGTCTGATAATCCCCCATTTCAGAGATTTGTATTTAAAGGAAGAAATTTAGATGAGAAAGATCAAGGTACTCTTGCTAAATCTGAAGACTCCCAGTGTTATCGTTGAACCAAGTGCTCCTTCCTGTCCACATGTGTCCCTTCTGATGAGGAGTTTATCCCGCTCTGTTCCCTGCCACAACTTCCAAGCTGCATGGGACACAGCAAGACCCCTCTTCTAGGCTAAGACAGCACAGTGCAGCCTAGAGTTCAGGGTCTCAGCCTCTGGCTTCAGCAACCCTCGTCCCCTCCTGCCCCATGAAGGGAGGGCGCTTATTCTGCAGCAGGGCTGCTGGCCCTGGGCCTGGAGGAGAGTCACTCATACCCCACACATGGGAAGCGCAGAAGCAGGTGTGAGAAAGATCCATCCAAATCCAGGAAAACTGGGAGGAACACATTGTTTTTTGTTTGTTGTTAGTTTTACTTTTTTATTTTTAACTTTACTTTTAGGTTTGGGGATACATGTGAAAGTTTGTTATATAGGTAAACTGGGACAAACACATCTTGAAATTAAAACAGAGCCAGAAAAACCATGGGCATGCTGGGGTTCCCTTTGGGTCCGAGCCTAGTAGCCTGAGTGAGTGGATTTGCAAGGCTGTGTGCTTTTCAGGGATGTGGGCACTTCATGTGGAGTGTTTAGAATGGGTGATTAATGGCTAATAGTTCTGAAATGCTAATAGTTGCAATGTCAGAGAACATCATGTGGTTTTTACCCCATCCTCTTCAGCCTCTAAAGGAAAACAGTGAACGCCTTGGCTCTTCGGTGCATCTGCTGAGGTGAGGCTGTTTCCAGGCTTTCATTAGACTCTAGTCGTCGTTGGTACTGGCCTGGGTGTACAGAACACCTGACCTGGGACAGCGGGCGGTGGGCAGAGGTTCCTGCCAGCAGAGGGAGTTGCTGAGTCTGGTGGAACACCTGTTTGTATTCGTGCTGGGCTGGAAACTCGAAGCCTATCAGGCAGCCCAGAACCAGCACCTGTTCCGCTGACAACAGCTAGAATTGTAATAAACTATAGGAATAATCCCTGAAATTATAGTCTGGACAACAGCTAGAGCTGTGAGAAAATGGCCGCCAAGGGAAAGAACAGTAGAATAGTGAGGGATTTTTGTTTTGTTTTTTTTGTTAAAATTCCAAGGAAAATAAAAGCAAAGCGATGTGAGCCTAATAATTTGCCACTGCGTGGGCTAAAGGGTAAGGAGGGAGCAGCAGGTGTATTAAAGGAAATTTAGTTTTGTTACCACCTGTGAAGATTACTCAGGTTTGTGGAGAGTCGTTTTGCTTTTGACCGTTAATGGAAATAATCTACTTGGAATGAAGTTCTTTCAGTTCCTGGAAACCTTTATTTGTTCTGAGGGCTGGTCCTTCAGGTTGTACATTCACAGACTCGTAGAACTGCGTAGCCCTGGGAAGGAAGGGACCGTAAAGGTGAATCAGCCCAGCCTTCCTCAGACATCCTGCGACCACCCAGGCCCAGAGAGGCTGTGCCTGGCCCAGGCTGCCGAGTCCCTGCAGCAGCTGAACTGGAACTGTCCGCTGAGCGCACCTTCCCCCACGGGGCTTCTGTCTGCTTCTTGGACACCCCCTTTCTTCCCCTTGGGCGTCAGTTTATTTTTATTTTTATTTTGAGACAGAGTCTTGCCCTATTGCCCAGGCTGGAGTGCAATGCTGTGATCTCAGCTCACTGTACCTCCTGGGTGCAAGCGATTCTCCTGCCTCAGCCTCCCGTAGCTGAGATTACAGGCATCGCCACCATGCCTGGCTCATTTTTGTATCTTTAGTAAAGATGGGGTTTCACCATGTTGGCCTAGCTATTCTTGAACCTTGTATCCACCCTCCTCAGTCTCCCAAAGTACTGGGATTACAGGTGTGAACCACCTCGCCCGGCAGGGGGTTGGCTTTTTAACGGTGAACTCACCTCTGCCTGAGAGGAGGGGTGAATCCCAAGGCAGGGGAGGCAGGGTGAAGGGGGTCGGGCTTGGGTTTAGGGGATGGCTCACCTCTGCCATCCTGTGCTTCATGTCTGGGGACAGGTGGATGGTTAACCAAGTGACAGTTCCTGCCAGGTGGTGTGTACACAGACAGTGTGGCTGGGAGGTTTGGCCAAGGCCTGGAGTTGGATTCCTACCCCCTACCCCTGCCACTGCCTGGCTCCACCACCCCGGGCCAACCCTTGGACAGCAGTGCCCAGGTGATGGAGATTGGCCTCTGTCCTGCTGAGGGGGATGGGGAGCACAGTGGCGCATGACTTCCCATGAAGCTGCTGCCCATTGCTATAGAAATCCAGCCTCGGATCCGGGAGTAATGTCAGTGGTGCTCGGGAAACTTGGCCCTTCCTCCAGCCTGCACTTCCTGGAATGGCCCGCTGCTGCAGCTGGAGGCTTTTCTGCAAATGTGTATTATGATTTTATCTTCTCCCCTCCCACAGTGAATTCTGTCTGTGTCAAGTGTTTAGAGATCATTCGAACCTTTCTCCTCACCCCTCCCTTCCCCTTTTCCTTGGCGAAAAGCTTGTGTATGACTCAGTGGTAAATGAATTGTCTAAATCATTTAGTATAACACAAAATAAGGTGACTCCCAGTAGTATATGCTATTACACAACCCAGCTGTACAGTATTTCAGTATATTCAGAGGACCTCCTTTCCATCACCGAGTGATAGTGTGGAAGAGAAGATATGTATCCTTCCTCGTTCTGAAATAGCTATATCCTTATTTCTCTGCTTTCATGTCATCATTGAAAAATCTCAGCATTCTTTGCAAATATGTGTATAGTTTGAAATAAACCACAAACGAAACAAGAATGCATAGATCAGAAGATAATCATGCTTAAAGACATTCTCTTTCTTCAAGGGGGCTGTGAGTGATCGTGAATTAGATCACCCCACAGGAAACTAGTAAGGACTGATTTATTTTGACAATGTTAGCAACATTTGTTGACAGTGTGTCCTGGAGCCTTCATATTACAGCTGAAAGAAGAGATCCTGCCCGTCACTTAACACTGCCCAGAAGGGATCGTACAGGTTCTGGGTCCAGATCCGGGTTGGGTTCCTTACTTTGTTTTTAATCTTTAAAAGTTGTTAAAATACATACATCATAAAATTTGCTGTCTTAACCATCTCTAAATTTACAGCCCAGTGGCACTAAGTACATTCTCACTGTTGTACCATCATCCATCCACAGAACTCTTTCGTCTTGCAAAACCGAAACTGTCTCATTAAACACCAACTCCCTTCTCCCTTCCCCTCCCTCTGGCAACCATCATTCTACTTTCTGTCTCCATGAATTTGACTCCTCTAGGTCCCTCATGTAAGTGGAATCATCCAGTACTTACCCTGTTGTGACTGGCTTATTTCACTTAGTATAACGTCCTCAGGGTACATCCATGCTGTAGCGCGTATCAGAATTTTCTCCCTTTTTAAGGCTGAATATTCCATTTTACACTTGGGCCACATTTTGTTGATCCAGTCACCGATGGACACATGGGTCCTTATGGCTATTGTGAATCGTGCTGCTATGAAATATGGGTGTAGAGATATCTCTTCAAGACCCTGCTTGCTTTTACTTTTCTTTCCTTTTTTCTTTGAAACAGGGTCTCGCTCTGTTGCCCTGGCTGAAGTGCAGTGCCACAGTCATTTCTCACTGCAGCCTCAAACTCCTGGGCTTATTTTCCCACCTCTGCCTCCCAAGTAGCTAGAACAACAAGTGCTCCCCCACACGCCAGGCAAATTTTTTGTGTGTGGGTTTTTTTGTTGTTGTTAGAGACGAGAGTCTCACTGTATTGCCCAGGCTGGCCTTGAACTTGTGGCCTCAAGTGATCCTCCTGCCTTGGCCTCCCAGAGTGCTGGGATTGCAGATTTGAGCTACCACCCCTGGCCAAGACCATGCCTTCAATTCTTTTGGGTGATATATGTCCAGACGTGGAGTTGCTGAATCATATGGTGATGCAGTGTTGCACTTAGTGTTCATATCCGTCAGTCGGAAAAAGCCGCCACACTGCTTAATAAAAGGCTGGGCTGCATTTTGGGATTCGGACCTCCTGTGGAGCCAGGAAGTGTGGGGGGTGGCTCTCTCCACCAGGCCACTTTCCACATTGGCGTTCTTCCGCACTTGTACCACACAGGGTCTGCGAGAACTCCAGGTGTGCCTTAGAGTGGCACTGACCAAGTAGTCTGTGTAGGGGACTCGCTGTGCCCCCCCATGCACAGAGACTGCGTGTGGTCAGATCACTAAGGGCCCAGGCTTCTGTCCAGCTCAGCCAGTTGATCACTCTTGATCTGGGGCCGGCAGTTCCAGGAGAGCCATTTCCTTGCTGTGGCTGCTCGTCAGAGCAGCATCCTGCAGGCTGGGCCCACCCCGGTTCCAGCTGTTTTCAGGGGAGGGCTGGAGAGCTGCCCACGTCCGTGTATGAGCAGCTGGTGGAGAGAATGGTGCTGGTTCTGCCTGCCTTCTGGCACTCCTGGAGCCTGAGTCCACAGGCCGAACCTTCTAGTCCTTCCCTTGAAGTGGATTCTGGGAAGTGCAGTACTGGGCACTGTCTGCCCCATCCCTGGTGAGGATCTGGGCCTTGGGCAGGGTCCTCACTCTCTCTGGCTTTCAGTTTCTGTGTGTGAAAAATTGGGGGAATCCACAGCCTGAGAGCTTCTCTGGAAGGTATGGTTATTTTTTGGTGAGAAATGTCCAGTTGTTTGCAGTAGCTGGCAGGATTGAAGGGCAGAACCAGCGCCATTCAAAAGCAGAAGCAGGAATGAGGCATGGTGTGTGCCGGTTCCATGCTGTCACACAGCACCGCTGCCCATCCTTCAGGGGGCCCTGAGTCACACGCAGAACTGCAGGGCGGCCCTGCTGAAGTTCTTGTGGATGCTGCTGTGGCCCTGTAGAGAGGCGTGGCACGTGCAGTAGGGGCCAAGGAGAAAGAGGTCGTCTGTTGGCCCGAACACTCCCTTGCTTTTTCTCTTGGCTTTATGCAGCATATTGCTTTTTCACACGGGAAAATGTCAGCCCCACACTCTTATTAAAGCAGTGAGTTCTCCCAGGCGTCTGTTGCTGCTCTGATAACCGAAAGGGTATTGTGCTTGTCTTTATCTGCTACACGCACGTGGGTGACATTGATGAGCCAGCCAGATGCCCCCAACTGTGACAGGCAGAATTTAGCTGTCACCCTCCTGAGCGGGTCAGTGGCTCATCTTGTGTGTCCTGATGATGGTCCCTCCTGTTATTTGGCTGTTTGTCAGATACCGAGTTTTCTTTGTAATGGCTTTAATTGCTAACTTTTAAATTCTAATCAGTTTCAAAATAGCACCCTTTTAAATTGAGGTGACACATCTTAGGACATTCAGAACGATGCTTCCTAAATTTGCCAGAATATATTCCACTTACAAAAGCAGCACCTGCGAATGCTTGACAGCCAGGGCCTGTGTCATGAGGAGGTGGCTTGAGGCAGATGCTCCTGGCCACACCTGGATCGGGAGGCAGAGCAGGTTGGGCTAGGAGATATTTCGGTGTTGCCTCAGGGCCACATGTCGAAGAGTTGACCCTGTTATTTCACGACCCTCTCCCTGTATCTAGAGTGACCATGCTGTTTAGTGTCCAGACCGGAGTGCTTTTGAGAAGGAAAGGGGAAATGTTAATAATTACGTGGAGACTGTAGTTAGTATCAGAACATTGGTCCTGTTTTGTGCCTGAAACCAAGAAAGACTAGTGCACTCAGCTCTTCTCTAACCCGAGTATCACAGAGCCAGCGCCACCCCAAGTACCCAATGATAAAAGCTCCAAGTAGCAGGTGCTGGCACGTGAAGGGCAGTTTGTGTTCCTCGCCACTGGAATTAGGATTATGGTTGTAGTAAGTATGTCGACTTCAGTATACTTTTTTTTAAGAAAGTTTTATAGTGCCAACATCTGCAAAAGTAGACACTATTTACTCTTACGTACCAAGCACCCCCCAGGATTTCCCCATGCTTGTTTTATCTTTTCCTGTGTATGCTTGCGCGTGTGGTGGGGATTTAGGGGTGGTAGGGTGCATTTTAAAGCAAATCTCAGATGTTATTTTTCTTCCTGTGATGCTTACTTCAAAGTTTGTACCACTAACCTTGTGCCAGAGTTCTCATGTGGGGCAAGGATTAATTAGAGGCTAAGGGATTTGAAGGACAACTATAAAGTATTAAAAAGCCTGGGAGTAGGTGGTTGATTTGGGGCAGAGGTTATGGTGTTGCTGATACAGTGGCTTCTAAGCTCATCGTGGGAAGGATGCGTTTATCCTTGGCAGCCTTCAGTGATCTCCCCCGCAGGCCTTGAGGTGAGATGTGTTGCGACATCAGGATCTTCTTTGCTTGGTAACCTACAAACCAAGGTGAGAGACCTGGCGGAGCATCCCAGTAGCCTCCTGGCGGCCCCTGCAGAGCTGCATTGTCTGTTTTCCGCTGCAGCATCTGCAGGCCCTCACTCATCCTGTTACACGTAGAGCACCCCATGTGCCTGTGGCCCTCTTCTGCCTCAGTACCAAGATTGTCCTTGGCACCCCCGCTCCGACCCCGTTCTCAGGTCACCCCATGTTGCTTATTAGCAGGCAGGTTCCAGTGCAGACCGCCTGAATCTGAATTTCTCAGGGAGCAGCCCCGAAATCTGCACTCTCAGCTCCCCCGACCCTTAATGTTTGTGGGGTGTCCGGGCCAGGCCTTGGGCTCCTGGCAGTCGGGCCTGGGCCTTCCAAGGGGTTTCTCCTGGAAATCATGTCTTTCCCCATACCCTTTGGTTTCCTAGGTATCTGGTATTCGAAGCCAGTCCCCCATTTCCCTCTGTTTTTGTTGTTATCTCACTGTGGTGATGATTGTAGTAAATACGTAGACTTTTAGAGAATGCAGCCAACTCAGTGGTTCTCAGCCCGTCAGAATCCCCGGGGAGGCTTAGACCTGGGGGTTCCTCTGCTGAGGTCGGGGCTTAGGCATTTGCAGGGTTTTCTTTTGTCTCTTGAGATTCTTACCCACAGCTGGTTTGTTGATGAAAAGTCACCCACATTGGCATAGCACCCGTGGGGCCCTTGTCCCATGCGGTATTTGGTGCAGCACAACAGGGCGTCAGCAGGCCCAGACGTCAGCCAGGCCCAGAACGTCATTTGTCTTCTTGGTGGCAGTGGTTCCATCTGGACTTGGAAATACCATGTTTGAAAGAAGATTTCTGTCATCACTTAATTACAGATAAATGAGAGTTAGCAGTTCTGCCTTTCTTGCCTACCTGCCCAGCCCCTCTGGGATGTGCATTTTAAAGATGCTCGCTGCTTGCACTTTTATTATCCTGTGATTAATTAACTTAGGAGGACGTTTGTCCACTCCCCGTCCAGGCTGCTTTGGGCTTCAGTGGAGCCGCTTCTGGTGTTCGCTGAGGTTCTCCTTTCTTGCGAGGGTTCTTTTTGTCTCCTCTGCTCCGTATTGATTTGTTGCTGCTTATGTTTTTTGGCTTGGTTAAAAATAAGCACTTTTTCCTTCTTGCTCCTGGGCTAGGGGTGAAAAAGACAGTCTTTGTACTTCCACTGTTTGGATTTGGATGTGAGAAATTGATGAGCTAAAAGGCAGTGGTTATTTTTCCCCTCCCTTTTCACGTATCTCTTTGGGGAGCCCTGGAGGAGGAAGGTTTGGGAGGAGTCCCGAGCCGTCTCTCCCGCGCCAGGTCTGAGAACTTGTATGCAGCTGTTCATGTCTTCTGTACGCTTGATCGCCCCCTCTTCCTCTTTCAGTTTTTTTTTTTTTTTTTTTTGCTGTTAATAACTAAGTCATATTTCTGGTTATTTCCTTAATATGGACAGTATTTTCATTTTCTGTAGAGGTGTTGATCGGATGCCACTGCCTGCCTCCCTTGCTGACCTGGTTGGAGTGAAGCAGGTGTGGCCTCGGAAAAGTCTGCGTGGGAAGCCGTCCTGTGGTCATTTGCAAGTCAGCCACCTTCTACCGACTGCACCCTACACACTGGGTATTAGATAAGAAAGGAGCAAACTCAGCTGTCAGGGAGCTGGGGCACTTGGGAAAAGGAAACAAATTATGATAGTAAGATGCATAATAAAATGCCACTGGGACTCACCTGGAGGGATGGCCCAGGCTTCGGGGGGAAGGAGAGAGGGCATGAGGGCATGGGGTGGGGGTTGTACATGTAAGTCAAGTGGCATGCCAGGAGCTGCACACAGCTCAGAGTGGCCTCACGTGTTGGTGGGGGAGGCATTATGCTGGAAATGGGACCAGTGAGAAGGTTGGGTAAGAACCACACAGCGTCCTGTAGGCTGCATTCCAGAGCTGCCACCTCCTGCACTGTCAGATTGCAATGTCTGTCCCGCTGGCCGCACTGCACAGGAGGAGTCCTAGCAGGGGACAGGTGGGAGGCAGGTGGGCCACTAGAGTCCAGGTGAGAGGGAAATGGGCCTTCAGCTGTGGCAGGGTGAATTGGGAGGGAGGGGCCAGAGTTAGAGAAACAGGAGGCAGTGTCTGCAGAACTGGATAGCTGGTGAGATGCTGGGGATAAAGGGGTGGGCAGGGACAAGCTGGGGGAGATTTCAGACGATGATTCTCAAAATGATGCTCTCTGATTTGACAGCATCCTCAATTTGGACGAATTACCTTTCTGTTCCTTCCAAGATGTTGTCACTGGACTCCTAAACTGAAACCTGTTTCCTCTGGCATTTTCTGGTTTCCAAGATTGACTGTGAATTGTAATGACTTCATTTTATTAAATATTCATTGTGTTAAAACCTTCTAGCTGAAAGCCGCCTACATTGGGGTTAAGGTGTAGCTTTGCTTATATTCCTTCACTCTGCTTGTATTCATTCACTTTGCTGTCCTTGACTCTTGGCTGACATTCCTGGAGCCCCTGCCCCAGGACTGCTGTGGGCTGAGGCTGGTGTTGCCTCTCCCTTGAGAGCACGGCCTGCTCTGTGGTGTGCCTGGCTTGGCTACTGGATCTCCCTTCCTGGGCCTGCAGGGGCTTTTCTTTTCTCCTCTGTTTTTAAACAACCTCAGGCCAGGGCCACTCCTGGTCTATTCTTCGATTCTGTGAACAGTGGCTGGCTAGTGCTATGGCCACATTCCCATGCAGTAGTTGAGGCTAAAGGGTCACTGTTGAGAAGCTTTCTTCCTCCTTCCCCACCCTGCTGCCCTCCTCCCGTTGAAGGAGAGCTTCTGTCTTCTGAGTGAGGGCCTCAGCTTTGCCTGTGGGTCAGCTCTGGCTCCCAGCCTGGAAGGCACTGCAGGCTTCTGGAAGAGAGCTCATCTTCAGCGACTGTTTCCAGGTATGATTGCTTATTGGAGGGAAGAGAGCTCATATTCAGCCGCTGTTCCCAGGTATGATTGCTTATTGGAGGCTGGCAGTGGGAGGTGCTCCTAGCACATATCCACATCTTCAGGATAAACGCTCTGTCCCCAGACATTGTCCCTGTTTAGTTTCTTAAACTTATCACTCAGCAGCCTTTAGGATAGTCACTGTTAATAGTACATACAAGTGCGGCCTCTTACATACCTGTGTGTGTGGGTCCCGCCCCACTGGACACACTCCTCCCACATGCTCACACTCTTCCCCATCCCCCTTTAAAGCTTCAAATCTGAAAAGACAGTGGCGCTGTGTGGCTGAGAGCTGTGAGGTAGACTGCAGGTGAAAGGCTGCCCCCAGGACAGCCACATCAACGGCCAGCTTGGGGCTTGCAGAATGCAGTCAGGAGGGAGACCTGTGGCACTGCATTATTTTCCTCCTAGAGCTGAAGCAAGAAGCCTGATAGGTAAAGGGGGCATTTTCAGGGCTGGAATAGATTGGCACAGTCCCTTCCTGAGTGTGGACTCCTTTTCTAAATCTGCAAGCCACAGGTAACCTGGATGCATCCCACAGGTCCCACAGCCCTGGAAAGGCCCCGTGTAACACAGGTGCTCTCTCCTTGCTGCAGAGGCTGCCCCCTGCATTGCTTCTAGAGGTCCCTCACTCACCTTCCCTGAGTTGACTCAAGGGTGTGGGTCAGCCTTTTCAAGGGGTTTTGCTTGTCTACTTTTTCCCCTCCCTCCCTCCCTCCCTCCCTCCATCCCTCCATCCCTCCATCCCGTCGTCCGTCACCCAGGCTGGAGTACAGTGGTGTGATCACAGCTCACTGCAGTCTTGACCTCCCTGGGCTCAGGTATCCTCCCACCTTAGCCTCCCCAGTAGCTGGGACTACAGGTGTGCACCACCACACCCAGCTAATTTTTGTATTTTTAATAGAGGCAGCGTTTCACCGCATTGCCCAGGCTCGGTCTCAAACTCCTGGCCTGGGAGATCCGCCTACCTCGGCCTTTCGAAGTATTGGTATAACAGACATGAGCCACCATGCCTAGCCCCACTCCTCCCCCTTTGTTTTTTAAACGGAGTCTCTGTCATCCAGGCTAGAGTGCAGTGGTGTGATCACGGCTCACTGCAGTTTTGACCTTCTGGGCTCAAGTGATTCTCCTGCCTCAGCACCTGAGTAGCTGAGAACACAGGCACGTACCGCCACACCCAGCTAATTTTTGCATTTTTCGTAGATATGGGGTTTCTCCATGTTGCCCAGGTTTATCTTGAACTCCCGGGCTCAGGCAGTCCACCTGCCTCAGCTTCCAAAGTGTTGGTATTATAGGCATGAGCCACTGCGCCCGGCCTGCTTATCTGATTCTTGATTGCCTGATTTCAGAAGATGTTGCTTCTGCTTTTATGGCTTCCGAAGTCATTTTATGGTCTTGACCTTGTCTCTCCTGGAGAGGGCGGGGGAGGACATTGCGAGGGTTGAGGAATATCCCTGGAGGGTGGGTGACGGTTGCTGCCTGCTTGCTGGTTTATAGGGGGTTCATCTTAGACTGCCAAGAGTTTGGTGGTTTGATCATCGTATTATTTCAGTGATTCTTAGGTCTGGTGTTGAGGCAGCAAGATTTCTGGCTAAACATGTTCCTTTTCCATAGTGGTGATCCTAGGATGAGCCACTATAGACAGGGGCATGCATTGAGTAGAACAAGGGGTTGGGGGAGCCTGGATTTTGAGTTTTTAAAAACCACCTGATTGGTTTGTGTGTGTCCAGCCACAGTGTTCCCTAGGTTGGCTGGCTGAATGAGGTGGGGGTGGGCTTTTTGTTTTGTTGTTTTACGTCTCAGCCATGTAAACATAAACAGGTAAATTGAATAATTCAATGTCCAGAGTGGGGAACTGCAGCCAAGCCCTCTTCACTTTTAGAAGAGCATGGCGTGAATAACTGCAAAGCCTCCCTCTGGTCTTTCCTGCCTCTGTAAGAGTTCTGTCTCCAGAGACGGGCAGAGCCATCCCTGGGCAGGTGTGCTGAGTTGTTCCAGTAGGGCTTCTCTGGTGGCCATTACATCAATCGATCTTGACACATAGGGGTGCCTCTGAGGGCTTCTCACTCTTGATTTAATTCTCAGAAACGCTTCTCAACACGGTTGGTGTCTTACTTAATTATGCCATAATATAGGCTGACAGCCATGCAGTGGGGCAGCCCCCAGGGTGAGGATGGCTGGATGGGCTTGTGCGGTGACTGAGACAGCGACCCAGGAGGGTGCTCTCCATTCCTGGACGTGGAGCCCATGCGTGGCTTACAAGCCGTGCACCCGCCCTGCGCCTCGGCCAGGAGAGCCATCGCCTGCTCAGTGACTGCGAAGCTGCCCACCCCCATGTGCTGCCGTTTCTCTGTACTGAAGCTTCCCTCTTTACGTCACCATAGGAAGCCTGAGATGTAACACCCAGAAGAGGCTTGACAGGCTTGGAATCAAAGGCATGACTTCATACATTGCCCAAGGTGTCGTATTTCCTCCCAGAAACTTCTATTTGGATAAAACAAAAATCCTTTTTTAACCTTTGAAACAGTTTCCAACAGCTGCTTCAAAAAGACATAGTACAACAACTCCTTCCACTTCCTCTTCTGCCCACTTTGTTTCTGTCCTCAGCCTTTGCAGAGAAGTGGACGTCTCTGTTGGAGTTGGAGTTGGGAACTGGGGGAGGAATGTGTGTCTTGATTCTGAAAGGAAAGTCTCATTTCTTCGGTAGAGCGCTTTTGTTCTGTTTGTTTGTTTTTAGACCTTAAGCTCTGCTTATAATTCTGTCTAAGACACCTTTATGGAGCAGTTGCAGTGCCTGGCTCCTCATTAGAGAATGTGCTGCAACATTCAGCCTCTCCTTGGCCTTCTAGGATGGTGGGAGGCACAGACACACACTCCTTTTCCCACCCAGGGATTCGGCATTCAGAAGGGGGGTCTGACTGCTTGGCTCTGACTGTGCAGTTTTCTGGATGGGAAGCCTGCCGTCTTCTGAACACAAAGGAATCCATCTTTTCCTTTGCTTCCCTGAGGAATCTGTTTTCATAGTCCCAGAGCAACTTAGAGAATTCCTAGCCAGGGCACTATTCACAACTCTTCAGGATGAGGCTGGTGCAGCCAGCATGCAGGTGTCTGTACCTTTGTGTGGCTTGTTCAACTCTTTTTCTTTTCCTTTTTCTTTTCTTTTCTTTTTTTTTTTTTTTTTTTGATACACAGTCTTGCTCTGTCACCAGGCTGGAGTGCAATGGCACGATCTTGGCCCACTGTAACCTCCGCCTCCCGGGTTCAAGTGATTCTCCTGCCTCAGCCTTCCGAGTAGCTGGGACTACAGGTGCATGCCACCACGCCTGGCTAATTTTTTCTATTTTTGATAGAGATGAGATTTCACCATGTTAAGCAGGGGGGTCTCGATTTCCTGACCTGGTTATCCATCTCCCAAAGTGCTGAGATTACAGGTGTGAGCTACTGCACCCAACCTATTCAACTCTTTTCTATTAAGGTGCATACCTGGGTTGCTTTCTGGAGCATACTATTCTTCCTCTTGTGGAAATGTCCAGGATCTTGTGTGGTGACCTGGGTTGGATTTTATAGCTTTGCCAGCATAATGATTATAGTTGACGATCACCGTGGCCACTGTTGTCTTTTCTCTCCATTTCCCTGCAACTTTCTGGATCTCCAAGACGTCTTCCTGGAAGGAAGGCCACTGGAGAAGTGTCCTAGTAGAAGCCGCTGTTGTGTCACTTGTTCTGACCGCTGTTGCCATTGTGACACAGTGCTGCACATCTGGTGATGGGAGAAAATGGGGGGCTCGCATTGTCCTTCTAGTGCCTCTAGGAAGCTCAGGATGATGGCCAAGCCAGAAGCGTGGCTTAGGAGCACAGGATGATGCCCTCGAGGTTATGCACAGTTTAGTCGTTTTGTAAACAATGCTGTTTCCTGAAGAAGCAATAAGATTCTGACTGCGTCCTCCCCAAGACAGCCCTGGGAGGAGAATTTCTAATTCTCTAGTTTGCGCAGCAGTGCCTTCTGGAGAGTCTCCACACATGTCCCTGTGTCCACCACATAAGCTAAGGAAGGAAAGCAGAGCCCCTGCAGTTCACTGATGACTTCAGCTACAGATGAACCCGTGCAACAGGAAAGGGGTCCCAATCCAGACCCCAAGAGAGGGTTCTTGGATCTCGCTCAAGAAAGAATTCAGGGCAAATCCACAGTGCAAAGTGAAAGCAAGCTCATTACAAAAGTAAAGGAATGAAAGACTGGCTGTTCCATAGACAGAGCAGCCTCAAGGGCTGCTGCTTGCCCTTTTTGTTGGTTATTTCTTGATGATACACTGAACAAGAGGTGGCTTATTCATGCCTCCCCTTTTTAGACCATATAGGATAATGTCCTGACATTGCCATGATATTTGTAAACGGTCATGGTGCTGATGGGAGTGTGGCAGTGAGGATGACCAGAGGGCACTCTTGTTGCCATCTTGGTTTTGGCCAGCTCCTTTACTGCAACCTGTTTTATCCGCAAGGTCTTTATGACCCGTATTTCGTGCTGACCTCCTGTCTCATCCTGTGACTTAGAATGCCTTAACTGTCTGGGAATGTAGCCCAGTAGATTCCAGCCTCATTTTATCCAGCTCCTATTTAAGATGGAGTTGCTCTGGTTCACCTGCCTCTGACAAAAGAAAGCTCTTGGGGGAGCTCAGACAGATGGGGTCCCTTTTACTTCTTTGAATCAGGCTTGGACCCATCGAGCGCATCGACAGTTGGCTAGCATCCTGAGCCTCTTTCAGAGACGAAGGCAAGGTTTTTCAGATTTTAAGTTGTGACTCACTAAGTAGGTCATGAAATTAATAGAGGAGAATGGCATCAGCATTCATGATGAAAACTTAAGCAGAACATACTGGGGCACATCATACATGTAGGAGCAGGTAGTCCTGTGACACCATATGTGGATCGATGTGCGTGCATGTGTTTAGATAATGTATATATTTAAAGACATGCATTGGGTGCTGGATGTCTATATCAAATTTATTTGTTACTATGGGTTTTGGTGAAAAAGGTTGAAAGCTACTAGGATGGAGCATAGCCAGGAGGGAAATAAAAAGAAGCTATCAGAGAACTAGGTAATCTGGCTCCTACACAGACTCGCGTTTTGTGTGAGTGGGGACGCGGCTCGGCCTGGGTCCACTCACAGGCAGCTTCCTCTTCAAACTGCTTGTCGTCGTGGGGCAGGCACCATCTGCGCCAGCCCTGCCCTTGACTCTTACACGAGGCTCATTTGCTCACCGTCCTTGCCCTTCCTTTCCTTCCTCGGGCTTCAGCTTCTTGCTCTGCTGCTTGTATCTACGGCCTTCTCTCTGGCCATGGTTTGGGGAAAATCACTCCATCTTTCTGTGCCTTCAGTGTGTTTGTCCCATGTGAATGAAACGTAATCGATGCTTGGTGACTTGGCTAACCTGCATTCAGTCCTTCTGAGTACTTATTTACATTCGATTTATTATTTTTATTTTTAGAGATGAGGTCTTGCTGTGTTGCCCGGGCTGGAGTGCAGTGGCGTGATCATGGCTCACTGTCATCTCAAACTCCTGTGCTCCAGCAGTCTTCTCACCTCAGCCTGTGGAGTAGCTGGGACTACAGGTCTGAGCCACTGCCCCTGGCCTGAAGACATTTAAATGAAATAAAATTAAATGAGAGAATGAAAATAAATAGGCCTATTACCATGCCTGAGACAGACTCAGATGTCAGCTAGCGATCAGTTCTCTTCTTACATGCAGGAGTGTTTCTGTAGTCAGATTGGACACTTACACAAACAGTCATTGATGGGAGGCGGTCATCCTTCAACATTTTAAGGATCTCTTTGTGTTTTTAATTTTAATCACAGTAAGCACATTTTCATGTATTAGAGAAAAGAGGAAAAACACTCATAATGCTTTCTATGTAGAAACAAGCACTATAGTGGCCTTGGTGTTGTGTTTTGAAAGGACTGGGGAATGAATTCATGGAGAACATCTGAGGATGCCTTCCAGATTCACCAGTCATCAGACCCCTTAGTACCCTCCCCGGCCCCCGCCCCTGAGTTCTTTTCATGATTCCACCCAGAGGTCTTGGTTGTGAAAAGTTTCTTTGTCAGATGGTGAGCTCAGTCTGTCTGGCTGAGGCTGCCCGCTCTTGCGAGATGGATTACAGCCTTTGTTTTCGCGACCGGGCTCCTGGCACGACCTCGGGGCCCCTGGTTGGTGGCACTCACCATTCACTCTGTGGATGAGTCTGGTGGAACTGATATGTTCATAAAAGCTACTGGCAAAAACAAAAAACAACAAGCTACTGGTGCCCAGTGCCTCTCATGAACTCTCACGCAGATTAATCGTGTGAGTCTATCTGCGTGGGGTGTCTACCTTGTAAAGAATCAGAAATGGTTTGGTTTCTCTTTTCACCCATTGTTTGGAGAATAATAAGTCTCTGTCGGATTAGCTTCTTGGGGCGTCGGTGCTCTTTGAAAAGAGCTTGCATAATCAGTGTCTGGTGAGCTGTGAGGCCAAGAGCATATTCCCATTGTGCTTTGGGGATATGTATTTTGCACGTTTTGAATATTTCACCATTCAGTCTTGTCAGAAGTCAACCTGCTGTCCACCCTGCCCTTGCAATTGAGATGTAGGCCCTTCATCCACAGGGGATGAATTTTCTCCACCTGGGCCACGTTCTTACGAGAGAGGAAACCCGGGTCCTTCAGCTCATCAGCCTCTGCTGCAGCTTTCCCAGAGTCGGTACAGAGCCTATGCCATCAGTGTTTTTAAGAAATAATCTTGAGTCAGAAGGAATGTGACCACACAGCCACAGGTGTGAGGTCTCTGGACCCCTTTAGATTTGCTTTTTCTGCCCCTTCTGAGAAATTTCTGGGAGAGAAGGTAATATTATGGGTATCCCTCCAATAAAAAGGGACAAGGAAGCTCTAACCCCCCAGGACC
Organism: Ateles fusciceps; assembly: GCA_036589455.1. Taxonomy (NCBI): domain Eukaryota; kingdom Metazoa; phylum Chordata; class Mammalia; order Primates; family Atelidae; genus Ateles; species Ateles fusciceps. Next base: position 1,275,513 of record JAZHEH010002229.1, read on the forward strand.
TCAGAATGTCACCTTATTTGGAGATAAGTTCTTCACAGATATAATCAAATTAAAATGTGGTCATCAGCATGGGCTGTAGTACGACTGGTGTCCTTATGAAATGGCGGATTCAGAAAGAGCTGGACACACGTGGAGGGGAAGACAGTGACAGGAGAACAGACAGCAGGCACCATCTACAAGCCAAGGAGAGGGGCCTGGGCAGCTCCTTCCTGCACGGCCCTCGCAAGGAACCAGCCCTGTGCCCCTTGAGCTCAGACTTCGGAACTGTGGGACAGTGCACTTCTGTTATTTCAGCCTCCCAGTTTTCTAGCACTTTCTACGGCAGCCCTGGCAGACTTACTCAGGTGGTCTCTGTCAGGTTATTTATAACTCACCTTATCACATTGGTAACATGGTTTTAGCATTTGACATGACTGTCCAAGACCCCTTGAGTTCTAATATTTACATACTAGCACTTAAAAAGACTTTCTGTGACCGCGGCGTCTTTGCTGGTTAGGGTCTGGGTCTGGGGCTTTGGTTTCCAAACATCAGGGTCCTCCCAGGTGCAGCTGCCCCGTGCCCCAGGCACCCCCACCCCGTTTCCACGTGCAGTTTTCTATGGAAGCATTTCCCAGGTCCTCGGCTTCCCTTCTGTGTAAGCATCACTTTCTGTCACATCTGTGGAGCAGAAGTCCTAAGGCAGTCACTGTCTGGGGCTTGCCTGGGGTTGTGAGAACCTTCAGTCCTGGCTCCAGCCTCCCTCTGGCCCTCTCACTGGCTGCCTGGGGCTCCCTGAGGTTTTCGCTCTGGGGTGGGGCCCTGCCTGCTGCCACTGACCTTCCAGAGATGGGCCTCTCCCTAATTATAGCTCATCTCTTAATCCCGGTCATCATTTCAGCTGGCTGTCCTTGAGCTGAAAAATTGGAATACAATCCAGCGTATAGCTAGCTGTTTAAAAACCGCCTTACTCAGAGGGAGTCTAGATGAGGAAATTTTAGCTTCTTCAGGATCCTCCAAAACGGATCAGGAATGATTGACTCTGGACAGGGTCTCCTCCTTTGGGGTTGGGAGGGGCAGGGAGGACTCTCCCAGAACAGTCCCATGGGCAGAGCTAGGTTTTGTGAGGACTGGAGCGTTGTCATTTGAAGACCATTTCTAAGAGAAAGAGTGATTGTAAACCCCAAACTGGGCTCCCAAGTGAATAGCACAAAGGACCCCACAGAATATCACAAATTGTCCATCCTGACTGGAAGAGAGAGAGAGATTAGATTGAAGGGGTCATCAGGGCACTCTGAGGGTCACCAAGACTCCAGACAGTTCACTCAGGAGTTCTGAGCAGAGGACACAAGTCTTGCTTTAAAAGGACTAATTCTCTAGTGATTTTGCCACATGAAGAGTGGAGGGGAAGCATTGTGTCAAATCAGAAAAAAACCACGGGATCAGTGCGGAGGGCCTGGGTGGTGGGCTCTGTCCTGGTGGGAGAGACTGGTAATGAGGCTGAGTTGGTGGGTGGTTGATAGAAATAGAAGAGTAAAGATTTTGTATTTTTAGGGTGGGGAAGAGAGAGTCACTGATTTGAGATGCAACTGGAACAGCAAGTAGACCTAGCCTCTGGGTGGCGATGACCTTCTGGGATTGGCATTTGGAGAGGGTGTGGTTTGGGGGATGGGAGAGCGGGGGGTGGGGGAGAGGGAGAGAGAGAGAGAAAGAGAGAGAGAGAGAGAGAGTATGTGTGTGTGTGTGTGTGTGTGTGTGTGTGTGTGTGTGTTATGGCAAAGACCTGGATCCTGAATCTTAAGAGAGAGAGTGTGTGTGTTAGGCAAAGACGTGGATCCTGAATCTTAGAGAGAAACTGTCATTGCATTGTACTGATCGGGCTGCTTCTCAGCGGCTCCTGGTTACATGGCTGAAGTCCACCCTGTCATTTTGAGGTCTGTTCTGGCTTCCACACTGGTCTGCATTGCCATCCTAGGGAAGTCACCTTGTCCTTGGTAGGATATATTTGTTGGTGAGTTAACTCAGGAGACTCCTTCTTGTGTTTCTTTTGCCTTTAATGTTCGTTTCCTGAAATTGATTCTTCCTTCATAAAGTCGCCAGCCGTTTTCAACATGCTTCCTAGACGCTGGATATTTAATTATTCGTTTGTCATTGATCAATCAATTTATTTATTTATTTTGGCCTGTACTGTGGCCCTTAAGCTGTCACATTTCCTACAGCTAACTTGGCTTAACTTTCTAATGCAGGGGCAGAATGTCACCTGCAGGTTGTGGCTTTGGAAAGCAGTGTGGAACTCGAGGGGGCATGGCAAGCAAGCTGGTGGTGTCTTTTTTTAATAGCACACCTTCCCCTGTGATGTCAGAACACTGTCTACACACTCTGATTAATTTCAGTCAGTCCTAAGATGTAGCAGATGAAATGTTGGGGGAGACAGCTCCTCTTGCCTCAGGAAGCTAGCCATCTTGTTTGGGAGATAAGAAAAAGCAACCATTTTGAAAATACTTTGGTTCTGTCATTAGAGAGCTGATCAAGTGGAGTAAGGCAAGGTCAGACTGGGCTGCATTATGTTTTGATTTGGAGAAACTATCACGAAAGAGGTAACGTTGAGTCAGAGCCTGAGAGAATTGTGGAGAATCCACGCAGGCGTAAGTCAGGTCACCCCAGGAGAGCGCTCATTTAAGGCCATGCGTATGGTGGTCATTTGACCTTGGTTCAGACGCCACTTCAGTTTAGATGCATTTAAAAGCAGAGAAAACACTGGAACTTACTGTGTAGTATTGAGTGAGCGTGAATTGAGACGTGTGTGAACCATTGAGCATGACACATGGCGTGTAGTGAGCACCATTATAGCAAATTTATAGAAAGCTGCATTATGTCACCGTACACCCAGGGAATGGCTTGGCGGGTGGGGGAGCAAAAACACCACCAAGTACTGGCAAGGACATAGAGCAGCTGGAACTCTCATCCCTTGCCTGTGGGAATGCCAAATGGTACAACCACTTTGGAAAATAGTTTGGCAGTTTCTTACAAAGCTAAACACATGTTCTCATGCAACCCAGTACTGCCACTCTTAGATATTAGCCAAGGGAAATGGAAATTTATGTGCTCATGGGATTCATCACGGCATTATTCATATTTGCCAAAACTGGAAACGATGTAACTGTCCCACGACCGGGGAATGGATAACAGCTGTGGCGTGCTTACACAGTGAACGCAGCATGCGGGTGCATGCAGCGTGCGGCGGGATACCCCCCTGCAAGAGGAAAGGCAAGCTCGGTACCCACAATGTGGATGGATCTCTACACATTATGTGCATTAAGAAGCCAGGGTCCAAAGGCCACATGCTGTATACTTCAGTTCATATGACATTCTGGAAAAGGCAAAACTCTAGAGAAAGCAGATCAAGGATTGCCAGGGGCTGGAGGAGGGAGTTAACTACAGAGGTCCTCAGGGGAGTTTTGGAGGGTGGTGGCACTGATCTGTATCTTGATTGTGGTGGTAGCTGCATGACTATACGCAGATGTCAAAACTCCCAGATCTGTATATTAAGAAGAGTGAAGTTTTCTGTATGTAAATTATACTTTCATTTAAAAGCAGAGAAAAAGAATCATGAGCCAAGTCAAGGAAGTGAGAAGGATCTTGTTGTATGTGGAGAACCGTCATGGAACAGGCCAGAACTGAGCACAGATAAGGGTGGATGGGTAGGATGGACTGTGACTCCAGAGGGGTTGAAAGGGAAGTGTCTGCGCCAGGCGTGGTGGAGACACAGAGAGCCCTCTGGAGGCCCGGGGCAGCATCGGGGCAGGATGAAGGGGGCATTTCGAGTTGTATGAGGGATGGGTCGTGTGGGGGAGATAAGAGGCCAGAGGGCCCAGCCAGGAACTAGTGCAGTTCTCTAGTCTACAGATAAGGCCTGAACGCAGCAGTTGGTTGTAGGATTCTGGAGAGACTGGAGCTTAGAGCTGATTATATTATATATATGTGGGCTGCCTTTCTCAGAGGTGGGGAAACTAAGGCATAGAAACACTAACTTTTATTTTGGAAAAATGCTAAACATAGAAGTAAGAGCTAGGCTTCCTGAGGCACTTTGCCAAACTTTATGCACAGGAGCTATGGTCTGCAAAATCTTTCTAGCCTGGGCTCCCTCTCTTGACCTGAGACTCTTCCAGGGAACCCAGTGTCCACAAGAGTGGAAGCAGCTGGCCAGGGCCACAGAGCTGTAGCTGCCCCATGGGGCAGAAGGCCTGGGGCTCTAGCAAAGTGTCCTGTAAGTATTGCTGTTACTTCCCTCCATGTAAACCAAGTCAGGCTTGCAAATTAGCAGCCTTTCAGGTCCTTTCTCTCCTTCTGGAGGTCTTACATGTTGCAATAGTCTACCCAGCCCGCCACCTCCTATCACAGGTAAAGATTTTGTACCATCAGCCTGCAAGTAAGTTGGATGAATGCCACCATCTGAAAGGCTTTTGTTATTTGCACACGAGGTCGTGAATAGCTGGCAACAAAGAGGATTGAGCCTTGGACCTAGTGTGTCTGAGCCGTGCCCCAGCCCCCATGCCGCTTTGGATTTCAGTGGCCTCTACAGCAATTTATTATTCTTACATCAGATATTTGAAGTAGGTGAAGGGGCAGGTGGCATGTGTCTGGTGAGGTTGCTGACACTGCTTTTGGATGAGAGAGAGAGTAGTGGTTGAAACAGAGCATTAAAAAAAGCATACACTTTAACCTGTAACCCACAAACATTGCTTTGAGTTTACCCAGCCTGGGAAAGGACACTACCCTTGCCCTATTGGCTGCAGCCCTTTGCTGTTGATGTGAGGCTTCATTTACCTGGGAATTGACAGGGTTTTGGTCAACAGTTGCTCCTTTCTGGGAAATCACTTTAAATGCCCTGTCACATCTCATCTGCATACAAAGGGAAAGCCTCCCACTACTTTTTCTGTTCAAGTCTTTAGCACTCCCCTCAGTTTATTAGAAGGATCAGAAGAAAGAGACCCTGAGTGTGAGGTGAGGCCAACCGGAGACATACACCCAGTTATTTCGTTTCTTTGTTTGGATCCCTGCTTTTCATTTCTACAGATTCTGAAACAGACATTTAAAACTAAAGTCTGGTTAGTGGAGGATCAGATGCATCAGACTTTTCTCAGAGCAGGGGGGACAGTCACTTTGCTCTGAGCTTGAGCCATGAGGTCCACACCATGCCTATTTGGGTGGGGGCCACCTTGAAGTGTGCAGTGACCTCAGGGTGCCAGATCACCCTGGGCCATCGTGGTCTCCCCCGGGCAGGCTGTACCTGGTGAAGGTGATGGACTCCACGTCTCATGTGTCGTGAGGCCAAGTGCCTGTTGCTTAGCTTGAAGAGGAAGACACCGAGTTCACCTCCCCCCTACCTGCAGGCTGGCTGGCTCTGGGTGCAGTGACCCTCCTCTTCCTGGTGTTGCTGTTTTATTGTGGACCTGTTGGAAGTGCCAGCTTGGCTGGCCTTTGGCTGGGATCCCTGTTTACTAGAGTTTTGCTCCTTGCTCTGGAGGAGTCAGCTGCTGTGCCTTCTGGGAGGACTGCCAAGAGTTGCTGAGGGGGAGTGGGGAGTCCTCTCTGTGGGGTGTCTTCTGAATCCAGCAGCCACACCACCCAGATGCTTCCCTCCTCCCCCAGTTCCTAGACCAGTGTCCTTAGTTTCTGTTCACTGATCAGGCCTTTATCCCTTCTCCAGGACGACCACCATCATCTGCTCATAGTCCTTCCTCACGTCCTTCCACTAAGTGCTTCTCCAACCCATTGTCTTTGTCATAGTGAAGTGATCCTACTGCTAGTATCACAATTTTCCACTAGTGCTAATAAAACTCTCTGAAGTTATCAAACATGTGGTATGGGCCAGGCACTATACCACGTGTCTACAGAAATCCTGTACGGTGACTGTTGACCACTGTCCTCATTGTGTAGGCGAGAGTGAGCCTTAGGAAGGGTGTTGGATGTGGCCAGGACCACACACCATACCTTGCACTCACCTCTGATCTCTGAAGGGCAGGGCCTCCCTGTATTCCGTGATCTCCGCATTTCTTCTTCTAGCAAAAGACTCAAAAGAATTTTGAAATGAATAAATTGGTTCTATCAAAGATGGCTCCTAAAGCGCAAAGGCTCTTTTAGCCCTGCGGATGCACAGGCGCTCTCAGACCCTTTCTCAGTGTTACAGAAGGGAATATAATACCCAAAATCGGGGTTTTATTTATTTATTTATTTATTTTGGCATAAACTGTAGCTAGCACTAGATTTTGCTCCATCCAGAGCTGTCTTGACTGAACTGCCCTTCCATGTTGTGCCCCCAGCGTTTTTATGGGCAACGGCCATATACAGTCTACTTCCTATCTGTCGTGAAGTTGTTGAGGATTTCCTGCATTATTTCACTCTGCGTTCGTGTCTCTGTTATCTCGGCTGCCTAGCAAACTGTCCCAAATGGAATGACGATTTATTACTTCTTACAATCCTGTGACTGTCTGGGCGGTCCTTTTGCTGACTTCCCCAGGGCTCACGTGTGCCCTGGGGTCAAGTGATAGCAGAGTTGGCTGGCTGGTCCAGGATGGCCTCACACATCCTATGTATTTGCCAGCTGTTGTCTGGGGCGCCTCAATTCTCCACATGCCCCGGAAGCACAGACCAGCTTCCTTACACCATGGTGGTCTCAGGGCAGCATTCTAAGAGGGCAAGTCCAATGTGCAAGTGCCTATTAAGCCTCTCCCTGCCTCATGTTTGCTGGCATCCAGTCGCCCAAAGCAAATCACACGGCCCAGTCCGGAGTCCGACTCCAGCTGTCCATGCAGCAGTGGCAAAGAAATATGGCCACTTCCAATCCACTGCAGTCCAGTACCCAAAATCTATTCCTTTGATGGCACATTTCGGAATCTAACAGTGGAATTTCAGTCTCTCTCGAGATACTCATGACTTCATTTGGGTGGTGAGCATGTGGTTAGTTGGAGCACAAGCTTCAAAGTTCAACCTGAATTGGAATTTTGACTTGATCACTGACCATTGCTCCTTTGGTAGGTGACTCACATCCATTTCTTCGTCTGTGGAATGCATATGATGATACTTTCCTTCCTGAGATTATTGCGAAGTTAAATTGAGAGTATACATGAAGTCTCTGGCCCGTGACTGATCTCATTACACCTTAATTCTCGTTTCTGTTCCTTCTTTTTCTTCTGTCTCTGGGAAGTTCAGAGTTGAAAAATTCAGCTTGACCACAGCATGTTTACTTGGTCATTTCCTCAGCCACCATGTTCCATTTGCTTTGTATTTCTATTTAGGTTTTTGTATAGCCACCCAATCCTTTTTGGAAAAATAAGGAATATTATTAAAGTAAAACTGACTAGTAAAATTCTATAAAAATAATAAAAAAAAATCTTGGCACTCCCAGTTCGTTGGTTTTGCTGGTAAGAATCAGGGTATAGTGCTATTGAACAAGCTTGTGTAAATACAAATGAGTTTCCACATTCCTATAGAATTGACCCAAGTGATCTTTGCAGATTTTCACAAGCACTGAGGACTGACCAGCCTTCTCACAAGCCTTCCAGCACTTAATTCATCTGGTCCAACACATCCCTAAAAAGCTGGGTTCTTCAGGGTGCTATGCTGAAGCTCCTACATCTGATCACCTACTATATTCCACACCTTTTTCATACATTCTCTCTCATCCTCTGAGAATTTGGCATTCTGGATGATGCTGCTGACATAGAGGAATAATTTATAAAGTTTTAGAGTTCTAAATCTAGTTCTTTCTAGTTTCTCCTGGGGCTCAGAAAACAATACCCCAAAATGAAGGCCTCAGAAGCAAAAGGTTTTTCACTTTCTCCTGCCCTCCAGCTGTCAGCCTCCTTCTCCCCGAGGCTACCCATAGATGCTAGAATCCCTCTTCCCTAAAACAGGTCCTAGGGACCACAACCCACTTTCCCCAAAGCCAGCCATCAAACCTGAAAGTACGACTCCAAGTTTCCCTCTGCCTTGCTATGTAAATACTGTTTATAAAAACGTTATGTGACTTACTTTTGTTTGACTGTAGGTCATAAGACCCCCATTCCAGAGAGGGTCCTGCCCACACCCAGAATGAAGGAATGCTGCTTAGAGAGGCTGAGAGGAATCTAGACGGACGGGCCTTGCTGGGCTTCCCCACGCGATGTTAGCTTTGGATCCTGCCCTCTTTGTCCAGTCATATTTCCACATGGCCGTCCATACTGTGTTGAACTTAAGCATAAAAATGGACAATTTCCCCTGTATCGTTGGGTCTTCGTTCTGATGGCTCTTGTATATACACCTTAAATCAATGTGTATGCTTTTTCTCTAATTAATCTGCTTTTTTGAATTGATTTTTCAGCAAAACTTCAGAGGGTGATGGGGAATGTTCCCCTTGACCCCTGCATTTCCAAGCCAGTGGACACGTGAATCTTTGGCTTACAGAGGGATAGGAATCAGGTAAACATGTTCTTTGAAATAGCATTAAAACAACAGCAACAACAAACAGACTTTTCTCCAAATGGACTGTTACATTCTCCCACCTCAGTGTGCTATGAGGTGAGATCCTGGCCCCACTTGGAACAGGATCCATGGAGCGGGCACATCTTGTGGGCCACTGGCCACTCCTGAATTCCACGGATGTGCTGGGGCCGAGATGCAGTGGAAAGATGACCCGTGACTGTTCCCAGCGCTGTTGCTCATGAGAGACTGTGTGATGTGGTGACTCCAGCGGTCTCTTACGCTTTAGCGTTGTCAGCTGTACAAGGGAGTGCGGGGTAACTTCTCAGGCAGTCGTGTGTCTCTGGGCTCAGCTTCTGTTGAGAGCCTTCTACACTGCTAGCGTCACAGCTGATGTTCTTTTATTTAATTCCTCCACATCACAGTGGATAGAAAACATGGTTTCTATTGCTATGAGCTCCAGAGCAGGAATTTGAATTTGCCTTTGAAGTCTGAGCTGCTCAGAGCAGCTCACCCTCTTCCAGCTTTCCCATCAGGATCAAATGAGATGAAGTGTGTGGGAAGGAGAAGCAACCCTTAAAAGTAGATCTTGGTAAAATTACCGTTTTCCAAAGTTGGACCAGGGAAGCTAAGAGGAAAGATGGAGAGTCCCCCCACCTCTCTGGGCTGCCATGGGCCAGGCTGGTGCCATTCACTTGGTGTCAGTGAGCTTATTGGATGTAGCCTTCCCAACCACGTGGACACGGGGTCAATCTGTCCGTCCCAGAACTGGCTGGGGTGGTGGCTGGAGCCTGGACTCTGGGCCAGTCACACCCCGATGTGACACTGGATACACTACCTGTTAGCTGTGTGCCCTTGACTTTGTCTTTTTTGGGTCTCAATTTTGTCATCTTTTATTAATAAAAGGGTTATTAATACCATACCTCTAAGATGATGTGCAGAACACATACGTAACTGCAGTAGCACACGTGTGGTTACTCTATAAGGCCTGGCACGTAGAAGGTCCCTGGAAAATGCCAGTTCTGTGAAGGTGGCGTCACTGTCACTGTTATTCCCATGTTCTGGGTTGGTGGCGGAAGGGCCATGAGGCCCGTGGGGGAGTTCCCGGTAGAGGCCGGTGCTTTGCTTTCTCTTCTCATGCGTGCAATTGCCCATAGATGCGCTGTCAGTACCCAGGTTCCCTGCATACATTATGCGCTGACATAAGCACACAGGACCACTTTGGTCTAGATTGACCAGTTTCTTGGAGAAAGCTAAGATTTGGTAGGGAAAGGGATGTGCGTAGAGGGACAAGCCCCTCAGCGGGCCTGGGGGGACTGCATCCGATCATGCGATCTCTCCCTGCTTGGGACAGCGGGGTGCTCTCTGGGCCCTTTTTCTGATTGCAAGGTAGAAGGGAGGCCACCTCAGATTCTAGAGTAGTGCCTGGACCCCAGACCTTAAAAGCAGAGGCCAGCTCACATGTGTTTCTAGAAACAGCTTTTGGGTCTCCTGCCCCATGGGTTCCTGTAGTGGCTTTGGGCAGCGTTTGGAACTTCTGGCCAGATAAGATCCCTTCATGATGTGAAATACTGCATAAGGTTGAAGTTTCAACTTTAACATGTCTGTGCTACATTTTTAAAACTACTCAAAGATTCATGAAGATAATTTAAAAACATGAAAGTTTGAGAGGAGAGCCAACACTCATCATTCTCCACTCTTAACACAGTCATTTTTATTGCATTCCATTCCAGGCTAATCCATATGGATACATATTTTTATATAGTTGTTTCATTGTGTACATAAAATTTTGTCTCCTGCTTTTTCATTTAACATAAGCATTTTGCAGGTGGCTATGTGATCTTTATAATGTTAATGGATACATAATATTCTTTGAAGGGGCTGTTAACAGAAATTAGCCTTGTACTGGTGAGTGCTCTAAATTTCTTCTGTTTTTTCTCTTATACATAATGCTGCAGTATTTGCGCATAAGATTTATTCCTTATTTTAGGTTAGTTCACTGGGATAAATTCACAGAAGTGAGATTTCTTGGCTTAAAGGTTTTCAGTAGCTTTCTAGTTCTTGATGTAGGGTACTAGCTTGCTTTCTGATAAGGTTTAATTTACACTGTGTCCTTTTGCTTTTAAAATAAGATAGTGAGACATCTGCAGCCTGTGTTGTGATGCCAAGTATTGGGATAGTATGGAAAATGTACCAGCTGTTGAAGGCAGAGAATGGACATATAAATGAGTGAGCCAGAGGTAGGGGATCTCACAGCTTGTCCCTGGGTGGCACCAGTCAACCTGTCCCAGGGCAGCACTGGAGAGGAAGGGAGGCTCTCGGGGTAGCCAGAGCCCCTGAGAAGGGCTGGCAGATGCCCCACAGGGCCGGAGCTTTCTGTGTGAAGTCCTGCTGTAGGTCACTCACATTAGGCACGATGTGAACCTGCTCTGCTCAGCTACTGTGATCTGATTGAAATAACCTTCTAAGAAAAGGGCTTGGAATTGGGGGAAAGAGCACCGTTTTGGATCTGGAGTCTAGGACTCCAGATGGAACTGCTTGAACTACCTTAACCCATGTGTTTAACTGTGTTTAAAGTGGGCTAATAAGGCATGACAGTGTCCTCTGTACAAATCCTTTGTGAAAGAAGAATTTGTAATTTATAAAATAAAGACCTTTTGAAAAAATAGATCAGGATAATCCTTACAGGGTTTGAGGGTAATAGTCATACAGCTAATAGCTACTGAACCCTGAACAAAGAAAATGTTAATGAGAAAATGTACATTTAAAATTAATAAAAAGAAACATACAGTCCCTATGTATTGCTCATTTGTTAGAAACTTTTTCAGGCACTCCTCCCCGCAGGGTCACTGAGATCCTCTTGAGTTTCTCTTTCTTGGGAGCAGATAGCACACATTTTGCATGGTGTGCCTCACATGGTTTTCTCATCTTCTAGCTGCTTTCACCATCTTTCTTAACATCCCACATGGGTCATCATTATTTTCCTAACTTTGAAAGGATTTATCAGGTCTTTTTCAAATGTCTCTTTCATCAGTCCTCGGGATGCACAACCTTGGCCTCGCCGTGGAGAGATGGCGGCAGGACAGTGGACTGCAGGGTTTCAGTGAGCACAGAGGCGCGTCTCGTCCCTCCCTTCTTGCTGTGACCAGTGGTGTGATTTGCTGGTCTCTGCCTTCTGCTGTCTCCCAGGGCAGCTTGGTAAAGCCTCTCCCTCTCCCCCGACTTCTCTGCTTTCTTCCCCTTTCCCAAAATCCAGGTCTAATTCTAATGGTCCCCCAAGAGAAGTCAACTGAAGTCTGAGGTTTCTCCCTTGGAAGAGAACGGGTAATTGCTGTACAGAGAACCTCAGATTGGGGGAGAATTGCTGTATGGGGGACTCATGAGGAGTAAAAGAGAGAACATACTAGTGCCACCCCAGTGCCGGGCCTGGGATGGGTGTTGAATACGCATCAGTCCCTCTCTCTCACACTTGGGTTGGCTGTACCTGGGCTGTACTGCCAGGAATTTCTGACTCTGAAATGATTTGTGATGAGATGAGTCAAGGGAGAAGCTTAATTACAAATTTCCCATTTCATTTGTAACTCTCAGCCCTTCGGGGCTCTTTGCATATCATTCTGAGACTCATTTTTTTGCCTGGAGATGCTCTTCCAAACAAATTCAAGTGTTTTATTTTTTGGTGGCAGGAAGTGACAAAGGATTTCTCACTCTGTTGCCCAGGCTGGAGTGTGGTCATGCAGTCGTGGCTCACTGCAGCCTCAAACTCCTGGGCTCAGGTGATTCTCCTGCCCCAGCCTCCCAAGTAGCTGGGACTACAGCTGTGTATCGCCACACCTGGCGAATTTTTAGAATTTTTTGTAGAGGCAGGGTCTCACCATGTTGCCCAGGCTGGTCTTGAGCCCCTGGGCTCAAGCTGTCTTCCTGCCTTGGCCTCCCAAAGTGCTGGGATTACGGTCGTGAGCCACCACTTCCAGCCCTGGAGCCAGTTCTGACTCAGTGGTTACAGAGCTGGCCTAGGAGGGAACCAGTTGTAAGGAAGTTAGGCCCTCACAGGAAGGATTTGACCAGATGGTGGTGGGAGATGGCGGCACCTACTGGTGACAAGTAGCATTGCACTGTAGTTCTGCAAGACCTGCTCCTGGGCTGCGGTGAAGTGGGGGAGGAAAGCAGCCTTGCAGGTGTATTGACAGGATGGTGGTGACGCTGGGTGGGGGGAGGAGGTGGAGCAGCAGGGATGTGAACTACAGCCTGGCCTGCCGATGAGGCTGCCTCCTGCTGGCCTCCCTGCGGCTGCTCTGCTGTGGCCCTTGGGCGCCATTCATGACCCAAGTGCTGCCTGAGGGTATCACCTCTCTTCTCCCACCTTTTATTCTTATCTATTGGGAATGATTATTATTTTCTAAATTTTAAAATACAATTGACTTTTACATAAGTCACAGGGGAAATAATTTTCTAAAATACCCCCCCCTTTTTTTTTGATGAAGAGACGTTTTCTAGTTCAGTTTGCAGAAGTTCATTTTTCTAAAGAGAACCTGCTTCAGCTGTAGTTGAGAAACCCAGAACAAGAAGTGAGCTGCGCTTGAGAGAGGGCTTTGCGTGCCACCCCCTGACTGGGGGAGGCGGTGGATGCAGAGCCAGTGTTAGAGATTGGGGCCATAAAAGACTCCTTAAAGTGTCAGGCGCTCAGCTAACTTATGGGCTAGAATGATCTATCGGCTCTTAAAGGACCTGCTGCTGTTCTTGCCTTCAGGAATGGGGGAGTTATCACCAGGAGCTAAGAGCTGACCTGCTTCATAAACTCTTATTTAGACCCAGGAATAAAGTAAAAGCTGCATGTTAATGTAACAAACAGCTGTCCCTGTGCGCGCCTTCTCTGGGCTGCCTTCTGCTCAGCATGAACATTTGGGATGGCCTGGCAGCTCTTGAAGAGGATGGTGCTGTGGAATAGATTCCTCTTAGGCCTCTCCCCCTCCTGTCCCTGGAAAATTGGCTTTCAAGTGAGCATTTATCAAGAGATTAATACCTGAGTTTCCTTGAAGGAAGAGGGAGGTGAGAGGGCTTAAAATTGCCACTAAAAATGAACAGGCCCCCTAGAAATACATGCTTGACAGATGTTGGCCCAGGAGTGTTCAGTGTGATTGCTTTCCCTCTAGGGAAATAGGATTATGCACACATTTTTGTAATTTTTTTCAATTTTTTTTTTCTAGGACAGTTTTAGACTTACAGAAACATTGGGAGCATTGTGCAGAGAGTGCCTGTATATCTCATACCCAGTTTCCCTGTTATTAAAATCTTACGTTAGTATGATTTATTTGTTATAAAGAACCAGTATTGATACGTTATTAACTAAAGTTCTCACTTTACTCAGATTTTTTTACAGCATTCCCCAGTGTTCTTTTTCTGTTTGAATACGTTACGTTATCTGGAATACCACATTCCAGTTAGTGATCTGATCTTCTTACTGTGACACGTTTTTAGACTTTCTTTCCTTTTTTGTTTTTTTGATGAGCTTGACAGTTCTGAGGAGGCTTGGTCAGGGATTTTTTAGAATTTTTCTTGTTTGGGGTTTGTTTGATGTTTTTTTCTCATGATGAGACGAGGGTTATGGGTTTGAGAGAGGAGGACCACAGAAGTAAAATATGCATGAATTTTTAAGCAAGTTGATTAATGAGTTAATTATGGAGAGAACAGGAAGTTTAGTAGCCTGAATAGTGACTGTAAGAGGAGTAAAGGCTGCACCCTCAAACTGGAGGAAGGCAAATGTAATATTCTTAATGATGGGACTTAATGTCTAACTCGTATCATGCCCTTATAGTTCAAAGGAAATGGGATGGAGTTGTTCTTAAATTTCCATGTTCTATTTTGGGAAACTGAGGCTCAGAGAGGCAGAATGGGTTGCTTAAAGTCATAGAGATAGACCAGGACTTACTCGATGTGACAGTACATTTGCAAACCTTTCCTATTTGCATTTTGTATGCCCAGAAGTTCTAGACTCAACTGGCTGGGTCACTGATGGCCATTTCATTTGTGTGAAGCTATAGGAATTTAAATTGGAAGATTCTTGTTAAATGAAGGCAATTGACCGACTGTGCATGGAGTGAATGTGCAGGGTGATTTACCAGGCCGTCTTCCCGTTAGAGAAGTTAAATCGTTGAGGATTAATGATGATGCGATTGGAGTTTGTGACTTCAGCACCAGTCATTGTTACAGTTCTCAAATGTTGAGCCAGCCCTGCGGTATCCCCCACCAGCCTGCTTTTCTCTGAGGTTACACAGTGAAATAAGTGAAGTGGTGACGTTTATCATAACATATTTTTTATTTGTGAGCAAGTGGAGTATGTGTGAAGCAGTCTGTGACTTTGAATCCAAAATAGAAATTTGCCCTCCTCTCATTTGCAGCATTGAGTTTCATAAACCAAGTTGGAGTAGTGACTGTGAAACTGGAAATGCGTGGATGAAGCCAGTGGTTCTCAATACTGACAACTGCCTGGGAGCTTCTAGACAAACCCACAAGGCTGGGTCCCATTTCCTAAACTTGTAGTTATATTGCCCAGGGCAGGCTCAGGCATTGGAAAATCTAAAACCTGCCCCTTCGGTCTTGTTCCTCACCCTGTACTCTACCTAGGTCTTTATTCTTAAACACTTTGTATCTTTTGATTTTTGCCCAAATAAAGGTTTTGGGAGCTGTTGGGCTGGAGCTTTCGAAGCTTCCCGTAGGCTGATGTTACTCCTCCACCTGGATTCCAGCTGTTCTCCCTAGGTGATGGAACTGGGAGGGCTCGTGGCTACCTCTGCTACATGTGGCACAAAACGTGCTTCAGAAATATTTGAGAGACTGCATGAAGCATGTCTCCGGTCTCTAAGGTATATCATGTTCCCTTTCTATTCTAACGATGATTAGGAGGAAAGATACCACTCTTTCTTGTAAATGAAACTGTTGCTTTCAGTGGGAACTTTTATTGAGAAACAAAAACTGATCTCTTTATAAATCCATAGATATGAGTGTTTTACACAGTACAGGCTTCTGGTTTTAAGAGAAGTTTTGCCATTGTTCAGAGTGATCTTACTAGCCTACTATATTAGTCTGTTTTGCATTGCTATAAAGGAGTACCCGAGACTGGGTAATTTAGAAAGAAAAGAGGTTTGTTTGGCTCATGGTTCTGTAGGCTGTACAAGAAGCATGGCAATAGAATCTGCTTCTGGTGAAGTTTTCTGCTTCAGGAAACTTTTAATCATGGTAGAAGGTGAAGGGGAGCAGATGTGTCCCATGGCAAGAGAGGGAGCAAGAGAGAGAGGGGAGGAGGTGCCAGGTTTTTTTGAATAATCAAATCTGTGTGAACACATTCCTTTACCATGGGGAGAGCACAAAGCCATGCATGAAGGATCCTCCCCCATGATGCAAACACCTCCACCAGGCCTCACCTCCAACACTGGGGATCATATTTCAACATGAGATTTGGAGGAGACAAATATCCAAATGAAGTCACATAGTTAACTCGGGTGTTCTTTTTCAGGACCCTTTCCCAGTAAGTTAAAATTAAAATTTGTAAGTTACTTAGAAAGTAAAAGTTTAGATAGTGACACAGTGGATCAGTGAGTTTTTTCGCTTCTTGTGAGAAGACCTGAAGATTATTCCTCTACACTACCCTGGTGGAACACCAACCCTGAAGAATTAGAAATAATAAATAGTCCTTCTGGTTCTCCCGTGGGTCACTTAATAGGGAGAATGCTTGATCACGGGAGGTCTTGGTCTTTAGCAGGAAACTTAAGTCTACTCTAAAAATTTGCTTTCGAGTAAACAGTATTTTGGTTAGTTTGTAATGATTTAGCTTGGCAGTGTGCTTTTACCTTTTAAGAAATGGGCTGTGAAATATAAATTATTACATCATTTAAAAGTATCTGGCAACCTGTTTTTTCCCAAAACTTGAGGTTTGCTATATGGATTGCCTGTCATGGTAGTTACTGTAAAGTCGTCAAATAACAGTGAAAACCAGACAGTTGATGAGAAGGGAATCAAGTAGTCGTTCAGATGGTATTTTTGGTAATTTAATCTGCCTCTGACCATATGGTCTAGTCAGCTGAAATAATTTAACAGTGACAACATATATTTTAGTAAGCAGAGATTAAAAACAGCCCATTTATTTTCTGTTTTCTCCCACAGTAATATTTTTATGTCTCTGTTAACAAATATGATGTTCTCCATTTAAATTATATGGAGGCAGCTTTGGATGATTTAGCAATATACATAACATTTATTCTTTGTTATTATCTAGTTTTATGTATGTAAGCATGTTTATTTTAGTGGTGTTTCGTAATTCAAAAATGTTACCAAAGGTAGTAATTGTGTTTATATTGGACATGGGTAAGACATCAGTGTGAGATGAAGCAACATTTTTGCCACACAGACTTGCTGCTTTTGTGACTCAACTCTTGGTTTCCATCACATCACAGCCCCTGCTCCCCACCCTGCCTCACACAAATGACTAGCTAGATATAGCAGTCTCTGCCCCTACCAAGCCTTATGGCATTGATACATGTCGTGGTTTTAGAATATTCTAAATATTAACCAATCTTTTTATTATCCTCCTCTCAAAACTGGAGTCTAATCTCAGCTCCATGAAACCTGATTTCACGTGAGCCAGACATGGTGACTTGTTTCTAATGAACAGACTGTGACCGAGCAACAGTGAGTGATTTCCAAGACTAGGCCATAAAAGGCATCATGGTGTTTGCCTTGCCCTCTTCCTCATGTTCGTTGGGGAAGCCAGCTGTCATTTCGGAGGACACTTAAGCAGCCCTATTGGATGGACCTAGTGAGGAACGGGGGCCTCCTGGCAATAGCCATGTGAGTTACCCATCCTGGAAGCAGACCCTAGGCTGAGGCAAACCTTCAGACAACAGCAGCGCTGGCGGAAATCTTTGCAGCCTTATTAGAAATCGTGGGCCAGAACCATTCAGATTCCTGACCCTCAGACGCTGTGTGAGGTAATAAACGAATAATGTTTTAAGCTACTGAGTTTTGAGGTAATTTGTTTTGCAGCAGTTGAAAGTCATGTAGACCTTCTGGATCCTGTTTTCCAGTCCTCTGGGAAATGAAGGGTTGGACTGCACAGTGCCCTGAGCACACGAATGGGATCAATAGTGCCTAAGGGGCTTGCTCATCTTCCAGCCAGCTGTGCCTCCTCGCCCCACAGCGCCTTTCCTCCTCCATCCTCCTGACCACCTTGCCTTTGGCAACTGAGCCAAAACCACTTCTTACTTTTTCTTATTTTGGATCAGAGACAGGTTATACTGGGAATATTAACAGCTAAACCTATATTTATACTTAGTTTTCATAACTATTTAATAAAGTAACCTATTGGATTTTCTGCTTCTGAAAATAATGTCATATCGTTTAGATGTCATTGCTATTTTATCTACTTAGAAATAGGATGAATTTGAGCTGCTGTGCTCTCTAATTATGGCAGGTGAGTAGACATCGCTTAGCCACGGATTCCCATCTGATCGCACTCATGACCTGGTGTGATTCCGTTTGTGCCTCTCTCGTGTGCATTTGTAAGAACTATGTGGGCAGATACATATTTTGAGGTTTTAAGATACATAATTCTAAACTAGATTAAAATATCTAATATCAATAATCACTACCAGCTTGGGTAAGTTCATAAGTAGGAGAATTAGAGTTCTCATTATCTGGCCCAGATGCCATTTACAAAGAGAGAGAAGACCGCAGCACCATACTTTAGGGCGTCTAGGTCTTTCCAGAGGCTGCGTGCGGATGCATCCCACGCCGTGGACCAAGGGGTCATGCCAGGCAGGGCAGCAGCATTCTCCTGCCCCGGGTTTGTCATTTGCTTAGCAGGGGATCCTAGCTGCCTGATGAAACTTCCCTGATGGAATGCAGTATTTGGTCAGAACCTGAGCCCCTCCTTGTCCACACTCTCCTGAAGCACCATCTGTCTGTGGGGTAGTCATTCCACATTCACTGTCAACATCCCTCCTTTGAGGGTGGTGCAAACAAAGCAGAGATAGGTCTGCATCCTGGGAACTCAGAGAGGGCTTACAAGATCACAAGCTTTGAATTCTCTGCAACTTTTGACCCAGCATAAACCACCTCATTACCCCTCTAATCTCAGCAGTTTATACTTGTCACTAAAAAGAGGACCTGTCTGTCATGGCATCGTTTTCCCCTTAAAAGGGAGAAAACACACAGATCTGTTGGTAGCACAGCCGGGATACCAGTGGGTCCTGGGCACAAGAGCCTTCTTCACACATTTGCATTCAGTACATTTCCATTTTTGAGCGGCGCTGACACTAGTGTAAATAAGTCTTATAATGTATGTAAATGTATAGGAGGGGGATCTATACGAAAAGCTTCCACTGCAGAGTGGGCGAAGCCGGTGCAATCAATCTGAGTAAGTAGGGCAAGGATTTTTTTTTCAGCTGCGTTTATTATTGAGCAACTACTGTAAGGCCACCATCGCACTTGGTACCATAAGGATACAGAAGGAATATGACAGCTTCCCTACCCTCAAAGAACCTATCGTCTTTTTGGATATCAAACATGGGCAAAACAGGTATCGAATGTAAAAGATCCTCCAGTGTTAACTGAAGGTATCACCTACACAGGAGACGCTGGACAGGCAGGGACCCGCTGTGCAGGACGCATTGAGCCCAGCCTCCCAATTTTACAGAAGTTAGACTCCGAACCGACGCCCACTGCCACTGGCAGAGCTGTGGCTGGAACCCGTGGCTCTGGCCCCGAGGCCAGTGCCGCCCCCATGGGCCATGCGGTCTCTCCTCCTTTCCTGCTTGTGCCTGCAGTGCTGGCCTCTCCTCTCCCCTGCACTGACACCTGACCCTCCCTGGGTGGTCTCCCTCCTGCTGGCCAGTAGCTTGAATTACCCTGGGCCTTTTCACAAGCCCGGATTTGTGTCTCCCATTTGCTTGCAGATCCCGCCTCTTGGTATCTCACAGTAGCTCAGCATTTCCAAACCAAACTCATCTCTATTTCCTAGCATTGCTTCTTACCCTACCCAGCAGCTTTCTCGTATTTCTTCTCGGTGGGACGTCACACCTATGTCAGAAGTGCTGCAGTCAGAAACCTGGGGCCATCTTTGAGTCTTCCTCCCCCTCGCACTCCTCCTGCTGCCCTGCAGCCCCTGCTAGCTGCACCTGTCTCTGCTCTGTCCCCCGCGGGACCTGGACTGGGTCCAGCATGCCATCTTCCCGTGCTGCATTGCCAAAATGGCCTCCTGGGCTCTCTTCTGTCCTCTGGTCTGCCCCCACCTTATAGCCACAGCGATGTTTCTAGAACGCAAGTCTCAGACTATCCTGCCACTCCCGTGCCTTCTTGTTTTTGACCTTTCCTTTGTTCCATCTGTCTGCTACACCTGCCACCACGCAGTAGTCCCCATTGTTCCTTCTTGCCTTCCTTAGGTCTCCACCGAGGGGCCACTTCTGTGCACAGCCTTCCTGGGTCGCTGCTCTACACAGGTTTCCCGTACTTATCTGTGGGTGTGTATGCACAGCACAGGCTGAGATGCTGGGCACCTGCTGTGTCTCTAGGAGCTGACTTTCTTAATACCCACCCAAGGCCCTGGGTAGGGGTGGGGGAGAAGAGGGTGGACAAGACTAGGGTCTGCAGATGAGGGGTGGGTCAAGCCTGGGTGCTCCGTCAGCCGGTGAACCTAGTCAGCCATCTCTGCAGGCATTTGCGGGTGATCAGACATACTCTGAGATGAATGGATAGTACAATGTCTTAATTGAACTTTGACTATTTAGTTGGGGGGAGGGGAAGAAGCTGTCTTATCTAGAGGCAGTACAGCTAAATGACTGAGATCGTGAACTGCAGCCCTGAACTCCCCAGGGTGTGGATCCAGCCTTGTATGAACACTAAACGTTCAGTGCCGTAGCTTCCTCACCTGTCACATGGGAAGGGTAATAGCATTGCAGGAAGATGAACGTGTGTGCAGTGTCCAGAGTGGGGCTGGCACCTTGTAAATGCTGTTGAGTGTTAGGCAGCAGCCACCGTCGTGGTTCCTCCTTTTCATTGTCCTCCCCCGTCCCCCACTCTTCCTCCTCCCTCACTCCTCCTTCCCCTCCTCCCCCACTCCTCCTTCCCCCTCCTCCCCACTCCTCCTTCCCCCTCCTCCCCCACTCCTCCTCACTCCTCCTCCTCCTCCCCACTCCTCCTCTCCCCTCCTTCCTTCCCTTCTACCCTTTCCCCTCCCCCTCCTCCCCTCCCTTTCTTTCCCCTTCTCCTTCCTCTCCTCCTTCCTTCCCCTTCTCCTCCTCCTCTCTTCCTCCTTCCCCTCCTCCTTTCTTTCCCCTGTTTTTACTCTAAGAGCAGGTAGTTAAGATGATAATCTGCACTTTTTGACTTGGAAGTCCAGAACAAAACAGTCCTTTGTGAATGACCTCCTAGAAATGTATTCTTGGGTTTTTATGACATTTTGAGAATCAAGCTCTTACAATTTAGTTTAAATTGAGCCCTAGCCTGTCATTCCCACTCTGACTTACATAAAGGGCCAGATTTAGCTTCTTACCAGCTGTGTAACCTGGACAAATTGCTTAGCCTATCTTATGTGTCCTCATTGTAAGACAGGAATTATAAAATGCAGGAATGACAGAGGGTCTATGCGCAATGCTTGGCACATAGTAGGTATTCGTAAATGGCATGACATTGTTCCATCTGCTTGGTACCTTGCCATACCCTAATTATATGGGCATGAACTCAGCCTGCACTAGTTTATAGTAGGCACCGTTGATAGGAAGGGAGAAGGAGCTTGAGAAGTGTTACCTATGGGAAAATCAGTCTTATTTGTGGGAACAAGGAAAAAAGTTGATTTTCTGGGGGAAACATTGATGGTTGACCTGCAAATGTCCGATAATGACTGTAAATAATGACTTTATTTTTATGTATAGGAAATATGCTAGAGTCACCAGCCCCGCTGGCAGTGTTCAGTTTTTATTTTATTCAGCCACAGGTTTAAATGGTTTGATTCATTAGCTGGTGTATGTAGAAGGCCAGATGCCTATGGGGTGTTGGGGGGTTGGGAGGTGGGAATTATCAGCCACAATGCTACAATCAAGCCTCAAAATAAAAATTAATGGTTAATTAAAAGTCTGCACAGTGTGACTGTGGTAACTTCATTACTGCTGATTTAGTATTCACGCACATCTCGTTACTTTGTAAAGCCAGTTGGTGGGTTAGAGTCTCTCACTGTTGCGTATCTGCCAAGGTTCTTGCAGAATCACTGCCAGTAGTAAATTGAAAGTTCCCTTACAGCCGGGTAATCTCAAAAGCCAAGTTATATATAGGGGTCCCCCCTGCCTCAGCCTCCTAAGTAGTTGGGATTACGGACATGCACCACCATGCCCAGCTAATTTTGTATTTTTTAAAACTTTTCTGTAGTAAAAATTATTTAAATTGGGATACATATGCACTTTAATACATTTGTTGCAGTGTGGGATAAGACTTGCAAAAGTGCATAGGGCACTTAAAGGCCCAGGAAGGCGTCTGACGGGCGGATGGGGCTAGGATCCCCCACTGCAGAACCATTTCTCTCACCAGCCCACCAAGGCTGCAGTTCTCCCCCTCCCGCCATCTCCACGGCAGCCCTGATGTGATAAACCCAGCTGTATCGCCTCATGAGAGAAGCAGCGGAAGGAAAAGCTGGCTGAGAGATGGGGAAGGCTTAGGCACAGTTTCTCTCTAATTACCATCCCTCTTGAGTAAAGATGCAGATTATTGGCAGAGCAGGTTGCATTTGGAAAAAATGTGCCATTTGGCCAAGGCCCTGAGGTTTACGCTTCTACAGATCTCACTTTACATTTTAAGTAAAGAACCAAAACGTCTCCAGTGGTGAACTTGCATGCAGCGCACAGTCCGCGCTGGTCCAGAGGAGTGCTTGCTGGTGGCATTAACCCATGGAGAGCTGGGTCCCCTGCCCCGCAGGGGAGAGATTACCGCTGCACATCCGCCTAATCGCATCTGCTCAGGAAAATGGCCAGTTGACAATGCTTGGCTCACAGGAGTCTGGTGGGGAAAATTACTAGCCATGGGTTATTTCTGATTTGGGTTATATATAGAAACCTTTCTTATTTTAGTCACAGAAATCAGATTCCCAGTGGTGGAAAAATATATTTACTCTGTGGTCGTGTGGTTGTTATTTAGTCTGATTTCATGTTGATAAATTAGAGTAAATTGTTTGCCCAGATGAGTTGAATAAATTCTGCCAGAGCTTATATCTTATTCTGGTTTCACATTAAGTCCTTAATATGTATTTCGGTTTCATTGGCAGTCCTATTAGAGTAAGCCCTAGAAAAAGCTTGCTGGCCCTACCCCCTGCTCCTGTGTTAGTCAATGGAATTAAACAAATCATGTAACACTCTCTGAGGGGGAGCTCAAAGGGCCCCTTAGGGAGAATCTGGTCCTAAGATGTCCATAAAGCACCTAAGCTCTGGAGAGCGACCTTCATTTTAATGGTTTTAATTTAACTGCTCTAGAATTATTTCATTTAATCTCCTTTCCCTGTCTCACTTCCCCACCCTCATAAATCCCCAAAGCCCCGGGAGTTTTCAGAGTACTTCCCTCTGTCAGATACAAAATACAAGTATAAAATGAAGACAGAAATGTAAACCCTTTGGAAAGGTCATGCCCATACTTTTCTTCCCTTGCGTCTTGACTCCCTGACAATTTTTGGTGTGGGGGGCGGTCCTTAAGATGAGCACTCCCTCCTGCTCATCAGTGCCTCCCCCAGGGCCAAGTCTTACTCTGCTAAGAGTCCTCGGTGTATTGAACTGATGAATGAAGGTGTGCCTGAAGAACCAGTCAACTCATTGAGTGTCTTTGTTCCCCCCCAGGAGGACTGGAATGAAATTGACCCCATTAAAAAGAAAGACCTTCATCACAGCAATGGAGAAGATAAAGCACAAAGCATGGAGACCCTCCCTCCAGGTACTGCCAGGGGCCAGGAAACCATCTTGCTTTGCGCATGTGATTGGGAATGGACTAAATGTCGCCCTGGAGCAGATGGTCTGTGGGGAGAGGCTGGATTCCATAGGTCAGCAGGAGAGAGCACTGCTTTGCTGCAGTGGCTCACGCCTGTAATCCCAGCACTTTCGGAGGCCAAGGCAGGCGGGGCAGCCGAGGTTGGGAGTTCGAGACCAGCCTGACCAACATGGAGAAACCCCGTCTCTACTGAAAATACAGAATAAGCTGGTCGTGGTGGCACGTGCCTGTAATCCCAGCTACTTGGCAGGCTGAGGCAGGAGAATCACTTGAATCTGGGAGATGGAGGTTGTGGTGAACTTGAGATTGTGCCATTGCGCCTCTAGCCTGGGGCAACAAGAGCGAAACTCCCATCTCAAAAAAGAAAAAAAGTATTTATTAGTTCATGAAATTTTTTTAATAGAGTATTTTTTAGGGCAGTTTTAGCTTCAAAGCAAAACTGAGGGGAAGGTACAGAGAATTCCCATATACCTCCTGCACTCCTACTCCAGCACACATACGTCCTCCTCCACTATCAGCATCCCCCAACCCAGTGGTACGTTTGTTACAATCCGTGAACCCACGTTGACACATCATCACCCAAGGTCTGTAGTTGACATTAGGGTTCACTGTCAATGTTACACATTCTGTGGGTTTGGACAAATGCATAATGGCATTTACCCACCATTGTAGTGTCATACAAAGTTGTTTCACTGCCTTAAGAGCCCTCCATGCTCTGCCTGTTCATCCTTTCCTCCCCCCAGCCTGTGGCAACCGCTGATCCTTTTTCTGCCTCTGAAGTTTTGTTTTTCTAGAATGTCATGCAGTTGGAATCATAGGGTATTTCAGCTTTTCAGATTGGCTTCTTTCACTGAGTAATATATATTTAAGTAATATATGTTTATTTCAATATATTAATATATAACATATTAATATTTAATATATATTTAAGGTTCCTCCATGTCTTTTTGTGGCTGAATAGCTCATTTCTTAATGAATGAATAATACTCCATTGCCTGGATGTATTCGTTTGTTTATTCACCTAGTGAAGGACAGCTTGGTTGCTTCCAAGTTTTGACAGTCATGATTATAACTACCATAAATATCTGTGTACCAATTTTCCTTTGTCCAGAGATCAGTTGGGCAGTATTCATGTGGTTCTATATTGTGGCTCTTTATTTACTTCCATTGATCTGTTTGTCTGTTATTTTGCCACTCCCACACTGTCTTGATTTCTGTGACTTCATGTAAAGTCTTGAAACTGAGCAGTGTTAGTCCTCCTTGCTTTTCAAGATAGTTTTGGCTATTCCAGATCTTTTGCTGTACATATAATTTTAGAATCAATTTGTTAATAGCCACAAAACAACTTGTTGGAAGGCTTGGATTGCCCTTAATCTATAAATCAAGTTGAGATTAACTGACATTTTGACAATATTGTCTTACTCCCCATGAATGTCGAATATTTCTTCATGTGTTTAATTCTTCTAATACCTTTTCTCAGAGTTTTGTAGTTTTCCTCATACAGACTTAATACATATTTTGTCAGATTTGTACTTAAGGTTTTCATGTTGGGGATTTCTAATGTAAATGGTCTTGTGATTTTTAACTCCACATTCCACTCCTTTGTTGCTGGTATATAGGAGAGCACTTGACTTTTGCATATTGACCTCACATCTTGCAACCTTGCTGTAATTGCTTATTAGTCATAGGAAATTTTTGTTGTTTGTTTCAGGTTTTCTGCATAGTCATGTCATCTGTGAACAAAGAGAGTTTTATTTCTTTTCTTCCCATCTTTATACATTTTTTTTTATCTTATTGCATTAGCTAAGACTTCCAGTACGATATTGACGAGGAGTGGTGAGGGGTCATCTTTGCCTCGTTCGTGATCTTAGTGAGAAAGTTTCCAGTTTTTCGCCATTAAGTATGATGTCAGCTGCAGGATTTTTTTAGATATTCTTTATCAACTTAAGGAAGTTCTCATACATTCCTAGCTTGAGAATTTTTATCATGAATGGGTGTTGAAGTTTGTCAGGTGCTTTTTTTGCGTCTATTGATGTAATCGTGATTTTTCTTCCTTAGCTAGTGGATACGATGGATTACGTTAATGGGTTTTCATTTGCTGAGCCAGTCTTGCATAGCTGGGGTAAATCCTACTTGATCATGGTGTGTAATTCTTTTTATACATTGTGGAATTTGATTTGCTTTATTTTGTTGAGAATTTTTACATATGTTCATGTGAGAGCTATTAATCAGTACCCCTCATTTCTTTCTTTCTTCTTTTTTTTTTTTTCCCCCAAGACATAGGGTTTTACCGTGTTGGACAGGCTGATCTTGAACTCCTGACCTCAGGTGATCTGCCTGCCTCGGCCCTACCAAAGTGCTGGGATTATAGGCATGAGCCACTGTGCCCAGCCATACCTTTCTTGTCTTAAATGTCTTTGTCTGGTTTTGGTTTTAGGGTAATGTTGACCTCATAGAATGAGTTAGGAAGTATTTCTTCCGCTTCTACCTTTAGAAGAGATTATAGAGAATTGGTATAATTTCTTTCTTTAAATGTTGGTCAGAATTCATCAGTGAACACATCTGGGCCTGGTGCTTTCTGTTTGGAAAAATTATTAATTATTTATTCAGTTTAATAGATATGACCTATTCAAATTGTTAATTTTTTCTTATGTGAATTTTGGCAGATTATGTTTTTTGAGGCATTGGTCCATTTCATCCATCTTATTGAATTTATGGGCATAGAGTTGCTCATACTATTATTCCTTATTGTCCTTTTCATGTCCATGGACTCTATAGTGATATCCTCACTTTCATTTCTGAGATTGGTAAAGTGTGCCTTTTTTCTTTTTTCACTTAGCCTGGTTAAAGGCTCATCGATTTTATTGATCTTTTGAGAGAACCAGCTTTTGGTTTCAATTGATTTTTTTCTCTATTGATTTCCTGTTTTCAATTTTATTGATTTCTGTAATAATTTTTATTATTTCTTTTCTGCTTACTTTGGGTTTAACTTTCTCCTTTTTTAGTTTCTTAAAGGAGAATCTTAGATGATTGCTTTTAGATCTTTCTTATTTTTAATATATACATTCAATACTATAAATTTCCTCGCAGGCACTGCTTTTGCTGCATCTCACAAATTTTGATATGTTCTGTTTTCATTTTTTTCCGTTTGGAAATTAAAAAGAAATTTTTCTTGAGCTTTCTTCTTTGACCCCTGTGCCATTTAGCAATGTGTTTAGTCTGCATGTACTTTGGGATTTTCCAGCTAGCTGTCTTTGTGTTGTTGAGTCTAGTTTAATTGTATTGTGTTCTGAGAGCACACAGTCTGATTTCTGTTCTTTTCAACTTGCTAAGGTATGCTTTATGACCCAGAATGTGGTCCTTTTTGAATGTTCCATGTGAGTTTGAGAAGAATGTGTATTCTGCTGTTTTTGACTGGATTAGCCTATAGATGTCCATTATATCTGGTTGATCGATGGTGTTACTGAGTTCAGCTCTGTCCTCACGGATCTTCTTCCTGCAGGATCTGCCCAGTTTTGACAGAGGAGTACTGAAGTCTCGAACTGTAACAGTGAATTTATTTATTTCTCCTTGCAGTTCTATCAGTTTTTGCCTCATGTATTTTTATGCTCTTTTTAGGCACGTACACATTAAGGATTGTTAGGTCTTTTTGGAAAATAGACTTTTTAAAAATCATTATGTAATGCTCTCTTGATACCTTAAAAATTCCCACGATCTCAAGTCTGCATTGTCAGAAATTAATATAGCTCTTCTTACTTTGTTTTGATAGCGTTAGCATGGTGGATCTAACCTTTCTTTGTGAAGTCCATTCTTTATCATTTTACTTTAAATCTATGTGTGTTGGTTTATTTACAGTGGATTTGTTTTAGACAGCATATAATTGGGTCTTCCTTTTTGGTTCACACTGACAATCTTCGTATTTTCTTTGGTGTATTTAGACCATTGATGTATGAAGTGATTGTTGATATATTTAAATTCATATTTACTGTATTTGTTAGTATTTTTTATTTGTTGCCCTTGTTCTGTGTTTGTACTTTTGCCTTTCACACTTTTCTGCCTTTTGTCATTTGAATTGAGCTTTTTGTATGATCCCATTTTTTCTCCCTTCTCAGCATATCTATTATATGTCTTTTTTAAAAAATTAGTTTGTCTTCTTTCAGGTAATACTATACTGTTTCACAGATAGTACAAATATCTTATAATAATGAAATATTCTTGATTCCCCCCTCCCATCCTTTATATCATTGCTGTCATTCATTTTACTTACACATAAGCATATGTATATATAAATGAAATACATGATAGAATATATTGTTGCTATTATTATTTCAAATAACCCATTATATGTTAGTTCAATTAAAAGAAAAATAGGCCGGAAGCAGTGGCTCACACCTGTAATCCCAGCACTTTGGAAGGCCAAGGTGGGCAGATCACCTGAGGTCAGGAGTTTAAAACCAGCCTGGTCAACATGGTGAAATCCCATCTCTACTAAAAATACAAAAATTAGCTGGGCCTGAGGGCATGTGCCTGTAATTCCAGCTATCTGGGAGGCTGAGGGAGGAGAATTGCTGGGACCAGGGAGGCAGAGGCTGCAGTGAACCGAGGTCACATTGCAGCCTGGGTGACAGAGCGAGACTCTGTCTCAAAAAAAAAAAAAGGAAAAGTTTTTATTTTACCTTCACTTATTTCTTCTTTGATGCATCCTTTCTTCATATAGATCCAAGTTTCTGACCTATGTTATTTTCCTATGTTAGAAGAGCTGCTTTTAACATTTTTTGCAAGGCAGATCTACTGACAACAAATTCCCTCAACTTGCGTTTGTCTGAGGAAATTTCTGTCCCTCCTTCATATTTGAAGATCAGTCTTGAATGAAACAGAATTCTAGTTGGTGATTTTATTTTTCTCTGAGCTCTTTAAATATTTCACTTTTCTTTCTTCTTGCCTGCATGGTTTCTGAGAAGACGTTGGTTGCAATCCTTCCCTTTGCTCCTCTGTTGATAGGTAAGGTGTTCCTTGCAATATTTTTTTCTTTATCTTTGATTTTCTGTAATTTGAATCTAATATGCCTGAATGTGGTTTTTGGAGCCTTCATACTATTCTGTGTGTTCTCTAAGTTTCCTTAATTTGTGTTTTGATGTTCAACATTAACTTGGGGAAATTCTCAGACATTATTGCTTCCAGTATTTCTCCTGTTCCTTTCTCTCTTTCATCTCCTTCTGGTATTCCCACCATGCATATTTATACCACTGTAATTGTTCCACAGTTCTTGGATATTATTTCAATTTTTTTCATCTTTTTTGTCTTTGCGTTTGAATTTTAGAAGTTTCTAATGTCATATCCTCAATTTTCGAGATTTTTTCCTCAGCATTTCCTATCTACTAATGAGCCCATTAAAGGCATTCTTCATTCTGTACAGTGTTTTTGATCTCTAGCATTTCCTTTTGATTCTCTCTCATAATTTCCATTTCTCTGCTTACATTATCTGTCTGTTCTTGTGTGTTATCTACTTTTTCCATTAGAGTCCATAGCATATTAATCATAGTTGTTTTAAACTCCTGATTTGATCATTTCAACATTCTTCTATATTGCTTCTGGTTCTGATACTTGCTCTGTCTCTTTACACGGTGCGTGTTTTTGTTTTGTTTTTTTTTGGTTTGTCTCATAGTGTGCCTTGTAATTTTATGAAAGCTGGATGTGATGGACTGGGTCCAAGGAGCCCTGGTAAATAGGCCTTTAGTTGTGCGGTGGTAAGGTGTAGTAGTAGGGGAAGCTTGCTATAGTCCTATGATTTGGTCTCATTCTTTTAGGGAGCCTTTGTGCTTGGGCTATGAACCTCACATTTGCTTCTAAGCTTCCCCCTGACCCACATCCTTAGGTGATACTAAAGGCTAGCAGGGCTGAGTATTTCCTGTCCCTCAGGTTGGACAGGCTCTGATAAATGCCAGCAGGTTAGTCCCTGTGTAAATAGTTTCTCCCAAGGGCAGGCCATATTAATAAGAATACAGTACCCTGGCTTATTTCAAAATGGTTATTTTCCCCCTCTCCCTGTTGTAAGCATGAGGAGATATTTCTCCAGTGTTCATGGTGAGGATCTGGTAGAGCTCCAGGAGGTGAAACTCACACAAATATAGCTGCCCACCCCAACCCCACCCCCATGACTGGGTCCCCCTGGAGTTTTTATCTCTTAGGCTTGTCCACAGTGAGCCTCCAGGAATTTTCCACTACAGTTTAGGTTTTCCTATCCCTGTAGGGGATCTTCAGGGGTTTCTACTTACAGGCCTCTGCTCCAGTAAATTGTGATTCCCTGTATTCACCTGTCCAGTTTCGGGGGCTGTGGCTTGTGACATTTCTCTGTCAGATCTAAGACAGATCTCTGAGAAGCGCTGATTTTTCATTTTATTCAGCTTTTTACTTGTTAGGACAGAGTAACGCCTTTCAAGCTCCTTCCATGCCTGCCTGGAAGTGGAGGTCCATTTATGAAGTGTTTGCTTTGGTGGTGAGAGTGTTTGCACGTTGTGTTCTTGACTGTGGTTGGACAGGCGTCACCCCAGGGCATCCAAGCCCCTCCTTTTTCTGGGTCCTCCCCATTCATTGTCCCAGCTACACCAGATGCAGGTATGTCACTGTATCCTCCAGGACTCTGAATGGATGCACCCATGCGGTAAATGTGACTGTTAGGTCTGCATCTCTGTCACCTTTCCAGCTCCTGGATGCGTCCTGAAGCCCTGAGCCACAGTTCTTTCATATGTAAAATAAACATTACCCACGCAGTGGGGAGTATCTGAATAGAATAATTAATAAGTATTCTTTTATTATAATAATAGGAAGCTAGGATATACACTTCTGTGGTGTGGATTAATGAGAGACTTCCTATGGATTATCTTCTATTAAAAACATACAAGTATTTGGATGGTTTTCTGGCAAACAGAGAGAGGGCTGGAAAAGCCATCTTCAGGTCATACACTAGATGTGACCATTGAGAGTCAGACCTTATTTAAAACCATTTCAGTGCTCACATTGACTCTGCCTTTCATATCCTGAACTATTGCATACAGTTGGTTTTCTAATCTTCAAAGAGATCAGAATGTACTGATTTACCTCTCTTTTGAGTTATTATTAGTAATTTTTTATGAATGCACAATGTCTTTTTATTTTGCCAGGAGGCTTTCTTTCCTTTTTGTTGAAACCATTTTTGTTACTAAACCAGCATACACATAATTTTTTTGTTGGAAATGATTTTCTTGTGATTGAAAAATATATTTTCTCTAAGCATGGGGAACACAGTTAAAGTTTTATGGTTTGCAAGAAACCACTGGCCGTGGCACTTTCCAGTGGGTCAGTGGGTTGTTCAGGAAGCTCAGCGGCTTCCTGTGTTCTGTGTGTTGGGCATGTAGCAGTTGTAGAGAGACGGGCAGGAAGACATGACACCATGCTGAATGTGTTTATGGCCACAGAAGCCACTGACAGATGAAGGAACCAGATCTAAGAGAGCAGAGCAGTGATGTTCCAGGCCAACAGCCTCCGATTTTCTGACCACATACTCTATGAGCACACATATATTTAGACCCCCCTCCCCGAGACACATATGTATTAAAATGCTCACTTTGGAATTGCATGCATATTGCCATACGGATCTATTGATACATTCTAATTGAATCAGGGTAGTTCCCTTGACCCCTTCACAGGACTCACAAAAAGGTTGACTCCTTTACTCAGCCCACAGCTCTCAACCCCTCATGGAGGGGGAGCATGCAGTGAGTGGTTGCAGGGGTTGGGATGCGTACTTTTGGGCATCGGCAGGTGTAGAACTCTGTGCGGCCCGCTGGCAGCAAATGTAGGGGGAGTACCTGTGACCCCTGGAGCCCCAGAGGGCATATGTTACAGTGTGCTCTTAGATTTGCTGTCCACAAACAGTAAGTGTTTCATAGCTCAGAGCAGGGTCAGTGTGACAGCCTTTTGCATCCATCCTCTTGGTACCCGAATTCTTGTGCAGTGTCCAGGAAGAATCAGATTGTGCAAACAAACTGAAGGATGGTGAATGTGGAGAATTTTACTGAGCACTGGAAGTGGCTCTCAGTGGGATGGGAAGCTGGTAAGGGGATGGAGTGGGAAGATGGTCTTCCCCCTGGAGTCCAGCTGTCCCCGGCCAAACTCTTCTCCAAAGTCCCACTGTCAAGCTGTCCCTCTGAAATCAAGCTGATTCTCTCTGACATACGGCTATTTGTTTTCTCCTCTGCCGCTCTGCCAGTAGGGCCTGGGGTTTATAAATACAGGATGGCAGGGCAGGGCAGGCCAGAGTGGTTTTGGAAAAGGCAACATTAGGCCAGGAAAATAGAATTGCATGTTCTCACTTTGGGCCCTGGGTTCAGGCTTGAGGGTGTGGCCCTCACCAGGGACCGCTCTCTCCTACCCAGTATTTCCCTGCCTCCTGTTTGTATCATAAAGTGTATTTAAAATACGCGATTATAAAAGATCAGGAAAATACCTGACAATGTCTATTATTTTCTTTCTTTGCCCCAGAAGATTGTCTTGTGTGGCCCCTCTTTGGAGACTGCCACTCTTGGGGCTGCTGTGGTCACAAAAACCCAGATGTTTTAACTCTATTTCTTGGCTTAGTTCATCGTATTTTGGGGAAGAATCTGGAATTTAGATGAAGTATGCCACCCAAGTGGCAGTCCCAGCTGAAAGTCATGGAATGGGGACAAGAATAATAACCTGGGAGCCCAGGATCAGGGTCCAGGACAAAGATGACAGCCGGGAGCTCTAGGCTCAACTGTGCCACTAGTCCTGTGGCCTTGGAAAAGTTAGGGAATATTTGGGTTTTGTTTTCCTTATCTGTAAAATTTAGATACATTCTTGCTCTAAAACTCTTTGATTCTGTTAATTCTGTCTTCCTATTTCCCCTTAATCTCTATTCTCAGATTAGAATCACCAATTTTATTTTCTTTTAGGTGCTGTAACAATGTATCTCTGTAGTTCCCCCACGCTGACACCACGTCTGGTCTACTGGGGGATGAGTTTTAGCCCTTAAACTCTGTGACCCTTGCTTCTATTTCAGCATCATGCTTTCTACTGGAACCACTGAATTTTTTTTCAATGCTGGTTTTAAAAATATTGTCTTCAAATAGAGTGTGTAGATTAGTTGATATTTTATATTTTGGAAATCTGTCTGACAGACAAGAATCTCATTTTTTCCCCCTTGGTGTGGAAAAACCTCTGGACTGAAGAATAAGTTTCTCCCTGTAATTGTCTCTAAATCTGACCAGCCACCCCGCCGGCAGAAGTACCGGCAAAGGAGCAGGGGCCAGTAGAGGAGCGGGGCCGGTAGTGGAGCAGGGGCAGCCGCAGGGGCTAGAAGGCTGAGGTCTGACTCTGAGGACAGCTGTTGATGAGGTTCTTTTTGGGGATCTCTCATCCTTTGGTCAACGTGGCCTTTTGGCGCAGAATTTCTCTTTGCCTTTATGAGTCCAGAGTGTTATTCTTGTATTCCTTAGTAACCTTGTGTAAAGGGCTGAGGCTTAGGAGAGACACAGGTAGGGAGAGAGTTCAGAAAGGAGGGTTCTAAGGCCCTCTGGATTCTCCCTGAGGCCCCTCCCCGTCCTGGGCTGTGTCTTCATCGCAGCCACCCCTCCCCCTTGTGCTGCTGGTTCAGTTACCCCAGGCAGTGGATTTCTCAGAACAGAAATCGCTGATGTTCATGTAAAGATGAATGAAATGTGAATGAAGAAATCTGTGAGAGAACTTAAATCCAGGGTGTGAATTGCCACTGATCCTAACAGTTTTAGCTTTTCTACTTCCCACCTGCTGGAAGAAAGATGAGATGAACCACTTGTGTTATTTGCTCAGCATTGCTGCAGCATCAGAGAGAAATGTTTATTTTTCTAGGTGACTTAATGGGTTCTGGCACTGTGCATTTATCTGTTTAATTATGGTAAAAGATGTATAACACTGAAGTTGCCATTTTAGCCATTTTTAAGCGTACAGTTCTGTGGCCTTAAGCACATTCACGGTGTTGTTCAGTCATCACCACTATCCATCTTTAGAGCTGTTTTCATCTTGCAAAATGAAAACTGTACCCATGCAATACCAGTGTCCCATTCCTCCCTCCCCCAGGCCCTGGTTCTATGAATTTGGTTCCTGTGGGTCCCTCATGACTGGAGTCTTACAGTACTTGTCCTTTATGTCTAGTTTGTTCACTTATTGTAACTCCTCCAGGTTCACCTGTGTTGTGACCTTGGGTCAGAATCCCCTTCCTGTGTCTCTGTCAACCATGTGCCCTGTGAGACCTGTTGTCTGGGCTGGAACCTCGTGATGTTTGTGGGGGAGTGAAGTCTGCGTAGGTGTCCATGAGCCAGGCCTGAGGCCCAGTGATCTGCACGGTGTTGTCATAAGGAAAGTAAGTGGCTGGCTGTCTTCAGGAAAGCATCTTTTAAAAAGCAAGCAATATGTGTACTGTAGGTTTTAGAAATTCGGGTAAGCAAAAATAAGAAAATTATATTCATACATAATTCTGCCGTCAAGAAATAACTACCATTCCTCTCCTACTGCGTGTTCCTCCATACTTGCTCATGTTGCTCTGTGTAGACCCAGGTGGGTGTGCTCCCCCCCATAGCTGAAATCAAGGGGTCTCCTTGGCATGGGACACACTGAGACCCAGGCACTTGAGGCCTTAGGTGCTGCACACAGTTTCTTAGAGTTGGCTCCTGGGACCAAATGCTCCTGAAGCATTGGGCCTCTCTGACAACAGGTACGAGTTTTAGCCAGCATTCAAGTTCAGTCTTTCACGAATTCTGTGAAAATTCCAGGTCATCCACAAAGTGACTAACATTTCAGTAGATATGGGGGATTTGTTGATTCACCTCTCCACACGTGCCCATCTTTCTTTCAAAGCCCCTGAGGGCTTTGGCTCCCTGATCAGGGGGCCACCCTCCTCTCTCTCCTCTCCTGAAATGGGGCCTTTTCCTACATACAGTCGCCTGCCATCTGCTTACAGCTACATTTTTTCAAATACAGCCCCCGCGGTGTTCCGTCTCTGCTTGGGTGATACATCAGGAATTCATTTTCATGTCCATAAACATCTCCTGTAGCATTTTAATGGTAGCAACATCTCCGTGGCAATCAGCCCATTGAACTTGTTTTTTGTTGTGGGATATAAAGAGGGTTTCCAGCCAGTATCCTGAGAGGTAAATCTTTTTATGTCCATAATTATTTTCTTGAAACAAATTCCTAAAAGCAAAATTGCAGGATCAGTGGCAATGTGTGCCCTGAAGCATTCAGCCGTTTGTTTTGTTTCGTTTTTTTTTTTTGTTTGTTTTTTGAGACAAGAGTCTCGCACTGTCACCCGGACTGGAGTGCAGAGGTACAATCTTGGCTCACTGCAACCTCCGCCTCCCGGGTTCAAGCAGTTCTCCTACCTCAGCCTCCTGAGTAGCTGTGATTACAAGTGCCTGCTACCACACCCGACTAAGCGTTTGTATTTTTAGTAGAGACGGGGTTTCACTATGTTGGCCAGGCTGGTCTCAAACACCTAACCTTATGATACACCCGCCTTGGCCTCCCAAAGTGCTGGGATTACAGGCATGAGCCACTGCATCTGGCCACACTTTTTAATATTAGTTGCCATTTTGTCTTCCACAGGGGGCCTATTTTCTTACTCTAGCCAACATTAAAAAACAAATCTTCCCATGTCCTTCCCCCATTCCAGCAAGCAAGAAAGTGGACACCAAGGGCTGAGATCAGTAGCCAGAAGTGTAAAGGAGCTGTTTATAAATAGTTCTCTTGAGCTTTATGAGTCAAAATACAATGTCCAGAACCAGTCAAGTAACATCCAGTATTCTCTGGGCTTCCACCCCATAGCTGAAGTGTTATGTTCTGTTCAGAGCATGGGGTGTTCAGGGATGCTGATAAATTAGTCTGGTTGACAGTGACTCAGATTTTGAGGAACCGGAAGCAGTGTCCAATGAGGAACACTTGCAATAACTGTAGATGTTTTTACAGAAGGGCTTCCAGGGGGAAATGAGATCGTGATATCCAAATAGTTGAAAGGCTGCCATCTAAAAGAAGCTGAAGACTTTTTTTTCTTTTTATTTGAGACTTCAGTTTCTTTTATTTGAGCAGAAGTTAGAGAGAAGCACTTTTTTTGTTTCTGTTGTTGTTTTGAGACAGGGTCTCACCTGTTGCCCAGGCTGGAGTGCAGTGGTGCAATCATAGCTCACTGCAGCCTTGTACTCCTGGGCTTAAGCAATCCTCCTGCCTCAGC
The DNA here is from genome assembly GCA_036589455.1 of Ateles fusciceps. Classification (NCBI taxonomy): domain Eukaryota; kingdom Metazoa; phylum Chordata; class Mammalia; order Primates; family Atelidae; genus Ateles; species Ateles fusciceps. The sequence continues at coordinate 1,311,217 of JAZHEH010002229.1, forward strand.
CTCCCACGTAGCTAGGACTACAGGTATGTGCCACCATGCCAGGCAAATTTTAAAATTTTTCTGCAGAGACAGGGTCTCGCTGTGTTGCCCAGGCTAGTCTCGAGCTCCTGAACTCAAGTGATCCCCCTGCCTCGGCCTCCCAAAGTGCTAGGATCATAGGCATGAGCCACCTTGCCTGTCCAGGAAGCAGGGCTTTTGTTTTTATATGAGGAAGTTCCCACCAACAATTCTTGCTATCCAGTGAAACAAGTGCCTTTTGAAACGGGGGGCTCCGCTCACTCAGCTCCTCTTAAGCTGTGGCTGGACATTGGGAATTTCACACCTAGGGAGACGATGTCCACAGTTCCTTCTGAGTCCAATAACATGTGATGCCAGCGCTTGAGAGAGAGAGGAACATGTGTTCTCAAAGTCAGAGACTCAGTCATGTCAGAGTGGGGACCGGACTGGCACTGCCACTGAAAGGGGGCTGGGCAGCTGGAACTGCACAGGCATGCAGGGTTGCTTTTTGGTGTTTCCCTTCAGTTTTCCCCACTTAAAAGTGAGTCGTCGGCCACAGTGGAGGGAACACAGATTGGCCATAATTAGGACCTGGGTTTGAGTTTTGGTTCCACCATCTTACAGCTGTGGTATGTGGGATATGTTTACCTTCTGTGCCTTAGTTTCCTAACGTGTAAAGTGGAAACCATCCTATTTTACATGGTTATGCTGTGGTGTGGACGGTGTGGACGAGGTCTTGTATGAAGTAGCTGACCAAGTAGTCACTGGTTCACAGATGCTCTCTTTCTCTCCTTCTGTCATTTTCATCCGTTGGCTGGGATTCTGGGCAGTAGATGCACTTCGATATTGTTACTGATAATTTAGGATGAAAAAGGAGATTGGTCAAGACCATGTACAATGGACTAAATTTATTATGGTTAGACACTATAACATAAAAGGGAAAAATGAACAATTTTCACTTAAAATGTGCAGAAGAGATATGTGAAGATTCACATATGCAGATTTATTGCATTTTATCAATTTGATACTGTTTTGTGGTATATTTTTTAGTTGTTTTGATAGCACAGATAATTTTAAATAAATAAAAACTATTTCCTCTATAGCATCTGATATTTTCTTAGGTTTTCTTTTAAATAGGTTTTTTTTTTAATCATTTCTTTGGATTTCCTGTTTTGTTTTTTATCCTTAATCATGAATATGTGGGATTCCTTATTTCAAGAGACAGTTTCTCACAGGTGAAGAAAATTTCCTGTGATACCTGATATCCAGTAACAAATGATAAAGCATAATTTATGGGCCTTTGTAATTGAAATGGATCTATTTGTTTGTAATCTTGGCCTTGCCCTCGTCTTTTCTTTTATGATGTGACATTATGACCTTCTAGAGGAAGAATATTAGGATTTCTTTTTTTTTTTTTAAGCACAGTAAAATTACATTCAATTTGAGATCAACCAAGAGGTTAAAATAAATCTGAGAGCCTTGTCGTTTGATATTAAATACATTCTGTTTTCCTTCCTTGGCTGCTTTCCCAGAGGTTGCTCTGTTTAACGTGGGGGTAGCTTTACATTTGTTTCAGCTGTCTTTCCTGGGGAGGATTTGAATGAAGATTTGCAGTATAGCAGTGAATACCTGTGCAGAATCCTGAAGCTGCCTGCAGCCTGGATCCACTGAGACTCCCGGTCTCCCGCACCATGGGACCTGCACCCAGGAAACTACCTCCCCTCCCCTTGTACACCTGTGGGTGGTAGATGACAGCTCTTTGCCCAGGAGCATATCCTGATCAGCTGCTGAAGGACGGTCACAGCCGATAGTGCTCTAAAGACCGGATTTGTGCATGTGCCTGTGCCTGTGCCTCTGTGTGCTGGGGTCTTTATGTGATTTGTCATGTTAATTCTTTGAAGGGTCAGTTTTATAGATTTCTATCATCATTCTTTTTCAAATACAAGGTTTTGTAAAAACAAAAATTTTAAGAAAGTGGCATTATTTGGAAGGGTAGCATTATTTTAAACCAGCATTTATTTGAACAAGTCATCCAAATGCAAGTAGTCCTCTGATTATGAAAGCATCTGTTAGAAAAAGTTCATTTGTGGATTGGTTATTAGGAGCCCAGAATGAACCTTCCCATGGAAATGATGTCCTGAGTGGCACTTAGGACTCCTGCTTGACTGTGTCTCTGGCCACAGCCAGGTCCTAGAGTGTCAGACACAGAGCTGATGCCAGCAGGGCCCGAAGTAGCCTTCCCCGGGCCTCAGTGCCTTTGCTCAGCCTCCTCTCCCAGGCACCATGGACCATGCACAGTTACAGTCGCCAGCCACTCTCTGCTCGAGGGATGCTGTGCTGCTCTCCAACCTAGATAAGATGGGGAGAAGAGTTCCCAAAAGTAAACCAGGAAGAAACGGATTCTGAAAAGGTAGCTGTAACTCAGAGCCTGGTGGATGGGTTACGGGAGGGAGAAGAAACTCTGGGCCCAAGGAAGTACCAAAGTACACAACCTTGTGCTGTGAGCGATAGCAGGTGCGATGAAGAATGTCAGTGTCGAGGCATGCCAAGTATGTCAAAGATAGGGGGAAAAAAAAGAAAACGTTGCTGGGCCTGTAGTCTGTGGAACCCAGGGAGCAGTGGCTGAGTCAGTACAGTGGGCAGGGCTGTGTCCTCCAGAGTGGACCAGCAGACAGAAGTGGCGGGGAAGTTCTCCTCCAGCACCAGCCTTAGGATCCCCTTTTCCTGCAGGGGTCCAGAGCCAGGGCTTGTCAGGCCACTGTAGCTCTGTCTCTTTGGATCCTGGCCCTTCTCTCCCAGAGGCAGAAGGATTACCTGGGCCCATCCCCTCCCTGATTGTATACATTGCTTTTTATGGCTACGGGGTAAGAAGGGAAGGCCTTGGGACCGTTGGTTCACAGGTAATGGGCAAAGAATCTCACTTCCTCCTGCTGTTAGCCCAGCCCTTCTCTGGGCTGGCCTCCATTTGCCATCAGACATCAGATGCAGTAGCGAGGTGGCTAGGAGGGGGAGGGGATGCTCTCCCCACAGTGCCATGGGTCTCTGGGAACAGTGTCAGAACAAGCTGCAGTAACACCTAGGGCTTAGCAGGATGTTCATTATCATTACTGAAATGCACTGCTTGGCAGCCTCCGGACTGGACCCCATCCACCGTGGGAAGCAGAGAGAGCTGTGGCGGCCAAGTCCAGTGCATGCAGAGGTGTCCGTGCTGGAGATGACTGGAGCATAGGCCTTGGATACGAGGGTTGAGAGAGAGCAGCAAGAGCATCCCAGCCACGGGGTGAGAGGAAGCGGGGGCCTGCCCATTCCCACCCAGCCTCCATCTTCTCTGTCCAGACTTATCTCCAAACTGAAAAGGGGACAGCAGACAAGGTTAAAGGACATGGAAGCCTGAGTCAGGTGGAGAGAAACAGGACTCATTTTAAATGGCTTTCAGTGAATGTGTCTCCAAGTCAGGACCAAGGTAAAGATGGGAAGGGCACAGTGACAGCCCGAGAGGTGGCTATAATTTCTGGGGAGTGACTTGGGAATCATCAAGGTGCCAGCAGAGCAGGAACAAACACCATTATCTCCATGTTCGTTCCTGTGTTCAGCGGCAATTAGACGTGGTTAAACTTGAGCTCTAGCCTTAGTGGAATTTCGAGTTACTACACACAGAAGAGTGTAAACACTTGTAAGGCCCCCTGACAAGAGATTTCAGAAAAGCTGTGGCTGGGATGGAGCTATGTGAGAGGGCAGGAAGAGGCTTGCAAAGAGAGGAGAAAGAGAGGGTGAAGAGGGAGCAGCTGGGGGACCCCAGGGAGGGCTCCTGGAGGAGGTGGCCACACTGAGAGGCAGCTCAGCCGGCAGGAGGGGGTAGACACATACATCACAGTGGCCCTGCCTTATCTTTAAGTATGCACAGCATTGGCGGTGCGGGCATGGCTGGGGGAGACCGGGTTTAGTAAGGGTTCCAGATAAACCTTCAGGGCTTGGGACGGGACTGACAAAACAGTAATGAAGTTAGTAGAGGTTAGTAGAGGTTAGTAGAAGCATGGCAGCCTTCCTGAGAGGTGTGACACCCACCCCTTCCACCGTGGCTCCCTCTGGAGGAGGTGGCAGTGCTGGGGGAGGCACAGCTGGCCACATAAGCCAGAGGTGAGCAGAGATCAGGACATGGGTTTGGGGCTTGCAGGGGCTGGGCTGACTTGGAGTTAACATGGTATTTGGCTGGGGACACGTCCTCAGATAGAGGCAGGTCCTTCCTGAGCAGGGGCAGATGTCACTAGGCTGTAGACACTTGCACCAGGGTTGTCAGCCTCCTCCCTTTGTCTCCCATCTGAGCCACCCCGCAGCCAAAGGCACATTCCTGGAGTGCAAAGTGGATCGGCACTCATGTGCTCCAAATGTCCTGTGCTCTCTGGAATGTGGGGAGTGAGGTTCAGGTACTTCAGCCAGGGCTAGAGGATTCTCAGCCACTGGGCATAGGGCCCCCTCTGCTCCTTCCTGCCCTCCCTCCCCACTGAATCTCCTCTGTCTCCGAGTGTCTTCCGATTCATCCCTCCTGCATCTGGCAGGCTCCTGCTCACGCTTCCAGACCCAGCCCAAGTGCCCCTTCTCCGGGGCTTTCTTGGAACCTTGGCTTTGGCTATGGAGCTATCCTGTGTCCTCCTCACTATTGGGTGGTGAGTCTTTCCAGTGAGGCGTTTGTTAGTTTCTGTATATTTGCTTGGGCTTGGCATTTTCACTGTACTGGGCAGTTCAGTTCAACTTGGGGGAAAATACAGGGTGGTAAATTATTTTTCTCCAAAATTAAGACCTTTCTGATAATGAATTTGCCCAAAATAAAATGGCTGTCTTATGAGGTCATCCATACATTCCTCAGGACGGCAAGTACGAGATGTCCCTTTAGTATTTTTCCAACCCTAGGATTCAGAGAGTGGGTCTGGGTCTCGACAAATGGGAAGGTACAGCTCCACCTGGGGACATAGACTCCTGCGATCTCGCCCCATCCTGCACACAAGCTGCTGTAGCAGGTGGGCCCACTTCTCCTCACCCCATTCCCACTGAGCAGGAGAAGTTCCGCATCTGCATGAGAGCCCCCAGAGGCCTTGTGGCCCTTGATAGCCCTCTGGGTGATGCATGGAGCAGGAGAAAATAGCAAAGTGGCAGGGCATGGGGGCTCACACCTGTAGTCCCAACACTTTGGGAGGCTGAGGTGGGCGGATCACCCTAGGTCAGAAGTTCGAGACCAGCCTGACCAACATGAAGAAACCCTGTCTCTACTAAAAAATTAGCTGGGTGTGGTGGCGCGTGCCTGTAATCCCAGCTACTCGGGAGGCAGAGGTTGCGGTGAGCCTAGATCACGTCACTGCACTCCAGCCTGGACAACAAGAGTGAAACTCCATCTCAGAAAAAAAAAAAAGAAAATGGGAAAGGAAGCTGCCCGTAGCATGCATAGGTGAGGGGCAGAGGGCTGGTGCTTTCCGTCTGTGCACAGTCCTGGGGTTTCTCAGACCCAGTCCTGCTGAAGAATGTTAAAAACAATTTCAGTAAAAAATCATGAGGACCTCACTGATCATGATATGGCTGATAGCAACACTGATTTCCTTTAGAGTAGGCCCCTGGCACTTCCATTTTGTAAAGTGGGCTGTGTCCGAACTATTCCTCTTTCAAGTGCTAATACCCATGGCTTCGGAGCCAGCCTCCCTCCCGCCCCACTCCACCTGACGTGGGACCTGTCTCACATCTCCCCCTGCCTGAAGCAAGTGGAGAATGATGCTGAGTTATTATTTCCAGGTGTTTCGTGGGAGCAGCAGATGGAAATGGAAGGATACAGGTGTAGACATGGGTGAAATCATGCACGGCCGCCTTCTCTCTTCTCACGGCACCGTGGGGCTGGGCGGAGGTACTCATGGCTGATGACGAGGCATGAATTCAGTGCATCCGCAGGTCCGAACCCCTGCTCACCTGGGCAGTGCCCACAAGAACCCCAAGAGGAAGGCAGGAATTCGCTCTCTGCTTCCTGCTCGCCTCCTGGGGTCAGTTGCAGAGTGGGACACCCCTCACGGTTGTCACAGAGGTCCTGGTAGCTGGGCAGTTCCCAGCAGTGCTTTCTGGGTGAGGGCATGGGGGTTACATCAGAGAGGCAGGGGCATTCTGTCTGTGTTTGGTCATTTCTGCCTTTGAATATCAATTAATTTATATCGGAGTTAGTGTAGGACTTAGCTTTTGCTGTGGTCATCTCATTTAGTTGTTAGAAAACCCCAGAGATGGAATGTTATTCCGATTTTATATAGACAGAGGGTCAGAGGGAGTCAGTGAGCCAAGCTCACCCTCAGACATGGATTTTGCGCTCTGTGCGTGTGCGTGTGCGCGCGCATTGTGTGTGTGTGTGTGTGTGTGTGTGTGTGTGTGCGTGTGCGCGCGCGCATGCGTGTGTGTTCTGCAGCTCCTCTGCTGAAGTCCTCAAATCCTCATGGGTGACACAGCATTGGCCTGGGTCCCTGTTGGCCGGCTCCGCACCCTCTGTTCCGCGTGCTCCAGCCGGGGATCTGACTGATAGGGTAGGCAGGCTCGGGAGGGCTGACAGGCTTTGCAGTGGAACACATTTTAAAAATGCCTGCAAAAGAGCGGAAGAGGCGGAGGAGTAAGCGTCCGGCGCTCGACTGCAGCATCGCTCAGACGCGGCTGGATCGGCGCACAGCGAGGCCACGTGTAAGAACTAACGCCAAGCTGCGTTCCTACCAGTCACGCGCAGCATTGGATGCCTTTTCACAGTCAGCCTCCGGAACTTTCTACCCAGGACGCGACCCTCAGTAGTAAAGCCGTTGACAGGTGCTTACGGACTGTGCGAGTGGGGTGCTGGGTGCTGTGGGCGAGGCTGAGTCTGTGAAGTGAGGAGCTCTGTCTTCACCTGGGTGGGAGGGGGGAGCCTGGAGCTATAGGAGGAGTGGCGGGGCAGGACCAGCAGCCCAGGAGAGCAAGTCCCTTGTGGACAGAGGGCTTCTCAGAGGATACGGCCATGCACGTGGGGGAGCGGGGCAGTCGGTGGGACCGCCTGGGGGCTTGGCTGGGACTAGCTCAGTCCTCATTCCAGCTCAGTAAGTTGGCACGGGGTCACAGACAGGTGGCTGCTTCTGTCTGCACAATAGTCAGCTGTAAGCTTCTCATTTTTCCGAATTAGAGGTTTCAAAGCTGGTGAGGTCAAACGATTCCTTCTTTGGTTTCAAAGACCACATCTAAGAGAAGTCTATCTTCTGGAAAGAAATTTCCTCAAAAATATTTCCCTAACTTTATTTAATAAGCAAACTGTTTCCACAGCCCTTCTTGGGGCAGTGCTCTTTCTTTTCTCATGTTATTTAAATACCTTTCTCATGTTATTTAAATGTGTGTTTTATTTTCCTGTTATCTTTGGTGATGAAGCTAGTTTCTGCCTCCTCGTGTAAAATGTTACTGTATCTTTGAAGTATTTTCCATCAGCTGCTTCTGCTTAGCCAAGTCCATTTTTCCCAGATTCCTATATATTTTTATTTTCTAAAGCTCTTTAATTTCCAGAACTCTTTTTCAAGATTTTAAAGAGATGATAAAAGCACAAGATGATGTATGGATGTCATTGTTTTTAAGAAGGCAATATATTCAGAGGTTTCGTTGGTTGGTTTTGGCTCTTTCTCTAACCTGTCATACCTCGCTCTCTGTGCCTCTCACCACTTCCCTGTCAGCGTGGGGTTGGGCTGGGGTACATGTGCCCTCTGCAAGCCTTGTTCTCCATGGATTCTCCTGGTTTTGCCTCCGGGGGTGGCTTAAACCCTAGCAATTCTGTATAGTACAGAAATTACCAATTTTAGTAATGGTTTTTTAGCCTAGCGTTTTTCAAATTGTGGGTTGTGACCTATTATTAGATGGTGAAGCCAATTTCGAGAGATACATAAAACAAAAATAGAATATATCTGTTCATCGCATATAGTGAGGGTAAGTTTGGTATTGCGAGACTTTTGTATCAGTTTGTGTGTATGTTTGCATTGTGACACCTGGGTCACAGTGTTAAATGTGTGTCATTGTCAAGCAAACTTGAAAGCCCCTGTAGTACTCCAGTACTGCTAAGCTTTTATGAAAGAAATACTGTTGATCGTCTGTCTCTGGTAAAATGGCTGTGTGTCTCCGGGAGAGTGCCAAAGGCAAGGCAGGGCCCACCAGGGTCCTGTTGAAGATGTTCCTACATCAAAGGAAGAGGGTGTGGCAGGGTGTGGCAGGGTACTGCCAAGTATGCTCCTGTAGTCTTTAGTTACTGAAGAAAGATGCTATTTCTGTGAGGTTTCAAGGGCTTCTCCTAGTTCATTTTTACTCATTATTCAAATCTCAGCTCAAATAAGCCTTCTCCAGGGGAAGCGTCCCTGATTCCCAGTCTAGATAAGATTCCTCCATTAGATGCTTCATTTCTCACCCTCAGAGCACTTAGCTCAGTTTTTATTGATACATTTATTAGTACAGTCATTTGATTCTTGTTTGTCTCCCTCCACCTCCTAGAACATGAAGTCCACAAGCATGGGTCACGGGCCTGTGTGTGCTGATACTCCCTGCAGGCTCTAGCACGATGCCTCGCATGGAGTCATCTAGCAGGCACCGCCGGCCATGGTCTGAGCCGCCCCGAGGCTGACTGGCATTAGACATCTTGTAGACCTTGTGCTGTGATGGTCTTATTCCAGAAGGGCGGTCAGGGTGTGAGAGCACAAAGAGATATACAGGTAGAAATGGGATTGAAACTTCAAGAGCTCAATCCCATTTCAGGAGAGTGTCCCGGGCCACTGCTGTCCTTGCACACAGGCCCACACCAACCAGAGTACTCAGACCTTGCTGTCCCCAGCCCGCCAGTGAGAAGCAAGTAGGCTGCAAGCAGAGTTACATGGTAGGATGAAACCTGTCTCCAGTGGCGGCCTCTTCTCTGGCTGTGCGTTGGACTCCGCCATGGTTCTTCATTCCATAGTTCAAAGTTCCATGGTGCGGAGTATTCAGAACATGAAATACGTTTGTTAGAATCAGCTCATTGGAATTCTGCCATAGGTGCTGCTGGTTTAGATTTTAACAAAGGCTTCAAAACCTCTTTTGTATTAGACCGAGAAAGGATAAACTCACTGATGAGTGGTGAGGAGTAGAGGCTGTGTGCTCTTGAGCGCAGGTGGGTGTTGTTTTTCTTCTCATCCTTGAAAATATATGAGGGTGAAGACAGGAAGATAGGGAGAGAGTGGAGGGTAAGTATTTTTAGGGTTGTCTTTGCATGGAAAACATGTTTCCAGTAAAATGTTTTGGAAACATTTTATTTTAGGTGGAAGAAAATGCTGACACCCGGGCCGGCTCTCGCAGACAGCTGTTTATCGAGGCCGCGGTATCATCACTGTAGCCAGGCTCGTGGGTTTTGGAACTGATTTTCTATTTGAGAGGCCAGGCTTCTATGACCCCCCCAAGCGTCATATCCACAGCAACCAGCTGTGATGAGATGGGGGTTCTGACCTCGCAGGACAATTGCAACAAGAAGCAGATGAGCTTTTAGATAGAAAATTTACTCTTCTGTTTTGAACAAATTACATGTAACTGATTCTCAATTTCCTCATCTCTGAAATACAGAAAGGAACACAATGGTCCTTCAATTGTGTAATGAGGGATTTATGTTGGAAAAGTACATACATGCTATTATGATATCATGTTTTCAGTGTCAACTGCACAACTCAAGGGTTGACACGCTGTGGAAGAGCTGCCATCCCCCTGCTTCCCTGTTCCGTGTAGCTGCAGGCAGCCCTGCCTTCCCCCTGCTACCTTGGCTCTGACTGCCAGGCTCTTGCATGCTCCTTAGTCACCCTGGCCTCCTGGCTGGTTCCTGAATGGGCACTCTCATGCCCACCCTAGGACATTTGCACTGCGATGCCCTGTTCTCCCAGAGAGCTGCATGCCCATGCCCTGCCTTTTTTCAGGTATCTGCTCCAAATCATCTTGTTAGGCCTTACCAGACCACCCCATAAAGAACAGGAACCCTGTATTCCCTGCCCCCATAACAACCTTATGTTTCCTCATGGCAGTTCTAGCCACTGGAAATTGCATGAGTTTCATGTGAATAGGGTTGTCGTTGGTGTTTATTATTATTATTTTTTAGTTTGTCATATCTATGAAGTAGAACATCGTTCATAGGCCATTAAGTCCTCATGAAGAACCTGTTGTTATTCTATTTATTTATTCTGTAGGAAACTTAATTTCAAACAATGAGTAACGTATCCGGGTCATATAGGTGGCAAATGGTGAATGGTGCTTGATTGAAACCCAGGTTGACACAGAATCATGAATGTTCTCCTAACCTCAGGTCTGCCTCTCCTTCTACCTTTCTTCTGCTGTTTGAGCATCCTGCCTTCATGCATTTCTCTGGCTCTGCCTTTATTACACCTGGGCTCTCCCTGACTTCACTCACCTAGCAGGGCTCTCCCCAGATGCTCCTTGGTGGCCAACACTGCCTCTACCCTAGGATAGGGCTCCCCCAGTGCAGTGGTATGTTCTTGGAGAACCTTGTGCTTGGCATTCTAGGGCAGCAGGCATTCTATGGTTCAGGCTAATGCTAGGGGGACAGGCAGGCTGCCTTGGCTTCCTTCCCTCCAGGAAGAGAGCAGGTATGACGTGTGTGTTAGGAATGGCCAGGCCCCTGCGGTGCATATGGTGACACCTCTGCGAGCCACACCCTTCACTTTCTCCCCGTGGATTCAGGCATGCCAACAGCTGCAAAAAGGACCCCGTGGCAAGGTCTCACCAAGGGGTGTTTTGATATCCTGTTCTTTAGGGCTTATTTTTTGTATGAACATTTATTTTTGTGTTACCTGATGTTACATGATGGAATACCTTATGTATAGTTTATACATTATCTTCTTCACCTCCCTGAGATAATCCCTAGAAAGGTGAGACAAGCTGAGAATATCTCCTTTTATAGAAAGCATGAATGATGCCACCATTATGGGTACTTTGATTTTACTTTGTTCACTGGACAGATGCCTGCACACCAAGCCTTTAACTTTGGTGTTGAAAACGGCAAAGCTGCAGTTTTCTGTTCCCTGGCTTGTAGGCAGGCTGATGCTTGCTTGTGCTGTTTTCGGCTAGTTTGTTATTTTAAATGGCCACTATATGAAGAAGCCATGGATGCAATTTCTTGAATTAACACTTACTGCAGTCTCTGTGATGGGCACTTGGTCACATTTTCCCTCATTCCTACCTTCTGCTCTGCTCTTTTTAGGGAAAGTACGGTGGCCAGACTTTAACCAGGAATCTTACGTTGGAGGAACGATGGTCCGCTCCGGGCAGGATCCCTACGCCCGCAACAAGTTCAACCAAGTGGAGAGTGATAAGCTGCGAATGGACAGAGCCATCCCTGACACCCGGCATGACCAGTAAGTACCCCACTAAGCACCCGCTGCAGCTTCATTTGCTTTCGCACAAACCAGTATGTCGCTTTCACCTGTTACTCTAGAACTTTCCCATTACTCTGGGAAATTGAGTGTGTGTTGTAAAACTAGGAAAAGTCCTGAGGTATGTGGCAATGGAACTTCACCCATAGGCAGTGGAAGGATGGTTCTAGATCTGGCTCTTGTCTGTAGGTGCCCTATGGCAGTGTGCAGAGGCTGTGGGTTTCTGGCTGGAGCATCGAAGTCAGAAAGAAAGTTGTGTGACTGGCTTTATATTTACTAATCATTTGTTATTTTTATGATCCATTCACAAAGATGCAAAATTTTTCATTGTTCCCAACCTCAGAGGAAGAAAATCTAAATTCCTGCTTATTGGGACATCTTAAATTGGAAATGTTCTAGAGATTAGCAAGATGAAATGAACTACCCAGCACAGTAGATGTTAAATTGAGCAGAAACACGGAAAGGACAGGTGCCACCTCTCCACACCCTGTACTGAAGGAAAGGCTCTTGTCCACATCTTTCTTTTTATCTTTAGGGATAGGGTCTCGCTCTGTCATCCAGTCTGGAATGCAGTGGCATGATCATGGCTCATTATAACCTCAAATTCTTGGGCTCAAGCAATCCTCCCATCTCAGCCTCCTGAGTAGCTAGGACTACAGGCATTCACCACCACCCCAGACAATATTTACTTATTTAAAAATTTTTATGTTTATTTTTTTGGTAGAGGTGAGGTCTTGCCATGTTGCTGAGGCTGGTCTTGAACTCCTGGTGTCAAGTGACCCTCCACTTAGCCTTACAAAGTGCTGGAATTACAAGCATGAGCCACTGCTCTCCTGACCTCCTTCTTCTTCTTTTTTTTTTTTTTTTTTTTTTGAGACAGTCTTGCTCTGTTGCCCAGGCTGGAATGCAGTGGTGTGATCTCAGCTCACTGCAACCTGTGCCTCCCGGGTTCAAGCTATTCTTGTGACTCAGCCTCCTGAGTAGCTGGAATTACAGGTGCCTGCCACCATGCCTGGCTAATTTTTGTAGTTTTAGTAGAGACGGGGTTTCACCATGTTGGCCAGGCTGGTGTCAAACTCCAGACCTCAAGTGATCTGCCCACCTCAGCCTCCCAAAGGGCTGAGATTACAGGTATGAACCACCACACCCACCCCTTTTTATTCTTCAGAGATCTTGAGGGTAGAGGGTACTTTGGGGTCTATGAAGCTCAGCTCAGGAGGCTGCCAGGCATTTTAAAGAGTATTTGTTACCACTTATCAGGAAAGTGATATTCATAACCCTCACTGTCATCCCATACCTGTAAGCTTTGCTGATCAGAACCTTGATTGGGAGGTCATTCACATTGGAATTCTTAGTGAATTTGATTTTTTTCAGATTATTAAAAAAAAGGAACTGCATTTGGAAGGCAGCTGTTTTCTTGGGTGCTTACTATATCTTCCTGATAAGTTACTTTTAGAGTCATTCATTCATCAGTGAATGGAATATGGACTACACATCTACCATATGTCAGACTCTGCGCTCCTGGAATTTTCGCCAGAAAAATCTGGTCCCATTCCAGCCGCTAGGGATGGCAGGTGCACCAGGAAGTGAGGTTGTGTAGCTCCACGGGTTGGACAGTCTACTTCGCATGAACACTTTTGAGGCACTCAGGAGGCTGGGAGGGGCAAGACAGGTCCCAGGAGGGGGTGAATTGGGTGGGGACACCCAGGAAGAAAGAAGTGCAGAAGCCCTGCCAGGAAAGTGTGGGGCTCCCAGAGAGCCAGCAAGGGTCTAATTTCATGGGCGGGAGTTTCAGGGATTGATGAGGAGGCAGAGGTGGAGAGACAAACGGCCACTGAAATGTTCACACACGCTGCGTGCAGTGAAAGAGAATTTTTCTCTTCTACTCTCAAGGAACTTTATGGACATACAGTGTAGGTGCCGGTTAACTCCCAGGAGCTTCCTTTCTTAACAGCTTTCTTTGAGTTCTAGTTAGCTCTGTTCACCTATTCCAGCTCATATTTAAGAAATATGTAGCTTTACAGTTTTTTAGGGCCAGGGGAAAAGTATATGTGTTTGTGTGTTAATATCTGATACAAATGAGTATATGTAAACATGCATATCTTATATAATATTAAGAATCTCATCATCTGCCTAACTTCACTTGAAAAGATTGTCTTTAATTAAGGTTTCCTGTCATCCATTAATCTCTTTTTCTGAAGATAGCTGTATTCAGTCCTTATGCTGTCCTAGTTAAAGTCAGTTTGATTAACTGTTAAATACTGTATCTAAAATAAGGGGTGACAACCTGGGGTCCAAGGACCTCCAAGGAGCCATGCATGGGCTTTGGGATGTTGTGAAAGTCTTGAGACCAAAGCTGTGTGCAAGGTCGCAGGTGTACAAGTATGTGCATTTCTGGGGACAGGGTTGTTCACTTTTGTCAGAGGGTCCCAGGTGTGTACTCCCCCACCACCAGCCCATGCCCAGGCTAACCAGGCCAAGCAGCCCGTGCCAGGTGCTTTTCCAGCCCCCACCCACACTATCCTCACAACCGTTTAAGGTAGGCTTGAAACTTGTCTTCATACACAGAGAGGAAACGGAGGCGCTTGGAATGTTAATAACTTGCCCAGTGATTAAGAACTACTGACTTAAGACCAGAAAAGGTCTGTGTAGCTTTTAAGAAGGGCTTGGCCTAAACTCAGGGGAATAAAGTCTAGCAGAATGTAGTGTAAAAATCTTCCCTGATGACTTCAGTCAACTGCTTGGAATGACATCTCCATGAGATGATCTGAATTTCTTTTCACCATGTGATTTAAGAGCTAGTTTTCCCACTGAGATTTTATCTTTACATACTTATCCTGTGAGCCGAGAGAAGAATGCTGTTCTTTCTCATGGCTCATCAGCATGTGGGCTGGGTTTCTCATCTGCCTCCCTTGCAAGTCCCTACAAAGTCCCCAAAACTATATGTACATCTATTTTTTTCAAAGTTTTTGAAATACGAGTTTGTCCAAACAGATGTTTGACTATTCATCCCTCAGTGTGGGATGCATTTTAGGTGTGTTTAATTTTAGCTCCAGCCAGTGTGTCGTGTTCATTTGCATGTGTTAAAGGGGCAGCTGGGATGCCTTCCACATTTGTTGGATTTGGGCTAAATTAAAGTCTACCCATAGTCAGTTGGATGCCTAGAGCTGAGCTGATTTAATGTCTCAAAGTGTAAGCTCTAGAATTACCATTCTTGCTGAATGTCAGGTTAAGAAGATTGGGTTACCTCTTTGAATTTCTCTCCCAATATATCTAATGGAGAGCTATTAAAGAATTTGACCTTTCTATATAAAATTGTTTTTTGTCTCTACAGTATTTCCCTTCATGTTGATCTGTAGAAATACTTGCACAGTAGAATTCAGTCTTTAGTTGTGATAAATCTGAAAGCAGTGCAGGTGGAAGGTCATTAAGAACGAGGTGTTTGGAGTCCTACAGAATTGAAAATCTCAGACCCTCCAGTTCTTAATTCTGTGACCTTTATCAGCTGTAAGATAACATAACATGACTCTATCTGTAACCTATGAAGATTAAGCAACATGTTTACAAGGGCTGGTTGCTCCTCCTCTGAGAGCCGCCTCAGTGAGGTATCCCTTGACCATCTTCCCTAGGAGTTCAGCCACCTACCCCTACTCCAAAACATCCTGTCCCCCTTTCCTGCCTGATTTTTCTCCATAGCCCGTCTCACCACCTACATGTTGTGTGTTTTACTTATTTTTTTCTTTCTTGATCCATCTTTACTCCAAATAGTGAGTTATTATATTGAGGGTTGTTACTCAGACACCTCCCGGGCACTCAGTAAATTCAGTAAGTATTTACTGAGTGAGTGAATTGTTTTGCGGAGTGCCTGGCATATAGTGAGTGCCCAATAAATCAGGCAAGATATGAAGAATCATAAAAGAATACAGGAGAAGGAAAAGGGGATATTTAAGCAGTAAAGGTCATATGAATTCAAGATAGGCCACAATAACCTCATTGAGTTTGCGTTCTCCCAGGACTGGAAAACTGCGATTACAGTCTAACGCTTATTACCATCAGGGATAGATACAAGGAATCAAGGCTTCAGAGCCTCACAGACAAACAGACAAACAAAAAACTCTGGGCTATGCTTTATTTACCTTTCTAGATGTATAAAATATATTGTACCAAGAAGAAATATTTACATGGAATCAAGAAGCATACAAAAGCCAGCTGTGAGTGAAGTATTTAATACTACATATGGGATATATTAGGCCCTCTGAGATATTAGAAAGTTGGTAGCCCATCTTTTTTTTTTTTTTCTTTTCTTGCTTCAGGTCTCACTCTGTCACCCAGGCTGTAGTGCAGTGGTACAGTTCTGGCTCACTGTGGCCTTTCACTCCTGGGCTCAAGTGATTCTCCTGCCCCAGCCTCCTGAGTAGCTGGGACCATGGGTGCGCACCACCATGCTAGGCTTTTTGTAGAGATGGGGTCTTACCGTGTTGCCCAAGCTGGTCTCAAACACCTGTCCTCAAGCAATTCTCCCTCCTCAGCCTCCCAAAGTGCTGAGATTATAGGTGTAGGCACCACATTCAACCCCATCCTATTTTTGAAAGCACCATTTCTTTGCTTTTTATTTTTTTGTATTTTTAAATCAATATATTATAGTTGTATCTGTCTTGGGGATACATGTGAAATTTTGATACCTGTCTACAATGTGTAATGATGAAGTCAGGGTAATTGGGATATCCCTCACTTCTAACAGTGATCTCTGCATGGTTTCTCAATTTAAAAAAAAAAATAAGTCTTTTTGCTTGGAAATTTCAAATAAGTTATGAAGACTTAAAAGCAAATTAAACCAATGGGAATTCTGAAGTTGCTTTTTTGTATTAAGTGTTTCTTCTCTCTCTGTCCCTGCACTGCGATGCTGTTCTTACTGTCCAGGCAGAAGGTAATGGAAAGTGGCATTGGTGGTGGTGAGAAGTGGTCAGGTGGGCTGTATTCTGAAGGTGGGGCCAACAGGATGTGCTAATGGACTGTAGCAGGGGGGCGGGGGATATGGCTTGGAAGGGGGTGCCACGGATTGTGGCTGGCACAAGGGAAGACTTGCAGTCACCTCAGCTGAGCTGTAGGGAGGCGGTGAGTGGAGCAGGTGTGGGGGAAATTTTTACATGTTAATGCCTTTCAGTGTAGGTGGACCTGTTTTGTAGGTGGTGGGATATGTGTCTGGTGTTTGGGAGGAAGGTCTTAGCGGGAATATAAATTTGGAAATGTTCAGTGTATGGATGGTATTTAAAGCTATGCGGCTGGATGTTAAACCCAAGAGAATGGGTGCAGGCAGAAGAGGCCCGAGGCCTGAGCCCTGGACAGTTCCAACTTTGAGAGATTTAGCTGTGGATTTGAAACCAGCGGCTGACACTTGGAGGACAGTCTAACACTGTAGATTGCAGACTATTTTAGACTGCGTTCCCATGATCAGGGGATGTAATTTCATGAGACTCTGCAACTGAGAAGCTAAAAGGAGCCTCAGGGGAGTGTCTCATTCAGTGGTTCTCAGCCTCGAGCTGTGCCACCCACCCAGAACGAAGATGGAAATGTGGGGGTGGAGGATCGGGGGTTGTTGGAGTACCCGTGGGGTGCTCCTGGCATCTACCACCAGGGCCCAGTGAAGCTGCGTATTTTGTATAGCCCAAGTTGGTCTGGCACATTGAAGAAACTGTCCCACCCAAATGGCCACAGGGCTTCCTGTCAAGCCCTCGTTTACTTAACTGTTTCCCTCCACCATTAGTAAAAAAAAATGCATGTTGAAGTGGTTTTTTTGTTGTTTTTTTCTGTTATTGCTCTGAGCCGTACCTGCCTTCTCCATCAGCCAGCCCTCAAAGGTGGTGTTGAAAGCCAACACCTCCTGAGCTTTGTAGCCCACACAGGCACCACTGGAAGTCTCTGTCCCTCTGACTAGCAGCCACGTGGAAGTATGAGTGTGTTGTGAACTGAATTGTGCCCCTCCAAATTTCATATGTTAAAGACCCAGACCCCAGAGTGACTGTATTTGGAGACGGGTCCTTGTGGAGGTGATTAAGGTTAGAGGAGGTCCTAAGGGTGGCGTCCTGATCCACCTATGGTGTCCTTATAGCAAGAGGAAGATGGAAGGAGAGATCTCTTTCCCTACCATGTGAGCACACAGCAAAACGGGGCCACCTACAAGCCAGGGAGAGATCTCACCAGGAACCAGATCTACTGGCCCCTTGATCTGAGCTTCCAGCCTCCAGAACTTTGAGAAATATAAATCTATTGTTGGGCCAGGTGCAGTGGCTCACAGCTGTAATCCCAGCACTTTGGGAGGCCATAGCGGGTAAATGGCTTGAGCCCAGGAGGTTGAGCCCACACTGCACTTCAGCCTGGGCAACAGAACAAGACCTTGTCTCCAAAAAAAAAAAAACCCTCAAAAAAAAAAAATCTATTGTTTAAGATCCCGTCTGTGGTATTCTCAGCCCAAGCTGACTAATACAGAGTGGAAATGATACATCTTGACCGGCAGGCCAGTGGGAGGGCCGGCCAGCCAGATCCTAAAATGACTTGGGTAACACTTGCTTCCATTTTCTCTTAAGCTCTTCTGAGGCCCCTCCCCAGTGTTATCTGGTACGAAGATCCCAGGGGTAACATATCCTTGATGCCTTCTTTAGAGTATGCTGTGCTTAGGAGGTGATTGCCATCAGGGTGGAGCCTTTCCAGGATCCAGACTCCTTTCCAGGAGGGTTTTGATTTGATTTTTTTTGCCTGGAAATACATCTGATAAGAAAATAAAGTACAGGAACTAAGAGGAACCCAGGAAGTTTATGGAATCTCTTTTCTCTACTGGGGGAAAACTTGAGAGTTTACTTTGAAATTGTTTACATATGTAAAATGAAATAAACCTTTAGGGGAGAAACTTTTATCTTTGTTTTCTTCTTTCCCCTGTCAACTAGACACCATTCCTTTTCACTTACTTCATTAAATCCTTTAGAAATGAGAACTGCTTGGTAAAGGAACAGGTTTCCTTAGGGTTTCAAACATTAAGTGATTAGAAAGCTTTTCTCTGCCTTGCCACCACTACATTTAAAATTTAAAATGTGGGGTTTTGAAACATGTTTGTGTCTCAGGCTGAAATGCTACTGCCTCAACCATATGCCCTCAAAGGAACCTTCTTTAAGAGGAGTTTGTCCAAGTTGTACACCTAATCGGTTTAACTTTAAGTCAAGAGTATATTGTTTTTACTCCATTTACAGATTCTTAATGGCTCAGCCTTTGTTTAGCAGAATCACTAAAGAACTCTGTTTTGACCACTTTTGAAATGTCTGCCTTTAACGCAGCCCAAACGGATCAAAGCTCTTAAGGGTGTGTTCATCGATTTATTTTGTAGGGGCATTTTAAGAGGGCAGACATTGAAGTCCTGGGTTGTGCTGTTTACAGCACTGAAATGTCAGCGCTGATGTCAGTTGTTTTAAGGGTGGCTAATCAGGATTAAGGATTGTGGGGAAAGATGAAATCCAAACTTTCCATTCTTATTCTGGAAGAACACTGCTGAAGCCAAGGAAAGGTTTTCAGCATTAAGTCAGCCAGCTTGGAGGGAAGCTTTGGCTAAGGCAACTATTAGGGGACTCGGAGTTTTCTTTAGGAGGGCAGACGATCTAGGGAAATCTGCATGGCTCCCCCAGTGGAGTGCGATTGGCAGTCCGGGCGGGACTGGAGCTTTGCCCTTATGTTGTACTTCTCAGCAGCTCACGATGGCTCATAAACATGTGTCACGGCCTCCTGAGATTCTTGTGATGGAGCTGCTGCTCCCTGCAGAGCTGGCCGGAGCACCCAATCCTCCCGCATCGATTTGCAGCCCAACTCCAACTCTGTAAGCTGCACCACACAGAGTCCTGGTGGAGGAGATGGGAGGCCACACGGGGTGTCACATGGGGGGACAGGGGCTTCTCTAGGCTTAGATGTCCTGGCTTTGTTGGCATTTGTGGCTGTGGGGTAGGTGGAGTTTGGGTGTGGTGTAAGAGCGAATCTTTAAAAATCTGTTCAGTAATCAAAACAACAAAACACTTTATTGAACATTTTTTGGTACCAAGGCCTGTGCTCAGCCTTTTATGTGCATTAATTTTATTTACTCTAAGGCTGGGCACAGTGGCTAACACCTGTAATTTCAGCTCTTTGAGAGGCTGAAGCAGAAGGACAGCTGAGACCAGCCTGGGCAATACAGTGAGACCCCATCTCTAAAAAAAATTAGCCTAGTGCGATGGTGTGCACCTGTAGTCCAGCTGCTTGGGAGGCTGAGATGGGAGGGTGACTCGAGCCCGGAAGTCTGTGGCTGCAGGGAACTGTGGTCATGCTGTTGCACTCCAGCCTGGGCAACAGAGTGAGCCTCTAAAATAAAAATTAAAAAATGTATTTACTCTGCCTTACGTTCCTGTAAAGTGGGTAGGGATGTTATACTTCTGATGATGTCATATGCCAGTTCCCAGAAGGCTCGGAACTCTGACCCCACTTCCAGAAAGTAGAAGAGTTGCCCCCAGGAGTCAGGTTCGGTGGGACATAAGCTCAGTTTGCAGAGCAGAGGTTGTTTTTCCCATTTTTTACGTTGTCAATAGAACATATTTAGGGAGAGGTAGACAGTTGGGATATCCCAGGGCCTCATAAGACACCACCTTGTATCTAGAGAACCTTAGCCCCCAGGGATTTTACAGTTATTAAGCCATGAAGTTTTATCACTTGTGAGTCGGGCAAGAAAGGTGAGCCACTTGCCTGAGTTCTAACAAGGCTCACTGGTGGAGGAATTGGAGCGCTTTATATATCCCTGACTCAGGGTTCTGACTAATAGTTGTGGCTGCTTCACTGTCTGCTCTTCAGAGGGTCTTTTAGACTCCTTGCTTTTAGGCAAGTGTCTTGGCATGAGGCCTGAATGCACCTAAAAAAAATGGAAGAGATGGGTGTTGGTAACTTGCAGCCAAACAACCTCCTGAGGGAAGCTGGCCACATGTTGATGGGATCCTGAGAAATGGAGAAGAAATGGGGTTGTTTTTCTTTTTCCAGTTTCAGATTCTCAAAGAAAATGGACTGGAAGAGTGCACTCTATTTCTGTTCCCTTGGAACATTGCTGGTGTCGTTCAGGAAGTGAGACTTCTGCTTGAGTGTTCAGTCAGTGTGACATCTCTGCCTGTCACTGTGACATCTCTGCCTGCTGTTGGAAGAGTCTGGCAGGCTCAGTGAGATATACAAGATGTGGGGGAGTGGGAAGCGGCCGGCAATAATGGCTCCTTGCCTAATTTGCACCTCATGGGCACAGTTCACACCAAAGCCATGTTATTCATCAGCGTGCTAGTTTATGTTTTGTTTTATTTTTCCTGTCTTTATAAACCAACTTCTCATTTCAACCACCGTTGAAACCGTTCTTTTTCTTCCCTTAATATGTTTCCTCCCTTTTTGACTATTTCAGGCCTTATCTCCATCTGAATTAAAGAATGCATTGGACTGGTAGCAAATATAAGGCTTTGACTATAGAGATTCTGTTTGTGTCGATGTTGGCATCTCTGAAGGGCCCGTTGTAAGTCTCCTTTTCAAAGATCATTGGCAAATGTATTTTCAAAGCTTAACGCCTGAGTGCCTGTCCACTCGTGTGGCTCAGTTTCCCCATCTGTAACTCTAGGTTATGGTTTGAGCAAACGCAATGATGATGCTAAATGAGTTGTGCAATTTGCTTTCTTTATTCTTTAGTTGTCCTTTCTTTCTGCCACCATCCTGGGGATGGGGATCATCTTTGTCATCAAGACACTGCAGTCTAGCAGGAGAGGCAGACAAGGAAACAGGCAATGACGTAGTCTAGTAAGAGTAACCTAAACGCTAGGCCATTTACAACAGGGCTCTATTCTTTGTTTTAGACCTGTTTGGGAGTTTCTGTTATATTCCTGGTAGACTGACCCTTTTTATCATTATGAAATGCCCTTCTTATCACTAGTAATGCTTCTTGTCTTACAATATCAGTATAGCCGCACCGTCTTTCTTTGATTTCATGTTTTTGCATGGCGTATCTTTTCCCTTGCTTTCACTTTCAAACTTTTTATGTCCTTATATTTAAAGTGTATCTTCTGTAAGTAGCCTACAGTTGGATTTTGGACTCTCATCTGCTCTAACAATCTATGTCTTTTATTTGGTGTATTTAGTTCTTTTACATTTAATCTACGTACTAGTTTATTGGGATTGAACACCAGCATCTCAGTGGCTGCGTTCTATTAGTTCCACCTGCTTTGTGTTTCATTTTCCGTTGCATCCTCCTTCTACATTAAGTATTTTTTTTCTCTGTTAGTTTGCTAAATTCTTGACTAATAAGTCCACATGTAGAGCCTAATGTAAATGAATAATTTTATTACTTCTTAGACAATGCGCAGACCTTATAATAGTTTACCTTCCACTTACCTTCAGCCCTTTGTGCCCTTGCTGTCATTTGGCTTAATTATCTCTTTATAAACTCTATAGGATTTCTTTTGTTTTATGCAGTAAATGTCCTTTTGATTTATTTACATATTTATACTCCCATTGCTCCTCATTTCTTATATTTCTATTTTTCCACCTAAGACCATTTTCCTTCTGTATTTCACTAGTGTTGCTCTTAGTACCAGTTTGCTGGCAATGAATTCTATCCATTTTTTGGTCTGAAAACATCTTTACTTTACTTTTGTGTGTGTGTGTGTGTCTGTGTGTGTGTGTGTGTGTGTGTGTGTTTTGAGACAGAGTCTCCTTCTTGTTGGCCAGACTGGAGTGCAGTGGTGCGATCTCAGCTCACTGCAGCATCCGCCTCCCTGGTTCAAGCAATTCTCCTGCCTCAGCCTCCCAAGTAGCTGGGATTATAGGCACCCACTACCATGCCCAGCTAGTTTTGTGTTTTTAGTAGAGACGGGGTTTCACCATATTGGCCAGGCTGGTCTCGAACTCCTGACCTCAAGCCATCTGCCCACCTCAGCCTCCCAAAGTGCTGGGATTACAGGCATGAGCCACCGTGCCCAGCTTACTTTGGTTTCTGAAGAGCATTTTCACTGACTGAATTCTCAGTTGACAGTGACTGTCGGCACCTTGACGTTGTCATTCAGTTGTCTTGTTTTTTGTTGTTTCTGGTGAAATATCACTGTTAGTTTTCTTGTTGTTTTTGACTTTTTCTTCCAGCTGCCTTTTCAGATATTTCCCTTTTTCAGCAATTTTTCAATAATATGCCTAGAAGTTGTTCTCTTTGTGCTAACCTGTTTGGGATTTGTGGAATTTCCTGACTCTTGAGCTTCATGCCTTTTCAGTTTGCCATTTTGCATTTCTGTCTCCTCTTCCTCTGATACCCTAATTTCATCTTTGTTAGATATTTCTACATTTCCTCTGTCCCTCATAAGCTCTTTTCTGTCCTCTTTATTCTTTTTGATTCCCGGTGCCTCTATCTGGATGTATTTCTATTGGCCTGCCTCCTGCTCATTGATCCTTTCCTCTGCCATGTCTAGTCTGCTTTTAAATCCACTGCTGAATTCTTCATTTCAGTTGTTGTGTTTAGTTGTATATGAATAAATACAGAGATATTTAAGGGCTCTCACTGACTTTTCATCCTCCAAAGAGGATTTAGGTTTGTTCTCTGGCAGGCAGTTAAAATAGGGCAGGTCACCTTAATCAAGTCTGGAATTGAGCTGGAGTAAAGCTGGGTTTCAATCTTTTGTGAGAGAGCTGGTGAGTTTCCAGTTCTCTTTTGCCACCAGGAAGTAGCCCTATGGGATTCAACCTGGAAGTGTAGAATATTTATCAGAGCCCAGTTTCCTCAGCAAGTCCTCAAGTCCATTTCTGGCCTCCACAGCCCCGTGGCACATCCAGAAGCTGTCACTTGGCTCTGCAGCTATAAGACCATCTCTTCTGCTCGGCCCAGTCAGCCCAGTTGGCCATTTGGCTCCATGTCGTTGGAGAGAAACCTCAGAGAATGTTGGCCTTACTCTCAACGTGCTTCTCCTTTCTGGGCACCTGGCCTCACAACACCTGGCTGCTTTGCTAACTCTCCAGTGTCTTCAAATAGATTCTTCGGTGTATTTCATCCACAATTTCTGGTTGCTTTCAGTGAGTAGGTTGGTCTGTAGCAAGGAACTTTACTGTCACTGGAAGCAGGAAAAACACCTGTGTGTTTTATTTGGAATTCAAGTCCACTCTGAATTTGGCAGTTGATAAATTTTGCCCTGAGCAGTAACGTCTATCTCAAAGGGGAGTAAATAGAAATATAGGCGGACTTGAAGTTGGGAGGTGTAGCTTTTATTAATAGCTCAACCAGCTATTAGCTCCCAGACTGAGGTCAAAATAATCTCTCTGTAAAGCCTGAGTTTCTTATCTGTGAAACAATAATAATGCCTGCCTGGCCTGTTGGACAGCATTGTTATTAGGCTCAAATGTGTGCATAAGCCACATACATTACACAAATACAGGACGTTATTCTAGTGACTAATAGCTTGTATATATATCAGCTTTGAGTAAAGAATGAACTGTTATTTTGTTACGCTTTGCTCTCAAAATGTGTGTGACATGCCTGGCAGACATTCGGCTTCCAGTATGTGAAAGCCTGTGTCACATTGAGATGGTATTGGATTGTTTTATCATAGCACCAAATACAGTCGCGGAAATAGCTATGAAGCAGTGATCCTACCTATTTCAGAAAGAAATTAGATCAGGAAAAATGGAGTCAACAGAGTGTTGCCTGATAAATGAGATCAATCTTTGGGTCCTAACAAACTGTCCTACTTCAACTATTCATTTAAAACCCATCACTTTGCCATCATGGTGGAAACACGTAACTGCAAGAACAACTTTCTTTCAGTGGAAGGGTTTTGTATATTTTAGGAAACAGTCAAAATACTATAAAATTTATTTTAACTTTTTTTGTCATTTAGGCTGTATATTTCACTTGAATTTGGTTTCAGAGATTACTTGTGACGTTTCTAATGAACTCCAAGGAAGCAGCATTGTCAGTCTGTGGTACATTCATTGTTAATCCAAAACACCTGTCTGTTCACTGGTGTAACTGACAATTCACGTATACTTTGGAGTTGTTTGTTTATTTGTGTAGATGGGATCTCACTCTATTGCCCAAGCTGGAGTACAGAGGTGTGATCGCAGCTCACCGTGACAAACTCCTGGGCTCAAGCCATCCTCCTGAGTAGAAGACTACAGGTGTGCACCACTGTACCCAGTAATTTAAAAAATTGTTTAGTAGTGACAGGGTCTTGCTGCATTGCCCATGCTCGTCTCAAACTCCTGCCCGCGAGTGATCCTCTTGCCTTTACCTCCCAAAGTGCTGGGATTACAGGTGTGAGCCACCATGCTCAGCCTATACTCTGGAGTTGTTAAATGTTAGTGGTGGAACCTATGAGGGTCCATAATCTCCACTGCCATCTGTAAAATTTAAAGTGCAGACTTTTACAGCATGACTGTCTTAACTATTTTGAATCAGCCATGATTGTCTTCATCTGACAGTAATGTGAGAAAATCCACACCTCTTTGGAAATTCGAGTTATTTAAAAAAAGGAAATATCCCAATAGAAATATTCTACTTGGATTTAAAGTTTTATATTCACTGAAGATTTCTTTTTATTCTTGGATTTCTGCATTTATTCAGCAAAGATTTGAGTGCTAACTTCATGACCGGTCACTGGGGAAACAGCTGTGAGCAAAACTGATTTAAAAAACAACAACTCTGCCAGCATAGAGCTTATGAAGATGATGGGGGGGAGAAGACAATAAAATAAATCATTAATTCTATGGCTTTTAAAAAGCATGTTAAATACAGAAGAGAAATAAGCAGTGGCGGTTTGGAGTGTGGAGGAGTCAAGGGTCCCAGCACTGAACCGTGATCAGGGGAAGGTCTCACTGACAGGTGGACGTTCAGACAGAGACCTGAGGGAGGGGACAAGGGAATGTCCGTTTGGGTAACTGGGAAGAGAGGTCTCATCAGAGGAGGTGGCAAGGGCAAATTCCCCAAAGATGTAGTGTGCCAGGCCTATCCAGAGGACAGCAGGAAGCCAGAGTCACTAGGCAGGAGGGAATGAGGAAGAGTAGAAGGAAGTGAGATCTGAGAGGAGTCAAGGCACCAAGCCCTAGGAGCCTGGAGGTGTATTGTAAGGGCATTGGCTTTGTGCTGCTGTAACAAAAAACCTGAGACTGGGTAACTTACAAAAAAACAGAAGTTGACTTCCTGCAGTGTGGAGGCTGAGAAGTCCAAGATCTTTAAGCTGGCAAATTCATTGTCTGGTGAGAATCTGGTTTCTGCTTCCAAGATGGATCCAAGAACAGTGAATCTTCCGGAGGGGACAAATGCTGTGCCCTCACATAGCAGAAGGCAGAAAGGCAAAAAAGGGACAAACTCCCTTCATTAAGCCCTTTTAAAGGGCCTTTGTCTTTCACAAAGAGAGAAGCCCTCATTATCTAATCATCTCACAAAGGTTCTATCGCCACTACATTGACTGGTTACATTGCAACACCTGAATTTTGGAAGGGACTCATTCAAACTGTAGCAGCCATTGAGTGAGATGGACGTCACTGTAGGTTTGGGAGCAGAGGAACAGCATGATCTGAATTAGGTCTATAAAGCATCAGTCTTTTAAAAGGTTGCTGTGATAAGACCAGGTTTATTGGGGGTGGGGTGGGAAATACAAGGCCAGAAGCAGAGAAACCTGTTGCCATGATCCAGCCAAGATGACAGTGGCTAAGAACAGGGGACTAGCAATGGATGTAGTGAGAGGTGGCTGGATTCTGGCTGCATTTGAAGGTAGAGATGACAAGATATGCTGAATCGGATGTGGAGTGTGAGAAAGAGGGGTGAAGGATGCCACTGAGTTTCTTGACCAAGCAACTTGAAGAATGGACTTGTCCTTTGCTGAGCAGGGAGCAGTACAGCCTTCTGGTTAAGGTGTGGATGCTGGCACCAGGCTGCCCATCAGCTGCAGAATCTTGGTACGTCACTTAGCTCCTTGGTGCCTTAGTTTCCCTCAGGTATAAGTTAAGATTGATGACAGTAGTCATCTCATGGGCTGCTGTGAGGGCTAAATGGGTTAACACCCACCCATAAGTGACTTAGCACAGTGGCTGGCACATAATCAGTACTAAATGAATACTAGCTGCTATTCAGGAAGCATTGCTAGAAAGATTAGGAGGGACCTTTTCATCCAAGTGGAACTGTCAAGTAAGTGGATGAAGATACACAAAAACCTGGAATTCAAGGGGCAAGCCTGGGCAGAAGTTACACAGTTGAGATTGTCAGCGTTTATAGATGGTTTTAAAATCATTTTGTTATCTATCCCTGAATGTGTATTTGTAAATGTGGAGGTATTTCTACTTATCAAAATAGGCTTAAAGCAGGGGTTCTCAACCCCTAAGCTGTGGACCAGTAGTGATCCATGGCCTGTTAGGAACTGGGCCGCACAACAGGAGGTGAGCAGGGGATGAGCCAGCATTACCACCTGAGCTCGCCTCCTGTCAGATCAGCAGAGACTAGATTCTCATAGGAGCCCGAACCCTTTTGTGAACTGTGCATGCAAGGGATCTAGGTTGTGCACTCCTTATGAGAATCTAATGGCTGATGATCTGAGGTGGAACAGTTTCATCCCAAACCATCTCCCCCCAAAAATGGTCTTCCATGAAACTGTTCCTTGGTGCCAAAAAGGTTGGGGACTGCTGGCTTAAGGGACACTGGGTTTCTTACCTGTTGCCTCCTCCTCTTTATGATGATGATTGAATTTCCTCTGGCATCTTTGCTGTGGCCCCTTAAACCAAATCTTTTTTATTCTTGGTAATTCTTTAAGTGCAAAGGCCAAGGTACTTGTTGTTGATATTCACATATAAGTGCTACCAGTTGATGTTGGAAAATTCCCGGTTTGTTGCTCTGGGCTAGAATAAAGCAATGACCTGGTTACCTAATTCTGCTTGGCCAACATGTACTGGCCTGTGGGACCATGAGCTGCCCAAGTGGCCTTGGTGCCTTTCTGTTCTGGCATCCCTCTCAGATTCACCCCTTCCTGTCATTGCCACTGTTGGTCCAGTCCCATGTCCTCCCTTCTGGGTCACTGGACCTGCCTACTCAGATCTCTCAGTACCTCCTCAAGTCTGTATTCTGCATGCCCCTCCCATGCAAGAACTAACATATGGTAAGGGTACCTGGATCCACCCTCCTGGGCCCTGCATAGATGGCTGCAGCTGCTGGTCCTGCCTCCCCCACCCACTTATCTTTCTTAAGACTTCTGGTGTGGATGCATTCCAGATGTGGGGGCATTCTTTGCGAATATGAAGTGCTTGTTGCTGTCTTCATTCACGGTATATTCCACTGCCCTTCTGAACCTTTCTAAATGGGTGTGTCCCTTAAAACACAATTCACCTAGCTTCTTCCAAAGGATCACTTCTGACTGGCACCATGCCATGGGATTGCTGCCCTCACTTGAGACCTTGCAACCCTCAACCAGAGCCTCTGTGCCTGGGCTTTCTTGTTTTATAGCTGTGCATGTTTTCTCCAGGTATTTCATAAGCTGCTTTGGGGCAGAGACTATCTGTAATTAGACAGTTCTGCAATTCCTCACTTAAATTCTTAGGGAATTCAGATTTTTTAAAAAAATTCTATAGGGGTATTAATCATATATACACAATTTATGAAATAATGTTTTCAATCCTGGGGCAGTACCTTGTAATCAAACACACTAATATTTTTGCAGCAAAACATGAATATGCATACCAAGTGGGATAAATAAGGAGAGACGGCATCAGGTCAGGTTTTACTGCCACATAATTCAGGTTGGGGGAAGTTTTGCCACCAAATAGGATACCGATTTTTTTTCCAGGTGGTTTTTTTTTTCTTTTTTTAATGTTGGAATCAAAGATTAGGAATTATGGACCCTCACTAGGTAAATAAAGAAGAGTACTATTCATTCTGCTGCCACATGATAAACAGCCAGTCCGGAGGGGCCAGAGCCTACTTTTGGGTTGGCATGTTATAGATGATGGGGGCTGGCATAAAGGGGGTCAAAAGTCCTGGTTGGTCTTCAGCTTGAACTCCTGCAGGACCTCTGGTACACAGACTGCCCTGAAAACTGGTTAGCATCCTGGGAGGCTTTGCTGCTCACTCATGGTCACCATGTGCTGCCTGGGCTGAACTAGATGTCTCTTGGTAGCTGCTTTTATGGAAATCACTCAGTTAACTCAGATGGCTGTTGAATCCTATCTGCATAGAGGCATGCCCTGGAGGCCAGTGCAAGGTGGTGCCATCAAACGAAGGCAGTTTTGTTAGGGTTGGTCCATTCTTGGGCTTAATCAGGGGCTGCCCTAAGGAAATCATGGTAAATTCATGACGGTGATGGTGATGATCTGCCTTCTATTGTTGGCAAACCTTATCCTGGCCAAATATTAGCTAAAATCTCTGAATCGGTCTCTGTTTCACCTACATATTAATGATCTATGCAGTGGGCTGTTAACAACCTTGTATCACAGACTCCCCGAGTTCTCCTGTCTTTACATACACCAAATTCCTCAAAACTGGTTTTTTCTTTTAAAGTAGCTTTTTAAAAGTAGATACATGTTTGTTATGTCATATGTAAACTTTTGCTCCTGCAAAAGAAGTAGCACTTGAATATAAATGTCCTCAGCAAGGCAATTCACTTGCACAGAAGGGTGCATCTCACAGATGGAGCAGTGACAAGCACACACCTGGACAAGGGCGGGGAAGGGGTTCTTATTCCTGGCACAGGTAGCCCCTGCTGCTGTATCGTTCCCCTGTTGGCTAGGGTTAGACCACACAGTCTAAGCTAATTCCGATTGGCTATTTTAAAGAGAGCAGGGGTATGAGCCAGAGTGGCAAAGTGGGTAGTTTGGCAGAAAAGACAGTTGTGGGACAGGTCAGAGCAAGTGACGAGGGGGTGACTCAGATCAAAGCACGTGACCAGGGATGACTCAGGTCAAAGCAAGTGACCAAGCGTGACTCAGGTCAAAGCAAGTGACCAGGGAAACAGATGTGAACTACTCATTAGAACTGGCGGGAGAGTTGTTTACTGAAACTAGAGGCAAGCGGGCGCAGAGAACCAGGACGTTAAACTTTCAAATAGAGAATTAAAGAATAAGAGAGCTGAACGTACTGACATAGTGATTCTTTGAAGAGAAGCTTGGAGTTCACTGTATCTAACAGTTGCACACAGAAAGAAAAAAAAAATCTGTACCAGAAAGTTGTAAGGAGCTTTACATTGTCTCTGCTCTGGTGAATGTCCTTCCTAATTTGTCTCATAGTCTCTGATGTTCGATGTATGTCATTTTATATAAAGAAAATGACAATAAAATGACACTGCATTTGCTGTTTGCCTGCCTACTTTTTTTTCATTCAGTAATAGGAAACATTTTCTAGGACTGTTAAATATAACTTCCCTTTTTAAAAGCTGTATATATCCCATTTTATGTTTATTTAGCTAGTTCTCTGGTAATGGACTGCTAGGTTGTTTCCTTTCCTTTTTAATGCTAATAATGTTGGGATGAATATTTTCGAATAACCTCTTGCCCACTCATTTAAAAGGAAATGCTATTTGAGATGACAATGTGTTATTTGATTCTGAAGATGTACCAGAAATTACTCAATATATTGCTGAGTTTGGCTACTGCTTTATTTTAGGTTTTGAATGAAGATTCATAGCTCAGAGTATCTGTGGCCAGCCGGCCTCCCTGCCTTCCTTTCCTCTTTCCCTCCCATCTTCCTTCCTTCATCTAGCGTTGGTTTCAAGATTATGTTAACTTCGTAAAATGAATTTAGAACAAATTCCTAAATCTCTTTAGGTGCTTCGGGAAAACTGATTTCCAAAGGAGTTACTTGTTTCTTGGAGCTCACCTTTCAAAGTCATCTAAACCTAGAGCTATTTTCATTTTAATGACAGTAATTCTTTGATAACCTTTTAAAATTGTTCCATAAATACTGACATATGGTAAGTTTTTCCATGTTTTACTTAAATTGATTTGATAATGTGTATCTTCCCAAAAGAATAAATTTCCCTTGGATTTTCAAATTTATTGGCATAATGTTGTATATATATGTACTTAAATCTTTATTGATTGTAAACCTTTCTCTTTTTTCTTCTTTAAAAACACCAGTGACGTGTCTCTGGTTTTCTTCCTTACTTCTTTCTTCTTTTCATCCTTAGCATCCAAGTGCCGGGGTTTTATATACATTCCACTCCTTTTCTCTTTACTGCATTCATGTCTGCCTGTTCTGTCTGCTTTCCTCTGCACTACCCTTGCCCCATGAGGGTTGAATGTTGAATGTTTATTTTATGTCTACTTAATTGGTTTCTGAGTGCAGCTTTGGCTGAGTCTTGCATAATACAAAATATAGTGTGATGATTTTGGTTATTTTTAAACCTACTTGTAAATTACCACAATGTTATTATTTCTCACTACTCTGGAATTCTACTTTTGGTTTCTTTTTCGGTACATTGCTTGTTTAGGAAAGAGTTTCAAATGGTAAGAAACTGATTTTTTTTCTTTTTGTCTATTTAAACTTACATCATTGGGGACTTTATTCCCCCCTCATTTTATTGCTGTGGAGTCAGACATTACAACTTTGTAATTTTATTTTTTTCCATAGATGGAGGGTTTTACTTTGGGCATGAGATATAGCTACCTTCAATTGAGATGTTTGATCCAGGTGCTCTACTAAGCAATTTACATGCATTCCTCATTTAATTCTCACAACAACCCTATGAGGGGTGGGTACTGTTGTTTTTCTTATTAAGACTTGATAGATAGAGAAGCAGAATGGGAGAAGTGCATAACTTGCCCCGTTAACCAGGCAGTGGTGAGGGCTAAACAGCCTGCCCCCAGAGGCTGCAATCTTTACTTCTCATTTCTATGAGTATTTGATGGGTATTTCTAAAAGGCTAGTAACATCTATAATTATTTCAAAGTTCAAATGTACGTGTTTAACCAACCTTATTGATTACGTTCAAAACCTTTATTATTGACAAAAGCGTTTGAAGCTCCCATTACAGTGCTAGGAGTTTCTGCTTATTTCTAAGCATGAGGGACCTCGAAGGTATATATTCATAGATTATACCCTTATTGACATAAAATTACCCATTTTGCTTGTTTTTCCTTCTTTTCTTTCTTTTTTTTTTTTTTAAGAGATGGGCTCTCACTGTGTTGCCCAGGCTATCCTTGAACAAGTTTTTCTTTTTTGCCATACATTTTGCTTTTCATAAATATTAATCTCCTACTTTATTTCACTTATTCTTAATGTATGTTTTTCTTTTATTGGTTTTCTTTTTTGGATGCCATTTTGTTTGAGGTTTATCTTCTGTAGCAGCAACCGAATACTATATTTTGATTTTTAAGCCAACCTGATGGTCTAAAGTTTAATAGACTCTTAGCATTTTTTTTTTTTTTTTTTTTTTTTGAGACTTGGTCTCGCTCTGTCACCCCCACTGCAGTGCAGTGGTGCGATCTCGGCTCACTGCAACCTCCGCCTCCCAGGTTCAAACGATTTCTCCTGCCTCAGCCTCCCGAGTAGCTGGGACTACAGGTGCGTGCCACCACACCGGCTAAGTTTTGTATTTTTAGTAGAGATGGGATTTCACCATGTTAGCCAGGCTGACCTTGAACTCCTGACCTCAGGTGATCCACCTGCCTCAGCCTCCCAAAGTGTTGGGATTACAAGCATGAGCCACTGTGCCTGGCCTCTTAGCCATTTTTATTTTTGGTCTGTCATCTGGTTTTTAATGTCATTCCATTTTTCTCTTGCTTTTTCCATCATCTTTCTTGTATAAGATAACATATTTTGTTTCACTTTGTTGATCTTGTATTCTGTTGTTTGCTTTGTTCTCCAGTTGGTTAAGAAAGTTTGTTTCTTCTAATTCAACTAGTGGTAAGTTTTTATTCACAAAAATTCACCAAAAAAACGTGATAGAGAAGTATTAGTTTAATGCCAAGACTTAAAAATAAATGTATTTTTAAATGAGGAATTAATATCCTTTGCTTTCTCCCACCTACTTTCTGGTTTTGTTGATATTATCTGGAATTAAACACAGATTGTTAAATATTAAAATATAATGATCTTTCAAGAACTTTTCATCAGCATAACCATATTTACACATCTATTAAACTGTATACCTGAAATAGTTTTAATGCTTCGTGCCATTTTATGCTGTAATTTGAGTTATTTTGGTTTTTTTTAGAATAGATCTTCAAGCAGTTTTTCAGGAGGTTTATATAATTGAAATATTTTCTGAGCCTTTTTGTGCTTACCTAGAATTACTTTCTGTTCCCTTCATAGGAATTGTAAGTTCATATTGCAAAGAATTCTTGTGGGTCTTTCTTTTCTTCTTAAAACTCTGTATGTGTTGTTTCACTGTGACCGGTTTAGTGTTGCCAAGGAGAAGCTGGAAGCCATTCTGATTTTTGTTCATTTATTATGTTGTATCGATTAGGATACTGTAGCGAAAAAGACATTAAATTATTTAGCAAAATACCTGGAGAGGCCATCTAAGTTGGCTTCCCCCTGACCCGGCAGCTCTTTCTGACCTTCCTCAGCACCATCTTCAGCATCTGTGTTTTTCAGATGCGTCCTTTTGCCTTACGTGGTTGCAGGAGGGCTGCTATAGCTCCGTGCACGTGATCGCTTTCAAGGCGAGAAGCCGGGGGCCAGAATGGGCTTTTCTTGAGTGGCTCTCTGCTCTTAACAGCAACATAAATGTCTACCAGAAGTCCCTTCTAGTACTTTCCGTTATAATCCAGAGGCCAGAACTACATCATGGCTATTTATGACTGTAAAGAGGCTGGTGACGTAAGTTTGTCGTAGGCCAATCGAGGCTCACCCCTGGGGCTTCACAGTTCTCCCAAAACAAAATCTGTAAGATGGGAGCAAGAGGGGATGCTTGTATTTTTTTTTTAATTGCCCAGAAGAGTGTATGCACCTTCAGGCATACCTGGAAGGCTTCCACGACGGCATCATAATAGAGTCATGAGAACCAAACATAAATACAGTAACTGTTGGTGTTAGGAGCCATATACCAAATACCTTCTCATTCTTTAACGTTAACATTCCATTCTGTCTTCAAAAAGAAGTTGATTTTCCCCCCCCAAGATTCCAAAAGAATGCTATTATATTTGACACGAACAAAGTTTAGGAGAACTAGACAAATTTCCCTGGGTTCGCCTGGAGAGGGCGTGAAGAAGTCATGGCAAGACAAAGTTGGGTGTCCCTGTTATCTACATGAACCGCCAGTAGGCCAGGGCCAAGGGAGGGTTAAAATAGTGAATCTGTTACTTCAAGGTGACATGCTTACTCTTATCCCATGACTAGATGACCTGTTTACCTTTCATCTTTGGAAAGAAATGAATCTAATGCAGCCTTTGATTACTGGTAATGGTAGAGTTCAGTGAAAAGTTGGTCTTTTTTAACCACAGGCCAAAACAGAGCAATTCAGTGTGTCTGAAAAGAGTGGTACCTATGCGGTGGCTCACGCCTGTAATCCCAGCACTTTGGAAGGCTGAGGCGGGCAGATCACGAGATCAAGAGATTGAGACCATCCTGGCCAACGTGGTGAAACCCTATCTCTACTGAAAACATAAAAATTAGCTGTGCGTGGTGGCATGCGCGTGTAATCCCAGCTACTCAGGGGGCTGAGGCAGGAGAATCCCTTGAACCCAGGAGGTAGAGGTTGCAGTGAGCCGAGATGGCGCCACTGCACTCCAGCTTAGGAGACAGAGCAAGACTCCCTCTCAAAAAAAAAAAAGAAAGCGGTACTCTAAAACATCATCCTCCATAGAACTTAAGCTTTTCTCCGTGTCCACTTTGGACAATCAGAACTGCCCAGTGATCACGCAAACTCCATTATCTGGCCCAAGTTTTATGGAGAGAACTGCAAGAGTAGGGTAGGAAGGAAAACCAACTGCCTAGTAACCCCTAAGAAGGGTACTCTAAAGGTTTCACCATTTTAAGACAGGAGGAAGGAGATAAAAATGAAAGCACATCTCTTCGTGGAGCAGTGGAAGAAAAAACTAAACCCTCACACAACTTGGAAACCAGAGCTCACGTATCCAAGGGGATGACAGTGGGCACCAGGAGGCAGAGGGGGTTACTGTAGTTACTCCAGCAGGACAAGGGGTGCCACTTGTTCCTGGGGAATAGCAAGGGGAAAGAAATGGAATGTGTCGTGTTCACATTTTTCGATAAGCAGCTTGAGCCTCCATCCAGAAAAGGCAGCTTGTCCTCTGGCATCAGGAGGAACGAAAGTGCAAAGGACAATAATGATTTGATCTCTGAAATGACTCTAGCCTTAAATGCTAAGCGGGACCCGGCGGCTGAAGTGCAACACTTGGAGGGCTTGACGGGGAGAGCTCAAATGGCTTCATCCAGGGCTGTTATTTTCTCAACTTTCAATAGCTCTTGACTCTTGAAAAGTTTTCAGCTAAAATTTAGTGTCTGTAAAACTGGAGGCAATAAAGGGCAAACGGTGCTCTTTGAATTAAAAAAAACACTTTATTCCATCAAACGATGGCTGGCTGAAAGCTTCAAGGGTAAACCTAATGTTTTCTCCTTTCTGGTGGAGAATACTCACGTATTCTGGGCAGCGTTTTCTGTGGCTGCTGCCGAAGCGAGAGGAGTGTTTGCTGAGCGAAGAGTGTGTTTGTGGACTCTCCACTTGGCCCGGGTGTGCATGCGTTTTTTGCCTGTAGAACCCTTGGCTTTTCAAGGGGATTAGAGGACTTCAGAGGGTATACAGTAAATAAGATAGGCTTGAGTTTCTTGTGTCATGGGGAGGATAAACATTTTGTTTTAGAACATGCTCCCGACTCCTATGCGTTACAGAATGCCAAAGCCTGCTGTATGCAAGAAAGTGCCTTTCAAACTAGTAATTTTGAAGTTAGACAAACCTAAGGTGATTAATGGAGCTTATTGAAATCTTCTGCCAACCAGATTTTTAAGAAGCTTGATTTCACAAGGGTCCTGCAGAGGTTCTAAAATGTCTAAGGATTTGGTTCTATTTAGTTTTGAAAGACCTCTATAGAATAAACTCTGTAGCTATTAGGACTGATCAGTTGATTTGGTAGAATGTTATGCCATAATCACTGTTTGGAGGATTATTAAGAGTGTGTTTTAATTAAATGAACATTATATAACAGCTAGTGAACACTTTTCCATTTTCCTTTTTTTGGGGGGCTTCCATTTCCAATTTACATTCAATCCCGTGGCCTGCCTAGACTTTCTATAGACTCCTTAGCAACACAGCTTGAAAATGTGAAGCTGAGCATCTTGTTTGGGTTGGGCCCTAGTGGAAGTACCCTGAGGTTGAGAGATGCATGCCTGGGTCAGTTTGGAGTTGGGGAGAGGAGGGCCTGTTTCCAGTGCCCGTTCTGCATTGTGCTGTATCAGACTCCAGTTTGGGCTAGATCTTATTCTCAGCCTGGTCATGTTGAAGCCTTGTTCCCAGTGGCTTAGCCCTGACTCTGTATGTGTCAGGCTTCTTAATCATGGTAGACTTTGAGAACACAGAGTGGGCGGGCCCACTTCATGCATAATGACCACTGGGGGGTCAGATTATGGTAGAGAGGGGAAAATGGGAAATCAAAATCTGGAGGAGGCAGAGTTTTTGTTTTTAACATCTGTGCTACATGGTCCATAACCAGAGTTCCAGGTCTAATTACAAAGCTCTCCAGATGAGTCTAATTATGGCTCCATATTAGAGAACTATTACACTAATAATACCTCTCACTCTTCTGTGTGTTTCTTAAAATGAGGTCTAAGAGCAACCAGTATAAGCCTTGCCTTCAGGGGCCTCTTCGAATTCAGATTCCCAGGTATCACCCAGACCTACTTATTCAGAATGGGAGAGGCAAGCAGGGCCCACGCATGTGCATTTTCGTAAGCTCCATGAATTAGTCTGATGCTCACTGAACTGTCAGAGCTTTGTGATAATCATTAGTCTGTGGCCTTAAAGCAACTGCCCTTAGCCCAGAAGCAAATCAGAGTCCTGAATGAGGAGCGTGTACCTGGCCTGTGGTTGGCTCCAGCCTGGGTGGAGCCCCAGCTGCACAGCAGAGGCATATATGGACATTTGGTGTCCATTCTGTGTCCATGGGCAGGTGCATCAGGCTGCCAGGACAGTCACTGAAACAACAGACCCACCTGCCCACCCTTTTCTTTCTTTTGAAATGGGAATCACATAAGCATTTTCTGTGGACGAGGACAAGGGCAAGGAAACAGAAGGCATTCACTGCCTCCACTGCATCACCAGCTCTGTCCAGAGCCTTCATCCCAGCATCTTGAGGTGCTAACACCCTCCCCCTGCTACTGAGTATCTGCATATGAATGAGGAGATGGGCTGGCAAGCAACAGAATCTATTTTGATATGTTCCTTTAATTTTTAAAACTTTTGACCCTGCTGGCTAATATAATGCCCCAACAGGCTCTCTTGGCTTATCCCCACCTGGCTGATAGTTACACATGGATACTCACAGACTTTCAGGTGCTGGGTTGGCTTGAGAAGGAAGGGTCCAAGTGGCCACAGGCTCCCTGGACTGCTCCATCTTTCTGACCATGTGCAGAGGCAGGGGCCTTGCAATCTCTCCTCCCGAAGTTAGGGGAGCCAGTCATCATACCCACAGACATTTCTCACCCTCCCCATTTCACTCACCCATCTCATGGTTGAGAAAACTGCCTCTGTTTCTCCAGCTGTAGAATTTGCTTGGATTTTTAACCATTTTTCCTTACGTAGGGGTAGCTCAGATCCGCTCCTTGACTGAAGAAGGTGGAGAAAACAGCAAGGTGTGAACCTAAACAAAGCAGCAGAAAGGAAATAAGGAAGGTAAAAGAAAAAAATTAGCGAACTAACAAACCAATGGGGAGTACTATATAAAGCTTCATCTTTAAAAAATATAAATCTCTAAAAATGCTGATTAATAAAAATAAAGAAAAACATTAATATTAGGTATAAAAAAGCAGATATAACTAAGATCATAAGAAAATTAGAAGTATACTTTTATGCAAATAAATTGGAAACTTATAGTGGAATTGATAATTTTCTAGGGAAATTAAGTTACCAGGATCTCTTAAGAAGTAAGAAACATGAATAAGTACAGACCATCAAAAGAAATTTTCTGCATTAAAAAATTTGCCTTCTCAAAATTCACAAGGCTCAAATGGGTTTGCATAAAACACAGACTGTTTTAGAGAATAGAGAAGGAGGAGAGCTACCCTGTTTCCTTCAGTAGTACTATGAAACCAGAAAAAAGAAAGTATAAGAACAGCAAATTGTTGACCAGTGTATGGTTATAGACTCAGAAAAACCTAAACAAAATCCTGGCAAATCTAATACAGAATCACACACACACACACACACACACACACACACACACACACACACACACACACAGACACACACAGACACAGCCAAGAGAGTTTATTTTAGGAATGTAAAAATGATTTACTATCAGAAAATAACGTAATATACCTTCTCAGTGAATTAAAGGAGAATAGCTGTAGATCATATTAATGGATGCGAGAGGGGGAAACAGTGAAATTCAGCACTCGTAAGGGAGTTTCCTTCACCTCATGAAAGGCATCTGTAAAGCGTCTATGGCAAACACAAAGCTTAATGATAAAAATCTACTTGTGTTCAATTTAAAGATAAGATAAAGGCAAGGCTGTTTTTTACCACTTTTAAAAATTGTATATTGTCTTGCAGGCCGTAATCACTGCCATCTTAAGGCAAGAATTGTGAGGTGTGTAGGAATGGAAAGATAGGAACACAATGTAGATGTATTGATTTGTGGGAAATCTAAGAGAACCTGCAAACTGACTATAAGAACACATAAGAGAGCACAGTGAGGTGTTGAATACAGAGTCCACATAGAAAAACCGGTATCAGTAATGGCTAATTCAAAAGTGTAATAGGAAAAGAGTCCTTTTCACTGTAGCAAGCAGAACTGCTGGATACGGAGGAATAAATGACACCAAAGCTGTGCAAGACTTTCAAGGAGAAAATTAGAAAACATAACTGAAGGACATTTCAAGTGTCCAGTATTATAGAAATATTAATTTTCTTCAGATTAATCCATAAATGCAGTGCAGTATCATGGTTTTTTCATGGAACTTGAAGTGCTGATTCTTAAATTCATCAGGAAAAGCAAGTGGTCACAAATATCCACTGAAGAAGTCTTGAAGAACAACGCATAGGAGGAGCCGTGAAGAATTACCTGTAGAGCCATAGTCATTAAGGCAGTGTGGTATGGGCGCCGGGTCACACAAGTAGATGACCAGAATAGAAATGGATATATATAAGTATTTAGCGTGACAGCAGTGGCATTACTAATCAGTGATGAAATAATGAACTATTAATCCATGCTGGGACAACAGATTACCTACACAGAAAAAAAGGAGATTATTGA
Source organism: Ateles fusciceps (assembly GCA_036589455.1). Classification (NCBI taxonomy): domain Eukaryota; kingdom Metazoa; phylum Chordata; class Mammalia; order Primates; family Atelidae; genus Ateles; species Ateles fusciceps. Next base: position 1,350,039 of record JAZHEH010002229.1, read on the forward strand.
TATCCTTCATACATGTATGCATGGAACTTGTATACACCCATTTCTGTCTGGTCATCTATTTATGCAACCCTGCACCCCTATCACATTGCCTTAATGACTGTGGCTCTGCAGTGAGTCTTCATGGCTCCTAGGGCATGTTGCCCTACTATGCATTGTTCTTCAAGACTTTAGTGGATATTTGTGACCATTTGCTTTTTCTGATGAATTTAAGAACCAACTCTTCAAGTTTCATGAGAAAACGCTGTATGACACTGGACTGAATTTATAGATTAATTTGAATAAAGTTAATATTTCTATAATACTGAGCACTTTTAAGTGTCCTGCAGTTGTGTTTTATAATTTTCTCCATGATATATCATGGATATACGTAATCCTTCAGTATGTATGAAGGATATATAACCTATTATAACCTGTTAAAAGCATTTGTAAAAGTTTAAACTTTTGAAAGAAAATTTACAACAATATATTAATGACCTTCGGTTAAGAAAGCTTTTCCTGAACATTTTTTAGCCCTGGGTCACAGTTTGAAAACTCAAAATTGAAAAAATATGTTTGACAAAAAGCATCATAAACAAAATTAAAGCATCTCCAGAGATTTTTGCAATGCCTCTGGCTGACAAAGGATAATATCCAGAGTATATAAATTCCTGCAGCCAAATGGTAGGTAAAACCTAATCAAAAAGCGGATAGAGAATGCGAGTAGATGGTTAACAGCAGAAGCAATCCAGTCAGCGCCTAAGCGTATAAAAGGATATGTGGGCTCTCTAGTAATCAGGAACATGAACGTTAAAATAATGACTACTTCATACCAATCTGGTTGGCAAAATTTTAAAACATGGTGATACCTAGGGATAGTGAGAATACAGAGCAGTGTGATCTCATGCATGTGTGGACGGGAGTGACACTAGGTCCAGCCACTTGTGAGATTAAGCTGGCTATGTCAAGGTTGAAGAGGTTCATAGTTTATGACAAGTAGTGCTACTGTGGGTAGATAATACAGAGGAGCTTTCTCTGCTCTGTAAAAAGACAGCGTCCACTGCAGCGTTGTTTCTAACAGAGAGAAATTGATGATCAGCAGGAAAGGGATGATGTGTGATACGTTCCTACCTGCAGTGGAAAGCCGTGTAGCAGTGAGGATGAGTGAAATAGAGCTGTGTGTGTCAAAACAGATGCACCTCCCAAAAAGTGAAAACAGCAACTCACAGCACAGTGCCAGCCCTACAAACTTCAAATAGATGCAGAAAAGTGCTCGATACAATTTCTGAATGTGTACATGTGTAGTTTATTTAAAATACACATAGTAACATTGAAGCACCAAATTCAGGATAGTGATTGCCCCTGGGGAAGATGAGCATTGAGGTAAGGGCTGTAACTATCACCTGTCATCCTGTCGTGTGCCATTTTATTTAAAAAATTTTTAATCAAAGGCCAGTATTGCAAAATATTAAGACTTGACAAGCAGAGTGATACATGGATGCTTCTATAATACCTGTAAATTTTATGCTTGAAATATTTTACACACATAAATACACAGCGATGTCAGTTACTGCCAAGAGGCCACAGGACACTCATTGTGTTGGTGAATTTGTTGCAGTCTACGACTTGCTCCTCAGCTTTGCAAACCCAGAAAGTTTTTTTGTTTTGGTCTTTTTGCTTAGTTTGTTGCCAGCAAATCGAAACTGGATTTGTCTCTCAGGGGGCAGACTCAAACTCAGTTTACAAACTGAATGTGTCCAGAATGCCAATATGATAATTTGTAAATACACACCACAGCAGTCGGGACTTTGGAAATACCATGACCTTGCATGATCCCCACGTTGTTTGCCCTTGAGTTTTTCCCCAGGAACCTGAGCCACAGCCCAATGCCTGCTCATAGCCACGCAGTTAGACGTAGCTGCTATGGAGACCAGCATTTAGATCCCATTGCCAGCAGATTCGCTCCTCTATGGGACTCCAGCCCTATTCAGAACACACAATTCCCTTAGAGGGACTCCACTAGAAGTGCCTGTCAGCTTCAGGGAGGGACCGAGCACACCCGCCCCTTAGCCCTGGATACCTTGAAAGTGCCTCTTTTCCATGTCTTCCATGATAGAATCCTGTCTTTGTGTAGGCATAAACTCATGCTAACTTACCAGTTAAGTTGTGTAGTATTTTCCTTACAAAATCTGAATTATAAGGGCATTTCAGGGAGATGGTGTGTATTCATCCAGTGAGTTTTCTTTCCCGTGACCCTCCGTTGGTCTTTGTGGCTATCTCATAAGAAGTGTGGTCTTGCTGTTGGCCACATCTTGTAGAAACGAACTGTCTTTCTTAAAGAGGGTTTATTTAAATGTGTTTCTCCATCTGCTCCCACCTTTCCGTCTACTGAGTCCTTCTTGCAGGCCTAGGAACCCTTCTCCCTTTAATTGACAGTGTATTCTCTACTCGGAGCCGGTGCTGCGTGTGGACTTGGAAGGTGTCTCAGAGCCCGTCTCATCGGCTGCATCTCCCAAGTTACTGAGAGAGCACCACTCTACCCTCCACGTCCTGATGGCAGTCACCATTGACACACAGCTGCCAAATGCAAATTATAACCCCCCATTTATTAAAGTGACCTTGTCAGTTTTCAGAGTCCTTTTTCACTTAATAATCAGGCAAGATTGTAAGGGCCATTTTCACAGATGAGGAGTGATGTTAGTTGTCTCACATCACACAGTAACCAAGGTTACCACACCATGAGCCTTTTGCAAAAACACTAGGCCACCTGGGGTGAAGGTGGAGCATGGCCTGGGCGGCGAGTAGAGTAGGAAACTATTTCTGTATTCCTCCCCATGAAACAGCCTTCTATGTTATTGGACAGAAGCTGTAGCTTCCCAGTCCGAAGAGCTTGCGTTTGGTTATTTCATCAGTTTCTCGACTGAGGCCAGGTGTAATATCTGCCCTAAAGACAGATTCATTCGTCCACCCCTGAGAGACTCCCTAAAAGTGTGGTGGTTTCGATTCACCAGTTTTCTCAGTTTCCACCTAACCAAGAGTTCAGGTACTGAGAGCCATCTAATCTCAGAGAAATTTAAAGCTAAGTAAAGGATTTTTAAAACAAATCTTTACATGTCCGGTTTTTAAAGCCTTCATTTTACTGAACAGGAAGTTTGCAGAATGACCACGTTAGCACCAGAGCCTTGGACCCTAAAGTGAACTTGAGCCTACAATGTCAGACCGAAACCCCTCTCACTCTTCTCAGAGTCACACTGCTTCTAGCCGGCATCGTACAGTAGAACAAAATGTACTGCACACTCTTCCTGCTGCCGACTTCAAATAAACTACAGTTTCTACTCAATTCCCAAAGAAAGCTCAAGTAGGAAAGTGCCCCTGGCAGCCAACTCCCCCTGTCAAGTTACTATATTGGATGTTCTTTCACTAGCTCTGGAGTAGTGAAGACTGGCTGGCAGGGATATGGCTCTTTAAATACAAAATTTATTCTTTTTCTTTTTAAAGACATTCTTCAAGCGGACCCCCACCTTCTTGGCTCAATGTAAGGACTTATTATCTAAATTCATATACATACACACACTCACTCTTAACTCTGGGATGTAAAATATTGCTTAGTTTTTACTTTTTATCTCTCTTTGCCATAAAAATGGGATCCTTCTTAAGTTTCCTGAATGCCAGTTCCTAGCAAAACTTGATGCCTTATGAATATGTAGATGAATTTTAATAAAATGATACGAATGCAGCAGCCCTGCGTGTTCTGAAAACGTTTCCCGAGCCCCGTGAGACTTCCAACGCTCCTGGAAGATGAGGCTTCCTGCAGAGAAAAGGAAAACGAGAGAATAGGACGTGATTGGATCGGTTCCGTTTACTATGATTTAGCATGAAAAAATGCTGCCTTATGTCTCTTTTTAAATTTTCATATAGCTGCATAAGCCCACGTTCAGTAAGTCATTCAGCCTGGGTCTGCTCAGCTCAGCAGTTCCCCGCTGTGTTAAGTGGGACCTAATTGCAGAGGATAGCTGCCTCCTAAATGTGGAGTCCTTATTTCATTAGCATTACAGATTGGGTTCTTGGGAATGACATTCTTTGGTAATTTGTTTACAGTTGAAGCCTTGCAGATTCTCACTTCCTTAATCTAACAATCTGCTAATTCTTAAAATTGGAAAGAGAAAGAAAAGCCAGCCTATCAGTCTACTTGTCAGGAAAGGCTTAGCTGTCAGGAGCTCTAATGAGGTACGATATTAATTCCAGACTGCAATTTCCCCCCCAAACAACAGAGAACCGTCCCACCCCAACAACTAGTACATTATGCAATTTCTCATAATTAATTAAAACAATAACTACAATAAACAAAAGAAGCCCATTTTGTGATTCTGACCTAATTGCTTTTTAATTGCACTGCTTTTCGTGTTTATTTTCAGAGTTCTGTTCTCTGAAGTAGTCACGAGGGAAAAGAGTGTCTGCTTAACACTTGCTCTAAAGGTGCGACCATTCATGTGGAATTGCTGGTCATTGTTTGGCAGCTGCTAGGCTATCCTCTTCAGTTCTTAACTCCTTAAACGTTTTTAGCGATGGCTGAGTTCCAGACATATATTTTTTTAATCTGTCTCCTTTGTCCACTGATTTCCCATTTGAGACAGATATTATATCTAATTTTGGGGGCAGATAATTCATGGCTCTGGTAAACCATATTAAGAGCTACAGAACAAAATTTTTTTTAATGTATTGGTCCCATGGAAGGTATAAGAGTGAAAGGAATGTTTCCCCTTCCCCCTCTGAAGGTTTGAATCTTTATGTCAGCTAAAATAAACTGACAATAGACAGATTAACCGAAGAAAAGACACTCAAATTTATTAATGTGCAAATGTGCACAGGAGCCACACAAAATATGAGACTCAAAGAAGGGCCAGATGGCTGAAGCTTAAATACTCTCTTCATAGGGGAGAGGTAAGTGAGGGATGTAGGCAATTTTAGAAGAGTAAATGATTTTTAGGGGAGATGATTAGGATGGAAATGCAGACAAGAGCCTGGAACAGATTTCTTCCAGGGTCTTGGGGGAGGTGGCGACAAGTTATGGGGCAGAACTTCACTGTGAACAAAGGTTATTTTATCATGCAGATGAATCTCTCAAGTAACAATCTTTAGAGGAATAATTGAAAGAATAAGTGAAAAGTCTCTCCAGGAGTGGGGTCTTGGCGTGGGCTTTTAGTTTCTTCTACTATATGAGTTAATCTCTGGGTAATGTAGATTCCAGAGAGCGGGTCCGAGACAGTTGCACATCTTCTGGATGCACTTCCCACAGTCAGATCAGAGAACTTGAGAGAAAGTCCCTCTCTCTGCTTCTGAAAGGAAGTTGGAGGGGGTGAGGAGGAGTAGATCAGAGAGAGGGACCTTGGTCCTGAGGCTTATTTCTGAGGTCTGTCAATCTCCTTTTTTCAAAGTATGTTGCATGCCAAAGCAGCATAATTTGGGGCATCATTTTCTGAACCCCAACAAAGATTTTCTGCTTCAATACTGGTGGCAGTGTGTTTAACTGCTAGAGTTGCAGGAACATGGTGCAGATAATAAATGCCAGCAGGGAGGGAACTTTGGCATGGGACAAACAGGCCCCTCTTGCTGTCTCACAGGCAAGACTGCTCATCCTCACGACCACAGGGCATCAGACATCACCATTTAAGAAGTGTTTTTCTGAAGCCAAAGCCCCTTTTCCAAGCTGGTATCAGTAGTATTACCAATTTAGTAACTCTGAATGCAGTCAAATGAGAATTCAGGTGTTTCCAGAAGTCCTCATGGGCCGCCAGTCCTGCCCAGGTGTGGTGTTCTCTGGGATTCTCTGGGAACATTGCTCTATACTAGGATGCTCAAGTCGGTAGACCCTGCCTTGAAGGGTTCCTCTTGATGAATTCTGCTGAACCCAGTAGCCTTTACTGCTTATTTCTAGTGTATGATACTTTAGCATCTTCTACGTACAGCCGTCAAGTCTTACTTTTTAAAATGACTATTCTGGCCAGACACAGTGGCTCAGAGAGGAGGCTGAGGTAGGAGGATTGCTTGAAGCTGGGAGTTTGAGACCAGCCTGGGCAACATAGTGAGACCCCATCTCTATAAAAATTCAAAAAATTAGCTGGATGTAGTGGCACACCTGTAATCCCAGCTACTTGGGAGACTGAGGTAGGACCATCACTTGAGCCCAGGGGATCAAGGCTGCAGGGAGCTATGAACACACCACTACGCTCTAGCATAGGTGACAGAGTTGGACCCTGTCTCAGGAAGAAGAAAAAGCTACTTACTGTTCTTCTAGTCTTGTATCTGCCTGTAGAGCTCAAATTTGAAAAGTGCCATATTGTAATCTGCCCCTGCTTTATAGGTCTGGCCTCTGAATCAGCTTCTGTGCTGAAGTGATCCCAGGGTTATTCACTACGACTCACAGGAAAAGGAGAGCTCAGGCAGGCTCAGGGTCCCATTGACTGTACCCTCACTCCACCTCCCCACTGCCCCTTGGGGTATTTGGGGATGGCCTTCCAGGGCAAGGGACATGCATCCCCCTGCTGCCCAAGGTAAGGGAAAACCACAGGTGGGTCCGCTGTTCACGGTGAGAGCCAAGTTCCAAATATCACAGGAGTACCACACGCTTGTTGTAGGCAATGTAGAAAACAAGAAAAGAGCAGTGGCGCACAGTTAGTTCTGCCCCTGAGAAATTTTGACTGCAAATTGTGAAAAGCGCATCTTCTAGAGGTGTATCTGCATGAAAGGAGACATGGGATTTCACTGTTTTAAAACACACTTTTTTTTAATGTGTGAGAAAGATGTTCTCAATATGTTACTTTTTCGCCGATATCGCTCATCTCTCAGACGTAACTCCGGTTGTGTTTTTCTGTTTCCTTATGTCCCGTTGGCAGTTCATCTCAGAACAGGCCAGGAACTTCTGCAGACAGCAAGTTAATCACAGTATGTCCGTCCCGGTGGGTCGGTCTGCTTGTTCTCTCAAGGGCTGAACAAGCTGTGGCTGCTCTGGGGGTCATTGTTCAGAGGACCATCTTTCTCTTTCTCCAGGTGTCAGCGGAAGCAGTGGCGGGTGGTCTGCCGGCCACCAGCGTGGTGATCACGTTTCACAATGAAGCCCGGTCGGCCCTGCTGAGGACCGTGGTCAGGTGAGGCCAGGGTAGCACCTGTCAGCCAGCTGTTGCATCTTATGGGAGACGTCACCTGTCAGGGGTGTTAGACACTAGCTGTGCCCCAGGCACAGTCAGGACAGGGCTGTCAGTGGGGGGCTGCAGACAGGATCACCTGACTGCTGAGCACAGGGTGCAGTGGGTAGTCTCCTCCAGCCAAGGATTAGGACCAAAATATGATAATTTCCTACCCCCAGGTTTTATCCCTAAAAGGCCTATAAACTTTATCTTCTTGTCTTTTCTTAGCGTGCTTAAGAAAGCCCACCCCATCTCATAAAAGAAATCATCTTGGTGGATGACTACAGCAATGATCGTGAGTATTGACACTGATTTCATCCCTGTATCTGGCTCTTCTCTGGGCACCAGCCTTCCTGTAGCGAGGGTGCTAACGAGGTGTGAACAAGCCAGAAATGAGACCCACAGACAGAAGAGGTGCGTCTGTGATGCCCCAAGGAGATGATCAGCCCTTAGGTGGTTGAGAATGCTGTGGTTGAATGCAAAGCTCTTTATGAACGCCAGGTTCAAAATGCTCTGCTTCTTTGCTTTTCCTAGCTGAGGACGGAGCTCTCTTGGGGAAAATTGAGAAAGTGCGAGTTCTTAGAAATGATCGCCGAGAAGGTAAGACTCTTCTTAATTCTGTTCCAAGACAGTTGAATTTTGATTCTTCCTGAGCCCAGTAATAACATAAAGAAGTGCTTGCGCTCAAAGAGCAATTAATTGTCTAGCTTTTTGTCTGTCTCCCTCTACCAGAGCCACTTGGGAGACTTCTCTCAGCAAACACAGGAAGGACATTAAAAGCTTGACTAATTGAAATTATTTGTATATTAGAGCAAGGGTTCAAATTACATTTTTATTTATGTATTTAGAAAATTGGATTCTTTATTTCTTTCACAATCTAGGAAGTGTTATCAGTCCCTTGAGTACAAAAGTTTAGAAGAAAAACAAAGATTTAGCAATAAGAAGTTGAATGACTCCATGCTCCAGTCATCTGATAAATAACTGGGATTCAAGTTTGACAGCCTGCTGAAGGTGAACCATCCAAAATGGGGAGAGAGTACCGCAATTATATGCTTATGTGATTTTGCAAATGCCAACCTCAGAACCTTCTGTCAGTCTTATCTGTGCTGGAGCTGAGCTCATGAAGACTATTTTATTGGCAGTTAGAAGACGCACTGTAAAGGAGGAAAGTATTACATTGGAATGTCTGGAAAGGAAGCTCTGATCACGATGTAATTAACATCCAGTATGTCAGTGCTGTTAGAGACCCTGATGGCTGGATTGTTAGCTCCTCCATGGTCAGGAGAAATCTTTCAGTATAGGAAAATCATGGAGCTTTGGAACCCATGCCACATTTGCTATTTAAGGCTGACTATTGATCCAGGAGTGGTGATTATATTCCTTGATCAATGCAAAACGCTTTCTTCTCATTACATATTCAGTCCAGCTGGAGTCAAGGAGTGAAGTTTTTCTTACCAAGAATCTTATCAGCCAACACAGTGATTGAGTCTGTTAGAACACCACCATATTTTAACCAGCTAGGGTCATCAGCCTACACATTCAAGATACATGAACAGTAGGATAAGCCTGGCCTTCTAGACAAGCTCTGTTTGCCAGACTCACATCAGTCCACCAATCCTAGAATAAACCAAAAGGGGGCAGTTTGCTGCCCCAAGACAGCCTTCAAAATAACCATGAATTTAAAACCAAAGTATCTGCCATCCCACTCCATCATCTGGCACAAGCTTTAAAAAAAAAAAAAAAAAGAAATGGGGAAAGAGGCAAGAGAGAGATAGTGTTAGCGCTAATCACTTACTAGCCTTATTCAACAGTGTCTTTATCTTTAAACTGCTTAGAAATCAGAACAATGCTTCTCAGTATGAACTTTCTACTAGAATGTTCATTTGGGTTGAACCCACATTGATACGTTGTTTCAAGGAAGGCATGAGAAGAGTAGGTTGTGAGAACCAGATTATGGAAAGCCTATATGAAACAGCTGAAGTCTGTAGCAATTGAATGAGACAATATGCAGACGCTTGCACACACACTGATATATGTATGTACCTGTGTGTGTGTGTATAAGATCCCATCTACTTAAGCATACACACAAAGTGCTTGTAATGATGCTACTAGATGACAAAGTAAACTCATTGCCTAAAATATTATGGTAGTGAAAGAGCAGCCTTAGGGTCAGTGTTCTGTGGATTTTATTGTGCATTGATTGGTAACCTAGCAATTTATTAGAAGCACCTAGGGAGTTTAGGACCATGTCTTGCCCTCATTCACAATTGAATAGAAGTGTCTGGATTTCTATGGGTGGGGCATGGGCAGCTGCATTTTTAAAAGCTGCTAAAATGATTCTGATTTACAGTGAAAGTTGAGAGCCTAGTTCTTTCATTTTACAGATGGAAATATTAAAGCCTAAAGAGGTTAGGTGGCTTTCTCAAGGTTGTACGGCTATTAATGACAATAGTAGGACCCAAACCATGTTAATAATGAGTTAAATATTTTTCTCTGCACTTACGGAGAAAATCAAATGATATTTCTCTTTTAATCTGTTAATATGGTGAAATACATTGATTGATTTTCAGATGTTAAACCAGCTTTGCATTCCTAGAATAAGCCCCTTGATCATCATACAGTATCCTGGTAATATATGTTTTGTTAAGGATTTTTATACCTGTGTTTATGGGAAACATTGGTCTGTAATTTTCTGAAAATATATTTTTTCAGTTTTGACGTTAGGGTTTACTAACCTTATAAAACAAGATAGAAAGTGGGTCCTTCTGTTTTATTTTCTAGAAGAGTTTGTATAATATTTTAATTATTTCTTTTTTAAATGTTTAATAGAATTAACCAATCTGGATCTGGAATTTTCTTTATGGGAAAGATTTTTGATAACTAACTCAGTCTTTTTAATGTATGTAGGCCTATTCAGATTTACTGTTTCTTTTTGTTTCTACTTTGGTAACTGTCTTTCAATAAATTTTGTATTTCATCACAGTTTTTGTAGTTATTGGCCCAAAGTTGCTTATGATATTGCCTCTTTTTTACTGTTTGTAGGATTAATATTACTATTTTATTGATTTTGGTAATTTATATCTTCTTATTTTCTTCATCCGTCTGCTGTTTATCAACTTTATTTGTCTTTTAAAAGAACCAATATTTGACTTTTGTGTTAGGGTTTTCTAAAGGGACAGAACCAACAGGATAGATGTGTATATAAATGGGAGTTTATTAAGGAGTATTGACTCACACAGTCACAAGGTGAAGTCCCACAATAGGCCATCTGCAAGCTGAGGAGCAAGGAAACCAGTCCCAGTTCCAAACCCTCAAAAGTAGGGAAGCCGACAGGGCAGCCTTCAGTCTGTGGTTGAGTGTCCAGGAGGCCCAAAGCTGAAAGAACTTGGAGTCCAGTGTTCAAGGCCAGGAAGCATCCAGCACAGGAGAAAGATGTAGGCCGGGAGACTGAGTCAGTCCAGTCTCTCTGTGTTCTTCTGTCTGCTCTTATTCTGGCCATGCTGGCAGCTGATGAGATTGTGCCCGCCTAGATTGAGAGTAGTTCATTTACATATGGTGTAACCATTGGTATGATTGGGTTTGGGTCCACTCTTTGGCTGTTTGTTCTCTATTTGTAGCATGTGCATTTTGCTTTTTGTGACTGTGTTCCTACTTTCTTGCCTTCTTTTGGATTCATTGATTTGTTTTAGTATTCCATTTGAATTATTCTTGTAGGTGTTTAGCAATGCTTTTTGTGTGTGTACGGTTACTCTGAGGATTACAACATGCAGCCCTAACTTAGGACAGTCTACTTGAGAGTCAACACATTCCACCTTAAATTTAAGAACTTCAGAGTAGTTTAATTCCATTTCCATTTCCTTTCCTATGTACTATCGTTACCATGTTTTTCTTCTACATGCATCTTGAACCCTAAAATACAGTGTTACATTTTTACTTCAAATAGTATCTGTTAAATAAAGAGAAGAATATATAGGTATGTTAAACTTATCCTATTTTTCATTTTTAATGTCTTCATTTCTTTCCATAGATTCAAGGTTTTTTCTAGTTTTTTTTCCTTTAACCTAAATAATTTTCTTTAGAATTTTTTCTCATAGGCAACACAATCTCAGCTTTTATCTGAAGAATTTCTTCTCCTTTGTTATTGGAGGCTATTTTCTCTGAGTGGAATCTGAGTTGACCATTAATTTTTCTTTTGGCACTTTAAAGGTGTCACTCCAATGTCTTCTGGCCTCTGTTTTTCTGTTTAAAATGTAGTCGGCATTCATACTGTTGTTCCTTTATATGTTATGGGTCCTTTCCTCTGGCTGCTTTTCAGATTGTCTCTGCATCTGTTTTTGTTTGTTTGTTTGTTTAAAAGCAGTTTGACTGTGCTGTGCCTAGATTTAGTTTTCTTTATATTTATCCTGCTCCAAGTTTTCTGATGTAAATTGAATATGTAAGATGAGGTTTTCCACCGAGTTTGGGAAATTACTGGCCTTTTATTTTTTCACGTATGTTTTTTCTGACTCATTCATGAGCATCAATTGCACATATCTTATACCACTTGATACTGTCCCATAGATCACTAGACTTTTTCCCCCTTAATTATTTTCTCTGTTCACCAGATGGGTCTATTTTTGTTGTTCCATCTTCAAGTTCACTGGTCATTCTGCCATTTCCATTTTGCTGTTAAGACCAGTCAGTGGATTTTTCATTTCAGATAACTTCATTTTTAAGTTCTGGAGTACCCATTTGATTCTTTTTATAGTTTTTATTTTGTTGCTCAGATTCCCCACCCATTCACTCATTAAAATTGTTGCCTTTGAGTTATTAAACATATTTATAATAGCAACTTTTAAATCCTCCTCTGCTAATTCCAACATCTGGGTCATATCAGGGTGAATTTCTGATGATTTTTTTTTCTCTTTGGTCTGGTCCCCATTTTCCTATTTCTTCTCATGTGTAGTGACTTTTTATTTTATAATGGACATTGTGGATGATATGTTGTAGAAACACTGGATTATGTTATCTTTCTCTAAAGAGTATTGACCTTTGTTATATTGGGCAGTTAAATTGCCAGATGATGCTGCTGAAATTCTGTAGGCTTGTTTTTGTATTTTGCTAAGATGAGTTTGTTTTTGTTGTTTGTTTTTTGAGATGGAGTTTTGTTGCCCAAGCTGGAATCCAATGGTGTGATCTTGGCTCACTACAAATTCCTCCTCCTGGGTTCAAGCAATTCTCTTGCCTCAGCCTCCTGAGTAGCTTGGATTACAGGCGTGCGCCACCACACCCAGCTAATTTTTCGTATTTTTAGTAGAAACGGGGTTTCACCGTGTTAGCCAGGCTGGTCTCAAACTCCTGACCTCAGGTAATCCGCCTGCATCAGCCTCTCAAACTGCTGGGATTACAGGCGTGAGCCACTGCTCCTGGCCACGAATATGTTTTTATGAGTCCCATATTCACGATACATAGTCTATATTCCTATGTGTGGTCTTTCTGAAATTCCTGTAGAAGAACTGAGGTCTTTATGAAACACCTCGCACTTGGCAGGACTCAAGTTCCAAACTTCGTTTTCTCTCCCGTAGATAGCAGCTGAAACTCAGTTTTTTCTGCCTTCAAACTGTTGCTTTGCATATTGGAGTCGGTGCCTGCGTGGTTCAGGAGTCAGCCAAAGATTTAACAGGAGATTATTGCCAGATTTGGGGCCTACCTCCTTTCCAGGGTCTCCTCCTTCAGTTTCTAGATACTAGAACTCTCTATCCTGGGACAACTCAAGCCAAAAAAGGCTGCATTGCAGTGGACTGGAGAGCACCCTCACGGGAAACACCATATAAACATGGAGCTCACTCAGTGTGATTTTCTTTTTTTAAGGGGTTGGATCCTGTCTAGTTTCTGTCTGCTTCTGGCTTTCAAATTACTGTTTTTTGTATTTTGCTCAGAGTTTATAATTGTATTGCAGCAAAGGTTTGCCCAATACAAGTTGCTTTGCAATTATCGCAACTTGAAATCTTTAGTCTTTTTTCCTGTTCTAGCATGCAGCCACATGGAAATCACTGAAAATCCATTTTGACTGTGGAATAAAGTACTTAGCAGACTTGTCCTTACAGATTGTGAACAGTCGCATCATCTTCACATAGAAAGCCCAGCATATGTAGCAAAAGCCGTTTATGACCACAACATCTAGGAATAAATGTATTATTCTTGTATTTTATTTTATTTTTTGAGACAGGGTCTCACTCTATTACCCAGGCTGGATTGCAGTGGCGCAATCACGGCTCACTGCAGCCTCAACTTCCCAGGCTCTAGTGATCCTCCCACCTCAGCCTCCTGAGTAGCTAGAATCACAGGCATAGGCACAGGCCACCACCAGTGGTAAATTTTTGAAATACACTGTTTATAATGATACTCTGTGTCATAATGAAAATGCACATTATTAACAGATCACAAGTATATACATTGTGTAATTTGACCAATAGTATAACTGATTTTGTGTAAAAGGCAGATAGCAGGGCTTTCCAACTTATATTATTTGGTTCCTGATAAGTCGTAGAAGACGGAGATATTTGCAACACTCTTCCAAATATCACTACTGAAATCAACACCATTGGCACTGGAAGTATCTGGGTGTCACCTTCCTCAGCCCATTTAGTTAGAAAACTGTTGCTGTGTCAGAGGAATGTAGTTTTAAAAGTTCCCACATTGGCCGGGCGCGGGGGCTCATGTCTGTAATCCCAGCACTTTGGGAGGCCAAGGTGGGCGGATCACCTGAGGTTGGGAGATTGAGACCAGCCTGACCAACATGGAGGAACCCCATCTCTTTAAAAAAAAAAAAAAAAAAAAGAGATTCCACGTTTTGGTTACTTAATAAAGGAGACTTTGATGATGTAAAGCCCTATCTCAGAAGACAGTAGTTCTAAGAACGTTGTTTTTCCAGTCATCCAGTGTAACTATTGAAATAAAAAGTTCTGACAGTAATCCGTCTTGGTAACCATGGGCCAATTTTGATCTCATCCAACAAGTTTGCAATAACCTTTGTGCCCAGCAAGCAGGCTGCAGAGCTTCGAGCAGGGAGCCATCGCTGGTGGGCACTGGGGTGTACTGGCTCCAGGCTTCTCTCTCCTGACGTGCTTTCCAACTTGCCTCCACAGGCCTGATGCGCTCACGGGTTCGGGGGGCCGAGCGCTGCCCAAGCCAAGGTCCTGACCTTCCTGGACAGTCACTGCGAGTGTAATGAGCACTGGCTGGAGCCCCTCCTGGAGAGGGTGGCTGAGGTGAGATGATGGGGCAGGGAGGGGGTCAGGAGGTGGGTAGAGGGGACAGAGGGGGATCATGGCCCAGGGGGAGGTGTAGCTTGGGGAGTAGAGCCTCAGGGCTGGTGGGACCTGGGCTCGCCTTCTGCAGTTTTCCTTTACCAAAAGAAAATGCCTTTGGGACATTGTAGAAAGACTGTTTTACTGGCTGTAGGAATCCATCAGTAAGAAGAACCATCAGTTGACAGGTAGGAGGTGAGGATCAGCAGAGGCTGGTGAGAGCCTGATTAGTTCAAGGCAGTCCTTTTCATGGGAACAACTTCCTTCCCAGCCTGCAGCTTCATGAGTGCTTAGAACACTGCCCAGCATCTAGCAAGTGCCATCTCCTGCAGCTGTCAGAGTGGGACGTGCTGGGGAAGTTGTCCCCGGGGCCACCCCTCTGCTCTTAGTGAGTAAGGCAGGTTAGCCCAACAGGCTTCCAGGCTCCTGTGGGAGACAGGGTCTGCTGGGAAGCACACAGGGACCAGTAGAGTTGTCAAAGGGTGATCTGCGGCTACACTTCTGCACCTTCTGCCTTCTAGAAACATCATCGCTAATATTACATTTGGCCTTTTGTCATTTCTCTTGCCTTCTGCTTGTTTTATTGACTTTTCTTTCCTTCCTACTAAGAAAGCACTTCCTTGGGGGGAGATAAAGCAAACTTAATGAAAGGAAATAGAAAATGAACAAGTAGTTCTGCCTAAGTGTAGCAAGGATAGCTGATGGGCTGTAAGGCACGGAATGCTAAGTAACCACAAGCTGCTGGTAATTATGAAAGTCATATTCCCTACCCTTCATCAAGTTTGGGCCACGTACTAGGCCTTTTTTATACGTTACTTTTAATGCACTTGTTATCTCTGTTTGACAGGTAAACGAGCTGAGCTTCAGGGAACTTTAATAATGCATGCAAAATCTTACAGGTGGTAGAGCCAGGATTGCAAAGCCAGTTTCATTAAATCCCTGTCTGAGCCCCTCTCTTAACACATATGCACACAGCTATATCAAAGAAGAACCCATCCTGGAATCCCCACCCACCCCCACCCCACAACTTCTTGCTCTCCCAGGCTACACTCCACCAGGCTGTCTCGCAGGGAAGCGGAGTCAAAACCAAAGCTGCCATCACAGTGTTTGAGTGTGCGAAGGCCACTCAGCTCTGTGGGCAGGTTGTCAGAACTGTTTCGAACAGCGGCTCCTAAATTAAGGAAAGTGCCGAGCCTATTAATGTTCGCTAAATCTAGCCTTATGAAGCAAAATGTAAAGTAGATTACATTCTTTAACTCCTACATCTAGAACCAGTCCGAGCCAGGCAAGGAAAATTGTATTCCTCTCTGCCCTCAATGCACCACACGGGTTACTTTTCCCTGTGAACTTGCACCTGGGTGTTTGGAGCTTTGCCGTGTTCACGTGTTCCTAATCAGCATGTTCCTTCATGTGTTCCTCTGATGTGGTGCGTTCTTAGCTCTGCTGATTATGTTACTAAGTTATTTTTCTAAACCTTTTTTCTGGCTAAAAGGGTTCTCTACGTGGCTCAAGAAAACACTGACTCTTTGGTTAACTGTCAGCATGGGGCACAGTCCAGGGTCTCTCACCAGCATCCGTCATTCAAATTTGAAGAGGTTAGAGACGTGAAAAGGCCTTATGTTCACAAACTCTTACCACAGCAATGACAATGTGGCATAAAGAAATGGCTCCGTCTGGGGAAAAAAAAAATTTTTTTTTTTGGTAGAATCACAGATAAGGCAAACTTAGAATTTGGAAATCTCTGGTTAATTTGGTTAACCTTCTGCTGTAATAGCATTGATACTTACCATATCTCACACACATACCCCCACGTATATCCATAGAAATATATTCCTAATTTTGGTGTATGGGCATCTTAGCAGTGATTCCATTCCTGAGGTTTGCTGCAGCTCACAAATCACTGATGATTTTTGGGAAAACACAAAAGGGCCCTTGGGACACAACAGCATAGTTTTTGCTTTTAGCT
Organism: Ateles fusciceps; assembly: GCA_036589455.1. Lineage (NCBI taxonomy): Eukaryota > Metazoa > Chordata > Mammalia > Primates > Atelidae > Ateles > Ateles fusciceps. The sequence continues at coordinate 1,366,454 of JAZHEH010002229.1, forward strand.
GGGTGAACTGATGCTACCTGTCCCATAACCATGGGTGTCTCCACTCCTAGAGTGACTCCTGCTATGCACCACTCCTGACCTCCTCCCTGCCTCCCAGCAGAGCCACAGCACAGCTGCAGTGGCCAAGAGCAAGACCTTCTGGGTCTGGGTGGGGGAGGCTGGGTTCTCGTGGGCCTAGGGAAGTAGGTAGCGAGGGCCAGTCGGGTTTGCTCTGTGCCTGCCTAACACTGATGCCTTCTGTGGTTGGGCGAGTTTTTTGTTTTGCTGGGATTTTGATAACTACTCCTTCTTCTCTTTGTTTGTATTTTAGGACAGGACTCGGGTTGTGTCACCCATCATTGATGTCATTAATATGGACAACTTTCAGTACGTGGGGGCATCTGCCGACTTGAAGGGCGGTAGGTGTCCATCGTGTTGCCCCTGCCTAGCTCATCCCATCTATGCCAGCATCTGATCACCACTCCCTCTCACTGTTAGGGATGACATCGACAACAGTGTTCACGCCATAGTGTGTGTTCCGAGTGAAAAGCGCCTGTGTGCTTAACAAGTAGGACTTCATAAAGAGAAAAAAATAGGCTTGCTTCCTTAAAGAGCTTCCTGGGTTTCCCTTTCTCCTCTTATCTCCTTGACCTTCTGTCGCTTTTGCGAGCCATGTGGTTCCATGAACAGATATGGCATCCTTTTTGATCAGAGATGATGAAGCTCTTCTTGCAGAGGTCTGGGGTGAGAAGCTTCCTGGAGCTGAGGCTTTGTGGGGTTCAAGGGGCTGGAGCTGTCTTTGCCTTCTCTGCTCGCCCCGGCTATGTCTCTGACAGCCTGGTCTCTTGCTGGTTGCTCAGATGGAGTCCTGTGTCATCATCAACCCTCTCCCCCTCACCAAGCCCACGCATGACACTGTTCTGCTGATTTGGCCCCTTGCCTTTGTCTTGGTTTCTGACCCTACTTTCCCAGCCCGACACCTGTGCCTACTTCACTCTGGTCCCCTTTCATCTGAATGACCACACCAGTTTCCTGTATGTCCTCACAGCACCTGCCCTGGAGCCCCAAGAGTAGTTTGTCTCTTTACTTACCCTTTTAAAAATTATCGAAGGCCTCAAAGAGCTTTCATCTGTGTGGGCCATGTGTATCAACATTTGCTGCGTTAGACATAAAGCCAAGAACTTGTTAAAACGCAAAATGAAACAAGTACATATTCCCATTCTCCGTCAGCCTGTAGCCCCCAGAAAACACCACCTATATTTCTGATTGAATAGGATGGGAAGACACAAGTAAGGTTTTGTCTTGCATAAACATAATAGCACCAGGGGCTCCTGGACTGTGCCTGGAAAACTGCTGATCTCATAAAAATGCTCCATGGCCAGGAGTTACACCACCCCGCTCTGTAAGGAATCGGTCAGGTTGCACCTGGTTCTTACTCGTTGTCCCTGTGTTCCAGGATGGGCGAGTGGAGGGGGTGACCTGTGCCTCGAAGGGCTGTGCTATAGCCTGCTAACAAATGTTTCACTCTCTGAAACTCAGCAAGTTGGAAGCCTCACCTGTAAGAACTCAGCTGAGAACCAAGAAGTCAGCAGAGGCTGTGCTAAGCAGCTAAACAATGTCAGTCTTTGCCTTAAACTTTTGTAATTCACTAGAAAGTAAACCAGTGGCCTTCTCCCAGGTCTGTTGATTCTTTACACGAGAAATCAGGGAGCCCTTTTGCAGCTGCTGGGTACCCTCATTCACCCTAAGAGCATTTCATGAAATTCCTTAGTAAAAAGAAACAAGGATGGCATTCCTAGCAGATCTTTATTCTGCTATAGCCTCTCTCTTTGGACTAAAGTAATAAAACAAATAATAAGATAATAGTAAACATAAAAAAATAAAGGAAAGGTTATGTCAGACAATCCTTAACCTTCTCTGTGTAAAATGAGGTTTCTCTTCCCACCTCCTAACATTCTTAGCTGATTAGAAGATGAACTATTCTAGATAGACACTGGGCAGACGGTCAACTGACAGTCTAACATCAAAAAAGAAGACAGTTAAGACTATAAAAGTGGGCCTTGGCCAGGTGCAGTGGCTCACGCCTGTAATCCCAGCACTTTGGGGAGGCCAAGGTGGGAGGATCACTTGAGTTCAAGACCAGCCTGGGCAACATAACAAGACTCTTAACTCTATAAAAAAATTAGCTGGGTGTGGTGGAGCCACTCAGAAGGCTGAGGTGGGAGGATCACTTGAGCCTGGGAGGTCAAGGCTGCAGTGAGCCAAGATCGTATCACTGCACTCAAGCCTGGGAGACAGAGCGAGACCTTGTTTATTCACACACACATACTTACATATGCAAGCAAGCCTTAACCCCAGGAAACAGAATACTTGGATTCAGCCATGGTCCTAGACATTGTGGCCTTTGGCCCCACCTGCCTCTCACAGGCCCGGTCATCGTGGACAGGCCATTTTGCCTCTGCTCCTCAGCTTTCCCATCTGGGAAACGGGATGATGATTGTGCTGGCCACACAGGGCATAATGGAATGAGACATCAGCGGGGAGGGTGGGCATGTTGGGAGGACTGTACCTAAGGTGGGAAACATAAAATTCAGGAAAGATTTCCAACAGATGGTAAGAAGTAAAATGTTTGGGGACATTTAAAAGGATGGATCCTTAGACAGCTAGAAAGCCTGACTTTCAGAATGTTGTATTTCCCCAAGTATTGGAAGAGCTGAGATGTCCCAAGCTCTATTTCTCCCAAAGCAGCTGCATATGTCCGAGCAGGGGCAGGAACAGCAAGGTGCTCTGTGTGGGCACAGGTCTTCTGAGTCACAGGAATGAGGCCACATTCGCCCTAAGAGCATTTTATGAAATTCCTTTAGAAAAACAAGGATGGCATTCCTAGCAGATCTTTAATCTACTATAGCCTCTCTCTTTGGACCAAATTAATAAATAACAAGATAATAGTAAACATAAAAAAATAAAGGAAAGGTTATGTCAGTCAATCCTTAACCTTCTCTAGTAGTGAAACAGCCAGGACATTGTTTTTCTGGTTTGCCTTCATTGCCTTTGAGGCACCGTGATAGAGCCAGCTCAGGGGCCCGCATGGGTCTCCTTTATGCATTCCTGTCCCCACTGCCTGGGCCCCTGTCCATTTCCCTCTCTCTCTGCCTCAGCCCCCTCTACCCTGCAGTGAGAAAGCTGGGAGACCTCTTTGTCCAGAGCCATAAATTCTTGGCCAGCCCAGGACACTCAGAGATTCCCACCTGCCATCCTTCAGTCACTGGGGCTGTCAGGGTAAACACACTATAAATTCAAAGCATGCAGGCAAATCCAAACTTGGGCATTGCAAAGCTCTGTTGACAAAAAGCCTGATGGCAGAGAGCTTAAGAGGCGCAGGATTGAAAGACACATGGCCCTAAGTCATTAGGTGTGGCTGTCAGGCCCTTGGCATTGGAAATGCAACACTATAGGCCGTGTGTTTGCCGAGAAGTGGCCTCCCGATGCACCAGGACAGCTCAGCGGGTGGGGCCTGCTGGCCTCCAAGAGGCACTCTGCATGTGACCCTGGGTGCGAGGGTGAGACCTGAGGCCCTGCAGTTGCCCGAAACCAAGTCCAGATACAAGGTCCAGGCTCTTCCATCCTTGGTGGTCTATGGATTCCAAAAATGAAATGCAACAGGTGTCAAATATATCAGAAATTGAAGCTTATTTGCCCAGCTTGCCAACTTCCACTGGCTCATTTTCACTTAAAGTTTTCACGTTCCCACCATGTCCCCACTCCACTCTTCCTGCAAATACAGTGTGAAGTTTGCAGGCCCAGGGAACTGACAAAGGCTCATTCCCTCCCCAGCATTCCCTTCCCATGGGGCAGTGTTGGAGGTGCGTTGGCTTGATTTTCATATTGGGTGCTCTTTTTCCTCATATCCTTATTACAGCCTTTGGACATGCCCAGGTTATCGCCACACAGACCCCAGTTCTCTCCCCATTTTGCATTTGTTCTTAGGCATTTCAATATCAGAAAAGCCTGACTCACATTTACTTTAGGGAGGGATGGAGAGAAGATTCAGTGTTCACCCTCCCTGACTGTCGCTCTCTCCCAACTACACCCACGCCCCCCGTCCCCTTCTCTCTTCTCCACACCTTTTTTTTTGGCTTTGTTTTGGTTTTCATTGAGTTCTATCCAAACATCGAATATTTTTAAGCTGTGAGGGGTGGGGGTGTCGGGAGGAAGTGGCCAGTCTCTTGTCAACACCCTATTTCTTTTCCTTGCTGGCAGGTTTTGATTGGAACTTGGTATTCAAGTGGGATTACATGACGCCTGAGCAGAGAAGATCCCGGCAGGGGAACCCGGTCGCCCCTATAAAGTAAGTGCCAGCATCCTTCAGGGTGCCCCTCCCAGCTGAGACTCCAGGTTCCGGCTTCTTTGCTGGGCCTGTGCCGCCTGGAGACCCGGTGGGGCTACACCTCCTGCCCTCCCGTTTCCCCTCATCTTAGCTCAAAGATGCGCACCGTCTACCAGGCCATAGAATAAAGTTCTCGGACATTTATTTTCCGCAGTCGAAGTCTCACATACGTTTATAAGGCATATCTGCTAGGTCTGTGCATTCCTGTATGTTGATAACATAGAGCGTTTCCATAGCCGAGCGGGGTCCCCAGGCTGACCTCAGGCCCAGGGAAGGGGCCTTGGTGGGCAGCAGGAGACTGACTGCAGAGGAGGAACCCGTGCTCATGAAGCCCATGCTTTTAGATTCCCAGGCCAGGCAGTAGGCTTCATGGTTGAGAGTCAGGATGCCCTCTCTAGCTGGTGGGAGAACAGGGCCACCTATTCCAAGTCAGCACACGGTTAAGGGAGATAACATCCACAGAGCACTTACTGCTGAAATACGTTTGCTGACATTTAGCCAGCATCTGCAGTGTGCTGTACACCTTCCCAGCGCTTTACACTGAATTCACAGAGCATCTCTTCTGGGAACAAAATAGGGAGCTCAGTGTACATCTGTTGCCAGCCCCTTCCTGGGGTGATGAAGTGAGAAGCATGGTGGGTTTCCTTGTAGAAGGTGGAGCCTCATCTATGACAGTGATGATAAGAGCTGAAGCTGGGGGAGCGTTTCCTAAACGTGCTAAGGGCTTTATGCCGGTGATTATTTGTAATCCTAGTCGCTACCCTCTAAGGAAACTGACACACACAGAAAGGCCAAGTTCTTTGCCTGTGGCAGCATGTCAGTGAGTGAGCCAGCCCCAGCAGTCACTCCCGCATAGGGGAGGCTCAGTCCAGCCCCTGGCACTGTGGGAACATCCAGGCGGGGCAGTGGGGGGAGGCATTTGAAGGCAGTAGAGGTGAAGCCGAGAGAGAGGCACGCTGGGCACTGAGCGGAGAACAGTGGTGGTGTGGCTGTTCTGAAGATCAGCTTATTGTTAGGGAATCAGGGCTTGGCCTTGGCGCAAGGGTGCTGGCAATCTAACCTTGACTTTGCCCTCTCCTCCGCCCCCCTCTTCTTTCTGCCTCTTTAGAACCCCCATGATTGCTGGTGGGCTGTTTGTGATGGATAAGTTCTATTTTGAAGAACTGGGGAAGTACGACATGATGATGGATGTGTGGGGGAGGAGAGAACCTAGGTATGTACAAGCCTCAAGTCTCAGGACAGAGAAGTGCCTCAGCTCTGCGAAAGGCAGAGTGCCGACTGGAAACAAAATTTACAAGGCTTCAGAGTGACCGTTCACTGGGCTTACTCGACCCTTGCAAACACATTTATAGCACCCCTTTTGCTCTTGAAAGTCTCTTGGGTTGGGCGTTAAAATGTGCCTCCCTAAATTAGTGTGGAGGATGCTAGAAAACGGATAGTCTTTGAAGGGAAATGCAGACTCTTGCAAGTCATCTGAACCCAAGCGTTTGGAATGCAGGCTTGCCAAAACAGAGGGAAACAGTCCAGGAGCTAGGATTCATGCTTAGTGGGGGGAGAGTGGAAAATGAACCCTGCAAGGGCTGGTGGGATAGATTGATTGAAATCATGAAAATCTGATGGGCAGGGCGGCCTTGGCTCTTAAGCCCTTCTCCACGACCTTTGTGAATGGTTCTCACTTGGTTTTTGTTGTTGTTGTTTTTGTTCATTTGTTTTTGAAAACCCCATGCAGGTAATTTTTACCTGGGTTAGGGCACAGTGAAATTTTACACATGGTGGCCTACATTGGTAGTGTTATATTTACTGCATAAAAGATGAAAAGATTTTTTTTTTTTTTTTTTAGGATTTGGGGTGGCAGAGTTTTTGTTTTTTGCTTGTTTCAGTTAAAGCCTTTTGTTTCAAATGCTTGGCATTCTAAACGAATTCTCCCGGGCCATTGAGTGTTGTTAATGTACATTCGTCCTTGGGTAAGTGTATCCTGGAGGACAGGGGACAAGGAAAGAGGAAAAGCAGGCCACTCATTTTTAGTATATTTTACTGTAATAGAGAGTTTGAAAGTTTTTGTTACTTTAAAGGACAAGCCTAACCTGTTATTTTTCCATTGTTTTATAATGTTAAAGTCAGTGATAACGTCTCCTCTTGAGGATTTCTTTGCCTTGATTTGATGTTGAGAGCTGCTTTAGGCTCAATAACTATACCCCGTGAGTGGAGGGACCATGGATCAAACTCCTTTTGGGGTTTTTTAAAAATGGTACATTAACCTCTAGGGAAAGCTTGGATTGAAGTCATTTGAGTACAAAAGGCGTCAGAATTGTTAACCCTCTAAAGAGAGTTCTGACTCTCCTTGTTCCATGGGTATATCCCCTAATGGTTTAGTGGAAATCCAGCTGGCCAGGGTCGCCCAGTAGGGCAGCATATCATGTAGGCGGCCATTTCTCAAAAACTGTGTGGTTTTCAGAAGTGTGCATACTATTACCTGAAAGCATGGATTAGGCAAATGAGACATCAGCCAGCATTCTGAGTCAGCGTATAGGGAGAGTGTTGATTTATATATCTAAGGAGGCATTCACCCAGAGACTGGGGGGAGGATTTGTTTTAAGGAGCTGATTTATTGTGGTTTGGTGTTTGTATTTATGATGTAGCTGTGCCTAGGAAGTTCTAGGGCCTGAGCGGTTCAGGTTGGGGTGAGGATGAACCCTGCAAGCAGGAGCACGTCTCTGTCCAGCAAGGCTGGGGCGTCTTTCCCTCCATGACGGGCTCTCCTACGTTATGCCAAGGACTCGGACTCCCAGTAAGGTTGAGCAGGCCCACGGGTTTCCATGTGAGGAGGCCATGCCATGAGCCTTTCTCTCTCCTTAGCACGGCTCTGGCTTCTGCTTCTGGGGGCTGTGCACACTACTAGCCATTGCCAGCCTGAGGGTGCCCATTGGGAGAGATGTGTGGTACAGAAAGGCCCGAGTAAGATCCAAAACCACCTCCTCAACGTGTGCCCCACTGGAATGACTAGAGCTTCCCATTTTTCTAACTAGTCATGTAAGTCCTTATGTCATCTAAGCAACGAAAAGGAGGACCAAGAACCTAACCCTTAGCTCTAAAGACAGGGGGTGAGGCTCCTTGGGGACATAATCTATGCATCTCTGCATCCCTGTGGTGCAAGGATGGTGCTAAGTACTTCCAGGGAATCATCTGTGCTTTCTCAGCAGAGTGTGGTCTGCAGAGGTCACGCATGCCCGGGGTCTCAGAGCCAAGATGTAAATATTCACTGCCTAATTAAAAAGCCACTGAATTTTGCTGAGTAATTATCCTCAAAGTTATAGGTCTCAAATGAAACCAGCATTGAAGATAACTGTAGTTGTACTTAGCTTTGAAAATCTCCAACAAAAGCCCTGGAAGGATCCCTCGTTGGCTTAACAGACTCCCCATAGAGAAGCCAAGGGGATTTCCTAGCCCCTGATTCTAAATCTTCTGGTGAGGCAATTGGATATTTAAATTTTATTTTCCGAAATACAGACAACTTCTTAAGTTGTGTTGGGAACTGTAAAGAGTAAAGTCAGAAACCTTTCACTGCTTATGCTTACGTGACTGTAACCATATATTTTCTATTACTACAAGAGAGTTGCCTGTTAAAGTCCCACACAGCTGCATGGGTCACCCATTCCTAGTGAGTGAGGCATGAGTTTGCCGGACCCAAGTAGAAACTCATGGTGTTCTGACCCCTGTGTGGTATTTCCTGCCGTGTGACTGGCAGTCTGGGCGCCTGTTGCCATAACTAGGTTGACTGTCTGCAGGATTTACCATCAACTCACTTTATGGTCTGTGATGGTCCTACCCTATTTCTGATCAGTGTGCATTGGTGACCATGACTGCACACTCTGTAGATTTTATATGTGTATATTTGTACTTCTTTTAATTGGTTAGTTGACAGATAATAATTGTGCATATTCATGGGGTACATAGTGATGTTTTAATACATATAATGTATGGTGATCAGATCAAGGGAATTAGCATATCCGTAATCTCAAACATGTATCACGTCTTTCTGTTGGGAACATTCAGTATCCTCCTGGTTATTTGAAACTGTGTCATATATTACGGGTACCTAGAGTCACCCTACAGGGCTGTAGAAGGCAAACAGTATCCCTCCTCTCTAGCTGTAATTTTGTATCCTTGAAGAAATCCCTGTTACTTCCTTCCCAGCCTCTACTATCCTCCTTATACTTTTTACTTCTATGAGATCAACTTTTTTTAGCTTCCGTGTGTGGGTGAAAACATGGTGTTCAACTTTCTGTTCTTGTCTTATTTCACTTAATGTCCTGGGAACACTATTTAGCTATTAAAAAAAATGAAGTCCTGTCATTCACATTAACGCTGGTGGTTTGTGTCCTGCCTCCCTAACATGTTCTTAGGGATCTAGATGATAGAGAGCGAAATTCTCTTTTCTGTCATACAAACCTTGTGAAGAAAAACTGGGGAGTTTTTGCCTTTCGGAAAATCCTATCTTAGTTTTTCTGTTTAATCTGTTTCTTGCATTCAGTTGGACCTCTGACTCAAGACTCCAGTCACTCACCTAATCAGTGGTGATAAGGGCAGGTACCTGGTTGAAAGGTACCTTTGTGCCACAAAAGGAGCACCAGTCAGTCTAAGCTTCGACTGAGTTCCAAAGCCTAGGGCAGTCTGAGTGTGTAAGTAGGCATGCGGAGCGCCTAGCCCTACACATCTCTTCCTCCTGCAGGTCAATTCTTTGTTGAAGCAGGTGAACAGCAGCCTTCGCCAGGGAGCAGCCCTACCTGGGCCAGTTGGTTACTGACTGGTAAAGTCTGTGAGCAGCGTGGAGGTTATGAGTCAGTTACTTGACTGGCCTTGGTCACTACCATAGAACATAAGGTATAGTCTATAAGTCCATAGTCCATAGTCCAAACTTTGCCAGGAGACTTGAGCCTGCTAATGCACAGGGACTTATATTTAATAAGTTTTGCCATTTGAGGGAAGGGATTATTTTCCCCTGCATGGGAAAAGCCAAGATGCATCCTAGGGTTCAGTCTGTTAATAAGTTTTAGAGAAAGGTGGTATATACGGTTGTCTAGAATATCTAACAATAAAGCTTAATTGTAAATATTTATATACCTTCAGTGTTGCCTTTCTCACGGTGTTGATACTAAGTGTTAAAACGTGCACTCTGAATGAAGACACCCCCAGATGGGCTTTGTGTGAGCAACATGGCTGTTTATTCACCCAGGTGCAGGTGGGCTGAGTCCAAAAATAGGGTCAGCGAAGGGCAGTGGGTTAGGAGTTGGTTTTATAGGTTTGGGGTGGGCAGTGGAAAGTTAAAGAAGTTACAGTTTAGGGCAGTGTTTTGCAAGCTGGGAGGGGTCCTAGGTTTGCAAGCTGGGAGGGGGTCCTGGTATGGAGTCAAGGTCCCAGGTCAGTTACAGAGTCCAATGGCCTTATCAGTTGGGGCAGGAATAAGGAGCAAGAGAGAAAGTCTTAAAGTTAAGTAGGTGCCCCGTAGGGGTTGATCATTTCTTCCTCTTTCATGGTCTTCCAGTTACTTCAGATTTTCCAGGAACTCATCTGGAGTGTCTGTGCAGGTCACAGAGGTTAACATGGTGTCCATGGGACCATCAGTTGACCTGAAAGACCTTACACTAAGCGAGGGCAAATAATCGTGAGTCAGCTAGTGAAGAATTCAGCACAAGTGTTTCATCACTCAGTAGTGACGATGCTACTGGGATATACATGATCTTATGCCAGGAGGCCTTTATATTTACAATAGACCAAGAAGCATTCTTGTCTCAAAGTATCTAATCCACATCTAAAAACTATTTCCTCATGAACATTCTTGATTGTATCGTGGTCCAGAGATCCAAGTATGTCAAACATCTCTCCTATAGAGTTCTGCATCAGGTTCTGGAAAGAGGCAGGTCCTTATCAGGTCTCCTTCAGCAGCGGAGGGCATGGGAGCCCTGTGATGGGATGATCGGGGGCCTCTGCACCTGTTTGGCATGGCTGCTGTCGCAGAACAGCGTCTCAGGCTCTGTCAGTCACCCGTGTCTTGTTCATCATCTCAGAGATCTCGTTCCGCGTATGGCAGTGTGGTGGCAGCCTGGAGATCATCCCGTGCAGCCGTGTGGGACACGTGTTCCGGAAGCAGCACCCCTATACATTCCCGGGTGGCAGCGGCACTGTCTTTGCCCGGTAAGTAGTGAAAGGCTGAGCGGGGTCCAAAACATTGCTGACCACCCTAAAGGCAGGACTTGACCTTGGGCTGTTTGAGGACAGATGTCCTTCAGTAGGTATGGTGCATTCATACAATGGAATACTGCTTAGCAATTGAAAGGTACAGCCCAAGATGCAGGGCACAACCTGGGTGCCTTTTCAGGGTATGGTGCTGAGTGAGAGAAGCAGTTACATACACAATTCCACTTACGTCACAGCCTTACAAACACAGCTCTTGACTGGGCATGGTGGCTCACACCTGTAATCCCAGCACTTTGGGAGGCCAAGGTGGATGGATCATAGGATCAGGAGATTGAGACCATCCTGGCTAACATGGTGAAACCCCGTCTCTACTAAAAATACGAAAAATTAGACGGGCATGGTGGCATGCACCTGTAGTCCCAGATACTCAGGAGGCTGAGACAGGTGAATCACTTGAACCCGGGAGGCGGAGGTTGCAGTGAGCTGAGATTTCGCCACTGCACTCCAGCCTGGGAAACAGAATGAAACTCTGTCTCAAAATACACACACACACACGCACACACACACCCCCTCTAGTGATGGGGGCCAGACCAATGGTGGCCAGGAGCTGGGATAGCAGGGAAGTGGGGAGTGTGACTGCAGAGGGGCAGCACCAGGATATTTAGGGGGAGGGACGGAGCTATTCCATCTCCTGGTTGTGGTGGTAGTTGCACAAATCTTCATGTGTGTGAAGAAGGCTCTCAGAACTGTACACCACTCCCCAAATGTTACGGAAAAATTTTTTGAAGAAAAAAGTTCCCTATATATTTATACACACACACACACACGCGCGCACATATATATACACATATAAAACCATCCGAGGTACAATTAAAAGCAACATTGTCTTAGTCCATTTTATGCAGCTCTAACCAAATACCACCAACTGGGTAATTTTAAATGAACAGAAATTTATTGGTTCATAGTTCTGGAGGCTGAGAAGTCCAAGATCAAGGTGCTGGTGTCTGGCAAGGGCCTTCATGAGGAGTCATTACATGGCGGGGAGGGCAACGAGTGGCCAGGAAAGAGCAAGGGGGGCCAAATTCTCCCTTTTATGATAGCATCAATTCCACCCGTGAAGGGGGAGCCCTCGTGGCATAGTCACTTCCTAAAGGTCACCTCTTAAACGCCTCACCTCTTACGACTGTTACAATGGCAATCAAAGTTTCACGTGAGTTTTGGAGGGGACAAACATTCAAACCATAGCAGATATTAAAGTCAAGCTGTGCTAACTTTGTATACCACAAGACATCATGATATAGAGACATGACTCTTGATAGACAGTAGCTATATTTTAGTAAACATGAAGATGCCAGCTGAAGGACTTTCTGAAAGAATAGCAAATAGCCATTCTGCGATAGCAAATAGCCAAGTGTTCTCCTAGGGTATTCTCTTACATGCTAAAGACAGAACAGTGTACAAGCCAGTCCTCAGGGAGATTGCCTTCTCTTGATTGTAGACAGTGAAACACACAGCTAAATAAGATAATTTCAAATAGTAACAAATGCTGTGAAGAAGATAAAATGCAGTCATTTTATCTTCTTCACAGCAGTTGTTACTATTTGATTAGGACAGGCAGAAGGAGAAGTTTGCATGGTTAGAGAATGCTTGAGGAGGTGGTATGTGAGTTTAGACTTGAAAGGTGGGAGGCGGTCACTCTGGGACCCCGAAGAACCAGACTCCCTGCAGGAGGAGCAGATCCAGGCTGCTGAGGAAAGAGTGCATTTGGCATATCAGCAAAACGGAAGCCAAGGTGGCTGGAACCTAGAGAGTGAGAGGACAGTGCACACGGGCAGAAGAGCTAGACAGGCCCAGGCCATGCACCTTTGCAGGTCATGGGAAACTTTGGATGTTACTTGAGTCTGTAGGAAACCATTGGGGCTTTTCAGGAGGTGTCTGATGTCTGTTTTATACTTTGGAAAGGTCCATGTGACTGCCGGGCAGAGTGGCAAGGAGGTGACACTATGGTGAAACAATGATACAAGTGTCCCTTCCACTCTTGGAGCCAGAAGCAAGGGGCCTGTGAGCACTGTTGCAGTAGCCCAGGCAGAGATGTGATACAGTCATGCACCTATAACAGCGTTTCAGTCAGTGGCAGTAGTCCCTTAAGATTCTAATGTTGTGTGTTTACTCTGCCTTTTCTATGTTTAGATACACAAATGCTTACCATTGTGTTACAGTTTCCTCTAGTGTTGAGGACAGTCATGTGCTCTACAAGTTTGTAGCCTAGAAGCAATAGGCTGTACTGTGCAGCCTAGGTGTGTAGTAGCCTACACCATCTAGGTTTGTGTAAGTACACTCTGTGATGTTCACACGATGACGAAATTGCCTAGGAGTGCATTTTTCAGATCGTATCCCTGTCATTAAGCAGCACATGGCTGTACCTGGAGCAGGTGTGTAGCAGTGGAGATGGGTCAGATCCAGCTCCATGGTGAGGCAGGCAGTTGTTTGCTAATAGGGTGGCAGAGAGAAGGGAGGTAGAGCAGGGAATTAATTTAGGGTGATGCCTGGGAGCTTTTTACACAACTGTGCTGGCGTGCTGCCCCCTACTGAAATAGGGAAAACCTTCGGGTGGCTGTGGGTGTGGGCGTGGAGATTGCTAGCTTATGTTTTGTCTAATTTTTTTTTTTTTCTTGAGACAGAGTCTTGCTCTGTCGCCCAGGCTGGAGTGCAGTGGTGTGATCTCGGTTCACTGAAAACTCCACCTCCCGGGTTCAAGAGATTCTCCGTCTCAGCCTCTGGAGTAGCTGGGATTACAGGCATGTGCCACCGTGCCTGGCTAATTTCAGTTTTTAGTAGAGACAGGGTTTCGCTATGTTGGTCAGGCTGTTCTCGAACTCCTAACCTCAGATGATTTGCCCGCCTTGGCCTCCCAAAGTGCTGGGATTACAGGCGTGAGCCACTGTGCTCAGCCATTTTTAAACTTTCTTTAAAAATGCAAATTATACAATACACATACAGAAGTCAAATTATTAGCACGGGGAATCTGATTTCTGAGAAAAGTTTTAATAGAAGCCAAAATAGCAAATAATGCTTCTGACCAAGTTATCTTCTCTCAGAAAGTATGTTTCTTCACAAATGTTGTCAAAACTTCATTTTTATTCTTTATTAAAAACAAAAATATGCAAGACATTGCACTCTTTGTTAGAAGAGAAACTTTTTCAATTGTATTTCACAGCCCAGGAGCCTGTATTCTCGAGATTTGGAAAATAAGTTGACCCACAGTTTCATTATTTTGGGACTGCCTGGATCTGATTAAAAAGCCCTGCTGTGGGTCGGGCTCAGTGGCTTATGCCTGTGGTCCCAGCACTTTGGGAGGCTGAGGCAGTATGTCAAGAGTTTGAGACCAGCCTGGCCAACGTCGTGAAACCCTGTCTCTACTAAGAATACAAAAATTACCAGGCGTGGTGGTGTGTGCCTGTAATCCCAGCTACTCAGGAGGGTGAGGCAAGAGAATCGCTTGAATCCAGGAGGCAGAGGTTGGAGTGAGCCAAGATCACGCCACTGCACTCCAGCCTGGGCAACAGAGCAAGACTCCATCTCGGGAAAGAAAAAAAAAGCCCTGCTGTTGACCTTCAGCCAGGCTGCCCTTTATCTTAGTCAACTCATCTGCAAGATAAAGAAGTGGAATTATATGACTGTTTCTGAGGTCTCTTTCCAGTTGCATGTTCTCTTAATCTTTTATACAGATTGAATATCTTTTATCCAAAATGCTTGAGACCAGAAATATTTCAGAGTTTTTATTTTTTCAGAATTTGGAATATTTACATGTACTACATAATGAGATATCTTGGGGGTGGGATCTAAGTCAAAATATAAAATTTGTTTGTTTTATATATATGCCCTCTACACATAGCCTGATATAACTTTAATACAATACTTTTCATAATTTTGTACATAAAACAAAGTTTGTGTACATTAAACCATCAGAAAGCAAAGCCATCACTGTGACCCCCCCACTGGGTTTGTCTTGCCCACTGCCCAGGTGAAGGTGACTTACCAAGATGGGAATTGCAATAAAGAGTTTAATTCACACAGAGCTGGCTAAGCTGGTGACTGGCGCTTTATTACTTAAGTCACTCTCCCCCAAAATCCGGAGGCTAGGGTTTTTCAAGGATAATCTGGGGGGAGGTGGGGACTAGGGAATGGGTGCTACTGATTGGATGGGGTGCAATCATAGGGGTGTGATAAATGGTTCCTGTATGTGCCAAGTCTGCTTCTGGGTGGGTCCACAGGACCAGCTAGAGATCTGGATGGAGTCATCAGAAGTGCAGAAGCCTGAAAAGACATCACAAAAGGCCAGTCTTAGGTTCTGCAATGGTGTTGTTATCTGCAGGGGTAATTGGGAAAGTTGCAAACCTTGTGGCTAATTTATTAATCCAACAAAGGCAGTCTGATACCCAGACAGTAGGAGGGGTTTGTTTTGGGAAAGAGCTGTTACCATCTTTGTTTTAAATTCTCCCAAAGTTAGTTCTGCCTATGCCCAGGAATGAACAAACACAGTTTACACGTTAGTAGTTAGATGGAGTCAGTCAGGTCAGATCCCTTAAACTGTCAGTTTTCTCCTTGTTAATTTTTTTTGCAAAGGCAGTTTCATCACTATCTCATGTTGGTGCTCAGAAAGTTTTGGATGTTAGGGGCATTTTGGATTAGGGATGCTCAACTTGTAATGTATAACATTTAATGTGTAAGTATTTTGCTGTCTAAATACTTGTAAATACCTGCAAAAGCAAGGAAGGCCTGGACAAAAGTGAGCCTCCCTAGGTGCAGCTGTATCTGCAACACCAAGAAGACTATTTGCAGTAGGTACCAAATAAGTACCTGAATGAACCAGTAAATAAATGAAGAAAAGGAACTAGCACTGAGTAGCACGTGGAGGTCATTCTCTGAGGCTACCTAGATATCCTTTTCTGTTATGAAGACAGAAAAGAGTTGCTTTGCATTTAGGAATTTTTAAGTGACTTAATCAGTTCGGAGTGTGAGTGATTTGGAAACAGTGTGACTAGAGTTCATAAAACCTTTAAACCATTAAGGCTGAAAGGAACCTGGGACAATCTTAAATCCTTTCGTATCCCTGGTGGGGAAGTCCAGGTGCCAGATGTTATAAGTATTTAAGTTAAAAACCGGTTAAAAACTGTCTAGGCATAGGTTAAGGCATAGGTCACTTAGCAAGACCCCAAAACCCCACTAAGAATATTTAGTGGCTTTTCTGAGAAATGATATGTATAATCCAACATCCCCCAGCACTTTAAGTACTCATTGTTGAATCTGTATTTTTTTTTTAGTAGAAAGCTAAAATTCATCAGTCTCATCACCAAACCAGTTGTGCCATAGCACTCTCATAACTCGATGAATTCATCTGTCAGTATGTATCTCTGTCTCTCTCTCTTGTTTGCTCACTGGCTCTCCTTCTGCCTCTACAAACATATCCACTATGTGCAATTCTGCAAACCTTTATTTTCCCACAAGTCCAGGACGCCATTTATGTCAACATGTAAGATACACACTCATGTTTTTAGTGGTCACAGAATATTCCATATGATTCCTTCCTCATACTGAGACATACAGTTTCTCTATTTTTTTGCTCTTATAAGCAAAGCTGAAGTGAGCATATTTTCACATGTATATTTCATTCCTAGTTGATTGTTTCCTTGAGATAAATTTCTAGAAGTAGTGCTGCTGGGTTAGAGAATGAGTGCATTCATATTGTCTTATCTGTCTGTTGAATGACAATAAAGTAACAGTCCATATCCCACTTCACTAAAATAAAAAAGTGTATACATCACCTTATATGAAGATACAGGCCCCATACAGAAATTAATAATGGCAGCTCAGATCAGTTGAAAGGTTCACCATTTTAAGGAGTTATTTTAAAAGGCAAGCATTGCCTCCTTACTGTATTTATTTTGGAAGAACATAGTGCATTCTATATGGGGCTCCTAAGGAGGCCTAGCTGTAGCTTGAAGTGGGAGCCCACCTTGTAGCCGAGACCAGAATATGATAGCAAAGAGGTTTGCTGTGGGCATGCTACTTCATGAATGCTTTCAAATAATTCTTGGCAAGATATGCTGCTGATACCTATGCAGATGGTAGCCTTTAATGCATGTCAGACATTCAAGAGTAGCTTGTCACAGGGGCTATATTTATGGCAAATCATGGTTCTCTCCATGAGAATTAAGCACATGGTTTTCTTTCTTTCTAGAAAAGCCTATTGCACTGCACACAGACAGGGGGGGGCATGGGGCATGGAACTACCACCCCTTCCTATCACTATTTCTAGTCCAAATATGGCAGTCTCTCTGCTCAGCCCTGCAGAAAAGAAAGTAATTTTCCCAGGAACTCTTTTTTTTTTTTTTTTTAAGAGAGAGTCCTGCTCTGTCGCCCAGGCTGGAGTGCAATGGTGCAATCTTGGCTTACTGCAACCTCTGACTCCTGGGTTTTAAGCAATCTCTTGCCTCAGCCTCCCAAGTAACTGGGATTACAGGCAACCACCACAGCAACTGGCTAATTTTTTTTTTTTTTTTTGTATTTTTAGAGAAGATGGGGTTTCTCCACGTTGGCCAGGCTGGTCTCGAACTCCTGACCTCAGGTGATCCGCCCACCTCGGCCTCCCAAAGTGCTGGGATTACAGGCGTGAGCCACGACACTTGGCCCCCAGGAACTCTTATGTAGTCCACACTTTTGCACAGCTGTCTGGTTGTGCCGTATCCATGATGGGAAAGGCCATGGCACCCAGGATTTCCTGGCCGCTCCCTGTGGTCCCAGCCCTGTGTGGACGTTTGATGCGAGAACTGTTACAGAGTAACCTTCTTTTGTCCTTCTTTATGATACAGCCCCCAGTCCTTTCTTTAAAATACCTACTTGTGCTGTAATTTCAACTTTGCCTTTTGCTCTTTGACTATCTGCGTGACAAGAAAGCCATTCTGATGGTTCGGTAAGCACCCGCTGAGGCTGGCTCCCCACAGATCTGGCTTGGGGTGCCGGTGGGGACAGCCCACCCTCTGCCGTGTGCTGTGATCCCAGCTGGAGCTGCTGCACAGCCAGAGGGAGCTGCCTCAGTCACACTCCAGCGGACAGGTGCAAATGGACTGATGCAGACAAAAAGAAAGAAATCACACCTCAAGATTTATTTTCTTTCTAGCAACACCCGCCGGGCAGCAGAGGTCTGGATGGATGAATACAAAAATTTCTATTATGCAGCAGTGCCTTCTGCCAGAAACGTTCCTTATGGAAAGTAAGTGGCAGCCCTGCCTTCTCACACTTACTGGGGATTCTTGGGGTGTGGGGGTGGGAGGTAAGGGGCTGCCACCAGGGTTGAGGACAGCTACCCAGGTGCCAAGGCGGGAAGGGCTTGTGGGCACAGGGGCATGGACAATCCACACCATGCCACCTGCTCCAACCCTGTTCTCAGCAGATTTTCAAGTTTGATGTAGAAAGCCCATCTATTCCTAAAATTTATAAAGGAACCTTATTTCTCTCTTCTCCAGTATTCAGAGCAGATTGGAGCTTAGGAAGAAACTTAGCTGCAAGCCTTTCAAATGGTACCTTGAAAATGTCTATCCAGAGTTAAGGTAAGTGCCCAGGGATCTGGGGTTTCACTTTGTAAGGGCTTAGAAGCCAATAAGGCCAGAGAAGCAGCAGAGGGGAAATGGAGGTTGCACAGCAGGCATGAGGCTGGGCGGCTGGGCCCCAGTGAGAGCCTGTGGTCTCACCCCGTGGTGTGAACCTGAGAATCTGCTCCCTGCGTCGACCTGCTGCTCTCTGTCCTGCAGAGCTGCCTTCCCATGCTTCAGAGTCGCAGAGGCAATCCAGGCTTCACTTTTTGGCTTGTTCCCCCACTGGTAAGGTGATGGCCTGGGTGACCCAGAGGACTAGTGTCTGACAGGCTCTTCGAGTGACTGGGAGCGATCCCCAGCCTACATGAGTGTGTGCTGTCTGCGCCCAACCCCCCGAGGCCGGATGCCTTCGCCCGCCTATGATCTGTTGCGCTCACCCTTGCATCTCCTGTGGGCCAGCAGGTAACGGCCCCAGCTAG
The DNA here is from genome assembly GCA_036589455.1 of Ateles fusciceps. NCBI lineage: Eukaryota > Metazoa > Chordata > Mammalia > Primates > Atelidae > Ateles > Ateles fusciceps. Next base: position 1,385,089 of record JAZHEH010002229.1, read on the forward strand.
GCTCGGAGCATGGGGACCTGACCACGTGCATCCCTCCTCCCAGCTGGGTTAATCACATGTGAAACAGGAGTAATAATGCCACTGCCCTGCGTTCCTCAGAGGATTCATGACAAAAATACCTTTCCGAGCGTTATTTCCACACCCGGCCTCTTGTTTTAAGCGAATACGAGCTCCCCTTCCAGAGGGACCCGCTCATAACCTCGTGAGAAGACCTATAGATCCGCTGGGGTGGTGAAGCCATCTGCACTCCATCTTCTTAAAGGGACCGTCAGGCAGGTTGTGCCTTAATGTGGCACATTCCTTATTCCAAATATTCCCAGGGCATTTTATAGCAGCTCACGTATCTCCAGCTCAGTGCCTGAGAATGCAAGGCTTGCCACCATTACCTTTCCGCTAACGGCTCCTTCCCAGCCCTTGTCACGGAGATTTGTTGGACAGAGGTAATGCGGGCTCTCTGCATCGCTCCTGTTGGCTCACTCGGCTCTTTGGAACTGTTTCCTCTGCTTTTCAAGTAACATGCGAGGCACAGGTGGCCCATGCCCCCCAGGAGGAGAGCAGGAGAGAACATAATGTCCTCCTCCCTCAGATCCCTGTTGCGCAGCACAGCTTTTGCTGGGGGATTAAGAGCACGATGGTCACCAGTGGGAGACCGCTGGTTGTCATCTCTCCGCCAGCCAAAGAGGGGCTTCACTTCAGTGGATTTTAGCCCAACCATGGCACTCACTTTGCTTTTTCAGTCACAGTTAACTGAAAAAGCAGTCGGCTTGGCAGACAAGAGTCCAAATAGAGTAACGTTAAGTGCCGTTTCTCACAGAGGCCACCAATGGTTTGTAGTGATGCTGGGCCCCGCACCCACTGAAGACCACATCTCAGGCACTGAGCATCATCCCAGCAGGCAAAGCTGCTTCCCCTGCCTGTGTGGGGTGAGGGAGACACCAGCCTCGTGTTTTGTATCTGTACTATCACCACTGTTTACTGAGTGCTTCCTACAAGCCAGGCATGAGGCCGCATGCTTTACACGAAATATTTTACATAACACTTGTTGCAGACCTGGGTAGCCGGTACCATACCAAAGGGCAAATCAGGCTTCAGAGAAATTGAGTCTCGCTTGAAAGATTACACAGCCAGCACCTGGCAGAGGCGGACTGAGGTTCGGATCTGGTTCTGAAGCACGTTGCACCTGGCAGAGGCGCACTGAGGTCCGGATCTGGTTCTGAAGCACGTTGCACCTGGCAGAGGCGCACTGAGGTCCGGATCTGGTTCTGAAGCACGTTGCACCTGGCAGAGGCGCACTGAGGTCCGGATCTGGTTCTGAAGCACGTTGCACCTGGCAGAGGCGCACTGAGGTCCGGATCTGGTTCTGAAGCACGTTGCACCTGGCAGAGGCGCACTGAGGTCCGGATCTGGTTCTGAAGCACGTTGCACCTGGCAGAGGCGCACTGAGGTCCGGATCTGGTTCTGAAGCACGTTGCACCTGGCAGAGGCGCACTGAGGTCCGGATCTGGTTCTGAAGCACGTTGCACCTGGCAGAGGCGCACTGAGGTCCGGATCTGGTTCTGAAGCACGTTGCACCTGGCAGAGGCGGACTGAGGTCCGGATCTGGTTCTGAAGCACGTTGCACCTGGCAGAGGCACACTGAGGTCCGGATCTGGTTCTGAAGCACGTTGCACCTGGCAGAGGCGCACTGAGGTCCGGATCTGGTTCTGAAGCACGTTGCACCTGGCAGAGGCGCACTGAGGTCCGGATCTGGTTCTGAAGCACGTTGCACCTGGCAGAGGCGCACTGAGGTCCGGATCTGGTTCTGAAGCACGTTGCACCTGGCAGAGGCGGACTGAGGTCCGGATCTGGTTCTGAAGCACGTTGCACCTGGCAGAGGCGGACTGAGGTCCGGATCTGGTTCTGAAGCACGTTGTTCTTCCTGTGGCTGCGGCTTTGTTCGCATCAGGCCACATGACAAGTCCACACACCTTTCCTATCTTTACTGGTTAAAGGTCACATCCTAAGAGTATTGGAAAGTTCAAGGCAACAGGATCTGACCACATTGATTTTCTAAATGACTTCCAGTAGGACTAACATTGAAGAGTACCAGGAGCTTTTCCTTCCTTTCAAAAAAAAAAAAGAAAAGTCCTGATATAAAATATAAAGAATACATCCCCCAGCTTACAGTCTTAAAGTGTTGGAAGTCCAGAGCCTGGAAGAAATGCTGTGTCCCTGACCTACACTGCCTGTGGTGGGAAGGGGCACGATGCCTGGTCACTGGGCCATTCTCTCGTTCCTGCCACCTGTCGTGAAGCCACAGAGCCAAGGGGTTGGGTGGACGGTAGCTGGTGGTCATGTGCCTTTAAGCAGGTGATTCTCGTGTTGTTTTTAGGGTTCCAGACCATCAGGATATAGCTTTTGGGGCCTTGCAGCAGGGGAACTAACTGCCTCGACACTTTGGGACACTTTGCTGATGGTGTGGTTGGAGTTTATGAATGTCACAATGCCGGGGGAAACCAGGTATGTGCATGGGGAAGCCAGGTCACCTGCAGGCCCAGAAAGAGCAGGAGTCGGGGGATCCTGAGGTTAGACGTCCCAGCTGCCCCCTTTCTCCTGGGATGGGTGATGTCTGTGAGGAAGCGCCTGGCTCCTGCTGGCCACAGCCTCTTTGGCAGCCAGCCCCGGGGCCAGATAGGATGTCATACGCTTTGATGCATCAGCTCTGTCATCAGCATTGGACCAGGCTCTCTGCTGCAGTGGCGAGAGTGTGCTGGTTACAGCTGCTGTTGAAGGGCCTTGGTCTTTTTCCTGCCAGCTCTGTCCTCTCGGCCATGTCTCTCACCCCCCAAAGCACCCATTCTGCCTCTGCATCTGGCCCCAGAATATGATGTCTGCACCTGCCTGGTGTCCCTCTTTAACAGTTTCTTAACTGTGGGCACTAAGGCGGCTGCTAGTGATAGCCCCTGCCTGTTAGATCATCATAGCTTAAGATTGAAGATATTCAGTATTAGTTGCTTCAGCTGGACACACACACCTTTTCTAAAGGCATTAAAACCCACTACCCTCTCCTGTCATCACAAAGGAGAGACAAAATGAAGGCTTGCTGGGCCCAGCTGAGACTTCTGATTCTAAAAACAGTTTTCCCATGAGATAATAACAGGGATTGCATAAAATGTGAGCTTGATGCACAAAAGGGCTTGGGTGATTCTGTGTACTCTTACCCCTTCCTGAAAATTTGCCTGGCACCAAGAAAGCCTGCAGTTTTTAAAAGGGCGCTTTAACTCTGTGTATGTATCCTAAATGTATTGATTCCCTAACTTTCCTTAACTGAAAGTATTTTTGAAAGCGGGCATGTACCTTTGTGTAAAGCTGGGTGCTCCTCCCACGTGAGTGTCCAGGCAGAACGCAATCCCCAAATACCTTGACTCCTTTATTCACTTGATGATGTGGTTTTAGCAGTTACTTGCAATGGCCTGGACATCCTAAATTAGAAAAGACAGGGGAACCTGCCTGCCTGGGGCTTGACTGAGCCAGTCCCCATCCAGCAGAGGGCATGGGGCAAGTAGCCAGGGCCTGCCCCAGGTTCCTCTAAATCTCCAGCCCCAGCCTCCTTAAATAGAAGATACTTGGCTTTGGTGAGTTAGAAATAAGAGCGAGCCTCATATTCTCGTGTGGTTTTGGTGGAGTTGATCCTGCATTCTCTGTATGAGCGTCAGCAGTCTCAATAATTTGGAATAGCTCAATGTGATACTGTGTTTGGGTAAGAGCCGATAGGTCAGGTTTGCCGACAGGTGTGAGTGTGCTTCCAGTGAGTGCCTGTGCACGTGTCACACACACACACACAGAGTACATATGCTCGTCACATTCTCACATACCAGCTGTCTTCTCTTGATGCCCGGGTTCATTCCCCTTCTCTTATGCACACACACCTAGACTCAGGTGCTGCTGCTTTTTTCTTTTCTCTGTTACTCAGATACAGAGCTTGTTTTGCTCTCTGTTTCATGTACATGACTTCATATCATTGATCTCTGTGCTTTTGACAAATATTGATGGAGGGTCTTCTACTTGGCGGTACTGTTTTGCTAGAGAAAGGGATTAGAAGGCAAACAAAGCAGTCCTTTGCCTTCACGAAACACAGTTTAGCAGAGGAGCCACTGTGAGTTATGAAACAGAGGCCACAGAGGCACGCACTCACCTCTGTGCTGTCCAGGTGGCTGTGCCTCCTGCTATTCCGGCTGCCCTCGCCTCCATGTTTAATCGCTGGGCTGTGAGAACACTCCCCCGGGGAGCAGGCTTCAGGTGTGGGCGCACGCACAAGCCAGCCTTTGAATGTAGCCTGATGCACCAGTTGTAGGTATTTCACACTGTAGTAGGTGGACCCCCATGGGAACTCATCCCGGCCCAGCCAATGTCAGGAGTCACCTGGAAGGAGAAGCCCATACAGAGGGAGGGAAGACCAAAAAGAGTAGAAGGTGACGCTGGTGAAAGGAGGCGGAACCAGTTAGTATTGGATGAGCGGGCAGAGGTGTAGGGGAAGGTGCCATCACCACCATGTCCATGCCTCTGTGCCCTTGTAGCTCTTCCGTCCGAGACCCTGTCATTAACTGTGTGCTTAGTCACTGCTGGGAAGCAGGGGGCCCAGGAAACTCACTCAGAGGCCATGCAGCGTGCCGTGTGGCTCTACTGTGGCTCCCGTTGTGGTCCAGGTGTGATTGGAGGAGGCGTCTCCTAGGCTGTGTTCCTTCTACATTGATCACAGTGCATTTCTTTCCACAGTTTGGGCTTCGTTGTTGAGGTGTGGAAAGCAGTGAGCGTAGGGAGAGATGTTTTATGTATTTCCATGTAGAACCATAGTGAAAGTCCACCGAAATGCCCTCAGAAAAGCGGAGTCCGTGAGGAAGGGGGAAAGGATGGGTTTCATTCTCAGCAAGCTGGGTTTCATCGAAGCCAGAAAGATGGTGCTTCAGGGCTTGGTCACACAGCATTAATGCAGATTTCACCAAATGCAGAAATGTGGATAATTCACGTGGGGTTGGGCGAAGCTTCCTTCTGTGGATGACAGAACAGAGCAAGTGCCTGCCCAGTTTCCGTACTGTCTGGGTGTGGGGCCTCTAGTGATTCCTGGCTGGCCTCACCATCGTGTTTAATTGCTGGAGTTCCCTCTGTCACTCTGCAGTGTTCTGATGATTCAGGGAAGGTTGGAAAGGTCAGTCCTTTCTGTGTCAGTGCCTCTGCTGGAAAGCCACATGCCTTATGCTGCAGCACATTCAACAGAAGCGTGTGTCCAGGCCCCACCCGAGGGAGTTCATCATCAGGGTCTCTAGCCCCAGCTTCATCCCCCTTGTGTCAGTCTCTGTGACTGGCTCACCCCCTTAGTGTTGCCCCTTAATTACTGCACAGCTAGTAACACCAGATGGAGTCCAGGCCCTGTGGAGGCGGCAGGTCTGCGGGGACAAGACTTCACCCATGCAGCTGCTACCTGTGACCACCCTCACCTGCCCCCAGGAGGACAGCCTGTGTCCTGCCTTCAGGGCTGTGGCCCCCTGCCCCCTGGTCCTGCCCAGGAGGGGCTCAGGATTCCTCTCTGCACAGTCAGGGTGCTGAGCAGAGGCACAGTGCTGAGGGCAGCTACAGCTCAGACCTTTGACAGAGCCCCCGCTCCTCACCTCTGCACGGACTTCAGGGGTCAGCGAAGGGCTGCGCCAAGGAATCAGCAAGATCGGATCGGCAGGGCGCTACTCCACTCTGCTTGTGCTTTTCCTTTTTGCTATTGTGCAGCCATTACTGTTCCCACACATAGTAATAAGTGTGAGTTCATAATATTTAGAAAATAAATATCTCTCTTCCTTTCCAGCAATAAGTGCCGACTCTCTGCCCACTCTCAGTCCCCCTCTGATGGCTGCATGCTGGGATTTACACAGAACTTTTTTTTTTTGAGACGGAGTTTTGCTGTCACCCAGGCTGGATTGCAGTGGTGCAGTTTCGGCTCACTGCTACCTCCACCTCCGGGTTCAAGCGATTCTCCTGCCTCAGCCTCCCAAGTAACAGCAATTACAGGCACGTGCCACCACACATGGCTAATTTTTTTATTTTTAGTAGAGACGGGGTTTCACTACGTTGGCCAGGCTGATCTCAAACTCCTGACCTCAAGTGATCTGCCTGCCTTGGCCTCCCAAAGTGCTGGGGTTACAGGCATGAGCCACCACACCTGGCCTGCCCAGAGAACTTTTGCAAAATGCTGATGCCGGGTGCTATGCCCGGAGAACCTGATCTAATTTGTCTAGGGTCAGAAGGCACCAGATCTTTAAGAGCTACCAAGTGATTCTAAATGCGGATTTGGCCTGGTGCAGTGGCACACACCTGTAGTTTCAGCACTTTAGAAGGTCAAGGTAGGAGGATTACTTGAGGCCAGGAGTTCAAGACCGGGCTGGACAACATAGGGAGCCTCCGTCTCTACAAAAAAAAAAAATAGCCAGATGTGATGGCCTGTGCCTGTAGTCCAGGCTACTCAGGAGGCCGAGGTAGGAGGATAGCTAAAGCCCAAGAGGTCAAGGCTGTCGTGAACCATGATTGCACCACTGCACTCCAGCCCGAACAACAGAGTGAGACCGTGTTTCTAAAATAATATAAAATAAATTAGGGCTGGTCGTGGTGGCTCACCCCTATAATCCCAGCACTCTGGGTGGCCAAGGCAGATGACTCACGCGATCCGGAATTCGAGACCAGCCTGGACAAGATGGTAAAACCCTCGTCTCTGCTAAAATACAAAAATTAGCTGGGCGTGGTGGCGGGCGCCTGTAATCCCAGCTACTCAGGAGGCTGAGGCAGAATTGCTTGAACCCGGGAGACAGAGGTTGCAGTGAGCCAAGATCACGCCACTGTGCTCCAGCCGGGGCAAGAGTGTGAGACTGTGTCTCAAATAAATAAATAAAAATTTAAAAAGATAAATCAGGAGCTGAGGAGCAAGGGTTTTCTACTGGAAAGATGGCCACGTCAGTGGATACGACGTGACGTGAGACGACATGATGACATGATGCACGTTACACCCTCAACCGGGAGCACCTTCCCCCTGGGCCGGTGTGGGGCCGGGGGCTACTGTCTAATCAGGGCTGGCCCACAGAACCGTGTGCTACGACGGGGATGCTCGACATCGGCCATTCGGTATGAGTTCGACATTGTGCCAACTGGGCACTTGAAGTATGACTGGTGTGAATTAAAAGTTTCATTTCATTTCGTTCTGATGAATCTAAATGTAAATGGCCCCGTGTGCCCTGTGGCTAGCCCATTAGACAGTGCGGCTCAGATGTTCCAGCTCGAAAACCCACTGTGCGTGAGTCCCCCTGAACTGACAGAAAGGGATGCTTTTTTGCATAGTGTGTGACACGGATGAGAAACCAAAGGGTAATAATATTTCCCAACTGAAAATAAGGCCCAGTGCTTTGGAAGAGTGAGGTTTGTTATCTGGTTTCCGGCTGAGCCTTGGCAGACACACAGGAAATGAGAAAATTAATGGCCGTGCCTTTTAAGAGTGGCAGCTCAAAAAAGCATTTCTTAAATATTTATGAACTTTATTTTACAAATTCAGATAATTGAAATGCAGCAGAACAAAAACGGCAACCAGCTCTGTTGTTTGCCCAGCTGAATTAGTGTTCTGCAATCCTGCCTAAAGTCTGCTTTATGGTCATTAGGCACACAGTACCAGGGAGGTTGTAGAAACATTCAAACGTGCTCTTTAACTGGGTATCCGCAGAGCCTCCAGCCTCCGCCAACACCTGCTGCCAAGGACAGTCTGGAACCCTTCTCCATACCAGCCTTGTCCCCCTCGCTCAGGACTGTCCTCTTCACTGTGAGTGGGCGTCTCTGTGTGCCATAGTTTCACACGTCCTGGTGGTGTCCCTGGCACCTGTGAGTGAGTGGCCCTCTCCCATCCTGAACGCCATCTGCATACAGGGAAACACACACGGCTTCCTCTCTGTACTCCACACCTCCAGTACTTCTGTGACCCAGTAAATAGGAAAAACAAACTGCTTCTCCTCCTTTATACTCACACAAAACTTATCACCTCTGACACCAGCTGTGTGGGCTCTTCCCCCACACCAAGTAGTTCTCCAATTCTCGAATTCTCTGCAGACACTAAGTGTCCTGCGTGTCAATTCCGTTCTGACACTGTCTACCCAGAGTTAGCACAGACCCCATGGGTTAAGGGCTTCATCCCACAAGATACTCCCACTTCAGATGCCAGTCACAAGTCCAGGTTGTTACCTGTGCTGCTGACTGTAAATGAGGGGTGCCACCACCTTGCCTTGAGTTCATTCATTTGCAAAAACAGTTCATAGAACTCAGGGGAAACAGTTTACTTACTGGTTTACCTGTTTATTATGAAAGACTGCAAGCCAGGAGGAGCCAGACGGAAGGGATGCGTAGCCCACGGTGTGGGGGTGGGTGCCGGAGCATCCATGCCCTCTTCAGGTGTCCAGCACCCACATCCTGGAGTGCAGGGACTTGGACAGAGGCCTCATCATGTGGGCATGATCTCCAGCTCCTCTCCCCTTCCGGAGGATGGGGTGGCAGGGGACTGGGAGTTCCAAGCTTCTCATCATGGCCTGGTCTTTCTGGTGACCAGCCCCATCGAGGAGCCCATTAGAGTCGCCTCATTAGAACAAAAGACACTCCCGTCACCCGAGAAATTTCAAGGGATTAGGAGCCGTCTGTCTGAACCAGGGTCAAAGACCAAACACTGGAATGAAAGATGCTCCTGAAACTCCTGTGGCTCAGGAAATGACAAGGGTTTTAGGAGCCTTGTATTTGTGCCAGAAACAGGCAAAGACCAAATGATTATTTTTCCAATGTCACACTGTCCTAGAGTATGGGTGATACGGAGTGCCTGTGGGTGCTTGGAAGAGCCGACTAGAACTCACCCGTGTGGAAGACAGCATCATAGAATGTCAGCATTCAACTCGGGGTTGGGCGGCCTTCCCTAGAGAGACACAGCTGGCAGGGGTGGGTGGGTCAGGGCTCCCTGCACGCCGTGTTTAGGATGCTGTGGTGCACAGGCCAAGCAGGTGCTTCTACTCTAGGACTCTTCAGAGCCTTTAATAGACTGTGAATTTCCAAGAAATAAACGCAGCACAAAGTCTGTTTCCCAAATTTATTTGACTTAGAATCCGTTTTTCATAGAATTCCTCATGGAGTAGAATGTGAGGAACACTAATTAAAAGGTAGAGAAATGGAAGCCCTGGGAAGTGAGCAGGCTTGCCCAAGTCTCCCCGCTATTAGGGGAGGAGGAAGTCTTCAGACAGGTGAAGGTCACTTCTCCTAGACTGGTATCTGTGCCTGTGTTTCCCCCTCTGCTGATGCTGAGAGCTGGAGATGGTGCATTCCACCAGGAGACAGAGTCTTGGTCTGTCACCCAGGCTGGAATGCAGTGGCACAGTCATGGCTCACTGCAGCCTCGGCCTCACAGGTTCAGGCGATCCTTCCACCCCAGCCTCCCACGTAGCTGGGACCACAGAAGTGCAGTGCCACACCTGGCCAACTTATTTTTTATTTTGAGTACAAACGAGGCCTCTCTGTTTTGCCTAGGCTGATCTCGAACTCCTGGCCTTATGCAGTTGTCCGCCTTGGCCCCCAAAGTGCAGGGATTACAGGCCTGAGCCAGTGTACCCAGCTGAATCTTCAGCTTGTAATGTTCTTCTAATGACGGACTATTTGTTCCAACACGATGTAGATACTAGACAGTGAGGCTTTCTTAAAGACTATTTGTTCCTTTCCTTACCTCTCTTTCCAATAATTGAAAAAGAAAAAAGTGTCCTTCACAGCACATAATAGTGCCTGAGGTTACAGAGATATTTGTGTGTCTTCATTTTCCCCCACTAGAAAGTGAGCCTGGCTCTGTCAGAGCACCTGTGTCATGCAGGTGTGCAGCAGGTGGTCATGGGACAGACCGATGGAAAGAGACGGAGGGAAAGAGGGGGAGTCCCCTGCAGTGTGCCAGGGCTTACGGTGGAAAGGGAAGGAAGTGGATAGTGGGTCCCTGTGGAGTTTTAAACTGGAAGGGGCCTGGCTGCCTGTGGATATTAAGGGGCGGTCATCCCTTGAGTGGGGGCAACTGGAGAGTGCTGGTAGAAGCTTCACCTTCCCGTCCCTGCCGTGGCCCCCACCTAGAACAGGCTCCAGCCTCCTCTGCCACCTGGACCGTACCCACCCCCTTCTCTGTTTTGTCTTGTTTAGTGTCCAAAATGGTTGTTCGCTCACCCTGTGGCAGCCCTTGACTTGTGTGTGTATATACATATATGTGTGTATTTCTGTTTTTAACATCATGGGCATGTTATTTAAACACTCTTAGCCCAGTTTTCTCATCTATAAAATGAGAAGAATAATAGCCCTCATGGAGCTGTTGTGTAAAGGGCTTAAAATAATGCTTGGCACATGGCACCCAATTAAATATAGCTGTAGTGCGTGTGAAGAAATTCATAGATGTATTCCTCCAGTTTTCAGAGAGCTTCATGAGCATCCATAGATCAATTAGTGTTCACTTAGGAGGCTATACATGATACATTTTGCTTAAATATGCAATGTGTTATTTACTACAATCCACATTCATCTATGCTGTTTGCAGGCCACACCTGCATGAGGCCAGAGTCATTCCAAATAGTGTGGGTGGACCAGGTGCCCTGACTGGCCACCTGGTGTATAACCAAGCTTGTGCTGCAGTTTTTACAGCTCACATTGAATTACAGAAGAATGAATAAGGCAGTCTAACTTGCATTTGGGGCTAAAACAGTTAATAGTTTCATCTTAGTTACTAAGGTCCTCAAAGGACTTGTACACGTCGCTCAGCCAACTTACTGCTCAGTTGTGAGGTTCTCCCACGTCTCCGGTGTTATAAATTTGCCCTTAGGGAGAAAGTAATTCTTTCATTCTCAGTTGGCTCTGGGATTCTGAATCTAAGCTCCGATGTGTGACCCTTTTCCTTCTGGAGCCCTCGTCAGGGCCACTTCGTTCCTCTCACAGCCCTGTGCAGAGCGTGCCCCTGACTTCTGGTTTTTGTTCCAGGAATGGGCCTTGACGAAGGAGAAGTCAGTGAAGCACATGGATTTGTGCCTTACTGTGGTGGACCGGGCACCAGGCTCTCTTATAAAGCTGCAGGGCTGCCGAGAAATGACAGCAGACAGGTATGGCATACAGACACCCATGGGTGCCTGTGACTAACCCAGACTGGGGCAGCCACGTCCTGCGCCCCCTTGCTCTGCGCTGCCTCTCGAAGCATCCGTCTTTGCGAGTACTTATGTGTTCATTTGCATCACTGTCAATAATGTCTAGCTGCCCTATTGGACTTAAGCCACATACCTAATGTTGCTTATTCCTGATTATATTCTCATTCTCCTCCCCATGCCACTGAATATTTTAAAGAGAAATTAGATACTTTTGTTTATTCATCAAATACTTTCTATTTAAATTTACAAATATTCTAAATGATTAATGTTCAAATGGATAGTACTCGATACACATAATGCAAGTGTGTGTGTTTGTGTATATATGTGTGTGTATCTACATATACACACCACATATACACATATATACATACACACCATATATATGTGCGTGCACACACACACGCACACATATACACACAATTTCTTTAAACATTTCAAAATAGACTTTATGCCTGCCTTGTATGTGGATTTTCTCTGACATTCTCCCTTGTGGCAGCTTGTGGGTGTACCCTTTGTCAAGGCATGGGGTAACAGGTAGTGTCGGGAACAGCAGTGGAAACACAAAAGGCCTTCCTAACATGCCCATACTTGGAGTGCCTGCCCCCTGTTCTATAAGAACAGCCCCTCCTTATAGATAGTTGGGATGTAGGAAAACTTGAGGCACAGAGCCTACTGGAGCCAAGAGCCTAAGCCAGCTTCTAGTCCAATCCTAATTTCACAGCACGGAAAGCTGAGGCTCAGAAAGTCATTGCCTCCACCCTGGAGTCATCTGGGAAGACCAAGGCCAAGACCGGGTCTCCTTTTAGACCCCAGTTGTCAGGGAGATGCTTGCAGAGGGCCCTCTTTCACCTGTCTGTCTCCAAACCCCTGTGCCCAGCTCTGGGTGCCCCTCCTTCCCTGCTCTGCAGAGTCCCAGCCTGTCTTGGCAGTGGGAGCCCCCCTCTAGGGCTCTGCTCATAATCCACATCTCCAAATGTCCATCTGTGTTGATGACTTGATGCCAAAATGTGTAAGGGAGTGTCTGTTAAGCCAGAGAAGGCTGCCTTCGCTTGGACCCAACCACGTAGAATTCAGCAAGGCTTGTGTCTGCTGAGCCAAGTATCGGGTGATCCTCAGACACATTCCTCTGGGATGTAGTGGAGCAGAGATGTCTTTGGATGTAATGGAGGGATAAAGTGATGACTTTAGTTGAAACCTTTTCTAAAAACAAATAGTTGCTTCAGTATTGCTTGATTTCAAGAATTGACAGGTGTTCCTGCTTCAGTCCCAGTTTTTGGGAACCATAACTGACACGGCTTAGGACCTTCGCGAAGCATGAAAAGACATAAATAATCAGTTTTTCTGGATGCATGGCGTGTATAAATGGGGATCTGTTAGGTTTTAGACCCCAAGACTTGGGCTATTACAGAGGATGTAGGGGCTGTTTCAGTAGAGTCTAGCTGTCTCGAAAATCTGCTCTGCACCCCCACCAGCCCACAATCCCGTCAGGCAGACAGTATCAGAGCCGAGGAGGCCACCTTTGTGAGATGAAGCTGGGGTTTGGCTGTTGTTTTTCTGAGGTTCCTCATTTAGCTGATGCTTTGACACATGAGAGGCAGAGTCCCTCCAGTGGCCAGAATCAGATTCCATTCATTCCGCATTCTTTGTTGAGAAGATTCCTGGCCGCTCAGAATGACAGGGCATCCTCAATACACAGTTTACATGACAATGGAGAAAAACAGCATGAGGGGTGATTGACAGCAACAAGGGAGCCAGAAATGAAAGAGGAAATGATGGGCACTTAGCAAAAGCCTCCCCTGGCTCCTCTGATGGCACTGCTTTTCCCTGTTGGTAAGAACCCCAGGTGAGCAGGTGGACGGAAGTAAGGAAGGCAGGGTCCAGGTGACAGCATCCTTGTGGTGTTTCTCGCAGGTCGCTGGGCTCCTCTGCTTGCACCAACTCCTCCCTGCTTCACTCATTGGCCCCTCGAGAGGAAGCTCGTTAGCAAATTTTGTCTTGGAGCTGAACTGGCTTGCCAGTTGGAATATTTGGTTTCCAAGCACACCCGTGTGTGCATGTGATGTGCACATTTGCAGAGTCAAAGGGGAAAGGGAGGCAAGAGTGAGAAAACTTAATTGTGCAGTATAAAAAGGATTTGCAAAAAAATACTTAGGTGAAGGAACTTGAGTACACACAGTGTAAAAAATTAATTAGAACCACAGACTTCATTATTTGAAACGAGAGCTTTGGGGAGGAAAAAAAAGTTACATTTTGTTTTTTAAGAACAAACATTAGAGATTTTTTAATGGGGATTTTTCTTTTTCTTTCTTTTTTTTCTTTTTTTTTAAGGGGCAGGATCTTACTCTGTTGCTTAAGGCTGGAGTGCAGGGGTGCGACTCACCATAGCTCACTGCAGCCCCAAACTCCTATGCTCAAGCGATCCTCCCGCCTCAGCCTGCGGAGCTAGGACAGCAGGCATGCACCACCATGCCCTGCTAATTTTTTTAAAAAAAACTTTTGTAGAGATAGGTTCTTACTGTGTTGCCCAGGCTGGTCTTGAACTCCTGGCTTCAAGTGATCTTCCTGCCTCGGCCTCCCAAATTGCCGGGATTACTGGTATGAGCCATTGCACTCACGCTGAAAGGGGTATTTATGTTACTTCCTAAACAGGGTGAGGGCTCCTCAGATTTCCTTCAGGCTGGGTTGTGCGCTTTGATTTCTGGCTTGGTTGGTGCGTAACGGATGGGTTGGTTGAGCTTGGTTGTCAGCTTGATTTGAGCGTTAGTAAAGAGGCATCGTACCCTATACTTTACAAGGGACATGTTCAGAACTCAGCAAACATTGGCCCCTCTCATACAGAGCACCGGGGGACTCCAGGGTAGCAGAGGCAAGTTTGTCATGTCCACCAAGGAGCTTGCACACCAGTAGAAAGCAGACCGCATAGACATAGGCTCCTCAATGCTATGTTCTGTTCACACAAGCATCTCTTTTCCTGTCATTTGGCCTGACACGGTTCCTCTGGCTCCCGAGAGCAGAAAGCCCTAAGTGGGAGCATGGAGGTGTGCAGACCAAGTCCTCCAGGCAGGCTGCTTTCCAACAGCCAGGGGAGGAGCTGGCTCTGCTTGGTGTGGCTCCGTTCTTGGGGTGAAACATCACTGGATCAAGCTTTCTTACAAAGGAATGCAGATTCTCCTACATCAAATCCTTGTGTTAATGGCGGAGAGGCGGGTGCCCCAGCAGTGAGGATCAGAGGAGGGGGATGCTCACAGAAAGGATGGGGCAGGAGAGCTTCTGAATGTTGAACCAAGGCAGAGACATTTCCTTCCTGGGCCCCCGGCAGCACGTATGACCAGTTTCCTGTTGCAAGTTCCCCATCCCTTTAGATGAGAGGCTGGGAAAAAAGTGTTTCTGTCTGTGAGTTTTTAATGCAGTCAGAAGACCCTGAATTCACACGGATCTGTTTGTACTCCTTGGCTTGTGCCCACCCTCTGAGGTCTTCCCCTGTGTCTTGCAGAAATGGGAACAGATCGAGGGCAACTCCAAGCTGAGGCACGTGGGCAGCAACCTGTGCCTGGACAGTCGCACGGCCAAGAGCGGGGGCCTGAGCGTGGAGGTGTGCGGCCCCGCCCTCTCGCAGCAGTGGAAGTTCTCGCTCAACCTGCAGCAGTAGGAGGGCCCGGGAGGCTTTGCCGTCCTGTCTCCTGCACCGTCAGGTGGAGTTTGGTGATCACATTATTGATTATGTTTCTTAAACTTTCCGCGAAACTAATATACCTCAGTATTCCATCATGGTCTGAAAGTCGAACTTCGGCAAGGCATGGATGACTGCACAGACGCAGCCACAGCGAGAAGCGAGAGCTGCCCTCCTCCTCCTCTCGGTGCAGCCCAGCGGGCCCCCTTCCCCCAGGACGGGGTGCCCCTCTTCCTTCCAGCCTTCACCTCTGCCGGCTCCACAGCTGAGTGACACCCAGCAACAACTGGTCAGGGGAGTGGTAGAAGCAACCGAACGGACAGGTGTGTGCTGAGGACAGGGCAGGAGGAGGGGGCCCACATGCCCCGGGGGAGCCAGGAGAACTCTTGAAATCTCCATTTTCGATCCCATCGAAATCATGTCTGGTTTCCACAAAGCTGAGTCGTGTCACGTGGCAGGTTTACATCGATAGCCCCTCTCTCTGCTCCTCCTCTCCAAGTGTCTTGGCCCGACTCCCTTCCACCTGATGTACTTGCTATATCTGAGGATGATGTTTTCTATGGTGGGACACTAAATATAAAGCTATATAAAGAAAGAATGTACGGTCAGTTCCCTATGGTTTCTGTAAGTCATCATCATCTTGTAAATTCCCCACAAAGCTGTTCACAGCCACCGGGAGGAGGGGCCGGAGCCCGGTGGGGCCAGGTTCTCAAGGAGGGAGGAAGTGGCCTCCTTTGTCCCCTGGAGCCCGGTGAGCCAGTTGGTGCTACTGCCGTGGCCAGCTGGCGGGCTTCCTCCAGACCACCGGCCTCGGCCCTGGCATCCCTGTTGGGTGTCAGTCAGCCTGGGAGTCACTACTGTGCATTAGAACCCGCTTTGCGTGCTGTGGGTATCTGTGAACCTGGAGGGGTTACTTATTTTGACAGATATCACTTTGGGTCTTTTTACATTAAACTTCTTTTCTTTAAAGACTATAAAAAAAACACCCCACAGCTCCCAAGGTGAGCCAGTGATGCTGCTGCGCCCCTGGCAACAGGGCAGACCGATGACACCAGGCAGCTGGCACATGCTAGCATTGGCCTCATTGTGATCTGAGCCCCTGCACGCTGGGCCTTCAGAATTAATGGCCAGCAGTGGCAGGGACGAGCCTCTCAGCCTGGACACAGGCCTGGCTCACAGCCCCGCGCACCTGCAGCCTGGGGAGCTCCAGCCAGGCAGCGAGTCCTGCCCTGCCTGCAGCCCCTCCCATGCCTCACCTGGCCAAGGTGATGCTTCAAGGGGCATTGGGTAAAGAATTAGGAAGGGTCAGAACCAGACAATACCTGCTCATTTACATTGAGGATTCCTAGCAGGATACAGGAGCCTTAGGGTCCTGTTAAACCACAGATGGTTATAAACTGAAAGTCATAACGGGGAGAGGTGCCTGGTGCCTGCCTGGGTGCTCAGGAAAGTTCTTCGTCACCCCTACTACTCTGTGATCGGTGCCCTGCTTCCTCCTTCACTCCTGGCTGCCTTCCCCAGCACCACACACACACATGCTCAGTCTCAAAGAGGCTGGCACAGCCTGGCCGTCTGAGGCACCAGACACGCACACTTGCAAGCCCTTCGGAGGGACAGCAGTGGCCTTGGAGTTAGGAGCGGCCCTGGGAGGTTCTACCGGTGCCACGCTCCTCCCTGTGTCTCGGACGAAAGGGGTGGCTGTGTGTCTTTGTCCCCCGCAGGAGCCCCACGGGTGTGCACTGTAGGACAGCGGCCCCAGGGTGGAAGCCTGACTGGGGGGGCTGCCGTGTAGGCCTTCCTTTGCTCCAGCCCGTGCCATGTAACCAGATGTGTTCTAAGTGGGCAGCAAGGCCCCATGTCGGAGTGACTCCACTCTTCTTTCATGGTGGGCTCTTGGGGGAGCCTGAGGAAAACTCCCTTAGGTACCCGTGTAGGGCTGTGGAAGGCCAGGCAGGGAGGTACCTGTGCAGCGCTGTGGAAGGCAGGGCAGGGAGGTACCCGTGCAGGGCTGTGGAAGGCAGGGCAGGGAGGTACCCGTGCAGGGCTGTGGAAGGCAGGGCAGGGAGGTACCCGTGGAAGGCAGGGCAGGGAGGTACCCATGCAGGGCTGTGAAAGGCTGGGCAGGGAGGTACCCTTGCAGGGCTGTGGAAGGCAGGGCAGGGAGGTACCCGTGCAGCGCTGTGGAAGGCAGGGCAAGGAGGTACCCATGCAGCGCTGTGGAAGGCAGGGCAGGGCAGGGTGTGCTAAGCCCCAGCACCCAGGTCCTTTTGTCAGACCCTGTCATCTGCAATTACTACTACTGTTAGGAGGAAGAAAAACATTGATGTAAAAGAATCCGGCTGGTTTTTAAATCAGGTTTTTTGATGAATCCTTTGTCTCCACACCTCCACCCCGCCCACACCCCTAGGTCCTCGCAACCTTTGTACCATTGGGATGTGTCTACCCAGGCCCTTGTGCGGCCGTGCCTTGGGGGCAGCGTCCTGTCCCTGAGCTGGGGGGTGGCTTTGGACGGTGTGGGCATCACAAGCAGGGGTGGGTTGGGGAAGGGTCCTTTGCGGTGAGCTATGTTTACATGACACAGTGTGCCAAAGTGACTTACTGTGGTTGCGTTATTTTTTAGTCATCGGGACTGTCCCACCCTCCCACTCCTGTTTTTAAAACTCACGATTCTTTCCTAAGAGCCCTTCGAGCAAAGTGTGCCGAAGTTAGTTGTCTTCTCTGTGGTGGTCCTTTCTTATGTCTTCATAAAAGCTCAAATGATGGTATCTGTGAGTATGTTTTGCAAATTCAAAATATAGTTTGGTAATTTTTTTTTCCAGTTGATTTTTAAAAAGAACTGCTGTACAGAGCTTGTACTTTGTCCATTTTATAGATGGGAACCATCCTTGAAAATTGTTTAACTTAAATAAAGAGAAGATACTTTCTAGATACTGCTCTTTGCTGGCCGGCGTCTGTCCTGGTGTGTGAGGGCTGGGTGGGGTGGGTGTGGGGACCGGGACTATGGTCCGTCTTCTGCACTGGCCGGCGTCTGTCCTGGTGTGTGAGGGCTGGGTATGGGGACCGGGACTGTGGTCCGTCTTCTGCACTGGCTGGCGTCTGTCCTGGTGTGTGAGGGCTGGGTGGGGTGGGTGTGGGGACCGGGACTGTGGTCCGTCTTCTGCACTGGCCGGCGTCTGTCCTGGTGTGTGAGGGCTGGGTATGGGGACCGGGACCGTGGGCCGTCTTCTGCACTGGCCGGCATCTGTCCTGGTGTGTGAGGGCTGGGTATGGGGACTGGGACTGTGGTCCGTCTTCTGCACTGGCCGGCGTCTGTCCTGGTGTGTGAGGGCTGGGTATGGGAACCCGGACTGTGGTCCGTCTTCTGCACTGGCTGGCGTCTGTCCTGGTGTGTGAGGGGTGGGTGGGGGTGGGTGTGGGGACTGGGACTGGTCCGCCTTCAGCAGCTCGTGCTCAGTGTCTCAGTGTCCATTTCTTACCACTCTTTTCAGATGTGCTTTTATTGCTGCGCCCTTTGGTTGGTTATTCTTATTTGTAATAATAATCATTATCATTTGTGGAGTGTTTATGATGTACCAGGCGCTCAGCCAAGCCCTTAAATCCATTTGCATTTTACAGCCATGGAGGAAGCTGGAGACAGAAGTGGCTAACCTTCTCAAGGTCACACGTTCCTGTGTGCCTGCCTGGAGTCAGCCCTTGGCGCTCGCACCCAGACCCTGTGCTCCAAACCAGGGGGACAAATATTTGTATATAGTTTTTCAAATAGTTAAGATCTATAGCTTGTTTACTGGTTACCTTGGGCTCTCCAGTTCCATCCAAGGCTCTCTCAGGTTCTTCAGATACTATTTATTTATTTATTTACTTCTTTTTTTTTTTGAGATGGAGTCTTGCTCGCTCTGTCGCCCAGGCTGGAATGCAGTGGCGCAATGTCAAGTCACTGCAACCCCCGCCTCAGCAATTTCAGCGATGCTCAAACAACTCAGCCTCCTGAGTCGCATGCCACCATATCCAGGTAATTTTTGTATTTTTAGTAGAGACAGGGTTTCACCATGTCAGCCAAGCTGGTGTCCAACTCCTGACCTCAAGTGATCCGCCCGCTTAGGCCTCCCAAAGTGCTGGGATTACAGGCATGAGCCACCCCACTCAGCCTTCAGTACCTTTTAAATTCCTACCTTTGAGCCAGACCACAGTAGTGCATGCCTATAATCCCAGCTACCCAGGAGGCTGAGGCAGGAGGATCGCTTGAGCCTAGGAGTTTTAGACCAGCCTGGGCAATGACAAGATTCCCATCTCAACAACAGAAACAAAAACACCTACATTTGAACGACCCACAAGAGTTCAAGGAAACACAACCTTGACCAATTATTTAGCAATTTTTTTTTAAGACAAGAGTCTCGCTCTGTCACCCAGGCTGAAGTGTAGTAGCACGATCTTGGCTCACTGCAACCTCTGCCTCCTCGGTTCAGGTGATTCTCCTGCCTCTGCCTCCCGAGTAGCTGGGATTACAGGCACCCACCACCACACTCAGCTATTTGTATTTTTAGTAGAGATGGGATTTCACCATGTTTCCCAGGCTGGTCTCGAACTCCTGACCTGAAATGATCCGCCCGCCTCGGCTTCCCAAAGTGCTGACTCTACAGGCATGAGCCACCACGACCAGCCCAATTATTTAGCAATTGTGATTGACATTGGGGTGGGGTAGGGGGTTGGCCGGCTGTTAGGGCCAACCAGGACTGGCCCAGATGAGTGTCTGAAACCTTCTAGAGAACACAGGTAATGCATTTTCTTTCTCTATTATTTGGGACACCAAAAATGTGCTGCCATCTGAGAAACTAAAGGAACTCTCAGCATCTTTTTGTAGCACCCACTGGAGCTCCTTAGGGATCCCATGTGTGGTTCCTGCTCTGGCAACAGGGAGAGGTTTATTAATTGGGTAACTATTTGCTGAAAAGCTGTGTCGCACTGATAGTCTCAAAGACGACTAGGTTGAGGAGGAAACAGGTTAGATGCCGACAAATAGGACAAGCCAAATGCAAGGTCCCAGCAGCCCCTGGGACCTTGCATTTGGCTTGTCCTATTTGTCTGTGGGATTCAGACTTGGCAAGGGAGAGCGTTGCAGGCAGCAGGGCGCAGGGCTGAGAGATCCGAGCACTGGGACACAGCAGCAAGCACCCCAATGGGCACAGCCCGGGAGGAGAGCACAGATGGGCAGGTGGGCCCATGTGTGAGCATTGTGAATGCTGGGGAAGGGTGGGGATGGGGAATGACACGAGTCCTTGACTGGAGCAGAGGGTCCGATTTGCAGCACTTTTCAGAATGAAACATCCAACCCAACTCAGCGACTGGATTCTGCAGTATGACTTCACATTGTCAAGAATATTCAGCCAGAAAAATATATGTCTCTGACATGCTCTTCTGTCCATGGACTGACTTACAGAAGAAGAGAAGAGAAAATTCTCTTCTCCGCAGTTCTTGCCTGTTTTTCAGTAATCTCCTAATACAATGTGTATTTGATTTTATGATTGCATGTGCCTGCAAATAACATACATCCTGTTTCTAAAAGCTACTGTCTCCCCTAGGATTTCAAAGAGGTAAAGAGGAATGTTCACTCAGCAGTTTCTGCCTGAGCTCCTGGGGCCCTAGGCTAGGTGGCCTGGGCAGGGGACTATAGAGAAGACCCTTTTGGTCCTAATTCCAGGTGACACCAACAGGTGAATCAGATTTGAATCAGACTCTGGATGCAGTTATAAGGAGCATCATAGAGGGATAGCCATGATTTCCTCTTCAGAAATAAAGACCCAGTCTCAACAAGGCCCCGGCCCTCTGAAGATCATGGAAAGAACGCTTGGGGGCACCGAAGCCATTGATTCACACTCGTTGCAGAGTTTCCCAGAGACTGTCCTTGCTCTTAAGTTAGGAGAATCCTCTATTGGAGAGCTTTCAGAAAAAGCCCACCTAAATGGAGGTTACATTAAAAGAGATGTTGTCTTATATAACAAGAAATCCAAAGGTGATGGGCTTCCACGTTGATCCCGGGGCCCGATGCTGCTGTGGACAACCTGCTTCCTGTCCGACTGCCCCCTCCCGTCCACCCTCTCCCACCGTGGTTCAGTACAGGGGGGTACTCAGGGTCTCAGTCTGATGGAGCTGCTGTAACGGGAACTGAAAATGGTAATTTCTAAAGAAAAGAGGTTATTTGGCTCATGGTTCTGCAGGTTGTACACAGAGCATGGCTCCAGTGTCTGCTTCTGGGGGAGGCCTCAGGACGCTTCCACTCGTGGTGGAAGGCAGAGGGGAGCAGGCATTGCATGGTGAGAGGGACGGGGGAGCCAGGCTCTTTTCAACAGTTCTGCAATCATGGCACCAAGCCATTCAAGAGGGACCCACCTCAACAATCTGAACACTTCCACCACACCTCACCTCCAACATTGGGGGTCAGAGTTCAACATGAGACTTAGAGTGGACAGATGTACAAAATTTCTCATTCAACTAACATGGAGCATGCTTCCTCCTGGGCGTCTTTGTTTTTTGACTGAGAGAAGATGCATCTTTGCCCATGACCACCTCACCCCTTAGACTCCCCACCCCTTAGCCTTCCCGGGTCCCACTGCTCAGAGCTGGGTCCTTGGGAAGTCGGGAAGCAGTTAACCTCCCAGGTCCTCCCCCTGTCATGGAAGTGGGTTCTGCTGGCAAGGAGGACAGGGAAGGGACGACTACTCATTGAGCAGCCCAGTGCCCACCACACTTGGCATCACTGGAAGGATTCTGGTGGCAGCAGATGGACAGGGGTGGCAGCGTGGTCACAGGATTCCTTCGTCCTGCGAGAGGCAGTCACAGACCCTGCAGAGCCTCTTCACCCTGTTGATGCCATGGGCTCCTTCTGCGTGAGCGGCCGGCGCAGGCCTCCTCTCAGCAGGTGTTCAAACGAATAAAACACATTGATTACATGGGATTACAAAGAAGACTAATTATACCGAGACCCAGTTATCAAAATATTTTCCTAATATGTGCTTCTTAACGCATTAAATAACAAGGCTTCCTAATTGCTGCCATAAAGTAGTGATGAGCATAAACAATGTTTTGAAAAACGTGCAATAATTAATGTGATGAAAATATCTGTGATTTTTAAATTAGTGGCAAAGTTCCTATTTTGTTGTCGACATTCATAGTAAAAGGAAATGCCACGTTTCAGTTGGAAGTTGTGAAGTTAACAATGTCATTTTTCCCATCTAAATTGCTGGACCCCCTAACTTCTAAGCACCTCCATGTCGGTGAGATTCGTGGTCCCCACTGCTCCTGAGCCTCCGTGACTTTGTCATCTCCCTGCTGCAGGGTCAAAGGGGTGTTCTCCGGGGCTCAGGCAGCTGTCCAGATTTCTGATCCTGATTCCAAGAGCAAAGACGGGAACAGACCGCCCTTGAGGACAGGCACTGCTTGAGCCAAAAGACTAACAGCGGATCACCTGATTTGCATTTATTTTGAGAAATGACAGCTGGCGGACACCCTGTTAGATGGGTGAGGCTATAGTGAAACCACCCCATCCTCACAACGCCCTCCCATTGATCAGATCTGTGACGTGGACCAAGGGGCCGGGGATTTTGCTGGTCAGCTTCTCTCCCTGTCGAAGCTGCATGGGAAATGAAGTGGATAGAAGACGGCCCAGCGAGCAAAGAGCCAGAACACAGAATGCAAGGACTCTTCACCTTGAGGTGGAGAGACGGAGGTGTTTCTGGGCTGTTGCGGGCATGGCCTCTGCCACAAAACTATCACGCAGAGACTGTGTGACCTAGACTCCAGCTCAGAATGTGCAGAGCAGGTGCTTGTCTGCTCCTTCTCTGAGCTCATCTGGGCCTGCCAGGTCTGCAGCAGGAGGGGAGGGCAGGATGGGAAGGAGCCAGTGTCGGAACAGAGCACATAAATGCATGGCCCCCACTGTCGGGTGCCACACAGGAGTGAAGTCCAGGAGTGAAGAGAAAGGCTTGACAGAAAGAAGAGGGGTGAGCAGAGGAGGTGGCACTGGATGTGATTTCTCAGGCCCTGGAATGGGTGTCCAACCCTCCAAATCACCTCTCATCTCTACATAAAGATGTTGTTACCCCCATTTTACCCCTGGGGAGACTGAGGTGCTGATCAGTTCAGTCATTTGCCTGATTTACCCACACAGTGCCAAGTTAAGCACCCAGGCTGTGACTGTCCTCTTCCTGGTCCGGTGGGGACACAGGGACAGGAGGTGATGGGAAACAAAATTGGCCTGTGGTTGTGGCCGTGGGAAGGTCATGACTCCTTTTGCTAACATGGAAAGCTGGAGTCGCCAGCTCGTGAGGGCTGGAGGGGAGGAGTCAGGAGGCTCAGGGGTGGGGAGAGATGGGCTTCATGGTGGCATCCCGCCCTCCACCACCTGCATCATGATTGGATGCCACTGAGCCTGCTCTGTGAAATGGGGACCCTTCTGTTCACCCTGGAAGATCATTGTCAAGATCAGAGGGGAGGCATGGAAAGCGCCTCCTGGCCACACGTTGGCTCCACCTGCAATCCCAGTACTTGAGGAAGCCAGGGTGGGAGGATTGCTTGAGCCCAGGAGTCTGAGACTAGCTTGGGCAACGTAGTAAGCCCTCCATCTCTACAAAAACATAAAAATATCTGGACATGGTGGTGCACCCTTGTGGTTGGGTTACTCGGGAGGCTGAGGAAGGAGGATGGCTTGAGGCTGGGAGCTTGAAGCTGCAGTGTGCCATGATTACACAACTGTACTCCAGCCTCCAACAAGACCCTGTCTCAAAACATGATTTTTTTTTTTAATTTGCCTCCAGATCCAGGGCCCAGGGCTGCAGCTCAGCTCCCATGAACCTCCCCCAGCTTTCCTGGCAGGTGTGTAGTGCCGTCCGGAAGGAAAGGGACAGAGCAGTGGAGCCAGTGGGATTTCCACATCTGCCAAGTCTTCAGGGAATGCGGGATGGTGCGGGGTCTGGGAAATAAGGACGAGGGTGGAGGTGTGAGCCCTGCATTTTCAAGTGCCTAGATGTGTCCGAGACCACCAGAGCGGGGGAAGGCAGAGGGGGAAGGACGGGGGCGTGGAAACACAGATCTACACACAGACTAACTGCACTTGTCTGGAAAGGACCAAGTGAGACACGGCTAGGCGGAGGCAGCTGGAAGGAAGGGAAGGAAGGTGCGGAGCAAACGAGGCTGCCAGAGCGGAGTGAGCTCTGGGAAGAGGTACCTTGATTTTGGGCAACAAGGAAGTTGGTCCGATGCCGGCAGGTGAGGAACATCGTCCTCACAGGAGGAACACGGGGCTGGAACAGGGGAGGACGGGGATGTGGCTGCTGGTTCAGGTGGGAACATCTGGGAAGGACTTGAGAGGCTGGGGCTGATGGGATGGCGAGGGGCCAGAGAACTCTCCAGAAGCTCCTGGCTCTGGGGCTGAGGGGTGGCATAGGTAGCTGCTGTTTCCTTCCCACTCCCACAGCACCCCGTACCAGGGATTTTGAGGCTGTCTGCACTTCAGGTGTTGGAGAGAAACCCACGATTGTAGGGCTGAAGATGTGGAATCTGGCCCGCAGGTAACCACACACCGACCAGGACCAGCCCTGCTCACGAGCTTCACTGTGGCACTCATTTATCACCCAAGGAACCAGCCAGAGGCCAGCTCAGTAGATATCAGTGCCTTTGTGCCTCCACCACAAAATTCATAGGTTAAAATCCTAACCCCCAAGGCGATGGTATTAGGAGGCGGGGCCTTAGGTAGGTGGGGGAGGTCATGAGGATGGCGCTGACCCAAGTCTGACTGCTGTGCTTCTAAGAGATGATGAGGGCACAGACGCACACGAAGCGGAGGCCACATGCAGACGCAGGGAGAAGATGGCCATCCACGTGCCACGGAGAGGCTTCAGGAGCAACCAACCCTGTAGACACCTTGATCCTGGACTTCCGGCATCCAGAGCTGTGGGCTGTGCCAGCGCCTCAGCCTCTTAAGTAGCTGGGATTACAGGTATCCATGCACTGGGATGGGATTGAGAATTCATATTTTGTGACCTTGGGTCCTCTATTCCTGTGCCCTCGGATGCTTCATGGCCTGGGTGTGGACCCTGTTACATGACCTCAGTCTCGCCATCTTGCTGTCTGTGCTTAGTTTCCTGGTCAGTTAAATGGGGAAATAAAATTCACAAAATTAGAGCCGTGGGATGGTGAGTGTTGGAAATAGATGCTTGGTGCCATAAAGAAAAACTAGCACTGAAACAAGCATCTTTCAGCAACGCAGTTTTTACTTCCTGGACTCCAGGAAGGGTACCCTCGCTAGCCATCGTGCCACGAGAGTACAATGAATAAAGGAAAATACACAAATTTATCCCTTACGCATTTGGGGTTGTAGTTACTGCTGTGTCTGATCTCCATTGGCTGGAGCCAGACCTCACAATCTAAACTAAAATCCAATTGGCTAATAACTTAAAACTTTTCTAAACAGGTAAAAGCAATGGAGAGCTGGGACATGCC
The DNA here is from genome assembly GCA_036589455.1 of Ateles fusciceps. NCBI lineage: Eukaryota > Metazoa > Chordata > Mammalia > Primates > Atelidae > Ateles > Ateles fusciceps. The sequence goes on from JAZHEH010002229.1 coordinate 1,410,445, forward strand.
TGTGAGCATGTCTAGCACAGATATCTTGGTTAAAGTACAAGGACATAGAACGTACTACGGTGCCTGTAAGCATGGCACGTCTAACAGCTACATAGGATAGGGCTTCACAAAGTTATTAGCACACTTATTCTTTAACAAGAAAGGAAACTTTAAAAGGAACTTTTTCTACTTTCCACAGTGAGACTCACTCCCCCTTTACCACGGCCTGCTTCGTCAGAAAACCATCCCCCGCTTCTGCTGCTGGAAGGCCTTTAACGTCGTGGCTCTGCACGTCTAGTTTCCATTTGGAATTTTTTCGTTTAGAAGACTTTGAGTGACAGACTTATTTTAAAAATCAAAGTAGGTAAAAAAAAATAAGGGTTGCAGAGAGTGTTCAGATGCAGACAGTGAGAGCTCATGGGGGTGAAGACTCAGGCCTTGATCTGCGCAGTTACCTGGAAAATAGAATCCCTCTGGGATGCTGAGCTTGGGGCTGAGGCCGCCGGCTCCTCTCTCCGCACTTTAGAAAAAATGTAATCCACCTAAACACACACCTCTAACCTCTGTTCTTCTCCTGGATGAAAGATTTGGGTGATGAATAACATGACAGGCTGGGCCACGCTTCTCCACCTCACCTGAAGGGCCAGGAAATAGAAATAAGGAATGTGTTTAAGGAGTCATTTTAGGTCTGGGTCAGTGGCTCACGTCTGTAATCCCAGCACTTTGGGAGGCTGAGGCAGGAAGATCACTTGAGCACAGGAGTTCAAGGCCAGCCTTGGCAACATAGTGAGGCCCTGTCGCTACAAAAAAAAAAAAAAAATCAGTCAGGTGTGGTGGTCTGCACCTGTGGCCCAGCTCCTTGGATGGCCGAGGTGCGAGGATCGCTTGAGCCTAGGAGTTTGAGGCTGCAGTGAGCTGTGACTGTGCCATTGCACTCCAGCCTACGTGAAAGAGTGAGACTCTGTGTCTAAAAACAGGAAGAAACCACTTCGGTACAAATTCTTCCTGTTGAAGAATTTCAAGCGCTTAATTGCTTTGTTTGTGCTAACTCCTTAAGGAAGCTGGCCGGGTATTAGGACCAGCTCCCTAGCCTGGGAACCACACTTTGTGCCTCCTCAGCTGGGTTGGAAACCAAACCATGCTTCTCCAACTTCAGCGCACAGCAGCGTCTCCAGGAGGGCTTGTTAAAACAGAGTCCCAGGGCCCAGCCCCCAGGTTTCTGATTCAGCAGCACTGGGATGGGATTGAGAATTTATATTTCTTTTTTTCTTTCCTCCTCCTTTTTTTTTTTAAGACAGATTTTTACTCTTGTTTCCCAGGCTGGAGTGCAGTGGTGGGATCTCGGCTCACTGCAACCTCCGCCTCCTGGGCTCAAGCGATTAATTCTCCTGCCTCAGCCTTCTAAGTAGCTGGGATTACAAGGTATCTACCACCATGCCCTGCTAATTTTTGTTCTTTAGTAGAGATGGGGTTTCACTATGTTGGCCAGGCTGGTCTTGAACTCCTGACCTCAGGTGATCCACCTGTCTTGGCCTCTTAAAGTGCTGGGATCACAGGCATGAGCCACCATGCCCAGCCTCTTTTTCATATTTTTTTCAGAGAGAGTCACCCACAGTGGAGTGCCGTGGTGTGATCATAGCTCACTGCAGCCTTGCGGGGAGCTGTGTGTGGGGGAGCTCTGAGTGCAGGGAGTGGTAAGTGGGGGGAACTGTGAGTAGGTAAGCTGTGATGGGGAGTGGTGAGGGGGGGAGCAGTGGGTGGGGGAGCAGTGATGGAGGAGTGGTGAGGGGGTGAGCTGTGATGGGGGGAGGCATTGATGGGGGAGTGGTGAGTTGGAGGAGCGTTGATGGGGGAGAGGTGAGTGGGGGAGAGTAGTGACTGGGGGGAGCCTTGATGGGGGAGTGTTGATGGGCGGAGCAGTGATGGAGGAGTGGTGAGTTGGGGGAGCATTGATGGGAAGAAGCAGTAGGTTGGGGGAGTGGTGATGGGAGAAGGGGTGATGGAGGGGCGAAGAGGGAGTGGTGATGGAGGAGGGGCGATGGGGGAGTGGCAGTGGGAGAAGGGGTAATGGAGTGGTGATGGGAGAAGGGGTGATGGCGGAGTGGCGATGGGGGAGTGGTGATGGGAGACTGATGATGGGAGAAGAGGTATGGGGGAGTGGTGATAAGGGAGTGGTGACAGGAGAAGGCATGATGGGGGAGTGGTGATAGGGGAGTGGTGACAAGGGAAGGGGTGCTCGGGAGTTGATGGAGTGGTGACGGCAAAAGGGGTGATGTGGGAGTGGTGATGTGAGAAGGGGTGATGGGTGAGCCTTCATGGGGGAGTGGTGATAAGGGGTGATGGGAGAAAGGGTGATGGGAGAAGGGGTGATGGGTGAGTCTTCATGGGAGAGTGGTGATAGAGGAATGGTGATGGAGTCGTGATGGGAAAAGGGATGATGGGCAAGTGGTGATGGGGGAGCAGTGATCAGAGAATGGGTGATGGGGGAGTGTTGATGGAGGAGTGTTGATGGGAAAGGGTGATTGGGAAGGGGTGATGGGAGAAGGGGTCATGGGGGAGTGTTGATGGGCAAAGGGGTGATGGGGGGAGTGGTGACGAGGGAGTGATGATGGGAGAAGCCGTGATGAGGGAGTGGTGACAGGGGAATGGTGATGGGAGGAGGGGTGGTGATGGGACAAGGGGTGATGGGGGAGTTTTGATGGGGGGGGTTGATGGGAGAAGGGTTGATGGAGGAGTGGTGATGAGAAAAGGGCTCATGGGGGAGTGGTGATGCGAGAATGGGTAAGGGGTACTGTTGATGGGGGGAGTGGTGATGGGGAGTGGTGACAGGAATGGTGATGGGAGAAGGGGTGATGGAGCGGTGATGGGGGAGTGGTGATGCGAGAATGGGTGAGGGGTACTGTTGATGGGGAGTGGTGACGGGGGAAGGGGTGCTCGGGAGTGTTGATGGGGGAAGGGGTGATGGGGGAGTGGTGTTGGGGGACTGGTGATTGGGGAGTGGTGATGGGAGAAGGAGTGATGGGGAGAGGTCATGGGGTAGTGGCGATGGGAGAAGGGGTGATGGGGGAGCGGTGATGGGAGTGGCGATGGAGTCCTGATGGGACAAGGGGTGATGGCAGAGTGGTGATGGGAGAAGGCATGATGGGGAGTGGGGATGGGGAAAGGGGTGATGGCGGGGTGGTGATGGGAGAGTGGCAATGGGAGAAGGGGTGATGGGGAATGTTGATTGGGGAGTGGCGATGGGAGAAGGGGTGATGGGGGAGTGGGGATGGGGAAAGGGGTGATGGCAGGGTGGTGATGGGAGAGTGGCAATGGGAGAAGGGGTGATGGAGTGGTGATGGGAGAAAGAGTGATGGGGGAGTGATGATGGGAGAGGAGGTATGGGGGAGTGGTGACAGGAGAAGGCGTGATGGGGGGAGTGTTGATGGTGGAGTGGTGACGGGAGAAGAGTTATGGGGAGTGGCGACAGGAAAAGGCGTGATGGGGAGTGTTGATGGTGGAGTGGTGACGGGAGAAGGGGTGATTGGGGAGTGGTGATGGGAGAAGGGGTGATGGGGGAGTGGTGATGAGTGGTGACAGAAGAAGGGGTGATGGAGTGGTGACAGGAAAAGGGGTGATGGGGGAATAGTGATGAGAGAAAGGTTGATGGGGAAAGGGTGATGAGGCAGTGGTGATGGGAGAAGGGGTGATGGTGGAGTGGTGACGGGGAAGGGGTGATGGGGAAGGGGTAATGGAGTGGTGATGGGAGAAGTGGTTATGGGAAAAGGGGTGATGGGGGTAGTGGGAGAGCGTTGATGGGGAAAGGGTGATGGGAGAGTAGTGATGGGAGAAGGGGTGATGGGGAGTCGTGATCTGGGGAGTGGTGTTGGGAAAAGGGGTGATTGGGGAGTCTTGATGGAGAGTGGGGATGGGAAAATCGTGATAGAGGAGTGGGGATGGGGGAGTGGTGATTGGATAAGGGGTGATGGGTGAGTGGTAATGGGAGAAGGGGTGATGGGGGACTGATGAAGGGAGAAGGGGTGATTAGGGAGTGGTGACGGGAGAAGGGGTGATGGGGGAGTGGACGGGACAAGGGGTGATGGGGGAGTGGTGATGGGGGAGTGGTGATGGGAGAAGGGGTGATGGGGGATTGGTGATGGGAAAAGGGGTGATGGGGAGTGGTGATGGGAGAAGGGGTGATCTGGGAGTCGTGATGGGTGAGTGGTGATGGGAGAGTGGTGTTGGGAGAAGGGTTGATGGGGGAAAGGGTGATGGGAGAAGGGGTGATGGGGAATGGTGATTGGGGAGTGGTGATGGGAGAAGGGGTGATGGGGAAAGGGGTGATGGGAAATGTGATGGGGACTATGAAGGGAGAAGGGGTGATCGGGGAGTGTTGATGGTGGAGTGGTGATGGGAGAAGGGATGATTGGGGAGTGGTGACAGGAGAATGGTTCAGGAGTGTTGATGGGGGAGGGGTGATGAGGGAGCAGTGATGGGAGAAGGGGTGATGGGGGAGTTTTGATGTGGGCGTGGTGATGTGAAAGGGGTGATGGGGGACTGGTGATTGGGGAGTGGCGATGGGAGAAGGAGTGATGGGGAGTGGTCATGGGGTAGTGGCAATGGGAGAAGGGGTTATGGGGAGTGGTTATGGAGTCCTATGGACAAGGGTGATGGGGAGTGGCGATGGAGAAGGCTGAGTGGGAGTGTTGATGGTGGAGTGGTGATGGGAGGAGGAGTGACTGGGAGTGGGGATGGAAAAGGGATGATGGAGAGTGGTGATGGAGTCCTGATGGGACAAGGGGTGATGGGGGAGTGGCGATGGGAGAAGGCATGATGGGGGAGTGTTGATGGTGGAGTGGTGATGGGAGGAGGAGTGATTGGGGAGTGGGGATGGGAAAAGGGATGATGGCAGAGTGGTGATGGGAGAGTGGTAATGGGAGAAGGGGTGATGGGAATGTTGATTAGGCAGTGGCGATGGAGAAGGGGTGATGGGTGAGTGGTAATGGGAGAAGGGGTGATTGGGGAATGTTGATTGGGGAGTGGTGATGGGAGAAGTGGTGATGGGGAATGTTGATGGAGAGTGGCAATTGGAGAAGGGGTGATGGGTGGTGATGGGAGAAAGAGTGATGGGGGAGTGGTGATGGAAAGTCATGATGGGACAAGGGGTGATCGGGGAGTGGTGATGGGGAGTGATGATGGGAGAAGAGGTATGGGGAATGGTGACAGGAGAAGGCGTGATGGGGGAGTGGTGATGGGTGAAGTGGTGACAGAAGAAGGGATGATGGAGTGGTGACAGGAAAAGGGGGTGATGGGGGAGTAGTGATGGGAGAAAAGTCGATGGGGAAAGGGTGATGAGGCAGTGGTGATGGGAGAAGGGGTGATGGGCGAGTGGTGATGGTGGAGTGGTGATGGGGGAAGGGGTGATGGAGTGATGGGGGGAGGGGGTGATGAGTGGCGATGGGAGAAGGGGTGATGGGGAAGGGGTAATGGAGTGGTGATGAGAGAAGTGGTTATGGAAAAGGGGTGATGGAGGAGTAGTGGGAGAAGGGGGTGATGGGGGAAAGGGTGATGGGAGAGTGGTGATGGGAGAAGGGGTGATGGGGGAATTGTGATTTGGGGAGTGGTGGGAAAAGGGGTGATCGGGGGAGTCTTGATGGGAGAGTGGGGGATGGGAAAATCGTGATAGGGGAGTGGGGGATGGGGAGTGGGGATGGGAAAATCGTGATAGAGGAGTGGGGATGGGGGAGTGGTGATTGGATAAGGGGTGATGGGGTGATGAGTGAGTGGTGATGGGAGAAGGGGTGGTGGGACTATGGGAGAAGGGGTGATGGGGGAGTGGTGATGGGTGAGTAGTGACAGAAGAAGGGGTGATGGAGTGATGACAGGAAAAGGGGTGATGGAGTAGTGATGGAGAGAAGGGGTGATGGGGGAGTGTTGATGGTGGAGTGTTGGGGGGTGACGGGAGAAGGGGTGATTGGGGAGTGGTGACGGGGGAATGGTTCTGGAGTGTTGATGGGAGAAGGGGTAATGGGGGAGTCATGATGGGAGAAGTGGTGTGTGGGAGTGGTGATGGCAGAAGGGATGATGGGCGAGTGGTTATGGGGGGAGTGTTCATGGAAAGGGTGATTGGGAAGTGGTGATGGAGTGGCGATGGAAGAAGGGGTGATGTGGGAGTGTTGAAGGGAGAAGGGGTGATGGGAGAACGGGTGATGGAGGTGTGGCGATGGGAGAAGGGGTGATGGGGGAAGGGGTGATGCGGGAGCGGTGATGGGAGAAGGGGTGATGAGGGGAGTGGTGACAGGGCATGGTGATGGGAGAAGGGGTGATGGGGGAGTGGTGCTGGGGGACTGGTGATTGGGGGAGTGGTGATGGGAGAAGGGGTGATGGGGGAGTGGTGACGGGGGAAGGGTTCAGGAGTGGTGATGGAGTAGTGATGAGGGAAGGGGTGATGGGGGAGTGTTGATGGGGAACTGGTGCTGGGAGAAGGGGTGATGGAGGATTGTTGATGGGGAACTGGTGCTGGGAGAAGGGGTGATGGAGGTGTTGATGGGGGAGCGGTGATGGGAGAAGGGGTGATGGCAGAAGGGATGATGAGCGAGTGGTTGTCGGGAACGGCACATCTGCCGGGGAGCTCTTGGCCAGCAAGAGAGTGCGCAGAAAATAAAAGATAGACAGATAAGCAGGGTCTGGAGGTCTGAATAGACAGTGCCCATACAGCAATGCCTAAACAGCAATTTTATTTGTGCAAAGGGTCCCAATATATACTGTCAGTTTTAAGTAGCTGACGTCAACCCACATTGTTAATTCTATACAATAAAGAGGAACAAAAGTTACAATACCGCAAGTCTGGAGGAGAAGATAAAATACCAATAAAAGGGAAGTACATAACTAGGGGCCATAAAAGTAAGCACGAGGGTGGAGATTTTTCTTTACCTATTGTGTAGGGATTTACATTTGAGAAGGTAACATTCTTTAAGGTCAGGCAAAACTCATAGATCTTAAAGGTAACAATCTCCAAGAGACATGTGAGTAGTTACAGGGCTTAGATAATGTTTAGTAAACAGAGTCATGAAACTAGAGTAAACAGAGTCATAAAACTAGCCCAAAACAGGTACCAAGATAAAACGCAATGTCTTAGTAAAACCACACAGCCATCACCAAGCCATTGTGTCAGTGTCAGGGAATCTGAGATAACTTCTGCAAAATCATCCATCTTTTAGTTCCTGCTTTCCCTTAGCTCGACTGCCTCTAGGAGGGGAAATATGTCTGGGCTCAAGCTCACATTATGGCGGAGGCACAGTCAGAGGGCCTCTACGCTGGAGCGATCCCCCACAAGTGGTGGTAGGGAAGTGGTGATGGGAGAATGGGTGATGGGGGAGTGGCGATGGGACAAGGAGTGATGGGGGAGTGGTGAGGGGGAAGTGGTCATGGGAGCAGGGATCACAGGTGTGGCAATGGGAGAAGGGGTGATGGGGGAGTGGTGATGAGGGAGTGATGGGGGAGTGGTGTTGGAGTGGTCATGGGGTAGTAGCGATGGGAGAAGGGGTGATGGGGAGTGGTGATGGGAAGTGGGAGGGGGAGTGGTGGAGAGGCATGATGGGGAAAAAGTGATGGGGTGTGGCGGATGGGAGAAGGGTGCTGGGGGAAGGGGTAATGGAGTGGTGATGGGAGAGGGGTTATGGGAAAGGGGTGATGGGGGGAGTAGTGGGAGAAGGGGTGATGGGGTGTCATGATTTGGGGAGTGGTGTTGGGAAAAGGGGTGATCGGGGAGCTTGATGGGGAAGTGGGGGATGGGAAAATCGTGATAGAGGAGTGGGGATGGGGGAGTGGTGATTGGATAAGGGGTGATGGGGAAGTGGTGATGAGTGAGTGGTGACAGAAGAAGGGGTGATGGGGGAGTGTTGATGGTGGAGTGGTGACCGGGGGAAGGGGTGCTCAGGAGTGTTGATGGAGAAGGGATGATGGGGGGAGTGGCGATGGGAGAAGGGGTTAAGGGGGGGGGGGGGGTCGTGATTTTGGGAGGGGTGATCTGGGAGTCGTGATGGGAGAGTGGTGTTGGGAGAAGGGTTGATGGGGGAAAGGGTGATGGGGGAGTGGTGATGGGAAAAGGCGTGATAGGGGAGTGTTGATGGGGGGGTGATCAGGGAGTGGTGATGGGGGAGTGGTGATGGAGGAATGCTGATGGGAAAGGGTGATTGGGAAGTGGTGATGGGGGAGTGGTGAAGAGAGAAGGGGTGATGGGGGAGTGTTGATGGGCGAAGGGGTGATGGGGGAAGGGATGATGTGGGGAGTGGTGAGAGGGGGTGATGGGGGAGTGGTGTTGGGGGGACTGGTGATTGGGGAGTGGTGATGGGACAAAGGGTGATCAGGGAGTGGTGATGGGAGAAGGGGTGATGGGGGAGTGGTGATGGAGGAGTGTTGATGGGAAAGGGTGATTGGGAAGTGGTGATGGGGGAGTGGTGATGGGAGAAGGGGTGATGGGGGGAGTGGTGATGGGGGAGTGGTCATGGGGGTGGTGGGGGGACTGGTGATTGGGGAGTGGCAATGGGAGAAGGGATGATTGGAGAGTGTTGATGGGAAAGGGTGATTGGGAAGTGGTGATGGGGGAGTGGTGAAGAGAGAAGGCATGATGGGGGAAGAAGGGGTGATGGGGAAGGGGTGATGGGAGAGTGGATCATGGGGGAGTTATGATGGGAGCAGGGGTGATGGCGGAGTAGTGATGGGGGAGTGGTGAGGGGGGAGTAGTCATGGGAGCAGGGGTGTTGGGGGTGTGGCGATGGGAGAAGGGGTGATGGGGGTGTGGTGATGGGAGAAGGGGTGATGGGAGAGTGGTGACAGGGGAATGGTGATGGGAGAAGGGGTGATGGGGGAAGGGGTGATGGGGCAATAGTGGGAGAAGGGGTGATGGGAGGAAAGGTGATGGGAGATGGGGGAGAAGGGGTGATGGGGAAAGGGGTGATTGGGGATTCTGATGGGGGAGTGGTGTTGGGAGAAGGGTTGATGGGGGGAAAGGGTGATGGGGGGAGTGGTGATGGAGAAGGGGTGATGGTGGAGTGGTGATGGGAGAAGGGATGATCCGAGAGTCTTGATAGGGGAGTGGTGATGGGAAAAGGCGTGATGGGGGGGGGGAGTGATGAAGGGAGAAGGGGTGATCGGGGGAGGTGGTGATGGGAGAAGGAGTGATGGGGGAGTGATGAGGGAGGAGTGGTCATGAGGGAGTGGTGATGGTGGAGTGGCGATGGGAGCAGGGGTGATGGAGGAGTGGTGATGGGTAGTGGTGATGGGAGAAGGGGTGGAGTAGTGATGGGAGAAGGGGTGATGGGGTGGTGAAGGGAAAAGGGGTGATGGGGAAGGGGTGATGGGAGAAAGCGTGATGGTGGAGTGGCGATGGGAGAAGGGGTGATGGGGTGGTGGTGATAGGGGAGTAGTGATGGGAGAAGGGGTGATGGAGTGGTGAAGGGAAAAGGGGTGATGGGGAAGAGGTGATGGGAGCAGGGGTGATGGGGGAGTGGACATGAGGGAATCATGATGAGGTAGTGGTGATCGGGGAGTGGTGATGGGAGAAGGGGTGATGGAGCGGTAATAGGGGAGTAGTAGTGATGGGAGAAGGGGTGATGGGAGAGTGGTGTTGGGAGAAGGGTTGATGGGGGAAAGGTTGATGGGGGAGTGGTGATGGGAGAAGAGGTGATGGAGGAGTGGTGATTGTTCAAGGGGTGATTGGGGAGTGGTGATGGGGGGGATGGTGTGATGGGTAAGTGGTGATGGGGGGGATGGTGTGATGGGTAAGTGGTGATGGGGGAGGATGATGGGGGAGCAGTGATGGGGAGTGGTGATGGGGGATGATGGGGGAGCAGTGATGGGGGAGTGGTGATGGGGAGCAGTGATGGGATAGGGGGTGATCCGGGAGGGGTGATGGGGACACAGTGATCAGAGAAGGGGTGATAGGGGGCAGTGCTGGGAGAAGGGGTGATGGGGAAGGGGTGCTCAGGAAGCGGTGGTGGGGAAGGGGTGGTCGAGATGGGGCGATGGGGGGAGCAGTGATGGGAGAAGGGGTGATGGGGGAATGGGTGATTGGGGAGGGGTGATGGTCGAGGGGTGATGGGGGAGGGGTTTTGGGCAAGGGGTGATGGGGGAGGAGTGCTGGGGGAGGTGGTAGGAGGAGGGGTGATGGGGAAGGAGTAATGGAGGGGTGATGGGGGAGGTGGCAGGAGGAGGAATGTTGGAGGAGGGGTGATGGGGAAGGGGTAATGGGGGAGTTGGTAGGAGGAGGGGTGATGGGGAAGGGGTGATGGAGTGGTGATGGGGGAGGGGTCATTGGGGAAGAGGTGATTGGTGGTGGTTGAGCGGGCTAGTGGGGGAGGGGTGCTGGGGGGGGGGTGCTGGGGAAAGGGGTTCTGGGGAAGGGGTGATGGAGGCGCGGTGATGGGAAGGAGCAGTAAGCGTGGGGGAGTGGTGTTGGGGATGAGCAGTGAGGGAGGGAGCCCAGGTCCTCCTCTAGTGTGTCTGTTCTCTGCCCCTCACCTTGGGGGGCTGCTCGCTGCCTGGGCTACTCACACTGTTCCTTGGATTCGAATGATGGCCTGGCCTCCGGTCCTCTATTCCTGTGCCCTTGGGTGCTCCAAGCAGGCGAGGAAGGGGATGAAACAGGTTTGTGAGGCTCTAGCCACGTCGTATGAGTACAATCAGGAAACGTCCAGCAGGTCCTCTCTCCTGCTGCCAGGGACAGCAGGGCTCCTGAGAAGGATGCCGCATGCCAGTGAGAGGACCAGGGCACAACTGTCAGAGTGATGGGCACTCTCATCTTGTCAAATGTCCCTTTTCACAATGGCCGCTTTGGGAAAAGAGAAGCTTAAGCTGGCAGCTTAGGTCACATGCCTGACTGAATGTCATTAACTGCCTCTCGAAGCACTCACCCTGTCCACTTCTCGCTGTCTCCCTCCCTCTCTCTCAACGTGCCTTCCTCTTTCCCCCTCTCTTTCTCTCTTGACCTTTTCCCACTTCCTCTCTCTCACTCTCTCTCTCCTTCTCTCTCCCTCTCTCAGCCTGCCTCTCTTTCCCTTCTTCTCTCTCACTTTCCCCTCTCCCCTCTCTCTCAGCCTGCCTCTCTTTCCCTTCTTCTCTCTCTCACTTTCCCTCTCCCTCTCTCTCTCAGCCTCTCTCTTTTCCTTCCCCCTCTCCCCTTCTCTTGCTCTAAAAACTCAGATGTTTTCTTCCGAAACGTTTTTTTTTTTTGAATTTTTAATTTTAGCCAAGTTAGCCCCAGAGGCAGCAAATCCAAATCATGAGGGCGTCTCCGGGGTGCATTGTTGCAGGGAGGGCCTCTCTAGGTGTCCGTGGGAGAGACGTTAGATCAAGGAGCAGATCGGAAGGTGCTGGGACACAGCCTGCATGTCAGCAGCCTGGGTCCAAAGCCAGCTCTTTCCAAGAGCCGTTGCCTGGGCAATGAAATGGAGAGATTTTGAAAAGGCCTCTCTCCGCCTATCCACACCTGTCCTGCTGGCACACCACCTGTGGTGTTATCATTAAAATCACTGGTCCCATGGTGGCTCCTGCGAAAATGTGTCTCCCAGAGGGGGAGAACCACAGTTCATTAACTTGATCATGAAGGTTCATTAACTTGACTCACCCACTGCTAACCCCACGATGCCCTGAGAATCCTATCATGGCCTCACAGACAGCAAGAGAAGGCAGAGACCCAGAAAGCCAGACGCACCTGTGTCTATGTGTGGAACAGGCAGCACACTCTAGTTAGTAGAAGGCACCTGTGCTCCCGATGCCTGGCCAGGCTCTTCCACTGGGTCCCACTGCCATCCTGGAGAGGAAGGGCCCCTCCAATAGGTGTGTCGATGCTTTTTCCTGAGACCTTTGTATGAAGGCATCTTCCTGTTAGGAAAACACACAGATGCTCACTGCCCACAGGATTAAACCAAGTGCACGCTGGCTTCCAGGCTAGGAGGCTCTGAGGACCCAGGAGAGGTGGGTTTTGAGGCAGAGGAGTCAGTGAACAGGGGGGAACCAGCAGGCGGGCGTGAGTGAGCAGCTGAACGCAGCAGGAGAGAAACAGAAAGCCGAGCCTGAGAATGAATGCCAGCCCCATTTCCACCTGAGGACTCTGGATTTGCTGTGGTGCTGTCACTGCAGAAGGAGACAGATCCCAGGGACTTTCATACCAGGAGGCCCATGGCAACCTGCCTCTGCCCTCCTTCTGCAAGGAGTATGTGCTGGCCTCTCCAAAGCCTGGGTCTTTCCAACAGTCATTTGTGGGAAGACTTCATGGCGAGGAGCATTCAGGAGGCAGCGGAGGGCCGCCGGGGGGGGGGGGCGTGCTCCCCTCCCCCCCACGGGAAAGCACTCTTTGGAGAGGGCTTTTGGTCTTTTGGACAACAGACCTAATATCTTTGGGCAGGCCATTATTCGGCCTACCAGAGTCCTCCCTTGGGTCTCCAAAGATTCATGTCTGTTTCACATGCAAAATATATTTACCCCATTTCAGCGTCCCTAAAAGTCTCAACCCACTACAATCAACTCATGTCCAAAATCTCATCTAAATCTCATTAACTCAGAAGTTATAAATCATAACATCTGTTGGAAAAATAGATGCTCAGTGCCACAAAGAAAAATCAGGACTGAGACAAAGGAGCTTTCAGCAATGCAATTTGTACTTCCTGGACTGCAGGAAGGGTACCCTTACTAGCCATTGTGCCACGAGAGTACAATGAACAAAGGAAAACACACAAATTTATCCCTTATGTATTTGGGTTCATTCTTACTGCCGTGTATGATCTCCATTGACTGGAGCCAGACTTCAGAATCTAAACTAAAACCCGATTGGCTAATAACTTAAAACTTTTCTAAACAGGTACAAGCAGTGGAGAGCTGGGACATGCCTGTGAGCACGTCCAGCACAGATATCTTGGTTAAAGTACAAGGACATAAAACGTACTACGTGCCTGTAAGCATGGCATGTCTAACAGCTACATAGGATAGGGCTTAACAAAGAGTTATTAGCACACTTATTCTTTAACAAGAAAAGAAACTCTTAAAAGGAACTTTTCTACTTCCCACAGCATCTAATTCAGATATGGGTTAGACTCTGAGAATGGACCACAGAATTGCTCAGACTCGGTGGGCTGAAGCCTTTGATCCCTCATCCTGCTCCCAAGCATTTGGGGGAGTGAGGCCGGGGAGAGAGGCTGGAATTGCTACAATATGCTTATGGAATGTAACGGCTTGTGGAGGGCTGCCCAGAGATTGTGGGTCCAGTTCAAATCAGCTCTGCCTCTGTTCATAATCCCACCCACATCGGGCATCAGCCAGAGCCAACCTGCAGGCCAGAAAGAAAGGGAATTTATAGGGCCAGATGGCCTGAGCAATGCCCATCAGTCAGACTTGCTTTGTGGATCACTAAGATAAACGGTGCTGAAAGTGTTATACTGTTAGTTAAAAAAAAAAAAACACACAAAAAAAACACATTCCGAGGCTGGGTGGGGTGGCTCTCACGCCTGACATCCCAGTGACTCAGGAGGCCAAGGCAAGAGCATCACTTGAGGCCAGGAGTTCAAGACCAGTTTGAGTAACACAGCAAGACCTGTCTCTATAAAAATAAACAAATGATACACTTTGATACAGTTGATACAATAATATCAGCCTACACTTGTATAGTATTAGGTTGGTGCAAAAGTTATTGGGGTTTTGCCATTACGTTTAATAACTCTTGCACCAACCTATATTTATAGTAGACTGAATAATTGCCACACAAAGTGTTAGGTCCCAATCTCTCATATAGAAGCCATGATCCCATAGGGTGGAGGCCCACACCACAGAGGTTATCCCCAGCCCCGAACCCTAATGGAATCTGCCCTGCTGGAGTAAATTTTTTTTTTTTTTTTTTTTTTTTTTTTTTTGAGATGGAGTCTCACTCTGTCACTCAGGCTGGAATGCAATGGCATGATCTCAGCTCACTGCAACCTGTGCCTCCTGAGGTCAAGCGATTCTCCTGCCTCAGCCTCCCGAGTAGCCGGGATTACAGGGACGCGCCACCATGCCTGGCTAATTTTGTATTTTTGGTAGAGACGGGGTCTCACCATGATGGTCAGACTGGTCTCAAACTCCTGACCCCATGATCCGCCCGCCTCAGCCTCCCAAAGTGCTGGGATTACAGGTGTGAGCCACCAAGCCTGGCCTAGAGTTCTTCATTGGGTAAGACTTGTGACTCCTTTCTTCCTTTCATTGTTCCCTTTGGAATGGGAGTGTCTATCCCTGTTATACCACACCTAGCCTGACATTGCATTTGGAATAAACAAGTGATTTTCTAGTTTCTCAGGTCCAAAGATGGAAAAGGAACTTTTTTCCAGGATGGATCAGATCCAGAGTCCAACCACTATCTGCGTTAGATGCTATGATTTGTAACTTCTGAGTTAATGAGATTTAGATGAGATTTTGGACATGAGTTGATTGTAGTGGGTTGAGACTTGGGGGACATTGGAATTGGGTAAATACAGTTTGTATGTGGAACAGACATGAATCTTTGGAGACCCAAAGGAGGACTCTGGGAGGCCAAGTAATGGCCTGCCCAAAGATACTAGGTCTGTTGACCAAAAGGACATCAGAATGGCTAACTAGTAGGAAGAAGAGCTGTATTGGGAGCATCGGTTTGCAAACCGGGAAGAGATCCTCTCCAGGTTGGACTGAAGGTGCTCTCTTCAGAGGAGAAGGGGGGGGCTTGGCCTAACAAGGTCCGTATTATACCAAAAAAGTATACACATTCAGCAGGTTTGGGGGGAGAGCTATGCGTGTTTATGAGGGGTTGGAGCACACGTGCAATAGGTAACCACATCTACAACGTGCATCCCATGTTCATTTTTGGGCAACGTTTTAGCATTAAAATGAGGTGGCATTTAGCTCAAGTCAGAAGGTAAACTGTAGGACACAAAGTGTGTGCACAGCCTCTATAAGCTGCTGAAACTGGCTTCAGGTCTGCAGGCGTTTATCAGAAAAGAGCATTTGTGAGGCTGGTCCTCTGTCCAGCTGAGTTGTAGTGGTCGGGGGTGTAAAGCCAAGTTGGGCCAGATCTGATCACTTGCCTGACAGCTCCTTTTGCTAGGGAGTTCTGCAAGACAATGGTTTTCCTTGCAGCCATAGGAATTTAGAGATTTGCCATGCCAGGTGGGCCCCAAGCCATCCACTCCTAGGTACCTTTTGTTTCTTTAACCTTAGGGTCTGACTTAGTGGATAAAGGGGTGTCTATTTTGGTTTCTCAGATCACAGGTTCTAATTTCTAGAGCATTACATGTTACCTTATAAGGAAAAAAGGTTCTTTGCAATTTTGATTAAGTATCTTAACATGGAGAGATGATCCTGGATTATTCAAACGGGTTCTCAATCCAATCATAAGTGTCCTTATAATCCTTATAAAAGACAGGCTGGACACAGTGGCTCACACCTGTCACTCCCAGCACTCTGGAAGGCTGAAGGAGGAAGACCACGAGCCCAGGAGTTCAAGACCATCCTATCCAACATAGTGAGATCCCTTCTCTAAAAAAAAAAAAATAACAAAAATTAAAAAATTAGCCAGGTATGGTGGCACATTCCTGTAGTACCTACTCCTCAGGAGGTTGAGGCAGGAGGATCACTTGAGCCCAGGAGGTTGAGGCTGCAGTGAGCCATGATCAAACCACTGCCCTCCAGCCTGGGCAACAGAGCAAGACCCTGCCTCAAAAAGAAAGACAGAGGGGAGATTTCACACACACAGAGGAGAAGGGAATGTAAAGATGGTGGCACAGATTGGAGAGAGGCAGCCACAAGCTAAGGAACACCAGAAAACGCCGCAGGCGCTGGGGAGTGAGTAAAGGCGAAGAACAGAGTCTCCCTGAGCCTCTGCAGGGAGCACAGCCTCAGAAGCCTGGCCTCCAAAACTGTGAACGTTTCTGTTGTTCTAAGTTATCAGGATTTTGGTCATTTCTAACAGCAGCCCTGGGAAATGAAGACTCTGCTTTACACAGAGCATTTGCACGCACTTTATCTAATTTGAAAATAAAATGCCGGGCACCCAGACCCTTCCAGTCACCTGTTAGAGCTAGAATGCTTGTTCTTAGGTACTGCAAGGAAAGATGAGCCTTTAGACAAAACGTTTTTTCAGCAAGGCAATTTTGCTTTCTGCAGAGAGTGCTCTTATGACCTATCCTTGCCACAAGAGCACAATGAACAAAGGAAAGGCAGGCATATTTATTTCTTACGCATTCTTTACTGCTGTGTCTGATCTCTGTTGGTTGGAACTAGACTTCACAATCTAAAGGCACTTGATTGGCTAGCAACTGAAAACTTTTCTAAATAGGAAAAGGCAATGGAGAACAAAGGAAAAGAGGAAGTCTAAATAAGGAAGGGACAGGAAGTTGCTTGCAAAAGGACTTTGAAAAGTAATAAATACCTTGGTTAAAGTACAAGGACATAGAATGCACTACACTTTATAGCTAACAACTACACAGGATAGGGCTTAATAGAGTTACTAGCAAAAAGCAAGAGAGCTCTGAAGAAAGTCTTTGAAAGAAACAGTTGTTTCTAACATTCATTATTTAACAAAAAAAAACTTTTAAAAAAACACGTTTTACTTTCTACACATCCTTGGCAGCTGGTCATTCCTTTCCATAAATGATAAAGAACCCAGGGCTCAAGGCGAACCCATGATTGATCGAGATCATTGTCAATAACAGAGCTTGGTGGGAATTCACAAATACTGACTCCATGACGGGAGAGCCTCTCCACTGGAGAGCAACTTCTGCCCTCTGGGCATGTGGCCTGCCAGGCCCTGCCTCCACTCCGTTAAATGCAGGGTCAGCCTGAGGGGAGGAAAGAGGCAGAAAAGGGCCCGGAGGTGCCAGATCTTCCTCCAGTGGCCCTGTGCCAGGCGGTTCACCCAGAGGGAGGAGCTACCTTCCATTTGCTTTCCAGCCGTTCTGTGTCTCCACACTGGCTTCAAGGCTCTTCCCAGCAAACAGATCACAATGGACCTGTCCCTGATATGATTCTTTGTTTGGTGACAGATAAACTGAGCAAAGTCTAAAGGCAGCCCCCAAGACAGTACTCATGGTGACAGTGATTTTTCCAGCTGCATCATCCTTTTAAACTTTCATTTGACTTCTGTTCCTCATGAGCGAGAGGGAGAAATGAGGGCTTCCTTCCTTGAACCAGAAACACAAAAGTGAGTTCTCCAAGTTGATTTGTGCCTGTGCACTGGGAAAGGACAAAAGCAGATGCTCTGATGTGACTGTTTCCCGGTTCTTCCTCTTTCCACTGAAACCTGTTCTCTCCGCTCTTCTGCAAATCCGTCCTGAGGGAGTAAGGTGCTGGGTGCCGTCACCACTGTATTGACTCGAAACTCCTGAATGTGCCCACTGCCCTTAGAATTTCTCTGGGGCCTGAAATCACTTCCATATTGGTTTCTTGTTGCTGCTGTAACAAATGACCTCGAACTTGGTGGCTTCAACAACACAAATGTAGTACCTTACAGTTCTGGAGGTCAGAAGTCTGACACGGCCTCCCTGGGTGAAAGTAAAGGTGTCTGTGGGCTGCGGTTCTTCTGGCAGCTCTAAAGGTGGATTTCACTTCACACTATTCCCAGCTTTCAGAGGCTACCCATGCCCTTGAGCTTATATCACCTGTCCATCATCAAAGCCAGCAAGGTTGCACGTCCTGCCTTCTTCACAGCTGCATCTCCACTGTGAACAGGTTCTCACTCTCAAGGACCCTTATGATGACATTGCATCCACAGGATATTCCAGGGTCCTCTCCCTGTCTCATGGTCAGCTGATTGCAACCTGAACTCCTTTGCCACCCGAATTCCTGTTTGCTGTGAAAGGTAACACAGGTTTAGGTTCCAGGGATTAGCAGGTGGGCCTCTGGTTGGGGCCAGAGGGGTTGCTTGTTCTGCTCACCACACCTCCCATTAAGGCCTGCCATCATCATAGGCCATTACTGACATGAGGGTGTTACCTGGGCTTGGAGGGGCGGTAATGTCTTCCCTACCACCCTACACCAGCTTGCTGATCATGAGCGCAGAGCTGCTCATAGTTTTCTGAGAGAGGGGAGGTCCTGGAAGCTTCCAACAGCAGGAAAAGCAGGTTTCTCTAGCGCTTGTGGGTGGATGCTTTAGAAACAGAAGAGAAACAAACAGCCTCTGGGCCTTGAGAGGTTTGGATTTCCCATTTGAAGAAGAGGTGGTGTGGAGGGGGAGGGCCAGCCGGCCCCTGTTCAGCAAATGCATTCCCCAGAGATGGAAGCAGGTGCCGGTGTTCTTATATGAGTTGTGCTCAGAGAAAAAGTCCTTTGTTCCAGCTGTGCCCGAGGCTTTATTCAGACTCCCCTCTCTCCCAGGTGTGCTGGAAAGACCCTGGGGCCTCCTCACCTTTCTTGCTGGAAGATGCTTGTACTGCAGAGTGTGAGACAGCAGCTTTCCTGGGGTGGCCACACTGTAAACTCAGCGCCCAGCAAGGATGTGCCCGGCTGGGCATAAAGGCAGCCCAGCCCACTGAGCAGAGAAAGCTTTCCCTTCACCACCAGGCCGCAGACAGGTGCGAGTGGGGGGGGCAGGGCAGGGGAGGAATCAAGGAGGCACACCCAGGAAGCCCGAGGAGAGGGGCCCAGCTCCATCCAGACATGGTGGCTGAGCACCCCGCAGAGGCCCAGCTGCCCTGGCACAGCCCCTCGCCTACGCTCTGGAGGCCTTTGCTCTCTGGTCCCCTCCCTTGAACTCTGAACTTCTCCAGGGATGAGGGGCATGATGGAATAATGGCTTTATTTTCCCAGTTTGAAAAAAATAACAAAGGAGAAATAACAGCCGGGCCTTCCTTTGCATGGAGTTCTGTTCCCCACAAGCGTGTCCGTGTTGAGCATGGGCAGCCACCTGGCCGTGCTGGGCTCGGTGCAGCTCCGTGTCTGCAGGCGCACAGAGACATTTATGGTATTTCCAGTGACCTGCCAACCAGTGTCTGGTGTTCTCCAACAAGTGCTGTGGCCTCCAAGGGCCTGACCACCTGCAGGGCTTGAGAACCACAGTTCAAGGTGAGACAGGGTCGGCAAGGCTGGCCTCGGCTTCTCCACCGGTCGCTTGGTCCTTAGCCAAGCAGGCCACCCTGTGGGTTTCAGGACTGCTTTCCCTCTGAAGTCTAACTCAAAGCCTCTTTTTTTTTTTTTTTTTGAGATGGAGTCTCTGTTGCCCAGGCTGGAATGCAATGGTGTGATCTCTGCTTAATGCAACCTCTTCCTCCTGGGTTCAAGCGATTCTCCTGCCTCTGTTTCCCGAGGAGCTGGGATTACAGATACCTGCCACCACACCCTTTTGTATTTTTGGTAGAGGCAGGGTTTTGCCATGTTGGCTAGACTGGTCTTGAACTCCTGACCTCAAGTGATCCACCCGCTTCGGCCTCCCAAAGTGCTGGGATTACAGGTGTGAGCCACTGCGCTCAGACTCGAAGCCTCTAAATGAGTCATGTGTCTCTATGACTTTGAGGGCGTTGAGGGCTGGGGTCCAATGGGCAGGGCAGCCCGACCATGACATCGGTGTGTGGGTCTCTGGCTCCTTGTTGAACAGGGGCTCTGGGCAGTAGAGCGGCAGGAAGGTCACAGAGCCCTCTCTCCACAAGGTTTCTGAGTAAAGAGTGCCTTAGGTGTCCACCTCCAGCACTGCAGCATGCTGGAATTGTCAGCCGTCTCTTGGGTTTCCTTCTAGAACCTTCTCTAGAGCTCTGTGATTCACAGAATGGATTCACAGCTGCTGGAGTGGTAAAACCCATTGCAGATTATTCAGACTATTAGGCAAAATTGTCTTGTATGGAGCCCAAATCTGCCTCTAATTCTGACCACTGAACTATATTGAATTAGTCCAGTCTTCTCATGGCAGGTTCAAATCTCTGAAGCTGATTGAAAGCCTCAGCAAGGCCCTTCCAGTTTTCCCACTTCTTCATGGAAGCTTCTTCCCAGGTGCGCCCAAGACATTCCCTCCTCCAGATCCAGCCTCCTTTACACACTCCTACAAATCAACTTGGAGTTGGGGGAGCATACTTTGAGCTCTGTGGTCCCTCATTTCAAATTGCACATTTAAGAAGCCACAACAATGACCTCTGAATTTCATGTTGCCTTGTGTATTTTCTAAGTGGTTCCATAAAATGGAAGCAAGTTTTTCCAGGTTGGCTAAAATCTACCTGCAGCCATATCTTAGCCATGTGGTATAATAACTGAAAGTATGGGCCGTGGAATCAGGCTGCTTGAATTCACATCCTGGCTTGATCACTTATGAGCTCGTGGTTTTGAGCAAGTTACTTAACCTCTCTGAGCTTCAGTTTTCCATCTGCCTGTTAGCGATAGTAAGAGTGCCTACCTCAAAGGGTTGTTGTTGAAGAGTTGACATGTGTTAAAGCCTTTAGTAGAATGTGTGGTTCTTAATAAGTGGCATTAAAACAATGTCAGCTCTTGTTATATTTAAGCTTCTCTGCAAGCCCGAGAGCATCGAGAACTGTGCTGGGGACCCACTGTCACCCAATCAGTCATCATTAACAGGTCCAGATACTGTAGCACTATGTGAAAGCACCCGGGTGTCTTAATACAGTGTCTAGTCTCAACTTTCATCCTAAGGATGTTGAGTCTGGGGTCATAGTAGACCTCACCATCTGTCAAGTCAGCCTTCACTTCCTTTGAGGGCAGCCTCTCCAAAACACACTGACAGCTCACCATCCAGCAAACGGATTCACAGCTGCTGGAATGCTAAAACTCACTGCAGATTGTTCAGACTGTTAGACAAAATTCTCTTGTATGGAGCCCAAATCTCCCTCTAATTCTGACCACTAAGCTATACATTGAATTAGTCCAAGTCCTCTGCTCACGGCAGGTTCAAATCTTTGACACTGAGGAACTCTTCCAAATGCCCTCAAGGCAAGGGGAAGTAACTTAAGTAAGAGTAAGGGACATTGTGCCACTCTGGAAGTGAGGAACTCAGCTTCTGACCCCAGTCTGCACAGACTCCCCAACGCCTGGGAATTGCTCTTTCTTACTCTTTCCTCCAAAACAGATCCTAGTTTATGAGTTTCCCTCTCCACTTCCTCAGCGAGTCCAGACCAGTGCTGGCCTTCTCATGCCCGCTGGCTGCAGGTGGCTTTTCTGCAGCCACACTCGCCTCTCTTTCCTACTTTCTCCACCTAAGAGTTAAAGTAAAGTTTGTTTGTTTCAGGGAGGGTCTTGCTATGTAGCCCAGGCTGGCCTTGAACTCCTGGGCTCAAGCAATCTTCCCGAGTAGCTCAGACAAAGGGATGTACCCTGAACCCAGCTTAAAGTGAGTTTTTGAAAAGAGATCTCATGTGACCCCCCCCCCCCCCCGCGCGGGCCGCGGCCCCCCGGCCCCCGGAAGGGGCGGCGGCCCCCCCCCGCGCCCCCGGGGGGGGGGGGGGGGGGGGGGGGGGGGGGGGGGGGCCCCGAAAAGATGCTTGATATCATTAGTCATCAGAGAAACACAAATTCAAACTCAGAATCAAAGGAACAGTAACAACTGTTGGCAAAGATGAGGAGAAATTGGAACCCTCATTCACTGCTGGTGGGATTGTGAAATGGTGCGGCCGCTTTGGAAAACAGTCTGGCAGTTCCTCAAAAGATTAGCTGTGTAGTCAACACATGACCCAGAGATTCCACTCCTGGCCATCTACCAAGAGAAATGAAACTATTAAATCCACACAAAAACTTATATGCAAATCTCATAGCAGCACTATTCATGATAGCCGAAAAGTGGAAATAAACCAAATGTTCATCAACTGATGCTGGGTGGATAAATAAAATGTGGTGTATGCCTACATGGGAATATTATTCAACCACGAGGTTAAACTACTAATGCACACCACAGCATGGAAGAATCTTGAAAATATTATGCTAAGTGAAAGCCAGCCATGAAAGACCACGTTATACAATATCATGTATAGGAAATGTCCAGGATATGTCCCGGATAAGCAAATCTGCAGGGCAGAAAGTGGATGAGCAGTTCCCGAGGGTTAGAGGGTGAGGGAATGAGGGCTGGGGAGTGGCTGCTGATGGGGATTCTTTGGGGAATAATAAGGACGTTCTAAGATTAGGGTGAGGCTTGCACAATCATCACCATAATATATTTTAGTATATTTAGCAAATATACTAAAAACCACTGAACCTTACACTTCAGATGGGCAGGCTTTTTGGCATCTAAATCATATCTCAATAAAGCTATTATATAAAAGTGAATTTTTAAGCTATTTTTTATTTTACAGTTTATATGTTTGATAGTACCGTTTACACAATTTATTATACATGTTTATATCTTAACAGAAGAAAGAAGAACATATCAGGCCAGGCTATTAAGGAGTAGCATTAAGGGAGTTTCTTTGGGGAAATGAACAGTTCTGTGTCCTGACTGAGGTGGTGATTACTGGAGTCTACGTGCATGATTAAATGTCACAGATCTATACACCAAGAGGAAGGGAGGAAGGGAAGAGAGAGAAAGCTTAAAAATGGGTGGGACTGGGCACGGTGGCTCACGCCTGTAATCCCAGCACTTTGGGAGGCCGAGGTGGTTGGATTACTTGAGGTCAGGAGTTTGAGACCAGCCTGGCCAACATGGTGAAAACCCATCTCTACTAAAAATACAAAAATTAGCTGAGTGTGGTGGCAGGCACCTGTAATCCCAGCTACTCAGGAGGCTGAGACAGGAGAATTGCTTGAACCTGGGAGGTGGAGGTTGCAATGAGCCAAGACTGTGCCATTGCCCTCCAGCCTGGGCGACAGAGTGAGACTCTGTCTCTAAAAAAAAAAAAAAAAAAAAAAGTGTGAAACCCTAAGATGGCGTGAGCCTGTTGATGATACAGAATGTATGAAGCAACAGTTTCCTGGTCTAGAAAATGTGCTGTGTGTGCTGTGGTTGTGTAGGCGTCATCATCGGGGGACACTGGGTGCAGGTACAAGGGAACTCTGTGTACTACTTTTACAATTTTTTGTGAGTCTCAAACTATTTAAAAAATAAAAAATTATTTTAAAAAAGACGAGATGAGCTTGCTTCCATACTTAGAAACTCAAGTGGCTTTGCAGTGCAGGTAGTCTGGGACCCTGCCTCCCTCCCAGGGCCCTTCTGGGTGGATGTTGCCACACCAGCCTGCCCTGTGCCACACTCCCTGTGCTCCCTTGAACCAGCTGACATTCACAGGCAGCCTCTTCACTCCACATCGAAAGGAAATATCTGTGCCAAACAACTGATCTCCCACTAATAAAACTGACCAATGAACATACAAAAAGATGCATGACTTACATTCATCATAAGAATGAGAACGCACTTGACATCCTTTATCTTTTTTTTTCTTTTTAAGGGGTCTCGCTCTGTCACCCAAGCTGTAGTGCAGGTGCAGTGATGCAGTCATAACTCACTGCAGCCTTGAACTCCTGGGCTCGAGCAATCCTCCCACCTCAGCATCCTGAGTAGCTGGGACCACAGGTGCACACCACCACCCTGGGCTAAACTTGACATTCTTTAGATTGGCACAACCCAAAAAGACCGATGGTATTCAGTGTTGCTTCGGCTAAGTGGAAAAGGGTACTCTCATATGTTGCTGGAAATAGATGCTCGGTGCCACAGAGAAAAATCAGCGCCGAGACAAAGGATCTTTCAGCAACCCAATTTTTACTTCCTGGACTGCAGGAAGGGTACCCTCGCTAGCCATCATGCCACGAGAGTACAATGAACAAAGGAAAACACAAATTTATCCCTTATGCATTTGGGGTCATCCTTACTGCTGTGTCTGATCCCTGTTGGCTGGAGTCAGACTTCACAATCTAAACTAAAACCCGATTGGCTAATAACCTAAAACTTTTCTAAACAGGTACAAGCAATGGAGAGCTGGGACATGCCTGTGAGCACGTCCAACACAGATGTCTTGGTTAAAGTACAAGGACATAGAATGTACTACGTGCCTGTAAGCATGGCACGTCTCACAGCTACATAGGATAGGGCTTAACAAAGTTACTAGCACACTTTAACAAGAAAGGAAACTTTAAAAAGGAACTTTTCTACTTCCCACAGGTGATAATATAAATATAGACTGGTAGGTCCTTTAGAAACAACACGGAAGAATACAAGAAAATTCAAGACCCAGTTCCACCCTGAGGACTGAATCATACAAAAATGAACACAAAATATATCCAGCCAGGGATCCCACAGCAAGTTTTATAAAAGCCAGACATCCTAAAAGCTTATCAATAGGGGAATCATCTTGTTATGTTTGTACATATATACTAAGGAATATATTACATCATTTAAAAATAGTGTAGACACATGTAAATAAAGAATGATAAGAGAAAAAGTGACAAATATGTATAATCTGATCCATTTAATGTTTTAAAAAAAAAGAATGCATGTATGTAAAAAGGCCTAGAAAGAGCTCTGTATAAATCTAGTTTGCATTGCTACAAAGGAATGTCTGACACTGGGTAACTTATCAATAAAGAGGTTTATTTGGCTTACAGTTCTGCGGGCTGTAGAGATGCATGGCGCCGGCATCTCCTTCTGCGGAGGGCCTCAGGAAGCTTCCAATCATGGTGGGAGGGGAAGGGGAGCTGTCATGGAGAAAGAAAGGGAGTGAGAGAGAGAGAGGACATGCCAGGCTCTTTTTATTTTATTTGCTTATTTTTTTGAGATGGAGTCTCGCTCTGTCACCCGAGCTGGGGTGCAGTGGCACAATCTTGGCTCAGTGCCACCTCTGCCTCCCAGGTTCAAATGACTCTCAGGCCTTGGCCTCCCCAGTAGCTGGGATCACAGGAGTCCACCACCATACCCAGCTAATTTTTATATTTTTAGTCGAGATGGGGTTTTACTATGTTGGCCAGGCTGGCCTTGAACTCATGACCTCAAGTGATCCACCTACCTCAGTCTCCCAAAGTGGTGCTGAGGTTACAGGCATGAGGTACCAAGTCTGGCCCAGGCTCTTTTTTTTTTTTTTTTTTTTAACAGAGTCTCGGTCTATCACCCAGGCTGGAGTGCATTGGTGAGATCTTGGCTCACTGCGACCTCTGCCTCCCAGGGTTCAAGTGATTCTTGCGCCTCAGCCTCCCGAGTAACTGGCATCACAGGCTCCTGCCACCACACCCAGCTAATTTTTCTATTTTTAGTGGAGACAGGATTTAACATGTTGGCCGGGCTAATCTCAAACTCCTGACCTTAAGTGATCCACCTATCTCCGTCTCTCAAAGTGCTGGAATTACAGGTGTGAGCCATCGCACCTGACCCCCAGGTTCTTTTTATACAAGCAAATCTCAAGGTAACTAACAGAATGAGAGCTCATTTATTACCATGGGGATGGCCCCAAGCGATTCATAAGGGATCCACCCCATGATCCAAGCTCCTCTCATCAGACCCCACATCCGACATTGGTGATCACAGTTCAACATGAGATTTGGAGGTGACAAATATCCAAACTATATCAGGCTCTGAAAGTAAAACTCAGCTGCTGCACAGTGCTCACCTGTCCTGGACTCAGAGGGCAGAAGTCAATGCCCTCTTGTGGTGGAGGAAGGAAGGAAGACATGTGAAGGTGAATTTCATCCTTTTATGAAAAGCATGAATACTAACAAGAACTTATAATGACATGTCCAAGTACATTTTGGTAATTTAAAAAAAAACAAACAGGTTTTGCCAATAGCAAAACGGGGAAGGCAAGGATGTTCATTGACAGTCATCTACAATGACAGGAATTTAACTCGTTGGTCTCATGGGGACATCAAAAGCATCTCTAAGTAGAGTCAGTGTAGCCTTCCAAGTGTGTACCCCCAAACCTCACCTGCAGCCCAACCTGAAGCGTCACAAACAAGTCAATGCTTTTACAGTAAACGTCCCTTAGTTTACTGAGCAAAAAAACCCGAAATATGGCACAAGAGCACTTAAGCTTAGACAGTTGCAGGTTGATTGAACCTTTGTAAATCTGATGAAATGTACAGACTTCCAGAAAGAAAAAGAAGGTCACATATACATACACAAAACAATATTTTCCTTACAGTCGGAGAGCTGAATTCCTGCCCAACAGAAGAAACAAGGATTTTCCTGCCCTTGAGGCCCTTCAGCACTGGGGCTTAATCCACTTTTTTGACTCATATTCAACTACCTCCCTCCCCCCGCCAACCCCATGCATTCATTGGCTCCCTACTGGACCCTTTTTCTCACTCCCTGTCCATGTCGAAGGCCTTCCCCTCCCTCCACTTCCCTGGCTGGCTCAGCTTCCCTGAAGTCCTAGCTTTCTCCTGGAACTCTCACCGCAGCACACTCTAGCCAGTGTTCCTGCCTCTGCCTGGGTCTTACTGGTCATGGCATGCTGGCATTCAGGACACAAAGCTGCTTCTTCCTTGAATGACCAGATGAATTAAAATGAATGATAGCAAGCAACTAATTGTCATTAAACAGTTAATGGAAGAACGTTCATCTATGTTACCTTTGGGGATGCTTTTAAATGAGAGGCTTAGAGAGTAAAAGCACAGAAGATGCAAGGTGGGAGCAGGTGCAAAGCGTCTCTTTTGGGTAGAGAGGATGCTCAGGGTCCTTCAGATCCCGTCAGGAAGCAGTGCCTGTTGCCTGGGGTTCCTTCCAGCAGGCAGCTCACTATGTCAAGTCTGTAGGAGCAAAGAAAGAATCGTTATTTCTAACTCAGTCCTCCTGTGGGAGCCAATCCTCAGATAATGGAGAAACCCTGAGGGGTCCCTCCATCTAGGCTGCTATTTCTTGGCAAGATTAACCTGGACCATTCTGGAAAGAATGCTGTTTACTCTTGCACCAAAAAGACATTCAGAAAGAAAGATGCACCATCCTCCCTGCAAAGTCCTCTTGGGCTAACGACCCTGGGGTCTGTTCCTCGCTCCGTCTCCCTGGCACCTAGGCCTGTGCGAAGGTGGAAGAACCTCGTGATTTAGTTGTGAGAGCCAAACAGGGGCTGGCGGCGTCTAACATCCTGCTCAGGGTCGGGCTGCGAGGTGGCCGCGGCCAGGTCCTGTTTCTTGATGTCCACTCCCCTGTGGTATAGTCAGTCAGCACACCTAGTCAAAGCCTGCTGGTCTGACTTGGAGGCAGTCCCTCTTGGACAGTCACTCGGATGCAGTCAGCCAGCTTTGGGCCCGCTGGGTGTGCTGGATCCCGTCTCCGGAATACCTACCGAATTCTCAGCCCCTACTCTTGAACCAGGAGAGTTGCAGGCATTAGTGAATCATTAAGGGCAAGTGTCCCTTATTTCCAAAACAAGGCTGGGCCCTTCGCAAGGAGGGGCAGCTGGTGTCTTACACAGGTTTCAGAGGAGAGGGATTTCTTAGGGTTCAAGTGATCTTCAACCCTGCAGAGATAGGGGTCGGGAGGCGGGAGGAGGAGGGATCCAGACTGGCTCCCGAAATCTATTCTGCACCTCCCAGCTCTCCCAGGCCCTAGATATGGCTCTCACCCCCCCCTCCCCCACATCCCTTAGACCTTTGCTGTTCCCTTCCCCCACCGCACTTTGGGCTGGACCGCCTGTCATTCAGCTCCACTGGGTCCTGCGGCGGCTTGTAGCTGGGGAGGGCGGCTTGGAAGAAAAGAGACACGGAAAACAGCTTCCTTGGCCGAATCTTTTAGAAAGTCTAGTGCCTTCATACCAAAAACACTGGCGTCTTCCTAGAGACTTGGCCCTAGGCAAGGGCAGACAACCCTGCCCAGAGCGCAGGAAAGCCAGCGTCCCCACCGCCTCGGAGGCCGGTGCAGGGCAGAGGTAGTACAGGCCTGGCTGGAGCTAACTTAATCAGCCCCAGGCCCCTCCACGCCCCTCCACGCCCCTCCACGCCCCTCCACGCCCTCTCCACGCCCCTCCACGCCCCTCCACGCTCCTCCACGCCCCTCCACGCTCCTCCACGCCCCTCACTCCCCTCCGCCGCCCCTCCACGCTCCTCCACGCCCTCACGCCCCTCCCACGCCCCTCCCCCTCCACGCCCCTCCACGCCCCTCCACGCCCCTCACGCCCCTCACACCCTTCCACGCCCCTCCATGCCCCTCCACACCCCCTATTCTCCTCCACACCCCTAATGCCCCTGCACTCCCCTCCACGCCCCTCCACACCCCTCCATACCCCTCCATGCCCCTCCACGCCACTCCATACCTCTTCATGCCCTTTCTGGTGTTACCTCCCGGGTGCAGAGACCAAAGCACGGGGTCCAGAGCAGTAGCCGGACAGACCCCACCTGGCCCCACTTGCTGCAGGCCTGGATAAAGGTTTCAGGTGGGATGGGTCCCCTGGGCTGCGCACTGCCCGCCGTGATCGCAGCTGAGCCTGGGGAACATCACGGTGGCCTCCGAGTGCCCTGGGGCTGTGCCATCTAACAGTGTGTTCCACACAGGAGGGAGCGAGACCACTCCGCCAATAGAACCTTCCTCCCCTGGGTTCCACGGTGTCCTGAGGGTGTCACGTGTGCCTTTAGATACCGGGACGACCTGTGTGTGCAGATGCCAGTGCTCAAAACTACTGCGTCTGTAGCTCTGAGGTCAGGTTCAGCCTCACCGCACATGCTGTCCACCCTAAAGGAGTCAACAGCCCCTCTGGGCCTCAGTTTCCCCCCCCTACACAGTGGGCATAAGAATACATGCCTGGCTTTCTTCCCAGGGTCCTTGTGAGGCATCAGGAGCTGGAGCGCCCAGGCACTAGAGTCCTCACGGAAAGCCCCGCAGGGCTCAGCCAGCTGAGTGAGAATCCCAGCGCACACTGGGAGTCAGCACTGGGGCTTGACAAGGCCCCAGGCTGCCTGCTGTCCGTGGCCCATGGTTTCCTGTACACAGCCAGAGCCACCAGAAGTGGCCTGGGGCCCAGGAGAACCCCCGAAGCCACGCTTGCCCGGCTTTGCTTCTCGCCACGTCACAGCAGTTTGTGAGTGCTGCCAGTCTGTGTCCTGCCCGTGCCACCACAGTGGCTAAGGAAAGCCTTGCAAATGAGACGTGAACCCCACAATTAAGCTTGCTGGAATAGTGCCCCAAAATAAAGAAATTACTTAAAGTCTTTTGCCAACATCAACTGGGCTGGAAGTGGGGTTGGACGCCCCATCTGGGAGCTCAGCCTCCTTCTCAGAGCGCATCTTTAGCTCCCCTGGCGTCTCGTGTTGGAGGCAGTAAAGGCCTGATGCAGGGAAGACCTCAGAAGCTTGGGTGGGCCCCACTGTGTCTCTGCTCCTTTTGGCCCGCAGTGCCCTGTGGGTCGGTGGGGAGGCTGAGCTGTCCCAGGTCAGGAGGCACAACCTCCTTACTACCTTGACTGTGTCACTGCAAGTTAACCAACAACACAGAACAATCCAGATATTTGCTGGGTGTAGTGGCAGGAAGAGCCCTTTGCTCCTAGATACTTTCCAAAAGAGAGATGAGTCATGTGGTCTGGGAGAGGGTGTGATGCTGGGGAAATGGGAAGATTTGGGTTCAAATAGCTCTGGCCAGATCGTCTTTACTTAAGGAGGTGTGATCATGTTTAAGCATTGCTATTCTCACTGGTAAAATGGAGAGGAAGGCATGAGGGGCGAGAGACAGGGCTCCCCGGGAGCCTTGTTCTAGATTGGAGGTCCTCAACCTGGGCCTGGGGTGGGACCCAGGCACTCACAGTGATTCCAGTGCAGCACCTCAGAGGCACCCGGCAGTCCCTCTTGTTAGATCTTGCTCCAATCTGGCTTCCCAGGGAGCCCGGCTATACCAGCCTGTGGTCCCTACTCCCTGGCACTCCCTAAATCCTGCTCTGTTTTCTTTTTCCATAACACTCCACATCCTTTAAAAGGTTCTGTTGAGGCCAGGCGCAGTGGCTCACACCTGTAATCCTAGCAATTTGGGAGGCCAGGGTAGGTGGCTCACCTGAGGTCAGAAGTTCGAGATCAGCCTGGTGAACATGGTGAAACCCAGTCTCTACTAAAAATAAAAAATTAGCCAGGCATGCTGGCACACTCCTATAATCCCAGCTACTCAGGAGGATGAGGCAGGAGAATTGCTTGAACCCAGGAAGTGGAGGTTGCAGTGAGCAGAGATCGTGCCATTGCACTCCAGCTTAGGAGACAGAGCAAGACTCTGTCTCAAAAAAAAAAAAAAAATTCTGTGACCCTTTTTGTGATTATGGTGCGCTCTCCTCCAGCTAGAATGTAAGCTCCATGAAGGCAGGGGCCTCTGTGTTGGTGACTTACCCAGAAGCGCCCGTTCCCTAACAAGCCCTGGTAAATACTGACTGGAAACTGAAATGTGGAATCAGCAAGCCCCTTTCCATTCCTGTCTCCATCACTTTATGGCGCTACAGTCTCGATGACTTTGCTTATTGTTCTCTCCGCTTCCTCTGGACCAGCAGAGACCTCGTCTGTCTTATTTAGGGCAGTGTCCATAGTGCCTGGAACACTGTCCACTCCAAACTCAGAAGTCATTTGTTGAACGAATGCGCTATTGTGTGCAGGGGCGGAAGCTCATAAGGTGTCCTCTGCTGCCCTCTGCTGAGCAATCATGGGAAAGGCTTCATCTCAAATTAGGTGGACAGACTGAAAAGGGAGAGGATGAAAATTTGGTATGGGAGACAGAAGAGCAGGTTGTTAATTATTTTTTAACACTGTTAAAATCAGACAAAGCTGCCTATACCTTCCCACTCTCCTTGGCCCTTCTTCATTCCATCCATGCCAGGACAACAATTCTGGATTTTTATTTATTTTTTTTTATTAAGCAATTTTTAATTGATGACTAATAGAAGTACATAGTTTCAGGGCATCCTGGATTTTGAAGTATTCCATCCTGTTAACTCCATGGATACACTTATTCTCACAGGTGCTGGGTCTCCGTTTTGGGGTTGGACTCCCCTCTCTTGGTCTCTTGACGTTTTGCTTTGCTGGATGGTGAGAGTGAGACAGAGCCACTGCCAGCATCGGGCCTCACTCAGGCCGCATAAGGTCAGACTGCTGCTAAGGGATGGGGAAATTTGGGGGGGAGCCACTTGGAGGACATCTCTCCATCTTTTTCTAGTTCCCGGGACCGGGGGAGAGTGTGAGAGGGGGAGCAGAGAGGGTGAATCCGCCACAGCCTAACTGGGAAAGCCTTGGTAGAGAAAAACCCCGTGGCCAGTTACCTTTGGCTTCTTCAGGAATTCTTCT
Organism: Ateles fusciceps; assembly: GCA_036589455.1. Lineage (NCBI taxonomy): Eukaryota > Metazoa > Chordata > Mammalia > Primates > Atelidae > Ateles > Ateles fusciceps. Next base: position 1,441,546 of record JAZHEH010002229.1, read on the forward strand.
CCCTCCAGACTGGTTACTGTTTCTTTAGGCAGATTTCTGTTTTAATTTTTAGAGGCAGGGTCTCACTGTGTCTTATCCAGGCAGGAGTGCAGTGGCGTGACCATAGCTCACTGCAGCCTTGACCACCTGGGCTAAAGTGATCCTCTTGCTCCAGCCTCCCCCAGTAACTGGAACCAGAATTATTTTATGTGTATAAACTTCACATTCTCTTGCCTTGTACTGTCATGGTGGTTGAACTAGGGCAGAATTTTCAGGCTCATATCTATTGGCCTAAGATCCTCCCAATGACACATCCCTGAGCTTTTTGGCCCTAAATCAGCTGGTGTCACATGGGTTTGTTCCCAAAAATGAGTCTATTCATTTTGTAGAATAACATCCACACCTGACCTCTCTCTGGTCATGTCAGTCTCCCATAGCAATCTCTTTAAAAATATTCTGCCCCAGTGACAGAACACAATTCATGTATCACCATTTGTGGTTTAGAAAATACGGTAATAATTCCTTGTTTAATTTTTACATATTATTATTACTCTGGCCACATGAGATACTGTGTTGTGTCTCTCCTATTTGACAGCCCTTGATGGCAAGACTGTCCTTGCTTACACCCTTAGTTGTTTAGCATAGTGCCTACTGATTTAAAAGAGCTCAGTGAAAGTTTTTTAAATGAATGACTTAGTCCACTTGCCCTGTACTGTTCTTCTGCTCAAACTAGAGCACAGCTGTTTTTCTGTGTGTTCCTGTGTGTCCCCCAAAGGCCCACACCACTGGGGAGATGGTTTTTTTGTTTTGTTTTTTTTTTAAACAGATAGGGTCTTGTTCTGTCACCTAAGCTGAAGTGGAGTGGTGCAATCACAGCTTACAGCAGCCTTGAATTTCTGGGCTTGAGTGATCCTCTGCCTCAGCCTTCCAAGTAGCTGGGACTACAGGTGCATGCCACTATGCCCAGCTAATTTTTTTTTTTTTTTTTTTGAGACGGAGTCTTGCTGTCACCCATGCTGGAGTACAGTTTTGTGATCTTGGCTCACTGCAACCTTTGTCTCCTGGGTGCAAGTGATTCTCTTGCCTCAGCCTCCCAAGTAGCTGGGATTACAGGCATGCACCACCATGCCCAGATAATTTTTGTATTTTTAGTAGAGACAGGGTTTTGCCATGTTGGCCAGGCTGGTCTCGAACTCCTGACCTCAGGCATCCCACCCACTTCGGCCTCCCAAGGTGCTGAGATTACAGATGTGAGCCATAGCATCCAGCCCAGATAATTTTTTAAATGCCTTTTTTTTTTTTTTTAAGAGACAGGGTCTCATTATGTTTCCTAGGCTGGTCTGGAACTCCTGGCCCCAAGTGATCCACTTGTCTTGGCTTCCCAAAGTGCTGAGATTATAGGCATGAGCCACTGCACCCTCCCACCACTGGGAGATATGATCAGCATTTAGTCAATGTAGCAGGGGAAGGCTGGACCACAGGGATCAGTAAACTAAATCCCATCATCCCATTCATCTATAAAGGGTCTTTTGTCTCCTTCTTGAAGTTTTTCCTCTTTCTGGGTGTCTCAACCCTCAAAATGTCTTGGATACAAAAGGTTACATTCTCACCCTACTACTGTTGAGAGGGGAAGGTCCCTGTGTACTGTGGGAACCCTGAGACTCAAGAACCTGTATGCCTGGTGATGAACTGGGGGATGGGCATCCAGGGGGGACGTCTGGGGACACTAATTATCCTGTGCTCAGCAAAGGAATGTGGGGGGAAGGGAGGAGGGGGAAGAGAAGAAGAGAGGGAGGAAGAGGAGGAAGGGAGAAAGAGAAGGAAGATGTATTTCTAAAGGACAGAGTCAGAGGCCATGATATGTGGAAATGAGAATGAGGGGGAAGACATATAAAAGACAGTGGTGAAGGGAAGGCACTGATTTTTATAAAATAAATGATTACATCAGGGATAAACACAACAAAAGCAAGGTAAAGTTAGTGCTTACTAAAAGATCTGCAAAGATTTGATATTAAAATTTTGAGTGTTTGAAAATTATTTTTGACTTATAGAAAAACAAGGCATAATGTTTGTTACAATGTGCTGTAAAAACACTTGAGTTCCTATATTAGATGGAGAAGCACAAGCTTCTTAAAATCTACTCTTTTTTGTAGATATGGGTTCTCACTATGTTGCACAGGCTGGTCTCAAGCACCTGGCCTCAAGCAGTCCTCCTGCCTTGGCCTCCCAAAGTGCTGGGATTACAGCTGTGATCCACTATGCTCAGCCCTCAAAATCATTTTATTCTCCTATAATGATATGCTAAAAACAAAAAACAAAAACCCTGGAAAGTAGGACCCATCATCTCATTTTATGTGGAGATTTTCTGCGTTAAGGAAAACAATGCTGGTGTGTGACTGTCAGGATAATACCGCTAAAGCCAACATCATGTCCTTTGGTTTTCATTTTGAACTGCAATCATGAAAGCATCCGACTGGGTGGACATTAGCTGGCGGAGCCGAGGACATGGTGAACGTCCACAGTCACGAGCGGGCAGTCCGCAGCCTCTCCCGGGGTCCTCGGCACTCTGCACACAGCCGTGCTCTGGAACACTGCTTCCTCCTGTCCCAGCTTCTGACAGCAGCGCTCACCCCAGATTCTGGAACCTTTTGAGGAGTGGGAGGAGAAGGGCAGAGGCCCGTAGGACCGTGGTAACGACAGCAGCCAAGAGAGGTACAGGATGCACAATACAGTCTGACTGTGGAGGGAAGATGGGAGGGGAGAGGAGGAAGAACCCTGTGGGGATTCCCTTGACTTCTCCCAGGATCGGGGGCAGGGTTGAGGAAGCTAAGGTGTTAGCAGATGCCTGGGCCTCCTGGAGACCCCCCCTTCCCTGTCTTTCCCTCTTCATTTTCCAGAGAGCCCGGGGGTGGGTTTCCCAGGCCTGGCCGACCTCCCCTTGCTATTCATTTCCAGCAACAGACCCCATCATGCTTTCATGAGCTTCCTGTCCCGTATCCTTCCTCCTTCCTCAGCCACCCACAAAGGAAAAACACCAGAGAGAAGCAAACAGAATGTATTTGACTGAATTTCAAAGGTAGTGACTGTAAACAAACTTGGTTGAAGAAATAAGAACCACATGACAAGATGCCTGAATTAAATGTATTTTTGGCCATACTTCACATTTGAGAACCCAGGATTCAGCTCCTGTTGTACAAAATTTGTAAAAATATATTGCAATCATGCCTTGGCATAAAGTCAAAATCTTCACAGAAGGGTATGCTTTGTGTCACCAAATGGGGGGGGTGCAGCTGTGTCACCAAATGTGGGTGCAACTGGAAAGGGGAAACAAGAGGAAACAAGGTAATGTAGTGGAGACAAAATTCTCACAGTGAGTATCAGTCTCTCCAGATTCTTTGACACGGATTTCCTCATCATGAATGGTGGCACTCCTGAACTAGGAGTGAATGTGACTCTCCTTTTGAGGAAGGGGAAGGTCTTGAAGGGGGAGGGCCTACCCTGAGAGAGCCAGTTGCTTTCATGATTTTGGTTCCTTCTTCCTCCCAATTAAGCATTTGCCCAGGGGCCCAGGGGCCCAGGGGCCCAGGAGCCAGGGCTTAGCTTTCTGGCTATTTTCAACTCTTCTTAGTGAAGATCAGCAGTGCCAGCCCACTGACCCCAGTAGGGTCACCCCTACCCGCCCCCAGCCCTGGAGCTCCCTGCAGGAACCAGCTGCCTCTGGTGGGAGACACTGAAGAAAGGCAGAGGGGCCCCCTCCTTTCTGAGGTGTCCTATGCTAATGTTGGGTAGCGCTAAGGTTGGAAACTGCTTTCCCCACTGAGCTGAAGGCTGTCTCCTGGGATATGCACCCCACAGTCCCTATTCAGCCCTGGGAGCCACTCGATCAAGTCTGGCTGTATCCTAAGGGTGGCCAGGACAGCCCTGAGTGGCAGGTCCCCCTCCTGGAGCACTGCTTCCCCGGCTCATCACTCCAGGCCTGCGGTCTGCTCCTCATCACCTGGTTTCTATGTGGACCCGCCATCTCTGCCTCCCTACACTGACCCATGTGTCTTGTAGAATGGGGGCCAGGACTGGACATGCGGTTTGATTGCTAAGGACCTAGCAGAGGCTCATCATGCAGTAGGCTCTGTGTTTTACCGTGTGTGTGTGTGTGTGTGTGTGTGTGTGTGTGTGTGTTTATTAAGTGGACACCGTACTTCTCCTGATGTGGATAAGGTGATGAACCTAAAAAGCCACACTATCCTATGGCATTATGTTTAGATGGAGCAAAGTGACCAAAAATTGCCTCAACAGTCCTGCAACTCCAGATCGTCAATTTACAGTGAACAACGTTAAGTCGTTCTGGGCACATCTTCTAATCTACGGAAATAACAGGGACGGCGTCCCCTGCTTCCATCCCCCTGCTCCTTCTGTGGTCTACCCACTGGGAGGAGTACTAAGGGGGAGGCTAGGAGAAGGTTAAAAAAGACAGCAAAGTCTAGAGAAAAACCAATCAAAAAGCGAAAAATCCTCATCTGCCCAATTATTGTTTTTTCCCTACCACAACTTTTGCCAAAATTGTGTCTGTTTCTTAGTGGAGGAGGGTGGGACATGAGAGGTGAGCTGGGGGAACAAGGATCCCCTCACATGGATCGTCAGGCTGGAGGAGGAGGTGGGGAACCATGCTTACTTGGAGAAAGAGAAGCGAGTGTAAACCACTATGGAAATGAAAGGAATAAGCTAGAACCTTCCTTTTGGCACGACCTCTTGGATAGCTGGGAACACTCTGTTCCTGCTCATGTTTGGGCGTGCTCCCAGATACACACACGCATACCTGGCTCTCGGGCGAGCTGTGAATTGGCAAGTCCTGGTCAGACGCAGTGTGACTGCAGCCTCTCGAAGGGGCTCAGACTCTTGTTTTCAGGGGATGTGCTAAGCCAGGTGCATGTGATGCCTGCCAGGCAAGGTGGGAGGTGCGGGGGCTGCTGGGTCAGCAGCAATGCCGACTACCATCTCCCTCACACGGGGTCTCAGCCCCTGGCTAGAGCCTTCCTTCGGTGGAGAATCAGCCTGCTCTGTGCCCCCCACGTGCTTCAGTCATGGCACCCTCAAGGGCAGAGACCACACTGGGGCAACGTGCGCCCGGCTCTTAGCACAACGCCTGGCCTGTAGCAGTTCAGGAGCAGCAGTGGCTGAGAACCAGTCAGCCCTGGAGAAGTTCAACCTGGCTCCACACACTCTCGAGTCCCCCATGGCTCTCGGAGCATCACTTTCCCATCACAAAACGGGGACCGATGGTTCTCCGTTCCCAGGGCACTTCTGAAGACTCAGCAAAGTCATCATACAGGGAGCCCTGACCTGCTGGAACAGAAACGCTTCATGCGCTTTAACCATCACTCTTTAGTCCAGCGAGGCTTTGGTGAAGACGGCAGAAGGATGGATGAAAGACAAGCGAGATGCACCAAGAGCTGGTGACCCTTGGGGGAGGGGACGGCGGAGGCTGGTTTCTCTGGCAGGCTCAGCCTCCCTTCACTCCTTCACTCCTCACTGAAATTCCTTGGACACAAAATGCCCCTCCCACCCGAGGAAGCCAGAGGCTGCACCCGCGAGCTAAGCGGTACACACTCCTCCATCGCCTTCCTAGGTCTTTTCCACAAGCCGAGGTTCCCCCCACCCTTACTGTTCTCATCTCCAAATACATGCACAAAAGGTCAAGATTCCAGGCAACTAAGGAAAAAACCCAAAGAATGGTATCTGCTCATAGAGTAGCTAGTGAAGATGGTGCGCACAAGCAAACCTCCCACGGGAGTCTCCTGGTTAAGAAGAGGGTATACACCGAACGTGGGTATTCACCGAAGGGCGAAGGTGCCTCATCCCCCATGGAACGCAGAGAAGAAACACACAATTCATGTACAGCCGCCTCCAGCACCAGTACCGCCGCCCTGCACTCAAGAGAGGCTGCCCGGCCACCACCAGACAGAGGTCAGAGCCAGGAGAATGTGCCTGGGCTGCTGGAGAACTGGGGTGTGCCCTGGGCACCCCAGGGAGGGAGGGACATATAGATGGCTCAAAGGCAGCGAGCTGCATGGCCAGAGGGTAACTGACGCATGCTCCCTCGCTGGGGCCACTTTATGGCAACAGCTCTATGTGCCACTTTGGTACCTGATACTCTTTCTTATTGGGAGAGAATGACATACCTGCAAGGAAGGCTGAGAAATACTCTCGAAGATGAGACACACAGAAGCCACAGAAAAAAAGGGATTAAGTAATGGAGTGAGAAGCTCGGTCACATTCCTGATAAGGATGGGAAGTATCTGGACACACAGCCAAGCCCACACGGATGGACACAGGGCCGTAACAGGAGAGATTTCTTTACCGACAGAACTGTTTTCCAAAGCGGGCTGCAGAGGCCACCGGTGGGGAGGGCGCACTGGGTGCACTTTCCCTGGCCACTGCCTTGTGAACTACCTGAGGCTTCTTTCCGTCAATTCTCCCACTACACAAGGCTCAGGCTCTCCTCCATCGAAGGCTTGGACCCGAACCACAAAGACATGTGGGTGAAGACCCAAGGAATCGGGGCATTCTGGAGTGCAGTGCCTCTGGCCTAGATCCCAGGGCATTCTGATGAGCCCCCCCAGAGCTGAATCCACTCCCCACCCCATCCCACTATCCACATGCTGTGAGCCAGGCCATCTTCTGGCTCAGGGTCTGGCATGGCCAAGGGCTCGCCCTGTCCAATGCCCCCAAGACGGTGGCTCTCCCAGGTGGACTTCAGCTTTAGTAGTTGTTGAGCTCCACAACCCCCGCCTCCATCTCGGACAAGGAAAGGACCTGGCGGAGGGTGATGTCCTGGAGCCCATAATGATTGTTTGCAATATTTGGATCGGCAGACAGGATTGGATATGGAAAGGAGAAAATACGCTAGAAAGGCATCACGTAAGTCAGGGATAAAATCCCCCATCCCCATGATGAATCCGGACAGCCAGTGCCCACACCAGTTAGGACGAAGCCTCCTGCATCAGGCAAACCCGGGCCTCCTTACCTGGGTGAGCCATTGCACCTTTCCACCTGGGCGTGGTGGTGGTCCATGCCTAACCCATAGGGATCCCTGTGAGGAGTAAGGCTCTGGGGCAGAGGGGCCACCCCAAGCCACCTGGAAGCATGCCTGCCTGTTAGCCACCGCCGTCACACCCTTCAAACACAGCACCCAAGATCAGCAGTCAGCCGGGTGGGTGCAGAAGACAGATCAGGGAGGTGAGTACCACACCCAAGGTCGCCTTTCTCCCCCCATCAGTGTGTCACTGACTTGTTCTTGTCCCCATCCTAGGTCAGTGGGGAACCGTCTTTGCCGAGAATGCAGACCAGGGGGAGAATATGTGGGGCTTGCGGGGTTGCAAGCCCCCAAGGCCCTCCTGGGTCTGCCCAGCTTCCTCCCAGCTGGATGCTTGGCGACACCCCTCACTGTCGGAGGCTGAGCCTGGGTCCCTGGGGGAGGATGGTGACACACAGACCACATGGGAAGGATTCAGAACCTTCCAGGCTCTGTCCTGGGGGCCTGCGATCTTCCCTCTTGCCCGCTGCAGAGTTAACTCAATTTTGGTGGCCAAGCCTTGTCTGATGTAGTCAGTAAACTGAATGCCTTGCTCAGAATGACCCAGACACCAAGACTTTTCCATATGACTCGCCTGAGTTTTGAAAGATGATCCTAGTATAATGTCCCATGGACCACAGGCAGGCGCTGCTCAAAATCGAGGCTCTTTAGGGAGCAGAGTGTGGGGAAAGACAATGAAAGTTGAACAGGGAACCTGATCAAGGCACCAAACGGAAACCAACATTCACTCACTGAAGTTAAATTTGCCCAAGAATGACCTCACCTGACTCTAAAACCGAACTGCAGTAATGGGAGCATCTCATAAACCCTGTGAAGCTCAGTGCAGGTTCAACTGCCTGTGAGTTGCAGGGAAATGCAGATTCTCTTTGGAGAAGCTTGGAAGTTTTTGTGGGTGTTCTGTTTTGCATAAGGCTGGGAAGCTCACTGCTCCATCTTTCTTTCCCAGACCCTGTAGCAAAGACATCCCACAGGGGATTGGCCTGGCATCGTGGCTGGATCTGAGTAGAAAGGGTCTCACTTGCCAAGATGTGCAGCGGTGCTTGCCAGCCTCATACGCTTGGCCAGGGCCATGCTGGCTCCCTCTGTCATAAGACCGCTTACCATGCTCTTTCCTGATCCCCAGGGACGGCCAGCTACTGAATAAGCCAAGCAAGGGTCAAGCTGAGGGCTGTTGAACCCAGGGGAGACACTGAAACCAGATGCATTTCAACTAGAGTCACTCCCAAAAGCCACTTTGAACCACATCTCTCAGGCAAGGTCCAGGTCCCTGGACGTTCTCTCAATCGGTCCTAATGCCATTTTGTCCTTCTGGATGGAGAAGAGAAAATCAACACCATTCCTCCAGAGACCAGGAGTGGCCCAGCTGTCTTTTCCCATCATGTATCAGACAGCGGGTGGCTGCCATTTTAGAAACAGAGCGCTAAAATGGTGCAATTATTCTCTAATTACTCGGGAATGCAACGCCACTCACTGCCTGTCAGGGGCAGCATCTCTTCCTGCTCATTTGGAACGACACACGACACAAACTAGAAGAAAAGAGGAAAAACCACCAGGCTGGAAGGCAGGCCTGCTAGTGCCTTCAATGAAACAGGCACCTCAAATACAAATGCACTCATACAACTGCAGCATCGACACATATTTCTTTTCTTTTCTTTTTTTTTTAAAGACGGGGTTTCACCATGTTGGTCAGGCTGGTCTTGAACTCCCGACCTCAGGTGATCTACCCACCTTGGCCTCCAAGGTGCTTGGATTACAGGCATGAGCTACCAAAAGCCCGGCCCGCATCAACACATATTTCTATTAGCCAAAGTGCAACAAAATTCTTCCATCAACTGCTCAGTGGTTTGAGACACCAAGAAGAGTTAATATCATATACACCAGATTATGTAACAAAAAAGTCAAGTCTTAAAAAGAGTAGCAAGTATTTTTGTTCCTTGACCTTGTTTTTTTTCTTGATACAGGATCTGGCTCTGTCACTCAGGCTGGAGTGCAGCGGCGCGGTCTCAGCCCACTGCAACCTCCACCTCCTAGGCTCAAGAGAGCCTCCCATTTCAGCCTCCCGAGTAGCTGGGACTACAGGCATGCGCCCCTAAGTCTGGCTAATTCTTGTATTTTTTTGTAGAAATGGGGTTTCGCCATGCTGCCAATGCTGTCTCAAACTCCTGGACTCAAGCGATCCGCCCGCCTCAGCCTCCAAAAGGGCTGAGATTACAGGCGTGAACCACCGTGCCCTGCCTGTTCCGTGGGCTTTTAAACGAATTCACGTATTAATAGATAATCAACATCTAAATAGACCTTTATTTTTATTTTACTTGTTTGGACAGAAAAGAAACTTCATCGGCTTTCATTAGCGTCTCCTTAAGTGGTGGAAACACATTAAACTCAGAAATAGTGGACCTTGTAGAAAAGCATCACAAATTAAAAATATATTTCTCCATGTGGTAAAAGTGCTTTCAATCCAATTAAAGGGCACGGCAAGGGTGTTTGGAAACACGATCTAGAATTTGGCCTGCAATCTGTGGCATCGAATTCCAACCACAGGGCAGGGGAGTCACTGTGACGTAGAACACAGGACCGACGTGGGGCCCGGAGCATGCGGACAGCAACACTCGCGATAACTGAGTGAGGACAAGGACAGAGTCCCGAAGCCTGAGTAGAATAGATTCTGCGTTTGTAAAAAATGAGGTGGTTACATAAACTGGGTTGAAGGGGGACCGGGTCATCCCAGAATTCCGTTTCTGGTCTGTGGGGACGGTCAGACCCGCCGACCACTCTGGCGCCAAGGCCTCCCTGGAGACACATAAACCTGGGTTGGGAAAGAGCCCAGGTCAGCCGGGGGGACCCGCGAGCCTCACTGCCAGTGCTGGGCACGCGGCCTTTCCGGTCCTGCGGCGAGCAGCCACCTCCGGTGAGCAGCCACCTCCGGCCCTCGTGGTGTCAAATCACACCTGACCAGGGTTGTCACCACAGTCCCAGGTTGGGGTTTTTCCAAGGCCAGCCCTACTGTTCTGAGGGGCCACTCTGAGAAGGCAAATGCTGCCAGAGTCACGCACTACACACAGAGGAAAGACAATGAGCAAATGGCCGTCGCAGAGAACTCGGTTGTGTGTTTCAGCAATGCTACATATTTTTCAAGACAAGTAATTCTGCCAGTGATGACATCTGCGATAAAGCTCTAGGGCCCACGGGCTCCCTGTGGGCCTCATGGGGAGCAACCACATCTGTTCTGGAAGCCAGTGGCCCTTCCCGGCCCTACCACAGGCCAGAACAGAACTGTGATCATGCAAGAAGCCATGACTGGGGATAGGGTCAGTGTTGGGGGGTGGAAAGGAGGGAACATCTGCCTTTTACATTAGATCTGAAGCAACAGTAAGAAAATAACCTGAAGATATTTTTAAAAATAAAAAATAGCATCACCTTCCGCTGCAATTTTTTGGCATTTCCTTTTTGCCCCTGCCCACCAGCTAAGCAGAGGAAATGAGCAGGAATGCCTCATCTTTCAGAATGGGCACCCACTCCCCCATTTCACTCCTGCACACGCAGGATGTATGTCTTCTAAGAGACCCGTTCAAAGGTGCTCGAATGAGGAAAATGCGGGAAAACCCTCCGGCCTTCCCCCACACCTGAAACACTGTAACCATGCAGAGTGTGTTTGCTTCCTTCAAGCCATGAACTTGAACCACGTCCCAGGGTGCTGTAGATCTTCAGGAAGCAGGCATATCCTTAGAGCATGCTCCAGCTCATTCTACTATGGGGGCCTCCCTTCGCAATCGCCAGTCCACGTGACCTCGCAAGCTCCACAGATGTCATGAGAGAATCTGCCCTTGAGAACGAGGGTGCAGGTGCTCACCACGCCAGGGGCACTGTTTCCCAAGGGAGGACATGCTTTTCTTGGAATGCAAATGAGGACAGCAACCGTCCTCTGACCCAGTCTGTTCCTGTCCCTCCAGAGGCCCTGCACATCCCTCCCAGGCAGCAAGCCACACAGCAGGGTGTCTCCGGGTCTCTGATGGGCAGGTCTGAACGGCAGGCTCTCCTCCTCTCAACCCTCCCCCTGACCAAGTCCTGCGCTCCCAGCATCAGTGGGTCGGAGAGGCATCCTCCAAGCCCAGCAGCTCTCTGACGAGTCTCTCCCCCAAACTGCGCCCGGCTGTACCTCTTCACGTGGTAGGCATCTGACATTTTGTACAGGATGTAGGCATTGTTGATGGCGATGCTGATGGCGAACCAGAACACCTGCTGCCAGGTCTTGTTTGGTTTATGAGAGATGAAATACCTAAGGACACAGGGAATAAGAACGGATGACATGATGGTTCATGGCCCCCAGCAAATGCATCCCAAAGGCCCCCCCCTCATCATGGCCCGTGAGATGCTGCAGGCTCACCCACGACAGAGGCAGGAGGGCTGCGAGGGCCGGAGCCAGGCTTGGGATGTTAGGTGAGCTCTAGCTGGGGGCTTTGTCACAGTGAACTTCATTTAAGACCAAGGAAGCGAAAACATCAGGATTGCTGGAGGAGACCCTGAATGCCAGGTGCCAGGTGTGCTGGGGTGGCATGCAGCTCTGGAGTGACAGATGCCTCGAGCCCCTCCAGCTTCCCTGCTTGCTGAATGCCCCTCGCAGGCTGTATTGTGCGTATGCTGTGCAGTGAACACTCCCCCAAGGCCAAGCTCTTCCTCAGCTCCAGGCCCCTGCAAGCGATTCCCCTGTTCCCGAGCGTATCTTTGCCATCCCTGCCGTCCCTGCAGATGAAGGTACAGAGGTTGCCCCTCTGGGAAGCCCACCCAGACCCTGAGGACACTGGCCTTCTTGGGAGCACTAGCCTAGGAGTTACTCACCGCACTGTCTTCTCCATTTGAGTTTGCCTCTGCACCCTGACTATAAAGCATGGGAGGATCTGTACCCTCAATATCTCAACATGACTGAAGTGCCCAGCACGCAGCAGGCACCACAGACATCTATTCCACAAATGCCAACTGCTTTAGAACAACCTCATAGAATGCACCAAGGGGCAGGTACATAGTAGGTGCTCAGTGAACTAAATGCCAATGTCTTTGTAGCAACCTCATGGAATTTAGCAAGGTGCTGAGCACACAGTAGGTGTTCAATGAAGACTTGTTCGATGAATCTCTAAGGAGTGGGGCTACCTTTCACACAGGCTGAGTTTTCCAGAGAGAACCAGGTGCTTGTTTTTCCCTCTTCATCAAGAAAAGGCCAGGAAATGTAGGTTACCCTTTAAGAGGGTTCAGTCTATATCCAATTTTGACTTAGTCCAATCCTATTCTAAGTGGCAAGGCTCAATTCCAGTGATTTAATAGTCTCAGGTTCACCAGCAGTCATTTTTGAGTTCCCATCATGGTGGTTATCACGGCACAAGGCTGGGGTGGCATCGTGGGGTCTGGACGCCTGCACCTTGTGGATCTTGTCTATGCTGTGTGTAAACTATGCATACTATGTGTATATTTAACATGAGACCACACCTGGTGATCTAAACAGGCATTCATATTTGAGAAAATTGAATCACCGGTGCTAGAACACGTGACTCAGGGTAAAAGTGCCCAAGGTGATGCCCAGTGTGTTAGGAGGGTGGGGGAGTAAGACAGCAATCCAGGACAGAGGAACGGGACAAGCGATGCCAAGGGCTGGGGTCTGAGCTTGCTGCCAAGGGACAGCTGGGTTCAGGTAAGCAAAGGGAAGGGTGCCTCTGGGCACAGGGAACGTGAACCCGGCATTGGGAGAGTGGGAGATACAGAGTACCTAGGTAGAGGACTTCCAGGTGAGGCCAGGTGTGCACGGGCAAGGCCCAGAGTCTAGGCTGAGGGGCAGGATCTTACCTCCCAGAGTCTTCGTCCTGCAGTTCTTACACTGAGGAAACTCGTGATCATCTGCCAATACACCTATTCCGTGATGGCTCAACTACCAGATCCCTTTTGTGGTGGAGACGCCCGTCCACTTACTTGCTGTATTTGTCATCGTATCTGCAGATGTAGCTCAGGTGAGCGGCAAACGCCTCCACAGCCAAGGGGCATGGGATCTCCCCACTCTTCCTCTTGATGATGACTCCTGAAGGCGAGAGACAAGCTAAGCCCCTTCCTGAACACCTCCTCCAAACGCCAGTTTATAAATGTGCCTATCTTCATTCAGCTTAGTTACCCCCAACTTAGTAACGAGCAGAGGCGGAAGAGGAGGAGGAGGGGGAGGGGGAGTGAAGAAGAACAATCAGCACCATCAGATGCTTCAGAGGAGTTGAGGAAAACATCAGAGTCAGGTGAGTGCGATGGTAAGTCCCAGCCCAGACACAGCGCCTCAGGTCACGGGGGGCTTCACAGGAGTGCAGGACCCTGGCGGGTCTGAAGGGACTGTAAGCAGCACAGGGCAGGGTGCTGCACCCAACTGGGCCTTGAAAACGTGAAAACAGGGACAGGACTCACTCTTCCCTCCGTCCCCTCTGCCAGGCTGGGTGAGGGATGCTGGGAAGAGGTGGTGGCTGAGGTCAGGAAGCAACAGGGAGCCCTTTCCACCTAGCTTCATCAAAGCAAAAGGGTGCTGGCAACTCCAGTCACCCCACATACAGCACTAGACCTCACTCCTCCTATCTAAGCTATGATCTTGTATCCTTTAGCAAATCTCCCGGTCGTGTTTGAGATGATGGATATGCTAATTACCCTGATCTGATCACCATACATTATATGTATCAAAATATCACTATGTGCCCCTTGAAAATGGGCAATTACTGTTTGTCAATTTAAAAAAGCGAAAGGAGGCCTCAGAGTGGACAGGCGCCTGCTGGCCCCTCCAGCTTCCCTGCTTGCTGAATGCCCCTCCCAAGGTGGCTGGGCGCAGTGGCTCATGCCTGTAATCCCAGCACTTTGTGAGGCCGAGGGCAGATCAACTGAGGTCAGGAGTTTGAGACCAGCCTGGCCAATGTGGCAAAACCTCATCGCTACTAAAAATACAAAAATTAGCTGGACATGGTGGCAGGCACCTGTAATTCCAGCTACTCACAAGACTGAGGCAGAAGAATCGCTTGAACCTGGGAGGCAGAGGTTGCAGTTTGCTGAGATCACTGCCATTGCACTCCAGCCTGGGAACAGGGGCAAAACTCAAAAATAAAAATACAAATAAAAATAAATAAATAAAATTTAAAAATAAAAATAAAATCTCAAAATAAATGAAAAAAACAGCAAAAGGGTGGAATTACTATCATTTTTTTTTGGATACGAGGTCTTGCTCTGTCACTCAGGCTGAAGTGTGGTATCACGATCACAGCTCACTGCAGCCTCAAACTCCTGGGCTCAAGTGATACTCCCACCTTAGCCGCCCAAGTAGCTGGGACCACAGGTGCATGCCATCACTCCCGGCTAATTAAAACAATTTTTTAAATAGAGACTCACCATGTTGCCTAGGTCTCCCCAGGTTGCCTAGGCTGCTCTCAAACTCCTGGCCTCAAGTGGTCCTCCGCCTGGGCCTCCCAAAACTCTGGGATTACAAGTGTAAGCCTCCATGCTCAGCCAAAAGGAATTAGGGGCTCAGAAGAAAGAGGAAGCTGCCTTTTTCAACCCTCTCATCCCCCAGCTCCATCCTTTTGTGCCTCCTACAACTTCAGGAGCCCTAGACCCTCAAACACCTTTTCCTCTACTAAGTACAACTGGTAATGTATCCCGGGGCACCCAAAGGTCTTGGCAAGATTAACAAATCTCACTGGCAGGGCCTGAGAAGCAAAGAGACCATGAGCCCTCCTGGCCCCGCTACCCAGCCACTGCTGGCTGTTCTGGCTTCCTCCCAGGCCTGCCTCATGTGCCATCCACCACAGACAACTCGGAAGATGGGGAGGACGCGTTCTTCCAAGTAGCCGTGGCCATTCAGGCATGGCTGGAGTTTACTTATGTTTCCTCGAACTGACCTTTCCTCACTGCAGCAAGGGATTTGGGCACAGTGCCATTTTTCTATATTTTTTTTAAGGGATTAACTCACAGGATTGTGAAATTTCAGCAATACTGAAATGAACAAGGTCAAAGTGAAACGGGCATGTCCTTTGCAGGCCCAAGGGAGCTTCGTCTGAGGCCAGCCACCTCCCACCCTCACAACTCTCAGTGAGGGACTGTGGCTGACACCGGGGGTTGCCTAGATCTGCTTATATAGACTGAGCCAGGCTCTTTCCTTCTTTCCTCAGAAATAGTAGCATTTCACACAGAAGAAACACTGGACAGCTTGTGGGGAAATTTAGCTGCCAAGGCCTTCCCTAGGGATGCAGGACCGGGGGAGGGGCCCAGGCAACACATTCCCTAAAGTTCTCCAAGGGCCAGAAAACCACAGTGTCCCCCCCACCCCCCCCCCCCCACATACATACTGGGGCTTCTTCCTGTCCAGAAGACTATGGCTGCCTTCACTTGCTTATGGAGCCCTCCTCCTGAGAGAAGTCCAGCTGCCGGGGGCGTGCAGGGCACAGGCGTTCTCCAGGGTGCAGCTCGCCAGGCCCAAGGGAGGGCATGCGGGCCTGCAGTGCCCCAAGGACCACAGTCTCTCTGCAACGCCCCTCCTGAGGGTTCCTGTCCCTCGTCCCTTATCTCAGCCGTCCCTGCCTCCAAGACCGAGTGGGAGGAACCCTGTTTCACACTTGGGGCCCAGCACGTGGCCCGTGGAGGCTTCCCATCTCCAGCTATGTTTTAATTTGCCTGACCTCCAATGACAACCTTCCCTGGGTCTCAGGAGGCTCTGGCCCCTTTAGGGTTCTACGTGAATGTGAGCAGGTGAGACCACCCCTATAAAGAAACAGAAATCCCGTCAGTTCTTTTCCTGGAACTTCAGGATGCCCACTCTGAGTCATTAGTGTCTCCGGAGAGTCAGTGCCGCTCTGCGAAGATCTCGGGGTTTCCCATAGCCCATCCCGGTAGCTACTGACCATTTTCAGAGTTTCACCTCCTGGTTTCAGCCCAACAAGGGCAGATGCTACTGGACTGCCACTGTCCCAATCTAACTCGCCATGGGAGACCTTCTTTAACTCTTCATTTCTTTCCCATCCTTTTTCCTATGGCAAATTTAACATGGAGGTTTCAGCTTGAAACGGAGCTGTTTCCACATAGGACCTGCATCCTCCTCTCTTTGAGCATTTCCCCAGTTTATAAACCAGATCACTCTCCTCTCCCCATAAGATTTTGGATTCTGAGATAGTACCCCAGCTGAAAAAGGTAAGGCAGCCGCCCTGTGACATCTTCTGATTGCTAACGTTGGCAGTATTAGCAAGAGGAAATCCGATAGTTATTGTCTGGCTGCGTTAATCACCGAGAATGTCGTGCACACCATGCCCGGGCTCATGGTGTTGAGAGCTCTGTGGGAATCTGCACACGTCTATCTTCTCCACGTCTGTCTCTGTGACGCCCAAGATCGACGTGGGCCTGTCTTCCCATTCTAACAGCTGTTCTAACACCTTCCGCGGCTGTTAGTGGTTTCACGGACACTCCTGCTACCCTTCTGCAAATTTAAGTGAATGAATCAAGACCTGATTCATTTTCATATGCAGACATTCTGCATTCTTATTAGTCTTAGTGAATCTGAATCCTAAATGGGCAGACTCCAGGAGGAAGATGATAGACCCAAGGTTGATTCTGAAGAGAAGTAAAAGAGTTTGGCTCACAATGGGAATATCCTTTGACATGTAACAGCATTAAAATTTTTTTTTAATTGAGACAAAGTCTCACTCTGTCGCTCAGACTGAAGTACAGTGTCATGATCTCGGCTCACTGCAGCCTGTACCTCCTGGGCTCAAGCAATCCTCCTGCCTCAGTGCCCTTCAACCCGCCAGTAGCTGGGACTACTATAGCTACACCATGCTCAGCTAATTTTTTGGGGGGAGGGCATTTTTTGTAAAGATAGGGTTCTGCCATGTTGCCCAGACTGGACTCAAACTCCTGGAATCAAGTGATCCTCCCACGTTGGCCTCCCAGAGTGCTGGGATTATAGATGCCAGCCATTGTGCCAGCCTGTGGTTTACATTTCTGAAAATCCTGTGCATATGCTCACATTCTGTGACAAAAAGGTTCATGTTTCCTTAGAATCTGGGGTACAAATTAATAAATCAATTCCTAAAATGTTCATACCTAGTTATATCTTTCCTAAAATTGGAAATTCTGCTCAACTTCAAGGAGAGTATATATGGTCATAATAGAACAGAATATAACAGAGCTGAGAAGCAGTCTTTAGAATTTACAATGTTTCAGTTTATCATCTGAGATTTATACATACACACCCCCCACACACACACACACACACTTTTTTGAAACAGAGTCTTGCTCCGTTGCCCAGGCTGGAGTACAGTGGCACAATCTCGGCTCACTGCAACCTCTGCCTCCCGGGTTCAAGTGATTCTCCTGCCTCATGCTCCCGAGTAGCTGGATTATAGGCATGACTCATCGTGCCTGGCCCTGAGTGAGATTTAAAATAAATAGAGAAAAGATGAATTATTCAATAAATGGTTTAGGCACAGAGAGCTGCTGGGTCAACCCACCCTGCCCACTTAACAACAACAACAAAATAAGAGAGGCCCACTTGATGCCACGCATCAAAATAAATTTGAAGTGGATTATGGTAAAGAGCACGAAATTGTACCATAAAGCAGGCAGGTGAACTAAACTTATCTGGCCTTGGGACAGAAGAGAAAACTAAAACATGAGAGCAGAGAAGATATCAGAGAAGCTATCAATATATCCACCTATGGAGAAATGAAAACTTTTTACATTACAAAATACAAATCCTAAAGACAAAAGGAAATGAAATACAGAAAACTGTGCTGTAGGCAAAAAACTTCAAGTTAATGAGAACATGACAAACATCTCAAAAGAAAAACTGTAAGGAACATAAACCACTCGAAACCGGCCAATCAACACATGGAGAGATGTGCAACCTCTCCCACAGTCACAGCGATTGATATTTAAAATCCGGGGACAACTTCACTTGTCAGAATGACACATAAAAAATAAAAAAAAATAGTGTTGGTAAAGCTGGAGGCACACCGGTCCCCTGTGCCCACTGTGACGGTGCAGAAGTACAGCCTGTGGCAACACATCACCAGAAACCTTTCCACTGGTCCCACCCTTCGAGCCTGCACTTCCGCGTTTGGATTTATCCTGAGGAAATGATCAAAGATGTGCCCAGTGTTTATGTATGAAGACATCACCGCATCATCATTAACACTGTGAAACAGTGGATCACTGGCCAGGCGTGGTGGCTCACGCTTGTAATCCCAGCACTTTGGCAGGCTGAGGCGGGAGGATCACGAGGTCAGGAGTTCGAGACCAGCCTGTCCAATACGGTGAAACCCCGTTTCTACTAAAAAATACAAAAATTAGCCGAGGGTGGTGGTGCACGCCTGTAGTCCCAGCTGAGGCAGGAGAATCACTCAGGAGGCTGAGGCAGGAGAATCACTTGAACTCGGAAGGCGGAGGTTGCAGTGAGCCAAGATTGTGCCCCTGCACTCCAGCCTCGGTGACAGAGTAAGACTCCATCTCAGAAAAAAAAAAAATGGATCATTACTAGGGGCACTGGCTGAAGAAACTATGGCACATCAGGAATACTAGGCACAGAAAACGATCTCTCTTCATGAGAACAAGAACTCTAAGATGTGATCACAAAACAGATTTCCTGGGGAGAAGCAGCTAGGGACCTGACCTTCCCCTGGGCAGGTTCCTGCTCATTCCAGCTGCACCCAGGTCTGTGCCTACCTCGAACACCCACTTGAAGCGCTTACTGAGCAAGTGTGAACTTCCCCCGGGAGTGCTTTCTAGAGGTACTAGGGGAGGGGGACCAGGGCCCTGGAGGCAGGGAGGGAGGCTGCAGTGATGCTTAATCATACTCCTTGGGATTTCTTTTTTTTTTTTTGAGGTGGAGTTTTGCTCTTGTTGCCCAGGCAGGTGTGCAATAGTGTGATCTCGGCTCACCACAGCCTCCGCCTCCCGGGTTCAAGCAATTCTTCTGCCTCAACCTCCTGAGTACCTGGGATTACAGGTACGCGCCACCACGCCCAGCTAATTTTGTATTTTTAGTAGAGATGGGATTTCACCATGTTCGTCAGGCTGGTCTCAAACTCCCGACCTCAGATGATCTGCTCACCTCGGCCTCTCAAAGTGCTGGGATTACAGGCATAAGCCAGCATGCCTGGCCACTCCTTGGGATTTTTAAGAGACACTAGGATTCTGAACTTTATGATGTAAAATATAGTACTTTGGATCCAGAAATTGTAACTATATTAAACACGAACACTAAATTTCAACAGATTTAAAAATCAATTCCCTCATCAATATCCTCCTTACATGTTCCTCTGGTGTCTGCTTTAGGAGCACCAACACTTAAAATTAGGCTTTTAACATCTGTCATCTTAAATCCTGGGGAGGATTTAAGATGCATTCTTTTCTCTTCATTATCTCCTCTCACTAAGCTCAGATGAATGTGATGTCCTGCCTTGAGATACCTTTTCAGAGGCCATGATTTAAAGTAATTCAGTGGGGCCAGGCACTGTGGCTCATGCCTATAAACCCAGCAGTTTGGGAGGCTGAAGCCAGAGGATCACTTGAGGCCAGGAGTTTGAGACCAGCCTAGGCAACATAGTGAGAGTCTGTCTCTACAAAAAAAATTAGCTGGGTGCAGTGGTATGCACCTGTAGTCCCAGCTACTTGGGAGGCTGAGGTGGGAGGTTTGCTTGTGCTCAGGAATTCGAGGCTGCAATGAGCTGTGATAGTACCACTGCACTCCAGCCTGAATGACAGACCAATACCCTGTCCCCAAAATAAATAAACAAAATAATTTGGTGGGGAAGCAGTTTCTGCCCCTGACTCTCTAACATGTTCCTTGGAAATCCCCTCGCCCTGCACCAAGACCCTAACCACTGGAGTCTGGAAGTCCAACTCAAACTCTGGCCTTCAGCTTGCAACGCAATTTCCAAGCCTTTCTGTATCTTCTTCATCTCCATTCTTCTTCCTCTACTTTCTCTTCCTTTCTCTTCCTCCTCCTCCTCCTCCTCCTTCTTTTTAATAGTGGGGGGTCCTGCTATGCTGCCCAGGCTGGCCTTGAACTCCTGAGCTCAAGCAATGTCCTGCCACAGCCCCTTAAGTAGCTGGGACTACAGGTGGGTGCCACTATGCTTGGCGCAAGCCTTTCTTCAACTGATCCTGGACATAGCACTCAAGAGCACAGCTCCCTGCAGCCCTCCACACCCAAATCGAGTATCGATGCCCATCTGCTGGGGTTCCTCGATGGCAATTTCCACTGAGGTGTGATGCAACTTAAGCTGGCAGGAGGGGAAAGATGGGAATAAACTAACAACATACATTAAACATGGACACACAAACTGTACCACAGAAACACATACAACACACACACAACACATGCACACCACACACACCACACTCGTAACACATACACGTGTACACACTGCACCACACCAACATACAGACCACATGCACACACCATGCAAACTTACACATCACACACACATCATATACATATAACATACATACTCTACACCACACACAACACAAACATATACACACACCACACCCGCCATACCACACATACCATACCACATACACACTCCACACCACAGCACACCACCAACATATACACACACACCACACCCACCATACCACAAATACATATCACATATACACTCCACACCATACACACATATACACACACACCACACATACCATATCACAAACATATACATCACATACTCCACACTGCACACAACACACCAACATATACATACATACCACACACATATCACAAATACATATCACATATACACTCCACACCACACATATACACACCACACATATCACACAAACATACATCACATGCTCCACACTGCACCTAACATACCGCACCAACATATACCCACACACAGCACACCCACCATACCAAATACATATCACATACATGCTCCACACCAAACATATACACACACACCACACACACATCATACACATCAATACTCCACATCGCACACAACATACCACATTACACCAACATATACTCACACCACACCCACCATACCACATATACATATCACTACACACTCCACACCACACATATACACACACACATGCCAGGCAAGTTTACACACCACACACACGTACATGTGAGAGTACAAATACGCATACTAACACCTGGGGTCCTTGGCAGTGTTCCTTGACAAGTGAAGGGGAAAGAGGGCCTTTTTCCATTCATCGTCATTTGTCTTGAGGAAAGCCTCCATGTGACGCAGGGAACGCTGCCCCCACTCACCGCACAGCCGGGAATGCTTTTGTGAAGGGCCCCTTTGTCCTGTCAACGTTCTTTTCAATGGCTTAGTGATGATTTCACTGTACGTTACTGTAAACATAGACTCCTTGCTAAGTAATTCCCTTTGTTATAAATGGAATTTTAAATCCTGAATAAAATCAATGAAGAAATCAGGGAACAGCTGATGAACCAGACAGCGCACGGGATTAACTTCTAAGGAAGATATTGAAAGATAAGAATAGTGGATTTTTCTCTCCCCTTCAGAACAGATTTTTCACAGAATCCCAGACGATAAAGTGAAATGCCATTCAAATGCAGCCCATTATCATACCCCGTGTACAACCTGGGGGCTTCCAGGGGCTGCTTGAGTCACCTGCAAACCCCATCAGCCTGGCACTGCTCAACAGCTTACATCGAACGGGGAGCTCTTTCCTCACTGCCTACCCACTGTTTCCAGCAGCTGCCACAGTAGGCGCATGTCCTCAGACGCTGGGGGAGTAACCGAGGGTAGTCTCAGCCCAGAGCAGCACAGCCCACAGTGGACGCCACGTCCACCGCAGCTGCTGGGCTGGGCCAAGCTCATCCAATCACCCCACGCCCTGCTAGGCCAAGCTCATCCAATCATCCCACGCCCTGCTAGGCCAAGCTCATCCAATCACCCCACGTCCTGCTAGGCCAAGCTCATCCAATCACCCCACGCCCTGCTAGACCAAGCTCATCCAATCAGTCACGCCCTGCTTTGCTGATGGCAGGCCCGCGCTCACCTTGCTGCACCGGGGGAGTAAGCGTTGGTCAGGAAGCGGAAGTGTCCTTTGTTGTACCAGCAGATCAAGGACATGTTCCCCCTTCATCTTGATTTGGTATTGGCCCCGGGCCGGAGGGGGTGGCTGGGTTAGTCAGCATGGACAGTGGGAGGCCGGTGCAGTCACTCTTCCGGGCGCTGAGCAAGCCACAGCAGTAAATCCCTGAGGGGGAGAGGGGATAAAGAATCACACACTCACCATCATGAGAGATGCCAGTGGCTCCTCCGCCCTGTGCACTCCCAAGGAAAGAATGGGACTGCCAGGTTCTCAGGCCGATGCTTGGAAGTCAGACCCTCTAGAAGAGACTGCCGAAGTTTTGAGGTGTTGTATCCCTCCGTGGTCTCCCCCCACTGACAGTCTCCCTAGGTTCTTCCCTAATAACACACAGAATGCTACGATGGCATGTAGGGCCACAGCACGAGCAATGGATGGGCAGCAGCAGCAGGAGCTGCCACCTGGACCCTCAGTGTCCAGCACAGCGCTGCACACATGCACTCCTTATCCCATCTACGTCCAGAAATTTCTGCACTCTATAGGTGATGGCACGCACATTAGAGAAGAACAGAGGCCTGACAAGGGCAAGGTCCCCAGGCTCACAGCTGGCAGGGCAGACAGGCATGAAGCCCAGGACTGTCCAGCATCCAAACCCAACCACGGTTACGTCATCCTGATGGTCTCGCCAAAATGTGGCTGGCCATGAGCCCAGCGCTGAGCCAGTCCACACCACACCCCAGGAAGCTGTCAAATGGAGCCCCCATCTCCTTGGGGAGCTACGTTCAATGCAAAGGAAAGAATCATCCAAGAATGTGGACTAAAGCAAGTGTCATTCCATGAGTGGGTGAGAGCTTCCTGAGTGAGGAGGAGCTTGCGCTTGGTCTCTCAGGCCTGGAAAATTCTCACGGGGTGGCTGGTGGGCGGTAGAGACCAGTACGAACAAACGCCCACCGCGGACTTGCTCACTTCCACCCTGGACCCAAGGCCTTTCAGGTCCTTCCATTTCATGGACCCACCCCACCCTGCTGGGCCATGAGGCCACAGAGGCCACAAGCACTCAGCTGCTCTCCAGCAGCCTGGAGGGGACGCAGAGACCCTGGGGAGCAGTCTTGGCCTTTACTCTCTGCCCCAGGAGGACCGACAGTGCCATCGGTCACCTGAACACATCCCATGTCCCATGCATCTGCTTTCTTCATCCCCCGCATCCTACTCTGCTCTGGAAGAAAGACAGTTGAATGAATCTTTCCCTCTTCCAGGTTCCTTTCCTTGTTGCCTGTGGGGGAGGAGATGCACCCAGAGCTGCTTTCGAGTCTTGCTGCTGAAAAGAAGAGGGGTCTGCTGCTCGCAGCTTCGTTCTTAGCAACCGACCTGACCACTCAAGCTCCTCTCATCTTGAGATTTTGGTTTGTTTTGTTTTGAGACAGAGTTTCACTTTTGTTGCCCTGGCTGGAGTGCAATGGCACGATCTCAGCTCACTGCAACCTCCGCCTCCTGGGTTCAAGTGATTCTCCTGCCTCAGCCTTCCAAGTAGCTGGGATTACAGGCATGTGCCACCATGCCTGGCTAATTTTTTGTATTTTTAGTAGAGACAGGGTTTCTCCATGTTGGTCAGGCTGGTCTTGAAACCTCGACCTCAGGTGATCCACCCACCTCGGCCTCCCAAAGTGCTGGGATTACAGGCGTGAACCACTGCGCCCGGCCCCTCATCTTGAGGTTTAAAAAGAAGAATCTATTCTTAAAAACAGGGGAAGAGGATGACATGAACAAGGGTAAGGATGTCCGAAATCCCCCATCCGGGGCTCAATCTACACTACCAGCCAAAGAGAAGCTGCATATTCACAAGAGGGAAAGAACATCCCAGCAGCACCCACATTTCCATGCATCTATCCCTTTATAAGCACAGAAATTATTCCAGGAATGTCCTTTCTGGCGTTTATTTGACAACCTGGTCTGTGTGGCCGTAGGAGGGACAACCAGACTCTCCACTACAATTCTTCTCCTCAAACTTGGCTGCCTGTGAGAATCCCCCAGGATCAGGGACACCGGCCCAGACCAGTGTAATCTGCATCCTGGGGAGGCAGAGTGCAGCCACTAGCAACCATCCCTGTGGACACACTGGAGGACACTGCCCTCAGTCACGGCAGAGGAGGTACATGCTGACGCCCCCGCGTGAAGAGCTCAGTGAGTTTAGACGCTTCTAAAAATAGGCAAGGAGATCTTTTTTATCTCTTACCTAACCTCTTGAAAAAAGTCCAAATTCCATATCTAAATATTTTCTTCCAGCTAGAAGTTTCTTTTCCATCCTTCTTCTAATTCTCTGAGCCAAGAGGCATTCCCTTCTCAGAATCACAGAAGCAGCACACCCGGCTCTTTGGGAACCATATCGATGGCCCAGGATATTCCTCTGGCAACCCCACTCCACCTTGTCTGCACACATTCACCCCACTCGACACAGACACACACACACTAGACACATACACAGACACAAACACAGATACACACAGACACAAACACAGATGCACACATACACCCATACACAAACACAGATGCACATACACAGAAACACAAACAGATACTGACACACAAGTACACACAGTTACACACAGGTACACAGATACACACAGACATAAACAGAGATGTAAACACAGACCCACAGAGATACACACAAAGACACACACAGACACAGATGCACACACACAGACGCACACCGACACAGACATACATCAACACTCATAGACACACATACAGATATACACAGACACACAAAGACACAGACATAGACACACACACAGACACACAAACATATACACACACAGACCCATACACACACACAGAAACACACACCCCTCCCCCTCTCCTCTCAGTCCAGGTGGATGGTGTGAGGCAGGGAACAGGCCCTGGAACACATATAACATCACACTCACGGTACCTGCACTTGGCCTTGCACAAGCTGGTAGGAGAGATGGCAGTCCTGGTTCTCACCCTGTGCTCGAAGAGAGAACCCACCATTCTTCCAAAGCAGCTGGGTACTGTGCTGCAGGGCCAATTTTTCTCACTTTACTTTCACAGCCCATTTCACATCGTCTGATCTCTCTACCCTTGATTCTTCCAACAAGTAACTATTGAGCCCCGGGCTTTGCAGAAGAGTAAGGTGCAGCCAAGGCCAGCAGAAAGTGAAGTCTGGAGCTGCTGCCTCGCTGCAGCTGCCAGGGCTCCAGGATGTCAGCTGCCTACACCTCATTACTTACGAGGGTCTAGTCTGAAGGTCAGAGGTCTGATTGCTGCTGAGCAAAAGGTCTGCAATTCTAGTCTACTGGCTGCAGCAGTTTTTGTGCTTCTCCTAAGTGGACTGGCTCTAAATCCCCAAAGCTAGGATGAAGCGAAGGCCAATGCAGCTTGCCACAGGGCTTCCTGAACTGGTCCACATCTTTTCTATAGCCCCTGTCTCATTCAGAGCCAAGGAAGGCTTGCCAGTCTTTGCCATGCATGCACCAAGCATCTTAGCACCCAGGGTACCTAAGACTTTTCTGAGGCCCATTGTACTCTTCCCTGTCTTCACACAATTCTTGTCTGTCTCCTGGGAAGGGGCCACATTATAGATGGTGGGTGAGTTCCAGAGACTTCCTAGAGCCTTACTAGGAGCTGTGCCCAGGGGACACAGACTTTTGATGGCTGCGGATTTCCAACAGAGGACACGCAAAGAAATGCCCTGAAGACTGGGCAGAGCTTTGCACCAACGTGTCCTCTAGACCTTGAGCCCCTGGCTCATTTACCCTGCAATCTCTAGTGCCTGGCAGGGTCCAGGCACGCAGGGTGGTTAATGCATCTGTTCCCTTAAGGAAGGGCCTCATCACCTGGTATTCTGTGGTCTGTGCTGGCCACCGCGCAGCTGAACCCCCACCTGGACCTCTCCCAGCACTTTCCTTGGGGAGGCAGGGCTGTGTCCCCACTGGCTCCCCCCTTGACTAACCTTGCTTCTCAAACTCTTCGACAGGGTCAGGCTGGTGATGCTGGGCCCCGTGAAGATGATGTAGTTCTTGCCTGCCGCGTTCCGGCACAGGCTCCTGGCCACCATGCTGTGGAGCTGGGGCTTATTCTTCAATGCATCCAGGCCATCTGGGCCCCCGCCTTCCTTCAGGTGGACGTAAATCTTTAACATAGACACACAGAGGTCAGCATGCTCACAGCAGTGTGAGGCTGGGAGCCCGAGAATTCAGCAAGCATGGGTCTCAGTCATGAGGCTAAGAGCTTGTGGAAAAGCCCCCAACATCTCTTCAGCTCACAGGGGCCCCAGGTCACCCCTAAGCACACCCCGGCCCTGAGGCTGGTGACTCAGCCCCAGATGCTTCAGTTTGGAAAGGTTAAGGTGAAGGAGGAAAAGATCAAGCACCTGTAGGTAATGAACCCAGCAGTCAAGACCAACGCAAACACACTCCCCAGCTCTGAAACCTAGGAATGATTTAAATTCACTATAAATAAAATTAAAGGAAACCTCACCTGTTAGGAATACATATATCTGTGCACTTTCCACTTGAATACAGCTCTTTAACTTACAAGCCATGTTCATAATGACTGTTTTATTGGTTCTTTTTCAGTAACCGCCATCAGGCAGGCAGAATAGGTACAATTCCCCTCACGGCGCAGAGAAGACAGGACTGAGGGCTAAATATTCGCCCAAGAGCCAGGAGCCAGCAAAGAGGATGTGTGGGACTCAGGGGAGCAATTTTTAAACGTGTTTCATGCTGCTTCCGTGAACATCATCAAAGGGCTAGAGGCAGGAGAGTTAACGGACTGAAGAAGAACATGTTCAAAAAATCAGCTGCTTCCAGTACAGGTGCAAGAAATGTGACTTAGCAAGAAAGTCTTAAAACAAACAAAACAGAACACAACACAAACCGTGCTGTTGGATGACAGTAACTCACTGCAAACCAGAACTGCTCAAGAAGTTCATGGGATCTGAGCCTGCACAGCTTATTTCTACATTAACACACATAGCCGCATGCTGTCTGGGGTTTCTATACAGATATCTACACTCAAATTTTTAAACGCTATGTATTATGGTTTTTTAATTGCTGCATCACGAATGACCAAAAACTCAGTGGCTTCAACAGTGTCCGTTTATGAGCTCATAGTTCTAGGCTGGGACTCTAAGCAGGGCATGGCTGGTTTTTCTGCTCAGCACAAGGCTGTGATCAAACTGTTGTCTGGTGGGTTCTCATCTGGTGTTTGGGATCTGCCTTCATGTGCATTCTCATTGTTTTCTTATGGCTGCAGGATCGAAGTCCTGTGTCCCTGCTGACTGCTCTCAGCTCCTGGAGGCAATGTGTAGTCCTTGCCATGTGACCCCTCCCATTGTCAAAGCCAGCAATGGTCGGCCAGGCGAGGTGGTTCACGCCTGTAATCCCAGCACTTTGGGAGGCTGAGGTGGGAGGTTAGGAGTTCAAGACCAGCTTGACCAACGTGGCAAAACCCTGTCTCTATTAAAAGCACAAAAAATTAGGTGGGTGTGGTGGTGCATGCTTATAATCCCAGCTACTCAGGAGGCTGAGGCAGGAGAACTGCTTGAACCTGGCAGGCAGAGGTTGCAATGAGCTGAGATCGTGCCATTGCACTCCAGCCTGGGTGACAAGAGCAAAACTCTGCCAAAAAAAAAAAAAAAAAAAGGGCAGGGTACAGTGGCTCACGCCTGTAATCTCAACACTTTGGGAGGCTGAGGCAGGAGGACCATAAGTTCAGGAGTTCGAGACCAGCCGGGCCAATATTGTGAAACCCCCCTCTACTAAAAATACAAAAATTAGCCGGGCATGGTGGCACATGCCTGTATTTCCAGCTACTCGGGAGGCTGAGGGAGAAGAGTCGCTTGAACCCAGGAGACGGAGGTTGTAGTGAGCTGAGATCGTGCCACTGCACTTCAGCCTGGGCGACAGAGTGAGACTCTGCCTCAAAAAAAAAAAAAAGCCAGCAATGGGGACTCTTCCTGAGGCTGAATCCCTCTTGTGCTTGCACTCTCTTCTGTCAGGAAGAACCTGGTTCCTTTTCAGGGCTTACGTGGTTAGGTTGGGCCCATGCAGTATAATTTCTCTTTAACAGATTTAGGACCATAATACATTTGCTAAATCCAAATTCCTTCTCATCAACACCCACATTAGTGTTTGAGTGAATAACCGGGAGGTGTGTGCACACCGGGGGCAGGAAGCCTGTGAGTATCTTAGAGTTCTAACATGCATTGGGGCATAGTGCTTCCACACCAGGCACTTCTATGCATCTCAAGAACTAAAACATGGTAGCTGACAAATGAAGTGCTTCCCCACCTTCCTGAAAGCAGCAGAGTGGAGATGACGTCAGTTTTATTCCCTGGGACACAGACTGACTGAATGTACTTTCATAAAGACCAACAGTGAACGACACCTTCCCTGTCCAAACACTCAGTGTCAGTGAGGACGTGGGGGAAAGGAGCACTGTGCTGATTTGGTCTAAATACGTATAACCTTTCCGGAGGGAAATTTGGCCCTAGGAATCAAAGACCTTAAAGTATGGCTGTTATGGAAAACAGTATGTAAGTTCCTCAAAAATGAACGATCACATGATCCAGTAATCTTCCTTCTGGGTACACACCCAAAGGAACTGAAATCAGGCTCTCTAAGAGATATCTGCACTCCCATCTTCACTGCTGCATTATTCACAATTGCCAAGATTTGGAAACACAAGTGTCCATCAGTGGATAAGTGGATGAAGAAAATGTGGCATATACACACAATGAAATACTATGCAGCCTTTAAAAAGGAGGAAACTTGCCATTTGCAACAACAGGAACCTAGAGGACATGAAGCTAAGTGAAATAAGCCAAACACAGAAAGAAAAATACTATATGATCTCACTTACATGTGAACTTAAAGCTGAACTAACAGGAGAGAGTGGAATGGTGGTTACCAGGGGCAGGAAGTGGGAGTGAAGAGATGTTGGTCAAAGAATACGAACTCTCAGTTAGATAGAGGAACAAGTCCAAGAGATCTATGGTACCACATGGTGACTATAGCTACTAAGGATATGTTCTTGAAAATTGCCAAGATGGTCAATTTCAAGTGTTCTCACCACAAAAAATGGTAACTGTGTGATCTAATGCATATGTTAATTAGCTCGATTCAGCGACTTCAGTGTCTACATATCTCAAAATATGTTGTACACAATAAAGATATATGATTTTTATTTGTCAATTAAAAAATAAATGCTGTAAAAACCTTAAAAATATTCATGCTATTTTACTCATGAGTTTCACTTTTAGGAATTCAATCCACGGTAACAATCAGAAATGTGTTAAGAGATTTTTACATAAAATACCGTGTCCGTCTTAGAGTTTTTAATAATGGTAAAAAAATTAACAATGACCTAATTATCTCACATGAAAGGAGACTGGTTAAAATGACATATGTAGGTATAATGGAATGTGGTACACTTTAAAAAACCACCATGTAGAAAAATGTTTAGTAACATAGAAAACGTTCACAATATCCTTGTAAGTAGCCAGATTATAAAATAGTGCAAGTGTGTGTGTGTGTTTACACAGATATGTTGACTATATACTCAAGTGGCTATTTCTGTATAAAAAGTATTTATTAGAATGACAGATACGCTGGGCTTGTAATGTTTTTGAGGCAACATATAATACAACTTAATCAGACCCACTAAAAATAATTATAAATAACTTCTTTATCAGGATTACCCAAGCATAGGAGGATTTGGAATTTGTAGTATCTATAGGGTCTGAGTGAACCATGTATTTGGAATGTGCAGTATCTGTAGGGTCTGTTGTGCATCGTCTCCACATCTGGAGATGACGATGATGATGATGATGAGAACCAGGTCAGCCTCTTGCTCTCCTGGGATTAACACATTTTCCCAAAAGCCAGTGATGTGCAGCAGAGAGTTTACAACCCTTGGGTAGAATATGGAAGGCAGTCCTGTTCCAGGACTGTCTTGAAATTACTCAGCCTCATGTGTCCAGATAGGCACCTCTGAAAACTGGCATTTTTCCAGACTCCAGCCCTTCCCTTCTGAAGAACTGGACACTTGACTGGGATGTCACAGGAGAAGTGGACAGGCACAGAGCCAAAGGTCAAATATTTCTTATTAGAAAATCTGGAAGAAGGATGAGGCCAAAAACTGACACCACTGAGAGTCTAAAGAGAGTCCCAAATGTGTGGCACTCATTACTATAAAATAATGAGTTTTTCAAAGTGCATGTAAAACAGGACTTTCATTTAAATAAATAATGCAAAAAATGGTAACCTCGAAAGTCTCAGCTGACGACATGATTTAGAAAGAACTGTGGGCAAGGCAGTCAAAATCTGGCCAAGAAAAGGCTCAGCCCAGACGGGTGTGGTGGCTCACACCTTTGTAATCTCAGCACTTTGGGAGGCCGAGGCGGACGGATCAGGAGGTCAGGAGATCAAGACAAGCCTGACCAACATGGTGAAACTCTGTACCTACTAAAAATACAAAAATTAGCTGAGCATGGTGGCAGGTGCCTTTAATGCCAGCTACTCAGGAGGCTGAGACAGGAGAATCACTTGAACCTGGGAGGCAGAGGTTGCAGTGAGCCAAGATCACACCATTGCACTCCAGCCTGGGTGACAGAGGGAGACTCCATCTCAAAAAAAAAAAAAAAAAAAAAGAAAAAAAGAAAAGGCTCAGCCCAAGCGGTACTGCTAGATCTGATGGCCAGGCAGGTCCAGTACCCAACTGGTCCTGGTTTGCTTTGACATAATAATGTCAGCAGTCTAAGGTAATAACTTGTTTCCTTTATCTGGATGAGTAACCTCCAATGAAGTCTCATCCCAACCATGCCCCATTGCTACAAATGCTGAAGCCATACAAGCTATGCTAAAGATTGTGTCCAGGTTTGAAAGACTATCTTAAGGAATCCTGCCAGTGATCTGAGAAATGGCAGAATCACTGGGAACCCACATATGTATTCAGATGCTGGGTTGGGTACTTTCTACAAGAGCTCCCCAGACAGGACACGGAAGGAAATACCATTCACTCAGATGCGTGACTGCTTTCTGGTCTGCTTTTCAAAGAGTCAGATATCTCCCTAGACATAGCTAGAGAAAGCACCATCATACTAACACGTCCCCACCAACGTGTCCACAGGTGACCTCCTATTGCTGGGCAAACTGCAGCCTGCTATAGATAACTTCTGAGCTACAAGACTGACGAGTATCTTTAGGGCAGGAAATGCACCTTTTGGTTGCCAAGCTTTTCACTTTTCCTGAAAAGTTTTTTTTTTGCTCCTATGATTTATTAGTTTTTAAATAAATATATTTAGGAAAGTAGGTGTGGAAGTTTATTACTATATGGCATTATACCTTCCCCCAGGGTATTATCACTAATGTTGCATATTTTATACTGACATTACAACAAAAAGGATCTTAGGAAATCTGGATTATAACAGTAAGTACCCTGCGGGGGACACATACAGCACATGGCATTTATCTTAGCTCTCCCGAAATGCCCCCACAACTTCCAGAGGCAGGATCTAGTTCGTCTTTTCCCTCAACTTCTTAAGAGAACAGTAAGGTTAGTGGCAGTAGCTGCTGACTCACCAGCTGATAGTTCCACTAAGCTGTTGCTGGGAGCGGGCACTCCTGCCTCTCTAACACAAAGAACTAGAGAAAGCCCGATTCAGCTATACTGGTCTTGATAAATGAATGACCCTACTTCTCTTTCAGAACAGAAGAGAATCAGTTTTCTCAGTGAAGAGCAAATTTGGGCCAAGGGTATCGCATGTTAGGGACTGGTGATCCTTTGCTTGAGTCTTTTATCGCTAGCGTGCAAGGAGCCATGAAGGTGTAAGTAATTCAGCTGTGGGGAAACAGCACGGGAGCGCATGATCTGCACTCACTGAAGGTGCACAATGAGATCACGGGGTGTGTGTGGCTGTCACCTGGGACATCGGCATGGGACAATCACTTGCGAGAGCTCTGAAATGTACGTGACAGTCACTTGTCATGAGAGGAACTGGAGGCAAGGAGGGTGAGTGCCAGGATACATGGGCATGGGCTCTGTCATTCACTGGCTTGTGGGGTTTGGGGCAAGTTACTTAATTGCTCTGAGCCTTGGTTTCCTTATCTATAAGGATACCACCACCATATGCACCTTGCAAGGCCATTGTCTTTAAGTGAAAATTGTGCACACGGAGTGATTTTTTAATATAACAAAGCTCTCTGGCTATGCTTCCAATGTGGTTGCCTTCAGCCACATGTGGCTGCTTTCATTTACATTTAAATTAACTAAAATGAAAAATTCAGTCCCGTGGCCACAGTGCTCACAATGCAAATAGTCAACAGTCCCACGAGTCTAGGAACTGCTGTCATGGAGAGCACAGATATGAAACATTTCCATCATTGCAGAGTCCTACTGGACGATGCTGCTTCTGCCATCTGCGTGTATTAGCTGGGGCTTCCAGCAAAGTCTCTAAGCCATCACCATACTGATGACTTTCATCTCTCATTGCCCAGTTTCTCTCTGATGCCTCTCACCATGACCATGCCCAGGAAGAGCTCATGTGCTGAGTTTGTTCTTGGTCCTTCTCCTCTCTGGCTGCACCTTCAGCACCACTGACCCCTGTGGGACCCTTGCCTTCATCTCATCCCAAAGCTCAAAGCCGGAGGTGGCTCTTTCAAAGTGACAGGTTGGAGGAGGGACATGTATCAGCATGTGGGCTCTTTGTACATACTCATGTCTGTGCAGTTGAAGATTCTAAGTTCTTTAGGGAGAGGGTTGAATCTGATCCACACAGTACCTGGTGCACTTATCTGGCGCTTAATAAATATTTTATTGTCATCTTTGAAGTCCTATATTGTAAAGAGGTATGGGCAGATTAACTTCATTCAAAAGATGGAGAAAGAAGGTAGTTCTCAGCTACTTGCTCAAGGACACAAAGAGGTCTATGGTGATGTCTTCTACCATAACCAATCCCATCCTCAACTTACCCACATCCAACCTGGACAGGATCTCATGCCAGCATTCTCCTCACTGCACAGTTAACAAACGGACACATGTCCTGCCCTGCCCAGCTTCTGAATCCACAAGCAAAATTCACTCTAGCCAATTAATACAAGGGGGGCCCTCACTTTTAGAGCCAATTCAATTAGTTATAGGTCAAGAGCAAAACATTTCTTTCACTTAATAAAGATTAAGAGTCAAATAAGGGAAAAAAAATTTAGTGTACCTTCCTTAAATTCTTTCAACATAAATAGTATGTCTTGAAATAAGAGAATTAGTAACATGGATGCTAGACCACTATCCTATCAACAATCAAGTTGAATAAGAAAGATACTTGGATTTGTTTAAATTGTGAAAAGGTCTCTCCTTGGGGGAGACAACATAGCCTAGTGGTTAAGAAGGTGGGATCTAGGTTCAGAATAACTGGGTTTAATCCCAGGTCTACCACTTTATAGATGTAATTTTAGACAAGGTAGCAGATCTCTCTGTGCCTCAGTTTCCTTATCGAGAAAGAGTGGCAGTGACATTACCTGACTCATAAGGCCCTTGTGAAAAAAAGTGAATGCTGCATGTGAAGTGTTCAAGCACAGAGCCTGGCCCACAGCACACACTCTCTAAATGTTCGTCATTCTTTCCTCAACCCCAGAAGCAGCTGCCAGAATCCACAGATGAAACTGAGGGAGGAAAGGGGCTTCCAGGTCAGCTCGCTTAGCAGCACGGGGTGCACGGACCTCATTCACAGCGTTCCTCACAGATGTCATCGGGGCTCTGCCTGGACACAATCCATGATGTGTGCAGGGGGTAAGAAGCTGAGGTCCTTTTGCTTGGGGGTTACCATCTTGAATTCTGGCTTATCAAGCCCATCTACTTCCAGGGTATGTCAATGCCCAGAGTGCACCTGAAGCCCTGCCTCCTGAGCAGAGCTGTCATTCAGAACTTCCTCCTTGACATGACAGCCACCCAGCCCTCTGAAGATGTCCTGCCTTCTTTAGATGACACCTCCCTACGTCCCTCAAAGCCCCACTCAGGACGCCTCCCAGGCATCTGCTCCTTGGCCCCGCCTCGTTGTTCATCCACCTGATAACATCCCTCGCTGAGAACGCTGGTCTCATGCTGCAGAGGCAGGCGCCTGGCCAACATGTTCTAAGAGGAGAAATCTGCTCTTTAGACTATACCATTAAAAAAAAATAGTGGACTTTTTTATTCTCCTCCAAAGAATCTTGGGGCTCCATTAATCACTAAAGGTCGATAGAACATTAATCTGTTGGCCAATTTTTCCCACTAGATCCTCGATCTTTTTGACATTATGGAGCCTGAACAGCAGTCTCTATTCTAGAGAACTGCTTGAGAGTTCTCTTTCCACTCACAGAGAGGGTACAGCCTTCCAGGATGAGCAGCCTCAACGCCTTGGGTTGAGG
This sequence comes from Ateles fusciceps, assembly GCA_036589455.1. NCBI lineage: Eukaryota > Metazoa > Chordata > Mammalia > Primates > Atelidae > Ateles > Ateles fusciceps. The sequence goes on from JAZHEH010002229.1 coordinate 1,476,106, forward strand.
AACTCCAAACCTTGGCTAGCTCCCATGCTCACACCCCCTCTGCAAATAGGGCAGGGCTGGAAGGTGTTTTGGGGCCTAGGTCAGTCCTTAGCAGGCCTGTGACACAGAATAAATACAAACAGTCTCCAATTTATACTGGTTTGATTTACGATGTTTGACTTCATGATCATGTGAAAGCAACAGGCATTCAGTACAAACTCCTTCAAATTTTGACCTTTTCCTCGGCTAGTGATATGCCGTGCAATGCTGGGTGGTGATGTTGGGTGGTGATGCTGGGTGGCAGCAGTGACCTGCAGCTCCCGGTGAGCCAGGCAATCACAAGGGTAAACAATCATGAGATATTCAACACTTTATTATAAAAGCAGCTTTGTGTTAATTTTGCCCAACTGCAGGCTAATGTAGTAAGTGTTCTGGGCATGTTTAAGGTAGACTAGGCTAAACTATGCCGTTTGGTAGGTTAGGTGTATTAAATGCATTTTTTTTTAGAGACAGGGTCTCACTGTGTTGTTCAGGCTGGTCTCAAACTCCTGGCCTCAAGCAGTCTCCTCCCTGGCCTCCCACATTGCTGACACTACAGGAGCTCGCCCACTGCACCCAGCTTTAAATGCATTTTTGACTTAAGACGTTTTCTTTCTTTTGAGACAGGGTCTCACTCTGACATCCAGGTGGGAGTGCGGTCGTGCGATAATGGCTTACTGCAGCCTTGGTCTCCCAGGTTCAAGGGATCCTTCCGCCTCAGCCACCTAAGTACCTGGGTCTACAAGTGTGTGCCACCACACTCAGCTAATTTTTATATTTTTTTGTGGGGATGGGGTTTTGCCATGTTGCCCAGGCTGGTCTTGAACTCCTGGGCTCAAGTGATCTGCCTTCCTTGGGCTCTCAAAGTGCTGGGATTACAGGTATGAGCCACTGTGCTTAACCTGACAGGATATTTTCAATTTAAGAGGGGTTTATCACAGGGATGTAACCCCATTATAAGTCGAGGAGCTTCTGTATATGCTGTCTTGAGTGCACCATGGTAACTAGCAATGGGACCAGACCAGCCTGGGTAACTAGCAGTAGGAAAAGCCAAAAAAGAAGGCGTTGGCTGTGGCCTCATATGGCACCTAGTATTCTGCACCCAAGTGTTTACATACACACACTATTGCTTCTGTGTCTTGGGAGAATCCTGACTACTACGGGGGGGCTTCCCCTGGTCCACCTGGCTTATTCAGGCCTGTTTGCTTCTCTGGTTCTCACGGCTGTTGACCCCCGGGAGTCTGACCTGGAGGGCTGGGCAATGCTTTCTTCAGTGTTGCTTTTCTAGAGACTGAGAATCTCTCTGTATTTTTTTTTTTGTAAGAGTTGGACAGATCCCTGTTTTCAAAAAGTTTTATAATAAAGACATGGGAAGATAAGACCTGCACCAATGCAAATATAGGCATGGACTAGCATGGAGCAAGCACATCTCCAGATTTCCTGAGCTCTACCTTGCAAATAATTCTCTGCCTGCTAATTCTCATCTTATATGTGCTGCTGTTAAAATGCTGGGTATCTTGGTGCTTGGTCTGTGGCAAGAGCTCCTGGCTACTCTCTTCTTTGCCACACCACACAACCTACTGTATATGCTTCTGGGGGTGTTCTCACCCCTACAGGTGCCTTCCTGTAGCCCTGTGATGTTCAGACACACCTCCAGTATTGCACTTGTCATGCTATGTCGATGAATATTTTTAATGTGTCCATCTCTCCTACTAGAGAGGCAGTGAGGGCTCCCTCATCTCCAGTTCTTAGGAGCCAAGCACGAAGCTCACTCTATGGTGGTGTGGCTAACCAAACAGTCCATGCCTAGATTTGCATTGGTGCAGGTTTTATCTTCCCATGCCTTTATTGTAAAACTTGTTAAAAACAGGGATCTGTCCAACTCTTAAAAAAAAAAAATACAGAAAGATTCTCAGTCTCTAGAAAAGCAACACCGAAGAAAGCATTGCCGGCCCTCCAGGTCAGACTCCCGGGGGTCAACAGCCGTGAGAACCAGAGAAGCAAACAGGCCTGAATACGCCAGGTGGACCAGGGGAAGCCCCCCTGTAGTAGTCAGGATTCTCCCGAGACACGGAAGCAATGTGTGTGTATATAAACACAATTATGTATGGGAGGCGAGAATGGGAGGAAGAGGCAGAGGTATTTATCTTAAGGAACTGGCTCATGCAATTAAACAGGCTGACAAGTTCAAAATCAGGGAAGCCCACCAGGGACAGGCTGCTGCTGAAGCTCTAAGGCCCTTTGCTGGCAGAATTTCCTTTCGTGGGGTACAGCAATCATTTTCGTTTTCTTTTTTTTTTTTTTTAGACAGATTTTTGCCCTTATCATCCAGGCTGGAGTGCAATGGTGTGATCTTGGCTCACTGCAACCTCCGCCTCCCAGGTTCAAGTGATTCTCCTGCCTCAGCCTCCCAAGTACCTGAGATTACAGGCATATGCCACCACGCCCGAGTAATTCTTTCGTATTTTCAGTAGAGACTGGGTTTCACCATATTGGTCAGGCTGACCTCAGGTGATCCATCCGCCTTGGCCTCCCAAAGTGTTGGGATTACAGGCGTGAGCCACCTCGACCAGCCAGCAATCATTTTCCTAAGAGCTTCAACTGATTGGCTGAGGCCCACCCACATTATGGATGCTAATGTGCTTTCCTCCAAGGTCACTCATTTAAAATTTAATTAAAAGCATACCTTCCCAGCAACATCCAGACTACTATTTGACCAAATAGCTGGGTACCATGGTCCAGCCAAAGACCAGAGACATCAAAGTAACCATCACACCCCCAAGTCTGGCTGATATCAGGGGTAAAGCTAGAAAGCTGGCTCAGGCAGGAAGTAAAGAACAGGCACTCCCAGGCATCTCCATGCCCCACAGAGATGCCGGATGACAGACTGATTCAACAACGCTACAAGTCAATGACCACAAGTACTGCCCCTACATGGAATGTAGACAGATGGTGACAAGGCTGAGGTCCAGGAAGCACATAGGCTGTCTCAGCCATTCACGTGTTTCTCCCTGGAAGCCCCACGCACAGCCCTGGGAGAGCTGGAGATAGTGGTCAATCCCACTTGGGGAAGTGAGACGACCTTCAAGGGAGACAGAGTAAAGCCTTCGACTAGACCATGACCCTTCCTCTGAGCTCCCAAAGCACTGACAGGGCATCTGGAAGGCACCTTGGCTCATAGGAGATCCATCACTTCTAGGTGTCAGTTATGCAGCTAAGAGATGTGCCCTCATCTGCTGCAATAATGGAGAAGTCCTAGAGGGGATGATGGTGACAGCTACACAACACCGAATGTACTCAGTGCCACTGAATCATACACTTAACAATGGTGAAAATGGAAAATTGTATGCTATCTGCATTTACCATCATGAAAAGCTATGCCTCTCGTTTTATCCCCCACAATGTATATTTCATTTCTTACCATTCCTCATATTAAAGTTGACCAAATTACCAAAGACCCAAAGAGCCACCTGCGGTAATCTACTTCACAGAGCAATGTGAATGGCCTCATCTGACAGTTTCCACTGGCCTGGAGCACTGCAGGTTAGCATCTTGCCTCCTGACTCCTTTCCAAGTGCTGGGTGCTTGGTGAAACACCATGACATACATTCTGGATCCAAGGACTTTTGAGGTAAGCAGTTCTGCAGGACAGCCCCACAAATGTCAAGACGGAGATGAAGCCCACCCATCTGAACCAGTGCCTCATTTCAGAGACTGCTGGAAGAAGACTGAAAAGACGAACGTGAGGACGGACAAACAGGACCAGGTTTCAGGCCGGGATGGCATTCACAGGTGGTCTCACACTCTGCAGTAAAGCTGTGTCTGCTTCTCATCTGATTACTTATTTCTCCTCGAAACTTCTTACTCTTTGCTTCTTGCATTCTCAGCAGTGCAGGCTATTAGGGCCTTAATTTTTTTAACGATAGTTAATTTAATCTCTTCCTCTCATGTCCATCCTATCACATACCACATATTCCCTTAAATTACTTAAGATTTTAAGCCACTTTCATCAAAGACTTCCCTTCAAATGAATTCAAGAGCATTACACCTATAAAAATAAAGGAATCTGCTGGAGCTCTTCTAAACACATCGCCATTATTATTTTTGTCCAACTGTTAGTTTCTTCCTTCTCATCCAAATGCCCTTATGGGGATAAACTGACCACACCTGAGGCCCAGTTGATCTGAGCTAGCTATACTGAGTTCCCATTCAGCTTTCCTATGGACCTTTTCTGGGACCACTGGCCAATTTGGAACTTCTTTTTTTCACTCACTTCTTGATCTAGAATCTTTCAAGTGGAGCTCATCCTGCAGCTGCCCCGCCTGTCAGAAGAATGCAGTCTAGTCGAGCCAGTCAAAGGCTCAGGGCCTTGGCAGGATGAAACTACACAACTGAGGCAACAATGCCCATGCGCAACTTGGGCTCTCCTGGAACACACCTGGACACCCACCATCCCTTCAACACCTCATCTTGGTCCACAATCTAGAGTAACTGGAAGACAGTTCTCTGGTCAGCTGTGCAGACCTAACTGATAGGCTCCTGGTCAATTACGGTGGGTATCAAACCATCACAAAATTGATGGGGCATACAGTAAATGTTTTTCTTTTCTTTTCTCTTTTTGGAGTTTCACTCTTGCTTCCCAGGCTGTAGTGCAACGGTGCAATCTTGGCTTACTGCAACCTCCGCTTCCCGAGTTCAAGCAATTCTCCTACCTCAGCCTCCCGAGTAGTTGGGATTACAGGAATGTGCCACCACGCCTGGCTAATTCTGTATTTTTTTAGTAGAGACGGGGTTTCTCCATGTTGGTCAGGCTGGTCTCGAACTCCCGACCTCAGGTGATCTGCCCACCTCAGCCTCCCAAAGTGCTGGGATTACAGGCAAGAGCCACTGTACCCGGCCATAATAAATGTTTACTAAGCCCCCAGGTTTTCAGAACCCAGGTGATCTATCCTGGTCATTTTTTCATGGCCAGGGCAGAGAAGCCAAAAAAGGAGAGGTATGTACTTGCTCCTTCCAATCTCTTCATGCACCACAGCTGCCTGCATCCTACGGGCCAAAGCCAACCTCAGAAACAGGAGGGCGTGAGGCAGATGCTGTGTGAGCGAGCAGCACGGCACAACGGCAGAGGGCCCTTAATATGGCCAGCGGCAACGGGGCTTCTCTGCTGAGAAGGCACTCAGGAGAGCCCAACGCATCTGAGGAACTACAGTGAAGAAAAGGTCCTCTGTATAGAACCCCACATACGACATTTACAAAGAAAGAGTCACAGACTTGCAGTAGAAGGGACCTCACTGGTTACCTAATCCCATCCCTTTAGTTTCTAGATGAGGACTCCAGAGCAATGACTGAGCAGCTTAGCTTGCATGGGAGGTAAATGCAAGAGCAGGGGTTGCTGATGCCTTGGGAATGGAGGAGGGAAGAGGCAGGTCGAGGCCCAGGGGGAGAAGCTGGCTTTGGGCTGCCCAGCTGCCCAGCAGGTAACCCCTGCAAGCCGAAGTGACTTCATGTAAGAAATGGGATCAATACCGCCTGCTCTCTATGTCTTACAGGGCTGTGGGGGAGAGTCAGGGAAGTGTAGGTGTGAAAGCTCTTACAGTGTTGGGCATTGCTCTGCCTCAGGGCTGCACTTGCCCAGGCTGCTGACCTTCGAAACCTGTCGAACCAAGATCAGCACCTGGAGAACCAAGAAAGGGGCATGACACTAAAAAATCAGCTGTCCCCAGGTCATGTGGCTCCTCCTCTGCATCTCCAGGCTCCTCACAGGCAGAGATGTCCTATCCCCCACTCTGTGCCTGCCACAGGCACCTTCAGCTGGAGTTGGGAACAAAGAGAGGGACTGCGAGGGCTGAGAAAGTTCTCACGCCAGCCCTGTCACAGCACAGCCGGTAACTGCAGGGGAGCTGCCCCCCTCTGCTCCGCACTCTGAGCACACTCTGCAGGCTGCCCCAGCAATGGTGGAAGCTATGCCGCTTTTGACTGACAGTTGTCAGCTTCAGTTCTGGCTTCTAAAAACAAACCTTCACGCTGCTACGAAACCTCCTAGAATCAAGACTTTTAGAAATGAAAGGAAACTTCAAGGTACCAACCCAAACTTCTTATATTATAGATGTGGGTTTTATAGATTTTATAAAAGTGGGAAAGAATCTGAACTGAGAGAGAGACAGAGAGAGAGAGAGAGATCCGTGGCGTTGCCTGGTGACGGATGTGATTTCTAGCTCCTCACTAACTACGGAGGGAGAAGGGAGTGGTGCCAGATGCACATGGGATCTGCATGTAAACATTTATTCAAAAGCTACACAGGGCTGGTGAGGTGGCTCACACCTGTAATCCCAGCATTTTGGGAGGCTGAGGCAGACGATCACTTGAGCCCAGGAGTTCAAGATCAGCCTGGGTGACACAGTGAGTCTCTACCTCTACCAAAATGAAAATAAAAATAAATTAGCTGGGAATGGTGTCACACGTCCATAGTCCCAGCTACCTGGGAGGCGGAGGTGACAGGATCACTTGAGCCTGGGAGGTTGAGGGTGAAGTAAGCTATGATCATGCTGCTTTACTTCAGCCTGGGCGAAAGAGTGAGACCCTGTCTCAAAAAAAAAAAAAAAAAAAAAAAAAAAAGCTACCTAGGCAGATCTCAAGGATGGCAGGGCCATGTTTGCATATCCCAATGCCTGGTACAATGTGTGCAGGTAGCAGATGCTCAACAAATGTTTACTCAAAGAATCAACGAATGTCCCTTGGGATGATTTATATAAAATGAACCTGACACACCTGTACTCTATGGAAGAATCATCACAAAAGGCACAATAGAGATGGCAGAGGACTCTGGAGAATGTGACGGGACAAGGAGCTGAGGCTGCACCTCCAGGAGTGAGGGAATTCCGCTCTGGGATAGGTCCAGTCTGGCAAGACCCCAGACATTGCGTATGCACAAGCAGAGTCCCCGGTCTGGCTGGAGATCCTGACCCCAGCTCAACCTGAAGGGCCCTCAGACCTGCAGAACGAGCCAGGCTGGTGCTTTGAAGGGAAGGAGGGAAGACACCCGGAGCAAGCGCACTTTCCCCACTGTGGTTCTGGAGCGAGTATGGACAGGAGAGGTTCAGCGGAATCTTCTTATGAATCCTGCTCTAGTTCAAGGAAAGATGGAAGTGCAAAACCCCTGTGCCTTGGGGCCTGGGGGATGCAGTCAAGCGAGGGCAGTGAGTGAGCGTGCGGTCAGCTGTCACCGCAGGGCTGGCCTGCCTGTCTGATGAGAGGAAGTGTCGCTGTGCAGCACACATGAGAGACTAGACTAGGCAGGGAGACGTCACCTAGGTGCCACATTCTGGTGTTTATCCGTCCCCACCATCTCTCTCTGTGTACCCTACTGCTCCTGGCAGCTCAACCTCATATGCTTTGCCTGGAGCAGAGCTCAGCCACCTCTTGTAAAACATGCACCCATGTCAGCCATGCTGGGTCCAACGGCCGATGACTTGGGCACATGTTCCTGGTGAAGGTTATTCATAATTTCACCAGCAGGCTATTGGTGGTGGTCTGTAAAAGGAGGCATCCTGGGAAACAGGAAGGGTGGGCAGATGCCTGATGGGAGTGGTGAGGCCTTCTGGGACAGCCTTGAGTTTCAAAGCCACAAGTCCATAAGTCTTGAGGGACAGTCTGCAGGCGATGGTAGTCACTTCATATGACCCACCATTTGGGTGACACTTCCAGCCAACATTGCTAGGGCCTGAACCTTGATGAGTCATTTACCCAGATGGGCTGGAGTCTGGAGGAAGAATGTGCAGGGAACAGGGCCTGGTGTGGCAGCAGCCTCTCCAGGGCTGGCTACCCGCTGCCCCGGTGAGGAGAGAACAGCCCAGCCCTGGCCTCTGCAGGAGCACTGGGTGGACTTGGACACACAGTGAAAAGGGTATGTGAACAAGTTCTTGGTTATCAGATGAGCCCAAGTCCCGCCGATTTTCTTCCCCCGACCCCCTTTGCCGACCCTCCCTGGGCTCAGCCCAGGGCTCACCTGGATGATGAAGCCAGTGGAAGAACACTGTCTGACCCAGAGGCTGAATTTCCGCTTTTCCTCTTGCGCAGCTCCCGCTCTGTGCACGTGGCAATGAATACAGGATCCTCATCAATCAGGGGTTCATGTAGCACCTGCCAGGAGGGAAAAAGCAGAGTCTCTCATAGAAGGCAACATGAGCTTGGGGGCTCATCAGACTGGAGCTCAAATTCAGCCTCTGCCTTTGAGCAGCTGTGTGGCCTTAGCTAAGTTACTTTACCTCTCTGATACTGACCCTTCTTACCTATAGGAAGGTAGTATAATGATCTGTACTACTGTTTCCAGAAAGGGTTCAGTAAGAAACTGTATGCAAAATACTTACCACTGGCCCTGACACACAGTAGCTATTTCATCAATGGAATTTATTATTACTGTTATTATTATTGGCCTAAGGTCCCTAGTCCCAACTCTCGCTTGGTTGAGGGATCCCTGACACGGGTCCTGTGGCCTCTGTCTGGACATGCCTGGTAGTGGGCACCCACTTCTTTTCAGGGATGTCCCTTTTACTCATGGAAAGTTCCAACTGCTAAAAAAGTCTTCCACTGATCCACAATTTACCTATATTTAACTTAAACCTAACGATGTGGCTTCTGTCCAGCAAGAAACAAAGAAAAAAGTGTTTTGTTTTTTTTTTAATTTTCAAGACAGCCCTCGTGTCAGCCCACAATCTCCTTCCTCCAGGCTGAACCTCCTCTTTTTATAGATCATTCATGAGATGACCCAGCTCCCCCGTGGGCCCACTGCAACACACAGCCTCTGGCTGTCCTCTAGGTTGTCATGTCCTTTCTGACAAGGTTCTCAAGGCAATTTTTAAACTTATTTCATCTATTTCAACTTTTTGATAACATGATCATAGGACTTTTCCCAATGATAAGACAATAAAGAAAAAAAAATGGCATAACAAAAATAGGCTCCAAGGAGTGGCCACAGATCTGTTTCTTCAAAGTAAAGCTCTTTTGAGAGGCTTTAGGTCTATTTTAGGAATGTGCTACACTTCCCTCCCTGACCCTATGCCAAGCTTAATTATGAATTAGAGTGTGTATCTGCAGTAAAATGAAATGAGTGCAGGCAATGATTTCCACAACTCTACACGATGCCCTAGATCAGAGGGCAGCACATTACTGCCTGGTCTGGCCCACATCTGTTTCTGCAGCTGAAGCTGTACTGGAATACTGCCATGCTCATTCGTTTACATATTGCCTGGGGCTGCTTTGGGGCTACAATAGCAGCACTGACAACATGCAGAAACCACACAACCCACATGAAGTCTAAAATACTAACCATGTGGCTATTTACAGAAAAAGTTTGAACAAACTAGTCACCTGAGGATCCTGCTAAAATGTGGACTGTGATTCAGTGAGGCTGGTCCTGAGACTGTGCATTCCCAACAAGCTCCCAGGTGATGTCAGAAAAAGGTCTCCCAAGGACGGAATGGAGGATAACACTTACCACGTGTGATGTGGACAGTATCCTTCCATTCTTCTAGGGAGGTTACCTTGAATTCAATTTTCGAAAAGTGACAGCCTTTCATTGTTCAGTCATATCGGTACATACCTGTCCCCCTCGGTTTTTCCATTAACGGACACATGGGGACATCATGCATGGTCTCCCCTGTCTTGTGAAGGGGAAGGTTGGGAGGCTATCCCGGCTGCAGTGTCTCCCCCTGGCCCTCGAGCCTGGCTTCTTGCAGTTGCTGGCTCTTTGTAGCTCATAAAACATTCAAAGCCCCATTTGGAACTGCTCTAGGGCAATGGACAAGTCCCCTCAACCCCCAACCTTCCACAGTGGGAGAATGGGAGCAGATGCAGAAGGGAAAAGATGGCATAAAGAAGCCCTCTGCCTGTCCTCTCCCTGCCCAGTGATCCTTGCCGAAGACCTGCATCCTACTCTTCATCCTCTGAGGCCACAGTAAGTGAAAACTGCCCTCTCTCATTCTCTTCAGAAAGAAAGTGCATCTCTGTTCCACTTGCATTGAACATACGATCAGTTGCAAATTTATATTTAATCACATGCCTCATCAAAGCAAAAGGGCCGGCAAGAATTTCTGACCCTCCATGATCGTTTTCCCTTTCTATCATCATTAAATGAATTATGAATGTGTCATTTCTAAATGCAGCACATAACAGCATGCTCCCCAAAACTCCAAAAACTTGGCCGGACAGAAAAACCACTTTCTCCTCCTCCAGGCTGCAGATTGGTCAGCATTTCTCTGTTACACAACTGTATCTCCTGAACCTCCTCCTGTGCATGACGAGCTCATTTTGAGGTGTGGAGGGTGGTATGTATGGTAGGAGAAAGACAAAACATCCATTTATTGATTTGCATAATCTCTCCCAGAAAATATTTCTCTAATTAATCTGGCTCCAGTTATTAGGAGATGCAGTGTCTCCCCATTTTGTATTTGTGTAGAAACACACACACACACACACACACACACACACACACCCCACTCCCCAGGTGCTTTGGTTACTGCTAGATTCTGGGAGTCCTCTGAAGGCTCAAAGATCCAGCCACTGCCCACCCAGCTGGGCTCAGCAACGCTGCCAGGTTTCCCCCTCAGGGCAGATGTGCCTGGGGGCTGCAGAGAGGTAACCCACAAATCTAGTGTGCCAGAGAGGCCGGGCACTTCCCTGGACTTACACTGCAGATACCTCTTGAGCCTTCTGCAGCACCTCTCCAAATGTTTGACCCCCAGGAGGGTCTGAATGTGTTGTTTATTTTTCCCTTGCATCCAGGCAACTGTCTGTCATTTGTTTCATTTTCAACCAAGCAAGTATTTAGTGAAAGAAAAAATAGTGCTCAAACCTGTCCTTGGTACCACAGGACCTGTCATAGGGCAGGGCTCATGTCCCCAAAAGTCTCCACTTCTTGTTAGGAAGATAAGTGGCACACTGGAGGATGAGGCACAGTGACATGTGACTAACCCATCAGTTGTGGGGGGAATTCAGATAACAGGGAATCCACAAGGACTGTGGGCCTTCCACTGGCCTTGGAGACTGGATGCATTTACAAAGCAGAGAGAAGGCAAAGCATTCCAGGGGCCAGAAGGCATGCTGCAAACACCGGGAAATCATAACGAGCCTGATGTGTTCACCAGACAGTGGGGGAGAAAAATCCAGAGAGAATGTAAGGCTCCTGCAGACATGAAATAGGACACTACTTTCCCCACAAAAACCCTGTGATTTTCAGCTGTGTTGGAGGGAAGGCATCCTATAGAGAGTTAGAGAAAGGACCTAGAGGGGGAATGTCAGTAAGAATTAGAGGTTTATCTAGAAGAGCCTTAGAAGCAGCACAGGACAGATAGATACGCAATGGTCTTTCAATACATATATAAAATTGAACTGAACTGCTGTTGCCACACAGACCAAGACAAAGGGAATGGGGCTCACATGGGCCAAGAACTTCCTGGTTTGGGTTAGAGACATCTCTAGAAATTAGCCATCTCAGCTGGGTGCGGTGGCTCATGCCTATAATCCCAGAACTTTGGGAGGCCGAGGCGGGCAGATCACGAGGTCAGGAGTTCAAGACCAGCCCGGCCAACATGGTGAAACCCCATCTCTACTAAAAATACAAAAATTAGCCGGGTGTGGTGGCGGGTGCCTGTAATCACAGCTACTCGGGAGGCTGGGGCAGGAGAACTGCTTGAACCCAGGAGGCAGAGGTTGCAGTGAGCCAAGATCATGCCACTGCACTCTAGCCTGGGTGACAGAGCAAGACTCTGTCTGGAAAAAAAAAAAAAGAAAAAGAAATTGGCCATTTCATTAGTTTGCTAGACCAGCAGGGCAAATTTTGAGGAAGATTCTGGAGTTCTGTCTCCCCAGGGCCAGGTGCAAGTGGATACCAGCAGAAAGCAGGGAGAGGCTCGGGAGCTGAGAGTAGGCAGAACCTTCTTCTCCTGGAACTGATTGGGGAAGGTATTAGGGAATCAGACCAGTGATGTCTGCAGCTCTGCCAAACCCTCACCCAACAGCTCTGGCCATAAGTAACCCCCAAGGATCTGAAGAATGGCTGCAATTCCAGGCTCACTCCCTCTGCCACCCAGAAGGCTTCTAAGTCTCCTTTTATCACCAACAAATGAGCTCATACTCAGAGAATATGACAAGAAAATTAATATTTGCTTGAGCAAAACATTATTTGGAAAGAAAGCATAATTAAAGAAAAGGATGGATGGGGGAGAGAAGAGGAGGAAAACTGCCTCTCAGGAGAAAAGACTGAATTCTGACTTGTCTGTGGGTTAGAGCTAGTATTATTACTCCCCTCCAATCTAATTTGGATTATATGGATTAATGGAATGGAAGAATAGCAGAGGCGACCTTGAAGTGAACTCAGAGAGCAGGCAGGGCAGGAAGGGCATCCCAAGCCCGGCCGCCAGACAAGGCTAGGCCGAGAGTGCGAAGACACGTGGCCGGGCTCCTCCCCCCACCCCTAGCCCCGCGCTGGCCTCACCTGGGTTTGGGAAGGCCTGAAGGCAGAGTCGAAGCTGCTCTGCAGGGAGTCGAGGAAGGGCTGGACCTTGTAGAGCCCGTGGGTGGTCTGACTGGAGCGGAAGGCCACAACGTGGAAATACTTGAGGATCTTCTCGAAGCGGGCCTGGCTCATGACGAGGGCGAGGCTGCGGTTGTGTAGAAGCCGCCACTCCAGATGCTGAGGACGGACTCGCAGTGGGAGATGCTGGTGGAGATCATGTAGCCCAGGAACGCCTTCATCTCCGTCAGCGTCACCTCCACCCAGGCTCCGTCGCTCCCAAACCGCTCCTGGAACTTCTTGGCGTACATGTTTGTCTGTACCACCATATTCTTAAGGACGTTGTCCGGGACAAAGAGCTGGAAGAAGTCCACGGCACTGGCGCTGGGGGGCATCTTTCGGGTGGGACCTGAAACCCAAAGACAGGCGGAGCGCTCATTGGGGCGGCCACCACACCCTGGCTCACCATGAGAACGGCTGCATTTCCAATCCCTGGGTCCTTGCCCAGTGCCCCTACTGCCTCCATGCTACCCTCTTCCCTTCCAACCTTCCAGAAGCTGCTGCAACCACCTGACAGTGCCAGCTCCCGAAGCTTTTGTATCCCTCTTTGCTCCAAAACAGCCAGCTCTCCAGTTCTCTCAGTGTGGGAGCGCAGCTCCTCCCAGACACCACAGGAATGATCAGCCCTGACACCCCAGCGCCAAGGCAGCCTGCATTTCCACACCAGACCAGAGGACAGCACTGGGGGCCGTGGTCTTGTGGAATCCCAGCTCTCCAGAACCAGTGTGGCACAGTGTGTCAGTCTGGGGAGTTTCACACACTCAGGGCGCAAGCCAAGTTTTAACTAGAGATGTACACACACACACATAAGTGTATATATTTAGGGATACATATCATATAAATGTATACATCCATATATAAGTTTTAAAATTAAACTATGCATATTTGTACATATAAATTACAAGTACCGTCTGCCAAGTCTGGGGTGTTTCTCTGTACAAGGAAGAAAGCATGCATGTACATACACACACATACATGTGTATACACACATACATGCACACACACATACACATACACACATATACATACATATATACACATACACACATATACAACACATATATATACATACAGACACATATACACATACGTACATATATACACACACATGCACATACACATATATACACATATACATTTAAAAATAAATACAGATATTACATACAAATATATCAATGTATAAATGTTTATAACTATATATCTATATCTATATATATATAGATATTTGAAAACAAAAGGCAATGCAACACTCCTCCCCGCCCCTGCCCCAGTAGCAGTGCACAGCCCCTCCTGTCTCCCACCATGCCAACACATACGGGGCTCCTCCCTCCCCTAAAGACTCCACCCTTTCCCTGGGAATGGGGGACAGAATGTAAATTCTTAGAAACCTGGCACATTCAGTAAATACTGATCTGCAGAGAAAAGGCCACATAAGGGGAGGGGAGGAGATGCAAAGACAGGGAGAGTTTCTAACACAGGGCCAAGGCTATGGCTTTCTGACTTTGTTTGCTGGTAACTTGAGGTGGTTTTGATAAGTAAAACGCTTCCACCACTTGGGGCCTGAAAAATCTCACCTAGAAAAAGCAATTTTCATTAAGCATTCCCTATGTAGTAACTTTAAAGTAACTAGGGACTAAATCTGAGGGAGCTTATTTAGATAATTTCACCAATAGGATAAAACCTCACAATTTTTGACTAATGCAGCCCTTTGAATACACACACACACACACACACACACACACACACACACACATGCAACACACACAGTCATGAACTACAGGATGCTTTGGTCAACAACGAACTGCATATAGGATGGTGATCTCATATAATTATAATACTGTATTCTTCCTGTGTCTTAGTATGTTTAGTATGTTTGGATGCACAACTACTTATCATGATGTCACACTTGTCTACTGCACTGTATTCAGTACAGTCACATGCTGCCCAGGTTTGTAGTCTAGGAGCAACAGGCTATGCCATCCTAGGTGTGGAGGAGGCTATGCTACGTAGGTTTGTAGAAGTATACTCCATGATGTCTGCACAACAACAAAATTACCTAATGATGCCTTTCTCAGAATGTAAGTGAAGCATGACTCACTCTGTGTGTGTGTGTGTGTGTGTGTGTGTGTGTGTGTACACATATATATTTTTAAAGAGCTACTGCTTACAATTCTATGTACTAACCTAAGGTAGGCTAATTGTATGTAGAGATTTGTAGGAGACAAAATTTGCTTCTATTGCATCTGTATATTGATTTTTTTTTTTTAGATGGAGTCTCTGCCATCCAGGCTGGAGTACAGTGGCACAATCTCAGCTCAGTGCAACCTCCGCCTCCCAGGTTCAAGAGATTCTCCTGCTCAGCCTCCCAAGTAGCTGGGATTGCTGGTATCCGCCATCAAACCCGGCTAATTTTTGTATTTTTAGTAGAGACAGGGTTTCACCTATCTCTGGCCAGGCTGGTCTCAAACTTCTGACCTCAAGTGATGAGCCAGCCCACTTCGGCCTCCCAAACTGCTAGGATTACAGGCATGAGCCACCACGCCCAGCCTGTATATCGATTTCTAATAAAAGTTGTTCTCATTCTTCAGATTTCAATCATCGCTCTCTCCAACCTTCCTTTACTACTGATTTACAGAGTTTCTGAAAAACAAGTTTTCTGCAGAAAAATTTAGAGAGATAATGTGCACAAGACAGCCCAAGTTTTAGAATCAGATTGATGGATCTGGGGAGCTGACACCCTAAATTTACTTCTAGCTAACTACACAGTCTTAGAGAAATTTCTTAATCCCTCCTAGCTCTAGTTTCTTGTAAAAATGGACACAGAAATACCTACTTTGAAAGGTTGTCATGCAGCATGAAATAAATGAGATCATGTGAATAATACACCTTGCCTGGTGCCTGGCCCTAAGGGAGGCTCCTGAAGCTTGGAAAGTTTCATCAAGATAACATCAACAGAAATTCACTGACAGCCAGGCCGAGGGCTTTCCAAGGAAGACTCTAACTGCCTGCATTTTATAGAAGAAACAGAGGCCTGGAGAGTGAAGTGCCACCACATGCATCACTTTCACCAACCATTTTTGGGGCCCCAACTTGCCAAATCATGTACCATGGCACACGTCCCCCTGCCCTCCAGGGGCCACCCTAGTCCTTTCTCCGTGAAAGGCAATGGAGAAAGAGACCATGTTACCAGCGATATAGGGAGCAATCTGAGCAATAAAATGGATGCTGGCCGGCCACAGCAGCTCACGCCTGTAATCCCAGCACTTTGAGAGTCCGAGGCAGGAGGACTGCTCAAGCCCAGGAGTTTGAGACCAGCCTGGGCAACATAGTGAGATCCCCGCCTCTACAAAAAAAAAAAAAAAAAAATACGTGTTGTGGCACACGCCTGTAGTCTCAGCTACTTGAGAGGCTGAGGTGGGAGGATTGTTCCAGCCAGGAGGTTGAGGCTGCAGTGAACCATGACTGTGTCACTGCACTCCAGACTGGGTGACACAGAGAGACCCCATCTCTTAAAAAAAATAAAATTTAAAAAGGGTACTCAGTCATCTAGGCTTCAAGCATTATACTCTGAGAATGTCCTTGACAGAAGATAAACACTCTGGCGTACCCCATGGAGGCTCTTCATTGTATCAATCAGTACAAACAGCATTCTCGGGTCCAGCTTCATTCTCACAACAGCCAAGCACAGGGTTACTGGACTCCTGTTCTGCAGGTGAATGCAGAGGCTTGGGGAAGAGATCTCGCTCAGGGTCATGCAAGCTGGCACACCAAGAAGCTAGGGGTTCTCCTCCCCCGCTCCACGCTACACCCCCACATAGGCAGGAACAAACTCCTTAGAAGGCTTGGTCTTTCTAGCTCTGTAGTTGCTTCTGATTTTCTATGGATGTGCTCAAGTTCTGACTACGCAGATGGTGGGGGGTGAGGAGGTGGCTGCGGGGGAGGAGTAAGATGGAGGAGAGAAAAGGCTTGGGGGAGATGGAAAAAAGCTGAAAGCTGACCACTTAAATATACGTGGGCTTGGGATTCTTTTCATGGCTAAAATAAATTCTTAGAAATATGTGCTGCTGAGGCCAAGTGGCCCTTCCCCCAAAAGCAACAGGGAAGAGTGTGGGGCCTGGCAGGGCAGGACCGAGGAGTCTGATCGCTAAAGTGCAAACATGAAATTCTGAGTATTTTTAGAGGAAGTCAGTAGGGATTTTGTCATTTATGGTGAATCCCTAGGGAGGGGTTAAAGAAAAAGTGTGTGTAAGGTCCACATTGTCTGTGCTGTTCCTGGCCATATCTTCAGGGCTTAGATCAGTGTCTGGCGCATGGGGTGCTTCTTGCTGAGTGAGTGAGTGAGTGAACGAGTGGGGAAATGAAATCACGCGGGAGGATAATGACTCTTCAGGGCTTGAGGGTAGGCAGCAGTGTCTCTGCAGCACACAGAGAAGATCAAAGGCATGAAGGTGCTTGCTAGAAAATGATGAGGGAGAGAAGAAAAACACAGAGGGACAGGGTCCGTCACACCTGGGCCAGGTCTAGGGTGAGAAGCCCCTTCTGGCAGCCTGAGGTACAGGAAGGTCCTACCCTGGCGAGGGCGTGGGAACGTGTGTGTGAGTGTGCACGTGCAGAGGTAGGGTGTGCACATAGCCCAGGCTTCTCAATCCCCAAGATCATGGAATGTAGACTTTTGTTTTTATATACAAGTGAGCTTCAACACATAGTTTCAGGGATACACAGATTGGTTGGACATAAAAAATGTGCTACCATTTTTGTAACCCTGTCTTAGCATCGACAAAATATTGGGAGCCCAGAGAAGCAAATAAACAAAAAGGAAGTGGCACAGGCCCTGTCTCGACCTCTGGAAGGCCTTGGCTACAGGCCAGAGAGAATGAGAGTCTTGGGTGAAGCCAGAAGACTGCAGGGCCCCAAAGGGTCTGGCTCTTTCCAACCCAAATGAAAAGGTAAGTGTCACATCTCAAGGTGAACCCAGACGGTGGATGTGGAGGAGAGACCTGAAGACTTCCACCCCAGGATGGGAATCCTGCTTAGAAGCAGCTCCTTGGGAGAAATGTCAAGGTTATACGTTAGGACAATGATGAACACACCAACGAAATCCACATGGAGCCATGCCTGTAAGACAGGCTCAGGAGTCAGGGAGACTGCTTGTCCTCTGCTCACCCCTCCAAGACCTGGGGCACGGGCCAGGTCACAGGCTCCCCTCCCCAGCCTGGGCAGCTTGCTGTGCCTGGCTGGTGCATCACCCTGAGAAACACACTGCACAGGACTGGAATCAACCAGTGCAATCCGTTACCTGCTTTTATAGGCATGCCAGTCACTTGCCGAAGTTATGCAGCCCAGCTCTGCTTAACCCACACCTGGCTCCTTCTCTTCCTCCATCAGGCTCTCTGTGCTTACTTTGAGTGTCTATGTGTGTGCTGGGGACAGGGAGGGGGTGTGTCACAGTACATCTGGGGTCAGAGGCAGTACGGAGGGTCCATGGGCATAGTCCTGATCCATTTCCACAACCCCTGCGGTACTCATGGCATCCCATGTACAGACAGTGCTGGTCCTATCTCAGCACAACTGGTCCAAGAAAAAACAAAGGCAGGCTGGAGTTGCTTTCTCCCTGGCTACTAATTATATCCCTGTAATTCCCTGCATACCCGCCCACACCAGGATGGGAGAGAGAAAGGAGAATGAGGGAAAAGGAAGAGATAAGAAAAAGGGTAGCTAGGATGGAGACACAGATACCAGGATGATGGGAAGGAGAGAAATAATGCACCCAGCAGCTGTCTGTCCAGGGGCAAATAAGTAACAAAGCACAGGCCTCAGCTTCCTCATCTCACAAGGAGAGTTGGGCTGACAACAGAGACGGAAGCCTCTGCAGATGCAGAACATAACACAGAGAAGGAGACCAGAGGGAAAGGACTGGGATGGAGCTGCAGGGGAGCAGGAAGGTGCTCTGCGTTCCCCTCCAGCCGTTGCAGTCGAGATGGGGCTGGGCGCTACCTGCCTTTTCCTGACACTGCTGATCCCATTGAGACCTGCAGGCAGTTGGCACCATCCTCTCCCATTTTCCCCGTGGAAACAAGGGAAAGGTCAGCACTGCAGTTTGTGAGCTGTGGGGACTCTGCCCTCCAGGCCCCACTGTCTCCTCTCCTTTCTCAAGGTCATGCTTCCAGAGCCCAGCTCCAGAAGTGTTGCCAAGGGAAACATGCCATTTATTTATCAGTAAATAGAAGCAAATCATCTGTGTGTATTTTGTGTAACATACATGCATATGCCTCTGTATGTTTATGTGCAGGCTTGCGTTCTGTCTGCTTTACACACGATAACTTGATTCACTTGTTCCCTATGACAAACCTCTGAGATCTGTACTATTCTTAACCCAAAGGGGAAACTGAGTTATAGAGAGGTTAAGAGATATGCCTTAACTCTTAGCCTCTAACAAGGTCACAGAACTAGTTAGTGGTAGAACTAGAACTAGCTGAGATGATCCAGCTCTGGAATCTCTGCCCCCGACTACCACACTGTGGTCTTATCGGGAGACTGTGCTGTTCCAATGCCCTCACGGCCCCAATGCATGTGGCTAAGAACTGAAGGAGAATGCTATGGAAATGACATGGAGAGCCAAGAGACCCTCTGGCATTCAGAGACGCCTCTCGACGCTGCCCGACCACGATCTGTTCCACGTATTAGATAAAATGTAAGACCTCAGGCACAGAGTAGGTGCTCGAAACACGGCTGGCTGAATCACATTTCCTGGCACGCCCTTGGGGCCACCTTTTCTGAGTCTGGACAGGACTGGGGTACTCACAAACCCTCTCCAGAGGCACAGTCCCTGCTCACTTCAAAAGGGAGATTGGTTGTTATTTTGTCTAAACTCACCTCAGCTCGCCAAGACTTCTGTTTGTAAGAGAACAAGACCAGACAGTTGTCTGTGCATACTTAAAACTAGTTTTAGCTTTCAAACACAAAAGCTATTCTGATTGCCCCATCTTATGGCCATTCTATTTTTTTTCCTCAGCTTTAAATTATGCAGTTTCAGGACGGCGTTCTCACAAAGAGGAAAGCAGCAATGAGAGAAAGTGTCCTCGGATGAGGCCCAGCTGCTGGGCAGGAGGGGCAGCTTTCTTGAGATAGTCAGGCCAGGCCACTGAGCCAGTTCCGGGAGCCAGCTTCTGGCCAGTGTAAGACCACCAGCTGGGACTTGAGTTCTAATTCAATCTGGGATATTACAAAACACCTATTCTCAGAAGAATTGAAGACACAAAGGTTACTGCCATTTGGCTCCTGGACACAAGCATTTCACTGCTTAAAAGAACAGAAGAGGCTGGGTGCGGTGGCTCACGCCTGTAATCCCAGCACTTTGGGAGGCCAAGGTGGGCGGATCACAAGGTCAGAAGATCGAGACCATCCTGGCCAACATGGTGAAACCCCGTCTCTACTAAAATACAAAAAATTAGCCAGTGTGGTGGCGGGCGCCTGCAGTCCCAGCTACTTGGAAGGCTGAGGCAGGAGAATCACTTGAACCCAGGAGGCGGAGGTTGCAGTGAGCTGAGATTGCACCACTGCACTCCAGCCTGGTGACAGAGCGAGACTCCGTCTCAAAAACAAAAACAAAAAAACCAGAAGAGCAGAAACCCAGAGGCAGTTGTTTTGTTCCCAACAGACTTGTTCAACTTGGACAAGAGTCAGATTACTCCTTCTGGAAGGGAGCCTCCAAGGTGTATTCTGTAATCCTACAAGGTACTAATTTTGAGGTGTCCAGTATGGGAAGGGAACACTGACCTTAATTTGGAGCTGCCACACCACTGGGGATTCATGTGGAATAACAGCACATTTCTAAGAGAAATTCTACAGGTGAGGGAACAGGCAGAGCTTGCACAAATCGTTCAACAGCATCCACCGAGTGACAGAGCCTGGGTTTGAATCATGATTCCTTCCCCCATGATGCTGCCCTACTATGGAAGCTCATCACCTCAGTGCAGTACCTTAAGCGCTAATAAAACCTATGGGCAAGCTACCTGAGCCCAGAGGATGAGGAGGCTAGTTGGGAATGAAAGAGGAGAGGATGGGAACATGAAAGGTTCCCGTGGACAGGAAGCCCTATTCAACCAACACTTAGTGGCCCATATCATCTAAACATTCCAATACTGCGCAAGTCATAGCAAGCAGGTCTTCTAGGCAATGCCCAAGAGAACTGCCCATGACACACAAGGCAAATGCGTTTCTAATGTTGTCAGCCCAGAAAAGAACAAGCTGCAGGCGTTTATGACTGAAGAAGCAGGGTGCTCTGCAGCTCAGCTTTCACCTTCCAAATCAATCTACCCAGGTCAGATTGCACTGCGAGCAAGTTTACACAGCAGTTTCGTTGCTGCTGAATTTTTCTGTATTCTATTCCTGTTAAAGGGAATCCCACATTAGACAGGTCAACGGCAAAGCACAACACAACCGTTCTTGATCTTCATGCAAAGAGACAAACAATCTAGAGTGAAAAATCAAAAGTGAAAGCTGTTAGATGCAGAACACTAGAAAGCATACCTAGCAACATGCAAGATAAACGTCCTCCCCACCATCATCCCGCAAATGCTCTCTGATCTGATAAAGCACTCGCTCCTGGAGAGCACCCCCCACGTAAATGCCAAGAACACAGAATACTCCTCTCCAGTGGAAACCCTCCAACTGATGTAGGTGCAGTGGGAAAGGCTGCCCCACCTCTACATAAATCCTAACTATTTCACAGCTTCTTTAGAAGTATTCTCTGCTAACAGACTCTGTTAGGGAAACAGTGATGGACGTTATTTACTCTACTCACCTCATGGTGCATTGGACTCACTTCCTCGACAGAAGGTGATCAGTATAAATGACGTGTGAGTCCTTTCAGAGATCCTTGCTGTGGTCAACCGAGGTGCTGGGCAATGACATTTCAGGGCCCCACAGCAGGTGACTTTCTTCCTCCCACCTTTCTCCTGGCCCAGCCTTCCTCCAGCCTTCCTCTGTGGCGGGTCCTCCTATGGCCTCCTCCCACTCTAACTCTGCAGCTCTGCCAAGATCTTGATGAAGAATGAAATATCAGTGGATAAAGCCTTCGGGTCCCTTCCCAAAGGAGTTTTCATAAGGCTTCATGAATATCAAAGGCTCTGGCTTCCTAAATCACTCCAGTGGTAGGGTGAGCCACTGCTAGGTATGGACAATGCCAGTGAGCAAGGTTATGATTTATGGATTTCGGCTTTTGCTCAGGTGCTCACAGGAGTATCACTCAGGGGTGTTTACAAAACCACTGTTGCAGGTGCAACCCCTGTGTCCCCTGCATCTTACACATTCAGCTCTTCAGGAACGAGTACAGCAGGACTCTGCACATCACTAAGGAGTAGGTGTCAATTCCTGATCCAGAGATGGCAAGTAGGTTTTGGCTCTTGTGTCAGCCCTAATAGTAGCTGCCTGTGTATGCTGTTGACGAGGGTTCTGGAGCCCTGCCTGGGGCCTGTGACTGCTGAGCAATGACTGCCATGGGTGAGGGGGACCAGGGTGCCAAGGGTCATGGAGCTGAGCTGCCATGCTTAGTGGGGGAAGACAAACCAGGAAGGCGTTGTTTCTCCTCAAACATTTGCGCATGCTTAAAAGACCAGCCCCCAGTGTTATTCATAGCTCAAGAAACATACTTCATGTTTGTGGAAATATAAACAGGTACTCAATTTTTAAGGTGAAATACGACTTTGTAAAATGTTCATATTTTTTGAAGTTATTCAAAAAGAAATAATCAGTGATACATGCGAGGATTTTTTTTTTTTGATTCAGTGTCTTGCTTTGTCACTCAGGCTGGATACGGTGGCTCAATCAGAGCTCACTACAGCCTTAAACTCCTGGGCTCAAGCAATTCTCCCACCTCAGCCTCCTGAGTAGCCTGGACTACAGACACACACCACCACACCAGGTTAATTTTTAGTTTAATTTTTCGTAGAGATGGGTGTCTCACTATGTTGCCCAGGCTGGTATTCCCAGCCTCAAGTAATCTTCCTGCCTCAGCCCATGCCCGGTCACATGTGAGTTTTATAACAGCAAAACAGTGCAAATAAATGAAATGCCCCCAAATTGAGAATGAATGGAAAAAAGTATGAAATATCCATGATATGGAACTCTCTCTACATTAAAAGGAATGTTCTTGAGAAATATTTAAGAATATTAAAAAAAAAAACTTTCAGAGGACACCTTTACAGAGATTACAGAGCAATATGAATAGTATGATCCAAACTTACTTAAAACTTTTACAAAAGTGTGTATGCAATCGGAATGACGGAAAGAATCTAAAGCTAAGCATCAGCCATGATCCCCTTCCTGCGGGTAGGATTATAGGTGATCTCCAGTTTGTCCTTTATGCTTTTCTCAATACAATTTCTGGAAATAATTGAGATAATGAAATATATGGCGTTTATGAGTAGAAAAAGAACAACAGGTGCTATTTTAAAGAAACAGGCGCTAGAGGTCCCAACAGTCTTCTAACCTTTTTTCCAGGTCAAGGGCCAGTTTCATTTGCAAAACCAGAGAGCAGGATCAGGCAGTTTCTATTCCTCTCACGCTGATATTTTTGTATTCCATCTTATCAGCCTCAGCATCAACTTATACTCCTTAAACAACATTTAGTCCTGAAATAAGCTTTGTATTTCTTTAAATAGGAGGCCACAGGAGTCTGTGAGGAGAGAGCAGGCAAAGGGTTCAGGTCGTGGCCCTCCTTGAGCTCCGCAGCCCTCAGCGGGAAGCAGCCCAGTGCCCAGCCCAGGGGGTGAAACCTCTTCATACATTTCCAACAGATGCCAGATCCTTTCTTCTTTGGAATTTCCCTCTTCCCCTAAGTTTCCAAGGAGGAATACGAGAAGACAAGCAGAAGCACCCACACTTGTGAAGACTGAAAGCAGTACAGATCTCTAACTTCTAATGATGAATTTCTAATCATGAGATGAATTTCTAATCAGGCTAAAAAAAAAATCACCCAAATGTGAATATGGTAGTCAAATACTTGTTTGCCCTTTCCATTGGTTATAAATGCTCCTCTTTGTAACACAGGGTATTGGCTATCAAGTCTCCAGGAAGGAAAAGCAGTTGTTGGCAAAACACATGCAAGTTCCCTGATTGGAGAGGAGTGTATACAGATGAGCTGCGGGTGCAGGGCAGTGGGTAGGGGGGACACAGCAGCTAAATGCCAAAGACACAAGGAAGTCACACCCTCCTCCACTGCACTCTCGTCTTCCAATTCACTGAGTTGGTCCTAAACCCCGAATGCAAGTTGAAATTTCTGCACTGGATGATTCAGATGTACAAAGGAAAATAACCCAGCATCCTCCTAATCCCTTATATGCAAAATAGACAGGTTAGATTTTGACTTCTCAAAGCCACAAGCTCATCTGAGCTATCTATTTGGCTTTTTATTAATATACAAAGAACCTCAAAAGAAAGAGAAAAATATCCAGAAGGTCATTGGCAGACAGAAGGAGAGAGCTTTTCTCTTCCCCTCCCGCAGACACGTACCAGTGTCAGCAGCTGTCGGGAGCACTTTCAGGGTTTTTTTTTAATCCTTCCATCCTCCCACATCAGCTAGAGTGGCTGAGAGTGGATTCTGGCACCAGCAGCCGGGGTGTCAATCTGCCCTTTGCTGGCTGTGCGTCCTGTGTGAGATGCCTCAGTCCGCCTACCCTGCAGAGCTGTACGGATTAAGTGAGTGAGCGCATATCAGCACGTGCTCAGGAAACAGCAGCTATTCCTACTGTTGTTATTTTCACGGTCATCCCACACCCTCTTTGTTTGACAGGGAGCAGCAGAGAGAGCCAAGCGTGGGCAGAGTGTCACAGGGTGTCCAAGCTGGGATGCGGGGGAGTCCTTCCTTTCTATGCAGGCACAGTTCCAAGGGAATACTTGAGACAGCCGGTGTGCTGTGAAATTTATTAGCACATTTCACTAAGAAGAGGACTCCATCTGGCAGGAGGCTGCTCCCTGCCGCCCATCAAACGCGGAGCTTGTCTCACCTGTCTCAGAGGAGTCCTGTCTTCCTGGACTGAGCCCGCCTGACCTGCTCTATCCAAGCTCCAGAGTTCTCACATTTGGAAGCCCAGAATTCTACAGAAAGTAGAATTACCATCCAACACCACCTCAGAATGATCCTTCCACACCAGCTAGAGTGGCTGAGAGTAGATTCTGGCACCAGCAGCCGGGGTGTCAGTCTGCCCCTTGTTGGCTGTGTATCCTGCATGACAGACCTGAGGTTCTGGCCTCTGGCTTCTTGCTGGATGGTTCCTGCCTTCTGCAGAGCTGTCCCCAGGGCGGTCACTGTCACTGAGTGGTCTGCTCCTATCACCACTGTTCAGGATGTTTATTGTATCCCAATAAATCACTGCGAACACACAACTCCAGGGTCAGAACATGAGGGCTGGGGCTGGGCTGGGCAGTAGAGTTGTGTGCTCAGACAGCAAGTGGGCAGAGCAGAACAAAGACGAGCAGCAGATGGAGACAGGAGGGCTCGGGTCTAGCTTTACCTCCCACGAGCAGTGAGATGCCAGGCAGATGACTGTTTTCTCCTCTACAGAATAAAGGAGTTGGACTAAGGATGTCTAAGGTTCTTTCTGGCTCTTTAAAATAACTAATTGCTGCCGGCACAGTGGCTCTCGCCTGTAATCCCAGCACTTTGGGAGTCTGAGGCAGGTAGATTATGAGGTCAGGAGTTCGAGACCATCCTGGCCAACATGGTGAAACCCCGTCTCTACTAAAAATACAACAATTAGCCAGGGGTGGTGGTGCATGCCTGTAATCCCAGCTATTCGGGAGGCTGAGGCAGGAGAATTACTTGAACCCGGGAGGCGGAGGTTGCAGTGAGCCAAGATTGCACCACTGCACTCCAGCCTGGGCGACAGAACGAAATCCCATCTCAAAAAAAAAAAAAAACTAATTGCTTTCTCTAGGTGATAAGCAGGCCCTAACTTTATTGCTACTGTTTCTTCTGTTAGAAGGGGACAATCCTCCCTTGCTTGTAAGACTGTCAGGAGGAGGCCCGGGATGGTATCTGTAAAGTGCTTAACAGTGCCAGGTACTAAGTGCTTAATAAACAGCAGCTACAATTATGGTCAGCTAGCAGGTAAGGGCCCACTCATATAGAAAGAACACTTCTCTGGGCATAGAGCTGCCTGCCTGTGGTGCAGAGCAGAGGTCAGTCCACCTGGGTGTAGGAAATAGGCCCTTCCTAACTCCAAGTGCAAACAGTCTCCTCATAAATGAGACCCTAAATGTACAGGTGTAAGGTGCTGAGTTTGACTCCCTTGAAGCAAATCCCTTGAGATATGGGGGGAATGGTGGTTTACCTCCAACGGCAGGGAAGGACAGATGTCCTACAGATGACTTAATCCTGATTCCAACACTGTGTGCCACTGTGGTTTACAGAATTGGAGAGGTGAGCAGTGACTATCATAGGCACAAAGGAGCAATGGCAATCCAGGTGAAATGCTGACATCAACACACGATAAGTCCTTTATAAAGGCGGAAGCTGTGATGATGATGATGATCCCAATAACACACGGATGAAAAGATCTGTTGCCCAGAGCTAGAAGGGCCTCACTAAGACAGCTCTGCCTATGAATGGATTGCTCGGCTGCAGAGCCTGGCTGCTGGCCGGTGCACTATGCTGAGCAACTGCAGCTCAGGCCCCCCAGAGTCCCCAGGAGCACTTAGCACGAATAGAGCTTGGGTTCTGGAGTCAGGCATATCTGACCTACAGAACAGGTGCCTTGGTCAAGGTACATAACCCCACACAACCTTTATTTCCCCATCTGTGAAATGGCAAAGATGAGAGTGCCCACCTCAAAGAGTCATCATGAGATAAAATGAAACACTGGGCATAAAGCACAGTGCGACATCTGGCTCATACAGCATTTGGAATAAGCACTGGCCATCAGTAAGAATGCCATCTGATGCAATGATAGCATTTCGGGCATGTGTCCCCCAATGCAGACGTGGTAATCAGGCTCTTTCTTAAAGACCAGTGAGGCCAAATAAGAATGTACTTCTGGCTTGAATTTGAGTCTGAGGAGGAGGAATGTGATATTTATAGAGACTAATAATAGAAAACATATACTCCTCATTGATACATCTTTCTGGCTACTCCTTCGAGTCCAACTACAGAAAGCTTGGCAGGTGAGCATGTCACAGGTTAGCAGACAAATACCAAACACACTTTTACTTCTGGAATCAAGAGCAGCAGAAGTTATTCTGGGGATGTTCATGTGCTTCCTGGTTCTGATGAGGATTTTAAACTACCACATGGGAGCCAGTATTGAACTGCTTCTACGCCCACCTTTCCTGGCCTCTCTGATAGACACAGGATACAACACAGCACAAAGAAATCACATCACTGCCATTGCAGGGATTATAATAAAATGGTCATCAGGTGGTTCATTCATAAACAGGATTTGCTGTCAAGCTGATGCTGAATACAAAGATAAAACAGCCTCCTCCCATTATCCATTCCCAAAGGTAATAACTCAATCCCTTTTCTCTCTGTATTCAAAAATCTCCCAGTCATCTGGAGCCACATGGCTAGTTCATATATGCTCATCTACAAGCACCTGAAGAAATGGCATCAGTGGTACAGCTTGGAGATATGGGAGCTGGGATTTCTCCTGACTGTGTGTAGTTCTCTGAAGGAAGGTACCACCTCTCTCTCCACCTGTTTGAAACACCACCTACTTCTTGCCTGTTCTCTGTAAACCCTGCAAGGACAAACACCCCCGTAAAAACTCTTCTCTGAGTTGCCGTACAGCCCTGAGCATGGAGGCTTCCCTTGCAGACTGCAGATCTCAGCATGGCCAACATTTCCTGAAAAGGGTAAAGACCATAAGGAATGTCTGGATGAGATAAGAAACTCTTTCACAGGCCTTCACTCCTTCAGTCTTCTTCATAACCCTACAAACAGGGTTGCTATTCCCGTCCTTCATAAAGACACTGATGAGTCAACCCAAAGAGAACAGCCATTGCCTGAGGTTCCAAGGTGATTTACGTACAAGGTGAAAGATGATGGCCAAGTCATGAGCCTGTAGGGCTGCAGCCACCTTGAGGGGACCTTTCTCTGATCAACAAAGCCACCCCAAGGACTAGGGGGGCCCTAAGGGAACCCATCTGCTGCCTCACCACCAACCATGGCCTCACTCACATGACTTCCAATTCTTACTCCTAGTCCAGCCACTGTCCTGAGCCAACCCCTAGATGTCCAACTCTGGGGGAGGAAGACTGCACGCAGCATGCCAAACCTCACCCACCTGCTGCCTGCCCAACCTGCTCTCCCGCTCTGTGACCAGCACCCCATTCACTTAGTAATTCAGGCCACAACCCTGGAGACCTCCCTTCAACCCCTGCTCCTCACCTTCTCTTCCACATCCCATCCATAAGCTCCATGTTCAAATTACTCTCTCCAAGTCCTATCTGCCCATTCAAGGATGCCGGCTCCCCACTACGTCCCCTCAGCATCTCCTCAGGCTAACTGTAGTAGCCTGCTAATCAGACCCAGTGTCCACCGTCATTATTAGAATTCACTTTCAAAAACACAATTCTCATCATACCACACCCCTCACTGAAATGCCCCATTGGCTCTTCAATGCCTACCTCCACTTTCTGTACCTTTTCAGTTTCAGCTGTATTAAAATACTCACATTCACCAGGATGCAATGTCCTTCAGGCCTCCTTGCTCTTGCATTGTTAACTGGTCATCTTCCACACACTCATTCTTACTTCAATACCCAGCCCAACTAGCCTATCAGCACCCTAGAGGTAGTTCCTCATTCCTCTGTGCCCTCGTAGTGACGGATCCACCCCTCTGATTTAATAGACAGAGCCAACAGTTACCAAGCATGTCCTCTACAGTGCCAGGTGCTCTTCTAGGCACTGACACACGTTGGCTCATTTAATCTGCATCCTCCCCTCCTGAAATCTTATCATCCCCATTTTACAGATGAAGAAAACTGAAACCAGAGATTCAGGGACTTGCTCAAGTGGCTGGATTTGAACCCAGCAAGTGTGACTCCTGAACTTCATTTCCTCACTGCTACCCTCAGCATACTGGATTGTAATTACCCATTTCATGTTTATCTATTGTACAGGGCTGGGCAATTCGACAGAGCAGGGGCCATGTGCTATTCATATTTGCAGACCCAGAACTCAGCAAATGTCACACACCTGGTAGGAGTTTGGGAAGCATCTGTCCAAGGGCAGATAGGAGGCCAGCCCCAGATGAATGGGTCTGCTAGATAATCACCAAGTTAATTAAGTCAAATGGACTTCTCTTGTAATCACAGGATAGAAAACCAAGCACTGTGTGGAAGAGACAGGCAGTATTTTGTGCCATTTTCCTTTACTTAATTACAAGATAAATTAATCCTACTGTGAGTTACTAATTCAGATGCCAGACCAGTGTCAATGGCAGCCACAGGGCACTCTGCCTCCCTGTGCTGGGCCTTCTGGCAGGGCACACCTAAGTGGGGCCCTGCAGAGTCCCTTCCAGAAGCCCACCCTAAAGTCTGATCACTTGTGGAAGAAACTGACACCCACCACTACTGTACTGGGCAGAACCAGTACCTCCTTCCCCTCCCAGCTCTCCAAGTTGACATAAGCAACAGTCCCTCACTCTTGCTGCCAAGAATCTGTGCATCAGCAGGAAGGAGAAAGGAGACGCCAGGTACTATCCATGCCAAGCCCAGGTTATGGCTGTAGGGTTTCCAAAGAAAACCCTGTAATCAAATGCACTGTGTGAAAAGGGAAGCTGTGCAGGTCAGCACCCACACCTGTACTCAAACCCAGGTGCATCAATCTCTGCTTTCAAGACCCTGTGTCTCAGGTTTAATCACAGCTTGTGCAGGGCTCTGCCCACCAAAGAGCTCAACAGTCAAGAGGAAGAGAGAGCTTAAGTGGAATAAAGACAGGAGCAGCTGAAGTGGCCCAGGAGACGGCAATGGGTGAAGTCAACCCAGAAACAGGAAAGGGGAGAGTCAGAGTGCTAGTTCCTGTGGACACAGATGGCTCTGGGAGGCCAGCTCAGGAGAGTGGGTGGTCATCTGCAGTCGTGTTCTCCCTAGAGAGGAGTGACAATGAGGCAGACACTATCCATGTGCACAGCGCTTATAGTTTATAAACGTACTGTCACACACATTCCTGCCCTTCTCCCAGGGAACCTCTGAAACATCTATCATTTTGCCCATGTTATAGATAAGGAAACTGAAAGCCAAACAAGGTTGCGAAATGTACCTAAAGTCAGAGACAGCACTGAACCTAAGATCTCAGTCTCCAAGCCCAGAACATTTCCTTTCTCAGCACATCCTGCTGCCAGGTTGTGAGCACACTCAGGTATAGTGTAATCCTGGCACCAACAGACTGGCATCCCAGGCAGATGTGACCAGTCTGTTCTCTGGGTGTCCCTGGGGGAATGTGCCCACGTTGCTGCTGCCTGTACTCTGAAGCAGCTCCAACCTCTGTAGCCTCCTTCCTGGACGGCCTGCCATGATGGAGCTGCACTTCTCACTCAGTCTCAGCATTTTTGCCTCTGGCCGGCAATGGACATCTCATGCTGCAGTGGACCAGTTGTGCACATCAACCCTGATCAGAGGCTGGACCCTCTGCTAGTCTGGGCTTCCCCCATCCCTGCCTAAGCAGACTCCCTGGCTGGCTCAGGCAATTAGCAGTGGGAAGAGAAAATCACCCACCACTTTATTCTGTCCTGTCAGTGTCCTTACTGCTAACTTGGCTGAATTCCTTGTTGTGTGAGCAGGGAAGCCCTTTTGTGCCTAGCCCAAATCCCAGCAACCCTCCATGCCCAGGGTTCCTGGAGCTGCCGGCTGTGTTCTCTTCCCTTGCAACACTGCAGCTGGGCATCCAGGACAGTGTGAGCCACCCCTCCCCTCTCATCATTTCCTTTCTTCCCTTCACCCCAGTATGCTGGGGTCACAGCGTACTATGCCCTCGTGTTAGAGTACCCACTCCTGCCCGTCTCCCATTCACATCCACTCTCACAGAGCTTGCAAAATCTAGCTCGGCTGTGGCCCTTTTCATGAACTTTTGTCATCCACAGCTTATAAAAAGATTCCTTCTTTCCTCTGGATTCTCAAGCACTTTACAGCTTTCTCATGCAAAATTTCTTTCTACTGTGGACTACTGCTGCTGGACATTAGTACTGTAAGCTTTAGTTTTGCCCGATTCTTCCCTGTGAGCCTGCATGGTTAGGAGCCCAGCATGTACCACGGAGCCCAGACATGCTCAGAGTCAGCCCTGAGGGTCTCCCTGCAGAATCACCTGTGGTTGCTGATGGAAATACTAATGATTTGTTCCTCTACCTGAACATTTTGAAGTATTTTAATTTTTAACAGGACACAAGGGTCTCGTAAAGGAATGACATCCTAATGATGGAATTTCAGGAATGTCCACTCATGGGGACTTTTCCATAGTCATGTAAGAAGAAGAGCCGTTTGAGTGTCAGGCCTGTAGCTGGCCAACTGTGAGCGCCTGAACTGCACTGAACAGGCCACACTGATGGTGGGCAAGGGAAGCCCTGGCTTTTGTATTCTGGTCACCCCTGATCTCACGGAACTGGCTCACTGATGTGACCAGCTGTTTAGGTTTGCACAGAACAAAGGGGTTTCCTTAGGTCCCAGATTTCAGCTCTGAAAGCAGGGCAACCAGGGTAAACCAGGGTGGTCACCTGAGAGGAGGCGAGTTGTTATGAAAACATGTACAAGGTGTTCAGGCATCTTTAGTTTTTATTTTATAGGAGAAAAAGCTATATTCATTTAATGTATATACATGGGAGTCTTCTGAAGACTCAACATTTCAATGAGTAACAAAAGCTTACATACTGTCTTGAAGTTACAGAAAGAATAGGGGCATGGATCCTAGTAAAAAAAGGTTATGGGAGGGGGAGAAGAGGAATGTTCAGGCAGGGATCTTTAAATGTCATGCTGTTCTGGCAATGGCTCCCTGCCATCTCACTGTCTCTATTTTATGTACGTATGTAGGTATGCATTATGTACGTATTTAAGTGGAGGTCTTGCTCTGTCACCCAGGCTGGAGTCCAGTGGAGTAACCACAGCTCACTGCAACCTTGACCTCCTAGGCTCAAGCGATCCTCCCACCTCAGCCTCCAAGTAGCTGGGACCACAAGCATGTGCCACCATAGCCCAGCTAATTAAAAAAATTTTTTTTTGTAGAGATGGGGTCTCGCTATGTTGCCAGGGCTGGTGTCGAACTACTGAGCTCAAGCAATTGGCACCCCAAAGTGCTGGGATTACAGGCCACCATGCCCAGCAATTTTTTTAAAAAAATTTTGAGACAAGGTCTCACTCTGTCACCCAGGCTGGAGTGCAGCAGTGTGAACACACATCACTGCAACCTCGAACTCTGGGCTCAGGCAATCCTCTTACCTCAGTCTAGGTGCACCACCAAGCCTGGCTTATTTTAAAATTGTTTGTATTTTTCGGAGAGATAGGGTCTCACTGTGTTGCCCAGGCTGGTCTTGAACTCCCAGGCTCAAGTGATCCTCCCACCCAAACCCATTCTCTCGGCTTTCCAGCGTGCTGGGACTACATGTGTGAGCCACCATGCTGACCTCACAGTCTCTAGAGTGACTCCCAATGCCTCAAAGTTGGAGAGCAGTACAGACAGCACCAGGAGCAGTGGGTTCTGAAGGGGCCTGAGGCCCACGAGCTTTGCCTGGCTCTTGCCTCTATTTCTGGCTTCCGAAACAAAACCTGTTTCAGCGAAAGACATGCTGTGCTGATGCCTTTGGACAAGGCTGTGTGGGTGGGCAGAGTGAGCAGAGGAGGGGACGAAGCTGGTAGTGAGAGAAGCCCAGCTGAAGACAGCAGATCAGACTTGGTCATCCCCTGTGACTTCGGGGATAAGCAACAGTGGTGGTGGAACCCAGAGAAACAGAGTGTTTGTCCCGTCCGTCCAAGCACAGTCGAAAAGCTTCCTGACTTAAAACAAGCCGGTTTTCTGCACAGACAGAAAGATGATGATTTCTTTGGGGAAATACTTTTTGCAAAGAGGGTTGGAGCAACTGGGGAAGTATTGGATGCTATATATATTTCAATCATTTAGTTAAATTTAAAAGTACTACTGAATGTCACATTAACAAAAACAAGAAACCAGAGTAGTAAAAAGAGGGAATATTTGCCAATACTTTCAATGTTCTGACTCTGGATCACTGGGTGAAACTTACATTTTGATTGCGAGGGGAGGGAGATAGGGGAGGGAGAGGGGATCTGAGGCATGTACGTGTGGAAACTTGGCCAGCAGGTACAGCAGAGTGCAGAGAGAGGGACTCTGGGCAGAGACCAAGTCAGGTTCAAATTCTGCCCCTGGCATGTGAGGCTGAACGAGGTATCCTTGGGCAAGGTATGATCCCTCCTAACAGAGCTTCCTACCTGCTGAGCACCCGCCGTGCACTGGGCACACACTGCACAGCAGCCAAAGGTGCCCTTGGTTCCCTCCGGGAGTAGGGGAAGAAGTTTTATCATCCACATTTTACAAATAAACAAAACCTAGAGGATAGAAGGAACTCATCCAAGGCCACATAGGCAGTGAGGAGCAGAACAAGAGCGCTAGGTGTGTTTGACTCACCTCAGTCTTCTCATCTGTAAACGGGTATTGTGATCATAAGCAATAGTGTGTTATAAAGTCCTGAACACAATTCTCTGTAGCCAGGTGCTTCCTTAACTATGAGTTCCCTTCTCTACCTCCTTTCCTCCTTTTAGGAGTGCCTAACCATTGCTCTCAAAAGCTGTTTCCAGAAACACTGGTGTTGGTTCAGGGCCTGCTGACTTCTGAGCTGCTGTGGTTTGTTCATTTTTCCTGAAGCTATAGCAAGGACCCTGGTTACAGGACTATTTAAGTAAATACGTTTTTAATCACCGAACTCAACTTTGCTTTCAGCAAAGGTGACAGTTAAAATTGCTGCCTTTTATTTTGCCAGTCAGCCCAGCATGCCACATGGAAGAGGTGGTTTTTCCCCCTCATATGATACATTCATGCCCAACATTAGGGCTGAAATTTCAGTCTAGCGCACATGTTAATTTAGGATTTCAATGTAGATTCCCTGTAACTCACTCTGTCCTCTTGTTTGCTGAATCACAGTGTCTTCTGGCTGTGGGGCCTTGACTTTGAATCCAGAGACAGACGCCTGGTAATTACAAGGTTTCCTTCCTACAGCGGGGGGATTGGCAAGTAATTGCCTTGTTTTTTAAGGGAGAATTTTGAGCAGTATTTTAAAGAGCAAGCCCCACAGCTTTTACGTGACAGGAAAAATGAAATAAGCCCTTAAAGTACTTCTACCTCCCTTCCTAACGCAAAAAGGATTTCAGAGAAGGACCCACGTCTGAGGTTCCACTGAAATGAAGGCAACATAAGAACGGCCTGTCTGGATGGGCACCAGGTGTAGCAGTAGTGCTGAGTCAAGGTTGATTTCTGCCTCAACTCCTTTTAGAGCACACAAAGGTGACTCATTTATTGTAGGGAAAATTAGAAAATACAAATAAGCAAAAGGAAAATACCACAAATCCCCACCACTCTGAGCTATATGCTGTTTGCATTTTGGTAAATATCTCTCCAGAGAAAATGAAGGAGAGTGTGTGTATGTTTTACATTTAAAGATGAACTGGCCTTTTGCCCTCCCCCGGCCCCCGCTTTTGTTTGAGATGGGGGAGTTTTGCTGTTGTGGCTCAGGGGCTGGAGTACAATGGCGCTATCTCGGCTCTGCAACCTTCCCCTCCTGGGTTCAAGCGATTCTCCTCCCTCAGCCTTCCGAGTTGCTGGGATTACAGGTGCCCACCACCATGCCCAGCTAATTTTTTTTGTATTTTCAGTAGAGACGGGGTTTCACTATGTTGGCCAGGCTGGTCTCGGAACGCCTTACCTCAGGCAATTCACCTACCTCAGCCTCCCAAAGTGCTGGGATTATAGGCGTGAGCCACCATGCCCAGCACTCTTTTTATAACCTGATTTTGCCCCCATTTAACATCGCATAGTACACAGTGCTTTGTCAGTAAACACACATCTCCTCTCTGTCCTGACTGTGCTCAGTGTGGTGCCTACAGCAGCAGCATCACCTGGGAGCTTGCTGGACATGCAGATTCCCAGGCCCCACTCTAGCCCTGCTGAATCTGACTGAGCATTTTAACAAGCTCCCCAGCAACTCGTATGCACTTTAAAGGCGTACTGAATATTCCATGTTAATATTCCATGTTATAAATGTGTTATGGCTACACACAGTGGCTCATGCCTATAGTCCCAGCACTTTGGGAGGCCAAGGCTGGAGGATCGCTTGAGCTCAGGAGTTTGAGACTGACCTGGGCAACACAGCGAGACCCCATCTCTACAAAAAATTAGGCAGGTGTGGTGGTACATCCCTCCTAGGCTCAAGCCTAGCAGGCTGAGGCAGTAATGAGCTGTGATTGTGCCACTGCACTCCAGCCTGGGTGACAGAGCAAGACCCTATCTCAAAAAAAAACAAAACAACAGCACTATAATTTAGACAACCAACCTCTTAGGATGTGAATATACAAGTTTCTCTTTTCTAGTTAGTACTGTGATGTGTATTCTTATGCCAAATGTCTCTGTTTCCCCTGTCTGGTAATCTGCCTAGTGCACATTAGCAGAAGATGCTCTTAAGAGAGGTGACGGAAGTTGCCAAATTTCACTCTAGTCAGTAGTGGGAGCGCCCATTTTCTATACAAATCCTAGCAGTTATTTGTCTCTGTCAATCTTTGATAGTTTGATAGAAAGAAACAGTACTTCATCACCATGGCTAACTTATCTGAATATGAGTGTGGTTAAACATAAATTCATTTACTTATTGGCCTTTTGTTTGGATTAAACAAATTGTTTGGTTTTGCCTTGGAAGTGATTGTCAGTTTTCTTCTTGATTTGGTAAGACATCTCTATCTATTAGACATTATCTCTTCGAAATGTGTTATAAATATAGACCTGCTTTCAGACATGGTGTTCTGCCCAGCACTGGGTTATGTTTCAGCGGCAGGAAAGGATTTTGGAATAGGAAGCCTGAACGAGGGGGAATACACGCATCATCGCCATCTTCCTCCTTCCACCCACATAAATAGTGTTGCTTGTGGAGGTGAGTTCAAGTTCCTAACCTAATGTCTCCAAACTCAGATGACGTGTTCCTGCTGCTTTAGCGGCCCAGAAGAGCCTTGCTGAGCTCTGAAAAGGAGCATTCCCCATTTCCTTCTATTTTTAGATGCTGGATTGTTTTAGAGCATGGAGCTGGAAGCACTTCTTTTTGATAAGCCTTCTAGTCTAGCAGATAGAAAGTGGTATGTAGAGTGTCACTTACATAAAATTTTAACTTTCTAAATGGCAAGCAGGCAGAGACATAACGAGAGATGTGCTTTAAAGCTTTTCATGTTTCTAAATGGCCTTCCTCATAACCTCATTTCCAGGATTCATTATTTCTGAGCCAATAATAAATTAGGCTTACTGATAGTACCTTTCTCTCTTGACCCTGATTCAATTACTTATTAAGGGAGTCAGCATGGTTTAGATTTAGAATCAGAATAAAGGACAAAGTGGGCAGAATACGTGGTCCCAAACAGCCCATGGGCTTGGGGGAAGCGCCTGTGGTCTCACTGAGCTGTCTGTGTGCATACCCAGCAGCCAGGAGGCCAGGCCTGAGGGAGGCTCGGCCAGTGCTTAGGTCAGGTGACTGAATCAGGGCCTGGTGGGAAAAAAGAGACTTATCTTGTTTCTTGGCAGGTACCTGGCTGGGCTGTCCTCTGTGTCCACCTATTCAGAGACACAGAGAGGCCATGGCTTGCAGAAGGGTGGCGAACTGGGTCAGGGAGGTCCACAGCCCCCAGGGAAGAAGTGGAATAGCCATGGTCCCAGTGGCACCTTCATCATCACTTTTAAGCCTGAAGTGTCCAACACCCTCACTGTGAATGTTCCGACAAGCTCCTAGGGTAGGGCTCAAGCCTGCAATTGCATTCCAAAAGGTAACGAGGTATTGGCCAAGCAGATCAGATCGTGAAGAACATTTTCAGGAATCAGCCATAGGGTTACATAATTGGAGGGGAAGTTACATGGAGAGATGTGGCAGCAAAGTAGGGGCTGTGTATTTTGACACAGGCCAGCGAAAGCAAATGCGTGCCACGGTGGGGCTGCTCCCTACTGCCCCCGACACTGTACATAACTCAGTGTGGAGCTCTCTCTACTGCTTCCAGTAGCTTCCCCGACCAATTCACATTAGCCCCAAAGCTGAAACGTGCATCCCTGCTCTACTGCAATGGAGAGCCACTGAAGGGCTGGGCCTGAGGATGGCCAAGACGGTAACTGTAGTTTTACAAGATCACGGACTTAGGGATACTTGACACAGAAGGTGGCTTGGAAAGGATAAGAGTGGACACGCTTTGCCAGCCGGGGCGCGTGGATTTCCAACCAGGCTGAGAGCAGGACCCTGGCCTCCTGAAAGCCAAGCAGCTAAGGGGCTTGAGTGGGATGAGCCCTGCTCCCTCACTCCAGTGTACACCGAATCGTCCTCCTGGCTGCACATGACAACCGCTGCCACTTCCCCTTGTTGGCCACATTTTTAATTGCCCAAGAATGAACTGCAGAGAGGGTGAGGCTGGGAGCTGCTTTCTTTGGGAGCCACGTGTGTTATCTCTCAGGGTGACTATGATCCTGAAAAGCAGCAGAGGAGTTGCTAGTGTCTTGGGCTCTGGTTGACTCAGGCCACAGAAATGGGGAAAGGAGGAGGGGTCTCCTGGGCTGGAGACAGGAAAGGTCAGGAGCCAGGGGGGCCCTCCTGTTGAGTGGGCTCTCTCCTATGCCCACCTCTGGCCCCAGTGCCCTGGGAAGACTGGGAGGAAGACTGAGAAGACTGCCTTGGGCTCAGATTGCTGCTGGAAGGAGACAAGGTGTGTGGGCCTAGCCCTCCCACTGACCATCTTCCCTCAAGGTCCATGTCTCAAAAGCCTTCGATGCAAATCTCTGCTATGATGCAAAACCCCTGGAGTTTCTACGCAAGTGATGACATTTTTCTTATAAACATACATGTGCGTGTATATATAAAACTTTCCATAAAATGTGAAGGGTTCCTAGGACACCCAAACCTTATCCCTGGACTTGTAAGATCTCACAGCCTTCAGGATGTCAGCAGCAGAGAAGCAGGGCTTTTCTACTGCTTAGACACTGTGGGCACAGTACCCAGAAAATAAAGTTTAGAAGAGCTGTGGAAATGTTCAAGCCCAGAATAAGGTTGTATTAACGCCATAATATAAAAAGCAGGTTGAAAAATCCAATCAGTAAATGTTTCATTAAAATAAATAAAGTTTAGTCTTATGTCAACTGGTCAACAGCAACTCAACTCATACACTATTTAGAATGTATAGGTGGTGTAGGAGGTGGAAGAATGGAATCTGCAATGATCTGGGATGGGACCTGAGGACATTACCCTGTCCCAAAGTGACACTGCCTAGGGCAGAAAAGGTATCATCCTCACCCCGCTCCCTTTATGAAGGAGAAAACCGAGGCCCAGAAGATAAGTGACTTGCCTGAATCACATAGCCAGAAGGTGGGAGGATGAGAAAACAGAACACAGCTCTGGAGTTAGAGGCTGACAGTTAGATTGGGATAGGCCCTAGAATGTACCAATCATCAGGCGAGGCTGCTCCATGACACGGCGGGGACACAGCAGAGAGGGGGAACCCTGCAACCAGAAGGACAACTCAACACCATATGTGGGTGACCAACTCAACACACCTGGCTCTGCCCACCATAAGTACGTGACCAAATCAACACCTCTGGCTGTGCCCACCATAAGTGGGTGACCACTGCTTCTTTACTGCTGCCAACCCAGTTCCATGGTGAGCCTCTATCCTCCAGATGAAAGGGACCCAGATGCTCTCTCACCCACCTATGCCCCTGGGTCCACACAGCCTTCAGTCAGAGCTGGCCTCAGCTTCCTCACACCCTCTTTAGAATCACCAGCAGAGCCCAAACCCCATTCTTGGCTCCTCCCAGCCTCTCTCACCTCACCTCAACATCCCACCCCTCTTCTGGGGTTCATCCTCTCTGCCTGCAGCAAACGAAATCAGCCTACATTTGTTTGACAACAGCTGCGTTACTGGTGGTCTTTCCCAGTGGGCTTTCAAAGGGTGAGGGCAAATCCAAGTCTAAGGTTGGGTATCTCACCCAGAGGGTGGAGGTGGTATCAGAAAATCTGCAGCATCTCCATGCCCTGCCCATCCCTACCTGCCCACTCCAGGGAGCCTGGCTTGCTCCTGCAGCTCAGAATCACAGGGCCAGGGAAGGCTTGCTGGGACATCTCGAGAAGCCCACTCGTTGGGTGTGTGTTTTAGCAAAGGCTCATTGCCAGGTTCTTTTTTTTCTGAGATGAGGTCTCAAAAAGGCTAAGAGTGCAGTGGCGTGATCTCAGCTCACTGCAACCTCCGCCTCCCCGGTTCAAATGATTCTCCTGTCTCAGCCTCCCAAGTAGCTGGGATTACACCACACCCAGCTAATTTTTGTATTTTTAGTAGAGATGGGGTTTTGCCATGTTGGCCAGGTGGGTCTCACACTCCTGACTTCAAGTGATCCGCCTGCCTTGGCCTCCCAAAGTGCTGGGATTACAGGTGTGAGCGACCACACCCAGCCTCATTGCTTTTTTTTTTTTTAAATCCACCTCTGTTTCACACTGACTGGTCATAGTGACTGAGCTCAGTCCATCAGGAAAGTGCCAGGGCATGTGGCCAAGGCAGGACAGTTTGCCTGAGTGTGGGGGGCGGGGCGGGAGGGAGCTGCTATCAGCCTTTCACCATCACTGACATCTGGAACAAAGCAGATGGGGGACTTCATGGCAACACCTCCAAGGGCCTGAGACATGGTCCCGACTCACCTTCTTTTTGGTCATCAAAACATTTAGGAAAGGTTCAGAAATTGCATATGGGACTATAGCTTAGTGATTTTCTGATTTTGTCCCCTTATTTTCTCCCCTGGGAAAAAATATGAGTTTGCTCTGTTTCCCTGCAGGGATGTAATAGAGGTTTTATGGATAGAGAATTTCTCAAATTGCATCATTGTAAAACGGTATATGCTAAGGTGCACCTTATGTGTGAATTTCCCAGAATCAGGAAAAAGTATAACACACAATGCAAATGTCAAATGAAACCCTTTCTCCTCACCCCTCTCCCTCCTCCTTCTCTCCATCCTCCTCACACCTTAAGACCTCAGTGATAAGCTTTTGCTTCCTGTAGTAAAACAATTTCTAAGACCAAACTATGAGGTACTAAGAAGAGAGAGCTGTATTTGGTCATCTATAAAACAGCTCCTACTGTATTTTGGTGCACTTACAAAAATGTGTTATTTCCAGAGAAATAAACATCTTCCTCACCATTTCCAGTAGCCAATAAATAGCAGAGGCTTTATAATTATTAAGCAGCCCCAAACGCTCAGCACCGATCTTCATTAGATTCAATAAAAACGAGCCCCACGCTGCATGTCTTTCTTCCATGCTCAGCAGCGGTACGAGCCCGCCCCAGAGAAGGGGCCCAAGCTGCCCTTCTCCCCTAAAGGGAGCCAGACACAGGCGTCCTGCTGGGTGTTTGCTCATTTTAATGATGTGGTTAGAAAGGAACAGAGATGAAATGAACTTTTTATAGGAAAAGGCTGGACCGAGGCTTACTAGGACTGTGAAGCTTCACTATCAGATCTCCAAACGAAAATCCTACTTGCTTTGATTTTTTTTCCTAAGAGTGCCTTGGTCATGTGTCATGGGGCTGATCCCCCAGCTGCCACGAGCTTTGGATAACCTCAGTGCTTCCTGGCTGCATCCCACACAGGGGCTGCCCTGAGAGGCGTGGGGAAAGTCAGGGGTCCTTTGGGGATCAGCACTGACCCATGGCCCCTCAGGGGCATACCTCCAGGATAAGAGGACGCCTGTGCCCCACGTGCCTCTGCGTCTCCCCCTCCTTCCAGCCCACTGGGTGAGAGTCAAGCTGGGGAAGGCCAGCGCCCGAGGCCCGGCTGATGAGCCCCAGGCTTTGATGACAGGCCTGCTTGACAGGAAGGCTTCAGATGTCACTTCATCCCAGGCAGCTCTTCTCCCCTCCAAAGCTGAGTTACAAAGCACCCAAGCTTTGTGATTTGATCTCCGGCTTGCAGGAGCCCTGGGATGGCAGCTGCTTTGGAACACTGAGGCTGCTCAGCCCTTGCCTCCACCTGCCGGTCCTCCTCCTGGCGCCTCTTGCAAGCGCGTCCTTCCCACCACCAAAACTGCACTCCATGCCCGCTCCTCGGCAGCGGCCTGCTCTCACCCAACGAGATTCCCCATGAGGACCTGAGGGTCCACCCCACGATGG
Source organism: Ateles fusciceps (assembly GCA_036589455.1). Lineage (NCBI taxonomy): Eukaryota > Metazoa > Chordata > Mammalia > Primates > Atelidae > Ateles > Ateles fusciceps. The sequence goes on from JAZHEH010002229.1 coordinate 1,517,065, forward strand.
AGATGTAAGCCCCTCAGCGCTTGGCTCTCTGGCCTGGGAAGCAGGGGCTGAGATAGAGGAAGTTCAGCCCACCAGCCTGAAGGCAGGCCTGGCTGACAGCACACCAGACCCCACTGGGCTCAGCCCCAGAGCCCGGAGCAGCAGCGGGAGACAGCTCTCCAAGCCTAGCTTCGAGGGAAGAGGAACTGGAGGAAGAGGTAGAGGAAGGGGGAGGAAAGGGAGACGGTTGGGGGGGGGAATGAGGGAAAAGAAATGGGGATAGAGGGAGAAAGGAAGGAAAGAGGAGGGGAAGAGGAAGAGGAGGGAGGAAAGGGGAACAAGAAGGGGAAAGGGAACGGAAGGTGGAGGAAGGGAGAGGGTAGGGGAGGAGGAAGGGGAGGAGGAAGGAAAGAGAAGGGGGAAGGGGGGAGAGGGGGAGGAGGGAGGAGACAGCGAAGCCAAGGGAAAGGAGGAGAGGAAAAGGAAGGAATCGGGGAAGAGCCAGGTAAAAGGGGAAGGAAGAGGAGGAGGGAGGAAAAGAGAAGAGGAGGGAAAGAGGAGGGGAGGGGCGTGCTGTGCTGGGAGCCGGTGAACACAGAAGACCCTGGCGGGGGATGAGAGGACGAGAAGGAGGAAGCAGACTAGGAGGCTCACCCTCGGACACTCCCCACCCCACCCTTAAGGAGGTGGCTCACGGATTCTCACAGGACACAGGAGGGTCTCTGCTGCCAGAGGCTTCCACCCAATGGCAGCGTCGGCTCTAACAGCCTCAGAAGGAGCTCAGAAGAGAAGATAATAGGCCCAGGTGCCAGTCACAGCCGGCTTAGAAACAGGTGGCTCTGCAAGGGCGTCTCCCTCACTGGCTCCCCGCCTCTGAGTCTGCCACACCGGCCCCGGGCTGGCATCCTCCGCAGGCTTCCAGCTCACTGGCTCTTCTGGCTCGTCCCCGCCTCTGACTGGGCTACAAATCTCACAGAAACAAGGGCTTCTTTTATCCAAATTCTACCTATGGCTCCTCAAGAGTACGGCCCCACATCCCACACCCAGATTCAACAAACCAGGCCTACTGTATCTCCCTGGAGATCAGCCACTCCTGCATGGGATCATCCCACAGGGCCAGGGAGGGCGCTCCCTCCTGTCACAGGCCTGAGGACCAGGGCCAAGCATGCTAGGTAAACACTGCGCAGTACCCTCAAGACTCCCGTTTCATTTCCCCAAAACCTCCACAGGGACCAGCTCTGACTCTGCCCTATTCCACTGCGCTACAGGAGTGGCGAGTGTGAGGAGAGGGAGCCTGCTCCTGGGACCTGCTCACTGTCCAGCACTGATGACAGTGCTCCTCTCTTGCTTTCCACACCCCACCTCTTCCCCCCCCCCAAACCACTCCCTGTGCTGTTCTTCCCCACAGCTGGCCAGGGTCCTCCAAGTTTCTCCTGCCGTGCTTCTCACGGTCCTCCCCCATTCCCGAGCTCCTCACTCCCACCCTCCTCCCCTCATGCTTCTCCCCATCCCTGAGCTCCTCTCTCACTCCCACCCTCTTCTTCTCATACTTCTTCCCATCCCTGAGCTCCTCCCTTTACCTCCCACCCTCCTCCCCCAACCTCAAGCTCCACTTTACTATCCCATCCTCCTTTTGCTTCTCTTGCTGCTTCCCCTTCTGCTCCACCCTTCACTGTCTTCCCTTTTACCCCCCACTCCTTTTACCCCCCTTCTCCCTTTACCCCCACTCCTCCCTTTACTCCCCACACTCCTTCCCCTCTACTCCCTATCCTTAAGTTACTCTCTTCACCCTCCTCCCTCTTTGCACCCCATGCTCCTCCCCATCCCCAAGCTCCTCCCTTTACTCCCCACCCTTCTCCTCCACCCCCAGCCTCTTCCCCCACCCCCACCCTCCTCCCCCCACCCCCAGCCTCCTCCCCCACCCCCAGCCTCTTCCCCCACCTCCAGCCTCCTCCTCCACCCCCAGCCTCCTCCCCCACCCCCCACCCTCCTCCACCCCCCAGCCTCCTCCACCCCCCAGCCTCCTCCCTTTCACTCTCTATCCTCCTCCCCTTCACCTTCCCCTAATTCTGCAGCCAGGGCCCCCCTCCACCCACCCATCCTGTCAGGTTCTCCTTCCAGTCCCCTTGGCAGCTAAGGAACATTTTGGTGCCCCCGATTCATCTTGAATGGACCACAAGCTACTGAAGATGAGACCACACTTAGCCCAGAGACGCGCCTATCCTGAGGCGCCTGAGGATGGCACACATGGGGGCATCACCGGAAGGGGCTGGGCTGTGGAGTTACAAAACCGTGGTGTCCACCTGAAACAGCGTGTACTGACACAAGACCCTGGGAGGCCACTCTGCTCTCAGAGCCTCCATGTCCTTGCACTTAAAACCAGGCACATACACTAGTGGGGAGACACCTTCCCCATGGGATGTGTGCAAATCAGACCAGTGAGTGTGACAAGCGTGTTGGCAAGGTGCTATGTGAAATGCCCTCTCACATTTAAAATCATGCTGGAAATCAGAGCACTCCTGGAAATGTCCCATACCTGTGGGCCCTTTCTAGGGGTTTGGAGTCACACCCTAGGGGCCCTTTCTAAAGACAGCTGGGAGGGGCACTAGTGACACTGGAGAGAGAGTTCATCTTGGTTTTTGCCAAATCCTCAGCTTTCTGTGATCCGATTCCAAGAGCTGGGAATCAAGATCCCGCTGAGGCCTCTCATGGCCTACCCGCACACACGCCTGCATGCTCACACCACACCGTCACCACGGCCACTCTGGATGAATTCCTTCCCACTGTTCCCGCTCAGAAATCTGGATGCCCACCTTACAAGCTGTACTGACTTATCTCGTGGAACTACTTCCCTGGCTTTGCTCACCTCACTGGCTACATTTTCCAATTGTCTCCCTAACTATGGAATTCAAAGCAAAAATACCACCATACCATTCCAGTAGCAAAACTAAAACTTTTATAATTTGAAGTTCTAAAGCATAACAAAACCAATAATCCAGAATCACGCTTCGCTCGTTTCCTTACATCTACCCAGTCTTCTTAATTCCTAGTTTTTGACATTTTAAAGTGACATTTTTATAAAGATGAATCTTTAAATGGCAGATTAATCCAAGCAACAGAGGAGATTTAAGAATATTTATCAAGTTCATGCCTAAGAACAATGATATAAAAATAATCTTAATTACCCAAAGATGTCACTGCCATAAAAATAGCTCTGGGATATTTTTCCTCAAATCTCCTCAAGGAATGCCTGCTGGGCATACACAGATGCAAAAATTGTGGGGCTGTGACTTAAGACGGTGACCTCTTTTAGAGGCATGTTACAGCTCAAACACACAGCGAAGTTAGACCTCTTCAAGGAAGATCAGCAGCCCCAGAGCTTCTGAACCGGACGACATTGTCCTTATGTGACTTGCCTTCTCTAGAGCTTAACCACAGGATGCTGCCGGAAAGAATCCGGTGCTACGTGAAAACACAGAGCTGGCTTTGGGGGCAGCATCCCCTACAAGGGCACACAGGCTCCTCTTGCTCAGGAGCCGCCACTCAACTGATGGCTGTGCTCTGGAGAAGGAGTCATTCCCCCTCTCAGATCTGCAAGGCCAGCTTTAATGGGTTACCGTCCAATCCGACAGGGCACATCTGGCACACGGGGAACTCCCACGGGACCCTGAGACAGTCCCAGTTGGCAAAAGGCTGAGTGGCACAGAGCTGAGACTGCTCCATCTGAACCTCCAGAATCCAGCCTCCTTGCCTTGCTTTCCCGACTAGCCCTTCACGTCTCATCTTGTAGGACGGTACATCAGTTTGCTAGGGTACCATAACGGAATACCACAGAACGGTGGCTTAAACAGCAGAACGTTATTATCTCACAGTGCTGGAGGCAGGAAGTGCGAAGTCAAGGTGCTGGCAGGCTTGGTTCCTGCTGAGGCCTCCCTCCTGGCTTGCACAGGACCGTCTTCTCTCCATGTGTTCACATGGGCTCCCCCCATGTGTTTGTGTCCTCATCTCTTCTTACTGGGACACCAATCAGATTGGATTGGGGTCCACTCATATGATTTCATTTTACCTGAATTACCCTCTTTGAAGACCTTATCTCCAAAAGTCACATTTTGAAACCAATTTGGGGTGGACACAATTCAGCCTGTGACAGATGGGAGGTGCTGTTTAGCAGACTAGATGCTCAGGACAGAACTAGAAACAGGGGTCTCGGGCAAGGCCATCTCCCCAGCAGACCAGACCGTAAGCCCTCAGTAGGGAGGGCCCACTCAAGGCCTCTGGGCTCCTGACACGACCCCACCCCACAGCTCCCAGAACTGGGTTTTCAGGGGCTGCAGACCTTGAGCATCAGCACACTGCCCTCAGTCCTCAGCACCGCCTCCCTCAGGGCCTGCACTGCCACATCCGGTAAGATTCAAAACCCAGCCATGGACCAGCATGGAGTCCCTGGAGCAGCTGGTCTGAAACAGAAGTGGAAGGGCTGGATGCAGAGTGCTCCAATGAGCTTGGGGCCAGGCTCCGACAACGGGGAGAGACAGACCCAGGAGCCCGGCAGAACATTTTCCCACAAAATTCAATAGCCTTTTCAAAGTCTTGTTTCTTGGCAACCCTCACAGGTTACTAAGGGGCCGGCTAAGTCTCAGGTGCAGCTCATCAGTGAGCAAGACCACACCAAGACAGTGGCCTGAGACGGTAAATTAAAATACAGGATATCTAGCGCAACGTGGATTTCAAATAAACAACACGTAATTCTTTCAAATGTTAAGTGCAGCCCATGCGATATGATCAGCAAGCTTAAGCTGAATGATTACTGTGTACCTGAAATCTAAATTTTACCGGTGTCTGGTACTGTGTCTGGCAACCCTACTCCATGAGAACAGCCCCCCCATTTTGCTGATAGACACTTGATTTCTTCTAAGGGAGCCCGTTCTCCCACGGAGCCGACTGCTCAGAGCAGGAGACCCAGGCCAGGGATTTCCTGGGGAAGCTCATCCCTGCAGGACGGGGCTACCTGCAGACCTAACCCCTCACTGTGGCCCCACCCTCTTCCAGAGCCCTCCCCCTGGGTCTGGTTACCCACATGTTTAATGTACAGGTGAAGGCAGGTACACACCATCTCCTCGATGCCCCTGAACTCAGCCATCACGGATAGTGTAGAGCCGGCCTTCTGTGGTCCTCTCTCAAACATCTGCTACCAGTGCTGCTCCCACCATTGCCAGTCGTGACCACGGCATACTAACGTGCAGTGGGTACAGGGTCAAGTGACTGAAGGATCCTCGCAGACTGGAGGATGCTGCTGAGGGCACATGATACTCAACCCAAACTCACAAAATGAAGCCTATTTCCTCTGCCCACGTTCCCGGAGATCCTTCCAACACTCAGTTCCCATGGTTGAAACACGCAATCCATCGGGGCAGCCAGGTGGTCCTAGCTTCAAAACAAATCAGGAATCTGAATGCATCTCACTGCCTCCACCATCTCTTGCCACGTTACGGCAGGAGCCAGATCCCACGCTTGTCCTCTTAGGGCCTGTTCTCAACCTGGCACTCACAGCAACTCTCTAAAACTTTGTTATCCCTTTGCTAAAAATCCACCAAAGGCTCCCCCTCTCATTCAAAGTGCAAGCCAGTTCCTCTCACGGCCTGCAAGGCCCTCTGTGCCCCGCCTCCACTCTGCAGCTCTCTGACCTCCTTCCTCCGCATCTTGCCCACCAGGCACACTCCCACCTCCAACCTCACACTGCCAGGCACCTCACCTGGATGGGAGGGACTGCCACTTCCCAGAAATGCACTGGGCCAACTCCTTCACCGCCTGGAAGTCTTTGCTCAAATCTTGGCTTCTGAATCAGGCCTGCCCATCCCATTTAATTCTGCAATTAATACCTTACTCCCTCCCCCTAAATCTGCTACTGTTCCTTTCTCCCACAACATTTCCTTTCTAACAGGCCATCTGCTTATTGCTTCACTGCTTATTGTCTGTCATCCCCCCTCTAGAATGGGTGCTTCATCTGGGCCGGAATCTGTTTGGTTCACTGATGTATTCTAAGAGCCCAAAACAGTGCTTGAGACATAATGGGTGCTCAGTAAAGACTTAAAACCTGTGTGCTTCACCAGCCGCTGCATGGTCACAAATGAACAATAGCAGGAGATGTGCCAACACTTATTGAGTACTTCTCACGTGCCAGATACGAAGAAACAGGTTTTATAAATGCTGCACAATTTACGCTGGACACGGTGGCATGTGCCAGCAGCCCTAGCTACTTGGGAGGCTGAGGTGGGTGGATCACGCAAGGCCGGAAGTTGTAGGCTGTAGTGTGCTATGACTGCCCTTGTGAATAGCCACTGCACTCTAGCCTGAGCAACATAGCAAGATCCTATCTCTAACAAAAAGGCTGCACAACTCAATGTTCACAACCACCTTGTAGTAAGTCAGGTTGAAGTTTCTCTACTTTATAAATGAGAAAACTGACTCAGAGGACATACAGCTACAAACTAACAGATTAGAATTCTAACCTAGATACTAAAGCCCATGAGATTCTATCACCACCCTGAGAAACACACATATTACCTACAGTTACCTAGAAAGTATCCTTGTCCCCTTTCTCATTCACTGTCCCTCCCACCTGATACCTAACATTTACCAGAAGGGGCGGCCCTATGCAGACTGTCAGGACAGGAACTGGGCCACATTCCCCATTAGGAGAGCCACATGGTGGGAGTTAAGGATGCTGGCCTTGGCACCCAGGTCACAGGCTCTTTTAGGTCACAGAAGCACATCTGGCCCCACCCCTCACCTGCTACGGGGCATAGACAATGCACACTGGACACAGGTGATGCTCATGGCTGGCCAGCATACGCGCACATGTATAACACAACCTCCAGCAAGCAGCATGTGCTCCGTGACTGCTCATCCCCCGCTGAGGCAGCTCTTCTCATGGGGAACTCCTGACTTGTCACATGAGGGCCTGATCTTGCCTGTTGCTTGGGGCAAGGGAGAAGCGTGAATAGCAAACAGCGCTAAGGCAAGATCAGAGAAGGGACCCTTGGGCAGATCCTTGTCCTATGCCAAGTTCAAAAGGCGGCAAGACCCAGAAGGAAAAAATAATTCTTGTACAAAATTTTCACTCACCTCTGACTTCCAGAGGATTAAAGAAACATCGAAAACACACTGGCCTCAGTAAGTAATGAGGTTTTTTACCCTTCATAATTTTCTAGGGTTTCTGCTGCCCAGGCTTTCCCGGAATCAGAGCCCTCAGGCCTCCGGCCACATTCGCTGACCTCTAGTCACTGGGCCTCCTTTCCTGGGGTCAGTTTTCTCCTGTATGTGGGCTTGGAGGTGCCCTGGCAACACAGGCAGGGGCGATGCTCACTTCCTCACACAACACACCTGCTGGGAAACCGAGAGCAAACAGGGGTGCTGACATCCACTGATCCCAGGCACGACCTGGGAGAGACAAGGCTGCTGGCCCTGGAGAGCTGGATGGGCTCTGGATAGGAACAGGAGCTATGGGGGAGGGAGAGGGCAAGGGCTCCTGAACTGCCTTATACTGTAAGACAGCAGCAGCCCCAGATGCCAAAGCCACTGTCAGGAAGTGGTGGGTGATGGGGAGGGGGAGGGAAGGGAGTTTTGCCTTTGAGTCCAGATGAACCCTTTTAGGCTCAGATTTTTCCAGTCTTTCCTTAAAAAAAAAAAAAAAAAAAAAAAAAAAAAGACATGATCATGCCAAGCATTACTAAGCATATTCTGTGACCACATTTCTTGTAAGCTACAGATTCCATGTGAGTCGATTCTAAATGAAACTGACATCCGTCATCACCCTAGAGGGAGTGAGCCTGGGAGTTCACTGCCTAAGCAGGCCCGCAGAAGTCCACATGGCCTAATGCCTCTCCTCGCCATCCTCAAGGAAGGTCCAGGAACAGTTCTCCAAGTAGAAAGTGAGAAGCTATCTCTAAGACCAAAACAAAACGCTTTTAATGATAGCAATAGCAACATTTTAACTTTTTTTTTATAGACAGGGTCTTGCTCTGTCACCGAAGCTGGACTGCAGTGATGCGAACTGCTCCCTGTTGGGGGAGGGGACTTTGCCTTTGAGTCTAGCCTCACACTCCTGGGCTCAAGCGATCCTGCTGCCTCAGCCTCCCATGTAGGTAGGACTTCAGGTACATGCCACCACTCCTGGCTAATTTTTAAGATTTTTTGTGAGATAGAGTCTTGCTATATTAACCAGGTTGGTCTCAAACTCCTTGGCTCAAGCAGTCCTTCCGCCTTGGCCTTCCAAAGCACTGGGATTATAGGCATGAGCCACAGTGCCTAGCCAGCAACATTTTAAGATGTCTCATGAGACATGTTTGTCTGGTAGAACACATGTGACTCTCTGCCAATGATGTGGTAGCTTTGAACAACGGCTTCTGTGGCCATTGAACTTGTGATCCAGAGAGAGATTTGTTAGGGAGACTTCTGCTTTTAATGGATCCAAGCAGCTACAAGATCAAGTCTTTGTAAAGCACACATCACTCCATCATTTTCTTCCCAGCTGCCCATTGGTGTGTAAATGTGAGGTGGTTAGAGTCCTACCAGACAAGAACAGCTAGCATCAAGTGCTTACTGTATGGCAAGCACGCCTCCAGGCCTCTTCTCTAACAGAAACATGGGTGGCTGCAAAAGCGTGTGAGAGTTTGACCAAAGCACACCTGGTTCGATTCCTGATGCCACCACTAACACTTACCAAGTTTCTTAATCTCCCAACAACCGTTTCATTTGTATAATGGGGATAACTATACTTCTACCTAAGTATGAAATAAAGTAATTTAAATAAGAGTGCTGCCCTGTCAATGTTTACTCTTTTCCTTGAGATCAAGCCTTTCATGTATCTGAGTGAAGACAGTTGACCCCAACATCACCCCTCACGCTCCACTTGCCCTTGTTTGGTCTCTACATCACTGAGAAGAAGTAGCTGGGGTGCACACAGCATGGTACCCAGTGGAGAGGTGGAGTGTAGGGCTTCCTCCCTCTCAAGCTGGGAGGGGCCAGCCCCAGAGCCTCAGGATGAGGTTCTTAGAGCCAAAGCCCTCTGATAAGGCTGGCGTGGGGAGACCTGTGGGCCCTGGAGGAAAACCAGCCCCATCCCGAGTGCTCTGCCTGGATTCCCAGGCTCCAGGAGCAAAGCAGCAGCTGGGCAGGAGGTGGAGCTGCCAGTCCCGGAGCCCACAAGCAAAGGGAAGGTCACACAGCATCCGCTCTGGACAGGCAAAGAGCCGCCTTCTCTCCCACCACCGCAGGCCTGCCAACGCCACCAGTGCTCCACCAGACCCAGGTCCCCTGAGCCTACAAAGAGCAATAACCACTTCCAAGAGTCTCAGCAACACACAAGGAGGACTGCCCAGAAGAAACAGACATACCCCTAGAAAGAGGGAGCTACTGGAGGATACAGACAACTTGAATTTTAATTAAAATAATTATAGTGCTCAAGGGGATTCTACTGCAACATACACAGGAGGGAAAAAAGATTTCCTGTAACTAGAAAACATGATTTCCCAACTAAACAACGCTTCAAAGAGAAGAGGACAGTGGGCTCATAGGATTCTTGAGGTACTCAATCAGAAGATCAAGACCAGGAAATAACGGAGTGGAAGATGCAGGGTAGAAGGCGTCAGGCTATGAGACTGTGAGGGTCTACCCTGAGACCTGAGAGGAAAAGGGACGGATGAAGAGGGGCAAAGAAGGCACCAAGCTCTACATACAGGCCATAAGAAAACATGCATACCAGCTACACAGGGGCTGAGGTGGGAGAACTGCTGGAGCTTAGGAGCTCGAGACCAGCCTGGACAACATAGGGAGACTCCATCTCTACAAATAATTTAAAAAATTAGCCAGGTGTGGTGGCAGATGCCTATGGTCTGAGCTACTTGGGAGGCTGAGGTGGAAAGACTGAACCTAGGAGTTTGAGACCAGCCTGGGCTCCCATCTCTATAAATAATTTTAAAAATTAGCCAGGTGTGGGGTGCACCCCTGTGGTCCCAGCTACTTGGGAGGCTGAGGTGGGAGGGGAGGACCACTTGGGCACAGGAGGTTGAGGCTGCAGTGAGCTGCGACTGTGCCACTGTACTCTAACCTGGGTAAGACAAAGCGACATCTTGTCTCAAAAAATATACAGTTTTTTAACTCACAAAAAAAGAAAAAATTATGTGGGCATGGTGGTGTGTAGCTTAGTCCCAGCTACTTGGGAGACTGAGACAAAAGGATGGCTTGGGCCCAGGAGTTCAAGGCTGCAGTGAGCTAAGATCGCGCCACTGCATTCCAGCCTGGAATAGCAAGACCTCGCCACTAAAATAATTAAAAAGATACCAGTAAAGGCTCTGGCATCACTAGTAAAGGCTCCGAATCTAAGAATAAAGGAAATGAAGACAATCTTTCAGGCAGAATGAACTCATAGCTAAAAAGGAAACGGATAGAGACTAGTTGTGGGCACTGTCAGGGCAGCAGCAGAGAGTGAGGCAAGCTTTGGGTACCATGAGAACTTAAGAATGGCTTCCCGAGACAAGATATCACTCAGCTACCAAGACTTTTTAAAAAAAGATATTTGAAGAAAAAAATTCAGTGTGCAGGTGACCCTTGAACAACAGTAGTTTGACCTGCGTGGGTCCACTTATTCCCGGATTTCCTTCCTCCTCTGCCACCCGTGAGATAGCAAGACCAGCCCCTCCTCATCCTTCTCCCCCTCGGCCTACTCAACATGAAGAAGGCATGGATGATCCACTTCCACTAAATGAACAGTAAATATATTTTCTCTTTCTTACGATTTTTCTTAATAACATTTTTTCTCTAGCTTACTTCATTGTAAGAATACAGTATATAATACATATAACACACAAAATATTTGTTAATTGACCATTTATATTATTAGTAAAGCTTCCAGTCAACAGCAGGCTGTTGTTATTAAGTTTTTAGGGAGTCAAAAGTTACACACAGATTTTTGACCCTGTGGGAGGTCAGTTCCCTTGCACTGTTCAAGAGCCAGCTGTATATACCAACAGCCCCCATGGCTGAGGACAACACTAAAAAAAAGGTCTCTAAAAATAAATGGACCAGAACCAAGACCCTATGGGGGAGAAAGAGGAGAAAGGACTGGTGACCAACGAGCCGAAGGGTCTTGGGTCTTCCCAGGGTGAATAGTTGATGCCTATTTCAATGTTGTTTCTGACACTCTTGATTTGATGGGTGATCAGCGTCATTTAATCATGTAGATTCCCATCATGCCCAAGCAGTATAACACATCTCAGTGATATGCACAAGACATGCAATTTAGTTTTTAAATTAATGCCAGAGTATTTACTTTTACAGATAATTCTAAGATGCAATCAGACTAAAAATATACTAAGGTGCTTTACAGGTTGAAATGCTGTTAAAGTAGAAATGTTTAGTTACTATTACAAGAGTAAAATGTTGCAATAATTAAAGATTGTAACAGCTGCTAATTTTATAGGCAAAAAATATTAAGGAATTAAGAGCTTTCAAGTATATAAATTGAGAAACAGAATGACAGTTAACAGAAATATTATGAGTATGTTGTCTGGATAACTTTAGAAAGAGTATTTATCCTTTTAGAAATGACAGTTATAAAATTTAAGTAATAATACAAGACAGAATAATAGAGTTTAGATTATGCCTTAATTATAATCTTTGGAGAATTACTTCATGTATTAGCTTTCATAATACTAAATAGCCCTTAAGAACTTAGTGTAATTTTATAGTCATTTAATTTTATTCAGGCTGTAACTATTTCAAGAAACATTTCTATTTGGGAATTTTTTGTCTAGTGATGATGAATTAAAAGTAAAAACTCAACTATGCCACTTTAAAAATCCTGGAATGAAAATTTCACAATTAAGTTTGACAACATCACTTTTTTTTTTTTTTTTTTTTGAGACAGTTTTGCTCTTGTTGCCCAGGCTGGAGTGCAATGGCACAATCTTGGCTCACTGCAACCTCCGCCTCCCACGGTCAAAAGATTCTCCTGCCTCACCCTCCCAAGTAGTCTGAAGTACAGGTGTGCACCACCATGCCCAGCTAAGTTTTGTATTTTTAGTAGAGACCGGGTTTCACCATGTTGGCCAGGCTGGTCTTGAACCCCCGACCTCAGGTGATCTGCCTGCCTTAGTCACCCCAAGTGCTGGTATTACAGGCGTGGGCCACTGTGCCCAACCCAGAATAAATCACCTTCAATCTGGAACTAAAAAGACTATACAGAGCTTGAGGAAAAGAGTTACAGAAAAATTTCTGTTTTCAATAATAGATCTTTTAAGAATGTTTTAAGACAATTCCTTATAGTTTTAAGTCTACAAAGACTAAAGTGACACTCAAAATGGCTCTTAAAATTATCATGAACAAATTATCATTTTCAGTAGTTAAAAGATGAAGAATTGCTGAGATTTGCTCAAACTATGAATCCTGATTATTAAGTTCCTCCTGGAAACCATGCTATGAAAAAAAAAAAAAAAAAAAACTTTTCCCTGAATTAATGTGCTCCTTCTGTGTCTTGTACAGCAGACAAAGCCTGTGCAAACACATCCAGACCTTTGAGTCTGACAGCCTGCTTGCTGGATTAATGAGGAAATCAGCCATGTTTCTTCCTCCCTCTCTGGAAGGCTGGCCCAGGGACTTCTGGGTTACCAAACTGATGTGTTATGAGAGTGCAAGTATTTCTTATACAATATCTATTGTCTCCTCAGGGAAGACACCAAAACTAATGTATAGAAAAAAAAAAAAAATCTGAGATGCAGACAGAAGTACAAAAATGATTTTGTTATCTTGAAAGACAGACATATTGTTCCACTGCCACATTCCTAGTTTTTCCTCCAGCGATTGTGAAAAGAAACAATTGCATGCAGAAATAGCTCAAGTAGAAATTATAGTGAGGGCAACATCTGAAATTTACTCCTAAAAATATTCAAAGAACACCTTTAAGCAGTGAACCAAGGATTCGTTCATGGGTTTGTGCCCACAAAACTGCATCATCCTGTGGCTTGGTCAAATCCTCAAGTCTAGGAGATGAAAAGAAGGTGAGTCTTTACCTTAGAGAGCGACTGCTTTAGAGGAGGAGGTGGAGACTTCACTGGCAGAAGTACCCTATGTTCTCAGTTACAGCCCACAGTGCCTTGCCCAGTCCCCAGTCCCAACTGAATCTCTCTATATTTTCACAAACGTGTGGTAGAGTGACTACAGGTAAAATCAAGCCACTAACAGCATGAGAGGTTATTATATTTGTACTACATTGTCAAGCTTTTTAATTTTGAATTTAATACAGTGTAAATTTTTTTAAACAAAAGTTCAGGCAGTACTCTTGTATCCTAGAAATTCCTTCCACAATTGGCTTCATCTTGACTTAAGCAAACATTTAGCCATTTGGACAAAATGTATATTTGATGTATCTTGTGTATATGTATGCATTCAATGTAAAAAAATAGCAGTCAATCTCTGGGACTGAATATGATACAAGTTAAACAGCAATTCCTGATATAGAAGGTCTTTTTCAGGGGAAAGTAGTCTTACCTGGGGAAACAGTATACTGTTTTCAAACGACTGTAGAGCAATACACATTTTATTGTGAAGCAGTTGAGGAGAAAGGGACAGTTATTAAAATAGCAAAAAAAAAAAAAAAAAAAAAGGAACAACTTGATGAAAACATCAAAAATGGGGAAAGAGAAGAAAACCTGAATCAATAAAATAAGATGGAAGAAATAAAATCAAACCTGTTTGTCATTACTTTAAATGTATACAGATTGATTTACCCAACTAAAGGGCCTATAAGGTTGTGTTAAAAATATATATAAATCTATGTGCTGTTCAAGAGACACACCTAAAAGAACAAATAGGGTTGAAAGTAATACACAAAACAAGGAGATAGCAGCAAATGCAAAGAAGAAAGCAGGTATGGCAAAATTGATAGCAGACAAACTGGACTTGAGCTTAAAGGCACTGATGGATAGAGTGATATTACTAAACGCATGGTATTGGAAGAAATATAAAAGGTAGACGTATGTGTGCACCAAACAATACAGCAGCTAAACCTCTCAAAATGCAAGAACATGGCAAAAAGTTATTTCTCAAATATCTCCCATAGAGAAAACAATAATGACATAAAGAAGAGAAATAGATCAACAGATACCCTGGCTTCCCTCAAGTAAGAACATATATTTTTCTTATGCCTATGCCACATTTTTAAAGGTTAACTGGATATCTGGCAACAAAGAAAACCTTTGCAAACCTTTCAAATTAAAGATTTAAAGGATACTTCTTTGATCACAATCCAATAAAATTAGGATTAAATAATCAAATAACCAAAAAAATATTAACTACTTAGAAATTAAGAAACACATCCTTAGATCAAAGAAGAAATCAAAAGGGGAACTGGAGGATATCTTGAAAGCAATGGAAAAGAGAGTATTTCATATCAAAATTTATAGAACGCACCAGAAGTTTTACTCTGAGGAGACTTTAGTGTCAAATGCCTTCAATATTAATGAGAGTATTTTACAAATAAAAAGGAACTTTGCACTAATCTTAAGCAATTAGAATAGGACAGGTTCTACTTCAAAAGGAAGATTTTATAAAAAAAAAGATAAAAGTTCAAACTAATAAAAAATAGAAGAGGACATATAAGCTCAAAGCTGGTTCTTTGAAGAGACCAATAAAATAGAAAAACCCCTCACATGTCCAATGAAGGATAAGATAAAGAAAAGGTGAGTGGTGGGGGTGAAGAGAGGAAAGGTAGGGGAAACAGCAAAGGAAAAGGGGGAGAGGCCAGGTACAGTGGCTCACCTACCTGCAATCCCATCACTTTGGGAGGCTGAAGTGGGAAGACTGCTTGAGCCCAGAGCTCAAGACCAGCCTAGGCAACAGCAAGACCCTGTCTCTACAAAAAATGAAGGAAATCAGTCAGGTATGGTGGCACACACCTGTAGTCCCAGCTACTCAGGAGGCTGAGGTGGGAGGAGTGCTTGGGCCTGTGAAGTAGAGGCTGCAGTGAGCTGTGATTGTGCCATTGCACTCCAGCCTGGGCAGCAGAACACAGATCCCCCATCTCAAAAAAGGACGGGGAGGGTAAGAGAGGGAGAATGTGCAAAAACAGACAAGATTATGATTGAGAGTAGGTATAAAAAAGCAAATGCAATGGAGATTTTTAAAATCATTTTAAAAATGATGGAACTGCATGGAACTTCATGTCAACAAATTTGAAAACCTTGGAAGAAACATATGATTTCCTAAGGAAATATAAAACATCCAACTGATTCAGTAAGTGGAAAAAATCAGAAAAAGGCACCATGACCAGAGAGGTTCACAGCTGAGTTTTATCTAACCCGTAATTCTACTATTAAATGGCAAAAGGCAATTAAGAAATAATAAGCCAATTCATTAGTGAAGCCAAGCATAATTTTAATTCCCAAACTTGAGAGATATTATTAACAAATCTGGCTTATGATTGATTTGTTACAGAAACTCTGAACTAATATTAGCAAATAACAGAATTCAGCTGTATATCAAAGAGATCTGCACACTGAGACCAGCCTGGGTGAATCCCAGGAACATAATGGTATCTCAGTACAAGGAAATCAATATAATTCACTTCATCAATAAATTAAATATGGAAAAAACTATAGGACTAGAGCAATAATAGCAATAAATGCTACAAAGGCATTTAATGAAAAGTTTTTAAAAATGAAGTAAACTAGAAGGTAGTTATTCATGAGAAGAGCTTGACAAAAGGTATATAAAATGAGCCCATATTTGTTAAACAATGAACTCCCCCCCCCCAGAAAAACCCTAAATATATACATGTATGCAAAAATGTGTTCATGTATGACACCAAGTTTTCTACATGGGTTATTTGGACAGAGATAGAGAAGGGAGAAAAATTCCAACAAAAAAGAGAAAAGGGTGAAAGGACTGCAGTCAAGAACCATGTATATTATATTAATGCTTATCACCAAAATTACAGTTGGCCCTTGAACAATGCAGGGGTTGAGATGCTGACCCTTAGCGCAGTTGAAAATCCATGTATAATTTCTAATTTCCCCAAACTCAACCACTAATAGTCTACTGTTGAATGCTATTTAAAAAATCATAAGGCAGAACAAATGTATTTACTATTCATTAAGTGGAAATGGATCATCCTAAAGTCTTTATCCTCATCATCTTCACATTGAGTAGGCTGAAGAGGAAAAGGAGGGGGTTCGTTTCGCTGTCTCGGGGTGGCAGGGGTGGAAGAAAATCTGTGTATAAGTGGACCCACACAGTGTAAACCTGTGTTGCTCAAGAGTCAACTGTATATACTTTTGCATGCATAATTTTTAAAAGATTGCATGCAATACTAAAACTGCGAATAAAAAGTCCTCCTTTTGTTTTTAACTCCACAACCACCACCTACCTTTCCAGTCCAAGTTTCAGGGTAGCATACACTAAGTCATCAACAGGTTCTCAGAAATTGTGACTTTAAGCAAAATAATGTAACAAAACCAGTATTTTTTCTCATCAACATTTTAACAAAAAGACATTATTCAAGAGCCTGTTATAGATTGTTTTGCTTAATGTTGCAGAAGAACCTACAGATGATGTTAAGTGAGGACTTACTGTACTTTGTGGTAAATATTACCCTTAGTTGCACTCTCTAATGGAAATACGAATCAGACTACTGGTGGCAGGTCAGAACTCAGGCACAGCCATCCACACTGCCATCCGGAGCCAGACTCCCGGCTTGCCAACCTCCCTATTCTGTCTCAAAGGGGAGATATTCTGGAGCTGCTAAGCAGCAAGAATTTTGAGCAAACCATCCTTCAGTTTCCCTTGGTATCATGTGCGTCTATCATGTTTTCTGCGGCTCTAAGAGCGCCTCCACGCCGTCTCCTCCTGGGTGTTCCCTTAGCACCTAGGACAACCTGCTCATGACAGCACCTCTTACATTGCATCACAATTACTTGTGGATGAGCTGTTTGTCTTCACCACCAGGAGTTATGCTGTTTGAGGGCTAGAAGCTCTTCTTCTCATCAATCCCGTTTTTAACATAGTGCCTGGTGCGCAGTAGGCATTCTATAAATATCTGCCAAATGCATGAAATGTATTTGAAAGAAGATATGAAGCCTACACTAAAAAACTTTCCTTTCTGGGGCTGTTCTACTTTAGCTTCCCAGGCAAATTCATGTTAAAATTTCTACCTCTGCCACTGATAAACTGATGGGGTGAAGGAACATTGGCAAACCCCAAGGTGCATGTGACTTAGGTTTGTCCTTTGGGATCACAGACATTCAATCACTCCTAGGAGCCCAACAGAGATAGTATAAAGGGTACTTGGCTGAGTGCCTCCTGTGTAGGACTCTATATGATCCTATCTGGTGCCTGGAGTCACCCCTTGGAGAAATGACAATCTAGAGGCAGACCTGGGACCAGTGTCTGTGTGCCTCCAAAGCTTTGTGCACATCACAATGCCTTTCTGAAAGGCAGAATCAAAGACAGCTGCAGACCTTCCCTCCTTCCCAGCAAAGCATCCCACACACTACCTTCAGAAACGGGGGGCTGTACTCTTTCAACTATTCTAATTTCCAATTTGCCTTCTTCCTAAATTTACTTAAGCTTTTCCAAAATGTTTGTATTTTTCCTCTGCTACTCTTTTGGAAGAGACTGAGTCTATACAGTTGTAATTCAAGGTGTGCGTTCACCCCTTGCTATTATTTACCTACAATTTGCCTCTTCCAATCTTAAAGAAAAGCAACTGCGGTCTCAATTTCCGATGAGGTTCCGTTCCAGGTTTTCACTGGCATTCTGAATGCACACCCCCGTAAGATGCCACAGGCTGTGCTCAACACCCCAGCTAGCCTAAGAAAATGCAGCCAAGGAAAACACACAGAAAATCTGGCTGAAATACCAGCACTAAAGAGCAAACCAAATAGGACATTTCTATTTACCTTCAGTGCCGGGACCTGAAGAAAGCAAGTGCCCTTACAGCAGAGAAGGAAGGAGATGGAGACTGCTTTGCATGTGCGTTCTGAAGCAAATGTCTACTCATAGAACCTCACATCTTCATGTGATCCACCCCCCACAAACTCAGCAGTGGAATTCCTGGGAACACTTATTGAAGATGGCACTGGTAGAAGATGTCACCTTCCCCAAATGTATAAGGTGCTCAAATAAGCCAGGTGCAGTGGCTCACACACGTAATCCTAGCACTTTGGGAGGCTGAGGTGGGAGGCTGGCTTAAGCCGGGAGTTCGAGACCAGACTGGGAAACATAGTGAGACCCTGTCTTTACAAAAAATAACAAAATTAGGCGGGCACGGTGGCGCATACCTATAGTCTCCAATGAGATTAAAGTCTTAGACTGAGGTGGGAGGACTGTCGGAGCCCAGGGGTTCAAGGCTGCAGTGAGCTGTGATCACACCACTACACTCCAGCCTGGGTGACAGAACGAGACCCGGTCTCAAAAAAAAAAAAAAAAAAAAAAAAGTGCTCAAATAAGAAAGATGCCCACTCACCACTCTCTGGGTGATTCTACTTGTTGACAGTCTTTCCTCCCAGAAAATCTTCCTGTATCCTGATCATTTATATTCTTTGTAACCCTGTTTCCCAAACTTGAGAAAATAAGTATTTTCTTCTTCCCCCTGCAGTTACTCCTAAGGTGACAGATTGCAGTTGCTTCTGCCAGGGGAATCTTGCTGGAGGCTGTGAAACATCAAAACGGAATTTATCTACTGGCTTCCTGTCCGCTGCCTGGCAGAGATGAGTGCAGTGACCACTTCCCACTGAGGCTTGTCATCTGCCCATGGGGGTCTCTCTCCCCCACAGACAAGCAGATGACAGACCCTGGTGACAATTTCTGCTGACACTGCACTGTTCAGAAACCAGGCAGCAGTCCCATCTCACTGCAAGAGGTACAGCTGCAGGCATTGCCCGGGACATCGAGGCAATGGGGGAAGACAGGCTTGCTGTGCAATGATCATCTTCAGTTCAGAGTCCTTCACAAGGGACTTGTTATAAATTAGTTGATCTGACCCACACAGACCAGGTTCCACACTCACTGCTCTAATATGATTCTTCCTAGTCCCCTAATTAAAGGGACCAGTCAACTCTTGAGCACTCTGTGGCTCCACTTCCTCATTTTAAAAATAGGGATAATGACAGTATTCACTTGACAGGATGGTGATGAGGATTACATAAGTTAGAAAGTGCTTAGAACAGCATCTGGCACATTGTAAGTGATATACAAGCAGGTGTTAAATGAATAAAGGGGTCCAAGCAGCTGGCTTCCCTGTAAATCCTTAATAGATTCCTGTCTTGGGTGTCTCTGGGCCATTAGGAAGGGAGCAAGTTGTAGAAGGCCAAGATTGTATTAGATTTCTCATAGCCATCAAGTTTGGTATTCCATCCAGGACAGAAATCCTCATGTAACACATTGGTGCCTCCGGAGTAAGCAACTCACTCCTTCAGGGAGCTGCCCCATCAGCTCTTCCACTATTTTGGATATTGAAAATGCTCATCTTGTGAACATTTTTTACTGGCATTGAGTCCCATGCCCATTTAAAAATCTACTTCTGCGTCCATCTTTTCTTATGTTCATTCAATCATTCAACAAAAACTGAGTACCTGCCACATTTTCACCACATGCTGTGACCACAGTGTCCAAGGTCTCCACCCAAATGATATATAAATTCGCTTATACAGGTGGCAATGACTGCTAGGAGAGACCAGAGGGAAGGTGGTGATTTTAGACGGGTAAAGACAGTGACACTGGAAGCAAGACCAGACCAGCAGGCAAGGGCTGCCATTCAAAAGTCAGGAAGAACATACAGGGTAAGGCGTGAGAGAGAGAAGATCGTGTGGCTGGAGACAATGTCAGGACACGTGCCACAAGGTGACACTGGAGAGGAAGACCAGGGCGGACCTACAGACCTGGAGGCCACTCTAAGGAATCTGGATTTCCCTTCGGGTTGGATGGGAAGTTACCGGAGGAGTTTAAGCAGAGAGGTGAGTATATGAACTCATGTTTGTAAAACATCACTTTTCCAGCACAGCCTGGGGAAAGTGAAATGAGGGCATCTAGTAGTCTCCCACCCCCAAAATCATGCTGTATTTCCTCTCGCCAATACAGGTTTTATCCCATGCCCTTCTGCTACCATTTTCCCTCCTCCTTCCTTAAAGGAAGGACCCCAGCACTTCTCCACGGATTCTGCTCTAAGGACTCATTTCTCACCATGCTTGGCAATTCCCCCTCCCTGTGGGATCCAGCGTTTGCTAAGTAAATCTACATCCATGCCAGAACCTGGAGTTTGGATTCCAGCTACAGTTATTTGCAATAGTAACAATTGCAGGTGTTACATTTTAAGGTATTTTCACTAAAAGAGTCTCAAGTAACGAAGTTCAGTTTAGGGGCCAGTGGAACTGCCCATGGGCAAAACTGCACGCCTTCTCTCCCCTTTGCTCAAATGGCTTCTTGTTTGAGACGCTTCTCCTTCCCCATCACCTGACTTTTGTTCTTCAAGGTGCAGCTCCAGGGAGGGGCCCCCTCCTCTAGAAACCCCGCCTCTTCTCCAGCCCAGCTGGAGGAAGTGAAGCACGTCTGGAATCCGGTGGAAATCCACAGTTTACCCTGATCACAGCATTCACCAGAGACGCTTATCTCTTTTTCTTCACTGTCTCTCCTACTGGACCCCAGGAGACATGTCTAACTTATCGTTTCATCCCAGCAGGGCTCAATGTGCTGGCTGAATTAATATGAGGCACATCCCATCCATTGCTGGTGAGAGTGTAAACTGGAAACTGCTTGGCAGCACTTCCTAAAGCAGTGGTTCTCAGTACCTGGTGCTTTGCCCCCCCAGGGGACATTTGGCAATGTCTGGAGACACATCTGGTTGCTACAACCGGGGAGGAAGGGTGCTAAAAACACTCAGTGGGGAGAGGCCTGGGATGCTGCTAAACAGCCTGCAGTGCTCAGGACAGTCCCCCACGAACAAAGAATTAGCTGGTCCAAGTTGAAAGACCTTGTCCTAAGGGCAAGTATACATTGAATCTACGGTCTAGCAATCCCACTGCTAGGTATAGATGCTGCTCTAGGAAGTGATGTACACGAACATCAAGAAAACACATACGAGAAAGTTTGTAGCAGCTTTTGAGTTTGGAAACAAACTGAAGTCTACTGATAGGACACCAGATAGATAAACTGGAGTATATTTGTACAGTGGCATACTACACAGCAGTATAAAGACAGGGTTGTTCTTTGCGATATGGATGAATCTTACAGATAAAACAATGTAATGGGCAAAATTAAGCAACAGTGATCAACTCAGAATAATGGCTACCTCTGGGTACATGGGGGTACTGATGGGGAAGGGGCAGGTAGGAATCCTCAGGGTGCTAAAAAACGTTTCTTTTTTTTTTTAGATGGGGTCTCACTCTCAGCTGTACCACAGTCTGGAGTGAAGTGGTAGGAACACAGCTCACTGCAGCCTCACCCTCTGCAGTCTTTAGAGTAGCGGGGACTATAGGCATGCACCACCACACTTGGTGTTAAAACACCACTAATGTTTTAAAATATTTTTTAGGGAGGTGGGAATCTCTCTGTGTTTCCCAGGCTGATCTTGAACTCCTGGTCTCAAACAATTCTCCCAGGTCAGCTCCCAGGTGGCTACGATTACAAGCTAGACATGAGCCACCACATCCGGCACTAGGAACATTCTTTACCTTGATCTGGGTGGTGGTAGTGACATTGGTATACCCATATAAGAATACACTGTGCTGGGCACTCATGTCTCATGCACTCTATGTGTGCCACGACACACACAAGCCTCATTATATAAAATAATCCTCTAGAACACTTCATCATTCCACTGTTGGTGGGAATATAAATTAATGCAGCCACTGTGGACAGAAATTTGGAGACTTCTCAAAGAACAGAGAATTGAACAATTTGACCCAGCCATTCCATTACTGGGTATATACCCAAAGGAAAATAAGTTGTTCTACCAAAAAGACACATGCACCCGTATGTTCATTACAGTGCTATGACAACAGCAAAGACACAGAATCAACCCAGGTGCCCATCAGTGGTGGACTGGCTAAAGAAATGTGGTTCATATATACTATGGAATACTATGTAGTTATGAAAGGAGATCACGTCCTTGGCAGTGACATGGATGCAGCTGGAGGGCATTATCCCGAGTGAACTAATACAGGAACAGAAAACCAAACACTGCATTTTGTCACTTAGAAATGAGAGTTAAACATTGGGTACACATGGACAATTCATGTATAACTATAAAAATTAATATTTTTTACTGAAAAAAAGTTCTAGCAAAAGAAAAAAAGGTACTAACATTTCCTAAATTATTGAGTCTGACTGATTAGATGGTGATCACTTAACCCGGTAATCTCAGCCCCTGGAAAGTGGAGGCAGCAACTTCCTCGGTCACATGGAAGTAGCAACTTCTCAGCCACAGAGTCCTTGTGAAGACTCTGAATGTGATAATAATGCATGAAAATGCAACTGACAAATGAGAACTGTGGGTTAGCAGTAGCAGCTCGTTTCACCCCCCTACATGAACAGACTCCTGGGAAAAGAGCAAAACAGCTCCCCCAGGAAGCTCCCTTCTCTGAATTCTGTGCAGCCACTGCAAGATGACACACAGTCTTGCATTTGACTACTATGTAGCTTTGCCTAAGATTATCTTGCAGCTCACCAAGATTCAGAGTTTCTCCTGGAGCCACAGAATCCTGTACAGAGCTAAAGGTAGGAGCAGCTAAATTACACTTAACACCATAGAAAGGGTTCCAGGTCTCTGAGTTCACAAACCCGGTTAGAGTGAAGGGTCTCAGTTTAACTCTGGTTTTGAGAGAAAGATTTTTCTTTTCTTGTTTGTTAAAAAGGCTTTAAACCAACAACAAACTCTAAAGATAAAACATTCAACAATGTTAATTTTCAATGCCATATGTTTCTCTCCAGCTGCTCAAGGTCATACCTCCCCACTGAATGATTAGAGGGTTGCTGATATGGTACATGGGGGAGACACACAAAAACACTCTCTCTCACTTTCTCTCTCTCTCTCTCTCTCATATGAAGTCCAACCTCTAATAGAAAGAGCGAACAGTTCAGATCCCAGCCAGCCATGACAAAGGACTGACAAACCAGACGGGAGCCCTTGAGCATCTGTGAAATCTGTCTGTTCCTCTGCCTCCTCCGAGAAACGAATCACAAGACTGCTCAGAATAAGAAACCAAAAGGGCAGAGGGTCAGAATGCAGCCAGGCCTGAATTGCATGCTGTTTCCAAAGAGTGAGCTCTCACACTGTGTTGGTTTTCTGCACAGTGGGCAGGCAGGCTGACAGCTTGAGGGGGCTATTTTGGGGGATATGCTGCAAGTCTGGTTTAGAGAGGGCCCTAGGCTCTGCACTCCCAGTAGGCATTTCAGCTCCCAGGCAGAACATGCATCCCCCACAGGGGTTGAGAGCCCAACGCTAGCCCTGCAAGCACAGCATTTGCATTTAAGTCATCTCGAGGGGGATCCCACACCTCAACACTCAGCCAGAACCTAGGTGAGGTGAGAGAGGAGACAGAGGAGTGGGAGAGGGCTGTCTCCACCATTACCACTGGCTGCACTTCCAGACAGGCTGATCCAGGAAGCTAAATAAACTGAAAAACAGAAGGAAGGGGCTGGGAAGACTAGAACAGCCTGAAGAATGGCTAGGATTTCCATCCTTAACTATAGAATTGCTGCTTTTAGGGCTGGCACAGGATCTAGCACTGCTCCCTCCCTTCCCCCTCTCCTCCTCTCAGCTGGACACCAAATATCTCCCTACTGTGTGCACTCCCCTTGTAGTGCTGGGGGCATGTGGCAGCTTGGAATACAACTCATAATGGTCCCAGTGTCTACCTCCCTTACACACAGGGAATCTGGAAAGGTTTCTAGGTCATCAGAGTTCTCTCTTTCTGATTTAAAAAAAAAAAACAAAAAACCCTAGCACAAGCAATACACATTTGCATACAATACCCAGTTACATACACACATCTACATACCTGCACCTTTACACAAAATACACATTTCTGTACATACACATATACCTGTTTTTACAGTAGGTGCAAGGCAGGAAGCCTCTATCAAATCTAGAATTCTGTGCTTTCCTCATCTGATTCCAGTAGCAAGAGCTATTTGGATTATAAATTCTCCATTACAAAGCCTGATTAGAGATCAAAATGCCACCTGCTTGCTTTCCTCCCCACCCCACTCTACCCACCCAGTGAGATTTGTTAATAAATGGGGAAACAAAGATG
The DNA here is from genome assembly GCA_036589455.1 of Ateles fusciceps. Lineage (NCBI taxonomy): Eukaryota > Metazoa > Chordata > Mammalia > Primates > Atelidae > Ateles > Ateles fusciceps. The sequence continues at coordinate 1,541,346 of JAZHEH010002229.1, forward strand.
GAGAGATCCAGCCTGCATTCTTTGCAAGAGGGGGAGCGCACACTTGTCAGAGCATTTTAGATACTGTGCTCTGGTAAACCCTAGTGGGCTGATCCTCTTTGCTTTCAGAGTGGCTGAGGTGCAGCTCTCAGTCTCTTAATGAACACATTTCTCTTCCTCCTCACTGGTAGGCGCAAGGATCTTCTCTGACCAAACCCACGCTTCTGCATCTATGTTCAGCCCCCATATTCTCCATATTCCATTGTTTTGGGGAAATCTGAATTCAAGTTTAACAAGCCATAAACCTAATCTCTCCACCCCCAACCACTCCAAATTAACCTCAGGGAGTTAAAAGGCAAGCTCCCACACATGACAGAAAAACAAAACTGGGTAAAAAAAAAAATACGGACAAATAACCACTAATGTCTTCGGTTAAAGGGCCTGTGATTCTTCAGTCAGGTGTGAACTCAATGGGCATCGCAGGAAGCAGAATTTGAACCTAACGCTAAATGACACACGATCTTGCTCTTCATGACCGTAAGTGCTGCGGTGGCTAGATTAAATGGGTCTGCTGCAGAATTTCTCCCACTTCAAGGTTATTAAGAAACATAAGATTGACTTAAAATTTATTTCAACGTGCTCACCCTTCTCACACCAGCACATTCAGGATTCTTATTCGTAACTAGGCTTGACCTAGCACAAGTTCCCTATTTTGCCCTTAGACGCGGAGAGAGACCTGCTGTGCTCTCCCAGGTGGACCTGTATCTCAAATGTTCCGAGACCGAAATTAGATCACAGATGCTCACGGCATAAAGTCTGCCAAACCAGGTCCGTAGACCGGTACAATTCTTAAAGAGCCCATACGGAAAACAGCTGTCTAGGGCTGGATGGCTTTAATGACATCCTGGAAAATATAGCACAGTATAAAAGGACTATACAGAATGAATGATTCTGGCAATTCCCCAGTTCTTAACTACAGCCCAAAATGCACATGTTTTAAAACACAGCTAACCGACTTTGCAAGCCCAGCTTTAGCTCCGCGCATCCACACCACAGCCTGCCAGAGGTCTGCAGACCACTCCCTTCTGAGAGAGTCCAGCTAACCCTACCGGCCTCCCAGCAGGCTGCAGCACGATGCCCATATCCAAGTCCAGGCACCAGCTGGAGGTCCCTTGGGCCTGCCTTCCTATGTGCCGTGTTCCTGACTGGTTGAACAATAATCAGAGAAGGCCACAGGAAAAGCCGCATCATGCCCATCGCGGCCACTCCCTGGCCCTCATCAACACCGGTTGCGCGCACTTCTACGGAAGAACATAGCGTGCAGAAACACGGGCCTGCTACAGAAGGCCATGGAACAAGAAATACCAGCATGAGAGGACGGCTGGAAACGGCTGGTCTGCAGCTTTCAAAGAAGGCAGAGGCTACGGAGCTTCTGCAGAGGAAGGAATATTTTAACAGCCAACTCCCACAAAAACAGGCAGCGAAGAGGAGTGAGGCAACCGCAGCTGTCAGCATCCCAGCCACCGTCTCCAGGTACTCAGGGCTTGTCTGTGAGCGGTAGGCAGGACACACCTGAAAGTACCTTCTAGCGGAAAAGCAAGCAGCTTAACGCTGCCCGATCGGTGCCTTCACGCCTCCCCATTCTTAACAAGAAATCTGGAATGGCGCGGTCAGGGAAAGTTTCCAGATTGGGGGAGAAAACTAAGGCATGTCGAGACGCCGCGGGTGGCCTCTCCCTCGGCTCTCACTGGACCAGCTGCTACCTGCCTCGCCCCTGTCACCTGCTGTTAGGCTCACTCTTGAGCTATCAGTGAAAAACGTCTCCCCCTGCCTCCATCAGCCACGCCGGGCTTTCAGAAAAGCTCCCCCCCCCACGCCCCGCCACTAGGAAAACCTAACTTCAATGCACCCTAAAGTCCGACCTACAGGTGTGACGGGCTTCCAGTGCAGGGTTAGGGTACTCCCAGGAAGTGAAGGAAAAGGCCCCTGACGTCGTTATCACTGGAAAAGTGCTGGCCGCGGCCTCCGCCTCGCCCTCTCCACCCACGGGTTCGGAGCCCCCAGGCGCAGTCAGAACGATCCTCGCTCCTGCAGCTTTGTTTGTTTCCGGAGAGACACAAACAAGCCAGCCCACGGAGCGTCTGGACTTGCCCGCCCCAGCACCCACTCCTCCCCCAGGCTGGGTTCCAGCGCCGCCCCCTTACCGCCGGTGTCCTCGAAGTGCGGGGGCGGGCGGTCCCGCAGCGCTGCGCTCCAGCCCGCGCCGGCCTCGTCCTCCTCCGGCTCCTGCGCGTCCGGGGCGCAGGGCGGCGGCGGCGGGGCGGCCCCTGCGGGTCCCGGGGACTCGCGCTCGTCGTCCGAGGAGGCGGCCGAGGAGGAGCGCGAAGCGGCCGACGTGCTGTAGAAGGGGTTCCCGCCGCTGTCCGGGCCGGACTCACCGAACACGTCGTCTGAGATGTGCAGGCTCTCGTAGCGCGCGCGGGCCGCCTCGAGCAGCGCCGGCGCCCTCCTCCGCGCGCCCCCGCCGCCCTCGGCCATGGCCCCGGCCGCCGCCCGCGCGCCCGCCCCCCACAGCGCCTCCCAGCCGCACGCGCCGGGCCCCGGGCCCGCGCCGCGGCCCGCCGCCCCCCACCAGCGCAGCCCGCAGCACAGCGCCCGCCGCCCCGCGCCCGGCCGGCCCGCCGTCTTGGCCGCCTCGGCCCAGCGCCCGGGGAAGCGCCCTCGGAGCTCGGGCACCGCAGGCTGCGGGCCGCGGCGGGAGGCAAGCCGCGCGCAGGGGTGGCAGGGGCGACCCAGCGCGGGCGGGACGCAAGAGGCTGCGGCTGAGACCAGGCGCCGCCGCCACCACCACAGCCGCGGCTGCGTCTCCTCGGCGCTCGCCGCGTCCCCGCGCGCCCTCCCCGCGGCCCACCGCACTCGGCTGCCGACCTTCCCCGGCGCGAGCCGCCAGAGGCGGGCCCCGCCTCCTCGCACCTCCCGCCCGCCGGCCAATGGGGAGCGCGGCCTGCGCGGCCGCTGGGGAGCTGGGCGGGCCCGGCGCGTTAACGCCCCCACCCTCCTCAGCGAGGCGGGGCGGGGCGGGGCGCGCGGCGGGGGCTGGTGGGAAGGGGGAGGGCCGCCGGCGGCCTGGCCGTTCTCCTCCTGCAGGGACGCGCAGCCCGGGACCGCCACGCGCAGTGCGGGGTGGGACGGCGGGGCCGGGGAGAGGAGGGGGAAGGCCCCGGGCGCTTTTAACGGTCCAGGTTTGCGGATGGAGCGCGGACCCAGCCGCTCACTGTCCCCTTCCGCAGTCAGCGCCTGGCGCCAGGGAGCTGTCCGCCCCGGTGGTTCTGAACCAGGCGCTGCTGAAACGCTCCAGGTAGGCGGCGGGCCTGAGGTCACCACTCCCGCGGCGGCTGCTGCCGAGGCTTCCCGTGGGTCACTGCCAGCTGCTCCGCATGCTCCCATAAATACAAGGGCTGTCCAGCTTCCGGCAATCTCTTCTAATTAGGAGCCGGCCTTGCGGATCCACTGCTGGGGTCGGATGCTAACTCCGTCTCGCTTCAGTATCCCTGTAATTTAAGGGTGCCAGCACTGGAGTTAAGTAGGTAGTCATTCGTCATCATCTTTGACGTGTGGCATCTTTTGAACTCAAAATGTCCATTACTTCCAAATATCGATTACTCTCACACCTCTGTTTGAACATCTCCTTCACACACACACTTGAAACACTCATCTAGTAAAATATTGCATGATCACCCAGGCTTCAGTGCTCTCATAAACAATAGCATCGAAAGGTTGCATCCACCCCTCTTTCTTGGGCAGGAGTGTGTGATGGTCATCCTGTTGATGGCGATACACATAACGGAGATTGCCTTGTCTTCTTGCTCTCCTCCTCCTCCCTCGAATAATGCAGTAAGTCACGCTAATGGTAAATGGGCCATAAAGTCACTTTCACTCTGAAATAAAATAAATCCTTCAAGATGTGAAGGGCTTACAAATCCTAATGGGCATTAACTAAATTATAGTTACACAAAACAGAAAGGCATGTTGCAATTTCTACGAATGCATAAAGGATGAAGGACAATTTTGCCGCCAAGTGGGGTCAGACCTAGTGTCGAGCAGGAACCTTCACTCATGCCCTCCCCCTCCCCAGCCCCTGTGGTTCCTCCTTCCAAATCAGGGGCTCTGCACAGGCATGGATTCATGATAATCACCAACAGACACTATATAAAAAGGAAAGGACTCATGGAACGTTGCTTGCTATGTGGATTGGCTGAAAAATGAGGAAGTGCTTGCAAAGCATTTCGACTTCCTTGGAAGAATTATGCCACAAAAAATATCTGGTTTCCAACATACCTATATACTGTAGTAACCAGCTGAAAGGTTTTGAAGAGGGTACAGGTAATCAGACTTATCAAAAAGGGTTATAGTAAAGCATAGGTTGAAGATGCAAGAAGCAGAATAAGACTCCATAGCTCAAAAGTCTGGAATTAGGAATTGTGTGAGGCCTTTACAAGATTTCATGTTATCTATTTAAAATAGTTGAATGGAAAAATAATTGAATGGCACCCAGAGAGTTAAAATCTGTTGGAAAGAGTTCCTTCTTTCCTTCTCCAGCTAGCCAATGAAAAAGTCAACAGCCAAGGTGTGTGTTTTAAAAACAATGAATTGCTTTGCTACCCGTAAGGAAGCAAGGAACAAAGCAACAGCAGTTACAAGGATGAACGAAGTCTTCCAGTGTCCCTAATTTGCATTTGCATGGTGCTTATCCCCAGGAAATCTTGGGGGCTTGTGATTCCTAGGCTCACAAATGCTTGTAGCTCACACCGCATGCAACATTGAGGAGAGTTGGTCACAAAAGAAACACTGAGAAATCAAATTGTTACTTCAAAGCTTGTCCAATAAAAATTAGATGAATGTTTCAACTTAGAGTGAAGTATTTAGTATGTTACTGTGTTTAAGCCAGTGTTTCCAAACAAGAAAACAATATTCCAACCTTTGAAAACAGGTGACTGCTTCTCACTGTGGTAAGAGGAGGGGTGAGAGGACAAAACAATTGGAAAACGAAAAACTTTCTCCTCTGGCTGGCATCCCTCCGACTTGATAATTACCGTTATGATTCTACATCATTAACTTTTATTAGTAACATTATTTGTGAGCATAATTATAGTATCAATATCACACTGAGAACTTTTAACTCTGAGTAATTTGAAAAAATCTTCCAAATAATTTAATTATGAAATATAATTAAACAATTTTAGATGAATATTGAGCTTTTGGTTTTATGGTTTTCCCAAAGAGCTCAAGGTAGTAAAAAGCAATTCATTTGTGTAGTGGAGTCCTTAGGTTTTGTTAAACGAATGGTTCATGCTTTTATGTAACTAGGGCTAATCACCATATTTCATTAAGTCTAAATAAACTTCCTTTCACAGCACAGTGCACCATTGTTTTATGTATCACTAAAAAAAAGTGCTGCCATAGGAAACTATGACACAATGGTTTATTTTCTGTTCTAATTTTAATTTAAACTTATTAATAAAGCTATTTAATAATTTTTGGACAGATTTTTGTTATATATCACTCTAATGCATGCATAAAGATAAAATATAAATTAACTGGTTAAAATTTCCCTAATTTCACATTCAGAATCTCACTATCCTTGCTTACTTTCTAACTCAGAGTTGTCAATGCCCAGGTTTTCTCCACAACATGCTCCTCCAAGTCACTCAGAGCATTTGGTATGCTGCATTTCTTATATAAGTGCTCCTAACTCCTCCAAGCTACTGGCTTCCCATTCTATGCGTCCCAAAGCAGGAGCACAGCAGCTATGGTCAGTCAGCACTGAGGAGGCAGATGAGAGAGCTGAGAGAGAGATGAAATCAGAGAGGAAGTTGGGTGGGTGTTAAATCTTGCAAGACTTTGAATTTTATTTGGGGTGATATGGAGAGCCACTGGAGAGCAGAGAGCAGAGAAATAAGATCTTGATGCTGGTGTTTTGTTTTGTTTTCCCTAATCCAAGGTTTTCATACTATAACTAGGTTTAATTTCCTCCTTCCAGGTTCTCAGAAGGCCTGTGGTCTGGCACAGCAAGGGATATATGAGGTCAGGCACACCCTAGGAATAGCAATGAAGTTGGCATAGGCTCAGGCTCTGTTAACTGCATAGGGATTTTCACTTTCCCAGCACCTAAGACATTCCTGATGTTAGAGATGTAAAATGTGAAGAAAAGGAAGAGGGCATCTTGGAAGCCATAGAATACAGTATGTATTTTTCCTTGGTAGTTTTACAAGTCTTGATTTTGCAAATAGTCAGGCTGTTGCAGGACACAGAAATGAACCTGAATGCTAATGTGCAGAGAATGCCTTGGCCAGCCCCAGGCTGCACAGGCCAGATGAGGCTTGCGAAGTCTGTGTGTTGCGGGGTCACTATAGATGGAGAAGGCAGGGATGGAGTCAGTGAAGCTGCTGCTTCTCCCCATGTTGTCTTCATCACACAAAAGGAGGGGGCTACAACCAAGGAGAAGCTCCTGGGACTGAGAGGGTAGGGGGAGAAAGAGTGCAGCTGCTGGATGGTGGGCCACATGTGGGGAAGGAGGTCACAGAAGAATATGCATGGCACAGGGTGACATTTGGGGTCATATCTAACACAGGGACCTAAGGGTCCAACCTCTCTCACAGTGCTTTTATATGTAAATTTATCCAGGATCCAACACAGAGAGGCAGAAAGAAGGAAATAGCACAATCCTGTGGAAGACCCTTGAGAAAATTCCCTTGTGTTCAGATTGAGATGATCTAACTTTTTCATGATTGACTCATTCATTCATTCACTCACTAATTCAACAAATACGTATTGAGTCCTGTCATGTGCCAGGTTCTTCTATGCACTGGAAATAAATCAGAGAAAAAGAATGAAGACTCTGTTTCTCTAGCACTTACGTTCAAATGGGGAGGGAGAGAAGAGACAAAAAATATACAACCCAGTAAATATATATATACCTGTTGTTGGTAAGGGATAAAAAGTAGAGGGACAGAGACTGATGGTTGTTGTGATTGGTGGTGGTGGTGTGTGTGTGTGTGTGTGTGTGTGTGTATGTGCATGCACAAGCTTGTATATATTGGTTGGGAGAAGTTGTTCTGATAAGGTGACATTTGGGAGAAACTTGAATGGATTAAAGAAGCAAGCCATATGCATTCAAGGACCAGAAACAAATGCAAAGCACCCAAAGCAGGAGCACACTAGCTGTGGTCAGTCAGCACTGAGGAGGCAGACGTGGTTGAGACAGAGATGAGAGAGAAATGGCAGCAGATGAAATAAAAAAATTGTGTATTAAATCTTGTAAGACTTTGGATTTTATTTTGGGTGAAATGGGTAGCCACCGGAGAGCACAAAGCAGAGAAGTAAGATCTGACTTGCATTTTAAGGGCCTCGCGTTAGCTGCTTAGAGGCAAATAGACTGGAGCAGAGGAAAAGTAGAATCAGGAAGACCAGTTAGGATACTATTGCAATAGCCCAGGACATAAAACAGGGTGTTTGGGACCAGACTGGTAGTGAAGGAAGTGATGAGAATTGGTCAGATCAGAATATGTCTTGAAGGTAGAACACACAACTTTTATGAAAGATTAAATGTGGACAGTGAGAGAAAGACATGAGTTGAGAAGGACTCCATGGTTAGGGCTTTGCTGTTGTTGTTTGCATGAGCTGCTGCAAGAGCAGCAGGATTAAAGGGGAGGAACAATAGCTTGGTTTTCAGCATGTAGAGTTTTACACATCTCAGTGGGTCCGGAAAGCAGGTAGTTGAAAACAGGAACCTAGCATTCATCCATGTCTACGCTGGAGATAAAATTGTGAGTGCCATCAGCAGAGAGATGGTAGATACATCTTGTTTGTTGACGCTGTTGTTGTTTTGAGACAGTCTCACTCTGTCGCCCAGGCTGGAGTGCAGTGGTGCAATCTCAGCTCACTGCAACCTCTGCCTCCCAGGTTCAAGCAATTCTCTTGCCTTAGCCTCTTGAGTAGCTGTGATTATAGGCACCTGCCACCACGCTGGGCTAATTTTTGTGTTTTTAGTAGAGATGAGTTTTCACCTTGTTGACTAGGCTGGTCTCAAACTTCTGAGCTCAAGTGATCCACCCACCTCGGCCTCCCAAAGTGCTGAGATTACAAGCATGAGCCACTGCACTGGCTGTAGATACATCTTGGATGAACTCACCAGGGACTGAGCATAAATAGGGAGAGGTGGGCCTGAGGGTGATTCCCAGAAGCACATGATGTCTAAACATAGGCAGATGAATCACTCAAGGAGACTGAGAAGGCTGGAGCATTGAGATAAATTAAAGTCCTGGTGGCTAAGAAAGTATTTCAAGGAGGAATACTTTCAAATAACTGTCAAATGCTGCTAAGAGATGTAGGAAGAGGGCTGAATTAACCTCTGGGTTTCTCAGTGAGCAGACAAAACTATGATTGGAGTGGATCTGAGAATGGGAGAAGAAATGGAGGTACTGAGTAAATATAAACTTTGAGGAGTTTTGCTGAAAAGGAGGAAGAAAGGGGAGGTGCCAAAGAGGGCTAAGTAATTGAGGGGGGGGGATTTTTTAAAAATCAGATGTTTGAATGATTGTGGGAATGATTCAGTAGAAAGGATATGGGAGAGATGCTGGAGAGAAAGTATGTTGCTAAAGCAAAATCCTTGATTGATTGAATGGTGGTGAGATGGAATGCACAAGTGGAAGGTTTGGTCTTCTTGCGGAAGGGAGTGGAGTAAAGACTCCATTAGGCACATTCCTAGATTTAGTGGAATTTGGCTGTGGTGTTCTTTCCCTACTGATTTGATTTTCTCAGTGAAGTGGGAAGCAAGGTCATGAGCTCTGCCTGATGAAGGGAGGGCGAGGAGTTTAGCTTCTATACCTGGCTGTACATTAGGATCACCTGGGTAGTTTCAAAAGCACACTTATATCCACACCAAGTAAATTATTATTACTACTATTATTTTTGAGATACGGTTTCACTCTGTCACCCAGGCTGGAGTGCAATGGCATGATCTCAGCTCACTGTAAACTCCATCTCCTGGGTTCAAACAATTCTCCTGCTTCAGCTCCTGAGTAACTGAGATTACAGGTGCCCACCACTACACATGGCTAATTTTTGTATTTTTAGTAGAGACAGGGTTTCACCATGTTGGCCAGGCTGGTCTCAAACTCCTGACCTCAGGTGATCCACCTGCCTCAGCCTCCCAGACTGCTGGGATTATAGGCATGAGCCACCATACCTGCTCACCCCAAGTAAATTAGATTCTCTGGAGGTGGGACCTGGGCATTGGTGTGTTATAAAGTTTCCGGACGACTCAACAGAGCAGTGAGAACTGAGGATCCCCTGGGCTAGGAGTCTGAGAAAGAAGGTATGGAATAGTCAAAATAGTTATCCAGGAGAGTTCAAGGCTCAATGAACTAGAGAGAAACATATCTGGATTTGTGGTTGAGAATTTAATGTGAAATGGGCCAGCATCGTTGTGTTTTTCTCCAACTACATTCAGTTGCCAGGGTCAGAAACAGGGTTGACAAAGGGTTGGGTTTTGGCAAAGTGGGATTTTGACACATAGGTATGGCAGAGCAGGAGAATTTTGAGAGAGTGATCCTAATGATGGGCATGGAATCTGTGCCAGCAAAGGAAGCAAGTGAGGACTTGGGGGAAAGAATTAAAGTACATTAAAATGGAGGGGGTATGGTAGCTCATGCCTATAATCCTAGCACTTTGGGAGGCCAAGATGGGCAGATCACTCAAGTCAAGGAGTTTGAAACCAGCCTGGGCAAAGTGCTGAAACCCCATCTCTACCAAAAAACAAACAAACAAAAGACAAAAATTAGCCAGGCACAGTGATGCATCCCTGTAGTCCCATCTACTCAGGAGTCTGAGGTGGGAGGATGGCTTGGACTCAGGAGACAGAGATTGCAGTGAGCTGTGATTTCACCACTGCACTCCAGCCTTTTAGCATGGGTGACAGACCCAGACCCCGCCTCAAAAAAAAAAAAAGGAGGTGGGGAGGTGGGAGGTGGGAGGTGGGAGGTGGGAGGTGGATAAATGGCTTCTTATCGTGAGTTTTTTTTTTCTCTTTTAAGTTGTTTAGATAATTAACATTTTCACAAAGTAATTTATGGCAGCTAGACCCCTGCAAAGCAGCACAAATAACTCTGATTAATGTTTCAACCTACCTTTTTTCCCAGGGTATGAAATTAATTTTTTTTCAACAAGCAAACATCATGAGACATTTGGAGTGAAGAAAAAAAATACATTTTGGAAGTTATTATGGATCTTCCTATTCTTAGATAATGGGATAATTTAGTGAGCCAGTGTGACTCCAAAGCCCTTTCTGCAGTTTTGTAAGTTTGTCTCGTGTCTCTTCCCTGCCTCCTGGGCTACATCATCCCACTTTAAACACACCCAACCCCCCACTCTACTTGTTCTCCAACAAAATAAAGGACTCTGATACAAGCACCATCCTGAAGTGCATTCGCCTTTAAAGGAGAAATTGTAGGTTGGTACTTAACACAAATGAACAAAATGCTTAGCAGTAGGATCTCAGGTGTTCTAAGAAGCAGAGAGGGATACTGCTATCTGGGAGCCTTTCATAACACTCCTGAATTCACAAACCCATGGATGGATGGCACAAATGCAAATTGAGGTCAACACTAGGTTGTTGTTTTTTTGTTTGTTTGGTTGGTTGGTTTTTTTTGAGACAGCCTCTCACTCTATTGCCCAGGCTGGAGTACAGTGGCATGATCTTGACTCACTGTAAACTCTGTCTCCCAGGTTCAAGCAATTCTCTTGCCTCAGCCTCCCGAGTAGCTGGGATTACAGGCATGCACCACCATGCCCGGCTAATTTTTTTTGTATTTTTAGTAGAGACAGGGTTTCACCATGTTGGCTGGGCTGATCTCAAACTCCTGATCTCAAGTGATCCGCCCACCTCGGCCACCCGAAGTGCTGGAATTACAGGTGTGAGCCACGACACCTGGCCAACGGTGGGGTTTGAACTGACATATTGTTGTAGACTTCATATAAAGTCACATCTGTCCCTCAGGTTTCTTACTGTGAGAATACTGAAGAATGGCGCCTAAAAAACCATCGTCAAAAGGCTAGACATCTACATGATGCATGTAGCAAACCTGAGCCATCACCTAGGTGGAACACAACTGCATTTTTTGTAGGGGAGAGAGGATAGAGCCACAAGGAGAAACACTCCTATCAGGGATTTCATCAAATCTAGTGCAACCTTCAACCATTTCTCTATTACAGAGAAATACTTCAGTAATTGTTTTTTATAGGCATTAATGTTGGGATTAATAATGCCCCTGGTCACAATGAGCAACTCAATTATCAGAAAAACATTGCTCTCTAATGTTTGTTCTAATTGCTAAAGCAGCAATACTGATTAATAGAGGTAAGGAGATTTTCGTCAAGGTTTAAACAAAAAGGATATCTCACTTCATTCTAATAAGGTCAACACAAATACCTCTTTCTCATAACATTCTAAGTAGTGGGGTGTGTGTGTGTGTGTGTGTGTGTGAGACAGAGTCTTGGTCTGTCACCCAGGCTGGAGTGCAGTGGCTTGATCTGTGTTCACTGCATCCTCTACCTCCTGGGTTCAGCCAATTCTCCTGCCTCAGCCTCCCTAGTAGCTGAGATTACAGGCACCCACCATCATGCCTGGCTAATTTTTGTATTTTTGTGGAGATGGGGTTTCCACCATGTTGGCCAGGCTGGTTTTGAACTCCTGACCTCAGGTGATCTGCCTGCCTCTGCCCCGCAGAGTGCTGGGATTACAGGTGTGAGCCACTGTGCCTGGCCAGTAGTGGGTATTTTTTAGAAACAACATTTGGTTCTTTACTGAAGGCTAAAAAATGGAGGTCCATAAACATGATAGTCATCTTTAGTCGGGTGCAGTAGCTTGTGCCTGTAAACCCAGGGCTTTGGGAGGCCAAGGGTTCAAAGTGAGCCTGGACAACATAGTGAGACCTTGTCTCTAATAAAAAAAATAGTCAAGTTTTATGCATGCTTTCTGTACGCCAAAAATTTTGCTCAGTGGTTTGCATGGAGTATCTGGTTTAACCCTCACAACAAACCCTACAAGATCAGTATGCTCATGCTCCTCATTTTGTAGATGACAACACTTACACTTAGAGAGGTGAAGTCAATTTTCCAGTGTTGTACAACTAGTAGACAATGGAGTCAGAATTAGAACTCAGATCAGGCAAAGTGGCTCGAGCCTATAATCCCAGCGCTTTGGAAGACCCAGGTTGGAGGCTCCCTTGAGCCCAGGAGGTCAAGGCTGTAGTGAGTTCTGATAGCACCACTGCTCTCCAGCTGAGCAACAGAAGAGACCCTGTCATAAAAAAAGGAAAAAAAAAAAGACATAGGCAGTCAAGCTCTAAACTGAGCTCTTAAAGGAGGCTACCTATAGCTTTTTGACTGTCACTTGCTCCCCATCCCACTGCCACTTAGGGACTATCAGCAATCTCTAAATTACAGTGGCTGTGCATGAGGGGTAACTGCTGGCTTTAATAATTTATACCCAGGGTGGAAGGGCTTACTCATATGTTCTGCTTCAGCTTTTTCGTCTGCCCAGGAAAATATCCATCCCTCAAGTCGTTAGTATTAATTGTTGTTCAGGGATGAATTAAGCTGCAGGGGTCACGTACTGTTTACTGTCATCCATATTTCTTTCAGGAAACCTAAACATCGTAGCATTCACTTGCAGACGAGAAGAAAGAATGAAGGGGGGATGTTAAGAGCAACTCCCAGAAATATTTCTGGTTTAATAATGATAGCCAGCTTTTACATTACTCTTGGAGTCATTTTGCTGGTGCCCAAAATGTATTAATTTCTCTTAGGGTTACTTGCACCCTCATACTAATCAACAGTTCCAGGCATGAGTCAATGCGGCATGCTATTTGCAGATTTTCTACAGTTTGAATGCATGTGTCGGGCAGGCCTTTTCCTGAGAACCCTCTTTAAGGGGAAGAATGACAAGTGGGCAGAAAACTCTCAGGTGGGAGACAGCCTATGACATTTGTAGACTAGAGAAACCAGTGCTCCCTACTGTCCAAGCATTTCCCAGGAGGGCCCACCCCCAATCCACAATTTGAAGAGTTTTGCTCTCAGACTCCTGCCCACTCCGGACCAGCAGGATGCTTCCTCCTCCTCTGGGTGACAGGACTTTTTCTAAAGAATCTTCTTTTAGCCCAAGAAGACCAATTCAGATTCGGCCGGTAGCTCATGCCTGTAATCCCAGTAATTTGGGAGGCTGAAGTAGGTGGATCACTTGAGGTCAGGAGTTAGAAACCAGCCTGGCCAACATGGGGAAAACCCATCTCTACTAAAAATACAAAAAAGTAGCTGGGCATGGTGGCATGCACCTATAATCCCAGCTACTTGGAGGCTGAGGGAGGAGAATCAGTGGAACCTGGGAGGTGGAGGTTGCAGTGAGCTGAGATTGTGCCCCTGCACTCCAGCCTGGGCAACAGAGTGAGACTCTGTTTAAAAAAAAAAAAAAAAAAGACAAAGATCTATGCATTCCTAAATCTGTTTGTCCCCAAGACTTCCCAAGAATCAAAGCAAGAGTAAACTAAAGGTAAATCTGAGAATGGAGAACAAAGCTACTCTGTTTCATGATTGTCACTGCCCTTACAGTTCTGGAGGTCAGCAGTCCCACATCAGGTTCCCTGCACTAACATCAAGGTGTCCACAGGGCTGGTTCCCTCTGGAGGCTCTAGGGGAGAATCCATTTCCTTGCTATTTCCAGCTCCTGGTGGCCACCTGCATTCCTTGGCTTGTGGCCCCTTCCTGTATCTTCAAAGGGCATCACCCAATCTCTGCTCCCTCACCACATCACCATTTCCCCTTCGGTATTCAAATGTTCCTCTGTCTCCTTCTTATAAGGATTCTTATTATCATATTTATGGCCTACAAGGATAATCCAGGATAATCCCCCCATCTCAAGATTCTTAATCACATCCACAAAGTTCACTTTGCTGTGTGAGGTCACGTTCACAGGTTCCAGGGATTAGGATGTGGATACTTTAGAGGGCCATTATTAACTGACCATATAGTATTTAAGAATTTTCTCTGTATTCTGGCTTTATCATTTGTTTTGATAAAAGAATATATATTTAAAATATGCTTTTATCTTAAATATAATTTCAATCTGTCACATTTATGACTGTTCTCATACAACTGTGGTTTTGTGGTGTACATAAAATCATCTTTGACCAATCTCATTATTTCCCAAGGCTCAGCCCTGGGATTTAGGTATTTGATTAAGGCCTGTTTCCAGGGAAACTTCTGATGGCTGCCTTCTGTGGGTACCAAATCCTCATCCTCCCTCTGCCTAGGAATTGTTGTCCAGTCTTGACTGATTATATTTTTTTATATAGAGAGTGGGGATCTTGCTATGCTGTCCTGGCTGGACTTGAACTCCTGGGCCCAAGCAATTATCCTAACTCAGCCTCCAGAGTAGCAGGTGCTGTAGGGATGTCTCACCACACCCAGCAAGACAATTTCTTTTTATCACCATGCTTTCTTCCAAATCTCTTGTCTATGCCACAGCTCTTTTCCATTTACAGAAGAGCCTTTGGAAACCTAAAAATTGAGAATAAGTTTTCTCTGCTCTCTCCCCTGACCTCTATTCCCTCAGTCCTTGAACACAAAATGTTATATCCTGTGCAGTTAAATCAAGTAAATAAAGGCAAAACCTGGGGATTGGGAGGGGTTGAAACATGCTGAGAACAACCAGTCAATTGATCTTGAAAACATGCCATCCACACAAAGTTGTAAAACAACTGGATGCATTCCTTTAGTTTTGACTCTAGTCTCCAAGCCTGAAGGTCACTGGAGAGAGGGAATGGAGGGACAGGTGGGGCTGACTTCAGGCTGGAAACACATAGACACAGAGACCTGCCCTCAGGAGGACCTGGAGCTCGGTCTTGTGCTCTGTGGTGGATGGGTTGAGATTTTTAGGGATTTTATCTTTGAACTTGTTTTTTATGAGTGAAGTTGGTGGGACAGAGGAGCATGTTTCTGAGCACAGGAGGTAGGACCATGGTTGGGTCCTGCGCTTCCAGCCTCCTCATCTGCATGGAGCGTTCAGGGAGCCTGTGAGTCCAGCATTACCTGGGACAATGTGAGAGAGGGCAGCGAATACAAGTAAAGTGAGTGACATCTGCCACTCAGTAAAGAAGGGCATGAACCACCCCCAGAGGCCACATGCTCCCTGCATACCAGAACTTGCACCGAACTCAGAAAGAAGGCAATGGTGTTCTAGGAAACATGAAGAGCCAGGAACCTCAGCATATCCTTCCTCGCTCCTGTTACTTCCCAGCGTCAGCCAACCACTTATGCTTGAGAATAGTGACATAAGAGGAAAGTAACAGACAAGGCAACCCATAGTTCCTTGCCTTTTCAGCCCTTCCTTGCTCATCAGTTAGCCAGAGGTAGGAGTCCTGGTAGAATGTATGTTTCAAGAAGTGAAATAAAAGCAGTTGAATTCATTTTGTGCAGGGTTTTCACCCTTCTGTTAAGAACAAAATCCATATGCCTATACCAGTTGCAAGATTGAATTGTGTCATTCTGGTGGGTCCACCTACGTGTGATTAAAAACAAGCATTGCAAACTCTAAAGATGGATGGTAAAATTCATGCTAATGATTAAAATTTCAAATTTTTATTTACTTAGGGTGGCATTAAATAGGAAATAAAAACACCATGGCAAGCCAAGAGAGAGACTCCAGAAGAAAGAAATATGCTTTCTATTTCAGTATCTTTAACAGTGCTTTTCTTCATGCTTTTTGACCAAAGGGTCCTATATTTTCATTTTGCACCGAGGTTGAAAATTCCATAGCCAGCTCTGGGCACAGCTGTGCAGTAACTGGATGACCCTGTGGGGGCAAATGCACATGATCTCCTTCCCTGCCTCCTGCCCTGACGCAGTAGCGCCACACAAACCCCTCAAACTGAAATAAAACCTTAGAGCAAAGGGAAGGATCCTGAAATTGAAAGAGACCATTTCTGAAACATAGGCATGTTAGTCTGCTAGGGCTGTCATCCCACAGTATCAGAGCCTGAGTGGCTCAGACAACAGAACTTTATTTTCTCACAGTCTGGGAGTCTGGAATTTCAAAGTTAAGGTATTGAATGGGTTGATTTCTTTTTTTCTTTTCTTTTCTTTCTTTCTTTCTTTTTTTTTTTTTTTTGAGATGGAGTCTCACTCTGTCGCCAGGTTGCAATGCAGAGGCATGATCTCAGCTCACTGCAACCTCCGCCTCCTGAGTTCAAACAGTTCTCCTGCCACAGCCTCCCGAGTAGCTGGGATTACAGGTGCCTGCCCCCATGTCTGGCTAATTTTTGTATTTTTAGTAGAGACGGGGTTTCACCATATTGGCCAAGGTTGTCTCAAATGCCTGACCTCAGGTGATCCACCTGCCTCGGCCTCCCAAAGTGCTAGGAGGGATTACAGGCGTGAGCCACCGAACCCGGCCTCTCTGTTGATTTCTTCTGAGTCCTCTCTTGGCCTGCATAGCGCTGTCTTCTCCTTGTGTCTTCACATGGTTGAAGCTCTGTGGGTATCTGTGTCCTAATTGCCTCTTTTCATAAAGACATAGGTCACATTGGATTAGTGCCCACCCTAATGACACTTTTTAAATTGAATTTACTTCCTTAATGACCCTATCTCCCAATACAGTCACATTCTGAGGTCCTAGGGGGTTAGGACTTCAACATATAAATTTTGGGGGGGCACAGTGCACCCCATAATAGGCAAAATTGCATTTGAAGCAGAAATTTAGACACATTTCAAAAAACTAAAATTATATTTTTGTGCACCTTAGCAGGTAGACTGAGATATATTTGCAAACTTTAGATGAGCCATCCTTCGCATTTCCATGTAACTCCACATATCCACAATCAAAACAACTCCCAAGGCTTCCTAGTGTGGGATTTCGCCCCTTTATGTTCAGTAGCAACATAAACCTCCCGGGGGCTTTTGTTTTGTTCTAGCAGAAAATTAAGAGGAAGAGCAATTGAGCATTTGGGCATCTCGTTGGTGTTTGTTTTTAATCATACTGTACTCAATTGTTCAAACCTAATTAAGCTCTTGGCTCCATAGAGCAGGGAGAAGGTTAATTACACATCATTGGCCACGAGTGTGCCTCTCTTATTTTTGTTA
The DNA here is from genome assembly GCA_036589455.1 of Ateles fusciceps. Taxonomy (NCBI): domain Eukaryota; kingdom Metazoa; phylum Chordata; class Mammalia; order Primates; family Atelidae; genus Ateles; species Ateles fusciceps. The sequence goes on from JAZHEH010002229.1 coordinate 1,558,518, forward strand.
CTATTTATGTTACTTTTAGATATAAGAGATAGGCTTCATTCAGAATCCATAATTTATCGAATAAAAGATACTTGTTGAGTACCTTCTATGCCCAACGCACTATTAATTGGCAAATTTAGCCATTTTGCCATTTCCTTTGAAGAGAAAGTGTATCTCCACTTTGTCTTTTTGAGAAAGTTTATCCAGGGAGAATCCTAACAGTTCAGATAGGGTTCCAAAGAAACCCACTGGCAGCTAGCTGAATCATTCTTCACAGTAGAGCAGAATCATTTTAAAGCAGGTTAATCTTGAATATCCAGGCAAAGAGACTGCTTTAGAGTCATCTCAAACCATGGGTTCCATTATTATGAAGAACAATAGCTGTAATCTCAGTAACTACTGTTAAGAACAGCTCTGCTTATTGAAAGCTACTGAGCTCCCACTGGCATTATCTCATCATCCTCAGGACAGCCCACTGGGGACGCACTATTTTCATCTTTGTGTTATGGTCGAGCACTAAGCCTTGGTGAGAAGTCACACAACTCTCCCAAGGGCCTGGAGCTATTAAGAGGCCGGCTGGAATCTCTACCCATTCCGATTCCAGTGCCTATGTTTGCAAACACTGGGCAACACTGACCTTTCAATATGTTGGACTGCGGATGGAGGCATAGGTGTGACAGCAAAGTCACCTGGTCCACCCCTTTCCTCAGAGTAATCTCAGAACAGCATTGGATGCATGTTCATTTCTTTCAGATGAATACTTAGGAGTGGAATTGCTGGGCCGAAGGACAGATGCTGGTTTAACTTCTTAAAGAACTCCTAACACATCTCAAAATTATTGTACTGTTTTGGTTAAATATTAAGGCTCATCCAACAAATATTTATCAGGAACCTATCATTTCCCAGACACTACTACAAGTGACAGCAGTAAGTTAAACACAACAAAAATCTCTGCTGTAAGGGGACAGCTACTTGGGGAAGACACACAGACAAATCAGCAAGTTAAATATGGACTGTCAGGTGGTGATAAGTGCTTATGTGCTTTTTGCATGATTATCATTAGCTATTATCTTTTTTTTTTTTCAAAGAAGAAACTGGATCCTGCTTCTTTTGCTGCCTTGAAGTCAGCTCATTGGATTTCACAATGGGGAAATGGTTTGGTGACCTCAACAAGAAGAGTTTTATAGTTTTAGTGAATCACATGACCTCTTAATTGGTTGCAAGTCATTCTTGGCAGCTGACACAAAAAACCAGCTGTAAACTATCACAGGTAAGTGTGGAGCTTTGGAGTCAGGCAGTCTGGGCTCAAATTGTGGCTTGGTCACTTAAAGAGTGTCGTTGGGCAAGTTATTACCTGCTCTCAGTCTCAATCTTGTTATTTTCAAGTAAAGATAAGATAAGAATCCTAACCTCCTAGGGCTATAAGGTCAAAGGAAAATAATGTTTGTAAATTGCTTGGCACAAAGCCTAATAAACACTCAGTTAACATTAGTTGTCATTATTTTTAGAAAGAGAGACTTGGGTTTGTGACCTAGTTGAGTACTTGATCCTCATAGCCCACATTTGACCCAAGATGTCTGAGTATTCTCTGAAATTTACATTCTCATGGTCACACACCTGGCTTTGAATTGCTGCAAGACCCTTTTTAGATCAATCATGTTTTATTTCCTGTGAGTTCTCTCTTGCTGATCCAGATGTGGAATTCACCTCTCTTTCCTTGATTTTCACCCAAAATCTTGATTTCACACCAAGCCGTTAGGCACCAGATGAGGAAGATGAAGAAAGGTTCAGTTTATTTGATGGCACCCAAAAGACCTTGAACTTGTCGCAAACACCATGAAATCGGGTATTTTCCACCGTAGCCCACTCCTTCTGATACCATGCGATACTGCTCCGCCATCTTGGCTTTTTTCTCTCTCTTTCTCTCCTCTCGTCTATTCTAAAATTCCCTCATGCCAAAATCTATCTTTATTTCTCCAGAGAGCAGTTTAACTGTCTCACGTGTTTTCTTGTTGTCCAAAACGTCTGGTCTCAGAGTCCAACTCTACCACCAAGTGTCTTGTTAACAAAGACAATTTCTTCTCCTAGTTAAGTTTTCACAGCAGTTGTAAATTGGTCAACAACATGTGGCCTATGATAGCACTTTCATCCTGGTTGTCCTCATGTGTGAAATGAGATGCATAATTTTGGTCAGAAACGGGCATTTGCTTATTATCTGTTTGAGATTCTAAGCTTTCTCAGAACATGCTTCAGAGCCTCAACATGGTTTTCTGACCCATTTGGGAGAGACCTGAGGTTTGCTTGTACCTTTCTCTTCCCCTCCCTCTCCTGGACTTGCCTGGGGCCATTCTGGGATGTGGTGCCGGCTGTGTGATATGGGCTCCGACAGCCTGGCACACTCTGCTCTCTAGAAAGTCAGTTCTATTCCTGAGCTGTGTTCTTGGGCTCTTCTTCTGAATCTCGGCTTGTTTTCCACATGTTTGTTTCACTAAGGAAGTCTTTGGGGTTTTCTTTATGCCTTTTTAGCAAACCGTATTCTGTTCTTTTGCTGTTTTGCATTTGGAATTATGCCTTGAATTATGCAGCTTAATGGTTCTTCTTTTGCTTTACATCTCTGTAATTACCAAGCTTTCTAATCTTATTTTCTTGTAAAAATCCTCTTCCCTTAGCACCAAAAAAGAGAGAAATACTTAGGTATAAATCTAACAAAATATGCACAAGACTTAAATGAGGGAAACTACAAAGATCTGATTAAGGAAATCAATTAAGCAAACGAAGAGAGATTTCATGTACATGTGTAGGAAGACTCAACATTGTCAAGACGTCAGTTCTTCCTAACTTGATCTGTAGATTAAATATAATCTCAATCAAAATCTCAGCAATTTAGTGGGTGGATATAGACAAACTGATTGTCAAGTTTATGTGGAAAGACAAAAGGTCCAGAGCCTCTGAACATGATATTGAGGAAGAAGAACAAAGTCAGAGGATAGATACTCCCTGACTTCCAGACTTTCTGTAAAGCTACAGTAATCAAGACAGTGTGGTATTGGCAAAAGAATAGACAAACAGATCAATGGAAGAGATCTAGCAGTGGAACAGACTAGAGAGCTCAGAAACAGACCCACACAAATATAGCCAACTGTAGTGGGGAGCGGCCAGTCTTTTCGTCTAACAGTGCTGGAACAACTGAACCTCTACTTGCAAATCAATGAATCTGGACACAAGCCTTACGCGCTTCATAAAAATTAACTAAAAATGGATCATATATCCCAATGTAAAGCACAAGGTTATAAAGCTTCTAGAAGATGGCATAGGAGAAAATGTAGTTGGTTTTGGGTGTAGCAATGGCTTTTTAGAGTGAAAAGCACAATCAATAAAGGGAAAAAATTGATAGGATGGTTCATTAAATTAAAAAGTCTTGTGCTGCAAAAGACGCTATCAAACAAATGAAAGACATGCTACAGACTAAAAAAAAAGTTTCAAAACACATCTGTGGTTCACTCCTGTAGGCACTTTGGGAGGCTGATGCAGGTGGATCACTTGAGGCCAGGAGCTTGAGACCAGCCTGGCCAACATGACAAAACCCTGTCTTTACTAAAAATATAAAAATTAGCCAGGTATCTTGGTGCACGCTTATAATCATAGCTATTTGGGAGACTGAGGTATAAGAATCACTTCAGCCTGGGAGGCGGAGGTTGCTGTGAGCTGAGATCATGCCTTTGCACTCCAGCCTAGGCAACAGGGCAAGATTCTATCTCAAAAAACAAACAAACAAAAAACCTCACTTATATCTAAAACAAATAATATCCAGAATATACAAACTCAACTGTAAGAAAACAATCAACTCAATTTTAAAAATAAGCGAAAGATCCGCACAGATACTTCATCAAAGAAGATATATCAATGGCAAACACGCACATACAAAGATTATCAACATCATATGTCATTGAAGAGTTTTAAATTAGAGCAACCATGAGATACTATTATTGTGGTATGAAAAGAAATATATTTGGTCTTTGTCCCCCGTTCCTGGCACAGAGCTTCTAAAACACTTGAAATTCTTGAGTAATAAGAATGTGATTTGTTATTTATAAAAAAGTCCCAGACCAGGTGTGGTGGCTCATGCCTACCCAGCACTTTGGTAGGCCGAGGTGGGTGGATCACGAGGTGGATGGATCAGGAGTTCGAGACCAGCCTGACAAACTTGGTGAAACCCTGTCACTACTAAAAAAAAATACAAAAATTAGCTGGGTGTGGTGGTGAGTGCCTGTAATCCCAGCTACTCAGGAGGCTGAGGCAGGAGAATCACTTGAACTGGGGAGGCAGAGGTTGCAGTGAGCTAAGATTGTGCCACTGCATTCCAGCCTGGAGAGCAAGAGCGAGATTCCATCTCAAAAAAACAAAGTTCCTTTTGATCATGCTTGGGTTTATAACAAGGTAACAAAGGGCAGGACCCCTAGATAGCCTCAGGATGGGGCTGGTCACCAGAAAGACCAAGTGATTAGAAAGGTTAGAACTTTCAACCCCATACCCTGACTTCTGGGAAGTTTCAAGGGGAGTGTGGGAGGGGAATGACTGGTAGGTTCTATGCAAACTCTTGAACAGGAGAGTTGATTAACCACCAGGCTGGTGCATATATCAAGGTGCTCAGGAGGCTTCCACACCTGGAGAGGGCATGGAAGCTCTGTACACCTCCCCCATCACTCCCGATAACTTGCCCTATGGCTATTTCTGTATTGTATCCTTTATTATAAGCCGGTAAACACAAGCAAAGTGTTTCTCTAAATTAGAACGACTAAATAAGCCATTCGAGCAGGTTATTAAAACTGAGGAGGGGATTGTGGGAAACCCATGAATTTATAGCTAGTCAGTCAGAAGGCCAAGTGGTTTGGGGACTTGAAGTTGGCTTCTGAAGTGGTCGCAGTTCTGAAGGCACTGAGCCCTTAACTTGTGGGTCTGATGTTAACTCCAGGTAGATAGTTTCAGGATTGAATTGAATTGTTGTGGGGGAAAAAATCCAACATCTGGGGTCAGAAGTGAATGTTGTGTGAGTACAGAGAAATAGTTTTTGTTCTCAGAATTACACACCTATTAGAATGGCTAAAATCCACAACACTGACAGCATCAAATGCTGGCAAGGATGTGGTGCAACAGGAATCCTCATTCACTGCTGCTGTAAATGCAAACTGATACAGCCTCTTTGAAAAACAGGCAGTTTCTTAGAAAGTAAACATACTCTTACTATACAATCCAGGGATCATGCTCCTTGGTATTTACCCAAATGAGCTGAAAATATGTCCACACAAGAACGACAGAATATGCAACACAAGGAGCCTACCCTGTTGTAACCCGTGAACCTTAGTTAATAGTAACCTATCCATATTGGCTTACCAGTTGTAACAAGTGAACCACACTAATGCAAGTTGTAAATAATAGGGGAAACTCTGGGTCAGTGTGTGTGCAAGGCAGTACACAGTAACACTTAATTTTCTGCTCAGTTTTTGTGCTAACCTAAAACTGCTCTGTAATAGTTTGCTAGAACTGATGCAACCATGTACCTGGGTTGCTTCAAACAGAAATTTACTGCCTCACAGTTTTGGAGGCTAGCTGTACAAAATCAAGGTGTTGGCAGGGCCAGGGTCCCTCAGGGACTCTGGGTAGAGTCCTTCCTTGCCTCTTCCCAGCTTGTGGAGGTGGGTGGTAGCCCTTGACATTTCTTAACTGACAGCTACATCAGTTCTCAGCAGCCGATGACCATCCCTAGCCCACTTGAATCACTGTAATGACATGAGAGTGCATTCATTCATCTGTCATTGAGTCAGCATCTGCAGGCCAGACCTCCACAGGTGGTGGTCACCACCTGAGATTTCAGTCACCACCTGCAGAGGTCCGGCCTGCAGACCCTGACTCAATAACAGATGAATGAATGCACTCTCACACCATTACAGTGATTCAAGTGGGCTAGGGATGGTCGTCGGCTGCTTTCAGAGAGTGAAATGCAGCTAATTGACCAAGACTCCCTCTCCATCGTTACATTTATTCAGTATGAATTTTACAACAGAGGTTCTAAGTTAACACACTTGTGGATAATTAACATGGTTAAAAGAGTGGTTTTATGACTGATAAAAGCTTTAGGTTCTGGATCAGAGTAAATACTATTAATAGGCAATTTGCCTTTGATCTCCCCCTGAGAGGACCACCAAGCACACAATTTACATGAGTAAACACAGTGGAGACAAAGGGATGTGAGGTAAACAGACTTAAACTGGGAAAGCCTATGATCATCTCTATCTCTTTCCTATGCTAATGTAAATGAGGCAGCTGCCTTCAGCATGCCTCAATAAAACCCTTTGGCCTTCCAAAAGGTTTGAGATTACAATCTTTAACTTTTGCTAGTATTTTGCCAGCCACCCGAGTGAATATCAATAAGTCCTCTTAGGCTCTGTCATCACAGAATTATCTTTCCATTGTCTTCCTTCTGCCCATGTCTGTGTCTGGATCCAAATTTACCCTTTTTAAAGAATACCATCATTATTGGATTAGGGCTTACCCTAATGCCCTTATCTTAATTTGATCATGTACAAAGACCCCATTTTCAAGTGAGGTCACATTCATAGGTACCAGAAACTTCTACATATCTTTGGGGGAGGGGACACAATTCAACCCATAACATGCTTTAAAAAGTAAAGTATATAAATTGAAAAAAAATCCTCTTTTTTCCTATGATAGAAGGAAGATAGGAAGAGATATGAAGACATGAATTTCTAGACTTCAGCTTAATTCTCTGGTGTAGATAGAAGACTAGTAAGAGCTATAAATTCTAAGACTTGATGGTATTAATAATATGACTTTATTTCATTCTCAGTACTCTGTTGAAGTAGGGGAAACATTTAAGTTGAAAGAAAAAAGATGTCATTCTTTTATATGACATGTCTAAAAAGTGAAGAACATCTCCAAATAGAGGTATCAATGTCTAGAAAGCAGCAAATTAAACTTGTAGGGTTGATGACAATTCTTTATGTTTCACGGCATTGGGGCAAAGATGTCAGAATTTAAGGAAGAAAGGAATACAGTTTGTGTTTGTGAATTTAGGGGAAGAGAGGAATACAGTTTGTGTTTGTGTACCTTATTACATGAAGACGGTAGCTGGTTAGCTCCTTCGGTTAGAATAGTGTACTAATGCAAAAACAGCCTCGGATTTCCTTCAAAGTCAGAAATGTCCCACTGTTCCAAGCCATAAGCTGTGATCTGGACTCCAGCCATGTCTCTGCCTGAACAGTTGAAGCAGTGGCACTAGGACGATACAAATTTATCCCTGCCAGAGACCATGGAAGGCTGCTGCTCAATATTCATTCTCTCCTCCTCCTTAAATAATCAAACACTAATGTTGTTCAAGAGACAATGTGCCAAGTTAAATAAACATCCATCTCCATTGACCCCCATGTAGCTGGGGGTTCCAGGAAACCTAATACCACTGGAGTCGTGATTGGAAGTCTCTGAAAAGAGCTTCAAAACAGATAAAACTTCATAAGAATTAGGCCCTTTCCTTCTTCCTTCTTAGATGTGGAATACACATGGATACAGTATCCGGAAATGTTGTAGCCATGATGCTGGGAGTCTCACTGTAAGGACGATGCAGTAACAGAAAGATAGAAGTTTGAGGCACTGATGTCTTCAAGTTCATTAAATTTCTCTCTAGCCTTATCTAATCTGTTGGTTAATCCATCCACTGAGTTTTCATTTTCTTTATTGCTTTTTAAATTTTAGCAGTTCTAAAATTTAAATATCTTTATGGTAATTTTGTAAAATCTATTTCCTAGCTCATATTTTCAAGTTCTTTTTGAGGCTTTGTTTCAGCTGTCTGTATCTGCTGATTCTCACACACAGTACCTTATTTCCACACAGGTTTTGGTATTGGTGCTGTGAACGGCTAATTTCCTTGGATCCAAAAACTGGATTTTCTTGGATTCTTAGAAGCTGGCTTGACACTGAAGTCTGTCAAAGAGAATTTGCATCTGTTTTTCACAGCATCCTAGAGGTGCTACCAATCTGGGACCACTTTGAACATATTTATCTATTTGTGATTTTTGGTGGCTGCAGAGGTTTTGTGAATTTGGACTAAAAACTCTTGTAATATCTTAGTTATATATTTTCAGAGGAATTTTTTTTTTTTTTTTTTGCCAGCACCAAGTCAGATACGTAAGTTCCCTGGCTTTACATTTTGCATGCTAGGATTTATTTTTAGTTCATCCTAACTTTTAAATTATAGCCCTTTGGGGTCCCAGGGTTATGCAGGTATTTTGCATCAGGTTCTTCACTGGGGTGGGCCCTAGGATTTTAATCCTGCCTCTCATGCCTACATTGTCTTCAAAGCAAAAGCTCAAGTATTCCACTTTTCAGCAGGAGACTTCAAGATGAAAGCTTACTTTGCATTTGTCTGACTCCCAAGGATCCTGGTTATGCTTTGTTTTGTATCTTTGTAGATTTCTTACCTTGGTGCCATTCAGCAATGCATTTTAAAGGAAAAATAAACTAAATGTTTATTCAACAATGTAGTTATTTCAATCAGAAAGGTTGTTTAGGACACCTAAATTGCCTTACTGACAGAAACAAGAATTTAGCCTTTGACTTTGATGGAAGGTCTTTGTGACTCAATGACTAAACCCAGGCAACTCTACAATGGCCCTTGGAAAACCACTCATGGTTTACCTCCCTCCATGGCAGGTGCCTTACACAAAAACCAAAACAATAAACAGCCAATTTTTTTTTTTTTGTAAATTACTAATGTTGGCGTTTCTGGTATGTTCCTTGCCACAAGTGAAGAATATATTTTTCTAAGTGATTCTGTTGAGGAAAGAGTGGATTACCGTGGAGTGAAGGTTAAGATAACCAGATAAAACTGCACCAGCTTAAAGATGAACTCTTCAGGACCATTTCAAAAAGTTCCCTAGAGAATAATACCCAGGTTTATAATGAGCCTTCAGAGAAGCACTGCGGCTGCCAGGAATAGTTCGGAGCATGTTGACTCCTACAGTTTCCCTCTCTCTTGAGGCTCTGCATTGCAACCATTCACAACTGGAAGAGCACCGTTTATTCAGCCCTCAAAATTATGAGAACCAAAATGGATTGAGCTCATTTGAAATGCAGATGTGACTGCACTCTAATTAAAATTGCCCCTGTGATTTTTGCTGTGCAGCACAAGCCATCAAACAGAGATGAGAAAAATCTGGGCACAACAGCAGGGGATTATTTTGGTCCTGGATAGAAGTAAGTTTTAAAGTACACACAAAGAAAAGGGAGAAATATCCCAGGGATGAACTTGGCTGACATCACATTTTTTTCTCTTGTTTGATAAATATCTTGCTTTGGACCCCATGAAAGTACGTCCCTCACTACACACTGAGGAAGGAGAAGGGGAAAGGTTAATTATGCTATAGACGGTATCCCATTAAAAAAGTAGAGGAAACTGGTGAATATTTCTGAAGGATTCTTAGAGACACAAGGAAAAAAGCATTCGCTTAAGTGACAAAGCCACATCTCCTTTTTGGGAAACACGGTCTACTTAAATGAGGAGCCAAGAGATGATGTCACACCATCTTATCCTAAATATACCCACACACATACTGCATCTCACCTTGCACACTCATTGGAGGTCATTTCTGAGATGCACACATATGCCCACACAATATTACTGTTAGAGATATCTTCAGGAGGCAATTATAGCATCACTTTTCCTGGGCCTTTTCATAGCATAGTGGAAAGACTGAGTTCAAATTCTTGGGGTTGAAAATTTTGGGTTCACCTACCAGCTGTGATGTCTTGGACAAATTTCTACTTAACTTTTCTCCTTGTCAGTTCACTTCTCTACATAACGGCCATAATGATACCTGTATTATGAGACGTAAGGCTGCATGTATGTAAAAATAAGACATATAGTTATGTTGGTCAAGATTATCATTAGGCATAAAGCACTATCTATGGATTTATCTGTCATCTCTCATGGCTAAGTGAGTTTTAGAAATGGAATGTAGCATGTAGAATAGGAGAAATCCCATGCCTGGAATGGATAGATTCAAAATGCACTATCTTCCTCTTTACTGTTTTTTTTTTTTTGAGACAGGATCTAGCTATGTTGCCCAGGCTGGAGGGCAATGGTGTGATCGTGACTCACTGCAGCCTCAAACTCCTGGGCTCAAGTCATCCTCTTGCCTCTGCTTCCTTAGTAACTGGGACTACAGGTACAGGCTACCACACCCAGCCAATTTTTAAATTTTTCTGTAGAGACTGGTTCTCGCTATGTTGCCCAAGCTGACCTTGAACTCCTGACCTAAAGCCATCCTCCTGCCTTGGTTTCTCAAAGTGCTGAGATTACGGGCAGGAGCCTCTGCACCTGGTCCTCTTTTAATCTTTATCCTACTGACACGTCCTGCAAGTTACAACGCCCATGCTCTGAAAGGGAGAAGACAACCGCGTTAAGGTCTTTGCTCAGTAGGAGTAAAGAATCCTGGAAGGGACTATGGCATTTGAAGTGGAAATAGGTCCTCAAGCCAGAAACTCATTTAGATTCAATGACCTTGTGCTTTAGGGATTCCTCTATTTAAAGTTGGAGTATTCTTGGGTGGATATTTATTAGCAAGGATGATGACGAGGAAGGGTCACTAATGGAAGCAACCTTATGACCAGCTTTGCCCAAGAAAAGCCTGAATTAGCCTGTATAAGCACTGTGCCCCTCTGACAGTCAGGGAGCCTACCTTAAAGGCAAGGGACCTACCCTTTGGACTCCATGCCTGACACATGCGACCCCCACCACCTGCTCACAGGCAATTGGACTACGGGTGAGTGCCTTTCCCAGAACTAGCTAATTTATAGGCTAGCTTGTCATCTATAAGGTCAGGAGAGTCAGGCAACTCAATGCCACTTGGATGATGGGCACGCAGTGAATCACTCATAACCTCTCTCAAGGGGTTTGAATGTGAAACAGACACAGAAAAGTATATTTATAGGCAGCAGCAGGAGCAATAGGACAGTGAAAGAGAGGAGCTGATTCACAACATGAAGGAGCCAGAGAGGAACAATCGAGGGCTGTGATGTCCCCAAGGCTGCCGGCAAGCTGCGAAAAGTGTTGCTGATCCTGAATGGTGTATCTGCCTTGAACATTTTCAATTCCTTCTATTCCCATGTTGTTTTTAGAATCGTGTTTTAAAGAAAACCGGTCCCTGATCTTGGTGCTCACTATCAGAATATGTGCTTTTGGTTGTAGCATTTGGTGGTAGCAAAACTTTTGGTTGTAGCATTCTGTTTTTCCTAATAACTTAGTTCTTAATAATTTGCTGTGAGAGCTTGAAAATTTGAGTATATACGATGTGTGACATCAGTATGTGAATTACTGAGACTCACAGTGTAACAGCTTACCAACCTTTGAAGATACTGCTACTCAACATCTTTTTTGACTGTAAATTTTTTAGATTTAACTTTTCCTGGATTAATTTCTTAGAAAGTCACCAAATTGATCATTTAGAAAAGAATTAAAAACTTCATGGCTTCTTAAATTTTTGGTATGTGCGTTAAGAATTGTCTGCAAAATGCTCATAATGTCTGCATACTGACCTTCAACATGACCGAAATCATCTGAATTATGGAAGAAAAAGATTGGGCATGGTGGCTCATACCTGTAATCCCAGCACTTTGGGAGGCCGAGGTGGGAGGATTGCCAAGAGTTCGAGACCAGCCTGGGCAACGTGGTGAAACCCCATCTCTACCGAAAATAGAAAAAAACAGCTGGGCGTGGTGGCGTGTGCCTGTGGTCCCAGCTACTCAGGAGGCTGAGGTAGGAGGATCACTGGAGCCCAGGAAGCAGAGGTTGCAGTGAGCTGAGATTGTGCCACTGCACTCCAGTCGGAGCAACAGACTGAGACCCGGTCTAAAAAAAAAATGCATAAATAAATAAAAATAAATAAATAAGACTTGAACAGACACTTCACCAAAGATGTACAAATGACAAAAAAGCACACAAAAAGATGTTCAATATCCTACGTCATTACAGAAATGCAAATGAAGACAACGAGATAACACCACACACCTGTGTGAATGGCCGAAATCCAGAACACTGGCAGCGCCAAATGCTGGGAAGGATGTGGAGCAATAGCAACTCCCAGTCACTGCTGGTGGGGCATGAAAAACGATATAGTCACTTTGGAAGACAGTCTGGCAGTTTCTTACAAAGCTAAGTCGTTTTACCATACAACTCAGAAATCTCACTCCTAAGTAATGGACTTGAAAACTTACATCCACACAGAAACCTGTACATGAGTGTTTATAGTAACTTTTTTCATAATCACTAAAAACTGGAAGCAACCAAGACCAAGATATCCTTCCAAACAGATGTACAAACCGTAGTACATCCAAACAATGGAATTATTCAATAATAAAAAAGGAATAAATGTCAATAATATGATGACTAAAAGGAATAAATGTCAATAATATGATGACTAAATGGAAAAATGACATTGGGGAAAAAATTAGGAAAATCTGTATAAACTATGGACTTCAGTTAATAGCCATATATGATTGGCTCAGCAATTCTAAGAAATTTATCAAGCTAATATAAAATGTTAATAACAGGATGATGGAGCTCAGGACACACTACTGCAAAATATGGCACCTTGGCATTTGAGAAAATGGCAGGAACTGGAAGGTCACACTCACCTTCCCTCCACCCTTCTCCCCGGAGCAAGCCATAAAAGACTGTCAGCAGAAAACACTCAAATTGTTTTTTTTTTTCTGTTTTCACATCACAACAATTAACATAGAAGACTTTTGTAATCCCAAAATATGTATGGATTTCTCCCCACCAGCAAGCAAGTGATTTTGCAGCAGACACCAGCGGGATGTCCTCCAGTTTAGTTCCAACACTATCTACCTGGAGATAGCTGCAGATCTAGCAGATGGAGGGCTCATTCCCATGAGACTGTCCCCAACTTTCGATGCCAATGGCAAGTTCAAGGTTGTTTTGCTTGTGCTTCTCAACTATTGGCTGCAATTCAGGGTTCCCAAGACTCCCTCTATGAGTTTGATTAATTTGTTAGGCTTATAGAGCTCAGGAAACACTTACTTATATTTACTGGTTTATGATAAAGGGTATTACAAAGATGAAGAGATGGATAGAGTGAGGTATGGGGGAAGGGGCACAGAGTTTCCATGCCCTCCCTGAGCATGCAACCCTCCAGGAACCGCCATGTGTTCAGCTATCTGGAAGCTCTCCATACCGTGTTCCATGGGCTTTTCACGGAGACTTCATAGGATAGGCTTTACTGAAGTATAAACATCCGTGTAGAAATGTGATTGGGGCCGGGCACGGTGGCTCACACCTGTAATCCCAGCACTTTGGAAAGCCTAGGCGGCTGGATCGCCTGAGGTCAGGAGTTCAAGAGCAGCCTGGCCAACATGGTGAAACCCTGTCTTTACTAAAAATACAAAAATTAGCCAGGCATGGTGGTGAGTGCCTGTAGTCCCAGCTACTCAGGAAGCTGAGGCAGGAGAATCGCTTGAACCCAGGAGGCAGAGGTTGCAGTGAGCCAAGATCGTGCCACTCTACTCTGGCCTGGGCAGCAGAGAGAGATTTCCTCTCAAAAATAAAAATAAAAAAAGAAATGTGATTGGCCAAAAAGGGCATGATTGAATACAAATAGATGGAGTGGCCAAACCCAACAAGGCCTGTCTATTCTGACTCCTCTTGGCTTCCCCCGTGCAGTGTTCCTTCCTCCGGATCATGGGGCAAGGTCCCTTTTAAAACCTGGGTCTTATGGCCTGTAGTCAGACAAGGTAGGTCTGAGAATTTCTTTATGGCCAACTCTAAGACAGAGGGGTCGGGGGAAGATTAGAGTATATTTTAGTTTCTGTGACCTGCCTTGGGGAGAAATAGCAAGAGATATGGGAGTTCTGAGTCAGGAATCATGGATGAAAACCAACATAAATATGTATTTAAAACAATATCACACCTAAGAAGGATTTTTTGACCTTCTCATGAAGTGGATCATTAAATAGGCACCCGCCCTGTACTTGAGAAAAAGGATATCCTTATCTCTCAAGATACAGGAACATGGAGAGAAATCTGAACAAACAGGCCTTGCTGAGTTCCCCCCGGTTTATTACCATTAGATCATACTTTTTCATCCTATCATACTTACAGTAATTATCTGTCTATCTTTTGTTATAGGGGCCTCAACCGTGAACCTAGCAATAGGTAAGGAAAACATATTTTCCTTCCCTTACAAGGAGAGGCTGTGGAAGGGAAGAGGGGGTGGTACATGGATACACTGTACTGTCTGCTCAATTTCTTTGTAAATTTAAGTGTTTGAAGAAATAAAATATATTCATTAAAAAAAAAGCAAAGAATAAAGTTCTTTTGGTGAGTTTAAGAAAAGAATGAGAAACATTTTAACTCAATTTTTAAAACTCACTGCTTTCTAATTCACTAGTTATTTATTAATTTATAACATTATGTTATTTATTAATTTATTTTATTCATAAAGTTAACTTTCTTCATTGATATCTGATTATTCTCATACCTTTTTCCCTAGAGATCAGAAACTTTTACTGAGTCTCCTTACTCCCCATAACATTATAGGTTCAATAAGAAACTGTTTGCTGTATTGCCTTCTCTTTCTCGTTTTCTTAAACAAGATATAGTTGGGAAAATTGATTGGGCGATTAGGGTCTCATCTGGAGTTGTCATGTGAGAGAAGGATTCTTACTGAATCCAGCATGACAAGTCACTTCAGGTAACACAAATTAACTTTGTTTAGGGTGCCAATCAATACCTAGAAAGTTCTCCCAGGAAAACTGGCGGGTACTTGGTTTACAGACGTGAAATGGATCAATTCCCTCAGCAAACTTGATATTACTGCAGAGGAAACCTGGAGGAAAGAGTTTCCAAAACTTAGTTTCCTAGCCTCAGGATGGCAAGTAACAGAAGATTTAAAAAAGTCTGAGACCACTTAAGAAAACTTTAAGGCAGACATTAATTTGTGGCCTCAGTAGTTGTTCAGTAATATAAAGTTCTAAATATGCAAAAGCAAACTCAAGAAAGCATCTATGGTTAAGTAACAATTTTGCTGCCCCATGGTAATAATTAGGCCAAATATAAGGAGACCAGCCTTTTTTGTGATCAAAAATACACTTTTTTTGAGATTACTGTGATCACAGATTGAGGAGAGGAGAGAAATAGACAACCAGGAAAAATTGTGAATGACTTTGAAATGTAGGAAACATCAGTGCCCTATCTAGTATACACTTCTCTAACTTTCATCATCTTGAGCTAGTTCACACAAGGTAGTTAAGTGGATTCCTTTTTTTCTGAGATGGGATCTTGCTATGTTGCTCAGGCTGGACTTGCACTCCTGGGCTCAGTCTTCCCTTCTTAGCCTCATGAATAGCTGGGACTACAGGCATACACCAGCTGGCCTAGTTATCAATACAAATGACTCTTGACCACAGACGTGAAAATTAATTTTGTCCAATGGAAGTACAATTAATTTCTTTTCCTCACCACAAAAGAAGCCAGGTTTGCATCTATTGAACAAATTTAGATTAACATTGCTGATTGCCTCTGCATGTGTCTGCTCTTGAGGTTTTCCTTTAATTGGTTGTAACGCGTTACTGTTTCTCAGATTAAATAGTGAGCAAAATAAACTCTTTGATACGTGTTCATTTTATATTGGTATGAGAGTCATGATTTTACCCTTTAAAACAATGTGGCCTTTTATAGTATTATTAAATAGTATACTAAACAATTGATTTAATATAACCAAAATCGGAAGTTTATCAAACTCTTTATATGCTTAATGACAGAGTTTGGATTGTATTATGCAGAGGTCAGAGGCTAGATTCCAATGTAGGAGATGAGGGGTGGAGATGAAGAGGGTGGGTGCAATTGCTCAGGACAAAGGAAAACAGTGAGCCAAGCCATTTCTCTCTACAGACCAATGTTTGAGAGGCAGGTGGAAGAAGAGAAAGCTGTGAAAGAAACCAAGAAGGAATAGTTGGAGAAGTAGAGGGAGAGAAGGAGAGGATTTCCATAAGACGCCAGTGGTCAGCAGAGTCAAATGCTGCAGAGACAAGGCAATACAAAGAATAAACACACCTAAGCACACCCACTGGATTGCACCGTGTATGGCCCTGGCCAGCGCAGTCTTGTCAAGTGATGGAGGCAGCCAAGGAATCAGCGATGTGAATGGGAGGTGAGAATTTGAAGGGTCAAGTGGGTACATCTTTGAAGAAGGCTTTAATTTGAGAGGAAAGACTTAGGTAAGAGGTAGCTGAAGATGAAGAGAGGGGGATTATTTATGGGTGGAGAACCCAGTGGTGGTGGGAAAAAAGGATCTGGAACTCAGGAGCAGCCCACTGGTCTGGGGCAGGAGGAAGGATCCTAGTGCTCTGACCTGGAGGGTGGAGAGAGGGTGGACAGGGAAGGACATAAGCTTGTCAGTCAGGATATGGGCAGCATAGAAGAAATTTAGAATCACTGGCCTCAACTTTCTGGATGAAGTCAGTGACAAATTAAGGTGAGAACTCACCAGGGAGCTTAAGGTGAGGGGGGACATTCAGAGTTGTCATTGAGAGGGAACTGAGAAAGAATGGCTGAAAACAAATAGAGAGAGTACGGAGCAGCCCTGTGGGCCTCCCTGAGGATGCACTTTGCAATGGATCTGGTGCACACGGTCCTGAGATGTTTTCCAGCAGAGACCAACCACTCAGGAGAGGGCCACAGATGACACACAATGGAATTGATTTTCCAGGGCTCTCAGGCAAGGGCGGAAAAAAAACTTGCATGGCCAGAACAAACTGGAACTTCAAAAGATGTTGGAAGGGAAAGATAAACTGTGGCAGCTGCAGGTGTTCTGGAATGATTTGTGGCATCTGTCCTCTTTGACAAAGATTTCGGGGTGGATGAGTCCCCCTCAGAATGTGGGTTAGTTTGTTGAAGAGTAGAAAGGAGGTCATGGGTTATCTGATCTGTGTAGCCTTAGGAAAATCACTTAACCCTTCTGATTGCAGTTGCCTCATCTGTCTAATGAGAGCACTGAGTCAGATCATTCCCTGGGTTTCCTCTAGCAACTACCACGACATTTGTGTCCAGTGGAGTATTTAGGGATGAGCTGTCAATATCTGAGGTCCTCTCTACCATCTTTCTTATTGGAAAGCTACCATACTTCCTCAGCAGTCCTTGGTCTTTCCAGAAAGTTCTATCTTCCAGGCATCCATCCACCCATCCAGTTTTATATGGATTTAATAAACAAGTTGTGAAGGCTCTAGGCTCCATCTACACTTCCAAGACAAGATTGTCCTAGTGGGTGGCAGTGGGGCCAATGGTCAGAGCAGAGGTTCCCTCCACCTTGTCTACCTGGCTAATCATTTCACATCCTCGCAGAGGCTGGTGTGGATCAGCCAATTAGATGACCTCCTGCAGTGCAATCAGCTTTGTTTTCAATAAGCAAACATATTAATTCCTATTGGTCTCATCTGCTATGTCTTTCCCTTGTAATATTTTAACTTAAAAAATTATGGTAAAATATACATAACATAAAACTGACCGTACTGAATATTTTAATTGTACAGTTAGGTGGCATTAAGTACATTCACATTGTTGTGCAATCATCACCACCATCTGTCTTCAGACCTTTTTAATTATCCTGAAATGAAACTCTACTAATTAAACAATAACTCCCAATGCCCTCTTCCCATAACCTCTGGCAACCACTATTTTACTTTCCATCTCTATGAATTTGAGGCTACTTGTCTACTCTATGAATTTGAATTCCACTTGTCTCAGATAACTAGAACCATATAATATTTGTCCCTTTGTGTCTGGCTTATTTCATTTAGCATAATATCCTCAATAAATCCATATTATAACATGTGCCAAAATTTCCTTTCTTTTTAAAGTGAATAATATTTTATAATTTGGAAAAACCACAGCTCATTCATTCATCTGTAGATAGACATCCGGGTTGGTTCTAGCTTTTGGGTATTGTGAGTAATGCTGCTGATACAGTTTGGCTCTGTGTCCCTACCCAAATCTCATGTCGAATTGTAATCCCCCACGTGTTGGAGGTGGGGCCTGGTGGGAGGTGATTGGATCACGGGAGTGGTTTCTAATGGGTTAGTTAGCACCATTCCCTAGTGCTGTCTCATGATAGAGCTCTCATGAGATCTGGTTGTTTAAAACAGTGGTACTTCCCTCCTGTCCTCTTTCTCTCTCTCCTGCTCCACCACGGTGAGATGTGCTTGTTTCGCCTTCAACTTCCGTCAGGATTGTAAGTTTCCTGAGGCCTCCCAGTCATGCTTCTTGTTAAGCCTGTGGAACTGTGAGCCAATTAAACCTTTCCTCATAAATTACCCAGTCTCAGGTAGATCTTTATAGTAGTGTGAAAAGGGACTAATACAGTTGCTGTGACCCTTAAACATTTTTAAATGGATACACATGAAATAAAAAGGAGAGAAATGTAGAATCATGAGATTTGGATATCAGAGAGACAAGAACTGCTTGCATCTATGAATCAGTAGAAAGAGGGTGTCCAGGTCAGACTACATCGACGATTTGGCTAGAAGAGAGCTTGCTCCCTGGCTGCTTGGCTTAGGGAGAGTTTGTTTCCTTACCTTGGTCTTTCAGGGTTGTGGGAGAGTGAGCTGCAAGACTGCCCAGCTGGCACTCTTCCTAGACATGCAAGAATGGATTTCTCTTTGCATCCAAGGAGGCTATGCAGAAATAGGGACCTCTCAATCCTTGTGCTTTGAGGGACCATATCTTCTTGCCTCCTCTAGAAACTCTGTGTCCACATAGGCAGCATTGTGTGCTGTGGGAGTGGGGGGCGAGGGGGGGTTAGAAAATCTGTCAACTGTTTGACTGGATGACTGATGTGCTCACTCATTGGCTAGAACTGATGCCCTTGGGGTCCTAAGGCACAGAGGTGCAAGGCAAGGTTCATACTGGAGGAGTCCTCAGTTGATAGCCAGGAGAAGAAAAAGAAGGATCTGAGAGACAATTAAGCACTCAGGTGATGCCTCCTCTAATTGTTGATATTTTCTATTTGCTAACTACATTCATTGCAATTGACTTTTGAGAAGGAGACGTCATATGTATTTGGGTTCTTAGTGTCTAAAGATAATCATAAAATGCCTTCCATGAAATCTTTCTATGAAAGATTCTTTGTAAATCTGAGTTAATCATAGATGTTTGAGGCAAGATACAGAAAGGACTAACGATAGAGAAAAATAACTGGTAAATTGGACTTTACTACAATTAGAACTTTCTGCCTGTTCAAATATGCCATTAAGAAAATGAATATAGAAACCACAAACAGGGGAAAGCTATTTGCAGAGCACATATGTGAAAAAAAGTTTATATTCAGAATATGTTATTAATAAATAATAAAAAGATAATTCAATTTTTAGATGAACAAAAGACTTGAGTAGGTACTTCACAAAAGAACACGTGTAAATGGACAACAAACACAAGAAAATATGCTCACATTATTAGTTATCAAGAAAATGCAAATTAAAGCCATCACGAGAGTCTACTATTCACACACTAGATGCTAAAATCAAAAAAAAAAAAGACAATACCAAATTTTAGTCAGAATGTGGAACAACGGGAATTCTCATAGATGATGATGAAAAAATCAAAAGGCATAACCACTTTGGAGAACTGTGTGCTGGTTTCTAGGTAAATTTAACCAGACAACTACCTTGTGCCCTAGCAATTCCACTCCTAGGTATTTGCCCAAGAGATATAAAAACAAAAAAGACTAGCACAAAAATACTCATAAGAGCCTTATTGATGATAATCCCAAACTGGAAACGACCAAATGTTCATCAACAGAAGAACAGATTTTTAAATTGTGGCATAGTCACACAATAGAATAAACAAATGAATACATTCTGTTTGATTCCATTTATGAAGTTTAAAAACAGACAAAACTGAACTATGGCAATTGATGTCAGAAAATGGTTGCCTTTGGGTCGAAGGGTGGTAAACTTACTGAAAAGGTGAATGAGAGAACATTCTAGAGTGGTGGCAATGTTTTGTGTTTTTGCCTTGCATACACAATTGTCAGAACTCATTGAACTGATCACTTAAGATCTTTTTATGTTTTTGTATGCTAATCATGTTGAAAGGAAGAAAGGGAAGAAGGAAAGGAAGGAAGGAGAAAGGGAGAGAGGGAGGGAGGAAAGAAGGAGGAAAGGAAAGAAAGGAAAAAAGGAGAGAGGGAAGGAAGAAGAAAGGAAATAATAAGGAAGGAAAGAAGGAAAAGAAAAGGAAGGAAGAGAAGAGAAAGAATGAAAGAAGGCAGGCAGGCATATAGTCTGGTCAAAGAATTTTGAGGAAATGCTTACGCCTAGAATATGAGTGCTGTGTGGCAAAGGGGTAGGAAGGAGGCCAACCCTTGCTTATATAGACCAAGCTGACTATGACTTTTTATTTATTTTTTTCTGCAGGCAGAGAGGAGACCTGAGTAATTCTATGAAGGTGAATTACATTTGTGCCTTGGAAAGGCTACCTTAATGGTAGATGAGATTTGGAGAGTTGGACATCTGCTGTGACCAGAGGGCTGTTACAGAAGGGAATTTGGAGATTCCAGTTGGTTACAGGGGCACATGCAATGTTATTTTTAACCTCCCTTACAGGAGGGACTGGCATTTCTCTGGTTGCTAGGGAAATTGTGTTCTGAACAGTTACACATTGGTTCCTAATTTTAAAAGTCTTAGGGAAAACTAGAAAACTTTATGAGCCAGTACCAGTGTGTTGTGCTAGGACCGTGCACCTGCTAAAACGTGGCTATTTTTCTCTTAATGTACTCATGGGGAACTGTCGCCATAGCAACAACAACGCAGGACCTTGCTGGTTCATAGCAGAGGATTCCTGTTGGTTTAGTGATGGAGGTCAGTCCAGAAGCCTGTTCAGGATTGCAGGAAGGTGTTGGATTAGTGGGATACGCTGGCAGCCACTGGATGTGCAAGGCACAGAGTGGGAAGGTGTGGGCAGAGGGTAATCCGGCAGCAGGAACATAGGATTTCTCACACGGCTCATCATTACTATTGGGCAAATTCC
The DNA here is from genome assembly GCA_036589455.1 of Ateles fusciceps. Lineage (NCBI taxonomy): Eukaryota > Metazoa > Chordata > Mammalia > Primates > Atelidae > Ateles > Ateles fusciceps. The sequence goes on from JAZHEH010002229.1 coordinate 1,579,606, forward strand.
CACCTTCCCTCAGCATTAGGCTAAAGTTTAATGTGACATCCTACGGGTGGTACTAAGAGAAGAATCCCGAATTGCCCACTGACTTTAGAGTCAGACTTTGGTCAACTTAGCAGAGCACCAAGGTATAGCTTGGGGGGGTCTGGCTTCCCCATCATCCACCAGCACTGTTATCCAGCAAAAGGGACTCACTGCCCAGTGTGCTGGAAGCCAGTACTATGACACCAGGGTTTTAAGAAAAGAAAAGCTTTATGTCAAAAGTCAACTCACAAGGAGGCAAGAGTCAAGCTCAAATCTGTTTCCCCAGGCTGACTTCAAGGCAATATTCTATTAGAAAACGTTCAGGGGGTGGATTCTGGGATTAGACGGGATTTGGTGGAAGGAAAGGGGAGGGCCAAAAAGTCTTGGGCATGCGCAATAACGTCTCCATGTTACCTCCCTCATGGGTCCAATGTGCAAATTCAGAGGGAGTTAGAATGGAACATGCGGTGGAAATTCAGGCTCTGAAGTCAGCAACCTCGTTTTGCAAAAGCTCCAGTTGGCCACCTTGGTTCCAACTGATTTCAGCTGCCTTTCTTGATCTCACAAGCAGAGGGAGTTTCAGTGTTTCAACAAGTTGGTTTTTTTTTATCTGCTATCCTGCAAACACAAGAATTTCCGTAAGCTCCTGGTTTCCTACTCTCTGGGGCACAGTTTCTGTTTCAGCTTTTCAGCAAGTTGTTTCCTATATGCTGCCCTGTAAGCCCAAGAATTTAGTCATTGGTTTCTTTAACAGTTGGAGGCAGGGTGTCAGCACCCACTAGTAGTGTGGACAACTGACGTTAATCTTACGTGAAGTGCAAATAAGATGCAGCTTAGCCCACTCGCTCCATAGACAATGGACTGGACTGTCTCTGGTACAGCCCAGGCCTGCGTCTTGGTATCCCTGACTGTTTCATCCCCCAATTTTAGTGTTCTTTCCTCCTTACTGCCAGAAAACCATTTTAGGCAGCTTGTGGGTGCTTTTCAGAAGTGATGTGTGTGTGAGAGATGAAGGAGGGCTTCCCTCTGTTTTGGCTTTAAACCCGTCTGTGTAAGTGAGACTGAGTGGAAAGCCCCTGCTCCTCTCTCCAGCACTCCCCAAGGCAGGCAGCCACTACCTCCTCAATTGCAGATCAGAAGGGGGCCTTTGAAAATTATCCAGACCAGTGAATCTCATCATTTTTCTCCCCTGCCACATCACACATGATGGATGAAGTCCACATGCTTGACAGGATTCCATGTATGCACTTATTTTGATGGAATAGCCAAAAACATTGTGTGAGGAAATAATTGTCCTCCGGAAAGGAAATAACAGCGCTTCGGCATGGGGTGGAGGCCCGAGTATACTTTGCCATGACAACGCTTCCTTCCCACTCAGAATGTATTTTGAATGCAGGTAAGTTAGCATGAATTTATCTTGTAGTCTCCAGTCAACTCAAGTTATTTTGCAGCGTGAACTCATCCACACATCTTCCCGAGGACGGATAAATCACGGTGCCCCAGCAGCTCCTCTTCCCCTCCCAGCTAACACCTGCTGCCAGCCCTGCAATTCTTTGGAGCCCCCTGAGTTGACTGCTCTGTCCTCAGCTTCCATACCACAACTTAACGCTGTTGAAAGAGATGGATGAGGGGCTCCCGGTAATCTCTAGATGTGTGCAGCATTGATCGGTAGGAATAAGAGGTTTCTGTTTTTACACTCCACCCCTTCCTTTAGAGTGTTGACTTTTGGCGCCTGCCTCAATATTTGTATCAGAAGAATCGAGATGTGGACATCAGCTTCCTACACACTTCCCCCAGCATCTGGAGAGCAAAAGTGAGAAGGGCGGAGACACGCCCCTCGGCACAGGCACTCACATCCCCTTCAAAGCCCTCCATGGGCTCTCAACACACCCGGAGACAGGAGCTCTCCCTGGAACTATCCCCACGTGGTTATTCTCTCAGGAGGTGGGAGGGGAGGGAGTTCTCCCTGGGGAAGGAGGATCAGAATCTTCTTCTAGCAAGAAGGTAGGGGAAGAGCATTATGTGTAATAGAGACCGCACAGTCCGCTCCCTCCAGCCCCATAATTATCAGGGTCCTGCTCCAGGGACTAGCAGGGGTCAGCTCCAGAGTGACATTTTTTTTCCACCTGTGCTACTGTCTGGAAAACCGTGAAGTCCAGGACTATGTGGAGAATGTTAGCCAGGATAGTGCCCAGTGTAGAGTGTTTCTTTACAGAAGTTCAAGACTGCTAGGCTGGGTGCAGGGGCTCACGCCTGTAACCCCAGTACTTTGAGAGGCAGGCAGATCACATAAGGCCGGGAGTTTGAGACCAGCCTGGCCAACATGGTGAAACACCGTCTCTACTAAAAATACACACAAAAAAATTAGCTGTGCGTGATGGTGGTACCAGTAGTCCCGGCTACTGGGGAGGCTGAGGCAGGAGAATTGCTTGAACCCGGGAGGTGGAGGTTGCAGTGAGCCAAGATCACACCACTGTACTCAAGCCTGGGCAACAGAGCGAGACTCTGTCTCACATTACAATACAAAAAAAAAAAAAAAAAAAAAATCTGTTAGCCATCTAGGAGGAGGTGGAAGGGAACACTGCAATCTGCCCAAGGTGACCCTGTGTTAGTTGTGACCCTGGAGGGATAATTCCATCAATTTGAATAGGACTAGTATATGTCCATTATCACCACCACCACCACACCACCACCATCATCATCCTCCCAATTCTTCCTGGGAAGATCATCCCTATGATCCCACAAGCCTGTCGGTGAAGGTTCCCAACAGTGGGGTTGGTCCAGAACAGAATTAAACTTGAATTTGATGGATTTAAGCCAGTTTCTCTCAAGTCTCATGCAGAAAACACGCCTTCGTTTACTGTTTTGTGTTTTGCTTTTTGTTGTCCTCATCTTCCCAGAGTTGAAATATCATGGAGACCCTCTTCCCAAGGAAAGAAAGGGGGAAATTTGATAGCTGGAAAGAGTGAGAGTGAGATCTTCTCCCAACTTTGCACTCCTGAAGACTGCATGGGCCTGGTGAGACAGGCATGTTTTGTTTGGATGCTAAATTAAGTGGAGAGGAGACCTTATGATGTGAGTTTGGCAGAGGAATAAATCAAATAAAACAATAAGGCAAGCAGTTATCCAAACCAAATGGGCTTACAACCCTGGATATTAATGAGGCTTTTACTTTAAACGGATATGTTTAACCAAGCAACATGAATCCATATTGGGAGCTGGAGGAATTATGGAGATTGTGTTGGAATCCTGCCCAAAAGGGGTTTGACTATGTTATCTTGTGCTAACAGGAGCACCCAGGGAGCAAGAGAAGCCCTGAGACAGTGGCAAGGGACACTGTGGGGCCGCAGCGTAAGTAACCTGTGTCCTCCCTCCCTCTTCAAATGAGAGCTGGGGTCCTGGAATTGGATCCCAGACATCAGCATCCTGAGATCCATGAGATAAGGTGAGGTGGGGCTGGAAAGGCCTCAAGGGAGGAGAGGAGGCGGGACAGGAGGGATAGGGATGCAGGCTCTAGGAGGAGGGAGATACTTCAGCATCATCCAGCACATAGCTGTCTATCTCCTTCTCGAAATGAGATGCTAATGGCAGGGTGAGAGGATTGCTGAGAGAGAGGAAAAAGAGTACAAAGCTGTATAAGCCATAATACCCGGCCCTCCCCAGACCTATTCTCAGAGGACAACACTTAGGATGCAGGGAGGGTCTTTGTGCTTGCCATAAAGTGCTTACAGGCAGTGCTGTTTCAGGGGGAAAACATGCCTGAACAACTTCCTGGAATTTCCTTCTCAGAATAAGTATGCCAGATTGGCATTTTAGAATCTTGTGTTTGACAGTATGACACAAACAGATAAAACACAATGATGGAATCAAATAATAAAATATGCTACGAATATGCATTTTCCCTCACCTATGTAGTAATAGAAACTATATTATCTCAGGTGCTTTTTAAGAACATTGCTAAATTGCCTTCCATTTTTCCTGGGGTGGCACTTGGTGGTTAGTGCTGGGAGGAGCACAGGGAGAGTGGGCAGACGTGGGAGCAGAGTCTAGCACCTATAGTTCTGACACCTGTCACTCACTTGCTATGGGGGTGAGGAGGTCGGGAGAGTGGGTTTTATCACCAAAGATTTTTAAAAAGTGTATAATCCATTGGCTTTTAGTATAGTCACAGAGTTGTACAATTATCACCAAAACCAACTTTAGAACATTTTCCCAATCTTCCAGAGAAATCCAATATTCTAGAGCAACAACTCCCCATTTTCCCTGAACACTGCCTTCTCTACCCCAGCCTAACCCTAGGCAACCACTAATTAACTTTTTTGTCTCTATAGACTTCTGGACATTTTGTATAAATGGCATCATACAATGAGTGCCCTTTTGTGTGACTGGCTTCTTTTACTCAGCATAATGTTTCCAAGCTTCCTATAATATCTTTTTGTTTAGATGCACCCAGGAGGAATGGTCATGGTGGACTTGAAAGACCTGAACAGAGAGCCTTTGTGAGGAGCTGAGCTGAGCTGAGCCTGGCATTTGGAAGCAGAGCCTCAGGGAGACCCGGTTCTGATGGAACTGAGAGAGGGTGACGTGGGAGTGGGTATAAGGAAAGTCTTGTAGAAGAGGGCACTGCAACAGGTGCTGTCAAAAGGACCTTTGGCTTGAGAAGTGTAAGAGTTAAAGAAAGAGGAAAGAAACACGAAATGTGGCTTGACAGTTAAAGACAGACTTATTTTAGGGAAAATAAACCTGAGAGGGGCTTCTGGCTGATTTTGGTCAGGAATGCTCTCTCTTACAGACTAAGAGTATATGTTGGTTTTAGGGTGAGGGGGTTTATTGCAAGCTTGGAATGTTTCTGCGTGAGGGAGAAGTTTTATGGCAGGGTTGGAATGTCTCCGGGAGGAGGGGAGGTTATCTTGGGGATGACATTTTTCCAGCTGGAGGGGTGCTATCTTAGGGATGGAGTCTTCCCAGCTGGAGTGAGGTTATCTCAGGGCTAGCATGTCTCTGGTCGGAGGAGGAGTTTGAAATGTTTCTGGTTGGAGATGTTATTTGTGGTTTAAGGTCATGCTGACCTTAGCCATTAGGCTGATGCCCTTTAGATTTAGGCGGTTTTTGATTAAGGTAAACCTTAGAATGAGGAGCTTGTCCAGGATGGTGATGCTCCTGCTCTGCTGAGAAGCAGCCTGGGGAGGCAGGTGGGAGCACTGTGGGTCCAGCTCTGGTGCTCTTTAAGAACAATCCACTAGGGATTTTCATCGGACAAATCACAGGGATGTGGGCTTGGTGGAACCTTAGATTTAAAAAGTCTAAATAGATTAAAAGATCATCCATTCCAACTCCTTCTTTTTTAAAGAGGGGGAAACTGAGGCCCAGATGATGAGGATTCCTGCCTATGTTTAGAACGAATAAAATATGCATTTAGTTCCCAATCGAATGGGGCAAAAATTGTTAATATCCATGTGTTCTCCTTTCCCCCTCCCTAAGACAGAGAAGGTGGCAGCTCAGCCCTCCCTGCTTCCTGGCCCGTGACCACTTCATCCACCAAAGGGGCTTGCAGTGGTTTATTAAAATGGCTGCAAGTCCTTTGGCACTCCTCCATGGAGAAGTGGGGTCTATGTGCCTTCTCTAGGAGTTGGATGGGCTTGTGCTCGTTTTCACCTGTGATCAGAACATGCCTTGGAATCCCTGGCCACCCAGGAAGTCCCTGTCTAAACAGCCCTCACTGAGCTGAGCTTTTCAGTCTACCCAGCCTGGGGTACCAGATGTGGGGGAAGTTTCCAGCAGGGGAAGGCTTCAGCCCGCGCCAATGAATTCTTCCCAGCTGAAGCCCAGACATCAGGAGCAGAGACAAGCTATCCTCATGCCCTGTGTCAACCTGAAATAAGTGAAAGGATTGGAATCCGCTTTAAAGAGTTTATTCAAGCAAAAAGCTGGGAATGACCATTGGGAAAACAAGGATTCCATAGAAATGGAGTTAGTGCTCTGAAGTCAAAAGTTAAGATCCTGCTTATGTAGGAGGAAAACAAAGAAATTTAACAGGATTATGACATTTTCTATACAAGCCTGGTTTATGAGTTCTAACAATTCATAGTTTGTTTTCTTTTCTGTATGGCTTGCTTTCATTTATTTTCTAACTTAAAGGAATATATTTAACGTAGTCACGAAGTCTGAATTATTTATTTTCACACCTGTTTACATTCCAAACTCACAGCATCAGTGGGCATTAGGAACTGGTGTTTGGCAACACTGTATTTTGGGCTGACCTGCTACACAGCAATAATAACTGGGATAGGCCTCAAGGTGCAGCTGCTTGGGCAATAATAGTATAAATTGACTCAGTGTTTTTGCAGGTAGAGGGAATTTTGGTGGTACTCTGAAGAATCATAGATAAATTCTACGCACAAATTCTTGTTCTCTATTAATGAACAAGAACATGGGAATATTACGTGATGCTGAGGTTTGGAGTATAGATCCTGTCACCCTGGTAGTAAGTATAGTACCTGATAGGCAGTTTCATTAGCCCGTCCCCCCCCCCTCCCTCCACTCTCTGGTAGTCCACAGTGTCTATTTTTCCCATATTGTCCATGATATACCACTTGTATGATACAAGGCAACTGTGCTGTGAAAGATAAATATGAAGGCCTTGATGCAAAAAAAAGGGGGTGCAATACGGAAGAGTGTGGATGAAAAAACCAGAACACAGAATTCTACATAGGCCTATGTCTATACAGAAAGAGAAACACATGAATCATTGCTTTTGTGTGAAGAGTAGCTTTTGGTTGGTGTTTTGGGCTCAACTGCATTCCTCAAAAATACATATGCTGAAGCCCTGACCTCCAGCTCCTCAGAGTATTTGGAGATAGGGTCTTTAAAGATAAAATTAAGTTAAAATGAGGTCACTAGGGGTAGGCCCTAATCCAATATGACGGGTATCCTTACAAGAAGAAGAGATTAGGACAGAGACACACACAGAGGGCAGCCCATGTGAAGACACAGGGAGAAGACGGCCATTTGCAGGCCCAGCAGAAAGACCTTGGAGGAAGCCAACCCTGCCAACACCTTGATCATGGACTTCCAGCCTCCAAGACTGAGAAGATACAGTCTGTTGTTTAAGCCACCAGTCCATGATACTTGGCTATAGCAGCCCTGGCAATCGAATACAGTTTGTATTGTAGAACTGTTTTAATCATTTAGATTTCAATTGAGCCAGGAATCCTTAAGGCCCGCAACCTCAGTGATGAGTACTTTTTGTAACCTTACTGCAAAGGGTGGTCAATGGCCTCTTAAGGCATTAGAATAATATTATTGTTTATGAACTCACTTGGGCAGCTTACAAGCCATAGGGGGTTAAATCTAGCAGTCTTTGAAAAGTAATACAAGAAAGGCTATGTGCTATCACAAGTACTTTATTATTTCATCTTCTGAAAATCTGCAGAGCATATGTGTGAAATTTTATCTCTATTTAGGGTGTTGTTGCTTCCAAAGGCTCAGCTGCTCTCCTTTAGCTGGTAGGGAGGCAGGGAAGAGGAGGGAATCCACCCAGCTCTAACTGTGTTGTGATTTATTTCTCTTCTAATCACATTCCCCCATGGCCTCAGGCTGTGTGTGTGGCATAAAATTAGCCTTATAAGAGGTCCCAATTTTAGGTTTTCTCTGCCCGGAGGGGGTGTAAACGTTTGATTAATTTTACTCTCCCATTCAATCTGGGCTTCATTCCTCTAAGCACCCAGTTTCCTGTGTGGCCATAGGCACAGAGGGGACTGGAGTTGCCCTATGGTGTGGAGAGAACAAATATTACTGCATAAATGCCTTAAGGCCCACCTACCTATTGAAATGGTCTCAACTGGTAAGTTGACATAAGACAAAACACAAAATCTTCGCAAAAAATGAACTTACAGGAATTCTGGAAAGGGAAAGACTGTTGGGCCTCCAGGAAGTCACTGTAGCCCTGACCATTCACTTTGATCCCTGTTCTGGAGGGTCACTTCCTTTCAGGGTGTAAAAAGGATGGTTTTCCTTCCCAGGGGTCACTATAGATGTCTGCCGCCCCTACTCACTATCGCCTAGGAGGAGGAAAGCTGTGGTGTCATTTTGTGTCCTCAGCATGCTGCTGGCAACACAGCCTTCACGGAGTGAGTGAATGTGTTTTTGAACTGAACTGGAGTCCACTTGCTCAGCACAGCAAAGCCAAACACTGACATTGAGATTGCAGTCAGAGAAGAGGAGGCATTTTTTGCAGGGTGCCAAGCAAGGAGAATCAGGGAGCTGGCACTTAAAACCCAAACTCCCAGATGGCTTACAAGTAAGGGCTTTTAATGGCGAGGAGGCAGAAGTTATAGGCAAAGTCATAAATCTATACATCACTCTGACCTAAAAAAGCAGGACATCTCGAAGTGGGGGCCCATGGGTCAAAGGTGGATTGAAAGATTTTGTGACTTGCGATTGGTTAAGGAAGCAAAGCTTTGTCTAAACATTTGGGATTAGCCCGGGTGCACTGGCTCACACCTATAATCCCAGGATGTTGGGAGGCCAGCAAGGTGGGGGGATCACTTGAGGCCAGGAGTTCAAGACCAGCCTGGGCAATATAGTGAGACACCATCTCTATGAAAAATATTTTAACTGATTAGCCAGGCATGGTGGTACATGCCTGCAGTCCTAACTACTTGGGAGGCTGAAGTAGGAAGATTGCTTGAGCCCAGGAGTTTGAGGCTGCAGTGAGGTGTGATTGCATCACTGCACTCCAGCCTGGGCAACAGAATAAGACTCTGTCTCTTATAAAAACCTTTTTTTCATGGTGGCTCACACTTGTAATCCCAGCACTTTGGGAGGCTGAGGCAGGCGGATCATGAGGTCAAGAGATCGAGACCATCCTGGCCAGCATGGTGAAACCCCGTCTCTACTAAAAATACAGAAAAATTAGCTGGGCATGGTGGCGTGCACCTGTAGTCCCAGCTACTCGGGAGGCTGAGGCAGGAGAATTGCTTGAGCCTGGGAGGAGGAGGTTGCAGTGAGCCGAGGTCATGCCACTGCACTCCAGTGAGACTGTCTCAAAAAAAACAAAAACAAAAAACAAACCTTTTTTTTTTTGAGATCAGCAGAAAAGAATGTTAGCTCTGGCATGTAGGTGTGACCTCCTCCAGAGCCCTCAGGAAGAAATTTAGAAAAAAGAAAAGCTGTCAGAGTTCAATCCTCTATTTTCTCTTATCTGAGGTCTCCAGGCCAGCAGATCCATTTGTTTGGGGTTTGGGTTTCTAAAAAGCAATTCAGGGACATATGGTCTCTAAGAGGGGTCCTTGCTGTGTCTCAAATGAATTAGTGAACAAATGATTTACTCTACAAGCCCTTACCCAGAGAAACAACAGTTATACTCTAAGAATACCCACATGGAATGTGAGAGGTATTTTCTCACACAACTTGACTGCTGAGCTTTGTGTATTCACTGTATGGTCTTCCCCAAAGGTCTGCGCTTCCGTGAGTGAACACTTTGTAAATGACACCCCTGGTGCCTGAGCCCGCATCTCCATCCTTCGACCCCCAATCAATGTCCCTCTGTGCTCCACTTCTTTCCTACCCCCAACCCACCTGGGTTGCGCCTCCATCCTCTCAGAGCATCGCAAGCTAGTGCAGGATCCACTGTGGTGTGGAAATGGGTTTACGGACAGAATTTACCAGAGTCAGAGAAGTAATGAAAAGAAAAAGGACAGAAAGGCAGAGCTAGAACTTTGTGATGAAGCCATAAATGAGCTTGTTTTCATTGCAACGTGTTATAGTGGCTACTTTAATTCATTTGATAATGAATACCCAACTGAGAATGCTTTCTAAATTTAATTTTCTGAGCCTCAGTTTCCTCATTAATAAAATAGGGATAAAGCATCAATCTTTCATTAGCTTTGTAGTGATAATTAAATAAGAGAATAGACTCAGAAATATTTTATAAACTATTACTCATTATGTGGCCGGGTACCGTGGCTCTCACCTGTAATCCCAGCACTTTGGGAGGCTGAGGCGGGTAGATCACTTGAGTCCAGGAGTTTGAGATCAGCCTGGCTAACAAGGTGAAAACCCCGTCTCTACTAAAAAATATAAAAATTAGCTGGGTGTGGTGGCATATGCCTGTAGTCCCAGCTACTTGGGAGGCTGAGGCAGGAGAATCACTTGAATCTGGGAGGTAGAGGCTACAATGAGCTGAGATCGCACCACTGCAATACAGCCTGGGCAACAGAGTGAGCCTCCTGTTTCAAAAACAAAACAAAACAAACTATAATTCATTATGTAAGTATATATAATAATTATTATTCTATAAAGATCTCACTACTCCTGATCTTGAGAAAAAAACACCATTATACTATGAATTCACTGGTTGTTTAAAACAAACTGAACTCTTTTCTCCTCCTTCTCTTCCTCATTCTCTTCCTCCCCATTCATCTAGAAAACTAGACTTTATAATTGTATTATCTACCATTGCTTTGTATTACTGCCCAATTGTTCTCCAGTTGTTTCACATAGTTGAAATAAGACAGTATATAGGGGAAGCCTGCAAACTCTAAAAGGCTATACACATTAAGGTGGAATTTTAGAGGCTCTGTGCATTGACTCCAGGAACTAGGAAAAAGCCATTTCAACTGCAGTGCAGCATCACCCAGGGGTGAGCTAGAGGCTGACTTAGGACTCAAGGTGAGTGTCAATGTTTTTGGCCATGGAAATGGAGAGCAAGTCCTGAAATTGTTGGGGGTCGAAGTAATCCAGCACCTGTGCTTGGTGCTGAGTTTCTGGTAGGAGTATTCACTCATCAGTGGCCTAACAGATTGGGTCCATAGTCTTGCTGGTCTTGAGATGGCTGGGGACTCATCGCACCTGTGGGGCTTTTCCACTTTACCACTCTGGGTGCCAGATGCTGTCTGCCAGGCCATGGAGCAGATGGCCAGGGCTGCGAGGAAACAGGATGTGGGCCTGTGAGAGGGGTGTGCGTGGAGATTTGCAGCTCATATGGGAAGTCCAGACCTGCAAACCCAAGAGGCCAAGTGCAGAGGTGAGGAGGGTGGAGAAGTTGCCTCATCCCTTCAAGGCACGAGCTGCAAAATTCTACCCAAGAATAAAAAAAGAGCTTTGACCTTTCTGCACAGGCAAAAATGATGGCGTTCAATTCCAGGAGAGGATGAGTATGTGGCAAGGAAGAGGAGCTGGGCAGCAGGAAGCAGGTGATAGGCTAGGCAGTCATCCCTTCAAGACCCGAGCGGCAAAATTCTACCCAAGAATCAAAAAGGAGCTCTGACCTTTCTGTACAAGCAGATATGATGGAATTCAATTCCAGGAAGAGATGAGTATGTGGGTCGATGGCCACTGCCACTCAGGATGGTAGTTGTAAAGTTGTAGCCAATCTGAGTTCATGGCTTCAGCAGCCTCTGCAGATGTAATGAGAAGTGTCATTGTCAGAGCCAGAAGAGATGTGGGGGACAAAGCAAACCTTTGGTGTCCATCTGTCATGGGCCGATCTGGGGACAGACAGGAAGTAGCATGCAAAGGCAGTTCATGGTGCCGTGACAGGTGGCACAAAGAGCTTAGGGCCAAAGTTGGGGGATGGCGTTCAGGGAATTAGTGCACTGTAGGTTTTTAAATATAGATTTTATTATTATTATTTGGATCTAGTAAAGCCAATAGATTGGGAAACATCTGCTATTGAAAAGATAGTTTGTCTCTCACAGATCTAAGAAGAGAGAGCATTCTGTACCGTGCCACATGGGGAAGCACTGGGGTTGGTCAGGAGCAGAGGGGTGGGAGGGCCTGTGAGCAAGAACCTTTATTGTGGTTTCTATAGGAAGGAACTGCCAAGGCAGGGCAAACAAGCTAAGGCTTGGCTGGTTTGAACAATTTCAGCGTGCTCTGGGGCATGGAAAGGCAGGTGGATAGCAGCCAGACCATGACAGCTCTCAGGGGAGACGGGGCGGTGGGGGCTCTGAATGGGTTGGTTTGCATATGAAAGACACTTGCAGTTGGTCCTTTACTCTCTCTAGGAATTGGCTAAACTGGGAGAAGCAGTTGCTCCAGGGTCCACAAGGTCCTAAGATGTCAAAGCGTCAGAATAAAGAAAAGAAAAGATACAGTTACTACAATGAGACTGCAGAATTTTGTTTAGGGGCGGTAAGGAGAAATCCTGGAGAAAGCTGGCAGAGAGGAAACGACAGAAAGAGTGTGGCCAGAGTGAAGTTGTGGCTCAGCCGCTGTGTCGGCCTCCCTAGCCAACGAGGGTGGCCCCTCTCGTGAGGCCTGCGTGCCCTCTCAGCCAGCCACCTTCAGCGCAGCCGGCTATGATTTGTCCGGGACTGCTGTTCAGATGCAGAACGGGTGGAGGCAGGACATTTTTATGTGGCCATTTGATTAAATGACCATTACTGAATATAAACACATTTTTTGTTGTTAGTAAGATTTCAAACTCATGTGAAGGCATATGTTGTGTGGGTTTTGTCATTTTGTGTATAAGTTAATCATCAGTGGCTGCAATAGTTTTTAATTTTTTAAAACTAGAATCAGTATATAATTTACGGAATTTTATAGTTAGCAGTACCCTAAACTTTACGTCATCCAAGCCTGTCTTTTTGTGTATGAGGAAGCTAAAGTCCAGAGAGATCATGTGTAGCTCTGTTAACAGGAAAAACTAACTCTGAAATGTTTTATTCTGAGCCAATATGAGTGACCATGACCCAGAAAAATGCAATCCCTAGAAGCCTTCAGTAAGTGGTTCTTGTGGTGGTCAGATTACAGTTTGGTTTACACATTTTAGGGAGTCAGAAGTTACAGACAAAATCATAAATCAATATATGGAGGGTGGTGGGGAACAGTGGAACATGCCTGTAATCCCAGCACTTTGGGAGGCTGAGGCAGGTGGATCCAGTTTCATGTATTCTTATATAAGCAACAGAATACAGACTAATACAACTGGTTACTAAAGCTGAATTTCTACATCTCTATGAGCCAGAAGTTCCATTTATAGGTACAGACCCAACAGAAATGCATACAAATGTGCATCAGAATGCATGTATAAGAGTGTTCAAAGCAGCACTGTTCCTAACGGTACAGACCTGAAAACTACTCAAATGTGCATCCACAATAGAACAGATAAGTCATCCACGGTGCAGTCCCACCATGCACTACCCAGCATCCAGGACAACAAACTGCACCCCACCGACAACAGGGTTGACCCTCACAAACACAATACTGAGCCAGGAAGCCACACAGGAGAGTCATATAAAGAACAAAAGCGGGTGAGACCCACCCAGGGTGTTAGAAGGCAGGATGAAGCAAGGCCACCCTTGCTGGGAAAGGCGCCAGTGACTGTGGGCTGGGGGGCACCCAGGTGGACTTCTGCTTCTTGGCTTCTTGATGTAAGTGCTGGCTACACAGGCAACTCTGTTGATAAAATTTATGAAGCCGTATACTTATGCTCTATGCAAATTTCTATATGTATATTGTAATTCAATAGATGTTTTTAAAAAGAAGATAAAGTTGTAAAATGATATAGGATGTCCTGATGCTGCTGCTGGGGCATGAGATTCTGATGCAGTTTAATAAGCAAAGACTGAACTTTTGTGTTTTAGCTGGATGAAAGTTTACAAAACATTGTGGGGCATGGTGGTATGCCTGCAGTCCCAGCTACTTGGGAGGCTGAGGCAGGAGAACAGCTTGAGCCCTGGAGTTTGAGAGGCTGTAGTATACTATGATCACTCCAGCCTGAGAAACACAGTAAGACCCTATCTCTAAAAACAAAACAATTCTTTAGCTATTTTTAGTATCTCTCTCAGTATCACCCTCTTCAGGGGAGGACAGCAGGTTTGGATATGTGGATGCATCCTCTTTGCAAATTCATTCAGCTCAGTTACACAGAACCTATGACATTTTCTCAAGATGACTAGCTGCTTTGGGGTGATGCGTACAGGTTATTTGGGGGACACAGAAATCTGTCACATTTGACCACCTCACCCCCGTAGCCAAAAGAATTTAGAATCCCAGCTTGGTCTGGGCTGCACTCTCTGGGGACAGAACTTGGAGAGGTAGGAGCTGTGTGCTCAGGCGACGCCTCCTCCCTGGACTCTGTCCTGCCGCAGCACCTGCTGCCTTCAGCAGACTAGGCTGAGCTGTTCCCATTGGACACACCCTTAGAGCCCTGGGCTCCTCCGTGGGTGCTCCACAAGGGGCCTCTAAAATGCAGGATCTCACTAAATTTAAAGAAAACCAGGAATTTCAGAGACTAACAAAAAAGAGGAGTGCTCCTCTAAAGTGAATCAGTCTCTGCAATCCAGCTCACATTCAACAAGGCATGTACGCAAGCATGCTTTGTTTGAAGGATCCTACTTCAAAAAGAGAAATGTGTATCAGGACAGAGGAATCTTCTACTTTACAGAACTATTCCCTTCTCCCCTTCCCCCTGCTTTCCCTCTCATAGCTGGTTAAATAAAAGGGCCAGAAGACTTTCAAAGTATGTTAAAAGTCGGTGTTCTAAATAAGCCACTTTTTCCCTTGAAAATGTTCATTTTTGATATTTATTTGGCATGCAGTAGTCCTTGGTAAAATTCTTTTGGAAAATTTCAGGAGATTTCAGTCTACTAAAGGGAAAGAGCCAATGTCTTTGAATATGGCCCGTGTCTTCATAATAGTAGAATTCATAGTAAGAGAAATAGTGACTTGGAAAGTCTAAGGGAAACGCTGGGGACATTTTTCATATACACACTTTTAAAGTCAAGAATAACATTCTCACAGAAAATTGCACGAGTCAAAAGTCTATGGTTTGAGAAATGTTCATGTAACCACCATCCAAATAAACTATAGATAAGTTATCCATAGTCTACAGAGAAATGTTTGAGAAATGTTTATGTAACTGCCATCCGAATAGACTATGGCCTTCCTCCCAGTCATGTCCAGACCCTTCCAGCAGTACAGATTAATTATGCCTTATTTTGAAGTATCGACTAAAAGTGGAATCACACCAAATGTATATTGTGTGATGGCTTCTTTTGCTCAGTGTTATTCCGGTGGGATTCAACACATTGTTAAGTATAGCAGCAATTCACTTTTATTGCTGTCAAAAGATTGCATTTTTTCCTTTCAAAGTGTTAATACTGGTTATCTCTAGGTAATGGAAGTCACTTTTATTGATACATAATAGTTTTACCAGCTTTGGGGTACATGTGACTTTTTGGATACCTGCATACAATGTGTAATGATCAAATCAGGGCAATTGGGATATTCATCACTGCAAACACTTACCTTCTCTTTATATCAGGAATATTCACAGTAATGCATTTTTGACACTCATCCGTGGCAATCCTGAGGCAGGCAGCCCGGGCCTCTCTGTGAGAGATACTGCCCTAGACCCAGGTGGCACAGCTCACAGCTGCCCTGCCCTGTTCTTCAGGATCTTAGACTCACAACAGCAGAAAACATAAAAATAGCCCCTCAAGAACCAGAGCTAGGTTCTGAGTTTAACAGAGGTCAGGAGCAATTTTGCAACCCCCTGGGTATACACTAAAGTAATGCTGCAGAGAAGCTGGAGGTTGGAAATTGCTTTTTTCCCCATGGGGTCAGCCGTATCAAAATCCTGGAGGAAAGAAGCACGTGTGTGTGTGTGTGTGTGTGTGTGTGTGTGTGTGTGTGTGTGTGTGTGTGTGTGTGTGACAGGCTGAATACAATTCATATGTTGAAGTCCTAACTCTTCTAGTACTGGAGAGTGTGACTGTATTCACAGATAAGGTCCTTCAAGCGGTAATTAAGTTAAAATGAGGTCATTTGGATAGGCCCTCATCCAATATGACTGGTATTCTTATAAGATGAACTGTGGACACACACACACACAGAGGGAAGACCGTGTGAGACACAGGGAGAAGCTGGCCATCTACCAGACAAGCACAGAGGCCTCAGGGGAAGCCAATCCTGCCGACACCTTGACCTTAGACTTCCAGCCTCCAGAATCGTGAGAGTCAATTCTTGTGGTCTAAGCCACCCAGCCTGCCCGGCCTCATTACGGCAGCCCTAGCACACTAATACAGTGTGTGTGCATGCATGTGTTTAATCTTTTCTTACCAGACCTAAAATGTGCTTTGCAGGTAGCAGGGGCTTGGCACACCTGCGGAATGGAAGTGCTGTGTGCAGCTGGTGACTCAGGTGGGAGCAGGGGTGCACAACTGACATTCCCAGGCCCTCTTCTCCCACCTTGGTTTGGAGGCCTCCCCCAACCTGCACCTCGCCCCCTCCTCTCTCGGCTGACTGCCAGCTGCCTGGGCTAAGCTGGCTGAGCTGTGCCAAATTGAGTGGCAGCTCTGAACAGATGCAGGCCTGGCAGCCTCCCTGGGGGCATCTGGAGGGGGAAAGAGAACCATTGTGAAATGGCAGGAAAAACACTTCTCCCTGGCAACGCAGAGCAGATGGGGGGTGGGGCAATTACCAAACAGGCTTAAGGGAAACAAAAGATGCTTCATGCAATATGACTCAATGCAAAAAATGGAACCAAAATAAATTCATTTTCCTCCCATCAAAACTCTTTTGACAAATTGAGTCAACTAAAAGGATCTTTTCTCTCTCTTTCTTTTTTTTTTTTTGCCTATGCTGGCCTCAAACATTTGTGCTCAAGAGATCTTCCTACTGAAGCCTCCCATGTAGCTGGGGCCGCAGGTACAAGCCACCACACCTGACTTCCACTAATAGAATCTTTATCCTAATTTCTGGTCCCTTTAAGAACAGCCAGTGAGAAGGGTAAGCAGGAGACTCACACTAGATGTGGTTGACATCTTGGATCAGTAAAGAGAGAGTAGCCAGAAGCTAGGGGAAAAGTGTATCCTTCCTCCTTTTGATGGCTTAGTTTTAATATGTATTTTGGCAATACATATTGCCAAAATATGTATACCTGAGGCGTTTAAGTGAATGTGTGGCTCTGTGGGAGGTTTCGTGTAAGAGTTCTGGCCCTCAGCTGACAGGTGGCCCTGAGCTCACTCTATCAGCCTGTTGTCTTAATAAGCAGCCGTGGCTTCTGTGTGAAGAAAAGCCCCACCCCCTGGCTTAGCCACTGGGGTTCTACAAACACATAATCACTGCCTTTGTTTTCTACAAGAGGGCTGGCTTTAGGTTAGGTCAAAATTCCTGGGAAGTTAGGAATTTTTCCATCCAAGTTAATCCTTACAAAATGTGTTACTCTCCTCTGTACTCCTACAACCTCAGGATAACCTATCCCTCTGAGACAGGAGTTCAGCAGGTCTGGTTTCACAAGATACAGATCACAAAGACCCTTCTGATAAAACAGGATGTGGTAAAGAAGCTGCCAAAACTGCGGAATCCAAGATGGTGACAAAAGCAACCTCTGGTCATCCTCACTGTTCATCATGTGCTAATTATAATACATTAGCATAGTAAAATTCCCCCCTGCTCAGCTCATGACAATTTATAAATGCCATGGTAACATGGGAAGTTACCCTATATGGTCTGAAAATGTGAGGACCCCTCAGTTCTGGGGAATTTCCCACTGCTTTCCTGGAAAACTCATGAATAATCTACCTCTTGTATAGTACATGCTCAAGAAATAACTATAAAAATAGCCACCCAGCAGCCTGTGAGGCTGCTCTGCCTATGGGGTTCCCACTCTTTTATTCCTTTACTTTCTTAATAAACTTTTTTCCTTTACTCTGTTGGCTCACTCTCCATCTCCTTCCTAGGCAAAGCCGAGAACTCAGATGGCCTGTCAGGCTGAACCCCAATTTTGGGGTTTGCCCAGACACCTCCACATCTAATACACAAGACAATTTTTGACATGTCTGTATGTGTTTCTTCTGTAAGAGTTCAAGAAATGGGAAGACTTTCTAAAAGCAGTTACATATTTTGAATTGGTGCCCAGTCCAAAACGCTGACACCACCAAATGATGGCAAGGATTGAAACTGCCCTTGCAAAATCATGACAGTGAGAAAAATCTAACATAATAGACTCTATCTTGCTTCTAACCTTCAAATTATCCTTAGTCATTCCTGAGTGTGGGCCAAACTAACCTTGGGAGAAATTCAGTTTATAGATTAAATGATAATAGCCCTTCCCCAAAACTAAACTGACCTTGTAAAACTATTGAAAGACCTTGGTTGGCGGGTGGTTAAAAAAAACCAAACACTAATGAAAGCCCACTAGATTAGAAAGATGAGAGGGACCTGAATTCTACTAAGATGTAGGCATAGTTTAAAAATTATCAGCTGTTATTCCAGAGGTCACAAGATTAGCAACTTCCCCAATTACTCCTGTACAACATACATGGCTATTGTAGAACCTAAGATTGGTCTTTTGAGATGTCTTTGCAGACATTTGCATTTCTGATAACTGAATGGCCCCACTGAGCCCAGTGACTCCTTTGTGGTCCTCATCCAAAAGTGGACTCAATACTTGGGGACGATTTTCCACCCCCTATGACTGCATCCCCAGCCAATCAGCAGCTCCCCATTCCCTAGTTCGCTGCCTGTCAAACTATCTTTGAAAAACCTCAGCCTCCACATTTTTGAGGAGATCGATTTGAGTAATAACTCTGTTTCTTGCATACTGTGGCCAGCCCTACATCAATTAAACTCTCTACTACAAGACCATGGTCTCAGTGAATTGATTTTGTCTGTGCAGAATTTGGGAAGACCTCATTGGGTGATTATAGGATGTGGAGCAATGGGAATTCTAGAAAATTCAATGTGTTCTTACCATAGGATCTAGCAGTTGGCTCCTTGATGTTTACTAAATGGGTGGAAAACTGTGTCCACACAAAAACCTGCACAGAGATGTGCTGATGAAAAAGTCAAACTCTGTAAAATATTTGAAAAAGGCTTATTCTGAGCCAAATATGAGGACCATGGCCCATGACACAGCTTCAGGAGATCCTGAGAACATGTGCCCAAGATGGCTGAGTTACAGTTTGATTTTATACATTTTAGGGAGACAGAAGTTACAGACAAATACGTAATAGATTATGTACATGTAAGGTATACACTGGTTCAGTCAAGAAAAGTGGGACATCTCAAAGCAGGAGCTTCCAGACCATAGTGGGGGATTTAAAGATTTCCTGATTGCTAATTAATTGAAAGAATTAAGCTTTGTCTGAAGAGTTGAAGTAAGTATAAAGAAATGCTTGAGTTACACTAAGGGGGGTTGTGGAAGCCAAGGTTCTTGTTATGTAGATGAGGCCTCCAGGTAGCAGGTTTCAGATAGAATAAATGATAAATGTCTCATTGGATCTTAAAAGGTGTCAGACTCTTCAGAAAGACCTACTAAGGGAAGGAGATTCTCTACAGAATGCAAATTTCCCCCACAAGAGATGGCTTTGCAGGGCCATCTCAAAATACGTCAAAGAAAACACATTTTTTGGATAAAATACTTTTATTTTCTTCAGAGCCTACTATCTGCCTTGTGATGCTATACCAGAGTCAGGTTGGAACTGGGTGTCTTATTGCTACCAAGGCTCTGTTTTGTCAATCTTATTTCTGTCTTAATGTTCTTTTGGATCCCCTGGCCAGGCGGGGAGTCCATTCAGTTGATTGAAGAGCTTAAAATTTTATTTTTGGTTTACGTATTTTTATGGCAGCTTTTTTCATAATTGCCCAAATTTCTTGGAAGCAACCAAGAAATCCTTAAATACGTAAATTGATAAACAGTGGCCCATCCATATAGTGAAATATTATTCAGTGCTAAAAAGAAATGAACTATCAAGATGAAAAAAGATATTCACACAAAATCTGCACACAGGTTTTGGAGGAGGAGGAGGGGTTATATGAGAAATCTCTGTCATTTCCTTTTTTTTTTTGAGACAGAGTTTTGCTCTTGTTGCCTAGGCTAGAGTCAGCCTGATCAACATGGAGAAACTCCATCTCTCCTAAAAATACAAAATTAGCTGGGTGTGGTGGTGCATGCCTGTAATCCCAGCTACTCAAGAAGCTGAGGCAGGAGAATCGCTTGAACCCGGAAGGTGGAGGTTGCACTGAGAAATCTCTGTCATTTCTGCTCAATTTTGCTGTGAAACTAAAACTGCTCTATAAAATATATTTTAAAAATTAAAAATAAATTGAGGGAAAGTGGCAGAAGAAACCATGGGTACAGAAAAAATTATAGCCTAGTTATAGTGGGGCTGGGAGATAAGCCCAGTATTCAAGGGCTGGAGCAACAGACAAACAGCAAGTGCCCCTGCCCAGTGGTGAGGGCTGGGGAGGGGGCAGGCTGGTGGTCTGTCATTGGAGGGACAGGATCCCTGGCAGTAAAGAGATGTTAGAGTGACTTGTTTAGAGGATCACAAAAGGAGAACATGGGGATCTACCCCTAAGTGGATGGGGCACCTTGAAACTCCCTGGGGACTTTGAGGAGGTAGACGTCCCTGTATGAACAAGGGGGGTGCTTGAGCCAGTCAAATACAGGTATTGGAGGAAATGTGACTTTATTCTAAAGTCAGAGATGGCTGGGGCCTGACATACCACAGATCCTTCTCATCAAAAGAGGGAAAAGGGACAATGAAGGAAAGAGGAAGAGAATACAGGAACATAAAAATGAATGGAATTAGGCCCTTAGAATTACAACGGGAAGCAGAGCAGAAGACAAGTAAGAAAAAATGAGTGAAAAGGCAAAAGAATAACACTGGAAAAAAATTTCCTTTCTGAGACAGGGTCTCACTCTGTTGCTCAGGCTGACGTGGAGTGGCACAGTGGCACTATCATGGCTCACTGCAGCCTTGACCTCCTGGGCTCAAGCTAGGACCACAGGTGTGCACCACACCCAGCTAATTTTAAAAATATTTTTGTAGAGACTAGGTCTCCCTTTGTTGTCCTGGCTGGTCTTGAACTTCCGGGCTCAAGCGATCCTCCTACCTTGGCTTCCCAAATTCCTGGGATTACAAGCATGAGGCACTGTGCCCAGCCCAGGGGAAATCTTTTTTAAGTTGATAGTGCTAGTCTTAGAATTTTTGAAAATAATAGATTCTAGGCCGGGCGCGGTGGCTCACGCCTGTAATCCCAGCACTTTGGGAGGCCGAGGCGGGCGGATCACGAGGTCAAGAGATCGAGACCATCCTGGCCAACATGGTGAAACCCTGTCTCTACTAAAAATACAAAAAAAAAAAAAGTTAGCTGGGCGTGGTGGCGTGTGCCTATAGTCCCAGCTACTCGGGAGGCTGAGGCAGGATAATTGCTTGAACCCGGGAGGCAGAGGTTGCAGTGAGCCGAGGTTGCGCCACTGCACTCCAGCCTGGCGCCTGGTGATGGAGTGAGACTCTGTCTCAAAAAAAAAAAAAAAAAAAAAAACAACAACAACAACAAAAGAAAATAATAGATTCTATTAGTATAGAGATTTAATTCTCAAAGCAACCCTGTGAAATAAGAAAGTTATTACTGCATTTCATCAAATATAAAATGCCAATAATTAAAAATGTACATTATTCTCATGTCATAAGGACAGAAAAGTGTGCCAATTAAACTATGCCACTCATCTGCGTGGCTCTCACTTGGGTCTCTCCTCTGGTTACAGTCAGATGTTAGCTGGGGCTATGAGCATCTGAAGGACTGATGGGCTGCACACTCCCTCACATGCCTGGAACTGATGCAGGTTGTCCATGGGCAGCTCAGCTAGGGTTGCTGACCAGAGCAACTGCAGATGGTCTCCATGGGTAGATTGGGCTTCCTCACAGCATGGTGGCTGTGTTCCCAGAGGAAATGACCAAAGAGTATTTATTTGAAAAGACCCAGGAAGAAGCTATAGGTTTTTTTTTTTTTGGAGACGGAGTCTCGCTCTGTCCCCAGGCTGGAGTGCAGTGGCGCGATCTCGGCTCACTGCAACCTCCGCCTCCCGGGTTCAAGCAATTCTCCTGCCTTAGCCTCCCGAGTAGCTGAGACTACAGGCACCTGTCACCACGCCCAGCTAATTTTTGTATTTTTAGTAGACACGGGGTTTCACCATGTTGGCCAGGATGGGCTCAATCTCTTGACCTCATGATCCACCTGCCTCAGCCTCCCAAAGTGCTGGGATTACAGGTATAGGTTTATTATAATGTAGCCTCAAATGTCCCAGAGCAATAGTTTTGCTGCCTTTTATTGGTCAAGCTCAGCCTCAAGGAGAGGAAAGTTAGATTCTACCTCTTGATATGAGAAGCAGTACTCTCACTTAGGGAAGAAGGGCATAGCCATCTCTGACTGCCATAATTACTATCTTAAAAGACTGAGCCATAAAATACATCCATCCATCATACCACCTCTCATTGCTTCAAGACAGTTTTCATCTGTTCAGAGGCATTTGGTAATTTCTCCTAATTTCCACTGCATTTTTTGATATATGAAAGGTAATACTTTTGTATAAGTCTCAGTACCAAATATAAGACAGCTTTATTTGCTTGTGTGTATCTTCATTTCTTAAGATCTGTAAAGTACCCTGTTGTTGCTTTGCAGGAAAATATGGAATTGTGAATAGCCCTCCAATGATGAATATTTGCTACACAGTATTAGTCAGTGTCCAATGAGGGAAGCAGAACCACTAAGTATAGAATAACACCTCACGTGATTCTGGGAGGAGCTGAGGAAGTAAGGGACCAGAAGAAGGAACTGAGGAATTAGAGGAAATTCACTAAGCGGCCCACCTGAAATGCTAGTGCAGGGGACAAGCTGGAGCTTTTAAGGTGATTATAGATGGGAGCTGGTAGAGAAGCCTGTGGAAGTTATCACTTCTGCATAGGTATTGCTTCCGCAGGTCTGCATAGGTATTGCTTCCGCAGGTCTGCATAGGTATTGCTTCCGCAGGTCTGCAGCTCAGTGACTGGTGGTGGACTGGACTGTTGTCAGTCAGAAAAGGGAACAGAAAGAAATTACAGATCCTTTGAATGAAGCAGCAGGCTGCTGTAAATTCCACAAGACAGACAAAAAACTATGAGTATCTAAAATGTGAGAAGGGGAATACCTACCTCTGAACACACATTAGCAGTGGGGAACCTGAAAAATCCAGATTACAGGAGAAGAATTTAACCTTATGTAGAGCTGAAACAGATTTAGCATGAAATATAAAAGTAGAAGTAGCAGCAGGAAGAGCCTTGTAGACACTCCCATTCTCCAGTTTGAGCCCAGGGAAGCCATCCCTGACAATCTCACAGAGGCCCTTAAGAAAGTCAGCTGGTAGAATTTGGGAGGGTCATAGGGTGAAGAAGCTTCCAACTGAACTTTGTAATAGTTTTGACTGGGCAAAAACTCTTCAGCAGAATCTGGGGGGTAAATGGGAGCTGCTACAGAAAAGAGAGCAGGAGTTGTGCCAACAGTGTGGGCAGATGGGGAGGGGCATGGCCTGAAAGCCATGCTTGCTTCCTCAGTGGGGAAACTTAATAGCCTGGGGCTAGGTCTGAGGCCATTGCTCAGGTTGTCTGGGGATAAACTCAGTGTTGGGGCACAGTAGAAGCAAGACCGGCTACACCAACTGTGTGGAAGCTGGGTGAGGCCTATTGCTACTGGTTCCCCCCCACTTTCCTGATGGCAGAGGCAGCCATAATTCTCTCTGGAACATAACCCCATTGGCCTGAGAACCACCCTCCTAACCCCCCACATTGGCAGCAGCAAGCTCCATCTAAGGAGAGTCTGAGCTCAGACCTGTCTAACTCTGTCCCCACCTGATGGTATTTCTCTACCTGCCCCAGTCGCCAATCACAAAAGACATAAATTCTTTGGAGCTGTATGACCCCACCTATCACCTGAGAAACCCAAGTACTTATCCTGGCCAACTTAGGGCAGACTTATATCCCCTTTCTGCTATCACAATTGGTGCTCTCTTGAAAGTACTACCTCCTGGCTGGAAGCCAACCAACTCAGGACATTACAGCAAGTCATGGCAGAACAACTCTGCTCCAAGGAAGGAGAAAACATCAGCTAATTCCACTGCCTGTCACATCCTGGCTAACCAGAGGGCCTGAGTCTGTCCACAAGACAACTTCACTGCTAGCATAACCAGCATTCAAAAAGCCAGCACACTAAGCATATCTACAACCAAGGACTCTCACAAGCTACTTCAATCCCCTGCCACCTCCACCACAGTGGGTGCTGGTATCCGCAGCTGGGAGATCTGAAGATGTATCACATTACAGGACTTTTTGCAGACATTCCCCAGCACCAACCTAGAGCCTGGTAGCCCTGATGGGTGGCTAGACCCAGAAAAGCAATTACAATTACTCCAGTCTGGCTTGCAGGAAGCCTTGTTTCTAGGGGAAGGGGCAGTGTACTGTATCAAGGGATCATGGGACAAAAAAATTTGAATAGCAGGACTTGAGTTCCAGATCTTTCTGCTGAAATAATTTACACAAATGAGAAAGAATAAGAAAATAATTCTGGTAATATGACAAAACAAGGTGTTATAATACCCCAAAAGACCACACTAGCTCCCCAGCAATAAATCCGAATCAAGAAGAATCTCTGAATTGCCAGATAAAGAATTCAGAAAGTTGATTATTAAGCCACTCAAGGAGATACCAGAGAAAGGTGAAAACCCACTTAAAGATATTTTAAAAATAAAAGATATGGATGAGAAATGCTCCAGAGAAATAGAGATCATAAAGAAAAAACAATTACAACTTTGGGAAATGAAAAACCCACATAGAGACACAAAATGTACTGGAAAGTTTCAACAATAGAATTGAACTAGTAGAAGAAAGAACTTCAGAGCTCAAAGACAAGGCTTTCAAATTAACCAAATCAGGCAAAAAAAAAAAAAAAAAAGATTTAAAATAAATGAACAAATCTTCTGTGAAATCTGGGATTATGTTAAATGGCCAAACCTAAGAATAATTAGTGTTCCTGAGGAAGAAGAGAAATCTGAAAGTTTGGAAAACATATTCGAGGACATAATCAAGGACAACATCCCTGACCTCACCAGAGATCTAGACATCCAAATAGAAGAAGCTTAAAGAACACTTAGGAAATACGTCGCAAAAGATCATCACCCAGGTACTTAGTTATCAAGTTACCTAAAGTCAGGACAAAGGAAAGAATATCAAGAGTTGTGAAGCAAAAGCTTCAGGTAACCTATTAAGGAAAATCTAGCAAATTAACAGCAGATTTCTCAGCAGAAACCCTACAAGTTAGAAACAATGGGAGTCTTATCTTGAGCCTCCTCAAGCAAACTAATTGCCAGCCAAGAATTTTGTATCTAGTAAAACTAAGCTTCATAAATGAACGGGAGATGAAATCTTTTCAGACAAACAAATGCTGAGAGAATTCACCACTTCCAAGCCAGCACTACAAGAAATGCTAAAAGGAGTTCTAAATCTTAAAGCAAGATGTCAAAACACACCAAAATAGAACCTCCTTAAAGCATAAATCTCACAGGAACTATAAAACAATGACACAATGAAAAAAACACAAGGTATTAAGGCAACAACAGGCACGATGAATACAACACTACTTCACATCTCAATACTAATGTTGAATGTAAATGGCCTAAATGTTTCACTTAAAAGATACAGAATTCCAGAAGGAATAAAAGTCCTCCAACCAAGTGTCTGCTGTCTTCAAAAGACTCACCTAACACATAAGGATTCAATAAACTTAAGGTCAAGAGGTGGACAATGATACTCCATGCAAAAGGAAACCAAAAGTGAGCAGGAATAGCTATTCTCATATCAGAAAACAGACTCTTAAAGCAACAACAGTTTAAAAAGACAAAGAGGGACATTATACAATGATAAAAGGATTAGTCCGACAGGAAAATAACACAATCCTAAATGTTATGCAACCTAACACTGGAGCTCTTAAATTTATAAAACAATTATTACTAGACATAAGAAATGAGATAGGTGGCAACATAATAATTACAGGAGATTTCAATACTCTACTGACAGCACTAGGCAGGTCATCAGGACAGAAAGTCAACAAACAATGGACTTAAACTCTACCCTAGAACAAATGGACTTAACACATATTTACAGAACAGTCTACCAGCAACTGTAGAATATACATTCTTTTCATCAGCACATGAAAAATTATCCAAGACAGACCATGTGATAGGCCATTAAAAAGTCTCAATACATTTACAAAAATTGAAATTATATCAAGTATCCTTTCAGACCCACAGGAATAAAATTGGAAATTAACTGTGAAGAGAACCCTCAAAACTACATAAATACATGGAAATTAAATAATCTGCCCCTGAATGATCTTTGGGTCAACAGTAAAGTCAAGATGGAAATTTAAAAATTCTTTGAACTGAACAATAATAGTGACACAACTTATCAAAAGCTCTGAGACACAGCAAAAGTGGCACTAAGAGGAAAGTTTATGGCATTAAATGCCTACATCAGTAAGTCTGAAAGAACACAAATAGACAATCTAAGCTCACATCTCAAGGAACTAGAGAAACAAGAACAAGCCAAACCCAATCCCAGCAGAAGAAAAGAAATAATAAAGATCAGAGCAAAACTAAATGAAATTGAAACAAAAAAAATTACAAAAGATAAATGAAACAAAAAGCTGGTTTTTTGAACAGATAAACAAAATTGATAGACCATTAGTGAGATTAGCCACAGAAAGAAGAGAGAAGATCTGAATAAGCCCATTTAGAAATGAAATGGGAAATATTACAACCAATACCACAGAAATACAAAAAAATTATTCAAGGCTACTGTGAACACCTTTATGCACATTGATTAGAAAATCTAGAGGAGATGGATAAATCTTGGAAATACACAAACCACCTAGATTAAACCAGGAAGAAACAGAAACTTTGAACAGATCCATACAAGTAGTGAGACTGAAAGAGTAATAAAAAAATTTCCAACAAAAAAATCAGTCCAGGACCAGATGGATTAACAGATGAACTCAATCAGGCATTCAAAGAAGAATTGGTACCAATCTTAATGAAACTATACCAAAAGATAGAGAAAGAGGGATTCTTCCCTAAATTATTCTATGAAATAAGTATCACCCTAATACCAAAATCAGGAAAGGACATAACAAAAAAAGAAAATGATAGATCAATATCCCTGATGAACACAGATGTAAAAATCCTCAACAAAATACTAGCCAACCAAATCCAACAGCATGCCAAAAAGATAATACGCCTTGATCAAGTGGGTTTCACACCTGGCATACAGCGATGGTTTAACATATACAAATCAATAAATGTGATACATCACATAAACAGAATTAAAAAAAAAACAACTATGATCATCTCAATAGATGCAGAAAAAGCATTTGACAAAATCCAGCATGGCTTTATGATTAAAACCATTAGCAAAATAGGCATAGAAGGGACATACCTCAAGGTAATAAAAGCCATCTATGAAAAACACATAGCAAATATTACACTGAATGAGGAAAAGTTGAAAGCATTCCCCCCTAGAATAAGAACAAGACTCTTTCACCACTTCTATTCAACATAGTACTGGAAGTCCTAACCAGAGCAATCAGACAAGAGAAAGAAATAAAAGGCATCCAAATTGGTAAAGAGGAAGCCAAACTGTTGCTGTTTGCCAATGATATCATTATACACCTAGAAAACCCTAAAGACTCATCCAAAAAGCTCCTAGATCTGATAAATGAATTCAGTGAAGTTTCAGGATACAAAATCAATGTACACAAATCAGTGGCACTGTATTACACCAACAATGACCAAGCTGAGAATCAAATCAAAAACTCAACCCCTTCTACAATAGCTGCAAAACAAACAAACAAACAAAAAAAAAACAAACCAAAAATTTAGCAATATACCTAACCAAGGAGGTGAAACAATACAAATGGAAACACATTCCATGCTCATGGATGAGTAGAATCAATATTGTGAAAATGACTCTACTGCCAAAAGCAATCTACAAATCCAACACAATTTCTATTAAAATACCATCGTCATTTGTCACAGAACTAGAAAAAACAATCCTGTAATTAATATGGAACCAAAAAAGAGCCCACATAGCCAAAGCAATACTAAGTAAAAAGAACCAATCTAGAGGCATCACATTACCTGACTTCTAACTATACTACAAGACTATAATTACCAAAACAGCATGGTACTAGTATAAAAATAGGCATGAAGGCCAATGGAACAGAATAGAGAACCCAGAAATAAAGCCAAACACAGCCAAGTGATCTTCAACAAAGCAAACAAAAACATAAAGTGGGGAAAGGACACCCTATTCAGCAAACGGTGTGGGGATAATTGGCATGCCACATGTAGAAAAATGAAGCTGGATCCTCATCTATCACCTTATACAAAAATCAATTCAAGATGGATCAAAGACTTAAATCTAAGACCCAAGACAATAAAAATCTAGAAGATAACATTGGAAAAATTCTTCTAGACATTGACATAGACAGAGTTCATGACCAAGAATTTAAAAGCAAATGCAGCAAAAACAAAACTAAATAGATGAAAGTTAATTAAACTAAAAAGCTTCTGCACAGAAAAAAAAAAAAATCAGCAAACAGACAACCCACAGACTGAGAGAAAATATCTGCAAATTATGCATCTGACAAAGGACTAATATCCAGAATCTACAAGGAACTCAAATGAATCAGCAAGAAAAAACAAATAATCCCATCCAAAAGTGCACAAAGGATATGAATGGACAATTCTCCAAAGAAGATAGACAAATGGCCAATAAACAAATGAATAAATGCTCAACATCACTCATTATCAGGGACATGCAAATCAAAACCACAATGAGATACCACCTTGCTCCTGCAAGAATGGCCATAATTAAAAAATCAAAAATAACAGATGTTGGCATCAATGTGGTTAAAAGGGAACACTATTACACTGCTGTGGGAGTGTAAACTAGTACAACCACTGTAGAAAACAGTATGGAGATTCCTTAAAGAACTAAAAGTAGAACTACCATTTGATCCAGCAATCCCATTACTGGGTATCTACCCAGTAGGAAAAGAGGTTATCAGATGAAAAAGACACTCACACACACGTGTTTATACCAACACAATTAGCAACTGCAAAAATATAAAACCAGTCTCAATGCCCATCAACCAATTCAACCAATGAGTGGATAAACAAAATGTGGTATATATAGACCATGGACCACTCACCCATAAAAAGGGATGAAATAGAGACATTCACAGCAACCTGGAGGGAGTTGGAGACCATTATTCTAAGTGAAGTAACTCAGGAATGAAAAATCAAACATTGTTACGTTCTCAATTATAAGGGAGAGCTAAGCTATAAAACACAAAGGCATAAGAATGATACAACGGACTTTGGGGACTCCAGGGAAATGTGAGAGGGCAGTGAGGGATAAAACACTACACATTGGGTACAGTGTACACTGTTCAGGTGATGGTTGCACCAAAATCTCAGAAATCACCACTAAAGAACTTTTCCATGAAACCAAACACCACCTGTTGCGCCAAAGCTATTGAAACAGAAAAAATAAAGAAAGAAGGGACACTGACCCTTAAAAAAAAAAGAAAAAAGAAAAAAAGATGGGAATGGAGCCATGAAAACAAAGAAGGAGATGGCCTCTGCTGGCTCCTCTGCATCTGCCTTTCACTGCATCTGACCACATGGGTCATTTGAGAGTAATGAGTGCATTTCATTTCCACCTTTTAAATGTCATAGAGGTACCATTTTTGGTCAGTTCTAACCTGAAACCTCATAGGGTTCAAGATTCTGAAGAAAATTCTTTCACCTTAAGTTAATACAGCCAACTGTGGCAAACACTGATATCAAATTTACATTCTACTACCATTTTCTCGGCCTTAAACTTTTCGTTTGATCCTAAAGCATAGTGTAATCTTTTTGAAGATATTTTAAGTGGCAACTAATTTTAATATGGGTAGTACCAACAACGTACATACCTTAACTGAAGTAATGACAATCTAAACAGCTGTGACCAAGTTTGCATGTCCACAGGCCATGACCACTATTCACAACTGGCTGGCAGTGTTTGTAAGACACCATCACCTGTAAGACACATCCCAACTACAAAGACATCAACATGTGAGAAATATACTTCCTTATTGATATGATTTGCATATTTGTCCCCTCCAAATCTCATGTTGAAATGTAGACCCCAGTGTTGGAAGTGGGGCCTACTGGGAGGTGATTGGATCATGGGAGCAGATCCTCGCGAATGGTTTCGCACCACCCTTTTGGTGATGAGTACCCGCTCAGTGAGTTCACGTGCTATCCGGTTGTTTAAAAGTGTGTGGCACCGCCCCCTTTGTTGTTGTGCTCCCACTCTCGCCATGTGAGATGCCTGCTCCCTCTTCACCTTCCTCTGAGGTCCTCCCCAGAAGTGATGTTAGCACCACACTTCTTGTACAGCCTGCAGAACCATGAGTCAGTCAAACTTTTTTCATTTATAAATTATCCAGCCTCAGGTGTTTCTTTATAGCAATGGAAATAGCCTAACACAATTATGAACTTTTATTATTTCCATTGCTTCTATTTACAGGTAAGGAAAATGAGAAACAGGGAACATAAGCCAGTTTTAAATTTGAGAAGTTGACAGAAAAAAGATGCAAGGACATTATAAAATATCTTATCAAGATTCTTCAATTTGCAGATAAATTGAGGTCAAAGAGCGTACGTGCCTTAATTATTTTAACATAGCTCAGTAAAGACAGTGTGGGGTATAAATTCATGTCTTTTGACTTGAGGGGCCATTGCCTTTTCCTGTGTATTATGCTGAATTTAAAGCATAGAGCCTACATTTGGGAATGGTTTAAAGGAGTGCATTTTAAACATTTTTTTTGGACCATGATCCATATTAACCATTATATTTTACATCTGTACCCATCCACAAAACAAAAATATATAAATATGTAACTGAGCAAAAAGCTTTATGAAGCAATACTTACTACACATGACACATTCTAATATTTTTATTTGTTTTGTATTCTGTTTAGTTTAAAAATATGCTAGGCACATTTATTTCTGGCAAAGGTAGAGTAGCTTGTTTTGACTAACGCTCCCACTGAGAAAGAACAAAGAAATGGAAAAAAATATTTTTAAGAAATTTATTTGCCAGCATTAGAGATATCAAAGTAATGAAAACTTAGTGGCCAAAACTTAGAAGGGAACCTCCCCAAAAAAACGAACCCTATGTTTGCTGCTCCCTTTGAGGCAATATTATAATTATTGTAAAAGTGAAAAAGCAACTAAAAGTCTGAGAAACTGAGCAGAACTTTTGGCATCTATACAAGGCAGGAGCGAAAACTGATATTCAGTAATCACCAAGGAAATAGGCCCCAGAAAACACCCCCGGACTTTCAGGTGATATCCTCAAATACTGTACCCTAGAATAACAGTGAATCAGAAATAGACCAGCCCTCACAAGTGCTAAGGATCAATTTCAAATAAACTCAGTCTCAAATTGTTCGAAAGTAATCTGTCTCCAGCCTGACTGCTTGCCTTAAGCACAAGTAAACTGAAGATAACATATTGAACCTCAGAACATGTTTTATACAAAATGTGGACATTCAATTAAAAATGATCAGGCATGCAAAAATACATGAATAGACCAGAAACCAAGAAGATTAAAAAAAAATACACAATAGAAAATTCCCAAAGGAGATCCAGATATTGAAATGATCAGAATTGGGCTACAAACTATGATTTGCATATTCAAGAAGTTTAAAAACAGGATGAAAAATAGGTCAGAGAAATGCAAACTACAAAGGATAAAATGAAAATTTTATAACTAAAAGTTATAATAATTAAAATTAAAGACTCAATGAACCCTATCAATGAATAGGTTCAACAGCAGATTAGACACAATAGAAGAGAGAAATAGTGAACTAGGATACAAACCAGAAGAAATAATCAGATAAAAGTAGGATAAGTAGATATTCAAAATGTAGAAACACACACAAAAGTCATATGATGTATGGTACATACCATGGGCATATCTAGTCTCTAAAGAAGATGAAATGGACCTGTACAAGATATTTGTGGAAATAATGACCCAAAATTTTTCAAACAGATGAATAACATCAAACCACAGAGTCAAGAAATTGTATGTATTCTAAGCAAGATAAATACAAAGAAAACCACACACAGGCACAACAAACTCAAACTGCTGAAAACACTTTAAAGCACATAGAAAAACATAAGACATTGTTCCTTCAAAGAGGCAATAGTAAGACTGACAGCTGATTTATCACAAAAACAGCAGAAGCGAAAGACAATGTCTGTCTTCAAATTGCTGAAAGAAAATACTGCCAAGCTGGAATTCTATTCCTAGTAAAATTAATCTTTGTAAATGAAGGTGAAATAAATATATTTTCAGACACACATTCATAATACAAATATATTGAGACAATTTGTTACCCACTAACCTACACTAATGAATATAGTCAAGGGAGTCTTTAGGCAGAAGTCAAATTATCCCAGATAGAATTTTCCAATAGAAGAAGTATGATTTCCATATAATAATGATAATATCTCGTGGGATTTAAGAGTATATATATGCATATATATACTACAGCCTCCCAAGCAGCTGGAACTATCGGCACTTGCCAGCTTGCCCAGCTGAGAACGCCTTTCTTCCCAGCCATTTTCCAAGCCTCATCTCTGACCTCACATGGATTGTGTGTTCCTCTATAATATTTTCAGTCTATCACCTTCTTGGTTAAGGTAACCAGATTTGATTTCTGTTGGTTGCAATAAAGAATTCATTAATGCATTTCCAGAAGTCTGGCCTTTGAGCCCTAGGCCAACGGATATACTTAAACCCCTATCTGGAGAGAAAAGAACATGCTAATTTCCCATTCTTCTCATTCTGAGAATCAGAAAATTGAAGGAGCAGTGAATGCAGTCCCTTCATAGGAGGAACCTTATTAACAATTGTTGAGACATCTCAGATTTGAGGTTTAAGTTTTAAAAAGTAAAAATGTTTTCATCGTTTTATTCCCAAGAGGTTTTGCTTTGCTTCAATACATTCAGCAAAAGCCTGCCACTCCTTTTACTTATTACCAGAGAAAAGCCTTTCTCTAATTTTGAGGCCCTCAGTTCTCTACGTCTCTGCTACGAACACTTTGTTCTCCAGTATCTTTATCTCATTTTATTTTTCCCTGACTTATTTGATTTTGAGCTGAAGAAAAAACTTCAATTCCACTTCCAAACCAAAAAGACTCTCCTGCTGAGCAGCAAGGCAAACTCTGAGACCTCTTGTGAGCATGGTCCCCGACTGTCGTACCCAGGGGTTTACTGTTTGATTGACAAGTAGAAAATGGTCTGCAAATAGAAAACAGACAGCCAGTGTGTTTTCTTAGGATGGAACCATGTTTTTAAAAAAATAAAAGTAAAAACTAAGCCACAAAGAACGGAGATTTTCACATTAAAAATTCAGATTTTTGACATCGTTAGAAAACTATAGGATGTAGCACATTCTACAGGGCACAGTGAAGCGTGCCACTGCCAGCTTGCCTCAGTCCCCAGCTCTCCCTGTTATTCTGTCACTGAGGCTGAAAGTCTGCAGTTATTTTCCTACTGCTTCTGCTGTTGTCCGTGAATGAAAGGTAGAAAAGACCATCTGTTTAAAGAAAAATGGAACAGAACATATTTGCAAGACTGCCTAATGGTTGTGTAATTGGTGTCCTGTGCAAACAGCACAAGTTAGGGCTGCTATCCAGCGCCCACATACCCTGGCTTGGGGCGGCGTCAGCCCAAAGGGGGATGTCATTTTCTAATTTGCTCAAAGTCTTCATATAGGCTACCAGGGGCTGGGCGTATTTTATATGGAATGTGTGTTTGTGTGGAAAGAGCAAAATTCGGCCTGCTTTATTTATTTATGTTGCCTGGTCAACACTGTACACATCCGAAGTTGCAGTCTTTGGTTTATTCCTGTTTGTCTTAATCCATTCAAGCTATGTAGTAAATTCCTATACTTTTATGTTGCTTCAGCATCTATTTTGAATACAGTTTGGACCTTCTTATAGCGGAAGCAAAGAATAGTCACCCTTGACATAGTTTCCAGTTACCCACCTCCTCCCAATTCCTCAAGGTGGTTGACCCAGATATCTGCCTTAAAAAACTGCCTCCTGGTGAAAGCTTCTCTATGGGACAGCTAGAACTGTTGCCTCTCACCTCACTGACCCCCACACCTGACGTGGGCTGCACAGATATGCTGCAATGACCATCTTTCAGGAAGTGTGACTCCATGGAACACATGCCTGCT
Source organism: Ateles fusciceps (assembly GCA_036589455.1). Lineage (NCBI taxonomy): Eukaryota > Metazoa > Chordata > Mammalia > Primates > Atelidae > Ateles > Ateles fusciceps. Next base: position 1,613,751 of record JAZHEH010002229.1, read on the forward strand.
TGCTCTCCACCCATCAGTTAGAACTCCCAGCAGAAAACCTGTTTGGGGAACACCCTGGACCCCAGCGAAGGCCCCAGCCCCTAGGTCCATCCCTCTCAGGTACGCCCCCTGCTGGTTGAGTGCCCTGCCCCTGCAGTCTTCCTTTTGACCTTACTGGCACTCCTCTTGTGGATCTGTAAGTAATCCACTGCTTCTGATATTTCCTGTTTTGCTGCCTTGTCTCCTCTGTATCTCGCCTGACCGACACACCTGAAGCTAACTTCTCTCCAGGTCAGCGTTCTCCCAGACAGTGGCTATCTCACTAGCAAGAAACTGGACATAGGCCAGACAAGAGTCACAAAGGCATTTGCCAACAGAAACACATTTCCTGTGATAGGGACCCCTGGTCACAGGCCAGACACTTAGGCATTCTTTATTACGATAAAGAAGTATCCTGTGAAAGGCACACAGTAAACGACCACCTTCCCTGGAGCCCTGCCAGGGCAGGCCTAGAGTTTACAGCCTCCCTCAGGAGAGGACCGTAAGATCAAATTAAGAAAAAAATAAAACAGGCTGCTTTAACAAAAATACCATAGCCTGAATAGCTTATAAGAAAACAAAAATGTGCTTCTCACAGTTCTGGAGGCTGGCAAGTCCAAGATCAAGGCATTGGCAGAGCTGGTGCCTGATGAGGGCCCATTTCCTGGTTTATGGACATGCCTTTTGGCTGTGTTCTCACATGGTAGAAGCTGTGAGTGAGCTCTCTGGGGTCTTTTTGCTAAGAGGTCTCCACCTGCATGACCTAATCACTTCTCCAAGGCCATACCTCAAATGCCAACACATTAGGGATTAGGATCTGAACGTCTGGATTTGGGGCATAAACATTTAATCTACAGCACTACTGTTTCAGAAGCTATGATTTCACGGGATTTTCAGAACAATCCAGATTCAAAAAAAAATTTTTTTTCCCCAACTAAGCGTGAATAAGTTGAGACCTTTTCTCTTATCATAAATACCTAAAATAGACTTGATTTCCCCCCCTCCCTTTCATCCTGTGGGAGACCTGCACATTAGAAGAGTCCCTATTTACTCCCATGTTGAAGCCTTTGCCCCTGCTCTCTCCCCCCAATTGAAATAACCTCACCATCCACTACACCTATCCAGATCTTATCCATTCTTTTTTCTTTTATCTGTTGAGACAGAATCTCACTCTGTAGCACAGGCTGGAGTATAATGGCATGAGAATAGCTCATTGTAGCCTCAACCTTCTGAGCTCAAGTGATCCTTCCACCTGGGACTGAAGGGCCTGAGCCACCATGCCTGCCTATTTTTCAAATTTTTTTTTTATAGAGACGGGGTCTCACTGTGTTGCCCAGGCTGGTCTTGAACTCTTGGGCTTGATTCTCCTGCCTCCCAGGATGCTAGGATATCCATTCTTTAAGGTTAGAGTGGACATCTATTTGTTTTGTCTGCCAAGCACCTTTTCATGGAACAGTGGTATGGGGGACACTGGTTTTCATCCCAGATCTCAACTTCAAGGCCTGTGTAACCTCTGTTCCCCCAGAGGCCAAGAATGTCAGTGGGTGCAGCTCACAACTGCGTCCCTCCCAGCCACAGGAAACAGCTTCACCCAGGGTTATGCCCCCTCCTGGCCAACAATCAGCTGATACAGAACTCCATAAAGGATCACTCACCTGAGGCCTTAGTTGCAACTTCAGGACAGGGTGGCATCTCCCTCTGCCTAGTCATGCCATCTTCAATCCCCTAGGTATGGCTGCTGAGCATACCTGCAGAAAGTCTTCAGCATAAAGTCTGGCTCTGAGTCTTTTTCCAGAGAACCCAATCTAGGGCTATTTACTGCTACCCGAAGTGGCCCTAGAAGTAGCCTCTAATTTAGAGACATTCGAGGTGTATGTTGGGGCAGGATCACTTGCTGGCCAGTTGGCCTAAGGACCTCATCACTAGTGGTAGGAGGTGATGCTGTAGGGGTGCAGCTGCTATAACGTTCCACCAGTGATGGATTGGGGTGGCTTTCCAGTAGAAGGGATCACATGGACTGATGCAGTATCTCTGAGGCTTGAGAGAATGAAGACAATCACAGTAAGAGGACTATGGACGTGGGTGGTTGATGCCAAGTGCTCTTGATTTATTGATGAGAGATAAAGTCAGTCAGAGCAATTAACCACCAATTCAAGGCCATATTGAAAGTCAAAAGGTTTATCTGCAGCTTTCAAGCAAACCTTGATCTCTTACAACTGGAGGGCAGAGAGAAAGCTAGGGTCCGGACTGAATCCTAAGAGTAGAGGAGTTTCTGGGATGGTTGAACTTCCCACCCTACTAGGTCTCCTATACCCTGGTCAAGGCCTTCACAAGGAAGGAATAGAACCCTGTAATTTGGAACAGCAGTGTCTGGATATAGGTATTTGAGAATATTGAATCCCCAGATTCTCCTGAACCAGCTGGTCCTTTAGAATTGGCCCATTTCTCCTTGTTAGAAGATGGCTCTATCCCTTACTCAAAGATGATGCAGGAGCCTCAAGGAAGGCTAGCATGTGATGAGACACAGTTTGCTTCCCTCATGGTCTACCCCACCTCCCATCTGGCAAATTATAAAAGTCAAATCTCTGTGCAGGCCTATTGATGGGGTATTGGGCTTACTAAGAAAATAGAGGGACCAAGGAGCGGCAGAATCTGGCTAACATATACCTGCAGGAGCTGGGCGGATATGCATGGAATGGAATCTGAAGGTGCTAAATCTAGGGGAAGCAGGAGATACAGTTGGATGAAAGATAGTTTGTTAGTATAAGGAGCTTCTTCCACGATAAAAGATTTAGCACTGTGGCAAGGGCTAATATGCTGGAAAACAGGGCTAATAAGATCTTAGGCTTTCAAGATCTTGGAAAAAGTGATGCCTCACATTAAGTGAAATAGAAATATCATAACTTTCTTGGCAGATGGAAGAGAAAAGCCTCAAAGACTCAGAGAAGTGGGCATCCTAAAATGGATCAAGGCCAAGAATGAGAGGCAAGAAATCCACCAGCTGACTCTGTGGGAGGGCCCGGAGGACGTTTGTTTACCAAAGTCACAAGGAACGCACCAGTGAAGATCCCAGCTTTGCCGAGAAGCTCAGTGGAAGATGTCCTCTGTCAGCCAGGGATGATGATTGCAATAGGAGTGACAGGTTCCTGAAATAATAGAGGTCAGAGGGTGATAATTAAATATCAGAAGCCAGCTGGGCACAATTATCACAATAAGGAGCAAGGCTGAGTGACAGCACAGGGAAGCTGGTCTGCAGAGAGATAAAGAGAGAGTTCATAAAACATGCTCTTCCCAGAGGCAAGACAAATGGGCACCCGAAAAGGATGTTGCTTAAGGTATGAAGTCCAAAGAAATTAAGGAAGGATAATCAGAAGACTGACAGCAGGCCTCCCAATATAAAGGCAAATTTCCTTGCCTAGTTTTTGAACCTCAGCCACTTCTTAGAAATGGAACCCAGCAAGTCAAGAAGAGATCAAGTCCCTGTGAGGAAGGGCCGTGTGCAATAACGCAGCAAGTGCACTAAATAGTAAATTCCTGGGTATATTAGCATTCTTCAGAGAAACAGAACCAATAATATACTATATATATGATATCATATTATGATATGTATACTATATATCATATATATATAGTGTATTATTGTTTCAGTATATATTGTTTTATTATGTTTCTCTGAGGAAGCCTGAGTCATACATCCAGGAATTTACTATTTATCTAGGAAATTTCTAGCTCACTAGCTAAAGAGAGAGAGTATCCGGCAAGTCTGAAATCAATAGGGTGGTCCAGCAGCCTGAAAATTCAAGAAAGTTGGCGTTGCAGTCTTGACTCTGAATTTCACAGGGCAGCAGGCTGAAAACCTGGCAGAGTTTCTATGTTCACAATCTTGAGGAAAATCTCTTCTTTGGGAAACCTTCATCTTTACTCTTAAGGCCTTCAGCTGATTGGATAAGGCCTACCCACAAATGAAAGTAATCTGCTTCACTCAAGTCTAATAGAATGTTGATTAATCTGAAAATAAATACTCTCGCAGCAACATCTAGGCTGGTGTTTAAAGAAACATCTAGGAACCATAGCCAGCCTAGCCATGTTGACATATGGAATTAACCAGCATACTTACATAACCTTCCCCCAGTCGGATCTATTGCCATTTATTCAGGTAACCATTGTAACCACGCCTTGGGGCAGGGGGGAATACCCAGTCCTTTCAAAAATGTTGGGTACAAGGTCAGGATTAATACTGATATCTGGGGCCCTGGTCCACGTATGGCTTATGGGGGTTCACTGGGGAGTCATTTTCCTGGTCCCTAAATGAAGAATTGGAGTGGGCATGCTTGACAGTTGGCAGAACCTTCACATTGGTTCTGTGACCTGCAGGGTAAAAAGTATTAAAGGAAGAAAGGCTCAGAAGAAGGTATTAAACCACTCCCTCACCATGCCAAGACAGTAAGTAAAAAACAATACCATATTCTATGGAGAATGCAAAAACAATGAATGCGGGCGTGATGGTTCTGTGATAACCCTGGGTAACTCATCAGCCTGGTCTCTGCAAACACCAGTGATTCATCACTGATGACAGTGGGCAACCACAAACCTAACCCAGTAGCAGCTTTAGGTCCAGCTGCTGTGCTAAATGTGTTAACTTTGCTAGAGCAGACTAACTCCCAGCCTGCAGGACGTGGCCATTGATCTACTGAGTGAGTTCTTGTCTAACCCTATCAGGGAGAATAATCAGAAAAAGTTGGTATTCATATAGGACAGACAACAGTATACATTTGTGGTATTGGCCCAGGGCTATGTTAACTTGCCTTCTTTCTGTCAAAATATAGTCCAAAGAGACCTAGACTGTACGGATAGTCCACAGAGTATCACATTAGTCTATCACATCAATGGTGTAACGTTAATTAGACCACACGAACAAATTATTGCATCTCATACCTACAATTAAGAAAGTACAGGCAGGGCATAGTGGCTCACGCCCAACACTTTTGGAGGCTGAGGCAGGAGGATCATGTGAGGCCAGGAGTTAGAAACTAGCCCGGTCAAAATAGAAAGACCCATCTCTACAAAAGAAAAATTAAGAGGACTCCATGTTTGGGTCCCCTTTCCATGAACACTCTCTCATGGAAGCCATCTTTCTCTCTCCTGGATTTCCCCTCTGGAGTCCCCTTCCACACTCTCGTGGAAGCCTGTCTTCCCCTCCTAAACTCCATCTCTCTCTATTCCCTTCCACTCAGTGTGGAAGCTGCTTTCCTCTCCTGGATTCCATCTTTCTGGATTCTCTCACTCAATGTGAGAGTTAGCTGTTTCTTTCTCTCTCCTCTTGTTTCTCTCTCTCTCTTTAAATAAATCACTTTCTACAAAAAAAAAAAAAAAAAAGAAGAAGAAGAAGAAGAAAAGAAAAGAAAGAAAGAAAAATTAAGAAAAAAATAGCCAGGCACGGTGGTGCATGCCTATAGTCCCAGCTACTCAGGAGGTTGAGGCAGAGAACTGCCTGAGCCCAGGAATTTGGCTGCAGTGATCCATGATTGCACCACTGCATTCCAGCGTGGCCTTTCCAGCAAGACCCTGTCAAAAAGAAAAAAGAAAAGAAAAGAAAAGAAAGAAAGAGCCATGTCTGGTAGGCCTCTGTGCATTCTGGAAGCAGCATATTGCACCATTGGGAAGGTGCTCTGATGCATTTAGTGGGTGATACGGAAGGCTCCAAGATCTGAGTGGGACCCAGAGTGGAGCAGGGCTCTGCAGCAGATCCAGGCGGCAATGCATGCAACCTTGCTGCTTGGGCCACTTGATTCAATTACTAATGTTATCTGTGGTGAGGAGAAATGCTTTGTGGCGTTTATGGCAGGCCTCCATAGGAGAATCACAAAGTAGACAGCTAGAATTCTGGAGCAAGGCCATGCCACCTGTAGCAGAGAACACCACATCATCTCATAGTTGGCCAGCTGGGCTCTTTTTGCCCACTACCCAGAAGGCCAATGCACTGAGAATAGCAAAGAAAGAGTTTAATTATCACAGAGCTGGCCAGGCACCTGTAATCCAAGTATTCTGGGAAGCCGAGGTGGATGGATCACTTCAAGTCAGGAGTTCTAGACCAGCCTGGTCAACATGGTGAAACCCTGTCTCTCAAAAAATACAAAAATTAGCTGGGTGTGATGGCACACACCTGTAATCCCAGCTACTTGGAAGGTTAATGTATGAGAATCACTTGAACCAGGGAGGTGATTGCAGTGAGCTAAGATTGCACACAGACAAAATAATAATAATAATAAAATAGATCCCAGACTGGAAACCAGGAGACTCAGTTCTGATCCTGGGGCCATGTAGCCTCGGACAAATCTCTCAGAGTCTGTACCTCAGTTTCCTCTTCTGTAACATTATACCAACCCATGATATGTGCTTCCTGTGTTCCAGACACAGTATCTGGATTATCTTATGTAATACAACAATGTGATGTGCATAGGATAAAGACAGTTGGGTTAGAGAATGTCACTTATCTGAGGTCACATACAGTGGTGAAGCTGGGATGAGAGCTTGCATCGTCTGCCCCTGGAGCCTATGCTTAGCCCTGTTGTCCCAGGTTCTCCAACTGCACCCTCTAAGTCGCTCTTCATATCCAAAGGCCTGTAACTGTTTCTTCCAAGCCAGCATGAACCTGCCCCAGCTTCAGACTTTGCTCCCTGACTCTTGCTTAAGAGCCACACATTTGTCTGACGCTTGACCAGAATGCCTTGAGTCCAAAAAGCGTTTGGGACTTTGAGCGAATCATTGGGTCTGGGCATCCTTCCATAAGTCTTAAAGCATGAAAGAGGTTGTATTTAAGATGGGTTTTGGTGCTCCCATGGATAACAGAGCAGCGGTTTCCAGAATCATCGACTCCTTGCACTAGAGGGAATGTTTACTTGTGATTTAGTTATTTCCCTGGCTCCATCTGTTTCAATCAGATGGACATCTACCCAGGGAAGAATATTGGGATTTTCTGCTTTTGCAGGAGGGCTAGAGAATTGGAACTGACCATTTGGGAACAGTAGCAGGTAGCTTTCTCACTCTCAGCCTGGCAGGTGGCAGATACACAGACGAGAGGGCTGGTGGCACCGAGGAGCTGTCCGGGAGGCCTATTTTTGGAAGACTCGTTGGGATAGCAACCTCATGAATCTGTGAGAGGACTTTTCTCCTTTGAAAATATTCTTTAATGTCTCAATGTTCCACTTTCCTGGGAATGGAGCGGCTGCTGCCTTTCAGAGGAGCTATAAATAGTCCTAGCCAGTTTGATTAAATAATGCCACAGAATGAGGGTGAGGAGGGCCAGGTGTTCTGGGAAACCTGTACAGCTGCCAATAATTGGACTAGAAGCTGCAGAGACCCCAGCTTGGCTGGCAGCATGAACACAACGTAGGGAGAGAAGAGGGCTTCCCAGGCCCAGCTCCCCAAAAGCCAACGGATATCGGAGAGAGGGCTGGTTGATGCTCCCAGGAGGAACTTCCAATGGAGCTGAGGACTCTGGGACTTGAGTGGCCTCTCTGCCCAAGTGAACAGTGCCAGGCTCAGAAGAGGACCCTGATGGAGCGCACACGGCCTGGCTGGAGGTGCCCGGAGCGGCTGCATTCATAGCTGCTGTTGGGGTGCTCTGCTCTGAGCAGGGAAAGGGCAGTGGGTGCGTGAGCGCCACACATTCCCCCCACAGGGTTGCTGTGTTCTCATGGGCCTCGGTCAGCAGGTGCCCTTCGCCCTCCAAGTGGTTCATCCAGAGCCATATTTTTGGGCATTTTAAGACATGGGGGAGGAATGCTTTCTTGGCAAAGATAAGCAGAATGCAAGAAATAAATAGCTCCCCATGTGCACATAATTATACTGAGGCTCCGTGATTACTTGGGATCCTGACTTGGAATAAAGTCAACAATTCAGCAGTCTCCCAAATACTTTGTCCAGCTCTACCTCCCTTATAGTTTTGAACCTGTGATTCTATTACCATCAGGGCACCAAATGTTTCACCTTTTACTCCTTCATGATTTGGAGGAGACTTGCTTTGGAAAGCTGTCTTCCACTCTGAGATGGCCTCAGCCCAGGGGATGTAGCAGGAGCCATGTGCCTGGAGGACGTAAGGGGAGTCGTGTTCCCCCACTTCTTGCCAGATCCCCCTTCCACCGCTCCCTCGAAGTGTAAGTCCAGGAATGGTTTTCCCTGTGGGCAGAGGTCGGGTGCAAAGTAACCCAATTCCTCAGCCCCAAAAGAGAAATGCAGTAGAGATTGTGCCGCTGGCAGCATTTTCCAGGACATATTTGTATTTTTGTCTTCTGTTTCCACAGAATGCCCATCCTGGACGTTTGGCCACCTGTCGGGAAAAGAGGCATTTGATTTTCTGCAGACGTCAAATCTTGTAAAAGTCTCTGTTCCTCATCCTTCAACGGAGCAGCCACATGTATGGTTCCAGGCCCCATTTAAAATCAGAAAGCCTAAGTGGGCACAGGAACAAGCTCAGGATTTAAACTGCTTGTTGCTGCTGTAATGTGTGAATAGTGCATCTTTAGTGTAGATTCTAAAACAAAGCTTGGGGGAGCAACCCTGGTGACAGTGGTCACAGGCAGTCTGCTGTATCTGTCCCCCAAACTTACGTCTTCCTCTATCCAGAGCCAGCACCAGCAAAGAGTGCTTGTGCATCAGGATGTTCCTAAGCTGGGAGAAGAGAAACCAGAGTCTTTGTGTTTGAATGAATCATCCTATTTCATGTGTCATCCTGTTTATTGTTGACGTCTTCCTTGTACCATTTCCAACAGGATCTGGGAAAATGGTGCATTCTAATCAGTGGGCCTGGGATTTCTTTAATCAGAATGAGTATCTTTCAGGAGGATCACTGAGGGTGAAGCTACCTCTAGAGAAATAACAGAGGGACTCACTGGCTAAGTCCATGCTAAGGTATGATACCAGATCCTTCCAGCAGAATTTGATGGGTCAGATAAAAATAATAGGAGATTATGACATAATGCATAATAAGAAATATATATACATATATATGTGTATATATATACATTCATGTATATTCATATTTTATATATATATATATATATATATGAATCTCAGCACTTTGGGAGGCCAAGGGGAGGATTGCTTGAGGCCAGGAGTAGTTCAAGACCAGCCTGAGCAACAAGCAAAATCCCATCTTTCTCTATATATATGAAAGAAGAAATAAATATATCTTTGGCTTTTGCCCCAGTGTTGGCACAGAGCTTCTAAGAAGCCTTTATGATTTCCTGAGTGATAGAGGTTCTGGGAGCACCAGGAACATCCAAGGAGTCCCAGTGCTAGCAACATCACTTGGTCCTGGGCAGGGCAATATCGACTTTCACCAAATGCCCAGACAACAGCAGGGCAGCACATGGTGGACTCCAAGGAGGCACACACCTCTTGCCCTGATCCTGCTGCTCTCTGTGTCTGAGTCCATCCTTCCTTCCAGTCCTTTTTCTGCCACTGCTCCTCTTGAAGGAGAACTCTACGACTCCAGCCAAATCTACGCAGTTTTCAGCAATTGCACACATCCCACTGTACGGTGGCTGCTTCTTTGTTCACACTCATTCTGGTTGAAATCACTTTTCTTTCTACCTCTACCTATTTGAATGCCACTTTCCTTCCAAGACCCAACTCAAGCGTCATTTGACTTGCTCATTTTATTGACTTCTGTCTCTTCTGTCTTCATTGAGTTCTTAATTTTTGCCAAGAGCTTTGCATATATTCATTCTAGTCCTTTCAACAATCCCGTAAGACAGAGATTATTATTTCCACCTTATGAATGAGAAAACTGAGTTCAGAGAAGTAAAATAACTTGTCCGAGAACACACATAACTGAACAAGCTGGGACTCAACTACACGAATGAATTAATAGATTAATAAGAGCTTGCATTACCAAGAAGCAAATAAACAGATACTCAACATATCCATCAGGGAAATGCAAATCAAAACCACAAGGAGAAACCACTCACACCCACTAAAACGGCTCAGATAAAAAACACAGACAAGAGCAATTGTTGGCGAGGAAGTGGACAAGTGAGAACTGTGATACATTGCTGGTGGGAGTGCAATAGTACCGTCATTTGGAAAACAGTCTGACTATTCCTAAAAAAAAAAAAAAAAGTTAAACATAGAATTGCCATATAACCCAGCAATTTCACTTCCAGATATATACCCAAGAATTGAAAATATATGTTCACACAAAACCTGTACTTGAATGGTCAAAGCAGTATTATTCATAATTGCCAACAGGTGGAAAAGAGGCCGATGCCCATCATCAGCTGATGGCTAAACAAAATGGGCCATATCTATGTATGGAATAATATTCAGCCATAAAAATGAATGAAGCACTGACACGTGCTACCTGTGTTTTTCATTTAGCTAAGGTTTCTAAAAATAAGAAAGCATCTGTGCTATTGCTAATATGACATGCTGTACCTGGATAAATTTCTCTGGGAACATTGAGACTCAAATACGCAAAATAATAAAACAGGCCACACCATTACAACAAGTTTCATCTCATTCACCATAGTCATTTGATTTACTCAATTGGTTGCCTTTAAGCGTAGATTCATTCCTCAAAACTGTTATGTAAACTGAGGTTATCATATTACTGTTACCTCTGATGAACTCTAGAAACCTTAGCTAAATGAAAAAAGACAAAGACAACTACATATTGTGTTGTTAGAATTTAAACGACAGAGAGAGACTCTCTAAACTTAAATGATATTTATTTCAGAGTAAGCATTGAATAGGAACACAGCAGGCATATTTGGGAAGGTAAAGGAAAACAAGTGTTTTAAAAGAAAATGAAGAGGATTATACAAGTTATTCTGAAAATAATTATCCTTGGCTACAAGGATCTAAACAAGGGTAGCACATGTCCAAGGCTGGACAGGCAGTAGCTGGACAGATGCCACTGCAGCAGCACTTTTTTGTGTAAGATTGTGGTGGCCCTTTTGCAAGGCTGCGGTTTTTGCAGTCTTTTGTGATAGTTCTTGTTACCAGATAGACATGTGTGAGTTTTTTTCCTTTAGGGTCTTCACGGGCTCTATTTGTCAGGATTTTCAGACAAGTGACTTCATTTTGATTTTCAGAACTTTTACATTTCCCCCCTTTTGATTGAGATCTTTCTCTGAAAGCATTGCTCATCGATAATCCTGTAGTTTAGGTTTTGGTTATATCTTGGTGTCAGAATGGACCTGACACGTGTTGGTCTGGTCCCACATTGGAGGGAGTGATTGACAGCTAGGAGTCAGTGTGGAAACTCTTAGAGCCACATTTGAGCCACAGGGAATTTCTGAGTGGCTTTCAGGGTAAGTCTACCTGCAGACCATTGTTATGTTTAATTTTGTCTGTTCCCTAAGCATTGATTAGCAACTCAAAGTGATGGGCCAGCATTCTGTTGCTAGGATTTGGATTGTAGAAATTTGACAAGCAATGGTACAAAGTTTAAAAAAAAGAAAAGAAAATACAAAGTAAAAGTAATATGATAAAATCAGTTTATATAACAATTTTGAGGCATGAATCTAGGCTTAAAGACAACCAATGGAGTAAATCAAATGACTATGGTGAATTAGATGAGACCTGTTGCAATGATGTGGTCTGTTTTATTATTTTGTGTATTTGAGTCTCAGTGTTCTCACAGAATTTATCCAGGTACAGCATGTCATATTAGCAATACCACAGACATTTTCTTGTTTAACCAATAGATACTACAGAGTATTGCTATCATCTAGTATCTCATGCCTGGGTTGAATTAAAGCAGAATGAGCAATAGATTTATTGGGGATATTGTTAAAGTTACTCGCTGGGTGGACTAAAACATTTTTTAGGTCAGATTCTGCCAAGTTACCCCCAGTAGTATCTGTGAAACTTTAATTACATGATTATCCTGCCAAGTGAAAGAGGAAGGCATAAATGAGAAAAAAACTAAGAGGAGCTGGAGTCTCATTATGGTAAGGGCTCTTGTTTTGTCATTTTGGGAAAAGCTGTCCACAGCATGAAGCCAGAACGTAATGTCGTGGATTGCAGCTGGAAAGTCTTTGGTTATGGCATCAGGGTGGTCTGGTGAACTTTCTGTGTAGCCCATCCTTCAGACATGCAACTTGTCCCTTAAAATTTAATTTCAGTTTATAAGGCTGCAGAAACAGAGAGGTTTCCATTTTTAGTAATTCCATGGGAAAAAAGTGAATTGGAAGAAATCTGAAGCATTCAGGATTTAGCCCGGTCTCTAGGTAGGGAATAAACACTTGAAAATCATGCGCAGGACTAACAGGTGTATTATATACATTTTTGGAAACATAATTTTTTTCTTTATAGTTTTTCCCCCCATTTTTACCAAATATAATCAGAGTGAGACAAATTTGTTTGTAAAATAAGTTTAGTTTCATTGATTTTTGTCTGATCATTTACATAAGTGCAACAAGGTTAGTGATTGATGCATAGGAATCTCAAATTTTAAAACCTCTTGAGGCTAGGAAGCCAATCCAAGGTAGACTTCAGATTTCACCTTAGTACTTATAAAAAATTTAACTATGACCTCCCAGTCAAAACCTTGGTAATATAACTAATCTTTACAGTTGTATCCTGTTATAAATACAGCACATCCTTGTTGAATTTATGCAAACAATTATGTTGTCATAAAAAATAAACATACTCATGAATAGCTTCCAAATTTTGGAGATATCAAGTAGGGGGAAAAAGTAAATGCTTACCCTTTTGTTTATAAAAGTATACTTGACCAAATTACTGTAAACTATAGACAGCTTAAGAGAAAAAGTTTCCTTAAGTTTGGAAAACAAAACGTTTAAGCAGAGAACCAACAATGTTTCAAATAAAAGTTCCAGGAACATTTTCTTTATTACTTACTCAATTTTATGTAATTAGTTTTTGTTCTCTTTGATCTTGATGAGTAGCTTTATGAACCTATCAGTTTTATTAGAGTTCAGATATATTTATTTAGTCTATTGATACAAAAGTTATCAGGAACCTGTATTTAAGAGTACTTATTAGTTAGTCTTTTCCATGAAAATCAATTTTGGACTATAGCTAATTACAAATGCTTTTAGAGAAAACTCAAAACAGTAACTGTGGATGACAAAATTTTAGGTTAGTCATGGTTAAAAATCTAATGCGAGGTCCCAATTGCCGAGGAAGCTAGTTATGTCTATGCATTCAGGATAACCAGAATCGTGACTGACAGTATCACATCAGGACCATCACACATTTGTAAATTTCATGTAGTCTTTGGAATACAAAGCTTTTCATTGTCCATTCTGCACCCGCTATTCTGAATGTTTTGTTCCCAGATTTTCAGAAATGAATAGGGAGACAAAAAATGTAAAAAAAACCATCAAGTTATTTACAGACATGCAGAACCAAATCAAAATGAAATAAAAATAAGAGTGATCACAAAACTTTTAAGCCAGGCACACAGATCAAAGAAAATGTTAAACCAGGCCAGCAGATTAAAAAATAATAATAATAAGTAAATTTACAAGAAAAGACATGACTCACAGACAGAATATAAATTTTATAGAAACCAAAGTGCTCAAACTAGAAAGACACTCATATTTATACCAGAAAGGGCTTGCCAGAAAAGACTTCTATAGTCCCAAGAGAAATGCAAGATTTTTAAATTTAAGGTAGCCTTATAACCAAAACAGATACCAAATTAAGTCAAAAGAGCTCACCAAAAGAGGAGTCCAGGAATCTGAGAGGAGATTCACTGGGGCAGAAAATGTGAGCCATGGAGGTAGAGAGCTCAAAAGGGCTCAGCACAGGCAGTTCACTCTATTTCAGGGGTTGCCAAGCTGTCCAAGGTGAACCAGCTTCAGTCTCACTTCTGACACCAAATTGTGTCAAAACCTAAATAACAGACACATAAAGAGAAAGACTTGAAAAATTAAATATATTTGTTTGGGAATAAGCATTGCAATGGGAATATGACAGACATATTTTGGGAGATAAAAGAAAACAAGGTTTTTAAAGAAAAAATGCAGAGGATTATATAGTTTACTCTGGAATAATTATTTTAGGCTACAAGGATCAATAACAAGGGTGGTGCCAGTCCAAGGTTGGTTAGGCAGTTGCTGGGAAGATGTCCTTGAAGAAATGCTTTTTATTTGTAAAGCTGTGGTGGCCTTTGTGCAAGGTTGTGGTTTTTGCAGTCTTTTTTGATAGTTATTACTATCAGGTATGTGTGTGAGAACCTGCTCTTCCTGGACTTCCCTGACTCTATGCCTGAGGGTTTTGATACAAGGGATTCCATTTTGATTCTGACAACTTTCACAATATGATTCTATTTATATGAAATGTCCACAGTAAGCACCCCTCTATACAGAGAAAGTAGATTTAGGTTGTCAGGAGCTGAGGAGAGGAATAAATGGGGGAGTGAGTTGCATTGGGTATGGGATTTCTCTTGGGGGTGAAGGAACTGTTTTGAAATTAGATAGTGGTAATGGCTGTATGACTTTGTAAACATACTAAACACCACTAAATTGGTTACTTTAAAATGATTGATTTTGTGATATATAAATTTTATCTCAGTGAAAAATAGTCTATGCTTCTTGGATTCACTGAATTACTCATCAAGCATTTATTAAACAACTATTATGTATCTAGAATCGTTTTGCCAAGATCAAGCACCTAGCAGACACTCTAAAGTATTTGTTGATTCATTGATTGGGTGGCCATGCTTAGCCCTGGGGGTATAAAGAGATTATTGAGATGCAATTTATTAAGAAACTAAACCAACAAAATGGAGTACATATCATAATATTCCATTTATATCAAAGTCTATAAAATGAAAACAACTATAGTGACACAAAGCAGATCAGCAGTTGTCTTGGGATGGGAGAACAGTCAGGGAGGGGTATAAGGGAGAGATTACAAAGAGGCACAGGAAACTTTTAAGAATATAGATATGTTCATTTATCTTGACTGTGATGGCTCCACGGGGATACGTGTGTGTGTGTTTATGTCAAAATTTATCAAAATGTTCATTTAAAATACAGTTATTCCTCAATACCATGGGGGGTTAGTGCTAGGACCTCCTGTGGATACTAAAATCTGCAGATGCTTAAGTCTCCCTTATAAAATGGCATAGTATTTGCATAGTATGTGGATATACCTGTGCACATGCTTTGGTATACTTTAAATCATCTCTAGATTACTTATAATAGTGAATGCAATGTTAACACAATATAAATAGTTGTTATACTATATTATTTTTAAATTTGTATTATTATTTATCTAAAAATATTTTTGATCCCTGGTTGGTTGAATCCAGGGATGCATAGCCCAGAGGGCCAACTGTACATGCAGTTCATTGTATGTCAATTACACCTCCATAAAGCTGTAAAAAAAAAAAAGATGTGACTTCTCCAGGAGTTTATAATGTGGAACAAGTGACAGCTGTGCACTGTCTCCCTGCAACTCCCAAATCCCTACCAGACCTTGAATTGCCTCTCCTCCAATATCCTAACTGTCACCATCTCCCCTTGTGTTAGTTTGCAAGGACTGCCATAACAAGGTACCACAAACTGGGTGGCTTAAAGAACAGAAATGTATTTTCTCACAGTTCTGGGACTAGAAGTCCGAGGTCGAGGTGTCTGCAGGCTTGGTTTCTCCTGAGGCCTCTCTCCTTGGCTTGCAGACAGCCGTCTTCTCCCATGGCCTCACATGGTCCCCCCCTCTGAGTGCGTCTGTGTCTTCATCTCTTCTTCTTGTAAGGACACCAGCTGTGTCGGGTTAGGACCCACCCATACAACCTCATTTTAACTTAACTACCTCTTTAAAGACGCTGTGTCCAAATACAGTCACACACTGAGGTCGGGGGGTTAGGATTTCAACATGTGAATTTCGGAGGACCTTCTCACACTCTAAGCTTCCCGTCCTTGCAACTCTTTCACAAGCCTTCTTTCTATAAAGCCTTCCTTTGGCTTCATCAAGTTTTGCTTCCCTCTCTACACACCGTGTTTCAGGGTGGGCAAATGCTTCAGCCACTCCTCTTGGGTAAGTGGGGTCTCCAGGCCTGTTGTCCCTCTGCCTTGCCTGTCAACTCCATCACTCAACTCCAGGCAGCACTATTCCCTACAGGCCCTGTGAATTCAGCTGGGGAAAATAGAATCACTCCGTAAGTTACAGCTTAACAAACCTTTCATGTAAGACTCTCATGCACAATGGCGAGACTTCCCCAAACAACACCGTGCTCTCCCAGCCTCTGATGCTCACCTGTCCGCCTCCATTCAGTGACTGACCTCCTTTATGGAGGACATAGGTTGTCAGGGCTGGAAACCCCCAGATGTCCACTCTTCTTCAGTCTATAGTGGGTCAGAAGACACCGTTAGTTCATTATTTTCTTCCTCATGTTCTGATAGTCCTGAACATGTACTAAGTGTCAACCCAGGATAGTCTTCGCCAAGGTAGCCTTTTCAGTCCTATCAATTACCTTGCAAGAGAAGTGTGGCTACCTCCATTTCACAGATAGAAAAGAAGCGAGGGCCAGTCAGAGAATGTGTCCAAGGTTACGTGGTTAATAACCAGTGGAGACGGGATGAGGACACTGCCATTTCTTCCACCATTCATTCATTCTTTCATTCACATTCATTGTGGAATGACTTCTTTGAATAAACCAGGCACTTTGAAGAAGTTGGTGGCCAAAAATGAATATTATACAGTCCCCTCACTCAGGTCTAGCTGGGGACAGGCACACATCAGATAATGGTGCTGCTGTGTGGACAGGGCCACTGATGAGAAATAGAATCCTGTGGTAGGGACTCACAGTGCATTAAGGCACTGAACCGGGTGCCAGTTTTAACTATTTGCCTCTGTGGACTTGGAGGGTAATGACCATCTATTTTTCTTTTTTTTAGTTATGAAAATTGAGTGTGGTGTTAGGCATTCAATCAATGCTTATTGAATATTTGTGGGAGCGAGTGAATAACCTTGAGCTTACCTCCCTGCCTTACTGTCTTACACTCATTTTCATTCCCCCAGCATGTGAGGGGAGAAATGAAGGATTATTCATTTTCTAAATAAGGTTTGTACAGGTGTCTCAAGATGTAACACGACATTGACTTCCCAATAAAGAAAATACAAAAATAAAAACTTAAAATAAAAGTGTTTAAAATTTTACAAAGAAAGGCCTCCAGTTTTGCTTCAGAGTTGACAGAGGAAGACTGGAACAGACTCACTGTAAAGTCAGTCTCCTGTTACCATAGGTGGGTGCTCACACACAGGTTGGTTCCTGTGATTGCACCAGAGCAACGAACGTGCCTGTGACGTCACTTCTAATAGGTCCTCTGTATCCTTCCTGCTTTGGGGACCGAGACAAAGAGGGATAAAACTATTATTTCAGAACTGTTGCTTCAGCTGGGTGTGGTGGCAAGCATCTATAATCCCAGCTGCTTGAGAGGCTGAGGTTGGAGGATCACTTGAGCCCTGAAGTTTAAGACCAGCCTGGGCAGAATAGAAAGACCTTGTGTCTCAAAAGAAACAAACAAAAACAGGAATAAACAGTGGCTACTTCATGCAACAATATGGCTGAAACTTGAAGCATGTTAAGCAAAAGAGGCTAGACACAGGATTACCTAGAGAATTATGATTCCCTTTCTATGAAGTTCAAGAATAGAGAAAACTTGTCTATGGTGATAGAAGTCAGGGAAGTGCATAGAAGCATTGACTGGAAGGGACATGAGGAAGTTTTCTGAGAAGATGAGAATGTTCCATATCTTGATCTGGGTGGTGGTACAGAGATGTTCTACCTAGGAGTAAAATCCATCCAGTTGTACATTTTATAGCACATAAACTATGCAAATAATAATAGTATATATAATATATTGTATATAATGATGCAAATCATAGTCACAATATGCAGGACTAGGAGCTGGACATTGTGAGACACTTGCACACACACCTGCTATGTTCTGGGATCAAATATACTAGAAACTTTGCATACTATGGCTCCCTGGCATATTTGCAATCTATATGAGTGTATTAAAGACTCTGAAACCTTATTTCAGAAATAAGGAAGTCTGTTTGACACACTATATCCCAAAGGCTTTTGAGCCTGAATTCTCTTTTCAGTGTACCTACCATTCTGCAGAGCATGAGTTGGAGAAGTGCTGGCATAGGGAATTCTTCACTTCACAGTTGGAGAGATCCCCATAGCCTTTCGTCCTTTGCAACTTAAAGCCCTGATTAGGAACATGCCTTTGAGGAGACTGGCATCCTCATCACGCAACGAATAACTAAATCTGGAACGTAACACATGCTGGGGCTGTGGATATACACGTCCTCGCAAGCGGTGAACAAAGTCTCTAAAACAAAACTCTGCAAGAAGTAGGTTGCCATAAATACCAAGAGTGATTTCATGAAGTGCTCTGGGATTGTGAACTCTTCTGGAGTCTGTGCGGGGCACCCAGAGTGAAGCCTTTTGTTCTGCTAATGTTGAATGAGGAAGAGCTTGTTATTTTAGGATTGGTCTACTGAGCACGGTGCCACTCAGGGCCTCCTAGGCTCACGCTTGCTAGAAACAGCGTGATGTGACATTCAAAGTCTGTAACAACTGGTATTCACATCCCAAACAGAGGGACGCTGACCAGCTCACCATAGCAGTGTGCACAACGTCACCTCTGCATAGTGCTGACCTGCAGCCCTACTTAGAGGCTAAAATGTGAAGCAATTTTAGATACCAAAAAGTCCTAATGCAGAGACTCCTACAACTGAAGTTGTTTGTGTGTTGACATTGTATCTCTAGAAGGCTTTACCTGAAAGAGAAGATTTTTTAAAAATGGCAAACTCATAGGCACTTTTATTTGTAACTGAAAATTATCTCACTGCCAAGTAGAGTCTGACAATAATAACATACATGACAGGAATGTTTGGTGAAATGGGGAGTGGGGGAAGAAGAATTGGTGAAAATCGCTTTTTATTTTGTTTAAAACCTATTTTGTTTTGTTAAAATATATTTAAAACCTTCACAGGGAAATAATTGTCCTCTTTGCTCAGTTGCCTTTAAGAAGCTGCAAGTGGAAGCAGGTTAATAAAATGCTGAGGCCCATAACTAATAAAGAAAACTTTCTCAATGCTAAAATAAGCATTATTTGGTGGTGGTGGTGGTGAGGGGGGTTGGAGGGTGTGCTGCGAGTGGAGGGGGAGACAGTGAGCAGCCTAGTTTCACAGCAACTGCAAAGGTGGGGGATAAAATATCTTGCACACACCATCTGCAAGCTGTGTACAGCAAGTGCTGGAATGAACCCTGGGAGCAACCCACAGATATCCGTATGCCTCGTTGCAGAGCCAGCCCACCCAGTCTCATAGTGACTACAGAGTGGGGGATAACATATCTAATCACGGCTGATTTGATTCCTCCTTCTCCTCCCCAGTGCAGCCCAATTCAGGTGAGGCGACGGGCACAGAGGGAGACAGGATCTGGCAAGAGTAACATGGAAGCTGGGGTTGGCCTTGCAGAAGCAGTGGGGAACCAGGATTCAAGGATCAGGCAACACAGAATTTTGCAAAGGATGATAATTATCAAGAGCACATTTTTTCTTTCTGTGATAGTTGTTCGTCTCAGATATCTTGCACTGGCCATAGTCAGCATTCATGTTTATGCAGTAAAGGGTTAGTGCAGCAGGTTTGGGTTGTCCCAACCCTGCAGATTCCAAAGAAACTGGCCCTTGACTGCAGCCTGGGAGACAAGCTCCAAGGCCTGGAATATCCTGCCTGGTAACAGTGTCTTTGTATACCCAAGGCCTTGGCCCATGCCGGATAGTATATGTTAACAATCCAATTTTTGGTGGGGGCCTCAGGCTATGCTGTATCAGTGTGACTTCTGGAGGGACTGGTGATTGAATAACTGAGACCAGCCACATGAGCATTCCATGCTTACATGGCCAATTGTCAATAAAAACCCTGAACACAAGGCTTGAGGGAGCTTCCCTGATTGGCGATGCTTCATATATGTTGTGCCACATCATTGCTGGGAGAAGTAAGTGCTGTCGTGCAGCTCCAGTGGGAGAGGACACCTGGAAGCTTATGCCTGGTCTCTCCAGGACTTCTGTCCCATGCCTTTTCCGTTTGCTTATTTTAATATGTATTCTTCCACTGTAATAAACTGTAATCATGAGTATAACCAGAGTTTTGTGAGTCCTTCCAGTAAATCCTTGGGAAACTTTCTATCTGAGGGTGGTCTTTCTATGTAACTTGATGATTGTCTTGGGGCCTTCTGGCCACAATGCTGTTTTAGCCCCAACCTAGACTGTCTCCTCCAGAAAGCCTTCAGTGATAAATGCATTGCCCTACCTCCTCTTTTGTCAAATTCTATTTCTGTGTGCTTGTCTCTGACTTCGGAGAGCTCAATGATGAGCTTCTTCCAGGACAGGGTCAGTCTTCACTAAGCCAACAGAGTGGCTATGGCCACTTTTGGCCCCTACAGCCAAGAGGTGCTAAGACAAAACACATTTTTTTTGTTATTTTTATGATCTTATACCAAAACAATATTGTGAGACCAGAGCACCCATGTCCCCAACATTTCCTCCCAGATTTGGGGGCAGATGGCTTCTACTTTGATTTTTTTACTTATACTGAAGCTCCACACACCCCCACCCAAGAAATGGCATGTAGCCCTAAGCACCAGCTGATGATTAAAGCCCAGACTGTGCTTTTACTTCTTGGCTCCTATCTTTCCCTAAAGCTGGGTCCTCTTTTCCATGATGGCGAGTCATATACATCCTGATCCCCCACCCCCAATCCAGGCTCTGACCTCGCCTGCTTCCTCAACTCTAGGTAACTGACATGGTTAAGACCAGTCTAGGGTCCTGCCTCTGAAACATATTGTCTCAGGGAAGGAACAGACCAAACCTCAAAAAAGATATTTTCCAGCTCAGTGTTATTCCTACCTTGGCCTCTACCTGCCAAAGGGCAAGGTACATCATACTGTGTTTCTAGAGGAAACACAGGGAGTTACTGGACCATGCTAGGAAGCAGACGATTGTCATATCTGCTGTGACACCATGCTGAACACTTTCTCAGTTATATGCAGCTGCCTCTGTCTCTTCCCAAACTGCTCGCTCAAATCTCACTCATTTTTCAGGTCTCAGTTCGTGTGTTATTTCTTTGGGAACACGTTTCCTATGTCATAGTCTAGGCAGGGGCCTTTGGACTATGGTTTATAAAAACGTGGTCTTTTTTCCAAGCTGTTGAGCCGTGTTTGTGATTATCGGATCAATGTCTGCCCCCCCTGGGGCCTGCAGCTTCAATGTGCACTGCATCTGTCTTTGCTCACCATTGTATCTCACACCTAGCACAGTGCCTGGTTGGGTGCTCAAACATATTTCTTGAATTGAGTATGAAATGTACAAAACACATCAGGACCATTTTGTATTTTGTAAAATCATTACAATGTCCCCTCCCATACACGTATGCTCAGTCTTCACCATCTTTTGCCCTTGTAATTTGGTCATCTGTTCACAACCTTAAAAAGAATTAGAGAAGCAATTTGTTGCCAAGGTAACCCTCATAATTGGAAAGAAAGGCAGCTCGAAGGGACACAGACGTGAAGGCCTGGGTGGATCAGTCATGCTCCTTCCGTCTGCCTCTTCCCGACAGTGAAAGGGAACAAAGCACTAACGGCGCAAAGCAGCATGAACAACCGCAACAGGGGACAAGCTTCTCTGCAAAAATGGACAAAGAAAATTCTGACATATGCTACAACACAGATGAGCCTTGAAGACGTTATGCTAAGTGAAATACACCAGACACAAAAGGGCAAGTATATTCCACTTATTTGAGGGACCTAGAGGAGTCAAATGCATAGAGCCGGAAAATAGAATGCTTGTTGCCCAGGGCTAGGGGAGGGGGGGACTGGAGAGGAAGTGTTTAATGGGTACAGTTCCAGTTTGGGAAGACGAAAAGGATCAGGAGATGAACAGTGGTGAGGGTCACACAACCACACGAATGCCACCAAACTTAATGCCACTGAACTACACATGTATTGAAAACTGGTTAAAATGGAAAATTTTATGTTATTTTGATATGGTTTGGCTGTGCCCCCACTCAAATCTCATTCTGAATTGTAGTTCCCATAATCCCCCACGTGTTGTGGGAGGGCAGTTCTCCCATGCTGTTCTCATGATGGTGAGTTCTCATGAAATCTGTTGGTTTTATAAAGGGCTTTTCCCCCCCTCACTCTGCATTTCTCTCCCTTGCCACCCTATGAGTAGGGGTCTTCTGCCGTGATTGTAAGTTTCCTGAGGCCTCCCCCAGGTGTGCAGAGCTGTGAGTCAATTAAACCGCTTTATAAATTACCCAGTCTCAGGTATTTCTTCATAGCACTGTGAGAAAAGACTAATACATATGTATAGTTAACACTATAAAACAAAATTTTCAAAAGCAGATGGAGAGATCATTCCACTTAATCAGGAATTCAAAGGAAGCAAATTGATGTTTTCCCTTTTAAACACCATAATTGAAGAATGTGAAACTTTATGAAGACACAATATGGCACATGGAAAATGGAGTACATGGAAAACGGAGCATCGAAGCCACAGTTAGGGAGTCTTCTTGTGACAAGGGGGAGAACACCTTCGCCCGATTTAGCCACAGCTGGAGACTGAATATATTTCTATTTATTTTATCTTGTCTCATGGAATTGTGAGGAAAAGTTCTCTTCTTCTTTGGGAGCTTACATGTCCGTTTCATGCATGTCTACAGATCTTATAGTGGAAAAACATCATCAGCAATTTGGAGAGTGACTTTCCAGATGGCAAGAGTAGGGGGCTGAATCTCCACTAGGGTGTTGAGTACCTGCAATGAACCAGCAGGCACCTGGCTCTCCATTAATCCTCAAACACTCTGGAAGTGCACCCACAGCCTGTCTCAAGAAGTAAAGAAACTGAGGTTAGGAGAGAAAAACAGAAAATGTCTGGGGAGGTTATACGGCTTCTAAGAGGCAGAGAGGAAACAGAAACGTGTCCAATGTCAAGGAGGGTGGCTCCATCAGAAACTGAGGTGGTACACCCTAGTACATGTTTCCTCTTAGGCAGCAGAAGCCTGGTGTTACAGCTGTTGCTACCACCATGTCAACTCTACTTCCTCCTGCTGGAATGGAGACCAGCTGTAGGCACTCCCTCTGTATAGGACGCTGGTCATTCCCCTGGTTGGTAATGTGGATCTGTGTGACTTTGGAGATTTCCTGTGAGAGGGACTCTAATGCCAAGATGTCAAGCAGAATATCCCCGGAAAACAAGAGCTCACTGGGAGAAGCTGGGAGAAAATCTCCTAAAACAAACATTTTTGTGTGAAATGAAAGGTCTTGAGCTCGGATCAATGCCCCTCACCCTGCTACACTCGCGGTGCTCTGTCAAGCAATGCAGGTTGTTATGGTGTTTGAAGTGAGCTAATATTTGGAAAGGAAAATAAACATGGAAAATTGGGGAAGTGGATTTCCTCTTTCACACATAACCTGTTTTAGATTGCCTCTGTGTC
Organism: Ateles fusciceps; assembly: GCA_036589455.1. NCBI lineage: Eukaryota > Metazoa > Chordata > Mammalia > Primates > Atelidae > Ateles > Ateles fusciceps. Next base: position 1,637,262 of record JAZHEH010002229.1, read on the forward strand.
ACCCAAATCCTAGGTCTGATGATGCCCATTCCAACAAGTGACACCCTATAATCTCTCATACTTAGAGCCAGACTGGCCATTGCTTCTGTAAGTGGCTCCAAGACCTCAAAGAGCCACAATTTCTGATTAGAGGGCTTGTGGTATCAAAGCTCTGAAAGCTGTATGTTTTCCACTATTACTGTCCAGAAATGCCTAAGCTAATGATGTGTTCGCCCAAGTAGGAGAAAGGTGCTGTTAACCAATTTGAGCAGACCTGGGGGGAGAGGTTGTCAAAAGAAGTCAGGCAGACAACCCTATGCAGCAGAATGAAACGAGACTCCCTATCTCTTACCATGTACAGACATCAAATCAAAATGGCATAAAGACTTTAAGACAATAAACTATGAAATTACTAAAAGAAAACATTGGAGAAATGTTCCAGGGCATTGTTCTGGGTAATGATGTTTTTGTGTGTAAAACCTCAAAGGCACAGACAAGTAAAACAAAAATAGACAAATGGGATTACATCAAGCTAAAAAGCTTCTGTGCAGCAAAAGAAACGATCAACAAAGTCAGCAAAAGAAACGATCAACAAAGTGAAGAGACAACTCACAGGAGGGCAGAAAATATTTGCAAACTATTCATATGACAAGGGATCAAAAATCAGAATACATAAGGAGTTCAAACAACTTAATAGCAGTATGTGTGTGTGTGTGTGTGTGTGTGTGTGTGTGTGTGTGATTTAAAAATGGGCGAAAGATCTGAAGGGACATTTCTCAAAATGCCCAACAGGTATATGAAAAATGCCTACCAAAACTAATCATCAGAGAAATGTAAATTAAAACCACAATGAGATATCCTCTTAATCCAGTTAAAATGGTCTTATCCAAGAGACAGGCAATGACAGATGCTGGTGAGGATGCAGAGAAAGGGAAACCCTCCTATGCTGTTGGTGGGAACGTGAATTAGCACAGCCACAACAGAGAATGGTGAGGAAGTTCCGCAAAAAACTAAAAATAGAACTACCATTTTGTTCCCGGACCAAATTGAGGGTCGGGCTGCCATTTCCCATGGCCCAACAACGAGATGCAGATGAACTGGGGGAGGAAGAGAGTTTTTATTTCTGTAACCAGTTACAGGGAGAAGGCCTGGAAATTATCGACAGACCAACTCAAAATTACAAAGTTTCCCAGATCTTATATACCTTCTAAGTTATATGGCTACGTGTAAGTGTTCATCCATCCAAAGATGTAAGTGATTAACTTATTTTCATCTATAATGAACGTCTGAGTCTTGAAGACCGTCCTCTGGAGCCTCAGTACATTTACTTAATCTAAATGGGTCCAGGTGCTGGGGTGATTACTCTTTTCTTGTCTCCTGCTAAATCATGGAGGTCTGGGGAGTTCCTTCAGATCCCCAATAAACCTGTCTGTGGAGGCCTGAGGAGTTTCTTCAGACCCCCGGTAAAACTTGTTTAATCATGCTTCAAGGTTCAGGAAAGGCCTAGTCAAGTTTCTTGGTGGGCTTTTGTGACATTCCAGCCTTTGTATAAAGGTGCTGGCTTTTTTTAGCTTTTAATATTTAACTTAACCACTCAGTCAGTACTGAAACAGTTGTCATGGAGGCCTGCGTGAGTGAAACCTGGCCTGCCACAATATGATCCAGCAATTCCACTACTGGATATACAGCCAAAAGAAAGGAAATCAGAATATCAAAGAGACGGCTGCATTCTCATGTTTATTGCAGCACTGTTCACAAGAGCCAAAATGTGAAATCAACCTAGGTGCCCATCAAGGGACAAATGGATAAAGAATACATGGTACATATACCCAGTGGAATACTCTTCAGTCATAAAATAATGAAATCCTGTCATTTGCAGCTACATGGATAGAACTGGAGGCCATCATGTTCAATGAAGTAAGCCAAGCACAGAAAGACAAATACTGCATGCTCTCACTCGCATGTGGGAGCTAAAAACGTGGATGTCCTAAAGATAGAGAGTACTTTGGTGGTTACAAGAGGCCTGAAAGGGGAGGGAGGGTGATGAAGATAAGCTGATTAACAGGCATAAAAATACAGCTAGAGGGAAGGAATAAGATCCAGTGTTTGATAGATCAGTAGGGTGATTATAGTTAACAGTAATCTATTAAGCTTCAAAATACCTAGAAGAGAATAATTCAAGTGTTCCTAGCATAAAGAAATGTTTAAGGTGATGGATATCTCAATTTGTCCAATTTAATCTTTACACTTTATATGAATGTATCAAATTATGATATGTACCCTGAAAAGATGTGCATCCATTATGTATCAATTTTAAATAGGTAACTTCCTGTAATGCAGAGCCGGCCTGCCCACCAGAGGCTGAAGAGGTGTGGTGGTGGCAGCTGCTGCAGCTCCTGTTGCCAGTGGCAGGAGCGAGCACAGGAAGAAGCTGGGAGAGGGGCCAGAGACCCACAGAGACTCGCAGGTGTACTGTGTCGGCCTGTGTGGGCGCTCCAGTGGAGTGAGTCACCAGTGAAGGACTGAGATGAATCAGGAGCTGGGGGCCAAGTCTAGGGGCCAAGGCACCAGCGTGTGGAGGCACAAGGGTCTGCAGGACCTGGTAGCATGGCTGTGGTGAGGTAGGGTGGTGTGGGCTCATGCACACCTGGAAAGGTCTTGTGTTCTAATAAAATCACAAAAGTAATTGATGTTCAATCTCAAAAATTCAAACAAAGCAGAGGCATGAGAGGGAAACTAAAGGTTTCTGTCTTTCCCCTGCAAGCAGTTTCTCCTTCTCCCAGGGATAAACCATGAGCTATCTGCTGTCTACGCTTTTTTTCTAGGAAATCTGTAGACTTCATTCCCCCTAGTGAGATGTCACATGAAATATTACATTCCTTTTTTTCCTGTGTCTTTTTTTTTTTGATAGTGATAAAAATACATAACTTAAAATGTACTGTTTTTACCTTAAGCACACAGCTCAGTGGTGTTAAGTATAGATGCTCCTTGACTTACTATGGAGTTACTTCTTGATAAACCCACGGTAAGTTGAAAATATCGTAAGCTAAAGATACATTTAATATACCTCGACCAGTCACATTGACTCACATCTGCAATCCCAGCACTTTGGGAGGCCAAGGAGGAAGGATATCTTGAGCCCAGGAGTTCCAGACCAGCCTGGGCAACATAGCAAGACTCATATCTCTACAAAAAATTTAAAAATTAGCCAGGCGTGGTGGCGTGCACCTGTAGTCGTAGCTACTTGGAAGGCTAAGGCAGGCGGATTGCTTGAGCCCAGGAGTTTGAGCCTGCAGTGAACTGTTATTGTACCACTGCACTCCAGCCTGGGGAACAGAGAAGCCTACCTTGTTTCATACACACACACACACACACACACACACACACACACACACACACATTAAATGTGTGTGTATCTATATGTAGGTAGATAACACACACACATACACACCCTTAACATTCTGAACATCATAGCTTAGCCTCGCCTACCTTAAACGTGCTCAGAACACTTACATTAGCCTGTAGTTGGGCAAAATCATACCCAAAAAATGCTGGCAACACCATGCACTGCAGAGTATCAGTTATTTACCCTCGTGATTGAGTACCCGACGGGAGCTGTGGCTTGCTGTCACTCATGAGAGAGTAGAGAGCTACACATGCTAGCCCAGGATAAGATCAAAATTCAAAATCTGAAGTACGGTTTCTACTGAATATCACTTTTACACCATCATAAAGTTGAAAAATCATGAGTCAGACCATTGTCAATTGGAGACTGTTCATTCACATTGTCTTGCGATCATCACCACCATCCATCTCCACAACTTTTTCATCTTCCCAAAGTGAAACATCGTTAAACAATAACGGCCCATTTCCCAGCCTCTGCCAGTTCCTGGAACTTCCCCAATCCCGGAGTGGCACAAAGATCCCTGGATATATACCAGCCAAGGAAGTCATCTGTGTGTGAGCCCAGAAGGTCCCTTCAGGTCAGGTGGCTTTGCTGATGCTGTGCCACGTTTGAGGCAGGGGCACTGGCATCTTTGACAAGCACAGGTACCTTGTTCTCTTGGGGCACATCACATTTCACCCTCACCGAGGTTTGTCACTTCCTCGAGCAATATGAAGCTCCCCCTCTTGGTCTAAGCCTCTGCCTCCTGCTCTGTTTTAGTCATAATGAAATCTCTCGCTCTCTCTTGATATTTGCTCCCATAGGGCATCTCTCTCTTCTCTGACTCTCAAGGCACACCCTAGTGTAATCTCTTCAGTGACTTGGAATTTTACAAGACACAGGAAGACCTATTGACTTCTAACAGCTTCTGTTTTCTGTCCTGTAAAACTCATGAAAGCAAGAAATTACTGAAGACCTTGAGGTAGCGGGTAAACAGAGAACAATGCACACAATAATATTAACCACATGCACAAATGTAGCAGAATTACAAAGTTGACCCTACTGTACACAATATTCTCCAGCTTGCTTTTTTAACTAAAGAATATATCAGATAAAGCTTTTCTCCTCAGTTAAAATTCCACCAATGTTGTCTTTTTTAGAAAAATAATATAGCAGACATATTTCTTTGCCAGCATATTCGAATCTACATCTTTTTCAAACAACTAGGCAGCATTGTATTCCATAATTTATTTAGCTATCTCTCTCAATGGAGATTTTTATTTTTTCCATTAAAAAAGATGCTTCCCTCATACATGTGTTTTTGTGCACATAAGCATTTATTTCTGTAGGAGAGAAACCTAGAAGTGGAGTTACTGCATTATTGGGTTATTGGCCGTATGCTCTTCATATTTAACGAAATATTGCCAACTCCTTAAAAATGCTGAACCAATTTCTACTTCCAGAATATCTGAGCAAATCAGTTTTCACACATGCTTACCAATCCTGGCCATTATCAGTCATTTTCTTTTTATTTACTCATCTTGCGGGGTGAAAAACAACATTTTATTGATATTTTGTTCAGCATTTCCCTGATCACTGGAGAGGTCGAGCACCTTTTGAAATCTCTCAACAGCAGCTACTTCATCTTCATGATTATCTTCTCCTAGTTTTAAAAAATCTTTTTCTCACTGATTCTAAAGAGAATGCAATTTTCTATTTTAGGGAAGTTAAACTGTTGTCTTATATAAGTTACAATGTTAGATTACAGTCTGTAACTTAGGTGGCAACTTTATTTATGGTTGAGATTCAGACTTAATTAGCAAAAGATGGAACCACAGCAGCAGGAAATTTTCCAGAGCTCCCCCAGGTAAGTAACCAGCCAGGGTTGAGGATCAGTAACGCGCTAATGTGAAGGATAAAATATACAGGGACCAAGAACCAGGAAACGCTTTCAGATGTAACTGATTTATAGAGCAGTCTTAAGTCATTGAGACATAAAGAGAAAGACCACTGTTATACCAGCCCTACCATTGCCCTAGCTTTCTCTTGCTTTCAATTTCATGAAGGCCACACATTTCTTTCCAACCCAGCTTGCCCCCATGGCTTCCTGTTGCCTTTACAATTAAATCCAAACTTCTGATACGGCTCCTAAGGTCCTGTGTGATCTGGCCCTGTGGATTCAACTTCACTTTAAGCCCCTCCAACCCTTGCTCACTTGCATCCCTCCCATCCTTCTGCTCTTTGACTGCACCAAGGCCTTTGAAGCTCAGGGGCTTTGCTCTTGCTGCTCCCTTCCCCTTCCACCTGCACCGCTTCCTTTTGCACAACGAGATCCTCATTCACCCTCCTTCACAGCCCTTCACAGATGTCTACGAAGATGCCCTCACACCCACCACTCGCTCTCCACCTCGGCACCCGTTATTAACATTTCCTTCATAACACTTACTATGATTTGTCATCATGCAATGTATTTCCTTATGTTGCTTTGGGAAACAAGCATTCTCACCGGTATGTCAACCCTGTGGTGTGGCCAATTGTGTTCACCATGACACCCAGATATCCCACAACCTGACACACTTCTTGGCACATACAGGAGGTTTGATCACTCTCTGTTAAATGGGCAAATCACAGCCTGGTCCCACTGTGGTTTCTTCCACCTCTGTTCCTCCCTCCCGCATAGAATACTGGGTAAGGGGACGAGGAAGATGCACCCCTAAGGTGTAACATGAATGGGTGCTGTTCTTCCCTGTGGTCTCCCGGGTCACTGAGGCATTGGCCAAGCTCAATCATCAGTGGGTGCCCAGGGACTCTGCCACTGCTTAGAGTGTCTGGACCCCCATCTGTGATGCAGGACTGCTAATTGCCAATCCCAGGAGAGGACTCTGACTCATGGAGAAAAGCAAAGATCATCATCCTGCCAACTAAGAGACTCAGGAGTCCGTATACACTTGCCCACCACATCTCAGGTTACTGCCCAGGATCATGACACACTGATCACCAATGTGTCTGAGTCCATCAAGGCAGAACACACACACACAAGGTATGTGAAGAAGTCTCACCCATGATGAGCCATGTCCCCAAAGCTCAAGAAAGCTGCTCAGGGTAGATGGAGTCTTGATTGCACATGTGCCACTTTGTGCCACAGCTGATGGACCCCAACAGGCATCCTGCCCCGGGTTATATCTCTCAGGGACTATGTGACTCAGGTGGCAAAGCATCAAAGGGCATCCTGCTTCAAGGGAGAGAGGAACAAAGCCTGCACTGCCCTTGGCAGTGCCTCTCCAACTCAATATGCTACACTCCTTGGGAGGGACAGGAAAAAATCTGGACTATCCTGCTCCCTGTCTCAGGATATGTCATTCCCAGCACATCATACAGTCATCCCTGTGGACTACAGGCAAGAAAAGGGAGAGAACTGGGTTGGCCCAAGGCCACCCAGAGAACTGTCCTGCACTGCCCACAGCTCTTGGCTGGGCCAGTATTCTTTCTGACTATTGCTCTTGCTCTCTGCTCTGCAGCCCCAGGACTTCTCTGTCTCGGACCCTTCTTCCAGCTCAAGATGTTTTTGAACTGAACTGGGGTCCGCTTGCCCAGCACAACAAAGCCAAACACTGATATTGGGATAGCAGTGAGAGAATATGAGGCATTTATTGCTTGGTGCCAAGCAAGGAGAATCAGGCAGCTTATGCTTAAGACCCAAAGTCCCAGATGGCTTACAGGTAAGAGTTTTTAAAGGGGAGGAGGCAGAGGTGGCAGGCAATGTCATAAATCTATACATGGGTGTTACAGATTGGTATGACCTAAAATGGTGGGACATCTCAAAGGACGGGGGTGCTCACAGGTCACAGGTGGGCCGAGAGAATTTTCTGATTTGTGATTAGTTCAGAGGGTGATGCTTTGTCCAAACATGTAGGGTCAGCAGAAAAGAATATTAGCTCTGACTTATGGGCGTGACCTCTCCCAGGCCCTGGTAAGAAACGTAGAACAATGAATGGTGAGAATTCATTTCTCAGTTTCCCCTTATCTGACATCTGTGTGCCAGCAGATCCATTTAGTGGGGGCTGGGTTCCTGAAAAACAACTCAGAGACATACATGCATATGTAAGTACGTAATTACCACGCACTGGTGCCTCCTGGCTGCCTCTCCTCCTCCTCCTCCTCCTCCTCCTTCTTTCTCTTCTTCTTCTTCTCCTTCTTCTTTCTCTCCTTCTTCTCTTCCTCTTCTTCTCTTTCTGAGACAGGGTCTTGCTTTGTTGCCCAGAGTGCAGTGGTACAGACATGGCTCACTGCAGCCTCAGCCTCATGGGCACAAGTGATGCTCTGGCTTCAGTTTCCCAAGCAGCTGGGACTACAGGTGCACCACCATGCCAGGCGAATTTTTTATTTTTTTTTGAGGAGATGGGGTCTTGTCATGTTGCCCAGGCTGATCTTGAACTCCTGGGCTCAAGCGATTCTCCTGCCTTGGCCTCCCAATATGCTGAGATTACAGGCATGAGCCACCATGCCTGGCTCACCTGGCTTCTTCAGGACTGTCTTCTTATGTCCCAAGACTCAGTCAAGTCTTTTCCATGAAGTTTTTCCCGGCTGCTTCTTCCCAAGTGGATCTGACCCCTCCTCCTTTTGTACCCTGACTGTTTCTATACATCCTTCTCTACAACATCCACACCCATCACTCTGTGGCTTTCTGTTTATTTGTGGAGAGCAGGGCCCAGTTTGAGTAGCCAACCTGAAACCCACCCAAGCTCTGGACTTTAATAAGCAGATACATTCTCTTTTTGTTTAAGGCTGTTTGAGTTGGTCTTTCTGCCACTTGCAGAAGAGATCTGATGTACATCTTTCATATCCCAAGGTTCATTCCAATCATGGACCATACTTGAACATGGTTCATTCCAACCTGTCTGAAACCCACTCAAGCTCTGGACTTTAATAAGCAGATACATTCTCTTTTTGTTTAAGTTGGTCTTTCTGCCACTTGCAGAAGAGACCTGACAATCATGGACCATACTTGAACATGAAAGAGCTGTACACAGCGTCCTGGAAATCTTCCTTTAAGTGGACATCAGTCAATTAATCAATACTCTTTGGGTATGGTTATTAAACCAGTGACTACTCCACTTAATTGTAAATAGCATCTAATCCATAATTTCTTTACACAGTTCTTAAGCAAGTCATGAAAAACTGCCAAATTCTTGGTGCACTTTCCAGATCTACCTATCAGTGCCAACCACATGGAAAACAGAATTTTCTCAGTCACCGGTTCTTAGACCGGGACTGGTTGTCACCACCCATAACACTGCTTGTGGCAATGGGGGCGGGGGAAGGTCTCATCTATATGGTTTCTCGTGCATCTCCTTGATGTCAAGAACTTTCTAAGACTCTGTGAAGTTTCTCAGCTCTCTCCCATGTCTTCCACGTCCAAGAAGGAGTTCTTCAGCATTCGTGCACATATTGGGAAAGCAGCCCATGTTGGGAAAGAAAATAAAGTCTTGGGACCCCAATTCACTTTGACAGAAGGAAAAGAAATAAGCTGAAAGTTGAATCATGCAAGAAGCTGCCGTTCCCTTTGTTCCTAAGCAGAGAGCTGCAGATAAAAAGTTAAATAGCCCTACAGATAGCTGCTCTATGTTCACTGTATCTTATACCAGGTGCCAGCTTACTGAGCACAAGACTAACACATAATTGACTGTTCCCTTACCTGCTCCGTTTCTCTTGCAACGTGTGGGTTTCATAGTGTGACCATATCCTCCATCTTCCCCTTCCACCTGCTTTTCCCCTTTAATTAGTGAAGCCCTCAAAACCATCTTTGGAAAAAGGCATGGAACACGGTTGTTCCTGCAGATTTGTAATCCTTTTTTCTGGGTGTGTTTTAACCATGTCAAAATAAACATAAATTGATTGAGACCTGTCTCAGACACTTTTTGGTTTGTAATGTTATGTATACACCTGTGTGTCCCATACCCTATCCTGTCTCAGTCAACTTACCATATCTTTTTTTTTTTAAATGATAGGTTGCATTGCAGATCCACAGTCACTTAGACTCTTAGACTCAAAGAGTAGCGGACCAACAGCAGTGGTCAGCACCATCTGGGACCTGTTAAAAATCCAGAAGCTCAGGCTCCATCCCAGACTTGCTGACTCTGAATCTGCATTTTAACAGGACCCCTTGTCAACTGCATGCACGTGGAAGCTTCAGCAACACAGACTTAAACTTTGCATAGCCAAAAGCCCCTTTGCCTGCCGGTGGGGGGAGTGGCGTTCTTCTGTGTTGTCTTTGCTAGTTTGCACGTTTTCCAACTTTCCGTGACTTCTCCACATCAAACGTCCTCCTGAATGGTGGTTCTCAGATGAAGAATTGATCGTCTAATGTGTAAGTTGTTAAACAAAACAAACTTTGAAAGTCAGATTTTTTTTTACAAGTCTTAGCTCACATTGGCCTTTTGCTACCTGCTGTTTTTCTTATGTATCTGGACTGTTCTGTTCTGTTTCTGCATGGCCTTGGCCTTGTATCCATCATTGATATAGCTTGGTGATATGCTTTCTTTCTTTGAATGTGCTTTAATTTTTGTTGGTACATAGTAGGTATACATACATACATACACACACACACACACACACACACACGCATATATATGTATATACATATACAGGTTGCCTGAGATATTTTGATATAGGCATACAATTTGTAATAATCACATCAAGGTAAATGGGGTGTCCATCACCTCAAGCATGTATCTTTTCTTTGCGTTACAAACGTTCCAATTATGCTCTTTTAGTTCTTTTAAAATGTACAATAAATTATTGTTGACTGTAGTACCCCGTTGTGCTATGGAATACCAGATATTTTTTTTTTGAGATAGGGCCTCACTCTCTTGCCCAGACTGGGGTGCAGCGGCCCGATCTTGGCTCACCGAAACCTCCACCTCCCAGGCTCAAGTGATTCTCCTGCCTCAATCTCCCAAGTAGCTGGGATTACAGGTGTGCACCACTACTGCCTGGCTAATTTTTGTATTTTTAGTAGAGATGGGGTTTCACCATGTTGGCCAGGCTGGTCTTGAACTCCTGACCTCAAATGATTCGCCCACCTTGGCCTCCCAAAGTGCTGGATTGCAGGTGTGAGCCACCACACCTGACAGGATAGTAGATCTTATTAATTCTATCTATGGTTTTGTACCCATTAACAGTGATATGCTTTCTGGACAGGCAGACTTATTCTTCACTAATGCCCCCTTTTCTTCCAATATCATTTGCAATTGAATGGTTATTTAGCTTCGTATATCACCCTACCCCACCTGTTGTTTGCTAGCCTCCACCTTTCAATCACAGGTTTATTGTAATTTTGGTTAAATCATTTTGTCTTTATAAATACTATTAATTATACATCTAATATATTATAGTTCCTTTCTTTCACAATTAATTGCTAATTCTGGATGTAACCATTGCTGAAATTTAAGTGCTTAAATCGTTTTCCTTTTTTTAGGCATTTATGTGCCTCTAGCCAGTTCTTCCTGTCTTCTCCATAGGTAATAATTTTTCATGCGCTCAAGTAAATTTTAATTTTCTTATGATTCTATGTAGGTGTAGATAATTTTTCCCAGGCCCTCTGCGGCCTTTCAGTTAAGTTTTCGATGAGATAAGAAAAGCTATCAATTGTCATTTTGTTCCAGAGACATCCCCCTCTTGGAGCCGTCTGGCTTCATGTTCTAATTGGAACTGATTGACGGATGGGCGAGCTGCTGAGCTGACATTCTGGGACTTTTTTTTGGATATCAGTGTGGGTCCAATCAGGAGACAGAAAAAGGGGAAGCTTAATATAAACAATTATTAAGCTATTATAGGAGAATAACTATAAAGATGTAAAGAAAACAAAAACAGGTACCTGAGGGTTGAGGGAAAGGCCCTAAGGAGGGGCCACCTAGAGGGGAGCTTCTTCCCCAGGCTGCGTCCTTGCTAAGAAGGTGCAGCTGCAGACTCCTGGATGGCAAGGGAGTTTCCAGGCTGCTGGAGCCTGAGCTTGTCCACAGTCACCTGGTAAGCAGGAAACCAGCCTCTTGAGTATAAGCCCACCAAGGCTGGTGGGGGGCGTGCAGAGGGAGCAGAGGCCATACTGCAATCAAAGGCCTGAGGCACAGTGTCTGCCAGGGCTGGGCAGGTGGTGGAGGATAGGGGCACAGCAACGTGGCCCGTTGGCCTCAACCAGGACTGCAAAGCCTTAAGAGGCTCATGCTCTGGGCATGTGGCTGGAGCAGAGCACCATCGATGTCTCCAAACAGAACATACTGAGAATGGTCAGAGCGGCAGGGGCAGGAAAAGCAAAACACAGCCACTGCAGCCAGAAAGGACTCTCCCTAAGTGCCCCTCCACTGCCCTCTGCTGATGAAGCTTAACATCGTGTTCGCTATAAAACAGGCAAGGCTGAAAGTTGAGTTCATGGTTGCACAGCAGGTACTGAAGGGTGATTTTAGAGGTGATAGGCTATAAATGGACCCCTGGCACAGACTACCCTTTCAACTACCCAGCTTTCACATACACTCTTAGACACACGCTTGACTGTCATACAAAACCAAACGACTCAGTATTTCTACCTAACAAGACATGGCTCTCCTCCTCACAAGGGAGGAGCTCTCACCTTTCCCCAAGATAAAAAGAAGCAAAATCTCCCAAAGATGCAAAATCCCAAAACATGCAAAACCCAATGACCGTATCCATCACTGCCTTTTCAAATGTAGTCATGGTCCCATGGAATATTCTATTACCTAAAGAACTGTAAAGTTGATCTCCAACAACTTGGATAAAAATTTAAAATAGGAAGGAGATTTAAAAAATGGTTTGTATATGTCAGTAAACACATGGCTACAGAAAGCAAAGAGAAAACATGCAAAGCTTCTGCAGTCCTCACTTCTGTAGTCCTCACTTCGTGGTTGGTATCTGTGGTTTCTTTCTTCCATGGTCCAGTCTATAACTTTCTTATCCCCCCTGGCCCAAATCTCAGCAACCCGGGATCTCTACCTGGTAGAATGACTCAAACTTTCATTCCTTAAGAGTCTGAGTCCCCAGCTGTGCTGCTTTTGTTTTGCTGTTGTTGTTACATAGTTGTCCGTTAATTTCTACTGCTGCACGGGGGAGTACTAAGAGATGGCTTGCTGGTCTTCCTTGGGTTCCAGACACGGTCCTCCTTACCTCCACTGTGTAGCAGCAGCCCAATCGACCTGGGCAATTGGGATGAGTCACTTCAGCCAACCAGCATAGTGTCATCAGTGTGATGGACCCAGTGGGACGTTTTGTGGAACGTCAAGATGATCAAGATCTCTGCAGCTACAGGATGGCAGAGAGCGGGGGAGTTGATGTCGCTCTGAGGCAGCACCGTGAAGATATACCACTGGACCAGACAGGTAAAAGCAAACTGCTCCGGTAGCCCTTGAATGTTGGTATGGAGAAAGGGCATCGCCCAGGTCAGTGGCATCATACCAAGTACCAGGAGCTGTGTTGATTTCCCCAGTAAAGACACTGCCTGGGGACAGCAGCTTCAAGTGGTGTCTCACGAATTGATTTAGTTTAAGATGGTTCACAGTCATCCTCCAGGATCCATCTGGCTCTGCACAGGCCAAACAGCTAAGTTAAATGGGGGCGTAACACACAGTGCCCTTCCATTTCTTTCAAGTCTTCGATGGTGGCATTAATCTCTGCAGTTCCCCCAGGAGTGCAGTACTGTTTCTGTTTTACTATTTTGGTAGGAAAAAGACATTCCAGGGGCTTCAACTCAGCATTTCCTACTAGCATGTCCCTTGTTGCCAAGTACTCAGGAACTGGACAAATAGCCACGGCGGGGGCCCACTGTGAGTTAGACTCCATTCATCACCTGACCACCATTACCCTCTGACTGTGGCCCATTGACTGGTGGGCCACAGTGTCACTTTTTTTTTGTTTTTTTTTGAGATGGAGTCTTGCTCTGTCACCCAGGCTGGAGTGCAGTGGCACAATCTTGGCTCACTGCAACCTCCCCTTCCTGAGTTCAAGTGATTCTCATGCCTCAGCCTCCTGAGTAGCTAGGATTACAGGCGTTTGTCACCATGCCTGGCTACTTTTTGTATTTTTAGTAGAGACGGGGTTTTGCCATGTTGGCCAAGTTGGTCTCGAACTCCAGACCTCAAGCAATCTGCCCACCTCAGCCTCCCAAAGTGCTGGGATTACAGGCGTGAGCCACCACCCCCAGCCCACAGTGTTTTTTGAGTGAGCTAAGCTACCACCCACAGCCTACAGTGTTTTTTGAGTGAGCTAACATTTCACACTGCTTTTCCCCTGGAGTCATTTGCTGATTCTAAAGCTGCACCTAAGAGGCTGAGAAGCTGAAAGAAAAAGCAGCTGAAAGTCTGAGAAACTGAGTAAAACTATCAGTACTCCTATGGGGCAGGGAGAAAATATTAAAGCTCACCAAGGAGGAGACGCCCCACTAAATCCCAAGGCTTGCAGTTGGGACCCCTAAAAGGGTATACCATTGAAGGAAAGGCAAACTGGAAATAAACTTTCCTTCATGAGATTGAAGAAGTCTAGCATCTAATCATTTCAACCCCTGATTGCTACCATCTGCCCCAAACTGTCTGCAGAAACAAAAGCTAATTCTTTCTAGGAGAAGATAACATTATTCAATGCCTCAAATTATCACTCAATTTTTATTACTCAGTTAAATGTAAAGACATGCAATAATGCAAGTATTAGGGGAAGGTACTTTTTTTTCAATATGGTGTTGGGCTGGTTGCAATCCACATGGTAAAAAAAAAAGAAATTAAATCACACCACATAAAAACATCAATTTCAGGCTGGGCGCGGTAGCCGAAACCTGTAATCCCAGCACTTTGGGAGGCCAAGGCGGTTGTATCACAAGGTCAGGAGTTTGAGAGCAGCCTGGCCAATATGGTGAAAACTCGTCTCTACTAAAAATACAAAAATTAGCTGGGTGTGGTGGTGTGTGCCTGTAGTCCCAGCTACTCGGGAGGCTGAGGCAGGAGAATCAGTTGAACTCAGGAGGCAGAGGTTGCAGTGAGCCAAGATTGCGCCACTGCACTCAGGCCTGGGCCACAGAGCGAGACTCAGTCTCAAAAAAAAAAAAAAGAAAAGAAAAGAAAAGGTGATATCCCTAAGGTATATACCTAATGAAGATTATCTCAACAGAAGCTCCAATGTTTTCTATTTTTTACTGTCCTTCGTGAAGTTCACCTGGATGTCCCAGAGCAATTTTCTAACCGTTTCATTATTGATTAGCCTACTAAAAGTAGAATTCTCTAGCAACATACAATACAAAAGACACAGGCTACAATAATCCTTACAAATACACTTTGAAATAGGTATATATGGATGTAAATATAACTTTCCAGTCCATTATTTTTTCTAGTGACTAAACTCTAAATTTTTTTAAATGGAAGTTTTCAAACTAATGATGTGTTAAGAAAAATACGTGGGTCCAGGTGCCGTTTTAGCTGGCAATTGGAGCTCCGGGAAGGCAGAGCCGCCCATTCATCTGATTAAAAAGGGGGACTGAAACAGGTAGCCAGGCCAGGAGATTTCCCGGGCAAAAAACGCCACGAATCTCCGCGCCCGCGGTTTCAGCCGGCGCAGTGGGTCGCCGCACGGGAAATCACACAGATCCCGGCGCCTTTTCAACAGGCGGCTGGAACACCTGGGAGACTCTGAGGCAGGGAGCCAGGTGATCAGGCTGGGCTGGTCCCACCCCCCACAAAAAACAGCCATCGGAAACGCTCTGGATCCAGAGTTTCACAGCAAGCACAGCTGAGCCCGGGACGGCCCAGCTCTGTGGGGGGAGGGGCGTCCGCCATTACTGAGGCAGTCTGCCGCTACAGAGGGGAGTTTGCCATTGCCCAGGCAGTTCTCACTACACCGGTATAAACAGGACTGCAGGGAAGTTCATACGGCAGCTGGGTGGAGCCCACAGCAGCTCAGCAAAGCCTCTGTAGGCAGACAGTGACTAGGCTGCCTCATCGCTGGGCAAGGCAGCCCTGAGAAAAAGGCAGCAGCACCAGGGAAACTCATAAATAAAGCCCTAACTCCCCGGGACAGAGCACCTAGGGAAAAAGGGGTTTATGAGTTCTGCTGCAGCAGACTTAAACGTACCTGCCCAGCAACTCTGAATGAACAACGGAGCTCACAGCTCAGCACTTGAGCTCCTATAAAGGACACTCTGTCTCCTCAAGCAGCTCCCTGACCCCCGTATATCCAACGAGTCACCTCACAAAGGAGTGCTCAGAGGACATCTGGCGGGTATTCTTCTGGGACAAAGATAGCAGAAGAAGAGACTGGCAGCAACCCTTACTGTTCTGCAGCTGCTGCAGGTGATCCCCCCAGGCAAGCAGGGCCGGGAGTGGACCTCAGCAGTCCTACAGCAGAGGGGCCAGACTGTTAGAAGGAAAACTAAGAAACAGAAATAAATAACTTCATCATCAACAAACGGGACGTCCACTGAGAGACCCCATCTGAAAATCACCAACCACAAAGACCACACATAGATAAATCCACAAAGATGGGAAGAAACCAGCGACAAAAGGAGGAAAACACCCGAAACCAGAATGCCTCTCCTCCTACAAGGGATCACAACTCCTCACCAGCAAGGGAACAAGGCTGGATGGACAATGAGTGTGATGAAATGACTGAATCAGGCTTCAGAAGGTGGGTAATAAGAAACTTCTGTGAGCTAAAAGAACATGTTCTAACCCAATGCAAACAAACTAACAACCTTGAAAAAAGATTTGACGAAATGCTAACGAGAATAACCAACTTAGAGAGGAATGTAAGTGAATTGATGGAGCTGAAAAACACAACACAAGAACTTTGCGAAGCATGCACAAGTTTCAACAGCCGAATCGACCAAGCAGAAGAAAGGATATCAGAGGTCGAAGATCAACTCAATGAAATAAAACGAGAAGGAAAGAGTAGAGAAAAAAGGGTAAAAAGGAATGAACAAAGTCTCCAAGAAATATGGGACTATGTGAAAAGACCTAATCTACGTTTGATAGGTGTACCTGAATGTGACGGAGAGAATGAATCCAAGCTGGAAAATACTCTTCAGGATATTATCCAGGAGAACTTCCCCAACATAGGAAGGTAGGCCAATATTCAAGTCCAGGAAATACAGAGAACACCACAAAGATATTCCTCAAGAAGAGCAACCCCAAGGCACATAATTGTCAGATTCACCAGGGTTGAAATGAAGGAGAAAATGCTAAGGGCAGCCAGAGAGAAAGGTCGGGTTACCCACAAAGGGAAGCCCATCAGACTCACAGCAGATCTCTCAGCAGAAACCCTACAAGCCAGAAGAGAGTGGGGGCCAATATTCAACATCCTTAAAGAAAAGAACTTTCAACCCAGAATTTCATATCCAGCCAAACTGAGCTTCATAAGTGAAGGAAAAATAAAATCCTTTGCGAACAAGCAAGTACTCAGAGATTTCATCACCACCAGGCCTGCTTTACAAGAGCTCCTAAAAGAGGCACTAAACATAGAAAGGAACAACCAGTACCAGCCACTCCAAAAACATACCAAACAGTAAAGACCATCAACACAATGAAGAAACTGCATCAACTAATGGGCAAAACAGCCACCTAGCATCAAAATGGCAGGATCAAATTCACACATAACAATATTAACCCTAAATGTAAATGGACTAAATGCCCCAATTAAAAGACATAGACTGGCAAACTGGATAAAAAGCCAAAACCCGTCGGTGTGCTGTATCCAGGAAACCCATCTCACATGCAGAGATACACAAAGGCTCAAAATAAAGGGATGGAGGAAGATTTACCAAGCAAATGGAGAGCAAAAAAAAAGCAGGAGTTGCAATTCTCATCTCTGATAAAATAGACTTTAAACCAACAAAGATCAAAAGAGACAAAGAAGGACATTACATAATGGTAAAAGGATCAATGCAACAAGAAGAGCTAACGATCCTAAATATATACGCACCCAATACAGGAGCACCCAGATACATAAGGCAAGTTCTTAATGACTTACAAAGAGACTTAGACTCCCACACAATAATAGTGGGAGACTTGAACACCCCGTTGTCAATGTTAGACAGATCAACAAGACAGAAAATTAACAAGGATATCCAGGACTTGAACTCAGACCTGGATCAGAGCAAACCTAATAGACATTTACAGAACTCTCCACCCCAAATCCACAGAATATACATTCTTCTCAGCACCACATTGCACCTACTCTAAAATTGACCACATAATTGGAAGTAAATCACTCCTCAGCAAATGCAAAAGAACGGAAATCATAACAAACAGTCTCTCAGACCACAGTGCAATCAAGTTAGAACTCAGAATTCAGAAACTAACTCAGAACCGCACAGCTTCATGGAAACTGAACAACTGGCTCTTGAATGTTGACTGGATAAACAATGAAATGAAGGCAGAAATAAAGATGTTCTTTGAAACCAACGAGAACGAAGACACAACATACCAGAATCTCTGGGACACATTTAAAGCAGTGTCTAGAGGAAAGTATATAGCAATAAATGCCCACATGAGAAGCAAGGAGAGATCTAAAATTGACACCCTATCATCAAAATTGAAAGAGCTAGAGGAGCAAGATCAAAAAAACTCAAAACCTAGCAGAAGACAAGAAATAACTAAGATCAGAGCAGAACTGAAGGAGATAGAGACACGAAAAACTCTTCAAAAAATCAATAAATCCAGGAGCTGGTTTTTTGAAAAGGTCAACAAAATAGACAGACCACTAGCCAGATTAATAAAAAAGAAAAGAGAAAATAATCAAATAAATGCAATAAAAAACGATAAAGGGGGATATCACCACAGATTCCACAGAAATTCAAACCATCATCAGAGATTATTACAAACAACTCTATGCACATAAACTAGTAAACCTGGAAGAAATGGACAAATTCCTGGACACATGCATCCTCCCAAGCCTAAACCAGGAAGAAGTCGAAACCCTGAATAGACCAATAACAAGGTCTGAAGTTGAGGCAGCAATTAAGAGCCTACCACCCAAAAAAGCCCAGGTCCAGATGGGTTCACAGCCGAATTCTACCAGACATACAAAGAGGAGCTGGTACCATTCCTTCTGAAACTATTCCAAACAATCCAAAGAGAGGGAATCCTTCCTAAATCATTTTATGAGACCAACATCATCCTGATACCAAAACCTGGCAGAGACTCAGCAAGAAAAGAAAACTTCAGGCCAATATCCATGATGAACATAGATGCAAAAATCTTCAATAAAATACTGGCAAACCGATTGCAACAGCACATCAAAAAGCTTATCCACCATGATCAAGTAGGCTTCATCCCGGGGATGCAAGGCTGGTTCAACATACGCAAATCTATAAACATAATCCACCACATAAACAGAACCAAAGACAAAAACCACATGATAATCTCAATTGATGCAGAGAAGGCCTTTGACAAAATTCAACAGCCCTTTATGCTAAAAACTCTCAATAAACTAGGTATTGACGGAACGTATCTCAAAATGATAAAAGCTATTTACGACAAACCAACAGCCAATATCATACTGAATGGGCAAAAACTAGAAGCATTCCCTTTGAAATCTGGCACTAGACAAGGATGTCCTCTCTCACCACTCCTATTCAATATAGTACTGGAAGTTCTAGCCAGAGCAATCAGGCAAGAAAAAGAAATAAAGGGTATTCAAATAGGAAAGGAGGAAGTCAAATTGTCTCTATTTGCAGACGACATGATTGTATATCTAGAAGACCCCCATCGTCTCAGCCCAAAATCTCCTGAAACTGATAAGCAACTTCAGCAAAGTCTCAGGATATAAAATCAATGAGCAAAAATCACAAGCATTCCTATACACCAATAACAGACTTAAAGACAGCCAAATCAAGAACCAACTGCCATTCACAATTGCTACAAATAGAATAAAATACCTAGGAATACAACTAACAAAGAACGTAAAGGACCTCTTCAAGGAGAACTACAAACCACTGCTCAATGAAATAAGAGAGGACACAAACAGATGGAGAAATATTCCATGTTCATGGCTAGGAAGAATCAATATTGTCAAAATGGCCATACTGCCCAAAGTAATTTACAGATTCAATGCTATCCCTATCAAGCTACCAATGACCTTCTTTGAAGAACTGGAAAAAACCACCTTAAACTTCATATGGAACCAAAAGAGAGCCCGCATAGCCAAGTCAATTCTAAGCAAAAAGAACAAAGCTGGAGGCATCACACTCCCGGACTTCAAACTATACTACAAAGCTACAGTAATCAAAACAGCATGGTACTGGTACCAAAACAGAGATATAGACCAATGGAACAGGACAGAGACCTCCGACGCAACACAACACATCTACAACCAACCGATCTTTGACAAACCTGACAAAAACAAACAATGTGGAAGCGAGTCCCTGTTTAATAAATGGTGTTGGGAAAACTGGCTAGCCATGTGCAGAAAGCAGAAGCTGGACCCCTTCCTGACACCTTACACTAAAATTAACTCCAGATGGATTAAAGACTTAAACATAAGACCTAACACCATAAAAACCCTAGAAGAAAATCTAGGCAAAACCATTCAGGACATAGGCGTAGGCAAGGACTTCATGACCAAAACACCAAAAGCAGTGGCAACAAAAGCCAAAATAGACAAATGGGACCTAATCAAACTCCACAGCTTCTGCACAGCAAAAGAAACAGTCATTAGAGTGAATCGGCAACCAACAGAATGGGAAAAAATTTTTGCAGTCTACCCATCTGACAAAGGGCTGATAACCAGAATCTACAAAGAACTGAAACAGATTTACAAGAAAAAAACAAACAAGCCCATTCAAAAGTGGGCGAAGGATATGAACAGACACTTTACAAAAGAAGACATACATGAAGCCAACAAACATATGAAAAAATGCTCATCATCACTGGTCATTAGAGAAATGCAAATCAAAACTACATTGAGATACCATCTCACGCCAGTTAGAATGGCGATCATTAAAAAATCTGGAGACAACAGATGCTGGAGAGGATGTGGAGAAATAGGAACGCTTTTACACTGTTGGTGGGAGTGTAAATTAGTTCAACCATTGTGGAAGACGGTGTGGCGATTCCTCAAGGACCTAGAAATAGAAATTCCATTTGATCCAGCAATCCCATTACTGGGTATATATCCAAAAGAGTATAAATCGTTCTACTATAAGGACACATGCACACGAATGTTCATTGCAGCACAGTTTACAATAGCAAAGACCTGGAACCAACCCAAATGCCCATCGATGATAGACTGGACAGGGAAAATGTGGCACATATACACCATGGAATATTATGCAGCCATCAAAAACGATGAGTTCGTGTCCTTTGTAGGGACATGGATGAACCTGGAAACCATCATTCTCAGCAAACTGACACAAGAACAGAAAATCAAACACCGCATATTCTCACTCATAGGCGGGTGTTGAACAATGCGAACACATGGACACAGGGAGGGGAGTATCACACACTGGGGTCTGTAGGGGGAAAAGGGGAGGGATAGTGGGGGGGTGGGGAGTTGGGGGAGGGGATAGCATGGGGAGAAATGCCAGATATAGGTGATGGGGAGGAAGGCAGCAAATCACACTGCCATGTGTGTACCTATGCAACAATCTTCCATGTTCTTCACATGTACCCCCAAACCTAAAATGCAATAAAAAAATAAAAAATAAAAATAAAAAAATGATGTGTTAAGTCCATTCTCAAGACACATTCATTTAAACTTCTCATTCAGTATGAGAAAATTTTATTTCTTCCCTTTGTCTTGCAGAATAATTTAGCTTCCCACCCTGGGCACGATTCACCAAATAGAGTAAGACCACAGATAAAAGTGACAAAGAAACACAGGCAATGAAGAAAACTTCTAAAAACAAATACCCCCGAGAATCCAGTATCATATCAGCAATGATGGAAATGATGGCCAACCCAAGATTCTGAATGGACTGCATGAAGCCATATGCAGTTCCCAGCTGATGGTCAGGAACTACAAATGCCACCACTGGCCACAATGCACAGGCAAGCAATGAACAGGAGATTCCCAGAAGACACATAGCAATCCAAGGGTTCCACATTGTAAAGGCCAGCATCACGTGGGACACAAGAGTGGCTGCTACCACGCATGGAACCCAGATGATGTTCCTCCCTGTTTTATCCACCGGGAGCCCAAATACCGGGGACATGGGAGCTGATATGACATATACAACACTGTTAATTGCACTTGCTGCCTGGGGAAGAAAATCCAAATTTCTCTGTAAAGAAAACTTTCCCAAGTCCAATAAAAGGGAACACAGCAACATAATAGCAGACACAGATGATAAACATGAGCCACAGGGGTAAGGAGAAGTCTTTTACATCAGCTAATTTAATAACTTCACCTGTTTTTCCTTGTTCTTTATGAAGGACTCTCTCCGCTCTCTGATCCAAGTAGGCAAGGCCCAAGGCACAGATTAGTGAAAGAACACACGTTATACCCTCGATCATAAGTGTGACCCCAAGGGCTGTGTGACCAGCAGAACCTAACAAAGCTTCAATCTTAGAATACAGCCAACCCATGAGGTTCATGTTTACTGTACTTCCAATTCTAGCCCTGCTAAGTTGAAGTCCAAACACCAGGTTTAATTCTTTGCCTTTAAACCAGCTCACAGCATATGTACTCTGGGCAACTGCTAAGGACTCTCCACCAATCCCGAATACAAATCTTCCAAATTCCATCAGCCAAAAAGCATTAAATATTCCACCCAGAGCAAAAACAACCTGTCCAATGCAAACAAAGCAGCTAAAAATGATTGCCCCCCATCGTATTCCAAATACTCGGTCTATCAAAAAGTCACCAAAGAAACACAAAACTACATTGGGCCAGGAATACCAGGCATACAGCAGCATGAATTTCGTGGTATTCACTTGCATATCCCGTTTCACCTGGGTCTGAAGGGCAGCAGGATTATCATGACAAAAATAGCTGCCGAAGCCAAGGAAGCACATCAGTAACAGCACCAAAAGCCGGTGCGCCAGGCGACTGGGGTCGCAGAGGGCCGGCAGGGCCCCGGGGGCGGCGGGGGACACCTCTGTCGGCCTTGTCAGGGCCGTGAGCCAGCAGCCCCCCGCGCTTCCTCATCCTCCTCCTCCATTGCGCGGACCGGAGACAAACATCATATTCTTAAAACATACTTTAGCTGGAGGGATGTGTGTGTGTGCAGTTTCCTCTTACTATACTTGAAAACAATTTTGCTGTCATCCCACTTCTATTGCTGCTGTTGAGATCTACTGAATGTATTGTTGCTCCTTTGAAGGCACGCTCTCTTTTCTCTCTGATTCCTTTTAAGATCTCTTTGTGATTGTTATTCTGCAGTTCCATTATGTTAAGTACTTTTCAGACTTTCTGTATATGGATTTTTATCTTTTGAAAGTTTGTAAATATTTTTAGCCATTATCTTATCAAATATTATGTCTGTCTTATTTCTTTTCTTTGCTTCTGAAAGGTTTGTTACACCCATGTTAAACTTTATTATTCTACATTTCTTGCTTCATAACTTTGCTTTCAAATGTTCCATGGCTTTCCCTTTCTACGAGGTATTTTGTGTAAATCGAGAGCTATACTCCTATTCACCAATTCTCTCTTTAGTCATGTCTAATATGAGTGGTGTTGAAGCAGGAGCGGCCACAAGAAACAGACCTCCTGGACACTGAACTAGGAAGGAAGAGGTGATTTATTCGGCCGTGAGCAAGGCGACATAGTTGTCTAACAGCCAGGCTCGCCTAACAAAGAGAAGCTCTGCCTTCATACAGGGTTACAACTCTAGATATTACACGTGAAAGGGTCTTGGGTTTACAGCCTTAGAAATTACTCTGGGCAACTGCTAAGGACTCTCCACCAATCCCGAATACAAATCTTCCAAATTCCATCAGCCAAAAAGCATTAAATATTCCACCCAGAGCAAAAACAACCTGTCCAATGCAAACAAAGCAGCTAAAAATGATTGCCCCCCATCGTATTCCAAATACTCGGTCTATCAAAAAGCCACCAAAGAAACACAAAACTACATTGGGCCAGGAATACCAGGCATACAGCAGCCTGGTATTAGGTATTAGGTATAAGACCCGTGAAAGGGTCTTAGGTTTAGTTTTAGAAACTACATGTGAAAGGGTCTTGGTCCATGGAGTAGGCATGGGGTGGGAGTTTGGTCTTGTTTAAATAAAAATAATGCCTTCTGGAAAGATTCCCCTATACTATGCCTGCTATCTATAGGAAGGCGATTAAGGAGGCGCCGGGTCAGCCAGCCTTTTCTTCTATTGAAATGCAGTGTGGAAGTCAAAGGGGTGGTGGTCCTAGATGCTTGGGTCTCTTTCCTCAGTGTCAAACTCATTGATACAGATTTTTATTTCAATTATTACATTTGTTTCTAGACATTCTACTTCATTGTCTTTCAAATCTCCTTAGACATTAGTCTATTTTTTTAACATTAAAAAATTTTTAATTCTTTGTCTGATAATTCCGGTATCTAAGGCCTTTGCAGGTCAGTTTCTAGTGTTTGTTATTTCTGCTTATTCACTTTATGATACCTTGTTTCCTTAAATGTTTATTTTTTTGTGAGCTACTTGTTTTCCTTGGAAATTTATTTGAGGAAATTCTTTGATGTCTGGAATTAAGGCAGATTCTTTCCTAAAGGATTTATACTTACTTTTGCTAGATGCCTGAGAAACCACTTCTCCAGTGTCCCTTGCAGCTAAATTTTCACCCTGAGCATGTTGTTATTGTTGTTTTAACTAGATAGTTTGAATCTGTGCTACAAGTGAGACACGAATTCAGCAGGACTTGCTTTACAGGACCCTGCTGATAAGACAAGGTACAAAAAAGAAGCTGGCCAAAACCCACCAAAACCAAAATGGTGACAAAGTGAAGTGACCTCACAGCTCATGATACACTAGTTGTAATGTATTAGCATGCTAAAAGACACTCCCACCAATGCCATGACAGTTTACAAATGCCAAGGCAATACCCAGAAATTACCTTATGTGTTCTAAAAGGAAAAGAACCCTCAATTCTGGGAAGTCCTCACCCTTTCCCTGGAAAACTCATGAATAATCCACTCCACGGTTATCAAGTCATCAAGAAATAACCATAAAAATAGCCAACCAGCAGCCTATGAGCGTTGCTCTGCCTTGATATAGCCATGCTTCTATTCCTTTGCTGTCTTAATAAACCTGCTTTCACTTCACTTTGTCGGCTTGCTCTTGAATTCCTTCCTGCGTGGAGTCAAGGACTCATGGCTTCCTGGGCTGAGCCCCACCTTTGGGGTTTGCTCTATGCCACAAAAGTGTTTAAGGTGTCATCTATGTTTACATCTTTGCAGAGGCGGGTTTTCCCACCTCTGTTCTGCACCAGGGAGCTGAGCAATTTTCTTTGCTGTTGTTTTACTGTCAGGTCTCCATATGCAAGCCTGGAGCCTGAAAGTCTGAAGTCTCGCTTGCCTCGGCCTATGTCTCCCACTCCCCTGCCTGTGTTAGCCATTGTCCCTAATGGCCCTGGTGGCAGAGCTTCCCAGGACAAGCCCCTCACCCAACCCTGCCATCGTAACTATTCTTATAATAATGTAAATATCTCTCACTCAACCCTGCCATTGTAACTGAACTTGTGATCATGTATACTCCTTGCCCCTACCCCCGACCACTGTAACTGAACTTACTCTGCAACAACACCACCCCCCAAAAACTACCCAAACCTATAAAACCAACTTCTATCCCACTGCCCTTTGCTAATGTCCTTTTCAGCCTTAGCCCACCTGCACCCAGGTCAATAAACAGCCATGTTGCTCACACAAAACCTGTCTGGAAGGTCTCTTCGTTCAAAGTGCGTGGTTTTCAACATTAACTAGATAGTTTGAATCTGTGCTGCAAGTGAGACAGGAATTCAGCAGGACTTGTTTTACAGGACCCTGCCTGGAAGGCTGGAGACCACTAGGTGGGCTTAATGCCTTATTGCAATGCTACAGTGTGGTAATGGGGAGAGGTGGGTATTGTTGATGGAATGAAAGCCAAACTCTGTACAATATTTAAAGAGGCTTATTCTGAGTCAAATATGAGTGACCATGGCCTATAGCACAGCCTCAAAAAGTCCTGAGAACACATGCTCAAGGAGTTGGGTTACAGCTTGGTTTTATACATTTTAGGTAGATGGAAGTTATAGGCAAAGACATAAATTAATACATGTAAGGTAAACATTGGTTTGCCCCAGAAAGGTGGGGACATCTCAAAGTGGGAACTCACAGGTCATAGGTGGATTCAAAGATTCTCTGATTGGCAATTGGTTGAAAGAGCTAAGCTCTGCCTAAAGAGTTGAAGTCAGCAGAAAGAAATGCTTGAGTTAAGATAAGGAAGGAGGGTGATACAGGCCAAGGTTCTTGTTATGTAGACGAAGCCTCCAGGTAGCAGGTTTCAGAGAGAATAGATGGTAAATGTCACCTTTTGGATCTTAAAAGGTGTCAGATCCTCAGTTAAATCTCTCTTTGATCAGGAAAAGACCTAGAAAGGGAAGGAGATTCTCTACAAAATGCAGATTTCCCTCACAAGAGAAGGCTTTGCAGGACCATTTCAAAATATGTCAAAGAAAAACGCTTTGGGGCAAAATACTTTCATTTTCTTTAGGGCCTGTTGTCATGTGATGCTGT
Source organism: Ateles fusciceps (assembly GCA_036589455.1). Lineage (NCBI taxonomy): Eukaryota > Metazoa > Chordata > Mammalia > Primates > Atelidae > Ateles > Ateles fusciceps. Next base: position 1,663,310 of record JAZHEH010002229.1, read on the forward strand.
ACCAGAGTCAGGTTGGAATTTGGTATCTTATTGCCACAAAAAGTCTGTTTTGTCTGTCTTTTGATCTCTATTTTCATGCTAATTCCAGTCAGCTGTGCCTCAACTCCAAAGGGAAGGGTATAAGCATCTGATCTCCTTTCCCATCATAGCCTGAACTAGTTTTTCAGGTTTCTTTGGGATTCCCTTGTTCAAGAGTGGGGGGGTGCATTCAGTCAGCTGAGGGACTTAGAATTTTTTTTTGGTTTACAATATGTTTCCAGGCCAAGCCTACACTAAGGGAGGGGTTCTTCAGAGTACCATCTTTGAGGGAAGGTCTCCCAGTATGTCCCATTTTGGCTGTCCCATGCTTTGCCTCCTGTCTCTGGTGCTCCCAGAGGCAATGAAAGCTGAAGCTCAGTCACCCAGCTTGGCAAATGTCTGCAGGCTAAAAGCTGACCCTGCTTGCCTCTCAGTTCCCACTTGCCCCTAGATTTTGCCCTGTGGATTTCTTGGTTTCTTGCCAGCTCATCAGTGCTTTTAAGAATCCTTGAGAGATTCTACTCATGAAAAAAAAAAAAAGAATTCTCTGATTTTCAAACGTTTGAGTTATTTTCAGCAGAAAGGATGATTTGGGTAATTAGATTGCCATATTGCCAAGAGATCCCTGCAGAGCTTGTTTTTGTGAAACATAAAGAGAATAAAATGACGTCTGATAAAATGCACAGGTTGGTAAACAATGCTCTGCTATTAATCTTGTGAACAGGTATTTCAATCCTGTTATGTGAGTCAAGCACAAAGTGACTTTTCCTTTCTTCTCAGGTAGCATGAAGTATTACAAGTCAACCTTGTGACTTCCTAAAAAAGAGATAAAAAGACATGTGAAGAAGGAATGGATTACAGAAATGAAAGAAAGGTTTTTTTCCGTCAGTTGGAATTATAAAATTTCCAAGTGAAGGTGAGTAAGTCTATACTAGTGTTAGTATAGGAACAAGTATAGGAGTAAAAACAAATAATCCTGAATAAATAACATGAATCCTCTGACACTCTTAAATTGGCCTTATTTAAAAAAATAGGTAGAGTTTATCTGCTAACTTTTCCCTAAGTACAGACCTAAAAGGGAAACTAAACAGGAATCTTTTCTGTTTCACCCAGATATAACAATGACTTTTGTCTAGTGAAGTGGTAGGCACCAGAACGAAGTTCTCTTAACTTACCAAAAACTAAGCGAAAACCCCCGAGTGGGCATCTCCTTGCCCACAGGGCAGCTTTCCCCCGTGTGTGGATGGCTCCCTTCAGAGACAGGTAGAGACCGAGCTTCTTTCCTTTGAGGAGAACAAGAGGTAAACAGCAGGTGCTGCCAGCCTGGCCTAGGAGGCTGGAGACCACTAGCTGGGCTCAATGCCTTATTTGCAAAATTATAAATTGAATTCGATGACCGTGAGGGTCACTCTCAGCTTATTAGATGAATAAACAATAGGGAGCTTTTGTTTCTTTTGTTCTTGCAGGTCCCAGGCTCGCATCTAAGCATCAGCTGTTCTGAAGCTCCTTGCACGCACTGGGGAAAGCTGCCCTGTCTGTCCTTCCTTTGCAAGGTCTCTGCACACACCTTAGCCTCTCCCACAGTCCAGCACCCCTTTGGCCCTGTCCTCAGTGAGAGAGAAGGGAAGGAAAAGTCATTTGGGAAAAGTTCAGACTGCAGAAGTGGCCTGCCTGAAAAATCACCACAACAGTCAAAAATAAAATAACCTGGGAAAAAACTCAGGCTGCACCTGCAAACAGGGTCCAGCACAAAAGCTCTTTCTTCTTTGTACAATTAGCAAGCTCCCAGGAAAAAGTTTCCTCCCCTTTACAGGCATATACATGGTGGGAACTTGCACAGGGAGGTAGGGGGCTTACCTGAAACAAAGTCGTAGTTATACAAACAAGAGAAGTAGCGCTTTGTGCTTGCCTAGAGACACACCCACAGCTGCATAAGAGGAGAGTTACACAGAGAGTTTTACTGATAAGAAAAGTTACTCAGTTACAGCGAAGAGAGCGGTTTTTTATAAAAAGCTTCTGAATTCAGCTATAACCCAGCAATCCACTCGGACTCACCTCTCTGCTGCAGAGTTTTCTTCTTCGCTTATTAAACTTTGGCTCCGCTCTACCCTTTGTGTCTGCGTTCCTTGATTTTCTTGGACGTGTAGGACAAAGAACCTCAGGGAAACTGCTACATTAAGGTACGTTGGTGAGACTGCAGTTTCAGCATGGTGGCACAGTATTAGCTCAGATAGACTCCAGCCTCAAGGATACTTCTAGAGAAGAAATTTTATGCAAGAGTGAGTGGCTATAGGAAGAGCGTTTTCCAAATGAAGTGGGGTTTGGGAATGGATATGTTAGGCTCACCTTTGACCCTGAGTGAGGCAAGTAGCCAGAAGGATGAGAAAGAATGGATTCTCTAGGTCCAAACTATTAATAATATCCTCATATTGGAAACTGGCCATGGCTTTCATAGCTTCTCCCACTCAAATCTGTGTTAATGCCATGGCCAATTTAATCTTCCAAACAGTGTTATTACCACCTAACTCTCCTGCCTCCGATCAGTAGCGGCTGCCTTCTGCTTGCACGATAAAGTCAAAATATCTTAGCTTGGCTAACACGATCCTCTGGGAGTGAGCACTAATTTATATCTTCCCAAAGTCGTCCTGGTGTTCTAGAAATGCCAGAATCCACACTTACCCTGAGCTTCCCACTTTGTACAAGTATTTCCGCTTAATTCTTTCCATAAAATATAGTGGGGCTTTGTTCCGGAGTTGGCGTCTATTCAAGTAGGAAGAAGAGGAAATGTTTCAGGACAAAGGCAGACAGCTGTCTCTGCTATTAAGGCCCCTTTGATTTGGCTCAGTGCATTCCAATCTTGCTTCTGTAAACCACTCTCATTTGAAATCGTGTTATCCACCACCTGAGTCCCACTGTGATCACCTGTTTCTAATCTCTCCACCTGATTCTGGGGCATTTCAAGGTCTAAGTGGCAGCAGGAGGATGCCTTTTTTTCACTTGAAAGTTTTTAGTTTATTAATCCACGCAATGCCTGTGAGTAACATCATTGCAGCAGCGTGACTCCTTTGGCTTTTTGCCAGCACCAACATTGGCCTTTGCCACCCCCGCCCAAGTTTCTTCATTCTATTCTTGCATTCTTCTCACTGCTTTCTTGAGGTCTTTTTCTTCTCGTGGAAGCAGGCCACGTCTTGCAAGTCTATGTTTGGGCTCCTGATTCTTTGCATAATCCAAAAAAATCATAAATCACACCAAAGCCAGTTATCTTGCCACCAGCAAAATAAGTCCTGAGTCCAAATACAAAGATGACATCCAGTGTGGTCTTGTATATTTTGACTAATTTTTCCAGAATTTTTGTCTTAGGTACTGTTGCCTTCCCGGTGTTAGGATATCTACGGCCATTTGTTTCCTTTGAAGTAGTTGGTTGGTTATGAGTTTCCTGGTCCAGATAGTTAGTGTGTCATTCATGCTGGCAGATGATCTGCAGGCAGCCAGGGAGGAAAACTCAGGAGGATGCTTTAAATCAGATGAGTCTGTTTATGAGCCCCAGACTGACACTTACCTAGTATGTATATATATACATTATGTGTGGTATTCATTAATTCTATCTATGGCTATGTAATAAATTATCCCCAAACTAGCAGCTCTAAACAAGAAATATTTAAGTAATTATTATTTCACACAGTTTCTGAGAGTCAGACATTTACAGGCAGCTTAGTTGGGTGGTTCTCTCAGGGTCTCTCATGAGGTTGCTATCAAACTCTCAGCTTGGGCTGAAGTCATCTGAAGGTTGGACAATCCACTTTCAAGTTCATTTGTGTGATTATTGGCAAGTCTCCATTCTTTGCAGGGCCTCAGTTCCTCACCACAGGGGCCTCTCTCTGCAGGTTGCCTGGGTATCCTCAAAAGCCAATGATGAGAGAGAGAGAGAACAAAAGAGAAGCTGCAGTGTCTTCTGACCTTAATCTTGGAACTGGTACATCCTCATTTCTGCCATATCTTATTGGCCACATAAGGATAGAGGGATCGTTGCGGTCATTTTGGAGCCTGGCTGCCACACTCAACCATGTTTTTATGCTTCCCCATATATACGTTCTAACATCTTTGAAATTGGGCTGCATCTTATAATCAATGATGTGTCACAGTTTAATTGGCAAAATCTCCAGTTAGTGGTATATAAAGTAATCATGTGTATTTTTTTTTAATTGAAAATGCAGAGGGGGTATCAGGAATTGAACAGGGGGCCTGTTGGTCTGCAGTCCAATGCTCTACCCCTGAGCTATACCCCCTCCTTCATGTGTCTTATAATTGTGATATTTTATTCAGGAAAACATCCCACAGGCATGATATTGACGTGGCTGCCTGACTCTCAGCTACCTGTCTTGACCGCATTGCTCATGGCCCCGTCAACAGTCTAGTTGCTGTCCCACCATATGATACTCAGCTCCTTTTCTATGCCCTTGCCCACACCAGTCCTTCTGAGGCATCTTCTTCATGACTTAAATGACCACGTCAGAGCCTAAATCCTGCAGAAGCTTTCCCTGACCACCCTAAAGCGTCATAGTCTCACTATCCTCTGCAGTCCCACAGCATTTGTTAATGAGTCCATCTATTTGGTGCTTAATTTTGTACCTTGCAGTAATTGTTGAGATTTCATGTGTACCTGCTTCACACATACATACTGTATATATGCCCAGCGTGCATAATAAATGCTGCTGTACACGTCTGGAGTGTTGTTTTATTTTTAAAGCAGAATTTTGGGACTCTTTATAAACAACAACAACGAACCTCTGCTCCTGGGGTGAAATTTTATAACTAATCTGATAGACAAAATTATAATCACCAGAAATGTACAACTATACAAAAATGTCTAAGTCAAAGATGCAAAGGCTGAGCTAAAGCACATCAGTTTCCAACAGTTCGTCTACTTAGTGACTGTTTTGTTCTCTGTAACATCTAAGAGCTGAGACTTCTTTGAACATGACTTTTGTGTACTCCATTGCACCATGGGGTGGGGAAAGAGGTGTCTGGTCTACTTTTGCCCACAAAAATAGAAATTTTGTCTGGAAACAGGGTTGGGAACAAAAGATCAGTACTTAACAAAACTCTAGTAAGTGGTTTATTGTTTTATAATATTTTTCAGGATTCATTTAAACAAGTGAATTGATTTCATCTACAGAAGGCAATTTAAAAGTTAAGGGAGACTCAGCAGAATACAGATTACAAAAGTAGAAAAAAGTTAAGGGAGGGTAAAATGCACGAACTTCAAATAAAACTAACTAGAAATCCAGCAGAGAGTATTGCTAAATTTGGGATTTTCTTTCAGTTCCTTGGATCACTTATCATCCGCTTTCTCAGAAAACAAGCAGTTCAGGATTGTTGCTGGAAATGCACTGGAAAGGCCCAGCCCAGCTCTGTTCTGTCACTGTCTCAGAAGCCCTTTATTTTTTATTTTTTTATTTTGGTGCCGTGACTCGGATTCGATCAGAAGCACTTCTATCACCAGATATATATATAAGAAAAAATGAATCATCACTTCTACCTCATATCACATCCAAAAATTATCTAGAAATGGAATATATGCTTACACACAAAAGCTAAAATTATAAAATCTCTTTAAAAAGCATAGGGCAAAAATCTTTATATATTTTGGATAGGCAAAGTGGGTTAGACAAGGTAGACTGTTTGCTGGGCACCACTTTTCAATTCAGAGAGGCAGGAAGTAAGGTGTTCCCTTTTGGTCTTGGGTCTAAGCTGTGCTGACCCTCCTAGCCCTAAATACCTGACACATTTAACCAAATTCGGTTGGTATCTATTCTCAGTATAGGTTAGAGCCCAGAAAAGGGGATGATCCATTGGCACCTCCCCAGACATCTAAGAGTGCATGGATCTAATGTTCTTCAGTTCTTCCAGACTTGGGAATAACTATCCCATAGATGACATTACAAGGGTGGATGAGATAGTGTCTGTAAAACACTCTGAGATCTCTAGAAGACATGATGTCTAACATTCACAAGGGATCACTACAGGTAACTACCCCTCACAAGAATATGTTCTGACTTGTTGTTTCTGAGAGCCTGTCTTTCATATGTCTTAGGATGTCTGTTGTCTTACTTCATTTTGTGCTGCTGTAACAGAATACCACAGAATGGGTAATTTATGATAAACAGAAATGTATTTCTCACAGTTCTAGAAACTGGGAAGTCCAAAATCAAGGTGTTGGTATCTGGCGAGGGTCTTCTTGCTGCATCATACTATGGTAGAAGGCAGAAGAACAAAGAGAAGGAGACAGAGAAAGAGGCACACATTCATTCTTTTCAGGGTCAAATTCATCCTTTTATAATAAGCCCACTCCTGTAATGATGTGCTTTGAATATGCCCCTCAAAGTTCATGTGTGGGAAACTTAATTCCCAGTGCAACAGTGTTGAGAGTTGGGGTCTTTTAGAGGTTATTAGGTCATGAGGGCTCTGTACTCACGAATGGATTAATGCTATTATTGAGGGAATGAATTAGTTATTGCGGGAGTAGGTTTCTGATAAAAGACTGAGTTTGGCCCCCTTCCTTCTTTCTCTCACCCATGTGGTGACTTCTATCACATGCAGGAAGGCCCTCACCAGATAATGGCACCCTGTTATTCGACTTCCCAGCCTCTAGAAATGTGAGAAATAAATTTCTTTATAAATTACCATCTGTGTTAGTCTTTTCTAGCACCACAAAACAAACTAAAATGTGTGATAATGAACCCACTCTTATAATAATGAGATTAGTCCATAAGGGCAAAGTTCTCATGGCCTAGTCACCTCTCATTAGACCCCAATACTGTTGCACTATGGATTAGGTTTCCAACATATGCTTTTTGGGGGGACATATTTAAACCATAGCATCTGTGTTTAAACTGGTGGGTGACTCAAGGGGCCAGTAGGTTAACACAATATACCCTGCCTGTTCTGTGCCCTCTGCCTTCCTCCCTGTTGTCTAGCTCTCCTTGAGTATGATGACAGGCAAAATTTGCTCAAATAAAGCAACTGAAGAACTCCTCTGTTAACTTGGTCCCTGAGTGTCTAAGTTCCTGAAACATGAAAGAGAGACATGTCTTTGACTTAACAATATCACAGCCTCCATTCCTTGTACGCCATGGGAGGCACTAATCATATTCATTAGGGATCTAGTTGCAGAGTATATATCAAAGGAAGAGAACGGAAGTGAGAGAAAACAATTATGTTTAACAAACGAACTAAAGCAATTATGTAGCCCCCCACTGAGTAGAGAGCTTTGAGCTCTGCTTCAAACGGGTTATGAAATAACCATCTGAGAAACTGTATTGCAATTGAGCTGGACAGCTATTTCAGAGAACTCTTTCACAGGATGAGTCAACCAACATCTCTGATTAGAGAAGTCTAAATGGTGCTCTGTTAACAGATCTCCTGTGAGTCCACAATGAGCAATTTTCTGTACTTTTCAGAAGTTCGATAATAGCCACATAAAGTCATTAAAATCCTGCCTCTGGTCATCTTCTGACAGTTACATTTGTTATAATTTTTGACTGCTCAGCATCTCCTGGCCACTCTTCCTGTGTTAAGGAATCTCCCCTATTTTACCTCGCCTCCCCAAAGTAGGCACCAGAAATGTTCTTTCCCATACTAACTTGGCAAATTTGGAAACTCACCTCTTCATCCTGGGCAAGACTTCCTATCATGCGGCTGAAAGGAAACATCTATGAGATTTATATTTATTCCGTGACCCATGTGTCATTTTGTAAGTTGCCAAACATTGAACAAGAGAGTGAATGGTCCATTTATTTGCAAGCTTGGGCTGATGCTCTTACCTCTAAAACCCAAGACCTGTCATCGCTATCAAAGATTGGTACAGTTCAGCTTGGGCATGTGTCCTAGGCCAATCAAACACAACCACATGAGGCTTTGATGGGAAAGAAAAAACAGGTACCATGCAGACTTGTTTTTAAGAAGGATGGAGGCAGAGTACTGGAGCCTCACAGCAAGCATGACCATGGTTCTCTCCAGGCCCACCGTTGAGGTATCACTGCAGTGTCTCTCTGGAAAGCCCTGTGGTGTAGCATGTCTAGCTCTGTTGGGGGCATAGCTCTAAAACCTGACTTTGACCCTCCTGTGCTCTTTCATAAAGTTCTTTCCTGCTAGTTAGAATACTGAGTGATACACCATGCTTTTTAGAAGCTAAATAAGAGAAGGAAAACATGTGAGTGTTTTAGAAAGTTGTATAAGGTTGTACCAGTTGGCAGGGCACGGTGGCTCATGCCTGTAATCCCAGCACTTTGGGAGGCCGAGGCAGGTGGATCAACTGAGGTCAGGAGTTCGAGACCAGTCTGGCCAACATGGTGAAACTCCGTCTCTACTAAAAATACAAAAAATTAGCCGGGCGTGGTAGCACATGCATGTAGTCCCAGCTACTTGGGAGGCCGAGGCAGGAGAATCGCTTGAACCCGGGAGGTGGAGGTTGCAGTGAGCTGAGATTGCACCACTGCACTCCAGCCTGGAAGACAGAGACAGACTCTGTCTCAAAAAAAAAAAAAAAAAGGTTGTACCAGTTGATGGTGGCAATGGCAGTACTCGGCTTTTAGAGGTAAGAAGCATTGGCCTCAGCTTGCAAACAGTTAGACCACTCATTAGCTTGCTGAATGTTTGGCAACCTACAAAGTAATACACAGGTCGCAGAATAAATGTCATAGATGTTTCTTTCTAGCCACATGATAGGATGTCTTGCCCAGGATGAAGAGGTGGATTTCTAAAAGTTGCCAAGGCCACTCTTAGCGCAGGAACTCACTGAAATAAGCCCTGTGCCCTGTACTCTGACATTGGACAGTGGTCCTTTGGAAGGGCAGACAGACACTCAGTTGGTGATCAGCCTCTGAAGACTGCAAAAGCCTTCAATTGAGTATAAACATGACCTAGGAGAGACGGGGCATGGAAGTGACAGACCTGTGCTATGATTTGAGCCCTTTAGCTAACCAGGTCGCAGAATATAACCTCCTTCCATCTGCAAGGAGCATAATATAGAGTGAAATGATTGCATAGGATTCCCCCAGACAAATCCCTTACTATAATGTAATTCTATAAATATTAGACTCTGAACAAACACATAGAGTAAGCCACCTTCAATCTGTCAAAACGGTTAGTCTCTAATATTTGGCCAAATATTGCTAATTCCAGTTTGTGGGCATGTATTGATTTTTTTAAGTAGACATATGTTTGGCACCCTAATAGGCTTCCCTAAAGTTAATTTTGAGATTCTGTGCCAGGTAGGCTCTCTTGGGTCAAAGGAAGTCTACCAATCTCAGGAGATCAGAGCCCAGTGTAGAAAGACCTAGGGAAGCTGAGAAGGTCATCATGTTGGCTGCCACCCAGGCAGGCACTCAGACAGCTGGAGAGTTGTCTCTGGCCATGGGTTCTCTTGGGGTCACTCTCAGCAGCAGGCACGTGCCTGGCTCTCACACTCAGTCATTGCTGTGATTTAGCTCCATTGTCCCTTCTTCCTCCACTCATGCCACTGTGAATTGCCTTACGTCCTGTCTTCAGAATTCCCTCTAGTTCATGGCTTCTGCTTACTCATAAGCACTTCTGCTTTGTGGCTTCAGTTGAGTGCCTTTTATTTGTGTCTTTCAGCTTCTGCTCCCACTCCTGACAGCTAATATCGAGGATAGCAGTTACCTTCAAATTCCTCATAAGAAGCTCCAATGACTTCATTTAGCCACTCTGCACAGCAGACCCTATTAGTCAGAGCTCTCCAGCTGTCCTCCAGAATGGAGAGTCGAGCCCAGACAATATGGTAGACGTAGTGGTGTGCCTTGTTTCACCCAGCCAGTTCCCCTTTTGTGTTCTATATTGCATTACAACTCACAAATGGATGCTTGTGCTGTACTTGTCAGGTCCTTCTCATATATTAGAGCACAGACAAAGAGATAGACAACTAGCTCGTGAACATTCTGAACCTGCACATAAAAGTTGTACAGAGATTATCTGGGCAGATTGTATTTTCCAAAGATAATTGGACCAATATATCCCATCCTGCATTTTCTCCTTACAGTGGGAAGTTGATAATGTGGGTCCATGGTTTCTTGTTGAATCTAAGCAGGCCTGTGACTACAGTGGAACGGAAGCCACCTATCTTCCAAGGCTGAGTCACAACAAGTGGTAAGCCTTCCACCTCTCTTCTTGGGGACCTTGCTCTTGGAATCCAGCCATGATGCTTGTGGAGGTGTTTCAGCTCAGCCCTCGCCAATGTCCTGGCTAACAACCAGCACAAACCACCAGACACACGGGTGAATGAGCATTCAGATGATGACTCCAGCCCTCAGCCTCCAAGCTGCCCCAGCTAAGGGTTAGTGGAGCAGAGACAAACTGTCTCCCACCAAGTTGAGCACAAATTTGCAGATTTATAAGAAAAACAAAACAAAACCAACTCCATGTTAATCATTTATGTTTGGGGTACTTTGTTACCCCGCACTAGACAACTAAAAGGATTTCTTACCATCTCCCCAGTGATTTTATCCCATCCACAGGTCCCCCTCTTTCCTGTATCCTCACCATCATCGTCTCCACTGGCTCCTTAACCTCAGCCTTTAAATGTACTTCAGCAGCTTCCAGACTAAAGGAAGAAAAAAAATCTCTTTATCAAGTCAGATCCCTTCTTTCACTCTTACCCACGAGCTCTGTTCTTTCACATTCAAATTTACCATAATAATTACCTACTCAGTGCAGCTACCTTCAAACTCCTCTGAGCTACTCTACCACAAGCAAGCATTTTCTCTCTGCCCAGTGAACTTCTACTTGCAGAAGCAACAGACAACACTCAATATTTATCTTCCTCTTTGTCTAACACCACAAATCTCACTGTGGGATGTCATCTGCTCATTTGCTCCACTACTACCAAAACGCCTTCCACTCTTTGTGTACTGATGTACAACTCTTATATACTAATGACTTGAGGCTGAAAACAGCTGGGAGGAAACACAGAAATGTAAACCAAAGAAAATGACTGAGGCAAGTCTCAATCAACTTAGAGGTTTATTTTGCCAAGGTTGAGGATGTGCCTAGGAAAAAGAAACACAAATCACAGGATCATCTGTGATTCATGCTTTTTCCGAACAGGGTTTGAGGACTTCAATATGTAAAGGGAAAAGAGTGGGCGGCAGAAGCAAGAAAAAGAATAAAGAGAAGACAGGTCACAAAAGGTGACAAGGGGTTTCTTTTGAGGCTCCACAGATCCCTGTCTTTCCTGTATCCTCACCATCATCCTCTCCACTGGCTCCTTAACCTCAACCTTTAAATGTACTTTAGCACCTTCCAACCTAAAGGAAGAAAAAAAAATCTCTTTTTTTTCTCATTCTCTTGAGGGACCTGGAATCCATGCCCCTATGTGGTCCCTTTTCAAAGTGAATAGAGCCGACCTGTGTGACTAATAGGATACTGCAGAAGTGGTGGTGTGTGGCTTCTAAGAATAAGTCATAACATGCATTGTACCTGCTGCCTTGGCTTCTGGGGAAGCCAGCTGCTGCATGGTTAGATCATTCTGCACCAAGGCCCCCACGGAGAGCAAGCGAGGCCTCCACCAACAGCTGGCACCCGTGTGACAGTCACGAGAAAAAGCCACCCTGGAAGTGGATCCCATCACCCCAAACGAGTCTTCAGATGGCTGCCAGCTCAGCCAACATCCAACTGAGCTTCATGAAAAATCCCACACATGGTGAGAATAACAATGTGTATTGTTTTAGGCGACTGCATTTGGGGGTATTGATTATGCAGCAACGAACAATTAAAACAAGAAGTTATTTTCTACAGTCAGAGGAGTCTGTGTTTGATTTCCACACAGCCACAGGGCCACATGGCAACTTCCCCAAGCCCGGGTTTCCTCCTGCATAAATGACAGTACCCACTTCCTACTGCCATTTCGAGGGTTACATTAGATAACCTGTGTAGGACGCTAACCGTGATGCCTGACACACAGAAAACTTACCGCAAATGTTAGCTGTCATGAGCGTTAGTACTCCAGCTCTACCTATTCAGATGTTCGTGTGGTTACCTAGACATGATTCTTATAACAGCGTCTGAACATAAAAGAAGTGACGGTAATGAAGGGACTCACTTGAATCCACCCAGATGGCATAAAGATTACTTCAAATTGAAGACATTTGAAATACAGCAGATACAGAACGAAGTCTTAGTGAAGCTTCCCTTATCTGACTAAAGGCAGAGACTTAGGAGAATAAATCCCATTTCCTGGGAAGCTTCCAGCCAGAAGGAGACTGACTATTAGAGAAAGTGCATAAACAAACCTTATCAAAAACTGTCTACCTTCCATTTGTTCTCCGACAAGAACAAATAGTCTATCTTTCTCCCACCCTCACCCTTACTCTTTCCCTTCCCTGGTTAAACTGGTATGTAAGCCGTACTCCCAGCTGTTCAGTGAGTTCATCAGTACTGAGTACTCCCACAGGCAAGGGAATCAACTTTGCCTTTTCTTTTGTTAATATGTCAATTGTCAGTTAATGCGCAGGCCCCTGCGCAAAGGGACCTGGTAATAGAGGAAAAGTTTTTCTTCCAACAGTAATATAGCACCTTCTAGGAAGGCCACAGGTATCAAAATAATCACAAGGTCAAGAGTTAGAGATTAGCCTGGCCAATATGGTGAAACCCCATCTCTACAAAAAATACAAAAATTAGCCAGGCGTGGTGGCGTGTGCCTGTAATCCCAGCTACTCAGGAGGCTGAGACAGGAGAATCGCTTGAATCCAGAGGCGGGGGCGGAGGTGGGGGGAGGTGGGGGGGGGGCGCGGAGGAGGTTGGTGGGGCAGAATTTGCAGTGAGCTGAGATGGCGCCACTGCACTCCAGCCTGGGCAACAGAGCAAGACTCTGTCTCAAAAAAAAAAAAAAAAAGAAAGAAATAATAAAGGTGTAGCATTATTAACTTGGATTTAGAGAACCTTAACCTTAGAATCCATTTCTGCAACTTCTGTCAGGGGCTGAGCAGTACTTTTAAGCCACTCTGAGACAAGAAATGTCACATACATGCTTGAGCCAGTGAAAACTGGCTACTGTTAACAAGGAGATCTTTCAGAAAAATTCTTCTGAGGCAGCCTATGCCTGCCGCCTACTCTCTTACCTTCAATAGCTGATTAGCCCCTCTGACTCCCAATTCTGTCTTTCTCCTGGATTTAAGATTTCTGGATGCCCCTAATTACTCTTTGCAAACAGTATATTTCACATTTCCATTTTGTGGTACAAAACCAGGTAAAACTGTTCAAATCAAGAGGACACTGATTCCTACCCCAATTTTCAGGAGATTCGGTCTTTTCTTGCTTCATTATCCCCCTCTAGATAGTCCTGAGATGTCCCTGCATGGCCTGTGCTGGTTCCTGATATCTGCTCCTGCTGTCCACCTGCTCCTGCTGGCCGGAAGGTAGTGAGAATCCAGGCAAGGCTAGCCTCTCCTACTGTGGTCACATAGCCTTCCGAGGGGGAGTCCCTAGACCTCCAGCCCATAGTGCCAGGGAGGTCTAACTGGCTTCGAGATGGGCAAGCCCACAGTGCCTCGCAAGAAGGGCCCAGTTGGCAGTGCAGCCATGCTTCTCCCCCACAGGTACCCTCGCCCAGGGCTGGACGGCGCCCCTGGGCACTTCAGGCAGGCTAACTGCACTACAATTTGGTCAGCATTGTAGAAGTGTTGAAAATCCCAGGGATACACCTCACACAGGAAAACACACCCTGTGCTTAATGGAACCACCTTCTTCTTTTATTCCATTTTTTAGAAAATTGTGGAAAATATAAATAATATAAAATTTGCCACTTGTTATGGTTTGAATGTCCTTTCCAAAACTCATGTTGAAACTTACCCTTAATGTGGAGTATTGAGGTGAGGCCTTTAAAATACGATTCGATCATGAGGCCTCTGCCCCCGATTAATCCATTCACAGATTAATGGATTAACATGTTATTATACAATGCCCCGTGCCACATGAGGATACCACAGAGAGTCCTCACCTGCAATAAGGCTCCCCTGACCCCTGACAACCACCATTCTACTTTCTATTTCAATGCATTTGACTCCTCTGGGAACTTCATATAAGTGGAATCACTCAGTCTTCATCTTTTTGTGACTGGCTTATTTCACTTAATGTCCTCAAGGTTAATCTATGTTGTAGCATGTTGTGGAATTTCCTTCCATTTTAAGGCTGGATAATCAACATGCCATTGTATGAATGGATCACATTTTGTTTATCCATTCATCCATCTGATATAGGAGTTAAGAAGAAATCACCTAGGCAGATAGTAAGGGCATGGGAATCCTCATAGGGCTTTTCTTTTTAATGAAAAGCAGGCCAAATCATTTTCTAACAAAGGGCAGCCTGTAAAGTCAAGCTGCAGACATAGACAAGCAAGTTGGGAGCTTGCAGGAGTGAATGCCGCCAGGAACTAGGGAATAGACATGTTCAAGATGGTGACTCCATTTTCCCTTCTCTGCCAGCCAAGTGTACAGTAAGGAGCAGACAAGATGGCGCCAGCCAAGGAGACTTTATTTGCATAATAAGATTAGGGTGGGGCGACCACTATGATGCGGGATAGGACGATGTGACGCAGGCTATGACGTCACACCTTGTGAACCAATCTGTGAGGCCTAGGTAAATAAGACACCCGCCTCCTCAAGCTGGACTATAAAATCCCGTGTATTTGCCGCCAGCCACTTTTTTCCACCGGGAGACCCCTCGGTGTCTGTATAGAGAGCTGTTTCTCTTTCTCTTCTATAACCTCTGCTCCTAAACTCCTCCTATGTGTCTGTGTCCCAGATTTTCCTGGCAGGAGATGAGGAACCTCAGGGTGTGTACTCCCGACAACGTAGCTGTGTCACATCAATGGACAGTTGAGTCGCTTCCACCTGGCTGTTGTGAATAGTGCTGCTGGGAACACTGGTGTAGCCTCTCTTCTTTTGAAGCGAGTTTAGTGGCCCTCAGTTGTCACTTAAGCAAGTCTCTGACAAGCCCCAAAGCTGCTCTCAGCCCTTCCAGCTCTCCAGGCTGATCTTGTCTCGTGACATTTCCAGGGTTTTCTAGTGCCTCCCCCTGTCGACCACCTGGGCAGTCCACCCCTGAGTCTGGCTTTGGGACCAAAGTTTCACCTTTTTCTGACAAGAGCCTTTCTTTTTCTCTTTCTTTCTTTCTCTTTTTTGTTTTGTTTTGTTTGTTTGAGATGGAGTCTCGCTGTGTGACCCAGGCTGGAGTGCAATGGCGTGATCTCAGCTCACTCCCACCTCCACCTCCCAGGTTCAAGTGATTCTCCTGGCTCAGCCTCCCAAGTAACTGGGAGTACAGGCACGTGCCACCACACCTGGATAATTTTTTGTATTTTTAATAGACACGGGGTTTCACTGTGTTAGCCAGGATGATCTCAATCTTCTGACCTCATGATCCGCCCGCCTCAGTCTCCCAGTGCTGGGATTACAGACGTGAGCCGCCGCGCCTGGTCACAAGAGCCTTTCAATTCATGCACACACAGCCCTTCCCTGGGACATGAGCCTGCGCTATTATAGAATGACAGGCGGAGCTCTTCTGTGACCGCTGCCTCCAACCCAGAACCAAATTCTCCTTGTGCAAGTCTCCTTGGGACCCTACGGTGGATTCTCTCTCAGAGCCTTATCGCCCTTCTGTGGTTGTGGCCTTGATTATCCCAGTCACTCTTTCACATTCCTATATTTTTAGCTACTTTTATGGGGGGGAGACTATGTACTGCCATCATATAGGAAAAAGAAATGTGGCTTCTCCATTTTTCTCGTCTATTCTTCCTCATAGACCCCCACCTTGTAGGGAAAGCGAGAGGTAGGGAAGTTTAAAGATCTCTGTCTCTTCTAGTTTAAAGAGAGTCCTGCAGACAACTGAAATGTAGCTCCCTCTCAAGGCCAAGTTAAACCCTCTCATAGGTAACCCAGTCCTTCCAGGTAAAGGCACCCTTTTTCCATTCGCCCTCCCCATCTCTGCCCCACAGTGGTGTGAGCTGGATGGAGACCCCGGGGGGAGGGGGGGGGAGGCAGAAGGGCCCTGGATCTGTGCAGTGTCCTCTGGCACTGTAGGTCTTTGTTGGCTTGTGGGTTGTCTTGGAAAAGTATCTCACGGGCTCTGCTGCTGGAGTCTGGCTCGCATTGTAAAGTCCCAGTGTGCCATGGCCTTATCACATTTCCATTCCTCTTGCTCTCACTGTCACTCTCCAGCAGGAGTGGGGACCTCCTATGTCCTCTGCACACCACAGGCAGCCGTGGGGGAGCCAGAGCTCCGCTGCAAGCGAAGCCAGCCAGCCCTTCACCCACCTCCAAAGCCTCCTGTACTCAAAGTCACGAAGCTTCTTGGCTCAACTTGAGAGGTGAAAAGAGGATTCTCTGTATGTGAAAGAAACTCTATTCTAGAGTCTATCAGGGCTGGCTCTTAAAAGGTTAAAAGAAAGAAATTTTGTCTAACTGTAGATTAAAAAAACGCAACTGTAAAGACTCAAAGGCGATCAATGACTATTTTGATTTTGGTGGTACCTGCTATCTTTCCTGAGACTGATGGTTTGACAGTAGGAATGGAAGCCCACATGGGAATGTAATTTCATGCCAAATTGAAAATGTATTGACTTCATTTTTTAAAAAGATTATCTTCATTACCCACAGTCAATCTTAAAGAGAACAAGAGGGGTTTCTGCTCGCTTCCCTTTGGGGGACCCACTTCTGGTTCTGCAAATTTTCCCACTTACTCTCAGCAAACCTCACCTGATGACGGGATGGATCTGGGCCCAATCATGGAAAAAGGAGGAGGGGGAGCTCAAGTTAAATGAAAATGTGTTATGGTCTCACTAACAATAATGGGTGGACTCTTGCTTAACTTTTTAGTTTCTTTTGAAGAAATTAAAATGGAAATTGATGTTTCCATCTTCAGAAACCAAAACTTGCCAGTACCCTGCAAATGGCCGATCCCAAATATGGAAACTTCCTAACTCCCTCTTTTGCCTCTCTGCCGTATGGATATCGTTTACATCTTTGACTCTGCATCCTGTGTCACAGACGAAGTGTGAGCCATTTCATGCGCTCCTGTTATTGACCTTTTAATATTTATTTATTTATTTTTTAGACAGGGTCTCGCTCTGTTGCCAAGACTGGAGTGCAATCATGCAATCACAGCTCACTGCTACTTCTACCTCCTGGGCTCAAGTGATCCTCTCATCTCAACCCTTGCGTAACTGGGACTACAGCTACAAAAAAAAAAAAAAAAAAAAAAAATTAGCCTGGCTAATTTTTGTATTACTATTGTTATTATTTTATGTAGAGATGGGGTTTTACCATGTTGCCCAGGCTGGCCTCAAACTCCTGGGCTCAAGCAATCCACCCGCTTAGGCCTCTCAAAGTGCTGGGATTACAAACATGAGCCACGGTGCCCAGCCTGACCCTTTTAAAACCTGGGAGGTATAGCAAGAACTCTGGAAACCAGAGTCCGTGAGTGAGTGAATTCCTTCTAGAATACCTGCAACTATCCCCAAAGTCTTTTATTTATACCTGCTTTCCCTCAAGTGCCACTGTAGGTTCACGAATTGTAAGAAATGTACCCTTGGGTTGGGAACGTTGACTGTGGGGGAGGTTGTGCGTACTGGAGGAGTGAGGCGGGGTATATGGAAAGTCTCTATTTCTTCCACTCAATTTTGTGGTGAACCTAAAACTGCTCGAAAAAGTAGATTCTATTTTTAAAAATGGGGAAAAAAAATCCAAGATCCATTACATGTAAAACTGATAAAAGTATATTCATTACTGTAAATTTATAACTGAAAATTTATATTTACTTAATTTTTAGTCAATGAATAAGAATCATAAGGTGAAACAAAAAAACATGGAATGAGGAGTTATATTTGACAATTAGAGAGTCAGCATCCAAATTACACCTACGTTTTATGTTGTATTCATTTGTATTTTGTTCCTTGAGAAAATACTGATTACAAAGGTAAATAATTACAAATAAAAATGAATTCATAATATTTTGCCTTGAAGTCTCAGGGTATTCCCTAATTTAACTTGAAGAAAAGGTGGCAGAAAATCTTTGCTTCGAAGTTGAATCACTAAGAATGTCTAATACATGCTTACATTCCTTAATGCAAACACAAACGTTTTATAAGAAGTACACAAATTTACACCATGATGTATAATTTTACACCAAGCTGAGTTGAGACTTGCCCATTTGAGCAAAGCTAGTGTGCATTTAACACCTTTGCCTAAGGTCTTGTGGGTTGCACAGACCAAGGCATTTTTGACCAGGCAGCAAGGGGGAGCCAAAAGCCATCCCATGCTCTTCCCCCAAGCCGTGCACCCGACACAGAGCTGCATCTGCCCAGAAGAAGGAGTTTCTTTTCCTGATTCACATGCAGGTGCCTTCTAAAGACAATAAGGCACTATATAGTCAGCAGGGAGAGGTATAGTTGTGTATTCATGCATTTCAGTTTTATATGCATGAATATGCACAGGCACGAATTTCTTGAAAGAGCAGTTGAGAGTTTCAATTTTTCTAACTAATTACATATTTGGAAGATCAAATATATGCACAATAATGACAAGAAAAATTTTATTCAATAGTCTGCACAAAGATAAATTAATCATGGCTGCATAATTAACATGGTGGTATTCTTTAAAGTGTCAAAATTCAGTGTGTAATACACCTAAGAGTATTGTTTGCATCATTTTAGAAGAAAGAAAATAAATATTTCAAAGGCATTTAAGTGAAAACTAAATGTATGTTCTCAAAAATAGGAGAATAAAAATGAGGTCACATATCCATTAAATCTAAATTAAATGGCTTAAATTTTTTGTTTGGTTGTTGTCGTCGTTGTTTTTACTAGAGACAGGGCTTGTCGCACAGGCTGCAGTGCAGGGTGCAGGGTGGTGATTATGGTTCACTGAAATCGTAACCTCCTGGGCTCAAGCAATCCTCCCACCTCAGCCTCCTAAGTAGCTGGGACTACAGGCGCATGCCACCATGCCTGGCTGCGTTTTAAAATTTTTTGTAGAGACAAGTCTCACTGTGTTGCCCAGGCTGGTCTCAAACTCCTGAGCTGAGGCAATCCTCCTGCCTCAGCCTCTCAAAGTGCTGAGGTTACAGGGGTGGGTGAGCCACCACTCCCAGAAAAATGGTTTCAAATTCTTACCTACTTCCCTAGAAATAATTTGAAGGTCAAAGATTGCTGGGCTGTTGGCTAAGCATATCCTTGCTGGTACCGCTGCTATTGCAACCACAGAAGTGTGCAGGGGGTATTATGGAATCACAAAGAAGAGATGCCTAAACCTGACTTAGAAGATGCTGAAAAAAATGCAAAGAAAGGTTGTATTAACCCTGCTATTAATTTTCTGTATTCTGATGCTTTTTTTTTCTTATTATTGCATTTTAGGTTTTGGGATACATGTGAAGAACATGTAAGATTGTTGCACAGGTACACACATGGCAGTGTGGTTTGCTGCCTTCCTCCCCATCACCTATATCTGGCATTTCTCCCCATGTTGTCCCTCCCCAACTCCCCTCTCCCCTTCTGATGCTTTTATATCTGGGGACTTGTTGACCCTGGAAGGACTGTCCCTCCACGACTATTTAATTCCTAGAGATAGTAAAGGACTTGCCATGGAGTGTGCCTTTCATATGCAAACCAGCCAGTCCAGAGCCCACACCTCACAACCACCTTCTTATTGCGCTGTCAGATGTAGGGCCACTATTATATCCTAATCGCCTTGTCCCAGGTGTGAGACAACTACAGATGACCTCTGTGCCACAGAGCCTGCTGAAATTATTCACACTAGACAATCCTAGAGCTGCTTCCTTGCTCACCCATTCTTCCTTCCTACAAAACCACCACAAAAGCTCTGTCCCTGGGTCTCCTGACCAATTCTCGTGCTTCCCCATGTGGCCCTTTGTGATGTGGTATGCCCCCTCCTCTTGGGAACTGTGAGTAATAAATGGTCTTTTCAAGCATAATTATCTCCTGATCTGCTGGCTTCAGTACACTTGAATAATAATAAAACCCACATGTTGAAACAAAGACTTCCTGAAGGAAGTAATGTATGAGATAAGGTCTAAAGAATGTGTCAGCATCAGTCTTTGTATAATGAGGCAACAAATGGTGTTTTAGCTACAGAGAGCAGTACGTGCTGGAGATAAAAAAAAAAAAGGCAAAAGCCACCCAAGAATTCAAGTAGCTGACTGGCTGAAGCACAGAACACGAGGACGATGTTGGTTAAGGTGGGGTTGAAGAGGTTGGCAGGCACCAGATCTGGAAGGTCTTTATGTGCCATGTTTAATAAACTGCGGAAACCATTAGCTACTGTGTTGCCCTTGACCACTAGCCTTTCTCATCTTTCTTCTTCTGCCTGTGGTGAATTTCTCCCACACTTTATGTTGTTTGGTTGGGAACACCTGATTGGTCCACCTGACCAAATTTGACCAATCAGAATCTTCCCTGGGATTGATATATAAATGGTGTGAAAGATACTCTTTTTCCACAGAAGCCACTGGCTTTGGTGAATATGATTCTGGAGGTGGCAGTGGCGGTCTTCCCTGACACTTGAAAAGATGAAGACTAAAGAAGAAAGCAGTCCAATGGAGACAAGCAGACAATAGACACAGTCAGTGAGAAAAAAAATATTCCACTGATTTTAAGTCCCAGTTTCTTGATTCTGAAATTCTAGTTTTTCTGCTCTTATTTGAGTACTATAAACTACCACAAGAATCCGTTTCTATGTGAATATGAAAATTCCTTTTTTAAAGTTTTGCTTTGTATCTTTTCCCCCTTTTGTTCAATCCAGTTTGCTTTGGATTGTTGTCACTTGTAACTAATGGGTCTTAAAAAAATCCTTCACTAAGGAAATTTACAGCTATTGAGTAATTTTAAGTAGGAGAAGGATATAATGGGATATATATTTTAGAATGATCATTTTGGAGTAGTATGGAGAACAAATTGGTGTGGAGAGAGAAGGGAAGGAGACATACGGCTGGAGGTGGGAAGACAAATTGGAAAGCTTTTGCAGTAAATCTGGCAGGGTATGGTGAAGGCTGGAAACAGAAGGGAAAACTAGGCAGTTGGAAAAGATTAGATAGTTACAGAGGCAGGATGATTAATGAGGTTTTGGTAAAAATCTGAAATTGTTAGGCTTCTAATACACTTATTTCAGGATTTAACATTATCATTTTTAGAAAATTGTCTATAGTAATGATGATACCATAATCTTTTCCATGATTAAAGACTAAAATCTTAATCTGGCCTGGTTTGTAAATAATCAAATGGAGTTTAAGAGCAAGTAGCACTCCACAGTGGCTCATTCCTGTAATCCCAGAACTTTGGGAGGCCAGGGCGGGAGGATCACTTGAGGTCAGGAGTTTGA
This sequence comes from Ateles fusciceps, assembly GCA_036589455.1. Lineage (NCBI taxonomy): Eukaryota > Metazoa > Chordata > Mammalia > Primates > Atelidae > Ateles > Ateles fusciceps. The sequence goes on from JAZHEH010002229.1 coordinate 1,684,729, forward strand.
AACACGCCTTCCCAACATGGTGAAATCTTGTCTCTACTAACAATGCAAAAATTAGCTGGGTGTGGTGGTGTGTACCTGTAATCCCAGCTACTTGGGGGGGGGCTAAAGCAGGGAAATCTCCTGAACCTGGGAGGCAGAGGTTGCAGTGAGTCAAGATTGCGCCACTGCACTTCATCCTGGGTGACAGAGCGAGACTTCATCTCATAAAAAAAAACCCAGGAGCAATAAAAAGTGATTTGAGGGTTTCGAAGGGTGGGTGAAGGGAAGTGAGAGCATTCCTCTCACATTTTAAAAAGATGCTTTGACTGCTGTGCAGAGAATGGATAGAAGGGAGGCAGAAGTACAAACAAGGAAACTAGTCATTCTTCAATATTTATAGAACAGCTGCCATGTGCCAGGTACCATACTAGACCCCAGAGATGGAATAGTTAATAAGAAGGATAGAGTTTTTGGCTCCATGGAGCTTCCATTTTAGTGAGGCAGTCAGACAATAAGCAGACAAATTTTCTATCTATCTATCATCTATGTATCTATCTATCTATCATCTATCTATCTATCTGTCTCTCTAGTCTATTCAACGATCTACCTATATCTATCCTTCTCTTTCATCTATCCATTTATATCTATTTAGTGTGTCATCATCTATCTGCCTACTTACCTATCTCTATCATCTATTGATCTATCTCTACCATCTACTCATCTATGCATCCATTCATCTACCTGCCTATCGTCTGTGTATCCATCTGTCTATCCATCTGTCATCATCTGTTCATCTCTCTATCTATCTATCTTAGGAGTTGATAAATATTAGGAAAAAAGGTAAAGCAGAGTATGGGGACATGGCAGGTGGAGGTTTACAGGAGCAGGTTGCGATTTTATTAGGGCTGTGTCAGGGAAGTTTCTCTTATTTGAGCAAAGATCTGGAGGAAATAAAAGGGTGAGCTGCAGTAATATCTGCAGAAGAGCATTTCAAACAAAGTAAACAGCAAACTGAACGTGGGAGCATGCCTATTGTGTTTGAAGAAAGGCACAGGGATCAATAGGGATGGAGCAAGAGAGGAAGTGAGGGCCTGATCATGTAAGTCTTCAAAGGCCTTTGTTAGAATTGATCCTTACCTCTGTGACCAATGAGTAGCCATTCTATGATTTCGAATAGAGAAGACGCCTGCCTTGGCTTAGATTTGAAAAGAATCCCTCAGGGTGCTTTGTGCAGTATAGACTCGCAGGAAGATGAGCAAGACTAGAGGCAAGGAGACAGTTCGGAGGCTGCTTGCATTCATCTAGATTAGGTTCCACAGCCTCAGCACCATAGACATTTGGGTCAGATAGTCTTTGTGGTGGAGGCTGCCCCGTGTGTCGTATGATGTTTGGCAGCACTCCTGGCCTCTGACCACTAGATGCCAGTAGTGACCCTTCCCCCAGTGGTTCCACCTACGACATCTCCATGAGAAGAAGAGTGGACAAAACCTTCCTCAGGTGAGAACCACTGATCTAGATGACATTGGCACAGACCAGAGCGGTAGATGCGCAGGTGGGGGAGAAGTGGTGAGATTCTGCATGTGTTTCGAAGGCCAAACGCGCAGAATTTGTTGATGCATTATGTGTGGATCATGTGAACAAGATAAGAATTGGGAAGATTTTTAGATTTTTGGTCTGAGGCACTGGAACAATAGAACTGCTGTTTACCAAGATGAGAAAGACTATAGGAGGAGCACGGTTGAGAGGAAATCAGGAGTCTAGTTTTGGATGTGTTGAATTTGAGATGCCTGTTGAATCACATGGAGATGACAAGTAGGCAGTTGGATGTACAAGTCAGGAGTTCAGGAATGAGGTCCAGGCTGGACACGGAAATGTGAGAGTCATTAGAATAGAGGTGTTATTTAAAGCTGTGAGGCTGGGAGAGCTTGCCCATGCAGGGGAGTAGAGACAGGGAATGTGTGTTAGCCAGCATTTTAAGATGGCCCTCTGACATCTGCCCTGTGTTATGTCCTTTGAAAGCAGACAGGACCTAGACTTGCTTCTAACTAGTAGAGTATGGCAAGGTAAGGAGTTGTCCCTCCTACAAGTACACTGTGTTTCATTTGTCTCTTCTTTTGCTGACTGGAGTGAGAGGCTCTCCTGCTGACTTTGAGGAAGCAAAGGGCTTCTTGTCAACCACAGTGGAGAGGTCTTGTGGCAGGGAACTGCAGAAGGCCTCTGGGAGCAGAGGGCAGACTCCAACAGATAGCCAAAAAGAGGCTAGGGCCCCCAGACATATGGGCGCAAGGAAATAAATTCTGCCAAAAACCTAAATGAGTTTGGAAACAGACTCTTCCCCCAGCTGAACCTGCAGATGACAACATAGCCCAGTGGACGCCTTCATTTTTGCCTTGAGGGAGACTCTGAGTTAAGCAGAAACAGGACTGAGTTCTGGAGCACATTGGTGCTGAAAAGTTGAGGTCAGGGCAAGCCAACAAAGACTGGCAGAAAACAAAGGCAGAGTCAGAAGCTAAGTGAAAAAAATGAAATATTTCAAGAAAAACAGAGGGACTACTGTGTCGATTGGGGCTGACAGGTTGAGTAATCTGAGATCTGAGAATGACATATGGGATTTGGCAATGTGGTGACTATGAGGGACCTTGAAATTACCTGGAAAAACAGCTGTTTCTGTAGAGTAGTGGGACTGAAAGCCTGATGGCAGTAACTGAGGTTAAAAAGGAAAAACACACATGTCAGGATTTGGATTCATATGGGAGCAGCGAGCGTCTGCATTCTGTCTTGGAGGTAACATCAATAGGACTTACCGACAGATGAGAAGAGAGGGGAGAGAGATCCAAGATGGCCGATTAGCAGCAGCTCAGGATTGTAGCTCCCACTGAAAACGCAGAGAGTGAGTGGACGCCACATTTTCAGACGAATTTTCATAGCCTCCGGACCAAGAGATTCTTGGCGGAGGAGCCCCACGGGTTGCCAGCGCGACCATTTTGGAGGGCGCGGCCGTTTTGCAGGCGCCCCCGACGCGGCGGTTCTCAGTCCGGAGTATACAGGACTGAGTGCCCTTTTGGTTGGCGTTGGAGCTCCGGGAAGCAGAGTCTCCCATTCAGCTGATTGAAAAGCAGACTGAAGTGGGGAACCAGACCGGGAGATTCCAGGGCAGAAAAGCGCCACGAATCTTAACGCTGCTGTTTCAGCCGGCATAGTGGGTCGCCACAGGGGAAGGCTGGTACCCTCCTCCACACACACAAAAAAATAAAAACAGCAGTTGGAACTGCTGAAGATTGAGAGTTTCACAGCAAGTACAGCTGAACCTGGGAAGGTCCAGCTCTGTAGGGGGAGGGGCGTCCGCCGAAGGAAAATTAAGAAATAGAAAAAACTTTATAACCAACAAGCTGGACGTCCACTCAGAGACCTAATCTGAAAGTCAGCAATTACACAGACGACAGGTGGATAAATCCACAAAGATGGGAAGAAACCAGCGCAAAAAGGCTGCAAACACCCAAAATCAGAATGCCTCTCCTCCTACAGAGGATTGCAGTGCCTCACCACCAATTGAACAAGGCCCGATAGAAAATGAATGTGAGGAATCAACAGAATCAGGCTTCAGAAGGTGGATAATGAGAAACTTCTGTGAGCTAAAAGAACATGTTCTAGCCCAATGCAAGGAAACTAAGAACCTTGAAAAAAGGTTTCACGAAATGTTCATGAGAATGGACAATTTAAAGAGGAATATAAGTGAATTAATGGAGCTGAAAAACACAATATGAGAACTTCTCGAAGTATGCACAAGTTTTAACAGTCGAATTGATCAAGCAGAAGAAAGGATTTCAGAGGTCGAAGACCAACTTAACGAAATAAAACGAGAAGACAAGATTAGAGAAAAAAGGGTAAAAAGGAATGAGCAAAGTCTCCAAGAAGTATGGGACTATGTGAATAGACCTAATCTACGTTTGATAGGTGTACCTGAATGTGACGAAGAGAATGAATCCAAGCTGGAAAATATTCTTCAGGATATTATCCAGGAAAACTTTCCTAACCTAGCAAGGCAGACCAATATTCAAGTCCAGGAAATACAGAGAACACCACAAAGATATTCCTCAAAAAGAGCAACCCCAAGGCACATAATCACTAGATTCATCAGGGTTGAAACGAAGGAGAAAATACTACGGGCGGCCAGAGAGAAAGGTCAGGTTACCCACAAGGGGAAGCCTATCAGACTTACAGCTGAGCTCTCAGCAGAAACCCTACAAGCCAGAAGAGAGTGGGGGCCAATATTCAACATCCTTAAAGAAAAGAACTTTCAACCCAGAATTTCATATCCAGCCAAACTAAGTTTCATAAGTGAAGGAAAAATAAAATTTTTTGCAAACAAGCAAGTACTCAGAGATTTCATTACCACCAGGCCTGCTTTACAAGAGCTTCTGAAGGAGGTACTATGTATAGAGGGGGAACAACCAGTATCAACCACTTCAAAGCACCCATCAGTAAGCTGCATCCAGATCCATCTTACATGCAAGGATATACAGAGACTCAAAACAAAGGGATGGAGGAAGATTTGCCAACCAAATGGAGAGCAAAAAAAAGCAGTAGTTGCAATTCTCATCTCTGATAAAATAGACTTTAAAGTAATAGAAACCGAAAGAGATGAGAAGGACATTGTATAATGGTAGAGGGATCAATGTAACAGGAAGAGCTAACGACCCTAAGTCTATGCGCACCCAATATAGGAGCACCCAGATACATAAGGCAACTTCTTGGTGACTTACAAAGAGACTTGGACTCCCACACAGTAATAGTGGGAGACTTTAACATTACATTGTCAATATTGGACAAATTAATGAGACAGAAGGTTAAGAAGGATACCCGGGACTTGAACTTAAACCTCAAACAAGTAAACTTAATAAACATTTACAGAACTCTCTACTCCAAATCCACAAAATATACATTTTTTTTTCAGTAACGCATCACATTTATTCTAAAAGTGACCACATGGTTGGGAGTAAATCACTCCCTAGCAATTGCATAGCATTTCATAGGTTTAAATGAAATATTGGTTGGCTGTTTGTTTGTTATTTTCCTCCCTTATTCCTTCCTGTCTCCATTGTATAACACAATTATTAGTATAAAAAAGCTTTTAATATCCATTTGTAGACTGCATTCTAGCCTGGGCAATAGAGCAAGATTCCCGTTCTCTCTCCCTTTTTTTTCTTCTTCTTTTTCTCTTTATTTCATTCTTTTTTTCTTCCTTCTCTTTTCTCTTTTTTTCTAAAAAAAAAAAAGGAAGCCCTTCTCCATTGTTTGTATTAAAAAAATTAAAAATATATATATATATATATATATAAAAGAACCCTCCCGTGATGCCTGGCACGTGGCAGGGCTTTCGTCAGTAGATGGTAGCTTTGTCCTCTGCCCTGTTCCCATCGGCTTCCCATCTTTAGGAATAGTTACCGCTGCTTCACTGGTTTATCATTTTGTTCCCGTCTAAGGGAACCTGAGGAAGAAGCTGGGTAGGTTCTCTATTCTTTAGCCCTTCTCATTAGTAATTGACGCATAAAAATGTTCATTTCTTAAAGTATTCTTTTTTACCATTTTCTTTTGATTAAAAAAAAAAAATGAGAAGAGGGGGAAGGGAGAGTCATCCCAAAGGTTGAGGCCCTAGCCACTAGATAGGAGGGGGATGCCTTTACTAATATGGGAGAAAACCAGGAGAGGAACAGATAGAGGAGGGGAACTGGTTAAAGTTAGGTTAAAAATCTGGCATCTGTGATATATTCTCATGGAGAAATTCCATAGGCAGTTGGATATGAGACTGAGCTCAATAAACAGGTCAAGATTAGATATTTAACTTCAGAGCCTTCCATTTACAGAAAGTACTTAAATCAATGATATTGTCTAGAATAATTGAAAACAGTGGTTCTGAAAACTGAGAGATGAGGGTACATAGGAGGTGGCGATTTTGCTTCCAGGGCACATTGGGCAATGTCTGGAGGCATTTTTGATTGTCACAACTCAGGCAGGGAGTGCTACTGGCAACTAGCAGGTAGAGACCAGGGATACTGCTAAATATCCTACAATACACAACAAAGAATAATATAGCCCAAAATGTCAGCTGAGCCAAGTTTGAGAAATCCTGATTCGGAAAGCACGTGGCTATAGAAGGAGACTCAGAATCAAGCTTTGGGGAATCTGAAAATGTGGAGATCAGGTAAGAAAGGGTAACCCTTAAAGGAAATTTAGGATATAGGTCCAGAATGGTAGGAGAACACCTGCGTGACTATGGTGAACTAAGGAAAGAACAGGAAATGAGAACCGGGAGACCTTGAGCACAGGTTGCTGGGAGTGGACGTCTTTGCTCACGCCCCTCCTGAGAGAATTTATGTACCATCTTGAACATTTTTAAGTTGACACCTGAAATATTTCATCATAAGTTTATATTTTTAAAAATTAATTATAGGCTGAAAATATTAAAAGTATTTTTAAAAGATAACATAGGGAAAGACTGGCTTGATTGGAATAAAACTTTCCTGATCCAATTTAATTTTTTAAAAAATCCTAGCTTTCAGTTATTTTGTTTTCTTAACCATACTGAATCTGAAAAACATCTATTAAAATGCTGATTTGTGTTTCTACCCTCGTTGTATCTGGACACTTTTGGTAGTCCCTCAAAGCAATTTAGTTTAATTTAAAAGAATCAGTGTCACTAACCCAAAGGGATTCTGCTTTTCTGATTTCAGAGCACGTTAACATTAACCCAAAGACTCTTTTTCTAATGATACCCTTCACTCATAACAACAACAAAAAAAGGAAGTCCTAGTGTTAAAGTCTCTGTTAAAAAATTAAGGGAGACCATTTTTTTGGGCTGAGCTGCTGCACTAGGCCCCAGTGGACCAGACCAAACCAAAATGGAGTCACTCATACTAACTTCTGCTAATCAAACTGAAACTTTAAGGAAGCAGATAGATCCCCAAACGGACCAGTTTTTCCTGAAATCAGAAGATTCCAGTCTACCTGCGTCAGCATCATAAGGAAGTTTCCTCTGCTTTAATACCTACGAAAAATCACCTAAAGTAATCTGATGTTAACCAATCAGAGTCTTTTTTCTATTGTTCTGCTTCTTTGTTCCCACCTTACAAAACCCACTGTTCTGTAATTTCCCAGTGGGACCTCTTGTCCTATTTATTTATTTATTTATTGAGAATGAGTCTCACTCTGTCACCCAGGCTGGAGTGCAGTGGTGCAATCTCGGCTCACTGCAACCTCCACCTCCCAGGTTCAAGCAATTCTCCTGCCTCAGCCTCCCGAGTAGCTGGGATTACAGGCACACACCACCACACCAAGCTAATTTTTGTATTTTTAGTAGAGACAGGGCTTCACCTGGTCTCGAACTCCTGACCTCAGGTGATCCACCCGCCTCGGCCTCCCAAAGTGCTGGGATTACAGGTGTCAGCCACCACATCCAGCCCTTTTGTATTTTGTAAGACGGAGACTGCCCTGATCCATGGCAAACAGATAAAAGGAAATTATATGTATCATTAATCCGATGCATTCTTGGGCATATCAGTTTTACTAAAGAGTGTATATGGAAGTAGAGGATCTGGAAAGGGACTCTCTTAAAATGATCTGTGACCAAGATTGTATAGAGTCTTCAGGTATCCCCAGGGGAATGGTGACCAAGCTGGGCAACCAGGGTATAAAGAGTATTTTACAAGTTATACTGTGAATGACGGAGGGGCAAGAAACTAGAGGTTGCTGACAGGAGGGATCCAGTAGAAAGGCGGCGCTGAGTTACCTCCCAGAGTGGAGTCCTGGAAAGGGCCAGAAAGCATGAGTCCCAAGCACCTGTGGAGGCACCTGGCTGCATGACACGGGAGGGGGGACACTTACTCCCCTATGACAGTCTCTCACCACTCTTCTCACTCACTCGGCTTTATCTTTAGTGAACTTTTAATTTGTATTAGTTTATTGTGCATCTGTTCAATTACAATGTAAATTCCATGATGATAGGACTTTTCTGTATTGTTCATTACTGAATTACCAATGCTCAGTGTATTGCCTACCGCATAGTAGGTGTTTAATAAGTGTGTGGGGAATAAATGACAAAAACTGAAAATATGTGGACACAGATATAGTATACATTTGATTTGATGGTAAGAATATATGAGAATTCCTGTGCAACTTGCTTCTGTTTCCCCAACAAAACGTGACATGAGAGCATGAGTTAAGAGGGAGGGGGCGTTGTGGCAGAAGAAGTAGGGGAGAAAGTTGAGGCAAGTCTTGAAGGCATAAACTAGTCATTTTCCTTAGAGGGAAAGTTCCCGCTGGAGAGACAAGGGGGCTGGCGGTCAGTGTTGAGTATGCTGCTGGGGCTGAGAAACTGCTGCCCTGATGTGTGGCACCTTGACACGCTGAACTGGAGAAGCAGCCTCAAGGTCTCTACCATCCGCTCTCTCCCCTGGCTCCGGTTCTTTGTCTCTCCCAAGCACAGGATGAGGATCCTCTCTGAAGTTCCCTTATATACCTAGAAAGCAGAACCCCAAAGAGGAACGCAATTGCCCTCCACTCACTCCCTGAAATCTCATTTTCTCTAGCAGGAAAGAAGACTGAAGGGTGCGACCACAACTGGATGGACTTTTTCACAAGACACTGTCAGCTTCTAGGGCTCATCTAAATTCCAAAGTGAATCATTTTCAGGTTAATTTCTGCCTCCTGGGTCCATTCATTTCCCCTGTACATCATTTTACTCCTACACCCCATCTCCCCCTCTTCCCAGTGCTTAAGTACGCTTAGTATTTTACAAATTATACTGTGAATGATGGAGGGGCAAGAAACTCAGAGGTTGCTGACAGGAGGGATCCAGTAGAAAGGAGGCGCTGAGTTACCTCCCAGAGTGGAGATGTGGAAAGGGCCAGAGAGCATGAGTCCCATGCTTAAGGGTACGTAAGCATCAACCAGCGGCTCTTTTGGAGTTTTCATGTTTTGTATGATTCCAGTGCACATGTGTGCACATAGTAAATTTCTGATGCTCATCTCTGTTAACCTGTCTCTTGTTATAGGAGTGTCAGCCTTAACCCTTTATGATGGGGAGGAAAGGGATCACCCCTTTTCTGCCTGTATACCCATTTGAGGTTTGTGGTTGAGTATTTTAAAGGGCAATCGGTTGGCTCAGTTCTGTGATTGATTTCTGGGTGTTTGGCTTATGCAGCTGGCATTTGGTGGAGCCATTTATCAAGAAACAAAATGAAGGAGGATAAGCAGGCCTTTCGGGAAAGATAATGAATCAACTTTTGAACATGCTGAGTTTGAGGCATCAGTGGGACTTCAAAGCGAAGTGGTATTATACATGGGCCTAGTGGAGGGGGGGAAAAGAAGCACGTGGTGAAGATGTGATAGGAGAACTGTGGGTCTGTGTTCCGGAGCTCAAACCAAGGGCACAGCTGAGATGACTGCGGGAGAAGGTAGCGTGGAAGAGAAAGGTTAGCAGACCCTGAGGAGCGCTAATGTGAAAGAGTCACATACATTTATCATGCTTGAAGATCGTGTCGCTCTAAGCAGATTCTGAGGCTTCAGGGTCAAGGCTGGGTCTTGAGCTTCATTCATTCTTAGCCCCTGTCACAGCGCTGGCCACGCAGAGGACAACTCTAAAATTCACTCTGATTTTATGTCTCTGCACTTTCATTTATGAGAATCCTATCACAGTTTATGATTTGAAATGCTGCTAAGGGATACTTTTTTAAAAATCATAACTTTCATACAAATATAAAAAGAATATCTGTAAAGATTTTAACTCAGTAATTAACAAGAGAACTAGTAAAATGTCACGACCACTTCCAGAGATAATCTAAAGACCAGACAGATATACAGCCACGGATGTGCAAATGAACTTCCCTAATGGATGCAAAACTGGCTTTTTCCAAAGGAAATTGAGGCAGGAAGGGTCAATTGTACTTTCACAGGATAAAATTTATTTGCATGTTTATGGACAAATGTTAATATTATTTGCATTGCTATCAGCTATCCACAACTTACAGAGTTGTCAAATAGCTTAAAGAAAGGCACAGGATACACCATAGAATCACATCTGGAATGGCATGCTAGACCGACGATTTTTCCTTTGAAAACAACTGTAATCTTTTTGGTTCATTTCAAAGTCACAATTTCCCCTATAGTGGTAAAAGAGAAAGATGTTATCTCTACCATTTTCATGAGCGAAGTCTATTACAAAATATACATGGAAGTATATTTGGGCATTACTATAACATTTACTAATTGATTAGGGAGACGAGACAGACTTGGGGGACCCCTAACAGAATCTCTTCTCATTGGCATGGGGAAATGCTCAGGAATCAAACCAAACCACCTCAAACCCACCCTGGAATGAAGCAGAGTTATAAACAAAATACAGAGGATGTTGAAATAGCTCGTTGGTTCATTGAGCTTTCCAAGTCAGAGTGCAGGTCCTGAAGGTGGTGACTGTCTCCCCCTGTCCCTCTGTGACATGTCTGCCCTCCTCTAGGAATGCAGGACCATCCATACATATCCTCAGCTTTCAGTTCAAGCACATGACCCATTTAAAAATGGAAATGCTCCTATCCTTCAGCAGTGAACAAGGGGGACTCTGGTTGCTGGTGGAAAATTCAGCTGCTTGAGTCCCACAGTTCAGGAGAGGATGAGCATGAGAACTTGGTGATGATTACTGGAGAAAATGCTCCTATGATTTCCTGAGCATAATATTTCCCGTTGCAATTTTTGAATGTTCTATAGCAAACCTGCCAAAAATGTGAAGACTATAAATAGGGGAGGGTGGGGAAGAAAAAAATGGGAGCTGTCACAATGCCACTGAAAATAGGGAACTAAAAACTTTCCAGAGATGCAAAGTCAAAGGGGGGATTAATATTTACTGAGAAATGCAGTAGCAGGTGCATACTTTACAAAGAAATGCCAAGAAATGTCAGCTGTTTTTATTTTCTTCTTTTGATGTGTAAACTGAGGTATTAGGGAATAGGAAATGATGTGGTGTTTGGAATTTGTTTTAAAATATATTCCAACACAAAAAGAAGGTCTTGATGCGGTGGGTGGGGCGTGGACAGAGGAGTCAGGTTGATGATGGTGGAAGTGAGGTGCTAAGTACCTGGGGTGGGTCCTTGCGCCTCTCTAGACTTGTGTGTGTTTGAAAATTTTCATAACAAGAGAAAACAAAAAACTAAACAGAAAATGAGGCTTTCATTTCCTCCAGCCAAACAAACATAACAGGGACTTAGGATGCACTTTTCCCAGTCGCTCCTCTGGCAGAATATTTTGATTCTCCAGCTAGCTTCCAGCTCTCATCCTATTCATCTGTTCTCTAGACACTGGCAGGAAATAGGTTCTTCAACAGGGCCTGCTAGGTCCAGTGGTAGGGAGTAGATCGTTTTGGATTCTATGCCTCCATTTTTTTTTTTTTTAAGTGACCAGTTTCCTATTTGGGATACTTGAAATACAAAGTCTCATGGTAAGGTCTTGCCCTCTGCTGTCTGATTCCTTTTTACTGGCTATCATGGCATTAACGTCATCTCCAAAGAGAAAAATCGGGAGGAGAGGTCTAGGTTCCTCAATAAAAGCAGGAAGGAAAGGTTTGCAGAATGAAGAGTGTGAAGTGAGGTTTGTGGTTTGAGTCGTTAGAACGTAAAGGAGAGGGCCGGGCGTGGTGGCTCACGCCTGTAATCCAAGCACTTTGGAGGCCAAGGCGGGTGGATCACCTGAGGTCGGGAGTTCAAGACCAGCCTGACCAATATGGTGAAACCGTGTCTTTAAAAAAAAAAAAAAAATGTAAAGGAGGAAAGAAGAAAAATGAATCATTTGACACGGTATTTACAGCTAGCGGAAGGGACAAGAGGAGAAAAAGCAAGAGAGAAAAAGGAAGAACGTCTCAGAATAAAATTGAAGTGGGTGGGGGGGAGGAGGAGGAAGACAGTCTGAGAAATTGGTTTGGTTGCACCAGTACCGGTCACAACACAAAAATTTGTCCATTCCTGGTTGAAATTAAAAACAAATATGCATACACATGTATTTGTCTGCTGTGTTTAATCAGATAGCGAGGCATTCCTCTAAGAATCTTGAAGACCCAAAGTTGCGCTCAGAGGCTGCCCACCTGGAACGGAGCCCCAGGTTGAGCAGGAAGCTGCCTAGAGGACTCAAAGCTGTCTAGCTGACCACCTTTTTTCCCTCTGAGTTCCCCGTAACTAAGCCCAGCAGAGGAGACGCTACACTTCTCTGTGGGTGCAGAGGCTAAGGGCAGAGTCTCCATAGAGGCGTCAGGGCCCACCAGGAGCAGTGACCCCGCATAGGGAGGTGAAGAATGCGACCACAGTGATATGTCCAATCTGGAAAACGGGCCTGAGAACCAAAGGGCCAACTTTCGGCCATGCATAACGAAGCGGAGCAATGTCAGGGGAGAAGGCACTGGGAAAGCGTTGCAGGCCAATTTTTCCAAGCAGGAACGGTGGGGTGGGAGGGAGAACCGCTCACCCCTTTTGATCCACCCCTGCAGCTCAGCCACGCCTCCTAGGGAAGTGAGCAGCCTCGCAGGAACCCGCGCGAGGCTGTAGTGCCGCTCTCCGCCGCATGAGGGAAGCACGGCCTAACCTGCGCGGCGGCGGCGGTCCCGCGCCCCTCTTGGCCAGAGCCAGGCGCAGGCTGGCTTGCGGTGCTGTCGCTCATTGGCTGCGGCGCGGGCGCTGCCATGTTGGCGGAAGCGGACCTCTCGTGTCGTGGAAATTGGCGGTGGCTGCGGCCGCCGCGTCAGTCTGCTCAGCCTCCTGCGTTTTTCTCGCTTGGATCTTGGCACTGAGAGGCGGTGGCCGGCGGGATGGAGAAAAGTAGGATGAACCTGCCCAAGGGGCCAGACACGCTCTGCTTCGACAAGGACGAGTTCATGAAGGTGCGCGCGTCCTCGGCTCCCCGGAGCCGGGTCATGGGGGTGCCTCTGCCCTGTGCCCTTTGGGGGCCCTCTCTTCTGGAGGCTGCTCCTGCTCGCGCACGCTCGGTGTCAGGTCCTCAGCAGAGACCTCGCTGCACTTCGCAATGAGTCTTTTGGCCTCAGGTTTGGCAGGTGCAGCCTGGAGAAAGCAGTTCTGTAAAATCGTGCATGTTACACGGAAAGGCCTGAAAGTTCTGGGCAAGTGGTTTTGAGCTGAATGTCAAAGCGCCTGTTAGCCGGTCCTGTTACCATGCAGTGAGGTCAGATTTGCCAGTCCACCTTGTCGGAAAGAAGCTTGTTGACCAGGGCCTTGGAGCTCATTAATTGTGTGTTGAATCAATCTCCGAGCCCACGTACTTTCCTAGGGACTCGGTCGGAAAAAAAGAACTTAATCTAAAGTTTTGCCTAACATTCAGCTAAAGCTTCTGGAATGGGATATTTAGAAGCTTGGAACGTTCTGACTATTGCAGTACAACAAAGCAAACCATCCTCTTTAAAGAAGTTGCTCTACTTCTTTTTACATGATGCACATGAAGAAGTTGGTAGTCGTAGGTCATAAACTTAAAGAAATATAAACTGAAAACACTTCTTTGATGATAAAGGTTGATCAGGCGCAGCCTTGAAAATGGCCAGGCTTTGAGTCAGAGCTAGGAGGAGCTTTGCCTACCTATTTGGTGTGTCCTTCTGGGTCTGCACCTTAAGCATTTAAAAAATGTTTTTATTTAATTTCCTAAGGACTAGGATTTTTGACAGCATTTAGTAGTTGGTTTCAGTGTTAACACTTTTAGCTTGTTAGTAGACACAATTTTGAGCAAGTGAGTTGAAATCTCTTACTCTGCCTTCTTGGTGATTTACAGTGTTTTGTATTTTTCTAGATTAATTAGCCTATTTCTTTTGATAATATTTGCATTCAGATTATATCTCGAAAGCTCTATTTTTTAAAAAAGTATATTATGTATTTTCTCCAGTGTGACCATATCATTTTTAGTGTGTAGCGCTTCTCTATACCCAGAAATAGCATATCTTGTTCTTTTACAGTGATATTCCTGCTAAACCACTGTACTAAAAGGTGTAACCTTATTAGGATGTCTGAAAGAGTGTACAGAACCAACTCATTGATCCAGAATCCCTTTGTTTTGCCCGCTGGCTAACAGCTACCATGAAATGAGGGTGGAAAGAAACAACTAAGGATACGTGCTGGGGAGAGGTGCCCTGGAAGAGGAAAGGCCGCACACAGAGATCAGGGGCCTTGTTGACTTCAAGAATCTCGGAGTACAGATAGTCTCAACTTGTCCATCTCTTGACATCCTCAGGCTTCCTTCAGGCTCAACACCAGCATCTTCTCTGACTCACTAGCCCCACCACCTTTCACACTCTGAGTTGACAGAATGCCTTTGGTAAATGCAGCTTCAGGAAGTGAAATCACAGAAATATAAGTTCTAAAATAGAACTTAGAGTGCAAACTGGGGAGGTGGCTGGAATGCCAGCAGCTGCATATGCCGTGGCTCTGTGAATAAGCCATCCATTTTGTAGTGCTTATAAATGTGACAACATACAGAGAAGAAAATACATAGAACAGCTGTTCTGTGTAAAATGCTGTTGATTTTTTAGGTGGAGTTTGAAGATAAAGGTTATTTGCAATTTGTGTTTCCTTAAACATGTATAAATGTATATAAGTTCTATTTCCATGGCAGAAAGGATGGGTGGAGCACTTGCTGTCCAGGGTGTATTTCTATGTTTGTGTCTCATTCAACACATTTGGTAATTGGATAGGTTTTGTGCATGTGAGAAGGTGGTATTTGCATTAGGAGGTTTGAGATTGCCTGAAATCCAGTCAGTTGATGGGAAACTGTGGTTAAGTTGCCAAAGATCATGAGGGCATGCTAGTGCAATGGTAGCAATTGTTCAGTCAGTGGGCATTCCATGGTCCCCTGCTATGCACTAGGCAGCAGTCTAGACATGAAGGTACAAGGATAAATAAGATACGGTTTTTGGCGCTCTAGCATGGTGATAGGAAGGACGTATGTGCCGAGAAACAGCACTTAGTCCAAAGTGGCTAGCAGATGGAAGGATGGCCAGGAGTGAGACTGCGAAGGTAAAAAGTTAGATGGGTGGGGTTGCAAGTTGCAGTGGGCCTTGTATACTGTACTGACGGATTTGCACTTGATTCAGGATTCATTGTGGAGTATAGTCAGGCTTAAAGCAGGAAGTGACGTGATCATATCTATTGCCATTGGAGCTGACTGGTGGCAGGAGGCTACTTAAAAGTTGTTTCAGTGGTTTTTATGAGGTCTGAGAAATACAGGAGGGGATAGTTTGTGAAAAGTATTACATAAGTGATCAAAAAGCAGGAGTGGCAGATGAACGACTCACTTGAAGGTTCGAAGGTGGTGGTGGCATGATACTGTTGACTTCGTCAGCTTAAAGAAAGTATGCACCCCATACTTTCATTAGTGTTAAATTGGGGTAAAAAAGGAGAGCAAAAGAGAAGATCAGGTGGGACAGAGCACAGATATTTGTTAAATGGAAGTGACAGGATGTAGGGTTTTTTTGCCTTCTCATAAATATGTCAAACACAGGTACAATATTGAACAGAGGATTTAGACATAAAACTGATTAATCCATTTAAACATAAGTTCTTTAGAACTTAAGTGCTACTATTTTATAAAACTTCTAAGATCATCTGTCCATAGATGCTGGAAAGCATTTTAGCATGTTTTGAATTTCTCAAGCTTCAGTAATTTAGTAACCAAATAAAGGTTTAGAACGAGCTTTGGGAGACACGAGTTCCAGACTAACTGGGTCATGTGTCAGTGGGGGCCACCTTGCACTGGGGACAGCACTAGGTTTGAGGGCGGGGCAGGAGGGAAGAGTTCCAGGGGACGTTTTTGCCCATGGCTTGCTGTTGTGAGGTAGGGTTCCCTTCCTATGGTCTTTCCCATGGCTGGTGCCTTCGTGACATTCAGATCTCAGCTCAGACATCACTTTGTAAAGGTCTTCTACCTCCTTTTCATCACTCACTTTCATAGGGTTCCATTTCATTTCCTTTGTAGCACTTACTACTCTTCATAATGTTTATTTGTTTACATGTTTATTTTTTCTCATTTCTCCATTTGAATATATGCCCCTTGAGGACAGAGATGTTGTCTTTGCTTTTCATTGCCGTGACCCCTGTACTTACAGCAGTGCCTGAGTCACAGTGTGAATATTTATTTATTGGGTATCTCATTGTGGTTTTATTTTTGTTACTTATTTTATTTTAGATCCAGGAGGTACCTGTGCAGGTTTGTTACATGGTTATAGTGTATAATGGTGAGGTTTGGGTGTCTAGTGTACTCATCACCCAGAAAGTGGTGTACCCAGCAGGTAATTTTTTAGCCCTCATGTTCCTCCAGTGCTTCCCCTTTTGAGTTCCCAGTGTCTATTAATTTCATCTTTATGTCCACATGTACCTATCATTTATGTCCCACTTAGAGAAGATGTGGTATTTGACTTCCTGTTTCTGAGTTAGTTCATTTAGGATAATGGCCTCCAGCTCCATCCATGTTGCTGCAAAAGATACGATTGCACCTTTTTTATGGCTGCATGGTATTCTATGGTATATATGTACCACGTTTTCTTTATCCAGTCCTCCATTGATAGACACTTAGGTTGATTCCATTCATGTGTCTTTTTTTATATAATGATTTCCTTTGGATGGATATTCCCTAGTAGGATTACTAGGTCAAATGGTAGTTCTATTTTTAGTTCTTTGAGAAATCTCCATACTGTTTTCCATAGCACTTTCCATTCTCACCAACAGTATGTAAGCATTCCTTTTTCTCACATCCACAGTGTTGTTTTTTGACTTTTTAATAAAAGCTGTTCTGATTGGTGTTAGTTGGTATCTCATTGTGATTTTAATTTGCATTTCTCTGATGATTAGTTATGTTGGACTTTTTTTCATGTTTGGTGGATGCTTGTATGTCTTTTGAGAAATGTCTGTTCATGTCCTTTGCCTACTTTTTAATGGAGTTACTTGCTTTTCTCTTGTTGATTTGTTTAAGTAGACTCTGGATATTAGTATTTTGCTGGATGTATAATTTCCAAATGTTTTCTCCCATTTTGCAGATTGCCTGTTTGCTATTTGCTTTGCAGAGATTTTTAGTTTAACAAAGTCTCCTTTGTCTATTTTTGTTTTTGTTGCATCTGCTTTGAGGTCTTAGTCATAAATCCTTTGCCTAGACAATGTCCAGAAGAATTTTTTCTAGGTTTTCTTCTAAGATTTTTAGTTTCAGGGCTTGCATTTAAATTTTTAATCCATCTTGACTTAATTTTTGTATATGGTAAGAAATAGGGGTCCAGTTTTATTTTTCTGCATGTAGTGAATAATTATGGAATATGCAGGGGCATTTATTATCTGTTGTCCCTTCGTCTTAAAGAATGGTTTGAAACACACAGACATAGAAGAGCTCATGCTAATCTTTTATGACTTTCAACCTATAGTTTATTTAATGTACAGTTTAGCAGATAGTATTTTGTATTGGTATTTATTTCAATGAGACTGAACATGTTTTGAGGGCAGAGATCATGTCTTCAGCTTGGTGTTCCCTCTTAGAAGTACCGCCTATCATTATGATCATTATGAATACAGAATGATGATGTCTGGGGGATTTGGGTCCTGTCATGGCTGCAGTAGCTGGTGATATGGTAACTTTCTATATTTTGGGAACATTTTACTTTTTGGCATTCAGCATGAGGCAGCTTAGAGAATTTTGCTCCTCTGTTAAAAGTTCTATGAAATTTTCTCGATGTTAAGGATATTGATATCTGGATCTCAAGTAAGCTTTAACTTATTACTTCCCCAGTTCTCTTGTGTTAGTCATTGTTTGCTATCCTTGGGTTCAGCTAGTTATTAAAGCAGCCAAACTTTTAAACTTTGTTTGGTTTTAAATTTGACTGTCACTGCTATTCTAGTTAATGGTTCTTAAGTTTTCCGCAGCTGGTTTGTTTTGCTGTCTTATTATCCTGTATTTGATTTGTTAGTCAACTTCTAGCCTTTTGGGGCATTTGTAATTTACCTGGGTTTAAGTCAGAAATATCTCTGAGTATAAAGAGAGATGATTTTTCTTTTAATTTCTGGGCTTATAGAGCATAATTCTTGACTTCTTTCAGCTTTTCATACATAGGCATATATTTTAACAAGAAAAAAAGTATACTTTAAAAAAATTGCCTTTTAACTAAAATAGCTTATTTTAAAAAGTGGGTACTGTTCCATTCAGGAAAAGAAAGTTTATCTTCCTTAATGTTTTATAATTAATAGACTATTTTTTGGAGCAGTTTTAGTTTTATAGAAAAATTGAGCAGAAAGCACAGAGGTCCTATCTATCCCCTCCCTTCCCACGTCACAGTTTCTCCTATTAACATCTTGCAATAGTATAGTACCTTTGTGTCATGTATCCACTATTACGGTATCATACAGAACAGTTTCACTGCTTTACACATCCCCCATGCTCTGCCTGTCCATTCTTCCAACTCTCCTGGCACCCTCTGCATTCTCCTGTCCCTAACCCTAGGCAACTACTCATCTCTTTAGTCTCTGTAGTTTTGCTGTTTCCAGAATACCTTATATGTAGTTGGAATCATATAGTGTATATAGCCTTTTCAGATAGGCTTCTTTTGCTTAGAAATATACATTTAAGATTCCTCCATGTCTTTGTGGCTTGATGTAGCTCATTTCTTTTTATTGCTGAATAATGTTCCATGTGTGGATGTACCACAGTTTGTTCATCTGTTTACCTACTGAAAGAAATCATATGCTTCCAAGTTTGGCAGTTAGCATAAGGCTGTTATCAACATTCACTTGCAGGTTTTTGTATGGACATACATTTTTAACCCATTTGGCTAAATAAGGAACTCAATTGGTAAGACTCTGTTTAGTTTTGCATGGAACTGCCAAGCTGTCTTCCAAAGTGACTTCCATTTTGCATTCTTTCCAGGAATGAATGAGAGTTCCTACTGCTCCATAGCCTCAGAAGCATTTAATATTGTCAATGTTTTGGATTTTAGCCATTCTGTTCACTGGTGTCTTGTTTTAATTTGCAGTTCCCTAATGATATGTCATGTTGAGCATCTTTTCAGATCTTTTGCCTGTTTTAAAATTAGGTTGTTTGATTTCATACTTCTTGCCCACCCCAGCTTTATTTAGGTATGATTGTCAAATAAAAATTGTATGACAAATAAAAGTTATGTACAGTGTGATGATTCAATAATGTATATACATTATAAAATGATTACCATAATCAAGATAATGTATTCATGAACTCATATAGTTAACCACCTCTTTTGGTAGTGAGAACACTTAAGATCTACTCTCTTAGCAACTTTCAAGAATACAGTATATTATTAACTGTAGTCATCATGCTATACATTAGAACTCCAGAGTTTATTTATCTTGTAACTAAAAGTTTATATCTTTTGACCAGTATCTCTCCATTACTCCCAACCTCAATCCCCATTCTCCAGCCCCTAGTAACCATCATTCTACTTTTTGTTTCAATGGGTTTGACTCATTGATTCATTTCTTCCTTCCTTCATTTATTTATTTATTTATTTATTGGAGACAGAGTCTTTGCTCTGTTGCCCAGGCAGGAGTGCAATGGCACCATCTCGGCTTACTGCAACCTCTGCCTCCCGGGCTCAGGCAATTCTCATGCCTCAGCCTCCCAAAAAGTCGGGGTTGCGGGTGCATGCTACCACACCTGGCTAGTTTTTGTATTTTTAGTAGAGACGGGGTTTTGCCATGTTGGCCAGGCTGGTCTTGAACTCCTGGCCTCAAGTGAACCACCCACTTAAGCCTTTTAAAGTGCTGGGATTATAGGCATGAGCCACACGCCCAGCCAGAGTTTGACTTTAGATTCTACGAAGACACTCCGTATTAGTGAGTGTCTAATTTTGTGCTGCTGAAACAGAATACTTGGGACTGGATAATTTATAAACAATGGAAGTTTATGTGGCTCACAGTTTTGGAGGTTGGGAAGTTCAAGGTCAAGAGGCCGCATCTGGTGAAGGCTTTCTTGCTGTGTCATAATGAGGTGTAGGGCATCCTGTGGCAGGGGATGGATGAGAGGAGCATGCAAGAGCAAGAGAGGGCTGAACTCACTTTTATAACCCCCTCTCAAAAACGAATCCACTCCCATGATAACAGCAAGAATACATTCATGAGGAGAAAGCCCTCGTGACGTAATCACTTCTTAAAGGTCTCCCCTCTACTCTTGTATTGGGGATTAAGTTTTCAGCACATGAACTTGGGAGACATTTTCAAACCATACTAGTGAGATGATATAAAATTTGTATGTCTGTATCTGGCCTATTTTACTTTGCATAAATATCCTCCAAGTTCATCCATGTTGTTGCAAATGGTAGGATTTCCTTCTTTTTAAATGCTAAATAAGATCCCATTGTATAGAAACACAACATTTTCTTTATCCATTTATCTGCTGATGAATACTTAGGTTGTTTCCATGTCTTGGCTATTGCAAATAATGCTGCAATGAACATGAGAGTGCAGATACCTGTTGAGATAGTGATTTTATTTCGTTTGGATATATACCCACTTGTGGGACTGCTGGATCATATGACAGTTTTACTTTTACTTTTTTGAGAAACCTCCATATTATTTTCCATAATGGTTGTGTTTTCTTATTATTTTAAATAGTTCTTTGTGTAGTTAGGATTCATCTCCTTTATGAGGTATGTTTTTTGTGATTATTTTCTCCTAGCCTGTGGCTTATCTTTTTATTCTCTTAACAGTGTCTTTTACAGGGCAGAGACACTTTTAATTTTAATGAAGTCTAATGTAACAATGTTTTCTTCCATAGATTGTGTTTTGGTGTTGTATCTGCAAAGTCTTTGCCAAATCTGAGGTCACCTAGACTTTCTCCTATGTTATCTTCTAGGTGCTTTAGTTTTATGTTTTAAAGTTAGGTCTGATCCATTTTGAGTTAATTTGTGTGAAAGGACCGTCTCTCTCTATATATTTTTTACACGTGTGTGTCCAATTGTTCCAGTACAGTTTGTTGGAAACTGTCTTTTCTCTGATGTATTGCCTTTGTTCTCTTGTCAAAGATCAGCTTACCATATTTGTGTAGGTCTGTTTCTGAACTGTCTGTTCTTTTCCATTGATGTTATCTGTCTGTTTTTTCACTAATACCACTCTGTCTTAACTGCCGTAGCCTTAATAATAAGGTCTTAAGGTTGGGTAATATCAGTCCTCTAAATTTGCTTTTCTTCTTCAATGTTGTGTTGTATATTGTATGTCTTTTGCCTTTCCAAATAACCTTAGAATCAGTTTGTTGATATCTACAAAATAACTTCCTGGGATTTCAACTGAAATTGCAGTGAATCTGTGGGTCAATTTGGGAAGAACTGACACTTTAACAGTATTGAGTCTTCCTATCCATGAACATGAAATAGCTCTCCATTTTTTAAGGTCTTATATTATTAGAGTTTTGTAGTTTTCCTCAAATAGATGTTGTAAATACTTATTTGTACCTAAATATTTTACTTTTTGTGTGCGAATGTAAATGGTACTGAGCTTTTATTTCAGTTTCACTTGTTCGTTGCTGTTCTATAGGAAAGCAGTTAGCTTTTGTATATTAGCCTTGTATCCTGCAACCTTGCTATAATCACTTATTCTAATAAATTTTTTGGTGATTCTTTGGGATTTTTACACTATCATGCCATCTGAGAACAAAGACAGATTTCTTTTTTTCTTTCTTCAGTATACCTTCTTAATATCCATTTCTTATTTTATTAGCTTGGACTTCCAGTAAAACGTTAAATAGGACTAGTGAGAGGGACATCTTTTCCTTTTCCTTCATTTTAGGGGGAAAGCATCTAGTTTTTCATTAATATAATGTTATCAGTGGGTTTTTTTGTTGATGTTCTTTATTGAGTTGAAGAAGTTTTCCTCTATTCCTAGTTTTCAGGTTTTTATCATCATGGATGTGGATTTTTGTCAAATACTTTTTCTCATCTATTAATATGATCAATTTTTCTGTTGTTGTAATGGATTACATTAGTAGATGTCCTGATGTTGAACCAGCTTTGTGTATCTGGTTATTTGTGGAAATAAATCTCACATGGTTATGGTGGATGATTTTTTTATGCATTATTGGATTTGATTTGCTAACACTTTGTTAAGGATTTTTGCATCTGTGCTCATGAGAAATGCTAGTTTGTAATTTTCCTTTCTTGAAATATTGTATTATTTTGGTATTAGGGTAATGCTAGCATCATAGAATGAGTTGGGAAGTGTTCCGTCTGCTTCTGTTTTCTGGAAGAAATCACAGAAAGTTATATAATTTCTTGTAATTATATAATTTTTTCCTTAAATGTTTGGTGAATTCACCAGTGGCAAGGGTGATGGCCCCTCTTTTCTCTGATATTTGTGGCTTATGTTTTTTCTTTTTTCTGTCTTGGTTTTCCTGGCTAGAAGTTTATCAATTTTACTGATCTTTTCAAAGAACCAGCTTTTGGTTTCATTGATTTTTCTCTATTGATTTTCAGTTTGTAATTTGATTGATTTCTACTCTTATTTTTTCTGTTTACTTTAAATTTAATTTGCTCCTCTAGTTTTCTAAGGTGAAAGTTTGTGTTATTGATCTTAGATTTTATTTTCTAATATTTGCATTCAACACGATATTTTCCCATTTAAGCACTGTTTTTGCTATACCCCACATATTTTGCCAGGTTATCTTTTTATTTTCATTTAATTCCAAATGTGTTATATTTTCTCTTGAGACTTCTTTGTCTTATCTATTATTTAGGAATGTGTTTAATCTCCAAGTATTTTGGGTTTTTTCAGATATCTTTCTGTTATTGATTTCCAGTTTAATTCTACTTGGTCTAAAAATATACTTTGTATGATTTTTTCTTTTTTTAAATTTAAGGTGTGTTTGATGGCTCAGAATGTGGTGTGTCTTGGTGACTGTTCCATGTGAGCTTGAGAAGAATGTGTGTGTTGCTGTTGTTGGATGAAGTGTTATGTCCAGTTTATTAATGATATTGTTAGTTCAGCTATGTCCTTACCACTTTTCTGCCTAATGAATTTGTTCATCTCCAGAAGAGAGTTCTTAAAGCCTCCAGCCATAATAGTGGATAATCTTGGAGGAGAATAGATGGGTAGTTCTATGTTTAACTTTTTGAGGAACTGCCAAACTGTTTTCTACAGTTGCTGTATTATTTTACATTCTCACCAGCGATTTATGAGGGTGCTAGTTTTCCTGCATCCTCATCAATACTTATTTTCTGTTTTTCCTCCCTTTCTCCTTTTTTATTATAGTCATCCTCATGGGTATGAAATGGTATCTCATTGTCGTTTTGATTTTCATTTCCCTAATAACTAATTATATTGAGCATTTTTTCATGTGCTTTTTGCCCATTTGTATATCTTTGGAGAAATGTCTGTTCAAATCCTTTGTCCATTTTAAAATTGGGTTATTTATTAACCCTTGTCAGATATGTGATTTCCAAATATTTTCTCACATTCTGTGGGTTGTCTTTTCACTTTCTTAATAGTGTCTGTTGATGCATGAACGTTTTTAAGTTTAATTTATCTATCGTTTCTTTGATTGCTTATGCTTTTGGTGTCATATCCAAAAACCATTGCGTAATCTAAACTCATGCAAATTTTCACCTATTTCCTTCTAAGAGTTTTATTGCTTTAGCTTTTATATTTAAGTCTTTGAGCCGTTTTGAGTTAAATTTTTTTTGTGTATGACATGAGGTTAGTGTTTAAATTTATTCTTTTGCATTTGGATATCCACTTGTCCCTGCACCGTTTCTTAATCCGCTGAATGCTCCTGGCACCCTTTTTCAGAAGTCATTTGGCCACAAAGATACTGATTTTAAGTTATTTCAAAATGCTTAATCTAAAATATAAAGTAAAAATATTTATGGCAAATGAAATACGTGTCTGCTGTTATGAGTTTTGGGTTGTTTGTTGTCACAGCAAACGCCGCCTGATACAGAAACTTAGTTCTTATGCTATGTAACATGTTTGTTTTAGACATCTGTAGAATATTTCATCCGACAACAGCAAAATACACTCTCAAGCTCACGTGGAACATTCACATAGCGTAAGAAATAAGTTTCTTAGAATATATGCATCAGGTAGCTTTTGATATAGAATAAATACGTAAGTGACAAGAACAAGTAAGTGGTAAGTAGCAAGTTGAGTACTCATATTACCTAGTAGCATTTGCTCATTGGAGCTGGATTATACAATTTAGAATGGCTTCATGAAGTTCAGATCTGGACAGACTTCAAAGAATATTTAGCTGAGGCAATTAATGTGATCTAGCCTAAAGCCATATGACGGGTTGGTATCAAGGCTGTGAGTATAAGCCAACTCCTGCCTCCGTGTTCCTTCTGTGATGTGCCATGTAACTGTGAACGTAAGGTGGCGTCTGAAGTAGTCTCAAGAAGCAAGACGTCCAGGCTGATTCTGGCCTCAGATAAAGAAACAGGTGGTGTTTCAGTAAGTGGCTATGAAATTATGGATTGGAAAGAAGTCCTCTTATCTGACACTATCAGGGCAGGTATTTGGTTAACTAAAAACAGAAATAAGTACTCTGAAGGAATGATGCATACAGACCTTAATATTTTCTTTTCTTCTTTATTTTTTTTTTTTGAGATGGACTTTCACTCTTGTTGCCCAGGCTGGAGTGCAGTGGCGTGATCTTGGCTCACTGCAACCTCCGCCATCCGATTCCCAGCAATTCTGCTGCCTCAGCCTCCTGAGTAGCTGGGATTACAGGCACCTTCCTCCACGCCCAGCTAATTTTTGTGTTTTTAGTAGAGACGAGGTTTCACCGTGTTGGTGAGGCTGGTCTCGATCTCTTGACCTCGTTTTCCGTCTGCCTCAGCCTCCCAAAGTGCTGCAATTACAGGCGTCAGCCACTGCACCCAGCCCTTAGTATTTTATTTTAAAACATATATGTGTATATTTATTCTCCATTGATGTAGTACCAAGCTCTTTTATCTGAAAATTAATCTGCTGATTAAGTTTCCATATTTAGCATTCAGTTTTTGTTTCTTCCATTGAATGAGGACCTGAAGGCATTTCCAAAGAATCGAGGTATAGATACCTTCTAGACTTGTATTATCCTCCTGCTCTCTGCTTTCCCAGGTTCATGGTTATTGCACCCATATCTAATTCAACAAACATTTTCTTAGTAGTTTGCCTGTATGAAATCTTTTCCAGAGCATCTAGTTCTCATAAAAACAGTTACCTTTTTCCCACTCATATTCCACTGGTTCATATAATATTTAATAAAATTATGTAATCATGGTAATAAGTTCAAGTGGCCTTAACAAGTTTGGGAATCATCCCATCTGATTCTCAGTGATCAAAGAGCATAATGGATAAAAGTCAAAGTCACACGTGAAGTTGACAGTAACTTGCTAGCCATAAGCATATCAGCCTACTAGGGGCATCAGAATGCTATTCAGGGAAAGCAGAGATCATAGCTAATCATGTGAGACCAATAACCTGGAAACTGGTTAAGCAAGCTTCTGCACATCTTGTTAATGGAATACATCCATGTAAAACGTGAATGCAAATTTATATTGATTATAAAAGACATCCAAGTTGTATTGTTACATGGGAAAAAGCAGTTTACATAACAGCATGAGTATTAAGATTCTGTGTGTGCATGTGACACATAGAAAAACATCTGGAAGGATGTGAATCACAATGTTAAGCAGAGACAAAATTTAATAGTGCTTATCTCTACAGCATGAGAATTTGATTGTCTTTTTTTTTTAACTCTGATGGAGATTTTTAATATAATTTTTGTTGTTTGAAAGTTTTACATTGAACATTTGTTACTTTAAAATTAAGGGGAAACATTGTTTCTATTTTGAGAAGAACCTGATTGAATTGTGTAGAATTTTAGACAACCGGAGAGAATGTGCTCAGTCAGGGGCCACCCTTCTTGGCACCTTTGTAAAGTGAACAAGCACCTTCATACTGTCATGGATAAGCCAAGATGCTTTTCTTCCTGCAGCAACATGGCCTTGTAAATGATGGGAATGGACTTTCTTATTCTTTCTTCCATTTCATTTTCATATGTCACTGTGGTATCATTGCCATAATTTTTTCTTCTCTGGTTTTATTTTTCAGGAAGATTTCGATGTCGATCGTTTTGTGTCTGACTGTAGGAAGCGGGTGCAGCTGGAAGAACTGAGAGATGATCTGGAGCTGTACTATAAACTTCTTAAAACAGCCATGGTCGAACTCATCAACAAGGATTATGGAGATTTTGTCAACCTTTCAACAAACTTGGTAACCTTTAAATCCACGGTCCCGACATTTACGCACATACCATTTCTTTCTCAGTCATACTTACTCTTAAAAGTGTTGTGTGTTTTTAGAAACCTTTTAGTTAATGTTCCCTGCAGAAATTTGAAGAGATCACTAATCTCCTCAATAAAATAACCAAACTTTCTTGATACACGGTTTTGCTTTTTTACTCATTTAAAACTATTCTAAATTGAATATTTTTTGAATTTGATATTATTAGTGAAAAGCAAGGGCTAGTAATAGCATAATGGTTGTTTTCGTTAGCTGCTGATTACCATGAAATCTCTCTGGTTTAGACCAATTTGCAAGAGCAAATATCAACTGCTCTTGAGGAAATACTTATTTACTTTCAGATATGTATGCTAGCCAGAGCTAGATTGAGAGAACATTGGCCAATATTGATCTTTAGGAAGCTTGGTTTTATAAAATGTAAGAATAGTTTGTCATGAGCATATCAGTTGTTTATAAACATGTTTATAAGTTGTTAGAAGTGCTTATGTTTTAATACTCTCAAAGTTTGCCTTTTGGTCATCCTGTTCCTATTTTATTTGACTTTTTAAACTCTGTCCAAAGAAGTACAGAAAGTAGCCATTTCCATGGAAATTTTAAGAAGCATTAAAATTAATGAGTCATATTTGCATTTGGGAAATGTACATCTGAGATAAATGTTGTAGTAGGATTAGAAACCTAGAAAATTATATTTCCATTCTATTTCATTTGGATTTTTCTCAAGGGTTATAATGGTTAGGACAGATGGAGTCCTTCAGATTTCACATCAGCTGGTCAAATATTGTAAATTACAGACAGATAGCTTTTTACCTCCAGTTAACATTTCTCAAATTCATTAAAATATTTTATTCAGAAGCAAATTGCCTAAGGAGGCTTTTATTTATTATAACTTCTCTTATTTTTAAAGTTTTCATGTACATCAAAGGTTTTTTTCACATTCTATCAACAATGTTTATTGTAAACTAACATTTATTATTACTTAGCAATATATGATTGTTCATTTTATTGTACAGAAAGAATAATGTAAGTCTAGCAGTGCTTTGATCATTAAATAGATACTTAGCTGGTACTCCTAATTGTGTAGTGTATGTGTCAACATGATTTCTGCCTTTAGGTTGGCATGGACAAAGCCCTCAACCAACTTTCTGTGCCTTTGGGACAATTACGAGAAGAGGTTCTGGTAAGTTTCCCAAATAACAGTAAACAGTTTACCATAAAGCGTGATATGCTTGTTTGCCCCTCCAAAAAAGAATTCCTTTAATTCGTTAGGTTGTTTTTTGTTTTCTGAATGTTTAGTAATTATCATACCCTCAGAAAAGTTGTAAATCATTCTCTCTATTTTTTTTTTTTGCATGTGATACTATAACCAAAACATTTATGTTTGATTTGAAGATGACAGATTCTTAGAGTAGATAGCTTTAAAATGTGGGGGGGGAGGAGAAGGCTATTTGAAAACTCAACTTGTTACTGTCAGCTCACTCATATGTAGGTAGTCACCAATTTAGGAATAGCTTCTATTTTAAAAATTTGTAGTTTTACAAATATTTCCCTAAATAATATTTTATATATTGTTAGGTTCCTAGACTAGTCCGCAGAAGCGCTTTAAACCCTAATGTAACTGAAGGATAATATAAAATTAATGTAATAACTAATAGACATTGTATTTTATTTTAATGTTTCTATGAGGTAATGTCTGCTGTGAGTTGGGACTCGCCATGTCTAACCCATTGAAGACAGGGACTCTGTCTGGACGAACAGTAGAGGGGGGCGTTTTGGCATCATTTTCAACAGAAAAGTGTGCTACCCTGCACTGTCCCTGCTGGTCCACCCTGCAGTCTATGTCAGGTGCCCTGACTTCCATGCTCTCTAGCATTGATGAGCTGTCATAAACTTGGTTCATTGCACCATTATTACCTGTGTATGTCACCACTAGATCATGGGCAGCTTGTATAGCCTTATGTACTTAGCCCCTAAGACAGTCTCAGGCACATAGTAGGCTCACAGTAGGTGACATAAGTAAACATTCAATGTATGTGTAGTGCTGAAGAAAATGCAGAATAATAGAAATGTCAGTGTTTAGAAGTCCATAGGAATACAGTCAAGGAATAATTCTTAAAAAAGAAGTCTTGAGTTGTGCCTTGAACTAGCAAGTATTTTCAGATGTTTATATCTTGTTTGATTTTTTTAAAAAGCTCTTAAAGTACTTCTTCTTGGCATGGAAGGAAAACTGTCTTTGTGGTTCACTGTTGGATTCCACGCTCTGAGTGGCTCTTGGGTAGCTCTCCTGTCCTCTTCTCAGTGTACCTCTTCCTGCTCCCAGCCTTGGAGATAGGCTGTTTTCCAAGCATCCGTCCTCAGCCTTCTCCTCTCCTGTCTTCTCCTCTCTAAATTCTCTCCCATGGAGGTGGATTCATTCTTCCAACTTCTGCTCTGGCATTAATGACTGCTCTGTCACCTGCAGGCTCTAGTCTTCACTTTGCCACCTGCCAGCACCATCTGCTCTCCCTCTTCCCACAGCTGTCTCTAGAACCACCTTTTTCCTGATTGGTTTACCTATAGATCTATTGTTCCTTTTTGATCTCCAACTCATGAAGCTACTCTGAGATTCTGTGATTATTGAGAAATGAGACCATTTCCATCTTGTTCACCATTGCGTTCTCATTGGCTTCCACAATAGCTGACATTTAATAGGTATTTCATAACATTTGTGGGGATGAATGAATTCACTTTTCTATAGAATTTTTGTTTCTCCAGTTTTTTCTAGCTTTTCCTTTACCTTCATTTTTGCCCTGATTTCTAATTTATTCATTGGCTACTGGACCTGTTTCTCCACTTATGAACTCGCCCTTTTCCTTGCCTCCTGTTCTTGACTTCTTGATTCTGAATTTTCCCAAAACAACTTTTTCAGGATATATTAGTACTTCAAATATGTAGACTCTAGTCTAAAGATCTTGTCACGGCCCTCTTGAATTAACCCCTCCTGTTTTATTTCTACTTTGTCCCCATGTTGAAGCCTGCAGTACCCTCAGATGTATTCCTCGCTGGTCCTGAAATATGTCGTAACTGTTCTGTCTTTCTACCTTGTCTTCTGATAATCTTCTCTCTGTGCTTGTCAGCATCCACAGATTTTCAGAATCTACCTCAAGTCTTATCCCCTCCACCAGACACCCTTATACTTTGACTCAGGTTTCTTTACCCTGACCACCTGTGATGCTCATTGTAGATAGACTGATTTTCTTTTGGCAGCCAACCCTGCATGACCTTAGCTCCTCCAAATCATGAGACACAAACAGAAATTATGTCTAATATTTTGTAATTTGTCAATATCTGCATAATACTGGCCTGTAGGTATTAAGTCCTGTGGAATTTAATTAAATGTGTAAATTCAATAATGTTACAAAACAATCTCTGCAGTGCTTTGTTTTTTCTTTTAAAGAGCCTTAGATCATCTGTCAGTGAAGGAATTCAGGCAGTTGATGAACGCATGTCTAAACAAGAGGACATTAGGGAAAAAAAGGTATACTCAAATATTTATAATATTAAAGCATTGACTCACTGTAGCACCTTGTAGTAACAAGCACTTTTAGGCATGTGTTCTGATTTACTCTTCTTGGTACTTTTGCAGAGAGGAGTATGATGTCTCTCTTTTATACACAAGTGTTTTTAAAATTTATTTATTAGATGTATTTATGGATTTATTTTTCTTTTGATGACTTTGGTACCCAAGCACACTTTTTTAAATCTCAAGGGAGAAAAGCCTATTTTATTTATTTTTATTTTTTATTTTTTGAGAAGACTATTTTAGAGATCTTCTGTTTGATTCTCCTTTAGATCCCTTCTCAGCTTTTGTCCAAAGATTCAGGAACGTAGTGCATTGCTGGAAAAGATTGTCCACTTTATGAGAGAGGGGAGTTTTGCCTGTTTTATTCACCTATGTCTCCAGTGTGTAGAAGAATATCTTGGTTCATAGTAGATGCTTTGTAACTGTTTATTTAATGAATGACTTTTTTGTTGTTATTTTAGCAATGAGTTTTTATAATGTTTCTCAAACTCCTTGAAAATATCTGCCTTGTATAATAAACGTCTTTAATGAATTGGTACTTAGGTTTATCGTTATATCATGCACATGTAAATGAAGAGGATAATAAATATGATCGAAAACTAAAACATGGAAAAAGGATCTTAAGAAGATAAATGTACCAAAATAAAGGTTTATTTAAGATAGGAAAGAGGCAAGGTGTGGTGGGCTCACCCCTGTAATCTCAGCACTTTGAGAGGCTGAGGCGAGCAGATCACTTGAGCTCAGAACTTTGATACCAGCCTGGGCAACATAGCAAAACCCTGTCTTTACAAGAAAAAAAAAAAAATTAGCCAGATATGGTGGTGTGTACCTGTAGTCCCAGATACTAGGGAGGCTGAGGTAGGAGGATTACTTGAGCCTGGGAGGTTGAGGCTGCAGTGAGCCAAGATAACAGCACTGCACTCCAGCGTGGGTGACAGAACGAGACTCTGTCTCAAAAAAAAAAAAAGAATATAAGAAACCAAAAGAGCTAGGTTTTTTTAAATTCTAAAATTGTAATAGAATATTAAAATGTTTGTTCTAAAAGGCCAAAAGATTTGCAGTCTTGGAAAGTTAGTGTTATTTAGAAATATTAAAAATGTAGAATGCTATAAGTAATTTTACGTTGACTTTTGGCTTTGTATTTTCCTGCACTTAGGATGATGAAATAAGATAATTAAGATTAAACATGACAATAACTCTTTTTCCTTAATTTTTATTTCTAGATGTGTGTGTTGAGGCTTATACAAGTTATTCGATCAGTTGAGAAAATTGAAAAAATCTTAAACTCTCAAAGTTCTAAAGAAACATCTGCACTAGAAGCAAGCAGGTAAGTATTTTTTACTAAATAACTCATAAATTAATACTTTACACCCAGGGTAAAAATTGTTTTTAGTTAGAACTCATTTCTGATAAAACGGAAAATCCCAGTCTATGGCTTAGTGTTTTTAAATGTAGCTCAAGCAAAGCAGAGTACATGAAATGGTAAAGCTTATACATGTTATTATATAGAACTTGATGGTCGTAGGCCACTGTTCCAACACAACACCTTTCAGGGAGTCAGAGAATGTGTGCTTTCTGTGGAAGATTTTTATTTTTGAAATTGCCTTACCCATGGATTAGTAAAATCCCTATTGGTCTTCAAGGTGTGGAATAGCAGTCATCTTAGATTACTTAGACAGGCCTATAGTATTCCAGTTGTTGTATCTTGAGGTTCAAAAGGCATGAGTGTTACATCATTAACAAATAGTACAGCACACATTTCATTGAAATTTATTAACAGCTAATAAGAAGCTTATGAAATAAGCAAAAGATGACTGTTTCCTTTGTTATACTGTAATGTCTTATTACCTTCCTACACTGAATTTAAAATCAGCCAGGTAGTTGAGTGACTCAGAAAGTGAATTGAATGGATCATTGTGAACACCAATGGAAGCCCCATGGTACAGTGGAAAGAGCATGGGCTTATGTTGCATGTACCAGCTGAGTAGCCTGAGTCAGGTTACTTCACTTTATGTCTTGGTGTTGTCATCTCTCATATAAGGCAAATAGGAACTTCACTTGCAGGTTTGGTAGCTATAGAGTAGACCCTCACGCATGTCTAGTTTGGGCCTAACACAAGCACCTCTGAAAGTCACGTTGATAGCCATCATATTTTTCCTTGACTAATGTGGGATAAGCTGCAGGAAAACCAACCAGGATCAAATGGAATATACCTGCAGTTCAAAGTCCTCATCATACTATCAAGGAAAGTTGGATTTCTTAATTTTAGGAATCAGAAGTTTAGATTTGGAGAGACTGTAGAGACAGTATGCTTCATATCTCTCATTTTACAGATGAGGAGATGAGGCATCCCAAAAGGAAACGATTCTCGTGTCCTATGTCTCTATTTTCGTTCCTGATCAAGATGTATAAATAAGTGGTCAATCCCTGCCATCTCTGTTTCTTCAGCCTGTGGTTCTTGTGCTCTGTCCCTTCTGTTCCCTTTTGTCTGCGCTCATCAGAGTCCCCATCAGTGGCTGTTCTCAGAGCCCAGTGGAGCCCTATTCGACTAACTGCTCTGCTCTGTTTTCCACTCAACAGTGTTGACAGCCCCTCCCAACTGTGTCCTCACTCAGCATCTGTGATACCTGCCTCCCCCGTTTTCTTTTCCTCCTTCCCCATTCCCACTCTGTTCCTTTGATGGACTCCACTGCCCTCTTTCATGCCAGCTTTCTCCAGGGCACTGTTTTTGGTACTGTGCTCTTGATCAGCACCTTCTGGATAACCTCATCCAACCCCATGGTTTTAATGGCCTCTTGGATGCTGATCTCTTTATCTGCAAACTTCTGTAGTCCTCAGACCCATCAGTCTGATGACTGTGGGGGAGTCTAGTGGACGTCCTGCAGGCACCTCGCATTCATCATGTTGAAAACTGAGCTCTCATCTTCTTTCCCTGCCTCTCTCTACCAGCAAAAACATTTTATTCTTCTCTTTCATTCCTTGTCTTAGGAAAGGGTGCCTTCATTTCCTTCAGCAACCAGGCTAGACATCTTGGGGGAGTCATTTTCTCCTTTTCTTTCCTTCATCTCCTTTCATTCCCTAGGCAAGCCCTGGAGAGTCGCTGCTGTAACACCTCTGAGATTTGAGAGATGTCTGCCTCCCCCTCTGGATTCTCCCATTGTCTCATTTCAGGGATGGCTTCCTGACTGCCCTCTCATTTTCTCTGGGACAATTAAATCTGTAGCTGTCAAATGGATCTTTCAGATTTGTCTAATCACATCTTACTATTTGTGTTGAAAAATGCCCGCTTTGAATGAAGAGACCTTCCAAACAGGCTTTGTGTGAGCAACATGGCTGTTTATTCACCTGGGTGCAGGTGGGCTAAGGCCAAAAAGGGCATTAGCAAAAGGCAGTGGGATAGGAGTTGGTTTTATAGGTTTGGGTAGTTTTTTTTGAGGGGGTGGGGGTGTTGCAGAGTAAGTTCAGTTACAGTGGTGGGGAGTAGGGGCAAGGAGTATACATGACCACAAGTTCAGTCACAATGGCAGGGTTGAGTGAGAGGTGTTTACATTATCATAAGAACAGTTAAGATGGCAGGGTTGGGTGAGAGGTATTTACATTATCAAAAGAACAGTTAAGATGGCAGGGTTGGGTGAGGGGCTTGTCCTGGGAAGCTCCGCTGGGCGATCAGGGACAATGGTGAATGCAGGCAGGGGGTGGGAGACATCAGCAGAGGCAAGCAGGACTTCAGACTTTCAGGCTCCAGGCTTGCATGTGGAGACCTGACAATTTCATGGGGAAACAGTGGTTTCCCAGTGTTTTTAGGGTAAATCTTAAATGCCCAAGCTGCTCCTTGCCACTCTGTATTCTTCACTAAAGCTATTCAGAACTACTTGTGGTTTTGTGGTTCCCTGACTGCCCATAAATCAGCATTGCTGATTTATGCTTCCTTACTTTTATTATGTGTGGCCATTTGTTGTAGTAAAAGCCCTTCCTTTAACTTCTACCTCCCTTTCACCTGCCTGATTTCTTTTATTTCATCCAGATCTAACTCAAAACATGCTTAAAGTATGGAAAGGTTCAAGACACTGCTAAGTGGGAAAACAGGTTATAAAACTATATGGATTTGTTTTGTAAAATTTACTCTTCTCTCTTGTGTGGGATACTATTGATCCCTCTTGCTTTCTTTAAAACTGTCTCACTCAGTTCTGTGAGAGAAAGTGCAAACCAGATACTACAAGAGTTCCCTTCCATAAAACTCGATTATAAGACCACCTCTTTTAGGAAATCTTCCCTGACCTTTCAGAGTTAGATGCTCCATCTCCGCGCATTCATCAGGCCTCCAGGGCATCCACCAGACAACTATAGTTGAGGCTGGAACTGCTGATTGACTTGCATGCCTTCTCCGTCATTCTGTAAGGCTCCACATCATCACACCCACAGTGTCTGGAACTAGTAGGTACCTAAGAAAAGATACCAAACATCACCTACTAGTGGGGAATGGGCTTCTGATGACCTCAGTGATTTCTATTTTAGACATACTATTGTATGATTGTATTCTATTCTATTCAGTATGTTATTAAAGCAGGAACAGCCTCAAGAAACAAACATCTAGGAAAGAAGAGGTGATTTATTCACCCAGGAGCAAGGTGGCATAGTTGCCTAACAGCCAAGCTCAAGTTCACAAAGAAAGTCCCTGCCCTTTTAAAGGCTTACAACTCTAGAAATTACATGTGAAAGGGTCTTGGGCTCACAACTCTGGAAATTACATGTGAAAAGGTCTTGGTCCATGGAGTAGGTATGGTGTATATGGCTTAGGTGGGGGTTTGATCTTGTTTAAGTAAAAACAATGCCTTCTCGAAAGATTCCTCCGTACCATGCCTGTAATCCATAGGAGGACGATTAAGGTGGCGCCCAGTCTGCCAGCCTTTACTTCTCCTGTTGAAATGCAAGGGGGAGGTGGTCTTGGATGCTTAGGTCTCCTTCCTCGTTATATTCAATATAATAGACACTGTACTCTTCCTTGCTCTGAATCATCTTTGAGGAGCTTTTCTTAAAGTCAGATCTATAAATTTGAGCTGTAGAGAAGGTAGAACTAGGGGAATATTACTGAATAGCAGATATACCATGCTTGTTAAGCCAAGAAACATTTAGATGATTTATAAATAATTAATTCACACGAGATTATTCAGGAAAGAGTTAGGGATGTTCAAGACAGAGTTAACCTTTTTGGTTGGTCACACTGGGCAGTTCCTGTTCCTCTAAACTAGTTTGGGTGCTACAAATACAGAAGTGGGTAGACCACTGATGGTCTCAATGTGCCATTTCATATGTCCTTATGATGTGGACATTTTCCCTCACTAACTGGTGTCATCATCAGATAGAGGATGCCTCAGCATATACAGCAAGCGCTTATGCCTTTATACTTCTCTCTGCTATTTTACTTCCTTTTGAGTGATATTCACACTTTATAATATATTTGGGGGGAGTGCATTTATTATATTTTGTGGCAGATATGTAAAGAATGTCCTCTCACTAGGACCCAGAGCATATAGGTTGATTGCTCTTGCTGTTTGGCAAATGTAATTTTAAAGTAAGCTATTACTATTTAGATTTAAAATAAGGTATTTTGAGATATTTATTGCTGCTGGAGGGTCAGTTTCATTTACTGAAGAGGCAAAAGTGTTTGGTATTTTAGAAATATTTAGAAGTATTTTAGAAAGGAGAATGAGGCAGGCAGAGAAGTAGAAAAGGATCCAGCTGTAAGAAGTGGGATGGAAAGAGAAGTAGGTAGAGGGGCAAGAGGGAAAAAGAAGGGAGGTTAAAGCTGAAGAAGAAGGTCATGAATGGGCAAGCTTGGAGTCAGTGGCAGAAACACATAATTGCATGCACCCAGGCCTAGCAAATCCTGCTGTCTGGTCCCTGTGGGTCAAGGCCAGGCAGCATCAGTAGCTTGTACTCAACAGATTCCCCAGTGCACTCAGAATATGCTGTGCATACGGCTCCTGGGGAGCATTGATTGATGGCACAAAAGACGCTTTAGCTTTCACCTTTAACAAGGTGGCTGTGTAAAGCACTGACAAAAGTCAAAACATAGTGGGTGTGAAAGCAGTCGTGTGATGTGTTCTCTTGGAAATACAGACCTTAGGGATTAAATTTCTATAATTGTTTTCTCTACTAGCCCACTTTTGACTGGACAAATTTTGGAGAGAATTGCTACAGAATTTAACCAGTTACAGTTCCATGCCGTTCAAAGCAAAGGCATGCCTCTTTTGGACAAAGTAAGACCAGTAAGTGTTGTTTTGGATTTCCAGTTTGGTGTTTAGGAACTTGCTAAATAATTTTGGTTTAACCTAGAAATATTGTTGATCTACAGGATTTTGAAGCTAGCCTTGAATTTTTTTTCCATTTTTGATTTTTTGGGCTCCAGCTTCCTAAGCGTCACACATTATTATGTAGATTTTGTGTAAAGACTCAGTCACATTCTCCAGATTGTAAGAGTAAAGTTAATTCTGAATTTCATGGAATTGGACGTATTACATGATGTGGACAATTAATTTATCCAAAGCCCTTAACTGGATTTTAAATCCATGATGTTTCCTAAAGATTGACTCTGTAGCTTAAGAGGAAGATAACTTTTTCTCATTCTGTAATTCTTGTCAAAATTCTTCTCTGATGAAGCAGAGATGTACTTATAAAGACATTGGGGTGGGGAATTTATTGTTATTCTCCAGGAAAAGTTATTATTTTGATTTTATATATGTCATCTATTGGTGTGAGAGGCTTGTTATGTATCTATTTGCAGCTTCAGAAATTGTTCCAGCTAGAGCTTTTTTTACTTACCTTTTCTTGCAGCGCATAGCTGGCATTACAGCCATGTTACAGCAGTCACTGGAAGGTCTCCTATTGGAAGGCCTTCAGACTTCTGACGTCGATATAATACGGCACTGCTTGCGGACTTATGCCACGATTGACAAGACTCGGGACGCGGAGGCCTTAGTTGGCCAAGTACTAGTGAAACCGTACATAGACGAGGTCTGTGAACCTCCCTCAACTAACTTTCATGAGTATCTGCTCTGTCTTTGACTCTTTATTGGGTGTGCGGAAGATAAGAAGATAGAAATCTTTCGGGAAAGATTCTCAGTTCCTACAGTATCAGCTGTAAGGAAGGCTTGGTCTCTGTGGGTTACAGTTGGGAAGTAATGTTACAATGCCAGGAATTGGGCATGCCCTCTCAGGTGTCCTAGCAATGCTGTGGCTCAGGCTTCAAGGGCGAGATTCTCACCTAGGGAGAAGGTGTGCATCCACGTGTTTCTAGGTCAGTTTTATGGGAGGCTGTTCCTCAGTAGTTGTTAAAAGAATGTTTTCCAACCACTGGTCTTGTGGGTAGACTAAGGCAGTTAAGCAGTGACAACACTGCAGTGTAGGAGGAAGGCACAGAGAGCGCTGTGAGTCTGGAAAGTTGTGTGAGTGGGATAGACAGTGGTACCCTCAAGTCTATAGGAAATACACGACATTTGACCCAAGCCTTGAAAAATACAGAGGAGTCTGCTGGAGTGGGAGGGTGAGAGGAAGAATAATCAAGGGTTTTTATAGCAAATTAGCCGAGTAATACCTTAACTCTAGAACTTGGCTATGCAGTATCCTTCACCTATTAGGATATAGTTAAAACATAGGAAGTAAGTATATTCTGCATCTGAGCAGCCAGAGTATTGATGGTGCCATCTCAATTTGCTGATATTCCACAGTTACGAGATACAGAAACAGCAGCAGCATCGAGTTCAAACTGGCAGAAGCCACTGAGCCCTTCCTCAGCATCTGGGACTTCCTCCAGTGTCCTGTCAGTGTGAATGTTCTGCTGTTAGTAAATACAAACATTATACTCACATGATTTTGGGGCGAAAGTTTTTTATTTTTTTATAGCAGAAAGTTGAGATCCCAATGATAAAAACAAAATTTAGAGACTAATTTTAATAATTATTTTGACCTTGTTAAGATTACTAAAAATAAATGATCTTTCATTTCTCTCTGTTTATATCCTGTTATATTCCCTAGCTTTCTCTATGGGGGTGAAAAAAATTATGTACATTATTTCTTTGTCAATAAGTGAAAATCGTGTGTGTGTGTGTGTGTGTGTGTGTCGGGGGGGGGGGGGGTTCTGGGGACAGAGTCTTGCTCTATTTCCCAGGCTATAGTGTAGTGGTGTTCATGGCTCACTGGTAGCCTCAGCCTCCTGGGCTCAAGCAGTCCTCCCACCTCAGCCTCCCAGGTAGCTGGAACTACAGGTACACACCACCATGCCTGACTAATTTTTGTGTGTGTATGTTTTGTAGAGAAAAGGTTTTGCCACGTTGTCCAGGCTGGTCTTGAACTCTTGAGCTCAAGTGATCTGCCCACCTTGGTCTCCCAAAGTGCTGGGATTACAGGCATGAGCCACCACACCCAACCAGTGAAAATATTTTAGTCACTAATGTATTCCTTTTTCACTGAACTGAATCTAGTGTGATAAAGAAATATTTGAAGTTTCAGTGGCATATTAAATTAAGTAGCCACATTGTATTTTATTTAAACTCATCTTGTCATATTATTCTTGACTCCCAATTTTACCACAAAAAATAAAATAATAAACTAATGTATTTTCTCCTGTCTTTCTCTGCCTCAAACCTTTCCCTAATCTGATGATGGTAGAAGAAAAGGCTAGGATGAAGACAGTGAGGAGTTGTAGTGGAGAATTGTGTGCTCTGCTTTAAATCTTTTTTTTAAAAGGTGTTATTTTGCTTTCAGACTCACAGGGAAGCAGATCAGTGTGCATGGTTTATCAGCCCATGTCTCCCCCACAGTCGTAACTATGCAGCCTAATCTGAGGAACTAGTTTTGAATGTGACCTGTTATTTACTGTTTAGAAAATATGTCACAGGGAGGAGGGTGAGCGTGAGGAAGCACATTTGTAAAGTTTATGGTTTTTTCTGAAATATATAGTTTGTACTTCCCTTTTAAATCCTTTTTTAAAAAATGATATTCCTTTTAATAGGTGGTTATAGAGCAGTTTGTTGAATCTCATCCCAATGGCCTTCAGGTCATGTATAATAAACTTCTGGAGTTCGTGCCTCACCATTGCCGCCTTCTTCGAGAAGTTACAGGAGGAGCCATCTCCAGGTAATTTAAACGGCCCCACGTGGACCTTCACCTTTCTTTCAGTGACCACACCTATTAACTGCAGGTGGACAACTCAGTGATTGTCTTGTATGAACTGAATCCATTATGAATCTTGTGATTTCATTGTTTCTACCTGCGATACTGTGAGGCAGGTTCCATTAGCCTCATTTCACAGATGTGGAAACGGAGATGAAACTGAGACTGAAGACCGCATCTCCGAATCCAAAGCCTATCCTTTCTTCTCTGCACTTTTTCCTAAATTTAGTTTGAAGTCAAAATAGCTTTCCTTCTGTGATTCTAATATGTCATAATCTGTCTATAAATACCAATTCAATTTAATTCAACAAGTTTTATACTAATTGTGAAGTCATCTTCATTTTCCTCCTTTTGTTCAGTTTCTGTGACTTCCCGATTCTCTTTCATAAATATCCCATTACTTTTCACCATTGCTGTTGCCCCAGTCCAGGCCTTGTCATCTGCTGTCCAGAATCAGAATCTCCCCGCCCTGTCTCCTTGCTTCCAGTCTCTCCCTCTCTCAGCTTCTGACCGTCACATTTACCCAGAAATCTGAGATTCATAGATTTCTTCATAAATCTTCAGTGGTTTCTCAGTGTGCATGGAGGAGATCCAGGCTTCTCTAAGCAGGGCATGAGGCCCTTTCTGATCTGGTCTGGTAGCTGTCCACTCTAGAACTCTCTCTGCCATGGAATGTTCCCTCCATAGCCCTGGATGCTCCAGCCACACAGTGCTGGCTGCCTTTCCCCAGCTCCCCTGTACTCACGTGCTTCAGCGTTTTTCCTCTGCTTGCTGTTCTTCCTGTGTCCTTTGTCTTCCTGTCAAACTGCCTCTCCACATGAAGCTCCAGCTCAGATACCACTTCCTTCAAGAGGCCATTTTTGGTCGGGCGTGTTGTCTCACACCTGTGATCCCAGCACTTTGGGAGGCCAATTCGGGTGAATTGCTTGAGGCCAGGAGTTCAAGACCAGCCTGGGCAATACGATAAAACCCCGTCTTAAAAACAAAAAAAAAGACCATTCTTGATCCTGATGCTCAGCATTCATCATGTCCTATGGATTGCAGGGCGTGTTGCTCTTGCTTCTGCTGAGTGCTGATTGCCATCTTGCATTGTGATCAATCTTGCACTGCTCACACCTTCCCCTGCCTCTTGACATGGTGGTTTAGAGCTAGCAACTGCCCAGTTAGTGTTTGCAGAATGAAAGAGTTAACCATTTTTAGTGATGGAAAGGCAAATAAGGTCTCTGTTTCTATGGAACAAGCAATATATTTGGCCTTGAGTTTTTGTTCTTTGCAGAAATATGGGGTGATTAATATGCTGCTTGGCCTTTGCAGTATCCTCTCTATTTCCTCTGTACCACTTAAGTTGAAGCCTAGTTTTGCTACTTTTGTTTATAATCATAAGGATTTAGTTGGATTTGGGAGATAAGAATGTAGTAGAAATCATGATATAAAGTGAAAGAAGCCACAGATATGAAACAACCAGCCGTTAGATTTGACAGGACCAGTCTGGGTCCAGCTTCAAAGCTTTAGGGGGATCTTTTCCATAGTTTTCAGTGTGGGAGAATTCGTGTAGAAGGCTCAGAGATTTGAAAAATCTGAACTGTACCTTTCGAGGTCATCATCATCTGCTGCTAGCCCATCACTGTGTTATGGCAGGTTTTGCGTATCCCTTTCTTTCCCTTGCTCGGCTCCTGGCTTCAGATTTCCAGATGCTTGGTGCTTCCCTGGACGCCCTTTTCTTTCATCGTGTATCAGCCTTCATGAACTTTATAATCGGCAACACCAGCAACATTCATATTTATTCTCCAGAGTATACAGATGAGCTTTTCTAATGAGTCGTCTGTGTCAGCTGTTAATCTTGCAGGTTTTACATTTCTCTTTGTGGGCTTTAATTAGACATTAACTTTGGGAAGGAGGAAACGTTGTCATTTAATAGTGGTTATATTATGTATATCTGTAGTTTAAAGTCCTCAATTTTGTGCTTTCTTTCTCTAGATACCTTAACAGAGCCAGCTCTTACTATTACTTGAAAGTGTATAATCTGATGTGTGGAACTGGATATATGGGAAACAGGCATCTTCTTTCCCCCTCCCTCATCCTCCTCCACCCTCACCAGTAATTTCTTATCAATACTTAGGTGAAACTATCATAACTTTATTTGCTAGCTCTTCCTGGACAGTGAAGCAAAGCTTCCTTGATAACTTAACTATCTTGATAATTTTTGTTAAGCAGGAAAATTATGAAAACTTAAAAAAAATTTATTTTGATAACTTACTGGAATGTTAAGTCCCACCTTGATATGGCAACTTAGTTACAAAACTCCCAGTTTTGCTAAAATAAGAACATTTATTAAATTGTTTACCATTTAAAAAAATTACCTTAAAATAGAGTATAATACACAATACAAAACAAAGTGGGCAGATAGTGAAATGGTTTTTGCCTAGAAGAGATGATTATGGGTCTTTAAGTTTGTGAGAGACATAAGGAATCTCCCTTACTTATTAGCTTATTTATTTAACCATTTTAACATAGGGCTTTTACTGTACGTTAGGCGCTATCCTAAGTACTTTACAAATATTAATTCTTATAATGATTTTGTGAAGTTGGTACAGTTATCATCACCATTTTAAAGATGAAGAAAGCAAAGCACAGAGAAGTTAAATGATTTGCCCATGCTTCAGTATTTGAATCAGGTATACTGGCTCCAAAGCGCGTGCTTTTGTCTCAGTGCTGCCTGTCATCTACGTTTGGGAATTTGGAATTTAAAATCTGGTGCAAAGAAAAAAGGCAAAGACAGACAGGCACACACAAAAGAACATTAATCTGTTATCAGGTTTTTGTGTCAAGATTTGTGATAAGATCTCACATTTGATAGTCACGGAATTTTAGAACTGAAAGCAATCTTAGAGACAGCTTAGAAGTACAAAGCTGTTAGTAATTTATAAATTACCATAATTTACAATGCTGTGTGGTTTCGTGGTGTTCAGTAACATGAAGGTTATTTTTCCTGTGGTATTAGGCTACTGTACTTTTTTTTTCCAAAATAGGAGTATAAAGGGGTGGCCTATTTTCGAGGGGAAAATAGGTACACCAAGGTGATTTTATGTGGCTTGCCTAGCCGTGACACTAGGTGGGCGGGTCGGGGTCCAAGAGATTTGACAGGTTTGAGGTGAGACTGAGATTAAGGAGTGAAATAGAAACTGGAGTCTAGAAACAAACTGAATTACAAATACAGTTTTTAATAAAGTTGAAGTAAGTTTTAGACTATGGGTCTTTTGGCAGAAGCAACACAGTGGAAATTTGCTCTTTGTAAATAGATTATGGTATATTTATTGAAATGTGCTCTTATTTTACAGTGAAAAAGGCAATACTGTTCCTGGATATGACTTTTTAGTGAATTCTGTCTGGCCACAAATTGTACAAGGATTAGAAGAAAAGTTACCCTCACTTTTTAATCCTGGGAATCCCGACGCATTTCATGAGGTATCTCCCCCCCATCGTCTTGATTCTTGAAGATGTTCACCAGAGACTTTAGAAATATCATGTTGTCTTCTACTTAGTCTTGGTTCTGTGGTTAATTAAAAATAAAAAATTGAGTTGCTAAGTGAACATTTACCTTAAAACACACACATTGTTTTATCTAAGATATAATCTATGATACTTTTAGGAATAAGAACATTTTCATTTTACAAAGTATAATTAAGTCTAGATACAAGTGTGAGTAGAAATGTATATTATTTTCTAACTTTTCTTAAAAACATCCTAAGGACCATTAAAAGCCAGCGTTTTTGCAGTTTTCTATGAAAACTTAAGTTTGTATATCTCTGCTGTATAATTTTGAATGAAAACAAAAAGTATTCATTGGATTTTTTTCAAGCAGCAAGTACAAAGGAATTGGTTGGATTATAAAATATGATATATAAATGTCCTTTATAATTTAAAAAGTTAGCCCTAATATTTATTTCCTTTTTAAATTTATTTTTATTTTATTATTACTGTTACTATTTTTGAAACAGGGTCTTACTCTGTCACTCAGGGTGAAGTGCAGTGACACAGTTATAACTCACTGCAGTCTTCAACTCCTGGACTCAAGCAGTCCTCTGCCTCAGGCTCCTTCCTAAGTAGCTGGGATGTCAGGTACACACCACCATGCGTGGTCAATTTCCTTTCTTTTCTTTCTTTTTTTTGTTTTTTTTTTTGGTGGAGACGGGTCTCACTGTGTTGCCCAGGCTAGTGTTGAACTTCTGGCCTCATGCAGGGCGTCCCCTCGGCCTCCCAAAGTGCTAGGATTCCAGGTGAGCCACCATGTCCAGCCCTATTCCCACCTCCCCCCTCCTTTTTTTTTCCTTAAAAAGAAA
Organism: Ateles fusciceps; assembly: GCA_036589455.1. Lineage (NCBI taxonomy): Eukaryota > Metazoa > Chordata > Mammalia > Primates > Atelidae > Ateles > Ateles fusciceps. Next base: position 1,728,090 of record JAZHEH010002229.1, read on the forward strand.
TCCTTATTTAGAAGATTCCATGGTTAGGATTTCAAAAGTAAATGTCTAAGTTTGTTTTCTATTGTATCACTTTAAAGGCAGTTTGTAGTGTTGTGGTTTAGAATGGAGACGGATGGCCTGAATTCCCATCCCAGCTGTCCTGTTTACTGAGCTGCTCAGCCTCTTGGTACTTTTCTTCCTTCTCTTTGCCTGGATTTTGGTTTCTTACGCAGTGAGATAATCTTTGTCGTTTAATTAGATACGTTACTAAATTAACAAAGATTCTAATTGTCAATACATTTTGCTTTTATTTTTTCTATTTGCCCCCGTTTTCTTCCCTTATTTTCTTCCTGCCATCTTTTCTTCCTCCTTTTTTCACCTTCTTTGTATTTCAGACTTCTGGGGCTTTGTTTTCCATCTTTATTGCATTTTGTCGCCTCTCCTAATTTGGAAGTTGTGTCCTTTATTTCTGTATATAGTGAGTAACCTTAGTGGTTACTTAACGGAATCTGAAGTTGATTGATGTTCTTGAACCTTCTTGATAATATGAGGAACTTAGAGCACATTCACGCCAACCACCCCTTTTTATAGTATATGTTTTTGTTTCCTGGTTGGTACTTCTGTTTTTTTATCTTAAAAACTGGGTATTTTTATTGTTTTATATAGTCATCCTCAGAATTACCCTGCATGTTTATTGCTTACTGTTCCTTTTCGAATGTCAGTTCATTCTTCTTGGAACATTTACCTTCTTCCTGAAATTCATATTAGAAGACTCTAGTAAGGCTCTGTTGATAATTTTTTTAAATAATTTCTCAGTTTGTGTTTGTCTGAAAACAACTATTACTTCTGTTTGAAAGGTGAATTTGCTTTCTATTTCATATTAATAGAATTATCAGCACTTTGAGTATTGTCTTTTGAGTTGTATTTTTAAATTAACTGTTAATTTAATTGTAAATCCTTTGTAGTTAATGCCTTTTTTCTCTGGCTGCTTTTAAGATCTTCTCTGTGACTTTGGTGTGCTAAGTTCTGTTGTGGTATGTACAGTAGAACTTCTTTTTTATTATCCTTAGGATTTGATGGGTTTTCTGAATCTGAGAATTGGTGTCTTTCATCCATTCTGGAACATTTTTATTCATTATTTCTTCAGTTGTGCTTTTCTTTCATTCCTCTGTCATCTCCATCTAGATCTCTTGTTTAGACTGGCTTACCCTATGCTCTGTATTTGCTGCATTCTCAGTAATTTCACAGTCTGTCTTCTAGGCCACTGATTCCTTCCTTGGTTGTGTCTAAACTCTTTTTCACCTGCACATTGAGTTTCCAGTTAGTTATCGTATTTTTTATTTCTAGAAGTTATGTTTGTTTCTTGTCTAGTCTCCCTGGTGAATTTGTTTATTAATTTTTCAAGTGTAGAGAGGCACAAGGTAAACATAAAGAGCCTGGGGCCCAGCAAGTTTCACACAGGTAAGACAACACATTGGGAGGTGTACCATCTCAGAAATGCAACTTACCTGTTCTCTTGGCTGATTGTGCCATGTTACAGTGCATTGAATAACGGGATTGTGCTGTTTTCAATAAATTTTATAGCAACAACATTTGTGATTTTGAAAAGTAGGGCTTTTAAAAATAAGATAGCATAAGGAGAGTGAAACAATGGCTTTAAGCACTAGCAATTGTAAGCTTTCAGCGCTAGCAAACGTAAAGATGCTCTGTAATTTGCTATGTGCCTTAGAGACGCATATTGACCATATTTAACTCAGGAAATGTTTTAGCTCAGAAATGAACATTTCTGGTAGAACTTGACTTTAGAATTTTAGGCTAATACTTAACGTTTGTGAGTATAGTTTCCAGCAGATAGGTATCCATTTATTTCCAGAAATACTTTCAGCTTTGAGCTTTAATATAACATGTTTCTTGTGAAGAGAAAAATATCTTTGTATTTTTTTTTTAGCATCCATTACATGCAGAGGTATAGTTTTGTCCCAAAAGGGAAGAATAATCCCTATTTTTGTCTCAGCTCCACACACCTAGACCACCCTCTGGGATAGCATAAGTTTGCCCAAAACCATTTGAAAGAAATTTAAAGCCTGTAGTTTTTACTACTACAAAATCCTAAGCACAGACTTTAGCATATTTAGATTAATGGTTTGGTGACCCCGGATTGAATCCCTTTTAATTGAGAAGAACATAAAAAATTCAACAGTGTTCTCCTTAGAGCCCAGGGGCTTGGGGAATGAAGTACCCACGAAAGCAACGTGCAGCCACAGTTTTCTCAACTGACTGACTAGCATTCCGTTTCCTCTACCTCCTAGCTTCTCTTTTGAGCAGGTTCCCTGTGAGCCTCAACAGAAGAAGCGTCATTTTAAAATGGGGGGACGATGATGATGATAGTAGTTACCTTGTAGGGTAGCTTTGTGGGTTAAATAATACAGTTCTAAGCACGGTGTGTTGATGATAAATGCTAAGGGTTAGCTGCCACTCTTAATGGTGTTGGTACATCTCCCTGTCAGTTTTTATACTGTCTTACTTATAAAAATGATGGGAATACTCACATGGTTTGATTCTTTCTCTTCTCTCCCTTTCTTCAAAATGTTCTCCTTCTCTTTCTCCTTTGTGAGGCAGTGATGAATTATGTCATTTATTCTGCTATCCTAATTCCAGTGGACTGGGGTAGGGGGCCCTAGAACATGAGCACTACCATTTAAAGAGCACTGGACATAGAGTGCCTGGGTCTCAGATGGGGTTTGTCACGGAAGACGCAGAAGATATATCACAGAACCACTTTGGGCATTTATGCATCTTTAAATGGGAACATTGGAAGGAAGACCTCGTAAGGTCCCTGTTAACTCTAGAAACTGATTCTTATGTGTTGACCTTGTTTATCTTGAATACAATTTTCAGTACATGCTCCCTGTTCTAGTTACTTTGCTGATAATGAAAATTCCCCATTTGTTTTTATTTTAGAAATATACCATAAGTATGGATTTTGTCAGAAGATTTGAACGGCAATGTGGATCACAAGCCAGTGTAAAAAGATTAAGAGCACATCCTGCCTATCATAGCTTCAATAATAAGTGGAACTTGCCTGTTTATTTTCAAATAAGGTTGGTTATTTATTCTCGCCACCCTCCACCCTTCTAAAACAGAATTTGAATGCCATTTAGGGATATTGCCCCAGTTAGTGACTCCTTTTCTCTGATCATCATAATAGGCTTTGGGAGACAAAACTGAAAGTGGAGAAAGATATATAAGAAGTATTATGGTTGCCAAAGTCTGGCTTGCATGACAAAAAGATAAGTTTTATTTTTTGGTAATTGGAAAGCTCAGAACACAAGAGTTGGAATGAGCTGACTCCAAGCCCAGCCTCATTCCCACCCACTGTGTCCTCATTCATTGTGAAAAGAGAAAGTAGGAGTTAGATAGCAGCTCTTTTTCCCATTTTCCCTGTTTCATCATCTGCCTCAAATAATGAACCTATCCCACATCTGTTTTTGCTCATCTGAGATATTTTTTCCCCTAGAGGGAATGGGAGACGCAGAGCTTTAAGTGTTCTTTGCAGGTGGTTCTGTTAGTTTATAAGAAGCCTAGTCATTAGTTCGACCTTCCTTATAATCTTTGTGACATTTTGTGCTCTCTATTCTGGAAAATGGTGACGTTTTCCTTCCAGGTTTCATGATGATATCACCTATGTCAGTAAGCCATTCTATGAAATACTTGGAGAAATTTAGGATAAACCCCTAACATCATATACGGCATTGGAAAAACAGATGATAATAGCCATTTTTGCAGATTCTCTTGAATGAGGTTATGATATATTCTTCCATAGAATGGCATTAAATAGCACATTTTACTTGAAATGCTCTTTGAAGAATCGTAGGCTCTTTTGTTTAAATTGCTGAATGCTTTCATTAATTATGATGCAATCTTTTCTCCTAGATTTCTGAGGAATAATTACAGAGAGAGAAATCAGGAATTAGGTACCCTGATGATAATTGCTTGAGATGATTGAGAATGTATGTAATCATCTTTTCATAATGAAATCACAGTTTTCAGAATGAAGTAGTAAGGTGCCCTTTCACTTACAATACTGTGTTTTATGCTAACTTTTCAAGGTTGCATCTTCATGTAGATTGTCTCTCAGCAGGAAATTATGGATTTGTTCCTCTAAGATATTAATGGGGTACACTGGAAATAGTTGTTATATGATAATCAAGATCAAACCAGGGCAAGAAGGCTTTTTGATTTGTGAGCAGGATTCAAAACAGGAAAGCATCATTTTACAAAATGATACTGCGATGGAGAAATAATGTTTACATTTCCCCATCTCTTTCTGTAGTCCAGGTTTGGAGTTAGATTGCTTGAGTTACCTAATGTCAACCTCACAAACATACTCCTCTGCTTTCTGCCTCCAAGCTGTTTCCTGATCCTTTTCCTCAGACCCTGGGACCCATGCACCGTCACCTCACTCTTCCATCCCACCACTGCACCTCCTGGAGCCCTCCTGGGCTGTTTCAGCCCATGCTGTTGGCTCTGCCAGGCTGGGCCCCTTGGTGATGGCACAGCTTGGCTTCAGCTGCATCTTCCTTCGTTCCAGTTTCTCTCAAAGCTGGTAATTGAGCCTTAAACTATATTGAAACTCAGTTCCCTGAAAGTCTTTTTTACCTTCACCAGATTTCAGCCTTAAGCCTTTGAAGGAGTTGGTTAGCCTTTCTTTTAAACTCTTTTATTTAAAATTCATGAAATTTTTTAAAAATATATTTGAGTTATGAAGTGTAGAACTTGTTTTTAGTACATTTGTTTTTCCTTCTAAAAAGTGAATTCCATTAAGACTTGGTAGAACTTTCCTGTTGATTTTTATCAGGTGTTGGGTTGTTTGTTCTGAAGGATGACAGAAAGTTCCGCAAACGTGGTTAGGGTCAGAATTGCGTTGTCATCAGATTCATTTCAAGGTCATTTGAAGTAAACCTAAAGACAGTGGGGTGGTGATAGTTGGACATTTTTCTAAGAAGAAATATTAATATTGTACTCTGAGTAACAGTTTTCTGCTCCTGGATCTGACTATAAGCCCACATTCCAATCATCTTCAGGAAAAAAGGCCACCATCACCACCATTCTTGTGAACACATTTTGTATCCTCTCACTGTTCCTGTGACCCCCACTGTGTCTACACTTCATTTGCTCCTACGGGCATATTGGAAAGTAGATGAGGACTTGGTTTCCCATAGGAAGAAATTAAATGCAGATGTGACCAAACAGCCTTAAATTATAATGAATCAATGGCTACCTGGAAACTACAGGTGTCAACCCTTTAAATGCCAAAGGCTAAGTTTTAGTTTCCTGTTCTTTTTTAAAATAGAAATCTTGCTAGTACATTCACATGTTCACATGTGTATACTGTGTGTATTATATAATATATGCTGAACACAATCAGTCTTATGATGTGGAATCTACATAGTAGTATTAAGGTGCAGGTAGCCCTTTCCTTTCTTGTCCCGTTCTCCTCTCAGATATGTGTATCCACAAGAGACGGGTGCACTTACACTTTTTCCGATACTTCAGAGAAAAATATAATAGGCATCACTGTTATTATCATCATTGTTATTTTTAATTTAAGTATTATTGTAGACCTGTGATGTTCGTGGAGGAATATGTCTAGAGACCTTCCCCAGGCCCATATTTAAGAATTTAGAAATGTTTATATTTGGGGTTGCTTTTCTTACATGGATACTGTTAAGAGTAGAATGACATTCATGTGCACATGAAAACCACAGCATGGCTTTTCAGATGTCTGACAGAGTATTCCCTCTCACTTTTGGCCATTTTCCAGGAAGAAATAGGATCTGTTGCTTCATTCCCGGAAGTTATGGCACAGCAGAGCTGTGTGAGGGGCTGGTCCCGTGGCTGGGAGCACACCTAGGCCAAGTGACTTAGCGGTTGTCATCATGCATTGCTGCACCTGCTCACAAATAGGGAGAACTTCTATGTAACGTGCAGGCTCTGCTGCATTCCTTGGGTCCTTTTTCATTTGAATGCTTTTCAGTTATTGTAAATCTGCATATAACTTTGTATTCCATGTCTTTGCCTAATCCTAAATTATACCTATTTTTCCTTATCGCTTTAAGGCATCAAGCTTTCTACAATAATACTGCATACTAGTCCGTTGAATATTCCGCAGATTCCATAACCATATTCTTTCTTTTGGCCATTTTGGTTGCTTCCCAGTTTTTCCCTGATAGAAACGGTGCTGTGCTAGCTATCAGGCCTCTTCTGTATCAGGGCTAACTTCCTATATGTTGTTTAGATTTTGAAAAAAGGCGGGACTGGGAGTCTGAGGTTCTGCTCTGGGTGCTGGTTTGCTCTCCCAGGTGCAGAGCAGCCCCTTCTCCCGTGTTCTGTGCTCAGTGTCACCGCTTCCTCTGACTGCTGTTCCTGAGCTAGTTCCCAGTGCCCTCTTATCCCCCTTTTCCATCTGTCACTTATTCCTTCTGTGTGTCTCAACTGCCGCTTGAAAAGACTAGCCTTTTGTAAGCGTCACTGGGCAATTAGAGAGTTACTTTCCTTCCATGGGGCAGACGGGACAGCTACTGGAAACCAGCCAGCTATAATGGTCCAGGATAGCCTGAGTGTCTTCATGGCTCAGCTGTGTTGGGTAGGGCTGCTGCTTTTGTCTGAAGCTGTTCTTTTTACTCTTCAGACGATTGCCGTTAGTCTCTGAACTGCTTTTTAAAAGCACATTATGTACTATACAAAACAATTTAATATCAGTTGGATAAATTGCTATTGAGCATGCATCAGAATTTATTATTAGCAAGGCAATTAGCAGGTGACAAAAGAGTGTGCTAGTACAGAGGTGTGAAATTGGAAGGGTTATATAGTTAATGCCTGCAGAAGCAGTTAGCTTAAAAAAACTATATAACAGATTTGCCTTTCCCAAAGTCATAAGAACATGTCCATACCCATTATTAGAACAGAGGTCTGTGTCAGGATGAGCTGAGGTGCCAGGTGAGCCAGCTGTCATCAGGGAAAAAAGAACGCACATCTAGGAAGCGCTGGTACAGACACCGAGCAGTAGTCCCCGAAGGGCAAGTACCATGGACGTGAGAGAGGGTCAGCAGATTAGAAGAGCACCAAGCAGCAGTTCTAGTTGTAACTGGCTACTTCCCGAGATTTTTCTCAAGCTGCCAACACAGATACAGAATGCAGCTTTCTTAGCCTGGGGCCATTTACCTTCCTGTGATGGTGTTAGGATAGGTGAGTTGGAGTAACCAAAGTTCTGTGGCCCTGAGGTGATTAGAGGATCATAACCAGGTGCTACTCACCAGTAACAACTTCTTGTTGGAGATGTTGGAGACTTGACTGGCAGTTTGTTTAATTTGAGAAACATGGGGTGAATTATGTTTCAGACCAGCTGCAGATAACAGAGAACCCTTATGTAACAGTGGCTTAGTCACAATTTCTTGTTCAGTTAAAAAAAAAGGCTGGGAGAATAGGCATTCCATGGCTGGACTTATCAGCGAGCAAGAGAGGAATTTCTGTTAGGAAAAATGGAGAATGGGTAGGGAAAGGCATCTGTCAGAGTCATAAACATTAATGTGTGTTCTTGTTTTTATCTCAGATTTAGAGAAATAGCGGGGATCCTTAGAAGCAGCACTTACAGATATCCTGGAAGATGCCCCAGGTAACTCTCTTAAAGTGATAAGTGGCATGGTATCCTAAATGAGTTAATTCAGCTCTCAAAGTTGGCTAGGTTGTAATACTCTGAGCATACTTTTACCATTTTTTGTCATACAGTAAGTTGGACCTTAAAATTCTACCTTTTTTTTTTTTTTTGAGATGGAGTCTCGCTCTATTGCCCAGGCTGGAGTGCAATGGCATGATCTTGGCCCACTGCAGCCTCCGCCTCCCATGTTCAAGCAATTCTCCTACCTCAGCCTCCCAAGTAGCTGGGATTACAGGCGCGCACCACCACATCTGGCTAATTTTTGTATTTCAGTTGGCCAGGCTGGTCTCAAACTCCTGACCTCAAGTGATTCACCCACCTTGGCATCGCAAAGTGCTGGGAGTACAGGCATGAGCCACCACGCCCAGCCTGACTTCTTTTTTTTAATAAGGTAAAAAGAAACCAAATAGTTTTGGTGTATAGAGTTTCTTGCTTTTATAGAGATGAAAAACGAGTAAGAATATAGGAAAGAGACCTCATTTTCATTCCTGAATATAACGTGTCCAGGGGATATGGCCCCTTGGTGTGCTTATGTGATCAGCTGTGGTTTTTTTTTTTTTTAGCAAATTGGCTATAATCTGCCTTCTTCCCAGGCTGAGGACTGGTCTGCATGGTGGAGGGTCAGGGTGCTCCTGCCTCTCACATTCTAGTCTGTGAGTCATTCCAGACTCAAAGCTGGAGCATGTGTCCTGGGCCTCCTGGGCCCTGGCCACCTATCGTGGGATGCTGGGCAGATAACAGTTGTAGGTTTGTGGACTTACCAGTACATGTAAGCATACCTTGACAGCCTCATTAATTTCTGTATTATGTTTTCATTCCTAGTGACCATTGAAATACTGTGTGCTTATGTCTAGGTTCCTCGACTTAAATTTCCTCTCTTTATGCAGCTAAGTCTGCTGTCATTTTGAATCAATTTTAGCCTGAGTTAGTTTTCATCTGTCTTTGCCAAAAATGGTCATAATAGTTAACTACTTCTATAGAAATAAGAAGAATGTTGAGATAGAGGAAGACTCTTGTGAAACAGGACAAATTTGAAACTGAAGTTTAAACCTTTGCACATGATTGTGACTCCAGCCCATGCTTGTTGATTTGGTATAAAGTGCCTATTAAACATTACTTCTGAATGCTATATATATTTGATGTTTATCCAAACACCTGGGAGATAGTGTCATGTAATATGCGTGGCATGAAGGATGTGGTAGGGAACGTGGATTGTGGCCACTCCTCATCCCTGTGCCTCCAACAGCTTTGTTGACCACATGGTTTTCTTCAGAAGGCCACTTTCTTTACCTTTGAATCATACATCAAAAGTCTCACGTTAGATTATAGCCTAAAATTGCCTGAAATTCTTTAAATATATGTTGTTGTTGTTTTTTCTGTAGCTGAAAGTCCATATTGCCTTTTGGCTTCTCATAGAACATGGAGCAGCCTTAGGAGGTGTTGGTCAGATGAGATGTTTTTGCCATTGCTGGTGCATCGCCTGTGGAGACTTACTCTGCAGATTCTGGCACGATACTCTGTGTTTGTCAATGAGGTAAGGGCTGGTTGTGGAGCTCATCCATAATCAATACTGATAAAAATTAAAGATATGTTAGGCTAACTCCTTGAGTAAGACTTTTTTTTAATGCCACGTTGTCATGAGAGGTTAATTTAGAGGACACTAATAGTCTGAGTTCCCAAGATTATCTCCAGCTCTGTTTCTGTGTTTCATTTTCACTCCTGTAAGCATTGCATTTATTATCACAGACTTGTTCTATTGAAAAACACCACTCTGATAAGTCCATTTTTTTTCCTTCTCAAAACCAGAATCTTTGAACTGTCTCCAAATTAAAAAAAAAAGATGTTCATTTTAATTTCAAGATAATTATGACAATGCTTAGAAAGAAAAATATATGCATTTTAATACTTAATATTTGGAAGTTTACAAAATGATATTGTCATCAAGATAAAAAGGTATTAAAATTAAGTAATCTTTTCTTTTTTGAATATCCTTTTCCCTTTTCAAATAATCAAATGTATTAAATATCCACATGCCCCTGATGACTTATTAATATTCTACAAAAAAAGTTGGGAATTCTTGATCCACAAGAGTGTTGGTGCAGCCCAGTGCTGAGCACCTGCCTGCATGTCCTTGCTAGGGCCTCGGAGTGCAGTGCTGCCCTGCCTCTGGGGACAGCGAGAGTGACAGACACTCAGGTAAACCAGTCATCTCAGTGTGAGGAGTATGCAGAGGAGATGCATTCTAAAAAATAAAAAAGACAACACGGAGAAAACAACACACTGAATAAAAACTTTGTTATTTGGAGTAGGAAAGGAACCCAGTCCTCCTCTTGCAATGTATTTTAATGGAAAGAGCATCAGCTTTGGAGTCAGTGTCAAACATTGGCTCTTCAGCTTTTTAATTCTGTGGACTTGGAGAAATTAAGCTGAGTCTTCATCTGGAGAATGGGAAAACAGCTTCTATACCTGGCTGTTGTGAGGACTGATTTGTACTAAAGTGCCTGTCAGTTAATGGGAGTCCAGTGAAACCTAGTTTGTCTTTCCCTTTTGCCTTGCCTCTGCTCAGAAAGGTCTTAGTAGACCACCCTGGGCCATCAGCTGTTCCTGAAGACCACTGTATGATTCCCCCTGACAGATTGGGGTTAGTACGATTATTCACTTAGGCTAAGTATGTGTTCTTGCTAGCCAGGAATTTTCTCTTTATCTCTAATTGATCACTTTGCCCTGAATGTACATGATCCCATTCTATCCCATTCTTTTCCTGATACTAGCATACTTCTCTTTGATTTTTCCCTTATAAACAATGTTATGCAAAGAATACTTTATGTTTTGTGTTTGAAAGTTTGGATTTTGATATTTTACCCTTATTAATTATAATTACACATTTATTATGGTATGTTATTTACCTAATATAATTTATTTTTTTTAAACCTGTGATGTTCCCAAAATTAATTTTATTGTGGTTTGGGCACTTTATTTTTTACGTGTTTTTTTTTTGTCACCAGACATTAAACAAGTTCCAGAAGGTAAATATACACAGGGCCATAGTTTGTCCTTGTTTCTCTGTTAGTGGTTCACTCCCTCCTGTAGAGATACAATATGATGTACTTTTATTAGTAACTTTTTACTAAATGGTATGTCAACAGCTAGCATTTAATGATGCGTTGTTGACGCACACACATGTAATATACAAATGCTCATGTATCTTGCTAGTGTAAAGGTAGTTAATCAATGAAATTCTTTTTCAGCTTTCACTCAAGCCCATTTCTAATGAAAGTCTCAAAGAGATCAAAAAACCTTTGGTAACTGGTAGCAAACAACCTTCCATTACCCCAGGAAACACTGAAGACCAAGGAAGTGGTCTGTCAGAAACAAAGCCTGTGGTTTCCATTTCCCGCACTCAGCTTGTGTATGTGGTTGCAGACCTGGACAAGCTTCAGTTGCAGGTAAGCCTGTGTCCCAGAAGAATTCCAGGTGCTTGGTTTAATGTTTTCACAGAAGGTAGTATGTGTAAAAGGCAAACACCATTGGGTCTTACAGGGCTTAAATTATGGGGCCCATAGGTACCCCAAGAGAGAACCACTCACCTCTCTTTCTAGGTGGCTTTCCAGCTGTCCCTGACAGATCCTGACTATTTGGGGTTTCTAAGAGTCTGCACGTCTCCTCCTTGTGTGACGTGCATTCTGTTATTGTATTCACCTCCACCTGCTTCCCTTTCAGTAGTGATGTGACAAGCTTGAGCAGCCATGCTTCCCCTCCCTTTTTGTTTTTTTTCCTATTAGCTCACCTTTTATTCTGCTCAAGCATGATCTTTGTGGGCTGGATTTTATTTATTTTACATTCATTTATCCTGATATTTTCTGTTGATGTTTAATCTTCAGCTATACTTTGAAAGTGCTAAAATATTAAAACTTCTTCCCCTGTTTTCTCTGAATAGATCCATATGTTTTTTCTTTTAACGTTAACTCAGTGGGGTGAATTTAGTGGTTAAGTCCCCTGATACACAGTTCTCCTTTCCTCAAGTTTAGGTATTTTGTGGTGCTTGAATAAATACTGTTTTGAATTTTAAAAGTTGTATGTTTTCAGTAAGAATATGGTCTTTAGTGTGAGCTGTTTTTGTATTATGGAGAGCAATAGAGTAAAAAAGGTTTTTGCTTATTCCCTGTGCCTGTTAGCAGCCATTAAACCATGTGATTTCCCATGTTGTTGAAATCTTTTTATAGTGAAGGCATTAAAACTCTTTCTTTCTCTTGATGAAAATTACTGAAAGTCTTGATTTTAGGTTCACTTTTCATTAGCAAATTCTAGAGTTTGTAGATGCAAATAGAATCGCCTCTTTCTTTGATTTATAATAAGTAACCGAATATATAAAGTGCATATTTATTTCAGCTTCCAGAACTCTTGGAAATAATCAAGCCAAAACTTGAAATGATTGGCTTTAAGAATTTTTCTTCTATCTCAGGTAAAAATGAATCTTGACTAAACAAATCTTTAAATAAGAAATGATTTAAAATAAAATTTCAGAGACTACAGGGTATATTTAAATTAACATTTTCCTCTGTAGTTGTAAATCCTTGGTTGTTTCTCTGTTCTGTTCTGATTATAACTTCCCTAAATAAGATGTTTTGTTTAATTCATTTGATCTGATTTATTATAGTACACACTGTAAATGCTGTGACAGTATTTTAAATGAAGTTCATGTCTGGGCCTGAGCAGGATGGTTAAATCCAATCTTTAATCTCAACAGCAGCCCTGGAGGACTCCCAGAGCTCTTTGTCAGCCTGTGTGCCCTCCTTGAGTAGCAAGATCATCCAGGATTTAAGTGACTCTTGCTTCAGTTTCCTAAAAAGCGCCCTGGAGGTTCCCAGGCTTTACCGAAGAACCAATAAGGTCAGTGCCATTCATGGGGGAGAATTTTGAGGTGGGGGAAGTATGTATTAGGAAAGCTAAAGAGGAAGGGAGGAAGCGGTGGACTCCAAGGTTGCCTGAGGCAGACTGAGCTCATCCCATTCCGAGAATGGTGTTGATGAAGAAAGGAACGTTCTGTAGGGGTGCTCAGGGGCTCTGGGCCACACACTGAAAGTTAGACCTTTCCCATCCTGTCCTAAAAGTGTTTAAGGATATACTCAGTTTCCTTTTGACCTTAAGGAAAAGTATGTGTTTCAGAAGAAAACATTTTAAAGTCCTATACATGTTTGTCTCCATATCTGGCATTCTACACTTCATATCTCGTTCCCTCTCATTACTGGCAAAGTATAGGTGGCCTCTCTGTCCCCAGCTTCTGCATCCACAGAGGCAACCAACTGTGGAGCAAAAATATTTAGGGAAACAAAATAACTATAACAAAAAAAAAATAATACAGGCCAGATGTAGTGGCTCACACCTGTAATCCCAGCACTTTGGGAAGCCGAGGTGGAAGAATTACTTATGCCCAGGAGTTTGAGACCAGCCTGGGCACTGAAGTGACAGCCCATCTCCACACACAAAAAAAGTTTTTTTAAAAAATACAAATTTTAGTAATCAAAAGATTGATGTAAACTGTACTGAAGGCTGTGCATAGGTTATGCAAATATTATGCCATTTTATATTTGCTCTTTATGGTCTGATTTGAAGCTGCCACTTGGAAGTGGGAGAGAGAGACCTATTTATATTGCCAAATATGTTATTTTTCTTTAGTAATCTACCAATTCTCCCTCTCCCTTTCTATTCAATAGGCTATTACAGTAATATATTTATTAAGAGTTTGTGTTACAGGTCAGACACTATGCTAGACACTTTACATAGTCTTATTATCCTCCTACAAAGTGGGTGCTAGTATTGTCATTTGCAGATGAAGAAACCAGAGCTGACAAAGATGACATTACTGACCCTGGATCCTTGCTTCTCAAATGTGTTCTGGTGATCAGCAGCATTCACACCACCTGGTGGGAGCTTGCTAGAAAAGCATAATCCCAGAACTCAACCCTTCCACCCACTGCCCCCCCAACAGAATTAGAACCTGATTTTACGAGATTGCCAGGTGACTGTTGTAGACATGAAACTACAGGAAGCAGTGCCCTCGTCTCGGTGCCCTGAGCTGTGGGTGGCTGCACCAGCCAGCACCTGAAGCCAGCCTGGCTCCAGATGTCACTTTCTTGTGCTGGTTCTTACTCCCTTGTGTTCTCCAGGCAGCTTTCTGTGGACCCCAGTGTTACTTTTGGGAGGGATGGAAATTGTCCATGTCTCAAAACTAGAACGTTAATAGTATCCTTTTGGACATGAGGTCTTGAAACTTACTCTGTTTCTTTTTTTTTTTTTCCTGTGCCTCTTTATCTTCTACCAACATCATTCCAGGAGGTCCCAACCACAGCTTCCTCCTATGTGGACAGTGCTCTGAAGCCCTTATTCCAGCTTCAGAGCGGACACAAGGATAAGCTCAAACAAGCAGTAATTCAGCAGTGGTTAGAAGGCGCTCTCAGTGAGAGCACTCATAAGTAAGTAAATTAAAAGTAGACCTTGTGGGTCTTGCTTAGAAGAGTCTGCGGCGGAAACCTCCAAGGCCATCGAGCACTGCATGTAGATGAGGCAGTGAGACTGTGGATGAGTCAGTGTGACCCCGCTGCAGTTGGCTCCCTCCCTCCCCACACATGCTGGCCCCGTGCACAGTGCCCCTGAGTCTCCGGGCCCGGCCTATGTTCCCTGCAGGTGCCGTTCTCCCAAGTCCAGCCGCTTTCTTCTTGGAGGCCCTTTCTTTGCTCAGGCCCTGTCAGTCCAGAATGGCTCTAATCATACCAGATAATCAAAGGACTTAGGTTGGTGAAACCCTTGTAATCAAGGAAGAGAAAACATCCCTTTAAACGTTTAATTACAGCTGACGAGGAATCAATTCCTAAAACCTTTAAAATGCTTAAATGTCTTTTTCTAATGAAATCTACTTTTCCCAAATCAAAAAGTATGTTACTCAATTTTGTTATTGATTTTATTAATTATTTTGCAGTAGTATTTTATTTCATTTATTTTACTTAAGATTTAAGCTGGCTGGGCGTGGTGGCTCACGCTTGTAATCCCAGCACTTGGGGAGGCCAAGGCAGGTGGATCACGAGGTCAGAAGGTCGAGACCAGCCTGGCCAGTATGGTCAGGTGAAAGTCTGTGTCTACTAAAAATACAAAAATTAACCGGGCATGACGGTGCACATTGTAGTCCCAGCTGTTCGGGAGGCTGAGGCAGAAGAATCGCTTGAACCCGGGAGCTGGAGGTTGCAGTGAGCCGAGATCGTGCCACTGCACACCAGCCTGGGCAACAGAGCGAGACTCCGTCTCAAAAAAAAAAAAAGATAAAAAAACTTTAAGCAGCCATTTGTGGGTTAATTTAGAACATAACAATGATGTATAATACAGTTTTTGTGGGCAAATGTATTTCAGATGTCAAGTAGCCAGCTCGTAAACAAAGCTTTGAAATATAACTCATTTATAATTTGAAAATTATATTAAGAGTATTTTGAAGGCAATGAACTCTATTTAAAATTCTGAAGTACTTTTACACGCCAAACGATGAACTGTTCCTAGAATTGATTGGAAATGAACTTGTTACTTGATCTGGGGCATGAGGTACAGATGTCCACCCTCTATATATGAAAGGCAAAATTGGTCTATGGTTTTCTCCGTGTTCAGAATTAAAATTTTAAACAAAATCCATACACATACTTATTTCTTAAATTCTGAGGGAAAGCCATGTTAGACACTTAAGACCATAATATATGTATATACACACACACACACACACACACATGTATATGTAATATATATATATATAAAATGATCTTAAGAAACTTAAATACTTACCATGGCTGAATTTTGGTTGGAAATGAATCTCTTTTTTTGGTCCACAATAAACTCTATTTGGTGTTACACACAAATGCCTCTTTTCACCAATAAATGCATCTTGTGCTAAAGGTACTATGAAACCGTGTCAGATGTTCTGAACTCTGTGAAGAAAATGGAAGAGAGCCTGAAAAGGCTGAAACAAGCCAGAAAAACCACTCCCGCCAACCCCGTTGGTCCCAGTGGCGGCATGAGCGATGATGACAAAATCAGGCTGCAGCTGGCCCTGGATGTTGAGTACTTAGGAGAACAGGTAACCATCAGCTGCCGGCAGTTCCAGTGACCCTGAGACCAAATTCTGGAGCCTGGCAGTTACTTGGTGGCTCACGTGAGCCCAGAGAAGCTGTTGCGATGGCTACGGCTTGGCTTCTCCAGTGTTAAGGGTAATAGGAGTCAGGGCTTCCAAATGACCTGGCCCCTAGGCAATATGAGAAGGAACAGCTAGAAGAAAATGGAGAGTTCCCCTTGTGAAGTCCAGTGGCGTGCTCTCTGGTGCTGTTGCATCTGCTTGGTTCCCCAGTGCTTGTGCTCACAGAGCTCACTACACTGGGACTTTTTGGTCCAGTGCCTGATACCTAATTGGTGCTAACCCCAGACTTTTGAAATACTTGCTGGTTTAGCTTAAAATAACTGAAAGCATTATCCCTCTATGATGCATGAGAAATCCTTTGAGCACAGCTTCCCTGCTTCCCTGCTTGGCTTTTATAGGTTTCCTATAAAACAGATTTTAGAGTCATGGCTGAACGTTAATGTAGATATTATCACTTAACAGGTGATACGGATAATGTGCAATGAATGTCTTTTCGTTTTCACTGAGGTGAAATCCTCACAGCATCATAAAACCTCTAGATGTTCAGAAACTGGCCTTCTCAACTGTTAAGGTTTCCTACATAGTAGTAGGTCCTCAAGGGAGGCCTTTCCAGAGGGGGGAAAAAAAGCGAAATCAGAGTTTCCATAAGAGGACACATGGTAGTGATTTGGACAACTGAGAAAATGTTAATAGAAAAAGCAAAAAAGAAAAGCAAACAAGACACTTGATTTTCTAGCTCACTAAGGAATTTCTTTTACACATGCTCATCACTGAAAATTCAACTTCTTTCTGCTTTGAGATGAATTTAGAGATGCATCCTGGCAAAAGTCAGCTGCCATGTTTCTTTATTTGGCAAAAAAACCTAAAGACTTCTTACAAGCCAGAAAGTATATTATAGAAACATGAACAGCCAATGAGCAAAAGAAAGGGCAGGAAGGAAGGAGAGTGGGATAGGGAAATAAGAGGAAAGAGAAGGGAAAGAAAAGGTGCTCCCACAGTCCCCAGGACAAACCCCAAAATGCTGAGACTTGGTGTGTGTCTTTCCAGATCATTCTGTGTGTATGTGTGTGTGTGTGTGTGGGTGTGTGGGTGTGGTACGTGTGTTTGTATGTATGGATGTGTATGTCTGTGGGGGTGTGTGTTGTTATTGTTGTTTTTAAACAAAAGTGGGAACGTAGTGTGCCATGTCTTTGTGACCAAAATAGTCCGTGGTAGTTGCTGTGCCAGACAAAGTGTTTTCAACTCATCAGATTCTAAAAGGTTTTTGTGATATGTTAAGAAACTAAGAGCAGGCCAGTACTTTCTTGAAAATTCTTTGCTTAAAAAATAGTGCACTTTTTAATTTCTTCCAGTGTGGGTTTTCTTTTCTAGAATTTTTGTTAGGCCCACAAAGAGGCTCTGATCCTGTCTGATTTGATGGACTGAGATAAATTAACATACTGGCTTCTTAGAATGCTAAGTGTTTGACCCCAAAACCTCACATTTTACAACAAGTTTTCTCTAGAGGGAAAAATATCCTGCAGGTCTTCAGGGAACTGTCTTCTGGTTTAACAGGGGATGGAGATTCTCTGTTTTTTATAAGGATCTTTTTTTCCTCACATTCAGCTTAAATTGCAGTAACCTAATTCATTCTCTTCGCCTTTGCAGATACAAAAGTTGGGACTGCAAACAAGTGACATAAAAAGCTTCCCAGCTCTCACAGAGCTTGTTGCTGCTGCCAAGGACCAGGCAACAGCGGAGCAGCCTTAAGCATGTTGGAAGATCCAAGGTTGGATTCTCAAGCAAGAGGAGAGTTGGACCTCCAGGCTGAAGGGGGAGAAAGTGACTCTGTTCCCTTAGCAACCGTCCGTAGCAAAGAAGAGCTTCCAGCAACACGCCCATGCATCTTCTCAGCGTATTTGGGTCTTCCTTTGCCCAAAAAGAACACAGAAGCCTTTTTCCATTGTATGGAAGATAGTTTTTAAGACATTTGAATCTTTCTACTATAGTTTACAGAACAAATTATTTTATTTTTATTGTAAATCTTAGTGTGGAAGAGCTGATTTCTAAAATATGATTGAAGTAAATATATGTGTATGAATATAGAGTCGTCTCCCTGAGCCTGCACATGGAAGTGACGACTGCAGTGGATTGACGTCCTGTGCGGAAACGCCCTTCTCTGAAATGAAGAGAACTCCTGGGCTTTGGAGAGCGGCTGCGGGAGGCTGTCCTCCACTCCCACTCACTGTGAGAGCAGTGCTTCTGATCCTGCTGTCACCCGGACCTCTGTCAGGAGCCGGCACCAGTAGGAAAGATCTACTTCCTAAATAAAAGAAGTGTCTCCCATGAGTGTGTGCTCCTTTTCTTTGGGAATTCCCCACCAGGGAACCACTCCTCGTCCCTCGTGCACTGTAATGACACATGTTCCCTTCCAGGCGACGCTCCTCTTAGCACCAATGGGAAGAGTCCTGACTGGCACCGACCCTTTCTTTCAACGTGCGGGAGTTCCTTTCCTTGGAGGGGGTAACACAGGCACCTTCCTTAGGAGTCAGGAGGCCCCGCCCTTCCTGGCAAGCTTGGAGTGAAGTCAGACTGCCCTGAGAAGAAGACCTGGGAGCACCGGGGAGAGGCACTCCAAGACTGGTTGGTTGGTTTAACTCACATAGCCAGCATGGAGCGCCATGCAGCCCTCGCCTTGCTGTGGCTTCAGCCTTCCCAGCTGAAAGCAGCTGTGTTGAGTCCTTAGCCTTGCGTTCCTGTGCATCTCAGACCCTTTGTTCAAAGGTTAGTTGTAGGGAGAGGAAGGAAAAAAAGTAAACGTAGGGAATGAGAGCAGGTCCTGCAAGCGTGAGTTTTTTAGCATAGACCAGGATGAGGGCTAGAGGAATCAGAAACCCCAGTAATGAAAGCACCAAGAGCCAGGTATGTGTGGAGCCCCAGGGGCTTCCACGCAGCCCCCAACCCACCACCAAGAGGCTGGTGACACACCCTGGACAGTGGCCCCCTGTGTAGAGGGCATCTGCTCTGGGCTTAGCACCGGAGGCCCTGCCCCTGAAGGGGGAAGTGTCCAGTCCTGGAGTTCAGTGTTGGGAAATTTGGTCAGGGACAGAACCACGGGAGAGAGACAGAAGGGATTTCCTGTCAGAACTTGACCTCCCTGGTGTGGGAGCCGGCTCACCTGGCAGAATTGTGGTGGGGCAGGGTGCGGTGCCATCAGCAGGGGGCCATCGGAAGGAAAGGTGTGCAGTGGGGAAGCGAGAATAAACTGGAACCCGTGGGGGATAAACGGAGCCCGCATCCGGCTCTTGCTGCCTCCTTGTCCCCCGTTCTGTGATGGGGTGACGTGCAGAGGAAGCTGCACGGGAACTTGGCCCAGGATTCAGGGAAGCTGAAGGAGGAGGCCCAACACGGGCTGGAGGAGTTGCAGGCCCGCCTCCTGCCCCAAGCCAGCAGGACAGCCTGCAGCTCTGGGCCATGGTGCGGGGCTGCAGCCTGCCGCTGTGAGCATGCAGCCGCCTCACCCCGCCTCCTGCAGCTGTTTCCTGTGACCGAGGCCAACCTCACACCATCCCAGCAAGGAAGTCGTGGGGAACACCGGTCCAACCTAGCTAAGTCGGTCAGTGCAAAGCTGCCTCAGTAAGCCCTTGGAGCCAAGCTACTTCCTCCAACCCAGCCTTCGTCAGTACACCTTAATGTCTGTCCCCATCTCCCTGAGTGCTCTGCCCTCCCATTTGTTTGAGAACATAGGAGGAGAGGATTACAACTTGCCAGCCCTTCCAATCCAGCATTGTTTCCATTTTACAGATGAGGAAACGGACAGCTTAGGTCATCAAGATAACTCATAAGTAGGATTTAAACCCAGGCAAGATCGTTCCAGAGCCTGGGTTACTAACAGGTAATTCTCCATCCCTAATAACAGTACAACAAAGAAGTTGATGGGGACTGGAACACAAGTTGTTGATTTCTTTGATCCTATCAAGCCCCAGGCTGGTCACACTGCCTTTCTCAGTGACAGCCTTGATGCCATAACACCTACTTCTAAGAAACAAGAATCTTTGCGTAAAACGTGAAAGGCTTCAGAGCATTTGTCTATGGCTTCCCCAGAACATCTTTCTTTGGTACGCGTTTTTTATTTGCTTTGCTTTGGAGAAATTACTGTTGAATAAAGTATAAAGATGAAATAATACTTATATACTGTAAACCTGTCATTATTTTCAATTTTGTAATACATAGGTTCAAAAGAGGGTGCCACCCACAGGGGAAGCTTCTTTTCTGTTCTATAACGCTGCTGGGGAGGCAATGAGTAGGTCATTTGGCGACTCACACTGAGTGGAAGTCGGCCATCTCTGTCCTATGGCTTAGAAGTTCACCCTGGGGTAACCTCCTGCATTCATTTCTAGGGCTGCCGTAACAAATTACAAGTGTGGTTGGTTAAACAACAGAAATGCATTCTCTAACCGTTTTTGGAGTCGGCCGGGCTGTGCTCCCCGACAGGCTCTAGGGAGATTCCTCGCCTCCTCCGGTGTCTTGTGGCTCTAGGTGTTCCTTGGCTGTGGCAGCATCACTCCAGCTCTGCCTCCATCTTCACGTGACCTTCTCCCCTTCTGACTGATGGGGACACTGTCATTGGATTCAGGACCCACCCGGTTAATCCAGGATGACCGCGTCTTGAGGTCCCTTGCTTCATTTCATCTGCAAAGACCCTTTTCCAAATATCTTCACATTCACAGGTGCCGGGGGTTGGCACGTGGACATATCTTTTTGGAGGCCACCATTCAGCCCACTCCCTCTCCACTGCAGCCTACCAGAAAGGGAGAAGAGCATGAGGGGGACACCCAGGGTGTGGCTGTGGCCCCAGTTTGGATGACCACAAAATCCTTCCCCTTCACTGCAGTGCCTGGAGCTCAGGCATGCTGGGCCTGGAACTGCAGTTTTAGCTGTGTGTCCAGGAAGGAAAGAAAAAAGGGATTTGGAGCTTCTATAGACAAACTCCCCAATCTCTGACCTGGGATCTTTACTGGTGATTCCTTGCAGCTCCCTAGAACTGCTATATGGAGTTCCCCATATGAGAACCGCACAGTCTGGCTGCCCGTGGCTTCATCATCCTAGTGATGGAATAAAAGCCGGGGTCACTCAGGAGCGCCAGTGCAGGAGGTAAGGGCTGATTTTCTTTTGCAGTGTCCTTCTCAATAGCCGTGAAGCTCTCTGGTACTGGGGTGTAGATGTCACTCTTAACAGCAGCAGCAGCCCTAGTGGTACAGGAGTGGGAGCCAGCATGATTGGGTCATTGACAGCGTGGACACCTCCATGCTGTGTGTGTCTCAGAACTCAAAAGCAGCGATCAGCTGCAGATGCTGATCTGTTGGATTCTTTCTTTTCTTTTTGAAACAGTCTTGCTCTGTGGCCCAGGCTGGAGTGTAGTGGTGTGATCTCAGCTTACTGCAACCTCCACCTCCCAGGTTCAAGTGATTCTCCTGCCTCAGCCTTCTGAGTAGCTGAGATTACAGGCACGCTGCCACCAGCTAATTTTTTGTATTTTCAGTAGAGATGGGGTTTTACCATGTTGGCCAAGATGGTCTCGATCTCTGGACCTCGTGATCCGCCTGCCTCGGCCTCCCAAAGTGCTAGGATTATAGGCATGAGCCACTGCGCCCTGCCTGAACTGTTAGATTTTAAAGCAAGATCTGTTAGGGGGTCCATATTTGGAGGCAGCGTTATTTTCTCTGTTCATGGCATCTGAATACATCTGGTGTATGTCTCCCTCCCTGTCAGGAGCCAGACAGTCCAGATGGTTCCAGCAGTTTGTGAAAAGCAGGCCTTTGCCAGTTGGCAGTCCTCTCTCCGTGTAAGACCTCAACCTCAGCGCCCTAAGGGAAACACTGTCTGTCCTTTGAGATGTGCAGACATTCCTGGTTCTGCCTGTGAGAATCAGTTTCTGCCCTGAACATATCCTACTACTTTTGATCAGCCACTAAGCTTCGTGTTGGATGGCTGTGAATATCTGTGAATTGTTGAGTGAAGGAAGTGTTACCTTCATTTGATTGTGAAAGTCTCTCCATGTTCCACTCAAGCCTCAACTGGTTTTCACGTGGAGACTGAATTTCAGAACAATCAGGATTCTCATTTTTCCTTAGCTCTAATCTTGAATTAAAATGTATTATTGGCCGGGCACAGTGGCTCACACCTGTAATTGCAGCACTTTGGGAGGCCAAGGTGAGCGGATCACCTCAGGTGAGGAGTTCCAAGACCAGCCTGGCCAATATGGCGAAACGAAACCTTGTCTCTAGTGAAAATACACAAATTAGCCAGGCGAGGTGGTGGGTGCCTGTAGTCCCAGCTACTCAGGAGGCTGACACAGGAGAATCACTTGAATCCTGTAGGTGTAGATTGCAGTGAGCCAAGATCTGTACTCCAGCCTGGCAACAGAATAAGATTCTCAAAAAAAAAAAATGTATTATTAATCTTCAGAGTGGCATTCTGCCTGTTTAAATCTCTTGTGTAATCCAGCTTGATGGCATGTTGGGACCTGATTGACCCTCCCATCCTAAACAACTGAAAATCAACACTGTGTGAAACAGCCCTGCTCAGTGTTGGATGCCTGCAGTTTGCAAGGTACCAGAGAGAAGGGGCAGGTCAGGGGTCCTGTGATTTCCCAGCGTCTCACATGGAGGGTCTCTGGATGCACAGGAGCATCCAGAGCCCAGCTGGCTCCCTGAGAGGAGGCAGTGTGGAGTCTGGGGGACACTGTGGAGGCTGGAACTGGGGGTTCAGAGTAATGGAGTGGAAAGAAGTCTATGGAGCCTTGTTTTGCTTTTATAGCTGGGTATTGACCAGGCTGCCTGTGTGAAGAGGCTGTCAAGGCCAAGGAAAGAATCCCCCAGAAAAGAGCAGGTAGAAAAAATCCGCAGAGCAAAAAGAACCTGGGAAGAGTGTGTCCAGAGTGGAAAGACGTGGACGGTGGGGTTATGGCCCCAGCAGTGGAGCCAAATTAACCCGATGTGAAGGGCTGCTCTGAAGCCACCTCACAAAAGCATAGAAGCAAGCCTCAAAGGATGACGCTGACTCCAGGTAACTTTCTGCTTTTAATTTTAGCTGCAGGGGGTACATGTGCAGGTTTGTTACGTGAATCTATTGTGCGATGCTGAGATTTGGGCTTCAGTGGAACTCATCACCCAAGTAGTGAACATAGTAGCCAGTAGATAGTTTTCCAACCCTTGACCTTTTCTTTTCCTCCCCTTTTTAGAGTCTCCAGTGTCTGCTGTTTCCGTATTTATGGCCCAATGTGTACCCAGTGTTTAGCTCCCACTTACAAGTAAGAATATGTGGTGTTTGGTTTTCTGTTCCTGCATTGATTTAGGGTAATGGCCTCTGGCTGTATCCATGTTGCTGCAAATGACAGGACATTATTCTTTTTTATAGCTGCATAGTATTCCATGGTGTCTATGTATCACATTGATAGACACCTAGGTTCATTCTTTTTTATAGCTGCATAGTATTCCATGGTGTCTATGTATCACATTGATAGACACCTAGGTTCATTCTTTTTTATAGCTGCATAGTATTCCATGGTGTCTATGTATCACATTGATAGACACCTAGGTTCATTCTTTTTTATAGCTGCATAGTATTCCATGGTGTCTATGTATCACATTGATAGACACCTAGGTTCATTCGTTTTTATAGCTGCATAGTATTCCATGGTGTCTATGTATCACATTGATAGACACCTAGGTTGATTCCATGTCTTGGCTGTTGTGAATAGTGCTGTGGTAAACATACAAGTGTATGTGTCTTTTTGGTAGAATGGTTTCTTTTCCTCTGGGTGTATATGCAGTAATGGGATTGCTGGGTCAATGGTAATGCTATTTTTTTTTTGTTCTTTGAGAAATCTTCAAACTGCTTCCTACAGGTGCTAAACTAACTTACAATCCCAGCAACAGTGTATGTGTTCCGTTTTCTCCTCAGCCTCACCAGCACCTCTTGTTCTTTGATTTTTTACTAGTAGCCATTCTGACTGGTGTGAGATGGTATCTCATGGTGGTTTGATTTTCATCTTTCCGATGATTAGTGATATTGAACATTTTTCATATTTCTTGGCCACTTGTGTGTCTTCTTTTGAGAGATGTATGTTCATGTTCTTGGCCCACTTTTAATGGGGTTGTTTTTACTTGTTGATTTGTTTAAGTTCCTTATGGATTCTGCATATTAGACCTTTGTTGGATGCATAGTTGCTAATATTTTCTTCCATTCTGTAGTTCATCTGTTTCCTCTGTTGTCAGTCTGTCCCTGTCAGGTTTTGCTGCCAAGTGAGAAATAAAAATCTTTCTGTTTTTCAAACTCACTAATTTCCTCAGAGGCTGTTGAAAGCATCCCTGACCATGGTCTCATGCCCCGCCGAAATCTTGGATTGACCGTGATTGGAGTAATTGTGAGTAATTGCCTTGTCTGGGAGATAGGCACTTGCAACTCCAGGAAGACTTAGAATTCAGTGAAAAAAAGTTTCAGAGAAATTAACCTGTGGAATTAATTTGTGTGTGTGTGTGTGTGTGTGTGTGTGTGTGTGTGTGTGTGTGTATGTAAGTAACCTGCAAAATGTTAGTATTTTGTATCCTTGTAATAGCTGAGATATCTATCCTGACCCAACTTCCCATTTACAAGTCCACACAAAACAGCTGGAGAACAGCGCTGGTTGGCAGCTTTATACTCCTAGCAACTTCCAGAAGCCGAAGCAGCCTCTCTAAGTAGCAGAAATTGGTTTGGCGACTGCCAGCTGCCTTTTAAAATAAAGTCACAAACTTAAATGCTCTGTTTTTCCAGCACATGGCTGCGCTGTCTCAGGTCACTATGAGCAACTTCCAAGCCTGGACCTCGTGTAAAATTGCAGATTCTGACTCTGTAGGTCCAGGAGGACCTTGAGAAACTGCATTCTGAGAAGCTCCCCAGGGCAGCCGCTGCGGCTGTAGGTCCAAGTGCCACACTTTGAATAGCGAGACCTTAAGGCACTTCTGGTCTCTGCACTTCCAGTTCTCTCAAGAGACTTGGCATCCCGCAGCCATTTCGGAGAGACTGCTTGTGCCAGCTCTACCCCTTTGAGGGTAGAACAAGCCAGGAATCGCTGAGAGCAGGACTGGAAGGTAACCTGAATAAAACTGGTGGTGGGGGAGTTATGACGAAGCAATTATGGGCCCTGCTGTCGCCGACAGAATCACCTTGCCCTGACATCGAGCTAGGGAGACGTGTTCAAAATCAGGGGGAAGACTCTCGGGAACATGACGGGAGAAGGCGAGATTGGAAGGGCTGTTGTAATCCCCCGTGGCAGATTTCACCTTAGTTCTGATCGATAGCTAACACATTGAACAGCTTGTTTGTTTCAATATGTATGGAAGGGAGGGAAGTCAAGGGCCTTACACACATAGGTAGGAAAGCATCACCATTGCTATCAGCCGATGGTCACGGACCTGCTGGGTGCCTACCACCTCCTTGGCTCGCCCCAAGATTCCGACTTGTGGGCCTAATCCTATCGAGGAGGAGCAGGCAGAGGCACTCAACAGATGGGGAAAATTTGCAAATATTTATTCATGAGGATTTATTTCTCTATCTTCCACCCCCGGAGCACAATACCAGCAATGTTTTGGCCCTGTGTCACCACGATGGGAGAAGTCCCCGTCTGCCTGGTTCCTTTCCCAGGTGCCATGTGGGGTATGGGACCTTCCCTGTCGCCCTCTCCCGCCCCCTGTCCATCACACAGATGGCCACTACTGCTTATGAATGGAAATGTCCAAAGAAAAGCATCACCTAAAACTTCAAAGGACTGCTAAGTCCTGGCTCAGGCTTCTCATGGAAATTCCATCCCAAGTCCAGGAAAGCACTTTTGTTTGCATAGTCAATCGGCTAAATTGTATACATCTGTTTGGCTGCTGAATGAAAGATAGAATTTTGGGGGATTTATTGTTGTAAGACATTTATTGTAACACAAAGGAGAACTAGCCGGCCGTGGTTCCACATTCAAACAGAAATTCAGATGCTTGCATCTTTCATGTGTTGCTCAAAAATCACAAACATCTGTGGGGAAAACCAAGGTACTGTAGATACTACACGAAGGTCACGTTCTTACATTCAAGACGCTAAATACAAACCCAAGGCAATGCAAAAGTGTAATGCATCCTTTAATGTCAAAACCCAATTTTTATTCTCTGCTTTAAAAGGGAACACTTTCTGGTTTCACAAACAAGTTGGTCGGGTCGAATTCTTTTTGGAACAGCAGTCCTGCACTAAACACCGTTCTTGCCTCCCCACCCCCTATTCTCTAAAATAAACCCAGCAACCTGGGAGGAGGCGCATTTGTGCTGCTGTGGCCTTCTGCTGCCCACTCCACGCAGCACCACTTAGACCAAGGAGAAAGGGGCAGCTTTCCAGCTCAAAGTCGACTCATTAGAAGAAAAGGTGGGAGACTGGGGGTGACAAATCGCTGATTTGTCCAGGGTTGCTATCCACTGCTGGTCTTTGCCTCAAAGGCCAAGGGCAGAGGCCTTGCCGGGCAGGCGCTGTGTTCGGGGCCCTGGCCTCACGCTGTGCTCAGCGGGTTGGGCACACGACCCAGGAAGTACAGGGCAGTGGCATCTTGATCATACACAGCAAACAGGAATGGGTGGTTCAGGGTCAACTCCAAGACCTCAGGCCCCTTAGGCTGTTGGATAGACTCTGTGGGCTCTTTCTCATCCGCTTCAAGTTCAAAAAAAATGCTGTTCAGCACCTGCAAAGCAGCAGACATCAGGATCATTCTGAGGAGGCACTGGGTGACCCAGGGTGCTGAGGGCTAGAGGGCCGGCGAGAGCTCAGGACCACTGTCGTAGAAGAGGACATTTTCCAGCCTGCCAGGAGGATGCACAGTGTATGCCTGCCCCTCAGTGTAGACAAGGGTGTGTCTGTGTAGATGACCCTCACCCAGCCACGATGGCCAAACTCACGAGCCGGCTCCTCCCTAACACACCCCTCACATCCTCCCATCTTCACACTCCTCCCTGCTGTCCTGGGCAGAATTCCTGGCTCCCTTGGCTGTGGCCCACCAGTGCCAGTGCTTAGCAAACTTGGCACGGAGGGCTCATCCCACCAGCCCCCATAGGAACTCCCACTTTCTCTCCAGCACCTAGCACAGGGCCCAGAGCATCCAGGCGCGTCCTGGATGTGCATGGTGCCACATGGCAGGGGGACATTCTGTCTGCTGCTCAGCATTTCCCTGAAGAAGGGGCTGGACCCACGGCACCAGGTCCAGGGCTGCTCACTCTCTTTCTCCCAGTTTCAACTTTGCTATAGGATCCCTGGACGACCTGAGGCGAGGCTAGGCCTGTGGACCACATCCCCAGCAGGAGGAGGCAGAGCAGGGGTGGGGAGGGATTTGCTGCTCTGCACCTGGAAAGCCCCAGAACACTCTGGCCACTTCTCTCCCACCCTTAGCCCTAGTCTCCTCTCCCTCTTGCCCGGCTGGCCCCACCCATGGCCTCCTCTGTGTCCCTTCCATCCACGCCTCCACCCTGTGAACACTCCGAACCCGGGTCAGGCTCCGACACAGGCTCACGCGTACCTTTCCCACCCTGAGGTTGTCGTTGCTCATTTTTTGCAGGTTCAGCTCGGTGCCCAGAATGGTGGGCAGCTCAGCCTGGGCGAGCAGGTCCTGCAGGTCATAAGATCCTCGCAGCACCAGCCTGGGCATGGTCAGGTGGATGGCCCTGGGGAGGCGATGCACAGTTAGGACGGCTCCAGGCAGCATAGCAAGGGCTCTCCCAGAAGCCAGGTGGGCATATGCAGCTTGCACCCAACCCTGACAACGGGGATGGTTGCCCCCTTCACCCAACTAGGTCATCCTCCCCCTTGGGGAAAATCTCAGCAAAACCTACAATAAAAAAACGTTCATGTCATTTGAAATACTATGAGAGGGACATAGAACATTATTTACCGGTGAGGACCTAGGAACAGTCTTTTGGGGCATTCTGTTTTTAGGTTGGCTGCATCGAAGGTGTGTTGCTTGGGTAATTTTACAATGCCATTCTCTAAAATAATGCACTGTGTCTTATTACTGCTATAGCAGTGTTGTTGATGACAAGACACCCATGAAAAGGAGAGAGGTGGGAGGGTGCAGCGTCAGCCTCGTGCTGGACACGTTGCTATGTCAACTCGATTGATATTCATACAGAGCCTCTTCCGTCTTTGGCATCCCTCAGAGCCCATGGACATTTCCAGGGATGTATTGTGCACTTGTAAGAGTTATAGTACATCCATGTTCACAGCAGCTCAAAGGTGGAAGCAACCCACGTGTCCACTGAAGGATGAGGGGACACATGAAAGGTGGTAACCTCATGCAATGGAGTATTACTCAGCCTTCAAAAGGAAGGACATTCTGACACGTGCTACAACATGGGTGAACCCCGAGGACATCATGGTGGTTGCCAGGGGCCGAGGGGGAAGGGGGAATGGAGAGTTAGTGTTTCAGCAGGGCAGAGCTTCAGTTTGGGAAGATGAGAAGAGAAATGGGGATGGATGGTGGTGGTGGCTGCACCACACGAGGAATGTGCTTGGTGCCACTGGACTGTGCACTCGGAAATGGTTACGACGGCAAATTTTGTTATGTATATTTTACCATCATACTTTTTAAAACATAAAAAACACCCAGAGTTGACATCAGGAAGCCATTGTGTCACTCAGTGACTCAATGCCTGCCTCTGGGAGCAGATTTCCAGACCTCAGTGATCTGGAGTGATGTGTAGCTTGAGTCCCGGGCTCTATAGAAGGGAACTGCTGCAGGAAAGAGGAGCTAATGACACTTGTCCCCACCCAGCCACCAGCCACCAGCAAGGGCATTCTGGAGTCCAGGGACACTCTCTGAGAAGGTCCCACCCCCCGGTCACATGTAGTCTGAACCCTCCTAGCAAGTCAGTCCCAAGAAGCTCTTGGATGCCACAGATGTGCTGTGTGTCAGGTGTGGGCCAAAAAGGTCCTCTCTCAGAGGGCGAATTGCAATGTTTTATCTCCCTCTGAAACTAGCAGGCAAATGTAAGTGTAGAAAAAGCAATCTTCCTCCCCTTCTTTACCACCGTGCCTGCACCTGAGAGACAGACACTAACTGGAGAGCTGGGTGCTGGGTGGATGGAGAGCCCGTGAATTGACACATTGCCGCCTGCCCAGCCCTGTGCCACCACAGTACTGCCCTGCTCTGCACCCAAGGCTCAGCTCATGTGTGTCTACTCCCCACCCCATCCCCAGCCCGGGCAGAAGGACAGTGTGGCTCCCCACATTCCAGAGGAGACCTGGATGGAGGTTCCTACCGGGGGAGACAGTTTATTCATCCAGTTGAGGGAGTTCTGCTGGAAGGTGAGGCCCTCCACTTTGTCCAGGTCAGAGGCGTAGTGAGGCTGGATCAGCAGCAGGCAGGCGCTCTCAGTGAAGGGCACTTGAATCACCGAGAATTTGTCCTGGGCATCACTCCAGTGCTGGAAGGTGCCCGTGCCAGAGAGCATGGGGACAGACACTGAGGTGCTGTTGTCCACCCAGAACTCCTGGGGCTCGGCCAGCAGGGAGAAGCCCTTCATCTTCCCTGAAATCCAGATGGGAGATGGGGAGGGAAGAGTCAGCCAGGATGGGGGCAGGGAAGAGGGCTGGCAGACACCAAAAGCCCAGATCCTGCCCCCTCCCTGCCTCAGCTTCCTTCCCTGGCCTGCCCCAGGCCACTCTGCATTCTCCTGGCCACAGGACCCCAAGTGTGCCTCAAGGCTTCCTCCTACAAAATGTAGCCATTTGAGTTCGTTAAGGCAGCCCTAACCACCACCTGCTGAAGACACACAACATGCCAACTGGGGGTTTTGCATCTGTCACCTTAAGGGACATACCCCGCTGGCACCTGTCAGGCCAGCCCAAACCTAGATCTGTTCTGACCCAAAGGCTGTTGTTTGACACACTCATTTTTTAAAAATTTTAAGAGTTGTTTTTTTTTTTTTTTTTTTTTGAGATGGAGTTTTACTCTGTTGCTCAGGCTGGAGTGCAATGGCATGATCTTGGCTCACTGCAACCTCTGCCTCCCGGGTTCAAGAGATTCTCCTGCCTCAGCCTCCCGAGATGATATTTTTAGAGTGACTTTAGGTTCACAGCAAAATTGAGCAGAAAGTACAAAAAGTTCCCATATAACTCCTGTCCCCCACACAGTCTCCCTACCATCAACATCCCACACCAGAGTGGCCCATTTGTTGCAATTGATGAACCTACATTGACGCGTCCTCAGCACTCAAAGTTGACCATTTTCTTTGGGGTTCCCCTCCTGGCGTTTTACATTCTGTGGGTTTGGACGCATGTAGAATGACATGCTGCCACCCTGTGCTATCCCACTGCTCCTCAAGGCCCCTGTTCATGCTCACTTTTTAATCCGTGTCCAGCCCCAGCCATGCAGAGCCTGCCGGCTGTCCTGTGGCCTCCACCCTCCCCCAACACAGTCATAGAATACAGAGCTGGCCACACAGGCTCGGGAATGAGGGTACCATTCCTCAGCAGCCCTTGCTACTGGGGGAGACTCACATGACCTCGCTGTGACTAATAGATTTGTACACTGGGCCTTGGGGGCAGGGGTGAGCCCTCTGTCTCCCCCTCCTGCTCACAGGGCCATGGAGAAGACAGCTTGGGAGAGCCCGGCGTGGGAGAAGGACGCAAACGTGTGTTTGAGGCAGTTACCTGGGGTCTCTCCATGACAGCAGCCCACCCTCCGCCTCGACCTCACACTAGCACATCCCTGCCCTCAGCTGTCCTCATCTTGAAAGGCCCATTATAGGTTTGCTTTTAGGAGAACAGGGTGAAGTTGTGTATGAGTTTGTCACAGAGCAGTCCCCTGGGCACGTGGCCCTGGGAGTCTAAGTAGAGACGGCTCAGAAACAGTGAGGTCTTCCTTTGTACTGGGGCTCCCAGCATCAAAGTAGGGGAGCTGGGAGGACAGAACTCCTGACAGGTGGGAGCTGGGCACGGCCATGCCTCCCCTGGGTCTGGGTCTCGTGAGAAGGGAGTGGCAGATCTGGTATATTCCTCATCCTCAGTCCCCGGAGCACTCAGTCTTGGGAGGGCACACAAGCATGAAACTGCAGGTCCCCTCCCAGGTTCCCTGCAGGGACCTCGGTGCTGCCCACTGGGCTGGCAGGAGGCTTTTAGTTTAAAGGGAGAAACGGACAATTTTTTTCTTCCAACAAACTCAACCCAAAAAAGGGAAGCTGCCTCCAAAAAGATGTTGGAATTTGACATGAGAGTGGCTGCCCTCTTCCCTCTGCTCGTCTGACACTCACAGCTCGCCATTCTCACCCAGAGGCTAAGTAAATCTCTCAAGGTCAAGTCAGCTGGTGTCATGGAACCTGCCGGGGCCAGCGCCCATGCTCAGGAGCACAGAGAGTGCTGGGCAAAAGGTGTCCTGGAGCCCACTGGGCCCCAGATCCTCAGGTCTCTCTAGTGGTTCACATTCAGCTGCCTGCTGAGGTCACGTGAATAGAACGTCATTGCTAAAGGGAAACATAGAGGTCCTGAGACAACCCCTGATCTCCTTGCTGGACAGACTATATGGGCCGGAAGGGGCTGTCTCCTTTGATGAAAACTGAGGCCGGCAAAGGTTAGGAAGCGGGGTGGGGTCAGGGCAGCGTGTGTGGTGAAGGCCAGCAAGGATTCCAGGCTTCCTTCGAGTCCCGATGCAATTGGCTAAAAAGCCAAGAAAAATTTTCCTCCTGGCCTGGCTCTGCGGTCTGGGTCAGGTAGATGGGCTTTCTTCTGAAGGGAGACCTATTTCGGAGGCCACTGGCTTTCTTGTCTTTGCTTCTGCAGGACCCTCCTTCTCGGTGAGCCTTCCTCCCAGGGCTCATCCTAGGGACAGCAGGCTGAGCCCACATGTCCCCCCTCTGCCCTGCACAACGTGCGGCCACCCTCAACCAGGCACCTCTTGGGCTGGCCCCTGCCCCTGTGACCAGTCAGTGCCAGGGCTGAAAAATCTCCCCATCTATCACCTCCCCGTGAACCCGAAGGCAGAGACTTCAAGGATGTTGTCATGGTAAGAAAATCACATGCACCACTGAACCTCTTTCTCCACAGTCCTGTGTTCCACTGCCTGCCTGGCTCTCTGTCCCCCACGAGGTTACACATCTTGACGGAGCCCCATCAATGTCTCTCAGATGCATCCCTCTGCCCTGCCCCACCCATGGATTTGCCAAGCTGCTCCCAGAGCATGTGTTCCCGTGACTGGGTGCCTGGACTCTTTCGTAACCTTCAAACAACCCTCCCTGCCCCCAGTCCACACACACAGGCTTCCGGGATGGCCTCTGTACAGAACTTGTCCTCATTCCCACATCTACCCAGCATGGCATTCAAAGTGTCCCCAGCTCTGCCCTCCCCAGGCCCATTCTCTGGTTCAACACTCCTGCCAAGCCAACCGCCTTGTCCTCATTCCTTGCCCCAAACTCTGCAAGCTCGGCTCACGACACTTGCTCCTGGCTTCACCAGCCCTGTTCCCCTCACTGCCAGACCAGGCCTGCCCTCCACTCCCCAGTGACCTGTGCCCTCTGAGGGCTCTGAGCCCTCCCTGAGCACCTTGTAGAGTGCGTTTCCCTGCAGCTCCATATCCTAGGCATCTGCCCATTAACCTTTAAAAGCCTGGAGTCAGGGCCGATATATCCCTCCTCTGGCTTCCTCTGAGATGCCAGGCTCAAAGTCTTACAGGTAGCAAATCCTCAATGATTATTTGTTAAATGAATGTTTTAAGCAATCTTTGGCTGGGTACAGTGGCTCATGCCTATAAGCCCAATACTATGGAAGGCTGAGGTGGGAGGCTCACTTGAGGCCAGGAGTTCAAGGCTACAGTGAGCAATGATTGCACCACTGCACTCTCAGCCTGGGTGACAGAATGAAACCTTGACTCAAAAAAAAAAACAAAAACAAAACAAAAAAAACCCAACAATAGCAATAACCAAAGAACAAAAAATCAACAATCTTTGTAGTAGGGGGTTTTGTAGTAGGGGTTTTCAGTAATGCCTCTCCTAACACGAAAGTGATTTAAGCAAGCCAATTGGTTATTTCTGCATAGGCCAGGGACCCTACTTCCTGACCTTCCCAAGAGACATGAACCTGTCCCTTCTGAGCGTAGAGCTCGGCTGTGGGTCCAGGAGGTGTGGGTGTAAATCCCAGGCCCCCACTGGTGGCTGTGCCATCTTGAGCAAGGCACTTTGTTTCTCCGAGTCTCTATTTCTTCACGGGTAAACAAAGGCAGAATACCTCTTCACTACATCATAAGGGGATTAAACAATGCAAGAAAAAGGATGTAGTGTAGTCATGCACATAGTAGGGCAGCAGGTCAGGGAGGTGGATGCCCATCCAGGGACCCAGCGGAGCAGCCACGTCCCTACTCCTCAAGGGTGCTCACCAGGTATGTCCTCAGGGCTGCCCCCTGCCCATCTCCAGGGCCTGACCTGCTGAGCTCAGCTATGCATTGGGCCCAGAGCCGGCAGACGGGTTTGCCTCACCTTGGAAGTGGACGTAGGTGTTGAAAATCAGGTTGCTGTCCTCACTGGCTCCCGTTAGGGGCTGCTGACCTTCCACCCTGTCACGGCCTGCATGAACCTGTCGATCTCTCGGCAGCGACATCCAGGTCTGTGGAGAAGTCCAGAGAGCGTGGGAGGACCACGGGGACATAGAGAGCCAGGCCCTGCACAAATGGCTGCTTCAGGTGCAGGCCTGGGGCTGTGAAGAGGCCCACCACTGTGGACAGCAGCAGCTGGGCCTGGCCCTCAGCCCTGTCCTGGGCCACCAGCAGGCCCTGGATGGCCTGCAGGGCAGAGAGGACCTTGTGCGCATCCAGCCGGGAAGTGCAGTTCTCGTCCTTCCAAGGGACGCCCAGGATTGCCTGTAGCCTGTAGGCTGTGCGGTTGGAGGCTCCCAGGTAAGAGAGAGGCCAGAGTGCCAAAGACAGCCATCGGAGAGAGGATGGTGGCCCCTTGGACCACGCCCCACAGCTCACTGTGCGTGCTGTATATGTGGAAGCTCAGGAAGTTGGCCAGCATCCCGACCGTCGCGGCCCTCAACTTGTCTTCAGTGTTGAGTTTCGCAGCAACGAGCACAAGCTGGTCCTGCAGGGCCTTCTCATCCACAGGGAACGACTTGGCCTGGATCGGAGCAGGTGTGAAGGTGGGATCTTCGGGCTTCCCTGCATCGACCTTCGCCAGCTCCTCACAGGTACTCTCGTTGTGGATGACGAGGTGGAAGGGGTGTATGTACACCCGGTCACCTGTGGCCAGGCCAGCCCAGGCCAGGAGGCAGAGGATGGTGACCCTCAGGCTCACGCTGGCAGGAGGCATCTTGGACTGGGGCGCTCGCTTCTGCATACCCTGAAATATCATTTTGCAAAGAGTGAAAGGTGATTATTAACTGACTGTTAAGTGCCATCTAACCAGACTTTTCGTTGTTTCAGTATTCCCTGCCACCATTTACTGCAGAATAAATCCATTCAGGTCTACAAAAAAGAAAAGAAATGGATTCAAAGCTCCATGGAAAACATCTACATGATCCAATGCACGTGCTGAAGTCCTCAACCTCAGGACCTCAGAATGTCACCATATTTGGAGACAGGATCTTTAAAGGATGATTAAGTTAAAATAAGACCACGAGGGTGGGCCCTGATCTAATATGAGACTCTGTCTCAAAATAAACAAACAAAAACCAATTCCAACAGTACCACATCTCACTCACTTCTTGTGGAGGGGGGTGTGCTGCAGTATCATCACTTGTTAGCCTTTTCTGTCCCCATAGGGCTAGGCCGGGGCTGTGGCATGTCATCACTGACTCAAGGTCACCTTGATGCCTAGATTTTTCTGCTTTACCTAAGCACACCCAGTCATTCTTCTTACACTGGCAGCTGGCTTCCCTCACCCAGACTGGTAACCAGCACCTGCCTTCAACATGCTGCATCTGCTGATGTGCCTGATGTGTTTTATTCTGCTCCAGTCACTCAATTGCCAAAGAGACTTTGACTTCTGACCTCAGCTATCATCTCACCCCCATCCCCATGCATTTGACTCCAACCACTGTTCTCAGGAAGAGCCACGCGACGTGGAAAAACAGAAAAGAAAACTCTCCCTGCTCCGTGCAGGCCTTTCTGTGCAGAGAAGCCTCAGTTACCAGTTCACACCTAATCTAGAGAGTCCCATCAAATCGGACCATCAGGGGAAACCTGTGGGAACTGACTTCTGGGAAGTCCGGCCTGACAAGTGCCAACTGGTCCAGGGTTTGGATGGTGCGGGTCAGTGCAGCCACTCACTGTGCTGCTCCTGCGCAGGCACCGTCTCCCAAGACACGATTCCATGGGCCATTTTTGAGGCAGAGACTGCTGTTTGTTCTCAGTTGTGATCTGTGGCTGATCCCTAGCCTGGTTCCAGGTCTGCACGCAGCCCCGTCCTGGGGAGCCACGGGCCTGACATCCTCGTCCTGAGCACCCCTCCGCCTTCTCCCCTCCTGCCCCTGCCTCTTCACTAGCGCCTGCCACTTCTATGTCCCTCTACTTCTCTCATGCTGAATGCTAAAGGTGAGGATGGCAGCTCACCCTCCCGTGGTGCCTGTCATTTCCAGGGCACCGTTCTTATATCAACCCCTCCGACCTCAACACAGTCCTCACCTTTCCTGAGGTTTCCTTGATGCTGTATTTCAGCCTGCAGCTTTCCCCACCACGCCGGGCACTCTCAGCTCTCTCATCCTGCTCCCCTTTCTCTTTTGATAACCCTCTGTACCATGTAGTTATGCACTTATTCTGTCCAGCGTCTTTGCTCTGATGTGAATTCCCCCCGGGGAACAGGGTTCTCGCTGTCATGTTTACTGACACAGCCCACATTCCCGGGATGGTCCCTGGGACTTAGTACATCCTGGAGAAGTCGTTAATGAA
Source organism: Ateles fusciceps (assembly GCA_036589455.1). NCBI lineage: Eukaryota > Metazoa > Chordata > Mammalia > Primates > Atelidae > Ateles > Ateles fusciceps. The sequence continues at coordinate 1,763,868 of JAZHEH010002229.1, forward strand.
TTGCTTCATGCTGTTTGCAGAGGAACAGAGGGGTCAAAGTCTCTTCCCAGCTGTTCAAAGTCACACAGCTGGGAAGAGACAGAACTAGGACTCACACCCAGGCCCCCTGACTCTGTCATCCACAAGCTTAAGCACCAATCTACGCTGCCCTCGAATAAAATTAGAATCTGCCCTTTAGCTTATCCCAAAGCTTAGAAAGCACTTTCACGTTATATTTGCTCTCTTCAGCTCTACCAGAGGCCCTGAGAGAGGGCACCCGGGCATCATGATTAGTCCCATTTTATAGGCGAGAAAATGGAGGTTGAGGGAGACTGTGACCAGCCTGATGACACACAGTCAGGCAGTCTCAAGGGAGAGGTACAGTGACCACTCTGGGGGTCCCAGCTGGGGGCTGACCGAGCCTGGCCCTTCCCTCCAGCCCCACTTCCTGCACAAGCCCTGCTGTTCCTTCTGATGGCAAGAGGAGCCGGTGTACTCTTGGGCATGGTGACTCTGCTCCTGTGCCAGTCTGCTCCGTCCCTGCGGACCCCAGCTCTTCTCAGTGGAAGCAGGAGAGACCTGACCTTTTGTCCTATTGCTAAGGAGGAGCAGCTCCCCGGTAAGACCCAGGGTGGGCACTGAGCGGGGGAAGCCCACGTCCTGGTGCCTGGTCTTATGGGAGGGGAAAGGGGCTTCAGGCATCACTAGTACCCCCTGCTGGATTTCTCCTGGCCTGCCCTTCAGTTACATCTGAGAGAGACAAGGCTGAGGAGCTGAGAACGGCCCCGGCTTACCTTCTGCTGTAGTCTCCAGAACAAGGGCAGCTTCTTCCCCCTGGCCGGGCCACGAGGCCCTATTTATATCTGAGGGGTGGGGATGGAGCCATTCCCCAAGCTGTCTGTGCACAGGCTGGAGGGGGGTTACATCATTTGGCCAGACCACAGGCTGGCCGCAAGGACAGACGCCAGGAAGCGGTGCTCACACTGGGACCTCTTCCAGGAAGTCTTAGTGATCGATGCACAGTTTCACTGCTGAACAGAGTGAGCTGGTGCAGGGTCGAGTTACACATTTACCGAAGTTCGCAGGAGTGGAGGCCAAGGTTACCAGAAACGGGGAGCATCTCCCTAGGTGTGCGACAGCCTGAGGACAGCCGCCCAGGCCTTCTGACCCAGCCCCGGAGGCGCGCCCTGAGAGGCCACAGGGACATGCAGACCAGGGTGCCGAGGGCAGAGGGCAGGGGGAGAGTTGTGCTCAGGCACCGTGGAGGCCACTTCTGACCCCGCTGCTCACTCATGGGATGTGGGGACCTTGAGCTGTTCCAAACAGCCATTTGAAGCCTACCCCGCGCAAAGGCCTCAAATAGACACTGGGAAAACACACAAGCGAGTGAAAAGTGCCTTCTGGAAGCTTCCAATGCAGCTGGGAGACTGTTAAACACCAACAACAGCGCAGCCAGATTAAAAGACACGAACAAAACACCTTCAGGATGCAGGAGAGCCTTCACCGGTGAGAGCTGGGGAGGGACCAGGGAGAGATGTTGCTGGAGCTGCACCTGGAGGACAAGTTGGTCCGACTTAGAAGCTGCAGAAGGGCTTTTCTGAGGCAGAGGCTTGAGTGGCACTCACCAACAGGAGGGAGAGCGTGGGTGGGGTGCATGGGGGAATACAAGCGGGCCTGGGTGCTGGGCAGGGGGCTGGAGGAGGAGAGACCTGGCCAGACGGCTGCTGCCGCCTGGCCACAGGTGGCCATGAGGTTCTGCAGTCACTGTCACATTTCCTGATGAGCCTCCAGGACCAAGGACTTTAGGTCACACTCTCAAGGAGCTGGGGTTGACACACACGCAGAAAACTGCTCCCCGTCAAGATCAGGGGCCAGGTGTGGTGGTCCACATTTGTAATCCAAGTACTTTGGAAAACTGAGGCAGAAAGATCACTTGAGGCCAGGAGTTTGAGACCAGCCTAGGCAACATAGCAAGACCCCCATCTGTACAGAAAATAAAACTAGCTGGGTGCCGTGGTGTGCACTGGTAGTCCTAGCTGCTTGGGAGGCTGGGGCAGGAGCATCATTTGAGCCCAGAAGTTTGAGGCTGTAGTGAGCTATGCTCACGCCACTGCACTCCAGCCTGGATGACAAAATGAGACCCTGTCTCTTAAAAAGGACCTTGTGGACCTCATGCTGTGTGTGTCTTCTACTGGATGTTCATTTGTATTCCTTATAATAAACCAGTAAATGTAAATAAAATGTTTCCTTGATTTTTGTGAGCCATTCTAACAAAACATGAGAGAGGTCATGGAAACCTCTGATTTGTAGCCAAGCCAGACAGAAGTGTGGGTAAGCTGGGGGACCCACTACTTATAATTGATGTCTGAAGTTGGGGGCAGTCTTGTACTGAGCCTTTGACCTGCAGGGTCTGCACTAACCCCAGGCAGCCAATATTGGAAATGAACTGTAGAAAACCCAGTGGGTGTCTGAAGAGTTGGAGAATTGCTCGGTATTGGAAAATCCTCCACTCATTTGGTTTCACAAGTGTGAGTAGAGAAATAGTTTTTTCTTTTTTAAGGGAGGAAAATGCATCAAGGTATAGTTCAAGTCCTGTGAGAGGAGACATTTTATCCCTGAGGAGAGGAGAGAGGACAGAAATCCAAAAGTGGGGGGGGAGGGAAAGAAGCCAGGGAGGAGGGGTCCAAGGGGCAGTGCAAAAAGGAGATGCTGTTCCGGAAGCCAAGGGGGAGAGTTTTGCAAAGTGAGGAGGAGTTTGGGGCTGAACCAGGTCTTTGAGGCAGTATGTCATGATGGCTTAAAGCCACTGGTGCTCAGATGCCTCTCCCCAGATCCTTCTCAGCCAGTCATTTCCCAGGAGGTCACTGGTGTGCTGCAGAGTGGCTTCGGGGAAGCATGCAGGAGAGGCCAGGCTGAGGGCACGGAAGAGATGCAGGCACATTGAGTTGTGAGCTCCTCTTTAAAGAAATATGGTATTGAAAGGAAGAGGAGGGACTGGGAAACTTTGAAACTAGATAGCAGGAAGAGTTAATATTGAGCAGTCGCTACATGCCAGGTGTGTAAATCTTCTCAACATGTCTGCACCACGTTTCACTATCCCTATCTTCTAGGCAGAGAAAACCGAGGCCCAAAGAGGTTCAGCTACTTGCTAAATGTCACCCAGAAAGAAAATGGCGAATTTGGGTCTGTCTGACTCCAACACCCACACATTTTCTACTATATTATTAATCTGTTCAATAACTTTTGACTGGAAATGCTACATGCCAAGCCCAGAGTCTCTGTGACTGAGACGTAGCCTGCCCTCATGTAGCCTGTAGTTTCACTGGGAGTCAGGATTAATCCATTATTGCACATAATGATTTCTCTGCAGTTGGGATGAATGTTAGGAAGGAAAGAGTGGTGAGTGTCCTGAGTATACAACAGGAAGCTTGGTCCAGCCTGAAAGATCAGAATAGACTCACGTTGAGGAAGGAGTCGTCAAGGCAAGGCCCTGAGGATGAGTGAGAGTTGCGCAGGGAGCTGCACTGGTGGGGCCCAGATGGTCTCCATGACTCCATCCATGTCTAAGCACCCATGATTCTCCCTGAAACAGGACTGGCCACAGGATGGTGCACTCCTCCCTGCAAATCTCTGTCCTTCGAGGGTGGGGGTGTTCCCTCGCCCTACCCCCTCTAAGACAGACAAGACCAGGAGCATCAGCAAACTTTCCTAATCCTTCAAGAGAAAACACACATCCAGCCCAGGGGGAGGCGATGGCTGGGAAACGTGCTTTCCCTAAACCTATTGGACAGTCCACTTCCTGGGCACGTGGTTGAAGCATCACAAATGAAATTTAAGCCAGGTGCAGAGGCTCGTGCCTGTAATCCCAGCACTTTGGGAGGACCAGCCCTGGGCAATATAGTGAGACCCTGTCTCTGGAAAAAATGTAAAAAATTTTAAAGAATAAAATGAAAATGAGTTTGTGCTTGTTAATGTGGAATTGAAGTTTAATTTCTGATAAGCCCTCTTAGCCCTGCTCTCCAAAGGACTCCATCCAGATGCTTCACAAAAATGGAAGTATCAAGCGGTGAGGGGGACACCTGCTCTCTAGACAAACCTTGCTGTACACCTTTTTTTTTTTTTTTTTTGAGACAGTCTTGCTCTGTCCCCTCAGCTCACTGCAACCTCCGACTCCCTAATTCAAGCAATTTTCCTGCCTCAGCCTCCCGAGTAGCTGCGATTACAGGCATGAGCCACCAAGCCCAGCCAATTTTTGTATTTTTAGTAGAGATAGGGCTTCACCATGTTGGCCAGGCTGGTCTCCATCTCCTGACCTTGTGATCTGCCTGCCTCAGGCTCCCAAAGTGCTGGGATTACAGGCATGAGTCACCATGCCTGGCCACTTTTTAATTAAACTAGTAGTTTGGGGGAGGGGTCCTGAACTCCAAGTATGTCCATAACCAGGTTTTTCTATATTATCTCCAAATGACCCAAAGATAGTGGGTAAACTAAGGCAAGAAGAGTTGAATGAAACGAGGACCATGAAACTAGAAGCCTCCCAGTGGGACTGACCTTAGAACCCAAGCTCAGACTGCAAGAGGCACCCAACAGCACTTTCCTCCAAGTTTTCAAACTTCCCCTGTGGTGCCTGAGACTGGGAGACGGGCAGGCCCATGACCTGTGTCTCCCCTTCAATGCATTTTCCTACCCTCTACTCATCTCCAAGCTGCGGCAGGGGCGACCAGATGTCTGAGCAGTTCTGGGACTCCTGCTGATGGGATATTCCACAGTTCTAGGAGGGCCATCTTCTGGTCAAATCACTCTCAGTGACTGGCACAGGGTTTCTTTCACTGATGTTAAACAACGGTGGCCCACCAGAACGGTGGTGATGTGCTCCTTTGAGGGACTCACATTGCACACAGGACTTCAGAGCTCTGAGCTGCCAACTGCCCACTGACAACTGTTGGGCTGTGTATGGGCTCATGTGATTGCAGCACATTTCAGAAGTTATAGCCAAGGATGTCTTTTCTTGTCAACAGTTTAAGTTTTATAAATAAGAAATGGGTCGTTTGCCTCTATCAATGTCAACATTAGCTGACATAACTAATGAATCAAATTTCAGGTACTTAGGAAAAGTGGTGTTATCAAGCAAAAAGGGATTGCTGCCTCATGCCCTGGAAGCCAATGCTATGACACTGGGTTTTTGACAACAGAAAAGCTTTAGATTGCAACAGGGGTCAAGCTCAACCCTGTCTCCCTGAGATGGCTTTAAGGCAGGGCATAATTTTATTGGAAAATGTTTAGGGAGTGGATTCTGAGATTGTGGGTGATTGGTGGAAGGAAAGGGGAGATCTAGGAAGTCCTCAGGCTTGCACAGTTATCTCTTCATTCTGCCTCATGAGTACTATGAGAAAATTTGCGGGCGTTGCTATGAAACACATGGTAGAAATTCAGCAAGCTGTCTGTGTGCAAACTCCAGTAGGCCTCGTTGGTTCCGGCTGATTTTGGCTAGTTTTATCTCACAAGCAGAGGGAATTTCAGCATTTGAGCAAGTTGTTTCTTACCTTGCAAACTCAAGAATTTCTGTTAGTTACTGGCTTCTTTAATTCTTTAGGGCACGATTTCAGTGGTAATAAACTGTTGGAGGCTGCTGCACCCCTCTATTCCATACCCCTTTCTCTTTTGTCCACATCCACATAGAAATTGAGAAAATGAAACACTCACTTTCCTAAGAGCAAGAGGAGGCAGCCAAATGCCTAGGTAGATTGGGGCGGGTCCCCGGTGAAACCCCACCTCCAAGCTGAAAAGACTTTAAAGCCTGAAAGCCAAGCTACAAGATAAATCCCTGAACCAGACTGAGAACTCGTCTTCCTGTTTGCTGTGCTTTCCTCCGATTGATTCCCACACTTCGCCGATTTTACATATACCTGTCTTTTCCTAACTGGTCTTCTACACTGTTATGCCCACCTTTCAATGGTGTCTTTGCTTTAACCTTTTTTGCATACTCACAAACCAGTCAACATGCACTCCCCATTCTGACTTCATAAAAGGCCCCAGACGCAGCCACATGGGGGACTTTCCCACCTTCGGGTGGGGAGACCACCCCTGCATCCCCTCCCTGCTGAAAGCTGTTTTATTGGTCAAAAAACATCTCCTCCACCATCCTCACCCTTCAATGTTCAGCACATCCTCATTCTTTTTGGGAATGGGACAAGAACTCAGGAACTGATATACAAGCCAGACTGGGCACAGGTGGACCAACTGGGTGAGGCACCTCCAGTGGCAGGCCCCAAGCAAGGCCTCTGGCATCACCAGCTAGAGGTCCCTGACTGGCGAAGGGACCCAGAAAGATCCTGCATCATTATTCTCCCCTGTAACCATTAGTGGTCAAGTAAGACAGTTCTGACCAATGAGACATAAACAGAAATCTGTTGAGGGCTTTTGGGACAGCTTTCTGTCCTTTTATCAGCAGAGTCAGTGGCTTAGACACTAACCCTTCGTCCTCCTTCAAATGTTGATGTAACATCTGGAGACAGAACAGCCATTTTGCAACCATGAGGCAACAAATGTAAGGACCAAAAGCCAACAAGCAAAGAATAATAGAAAACACCTAGGATTTTGCTTGGCATAGAACTATTTAAACTAGTACAAATGATTGCCTGTCTCTGAAATATTGTGTGAACACCATTTGCAGCATTTTTAGGCAGAGTAATTTGGTACTACAGAGAATGGGGCACTGCTGTAAAGATATCCAAAAATGTGGAAGCAACTCTGGAACTGGGTAGCAGGCAGAGGTTGGAATAGTTTGGAGGGCTCAGAAGACTGGAAGATGCGGGAATGTTTGGATCTTCCTAGAGACTTGTTGAATGTTTTTGACCAAAATGTTGATAGAGATGTGGACAATGAATTTCAGTCTGAAGTGGTCTCAGACTGAGACATTGGACTTGACTATGGCATGGGAAAAAATAAAACAAAAGAAAACTTTGGATCTGGCCATAAAAGAAAACTCACAGTTGCAGAAGCTATAATCAGGAAAATCTGATGAGGACAAAAGTTAATTGATTAATCAGCTCTTTATTATAAGCTTTAAATGGAAAAGAATCTATTCTGATGAAAATTACTTTTCAGAAATAAAAATAGAAAATGTTTTATTAATTAACTTTTAGAAAAATAAAAATGATTTAACTTCACTACATAAAAATTGATTAACAGATTAAATTGGTTTAATGGATTTTATTCCAGAAAATACTTTTTTTGATGAAAATTCATCAGCAGCCACATAAATCTGAGTAAACTACTGTTAGTAAAATGTAAATTCTCCAATATCCTCAGTTTGTTTGATGGGTGATGGCTTCCTAGTTCAGGGATAGCTCTGAACAGGACTGGGGTGCTATTTTCATGTCAGTAGAAGGAGGGACCATGGAAGTAGAGACACAAAGTACAGTTTCCAAGTCTCTCATCTCCATTCAGACTCATATGCACTTATACTACTGCAGCAACATGTCACTGGTCCAAACTTCTGTGTGTTTGCTTTGGCACTCAGGGTTGGGAAAAGTCTACAATGAAGAGTTCTGCTCACCATTTAATAAGTTTAGATAAGAAACAGCTACCCAAATGGAAAAATGTTGTGATCTGTTTCCCACTGAAGCCCTATAGTTGCAATGATATAAATATTGCCCTTGTGGGACTGAAATGCTATCTCTTGCGAAAACTGAGTTCTAGGAATAATATTTATTTAATGTTCAGTTCTTCTACAGAAAACATTGCAAATAAATTTGGAAAGACAAATGAATGCCTTTCTATGCAAATGAGAAGCAGAGAATTCAGAGTGGATCCAGGAGGCTAGTCATGGTAGGACTGCTAGGAAAGGCTTCCAATGAGAGCCAGCAGGACAGTGGTCACTGGGATTTCCGTCCCCATGAGGGTCTCCTGCCAGACACTGCACAGAGACCTAAATGACTGAACATCATTGTAAAGAGAAGTGCCCGCAACAACTGCTTTGCTCATCCTAATGACAAGAAGGATCAACTGCCTTATAAATGGTTCAGTGGAAATGGCCAGTTCACAGTGTCTGGGGCTGGTATTTCTCTTAGCGACAAGGCAGTGTGTGCTATTTAGACTGCAAAACTGGAAAGACTTCACTTGGTCTTATGGCAACCAGAGCCAACTTTGAATGCATCCCTGGATCTTCCAGGTGAATGGAATTTAACAAGCTCCATAATAAACAAGTTATTGATGATTATGTGCCAGGAGTTGTGTTAGACACTTTATATGCAGTGTTCCATCTTATTCTCCATAAGACAAAGACAGTGTTATTTTTCCCCATTTTATCGATGAAGATGATAAAGGACAGAGAGAGGACAGATCTCAGTTAGTTATGGAGCCAAGATTTGAACCCAGAGCATTTTGTCTTCAGATACTGTGTTTTTAAACCAGCAAACCTACTGAAAAAAAGACTGGATGTCATCCAGTCCTTCCACACCCTGTTCACTTATAGGTGCCATCCTTGTCATCCTAATCTTGGAAATTTAAAAACTAAAAGAACCAAAAAAAAAACAAAGACTTGACCTAAGATGTCACTCTACTGGCTAAGGTGGGAGAGGGCTCTATTTGCTTTGCATTTACTATGTTAAAAAAAGTAGCTTGATGGATGACTTATATCACTTCATTACATCCTTCATCAACAGTGGGGAGTCTAATGCGTGAATGAATCTCTTCAATCATCCTTTCCAAGCATCTCTTCTCCAAAACTCAGTGAAAAGTCTTATTCGAACTGGGAGAATCATGAGTCTGGAGAGGAATAACACTCGAGTGTCATTCGTCTCATTCTTCCTCCTGTCTGCAGATGTGTCTCAACCCAGCAGGGCCTCCCAAAACAGCCAGATGCTTTGCTTCCCACCACTTGCTTCCCACCCCATGCCACTCTTTCAGATCTCCCAATGCTTCCTAAGAAGATGTCTGGGCTATCTGCGTGATGAAGAAAGAATTTGGATAAAATACTGGAAGTTCTCCCTTCTCCTTTTCTCCTAAGTGGCCATATGAATGGTTAGTCAAAGTTACAATCTCTGTTTTCTAACGAAGGATATGAATGGTGGGATGTTCAGGAATGCTGGCGGGAAATTAGCACCACAGTGGGCCTTGGAAAACCCTAAAGTCATACCGGGGTGCTCAGGGATGACCCTGATGCCTAAAAAGGACTCTCTCTCCTCCTAAAATGTTGAGGCAAGAGAAAAACACAACTCCCCCTCAGCTACCTGCTCCAGACATTAATGACCCCACTCTTGTCAGAAATTGTTACTTATACCTTAACCCATGAGTGGCCCCCCCAAGCCAGGGGAGAGAGATCGTCTCATGATACCAAGCATCCAGATGTCCTCCCAGGAGGCAAATATCCAACTGCCCTCACTGGGCTAGTCCATGTTCGTAACCAGAAACTATCAATCAGACTCAACAAATATTTACTGAGCACATATAAATAGACTGCAGTTACAGAGGAGTTAGAAAACTGAGAGAAAATACTACATACAGATGCCATTAAGTGTGAAAACCTAAGTAATATGTGCAATTTCTAGCAAAATTTAAATGACGATTACAGGCTTCAGAAGAAATCAAGACTCTAAATAAGTAACTAAGGAGGACACATAAAGTTCAGACAGAACTCTGTTCCCTAAAAGGTACCATTCCTGGAATGGAAAAATGACTTTTAGGAAACCAATCATTCTCATCTTTTATGAGTAATTATTGATACCTACTCTGTATAAGGTACTGATATGGGAGACATAAATTACATGACAGTTTCCTGCCTTCAAGAACCTTAGTCACATTGAAGAGGTAATATTGTAACCACCCAATGTGCTCACCTTCCTCACTGCCCAGATAGAGCTGATTTATCAAGACAGGGGAGTTGCAATAGAGAGTTTTATACACGTAGAGCCGGCGGAACAGGACACCAGAGTTGTATTATTACTCAGATCAGCCTCCTCAAAAATGAGGAGGCAAGGGTTTTTAAAAGATAGTTTGGTAGGCAGGGGACTAGGGAATAGGTCCTGCTGATTGATTGGAGATGCAATCATAAGGGTGGAAAAAATGGCCCTCATATGCTGAGTCTGCTTCTGGGTGGGGGCCACAGGTAGGGGTCGTGGGTCCAGGTGAAGTCATTTGGTCATCAGAAATACAAAAGTCTGAAAGGGAATCTGAAAAGGCCAATCTTAGGGTCTACAGTAGTGATGTTAATTATAGGATAACTGAGAAAGTTGCAAATCTTGTGATCTCCAGGAGAATGGCTGGTGATTGACTATGTCTGCATCTTAGCAGAATTCAGGCCATCTCATCCTTTTAACCTGGTGGCCTTTCATTAGTTTTACAAAGGTGACTTAGTTTTGGGAAGGACTATTACCATTTAAATTATATTTCTCCTAAAGTGAGCTTGACCCATGCCCAAAAATGACTAGGGACAGTTTAGAGGCTAAAAGGCAAGAAGGAGATGGTTAGGAGATGGTTAGGTCAGGTCTCTTCCACTGTCACAATTTTCTCACTGTTATAATTTTTGCTAAGGAGGTTTCAATATTTATACCCATTAAGATATAACTGGCAAAATAATCTCCGCAATGACAACATGCTGCCACTCACTAAGAACTTCTGAGGTGTGGGTCACCCTCTCAAGCGTTCTGCATCTATGGCCTCATTTACATCTTCATAACAGTGTCCGTAGCAGTGGACAGAGAAGGGGAGGAAAGGTTTGTGTGTACTCTTTGCACCACAGCTCTTTCAGCACACCCATTAGTTTTGCTCGTCTCATATCCTCTTTACTAATGCCAGGAAACACATCTCACACATTGTTTTTGCTCCCTGCAATTCCTGTCTCACTGGCTGTAGTGAGGACTGAATCAGTTCACATAGGAAAGCATTTGGAGCAGAGCCTGCCATGCCGTCAGCACTGGGAGAGCATTCGTTGCTATATCACTGGTGAAAAGCCTTCTGGAAATGTGGTTGTCCACTAGTAGATTGGGCAAAGAGAGTCAGGTACCCATGCAGTTAACTCAGTCAGGCTAACAGCAAGCAGAACTGGAAAGGCTACCTGACCCTCTCCCCCTGGCCCACAAAGCCTGAGGCATCTGCCTGCTGCAGTTTCTCCACCATCTGCCATGCAGGACACCATCATGCCCTTTGACCCCACCTTCCACTCTCAATCTGGACTTTCATCCACACTCAGCAACAGTCTGTTGGTGCCAAATGGTCTCCAGCCCTAATTGCTCTTTCTAGCTCCCAGGCCGTGTTCCTAACACCTAGTAGCCACTGTAAGGACAAACACAACTTAAAAACAAGAGGCTTAATTCTCCTGGTTGAAAACGGGGGAAGAGATTTCCCTCCCTTCCTTATTATCAGAGCATCTACCTTAGAAAACTTACATGTTATAGGTATTATATACCGTGTTCTTACAACAAAGTAAGCTAGAGAAAAGAAAACGTTATTAAGAAAATCATAAGGAAGAGAAAATATATTTACTCTCCAGCAAGTGGAAGTGGATCATCATCAAGGCGTTCATTCTTATCATCTTCAGGCTGAGCAGGCTTAGGAGGAACAGGGGGAATTGGTCTTGCTGTCTCTCAAGGGTGGCAGAGGTGGAAGAAGATCCAGGAAGTGGACCCGCATGGTTCAAATCTGTGTTGTTCAGGGCCGACAGTATTTGAGGACTATGCTGTGTTAGCACAGTGAACACAGACAGGCCCCTAAAACCATCCCAGGCACAGAGGACAAGCTTAAATAATTCATTTGTTTAAAGTCAGTCCCTTTCTGCAAAATGCTCCTTTCTGATTGAAATGATGCAGTACTTCTATCAGCTCTGAAACTCAGTGTTTCCAAATACACTTTTCCACCTTCACCCAGCAAGATAACATCAAAGGGCGGAGCTTGTGAAAGCAAGTGCCCAGGGGAAATGCCACGAGGAGATTCCAGTGAGCGCCTTTGGCTGAGGTCAATTTTCACTCGACAAATCACTTGCCTTTGTCTACACCCTGACAGTTGTCTCTGTTGCCACAATTTAAAAAGTCACGCCAAAATGTCATCCTTGCTTATTGTGTGAAAGCAGAAGGCACTTGAAGGACAGACTTTTCCTCTGGAGAACTTGGCAATGAAGTTCATTGAGTTGGAATGAGCCAATCCAATCACATATTACAGGATACATACAAATGGATTTCCACAACCGTTTTCACCCGAGTCTCTGCCTGGTCATTACATTTGACTCGATGGGGCCATCTGAGGGCCGCTGCGAGGACCGGAGTAGCCTTCATCTCAGCTGGTCTACCAGTTAGCCACTTCCACGTGGCTGTCCACTGCTTGGAGACCATTCCATGGGCTGGTTCTGCCAGTCATTCAGGGGCCACTACCCAAGAGGCCAGGCCCAGATAACAGTGCAGGCTCCACCTTTGTGATGCACAGAAGCCTCCCTCCAGCCTCTTGAAGCTTCTCATCCGCTCTCTTACGTTGGCATCTATATTTTCTCTTTCTCTTTTATAGATGACCCTTTAACATACTGGAGTTTGTGTGTGATTGTGCATGTGTTATATTTGCAAGAGGTGAAGGCAATGCAAGGGTCCACCAACAGATATATAGAAAGACAAAGTATGGCCTATCCATATGATGGCATATTATTCAGCCAAAATAGAAAGGACATTCTGACATAGGCTACATGGTGGATGGACCTTGAAGACATTGTGCTAAGTGAGGTAAACCAGCCACAACAAGATACATACTGTATGATTCCACTTACACAAGGTTCCTAGCAGAGTCAGATTCATAGAGATGGAAAATAGAGTAGTGGTTTCCAGGGGCTGGGGGAGGGGAGGATGGGGAGATTTTGCTTAATGGGCACAGAGTTTCAGTTGGGGAATATAAAAAGGGTTGTGGAGATGGATGGCGTGAAGATTCCACGACAATGCAAATACACTTGATGCCAATGAACTGAGCACTTAGAAGTGGTTAAGGCTGTACATTTTATATGTATTTTACCATAATTTTTATATATGCATATATATATATATATATATATATATATATATATATATATATATATGGTGTGTGTGTGTGAGGGGTGTGTGTGTGTTTCATTCCTATGTACAGGGCAAGACTGCTTCCAGTGAAAAATTGAATTCATAGCCAGTGAATATAACTGGCTGTTTATGCCTGGAGGAAAGAGTCTGTGTCTACCTCTGGAGGGGAGAGTAGCTCCTTGCCTGCACATTGCTCATGGAGGACTGTGCTTGACACTTTACAGGCCTCTTGCCCTTCTGTGGGAGAGCACTGTCAACATCACAACTGGCTGGCAGGGCCACTGCCTTTAAGGGCCTCACTGAATGCTTCCTTCCACCACCTCCCAGAGCATGAAAGTCTTCTCACCCCGACTGCAACGAGAGAAGGCCACAGCGCTGTTTTTCCTTCCTCCTCCCTCTCACTCCTTCTTAGAGTGGGTGAGCAACCTGGTTTCACCTTCCAAAGTGTCATTAGTTATCTCAAGAAGGGTCATCAACTTCTCATGAGAGCCTCAAACTCAGTGATTTCCAAGTCATGTTTAATGTTTTTACATTTTTACTTTAAAATTTCTATGCAGAGGCCGGGTGCGGTGGCTCACGCCTGTAATCTTAGCACTTTGGGAGGCTGAGGCAGGTGGATCACCTGAGGTCAGGATGGTGACCTCAACCTGGCCAACATGGTGAAACCCTGTCTGTACTAAAAATACAAAAAGTCAGCTGGGCATGGTGGTGGGCACCTGTAATCCCAGCTACTCGGGAGGCTGAGGCAGGAGAATCACTTGAACCCGTGAGGCAGAGCTTGCTGTGATTCAAGATCACGCCATTGTACTCCAGCCTGGGCAACAAGAGCAAAACTCCATCCCCCCCCAAAAAAATTACAATGCAAATACAGTCTTTTTTAAAAACTCGATACAGAAGTATATAAAGTGGCATTTTTGTTCTCCTCTGCCCTCCTGCCCAACCCTACTTGGAGGAGGCCTGCCTCCCTTTTTGCAGCCGGGCCCTGGGCTGACTCACCTGGTGACTTCTCCCTTGGATTTCGCTTGTCACCCTGCTCCATCTCCTGGAAGGCTGATTACATATGGGGTCGTGGGGCTCCCTGGCTTGCCTGGCTTCCACTCCACAGCTTCTCCTTCCCCTTAGGATGGCCTTGGGTGACTGCACCCTCCCCCATCAGCTCCCATCCCGCCCTCCTTCCTGGAACTGCTCCTCCTTCACCCCCTCAGAGCTGTAGATTCTAAGGGTGCCCTGCTGCTTCCACCCCCACGAACTACTCAATCTATTGTGATTTTCCTGCCCATTTCTTTGTAAATAGTTCATCCATTAAACACTCCTCCAATTGTCCCATTCAAGTGTCTTCTCAGGTCCCTGACTTTACTGTTAAAAAGAAAACAGTCCCACCTACCATTTAGGCAGAGTTTGGGAAAGAGTGTCAAAACACAAAGGTGATATCTTAAATCCAAAGAGTCTGCTTATTTTTGCTATATTTCTTGATGCAGTTGAGAACACATAGGCCGATTAATAATACTCAGCTCATAAAATTATTTTGTGCTTCCAAGCTTGTGAAACACATTTATGCTTAAGGCAAAGTTTGTGTTGTTTTCTTTTAACACAATTGACCCCTTATCATTTTGAAATTGATCCTAAGACATACTTCAGACATTTTTGTTTCCACAGTATTCTTGCGACATCTGGGGCATGAACACAGTTTTCAGATACAAATGGGGACTGAGCCAGGAAGAAATAGGTTACTCTAGGTGTTCAAGATTTAATTAAATGTTTTCACTACCCCAGCTTATTTTCTCCCCTAAGTAGTCAGCGACATGGTGCTATCCTATCTAATCCAATTCTTCTAGCAGCACTTTGGGGCAAAATTTCAAAGTCCCAAAGCTCAGTTTCCTGCTAGGCTAGGCTTCAATCCCTTAAAAGGGTAGAGGTGGTCACAACTGAATGCTTCCCTGGAGTCTGTAGTAGGCATCTGTCCCTTTTCAGCACCTGGACCCCTGTTGTTCTTGAGGAGAGGCTGGAAGTTTTGTGAATCGGAGGCTCTGTTCTCCTTGGGCTGAGAGGCAGGTACCCACTAAGCCAACCACCCTGGAGCTGGAATCTGGAGCACAGAGGTTTGAATGTGGAATACATCTTTCAGTCACAGGCATTTCTGACCCTGGTGCAAGACCGTTTCTACTCCTGGTCCCTGATCTCCCCTAGTTCCTGCTCATTTGCACACCTGGTTCTTAGCTTCCCAGTCCATTTTCTGAGCTACCCAAGCCCTTCATCAAATGCATTTCTGCCTAATTTATACTGATTAGACTGCATTGCTCGCAAAAAAAACCTTGACAGATACGGGAGTCATCTGCTCAGACTGCCATACGTCAGTGACTGCTAAGAATAATACTTAGAAACTGTTTATTATTATTATTGCTTTGAGATGAAGTTTAACTCTTGTCGCCCAGGCTGGAGTGCAATGATGCGATCTCAGCCCACTGCAACCTCCGCCTCCCAGATTCAAGTGATTCCCCTGTCTCAGCCTCCTGAGTAGCTGAGATTACCAGTGCCTGCCACCACGCCCGGCTAATTTTTGTATTTTTAGTAGAGACAGGGTTTCACTTTGGCCAGGCTCGTCTTGAACTCCTGACCTCAGGTGATCCACCTTCCTGAGCCTCCCAAAGTGCTGAGATTACAGGCTTGAGCCACCATGCCCAGCCTGTTTATTATTATTCTCATTATTGCTATTAAAATTCAAATCTCCCTTTTAGCACAACTTTAAAAAACACTGTAGGAGGCAAAATGAGGCACAGAGCTTACTTATTTTTTAAAGATAGCTTTGAGATGTAATTCATATACTGTACAAACAATTCACCTATTTAAAGTGCACAATTTAATGATTTTTAGTATATTTAGAGTTGTACAGCCACCACCACAGTCAATTTTAGAAGATTTAATAATCTCAAGAAGAAACCCTTTAGCCATCACCCCAACCCCTCCCACTTCACCCACTCCCAGTCCTAAGCAACCACTAGTCGATTTCTTGTCTCCATAGATTTCCTTGTTCTGGACTTTCTATGAATGGAGTCATATCATATATTGTCCTTTGTGACTTGCTTCTTTCAGTTTAGTGTAATGTTTTCAAGGTTCACCCAAGGCGTAGCATTGGTACTGCATTCCTTTCCATGGAATAATCTTCCACTGCATGGATATACCACAAGCAATTTATCCATTCATCAGTGATGGACAATTAGTTGTTTTCACCTTTTGGCTATTACAAATAATGCTGTTGTAAGCATTCATGAATAAGTTTTTGTGTGGACATCTGTTTTCAGTTCTCTTGGTAGATACCCGGAGTGAAACTCCTCGCTCCTATGGTAAACTCCTCGCTCTATGTTGAATTGTTTTGAGGACCTGTCAGACTCTTTTCCAAATTGGCTGTACCGTTTGACATTCTCACCAGTTCATACTTTAAAAAATTACCCACATTAAACAAGAAATTATGTTTATAAATCAGTCACAGTAATTGAACCTGATAGCATGGTAGTCTCATGTATAAAAAGTGCTATAAAAAAATAAGTGCTTATTATGTTACTTTATGCCTTCACAGCTATGACTGTCAGTGGCTTTATAAATTATTTTTTCCTAGAAACCCAAGCTAATAAATCTCTTTTGAAAGTTGAATCATAAAAATTGCTATGACACTTTGTGAAAGCCATTAGCTCAAAAGAGACAAATAGTTCTCTCCCTGAGCCCTCCATTCACACAAACATTCGGCGTGCTTGCTGGCTAATGCTGCCTTGCTAAAGTGGGAGGACACATCATTTATAAGAATCTGAAAATGGTGCATTAAAAAGAGAAAACGGAGAGTGGGAAAGGATGAGACACATGAAGAGATGCTGAAAATAAGCCTTTACCACAAAAAGATGGGAATTCAATTAGATGTGTGTCCCATAACTAAATATACAACCATAGATGTAGGAGAGAAATCAAATGAGATATTCTAAATTAAATAATTTAATAAACCCAGTAATATTGTAGATAGAGAATTCAAAAATCTCTGTACTGAAAGGACTTTTTGAAAAAAATTACATCTCCTTCTGCTATAGAAAAACTTCACACACATTGATCTCCAGCAGCGAAGAATCTTATTTCTCAGTGGTAAGGCATGTTAGTGATACTTGCTACTACGTAACAGACATCATCAACATTCCCTATAATTAAAAATACTGAGGCCAGGTGCAGTGGCTCACATCCGTAACCCCAGCACTTTGGGAGGCCAAGGCGGGAGAATCATTTGAAGCTAGGAGTTCAAGACCAGTGTGGGCAACATAGTGAGACCTCCCTCTCTACAATTTTTTTTTTAAATTAGCTGGGTATGATAGCACATGACTGTAGTCTCAACTACTCAGGAGGCTGAGGCAGGAGGATGGCTTGAGCCCAGGAGTTGAAAGCTGCAGTGAGCTATGATCGTCCCACTGCACTCCAGCAGTGTCTCTAAAATAATAATAATAAATGTCCAATCACAATTTCCACTATGGGGTGGGGGGTGTTGGCTGAGAATTGAGAGTCACCTTGTCCACCAGGGTGTTGCCCTGAGCAGGGCAGGAGATGGTGTGGCAGAGTCTGCAGAGCTGAGAGCCCAAAGCTGGGGACCACTGAGAAGGGCAACCGAGTATCTGAGACTCAGCAAGCACAGAGAGACCAGGTGGAGGGGCTCAGCCTGGCTGAGGGAAATGTCAGTCAGGCTGAGCTCCCAGAGTAATTACAGCGCATTGCCCCTGATAGGAAAATGAAACGCAACTTATGCTAGCTGTGATCCCTTGGCTCTGTGAGGAGAGAAGCTGGTTCCCAGAGACACCTCAACCAAGAGATCTCAGAGAGCCAGAGGTCCCTGCTCCAGTGGCAGGTTTGATAAGATTCACCCTGACCTAGATGCCACTATCTCAAAGAGGAAGGAGGTGGAAGATCACTTATTTGGGGACAAGTGGGTCTGTTACCGGAAAGGGGTCCTGATCCACACCCCAGGAGAGGGTTCTTGGACCTCCTGCAAGAAAGAATTCAGGACGAGTCTATAGAGTAAAAGCAAGTTTATTAGAGAAGGAAAGAAACAAAAGAATGGGCACCCATAGGTGGGGGCAGCCATATGGGCTGCACAACTGAGTATACTTAGGGTTATTTCTTGATCATGTACTAAACAAAGTGTGGATTATTCATGAGTTTTTCAGGAAAGGGGCAGAGACTTCCTAGAAATGAAGCTTCCTCTCGATTTTAGACTACAGAGGATGACTTCCTGACATTGCATGGCATTTGTAAACTGTCATGACGCTAGTGGGAGTGCCCTTTAGCATGCTAATGTATTATAATTAGTGTATAATGAGCAGTGAGGATGACCAGGAGTGGCTTTCATCGCCATCTTGGTTTTGGTGGGTTTTGGCAGCTTCTCTACTGCATCCTATTTTATTTCTTAGTGGGTCTTTGTGACCTGTGTCTTGTACCGACCTCCTGTCTCATCCTGTGACTAAGAACACCTGACCTCCTAGGAATGCAGCCAGTAGGTCTCAGCCTTGTTTTACCCAACCCCTATTCAAGTTGGAGTCACTCTGGTTCAGACACCTCTGACAGAGCTCACAGGATATTTGAACTTTGAAGTAACTGCTAGTTTACAGAGACAGAAGAAGACAGAGTGAGAGAGACCATTTTAAAATGCAAAAGAGTGTCACACAGCAAAATCTAAATATAATTTTTGGTGCTAGGTGGTGACTGGGGACTCCAGAGGGCAAGAAGAGATAATATATATATTTTTTTTTTAATTAGGATTTTTGTACCCTTAACTGCAGGAAGTAAATTCCTATCCTGCAGCACCTGGGGTTCAAGTCCTCCTAAGGTCTGTGCACAGCCTCAACCTCCAGCCCCTAGATAAGAAGAAAAAAGGAAATCACCCTGGGCTGAGGTCAAACTCCAGGAAAAGAAATCCCAGCGAGTTTGCAGAAGGCAGACAGGGATATTTATCCTTTTTCAACACTGGAAGTTTAAGGAGTGAAACGATTTCTCAGGGATGGAAGAACAATTTCAACAGTGTCACCTTAGGCCATAGGGACAGTGATCTAGAGCTTATTTAGGGAAATGAGGCCTTGGAAGAAACTACATTCCACAATCAAGCCAGAAAGCAAGCCCAGAGCGGAAAGGAGCTACAAGCAGCTTATGCAGCCCTGGGGAAACCAGGGGGAGCCACCAGGTCGTCCACGAGCCTGTGTGCCTCCAAGCTGGGACCTCTTGAGTCAGACAGCTGCGTCCAAAGACTGGGCATCATGCTGTGGAGCAGGGGGTGTAGGGGAGATTTGGGCTGCGTGCTCTGTTGTTTTTCTGGAGATGGCCTCTGACCCTATGGTGCGATGCCTGAGCACGGCTCATTCCCACGGAAGAAAAGCTTTGTTGTGGTTCATGGCTGAGTGCCCGCTAGGACAGGGGTGAAACGAGGAGTGTTCCAGGGAGGGACAAGTCCCCAGATGAAGAAAGTGAGACCCTCATCTGGTGTCAGGCTTATCAATAACCTTGGGAGGGGATGGATCACTTGAGGTCAGGAGTTCAAGACCAGCCTAGCCAACATGGCAAAACCCCGCCCCTACCAAAAATACAAAAGGGAGTGGTGGCAGGTGCCTGTAATCCCAGCTACTCGGGAGGCTGAGGCAGGAGAATCACTTGAACCTGGGACACAGAGGCTGCAGTGAGCCGAGATGGAGCCACTGCACTCCAGCCTGGCCCTGTTTCAAAAAGACAGAAAAAGGCTCCCCACATTCCTCTACCCCCATCTACTCTATCTACCTCCATAAAACAGAACCACTATTTTGAGTAGAACTTTGCATAGTTTCTAAGAGATTTTTATGCAGATATCTATATTTTTTGCCTTCTTTCTCCATAAATGCTGGCATACTCTACGTGCCATTCTGCACTTTGACTTTTCAGTTGAACACCATATCCCAGGGACCTTTCCACATCAGTGTATTCGGAGTTCCCTTGTTCCGTTTTATGGCTGTATGCTGCTCCATTTCAGGATTAGCTGGAGCATAATTTTTTTACCATTACCCCAGTAGAGGGCACTAAGTGCTTTCCAACTTTTTTTTTAAAGTAAACAATGCTGCCATAAAATGAACAGCCTGGTAACCTTTCACTCTTTGGGGTGCGGCTCTATCTTCAGGATACATTTCTAGAAGGGAAACAGCTGGATCAGAGTGTGTGCATTGGTAGCTCTGAGAGGTATTCATAAATACTTCTCCAAAAAGGTGACACCAATTTACACTCCCACCAGCAAGTAGGAGGGTGTTTTACTTTTTCTTTTTGAGAGGGAGTCAGCAGGTAGGAAAGTTGTTGGAAATAGATGCCTCAAAGAAAATTAGGTGCCACAAAGAAAAATTAGCACTGAGACAAAGGCTCTTTCAGCAACGCAATTTTTACTTCCTGGACTGCAGGAAGGGCACCCTTGCTAGCCATCGTGCCACGAGAGTACAATGAACAAAGGAAACAGACAAATTTATCCCTTACGCATTTGGGGTTGTAGTTACTGCTGTGTCTGATCTCCATTGACTGGAGCCAGACTTCACAATCTAAACTAAAATCCAATTGGCTAGTAACTTAAAACTTTTCTAAACAGGTAAAAGCAACGGAGAGCTGGGACATGCCTGTGAGCGCATCCAGCACAGATATCTTGGTTAAAGTACAAGGACATAGAATGTATTACGTGCCTGTAAACATGGCATGTCTAACAGCTACATAGGATAGGGCTTAACAAAGAGTTATTAGCACACATATTCTTTAACAAGAAAAGAAACTTTAAAAAGGAACTTTTCTACTTCCCACAAGGGTGTTTTACTTTTTCTTTTTGAGATGGAGTCTCGCTTGTCGCCCAGGCTGGAATACAGTGGCTCCCTCTTGGTTCACTGCAGCCTCTGTCTCCCAGGTTCAAGAGATTCTCCTGCCTCAGCCTCCCAAGTAGCTGGGATTACAGGTGCTCCCCCACCACGCCCAGCTAATTGTATTTTTAGTAGAGTTGGGGTTTCACTGTGTTGGCCAGGCTGGTCTTGAACTCCTGACCTCAGGTGACTCATCTGCCTCGGCCTCCCAAAGTGCTTGGGATTAAGGGCATGAACCACCATGCCCAGCCATCTTACTCTTAACGTATCCAAAGTGTTCAACTTTTCTTCCAAGTCTGCCTCTCCTCCTCCTGTCACCACCACCACCCATTTGCTTAAGTCTGAAAGCAGGACACCAACGGCACACCTCCATCCTTGCCGCCCAGCAGAACGCCCTGACAGTAGTTCTCCTAGAAGAATCTGCCCCCTTCCCGCCTTCACTTCCGTTACATCTAGAGTTACCCTCAGCCCCTCTCACTTGGACACCTGTGCAGTTTCCCTGCCTGTCTTCCCCCTCTCCCACCCTCCTCGGCAGCCCACCCCATCCTCCACACTGCAGGCTGAAGGGCCACAAACATCGCAGCCGGGCGGGCTCATCTCAGCCCACCGCCAGGAGTGGAAAACGGGACAATTCTCTCTGCAGAAGCCAGGCTGTTTGACATATCCCTCAAAACTCGGGGCCCTGCTATGAGCCCCGGACCAGCTGCGGTCCTTGGGGGATGTCTACCTGCACCCATGTGAAGCTTCAGAGTGTTTGTAATTGGGGTTTTGCCCCATGACATCCCAGAGCCACCCAGGCACTATGTTCACATCCTGCTGCCCTGCAAGAGGAACAAGCAGAAGAGAAACAAAGGGAGTTTGCCGCAGGCCGGAGTGTGGAGGAGAGAGAAGGAACAGCACAAAAAAGAGAGCCGGGAAGGCCGCAGATGCCAGGTCAGGATCACTCCACGTAGAAATCACTTCCGCAGACTGCTGTGCTAAGGACAGGAAGACAGAGTTAACATGGCGCATGGTCCCCGCTTGGCTCAAAGCTGCTTGCATCTCTAGGCTGGCGGCAATCGGGGAAGAGCTTATTAAAAGAAGTGCACGTGGTTCTCTGCCCAAGCTCAGAGCCCTTTCCCTCTGAGCCGCTCAGAGCATTTCCCAGCATGGGTGAGGAAGTGTGCGAGGCCCAGTCGGTCTCAGACTACGTGGCTACAGGTTCTGTAACTTTTGTTCATCCAGAGAAGTGAAGGTTTGGAAAATGGAGAGACCCAAGAATGCTATCTGCTTTCTTGAGGCGTCGGTTCAATGTTTACTCAGCGAGTGTGCATCATGCGTCTGCCCTGCACTGGGCTGAGCTGGGAGCAGGATTAGGCGCTAAGACAAAGTCGTGGAGAAGTCTGGGGCCATGAGCTCTGCAGGAAGATGGGCCCAGGGCTCTGTGGGCAGACTTTGGGCGTCAGGAAGAGTGACCCAGCCGTAACTCCTGAGAACGCACTCCCTCCCGCAGAAGTCCTCAGAGTCCCGGAGCGCTAAGGGGCAGGAGGAATTCCAGCTATGGTTCTGGAGGACTGCTAAACCTTTTGGTGTGTTTCCTACTCTGAGGCATGTTTGCTTTACTCACAATGACAATGCAATTCTCCGATTACCTAGCAACTGTAATAAGGCTCTAAAGAAAAAGGCAGGTTCTTCCAATGCATAGGTAAGTCCCAGGTGGAAGGACTGAGGTGTGTGGATCAGGTGGAAGTGGTGTTTGTATCAGGTGGAAGAGGTGTCTGTATCAGGTGGAAGAGATGTTTGTATCAGGAGGAGAATGAGAACTTAAATCCCTGAAACTGGGGGGTGGGTCCGCACTGAGCAAACCCTTTACAACTCTGGACAGTGCTGAAATTTACTTCAAGGTCCTTTCTTAGTTGCTGGGGCATTTGAAGGGGATCTTGTCAGAGATCTGGGCTCGTGATCATTTCCCCGCCGAGGTGTCACCAGAAATGGATGGCCCTCACATTGCCACACCTGTCTCCCTAGGTTGCCCTCCTTAATTACTTTGAAACCGAGCTGTCTGCCAGGGCAGCAGGCAATGGGACGCTCGAAGGCAGCTCCATCATCTCTAACCAAGAATCATTTGGATGGGCCAGAACTCTGCTTTGGTCCCAGCCAGAGGACCCCAGTTCCAAAGTCCTGCATTGTGTGAACAAAGAGACACAAGAGAAGCCTTGCAAGTTGAGGCAAGTCAGGCTCAGAAGGAGACCATGAAAGTCAGCATTGGTGGGAGAGGCAGGGGGTGCAGAGAGGACAGGGGAAAGGGAGGAATCAGCAGCTCCTGACCTCCTGCCTGAGCCCAACTTTGCAAGCGGCTTTGTTGGCATAAACCCACCACGCCTCTAGGAGGCAGCACCGATTGTCCTGATTCACAGCTCGGAAGCAGGGGCAGACAGCAAGGATAATGTGCCCAGGATCACTCCAGGCAAAACTGGGAATTTGTCTTAGTTCATTCAGGCTGCTATAACAAACAGCACAGACAGGGTGGCTTCTAAACAACAGAAATTTGTTGCTTACAGTTCTGGAAGCTGGAAGTCCAAGATCAAGGCACTGACGGCTTCCATGTCTGGTGAGGGTCTACTTCCTGGTTCCTGTATCCTCACGTGGTGGAAGGGAGGAGGGGGCTCTCTGAGACCTAAGCTTTCATGATGACACCAATCCCATTCATGAGTGCTTTACCCTCCTGACCTAATCACCCCCTAAAGGCCCCACTTTTAATACTGTTACTTTGCAGGTATGGGTTCAACAAACAAATTTGGGGGGGAATACAAGCAATCAGGCCATAGCAGAGTAAAACCTAAATATCCCCAACTCTAATGTCTGCACCTCCCCTGGAAAACCACATGCAGGATCTGGCCAGGTGCAGTGGCTCACGCCTGTAATCTCAGCACTTTGGGAGGCTGAGGTGGGCGGATCACCTGAGGTTGGGAGTTTGAGACCAGCCTGACCAACATGGAGAAACCCCATCTCTACTAAAAATACAAAATTAGCTGGGCGTGGTGGTGAATGCCTGCAATCCCAGCTAGCTGGGAGGCTGAGGCAGGAGAATCACTTGAACCTGGGAGGCAGAGGTTGCGGTGAGCCGAGATCGCGCCACTGCACTCCAGCCTGGGCAACAAGAGAGAAACTCTGTCTCAAAAAAAAAAAAAAATGCAGGATCTACTAGACAGGATATGTGTCAGACTGAGTGCACATTCCTGGAACTGTGACATTATACAAAAATTCACATCACTGCCTTTTAACTGCACCTTAACTCAAGACTCCTTTCTCCAAACCCCAGCTTTGACTAGTTAGCGAATCACACAGAAATCATTATAAAGTGCTTAGAACATCAGGGGTTTCACATGGTAACTAATACTTTAATTTACTTATTTTTATTGATACATAATATTTGTACATATTGATGGGGTACCCATGCTATTTTGCTACATGCATAGAATGTGTAATATCAAGTTGTATTTAGGCTATCCCTCGAGTATCTATCCTTTCTTCCCTTTCTTCCTTCCCTTTCTTTCTTTTCTTTCTTTCTTTCTCTTTCTTTCCTTCTGTCTCTTTTCTTTCTTCCTTTCTTTCTCTCTCTCTTTCTTTCTCTCTTTTTTTGACAGAGTCTCTCTGTCACCCAGGCTGAGTGCAGAGGCACGATCTCAGATCACCGCCACCTCTACCTCCCAGGTTCAAGTGATTCTCCTACCTCAGCCTCCTGAGTAGCTGGGATTACGGGCACCTGCCACCACACCCAGCTAATCTTTTGTATTTTTCATAGAGACAGGGTTTCATCATGTTGGCCAGGCTGGAATGACAGGCGTGGAATGACAGGCGTGAGTCACCATGCCCGGTGTGTATCATTTCTATGGGCAAACATATTTATCAAACCACCTCCATCCTCTAACATTCATTTTTTCTGATATAAGATCCTACTTGTAGGGCTGTAACAGCAAGGAGCTTTATTAATATGATGTCTAGAGCACTAGGGAGGCGCACGTGTGCCGGAGGAGGAGCAGATGTCCTCTGTGAGTTCTCCTCTATCAGGGGGTCAGCTTGGACGAAATTTGGCCCCCACCTGCTTTTGTAAATGAAGTTTTGTTGAAACACTGCCACACCCATTCATCTGTGTCACATGTATGGCTGCTTTGTCACTACAACAGCAAAGTCGAGTAGTTGCAGCACAGACTGTACGGCCCACAAAGCTGAAAATGTTCACTATTTGGGCCTT
This sequence comes from Ateles fusciceps, assembly GCA_036589455.1. Taxonomy (NCBI): domain Eukaryota; kingdom Metazoa; phylum Chordata; class Mammalia; order Primates; family Atelidae; genus Ateles; species Ateles fusciceps. Next base: position 1,788,983 of record JAZHEH010002229.1, read on the forward strand.
TACAGAGAAAGTTTGCTGACCCCAGCTCTAAATCATGATGGGATTGCCTGTGCAGGTGCTGTGCGAGCTGTGTTCACATGGTACATCCCGTTTTCATTCACCAGGCTCCCTTCCCCCTGCAAAACTCTGCCATTCTCTAATGTAGGAGATGTGACTCAAGGCCACATTGTGCACTTCTCCATAAAGCCACCTCCTGGGCCAATTGGGTTTATTGCTCTTCTTCCTTCTGAAGCAAGCCTCTCTCCCACTGAGCCCCACGAGTCCACTCGTGAGTCCACTAAGCAGAGGTGCCGCCTCTGAGTGGAATCCGCCAGGCCCCAGAGCTGCTTCTGGGTCTGCAGGAGTGCAGAGTGGGCAGAGGGCTCTCTCTGCTGTTTTCCATCAGGGCGTGTCCCGTCTCAGTCTAACAGGGAGGTGCCCAGAAAACAGGTGGAGGTGAGGGCCACTCAGCCCAGGGGCCCTCTGAGCTGTTCCTTCTTGACCGGCACACACAGCTCGCTCCTTCACTTCCTTTTCCATCCACTGCCAGGCCCAAGCCAGCCTTCCAGGGAGCAGCGATGCCTTACTTCTACCGAGCTCCAGGGCCCCAGGCACACCCAGTTCCCAAGGACGCCCGGACCACCCACTCCTCAGGCCAGAGCTTTGAGCAACTGAGGCAGGAATGCCTACAGAGAGGCACCCTGTTTGAGGATGCAGACTTCCCGGCCAGCAATTCCTCCCTGTTCTACAGTGAGAGGCCGCAGGTCCCCTTTGTGTGGAAACGACCAGGGGTGAGTGGGGCAAGTGGAGAAGGAGCACAGGTGACGCCGAGGTCAGCAGCCCATGGGGAGGGTGGTAAGCTCCTGGGGAGGAGGAGGTGGAAACGGGTGCAGGGAGGGGCCAGCTACACTCAGTGTGACCGAGGTGCATCATCCCAGTCTACTGTGGAAAGTTGTGCAGTTTGGAGGCAGGAAATGATGTCCCTTTCCTAGGATGCTCTGCAGGGGGGAACCCGGGACATCTGGCTGCACCCCCTTCCCCTGCCCCAAGCTCTCTGACTCCCACCGAGGCTGAGGACCTGGAGTTGGAGCGGATCTTGTCAGCAGGTGATGGGCATGAATCAAAACCTTATCCACAGGACAGGCCCCCTCCCCGGTGTGTGTGGTAACTCTGAGATCACGTGTGAACCGTGCTCCGTGGCTTCGGCGCAGAGCTGAGGGGGCTCAGTGTGGTTGGATGTTTGGCTCAGCAAGTTCTAGCAACGTGAGACACATGGAATACAAAAGCAGGAATGTTCTTCCTGGAACCATGCATCCCCCCTTTCCCAGAGATCAGGGTGAACAGTGCCCTACTCCTGACAGTCTGGAGGTGTCATCCCAAGAGGCACCAGCTGGTTGCTGGGCCCCAAGAGGTGCCAGCTTGTACCTGGGACGCCATGTCAATATTTGCAGCGCTGGGTTAGTCAGGGCTCTATCTCTGACCTGGCGCCAGCTGGGCTGGCTTCCATTCCCTCCAGGTGGGTACGGGCCTGGGAGTGGCTCCTGTGGGGTCAGGTTGCTTTTGGGCAAGGAGGGGTAATACAAGGGATGCTGGTCCTGCAGGTGAGAGCCTCAGCGCCCGTCTCATCCTGCTGCCCACTTGTCTCATGCCTATAGTCATATCACAACCTCCCTGAGCCTCAGTCTCCTCACCTGTAAAATGGGAACAATGATGGCTAACACAGGCCAATGGCTAGCACACAGGAGGTTTCCAGTACATTACAGCTATTGTCACATTATTACTATTACTGCTATTGTTATCATCATCGCGAAGATGATTAGCTCTGAGTCTCGTCTTACATATGAATAGCAAAGGACTCGCCATAACCACCTCCTATCTCCCAACATTAAAATAATATTGACGATTTTAAATAGATGCTTTTTTTTCGTAATGCACATACGCAAAACTTCTGGGATCTTCAGGGGCAGGACCAAAGTGAACCTGAGCTGCTCTTTCTGAAGTGGTAAGGGTTTTATTGCTATTTCCTGTGGTAGGCAGTGCAGGGTGTATGTGTGTGCATGCACTTGTGTATATACGTATGTGACTGTGTGTGTGCATGTATGTGCCTGTGTGACTGTGCACATGTGCATGGACATGCATATGCATGTGTGTGTGGGTGCAGGTGACCTCATGCATTGGCACTTGGGTGCCTTGATCTTCACCTGCCACGTAATTGATCCCTCAAGGTGCCGCGTTTGTGGGGGAAATCACAGTGAGCACTCAGTGGCCCTATCGGAGTTGGGGTGAAAGCTCCCAGGCACCTTCCTCACCACAACCCGAAGCCACGCTGTGATCGGTTTTGGTTCTCTGCATATGGTCAGTAGCAGTGTGAGGTCAGGGCACTGGCAGATCACCTGGAGTTGTACGTGATGGACAGGATTAGTAGATAATGATCTGCTAAGTAAGAAATAGGACATTTCCAAAATAAAAAAGCAGAAGTTACAAGACATAAAGCAGTGACCTCTGAGAGGCTCCGCCCACACCCCTTAGGTCTCCCTGTGCTTATTTCCAGCCTCAGCACACGAACAAATGGGCACGTGGGCAGCTGCCCCAGGCTGCAGGCTGTGGGTGCATTTTTAACTGTGGGCAGAGATTTCCTTGCAGTTAAAGTCGGGAGCCCTGGGGAATAGAGTTCCAGAGAAGTTAATCTCCTGGGTCCCCGGGGATCAGAGCCCATGACCAGAAGCAGCAGCTCTTTCTGTTTGCTCCAGGGTGTTGTACAAATGTTAATGTTCTCTACAGGCACTTGATATGCAAAGGTTGAAAGCACTTTTTCTCTTCCTGAAAATGGGGGACAATAATGCAACTTACATGGTCCTTGTGAGGGTCAGCTGCATTACCATGGGTAGAGCACTTAGCGAAGAACCTGGTGTGTAAATAATCAGTGCCAGTCCTTGTTCTTTCTACTGCTGTAACTGTAACCCAACACCATCATCTCCTGATTCTAGGAGGGCCCCAATATTTTTTTTTATTATACTTTAATTTCTGGGGTACATATGCAGATCGTGCAGGATCGTTACATTTGTATACACATGCCTTGGTGGCTTGCTGCATCGATCCCTCCATTAGGTACATTAGGTATTTCTCCTAATGCTATCCCTCCCCAATCCCTCTACCCTCTGCTATCCCTCCCCTAGCCCCCCACCCCCCAACAGGCCCCAGTGTGTGATGTTCCCCTCCCTGTGTCCATGCGTTCTCATTGTTCAACACCCACTTATGAGAGAACATGCGGTGTTTGGTTTTCTGTTCTTGTGTCAGTTTGCTGAGAATGATGTTTTCCAGCTTCATCCACGTCCCTGCAAAGGACATGAACTCATCCTTTTTTATGGCTGCATAGTATTCCATGGCATACATGTGCCACATTTTCTTTACCCAGTCTACCATTCATGGGCATTTGGGTTGGGATTGCAGATTATCATTCTTGCAGTCTGTATTGATATCACCTAGTTTAAAGTGTAATCTATGCTCTACAAGTCACCTACTTTTAGTCAAAGTTAGAATTCTCCAAGATAAAAGCTTGGACGTGCAAACCAGCATGGAGGGCATCTTTGTCTCCCCTTCAGAAGTCTTCTTTCCTGGGACCAGGGCCACTAAGGCCTGCCCAGCAACTCTAGAGTCCCAGATCTCAGCAGCAAGGAGCTGTCTTCCTTACTATTAGCTCCTCTGGCATTGCCCCAAACGCTGGGTAAGGCCTTAATCCACACATCGGAGCCCTTGATACACACAAGCCCCTGCAAGATGTACCCCCCGACCTGCCACCCAGCCCATGCCCGTGTACCTGCCCTCTGTCCCTTCCTCATCCCCGTCTCCATCCAGGCTGGACCCTTTATTCATCTTCGCCCAGGTCTACTGTGTTACTGTCATTCCCATGGACTCATTTTCAGAATCTGTTCTGGCCTTTCCTTTGTTTGCAACTGAGATTGTCCCTTTGGTCTGGTTCTCACTCCCACACCCCTATCTCTTTCTTATTTAGGGGGAGTTAGGGGCTTTGCATCATCTTACAGACTTCTGTAAAATTAGGAGTAAAAGGGCTGGGGATGAGCATGAAGATTCTTTGTGCAGCATGGAGGTGCAGGGGGTTGGAGGGTAGCGGGGCCCCAGGGAAATCCCAGTGTTGCCAGGTTCCCTGCAGACCTCTGTGGCTGGGGCATTGTTTGCAGTGGGGCTCAGCATTGTGCAGTGCGTGTCTCAGCAGCCCGTGGGACCGCGGGGGCAGGGCAGCCCTCCTCCCCAGCACCACCTTCTTGTCAAACACAGCTGTGTTTGGGGAGGGTGGGCAGAGCACACAGCCAAGGGGACATCGGAGGGCAGTAGACAGCCAGACTTGCCCTCAAGGGAACCCAGGGCAAGGAGTACACTGAGGGGGGGTGACTTGGGGAACTGGCTGGGAGGGGCTGAGAGTCAGAGAGGGTTATAGGCTCAACCTGGAGAGAAGGTGAGATCACCCCCAGGTCTCATGCAAGGGGCTGTGTACCTCAGTGTAAGTGGGTGCACAGAAAGAGGAGGGGCTGTCGGGTAGGGTCTCCCAGCCTGATGGGGGAGCAGCCACCAGGTGGTCCAGCCTTCCCTGTCTGCCTGCACCCATCTGTTTTTGGCCAGGCAACTCCTTCCCCACTTCTCAGTGTAAACTCAGGACACCTCCCCAAAGGTGCCCACACCCCTCTAGCCCACGTGAACAACCCCCCGCAAACTGTGTGCAGCGTGGCATGTGACCACAACCTCTCCTGCATGGTGGGCTTGCCGTTCCCTGTGCTGCTCCCCTGACCCCCAGGAGGGGGCTGTCAGTTGTTCTGGGACAGTCCCAAAGGCCGCACAGCCTCCACAGTGCTGGGCATACGACAGGGACTGACACACAACTATGAACAGCATCGCCAGACCTTACTAGAAATGTGGCTTTTCTTCACTAAAAGGCCATGCGAAAGAAAGAAAGAGGGAAGAAAGGAAGGAGGGAGGGAGGGAGGAGGGGAGAAAAGAGAGGAAGAGAGAAAGAAAGGGAGGGAGGGAGAATGGGAAGGAAGGGAATGAAAGGGAGGGAGTGAGGAGGGAAGGAAGGAAAGAAAAAAAGAAGGAAAGAAGGAAGGAAAGAAAGAAAGAGAAAGAAAGTGTCTTTTCCCTTTGCAAGTTATTCACCGTGCTTAGCAGAGGAAAGTCTGTGTCTTCGGCTGAGCCCTGATGATGTACAAGGTAAACAGAACAGGTCCTGAAAGAAAACATTCCGGGGGTGCGCGGCCCTTAGTGCTCCCAGGAAAACCACTTGCTGGTAGGGCAGTGGGGCGGGGGAGGGGGTGTCTGTGTGACTTCCTCGGGGATTCAGGCATCTCCAGGCAGCACTGTGGGTTCCCTTCAGTTTTGTCAGGATCCCTGCAATTGAGATGCCTCTGATCGTCCTGTCACAGGGCTGTAGCTTCAGGTAAACCCCATCCTCATGGCCTCCCAAACAACATTTCACAGGAACAAATGTGCATCCAGGATCAACACGCACGTGCAGGACACTCACGCATAGGCAATGCTCCCAAGTGCACATGCCACCAGCAGACATGTGGAGCATGCACAGGCACACACGTGTACCACACCTCGGCACACATGCCAAGGCGAGTCACAGGCACCTTGCACAGGTGGGCATGTGGCCCGTCAACATACACACCAGTCCCAGGCACCTAACCTGGGCCCACGGCCCAGCAGCCCCTTCCACAGGTGTGTCTGCAGAATCCCCTGTGACTGGCACGTGTGCACACCAATTCCAGAAATACTGACCCACAGAGGGGCCAGTCACACATCCAGGCACCTCCCAGTTTATACCGGATGGCTAATTTGTATTTACTTGGTGGGAGTTTCTGAGTTTGCTCCTTTTGTGTTTTTATCTCATTGGGTGAGATTTGATTTAAAACAAAAACAAAATTCTGAACAAAACAACCAATTGCAAGACAGGAGCTGAAAGGCAGTGGCAGCTGTGGGCACAGTTGGCATGGCTGGCAGGGCCAGGCCTAAGGAAGGCTGGGGGAGGGGGGGGCAGGGAGGATGGGAGGGAGGCAGGCATCCGGGAACAGCCCGCCACAGGAGCCGGCACAGCCTGCTGGACAGGGATCTGTGGCTTTTGGAGTCCATTTTATGTCCACTTCAAGAGTGAGTAGCATTGGCAGTGGGGGCATTGCTTGTCAGGGCGATCCCCTGGTAGGGGCTGGGCAATCAAGACAGGGAGGGCTTGGGGGACTCCTGGGGTTCCCTTTGGGGGCAGGCATGTTCTGCAACAAGTCTAGAATGTCTAAGCTGGTGACAGATGAGGACACAGCCGTGAGAAGTTAAATGGCCCACACTGAGCCCCCCCTGCTGAGAGGGGCAGGCTATTGCTGGGACTCTATCAAGGCCCGCTATCATGGTCCTGGTTCGCACTGTCCCTCTGGGCTCAGCTGGGAGCCGCCTGCAAAATCCTAGGCTAGCGAGGTGGAGGAGGAAGAACAGCAGTGTGCCTCTTACAGAGGGGGAGGGGCCCGCACAGGCAAGCCAGGACCCAGCACTGAGCAGCCACCCTACCTTCACTGCCTTTCCTGCCACCGTGGAGATCAGGCTCACTTAATGAAAAGGCTCCAAGGCTACCTGGAGCTGGGGGTGGGGAATGCAAAGATGTGTGAGACCCGGCGGAGGAGGGGCCAGCATTTGGGAGGTCCTTACCTCTGCCGGGCCTGGGGTTTTGGTGCATCTAAAAACGAACACCCAGTGTTCTTCAGAAATTCTCCTGGCCAAGCTTTCTTGAATATTTTAGACACTAACGCTGCACATAGCTCTTCCTGGGCAGGTGCCCTTGGTGTCTGTCACTCCTCCAGGCTGGCACGTCCTGGGGAATGCAGAGAGAGCACCAGCACTAGAAGCTTCTGCTTTTGGTCCTGAAAATCCACTTCACTTCAGAGAAATCTCTGTCCTGCCTTGATTCTTTGGGACACAAGATCAGAGGAGAGGCAGGGTCCTGAGAAGCCTGAGGAAGACAATTCAAAGCAGATATCTCCCGGGGAAGGTGGCGAAGCTTGAGCTCGCCCCACGGCGTCTGCCCAGACGTTGCCGGAACCTTCCACCTCCAGGCCAGGCCCCTCTTCAGTCCTGGTGCCTGGAAAAGCGGGAAGAGGTGGGAAAAATCCTTTACTCCTCTGCAGGTCCCGTCCCAGTGAACTCACCAAATGTGCATCGCTGTCACAGGATTGGTTGTTTCCTCTCCCAGGACTTGCCCCAGCTTCCTCCCTCCCTCCCTTTGTTTAGGTCTCTGCTCCTCTGCTTCCCCAGAGACACCTCCCCTGCTGATTGCGGCGGCTAGCCTTGCCCCATCCCACCACCTTCCCTCTCCATCCTTGCTCTTCTCTCTCCTGATATATGGTTTGTCTCTTCCTCAGATGCAATTTGCAAAACTCTCCTGAACAAAACAACCACTTCTGGGAGGTGGTGGCAGCTGCAGGCAGAGTGGGCGCAGTGGGCGCAGTGGGTGAGGCCAGGTCCGAGGCAGGCTGGGGGGAGGGGCGGGGCAGAAGGCTGGGGAGAGGGGCAGGGGGCTTCTGCGAGCACCGCCCACTGCGTCCAGGGCAGCTCCACGAGGGCAGGGGTTTCCCTCTCTCTTTGCTGTTGTCCAGTGCCAGGAATGGAGCCCCGCAACTCAAAAAGTGGAAGGTGTATGAATTTCAGAAGATTGCTTTCTACACTTTTTTGTTTTGTAAATATCTCTCCATATTGCATATGTATATATTGATATGTATTAATTAGACTAATACACATAGTATATGTGCTTATATGTAATGTAGAATGATATATATACACACATATATGTATAATGCACTTCGGTAAACCATATGAGAGATGTGTGCGTCTCTATATTTGGTATAGATACATAAAAGTGTACCTAAGTGCATATCTAAAAAAAGACACAGCAGGCAGGGTGGCATGTGTCTGTAACCTCGATACCCTGGGATGCCAAGGTGGGAGGATCATTTGAGGCCAGGACTTTGAAACCAGCCTGGGCGACATAGCGAGACCCCCATGTCTACAAAAAAAATTAGAAATTAGCTGGGCGTGGTGATTCACACCTGTAGTTCCAGTTACTTGGGAGGCTAAAGGGGGGGGGATGGCTTGAGCACAGAAGGTCAAGGCGGTAGTGAGCTATGATCATGTCACTGCACTCCAGCCTGGGCGGCAGAGCAAGACCCTGTCTCTAAACCTATATATATTTGGTATCAACAGGTGGGGAAGGGTTATATAAAGAAAGAAATGGAGACACTGGGTAGTTGGAGAGTGGATTCAGTCCAAGGCCCCAGCCTGTGGTGCATGCAATACTCACCTTGTTGAAGCCCACAGAGGTCACAGAGCTCACAGCTGGGGTAGCCCTGGTCTTCTAGCCCAGTGCCTGAGTGAGCACAGGAATCCTCGGTGTGTGCCTGGATGTCCCACTTTATGGCCAGGTGTGGCCTGAGTCTCTTGGCCAGAGGTTGGTGCTGAGTGCTGCTCAGGAGGCAGGACCTCTTCCTGGGGGAGATTTACCAAAGATGAGCCCAGGCTTGTCCAGAGCAAAGAGAGGTGGCAGCCTTTTACATCCACCTGGCCCTCCTCGGGGGAAAAGAATCAAGCACGGGGAAGCCCTCTGCCCCAAGAGAGCAGAGAGACCCTTAACCCCCGCCTCATGGTGGCTTGCAGCATGATGGCAGGCCTCAGCCTAATAATGCTCTCATTCATCCAGGAAATCGTGAAAACCCGGAATTCATTATCGGAGGGGCCACCAGGACTGACATCTGCCAGGGGGAGCTGGGTGAGTGTGAAGGGATGGAGCATGGCAAGAGGGAGGCTGGGTCGCTGGGACAGGAGAGCAGCTGCAGCATGGGATCCCTGAGGACCCAAGAGGCACAGGGCTGGGGGAGCAACACCACATCGGCCTCTGCTTCCTTGCTCCCTCTGAATGGAGTCCAATGGCCTCAAGCCTCATGGAACCCCAGAGGTCACGGAGCTCTGCATCCCGTTCCTCTAGAGTCAGACATGCCTGTGATGTGGAGCTCCCAGCCCCAGAGTCTACAGAGGAGAGTGACACCCAGCAGCATTGGCCGGGCCCCCCTGCACCACCACAGTAGTGAACACCTACGCACATGGACTCAGTCACCTGCAGGCAGGCTGGTCAGCACACATTGTCTCATTTCATTTTCCCAACCCACCCTCCTAACATCACAGATGAGGAAACGGAGGCTGAGGAAGGCTCAGTAACTTGTCCAAGGTCACAGAGGTGGGAGATGGGCAATCAGGGTTTGAACCCAGGCGTCCAGCAGCAGAGCCGTTGCTGCTAACCATTATACACACTTCCTCTTGAGGAGCATACCCTGGGGAGCTGCTCCCAGCAATCCACTCTCTCTCCTACAATTGACCTGAATGTGCCTCAAGGCACTCAAATGGGATCCTGCATTTTAGGATTTAATCCAACTGGGCTGGGTTAACCTTTATTCTATCTACAAAAAAGAGAGAGAGGCTTTCTTACAAACAAAAAAATGCTGGTAAAATCAGCCAAGAGAGCTAACCACTGCAAGCTTATGCAGACCCTGAATTTTATAGCTGAGGTTGTCACTGTGGTCTCTTGGCTAAGAAAGGCCATGCTGGAACCTCCATGCTGAGCAACTAAGCTACCCTAAACACGAGATCCAAAGTCACAAACCTAGACTGATGATAGTTAATTAGCAGATAGACAATTGAGACCGAAAGAGAGAGAGAGAGAGAGAGAGAAGCAGATGGATAGATGGAAACATAGATAAGTAATAGATGACAGGTGGAAAATGGATGCATAATTAGATAGATCACTAGACTGATAGGTTGATTGACTGAATGATAGATCATACAAAATAAATAGATAACAATAGATAGATAATAGATAAATGATAGGAAGGTAGGTGGGTAAATACATGCATGGATAGGTGTAGATGGATGATGGATGATAGAATTACAGTTGACCATTAACAACATGAGTTTGAACTGTGCAGGACCACTTATAAGTGGATTTTTTTTCAACAAAACACAGATAAAAATACCATATTCCAGGCCGAGTGCGATGGCTAACACCTGTAATCCCAGCACTTTGGGAGGCCGAGGCAGGAGAATTGCTTGAGCCAAGAAGTTTGAGATCAGTCTGGGCAACATAGTGAGACCTCATCTCTACTAAAAATTAAAATTGAAGAATTAGGCAGGCTTGGTGGTATGTGACTATAGTTTCAGCTACTTGGGAGGCTGAAGTGGGAGGATCACTTGAGCCTGGGAAGTTGAGGCTACAGTGAGCTGCGATTGTGCCACTGCACTCCAGCCTGGGCAACAGAGTAAGACACTGTCTCAAACAAACAAAAAAGAAAAAAAAGGAAAGGAGGAAGGAAGGGAGGGAGGTTCTCCCCTGCAGTGAGCTGAGATCCTGCCACTGCGCTCCAGCCTACTCCTCCCACTAGTGCGCTCTGCTCTGTACCACCCAGACAGCTGAGCTACACACTGACCCACAGAGGGCACTTCTCCAGGCACAGCTGGGTGGCCAGTCCCATCCATCTGCCCAGGCCCAACGAGAGAGAAAAGCAATCTTGTTTTATTGCTGAGTTTTTTTCCTTTCTTTTAAATTGTATAAATAACATTGGCTTCTCAATCTCCCCCCTCCAAAAGTTCAGGGCATTTCTGGCTGAATACCCATGAGGTGTTGAGTTCTCAGGCCAGGAAGCAATATTTTCCTCAACTGGGCAAAGTTAAAGCTTGGAGGAGAGCTGGGGAAGGTCAGCCCACAGCTGAGTTCACTCTATTAGACTCCCGCTGGCCTGGCCGCTTGGAGCTGAAAGCAGACACTGAGTCTCTCCTTATCTTTGTATCTTCTGTGTGACACAAGGTCTGTCACCCTAGAGGCACTTGGTAAAGTCTGTGAACAGATGGTCCTGCTGGCTCTAGCCATGTCACTTCCTAGTGGCATCTCCTAAAGCTGACCCGAGGCTCCTGAAGACCAGCAGATGCATTAGACACCAATCCTTCTGTGCCCCAGCTAAGGCTGGGGGTGGCTTGTACTCTGCTGACACCTCCCCACAAAGCCAGAACCAGGGCGATTCAGAAGTAGCTTTCCAAATGTTCGTCCCTGGCGAGTCTCTCTTGCCTGTGTAAAATAGCCAGAAATGGGCCATATTACAATGTCCCAAGCCCAGTGGTACACAGTGCTTTCCAGAAATGTGAACGCGGAAACTGCCAGCCGAGTGTGATGGGCTCTTAGGTTCCAATGACGTTGATGTTGTCTACTGAAATGAATCTGGATAAAGCCGAGGGGTCCTGTTGGATCAATGGATCCTTTCAAATATCTGCTTACATAGGCAGCATCTGAGATGCTGTGAGGCACACACCGGACACGAGTCCAAGCTCAGTGTGGGCAGAGGAATGCATCAAGGATGTTTGACTTCACTTTTAGCTTTCTTCCGGAAGACACAGCTGGGAAGTTCAGTAGTTCAGTCAATAAATCCTGAAAATGCAAGGTAATTTAAAGCAAATGGAGCTACCGCAGAGGTACCACTATCTGTAATTCAGCTGAGTCTGAGTTGGGGCTGCAGGGGCTATTTCTAACCACCCTCCCAAGTACTGCAGAACAGTTTGGGCTGCAGCTGCAAGATGCCTGCTCGCCAGGCCCACGCTGATGTGTGCAGCCTCAGGCCTCTGGAAAGGAAGTTGCTGGAATTCGCAGAGCTGATGCATCATGCAGCCATATGTCTGAAAGCCAAGTAAGCATATCCTGTAACAGTGCCAAGAAGGCAACAGCTGTTTATGATAGACTGGGCAGGAGAAGAGCAGGCAAGGGAAGCGGAAGGGCAGGGGACTTGTGAGTGTCCCGTCTGTTTTTAAACAGGTAGAAAAGACGTGGCCATATCTGGAGCTCCCCCGCATCCCCTTCTGGCACAGAGTTTTCCTATTTGCTGTGAAATAGCAATGAAAACTGCGATTTATGGCTTTCATTTTGCAGGAGACTGCTGGCTATTAGCCGCCATCGCCTCCCTTACGCTTAATCAAAAAGCGCTGGCCAGAGTCATCCCCCAGAACCAAAGTTTCGGCCCTGGTTATGCCGGGATATTCCATTTCCAGGTAAGAGGGAGCCCTGGGCCAGTGGGTTTACCTCTCTGGGGCTCAGCATAACGCCGGGTTCAATTTCACACTGCCTGGTAACCCTGGAAAAAATGGCATCGGATCTGTGTGACATATGGTCCTAAACCACACCAAAGCCACACTTTATCATGGAATAACATCGAAATGCCTCCGAAGAATGTTAACACCATTGCACAGCGAATCCTTATGGAATGTAGATGTAAAACTATAAGTGATGTTCTGGCCATTCTGGAGGTCTACATGTTAAGGGTTTTATTTTTTGGAATTTCTGGTGCTTTAAGCACAAATTGACTAAACTGATTATACCTCCAGGAAACTGGTTGATTTCTCATAAACTGAGAGGGACTCCTTGTGGAAGAAATGTAAATTTGGAGATCTTGAGGGAGTTTAAAAAAAATTTTTATTTTATTTTTTAAAAAATAAAAACTGAGAAAAACACTAAAAAATAAATAAAAACTAAAAAATATATTTTATTTTTAAAAAAATACAAACTGAGAAAACACGGACAGCTGCTGCTGGAGTCCCGTGTGGCCCGAAAACCCTCAGTCGAGGTGCTCATCGGGCCCCCAGGAGACTGTTTCCTGCTCCTTCACCTCCGCTTTCTATCCCTCCACTCTCTCGTCCACCCCAGCCCTTACAGAGGGTTCAACCAGACACTAAAGCTTGCCCCTTGTACTTACTTAGGTGGGTGACCTCAGGCAGTTTTCTTAGTGACACTAAGCCTGTCTACACCCATCTGAAGAGAGGAGAGACTGATGCTTCCCTGCAGGCTTCCCATAGAGCTGCATCACATCACACACAGGAGCCGGCGCAGAGTGAGGCCCTGAGCAGACATTCCTTTACCCTCCATCCCCGGCAGTGTCACCTTCTCCTGACTCACAGGCCACCACTCAAGGCCAGCCTGTTCCTTCCATCCCTGAGGCCTGCAATCTGATAAGCAGAGGTACTCTCAAGTCTAGTCACCAATCGCACAGATATGTTTCAAAGGCACAGACAGCAAGCAGGCCACGTGTAGCTCAGGAAGCTCCCCTGTTGCCAGGGGTCAGGCCTCCTGCGCCGGCTGGGAACAGAGTCACTCTGGGGTCTAGGGAAACTCTACTGCTGCTCTCCCCTAGACCTGCCACTGCCTGGCTGTCTCCCCTCCCTCCTGTGACTTCTGCTGAGACCACAGCCTTGGCTTGATGGTGTCACCAGGATCTGGCCTTTCCCCGGTCCTCTTGAACACACCAGGGTGGCAGTGTTGGGGCTGTTTAAGCTCAGAAAATCCGGCAGAACTACTGCCTCTACACCGGAACCACCACCATCTGATCTTGGGCTTCCCAAGGGAATAGTGTTCTTGTCCCTGGAATGTCACAGCTGGGAGGAGCCTTGGCAATCCCCTGACCCAGTCCCCTCATTTGACCCCCGAGGACTCTGAGCCCCAGGGAGTGGAAGTGGCTGATCCAAGGTCACAAAACAGTAAGTAGCCAAGCCAGATCTAGAACTCAAGGGTTCTGGCTCCAGCATCCTTTTGCGCCCCCAGAGATCAGGTAGCGTGGGACTGACCTGTTGGTGCCTGTCAGTCCCACAATAACAATACTCTGCCCGCTCCCCCTCCTTGGCCTCCTGGGAAGCAGAGCACTGGAAATAAATCACCTCCTTCACATTTCTCTTCCACCCCTCAGCCACAGTATAGTTGGGTGGGTGCTAGGAAGTTAGCAGAGACTTCTGGGCTGGCAAATACATCTCTTCTGACTTACAGGCCCCCTGAGCCAGCCCCTCAGCAAGGCAGACCAGCCCTGATGCTCCTCCCCCACCCCCTCCCTTGCTCAGGAAGCCCAAGACCCAGGCCTGGACTTTAAACACCTATCTCAACTGTGCCTCAGTCCAACTTGAAGCTGCGAATAGCCCCAAGAGCGGGAAGCCCCAGAGGGGGAAGTCCAGCGGGGGCAGGTGACAGGAATCTTCCTTAACACACACACACACACACACACACACACACACACCCTCAGCTACACTATGGCTGAGTCTTCTGATAGGGATTGAATCACTGATGCAGGAAGATGCTCAGGATGACACAGCAAAACTGTAAATAAATGGCTCCCAAAACCACTGTGCCTACCCTCCTCTTTCGACCTCTTTCTTCTTACTCTTCAAGGTTACCTTAGGATAACTCTCAGGCCAATTGAACCAGAAAGAATGGGGAGAAGGTGGGGCCCTGGAGCATACACAGAGAAACTACACATGGTCCTTGACTCACTCCAACCTCCCTCCTGTTCCCAGCAGACCACACACAAGCTCATGTACATGTATACATACAGCATACATATGCTCAAACACACACCTGTGTATATGCACTTGCAAACACGTGTGCATACATGCATGCACACACATGCAAACATAAATGTGCTTGCATGCACACAGTTGCACACGTGTGAGCAAACACATGCTTGCACAGTGCAATGTATGAACCACAAACAAAGCACATACCTGTCATGCCTGCATGCAGGCACGTGTATATGCATGTGTGCACACATACACATTCACACACACCCACACTCCCCTCACGTCTCCTCGCCTGGTATGCGGGTAATACCGAGTCCGTCTGCCTCCTGTGTGAATGGCCAACAAATCAGTCTTAGGGGCTTCACCTATGGGCGAGGAGGGAGCAACATTAAGAAAAATTGGAGCTAGACCCTGAAACTGGGTGGGAGAGAATATCAGACTGGGCTACAAAACAGCAAAACCAAACCACCACGTTACCATTCCCCCTCTTCCACAAAACAGCTTTCTCGTGAAGACAAAAACTAATTCAGAGCACCTTAGAGTGTCTGCCTGTGACTCCTGTCCTGCCTCCTCCCTTGCCCCCGGCTTTGATGGGTTAACCCTGAGTCTTTGAGCTGATGTCAGTGGTTGGTGCTGGGTAGAATGCTCAGCTTGTAACTTAGTGGACAAAGCCCAGGTGTCCCACCATGGAACCCATGTGTGATTTTCAAAACTACCTATGGGTAGCTTGGTCAGAGGGGGAAGAAAACAAGAGGATGAACATTTACAGACAAGGCCTGGAGCTCCCCGTGCAGCTGACTCCCATCATTTCTTTATCCTGGGCAACAGTTCTGGCAGCACAGCGAGTGGCTGGACGTGGTGATCGATGACCGTCTGCCCACCTTCAGGGACCGCTTGGTTTTCCTCCACTCTGCCGACCACAATGAATTCTGGAGCGCCTTGCTGGAAAAAGCCTATGCCAAGTGAGTGATAGCTTTCCCAGCTGGGCAGCCTCCAGACAGGAGTCCCTCCATAGGCCTTTGTAGAGAGCATCTAAGGGCTGGGGAGGAAACCGGGGCTCTGGGTTCACATGTGAGGCTCGCCATGACCCAACCTTCTCAGGACTCGAGCAGGGTTGGAGGTGGTTTTCCTGTCGTGGCCTAGATGTGCCCATCTTTGGGAACAGTGGCTACATTCATGACCCTTTGTCTCCCTGGGTCATGAACCTGCCCTTTGGAAGAGCTGGGAAGGCAAGCGGAGGGGAATTCTGGCTGTGCCAATGGCTCTTGGTGCTTCAGACTTCCCTTGGACACTGGCATGGCTCAAACATCCGGGCTATTACCCACGTGGATATAGACACATGAGTTGTCCGCCCCACAGGATGCTGCTTTTTTTATTTTTAAAAATATCGTGATAAAACGTATATGACATAAATGTTATCATTTTTAAGTGTGCAGTTCAGTGGCATTAAGTACATTCACATTGTTGTGCAGCTGCCACCTCCATCTATCTCCAGAACTTTTCATCTTGCAAAACTGAAATTCTGTCTCTATTAACCAACAACTTCCTATTCCTCCTTCCCCACAGCCCCTGGCAACACCACTCTACTTTCTGTTTTTATGATTTGACTAGGCTAGGAACCTCATATAAGTGGAACCAAGGCATTCATTTTTTTATTATACTTTAAGTTCTGGGGTACATGTGCAGAACGTGCAGGTTTGTTACATAGGTATACACATGCCATGGTCGTTTGCTGCATCCATCACCCCGTAGTCTACTTTAGGTATTTCTCCTAATACCATCCCTCCCCTAGCCGCCCACTCCTGCTATCCCTCCCCTAGTCCCCCACTCCTGCTATCCCTCCCCTAGCCTCCCACTCCTGCTATCCCTCCCCTAGCCGCCCACTCTCCACTATCCCTCCCCTAGCCCCCCCAATCCCCAGGCCCCCGTGTGTGTTGTTGCCCTCCTTGTGTCCATGTGTTCTCATCATTCAACACCTACTTATGAGTGAGAACATGCATGTTTGGTTTTCTGTTCTTGTGTCAGTTTGCTGAGAATGATGGTTTCCAGCTTCATCCATGTCCCTGCAAAGGACACGAACTCATCCTTTTTTATGGCTGCATAGTATTCCATGGTGTATATGTGCCACATTTTCTTTATCCGGTCTATCATTGATGGGCATTTGGGTTGGTTCCAAGTCTTTGCTCTTGTGCCACAATAAACATAGGTATGCATGTGTCCTTATAATAGAATGATTTATAATCCTTTGGGTATATACCTAGTAATGGGATTGCTGGGTCAAATGGTATTTCTAGTTCTAGATCCTTGAAGAATTGCCACTCTGTCTTCCACAATGGTTCAACTAATTTACACTCCCACCGACAATATAAAAGCGTTTTTATTTCTCCACATCCTCTCCAGCATCTGTTGTCTCCAGATTTTTTAACGATCACCATTCTAACTGGCATGAGATGGTATCTCAATGTGGTTTTGATTTCCATTTCTCTAATGACCAATGATGGTGAGCTTTTTTTCGTATGTTTATTGGCCACATAAACGTCTTTTGAGAAGTGTCTGTTCATAGCCTTCACCCACTTTTTGATGGAGTTGTTTGTATTTTTCTTGTAAATTTGTTTAAGTTATTTGTAGATTCTATATATTACCCCTTTGTCAAATGAGTAGATTGCAAAAAATTTTTCCCATTCTGTTGGGTGCCGGTTCACTCTAATGATAGTTTATTTTGCTGTGCAGAAGTTCTGGAGTTTAATTAGGTCCCATTTGTCTATTTTGGCTTTTGTTGTCATTGCTTTTGGTTTTTAGTCATGAAGTCCTTGCCTATGCCTATGTCCTGAATAGTTTTGCCTAGGTTTTCTTCTAAGGTTTTTATGGTGCTAGGTCTTATGTTTAAATCTTTAATACACCTGGAGTTAATTTTTGTATAAGGTGTAAGGAGGGGGGTCCAGTTTCAGTTTTCTGCATATTGCTAGCCAGTTTTCCCAACACCATTTATTAAACAGGAAATCCTTTCCCCATTGCTTGTTTTTGTCAGGTTTGTCAAAGATCAGATGGTTGTAGATGTGTGGTATTACTTCTGAGGCCTCTGTTCCATTGGTCTATATCTTTGTTTTGGTACCAGTACCATGCTGTTTTGATTACTGTAGCCTTGTAATATAGTTTGGAGTCAGGTAGTGTGATGCATCCAGCTTTGGTTTTTTGTTTGTTTGTTTGTTTTTTGTTTTTGTTTTTTTGCTTAGGATTGTCTTGGCTATGCAGGCTCTTTTTTGGTTCCATATGAAATTTAAGGTGGTTTTTTCCAGTTCTGTGAAGAAAGTCAATGGTAGCTTGATGGGGACAGCATTGACTCTATAAATTACTTTGGTGAGTATGGCCATTTTCACAATATTGATTCTTCCTAACCATGAGCACAGAATGTTCTTCCATCATTTGTGTCGTCTCTTATATACTTGAGCAGTGGTTTGTAGTTCTTCTTGAAAAGATCCTTCACATTCCTTGTTAGTTGTATTCCTAGGTATTTTATTCTCTTTGTAGCAATTGTGAATGAGAGTTCAGTCATGATTTCGCTCTCTGTTTTCTGTTATTGGTGTATAGGAATGCTTGTGATTTTGGCACATTGATTTTGTATCCTGAGACTTTGCTGAAGTTGCTTATCAGCTTAAGGAGACTTTGGACTGAGACAATGGGGTCTTCTAAATATACAATCATGTCATCTGCAAATAGAGACAATTTGGCTTCCTCTTTCCTAATTAAATATCCTTTATTTCTTTTTCTTGCCTGATTTCTCCAGCTAGAACTTCCAATACTATGTTGAATAAGAGTGATAAGAAAGGGCATCCTTGTCTTGTGCTGGTTTTCAAAGGGAATGCTTCCAGTTTTTACCCATTCAGTATGATATTGGCTGTGGGTTTGTCATAAATAGCTCTTATTATTTTGAGATACATTCCATCAGTACCTAGTTTATTGAGAGTTTTTAGCATAAAGGCTGTTGAATTTTGTCGAAGGCCTTCTCTGCATCTATTGAGATAATCATGTGGTTTTCAAGACATTCATTTTTAATCACCAACCAAATGACCTCAGTTTCCTCAGGCTCTCAATTTCCAGCCCACTAACTTGTTAGTGTAAGGCCACAGCGCCTGAATTTGATCCACAGATGATACCAAAGCTCCTGGGAGCCACTTTTAGGTTCAGCCTGGATCTTCAAGTCATGAGAATCCTGTCTCAGGGGACAGAAAATAGGATGGTCTTGCTTCTACCTCCAAGTGGGGCATAAAAGTGGCAAAATAGAGTGAAGGTGTACTGTAGTCAATCTTGAAATCAGCAGGACAGAATTAAAGCCATCAAAGAAGAATCAAAGACGCCCACTCTTGCCCTCTGTCCCACCCAAACACCATCAGTGCCACCAGACAGGCTTAAGGGGGCAAAGGGGCACTCTTTCCAAGTCCAAACCCAGCTCTGCCCCATGGTGAGTGCCCCACACATCAGGATGCAAGCAAGGCAAGAGAAACTATGCATCATCTAGTTTCTAAACATTAAAAAAGTTTTATTGGGGTCATTTATAAAGGCCAAAAATGGTTGAGAGAACACCTCACCAAAAAATAAAATAAAATAAAGATGTATAGATGGTGTTATGGTTAGTTTTATGTGTCAACTTGATTGGGCCAAGGGATGCCCAGATAGCTGGTGGAGCATTATTTCTGCATGTGTCTGTGAGGTTGTTTCTGAAGAAAATAGTTTTTAAATCAGTAGACTGAGTAAAGAAGATTGCTGCCACCAATGTGGACGAGCACTATTCCATTTGTTAAAGGTCCAAATAAAAGAAAAAGATGAAGGAAGGGTGAATTCACTCACCGCACTTGAACTGGGACATCCATATTCGCCTGCTCTTGGATATTGAAGCTTCTAGTTCTCAAACCTTTGGACTCAAACTTGGATTTACATCATCAACCCCCTGATTCTCCTGCCTCAGCCTCCCGAACTCCCTATTTTTTTCATGTGGGCCGCACATAATTATTCCTTCCAAAGAGTACAGTATGGAAAGGGGAGAGAAGGAGTAACTTTCCAGTGGAGAAACCTGACTAACACTACCTTAGCCAGGTGATCAAGGCCAGCATCAACCATAGTAAGGCATATGGGTAGCAGGTACCCTTCATATGATGAGATGAGAGGAGTGCTTTACCTCTGGGGTCTTCCTCCCACTAACCAATAGCCCTACTCTTTTTTAATTATTATTAACTTTTTTTTAGAGACAGGGTCTTGCCGTGTCACCGAGGCTACAGTGTAGTGGCACCGTAATAGCTCACTGTAGCCTGGAACTCCTGGGCTCAAGTGATTCTCTGCCGTGAGTTTATAGGCACCAACCACCACACCCAGCTATTTATTTTAATTTTTAAAAAATTTCATTTTTTAATTTTATGGATGCATAATAGTGTACGTATTTATGGGGCACATTTGATACTCTGATTACAAGTGCACGATGTGTGATGATCAAATCAGGGTAATTGAGATACTCATCACCTCAAGCATTTATCATTTCGTCAATAGCCCTAGTCTTATCATGAGAAAAAACATTAGACAAATTCTGATCCTACAGTACACCTGCCCAGGACTCCTCAAAACCATCAAGGTCATCGAAAACAAGGACAGTCTTAGAAACTGTCACAGCCACAAGAAGTCTGAGGATATGTGAGGACTCAGGTGCAATGTGGGGTCCTGGGTGGGATTCTGGAACAGAAAAGGACATTAGGTAAAAACTAAGGAAGCCCAAATAAGCTATTGTATTAGTCTGTTTTCACACTGCTGAGAGGAAGGAAGGAAGGGAGAAAGGGAGGAAGGGAGGAAGGGAGGAAGGAAGGAAGGGAGGAAAAAACTAAGGCACTGAGTGACTTGGTCATTCAGACAGTAAGTGGTAGAACTAGGATTTGAACCCGCAGCCACTCAGGCACCAGGTCTGCTGCTCTGTACCACCACACCACATACCTCCCTTGCAGAAAACTCAGGATCTTTGGCTTCCTCAGAGCTCCAAGCAAACCCCGATGCTTGCTTCCCATCTTCCTTCCATACCACCCAGCCAGGACAAGCCCTAGGAGATGGTTCTGGCTTAGAAAAGCTCTGACTGCAGGGTGCCCTGGTGGCCTCCCCAGGTCCCTGACTGTCTCCTCTCTCTCCTGCCACCCTTGCAGGCTAAACGGGAGCTATGAAGCTCTGAAGGGAGGCAGCGCCATCGAGGCCATGGAGGACTTCACCGGGGGTGTGGCAGAGACCTTCCAAACTAAAGACGCCCCAGAGAACTTCTATGAGATTCTAGAGAAGGCTTTGAAGAGGGGCTCCCTGCTGGGCTGCTTTATTGATGTAAGTGGCTCATGGGTTCCCATTCCAGGCATGATGCTGGGGCTGCAGTCTGCACCAGGTACCCTGGCCACACCTGAGGAGGGTATAACTGTTGGGGGGCACTGTTTATTCCTACTAATTAAAACACAAGTTTGAACCAGGCATGGTGGTGTGTCTCTGGAGTCTGAGGCAGATCCCTTGAGCCCAGGAGTTTGAGGCTGCAGTGAACTATGATCGTGTCACTGCTCTCCAGCCTGGGTGACAGAGGGAGGGCCTGTCTCTAATAAATAAATAACAGATAAAACACAAGTTTCTATTTAACGGTTGTCAAGTGACCAAGGTAAGATGTTCTTGCTGGGTCAGATGGAACGATCTTGAGGCCCACACAGGCGCATTGTCACCTCCTTCCCACCTGTTTCTTAGCTGCCTCTGTCCTCCAGCCCCACCCTGAGACTGGGACCCCCGGGCCTGTACCCTTCACAGCTCTCTCCCTGCTCGTGCAAACAGGCACACTTGTCCACACACAAACATCGAGGTCAGCTGGTTTGATTTTACTGAAATGAGATCTTTCTATCTAGTTTTCTGAAATTTGGTTGTTGTTTTTTTTTTTCATTTTATATACTATGAAAAAAATAGCAGATAGAAGTCTAACAGTATTTTTTAAAAATTTCTTTATGCATACAAACACACACACATGTATAATTTTACCTCATGTTTTTAAAAATATTTTTGTTGTTTTTTATTGACTGCTATGACACTAGGCATTTTTTAAATCGATTCCAGTTTTCTGTTTCCTCTTAGATTTCTGTTTCCTCTTAGCCTTGGGGTCTGTTTTTGCCAATGAATTAGCCAGTTCCTCTGAACTTTCAGGTTTGTGATGCAGCTGTGTGTTCTATTGTTCTTTTTCTTTTTCTTTTTTGAGACGGAGTCTTGCTCTGTCACCAGGCTGGAGTGAGTGGCACAATCTCTGCTCACTGCAACCTCTGCTTCCCAGGTTCAAGCAATTCCTCTACCTCAGTCTCCTGAGTAGCTGGGACTACAGGTGCCTGCCACCACACTCGGCTAATTTTTTGTATTTTAGTAGAAACGGGGTTTCACCATGTTGGCTAGGATGGTCTTGGTCTCCTGACCTCGTGATCCACCCACTTTGGCCTCCCAAGTGCTGGGATTACAGGCGTGAACCACCGCGCCCGGCCCGCATCCTATTGTTGTATGCTTCTTTTCATCTCTGGGATGTATGTGATTGTGTCTTCTCTCTCATGCTATACTACATGAAGGTGATAAGTTGTTCTGTTTGGGAAAAAAATAGGGAACTCTTCAGTGGAGTCCACACTGGGAACGAGCACCTCCCCATCCTGGGGAGAGACTGGAACTTACCATATGTTAGTGCTAGACATCCTAGGGGAGTCCCAGGCATAGCCCACGCTCATGGCCTGCACCTGGGGCAGCAGAAGGGGCTGGAGGTTGTGACTGGGCCAGGCATGTAACTGGGTCTGATCCAGTAGGGGAGGCTTGACTTAGACAGTGGGTGTGACTCTGCTCTTTCCATGTTTTAGACCAGAAGTGCTGCAGAATCTGAGGCCCGGACACCATTTGGTCTTATTAAGGGTCATGCCTACACTATAACGGGAACTGACCAGGTAGGTGACTTGAACTCCAACCGCAAGGTGTGGGGAGATGCGTGACAATACTAGTCCCGTAGGCATTTATTTAGTGCATTGCAGTTTAAATGTCTGCCGTTCAGACGTTTCAGAGACCATGTCACCTGAAGAGGCAGGCTGGGATTCAAAATGGCAAACCAGGAAGAGAGAAAGCATGTGGGTCCACCGCAGCACAGAACTCGGTTGGCAGGTGTGAGTGCCTGGCCTTGGTCTTTAACTTCCTTTCTTTCCCAATTTACATCAGTCCTGTGCTAGGATTCTCCAGAGAAACAGAATTACTAGGGAACCAAATACACACACACACACACACACACACACACACACACACACACATCACACACAGTTGACCCTTGAACAACACAGGTCTGAATTTATATGGGAATTTTCTTCCATCTCTGCCATCCCCAAGACATCAAGACCAACTTCTCCTCCTCCTCCTCCTTCTCAGCCTACTCAACATGAAGCTAAGGATGAAGACCTTTATGACAATCCACTTCCACTTAATCAATAGTAAATATACCTTCTCTTCCCTATGACTTTCTTGATGACATTTCTTTTCTCTGGCTTGTTTATTGTAAGATTACAGTGTATAACATAAATACCTATAAAATATGCGTTAATTGGCTCTTTATGTTATCAATAAGACTTCTGGTCAATGGTAGGCTATTCAGAGTTAAATTTTAGGGAAGTCAAAAGTAATACAAGATTTTTGACAATGCACGAGGGTTGGCTCCCCAACCCCCCACGTTGTTCCAGGATCAGCTATAATAACATTTACTGTAAGGCATTGGCTCATGCAATTGTGAAGAGTGAGAAGTCCCATGATCTGCTGTCTGAAAGCTGGAGACTCAAAAAGCCAGCGGTATAGTTTGGTCTGAGTCTGGAGGGAAGGCCTAGCAACCAGGAACACCAATGGTAAAAGTTCCAGTCTGAGGGCAGGAGAGACTGATGTCCCAGCTCAGGCACCCAGCCAGAGAAAGTGAATTCCTCCTTCCTCTGCCTTTTGTTCTAGTCAGGTCTTCACAGATGAGATGAGCGCACCCACACTGGGTAGGGCAGTCTGTTTTACTCAATCCACTTAAATCTCATGTCACCCAGAAACCCTGTTGCAGACACAACCAGAATAACGTTGAAGCAAATATCTGGGCACCCCATGGCCCAATCAAATTGATACATGAAATTAACTGTGCACCCCATGGCCCAGTCAAATTGACACATGAAATTAATCACCACAAGTCCCACTCTCTGTAGCTGTAGCCCAGGGTGAAACTGATCCCTGGAGACACCCAGACTCCACACAGCACCACCTTGACTTCGAGGGAGTGGTTGGTTACAAGGAGATATCCTTGAGGGGCACAAGGGGAAGAGAAAGAAAGAGAATCAGATAAAGAGGAAGACACTCTCCCAGACTCAAGCTCAGCAAAGCCCAGAATTCTGCCTTGCCCACTCCAGGCCTCCCCTGCACCCAGTCTCCAGCCTGGTACTTAGAAGGCACAGGGGCCCCTGGTCTTCTGTGCCCATCCACATTTTGAGTGACATCCTCTGAATGTGTGGGGAGTCAAGAACACAGAAGGGAGGCCATGCCCTTCCTTCTCACTGGAGCTAAGGTGTGAGAAGCAGGTTGACTCTTTGGGATGCTTTAGAATGTCAGCTGTTTGTATTGGTTCCTGTGTCCTCCTTCCCCAACTGTAGATGCCTTGCAGATCACTCGCTCAAGAGGGCATGTGATTTTCTAGGTTAGATCTTCTACGTATTCCACCTAACAACAGAAACCTCCCATCATCTTTGTTTGCTTGATTTTGCTTTCTCTCCCCCTACAAGGAACTCACCTGCCCTGAACATTTCAAATGAAATGAGCCTTTTACATGGTGAGCCACAAGTCACATCTTGAACTCTGAAGAGCTGATGCTATTTGAATTTTTACATGTCCAAAATACCATTTATGCCAAATGCATAAGGATAAGACGTTCTGACTGCTACAGGTTCTGGTTAGTCAATAACTAGAAGTCTTTCACTTTCACTCTCTCTCCTCCAAAATCCTTCTCAAATGCATTGGCCCTTGCCCCTGCTCCTGGACAGAGCACGAGGGCACACTGGCTCAACGGCAGTCGAGGTGAACAGCAGGAATCCTCATAGACACCTGAAACAAGGAGAATATTGGGTTTAGAAGACATAAACGCTGTTTTTGTTTATTGTTGTGTTTAAATTCCTAGCACGTGCTTATTTTCTTATCATTCATCTGTGCGTAGGATGCTAGGATGAAGAAAGTTCAGTAATAGTTCCAGGAGCACCTTTGAGGACTACTCTTTACCATTCACTGGGATAGATGCTGAAGATGCCTAAGACTTGGCTCCTGCCTCTAGGGAGATCCCAGTCTAGAGAGAAACTCATCCATTTGTAGATTCATGTGGACTCATTTCATGTTAATTACAATTCTACTTTACTTCCCAGATGTGGCATAAGCATTTTGGTGCTTAATGTAGAATCATTGGATAGCAATTATTCAATAGGAATTAGAAGATTCTAAGGGCTGGTTAAGAACTGGTGAACTTTTACATACCTTCAGTAGTGTTTTAGCCAAGAGGCTTTCCACAAAACCAGTCCTGGATGGAGATGGTCCCCTCTGGAGCACATGGATGAATGTGGCCAAACCTCCACCATGTTTGTTTATCATTTCACACTTCCCTCATACTTTTCCCTTCTAGGTAAACTTCCAAGGCCAGAAAATCGAACTCATCCGAGTGCGGAACCCTTGGGGCCAGGTTGAGTGGAATGGGTCATGGAGTGACAGGTCAGTCACCCTATCCTGCCTCTCTGGCTGGTTCCCAGGGCGTGTGGGGCCAGAGCTGGCTTGTGCAGACATGTGAAGGAGTGGCCTGTCTACAGTCCTCCTGGGCTCTGCCTCTGGATTCTGGGGTGGCCTTTCTTCCCCTTTCAGTCCTCAAGCCCACCTTGCATCAAGCTTGATTCTCAAGAAAGGCTTCTACGACGGCACTCTAACGTTCACGAATTGTATTTATGTCAATACGTAAATGTGTTGACATAAATACCAATGATGTGGTAAAAAGCTTTATCTGCAGTTGTCGGTAGCTCCAGTAAGCAGCATGCGTGTGCGTGTGCATGTGTGTGCGTGTGTGTGTGTGTGCATTTGGAGTGTGGGGATCCCTGGAATATTACCTAGCATGTAACTGTAGGATTCTCTCTGATGGTCACTGACCGTGGTGGAGGCCCGATAGCCCAGCAGAGAAATAGAAGTGGGGCCGAGCATGGTGGCTGAGGTCTATAATCCCAACACGTCAGGAAGCCAAGGTGGGAGGATCACTTGAGCATGAGAGGTCCAGGCTGCAGTGGACTATGACTGCACAACTGCATTCCAGCCTGGGCAACACAGCAAGACCCTATGTCTTAAAAAAAAATAAAGGAAATGGAATTGAAACTTCACCTATTACAGAGCTGTTAACCAGAGTTTTGGCCCCCAGTTATAAAGAAAGGTCTGACTTTTCTGTATGTGTCCCCACAACTCCCGCAGCTCTAGTCCCTTGGGAAGCGGCCCAGGTGCCTGGGAACCAGCAACGTCTGGGTGGGTGCGTGGCAGGGCCCGCCTGAAGCTCTTGCTCCTCCTCTGTCTCTGGGGCTCCTGAAGGCCTTTCCTGCCACACCAAGGCCCCTGAGCTTCTGGGGACTCTGAAGCTCGTCTGGAACTTGGTTAAAACTGAGCCAGTGTTTGTTCTCAGTCCAGACGAAGCTACCAGGTCACCAGACACGGTGCAGCTGCTGCCGTCTTAGCCAGACCCCAGCGTGAGGGCGGCGCACACAGGCACGTGCTTTCCAGGCTGCCATCGTCCCCTGGAGGCTCTCGTCCCACCGTCTTTGGCTCTGGCCTTGGCTGCTGCCTTCTGAGAACCAAGCAGCACTGGCAGAGAGGAGCTGAGACAGGTTGAGGAGGGAAGAGATTGGCCTCCCTCTCCTGGCAGAAATGGAAAGCACATAGAAATACTGAAACCAAAATTAGTGAGACTGCATCATGTTGTAAGATGTGCGGCGCCCCTCAATTTAGTAGTCTAAAGGGAAAATGGGCCATGTTCTCCCCTTTTCTGGGACTCACAGAGGTAGAAAGAAAGAAAGCAGCTGGATGCGGTGGCTCATGCCTGTAATCCCAGCGCTTTGGGAGGCTGAGGCAGGTGGATCACCTGAGATTGGGAGTTGGAAACCAACCTGACCAAAACGGAGAAACCCCGTCTCTACTAAAAATGCAAATTTAGCTGGGCGTGGTGGCGCATGCCTGTAATCCCAGCCACTAGGGAGGCTGAGGCAGGAGAATCGCTTGAACCTGGGAGGCCGAGGTTGTGGTGAACCAAGATCGTGCCATTGTACCCCAGCAAAACACCACCAGAAAGAGAGAGAAGAGAGAGAGAGAGAGAGAGAGGGAGGGAGGGAGGAAGGAAACAAGGGAGGGAGGGAGGAAGAAAGGGCAGGCGAGTTGGAATTCTGACTGGGGGCCGAGGCTGGAATGAAGTTTGTCTTCCACTCACGCAGCCTCCGTGGGTGATGGGGGGACAGGAGCCATCCTGACCCACTGACTTCGCTGTGCTGCTGGTGACCATGAGTAGGGTTGAAGGCACTGCATGGCCAGCCTGTCAGGCTGATTATCTGGGTTTGAGCCACTTTGAAGATAATGGCTCCAAAAGCACATAATGGCTGCTAATTCCACCCTTCTGACCCTGGCCTACGTGCCTGGAGAGAGGTTCCCGCTGATCCTCCCCTCTGATCTCCTGAGCACTCACTCCCCTGAGGCTGAGTGGAGATCACAGGGTGAGAGGGGAGCTGCCACGTTGGCTGTAGCACCACACACAATAGTGGTGATGTACTTTGAACTATTTGGAAGTGGCTGTGGGGGTCACAGAAAATGCAATGAACTTGGAGTCATAATCCTGAGTTTGGAGGGTGGGAGGCAGTCACTCCTGCCCCCGCTTTTCCCTGAGCACATGTCCGTAGGCCCCCCCTGAGCCCTCTTGTCTGCAGGACGGGCACACCTAGCTCACAGAACCCCACCTGACTTGCTAGTGACGTCACATGCAGAGGTGCCTGGCACAGACAATATCAAGCATGGGCAAGTGTAAGGCATTATCACTTTTCCAAGTGTCAGCTCACCCACTAACAGGAGAGCCCACACATTGCTCCAGGTCACATGGGAGTTGGAGGCCAAGCACGAAAGTCAGTGGACTTGTGGCTTCCAGCTGGGCTCTTCTGCTACCCCACTGGCGTGCAACGCCTTGTGACTGTCCCATGATAATCTTCCATGTCGGCGGTTCAAATCATGTTCAGGGGCATTTTATCCATCAGCAGCACTTGGAGACGTACTTTCTAACCAGCGCTCTTATCCGGGGGCCGGGGGCTCACCAGCCGCTGCATCCCTGGGTACATTTCTGGTTCCCAGTGAGTAGTCACTGAGCAGGACTTATTTCCTCCATCACCGCACGCTGTGGGCTCCGCCTCAAGGCCATTATTCCTCTTAATGACCTCTGCCTGAACACCACTTTTGTTTACTCCTAGTTCTCCGGAGTGGCGTTCTGTTGGTCCAGCTGAGCAGAAGCGTCTGTGTCACACTGCTCTGGATGATGGGGAATTCTGGTACAGTGCTTGTTCCTATGTTAACTGCAGATACGAGCAAGCCCCATGGCCCTGGGGTGTAAGGAGCACTACGTTTCTCTCTCTCTCCCCCCACCACCCACCCTCGCTTTTTTTTTCTTGTTGCCCAGGCTGGAGTGCCATGGTGTGATCTCAGCTCACTGCAACCTCCGCCTCCTGGGTTCAAGTGATACTCCTGCCTCAGCCTCCCGAGTAGCTGAGATTACAGGCGTGCACCACCACACTCAGCTCTTTTTGTATTTTTAGTAGAGAGGTGGTTTCGCCATGTTAGCCAGGCTAGTCTCAAACTCCTGACCTCAGGTGATCCACCTGCCTTTGCCTCCCAAAGTGCTGGAATTGCAGGTGTGAGCCACCGCACCTGGCCTTCTCTCTCCCTTTCTGGCAAATCAGATTTATCTGTCTCAGACCCCTCATATATACCCAGATTAGAAAGAAATTTAATCTTCTTCCTGTCTTGGTGGGGGCTCACCTCAGCTCTCAGCTTGCTGAAGAGTCTTCAGGGGTTTCCTGCAATCCAATGGAGGAAGAGCCTCTGGTGTCCAGCCTCACACCCCTCCTTGGAGCTCTGTTATCCAAGTTTACACAGTGAATTTGAAGACAGGCAAATCCCCTCCATACCCACCTTGGTGAGAAGGACCTTTGAAGGCAGCTGCCGTGAGGGCATCTAAAGATACAGACCTAAGTGGGAAGGAAACATTTCTACTGTGGACTTTCCCTTGGCCTGAATCTCTTTGTTTAATTGAAAATTTGTACTGAGCCTTCATCGTTAGAATCTTTTACAGTCTTATTTCTTCCTGTTTGGGATCTGGAAATTGGTCCTTCTAACCCTGCAAGACCCAGTTTCTGGGTTCTGGCTCTGTTCCCTTCCATGTGCTCCAACCAGTCAATTATTGCCTCAACTCATCTCTTTCTTGTAACAGCTTTTCAAACACAACAACCCAAACCATGAATATTCCAGCTTTTTCCATTATTTTCCCATAGAGCACAGCCTCAGTAGTGATTTGTTCTGCCTTCTGTATTTTGATAGTTGCCTTAGTCTATTTGGGCGGATGTAACAAAATACCATAGCCTGGGCGTCTTACAAAGAACAAAAACTTATTTCTCACAGTTCTAGATACCAGGAAGTCCAAGGTGACGGCACAGGCAGAACCCACGTCTGGGGGAGGGCCCTATTTTTGATTTATAGTTGGATCCTTCTCCCTGTGTCCTCACATGGCAGACAGAGGGCAAGGCAGCTCTCTGGGGCCTCTTTTATAAGGGCACTAACCCCATTCATGAGGGCTCCACCCTCACAACCTAGTCACCTCCCAAAGGCCCCACCTCTTAACACTATTACGATGAGGGTTAGGATTCAACATATGGATTTAGGGGAGGCCACAAACATTCAGTCCATGACAACACGCAGCAGATTTACCCAATGTTTTACCACGGCACAGCATAGATATCCATTTTCCAGCTCCAGTAGCTTCATGTTCCCTCCTGCCCAACTGCTAACATATTTTAGAACTTTGTTACGGCGGTTCCGTAATTCAAGGCACCAATGACTCAAGGTAACACTAGCTGCAGTAGTGAATAGGCTCCAAATGTATAAAGGCTCAAACACAGTAAAGTTCTTTTCTCACTCATTGTGACAGTCCAGGGAGGATGTTCATGTTCTGTGCGTGGCTCTGTTCATACAGCGATTCAGAGACCTAAATGTCTTCTGTTGCGTGGCACCGCCATCTTCTAGGGTCACTTGGTCATCTGCACGCAGCCAGCAGAAGAGAAGAATTCAATGACAAATTGAAGAAGACACTCCCACTTTCTAAAAACCTTGACTCAGAAGTAAACGCATTGCTGCTCACATCCCACCTCCAGATGGGCGGAGTGGGGTGCAGTCCTGTGCCGGTGAATGCCAGCCATCCCTGCCTCAGGAACCAAGAGGGTTTAAGTTCCCCAGATTTGTGGAAAACATGCAGGGTGGCTTGAAAGATTCCCAAGCTGTCAAATTAGAAATCACAGACGAACTTTGAATTTTGAAGTACAGGGGGCTTTGAGTTAGGGAGTTACAAGAGAGGAGCAAAAACTGCAGGAGGAAAGCTGAGGTCTGGAGTTAGTATCATCACATGAATTGCTGTATAGGAGTAGGAGGTAGACTAAGCCAGCGTTTGAGAGGCTGTCTGAGGTCAGGCTAGTGGAAAGAAGGCCTGGTGCAAAAGGTGCCTTCCTGGTGTTCCAAACACCTCTCTGCCTCAGGGCCTTGCTGTCCATCTGCCTAGACTCCCCAGAGCTGCTCTGCCCAGAACCTGCTAGTTCAGGTCTCTACTCAGAATGTGCCCCATCAGTAAGGCTTTCCCTTACCTCCCTGTTTAAAATAGCATCCCACCCCTACGCTCCCATCCTTCAGCCCAATTTGATTTTTCTCTGTAGCACTTGGCATCTACAGTCAATCTATATTTTTACCCTTGTTTTTTACCTTTTTAACCTTCATTTTACTTTTAAAAAATTTTCCATCTCCCCACACCTTGCAGCCTCCCCACTCCTTGTGGACAGGAGCTAGATGATTTATGGATGAGTGAATGGATGATGGCCTCACCATCGCCCTCCTGTGCATCATGTCTCTCCACTTTGTTGCAGGATGGCATTTAAGGACTTCAAGGCCCACTTTGACAAAGTGGAGATCTGCAACCTTACTCCTGATGCCCTGGAGGAAGATGCGGTTCACAAATGGGAGGTGACAGTCCATCAGGGAAGCTGGGTTCGTGGCTCCACGGCTGGGGGCTGCCGCAATTTCCTGGGTAGGCAGCCTACCTGTCACTCTCCCTGCCACTCCCAAATGTCCATTCCAACCCAGAGACACCAAAGGATAAGGGCCGGGTCCTCAGAGAAAGCCTGAAACATAGACAATAACATTTCAAAAGTGACTGGGAAAAGAAGGCTGCACCGATTTAATTGGATAAGAATTGTTTTAGGGTAACTGCTTTGTTTTCCCACTTAGGTCATTTTCCATTACAAGTAATGGAAAGCATGACTCATGCCAGTTTAGCAATAGAAAGGATTATCTCACATAATTGAAGAGCTCAGAGGGAAGGTAGGGTGGGCTTCAGATACAGCTCTGTCAGGGCTCTGGTTGCATTTGCTTGTAATTCACTGCGCTGTCCTCTTTTCTGTGTTGACTTTTCTCTGTCTGGCTCTCTTTATAATCACAAGAGGGCTGGCAGCAGTATCCAGGGCTTCCTGAGCCCTCATTCACATGAACAGCAAGAGCTTCTAGGGGTTATCAAACAAAAGTCCTCAACCTCCCTCTTATTGGAAATTCCTTGAACCAGTATTGCCCAGTGAATGCTATGCATTGATTGGCTTTGTGGCAAGAGGGACTGGCATAGACCAACAGGAATTCATGCTGGAGCAGTGATCGGGGTCAGTCCTACTCAAACTGCCCACCATCAAGTAGATGCTAGGGGGACAACCAGAAGTCCACTACACTCTCCTTTGAAATACGAAATGGAAAAATAGAAATGATGGAAGAAACTTTAGCGGACTAGACCCAGAATGTCCTTAAAAAGCTGCATGGGAAATGGTTGAAGAGAAGGTGAAAATGAAAGAGAGGATACTTTGCATTCTTGTTGGGGATTATCAAAAGTAGGATAGGAGGGCTTATTAGAACAGGGAGAGAAGATGTTACTTTCTCATGTTTGGTAGGATATATAGTGAGGGTGGATAGGGGTGTGTGTGTGTGTTCTTTGTGGGGTTCTTTTAAGAAAGGGAAAATAATCTACCTCTCCCAAATGACAGATACCTTTTGGACCAATCCACAAATAAAATTGTCTCTGACTGAGAAAGACGAAGGGCAGGAGCAGTGTAGTTTCCTTGTAGCCCTGATGCAGAAAGACAGAAGGAAACTCAAGAGATTTGGTGCCAACATGCTGACAATCGGCTATGCCATTTATCAGGTAGGTGGGAGCCACATTGCATTTGGGAGTTCTACAGCAGAGTTCTAAATTTGTGGCTCCTCCTCAGTCTCGTGCCTGAGACTCAACCAGGAGTCCATGAACTCTGTCTGAAAAGCCAAGAGGAACTTCCCTAGGAAACCCTTCCCTTACTTGCCCATTGCAGTCCCCTGACAAAGACGAACACCTCAACAAAGACTTCTTCAGATACCATGCTTCTCAGGCCAGAAGCAAGACATTCATCAACCTGAGAGAAGTCTCTGACCGGTTCAAGCTGCCCCCTGGGGATTACATCCTGATTCCCAGCACTTTTGAGCCCCACCAGGAAGCTGATTTCTGTCTGAGAATCTTTTCAGAGAAGAAAGCCATTACACGGTAAGTCAGAGAACAGCTTCTGGAATCCCACTTCTCTCTTTTTTTATACTTTAAGTTCTAGAGTACATGTGCAGATCTTACATGTGCAGAGCATGCAGGATTGTTACCTAGGTATACACATGCCATGGTGGTTAGCTGCCTCCATCCCCCATGTTACCTACATTAGGTAATGTTATCATTCCCCCACCTCCCCACCGCATGCTATGGCTCCCCTAGCCCCCCCAATAGACCCCAGTGTGTGATGTTACCCTCCCTGTGTCCATGTGTTCTCATCGTTAGACACTCACTTATGAGTGAGAACATGTGGTGTGTGGTTTTCTGTTCTTGTGTCAGTTTGCTAAGAATGATGGTTTCCAACTTCATCCATGTCCCTGCAAAGGACATGAACTCATCCTTTTTTATGGCTGCATAGTATTCCATGGTGTATATGTGCCACATTTTCTTTATCCAGTCTATCTTTGATGGGCATTTGGGTTGGTTCCAAGTCTTTGCTATTGTGCCACAATAAACATAGGTGTGCATGTGTCCTTATAATAGAATGATTTATAATCCTTTGGGTATATACCCAACAATGGGATTGCTGGGTCAAATGGCATTTCTGATTCCAGATCCTTGAGGAAGCACCACACTGTCTTCCACAATGGCTGAACTAATTTACACTCCCATCAACTGCGTAGGAAATGTGGAAGTCAAATTGTTTCTATTTGCAGATGACATGACAGTATATTTAGAAGACCCCATCATCTCAGCCCAAAATCTCCTTAAGCTGATAAGCAACTTCAGCAAAGTCTCAGGATACAAAATCAATGTGCAGAACTCATAAGCATTCCTATACACCAATAACAGACAAACAGAGAGCCAAATCATGAGTGAACTCCCATTCAGATCCCACTTATTTTAGTGATTTATTTACACAGATGTCACCCGGGAAATACTGGAGCCAAGACTACATTCTTCCCTTTTCCATTATGTACCTGAGAAACAAGGCAGGATAGTTTCTTTTCTTTTCTTTTCTTTTTTTTTTTTTTTTTTTTGAGATGAAGTGTCCACTCTTGTTCCCCAAGCTGGAGTGCAATGGCACAATCTCAGCTCACTGCAACCTCCGCCTCCCAGGTTCAAGTGATTCTCCTGCCTCAGCCTCCCAAGTAGCAGGAATTACAGGCACCTGCCACCACACCCAGCTAATTTTTTTTGTATTTTTAGTAGAGACGGAGTTTCATCATGTTGGCCAGGCTGATCTTGAACTCCTGACCTCAGGTGATCCACCTGCCTTTGCCTCCCAAAGTGCTGGAACTACAGGTGTGAGCCACCATGCCCAGCCGCAGGACAGTTTAACTCATCTAAAAGGCAAGGCACATTTCCCTTCTAGCTCCTCCCTCCCTCAAGAAAACCATTGAAAAGTCGCTCTTTTCTACTGGTCCCAGAGTCATACTCACAAGACACTCTTGGGTGGAGCCCTTCATTTTTCAGACCCTATTATCAAAGAAGCTTCTGGGTAAGAGTCACATGCAGGGATACTAGACATTTTTGAGCATAATGAAGGCGGTGGCTATTGCAAATTTCAAGAATAACATGTTCTTTCAGCTCTTGTTTAAACAAATGTTGGCAAATCTGCCTCTCATTTTACATACCCAGTATTCAGCCACATCTTCCTCACAGTGTCTTAGCAAAATTATTTTATATCAGTTACTTCTACAGAAAATGTTTCCCGTTACTGCCCATTCACCATTAGTTGCTCTGTGGTACAGGGGGGGAAAATGGTTCAAGATAGAGGAATCCATATATTTTCCCAATGATGATATTCTGAAGATTACAGAGAATGCTAAAATCTACTAATTCTGTATTTAAGCTAGATAAGTCTCCACCAAAAGATCAATCTGCACAGAGTTAACAAGAGAGACAACTGTGAATATATGACTCATTCTAGGTTTCTTTCGTTTAGTGAGATAGATTGGTGGCATGCATTGAGAAGATTCCCAATTACAAAGTCTAGTGGGGTTTCCCAAGCTGATTACAAAAGGCATGGTTCTTTCTCTTGGCTAAATAGATGCAGAAAAGTCTTTAATTTCTGGGGAGGGGCAGGGGGCGGCGGGGGAGGGGATGGAGTCTTGCTCTGTGCCCAGGCTGGAGTGCAGTGGTACGATCTTGGCTCACGGCAACCTCTGCTTCCCGGGTTCAAGCGATTCTCCTGCCCCAGCTTCCCAAGTAGCTGGGATTACAGGCGCCCGCCACCACGTCTGGCTAATTTTTTGTATTTTTAGTAGAGATGGGGTTTCACTGTGTTAGCCAGGATGGTCTCAATCTCCTGACCTCCTGATCTGCCCACATCAGCCTTCCAAAGGGCTGGATTACAGGCATGAGCCACTGAGCCCGGCCCTAAAGTCTTTAAGTTTTAAACACTCCACCGGAGAATTTTTTTCCAGCCTTCTCCCAGATACTAGTACAAGGTGACAATGAATATCCTAGTATCTGTTCACACAAAAGTGCCCTGTATGAGATCCATGCAGATTGGCATTTCTAATGGGTGGCAAGAACAACAGACCGAAACCCAGGTTATGCCAGTGCCATGCCTCTGGTTCTCTCCCATTAGTGGGGTGAGCTCAGAGTTACTGGCATGCATAAGGTAACTTGTGCACGGCAAAACAAACTCCATACTCAAGCTTACTCTGAACAAGATACTTCATCTGCTATGACGTTGAGCATAAGAATCAGTTCTGTAGCTTGGTAACAGAAATTCACACTGAGCTCTCTTTGCATTGGCTTAGCTCTCAGACAGGGTCCTGATCAAACAAACAAGAGTTCTGAAAGGGCTGTGTCATGTAGCCCAGGGGATGAGGAGGAAAGGGAGGACTACTCTCATTCGATGTTAACGCTTATTTATTTGTATTCCCTTTGACTTTGTATCAGTTTTTCTTTGACTGTATTCTTCTTTGAATGTTTTTAGCATCATCAAAAGCTGAAGCCTGCTCCTCCTCTTAATATTACTATTATCCAAATACTACAAATTCCCCTGAATATGTGAATAGCAAAATAAACATGATTGCATATTTTTTTCTCTTTTCCCTAAGATAAGCACACAGACACCCATCCCTCCCCAAACCTACCAGTGGAATCAGGAATTTACATCTGTGAGGAGAGGCCAGAGTTAGGGATGCAGCTTCAAAAGGTGGTCTTTAGGCTGGGCACGGTGGCTCATGCCTGTAATCCTAGCACTTTGGGAGGCCAAGGCAGGAGGATCACCTGAGGTCAGGAGTTTGAGACCAGCTTGGCCAACATGGAGAAACCCCATCTCTGCTAAAATTGCAAAGATTATCCAGATGTGGTGGCATGTGCCTGTAATCCCAGCTACTTAGGAGGCTGAGGCAGGAGAATCACTTGAACCCAGGAGGCAGAGGTTGCAGTGAGCCAAGATCTATGCCATTGCACTCCAGCCTGGGCCACAAAGTGAGACTCCATCTAGAAAAAAAAAAAATGGTCTTTTTGGTTCTGTAATCTTTTAAAATGCACTCCCTCCCCGATGTTTACCACCCAATCGGCTGAATGGTCTCCAACAGATATGTATCTCCTTTGAAGATGCAGAGTTCATGGAGAGTGAATGTGTAATGAGACTCTGTTTATGGGAGGTGCCGCTATTCTACAAAACTCTTTATCAGTTGCCCTTGCTAAAGTGCATCAAAGAAGTAGGGAATGACTGC
Organism: Ateles fusciceps; assembly: GCA_036589455.1. Classification (NCBI taxonomy): domain Eukaryota; kingdom Metazoa; phylum Chordata; class Mammalia; order Primates; family Atelidae; genus Ateles; species Ateles fusciceps. The sequence goes on from JAZHEH010002229.1 coordinate 1,825,013, forward strand.
TGGCTTAACTTCTTCTAGTTCCATAAATCCAGAATGCACAAGTTCTTGGTGATGCTAATATAGTTTGAGTATGTGTCCCCACCAAATCTGAAGTTGAATCGTAATCCCCAAAGAGGGGCCTGGTGGGAGATGTCTGGGTCATGGGTACAGATCACTCATGGCGTGGTGCTACCCTCGTGATTGTGAGTGAATTCTTTAGAGATTTGCGAAAGTATGTGGCACATCCCCCACCCCTGCTCTCCTGCTTTTGCCATGTGATATGACTGTTCACTTTTCTCCCTTCTGCCATGATTACAAGCCTCCTAGGCCTCTGTAGAAGTCAAGGAGCCAGGTCAACTTCTAGGGAATAGTACCATGCTTCCTTGTAAAGCCTGCAGAATTGTGAACCAACTGAACCTCTTTTCTTTGTAAATTACTCAGTCTTAGGTATTTCTTTATAGCAGTACAAGAACAGCCTAATACAGAAAATTGGTACAGAGGAGTGGGGCACTGTTATAAGGATACCTGAAAATGTGGAAGTGACTTTGGAAGTAGATAACAGGCAGAAGTTGGAAGAGTTCAAGGGCCTCAGAAGAAAAGAGGAAGATGAGGAAAAGTTTGGAAGGCTGGTTTTTCAGAGGCTGGTTAAATAGTTATGACCAAAATGTTGACAGTGATATGAACAGCGAATTTCAGGCTGCTAAGGTCTCAGATGGAAATGAGGAACTTACTGGGAACTGAAGTAAAGGTCAAGTGTGTTATGCCTTAGCAAAGAACTTGGCTGAATTGTATCCATGCCCTAGGGACTGTGGAAGTTTGAATTTCATAGTGATTATTTAAGGTATCTAGAAGAAGAAATTTCTAAGCAGCAAAGCATTCAGAATGCGGCCTGGCTGCTTCTAACAACCTATACTCAGATGTGGGGAGCAAAGATATGACTTAAAATTGGAACATATATGTTTAAAAGGGAAGTGGAGCATAAAAGTTTGAAAAATTTGCAGCCTGGCTATATAGCAGAGAAAGAAAAAGCTTTTTCGAGAGAGGAATTCAAGCAGACTGTGGAGCAACCACTTGCTAGAGATATTTACATAATTAAAAAGAAGCCAAATGCTAATATCCAAGACAATGGGGGAAAAGGCCTCAAAGGCATTTCAGAGACCTTTGCAGCAACAGCCCAGCCCATTCCAGGCCAAGAGGCCCAGGAGGAAAACATGGTTTCATGGGCCAGGACTTGGGCCCCACTGCCCTGCACAGACTCAGGATACTGTTAACTGCATCCCAGCTGCTCCAGCTCCAGTCTCTGCTCAAAGGCACCAGATACAGTTTGGGCTACTGCTTCAGAGGATGCAAGGGTGCAACCCATAAGCCTTGGCAGCTTCCATATGGTGTTAAGCCTGCAGGCACACAGAGTGCAAGAGTGAATGAGGCTTGGCAGCCTCCACCTAGATTTCAGAGGATGTATGGAAAAGCCTGGGGTGCCTAGGGAAAAGCAGGGACAGGGCTCTCACAGAGAACTTCTACTAGGGAAATTCAGAGGGGGAAATGTGAGGTTTGAGGTCTTGCATAGAGTCCCCACTGGGGTACTGCCTAGCAGAACTGTGGGAAGGGGGCCGTCATCCTCCAGACCCAAGAATGGTGGATCCACTGGCAGCTTGCACCTTGAGCCTGGAAAAGCCACAGGCACTCAACAACCCATAACAGCAGCCAAAGTCACCGGGACAGAGCTTCCCAAGGCCTTGGGACCCCACCACTTGTACCAGTGTTCCTTGGATGTGAGACATGGAGTCAAAGGAGATCATTTTGGAGCTTTAAGATTTCATGGCTGTCCTGCTGGGTTTCAAACTTGCATGGTGCCTGTATCCCCTCTCTTTTGGCCTTTTGGAAGGGGAATGTTTATCCAATGCCTGTATTCCCATTGTCTTGGAAGTATACAATGGAATTTGTATATCTTGGAACTTGATTTTGATTTGATGGGCTCATAGGTGTTAGGACTTACATTGTCTCAGATGAGACTTTGGACTTTTGAGTTAATGCTGGAATAAGTTAAGACTTTGGGGGGATTATTGGGAAGGCATGATTATATTTTGCAGTGTGAGAAGGACATAAGATTTGGGAGGCCACAGCAGAATAATAGTTTGAATATGTATCCCCACCAAATCTGATGTTGAGTTGTAATCCCCAGTGTTGGAGGGGGGCTCGGTGGGAGGTGTCTGGGTCATGGAGACAGATCTCTCATGGCTTGGTGCTGTCTTCACCATGGTCAGTTTGCATGAGATCTGGTTGTTTAAGGGTGTGTGGTAACTCCCCCCCCACCACTGGCTCTGCTCCTGCTTTTTCCATGTGATTCGCCTACTCCCCCTTCACCTCCCATGATGATTGTTAGTTTCCTGAGGCCTCCTTAGCAGCAGAGCAGATGGCAGCACTGTACTTCCTGTACAGCTTGCAGAACTGTAAACCAATTAAATCTCTTTTCTTTATAAATTACCCAGTCTCTGGTATTTGTTTATAGCCATTCAAGAATGGCCTAACACAATGGCTGTCCCTCTTATTTGCATTCTGGGCAAGATCTGACTGACTAAGGGTGGCTAAGGGTGGCTAAGGGTGGGGGTGTCAATGCATGGGGTCTGCAAACCCTGTGAAATGTAAACACCACTGAACAATAAGGGGTTCAATGGGACAGAACCTTCCTACAGCTCTGGGCTCCTCAGCTCTGCAGAACCCAACGAGAAGTTAATCCACAATTAAGGCAGTGTGTTTTTCTGCCCCTACAGGGATATGGATGGAAATGTAGACATTGACCTTCCTGAGGTGAGTCTTCTGAGGTTGCTATGGAGTAGAGGATTCAGGTGATGGTTCTGGAAACCTTCCATCTAGTCACAGCATTATATAAAACTCAGCAGTTCAGGGAATGGTTATATGCGATCAAGTAAGCATCTGTGATTCTAACCTCCTGGAGACCAAGATGTGTGTCTTCTAGTCTAGTGCTCATCTAGTCCCAGCAGGACCTGGCATGGGAGCGAGGTGGGTGCTTGGTATGAAGTTCTGTTCGATGTCATCTTTCTCTGTGCTGCTGTCAACTGAAGTAACAAACACAGAGACACTCTAAAAGAAAAGATATTTATCTGGGGCTGAAGCACTGCAATGGAATATGCATGCCATAGTAAACTATGTGCATATTTGGGTGGGTAAAGGGCTGACAACGATTTTTAAAGGAAAAAAATGAGAAGGATTACATACTTGTTTTGAAATAATTATCCTTGCCTATAAAGATCAATAACAAAGGTGAGCCCAGTCTGATGTTGGACAGGCAGTTCCTGAGCGGAGGTAGAAGTATTTTTGTGTAAGGTTGCAAGAGCCTCTGTGAAAGCTTGTGGTTTTTGCAGCCTTTTGTGATATTTTTGTTATCAGGCAAATAAGCATGAGAACCTTCTGACCTTCCCAAGCTCTATTTGTCAGGGTTTTCTTTTTCTTTTTTTTTTGAGGGGTGGAGTGCAGTGGTGCCATCTCAGCTCACTGCAACCTCTGCCTTTAGGGTTCAAGCGATTCTCCTGCTTCAGCCTCCTGAATAGCTGGGACTACAGGTGCCTGCCACCGTGCCCAGCTAATTTTTGTATTTTTAGTAGAGACAGGGTTTCATTATGTTGGCCAGGCCGGTCTCAAACTCCTAACCTCAGGTGATCCACCCGCCTGGGCCTCCCAGTTGTCAGTGTTTTCTTAACATTAGTGACTTCATTTTGATTCAGTAACTTTCACACTACCAGCTCCACCTGAGAGGAGGAGGAGGCTGCCACTTCTGAAGGGTCTAGATTATCTTTTAATTGTTTTTTTGGAGGGAGACACAGTCTCTCTCTGCCACGAGGCTGGAGTGCAGTGGCGTGATCTTGGCTCACTGAAACCTTCAACTCCCTGGTTCAAGCAAGTCTCCTGCCTCAGCCTCGAGAGTAACGGGGATTACAGGCGTGTGCCACCACACCTAGCTAATTTTTGTATTTTTAGTAGAGACAGGATTTCACCATGTTAGCCAGGTTGGTCTTGAGCTCCTGACCTCATGATCTGCCCGCCTCGGTCTCCCAAAGTGCTGGGATTATGGGTGTGAGCCACCGCACCCAGCCTAATTGTATTTCAAGAAAAATAAATAAAAAGTAAACCAGAGAGGCGGGGAGGCTTTTTATTGTGGACTCAGGGTAACACATTACGTCTCTCTTATGTTGTGTGTGTGTGGATGGGGAGACCTGGGGGTGGTTTCACCCTTGTCCAAGGGCTGGAGGACACTCACAAGGCACTGAGATACTATAGCTGGAACAGTCTGACACACCCAGGGTCTGCAGAGATCAGCTTTTAGGAGGAAATTTGCTGCTCCGTGCTGAGGCACAGCTTATTAATGGTGCTAAAAACACAAAGAAACAAAAAACACCCAGAACATTTACTGAGCTCTTTCTATGTACCAAGCCCAGAGCTTAGTGCTAGAAACAGACTCTTGCTTGCAACGATTTTACCATCTATCGAAATAGATCAATGAAGCAAGTCATCCCAGTCCACGGTGGTAGGAGGTAAGCTGGAGGAAGTGCAGCAGGAAAATCCAGTGGCCAGGAGCTGCCTTAGGCAAGGGTCGGGGTCCTTTAGCCTCCTCATCTGTGAGATATCTAAACCCAGGGGGTGTCTAATGGTAGCATATTAGGCACTGCGATAAACAGACAAGGCAGGGAGATTAGGGGCCACAGGATGGAGTGGAGAAGGGCTTCACAGGTCCAGCTGATAAAGTCCTTCTAGTCTCGCCTTCTAAGGAGCCTTTGTGAGGAAACGTTCCTCATGCTATGGGACGTAGCTTGCACACACTGCATCGGGAGGGGACATGGGGCTGGCACACAGGGTCCTGGCTTCTTTCCTGCTATTTTTGTCATATTTCTTTTTTGTGGATCATTTTGTGCAAGTCTCTCTGGCTGTTTTTTAGCCTCCGAAGCCAACTCCACCTGACCAGGAGACAGAGGAGGAGCAGCGGTTTCGAGCTCTGTTCGAACAGGTTGCTGGTGAGGTAGGACACGCCCCGCTTCCATCTCCCTACCGGGCTGAGGGTCTGGGCCTGGCTTCCCAGCAAAGGGTTGCAGTCATGGGGTTGGTCAGCGTCGTCGTCCTGAGGCATGATGGAGCTTGTTGCAAAGTAAGATCAGCACTGATCACTGAAAGCCGGAAGGCCGCCTTGTTTACATCTCTTACTTACACGGTCTGCCGCTGTGGATGGGGCCAGTGAGCCCAGAGGAGCTTGGAATGGGCCCAGACACTTTTTTTATTTTTGGTTCTGTTTTGTTTGAGACAGGGTCTCACTCTGTTGCTCTGGCTGGAGTACAGTAGTATAAGCCTACCTCACTGCAGCCTCAAACTCATGGGCTCAAGAGATCCTATCGCCTCAGCTTCCCAAGAAGCCAGGACTACAGGCACCTGCCATCATCCTTAGCTAATTTAAAAATTGAAAACAGAGTCTCACTATGTTACCCAGGCTGATCTCAAACTCCTAGGCTTGAGCAATCCTCCAGCCTCAGCCTCCCAAAGTGCTGGGATTCCAGGCATGAGCTACCACGTCTAGCCCCAGGTGCTTTCTTTAGGAGGCTAGAGCAAGCCTTGAAGAGGTGGCTCCTTTGAACTCTGCCTGAAAATCACTGCCATTAGAACACTCTCTCTGCTCTAGTCAAAGGGTGTCCCTATTAAATTACAACTTCCTGTCCTTGGTCCCCTACCCCATCCTAGCCCTTTCCACTGCTCAGCTTCCTTTTGGGGATCCTGGATGGAGAGCCCCACGCAGATCCATGCTTCCCCTCCACCTGCTGGGGTTGGGGGAGAGAGAGTCTTTCTAGAAACTGCCCCACAGGTGCTCACTTGGAGCCATAAATAAGATGAGCTGGTAAACTAATTCATGTCCAGGTGCTAATGACTCTGTTAGCTTCCTATGTTTCCCCAAACTGGGGCTCCTGACTTATGAAAGGGGTCACCTGGAGGGGTGATATCTAAACCTAGGGGGTGTCTAATGGTAGTATATTAGGCACTGCAATAAACAGGCAAGGCAGGGAGATTAGGGGACCACAGGATGGGATGGAGAAAGAGGGGGCTCATGTGACTTTGCTTAAAGTACAGCAGGAAGGTGGCTGAGTACAGCCCTGGGCGACAGAGCATAGTGAGGGAGGAAGGCAGTGGTGACCTCCCTGCTCCAGTCGCTATCTGAAGTACACTGGGTCACACCCAGCATGACAGGCTCAGAGGAGTTGAAGAGGTTCATGCAGGAGGAATAGAAGTTGTCAGACAGAGATCCAGAGTTTGGGAGGGAAGTGGGGAATGTTGCAGGCGTTTCAATGAACCTTTGTTAACAACCAAAAGAGTACCTCTAGAGTGCAGACCTCCTCCACTCACATCCTGCTTTTCTTCCAAGCAGTTGGATGACTTGGGCACATGGCTCCATTTCTCTTTCCTCCTCTTTCAGTGGGGACCTGGCTGGAGCAGGGCTTTCTTACCAACACCAAACATCCCATACCCTCATTCCCCAGGCACAGAGGCTTCAGGATAACCATTCTTAACATATCTGTATCTGCATGTATGTACATGTGTGTCATATGCGTAGACATATGTTAGAACATTTCATCACTTCAACAAGAAACACTTTACCCATTATCAGTGTTAACCCTGTGCCGCATTTCCCCCAGTCCCAGGCTACCACTCATCTACTTTCTTTCTCTATAGATTCGATTTACATATTCTGAATGTTTTATATTCAGAAGCACCCCACAGCACACCCTCGCACAGCTAGCGCAAAATCCTCACCAAAATGAGCTCTATGTCAGTGATACTCAAACACGCATGTGCATACAGTCACCTGGGCATCCTGGGAAAAAAACACAGATTCCTCATCAATAGATCAAGAGCAGCCTGGGCAACATAGGGAGAGCCCATCTCTGCAAAAATAATCAGCCTGGCATGGTGGGCATGCCTATAGTCCCAGCTACTTGGGAGGGTGAGGTTGGAGGATTGCTTGAGCCTGGGTAATAGAGGCTGCAGTAAGGTGTGGTCACACCACTGTACTCCAATCTGGATGACAGAGCGAGACCCTGTATCAAAAAAAAAAAAAAAAAAAAATAGGCCTGAGACTCTCCATTTCTAACCAGCTTCTGGGGTGAGACCTGCTGAGATTTCCTGGAGTGTCTTAGATCCATGATTCTGAAATTCACCCTTATTCTTAATTCTAAATAAGTCCCAAGGTCTTAAAAACAGCACCATCTCCCCAGGTCGTCTGATTTCAAAGGTCCCTGGGGTAAGCCCCAGATGCGGGACTGTTTTAAAGCTCTCCAGGCAGCTCTACTGTGCAGAGGAAGACTCAGACTGGTCTTCCCAAACTACCTCCAATGTAAGAAGCATCTGAGGAGCTTAGGACAATTCTAGGAGTGGTTCTGATCCTCAGGGAATTTGGGCAACCACTGCCTTGCTCTGCCCAGCTTTCCATGTGCTTTCCTGGATTGGGATGTTTCTCAAGTTAGGCTCTGTCCTAGTTGGGCTGGCATGTCCCTGAAGCATGTGACATATGAGACATGTAGCCGCAGCTACACAGGAGAGGGGCATCTCTCCGCAGCAGGGTCCTGAAGGCTGGTCTGTCACTGGAGCCAAATCAAGCTCAGAACTGATTTAAAACAAAAAAACTAAAAAAGAAGGTGCCAAGGGCTATAAAAAGCGATTGTCTCCACTTCAACAGGACATGGAGGTGACGGCAGAGGAGCTTGAGTATGTTTTAAATGCTGTGCTGCAAAAGAGTAAGTGCTGGCCCCATCGGGGTCCCGGGGCACCTATGGAGGGGTCGAGCAACCACACTGCCTGGGTCCCCCTCCTGCCACCCCCAGGCTCCCTGCTCCTCTGAGCTGCAGACCTGCTTCCCAGGGCTGACTTGTAGGTAGACTTTAAACATAGCTGTTGTTTGTATCCTGATCCCCAAAATGATTCAGATTTAAGTAGAAAATTCTTAAAAATGCTGAAAAGCCTAATGACAAAGATAATCACGAATGATCTCACCACCGTAAATAACCACTCTTAACATATGTGTACCTGCATGTATGTACATGTGTGTCATATGCATAGACATATAATGCTAGAACGTTTCATCACTTCAATAAGAAAACCCATTACCCACTAACAGTGTTAACCCTGTACCCCATTTCCCCCAGCCCCAGGCAACCACTCATCTACTTTCTTTCTCTATGGATTCGATTTACATAATCTGAATATTTTACATAAAAGGAATCATAGGCCTGGTGCGGTGGCTCATGCCTGTAATCCCAGCACTTTGGGAGGCCGAGACAGATCCCCCAAGATCAGGAGTTCAAGACAAGCCTGGTCAACATGGTGAAACCCCATCTCTACTAAAAATACAAAAAAAAAAAAAAAGTTAGCTGGGCTTGGTGGTGGACACCTGTAGTCCTAGCTACTTGGGAGGCTGTGCAGGAGAATTGCTTAAACGTGGGAGGCAGAGGTTGCAGTGAGCCAAGATTGCGCCACTGCACTCCAGCCTGGGCAACAGAGCAAGACTCCTTCTCAGGGGCAAAAAAAAGGAATCAGACAATACGTGGTCCTTTCTGACTGCTTCTTTCACCCAGCATGGTGTTTTCGAGGTCCATCCATGCTGTAGCATGTATCAGTGCTCCGTTCCTCCTTACAGCCAATAACATTCCATCGTATGGATGGGCCCCATTCTGTTTTTCTTTCATATTGGTGGCTATGAAGGTTGTTGCCAGTTTTTGGTCATTATGAATGATGCAACTGTAAATATTCCTGTGCAAGTGTTTTGGGTGAGCATGTGATTTCACTTCTCTTGGGTATATAGTTATGAGGATGTTCCCATCACCATGCAACAGTCTTTGGTTAGTTACATGGTAGCACAACCATCCTCTTAACTGTATGTTTAGTTGAGAGGATTGTTTATGTTTAATGTTTTAAAAAACTATTCAACTGTTTTCTAAAGTGACTATTTCACATTTTCACCAGCAGTAGTATGGGAATACAAATTTCTCCAACAAATTTAAATCCCGCCATTAAATATGCTTCAAAAATCTGATTCCTAAGGGTTGTATAATACCCCATTATATAGACATAGCCTAATATATTGACCACGTCTTTCTATTGGTCATTATTTCACTTCCAAATTTTTGCCACTATAAATAATGTGATGATAAAAATCTTCATATGTAATTCTTTGCTCTGGATTCTTAAAACCAGAATACGTGGATGAAGGCATATTCCCACTTTTATTGCTTTGTTCCCATTTTGCCAATTTTCCTTCTGAAAGGCCCTATTAACTTTTACTCCTACCAGCATAAGATACTTACAACATCACAGCCCCCAACAGCCCCAGATTTAGCTACATGATTGGGCTTTCAGCAGATGGGGGACATAGATTTATGTTATCGGGATCAACTGAATTCAGCTTTCATGTGCAATTTCAGAAAAGGACATCAGATTCAAGAAGCTAAGCCTGATCTCCTGTAAAAACATCATCTCCCTGATGGACGTATCCTTCCAAATGTTTGAGCAGAAACAGACACTGATGCTGGGCTTTAAGCACAGTCGGGTGATTTTCAATGGTGCGGGTACTCCCAGAACATGACATCCTTAGCCAGCCGAATAGCCTCTTCACGGAAAATAACCCAAAGCTGGGGAACCCCGATGCTGAAATTGGATCAGAATCAAGATGCACAAGACTGCCCTGTGGCGGGGGTGGGGAGCTTTTGAAGGGACTTGGGAGTCTTTGGCCACTTTGGGATCCCGTCCAAGGGAACAGAGTCCTGTTTTTGTGAATTTTCTGGGAGCACCCCCATCCTACCTCTGCCGTTTCCCCCTCTTCAGAGATTTGTGGTTTAATCATTAAAACCACTTCCCCAGGGCCCCAAACCTGTGTCACCTAGGTCATCCCATCGGCCCTCTCCCTCTGCAGTCCCTGAGCTGAGGCCCCACAAGCAGCCTCAGGTTGAAACGCTGCTCACGTCGTCTCCCTTAACCCACATGGCACAGACCAGCGGCAATGGGAAGCTCGAGTTTGATGAATTCAAAGTGTTCTGGGACAAGCTGAAGCAGTGGATTGTATGTAACCTGGAGCAGGGCGGGGCCTCTGGGGTCCCCGCGAGCCTAGAGCAGAGGGGATTTAAAAAGGTGCAGCAGCCTTGCAGGCTAGAGGAGTTGTATTTGGACAGGGGAGACGCCATGCTATTACGATGCTTATGGGAGTACCACTGTGCTTCCACCCAAAACGAAAAGAAAGACGAAAGGGAGACCGACTTCTTTGGAAGGCCCAGCCCACCTGTAGCCTCTGTGGCCCCTGGAGCGTATCTCCCCCAGGATCTGGGCTGGCTGTCACCTGCTTACTGCTGTCGGCGATGCCTTTCAGGCACACTCCTTCTCAATGCCTCTGCTCTCCGCCCTTTAGAACCTTTTCCTTCGGTTTGATGCTGACAAGTCTGGCACCATGTCTGCCTATGAACTGCGGACAGCACTGAAAGCTGCAGGTAAAGAAAAGACTGGAATGCAGGTGGCTGACTGCCCATGGCGACCTGAACAGATGGCAGGTTTTCTCTCTGCTGCTCAGGAGGTGCGCCTCGGAGCCCGGTTGGTGCTTCTTAAGGTCACAGCCCTTGAAGTGGCAGCACCAGGGTTCAGACCCAGGACTCACTTGCTGACACCAGGGCCCTCATTTTAAACCACTGTGAACATAGGTAGAAACTTTGTAAATGTATCTGCTAAAAATGAACCTGGCCTGCCCTCTGGAGGCCTCATAGCCTCTGACCATGTTTTCTGGCCCAGCACCTACACATGGCTCATTGGTGGCAAGCTGCCATGATTCCAGACTTCTAATTTTTGCTCTCAAATAGATGATTGTTATCATGGATGAGACTCAGCATGCAGTGCCCATGGTTTGGGGACCACACATCCCTCTGCCACCTGTGGCCCTGTCTCGGGCTTTGTCAGCAGGAGACTCTGAATCCAAACTATATGACTGAGTCATAGTGTATACCCTGCTCCCTTTCATGAAGGCTGGGCTCCAGCTGGCATTTTCCACCCTCAGTCCACTGCTGGATGGCTGTTGGCCTCTCTGTGGTCCTGTGTACTGCACACACAGCCATAGTTTCCATGGGTGCTCTGCAGCCCTCCCACGCCAGGCCACCTGTGCTTCTCACCAAGCACACCTAGCAGACAGAGGCCTCTTGAACCTTATAAAGTGGTTCCCTCCCAAGGAAAGCAAAAATTTGGAAACATGTCCAGGCTCAGGCCTGATAAAAGGATGAAGTATACACAGCCAGGACCATCTTGGGTCCTATGTGAGGGAGAAGAAAATCAGATGACTTACAAATGAGCAAAATGCCAGGCTGAGGACACCAGACTTTCTTAGAGGATAGTGACCTTGTTTCCAGGGTAGGAGTAGGAACTGAGCAGGGAAGAAAGAGAGCACTCAGAAAGGAGGGGCATGGCCAGGTCTTTCCTACCTTGACGTGGCGTGGGGGGGGGATCACCCCACATTCTCCTCCTCTAGCCACAAACACTCCGACTGCTGTGCAGGCTCGAGACTCTGTGCTCTGCTTCTCCACTGTAATTAGGAAGAAGCAGAAAGACCTTGGGTGGATTTCTGAACATTCCTGCGAATACTTCCTCAAAAGTGAACATGTAGACCAAAATGAAAGGGGGGAAAGAAATCACTTCTAAGGGCACTGATTAGAAATCAAAGCACTAAATATCAGATCTAGAAGGAACTTCATTTTGTCTAAACCCCTCCCTTGACAATGAGGAAAACAAAGCCCAGAGAACTGAACCCATATGCCATGGCTAGAGCAGTGCCAGGGCTCAGATCCAGGCCTCCTGGCCACAGCCTGACATTCCTCTCCCATCGTGGATGTGTGTGAATGGGCCCCCGGTGCAGGGTCATTCACCATGGGCAGCAGCATCCCCCTCTGAGAAAGGTTCTAGGGCCACAGCTGGAAGTGATAGGAGAAATAGAACACGAGGGGGAGACAGGTGGAGGAATGAGTGTGGGGCTCAGACACCAGCCAGTGCGAAGTTCCCCCCAAACAAAACTTCCTGTAAAGTCAGCGAGACCCTATGGGTGATGTTGGCATCAAAACTAAGATCACGAACTCACTAAACTCAGAAGCCGTTAAACACAGAAAGCACACCTGAGATCCCCAGCACACTGGCCCCTGCACGACAGATTCACGCCCTCATGCTGCATTCACACCAAGGGCAGCAGTCCCACTGGGTCTGGGGACCCTAGCTTTGAGGAGTGGAACAGTGGCTCCCTCTTGTTAGCCCTCTCCTCGGCTGCCTGGAACTCCCTCGAAGGTGCAGACACCTCAGGGCTCAGATACGGCGGGTCCTGGGTCTCCTCCTTCCTCCCCACAGGCTTTCAGCTGAGCAGCTACCTCCTGCAGCTGATCGTGCTCAGGTATGCGGATGAGGAGCTCCAGCTGGACTTTGATGACTTCCTCAACTGCCTGGTTCGGCTGGAGAACGCGAGCCGTAAGTGTCCAGCGAGGCTGAGGGTGCACCTCAGGTGGCATCTTCAGTCAACCTCCGTGAGCGCATGAGAAACAGCCTGGTGAAAGTAATGGCAGAGACAGACCACAGAGAGCCATGGTCTGATGTGTGCGGACAGGTGGGACTGTGCGGTTGGCTACGGGGCAGAATGTGCTAGCCTCCCTTACAGCGCCTTTCTCAGCATCGCCTGTCTTTATACATTCATAGTGCCTCTGCGGGAGGATGATGGGGCAGGGGCAGGGGCAGGGGCAGGTTTGTGCCGTGGGTCTGAGGAAAGGTTCAATTTCAGGTTAAATCCCATCATGGCATATAGAAACAGAAGAGTCTCAGTCCCTCCTCCTCCCCCCTTCCCTGTAAGGCCTAGACATTGACCCAGTTATCTCAAACAAGATTTGTTACACTAAAAGTAGGCAGAGATTATGTGCCGGTATTCTTCGGTGTTTGCAGTTTATCGTCACAGCTGTGCCGCCCCTTACAGGTAGGTTTGAAGGTGAGAATGAATGAAGCATGTCCAGGGCCTGTAACTCAGCACCAGGGTGGCTATGAGGACATTCCCTCTGTGCAGGTGCTAAGGGATCCATCCTCGTGCTTGGTTTAATGCTCTGGCGTTTCCATCTTGAAAGCCTAATAACTTTGCAGCAGGGGGCCCCACATTTCCATTTTGCCCTGGGCCTTACAAATTATGCATCTGGTCCTGCTTGGTATTTTCTAATCTAGGTTCCATGGGCCACTTCAAGGTATGAGTACTTGATTTTTTTTTTAAAAGGCAAGGGGCTGGGCACGGTGGCTTAGGCCTGTAATCCCAGCACTTTGGGAGGCCAAGGCAGGTGGATCATAAAGTCAGGAGTTTGAGACCAGCCTAACCAACATAATGAAACCCCCATCTCTACCAAAAATACAAAAAATTAGCCAAGCATGGTGGTATGCACCTGCCTGTAATCTGGGTTACTCAAAAGGCTGAGGCAGGAAAACCACTTGAACCTGGGAGGTGGAGGTTGCAGTGAGCCAAACTGCACTCCAGCCTGGTGACAGTGCAAGATTCCATCTCAAAAAAAAAAAAAAAAAAAAGGCCGGGGCTGTGACCCTCGGTTACCAGCATGACAGCTCCCTCTGCTTCTTTGGTGATAGAACACTAATTACTTGCTTGAAGCACTGCCCCTCTAGACTCTAAACTCCCGGAGAGCCATAATTTGCAGGCAATCAATGAATATGTGTTGATTAAGAAATTATGAAAGAAAACCAGAGAGAGGCGAGCAGGCCCCAAAGGCCCTAGTATGTCAAGCCAGGCAGCTGGGCTTTCCCTTAGGGGAAAGTAGCTGGTGAGAGGTACATGCTAGAAAGACCCCTCCTGAAAGAGAATCACTTATTAGACTTACAGGGCGGTCAGAGCTGACCCTAGAAATAATGAGGTTTGCTAGTTTCTCTTCTCTCAATTGCTCTTCCCCTTTCTAAACCACCCAGGCCTATTCCTTCCCAGCAAGTGGGCTGGGAGTGACTCAGCTTTTTCTTATAATAGAGGAATATTAGGGTGAAGACCTTTCAGGCTTCACACCACGCACTCTGGGATCCTCTCATTAGATTTGCCTGGAGAACTTTTACAACTACCAAGGATGGAGCTTTACTCCAGTATTATTTTAACTTTTATTGTAAAAATTTCAACCCTCCACTTAAAGAATCATAATAGGTTCCCATGTACCCCACACCAGCACTTCTCAAACTTTGCTATACATTACAAACTCCAGGGGTGCCTAAAGAAATGTTGATGACCAGGCTGCACAGAAGACCAATTATATGAGAATCTCAGGGTGGCACACAGCATCGGGATTTATACTAATTTGCCAGGTGTTTTACACCCCAACCTCAACAATTATCATCTCGCTTTTTCCTTGTGCTCCCACAACATATATTTTCCCCCCCTAAATAATTTAATAGCAGATCTCAGAAACTCTGTCCATGTAGCTGAATATCTCAAGCTGATAGGCTTGTTTTTAGCATCATCCTCATGCCATTTGCATGCCTAACAACATTCTCTGCAAACCCTCAACATCTTCTAGTGCCCGGTCCACGCCAAAATCTCCCAGGCTGCCTTTCTACAGTTGCTTGGTTGACTCAGGATCCACACAGGACCCATTCACTGTGTTTGGTTGTTGGGTCTCTTGCATTTCTTGTGTTCGATGACGGTCCCCCACCCCACTTTGGGTTGTATTGTTAAAGCTGCCCATGTGGTTCTCAAGTGAAGCTAGGGCTGATTGGCTCGACCTTGTCTTCCAAAGGTGAGGAGGCTGAGGCCCCGACAGGGCAGTGACTTGCTCGGGTGACACCATGTGGTAGACCCAGCCCTTGGCTCAGTGCTGGCATGCTTTCCTGTGCCACGGGACTCCTGTCCTGTGACAGCGCCCACAATCCCTTCCTACGAGGGAGAGACTAACAACTTTGATTCATGCAAAACTTTTCGTACATGTGCTTTTTTTCTGGGGCCTATGGATTTCAAGGGACCTGTATACCCCAGAAGGTTAAGATAGGGGGAGATGCTTTGGCTCCCAGAGCTGCTGGCCAGCTGACTGGCTTAGGCGACCCCTGGCTTGCTGCAGGAATGGAGGCTTCCATCGGTTCAGAGAAATTCCCCTTCAGGGTCCCGCCGCCACGCTTGATGAAAGTCCTTGTTTACCACTAGATGGAGCAGCTTCCCCACAGGCTCCATTGAAAGGCCCTTTGGTCCCTGGGAAACCCAACTTGGTAAAGGAATTGCCTCTACAAGGATGTCTTTCTCCCGTCTCTCCTATCAGGGGTGTACCAGGCTCTCAGTACGAAGAACAAGGAGTTCATTCATCTCAACATAAACGAGGTATGTCCAATCCAGACCCTCTGCTCAGGGACCCAGCCCCATAAATGTTTGCTGAACGCGTGATTTCACGTGAGGGCTGACATCTAGCTGTGGGAGCGATTACAACAAAATAGCTAGTATTTTTGAGATACTACTTATTAAATAATCAATTGATCTATCACAATCATTCTGTGAACTAAGTACCAACAGTATCCCCATTTTGCAAGGTGGAAACTGAGGCATAGAGCGATTAATTGCCTTGACTGGAGTGCGTGAGCAGTCTCTGCCGTCTTGTCCTCTTCCTTCTGTCACTTGGGTAACTTAGTCTGCCTGCCTTCCAGCTGCCAGTTTGCTCACTCCCCCCTTGCTCATGTTGTCCTGTGGCTCCCTTGATGCTCCCCCAAACTCCAACAAGTGCAAAACTGGCCAGTTACTGAGGCCATCATGGCAATGACAATGGGGGTGGGAGACAATGGGTCCGAGTGTCAGGAGCGTGGAAAAAGGATTCCAGGGGGTTTCAGTCACCCTCTCCCCAGAGGATCCCTGTGGACCCCTGCTGCTCAGAGGGTGGTCTGCGGGCCAGCAGCGGCATATGTGTCATTTAGGAGAGATGGTTGGAAATGCAGAGTGCCAGGCCCTGCCCCAGGCCTGCTGAATTGAAGTCACCTTTCACAGGACCCCAGTGATTCCTGTGCACATAAAGCTTGAGAACGCTCTGGAGACATTCGCCTGCCCAAAGGCAGAGGGGAAACTGTGGAGCAGTTTCCTTCAATGGTTTCTGTAATTGCTATCTCCCTTTTCCTTCTTTCCCTCCCTGTATCTTTCTTTTCAGTTCTCCTTTCTCTTCTACCTAGCAGCACCAAAGCCAGGCAGCTGCTGCCTCCTCCCCAGTCTCTGGGGTTTCTCTCTCCACCGATTTCCATATCACACTCACAGTCAGCTCATTTCCAAATTCAGTAGTAACTTTGGGTTTGGATAACATTTTATTGAATATTTCAAGATGAAGAAGTTGATGACAGTTTGGGTATTAGAAGGATTGTACCCCTCTTTTGTGCTCTGATTTCCATTAATCAGGCTGTTCTGTGCTTCAGTTTCACCATTTACAGAAAGTGGCATGGCCTTAATGTTACACAAAAAGTTTGCTTTATATTAATATCATATAATTTGGCAATTATGGCGACTCATCACTAATTTTCTCAAGTGTGTATCTCAGATCCCTGGACACATTATAATTTTATTGAGAACATAAACTGGGCATTTTTCTTCTCTAGTTTTGTCTTTCACCTTCAGCATGCAGAACACATTTAATAACTATACCTCCTTTGATCACTCCAAGACTCCAAAGAAAGATCTGCATACTCGAAATATTCTATTAGGAAAATAAGAGGAAGCCGGGCATGGTGGTGTGCACCTGCAGTCCCGGCTATTCAGGAGGATTGCTTGAGGCCAGGGCTTTGAGGCTTAGTGAGCTATGATCTCACCACTGCACTCCAGCCTGGACGAGAGTGATAGCAAGACCCTGTCTTAAAAGAAAGAGAGAAAAGAAAAGAAAAGAAAGAAAGAGAGAAAGAGAGAGAGAGAAAAGGAAAGGAAGGAAGAAGGGAAGGAAGGAGGAAGGAAGGGAGAGAGGGAGGGAGGGAGGGAGGAAGGGAGGGAGAGAGAGAGACCCCTAGGTCCACCTTTATTTATCATTTACTTTAAGGTAAATGATAAATAATGTCACTAAAAACAACATGAAGAAGGTGTGATAGCTGCCCCGGTCCAGGGTGGGAGGAGAGAGTGGGAAGGTTTGTTACTCAGTGGCCTCCTAACTAGGCAAAGGCTCGAGAGCACCAGCAGCATGGAGGAAGCATTCCATTGCTTCAGGTTCAAGGTGGAAGTGTGCACGCCTCCAACCCAAGTGCCCACAGGTGTGGGGGCTTGAATGAGCTCCTGCCCTGCCCCATACCATCACTCTGCAGGACAACAGGAAACACCTTTGCGTTCTCTCCCTCTAAACCTACCATCCTTACATCTAGCTGCATGTTAGCGTCACCTGGGGAGATTTAAAACTCCTGATACCCCAGCCCCTCCCCAGATCCATTAAATCTGAATCTCTGGGGGTGGCCCAAGCATTAGTATTTTTAAAATTCCCTTGGTGAGTCCAGCGTGCAGCCAAGTTGAAGTATCCCTGTTTTAAAGTCCTCTCCTTCTCCCCCGACCCATCCCAGGAAGCAACAGGAGCTCTTCCTGGCAGAGTTGGCCTCACCTGCCATCACTTTACTGAAAGAGCCTGTGCGTCTTTCATTACAGTAGCCCCGGTATTATATACGCTGTGCCCAGGAAGGGGGGACAGAGAGGGGAGAAAAAGAAGTCTCAGATAGTCATGTTCTCCCAAGTCCTCGTGCTGTGATAAGTAAGCTGTTGGGAAGGAGGAGGCAGGGGGCACTCAGGGGAGAAAATGAAGAGGAATTGCATCCTACTTCTTCAGCTCACTTGTAACAGCCCCCAGCTACGGAACCTGCTTCCACTTTCTGCAGCCCCTCCATGGTGGAGGGCTGCCTCTCTCCCAAAGGTGAGAGGACCCCTCATCAACAAGGAAAAGCCGCTTAATACTGCCCTGCCCAAGATGCCTCAGCGAGGCTGTCCTCTTAACAGGGAGAAAACACATTTTCCCATCTCTGTCTTACCATCTGTGCTTGATGTGAGCTCACTGAGAAAGGGCTCAGTACCTCCAGAAAATGCCAAGTGCTGAGAATTCATTTATTTTCTTTAAATGGTTTCCTGTTGAGACAGGCATCCAGGTTGGCAGGCAAAATGATCAAATAGCAGATTTCCTGTGATGTCAGCAAACTGGGGTCACTCCTGAGCTTGAGGCTGGAAGGAACATGGAAGGACAATGAGCCCTCATCTCTCTCTCTCTCTCTCTCTCTGTCTCTTCTCAGTTCATCAATTTGACGATGAACATCTGAGGCTGCCTGGTAGCGATGCAGCCTGCCCAGCTGAATCTTGGCTTCTGGACCTTGACCTTCAGAACTTCTCCTGGCGTGAACGATCACACCCAGCCCTCTCATCATCCAGCCTTCTCCCTTCTCCATCTTGATCTGGGAAGAACGAAATGAACCCAGCTACACTCTCCGATTCTGTGCTACTCCTTTGTAAAGTCACTGCCTTAACGTGGCTGATGGCACCACCTGTGCCTTACCCCCCAGGTTCAGGCATCACTAGCTTTCCCACACTCTACTTCCCTTCCTTCCATTAAGACTTACTCAGAGTTCTAATGCACAGAATCCTGGCTTCCATGTAGCTCCAGTCATTGTGGTCAGACATCCTTTATAAAACATGTTTTTATAAATGTGTATGTGGAATAAGATGAGGGAGAAAGGGGTGAGGTCATTATTTGGCATTTCTGCATTGTAAGTGTGCTTCCTTATCAGGGAAGACATCAGATAATTCTGATAATTGGACAAGAGTGGATCTCTGATAAGAGCCGATCAAGGTGACAGTCTCTACCTTCTGCTATGACAGGTGGTAACCAAAACAGTCACTGTCCAGTCCAGACATTCTTTGTGTCCAAAGACTTTCGGTTGGGAAAGCGGAATGCTCTTATTTCTTCTCAAGGAGTCCAGATTCTGGTGAGGTTTGATCTTACTTATCCCCAGCATGATGGGGGAAAACAGAGCAGAGAAGCCTCACTGTAGCTCACCAGTGCTGAACAGGAGAATCCACTGAGCTGGAATAATGGGAAGGAACCTGAGAATATAGTGGCTCAATACATGCCAAGATCCGCGTTCTGACTGGTACACTTGTGGCAGATGAGCTAGAGGATGGGAACGGGGGATGCTGAGAGGGAAGGAGGGAAAATGGTTGGGATGAAGATAAAGTTAGAAGTGGAGGCCAGGCGCAGTGGCTCACAGCTATAATCCCAGCACTTTGAGAGGCCAAGGTAGGTGGATCACCTGAGGTCAGGAGTTCAAGACCAGCCTGGCCAACATGGCAAAACCCCATCTCTACTGAAAATACAAAAATTAGCCAGGTGTGATGGCAGGCACCTGTAATCCCAGCTACTCAGGAGGCTGAGGCAGGAGAATCACTTGAACCCAGGTGCCAGAGGTTGCAGCCTGGGCAGGAAGAGCGAGACTCAGTCTCAAAAAAAAAAAAAAGAAAAAAAAAAAAAGAAATGGAGCTTCTTCAGAACCCTGTCCCTGATCATGGCCAGGGTTCCATGATCTTCTCCTTTACCTTCCAGCCCTTCCCTGGGCTCACCAAGCAGTGGATGCAGGACAAGAGCCCTCTCTCAGGAGCAGGCTTAGGACCAAGCTCTGTGCTGGCATGCGCCAGTACAATCCCAGACACGCCATCTCCTGTGCTCGGTCTGTGCCCACTCTCATCGGTGCACACTGCTGCCATATTGTTTGTTAGATGTTGTGAACCCTAACCCTGCTCACAGGTAAAACTGGAAGGGGACTCACTGTATGAGCTCCTTTTCCAGTGTCACTCCCATAAGGTGCATCTAGGCTTTTACGTCCAGGAGCACATAACTGTCTCTCACCAATTTTGCCTGGGCTTGAAAGGTACCCAGGAAATGATGTTTATGAACTGGGCATCCTGTTTTCTTTCCATCCGTATGTGCCTGGCAAAGTTATTGACCTCTCTGAGACTTAGGTTTCTCCACTCACAGGGATGGTAATTTCTGCCTCACTAAGATCTTGGGATAAATACATGAAATTGTGAGTACAAGGCACCTGGCACAGTGCCTGACATGTAACAGGCACTCAGTGCAACTGAGCCCCACTGATGTCAACCAGTGTTTTCTTAAATGTCTAAAAGAGTTAGATACTATCACATGCTTTCCGTTTGCCTCTGTTCTTACAAGGATGCAAGAATTATAGAACCATCAGCCTTGAAGCAGAGTTCAACAGGGCTCTACAGACTATTATATGATCGGGAGTTGAGAACAAAAAGAGTGTATGCATTTAGCTTCTATTTGTTTCTGAATTATGTGGTCTGATACTGACACCCAGAAACGAAGATGTTTCACATGCATGAGTTTGATTGACTATAATTAGAGTAATTTTTGTAGCTTACAATTCAAACCAAAAGCTTTTGAGTGTGAAAGGAATAATATTAGTTATTACTTCAGGAGAATAGATGTAAACTGGAGCTGTCCCAGGAAGACTGTGATTTATGGCCATTCTCATTATGTCCATCACCACCTGTGTAATATACAGTTTAGGTCTTGGCACCTAAAACATTCATGCCCTGCTACCTTTAAATTAAACAACAGTGGCTGGACATGGTGGCTCATGCCTGTAATCCCAGCGCTTTGAGAGGCCGAGGTGGGTGGATCACCTGAGCTAAGGGGCTCGAGACTAGCCTGGCCAACATGGTGAAACCCCGTCTCTACTAAAAATATAAAAATTAGCTGGGTGTAGTGGTACACATCTGTGATCACAGCTGCTCAGGAGGCTGAGGCATAATCGCTTGAACCCAGGAGTCGGAGGTTGCAGTGAGCTGAGATCGTGCCACTGCACTCCAGCCTGGGTGACAGAGTGAGACTCTGTCACAAAAATAAAAATAAAAATAAATAAGTTAATTAAACAATAGTATACATGAGCTATCTAACCCACTGCTTTGCACCAAAATCACTTGAAGCACAACGAGATACATACCTAGACACATTAAAATCAAACTGTTGGGAAAAAGAGAGAAAATCTGAAAAGCAGTTTGAGAAAAATGACTCATGAACAGGGAGCAACGCAATTAGCAACTGACTTATCAGAAATGCAGATGGCAGAAGGCAGTAAAATGGCATTCCAAGTGCCTAAGGAAAAGTCTTTCAATCAAGAATTCTGTCTTTCCACCAGAACTGCAAAAATGAAGGCACAATAAAGATATTCCCAGTTAAAGGCTGAAAGAATTCACTATTAGCCAACCTGCCATTGAAAAATATTAAAGGATGTATTGCACGGTGAAAGGAAATAAATCTAGATGAGATTGTGAATCTGTAGATATAAATGAAGCGCACTCAAAAGGGTATCTGTGGATAAAGACTATATAAACATGCTATCTTCCCTTCTAATTTTGTTTGAAGACATTAGATTATATAAAGCGTTCATTATTGTACTACGTTGTTGGGTCTGTAACATACAGAGAGATATAAAGGAGAGGGGGAGGAAACAAAGTATTAAAGCAATATTTTTATGTTTTCTTGGTAATACTGACTGAATTAGATATTAGATGGTTATAAATTAAGATGCAGATTGTAATCTACAGAGCAACCAAAAATATAGTACAACAGCAGAGGAATCACAGTAGAATACTGAAAAAAAAATGCTTAGCACAAAAGCAGTAAGTATCATAAAGGATCAATACCTTAGGAATATATAATAATTACAAATATGATAATACCTAATGGCAGAGTCTCAAAATTACAAAGCAAAAATGATATAATTAGAAGAAGAAATAGATGATTTAGACTAACATTTACAGTTAGAGAGTTCAATACCCCACTTTTAATAACTGATAGAACAACTATTCAGAAAATCAACAAGGAAATAGAAGACATGAACAAGACTATCAACCAATTTGACTGACTGACATTTATAGAACACTCCACCCTCAAGTAATTAATACACATTTTTTCAAAAGCACATGGAACATTCTCCAGGTTAGACCATATACTAGACCATAAAACTAATTTTTAATATACTTAAAAGAATTTAAATCACTCAGAGTATGTTCTCCAGCCACAAAGGAATTAAATGAAACAAAACTAAGTTTGGAAATCCTCAAATTTTAGAAATTAACACATTTCTAAATAACTATGGGTTGATGAGAAAAATTACAATGGAAATTAGAAAGGTTGAACTGAATGAAACAAAAATAAAATAAACTATGTGTTTACACATCTCTATACACATCAACATTAACAGGATGAAGCTAAAGCAGGACTCAGAAAAACAGAATGTTCTCAAAACAATAATAACTTCCGTTTTAAGAAATTAGAGAAAGAGGCAAATTAAACCTTAAAAAGAAAGAAATAAAGACTAGACAGAAATCAATTAACTAGCAAAGAGAAAAATAATAGAGAACATCAAGGATATGAAAAGGTGATTCTTAAAAAAGATTGCAAAACTGATAAACTTTTAGCTAAACTCATCAAGAAAAAAGATAGAAAACACAAATTAACAATCAGGAATCTAAGAGTGGGCATCACTGCTGATCCATCAGAAATTAAAAGAATGATAAATGAATATTTTAAACAACTTTATGTCAACAAATTAGACAACTTGGAATGGAAAAATTCCTAGAAAAAGATAAATTACCAAAACTACCTTCAGAGAATACCGAAAACCTGAATAGACCTATGTATTGGTCTATTCTCACACCCTAATAAAGACATATCTGAGATTGAGTAATTTAAAAAGGAAAGAGATTTAATTGACTCACAATTCAGCATGACTGGGGAAGCCTCAGGATATGTACAATCCTGGTGGAAGGGAAAAGGGAAACAAGGTACCCTCTTCACAAAGCGGCAGGAAGGAGAAGTGCCAGCAGGGGAAATGCAAGACACTTATAAAATCATCAGATCTCAGGAGCCTCACTCACTATCACAATACCACCATGGGGAAAACCGCCCCCATGATTCAATTAACCTCCACTTGGTCCTGCCCTTGACACATGGGAATATAGGGAGTACAATTCAAAGTGAGATTTAAGGGGGGACACAGAGCCAAACCATATCAACCTATAACGTGAAACATATAATACCGTATCAAACTGTAACATTTTGGTCCTCAGACCAGATCCCTTGGGCTGTGCCTGGAGAGAGCCTCAGGCCACAGTCATGTTTATCTGAAATACAGATCCTGCCTCCAGGTTCCTCTCTACCCTGTCCTGTGCAGAGCTATGTAGTGCAGTGAGGGACCAGAGCTTCAGAAAGCCCAGAGCATGTGATCTGGTTGGCAGAGGTACCAGGGTCATTGGTGCCAGCCCAATTCAGTGTACTGGATCATTAGTAGAAACAAAGGACCATTCTATTGAGAGCCAAGACCGCCTGCCAAGTACCAGTGTGAAGGCTGCCTCGTCACCACAGCTGTGAATCAAGAGTAGGCTGTGCTTACTACTGATGCCAGCCTGGGACATTTTCCCAGCCCCACAGTGTCTTTCTGAAGTGGGAGAAGGGGGAGGGCTAGGGTGAGACTCTCCTTGGTGCCTGAACAGTGCCTGTGATGGAAGAACGTAGCTCAGTGATGTTCCCAAGGAGGTTTATTGATTCAGTATCAGCAGGACTCTGCTGGGAGGAAAAGTAACCCTCCTTTTAAGGAAAGGGAATGGCTGAGCCATATGGAGCAACTGCACGATCCTGTAATGGAAACAACATTGAACTTAGAGAGTTTGAGTCCTGTATTCTAGTCCAGAACTTACCTCCAGCTAGCTGTGTGGACTTAACCATATCGCTCAACCTCTCTGGGTCACCTTGCAATTATGTGATTCCTTCTCTCATTCCGGGAGCTAGAAGGCCGGGTCAAGTGTGGCTCAGTCCTAGCCTAATTGGATGGATGGAGAGGATGTAGCAGAGGTGGGGCCAGTGAGCCTGAGAATTCGTCTGCTTCCCTGACAGAACTCAGAGTTCTAAGAAGAATGTGTTTGTGCAGAAGATTCTCTGTAGGCCACATCAGGACCTGGCTTCTTGGAAACTGTACTCCTGCCTTTCAACAGCTCAGCACACTCAGCTCCTCCACCTTACACGCTTACCAGACCTGACTTGTCTGAATGGGTTTAGCGTTCTCTCTTGTCCTTCCCAGTCTACCTTCTGCATGCGAAAGAGAGAGCCACCCACCCAGACGATCTCCTTGCGGTCACTTTTCAATGCACCAGAACAGCTTCCTTAGTTGGGACAGTGAACAGTGTGTTTTCAAACAAAAGGGGCTCAATGGCCAGTGTGCTAGAAGCCAGTGCTATGACACCGCGTTTAGGAGAAAAGAAAAGCTTTATACTGCAAGCTGATTCACAAAGAGACCAGAACGTCAGGCTCAAATCTATCTTGTTTTGCTGGCTCCAAAGCAGTATTTTTATTAGAAAAGGTTCAGGGGGTGTACTCTGAGATTAGTAGGTGATTGGTGGAGGAAAGAGGAGGTCTAGAAAGTCCTCCAGCGTGCGTTTTTATCTCTCCATGCCTCCTCATGGGTCTCCTGTGCAATTTCCGGGGGAGTTAGTATGAAACATGCAGTGGAAATTCAGGCTGTGATATCAGCAAGCTCGTCCTGCACAGACTCCAATTGGCCGTGTTGGTTACAACTGATTTCAGCCAGTTTTTAAAAAAATGTCGTAGGCAGAGGGAGTTTCAGTGTTTCAGCAAGTTCTTTTTTTACCTGTCATGCTGCTAACTCAAGAGTTTCTGTTAGTCATTGGTTTCGTTAACTATTTGGGGCCCAGTTTCAACAGCCCCCTGAAAATGGCCCAATCCAGGGGACAGCGTCAGCCGGCATCCTGTTTGGGGTGTCTCCAGTGTAGGATGCCATGAACCAGGCCTTCCCCCATAAGACTGATTTCTGCTCTGGGCCCGACCCTGCCCCGGGGATTCCCCTGCCTTCCTGGCTGCTCTTTCATAGCTTTTGTCGTGCTTTCTTCCTGGGTTTACACCTAATTATTGATGTTCTTCTCATCTCACTCTATACACTCCTCCTGGTTCATGTTTACTGTTCTCGTGGCTTTCACAGGAATGGGAGGAAGGCATGGAGACCTTATGTCTCCATCTCTATGTCACTTCCTCCCTTGCCTGTGCGTTCATCCTGGCCTCCTCGGGCTCCTTGACAACAGACAGTAGAGGACAGTTGGGTCTGCTCTCACTCCCAGCTCCACCAGGTGCCTCTGCTTCTGCACTCTGCAGATACTGGATACCCACTCTGCCAGCGCAGGAGGGCTGGGGGAGTAACCCTACTGCTTACAAGAGTTTCTGCCTCCCCATTGCTCCTAGGAAAATGCCAAGAATGCCAGCAAAGCCCTGGTTACCTCTTGCTTAGTTAGACAAGCCTTCAGGATGCAGCCATGGACTGGCACTGACAGGTCGCTCATTTGGAACTGAGGCCCTTGGCCTTGCTGGGTCACAGCACTGCGCTTGGCCTCTCAATGCTCACCCACTGTAGGTTTTCCCCAGGGATGAGGAGCAGCTCAACAGTGGGAACAAGGTCAAGCCACATTCATTGTCATGTATCCTAGGTGCCCAGCACAGCTTCCAGCCAACTTTATAACCAACAGGAGGTGTTGGTTAATGTCTGTGGAGTAAAAGTGTGGATGAAAGGAAATCTGGGATCCAGAATATATTCCTGTCCCCTTCAGTCCCTTTGAATGGTCAGAATAGGCCAGTGTTTTGTGGATCTGGGAAGGATTGCTTATTCAGCATCCGTTTGCTGGCACTTAAAACTGGCTCTGTCACTGCTCCAAAAGCATCCAGGGTGTTTGCCTCTGGAGATGGCATTATGCCTTCTGGATAGAAATTGCAAACACACAGGGTGGCCCTCACAGAAGCCATGAGCATTATGGTAAAAACGTTTGAGAGAAAACAGGTGCAAGCCCTTTTTCTAAGCAAAAGAATCAGCGCAATTCATAAAACATGCCTGCTGTACACAATTATTACAACTTTAAAAAAATCACCCAACCCAAGCTGCACTCAGTTGGTGTAAAGTCCCTGGAAATGTTAGAAAATATGGACTTGAGATTCCCACAGAAACTCTATGTTTACTATGATCTATTATTTCATTTGCTAGAAATATAAAGCAAATCAGTTATTTACAAAGCTGATAATTTTTTTTTTTTTTTTTTTTTGCTGGAATTGGTCACTGTATTTGCAGAAACAGAGCTTTCCTTGGCTGAAATCACAGAGCTATATATTACTTTGGATGGCATATCATGGGAATAAGCACAATAATAACCCAGGAAGTCCTTGTTGAGCTCTGTCTACCAATTATTAGCCCCGCTACTTCTAAAAACACCCCACTGTTTTATAAATAGTTGTGTGTTTTGTGATATATTTGTTAATAAAAAGTTTAAGTCATAAAAATATGAGGAAAAAGCCTTTAAAATCTTCCCAAATATCATGAGTTTTGACAATCATTTTTTAAATTTTATCGTGGTAAAATATGTACAACAAAATTTACCATTTTAACCATTTATAGGTGTACAGTTTGGTGGTATTAAGTACATTCTCCATGTTGTACAACCATCACCATCATCCATTTTCAGAATGTTTTCAACATGCCAACAGAAACTATGTAATCATTAAATAAAAACTTCCCAGTCCCTCCTCCACCCAACCTCTGGCAACCTCTATTCTACTTTCTATCTCTGTGAATTTGTCTATTCCAGGTATCTGAAATAAGTGGACTCATACAATATTCATCCTTTTGTATCTGGCTTATTTCACTTAGAATAATGTTTTCAAGTTTCATCGTGTTGTAGCATGTATCAATATTTTCTTCCTTTTAAGGCTAAATAATATTCCACTGTACAGCTATCCCATGTTTTGTTGATCCATTCATCTGTTTATAGAATTTAGGTTATTTCCACCTTTTGGCTATTGTGAATAATGGTGCTATAAACATTGGTGTACAAGTAGCTGTTTAAGGTCCAGTCTTCTTTTGGGTGCATACCCAGCAGAGGAATTGCTGGATCATATTATAATCTTTTAACTTTTTGAGGAATCACCAAACTGTGTTCCACTTTAGCTGTACCATTTTACATTCCTACTGGCAATGCACAGGTTCCAATTTCTTCATACCCTCACCAACACTTGTTATTTTCCCTTTTTTAAAAAACAACAACAGCTATCCTAATGGGTGTGAAACGACATCTTGTTGTGGTTTGGATTTATATTTCCTTAATGACAAATAATGTTAAGCCCCTTTTCATGTGCTTATTCTGCATTTGAATGTTTTCTTTAGGCAAACATCTACTCAAGTCTTTTGCCCCTTTTGGAATTGGCTTTTTTTTTTTTATTGTTGAGTTATAGTTCCCATATTCTGAATAGTGATCCCTTCGCAGATATATGATTTACAACTCTACTCTCATTCCATGGGTTGTTTTTTATTCTCTTAGTCGTGTCTTTTGTTGTACAAAAGTTTTTAATTTTAATGAAGTTTGTCTATTTTTTTCTTTTATTGCCTATGGCTTTGGAGTTATAACCAAAAAACCATTGCCAAAACCAGTGTCATGAAGATTTTCCCTTGTGCTTTTGTCTAGGAGTTTTATAGTTTTAACCATTAGATTTAGGTCTTTGATCCATTTTGAGTTTGTTTTTGTATATGGTGTTCAGTAAGGATTCAACTTCATTCTTTTGCATGTGAATAATCTAATTATCCCATTACTATTGGTTGAAAAGACTGTCTTTCCCCCCCAGTGAATGGTTTTGGCACTCATCAAAATCAAATAACTATATATGTGATGGGTTTTTTTTTCCTAGGCTCTTTATTCCATTCCATTGGTCTATATTTCAGTCTTCATGCCAGTTCCACACTGTTTTGATTACTGTAGCTTTATAGTAAGTTTTGAAATCAGGAAGTATGAGTCCTCCAACTTCCTGATTCAGGATCGTTTTGATGATTTGTTTTACCTGGAATTCTTTTAGATTTCATATAAACTTTAGGATAAGGTTTTCTATCTCTGCAAAAAAAAAAAAAAAAAAAAAACTACCAAAATTTTAATAGGATTGCACTGAATCTGTAGATCACTTTGGGAAATATTGATATCTTAATGTCTTTCAATCATCAACATAAGATGTCTTTCCAGTTATTCCTTCTTTAATTTCTTTCAGCAACGTTTTATAGTTTTTAGTGTACAAGTCTTTGCCTTTTTGGCTAAATTTATTTCTAAGGGTTTTTTTATGTGCTTGTAAGTTGAATATTTTATTTATTTTCTTTTTGACTTGTTCATTACTAGTGTGTAGAAATGTAACTGATATTCATGTGTTCATTTTATATCCTGCAAGTTTGCTGAATTCATTTTTTGACAGACTTTTGTGGAATCTTTCTGGTTTCCTACATATAAGATCATGTCATCTGCAAACAGAGATAATTTTACTTCCTCGTATCCTTTGGATGCCTTTTATTTCTTTTTCTTGCCTAAGTCCTCTGACTAGGACTTCCCAGTACTGTGTTAAAAAGAAGTGGTGACAGCAAGTATTCTTATCTTATTTCTGATGTTAAGAGAAAACATTCAGCCTTTCAGCATGGAATATGAAGTTAGCCTTGAGTTTTTATATATGGCCTTTATCGTGTTGAGGGAATTTCTTCTATTTTTAGTTTGGTGGGTGTTTTTGCCATGAAATGGTATTGAATTTTTTCAAATCCTTTTTCTGCATCAATTGCTATTATAATGTAGGTTGTATCTTCATTCTGTTTATATGGTGTGTTACATTGATTGGTTTTCATATGTTGAATCATCCTTCCATTCCAGGAGTAGACCTCACTTGATCATGATATATAATCCTTTAGTTATGCTGCTAAATTCAGTTTTCTAATATTGTGCTGAAGATTTGTACATCAGTATTCATCAGAGATATGGGGGGTATAATTTCTTTTCTTTTAGTATCTTTCTCTGGCTTTGTTATAAGATTAATCCTTGCCTCATGAGTTGGGAAGTGTTCTCTCTTCAGTTTTTTGGAGGAGTTTGAGCGTGATTGATGCTAATTCTTACTGAAATGTTTGGTAGAATTCACAAGTGATGCCACCTGGTACTGGATTTTTTATTTGTTTTATTATTGATTCACTCTCCTTATTGAGTAGAGTTCTGTTCAGATTTTCTGTTTCCTCATGAGTCAGTTTTGGTAGATTGTGTGTTTCTAGGTACTCATTCATTTTGTATAGGTGATATAAAATTAATTATAATCCCCCCTTTCATTTCTGATTTCTATAAATTAAGTCTTCTCTCTTTTTCCTGGGTCAATCCAGCTAAAGGCTTATCAACTTCACTGATGTTTTCAAAAAACTGCCAAAAGGCTTTGTTGATTTTCTCTATTGTTTTTATATCTCTTTTTTGTTTATTAGTGTTCTAATGTTTGTTATTTCATTTCTTCTGCTATCTTTGGATTTAGTTTTCCCCTTTGTTTCTGGTTCCTTAAGGTGTATAGTTCAGTTATTGATTTGAAATATTTCTTAGTTTTTAATGTATGCATTTATAGCTATAAATTTTCCTTATAGTGCTGCTTTCACTGCATCTCATCAGTTTTAGTATGTTGTGTTTTTGTTTTCACTTATCTCAGTGTGTTTTCCATTTTTTTGTGATTATTTTTCTTTGTTATAGTATCTTTGATATAGAGTATAGGTTTCTAGATTGCCTGTTCTTTTTTCTCTCAATATTTTAAAGGCATTGCTCCAATTTCTTTTAACTTACAACATTTTTTTATGAGAAATTCATTGTCATCCTTATTTTTGTTCATTTGTATATAATGTGTCTTTTTTCTGGCTTCCTTTAAGACTTTTACTTTATTCCTGGTAGTTAGCAATGTGATTATAATATGCCTTAGCACTTTCTTTGTGTTTCTTGTGCTTGGTGTCCACTGAGTTTCTTGGATTTGTGAATTTATGGTTTTAATTAAATTTGGAAAATGTTCTGTTATTATTCATTCAAATATTTTTGTTCCCCTGCTTCTCCTTTATGCTTTGGGCAATTCAATTACATGTACATTAGGTCACTTGAAGTTATTCCATAGCTAACTAAGATGCTCTCTTCATTTATTTTTCAGCCTTTTTTCCCACTGTGTTTGATTGGCTACTTTGTCTTCAGATTTACTAATTTTATCTCTAATGTCTACTCTGCTGTTAATCACATCTTCTGTATTTTTTTAATCTAAGCCATTGTGGTTTTCATCTCTAGAAGTTCAAAGTTCAATTTGGGTCTTTCAATTTCTACCATTTCTTTTTTTTTTTTTTTTTTTTTTTTTGAGATGGAGTCTCATGCTATTGCCCAAGCTGGAGTGCAGTTGGCTCCCAGGTTCAAGTGATTCTCCTGCCTCAGCCTCCTCAGTAGCTGGGATTACAGGCATGTGCCACCACACCTGGCTAATTTTTGTATTTTTAGTAGACACAAGGTTTCACCATGTTGGCCAGGCTGGTCTCGAACTCTTGACCTCAGGTCATCCACCCGCCTCAGCCTCCAAAGTGCTGGGATTACAGTCATGAGCCACCACACCAGCCTCTCTCTTCCATTTCTTTACTAAACATGTTCAGTCTTTTTTCTGGCTTCTTGAACACATGGCATACAGTTGCAATAACCATTTTCACATCTTTGTCTACTAAATATATTGTCTGTGTCAGTTCTGGGTCAGTTTCAACTGACCGATTTTCCCCGTCGTTATGGGTTGTGCTTTCCTGCTTGTTTGCATGACTGGTGATTTGTGATTGAATGCCACACATTGGTTGCTGGATATTTTGTATCCCTATAAATATTATTGAGCTTTGTTCAGTGACACAGATAACTGAAATAAGTTTGATCCTTTTGAGCCTTGTTTTTAAGTTTTGTTAGGTGGGACCACAGCAGCATTTTGTAGTTTTCTTTTTCCTCACTACTGGACTCACCTAGAAAGTTCAGAATATTCCGCCTATTTTAAGGTCTATAACCTTAATTACATATCAAAATCCCTATTTCCAGATAACATAATGCATTCACAGTTTTCTGGGATTATGAATATTTTAGGGGGCATGAATATTTTAGGGGGCCATTAGTAGGCCTAACACAGTTCACCCTCAGCCTCCCTCCTCCCTGTAATATTCGTGTCTGTTCCATACACAAAAGAGAGTGGTGTTCCTGAGTTTGTACCTACTGCTGCATAGTTGAAGGCACCACAGAGATTGGAAATTGTCAAAAAGATACTGCCTTTGCCAGGATCCCAGAGTCCAAATCAATCCTACTTCTGCTCAGGTGTTACCCTGTTCT
This sequence comes from Ateles fusciceps, assembly GCA_036589455.1. Lineage (NCBI taxonomy): Eukaryota > Metazoa > Chordata > Mammalia > Primates > Atelidae > Ateles > Ateles fusciceps. The sequence continues at coordinate 1,856,274 of JAZHEH010002229.1, forward strand.
TGCTAGTGTTACAACTGCCAGCAATTACCACACTGTCAAACCAGAAACAGAAGATTCTCTCTTCTTTCTGTGTTCCGATCTTTTCCCAGGGCCTCTGTCCCATTTGCAGTACCTAACAGTGAGCCAGTTGGCAAAACATCTGTAGTTTGCAGACACCTCACTTGGCAGTATGGATTATAGGAAGGTCAGTGTGAGGCTAGATGGATTTGGCTACACTTACCTCTCCTGTTCTCATTGGTTCTGACTGGTGGAATCAATGCACAAATAGCAATAGCCAGATGGTGAAAAAGAATCAGATGTATTCATCACTGTGCAAACTCCTCCAACGTGCTGCTTAAATCTGGATTGTGGAGAATGGTTGGGTTATCCTAAGGGCAATGTGGCAGCTCTGAAGAGGGTGCCTTTAGGCTGGCTCGATAAGGGTTAGAAAAGCTGCACACTGGCTTTTGCTGCAGCTATAGGAAGGTCCTGCTGCCGCTGGGGTCGAGAAGAATTCAGGGTGATGCTCACAGCCACAGTCAGGGGACAGAAGAGCAAGTCTCCTCTTCCTCCCTGAGCCCCCCAGTCTCCTTTCAGCCCTCTTACTGTCACAGCCTCACAGGGAACAGCTACAAAACAGAAATGGGTTTTGCAGAGAACCGGCCTCAGTGCCACAGAGCAGGGTGTATGCAGGTGAGTGTGGAGCTGAGAGATTAGTGCCTAAGACCAGCAAACCCTGGACCTGGGTGGTGCTGAAAGTGTATAGAACATATGCATGACCTCTCCATGCAGATATGGGTCTGTGGATCAGCTATTCTCCCAGGGAGGAGAAAACTTGAGGCTGCAGGGAGGCCAGAATATCTTCTCTAATATGTCTCCATGTGGGAAGAGGGTTTGATAGTCCTTCTGTCACTGAGCCAAGGCAAAACCTTCCTTCCCTTGCACAGTGGCACTGGGCTAAGTAATGGTGACAATTGCTGGGGAAAGTGGTTACACAAAGGCTTTTGCAATCTGAGAAAGCAAAGATGCCATTTGCGCCATGAATATAGGTTGTCCACAGGTAACATGCAATGTGTTTTTAGTAAAAAAAAAGTCCCAAGAAAAGTATATGTGCAGCCAATTAATTTTGATGATGAAATTCTTACTAAGAGCTTGATACAACTCATAGGAAAGACCAGAGGTAATGCAAATTTTATGCTTACACACTGCACAGAATAAGTCTTTCTGAAGAATATATTATTCAGATTAATGATTAGTTAATCATCTTAGCCATGTTTTCTAGATATATGGTTTTTTTCCCTCTAAATTAACTTCTGCATTTTTCCACCAAAATCAGAAGGTGTCTTTTGGAACTATACAACACAAAGAGAGAACTCAAATGTAAATGATGGATTTCAGTTGATAATAATGTGTCAAGATTGATTCATCAATTGCAATAAATTTACCACATCAGGGTTAGAGTGTGTGTGTGTGTGTGTGTGTGTGTGTGTGTGTGTGTTAGTAATAGGAGAAATATGGTAAATTTACCACATCAGTGTTAATGCTGTGTGTGTGTGTGTGTGTGTGTGTGTGTGTGTGTGTGTTAGTAATAGGAGGGAGAGAGGGGGAAGAGGGAATATATGAGGCCCCTCCCTGCTTGCTGTTCAATTTTTCTGTACAACTAAAACTGTAACTTTGTTCTGATTACTTTTAAATTGAAATCCATTTCCTTAAAAATCGCCATCACTGTTTTCTCGTGCCTTTGAGTTCTTATCATGGCCCCTTGACTGGGATTGTCCAGACAGCTCATGCCTCCCTTTGTTCATGAAGGTCACGCGCGCATCACTGGGTGGTTTCTGAGACTGAGGACCCATCAGCCTTCAAACTTCCTTTGCTTCAACCTCTAGCTGCAGTTGGCCAGTGGCTGTTTTCACTTCAGCAAGAACTTCACTAGATTTGCAGACCTTTGAAAATCAAGACCATTTTGTGATGAGGAGTATATTTCAGTTTGAGATTTGAGTAGAATATTTTTTCCAGACATCTCTGAGGTTGAATTTGCAACCTCCTGTCAAGATTTGTCAGCATTCTTCTCTGAATCCTGGGTTTGGAAAGCTCCCCAGTTCCGTGTTGGTCTATGATTCTCACAGCATAGTTCTATAAGCCCTGGCAAACATAATTTTTTAAATGTCCACGACGTTTGGACTTCCATGTTCATGTCTGCATTGTCCAGTTTTAGCAAGAACCCTGCTAAGTCAGTTTAACCAGATTGTTGTCCACACTCAATATCTGATCAACACTGGTATCTGATCAGGTTCCTCATCTTCCACATTCACCAGGTGATGTCTGATCACCCTGGCCTGCCTTCAGCAACAATCCTTTAGGTCTGTTTAGCCAGAATCCCCCTTATCCCTGATGCTTCCTCTTACTAATTTTCCATCCAATGACCACTCCCTCCACTCTACTCCTTGGCTATAAATTCCCACTTTTCCTGGTTGTATTCAGGGTTGAGCCCAATCTCTCTACCCCACTGGAGAACACCACGGCTGTGGTCCCTACACCTATCTCAGTGATCCTGAAAAAAGTCTCTTACCATTTTTAATAAATGTCATGATTAATTTTTTCTTTAACATTATCTCCTATTCCTACCCCTCCCACCCGACACACGCTCACACCCGGGCGTCTCCCATGTCTAATTCTGGAAGAGGCAGTACAGGACCATCTGCCATACAGCCTCCCTCTCAGCCCTTGCTCCTAAAGTCACAGGGCACTGATGGTCCAGATTAAAATTTGTCTTAAATGAAACCACAGCCACGCACTGCCCAGTGTGTTTTTATTACCATAGTGTTGAAAGAAATATACAGAGATTCACTGACGCACATATAGGAATTGGAGAAATACATGGAATCGCCACGCATGAAATCACTTAGAAGGAAGCTGCAAGACATTATGTGCCTATTAAATAATGGAAAATAAAATGTGCATTTTAAAAATAAGCCTTTCACCAAGACAAATGAGATCATCTTCTTGGAAAGAGCTCAGCCAGGAGTGGAAGAAATCCCACCCTCCTTGTTCATGTCTTTGCATCTGAGGCTGTTAAGAGGCCAGAGGCCAAGGCTTCTCACATGCATTCACCAGGGGTGCGGGGTTGGCACTACTTTTGATTCTCAGAGAGGATGAAAGGGAAGCCCAGAGAATTTTGTTTCTCAGTCTGTCTCTCTCGCCCTCTTCTCGAGTCTGAAGTATCTAGACACTGCCCTTAATTGTGCTTAACATGTGGTCCAGACAAATGAAAACGAAACAGTGCCTCATTTCCTTGCTTTTAAAATTCAGGAATTCTAATGTTGTCTTTGAAAGAAGGTAGAACAGGCACAGAGAGGGGGAACACTTATTCATGTCCACACAACCTTCTAGAGAAACAGTGGTAGGCCAGTCTAAAGCCTGGTGGAAAAGAAAGAACTGTAGGAGCCATGAAGAGGAAGGATGAAGCAAAGATGGCCGACGAGACCATGGGACAGAGCGAGAGCATGGTCCCGCTAACACAAGTGGGTAAACTGGAGGCAGGCGTGGTGGCACGAGCCTGTAACCCCAGCTGCTCTGCAGGCTAGGAAGATCATGTGAGTCCAGGAGTCGAAGACCAGCCTGGGCCACATAGTGAGACCTTGTCTCAAAACCAAACACGAAATGGGTCATTTTGTGATGAGTTTATTTCAGTTTGAGATTTGAGATGAATATAGAATACCCATGTAAAAACCTTCTGACAGAAAATGGGAGTGTGGGGGGTGGATTCTTCATGAGATTTTGGAGCTGGTGATTTAAATTTAAAAGCTGCCGATTCAGATAAGTCATTAAAAGCCAAGCTTCCACAAGGAAGTGAGTGTGAAAAGAGAACACCTAAAGGTATAGAGCCTCACAGGATCCTGGTTGTGAGGACACAGAAAAATGAAGAATTTTTTTAAATAATAAAAAAGTAACTTGCAACTCCAAAAAATAATGATAATAATAATAAAATAAAGGAGATGTCATGAGAAGTGCCATGCAGCCCAGAGTTTTGTTGGGATGGACTAGAGAGAGATTTGAACCCTGGTCTGTTTGAATCTGAAGTCCATGCTTTTCCCACCACTACTTCTAAAATAAATACATGTCCCCTCAACCCAGACCCTCCCTCCTTTTGGGCTCCAAAGGCTTTCAGAAGTTCAGTTACCTTCTAGGTCTTCAGAAAAGGAGTCTGATTCAAGTCTATGGAGAGGAGATGGAGAGGGCCAATAGCTAAGACCCAGAGAGAAGCCAACTCTGCAGTGGAGCGAAGCAGATACTCTGGTCTAGAGGTGGTACAACCTGGGTCTCTCTGAGGCTGAAGGCAAGTTCTGTCCATGGTCCTATACTGCTGGGAGGAGAATGTTCTGAAGAAGGGATTCCCACTTGTTACTGAAATGTCAGGGAGGCTTCAGATGCTGATAAATGGCTTGAATGTGCTCAAAGATTACCAGTGGCTTTGACAAGTACAGATACGGGTGAGTAAGGATGTAGGGAAGAACGACTTTATGGATGGCTCCATCCAGCATCTTGACCACAAGGAGCATGAGCTTGGTCTGTGGGGGGCTGAGTGGGCACTGGAACGAGGCAAGACATTTGATTAAAGAGGAGCAAAGACAGCTGTTTAAAAGCAGAGCACAGTCTATGGCCATACCACCCTGAACGCACCCAATCTTGTCAGCTATGCAGGGTCAGGCCTAGTTACTACTTGGATGGGAGACTGCCTGGGAATACCGGGTGCTGTAGGCTTTAAAAAAATGCACAATGAGCTCCTTGAGACTTGAGTTTAAGATGGGAGGATACATTCAATTCAGTCCACTACCGTGGAGGCTCTTCTATGAGCCAGGCGCAGTGGTAGAGTAAATGCTGGAGATATAGCCATGAGTTTGACGCAGTTCCTGCTACTAGGAGCTGCAGCGTGGGGGAGGTGGGATGAGGCAGCTGCAGGAGACAGACCACTGTGATACGGAGGAGCGAGTGCTCTTGGGGCCAGCTGTGGCAGGTTGATTGCATATGACTCTACCCTTCTCCTGGCCTGTGCCATAGTCCCTGCCCTATCACTTTGGACTGCCTCTCCTTTGACTCTGGGACCAGCCGTGGGACTTGCTTTGTATTAGCCAATGGGACGCAACTGGAGGATCGAAAAGCCTCGTTCTTGTTCTCAACCACGTCCATGAGAACGTAGCAGGCTAACCTGACCAGAGTACAAGAGGGACACGCAGTTCAGTCACCCTGATGGCCCATGCCCGCTGCTTGCGGACCGTGACTGAGTCCAAGTCCAGAACGGTCCTGCTGAGACCCCCAATCCCTGACCCACGGGCTTAGGAGCTAAATAGATGCCTGTTGTTCTAAGGCATGGAATTCTGATGTTGTTTTGATGCAAGGCTGTGTGGCGACAGATAACGGATACACTATTTGAACAGAAGGGAGCATTGTTTCAGTTTACTTTGGGGTGGTGGGAATGACAAAAAAGTAAAAAAAAAAAAAAAAAAGAGAGAGAAGGGATTCAAGGCTGCACAAAGAAGAGCCTGGGGCAGCAGAGCCCCCATACATCTGCACAAATAAGGACAAAAGTACATGGCGTGTGAGGCAGGGCAGGAGGTAGAGGAGGGGGAGCTCAGGCATGAGGCAGGGCAGGAGTTAGAGGAGGGAGCTCAGGCATGTGGCTGGGCAGGAGGATGGCTTCTTGGTGATAATGAGGAGAAGCCATCCTTATGGATGGGAGAGAGAGAGCCGAAGAGACTGTATGGAGGACCAGCTTTGAGCAGATAGCGCTGTCTCCAAAGGTGGCCCCCATAAAGCAGCTATTGTTCTCAGAGCACTGACAAGGAGCCAGGCCTTTCTCCGGCTTCCTGTGTGACCCTCCCAAGAGCCCAAGAGTCGGAAGCATCATCACGCCCACGTTCCAGATGAAGAAAGTGAACTGCAAGAAGCCAGGCAGCTTGCCCACATCACCCAGTGCACACATGACAGAGAGCACCAGAGCAGGAAAGGAGGGCCCAGGCCAGTCTGGAGCCTCCATTTCTAGAGGAAAGGTGAGAGGAAAGTCCTGGAGAGGGGGAAATGAGAGTCCATGGAAAATGAGGCTAGGCTTCCCTAAGAAAGAGATCAGGGGCTGCAAAGCCTTGACCACATCTCTCTCCAGCTCTGCTCAGCAGCCAGAGGCAGGAGCAAGTGGTTGGTGGGAGAGTCAGGGCATGAGACATTCACATTAAGCTTTAGCAGGAGGCCCCTGCAGCCAGGGGATTTCAGATGGGAGGAAAGACATAGATGGGGAAGGAAAGAAACCAGGAAATCTAGGAGAGGTGGAGGGCCTGGCAATCGAAAGAAGGTGAACCAAGGGTCTCAGAAGAGCCAAGTGGGTATGGGGGAGGGGACAAGGCCCCGAACAAGGAGGATGTTGGCAGAGGGGACTTCTGTACCATGGGACGGTTTAAGGCCCCTGCCTACTACCCATACTGTCAAAGTCACAGGAGGGCTGTCATGGCAAACTGTAAGGCTGTCTACAAGTACCAGGGACAATGACTCCCCAGCATCCCACTCCAAGGGCCAGGTGATGGCAGGCATCAAGACACAGGCAATTTGTCTTTTCAAGATCATTGCAAGATTTTTTGCAATGATGGAAATGGGAAAATCCATCCAAGACATAATTATGTCCATGTGGTGGAAAAGCACTCATTCTGTTTCTTTTCCTCTGAAACTTGGCTCCTTCTCTTCCTGTGACTTGCCCAGGGCCAGGCCAGGCAGATGGAAAAGCCAGTGTCAGTGATGCGGGGGGCCGTTCATGGCACAGGGCTTAGGAACCTGGATGCTCTGGGAGAGCCTTGCTTGTTCATGTTGTCCAGGGAAAAGATTGCCTCTGTCCACAGGAAGAGCTGGGTTCCGGCAGCTGGGGAGGCTGCTTGCAACTGACAGGGTATTAACTGCGAAGCCTGTGGGTGGGAAAATAAAACTCCTCACCTCTCATGCCAAATGAATATTTAAATTGGGACCAGGTGTGGTGGCCTGGCACCGTGGCTCACGCCTGTAATCCCAGCACTTTGGGAGGCCAAGGCAGGCAGATCACTTGAGGTTCAATTCGAAACCAGCCTGGCCAACATGGTGAAACCCCATCTCTACTAAAAATACAAATATTAGCCAGGCATGGTGGTGTGCACCTGCAATCCCAACTACTCAGGAGGCTGAGGCAAGAGAATCACCTGAACCTGGGAGGCGGAGGTTGCAGTGAGCCGAGATCGCCCCACTGCACTCCAGCCTGGGCAAAGAGTGAGACTCCATCTCAAAACAAACAAACAAACAAACAAATAGGCAGGCGTTTTTTAAAAGATGGAGAAGAGTTGGCCCAGAAGAAGCAAAGCATGTACCAAAATATGAGCTGTCCAACAGCGTGAACCCTTCAGAGCAGCAGCAGCCCCGGGGGTGCACAGTCCAGCCCAGTGGACCGAGGGCGGGTTTGGCCTGGATTTCCAGAAACAGCCTGTGGCGAGGTCTGCTCACGGGGACCTTTATCTCTGGAAAAGCCTAGGGAGTGCACGCTTCAGATCACTTGCCTCTGGAGATTCAAGAACTTCTTTTTCTATCTCCACGTCCCGGTGGCTGACCTTGGTGGCCTGGTCAGGGTCTTCCCCCGAAAAGGTTAGAGGTGCCTGGGGCAAGAGGGTGAGAAGTCAAAGGGTTCCATCACGGGAGATTTGTCACCTACCTCACCCAGTTTGTTTGACTGAATTCCCCAAGACCCAAAGTGCCCGTTTATTCATTTCTGACCTGGCCTAAAGATAATGCTGGGCTCAGAGAGAAAGCTGACAAAACTGTCGGTGTATCTAGAAGACAGCATCATGGACTGTGAAATGTCACAGGTAGTGTCTTTTTCCTCCAGCAAATGGGCCCCGAGGCTCAGGCAGCAGCCACCCCCGATATGGTGCCAAAGTCAGACCAGATCCCGCCCAGTAACCGGGTGCTGGAGATGCTGAGCCAGGCCTGCATCCCTCCGCAGAGACGCCCAGAGCCTCTGGACAGGGAGCGAAAGGAAACGGTTCTAACAGAGCATCTGCCTCCAATTACTCAGGAAGAGCACAGCACTTTGGAGAACGCATTTTCTTCCACAAGCCAGGGAGGGAACACATGTGGGATCCAACAGGAGCCCCAGCCTGGCTTCCCCTCCCAGTCACACTGCCAGGCGCAGGGCAGGACTTGGACACGTGGCTTTGCCTCTGCAGCATAGAGACCACAGAGGGACTGACAGGAGCACCATTTAGAACTCCAGAAGGCTGTGACAGTCAGAATCTCAGCAGTCCCTCTGTAGAATGGTTCTTTTTTTTTTTTTTAATTCGACTTCTTCCTGGTTTAGGCTTGGGAGGATGCAAGAATGGTTCTTATTTTTCTGATTCAGGGACCCCTTTGGGAATCTGGTGAAAAAAGTTATGAGTCTGTTCCTCCAGAACATGCACAGACACACAAGAACCTGCGCGTCATTTCAGAGTGTCCGCAGACTCCCTGACAGCCTGGACTGCAGGTTAGCTCCCATCTCCTCTGTCTCCCTGGAGCAGGTGAGGTGTGGCTAATAGAATGCAGAGCAGGACAGGACTCCAGAACTCCCAACCCACAGCCTTTTTATCTTTCCTCACTGCCTCCATGTGCCTGACAGATTTCAGAGCCTGTGGAGAACTTTGGAGAATGGAAACTTCCCTGTGTTGATTCTAACCTGACTTCATCCACCCCTGAATCAAGAACCCCAGTCAGGCCCCCTGTCACCCCCCACACTTTTAAGGCTTGCATTCACGGCTTGAAGTCCCACACCCCTGGGAGGGTGGCTCAGGGTCAGCCAGGTATCGGATGCCAACAGGCTTGTCTAGGAGCTGCTGCCTGCGAGAAGGCACTGGGCTTGGAGAGAGCAAAAGGTCTCATCCTCAAGGTCTCATCTCCACCAGGCCATGGGGTCCCAAAAAAGTCACATAGTAAACAGAATGGGTATTTTTAGGCCCAAAATAGCCTGAACTAAACTCATGAAACTGACTTATTAGGTCAGCTGTATTCGCCGGGGAAATAATGCTCTTTTTTTCTCCAACTATACTACCTATGAAATTCCTCTTATTTGGGCAATATCTCCACCATTCCCTAAGGCCTGCTTTTTAGGGGCTATGACTCACTTTCTGGTACTAAATGTCCAGCTCAGGCCCGGCTAGCTTCTGGGTGTCCACTTTGCACTCCAGGCAGTGGAAGTGTCAGTGGTCCCCACTGTGGTCTCTCTTGATGCCCTGCAGCAGAGACAGCCCCAGACAGCCCCCCACACCATATGGGGTTTTCAAGGATGTGCAGAAGGAGGACATGAATTGCCAGAGCCACCTGGCAGCAGCGAGGCCAGCAGAAGTGATGCCCACCAGGTGCCAGACACTGCTCGAGTCTGGACATTCTACAAGCCTGGCAGAGTCCTGACTCTCAAGGAGTTCATAGTCTAATGGACACGCAAGTGAAGGATACGTTTATCTGGCAGCCAGAAGGTGAATGTGCTTTGTAAAATGACTCGATTCTTAAGATCATAGAGAGCAGAGACGGCTATCTATGTCGATTTTTATTACAGTTTAATCTGGAAAATTCAAAAATAGCTACATGAGTCACCAGTCAGGAGATGTGTTTCAGGGTAGATGGCAGTTTGCTGAGCAAAGAACCAGGAGGCTATGGGGAGAACGGACATGTTCTAACCCTAGTCCCTGGAGGGCATTAAACCTCTATCCCTGTTTCTAATTTGCTTTTGCTGCATAAGACAGACATTGATAGAACAAAACTGCAGACAACTCTCCAAGCTATAGGAGGCAGCTGTCCCCAAGTTTCAGGGGACGGAAAGGGCAGCAGAGTTTGCTTTAGGGCTGCTCTGATAATGAGTTTCCTGATAATAACAAACAGCACAGGTGAGGTTTGTTATTCCTTTTGTCCTCATACCAACCGTATGACATTGAACTACTGTTTTACCCGTATTACAGATGAGGAACTTGGGAAAGAGAAAAGTTAAGTAACATGTCTTATGTGACTTACTAATAAGAAGGCACTTAGAAACTCTTTCCTGGGGAAATTGAAGCAATTTATAATTGCGCCCCTGATAGGACATAACCAGTGGGTAGGGGAGTATTTTCATGAGTGGTCCAGTTCTAGAAGGCAGGTAATTCATGTAACAGCGTATTTTCCTAAATGGCATTGCAAAAGTGGCTGTGGCTAGAATCCCAAGGGATTTGCGATGCTGGCAATGAGGGGGAAGCCGAGAGAAACTGTCTAAAGTGCAGGCTACTGACCCTGCATCAGTGCTGACTGAGTTTGGGATGCGGGCTGATGCCAGGAGAGTGAGTGATTCCAGGAGAAATCAGCTGTTCTGCCTGCCTCCCACGGGGCCCTAAAACTGCGCTGTGTGCCTCAGTGCACCACCAGTGCAAGAGCCCACGTTGGAGGAGGACAAAGGCCCCGGGGAGAGCAGAGCTGGATATGCAAGGGCTGGAAGACAGGAACCAGAGTACGCAGGGCCAGTCTGCCAGGAGCAACACTGAGCACCTGCTTCAAGCAGCCCAAGGCCAGGAGGGCTTCTCAGCCACTGTCCTATCCACTACCCTGCTCTGGTGCTGCCAGGAGGAGAGCTGGGGGATGGGAGCTGGCGTGTTGGAGGGAACTTGGGCATGACTTAGGTGCAGGCCCTCCACGCCTCCTCTATGGAGTCAGCCCTTGGGGAGTCCGAAAAGCAGAGGCAGCCTATCCCACTGCAGGAGCTGGCAGGGTCAGGTGGTGTGCAGGAGGAAGCAGAAGAAAGAGCACAGCAAGAGGGGCCTGGAAATGGGAGCAAAGTCATCAAAGGCATGGCACCTTTTTCAGCGGATGGGCATGGCCTCAGAGGTGGTGGCAAGGAAGAACAGGAGTCTGGCTAGCTGTGTGGAAGCCTTTTGGGGCACCTGAACAGAGAGCCACCTTCTGCCCCCTCACATCCAGCTGCCCCCGGATTCATTGTGCAACTGCTGATAAAATAATGGCTGTCATTGATGGTGTGCTTACTGCGTGCCAGGCATTATGTTAACAGCTATTTTATTCAATCCTCTCAGCAACCCTGTGAGGTCCCTACAACCTTTTGAGAGAGATGATAGAATCCGTCACATCACATGGCTGGGAAGAAGTCTCAGTCTGTGCAACTCAAAGTCCATTCTTAACCCCCCACCCTCCTGCACACACTCACCTGGATCTCCCCCTGGCTGAGACTAGAGGTGCTATCCGGGAGGGTCCCACAAGCCACTGAGGATCAGAGATCCCCCGCGTTCTTAATGTTTTGCTCCAGAAGGAATGAGAGCTGAGTGTGGTGCAGGCACACACTGTGCCAAGGCCCCCGGAGTGCAGATCTAAGATTCAAGATGCATAGGGCACAGGCACTCTTTGGTCACTGAGGCTGGGTCACCCCCTCCTGCCACTCCCTGTGTCTTCCCCATCCATGCCCCCACCCCCACCCCAGCTGTGAGCAGTCAGTGATGCCCTTTTAGAAACCATACTATAGGCTGGGCACAGTGGCTTACGCCTGTAATCCCAGCACTTTGGGAGGCCAAGGCAAGCAGATCACGAGGTCAGGAGTTCAAGACAAGCCTGGACAATATGGTGAAACCCCGTCTCCACTAAAAATACAAAAATTATTCGGGTGTGGTGGCACGCACCTGTAATCCCAGGTACTTGGGAGGCTGAGGCAGGAGACTCACTTGAACCTGGGCGGAGGTTGCAGTTAACCAAGATTGCACCACTGCACTCCAGCCTGGGCGACAGGGTGAGACTCCTTCTCAAAAAAAAAAAAAAAAAGAAAGAAAGAAACCAGACTACAGAGAATGTGGCTGTTTTCTGGATGGCTTCAACCTGCTATCCAACAACAATCAAACCCATATCATGCTCTGGCAAGGCCACGTGGTCCTCCAGGCCCTGACATGGGCACAGTCATCGGCCAGCAGTTCCATTAGACAGGGGACAAGCTGAATGCAGCGTGAGGCCTGAATCTACCACAGGGAAGCCATCTTACCCAGGAAAAGGACTTCTGACCCCCAAAGCAGAGAATGTGCCCAACCTATTTGTGGTGAAGAGACAACTCATTCATTAAATGAGAACTCATTCATTGAACTCATTCATATGAAAGTCATGGCCACTCATCTGTGCACCATGTCTCTGAAAAGGCCCCTGGGTCTGGGCAGCAGGCAGCCTGTCCACTCCTCCCCCACAGGCCGCTCCTGGCCAGCTGCTCCATCTCCGTCTCCTGCACATAGCCCTGCTTCTTGCCTCACTGGTCCTGTTCCCTCAGTCCTGGGATGCTGCTCTTGGCTCCATAGCTGTTTGGCTGGATGCCTCTGAATAGAACATTTAGCCTCTATGTTCTTCTATTTCTTCAACTGGGAAACAGAGAGAAATGTGGTCATCATTTTTTAGAAGGGGAAGGAGTCATTGGAAGGAATAGCCTGGTAAAGATTGAAAACCCATCAACTATTTGGAAGAAAAGCTGCTACATAAAGAAGCTGCTTGACCCAAGGCCCATTGTGTACGATTCTTTGAGGTCCATCTTGTTTATTTTCCTGGCTCACAATCCCCAAAGGTTGGGGTGGGCCAAAGGCAAACCTGCCCTTTGCAGGGGCCTCGCCTGTCAAATTAATCTGATGAGTTGCTGGAGCAGTGTGTGGAAGGGAACGTGGCCCTGTGAGGTTAGCTGTGGAATCTCTGCTGGAGAGAAATGATGCTGGCCCAGGGGAGATGTGCCCTGTGCCCAGCCTGGGCAACCCAGTTCACTTCTCGGGGAATATGCTCTCTCTTCCTTCTCATGAGAATAAGAACCCCAACACTACCCCTTGAGAGCCTCCTACCTTGGTCCCCTGAGAACCTGATGGGGCTGGCAGGGAAGGGATGATTATCTCTGTGTTATAGAGAAAAAAAAAGACTTATTCAAAGTCACAGAAATAAGTGGGGACAAGATCTCAGTCTGCTGCCTGCATGACTCATTTTCATACAATACATACCTTGACCCTAACACAGAGCTGAGATGCAAGTCAAACGAAAGAACGCACAGAGGTCCTTCTGAAAGGGGTGAAGCTCTACACGGTGTGTCCAGCAGAAATAGTGCAAGCCACATATGTGATTTTTAAGTTTCCTGGTAAGCACATTTAAATTGTAAAAGAAACAAGTGAAATTACTTTTCATCGATGTTATATTTTATTTAATCTCATATATCCAGAATATCATTTCAACATGTAATCAATATAACAAAAGTATCACTGAAATATTTTGCCTTCTTTCATACTAAGTCTCGGGAATCTCGTGCGCACCTTACACTTCCGCACACTTCACTTAGCACTAGCCTTGTTTAGGTGCCCAGTAGCCGCGTGCGGCCGGTGGCAACTCTTTGGGACAGCTTGGTTCTGTCAAATGGCGGGGCAGGTACCTCCTGCCAAGCCACTCCTCAGCTGGGGCAGTTAGGAGGGTCCACAAGGCTGACTCGAAGGAGCTGGAGAACAGCTCCGGGACGGAGAACAGGAGCAGTGGAAGGAACTCGAGCACTTTCGAGCACTTTCCCTACCCCGGGCTCTTTCACCATTTTTTCTTTTCACCAGAACCTTTTCCCAACAAAAATTGGATGCAAAGCCTCAATGTAGGAAAGAAATGAACCCAGAGCTCTCCAGTTGAAGGGCTCAGACCAGCCAACAGGCCTCAACAAGGTGCCCCCGAAGCTCCCACTAGAAATTTTAAGTGTTTTTCTTGTAGATATTAAATAGTGGGGCTTGCTTGGTTTTCTTGTTGTTGTGGTGGTGGTCGTGGTGGTGATTTTTTGAGACAGTCTCGCTCTGCCACCCAGGCTGTAGTGCAGTGGCACGATCTCAGCTCACTGCAACCTCTGCCTCCTGGGTTCAACCAATTCTCCTGCCTCAGCCTCCCCAGTAGCTGGGATTACATGCACACACCACCACACCTGGCTAAGTTTTGTATTTTTAGTAGAGACAGGGGTTCACCATGTTGGCCAGGCAGGTCTCGAACTCCTGACCTCGTGATCCACCCACCTCGGCTTCCCAAAGTGCTGGGATTACAGGCATGAGCCACCGCGCCCAGATCTTTAGCCTGACAATTTCTGCTTTTTCACTGGGGCGTTTAGGCCGTTTGCATCTGATGTGATCGTCGATTTGCAGTAGTGATGCATAAAGCTACCACCCTGCTGTTTGCTTTACACTTGTCCCGTTTGTTCCTTGTTTCTGCTTTTCCTCTCTTCCTGTTCTCTTGTCGACTAAATTTCAGCTTACATTTTATTTTCACGATTGACTTATTACCTAAACATCTTTGCTATAATTTTGATAGCTGCTCTACAGTTAATAATTTGTATGTTTAACTTGTCACAGTCTGACTTTAAATAATAATAATACCACTTCATGGATAAAATCTTTGCAACAATATACTTCCACTTCTCCCCCACATCTTTTGAAATATTGTCGTGTATTTTACTTCTACAGATGCTCTGCATCAGATTCCGGTTGTGTCAAAGTCTAACCCCCCTCAGCTAGAGAGCTCCGGTTTGATCTCTTTACTGCACAGGGTGTAAGTACCATGATCCATTGTTATTATTTTTGCTTTAAACAGTTGATTATCTTACTAAACATTTGAAAATCTGAAAAAGGCTTTTATATTTACCCACATATTTATCATTTTTTTACTCTACCTTCCTTTGTGGAGATCCAACCTTCTGTCTAGTATTATTTTCATTTTGCCTAAAGAACTCAATTTTTTTTGTAATTCGGGTCAGTTGGTGACAGATTTTCTCAGCTTTTGTGTATCTAAAAGTTTTAATTTTACCTTCAATTTTTGTTTTGTTTTAGAGATGGGGTCTCAGTATGTTGCTCTGCTGCAGTCCAGTGGCTATTTACAGGTTCAATCATAGCACACTACAGCCTCTAGCTCCTGGCCTCAAGTGATCCTCCCACCTCAGCCTCCCAAATAGCTGGGGCTACAGGCATGCACCACTATGCCTAGCTTGTTTTCAGTTTTGTTAGATATTTTTGTTGGATATTAAATTCTAGGTGGGCAGTTCCCTTTTCCTTTTCAGCACTTTAAAGATGTTCCAGGCCAGGCATCATAGCTCATGCCTGTAATCCTAGCACTTTGGGAGGCTGAGGTGGGAGACTGCTTGAGCCTAGGAGTTTGAGACCAGCCTGGGCAACATGGCAAAACCCATCTCAAAAAAAAAAAAAAAAAAAATTAGCCAGGCATGATGGTAGTGTGTACCTGTAATCCCAGCTACTTGGCAGTAGGATGCTACATAGGATGCTGAGGTGGGAGGATCACCTGAGCCCAGGGAAGTCAAAGCTACAGTGAGCCATGATCACACCACTGCACATCAGGTGGGGTGATAGAGTGAGGTGTGCCACTTACTTCAAGCTTGTATATTTGGGGGATGAAGCATCTGTAGTCATTTATTTTTATTTTTATTTTTCCTTCTCTGTACTTAATGTCTTTTTTTCCTCTGGCTGTTCTACAGATTTTCTCTTTATCACTGATTTTCAGTCATTTGTGGCATGCTTTGGTATGCTTGTGTGTGTGTGTGTGTATTTACCCTACTGCAGGTTCACTGAAATTCATCTGTAAGTTTATAGTTTTTATCAAATTTTGAAAAAAATTTGGCCATTATTTTTTCAAATATTTTGGATCCCTTCCTCTCTCTGCCTTTTCTTTCTGGGACTCTCATTACTCATACATTAGATCTTGTAATATTTCCCCATGTGACAATGAGGCTTTATTCCTTTTTTCTCCAATCTTTTTGTTCTGTCCTTCATCTTGGATAGATTCTACTGCTATGTCTTTTAGTTCAATAATTTCTGCAGTGTGTCATCTAGTTTTAATCCGACACAGGAAATTTTTTGTTTTATATATTGTTTTGTCTTTTTAGCTTCCGTTACTCTCTTCATCATCTTTGCATTTTACTTCGCATCCTTGAGCATTTGCATAATGTTTATCACAGTTGTTTTAATCTCCTGTGTGCTCATTCCATCATCTCTATCACGTCTCGGTTGGTCTATCAGCTGATTTTTCTCCTGTGTATGAATCACATTTTCTTGCTTAGTAATTTTTGTGAGTCTAGTAATTTTTGATTGGTTGCTGAACATTGTGAATTTAATGTTGTTTAGCACTAGGTTTTGTGATATTTTAATAAAGAGCGTTGGGCTTATTCTTGCAGCAGCTAAGTCATTTGTGAGTCAGTGTGATCCTTTTATGCCTTGTTTTAAAACTCTTTTAGGGCAGATCTAGACTATATTCTAAGGAAAAGTTAGCCCCGCTTCTAATGCATGGCCCTTCTAGCATCTCTGGTGAGAGCCCCACATATGCAACCTGGTTTGCACTGTGGCTGGAGGGAAGTTGAGTGATTCTTGGCCTCATGTAAACTCTGGGAATGGTTCGTTTTTATAGCTCCTTGATAATGGTTGTTTCTTTGGAAGTTGATCTTGTCCAGGCACTAAAGTTTCACACATGTACAGATTGGTCTTTAGCCAAAGACTTAAGGAAATCTCTATGCAGATTTCTGGAAACTTTCCTTTCTGGAACTCTGCCCTGTCAATTCTAGCCCCTTTGGCCTCCCCCAACTCCAAACTCATCCTTCTTAGCAAAGCAAAATTGCCAGGCTCTATCTGTATTTCTCCCTCACCCCTGTGCTATAGTCCAGAAATTATTGCCAACACCCTCAAGGAGAATCCAATGCATATTTCTGGAGCTCTTTCTCTGCACAGTTCCCCTCCTGCAAATTCCAGCCTCCTTTTTGTCCCCAAACTCGTTCTCCTCAGCTCAGAGAAACCTGCGTGCTGTGCTTAGGATCCCCACCTCCTACAACACAGTCTAGAAAATGCCTCAAGCCAGAAAGCCATGACAGTCAGAAGGCTTATCTCATTTGTGTCCTCTCCCCCCAAGGATCACAGTTCTACATTGCCAATTATCCAAAGTCTACAAGCAGTTATTTCACATACTATGTACGCTCTTCTAGTTGTTTATAATGAGAGGGTAAGCCTTGTCCCAATTGCTCTATCATTGCCAGAAGCAGAAATCCTCTTTAAGAACTTTCAACTATAAAATTGTTTAAGTCATATATTTAGTCTGTCTCTTCCACTAAAATATAAGCCACATGAGGGGTAGCAACTATGTCTGTATGATACACTGCTGAATCCCCAGTGCCCAGCACCAGGCTGTAACGCAGTAAGAACTATGAGGAAAAAATACATTACAGTATTATAATTCTGGGGCTGGATGTTGGCACGGATCAGGGAAAGAGAACAAAATGAGGTGGGGTGGAGGGAGGGAAACAGCATGACACAAAGAGAACCACCAGGGCCCATGTGGGTTCCAGGTTTGCATTTGGATCTCATTTCCAATCTGGGCTGTCCCTGTGAGACACATGCCTTCCACTTGGACTTGACTAGTTTCATAATGAAAGATTGGAAGTAAATGCTTTAAAATGTGGGTATTGTGCTAAAGCAGTGCACTATATTTTCCAACACTTTCTGTAATGTAGTTAGAAAACTTAAAATAATTTTAGAAATCCTCACAGATTATTGCCTATGATTTTATTGCTTGACAAACTTCGTTGTTGTAAACTTCAGGTTGCTGTGGTGAAGGCACTGGCCAACTGATGAAATCATTTCTTCCTTTGCAGAGTGCCTTCCCCCACCTCACACAGCCAGTGTGACTTCTATCCCCAAGGAATAGGGCACCAGGTGTCCCTAATTCTTACTCTCACTCTCCTCCCAACCTGCACAACCACCCACTTGCATCGATCCAGTAAGCTTCATACATGTCAGCTAATGAACTGTAGAATTACACAAATATTGAGAGTGACACCAACTGCAGCCAAACAGCCAAGTCACAAAATACTGAACCCATGTAGGTCAAGGACCACCTCTGATCTAACAAGCTAGCTAAATAAAAAAGACTCCTGTCTGATGTGAGAGCACAGTAACAGACTTGGGTGATTCAGAATATCAAATTTCTTTGCAAGTGGGAGCCTACTGGCACATGATTACCATTAGTCCACTTAAGACCCCTCTGTTATATTTCTTTCCTGCCACCTTTATGTCCACTCCTATTCCTCCCATAGGCTACCATTCTATTCTAGTAAATATATCTTGCTTATTTGCATATATTTAAAATTATGCAAATGTGTTGTTATATATACTGTGTTCCTGCCCCCAAAAATTCATGCTGAAATTTAATCCCCAATGTGGCTATATTGAGAGATGAGGCCTTTAAAGGTGATTGGATCATGAAGGCACTGTCCTTATGGTGGATTAATCTCATGGATTAACAGATTAATGGATTAATTTAATGGGTTACCATGGGAGTGGGATTCATGGCTTTACAAGAAGAGGAAGAGAGACCTGAGCTAGCACGCTAGCACACGCAGTCCCCCTCACCATGTGACAGCCTGCACGACCCTGAGACTCTGCAGAGTCCCCACCAGCAAGAAGGCCCTCACCAGATACAGCCCCTCAACCTTGTACCTCTCAGCCTCTGAATCTGCAATAAATAAATACCTTTCCTTTATAAATTACCCCATTTCAGCTCTTCTGCTATAAACAACAGAAAAGGGACTAAGGCAATATTCCATTTTGTGTTTTCCTTTTTCCGATAATATATTTGTTCAGATCCATCCATATTTCTATGTATACATCTAATTCATTGCTGTTAATTGCTACATAATACTTCGTGGCGTGGGTCCATCTAGCCCTCCTCCCAATGATAGACATTCAGCTTGCTTCCAACTCCCACAACCAAACAGCACTGTAGTGAACAGCCCTGTGCAATGAACAGGTCCCTTAGGTAGCTGTGTGAGAACTTCTAAGGGATATATATCCTGGATGGAAATTATGGGGTCACAGGATATATATATAAATAATTTGCCAAAATAGTACCGGATTACTCTTGACACACTGGCTGCACAGTTCCTCCACTTCAGGATTTCTCAGCCTTGACCCTATTACCATTTGGGGCTGGATAATTCTTGGCTGTGGAGACATACCCTGTGCACTGTAGGACGTTTAGTAGCATCCCCGGGCTCTATCCACTGGATACCAGTAGCACCTCCCTCCCCCAGTTGTAACAACAAAAAGTGCCTCCTGACACTGCCAAATATCCCCTGGGGCAGGGGGAGTCTCTGCGGGGTGAGAACCACTGCTTTATCCCATTTTTGCCAACACTTGGCATGATCCAGCGTTTTTTTTTTCTCTCTACCAGTTATTTTTAGCACCTTTTCATAGCCTGACGGCTTTTAGGATTTTCTCTGTTAATTTTCTATTGAGATCACTGACCTCTTTTTGTTAATTTACAGGAGTGCCCTCTATGTTCTTGATACTTGAGCTTTATTAGACTTGACATAGCAAATATCTTCTCCATTCTCTCAGCTAATTAACTCTATCCATCTTCACTGACAGAAATCTAAATTTTCATGTAATCAGATTATTTTGCTTTATGGTTTGCGCTTTTGAAGTCTTATTAAGGACCTTTCTTGCCCTAAGTCACAAGCTGTTTTCCTCTATTAGCTTTATACTTTTACCTACTACAATCTGGCCTTTAATCCACATAGAGCTCACCTTCTACGTAGTGTTGGGTAGGAATCCACATTTACATTTCTCTGTGCAGTGAGAATTCATCCACCCCATGTAGTGAGAATCCTTCCTTTTTCCTACCCAGTTTGTGGTGCCTCTTCAATTGTAAATTAGGTTCCCAAAGACACATGGATTTGTCCCTGAGCTTTCCATCCTGTTTCATTCATCCAGTTGCCTGTCCTTGTACCAATGCCCACAAACTCTAATTCCATGACCCTGTAACATGTTTTCATAACACAGCAAGCCACCCCTCCCTTACTTCTTCAGTGAACTATTTCTCTGTTTGTAACTCAGAGTAATTTATCAGATTTCTCAAATTATCCATCTGGAATTTTTATTAAAGTCGCGCTGACTTTATAAAATTATTTGGGAAAAAGTAACTTTTTTATATTGTTATCCCATCCAGGATTATTCAGATCTCCTTTTTCCTATTTAACTTTTAGGGTTTTCTATAAAGAAGTCTGTGCATTTACATTGGCTGCCGAACACTCTATTTGTGCCTGCCATTATGGCGGTATTGTTTCTAGTTCAAATTGCTGCTTGTTAGGAGCTGAATTGTCCCACCTCCACCCCAAATTCCTTTATGTTGAAGTCCTAACCCCCAGTATCTCGGAATGTGACTATTTGGAGGCTGGGCCGTTAGAAAGGTAATTAAGTTACAATGGGGTGGCTAGTGTGGGTGCTAATCTAATAGGACTGATGTCCTTATAAGAAGAGACTGGACACACAGACTGAGACTGTACGGCACAGATTGAGGAATGACCTTGGTGAGGACACAGCAGGAAGAGGGGCCTCAGAAACCCACCCTGCTGTCATTTTGATCTGGGACTTTCAGCCTCCACAACAGTGAGATAATAAGCTTCTGCAGAAGCCACCCAGTCTGTGCCATTTTGTTATGCCTCCCTAGCAAACCAGTGCCTTGCTCTTAATTTTTAAAGTTTCTCTTATATCCAAGGTTGCGCACTTGTTTTCTACCCAAGTTTGGGTGTGATTCAGAATCACTGATTTCCTCCTAGGGAGCTCCCTCTTGGTACCCATGTTCGCAGAAAGCTAGTAAGTTCATCAGAAAACTGCCTCGAAGCAAAAAAAAAAAAAAAAAAATTGCCAGAAAAGCCCATGAATAGTCCCACCCCACAACAGCTAGCATTCTTGTTCTCCAGATTCAGCTTTTTCTCTCCCTGGCTGCAAAGTGCTGAATACACCTAGGTAGGTTTTGCCTCTATATTGGTGACTCCCTCTTGCATAGAAACACCTCTTTAAAAGATGTGTCAATAACACATTCTGAGTTACCATCAAAGCTGCCAAACCTAGAAGCTGGGGGAGCTATTTTGTTTCCTCTCATAACGTGCAGACAGAATCATCCAATAGTGATGACCTGCAAACTTCATCACAAATACTATATGCCACTAAGTCGGCAGGTGCAATTACTCACTCTCCCAGAAATCTCCGGTCCCGAAAGCAGCAAGGTCCCACTGTGCGTAAGTTAGAAGTCTGCCAACCTAAATCAGCATTTTTCACCATTTTTAGTTTTAAAAGCTTATTGACATGGAAAATTGACATCTCCTTAATCTGTAGTTGGTAATTTACCACCTACACTTTAATGAATGGAATAGGACTGACTGGCCATGTTTTATTTTGTATTTCTATTCCCCATCCTCCCACCAAAAATCAGCTTTAACTGATTACTAGAGGCCACACAAAAGCTTTCAGGGAGGCAGCTTTTCAGAGCCATTCACCCAATACAATAAGCTTGTTTGGAAAGCCTTGCTGACGCTTCCATTTCACCGGAGGGCTGTGCAAGTGCCCCCCCAGGACGGAGCCCACCCCTCCTGCTAGGAGCCATCACCTCCCACAAACCTGCAGAGAGGACTGCAAAGCAGGCTTCCGGAAATGGCTTAAGCTAGCTTTCACTAGCATGAACCCCTTTTTTCTCTTTTGTGTTCAACGGCAATCATCCCCCACAGGCTTCCTGACACCAGCAGAGGCGCATCACGGACACAAACAGCATTTCTTAAATGGCTTTATTAAAGGCTATGAGTATAAAATATGACCAAGTTACAAGTCATCAGTAAGAATTTATTATTTTTGAAAACGTTAATTAAAGAAAGGGAGATGCAAAGAAAGGGAGGCTGTTCCTGACATCCACACAGCGGGTGTGGCTCCGACGGGTGACAGTGCCCCGCTGTTCCCAATGGGGCAGCGCCCCCAAACCCAGTGGACAAGGGAGGGGCCCCCAGAGGAAACAGAGGCTGGTTGCTGATTTCTTGGGGAAACTTCTGTAAAAAATGCAGACACTGAATCCTTGAGCTGAATCCCAGGTGCAGAGACTGGGGGAAGGTGGAGAATCCAAAAATCATGCTCAGGTTTCTCCTGAAAAGTGTGTCTTTTCTCCAAAATAAATATAAACTCCTGGTTTTAGAAACTCCCTCCTGAGGCATGGGAGGAAAAACGTGGCAAATGTAGAGCTAAGAAACCATGCTGGTAGAGGCTTTGCCAGAGGTGTAAAGGAAGATCCGTCGGTCAGGCAGGATGAAGACCTGCGCATGAGCCCGCCGTCCCTTCTTCCAAAAGCAGAGCAAAGCGACGCTCCTTGAGGACTCCCTCCAGGATTTCCTAAGTTTTGATTTTACGTTGAATCTCAGGAGGCTATACCATTAAGAAACATTATAATCAGAGTTAACACTGCTGGGTGCTGGGCCCCAGACGGTACTAAGTGAGGCAGAGGCTTTTAATAATTCCTACACCCCCTCAGCACCAAGAAGAACTTGGAGGGAATATTGGGCCTTATGAGAAAGTGGGAAAGAAATTAGAATTTCTCCCAAGAGAACAGGCAGATAACCTTGACCTACTGTCTCGGACACAGGTCTTTGTTCTGTGCTACACCAACACTACAGAATACAAACTCATACATACGCACTCGCTCCCATAGATTCCACAGCAGCCCCGTGCCCTCCAGGCAGAAGGTGCAGGCAGGTGGCGGCTGATGCTGAGGATCCCTGTGTGAATAGCGTTGCTAGCCCCAAGGGGAGCTGGAGCCTGCTCAGGCTGTGGCAGCTGGGATTTCTAAGCTCCTTCTTCCCTCACCACCATGCTGAAACCTTTTTGGCTTCATGTGTATCAACTATACTTAAATGGTACAGAAAGAACCTATATTTGAAAAGTTAAAGTGAGTCACTGAAGGAGAATGAAAACTCCACACCCCAAGGAGCCAAATGAGGTTTAGAGACATAAAGCAATTGGCAAGAACCAAAGCAAATGTTGGCTATGCCACAGCTTTGGCAGAAACTTTCCTGGAGGTGATGAGGGGTTGGGGTGAGTTGCTATGTGCTTTATTTTAGAGCCAGATAAAATAGTCTGGAAATCATTTCAGAAGGTGCTATGAAACAGGCATTTTTTAAAAAGAGAAGACACACTTTGGTATTGAAACCAAGCGCTCACTGGCAGGGGTCGCAGAGATTAAGGCTTCAGGTGAGAACGCAGTGATGGCAACGTGGAAGTGGCACCATACCGGGCTTGAGGCTCTGCGCGGACGCCTCCTACAGGCTCACGCAGCTCAGAGACCACTGGGCGGGGCAGCCTGTGAGCGCAGCAGCTTCCCTATGGGAGGTGGGCCACCTTGTGCCACTGGGCACCAGCTCCAAGAGATACTGCTGCTGTGACACCTCGCCAGTCTCCAGGGGTGCTGCTGGGTGATCACAAACTCCACTTTTCCGCTTCTGGTGGTGATCGGGACTGGGGAAGGTCCGTCATGATGCAGCTGGCTAGCCCTTGGGATAAAGATTGCCCACTGCCCCCACCAGTCTCATGCTGGAAGACTCAACACAACTAAGGAGAAGAGCCCTGTCCTCCAGCCGCGCCTGCCGTCTGCCCTGACTACTGCAGGTGACCAGTCCAGGGAACTACCAACAGGTCACATAAGCAACAAGAACTTCCAAAAGGAAATAGATATAAAACCAAGGAAAGTGGTAGCCCCACTGCTGATAATCTAGATACAAACTAATGCAAAGTTAATACAAAACTCTTTAAACATGCAACTCTTTTTAAACAACGATCCGTGCTCTGAATATGTATCAGGGCATGCCCGCAGTCGTTTCCTGGAAATGGCGTGAGGGTGGAGGGTGGCACAAGATGTGAGGGACGTGGCTTCCGTCAGAGAAGCCCTGGACAGCTGCGAGTGCTGGCTGAGAACTTCGCTGGGGGCCAGTCTTTCGGGGGTCCTGGTCAGCATGCTGATGTCATGGCTGATGACATCACCGTCCATCACCCGTCAAAGGGAATGCCATACATTTAAAAGGGGAGGGAGGGGGAATAACAAGGAGATGGAAATCACTTTTATGACTTCTGTGACATGGTTGAAAAACATCCTTTGAGGAGGGGGAAACTGGGTGGAGCTGAGAACAGAAGTGTTATTTACAAGATCTGAATCCGTAACAGACCTTAAACATTCCAGATGTAAAACTTCTGTTATCAAAACACTGAAAACAGCATAGATACCTGGCTCTACCAAAAGAGAAATCTGGCAATACTGACCAGTTTCCAAATGAGTAAGAAAAGAGTGTCGAGAAACCGGAAAATACACAGGAAAACGTGGCCCTTTTACACTCCTCCACCACACCACTTTGGAAAATATTTTAGAATTCTTCACTGTATTTTTCTAATACATTTTACCAATTGTCCAGAAAATCAAATCCCGTCTTCAAGACGACATTACTTGAGCTGACCTGTAGAAGGGACAAAAACATGAAAATAAGACATAAGTCTTTTTTTTCAGTTATGCATAATCTAAAAACAGCATCTCATTTAAAGCGACCCAGATGAAAGAGCCTACTTCTGTCTCAGAGGTTCCTTGACCTCAATTTATCTCAGCACTTGGAATCAGAAGATTAAATAAAGTTCAATGCAATCTATCCTCTGCCAGCATCCAACACTAACCCCTCTTCAACCCCAGGCATGTCTCTGAGCAGCTTACAGACCTTACAGAGAAAAGAACAATGTCTATTTTTCTGTAAATCTTTTGTGTTTCCGCATGACAGCCATGTTTAAATTTATTCATCCTAAATAAGAGACCAAATGATAAAGATATTCCTTCTAATATAAAACAAACATCACACGCAAACACAACAAAAAAGAACTTGCAAAGCTGAGAAAGTAAAGTGCAGAGAGCATGTGAAGCTTATTTCTTTCAGATCTTGTAAAAGGTTATGAAATGATTTTCCCAAACTCCAGGCTCAGCCTCCGAGGCTCAAGTAATCCTCTCACCTTGGCCTCCCACGTAGCTGGGACTACAGGCATGCACGCGTGCACCACAAGGCCTGGTTTAATTTCATTCTTCTGTCAGGGGAAAGGGCTTGACTGACAGGTCTCCTCTGTGAGCATGGGCTTTCTCAAGCTGCTGCTGTTTTCATAAACCTTCTGACCAGCTTCCACTCAGAGGCCCCTTTCCTCCAGGCTAATACCAGCAGATGTTCACCTGGTGGGCTGAGGTCTTCCTGAGCAAAGAAACCTTGACTCTCTGCCCTCCAAGCAGCCAGCGAGCAGAAAATGCATGCATGGCGACAGGAGCAGGCAGTGGGCTAAGGGACTCGCCCTGGAGGCCTGACTCAGGCTCAGTCTGGCTGCCTGTGAGACTGATGCGGAGTGAGGTAAAACACGCAGAAGGGAAGGGGCCCAGTCCAGCTCTCCTTGTTCTGGTTTCCTTCCAGTTTCTGAAATTCAGTGGCATTTCACTGCGCTCCCCCTCTCAGAAATCTGTTCTCTCAAAGGAATTTCATGTGCTGTCTCTCCTACTCTCCACTGCCCACACAGAAACACGTTCCTGCTTCTCTTTGGAGTGAAGACTGTCACCTACTTTATGGAAATACTTCCTTCAGAGGAAGGCCCAAGTGCAGAGTCTTATAGTGCTGGTTAGGGAGGCAGGGAACTGAGCCTGTCTGTAAGGAGGAGGCCACCGGCAGAAAACAATGGAGAGCTGGGCAGGTACTGGAGGAGGCAGGAAAGGAGAGGGCAGAAAGCACTGACTTAAAAAGGTACAGTGACATGAAGAGGAGGATAGGCTGGAGTGCTGATGTGAAGCACCGCTGGATCCTCCCTCCACAGGAGGACGGCACGTGCAGCCATCTGCCAAGGGAGGTGTGGAGGCACTGAGAACCCACTCTGGGAGACATTCAATGTCATCAGCGATGATCTCAACTCGACAACAAAATAACCAAAAATTAAAACATGGGCAAGGGACGACTGGACATTTCTCCAAGGGAGATACACAGATGGCCAACAAGCACATGAAATGATGCTCAGCATCGCTCATGATCAGGGGACAGGCAAGTCAAAACCACAGCGAGACACCACCTCACACCCCTTCACATGGCACCAGCAAAGACACAGAAAATAGCAAGTGTTGCAAGGGAGTGGAGAAACTGGAACTCATGTGGATGGAATGTAAAATGGCGCAGCTGCTGGGGCAAACGGTACGCAGGTTCTTCAAAAAAGCAAAACTAGAATCACCATGCGATCCAGCAATTCCACATCTGGGTATGCACCCAGAAGGGAAAGCAGGGGCTGGGAGAGGTATTTGGACACACACGTTCATAGTAGCACTATTCCTAACAGTCCACAATAGCCAAAAGGTGGAAGCAACCCAGGTGTCTGTGGATGGATGGGTGGATACACAAAATGTGGTCTAACCACACAATGGAATATTACTCAGCCTTAAAAGGCAATTCTACACATGCTACAACATGAATGAACCTTGAAGATACCACACTAAGTAAAATTAAGTCAGTCACAAAAGGATACATACTATATGGTGCCACTTATGGGAGGTACCTAGAGAAGTCAAATTCATAGAAACAGAAAGTAGAATGGCGGTTGCCAGGGGCTGGGGGGAGGGGAGGAATGGAATGGAAAGTTAGTGTCGTACGAGTCCAGAGCTTTAGTTCTGCAAGATGAAAGGAGTTCTGGTGATGGACGGTAGTGATGGTTACAGAGCATTGAGAATGTACTCAAATGCCACCACATTTAACTTTAAAATGGTTAAAATGGTAATTTTTTATGCATTTTACCATAATAAAAGACTTTTACAATTCATATGTGGAACCAGCCCAAATGCCCACCATTCAACGAGTGAATAAAGAAACTGTGAGATAGATATAGATATAGATATAGATATAGATATATAATGGAATACCACTCAGCCATAAAAAGAATGAATTAATGGCATTTGCAGCAACCTGGATGGAGTTGGAGGCTATGATTCTAGGTGAAGTAACGCAGGAATGGAAAACCAAACATCGTGCGTTCTCACTCCTAAGTAGGAGCTAAGCTGTGAGGATGCAAAGGCATGAGAACGACACGATGGACTTTGGGGACTCAGCGGGGAGGGGTGGAGGGGTGTGGAATAAAAGACCACAAATTGGATTCAGTGTGCACTGCTCAGGTGATGGGTGCACAAAATCTCACAAATCACCACAAAAGAACTTATGTAACCAAATACTACTTGTTCCCCAAAAACCTGTGAAAATAAAAAAATTTAAAAAAAAAGAGTGACCCCAGAGCCAAGGAGTCCCAAGGGCCAGAGGAGGCCAGGCGAGGCTAACATGGCAGCCAGGAGCCCAGTGAGGCCCGCAGAGGGGCAAGATGCAGTGTGGCCTCTCAACTGTGCCTGCCCGCCTTGCCAACAGGCAGCTCCCCCGGGCCCAAATCCAGGCCAATCCTAAAGAACAGACCACTGCCCTATGGGCAGCTCCCAAAAAGGCCCAGCACAGCCTTGAGCTGACAGCCCTGGGCACAGCACCTTCCAGGGGCCTCTCCAGACAGCAGCCCCCACACCCAGGAAGGTGCAGTGGGCCACGGAACCCTGACTGGTAAACAAAGTAGGGCACCCAGATGGACCAGCAAAACTTGTCTTGTTGCATATTTGTTGGTGGCTCAGCTCCGAGCCTAGACATTCTCTGACAAAGAGGCAGGGAAAGCAGAAAGGAGCGGGAGGGGAAAAAGAGCATGGGCACCTGTGGCCTGCCTGCTTTGTGGGGGACCCTTTGAGTCCCCGTGGAAGAGGGCCCACCCCGCCTGAGGACGCGTTGGTGCAGACCACCCACCTGTGCAAACTTGGGTTCCGAGAACAGGGTGTCTTCCCCGTCGTCCTGCCTGGCATCAGGAGACGGCAGCTTCCCCCTCGAGCTGGGCGGGGGTGGCCTCGTGCAGCGCGCTGCTGAAGGCCTGGACGGGCTGGGGTCTCTCACGTTCGGTGCTCACGCTGGGAAGGGGACGCTGCTCCTGGCAGAGGGTGCTGGGCTTTTCCACCTTGGCCTCCCTGTCCTTCGGGGCAGGTTCCTGCCGGTAGCAGGGAGGCAACACCTTCTCCCCCTTCTCCATGGACTTGATCTGGCTAGGGGTCAGCGACTGGAACTCGGCCTCAGGCCCCTCCCCTCGGGACCGCTCGGCGTTGATCTTCCAGAAGGACGCTTCCTCCTCCTTCCTGGTGGGGCCCAGGGCATCCAGGCTGGAGGACCTGCTGCCCTGGGAGGACTTGAGGGCCTGGGAACCCTGGGAAGCTTTGGACAGTGGTCTCGGCTCGCTAATGGCAGTGCCATTGCTCGGCTCCTGGATGGATAAGGAGGAGATGCTGAACTCCATCTGACTCTACGGTGGGACATGAGAAAGGAGAGAAGAAAGCAAGCAATCCTGAGAATCGACTGTCACAGGCTGCCAGCTCACGCACCCCCCCCAGCACACGGATGCACACAGCCACACATGAGCTGTTGCCCACGTGCAGGAGCTGTCTGTCCTGAGTGGTAGGTATGTTCAGGACTTCCATTGTGCACCTGAATTCATCAGAAGCTGAAATGCCAAGGCCGGGTGATAGAGTGTGGGTGGTGGTCCCCTCCCACGTCCCATGTTGAACTGTAATCTCCAGTGCTGGAGGTGGGGCCCGGTGGGAGGTGTCTGGATCATAGGGGCGGATCCCTCATGGCTCCATGCTGTCTTCATGAGAGAGAGTGCCCGTGAGATCTGGTCATTTAAAAGAGTATGGCACCTCCCCTGACTCTCTCCCTCTTGCTCCACCTTCCAACATGAGTCACAGCCCCTGAGGCCTCCCCAGAAGCCAAGCAGAGGCCGATGCCATGTTTCCTGTACAGCCCACAGAACTATGAACCAGTTAAACCTCCTCTCTAAATTAAATAAATTACCCACTCTCAGGTATTTCTTTAAAGCAATGCAAGAGACTAATACACCCCTTCATGCACTATGCTACATGCAGCTTGAGGCGTCTGAGCATCACAGATGAGTAAGGGCTCTCTGCTTGGTAAGCAGGGCACCCGCCTGTCTCCTCCAGCATGGTTCTAGCGCCTTCCTGATGGGTGGTGACCCTCACAGGGAGGATAATGAGGAAGGCTGCACAGTGCAACAGAAGGCCACTCCGCAGCCAGGGTCAGAACCCAGCCTCAGATCACAAACACCCAGAGGGCAGGGCAGGGCCCAGCACCCAGCACAGCCCATGCCCCACATCTGAGCACCTACAAAATGCTTTCCTTGATCCAGATGCTGCTAACCACAGTGATCTCTAAAAATGATACTGCTGAGCTGTTTTGACCAACACGGTCATTAAATGGAAACCCAAACCTCCTCTTTGGAGTAGAATGTTGTCTTCCAAGTTCTGCAGAACAAGCAATTTGTAATCTCAGTCATCTCTGAAGACGTCTCTCTTCCCTCGCCATTTTACTCCCTCATACTTCCCAGTCTCTTTATGAAATTAATTAACATGCCAGATGTGGCAGCTCACGCCTATAATCCTAGCACTTTGGGAGGCTGAGGATGGAAAATCTCTTGAGCCCAGTTCGAGACCAGCCTGAGCAACAAGTGAGACCCCTTCTCTACTAAAAACTTAAAAAGAAAATGGCCAGGCATAGTGGCACACGCCTGTGGTCCCCAGCGCTACGCAGAAGGCTGAGGTGGGAGGACTGCTTGAGCCTGGGAGGTGGAGGCTACAGTGAGACACGAGCTGCAGCACTGGGCAACAAAGTGAGACCCTGTCTCAAAAATTATGTTAAAAATAAAAATAAATAAATAAAAGTAATAAAACTGCATGACAGAAAGTTTGGGAAATAGAAAAAGAAAAAGAATCAGTCACAACCCTTTTCTCCTCCAATAATCACTACTGCTTTTTGTTATTTCTATGTAACCATTATCGTATATGTGTTTTATGAGGATGTGGTTCTGGCGGGCGTGTGATTTTTGGGTACTGCTTTCTCACCTAATCATAAGCATCATCCACGTTGTTGCATGGTCATTAAAACCATTATTTTTAATGGTTGTAAAATATTTCAGTAGCTGTCGCGCCACCTATTTAGCCATTTTCTTATTATCAGACAATTTGCTATTTCTAAGCCTTGTTGTTATAATTAAGGTTGCCAGAAACATCTTCATGCATACAATCTCTTCCCCATTTTGGATTAATTTGTTTAGACAGATTTCTAGAAGTGAAATGTCAAAATATAAACAATTTAAACCTTTCCTTTTTATGGTTTTAGATGCCTACTATCAAATCTGCTTTCTAGCAGCTGCCCCAATTTCTAATGCCACCAGATGTACATCAGAGTAGCATTTTTCATCACTGAGTATAATAATTTAAAACTGCCTGGGCTAACTTAAGATACAAAACATGGTTCTTCATGACGATCACGCACAGCCTTTCACGTATCAATGGTCTGTTCAGTTCTTTAAGTTTCTGCACACAGCAGCCCTCTCCTAGCATCCTTGCCAATGGGCAGGGGCGTGCTTGTTGGGGCAAGGATGGACATACTGCTTTTCCTGCGTGAACGGCAGGCCCTGAGCACAGAGAACTGCACACGTTTTCTGAGTCTGAGACTTCTAGAAGCCCAGCTTCTGATTGCCAGACATCTTCCCTCCAGGATTGGGAGATGAGATCATGAGGCCATGAACAATTCAAGTTTAAAACGCAAGCCTAGGCTGCCCTGAAGCTCAGTGTTATAAGAAATAAAACCCAAAGGCCGGGTGGTGGCTCACACCTGTAACCCCAGCACTTTGGGAGGTTCAGGCAGGCAGATCATGAGGTCAGGAGTTTGAGACCAACCTGACCAACATGGTGAAACCCTATTTCTACTAAAAATACAAAAATTTGCCAGGTATGGTTGCGTGCACCTGTAATTCCAGCTACTCAGAAGGCTGAGGCAGGATAATCACTTGAACCCGGGAGGCAGAGGTTGCAGTGAGCTGAGATCACGCCACTGTACTCCAGCCTGGATGACAGAGCAAGACTTGGTCTCCAAAAAAACAAACAAAGAAACAAACAGGAAACAGTCAAAAAGCGTTGGCGTTGGTTCTGCCAGGAGCTCTGGTTAAAGACAATGTAGATTATTCAGTGTGCCTGATGTATCAGGCATGTTGTTTTTAAATTATTATTTTCATTCTACAAACGAGAAAATGGAGAATTGGAGGGATGAATTAAACTGTCCTAGGTCACCGGCCCATTAGGAGATGGTGCAGCTGGTATTTCAACCTGGATCAAGAGACTCCAAGGCCTGAAGCCATGGCTGGGCATCCCTGCATCACAAAACAACAAGTGACGCCCAGGTACGATATCCATGGAAGCAGCGGAGAGCAGTGCACACAGTAGGATTTCTTTATGTGTGTGATCTAATTTGACTTTAAAGGGCTATTGCTAAGTGATGCATTCTGATCTCGGCATATTTCCAAATTCCACAACAGAATACAGAAAAACTGTGGGATAGAGATGATGGTTTCTTGAAATAGGCAAATCGCTAAAAATGGCTCGGAAGTGGGGCCCAACTCAGGGGACAGAGTGGATTTTGATCTGGAAATTGCAGTGTAAGGAAGGCACTAAAACTGAGCACTTCGTCAAACTCCAGGCTTTTTTAGGATCAGCAATTTCTCCCATGGGTGTCTTTGCTCAGAAGCCTCTGGAAGGTGAGATGGAACTTCCTGTGTACGTGGAGGGCAGCACTGGCCCGAGCCAGGAACGCTGGGGAGAGATGCCAGTCACAGTGGTTCCTGGGCTGCTTCGGAGGCGCTGCAGAAAAGGAACTGGGTGGCACTTAGCTGGGTGTGACCTCCTCAACCAGAATGACAGAGGTCACTCCCATCCCTGCTTGACAGGAGACCTGGCGACAGCTCCTCACAGCTGGGTGTCATCTGGCTAGAGGAGAGGGCTGTGCTGGCAGAAGCAGCTACCTAGTTTAGGGGGTCTGGAGGTGAATACGGGGAAGACAAGAACTTAAAGAAAAAAGTTTCAATGCATCTGCTTCTAAGTCTTTTTCCCTATGTATGTGTATGCTGTTCTTAATTTTGCAAATAATGTATAACTACCATCTCCTTTAAAAAACAGCCCCGATGATCTCATGAAAGTAGGGAGTAGAACAGATACTGCAGGCTGGGAAGGGTGTGTGGGCGGGAAGGGCATGAAGAGGTTGGTTAATGGGTGCAACGCACAGTGAGATGGAAGGAGGGTTTGCTCTAGTGTTCAATAGCAGAGTGGGGTGACTAGAGTTAAGTGTATTGTATATTTTGAAATAGCTGTAAAAGAGGACGTGAAATGTTCCTAACACATAGAAATGACAAATACTCGAAGTGAGGGACACCCCAAATACCCTAACTTGAACATACAGTCTACGATTCAACAAAATGTCACATGTACTCCATCAATATTTTAAAATTTTATATATCAAGAAAAAAAAAAAAAAAAACACCCTGCCCTCATTGATCCCCATGCTGGCACTAGGTCTCTTCCCTACTGCTTTCCCCAAAGGAAAAGGGTTTGTTACCTAGAATTTCTAAAAACAAACCTTTTGGAGTAGGGGAAGAATCTTTTTCCTGTCTAAATCTGACTCTGCTCAGCTCTAAAAACGCTAGGAACTATAACAAAAACAGGCTCTGGCAGGGCCAGGTGGGAGTCCAGGGGTGATCAAGCCCATCCCTCAGGGGCTGCAGCCCATCCGCCCAGGGACCGCATTCTACCCGGGGCACCTGTACCGGTGTCTATGCACGCAGCACCAGGACAGAGCGAAAAGTGGCTCCAAGCTCATTTTCAAAGACACACAGACACGTAGGCCATAGGAAGGCAGAGCCTCTTTTGCCATTTCAAAGTAAGTTTTCCTGCTTTTGGCTTGAGTGACTCCATACTGTTGGCCATTCCCCGTGTCTCCCAGTCCAGGGCGCATCCTAGACTTTCCTAGAAAAAAGCCCATTTTCTACAGCTGTGGAGAAACAGCTGGGCTCTTGAGAAAGGAGGTCATGTCAGCCCTCTCCCACGGCACTAAGCAACAGGGAGCTGGGGCTGGTGGGAGGATGAGGCTCGTGAAGGGGAGGAACCCATGGACCACAGGATGCCAACTTATGGGCGCTGGCCACAGACAGAAAGCCGGGGTTCAGGGATTCAGCTTAGTGGTTTCTATAGTGTTTGGAGACAGGGGAGAAAGAGAGTCCACAAGGAAGCCATCCCTCCTAACGGCAGCACTGACAGCCCATCCTCAATGTCCCAAATGCCCACGGACACTCTGCCAGGAGGACTCCCTCCAGCCAGGCCAGGCTGGGCGTCAAGTCACCCCGTGCGGGGAACTGGGTCTCAGTTGGCCACGTCTGTTCTAAAAACAGAAGGACCACAACTGAGCCCAGTGTCTATTTTTAACATCCCACTCACGGAACAGGAATGTGTAATATTTCAGTAAAAGACGAGTGCAGACTGCCAAAGCTAACTGTTTGGCTTGGCAGCCTCGGACGGATCTAAATTGTTGAGACAAAGGCTACAGAAGCCTTGTCAGAAAAGATCATCATTTACTAGAGCATTCCTCATACATTCACCAGCCAGTTCACATTTATCCTTCCCACCGCCCCTCCAAAGAGGGAAGAGGAGGCAGACGAGAGGGAAGACACTAAAAACCTTTAGAATCGCAAGTTTTATAGAAGTGGCAGCTGACAGGGACGAACCCAGGGGCCCAAAGAGACGGGGCAGTGGATGTAAGCAAACCAACGCTCGCCCGTCAGCCTCTAAGGCAACACCAGCCAGGGAGAACCCAGCAGAGAACCGACAGGGGATGGGTGCAGAGGTATACCAGGTCCCGGGATTGTCAAGGTTACGGGACAAATAACTGTGTCTGTCATCCTGGGCTCATCATCTCACGGGGACAAAGATGTGACAACAAGGACTTTAGAAGCACGACCCGGTTCCCCCCATCACAGTGCTTCCCGACCGTATCAGGGAAGAGGGTCACTCTGGAAGCTACAGCAGGGGTGGAGAGCACAGTCCTGGGCTTAGGACTGCCTGGGTCACATCCTCACTCGATGCCTTGCTTTCCTCATCTGTAAAGTTCGTTGCTGTGAGGATTACACGCTGCAATGCATGGGGACTGCTCAGCACAGACCCGGCACGTGGTGAGATTCCTGATTGGGACAACTGTAAAAAGATGATTTGTACCGGAGGGCAGGTGGGGCCTTCTCAGGTGGATGGGGGTCGAGAGACTGAGCAAAACACTGAAGTTGAAGCGAACATGGTCCCTGAGGCGAGAAGGAACAGAGCTATGTGATGGCAATGCAGGGCTGGGGGCAGGGCTGAGCGAGGGATGCATCACCTCACACACGGAGAGCAGGGAAAGGTCTAGAGCAGGAGCCCACAGGGGTCCGCTGTCATCTCAGGAAGGGCAGGAGGGAGGGAGGGAGGGAGGGAACTTCTGGGCAGACATGAGGGTCTCCGTGAGGAGCGTACAGACCAAGCTGCGGGTGGGTGGGTGCAGCCCTGTGGTGCCCTGCCTCTCAGAAACCTCATGGCTGGCAGTGAGGAGGAACCCTCGAGCAGAGCCAACGAATCCTCTACATCCAGGAACTTCCTGCTGGAACAGCCCTTCTGTCCCACCACGGGCAGCAAAGGCCCGCAAGCCACAGACAGACCTGGGCTCCAACTGCTCTTCACCTACTCAACCTGCCAGGCACCTGACCCCTTGCATCCTGCTGTCCTGACCCACAGCATGAACAGGGACACCAGCCTCCCAAGGGTGAGCACATGCACTTCCTGATCACGGGCACAGCATGGAGGAGGTGCCTGTGCTCATCACACTTATATGTCTTCCTAAGGAGGGGTCTGGAAGGCTTCTCTACTCTGGGATGATCTATATTGGCCCCTGAGGTCTTTTGATATCCATGAAATCAAGGACCCGATCCCCAGCCCAACCTACTTACTGTCCTAATAGGCAGCTGGACATCAGGGAAGGAATGGGGTAGCCAGAAAGGAGAAGCAGCCAGACAGCTTGGGGGGAGGGACAAGGCTGGGGACAGGGTCCCAACGCCTAGTCAACCAAGAGCTCAGCCAACCAAGGCTGGGGATGGGGTCCCAAGAGCCCAGCCAACTTTGAGACAGGGCCTGACCTGTCCCAAAGGCATTTTTTCCTCTGAATTCTCTAGCCCAGACCGCCTGGGGAATGTAAAGAATCCTCTCTCCATTCCCTGCCTCCTCCCCCTGTCTGGAGCCTTCTAAGTGCTGGGTTTTTTCCTCTCGAAACAGCAGTAGCATGACACAGGAATGCAACATTAGGTCCCCACTGGCCCCCTCTCCCCGCCGCACGCCCGCCAAGCTGACAGATGAGTGGAAAAGATGACAATCAGGATCACCCCCATCCCTTCTAGGACCGGCAGGCCTCCCTTCCATGATGGAAGAAGTCTGGGTAACAGAGGCACCGCAGCCAGGATCAGCCTCAAGGAGGCAACTGAGGCGGGGGGGTGGGGGGGGGAGAGACAGGCTGGAAAACCAGGCGGGCGCACAGCTGCTAGAGGCCGCAGCAGGCTCTCCTGATCAAAGCCACGCTGCATGGCGGCAGCAACCACAGGTCCCAAGCACAACAGCAGCTCATTCTGTGGAGGTGGAACTGCCATGGGCTGGGCAAGAGAAAGGAATCCACACAGAGGTGCAGCAGTTGGGTGAGAAACCAAAACCCCCTGAAATTCTTAACTCTGCCCATGGCCATGACCTTGGGTCAGGCTTACCCTTGCATAGGTAGATTTGTCAGAGGACAGAGAAGTCAGAGCTGTGGAAAGAGCTGGGCACTCTGCTGGCATTCGTTAAATGTCTATTGAACTGAACAGCTGAAGGAGGGCATGAGGTTTTATCTACCCAACATGTATACAAATACGAGTTAAACAAATGGGGGAAACGAATGAAGGAGTGATTCAGTGGCTATGGCTTTTGTCCCAAGTGAGATCTGCCACCAAACAGAGCTGACTACTCACTGAGCTGTTTTTAAGCACAGAAGTGGCCTATGCTCAAATCTGGGCCTGCAGCATAATATCTGACATAAACGGGGTACACAATAAATGTCTACGGGAAAAAAAAATCAATGATTGATTTCAGAGACAGAAAATAGATGGTGACTGCCACGGGCTAGCATGAGTGGAGGGAAGTCATTTTTTAATGGGAACAGAGTTTCAGTTTTGCAAGATGAGTTCTGGAGATGTGGATCCGCTTGACATAATCATTCCACAATGTATACACATATCAAAACATCTTGTACCTCATAAATATACATAATTTTTCATCTGTCAATTAAAAAATGATAATTTAAAAAAAGAGTTCTCGAGATAGATGATGGTGATGTTTGCACAAAAATGTGAATGTACTTACTGCCACCAAACTATACACTTAAACATGATTAAGATGGAAAATTTTATGTTGTGTGTATTTTTCCATGATTAGAAATAAAACTTGAAAAAAATCAATGAGTGATTAATTAACAATGGAAAAAGATGACTGAGGTTAACCACGGAATGAACAACATAGCTGCCAGGGCGTGGAATCTCAGATTTAAAATGGCTGCAAACTCTCTACAGCTCTTCTATCAAGAGGTGCAATCTCTTTCGTCACACTTTGAATCTGATCTGGCTTGTGCCTTCATTTGACCCTCAGAACAGAGCAGAAGTGATACTATGCAATTGTCCAGACTAAGCCTCAAAACAGTCCTCATAGGCTTCCGGTCCTACACATGGATCGCTCCGCTTCTGTGTGAAAAAATCCAGGCTGGCTTGCTGGAGGCATGTGGCCCAGCTAACAGCCAGTACCAACCAGACACATGAGCAAGGTTTTCAGAGCACCCAGCTCCCATCAAGTGGTCATGACATGTGAGTGACCCCAGGCAAGGCCAACGGAAGAACAGTCCAGCTGAGCCCTGCTCTGACCACTGACCCACAGAATCATGAGCACATAAAATGCTGCTTCAAGCCTTTAAGTTTGTTATGCATCGATAGAGAACTAATAGAGTGAGGAAGGCATCAATTGAGAGATAACAAGAAATGGGATCCAAGTCTTCCTCCAGTCCTGCAATTGGAGATCAGGAGGTCCTATACTCACTAAAGCCACCTCCTGTTTGTGGCTCTCTAATGAGGATCTTGTAAGCCTTAAGTCCTAAGAAGACTTTGGAAAATCTCTTCAAGCAGGGTGGCAGGGCACTCCAGGGTTAAGACTAAGGAGGAATGAGTGGTAGGCTATCTAAAACTCAGCACTGCTTAGTGAAGAAGGAGGGAAGGGACAGCTCCCCTGCTCTCTGAGATACCCTCTATTTTGCCCCTAGAAATTTCTAATAGTAAACTATAGTAAATCTGACCTCAAGAGATCAAAACAGGAAGGTGAGGATGCAGAGTGAGCTCAACAGTTTGTAAAATAAATGGGAACTCTCATCTAACAGGTACATAAAACGGAACTGCAAACTTTGAGCAATGAAGACAAAGGATGCCAGTGATGATGGATGACACAGGCTAGCTGGACTTTAGCAAGCTTCCTCAATTTACCCTGGTTCCTAAGGGACCAGATATGCCAGCGTCTGTGGACAACGAGCCTCTCAGCACAAGTGTGATCCAAGTGGGCTGTACTTGCTCTCTTTGTTCTTGAGACCTTCTCCAAGCACCTGTTTCCCACTCTGGCCCCAGCAGCTGTGCCTCAGGGCATGGGAGCTATCAGTGGCCACTCCAGGAGCTGCACCGCCATGTCCCAGAATGTCATTTACGCCGAGTTAAGAAAAGATGAAATGTCCTGTCCCACAAATAGCTGATTTGGGAACATTTAACAAGGTAAATTATTAAGAGAACAGATATTCTCATAGGGAACATGATGAGCTTATATCTTAGGACATTTTGACTATTTTTTCCTTTCCTTTCCTTTAACACTGTGATATCATCAAATACAGACCCAGTCCAGGAAAATCCACACTGCTTTCTGGGCCACCACACCCAAGTTCATTTCCAACACACAGAGAATCTATTTGGCTATTACTGCCAGATGTCATCTATAGGATTCGTGCTTCTCACAATTACCCGTTTCAGGAGCCCACAGAAGGGGAATATTGAGGGCCCTGGCTGAGAATCAACGTAATAATGCACTTTTTACCCACCTACAACTTCCTGTGCAATGTCAGTAGACACAGGGTCCAGCGGTGGATTTAGGAGCTATTCCAACTGCAGGCAGCCCCTTATCATCCTGTGCTCTCTCCCAAGACAATGTTGTCACCCCTGCAACCAGTACCCAGATCCCTAGGGAGGCTAAATTAATGCCATGTCTTCCCCAAAACCACCTTTTAACTCTAACAGTCATCTCAAACATCCCATGCTCCCATGCCCTGAGGCCAGCTCACTTCACCCAGGGTAATCAGCAACAGCTTACTAAATACC
This sequence comes from Ateles fusciceps, assembly GCA_036589455.1. Taxonomy (NCBI): domain Eukaryota; kingdom Metazoa; phylum Chordata; class Mammalia; order Primates; family Atelidae; genus Ateles; species Ateles fusciceps. Next base: position 1,894,556 of record JAZHEH010002229.1, read on the forward strand.
ATCTCTATGTGCCAAGAACAGTGCCAGCTGTCCTTGTCCATCTGAACCCCTGGGCAATATTTCATTTTCAGACACAGTCACCTATGTGAGGGCCTCTCAGGGTCCTTCATGGACCACTCTGACCCACCCTCCTCATAGGCCTCCTGCTGGGACGAGGGCTCTGAGCAGCAATGATGTGGACGAGTGAAAAACCAAAAAAAAAAACAATGCCCTAAAGTATCAGTATTTAAAAACCCTGATCTGACTATCAATCCAAGCCCTATTCCAGGCTCACAGCCGTTTCTGTCTATAACACACTCTCATGACGTAAAGAACTCTCCAACACACACCACTAAATGTTCTAGAATTCAGAAAATCTTGGTCTTTTATTTCTGTTCCTTGGGTTAAAGACACTTGCCTTTAGTCATTTTGCTTATAAATGTACTTCTACTGGGGCAACTTAGGAGATGGGGAAAATGAATTGAAATCAGTGAAGCTTGATGCTCTTAAGCAACTCCGACAATGCTGATGATAAGGATACAGAAGAATGACCGAGAAACAGAATTAGGGATCCAAGTTGGGATGAATTAGCTAAATGCATGCCTATGAATGTCTATGAACCAGCTCATCACTTCCCATTTACTCAAAACTTTGTCTTATGGGGCATCTCCCACCAAGGTGCTAAGTGCTAGGGACCAGAGGTATGAGCAGAGAAAGGGCTCCCAAGAGGACTGGCCCCCTTAACCAGGCAGGCTGGGAGCCCTAGTCAATGGGCGTCATGGGGCGTCATTGGACCCTGGCTGAAAGCACTACTACTTTGAACTCTATCACCAAACCACAGACAATAGTTTCCTAATTCCTCACCATGCTCCTCCCACCCCCACCTTTTTTACCGATAGTGGGCACATCCCCTGCAGCCTGGCAGTCAGGGGGCTGTCTTCTGAGTCCATCAAATGCTGAAAGAAAAATATCCAACTACTCAATTCTTTTTAAAAGAACAAATAGATCTAAATGTAATCCAACTTACCCTTGTTTCCCAGGAGAAAGGGGCAGAGTGCTCATCTTGCCAAGTTATATCCTGAAATAAAAATTCAAGAGTAAACCTGAAATCCAAACACAGACATACCCCATGCAAACATCCACCCAGGACCATAGGGGAACCAAAGCTCAGGAATAATCCCAACTCCCAACTCTAAACAAGCCTGATGCTTTGACACTCTGAATATAATGTGCTGACTGTCTTGGTCAGATTTCTTCCTCACCTTTCTGGCTTAGGCTGCCAGACACTCCCCCCTCCCCAGCCAAACAGACAATAGGGAATGCTGGTGAGGCCCCGCAATGGACTCAGATGAGCTGAGTAGGAATGGAAGAGAGCTTGATGGTTTTAGTAGAATCAGGCACAGACTCAGCCCTGAACAATGATTAGCTGTGTGGCCCTGGGAAGATGACTTAGACTTTCTGAGCCTCAGTTTTCTCATTTGTAAAAGCAGAATGATACTCCCCTTGCAGGACTGTTGTAAGGATTAAATGAGGTAATCTGGGAAAAGAATGCCTGGCCCTAATCTGCCAGTCAATGCTAATACAGGAGGAGCTCCCCTCCCCAACAGGCCTACAGGAGCACTCAAGGGTATGGATCAGCAGAATCAATGAAGAAAAACGCCAATGTGGTGCATGTGACTAATTCTAACAAGAACTCTGAAATCACTCCCCACCCCCCACCAAACAGAACAAGATAGAAAGAGCCCTGTAGAACCATCACTACAAATTTGACCTTGGATCCAGTATGTTTTGTTCACTAGCCTGCACAAATGACTTGGGGAAGCCACCTTTCCTTAGAGCCCACCCCTCCACCTGCAGTTATTCCTGTGCTAGCAAATGTCTCATCTGTGTCCAGCTTCAACCGGGTAACGTTTGTTTGTTTGTTGGTTGGTTGGTTTTAAGAGATGGGGTCTAGGTATGCTGCCCAGGCTGGACTCAAACTCCTGGGCTCAAGCAAAGCTCCTGCCTTGGTGTCCGGAGCAGCTGGGACTATAGGTGGGCACCATGTCTGACTGCTTCTATGGGGATCATATTTTCAGAATCAAAAATCAGGACACGTTGGGTGATACAGGCTAAAATGGGATAAAATATTTTAAAGTGAGATCATATCCATATCTCCCCCAAACTCCAGGTGATATATGTCCTTCCTAAAGTATCCCTGGATAAATGTCTTCTTCCCACTCACAGGTACACTGACTGCCCCCCCCCCCAAGTCAGGTGGTCTGGCTTTCCTCTCCTCTACGGGGCAAACCAGTTCTGCCCACAGACCCTCTTCTTTCAGCTTCTGACAGAGCCTAGGCCACCCCAGCTTAGCCTCAGACACTGGGGGCAAATGCCAGGGCCCACGCAGGGGGGAGTGCCTCACCAACACGTAAGCGTACACTCTCAGCCTTCCAGACCCAGAGCTTGTGTTCTCTGTGCAGACGCCTCCTAACATGAACGGCCAGTGGGAGATCAGTCTTTGAACTCCAATAACGAAGGCAGGCCAGGGTCTGAGCAGCTGAAGGCCTATTCCCAAGAAGCTGGGACAGGGAAGGAAGTGTGTGATGACTCCTCAGCACAGCCCAAGCACGGCCAACCCTAGATGACAAGGGCAACAGAGCAGGGCCTTGTCCACTCCTTTATCCCCAGAGCCCGGAAGACTCTCGACTGCCCATAGCGGACGCTCACTCACTCTTTGAGAGTATGTGAATAAACAAACTCTGTACAAGCCCAACCCTTTCACATGTCATTCTCCCCCACAACCTCCCCCTCCCAACACTCACACTCCCCCAAGACTTCCCAGTGTGAGGGTACAGGCTCTTCACAGCTCCTGGCCCCAGGAGGAAGAGCCAGCCACCGACAAGGTAGAGATCCCAGTCTGTGTCCCCATGGCTGTGCTGTGTGCTTTGGTGGCTGTGCAGTGGGGACTGGTACATTTGTGGCACAAATACTTCACAAATACCGGGGATAAAGAGCATGGAAAACCCAGAGAGGAGACTGTCGAAAGGCCAGAACCCAGGTCTTTATTTTCCCAGGAATGCATATGAAAGGACTAACTACATTTGTATCAGGAAAAAAACACCACTAACAAAGATATTAGTTGTAAATATTAAGAATTACAAAAGTGGGGGAAAACCCTACAAACTGGGTTAAGCTGCATTAAAGTGTTTCAAACAGTCAGTTCTGAGAACCACATAGTGTGTGCAACTAGTCAACGTGTGTACAGTGAGATGACCCCCATTCTCAAAGTGTTACAGACATTCTCCTGTAATGGCATTTGCTTATGATCCTGACTTCTGAACTGGTTGGTATGCATTACCTCATGGCTGTCAGGCAAAACCTTTAAAAATGAGAGGGACCACTGCCTTTTTGTTTGGAATTTCAGTTAAACTCAAGTTACTTCCCAATGCACAAACTTTGTTCCTCCAAAAATGGAAATGGATGCGTGGAGGAATGTGAGTTACCAAGGTTTTGCGATTAGATGTCTCCCAGCAGAGGCGGAGGGCCAGCCTTCAGCTGTAGGGGCTCTCTGTACATGTGAGGGGTACAGTTAAGCTAAATAACCAAAGACCCTAAAATCCTATGATCTCAAACCCTCTGAGTTCCTTTTAGAAGTAATCAAACAAGAAGGGCTTTGTTTTCACATGGGAAAAATAAAAGAGGCTGATGGAATATAGATACCATTTATTCTAGTCAATCATTCATTAACTCTTCGTGAATAAATGAACTCTGTACAAGCCTGGATATTTTCACTGGTTGAGTTTCCTCCCCAGCCTCCACACTCCACACTCACACTCTCCCTAAGAATTCACCAGCTCAGCTCTTAGCCCCAGGAGGAAGAGCTGGCCATGCACAGGGTAAAGTAGAGATCGGGCTTTGGATCTTTGGAAAAAGTAAATGGAAATTAACTGGCAAAGGTGCTCCTTCCATCCAGAATCCAACAGGCCACTGGCCACCAAAATGGAAAAAATAAGTGTGTGAATACCTGCGGGGCAGGCAGGGGGCAGGCCCACTGGCCAGGGAGGGGCATGATGGAGCTGGACTCCCCCTGTTCCTTCTTATGATTCTAAATATTAATTATATAACTTGAGCCCCTCTGAAATCTGCGAAGATTAAAATGATAAGCCTTTTGGCTTTGTTTGGAAGGTGGCTCCGTACAAGACTCTGAGGAACAAAGACTTAGCCTGGAGCTTGGTGACAGCTGACTCTCCAGTGGCTGCAACCCATATTAGCTGAAATTCCAAGGGGGTCACAGGAGGAGAAAGGGTCACACTGTGATTTCTCCCCAACTTAGTGTCAAGTCAATAGTCTTTTGTTTGCTCCAGCAAGAAACGAAGTCAAGGGGCAGATTCCTTGGGTTTCTGTAATTCTGAGCTCATAAAAAACACGAAAGCGCTTTACAAAAATAAACATGCCAAACAAAAATGTGATGGAAGCTCTGATGTGAGCCGTTGGCTGCACGCTCTAGCCACAAAAAGCACTGGCGGCAATAACAGGCTCCCTAGGCTGTTGGATGCAAATGGCGCCCACTCACACGCATACAGTGCTATCCTTTCTTCCACTCCCATGGTGACCAGCAGGCAACCAAAATGAGGCCAGGCACATGCTTTCAGACCAATCCCATGTGCTTTTTCTAGGATTGCTTGGAGGGCTCTCCCACCCCACACTCTGGCACCTAGGATCTGAAATCATCTAAGTTCCAAAACACATCTGTTACTTAGGCCACCTGACAAGAGGGTAGGCTTCATGTTGGCCAGGAGTTATCCTCAAATTCCCTAAGAGGTATCCATACCAAAGGCAGCACTGAATCTCTCCAGAAACAATGACTTCTTTGGAGTACAGCACAGAAAGATGTCTCGGGTCACCAAATCCCAGAGGAGAAAGCCAAGAAGCAGAGGGGAAGCTACAGAAAGCCACCAGAAACACAGAGCACTCAGCAATTATCAGAGGCCAGTCCCCACGCGGCTCCAAGTACTCCGGGATAGACACACACACAAACGACCTTTTCCTCTAACATTCCAGGGACCTTGAGTACTTGCTCTCTCTGGGAAACGTTCATCCAATTCAGTGTGTACCTCCTAAATCCTAAATGAAACAGAATCTTAAAAAAAAAAAAAAAAGAACATATATTTTTTGCCTACAGTACTGGAATACATGTTTGCATGATATCTCCAGCGTTTACTTCTCTACTTGTTGATAAAAAATGGATACTGGAGGGCTTGAGACCTGTGGTTCCCAGGCACTTTTATTTTTGGAGGCTGCAACCAGAGGTGTGTTGGATCAGGCCTGCACCAACTAACGAGAGCTCATTATAAAATTTTGACTACTTTCTTGAAGCTGTTGTTAAACATTTTGTTTAACTGCCATGATTAAGAAGGTAAATTATAGAAACTGTGATTAAATCCATTGTATTAAAAATAAGGTAATACGCTTCACATCCACAAGGATGGCTACTATCAAAAAACAGACACTAGAAAGTGTTGGTGAGGACGTGGAGGCACTGGAACCCTCGCGCACCATTGCTGGGAATGTAAGACGGTGCAGCCATTATACAAAACAGGTCAGCAGCTCCTCAAAAAATTACACATACAATTCCAGCAATTTCGTTCGTAGGTATATATCCAAAAGAACTGGAAGCAGGGGCTCAGAGACCCTTATACCCCAATGTTTATAGCTGTGCTATTCACAATAGCCAAAAGAGGAGAGCAACCAGGTATCCACTGACAGATGAATGCATAAACAAAATGTGGTCCATCCATACAACGGAATATTATTCAGTCTTAAAAAGGAAATTCTGATACATGCTTCAACATGGATGAACCTTGAGGACATTATGCTTAGTGAAATAAGCCAGACACAAGGACAAAAATCATACGATTCCACTTATATAAGGTACCTAGAGTAGGCAAAATCATAGAGACAGAAAGCAGAAGAGAGGTTACCAGGGACGGAGGCCGGGAAATGGGGAGTTATTGTTTAACATATACAGAGTTTAATTGTTTAAAGGATATAGTTTCACTTCAATAATAACAAGTTCTGGAAATGGATCGTGATGATGATTGCACAACATTGTGACTGTACTCAGTGTACCGACTATACACAGAAAAGTGATTAAAATGGTAAATTTTATGTTGTATGTATTTTACCACAATAAAAAGTCATGGAAAGACATGGAGAAACCTCAAATGAATATCATTAAGTGGGAGAAGCCAATCTAAAAAGGCTACATATTGTATGATTCCAGCTATAGGATATTCTGGAAAAGGCAAAACTAGACAGACAGTAAAAAGATCAGTGGCTGCCGGAGCCTGGGGGCAGGAGGCATGAGGAGGTGGTGTGCAGAGGACTTCTGTCAAGGCAGTGGCTCCCTCCGTATGATACCATCAAGGTGTACACCTCAAAGAGTGACCCCCAGTGTAAACCAGAGACTTTGGGTGACAAGGATAAAAACAGTGAAGGTTCATTGACTGTCATCAGTGTGCCACTCTGGTTTAGGATGTTGACAGTGGAGAAGGCTATGTGCACATACACGTCTGTGTGTACATTTCGGGAAAGGTCTGTGTGGGAACTCTCTGTACTTTCTGTTCAATTTTGCTGGAACCTAAATTACTCTAAAACCTGAAAATTTTTTTTAAAGTGTGCCCCCCAAAACAAAAAGATAAGAAAGACTCGAAACTCATCATTTCAATATAGTTACTATTATCCATGCTCTTGAGGTTATTTGCATCCATTATACGTGCAAGGTGGAAATACCACATAGCGCAGTGCCCAGCTGTGCACTCCACGAGTCACGCCGAGAGCGTGCAACTGGCCATGGTGGAGTATCTGGTCACGACAATCGGCAAATGCTAGAAGTCAGGGCTAGTTCGCCTCATTCCCCTAGAGCTGGCTGTTAAACATTTACCAGCACACCACAGGCTACAACCATAACAAACAACCTGATATTCATCACATTCTATAAGTGTTTCTGGTGTGTGGATGGATAGCGCTTGCAGAGGGCGCTGTCTGCCATGGGGCTCCATTAGAGCCTCCACAAGCTGTTCCAGAAAAAACAGCTGCATGGGAAGTGAGGGGCTCTTGGGGTGATTCTAAAATAGTGTCAGGACTCTGGAACCTGGCAAAGTGCATATTGACGCCAGAAATGGTCATCGTCTTCCAGAAGTCCATAAATGAGGAGAGTTTCTAGTTGATACCTGTGGCATCTTGGCTTGAAGGTAAGCAATGTAAACTGAGAAATGATATAAACTAGAGAAATAAGGCTTAGACAGCAGAGCATGTGAGCAGGACAGAAAGCCCCATAGGTTGCAGAGTGTGTCACCCTGTAGTGATACCTTAAGGTGACCTGGGCATCTTGGCTCATCCAGGGTGGAGCACATTGTTCCTGGTGAGCTCTGTGGTGCCCGTCACTACCTCAGAGATGCCAGAGCCTGTCCTGTGGATCAACTATCAGGCTTAATTACTGAGTGACAACACTGGTTGTTGTCACTGTAATGACAGCACCCTGGACATGTTGGCCAACTGAGAGCCTGCCATCCGCAGCTGCGTGCACAAATTCAACAGTGCTTCTGCTACAGTTATTTCTATATTTATTTCTCTATAAATAAATATATTACAGATAATATGGGAGGTAATCACACTCCTTGGTATTTACCAGATGAACTGAAAACTTAGGTCCACACAAAAAAACCTACACACAGATGTTTATAGCAGCTTTACTCATAACTGTCAAAACCTGAAGCAACCAAGATTTGTTTCAGTTATTGGATAAGTAAACTGTGATCTATCCAGACAATGGAACGTTATTTAGCAAGAAAAAGAAATGAGCTACCAAGCCATACAAAGACATGGAAGTACCTTAAATGAGTACCACTAAGTCAAAGAGGCCAATCTCAAAAGGCTGCATACAGTATGAATCCAACCATACTACATTCTGGAAAAGATAAAATCATGGAGATAGTTAAAATATCTTGGCTGCCAGGGGTTGGAGGGAGGGAAGGATAAATAAGTGGAACACAGAGGATTTTCAGGGCAGTGAAACTCCTCTGTGAGATATTACAGTGGTGGGTTCGTGTCATTACACATCTGTCAAGATCCACACAGTGTACAACCCAAGAGTGAACCCTACACTATGGACTTTGGGTGATAACAATGTGTCAATGTACATTCATCAGTTGTCACAAATGCACCACTGTGGCATGAATGCTGACCATGGGGGAGCCAGAGAGGTAATGAGAACTTTGTACTTTCTGCCCAATTTTGCTGTGAATCTAAAACTGCTCTAAAAAATTAAGCCTATTTGAGAAGAGGAGAGTAAGGAAGAATGATTAAAATATGTTCTTTTTTTTAGCAACTGCTTATTTTTAGGAAGTATTGTTTACATATTTATGGAATGGATGCTTTTCCCTTTGACTTGTAATATTTTTAACTCTGCTGAGATAAGGGGGTTTCCATAACTGGAAATACAATACTGCAGTTCCAAAGACAGAAAAACAGTCCTGATTTAACCACTGGGCATGTTTTTCACCATGAATACAAACTCAGACACTCAGGCCTTCACAGATCACAGCCAAACAAAAACTCAGCACGAGTGTGGTAATGGGAACAGGATACAGAGCAGGTGGAGGAAATTCTAAAGAAATGAGCAAAATACGACACAAAGTCTAAACAGATAGGTCTCACCTGCCTGCCTGCCTGCCTTCCTTCCTTCCTTCCTTCCTTCATTAAGAAGAAATAGATATTTTCTACAGGACTATGGGAATCCCTTGCTTAGAGTGTAAAAGTGACTCTTATCAATTAAAAGATGACTCCACACCTGTCGCCATGCTTCTTGACCTCCCTCCCTGCATAACAGAGACCAAGTCACTTCATGTCTTTGCTAAACCTGTTCCCTGGCTGTCACTGGGCCACCCTCCCACAGGAGCCAGTAGGCAGAGACACCTGGGGAGGAGAGGCCTAAGCTGCCACCTTAGCTCCCAGGGCACCAGGCCAGGAGCTACTCAGGGCAGAGGACCCACAACGTGAAAGGGAAGCTCACAGAACAGGCCCGGCCACCCTCTCCTCTCAGCCCGTGGAACTGGATTTGAAGCAGGGCCCCAGGTAGAGGGACTCAGAAAACCCTGCCATCCTTTCTAAAACATTCATGGATACGCCAGGCAGAAGGTGGAAATCAGAATTCAAACATTCCACCCTACTTAAAAAATGAGTCCAAAATGCTGAGAAAGCAACTCACTAATTTTCTTTTTTCTTTCTTTTATATTTTATGTCAGATTACAAAAAGAAAAAGCCAATCTGCTAAAGGGAAAGGGGACGAGAAGCCCTCACGTGTCACTGGTCCTGCATTGAGAGGCTGCACAGCCAGCCAAACTCAAATCTAACACAGATGTAATTCTCAAGGAAAGTTCTGAATAGTCTGATTCCACCAGCTGTTTTATGATGCTGCATGGTTTGAAACTTTTAAAAATAATGTACAGGTAAAAACTTTTATAATAAATTAGTTTATTTCAGAAGGCAAACATCTAGGCTAGCCAGCACACAGGCCCCAGGTTTGCAGACGGGCCTTTTTGCAGATAGCCCTGAAGACACAGAGCGGGTGCAGCAGCTCAGCAGTTTGCTAAACATAGGCACCCATGCCTACAGCACCCGTGGAGTCCTTTAGCCTAAGACTAAGAGGCCACAGGCAATGCAGCAGATATAGGGAGGCAAAAACAGCGTCAGAAAAGGAAGCTGTGGCCGAGAGGAGTCAGAGAGCATACAGCAAGTCCCCAGGTTCCTGCAGGAGGGGCAGAGGTGAAGGCGCTGGGGGGGACATGGCAGCGGATCATGCCAAGCTGTTGACCAGGGAACAGAGCTGTCTGGCTCCAGGATCTCTAAAAATCCACGTTCTACAACATGTGAAACCTCGATCAGAGATATGGAAACACTCTTCCTGCCCAGCTCCACCTTATGGAGAGGTGGATGAGGCACAGAGGGCCACGAGAACGAGATGTCCCAGCTGCCCAAAGTTCCCCAGTCATCTGCTTAGGGCCCATCTGGAGCCAAGAATGTCACACAGAACGTGGAACCCTGTAACTCTCACCATGTATTCAGATCTTGCTACATCAGTGACCAGGAGATTGGGGGCAGGAGCAGGGAGCAACACATTCCTAACAATTCAGAGGTATGTGGGGTTTTCTCCTTTTGGATAATAGGAAACAGCAGAAGCAGACCGGGTGATCCTTCTAAAAGGAAAACCTTTCCCCCTCCCAAAGAAAGCCATTCCCGAAACCCTACTGCTGGAGGAAGAACGAGGCAATCAAGCAGCACACGTGAAAGACTGTCAAAAGCATCCATTTGCAAGCATGCCTTAATGTTCTCACCGAAATACTGGACCAAAAGTGCATGTCCCCAGTGTCTGTGCCTGCTCCAGCAAACTTGAAAGAAACTTTGTGAGCCACTGGTTCTGCCTCCAGACTTCACAGAGGGGCAAACTACCCCTTCAGAGGGGCGGCACCTGGCTGTCCGCATGGCCAGGAGGAGAATCCAGGCCTTGGGGCTCCGCAGGCTCCTCTCCTTTTGCTGGCTGAGAAATGTTCTTTCAGCAGGGGGTTGGGTGGCTGTGGAAGGGTCTGGGGCCTAGGTTGAAGCTATACTTCTGTGCCTTTTTACTGAGATCATATGTTCACCAGGAGGATTTTTAAAGGGGTTGGTAAAGATTATGGGATGACTACATACCCCAAGCTAGAATGCCTTCTCTCTAATATAACAGGCCTTGAGAATTATTTGCTAGCTGATTCCCCAAGGAAGCAAGAACCTAAAGGTCCATTTACGGCTTCAATACTCAAAGGTAGCAACCTCCTTCCCTGAGGAGAACCAGGTTAAGTCCTCAAGGCAACGGGCCATCTGGGCCTCCGCCCAGAGGATGAGGATGAAAACACACACAGATACCACACCTGTCAGATGCACAGACAACTTCAGTGAGTGAACCGAGCCCCTGACCACATTCAGAACCACCAAGATCTGTGATCAGCACATACAATCAATTTCTATTTGTTCCTGAAATACATAAAAAATGTCTAGAAGATGGTCACCACATTTGGAGGCTATATTTGTATGCTCTGACTTAAAATGTTGCTATGTGAGATAGAAAAACATTACTGGCAATGGGGCAGAGGATACCATTCAAAGAAATAGGCAGTGTCCTTCGGGGCAGCAAAAAGGGCTGTGGAGGCCCCAGGACCACATCAGAAGACTGATCAAGTGGGAAGGGACAGAGGGCCCCACTCTATCTAGTTTACAGTCCTTTAGGACAAATGTGGGGCCACCCATTCAGGGGGTACCTCTGTTCAGCAGCCTACCCTGTCCTTATCCATCATCCCTGTGCCCAGGAGCTGGCCCTCCTCCATGAATGATCTCCTGGGGACAACAATGGGACCACTGATTCCACTTTGGTGCCAATCTCTGGCCCAGTCCAGGGGAATTTAAATTCCCTACTGCTATTAACCTACGCAGACACTGCAGGCAAAAACGTACCCCGGCCACGTTCCCATGTGCCTCTGTTAAAATTCAGGGTCTATCTGTCCCTCCACCATCTGACCTGAGGTTGGTCAGAGGCATTTCGGAACATGCTCTCAGCTGGTTTTGCAAAGCTGAGATTCAATTCTCCTGAGTTGCTCCTGGAAGGACATGCAGGCACCACAGTATGGCACAGTTCTACTTGCTTTTAAATCACATTGAGTTTACAAATTCAGAAACAGCTCAGTCTGGCACCAGATAAGGAATGAGAATAAAAAATTAACTTGGCCACATTCTTCCTCGTCAGTAATAACTGGGCTCTTCTATGACACAGGCTTTTTGCTCATGAGTAGGCGTGTAGATATTCTTAGCTAGACACCAAGTTAAGGGAAAATGACAGTCACTCTCCAACATTTGTAAGTACTTAGAAGTTTACTTCCTCTCCTATTTATTCGTGACTCTTCCAAAGGAGTGCTGCCTGCTTTTTCATCCCCCAAATCTGAGCGCAAACACTACACGTCTTTATAATATGCATATTTTCCCACTGAAAATGTTTCAGCTCTAGGAATATATTTTAAAACCTATATTTTCCCCTCCCCAGTTTACCACACCCTTGTTTTTCTGGCAAAGCCATCAGAATTTGAAGTCCAGTAGAGAATTGCCTTTCCTTTCCATCAGAACAAAGCAGCGTCGGCAACATCCTTCAGTCATTTCACTTTTCCCTCAAATTAAAGTGGGTTTATGACCACGAACACTTTGTATTAATAAAATGTCTCAGCACACCCAAGCCTGAAAATCTGATCTAAACCTCCTTAACTTGAATTCCATCCACAATCCACAACTTTCTCGGGAAAAAAATTCTCCCAGCTTCTCCTCCCTCTAGCCTAAGAAGCAGCCTCAACAGCGAGCGATTTCATCCTCATACTTTTTGCTCTGTTTGACTTTGTCCCTCACGGCAAAAGTTGACTTTAAAGGCCAAACAGCCACAGTGCAAATTCTAATGGCACCAAACAGGCTTTGGTTAAACACATTTCTAAGAAAAAGAAGACTAAGTTTCTGAACCCCACAGAACAGTCAGGCCTTTGTGACTAAGTGTGGGTCATCCCTGAGCTTTCTCTGGAACAGATTCAGTATTGCTACCTTCACAATGACTGCCCCTCTAGAGGTCTGGACAGTGTCTAGATCTGAGACCTAAACATGCCCTGTTATGTAGCCAAGACTCGCTGGAGCGCATTTAAACTAATCATCTCTTAATGTTTTGGTGGAAAACAGGGTCACCATGCTCTCCCCCTAAAACATACCCTGGGTGTTGTGCTCGCTCGGAAAGCATCTTAGGGTAATGGATGGGTTTCCCTCCTAATCTTGGAAGACACCTCTTCTTCTTGTTACCTGGCTTGGCAATTTTACTTTCCCCATACATCTCATCACAAGTATTCACATTAATATGTATCATATGCTGAGTGCCTTGATGGGCTGCCACGGGGTGGGCGTTATTATCCCTGTTTTACACAGTGGAAACTGAGGTTCTAAGAAGTTAATTCACTCACGGCCATACAGGTGGTAAGTGGCGGAGCTGGATTAAAACCTGGGCTTGTCTGGTTTAAAATCGCTTGTTGTTTCCACTTTGGTCAGCCTCGCTTAAGAGCAGCTCGGGTAGACGTCTCTGGAGTCCGTGAGCCGGCGGAGCAGGTCTAGATGGAGGTTTCTTAACCAACTCCCCCCGCGGAGCCCCCATTCCCCGACCTTCGGCTCTGGGACTCCCCCTCCCATTCCTTTTTTCTTTCCAGCCCCTACCAACTGGGGGGCAGGGGGCGGCACACGCCGGCAGGTGCCCCCCGGGCAGGGGCGCCTCGGGGCGCGAGGCGGGAAAGAGGGTCGGCAGCCAGGCCCGCACCTACCTCATCCCCGAAGCGCACCACCTTCTGTCCGGTGGGGCCGTGCAGGCCGGGGAAGCGCGCGAGCTCCTCCGAGTCCCCGGGGTCTCGGGGCTCCAGGGCGCGCGGCCCCACCAGGCACCGGTCGATGATCTCGTCCTGCTGCGCGGGCGGCAGCCGCGCCCACTCGGGCCCGTACTTCTCGCGGATCTTCTCCTTGTCCTGCATGATCTTCCTGGCCATAGGACTCAGCGACGAGAAGTAGGTGAAGCGCTTTCGCTCCCGGTCGTCCAGAGGCCGGTTCCCGCTCATGACCGCCGAGCGCGAGGCCGCGATCGCCGCCGCCATGGACGCCATGCCCGGCCTGCCCGCCACTCCCCGCCCCGCCCCGCCCCGCGCTGTGCCCGCCCCCGCCGCCCGTAGCCACGCCCCCCTCCGGGAGCCACGCCCTGCACCGCCGCGGACCCGGGTCTCCCAGCCAACCCAGGTCCCTAAGCCCCGGGACCCCCGCCCTCCGCGGCTGCCTCCCCGGGAGCTCCTCCCTCCGCGCCCCACCCCTTGCGACTCCGTCGCAGACCCCGACAGGTCCCGCTTTACGCCTCCGTAGTGGATTCCCACGGTGCCCGCAGGTTTCGGGCTTCCCTTGGCCGGCTCAGGTGGGGCAGGCGCGTCCCCGAGCCCGCGCCCGGCGCTCTGGGAGGCTGGCGGTGGTTCATTCCCGGTAGTGACCGCCATAGCGCCACGTGGCCACTGCTTGACAAAGGAAACTTTTTTCAACCTCCAGTTGAAAGCCCCGGCATTTTGGGCCGAGCCGCTGGCTGCCTGGCTTCTGTTTTTACTCCTTTCCTCCTGTCCCTTTCCCGGGCGAGCCACCTTCTCTGCTTTCTCTGAGCCCCTTCGGGACGCTGAGCCCGGGGCCTGGAGCGGTGAGCTGCAGATAGCCGGGGCGCAGGGGAGCCTGGAGGCCGGAGGGCGACCGGGGAGGCTGGACCGGTGCGGGGCGTCAGGTGCTCAAGGAAAGTCAGCTCCCGCCGGCCCTGAGGGTGCTCGAAGTACCCGGTGGCCCAAGTGCCTTTTCCCAACCCCAGGAGCTCAGAACGCCAGGACTGACCGGTGTGGGGCCGGTGCGCCACTGCCCATGAAGAGGTTTTCCCCAAGTCGGCCCTGCGGCCTTTGCTTCCTCTCGTGCTACAGATGAAAGGGCAAGGCATTATGAAATCTCAGAAATTACAAGAACTCTTGGCAGTTCGATATTTGCAAACAAACCGAAGAGGAGCAGAAAGTTTTAAGACTCAGGGGGCGACATCCCAACAGCAGGGGGCCAGGGTTTGTAATTTTGAGGTGTGTCCCAGACCACAAAATTAAAATTATAGAGAGCCCCTACTTCCCCGGACCTCCTCTCCCCGTCTGATTTTAACAAGACTAGCAGGACTCAGGTGTGTTAAAATCCCCGTCTGACTGATTTTAACAAGACTAACAGGATCAGGTGTGTCCACTCGTAAAATAATAATTTTTAAAAAAGCCAGCATTTCAGCTTTTAGGGTCTTTGCTTGGACAATTCTGAACACAAAAGTAGAAATAACTTGCAAAGTCCTATTTTAAATATGAGATGGTCTCATCTTCCGGCCCTGAAATCCTCAGAATATTTTTGGAATGTCATAGTGTGGCAGGCTCTACAGTGAAAGACGTTATCATCAACAATGTTCACCACGTAATATATTGAAGTAGGAAAAAGATGGAACCACCAAATATAGCCTGGGTTGCACAATAAGTGGAGGATTATTTGTGAGACCGGAAGTTTAAGGACAGTTTTTTGGGGTATGATCTTCTGTTTCAGCTGATGCTAGAGCGGCTCAGTACACTGACCTGAATCCCACTGATTTCTCTCCTCTAATGCTTGTTTAATAATGTAGGTAATGTTTAAAGATGTATTCTTGAAATTAACACCCCCAGGCTTGCTTTGATATTCACATAGGAAGCTGTCTGTACCCTTAGAGACTTGGTCTTTCGCTGTTTTCAAAGCAGTTGTAAAAATAATTGCTGCTTTCAAAAAAAAAAAAAAGACCCACAACCCCATAGGGTGTTTTGCTCCTCCAATAATTGATTGCCAAAAAGTTTTCAAAATAATAAAAGCGTGAGATAATGCAGGGACTCTGGCCAAAGTATCTAAAGTTCATGATCTGGATGATAAGGGGGTAACTAAAAGAAAAATTCTTCCAGATTATGAGAAGAAACTCAGGGGAATTAAAATACGGCTCTAACAGATGACTTGGCTGAAATTAGAAACATCTTTTTACATATGTCTTTATCTACTCCTGGAGGGAATAAAAATAGCCAAACCCAGGCCGGGCACAGTGGCTCATGCCTGTAATCCCAGCATTTTGGGAAGCTGAGCCTGGCGGAACAAGAGATCAGGAGATCGAGACCAGCCTGGCCAACATGGTGAAACCCTGTCTCTACTAAAAATACAAAAATTAGCCAGATGTTGTGGCTCGTACCTGTAATCCCAGCTACTCAGGAGGCTGTGGCAGGAGAGTCACTCGAACCAGGAAGTCGGAGGTTGCAGTGAGGTGAGATCGTGCCACTGCACTCCAGTCAGGTAACAGAGCAAGACTTTGTCTCAAAAAAAAAAAAAAAAAAAAAAAAAAAAAAAAAAAAAAACTCAAATATGTAATTAGGTGATATGACCTGAATGTGTATGTCTCCCTAAAATTCACGTGTCTCCCTAAAATTCACATGTTGAAAAAACTGGTAAGATGATATGGGGTCTTTGGGAAGATGGTTAGGTCAGGAGGGCAGAGCCCTCATGAATGGGACTGGTGCCCCTGTAAGAGTCTCAAGGGAGCTTACTTGCCCCATCCACCATGTGACCGTACAGCAGGAAGGTACCATCAGAAGACACAAGCCATGAGCCAGGAAGCAGAAGCAGACACCAAGTCTGCTGGTGCCTTGATCTCAGACTTCCCGGCTTCCAGGTCTGTGAAAAATAAATTCCTATTGATGATCCTCAGTTTATGGTGTTTTGTTGCAGTGGCCCGAATGGACCAGACTTAAAACAGTGCGGGATGGCTGTAGTGCTAAGCACCCGTCTCAGTCCCTTTGGGACGTTGTACCATAGACTGGGTGACTTCAGCAATAAACATTTATTTCTTACAGTTCTGGAGGCTGGAAGGCAGCGCGGTCAGATTCTGGTAAGAGCCCTCTTCTGGGTTGCAGACTGCCAGTTTCTTGTTATATCCTCACATGGTGAAAAGAGGGATACAGCAAGTTCTCTTAGGACTCCTGTAGGGCACAAATCCCTTTCCTAAAGACTCCGTTCTCATGACCTCATCTAGTCCTAATTACTTTCTTCAGGCCTCACCTCCTAATAGCATCACATTGGTCTTAGGTATGGTTTCAACATAAGAATTTTGAGGGGGCACAAGCGTTTAGTCTGTAACATCTTCTTAGACAAGAATTTGGATAAAGGCAGCCTAAATTGTCTTTCTTTGTGAATGTGGTTTAGCCAGTAGACTCTCTGTGTTCACAAAATGAAGAGGCTAACGTGTGGTCCCTGACCCAAGGAAATGCTTTCAAACCTCGCAGTGGTCCACAGAGCATCCCTTTAATAATCAACAATTTACTGAGGCACTTGCTGCTTTATGTTAAGCAGTATGGGGGGAGATGAACAGGGTGTGAGAGCAGTGTTATTTCACTAGTCCGTGGGTGATGTGATGAAAGATCGGTGTCCCACACAAGATCGGCTCTCCAGGCCCTTGAGCACGTTCTACCAATTCTGTGTAAGCAACCTCAAGTTTTCATGTGTGCTATGGTTTGATATTTGTCTCCTCCAAAATTCATGTTGAAATGAAATCCTCAGTGTGGCAGTATTAGAGAGATAGGGCCCTTAGCAACTGATTGGGTTATGAAGGCCCTGCTCTCATGAATGGATTAATCCATTCACGGACCAATACTGGGTTAATGGATTCATGGGTTATCGTGGGGAGTGGGAGCACTGATTTTATAAGAGCAGAGAAATATGAACCAGCATGCTCAGCGCCTTCACCGTGGGATGCCCTGTACCACCTGGGGGACTCTGCAGGGAGTCCCCCTCCAGCAAGAGAGACCTCACCAGATGCAGCCACTCAAACTTGAACTTGTCAGCCTCCATAATTGTAAGAGATGAATTCCTTTTTCTTTTTGTATAAATTCAGGGGTACAAGTCTAGTTTTGTTACATGGATACATTGCCTAGTTGTCTATTAGTTAGAAATGTTTCTATTAGTTAGATGCTTTGTTTATGTTTTAATGAGAACCTGCTGTCAAAGAACTAACTTGTGTTTTCTTTCCCAGGTTGGCTTGAAGAAGTACTTTAGGACTATGAAGAACAGGAGGAAGACAGCAGCTAAAATAGAACACACCAGCAGAGACGTTCAGCTCCTTGGGCTTTGCTTTTCAAGCTTGAGCATGGCAGAGTGGCCTTGTTAAATCAGAGTTCAGGGCACCACCCTGACAGTTTCTCATTTAGTAAATCCCCAATAGGTACCAAGAACCCCTTTTTCTTTCCTTTTCTTTTTAATAGAGTAAGGATCTTGCTATGTTGTCCAAACAGGTCTTAAACTCAAGCGATCCTCCTACCTCGACTTCCCGATCACTGGGGTTCCAGGCATAAGCCACTGTGCCTGTCCAAGAACTTTTTTTTTTAGCAAGTTTCCAACTGATGCTGGTCTACCAGTCCTGGGACCACACTTGGAGATTTGTGGGATAGGAGGCTGGGATCTTTATCCATTGACTCAACTCCCATTCCCCATGGTTGAAAGTTTGCCCTTGGGCATCCCTGGTAGACCTGGGGGCTGACAAGATTCAAAGGTTTTGGAGAAGAGCCCCGAGACAGTGAAGTGGGGTGTGCTTGAAGTGGGGCACTGTCATCACCCACCTGCCCACATCAGAGGTAGGCTAAAAGGTAAAGCATGGGCCAGGCGTGGTGGCTCACCCCTGTAATCCCAGCACTTCGGGAGGCTGAGTGGGCAGATCATGAGGTCAGGAGTTCGAGACCAGGCTGGCCAACATGGCGAAACCCTGTCTTTACTAAAAATACAAAAAATTAGCTGGGTGTGGTAGGGTGTGCCTATAATCCTAGCTACTTGGAAGGCTGAGGCAGGAGAATTGCTTGAACATGGGAGACGGAGGTTGCAGTGAGCCGAGATCACACCACTGCACTCCAGCCTGGGCAACAGAGCAAGACTTGGTCTCAAAAAAAAAAAAGGTAAATCGTGGCTCACAAAAGTCTTCTGCTAAATACCTGTCTGTGCCTCCATTTCTTCCTCTTTAAGACGGGGTAACTATAGCAGTGTTCTAGGGTAGCGTGTCACCACCCTTAAATATAGCGTTGCTCCCTGTTGTGACTCCCGGACATGTGGCCAGACCGGAGCCTCCAGCAATCCAGGAGCACAAACAAGGATGCCTTCAAACAAAACCTGTGTTCAGGGTGCCCTTCGCTGCCTCACAGGAAAATCGGAATGACTTGGTGGACAACTGTTCATAAGGGCAAGAGCCAACATCACCGCCTTTGAGTCCTACCCTGCCCAAATGCATGTTCTGCACTGCACCACCTCATCATATCCCCGATATTGTTAGTGTCATGTCACTCCCTGACTCAGGAGCTGCGGGTGACTCTAGTGAGAGTGGAGCAGTCACTCTCTCATCTGTCACCTCCTCCCCTCACCTCTGTGCAGCCAATGTCCAGGGAGCCTGCCTCTCGCTGTCCTTTTCAAAGCTTTCTGGGTCTCTCCTCTGTGCCTTTGATCAGGTCTTTCATGCTGCCCAGAACACTGTCTCTTTCTCCCATGCCAGTGATATCCATTACTTTCTTCAAGGTCTGGCTCAAAACTCAGCACTCTTGGGAAATTTCCGCTCCAGGGAGACAGGGTCACTAAGCCCTAGGTTGGTTTATGTCCTGGCTCAGACACTTTGCAGCCTCACAGATGACGTTAAACAAGCTCCTTAGCCTGTTTTCTTACTTTGGGCCACCCTAAAAGCGGAGACTATGATGTGGACTTGGATATGTGTAGTTAATTTGGGAAGTGATCCAGGGAAGCTGGAATGAGAGGTGGGAAGTAGGAAAAATCCAACAATTACCTGTCATTGAGCCCATTGCCACTGTGGGCTACTGGAAATCAGTCACACAGGGTACTCTTTGTGAACCGTGTTAAAGCCCCTCAGCATTGGCCCCCCCAAAGAACGGGAGGCTGGGATCTTTACTGACTCAACTCCTATTCCCCAGCGTTGAAGGTTGCCTTTGGGGAAACCCTGGGAGTCCTGGGGGCTCACAAGACTCAAAGGCTTTGGAGAAAGGCCCTGAGACAGTGAAGTGACATGTGCTGGAAGTGGGGCGCTGTCATCACCCACCTGCCCACGTCAAAGGTGAGCTCAGGGGTGAAGTATCACAACAACCTTCTGCAAAATACCTGTCTGTGCCTCCGTTTCTTCCTCTTTAAGATGGGGTAACTGTCCACGCTCTAGGGTAGCATGTCAAATGACCGAGGTGACATACGTGAAGGCACTGGCTCAGCACACGCCAGCCACCCCAGCCTCCCGGACTCTGTGTCCACTCAGCACTCACAGGTGCTGTCTTGGTCATGTCTACCTGCACGTACAGCCCTCAGTGTTTATCTACGGCTATTCCAGGTCTTTTATCTTAGCTGAAGATAAGGACAGGGTTCTTCCCATCTTTTTCTGTCACGCATCCCAAAGTGCCTACTACACAGCTGAATGCCACGTAGGCCCTTGGTACAAATGGGTGTCAAGTGAATTTGCTGTTTCAAAACAGTCATCTGTGAGCCTGTCCTCCTCCGGAGCTGCCCTGCAAGGTCAGGGAGAAGCCACGGGGCAGCGTCCTAGCCGGCTTCTTACAGCTGAGAGACCAGCTCCAACGTTGTGTGAGCCCATTGCCAAGCTGCTAATTAAATACCATGCACTGTGGCAAACACATGGCAGCCTGGGGAGGGAGGTCTCCAGGCACCCTGAGCCCTGGCAGGGCAGTAGGCAGTAGATCATGCTGGTCTGCCCTGCGTGAGCTTTCAGCATGGATGCAGGCGAGGCTCCCAAGAGGACGATGACTCATGCCTGCATCTGTAACTGGTTATTCCAGAGGCTGCCCTGCAGTGGGACTACTCTCTGCTCTTCCCACCGCCGGCACCAGTACGGCATGGGAGTGCATGAGAGTGAGCCTTGGTTTCTTTAGGGGGAGTCACTGCGTAACTGAAGAACAGTGTTCAGGAGGATGACAAAGGAGGCACAGGGCAAGAAAGGGAAGGCAAGAAGACGTTCCAAACTACTCTCGGCAGAAAATGTGCTTTGGATATTTTGGGCTATTTCTCCAATTGTAGGGAGCGTTTTGCCTGAGACACTGGTTTGTCATCAAGTCAGGTGACATTGGGTCTGGGGCACTCTCTGCATCTATAGCCTGGAATCGTCTTTGCTGGGCAAAACCATGTGACGCACATGAGGCTCAAAGCTGGATATCTTTCTGTCTATACCGTACTTAGCAAAGACATCAGGCTCAACTGCTCTGAGAAAAATGCTAAACAACTTCTCAGAAACAATAAACATCTTCTACCTACCTGAATTTTTACATTTAGACAGGCTTTTAAGATTATTAGCCTCTATGAAAATATATACAAGCATACCTCAGACAGAGTTCAAGTTCAGTTCCAGACCACTGCAATAAAGCAGATATCACAATAAAGCAAGTCACACAAATGTTGTGGTCCCCCAATGCATATCAAAGCTGTGTTTGCACTACTAGACTGTAGCCTATTAAGTGTGCAATGACATTATGTCTTTAAAAAAGTACATACATTATTTTAAAAAGACTTTATTGACAAAAAAATGCTGACACAGAGACACAAAGTGAGCACATGCTGTTGTGGAGAATGGTACCGATAGACTCATTTGATGCAGGGTTGCCGTGAATCTTCAATTTGTAAAAAATACAATATCTGCAAAGCACAATAAAGTGAAATGCAATAAAACAAGGTATGCCTGTTAATAACTCTAGAATCAATTATTTATTCTTTTTTCCCTTCATCTGGAATTCCTACCTCGTTATCTCCAACTACAGTAATCCCATCCTTAAGAACTTGCTCAAATGCCCCCTCCTCCAGGAAGTCCTCATGATCACCTCCACCCAAAAGAGCTCTTCCCTGGAGACAGAGGGAGGGCAGGCACAAAAGAGACAGTTTGTTTCCTTTATAGTTTGACCTCACATAAACTTTGGTGTCCTGGGAAGAATAATGCCAACATTTCCACATTATACATGTAGAAATGGCTTCAAGCTCATATAAATCTTTGGTTTAATAACCATGTATAAATGCAGTTAGAGAGAGAGGGAGGATGAGGGGAATTTAAAAATAAAAGGCCAATGGAGAGGAGGCTATTAAATTATGTGGCAATGATTTATTGATTGAGAAGTAAAGGGAATAATTCTCTGTCTTCTTCTAAATGATCGGTTTCCAACTTCCAAACACTCCCAGATGTGGAATGCATGTTTCTTCCTTCCATTCCTCTCTTCGGGCTGCCCTGACGGTTGTTAAATGGGCTCCTGAGTCCTGGTTTGCAAATGTTGCCACTTTGAGATCCATACATGGTCATCCCTGGCTCCCTCAGGGAGTGTCCTGGAATCACCAGTTCCATCTGCTCCACAAGAGATGAGTTTGTTCTGTTACCTCTTTCATCATTAGCCAAAGCTCTGGGACTTGGTTAAAACTTTAGGCAATTAAAAAGACTGACTTACGGGGATCATAGTGTTTTCTCTATATTGCCCCTGCTTGAATTTAATTTGTGTTCTTGAATTCCATTAACCTGAAATATATCAAAATACCAAGATGTTATGAAGAATGAAAACAAATATGGAAAAGTGAACACAGTTGTCTGTAAAGTTTCTGCAAGATGAGTAGTAAGGGAGGACAGCCTTCCCCTCTCAATGGCTCCCACCTTCAGGTTCATGAACATCACTGGCCAGAGCCTCAGGGCAGCCTTCGGTTAATCCTTTTTAAATGAATGAGAGGTGGATGGAGGAGGGGCATCTCGCCTACAAGTTTGCTCCCAAATGTCATATTGTATTAGTCATTCAGCTCATGGCTTCACACTGCAGGTCTACTTAAGGAACAAGTTATGTCATGTTTGCAATGGTCTTCAAAGTATGTCGTCCTTTTCTTTCCTCTTCCACTGCCGCCAGCATATTCCAGGTCTAATTGTCCATCTGATGTGCCTGGCCTTCCCAACTCCAGGTTACTCCCTCTCCAATCACCCTGTGTCCCTCTGCCGGCCTCCCCCTCCTCAATCACCCTGCACCCCCCAACCAGCCTCCCTCTCCTCAATCACCCTGTGCCCCTCTGCCAGCATTCCCTTCCCCAATCACTCTGCCCCCCCTCTGCCAGCCTCCCCCTCTTCAATCACCCTGCCCCTCTGCCGGCCTCCTCCTCCCCAATCACGCTTTGTCCCTCTGCCGGCCTCCTCCTCTTTCACAGACCCTCTGGTTGGGTGTCTTTGTTTTTGTTGTCACTTCAGACAGCAGCTCTCTCTGGCGTTCATCAGCCATCACCAGTGACAGCACATCACCAAAGCCCTGGGTGCAGTCTATCCTTATTGTGACTTTGGGCTTTGGTTTGCACCAGGCCATTTGGTTAGAAAGCTGCTCTTCCTCAGGCCCACCTGTCCACATTCTACCAATGTCTGAAGGCCTGGTTTGAATGCCATGTCACCGGCCTTTACCACATCCCCCTCTCCTCTATGCTGTGGCAACTGTTGCTGCCATGGCCACAGCAGGAAGCCAACCGTAGGTACTGACTGCCACATAAGGACAGCAGTCACACAGCTTCGGCAACCCCTGAGCAGCCGCGAGGAGGCACAGTGATGGCACTGGTGGCTGTGTGCCCACCCCACGGGCAAGCAGTCCCCACAGAACCTCCTTGCCGCATGTCGTCCCCATCCCTTTCTCCCTTTGGGTCTGGCACCTACATTGTGGAGGGTGGATGCCCACGTGAACTTCTAGCGACAGGGCACTCCTGTTACCAACAAACAGAAATATGGAGGGCTGTGATTAAGCTCTTTTGAAACATCATAAAATAGAGACCAGATCAAGGAAGCTGCATTTCAGAAACATTAGTTAGTTTCCTATATCAATAAACAACCACTAGATGGGATCCACTATTGCAAAGTCTCCCGATCTCCTCAGAAAAAGCAAAAACCACACTGCCATGTATCCTGTATTTGGGGGGAAATCAAGGAACTCCTGGAGGTTAATCGTATCTACTCAATAGAAACTTTCATCTGAGAAGCCCTAAGTACTTTGGACACATTAGCGAGTAGGTCCTAATAATACTCCTATTAAGAAGAAAGAGGTTAAATTTACTTCACCTAAAGGTTGGGGAAACTTGTCTAGAGACAGAGAAAGTGATTTACTCAAGCTCAGGGAGAACAGAACTCAGATGAGATAAAACTCAGAGGCTGGATCTCAGACTAATGTACTATCACAGTATGTTACTCAATGCACACTCATTCATTCGTTCATTCATTCATTCTGTGCCAGGCAATGTGCTAGGCTCCAGGGAACAACAATGAGCATAAGACCCAGCTCTTCTCAAGCTTATCGTCTAATAGATGAGGCTGAGAACGAAAAGTAAGAATACAGACAAAATCACTAGACTGTGCTAAGTGCTAAGAAGGAAACAAGCATCCACTGAATCCTTATGGCACCTGTCATTTGTTCTCATAGCATCCCTATGAAGAAAGTATTTTACAAGGAAGAAAGCAGAAATCTCTACAAGGTCAGGTGCTTGCCCAAAGCCTCACCACTCACAGGTGGCAGAGCAGGAATCTAAACACACTACCCTCTCCCCTCCAACACCCATTCACCATGGAGCCAAAATGCATCCACACACTCCCAGAGCCAATCTCGGAAGGACAGACAAACAGCAGGTCTGTGGCAGAACTCCCTTCTCTCCTAGCGTTGTATCTCTTCTTCCCTGTTCATCAAGGAGAAGGGGCTGGTGGATGGCATAGCCTAAGGAAGGAACGGTGTCTGTCTTCATGGCTTAGGAAGCTGTGAGACATTCCCCAAACTCCTGCTCCAAGGAATATGTTCCTTCGAAGCAGTATATACACAACAGAGTTAACACGCTTTAGTAGGGGCCAGCACGGTGGCTCACACCTGTAATCCCAGCACTTTGGGAGGCCGAGGCGGGCGGATCACTAGGTCAGGAGTTCGAGACCAGCCTGGCCAACATGGTGAAACCCCGTCTCTACTAAGAATACAAAAATTACATGGGCATGGTGGTGTGCACCTGTAATCCCAGTTACTCAGGAGCCTGAGGCAGGAGAATGGCTTGAACCCGGGAGGCAGAGGTGGCAGTGAGCTGAGATTGCACCACTGCACTCCAGCCTGGGTGACAGAGTAAGACTCAAAAAAAAAAAAAAAAAAGAGGCATTAGCAGGTGTCTCTGAAACGGGAAAAGTTCTCTTGTCCCTCGCAGGGCATGCGATGGGATGTGGCTCGCTGCTCAAACCTCGAGGGGAGCACACAGATGGGCAGGCTGGGGGGGCTCTGACCCCACGGCAGTATCCAGGGCTGAATGTTTACAGCTGAAGCCCCAGCGGGTGTGTGTTACAGGATGCTCTTTTAGTTTCGCCTCGGTAGGTGGCTTGTATTAGTTAGCTCAATGGAAGCCCTGTCTCATCGCAAGGACAGAGGGCTTTCTGTATCCTGGGGTTCTTGCCTTGGTGTACCAGAAGAATCGGATCACACCTGCACTTGGAGAATGAGTTCAAGGTTTTATTGAGTAGAAGTAGCTCTCGGCAGATGAGGGAAGCCAGAAAGGGATGGAGTGGGAAGATTTTCCGCTGGAGTTGGGCTGCTGAGCAGCCAACTCCTCTCTGACCACCCCAGCTAAACTCCGAGTCTTTCTGCTGGTGGGTGCCCTGCGGGCCTGCCGGTGCCTATCAATGTGGTCTTGACGTCCAGCCGCCCGTGTATTTGCCTGCTAGGGTTTTGGGGTTTTTATAGGCACAGGATGGGGATGTGGCAGGCCAGGGTGGTCTTGGGAAAAGCAACATTTGGGCAGGAGAACAAAAATCCCTGTCTTCACCTAGGTCTGTGGGCACGGGTCAGGAGTGGAGCCCTAACCAGAGACTATGCCCCCCTCTACCCAACACTTCCCTTCCCCACTTCCGTAACATTTAAAAGGACCACGCCCTTCCCTTCCCAGCACTTCCCTTCCACATCACTTCAACGTGAGGGCCCACGAGGTGTCAGGGGCTACAAGGATGGAAAGACATTGTCTCTGTCCTGGGAAGCATGATAATCTAACAAGGCAGATAAAGGCTACACTGGAAATAAGCAGAAGGCACAGTGGGCTCCACAGAGGAAATGTATCACTTTATTCTAGAAGGAAAGGAACAAAGGGTGAAGGATAAGGAGGTTCACCTGGCGCACAAGTAGGGGAAGCATGGTTGAGAAAGAGGCAGCAGAGTCTCCCAGCCCTGAGAAGAGACAGCATGGGGCCAGGGGTCACTCTGACCACTGGGACAGGGCACTCACAGGAGAGGAAGTGTGGGCAGGGAAGGTGGCGTGGCGGGGACCTAGAGGGTCCACGTTGCATCAGATGCTACCTCAGTTGCTTCCTCGTCTGCTTCCCTGGCTTCACTCCTTTTGGGGTGGAGAACTGGCTTTATCTCATCACGCTATCTTCTGACTCTCCTGTGTTTGCTTCACGATGGTCACAACTAAGCTTGTAAAACTCAAAAACCAAAGGCAAAATCACCTCTCTCCTACAGACACAGAGCCAAGCACATATAAGTCCAAAGTATCCTGACTGGTCACTTCGCTGCTGTATCTGAGTTTAGAAATATGTTGAAAAGGACAGCTGACCTCTGTGTTCTGCTGGGCGTCTCTGTACCTTCCCTTCCCCTTGTGAAACTCAAAAACCAAAAGCGAAACCACCTCTGTTTCTCCTACAGACAAAGAGCCAAGCACATATAAGTCCAAAGTATCCCAGCTGGCCACTTCACTGCCGTGTCCGAGTTTAGAAATGTGTTGAAAAGGGCAGCTGACCTCTGTTCTTCTGGGTACCTCTATACTTTCCCTTCCCTGGGCAAATGATTCCCAGCTGTGAAGGTTTGTGCCTGAATATGGTGGCGGAGATCTCAGGCTGAGGAGGAAAGTGTCTCTTCACAGAGGCAGGGAGGGGGCTGTGGAGCCCAGTCACCCGAATTCCAACCCCAGCACCAGTGTTCCTGGAGTGTGATGCCAACAAACTGCCTTCTGTGCCTCAGTTTCTACATATGTCAAATGGGATAGTAATTCCAAATAAACCACGGCAGGAGTTTTTTATTTAGGTTAAGTTTCTTTATTTAGATTTGAAGCAAGCTCTGTGGGGGAGAAGGAGCAAGCAGTCCAGGGAAATAGTTGGAAGGGAGGCTGAGAGTGGGAGGGTGAGAACCCGGCAGCCCAAGCAGCAGGGAGTGGGGGAGCAGAGCTGAGTGCCTGGAGACAACGAATCCACCTTTGCAAAATGATGACAGTAAGAGAAACCTAACATAGCTAACTCTATCTTGCTTCTAACCTCCAAGCTTTTCTTGTTTATTCCTGGGTATAGACCAAGCTAACTTTGAAAGCACTTTAGTTTATGGTTTCACCGTAAAGCAAGGATGATAATAACCCTTCCCAAGACTAAACTGCCTTTGTATAACTAATGAAAGTCCACAAGGTTAGGATCATGAGTGAGTTAAATGGAACCAGCCACTGTTCTGGAGGCCAAAAGATTTGTAATGTCCCCCAATTACTCCTGTAGATAACATCATTACTGGAGAACCTAAGATTTTTTTAAAGGTGTTTTTCTGACTTTTGCATTTCTGACAACTGACTGACCCCACCAGGTCCTGTGGCCTCCAGCTGGAGGGGCATGAAGACCACTTTCCCCACCCCTGTGATTTCATCCCCCAATCAAGTAGCAGCACCCATTCCCTAGCCCCCTGCCCACCAAATCATTCTTTAAAAAACTCAGTCTCTGAGTTTCGGGGGAGACTGATTTGAGTAATAAACTCCAGTCTTCTGCTTAGCTGGCTCCGTTTATTCAACTATTTCTGTTACAATACTGCTGTCTTGGTAAATTGGCTCTATCTGTGCATCCCGCAAGACAAACCCATCAGGCGACTACAGTAAAAGACGCTGGGTTCCAAGAATGCTGGGTTGGAAATGACCAGGCTTGCCTTGAGAGCTGCTACTGCCCCAGGATTCTTGTGGTCTCAGCACCTCATGCAAGGGAGATAGCACCAGAGAGGCCCTCAGGTGGCACCTACCCCTTGCCCTGGAGTTTGTCCTATCTTCCTCCAAATGTGATCATGTCCTTACTTAGACAGGAAGGCTGAGAAGGGAGGAAGGTCTTCTGGGAGCTTCCTGTGGCTTAGCTGGGGGCACCTCTGAAGGTTCAGAGACATGGTCCAGCAGGACAGAAGCCAGCAATGGACAATGCAGCCTGATGCAGAGGGGTGTGGGGTGGCATTGTGCTATTCTGAGGGGGGTCAGGTCCTTGTGCCTTGAAGAGACCAGAGCTACCCCCTCCTCCAGGCTTGTTCTCTCCCTCTGCCCAGGGCTGCTTGGCTGGAAAGAAACCACTATTGTCCATTTGTCATCCAAATGTGCATGGGGCATTTCCTACCTGTTTCTTCTGTCTCTCGGAAGTGGACAGATTCCCCCTCCATTCCATTTTCCACCACCTCCAGACTCTTGTCCTTTCCTCCAGCCCCCACCCCATCCCTACAAGCCAAGGCCCTCCCCTCAACATACCTCCATGTTCCACTCTGCCTCCTGGTTGCCAAGCCTAGGTAGGGTCTTCCTCTGGTTCTCACCCTCCTCAGCCACTCTGCTGAATGAGACAGGAGGCTATTGTGGTTCTGGTCCCCCTGGGGAAAACTCTCTTCTTTTAGGTGTTCGTTGTCATCCTGAATTTGTTTTGGCTTTTCTCACCATTTCTTTCCATTTTCTTATTCTTCTTCAAGACCCAGTCTTTGCTCCTCTCTTCCACTGCCCTGTCTCACATTTTCCTATAGCGTCCACTGCTTCTCTGACAGCATTTCCCCACTATGTTCCTTAGGGATCAAAAGAATAGAAAATGTGGCTTCACAGGCAGTTGAGAGGCTGCTTTTCTGCCTGTCATCCACACTTTAGGTAGCAGAGTCTAGAAAACAGCTGTCATGCAGACATCTGAATTCTCTGCTCAGAAAGCAAGAGGCATTTGGGATTTACTTGTAATTTAGTATGAGACTGCCTGGGAGAGGGAGACAGCAGGAGCCTGGGAGACTTGGAGAGAGACAGTTAGAATGGCTACAGGCCTTCCCAACAATTTGAAATAATTTGCACTGTGTGGGCATGTGGGAAAGCCCCCACCGCTGCTTCTCCCTCCAATTCAGGAAAACATGCCATGTATTCAGTGTAGGACCAAAGCAAGACTACAAACAGAGGGTCCTATACCACGTGTCTAAGTATCTAGAAGTTACTAACCAAGGTAACAACTTGGTTAAAAAGTTATATATTATATCCTCTTGACTTGAAAAATACACCTTCACAGAGACCTGGATGTCCTGGATTGAATTGAGAAGGTTCTGAATCCTTGGACTTTTAGCTGAACTGAGGATTCAGGAGGACAGGCCCCAGATTCCTTCTCTGCCCATCCAGCCCTGACTGGCACTGGGAAGGGCCTCAGTATGGACATGTGGACACTCCGGCCCAAACAGCTGACCCACCAGAGAAATGCTGTCATATCTGGCTAAATTCCACCCATTGGATTATACACGTTCAGCAAAAACAAACATAATAATGATGATTATTTTTTGTTTGTTTTTTGAGACGAAGTCTCGCTCTGTCACCCAGGCTGGAGTGCAGTGGCCAATCTCGGCTCTCTGCAACCTCTGTCTCCCTGGTTCAAGCGATTCTCCTGCCTCAGCCTTCTGAGTAGCTGGGATTACAGGTGCCCAACACCACACCTGGCTAATTTTTGTATTTTTAGTACAGACGGGATTTCACTGTTGGCCAGGCTGGTCTCAAACTCCTGACCACAGGTGATTCACCCGCCTCAGCCTCCCAAAATGCTGGGATTACAGGTAGAAGCCACCACGCCCAGCCTGATAATTGTTTTTTAAAGAAGAGGGGCAGAAGAACTTTCCAAAAGCTCATGCCTGAAATGAGCATGGGCAAAGACATACAAATCTGCTGTTAGTCTCTTAGTCGGTTTCCACTCTTGTTTGCCTTGCATCGAGTGGTGTTAAAAATACATCTTTTTTCCAAAAATGCCTTCTAAATGCAAGTCAATTACATTAGCTGGTACTTAACAGAAGAAATCGCAATCTATTCCCCTGCTGAAGACAAGAAATGTGTCTTTTCGTTTTTTCTTAGAGATGGGGCCTTGCCATGTTGTCCATGCTAGAGCGCAGTGGCTATTCACACGTCCAAACATAGGGCACTACAGCCTGGAACTCCTGGCCTCAAGCAATCCTCCCACCCTAGCCTCCTGAGCAGCTTGGACTATAGGTGCATGCCACTGTGCTCAGCTAAGGAATTAGTTTTGTTGTCGTGGGATTTCTGGAAACACAGTTTGTTAGATTTTAATATAACAATAACATCTTCCTAAGAGATTTTCTTTCTTTCTTTTTTTTTTTTTTTTTTTTGAGACAGATTCTCACTCTGTTGCCCAGGCTGGAGTGCAATGGCGCAATCTCAGCTCACTGCAGCCTCCGCCTCCCAGGTTCAAGTGATTCTCCTGCCTCAGCCTTCCAAGTAGCTGGGATTACAGGTACACGCCACCACCTGGCTAATTTTTGTATTTTTAGTAGAGATGGGGTTTCATCATGTTGGCCAGGCTGGTCTTGAAATCCTGACCTCAAGTGATCCACCCACCCCGGCCTCCCCAAGTGCTGGGATTACAGGCATAAGCCACCATACCCAGGTTTCCTTATGAGATTTTTAAGGGTAATTTTGACTATGCTAAATATTACCTTATACATGGTCCTATATAATCAGAACAGTTTTTTAGAAACTATACCAAAATAGGAATGACCCAGGAGAGCTACCAGAAACAGGAGACCAGGTAAGAGGCTGTTGTTTCTGTAACAGGAAATAACAGGTCTTGAGTAGGATGGTGGTTATAGGGCTGGGAAGGTATAGGTGTCAGACATCACAAAGAAATACTCAACAGAGCTTGGACATGGGTTAAAGATGAGAGTCAAAAAAAAAAAAAAAAGGAAGAGGTCACTGCTGTCAAGATTTAAGCTTGGATAACTTGGAGAATGGTGAAACAAAGAGCAGAAATGAGTCAGGAGGAAGACCTGATTTCTGGGAGGAGGATTTGAAGAGTCTAACTGCATACAATTTGAGTTTCAGGGGCTGGTGATCCATGCAGGTACAGAGGATTCATAGCCATCAGGAAATGCAAGGCTAGAGTTGGCAGGGAGGCCAGCACTAGAAATGGTGCAGAGATGATGGCTGAAACCATGAGAACAGATACAGTCTGTGAAAGAACAGTAGAAGCAAGAGATACCTGGCTGGGCACGATGGCTTACACCTGTAACCCCAGCACTTTGAGAGGCCAAGGCGGGTGGATCACGAGGTCAAGAGATCGAGATGAAAGCCTGTCTCTACTAAAAATTTTTTTTGTATTAGCCCAGCTAATACAAAAAATTAGCTGGGCATGATGGCAGGAGCCTGTAATCCCAGCTACTCAGGAGGCTGAGGCAGGAGAATGGCTTGAACCCAGGAGGTGGAGGTTGCAGTGAGCCAAGATCGCGCAATTGCACTCCAGCCTAGACAACAAGAGCGAGACTCCATCCCACAAAAGAGAGAGAGAGAGAGAGAGAGAGAGAAAGAGAGAAAGACCTAGGGCAGAACTATGAAATGTGGTCCCCGTTAAGGATGGGACTGAAGCATGAGAGGCCAAGGATGCAGAGAAGAACCATGTCGGGGGCAGGAGCAAACCTGCCCTCTTTTAAGCCATCCTTGGTGTTGATGGCGAATGATCTTCCCAATTCTAGTCAAGTCATTCCCATGCTTTACAAACTACCTAGAGAATGAAGTCCAAATTCCTCAGGATGATGGCAAGACCCCCCCTACTCTGCCCCACATTCCATTTCCAGCTGCATCTGCAAGCCATCCCAAGCACACTGGGCACTTTCACCCCTCTCAACATTTTCCCTCAACTTTGCCTCTGCTGGGAAGGTCCTTTGCTACCTGGCACATTTCTACTCAGCCTCTGCTGTCCCACATTCTTCACACCTCCTCTGCATAGTCCCTCCCAGCTACCCACCTCAGGTGGAAATAATTGGGTCCTTCCGCTTTCCCACAGCTACTTTGATGTTGCTCTTTTAAAATAGCTATCACTTTGTCTTACTACATATGACTTCTTTTTTTTTTTTGAGATGGAGTCTCATTCCGTCACCAGGCCAGAGTGCAGTGGCTCGATCTTGGCTCACTGCAACCTCCACCTCCCGGGTTCAAGCAATTCTCCTGCCTCAGCCTCCCGAGTAGCTGGGACTACAGGTGCACACCACAATGCCCACCTAATTTTTGTATTTTTAGTAGAGACGGGGTTTCACTATGTTGGCCAGGATGGTCTCCATCTCTTGATCTTGTGATCCACCCGCCTTGGCCTCCCAAAGTGCTGGGCTTACAGGCATGAGCCACTGCACCCGGCCATGTAGGACTTATTTCCGAATGAAGCCTGAGATCAAGCAATCCAGAGTAGGCAAGCACAAAAAAAAAAAAAAAAGCCAACAAGAAAGCAGACAGAAGAGAGCAGAAGCCAAGGGAAAGATAGATCCGAGGACAGAGGAGGGGGAGGGGTCAGATCAGAGGCTAAGGTAGAAGTGAGCAATGCTGGAGCACGGTACCACTACCAGGAGACACGGGAGTGGGTAACAGTTTGGGCGACACTAATGGTAGCTGGTGGGAAAGGCTTCTAGAAGCTTCCAGAAGCTCTGCCCTGGTGTTGGCACACTAGTCTTCTCTCCTGGGATTTGATAACATAATTGTCTGATTCACCTTGGCTTTTCTTCCTTTGACTTTTCCAGATTCGGTCACATCTCTGAGACTCCAAGTAAAACCTGCGTCCAAACATCTTATAGGATGCTCCCAGGAACTGCTTGATCCTCGTTTTTGAAACTTCAAGTGCTGGCTAAGTAAGGGGATGTATTTATCAGTCCATTCTCGAAGGGTTATAAAGAAACACCTGCGATTGGGTAATTTATAAAGAAAAGAGGTTGAATTGGCTCACGGTTCTGCAGGCTGCCCAGCAAGCATGGCTGTGGAGGCCTCAGGAAAGTCACGGCAGGTGAAGCGGGAGCAGGCACTTCCCAAGGCCAGTCCCGGAGCAAGCGAGAGAAGGGGGCGGGGCCACGCACCTTTAAACCACCGGATGTCAGTAACAACGAGGGGACGGTGCCAAACCATGGGAAACCTCGCCCCCATGATCCAGTCACTGCACACCAGACCCCACCTCCAACACTGGGGGTTACAACTCTACATGAGATTTGGACGGCGACACAGATCCAAACCGTATCAAGGGAGAGGCACCTAACTCAACCTCTCTGCTAGGGGATTATCAACTGAGAAATTCCCTTTGGATACTTTTCTGTCCTAAAGCCTCTCACTTAGGCTAAAGAAAAGCCAGCGGTTTATGCAGAACAATGGGATTGCCATTTTCCCCAAAGCAGTTTCTCTTTTGGACCTGGCCACCTTTTTCAGTCATATCTATTGTTAGGGTTACTGTTATTCCGGAATTGCAGGCAATGTGTAAATACTGCATACTAAAGACACAGCTTTTTAAGATGTTTTAAAAACTTGATTTCTAAAACATGATGACTTCAGGCCAGGACACTTTTCAAAATTTTTCTTTGAAAGATCTTAACTTTCAAGATATTGTAAGCAGCATTTAAAAAGAATATTACAAAACTATAAATAAGAGGTATTGAATTATTTCCTCCAAACTATTTCTAAAAAGAGCCACTTATTTAGGTAACTTTTATTGCATTTGTTTATATGTTGGCTTCAGAAATTATAAAGTATCTGCCAGGTGCAGGGGCTCACACCTGTAATCCCAGCACTTTGGGAGGC
The DNA here is from genome assembly GCA_036589455.1 of Ateles fusciceps. NCBI lineage: Eukaryota > Metazoa > Chordata > Mammalia > Primates > Atelidae > Ateles > Ateles fusciceps. Next base: position 1,928,056 of record JAZHEH010002229.1, read on the forward strand.
TAAGGCAAGAGGATCACTTGAGGCCAAGAGTTGGAGGCTGAAGTGAGCAATGATTGTGCCACTGCACTCCAGCCTGAGCGATAAAGCAAGTGCCTGCTCCCGCTTCACCTGCCGTGACTTTCCTGAGGCCTCCACAGCCATGCTTGCTGGGCAGCCTGCAGAACCGTGAGCCAGTTCAACCTCTTTTCTTTATAAATTACCCAATCGCAGGTGTTTCTTTATAACCCTTCGAGAATGGACTAATAAATACATCCCCTTACTTAGCCAGCACTTGAAGTTTCAAAAACGAGGATCAAGCAGTTCCTGGGAGCATCCTATAAGATGTTTGGATGCAGATTTTATTTGGAGTCTCAGAGATGTGACCGAATCTGGAAAAGTCAAAGGAAGAAAAGCCAAGGTGAATCAGACAATTACATTATCAAATCCCAGGAGAGAAGACTAGTGTGCCAACACCAGGGCAGAGCTTCTGGAAGCTTCTAGAAGCCTTTCCCACCAGCTACCATCAGTGTCGCCCAAACTGTTACCTACTCCTGCGTCTCCTGGTAGTGGTACCGTGCTCCAGCATTGCTCACTTCTACCTTAGCCTCTGATCTGACCCCTCCCCCTCCTCTGTCCGCGGATCTATCTTTCCCTTGGCTTCTGCTCTCTTCTATCTGCTTTCTTGTTGGCTTTTCTTTTTGCTTACCTACTCTGGATTGCTTGATCTCAGGCTTCATTCGGAAAGAAGTCATACGTGGCCAGGTGCAGTGGCTCATGGTGATGATTTGAAAACTGCAAGAGGGCAGTGCAGACTTGGGAGGCTGCCTGGGTGTCTGGCTAAAGCTGCTGAGTAAAGAGGGAGCCATTTCTGACACAGGGAAGAGTGGGGAGGAACAGACTTTGGGTGAAGGAATGATGAGCTCCATTACAGACATCTTAAGATGTACTCATGAACAGTCAGATTTTGCTGGTCTGGGACACACTGGGTTTCTTTAGGTGATTTTGCTCATCTCTCTTCTGAGGTATATCAATTTTATTCCTTATTTCCAAATTATCAGAGAGTAATGATCACAGAGTTGGATGCCAGTTTCTTGACCCTCATATAGTTTCTATAGCAAAGAAATTCCACACTAAATTTCTTAATGTACTAACAAATTTTGCTCTAGATTTTTTAAAGTCAGTTTTTTGAAAGTTCGAATATCTTGTTTCACAGGAGTAATTTTATCAATAGAAGTGTGATACTGAAGGAATAAGAAAGATACAGCTGATCGCTGCCCTCCAGTTCCTGGCACAGAGCTTGTAAAACCCTTGGGTTTTCTGAGCGATCAGGCTGAGAAGTGTTTTTTGTTATTAATAAGCACCTTCCAACCATACCTGAATTTCTGCTGATGAGGTGACTCTTGGAGGATGGGGGTTGGGAGCCAGAGGAACTAACCATGTGATTAGAGTACCTTTCAGTCCCAACCCCCAGCCTCCAGAGAGAAAAGAGGGGCTGAGGATTGAGCTAACTGCCAATGATGTAACGAACCATTCCTATGCAATGGAACCCCCATAAAAACCCTAAGTGAAAAGGTTTGGGGTTTTTGGTTGAACATATTGAGGTGCGGGGAGGGTGGTGGGCCTGGAGAAGGCATGGAAGCACCCACGCTGCCCCCCCCATACCTTGCCCTGTGTGCCTCTTCCATTTGGCTGTTCATGTGTATCTGATATAACAAATCAGTAATAGCAAGTAAAGGGTTTCCCTGAATTGTGTGAGGCATTCTTGCAAATTATCAAACATGAGGAGGGAGGAGGTGATGGGACCCCTGAGTTATAGCCAATCAGTAAGAAGTACAGAAGATCCTGACTTGGAACTGGCGTCTCAAAAGGGGAGCTGTCTTGTGAGACTGAGCCCTTAACCTTTGGGGTCTGTGTAAACTCCAGGAAGTTAGTGTCAGATGTGAATTGCAGGATCCCTCCCCCACTCTAGCTGATATATAGAAAGCTGGAGAATTGGTTGGTATGGGGAAAACTCCACATATCTGGTATCAGAACTCTTGCGAATAAAAACAGATCATAGTAAGAGCTTAGCTACTCGGGCAAGCCTGATAGCTAAGACTTGCCCGAGTAATGCAAAATGGTATTTCAACCTCAAATTCAAAATGATATTAAACTGCCATGGGAGACCACCATTCTGAATTGTTTCTGTGGAAAAACCTTTAAAGTCCCACTAGGAACTCCGTAGGCTGCGTGGGCCAACATAATAACCACTAGCTACATGTAGCTATTTGAATTTAAATTAACGAACACTAAATGTGAAGCTCAGCTCCTCAGGCACACTAGTCCTGTTTCAAGTGCTCAGTAGCCACATGAGGTTACTGACTACCATACTGGTGGCACACAGAACATTCTGGAACATCATCACAGAATGTTCTATCGGACAGTGTCAAGCTAACTGTAAGGTTCTCAAGAAAGGAAAAGGCTAGGTGAGTGGATGGTACTCTTAAAAAGGAGAGTGTGGGGGAGAAAGAGATGCGATCAGAGAAACAGAGCCACGTCAGCTAGGCTATAGCAGGAGACTGCGTTTCATTTTAGGACAAAGGGGGACTGTGGGGTTTAAACAGAGCAGCAGCAAGAAGATGAGTCAGGAGACTACAGAAGTGGTCCAAGAGAAATGACAACGGACTGGGAGAAGTGGCCAAGCGAAGAGATGGGGGTGTGTCCTGCAGAAGGGAGAGAAGAGCAGGCTTGCTAATGGATGGTGCCATTTGGAAATGGCAATAGTTTTAATTAACCCATTTTACCCACTGTCATCTACCCTGTCTGGGAAAAAAGAGAAATTTTCTGAATGTTCTTATACCTGAAAGTGAAACTGTTCACAAAATAAACACATACATAATCCAGTGCCAAACACTGGTGATTTATAGAAATCACCCCCAGTTTATTTTTTTTCAACAGAGAAAAAAAAACACATTGTTCAATAATTCAGCGTTTGGGACATTGGCAAATACTGTCTGCATTGTTCAAAATAACTGCTCCTGGCTGTGAGCTCTGCAGCACGTACTGATGGCCCAGGAACCTTCTTCCAGGGTTCAAATAAAACAAAGGACTCACACATGGAGGTTACGTGAGTCAGCAAAAGATGCTCTATCACAATGTGCATAGAAAGTCCTTGAAAAATATCCAGATCTCTAAAGGAATACAAACCTATTTGGATTTGTTCTTGTTCACTTCATTATTATTTTTTAGTTGTTGAGGAAAACGTTTTTTCACTGTAAGGAAGGAGTTATATGACTTTATAAGTGGAAACCAACAGGCCGCTGGCTAACACATACACTTTCCCTCCAAGTCAAGTAGCTCTTCCCCCCACGAAAGCCTCTTTCAGGATTTTTGTTTTGGTTCAGAAAAGTAAAGAAAATGATTTCAAGTATTCAATTCCTATCAAAAATTGGTATCAAAAGTAATAGATGACCTAATTTCTTTATAATTTCATGTTTTAAAAAATAACTTAAGAAGCAAGAGGTCCGGCCCTTTACTTGTATAAATTACCACAGTAGAACTAGAGTTTCTTAAGACAGCGTGGAGAAGAGTCCGTGTTTAGCACCTCGATCATCGATCTTAACGTTGGAAACGTTTCTGATACTGACGGAAGACTCTTATAAGAAGGTGAAATACTGAAAAAGAAAAACACAAAGTAGTGGTATGAAAACTAACAAAATTTGCAAAAACAGGTGGAGCTTATGTTATAGGTATTCCTATGATTATATTCATTATATTTGTAATATTAGACACTGTTAGAAAGGCAGGGAGGAACTGGGAACAGAACAGCTCCTCCCACAACAATGGCCTGGGGTATCAGCCAACACAGTTAGGAGCTACTTGGAAGTTAAACCAGAGCTTTGAAAAAGAAAATTAAACTCTGATTTACATGTCTAGCTGTGGTGCCTGCTGGGCTTGAAATCAAAAGACACAGGATTCAGGTCCAGCTTCACTCCTTATTAGCTTTCCTTATTTCTCTAGGCTGCATGTCCCTGATCTGTCACAGGGAAAGTATTCTTTTTTTATTTTATTTTATTTTTTTACTGCATTTTAGGTTTGGGGGTACACATGAAGAACATGCAAGATTGCTGCATAGGTACACACATGGCAGTGTGATTTGCTGCCTTCCTCCCCCATCACCTATATCTGGCATTTCTCCCCATGCTGTCTCTCCCCAACTCCCCACCCCCTGCTGTCCCTCCCTATTTCCCCCCCCACAGACCCCAGTGTGTGATGCTCCCCTCCCACAGGGAAGGTATTCTTAATTCGAAGTTACCACAAGCTCTGAATGAGATAAGGTATGTCAAGGTACACTGTAAAGCATTAACTGCACGATGTAAGGTAGCGTTGTTCTTTCCTTAAAGAATTGTCAAAAGATTCACACTGTACAATTATGTAAGAACAGAAGCAAGACCTTTGGCCTGGTGGTTGTACTACTAAAACATGTGCAAACTAATAAACCTGGAAACAAGAATGTACCAGGACAGGGTGTAACTGTTGGAAGCTTTCACTGCAAAGCTAAATTACAAACTGAGCAATGGTGGACTATAGGCACAAATTTTTGTTTTAAACAGAATATAAATTACCTAGCAAAACAAGAGTGGTTGCTATGTCAAATAGACATGAAAGGCAAAACTGAGCGTGGTTGGGATGTAAAAAACCAGGAGAATGGGCAACAATAAATAAGGTCAAACAATGAGGCTTGCTTATTCTTTATTAACTACTGAGGCATCTATGAGTTTAATTTCACACACTTCAAATTCACACAGTCCTTTCTAGTGCTTCTGGAAACAAGAGCCAGGAACAATCATGGATTGCTAGACTCCTTACACACAGTGACTGTCAGGGATTAATTCCTGGCAGCTATATACTGGCTCAGAATACTGTCTGCCTAAGTGGCAATAAAGTGCCAACTTCAAAAAACTGGAGCCTACTTAGTTGCATTTTATTGCACTAAGTAGGTAGGCGAAGTGCTGCCACTCAGAGTAATGTAAAATGGGCTCTGTCTACAGGTTCAAACACTCCTGAATACTGAGCCTAAGAGAAAACAGGCCAAGAGAAGAGAATACCTGATCATATAAATAAGACTTTAGTAATTTTCCTTCACCAACTACTTTAAAAATTTTTTGTTCATGCTTTTTTGTTTTGTTTTGTTTAAGTCAGGGTCTCACTCTGTCGCCCAGGCTGGAGTGCAGTGGTGCAACCATAGCTCACTGCAGCCTCAAACTCCTAGGCTCAAGCGAGCCTCTCACTTCAGCCTCCCAAGTAGTTGGGACTACAGGCACATGCCACCACACCCAGCTAATTTTAAATTTTTTTGTAGAGGGGGAGCACTTTCACACTATGTTGCCCAGGGTGGTCTCAAACTCCTGGCCTCAAGTGATCCTCCCACCTTAGCCTCCCAAAGTCCTGGGATTACGGTTGTGAGCCACTGCACCTGGCCTTCATCATCCATTTTTATCCATAAACTCACCCTTAAAAGGTTATCTTGGCCGGGCGTAGTGGCTCACGCCTGTAATCCCAGGACTTTGGGAGGCCAAGGTGGGCAGATCACAAGGTCAGGAGTTTGAGACCAGCCTGGCCAATATGGTAAAACCCTGTCTCTACTAAAAATACAAAAAAAAAAAAAAAAAAAAAAAAACCAGCCAAGTGTAGTGGTACATGCCTGTAATCCCAGCTACTTGGGAGGCTGAGGTAAGAGAATTGTTTGAACTTGGGAGGCAGAGGTTGCAGTGAGCCAACATTGTGCCATTGCACTCTAGCCTGGGCAACAGAGTGAGATTTCATCTCAAAAAAAAAAAAAAAAAAAAAAGTTATCTGATACAATAGCAAAACATTTTAACCTTGACAAAGTGGATTAAATTCATTGTATTACAATATTAACTTATAAAAATGAGTATAACAATTCCAGTTTTCACAGAGCTCCAAAGTAATAGAAACCCCCTTCCCCGCTCCAGTTATGATACCCCCTCAAGCAGTTACCTTTTCAAGTTCATCCAGCTTTTGGCGATTTTGCTAAAGGCCTCTGAACCAGGGGCTGTCATAGCTTCAAAGTCGACTAACTGAAAAAGAAAGACATTTAGGAATGTTAGTAAACATGGAGGACACAGGCTTGGTTGGAGATCTGTGTAACTCGTGTACCTTAAAATAAAAATCCGTAGATTGGGACTTAACACATAAACAAGCATTTCTCCCTTCCCACTCCAACATACCTTCCCTTTGGGAATCTTTCCCGCTACTTCTTTTCCACTTGCCATCAGTGCTCCCACGATGACCGAGTAAGCAATTACACTATTTAAATAAAGAACAATGGTCAATCTGTCCTGGACAGTCTACAGTTACCATGTTAAATTTCACCCATGGATTTCCCATCATGAAAGATAAATTTTATTTAAAAATTCTTTCAAATAAAACACTAAATGTTTCATTTAACATGAAATATGTCTATTTGTTTAAGAATAGTTACTAATTTGCTATTAAAATGTATTTACTGGCCAGGCAAGGTGGCTCACGCCTGTAATCCCAGCACTTTGCGAGGTCAAGGCGGGTGGATCACTTGAGGTCAGGAGTTTGAGACTAACATGGTAAAACCCTGTCTCCACTGAAAACACAAAAATTAGGACAGGCATGGTGGCTCACGCCTGTAATCCCAGCACTTTGGGAGGCCGAGGCGGGTGGATCAGTTGAGGTTAGGAGTTTGAGACCAGCCTGGCCAACATGGCAAAACCTCATCTATACTAAAAATACAAAAAATTAGCCGGGTGTGATGGCGGGCCCTAGTAATCCCAGCTACTTTGAGAGACTGAGGCAGGAGAATCGCTTGAACCGGTAAAGTGAAGGCTGCAGTGAGCCGAGATCATGCCACTGCACTACAGCCTGGGCAACAGAGCGAAACTCTGTCTCATAAGAAAAAAACACAAAAATTAGCCTGACGTGGTGGTGGCAACTGTAATCCCAGCAACTCAGGAGGCTGAGGCACAAGAATCACTTGAATCTACGAAGTGGATGCCAAAGTGAGCTGAGATCACACCACTGCACTCCAGCCTGAGTGACAGAGCAAGACTCTGTCTCAAAAAGAAAAACAAAAAAAGAATATATTCACTAATTTAACAGTGTCACCAAGAATATTCATTTTCTGAGAAAAAAAGTGTTTATTTTTCTTTTTTGAGATGGAGTCTCACTCTGTCACCCAGCTGGAGTGCAGTGGTGCAATCTCAGCTGACTGCAGCCTCGGCCTCCCAGGTTCAAGCAATTCTCTTGCCTCAGCTTTCTGAGTAGCTGGGACTACAGGCACATGCTGCCACGGCCGGCTGATTTTTGTATTTTTAGTAGAAATGGGGTTTCGTCATGTTGGCCAGGATGATCTTGATCTCCTGACCTCGTGATCCTCCCACCTTGGCCTCCCAAAATGCTGGGATTACAGGCGTGAGCCACTGCACCCAGCCAAACGTGTTTCTTTTTATTAGGAGTTTCTTCCTACTTGTGTTTTTATTTTAAATTTGTTTTTTTCCCCCCACACTAAGCCACATTTAAAAGACCTAGTTGTGGGTTGTTTTTTTTTTAAATTCTTCTAATATAGTACATTTAAAAATGTGCCTGTTTATATTTTAACAATTTCATGAGGCTTGGCTTTAAAATGCATATATACAATAAAGTTCATAAATACAAATACATACATTAGTCTTACTTTTTAAGCATTAGAAATGCTGGCCTTCAAAGAAGAAATGCAGAACACATTCTCACAGTGTACTGATGGACAGATGGTTTGGAGCTCTGGGAGTGTGTATGAACTGCCAGGGCTCTGAGGTGGCTGTTAGAGGTCCAGGAGATTGCGTGGTGCCTTTGCCTGCTGGCTTGGGGGCTTGTGGGGCAAGGTCTGCTGCCCTGTCACTCCAGAATGAGTGTAGGGCTGCAAGTGTACAGGTCTGGGGCAGGAGGCGCTTATAAGGCGTTGTGTTTCTGCTCTTGGTGAGAGCAGAGATGGGGCTGGCTGGTTCTGGGTGGAAGGTGCTTGCAAAAGTCTGGGGGACCTGGTACTGTAACCACAGTGTTGTGTACTTTTCCCAAAACAAATTGGCTCAACGTAAAGACGGCTCTCACCCATGAGATAATGCACCCTAGCAAGGGGACAGGATGGCACAAACACCTTCAGAGAAGCTAACAGGTGCCATGGGCGGACACCAAGAAAAGTGAGTCAAGTTGATTCAAGGGGTTCTCCAGCAGGTAAGACTTCAGAGGCTAAAGACATGTGCCCTGCATCCTCGAGGGGCCCCAGGGCTGGGGGCAAAAGGGGCAGAGATGCCAGGGAGGTGTGGCTGAGAGCCCACCCACACCAGGGGCCAAAGGGAAGAGAAAAAGCAGCAGAAGAGAGTGGTGCTGCAGCCATGGCAAACCAGGGCAGGGCAGGGCTGGCACTGTGCACTATGCATGCTGCCAAGCTTGAGCCCATGGTTTTCAGAAGGTGCTGGAGAGCCTCGGGGCACAGAGAGGAGCAGGAGCAAAGCTACCTGGGGCAAGTGGTGGGCTTAGGGAAGAGGGAAACAGAAATGTGGGAGGCGGAATCAACAGGCTGTGTAGGACTGAAGAGATGTAGGGATGACGGAGAGTGGAGGACAATCAGAGCTGCACTTCCTTTGGTGTCACACATGAGCCAGCAGAGCTGCTGTGAGAACAAAGGAGGATGCTGGCTGTTCCGCGCCGTTCCTGCACGCAGGGCCCACAGGCAGTGATGTGCACAGGCTGCACTCACATCACTTACTCAGTGGATACAACTAGCAATATTATGCTGATTAGGTAACATTTATGTTTCTATTTTGTTTCAATGAGTTTTAAATACTATAACCAAACTTACTACCACGTTTAGGGGAGTTTTACTTTCTAAATCATTAATCAAAGATAAAGACATTCAAGTGTATTATTTTTAGCCTAAACATCTTAAGTTCAATAACTATGTGCCAGCAATGGCAAAAGGCCATTTATGTGATTTCCTGCACATAGTACTGGGAGAAGGAGAACGAAATGAAAACTGTACAGTCATAGCCCTTGTTTCTAATGGCACCTAAGAAACTCTTTATGTACTCATACAAGTAGCAAGAATTTATCAAAAATAATAAAAATAGTAAGGAGTGACTGGTGCCCCAAAAGTATAAAACATGAGGATTATGGGTCACCTGACAGCCCAAAATAGACAAGAGAGAGGAGAGGGTTCAGTAAGAGGCTGGCAGACACCAAAAATAAAAACACACTGAGCACGACCCATGGTACACAGTAAACTTTCCATGAACTTCTGCTGAATGGATGAATCCCTATCCTGTTAAACTTAACTGCTTTCTATAATTCTTTTGACGATGTGGTAGACTAAGGAAGTATTTTTTTGTGCAGAATTTGAAAAAAAAAATAGGGAGCCCCTTACCATTTGTTGGTGTACTCTACCTATATCCATAACAGGAAGCATAAACAAAAAAGACACATTTCTCAATTTAAAATAATTTTAATGACAGGATGTTACTTACCTGGATCCTCGAGAGAGTGGCATTAAATTATAAAAGTAATAAACTAAGGATAAGATTAAGTTGCAGACAGCATCAGCCTCCTAGAAAAAAAGACATTTTTGAGAAAACATATTTGGTGTTAATAAGTGCCTTTTAAATTTTTAATTAAAAAAAAATTGTTTCTCAGAAACAAAAAAAATTTGGAAGGCGCTTGCTCCAAAAGATCTGGGTAAGCCCCTTCCTCTACTCCGCAGTGAGATTTAGATGATGCTCAATTATGTATATATACTTAGATGCTTAATTATATGGATGAAATGATTAAATGTTGGAAAAATAAGGTAACTTTTCAAAGGTAAGGGGCATCCGTCCACTGCAGAACACAGGGAGGGGGTGTGGTGGGGGAGAGAATGTCCACCATACCCTGCTGCCTGCAACACCACCACCTCTAGTCTGGGCAGACAATCAAGGGAAGAGGCCACAGACCAGGAAAGGGTTGCTAAGTGCAAAGTATACACAATTTAATTGTACTTTCATTGCCATGAACTCATCAAAATGCATCATCCAGTTTACATTCAAAAGCTCATTGTAAATGTATAGTTATAAGCAACAACCACAATGAAGGGAAGAAAATGGAAGAAAAAGGTGAAGTCCAGGTCATTTTCACTATGGACCAACTTTTTTATTTCGTGTCAAAGCCCAAACTATGATAATGTTGTAGCACAGTACTAAATTTTTAATTTATTATCCTCCCCATTACTGTAGTTACTAAAAACAAGAATTTTGGGGCTATAGAAACATTTCAAAAGAAATATTTTTATGTCAAATGCAATCTGATTTCAAGCATAAGATGTACAATCTCAATGAAAGGGCAGAGGTTCAAAAAGTTTACAAAAGAATCACAGGAAGAACAGAAAAATGGAAACAAAGAGAAACCTACCCCAAATTCTGATGAAAGAATCAATACTTTTCCTTTTGCTGTCAAATCTTTATAAAGTGCATCTATTTCAGCATGATATAATTGTGTCCTTTCTTCTGTGGTTTGAGTTTCCACAGAAAATAATATATTGCCAACTCTGAAAATACAAAAAAAAGTGTCAAAGGCATGTATTATAAGTTCAAGCAGCCAAATGCAGAAAGTTTTTTTTAAAAAGCAAATAGCATGCTGATGTGGCACTAAACATATACAAGAATGTACCTTGCCTTTCTAACTATAGACAAGCAAGGCAGGTTTCATAAGAATGCATTATTTCTTAATAAAATTTGACAGTTGCCTCACCTTTAAGTGATTCATTTGCTTACAGTTAAGTCTAACCACATGTACTTATTACACGAGCTTAAGCTAATATATGGGAGAACAATTACACATAGTAAAGAATGCATTTAAATGACCAGTAAATATTTTCTAAGCCACCCCATTAGGATTAAAGGCCAGAAGCAAGAACTGTGCGTAGGAAGAAGTTCAGGGACTTCACCACTGTTTTGTTTTTATGCTTTAGCTCCACTGAGGTTCTGCAAAGGACCTAAGTTTGATACAACAGGCATTTTTTTTTTTTTTGTATAACGCCACTAGCAAAGTGTTGCACTTAGTCCTTGGATCCTACAAAGAAAAGCCCAGCTGCTGCCTTGATTGAGGAAGGAAGGCGGAAACCGGGCCACAGATTATTATTATTATTAGAAATGGGATCTTGCTGTATCACCCAGGCTAAAGAGCAGTACCGTGATCATAGCTCACTGCAGCCTTAATCTCCTGGGCTCAAGTGATCTTCGCACCTCAGCCTCTTGAGTAGCTGGGACTACAGGTATGTAGCTGTAGCTATTTTTAAAAATCTGATGCAGAAAATCATGTTGCCAAGTCTGACCTCGAACTCCTGGCCTCAAGCAATCTTCCCATCTTGGCCTCCCAAAGTGCTGCCATGAGCCACCACTTCTGACCAAGGGTCATAAATTATTATGAGACCATGATTCAGGTCATAATGTAGCTCATCAGGGGATCAAAAAAGAATCTAATTTGGACAACACAGAGAAAAGCAGGAACGGTCTCACGGGAGAAGTGGCCTGAACATGGGTCGGGATGGGAGTGTCAGAGCCCCAGATGTCGGAAAGCAGAGGTGAACTGGGGAACAAACAGTCCAGTCGGACTAGCAGGCCAGGTTCCAACAGGGAGATGGTCCAGGTCAAGCAGGAAATGTCTGAGGCCACTTTGTGAGAAACCGTGAATGCCTGGCTGGGAAGCTGGTTTTGTAGCGACAGGCAATGGCCAGGTATGGAGAGGGGGAGAGACTTTTGGAGTTAGGGGAACGCCCAGTGAGGCGGAGCTTTAGGAACACTGCTGAAGCTGGTGAAGCAGGAGGCAGGAAATGGGATGCCAGGTAGAGTCTACTCGAGGGTCAGAAGGCCCAAAGCAAGGGAGGAAGCAATTGGGGTGAAACAGGCAAGTGAGGAAAGACGTCATACTTCAGGGGGGGAGAAACTTCATGTACAGTTGACCCTTGAACAACATGGGTTCCAACTGCATGGATCCACTTATCTGAGGATTTTCATCTGCCTCTGCCACGCCTGAGACAGCAAGATGAACCCCTCCTTTTCCTCCTCCTCAGCCTACTCAACGTGAAGATAATGAGAAGACCTTTATGACGACGCATTTCTACTTAACACATAGTTAAGTATATTTTCCTTATGATTTTTAAAAAACTTTAATTTAATTAATTAATTTTAAAATTTATTTATTATACTGTAAGTTCTGGGGTACATGTACAGATCGTGCAGGTTTGTTACATAGGTAAACATGTGCCACAGTGGTGGTTTGCTGCATCCATCACCCATCATCTACATTAGGTACTCCTCCTAATGCTATCCCTTTCCAATCCCCCTACCCCCTGCTATTCCTCCCCTAGGGCCCCCGCCCCTCAGGCCCCAGTGTGTGATGTTCCCTTCCCTGTGTCCTTATGTTCTCATTGTTCAACACCCACTTATGAGTGAGAACATGCGGTGTTTGGTTTTCTGTTCTTGTGTCAGTTTGCTGAGAATGACGGTTTCCAGCTTCATCCATGTCCCTGCAAAGGACATGAACTCATCCTTTTTTATGGCTGCATAGTATTCCATGGTGTATATGTGCCACATTCTCTTTATCCAGTCTATCGCTGATAGGCATTTGGGTTGGTTCCAAGTCTTTGCTATTGTGAACAATGCCACAATAAACATACATGTGCATGTGTCTTTATAAAAGAATGATTTATAATCCTCTGGGTATATACCCAGTAATGGGATTGCTGGGTCAAATGGTATTTCTATTTCTAGATCCTTGAGGAATCGCCACACTGTCTTCCACAATGGTTGAATTAATTTACACTCCCACCAACAGTGTAAAAGTGTTCCTATTTCTCCCCCATCCTCTCCAGCATCTGTTGTCTCCTGATTTTAATGACTGCTATTCTAACTGGCATGAGGTGGTATCTCAATGTGGTTTTGATTTGCATTTCTCTAACGACCAGTGATGATGAGCTTTTTCCTATGTTTGTTGGCTGCATAAATGTCTTCTTTTGAAAAGTGTCTGTTCATATACTTTGCCCACTTTTTGATGGGGTGGTTTGTTTTTCTTTTGTAAATTTGTTAAAGTTCTCCTTAGATTCTGGATATTAGCCCTTTGTCAGATGGGTAGATTGCAAAATTTTTTTCCCATTCTGTTGGTTGCTGGTTCACTCTATTGATAGTTTCTTTTGCTGTGCAGAGGCTCTTAAGTTTAATTAGGTCCCATTTGTCTATTTTGGCTTTTGTTGCCATTGCTTTTGGTGTTTTAGTCATGAAGTCCTTGCCCATGCCTATGTCCTGAATGGTATTGCCTAGGTTTTCTTAGAGTTTTTATGGTGTCAGGTCTCATATTTAAATCTTTAATCCATCTAGAGTTAATTTTTGTATAAGGTATAAAGAAGGGATCCAGTTTCAGCTTTCTGCATATGGCTAGCCAGTTTTCCCAATGCCATTTATTAAATAGGGGAATCCTTTCCCCATTGCTTGTTTTTGTCAGGTTTGTCAAAGATGAGATGGTTGTAGTTGTGTGGCGTTCTTTGATTTTCTTAATAACATTTTCTTTTCCCTAGCCTACTTTATTGTAAGAATACAAAATATAATACATATAACATACAAAATATGTGTTAATCGACTGTAAGGCTTCTGGTCAACGGTAGGCTACCAGTTAAGCTTTGGGGGAGTCAAAGGTTATATGTAAATTTTTGCCTGGTAGGAATGGGAAGATCAATCCCCCTAACCCCTGAGTTATTCAAAGATCAACTGTACTTATTTAGTAATTAAATTTCTGCTTGGGAATCTGATCTGAGGATACACATCATGGATATGTGAAAAGGTAGGCGAACACTTTTACATTAAATAGCACACCCTGCAATCAGGGGGAAAATGATCTTTATTGGGAACATACTTTGATAAGAAGCTTAGGGTAGAGATCAAGACTTCAAAGATATGGAAAAGCCCCAAAATCTGGAAGTTGCTGAACTGCTGTTTACTCATGAAGGCCTGTTTAAGTTTTGACATGGAACTTGAAGAGGTGGCTCCCTGTAGTTTAGAGGAAAAGCACCTGAGAAAGCCAGAGCCCAAGAGGCAGAGGGGCTGGAGAATGTGAGTCACAGCCTCACTGCTGAGCAGGTGGAAACCAGGGGGAGGGCATGGCACTTCTCAAGGCAATTCCACCTACAATTCAATGAATATGGAGCCTGACAGACAAAGCTTGGATTTCAGATGTAAATACAACTAGAGTTAATAAAAATGTTCACTGCCATGCTATTTATAAAGTAAAACAATGAGAAATACCCTAAATGGTCAATAACAAAAAGATCAGTCAGAGAAATTCTACATTTATGCAATGGAATATTACACAGTTACTACAAATACTTTTAAGATTGGGGGAAATGATCATGATAATGTAATGGTAAGGGTAGAAAATAAACAGGTTAAAAAACAGTAAGTACAGTATAACTTCAGTTTTTAAAGAAAATAACTTGATTTTTGTTAATTTTGCTTATCTGTATATTCTAAATTTTCTATAAAATTATGCTACTCATTAATAATTAAATTTAATATATACATTTAAATCTACAATGGACTTCATTCCTCATCTTTTTTCATTAGTAAAAGGCTCCCTCGCCCCCAAGGAACTTCAAGAACCCAGAATGTCTTCCACAAACTATATCATACTTAGTACCTATAAAGTCCTTAGATTTAGACAGTCAGAAAATGTATCTGCTGGTGTAATACTTTAGGTGTCACATTTAAAAAAATAACTGGTTATAACTGTTCACTGGACCTTGATCGTTTTCTTTTTTTGTTTGTTTTTTGAGATGGAGTCTTGCTCTGTCGCCCAGGCTGGAGTACAGTGGCGTGATCTCGGCTCACTGCAGCCTCCACCTCCCGGGTTCAAGCAATTCTCTGCTTCAGCCTCCCGAGTAGCTGGGATTACACGTGCCCGCCACCACGTCTGGCTAATTTTTGTATTTTTTAGTAGAGACGGGGTTTCACCATGTTGGCCAGAATGGTCTCAATCTCTTGACCTCATGATCATGATCCGCCCGCCTCAGCTTCCCAAAGTGCTGGGATTACAGGCATGAGCCACCATGCGTGGCCGATACTTTTCATTTCAGGATGGTGCAAAAGTTCAATACAACAAAACTCTACAGCGACAAGCACAGGCACCCTTCCTGCCTCCAGTCTCTAGTCTACACTCACATTAAGAAGCGTACATACTTGTCTCCTGTAATCGTGATTGTGAATCCATCGTATTCCTTCCCTTGGTCTTTAAGGCTGGGAACTTTTGTGTTCACGGTGAACCCATCCTTCGTTTTAGTATTAAACTGCTTTCAGGGAAAAAGAAAATTAACGTTACTAGTGTTTAATTCACTGTAAACACCGACTGCAACTCTGTAGTGCTGGCTCTACCTTACATGCTTTTAAGAAGGGCCAAGGAGGTCATCTGATACAAGAGATGGTGTCCTGGCAATTAGTGGCCAAGGACATCTCTGCCCATCCTCAGGCCCCAACAGAGCCCAGGTTATGCTCCCCCACAGCTCCTATCTGAGGTCAGTGGAGAACCTCAGCACCAAAAGCTCACAGGCTCTCTTCGTCAACAAGGGGCACTGCTCACTTCTAAGAGCTCCCTTTGAATGTTTTCTCATGCCCATCTTAGTAGGCAGCAACTTTGAATATTGGCGGAATAGTTGTACCCAACAACCCACAATTCAAAAATGCAACTTATGCTCACACTACTGCTCAGAGCAGAGTCTGATTTTTCTGAAAAGTACCCAAGATTATATCCACTAACTGGAGAACTTCATTCACACTCACACCCACACCCACACCCACACCCACACCCACACCCACCCAACTCTGCGGACCACAGAGAAGTTGGTTAAGTTAAAGGAATTACTTGGAGCTAAGAATGGCTCTTAGGGTAACAAATTCATGAACACAGTTTCAGATGTTAGCTTTCTGTTTAAAATATTTAGGACAAACCTCTGATGGCAATATATAGGGTTTTAGAAATGACCCCCAAATTCGGTTAACTTAATATTGCCTTTTTGGTTTGATTGATGGACTGGAAGTTGAGAGAACCAACAGTAAAATAAAAGACAGTTATGGTTCATGAAGGGAGAGCTTGTCTAGAAACAGAAAGATGCAGCAGGTGTCACCAGCAGCCCAGAAGGCAGAGGATGAGTGGCACAGGCCATCAGGGCCACAGCAGGCACTGAACAGGCAAGCATCTTTTATGAAAAACAAAGAAAACACCTTCAGGAGAAGAAATGCACTAATACACTACGTGACAATTCTCATCTAATTCTCACGACATACTGATAACACTAGGTATGCTCTCAATCTTACAGATGAGAAACGAACTAGGTGAGGCAAAGTCTGGCTGAGTTCCAGCCAGTGGGAAAGCCACAAAGTAAGAACGTGGGCCCAAGGCCTTAGTGAATTCCAGTCCCAGTTACTTGCTAATAAACCGCCTCTAGGAGGGCGCTGATACAACATTAACTTGGTTTCTCATCAATAGCACTGTTGTGCCTTTTAGTGGAAGCAGACCTGGTACATTTCACCAAGTACTTTAAACACTCAACTATCTTGCTGTATATTCCGCTGTGTGTGCCTTGCAAAGTACCAATATATCCATAACCCTGGGTAAAATCTTGATGTATAATGCTGAAGTGGAATGTCATCCCACCACTGAGAACAAACATCTTCCAGACAACAGTTGGTGACTTCGCACCAAGAGGCGGCACTGAGATTGGTGATGCAGCGTCTCTCAGGCTGCATGCTAAGTGACTACAGTCTTGTATCCCTCTCGGCTTTTCTTCTTAAAGACATATAAGGCATTAAAATAACCCTAAGCTGATTTTGTATTCTGCCTAAGACCATAGGACATCTAAACGCCCAACTAGAATACCCCACAGGAATGCACTGAAGAGCCCTCACATGACACTGAGGTTTCCTTTCTACATGGTACATCTCAGGGCCCATGGTGAAGCCATTCTGCCCTCTGGGGGGGCACTGGGGGGAATTTATGGGAGACCGATTATAATAGGGATTGGATATTTGGGAGCCAGGATTACTATATGTCCCACAGTACAGGGGACTGTCACACATTATGTATGATTTTCTAGTGTCCCACTGGATTTCATGTAGATGAAGAACATGTTTATCATTTAATCAATATGTGAGCCTGGAACCAGACTCTGTTTTGCACTTAAACACTAACTATTTATTATATAGTTTTCATACACACTGAATTTGCCAGGAATGCAAATAGCATATACATTGAGTAAGGAGTGTACTATGTATAGCTAAAACCACATCGCCAGTGACAATGTAGCTCACCAAATAACACAGAGATAGGGGGCTGCACTTGTAACTGTCACATTCACCATGATTTTACATGTAGGTGTGAAGCACTGGTTACTGCTTTCCGGCTTCTTGAGAAGGCATGCCCAAATTTCCACAGACTGAGATACATTGTGTGGACTGACATACTGAGATGACTTTGTGTAGATATTTTTGAGCAGGTGAGACATATTCTCTATGAAGTTCATCCTAGCACAATAAAGGACTCAGGAAAGGGGGCATCTGAACATGCTGAGTCAATGCAGTGGGTTTGAGAAGGTTGAAGTCCATTGCATTAGTGCGTCAGACCCTCACAAAGAACTCCCTGAGGTGAGTCAGGCCAGAATCACTGCTCTTCAGCAGACAAAAGCGTGGAACAATTGTAATCTAGGCTCACACACACCCAGCCAGGCAGATGTGGGGCCGAGTTCAGATGCTCAGGTCTGTTCACAACATGCTACTTCCTCGTTATTCCTTAGAAATGGATACACTTTGCTTATTCATACAAACTTCCTAAATTTTATATGAATCAATCTCATCTACTGTAGCTGCAAGAAAAATATTTACTCAAGTTTCACATTAGTGTTCAAACCACTAATTGGAAAAGCAATTCTAACTGCCGTTAGCACGTTTTTGGGGTAGTTTTAATCCTAGGTGGAGGAAAGGTTCACACAGTTATAATTTCTTCACGGATTATACCCGAATCAAATAACTTCTGTCCCTTGTAGGATCCTTCCCATTGAATTCAAATGTTTCCAATACTGACATTGCCTCACATCCTTTTCTTCTCATTAGCATTTGCCTGGTATACCTGGATCACACAATCATACTTTTGTATCTAGCTTTTTTTTTTTTTTTTTAGGAGATAGGGTCTCACTCTGTCACTCAGTGTGGGCAAGAGAGCAAGACCTTGTCTCAAAAAAAAAAAAAAAAAAAAAAGAACAGAAATTTATTCTGGAGGTTGGGAAGTCCAAGATCAAGATGCCAGTGTCTGAGGTGAGCCTTCTTACTGCTGCCTCCCATGATGGAAGGTGGAAGGGCAAGAGAGCCCACTCTCTGAAGCCCTTTTTATAACGGCATTAATTCAATCATGAGGGCTCTGCCATTAAACACTTCCCATTAGGCTCTACCTCCCAAAGGTAGAGCATGGAGGATCCCATTTCCCACACATTAATTTTGGGGGGGAACACATTCAGACTGTGGCATTTACTTCTCTAATAATTAAAGAGTATAAGTTATTTTGCCTTCCTTTAAAGGGTACTGAGTTTTCACAGGTAGTCAAATCACTAACTGATCCATTTAATCCTTTTAGACTTAGTTTTATTCTTAGTTAGGGCAGTCTAGAAATTGTTCTTAGTTCCCAGTTGTGGGCCTTACTGTAGAGTGTGGTCTTACTTTTACACTGTGTGCTTCTTCAGGTCTTAACTAAATGCCTGAGGTGTTCACAGGATCCATCCACACTGGCAAGGCCGGAACTTCAATGTCTCCTCAACACATAAACCTCTGATACCTCTGCTCAGCTCTTTCCCCCCACAGCAGCGACTCTCTGCTGAGTCTCTCACAGTCTTTCATTGTGTGTTCACAACCAAGGTCTTAGCTAAGGATGAAAAGGACCCCTGGGCACTCCCCAGCCTATATGGCCTCCTTCTCTTCTGCACTCTGCTCTGCAAATTCCAGGCACTTTGGCAGACCCAAACTCCACTCTCTACCTGCATAGCTTAGCAAGACCACTGTACTCTGCTTGGGCTCCACATTACTGTACAGTGGTCTAATAAATACTCCCAGTAGAAAGCTGGGGTGACAGTGGGATCACAGTCTTGTAATTAGCCAATGCCTGAATATAACTGACTTCCATTTTGTCCAGTTTTATAACTGCAATTGTGTAAAAGGGCAGCTGAGTACCAGTTACACAGCTGAGTAACTGGTACTCAGCTGTGGCCAGAAGCAGAATTCAATTATATGTATTTTTAAGCCTTCCTGTTTCTATAGTAACTGCTTCCTCGCAAATTGATTTTTCTGTTTGAGTCTGATGCCTGTATTTTCCTTTATTTTGGTTATTATTCAGAATGTGTTCATACTAGTGATTTCAAATAGCATTTAATAATTCTGAGTTCTTTTTAACAGTGCTGTTGGTTTTCTTTTCCTCTAAAAATGTCTACTGCGATTTTGATGATAAAGTTACCTTCATAATCGGAAGAAGGTCTTCTACTTTGTGAACCTTTTCCAGGGCTTCTCTAACTTCCAGCAGTCCTTTAGGATTATTAGCTCTTAAAGAGAGACAGAGAGAGACGGCAACTGAGATTAATGCAAAAATGTCCTAACTATCATGCTATTATCTTTAATTTAAATAAATTGACCTCAATTTTGACTGGCTCAACATTAAAAATGGTAGACCACAAATAAAGTTTCTAAATAATGGGATGGTTCAATTCTAAAGAGTTTCGGGCTGCAGATGAGAATTAAAGAAACAGCAGCATATGAGAATTAAGGAACCATCTAGAAGGCAAAACAGGGAAAAGCAGAATGGATCGACAGCCAGTGTTTGTGCGAACATGTCTGGTTATGAGTTTGGTCCTTAAACCTTGATTTTCCTATTCCAACTCTAAAATTAGATGTAGATGTTTCTTGCTTGGTTTTGTTTCCTTTCTAAAGCTGCTCAAATTATTCTGCTAGGTTTTTCCACCAATTTTATATTTACTTGGTGATATTTAAGCATTCAGAATTTTCCCTAGTGTTCCCCTCATTGTTTTGTCTATACCATCCTGCCTTTCAAGTGAGGGAGAATAAGTATGAAAGCTGAAATCCCCAATAGGTAAGTCCAAAGAAACATCCTACTTCATAGAAGAAAGAAACCAGAAAAGTCACAATAGTGCACATAAAGTTAAAAACACTTCAGTTGAGGTCTATGGATTTTGTAAAGTTATCAAAAAGAAAGAGAATATGAAAGCCTTTATGATTCTAACACTATGAAAAATTTCATAGACCTTGTTTAGCCTGTCAACAGGCTTAGTTCTCAAGTTTCAAAAATATAACAAATATAAAATACATGAAATCAACTCATTACTAAGAAGGAGAAAATTAAAGGCTTACCCATGATAAACAAGAATCCTATCTTTAATAAAATGAAGTATTTCTCAAAATATTCCAAGTATCTCATGTTGATCACCTGACCCCTATAAGGCAAAAATAATAAAATTAAGAATATTTTTACAGAAGAATATGCTCAAGCCAACATCTAATTTCAAAGTTAATAAAAAAAAAAAAAAAAAAAAAAAAAACATAAGAAGCTATGAGAATAATGCAGAAAAAAAGTCCGGGAAATTTGCTTGTTCATAGTCAATGAACGGAGAGGTAAAGCACCGTCTTCGCAAGACTGCCTGCCAGCTCACAGGGCCTACCTTGGCCAGGGAGGCATCAAACTCGGAGCCAGATAAGCCACAATGGGAAGAAAAATCCCCTAGCACTGAAGTGAGGTTCAGACTTCCACATCAACGTCCTTGGACGGACACCATCACTTGCGGGCAGTATGCCGTCTCCCTGCCCTCAGTTCTCCCAGCAGCATTGTCTAACACCCTGTCTTGCTCTCTAGCTCACTAACAGTCTCCTTTTCTCTACCCACTCTGAATATTATTTTCCTCATATTTCTGTCCCTTTGGATCTTTTTCTTTTAAACTCTCTCCCAGAACTCCATGTTCAGCCAACATGCTGAGTCACATGACACAGCCAACTGCTCCTGGGACATCACTCCCTGGGTTCCCACCAGGCATGCCAAACCTCAAAGGTAACTGTCAAATAAAAATTCTCTCCTGCACCCCACACTTCTCCCAGCCTCCCCAGTAAACGCATCCACCTACTTTTTGTTCTGGTACTCTCCGGCCTAATGGGACAACCTTGTGCCTAAGAGGGAAGGTGGCCTTCCTCTAACTCCATGCCCTCTCCCACTGCAGCCCACAACCAATGCTCCTGATTCTACCTTCTGAGAGTCTAGCTCTCCCTCTCCAACCCACTACCACACAGCTTTCGAGACCTTTGCACTTGTTCACCTGAAAAACTACACAATTTTCCAACCTCCTCCCTTGCCTCCAAGGTTCCTGCCTCCTCTGCAATCTATTTTACCATCTGCTGCCATGGTGATCATCCCAATGTGCAAATCTGTTCCTGTTATTTCTCTGCTTATAATCCCTGAATGGCTCACCATTGTCTTCAGAGGGAAAAAAGTCCTTAGCTTAGACTATAAAATTATTTATTTTCTGACTTCTGCCTATCTTTCTAGCCTCAATTCCCTGATACTCTCTTAATTACAAACTCACTACCAGACGTAATGAGTTAGTCAATTTCCTGACCATGCCTAACTCATCCATGGGTCCATGTTAATCACCCCACCTCTCTCTGATTTGCATTTTCCCAAATAGCTCTGGTAGCACCAGAAGGCTGAATCAGGAACCCTTCTCCAGGTTCTCATGGCATCCTGTGCATGTGATCACCTCACTCCTAACACACTGCGTGGTAGTTATCTGCTGGTCTGTCTGCTGTGAGCTTTCTGCAGGTGGAACTGTATCTCCGTTCTGTATCCCCATCACACAGCACAGCACAGCACACTGGCTGATCCACAGCAGCCTTCAATTGAACTCAGTTGCTTGAGTCTACCTACCTATGCCACAAATTATTCCATGAGAAATAAGAATATACCAGTCATAAGGTGAAAATAAATTTGTTTTCTAGAAATTAAAAAAAAAATAAATGTACATATAAATTATATTTCCATTAAAACCCAAACTTAAATGTCAAAGGGGTATAGAATGATAGTTTCTTAATTCAGCTTCCTGGAACTAGAAGCATTTTAGAAGTGATACAATTACTGTGTTTAAAAATTTTATCTAAAATTAAATTCATTAAAAGACGGGCTGATAATATAGGTTCCCTTGAAACTGATATTCTTTAATATCTGTTTATCATTTATTTAGAAGGCAGCTAGGCACATACAGAAAGGGTAAAGAGGTGAGCATTTCACCCATGTCCCCAGCTAGCAGAGCCTCTGGACAAACAGAAGTTTTACAGCCAACCTGATTTGCCATCCCCAGATGGCAGCTTAGTTACCAGGTAGTGTTATTTATCCTAGCCCTTTGTGTGTTGGGGTGGGACGGGGGGCCTTTCCTCCACCACGAGAGACTTGCCAAATAGTTTATTTGAGCTATGTACTATTAACAGAATATTATGGTAAATGGAATGTTCTCCATCTAATTATCTTCTATGATGTTTTAGGACTCCTTAAAGACTCGACGCCCCAGGAAAACGTCTGCACTCTACCCTTCGGTTGTGCTCTACACCAGACAGAAGGGCCTAGGGAAGAAGCATGGCATGTGCTACGTTTCTTCTGCAGCTGGGCAAGAGGAAAGGAACTCAGGCAGGACTCCATAGGTGCAGAGTCAAAATGTCACCAGAAAAGAAGCAGTGGGTCACTCCTAGTCTCCATGCCCTGTGTCTTGAGAATAAACTCCTAGGAAAACAAGAAAGATGCACAAAAGATTCATACCTGATTAAATTGATGTGGTTGTTAAAACCTCTGCTAAGACTTCGTGCTGGCATTTGATCTAACCACAGCACAGGCTGGTCTGGGTCAGCAATCCTATAACACAGAGACCTTTATGAAACCTAAAGTGTTCAGAAGCATTCCAAATAAAATATGCCGAGGTGTTTGCAAAGGTGAGGATAAAGCAACAGCTCATCCATTATGTCTAAAAATATGATGTCCAAACCTATAAATTCCAGCTAGACCAGGAGAGAAGCCAGGTAAAGGTAAAGGTTTAGGAGCAGAGCACAGTTTTTCTCATGCAAATGAATATCAAAGGTTCCTCTGAACTAGCTAGTTGCCAGGCACGTCATTAACTATAAAGGGACTGGTTCAGTGAGGTTCATTCAAAGGTACCACAGGTAATAGATCTGTTCCTTCAAAGAGACTGTTTCTAAAATGCTTCATTTAAACAGGTGATTGGAAATGTAACAACAATCAACTCCTGTTTTGAAAATATTAGTTAAGTGTTTGTCAAAGAATAAAGATGTCAGCAATTTCTGAGAAACTTTAGAGAGAAAAACCTAACTTAGAAGGCCTGGTGTTAGCAAACAAAATGGGTTCATAGCTTGTTAGCTGAAACAGACTGACGTTATTTGACAATGATAAGACTTATAGTTTATTTTCACTGAAATGCTAGATACCTTCTCCATTTAACTGCAATGTCAAACATGTCTCTCCACTGCATCAACCGTGTCTTTCCATTCATTCGAACTTTCGAGTTGGTCCATGTACGTTGCACGGCTTGCATGACCTCCAATGCGGCCAAACCCATAGCTATGAGATATGAATATCAAGAAGACAGTACACTTTAGAAGGACTGAGTTCCACCTACTTTACAGAGTCTCAGTGATAACTCAAGAGTTAACACATATAGAGTCAGAAGTATTGGTGCTATAACAAGACCCAAGGCATGTTTCAGTCATGATGGTCCTACTAAAATTAAAACCAGTCAGAGGGAACTAGAGCTGCTCCCAACTCTGCCTCCTACTGAAGCAAGTGGAGGTTTGCATTCTTCCTCACTCCTATGGTAAGGAAATAGCTCCCTGGATCAGCTGTCTGATTTCGAATAAGGACTTAAGACCTATACTCTAGTCTATGCTACAGCAATAGCAAAGAAGCCAAGGATAGAAGCAGTCTTCTCTCAGAATTCAGTTTCAACGATTCTATACATTTCTGCTCTGATCACATGGAGATTTGAATAACCACAATAAATACTAATTTTTTAAAAAGCACAACATGGCTTAACCACCCTTGCTCTTATGCCAGGAATATTTTCATTTTCAGATAGTTTCCAGAATACCTCTGTGTATTCTCTTGTTTGGCAGGAAACCGGGTGTTTCATATTGCATCAGGGATCCCAAACGATCAGCCACACAAATCAGTTCCTGTACTTCAGGCTTATAACTCTCAAAATTCTGATGTAACACATCTCTGGAAGAAACATCATGTACATGATAAGGACTTTTACAACAGACATTTGGTTATCCAATTCCACCTGAAAAGCAGTCATTTCCTCCACTGGAAAACTAATGAAGCAGTCTACGACCACATAATCCTTACTTAAGTGCTTTGTGCTCAACCATACCCTAATTTAAAGGGAATCTTTGTGACAGCATGTGCATAATTGCTATCACATGCTGGTTAGTAACAGTGATAAGTATGATAACTAGTGTGCCATTCTGAAGACACCGCTTTCCATTATTTGCTTTCTAAACTTCTCCAGAATACGTACCTGGACTGCCCTTTTCAACAAGCAACCAAACCTCTGCCCTTTTTTCATTCCTCACCCCTGCCCAAGTTGTATTAGAACAAGTATACTTGGAATGATACATGGAAAGACTATTGTTTAGCTGCCAACCTGCTTGATGTTTTTATAACAAAGAAAGAAACTCTAAATTAAAGGTTGTTCTGGGGATCTCCAAGACCATTCTCACTCAGGCTCAGAAATTGGCTGGGAGGGCTCAGTGGACTTAGCACATAATGATACTCACAACAGTATCATTTTTGTTTTGTCTCCTTTTGTGATTTATTACAGCAAAAGGAGACAAAACAAAACCAGCAGAGGGAAGAGGCACATTGGGAGAAGTCTGGAGGAAACCAGGCACAAACTTCCAAGGATCGTCTCCCAAGGAAGTCGTATATGACACATTCAATTCTCCCAGCAATTAGTTGTGAACACATGTGTAAAATGCTGCCAACCATGAAAGCTCATGACAGACTCAGTGCCCAAAGATTCTACCGGGGGCTGGTTATAGACACCTTCTGCCTGGCAAGTTCCCAAATTCCAGATACCTAGAAGGAAAGCCAAGTGTTCAAGAGAAACCACACTGTTTGAACAAACAGTTTAGGCACAGGGAAGCACTCCTATTAGTTCTGGGAGTTGTAGGAATCCCCTTGAAATCCAAGTTCCCAGATACCAACCAAGGGTCACTCTTGCAAGCAGTCCTTTCTAAGGACAGCAGTCATAGATCTGCTATGTTAACTCTTTTGTGCATAGAAATATTTCTTAAAAAAGGAATGGTTAGAGAACATACATAATCTCTATGAGCAATCAATTTTCTTTTCATCATTTTTGATCGTGTAATAGTTGAGACACACAGAAAACACAAAGTCAAATTACCAGGCAGATCACTAGGTCAGGAGTTTGAGACCAGCCTGGCCAACACAGTGAAATCCCGTCTCTACTAAAAATACAAAAATTAGTTGGGTGTGGTGGTGGGTGCCTGTAATCCCAGCTACTCAGGAGGCTAAGGCAGGAGAACTGCTTCAACCTGGGAGGCAGAAGTTGCAGTGAGCTGAGATTACTCCACTGCACTCTAGCCTGGGCAACAAAGCAAGACTCTGTCTAAAAATAAAAAAATAAAAACTAGAGCAATTAAACGCAGTTGTATCTACTTGCATGCTGCTTTCCTATCCCATCCTTCTGTCTCCCAGCCAGTGATCACTTATCTTGGAATTTGTGCTCCGGATTCCCTTACATTTTTTAAAAATAGGTTTGTTACATATAAATATCCCTAAACAATATACTCTACAGTTTTGCTTATGAGCTTTGGGAGAAAAAAAATGACGTGACAGCACAGCCTACTGACTTGCTGCTTTTATTCGACACTACATTTTAAAATTAATCCACATTGTTGCCTGGGTAATTTGTTTATACTGCTGTATAATATTCCATTGTGTGACAGTATCACATTTATCCATTCTTCTGTTGATGGATATTTGGGTTGATTTTGTTAGTTGTGAACAAATACTGCTAGCAGACTTGTACAAGTCTCTCCTTATAGATATGTGCACAAGTACAAAGTTATCTGAATAGACACAGAACAAAATCTCATAGTAAGTATTAGAATATCCAACTTTACTACATAATGACAAACTGCTTTCCAAAGTGGTTGTAGCCACTTACACTCTCACCAGGAGTATACAAGTTCTCCATAATCTCCCTTCTGACCAATATTACTATTATCAGACTGTAATATTTGCTGATCCAGTGGCTGAAAAAAATCTCATAAGGCTTTAATTTACTGAAGTATCTCTTCATGGTTGTCATTCATGTTTTCCCCATGGTAAAATTACCTGTTCATATCTTTTGCACACTTTTCCATTGGTTGGCTCTTACTTTTTAATTTGTAGTGATACTTCATAAATTTGGACACTAATCCACATTGTTGCCTGGGTCATTTGTTTATACTGCTGTATAATATCCCATTGTGTGACTGTATCACATTTATCCATTCTTCTGAATGGTCAAATGATATAATTTGGTCAGTTATGTAAGTCTGCAAGTACCTTTACCCAATTTGGGCTTATTTTTCTTTTCTTATGGTGTCATTTGTTGAACAGAAGTTCTTGGGTTCAATGTAGTCCAATTTATCAATCTTTTTGTTTCAGATCTATGCTTTGTGCTTCTTATGAAATCCTTCTATACCCCAAAGTCATAAACATCTTCATTTATAATTCCTCCCAAAGTTTAAAATATTTTACCATTCATATTTCAGATTTTCATCCATTTGGAATTGGATTACTATGCCATCACAAATACCAAATTTATTTTATTCATAAAATAAGCTAATTGGCCCATCCCCCACATCTTGACCAGTTGCACTCTATCTATAACACAGCTTTACAATAATCTAAGCTACCTATTCTCTTCCTTTAGTCCACTTGTCTATCCCTGCACCAATACCATTCTGCTCATTACTATATTAAGTTTTGCTATTTGGTAGGACGGGAACCTTCCCCTTCAAACCTGGGCATCCTCTTCTTTGGAAGTATCTTGATTATTCTTGGTCCTTTGTTCTTCCATAGAGTTTGCTCAACAAGTTCCTCAAAAAAACTTAGGATTTTGAATGACATTTTATTAAATCTATAATTAATTTGCAGAGAAATGGCCTATTATTGTCATCGAACTTTCAATCCATAAACATAGTATTTCTCACCATTTATTTATCTCAGTAACTTCATAAGTTTATAATTAAGTTTTGTTATCTCCATGCAGGTTTTATACATATTTTGCAAGATTTATTTCTAAGTATTTGTTACTATCATAAATGATATTTTTGTTATTCATACATAGAAATGCAACTGATTCTTGTATATTGATTATAAACAATGACCTTGCTAAACTCTCATCATTTCCTTTGTAGAAAATTACGTGATCTGCCAACAATGACAGCTTTCTATTTTCCTTTCTAATCCATATCACTGATTTCTTCTTCTTCTCTCTGTGCACTGTCTAGGACTTCTAGTTTACTGTTACAGAGAAGCAATGATTCTGGGTTTTTTTGTTTGACTCCAAATGGTAATGTTAATGTATCTAACACTTCATTAGTTAAAATGATGTTTGCTATAGGTGTTTTTTGTTTTGTTTTGTTTTTAGAGATGGGGTCTTTGCTATGTTGCTGTGGTGCAATGAATGGATGGCTATTCACAGGCACAAGGTTAGCATGCTTGACTGAACTCCTAGGCTCAGGCAATTCTCCTATCTCACCCTCCCAAGTAGCAGAGAGTAGCATGCCATCATGCCCAGCTTATAGCTCAGTTTTGGAGAGAGAAAAAAATCATCTTCAATTAAAGCACTTACTTTATGTGGGGTTGCAACCCTGGCTGCTCTTCGTAGTCTTCTATGAGGAAAGGCAGATTTTTAGCCCAGTGGTCCTTAAAGCTTCCAGGCAGATCCACATCAATGTTATATTCTGTAAGTGGGGTATCAAGGTGTGCATGAAGATATCGAGAATACTCTGCAGAAAGAAAATAAGATCTGATACATCTAAATACTGCTAAAGAAACTTTCTTATGGCTAGTTGCCATACAAATATTTTGTAACAAGCTGTTATTTAATTAAAATAATTCTAAAAGGAGCTTCTAAATTTTAGTAAGTCATGATTAGTATATGATACAGGTAACCTGCCACTGACTTGTGATAACAAGGTCAAATGTAAATCAGTCAGTCTGGGTCTACTTTGGCTAACTTTTAATCACCTTCCCAGGGAAACCACCAAAAATCTCATTGTTTTCAATTCCAGAGCTTGAGAATCCAAGATCAGCATCAGATAGAGCCTGGTACTCTGTCAACTGGTATATAGATTAATTGGGCATATGATTTCACCAACCGATTGATAGACTGCTGCCGACTCTATGGAAGCAGTGTAGGAAGAAACCCAAAGTACAGAGTACCTGCCCCTTCTGTCTATAATTTGCAAGTCCAAGCTCTACTGAACCAGGAAAAAGGACATTGTAATTTAGGGTAAAGAAAGATGCTGTGAGCCGGGGCACGGTGACTCACGCCTGTAATCCAAGCACTTTGGAGGCCAAGGTGGGCGGATCACCTGAGGTCGGGAGTTCAAGACCAGCCTGACCAACATGGTGAAACCCCGTCTTTAAAATAAAAAAAAAAATAATAAATAAAAAAAAAAAAAGAAAGATGCTGTCTAATAGGTAGCCCCTAGCCACCTGGCTCTTGGATACTTAATGAGGTTAGGGTGATTAAAACTGAATTTTAAATTTTATTTAATTTGAATTAATTTAAACTTACAAACTGATACTTAATTCAATCATTAGAAAACTTTAGTATATTTGGAAAAACTTGCATACATGAACCTACTTTTTCAACTCTAAATATTATAAATTCTAAATTCAGATCAAGTATTTCTAATGAAAATTTAACATCCAAATTGAGATGTACTGTATGTAGCATAAAATATACACCAGATTTCAAAGACTTAGTACAAAAAATAATGTAAAGTGTCTAATGAATAGCACTTTCATATTAACTATATTATATACTGAACTGATATTTTGGTAATATTGAATTTAAAATTACATATTATTAAAATTTCACTTCTTTGTTTTTCACTTTTTTAATGTGGCTACTACAAATTTAAAATTACACATACAGCTTTCCACTTTTTTTTCCTTCTGGACGGTCATGGTATAAAGGGTTCACAATAACAAAGTAAAAATGCATGTTTTAATAAACAAAATGTCTTCAGAGACAGGAGAAAAAAGGTCAGTACAACTACAACTAATAAAAGGGTAACTACAAGATTTGCTTTCTCCCTCACCTCATATTTCTCCAAAATATGTGAGAATTTTGATATGAAGGAATGACAAGTCAAAGATACCAAGTTCACATTTAACAGTAAGAACCTCACAGAATGTCAGCTTCCTGCCCTTTCTGTATTCTTGGATGAGATGTGATTAGACGCAAATACTCCAGATGCTTGTCACAGTTAGTTCAAAATATGGTTTTTTCACTTAAGTAAAAAATTTTTTAACTTAGAAAGTAAAAATTTTAAAAGTGGTAGAAAACACATTCGACTGGTCTCTCGAAGACATAAACATCTAGTCTCTACACTAGCAGTGACAAGGCGTGTTGTGGACAAGTCACACAGCCTCTTCAGACTCCCCTATTTCATATGGAACATAAAAGAGTCAAGCAATATGATTTCTACAGCTTTGAGCATGAAAATCCAACAATTCTGTGATTTCTGACTTACCTCGGAGATACTTCACTTTAAGATACTCAGGGCTAGCCTTCTGGCCTGGGAGAGGATCATTCAGCATAACTTTCGTTTGTGCTTTTATCCCTTCATAAAACTGTCCCATGGCAACATGGCTGAGGCCTTTCATATACTGGCACACTTCATTATATGGCTCTAGCTGCAGACACCGCTGAGGACAAAACGCTGCATTAATATCAATACAGTTTAGAAAAACTTTGAAATGCTTTATTCTTACTCTGGAATTAGTTTTCCCTCCAGGTAAATCAGACCTGTAAACCAGTCTACAGGACAAGGGCAATGATTTCTTCTTTTTCTTTTTGTTGAAGTATAAACACTATTCTCAGTCCCCTTTCTCTATTCATTTCACTAAATGTCACCGAAGAATAATTCAAGAACTCCAATTACAGTGTTCTTATTTACAGATGCTTACCTTAAAGTTCTTAAGGGCTTCCTGTAAGCTGCCGTGGTGGTACAGCATCATTCCCCGGAGCTGGAGGGTTTGCACATGATTTTGGTTGAGCAACAATGCCTTTTGAAAGCTCTCCGTGGCTGCTCAAAATTGCCCAGTTCTCTAGGTATTTAATAATCGTTATGAACACAGTATAAATATTATAGGAAACACACGGAATAAGCTATCCTTGGAATGATGGACCAATAGGTAAACAAGATACCTTGATAGGGGTGTTCCTTTTGTTACTTTTTTATGGCCTGACACATTACATTCCACTTACTTCTAAATCTTAGCAGCTTATAGGATAACCACAGAGCTCTTGAAATTCTGTGGGGAAAATTCATCTCCTGATTTCCAAAGGCGAATGCTTATTCAAATCCCTCTCCCTGATTATTCATGATGAGTTCCAAACCTTAAAAAAACTGTGTGTACATTTTAGTATATGGATAAAAACATAGTTTCCCTTTTTGGAAACAAGTATGCCAATTATTATCATACACGGTTTCAACATTCTCAATCAAATTC
The DNA here is from genome assembly GCA_036589455.1 of Ateles fusciceps. NCBI lineage: Eukaryota > Metazoa > Chordata > Mammalia > Primates > Atelidae > Ateles > Ateles fusciceps. The sequence goes on from JAZHEH010002229.1 coordinate 1,958,974, forward strand.
ATAGACTTAAAAATGCACTTTTTTTGGTCACTGAAGGTACTTCACTTAAAATCTAGTAAATCATTATGTAATTTAGAATTCTGAAAAAGAAGCGTATTTTAGAATTGTAACCATTCCAGAATGGAAATGGTTGTTATAGATCAGCCTGCTTTTTATTTGCTTTTCACATTTGTTCAGAAACCAGGTCTCACTGCATTGCTCAGGCTGAAATCAGCCTTCTGGGCTCAGGCGATGCTCCCACTTCACCTTCTGACAAGCTGGGACCACAGGTACGTGCCACGGCACCTGGCTGATCATTCTTTTATATATTACGAAGAATAGAAGTAACCTCAAAATATTCTATACATCAGTTCTCTATAAATGATGAATATTTTAAAAAATATAATGCCTACTTATATTCATATAGCACTTTACAAGGTGCTTTCAAATGAGTTTTAAATTTCAATAATTCGGTGAGACAGGAAGCATAAATATCATCCCTGAAACCCCAAACAAATCCAAGCACACTTTTTCCAACTCAGTATAAGAGCTTCTCAGACTATCAGATAAATAAGCTCTTCGAATTTAATCCTTCCTGAATAAGGTACCTAAACAAAGGGACTTTCTGTCGCTATCTTTCTTTTCTAGCTTTTGTAGCACCTTTACAAGTGAGAAGCCAGAAGCTCAGGGCAGTTAAGCACTCACACCTGCAGAATGACCAAGGCAGAACTAAGTCATTAGCTCCTTCACTTATGCCATCTTACCTCCTTTTCATAACAGAGTATACTTTTTTTTTGAGATGGAGTCTCACTCTGTCGCCCAAGCTGGAGTGCAGTGGTGCAATCTTGGCTAACTGCAAACTCTGCCTCCTGGGTTGAAGCAATTCTCCTGCCTCAGTCTCCCGAGTAGCTGGGATTACAGGCACCCACCACCACGCTTGGCTAATTTTTGTATTTTTAGTAGAGACAGGGTTTCACCATGTTGGCCAAGCTAGTCTCGAACTCCTGACCTCAAGTGATCCGCTTGCCCCCACCTTCCTAAAGTGTTGGATTACAGGCGTGAGCCACCTGGCCTGGTTTACTATTTTTTTTTTTTTTTTTTAACCCAAAAGTCACAATAGCCCTATTCATCAGGTCAATGCATGGGGTCAGGAAGCCAAGTTCTAGTTAACAGCTTCTCATTCTCAATAGACGTACATTATAATCACAACTTTTCCATCCCTTTATTCTAGGACTCTTCAAAGAGATCATAGGAAATTTACCTTAGTTACTGTCAAGAAAGTAGCAGCAGCAGCATCTATATCCCAATAGCTTATAATGCCACTATTGAAAACAACAACCCTTGAAGGATGAACCTTTTCTAGACCAATATACACACTAATGTTAAGAGAGAATAGTGTGCATCATGACATCCTCTGATACGGTTTTTCTACATTTCAGAGAAAATATCAACAAGTCTATACATACTTGTGCAACTCAAAATACCCATCTCCTTTGGTTAGGAGATACTATTTCTTTTAAAATAGTATGTAAAGCTATTTTGTCTCCCCGCTCTTCACCCTCCCTCCTACCCCAACTATTATTATTTTACTCACCTATAGGCCTGCCCTAGACTTTTATATGCATCAATAAAATCAACTTTCTGCTTCAAAGCTTCTTTGAAGGATTCAATAGCTTCCTGTAAAAAGTGTACAGAAAATTATTTCATTTGCATAACTGTTAAAATTGAGTTTCACTCAAATCATAAAAGGATTTAAATATATATCCCACATAGTCTCTGACAGATTTTCTTTTAAATAGGACTTTTAAAGAAGAGAGGCAGAAAATGCAGTAAACTATAAGTCAGAAGGATTTAATTTCAGTAAACAAATGCATTACTATGAAAAATAAGAGCTTAAATTTCTCCCCCTTTACAATGGGAAATCAGCTTTCCATTTTATCTACTTTACTACTAGCTACTTCATGAAAACTTTGAACACTAATCATTTCACCTTCATATTATTAGTATCATGTCCTTAATTAATAAAGGCCCTAGGACAAAAAGTAAGCCTAACCGCTATGTGAAATAATTCAAAATGACCATAACTAGCAACAATTAAAATTGAACCAACGAGAGACAAAAAGAAACCCCAGTGTGAAACTGTTTCTAAAGCAAAAAGGCTCCTAGATTGGCCATCTGAAGGATTCCCATGATCTACACGGAAAGAGAAAAAGTAAAACAAAAACTTTAAGCTGGAGGTGTCTGGGGTTAGCGTCGTCAGCCTAACACCAAGTCCGTGGCTAAGGAAGGGAGTGAGAACCGCTACACAGGCTCTATGCTTTGGGCAGCTATCCTTGGAAATGCATAGTGTACTTGGCTACTGCCTAACTCCTTCTCCCTCTAGGAAAACTACTAATAACGTGTATGATTATATTTAAGTAGAAACAACCTAGGCTTAAACCAGCATTAAATGTACTTTTCACTGTGACTTATACAATGTAATAAAAAAATTATAAAAACATAGCTTACTAATGCTTCTCCTAAGGAAAATACTTATCTTACTAAAGTTACCTGCTATAAAGCATTCATGATCTCTAATGGCTTTAATGCAAAAGACTTGACTTTAGAAAATTTTACACCTGATTAGATAATTCATAGAAGAAAACTACTGAAGATGTCACATACCCTGCACATGGTAGGCACTCAATAAATATTTAATGATTTGGTAAGGCACGCAAAATTGTTTTGCAAAAGCAGTACAATCCTCTTTTCAAAAAGGCATTCATTCCCTGCACCTTGATTTTCTCTGGAAGGGAGACAGCAGGACAAGAGAGGCTGGTGTGCCAACTCTTCAAAGGTAACGATGGGACAACAAGCTGCCAGTTAAGGACTCCTGCTGAGTATCTACTGTTGGGTAGAAATTCGAGAATGGATACACTTTGACATTTAAGAAATGTTAAAGATCACTTTTAGTTAGGCTCTTGCCACGGTGTAACCTTGATGTTTTAAGATTTTACCACTACCTTCTTAATTCAGTAAACATGCATTGAGTGCCTACTATGTGCCAGAGACAGTGTGAGGTGCAGGGGAGGCAAGGATGAGCCAGTCATTATCTCTGTCCTCTAGAATGGAGTCTAGTTAGAAAGCCAATTGTGTCACCAGGTTACTGGAATACAAATTAAGAGCTACAATAGAGATGTAAGTCTCTGGGAATGAAGAGAAAGAAACCACTAACTGAGCCTGGGGTAACAGAACAGGCTTCAGGGAGGAAGTGATAACTGAGTTGGGTCTTGGAGAATGAAAAGGAATTTGGTAAAGAAAGAGGGTACTTTGCAGAGGGCAAATAGTACTGTACAGTGGCACAGATCATAGAAACGGTGGGAAATTTAGTGAGGCAGGCGTGCACGATGCATGGGTGGGTGCAAGGGAGAGGGAAAAGATAGACCAGGCTAATGTGGGAAGCTGGGCCAGGGAAGGAAGGGCCTCCTGGGCCAAGCTGTGCAGGCAGTGAGGACTAGGGGGCTTCACACAGGTGCATGACCTCAAGAAATGTACTTTTTAGAGATGATTACTACTAGCAGCAACAAAGACAGACTAGGGAGGGGGAAGAGAAAGGAGACAGGGAGCCCAATTAGGGAGCTGCTGCAGTAGCTGGAGCAAGAGATAATGAAAGCTCAAACTGAGAAAGTGTCTCTGAGGAGAGACAAGAAGGGCCCCTCAGGAGACATTTTGAAAGGCAAACTGCAACAGAGTTTGGTGGCTGCCTGGGTATGGGAGGGAGATGAGGGGAAAAGAAAGGGTAGGAAGCTTTTAAGCTGAAGAGCCTGGGTGGGTGGCAAGAGCATTAACCAAGTAAGGAAGTACAGGAGAAAGGGCAGCTGCAGGTGGGGGGTGGGGTGGGAGGGGATAACGAGCCCATCCGGCGTGTTAAGGCTGGAGTGCTTGTGGACAGCTAGGTGGAGACGCCCAGGGGGCTGCCCACTCCACTTACAGCATGCTTGGACGCCACAGTTCTTCAAAGTCTGATTTCTCTTCAGCTTTTAAGAGTCTTTGGTTTCAGGGTTCCTGTCTAATCACTGCACAGCTTTCTACCTCATTCTGCCAAAGAGGGGACATAGTAGAATCAAGATTTTAAGGCGTTGGGAACAAAGAAACTATGTTTGAATGAATCAATCTCTAAGCATATGAACTGGCTCTGAATTAATTTGCTTGGCAAATGCCATCCCACCACTTTCAATCCCCATCTTTCTTACTAGTGGACGGACAACACCACCCTAGGGCTGTTCCTTATAGCTAAGAGAACACTCTCAGGTAACTCTCAAAGTGAAGGCTGGTAAAAACAGGTGCTCAGGACACATGGTTTGTGAAATATCCCTTACAACATAGATAAAACGATGGGATTCAACAGAAAAGGTTTTGTTGTTGTTTCCCTAGGAAGATGCAAAATGCCTGCTATAACCCCTGAATTGGATAATTGTGAAATTTGTAATGTAACATTGCCTAATATACTTCTAATGTATTACATCATAAAGTAAGCAATCACCCACTTAATTAATTTCTAAATTGCTGTTGGCCAAGAGAGACCACCTTTAGATACAAAGATAGCTCAAACTCATTGGTCCATTTAATATTTGTCTCTATGGTTAACAAGAGAAATAGGAAAATCTGGACAAAGTTTATTTATTAATTCAGCCATTTCACTACCAACTCAGTTTTTCAATCTGTATAACAGAGATACCCTCCACTTCTTCTGTACCTCATGGGGACACCGCTGGATGAATGAGACAATAAGTAACCACTTTAACCTCCTCAGACAGAGGATCTATAAAAACACCAAGAAAGAGTTCCCATCTATTATACTTGCTGATGCTGTGCTTATGAGCATGGTGAAAAGGACAGAGGGCCAAATAACTTGGTAAGACTAGTTTGCTGAGGGACTTCTAATGCTCAAAATGAAAGCAGTGTTTCTAGGTTCTTATCATGCAGATCTAAAGTAAATCAAACTGAATTTCAGTTCTTGCACAATTCCTACTTTCTCTTTTCTGAAAAATTCTCATTTTCAAATACCCCAAAGAGCCCTGTCCATGCTCCTAAACCTGGCTTTACAGTAACAATGTTAAAAGCGAAATCATTTGTTTGCATTTGTTTACTTTTAGAAATATTTTCAACCTCTTAATACAAATAGGTTGTTATTTTTTGTATTTCTAATCTTTTCCTCCTCTATGAGATATCCTAGAGATATAATTCGAGTAGAGTACTGAGGTTTGGAATTTTTTTAATTTAAGGCAACTGTCAGAGATGACGAGAAGAACGGTGGGCAGATACAAAATAAACTGGAGAAGTCCATCTGTCAGCTGCTCAAAGCATGTTTTAAGAAATTGCTCTCAAAGCCTATGGCTGCCAGTCTGAATCCTGAGAGGAGACAGAGGTCTTTATTAGGGGTATCCTCCACATACTTCCAAAAGAAATGTGAGGTTTATGAAATAGAATCTGCAAAATTCCTTTTGGTTTGCTTTTTAGTGGGACAGGGGACATTTCTTTTAGAAAACTGTAAAACTTTAAATTTTCACAGATAAAATAATCTATAATAATTAATACTGGATTCCTGTTTACAGTTTACAAAGTACTTTTCACATAAAGTATTTTATTGAATCCTCATGATCACTCCAAGAGGCAGAAAGCAGAATTGTTTCCACTTCATAGACATGGAAGGAGAAATTGATTGTTCATGGAGCTTGGAGCAAGAGCTCAGATCAAGGCCTTTCAACACCAACTTCAATGCTCTGTCCTTGAAATTCATTTTTCCACTAATATATATTGAGCACCTACTATGTGACAGGCACTGTCCTTAACACTGAGGGCTTGCAATGTGCGGCCTTTTCACAGGTAAACACTCTCCCCACAACCCAAATATATGTATGTCAGATCCTCAAACCACTTTCAGTAATAAAATGTCTGTTCTTTCTGTCAGAATACACATCCCTGCCATACACTACTCAATTTCTTCACAGCCTTCAAAGTTCTTGTTAAGTACCACCTTCTGGGGCTCCTATCAGAACGAACTGCTTTTTGACTGTGCAGGCTTGTATTTCGTTCTCAGGCCCATCTGTCTTCCATCAGATAGCTTGGATGTGTCCTGTGTGAGAGTACCTACTGTGTGCCTGGCCTTGGGAGGCACAGAGCAGGCCCAGGTGAGAGAGGCAGCTGCCTGTCAGGTTCCAGGCCCTCGGCTCCTGGCACAAGCCTTCTCACAGTGGGTTCCCCACACAGACTCAGAACATAGAATCGAGTGCCCGGGCAGGAGGAAGGGCCAGGCTGGAGGCCACATTTCTGCCCATACTTTCAGTCAGTTCAGATAGCTTTCCTGTTTCCCTCTACCTCCTCTGCCCAACAGTCAGCCAGTCATCAAGCAATACTAATACAGTCAATCTCAGAAGGGTCTCCCAACGTGTTCCTGTGGTCTCTCAAGGAGCTGGGTCAAGTTTCACGGCCACTGACCCAGACCCAACCAATATCACCTGGTCAGTCCTTCTGTCCCTCATCTCCTCAGCCACCACGCTATCAGAATCTACATCCTAAATTACAGATTTGGTCTCAATGCTGGAATCTATGCATTTTGCCAATCTAGAATGTATAGCTCTTCTGGCCTGCAAATTTAAGTCAAAATGCTTAGCCCAGTACTCCAGGATAAGGACCTGCCCTCCACCAGCCTTCCAGCTTCATCTCCCTTCAACTACACCCAAGTACTTCCCACTCTGTGAACTGACCATATTTTCACCTGCCCATGTTATCACCTAGGCTTTCCTCTCTGCCTGAAGGGCTTTTCTTCCCCCCCCACCTCCAACACCTAATCTACTCAGCCTTCCAGGTCCAGGACAAAGTTCACCTGTTCTTTGGAACTTTCTCTAACTCTGCAGTCCCAACGATCTTTCTTATCTACATTTTCAAAGTACTTTGTTTATATTAGGTTCCTGAGTGTGTTTACCATACGATAAATTATATGTGGAAAAAGGTTTGCAAACTGTACCCTCTATAAAGGTAAAGTATCATTTCTCCCACTTATTAACTTTTGATCCTTTCCCTTTCTGTATCTCCCTCCAGGAACCCAGTAAATAGTAGGAGTTCAATAAATAATAAACATGCTGATTCAGACTACCTTCTACATCAGACCAGCCTTCAGTCAAATGAAATTCCTCCCACCCACAAAAGAGAAGCAGAGTCATCATATGGTACACATATGCACAACACTTTCACCTTCAGAAGTCCTCTGTGAAAGAAAGTTAAACCTTTGTATAGCATAGCTATAGGTTGGTTTTTGTTCAGTTCTAAGGACTGCTGAAAGTCTTCATGGGCTGTTGCATAGTCCTACAAAAAGGAGAGTGGAGGAAAAAATAAAATAGTATTCATTAGATATGTAAACATTTCCTAATTTTTGACTGGTAAGAGAAAAAATATCTCAATTCATCCTCTGCCCTTTTTGGCTTTAAAGGAAACATTTCATGACAATATATATTAGTTAAATGCTTACACTACTCATTCAAATAGTTGGAGTTTTTTAAGAAAAGCGATTGTGAGAAAAACTCACAAAGGTTTAATTTAAGCACTCTATCTCAACTGCAAAAAAATTTATCTCAAATACTATTGAAGAAATAATCTGTTAGAGAAACTTCTGGGACTAGCATTTTATCATACTAGATATTTCCAAAATAATTATGCCACAGATTAACATTAAAATGTGTTATGCTGAGACTCTTCTAATATATTTTCTTTTGCACAGAAAATTGTTATTTAAAGTACGATAAGCCACAGAAATAATTGTGTGGCTTATCGTACTTTAAATAAACCATACTCCACTCACAAAATTACTCTCAGCAGGCAGCAATCCTTGACCCCATATACTAAAGCCACTCTGATGATAAAAGACAATCTTGTGAGGCTTGGGTCACTTACGTAGAGAAGCGACAGTCTGGAAAGCCATGCTAGTGCAGGGTATGGTTCTTGGGTTGTGAAACCCAAAGAAATTCAAATTGTACCTCTAAGTTTAATAATCACATTGACAACATGCACACTTGCTTGCCTATGATGGTATTTACAAGAAAGATAGACACACAATCCACAAACTAAATTTCTCTATCTCTTTCTTTTTTAAATGCCAGTCCAGAATTAGTTATTGCTGACAGTTCAAACAAGAAAATGTGTTTTTAGTACTTAATGTTTAATTTCAGCTAGAGAAAATGCTTTTATAACTCTTAGGACACAGACATATTACTAAACAGCCAAAGCCCAAATCTATCAAAGAGTCGCTTTCTGGGTCCAGGGAAAAATGAAATCTTCATCATCATAAAAAGAAATACTTCAAGACAAAAATAAGTCACCTCTGATATGAAGTACAGGGTTCCCCGATGTCTGTACAGCCGTGCTGAGGGCTGCAGCTGAATAGCTTTAGTGAGGTCATTCACTGCTTCATTAATTCGTCCCAGAGGGGACAGAATCTAGAAATCCCAAACACGTAATCAGGAAAAATACCAGTGATCAACTCTAAAATCCCCAACGTTTTTGACTCTTCAATTCCACTTCACCATACTCCACTCACAAAATTACTCTCAGCAGGCTGCAATCCTTGACCCCATATACTATGCAATGGGGTTCAAAGTCAACCAGCTGAGGTGCCGCTAATCTTTGTCCAGTCAGGCAGGAGGCTGATGAACTATGACTGCAGTAACTGCCTTGTCACTAGTTCACATTCTGGTTTATACCACATGTTGCTTTTCTTGTAATGTGATTTTTTTTTTCTTGACTTCTGTTAAATCAAAATTTGGCATATGTACACAAAGACATCAAAATTAACCTGAAAGATAACTCTGAACCATTAAAATAGACAAATTATTGGACACAGATTAAAGTCCTCCATGGTCTTTAGCTCTGTTCTCTATGTAAGAAGAGCTGAATGACAACTTCTAAGATTCCAGATGCTCTTTAAGCCCTTTTGTGTAACAACTTTTAACTCATGAGTCATGATCTACAGAGAAGGAGGAAAAATATCTGCAAGACTGTTTGGAAAAGCTCTTTTGAGCCAGCAATCAGTTGTATTCAGGCAGTGTGAAAATACAGAAGACAGTTCAGAATGCAAGCGTACATCAAAAAGACATAAGAAAATCCAAAATGGGTATCAGTATTCATGCAATCAAGCCCAAGCACTTTATCCTGAATAAACATCCTTAAATTAGGGATTATTTTGCTGTTGTTTTAGAGACAGGGTCTCACTCTGTCACCCAAGCTGGAGTGTTGTGGCACAATCATAGCTCACTGTAACCTCGAACTCCTGGGCTCATGCAATCCTCCTACCTCAGCCCCTTGAGTACTTTGGGCTACAGGGTTATGCCAGCATACCCTGCTAATTTATTTTTTAAATTTTTCTGCAGAAGTAGGGGGTTTCACTACATTGACCAGGCTGGTGTTGAACTCCTGGCCTCAAGCAATCCTCCTGTGTTAGCCTCCCAAAATTTTGGGATTACAGGCATAAGCCTATCATGCCCAACCTATTCTGTCCTTATTATACAGGTTATTTCTACCAAATTTTACTGATTTCCTACTCTACAGAAGTATAAAACCAGCAAGAGAGAGGATTCAGGCAGGCCTATCACTAATAGTAAGCATGACAGCTCAGAAAGAGGAAAGAAATTGAATGTATGTCTGAAAATTCAAAAAGCACAGTGGGCTAGGGTTGTATTTTGGAAGGAAAATCATCCCTCCCTGGTTTATCAGCCCCTAGGTATATAATTGAATCATCATACCCCAGCACAACAATCAATATGCATAATAATTAGTAACTTTAAAAAGTTAACTTGTGTTCATCAAATATAGATTATTTCAGAAAGCATGAAAGTGAAAGATTCTCATAAAATGACTTCTGACACATATAAAAGGTATGTTATAATTTAGCTGGAAAATTCAGTATGTAATAACATTATTGCCCAATAATGCCAGAAAACGAGAATATTATTAGACATTTTTAAGACAATTAAAAATTATTTTTCTAATTACCAATGCTATTTTGGATAAACAATTAGCTTTTTATTAGATATGCAAATTTTAAAGTCCTTTTATATAATTCTTACCTAAGTATACTTAATTCACGATTTACCAGATTTTAACATAAACCAGAGTAATAGAGGGGAAAAAGCATCAGTCCCCTCTCCCAGAAGCAGCTGATTACCAAATCTGCCACCAAATTAGCCACTAAACGCCAACTAAATACCAGCAAGTCTCATGCAGGGATAAACTATAGTCACTTAACCCTTAGGGTTGCAATTCAAAATAGATAAGAGGTAAGAAATTAAATCATTCACTGAGAAAGATTTTATTCAAAAAGCCAAATCCCCAACAAAACATAAAATTCACTTTAAGAGACTGAACTGTAAGACACGATAATCTTGAGAACAAAAATATAAATATAGTTTTTAAATTCCTACACCCTTAGCACTTCCTTAACTAGTTTTCTCTCTCAAAAGAGAAAATAAAAAGTAATTTTTTCTTTAGTTCAACTATGAGATCATATCAGATAATTAAAAGTTGTTTTATTCAGACTAAATACATTAACACATATGAAGCCTAGATTACTTATTATTTTAAGAAAGTAAAATAAACACATTTCACTTAAAAACATTAAACAGAATGCCTTTGTACAGAGTCTTGTCCCTGCGCTGTACACTCTCCTCCATCTTGTCCCCACCACACCATGGGATTGGATCAGCCCTAGCCTCACTTCCTCCTATGGCCTCAGCAAACACTCCCGACATTCCCCTTCTCTTCCTAAAGAAGTGTCTCCTCTGTCTACTTGAGCCAGTATTACACGGCATCTTCACCACGTTATCTCTCTGTCTCTACTTCAAGTTCCTTTAAGGTATGGCTGCAATCATCCTCACTTGATCTATGTATCTATGCAGCTAGGTCTAACACATAGCAATTACATTTAAGTTGCTTGCACGCATATTTGACCCATGTATCTATGCAGCTAGGTCTATCTCATAGGAACTATATTTAAGGGCTTGCACACATACACATCAGCAGAATGAACGCTTCTAAGGGCTGTGAATTCCAGTTTCACCAAACACTCAGTCTTGCTAAAGTATGTCACATAGACAGTAAATATTATGTGTTATTTTTCAATGACTATCTATAGAAGTACTACACATCATAACCACCTATTTCCATACTAAATATTACTCTTCTACGTTAGTTCAGGAATATCACTCAGTCTACAGTTTTCTAGTAATTTCAACCATGCTTAAAGGCATTAAGTACCTACACAGAAAAACATAAAGAGTTTTAAGGGAGCATTAAAATTTACAAGTAATAAAATGACAGGAAAAAAAATTGAGATTTGACTAATCCAATAACAACAGAGGGAAAAAGAAAACCACACTCACTTCTGCTCGCTGCTCAAATACCTCTGGACGATCTGGTTCCAAGGTAATTACTCGGCTCAGTTCGAACAGAGCAAGCTCAGCATTCTTAATGTCCTTGAAAAGGCATTAGCTTAGTATGAGACATACTGTTACTCAAAACCAGGCTGAAAAGATTTTCTGAGAAAACTAGTAATTTAGTAATGATATAACCAATTGTTTAGAAATTAAGTATGAACTTCACTTCTATGAAAGAGACGTGCCATGTCAAATCAGTCATGATATTACAATTATTTAACTCGCTCAAGTCTACCTACTTACTCAACAATAACACGTTAGACCCGGCTACCTATCACAAGTTCCACAGATGGCAGGATATTATCTACACTTAATCTGCTTAAACATGGAATCAACGAATATCATTGGATAAGTACGTGGATACCAGCACGTGAAATGATGCTGACTGGTGGCAATGAGGGAACAGAAATGGATCAAGTCAGTGTCTAATAAAAACATAAGCCTATAAATCTATACCGTAAGAAGTTTAGATAAGTTCTCTTTAACATTTGCATGTTACTTTTACATTAAAAATGCATGTGTAACTTTTTATTAAATATACAAGCAAATTTAGTATCAAGATCTAAAATTTTAAAAGCTGAGAATTAGAAAGAGGCAGCTCTGAACTTTCCCAGCACAACTTCAACCTGGTCATTCACTGATGCTCTGAGTGCAATGTCATTTCCTTCCTACCCACTTCCATCATTCCCAATTCCGAATTCACTCTCAGTCCTCTATGCCTCAGAAGTATATATATAGACAAAGATCTCCAATAGGCCAGCACAAGGTTAGTACAATATTAATTTTAATATTTTATAAATTGTAATAAAATAAAAAGGTTAAACATTTTAAATATTTTTAATGTAAAAGTTGCAAAAGTGGTATTTCTTTCTCAAAGCACAATTTCACACAGATATTTTTAGTATACAGTAAGACAATAGAAAAAGTTTGCATATGATCTCCTAGACTAGGAAAGCTGAACTTACACCTTTTTGTGATTTACTATATAATTTCAGGAGTCTTCATTTTTATATCGTGGTACCTTTTTTTGTGTAAAACATGATTATTATAATCCTCCTCCAGCCTTTCTCAGAGAAATAAGGAGAATAATTTGATTATAGCTACAAAGATATTACACCTATCTGCAAAAAGTGTAAAATATAACAAATAAAAATAAATGTTACATGCCTAAAGAAACCTTTTGTTCTTTCATCAACCTTTAATAATTGTGAAAGGAACTCAAATTCTAAGTCCTACTGCACTATTGATGCCCAGTCTACACTTTGACCATTGAATGTCTCTTAGGAATACAATCAGGGCCTCATGCTTTTCTTAGTCTACGTCCAGTTCATCAAAGTTGACTCCAGGTCTGGGTGGAAGTCCCCAGTCCACCACTCACTAGCTGCCATCTTCCCATCTGTGAACTGGAACCATAGATACCACTCCATGTCCCATCGAGGGTCAATGAACAGTAGCAGTTCTAGCAAAACCCTGGTCTGTGTCAGGTCATGTAGGCGCTATGGCAATCATAACTATTACATACTCACATGTAGTCCCTTCTTTCCATAGGCTATCCCTCGGCCATAAATTGCACTAACCAGATCAGGCTCCTCCTAGTCAGACCAAAACAGAAACACGTCAAAAACCATAAACAAAACAAAACAAAAAAAATCAGTTTCTGCTTAAAGCACGTTAATGCCACAAGTGACAGCGCTACTTCTTATGCTACAATCACTCATAAGTCAGTACGCGGTCTCCAACCTGAAACGTCTATGTTCTTAAAGCTCATTTGAATGAAATGTGATAAAAGTTTCATGTTGAAAAAAAATAATAAAGAGAGGAGAAGGGAACCAACATTGCTGAGCCACATGCTAGTTTCTTTCACAGAGTCATCTTATTCAAAATGCAATCCTCTCAACAACTCTGGCAGCATCAGCAATCATGTCTTACAGAGGAGAAGAAAGAGGCTCAGAGGGGTAAAGAGATGTGAGCAGAGGATAGGGTAATGCCTCTAATGTGTGTGTTTCCTCTCATATATCCATGAAATAACCTGAAAAGGAAAGAACCACTCAGTGCCAACACAATGAACTAGAAATGAGTCTGCGCTGAAATCTGTTGGTGATTAATACAACCCTACATACTAATGGGTCGAAATAAAAAACCAGACCCTTTTTGCAACCTGTTGTCATGCTCTCTCCTGTTATTCTGCAATCCAAATGGGGTGGAGGAGACACCTATTGGGACCAACGACAAAACATCTGTTGACCCTGGCCATTGAGTCCTTACACACAGGTTAGTTGGTAAGTGAATGAAACGACTCTCATCTACATTTAGCCTCTAGAATTTTTACTTCTTTGAATGGTTCGCTATATGGTTAAAAAAGAATAAACAGCTGCCTCTGGCTATAAGGTCCTGGGTGGAAGTCTTGCACTCCTAAGGTATTTAACAGAACGGCACTAGATTCTCCAGAAAAAAATCTCTGCAAAAACTTGATAAAGTCATAATTCTGAGCTAGGGTAACTGCCAGATATTGTTCAGTTCCAATTCTGAGCTAGGGTATCTGCCAGTATTGTAGAAAATGAACACATCCACTTCAATGATGAGTAAATGGCAAAAAATAAAGGAGAAGATAACATATATTTAAATTTTCTTAAAGGCTACTCAAATAGAATGAGATGCATCTATATCCAGTGGTAAACTGGCACATCACTGGCCACAACCCAGACAGCAGATTGGACTACAGGGTATATGAAAAATTGCAAAAATTCAACTAGACAATTTGAGGTTTCTAGCTTCTCTTAGAACATCAAAAGACCCAACAAATATAGGCCCACATGTTGGCATTCTCATACAGCAGTAAATAAGTGACCAGAGCTAAGCACTAGCTGTCTCTTTAGATGAGAGGTACATGTTCATCAGTTCACCACAGGGCCTACCCGTCACTACCACACTGCACCAACTCTCTTTGCTCATGTCACCTCCCTGGCCCCTATAAATTTCTGGATTTATGATTTATAACTTATATATAACTGGCATAGAGGTGCTCATGCTATTTGCTGAGAGGGGAAAAAAGTACACATTATAGATCTACAGAAGAATGGCAGTTACATTTCATAAATCATATGTGATTGTGTGAGCCATTATGTGCACAGAAAGAAACTCTCCAAAATGCTACCAGGAATTTCCTCTGGGGAGTGAGATTACTAGATATATTCCCATTATACTTAATACATTGTTATATTCCTGTTAATTGTTTAAAACAGACATGTTCATTTATAATAAGAAGAAAATGGGTTTTTTTGTTTTGTTTTTTTTGTTTTTTTAAGATGGGTTTTCACCATAATGGCCAGGCTGGTCTTGAACTCCTGACCTCAGGTGATCCACCCACCTCGGCCTCCCAAAGTGTTAGGATTACAGGCGTGAGCCACCGCGCCCAGCAAGAAAAAAATGTTTTAAATAATACGCGTTTCACTGCAAAAATTTAGAAAATGAAGAAAAGCAACAAGCAGAAAGTAAAGGGTGCCCTATAATCCTGTCCCTCCGAGTCAAGCACTTTAAACATTTAAGTATTCTTCCCCGGCTTAAAGGAAGGCAGAGCAAGTGGTATGGATGAAAAAAGGATACAGGTATAAGGGGGAAAGGGGAGCAGGAAAAAAGGGAACTTCCTGAGGAATTAAAAGTTAGACTGGCTTCATGTTTTTCCATAGCAAAAAAAGCCAGAAGACAGAACAGTCAACAGTTGAACAGAACCCTGACTAGGCTGGGGTGGAAGCTGGTGAGCCCAGCGAGCTCATCCTCTAGAGCAGGGGTGTCCAATCTTTTGGCTTCCCTGAACCACACTGGAAGAAGAACTGTCTTGGGCCACATATAAAATACCTTAATACTAATGATAGCTAATGAGCTAAAAATATATATAAATCTCATAATATTTTAAGAAAGTTTACAAATCTGTGTTGGGCCACATCCAAAGCCATCCTGGGCTGCATGGAGCCCGTGGGTTAGACAAGCTTGCTTTAGGATAACATACGTCTCCAGGAAGAACCAAACCTATGCTCAGATTTGTTACAGTTCAAAATATATTACCCAAGCCGCTTTTCTCCTAACTGAGAAAAAAAGTTTACTCCAGATGACCAAGAGGTGAATCAGAAAAAGGTGTCAGTAAACAGTTATTCTACTAACATGAATGGCATCCCTGCACACCAGTGGCCAGGGCTGGTGCTCTGACATCTTCCTGCCCTCCAGCTCACACACCCCTCACCAAATCCTGGCCCTCTCACCTTCTGAACAGATCGGGGTCCTCCCACTCACTCCATCAGCCACTGCCCTGTTCTAAGCCTTCCTCTCTCACCTAGGATACTGTGATCACCTTACCTGTTCCCATCTATTCTCCACACACACACCAAGAGTTATCTTTCTAACACCAAAGTCTCATCACATCACTTCCCTAACTGAAATTATTCAGTGACTCCCCAACACCTAATACAGTGACATTTAAACTTTTTTAACTCCAAACCACTGAAATTCTTTTTATATTACAATCCAGTACACACATACACATGTGCACAACATATACACACATGTATCAAAACAGTTTCACTAGGTTATACCTAGGACTTACTATACACAGTAGAATCTGATATTTTCTAGTCTAATATATTTCACTTTATATATATATATATTTTATTGTGTTTTAGGTTTTGGGGTTATATTTCACTTTTTTTAAAAAAATAGTGCTAATCTTGACTTGCCAATTAATTTCAGGACCCACTAAAGGGTAGCAACCCACAATACAAAAAAAAAAAAGGGTAACATCTAAATGGTTTTGCAGAAAACATTAGTCATTTTCCTGCCTTATTGTTCAGCCTCATCTCCTTCCTCTTTTTTTTTCTTTTCATAAAGACACTCTGTCTCACTCTGTCACCCAGGCTGGAGTGCAGCAGTGCAAGCCTAGCTCACTACAGCCTTCAACTCCTGGGCTCAAGCGATGCTTCCACCTCAGCCTTTCAGGTAGCTGGGCAATAGGAGTGCACCATCACACCAGGCCAATTTAAATTTTGTTTTTGTAGAGATGGGGGTCTCACTTTGTTGCCCAGGCTGGTCTCAAACTCCTGGGCTCAAGTGATCCTCCTGCTTCAACCTTCCAAAGTGCTAGGTTTACCAGCAATTTTAAAAATGTTCCTTCTTCTTTATTCCCACTGTATATTGTATGGATGTCAGCTGTTCATTCCACAATTATTTACTCAGGGCCTACTGTTAGCTATATCAGGTTCCACATGCTAGGAATACCATGCAAAGCCATGCTATTCCTGCCATGTACTAGGAATAGCAAGCAAAAACCAACACAGAAGACAAGAGATTCATCTATCAGATCAAAGTCAGCCCTGCTAAGCCTGTTCTTCCCAAAGGGGAAGCAAGCAGGACAACATGGCTAATAGTAGTAGGGTACAGTCCATGGGAAACAAAAGCCCGATCCGGGGTAACAGGCAGGCAAAGCTCTATGACAGATGTGCCACGATGAATGACGTATGGTGGGCCTCCAGCTCTTGTGGCTGGTACATTTTGGTAGCAATAAAAATTTTAAGTTTGAAAAACAACCCATTCAAAAGTTTGCAACAGCTGAAATATCTGAACACTGACAACTTCCTAAAGGTAGCCATCATGATCTGGACTGCAGGACTGAATGTGTGCCCCACACAGAGCCCCTCGCACAGGCCTCCCTCCAAGTCACCCCATGGTCTCATCACTACTACAGCGCTGACTTGGTTACTATGTTCATCTGTAAAGTATTTAGGTTTTCTCTATTCAATTTTTCTTTCTTTTTAGAATGTTTTCCTAACAGTCAAGAAGGACATGTAATTCTTGTGGCTGTTATATCTACAGTCTAGTATTAAGTGTTCTTAAATTTAAATAACAGATTTTATTACTTTTAAAAGTTGATGCAACTTTATTTATCTATCATTAGCTAAAAAGCCAAAAACTTTTCTTTATGGAATGCCATAATAAATTACTGGGTTTTTTCCCCAAATAAAAATCAATGTTTATTCCTAAAAACAAATTGGGCTCTGAAGAGCAATTTTTCAAAATATTTTTATAGTATTTATACTTTATAAAGTTTTCAGAAACTTTTTTAAAGTTTCTTTAAGAAGTTTCTATACTCTTAAAAAGAGTGAAATGAAAATGATTACTTCAATCTTCCAATTTTACTTTATGCAACTGCAAAATCATGGTATAATAAGACAGTTGCCTAGATGGTGTTGTGTCTACTTAGATGTCTCAATTCTCAAAAAAAAGGTCTAACATATCATCCTCATTTTATTAGTTATATGGTGATTTTAAATTTTACAGTATTTACTGGATTTACCACTACAAGGCTGGCTTTTTTATTAAAACTGGAAACTCACTGGATCTAAAAACAAACAAGTCAAAACAGTTAGTACATAAGCAATGTAATGAGGATTAGATTCTGCCTGAGTGACAGACACACGTATTTGCATAAAGGATGTTGTTAAAAATTCTATGCAGAGGAACATTTTCCATTTTGTGAGCTAGTGTAACACAGGAAATAATGTTCTTTTACAAGTTTGGCTCCACTGGAATTAGATCAAAATCAGATGAGCTCAAGGTCACATAATGACCAGCAAAGGCCAAACTGCCTCATAAAATTGCTGAAGCATTTATGTTATACCCAGCCCTGCGTGGGGACCAAAAAAGCACAGAAATCAGGAAAAGTTCTATTTTTCAACCCAAGAACACTATTATGGAGGCACTGACACACGTGGAAGTGACTTTAGGGCACTGGCATAGAGACAACACTAACTCATAAGCTTTAAAAATCAAGAGTTTCTAAGGCAGACCAACATCTATTAAACCCTGTCATTGTGCTCAGTTAGAAACCTTGATACTTCCGTAAAGGAAAATCAAACCACTGGGAATAAACATTCCAATAAACACTTTGAAACACCAAGGATTATGGAACTATTTCCCAGGTATGTAATCTGATGGTGAAACCAAGACAACAGGAAAAGTATAAGAGTTTTACATCAAAAAGGCATTCCGGAGTTAAAGTATCCCTTACATGTAGATCTGACATTCATATTAAATGATCTTATTAAAATAGTGATTCTAATAAAATCCAAGCCCCCGAGTCCCCATTTGTTGTCTGCTTCTATGAACGGAATCAGATTCCATGCTCTGTTGCTTCATACTGGAGCTCATGAGCTGTCTTTAAAAAAAAAAATTTGCCAAGAGTTAATGAACTCAAGAAAACTAAAAAGCCTGTGCATGAATAGCTACCACTTTGAAGATTTGTTAAAGGACATTTACTGGCTTAAAAACACTGCAATTTCGCATATCTGGAAGGTCCTGCAAGGAACAGGTAAAAATATATTAGCATATACAGAGAAAAATGGTTCTCAAGTGATACTTAGTTCGGGTATAAGCTGAAGAATGAAAAGCAGTAGAGCAATATCTGTGCATGATTGAAGAAAAGCTTCATTGCTATTCTGAAATACTGGATATGAAAAAGTATTATTGAGATAAAAATGTATTTCATTACTGCAAGAAATATTATCACTACACTTGCCAACAAAAGAAAAAACAAACAAAAAGAAAAAAGCAATGATTTAGAGAATAACCATACATGTAATATATAATTTAAAGAGAATGATTTATGCAAATTATGATTCATGATGAAAAAAGAAGTTTTAATCAATTAGAGAAGAAGCAATAACTATTCTTTGGACATTTGTTCCCACCTACTTTTACAGTGTCTTGATGACACTGGTTATCAAGAGTTTGATGAAATCAACAGAAAACTCAGAGACCGTGTGCAGCAATTTCCAACATAAACTCTAATATAGAAAAGTTTTGTCCAGAAAAGTAGGACCAAGTTTCTTATTAAAATTTTTGTATTTTAGTAATTTTAGTATTTAACATCGAATCTTCGTATTTTCTTTCTTTTGTTTTCAGACACAGGTTCTTGCTCTCTGGCTGGAGTATAGAATCTTTGGATTTTCTATTTCTTATCAGTCATATAATACAAAGAATATGTAACAGATTTTCACACAGCTTTATCTGGATGCCTCCAAAGCTATTCTTGCTTACCCACATGCCATGCAAATATTATTTCCACACGTGTCATGATGTGGAAAAAGCGGGAAGCATCGAGATAAAGGGTAAAGAGAGAGAAATCGCCAAGGAAAGCACCAGCAGGAAAGTCAAGGGCATTCTTGCTGCTATAGAAAAATATGTTATAAATGACCACCCAGTTCGTTCGACTGCATCTGAACTTTCCACTGCCTTCATCCCTGCCCCATCAATAGTCTGAACTGCCAGCAAAATAGTCTAACCTTATAATCCACACATTCTCAAAGAGAGATTTCCCAGCTGAAAGTAACTCACTATATCACAGATCGATGAAAATGCAATATCACATTTCAATACATTATTATCTTCTTTGCACAGAGAAAAATGCTAATATACTTTCTGAACACAATTGCAAGAGAAATATCTACAACTATAAACAGACAAAACAAAGGCATATCATAGAGCCATTAAAATCATAAGACTGTAGAAAAATACTGAAAAACATTTATAGTATAGAATTAAGCGAAAAAGCAATACACAACAGTATGCATATTCAGATTATAAAACAAATGCATACTTTGAAAAGGCACAAATAAAAAATTTAAACAATGTTAAAGTGGCAGAATTGGAAAATTTTTTATTATTTAAAATATTTTAACAGTGTTATATTGTCTTCAACTACAACGGTAGTAACATTTTCAAAAAGTTGAATAAAATGACAATACATCTGCAAACTCCTCCTATTTCTGCTGGATTCTATGCACCACTCTGGTTGCCTTAATTTAACTGCTATTTGCTCCTATAAATGTATCAAAACCTCCCTTTCAAACCAGGGTCAAGTGTTAACTGTGTAAAAGTGCTTGCTTACCTTTTATAACATTCCCAACCCTTAACAGAAAGGTGATTTTTAAAACTATTTATAGTCTACCCTTTGTACTTTAAATTCCACTGAAGAATAGTATTCCACACGACCACCCAAATATACTGATGCTTGGATCCAAGGACCTCAAAGTGATAACTAAAAATATCTCATCTATTGTTTGAGAATCAAGATATTATCAATGTAATTAAACTTATTTTTAAAGAGAAAACAAAAGCAAATGAAAATTTCAAAATTAATCATTTAAATTAAGTCTGCCTGCTGGACTGTAAGGTATTTGTTGGCATTTGCTATGGTTAACACAGATGAATATACACCAGAATGGTACTCTGACTAGCCAAAATTTACTAAGCACTTACTATGTGCCAGGTCCTGGGTAGTAATTACTTTAATAGGATATTTCATTTAAACCAAAACAGAATTTTTTTGGAGGTGGTTACTATTATCTCCATAACTCAGGAGGTTAAACAATTTTGTAGCAAGAAGCAAAGTGGATTAGAATTAAGGCATCTCTAGCTCTAAAATCCTTATCTTCTTCACTGTACTTTACTGGAAAGACACATCAACAATCAATAAATGGTTAGGCACCAACAGTGCATACAGTTAAATAATGATACAAGATACAAGGCCAATGTCGCTGGGCAATAACTCTTACACATGCAGTGCTTGCATGCTTTATCTTAACCAGACTTTAGCGCAGCCACCAATCAATAAAGACCCAATACTTCATTCAGGAGTCTCATAATTATACTTAAGCTGAGAAACATACCTATGAGTAGAAATTAAGTTAATCATGAAGATCAACTCCTGTGTGAAAGTAAGTGGGAATTTCAAGAATTTCCAGTGTCTGTATCTCATGGGAGATATTGTGGTAGAGAGGAAAGTGAACTGAAGCTAATGCTTTTTTAAAGCTTGTATTTGAATCCCATCTCTGCAACTTGATGGTCGGGAGACTATGAGTAAATTGCTTGAGCTGATTAGATTCCCTTTTTCTCATTTAAAATGAAGTCTTATTTAAAATCTTTCATTTAAAAGATTAAATGAAAGCATGTCACAAGGCCTGGCACCAAGCAAGTGCTCCGTCCATACCAATTTCTTTTGTTTTCTTGTATAATTTAAAAACATGTTTCATTACAGCACTTCAGCTATGCATTAGTCCACATTTTTGTCATGACTATAAACTTGAAATTATATAAATAAGAAGAAAAATTACCTGAAGCATTGTTGAAAAATGCCGGATTGCTTCATCATAGAGACCACTGCCAATCAAGACATAAGCAATAGCTATGAAACAAAATACAAAAATATTAAAGGAAAAACTAAAGTAGCTCAAACTAGAATCAATAACCAAATTCTTCAGTAAATCTCCAAAGGCAGCTCCAAGCACTGAAAGCAGTTAAAGAAAACCTAGAAGTTAGTAAGGTGCCGTTGAATTCTTCTACTTTCACCACTCCGCACTTGCTAATCAGCCTTCCAATTCCATCTAGATTTAAATTGTTAAAGTCATCTATGAAATACTTGCCTACAAGAGATACTTATCTTTTTCTTTCTTTTTTTTTTTTTGTTTATATAAAGATGGGGTTTCACCATGATGGTCAGGCTGGTCTTGAACTCCTGACCTCAGGTGATCCACCCACCTCGGCCTCCCAAAGTGCCAGGATTACAGGCATGAGCCACTGTGCCCGGCGATACTTATCTTTTTCTAAGCCCATCATTCATTTTCAAATCCCAAATAACCTTTGTGATGTCTCCTAGCTATCAAAAAAGCTAGTAATAAACCTAAATAATGTCCATCTAACATGGCAATGTGATTTTTACTGTGAATGTTATGAGAAATACCCAAATAGTATCACAAATATCAATTCCTGAGAGTGCTGAATTTATTGCCAATTACCTAATAAGAACAAAAACAGGGACTCAAATTTGGTAGCATAATGCTTAACTGTGGATAATGCACACCATTATAATGCAATGACAGTCTTTTTCCTACTTCCCTTCAAAATATAGTCAATACGCTACCCAAAATATATACTAAAGAATCATTTTTTATCACATTGTTAAGGAAAGTGGTATTTAGAAAAACAGAGCCAGGACAATCTCTGAAAACACAGCAATATTCTGACTAAATTCTGCCACCCACCCAAAAAACAATATTTGAATCTTCTGGATTACATTACCATCTATAATATTTGCCCTGACTGCTTAACCCTTAGCCACCCCCCCAAAAAAATCCCTGAAAAACATTTTATTCCTCAATCAACGTAACTATTTTGATGACATTTCTTTGCAAAAAAGCTTTCCTGTAAAGTTTTACCTTTTAGGACCTAATAGGTGTTCAATGGGCAACGAAAACTTTCACTGTCATTAAAGCTTCTATTTCCTGACAGTTAAAAGTAGTAACAACATTAAAGAAAGCAGAAACAGAAATGAAATGTAGAAAGAGTTTAAAATATATTCATCAATCAATAGAATAAAAATGAAGTTCAAATTGAGCACCATAATAATACAAGCACTTCTGGGGGCATTCTTCAAAATAAAAAAGAGCCCTTTTGCCCTACTTTTTTGGAAAAGATCAGTTAAGCCCAAATTCATGTTCAGAATGCTGACAATGGATACCATTCAGATAGCTAACCTCCAGGTAACCAGAGGATGCCGTTAGTTTTGCGGGTAAAGGATGGGCAGTAATAATAGTAGTAAAAACAGTAGCAAGAATCATAGTAGCTACAGGCATTGCATTCTTAATATGTGCCAGGCATAGTAATATCCTTTACCAGTACTAACTCATTTGCTCCTCCACTGCAATGAGGAAGGTACCATTATTAACCCATCAAGTGGTTAAACAAGCTGTCCAAGGACCATAAGCAGTGAGCGAGAGGAAAGCAGCAAGCTGCTTGGCTCCGGAGCCTAACCTCTCAGCCAGCGTGGTACGCTGAAACAAATCAAGGCTGTTCCCAAACCACTGTGCACTGGAGGGATGGCCAAGTGGTTGAAATTCCTTAATGGTCAGATGAACATGGATAAAAACATAAACTTGTACTTTTTTGAATAGAAGAAGATGACGATAGATCAGAAAACCAAGATCTGGGCTCGGATTCTAGCCACGTGATCATGGGGACCTCATTCACTTCTCATAACTGTCTGGGTCTTGCTTAATGACCCTGTAGAAGATTTTCTTAAAGATTCTTTCAAATCTAAATTTTTATTTCCTATCTATCATCCCATAATGAGTAAATATCTGTTGAATGAACAAATCAATCGACGAGCCAGCCATAAAAACAAATATGATTTTCAGGAATAAATTTTGTAGTTTAGAACACATTTAGATGGCTGTCCACATCTAAGCTACTGAATTCCACTCAAAATCAAATGCAGTCTTCAAATATCACCACCTAAAACTCAACACTTTGTGAACAAAACCCAGTAATAATTATTAATAAAAGAATAATCATAATACAAATCTAGTACAAATACAAATAACAATTAGGATCTAAATTTTGTTATAGGCGTCTAAAGACATAAAGGAAAAGCTGCTATAACTGGATTTTCTCAGAAATCTCTACTCACCAGCAATCCCACATCTCCGAGCAATGTATATGTTCACAGATGTCATTTTTTCAAGAAAAAATACTGGGTACAAAAGATCATAGGCCAGCTCAGGGCCTACACTACCCCAGGGTCTACTAGAATTATTCTTGAAGAACAGAACAGACCTAGCACATATCAGGCCCTGGATTCATTATTTAATGAATAAATACTACTCTAAGTAGAATCCGAGGACTTCAGAAAGACCAGATCTGATGCCTTAAAGGGCAATCCTCAAAGCCTCCTCAAAGAACATCACCATAAAGTGATTTGCATTTTCAAAATAATCAGCACTCTGGGAGGCCAAGGTGGGAGGATCCCTGGAGCCCAAGAGTTTGATACTAGCTGGGCAATATGGTGAGTCCTGGTCTCTATAAAAAATTTTAAAAATTAGCCAGGCATGGTGGCATGTACCTATAATCCACCTACTCAGGAGTCTGAGGTGAGAAGATCATTCCAGCCCAGTTCAAGGCTGCAGTGAGCTATGATTGCACCACTGCACTCCAGCCTGGGCCACAGAGCAAGACTCCACACTAACAGGAAAGAAGCCAATACAAAGAGCACTTAGTCTTAATATCAAACATGTATGGCCATGGTGAGGATAAAATAATTATGCATAAATTAGACAGAAATGAATTCCTGCAGGTGCTTTGGGTGACTGGGCCGCATGCGAGAACATGTGTTTCAATAGTTTGTCCAGTTGCACTGCTCAGCCCTGTGTTCAATTTATCTCCACTTCTTCACATGTAAGCTCACTAGACAGTGAGGGAAACACACCCAGTGCACATCTGACACTGACAAAACCAGTCTGTTTTAAAACATGCAATGAACATACCAAACTATGTGACTCGTGCAGATATGAATGAATTCAATTTTTCTACACCCACATTCTAAGACCCAAAAATAACTGACTAGCGTTATGAGTAAAATAGCTTAAACACAGCTATTTCACTACATAGAAAAGTAGGTAGTTTGAGATTCTATTCTGCTTTCACTTCTTCATTGCTCACTTCATTGCTCATCTGATGACAGCACACAAATAACCTATTACTGAATAGGAACAGCTCATAAGAGCTCATTACCATAATTATTAATTTCAATAGAAATGGAGAGCTGGAACAGATTATTCCATCCAAACCTTTTTTTTCTTGGACATATAATAAATGGAACTTCATAAGGCTGAATGTTCTATGCAAGATCAAACAGTTCAAACTGGCAGAGTCAGTCTCTGTGTTCTTTATACCTCACCACCGTGTCTTCCTGTTACGCATCTAACCAAAAAATTGAGGCAAATATTACAGAAATATTCCCAGATTCAAGTCTTACCTAACTCTTCATTTGTGCTGTCATTATCAGTGGCAAACGGGAATCTCTTTTGCTCTGCAATAGACTTGGCCTGGCTCTGAGGGGGGGGGAAAAAACATATATATTTTAGCTTATTACAAATAAAGAAAAACTTGTATTAAAAGCTGTATTTTAAAAAATTAAGGCTACATTTGATTTAAATGGAAGCAAGAAAATCCCACTATTGTGGGAATGTTTTATACTTTGTCTTTCAGCAGAATCTTGATGACAAGAGAGAAACTCTTATCAGCCCTTTCTAGTTTTGCTATGCAGCTGGGACCTTCCACATATGGGAACCTGGTAAAGCTTCAAGACGTGGCAGATTTAACAATATGTAAGGGTGTTACTGATGGTATATAGCTGGGTGTGACTAGAACATGAGTCCTTCCTCTTTATCGAATGTTTACAGACAAGTTCAGAGATGCAAAAGATTTTTCTCCTTAATAAATTACTTAGATAGGCGGGGCATGGTGGCTCATGCCTATAATCCCAGCACTTTGGGAGGCCAAGGCAGGAAGATTGCTTGAGCTTTGGAGTTTTGAGATCAGCCTGTGCAACACAGTGAGACCTTGTCTCTACTAAAGTTCAAAAAATATTAGCTTGGCATGGTGGTGCACACCAATAGCCCCAGCTACTCGGGGTAACTGAGGCAGGAGGATGGCTTGAGCCCAGGAGGTCAAGGCTGCAGGGAGCCCTGACTGTACCACTGTATCCCCAGCCTGGGCAAAAGAGTGAGACCCTGTCTCAAAAATGAATAAACAAATAATAAATTGCTTAGATAGCTTGACTGTGGCAATCACGTCACAGTGTATATGTATATAAAATCATCACACCGTACACTGTAAATATATAATTTTTATTTGTCAATCACACCTCAGTGAAGCTGGGGAAAAAACAAGTAAATTGCTTGGAGCCAAGAAAAAGAGTCTACAAATATTGCTTTATTTCATATTTGAGGAGAGTCTACCATTTGCCAAGCCTTTCTGCCAAAAGATATGGGGAAGAGGACAGAAATACAATTCCACAAAAAGAAGAAATCATTACTAAGCAACCCCAAGAGTACACTGAAGAATGTATTTGATTTTAAGTTGTATGTATTCATTAGAAAGTGGGCAGGAGAAGTACAGTACAAACAAATAAATTCTTGATGAAAAAGAATCTTTCCCACTTCTAATACTATCTAAGTTTGAACATATAGCTCAACATCACCAGTAGAGTAATTTCAATCCAATTTTCTCATCCCTGCTTACGTTTTAGTTCTCAAAAGCTGTATTGCCTGATACCCCTAATTAAAGGGAGATTATGCTGACTCTTGCTGTTCCTTCACATGATGTGTACAATCACACTTTTATGTTTATTTGCATAATTATTTGGTTGGTGACTTTAGAAGTCATAGTGCAGAGACCAACACTATCTGGCTTACTGCTGTATTCCTAATACTCACCTAGCAAAATGCCTGGCACATAATAGGTGCAAAATGAATATCTGGATAATGGATCAATAAGTGAATACTCTAAGTCCCATATTTCAACCTTAGGAAAATGAAAAGCCAAGACTAATGAGCTTTCTCCCATAGGTCACTAGCTACTGCTATCTTAAACTGGAAATGCAACTAGTAGAAAATATTTTAGCTACTCTCAGTAAGAAGACTTTCATAACTCTAAGAAACTAACTGCCTACACAAGATGGCATTATCCAACTTCTACTTAAACACTTTCAGAGATGACCAACTCACTGCTTTACAAGATAGCCCCTTCTGGCTTTTGGCAAGTCTAATTCAAGAGTTTTCCATATATCAAGTTGATTGCTATGCAGTGAGTTAGGTAAAAGCAGCCAATCAGTCTCTAGTTTGCAGTTTCAATCTATCTTCAGTAGTTCTGACAAGAAAAGGCAAGGCTTTGTTTGAAAAAAAAAAAAAAAAAGAGTATCTTAAAAGGAAATTTCATACCAAACATGCAAAGAGTATCTATGTAGAGGTGAAGGAAAAGGCCTGGAGAAAAAATATATTAAACTTGGACATGGAAATAACAATGCAGCTTCAGAGAGTTAAGTGTGAACAAAAAGAAGACCCATCCCCCTTGAGAGAGCCAGGCTTGAGGAGAAGACGCACTAACATGGATAGGCAGACACAAACATTAGCGCCAGTATTCACCCCTGAAAAGGAGAGGCCCGCTGTA
Organism: Ateles fusciceps; assembly: GCA_036589455.1. Lineage (NCBI taxonomy): Eukaryota > Metazoa > Chordata > Mammalia > Primates > Atelidae > Ateles > Ateles fusciceps. The sequence continues at coordinate 1,986,462 of JAZHEH010002229.1, forward strand.
TAGTTTAGTGGGTACTGATAGAAAACAGAGATATAAAAGATACCCACATATGCAAAGGTTGGAAAAATAAGAGTCTACTATACCTCCAAATACACATGGCTGCTAGAAATAAGGTTCAACCATGATGTCCCTTTTATTTCTCGGCACTTGCAAATTAAAAATCTATGTCCAGAATGGTCAACCATCCAATTCATAAGTCATAACAATTCAGTGTGACAAAGTACCAGACGACCTATCTTTAGCCTATGCATGTAGACTCAATGAGGCCCAACTTCTAGTTGACAAACAGAGGCAACTTCCACTTTTTGGAACTAGTATTGCTGGGCTTCAGGTCACAAAAACAGAACACAGAGAAAAGACACATACCAGGATCTTCTCAGTGTTGAGGGAAAGCAAGGAGTCACAGGGTGGTGATCCCTTGGGTTCGCAGTCTGAGTCATGGAAGTTCAAAAAGGATGACTCTGAAAGGCAAGCATTCTTTGTTATTCTCTGCATCTTAATGTATGCTCTTAGGTGCTTAACTTTGTATTGGAATCTTAAGAATCCACAAAACCAAAATAAGAACAAGTGTGAACACTAAAAGTGGCAACCGGCTGGGCACAGTGCCTCACACCTGTAATCCCAGCAACTCGGGAAGCTAGCTCAAGGCAAGGAATTCAAGACCAGCCTGGGCAACTGTGAAGCCACCAGCCTGGAACTCAGTGAGACCCTGTCTCTAAAATATGAAAAATAGAAGTAGCAACCTATATCCTACCTTTATAAGTGGGTAATGTTTTACAGTCTGCAAGTATCTTGCACATCCATTAGTGATGGTCCTCATCACCATTCTCAAATGAGCAAAGCCAGTGAGCTTCCTGGATGGTGAAATGAGGTTTAAATAAGTTGTAACTTATCTAAAGGCAAAAGGGCAGAAATAGTACTAGTACAATTCTTGTCTCAGGACAAATGTGGAACTAATATTGTTGTTAAGATCCTTCAATTGAACATCTATGGGGCAGTATTCACCATAAATTTAAAAAATCACAGAAGGGAGAAAAAAAACAAACCAGGGAGACTTAATGTTAAAAGATACACACTAGGCCAGGCATGGTGGCTCATGCCTGTAATCTCAGCACTTTGGGAAGCCAAGGCAGGTGGATCACAAAGTCAGGAGTTTGAGACCAGCCTGGCCAACATAGCGAAACCCTGTCTCTACTAAAATACAAACATTAGCCACACGTGGTGGTGGGTGCCTGTAATCCCAGCTACTTGGGAGACTGAGGCAGGAGAATTGCTTGAACCCAGGAGGCAGAAGTTGCAATGAGCCGAGTCCATGACATTGCACTCCAGCCTGGGCAACAAGAGCAGAAACTCTGACTTAAAAAAAAAAAAAAAAATATATATATATATATATATATATATACATATATATAGATAGATAGATGAAGGGGGTACAGAGGCAGCAAACCACCTGATTATGTATGTACCTATCCAACAACCCTGCATGACCTGTACATTTACCCCAGAACCTAGAGGAAAATAAAAATAAAATAAAAAAAAGATACACATTATGAGTCCAGTATGCAACATATATAAATAACTCTTACAACCCAATTAACACAACCCAATTTTAAAAACAGGCAAAAGACCTGAATAGGCCATTGAACACATGAAAAGTTGCTCAACATCATTACTGATTACTAATCAGGAAAATGTAAATGAAACCGCAGTGAGGTGCCTCTTCACATACATACTAGAATGGCTATAACCGAAAAGCAGAAAATAACAAGTGGTGGCAAGAATGTAGGAAAACTGGAACCACTGTGCATTCCTGGTGGGAATGTAAAATGATACCCCGGTTATGGAAAACAATTCCTTGAAAAGTGAATCAGAATTTCCACGATGCAGCAATTCTTCTCCTAGGTATATACCCCCCCAAATTGAAAAGGGACTCAAACAAGTATTGCATATACATGTTCACAGTAGCTCTAATCACAGTAGCCAAAAGGTGGAAACGGTCCAAGTATCTATCAACAGATGAATGGATAAACAAATTGTGGTGTATACAGAGTAGAATACTATTCAACCATAAAAAAAATGAACTACTGACACATACCGCAATGTGGAAGAACTTTCAAAACATTAGGCTAAATTAAAGAAGCCAGACACAAAGGGTCACTTATCATATGACTCCATCTATATGAGATGTCCAGAACAGGTGAATCCATAGCGACAGAATGCAGATTGATGATTGCCAGGGGAGACGGGAAGGAGGGAATAGGGAGCAACTGCTTAATGGGTAAGGGGTTTTACTTTGGAGTGCTGAAAACAACTTGGGGTGGTTGCACATGGTGAATGCCACTGAATTGTTTGCTTTCAAATGGTTAATTTTATGTTATTAAAACATCTCACCTTGATAGATTATTGCAAAAAAAGATATGTTCTAATTCAGCAGTCATTAAAGAGCATTAAATTATGTTCAAGGAACCACGTGAGGGAGAGAATAAAGTACAATATCAAAATCAATCTACGTCTTCAAAGAACATATAATTTGGCTAAATTCTCACATGTTGTACATCTTCACAGTAAGAAATAAGACATGATATGGCAAAAAAGCCCTGGGATGGTGAACAATTACTGAAGCTGCAATGTCAAATTTCACAAGGCATAAACAGGGTTTAAAAGAATAGATGGAGGCTGGGCGCAGTGACTCATGCCTGTAATCCCAGCACTTTGGGAGGCTGAGGCAGGCAGATCCCTTGAGCCCAGGAGTTTGAGACCAACCTGGGCAACATGACAAAACACCATCTCCAAAAAAGAAAAAATTAGCTGTGTGTGGTGGTACACGTCTGTAGTCCCAGCTACCCAGAGGCTAAGGTGGGGAGGTTCACCTGAGCCCAGGAGGTCGAAACTGCAGTAAACCATAATCATGCCACTGCATTCCAATCTGGGTGACAGAGTAAGACCCTGTCTCAAGAAAAAAAAAAAAAAAAAAGAATGGATAGATTTAGACTGGGACAGAGAAAGGGAAGAAGGGGTGTTCCAGATAGGATGATGAGTGGTACACGCAAAGGTACAAAGGCAAGGAAAGGCAAAAGGCAGCAAGCAGACTGGCTAGAGCAGGGAGTTTGTGTTGGAAAACAGAAGGTATGAGTTTGGAAGGTGAGGAGTCAGACTGCAGAAAATCTGATCTGAATTCCAGAGAAAGGCTTTAGTCCCACAAGAATGAAGGCAATAATGGTTCCTGGCAGATGTGTGGAGAATAAAGACTCCATGAAAGATATTTTGGAAACATACACATTTATAACCTGTTTTTCCTACCTTTTCTAAGCTAAGCAATGTGTAAGCAACGGCCTTATTCTAACAATCCCTCTTCTCTGTGGAATCCATTTCTGTTTCAATAAATATACACCCAGATAATTTTAAAAGGCTGCACAGCATTCCATAGTATGGAACTTAACCATACTTTTATCATTGGATACTTGGGATGTCCCTACTTTTTTCTTAATATAAACAGTATTTCAGTAAGTATTCTTGACCTATATTTTTGAAAATGTACCCACTTAGGATAAATGCCAACAAATAAAATTGCCAAGTCAAAGAGTGTACACAATTTTAATATTTTTCCTATATGTTGCCCCATTTCCTTCCCAGCATGTAATAACAATTTCAATCCCACTAGCAGTTTGAGAAGGTCCATTTCCCTCCAGAGTACTGACATTCTTTTCACCTTTCCCAATCTGAACACATAACTAATAAAGTTAAACTTCTCGCCATTTGTATCTCCTCATTTTATAAACCACTTATATCCTTTGCTCATTCTTAAGTCATCTGAACCTATCCCTGTGCTCATTTTTAAGTCATCTGAACCTATCCTGGCATAATATATTGACAAAAATTCCTAATTATCTATTTTCCAAATGGTTAGCCAGTTGTTCTAGCACCATTTGTTAAATTATCAATTTGAATGCCACCTTTATAATACATTATAGACATTAGGATCTGTTTCTAGACTTTCTTTTAAAGGAAATCTTTAAGATTATTTAAATCCAACAATAGTAACCAAAACAGCATGGTACTGGCATAAAACAGACACACAGACTAATGGAACAAAATAGAGAACCCAGAAACAAATCCACATGCCTACAGTGAACTCATTTTTTACAAAGGTGCCAAGAACACACACTGGGGAAGACAGTCCCTTCAATAAATGGTTCTGGGAAAACTGGATATCCGTATGTAAAAGAATGAAACTAGACCCCTATCTCCATATACAAAATGAAATCCAAATGGATTAAAGACTTAAATCTAAGTTTAAATCTAAGTTAAATCTAAATCTAAGTTGAGTTTCATCTCAAACTACGAAACTACTACAAGAAAACATTGGGGAAGCTCTCCAGGATATTCATCTGGGCAAAGATCTCTTGAGCAATACCCACAAACACAGACAACCAAAGCAATCAAAACATGGGTGAAAGATTTGAATACACATTTCTCAAAAGAAGACATACAAAAGGCAAACAGGCATATGAAAAGGTGCTCAACATCACTGATCATCAAGAAATGCAAATCAAAACTATAATAAGATACCATCTCACCCCAGTTAAAATGGCATATATGCAAAAGACAGGCAATAATAAATGCTGGTGAGGATATGGAGAAAGGGGAACCCTTGTACACTGTGGTGGGAATGTAAATTAGCACAACTACAATAGAGAACAATTTGGAGGTTCCTCAAAAAACTAAAAATTGAGCTACCATATCATCCAACAATCCCACTGCTGGGTATATACCCAAAAGACAGGAAATCAGTATATCAACGAGATGTCTGCAATCCTATATTTGCTGCAGCACCATTTATAATAGCTAAGATTTGTTAGCAACCTAAGTGTTCATCAACAGATGAATGGACAAAGAAAATGTGGAGTACTATTCAGCCATAAAAAACAATGAGATCCAGTCATTTGCAACAACATGGATGGAACTGGAGATCATTATGTTGAGTGAAATACCCCAGGCACAGAAAGACAAACCGCATGTTCTCACTTATTTGTGGGATCTAAAAATCAAATCAAATGAAATCATGGACATGGAGAGTGGAAGGATAGTTATCAGAGGCTGGGAAGTATAGTAGGGGAATGGGGTGAGGTGGGGGATGGTTAATGGGTACAAAAAAACCCAGAAAGAATGAATAAGACCGACTATCTGATAGCCCAATAGGGTGACTATTGTCAATAACAATTTAATTGCATATTTTTAAATAATTTAAAGAATGTAATTGGTTTGTAACTCAAAAGATAAACGCTTGAGGGGGATGCATACCCCCATTCTTCATAATATGCTTATTTCACATTGCATGTCTGTATCAAAACATCTCATGTATTCCATAAATATATACAACTAATATCTATGTACCAACAAAAATTTTTTAAAATAACTTTATAAACTTTTTTAAAGACTTAAGTCCAACTTCAGCAACAGCTCTAACAAATGTTGTCCAATCACTGCATGGATATTTACATTTTTAAAAATTACAGTAGTATTTCATGTTCATTGTAGAAAATATAAAATATACAGAAAATTACAAAACATAAATAAAAATCATTTAGAATAGCATTATTCATTGAGAAAAATTTTGGTATATGTAATAAAAAGTGGTAATTCTGAAATGAGACAACCTGGATTTCAATTCCTACTCTCTGCCACTACTTCCTAGATCTCAGCCACTGTAATCTTCGGTTCCACTTGCAAAGTAGGGTCAATAATAGTATCAACTTCTCAGGGTGATTATAATATTTAAATAAGGAAATACTATAAAAAGCATGTGGTATAGTTTCTGGCACATAGAAAGAGCTAAAAAAAAAAAAAAGTTAGCTACCACTATTATCATTAGGTTGTGAGAATGGAATGAGATACACTGCTTAGTAACCTGCCCTCTTAACTTAGTAATATAATGTAAGTGTTTCCCCCATTTGCTTGAATTTTATTTTCTTTTTTTTTGAGACAGGGTCTCACTCTGACACCCAGGCTGAAGTGCAGTGGCACAATCTTGGCTCACTGCAACCTTGACCTCAGGATCTCTAGTAGCTGGGAACACAGGCATGTTCCACCACACCTGGCTAATTTTTCATTTCTATGTTTTATAGAGACAGGGTCCCACTGTGTTGCACAGACTGGTCTCAAATCCCTGGACTCAAGCAATCCTCTCGCCTCAGCCTCTCCAGGTACTGAGATTACAGGCGTGAATCACTGCACCTGGCTTAAATTTTCTCCTAATTATTTAAACTTGGTAGGATTATACATCACTTTTCATTTAATATTTTTAAAATAAATTTTTAGTTTTCTATAAGAAATATTTTTCTTGTCTCTACACTTTCTAATCCCTTATAATGATCTGTTTGATTTCAGTATCACATTGTTTCAATTATTGTAGCCTCACAAGAAATAAACGTTTTTTGTTTTTTGTTATTTTAAATTGATACATAATAATTGTACATATGGGTAGGGGGTGATATTTTGATACACATACATACATTTTAATATAAAGCAAAGCCATTATCAATTTTATTCCAAAACTTTCTTGGCTATTTGTATAAATATTCTTTCTTCAGATAAACTTGTGATTTTTTTTTTTAAGGTTCCAAAACAAAAAAACTCTGTATTTTAGTAGAAGGAGTACTTCATTATAAAATTTGATCTCTTTATTTAAATATTTAATTAAACTATGTGAAACTTCATAAATTTTATATAGAATTTATATGTGATTTTTTTAAAAACTGGGTTGATAAACACTGATTCAATACATATTTGTTGAGCACCTACTACATTCCTGTCACTGTGTTATCCTCTACTGAGCAAAACCAGAAATGACCCTTCTTCTACACAGAGATTATAGTTTCCTGAGGGAAAACTGACAGCAGTCAGAGTACACAAAGAAATATAAACCAGCAACAGTGTGAGAGTTACAAATGACAGCACAGTCAGAAGACGTGGACTGATCAGAGTTTCCCAAGGACGTGTATACCATCAGCTAATACATAGTTACTGTGTATAGGCAACCTTCAAATCCCCATTTCAAAGATGAGGAAAATGAGCCAGAGGAACTTGCAGTAATCTTCCTGAGGCTACCCTCTAGCAAAGCAGTGGAGGGAGGATCTGAACCTAGGCAGTCTGACCCTGGAGTCTGTGCTTTTAGCCATGAATGAGTGAATGGGGACCTGAAGGAAACTAAGGATTTCACCATGGGAGGCTACCGCACTGGGAGAGCAGTCAGGTAGAAATACCAGCGTATGGTTAATCCTTTATCTAACTGCCTAGTGCTGAATATTTTATCTGCCCACATTACTGAACTCTTTACAGCCCTACTAATGTCTCCATTTATTCAGCTGATAACTGTATTATCTGCATGTAACTTTATCAAGGTCTTTTAAAATATTTATATTCATTTAGCATCTTATTACACTAGATGAAACTTCCAAAAGTGCTCAGTAATGCCAGTGATAACAGGCACCCCCTGCTTATTCCTGACATTAATACTTCATTTAATAACTGAGACTTCATCAACTTTTGATGATAAAACTTTTTCATTTATCAACATCCAGTGGAACGCTGCTCTGTGTCGGCTGCGAGGTGAGACTGATGTACTTAACCACATAAAAACAGTATTTTCCTATTCCTTTTTTTTTTTTTTACCAGAAACTTTAAATCGGGAGAGCTTGCTGACCTTTATTAAGTACCTTTTGAGATTTATTTAAGACGTGTCTATGATTTTTCTCCTTTGGCTTATTAAGAAATTAATTTAGTTTTTTAAAGGTGAACCATCCGTGTACTTCTAAACAAACTGTGATTGAGGTAGATTATTCTTTTAATTGCTTGCTGGTTTCAATTTACTAATATTTCACTTAAAATTTTTATAACTAGGTATGTATCTTCTCAGGTTTGCAACAGAGAAATAGTTGCTAGAGTTAATACTACAGTTGTTCGGAACAGGAGGTTAAATTTGTTCTTCAGTCTTAAAATATTTAATTCACTATGGCTTTAATTACTTTACTATCATAACATTATATTAAAGGATAACTACTTAATATAATATATAATAACAGCCCAACCAGCTGTATGTAAATAGCATAGATTTCCTTGGCTAGGAAAAGCTTTCTTCCTTGCTTAAGGTTGTACAAGTAAAGTTAGTGCTGATTACTACAGAAACTGTGAAAATGCATCACAGAATTCTATCTTGTTCTCCATCATCTCTCTGCACATTTGTTCATTGCTTCAAAGTTTAACTTTTTTTTTTTTTTAGGCAGTTTTGCTCTTGTTTACTAGGTTGGAGTGCAATGGCATGATCTTGGCTCACTGCAACCTTCGCCTCCCAGGTTCAAGTGATTCTCCTGCCTCAGCCTCCCAAGTAGCTGGGATTACAGGCATGTGCCACCACACCCAGCCAATTGTGTATTTTTAGTACAGACAGGGTTTCACAGTGTTGGTCAGGCTGGTCTCAAACTCCTGACCTCAGGTGATCCACCCACTTCGGCTTCCCAAAGTGCTGGGATTACAGGCGTGATCCACCGCTCCCAGCCCAGAGTTTAACTTCTGAGTAGAGATTTCTGCTAAGAAATAGTCTCTGAGTTCTCACGGCCTATAGAGCTTCACGCATGCCTCTCATTCGCAACTGACATTTGTACCTGCTCCCTCTTTTTTGTGGTAGCTTCATCAGGCTTATATCTATTTTATTCTTTTTTTTTTTTTAAATCACTTAAGACTTTGTTCTATGTGTGTTTTTTTATTGTGGTTAAAAAAAAAACGCACATCACATAAAAGCCACCACCGTAGCCATTTTTAGGTGTATGGTTCAGTAGTATTAGGTATATGCACACTGATGTGAAATGGGTCTCCAGAACTTCTTCATCATTCTTTTTGTAAAAAACTCTTTCTTGGGTCTACTTCTCAATTCAATTGCTGTTCTATTTCTAATTCATTTATACTGGCTTTGCTGTATATAGGCCTTCCGATTTCCCTTATTACCTCTTCTCGCATCTCAAGTTCAGTATCTAGTTTGTTTATTCCCTTTCTTCTTAGCATGAAATTAAGAAGGCAGGGTGGGTTTAAGCAGGAGGCGACATCACTGACAGGTGTCTGAGGGAGAGGAGGGCCAAGTAGGGCAGGGGACAGGTGGGAGGCCATGGCCAGTTAAAATGAGCAAAGTCTGAACAGAGGCAGGGCGCATGGGGTTGAAATGGAGGGTCACAGTCTAAAGAGGTACAGCAAGTAAAAAAGATAGGGCCTTGAGGAAGAATTAGGCACAGAAAGAGGAAAAAGACACAGGTTTCCGGTTTGTGCAATGAGGGAAGAAGTTTCCATCAACAGAAACAGGGGGTTTAAGAGGAAGAGAGATTTTAGAGGGAAGTTAAGAGCTAACTTTGGGTTTGAGTCAAGTGATTACACTGGAAGCTGTGTAGCATGCAGCTAAGAAAGTCCAGAGAAGGCCAGGTGCGGTGGCTCCTGCCTGTAATCCCAGCACTTTGGGAAGCCGAGGTGGGTGGATCACCTGAGGTCAGGAGTTCAAGACCAGCCTGGCCAACATGGTGAAACCCTATCTCTAGTAAAAATTTTAAAATTAGCTGGGCATGGTGGCGGGCATCTGTAATCACAGCTACTCGGGAGGCTGAGTGAGGCAGGAAAATCACTTGAACCCAGGAGGCAGAGGCTGCAGTGAGCCGAGATCGTGCCATTTCACTCCAGCCTGGGCAACAAGAGCGAAACTCTGTCTCAAAGAGAAAAACAAAAAACTAAGAAAGTCCAGAGAAAGGTAAATGCTACAGATATGGATGTGATGATTTGATAATCATTAATTTATGGTGGATGATAAGCTGAGACTGTAAGTAGAATCTCTAAGAAAGCTTAGGAAGCTTAATAAGAGAAGAGCTGACCTCAGTGGAGATGAGTATTTAAGAGATAGTAGAAGAATCAACTTAGTAATTTATCTTTTATTAAAATAACTATCCATTTCTTTGAAAGATTCTACATCTGGGCCATAAAGCTAGACATAGTTATTGTAATGATTTTCATATTTATTATACTTGTTTATTCCTAAAGTCTAATATTTTTTTCTTCTCATTTTTCTTGATTAGGCTTGCTAGGTAACTGTCTAATCTTAAGCAGCATTTTCAAAGAATTAGGTCTTATATTTAATTCTAGTACTTCCCTGATTTCAAACTTAATTAGTTTGGAGGCAATGTAACAGTGGTTCAGGGCAGGGCTGTGGAGTCAGACTAACCCAGATTGGATGCTTCCCTGGCTGTTTGACTTAGAGCAAGTCCTTCGGTACATCTTAGCCTCAGCTCCTTCATCTGTAAAACAGGAATAACCACCCCCAGATACCTTCACGGGGCTACTATAAGGAATAAAGGGTATAAAGCCCTGTGCACAGAAAAGGATTCTTAAATGTTACTGTACACTTATAGGCTAAAATCACTGGGTTTTTCTGTTAAAATTTTCTGTCTACTTTCTTTAAGCTTATCTTGGCCTTCACAATACTTCCCAGCTTCCAAGTGCTTTCACAAACCTTATTTATTTTGGTTTTCCATCCTGCAAGTTAGGTACGAGGCACATTATGCCCACTGTACACATGGGGAAATAAGCTCAATGTTAATGAACATGTTTAAGGTCACGAAACAAAGACACAGCACAGCCGGGTCTTGCCACAGCAATGAAGAACACGGTACATTTGTCACAACTCATTCTGCCAATGCTGGTGCCAGCAGTGAACAGTTTAGGTATAGCAGTGTCTTGAAGCTTCTTCCCTCTCCTTCTAAACCTCACACACAACTGACCTTAAGAAAAGCAGTTTGGGCACAGTGACGAGGACAAAAGCTAACCACAGAAGGTCCAGGAGAGAGTGGAGTAGTGGAGACAGCGCATACGAACATCTCCTTCGAGGAATTCTGCTGTAAAAGCAGGCAGAGGGATGGGGCAGTGGCTGGAGGGAGGTGTGATCATCTTGGTTGCTTGTCTTATTGTAGTTATTAAGACCGTCTGTATGCTGACAGAAGACAAGAGGAAATGAGAGCCAGCCAATAGAGAGCTGAGCTAGGCAGAGGCACCAGCCACTCATCCATCCACAACAGGACAGAGGGCAAATTCTACCAATCTAACTGCGGGCAGGCCGATAGCTGGGATGGTGAGGAGCAAGGAAGTTGTCTTCTCACTGCTTCTTTCTCAGTCAAATAAGATGACAGTCATCACCTCCAAGGAAGGGGAGAAGGTAGCACTGGTAGTAGCATATATTTCTCACACATCCATTTGTGTGAGAAAACTGACTGAAAGCTTAAAAGCAGCAAACCCACGGCCAATTTATAAGGAAATCAACAGCTGCTGGGTAGCTCTCATCACTCGACCACCTAGTTATAACAGACAGCACACTGAGCTACTTGAAAATAGGATGACTGGGCTTTTCCCTTGGATGGGCTACAATTTGGAAGTAGAGTGCCAGATATTTATTGCCAATCCTAATCCTAGGTATGGGGTAACCTGGGAAGAGAAGACAATTTTTGTGTCTGGAAGAACTATCTGAAGGCCAGGTGGCTACGTGGTATCAACTTGTAGTGCCTTTTGCTTTTATCGATTTCTGCACTTACAAGACAACCAACCACAGTTGACATCATATACTACATTGCTCAATGGCCCCGAAGTATGGCCACAAGTGGTAATTCCTTTTAGAATGCAATAACCGGAAAAATGCTCCAAAGAATATATATGATTCATTAAATGAAATGATATATTCATCAGTACCTGAGATGTGTTATCATAAAGCAAATTGAAAATAGTGACTGCCTGCTGAGTATTAAATTATAAAGTAAACATATAATTAATCCATTGGAACCAAGCATCCACAAAAGCCACCTTAAAGAGACAAGTTTTTGCTTTTTTTTTTAACAAAGCTTGAATGTAACTAGATCAAAGGTGTCTTAACCCACATACAAATATTAACACTTGCAAATAATCAAAAGAAAAGGTATTCACTGCACAGGATGGGAAAAAAAGGCACAGTAGCTAATTACGTGGAACAGGACAGAAGAAGGATGCCTTAACCAACAAACCGGGTGGCCAGGTCTTCCCCACAAAGGCCAGTTACTTAGCATAAGGTTATAAACGAGACTGAAGATGCATCAGATGCTCAAAGTGACGCATACTTCTAAGAGCTAAAAGCCTTCTCATAAGCCCACACATACTGTCAGACAACATCAACTCCACAGGGAATGCTGAAGCAGATCTAGGCACTGACAAGGGAACACAGAGTCACTGAGAACCTCGTAAACACCAGCAGGGAAAAGTTGCAAGAGAAGTCAACAGGTCTTTTCGTGTCCTGAGATGCACCAACTGATTCCTGAGTGAGAGCCTACGGAAAGAATGCCAGCACATGTGCAGTGTAAGTCCATTACGTGGTGCTGGACCCTAAATCTGATATAAAGACAGATAAAATATTTCCCAAATGAAACTAGTTAGCATGGAATGAGACTATCAGCAATCTTAAAAACAGATAGCCATTGATTTCAGTTCTTTCCGATTACATAAGTGTTCAGCTTATGAAAATTTATTGAGCTATCTACACTTCGGAAATATGTACTTTTCTGTATATATGTTGTATTTCGATAAAAAAGTAAAACCAAAACAAAAGGAAAATGTTAGAAAACATTCACCCAAAGTTAAAAGTATTAAAATTCTGCTACTTTGATAAATTGTGTATTTATTCTATCTGCAAGATAAGATGAACCCAAACAAAGGGACCTCTTTAAAACAACCCATTGTGAAAGGGAGAAGCTTTAAAAGTCACTCAAGTATTTATTGAGTGCAGTGAAGCCAAGCTGTCTGTACACTGACCTGTACAAGTTGAAGAGCCTTGACTCTCCCACAGTCATGTTCCATGTAGGTTCTAAAACCCAAGCCACAGAACTTTTGCCTTCACCCAGAGATTAAAAAATAATAATGAATCCTTATCACCTGAAGCTGAACATGTTTAGCAGTGTATAGATCTTTTAAAAGGTAAATGTAACTCTTAATGACAACAGATATATATGAAAAAGCAAATCATAAGCTGTTATCACCGTAGGGCTTATGCTACAAAATGCTACTTCTAAACCAGAGGATTTTCTGGAGGATGCTGTTCAGTGAGCAAAAAGAAAACACCCTCTGGCAATGCCACAGAGGCCAGGATGTGGCGAGATCACAATCTCTTCATCACTCTGTGCCTTAGTCTCTGAGCACAGTGACTTTGCACAGGCAAATTTACTCAGGTATGCCTTGAAAAAAAAGATACGAAGAGCTCTGCCATGAAACGATATATGATAACAAACAGAAAATCAGGGCTGGGGGAGCGGGGGAGGATTGAGCAAATACTCTCACGCTAATGGTTACTATGGTTGCTATGACTGAGCACAAAATGTGCTTCTTAACTTCCTCATCAGCAAAAAAGTAAACAGCTCTCATAAGTTTCCTTCTATTGATTCTCTACCACCTCTACGCATAGCAATGATCTATGTGCTGTGAGCAGTAAGACTGACTTCATGTATTTAAATGGCCAATTCCTTAATTAAGAAAGCTACCATACACATCAACAATCTCAGTGTTAGCAATTTTGTCAAAAACACAGAGCTAGGTGCATAGACACTTCCTTGTTTTTCTGGCAGTTAACAATTTCCAAATTGGACAGACAGACTCTAAATACCTTTTCCCATAAAGAACTGTTGAAAAATAGAATAAACTCAATTCTGGGTTCATTAATTTCAACAAACTAAAGAAAATTAAGACATCAAGTACAGGGCTGCATCACCCAGGAGCAGCGAAAAAGGCTGAAGGCACGGGAAAAAAAGAGTCACACAAACTCACTGTTCTTATTACTACGACAGTTTCACAGCAAGAGGAGAAAACAAAGGTATTTTTAAAACAATTTCTAGAAATACATATGCTTGAACCATAATATGCACCTTAGACCATCTGTAAAGAGTATAAAGATATAATTTAATACACAATGAAAACTACATTTGAAAGAGATGCCGTTTAGCTTTGGTAAGAAGAGCAGAGAACCTGAATTTTTAAATCAATCAACAAGTTACAATTTCACAAGACCTTAATTTACCAGATCCATAAAATTCAAGTGTCAAATTAAGATATTTCTAAGATCTCTCCAAATCTCACTCTATCCAAGTCTCAGCTCAAATGTCACCTTACCAGGGGCCATCCCTGGCCACCTCTTAAAGTGGCACCTGCACACTGTTCTTTATCCTCTCACACTGCTTTATTTTCAAGGTACATATTACTAGGCCTATTATATATAGTCACCTGCCACATAATAATGATTCGGCCAATGATGGACCACTTGTATGAGCATGGTCCCATAAGACTGTAATACCATATTTTTACTGTGCCTTTTCTATATTTAGATACACAAACACTTGTCATTGTATTACAACTGCCTACAGTATTCAGTGTAGTAACAGGCCACAGGTCTGTAGCCTAGGAGCAATAGGCTATACCATATAGCCAAGGTGTGTAACAGGCTATTCCACCTAGGTCTATGTAAGTACACTCTTTGATGTTTGCAAGATGATGAAATCGCCTAACGACACATTTCTCAAAACATATCCTGTTATTAAATGGTGCGTAACTGTACTTATTTCTTCTCTCACCAAGACACAGGATCCACACTAGGAAGTCGGTCAGCTGTGCTGCATCACCAGGGTCCAGAACACTACGTAGCATCTAGTAGGTATACAAACAGTTTTTCAATGAAAGTACAGACCCATTCTAGCTCCGCAGTTCAAAATACTAGGTTCAGTGAAGCAACGTTGTATTTGTAGCCAAATACAAAATTCTAACAGTGATTTAAGAAAACAATTTTCAACAAAGTTTAAGAGTATAGGACTTTATCATTAATATTAGTAAGAAATTATACTAAATTATATTAATATGCAACTATTACTGAAGATAACACACAAATGATCAGGTCAGGTTCAAATCCTGGCTCTACTCTTTACTGTGTAACCTTAACTTCTCTTTGTCTCAGTTTGTAAAATGGAGATTAAAAATAGCATGGGCCAGGCATGATGGCTCATGCCTGTAATCCCAACACTTTGGGAGGCTGAGGTGGAAGAACTGCTTGAGTCCAGGAGTTCGACCAGCCTGGGCAACATAGCCAGAACCTGTCTCTACAGAAAAAGAGAAAAAAAATTAGCTGGGTGTGGTGGCACATGTTTGTAGTCCCACCTACTTGGAAAGCTGAGGCAGGAGGATGGCTTCAAACCAGGAATGTGAGGCTGCAGTGAGCTATGATAGCACCACTGAACTACCTCCTGGGTAACAGGGCAAGACCCTGTCTCTAAAAAAATAGAAAAAACAACAGCAGCTACATCAGTATCAAGAGGATTAAAAAAGATTGTATTTATGATGATGTAACTAAAAAGGTAGGGAAAATAACTGGAAAAATACTTCTGTTCATTATTTCCTCCTATAATTATAAATTAAAGATAGGGCTTTAGCAACAGGAAATTTACTTTTATTTTTAAAATATGTACAACACAATGTTCATTTTTTAAATATTATTTCTCCACAAGTAAACAAAGAGAGAAGACAAGTTTGTGGTTATATATGCTTTTCAAGTAAACAAGTAAAAATAAATTAATTAAAATAAAAAATCAAAAAGGTAAAATGTAAAAATGTGCTGGAGTGGAATATGTGAAAGGGGGATCGGGACACATGCAAAGCTCAGGCTAAGACATATAGCACCAGAGGGGCACCCATGCCTGTCGCCTCCGCAGTGGATCTGGGTAGGGCTCAGCCCACTGAGCATTAGGCTGTTCCCCTGGGACCTGGGATTCCATGTGATGGTGGTGTGCACAGCTGGGCCACGAGTTGCCAGTGTGCTGTCTTTGGACTGATGGGCCTCCCTCCCGCCATTGTCCTTGTATGTACAATCACTGGCAGTTCTGTCTCAAGGGAATACATATACTGCTCATAAAAAAGGTATACAGATTTAAATTTAGACCCAAGCAGGCATCAGCTCAGCCATTTGAACCTGAAAGCTGTGAAAAAGATTCTGAAAAGTAGTTGTGTTGCTGGGTTTGTTCTCAGGATATGGGCTGGATTGATATGAACAGGTTTGTGGCTGTAAGCAAATAACATGCAAGCAAGTAACAGGCAAGCAAGTAACCATGGCATGATCAATGCTTGGTGAAGTCAAGTCTGTATGATTCTGAAGAACTGACTAGTTCTGGATCCTGACATTTGTCTAGACCCTAATGTTGCTCAAATGAGGTCCGAACACAGAGCATCAGCTGTCCCCTCAGGCTATGGCATGGTTAATTGTAAATCCTGGAATTCATCCCCCACATTCTAGGACAGAGAAGAAATGAAGCAGGTTTTATAGGGTTCAGCTTCTACATAGTCATCCAGGGCGAAGAGAGAGAAATGAGAAGCATTTCAGTAGCCCCTACAACAACAGAGTTGGCTTTTGTCACATATGGCAGCCAAGAGAGCCGAGGGAAACAGCCGGAGCTTCAAGTAGTTGACTCTGGAAATGACTTCTTGGGTGACTGCAGCGGCAGCCAACGCACTTAGCACCTGTTGGTGGCTACTCGCACAGCCAGGGGAGGTGATCTGAAGACTCAGGTCATTCGTTTGCAACAGTACATTTTAAATTCCAAGCTAGAAAACATAAATACAACATGGGAGAGTGAAAAGAAGGTAGAAACATCTGAATAAGTTATGTTTAAAGCTTCATGATACAGTGTTGATCCTCTGGGGGAAAAATCATAATACAAGTCAAATTGGCTTGAAAAAGGGTCTTAAATATTGGTATTAGCCTGATGACAAAAAATCAAATGAGCCACCGGCATCAATAACACCAATAGATTTCATAATATTAATCGACATATACCTTCTACTGTCTAAACGCTGGGGCTTCTTTAGCCCGTGAGCACCACATAACCAAAGGAGAAAAGGGGAAAGGGAAATTTACCCAACATGTACCATATGCAAGTAAATACTACCAATGTGGTTTGCCTACCTACAACCACTTAGGGGTTAAGACAAAAGCTGTCTGGAGCCCGACTACGTGGGTTCCTCCTTTGACAGCTGTGGGTTCTCAAGAAGATGACAGTTACACTACGTTTCAGTTTGTTCATCTGAGACAATGAGCCACCATCTAATGAGGTGCTTCTTGTTTTTCTGATAGACTAATATATTAGGCTCACAGACTTAAAGCACTTATAACAGCACCTGGCATACAGCAAGCACTCAATATACGGCAGCTCCTTCTCATTTCCCTCACAGCACCCTCGTGAGGAAAATAAAACCCCACAATCAGGTCAACACTGTTTTCCATTTACAAAGGAGGCATTTTGCAAAGACAGGTAATTCACTTGCTCAGAGATACAGAAAGTGACAGAAGTAAGCAAACGCCATTCTCTTTCCACTGTGCAAGGCTGGCCGTGTTACTTACACTGTTACCAGCTAAGGCCTACTACAAAATAAAAAAGTCACATACCTCTCAGTGAATGACACTTCCTCAAGGAAGTCAGATTGTGCTAAAAGGAAATCAGATTGCGCTAATCTTGACGTCTCATCTCAACTTAAAAAAAAAGGGTATTGTTTTCCCAGGTACACAATGCTGAAGAAAACTGCTGCCAAGTCTTAAAAACAACCGACCATCTCCAAGTGAGTTTGGTAGACCCAGGCCCTTTCCAAACCAAGCCATAAGGGAACTCACATAGAGAAAGGGGAAAGAGAAAGGGAGGGATTGATGGGTAAAAAGACCCAAGACAATTTAAAAACAAAAAAATGAACACATGTATTTTGTCCCAAAGGCATCTGCTATGATTTATTAAACTAAGGCCAATAGCTCCCATTCTTAATGAATGAGCTGGCGCATCTCCAACACACACATGGCACTGATATAGGCTCAAGGCCTGCAGGGCCGTTTTTTCCCTCTGGGAGACACCTGACAGATCACAGGTCAATCTTAAACAACTGGAAGCAAGATGTCCACGAGCAGATAAAATGGGCTTACTCTTTTTTTTCCATTACAGGGATCGAATTTTTAGGAACTGTTTAATACAAGACATTAGCTCGGGAGGTCAGGAAACCTGATTTCCAGGCCGAAGATGCTCCAGGCGTCTCTCTCCGAGGACGGGCTCCGCAAGCCTCCGGGCTGGGTGCTCCTCCGTCCGCCCCTCCCTCGCCCCCTTGGCATCCTCGAGAGGCCAGCGGCGGGAACAGGGCTGCCCCGGGCCACCTGCCATCTCCCCCGCCACCCTTCCAACAGTTGCTTCAGACTCAGGAGAGGCCGCCCTGGCCCCGGGAGCATGCTGTCAGCTCTTTCTCGACTCGCCGCCCTGCCCAAAGGCGGCTGCAGAAGGGCGCGCGGCGGCGAAAGTGGCAGCGGCGGGAAGTCGCCCGACCGGACCCCTGGCGGAGCCGGCTCTCGCGGAGCGCGCGCCGCAGCCGGAGGCGTGAGGCCCGGGCGGCCCGTACCCCGGCCCCGGACCCCAGCCCCGCAGCCCCACGGCCCCGGCCGACTAGGACGCCCCGCGCTGCCTCGCACTCACCGCTGCACTCGGCAGAGTACTGGTCCCCCCAGTCCCCGGACTGCGGGCTGCAGCCGCCGCCGCCCGCTGGGGCCTCCTGCTGCTGCCTGTGCTGCAGCTCCTGCTTGAGCAGGGATAGCGGCGAGTAGTGCTCAGTGGCCAGGGCGCCCGGCCGCGGCCCGGCGGATAGGACCACCAGCAGCAGCAACAGCAGGAGACGCCGGGCGGCGCCCGCGGCGGCCACAGCGCCGCCCCAGAAGCAGCAGCAGTAGCAGCAGCAGCAGCAGCAACAACCGGCAGGTGCCATCTTCCCTCAAGGCGCATGTGCGGCAGCCCTAGCCCGGCTCTCAGGCCTCCCCGCCTCTAACCCACCGCGGACAGGTGGACCGTGGCAAGGGGGCGGGGCAAGGGGAGAAGCATTGCATGCTGGGAATGGTAGTCCCAGCTCGGCCAGCCCCGGGCCACCTTGCCAGTGCTGGACTACCAATCCCAACAAGCCGCGCGCGGCGCAGGTCTTCCGGTCTGGCGTCTGACGTCTTACCCGCCACAGAATCGGAAGTTCTGGGCTGCCGTTGAGTGAAAATGGGCAACGGCGGGCGGAGCGGCCTGCAGCCGGGGAAGGGGAACGTGGAAGGGGTGGCAGCGACTCCTACTGCTGCCTCGGCCTCCTGCCAGTACAGGTGCATCGAATGCAACCAGGAGGCCAAAGAGTTGTACCGAGACTATAGCCATGGTGTGCTGAAGATAACCATCTGTGTGAGTTGTCAGGTGTGGGGTGTCCTTGGGAAGAAAATGGCGCGGCGGGATTTGGGGACCGCGAGGAGCAGGGTCCTCTGATACTGTCGTTAGTTCGGTGGTTGACATTCCCGCCCGAGAACTCAACTATCCGACAGCGCTTTTCTCATACTGGGGCATATTTGGGTGATAAGCTGGCGAACGGACCAGACAGACAGATGTGGACATTTGCAGAGAAATTTAAAGGTCGAAACGAACTAGGTTGACATTTTGGTTCATGCCAAAGCTAAACTTCATTCTAGCTCTTCTCTCTTTGACAGAGAGGTGGTACCATCCTTACCCTCCACACCCATGTTGAATTCACCTACAATGCTTTTTAAAGGTTTCATCAATTGTAGTTATTGGATGTCTCCTGAGTACGAAGCGCTATTCTAGACGTTGGTGATACAAAACCCAAAAGTGAGGAAGTAAAAATGTTTGTCTCAAGGTGTTCGTAGTTTATTAAGAGAGAATAATCTTATGTTTAAAGAGTCTACAAAGTTGGAGGTTCTTTGGGGTATTAACAAAGAACCTGTCACAGAGTAGACAGTACATTTTTGTCCCATTTCAGATCTTGTGATTTTCTGATAATCTCTTTAGTAAATTATGGTCTGTAGTAATATACAAGAGAATAGACAAACTGAGTGTACCCCTATGTAATCTAGTGTCAACCACTTAACGTTCTGGTGCATACACCTTCAATTTCCTGTTCCTCTCTCAAATGCTTCCCCTCCTTTGTCAAAACGTCAGCCTTTGTAAATCCAGCATATTGCCCGGTCTGTCCCTGAACCCATGCAGCTGTAAGTTGCTGGGGAAAGCAACTTAAATTCGTGACCATTAACCTCACATAGGCCCTTCATGCTGTCTGGCAATCCTTTTTTGTTTGTTTGTTTCTTTCTTTCTCTTTATTTCTTTTTTTTTTTTGAGATAGAGTCTCCCTCTGTCACCCAGGCTGGAGTACAGTGGGGCAATCTCAGCTAACTGCAACCTCCACCACCTGAATTCAAACGATTCTCCTGCCTCAGCCTCCCAAATTAGTTGGGATTACAGGCATGTGCCACCATGCCCAGCCAATTTTTGTATTTTTAGTAGAGACGGGGTTTCACCATGTTGACCAGGCTGGTCTCAAACTCTTAACCTCAAATGATCTGCCCGCCTCGGTCTCCCAAAGTGCTGGGATTACAGGCATGAGCCACCGCACCTGGTCCTGTTACATTTCCTTAGTCCACTCACATTCCCACTCTTCATGACAATCATCACGTAACTTTTCTCTCTTCGAATTTCCAATATGTCTTCCCGTTACGCTAAGAAAACAGAAGAGAACTTCTAACAGGTTTGCAACAACATAAACCCAATATTAGCATTTGTTATTTCTTTTCTTTTTTTTTATATAAAGATGGGGTTTCACCATGATGGTCAGGCTGGTCTTGAACTCCTGACCTCAGGTGATCTACCCACCTTGGCCTCCCAAAGTGCTAGGATTACAGGCGTGAGCCACCGCGCCTGGCCGCATTTGTTATTTCTTTACTGTACTCTGTCTTCTGCCTTCTACTGGATCATTCCCACCAGCATACATACTGTTATTTCTTCCATCAAAAAAAGTAAAACCAACACCACCAACAAAATACACTTGATGCCACTTCCCCCTTTAGCTTCTGCTCTTCATCATTAGACAGCAAAACTTCTAAGATATGTTTGTACTATCCCTTTCCTAGTTTCTTTTCAACCTGCTTTAGTCAGGTTCCCACCCACATTTCATTAGAAACTGTTCTTGTTAAGATCACCACTTCCACTTGCTAAATCCAGTAGCTGATTCTCAGTTAATGATCAGCAAACCTGTTAGAAGTTCTCTTCTGTTTCTTAGCGTAACGGGAAGACACATGGGAAATTCGAAGAGAGAAAAGTTACATGATGATTGTCATGAAGAGTGGGAATGTGAGTGGACTAAGGAAATGTTAACAGGGCCAGGTACAGTGGCTCATGCCTGTAATCCCAGCATTTTACCTCATTACGTCCTCCTCCTTAATGCTGTATGTGCTTCCCAGGAGTCAATACACTTCTTGTTGTCTTCTTACTTCACTGGCTATTACCCCTCAACCTCCTTTCTTCTTTTGCTTCACCTTCTCTTAATCATGGTGTATTCCAAGGTGTAGTCATTGGGCCTCCTTCTGTCTGCATGCTTTCCCTTGAAGAGCTCATTCTGTCTCATGGCTTTATTTTGATGATTTCCAAATTTATATCTCTACCCTGAACCTCTTCCCTGAACTCCAGATTCAAATGTCCGACTACCTGCTTGACTTCTCCACTTGGATTTCAATAGACACCTCAAATACTCCATCACAGTTAGTGGCAACTTTGCCATTTTAATTTCTAAGATCAAGAAACCTTGGAGTCATCCCTATTTCTGCTTCTCTCACATCCCATATTAAGTTACTCAGCAAATCCTGTTCTATCTTCAGATTATGTTCAAAATCCACTACTTTCACTACTGCTGCTGCTACATCGTCATCTAAACCACCATCACGTCTACCAGAACTATTGTTGTAACTTCTGTCTGGTCTCTGTGCATCATCTTAACCTCTTCAGTCTTCTCTCCACACAGCAGCCAGGGACTGATCTTTTAAAAATGTAAGTTAGATCATATCATCCCTTTGACCAAAACTTTCTGATGATTTTTCATCCCAGAGTTAAGGCCAGAATCCTTGAACCAGCTTATAAGGCCCTGTGTAGTCTCCTGCTACTCTTTCCCTTCCTTATTTGACGTCAGTCCCACTGGCCTCCTGGTGTTTCTCAAACCAGGCAGGTTCCTTCCTCAGAGCCTTTGCTCAATTCCTGGAGCAGGTACTAGATAGATACTATTCTATCAAATATGTGTATGACTGTTTCCCTTATCTCCTTCAAGTACTTTTTCAAACATCTCAGAGAGGTCTACTCTGACTACCCTATTGAAAAGTATGATATGCTTCCCAGCTTTATCTTTGTCCGTTGTACCGATCTTCTTGTAATCTTATATATAATTGGCTTATTGCTGTGTGTCTTCCCCTACTGGAAAGTAAGCTGCAAGGACAGACATTCTATCTCTTTTACTCATTAATGTAGCTGTATCACCCAGAACAGTGACTGACACTTAGTAGCCACTCAGTAAATATCTGTTGAATAAATGTATCACTTCCAGATTTTTAGATTAGCATATGCTTGGCCATCCAGGTAGGAGGAAGAGAACAAGATCTTATATGTGGTCTAAACTTAGTAACTGTTGGACTGGTCCAATTAAATAGTCCATTTGGAAGATGATAACCACATAACTTGTCTGAAGAAAAACCAGTACTTGTATATGCATTTTAATTAGTAGTCTTTAATAATACAAAATAATCTCTTTTTATTGGCATTAAGCTAATAAAATCCCTTTGCTAAACAACAGATGTTTATTCTTTTATTTACGGAAAGGCAAAATAATTATTGGATAGCTGTTTAGGTCAGCGTTCACTTCCCCCTCCCCTTTTTTCCCTAACATCATACTCTTTCTCCCTGCAGATTTTGGAGTTACATTTGGCATATTGAATGGTGGCACAGTACTTTATGGATTCGTTATTGTGCACAGTCATTCTGTAACGAGAGGGAGTGCGTAATGGCCTTGTCTCTATCATGCTAATGCATACTGAACTTTAGCCATAATAGCATGACTCAGGAAAAATCATTTCGTTGATGTCAGGCTAAAAAATTAAACCATGAAGCGATTAATTCCTTTAAAGGCTCTCCAGCCTCTAAGATATAAAAAGTAAGAAGTTTTTAGACATTAGACTATTTGTTGTGACATGGTCTCCCAAGTTTCTAAGTGGTTGCTCATACATACTTTGGTCTCTTCCCTACTAAACATGGAGTCAGCAAGATACTCGGGTTGATTGACCACTTGTATTTTTCATCCCAATCTCCTTTCCTTTTGCTCTGCTTGTTTTTCCACTACATTCCTCCCAGCTTGCCTTTCTGTGTTTCTCTGACTTTCCTCTATCTAATATATCATATGGCCCTTGTTTTTAGGCAACCCTGCTGCTTCAGCTCTTCACAATTTATTATAATTATGCTTAAAGATACAGTACTTTTAATTTGCTATAGGGCTTGGCTTATTTTAAGTGCTCAGATATTTGATAAATTCATTATTACGTTAACAAAACAAAACTCCTATAAGATTCTCCTAAGCTTCCGTTCCCTTCAGCACTACAGCATTTGGCTCCAACCCTTAGGATGCTACATGCAAAGATGAATGAGACACAGCCCACCCTTGAGTAGCTTAAAGACTTAAAGAAGGGAAAGGAGTGCTCCTAGAGATGACCGGGAAGGAAACAGTAGGAATATTTAAGAAAAAATTGGTTTGGCCAATTTATGTTCCAAAAGAGACCTGATTCGTTAGGCATTGGAGAACACAGCAGGACAAAGGATGTCATATCCATGTTAAGACAGGTGGTGGGGGCTGGGCACAGTGGCTCATGCCAGTAATCCCAGCACTTTGAGAGGCCGAGGCAGGTGGATCGCAAGGTCAGGAGTTTGAGACCAGCCTGACCAACATGGTGAAACCCCATCTCTACTAAAAATGCAAAAATCAGCCACGCGTGGTGGTACATGCCTGTAGTCCCAGCTACTCAGGAGGCTAAGGCAGGAGAATCGCTTGAACCAGGAAGTGGAGGTTGCATTGAGATGGGATTGCACCACTGAACTCCAGCCTGGGCAACAGAGTGAGACTCCGTCTTTTAAAAAAAAAAAAAAAAAGGTGTGTTCCACGTGTGTGGTGTGATAGCCAAGGGAGACCTATCAAACAGCTCTTTGTCATGGACATCGAATTTCTAATTCTGGGGCTTCTGTTTAGATGCTGGCTTACTCCCTGCTCAGGTAAAGAATTCCCAAAATATTAACTCTTTATGCCTCAGTTTGATTAAGCAGATTTAAGTTTGAGGTAACAGCACATCTCCCTCCCTTCATTGGATCACTCGATAACTGGAAAACATTTCTATTTCTGTAATGACACAAATGAAGTGAAGAAACTATTTAAATTGGGAACACATCCAATTTTTTATTACATTTGAATTGCAGGGTTAATATTCTTCAGTGCACTTCATTTTTCTTCCAGCACTTTAATTAAAAGGCCAGCCTAGAATGTTTTTACACTCATCACTCTTCTATTTTATCTTCTCAAAGTTTCCAGATGTTGCGCATTTGAATTGGAGCCATTCCAGTAGTCCCCCTTATCTTTGGGGGATACATTCCAGACTCACAGTGAGTGCCTAAAACCATAGATAGTACAGAACCCAGTTACCATCAGTTAGAGAATGTTTCTGTTCATGCTTTCCACCCACAAATTTAATGCCTTTTCCTTTTTTTTTTGGAGAGAGACAGAGACAGGGTCTTGCTTACTTACCCAGGAGGGCCTCAAACTCCTGGCTTCTAGCCATCCTCCCACCTCAGACTCCCAAAGTGCTTGTATTACAGATGTGAACCATGGCACCTGGCCCTACCTTTTCCATCGTAGCACTTCTCACATTTTGTGGCCTTAATTTTTAGTTTGAAATGCCACAGCAAAACTAGCACAGTTTTTTTTCTTTACAGTTGCAGATAGAAGATTCATTCTTACCATAGATCTTAACAACCTCAGCATAAGATTTTTTTTTTTTCTTATTAGTCAAGAACTTTCACCTTTTCACTTCAGGCATTTTACAGCTTCTCTTCAGTGTATCCAGATTGCCAGCATCACTACTATTGTGCTTTGGGGCCATTATTAAGTCAAATAAAGGTGGCTGGGCACAGTGGCTCACGCCTGTAAACCCAGCACTTTGGGAGGCTGAAGCAGGTGGATCACCTGAGGTCAGGCGTTTGTGACCAGCCTGGCCAGTATGGTGAAACCCTGTCTCTTCTAAAATACAAAAATTAGCCAGGCATGGTGGCGTGCGCCTGTAATCCCAGCTATTCAGGAGGCTGAGGCAGGAGAATTGCTTGAACCTGGGAGGTGGGGGTTGCAGTGAGCCAAGTTCATGCCACTGCACTCCAGCCTGGGTGACAGAGCAAGACTCTGTCTCCAAAAAAAAAAAAAAAAAAAAAAGTCAAATATGGGTGACTTGAACCAAATATGGGTAACTTGAACCACAAGCACTGCAATACCCGATCCTCAATCCTGATAACCTGGACAGTGACTAAGTGCCTTAACAGGTGGGGAGCATCTGCAATGCGGACACACTAGACAAAGGATGATTCACATCCCGGGCAGGGGAGCAGGACAGCATGCAATTTAAAACCTATGATTATTTCTGGATTTTTCCATTTAATATTTTCAGAATGTTGTTGACCTTGGGTAACAAACTGCAGAAAGCAAAACTGTGGCTAAGGGAGGACTGCTGTAGTTTTATAAAGTGAATAGTAGTATTTATGCAACTTTATGAATAGTACTGCTTTAGAGGTCACATTTCTAATAAGTTTGTTTGTGTACACCTGCATTTTTTATGTTCTAGTAGTGTTGGGATTTGGTAACATGATAATCACATGTGTCTAGAGAATCTGAACTCTAAACAGGTGACCCTTCAGGGGGGAAAAAAGCCATTTAATACGAACTGCTAAGAGCCAAGGGAGCCTTGATTTTGGAACCTAGAGCCAGGCTGCAGAGCCCAGTTCCTTACATACAGCCCAGCACTCTCTATTGTCTCTACTCTAGCAGAGAAAGACCATTTTCTTTTCCATATCCTTGATGTTACTGGAGAGAAACCCAGGCTTCCCCCTGTTATCGGAGACCTCAGGATCATTGGGATTTGCCCCATTCCTTACCTACTTGCAGCTCTCAGTACTTCTGGGGACAAGGTGACTTTGCTGAACACTTTTCTCCAAATCATGTGCCAAGAACCGTAAAGTCGGGGCCATCTAGCCAAGAGGCAACAATTTATCAGTGAAAGTGCATTATACATGTATTTATTTTATAATTTCTACAAATTGAAAGTAGAATTGGACATAGAGTCTCTACAGATTGAAAGTAAAATCTTCTGGAATACTTTCCTGCCTAAACTCAGTCTTTAAATTAGATATATTTTTAGCTTCTTGAACCTGAGGTTAAAATATTAATATTCCTGCCCTAGAAGATTATAGTTGGTCCTTTCTGAAACCACTTCTTGTATAGATGAACTTTTTGCATCTGAATGGATGTTTCTATAAATAATTGTTAATATGGCCATATTGCTATATGTGTCCAAAATAGACTCTGCTGTTTTGAAATCCTTGAGGATTTCAGAAAGTATACATTTGCTTGTTCTAATATTATCTTGCATTATTTCAGAAATCCTGCCAGAAACCTGTAGACAAATATATTGAGTATGATCCTGTTATCATCCTGATTAATGCTATATTATGCAAAGCTCAGGCCTACAGACATATTCTTTTCAATACTCAAATAAATGTAAGTTGTGATCATTTTATTTTTTAATTTTATTTGATGCTGTTGCATTTTAAAAGAATAATAAAAATTTTAAAGCGAAGTAAAGAATATTATAAAAGGAGAAAAGAAATTCTAACAAGAGTCTTTTATTGCAACATATCTGGAAGTTTCTAGAAATAATAGATGTTGATTTTAAAAGGTGCACAATGCTTAGTGAGTGTTTAAGAATGTGGTCACTGGCAGGAAACAGACAAGCCATAATCTGAATTACCTGCTAGTAAATTGAAACAGACATCACTGGTTTTGAACAGAATACAATTAGACATATCCAGGTAGGGAGAGAATTATACCTAAATGAAGTAACCAAACATTAAAAGAAAAATGTTTTTAAAAAATATTTAGCCAGGCACAGTGGCTCACACCTGTAACCCCAGCACTTTGGGAGGCCGAGGCGGGCGGATCACGAGGTCAGGAGTTCAAGACCAGCCTGGCCAATATGGTGAAACCCCATCTCTACTAAAAATACAAAAATTAGTTGGGCATGGTGGCGAGCATCATTGCACTCCAACTTGGGCGACAGCGTGAGACTTTGGCTCAAAAAAAAAAAAACACACAATTTATTGCAGTTTATACTTTGCTATTAAAGTAATGTATAAGGTAAATAACATTCAGTTTAATCAAAATCATGATTCATAAAGTTGAATTTTTCAAAATATACTTTTAGTGTATTGAATTGTGAACTCTTTAATAGTGTGGGTAGAGTTGACAGATAACATACAGGACAGTCAATTAAATTTGAGTTTCGTATACACCATGAATTAATTTTTTCATATAAGGATGTCCCAAATATTGCATGGAACATACTTATACAATAAAAATTTATTCATGGTGTATGTATGTGAAACTCAAATTTAACTGGATGTCCTTTTATTTTTTATATATATATATATATATATTTTTTTTTTTTTTTTTTTTTTTTTTTTTTTTTTGAGATGGAGTCTTACTCTGTCACCCAGGCTGGAGTGCAGTGGCATGATCTTAGCTCACTGAGCCTCCACCTCTTGGGTTCAAGTGATTCTCATACCTTAGCCTCCCAAGTATCTGGTATTACAGGCATGCACCTCCACGCCCAGCTAATTTTTGCATTTTTAGTAGAGATGGGGTTTCGCCATGTTGACCAGGCTGGTCTGGAACTCCTGACCTCAAGTGATCCGCCCACCTCAGCCTCCGAAAGTATTAGGATTACAAGCATGAGCCACCACACCCAGCTTCTTCCCCACTTGAAAGATTGAGAAATTTGATGGAGAAAGTTGAACCTAAAGGAGGAATACTTACAAAAAAGCCAATTTTTGTTGCCTAGTGTTTTTTATTTTAGTCAAAATTTCAGACTCTTAAGAACTTCCAGGTTTTAATTGTTCTTTTTTAATATATTGAGTTATACTCATCCAGCCAGAGATATTTTTTAAAATTGATGTTCAGACTTACAGTTCCTTATTCAGTATCATGGAATCTTCAGATTAAATCTGTTCTCTTATTGCTGATCCCACATATACATGAATCACGTAAGTTTTTTGCTTGATTCTGTGTAAAGGACAGAAGTAAAAAATATATAATGAAAGGTGAACTATTATTTAAAGCAGTGATTCTTAACTAGGGGTGCACATTAGAATCCCCCCCAGAACTGTTTCAAAATTTAGATGTCTATGTTTTATGATGAAGATTCTGAATCAGGACTAGGGCTCAGGCATTTATATTTTGAAAAAAATCTCCCCCATGTGCTGATGGACATTGCTGATTAAAACTTACTGATTGCAAAATGACTACAATTAGCCACTTAATTGTTCTGAATTTGAAAAGTGACCAGGTGGGATACCACAAATACTTTGCTACATCCGTACCAGTTGATATTAGTGCAACTGTTTCCTTACCTAACTGAATGGCAATGTCTTTGACTATCAGATCCATGGAAAACTCTGCATATTTTGTTTGCTTTGTGAAGCATACTTGAGGTGGTGGCAGCTTCAAGATTCCAACCAGAATACTGCCCCTGACGACTTGATCAGATATGCTAAGGAATGGGATTTCTATAGAATGTTTGCGATTGCTGCTTTAGGTAAGGAGATCTCAGGCTTTCCATTCTTAGTTAACTATTGTTACTTAACTACTCTGGTTAAAACTAAGACATGTGGTCTTAATCATTGGTAAGAAGAGCTAGTTAATACAGGACTTGAGATGAAATTTTCAGTTCTGCCACTGCTAACCTACGAGGTGAGTGTGTTTGAATCACCTGCTTTTTAAAAATTTGTTACCACATATGTGGTATGAGAATAGTTAGGCTATTGTATATATTTAAAAAAACTTACATAAATGTAGCATTTTATAATTTAGAAACTGCTTTTACAGGAATTATTTAATATTCACAGTCATCTTCTGAGGTAGGTAGGTTAGGGGTTCCCCTATCTATAGCTGCAGAAACATAAATGCATAGATTTTCCCAAAGTCTCACAGTGGGTCGGTATCAGCACTGATACTGTGGAAAGTCTCCCCAGCTCCCCCTTCAGTGTTTTCCACACCACAGCATTCTACAGGTAGGTAGCAGCTCCTACTGAACTGACCTGATCGATGAGAGCCTGAGGGCTGGTGCAGTTCCATAAATCTCATCAATCCTAAATTTAAAAGATGTGGAGGTTATCTAGTCTAGCCTGTCTGATGCAACAAATCTTTCTGTCTAGACTCCTGAGAGATGGTGTAGCTTTGAGTGTTTCCAGTGACAGGAGACAACCCACCGTTGTTAGATGGTTCTTACTATTTGCCATTCACTCACTATGCATTCATTCAAGGAATTCTTTATTACTTAATGATTATTTTTATCCAAAATCCAAGCCTTACAATCTACCTAGTAGATTCTTGTAACTGACAAGACTTTTAGTTATGGGAGATGGCATGTCTCCTTTGAAGAATGCATCATATTTCATAGAGGTTAACCATCCTAAATTATTTTTATTGATTCTTATCACCTACATTCGGAACCTCTTTAGTCTGGCTACATTAAGTTTAAAAAAGAAGATAGTTGTTTCTACTGTAATATAATATGTGTGTTCGAGAGAAAGCCTCCATTCTCCTGTTTCATTCTTTGGAGATCTCTTACACTGAAGATGTTGAAGCAGAATCTTATTTCCTTCAAGGGTCTTCAGAAAGTTGATGATGACAATTCTAATGGAGTTACTTTTTCTTCAGTAGATAATGTTTCTGAGATTATATCAGCAAGATCTGACACAAAAGCCAGGGGTTTATTTTAAAAAACAAAAACAAGGGCTGGGCGCAGTGGTTCACACCTGTAATCCCAGCACTCTGGGAGGCTGATGTTGGTGGATCATGAGGTCAGGAGTTCAAGACCAGCCTGGCCAAAATGGTGAAACCCCATCTGTACTAAAAATACAAAAATTAGCTGGGCGTGATGGCGGGTGCCTGTAATCCCAGCTACTTGGGAGGCTGAGGCAGGAGAATCATTTGAACCTGGGAGGCAGAGGTTGCAGTGAGCCAAGGTCGTACCATTGCACTCCAGCCTGGGCGACAGTTCGAGACTACGTCTCAAAAAAAAAAAAAAGAAGAAAAAGATTGTGATCTTGAGAAAACATTTGTTAAGAAGTCAGCTGATAAGCTGTATTTGGGAATTGTGATTTACTTGTTTTTCGGGGTATGTATTTTGGATGGGGACATTCATACTTTAATTTTTCATTTTCTCTTTAGAACAAACTGCCTATTTTATTGGCATTTTTACCTTCCTGTGGGTAGAACGGCCCATGACGGTGAAAGAAAAGCCCAGCTTCATTTTGTTGCTGAAAGCGTTATTATTATCTAGCTACGGAAAACTCTTGCTGATTCCAGCTGTCATTTGGGAACATGACTACACACCTCTTTGCCTCAAACTCATCAAAGTATTTGTTCTTACATCAAATTTTCAGGCAATTAGAGGTATGTTGATGTGTTTATTCTGCCTTCTCAGCTTTCAATCCATAAAAAGCTTAAAGCCTTGTTTCTAGTGTGCAGTTTTTCTATAATCTGTTGAACACTGGCGTTCTTCATTGCATAGTAACAATACCTAACAGTGCTATAGCACCTTATACATAGCAGGTACTCAGTGTTTTTTACATTTAACCACATAGTACTTTATAGTTTTTAAAATGCTCTCAGATGCATCATCTGTGTCCTGTGAGATAAGTAGAACAGCCATTATTTGATTTTATGAATGAGCTTCTGGGGCTCTGAGGGTTAAGTGACTTGTCCAAACGTACATGGCCGGGCATTTATCAAGTCAGGAAAGAATGCTGAGTGTCTGCCTCTCAATCCAGGACAATTGCTACTATATCAGGAAGAGTAGCCCTGTGTGTCTCCATTTTTCCCGTACATTGTACAAACTGCTATTGTATTTATTTATTTATTTATTTATTTGAGACAAGATGTCATTCTGTTACCCACGCTAGAGTACAGTGATTTATCACAATTCACTCCAGCCTTGACTTCCTGAGCTCAAGTGATTCTCCCACCTTAGCCTCCTAAAAAGCTGGCCACAGGTATATGCCACCACACTCAACTAATTTTTTGTAGAGACAGGGTTTTGCCATGTTGCCCAGCCTGGTCTTGAACTCCTGGGCTCAAGCAGTCTGCCTACCATAGCCTCCCAAAGTGTGGGAACAGGCATAAGCCACTGTGCCTGGCCAAAGTCCTATTTTAAATGAACTTATTACCTGACACTTTTTATCAGAGTGCTTGTCATCTTGCAAACTGTGACACTGGGAGTATCATTTGTTGTTGTTGTTGTTATTCTTTTATAGCCTCAGAATTTTTTTTGTTTTCTCCTTTGATATTCATGGGACTCTGCCGCTTGATTTGAGGAGGAGGAGTTCAGTGTTTTGTTGTAAGTAGAGGCTTTGGTTCTCTTGTACATGGAAAAGTGGGAGAAGGTAGCAGCATAGATTAATAAGAACAAATATAGATTTCCTAAAAACAGCTTTACAAAACAATTCATACTATGCCAAATTTACATGTCAGTATCATTTCATTAATTCTGAACCACCTTCTCTTTACCAGTGACCCTAAACATCAGCCGAAAGCTCTGCTTCTTGACCATGTTGAGTGGCTTACTGTTGGAAAGCATGGTGGTCTACTTCTTCCAGAGGATGGAATGGGATGTTGGAAGTGATTGTGCCATCTATAAATCTCAGGACTTCTGAAGAGGTACTGCAGATATGTAGTATTCATGCATTCAGACATGTAGCCTTCTCAAATTAGACAGATGTCACTGTGAAAGAAGTCGGTGCCCTTACATAAGCCATCCTCTAGCATCTAATTGCCTCTGGGTCACCCTCATCTTCCTCAAGGACTTTAGTATGTGGCTCCCAGGGGTCTTCACTTTAGCTCCGTTTGTCACCTTCTGGGACATCAACATCCATGTTTTTGTTGCTTCTAGGGCCCTCTTCTCACCATTTTTCTAACACCTCCACTCCTACTGACTCTACTAGGATTGCAGACTCTAAAACTGTCTGCTACCTTTCCCAGCCATTCTCCACCCTCCCTTCCCCCATGCCAGCTTTTTGCTGCCTTTCTCACCTCTAGTCTCCCAACCTCTCACTTTCCTCTACTTCTGACCTGCCTTGCCTCTTTTTTAACTCCACCTGGAAGCTGCAGACTGCGCTGAGCTATTCTCTATTAGTACCTTGACATCCATTAGCCTCTTGCCTTCCATCATACACGCTTTGCTCAGGCTGTTTGGGTGAGTTGCCACCTGTCTCCTAGAGAGCCTTGCAGTGTTTCCTGAGCAGCCACCCCTGCCAGTGCACAGAAGCTCAGCAGACGTCGTGCTGCTCTGTGCCTTCACAGTCACCTCCAATGACCCTCCCATCAGAGGGCCATACCTCAATTATTTCCTTCTGGTCGTCCCCTGTGTCTGCTCTCACTTTGCTGAGGATTGAGACCTTCGCAAGTTCCTTAAGCTTCCCTCTTCACTTCAGGTCCTCTTCGGTCTTCCTCGTTCTTCCCTCCTTCTCTCCCTCCTGTCTCACGTTGTGCTCAGCTTCCTCTCTGGGGCTGTTTCTGACCTGTGGGTGTTCCCTTTTCTCCAGTCAAGCCAGACTGTAGACGGCAGCCTCTGTGTGAGGAAGCAGGATCTTAGGCCGGATCCCGGAAGGCTGGGCCAGAGAGTGAGGGGAAACACAGGAGCAAAGGAACACAGGCTCCCATCAGGGATCGTTGAGGCTGCGCTTTGTTCTCTCCCTTCTCGCTTGGTGACATCCTTCTTGTGAGTAGCTGCTGTAAAGCTTCTCTGCCTCTCCTAACATGCCATCCTCCACTCCTGTTGCCTCAGTCTTCTCTCTTCATGCCCAGCTAATCCTCCTTTTTGGGTCTTCAGACATAATTGCTGCTTCATTTACCCTCTCTCCTCTATAGCAGCTGACTCCCCCTCTGTACATGCACAGCTCTTCATTCCAGAACAGTTGATGTAAGCCTGCTTCCTATTTCTTTACTACCTTTCCTCCTTGTAAAACATACTTTCTCCCAGAGTCTCCTGAACCTATGTTCCTAAAATTCACAGGGAGGGAGGGCAGGGCACAGTGGCTCATGGCCGTAATCCCAGCACTTTGGGAGGCCGAGTCAGGAAGACAACTTTAACCCAGGAGATCAAGACCAGCCAGGGCAACATAGTGAGGCCCCATCTCTACCAAAAAAAAAAAAAAAAAAAAACAGCTGAGCATGACTCTTCCTCCTCCCTAAGCTCTGCTCCAGAAGCCTCAGGCTCCTGGCTCCCAGTCCCTTCCTGTCAGATCTTTCTTCACTGACTTCCTTGCCTGTGCCAGGATTCTGTCCTCAGCCTTCTTCCTTCCCCACTCACTGTGCACATAACTGTGCACTTTCCTTCCAGGCCTCATACCTCCAGCTTCCCCTCTCTGCGAGGTCCCCTGCCTCCTACCAGGATGGTTCTGACATTACCTGGAGTATCCACAGCTCTGATATGGAATTCGGTGTTACCTACACTCTCCTGATGAAGCAGAGTGCTTTCCTGATAGCTTTCTCTTGAAATGTTCCTCATCTCTTTTCACCCAGACCTCACTCTCTCCTGCTTAAAGGTTCTGACATGTCCAAACCAGCCTTCAACCCATACTGCTGCCATGAAGTCTTCATGAAGCACTATTCCTGGGGCCTTCTGAATTTTTCCATCGTTTCTGATTGCTAACATAGGAGTTTCTTGTCTCTTTCTGAAGAATGTCTTCAGCTTCCTGTAAGCATTAGTGTGGCCTTCTGTAATTTCATCCTAATTCTTCTCCCCAGGCATGTTCCTACTTACGTTCCACATCCACTACAGGTCTTCTCTTCTCCAAACTTGCCTTATGCTCTCTCTAGGTCCTTCAGGGCCTTCTCCACCTAACCAGATACAGTCGGCTTTGCCTCTCCGTGGAATAAGTGAAGACTCTCCAAAAACTCCAGTGGGCAGTGCTTTCTCCTCCCATTGACTTCCCAGTGCTCCGCTGAACACCCATAGCAGTCACATGCCCAAGTGCTTCTGACATTGTCCCAGGGTCAGATGTTTTGTTTCGACTTTCATAAGTGCATCTGCTTGTCCAACAGTCAGTTATAATTTATAGTTAGGAAAATAAGGTCACCTATCTTTAATCACTTGAAAGCCATTACCCTGTTTTTTATTATCTCATGTTTTATACTTATCAATGTCTGGTATTAAAATTTCATGTGTTTATGCCTCACTCCCCCAGCCTGGTCAGAAGTCTGGTGCTGGGAGAAGCATGCCTTGGGTTCCTTTGTATCTACCTTAACTCAAGGCCTGCCCTAGTAAGTGTCTATTAGTTTGATTTTCAGCAGAATGTGCTGTTCTAAATACATCCTTTGTTTTTCACAGTTTTATTCTTCTTTACTATCTGTGGCATGACCAGCTGTATCTGAAAGAGAAAAGACATGAAATATAAACCAACCTCCTCATTTCTGTTGAGTAAAATAAAGCAAAGATTGGACACACTTTCTGAAAAAGAAAGCAATGATAATAGCAGTGGATACCCACCCCCACAAATGCACCCAAGAGACAACTAAGCCATTTACTTAGAGATATTAACAGTCACACATAGAAACACCCACATAGACCCAAGGAATGTTACTGCAGAGACTGACTGACATGCAACAGGTGAAGATTTATACGATATATACAAGCCCAGGTAAGCGCTCATAATTCATTCACACATAATAAAACATCTAGGTTTCATTCCTTTGACATGTTCGTATTTAAATGTTGTTACTGGCTTAAAGTATTTTGTGTTCTTACAATAGAAATGCTTTTAATAAACGCTTTCAGAATAAACCAAATTTTTGTTAATTTTCAATTCAGTAATTAAGGTACTCTTTAAAATTGGATTATCCAAAAATAAATGATACTGAAAACCTTTGAGTAATATACTTTACAGAGGTAAATTACATCTCAATAAAGCTATAATTAAAAACAACACCTCTCCCCTTTCCACTCTCCGTTTCATTCATTTGCTCTTTTAGTATTATTCATGCCACAGATATTTACTGAGTACCTGCCATCTCTGTGGCAGACCCTGTGGTTACAAGAGTGAATAAGAAATGGTCCTCTTGAAGCTTACCGGGCAGTGCTAGATTCAGAAGTATGAGTGGAGAATCACAGTGCAGTGCAATGAAAAAGTGGGGGATAGGGTGCTCAGGCAGTAGGAACACCTATTGCAGCAACTGAAGTTGGGAGGGCTTTCAAGAGGAAGGGGGAGAGGAAAGGAACTTTCCAGTATCCCTGCTGGAGAGAACAAGAACACACGCTGAATTAGAGGGTGGAAAGTGTGTCAAGGGTGTGTGTAGGGCCTGAAAGTACCCAGACACCTGGGCAAGGCTCAGCAGTAGGGACTTTACAGTGACAGTAGGAAGTCATGTAAATGTGGGTTATGAAGAGTCTGTTGTAGTTTTTTCCCAAGGACTGTGAAACCAGCACAGCTAGTTAAATGGAAGAATCCAAAAATTAGAAAAAATTCATTGGGGTAACATCTCAAAACAGCTACAGGATAGAGAGGACTGTTGACCACCAGATGGAGCCTGTAATTGTTCAGGGGGAAGAGGGAGAACAGGATTCAAAAGCATACAACCAAAAGGAAAGTAGCTCATGCCTATATCCCAGCCTTTGGGGAGGCTGATGTGGGCAAATCGCTTGAGCCCAGGAGTTTGAGACCAGCCTGGGAAACATGATAAAATCCTGTCTCTACACATACACAGGCACACACACACACACGCCAGGAATGGTGGCACACACACGCCAGGAATGGTGGCACACACCTATAGTCCAAGCTACACTTGAGCCTTGGAGGCAAAGGCTGTGGTAAGCCAAAACCGCGCCACTGCACTCCAGCCTGGGCGAGAGAACAAGACTCATCTAAAAAAAAAAAAAAAAGTCTCAGAAAGAGAACCAAAAAATCAATGATTGTAGCTTTGCAAATCTTTGATCTGTTAACTCAGACAAATGAAGATAAACATCACCATTTATAAATTCACATTCAATAAATCTCATCTTTCTTGATCACCACAAAGGTGTTTTTTTTTAGGCATTAAAACCAAGTAGGTCTGGAGGGAGATGGCAGATAGACAGTGCTAACATGCAGCTCCCACCTGGACAGACAGAACAGTGTGGAGACTCACACCAGGGACTTTTGCTCCAAAACCACCACAGGAATGTCCCAGGCAAGCCAAAAGAATTCACAAATCCTCTGAAGAACACCACTGCAAATTCTGCAAGACAGGCAAAAATATTGTGACTTCTCAAAGTGTGAAAGGGGGAAAACCTACCTCTGAACACACATCCTCACTGGAGAATCTGAAAATCCAGCTCACAGAAGAACTATTTAACCTTACCTAGAGCTGAAGCAGATTTAGGGATGAAATACAAAAGTAGAAGCAGCAATGGGAAGAGCCTTGTAGGCATTCCCAGTCTCCATCTCAAGCCCAGGGGAAGCCATCCCTGACTATATTTCACAGGGGCCCTCAGGGAAGGCAGACAGTGGAATTAGGGAGGGCTCACAGGGTGAAGAAGCTTCCAACTGAAATTTGTAATAATTTCGACTGGGCATGAATTTTCTTGAGCACAATCCAGTGGATGAACGGAAGCCGCTGCAGATCTTAGTGCAGGAGGTGCCATCAACAGTGTGGGCAGACGTGGAGGGGTAAGGCCTGAAATTTGTGCTTACTTTCTTAGTGAGGAAACTTACAGCCTGGGACAAGGGCTGAGTGGGGCACTGCAGGAGTGAGACCGGCCTCACCAACTGCATGGAAGCTGGGCAAGGCCTTTTGCTACTGGCTATCTCCCACTACCCTGGTGAACTAGATGACACAGCAGAGGCAGCCGTAATCCCTACTGGAACGTAACCCTATTGGCCTGAGGAACACCCCTTCATTCTGCACAGTGGTAGCGGCAAACCCCACCCAAGGAGAGTCTGAGCCCAGACCCACCTAACCCCTGCCCAACCCCCACCATCATATTTCTCTGCCCTGATAATTGAACACAAAAGACATAAATTCTTGGGAGTTTTATGGCCTCACTTATCTGAGAAACCTGAATACTTATCCTGGCCAACTTAAGGCAAGCTTATAGCCCCCTTCTACTACCATAGCTAGTAGTAGAAACCACCACCTCCTGGCTGGAGGCCAGCCAACTCAGGCCATTAAAGCAACTCATTATAAAATAACCCTGTTGCGAGAAAGAGAAAACAACAGCTAATTCCACTGTCTGCAACATCCTGGCTAACCAGAGGGCCTGAGTCTGTCCACGTGACAACTTGACTGTTAGCATAACCAGCATTCAAGAAAGCCAGCACACTAAGCATATCTATAACCAAGGACTCTCATAGGCTATTTCACTCCCTGCCACCTCCACCAGAGCAGGTGCTGGTATCCATGGCTTGGAAACCTGAAGATGGATCACTTCAAGAGACCCTTTGCAGACATTCTCCAGCATCAGCCCAGAGCCTGGTAGACCCACTGAGTGGCTAGACCCAGAAGAGCAATAACAATCACTGCAGTTCAGCATTCAGGAAGCTGTATCCAAAGGGAAGGGGGAGTGCCCCATATCAAGGGATGACCCCATGGCACAAAAGAATCTGAACAGCAGGCCTTGAGTTCTAGACCTTTCCACTGAAATAGTCTACCCAAATGAGAAGGAATCAGAAAAATAATTCTGGCAATATGACAAAAATAGGGTTGTATAACACCCCCAAAGATCACACTAGCTCCCCAGCAATGGATCCAAACCAGGAAGAAATCTCTGAACTGCCAGAAAAAGAATTCAGAAGGTTGATTGTTAAGTTACTCAAGGAGATGCTAGAGAAAGTTGAAAACCAACTTAAATTTAAAAAACAATACAGGATATGAATGAAAAATTCTCCAGAGAAATATCATAAGGAAAAAAAATCACAACTTCTGGAAAGGAAAGACACACTTAGTGAAATACAGAATCCACTGGACAGTTTCAACAACAGAATAAGAACTTCAGAGCTTGAAGACAGGGTTTTCAAATTAACTCAATCTGACAAAGACAAAAAAGAATTTTTAAAAATAAGCCTCCAAAAAAATGTGGGATTATGATAAATGGCCAAACCTAAGCATAATTGATTTTCCTAAGAAAGACGAGAAATCTAAAAGTTTGGAAAACTTATTTGAGGAAATAATTGAGAAAAATTTCCCTGATTTTGCTAGAGATCTAGATATCCAAATACAAGAAGCTCAAATAACACAACTGGAAAATGCATTGCTAAAAAGATAATCACCTAGGCACACAGTCATCAGGTTATCTAAAGTCAAGATGAATCTTAAGAGCAGTGAGACAACAGCATCAGGTAACCTATAAAGGAAAATCTATCAGATTGCCGGCGATTTCTCAGCAGAAACCTTAAAAGCAAGAAGGAATTAGGGTCCTATATTTTAGCCTACTGAAACAAAATGATTATCAGTCAAGAATTTTGTATCCAGAAAAACTAAGCTTCCTAAATGAAGCTGAGAAAAAGTCTTTTTCAGACAAACAAATGCTGAGAGAATTCACCGGTGCCAAAGTAGCGCTACAACAAATGCTAAAAGGAGTTCTAAATTTTGAAACAAAACCTCGAAATACCCAAAATAGAACCTTCTTAAAGCATAAATCTCATGGGGCCTACAAACACACACACACACACACACACACAATGGGATAAAAAAGGTATTTAGGCAACAACTAGCATAATGAATAGAACAGTACCTCACATCTCAATACTAATGCTGAATGTAAATGGCCTAAATTCTCCACTTAAAAGACACAGAATGGCAGAAATGGACAGAAATCCACCAACCAAGTATCTGCTGTCTTCAAGCAACTTACCTAACACAAAAGGACTCATAAACTTAAGGTAAAGAGGTGAAAAAGATTCCATGCAAATGGAAACCAAAAGCAAGCAGGAGTAGCTATTCTTACATCAGACAAAAGAGACTTTAAAGCAACAACGACAAAAAAAAAAAAAGAGAAAGAGGGCTTTATATAATGATAAAAGGATTAGTTCAACAGGAAACCATCACAATCCTAAATATATATGCACCTAACATTGGAGCTCCCAAATTCATAATACAATTACTACTAGACCTAAGAAAAGATAGCAACACAATAATAGTAGGTGAATTCAATACTCCACTGACAGCACTAGATGGGTTATCAAGACAGAAAGTCAACAAAGAAACAATGGACTTAAACTATCCCCTAGAACAAATGGACATAACAGATATTTACAGAACATTCTACCCAGCAACTGCAGAATATACATTTCATCGGTACATGGAACACTATCCAAGATAGACCATATGATAGATCACAAAACAAGTCTCAATAAATTTAAGAAAATCAAAATTATATCTAATATCCTCTCAGATCACAGTGGAATAAAACTGGAAATTAACTCCAAAGGAACCCTCAAAACTATACAAATACATGGAATTTAAATAACCTGCTCTTGAATGATCTTTAAGTCTACAATAAAATCAAGATGGAAATTTTAAAAAAAAAGTTATTTGAAGTGAACAATAAAAACTTATGGGATACAGCAAAAGCAGTGCTAAGAGGAAAGTTCATAGCATTAAATGTCTACATCGAAAAGTCTGAAAGAGCACAAATAGACAATCTAAGGTCACACCTCAAGGAATTAGATAAACAAGAACAAAACAAAACCCAGCAGAAGAAAAGAACAAACATCAGAGCAGAACTAAATGAAATTTAAAGAAAAATATATAAAAAATAAATTAAACAAAAAGCTGGTCTTCGAAAAGAGAAACAAAATTAATAGATTATTATGAGATTAACCAAGAAAAGAGGGAAGATCCCATTAAGCTTAATTAGAAACAAAACAAGATATTACAACTGATACTACAGAAATACAAAAGAACATCCAAGGTTACTATGAACACCTTTACATGCACAAACTAGAAAACCTTGAGGAAATGGATAAATTCCTAGAAATATACAATCCTCCTAGATTAAATCAGGAAGAAATAGAAACTCTGAACAGACCAATAAAAAGTAGCAACATTGAAACAGAAATAAATTTCAACAAAAAAAAGTCCAGGGCCAGATGGATTCACAGCTGAGTTCTTTCAGGCATTCAAAGAAGAACTGGTACTAATCTTACTGAAATGATTCCAAAAGACAGAGAAAGAAGGAATCCTCCCTAAATCATTCTATGAAGCCAGTATCACCCTAATACCAAAACCAGGAAAGGACAAACAAACAAACAAAAAAAGAAAACTACAGATCAATATCCTTGATGAACATAGATGCAAAAATTCTCAACAAAATACTAGCTAACCAAATCCAACAGCCTATCAGAAAGATGATCCACTGTGATCCAGTGGGTTTCAGGGATGCAGGGATGGTTTAATGTACGTAAGTCAATAAATGTAATACACCACATAATCAGAATTAAAAACAAAAATCATATGATCATCTCAATAGGCCCAGAAAAAGCATTTGACAAAATTCAGCATCCATTTATGATTAAAACCCTCAGCAAAGCTGACATAGAAGGGACATACATCAAGTTAATAAAAGCCATCTATGACAAACCCACAGCCAACATTATACTGAACAGGGAAAAGTTGAAAGCATTCCCCCCCTAAGAACTGAAACAAGACAAGGATGCCCACTTTCACTACTTCTATACAACATAGTACTGGAAGTCCTAACCAGAGCAATCAGACAAGGGAAAAAAATAAAGAGCATCCAAATTAGTAAAAAGGACATTAAGGCTGGGTGCAGTGGCTCATGCCTATAATCCCAGCACTTTGGGAGGCTGAGGCAGGTGGATCACGAGGTCAAGCGATTGAGACCATCCTGGTCAACATGGTGAAACTCCGTCTCTGTTGAAAATACAAAAATTAGCTGGGCATGGTGGTGCACACCTGTAGTCCCAGCTATTCGGGAGGCTGAGGCAGGAGAATTGCTTGAACCCCGGAGGCGGAGGTTGCGGTGAGCCGAGATCACATCATTGCACTCCAGCCTGGGTAACAAGAGCGAAACTCCATCTCAAAAAAAAAAAAAAAAAAAAAAGGACATTAAACAATTGCTGCTCATCAATGATATGATCACATACCCAGAAAACCCTAAAGACTCATCCATAAAGCCCCTAGATTCGATAAATGAATTCAGTGAAGTTTCAGGATCCAAAATATTGTACGCAAATCAGTAGCACTGCTATACATGAACAACAACCAAGCTGAGGATCAAATCAAGAACTCAATCCCTTTTACAACAGCTGCAAAAAATAAAATACTTAGGAATATACCTAACCATGGAGGTGAAAGATCTCTAGAAGAAAAACTACAAAACTCCTAAAAGAAATAATCAACAACACAAACAAATGGAAACACATTCCATGCTCATGGTTGAGAGGAATCAATATTGTGAAAATGACCATACTGCCAAAAGCAAACTACAAATTCAATGCAATTCCCATCAAAATACCATCATCATTCTTCACAGAATTAGAAAAAACAATCCTAACATTATTTGGAACCAAAAACAGCCCACACAACCAAAGCAAGACTATGCAAAAAGAACAAATCTGGAGGTATTATATTACCTTACTTCAAACTATAGTTCAAGGCTACAGTTACCAAAACAGTATGGTACTGGTATAAAAGCAGGCACATAGACCAATGGAACAGAATAGAGAACCCAGAAATAAAGCCAAATACTTACAGCCAACTGATCTTCGACAAAGCAAACAAAAAACATAAAGTAGGGAAAGACACCCTATTCCACAAATGGTACTGGGATAATTGGCAAGCCACATACAGAAAAATGAAACTGGATCCTCATCTCTCACCTTATAAAAAAATTAACTCAAGATGGATCAAAGACTTAAATCCAAGACCTGAAATGATAAAAATTCTAGAATATAACATTGGAAAAACTCTTCTAGACATTGGCTTACACAGAGTTCATGACCAAGAACCTAAAAGCAAATGCAACAAAAACGAAAATAAATAGATGAGACCTAATTAAACTAAAAAGCTCTTGCACCCAACAAAGGACTAATATCCAGAATCTATAAGGAACTCAAATAAAAAAAAAATCCCATCAAAAAGTGGGCAAAGGACATGAATAGGCAGTTCTAAAAAGAAGATATACTAATGGCCAACAAACATATGGAAAAAAAAATGCTCAATATCACTAATGATAAGGAAAATACAAATTAAAACCACAATGGTATGCCACCTTACTCCTGCAAGGATGGCTATAATTTAAAAATCAAAAAATAAGCCGGGCACAGTGGCTCACATCTGTAATCCCAGCACTTTAGGAGGCTGAGGTGGGCAGATCATGAGGTCAGGAGATTAACACCATCCTGGCCATGGTGAAACCCCATCTCTACTAAAAAAAATACAAAAAATTAGTCGGGCGTGGTGGCACGCACCTGTAGTCCCAGCTACTCAGGAGGCTGAGGCAGGGAAATCGCTTGAACCTGAGAGACGGAGGTTGCAGTGAGCCAAGATCGTGCCACTGCACTCTAGTCTGACAACAGAGCAAGACTTCATCTCAAAAAATAATAATAAATAATGATAATAATAGATGTTGGCATGGATGTGGTGAAAAGAGAA
This sequence comes from Ateles fusciceps, assembly GCA_036589455.1. Taxonomy (NCBI): domain Eukaryota; kingdom Metazoa; phylum Chordata; class Mammalia; order Primates; family Atelidae; genus Ateles; species Ateles fusciceps. Next base: position 2,029,365 of record JAZHEH010002229.1, read on the forward strand.
CACTTTTACACTGCTGGTGGAAATGTAAACTAGTACAACCACTATGGAAAACAGTACGGAAATTCCTTAAAGAACTAAAAGTTGAACAACCATTTGATCCAGCAATCCCAATACTGAGTCTCTACCCAGAGGAAAAGAAGACATTATATGAAAGAAGTCATTATACTAAAAAGACACTTGCATATGTATGTTTATAGTGGCACAATTCACAATTGCAAAAAATATGGAACCAGCCTAAATTCCCATCAAACAATGAGTGGATAAAGAAAATGTGATTATATTTATAAACTACAAGAAAATGTGATATATATATATCAAAATGGAATATATATATATATATATATATATATATATATATATATATATATATGTAGTATCACAATGGAATACCACTCAGCCATATATTGGAATGCAATAATGGCATTTGCAGTAACCTGGATGGAGTTGGAGACTATTATTCTAAGTGAAGTAACTCAGGAATGGAAAACCAAGTATCATATGTTCTCACTTGTAAGTGGGAGATAAGCTATGAGGACACAAAGGCATAAGAGTGATATAATGGACTTTGGGGACTAGGGGGAAGGGTGGGAGGGAAGTGAGGAATAAAAGACTACACACTGGATACAGTGCATACTGCTCAGGTAATGAATACACCAAAATCTCAGGAGTCACCACTAAAGAACTTTTCCATGTAACTAAAAACCACCTGTTTTCCCAAAAAGTATTGAAGTTAAATTAAATGAAAAAATTTTTAAAGTATTAGAACCCCTTTCCTTGGTAACAGCAAGATTGTGAGCAGTGTTTCAGGGCTGTGGAATGTGGTAGAGGACTGGCCTAGACCCACTAGCTGCGAAGGAAGCCCATTTGATCCACCATAATGTTAGACTCCATTCAGTGTATTCTTTCTTATATCACTCCTTGGAGTGGGGGAAAGAAAGAGTAAGGCTCCAGGAAGAAGGCAGTGAGGCTGCCTTCAAATGGCCAGCTACGTAGACTGCAACAGAAGGTAACTCATTATTCCCTCCCCACCGTCGTCCCCACACCCAAGCCTGGAGAGTTCATCTCAACTCTACACTGTGAACTCACGGCCCTAAATCTTTTTCAACATTTTTAATGTAAAATTTCAAAGACACAGAAAAGTTAAAAGAATGGTACAATTTTACAGTTGTTAACTTTGCCTCGACTTTGTTTTAAGCTTGTTTTAAATATTCCTGAGATTAGGCAGAGTTGCCCATCTGGTTATGTTGGGAAGTTAGAAGGTGGTGGGGATGCTTGGTGCCTTAGAATGATGTCTGTATTTTCCAAACCACCCCACTAAACTGAGATGTGGTCTAACAACAACAGCAACAACAACAAATGTATTCATATGATAATCCACTTGAAGTAATAAAAATTAAATCACTTTTAGGTGCCCTATCTTTATTGAAAAGCACATGCACTCCAGCCATCCTAGAAAACCTGTCTTGGAATCACAATTATGTATCAGTTTTCTTCACACCACGGCTATGCTTTAACAGAGCCATGCTGTCTCTTGAGTTTTCAACACAGCAAAGAGCCACAGTAGAAAAAGTACTCAATTTATGAGAGAACAATATAGACTAATAAGTCACATAGAAAACAGACAAGTGGTCTTTTGTTAAAAGATTTTCTACCAGAGTGTTTGAAGCCGTTTGAACCAAATTGGGAAGAAAACATCATAGTGAGCCAAAGAAAGGGTATTTTTAGATGTTTAGAACAAAACAAAAACCATTAATCAGAAAAGTTAAAGACGTTTTTAAAATCACAGTCTTAGAATGGTTAAGGGCCATGTACGGTAGTTCACATCTGTAATCTCTGCACTCTGGGAGGCTGAGGCAGGAGGATCGCTTTAGCACAGGAGTTCAAGACCATATCTCTACAAATGAATTAAAAAATTAGCTAGGAGGCCAGGTGCAGTGGCTCATGCCTGTAATCCCAGAACTTTGGGAGGCTGAGGCAGGCGGATCACCTGACATCAGGAGTTCGAGACCAGCCTGGCCAACATAGCGAAACTCATCTCTACTAAAAATACAAAAATTAGCCAGGTGTGGTGGCAGGCACATGTAATTTCAGCTACTCGGGAGGCTGAGGCAGGAGAATTCCTTGAGCCCAGAAGACAGAGGTTGTAGTGGGCTGAGATTGTGGCATTGTACTCCAGCCTGGGTGACAGAGTGAGACTCCATCTGAAAAAAAAAACAAAAAAATTAGTCAGGAATGGTGGCCCTTGCCTGTGGTACCAGCTACTTGGGAGACTGAGGTGGGAGAGTTGCTTGAGCCTGGGAGTTCAAGGCTCAAAGGAGCCATGATCGTGCCACTGCACTCCAGCCTGGGTGACAGAGTAAGACTTTATCTTAAAATAAAAATAAAGAACGGTTAAGGGATTTGCTCAAGGTCACACAAGTAGTGACAAAATTGGGTCTGTCTTGGTCTCCAGTTCTAGCCTAATGGAGGGTCACTATTTGTATTCTAATGGTTGATCCCTGGGGGTTCTGTCTTCCTTTATTGAGAAAGAGGATAATATGCTGTTCTTCAAATACAGGGAATAGAGAATAAAAGAATTTTAAATAAATAGTAACTCAAATGACCAGAACCAGATTTAAATGTTGGTCTTTTTTATCCAAGGGAAGAAGCTCTGGCAGGAAATGAGCATTTTCCTGTATTCTTTCCTTAGTGGAACACCTGTGAGCCTTAAGGTCTCCAACACTTCTAACCACAACCTTTAGTTATAAAATTGGGAATGTTCTGAAGGGGGAGTTTTACATTTAGTCTTTTTAAGCCAAGACTAAATGTAAAATATTCCCTTATTCCTGAACAGCCGACAGAGGAAGAGCATTACGAAAGCAAGAACCTCGGTAGGCAAAACAGGATTCCATTTATTCAATTTAACAAATATTTATATATACTATCTACTTTGTGCCAGGCACTATTTTAAGAACTTTAAAGTACTAACTTTGTTTAATCCCCACAGAATCCCTAGATGATGCTCACCAGCTAAAGTTGACTCTAAGAACCCATAAGGAAGTTTTCTGAGAGTATTGAGGAGTTTGAATAATGTGCTGGGTCTGCAGATTGAGTGATGGTGGTGTACACTGAGTGATGATGGCATAGACTGAGTGACGATGGTGCACACTGAGTGATAATTATGTAGATTGAGTGATGATGGCACAGACTGAGTGAAGATAGTGCAAATTGACTGATGATTGTGTAGATTGAGTGATGATTGTGTACACTGAGTGATGGTGATGTAGACTGAGTGATGATGGTGTAGACTGTGTGATGATGGTGTAGACTGAGTGATGATGGAGTAGACTGAGTGATGATGGAGTAGACTGAGTGATAATGGTGTAGACTGAGTGATGATGGAGTAGACTGAGTAATGATGGAGTAGACTGAGTGATGATGGAGTAGACTGAGTGGTGATGGTATAGACTGAGTGATGATGGAGTAGACTGAGTAATGATGGAGTAGACTGAGTGATGATGGAGTAGACTGAGTGATGATGGTGTAGACTGAGTGATGATGGTGCAGACTGAGTGATGATGGAGTAGACTGAGTGGTGATGGTGTAGACTGAGTGATGATTGCGTGGACTGAGTAGACTGAGTGATGATGGCATAGACTGAGTGATGATGGTGCACACTGAATGATAATTATGTAGATTGAGTGATGATGGCACAGACTGAGTGAAGATAGTGCAAATTGACTGATGATTGTGTAGACTGAGTGATGATTGTGTACACTGAGTGATGGTGATGCAGACTGAGTGGTGATGGAGTAGACTGAGTAATGATGGTGTAGACTGAGTGATGATGGAGTAGACTGAGTGACGATGGTGCAGACTGAGTGACGATGGAGTAGACTGAGTGACGATGGTGCAGACTGAGTGACGATGGTGTAGACTGAGTGACGATGGTGCAGACTGAGTGACGATGGTGTAGACTGAGTGACGATGGTGCAGACTGAGTGACGATGGAGTAGACTGAGTGACGATGGTGCAGACTGAGTGACGATGGTGTAGACTGAGTGGTGATGGAGTAGACTGAGTGGTGACGGTGTAGACTGAGTGGTGACGGAGTAGACTGAGTGGTGACGGAGTAGACTGAGTGACGATGGTGTAGACTGAGTGACGATGGTGTAGACTGAGTGGTGACGGAGTAGACTGAGTGGTGACGGAGTAGACTGAGTGGTGACGGAGTAGACTGAGTGATGATGATGCAGACTGAGTGATGATGGTGCAGACTGAGTGGTGATGGTGCAGACTGAGTGGTGATGGTGCAGACTGAGAGGTGATGGAGTAGACTGAGTGATGATGGAGTAGACTGAGTGATGATGGAGTAGACTGAGTGATGATGGTGCAGACTGAGTGATGATGGTGCAGACTGAGTGGTGATGGTGTAGACTGAGTGATGATGGAGTAGACTGAGTGATGATGGTGTAGACTGAGTGGTGATGGAGTAGACTGAGTGACGATGGAGTAGACCGAGTGATGATGGTGTAGACCGAGCGATGATGATGCAGACTGAGCGATGATGGTGTAGACTGAGTGATGATGGAGTAGACTGAGTGATGATGGTGTAGACTGAGTGATGATGGTGTAGACTGAGTGATGATGGAGTAGACTGAGTGATGATGATGCAGACTGAGTGATGATGGAGTAGACTGAGTGATGATGATGCAGACTGAGTGATGATGGTGTAGACTGAGTGATGATGGAGTAGACTGAGTGATGATGGTGTAGACTGAGTGATGATGGAGTAGACTGAGTGATGATGATGCAGACTGAGTGATGATGGTGTAGACTGAGCAATGATGGTGTAGACTGAGCGGTGATGGTGCAGACTGAGTGATGATGATGTAGATTGAGTGATAATGGTGCAAACTGAGTGATGATACCCATCATGGCAGATGAAGGACTGAGGGGAGAGAACATACAGGTGCCCAGAAATCTGCATGAGATTCCTGCAGCTGCTGAAGCAAATGCCCACATGCTGGGTGGCTTGAAACCCCACATTCATTCTCACCAATTATGGAGGCAAGAAGTCAAAAATCAGTTTCACTGGGCCCAAATCAAGTTGTCAGTGTGGCCATGCTCCGCACCGGAGGCTCTAGGGAGAATCCATTCCTTACCCCTTCCAGTTTTCAGTGGCTGCTGCCATTGCTTGACTTGTGGTTGCACCATCTAATCTCTCCTCCATCTTCACATCTTCTCCTCTGTGTGTATCAAATGTCTCTTTCTCTTTTCGCTTGAGACAGGGTCTTGCTCTCTACCCAGATTGGAGTGCAGTGGTGTGATCATGGCTTATGGCAGCAGCCTCAACCTCCTGGGTTCAAGCGATCCTCCCACCTCAGCCTCCTGAGTAGCCGGGACTACAGGTGTGCACCCACCATGTCCAGCTAATTTTTTTTTTGTAGATATGGGGTTTCACCATGTTTCCCAGGCTGTTCTTGAACTCCTGGGCTCAAGCATCCTCCCACCTCAGCCTCCCAAAGTGCTAAGATTACAGGTGTGAGCCACCACACCCAGCCTCCCTCTACTTCTTTCTTATAAGGACATTTGTGATGGCATTAGGACCCACCTGGATAATTCAGAATAATCTCCCTATCCCAAGATCCTTAATCAGCTCTGCAACTCAAGTAAGGTCACATTTACAAATCCCAGAGATCTTTGGGGGGCCATTTTTCAGCCTCTCACAAAATCATCTGGCCAGTAGCATCCCTGCCAACCTACCCATCCACACCCTCCGAAATTAAGCAGTATTCTGCAAGGGAGCAGAACCCTTTATCTGCAGCTTGATCAAAGTTATAGAAAGGTAGATTTAAGGGCACTGCAGGAAGCTTTTTGAAAGGCACCTCAAAATGCAGTGAGCCAGCTGCCCTCAGAGCTATGACCAGATGTCTGTGATGGAGATCCCCACACTGGTCAAGAGGTGGATTTGATACAATGCTAAAGATTCCCTTGCAACATTTAAAGAAAGCCAATCTAATGCTTCTGTTTTCCAGAAGTCACCTTATTTGGACGCCTTTGGCAGAGAAACCAAGCAAACACCTGCTCCGGGGCTGAGCATTCAGTATCTATCTATGGTCCTTAATTTGCATCCAAGATCAGTACCTGACTCATTTATGTTCTGCAAACAAACAGGACTACTTGTCCCTCTGACAGCATGCGCTGCTTGTGCTGATTTTATACCTGGTTTCATCTGATCTGTCCTGCCCTTGTGTTCCCTTTGTCGTCATTCTAAACCCACAGTTCTTAAAATTACATTCTGTGTTATGTGCATTTTATGAAGCATCCTGGAATAATTTTAGGAACAAAGGGTATATAAATAATGTCAATCCCAAATGCCCATCAATGATAGATTGGATAAGGAAAATGTGGCACATATACACCATGGAATACTATGCAGCAATAAAAAAGTATGAGTTCAAGTCCTTTGCAGGGACATGGATGAACCTGGAAACTGTCATTCTCAGCAAACTGACACAAGAACAGAAAACCAAACACTGCACGTTCTCTCATAAGCGGGTGTTGAACAATGAGAACACGTGGACACAGGGAGGGGAGCATCACACACTGGAGTCTGTTGCAGGGTGGGGGACTGGGGGAGCGATAGCAGGGGGTGGGGAAATTGGGGAAGGGATAACATTGGGAGAAATACCTAATGTAGGTGACGGGGGGATGGAGGCAGCATGTGTATACCTATGTAACAATCCTGCAAGATCTGCACATGTACCCCAGAACTTAAAGTATAATAAAAAAAAAACAATCCATTTAATAAATACATGACAAAACATAGCTCTGGTGTAGAACATGTCTCCTACCCTATGGGGTGTTTTTGGACTCTCCAGCACCAGGTGGAGACAAGTTCAACCTCCAGGTCTTATGCTGGAGCTCCTTCCAGTTGGAGCTCCCTGTACATGGAAATGAGTTGGTAAGGGTGGTTGAGACTGTACAGGTCTCTGACCAATGAGACAGTCATTCAGGGTGTGTCTGATAGAAGCTTGTCAAGAGAAGTAACATGATGATGGTGTATGACTGGAGGGGGATTGAGCTGAGCCTGCCTTTCCTCATATTTCTGCCAAAGAAGGCAAATAGAGCAAGAACTTTGGGGATCCGGTCCCAAAGAGGACCAGTACCCAGTTGAGAGGTTGCTGGTCATGACATGCTTGTAATTACAGTAAATGTGAGATGAGCCTGGTGGATGTGCACCCACCCTCATTCTCCGGACCTCTCCATCTAGATTCCTGAAGCGTGTATGCACAGGGACTCACCAAACAAATGGGCAGGATTGCCGGCTTGCCCTGCAACCTAGATCCCCGAGGCCTTTCTACCTTTGTGCTGGACCTAGGAATTTTGAATGAGCTTTCTTGGCACTTTAACACAAACGATGTTCTACATACCACTGCGCCTGGCCTAAAAAAAAATTTAGGCCAGGCGCGGTGGCTCATGCCTGTAATTCCAGCACTTTGGGAGGCCAAGACGGGCGGATCACTTCAGGTCAGGAGTTCAAGACCAATCTGGCCAACATGGTGAAACCCCACCTCTACTAAACATACAAAAAAAAAAAAAAAAACTTAGCCAGGCATGGTGGTGTGTGCCTGTAATCCCAGCTACTCGGGAAGCTGAGGCAGGAGGATCTCTTGAACCCGGGAGGCGGAGGTTGTGTGAGCAGAGATCACACCGCTGCATCCAGCCAGGATGGCAGAGCAAGACTCTGTCTCCAAAAAAAAAAAAAAAATTGTTTATTTGTTTTGTGTTGAGACAGGGTCTCACTCTGTCACCCAGTTTGGAGTGCAGAGGCACAATGTTGCCTCACTGCCACCTCCACCTCCCGGGCTTAGAGATCCTCCCACCTCAGCCTCCTGAGTAGTTGGGACTACAGGCATGCACCACCAGGCCTGGCTAATTCTTGTACATTTTGTAGAGAAAGGGTTTTGCCATGTTGCCCAGGCTTAGATACCATCTTAAACGGTCTCCTCTTTCACCCTTTCTCCCTGAGCCCCACTCCAACATTTCATCATCCTAAGGGCAGGAAAGAAAGAAAATGAAAGGTAAGGTACCCTTTTTCTTTAACTAGAACAGAACTGATCAAAGTTGTTGAGTCCTAATTTCCCTTCTCTTAGGCTGTGCCCTGGGGAAGAGAACTGTGAAGAGCTCTCCGGCTGTATGGTGACCGCTCTTTTTACCGTGCCTATTTCTATCGCAAGAGCTCCTCCCATCAAAATCTACTTTCCTAATATAATGGTTTCTGGGACTCCATTCCTCACTGAGCTTATTAGAGCTTCTCTATCTTGGAGATAGAATGGGAAACAAGAAGATGGGGCCATTGAGCTTCTGCCTGAGATTGAGGACGCATACTTTTCCAGTTAGCACTTACCACTGTCCTCTCCTGTCCTCGGGCATCTGCCTCCCAGGCTATAACACCTTCCTTCCTATTGCTTCATGCTTTTATTTTGCCAATATTGCTTTGTTGGCTTTGCTAAACATTCTATAGATGCCGAGCTTGTTTGTGTTAGCTCTCCAGGGGATCAGTCAGGAGAATTAAGCTGGGTTTTAGGAACTTGACCTAAGTTTATCAGTGGCCAGAGAAGTTTGGAGGGCTGAGGTACACCGGAAAAGTAATGCATTCCTATCACAATTGGCTAGAACAGAGGCGTCGGCCAGGCTGTTTGCTGAAGCTATTTCCAAGGCCCACACCAGGAGGCGGGAAGGCCCACACCCATGGAACCAACACCCAGCAAGTGTCAGCTGTTCATCAGGTACAACTTCCAGATACTATGTTCCAGAGGTTATCATAACCTCTACTACCTCTGAGCTGAAAGTGTACTCATTCATGAAGACAAGAAGACTGTACCCGCTTGCAGTTTTAGAATCGTTTTCTTTGGGCAGAAAGATGACATGCAATGGCCAAAACTCACCTACAGTGAGCCTCCTCATCATCCACACACTTGGCGTATATTCCTAACGACAGGCTCTGAAAGAAACTAGGCCTGTCCACAGAGAAGTCAGACCAAGATTTGATTTTTAAAAAATCACACGATAAATCATTAAATAGTGAAGCACTCTCACATGAGATTAAAGGGTTACACGATCTCTCTAGATTTCATGTCATACTGCAGCACTTGCCTGTGCCTTAAATGTAGACGGAGCACAAACTGCATCTGAGAAGGAACCCAGCTCTGCCTGCATTTAGCCATGACCTTCAGCAAATCATTTAACCTGTGTTTTCATTATAGAAATGAAAACGTCTTATGAAATACAACACTAGACATAAAAGTCTGGGGGGGGGGGGGTTGATTATGCCACTCTGTCAGGCTTCTCACTCTTTCCTCGTAATGAATTTATTCCTCCTTCAAAGCCGATGCAGGTGTTATGGTGGCAATACTTAACGCTATGTGTTGTCCGTTTGTGTAACCGTCACATCTGCCCAAGGCTCTTTACATTATTCTCAGTGGCTGGACCAATGTGACCTGGAGAAGCGCTAAATAAATATTAGTTGAAAAACTGTTATCGGCCTAGATTGGGGCAACTGAAAGCGACAAGTCAAGTGGATTAGCTGAATACGAATTCTACTAGGGACACAGAGGAACGGTACCTTAACTGTGGATTGCAAGGCTTGAATTATTAACAATTCTGGGTTCACTGCACATACGCTGTAGAAAGCTATAGACTCTTTTCTTTGACAACTATGTGCTTTGCCTTACAGAATAAATCATGGTTTCTTCAGCTTTCATCAGTTCATGTGGGATTGGCTTACCATCTCTCTGCTGGGCACAGAGTCTAACTTCCAGAATAGCAGAGAAGTCCCGCTCTGAGCTTAAAGCTGTAATTTATACCAGGTGGAAATAAAGAACAATAGTTGAATTTATCTTCTAATCCCTCAAGACACCTCTTATAAAGAACTATTACAAAACATTTTATAGTTTTATCCATATTAAATTCCTTGTCAAGCTGTATTTACATTATATTTGGAGTAACAGTTTGGGGTTATGTTTTAAGTGGAGTATCAAGTGTGGTGATTATTGTATACATGCAGCTTCACCACAGGAGCAAGGAATGCGCTGGCCCTTCCCAGCAGCAAGGGAGAGGCCCCTGGCCTGCCTCGACTCATTCCACTCCCAGCTCTGACAGACTATCCAGCAATAATGAGATGAAAGCCCCAAAACTCAAAGGCACAATGAATCACTGCAGTTCCAGAACAGCCCAGAGGCAGCAACCCAGGGAAGGGAGCCATTCTGAGCCATAAGTTCCCCTAAGCCTGAACTGGTCCTTCGAGTTTCACTCCCTTGAGACTGTGGACAAATTCTGAGAGGACTGGGGTTCTCCTGCCCATGGCCTCCACGTGCTAGGCACTGGGCTGACAGAAAGCAGCCACCTGAGCTTTGTGCAAAAGAATCATCAGAGGCATCTAGTTAAAGACAAGGCCTGATTCAGCAGGGCTGGGGTGGCATGAGACTCTGCGTGCCTGATCCACACAACACGCTTTGAACACTATGCAGCTGAAGGACTCTATCTCAACATTGCTGCACATCTGAATCACCTGGGAGGCTTCCTAGAACCAGAGAGATGCCCCGCGCCTCACTCCTAATTAAATCCAGATTGGGGGTGGGGGGTGCTGTGCCCAGTATTTTTCTAAACCTTCCCCAGGTGATTCTTAAAGTGGTCAGGTTCAAGAACAGCTGATCTAAGGATTCAACTCACTGTAAGCTGGGAACAACCTCAAAGAACAGCTTCTTGGAAGTGGCCCAGACTTAATTCTGTTGGTCTTAACTGCTTTCAGTTTTCTTGTCTCCACCGACCAGTTATATCATGTGCTGAAGGCAATGAATTGCCACCTCTCATTTTAACTCCTTTCAACAAAGGAAATTAGCAGGACTATTCTTCCTTCTCTGTATCTCACCCCAGTTCCTGACCAGGGCGGTCGTTGTTGTACTTAACAGGTTAACACTTGGCGCAGCCTGATGTCGAGGTGTCTTCCTCTCTCCAGCCTGAAGAGGCTCTAGTGAGCAATTATCACACCAAAAGAAAGAGGAAGATTAAGGAGTCAGCAGCATTCAAAGACAGAAGAGCACTGAGAGCCAGCTGTAAAACGGTGATCTACTCTTGCTAAAAGGATTCCTTAAGCTCAGTAGAGGAGTAAACTTTCTTTCAAATGCACTTAGTGTCAGGAAAATAAACTGTAATTTTCTTTCATTATTTGACTGAACTCAATGCATTCAAGTCATGAAAGGTGATGACTCCAAATTCACAACAAAATAACACACGACAACAGAAAGACAGTTTTGCATTTTACCATTTTTAACCTACGAAGTGTGATGTTCTCATAAAGTATTTTAATAAATATATTAAGGCTTAAGGTAATTACTGGTTTGCGTGGAGGGTGGTTTGCTTTCTAGCACACTAGTTTACATTCAGAATCTCAAAAACGGAAACATGGCCACCTTACAGTGAGCGATACAGAACATTGGCTTGCCACAGTTATTTTTTTTTTTTCACTCTTCAACATGTCTTCGTATTATCTTCCTTCCTTCTGTATCTGATAGACAAACAATGACATAAATTTTTGGTTGAGAAAAGCCAGTTGACTGGGATGACTAGAAATGTTAACTTTTTCAGTAAAAAAGCTTTCACGGAATCACTGGGCAGTTAGTAATGCAGCTTACAAATGAATAAAGCTGAACCAGGAGGCTTAAATACTCATTAAACAGCAAGAAAAGCTGGAGACCATATGGAGGAAGCGAAGCAGTGAAATGGTGGTTTTAATACATCCCAAACTGGAGGCAGGAACCCTAACACAAAGGGGGTTTGAATGCTCTGCCGTCTGTAAGGAAGTGGCTAGCTACAAGCCACCTCACACAAAACACCCACTAAGGCCTTTCACCGAGATCTGCTTGTTATATTCTCATTATGAATCCCCAGCAGGTGTATCTCAATATAAAGGTGTGGAGGATACTGCTGAGGACCTCTAGGTCACCTAAGCAGGAACTGCAGCCATCAAACTGGATTGCCACCATGTGTCCGCGGAGAACTCCCTGCCTACGAATGAAACTGGTAGTGCTCATCCCCCGTGCCCGAGGCCCATCCGCAATGGAGGTGCTTTCTTGGAAGAGAAGCAGCAAACGCTGACAGCGTGTCCAGTAGGAAGGGCTTCTCAACAGTCACATCCCTCCCAAGACCCTCTAGATGGACTCCAGAATCCAGTCACTGCTGGAGAGGGAGGAGGCAGGCAGTGACAAGTCCCGAGGAGGGCCTCGGTCCCTCCTGTCGCGCAGAGAGTTCTGCTCCTGGAAATATTCTTCCTCTTCATCGAAGAAGCCATTCTCCAGAGCATAAGTGCAGTCTGGGCTGGAGGCTGCCTGGCACGCCCCCTTGTACTCCTGAATCGACTCGTAAAGGCTGTACAGTTGGCAGAGCAAGGACATGTCCAGCTGGCGGAGACCAACCTTGAGGGAAGGGGTGGGGAGGTAAAAAACAAGAAGTCAGCACTTGAGTTTCATTTCAGTGGAACACAGCCGGCCATCTGCGCCTGCCAGCACATTCCTTCCACACGGTGAATGATTCAGAGCATCACTCAGATGCTTTGGACTTCCAGCTCTGAGAATGCCTTAATTGTGTTATGCCCATACCTCAGATGTTACTCAATGAGTCCTGGGAGGATCGCACCTGTGGGGCAGCCAGCCCAGCCTGCAGAACTTACCCCGGCGCTCCTGAGTACGCCTGATGAAGCAACAGCATTGCACATCCTGGTGGCCCTAGCTGCTTTCGCTTTGGACGCCAAGAAACGAGTGTGTCATTTCCTCTCCCAATCAGACTCAGAGAAGATCCACATCGGCCTTCCCTGCTGCTGTGTTAGGGTCTGAGTGATGCAGTCATTCTCAACTCCCAGGGGCAACAGATTGCCTCTTGCCGGTGACAGTAGCTAGCCAGTCAATGTGACATCTCCCTGGAGCACGCACCTCTGTGCAGCTCAGTGGACAGAGGTTACACTGCCTCCCCTCTCCTCCAGGCAGGGTCAGTCTTACCCTAGATGGTTCTGGGATCCCTCCCCAGAGCAACTGACTGAATACGAGGAAGCCCCGTAAGATGCAGGGGCTCTACAGTTCCTCCTGAAAACTAGCCCCACAAAACCAGCGGCAACAGAACAAAGAACACTGATAAAAGTCACGTACTTGTTTATCTTCTAGTTCCTCCTTTCCCCACCACCCATCCCAGAGAAAAGAGCACGGTCAGAACAGGAAATGCATCGTCTACATCAATACCAAAGAGAGAACAGTTAAGCCACGTGGAAATGCAGCGTAGAACAGCATCAGCGCCTCTTAACCTTTAAAGTGCATGAGGACCACTGGGGAGCTTGTTCAACACAGCAGACTCTGATTCAGCAGGTCTGGGGCCACTGGGTGGCTGTGCTTTCACCAAGCCCCTATGGTGATTCGGTGATTCTGCTCAATGCTGCTGTTCCGCAGACCCTGCTCTGAATCGCAACAGGAAGAAACCCAAGAAGTCACCAGGGGACCTGCCAACCGCCTCTTGGCCCCTGAGCAACGTATTTATCACCTCCGTGCCTTGCTTGATGGCAAAATGGAACAATCATTTCTCTTATGGAGCTATTAGGGAAATTCAATATCAATCCATTTCAATAAACAGGATTCCAGTGCCTCCTGGGCTAAAGCACTAAAGATGTGTGAGTATGTGCATGTAGAAAAGCACACAGAAAGTGTCAGAGGATTTACAGATTTTATAATTACCGAAATGACTCATTTACCTAGCAATGAGATTTTCCACATAAGACAGTATGGCTTTCACAAAAGGAAGCTGAGGCCCAGTAAAAAGGGTTCATCTTGTAAACAGACTGGGTGTTAATTCCAGGCTTATACTTCATACCCTCCAACTACTCTAAATTGCCAAATGAACACTGGCTGCCTCTTTACTACGGCCTGAATAGACCATAAAAATCAGAAGTATGTCTTATTACACAGCATACATATACATACACAAACACACACACACATTTAGAAATGGAGTCTTGTTTTGTCACCCAGGCTGGAGTGTGGTGGTATGATCATAGTTCACTGCCACCTCTAACACCTGGGCTCAAAGGATCCTCCTGCCTCAACCTCCCAAGTTGCTGGGACTACAGGTGCATATCACCATGCCTGGCTAATTTTTTAAAGAAATTCTTTGCAGAGATGGGGTCTCGCCATCTTGCCCAGGCTCGTCTCAAACTCCTGAGTTCAAGTGATTTTTTTGCCTTGGCCTCCCAAAGTGCTGATATTATAGGCGTGAGCCACTGTGTCCAGCCTACATAGCATATTTTGCTAAGACACGTGAGAAGACTTCCAGATAGAGAGGTGGTTCTGTTGTTCCCACGACTACTCATGACACTAGAATTTCTAAAAGATGACTTTCTTAGGAAGAGACCTCAGCCACAGATCAGGAGTGTGGTCTCCAGGCCCAGCTTTGCCATTCTCTGTGGCTTGGCTGAGGTCCCGACCCTCCGCCAGCCTATAAAATGAGAGATGTGGGCTGGCTCATCTATGGCTAGAGCAAATACTTTGTGACCCTATGTAAACTCTTGCTTCTCTGTCCTAAATGAACTGCACGTGAAAGACAGACAGTTTCTAGGACTGTACTGAGAGGGCAAACTTCATTCAATGGCATCTCAAAAGTATACCTTGAATAGGTAAGCAACGGGTATCTCAAGAGATGCCCAGGCTACGACGCCCACGGGCAGACACCACTGCCCGCTCTTTTCTTGATTAGACTTCAAGGTAATGTATGTCTGTCAAGAGGGAGGGAGACAGCATATCTGGCATTTGTGTTTTAAAAATTATTCATAGTTTGGAAATTTTCTATTAAAAAAAGGAGAGACAGAGAAGGAAGGAAGGGAGGAAGGGAGGAAAGGAGGAAAGGAGGGAAGGAAGGAGGGAGGGAGGGAGGGAGAAGTAAGTCAGTTTAGGATTTTTCTATTGAAAAAATAAATAAATAAAAAGTGCCCAGATGATGCTGATGCCCAGTTCCAGCAAAGAACCAGTGATCTCGACACAAATATCTTTCTGATTTTCCTGGGCTACTTATATTTATTCTCTTGTAAGCTTGGAATTTTAGGCCAGCCAAGCAGAGAGCACAGAATTAAAAGTGCAGGCTCCGGAACCTGCCTGCCTCCCTGCCTGGGTTCAGATCTTGGCTCTGCCACTCACCAGCTAAGAAACCACGGATAAATTGCTCAGCTCCTAAAGAAAAGTCAACAGCCTCTGTTGTCATTGTTGCTATTATTTCTCTGGTTTCTCTTCCACTCTGCTAGCAGGCAGACTCACCTCGAAGGAGCGGCAGGCACAGCCAGGCTGGAGACAGAAGCACCCCCTGTCTCACTGCATCCATTCCTCCCACTCCTCTCCCGATCCAGCACTGAGATGGTACATGAGAAGGAGCCAGCTGATCACCTTCGCTCAGAAGACAGCCAGCATAGTCAGGCAGGGTGACAAGGTGCCAGTGACACTGCCTCGTGAGGAAGGAAGGGGAGACTCTCAAATAGGAAAGAACTTACCTTAAACCCCAAAAAGAGGACTTTCCCACACACCAGTGCACTCCTATCAAACCAACAGGATTATTTTATACAAAGCCAAAGCCTCCCAGCCTGTAGGCCCCACAGAGCCCTTGATGCTGGGTGTGATGGCTCAGCATTGAAAGAGATCTAATTTCACTCTTTCCTAATTACCCTTTAAATATCTTAAGGTCATTTACTTTCCCACCACCCCTAAGCCCTAAAACAAAAACCAAACCTGTCTTCTTCTCTCTCAGGCCCTTCCACTGTTTTCATTTTTGACCTCCGGTCCACTAACGACCCACGGCCTTTCCTCTTACACTTGCTCCTGTTTTCCAGGATTCCTCTGCAGAATTGCATCTGGATACCATCAACATGCCCCAGGAGTCTGACTCGGCCAGCTCTGACGTGCCTATCTTTTCTAGGATTTAATAAAAGGAATATTAACTTTAATCAAGAAAGTCACGCCCTCTTGGAGTCACATCAGTATGTGCTCAAAAAATCATGGAAAAGATTCATCTGGAATCCTAGATCTACTTCCCTGCTGAGTCCCTCTGACACCAGTAGGGTGGGTAAACACAAGACTCAATTTCTCACCCCAGAAATGAATGATGGAAAACACCTAAGTAGCAGCCGGCACCTGCTTTTGGAGCAGGTCTGATTTTCTCCTTCCTGGGATGGTCTGAGGTCGGCCCAGGTAAACGCAGGAGCCTGAACCCTTCTAGGTTTCAAAGGCTCTGATTCCCCATGACACCATTCCAGCCAGACACGTGGCTCCAGGCTTTTCTCCTGACAGTGCCATTTCCAAGGCATTCCAGGGCCCACCGAGGTGATACATCTGGCAGGGAGTCGAAAGCAAAGAGGATCTCTCCCTGGACACTTCTGCACTGTAGCACCCAGATGACGCACAAAGCTGCCTTGTCATTAGGTAGAACGCTGGCCTAGAAAGAAATTCTGACCCGCCTAGGAATACAGTGCAGCCCAGCACATACCTATTACACAACCCGACACATGGCAAGAGTTCAGATGGATTTAACAAGGATTAGATGCACACACATACATATGCACATGCACGCACACACCTACACACATCCCAGCCTCTCAATGCTGTCTTCAGACACCAGACTAAACTTCCTGATTTACCAGAAATCCTCTAAATCAGCTCGGAGGACATGAGGTAAGTCGCTGCACAGTAACCCAGACTTCCTAGCCCGACCCCTCTTCCTCAGCTGTGGCTGTTAAAACAGTAACACTTACATTTTCTAGAGGGAGGTGGAAGATTGTTAGGCAGCATTCCACCATCTGGTGTGACTGTTCTTCAGGCTGATGCCCTTAACTCCCCACCTGCACAGCCAGACTGTCCCCCACCACACCCCCATCCGCACTGCATCTGTTAATGCTCCTCGACCACCCCGCCCTGTGCCTGATTCCTCCCACTCTTCAGACTGTGACTGGTTCAGCTGATGTTCATCTTCTCCCCTCACCATCTCTACCTGTCTTAGGGCATTTACTACTCTCTATATTATCAGTGTGCATATGAGTCTTTTCTCTCCTGACACAGCACAAGCTCCTTGAAGGCAAACACCATTTTCCTTTTGGATCTCTCAGTACCCAGCCCAGAGACTCGCAGAGCAAACAGGCAGATATTTGGTGAATCAGTGAAAATGCCTGGCTGCAGAGATCTCAGACACCCTCCCAGAGAACACGTAGCTGCAGAAGCGGCCTGGCAGTTGGGTGATGCTGGCACCCACAGACCTCTGGCTGCATTTCTCAGGCAGTCACAGAGGCGCAGGCTGAATGGGCAGCCCTGAGTGCCCTGCATACCACACGGTGCCCTGTGGGAAGCACCAGACCACTGAGTCCCTGCATGCTTCCCACCACCACATCAAGGGCCAAGACACCCTTGAACGAAGTTTCCTGCAGGAGTGCTCTTTAGAGAGCAGATGTGGCGATCAGTCTCTCTACACTGAAGGTATGTGGGTCTTGGATGCAGGAAGGGGAGAGAGGGACCATCCAAAGGACTTGACTGCAGGACATGGTTAAGTCACCATGAACAAGAACTTCTCACCCTTCCAGAAAATAAGAGTGGTGGGGGAGCCCCTGAGCAAGCCACTCTCTGTGCAGAGGAAGCCTGCATCTCAACGTGCTCCACGTGCCCTCGGAGGACGGCTGCTCTCCACATTCACAGCTGGATTCAGAAAATACAGCTCTCTTTTGAAAGCACACTTTTTAAAAATGTAGACAGGCTCATTTAAGAAAAACATGGAATGCTCAGACCCTGCAATTTGTGGTCCCTTATTCTCAACTTTAAATTCAAGAACAATCAGCAGCTTCCATGGCTGTAAAGCGCTGGTCCTTCCGCTCTCCAAGCAGGCTCTCCTGCTTCCTTCCTGATCATTCACTCCTCTTCTCCCCTGCCCAGAGCTCCCCTCCACCCCTCCCACAACACACACGGGTGGCCCCTGCAGGCCACGGCATTCCCAACAAAGGGGCCAAACAAGCCCAAACCACCCTTGAAACTGCTTCCTTTCACTTGGGATTTTCAAAACTTAACAGGCTCCACACACAAATACACTTCAGATGGGCGGTGACTCCCAGCTGGGTGTCACTTAAAGTCTCTGAGTATCTCTGGAGGCTGCAAGGGGAGAGAGTTGTTCCTAACGTAAAGAAAGGACAATAAAAACATGACCACTAAGAAACAAGGCATAAAAGATGAAAGGAACCTTTAAAAGGAAATTTGTGTCGATTTAAGCCAAAACATCATGAACATTAAGATATTTTTTTAGAAATTAAAAAACTGCCAGGTGCAATGGCTCATGCCTCTAATCCCAGACCTAGAGAGGCCGAGTAGGAGGATCTGCTTGAACCCAGGAGTTCCAGGCCAGCCTAGGCAAGATGACGAGACCCTCATTTCTACAAAAATATTTTTAAAATTAGCTGGGTGTGGTGGCATGTGCCTGTGGTCCCACCTACTTGGGAGGCTGAGGTGGGAGGATCACTTGAGCCCAGGGGGTTGAGGCTGCAGAGAGCTGTGATCACACCACTGCACTCCAATCTAGGCAACAGAGCAAGATCCTGTCTCAAAAAAAAAAAAAACAATGACAAAGGCCCTTGCCTAAGGCCAGCTAATCAGTGGCAGAGAGGGGAGGTGACACCAGGGCTGCAGGACTCTGAAATGGGTACTTTCACCATCAGCCTGCACTGCCTACGCAGAGAAGATGAAGAGAGAGGTCCCAGTCTCAGCAGTGGTACAGCATCCTGTTTGGATCACAGGCAATTTTTATTTCCAAGTTTTCTATTATAAAAATGTATTAACAACAAGAAAACTTTCACAGTTATCTTTTAAAAACACAAGGAATGAATAAGTATAGACAGATGGCTTACAAATTTATTTTAAAGACTTGGTAAATGTTCCAAAATCTAATCACAGTGTCTAGTTTATATCTGCAGGCCTGGACTGTAACTGAAGAAAAAAGCGACCTAATCGATCATAACCTGATTTCTGATAAAGGACGTGTTGACTCACGGATGCTGCCCTGCATACTGTTTAGAAAAAGCCAAAGAGAGACTTCATCAGTGTTGATGCAGTGGGAGACGGGCTATGAGCTCAGCTACCAAGTTTGACAGAAACACCCTTAGAGGACTAAGCTCCCTGGTGGGTTCTGTCTCTGTGCTCACTCAACAGCTTCTGATGACGTGGTCTCCTACGGAGCATTCTCTTCCCAGGGGGCAGAAACACACTCATGTCATTTGGTCAGCTTCATCTCCTGTTAATATTTTAGACCTGTCAAGCTAAAGATTAGACTCTGAAGAGCCATCGGGATTCGGGGACAGAAGATAAACCAGGCTGCATGACTGTGCCCCCAGATTAAGCCCCATTAAACCCAAAGCTCACCCCACCTCTACACTTTCCAGGAAACTCCTCTACGAGGGAAGGTGGTTTGAGTTAGATTTTCTGCTAACTTACAAGTGAGGGGATCCACACTGTTACAGAGCCTGTTCTGGAATTTAACAGTTCTCAGAAGGACATTCTTGTTTATCTCTAACCTAAACTAACATTCATACAAAAACTGCCGTACAAAAAAAAGAAAAAAAGAATGACATAAGCCCATTTCCTCTTGTTCTGTCCTGGGTACAGATGAAGAAAAGCAATTGACCATTTTCTTTAAGAAATGTCTTTGGCCGGGCACAGTGACTCACATCTGTAATCCCAGCACTTTGGAAGGCTGAGGCAGGCAGATCACAAGGTCAAGAGATCGAGACCATCCTGGCCAACATGGTGAAAGCCTGTCTCTACTAAAAATATAATAATTAGCCAGGCGTGGTGGTGCACACCTGTAGTCCCAGCTATTCGGGAGGCTGAGGCGGGAGAGTGGCTTGAATCCAGGAGGCAGAGGTTGAAGTGGGCCGAGATTGTGCCACTGCACTCCAGCCTGGCGACACAGTGAGACTCGGTCTCAAAAAAAAAGTCTTTGCACATTTTTTTATTTTTTTCTGATTATAAACACTTGTATTCAAATTGTATTAAAAATTCAAATGGTTCATAATCATACAAATCGGTCCTTCTTAATTCCCTGTTATAAAACAGCAGACTTCAAATGTTTTGGTCTCATTTACACTCTCAAAAATTACTGAAGGTTCCCAAAGAGCTTTGGTTTATGTGGATTATACCTATCAATATTTACATTACTAGAAATTAAAACTGAGAAAAATTAAAATATATATTAATCCATTAAAAATAAACCCAGCCAGGCATGGTGGCTTACACCTGCAATTCCAGCACTTTGGGAGGCCAAGACAGGTGAAGCATATGGGCCCAGGAGTTCAAGACCAGCCTAGGCAACATGGCAAAACTCCAGCTCCACAAAAAATATAAAAATCAGCTGGGTGTGGTGGTATTTGCCTGTGGTCCCAGCTACTCGGGAGGCTGAGGTGAGAGAATCACCTGAGCCTGGGAGGCAGAGGCTGCAGTGAGCTGAGATCTTGCATTGCACTCCAGCCTGGGCAACAGAGTTAGACTCTGTCTCAATAATAATAGTAACAATAACAATAAACCCATTACATGTTAACATATATAACATTTTTATAAATCTTTTTAGATGTCTGGCTTATCTGGTTCTGCATTTGGTCCTTTGTGACGTGCTGTTTTGGTTGAAGTAAACAAAGAAAATCTGGCCTCACACAGCTATGTAACTGAGAAAGGAAGGAGTATTTCAAAAGACTTTTCAGACAATCGTGATTATTCTTCTTTGCTACCACCCTTTAGTTGATTACCGTTTAGTGTGGAATTTGGAATTATACCAATGAAATGTTCACACTCTTACATTAAAACCCATCAGTCTTCACTTTGAATGGATCTTTTAATTTCAAGCACTAGTCATACGAAAAGGGTGGAAAATTGATTCAGTAAATTATGCAGGATCTTTCAAATGTTGGTACATTTTCTTAGATAATAACCAAAAAGTCACATTTGTCAATATTACCATCACGTAATTATGGACCCTCTGAAAGGATCTCAAGGGCCCCAGGGATCCCCCGCGCCACACTTTGAAAACTGTGGTTCTTCAGATATCCACTTGTATTAGTTTAGCATATATTCCTCGGCACTGTGCATGCTCATATTGTTTTTTTCTCTACTGGTACCGCATACACAAGTTAAGTAAGTACTGTTTTGTAACTTTACACTGTAAACATCTTTCTATATACATATATAGTTACTATATTCTTTTCAACAATTGTACAGTATGCTACCACTATTAGAAAAAATCCTGGCAAGGCACGGTGGCTCACGCCTGTAATCCCAGCACTTTGGGAGGCTGAGGGGGGGTGGATCACGAGGTCAGGAGATCAAGACCATCCTGGCTACCACGGTGAAACCCCGTCTCTACTAAAAATACAAAAAAAAAAAAAAAAATTAGCCAGGCGTGGTGGCACATGCCTGTAGTCCCAGCTACTGGGGAGGGTGAGGCAGGAGAATCACTTGAACCCAGTAGGTGGAGGTTGCGGTGAGCGGAGATCACACCACTGCACTCTAGCCTGGGCAACAGAGCAAGACTCCGTCTCAAAAAAAAAAAAAAAAAAAAAAAAACCAAACAAACAAATCCTGCAATACACATCCATGTACAAGTGCTGTTATCCACCTCTGTGGATGCTTCAGTAAGACACACTTGTGAATATGAAATTGTGGGGGACAAGGAGGACAAGGGGAGAAGAATGCCCAAGGCGCATGTCCAATCCTTCCCAACCTCCGGCCTTAAATCGAAAGCAATGGAAAATGTAATGGGAAGAAAGAGATTTACTAATAAAGTGATTCAATTTGGATTACTTTTCATGAGATAATTTTATGTCTGTATTGGTATAAAAAAGAGTCAATAATTGGCTTTAGCTGTACGAAGATTTAACAGTCATAGTGCAAACATTTTACATTCCTTTTGTGACCTAAGTTACACATATTTTAAAATTACACTGCAATTCTGCTTTGCTATGTAATAAAAAGCTATTTCAGAGTTTTTTTTTTTTAATGCAATTACAGGGTCAAAAGACAGAAACATATTCAAATTTCATAGGTATTACCAAACTGCACTCAAAAAAACCCTGCAACACATTATACTCTCCCCAGCAATGGATGAGAAGGTTTACTTCCCCAAACCCTCACTGTGACAGGATCTTGCTTTTCTATCTTTATCGTTTTCGGAGGTACAACATACCTTTCTGTCTTAATTTACACCTCTGTGGTTAGAGGGATGTGAAACACCTTGCCACTTCTCTTTTAACAGCGTTTAACTTGGATATTTTCTAACCAATTTTAATTGCGATTGAGAGTCCCAAAGAGCTTTTGTGTATGTGAGTTATACCTGCCAATATTTACCTTATTATAAATTAAAGCTGAGAAACTTTATGAATCCTTTTAGGTTCATCAAGTCAACCACGTAAGAATACATCGGCTTTCACAAGCATCTCAGTCACCTTCTTCCTCAGCCTAGGCTCTCCTGGCTGGGACAGGCCTGCGGTTCCCCAACAATCACCCCCTGACTAGGGAGCCCTAGGCAGAGGACAAAGGCCCTCCCTTCTCCCCCGATCCCTCCTCTGGTCAAAGATGGTGCCTCCCTCCGGAATCCTTGAGACTCAGAAAGCGCGCACCTGCAAAACTAGGCCAGCTCATGGCTGTCAGGGCCAATCAAGGAAGTGAACAGACAGTGCCCACAAAAACGGGAAAGGCCACATGTCTTAATGAATTTCTGTAGACTTCTACAGCAGGCTAAAGGTTTTTCTGTCTCCAGAGTTCCTGGGAGAGGGTGACCGTCTGTGTTAAGTGTCTGTGGGGGAATGAGCCACAGCAAGCAACAAGCAGCCTCTGAGTCCTGTCTAATCACCACTTCCAAACATCGGGGACGCGTGGGCAGAGGCCAAGGCGGCCAGGAGGCCAGGGCTCCGTATGGAAAATGACGTTGGCAAAGGGGGCAAATATCTGAGCAGCCAGCGTCGGGGCTCGCTTCCTGAGCATGGAGTCTGTGGTCTGTCTCATTTCCTCCACATGATTACGAAAAGCTTGGTTTTTCAAAGTGGGATCTGAAGTCTCCATGGAGTTCATGCAGACATTCCCAGAGTAAAACTGCAAAACCTCCACCTGCAGCTTGGTGGGAGTGAACTGCAAGGGGAGCATGGTCCCCTTCTTGAGCCCTCCCTAAACATCCTTGCCCACCTGGCCTCAGGGGGCTACAGCCATGTGGATGAGACCAGTATCCGGAGCAGGGGTTGCACCGATGTCTGCAAGGTACAGAAATGCCGTCTGCAAGGTACAGAAATGCCGGGCTATTGCTCACTTGTGGCTATCTGAAAATGAAGAGGTGCCCACACTGCCAACCATTGGGGCACTTTTACATTTACTTTGAACAGATGCATACTTTTAAACAACAGGGAAAACAAGGAGAAGGGTTGTAAGATACTTATGAGTTAGGAAAAATATCAATTTATACTACTTTATAGGTAGGTCCAGTAATAGAGCAGTTTAAAGTGGTATTTAAAAAAAAACCTTTCAATCCTTTGTATCTTCAGATCTTGGGATAAGAACTCTAACCTCACTTGGAGATAACATCAAGTGAATGAAGTCAGACCACTGACCCCCAGACTGCCCTTACTGTCCTCCACCACACCCCACAGACATGGGCATGCTTTCACACACACAAAATATTATATATTCTTTTTTTAGTTTTTGCTTTTATAGGGTGGACATTAGGATGGGACAGGACAAGTACAGGGTAGCAGTGGCCTGAAAATCTTTGTAACTGTTGTAGACAGCCTAATTTTTGATGAACTAAGCCCAAGAATAGGAAACTTGGAGCCTTCTTCCTTTTCTGCTTCCCATTCTTTGCATTCAAGGAATTCACAGCAACTAGGTATAGCTGTGAAGTGTCCTTGCGGACACCAAGCATATTGCTTGGTGACAGGCTCCACACCTGTGCCCAAAGGTTATGACAGAGCAAACTTCTGTAGGCACCAGAAAGACCCATAGAGGCATGAAGGGTAGAGAATACTGCCATGGCCAGAAGGACCCTTTACGGCATTTAATTCTCATTTTCCCAATAAAAGATGTGTAGCCCGAAAAGAGTGAAGTGGGTTGTCAGTACCAGATATCACATAGTTTATTAACACCAAATTCGAGCCTTTGATGCCGGATTCATGTGCTTCTCAAGTCTTAAAGGGCTTGCTAAAAATGCAGATTCCTTCTCCCAGCTTCTGATTCCACAAGTATAGAATGGGGCCCTGAAATCTGCATGACGGCAAGCAGCCTAGGAGATTCTGGAGCTGGAGGTCCATCCTTTGGGGGATCACTGTGCTAGACTATGCTAGCGGAAAGACCAGTGAAAACAGCCAGTATTAAAGGCCGCTGGACATCCCCAGTCTCCTCTGACCAACACCAATCAAGAACCCTGCATTGGGAGTGAATCTTCTTACTCCAAATGGCACTTCATAGCCTGACTCAGTATTGGACGTTTCCCACAGCCTCTTTTAAAGACTAAAACTTCCTCTGTAAGACACTGCTTTCACATAAAGGATAAAGACTGTACTCCACTGGGGTGTCAGCTATTGAAGCTAATGAACTGGAATCCAGTTCACTGGACAAGCTCATTAGGCATTTAGTGGGAAAGCTAATTGTTACTGGTTTCAGAAATTCAACTTTTTTTTCCCCTTAGGTTCAATTCTTTACACAGCATTGCAATTTGGGAATTCAAAAGTTCTGTGTGGATAACTTCCCACTCTGCACAGTTGGGAAAAAAAAAATGAGGCAATATTCCAAATCAAAGCTACTAGACCTTGCTGCTGATCACGGGAGAAGCTGAACCCAGGAATCCCCAAGGATGCTGCCCCCTCGAGAGATCTCCTGCCCCCAGGGCTGAGAGTCTTTGTGTCTCCACACTCTAGTGTGACTTTTAGTTACAAGGTAAATGGTCTAACCTGGCACAGGTGCTGGGAAGGGAGGTCTATGTAGAAATCTATGCAAGGACTGGCATGTGCCAGGGGTCCCTGCTGACACCCAGTCAAGGACATCCTTCAACCACATGCAAATATTTTAAAGGCCAACCAAGAACTAGTTAGCAAAGCTAGCCATCAGCTTAGCAGATAAAAAACCTTTCAAATTGTGGGACCGTTGAGGGCAAAGTATTTTTAAATAGAAGGAGATCTACAGTAGACATCTAGTACTTTAGCTCCCTGCTCCATTTCTGCAAACTGTCCTTTCTTTAGAGAATATCGTGTCCGACCCCATCCACAGGCTTACACCATCTTATTAAAATACAATCCTGTCCTTGTCACTGTTGGCTGGCCCAGGCTGGCCAGGCCACCCAAGTTAGGCCAACTGGCGTCCTTCCATGGTATTTGCAAACTGCAACGAAGCAGCATGGCCAAAATGGAGTGTGGCCACTGTTAGCGGCCAGGTCCCAAATGGAGGGGAAAAAATACAACAGTGGAGGAGGGGGAGGTGAAGGCCTCAGTGGACTTCCTGGGTCTCCCATAAGCCCTAGTTCTGGTCCATCTCTATATACATCCAGACTGTAAGACTCTCCTTTTGCAAAAGCTAGTTCAGACTGTTTCTATTACTAACACAGAGTCTTTGGTCATGAAAAATGAAAACTAGTCTAAACTCGAGTAATTCTTTTTCTGTAAAGATCCCCACATCTACCAGGTGTGATAAGCCCCTTAACATCTAGACATTTCCTATTCACCCTTATACCGTCCACAGTACTTTCTATCTGACATATACCCAGTAATCATCTCTTAAACATGATCTAAAAATACTCTCTGATGTAAAAATAACCATCATCAACTTTTTTTTAAGGGCTTTTGGTCTTTTTTTTAAAAAAAAAGGACCAAAAAGGAGAGGGGACGAGGACTTCCTGCAGAATTTCACAGGGGTTACTAGAACGGGAGGCGTTGAAACCTCGAGCTGAAACCACAACTCTCCAAGCAGTGGAGTGCATTAGCAATCCTGGGACACAGCCCTCTCAGCCTTGGCCTCCAGCTCTTCCAGGCTCCACCCTCGTCCTAATGGTCTCTCCTCCCATTGAGACTGCATTCTCCCTCAGCTCCAACCATCTCTTCCACCCGGTATCTCCAGACCCAAATCTCTCTTCCAGCCTGCGCTCCACAGTCTGAAATGTTTAACATACTCTTCAGCTGATGTGACGACAAATTACCTTCCTCCCTAAAGCAGCCACTCCTAACTCCCCAAGTGCTACCATGAACCCCACTTTACCAGTGATTATTAAGCTTCAAAATCTTACCTACTGCCATACAGGGGTATACTACACAGTCACTGAAGTCATTATAATGTATCTTGACTGGGAAAATGTTTGCAATGTGTGGCCCTAAAAGCAAACCAAAATATACGTGGTCATGTGCTGTGTGTGTGTGTGTGTGTGTGAGTGCATACATGTGCACAGACACCAGACTGCAATGGTTACATAAGGCTTTGGAGCCAAACAGATCTGGTAGGGTCTGTGACCTTATGGCAGCCAACTCTCAGCATCCCATTGTTTAATACAAAATAGACTTTGAGTACCTCTCTTATAGAGAATTTATACACATTAAATAAGCTACTATACGGAAAGCTCTTACATTGTACCTACACAGAAGATATCCCAAAATGACTTCAGTGACTGTGTAGTATACCACCACATGGCAGTAAGTAAGATTTTGAGGCTTAATAATCAACCACTTAAGGTAAAGTGGGGCTCATTTCTACGTGCTAGCACTGTAATTTTTAATTTTTTTTTGCTTGGCTACATTTTCCATAAAAAAGCTTACACTGGCCAGGTGCAGTGACTCATGCCTGTAATACCAGCACTTGAGAGGCTGAGGTGGGTGGATCACTTGAAGGTCAGGAGTTCGAGACCAGCCTGGCCAACATGGTAAAACCCTGTCTCTACTAAAAATATAAAAAATTAGCCAGGCATGGTGGCGCATGCCTGTAATCTCAACCTCCTGCCAAGGCTGAGGCAGGAGAATCGCTTGAACCCAGGAGGAGGAGGTTGCAGTGAGCCAAGATCATACCATTTCACCAGCCTCGGCAACAAGAGCGAAATTTCTCCTCAAAAAAAAAAAAAGGCTTAAGTTATCTTTGATCCCTTTTTCATCATCTTCCCTGACTCAGTAATTCCTGCAGCGTTTGTTTCAGAAAAGTGTCTCCCACAGGAGTTTTGTTTCACATTGGCAAGCCCTTACCCTGCTGGGGCCT
This sequence comes from Ateles fusciceps, assembly GCA_036589455.1. NCBI lineage: Eukaryota > Metazoa > Chordata > Mammalia > Primates > Atelidae > Ateles > Ateles fusciceps. The sequence continues at coordinate 2,056,655 of JAZHEH010002229.1, forward strand.
CCTTCACCTCTCCCATGAACACCTCTTATCTTCCGGATGAGCCTCCAAAGTCCGGCTCTCCCTCTTACACCCTGCTGTAGAATTCATTTCTTCAAAGTCCAACTGGGACTGTACCATTCTCCGGCTGAAAGCCCATCTTTGCCATTTGGGCTTCCGGAAATCCACTCGGTTCACCTGTCCAGCCTCTGCTTGCTCATGTTTCAAACTGGAGTGCTCCCAGTTCCAGCTCTGCAACTACCTTCTTGGTGCCTTTTTCCCTTGTTGAAATTCTGTTGCCCTCTGAGGTCTTCCACACCACCCTGCTCCCTGTCCCTGCTGGAAGTTGTCCCTCTTTCTACGTTTGCTTTAAAAAAAAAATTTTTTTTTAAGGCATTCATCACATTCTGCCAAGACCTAGTTATGTCCCCTGCCCACAGATTTGACCTCAGGCCTTCAAATTAAACAGATCAACACAAACTATTTTGCAGATATCTCAGGAATGAACTCCCAGTTCTTATTTTGCAAGGCATCCCCCAGAGAGAGTCTTAGCTTGAGCTGTCCACTCAGACCCCATTGCCTCAAGTCAGTAAATCAATTAAAAAGCCAAAAGACTCTCTGAGCAACTTTAAAGGCCTTGTGACATTTCTCACTTGTCAAGGCCTGTAGCCACACCTTATCTTTATCTCAGCTAAATACCAGGCAGACCGAAGATGGCTGTTTATTTTTCTTGTGCTTCAAATAGGCTTACAGAGAGCTCTGGTCCAAGGCATAATTACAAAGATGTGGTTTTACTTCAGTCACACCAGGAGGGACCTGGAAAAATACTTTTGGGAATGGCACGTTGACTCCCAAGCCACCAGAGCAAGACTCAGAGCATATTTACAAACCACAGCTTCACAACAGGAGTGGCCCTGAAGTTTTTCTGTCTCTTGCTCCAGTATAGAACTTAAATAATCAAAGATGGTCTTCCTACTTCACCCCGTGTTTCTGCTATGTCCAGGTTCAGACTGTAAACACACTATGTGTAGATTAATCATATTAAAATGCAGTTCACCAGTTGTGCGATGCTTGTGTCAGTGAATGCTTTTTAATAAATTAAAAACGGTCGGCTTGGAATGTAAGTGGTTCTGTAAGAAGCTTAGCAAATCCTTTCAATGAGAATTGGAAATCACTTCAATGCCAGCTACAGAGTACGAAGACAATATCTCATTGATTAAAAGTGTTAAGGATGGTTTCTGAATTCTATTAAGTCTTGGTTTTCAGAACAGACATGCTCCTAAAAAAAAGTATGCAGACACTGAATTTTTCTAAACAATATCTTAAATGCACTAGATGCATATTTCAAAGATTCCTGTAACTATTATTATTTGGCAAACTTAGTCTTGGGAAAAGGCAGCTTTCCTAATGTTAGATTTCCTTAATAATTTACCTAGATGGAAAGGAGGCATCGTGGACAAGGTGAATGGAAAGGGAGGCTTTTAAAATGAGGGGGGTTGGAAGGAGGTGATGGGAGCCAGCAAGATGGTAGAAAAGAGGAAGTTCTGGTTTTCCTCTTGCCTGGCCTACGCCTGGCCGAATAAGCTGGGGGAAAGGCTCGCTGTTGCCTAAATCCCTGCCCTTGTCCTACTTTTAGCGTCACCCTAAATCATGTGTGTCCTGGTCCACAAACACCTCATGTACTTCCAAAGGAAGTACAGGAGCCCATGGTTTGGAGCTCAGACACAAGGCGAAGAACTCACGAGGACGGCACCCAGACTGGGAGGACAGCCACCTCCCACCTTTCTCAAGCGGGTTTGGGCAATCGGCTTCGCGGGGCTGAGGGGCCGAGCCGCCTCCCTCGCCCGGGGTGCGCGTCCGCTTTCACAGCCATCTGCGCGCCGGGGCCATCCCGCGGTAATCGGATCATGGGGCGCCGGGGGAGGGGGCCGGGCTGTCCAATCTGCTGTCTACACTCGCAGCGGACAAAAGCTGTCCTCTTCGGGGTAGGAAAACGCAATCGCGCACAGCTGTTAACCCGTTGGGCGCAGTGAAAGCCTTTCCGCACCGGGGAGGTCTGTTTCACTAGGCAAGAGGTGACCAGGCCGCCCCCGCCCCCAGGCCAGGAGCGAACCCCGCACAGCGCCTCCGGATGCCCAGGTTTCCGAGCCAGCGGGGCCGGACTGAGGGCGCCGGGCGTACGAAAGCCGCCCTCTGCGCGTGGCTCTCCCGCGGGGGGGGGGTCCAATCCTGGGCACGAAGCGCGCGAGAACAAGGAGGGTCGTTGGGAAGACGGCGCCTGGGGCCGAGGAGCTCGAAAGGGCGGGTGGGCGCGGGAGCTTCCGGACAGAGCGCGGTCCCCGCGAACTTTCCCGGGACGGCGAGCCCGGCCGGGAGCAGCCCCCGCTCGCGGAGCCCCACTCACCATCTCCTTGCGGAGTAACGCCAGCGCGGCGTCCAGGTTGGGAGGCTTGGCGGGCAGCGCTGCCGCCCGGGCCCCGCCGCCGCCCGCGCCCCCGCGGCTCAGCTCGTCCTGGATGCGCGACTTCTGCGCGTACAGCCGCTCCAGGTGCCGCCAGCCCCCGGACGCGCCGCCGCCCGACGCCGAGTGCAGCAGCCCGCTCAGGCTCTTGGGCAGCGGAGGCAGCCCGTCTACCCGCAGCCCCCGGGCCGCGCCGTCGCCCGCGGCCCCCGGCGCCGCGCGGGCCCCGCTCATCGCGCCGCTGCCTGGCCACGCGCCCGCCCCACTGCCCCGGCCCGAGGCTTCCCCCCGCCCACCCCGTTCCCGGCGGCGCCCCGCCTACTTCCCCTCCCGCGCCACGCCCCTCCCCGGCCCCGCCCCCTCCCCTCGAGGCCCTACAAGGGCCGGGGTCCGGGTGGCGTCCGCGTGCAGCGGCCGGGCTCGGCTCCACCTGGGTCCCCCCTCCCTCTGTGCCCCTCCAGCTCCCTAATTCATCTCCAACTCCGTGAGCCTCCCCTGTAACTCCCCGACTCACCTCCAGCCCCGTCACCAACCCTTCTGTGCCACTCCCCAGCTTCCCAGCTCACCCCCAGCTCCACCCCCCACTCCTTCTGGGTCACCCCCAGCTTCCCGGCTCACCCCTAGCCCCGCTCCCACCCCTTCTGTGCCACCCCTCAACGCCCCTTCACCTCCAGCCCGGCTCCAGACTCCCCCCTCACCTGCCAGCACTCCTCGCCTCACCAAGCCCTGTGCCCTGGGGGGTCAGCCCAGACTCAGATCCCACGAGGCGCAGCTGGTGCAAGGGGTGGGGGTACCGAGGCTCAAGCTCGCAACCGGCGGGACGTCGGGGGAGGAGACCTGGTTCTGGTCCCAGGACCCCCAGCCCTCCCCGAGGGCGGAGATCCAGCCCCACTCCTGCTGCGGGGGAGGGCTAGGGACCCCAGACCTGGGCACGTGGCTCCTTGAGTACAGGCGCGCCGGCCTTCTCAGCACCGCCATGTCCAGCAGTACCCACAGCAGTCAGCAAGAACGGCAGGCCCACTTTTGAAACTTCAAAACACGAGTAAACATGCCTTTCAGTCTGGCCATGAACACAAGAGTAAGTGGAAATGTCAGGAAACCAGAGAAAGGGATTAAATCTCGGAACCTATCCATCAACTCACGCAAAAATAAACACAACGCACACCTCAGAGGAAAAGAGAAGAGAGAGAGAGACAGGCTCTGCCCCTCCCAGGAAAAGTAAAAATGACAGGCAGTTCTAACCAGATTCGAGATAGAAAAGATCAAGAAGCAACTGCTGCAGCCCAACCACAGATTAAAAACTAATGCAGCGTATGCACTGGGTAACTTTAGTGCCCATTCTTTATTAGCTTTAATTATAAAGGGATTTAATTTCTAATACATCCGAGGGGGATCAGAATTATAAAGTGTTCTGAGCACTTCAGACACCCAACATTTTTAAAAGAGCCCTGCACTTTAGGTTGTTTTATACCTTTTAATCTACCACCTCCTAAAGCCCACCCCAGAAGCAGTGTCTTTGAAATTGGCACAATATTCTCCCTCTACAGTTGCAGCTGGGTGATACTGATATGAAGAAGCTTTAGTGCAGGTGGTGTCATTGACAGCACCCAGGCTTCCCACCCCACCCACTGCCCAGAATTTTCCGCATCTTCACTGTGCCTCACCTTCCACTAATTACCTAGTCATATTTCTGAATGTCAGGTATTTATTCATTCACTTATGTAAACGGTGGGTGTCTTCAGGAGAGTGGCCAGTCTGCCTGTGTGTAAGGGAGTACGGGAGAGGAAGGGATGGGAAGGATTTTGACCTTCGGTTCACACCTTAGCATGAATTTCTTTCTTTCTTTCTTTCTTTCTTTTTTCCTCACTCTTTCCCCCAGGCTGGAGAGCAGTGGTGTGATCTTGGCTCACTGCAACCTCTGCCTGCTGGGTTCAACCAATTCTCCTGTCTCCACCTCCTAAGTAGCTGGAATTACAGGTATGCACCACCACATCTGGCTAATTTTTGTATTTTTAGTAGAGATGGGGTTTCACAATGTTGGCCAGGCTGGTCTCAAACTCCTCACCTCAGGTGATCCACCCGACTCAGCCTCCCAAAGTGCTGGGATTACAGGTGTGAGCATCCGCACCCGGCCTGCATGAATTTCTTTAATTTTATTGGTCATGTTGTGGTCTCGCCTGGAGTACCTAGCAGAAATCACTCAAGTTAGGTGATAGGAGGTTCGGCTATGTTATGGTGCAATAAGAAAAGAAATCACTTTGAAGCATTGGGGCACCAAAATCATTTTAAAGCACATACTTCAGAGAATTATGAATCACAGAAGGAAGAGAGGGTTAGGGTCAGCTAGACAGCAGCATGAGGTTGGTGGTGTCAGGACTCGAGAAAGAGGCACAACTTAGACAATGCCAACCTTACCATTTTAAAGGAAGGCTCTGTGTTCTGGCCTATACTCAGTGAGGTGAGCGTATTGAAGTCGGTATCAACAAATAACATCCCACGGTGAGAAGAAGTTTCTACAGAATTTCTGTGGTGCTGGTGAAGACATTATTTGTACAAACCTGAAACTATTATGCAGCAAATATTTTGACATCCTTGGGGCGTGTTAGTGTCTGCTTATTCAAATGCCAATATAAAGTACCTTTTAAAGTTCATGCTTATAATGGAAAGAAGTGGCAAATAACTTCTGAAATTTTTTTTTTTTTTTTTTTTTTTGCATTAAGCCACTGAAAGATTACCTTAGTCCATTCAAGCCGCTATAACAAAATACCTGAGACTGGTTGATTTATAAAGAATAGAAATGGCCGGGCATGGTGGCTCATGCCTGTAATCCCAGCACTTTAGGAGGCCGAGGTGGGTGGATCATGAGGTCAGGAGTTCAAGACCAGCCTGGCCAACATAGTGAAACCCTATCTCTACTAAAAAATACAAAAAAATTAGCTGGGCATGGTGGTGTGCGCCTGTAGTCCCAGGTACTCAGGATGTTGAGGCAGGAGAATCACTTGCACCTGGAAGGTAGAGGTTGCAGTGAACCAAGATCCCACCACTGCACTTCAGCTTGGGCAACAGAGTGAGACTTCCTCTCAAAAAAAAAAGGAAAGAAATGTCTTGCTCACCGTTTCAGAGGCTGGAAGTCCAAGATCAAGGTGCCAGCTGATTTGGTGTCTGGTGAGAGCTCATTCCTCATAGACTTGACCTTCTGGGTGTCCTCACATTGCAGAAAGGACCAGGGAGCGCCCTCAAGTCTCTTTTGCAAGGACACTGATTCCATTTATGAGGGCTTCACCTTCATGACCTAGTCACCTCCCAAAGACCTCACTTCAATACCACCACATGGGGGTTAGGTTTCAACATATGAATTTGGGGTTTGGGAGTACATACATTCAGCCCATAGCAAAACACCTATTCTGAGTTCAAATCAGAGTGAGGCTTCATCATCGCCCATGTGGCTAAATCAGTCTTTTCTGTTTTGTTTTGTTGTTGTTCACAAGCTCTTGGAAATCAGAAAACACAAACTTCTAATCCAGCGCTCTATTCGCTAACCCACGTCTTTTCTTAGACTTTGTTAATCAAGATTAGGGACCTGGGCCTTGGAATACAAGCCTCAGAGTCAGCAGTATCCAGTGACACTGGGTTGATCTAAAGCTAGGTTTCTCAGCCTTGCTAGCCGGTACTCAACTTGCCTATGAACTTCCAGGCATTCAGTTAGAGATACTCTCATCTGCCTCCATCCTGACCTTCCATTAATCCAGCCACTAGGTTCCTCCCCCACCTCTAATCTCTGCCCTCTTGTTGTTTGTTTTGGGAACTCCACAGAGTCTTTTTATGCATTTTTTTAAAAAATCATTCTAAAAGTTTAATAACTTAGTTTGTTAATAGACTAGGAAGAACCTGAAAGAGACACTGAAAGTCCAGTTGAGCTTGCTTTTTTGAGCTGATGACTTTAAATGCCACTAACCATAGAGAAGTTTATCTTGCCATTTTTCATTTGTTGCAGAATCTAAAAGTAGATTACTTTGAAAGCAACTCTACAACAAATTTGGGCTAAATTTTAGCAAATGTATTTATTTCAAGATATAATTTGTTATATTTCTATCATTTCTAAAACCAATTGTAAATTTAAAGCTTATATAATGCCTCTTAAAGATTTTTGTATGCGACTATGTGTGCATATAAATGGGAAACATAGCGTTTAATCATAGACTCCTTTATACAGTTCTTAAATTGTTGCTTTGTTGCCTCGATGATATTTTTTTATTTGGTCAGAGACAAGGACAATGCTTTCTTTGTCTGCTATAGCACAATGCTGGGCACCCGTGATAGCAAATATATATATATATACACACACACATATATATATATATGTATATATATATGTGTGTATATATGTGTGTGTGTATATATATATATATATATTAGTGGACATACTATTCAATGTAATTTGTTGAGTAGTTACTGTTAAAATGATTAATTGGGAGGTCATTAGGCTAAGGCAGCTCCAGTGCTCTGGGTTCCTACTTAAGCAAGTTGAAACCTAATTCAGTGTAAACAGTAAGCAAAACAAGCTTAACCAATCAGAAACCTCCAACTAACCTCTTACTAGGGACTTTCCACTGGAATGATCCAAATAAGGCCATTGCTCCACTTTAACCAATAAAATATTTTCTTTGCCTTGCTTTCTCATTCACCCTATAACAGCTTTTCCCTCTTGCCCCTTTGGCAGAGCCCAGAACCGCTTGCGGTCTAGAGCTGCGTGATTTATGAAACACTGTTTGCTCAGATAAACTCTTTCATATTTCAGTGTGCCTCAGTTGGTCTTTAGCACTACTGTGTGTAAGCCACAGTGCAAAGCTCTATGATGAACATGCATGAGGGTCAGTCCATGACTTCAAGTGACTCACAGTTCATCAGGGGAGACCATGTAGGAGGCATTGTGATAGAAGTGCAGATCAAACACTGTGGCAGTCCCAGCAGGACAGGATTCATCATGGAGTTCGGAAAATGCATAACAGTAGACTTTCCGAAAGTGAAGACAGGACAGGGATAGTAGGCAGAGACCTGGTTGGTTGGAAGCTAGGCTGGAACAGTGGCTTTGACCACAGACTGGGGAGGGTTTTGAATTCCATGCTAAGAAATTTGGACTGTATTTTACAGGCAATAGGAGGCTATATTTTAAAATAATCAGAGCATTAGAAAGATCATTCTGGGCCAGGCACAGTGGCTCAAACCTGTAATCCCAGCACTTTGGGAGGCCAAGGCGGGTGAATCACAAGGTCAGGAGTTTAAGACCAGCCTGGCCAACATGGTGAAACCCCGTCTCTACTGAAAAAAATATATACAAAAACATTAGCTGGGTGTAGTGGCAGGTGCCTGTAATCTCAACTACTCTGGAGGCTGAGGCAGGAGAATCACTTGAACTCGGGAGGCAGAGGTTGCAGTGAGCCGAGATGGCGCTATTGCGCTCCATCCCCGGTGGCAGTGGGAGACTCCGTCTCAAAAAAAAAAAAAAAAGCAAGAAAGATCATTGTGGCACTTGCGTGTCTAATAGTCTGCATAGGAGTGGACACTAGAGGGAGGGAGAATAGTTAAGAGGCTGATGCAACTTTGAATTGAGAGGCAACCTGGCCTGAATTCAGGAATAGGAAATAGAAATCACCAGTTCTTGATACTTTATAAAGAGCTTTCTCATTTGATCCAAATGCGGGGTGAGTATGACTCAGAGTTCTATCTGACAATGAGGAATAAAGGGCTCATAAAGGGTGGTTGTGCTGCCCAGGTTTGCTCAGCTAATAAACAATAGAGCCTTGCCACAGGCCCTTGGCTTCTTATTGGGAAGATACCAAAGGCAGCATCCACATAACAGTTTGTGTAAAGGCTGAAACAAAGTCTGTACTTAGAGGGGACAGTCAAAACACTTAAAATGGAAGAGAGACAGGGTAGTGTTCCTCAAGCAGTATGTAGAAACACTGTCATTCACTAGTCGAAGGAAGGAAGGAAGGAGGGAGGGAGGGAGGGAGGGAGGGATGAAAAGAAAAGGAAAGGAAAGGAAAGGAAAGAAAAAAGAAAAGGAAAAGAAGAGCCAGGTGTCAGGCCTTCAAGTCCAAGCCTGGCCATTATAGCCTTTGTGACCCACACGTACAGCTCTGGATGGTCCCCAGGAGCCAGAGAGTCTGAAGTAACTGCAAGTAACCAGGTGGCCACAGAAAGAAATGGAACAACTTGTTCCTGCCTCGACTAATTGCTCTCCTCCTACAACCTTCAACCTGCAACCATTGTTCCTGTTTAGCCTTACGAAAATTTCCCCCCCCAGACACCGGGTTTCTCAAGACTCCCACCCCTGTAACTGTGTAATTTACCCCACCCTCCCCTCTGCTTGCAACCGATAACCCCCACCCTTTATATCATGCCTGTTTGTAATACATGACCCTTACCCTTGTGACCATGCATCCCGTGACACCCTTCCCCTCCCTAAAATAGATTACCACCTTTAACTGACCACTTGCCCCAACCTAGAAAACCAACTCCTATCCCACCGCCCTCCGCTGACTCTTTTCATATTCAGCCCACCCGCACCCGGGTGAATGAACAGCCTTGTTGCTCACACAGAGCCTGCCTGGTGGTCTCTTTATGTGAGCAGTGTGCCTAAAACCAGGCATGGTGGCTCACACCTGTAATCCCACCACTTTAGGAGGCTGAGGTGGGAGGATCGCTTAAGCCCAGGAGTTGGAGACCAGCCTGGGCAACATAGTGAGACCCTGTCTCTACAAAAAATAAAAAATTAGCTGGACATGGGGTGCACACCTGTAGTCCCAGCTACTTGGGAGGTTGAGGCAGGAGGATCACTTGAGCCCAAGCAGACAAGCCTGCAGTGAACTATGATCACACCATTGCACTCCTGCCTGGGCAATACAAGACTCCGTCTCTGTCTCAAAAAAAGAAAGATAAAGGAAGAAAGGAGGAAGGAAAGAAAGAAATGCAGTCAAAGGAAGTACAGAAACCTAGAAAACATTTGGGAAGGATCTGCCAGGAGTTTGATTTTCTCAAGTGCAAGGTGAAGCACTTAGCTGTGGAGGCCTAGCCAGGCAATACCATGCCCCTGGGAGACAACAAGCAACTTAAGGATTCTCGACAGTAGCCAAATCTATCGGATGGAGAGATGGGAAAATGGGGTAGAGAATTAAAGCAGCATATGTGAAAAATCAAGGCAAAAGGAGACTATGGAATAGAAGGGCAAGCTGATGGGAGTAAAAAGGCATACTGAGAAAGAAAAAAATGCCTGGACCAATAGCACCCATTCATTTCACCCTCTGTCTTCCCTCCATATCCCCTTCCTCCCTCACTTCCCTTTTCCTTCCTTCCCTTACTTTTCCCTCTTTCCTCCCTTCAATCCCTCCTTTTCTTCCACTCCTTCCTTCTTTTCTCCCTTTCCCTTCCTCCTTTCCCTCCTACTACCCCATCCTCCTCCTTCCCTTCTTTCTCCCTTCCCCCCTCCCTGCTTTCCTTTCTCTTCTCTCTCTCTTCCTACCTCCAGCCCCTTCCTTCCCCTCCTTTCTTTCTGCCCTCTTTCCTTCCTTCCTCCCTTTCTCCCTCTTCCTTTTTTCTCTTTCTTTCTTTCATTTTCTTTTTCTTTCTCTCTCCTTCCTTCCTTCCTCCCTTCCTTCCTTCCTTCCTTCCTCTTTATTCTTTATTTTATATTTGAGAGACAGAATCTTGCTCTGTTGCCTAAGCTCGAGTTCAGGGTTGCAGTCATAGCTCACCACAGCTTCGAACTTCTGGGCTCAAGCAATCCTCCTGCCTTGGCCTCCCAAAGTGCTGGGATTACAGGCATGAGACATCGCAATGGCCTCCTTCTTTCCACTTTAATCTACTTTGTGCCAGGCAATAAGCCAGGATTAAAGATACAAATAGGTGACTCTGAGACAACAAATGAAATACTTTTAGGAACAGAGTAATTACTTTTGTCAATGGGGTACTCTGCTTAAACATCGGAAATGATTGGGAGGGTCACACTCAGTGAAGCCTGCCATTAATATGTCAGGCCTTCTCTGTTATTAGGAATCATTTTTCTCTGTGGTGGCTTCCAATTTTAAAAGCACTTTTACGTGCATTATCTCTCTTCATCTCCACAAAAGTCCTTACTTAGTCAAAATGTGCCGCATAGGCTTGGTGTGGTGGCTCACACCTGTAATCCTAGCACTTTGGGAGGCTGAGACAGGTGGATCGCCTGAGCTCAGGAGTTTGAGACCAGCCTGGGCAACATGATGAAACCCTGTCTCTACTAACATACAAAAAACCAGCGGGGCATGATGGTGGGCGCCTGTAATCCCAGCTACTTAGGAGGCTGAGGAACAAGAATTGCTTGAACCCAGGAGGCAGAGATTGCAGCGAGCCGAGATTGTGCCACTGCACTCCAACCTGGGCAACAAAGTGAAACTGTATCTATCTATCTATCTATCTATCTATCTATCTATCTATATACCACATAACTCACAGAACCCTGGGTGAGCACTTGTTCCTGAGCTCATTCCAATGGCTACTTTTCCCTAGAGAATTCCTCCGAGATGTCCCCTCTACAGCTCAAACATCCTTAAGTCCTCCAACATCTGGTCTTCTGTCAAGAAATAGTTTTCAATATCTTGCCTCCTTTATCACTCTCCTCCACACACATACAGTTTGTCAGTATTTGTCTTAAAAGGTCGTGCCCATATGTAAGTGAAAAATTCCAGATGTGCTGACACATTCTCAATAGCGGTGGCCTGCTTCTTCCACTTGACGGTTACCCTACTTCTTTTGAAGCATAAAGTTGAAAGAAGGTTTGGAGCGACACGTCACACTTCTGCATGCTATTGAACTTAAATCCGACTTCAGTTTTATTTAACCCCTTTCCACGTAAGATGCACAAGAGAATAACAGTCTATACCCATAAGTGTTAAAATAGAAAAAGGATAAACAAATACATCCTTGTTTAGGTACAGTGGCTGCTAACTTCTAGAGTGTAGGGAAGGGGGGTTTCTAACCCTTTACCCTATACCCTTTGCTACTACAGTCATGTGTCACTTAAGGACAGGGACACGTTCTGAGCAATGCATCATTAGGTGATTGCATCATTATACAAATGTGGAGTGTACTTACACAATCCTAGGTGGTGTAGCCTACTACACACCCAGGCTACATCGTACAGACTATGGTTCCTAGGCTACAAACCTGTACAGCAAGTTACTGTACTGAATACTGTAGGCAATTGTAACACAATGGAAAGTGTTTGTGCATCTAAATATATCTAACCATAGAAAAGGTAGAGGAAGAATATAGTGTGAAAGATAAAAAATGGTTCACACTATATATGAGTGGAGCTTGCAGAGCTGGAAGTTACTCTGGGCAAGTCAGTGAATGAGTGGTGAGTGAATGTGAGGGCCGAGGACATTACTGTACACTCCTGTGGACTTTATAGACACTGGACATTTAGGCTACACTAAGTTTATGAAAAAAACTATTTTTTTTGAGGCGAAGTCTTGCTCTGTCATCCAGGCTGGAGTGCAGTGGTGCAGTCTCAGTTCACTGCAACCTCTGCCTCCCAGATTCAAGCAATTATCCTACCTCAGCCACCCAGTTAGCTAGGGTTACATGTGCACACCACCCTGGGTGTTTTAGTCCATGCTAGAGTTAAAGCTGGCCCCCAGATCAAGGGCCTGGCTGTCAGGACAGAGAGGAGAGGGTGTATATGATGCTTGATGACTAGTTGTGTATAGAGATTTGAGAATTATCCTCAGAGACCATCTATGCCTGTTCCCTTTTTATCCTGAATGAATATGAATTGATGGAATGACTCTAGTGGTCACGGAGACTGTCACACAAAATAAAATCCATTCAGTTGACAAAATTCAAATGGAAACAATTCGTTCAAAAGCTCCTTCTTAACCACAGCCAGCGTTTCCAAGAATAAGCCCTGTTCAGATAACAGCTTAACTGAGACTAAAAATCGGGGAGTTTCCACACTTGGCATTGCTCACTATTTAAATGAGCATTGAATAATGGGGTTAAAATTCACTGAACAGAAAGTGGAAGAAGACCAAAAGCTCTCAGTGCACACTGGCCAGGAAACTGCACGAAGAGCAAAGGGGAACTGGACTGTAAATAGAATCAGGAGCACCAGACAGAATTAATTTACACAAAGTCATCAGTGTTTCCTGCAGCAGCGTGAAAGTGAACGGGGCTTTATTCAACTCTACAGATGAACCCAGCTGAACTCAAAATAAATCCCATGCAGCAAACAGCAATACAGGCCAGCAAATAGGTTCCTACCTTTTTTATTCTTGCGATGGAAAGCTTGGTATCAAAGTTTAATTAACTAGTGAAATTGATTTGTGTACTTTCTCCAGATACATTTGTCATAAATTGAAAATAACTTCTAAAGTGATGGCCTCACTGTCTCATATTCTAGAGACCTTGAGATCTACCATTCTTAATTTATTTTTTCACTTAAGTGGTTCATTCACTTATTAATTTTTATTTATTATTTATTAAACATCTATGTGCCAGCCACTGTGCTATATAGTAGAGACACAAACCAACCAACAGTTCCTTCCCTTAAGATGCACAGGAGACCAGCATATAACCTCACAAGTTAAATTTACATATTGGTCTGGTGATCAAAGTGGTGCAGATGATGTCAGCTTCCTGGGTGCAAAGGCAAGGTACTGAATGCTCAGGCAGGGGGATTTCAGGATCCAGTTGTACAGTCCATCCACAGTATCCAGATGCTGTACTGCAAAATTGCCTTATTTTTATTTTTCTTGAGATGGAGTCTCGCTCTGTTACCCAGGCTGGAGTGCAATGGCACTATCTTGGCTCACTGCAACCTCTACCTCCCAGGTTCAAGTGATTCTCCTGCTTCAGCCTCCCAAGTAGCTGGGATTACAGATGTGCTCCACTATGCCCAGCTAATTTTGTATTTTTTAGTACAGATGGGGTTTCACCATGTTGGCCAGGCTGGTCTTGAACTCTTGATCTCAGGTGATCCACCTGCCTCAGCCTTCCAAAGTTCTGGGATTACAGGTGTGAGCCACCAGGCCTAGTCAACAAATTCACCTTCTTGCTAACATTTATTTGTAACCTCAAGGTCAATACTGTGACAGTTTTGGGGTCACCTGTGGATATGAGAGTAGTGAAAATTTTGAGTCACCTGATGCACACATTCCCAGCTGAGGTGGAACAAGGCAACCCTCTGCCTCGTTTCAGCTCTTGTATTGTAAACAAGTGTCCTTTTTGAAGTCTATTTAATACCATATTTTCCCAATTTTTGTGCTTTTCATAGGTGATTTCTCTGTTTAAAATGGCCCCAAGCATAGTGCTGAAATGATATCTAATGTCCCAAAGTGCAAGAAGGCTGGGATGCACTTCATGGAGAAAATGCATATGTTAGAGAAGCTTCATTCAGGCATGAGTTATTGTGCTGTTAGCCGTGAGTTCAATGTTAATGAATCAGCAATGTACATTAAATAAGGCATCTTTAAACAGAAACACACATGAAACAACATTATGCCCTGATGGACTGACAAAAATGCTGTGAGCAGAGGTGCATAGGAACTGTATCCTATATTTTCATTTAGGAGCAATGGTTTCATATTCATTAATTCAGTGTTCACAGCAACTTTATAGAACAGACCACTGTGAATAATGAGAATTGAGTGTATTTTAGAAACACTCTGTCTTAGTCTGTTCAGGCTACAGTGACAAGATACCTTAGACTGTATACTTTATGAACAACAGAAATCTATTTTTCACAGTCTGGGGCTGGGAAGTCTAACATCAAGAGACCAGAAGATCTGGTGTCTGGTGAAGGCCTTTTCCTTACAGATGGTGTCTTCTCACTGTCCTCACATGGCAGAAGGGCAAAAGGTCTCCCTCAAGCTTCTTTTATAGGGGCACTAATCCCACGCAGGAGGGCAATTCCCTCATGACCTAATCACATCCTAAGGGCCCTACTGAATACTGTCACATTGGGGATTAAATTTTAACCTGAATTTTGGGGAGACAAAGATTTAGGCCACAGCAGATCCTTTTGGTGGAGTTGTGGTCAATGGGTTGAAGGGTCTGTGGCTTGCTGTCACTGAATTCAGTGAGACTATCCTAGCAGTTCATCTGAAAAGATGAGAGCCTACACCAAAGTAGTAGCAGTGAGGATCAATTCATTCATTTATTCATGCAGCAACTATTGCTTGAACACCTATGACATGGCGGGGCACTACACTAGATATGGGAGGTATTTGGGAGCACAAGACAGATAAAGCCCCTTTATCGTGGAGTTTTTTATTGAGTGGGATGAAGAGGAGAGGTCAGATGGACAGATACTAAGGATGGGGAACCAACAGTGACTGATTACAGGGGAAGAGAGAAGAAGTCAAAGGTAAGCCCAGGTTCTGTGTCAGGCAGCAAGGTGAATGTGCTAATTCTCCCAAAGAGAAGGAACATAACAGGAGAAACAGTCTTCAAAAGGGATACATGTTAATTTAGAGGCAATGGGGAAATTGCCAATCAGAAGTCCAGTGGCACGCAAATCTATGAAATCAAGAAAACCAGGTAAACCCAGAAATGAAGAAAATAGTCACTACCCCTCACCCCTCTCAAGATGAGCTCCAGGCAAGATTGTGAAGTCAAGAACCATCTCTCAGCAGTTCCCTCATTCTTGGAGCCTGCCCTTTGGGTAAAGTCCCCTGTCATTCATCATGGTCCTGAGGCCATTTGCCTCTCTCATACGCTCACCCTTCTTGCAAGGGGCCTCACTTCCAGCTCCTTTGGGTGCCAGCTCCCTCCTCGTCTTTTGCATCCTCAACTAACTTCCTTTATCCCTTCAGTATCTAGTCAGGTTCTGGTTCCCATAGTGCAGCCATCACCCACCAGCTAGCCAACCAGGTTATAAAAATAGAACAGAAGAGGAGCAGAAGTTCTAGACAATTGCCTGAGTCCCCAGTCTGTTTTCTCCTTTTTTTTTTTTTTTTTTTTTTGCATCCCATACACCGATCTCTTTAGCTGGTTCATACACCAGCTTCCACGTCATTTCTGGCTTCCTTGGCTGTCCTTACTTTGCACCTGTATTAGTCTGTTTTCCCACTGCTAAGAAGAACTACATGAGACAGGGGAATTTATAAAGAAAAGAGGCTTAATTGACTCACAGTTCCACATGGCTGGGGAGGCCCCAGTCAAAGGAGAAGCAAGGCATGTCTTTCATGGCGGCAGGAGAGAGAGTGAGGGGAGAAGTGCCACACTTTTAAACCATCGGTTCTTGTGAGAACTCACTATCACAAGAACAGCATGGGGGAAATCCATCCCCATGATCCAATCGCCTCCCACTAGCTCCCTCCCCTGACACATGGGGATGGGAATTACAATTTGACATGAGATTTGGGTGGAGACACAGAGCCAAGCCATGTCAGCACCCCACTCATGTCCCCCACTTTTGCAGGGCCTCCTTGCCTCAGGGAAGAAGCTCCCTGCTCAATGTCTGGCCTGTGGAACCCATCAGCCAGGTTAGTGCTTGCACCTGCCAGAGGAGGATTGCAAACACTTTGCTTCTAGTGTCAGTCCATCTTTCAAACCAGTGCTCTCGGGGGATGTAGGTGGTTATAGGGAGTTGAATCATTGTTTTTATACATGGCTTATTTACCCCACCAGTTTTAAGCTGCTTAGTGGCAGGGGGTATGCTTTACTCATCATCAAATCATCCTCAGCATCCAGCACAGTAAACATCACATAACAGGTACTGGAAAAAGATTTGTAAAGTTAAGCCCAAAAGTAGGAATTTTAAGGCAGAGGGTGATCTTATGGCAGTGGAGTGGTAAGAGGATGCCTTGATGACAAGCAGTGCTTTTTATATTCTTTAAATTGTCTCCTCCAGGCTGTTTCAGACAGGCAAAAAGGGACTGTGGTCCTTGAGGGAACGTTAGTAAGTAAGGTGAGTCCTATACTTGCCCTGGCTTCTGCCTGGAGACATTTTCTGGAACCCAGGCAGAGCACTGGGGGGCTCACTGCTGAAGAGACTGAAATTGAAATTTGGAGAGCATGTGGGGCAGGGCATCAGAGAGGAGAAATCTGTGCAGAGGAAGCGTCCTGGAAATCTGCATGGAGATACCTTTGGGTCTTTGCTGAAGTCTACAGCTTCTACTGATGAACTGTCAGGTGAACGATTGCTAGAGCTGGCCCAGCACTGGGGGAAGCTGAATTCTAACAGGCCAGAGGGGGAGAGATGAGGCAGCATGCTCAGGGCATTCAGTGGAGAAACGAGAAGTTTCCCTTCTCAATAGCAGGACTCTACTAGCCCTGGGCAAAGACATTTGTTGTATTTAAATTGACCAACTCACGGAAAGTCCTATTTCTACATTTCTTTGTGTGTGTGTGTGTGAGACAGTGTCTTACTGTGTCACCCAAGCTGGTGTGCAGTGGCACGATCTTGGCTCACTGCAACCTCTATCTCCCAGGTTTAAGTGATTCTCCTGCCTCAGCCTCCCAAATGGCTGGGATTACAGGTGCGCGCCACTGTGCGCCCAGATAATTTTTTTGTATTTTCAGTAGAGATCGGTTTCACCGTGTTGGCCAGGCTGGTCTCGAACTCCTGACCTCAAATGATCTGCCCGCCTCAGCCTCCCAAAGTTCTGGGATTATAGGTGTGAGCCACTGCACCTGGCCTATTCCTTAATGTACAAATATACAGCCTAACTATCTTCTACACATTCAGATCCCTCAAAACACCCTGACACCATCAGTTTGAGACATACAATTAGCAAAGAAAATTTTATAAAATTAGAGCTTAATGTCAAAAGAAGACTCTTAGTAACTTCTTTTTGTTCAGCACTGCATGATTTCTTTTTAAAATATATAATATTTTAATAAAAATTAAATGTTTTTTATGTGTCAATTATGGATAACATAAAGATGAAAATAAAGATGGCGTATAATCCCATCATTCACACAGACAACCATTCCATGCACTGTGTCATTTTAAAAGAGCACTTTCTCATACGTGTCTCATCTGGTCATCATGGCAACGGATTAAGCAGACAAAGTGTATATGATTAAGCAGACAGAGTGTATATTATTGTGCATATTTTACAGATGAAATTAAATGGCTTGCCTAAGGACACATGGCTTAATGGCCAGGAAGCCAGATGTGGAATCAGATACTCTGATTGTAGATGCTTCTAGGCCTTGGGAGCTGCAGTTCCCAAGGAGAGTGAGTATACTCTCACACAGGCTTTATACCTTTTTCCAGCAAGGTATCAAAGAGGCCAAGGAAACGTTTCAACTATAACTAGCGAAGAAATTTTTAGGCTGAAAGAGTTAAGGAAAACCCTCCAGGGAAGTAAAGAGAAATGCTTTCAGAATGAGTCATATTTCCTTGGATCAAAGAAAAAGACCGTGTTTCATTTCACTTGTAGGTAGTAGATTTTAAGAGGAAAAGAAGGACTCCCTAGTTTATATCCCACACATTAACAAAGTTGATTTCCAACCTGTGAGAGTGCAGGCAGCCCACATCAAGAATCACACTTGTGCAACTAGAGATACCAGAAAAATAATAATAATAATAATTACTCTGGGATAATTCGAGGATGAAACTAAGGAAATGACAGGGGAGGAGTCCTGAAATTTAAATGATAATCTTGGAAATCTCAGAAGAACAGAGAATTCTTCCATTTCCTAAATCTGCTATTTTTTTAAAAAAGCAGATTCATGCATGAATGCACCCTTGTTTTTGTTTTTGTTGTTGTTGTTTGAGACAGGGTCTTGCTCTGTTGCCTAAGGTGGAGTGCAGTGGTGTGACCACGGCTCACTGCAACCTCAAACTCCTGCGCTAAGTGATCCCCCTGTCTCAGCCTCCTGAGTAGCTGAGTCCACCCTTCTTAAAATCATCCTTTCAGCTGTCTTTCCGTCTTCCTGTCCTTTGAAAGCAGCCTAGGGAAGTCGCCACAGCCTAGCTCCTTCTCAGACTGTGGACTGCCCATTTATGTTCTTAGAGCCAATGCTGTCCTTTTAGCCAGAGTGAGTGAGTAGCAGAGTAAGACAAATTCACAAAGGAGGTGAAAAGGTTTGCCTTGGCCTCATCCTCACTCACCCCCTTTGCCATCCCTATCTTAAAATAAATTTTCTTTCTTTTTTTTTTAATAAAGACGGGGTTTCACCATGTTGGTCAGGCTGGTCTTGAACTCCCAACCTCAGGTGATCCGCCTGCCTTGGCCTCCAAAGTGCTTGGATTACAGGTGTGAGCCACCACGCCTGGCCTTAAAATAAATTTTCTTAAACACAAGCGAAGAAGCACATGACCAGCAGCTTTAATTGAGCCTCAGGTTTACGTGTAAAGAGGGCTGTGGGATGGACTCCCAATACGTGGACAACCAGGATGGTCTCTGCTCTGACTCCAGGTCTGGTCACCTCACTCCATTCTCTCCTATCATCCTCACCATTCCTAACTGTGGTTTCTGCTGAAGGCAAGAGGCCTCCTCATTTCCAGAACATCTCAAAATCATGGACTTCTCCATTTGCATATCTACTCTTCCTGCATGTATTAACCCTCTTAGGGTGGTTTAACCAGCAAGCTCTGATGAGCACTACATAGTTCTGCTGTCTGGGCAGATTTCGCTGCTGACAAGAGATCAAGTTCTACAGATAAAGTCCATTTATTACAGGACATTTCCTGTTTCAGCCTTAAGATGTAGCCCATCTGGCTAGGTGCAGTGGCCCATGCCTGTAATTCCAGCACTTGTAGAGGCTGAGGCAGGTAGATCACTTGAGCCCAGGAGTTCAAGACCAGCCTTGCAACATGGCAAAACCCCATCACTACAAAAAATACAAAAAGGTAGCTGGGCGTGGTGGTGCATGCCTGTAGTCCCAGCCACTCAGGAGGCTAAGGCAGGAGAATTGCTTGAGCCTGGGAGGTGGCGGCTGCAGTGAGCTGTGTTTGTGCCACTGCATTCCAGCCTGGGTGACAAGATGAGATTCTGTCATCTTGTCAAGAGGAGGGCCAGGCGTGGTGGCTCATGCCTGTAATCTCAACACTTTGGGAGGCTGAGGTGAGCAGGTCATGAGATCAGGAGTTAGAGACCAGCTTGACCAACATGGTAAAACCATGTCTCTACTAAAAGTGCAAAACAATTAACTGGGTGTCGTGGCAGGTGCCCGCAAACCCAGCTACTAGGGAGGCTGAGGCAGGGGAATTGCTTGAACTAGGGAGGTGGAGGTTGCAGTGAGCTGAGATCACGCCACTGCACTTCAGCCTGGACGACAGAGCGAGGCTCTGTCTCAAAAGATACATACATATATACAAATAAAAATAAAGAAAGAGGAGGAGGAGAGACCTGAGTTAGCATGCTTAGCCCACTTACCATGGGATGCCCTGCACCACCTCCAGAAAATGCAGGGAGTCCCCACCAGCAAGAAAATCCTCATCAGATGCAATCCTTTTTTTTTTAATTTTTTTATTTAAAATATGGAACACTTCACAAATTTGCGTGTCACCCTTGCACAGGGGCCAAGCTAATCTTCTCTGTATCGTTCCAATTTTAGTATATGTGCTGCCGAAGCGAGCACCAGATGCAACTCTTTAACCTGGGACAACTCAGCCTCCAAAACTGTAAGAAGAAATAAATTCCTTTTTTTTTTTTAAATAAATTACCCAGTTTTGAGAATTCTGTTATAGGCAACAGAAAATGGACTACTAACGTTGATACCGCCCTGCACGGGTTAGGTTTTAGTACCCCAGTGCAGAACCGCTGAGGCCAGAGTCTAGGAGAGCAGCAATGAGGAAAGAGAGGCAGAATCACAGGAACAGGAAAATTGAATGGGAGGGAGAAGAGGAAGGGGAGAATAAATAACTGCAAGATTTCTGGACAGGGCAGCTAGATGTGTGGTGGGATGATGTGATCAAACAGGGACTATGCAGGCAGAGGAGGAGGAAATTTTGGAGTAAGACAATGCTTCCCATTTGGGTCATGTTGAGTTCAAGTTACCTGTGAGAAAATTAAGTAGAAAAGTGTTAAATTCTGCAGTCTCTAGGGTCTAAGCTGGGAAGAGAGATAGCAGCTAGAGAATTACATGCGGGGGTCATGAGCTTGGCTGGGGGAAGTGAAACCAGGTGGAGTGAGAAGAGAAGGCTAATAATGATATGCCAGGGAACACTGGCTCAGTCATGGAGGCAAAACTATTTTGAGTTACTGATTTCCTAGACCATGGACTAAGGAATTGATCCTCTATTAGTATGTGCAGGGGTGAATCAGATGTCTCTTCTTCAATAAAATTAGGAATTTCTTACTTCATAAAACTGGTAAAACATGAAATTCACAGGCCGTAATGAATAATCATAATGCTACTTATATGACACTAACTCACAGCATTTGTCTCTAAGGTCTTCTAAACCTAAATAGAACAGTCTCATGAAGGACAAAGAAAAGAAATAAGCATCCCTGACATTGAAGAATGTGCTGCTCAAAGACAAACACTTGATTCAGACTCAGAAGTGGCAACTTCTATGCCTAAGAAACCCATTAAATGGTCTTCTCCCATTTCTATTAACGTTAAGTCTTAAGTGCATAGGGGATCTTTTATTTTTTATTCCTCACTTCCGTGCATTCATTTCTGAGCCCTATGATGTCATTCGATAAGCATTAGATGATAAAATGCATCCCGTTGTTTACCACAGACAGAATATTCCATAATATAATACTTAAGATAGCATTTTCCCATTGAACAGACCAAAGAATCCTCAGCAGGCATATACAGAAGTGGTCACATGAGGGTTTTTTCCAGCACTCTCGGATGTTCTTCAGAAGGCCTAAAGTCAAAAGAATAGTAAAAATTTTTTCCCAAATGTGTGGACGGAGCAATATCCCTTAAAACCTCACATGTTAAAATTCTAATCCCTTGTATCTTAGCATGTGACCTTATTTGGAGACAGGGCCTTTAAAGAGGTAATTAAGATAAAATGAGATCACTAGGGTGAGGTATAATCCAACATGACTGATATTCTTAAGAGGAGGAAATTTGGACAGTTACAGAGGAATGACCACGTAAGGACTCAGGAGAAGACAGCCAGCAGCACGTCAAAGAGAGAACCCTCAAAAAGAACCACCTCTGCCGACACATTGATCTGGGACTCTTCCCGCCTCCGGAACTGTGAGATAATACATTTCTGCTGTCAAAGCCGCCAGTCGGTGCCGCTTTGTCATGGCGGCCCGAGCAAACCAATACATCAAATAAGCGATATTTCATGTCTCTGTATGACTATAAAGCAACAAGAAATGACTGGATATGGGTGGAGAACTCTAGCCTGCAATGTTTTCATGATGCGGGCCATAAAAGTGGATGCCACCTTACAAAGGGTCGCCTTAAACCCTTGGTGATTACAATAAACGCAATGCTTCAGTCCAGGAAAAAGACAAAGCTGCTTTCAAGGGAAGGCAGGAAACAGTAATCTGAAACTCCATCTGTGCAATGACCACAAATAAAAGCAAATGTGTTTGCAGTAGGCCTTGCCTTCTGCCCGAATTTTCTTTGGTTAAAACTGGGTAACCTGGCACCTCAATATTAGTGGCCATTTATAAGTAATTGCTGGCAACAGGGGAAAGGCAGACATCCAAGGCAGATGAGAAGGGGAGAAGGGGAGGCAGGATGTGGGGTAAATGTGCAAGATGCTCAGTTCGAGCCGGTCCACAGGCCCTTGTTCCAAAAAAATGGAATTTCTCTAATCAGTGTTTGCTGAAAGCAAACTCTGTTTATCTTCTGCCATGGTGAAATTAAGGTCCTTTCAGAAGAAAGCAGGAAGGAAATTTAATTTGCTTGCTCTCCTCTCTTTGAATTTGTTTCCTGCAGAAAAATCCAGTGAGTTGATTTTGAAAAAGACCTATATAATTATGGTTCCCTAGATTCTGACATATTTTCTCTTCTATATGGTTTATAACTTTGGATTTCTCTTTCTTTTCCTCTTTCTTTCTTTCTCTCTTTCTTTTTCTTTTTGAGATGGAGTCTTACTCTGCCACCCAGGCTGGAGTGCAGTGGCGCATTCTTGGCTCACTGAAACCTCTGCTTCCCAGGTTCAAGTGGTTCTCCTGCCTCAGCTTCCCAAGTAGTTGGGATTACAGGTACCCACCACTATGCCCAGCTAATTTTTGTATTTTCAGTAGAGACAGGGTTTCACCATGTTGGCCAGGCTGGTATTGAACTCCTGACCTCAGGTGATCCGCATGCCTCAGCCTCCCAAAGTGCTGGGATTACAGGCATGAGCCGCCATGCCCAGTCTTTTTTTTTTTAATGAACCCTCACTCTGTTGCTCAGGCTGGAGTGCAGTGGCACAATCTTGACTCACTGCAACCTCTACCCCTTGGATTCAAGTGATTGTCCTGCCTCAGCCTCCTGAGTAGCTGGGACTACAGGCACCCAAGCCTGGCTGATTTTTGTATGTATAGTAGAGATGGGGTTTCTCAGGGTTTCTGGGCCAGGGTGGTCTCGAACTGCTGACCTCAGGTGATCCACCTGCCTTGGCCTCCCAAAATGTTGTAATTACAGGCATGAGCCACCGAGCCTGGCCTTCTTTTTCTTTTACTTCTCTTTCCCCTCCCTCCCTCCTTCTCTCCCTTCCTTCCTCTCTCCCCTCCCTCCCTTACTTCCTCCTTCCCTCTTTCTCTCCTTCCTTCCTTCCCTTCTCCCTTCCTTCCTTCCCTCACCCCCACCCTTCCTTCCCTCCCTCACCCCGCCCTTCCTTCCCTCCTTTCTTTGGGAGCAGAGCTATCTTTAACATCCCTACCCAGAGACAGAGATCCACTCTCCTGCTCATCGTCTTGCTACATTGTCTGTTAACCTCGATGTTGCCCATACATTCTATCCAGAGCTGGAGTCCCTTAAAGCAGGGTTGCGCTGTGATGTGGAGGAATCCTAGCACATTGCCCTCGGCCCGCCCAAAGTCACAAAATCATTCATTCACAGATTGTTAAGTAGCATGAGAGGCAGAGAGATGGCTGCCAAGAACATTTACGGGGCATCCCTCTGACTATCCTCTCTACACATCCTCTTACCAGCTCATGATGTAGAACAGTGTTCTGTTCCAATCAGGGCTAACACCCTTAACCGATTTCTGAGGCCAAATTGTTCTCCCATTAGGGGCCCAAGTCATGTCAGCCTTTTTCAGTCACCCCTGAACCACCCTCAAGGATTATTGGGGACTTTCTCTTCCTCTGATAATCTGTCCTATCACCCAGCAAAGAGCCAGTAGTGGAGAAAAAGCCCCTAGGGATTGCCCCGCCCCAGCTCCCCTGAAGAATGGGCCTGCAAAGGTGAAACTGAAGAAAATGCTACAACCATGGGGAGGGACCCAAGAGGAAAGGGTGTGGGTCAACTGTTGTGCCTAAGGACAAAGCAAACAGCTGGGGGCTGGGGGGAAAGTGATTGTTATCAGTTCTTCTAGAGGAACTGTTTTTTTCCAGGAGGTGCTAGGACGGGTGTGGATGTGTAGGCACCAGCTTGAAAAGCAGTTCCTTACAATCATACCCACCTTGGTTTAATCCTCCTCCAACCACTGGCTGACAGTGAGACTGCAGACATCTCATCCCAAATTGAGAACCACACTACCTAATGGGGATAATTTAACCCTTCACACCCACCATCCTGCCAGGGTAGCTCTGATGAAATAGCTGGGAAAGTTTCGTTTCCCTACTGTCTTTCTTTCATGCCTTTATCTATAGGCACAGCTGCTTAAGGAAACCAGATGGCCTAGGATGCTGCCAGAGCTTCTTGACCCCTAAACAAATACCAGAGGAAGATAAGATCCGGAGAAACCAGTGCAGATTCCAACAGGCAACCCCTCTTGCCTTTAGTTGATTAACATGTCGTTATAATGCTAAAATTCCCTTCCCTAGGAGAAGCTCACCACTATTTGGTGTACATGCAATGTATGAAGAAGCATGTGTATGAAGTATGCGCGTGTATCTGGAATCCCACCCTGCACATGCTAACATACCTCTCCCACTCCCCACCCAGTCCTTAAAAACCTTGCCTCCTGTTGCTCAAGGAAACATGCCCTTGTAATGAGAGCTTCCCTTTTCCATTCTCTGGGCAATAAATATAGCCCAATTGCCTTTTCCAATCAGACGTCATTTCTTTGCAACTGATATGAAATTGGGAAAGGACTCAGTTTACTGATGACAACCCCACCCTCCACATACGTCAATGCATCTGAACCTAAGTGGGTGTTGTGAGTACTGAGAATGCTGGTGAAGACCTGGAGAGCCTGAAAGGGCTGGATCAAAGGCCACAGCCACTCTCAGAGAACAAGGCCCAGGGAGATCCCTACACCTTCCCTATCACTATAGAGACCAGAGCTTTGCAAGTCCACCTGACACATAGAGCTGACACACACAACTGTCTGTCCACTCAAAACATACACCCCTAGAGCTAGAGAGCAGCAGCAGGAGGGCTTTTGAGAGAGAACAGCAGAATGTCTTTGTTATAACTAAAATTTCAATGCTAAAAAAGAAATAGCACTCGAAGAAATATCCTCTCAGCAAGGCAGTTTACTTCTATAGAAGGGTGTGGCTCATGGCTGGAGCAATGGTGAGTGCACATTTGGACAAGGATGGGAAAGGGTACTTATTCCTAATGGGGGTCACCCCTATTGCTATGTTATTCCCCTATTGGCTATGGTTAGATCGCACAAGTGGTCTAATCCCAATTGGCTATTTTAAAAGAGCAGGGGTAGGAGCTGGAGTGGCAGGGTGGGTGAGACGGTTATGGGCAGGTCAGAGCAGGGGTGACCTAGATCAAAGCAGGTGACCAGAGAAGGTGACTGGAACAGGTGACCAAACCAGATGACTGGGATGAGTCAGGATGGAGCCAGGGGGCCGGGGGGATCAGATGTGAACTACTGATTAGAACCAGTGGAGAAGGTTGTTTACTGAAAATACAAGGAAGTTAAAACTTTAAAATGAAGGACAAATAACTGAACATACTGACATACTGGTTCTTTGATGAGAAATTTAGAACTCATTGTATCCAGTATCTTGTAGGTACTTGCTCAGGTAAATTCGGAGGGGCCTAAGGTCAAATACAATTCTTCCATCTGGCACAGAAGCTGGGACTCTTGATGGCGGCAGCACCCTAACCATGGAGGTTACACTGAGAGAGAGAACATAGTCTTTGGAGTGTGTCTCATGTCACCTGAAGAATGACTAGCTTCATATGTCTGCAAAGGAGAGCTTCATTTCTCATAAAGGGCTGCAGATTGCGGGGTGGCCATTCTGACAGGCTGGGAAGTGTAGCCTCCAGCCAGAAGCCAGAAACAAACACTTTAAGGGAGAGGCAAAGAGAACAGGAATCTAAGCTGAGCAGGGTGACCTAATATACATATTTAATAAGCTATAGGAGGAGACACAGATATTCATAAAGAAAACAGTGTACACTGGAAGACTGAACACCATGCCATGCCCCTTTATGGGTCCTGTGCACAAAAAGGCAGCATTAGCATGATCGGAGAGGGGGACTTTTCAGCCCTCTGACATCAAAAGGTGAAGCAGAGAGCATGAATACCTGTACTGCGCATTCTCCGTAAACTGGCCAGAGCCACTCCTTGGTAGGTAATCTCTTATCAGGCAAAAGAGGAGGGGCAATGTCCAGCTGCTGGTTCATCTCAGTGGTGGAGTCTTTTGAAAGGGCTGGTTTCTGTTCAGCCCTCAGGGAAGAAAGCCTCATCTCGGTTATTGAGGGAGAGGGTATAGCGAGGTATGTCTGATCCTCTATCCCATCACAGCCAAGAACTCAGTTTTCAAGGTTACTGTGGCTTCCCTTGGCCAAGCAAAGGTCCATTCAGTTAGGTGGGGGGCTTAGAATTTTTTTTTTTTTTTTTTTTTTTTTTTGAGGCAAGGTCTGGCTCCGTCACCCAGGCTGGAGTTCAGTGGCACAATAACAGCTCACTGTAACCTCCATCTCCTGGGTTCAAGCAATTCTCCTGCCCCAGCCCCTGAGTAGCTGGGACTATAAGCGCACGCTACACGCCCAGCTTATTTTTGTATTTTTTGTAGAGACAAGGTTTTTCATGTTGCCCAGGCTAGTCTCAAACTCCTGAGCTCAGGTGATCTGCCCATCTCGGCCTCCCAAAGTGCTGGGATTACAGGTGTGAGCCACTGCACTGGGCCAAGGCTTAGAATCTAATTTTTAGTTGACACTTTCATCTGACTTGCTGTTGAACTAAACCAGAGGAGGTTCAGGGCTTGCAAGTTGACTGTCATGATCCTTCACCACTGGGGTGAGCTGGTAGGGGCAGGACAAGATTTGAAGGGCCCAGAAAGACCTCTGCTTTGCAAACCCTGATGTCATAACCCTCATTTGTATCCTTCCGCCTGCTCCCTGTGGATTAGAGTCCAGAGAGGAGCTGGCACAGTGATTAGTTGAGACCCCTGAGTCCCCATGATGGAGGTGTCATTTCCTACTGCAGTTGTTTTTACAGTGTTCACAGAAGCCCCAGACGCTCCAAGGAGCCCTTCCAGGCCACCTAGGCAGAAGAAGCAGGGATGTGACACGGCAGAGATCTAGGCTGACACCCTCCCTCTGCTTCGACAGAGCAGACACAATTTCTCCTACTTTCTGTATTTATTGAGCTTCTGGGTAGGATTTTATTTCAATAAAGGCTTATTAGTTAAGGTTCTTTGGTTGAAAGCTATGTAAACAACTCAGGCAAATAAGCAAAAAAAAAGGATTTATTGGAAGCATGTAGGGCCGAGGTGTTTTTCAAAGCCAACAACCAATTTTCTGATTTCCTGGACACTAGTTGGGTGTTCTACAATTCAATTCCATTTTAACACAAACTACCCAGAGTTAGCACAGACCTCACGTCTTGGGGGCTCGGTGACACAAGACTACTCCCCCACCTCAGACAAGGCCAGCTGCAAGTCCCGGGCCTCCTGTACTTCTGACCCACAAGCTATAAATCAGGGCTTTCCATGACCCTCTCCTTCAGTTCAATAATTTGTTAGAACACCTCATATAACTCAGGAATTCTTGGTATTACTGCTTTAAAAAAAAAATACGACTGAGCGCGGTGGCTCATACCTGTAATCCCACCATTTTGATTTTGAGAGGCTGAGGTGGGTGGGTCTCCTGAAGTCGGGAGTTGATGACCAGCCTGGCCAACATGGTGAAATCCCATCTCTTCTAAAAATACAAAAAAAAAAAAAAAAAAAAAAAAATTAGCTGAGCGTGGTGGTGTGCACCTGTAATCCCAGCTACTCAGGAGGCTGAGGCAGAAGAATCGCCTGAACCTGGGAAGCAGAGGTTGCAGTGAGCCGAGATTGTGCCACTGCATTCCAGCCTGGGCAACAAAGCAAGACCTTGTCTGAAAAAGAAAAAAAAAAGCATACAACTCAGGAACAGTCAGTTGGGAGAGATGCATCAGGCAAGATGTGGAGGGTGCACGGAGAAGCCTCCCAGGCCTCCTCAGCTGCGCCTTGTTCCCCTCTCGGCACCTTGAGCTGTTTATCGGCACAGCAGCTCATCAAATCTTATTTAAGAGTTTACAATAGTGCTTAATCTCCAGCTCCTCCCCTTCCTGGAGGCCAGTCAGTGGGAAAAGTGCCTACCCTCTAATCACTTTATTTTGTTTGTTTGTTTTTGAAACGGAGTTTGGAGTTTCCCTCTTCGCCAGGCTGGATCGCCCAGTGGTGTGATCTTGGCTCACTGCAACCTCCGCCTTCCGGTTTTCAAACGATTCTCCTGCCTCAGCCTCCTGAGTAGCTGGGATTACAGGCCCCGCCACAACACCTGGCTAATTTTTGTATTTTTAGTAGAGACGGGTTTCACCACGTTGGCCAGGCTGGTCTTGGACTCCTGACCTCGTAATCTGCCCACCTCTGCCTCCCAAAGGGCTTGGGATTACAGGTGTGAGCCACCGCGCCTGGCTTAATCACTTGATTTTCTGGTAAACCAGCCCATTCTGAGGATATCTTAGGGCCCCCACCCTAGTCTTCTCATTCGCATAAACTCAGGCATGGTCAAAAGGCGTTCTTTGTTGTAAACCAGTACAGCCCATATGGAAAACAGTGTGGAGTTTCCTCAGAAAAACTAAAAATAGATTCACCATGTGATCTAGCAACCCCCTGCTGGGTACATACCCAAAAGAAAGGAACTCAGTTTATCTAAGGGATATCTGCACACCATGTCTATTGCAGCGCTACTCACAACAGCCAGGATATGAATGGGTAATGAAAACGCGGTGTATATACACAATGGAATATTATTTAGCAATAAAAAGGAATGAAACTCATTTGCAGCAACCCTGGAAGAAACTGGAGGTCATTATGTTAAGTGAAATGAGCTACACACGGAAAGACACATATTGCAAGTTCTCACTCGGGACCTAACAAAGTTGATCCCATGAAGGTGGAGAGTAGAATGATGGTTGCCAGAGGTTGGGAAGGGTAAGTGGGAGGGGGGTGAAGAGAGGTTGGTTAATGGATACAAAATTACAGTTTCATAGAAGGAATACTTCTAGTGTTCAATAGCACACTGTAGTATAACTATAGTTAACAATAATTTATTGAATACTTCAGATAGCTAGAAGAGAACATTTGGGATGTTCCCAACACAAATAAATGATAAATGTTTGAGCTGATGGATATGCTAATTACCCTGCTTTGATCATTACACATTGTATACATGTATGAAAATATCTCCTGTACCCCATAAACATGTACAATTATTATGTATCAATTAAAAAGGGGAGCTCCCTATGAATTACAAAAGGCATTCTTATTACTCAGGAAATTCCAAGGATTTTTGGCATTCTGTGCCAGGAAATGTGAACAAAGACGAAATATATTTCTTATTATACAACAGCAGATCTGATGGGATCAAAGGAGAGGCTGAGGAAGCAGGTGTGGAATCGGGCTGCCTCGAAGGTCTTGGCAGGAAGGCTTGCTCATGAAGTTCTCAGACTGTCTCCATCAGCACATCACCCCTCTCAGGAGTTTACGCTGTGGAGGGGAGAGGAGGGCCCCTCGAGGCAGCCTCCTGGGCTCTCAGCCTCCATGTGGGGGAGAGGGCACCTGCCTCTAGATTTTTACTGAGACAGCACACTCCAGAGGGGCTGCCAGGAAACAGCAAATGTGCACATGCCTTGAAGGGACGAGAAGCTGGGTGTCAAAACCAACAAATGCCCATTACCAACATCCTGGAAATTACCAGGAGTAGAAAGAGCAGTCACAAATCAGCCACCTGTTCACTCCTTCCCCCACCCGCTCCAGATGTCACAAGACAGCTGCCAAGCGTGCTGCTTTCCCAGTGGGTTAGGAGCACGGGATCCATCAGACAGACAACTCAGTTCTCTCTCACTCTTCTTGGCCTTATTGTAGGGAACCACTCGTGCTGGATGCCAAGAACTGGTGACTTCTGCCATTCCTATTCTGTCTACACAGACTGTACCCTAACTCCACCCCATGCCATGTGTCAACACTTTGGAATCCTTGCTAATGCATGCATGACAGGATGGTGAGGGGGAGATGAAACAGACAGTGGAGAAGGAAAATATGTTAAGCCACTGCTCACTGCAGAAAGTGTCACTGTAGGCTGGGTCTGGTGGCTCACACCCATAATCCCAGCATTTTGGGAGGCCAAGACGGGTGGATCACCTGAGGTCAGGAGTTTGAGACCAGCCTGACCAACATGGTGAAACCTCATCTCTACTAAAAATACAAAAATTAGCCAGGCCTGGTGTCAGCCTCCCAAACTGCTGGGATTACAGGTGTGAGCCAGTGTGCCTGGTCACAAATAAAATTTTTTAAATGAAAAAACTGTATTTTCCAAGACAAAAAGAAATTTCATGACAAGAACTGCCCTGCTTTATGCTCTTGCTCATATTTTTAATATCTGGCTTAGTGGAAAACAGCAGACTTCTCTCTCATATCTGCTTCTGCATTCAATGCACTTTGATAAGTTGTTTTGGTTGAAGAATATAAAGAAAATCTTACTTTTGCACAGACATGTAGTTAGAAAATGGAGTTCAACAGCCTTTCAGATACTGAGGATTTTCTTCTTTGATCCTACATCAAAACTCAACAAGAGGTAGTTTTTAAAGGCTAGCTGTAATGTGGAATCTGAAATTTTATCAACGAACCTTTTATATGTTTTGTTTTGTTTGTTTGTTTGTTTTGAGACGGAGTCTTACACTGTTGTCCAGACTGGAGTACCAAGGTGCAGTCTCAGCTCACTGCAACCTCCGCCTCCCGGGCTCACATGATTCCCTTGCCTCAGCCTCTTGAGTAGCTGGGATTACAGGCACATACCACCACATCTGGCTAAGTTTTTGTATTTTTGGTAGAGATGGGGTTTTCCTATGTTGGCCAGACTGGTCTCAAACTTCTGACCTTGTGACCCACTGGCCTTGGCCTCCCAAAGTGCTGGGATTTCAGGCATGAGCCACTGCGCCCCGCCCTTTTATATACTTTTACACTAAAATCTATTGGTCATCCTGCACTCTGTTCTTTTTTTTTTTTTTGAGATAGGTTCTCACTCTGTTGCCCATGCTGGAGGACAGTGGTGCAGTCATGTCTTACTGCAGCCTCCATCTGGTGGCTTTGAGTGATCCTCCTGCCTCAGCCCCCTGAGTAGCTCGGACTACCTGTGCATACCACCATGGCCAGCTAATAGGATTTTAAAAATTTTAGCACAGACAAGTTCTTGCCATGTTGCACAGGCTGATCTTGAAATCCTGACCTCAGGCAATCGTCCCAAAGTGTTGGCATTATAGGCGTGAGCCACTACACCTGGCCTCAGACTGCACTTTGAATGGCTCTTTTACCAAGTAGCAATCTGGAAAATATTTCTTCACTGAGTTGTGCAGAATTTCCAAATAACAACATTTCACACAATAACAAAAAATCACATTCATTAATTTTACTACAAATCACACTGGAAAAGTTTTAGCTGATAAAAGTTTTCCAAAATTCTAATTTTCACTTGAGAAGCTGAATTTTATTAATGGCACTGACAGGCTCACTTTGCTCATGTTCATGAAAATGTCCATATGAACAACTCTAGTTTGTCTTTCAGTTGTTCTTTCAAGCAAAAATGATGATCCCTACAACTGGCTCAGCTCTGTCATACATGCTTTCTGCACGTTCGGTATACAGCAACGCTTCATGGATACTTTGTATTTCACCATTTGGAATATTAAAGAGGTCCTTATTAAAGGGTTGACACAACAAAAGCTAATAATATTGGGCCAGGCTCGGTGCCTCACACCTGTAATCCCAGCACTTTGGGAGGCCGAGGTGGGCGGATCACCTGAGGTCAGGAGTTTGAGACCAACCTGGCCAACATATAGTGAAAGCCTGTCTCTACTAAAAAAAAAAAAACAAAAATTAGCCTGGCATGGTGGTACATGCCTATAGTACCAGCTGCTTGGGAAGCTGAGGCAGGAGAATCGCTTGAATTCGGAAGGCGGAAGTTGTAGTGAGCGGAGATCGTACCACTGCACTGTAGCCTAGGCAACAGAGCAAGACTCCATCTCTAAAAAAAAAAAAAAAATTAATAGTCTTCTGTCCTTCATCCAACACATTCTTAAGTAAGAATGGCTTTTATTTTCAACCACAAGTGTGTGCTGAGAAAGAAGACCATGACAATGACCAGTGGTAGTAGAGTTTGGTGCCATTGCCTTGATCTGTGTCTGGAAGTTTTCTCCACTGCTGCCTCTGCACCAACGGGCGCAAATGGAAATAAAGTTATTCCAAGATAAATCATGAGATTCAGAAAGTTATTCAATCCTTTGAAAATTTATCACCATTTATATCTGTTGCTGAGCATTCATATAAAATAAGTGATTCTCTGAAGAATAGTTGGTGCTGATACAGCAAGTCAAGCCACGTCTATAGATTTGCTCAATTGTAAGACAAAAGTAAACTTCTGAAAATAAGATATTAACTCAGTCTTCATGTGTGCAGCTAAATCTTTGATTCAGTGAATCCCGGCAACATTTGAAGTGGCACTGCCTTGACTTTTACTGGCTTCTCATCCAGTGAGCATTCAGGAATGTCAGCTGTTCAAGACTTTCTTGGTCTCTCAGCTATTTCGTGGGCTTCTCCAGCCAAAGCAATGTGGCAGCTCACTCTGTTACATAGAGGCTTCAGTGACTTCCTCCTTTCTAGTTTGAAGAGCTGAGGAAATTTTGGCTTTTAAGGAGTTCATAGTACGTATGCATAAAATATTCAGTTCCTCTTTCTTTCAACTCTAAATGATCTTGAAAGAATGCCACAACTTACTGGTATCATAATACTATATGAAAATGTTTGTTGCATAAGACACAACAAGGTACGTAATGAACATCTGTAGAGCTGAGAAGATAGCTTTCATTATAATTTCTTTTCTATTCAGTTCTTATTTGCAGTTTTGCCCAGTTTCTTTGGAGTAGAGTCCTCCTTTACACTTGCTGATATGTCCATTTTGGTATCTTTAAACATAGAAGTCACAGCTATGGGTTGAAAAACAGATCTTCTAATCTCCCTTTTTAAAGCCAATAATCCATCCTCCTCGATTCTGAAGACGAAGCTTTGGCTCTGTTTTCGAGTTCTTGATAGATTCTAATCACTAATCCTTTGTCAATTTGTGTTGTGAATTTTTTCCACCAGTTTGTGGCTTATCTTTCCACTCTCATTATGATGTGCCTTGATGAACAGAAGTTCTCATTTTTAATATAGTCAAATGTCTTGGTTTTCCCTTTATAATTTGTATTTTTGTGTCTTGTGTAAAACATTTTTTTTGTTTTAAATATTGTCTTGTAGAAGTTTTATAGAGTTGTCTTTCATATTTAAGACTTCAGTCTATCTGGAATTGATATTTATGTACAATATAATGTAGGGATTTTATTTCATCATTTTCTCCCACTCATCCGAAATGCTACATTTCATTTGTCCTAAATGAAATATACACATATGCCTGGGCCTATTCCTAGGTCCTCCATTGTGTTTATTGTTCAGAGGGTATATCTTGTGCCAGTACTACACTGTCTTATTATTGCTTGGAAAATTACAGCTTACTTCTTATATTTATTTATTTTTTTTTTCTTTTTTTTTTGAGACAGAGTCTCGCTCTGTCACCAGGCTAGAGTGAAATGGCGTGATCTCGGCTCACTGCAACCTCCACCTCCCTCGTTCAAGTGATTCCCCTGCCTCAGCCTCCTGAGTAGCTGGGACTACAGGTACACGCCACCACGCCTGGCTAATTTTTTGTATTTCAGTAGAAACGGGATTTCACCATGTTGGTCAGGCTAGTCTAGAACTCCTGACCTCGTGATCCACCTGCCTTGGCCTTTCAAAGTGCTGGGATTTTAGGCATCAATCACTGTGACCGGCCACTAACTTGTTATATTTCATAGGCAGGTCTCTCTACCTTGTTCTTTTAAGGAGTGTCATGACTATTCTTGATCCTTTTTCATCTGCATAAATTTCAGGAAAAGGCTAGAGAGAGAGAGAGGCAGAGGTTGCAGTGAGCCGAGATCGTGCCACTGTACTACAGGGTGGGTGACAGAGCAAGACTCCGTCTCAAAAAATAAAATAAAATGTGATATGAATAATTTCATGCTAATATTTTGAAACCTTAGATAAAATGGATAAATGCCAAAAAAATAAGTTCATCAAAAGTAACTCAAAAAGGAATTGACTATCTTAATATATATCTCATATGTATGTATGTATAAATGTAAAGCAATAATAAACAGAGGAATAAGCAGAAAATTTCAGATCTACCATCAAAAGTGGGAATGCTGCTATACCTCTCTTAGTAATTGATAGAACAAGCAGGCAAAAAAAAAATCCTTAAAGATATAGGAGATTTGACAAGCATATTAATATACTGGCTTAATGAATGAATTTATAAAGAACATTACCTCTAAAAATTACAGAATCTGTATTATTTTCAATCACATGTAATATTTTTTAAAACTAGCCATGGGCTAGATCATAGAGCAAACTTCAACACATTTCCCATGGCTGGAATCATACAGATCACATCTGGCAACAGTACAATTAAATCCATGAAAAAACATGCCAAGAAAAATCTCCAGCACATAAAGGATATCAAAAAACGCACTTCTACACAGCTCAGAGGTGAAGAAAGCTGCCACAGTGAACATTCTTAAAACTTAAGACTGAGCCATAACAAACATAACACATATACAAACGTTTAGAATGGCAAAAACAAAATTTTGAAGGACATCTACTGTCTTAAATGCTTACCTAAGAAAAGAAGAGAAGCTCAGATTAAATGAGGTAAACATCTAAATTAAGAAGTTTAAAAAAAAAAGAGTAAAACAAGAATAAAGGAAATAATAAAGGTGGGAAAAATTTACAAAATATGTAACAATCATACAATAGAAAAAGGATCGTAAGGCTAAATACTGGTTCCTTAAAATACTATTAAAATAGCCCAAACTCTGACAAGATTAATCAAGGAAACAAGGAAGAAAGTACAAATAAATAATGTTAATAATGAAAGAGGGCTATGACAATAAATGCGGCAGAGATTTAAAATATGATATAAAGGCCAGGTTTGGTGGCTCACGCCTGTAAGCCCAGCACTTTGGGAGGCCAAGGCAGGGGTATCACCTGAGGTCAGGAGTTCAAGGTCAGCCTGGCCAACATGGTGAAACCCCGTCTCTACTAAAAATACAAAAATTAGCCAGGCGTGATGGTGGGCACCTGTAGTCCCAGCTACTTAGGAAGCTGAGACAGGAGAATCACTTGAAACCAGGAGGTGGAGATTGCAGTAAGCCAGGATCGTGCCACTGCACTCCAACCTGGGTGACTCTGTCTCAAAGAATAAAATAAAATAAAATGAATAATTTCATGCTAATACATTTGAAACCTTAGATGACATGGATAAATGCCAAAATAATGCAGCTCATCAAAAGTAACTTAGAAAGGAATTGAATATCTTAATCATTCTATAATTGGTTAAGAAATAAAATCTATAGCTAAAAATCAATTATAGACCCAGATGCTTTACAGTCAAATTCTACCAAACATTTAAAGAACAGATCATTTCAATCTTACACGGAAAAGGATGGAATATTTAAATATCAGCAAATAAAATCCAGCAATAAGTTAAAAAATATATTATTTTTCCAGGAACGTAAGATAGTTTTAAAATTGGAATATTGATGAATGTATAATATTTTGCTACATTCATAAGCCCTCTTCTTACATCTGTAATAATTATCTGACATGCTTTTTTTTTGGGGACAGAGTTTCGCTCTGTCGCCCAGGCTGGAGTGCAATGGCATGCTCTCGGCTCATCCGCAACCTCTGTCTCCCAGGTTCAAGCCATTCTCCTGCCTCAGCCTCCCAAGTAGCTGGGATTACTGGTGCGCACCACCACGCCCGGCTAATTTTTGTATTTTTAAGTAGAGTCAGAGTTTCGCCATGTTGTTCAGGCTGGTCTTGAACCCCTGACCTCGTGATCCTCCCGCCTCAGCCTCCCAAAGTACTGGGATTACAGGCGTGAGCCACCATGCCCGGCTCTGACATTGCTTTTAAACAAATCAGAAACATGCCTCCTGCTCTGACTTGCTGCACTACACCAGCCAAGAAGTGTTCCTTGGAGCTGGCATAGAGGAAAATACCACGGGAGATTAGTGAGAACGATTTCAATGCCACGTGGGGAGGCGGGGTGGAAATAAGACCACAGTGGACTGAAGACAAATGGGAGGTGAGGACCCTTTGTGAGGCTAAGAGTTGGAGACAAGGGCCATGCGCAGTGGCTCACACCTGTAATCCCAACACTTTGGGAGGCTGAGGCAGGTGGATCAGGAAGTCAGGAGTTCAAGACTAGCCTGGCCAAGACGGTGAAAGGCCATCTCTACTAAAAATACAAAAATTAACCGGGCATGGTGGCAGGTGCCTGTAATTCCAGCTACTCAGGAGGCTGAGGCAGAGAATTGCTTGAACCTGGGAGGCAGAGGGTGCAGTGAGCTGAGATCGTGCCACTGCACTCCAGCCTCCACCACAGAGTGAGACTCTATCTAAAAAAAAAAAAAAAAAAAAAAAAAAAACCAGAACAACAGCAACAACAACAAACAAAGAGATGGAGACAGAGGAACCAAGAGACAGACACAGTTTCCCAGCTTCCTGGGCCCCTCCTACCATCCCCCAAGGGGGTTTGTCTGCAAATCCTTTATACTTCCCATTTTAGTTTGCAGTTTTATTTGAGCCTATTTAAATCAATTTCTGCTCTAATAATATTCACCTAAGATAACCGCTTTCTTTGTGCAGGAATTCCTACTTGTCATTAAGACAAAGCTGAAGTTTCAGCTTCAAAGACATGTCTCTCAGATGCTAGATTTGTTTATAATCATCTTTATTGTCTAATTTCGATACCAGGTGAGAAGCATCACTTACGACACAGTATTGCAATTAGTTTTTAAGGTATTGATTTCTTTTCATGCCTGGGATATATAAAACGTATATCCTCAACAACTGTTTGTTGAATAAATAGTATCAGACATTATTATGTACCAGGCACTGTGTCTGGTGCTTATGTACATCAATTCATCTAACCTTTAGAGCTATGAGATACATACTTTCATTATCCATTTAATAAATTACAAACTGAGGAACAGAGAGGTTAGTAACTTGCCCCAAGGTCACACAGGTAAGTACTTAGACTAGGTTTCAGATCCAGTCAGTTCCCAGAACCCTCTATTATGATATGGAGGTCATTCCCATCTTAATTTGAAACATTTATTACATTATCATCTTAATTTGAAACATTTATTACACTAAGGGACTTCCCCTGGGAAGATTTTTCCAAGGGACTGTGTCTACAGTTAGAGGGAGACTAATTTACCTGTATATTTACATCTTGCACAGTGACTTCCACAGCTTTAGAAAGATAAGAATGGTGTCTTAGTCTATTTTCAGATGAACATAGCTCCCTGAAGCTGATACTAGTCACTGTGACAGTGACATGGGGCTTAGGAAATGGTGAAGGTGTAAGAACTGGGTTTTTTTTTTTTTTTTCTTTTTGAGATGGGGTCTTGCTCTGTCACCTAGGCTAGAGTGCAGTGGTGCGATCATGGCTCATTGCAATCTTGAACTCGTGGGTTTAACCAGATTCTCCCATCTCAGCCTCCCAAGTAGCTGGGACTACAAATGCACACCACCAAACCTGGTTAATTTTTAAAAACTGTTTTGTAAGAGACGGGGTCTTATTTGTGTTTGCTCAGGCTGGTCTCAAATTCCTGGCCTCAAGTGATCCTCCTGCCTTGGCCTCCCAAAGTGCTGGGATGATAGGTGTGAGCCACCGTCCCCGGCCAGAACTGCTTTCTAAGCTACCTGTTGCTCAGGTATTGCCCACGGATACAGTGGGGTCGTGGTTATTATCCATTTCTTTCACCGTCTAGGATTTTAAATACCTGTTTTTGAGAATGATGTTGACTAGCTCCACCGGCGCATAGTCCCCAGTTCTCATTGATTTCCAGGCTCTGTGCTGAGCACTCCATTATTCCATGCGGTCCTCATATGAGGGGCCGTACAGAGGAGGAAGGTCGGGCTGAGAAATATCAGGATAACTTGCACAAATTCTACCCAGCCAGGAGGAGATGAAGCGAGAATCTGACCGTAATGCACGCTCTGAACAACTGTCCTCATGAACAGCACGTCGCCTACGCTCTGGGTCCCTGCACGCGGTCTCTCTGCTGCTCATTGGTCTCCACAGAGCCCGGGCCCTGGCTGGGTGTGGCGATGTGGTTAACCGACATGGAGGAAATCCTTGTTTTTCCTAGCGTTGCACCACTGGTCTTTGTGCTGTGTGTGAAATCCGCCCTCCTCAAAGCACACGGAGAAGGTGCTGGTAAGCGCCCCCTGCTGGTCTCAGAATGCTAAAGAGGGCGGATGTGTGGGAACCCCCGCAGCCAGCTCTGCGTGGTCTCAGTAACCAACATCCACGCAGATCCCACTCTCTCAACGACAAACATCACCCTGTTGTGGGGTTGCTAGAAACCTGGGCCTGCATGTGTGGGGGAAATTCACACATTTCCAGCATGTGTGGGGGAAATTCTCCAGCATGGGTGGGGGAAATTCACACATTTCCCCAGGCTTTATTGGGGGATCATGAAGGGATTTTATTTAAGACAGAGTGAGCTACACGTGGCAAAGGGACCTTGC
Source organism: Ateles fusciceps (assembly GCA_036589455.1). Lineage (NCBI taxonomy): Eukaryota > Metazoa > Chordata > Mammalia > Primates > Atelidae > Ateles > Ateles fusciceps. Next base: position 2,095,265 of record JAZHEH010002229.1, read on the forward strand.
AAATTTAGCGGAGGCAGCCGGCAAAAAGGAAGGGGTGTAGGAGGTGGGGGAGGACAGGCCAGAGTCAAATCCTGGCCTCTGCATTTAAGAGCTTTGTAAATTGGTAAGTTGTTTTTCCCCATTAATTCATTGCCTTGTTTTCCCCATCTATGAAATGGGATTAGCTGTGTTTGATTGGCAGTTCTGAAAAGTACCCAACAAGATGCAGCCGAAGTTGCTCAGTAGCTCTTCAGTTAGACTGATTGTGAAATCCACGTATGGTTTAAACCCACAGACCCGTATCATTGTTTGACAATTCCAAATGTAGCTGCCAAAATGAGGAAAATTAAGGGTCTGAAAGAAATCATTTTCTCCCTTGAATATGTTTCTTTAAAAAGAAAAAGAGCCTAATTTAAGTGACAATGTGGGGATTAACAGCTGGGTGTTTCTAAAGGGTTGAAAATTAAGCATCCAGTTATCTGATCAACTTTAAAATAAAGGCAGTTAAACACACTCTGGGCCACATGCAGTGGCTCACGCCTGTAATCCCAGCACTTTGGGCAGATCACCTGAGGTCAGGAGTTCAAGACCACCTGGCCAACATGGCGAAACCCCATCTCTATTAAAAATACAAAAATAAGCCAGGCATGGTGGCACATGCCTATAATCCTAGCTACTCGGGAGGCTAAGACATGAGAATCACTTGGACCCAGAAGGCAGAAGTTTTAGTGAGCCGAGATTGTGCCATTGTACTCCAGCCTGGGCGACAGAGTGAGACAGAGTGAGACTCTATCTCAAAAAATGAAAATTAAACACACACACACACACACACAGTCGTAGAAGAATTTCTGGGCACCGTCTAATTAAGGACACTGCTGTGCTCCAGAGAACCTAGGGGTCATGTTCTCACTCGCCGCTCCCTCGTCCTCAAAGGGAAGGTGCTCCATATATAAAATCACTGAAAGAATCACATGATTTCCTTTATTTCTCTGGCCTTAAAACCTCCTGAGTGGGTAATCTGACTCACAGGTCTAGGAAAAAGGCCATTCAGGACAGTAATGTTGGCGAATATTTTACAATGGAGCTGCAGACATCGGCACCAGCCTCCTAAGGACACCTTGAAGATGGACACAAAGGATGCAATTCATTCTTAAAGAAGAAAAAAAAAATCTACACAACTCAGCCAGGGCCTGCTAGCTTTACCAATCCCCCTCCCTTCGCTCCTGCTTTTCTTATTTCATAGGCTCTGTGGCTCCCTGCAGATGGAGCTGCTGTCCATACTCCCAGGCTGCTCTTTCCGTGACACGGCTGACCCTCCTGCTGCCCTCTGCCCTGGGCTCCTATTCAGGCAGAAATTCCCATTAGGGGCTCCGCACAGAAGACAGGACTTGGTTGGCAGGTATTGTGCTGTGTTGAATTGGTGCAGCTGCTGTGTGGCATTTTGATTGATGCTGAGTCCGGATGCGACCTTTTAAAACACAGTTTCCTTTGGAAAGGCAGCTCGGAAAATCACTCGGGTTGTGTGTATGTTTTCATGTGTGTGTTCAAGTTTGTGCTCTGCACACTCTGAATGACTCTTAGAATACACGATTTACTCCTATCGAATTTAATTGAAGCATCTCCAAAGTAGCAAAACAAATTCTCCATCCACGGACCCTTAACAGAAAAGAGATCCAGGCCTTTCTATGTCTAAGACACACTAAGATTACCCATAATTTTTCCTTGAGCCAGGTGCAATGGCATGTGCCTATGATCCCAGCTACTCAGGAAGCTGAGGTGGGATGATTATTTGAGCTCAGGAGTTCAAGGCTGTAATGTGCTATGATCACACACCATTGCACTCCAGCCTTAGATGGCAGAGGGAGATCCCATCTCTACATTTTAAAAAGAAATTACATTGCGTCTAATACTTCAAAATAGGCAGTTGTAGTGAGTTTCCATGATGCCCCCAGGGTGTTTCCAGTTCCAGGAGCTCACTGCTGTGCCTTCCCATTCCAGGTAAGTACAAAAATGTAGCTTTGTCCCATAGGACGTTAGACCAAAAATCCAGCCTTGCAGTTGTTCCGGCTATTCTGGAAAATCAGACCTGGTGATTCTGGATCCCACAGGCTAAACAATCGTCAGAGCGACAAGATTCTGTAGAAGCTGCACTTGTATAATCCAGTTAATAACCAAATCAGCCATTAGACACACATCCACTGGAAAGCAAGTCAGTTCAGGTGGTTGTGAATTATCTCATCATTTCATTTCACAGAAAGCTTTGGCATTTCTTTTGGACTAAGGAAAACATGGAGATGCAAAGCTTTCATCCAGTTCATGGCACTGCTAAACTTAAGAAATCCATTTCATGATGTTACATTTTTTGCACACGGTAGTCTTTCTCATTACACGCTTCCTAATTGCGGACGTTCTTCTCTACTACACAGTTCTCAGTGCAAGATTTCAAGAGGCATTCATGGTGACCTCACAGTCCAACCCTTGGGATTTGGAGGAAGGGGCACCATCTGAGAGATAAATAAGCGCAAAACTAACACATCAATGATGGTAGGCGCAGCCTGAGCCCCAGGAGAGAGTTTCTATATGTTACCAAAAAGGCCTGGAGGACACTAAACCTAAAAAAGGTGAATAGCTAATATCCATAGAACTGGAGTGTAATTTAAAACACATGCGCAGGCCAGGTGCGGTGGCTCATGCCTGTAATCCCAGCACTTTGAGAGGCGAGGCGGGTGGATTACCTGAGGTCAGGAGTTTGAGACCAGTCTGACCAACATGGTGAAACTTCATCTCTACCAAAAATATAAAATATTAGCTGGGCGTGGTGGTGGGCGCCTGTAATATCAGCTGCTTGGGAGGCTGAGGCAGGAGAATTGCTTGAACCCAGGAGGCGGAGCTTGCAGTAAGCCAAGATCACACCATTGTACTTCAGCCTGAGCGAGAGAGTCAAACTCTGTCTCAAAAAATAAAAAATAAAAATAAAACACATGCCTGAACCAATTTTGGTAACCCCCTATATGGTATGAGATGTACGAACACTAGGATGGGGTGAGTTGCGTTCAAAGGCTGAGGAGCAGGGAGGCAGGGAGGCAGAATGTGCGCTGTCTGTGCCTCGCGCAGAAGGAGCGTCCTCATTCTAAAACACCCTTGTTCTTAGCCAGAAATGCCTCGAGGGGCAAGAAGGGCATTTTTCAATCTGCTTTGGGTGGACAGAACTGTCTCTTGTAACCATTTATTTTGCCTGCTCTACTTCTGTGCTCAAAGCACAGCTTTCGGACCTGAGAGCTGTGTCCTGTGTCATTTACTCCACGGAGCATCCTGGGTAAGTGGCCACCCACCCTCTCCACCTACGAGTGCTTCTCATCTAAGCAATGCTTTGCCTTATCAGTGGGTGCCAAGCGAATTTTGCCAGTGAACCTCTCCCCAAGACCGTCATCAACTCTAAGGGGAAGGATAAAATTACGGTTCTGGTCTTTTCAACCTGACTCTGAAGCATGGAGACTGTTGAAGGCACCTACCCACGGGACCCCCTGAAAGCACGTAGAAAGGCACCCTGCGGCCCAGGCTCCTCTCTTACTTGTCATAAGCACGTCTGTTCAGCTTACTGCCATTTGATATTCACCCAGCTGGAAGTCATGCTTGTCTCTACAGTTTTTCACAGAGAGATTTCGGTAGGTTCAGATTGTACTGTTTTGGTTTATGTTTGGTCTGTCGTTTGGTTGGTTCTTTAGCTGGTAATTTGCTTGGTTGCCGGTTGGTTTGGTTGGTTGGCTGGTTGTTCGTTTGTTTGGTCTGTCGGTCTGTTGGTTGGTTGCCGAGGTAAGATTGTGAGCATCCCGTTAGGCACCCACATTTGCTCTGACTTAAAGTGAGGTCCAGCAGCCTGGGTTCTAGTACCAGCTCCATCCCTAGCTATGTGTCGCTCCCTGGGTGTCTAGCTGAGTTCCCCTAAAGGCAAACTCTAAGCCAAGAACTTGGGAACCAGTGGCTTATTTAAGCGGTGATTCCAGGAAGCACAAGTGAGGCATGGGGAAATGAGGCCAGGAGGGAGAAAAGTCAGGAAAAGGTGTGCTGGGTTCCCCCGGGGCACCAGAGGCCCTCACAGGAGGGTGTAGAAACACTTCACAGCTGTCCACGTGAGGGATGGGGAGAAACCCATCAATGCCACCTGATGTGGCTGACATTTGCCCGTGGAATCCTAAAGTCCTCAGCATCGTCCAGGCTACCCCACATACAGGCTGAGCAAGATTCCATGATGGAAGCCATCAACCTGCAGGGACCATCCGCTGAAGTTGTAGACTAATGCAGAGGTGGCTGAGGGCACAGGGATACCAAGGTTTTTGTCAGTAAAATGAGGAAGGAGAACTAGAGCACATCTCTGGCTCCCTCTGCCTGGGCAGTGGCTCATGCCTCCATGGACTGCAAGGCGACAGGACAGCACCTGCTTGTGCACAGCCACTGTAAACCAGCCAGAATTGGTCCATTGTCAGTGGTCTTCTTATCAGGAGAAAGTTACTGAAGTAAGTCATTTGTCCAGTCAAAGCTATAGTTTTGGTTTGTGGAATGGGGGTCAGTTAGCCTCTGGCAGTGGAAGAGCTTTAAATTGTTTTAATATTGCTTATCTTGAGGCCACTTCTTGTTTAGGTGCTAGAGGAAAAGAAAACCCTTGCAGCAGTTAGAACAGAGCTTATTCTTTAAGCACAGGGACATGTGATTTAACCCTTGCCTAGCATGACCTTAGGTCCAGTTTCTAATTTGGTATCTTACACCAAATTAGACCCTTACACCAAGGGTCCATCCTGTCAGTCTTACGATCTTTATTTAACATTAATGCTGGTTAATCATTGTGTCTAAACTACAAAAAAAAGGGAGAGGTTATCACAAGGTGTGTCTGACCTCTTGTCTCATCATGGCTGGAAACTCAGTTTTTAAGGTTTCTCTGGAGTGCTCTTGGCCAAGAGGAGGATTGTTCAGTGGGTTGAGGGGCCTAGCATTTATTTTTAGTTTACACTCACATGGTTAGCAAGGCTGACTTGGCAGCAAGCCTCACCCCCACCCCCCACCCCATCCACCCTCAAATAAACATCTTTTTTGAAGCCCTCTGTCTTCTTGCACAGATTTGGTCTGGTTCTCTGCAGGACCGCTGTACCACAATTGCCCTGAGATTTCCCCATCAGGAAATCCTAGGGATTATTTCTCCTCCCTCTAGCTGGATTCTCTATTTTACGAATGCCTCTCTTCCCCTTTCTTTATTAATTGACTTGTTTTGGTGAAGAACATCATCCAGCAGCTTTCGTGAAAGGGTATATGACATTTAAACTTTTGAGACCTTACAATCTTTGAAGATGTCTTTATTCTATCTACATTTAAACCACAGAGTATGGAATTCCAGTTTTGAGATAATTCCCCAGCATCCTGAAGGCATCGCTCCATTGTCTTTGACCATCCAGGGCTGCTGTTGGGCAGTCTAATGCCTCTGTCTCTCGTGCCATAGGCATTTCTCGGATGTCTAATAATTCTCGATGTTTATTCCTACATAAAAGTGAGATTCTAAAACCTTTGTTTGGAAGCTTTATGTGAATGGATGAGAATTTTTGACGTTTTGGTTTCTTTGTAGGGTGATCAGGTGGGAAATGCTTTATTGGAAAACTCCCAAAGGCATTAACTCTGGTTCTTTTCTCTTGGGCTCATTCATTTCCCTAGAGAAAATCCTCCAACCTCCTGCCTGTTAACAGTCCATGCACAAGACAGGGAGAAAACTGGAGATAGGGTGTCACCATTCAGTATGTGGACATTTACATACACACTCATGTTCAGTTGCACCTGGTGTCCCACCTTCAGAGGGGAGACTCAACCTCCAGTTTTCTGCTGGGGCAGGGTAGAGGCAATTGCTTAGCTGTGGAGAAGAGGGGATCTCGAAATATAACTACCCCCTTGTAATCACTTCAATGGACCCTCCTATTTTTGTCCTCACCTCCTACCCTCTTGTTTTTAGAGGTACCTGGAACTTACAATCCCTGTGCCTTCTTGGAGTTGTAGTGTGAATCGGTTTGCTTCTTCTTGGCTCCCTTTTCCTTTCCCACTCCCCCGCTCTTGTGGTCTCAGGTTCTGCTCTGACTACCGAGTCAAGTGCCATTGGTCTATCTGCTCTCCAGCTTCCAAAATGGCATCCCTATCACTCCCCTGAGGTCTTTTCTCTCATATTGTGGGAATTATACTTGTTTCTTTTCTTTCTGCGATTTTAGTCGGCAGTGTGGGTGGGGAAGAAAGACAAATACGTATGTTCAGCTTACCATGCTTAATCACAAGTGTTTTCACAGGTTTCTATGCCGTCGTTGAGGTGGTGGTGGTGGTGGTGGTTGTTTGTGAGACAGGGCGGTCTCTGTCACTGCAGCTGGAGTGCAGTGTCATGATCACGGCTCACTGCAACCTCTGTCTCCTGGGCTCAAACGATCTTCCAACCTCAGTCTCCTGAGTAGCTGGGACTACAGGTGTGCACCACCACCCTCAGCTAATTTTTGTGGTTTTGTAGAGATGGGGTCTCATCATGTTGCTGCGAACTCCTGAACTCTAGTGATCTCCCACCTCAGCCTCCCAAAGTGCTGAGATTATAGATGTGAACCACTGCTCCCAGCCTCTATGCTGTTTTTTATTTCGGTTTTTGGTAACTTAGCAATTCATGTTCTTTCTCTACTGATAAGATTATTCCTCTTTCTTTACTAATATTTAGGAGCTCTGTACATATAAAGGTATGATTATTTTAAATATATTGGTTTCATTTCAATGATTTTTTAAAGCATGCTCTGAAATTTCTGGTGGACCAGAATACTGGCAAGAATTTTTATTGCCTGCATTTGCATTTGTGAAGTTTGTAAACTAAAGCCTAAATGATATCATGGCACACCCTATAAATGAAGAGTTTATAACATCTTGAATAAAGTGGCAGAAGAATTGAATCGGCCATAGCATATAATAATATAAATATGTAGAATTCTAAAGATCCTATTCTTTAGCAAGCAATACCATTTTCATATTTGAAAGTGGTTGTATGGAGTGTTCTGTATCTGTATGCACCAAATAAAACAGTCTATTAGCAGGGAAAAATGCTTTTCTTCCCACTTCCAGCAATAATTGAATTAGATAATATTAAATGTACATTTAAATAATGCTACAATGCTAATGTTATCCTCCAATGACTGAAACAGCTATACAGAATTATTATTTGAAGATTACTTCATGATAAAATTTTAATTAATTGTGAGTTCTGATTTTCCAGGAGTTGTAAAATAAAACTTTAAAGTTTTTTATATTGTTTTATATAATGCATTTATATAAACAACATTTCTTGGCATTAGAATTTTATGAATCAAATGCAGAAACAGATGAAATACCAAAACAGTCCTAAGAAGACATCTTTCCACTATGAAACCTGACATCGGTAACTGCACACAACTAATAATACCTGTCACATTACATTAGAGTTGTTCATATCAATTTTATTAGTTTTGTAGTTCGGGAGTATTTAACTTTAGATTTATGTATTAGTCAGGGCTGTCTAGGAAAAGAGAACCAATGGGGCATGCAACGTGTGTGTGTGTGTGTGTGTGTGTGTGTGTGTGTGTGTGTGTGTAGAGAAAAAGAAAGAGGTTTAAGAAATTGGCTCACACTAGCTGGGTGCATTGGCTCATGCCTGTAAGCCCAGCACTTTGGGAGGCTGAGGCTGGAGGGGAGGATTGCTTGAGCCCAGGAGTTCAAGACCAGCCTGGACAACATAGTGAGATCCTTGTGTCTGTTTTTAAAAAATTGTTATATATGTTTTAAAAAAAGAAAAGAAAAGAAATTGGCTCACATGATTATGGAGGTTGGCAAGTCCAAGATCTGCAGGGCAGGCCAACAAGCCAGAGACTCAGGAGAGAGCTGTTGTGCAGTTCAAATCCAAAGGCCCTCTGCTGACAGAATTCTTTCTTGCTGGGCAGAGATCAGTCTTTTTCTATTAAGGCCTTCAACTGGTTGGACAAGGCCCACCTGTATTATGGAGGGTATCTCCCTCACTCAAAGTCCACTGACTCAAACACATTAATTTCATCTAAAAGAAAACCTTCATAACAACATCTAAGATAAGGTTTTCCCAAATATCTGTGGTTGCTAAGTTGACACATAAAATTAAACATCACAATTTCTTTTGGTTTTAAGGTTGTAGAAGAGTCACAAGGATCAGAACCTCAAATCTTCCTTTATATACATATTTTTGAAGTGTTATAATAAAACACTTTATTAAAAGTGTTATAATAAAAACACTTTAACAGCACCAGGTCTGGAAGGGTCTATACTTTTTTTCTTTTAAAAGCATCTGAACTGTCCTCAGGCTGAAGAGGACTGTCTTTCAGAACTGAAAATCTCATTAAAGATTTTTCCCCAAAAAAACTAAAAAGCAATCTTCCTTCAAAGATGAATTCTGTCTCTCCCCCTAATACAAAGAGTGAACTTGATGGTAGCTCCCTGCAGGGCCTGGGGGTTCAGGGTTTTAGAAATGTGACTCTGCTTATTTACACAATATGTAATCTGCTTTTTTCTCTTAATATTGGGAATAAGGCTCTATATCTTCCTTCTTAAAAGATGTTTTCCTTATCAGTTTGATTTCTATAAAATTTGATTTCTATGAAACTGATTTCAGTGAAATATAATGAAGTTATTTACAATGATCACTTAATAACAGCTACAATATGACCTGAAAATGAACATTGTGAATCAGCATTAAGATATGTTGAGGGTAATGGTGTATTATGAAGTTCACATGCATTTAGCAAAATATTTTATATAAAAGGACCCTTTTACTTCTTTATCCTCAATTCCTGAGTAAAAACCACATCCCATGAATGTCATCTCATGCAGAAAAGAGAATTGAACTAACAGTTTCATTAGAATAGAAAAATCATCTGAATAAAAATATCAGTTGATTTATTAAGCAAACCCCTACTCACTGCCTTAAAACCCTAGGCTTGCTGTCATTTAAATTTCCTGTCAGGAATGCTCCTATTTCAGCTATAAATAGAACATGGCAGCAGATAGAGCAGCTTTTTAATGAGGTTATTCCAGAGTCTGCCTGATTTATTTTCTTTGAGTCTTGCCATTTTTTGCTTCAGGATGTGGCCCCTTCGTGATAATGATGCACTGTGACAGAATCACACCAGACTCACAGAGCGCTGCCTGTCGCCCAAGTGCCCGCTTGCCCTCCTCCTTCCTCCCCTGCTGCCCTCCTCCTTCCTCCCCCTCTGTCCTCCTTTGAACACTTGCTCTTCAAGTCCTCTTGCAAAGGGGCAGCAGCCAGAGGTTTCCATCGTATGTTTAGACCACCGATTGGGTCTCACCCCTGGTCACTCTCCTATCGGACACTAAATGTCCCACCTGGAGCTTGGCTCATGACTGGCTCTCCTAAGGTTGTTTATTTTCTTTCCTGAACTTTATGATCGATGGTAGGGGTGTGAGGGATGTGGAATAATGGAGACAGACGTAAGACTAATAAATTAAAAGCAACTGAGTGAGCTGAGAGTTTTCCCAACTTCCTTATTAAACCTGACTCTATAACAGCTCTTACTAGCATCTAAAAGAATAATGGAAATGGAAAAGATCTCTAGTCAATACCCCTTCACTCACTGTGATTTTCCAGATGCTGGGAGGGGCCCTTCCACCCCAAGTTCCCCCACTCACTACCCCTGTCACTGGTGCATGATGACACTTACCCAGAGGACAAAAGCCTTTGTTCCCAGGTGGTGACACTTTTGGTGGCTCTGGAGACATTATGGCTCCCTGATTCTAGCAACACTCTGAAAGACACAACAGTCCTTCCAAATCTCCATGTGATCTAAGTTAGAGCTCAGAGAAATCACAGCTTCACACAGCCCATCCTCCCCAGTGGCTTTCCCAGGCCCTCTAGCCAGCCCACCCTCTACCTTTGTCCCAGGGTCACTTGGCTCCTATTGGGATCTATGGGTGGGAGCAGCACAGCTGCATGACCGAGCACATTCCTGCCTCCTGGTCTGAGGCTGGAAATAGGCTGGCTGTTGTCTTCACAACTCATTTAGCAGGAGCACCTGACCTGACCTGAGCCCTCCTGGTGGAAAACCCAACCAAGTCTTCTGTGAGGTGTTTCAGGTCTGGACTTGTTGGCTGATGGACAGCCACGTCCATCAGTTTCCCTTTCCCGGCTGGAAACTACTTGAGGGTCCCAGGGCTGTGATTCTTTGTCTTTGTATCTCCAGTGCCTAGCACAAGAGGGGCACGTAATTAGTGCCCTTTAAATATTTGCTGAGTTTAATGGAATCTTTATCTGAACACTTAGGAGAGAAGCAAGTGATATCGAATGGAACTATCCTTCAGGATGGGGCACTCAATCATTCATGGAATCAATCCTTCATGTAATTAACATGTATCAAGGGCCAACTAAGTCTAGGTTTCAGGCTTCTGCTGTGTCTCAGGAAAGTAAAAGTGAGTAACAGGCCATCCCTGTCCTTGTTTAGTTCATAGCCAAGTAGGGAAGACAGATGATCAGGCAGGATTTCAGTACAGTGTGATAAGAGTGCTGATAAAGGTGATTACGTCACAAGAGCATGAGGCCAGGCATCTAACCTCGTTGTCCGGAAGGGACATTGAGGCAGAGAGAACAGTGCATACATCAGCATGGAGTGGGAGACATGAAGTTTTGTGCAAACAGCTCAGCAAGGCTCTAGTGTGACCAGCACAGGAGGATGGTCATGGGGAGAGACACAGAAGGAAGCAAGACAGAGCAGTTAACGAGGCCCAAGCAAGGGGACCTTGCCTACTTGCTAAGGAGGCTGGGCTCTGTCCCAGAGCACCGCAGAAGGTGATTAAGTTGGAGAGTGACAGGATCAGATTTGCATTCACTGTAAAGCCAGGTGCAGTGGCTCATGCCTGTAATCCCAGCACTTTGGAAGGCCAAGGTGGGAGGATCGCTTGAGGCCAGAAGTTCAAGACCAGGCTGGGCAACATAAGGAGGCCTCATCTCTGCAACAACAACAAAAAGAAAGATCACTTTAAACACAAAAGACATTACTGCTTGTACAAAGGAATGGTTGAACATAGTTAATGTGAAATGGAAGGTCTTCTCCATGGGTCCTAGCTTCAAGCTATGGGCAATTGACTGAAGGAGACAGCCCTTAGGAGAGAAAATAAAAGCTGAAAATAACCTGAGTTTTACTACAATTGGAAATATTACTCTACAACTCCACACGGCTCTGATCTACTTCCACCAAAATGGTACCACCTTCCTTTTCCTAGGGAATCCCCCTAAGATAGAGGGTAGCAGTGTTACTTTCTTCCACTCCATTACAGGCCTTGAGTCCATGAAGTGTCGTCCCCCTTCCCTGCAACTTCCTGGGGGATGGCCTTTCTGGAGGCAACTAGAAAATGAGAAATTCCCTTCCTCTCCATTCAGTGCCAGAAGAGGAGTCGGGGGTTATAGGACTAATGGTCATGAACAGCATGAAGAGGAGACAGACATGTTCCAGGGAGCGATGGGGGGTATCTGCAGAGCATTCAGAGGTCCAACTCTTGTTGTTCCAGGAAAATTAATGGGGGAAATCAGTGTATGTTTTTGCCAACCCCAGCAGAGATCTTCCGCTCCAGAGAGGGTTCCCATTTGTGTCATCCTGTGGCATGTTGCACCACCCTAATTCAAATATTATGACAAGGTAGCAACCAGCTGCGTTGAAGGACTGTGAGGAAACAGGCAGTGTTAGAGTACTTCCTGCATAAGAAATGATATTTTCAATTTTAAAGTCTACATTTCCCGTCTTGGCAGTGGCCCAGCAACTCAGACAAGGGCTGTAATGATGACTAATGTGCAGCTCTTCATGTACCTGCTAACTACAAGTTAGGGCACTTTTACATCCATATCACAAATCTTGATGTTTCAGTAGCCAGTTACACACTAGCAGGCAATGCATTTCTTTCCCCGGGGAATAAACTCCCCTGGAATAATATGTGAGGAGTCCTTTGCATGCCGAGAGAGGTCAGCTAATCCTGATGCAGGAGGGGGCACTTAGGCCTGCCCAGTGGCCATCAGAGCTGCCTCCAGTGTCTGCGAATCTCAGCTTCATACCGGGTGGGGCCTGAAATCTGTGGTGAGTCTGGGGAACTCAGGAGGACATCTGCCACTGTCACAGTGTTGCTGTGTGGACCCTGTTGATCTTGGCACACACTCCTGTCAGTTTGCCAAGGCAACAACCATCCCATACATGAGAAGTGGCTTCTTCTCTTTGCCACACTCTGTACTGGGGTTCCCTATCCCCAGCAAATTGATCTACTTCTCAAGGTATTAAGATTCTTCAGATTCACTCAAGAGCCATTTCCCAAAGTGACCCCACAGCCCAGGGGTGGGTGGCTTGGATGGGCCCTAGTACTAAGTTCTAGTTCTGTGCTCAGAGCCACGCCTTCCTGACCCTCTGACTAGCTGAGGTCCCTCTGTTTCATCTCCCAAGCCACCTAGGACCTTGCTTGTTGCAAGTTTATTACAAAGATGCCCCCTAGAGTTTGGATCCTGATTCTAATTTTTTTTTTTCACCCTTTTCCTTTATGCTGAGCCACCTTTCAGGAGCTCCAATGCCCTGAAGCATAAACATGCTTCAACAAGGAATTACAAACAGGCTTGAAACAAATAAAAAATAGACTCTGCAAAGAACAGAATGTTTCAGCAAAGGAATAGAAGATATGAAGAAGGAACAAATGGAAATATTAGAAGTGAAAAATGCAATAACCAAAATGCAATGTTAAAAAACACAGTGGATGGGCTCACTAGCAGAACAGAGGGGACAGCAGAAAGGATCATTGAACAGGAAGATAGAAACACAGAAATTATGAAATCTACACCCCTGGAAATAGTGAACAGAGCCTCAGGGACCTGCAGGACTCTAACAAAAGAGCTAACATTCATGACATTGGAATCCCCAGAAGGAGAGGGGGGAAATGTTGAGACTGAAAAAGTATTAGAAGAAATAATGGCTGAAAACTCCCCAAGTTGGTAAAATACATCAATCTATAGAATCAAGAGGCTAATCTAACGCCCAACAGGATAAACCCAAAGTAATACACATCTATGTTCATTATAGCCAAACTGCTGAAAATTAAAGACAAAAGTCTTGAAAGCAGCATGAGAAAAATGCCTTACATGAAGGGAAAAATAACTCCAATGACAGAGGATTTCTCATCAGAAACCATGGAGTAAAGGAAGTGGCACATCTTTTAAGTACTGAAAGAAAAAAACTGTCAAGCTAGAATCCTATAAACAGTGGACATATTTTTCAAGAATGAAGGAAAAATCAAGACATTTTTAGACAATGGAGAATTAAGAAAATTTGATACCAGGAGACCTACCCTAAAAAACATACCCTAAAAAAATGACTAAAAGAAATTATCTAAACAGAAATAATTTAAAAAGGAATCTTGGGACATCAAGAAGGAAGACAGGATATAGTAAGCAAAAATGCCAGTAAATATGATATACTTTCCTTCTTTTGCTTTTCGGTATTATGTTTGGCAGTTGAAGCAAAAATTATAACACTCTCTGATGTGGTTCTAAATGTATGTATAGAAAATATTTTAAACAATGATAGTGCAAATAAAGGGATGTAAATTTAGGTAAAATTTCTGTGCTTCACAGGTAACTTACTCAACTTGATAAATAACATCAACCAAAATATCCTATAACTAACATTATACTTAATGGCAAAAGACTGAAGGTTTTCCCAAAAAGACTAGGACTGAAGCAATGGCATCCACTCTCACCACTCCTATTCAATGTAATGCTGAAAGTTCCAGCAAGTGGAATAAGCCTAGAAAAAGAAATGAAAATATAAGGGCTGGGAAGGAAGAAATAAAATTGTCTCTACTTGCAGATGACATGATTGCCTATATAAAAAATATGAAGGAATATACAAAAAATCTCCTATCACTAATAAGTGAATTCAGCAAGGTCACAGGATACAACGCAAAAATACAAAAGTCAAATGTTTTTCTATATACTAGCAATTAACACATGAACATCAAAATAAAAAATATAATACTATTTATAATCATTCAAAATAAAATGAAATACTTAGCTGTGAATCTTTTAAAAATGTGTATAGTACTTGTATGCTGGAAACCACTAAACACCATTGGAAAAAATAGAGGAATATCTAAATAAATGGTGAGGCATATCATGTTCATAATTGATGTCCCAAGATTCCTTTTTTAAATTATTTCTGTTTAGATAATTTCCACCGTCAGCTCACTGCAACCTCTGCCTCCCGGGTTCAAGCAATTCTCCTGCCTCAGCCTTCCAATTAGCTGGGATTACAGGTGCACACCACTCCCCCCAGCTAATTTTTTGTATTTCTTTTAGTAGAGATAGGGTTTCGCCATTTTGGCCAGGCTGGTCTTGAACTCCTGGCCTCAAGTGACCCACCCACCTCAGCCTCCCAAAGTGGTGTATTCTTGAAAGTATAGAAATTATAGAAATAGAGAACAGCCAGTGGGTGGCTACTAGGCACTAAGGAGGGGGTGACGGTGGAAGGCAAGTGGGTGTGGCTATAAAAGGACAACATGAAGATCTTGGTGGTAATGGAAACCTTCTATATCTTGACTGTATTAATTCCAACATCTCAGTTGTGATATTGTGTTATAGTTTTGCAAGATGTTATCATTGAGGAAACTAAGTAAAGATTCATGGGGTCTCTCTGTATTATTTTTTACAACTCTGTGTGAATCTATAATTATCTCAGAATAAAAATATACTCAGTTAGGCATGATGGCTCAGGTGTTTCTTTCCAGCACTTTGAAAGTCCAAGGTGGTAAGAGCGCTTGAGCGCAGGAGTTCTAAGTTGCAGTGAGCCATGGTTGTGCCACTGAACTCCAATCTGGGTAACAGTGAGACTTTGACTAAAAAAATATATATATATGTGTGTATATATATATATATATATGATTAAAAGTAAAACCCTAGTGATTATTTCTGGCTTTACATGGTATATCCAGTTCGGTGTTTCCTCCTGTTCCTCTCAGAAGCCAAACAAAAATAACAAGGAGAACAAGAAACAGACATGCCAACACCATCCTTGACAAAACTAGGGAACAGTAGAAACCCCAAATCACACTGCAGTAGGAAGGGCAGTCTAACAATGTAGGTCAAGTTGAAGTGCAAGCAGATGCAGAAGATGCCGATTTTTAAGAGGAAACCTGCAAAGGCCAAACAAAATGAGACAGTAGATGCAAACTGGTGGTAAGAAAACAAAAACAAAAACTCCTGTGGACTCAGTTTGATTCCAAAGCAAAGCAGAGGAAGTAGAGGCTGAATGACCATCATACAGACAACCCGAGTCTTTAAGGAACATTTTGTCAATGTGGCAGGATGAGGGAGAAAGACTGCATTGTGAATCGCCCTCAGTAACTATCTCAGTTGTTGAAGGAAACGTATACATTAAAGAAATCATTCACGATCATGTAGGATGAGATACGCAATCTCGTAGGATAAGAAAAATGTCCCTGCCTGTACCAGATGAGAGTTTCCTCCTGGAAGTGATGAGTCCAGGAAGGGCTCACTTCGTTCAAAGAGGAGTATTCAAAATGGAAACCACCCTTATGGGATTTATATATTTTTTTCTTTTTCACTATAAGAAAAAAAGTGGCAGGGGGAGTTAAATGAAAGCAGTAGCAAACAGAACAAATCAAAAACCTCTTTGGGACTTCTGCTGATAGCAGTGGTGATGTGGTTTGGATGTGTGTTTCCTCCAAATCTCATGTTGAAATGTAATTCCCAGGGTTGGAGTTGGGGCCTGGTGGCAGGTGGTGGGACTGTGGGGGTGCATCCCTCAGGCTTGGTGCTGTCCTTGTGATAGTGAGTGAGTTCCTGCTCTGAGGTCCCGGGAGATCTGCTGGTTTAGAACAGCGTGGCGCCTCCTCTCCCCTCTCTCTCTTGCTCCATGACTGGAAGCTTCCTGAGACCCTCACCAGAGGCAGGTGCTGGAGCCATGCTTGTGTAACCTACAGACCTGTGAGCCCATTAAACCTCTTTCTTTACAAATTACCTGGTCTCAGGGATTTCTTTTTATTATTATTTTTATTGTCATTTAGTTTTTATTTCATAATCATAAACTGAAATTTGCAATCCAGCTAGGCATGGAAGGGAACCCATGGAACCCAAAGGGAACTGCTGACTGAGAACACAAAGATTATAGAATACTGTGAGCAAATGGGGTGGAGGGTGTTCTCCTGAGCTACAGAAGGAATGGTCTGGTGGTTAAGATAAAACACTAATCCAACTTATTTGAGTTGTCTGTTGAGAAACATTAAGTTTATCCTGCCCACCTGGCTCCTTTGTGAAGGATACCTTGTAGTTTGTAATTAGTGGTAGGCGAGTTACAGCTGACCACTTGGTAGATTCCTGAGCTATGTGTATATGTAAAACACCTGTGTATTAATAAGATTATATGTAGAACATCTGTGTATTAATAAGAATCACCTGTCAAAGAGCAAATAAATGCATGGATGAATCTTTGCTCAGGGCCCTCAGTCCTGGAGAGCTGCAAGCCCCACAGGCTCTCAGGCCATTGGTTCCCAGAGTAGATCCAGTCTGTTGGCTACGTGGGTCACTGCCTCTCACTGCCGTACTAATACCTTCAGCCTGTCCTGGGTAGAAGTCTCTCAACTGAGCTGGTTCTCAGTAGTAGTTGGTGATCTTGCTGGTCTTGCCATTCCTGGACCCAAAGCGCTCCATGGCCTCCACAATATTCATGCCTTCTTTCACCTTGCCTAAGACCACGTGCTTGCCATCCAGCCACTCAGTCTTGGCAGTGCAGATGAAAAACTGGCAACCGTTTGTGTTGGGTCTGGCATTTGCCATGGATAAGATGCCAGGACCTATATGCTTAAGGATGACATTCTCGTCATCAAATTTCTCCCCATAGATGGACTTGCCACCAGTGTCATTATGACATGTGAAGTCACCACCCTGACACATAAGCCCTGGAATAATTCTGTGAAAGCAGGAATCCTTAAAACCATATCATTTCTCTCAAGTGCTACGATCACAAAAGGTTTCTGCTGTCTTTGGAAACTTCTCTGCAAACAGCTTGAAGGAGATGCAGCCTAAGGGTTCGCTGTCGCAGTGATGCCGAAGAACATGGTGGGGTTGACCATGGCTGGTAGTATGGGGCTCCTGGCAGAAACAGCATCTGCAAAGCCAAGCATTTCTTTATAGCAGCACAAGAATGGTCTAATACAAGTGGGATGACGTTTCTCAGCAAAC
Source organism: Ateles fusciceps (assembly GCA_036589455.1). Lineage (NCBI taxonomy): Eukaryota > Metazoa > Chordata > Mammalia > Primates > Atelidae > Ateles > Ateles fusciceps. The sequence continues at coordinate 2,112,537 of JAZHEH010002229.1, forward strand.
CTCCAACAAAAAAAAATTAAATAAAACTGTAAAAAAAATTTTTAAACCATCTGAAGGCATTGGAAAATGACCCAAACAGAAACTGCAGGGTAATTTACTCTTGAGAGATGATTATAGGAGTCAGAATTGCAAGTTTATGCTATATTTTCCCCGCAAATGTTTTCCATCCCCAACCCCAAATCCTGCTGCAGAAAATCACAGCCTTTCTACTTAAAGGTGTCAGAAAAACAGAGGTTAGCGCTGGCAAAACAGGAGGGGATTTAGGAGTGGAATCTAGAAATCAGGAGAGTTCCAGAAGGAGTGAGCACCAAAATATGAGTATAAATTCTGCCCAAACCTTTGGCTGACTGCTAAACTATGCATATGTAAGAGAGAGCCCAAGAGACTCAAAGAACTAGCAGGCAGATGTGAGAGAGGAAAGTGTTCTTGAACGCCTAACACAGGTGAGATATGCAAATGTGCTGCTCTTTTAGCTGTGCATTCCCAACCGATGCACAGCTCAGAAGATGTAAAGCTGAAGCCATAATGGCCTGTGGTGCCAGAAAACAGAGCAGGGGCTGGAGATCAGCTGGAAGCAAGGAAACCTCAGAGAGAATGTCCCAATATTTCAATGTAAACTCCTCTCAACTTTTTGACTGACTGTTTAACTGCACAGATGGAAAACACGCTCAGAGACAAGGCTATAAATACAGCAGCTGGAACAGAAAAGAAAACTGGGCAGAGATGTCAGCTGCTGCACTCTACAAGCGAGACAGGGTTTACGATTAGAATGCAGGCAAGCAAGTTAATGGCTTAATACAAAAAAGTCCAACAATCTCCAGAAGAATGTAACACATTACAGAGTCACTACAACACGTCACCTACAATATCAAGTTTTCAACCAAAAAATTGCCAGACATGCAAAGAAACAAGAAGAAGTTATCCATATTCGGGATAAAAAGAAGTTTATGGAAACTTACTGCAAATGAACTCAGATGTTAGGTTTAGCTGATAAAGATTTTAAAGCAGCTATTATAATCATGCTTAGAGAATTTAAAAAGCATGATGTTGATGAGTGAACAAATAGCCATCTCAATGGAGAAGCTAAAATTATAAATAAGAACCAAATAAAAACTCCAGAGCTGAAAAGTACAACTGAAACAAACAAAAAAACTTTTACTAGATAGGCTCAACAGCAGATGGAAGATGACAGAATAAAGAATCAGTAAACTGGGAAGAAGATAAATAGAAATTATCCAACCTGAAGCACAGAAAGAAAAACAAGTGAAGAAAAATAAGCGGACCCTCAGAGGCTTATAGAACGATATCAAACAGTCCAACATAAGGTTTAATGGAAAGAGGAGAGAGAGAGAGAGAGAGAGAGAATAGTCTTCATATTTCATTCTTTATGAAAAAAGACATAAAACTCCCCATATCTGGTAAATATGAGTATATCTGGTAAAGCTCAAAAACCTCACCTTGGAGACATTCAAAGAAAATCACACCCTGGGCCAGGCACCGTGGCTCACACCTGTAATCCCAGCACTTTGGGAGGCTGAGGAGGGCAAATCACAAGGTCAAGAGTTTGAGACCAGCCTGACCAACATGGTAAAACCCCATCTCTACTAAAAATACTAAAATTAGCTGGGTGTGATGGCGGACACCTGTAATCCCAGCTACTCAGGAGGCTGAGGCAAGAGAATAGCTTGAACCCAGGAGGCAGAGGCTGCAGTGAGCCGAGATCACACCACTGCACTCCAGCTCGGGCGACAATGCGAGACTCCATCTCAAAAAGAAGAAAAAAAAAGAAAAGAAAATTAAACCCTGGTTTATTTTAGAACACTCCTTCACACTATAGAATGCCAATGATAAGAGAAAATCTTGAAAGCTGCGAGAGAAATAAGATATTACATACAAGATAATTAACTTACAATTGCAGCTCTGACAAGTAAAGGGCTTGGAGGTCATTACTCCCATCCTTAGAACAAGAAGAACCTAAACAAACTGTCCCTTCATGACCTTTCTTGGACAAATCAGAGACTAAGTTTGCAGAGCAAACTGCCACCCCCCCAAGTATGGAGAGATGGGCAAGCCCAGAGAGTCACAACGAGCCCTGCTCACCTGGAGCAGAAGGCAATGAAGCCATCACCTCTTAGGAACATGTCCATGATGATTTCAACAAATGCTGCAGTGAACTAGCATGAATGTGGCAAACTCCCGAGGCTGCAGTCTTGAGGTGGGGACCTACATTTTCATGGGTTTCATCTTCAGAAACCCCACCAGGTTCTCACGGTGAGGATTCAAGAAAGATCCCCTCATGTCTCTGGCAGGAGTAGAAGAAGAGATCAGTCTTGGTGGCTCACGCCTGTAATCCCAGCACTTTGGGAGGCCAAGGTGGGCAGATCACCTGAGGTCAGGAGTTCGAGGAGCAGAAGAAGAACAAACATTGTGAGATTCGCCCCGACGTTTTTCACAACAATGAAAATCACTCTGTAACAAAGGTGGGTCTCTCCAGTTTGTAATATCCATTTTTAACTAATCTAAATTTGCCTTCAAACAGCACTATACTGCTTTTGTGTATTACAGGTACCGTATAGTGGGATTACCTTACAATAGAGACAGCTTTTCTAATTTGTATATAAATAAATATCAGTTTCTAGATGGAGAAAATCATTTTTCAGGAAAACAAAAATTTACAAAACTGACTTTAGGAGAGAAAGAAAATCTAAACAGATCAATTACAATAGAAGAAATAGAGGAATTTGTCCAAGATCTGCTTCCTCACTATCACTGACCTTTTATTCTAGCCCCGAAAAGAATCAGGCTCAAAGTTTTCACAGGGGAATTGCACCAAACTTTTCAGGAACGGATGGCTACAATGCACTTTCAAATGTTCCAGTGCATAGAAAAGGAAAAAAACCTTTTAAACTCTTTATACAAAGCTAGCAAATCAATCCTAACAATGGTAGCCCAAAAAAGAAAACGACAGATCAAATTTACTTATAAATATTGATGCCAAAATCCGAAATAAAACATTAACAAACCAAATCCAGCAACTGTCGAAAGGGTAATCTTTTAACCAAGTGGAGTTTATTTTGAGAATACAAGAATAGGTCAATAAAGAAACTCAGTATTAAAGCAATTCCCAAGAAAGAAAAATAGTATGATTATCTTCAAAGACAATCCATTTTGATAAGCATCCATTCTTGATAACTATTCTGAATAGATGAATAATTACAAGGCAATTCCTTAGTGTGATTAAAAAGCGTATCTACCTCACCCAGTTTACCACAATGTTTATGAAATCCCCTTCCCAAGAAAGTCTCGTTTAAGTCAGGAACAAGACAAAAATATCCATTACCATCATGATGTAAAGATGTAAGCAAGGCTGAGAGACTAGCAGGGGGAAAAAGGCATAAAAATGAGAAAGGAGAAGGCAAAATCAACATTACTGGCAAATAATATTGTATATCTAGGAAACCTCAAAAAAATCATCCCAAAATTAGTTTAATAACATAAATTAATAAGGTCAATAAGAAACTGCAAAAATAAATCACCAGACCTGGTGGCACACAGCTATAGTCCCTCTTCCTAGGGAAGCTGGGGCAGGAGGATTCCCCAAGCCCAGGAGTACCAGGCCAGCCTGAGCAACGTATCAAGACCCTGTCATTTAACTTAAATTAAATAAACCAACAGTTTTCAAATGCACAAACAATATCCACTTAGAATATATGATGGAAGGAAAGACCACATTTACAGTAGCAATGAAGAGTGAACTTACTAGAAATGAGCTTAATAGGAAATGTATAAGAATTATAGAAAACGGAAAATGCTATGGCAGGCCCCTCAAAGAAGACTTGAACTTAGGGAAGGATAAAATAGGTTCTTTTTTTTTCTTTTTTTTTTTTTTTTGAGACAGAATTTTGCTCTGTCGCCAGGTGCCAGGCTGGAGTGCAGTGGCGCGATCTTAGCTCACTGCAACCTCAGCCTCCCAGGTTCAAGTGATTCTCCTGTCTCAGCCTCCCAGGTAGCTGGGATTACAGGCATGCGCCACCATGCCTGGCTAATTTTGTATTTTTTAGTAGAGATGGGGTTTCTTTATATTAGTCAGGCTGGTCTCGAACTCCCGACCTCAGACAATCTGCCTTCCTTGGCCTCCCAAAGTGCTGGGATTACAGATGTGAGCCACTGCACCCGACCTAAAAACTGATCTTAAACATTATTTACTTAAAAAATTGTTTTCCTCATCATCTAGGCTACATTTTTCCCTCATCATAATGCCCCCAACCAATTTCTTCTTTATGTCTTTTATCACAAGTTTGAGTTAGGAGTAATGGGTTTAATGCCCTTGAAATGTCTCCTGACTTAGGTTTCCTCATTGGTAAGCAGTTTTTCTATACTTGCTGCCTTCTACTCTGTTTCCAATGAAAGTGAGAGGGCAGGTACTACTTGAAAACGAGGAGGGGCTGGGGATGGTGGCTCGCACCTGTAATCCCAGAACTTTGGAAGGCCAAAGTGGGAGGATCACTTGAGCCCAGAAGTTCAAGACCAGCCTGGCAAACAGAGGCAGACCTCGCCTCTACGAGAAATTTTTAAAAATAGCTAGTCGTGATGGTGTGTGTCTGTGGTCCCCGCTACTTGGGAGGCTGAGGTAGGAGGATCTCCTGAGCCTAGGGCTGCAGAGAGCCATGATAACACCACTGCACTCCAGCCTGGGCCATTCTCAAAATTAACTAACTAGTTAAAAATAAATAAAAGGAGGAGAATATAACACAGAGGTGTCTTGACCCAATAGAAAGGAAAAGGTGAGAAATCAGTGTTTATACTCCAGTGTCTGTGGGAGAAGGAGGAGGACAGAGGGGGACAGAAGCTTGCAGAGATGCCTGTGTTGTGTGTGGCCTCCTGTTCCGGGCTGAGTCTAAGAGAGGAGAAGAAGGTTACACAGAAGGAAGCAGACAGCATGGGGAGGTTTGCCCGGTTTCCAGCCTGGGACTCTCAATGAACTGGGACCTCTTTGCTGAACTTGGGGCAACTGCAGAGTCTGACAAAGTGATCCTCCGAGGGGCCTCCTGCGCCATTCAGGGCCCTCTGTGCCATGGAACGGGCTCACAAGTCCCCATTGTCTCCTGTGACAGGGAGATGGCAGTTTCTGAGATTGTACAGGGAGCTGGCCAGAACAAAAGGTCAATGTGGAGACTGAGGCGAATGACACTGGGGCCTAGGGCTAAAGCCAGGCCCATCAAGCCAGGGACAGAAATGAAGTTCTGCAGCCAGAGCAGGCGTCAGGTTAGGCCAAACCGGTGGGGGAGGCCAAGAGATGCCCAGGCCAAGAGACACACATTCTGTATCACCCCATCCCAGACATCAGCTCCTGATAGCAACACCACTACTAACCTCGCTAATCCTACTAGTCTCACTAATCCCACCCAAACCAGCGGCACTCGGGGACTGGTGCCGTTTGGCCCCTTTTCCACACTACATGGTCATATAAGCCTCCTACACACCCACAGGACATTTTGGGAAAAAATCGATAGAAGATGAGGAAACCTGAAAAGTGGATTTTTCCAAAAGCAACTAAATTTGAAGGGCTGGATTAGATTGCATTGAACAGATTGACATGAATTTTAAAATTTCCTCTAGGAGAGCCGGCAGGTGGCTTTAAGGAAGCTTAGATGAGGTTTGGAAAACATGGGTCCTCTTTTCTTTCCATAGCTGAGTACAGTGTGGATAAATTTGCAACCCTGTGACATATATATGTGTTGGTATGATGATTTATTTAAAATCAGCTTCTCCCATTGGACTCTAAGCTCCACAGGGGAGGAAATATTTTGTTGTTGTTATTGCAATATCTGCAGTGCTCAGCACATGGTAGGCGCTCAAATATTATTTATTACAAAAATTAATAAATACCCATAGATTCAGCTCTGCACTTCATTAATGACTCACCGAAAATAAAAGGTTTGATTGGCTTAGCTTTCAATAAAAAGCTGGTCAAGGCCAGGACTTGTTATTATGTTACACATAAAACATAAATGGCCCGGTGGCTTTATCCCAGAGTACGTGGCACTGCCACTAACTCATTATATACTCTGAGTAAGTAATTGAACCTCTTTGATGAGGAAGGGAGGTGGGGGTCTCTATTTTTTTCTCTCCATAGGAAGAAAGAAGGACTGACCCTCCCAACGTCACTGGTAGATGAAGGGTAACTAATAAAAACAATTATGGAACTTGCTGACTATGAAGACATGCCTACCGAAAAAATAAAGCCCTCCAGAACAAAAACGCTTTCTACTCAAATAAGGTATACTGTTTAAAGACATCCTTCTAAGGCTGTGCTGGGGGAATCCTGAGCCCGATCTTCAGCTGAGTTCAGTAAGTCATGTGTTCCATGGAGAGGCAGTTCATAGCTTGCAAAGAATTGCCACACAAAAGGTGCGGCTCCGTGGGAAGTCAGCAGTAAGGGTGGGTTCCTTCCTTAGGAGAAATTATGTGGACCACAAACTAGCAACCTCTTCAAGCAGCTTGCCTCTGCTTGAAAGAGAAAATCACAAACCACCCCGAGGCCGTGAGAACAAAAGGATGGACCCCTGTTTCGACCTTAGTGTTGGTAGTTTTAGTAGTTTTGTACCATGCTTGACACAGACATTATTTACTACAAGTGCTGAGGTGCCAATCCAAGTTATTTCTGGCCTCAGCCTCTTGCTTTGCTCCCATGAGTGTGTGGCTGCGTTACTCATCTATTGATGAGAGTAAGTCCTTTTTTTATTATTATTTAAAGATTTGGGAACAAGTGTTTATCTCACAGTCTACTTCTCAGAGATCAATTATTCCTGTAGTTGTGCTTTTAATCCTGGAATAGAGTGAGGTTGGATTTTAATTAAATAATGAATGGATATGTTCTTAACATGCTCATATGCCGGGGACTGTGTCCATTCAGGAGCAAAAGGAAGAAGCCCAGATCTCCTCTAGTTTAGTCACAGCTCTTGGTTGCAGGTAATGGAAACTCACTCAAATTAGCTTAAACAAAAAGAAAGGAATGGAGTGGAAGGATGCAGGAATATCCATGGAACCACGTACAAGAAGTTGGACTTCCCATGGGTCTGGAACCAGGACCTGGAAAGCCAGGGAAAGTTCATCTGTTTCTTTTTGGAAGTTTTTGGTTCCTTCTCTCTGCTTCTCTCTGAGCATCTGTTTGATTTTTCTCTCCACAGTCTCACTTTCTTTGTTTTTAGAAGGAAACACCTCTTTCAGTCTTCCTCCCATATCCTTCCCTACACAATAGGAGCCACCCAAGCGAGCTGGTCTGCAATGAACATTGGTTGCTTTCTCCTCCCGAGCTTTCCTCCTTCTCCTTCTGGCAGTAATATGAGGAATTTTCTCAGGTGAGGATGACTTGATTACCCCTTCCACAGTCACGTGAGCCAAGACTCTCCATCCAACCCCCAGCCCCAGCCTGGGGGCTCAGCGACTGATAGGGCATAGAGAGCCTTCCCAACATACAGAGAGAAACACAGAGCCCTGATGACCTCTTTTGTGTCCCTCAGTTTAACTATATCTGAGGCTGTTATTTCCGGGCTTTTAAATTATATGAGTTAATAAGTTCTCCATTTTGCTTAAGTCAATTTGAGTTGAATGCCTCAACATTCCATCTACAGCATAAACAGAGTCAAATCTGCTCCAAATTGTTCCTCTGCTCGTGTGTTCTCTAGACCTGTTCCCCTACCCCATCTCTTCTTTTTGAGACAGAATCTCGCTCTGCCACCCATGCTGGAGGGCAGTGGTAGGATCTTGGCTCACTGCAACCTCCATCTCCCAGGTTCAAGTGATTCTCCTGCTTCAACCACCCAAGTAGCTGGAACTACAGGCACGTGGCTCCACACCCAGCTAATTTTTGTATTTTTTTTAGTAGAGATGGGGTTTCACTATGTTGGCCAGGCTGGTCTCAAACTCCTGACCTCAGGTGATATGCCCACCTCAGTCTCCCAAAGTGCTGGGATTACATGCGTGAGCCACGGCACCCAGCCCGCATCTCTATCTGTTGAAATCTCACTCATCCTTATGAGCGAGCCAAGCTTCACCTTTCCAAGAGACAGGCAGCTGTGGGCACCTGATTTCCTCTGTGCCCTCTGTCCTGCATGAGTAGCCTCACACATTTCAACACACAGTGTGAACAGTGTAACATGCCAGAGGCGAGATCTCACTCACGCATCTTTATGTTTCCTGATGGCCTAACTAGATTATTGCGTATAGTAGCTCCTAGCTAAACATTATTGAATTAGAAAATGCCTGAAATCAACAACAAAAAGTCAGGCAACCCAATTCCAACTTGGGCAATGGACTCGAATAAACATTTCTTCAAATAAGACCTACAAATGGCCAATGAGCACATGAAAAGATGCTCAGCATCATTCATCATTAGGGAAACGCAAATCAAACCTACAATGAAATACCGCTTTAGATCCATTAGGATGGCTACTATCAAAAATACAGAAAACAAAGCCTGGGCATGGTGGTTCATGCCTGCAATCCCAGTGCTTTGGGAGGCCGAGGCAGGAGGACTGGTTCTAGACCAGCCTGAGCAGCATAGTGATACCCCGTCTCTACAAATAAAAATAAAAATTAGCTGACATGGTGGCATACACCTGTAATCCCAGCTACTTGGGAGGTTGAGGTGGGAGGATTGCTTCAGCTCAGGAGCTGGAGGTGGCAGTGAGTTATGATCAAGTCACTGCACTCCAGCCTGTGCAACAGAGTAACACCCACGCCCTCTCCAAAATACAGAAAATAACAAATACACCTACTATGTTCCCACAAAAATTAAAATTAAATTTAAAAACACAAAGCAAAAATACAGAAAACAAATATTGGTGAGGATGTGGAGGAACTGGAACTCTGGCACATTCTTGGTGGAAAGGTAAAATGGTGCAGCTGCTGTGGAAAAAGAGTATGAGTTTCTCAAAAGGTTAAACAGAATTACCATCTGACCCATCAGTTCATCTTCTAAGAATATACCCCCTCAAAATGGAAAGCAGTGTCTCAAACAGATGCTTCTACACCATATTCATAGCAGCATTATTCAAAGTAGCCAAAAGGAGCCAGGCACAGTGGCTCCACCTATAATTCCAGCACTTTGGGAGGCCGACGCGGGCAGATCACTTGAGGTCAGGAGTTCGAGACCAGCCTGACCAACATGGTAAAACACTGGCTCTACCGAAAATATAAAAAATTAGCTGGGTGTGGTGACCCACGTTTGTAATCCCAGTTACTCGGGAGGCTGAGGCAGAAGAATCGCTCGAACCCAGGAGGCAGAGATTGCAGTGAGCTGAGATAGCACCATTGCATTCCAGCCTGGGTGACAAGAGTGAGACTCCATCTCAAAAAAAAAAAAAAAAAGTAGCCAAAAGGTAGAAATAACCCAAGTGTTCATCAACAAATAAATGGATAAACTAAATGTAGTATATCTATATAATGGAATATTATTCTACCTCAAAAAGGAAGAAAAATTTGACACAGGCTCCAATGTAGATGGAACTTGATGACATTATGCTGAGTGAAATAGGACAGTCACAAAAGGGAAAATGCTGTATGATTCCATTAATATAAGGTGGTTAGAGTAAGCAGATTCATTGAGATGGAGAGCAGAATGGCAGTTTCCAGGGGTGAGGTGGGGGATGAGGAGTGAGTGCTTAATGGGTGTGGGGTTTCAGTTTGGGAAAATGGAAGAGTTCTGTACAGGGATGGTGACGATGGTAGCACAGCACTGAGAATGTGCTTCATGCCACTGAAGTGCATACTTAAAAATGGTTAAAATGGTAAATTTTATGATATGTATATTTTACCACAACAAGAAATGCCTAAAATTTTTATAGAATTTTAAAGTTGCAGAGTCTTTTAACCCTACACCTCATCTGATCCCCCACAACAACCAGGTGAGTGTGGATGTAATTTACCTCATTCTAAGGATGAGGATACTGAGGTTCAAGGATGTATGCTGTGTGCAAAGCTAGTGTACTGGGAAGCAGGGCTTCTTACTCTCCATCCGGGGCTTTTTCTGCCAATTCTGTCAGCACAGATTACTCTTTGGTAAGTTTAAAGGGAGTCCGTAAGCCAGAGCGTAGCACATGTCATTTCCAGAAGGGCTGCTGTGGGTCTGCATGGGACTCTTAAAGTCCCTAATGTCCTCAAGGACAGCATGCTCACACCCCAGAACAGCTTTGCTCGCTGTTCCCGGGGGGTGCCAGGTGTTCCCGGGGGTGCCAGGTGTTACCTACTGAATGTTGTATCCTCCCCCACATCCATCTGTTGAACTCTTAACCCCCAGTGTGGCTTTATGTGGAGAGGAGGCCCCTAAGGAAATAATTTAGGTTAAATGAGATCATAAGGGTGAATCCCTAATCTGATAGGACTGGCGACACCAGAGAGTTCACTTGCTCTCTCACAAAGAGGCCTTGCGAGTTCGCAGCTGGATGCCGGCCACCTACATATAAGTGGAGGGGAGAAGCATCAGAAAGATCCTACTGTGCCAGCACCTTGATCTTGGACTTCCCAGCCTCCGGTATTGTGAGAAAATTGACTTCTGCTCTTTAGGCCGCCTCATCTCTGCTATTGCGTTACGGCAGCACAAGCTGACTAGTACACCAAGTCAATTAAAGCAATAAGATCAAGAGTGTTGGTTTCTCCCATATTCCTAGAAAACATGCCCAAGGAAATCAAGCGGGGGAAAAGGTTCCTAGCAGGTGCCCTCTTTGTGACCTCCAGCTCTCCTGCAGAGAAGGGAGCTCCAGGTGCTGGCTGAGACATTGGTGTCAGCTGTTTTAACATCAAAGCCCCTCCTTCTACAGAAAGACAATCACAGGCCCTGGAGGCTGATCAGGCAGCTTGGCCTCCCACATCCGCTTCACCTGAACGGCTGAGAACTCTGGGCTGCTTGGCTGAGGCTGCAGCCGGCTTGGCTCTCGTGCTAGCAGCAGATTCTCTTCCTCAGTGGGTGCCACTCAGCCCTCGCACAGTGTGAGCAGGGCCCACCCTGCCTAGGCTGTCACTGTCACATTCCAGCACCCCTTGCATGTGGAGCACTCCCTTGCAGCACAGATGTGGACCACATGGGAAAACTACCAATGAAAACAGTGAAGAGGAGTTATTTTTCTTGAGTCGTCGTGTTATTGAGAAGCGTGGGCTCCAGGTGAGTTCCAAGTTCACTATTAACAGAAAGGAATGAGACTTGGCATGAACTGAATACCTATCGTGTGCCAGGGAGTGAGCTAGGCCTTTCCTAAAGGATATCCAATCCTTTCAACAATCCTGCAAGAAAATTTTAAAAATTATTTTTAATTGTGACAAAATTGGTCATTTTAACCATTTTTAAGTGTACAGTTCAGTGGCATTAAGTACATTCACAGTGTTGTGCCGTCACCACCGTCCATCTTTAGAACTCTCCTCATTTTGCAAAACTGATACTCTGTACCCATTAAATAATAACTCCCGGCCCAGCATTGTGGCTTATGCCTGTAATTCCAGCACTTTGGGAGACTGAGGGGTGCTTGAGCCCAGGAGTTCAAGATCAGCCAGGGCAACATGATGAAATCCCCCCCACAATTAAAAATTAGCCAGGTGTGGTGGCTGTATAGGTACAGCCAGGGACAGGATGGCTTGAGCCTGGGAGTTCAAGGCTACAGTGAGCTACCAGCAAGCCATTGCACTCCAGCCTGGATGACAGAGTGAGACCCTATCTCTACAAAAAATAAAATGAAAAATTAGCTGGGTATGGTGGACACACACCTGCAGTTCCAGCTGCTCAGGAGGCTGATGTGGGAGCATCACTTGAACCTGGGAGTTTAAAGCTGCAATGAGCTGTGACTGCACTACTGCACCCCAGCCTGGGTGACAGAGCGAGACCCCATCTCAAATAATAATAATAACTCCTCATTTTCCCCTTACCCCAGCCACTGGCAACCACCATTCTACTTTCTATCTCTATGAATTTGACTACTCTAGGTATTTCATATAAGTGGAATGATACAGTATTTGTCCTCTTATGACTGGTTTATTTCATTTAGCATAATGTCTTCAAGTTTCATCCATGTCGTAGCAAGCGTCAGAATTTCCTTCCTTTTTAAGCCTGAATAATATGTTATCGTGTGTATAGACTACATTATTTTTATCGATTAATCCTTCAATGGACACTTGGGTTGCTTCCACCTTTTGGCCATTGTGAATAATATTGCTATGAGCATTGGTGTACAGTCGGCGCTCTGTGTCCAGGGGTTCTGCATCTGTGGACTTAAGCAACCTAGGATCAGAAATATTCTTTCAGCCGGGCGCGGTGGCTCGTGCCTATAATCCCAGCACTTTGGAAGGCAGAGGCAGATGGATTGCCTGAGGTCAGGAGTTTGAGACCAGCCTGGCCAACATAGTGAAACCCCATCTCTACTAAAAATACAAAAATTAGCCAGTCGTGGTGGTGGGTGGCTGTAATCCCAGCTACTCAGGAGGCTGAGGCAGGAGAATTGCTTGAACCCAGGAGGTGGAGGTTGCGGTGAGCTGAGATCGCTCCATTGCACTTCAGCCTGGGCGACAAGAGCAAACTCCATCTCAAAAAAATAAAATTATACATATACACACACACACACACACACACACACACACACATATATATTTTTTAAAAACTGGATGGTTGTGTCTCTACTGAACATGTACACTTTATTTTTTTGTTACTGTTTTTTAAACAATATAGTCTAACAACTATTTACATAGCATTTATATTGTATTAAGTATTATAAGTAATCTAGAGATGACTTAGAGTATATGGGAGGATGTGCATAGGTTATATGCAAATACTGTGCCATTTTATTTCTGGGACTTGAGCATCTGTGAATTTTGGTATCCTCAGGGGGTCCTGGAAGTGCTGGATCATATGGTTTAATTTTTTGAGGAACCATCGTACTGTTTGCATGTGGCTGAATTATTTAAAATTCCCACCAGCAGTGCTCCAGAGTTCCAACTAATCCACATCCTCACCAACGCTTGTTACTTTCTGAGGTTTTGTTTTTATGTAGTGGCCATCCTAATGGGTATGAGGTGGTGTCTCATTGTGATTTTGATGTGCATTTCCTGAATGATTATTGATATTGAGCATTTAAAAATTTTCTGTATTGGTCTTTTGTGTATTTTCTTTGAAGAAATGTCTATTCAAGTCTATTGTGCATTTTTAAGTGGGTTTGATATTTTTTGTTGGGTTGTAGGAATTCTTTATATACTCCAGATATTAACCGTTTATCAGATATATAATTTGTAAATATCATGTCCCATGCCATTGATTGCCTTTTCATTCTGTTGATTGTGACCTTTGATCCATGGAAGTTTTACATTTTAGTATAATCCAACTTTTCTATTTTTTTCTTTTGTTGTTTATACTTTTGGTGTCATAGTCAAGAAATCATTGCTAAATTCAGTATCATGAAGCATTTCCCCTATGCTTTTTTCTAAGAGTTTTATAGTTTTAGGTCTTATGTTTAGGTCTTTAATCTAATTTTGAGTTAATTTTTGTATATGCAGTAAAGTAAGGATCCAACTTCATTCTTTTGCATGTGGACATTCAGTTTTCTCAGTACCATTTGCTGAAAAGATGGTCCATTGCCCCTTTGAATGGTCTTGGCACCTTTGTTGAAAATCATCTGACCATCTATGTAAGGGTTTTTTTCTGAGCTCCCTGGTCTATTTTAGTTGTCTATAAGTTCTATAAGCTGATCTTTACACAACTGCTGCAGTATTTTTATTACTGTGTAGTAAATTTTGAAAGTAGAACATTTAAGACCTTCAACTTCATTCTTTTTCAAGATTGTTTTGGCGATTTGGAGTCCCTTGAGATTCTATATGAATTTAGGATGAATTTTTCTATGTCTATGACAAAAAAAAAAAAAAAATGTGGCCAGACATGGTGGCTCATGCCTATAATTCCAGCACTTTGGGAGGCCAAGGCAGGAGAATTTCTTGAGACCAGGAGTTCAAAACCAGCCTGGGCAACATAGCAAGACTCCATCTCTACCAAAAAAACGAAAAACAAAAAAGCCAGGTATGGTAGAGTCCAAGCCACAGCATGGCTTGAGCCTGGAAGTTCAGGGCTTCCTGAAAGTAATAATCTGTCTCTAAAAAAAAACAAACAAAAAAAAAGTTTTTAATGCCACTGGAATCATGATAAGAATTACAATTTAATCTGTAGATCACTTTGAGAAATATTGCCATTCTAACAATATTATCTTCCAATCCATGGACCTGGTATTTTCCATTTATTGGTGTCTTTAATTCCTTTCAGCGACATTTTGTGTAGCTTTCAGTGTACAAGCCTTCCACCTCCTCCTTGGTTCAGCTAATTCCTAAGTATTTCTGTCTTTTTGATCCTTTTGTAAATGGAATTGTTTTCTTAATTTCCCTTTTGTATTGTTCATTGTTAATGCATAGAAATGCAGGTGATTTTTACATCTTAATTTTGTATCCTGCAACTTTGTGAATTTGTTTATTAATGCTAACAGGTTTTTTAGTGGAATCTTCAGGGGTTTCTACATAAAAGATCATGTTGTGTGAACAGATAATTTAACTTCCTTTTCAATTCAGATGTTTTTTGTTTATTTTTCTTCTCTAATTGCCCTGGCTAGGAATTTCAGCACTATGTTAACTAGAAGTGATGAAAGTGAGTAAGTATCCCTCATTTATTCCTGATCTTAAATAAGAAGCTTTCCATCCTTCGCCATTGAGTATGATATTAGCTGTGGGCATGTCATGTAAGGACTTTATTATGTTGAAGTAGTTTCCATCTCTTCCTACTTTATTTAGTGTTTTTATCATGAAAGGGTGTTGAATTTTGTCACATGCATTTTTTGTATCAATTGAGGTAAGCACGTGGTTTTTTTCTCCCCTCTTATTCTGTTAATGTGGAAATTACACTGATTGTTTTCATATGTTGAACCATCTTTAAATTCCAGGAATGCATTCTACTTGCTCATGGTGTATAATCCTTTTAGTGTGTTGTTGAATTCTGTTTGCAAGTGTTTGGTTGAGGAATAATACCAATTCTTACAGATAAAGAAATAAAACTCCAAAGAAGTTCCCCCCCCCCAGTCACTCATCTAGTAAGTGGGAAGAGTTGGGGTTCAAATCCAAGCCTGTCTGATTCCAGAATCTGTGCCATTTTCAATATGCCATGCTGTCTCAAATCACCCCACAGTGGGATAAGGGAGTTAAGTGTGGGCTACTAGCTTTATGACTTTAGAAGAAAAAAGAAAACGTAGCCATGTCTGAACCTCAGTTTGCTCATCTGAATATAGGGATCATGATGGCAATTTTCCAAAGTTATTGCAATGTTTAGACAAGATAAGGAACATAGCACCCCTGGAACATCACGAGCTTTTCAAAAATTGCAGCATGTGTGCCTTCAGCCCCATGTTGGGCCTCCAACCTCCAGTGAAAGTTGCTCTGTGATCTTGGACAGAGGCTTCATGTGCAGTCTTTTGGCCAAACCAGTTATTTCTTTTCTCTGCTATAAATACTTGAGAACATAAAGTCTTCAATAAGTTGTCCTGTGACTTTATTTCCTGGCCAACATGAAGGTTTTCATTTCCTCTGTGACTCTTCTATTCCTTTTTGCAGCTCTCCTCTAAATACCTCCAGCCAGTGACATTTCAAATATCCTTGTCTCTTGGCTTCCCTTCAGCAGCCTCAACTCATGTCCAGAACTCTTTCTCTTCCTTTTCTTCTTTTGACTTTTGCAAGCTTGGTGACCAGAGCTTTGCTGGCTCAGATACCTAGTATTTATAGGAGAATTTCCTTCCCTTCAGTGGAACAGCTCCATGCAGACCATTTCTGGGCCCAGTGTGTAGACAGGGTACCCAGACTTCATAACGGTGATGAGATTTCCAAAACGGCATAAGGAGGAGTAAAGGAAGGAGAGAATGGCAAGTTCCCCAATCCTACTTTTGGCTTTCTGGGTTACATGGTCTTCCATTGGCTTTCTGGGTTACATGGTCTTCCATTGGCTTTCTGGGTTACATGGTCTTCCATTGGCTTTCTGGGTTACACGGTCCTCCATTTAACCAGGACTTCTCCCTTTCCTGGGAAGTGAGAAGTGCTATACAAAGCACGAATTCTGAGGATGCTCTCACACTATTGCTTTGGGAACTATGTGCTGTGTGCTGACCACAGGAAGCAAATCATGAGTTTCTCTACAAGGGCTGCAGTCAGAACTGCTAATAACCTGTACTTCATATGAGAGAACATCACAGACAACTGGGCTCTAAGAGCTTAAGTTTACTTAGTGCTTTTCACCCCAAGAGTCCAAAGCCCTCACTAAAGCTATAAATACCAGAATCACTTCATCTTTGAAACACAGCCAGAGTTCTAGGCCTCACTTAAATAGCCCAGAGGCTGTACATACAAGGCATGTGTGTGTGGTGAAAGAGGCTCTTGTGGATTTGCAGCTGCTGGAGGCCAAAAAGAAGGGTGAGTGGAATGTACTGGAATGTCTGGCAAACAGCAGAGGCAGATTCTGCGGCTAAGCTGCTTCATGGGCTCTGCGGGGCTGAATTTTAATCTCTGCCACATGTGAGACTGTAGGATACCTGCCCGCCCAGCCTATGTAGCTGCCTCCACAGCCAGAATGATTTGGCTTAGAAGTGGGGGACTCCCTTTGGTGACATCCTGATCCAGAGAGAAGTCAGAGGGTGTATTCTCTGGCCCCCTTGAAGTTTGGGCATTCATACCACTGGTGTTTGCCCTGGCACCCTCCCCACGCTTGAGAGAGGCTTCTCTCCCTCCTAGACCATGTCCCAGGCTCCCCGCTGTGTTCAGCGATGTGGGTGATGTACACAACCTGAGCAAGGTCATAGGTTGTAAGGCCAGCATTTCCTGTTGCTTACTCATCTAACACTAATTCACTCATTTAATAACAGTGTTGAGGACCTACTATGTGTGACACACACTGCTAGGCTCTGAAGATAGAATGTGTGCAAGATCAACATGGTCTTTGCCCTTAACACTGTTTTTTCTGGCCAGAGAGCAAACCACAGAGAAGTAAATAAACAGAAAATGAGATAATTGCAGATTGTGAAAGGTTCTTTCAAGAAAGGAAAAGAACCAGGGAAGATAGCAGTAAAGAGGAAAGACTGTGACACTTCTATGGGTGTTCTGAGAAGGCTGCTCTCAGCAGCCAGGTGGGTGATGTGCGTGGGTGGTGTGGGTGTTGGGAACATTCTGGGAAGCAGGAACAAGAAGCACAGAAAGGACTTAGCGTATTCTGGGAGCAGCAAGGAGGTCAGAAGGGCTGGAGCCAAGGACATGAGGGTCAGCAAGGGCTGTGTCCTCCTCACAGGATTCGAGGCCCCTCGTAGGAAGCTGTTTATTAGAAGATCAAGGGGAAGCAATAGAAGGAATTGAAGCAGTGATAAGAGGGATAGGTGTATGTGTGTGTGTGTGTGTGTGTGTGTTTTAAATCACTGTAGATCCAGCAATGCCATTATTTGGTATATATCCAAAGGAAATGATATGAGCACGTCAAAGAGACATCTGTACCTTCATGTTTTTTGCGGTATTATTCGCCATAGCCAAGAGATGGAATCAACCTAAATGCCCATCAGATGAATAGTTAAAGAAAATATGGTATGAATAAATGAAGAACAGATGAATAGAGAAGATGAACAGACAAAGAGATGAATAGGTAAAGAAAGTGCAGGAGAAAATGTATAGATAAAGAAAAAAAATGTATATATATACACACACACACACACACAATACTATTCAGCCATAAAACAATAAAATCCTGTCATTTGCAGCAACACGGATGGAACTGGAGGCCGTTATGCTAAGTGAAATAAGCCAGGCACAGAAAACAAACAACACATGATCTCACTCATATATGGAATCAAGAAATGTTCATTTCATAGAAGTACAGAGTAGAATAGTGATTCCTAGAGGCTGGGGAGGGCTGCAGGGAGAAGGGAAGTGGGAGAGGTTGATCAGCAGATACACAGAGTGAGATGGAAGAATAAGTTCTGGTGTTCTACCACATGGTATGGTGATTGGTGACTACAGGAAGTAACAATGTAGTATATATCTCAAGATAGCTAGAGGATAACATTTTAAATGTCACTACAAATAAATGATAAAAGATTAAAGTGAGGAATATGGTAATTACCCCAATCTGATCATTATACAATGAATTCATGCATTGAAATATCACACTGTACCCCATAAAATGTACAATCAGTATGTGTCAATTATAAACAAAAAATTATATAAAAAATTTTTAAATTGAAAAAATTTGTAGCTGCTGAATGAAGAATGGATTAAGGGGGCAAGAGTTAAAAAGGGAAGATCAGCAAAAGAGAATATTGGAATTGTCCAGGGGAAATAGGATGGTAGCCTGGACTAGAAGGGTGAGGGTGGAAGTGGACTGGTTAGAAATAAACTCAAGTAGAACCAATAGGACTTGGTGATGAACTTGGACACAAGAAAAGAGTGAGACATTCAAGGTGAGTGCTGAATATTTTACTTAAGCAACTGGGTAGTAGATGATGCCACTTTCTGGTATGGAAAAGCCTCGGGGAAGGAGTATGTCTTAGCAAAACAGTGACTAGGGACAGGGCAGCTTTAGAGAAGAAAAATGGGATTCAAGTCATCTGTGGCTTCCCCAGGTGGGTCCTTTACCCAACCCCACTCTTCCCTCCAGTGAGACAGGGTGTTTTTCTGTCCTTCAACGTACCTGGACTAAGCTCTCCATCTTAAATGTGCTTCCCCTTCTTGCCCTCTCCTGAGAAGCTCCTTCCCTCTCTTCTTCACCACCCAGTGCACCTTCCCAGAACTGTCTCTCCAGGGTGAGGAGGAAATCTATTTGTCCTTATACATGTTGGTGTTGCCTCCTCTTGCTTCTCAACCCTCAGCTATCAGAACTCAGGCTAACCCATTCTGAGATCTGGCAGTGCAGGATGGAGAAGGAGGGAAAGAAACAAGGGCCAGGCTAACCCTGTGTAGAAAAGCTTCCAAAAGCACAATCACATGCAGAGTGCCTAGGATCCCAATGGGTATGGAAAAGTCTAGCCCTAGATCTAAAAGATCCAAACTGGTTGATGAAGCCAAGGTCAAGATGCAGCATCCTTGTGGTTCTGAGTGATGGTCTTATTGGGAAAAGGACAGTAGCTATCAGCCACAAGGACAGGGGATGAGTTCCAACCCCAGGGGAAGAGGAAAAGGGACAAACAAGAACTGAACAGGGCCTATAGCTAGAATCATTATCAATTGTGAAAATTTGAAAGCTTCTCCTGTAAATTCAGGAACAAGGCAAAAATGTCCATTCTCACCACCTCTATTCAACATTGTACTGAAAGTCCCAGCCAGAGCAGTTAGACAAGAAAAATAAATAAAAGGCATCCAAATTAGAAAGGAAGAAGTGAAATTATCTGTGTTTACAGACAACAGGACCTTATATATAGAAAATCTTAAAGATGCCACCAAAAAACTGTTAGAACTAATAAACAAATTCAGTAAAGTTGCAGAGTACAAAATCAACAGACAAAAATTAGTAGCATTTTTATACACAGTGATTAAATATCTGAAAAATATACCAAGAAAAAATCCCATTTACAATAGCATCAAAAATTAAAATATTTAGAATAAATGTAACCAAAGGGATAAAAAATTCTACATTGAAAACTATAAAACATGGAAAAAAGAAACTGAAGACACAAATAAATGGAAAGATATCCCATGTTCATGGATTGGAAGGATTAATGTTGTTATAATGTCCCAAAGTGATCTATAGATTCAATACAATTCCTATCAGAATGCCATTTCTCACAGAAATAGAAAAAATTTCTAAAATTCATGTGGAACCACAAACTATCCCAAATAGCCAAAGAAAGCAATCTTTATCAAAAAGAACAAAGCTAGAGGCATCATACTATCTGCTTTCAAACTCTACTGCAATGATACAATAACCAAAAAAGAATGGTACTGGTACAAATACAGACATATAGACCAATGGAATAGAGGACCCAGAAATAAATCTATGCATTTACGGGTCAACTGATCTTTGAGAAAGTTACCAAGAACACACAATGGAGAAAGGACAGTCTCTTCAATAAATAGTGTTGGGAAAACTTAATATCCACATGCAGAAGAATAAAACTAGACTCTTATCCCACTCCACATACAAAAATCAACTCAAAATGGAATAACGACTTAAATGTAAGTCTTGAAATTGTAAAACTACTAGAAGAAAACATAAGGAAAAAGCTTCTTAACATTGGCCTGGGCAAAGATTTTTTTGGATATGACCCCAAAAGCACAGGCAGGAAAAGCAAACATAGACAAACTGGGACTGTAATAAACTAAAAAGCTTATGCACAGCAAAGGAAATAATCAACAGAATGAGGAGACAGCCTACAGAATGAGAGAAAATATTTGTGAACCACATATTTAATAAAGAATTAATATCTAAAATATATAAGGAACTCAACTCAATAGCAAAATATAATAATAATAGTAACCTGATTGTAAGTGGATAAATGATCTGAATAGACATCTCTCAAAAGAAGACATACATATGGCCAATAAGTATATGAAAAAATGCTAAACATTACAATCATCAGGGAAATGTAAATCAAAACCACAATGAGATACCATCTTACTCCAGTTATAATGGCTATTATCAAAAAGTCAAAAAATAACAAATGTTAGCAAGGGTATGCAGAAAGGGAAACTCATATGCACTGTTGGTGGGACTGTAAACTAGCACAGCCATTATGGAAAATGGTATAGAGACTCCTCAAGAAACTAAAACTAGCCAGGTACAGTGGATTCCACCTGTAATCACAGCACTTTGAAAGCCTGAGGCGGGAGGATTGCTTGAGGCCAGAAGTTGAAGATCCGTCTAGGCAATATTGCAAGCCTCCATTTATGCCAAAAAAAAACTAAACTAAAAATAGAGCTACCATATGATCCAGCCACACTACTGGGCATACATTCAAAGGAAATGAAATCAGTATGCTTTTAAAAATCTACATTTCCATGTTTATTGCAGCATTATACACAATAGCCAAGGTATAGAATCAACCTGTGTCCATCTACAGATGAATGAATAAACTGTAGTACATGTACACAATGGAATACTATTTGTCTATTAACAGTGAAATCCTGTCATTCGTGGAAACATGGATGAGCTTGGAGACCTTATGTTAAGTAAAATAAACCAGACACACAAAGATGAATACTGCATGTTCTCATTCATATGTGGAAGCTAAAAAAAAAAAAACAGTTGATATCATAGAAGTAGAGAGTAGAATAGTGATTACTAAGGCTAGAAAGGGTAGAGGGAAGAGGGAATAGGGAGAGGTTGGTTAACAAATACAAAATTACAGGCTGGGTAGGAGGAATCAGTTCTAGTGTTCTATAGCACCAGACAATGACTACCGTTTTCTTATTTGTTTGTTTTGGTTTTGGTGGGGTTTTTTTGTTTGTTTTTTGTTTTTGAGACTGAGTCTCGCTTTGTTGCCCAGGCTGGAGTGCAGTGGCATCATCTTGGTTCACTGCAACCTCTGCCTCCGGTGTTCAAGCAATTCTCCTGCCTCAGCCTCCCAAGTAGCTGGGACTACAGGCACATGCCACCACATCCAGCTAATTTTTTTGTGTGTTTTTAGTAGAGATGGGGTTTCACCATGTTAGCCAAGATGGTCTTGATCTCCTGACCTCATGATCTGCCCCCACAGCCTCCCAAAGTGCTGGGATTACAGGTGTGAACCACCACGTCTGGCCGAGAATGATTATAGTTAATAGCAATTTATTTCTTATTTGCAAATAGTGAGAAGAGAAGATTTCGAATGTTCCCGCACAAAGCAATGATAAATGTCCAAATTGATGGATTTGCTAATTATCTTCATTTATTGTGCATTGTATACATTTATCAAAGTAACATGCTGCACCTTATAAATATGTGCAATTATATGTCAACTAAAGATTTCTAATTAAACAAAAACAAGCACAAGAGAAAAAAGAAGACATACAAATGGCTAATAGGAATATTAAAATGTTCAGCATTGCTAATCATCAGGGAGATACAAATTAAAACCACAAAAAGATATCATCTCACACCTTTTAGGATGGCTATTAGCAAAAAGAGAAGAAATAACATGATATGTTGAAAACGTGGAGAAAAGGGAACCCCTGCACACTGCTCGAGGGAATGTGAATTATTACACCCATTACGGAAAATTACATGGAGGTTGCTCAAACAATTAAAAATAGAACTACCATATGCCCACTTCTGGGTATATATCCAAAGGAAATGAAATTAGTATGTTGAAGAGATAGCTGCATTCTTATGTTTATTACAGCATTTTTCACAGTAACCAAATTACAAAATCAACCCAAGTGGCTATCGATGGATAAAGAAAATGTGGTATATATACATAATGGAATACTATTCAACTTTCAAAAAGAAGGAAATTTTGTCATTTTCAAAAACATGGATAAACCTGGACGACATTATGCTAAGTGAAATAAGCCAGGCACAGAAAGACAAATATTGCATGATCTCATTTATATATGGAACATAAAAGAGTCAAATTCAAAAGCAGAGAGTAAATGGTGCTTGCCAGGAGCTGCAGGAGGTGAGTTTGGGGAGATATTGGTCCAAGAATACAAAATTTCCATTAAATAGAAGGAGTAAGTTGAGGAGATCTTGAACTGATACAACCTGGTGATTATAGTTAATAACAATATATTATATACTTGAAAATTGCTAAGAGTACTTTTTACATGTTTTTACTACAAAAAAGGGGTAAGTATGTGATAGAATAGGTATATTAATTAGCTTTATTCAGTTATTCTACATTGTATACATATATCAAAACATCATGTATGTATTTACACCATAAATATATACAATTTTTATTTGCCAATTTAAACAAATAAAAAACTACAAAACAAAAGAGCTGGACAGAGAATTAGAGACTGGGCCTAAGTCCAGATACACAGATTGGGGCAGTGCAGCAGAGGACAGTTAAGCTGTCTTCCCTGTTTGAGGGGGGTACCATGTCCCCAGACCACATTAAAGCCAGACTTTCCACCAGGTGTATTTAAGCTCTCTACACAGCAAAGGTAGCTGCCTAGGTGTTAGAAGGAGACCAGCACACTCAAATGACTTAAACAGTGGCCACAGATAAGAATTCAGAGGCATCTCTCCCACCTAGCCAGACTGGGCTCCTCACTTTCCCATTGCTTCCTTTAAATGAACCATTCAGGCATTTTTTGCAGGAACTTGATGTGACCCAGACCCTATTCCTTTACATATGCTGCTAGTTGCCATGCTCTCCCCCCAACCCTGCCCCAGTCTCTTTCTCTCTTTCTACCTGACTCTTCATTCCTGCCTCTCCTGACCCAGGGATGGAGGCTGGCCTCCTGATCCTTGTGCTCTTCCTCCCCCAGGAAAATGTTTGAACTTGTTTCCTATTGTGGTGGTGTACTGACTTCACACCTTCCATCTGAAGAACGAGGGGCTGTCCCCAGCCAGGTTTTCTCTGGGACACTGGAACAACACAAGGTCAGGCTCCCAGCATTAGGGCAATAGTCAGGCATAAACTAGACCCAGGTTGGACAACAGCCACAAGGACATCTGCCAGTATAAACAAGTTCCCCACGTGACAGACTCCTCTGGTTGCAGATTGCACTGAACGTTAGGCTATCCATCAGGTAAAAGAAGTATTCCTTGAAAGGCACACAGTAAATATCCATGTTCAGCTGCCTTTCATTTCCTGTTAGGGCAGATTGCTAGCTGCTCTGGAACTGGAAGCCCAGTTTAGCTGGGAGCTGTCAAAACACCACCTTGCATCATCTATTGTTCTGGGCAGAAACTTCATGTCATGGCCATGGCAGCCATATGAGGGAAACATACCAGCAGTCTCATTTTACAGATGTGGACACTGAGACTCAGACAGGTTTTATAAATTTGCCTGGAGGTTCAAAGTTGGTATGTGGTAGAATCGGGAAAGAATCCCAGGCGTGTCACAGTTTAGAATCCACGATTTCCACCGTACTGCCTCGCCTTGGCTGAGCTTAGCTCAAAGCCCACTCTGTAGGCTGAGGCATTAGTGCTGACACTCACGAGGGCTTGGGAACAGTTGAGCCAGGAAGCAGGCAGCTCAGTCTTCAACCTGCTCCACGGTCTTGTCACAATCTCTGCTCAGTTCCTTCTTCTGTGGTCTGCAGTCGGGGAGCTATCAATAGCCCTGGATCCTTTAACTCCTAAGTCCCTAAATCCTATCTATTGTCTTATAGCATAGGAAGGATATGCCAAGCACTTCTGTAAGACTGCAGGACAAATTCCCCTCCCCACCCCTAGAGCCATCTCCCATGAGGCACGCTTCTGTCCTGCCTCAGTCCTTTGCGTCCTTTCTCACGTCTACAAGAGCTATGTCTCATACCTCAGAGCAGTGCTTCGCAAAATCTTTTACCTGATAGCACATCTTAAAAATGATGACACTGGTACGGCTTGCAGGGGTAGACAGAAGAGGTTTATCCAGTGACACTATGGTTGAGAAGCCCTGCCCCAGACACCTAAATGGAGACTAGTTATGGATTCATCACTATAATCCCCCATTTTTGGTTCTCTTCTTTGCCTTATTGGGGACAGAATCTGAGAATGGCCCAGCTTTGCATTCTGACATTTACCACCCCCCCTCCAACACTATGCACTGGAAATTATGTTTACCTCCCACCCCTCTCTACTTCCACCCCCCATCATTTCCTTTGAATCAGAGGCCAATGGATGCTTTACGTATGTAAAATGTCTAGCATGTGTCTGGCACAGGGGTAAGCACTCAAAACATGCAGGCCTAGTCCCCCTCTGTCCTATCCTAACATATGTAGCAGGAAGGTAACTAGAGCATATGGCAATAATATATCCCAGATTTTCTGGGACAACCCCCAAATTTAAATACAGTCATGGACCTCATAACAAGATCTCAGTCAATCCCATGAGATTATAAAACCACGTTTTAACTGTCTGTTTTCTGTGGTTAGGTATGTTTAAATACAGTAATATTTACCATTGTGCTACAGCCACCTACAGTATTCAGTATAGTAACATGCTGTACAGGTTTGTAGTCTAGGAGCATAGGCTATACCATCAAGACTTTATGATATTTGCACAAAGACAAAAATCACCCAACAACACATTTCTTAGAACATATTCCCATTGTTAAGAGAGGCATGACAGTAATTTTATCTTTTTGAAAAAGGTATCATTTTCATTATATAAATAGATGAAATTTAATTTCTGAAGGAAGATTCCTGCAGATATTGTGGCGTGTAGAATTCTAAGATGGCACCAAGAATTTCTGCTCCCTACTGCCTGTACATTCCCTGCCTAATCCCAGGACTGTGTAAATGATGGATTTTACTCTCATCATGAGGTTATGTTATATGGCTCAGTTGACCTTAAGTTGGGGGAGATTTTCCAGGTGGGCCTGACCCTATCACAGGAGCCTTTTATGGCTGGGGGTTTTCTCTGGATAGTTGCAGAAGAATTCAGAGAGTCAAAGTTGGAAAATGAAGAGGGCCATGTGGTAAGGAATATAGGTAGCCTCTGGGAACTGAGAGCTGATCCAGACAAGAATGCCGCCTGATCAACATCTTGGTTTCAGCCTTGTAATGCCCTGAACCCAGAGGCCAGCCCTAAACCATCCTCCTCAGAAAATGGCTTTGAAATGGGACTAGGAGCACTAGGAGAGGGCAAATTCAAGACCAGTGTCCAACAATAAGCACCTGAACTTCAGGTCTATACCCAGAGGGGCATGGATTTCACGGGAGCCAGAAGGAGATGTGTAGCAATAGGAGCAAGAATGGCATTGTTTCACAGGAAAGAGATGTAGAGCTTGGAGCAGGATGCCTCTGACTAACCACAGTGGGGAGGTGGGGGTGGGGCAGACTGTGCCTTCAGCTCCACAGTTGGTCTACACCAACTTCCTTTACTCTCGTCCAAACAGGTGGGCTTTACTATCAGATGTAATTAACTCAGAAGCACAGGCAACCCACTGAGGCAATGCACGACCATAATTCAAACAGAAAGAAAAGGCATCTGGAGTATAATTGTCACAAGGAAGGGAAAACCCAAACCAGGCACAAGGATCCTAAACAGGGAACATAACCAATAGCTCTCAAAAAGGAAAAGAAAAACAAGCAGGCTACTAAGTTTCAGTGATAATAGATAATAGGAGAGGCAGCCGTGGGTGATCAGTTATGTGGACAACGGCCATTGAGATTGGATTTGAGAAGGCAAACTGCTTCTGGGTTTCCTGATACAAGCAGGATGTTCAGCAGTAAGGACAGAGTGGCAGACTTCACCAGGCCCTGAGGCCATCCTTGCTCCCTTCAGGTCCTGGGACAATCAGGCCACGCTGAGCTGCTTTATGAAGGTTCCATAGCTGAGAGTTGGTCCCAGGTGGTGGTCCAGAATCCAAGCAGAGAGGAAAAGGACCAAGCTCAGGCCTCCTGAGTGAGGAAGCATCCACATCTCTATCTGGTCCTCCTCACAGTATCCTACTTACAGAAATTACAGTTCTTCCTCCTGAGACCAATTAAGATTGACCTACCTAATGTATAGAATATAAAAAAAAATACAGAACTTTTTGACATTCTCTTTTCTGGAAGTAAAATATACGTGATTTAACTATGGAAGAGGAAAAAGAAGAAAGGTCAAGGGCAGGAGGATTCCTAACTATCCCAATACATGGCAATCTGACTCCAACCTCCTCTGCAACTTACAGGACTTTCTCCTTAGGAGAAAGGAAGGACCACAGCCCCCTGTCTCAAGCTTAGGAGAAAATACAGCCATGTCAGAGGTTCTCTCAACCCCAAGGGGGACTTTTCAAGTAAAAAAATGAAGTTGGGTCACACCATTTGGAAGGTGAGTAGGAAACATGGGATTAGTAGCTACACGTGAGAAGCCCCATCTGAAGGCCTGTGCTCCTCCCCCGGCACTCCCACTGGTGTACTTGGGACACTCCAGGAGAGTGAGAGGATCTCCCAAACTAAAGAGGTCTGGGCAAAGAGTCAGAGGGAAGGAGGGACCTTTGTTTCATGGCAGCCTCCCCCATCAGCCTCTAGTCCCAGGCAATGCTGGCAGCTGGGTTTACTAAAACCAGAAAATCGTGGTTCTTGGGAAGAGCAATCTTAATACAAGAAAAATGTGCAAAAAAAAAAAAATTAAATAACTCAGAAGATTAACATTCTGTCAGAGCAAGAACACTTTGTTTCGCATTTCTCCCTTCCCTTTCACCTCCCACCTCTGGAATATACCGTCTGCTCAAGTACCCAAGATAAGAGTTACACAGATCAGGGCAGAGGACTGGGAAGAATGAAAAATGACAAAAAGGAAGGAAGTCACCACTGAAGACAAAATTTTTAAATTAAAATTTTAAAAGGTGCAAATTGATTACCTTAGTCCTCCTTTGTCTACCCCTGGGCTCCTGGGTTAAAGACATGGGTGCAGCCAAAATATAGTGTGAGAAAGAAAAACCAACAGGTCACCTTCTTGTCACAAAACCCAAAGGTGAGCCTCAGATGGTTCTGTATGTCCAGAGGGTGCTTCCTTCAGGGAAGGTGGCGGAGCAGGTCAAGAGCACAGTCTCCAGGGCAGCAGAGATGTGTGGAGGCTGATGGTGGGGACTGGTTCCCGCCCACCAGAGGGCTGCTCTTCCGCTGGCTGGTGGTGCTTCCCATCCTCTCCCCTCCCCAGAGGCAGATATTATAGCTGGAAACCCTCCATGGAGGCCTCAGGCTACCGCAAGATGAATTGCTATCGCGTTTCATCCACTTGGGGAGCCAGGCTGCTATCATCGTCTTCTACACCAAAATAGTGCTCAGTGAAGCTGAAGGCCTTCTGGTAGATCTCCTGGTTCTTGTGGCTCTACAGAAACTCAATTTTATCCAAGCCATAGGCTTCCTCTATGAGGCCACGATAGGGATTGACCCCTGAGCCACTGCACTTGCCCTCTTGCTCTCCAAGCCACAGGATGTTCTCCAGTCCATTGAGGGCCACTTGCACAAGCTTCGAATCCATTACAGTCATCTACTCACATAGACGTTTAAATGCAGCCCAGTGAGACCAGGTACCTGATGTGCTCAGGGGTTCCTCTTGATGTGGCACTGGTGATGGCTCAGGCTGCCTCTTTCTTTGTATGAAACTTTACTTTCTGAAGGATTTCAATCAACTCAGGGAAGGTATTTGCATCTGTAACAGCCTGTATTTGAGCTCTGTTGCCAACAGTAATATTTGCAATAGTCCAGTAAGCTTCCTTCCAGATTGACTTTTTTGGACTGCTCAACAAGTGAAGAAGGCAAGGCAGGTCTGAACAGTTAAGAATGACGTGGGTCTGGACGTTATCCCCAGTGACAACGTTGCCTACGGCTCTCAGGGCAAGAGAAGCCACTTTGTAATCATCGAGCATCAGCAGCTCTGCCAGTCTCCAGGGTCTATGACTGCCTGGATCTTCTCATTGGGGCCATCAGACAGATAAGAAAGGGCCCAGCAAGCCTCTGCCAGCAAGTCTGAGTCGCTGCTGAAGAGTAGGGGAGACAGTATAGGCAAACAAGGAGAGACCTCTGCAAACTCTGGGGGTGTGTTCTTCCCTTGGCAGAGATTTGATAGGGCCCAGACTGCATTCCATGTCATCGTCAATCTTGTGGACTAGGTAAGGAGTGTTAACCAAGGATTATGGCACAGTTCAAGATATAATCTCGGCAAGCAGAGCTGTCCCCCAGTTATGTTTCCCAGTGCCCAGACTGCCTGTTCCGGAACATCCCCAAAGTCTGAATTAAGCAGCTCTATAAAAATGGGGACCGCCCCTGCTTCAATGACAATTTTAGTCTGCTGAGAGGTTCCAGAGGTAATACTCGTTAGAGCCCAGGCAGCTGGAAAGTACAATGTCCAATTCTCATTCCTCTTCAGAAACTCCACAAACCTGACCCACCACTCTTGGAGTCTTGACAACTTCATCTATTGGAGGACTAAGCTCCTTGGAGAGCAGTTTTGGGAATTTCTTTTGGGTTGCTAACTGCAGGTCACACTGGAGATGTTCCCTTCTAGTCTTGATTTGCTGAGAGTCTTTAATAATAAGTAAATCTTAAATTTTGTCCCATACCATTTCTTCATCCAATGAGATGAACATAGGCTTTTTAAAAAGAGTATCAATAGGTAAATTATATTTATCATCAGAAAAGACCATCTCCACCGTCTCTCTTGTGATCACACCCTCCCCAGTGGTAGAGCTCACACAGGGGTCCATAAGAAGACTATGGAACATGGCAGCTTCTTCATTCATCAGCTCCACATTCCTCCGTTTAAAAAGTTGTTGCTTCTGCTTCTGCTTCCGGGGCTGAATGCCCTCTTCCTCTCTCCTTCGTCTCATTTCTTCAGGTTTAAAGCATTGTTCTTATAGCTCTCCATGCAATAACTGTCTTTCCCTGGGCTCATCATGGGACCTTCAGCAGACAATATGACGGATCTACAGCCAGATTTTTAAAATTTTAACCAATCCTATGAGTAGTCAGTAGTATCCCATGAAGTTGTTTTGTTTTGTTCTTGAGACACAGTCTTGCCCTGTCGCCCAGGCTGGAGTGCAGTGGCGCAATCTTGGCTCACTTCAACCTCTGCCTTCTGAGTTCAAGCGATTCTCCTGCCTCAGCCTCCTGAGTAGCTGGGACTACAGGCACGCGCCACCATGCCTGGCTAATTTTTGTATTTTTCGTAGAGACTGGATTTCATCGTGTTGGCCAGGCTGGTCACGAACTCCTGACCTCAGGTGATTCGCCCACCTCGGCTTCCCACAGAGCTGGGATTACAGGCGTGAGCCACTGTGTCTAGCCCTGTGACATTTTTATTTGCATTCCCCCGATAATTAATGATGCTGAGCATCTTGTCATGTACTTTTCTTGCCGTCTGTGTATCTTCCTTGGTAAAACGTCTAGGCAAATCTATGGCCACTCTTATTGGAATGTTCTAAATACAAGTCCTCTATCAGCTATGTATTTTGTAAAGATTTTCTTCTGTGGCTTGTCTTTTCATTTTCTTAAGAGTGTTTTTGAGGAGCAGAAGTTTTTAACTTTGATAAAGCCTAATTTATCAGCATTTTAAAATGGTTTGTTCTCTTTTTGCCATATGGAAAAATCAGTGCCTAACTGAAGGTCACAAAATTCTAATAGTTTTTATCATAGTTACTCCTATACTTAGATTTATGAGCAATTTAAAGTTAATTTATTGTGTATGATGCAAGGTTATGGTAAGAGTTTATTTTTGCATATGAATATCCAATTGGTTTAGAACCAATTGGTGAAAGAGTATCCTTATTCCAATGAATTGCATTTGCACCTTTGTAAAACAGCAGTTGACCACATATGTGGGAGTCTATTCTATTCCATTTTTCTGTATATTTATTTTTAAATCATGCTGTTTGTCTTAGTTACTGGAGCTTTATAGCAAGTCTTGAAATTATGTAGTGCATGTCTTTCAACTTTGTTCTTTCACAAAATTCTTTTGGCTATTCTAGGTACTTTGCATTTCCATATAAATTTTAGTATCACTTTCTCAATGTCTACAAAAAAACCTTCAGAGCTTTGATTGGGATTTTGTAGAACCTCTAGATTAATTGGGGATAATTGATATTTTAACAATGTTGAGTTCTGTAATCCATGAGCACAGTGTATCTGCCATTTATTTAGGTCTTCTTTAATTTGCTAGGAATGTTTTATAGACATTAGTGTAAATTCTTGCACATGTTTTGCTAACATTTCCCCTAAGTATCTAATTTGTTGATGGTTATATAATGCCATTTACATTTTTATGTTCATTACTCATTGTGAGCATATATATTTGATTTTTGTATCTTGACCTTTTCAACATTGCTATGCCCACTTATTACTTCTTATAGCTTTTCAATAGATTATCTGTGTTGATCATGTTATATGCAAAAAAATGCTATCTTTTCTTTCCAATCTGTATGCCTTTAATTTCTTTCTCCTGACCTATTACACTGATGGAGACCATAAGTAAAATACTGAACAGAAGTGGTGAAAGGTATTCTTTGCCTTGTTCTTGAGCTTAAGGGGAGCACATTCAGGTTTTCGCCATTAAGAATGCTGTTAGCTGTAGGTTTTCCACAGGGGCTGTTTATCAGACTGGAGGTGTTCCCTTCTAGTCTTGATTTACTGAGAGTCTTTAATTATAAGTAAAACTTAAATTTTGCCCATACCCCTTCTTCGTCCATTGAGATGAACATAGGCTTTTTTAAAAAGAGTATCAGTAGGGTAAATTATGGTAATTGGTTTTCTAATGTTGAAATAGACTTGCATTTTTGGGGAAAACCCCACTTGATCATGAAGTGTCATCCCTTTTATATACTAAAGGATTTGAGTTGTTAAAATTTTGTTGAGGAGTTTTGCTACTGTGCTCATGACAGGTATTGATCCGAGGTTTCTTTTCTTATAAAGTCTTTGTCTTGTTTTGGCACCAGGGTAGTGCTGGTCTCATAAAGTGAGTTGGAAAGTGTTGCTTCCTCTTATATTTTCTTAAAAAGTGTATATAAAATTTATATTATTTCTTGAGTTTTTGTTAGAATTCACTAGTCAAGCTATCTGGGCTTGAAGTGTTCTTTGTGAAAAGGTTTCTAATTATGAGTTTATTATAATTTAATAGACAAGGATGAATCAGGTTATCTATTTCTTCTTGAGTTAGCTTTAGTGTATGTGTCTTTTAAAAAATTTATCCATTTGGCATAAAATTATTCATTATATCCTCTTATTTTTTATTGACTAGAGAGCTCTAGCAGTGGCCCCCTGTTTTAAACCTTATTATTATTATTAATATACTTTAAGTTCTAGGGGACATGTGCAGAGCATGCAGGTTTGTTACATAGGTATACACGGGCGATGGTGGTTTGCTGCATCTAACACCCCATCATCTACATTAGGTATTTCTTTTTTTTTTTTTTTTTTAATTCTTCATTCAGGAGAAGCAGGAATACATTAGGTACTTCTCCTATGCTCTCCCTCCCCTATCCCTCCACCCCCTGCTATCCCTCCCCTATCCCTCTACCCCCTGCTATCCCTCCCCTAGCCCCCGACCCCCCCAACAGGCCCCAGCGTGTGATGTTCTCCTCCCTGTGTGATGTGTTCTCATTGTTCAACACCCACTTACGTGTGAAAACATGCAGTGTTTGGTTTTCTGTTCTTGTGTCAGTTTGCTGAGGATGATGGTTTCCAGCTGTATCCATGTCCCTGCAAAGGACATGAATTCATCCTTTTTATGGCTGCATGGTATTCCATGGTGTATATGTACCACATTTTCTTTATCCAGTCTATCATTGATAGGCATTTGGGTTGGTCCCAAGTCTTTGCTATTGTGAACAGTGCCACAATAAACATACGTGTGCATTTTTCTTTATAATAGAATGATTTATAATCCTTTGGGTATACAACCAGTAATGGGATTGCTGGGTCACATGGTATTTCTATTTCTAGATCCTTGAGGAATTGCCACACTGTCTTCCACAGTGGTTGAAGTAATTTACACTCCCCCTAGCAGTGTAAAAGTGTTCCTATGTCTCCACTTCCTCTCTAACATCTGTTGTCTCCTGATTTTTTAATGATAGCCAGTTAGATGGTATCTCAATGTGGTTTTGATTTGCATTTCTCTGATGACAAACGATGATGAGCTTTTTTCCATATGTTTGTTGGCCATATAAATGTCTTCTTTTGAAAAGTGTCTGTTCATATCCTTTGCCCACTTTTTGATGGGATGGTTTATTTTTTTTTCTTGTAAATTTGTTTATGTTCTTTGTAGATTCTGGATATTAGCCCTTTGTCAGATGGGTAGATTGCAAAAATTTTTTCCCATTCTGTTGGTTGCCAGTTCACTCTAATGATAGTTTCTTTTGCTGTGCAGAAGTTCTTTATTTAATTAGATCCCATTTGTCTATTTTGGCTTTTGTTGAGCAATTGCCCCTTTTTAATGCCTGATATTGGTAATTTGTGTCTTCTCCCTTTTGCTGATTAGTCTTGCTAGCATTTTATCAATTTTATTGATATTCTTAAAGAACAAACTTTTGAATTTATGTATTTTTTGATTTTTCTGTTTTTATTTCACTGATATCTGCTGTTATATTTATTATTACCATTCTTCTGCTTAGTTTGATTATAATTTGCCCTTTTATTTTTAGTTGCTTAAGGTGGAAACTTAGGTAATTGATATTCTTTTCTGATAAAGGCATTTGGTCTTATTAAATTTTCCTCTAATCACTGCTTTCTTTCTTAGTGACATCCCACAGTTTCAATATGTTGTATTTTTACTTCCATTCAGTTCAAAAGAATTACTAATTTCCCTTTTGATTTTTCTCTGACCTATGGCTTTTTAAGAAGTGCATCACTTAGTTTCCAAGTGTTTGGGATTTTCCAGTTTTCTTTCTGTTATTGATTTCTAAATTAATCTCATTGTGGTCAGAAAACATAGTTGTATGACTGAATCCTTTTAAATTTATACAGATTTGTTTGGTGGCCCAAAATATAAACTATTTTGGTAAGTGTTTTATGTGTACTTGAAAAAATTGTATATTTTGCTATGTTAGAAGGAGTGTTCTATAAATGTCAATTAGATCAAGATGGTTAAGTGTTGTTCAAATTTTCTATAGCCTCACTAATTTTGTGTTTGTTTGTTTTATACCTTAAAGGGTAATGTTGAGGTTTCAAGCTATATTTGCAGATTTATCTATTTCTTTTTCAGTTTTTTTCATTTTTTGTTTATGTGCCTTGAAACTCTGTTAATATACTCTGCCTAAACATAGGATTGTAATGTTTTCTTGAACTTATCCTTTTCTAATATAATATTCTTCTTTACTTCTGGTAATATTTCTAGCTCTGAATGTACTTTGATATGAATATAGTTCCTCTAGTTTTCTTTTGATTAGTACTTACATAATATATCTTTGTACATACTTTAACTTTTCACCTCTTTTTGTGTCTTTATATTTAAAGCAGTTTTCTTGCTTTTTAAATAAAATCTAATTGATAATCTTTACCTTTTAATTGAAGTGATTAGACCATTGATATTTAATGTAATTGTACATGTGATTGGGGTTAAATCTAACATCTTACTATTTGTTTTTCATTTGTCTCTTGTGCTCTATGATCCCTTTTTCCCCCTTTTCTGTCTTCTTTTGAATTGAGAATTTTTTAATGATTCCACTTTATCGGCATTATTGACTTTTTTATTCCACTCTATTTGTAGTGCTTGCCCTAGGGTTTACAATGCATACCTTTAAGTTATCTCAGCCTGCCCTGGTCTGTCTCTTTTCCTCTTGCAACTTCAATTTACATGTGTGTTACATCATCTGACTTTGTCCCCAGCTCTGAGATCCATATTGCATTCTTCTAATCTCTCTGGTAAGTTGGACCACTTGTTCACATGAAGATGGGGTGGATGAGAATGAGAGGAACAGAGCTGAGCCACAGCAGCACCGGGATTTGACTCCCTTTGTGGTGGGCAGAAATTCAGAGGGTGGGTTGCTGAGAGCAGAGGTTCAGCCAAATTAGCTAAACACAGGTCCAAAGGACTCAAGTCTTGAGTCCAGCTATTAGTTCAGAGTCATAAATAGGGGAGAGTGGGCACTTAGGAAAACTCAAGAAGGGGCTGGGTACCATGTCTAAGATGATGAGGGTGAAAAACAGAAATGTCTTGTAGCAGATGGCTATAGGCAGAGGTGACATTGAGCATGCCAGCATCCTGTGAGTTCTTAAAAACTCTAGAAAGGGATTTGGACTTTCATAACATGTGAAATCACCAATTTTAATCCAAAATATCTAGATTTCAGTGTGTAACTATACCCCAGATAATATCTGTTACACATTTTAAATTTCTGTCTCCTCCACTTGATGTGGGAGTTCTTTGAAGATAGGAACCATATTTGCCTTCTTCACTAATGGTACCTGACATTTAGCAGGCACACAAACATTTTCAAATGAATGATGATATGGAAACCAAAAGCATGGGTTAAATTTCTGTCCTACCAATTAGTGGCCAGCACACTTGAGCAGTTACTTATTCTTTTCCATCTCTTACATTCTCATTTATAAAGTGAGATTATCATAATTCCACTTTACAGGTCTGTTGTGATGACTAAATAATGAAAAATACAAATCAAGCACGAATCTCATCCCACAAACTTAGGGTTACAAGAAATGTAACTTCATTACTGCCTCTACAGGCAAATTTAGCTTCTATTTCAGCCACTATTCTGCTAGATGATGGAGATTTATTATCAGTCAATTGTCTGGGTCATTTCCAGGCAAACCCTCAGCCCTCCCTCCTCACCTCCCTGGATTAAACCTCAGTTCTGGAGTGTTTTCTGTTGTGAGAATATGTGTCTGTGTAGGTGGACTAAGTATCTAGGTTCCTATCACTGTCACTGTCATCCTCATACACACTGAATTCTGCTGAGATAGTTGGTTTTCAGTCCAGCTTCTGGTCATATGGCTCTTATAGACTCTGACGAAAAGGCTGCTCTAGGTTTGCCAATTTTCTGGGCTAGGTCTGAGACACAGAAGAAAACATTCAGGTGCTTCTGGTGCACTTGTGGGGGAGTGTAGGGACCCAGCTTCTCTGGCCTGTTTGTCTGAATATAATGTACAGCCATTTCAGGTCCTCCATGAAGCTTGCAGCTTTTCAAGACTTGACTCTCTAATTTCTCTCTAGTTCTACTATGACAATAATCTTTATGCAATGGGTGTTGAGTTTAAATAGAAGGATTTTGAGATACAGAGAAATTCTTTTTAAAAATTGAAACTATTTTGATTAATATATCAAAATATTATCCAGTTACATTATATAAATTATATGCAAGTACTATTAGGTCATGTCTTTATTTGGTATTCTTTCACTAAAAGCTTTAAAATCAATGTCCTTAACCCTAAATCTATATATAGCATAAATATTTAAATGTATCTCTGTTTCCTTTGGTTTTTTTAAAGCTTGCTCTCTATTTTTTGCAAGTTCATTACTCCCAATTTTTTTTGCCTCTAGCCATGATCGCTATTTTAAACATAAAGCTCCTCTAGAGCAGAGATTGTATTTTTTTCTAGCTATTACAGCCATTTCCTGATAGATGGTTCTGATAGCACTTCCTCTTCCCTTCTCACTCACAAAAGACAAGTGGCTCATTCTCTCCACTATGCTCAAGTACAGCCTGACACTCCAGTCAAAACTGTCTACTTGCAGTTCACTTATTCACAAATATCTGTTGAGAATCAGCCATTCAACAGTCACCATGTCCTATGTTATGGGGCCAAGGGGCAGAAAATTTTAAAAGTAACAACACCTAATGTTTGTTGAGCACTATACACCGACTTCTCTAAATGTTTTACATGTGTTATTCTATTGGGTAGTCCGAACTCTTTGAGGTATGTACTTTTATTATCTCAGTTTTACAGAAGAGACATTCAAGTGGCTGAGAGGTTAAGCACTTTGCCAAAGTTTTCTCAGCCAGTAAGCAGTAGAGCCAGGATTCTAACCCATGTGGTACGGCTTCCAGGCCAACACTCCCAACCACCATGCTGCCTCCAGAACTCAGGAGGTCTGTCAAGTTTCCACCAAACCTCAGGGCTCCTTATGTAGAAATCAGACAAATGTGGTTGCTGTTAGGAAACTGCAGTCATTACACTTCAATAGTGATTTCCATATTATAAATAACACTGCGGGCTAGTGAATTGGACGGTGACACAGTTCTCAGTGGTATATAGCACATTGCCATGTCAAAGATGCCCTGCCTTATGGCATGAGTGTTTTTTTCCCTGGTGGTACAGCCTTACAGGGGGAAATGGCTGCATGGGGTTATCAGAGTTTGAAAGCACTTTCATCAATATTCCACAACTTGTGCTGTGATCTCTCTTATACCCACCAAGTAACAAGTAACTTGTTATCCCCAGCATAGCACTCTACAGTTTACAAACCTTGAGGGTTTGCTCTTTGTCTTAATATGAGAGACCACTGGACTTATAGGCACCATCAAGTGCAATCTAATATTGATTTTCTGTTCAAGAGAATATTGAGTGAAGAGAACAAAGACATCATGGAACCACAGCTCTCGCTGTGGTCAGGGGGGAGGAAGCAAGAGCCCAAGGAAGGGAAAAAAAATGGCTCATTAGAGTGGGCAGTTAGGATGAGAGCAAAGGGTGAAGTGGAGCTTAATGGATTGAAATGGCCAAGCTAAGAGGAGAAAATAGCATCCAAGAATGACAAGGGCAAAGCCAACAAAGAGTCAAGGTCAGACTTCAATAAAGAGAGGCTGAGAAGAAGAAACATTTCAATATCCCAACAAAGGTAACTAAAGTGTCCAATTAAATAAGGATGTCCCCTAATTGTTTGAATAGGCCAATGGATCAGCCAATCTTATCTTTCCATACTACCCTCTCATCTCCCCCAGCTAGTTTTGGAATAGAAAGAGGGTAGGGTGGGGGCAGGAAGAAAGAGAAAGAAAGGAAGAAAAATAAGGAAAGGAAATTATATTTATCCCAAGAGTAGAGGGGAGTTTTGATTTATGAATGTAACAGAGTCTCAGAAACATGCACAGTTGTGAGACCTCAGGAGGGGTCTTCTCTTCTCTTTCTCCTTTTCTTCACTCTCTGTTTCTTTCTTTCTTTTTTTTCTTTTCAGGACCATGACAGTTTCCTAACATCTGTGTTAGAGATTCATGCAGATCCTTTCTCTGGTTTCCAATTCTACATTTTGGGAAGAGAAGATTCTGATTGGCTCAGCCTAGTCAGTTGCCTGCCTGTGAACTAAACAACTGTGCCTAGATTTGGAATCGAGTTGTATTAGCATGGTTGGTGGCAACCTACCATGTGGGTCAGAGCTCTTCCTTCATTTTCGTCACCTCCCAGGCCAACCCACATTGCTGTGAGGATTAAATTAAATAATGGGGTTGGGCACAGTGGCTCACGCCTATGATCCCAGCACTTTGGGAGGTCATAGTGGGAGGATTGCTTGAGGCCAGGAGTTCAAGACCAGCCTGAGTAATGTAGTAAGATCCCCCAGGAGTTCAAGACCAGCCTGAGTAATGTAGTAAGATCCCATCTCTACAAAACATTAAAAAAAAAAATTGGCTAGGTGTGGTAGTATGCACCTGTAGTCCTAGCTACTCTGGAGGCTAAGATAGGAAGCTCCTTTGAGCCTAAGAGTTCAAGGCTGCAGTGAGCCATGATGACAACACTGCACTCTAGCCTGGGTGATGAAGCAAGACCCTGTCTGAAATAAATCAATAAGTAAGTAAATAAATAAATAAAATATATGAAGGGCTGCCATGAAAGTGTACAGCACTATTGCAATTCTTATAGCCGAAATACATAACCGGAGAGAAGTACCAAAAATTGCTTTTGTGGTAATAGTATTAGTTTTCATGCATTACAAAGATACCCTGGGTATATAAAGAACCCTATAAATTGAAATCAATTTTCTTCACCTGGGATTTGATTCTAAATTCTTTTGCTTGCAAAAGATGCAATGAGGCAAAAACAGGCTTTCTAAGACCAGATCACTTGATCTGTACAGAAGATGAGTCTCGGAATTAGAAGGGGGTGGTCATCATTTGGTATTCAGAAATTGAAACAGAAGGTTTAAGCACCAATCAAGGATGTTTGAAGGGAAAAGTGGCTAGATTTTAAGATTACTCAATAGAAACTGTTTTCTGGAAAAGAAGCTAATTATACACCCCGGGGGAGAGTGCTTTATGTTGTTAGTGATAATGGTTCCTCATTAACTTTGCTGCAGAGACGCTTTGGTACACTATACATAGATGTGGATATGGTCACTTTCTTTGAGTTAAATGCAAACTACTTTAGACCAGATGGCTTCTGGTCTGTAGATTTCTATAGAATTTCCTGAATTCACCTAAACTGTTAAAAAACAAACCCAAAAAACGAAAAGAAAAAATATCATAAGCTTTTATTTAAAATTTTGTTTTAGAGATTCTTATACTTGCGATTACAGCATCTGATTTTAGCTGATAAAGCCTTCAATTCCATTCTACTTCATGCTTGAAATTCAAAGGGTTCTGAAAGAAATGCAGATTGATTTACTTCTAACTTGCTGTGTTAGCTGGAGTAAATTATTTAACTGATTTGTGCTTTTTTTAGAGGAGAGGTTACATTAGTCTGCCTCTTGAGTGTTTCTGGGACACTTAAGTGTAAAAACCATCCTGAAATACATTATACAAAGTAACTCACGGCAGAGTCTGTTTTTCTCTACCTTGATGGCCGTAGATTGCGGAGTTTTAATTACTAATGTACTTTCCATGAGTCCAAGTGATGATAAGATGCATCCTCAGTTTAATAAGAAATTTTCAAAGTAACAGTAGGAAGTTTGTGTCAATTGTGGTATATGATTTTATTTCAGCAACATTAAAATGTAAACATATATACATCTTAAAATTGAGAAAATGTAGTGATGCCTAATTCCCAGAGTTGTTCTGAAGATTAAATGAGGTTCTCATTCTACACTGTTAAGAGTTACAATTCAAATATTATTACTTGCCTCACCCACCCCACAGCCCAACCTTTAACAATATACTAGTGACTTGAAAAAACAAAAGAATATGTCCTTCAATTTTGGAATCAAAATTTTTCATGGAGTCACTTTTTTAAGGGAAGATATATCATTCTTTTTTTTTTTTTTTTTTTTTGAGACAGGGTCTTGCTCTGTCGCCCAGGCTGGAGTGCAGTGCTGCTATCTCAGCTCACTGCAACCTCTGCCCCCTGGGTTCAAGCGATTCTCATGTCTCAGCCTCCCAAGTAGCTGGGATTACAGGCATGTGCCACCACGCCTGGCCAATTTTTCTATTTTTAGTAGAGACGGGGTTTCACCATATTGGCCAGGCTGGTCAATCTCCTGACCTTGTGATCCGCCCACCTCTGCCTCCCAAAGTGCTGGGATTATAGGCGTAAGCCACCACGCCCGGCCCCAGAAGGAAATTTAAAGTTCAATGAATTTTATCTCCAAAGTTTATAATAGAGAAAAACAGAGGTCCAGAGAAATAAAATGACTTATCCATATGCATATGGTTCATGGCACAGTTGAGACAGAAAGAGGACTTTTTATAGAGGACATTGGCAATTGTTGGTAATTATGATTATATACAGTGAAGCATTGAAGATTTGTAACTTTGTAGCTTTGTAGCTTTGTAACTTCAGTTCAAACAAACTTCATTCAATTTTGGGATCATTCAAACAAAGGAGTGGTAGGATGTTAATCCCCCAAATGCACAATGCCTTAGAAACAGTACAGTGCAAGGGTAAGCTGATTTATGTTGTGGAATTGAGGTGGTGGGGATTGAGAGTGTGAAAGCTGTCAGAATCAAAATGGAGTTACTAATGTTTTAAAGAAAAAAAAAACCTCTGATAAATAGAGCCATGAAGGGAGAGCTTTTATGCATAAATGCCTCATATC
The DNA here is from genome assembly GCA_036589455.1 of Ateles fusciceps. Lineage (NCBI taxonomy): Eukaryota > Metazoa > Chordata > Mammalia > Primates > Atelidae > Ateles > Ateles fusciceps. The sequence continues at coordinate 2,153,038 of JAZHEH010002229.1, forward strand.
AAAAACAACCACAATAGACTTCAAAACCTACAACCTTGCACAGAGGCATCACAACCCTACACCAAAAAGTACTTCTATCAGGACATCTGCCCAGCAACTGCCTGTCCAGCCTTGGACTGGCATCACCCCTGTTATTGATATTTGTAGCCAAGGATACTTATTTCAAAACAATTATGCAATCTTCCTCATTTTTTTTCTTCTTAAAAACCTCTGTCTTCTGTTACCTCCCTGAATACACATGGAGTTTACTATGGCAGGCATCTTTCCATTGCAGTACTTTTTTCCCCAAATAAACCTTTCTTTTAGAGAGCCTCTCTCTTTGTTATTTAGGTGACAAGAGTGCATGAGAAATGCACAGGTGTAGAATTCTGATGTACTAGGTGACCTCCTCCCCATGGAAAACAAAACCTCACTCAACCTGAGTGAAGGAGTGCTTGAACTAAGTCCTTCTGTACAGGAAAGGAGTTACACACCCCTCCAGGACGACACCCCTACCCCCCAAGCAATTTGTTTTGGTCTGAAAATGGCAAAGCAGACTGGACCTCAGGCATATGACTACTGGCCTGTGGCAGACCTCTTCACAGTAGAACCATAAGAGGTTATGACTTCCCTTGTGGGCACCAGGAGGCTGGGCTGAGCCCGCACGAATAATGGCACTTGCTAGGGTCACAGAGATGCATCTTTAAGTGCATTCAATTACAGAGCTACCCATACAACTGCATCTCTGACATGACACGTAGATTCCATAGCACTTTTCTAGAAGGCTTATCTGAGAGTTGCAGGCAGGATCCAGCTCACTGTGGCTTTATCTACACAAGGTAGGTTAACAGGGTTGTTACCATCTCCCATCTGTGGCTACTGATGCCTGGTTAAATAATTGCTCCAAGCCGCCTAGCTGAGGGGAAGTAGAGTCAGGTCTCTTAATGCGTGAGATGCTCTATCTGGCCATAGCTTGGCCTGCTTTTCAACTTTGACACAAACTGGAAGCAAGCTGCAAAGCCGAATAGAAGATTCGTAGGATTTTAAAACACAGCCTGGAGTGGTGGCACAGGCCTGTAGTCCCAGCTACTTGGGAAGCTAAGGTAGGAGGATCTCTTGAACCTAGGAGTTGGAGGTTGTAGTGAGCTATGATCGCGCCACTGCACTCCAGCCTAGGCGACTGAGAAAGAGACCCCGACTGCCGCCCCTCGACAACAAAAACAGAAAGTAGGATACGTCGTCTGTATTTACAACTAGCTCATTTAGTTCTTAGACATGAGTATTATGACAATATTCATTTGGCAGTTCAGGATCCGAGCGTAGGAAAGCCTAGGCGAGCTGCTGAGTGAGCCCGATGGTCCCGAGGCATCCTGACTTCCAAGGCTCTGGACCTTCGTGCTGCTGTCAGGAGCGCGTCGCCACGCCCCATGGGTCCCCCCTGCAGGGGTTCCTGTCCCCTAGGCACTTGTCCTGAGCCCCGGCGCAGGCTGCAGCTTCCGCTTGCCTGACCCCGCCAGCCTGCGTCTCCTCACCCGGGGACCAGCAGAAGCCTGGGCCTTCGCCTGGCGCTGCGACTCCGGTCTTTAGTCTTTGTTTGGAGCACGAGAGAACCTGGGAACGGGAGGAGGCGTGACTTCAATATTCATACCATTGTTAAATAAACGATTTCCTAATCTGTATCTGTTACATGCCAGCGTGAAACTTCTGTAGGCAGAGCCGGCTGCGCTGCCAGCCCTTCCTTCTGCTCTCCCCAACCACCTCTGCCTCGCCCACCCAGCCTTCCCTCGGCAGCAGCGGGGAAGAACAGCCCAGCAGACCAAACAGCCGGGGCCGCGGGTGGGAGGCTGTTCCCGCCGCTAGTGGCTGGCGTTGGAGAATGTGAAGATTTTTCCATTCATAAAACGAACGTCCCCGCTCGCCGCCTCCCGCCCGCGGCACAGCGCCACATCCACAGCGGGTAGGGCTGGGTCAGGGGGCACTCAGTTCCCAGGGGCCTACCCCGGCGCGCTCTCGCCTTTCTCCAGGAAGCCCCATTTTGTGAGCCGCACCGCGTGTCCTCACTCAGTCCGTGCACACCATTGACCTGGAGCGCGGATGAGCACCCCTGGTTGAAACGAAGAGACAAAATGGCTTGTAGTTCAATTCATAAATAAAACCTCACCCTTGGACTTCAGGCTGCCCGACATTTTCTGACTTGCATTTTTTTTTTCTTTATCATAGTTTTAAGAAGCGACTGTCAGGCCATGTTGCCTATCCATTTCTAAAGGACTGGCTTTTTAGGACCCCGTTTTCCCCCTTCTATGGCGGTGGGTTGGGGGTGGGGGATGGAACTGGAGTGGCCCAGGGAGACGATGGCAGGGGTGTGGCGGGGGCAGGGCGTTGTACTGATTCAAGATGCAATCTCCATCCAAATAATGGATTGTCATTAACGATGATCCTCCCTGCAAAACCCTTAAAATTGCCCCTTGATTCCCTAGCAGCAAGAGGCGAGCCCTTATTCGCTGAGCTGAAGCCTCCTCCCCCTCCTCCCCATTACTCTGCTCTGGAAATTACAACTCCTCAGCGCGCCGCGCGAGGAGGCAGCGGCAGCTCCGGGAGGGAGGTGGGGGAAGGGATTCCCGAGCCAGCCGGGCGCTAGCCCTCCGCCTGCCGGCTGCAGCGTCGCGCGGCCAAGGTCAGAGGGGCCGCAGGAGCAGCAGCTGGGAACCAGGGAAGCGGGTCAATCTCGGCCGCAGGGAGGCAGCCCGAGGGTGCAGTCAGCCGGCGTCCGTAGCCGCCGAGGAGGAAGGCTAGCGGCTGTCTCCGGGCTGGTCGGGTCCCGCCGAGGTGGCCGAGGCCCCAGGGACCCGGCGGGTGGCTGCCCAGGGGTCGGCGAGCGGGCAGCTGCAGCCCCACCTTCGGCTCCCGGGTGCTGTCCGCCGCCTCGTGGTGCTGATCCCAGCCCCACAGCTGAGCGGCCTTCGCACCTGCCTGCTCACCTCCTGATCACCCCCATAAGGAGCCAGGCGGGGGCAAAAAGGGGGCCTCGGAGTGGCCGCCCACCAGAGCCAGGGGCTGCAGCAGCCAGCGCACAGCAGCCCGGCCGCTGGTCCTGGAGTGGAGAGGAGGCGCGCGCTGCGGCCGGCGGCGGCGCTGGTGCTGATTCATCACCTAGAGCTCCTCGTAGGCCACCGCGAGGGCAGCCGACTCGCTCCGGACTCTGGCCGCAGATTGAAGCCGCCGGTGCAGAAGCCTCGCGGGCAGGAGGTGAGGACCCCCTCCCTTCTCTCGCCCCTCGATCATCCTAGGGCGGTGGCTACAGGACAGAGAGAGGGGCGTGCCCCTCGGCTGTGAAGTGGGCATGCCCGTGTGATGCCCCCGCCCGCCGTCTCACCGTAGCTCGCCACGCTGATCCTCCGCCGGTCTCCCCGAGCTCCGGCCATTCATCCCCAGCGCAGAGGAGCGCTGGCAGCAGGCGCCGCGATGGAGGAAGAGCTGAAGTGTCCCGTGTGCGGCTCTCTGTTTGGGAGCCCATCATCCTGCCCTGTTCCCACAATGTCTGCCTCCCTTGCGCTCGCACCATCGCGGTGCAGACCCCGGACGGCGAGCAGCACCTGCCCCAGCCGCTCCTGCTTTCCCGGAGCTCAGGGCTGCCGGGGGGTGCAGCTGCCGCCCCCTCTCTGGAGCACGACGCGGCGGCGGGCCTGGCCTGCAGCGGTGCGGGCGGGAGTGCAGCTGGCGGCCTCGGCGGCGGTGTGGGAGGTGGTGGAGACCACGCGGACAAGCTGAGCTTGTACAGCGAGACAGACAGCGGCTACGGATCCTACACCCCGAGCCTCAAGTCCCCAACGGGGTTCGTGTGCTGCCCATGGTGCCCGCACCACCCGGCTCCTCGGCCGCTGCAGCCCGCGGTGCCGCCTGCTCCTCGCTGTCCTCGTCTTCGAGCTCCATCACGTGCCCGCAGTGCCACCGCAGCGCTTCCTTGGACCATCGCGGCCTGCGCGGCTTCCAGCGCAACCGGCTGCTCGAGGCCATAGTGCAGCGGTACCAGCAGGGCCGCGGGGCAGTGCCGGGGGCGTCTGCAGCCGTGGCGGTGGCCATCTGCCAGCTGTGCGACCGCACCCCACCAGAGCCAGCAGCCACGCTCTGCGAGCAGTGCGACGTCCTCTACTGCTCTGCCTGCCAGCTCAAGTGCCATCCATCCCGGGGGACCCTTCGCCAAGCATCGCCTGGTGCAGCCGCCGCCGCCGCCCGCGCCCGCCGAGGCAGCCTCCGCACCCACTGGCGCCACCCAGGGCGCTCCCAGCGGAGGTGGGGGCTGCAAGAGCCCGGGGAGGCACGGGGGCCGGAGCGTCTGGGGGCAGCATGGCCCGCAAGTTCCCCACATGCCCGGAGCATGAAATGGAGAACTACAGCATGTACTGCGTGAGCTGTCGAACCCCTGTGTGCTATCTGTGCCTGGAGGAGGGCCGGCACACCAAGCACGAGGTGAAGCCGCTGGGGGCCATGTGGAAACAGCACAAGGTGAGCCCACCGAGCAGGACGCGTGAGTGCAGGTGCCAGGGAAGAGGGTATAAGGAGAAAGGCTCTTGGTCTCTCCCTTGTAGAGCTGGCAGAAAGTCGGTCAGAGGGTCAAGCAGGAGTTACCTCACTCATCTGCCATTCATTCCATCAGATAGTCATTTGACAAACACCTAAGGAACTCCAGGTACTCTGGACTGGATGCTAGAGATAGGAAGGGTATGGAGAGATGACTTGCTAGGTCCCCACCCACCTCAGGTTTTAGGATTTATGCAGGCACAGGGCACCCCAAACGCAGAAACAGGACTCTTTTACTCCCAAAGTCTGACTAATAAGTTGCCTTGATGGTCTCTTTTGAGTTAAGGCATGCAAGATCACCTTTTCCTCTCTGCCACTCTCAGCAATTTATGGCTGGCAATGTGTCCTTGTGTCTGATACTGCCAGAAGGAGAGAAGCCATTAAAATCTGGTCAGGTGCTTGATCAGACCCCAAGTCAAGACTGGAGTGGATTTTTCTAACATTCACCTAAATTTCCCATCCAAAGGCCAAAACTAAGCAACTGAACTCACTTCCCCAGAGGTCAATGAGCTAGGCCTGGCAGAGTTAGAATCCTGTGGGACAGACCCCTAACCGCCTCTAGAACTTCAGACACCAATCATTCCGTGTGCTCTTACCAGTAAACTCTCACCACAGAGAGGCAAGAATTCTCCAAACAGCCCTGCCAGAAATATATATTTGGATTGAGAAGGAAAATAAAGTAATTGGTCAAGGCTATCACATACCATCCAACTGGAAATAAGCAAAAAGTGAGCACAGATGAGAGGAAAAGAAGAGACTAACAGACTAACCATTCCTATATAGATTTGCTCTTCATATATAGTTACTCTATAGTATTATCTGGTATAATGAGCATATGTTGTTACTATAATTTAACATTTTAGAATAAAAATTAGAAAAAACGTGAAACACTTTAGAAATCTACCTTTAAGAGGAAAATTTGCATAATACATAGAAAAAAGAGAAACGTGTAGTCAAATCCCTAGTTCTAGAGCAGTAGTTCTCAACTGGGTCCAATTTTCACCCCTTACCCCACCCCCCCCCCCCCAACATTTGGCAATATCTGGGGACATTTTCAGTTGTCACACCTACAGGGTGCCACTGGAATCTAGCGGATAGAGGCCAGAGAAGCTGATAAACATTCAACAGTGCACAGGAAAACTCCCCAAAACAATTATCCAGCCCCAAATATCAACAGTGCTCTGGAGAGAAATCCTGCTCTATAGTTACATAGACTTGTATCCAAATCTTAGGACTTGCAATTTACTAGCCATATAAGTCTAGGCACAATTTAAAATCCATAGGAAAAAATATCAAACTTAGACAATTGTGGTAAGGATTAAGTATAATGCTGTATATTTAGCCTCTAGCACAGCACCTTAAATATTATTAATAAATAACATTAAATGTTACTGCTTATTTATATAGTCCTAATACTTAAAACCAGTGGACTTGCAGAAAGCTACAGGGCGTAGCAAAGAGTGCTTATTTGGCCTTATTGACTTGGTTAGCGGGAGAAAACATAAGCTGGTAACTTGTGGTAGTGTTTATGCTGAGTCCTTAAATAGCTCTGAGCTGAATCAGAATGGTTGCCTTGAATTAGTTATCATTCATGTGACATTTTGTTGCATATTGCTTCACAGTAATTGTAGCTATCTTGCTTATTTCATCTTTTAAGTGAATAAACATCATTTTACAAATAAAGAAATTATTTATTAAAAAAGGCTATGACCAGTTACCAAGACGAGAAGTACAGATTCCAAATCTCACATTCAAATTTCACAAACTGCTAAATCTTCACAGCTTAGAGAGCCAAAACTAATTCTGAGTGTTGCCACTCAGATGTTCAGAATTAGTGAAGAGTGGAGTTGAGGTGAGAATTTGCAATTGTAAGAGAAATTAAGTGTCTTACATGGAAAACTGCGTTGGATAATGAACTATGGTTTCAAGAACTAAGGTTCTGCAAGAAAAATAATTGGTCATCCCTGGCTTGGTGTCAACAGCAGTTTCATAAAACTTCTATCCTCAGCCAACAATGCAAAGTTATGAGGAAATATGGGAAGCACATGTGATATCTGCCCCATACAGTGGGCAGTGTAAGCTGTGGGAATATGACTATGCAGGATCTCAGTTTTGTGACATCCTCCTAAATCCAGAAGGAACACTACAAGATACTTTTGTGAACACCTGTTTTCCAGAACGAACAGAAGCACTGCTGGTCTTCAGCAGGTGCTGTTGATTTCTACAGAAAGGGAAATTACTGAGTGCTTATTATGAGCATTTTACCTGGGGGACTGACAATCAAAAGAAAAGATAAATGGGTGAGCCCTGGTCAAACACTGGTGGTCTTGCTTTGTGGCTGGGCATCTAGACCAGCATGTATGCTGTGAGGGTGGCTACTTTTGAAAGACAAATTAGAACACTCCATTAAGTGTCCCACTGTTGGTGATTTAAGTTCTCCAGTAAAACATGAAGTCTCTGGATTTTGTTGCTGTTGTTATCTAAAAATCTCAGAATCTTGACAAAGCGTCATTGCACCACCAGACCTAGAACTGGAACAGCAACATTTCTCTAATATTCCTGCGATTAAAGAAGCTGTCATCAAAGCCTTGCTTTAATTTTTCGCTGGCGTAAATGCAGCTTGCCTTCTGATTAGTGATTCTTAAGTAAAGAGACATATATGTGACACTGAAATCTATTTTAAAACATGATTGATACCACCTTTTAAAAGCAGTGTAAAAAACTTTAGGGCTTGACTAAACACATTTCTTTACGTGTTTCTTGGGAGAAGATTAACTGTTTCAAAGAGCTTCTGATGTGAAGATGGGATAGGGAAGGGTAACTGTACAGGAGAGCATTTGGGTTTTTTGCTTCTTGATTATGAAAATCTGTTTTTCCTGAAACTGGAGGAAAGGGTTCCTGTGTAGCATAGTTCTTTCCTAGTGTGACGTGCCACAGGATGTCAACACCTGTAACCCCTGCTTCAGGGAGAACTCTGACCTGCTGGGTGCAGATGGCCAACTCGGAATTAAAATGGGTAGGAGTTGATTCTTAAGTTGAGGTTATAGAATAACTCTTTTTTATATATAGATAAACTCTTCTTCTGGAGTTCTTTGAGAGCCATGGTAAATAGAAAAGTCTTAAAAGAAAATCTCACCAATACCCCAGAAGTACTATTCCAACTGAGTCAGCACCTCACAAAAGCAAGGGAGAGGGTGTGGCCTGGAAAATGCAGGAAAGATAGGATTTTTGATCACTCAAATGTCTTTTTTTTTTTTTTTTTTTTTTTTTTTTTTTTTAAGAGATGAGGTCTTATTACATTGCCCAGGCTAGTCTCCAACTCCCGACCTTAAGTGATTTTCCTGCCTCGGCTTCTCAAAGTGCTAGAATTACAGGTGTGGACCACTGCATCCAGCCAACTCCCATGTCTTAAGGCTCTGCCAAAGGGTAGGTGGCTTCTAGCCTGCTGTCTTACCTTATTTTGTCAAAAGGGCACGTTAAGTTTTAAAGGCTCAGAGGAAATATTTCTTCTATTGAAAGGGGTAACACATACATGACAAAGAACGTAGTCATAGTTGCACTGTGAACACAGGTAAAAATACTTTAATATTTGTAAATCTTTTTTTTTTTTGCTGCGTGTGGTGGCTCACGCCTGTCATCCAAGCACTTTGGGAGGCCAAGGTGGGTGGATCACCTGAGGTTGGGAGTTCAAGACCAGCCTGACCAACATGGTGAAACCCCGACTTTATATAAAATAAATAAATAAACAAGAAAAAAATATTTTTTTAAAAATATTTTGAGACAGGATCTCTCTCTGTTGCCCAGACTAGAGTGCAGTGCTGTGATCACAGCTCACTGTAGCCTCAACTTCCTGGGCTCAAGCAATCCTCCCACCTCAGCCTCCCAAGTAGCTGGGATACAGGCATGCGCCACCACGCTTGGCTAATTTTTGTATTTTTAGTAGAGACGGGGTTTCACCATGTGGGTCAGGCTGGTCTCGGACTCCTGACCTCAGGTGATCCACCTGCCTCAGCCTCCCAAAGTGCTGGGATTATAGGCATGTGCTACTGCACCTGGCCTGGAAGCCTAGATTTTGAGAAGTTGAATCTTTTATCAACTTTGAAGTTCTGGGAAATGAAGTGCCTAGGCTGACTTCTCTCCCATCTGCCCGAGACTGCCTAAGAACCAATGGCAAATCTGCTCAGGCCCCTGTACAGATGAGCCAACCCCCGCTAACTAGAAGCTGCAGCACCTCATACCATCTCTGTGACAACATCACCACTGTCTTCAAAACACCTTGCCTCTAGCCCTTACCTATGCTTAGATTTAATTCCAAGTAGGTCAGTAATTCAGGAACAACTATTAGAAAGAACCCTTATGTTACTCCTTTAAAATGCTTTTTTTTTTTCCTTTTTAATATGCTTTCCTTGTCACACAAATCTAGGGAACAAAAAATGGGTTTGAGAAAGAAGGCAAGAATCCACAAACTTGAATTGCTTTATCTTCTCTTTGAAGACTATTTATATAGAGAAATACAAGGGTTTAAAAATTCAAGACAACCTCAAAGGCTATGAATGAACAATCCTCCTGTCACTATTCATGAATATATTTCATAATGTTTGCTGTGGTGGTCACTGTGTCGCTAAGGTATTGTTATATTTTTAGCCTGCAATGGAAGGGCTTTTATGCCAGTAGACATTCATGGTGATGGAGCTTACATGTGGAAGTCAACAATATAGCATGTTCTAGATGGGAGGGATCTCTTTTTTTTTTTTTTTTTTTTTTTTTTTTTGAGACAGAGTCTCACTCCGTCACCAGGCGCCAGGCTGGAGTGCAGTGGCAAGACCTCGACTCACTGCAACCTCTGCCTCCCAGGTTTAAGCAATTCTCCTGCCTCAGCCTCCCGAGTAGTTGGGACTACAGGCGCATGCCACCACGCCCAGCTAATTTTTTTGTGTTTTTAGTAGAGACGGGGGTTTCACCATGTTGACCAAGATGGTCTCAATCTCTCGACCTAGTGATCCACCCACCTCGGCCTCCCAAAGTGCTGGGATTACAGGTGTGAGCCACCGCGCCCAGCCTGAGGGATCTCTTAATCTCTGAAACGGACCAGGGAAACAGTCAGCAAACTGTGGCCCACTACCTGTTTTTGTGAATAAAGTTTTATTGAAACATGGCCACACTCATTTATTTACTATTGCCAACGGTTGCTTTGGGCTATATTTGCTTTTGGAAGAGTTGAGTGGTGGCAACAGAGATGATATGGTCTGTAAAACTGAAAGTATTTACTATCTGACCCTTAATAGAAAATAATTTGGCGACCTGTAAATTGCAGCCTTGTTACTCTAAGTGTGGTCCTCCGCCCTGCAACATCAGCATCACCTGGGAGCTCATTGAACATGCAGAATTTTGAATCTCAAACAGTCCTGCTGACTCAGGATTTGTGTTTTAGCAAGATTCTAGGTGATCTGCATGTACATTAAAGTTTGAAATGCTGTAATCCCAGCACTTTGGGAGGCCGAGGCAGGCGGATCACGAGGTCAAGAGATCGAGACCGTCCTGGTCAACATGGTGAAACCCCGTCTCTACTAAAAATACAAAAAAATTAGCTGGGCGTGGTGGCGCGCACCTGTAGTCCCAGCTACTCGGGAGGCTGAGGCAGGAGAATGCTTGAACCCGGGCAGCGGAGGTTGCAGTGAGCCAAGGTCGCGCCACTGCACTCCAGCCTGGCGCCTGGTGACTGAGTGAGACTCTGTCTCAAAAAAAAAAAAAAAAAAAAAAAAAGTTTGAAATGCCCTCATGGGACTGCTTTTAGACCTTCAGGGTGCTAGGCCCATAGCACTCCTTCTCTATTTTACATCTGAGAAGTGCATGTGTCCTCTCTAGGGGGTCTGAGAGCTTTGAACTAGAGTCTTATTTAATTACCCTGGGCACCAGTCAGGATTTTTAGGTTACACAAACTCTGGGTACTGGGAAACTATATGGTGCTACAAAACCACCTGGCCCAGAGGTGGGCAGGAATCTCGAAGGGGTGGGAAGTATCTGCAAAGCTGTATGAGTTATCTTGAGTTAGAGCAGAGGAGTCTAAGGAGAAAGAAATTCTGGAGAAATGCTTTCTGCTGCTTTCCTGGGATTGAAAAGAAACCTATTAACTGTTTGTACCTTGGGTTTCATATTAGTATGTGTCTTCGTTTTTATCTAAAGCAGCAAAGAGAATGCTTTATCCACTCTTTAGCCATTTGGAGTGGTGGGGGGCTGCCTGGCTAGTGGTGGAGGTTATGACAATCATAACCAGGGGACCTAAGGGATAGCAGAGAATCCAGACATGCATTGGGAGGGGGCTTTAGCAAATTCCTTCCTCCCGGTTTGGAATTTCATTCTGCAAAGTTCTTGACAGGAAACTGAGGGTTTTAAAATGTTTGTTTTCTAGGGTCTGCTGTTTTCTAACAGAGATTATAAATTGCAACCTCCTCATTTTGCAGATGAGGAAACTTGAGGAGAAGAGGCTTGCAAGATGTAAAATTATTTTGCACAAAATGAGCCTGGGCATCATGGTTCATGCCTGTAATTCCAGCACTTTGGAAGGTGGGAGGCAGGCAAATGGCTTGAGGCCAAGAGTTTGAGGCTAGACTAGCCAACAGAGAGAGACTGCTTCTGTATTAAAAAATTAAAGCATTAGCCAGGCATGATGACACATGCCTGTAGTCCTAGCTACTTGGGAGGCTGAGGCAGAAGGAATGCTTGAGCCCAGGAGTCTGAGGCTGTGGTGTGCCATGATTGCACCCCTGCACTCTAGCCTGGGCAATAAGCAAGACCCCAACTCTAAGAACAAACAAAAACGGCCCCCTTTATTGTACCTCACTGTACATTTTGAATAACTGTAAAAATGCAACAGAATGCTATATGTATATTTGAACAAAAACAGATGCCTATGGCATCAGCTGAAGAGTAATTATGCATAGAAGAAATAAAGGGTTACCTGACAGCTATTTTTAAAAGCGGGGGGTGGGAACTGACATGGAACACCACCTCTCATTCAACTGGAATGGGGCAGCAGGAAAAGGGAATCGAAGGTGGGGGACGGGGTAGGGGAGCTACAGTGTCCCGTTTAGGACAAACAAGGCATGAGTTTGGGCGCTAGAAAGGACATGAGAGATCGCTAGCACTCTCTCTCTATGTTACATGTGGCTACAGTGACTAGTGTGGAGGAGAGAAAAGATGCAGAAGGATTCACAAGGACAGGGCAAGGTGAGCGCGGATCCGGAAACCCGGGAGTGTGGATGAGGCCTCAGTGACAGACGTATCAGACAGGATGTGGACATCTGCCAGCTCTCACTCCAGAAGGAGAGGCTGGGCCTTAGTCACGTGACATCTAAAAAAATCTGTCCAGACAGCACACAGTTGTAAAAAATTAGGTCAAGGTTGTGTTAGGAAATTTAGACACATACTTGTATTTACTTATTCTCCCAATCTTCATTATAGTTTGATTCTGGGTGATACCTATAAAACCAGGAAACCAGTGAACTATGAATATTCAGAAACGACAATCCTCCTAAAATGAACAACTGAGACTTTCCCTCACTTGATAAATTATTTGTTGCCTTATGGTTGGCTTTACCTACCAACTAAGCTGTGCACCACAACTGAAAGTCACCTCTATCACTTACTAAAACGTAAATGCTGATGCTGTCTCTTGACCATCACATCCTTTTTCTGAGCTGATGCTGTGAATGATTATTTCTTCTTCAATTCACCTAATTACTCATTCAGTCAATGAGGACGTCTTGAATGTCTATATATCGTATTAGGCACAGTTCTAAACACTGAGGCCACCAATGGAATTTTCTTTCCTCAAAGAGCATAAATCTAGTCGCAAGAGAAAGAAAATTAACAAGTAAATGAACAAATAAATAAGCTGGATGATTTCCGATAGTGATAAATACCAAGACGGAAGTAAAAATAATGTGATAAAAAATACTTAGGCAGGGCCGGGCACAGTGTCTCACGCCTATAATCCTAACAATTTGGGAGACTGAGGCGGGAAGATTGCTTGAGACCAGGAGTTCAAAACAAGCCAGGGCCACATAACGAGGGCCCTGTCTGTATTTTAAAATACTAGTAGTACTTAGGCAGACCTCTTTGGCAGGAAAGTTGAAAAATAATCTCAGATGTATTCAAGACTGGGTAAGAAAGAACAGGCCTGGCATTACTCTGAAGAAAGCACATTTCACAGGGAAGGCAAGAGCCGAGAACCAGGAGCAGGTGACGCCTGGTGTGTTTAAACAACAGAAATGGGCCAGTGAGTTTAGAGTATAATGAAATAGACAGATAAGGGGCAGAAGCAGAGAGCTAGGCAGAGAGGTAAGAAAGGGTGCAGGGCCTGGCATGCCACATGGAACAGATTGGATTTAATAGTAAGTGCTATGGGTAACCACCAGAAGGCTTTAAGCTGAGGTGTGTTGTTTCTTTCTAAAAGAGCACTCTGACTGTGGTTTGGAAAATGGATCGATAGGGGAACAAGAGTGGAGGCATGATGTGTCATTAGAAGCTGTTGCAGGAGTTTGGGCTATAAATATGGGGACTTGAATTAGGAGAAAGGCAGCAGAAATGGAGAGAGGTTTATGCATTCATATCCTGCTGGGGGTTCTCTGAGCTTCTTGGACTTTTGGTTTTGCGTCTTCTATTATTTTTGGAAAATTTGTGTCTACTATCTCTTCAGAAAATTCTCCTGCTCTATCCTCTATCTCTCTTCTTTCTCTCGCTCATCCTTCTGGAATTCCAATAACATGTATATGAGACTGCTTGCTATTGTCACACAGTTCTTGGATGATCTGTTCTTTTTTCTTTTCTTTTTCTTTGAGAGACAGGGTCTCACTCTGTTGCCCAGGCTGGAGTGCAGTGGCACAGTCATAATTCACTGCAGCCTTGAACTCCTAGGTTCAAACAATCCTCCTGCCTCAGCTTCCCAAGTATCTAGGACTACAGGCACATGCTACTATGCCCAGCCAATTTGTTAATTTTTATTATTATTATTATTTATTATTTATTTTTTGGTAGAGATTGCATTTTGCTATGTTGTCCAGGCTGGTCTTAAACTCCTGGCCTCAAATGCCTCCCACCTTAGCCTCCCAAAGTGTTGGGATTATAGGCATAAGCCACCATGTCCAGTATTTCATTTTACTTTTAGTCTTTTTTCTTTAATCACTCTTTTTGTCTCTTTGTGTTACAGTTTGGGTAACTTCTATTGATTTCCAGTTCACTGGTTATTTTTTAGGCTGTGGCAAGTCTACCAATTAGCCCCCCTCCCTCTCCATCTCCACTCTGCATCTACTCAGTTGTCCGACCCTTTGCCCAACAGTCAGGCCCCTCTAATGCTATGGGCCTGTGTCTCTTTTCTCTATCTCACCCAGGAAGAAAGAGATTTTTCATGTCTCTTCCCTCAGCTGCTAGAGGTCCTCACTGTGCTCTGCGAGGTTGTTTTTCTTTCTTTTTATGCTTTCTTGAAATTTATAAACCCTTGCAAACTGCCTTATGCCCGTTTTGAAACTAATAGATGCATAAATAAACAAATAAGTAGTCTACTTGAATACAACCAAAGAGAGCTAGAATCCTCTGGAAGGTTGCATTAAGATAGTCTCCTAGTTGTGAGCAGTGCTGCAGTCACTGTTAGAAAAACGGAAGGCTGCTTGGAAACGTTTGGATTGAGAAACAGAGATCTTCTTAGTCCTTCAGCCATGCTACTGCTCCCTGCCAGTCCCACACAATAAAGAGAACTTTGCCTGGTGCAGACAGTGCAGCCATTCATCATATTTCACTTTCATGTGAATGTCACCACCCACCATCAGCTTGCTGGGAGGGCATGAGTTTTACCTCTCACATTGGTTTCCTTCACTGAAGTACCTGCGGCTATCAGTGATGAGTGGTTGTCCTGCACACAGTCCTGTCTCCCCAACAGGGTTTTACGCTCGTAACCTACTGGGAATATAAAAATGTACAGAGGGGGACATCAGGGCACTCAGGACCTGTGAGGAGTCTGAGATTTTAGCCTACTCACAAGCCAATAAATTAGCCTGCCAGAGTTTCATGGGTGCAGCCAGAAGACATTAGACTCCTAATTCAGATATGGAGAACAGTTACTCACAGCAACAGCAGGAGCCAGAGCATCTGCATGTTGGGCCAGTTCCCATAAGGGGATATGAAGAGGGCTAGATAATGACACCTGCACATGCAGCAGGCTGCATTACAAGAGACGAGCCTTGAGCTGAGCAAACCCCAATCTTTTACCAAGGACAGTAAAAAGGAGCCCGTTGCTCCCAAGGGAGATACCAGCTCTATCTTCCAAGGCTGTCCTCTATACAAACATCATTGGAAACATAGCCCGGAACAAAGAGCAGTCAGTGCCTCACTTGTAACATGTGGAGAAACACCAGAAACCCAGTGGAAAATTATCTTCCACCGGGAGAATTAAATCAAAACTCAAATAGATCCTTGAGTGATTCCTGCCATTTGGGCCTCATGTGCATTATGGATAACCTCCTGGGGCTACTCTGGTTTGCAAAAGATCTTCTTTCAATTGGGGTGCCACAGGTCTCAGGGCATCTGGGCAAAGCAAGGAGGATGTGTGTTGTCATCTGTCAGGCTTCTTACACCTTTGGGGTTTGCTGGGTGTCATGGGATGGTGGAATGTGGAACCCAGGTAAAGTTTCCCAGTTAAAGCTGCTCAATTAAGATGGCTTTCATTTCCGAGCCTATCTGTGTCCCTTCCAGCATGTGAAGGAGAAATGTCATCTCGTTATTTTCCATATTATTCAGTAAAAACAATCCATCGGATAAGCATTCTTTGAGTGCCTCCTGTAATCCACGGTCTGTGCTAGGGGCTGTGGACACACATAAAACAGGCCACAAGACAGCTCACAGCCTGCTGCAGGAGAGGATCATTGTACAGCCAATCGGATGTATATACACCTGATATGAAAAGTGGAATAAGTGCCCTACTTGTAATGTGAATAAACGGATGAGGGGAACAGTGAAGAGAAGGCAGTGAATTTCGCCTGGAGATTAGAAAGGGGAACAGGGGAAAGAGTGGTAAGTGGGGAGACTAAAAAGAAGAAGATGCTTGAGCTGGGGTCATAGATGGTGAGTAGGTTTATTAGTCAGAAAAGAAAGAAAAGCTTAGCTGTACATCATCGTATGAGGTGTTCAAGACGTTTAAAATATAGTTCCTGTTCCAACAGCCGATTATCTGCTGGGCCAGGGATTCACCCATATTTACACAAAGCAGAGGAACATTAACGAATATGATGCCATGTCTAATAAAAATGAAGGAACTCAAACTACCCATCCTTTGAGTATCTGAGCTAACATAGTGGATCTGGAGACAATGGGGGAAATGATGGGATAAATAGATTCAGAAGCCACATTTAAGGGGATATCTAGCTTGACAGGTGAAGAAGGATTAAACTTTAGCCTCATTTAAATTTCAGTGAAGAACAGGAATAGCCAGGCTATAATCTTTTTGAAGTTTCTTGTAAATTTTACCCTGTTTGCCAATAAAATCTGGCAAAAAAAAAAAAAAAAAAACTTTGAACATCTCAATGCTCAGTTAAGTTAAGGGGTTAGAGATGGGGGAGAGAGGGATAAAAACAAAAGAGGTGAGGAAACCGTAACATAAGAGATTCCCAGGAGGAAAAGTGCAGTGATAGGGACTTACTTAAAAAGAGGCTAATTCTGACCATTTAAATGAACAGGAGGGCTCATCTCACCACTTATGCAAAAGACATCAGGAAAAACGCCAGAGCACAAATAACTGGTGCTAAAATATGTGGAACTAGCCTTAGGTATAAATGAGCACAAAGCAGAGGGTAGAGAGATGGGAGTTGAGTTGGATTTCAAAGGATTGGAAGGATTGGGTGTAGGGGGAAACTAATTTGATGACAGAGAGAAAACTCTAAGACAAATTCTCATCAGACACCTATTGTCACTGAACTAATTCTATTATTGTTGTAAGAGACCGGAACTGGCCTGATGCTAAAGAAGCAGTTTGGTTACCAGACGATGAGAACCTTCCCTGGCTTGGTTCAGCAAATGGTCTTAATACATTGGCAAAGTCAGGAGTCTGGTCCTGGGGCTTCACGCATCAGACATCCCATCCCAGGCTTGTTCTTGCTTTTATCAGAGCCTAAGCTGATTACTCTCTGGTCTCTAGCCTTTCTTCATGGAATTATGACTTGCTGTGCCCAATTATACTTCTCCACCAATGGGATATTCTTAGAGTCTCCATGGGCACTTTTAGGAATAACTCCAGACAGCTTTAAAAACAAAATCCTATCTTAATTAGACTTTTACACCCATCAATGTGTCTTGCGACTAACAGAAACTTACATGATCTCTTTCTTTTTAAAAGCAGCTTTATACATCACATGCATAAATGACACTGTACTTTGAACACTTTGAGAACAAGGACTGTGTCTTACTTATCTTTGTAATCCCAGTACCCAACAGAGTATCAGACACCCAGTAAAGCACAACAAACATCTATTTAATAAATGAATAGAACTTAACACTAAAATGTATTCTAATATCCATGCCATAAATTATGATTTCAGAGCAGTCCATATTAACTATTTGTTGAATCATAGAATAGAGTGATTCATAAAGGAAGAGTCATTCCTGGGGAAAGTATGGAAAAGGAGAAGAGAAAAAATTATGCATTTCCTGGGCCCCATATTGAAAAGAACCATCCACGCTCATTAGCATGGCTCTGCCTTCCCTCCTTATGTGTGGTGATCTGTGAGAAACAGTCAGCTTTGCTCGTGACATGAGAAAAGCTAGCTGGGAAATGTTGGCATGACTTTTCCCAGATCTCAGCACTCCTTCAACTTTTGAGAGAACACTCTGAGTGTAAGTTTACTAGACTGACATTACTAAAATCATTGATGCAAGAGAATACGGGGGATAAGAAAGCTAGTTGCAAGCCAGCAATCCTAAAATTCTTCCGCTTGCCATGGACTGATGGCATATTAAATGAGATAGTTCATTTTAAGGAATTAGCACAGTGTACACCACATATGTATGTTCAATAAAAGAAAGTCACCGTTATCGTCATGATTTTTATTGAGTGTCAAGGCTGAGAATGCTGTGAAAGGAGGGAATTGCTTCCCTGTCCAAGGCTGGGGCAGAAAACAACCGTAGTCACGGGGTCTTCTTGTGCTGGGACTGAGAAGCAGCGTTTAACCTAACTGAGCTCACTGGCCCTTTGGCAAAGCCGCTTCCCTCCTCACACTGAATGAGTGCCTAGAAAGATCTATTCTCGAATCACCTGGACCAGCTTTCTACTCCATCATTGGCTGATATCATGGGAAGATGATTGGAATTTGCGTGAAAAGATACAGGTTCCATTTGGAGCTATTTGTCTTTGGATATGATTCTCCACTGCTCTCAGCCAGTTTCCTTACACACAAAATGCTGGTGTGAGGATGAAGTTAGCTGAAGTTGGTAAAAGGGTCCTATTATTCCTGAAAATATGAGAAATTTGGCCTGCTTCCCCTGTTTCCTAGAGAGCCCAAGACCCATTTTTATGATGTGGAGAAAGAGTATATATAATATGATTTTTTGTGAATATATAGGTAAGGATATGTATTAGAAGGAAGAGCTGTACATAATGTATTTGTTTGCTAAGGCTGCCATCACAAATTACCATAGCTGGGTAGCTTAAAATCACAGAAATTTCTTGTCTCACAGTTCTGGAGGCTGGAAGTTCAAAATAAAGGTGTTGGCAGGGCTGTGCTCCCTCTGAAGGCACCAGGAAGAACCTCTCAGGTCTCTGTCCCCTGCTTCTGCTGTCTCGTTGGCTTATGACAGCAGAAGTCTCATCTCACATGGCGTTCTCTCTGTGTGCATGTGTGTCTGTGTTCAAATGTCTCTTCTTTATAAGGACACCAGTCACAATGGATTAGAGCCCATTCTACTGCAGTGTGACCCCCATTTTAACTAATCACATCTGTAATGCCCTATTTCCAAACAAGCTTGCATTCTGAAGTCTCAGGGGTTAGGATTTCAACATATGAATTTCTGTGGGACACAATTTAGCCTGTAACACACAAAAACATTAATAGTTGGTTAATGTTACAGTGATCATTAACTCATTTATGCCTGAAGTTGCAAGTTTTTGAAATTTTTCAATCAGACCTTAGTGATGACCTTGAGCAATAGGATATGAACAAGTCCCACAAGCTTAGCATTCCAATAATGGAACATTAGGCATAAGTGGCTTTGGGTGCAACAGTGAAACAGGAAGAGAGCTGGCAATTGAAAGAAAATTGAGTTACTAACTCAGGTACGTTAAGCCCTTGTTTCCTCATACTCTGTGAAAATATTCAGCCAGATTTCACTCCTCTGAAGTTAGCAGAGAAGTGGGGAATTTTAGATTCCAGGCATGGGTTGGGGAGAAGGAAGGTTTAAAGTAGGGGAGGGACAGTGAGGTGCTGATTGGGGGTGCTGGGTAGGGCCCTGCAGACTGGATAGAGAGTAGGAAAAGGGATGGAGGAGAGACAGCAGGTTTCAAAGGGAATCTTTTCATCCTCTCAACTTTCTCCTGTGCCTTTGTGACAGTCACCAAAAGTGTATTAAAAATGTTACCCATCCAGGGTCATCATGAGAAGTGTTATTGCTACAGCAGGACATTGCCCTGATGCTTAAATGTCCTGAACTAGAGAATGTTTGAGGGAAGAGCTTTGCTTTCCACTGAACAATCTACCTTAGACATTATTCCATGTGTCAACAAATATAGAATGCATTGGCATTTTAACGGGTGCTGAGTATTCAGTTATGTGGATATTGCATCATTTATATTAATCAGTATTCGTGAACATTTAGGCCGTTGACAAATTTTAACTACTTTTTAAATGTAGTGACCATTCTTGTATATACATCTTTGCATGCTTATCCTATTATCTCCTTAAGATAAAATTCTATAAAAACATTCTCTAATTAACAAAAAAAAAAAACACTCTATGGGATTGGTTTCTTACCTCTCTGTGAATGTATGAACCCAGGATCCTGTCTTTAAGAACAATCTCATTCTCACCTCCCTCCCAGCATGCCCGTCTCCCTCTCCTGCACCCTGCTCCCCCCAGATACCATCTTACCCTAAGTCATATCTGGGTGCTCCTGCCAAATCTATTGCATTGAAGATGGCAACCTGGAGTGTGGAGGAAGGGGGTGATGGTGGAGGAGGAGTTGGATGAATCAAGAGAAGGAAGAAAAAAGTCACATGTCTTAATATGTTATTTATTTTTAATTGCCACAACTTAGAGGTAGGCAATAAAATCCCTAACATATGCATTCTGTAGGAGAGTAAGAACGGGCCTCAGAGCACAGGGTTAGTAAGTACAGCCAAGGTATGTCTGAATACAGAGGCCATTTTTGCTAGATTTTATTATTTGTTCAAATGTTATCCGTTGTTCTCTGGAAGAAGCATACTTCTTGTCCCACCACTCTAAGGCTGGATCCTATAACTTGCTTGGGCCAATGAAATGTGAGTGGAATGGATAGTGCCACCTCTCAGGAGAAGGTTTAAGAGCCAGTGTGTGTTTGGGCTCCTTTTCTTCTGCTATGAGTCTACTATGCCTCAAATGAGAAGCTCCTTCAGCCTGGATCCTGAAATGCAGAGGTTGGGAAATAGAGCGGCAGGTGACCTGCAATGGGCATTCAGTGTCAGCAAGAAGTAAACGTTTGAGGTTGGAAGCTTCCAAGTTGTGGGGTGGTGTTTGTTACTGCAGCGTCACTAGCCTAAGCTGTCTCATACCACCATGCTCTCTCCATTTCACTATCTTGCTTCTCTCCTGAGCCTTGCCCTGGTCATTGGCCAAAACGTTTGTATCCTTTCCTTTGGTCACAGAAAAATGAGAGAAAAAAAAAAATCTAGCAGTGTCCTCTACTAGGTCCATATTTAGACTTATTTTTAGACTTGATTTTTTTAGTAGCCTTTTTCCTTGATTCCCTGAGCTGTAGAGAGGTAGACATTCCCACCACACATACAACTCCTGGAATAGGGCACACTGTCCAGAGTGAATAAACACTGTTTTATTGACAACCTGCATTTCCTTTGAACTTTTCCTTCTGAGCCTTTTTTCTGGATAGTTTGATTTTGTTTAAAATCTATTTCTGCGGCTATAATTCAAAATCGTAGAAACGTTAAGTCTAGCACTTCTGAAGCCTGTTTTAAAGGGAGGGTTTGAGATATTTAGCATGCTTCCCTAGCATGTTCCCCTCATGTCTTCACATGGCTGGTGACAAATGAGGGCCTTGATCTAGTAGGTTACCCCAAAGTGTAAGAAGTAAAGTCATGTGACTGTTCTAATATTATATTTCGTATCAGGTGCAAAGCTAAAGTAGAGCTCTGGTCCTTGCTTCTGATCCGTGGTTCATTTTAGAAACTTCCCTGTCGTGTTGTTCAATCGAAAAGTAAATCATTCACTTGTTCAACAAATACTTGTGGCACATACTCTAGTAGCCCATACAAAGTTGATACAAGCAAGGTCTCATCTTCCAAGATGGTACAATTTAGTGAAGGAAGACGTAAATGTTCTCAGCTGTCCAGAAGGATATGATGGGAGGATTGCTTGAGGCCAAGAGTTTTAAACCAGCCTGGGAAACACGATAAGACCCTGCCCCCTCCCCCCCCCCCCCCCCCAAAAAGGAAATGCACAATGACAGTAGAATAGAAAGAGATCCTCATCTCATTGGCACAGGGACCCAGAAAAAGGACATCTCTACTGGCCTCGAAGAGGGGAGGTCAAACAATCCAGCAGAAGGGAGGGACACTTGAGCTGAGGTTTGGATGACCGTGGGGTACTGGCACAGCAACGGGAAAGGACACATCTGGCAGATGAATGGCAAGGTCACAGGCACAGAGGCACAGAGCAGCTTGGCAGGCCATGTGAAGGTGGCTTGTGTCTTGAGGGTGGGTACCCGCTCTGCCTCTGCCTGCCCACTTCAAAAGGAACTGACGAGCCCAGGTCCCAGGAGAGGCATAGATTTCCCAATCACTCTGGGGCTGACTCCTGCACATGCGAGCTCTTGAGGGTCATTTGGCACTCACTGACAGCTGTGTCAGAGGAAGAAGCCCCCATGTGCCTACAGATATAGCTAATGACTGGAAGTCAGTTCCTGGCAGTACTGCCCATCAGCCATGCATCCTTTTATTTTGACTTCAGCATTAAGTTCTAGCTAAGAAAATTTGGCTGGTGGCTCTGACATGTCAATCCTGGCAGCTTAAAATCCACTGCTGATAAACTAGGCTGCTCCTCCCTGCAAGCCTTGGGGCAGAGGCTCGTGGGGAACTCCTAAGCAGTCAGGATTTTGGGGAGTCAGAGTCCGAAGGTGAGTTGTGGAAGGGAAAAAGTAGAGACCTCTCATCATCACCGTCTCCACAGCAGTGGACTGTATAAGGCTCAGCATGAATCGATAATTATAGCATAACTGTCTTTGTGTTTGTTGGACATCCTAACCACTAAATCAGCTAGAGTCCTTTGCTGCGAGCAAAGGAAACCAACTCTGGCTAACTTGAATCAAAAGGAATTTATCAGAAAAACAGGCCAGGCAGGGCGGCTCACACCTGTAATCTCAACGCTTTGGGAGGTTGAGGCAAGAGGATCACTTGAGGCTGGGAATTTAAGACCTACCTGGGCAACACAGCAAAACCTCATCTCTACAAAAAGTAAAAAAATATAAAATATATAAATTACTTGGGCAGTGGCACATGCCTAACATCCTAGCTCCTTGGGAGGCTGAGGCGAGGCGGATCACTTGAGCCCAGGTGTTTATGGCTGCAGTGATTCATGATGGTACCACTGCACTCCAGACTGGACAACAAAGTGAGGCCCCCATCCCCCACTTCCAACAAAAAGCAAAAAATAGTGCTTTTTTCGTAAGCATTCACAGGATCAATGGCAACTTTAAGAGCCAGGTTTGAAACTGTTATAACAAGGACCACATAGATAGCATTGAGTGTGCGCCAGGTGCATTTTACATTTATGTTTTTGTTTTGTTTTGTTTTGTTTTTGAGACAGTCTCGCTCCGTAGCCCAGGGTGGAGTTGCAGTGAGCTGAGGTCACACTCCTAGAGTGCAGTGGCGCGACCTTGGCTCACTGCAACTCCACCTCCCGGGTCGTGGTTCAAGCAGTTCTCCTGCCTCAGCCTCCCGAGTAGCTGGGGTTACAGGCACGCACCACCACGCCCAGCTAATTTTTGTATTTTTAATAGAGACGGGGTTTCATCATGTTGGCCAGGATGGTCTTGAACTCCTGACCTTGTGATCCACCCGCCTCAGCCTCCCAAAGTGCTGGGATTACAGGCGTGAGCCACCGTGACTGGCCTGCATTTATGAACTCACCTAACTCTCACTACAGCTCTGTTAGGTACCTACTACCATGACCTACCTTTTGTATTTGAGGAAAATGGGTGTAGGGAGAGTGACTCACTTAACATCACAGAGTCAGTGAGCTGGAATTCAAACCAGGCATTCTGGCTCCAAAGACTTCCCCAAATGTGAAGAACCGGCATGTACAGGAATACTGTAACAGCAGGGGTCTGCTCAGGGAGCTATGGAATAAACACCCATCTCTCCAGGTCTCTTTGTCTCTGTTCAATTTTGAATTCCAAGGAGGTATCATCCTACTGGCCTAGAAATAGGGTGTTAACAAATCCACTGAGAAGGAATCTTTTTAAAAAAAGACTTCATTCCAACCAGCAGTTTGCCAACTGGGGAGACTCAGCCTTCAGTATAAAGCGAAGGTACATCTGCCAGAACAGAGAGAACGGCTGTCTTGCATAGAAAACGTTTCTGCTTAGGTTCTAATTCCAGTTCCCATTGCCTCCGGGGGAGGCAAGCTTGTTCAGTTCTGATTTGTGGATGTTAAAGTTGACTGCAGGTCACATTTCACTGGTCAGGTTCAGGTGGCAGAATGAGGACTTTCAGCAGCAGTTGATCTGGCCATGTGATCACGAACAGACAGCTGACCAACACTGAGCTACTGTTTGGCTTGCACAGGACATGCGTGTAACCTGCAATCAGCAAATGGCTTTCAGCGACACTCGGAATTCAGACCTGGGTAGCCCCTCAGGAGCCACCTTGAAGGGCTGGCTCTCCCGGGGTTCACACAGGCATATGCCTGCCCGCTGTCAGAGTGAAGGCAGCAGTACTGGAGTCCTAATTCCAGCCCAGCAGGCGTACTCAGTGGAGAAAAGGCAACTTCTTAAAGCAAAATTGGGATACTGTTATGGAGGATAATGGAAGGTCAACAGCAGGAAAACGACGGTTCCTGCGGCTGCCGGGAAAGCCCTTTCTGGGGTTCTCATTCTACCCAGAACCACCATGAGTAGAGTGCCAGTCCCTGAACCCAGGGCTTTCCATGCATGCTGTCATTAAACCTTGAGGGAGGCCTCTGGGGTGTGTATCATTACCCTAGTTCACAGGTGAGGGCACGAAGGCTCACAGAGGGTGAGAAACTAGGTCATGTAAAATTAGGGTTTGAATTCAAGGCCCAACCCCAAAGCCCAGCTCTAAGGGTTCCTGGATAAACACCCAGCAGGGCTCCTGAACGGGTGGCCAGCAGGTCAGGGAGGGTCAGCTTATTCTGCTCGCAGGGCCTAGGCGGGTGTGGAGCTGAGCTGGTGTCTGGACTTCCAGGGAGCAGGGCACCTCGGTCACCATCTGCTGGCTCCTAAATCCGAGTTGCTGGCTCCATGGAAAATGTGTGTTGCCCGGGAATTCGGCGTCCAGTTGATCAGCTTGAACTCCACGGCACCGATTCCCACGTCTCCAGTCTTCTCAGGATTCCCAGAGCGTTTCTTGAAAACTCCCTGTGAGAAAGGCGTCTCCCCCTCACCCCTGGACCAGCTCTCCCACCCTCCTACACTGGAGGCATCTGAGAAAAGAAAAGGAAGACAAGAAAGGAAAAGAAAAGAAAAGGGGGGAATGGCTCTGGTTTTCTTCATCTGAAGTTGGGAAGAACCTAAAACAGCCCAAACAAGTGGAACCCAGGAGCTCCCACCACAGCAGGACCCCCAGGAAGAGTCTGTGTCCCCGGCCCCCAGTACAGGACCTGGGAATGAGCTGGAATGAGCAGGCAGCAAGGGGAGGCCACATCGGGAGTGAGACATGGGGGCCCTAGAAGGACACCTAGAGGATGCCTTGGGCTGCAGGGCTGGGACCTTTGCGCAGGGGAAGCCAAGACGCATCTGGCCCTTTTATAGCTCCCCAGAACACACAGGTATGAAATCAGTGAATTCAGAAGACACGGTTGAGTGCCCGTATTGCACAGGCTCTGTAGTAGGGACACAATGATGGCTGAATGGCTCACTCTGGAAGTCCCGACCTAGTGAGGGACACAGGCAAGTAGGTAAGTAACTAGGACCTCAAGCAGATGGTGGTGAGGGCCACAGGTGGAGGTAAGCAAGAGGTGATGGGAGAACAGAGAAGACGGACCACACAAGTTCATGGAGTCTAGGGGGAAGACTTCACAAAAAGGAGGATTTAAGCTGGACGTGGGCAAGCTGAGCTAGGACTGGAGCTGGGTATGATAAATGGCGGTGACAGCCAGGACAAGGGCTCATAACTGGGGAAGAAGAGAAGGAGGCAGGTCTTTTGGAAGGTAGGTGCTTCGGTTGCAGATTATCCCAAGGGAAGAGACGGGGATATTCCCTGAGAGCAGAACTCCCTCCTCATAGGTGGCTGGCAGATGCTTGTTGAATGAATACATCAGTGAATGGATGAAGGGCTTGACAGCCCGGCTGAGGTGCTCCCACTCTGCTCTGCGTGAATCACAGCAGTGGAGACCTTGAGCCCCAAGGGCCTGAAGGAGAGACAAGAGTATGTTCTGGCAAAAACAGGATTTCTTCCTGAAGAAGGAGTGCATCTCTGGTCGGAACAGGACAGATCGGCCTGCCCTGGATTCCTGGTTTCAGCAGCGCACCTGTGGACCTCCTTTAGTCCCTCCGTATTCGTTTGCTATGGTTGCCAGAACAAAGTACCACAACCGGGTGGCTTAGAACAACAGGAAGGTATCGTCTCACAGTTCTGGAGGCCAGAAGTCTGAAATCCAGGTGTTGGCAGGGCTGAGCTGCCCCTGAGGCTCTGGGAAGGACCTGCTCCAGCCTCTCTCCCAGCTCCTCAGAGGCCCTTGGCAGCATAACTCCAATCTTCACCCTTGCACAGGTCTGTCCCTATGTCCAAAGTTCCTGCTTCATAAGGACACCAGTCCTGTTGGGTTAGGGTCCACCTTAATGACCTCATTCTAACTGAATCACCTCTTCAAAGTACAGTCATATTCTGGGGTGCTGGGGGTTAGGACTTCAATGTCTAAATTTTGGGGGACACAATTCAGTCCATCGTTCTTCCCCTGAGGCCGGTTCAGCTTACAGGCTTGCATTGAGCAGTATCTCCAATTGTGTGAAAATGCAAGGCTGCCTTCCCAGCTCAGCATCCCCAGAGGCCTAAGATGAAAGATTGGATGACGGGAAGGAGCTTCTCAGGCTGTCTGGGCTGGCTCCATCATCCTGCTAGAGGAAGGGGCTGCTTTACCCACACATCTCAGCGACATCCATGGCTGCCTCACCAGCGAGGCTAATGAGGATGCCCATCTCACAAGCATAGGGGTCTCGACCAGGAGATCAATCTAAGTCTAAAAACAGAAAGCTGAAAGCGTCCCAGGCAGATGGTGTGACCAGGAAGTCAGAGTTGTGTTAGTTGTTGGATTCCTCTCTACATTTTACCTGGGAAGACAGCATTTAAGAAGATGAAGGAAAACAGCCACATTTGAGCAACAAGGGGGAAGAAGGAAGATACAGGGAAAAGACCTGCCTCCATTGGTCCCAGGCTCCCCGAGTAGGAAGTAGGACTTCAGGACAAAAGGAGAAGGAGTCACCTGCCTGGTGGAGGAGTGTGCCTCAGTGGTATCCGTGCCTCTCTCAGGAGGTGCTTAGAAATCAATTTCTCTGCTTACCCAGGAGCCTCTGCCTTTTAATTTTTAAAAAAGCGAGTCCTTTGGGCTGGGCACAGTGGCTCATGCCTGTAATCCTAGAACTTTGGGAAGCCAAGGCAGGTGAATCACCTGAGGTCAGGAGTTTGAGACCAGCTTGGCCAACATGGCAAAACCCCGTCTCTACTAAAAATACAAAAAGTAGTTGGGCGTGGTGGCAGGCACCTGTAATCCCAGCTACTCAGGAGGCTGAGGCAAGAGAATTGCTTGAACCCAGGAGGCAGAGGTTGCAGTGAGCCGAGATCACGCCACTGCACTCCAGCCTGGAAGACAGAGCGAGACTCCTTCTCAAAAAAAAAAAAATGAGTCCTTTATATATTTCATTTATTTCTACTCTTCTGCCAACAGATGAGGGCATTTTTAACTTATTAGGGATTATTATCAGCCACAAGTTAAAAAAACCAATACCTTAGCACCAAAGGGCAGATAAAAAGGTGAGAGAACTCCCCTGTGGTCCATTTCACAACCTCCTCTGTGCCCACTGATGGTGTGAAACTCTCAGTGAAGCTTCAGCTCCTGTTTTAACACACGTCCCATCTCTACTATCTCCCAAATGGGATGTCAAGCTGCAGGAGGCGGGCTGGGAAAGGCGAGCAGAAGGAAGCCAAGTGGCTGGGTAGCCAGAGGGACAGCACGCAAGCTCTCTCTGATCCACGCCAGGCATAGAGGAGCTGCTGTAGTACTTCTGGAGAGAGACCCAGGCAGGCAGACGCTTGGTTAGGCTGTGGGACCAAGAATCCAGATGCCTAAGATTAAAGCTTGGCTGATGGGAAGTGACAGTGAAGTGAATCTATGCAATCTCTCTTCTTAGAGAAAAGTGGGTCCTGTTCTTGTGTTCTCTCCCAGAGGAGAGCTGCCTGCACGTCCCTACCCTGCCAATCCATTCTTGCTTCCCACGCTCTCCCACTCTCACAGAGACATCTTTGTGAGAGTGCGTTCTGTGACTGTGTCCACATAACCCCTTCCACCCTCCATCACACTGGGACCCGTGTTACATGGGGTCATGTTGCTATTCAGGGCTTGGTTGCTTCTGCCTCCCCTAGACACCCTGCTCTGTGTGGGACAGGAGCAGGGAGAGGTGGGGGGTCAGTGTCACTGGGCTTCACTGCAGCTCAGGGACATAGCCCAGACTGATGGCAACACTGCTTTGTCAACATTTGCAAATTGGCGTGGAGGCTTCCTACACAGCTGCACATTTGAAATCCTAATGAAAGGAAGAGTGGAGCTTGGGTCTGATGACACCACCACTGGCAGACAGGCAGCCCTGCCTGAGCACACAGAATGCCAGGGACAGGGGTCCCCTGGAGAATAAAGATGCAGCTGGAAGATGGCAGAATGTCTGAGCCCAGCAGCCCTGCCTCTGAGAGATTTTAGTGGGAAATGAGGTTTTGTCCTCCCCCCATGTTGGATGAATATCCAAAGGGCAGTGCAATGGACTGCAAAGAGCATCGGCTTTGGGTTTGGAAAAATCTGGGTTTGAGTCCTGGCTACACTGCTTACTAGCTGTGTGACTTTCCCCCTCTCTGAGGCTGTCTCCTCTTCTGTAAAATGAGGATAATATGCTCCTCCTTGATAGGTTATGAGAAATCAACTAAATTTGGCATGTAAAGAGCTTAGCACTTAGTAAGTTGTCGATTGCTATTGTTATTGCTATTGATGGGAAGTCACCAGTTGCTACTGATCCTGTCCCCCCACAGGAGAGGAGAGACCATCAAGTCCAGGTTGTGGCCAGGTTCAGGCAGGCAGAACTTTGCCCTGTAGCACAAAAATGACATTGTTCTCCACAAGATCCACTCTTCTGGCCTCATGGGATGGATCTGTGTCTGGTGGATGTTGGTTCTGTGGGTGGATCTTGTCCTGAGAACTGCCTCATGGCCCCAGTGCAAAGCTGACGATCCAGGTAGAAACAGACCCTCAGTCAGGCACCATTTATAATGGGGTCCTGTGTACTCGCCTCCAGGGTCTGATCTGGGAGTGCGACACTGCATAAATCCGACATGACCTAATTGAGTGCAGAGTCCTCTGAGCAGCAGACATTGAACAGTTCTGTGACCACATGTGAAAACAGGTTTTTAAAAACAATAAATGTAATCGCCATTCATAGCAGGCTCAATGATGGCCTCCAACGACCTCCATATCTTATCCCTGGAACCCATGAATGTTACCTTACGTTGCAAAAGGGCTTTGCAAATGTGATGAAGTTAAGCATCTTGAGATGGGGGAGATTGTCCTGCTTTATCCTCAGCTGGGTCCAATGTCACCATAAAGGTTCTTATAAGAGGGAGACAGGAGGATCAGAGTTAGTCATAGGAGATAAGGATGGAAGCAAGATGTCTTAGTCCATTCAGGCTGCTGTTACAAAATGCCATAGACAGGGGGGCTGATAAACAACAGGAATGTACGTCTCACAGTTCTGGAGGCTGGGAAGTCCAAGATCAGTGCCTGGCAGATTCAGTGCCTGGCAGGAACTTTTCTTGATTCATAGATGGCACCTTCTCACTGTTCCTCACCTCTGGGGCCTGTTTTATAAGGGCACTAATCTCCTTCATGGGGGCTCGACCCTCATGACCTCATCACCTCCCAAAGTCCCCACTGCCTGATACCACCTCTACTGATGTTAGGATTCAACATAGGAATCTGGGGGAGACACAAATATTCAGACCATAGCACAAGAGGTTGAACAATGCCAGTAAGGGGCCACAAGCCAAGCAATGCGGGTGACCTCTAGAAGCCAGAAAAGGCATGGAAGAGGATTCTCCCTTAGAGCCTTCAGAAAGAACCAGCCCTGCCCATACCTTGATTTTAGGCTTGTAAGACACACTTTGGGTTTTTGCTCTCTAAAACCATAAGTTAATAAATTTGTGTTGATTTAGGCCACTAGGTTTATGGCAACTTGTCACAGCAGTGACGAGAAACTAATGTCCCATAGGAACCCATGACAGAGTGAGCCTGGGGATTCAGGGAAAGGCAGATCCTCCCAGAGGGTTCTCTTCTTTTGCAACAGCCCTAGATAAAGGCAGTGGTGGCACCTTCAAAGAGATCTAGTCTGTGTTGACAGAATCGTGGCAGCAGGCTCCATGTAGGGGTTCTGAGAGTTGGAGGTGGCTTTGATGCACTGAACAGAATGCTGGATCAGCATCTGGAGAGCCCCAGTCTGATCCCAGCTCTCCTCCTTACTGACTCAGTGACCCAAACACAGGGAGCTGCTGGGATGGGAGCTGATCTGAGCTGCCTTGCCTCAGGAGACCTCCTCCCAACTCGGCCACAGCCACTGCAGAGAAAGGCTGCCTGGGTCAAACCCTGGCTCCTAGTTCTTCTGCCAATGACCCCTTCTGTTTCGGGGGGTCCCCTTCAGCCTGTGTTCCCCAGCCTAACACAGCAGGGGCTGTCACTCAGCGTTGCTCCCTTCGCAGCCAATGCTGAGCTGGCTCCTCCCCAAGTGGACTTCTACCCAGGGGCCCGCCCTCTCCTCTGTGCCCTTACCATCAATCCCTCATGCCACATGGAGCAAAGTCTCTGTGGCCTGGATCCTCAGGGTGGGGGGGACTGGATCCTGGTTGCTGACTGGGAAGGGGGGAGCCGGTGGGGTGGGAATCTGGGACGTCTGGCTGCCACTATTTCCTGGGGGAGGGGTCTGCCCAAGTCTCCCTCTCAGGACCCTGCTTTGTCCTATTCTTTCCGCACTTCCAGGGTCTCCACAGGCCCAACTCCTCCCTCTCCCACCCCTGTGAGTCATCTCCAGGGACTCCGTGGGTCACACCTTGTTTCCAGTCTCCAGGCCTGTTGCTGCGTCTGCCTCAATCACAGGGTGATCAAGGCTCCCCATCATGCTTCTGAGCCTCAGTTTAGGCTGCATGCTAGGAAAGTTATATTTATTCATCATCATTATTTTTCAGAGACAAGGTTTCACTCTGTCACCGAGGCTGGAGTGCAGTGGTACAATCCCAGCTCACTGCAGCCTCAGATTTCCAGGCTCAAGCTATCCTTCCATCTCAGCCTCCTGAGTAGCTGGGACTGCAGGTGTGTGCCACCATGCTCAGCTAAGTTTTGTATTTTTTGTAGAGACAGGGGTATTGCTACGTTGCTTAGGCTGGTCTAGAACTCCTCGGCTCAAGTGATCCTCCTGCTTTGGCCTCCCAAAGTGCTGGGATTCCAGGTGTGAGCTACCGTGCTGAGCCTGGAAGTTATATTTATTCTGCTTACTGGGCTCTTGGAGCCTAGGCCTGGCTGTTGAGACAAGACTAGAAGACAAAGCCACTCTCCATGGACTGGGCAAGGGGTATTGCAATGAGGGGTGTGGGGCTTCCCCAGCTGTTGCCAGGTTGCTCAGTAAATGGGGAGAGCAGGGCAGGGCAGGGCAGAGGAACCCTCTGGTCTGCAATGAGATACAGGGCATCAGGAGGGGGCGGGCATCAGAAGCTCCATCCAGTGTGACTTAATGTGAACCAGGTCAGTGGTGGCAGTTAGCCTAGAAATAGTTAACACCCAGAAGTCATAAAAAGCAGGTCAGTCCCCAGAGTAGGGGTCAGACTGCTGGCGCCTGGGACCATAAGGGGCTCCATGCCCTAGAAACAGTGGGTTTGGAATGACCACATGGCCATTTTAATTATGCCCAGTGTGGGAGAGGATTGAGACTTGAATATCTCGGGGAGCTAGTCAGACAAAAATCTAGAGAAAATCAATTCAGTGACACAAATATTTATGGAGCACGTTCCACATGTCAGGCGCTGTGCTGCCTACCATGTGGCACTCCAATACGCTCAAGGCAGAGATCTCCAGGGCACAGTCGGGCAGCAGGGCAGGCAGCTGATGCAGCTCTCCCAGGCCACACGTCTACAGTGGAGAGGCCAGGCAAGGTGGCTCAGGCCTGTAATCCCAGTGCTTGGGAGGCTGAGGCAGGAGGATTGCTTGAGGCCAGGATTTTGAGGCTGCAGTGAGCTGTGATTGTGCCACTGCACTCTAGCCTGGGTGGCAGAGTGAGATCTCCAGATCCCCATCTCTCTCTCTCTGTCTCTCTCTCTCTCTCCCTCTCTGTCTTTGATACAGGGTCTCGCCCTGTCACCCAGGCTGGAGTGCAGTGGCACAATCGGCTCACTGCACCCTCAACCTCTTGGGCTCAAGTGATCCTCCTGATGCCTCAGCCTCCCAAGTAGCTGAGACTAAAGGCACACGCCACCACGCCTGGCTAATTTTTTAATTTTTTGTAGAGATGACGTCTCATTATGTCGCCCAGGCTGGTCTCAAACTCCTCGGTTGAAGCAATCCTCCCACCCTGGCCTCCTAAAGTCCTGGGATTACAGGCATGAGCCACTGCTCCAGACCTCCAACTCTTAAAAAAAAAAATCAGTTGTTCTTTCCCCTCCAAAAACCTTTACTCCTTTTCCACTAGAATTATCAGGTCTGGTTTCCACAATGCTGTTCCCTAGGAGAGGAGAAGTGACTTGTGTCCTTCACACACAAAGCACTGGGTTGAAGAAAAGGACCAGTGTGTGCTTGTGAAAACATCCCTCGACCGCGCCTGGCCCTCACACTGCACATTTGGGCTCTTTGATGGCTGCAGACCAGGGCATGGGGCCCTCACGCGGCTGAGCACGTGGCAGGTCCCAGGGTGGCTTGCATTTAGGTGACCTCACTAAAAAGGCATCAAAAAGCAGTGGAGGGGAAAATTAGATGGCAAGTCTGATGGGTCTGGAAGCAGTGTCCACTGAGCTGTGAGACTGTCCCCCCTTTCAGCTAGGCATTAGCCTGCGGTCATGGCTCTCCTTCAAACCACTCTGCTCTTGGGCTCCTTGCCAAGCTCCTCAGTCTTCTCGCCAAGCAGGAAGCAGGTCAGCAGACTCTGGGAGGGGGCTGGGCTCCTGGCAGGCTGGGACAGAGCCGTCCTCGCCCCTGATACTGGGCAGCTGGTGCGTGACCCTAACTAGCCTGCCTCTCAGGTAGAGGCTAGCTTGCTGGGTTCCTCCAGGAGGGTGCCAGCAGCGGTGATGAATCTGCAGGGATCTATCCCACTCTTTGCATACACCCCGAGTCAAGCAATTGTTTTGCTTTTTATTCAACCAGGGAGCATTTGTTGAACTCCTACTTTGTGTAGTGCAGTAGGCTAGAAATGTAGAGACAAAAGACAAATCTCTCCATTGAGGACAGTGATGAGTGGGAGGCGCTATGGACTGAATGTTTGTGTCCCTTCCAAATGCATACGTTGATGCCTAAATCTTTAATGTGCTGATATTAGGAGGTGGAGCCTTTGGGAGGTAATTAGGTTTAGATGTGCTCAGAGCCCCCTCTCACGGGATTAACACCCTTATAAAAAGAGAAAGAGACACCAGAGCTCTCTCTGTCCTCTTTGTGCACGCGCCAAGGAAAGTCCATGCATCTTAGTCCATTTGCGTTGCTAGAAAGGAATACCTGAGGCTGAGTCATTTATAAAGAAAGGTGGTTTATGGGGCTTCATGGTTCTGCAGGCTGTACAAGAAACATGGACCCAGCATCTGCGTCTGGTGAGGGCCTCAGGAAGTTTCCACTCATGGTGGAAGGCAAAGGGGGAGCAGGCATCACATGGTGAGAGAGGAACTGAGAGGAGGGAGCTTCCAGGCTCTGTTTAACAACCAGTTCTCATGTGGACTAATACAGCAAGAACTCGCTAAGGAGGAGGGGAGGACGGTACCAAGACATTTATGCGGGACCCGCCCCCATGACCAAACTCCTCCCACTAGGCCCCACCTCCAACACTGGGGATCAAATTTCAACATGAGATTTGATGTGGCCAAAAATACTACATCCAAACCACGGCACCATGTGAGGACCTAATCAAGAAGAGGGCCCTCACCAAAAATCAACCACGCTGGCACCTGGATCTTGGACTCTGAGACTTCCAGCCTCCAGAACTCTGAGAAATCCATGTTTGTGGTTTAAGTCCCAGGTCTGTGTGTTCTGTTACTGCAGCCCGAGCTGACCAAGAGAGGAGGGGCCAGCTCCAGCCCCAGGGGGGCCCATTCTTTGGGTGGGCGTCTGGGGGAGGGGTTGCTATTCTCTCCCTGTCACTGACAAACTTCAACTTGAAAACCCCTTTCATTTGAGATATTCCCCAGGGCCTGTGAATGATGCTGACCCCTCAGCCTCCTTTGAGGGTGAGTATCCTGGGATGGGTGGAGTTGTCCTGGGCCTTGCACCCCACTAAGGATGTGCCAAAATTAAGGCTGTTGAGGCAGAAGTAATTCCATAAAGGTTCATTGGAAGCCAAGTGTGAGGATTCACCAGGGAAGACACACCAAAAAAGCTGGGCATGTTCCAGAACCTGTCACAGGTTGGAAGCTTATCTAGAAAGTGTAGAAGAAGGGAGAACTCCTCCTGTCAGAGGTATCCTTTTCCACTGATGGCTGCAACATACAGGTTACATTCATTGGCTGTGGATGACGACATGCAGGCTGACATTCCATGTGCAGGACGATCAGTAAAACTTTGTGATTCAGAAACAAATGTGTCATTTTTTTTTTAAGACACAGTCTCACTGTCACCTAGGCTGGAGCACAGTGTCATAGTCATTCCGAGTAGCTGGGACTGTAAGCACACACCACCATGCCCAGCTAATCTTAAAAATATTTTTGTAGAGACAGGGTGAGAATGAGGGGGGGAGAGCAGGGCCAGAGGGTGTGACAGGGAGGTCTCTCCATGTTGCCCAGGCTGGTCTTGAACTCTTGGCCTCAAGCAATTCTTCTGCCTCTGCCTCTGCCTCTGAGTAGCAGAATTACAGGCATGAGCTACTCCACCCGGCTCCAGTGTCCTTTTCGATGTCAGTAGGTTAAGTATTAATCAGTATGTCAACAGTTTGAGGAACTCACTGTAAGACTGGAGGGCCTTAGGATAAGAACCTTTTCTCAGAGACAGGATGTAAGCCATGAATCACAAGACCTTTCCCCAGTGGTTAATCGGGAAGCCTGCCGAATGTGACCTGTAGGTTATCAGATGGGTGTCAAATCTGTGCTCTCCAGGACTAGCCACTGGCCAATCACACATGGCAGTTGAAACTTACACTAAATAATAGAAAAAGTCCAGTGCCTCAGTCACATTAGCTACTTCAAGTGCTAACTAGTGGCTACCATAAGGCGCAGGGCAGAGCTGGGACGCTTCTGCCATCACTTTACATTCTATGGGAGGTTTCACTGCCTAGGCGCTGGCAACAGACAGTGGTACACTGTGGGCCAGCTAGGGAGGGGAGGGCCTAAACCCACTGAGGTGGGGCTGCGGGTGATGAGCCCCATGGTGTAGGAAAAAGCTCCGAGGAGCTGCGCCTCCGCCCATCCTCAGCCTGAGGCTCCTGCTCTCTCTGAGCAGACAGAGCCCAGCCCTTGACCTCCCTTGCGTGCTGGTGCTCCTTGGGACTGGACCCCCTTCATTGTCTTCCACACACCTCCCTGTGTCTTTCATCCACTCCATGTCTTCCTGCCATCTTTTCCACAGGTTTTCAGCTGAGGCTGCACTTGCACAGTCCAGGGATGGCAAACCGCATCAGAACCCCCTGGAGGGCTTGATAAACCAGACTCCTGGGCTTCACCAGCGCCTTCTCATCCGCAGATCTGGGTGCAGCCAGAGACGGTGCACCTCAACAAATCTCCCAGTGACGCTGACGTTGCTGGTCTAGAGCCACACTTTGTACAACTGTTGGTGTGGTCTAAAGAATCACATTCATTGATTCATGCATTCAACAAATATTTATTTAATGCTACCATGTGCCAGGCACTCTTCCAGTGCTGAGATAAGCTGCAAACCACCCAGAAAAGCCCCATCCTATATTCTAGGATAGCAAACAAATTTTCTAGGTTGGGTAGTGACGACTGTTAGAAGGAAGAATAAGCCAGGGGAAGGCGAGGGGGCTATCGTATGAGGTCATGAGGAAAGTCCTCACTGACACGGTGACATCTGAGCAGAGACCTGGGAGGGGGACTTGGGGGAGAAGGAGACCCTGGCCTTTCTGATTCTGCTTTGTTCTATCCTCAGCTTTTTAATGTGGAACATGAGAGTCATGTTAAAAATCAAGGTCACAGTCTGGATGGGCGTCATGGCTCACACCTGTAATCCCAACACTTTGGGAGGCCAAGGTGGGAGGATCGCTTGAGGCCAGGAGTTCGAGACCGCCCTGGCCACCATCTCTACTAAAAAATGCAAAAGGCCGGGCATGGTGGTGCACACCTATAATCCCAGCATTTTGGGAGGCCGAGGCAGGCAGATCATAAGGTCAAGAGGTCAACACCATCCTGGCCAACATGGTGAAACCCTGTCTCTACTAGAAAAAAATACAAAAATTAGCTGGGCATGGTGGCGCATGCCTGTAGTCTCAGCTACTCAGGAGGCTGAGGCAGGGGAATCGCTTGACCCTGGAAGGCGGAGTTTGAAGTGAGCCGAGATTGTGCCACTGCACTTCAGCCTGGAGACAGAGCAAGACTCCATCTCAAAAAAAAAAAAAAAAAAAAAAAAGCAAAAATTAGCTGGGCATGGTGGTGCACGCCTGTAGTCCCAGCTACTCAGGAGGCTGATGTGGGAGGATCACTTGAGCCTGAGAGGTCGAGGCTGCAGTGAGTCATGATTGAGCCACTGCACTCTAGCCTGGGCAACCCTGTCTCAAAAAAAAAAAAAAAAAAAAATCAAGGTGACAGTCTACTCAATAGCTAGGTTTTAAAGGCAAAATCAATTGTATGTTCCGTGGTTCATTACAAAGAAGCCTGGTGCCAAAAGCCATAGATTTGAGCTCAGCTTACAGTTTCACCCTTGGGCCCCAGTAACTGATCCTCGTGCTTCAAAGACACTGCTGGCCACCCTTTCTCTTCACAGTGACGAATTCCCAGGGCTAGGGGTACTGGGCTAGGAGCCTGTGTGCCCCTTCTAGATGATACATTAGGATCCCCAGTCCACATACCTAGTCAACCTCCGGGACCTACAGGCCCCTTCCTGTCCATGCTTCGGGGCAAGCCACTCCCCCAAGGTGTGCACCCCACGCCAGGAGATGACTATGTGGGGGATGGGGTGTATGGAACTTGACCTGGGGTCTGGAATGTCCATGCAAGCATGTACTGATGATGGATAGAGGGGGCCAGGCCAAGCCAAGGGCTCTATTTATCTTCTTGTCTTGGGCTCTGCAAACAACAGGGGCAGCCCTGTTCACTTCAGCCAATTAGTTGAGTGCGGCTTACCTCTATCCAGCTTAGGCAATGAGAAAGGAGAATGTAGACCAATCAACCAAGTAAACAAATATTGTAGGGATCATGGGTCAGTGATAGTCCCTTCATCAATGAGAACAGCAGGCACATGGGATGAGTCCTATCCCCCTCTTATAAGCATAAGCTTTTATGATGAAGTGGAAATTTTGTGTGCCTTTCACACCTAATTTTTCTTTTCAACATGTGATATCTTTTTCAGGCACAACTATCTCAGGCCTTAAACGGAGTTTCGGATAAGGCAAAGGAAGCAAAGGAGTTTCTGGTTCAGCTGAAGAACATATTGCAGCAGGTCCAGGTGAGCACAGCTCCGGCATTGGGAGAGATACTCAGTGTGCAAAGTTTGCACATTGTGCATCGTATTAAGAAAGAAAAGAAAAGTCTTGTGACGAGCATTTTCTCAGTGATGGATCTTAGATGGTTAATGTGTCCTGCTCTATAGCCTTGGGTGCTGAAAGTATCACCTACTCAACTCATTGGCACACACGCAATACTTGATACAGGAGCCAGTTAGAGAGAGCCGGAAAGATGTGATCTGGCACTCTACATGCCACGTCATCCTATGTGGCATCTGTATATGGCGATTTTGTGGCCAAATATGCTCATGTCACCAATGCGTCAAAATATAAATGCGTCATTTACTAAACAAATGTATTTACTGAACTCTTGCGGTATGGCATGTGCTGAGTCCATCATAAGATGCAGAGATCAATGAGGCACCATTTCTGACCTCAGTGTCTGTCCATAGGGGAGAAAGTGCACACGCAGGTGCTCCTGTGTGAATGCGCACATGTAGAGGAACAGCTCATAAGATGAGAAACCCATAAAACATCCACATATCTGGAGGAAGAGAAGGGAATGAGGGCCCTTGGATTCTCTTTTTTTTTGAGACGGAGTCTCACTCTGTCACCCAGGCTGGAGAGCAGTGGCACGATCTTGGCTCACCACAACCTCCGCCCTCCGTCTCCTGGGTTCAAGTGATTCTCCTGCCTCAGCCTCTTGAGTAGCTGGGGCTACAGGTGTGCATCAGCATGCCCAGCTAATTTTTTGTATTTTTTAGTAGAGACAGGCTTTCACCATATTAACCAGGCTGGTCTTGAACTCCTGACCTGGTGATCCACCTGCCTCACCTCCCAAAGGGCTGGGATTACAGGTTTGAGCCACTACACCTGGCCCCTTGAATTCTTAAAAACCACCCTTCCTAACAAGTTAAGTACAGACTTCAGCCACAGGGCGTTTTAAGTTGTAATGTTTCCCATGTTTCATAGACATGAGATATATTAGCCTGCTGGGGCTGCCATCACAAAATTCCAGAGCTCGAGCGCCTTATACAGCGGAAATCTATTTTCTCATAGCTCTAGAGGCTGGAATTGTGAGATAAAGCGTCAGCAGGGTTGGTTTCTCTTGAGGCCTCTCACCTTGGCCTGTGGATGGCCGTCTTCTCCCTGTGTCCTCACATGGTCTGACCTCTGTGCATCTGTGTCCTCATCTCTTCTTGTAAGGACACCAGTTATAGTGGACCAGGGTCCACCCATACAACCGCATTTTACGTAATGACCTCTTTAAGGGCCTTATCTCCAAATACAGTCACATTCAGAGGCACTGGGGAGGGTTAGGGCTTCAATGTAGGAACGTGAGAAGACAAAATTCAGCTCATAACATGAGGTCTGGATACACACTGAGACCCAGAAGGATTTTTTTTAAAAAAACTGAGTGTTGGGGCTGGGCGCGGTGGCTCACGCCTGTAATCCCAGCACTTTGGGAGGCCGAGGTAGGTGGATCACGAGGTCAGGAGATCGAGACCATCCTGGCCAACATGGTGAAACCCTGTGTCTATATAAAGAAAAAAATTTTTTTTTTTTTTTTTAAAGATGGGGTTTCACCATGTTGGTTAGGCTGGTCTTGAACTCCTGACCTCAGGTGATCCGCCCACCTTGGCCTCCCAAAGTGCTTGGATTACAGGCATGAGCCACCATGTCCGGCCAGAAAAAATATATATATTAAAAAAAAAAAAAAAAAAACTGAATGTTGAGTGCCAGCCCCAACCCTGTACGTGGGTGCCCTTAGTCCCAGTGGTGACGAGGGAGCGAGAAATGAAATAAAGACACAAACAAGAGTAGGGTCCCACAGTATGGGTCCAGGGGGATCAACAGGACGGAGCTGGCCCTGAGCTCTATGCTCCACACACTTTTATTAGGTGCATTATCTTGTTAATCTTGCTGACTGTGTGAGGGGAGGTGAGAAGGATAACCTAAAGCTATCCTGGGGCAAGATAAAATAGAGGGAGAGTGTGAGTCTACAGCATTCAATAGCAAATGTGGTTCTGCTAAGAAATGCTAACTTAGGACACCGAATTTTGCCATAATTGTTATCAAGGTGCATCTACATAGGAGCACAGCGGATAAGGTGCCACCAGGTCTGACTACACACAATGCATCAAGGGGCTTTTATCTCCCGGGCACTGTGGACACAGAGCAATCAGAGTTAGTCCATATTCTGAGAACCTAGGCAGAGCCTGTGGCATTCCGGTTATCTCTGCCCTGCAAGACTTTCCTGTCCTGCAAGCTCCCATCTGCAAAGACCCTCCCTGAGTCTTGTGAGCAGAGGTCCCATTCCTTCCCAGAGTTCTTGCACGAGCCCTCTTTACGAGACCCTCACGCAGACCCTATGTTGGGAAGAGATCGTGGGACCAAAGCGGCTTTCCTGCCTTGCAACCACACGGCTGCATTCCGTGGTTTTAAAGCGCTCTCAGGTGGTCTTCAGGCCTCCTGTTACCGCTTGATTTCTGCTTTTACAGACCTTAAACAATTTTTACTTTACTGCACCATCGTTTGGAGTTTTCTTAACTCAACCTTTGATCTGTGGCACGAATCTCAGTGTATAAAAACCAAAGCAAGCTTGTAATCATTTATTTATTTATTTTTTTAAAAGACAGGGTTTCACCATGTTGGTCAGGCTGGTCTTGAACTCCCGACCTCAGGTGATCCGCCTGCCTCGGCCTCCCAGAGTGCTGGGATTACAGGCGTGAGCCACTGCGCCCGGCCGCTTGTAATCATTTAACGAGAAATAACACAGGTCTGCCCCTGGCCATCTTGGCCCACAACTGAGAGAAACAGACTTGACTGCAAGAGTACTATTTTTTTTGTTTGTCTTACTTTCTTCCAATTATAAAAAGCACAAGTACGTGTTACAGAAAACTTTGAAAGCAACTAAGAAAAAGTTCACCAATATCTCCCCATCTGAGGTGACCACTCTCACTGCTTTGATACGTATTGTTCTATGGCTTTAAACACACACACACACACACACACACACACACACACACACACACACACAGTGTGTGTGATTATGTTGTGAACAATGTGTATCTTGCCTTTTTTCCTTCTTAACAGTCTGTCATGAGCATTTTCCCATGGCATTAAAAATGCCCTGTGAAAAAGATTTGAATGACTACAGAATATTCTGCCATAGGGATGTGCTGAGATTCATAGTACCTGCCTTAATTCATATAAATATTGCCTCTAATTTAACAACATTATAGAGAACTCTAGGATGAACTACTCTGAAATATATCTTTGTGTACAGCACTCACCAGATTTTAGTGTCTTCTCCCCTCTAACTCTCTGCTTCCCCCACTCACCCCCTGACCCCTGCCAGGAAAACGGACTGGACTATGAAGCCTGCCTGGTTGCTCAGTGTGATGCCCTTGTGGACGCTTTAACTCGTCAGAAAGCCAAGCTGCTCACCAAGGTGACTAAAGAGAGGGAGCACAAGCTGAAGGTAGGTACCTGGGGGGACTGACACATTGAATCCCCCACCACATCCTCCGCACCCAGTGTGGGATGGAGCACACAGTAGGCACTGGGTAAATATCAGCTACGTGAGTGAGTGAATGAATGAACAAATGAATGAGGCAAGGAAGGGATGCATCCGCTGATTCAGTTACATTCCTGTGACCTGACAGAGACCAGTCTATATGCCCTGTATATCTT
Organism: Ateles fusciceps; assembly: GCA_036589455.1. Classification (NCBI taxonomy): domain Eukaryota; kingdom Metazoa; phylum Chordata; class Mammalia; order Primates; family Atelidae; genus Ateles; species Ateles fusciceps. Next base: position 2,193,814 of record JAZHEH010002229.1, read on the forward strand.
GCAGGTTTCAAGTCAGAAGCCCACCCTCACCCTCCCTGTTTCTGTCTAAGGAACTATTCTTGTTCTCATTTTGCAGAGCAGAAGTGACTGATGACAGTGACTAGCCCTGACCCTGTTCAGGTCTCCAGCTCTTTCCCCTTCTTCAAGTTCTCTCTGATATCTCACATACTCAATCGTCAGCTATAACATACACAGCCAGTTCCCACCAAGGGAAGATGGGGCTCTCCCCCCTCACATCACGCTGAGTCCCTAACTCAGCCAGGTACCCATGAACTCTCCGAGTTGATGATGGGCTGTCACTGTCCAAAGAGCTCATCTATGCTAGAGACATTTCCTAACTGGACCACAAAATATTACTGTCAAGAAAAGGAGGAATGCATGCTGGGGATGATCCCATGGTTAATAAGTGAAGGGGCATTATCCAGGGACACTGAGCGGTCAGAAGCCAGTCAAGAAGCTGGTCACTGATTGTACGGAGGTTTCAGATTATGCTTTCTCTGCATGACTGTTATGAGTTTGGAAAGGTTTCTGTGTTGGGTGTTGCAGCCCTGCTTATTGGGAAGTGAGTCCACTTATTTCCCAGCAAAGAGGACACACGGAGCTCAGCAGCAGAGCCGAGAGAGGAGCGGGTGCAAGGTGGTCCAGGCCGGCACCGCCTCTTCCAGGCTATATTGGCGCTAGCTCTCTGACTCTTGCGGTGGCCTGCCTGCTCTTCCTCTCATGAGATGGTTACTTAGAGGAGTCTTTCCATTGCAGATGGTTTGGGACCAGATCAATCACTGCACATTGAAGCTGCGCCAGTCCACCGGACTGATGGAGTACTGCCTGGAGGTGATCAAGGAGAACGACCCCTCTGGGTTCTACAGGTGAGCCAGCCCCTGGAAGACACCAGGTGGACTTCCTCCAACTGCTTGCCATTCCCCAAATCAGCCCAAGTTCTAGGCAAGATTCTTTCATGGCTCAAAGTTGAGTAGATTCTCCTTTGCTCAGCGATTCCAGAAGACCTAGGCTCTCACCCTGGCTCTGACTCTCACTAGATGTGACCTAATTTTGCAGCATGCATGAAATGAGGAGGTGAAATGACATCATCTCTAAGGCCGAAATGCCTCACTGCAACATTTTCCACACAAACGGGAAAGGAAAGTCTTGCCAAACAAGCTGGACAGAGTGCACCGGAAGAAAAGTTAGCAGAATCCACATGGCCATTATCTCAATGTGCAGAGTCCTGCAGGTCTGGCTGGTGACCAGCTACCCTCAGAGACAGTGCGATCTTCTTGGGGCCATCTCTCCAGCATTCAGGCTGACTCAGGGTCATGAGTATCTCTCAGGAACATAGCAGTGATTCAGCCTCTGTCTGTGAGGAAAATGATGAATCCCTTTGATTATTTTCCAAGAAAGATACACGAGATCCTGGCTGGACAGGGACATGTGCAAAGGTCTGATAAGCAGGACCTTCCAGCAAAGGAGAGCAGGACCGTGAGTGTGATGAAGTCAAGTTTGGAGCAGAAGTTGCAGAACAGCTCAGAGGAGACACAGGCAGGGGGCAGATGTGGGCTTCAAAACTTTAGGGGTGTGAAATATGGTTTCTTTAGACACCGGGGCAAACTACTAGTATGTTTCACTCCGCAAAGTACTAGATCTAGGAAACAGATCTAATGAAGGATGCATTTGCATATTTTAAACGCATCTTGTATTTCTCAGTAGTGTTTGCTACGATCTCTTTAAGCAGCAAGCACTTCTTTTCATTTCAAGTGATTATGAAATATGATTGAAACAACATTTCGATGCATGTTTATGCAGCCTGTGCTGGGTAGGCAGGGGTCATTTGATCTCTGCCATGGCTTCAGAACACAGCCCTTTTCTCTCTCTGAGCCCCATAGAGACAAAGCTCCTACCTCTTCCTCACGCCTGCCTGCGCAATGTTTCCTCTGCAAAGCAAAACCTTAAACTCTTTGCTCTCCTTTAAGATCTCAGATGCTCTGATCAAGCGTGTCCAGGTGTCTCAGGAACAGTGGGTCAAAGGCGCCCTGGAGCCGAAAGTGTCTGCGGAGTTTGATCTGACCTTGGACAGCGAGCCACTGCTGCAGGCCATCCACCAGCTGGACTTCATTCAGATGAAATGTAGGGGTGAGCCGTGGTTGGCCCCAGTTCAGTCAGTGCTTCTTTCAAAAGAGGCATGCAGTCTGAGGGGGCAGCTGGGTGCTGTAGGGAGACCTGTGATGCACGGAGTGTGGCAGGGTGGGGGGGGAGAGAGTCACGGACCTAGGTTCCAGTCCCAGCTTAGCCCCTAGCAGCCGTGTGAGCTGGGGTGAGAAGCGCCCAGCCAGAACCGGAGACTTCCCATTTGTGAAACGACAATCACTTATTCATTCAGAAGTGCTTGGGTAGTGTCTCCCATGTGCCAGTCACTCTTCCACATGCTCAGGATGCAGTGGTGAACAAGTCTACCAACTCACAAGATTGGACTTACACTCTAGAGGAGGAAGTAGACACTAAACAAATGTATAATAAAATGTTCGATGGCGGCAGGTGCTATGAAGAGGAATCAGAGGAAGGGGCAGCCATACATGCCATGGGGTGAGATCTAATGTGAGGAGGAGAAGGAGGTGGTGGCGGAGGAGGAGGAGGTGGAAGAGGTAATGGAAGAGGAGGAGGAGGAAGAGGGAGTAGAGGAGAAGGAGGTAGTGGAGGACGAGGAGGATATGGAGGAGAAGGAGGCGGTGGCAGAGGAGGAGGGGTGGTGGAGGTATTTGAGGAGAAGGAGGAGGAAGAGGGAGTGGAGGAGGAGGAGGAGATGGAGGAGAAGGAGGCGGTGGCGGAGGAGGAGGAGGTGGAGGAGAAGGAGGAGGAGGTGGAGGAGGAGGAGGAGGAGGTGGAGGAGAAGGAGGTGGTGGCGGAGGAGGAGGAGGTGGAGGAGAAGGAGGAGGAGGAGGTGGAGGAGAAGGAGGAGGAGGTGGAGGAGAAGGAGGAGGAGGAGGTGGAGGAGAAGGAGGTGGGAGGAGGTGGGAGGAGAAGGAGGAGGAGGAGGTGGAGGAGAAGGAGGTGGTGGCAGAGGAGGAGGAGGTGGAGGAGGTAGTGGAGGAGGAAGAGGTGGGAGGAGGAGGGAGGTGGTGGCGGAGGAGGAGAAGGTGGAGGAGGTAGTGGAAGAGGAGGAGGAGGAGGAGAGGGAGTAGAGGAGAAGGAGGTAGTGGAGGATGAGGAGGAGGTGGAGGAGAAGGAGGTGGTGGCGGAGGAGGAGGAGGTGGAGGAGGAGGAGGTGGTGGGCGGAGGAGGAGGAGGTGGGAGGAGGTAGTGGAGGAGGAAGAGGTGGGAGGAGGAGGAGGAGATGGAGGAGAAGGAGGCGGTGGCGGAGGAGGAGGAGGTGGAGGAGAAGGAGGAGGAGGTGGAGGAGGAGGAGGAGGAGGAGGTGGGAGGAGAAGGAGGTGGTGGCGGAGGAGGAGGAGGTGGAGGAGAAGGAGGAGGAGGTGGAGGAGAAGGAGGCGGTGGCGGAGGAGGAGGAGGTGGAGGAGAAGGAGGAGGAGGTGGAGGAGAAGGAGGAGGAGATGGAGGAGAAGGAGGCGGTGGTGGAGGAGGAGGAGGTGGAGGAGAAGGAGGAGGAGGTGAAGGAGGAGGAGGTGGGAGGAGAAGGAGGAGGAGGTGGAGGAGAAGGAGGAGGAGGTGGAGGAGAAGGAGGTGGTGGCGGAGGAGGAGGAGGTGGGAGGAGAAGGAGGAGGAGGTGGAGGAGGAGGAGGTGGAGGAGAAGGAGGAGGAGGTGGAGGAGAAGGAGGAGGAGGTGGGAGGAGAAGGAGGTGGTGGCGGAGGAGGAGGAGGTGGAGGAGAAGGAGGAGGAGGAGGAGGAGGTGGGAGGAGAAGGAGGTGGAGGAGAAGGAGGTGGTGGCAGAGGAGGAGGAGGTGGAGGAGGTAGTGGAGGAGGAAGAGGAGGAGGAGGAGGTGGTGGCGGAGGAGGAGAAGGTGGAGGAGGTAGTGGAAGAGGAGGAGGAGGAAGAGGGAGTAGAGGAGAAGGAGGTAGTGGAGGATGAGGAGGAGGTGGAGGAGAAGGAGGTGGTGGCGGAGGAGGAGGAGGTGGAGGAGGAGGAGGTGGTGGCGGAGGAGGAGGAGGTGGAGGAGGAGGAGGTGGTGGCAGAGGAGGAGGAGGTGGAGGAGGTAGTGGAGGAGGAAGAGGTGGAGGAGGAGGAAGTGGTGGCCAGGGTAGTGGAAGAGGAGGAGGAGGAGGAGGGGGAGGAGGGAGAAGGATCTAGGTGAAGAGCTTTGCAGGCGGCAGAGGGATAGCGAGTGCAAAGTTCCTGAGGCAAGAATCGGTTTTCTCTGTTCCAAAAGTAAGAAGGTCAGAGGTGAGAGCAGGGAGCAAGGTGGGTTCAGAGACCCGAGGGGGGTTAAGTAAAGTTTGCATAACCTGCCCCATTATGAAATCAGCAAGTGCTGGCCAGAGCCAGAGTCCTACTCTACATGCTGCCCCTCCACAGATGCCAGGGAGGGGAAATAAAGCTCTTTGGTTTGTGTGAACTGAGGGCCACACTTGCAGAATCTGTGAATTCAGGGAGTCCTTACCTGCAGCATCTGTGGCCATTTTTAAACTAAAGAAAGGAAAGTCTCTCGCACGTTGCCATGCTCACTCCCCCACAGCTTGCTCCTCCAGTAAGGTCTGGAAAGGCCACCTGCCGCAGGTGTAAATGACACGCAGTGCCGAGAAGCAGGAGGAGGCTGGCAGAGTGGAGGAGCTCCAGTGGAAGAGAGAGGTCACCTTGGAAAGTGGGTGCAGGAGGTGAATTAGGGCCTCTCCAGATGCTGCTCCCAGCTGGATGGGGTCAAGGGACTGGTCAGGGGTAACTGGACTGGATATGGTCCCTGGCTGGTCAGGGTTCAGAGAGGAAGTGGGAGAGCAGAGTAGCGGGACCCAGGGGATGGAGGGAGGACTCCTACCATCTTGTTAACTGAAGGCTGGGAGTCAGGCTGTGCTCAGCCAGTCCCATAAAGACAACATATAATGGAACCAAATTGAAATATGTTCTTTTAACAAAACCAGTGTTTCAATTTTCCCTTAAAAAAAGGTGGGGAGTCAGAGTGGACTGTATTGATTTCTAAAATCTCCTGAGCCTGAATCGAGGTAGAAAATTTTTAACTTCTCCCACTCTCACCTCAAGAGGACTTCTGATACAACTGATCCAAATCCTTAGTTCTTTAGGTTGGCTGCCCCATACTCAAGAATTGCTTCTGTTGCCTGGGTCTCGTCCCCTGACCTTTTTAATGCTTCCAGCTGAAGGTTTTAATGCTTCCCCCTCACCTTCCCAGTTCCAGGCGTGCGCTGCAGGCTGGCTGTCACTTAGCTGTGGGCCCTGCATTGAGGACCCCGAGGGGCTTGTGCCATGCGCAGGGAGCCTGGACTCTGTGGGAACTGTCCATGCGTTCCTCATGGGTCTGAGTTAAAGACCGCAGTTCGCAATGGGCAGATGGGAAGAGAACATCCTTCCTTAGGGCCATAGGCTCAGAGGGCTGAGATCATCTCCCAGAGCCCCTGAGATTCCAGGAAGGACACCCACTTGGGTTGAGACTTGCAAGGTCACCTGTGCTTGGCCTCATCCCCAGCCCACCTGGAGACTGACTCCGGTGAGTCTGGGAGTGACTACAGGATAGCGAGGGAGGGAATTGAGCCTGGCTATCTTCTGGCGGTCAGGAGCCCTGGAATGGGGTGGGGTGGGGCGACCAGGCAGGGGCCCTCAGAGGGCGTCGTGTACTAACTCATGCGTGTCCCTCTCTCAGTGCCACCCGTCCCCCTACTGCAGCTGGAGAAATGCTGCACCCGCAACAACAGTGTCACGCTGGCCTGGGAGGATGCCGCCCTTCACCCACAGCCCCGTGGACGGCTACATCCTGGAGCTGGGACGACGGTGCGGGGGGGTCAGTTCCGGGTGAGGCCTTGCTGCTTGTTTGGCAGGGGCTTGAGGGTACCAGTGCAGAGGCAGGAGTGGCTCCCACTGTCCCAAACTCTGGTCCAGCCCTCGGGGGACATCATGTTGCTATCCTGAGGGGACACTGGCAGAAAGGATAAGAGGGCTGGCCTGCCTGGGCTCACGGAGATGGGGGCTTCCCTCCCAAGGGCTAGGTCTGGGAGGACTGACACAGGCATGGTGCTGGGAAAGCTCCAAGAAGGCGTTCTCTGCATCTACCTCCTTCCCCCATTTACCCCCAGCCCCTCACACAGCAACACATTCCCTCAACAGGTTTTATCACACTTTGTCTTGTCTGGTCCTCTAATTATTTCACCCGCTCTGTCTTGTCTTGGGAGGTATCATGTCTGGAGCCAAGGAAGCACTGTCTGGCCCTCATATACCTGGCAAGGTGCCGGGCATATAGAGGATGCTTGATAAATGGCTGTTGAATAGGTATGACATTCTACCTATTCACATCCCTGATGATGGACTGTCACGGGGGCAATAAAGGTTCTTAGTGAGCCAGAAATGCATCTTCTACTCCCCATCTGCTAGAAACCCTGGAGCAGGACTCCACCCCAACCCAGACCCTAATAGAACACCACCTCCAGATTTCACTCAGTGAAGTTTAGGCGGATGTGAATGCCAGGGAGCACAAACTCTAGGCCTTCTCAGATCACCTGCTTCCTAGCCCAGAGAAGATGAAATAAACACACACTCTAACAAACCACAGCAATCACAGCAACACAGCAACCCCTGCATTTCTTCTCCTGGGAAGTTGCACTCATTTAACAAACCTTGCCGAAAGTCAACTTTCCCTTAGTTTCCCTCAAAGAGATTTATGTATGTGTCATTTTACTTTCTGCTCTAAAAATACAGAAATGTAAGAATTCGGGAAATAATGACATTTCCTTGGGAATTACTGAGTCCCATGTAAATATGGGCCATTAGGGAGGTAAGATGAGGTTGCTCAATCCAGATCACTGGGTGCAGACCCCGTCACTCCCATTATGCAAATGAGCCAAGAACTGAAAGAGCTCCACCAGAAACCAAGAGGAAAGCCAGCATTTTTGAAATGGGAAGAAAGAAAAGACTGTTTGAAAATATTAAAAGCAGCAGCCACTGAGCTCAAAAATGGTCCCTCCTCTTTGAGACATGGCCACTAACAAAAGCTAGACCCAAGGGCTAGGGTTTATGAGGAAGAAGGCTTTTTATTTTTATTTAATTATTTATTTATTTTTGAGACAGTCTTGCTCTGTCGCCCAGGCTGGTGTACGGGGGCGTGATCTCGGCTCATTGCAACCTCTGCCTCCCGGTTTCAAGCGATGCTCCTGCCTCAACCTCCTAAGTAGCTGGGATTACAGGCATGTGCCACCACACCCGGTTAATTTTTTTTCTTTTTTTTTCTTTTTTTTTTTTTTTTTTTTTTTTGCATTTTTAGTAGAGACCGGGTTTCACCATATTGGCCAGGCTGATCTTGAACTCCTGAACTCGTGATCTGCCCACCTCGGCTTCCCAAAGTGCTGGGACCCCGCCCAGCCATGACTGAATGTAATTTTCCTTTTTCATAACTTTTATTTGGGCAAGATTTTTTTTTTTTTAATTTTTGGCTGGGCACAGTGGCTCACGCCTATAATCCCAGCACTTTGGGAGGCTGAGGTGGGAGGATCACCTGAGGTCAGGAGTTTGAGACCAGCCTGGCCAACATATAATGGAACTCCATCTCTACCAAAAAATACAAATATTAGCCAGGCGTGGTGGCGCACGCTTGTAGTCTCGGCTTGGGAAGCTGAGGCAGGAGAATCACTTGAACCTGGGAGGTGGAGGTTGCAATGAGCAGAGATCACACCACTGCACTCCAGCCTGGGCAACAGAGCAATACTCCGCCCCTCAAAAAAAATAAAAGTAAAAATTATTAAGAAATGGGGTCCTGTTATGTTGCCCAGGCTGGACTGCAGCGATCCTCTCACCCCATCCTCCTGAATAGCTGGGACTACAGGCCACCACAACTGGCAGCAGCAGCACTTTTAATGTCAATGTGTTTCCGGAAGCCATTTGATAAGAGGAATTTTGCAAATGCTAGAGGAGCCTGGTGAGCAGCATTGCTCTCTTTCAGGAAGTGTACGTTGGTAAGGAGACTTTGTGTACCATCGATGGTCTTCACTTCAACAGCACCTACAACGCCCGAGTGAAAGCTTTCAACTCTTCTGGTGTCGGGCCTTACAGTAAAACCGTCGTCCTGCAGACATCCGATGGTGAGCACAGAGCCTCTTAGTGGGAAGAACAGAGTCATCATTTATCGAATGACAACAAGACAGCCACATGTAGCAGCTATGATGACGGGGTGGGGGTGGGGGGGTGGTGCTGGGCACAGCTGGGTTCTCCAAGGGGGGTGCCCTCTGGGACCATAAGCGGGCTCCCAGAAGAGGAAGATCATCTCCTAGGGCCAACCCACATTTCATCCCGTGGACAAAGGTGGGGGTGGGGGAAGAATCAGCTGCTGAAGATGGGGTAGGGGGTAAGTGCAGGGCCAGAGGGTGCATATGCCTGAACCTGCTCTGCACACACAGCTCCTTGATGTACCCACCTGCCTACAAGCCATGAAAGAAGCATTCCTTCACCCCATTGGGCTGGACTAACTATGGAGTAGCTGAGGGAGGCTAAACTCCCCCACTTCTCAAGGGCCAAGGAGTGAGTAGGGCAGTCTCAGACAAGAAAACTCCACGATAGATGCAGATGCGGTGGGCCCACACCAGCCCCTGCCTCTGAGCCTTTCTCACAGCAGAAAAGCGCCCTTTAATCCCCAGTGGTTTATACACGTACCTGCAGCCTTTTAGGTCTTGGGCAACAACAGCATGTTGATATTGATTCAGTGGAATTTCAGTCATCTGAGTTCTTAGCAGGAAGCAATGAGGGAAACAGAAAGCACATTCCGAAGAGAGTCCTGCTCCTCTGGGTGTGGCCAAGCCCAGGCTGCAGAGGCAGCTTCCAGCTCCCCCACTGCCTGGAAGAAGGAAGCAAGTCCTGCCTTCTTTATCATTTAGTCCACACGCCCTCTGATGCCACAACTGGATGGTCTCCCAGAGGCAGGGAGGAGAAGGAGCAGGAGCAGAGGCTGGAGTCAAAGGGCATAGCCAGGGACACTTTTCTGAAAATGGTGCACCTGCAGAGTCACTTTGTACACTCCTAGAGGAGAGCGCGCTGGCTTCCGCTTCGAGACTCTCCTCCCTAGAGATGAGCGGTCCTTGCCCTGTGTATTGTGGTCATGATTTTAGAGTAAGCACCTCACTTCCGACAGCCTGGGGGATGGTGCTGGAGGGTTGGGGGAGCAAAGGGGGCACCACCTGGTGGGCTGCAAAGTGGAGAATTGAGCTTTGGGACTTTGGCCACATCGCCTTACCTCTCTGTGTCTCAAATCTCCCACCCACGAGGTGGCCCATCAATATCTATTTCCTCCTGTACTTTATTTTTATTTTTATTTTTGAGATGGAGTCCTGCTCTGTCGCCCAGCCTGGAGTGCAATGGCATGATCTCAGTTCACTGCAACCTCCACCTCCCGGTTCAAGCTATTCTCCTGCCTCAGCCTCCTGAGTAGCTGGGATTACAGGCGTGCGCCAGCACGCCCAGCTAATTTTTATATTTTTAGTAGAGATGGGGTTTCACCATGTTGGCCAGGCTGGTCTCAAACTCCTGACCTCAGGTGAGTTACCTACCTCGACCTCCCAAAGTGCTGAGATTACAGGCATGAGCCACCGTGCCTGGCCTATCTCTCCTGTCCTTCTAACTGTGTCTGAGTGTTTGGAAGCGTTTTAGAAAAGAAGATCAGAAAATGCATCTAGATTTGGGGCTTTGAGGTCTGAAAATCCTTGGCAAGGCTGGGCTCATAGGGCTGGCAACTTAGATGAACATAGAGCAGGGAGTGTGTATGAGCATGTGCATATACGTGTGCATGTGTGTACGTGTGTGCACGTGTGTGTGTGTGTGAACGTCTGTGAGGTAATCATACAGGAAAGACCCTTCACTGCTGGGTGCCCACTTTGTAACAGAAGCAAGTGTGTTTGTGTCTCTGATCCGGTTAGAAATTACTAGCAAATTCTATCCCCCTGACCCTGCTCCTCTCGCCTCTTTCCTTTTCAGTGGCCTGGTTCACATTTGACCCCAACTCTGGGCATCGGGACATCATTTTATCCAACGACAACCAGACAGCCACCTGCAGCAGCTATGATGACCGGGTGGTGCTGGGCACGGCCGCCTTCTCCAAGGGCGTGCACTACTGGGAGCTGCATGTGGACCGGTACGACAACCACCCAGACCCCGCCTTCGGGGTGGCCAGGGCCACCGTGGTCAAGGACATGATGCTGGGCAAGGACGACAAGGCCTGGGCCATGTACGTGGACAACAACCGCAGCTGGTTCATGCACTGCAACTCCCACACCAACAGGTGCGCTGGGCCCCATCCTGCCTTCTGCCAACACGGGCTATTTGGGAATGAGGGTCCTGAACACCAGTGTCCCTTCTACTGTCCCCAAAGCCAGCAGGGATTGGGGAGCAGGTATTTTCAGCCACTTGGGCCTCCATTTTTTAGAAGGCTTTGGCTCTGTCCATGTAGAACTGGCCTGCAGCCCAGATGAGGTTATGTTATGGTGACTCGCACAGGACCAGCACAGATGAGTCTCCTGAGTTACTCAGTGGTCCACACAGTGGTCCTCTGCTGGCATATGGAACTCGTAGTTTTCTTTCTGGTCGGGCTTCACTTTCCTTTGCAACCATCAACCCAAGCTTGAGTCACTGCAGGGCATTAGTGGGCACCACTGGGGCTGGTGTCCTCACAGCTGTGACCAAGTCATTGCCACTAACTTACCTGCGGTGATCCTGGCCACTGTCCTGGTCTCACATAGGCTTGAGCCTCGTCAGGGCCAGGCCCTCTACAGGGCAGTAGTGGAGGGCATGGCCAGGGTGCTCACCATTCATGAGTCTACCAAAGGAGCCTGCAGCTGTGGCTTTGTCCTGAGGCTGGCCCCAGGAGTAGGGTCACCAGCATGGACATAGGAGACTCAGGTCCTGGCCTGTGTCACTACTGGGGCCTCCGTTAGGAGGGCAGATGGGGATGTGTCCTCCGGGGCTGCCCTGGAAAATGCCCCCGAGGCCTGGGCCTCTCCAGGCCTCTCTCCTCGGACACAGAGAAGGCAGTGGACCCCTAATACCTGCACCATAGCTCGGTACTCTTTCTCCTCTCCCAGGGATTCTGTGCTCACACCTGGCCGGCATGTGGGGATGGACACAAGGGTGAAGAATCCCCAAGGCCAGAAATGGAGAGTTGCAAGTTGCGGCCACCTGGAGCCACCTCCTTGCTATGGGGCCTTGCTCCTGGTCTGCTAAGGGCCATGTCCCCCGCAGGAAGGGGTGAGGAACTTCAAGGAGCCCACCCTGACTTCACTGGCCCCGGCCGCAGCCCCAGGCAAAGTTGACCTCGGAGGCTTTTAGTGTCCTGGGCCCACTTGCAGTTCCTATAACAGCCCCTGGGGCACCTTCCTGCAGAGGAAGGACCAGCTTCTTCTTTCTCAGGGCAGCCAGGTCTGGTCTGGGCCAGGGACTTGCCCAAGGGCCCTCAGGACCCCATCTGCCTGCTTCTTTGCTGGTGGGCAGGGGCCCTTCTCTCCTGAGTCCTGGGGGGAGAGGTGGGCAGATCTGTCCCTCTGCCCAGACACTGCAGGCTGGCCATTTTCCCTCCCAGCCACAGAGGGGCCAAGTTCAGGCCCATCAGCTCCGTCTCTGCTTGCTCAAGCCAAACTGGCACCCAGATACCCTATTTGCTGGCGGGGAGTAATAACAACAAGCATTTATCAAGCCCTTACTTGTGCTCAATGCTGTAGGAAGCACTTGATGTATCTGACATCAGATTTCATTTAATCCTTGCAAAAGTACTATTATTGCTGCCATTTTACAGATTATAAAACTGGGGCTTGGGCTGGGCATGGTGGCTCACACCTATAATTCCAGCACTTCAGGAGGCCGAGGCGGAAGGATTGCTTGAGTCCAGGAATTCGAGACCAGCGTGGGCAACTTAGTGAGACCCTGTCTCTATAAATAAGAATAATTTTTAAAATTAGCCAGGCATGTTGCTGTGTACCTGTAGTCCCAGCTACTTGGGAGGCCACGGCAGGAGGATCACTTAAGCCCAGGAGCTCAAGACCAACCTGGGCAACATAGTGAGACCCTCCTCTCTACAAAAAAAAATTAAGCCTGGGCTTTCAAAGGTCAGACAATGGCTCGGGTCACACAGCCAGTTGAAACTGTCAGGGTCGAACCCAAGGCCCCAGCCTGGCCTGTGTGGTGCAGACTCCCCAGCTTTCCTGGCCGTTGGCCACCACACCCCTCCCAAGGGCTGCTGAGCCCTTCTTGGGCCTCTGCTGTCCTTGACGGCCCCTTGGTGTCACTTCAGTAAGAAAAGCAGAAGGGAAGTGGGGCCAGGAGAAGGTAGAGAGAATCTGCCCCTGTCTGCATGTCCTCCCACCCCTTGGATGTGGGTCGGGTAGGGTAAGCACTGTCGGGGAGGAAGCCGAGGCAGCCGGGAAGCTGGGCCCCAGAGCTGTCTGGGCCTGAGGCTTTGCTTAGGTCGGACTCATTCCCGTACCTCCCATGGGTTGCTACCGCCACCCGTTGGTCGGTGTCCACATAGCACCAACAGCGTGGTTCTAGTTCCCGTCTCCCACCTGCCAGATGCCACCCTGGGCACCCTTGGGGAAAAGCCCTGCTCTCTCCCGGAAACACTCTCTGGGCCGCCCACCAGGTTCTCCTTGGGATTTCCTGTCTTGAATTCTTCTCGCTGCTCACCTTCCCTCTGCCCTATCAGCAGCGTCCAGTTGATCAACTCATTCCCAATCTGGAAGGACAGACATGGTTTTGCTAAGGCTAAGACCTCGGCCCTGAGAGGGCAGCGTGGCTCAAGCCTGTGTCTCAGCTACTCAGGAGGCTGAGGCAGAGGGATCCCTTGAGCCCAGGAGTCCTGGGCAACATAGTGAGATCCTCATCTCTATAAAATATTTAAAAATTAGCCGGGCATGGTGTGTGCCTCTACTCCCAACTATTCAGGAGGCTGAGGTGGGAGGATCCGTTGAGCCCAGGAGTTCCAGGCAATGGTGAGCTATGATTGCACCACTGCACTCCAGCCTGGGCCACAGGGAGAAACCTCCACTCAAAAACAAAAAGACAAGTTGGGCGCGGTGGCTGACACCTGTAATCTCAGCACTTTGGGAGGCCGAGGTAAGTGGATCACCTGAAGAGTCTGAGACCAGTCTGGCCAACATGTGAAACCCTGTCTCTACTCAAAATACAAAAATTAGCCAGGTGTGATGGCAGGCGCCTGTTATCCCAGCTACTTGGGAGGCTGAGGCAGGAGAATTGCTTGAACCTGGGAGGCGGAGGTTGCAGGAGCCGAGATCGTGCTACTGCACTCCAAACTGGGTGATAGAGTGAGACTTTGTCTCAAAAAAGAAAAAAAACCACCTCAGAGAAGGAGAGTCTGCAGGATTCAGCCCATGCAAGAAGACCTGGTGAGCCAAGCCCCCCTTGGGAGCATGTTCCTTACTTTTATTAATAGATTCCCTTCCACCAAGTGGATGTGAATTCTTGCCACCTACAAAGTACGACATCCCCAACACTGCTCAAGAGCACAGTGGACATTCTCAACGTTCCGCTGTTGGTCACCTGTGGGATGGTGACTCCCACAGAGGACTTGATTTCCACTTCAGCACCGTTTCCCCTGCCATATGCCACTTTTCAAGGGACCCTGGGGATGTTTCTGGGAAGATGAGCCAATGTAGGGTAGGGACCTTTCAAAATTTCCTGAAGGCCTGGATGTCCACATCTTCATCGACTTCAGCACCCTCACTTGGCTAGAGCAGGAAAGAGCACCAAGTTAGTTATTTTCTTTCGCAGGAAAAGGTGCCCTTCTTACCCGTTCTCCATGCCCCACAGTTTCAAATGGGACCTACTCATCAAAACCTGAATTTTCTAGTGTGCAGGTCCCAGCTGCTGTCAGAAAAAGGGGACTGAACAGCCTGGTTCCTCTAGGGGAAAGTCTTGATCATGGCCTTTTAACAAGGTGGGTCCACACTGCGAGAGAAGGCTCTTGTGCCCAGGATGGCACCCCACCACCACCTTGGGGACTATGTTTAAGTGAGGGTGTTCCCAGCATCCTATATATAATTTTCCTGGCCAGGCGCAATGGCTCATGCCTGTAATCCCAGCATTTTGGGAGCCCAAAGTGGGAAGATCACTTGAGCATAAGCATTCAAGACCAGGCTGGGCAACATAATGAGACCTCCATCTCTATAAAAAATACAAACAAGATTAGCTGGGTATTACGTCATGCACCTGTAGTCCCAGCTACTCAGGAGGCTGAGGTGGTAGGCTCTCTTGAGCCTGGGAGGTCGAGGCTATTGTGCATCAAGATCGCGTCACTGCACTCCAGCTTGGGAGACAGAGTGAGATCGTGTCTCTAAATAAATAAACAATTCTCCTGAGTTATCACCTACATCCCAGGCTGGGTGTGGTGATGGTCTTCCTGGGGACTCTTTTCCCAGGACGGAAGGTGGCGTATGCAAGGGGGCCACCGTCGGCGTGCTGCTGGACCTGAATAAGCACACCCTGACCTTCTTCATCAACGGGCAGCAGCAGGGCCCCACAGCCTTCAGCCAGGTGGATGGGGTCTTCATGCCAGCCCTCAGCCTCAACCGCAATGTGCAGGTACGCACGTTCCCCAGGCCGGACCTGGCCTGGCTGCTCCCCACCGTTTGCCACGGGTCTCTGCAGTCGCCTTGGGCAGAGTGGGCCATTAAAAAGCTGACCACAGGCCAGGCGCGGTGGCTCACACCTGTGATCCCAACACTTTGGGAGGCCGAGGTGGGCGGATCACAAGGTCAGAAGATAGAGACCATCCTGGCCAACATGGTGAAACCCCGTCTCTACTAAAAATACAAAAATTAGCTGGGTGTGGTGGTGCCTGCCTATAATCCCAGCTACTGGGGAGGCTGAGGCAGAGAATCACTTGAACCCGGGAGGCAGAGGTTGCGATGAGCTGAGATCACGCCACTGCACTCCAGCCTGGGTGACAGAGCAAGACTCCATCTCAAAAAATAAAATAAAATAAAATAAAAGCTGACCACAGTGCCTGCCCAGACAGAGCTTATCAACTGGACATTTCCTGGAGACGGTCCTTTCTAACTTGTTCACTTGGGACACCCAGGGTACCTACGGTGGCAGCTTCTGGAGAAGAAGATCTCAGGGCTGAGTCGTCCTTGGGGAGTTCTGGTAGCTCAGGAGGCCTGAAACAGAGACAAGAATGAGAGCTCAGGAGGGTGTGAGGGACAGAGAAACACGGAGGTGCTATCCTTCATCTTAGCAGAGTCCTCCTCCCCCTTGGGATGGGGAGTTGGAATGCGGCAAGGCAGGGTCCTCTTTTGTGGCCCTGAATATTTAGGAGTCTATATCAGTCACTGATTGATCGATTCAATACTCTACTCATTTAGAAAAGGGATTTGTGGCAACCTAAAAGATGGGCTTGGCCAGGCATGTTGGCTCACACCTATAATTCAGCACTTTGGGAGGCCATGGCAAAAGGATCGCTTGAGCCCAGAAGTTTAAGACCAGCCTGGGGAACTAACAAGACACCATCTCTACCAATTAACAAATATGTTTTTTTAATTAAAAAAATAGGTCAGGCACGGTGGCTCACGCCTGTAATCCCGAGCTTTGGGAGGCCAAGGTGGGTGGATCATGAGGTCAGGAGTTCAAGACCAGCCTGGCCAAGATGGTGAAACCCCGTCTTTACTAAAACTATAAAAATTAGCTGGGCGTGGTGGTGGGTGCCTATAATTCCAACTACTTGGGAGGCTGAGGCAGAGAATTGCTTGAACCCAGAAGGCGGAGGTTGCAGTGAGCTGAGATCATGCCATTGCACTCCAGCCTGGGTGACAGAACAGGACTCCATATCAAAAAAATATAAATAAATAAATAAAAGGTTGGCTATTATTCCTCACAGTTAATAGAATGGGGTTAATAGGAAAGGAAAGAAGGTCATGGCTAGAAAGTAGACACAAATATGGAACCCCAGGAGCCAGTGCGTGAGAGCCATGCTCCTGTCATAGCATCCATCTACTTTGCCCAGCTCCGGCAGCTCTGGCAAAATGAGGAACCAGGCAGCTGGGTGATTCTTATTATGAGGAAAGAGATGCAAACCAACATCGCCTTTAATTAGGGATATTGAATGATGTAATATTCAACCGTCTACAGCAGCCCTGAGCCGTAGCCTGGGATGGACCTGGAGCCAGCAGGGGATCCTGCCGGTGTCTGCTGTGCCCTCACAGCACTCAGGGTCCCCACGGCAGCCTCTCCCCACCCCTCACTTCCCCTGTCTTCTTTTCCAGGTCACCCTGCACACAGGATTGGAAGTGCCCACTAACCTGGGGCAGCCAAAGCTGTCAGGCAATTAGCTCCGTTCCAGCTTGGCACTGCGCCTGTGATGGTGGCATTCACAGGCAAAACGCCCACCATTCTCACTAAGCTCAAATAACCCACAAAAGCAGGATACACAAGTCATGGGTGCAACCTGGCAGCGTGGAATGTTGTAAAGACACATTTTCTTGAGGGTGCAGGGGATGGGTCCGCAGGCCGTGCCCACGGCCGCCACAGTCGGTGGTAAAGGCGAGTATATGTGCCACCCTTATTCACCTAGACATCACTCTTCAAGAAGGACCTTTCTCAAGGGAGTCAGCATTAGGGCTTCATGTCTAAGTTTCCTGCCATCTGTTTTCAAAGCTTGTCTTTTTTTTGGAGGCAGAGGAAGGGAGACTTTGAGACTGGCCTCCTGAGAGCGGTGGTCAGGAGCTATGCGGTCATCCCACACCCCGGGTGTTGGCCCTCTGCTGGGACCCAGCCCCCTCAGAGACCCGAGGTTGCAGATTCTCGTCATGCTGAGAAAGTTCTCCTCTAGTTTCTTGGTCCTGGAGTCTTTAGTAGCACCTGCCACTTGCAGATCCAATGCAGAACTGATAGAAGGGGACATTGATCATTCATGCTTGACTTTTGCCTCTCTCACTGAAGTGTTGAGAACCTTTTTAAAATGGCTTCCTTTATTAGTCAGCCAATTGCATTCTTTCTCTCTCTCTCTCTCTCCCTTCTCCCTCCATCTTTTCTTTTTCCTTCCTCCTTCCCTCTCTCTCATCCTCTCTCTCCTTCCCTCCCTCCCTCACTCTTTCTTCCTTTTCTCCTTTCTCTTCTTTCCTCCATCCCTGCATCCCTGTCTCTTTCTTCCCTCTTTCCCTTTTTCTCCCTCCTTCTCTCTTCTCTCTCTCTCTCTCTCACACACACACACACACACACACACACACACACAGGAACACACACAAGCATGACAGTCTCCTAAAATTAATTCACTCAATTCTTAGTTCTTAAATGCACATGAAAACACGAAAATTTTAACAACTATGTGATAAGTCTTCACCTGGTGGTGGCTGCTTTCTGAAGCTGGCAACCCAAGAAGTTAACTGAAAACGCATCCAAATTGCTCTTCTGAGCTGAACCACTCTGAGACTCATAAGCATGTAAGATGGGAGACCCTGGGAAAGCCTCTCCTAGTCAGTCCACCCTATCGTCATTACGAAAGCATCATGAACACAAGTGTCCCCCGTGGCAGGCAGGGTGGCTCTGCCCTGATGGGGTGGGCAGGACCTCTGGGGAAGGCAGGAAATAGAAGGGCAGTATCAGGGAACTTGTCCCCCCAGCTTCCCACTGTGAGACTGGGTGTGCCGAGTCTGACCTGCCAGGGCGGGGCTCTGGAAACACCAGCCTTCTCCCTGGAGATCCACATTGAGTCCTCCCCACCTCTCAGAAAGAGCTCATGGGAGGGGCTCTGAGCCAGGAGCCTGCCGGGGGTCCTGTTCCCAGGGGAACCCTTCCTCTCCTCCCTCCTCTCACCTTCCCAGTCACCTGCCACCTCCAGCTCCACCTGGTAGTAACATTTCTGTCTCCTTCTAAAAAGAATACATTTTGTCAAGCATTTTCTTTCTGAGGCTGAGAAGTAACCTGTCGATTTGCTGGACTGGATTTTTATAAAAACTCACCCCGTACACCGGCACCGACTGTGCATCCTCGGTTCTGCCTTCCTGTTCAGACGCCACGCCTGCTTTCAAAACCGCCTGCCAGAGCCACGCAGGTCCTCCCCCGCCCCCTCAGCAGGCCCGACAATCCTACCTCAAAGCTCATGCTCTTGGTCTGCAAGGTGCCTGGTCCGCTGTCTTTGCAGATGTGGCCGGTAAGGCCAGCTGCCCCGTCTCCAGGAGCTGCCTGGTGCTGTGTTGCAGCCTCTGCTGCGGAGCCAGCAAGCCATCTGCTTCGTGGAAGTCTAGGTCTTGCCTCTTCCTTGTCATCCCACCAAGCGGTTTCTGGCTCTCCTCCTCCTATCTCCAGAGCCCTTGGAGGTGACGCACAAGACCTGATACCCTGTGTCCTCGCCTGCACAGCTGCCTCTGTCTCCCATCTTCCTGCAGCTTCATCCTTAGCCATAGCTCTGGGTGGCCATGGCTTAGAGCACAGGGGAGATCCCTAAAGATTGGGGACGAAGAGGAGCCACCACTTTCCTGGGGCTGAGGAAACCATCAGCTTTGGGAAGTGTCTAGCTCTCTTCTGAAGAAAACAGGCCCATACCCTGCCCCCGGAATGAGAGTGGGCTACGCAGGGCTGCCCGTGGAGAGCAGCTTCTCACAGGGGGAGCCCCGGAAAAGGCTATGCAGCCTCCCGCATCACCACACTCCAGGTCACCAGGCGGCCCCAGCTCCCCAGAGGAATCAGGAATTGCTCATCATTGGAGCAGGAGCCGCCTGGGGCTGCCCTGGAACTAACCCCTTTGAGGGGAGCAGCATCCAGGTCAGGAGAGATGTGGAAAGTGCAGGAGAAGAATGCCCACAACTCTGGTGGCCTCGTTAGAAGAAAATTCCCTGAAGTCCAGAGAGGGGGTGGCCAGGACTCCCTCTTCCCCACTGTCGCCCTGAGCCTGGGGGCTGGGGAATGTCCCTTTTCTGACTCCTCCAGGAGCCCAGAAGCAATACGGCCGATGCCAGGGACAGCATCTAGCGATCCTTCACAGACACCTCTCCCGTCTTCAGCACAAAACACCTTCCGTGTTCTGACTTCAAAGAGAAGGGCAGGTCTGTGACACACACTTGTGTTTTTGAGGGATCAGAAAAGTGAAGAAGGATCTTACCAATTCTTCATGGCCGGGAAAGTCATGGCTGGAATAGAAATGACAGACAGCTCATGGAATTCTCATCCACCATCGAATTCTGTAACACGTTACATCACGGTGGCATATTTGTACATATAAATGATATCGAGATGATGCTTTTGTTGGGCTGGCTGAGGAGTAAGTTGGTGTAAATCTGTCAAGCAGTTTCAGTGTAAAAGGAATTCAAAGTAGTTTAAAAACGTCGAGTTCCATTGCATTGTAAATACCACCTCTGTGATGTGGCTCTGCAGTTCTTTGCTAGTGAGCAAGTTTGGTCAAAGTGTATGCCTTTTGCTTTTCAAATTAATCTCTTTTCAAAAATATCCACTAGCACCTCACTGCATACGTAGCATCCCAGCTCCTAATTCAAAGCAGGGGAAGTGTTTCCCCTAAGCCTGCTTTCTCCTCTCTGTTCTCCTTGGGAAAATCATGATTCCAATTAAAGAGGACATCAATAATACTGACCCACAAGGTAACTGACCTAAAAACTATAAACCTGTATATAGTTCCAGGCTGCATCTTCAGCCTGATATGTACTTTGTGGTTGCAACAGTGCCCTAGGTGCCCTATGGCCCACCAAGTTTGGGGAGGGTGGTGCTTTCCGGATTGAGCCTGGGCAGACGCTGTGGAGCTCATCAAGAGAGCTGGGGGCAGGCCCACCCTCCTCTTTGCCCCCTTTCTCTCCCTCTTGACGCCCCTGACCTCCACCCCACCACAGCACTCTCAGGAAAGGATCAGAATGCAGGATCTTTGTGTATTTCTTCCAGGGATATTTGCATTTAAGCCTTAATTCTAATTGCAAGCGAAAGGCTTGGTCCCCCCTGGGAAGGCGCGTTTCAGCACCCGCAGGCAGGTGGCTCAGCATCAGGGAGGCTGCTGCCAGTCCCATGGCCACCTGCTGGCTGTGAGGTAGTGAGGGAGGGTCAGTCCTTAAGGGGACTCAACATGTGCATGCTGAAGAACACTGTTGCACAGCCTGTGGGGGTGTCACCAGGGTTTCTCAACCTCTACTGACATTTTGCAGTAGGTCCTGTACACTGTAGAATGTTTAGCAACATCTCTGGTCTCTCTCTACCCATCACCTGCCAGTAGCAACCCCCGCGTTAGTTGTGACAACCAAAAGCATCTGTAGACATTGCCAGATCATCTCCTGGGGCCTCCACAAGTTGAGAACCACCAGGTTATGTTAACAGTTTGTCATGGGTGGCTCTGCGGAGGGACTGTGGTCCTCCGGCTGCATTGTTCCGTAGAAAGCCTGGATATGACAAAGCTACCAGCCTTTATCTTGACACCCAAGCCCAGTTTTTCCAAAGGTCTTCAGGGGGCAGGTAGGGGAAACTGGGGTGAGCCACCCCCCAACAGATGCTAACCCATTGGGTCTCGAAATTTGACTCGCTGAAGAGGTCCCCAACCCCCTTCCCCATTCCTAGAAAGCAAAACACGTGAACTTTGTTTTCCTTGGCCACGTTTTACTGGAAGCAACAGAAACTTAATGGGTTTGTGGCCCTCAATTGGTTTTTTAAAAATCTAACAGATGTTACTGGCAAACACTCAAGATCTATGGTGATGCTGGAAAGTTTCAGGACTTTTCTTCTGCAAGTGAGCGGGTATCTGTGTTTGCTAACTGCATTCTTTGGCGGTTCCTCCCGGAAGATCAAAGAATCCTGCGGCTTTAACTGTATCTGGGCTGTAAAAACATGAGGGCACGTTTTGGGCAGGATGTATTGACCGGACACCAAGTTCAGCCCTCAGTTACTTCCCTCTTTTAGCCTGGCTTTAATAGTGATTCATGGTATGGGTGGGGGCCAATCTCTTAACCTTTCTGTGCCTCAGTATCCCCTCCTGAAATGGGATTAGTCATACTAACCTACCTCCTCTGATGTATTGTGAGGATTATAGAATAACACTTTTTAAAGAAAAAAGTGCAGTCTTTCATCTCTGGCATCTAAGTTAATGATTCCCATTCAGTGAATCAAACCTATGGGGGGTTTCTAGTGTTCTCTGACCCATGTCTTCCATCCATGTCTCCTTGTGACCAGGGCAAGGAGCTGCCTGGCTGCGGGCGGGTGAAATAGACCTTTAAGACAGGTCTCCTATGACCATAGAAAGTAACATGCCATATGTTCCCATTCCTGGTGAGGCCTGTGTGAACAGGCCGCCTGTCAGCAATCTCACTGCTAGGCCTCAAGGCCTCTGTGGGCGGAAACCCCCTTAAACCAAGGAAGGACATTAACCCAGGCCTCTGCCTTCTCTGTTACTTAAGTTCTGGTATCTAAGGGGTCTCTCAACGCATAGCTTGTCTCCTTTCTTTCCAAAGGTCTCTGCAGTGGGTTTGAAATCCAGTGTGAGTGGGTTTGAAATCCAGTATGGACAGTGTGAAGAGATGCAACTGAGCTGAAGTTTCGAAGGCTGGTTGGGCTAGTGGGTCATCACGTCACTTTCAGATGACCGATAACCACTGGGGCTTCACCAGCACAGGCTATGCAGGTTGGGGGAGACCCTGGCTTTTTCAATGACTGACGTTGACATCAGTCAGGAGCTGGGAGTTGAGACCTCCAAGAAAGTCTCGTCCGGAGCCATCACTCTTCTCTCAAGGAGTGCAGTCCTGGGGGAGGGCCCAGGGACTCGTGGGCCAGTGATGCAGGCACTGCAGACCAGGCCAGGCCCTCGGGTAAAGCACTGAGGAGAGGTCAGAACCAGGCTTCAGGTTCAGGAAGGCGACTGCTAGCAACTGCCGTAGCAGGAATGTGTCAGGTGCTTACTGGGTGAGACCCAGCCCGTGAAGCCTCTCCAGCTCCTCCCAGCCCTGGAAACTGGACATCCAGAGCCCCCGGCTTTCTAGCACCCAGAGGAAGTGGGGGAGCGGGCAAAGCAGAAAACGTTCAATGCATGATGTAGGATTGCTGCGTTGGCACTAAGCTGTTGTATTAATTAAGCATGAGAGGTGTTTGTTTAACGTTGGCAAAGGGGGGTTAACAAGAAACAAAAAGCTTTGTGTCCTTGTTTTGGCCGTCGACAGAACTCCCATTTTCTTGCCTTTCTCTACCCCCATTTCTCCTCCTCCCTCCCCCTCCCCCATCGCACCCACTTTTGGTCACTGGTTGTTGGTATTTGGTGGCAGCTCTTGGTCCTGTTACTGTTGATGGGGGGGTAGGGGGGAGTGGTAAGGAAAGCAACTTTTTTCTAATTTTTGTATTGGTATCCACAAGCGTTTGTATTTTTTGAATTGCAAACACTGTGTTTTCTGGTCTTTGGGGGTTGGTTGAACTTTCTGTATTACCTTTTGGAAAACCTGAGTTTTACCACAGTCTTAAGCAGATTTGAAATAAATTCTTTTGACACTGCCAACAACAGAAAGACAAGGTGTGGTCTGTCATTACTGTTCGGCAGTAAGGTCTGCCATTTTCCCAGCTGGCCCTGACAGCCCACCAGACGGGGCAGAGGCTGCAGGAGGGGGAGGCCACCCCCGGTCTCTCCCCCAGTGGGGCTGGGGATTGCTAAGTAGCAGGGTCAATGTGGTTCTGCTTTGCATGCCCAGGAATTTCAAGGTGATTACATATGACTCTAAACTAGGCTGAGCACGGTGGCTCATGCCTGTAATCCCAGCACTTTGGGAGGCCAAGGCGGGCGGATCACTTGAAGACAGGAGTTTGAGACCAGCCTGGGCAACAAACAGATGATGAAACCCCATCTCTACCAAAAATACAAAAATTAGCCAGGTGTGGTAGTGCACCTGTAGTCCCTGCTACTCAGGAGGCTGAGGTGGGAGGATCACTGGAGCCCAGGGAGTCAAGGCTGCAGTGAGCCATGATTGTGCCACTGCATTCCAGCCTGGGTGACAGAGCAAGACCCTGTGTCGAAAATAAAAAATAACCACTCAAGGTGGCTCACACCTGTAATCCCAGCACTTTGGGAGGCTGAGGTGGGCAGATCACCTGAGGTCAGGAGTTCGAGACCAGCCTGGCCAATGTGGTGAAATCCCGTCTCTACTAAAAAAAATACAAAAAATTAGGTGGGCGTGGTGGTGCATGCCTGTAATCCCAGCTACTTGGGAGGCTGAGACAGGAGAATCATTTGAACCCATGAGACGGAGGTTGCAGTGAGCCAAAATCGTGCCATTGCACTCCAGTCTGGGCAACAACAATGAAACTCTCGCTCAAAATAAAATAAAATAAAATAAAAAATAAAAATAAACCAGAAGGCCCCACCACAAATAGTAGGAAGGTCATAAAATTCATTTTTGCAAGAGATAATAGGGCTGGAGATACGTAACAGTTAACATGTGGTTAAGAGCAATTCATGAGTGCAAAGTAGATCTTGGGTTCCACGAAGAGATCTGTGGAAACATCCCAACAAACCCGTGAGCATCAAGGAGCCTAACCTGCCCCTTCAGCCACACAGACCGAGACTAGACATGCCTGGACCTGAAGTCTGTCCTTTGCTGCCTTCTCACCTGATAATCCTCAAGAACAGCCATCTCACATAGCCCCTGATAGCCCCTAAGACCAGTTACCTTCGGGATTACCAAACGGACTCAGCTGAGTAGGAGACAGGCGCAGAGATGAGAGAGCAAATGTTTCTGAGGGCGTGCTCTTGGGATCAACACTCATGGAGGCCCAGGGAAGGAAGCAGGATCGGATGGAGGGAGACACGGAGCACGATGCAGACCCAACAAAGGCCTCAGCCAACTGAACTCTGGAGTTGTCCTGACTTGGGATGAGAGGACTGGGCTTTCACTCTCTCCCACAGATCATTCATCGACTGTGGGTTCCCCCTGGCAAGGGGATGAGGTAGTCCCTGCAGAGGGCTGACAGCTGAGGCCTGTTTTCGCTAAGCACTCTCGGCAGCTGAAGGAATAAGTCCTTCACCCTTGAAAGGACATCTAGTGAGACGTTACAGTGCCCACCACAACCCACCACAGTGCCAGGTCTGTGTTTCACATAGTGTGGGGAGAAGCTCTTCCAGAATTCCATTGAGACATGCGTATGAGAGGAAGATGAGCGTGGTGGCTCACACCTGTAATCCCAGCATTTTGGAGGCCAAGGCAGGAGGAATGCTGGAGGCCAGGAATTGGAGATCAGCCTGGGCAACATAGCAAGACCCTGTCCCAATGAAAAAATTAAAAAATTAGCCAGGCATGGTTGTGGTTCACACCTGTAGTCCCAGCTGCTCAAGAGGCTGAGATGGGAGCATTGCTTGAGCCCAGGAGGTCAAGGCTGCAGGGAACTCTCATCACACCAGCCTGGGTGACACAGCAAGACTCCCTCTCTTAAAAAAAGGAAAAAATAAAAAAAGAACGGTCAGTGGAACCAACTACACTCCCTGCCACTGTCACTGGCCCTAGAGCTGCAACTACACCATCTCCCTCTTCTACAAGCCATTCTAGATTCCCCTCACCCTTGGTGAGTGTGTCTGCTGACCTGGGTAGCTCATCTGCTGGCATGATCCAGACGCTCATCCTGGGGGGGGGTTCTGAGCCTTAGCTCTCACTTCAGGATTGCTGCACTTGTCTAGTGACTATCAAAACTGGGTAAGGCCAGTGTCCAGAGATGCCTGAGTGGATGGCCAGGGTGCAGACTGGCTCCTCCTGGCCCCTCTGTGTGACGGCAGCCTTGCTTCCTCTTGAGAGTCCTGGTCAATCAGCCCTGCAAGGTGCTGGCTCTTCTTACCCAGACAACAACCATGGCTAATGATTCAATGGGATACTGGGTCCCCTGCTCCCCTCTTTGGGAAGCAGGGTCTCTAAGTCCACAGGACCAAGCATTGTGGGGGACAGGAATGGGGTCCTTGGGAGTCACAGTCATTTCACTGGGACACAGCACCTTCTAAGTGTAATCGCTGTATTTAGGGTGATTAAAGGCATACACTGCACCCTGTAGATGCCGCCTCCTCCTCACAAAGTGTCACCTGTGAGATGGCATCTCAGCTGCACCTGCGCCAGGCCTCCCCCTCATTCCACCAGACCAGCAGTTGAGGATCACGAGCCCTGGAACACGCACCTGGTCTTGTACCTCCTTAGCTGCCGAATGGGTTGGAAGCAGTGCTGTCCTGTGGAACTGCGTGCCAGGTGACAAGCCAACTCTGAATGCCTTAGGTTTAACCTAAGGCACAGTGGCTCACGCCTACAATCCCAGCACTTTGGGAGGCCAAGGCAGGAGGACAGCTTGAGCCCAGGAGTTTAAGAACAGCCTGGGCAATATGGTAGGATGCAATCCCTACAAAACGTTTTTAAAACTAACTGGGCATGGCAGTGCATGCCTTTAGTCCCAACTACTCGGGAGGCTGAGGCAAGAGAACCACGTGAGCCCAAGAGTTCAAGGCCGCAGGGAGTTATGGCCATGCTGTGGCACTGCAGCCTGGGTGACAGATCAAGGCCTTGTGCCTAAAAAACTAAAAAAACCCAGAAATTTTTAAAAGTCCAAATTGCTACCATCATTGGAGACTTTTCTTTTAAATGTGCTGCAAGCTTTGAGGAGTTGCTATCACTATAAGCAAGGGCAGTATCATTAAAAACGTAAGTATAGCTGCGAAAGTGATGACAACTCTGATGCAAACAACATTCACTTGAATGTGGGTACAAAAGTATGAGTCAAAGTCATCTGTTATTTAGCAGTCACAGGCATACATGTTACAAAAGTTGTATTTTATTTATATCACTTCTTACGAAGTAGACTTTGTACGCATGGTAGGCTAAAAATTAAAACTGCTTTTCCACAAAACTGATAAATTACCCGATGCTTGGTTCTTTCATGATATCGTAACATGAAATCATTAAAAATATTATAAGGCAATTTAATGTAAACTACTAGCATTTACAAAACAGTAAAGTTATAAAAAAATTGTATTACAAGCGAATGCGCCAAATGCCAGTGAACGTGAAACAGGAGCAAAGCTTGCTGGAGAACATTAAGACACTGTTCAGTAGGTTCACTTCACATTCATGCTGCACTTGGCCTCATGCGTTTAGCACCATGAAGCAGACCCTTCAGCAACTGGAAATGTTACTTCTGTTTGACTTTCTTTTCTTTTAAACGAAGCGGTCTGTGAAGTGTGTGGTAATAACAATCTGTCAGTGTCTCGCAGAGTCCAGTGTCACTGTAGCTGACTCAGGTGTTCCCCTTCCTTGTTTGTATCTGATAAAGTACTTCATCTGGCCACTCTGGAAGAATTTATTTTCTTGATATCAACTGGGCTCAGAATCAATGTTCCATTTTTGAATTTTCCAACCTGTCCAATCCGTCCACTTGACAAAATACTGGGAGCAGACTTCTTCTTTTTCGATTTCCTACATTTAAAGTGAGAGAAAGGTACTATAAATAGTTACGCTTCAAACAAGCATCGCAGTACCACCAACCAGACCACTGCAGTCTGGCCTGCAAATTCCTGGTCACATGCCACGCACACCCCCTCTCCCCACTGCGCCTTCCTGTGGTCCCTGAAATGTGCCACTGCCTTCCTGCCTCAGGGCCCTTGCACTGGTTCCTTCCTCGAGGAATGTTCTGCTCCTAGATCTTTCCAGGCTGTCCCTCGTCTTTGTTCAGTTCTCAGCTCCGATGTCAACTCCTCAGACTAATTTCCCCCGCTCACCCTCTCCCTGTGGTTTTCTTTCGCAATGCTCTCTTTAGACCTCTCCGCAGTATTTGCCAGTACCTGATATCATCTTATCTGTTGGTATGTTTTGGAGTGTTTCTCTTTCTACAATGTAAGCTCCTCAATGCCAGGAATATCTTTAGTGTGATTAAAGCTATACACCAACACCTAAGGCACCCAAATGCCTGGCACAAAGAGGCATTCAATAGACAGAGCTCGGTGCCAGAACAAATGACCACTACAGCACATACACGTTTACTATGAGCCCAAGAAAAAAGGCTAAGACAAAAAGAGTCCATTGGAAACAGTAATTCAAAGAGAGAGAGGAAAAGGCACTTGAACGAAAGCTAAGAAACAAGTATAAAGCAACAAAGTCAACACCCCTTACTCATAATTACAGTGCTCTATCTTACATGGTATGTCAAAGACCAGGCAATATAGACCCAGACTATGCTACTGTCGCAGCAGACTCTTAGAACAGAAGTCTTTTCTTGGAAATGTAAACTGCAGCTTTTCCACTAGTCACCTGGAGTGTCTGGTTAAAGTGGGAGTTTGGAGAAACTTCCTAATTCAGTTCTGAGGCAGTTGTTTGATCTTGGGCAATTTACTAAATCCCACTTTGATTAGAATAAATGAGACAGTGAAGCACTCTAACGGGCTAGCAGCACCATATACATTCAAAACATCCTTTTCAGAACTAATCAATAGGTTTATCCAGATCATTCAACCCCAGGGCCTGATGAAATCACTCACCTGTCTTCCTGTCCTCTCCTCTTCTTTTTCTGGAAAATATCTGTTTCTTGGACCTGATTTCAGAAGTTAAGGTCATATACATATCAGTAATGGATAATGGGATTCAAAAAAAAGGCAAGAGGTTTGTGACCAAAAGTCACTGAGATGCCACTTTTAATATTTTTTTCAAGTGGGTATATTAAACATAACAGTCTCAAAGTTTTACCCTAAAACCCTTTCAAGAATGTGAAAGGCTGGGCCTGGTGTGGTGGCTCATGCCTATAGTCCTAGCACTCCAGGAAGCCAAGGGAGGAGGATCATCTGATCCCAGGAGTTCAAGACCAGCCTGGACAACACAGCAAGATCCTATCTCAGTTAAAAAGAAAAAAAGAATGTGAATGCCTATTCCAGAAGACTAATAGTCTTACACTGAAAACTCAAATCTTTCATTTTAGGTAAAGGTAGAAAGAGTAACATCTATTCCCCTTGTGGTTTTCATAGGCCCTTGTGTTCTACACAACATAAAATGCAGATCAAAGTAGCCTGCATTATCGGAACAGAAGCGCTATAGTTTGGATATTTGACCCTCCAAACCTCATGTTGAAATTTGATCCCAGCGCTAGAGAGGTGACCTCGTGGGAGGTGTTTGGGTCATGGCAATGGATTCCTCATGAATGGCTTAGTGCTCTCCTCAGGGTAATGAGTGAGTTCTCCCTCTGTTAGTTCCCGCTTCCCATGAGAGCTGATTGTTAAAAAGAGCCCAGCACCTCTCCCCGCTGCTGCCTCGCTCTTTCACGTCTCGCTCTTGCCATGTGATCTCTGTACACATGGAAGCCGCTTCAGACGCTCACCGGAAGCCGAGCAGATGCCAGTGCTATGCTTCCTGTGCAGCCTGCAGAACCATGCACCAAATCCGCCTCTTTTCTTGATAAATTACCTATCATCGGGCATTCCTTTACAGCAACACAGACTAAGACAAGGAGTTTGCTATTTCAAAGCAAACCTTGCATGTAAGTATGCCAGATTACTTGGCTGGTATTATTAAATGTAGCTAACTTGAAGAAGCGGAGAGCATGGGATCCTTTAATTCTGGTGTCTTCACTGCTCTCCAAGCAGCGGTTTCCAGTATTCCACTGTGGCAAACAGCATCCATCTTTCCATTCTAGTTTAATAAAGAACAGACCATTACACCTACCAGTCTCTTTTCTTCTTCCTTTGCTGCCTTTTTTTCTTTAATTTGCTCCTGTAAAACCTTGTAATTCACATAACTCTTTTTAGGAGGCTGAAATGAAAGAACAAGGAAACATACCATCATATTTTATTCTGCAATGATGTTCCAGTGTCCCTTGCCCTGACTTGCCCTTGGCTTTCCTTGCTCTTGCTTTTTCTGCATGCTGTCTGGTGATGCAAGGCAGCAGCAGCCCCTCACCTTAGCACCCAGCATAATGGCACGTTCCTGTTCCAGGATTCTCTCCTTTCCTTTTCCGTAACCCGTAATCCCAAACCGGTGCACTTCTAAACGAGCCTGCGGACACAAAGCACGATCAGACACATGTGCAATCCAAAAACTCCAAAGGAAAAAAAACATATTGTCAGAAGTAATGCATTTCAGATCCACTGCACTGTAATAACAGCACATAGGAATAACAAGTCCACTGTCGTGTGGTTGAAGGAGCTCTATGGAGGCTCTACTACTATACACCATGTCTCACAACACCTTTCTCCCATTTTTTCCTTTGAGACAGGGTCTTGCTCTGTTACCCCCCAGGATGGAATACAGTGGTGTGATCATGGCTCATTGCAGCCTTGACCTCCTGGGCATGTGATCGCCTGCCTCAGCCTCCCGAGTAGCTAGGACTATAGGCACACACCACCATACCCAACTAATTCTTAAAAATGTTTTATAGAGATGAGGTCTCACTATGTTGCCCAGGCTGGCCTTGAACTCCTAGGCTCAAGCGATCCTCCCACCTCAGCCTCCCAAAGTGCTGGGATTACAGGTGTGAGCCACCACGTCTGGCCATCTCCCATGTTTAATTTGGACAGCTGATGCAAAAAATTATCTCTGCACAAAGTAATAACAGAGCCAGGATTGAATGCAGAGCTCTGTAGTACTTTAGGATGCTCTCTAAAACAAGCCATTGTCCATAAAGGCAATAATTTCAACTGAAAAGCACCTCTCCAAACACACACACTCACACTTAGAAACAAGATATTGCAGCAGCTTCAAACGCAGACCCATGGTTTTAGAAGGAAGAGAAAAAGTCAGCAATATCCACTCTTAGTAGCTGAATTACTTCTTCCCGTCTTTTTCTTACACATTTTTAAAAACATTACAATCACAGAATACGCATATCCCCATACTTACCATTGTATCAGTGGTGCTGTAGTCACAAAACCGTCATGTATTAAATAAGTATATAATATTCAATCAAGTGAATGCAGACCGGCGTGGTGGCTCACACCTGTAATCCCAGCACTTTGGGAGGCTGAGCCGGGGGTCACTCGAGGTCAGGAGTTCGAGACCAGCTTGGCCAACATGGTGAAACCCCACCTCTACTAAAAATACAAAAATTAGCTGAGTGTGGTGGTGCACACCTATACTCCCAGTTAATTAGGAGGCTGAAGTGAGAGGATCACTTGACTCCAGGAGCTGGAGGCTGCAGTGAGCTGAGATCGTGCCACTGCACTCCAGCCGGGGTGACAAAGAGAGACTCTCTCAAAAAAAAAAAAAAAAAAAAAAAAGTGAATGCAGTATGATTTGCTTAATCATTTTCCCAACCTTTACACATGTAAAATAATCATTTTTAGATATCATAAAACTATTATTTTTGTCATAGCTAACATTTATACTACGTAGTTCGCATATTATACACTTACAATAAATTTAATATAAACATACGTTTATAAATAAATATTGCAAATAAAGTTAATTAAAAATTATTTAACAATCTCAAAATACATACCTTTTCTAGGTTAAATTCTTGTATATCCACATCTCTCTCCAAAACACTAGTTTTAGTCTGCTGAGAGAAAAAATTCTTATTAAGATCATCTGTTACTGTATCATTACAGTATCTATCACCAAAAGAGTAGACATGTTTTAAGGAACCTGAAAGTGACCCTCTCAGACCCACTAGACTGGCTACTATCAAAAAAACAGAAGGTAAGTGTTGGCAAGGATGTAGAGAAACTGGAACCCATGTCCTCTGTTGGTGGGAATGTTTTACCACATGGTATAGCCATTGGGGAAAACAATTATGACAGTTCCTCAAAAACTTAAAAATAGAATTATCATAGGATCTGACAATTCCTCTTCTGGGCGTACACTCAAAAGAACTGAAGGGAGGGTCTTGAAGAGATATTTGTACACCTATATTCATAGCAGCATTATTCATAATAAACACAGAAGCAACTCAAATGTTCACCAACAGATGAACAGATATTTTTGAATGTGACATATACATATGATGGAATATTCCACAGCCTGAAAATAGAAGGAACTTCTAACCCATGCTACGATATGGATGAACCTTGGAGACATGATGCTAAGTGAAATAAGTCAGTCACAGAAGGGTATGTGCATGTTTCCATTTTATGAAATACCCAGAGGAGTCAAATTCACAGAGACAGAAGTTAGAATGGTGGCTGCCAGGGGCTGGGGGCAAGGGAATAGGGAGCTGGTGTTTAATGGGTATAGCGCATCAGCATTGTTTCAGCAAGCTGAGAAAAGTTCTAAAGATGGATGGTAGTAAGGGCAGCACAACACCGTGAATGTGCTCAACACCACTGAACTGCACACTTAAAAATGGCTAAAATGGTCAATTTTACATTCGTGTATATTTTACCAAAATTAAAAAATTGGAAAACAGAAACCTTGAAACTATCCCAGATGGCTGAAACCCCTGGGCCCTGGAAAGAAACTGGCATACAAAAGAGAGGAGCAATGTCAGGGCTCTCCTAGTCCCTGCTGTCTCCATCCGCAGCCACAAAGAACACCTAACCCCCTGTACCTTGGCTGTGGGGACACCAGGGCTGAGGGGCCGACTAGACCAAGGGGATGGGAAAGCCCCTTGGTGGTAGCTCTGGCCCAGACACAAATACCTCGGTGTCCTCATCCCTCTGTTCAACAGTTCACCAGAAACATCTTAGTTTTGTAGCTATTAATGTCTTTCTGAGAAAGGGTCTGAGGTCTAGAACTGTGCATGTATCAAACGCAAACTTTTTGGAAAAAAAAAATTCTTGGCTCATTATTTCACAGATGCTGAGTCTCTATTAGCATGACCCACCACTGTCTAATTTTTTATTCATAGCTTGAAAATCACTTCAGTACATTATTCATAATACATGACCTGATTTAGAAACCATCCATGGTCTCCTCGGTTCTTTTCCCCCCCCATTCTCTACAGTAGGAGGCATTACTGCCTATAGGCAATACTGGGTCCTCCTCTACTTCCAGGCACAAAGAAGACTCCTGCTTCCCCGTCTACTTGATGCTAGGAAGGTCTAGGTGGCTTTCCCTGGCCAAAGAAACATGAGCAGAAGGGGTGTGTGCCTACTTCCACATGGAACCCTTAAGAGCCCTTCATTAACTCCCCTTTCCTTCACCAAAGCAACTAACAACCCTCCAGATGGCGGCACCCCATCATCCTGGGTCCCTAGATGAAGATGGTGTGGGGCAGGAGACCTGGCTCTGCAAATCCCGATGGCCATGTAACGTAAGAAAAATTAACTTTTGCCTTTTAAGCCACTGGGACGTAGGGTGCGAACTTACATGCTGGGCAGCGAAAAGGAAGAAAAGCTAGAAAAAGAAAGAACAGTTTGGAAGAAACATGAGATGAAGGCAGGCAGTCCACCAGACTCAGCGAACCTGTCTATGGGGTAATTTAGGTATTTCTCTCAACACGGCTTAGATTTTCTTTTTTAAAATCTATTAGTTGAAGTGCCCAACCAACCTGTCTCCAATGAGAGAAAGAGTAGCTACGTAAGCAAAGGCTCTTTAAAAAATGCAGACAGCTGTATAAATATTAAGAAGTTTCTTTACACCTTGATGAGTCTAAATTACTTCAACTAGATTACTTTCTTCCTAACACCCATCCAATACTGATCTACTCAGAAACAAGGAGCGTGGTGTAAAGGTAAGGGGCGGCACTGGACAATGGAGGACTTCAGGGTGGAGCGCCGTGCAGTGGACCACAAGCATATTGCGGGGCATTGAGACCACAACACGGGAGCTGCAAGAATCTGTGGAATGATCAAAGATATCTGACAATAACTTTGGAGAAAGGTCTCCACGTATGGCGATGGCTCAGAGTCAGTGTACTTGTCTTGTGTCACTCAAAGGACAAAGAGACGAGCCTCACCTCACCTACGCTCTCTCTAGTA
Source organism: Ateles fusciceps (assembly GCA_036589455.1). Classification (NCBI taxonomy): domain Eukaryota; kingdom Metazoa; phylum Chordata; class Mammalia; order Primates; family Atelidae; genus Ateles; species Ateles fusciceps. The sequence goes on from JAZHEH010002229.1 coordinate 2,226,730, forward strand.
TAGCAGTTTAAATACACAGTGTTGAAACCAGAAAGCCTGGGGTCTGAACCTGACCTTTGGCACTTACTTCAGCTCTATAATCCTTTATCTGGCATCCTTAGGGTCAGGTTCCAGCTTTAAAATTCAGAAGTCTTTATATATTAAAAAGGGAAAACTGAATATACTGAGTATTACAGACCACTTACAGTAAGGTCCAAGTCAGTAACCCATAATTAATATTTCTGAGGCAATATCTATGAATATTCACACCAAATGAAATGAACAAAAATGATTTTTAAAAGCTTCATCAGATTTTTCTGCCGAATAAACCTGCACCAATCATGGTTTCCAGAGTTCTGGGTGTTTGGAATTGCAGATATGGGGCTGAATGTTTAACTACAGGCAAGTAACTCAACCTCTTGTAGACCTCAAGCTCCTCTGTGAAATGAAGACAGGTCCCAGGAATTGTGAGGATTAACACCATAAATGAGTTAATGAATATAAATAAACACTCTCAGTACACCCCCCAGTAAATATTAGCAATTTGCTATATGCTCAGGGACAGCCTCCGTGTACCTGAGTCCCAGGATGCAAAGGTCCCTTCTAATCTACAGAACACTGTTCTATTATGTTTATCACTTTCTTATCTAAGGCCACAAAGGAGGTTCCTGAAACAGGGGTAGTGAATGATTCATGTTAAGATGGCCCAATGCTAGGTGTGGAGAAATGGCAGTGACACAGCCCTAAGGGCTAAGCAACACACACATGTGTGTTAAGCTACATCTGATACTTTTTTTTTTTTTTTTTTTTGAGACGGAGTCTTGCTCCGTCCACCAGGTTGGAGTGCGGTGGCGCAATCTCAGCTCACTGCAACCTCTGCCTCCCAGATTCAAGCAATTCTCCTCCCTCTGCCTCCTAAGTAGCTAAGTAGTTGGGATTACAGGCGTGTGTCACCTGTAATGAACCCAGTTAATTTCTTGTATTTTTGGTTCTTTCTTACAGGCAGTCTTGCACCTATGAAAGAGTAGGTTCGCCCATTCATTTTTGAGATCAATCCCCATGCCTCTTGCTATTGCTTCCTTATAATCCATTCACCATATAGGAGCTCCAATGATCCTTTTAAAATTTAAATCAGATCACCTCATGCTCTTGCATGAAATTTTTTGGTGGCTTCTCATGTAAAGTCCCAAGGCCCACCACTGCCTATGAGACCTGGCAAGGGCTGGTCTCAGCCTGGCTCTCTTGTATCAGCACCAACCATTCTCCCCTCTGTTCTACTCCTGTTAGACTTCTTCCAGCTCCCTGAACATGCCAGCCCTCTTCACTCCCTTTTCTCCCTCCTTGGCTCACTCTTCTCTGCCCCATTCACCAGCACCGTTTAATACAGAATTAGCCTGAAAGTTACCTCCTGAGAGACCTCCCTGACCACTATATCTAGACCAGGTTCTGCAAGTTACCCCAGGACCCTATTTGTTTGTAATTCCTTTTAATTATATTATATTGCTCGACTACAAAGTAGATTGTATAGTATACTCCAGAAGGGCAAATCTTCACTGCTCTATCTGCAAGGTCTGCAGACAGCAGGCACCCAGTGATTAGTGGAATAAATGAAGGAATGAATATGTGATCTCTTACTATTTCCACTCAAATTACTTGTATAGTTACTACATTAAAAATGAGACATGATGGCTGGGCACAGTGGCTCTCACACCTGTAATCCCAGTGCATTAAGAGGCCAAGATAAAAGGACTTCTTGAGGACAGTAGTTCAAGACCAGCCTGGGGCAACAAAACAAGACCCCGTCTCTACAAAAAATTTTAAAATGAGCCAGGCATAGCGGTGTGCCCTGTAGTCTTAGCTACTTGGGAGGCTGAGGCAGGAGGATGGCTTGAGCCCAGGAATTGAAGGCTACAGTGAGCTATGATCATGCCACTGCACTCCAGCATGAGTGACAGAGCAAGATCCTGGCTCCAAATGTAAAAATATATATGAATGGTGGCCAGGTTCCCAGATAAACCCATGAAAACCTGCTCCAAGGCACAATGCAGCTTAATCATAGAATTTATAGCTCAAATTCTGGAAAAATAAGGTCATTTCCCAGGCCTAGGCAGGGCTAGCTGGATTCCTGTCCAACTCACCATCCCCTCCTTCCTTTCTCAAGCATTCTCTAAAGATGTCCAGCTGATGCCATGACTGGTCATGAAGGTTATCATTACCCAGCATACATTTTTGCCACCCAGGTCTGTTTAACTGTCCTACAATGGCTTAGAAGTTTTCAGGGAATGAGGGCACAACGATAATTTCCCATGTTACATAAACTCAGCACAGATGGTGTATTCCAATTAGCACCAGCTGGCTGACTACTCTCTTACTTGGCGTACCCAGGATATGCCGTAAGAACTAGCATTATATTCACATGTATTTATTTCCACACTGCAATGTCAACACTCTAAGGTCGTTTTATGGGTGTATGTGTTTTTAATGTGTCTACGTTCTGTCTCCTTAACCAGACACACTTACATTTTCAAAGGATACATTAAAACAAAAAAAAGAGGAAAGGGCAGAGCACCAACGACAAATGAAAAATTATATTAAGGTCAGGAAGTTCAAAATGTAGAGTGAGCTGAGGCTCCTGAGAACACCCAACTAGAATGCATAAGGGCTCGCTTGGAACTGGAAGCAAAAGACAATCTGACAGCCTGCCACAGATGTTCTATTATTAAGCAACAGAGAAATGCAGACTCATTCAATGCCAACTCTTCTGTCCTTTCTATTAAAAAGAAACTTTCCATTCCAGAAAGAAGAACATGAGGAATATAAGAGGAAACAGAAGTCTGAGACATTTGAAGAAACAAGAAAGGGTGCCTAAATGCTTTATGTTAGTTTAAGTCTTCAAATGCCAAATTACCTTGCAACGCAGTGCTTTCCACCCTTTTTCACATCATGACACATACAGAAAATACCAGTGTTTGTAGAGTACACTGGGGTACTGGGAGATGGCCAGCTTGGGGGCTCTGCTGCCCCAAACACCAAGGGAATCCACTTCTTGGCCCTTCTGCAACAGTTCCCAGAGCCTCAGTATTTGGAACTTAAGAGTTTAAGAAGCTTACTTATCTAGAATCCTAAAATAAAGGTAGATACTGTTACAGATTCACTAATAACCTTTTTTTTTTTTTTGAGACAGGGTTTTGTTCTGTCATCCAGGCTGGAGCGCAGTGACACAATCACAGCCCACTGCAGCCTCAACTTCCTGAGCTCAAGCAATCCTCCGGCCTCGGCCTCCCAAAGTGCTGGGATTACAGGTGTGACCCACCACACTCAGCCTGCAGAATGCACTAGTGATCTTTGAGGAAGAGATGCCAGTGAGCTTGACATGAAGTCCTCCCTGAATTTTAGAAAAGATTATCAGATGGCTTTTAAAACCATGAAGATGGACACTAACATGCATTTATACATACATAAAGAACAATGCAAGCCAAACTATCTTTGTAGTGGGTAGAATTGTGGCCTCTAAAAACACATGGCCATGACCCACTCCTCTTCAGAACTTGTGAATATGATCTTACTTAGATAAGGATCTTTATAGTGTAATTAAACGTCTCAAGAGGAGATCATCCCAGATTCAGGGTGGGCCTTACAGCCAAGAGAAAGGCAGAAGGAAACATGAGACTCGGGCACACAGGGATGAAAGCCACATTAAGACGGAGGCAGAGATTAGAGTTATGCAACCACAAGCCAAGGAAACTCTTAGAGCCACCTTCTGGTCAGAGACAAAGAATTCTCCCCTAGAGCCCTCAGAGGGAACATGGCTCTGCTAACACCTGGTGCACAGAACTGTAAGAGAATACATTTCTATTGGTTTAAGTCGCCAAGTTTGTGGTAAGTTGTTAGAGTGGCCTTATAAACTAATACATACAATCCTCACTTCTTTGCTGATAGACAAAGGTTTGCAGGACATGGGGGATGTTATAGAAATGGAATATCCGGATTTGAGCAATGAATTTGTCAAAGCCATTATGATATTCTCGTGAATAAATAAATTAAAAATATTTGGAGGAGTAACCACACCTCCTGTGAGGACTCAATTTTGGGTCAGATTTACAAGTTCAGTCTGAAAAAGATTACTGCTCAGAAAATTCAAATTGCTTTTCCCCCAGCCTTGTTTTTCCTTGAGAGCAAGAATTTCTACATATTTTGTTCACTGCTATATCCCAGTGCCTACAACTGTGGCTAGCACATAGCAGGAATGCCAGAAAGAGTTGCTCAAAGGGTTAACTCAGCAAGCCTGTGTTTATCAAACCCTGTACATTCCCAAGAAAGTCCTATTTTCATGACTGGCAATTGGCTGGCTCCTGAGAATTGAGCAATTAGAATATTCTGCCTGATCAGAGTGTTTCTGCATCCCTGAGGTCTTAAGCCACCACTGTAATAAGTTTGCCCAGGTAGTTTATACTAGCAATGTGATTGATGATGAATACCTGCTTTTTTTCTGGGTTTAGAACTTGAATAACTAAGGTCAGTCTGTAGGCCAACATGACTGATAAGGGCTATATGCTGAGTCCTGGGTCCCATGAATCCTTCTGGCAAATCTGCAGGCCTGAGGATAGTCAGGCATTCCTGCCACAGTCTAAAAAGCTATTCACCTAATACTACAACACCAGGGGTTTCACCACATACATTTAAACCAACCAACTCATTACCTTTGTGCTCTTGTTATGATCTGGCTTCAGTTTTCTTTTTTTATTTCTGCTGTGAAATTCTACCACTTCTACTTGTTCCCTATGGTTCTCTAGGGAGGAGGGGGGAGGAACTGCAGGAGCAAGGATCTCTGGTCCTGAAGAGGGACCTGTGGGGGGTGCCAGCAGGAGCACAACACAGCTCTTCTCTGATTTCTTTGAAGAAGCTTAAAGGACTCTTCCTCTGGCCTCTTATGAGAGAACCAGGTAGGGGACATGGCTCTGCTGCCGCGGCTGTTGCACACTCCACATCTCTCTTCTTGTTTTCCCTTTTCTTTAGGATCTTCTTCTGTTCTGTTTCACCTTCTGTCTCTCCTTTTTGTTCAAACACAAGAAGGAAAATAAAGATTTTCAATTTTAGCTACCATCAATATAATATGAATGTACTTGTACATATTTCAGGGCTATATGTACCCAGAAGCACACACAAAGAAAGGAACTATTTTTTTCCTTCAAGTAGAGTGTATTTGCAAAATGCATAGAATCCAAAATGTAGTCATCTTTTTCTAGGTAACTATATATGTCTTTGACCCATGTTAGCACAACCACTTTTAGTCCCCACCTTGGTCCTTACTCAAAGTGTCATCACAGCAATAGTCCCCAGGGCTGGTAATTCCAATAGGCTTTACACTGAAAATATCAGCCACTGCAGCCACTGTTTCTTTTTAACGCTTTCTGGGTTACAGGAACATGGAATAGTCTTCCTATTTTCTTTCACAGTTAAGAATTAAGATGAACCTAAGAAAACTGGCCCAATTTGAATGCCTTTGTTTTCTACTAAATCCTCTTATCTACTCTATATTTCACCTGTTCAAACTCTGACCAGTCACCTGAAAGTTCTAACCAGAACCCTACACTTCCTTATTCACATGCATTACAAATACCACAGAGCTCTCTACGTTACCAGCTGTTGATTTATGCTTGCAACTATTTGCTTCATCTTTTACACAATAAACATTGAAAAGCCAACTAACCTTTGGCATTAAGAATCTAAATATCAATAGACACATTCAATGCCGTCAGAGCTCCTACCATGACTTTCAGCCTGTATTGAAATAAACTACAGTATTTTGCAGAATAGTCTTCTCCTCTAGATTTTAAACTTCTCAAGGTCAGAGACTAAGTTTTCTCTGTCCTCCAATATGTCCAGGGGCACAGAAATGCTAGTAAAGAGTGGGGTCTGGGGCTAGAATCAGAATCCAGGCTCTGCAAAAATTACCAGTTACACAACCTGCATCAGGTTTCATTAACCTCTAGTACTTGTTTCCACATTTGCAATCCTAGGATTCATGACAGTATCTATTTCATGAAGTTGAAAATTAAATGAGCAAATACATGAAAAGCATGTGGTATATGGCAAGTTCTCAATACTTTTAACTATGATTCCTACTGTTTAGGTGAGCTTAGAATTTTCAGCAGTAGTTCCAAAATAAAAAATAGCTTTTAAAATATCACGCCACAACTTTAAGAAACGTGTTTTGCCCTGAAATCTAACGATTTTATTTGGTGCATGTGCAAAGGGTGTCTGTCACCTTCCCCCGGGGAAGTTCTTCAAAGTATGTGGCACAGTCTTCCCACTGACATGCCATGCGACTTTAATGGGCTCTTTTATTTTCCTTTTCCGGCACCAAGATAAACAAAGGAGAATAAAAGGTCAGCACACTTGTTTGGGGAAAAAAAAAAAAAGAAAGAAAGAAAAAGTTGTGAGAAGGACAACTGGTCAAGGACTATGAAGTCCCTGGCGAGGGACCCATAAGAATGAAACTGATGAATTACCCAACAGGACGGAGGCCCCAGAGCGAAATGACACCATCGAACCAGGGTCAGGTAGGTCTCTGGGGGTGGCATGGGGGAAAGGGGATTTCTCAGAGCTCAGGAAAACGTGGAAATGTGGGCTACTTCGAGAGTCCAAGGTCCTGTGTGCACTGCTCCCGTTAAATCTGAAAGCCTTGGTGCTTCCTACAAGCAAGTACGATGGTCCCCATATTTGGGAACGAGTTGGAAAGTTTGATGAATAATATGTGATGGAGAAATGTGTTCTGCATCCGGTGGGACGAAGTGAAGGGTGCTTGACATGCAAGAACCTTTAGCCTCAAAGCAGAGGCCAGCCCAGGAAGGGCTGCACAGGAGACCCTCTTTCCTCAAATCTGCTCTCCACGTGGGCTCCTGGGACCCTCGCACTCACCAAAGTCGTAGAGGTTCTGGAGCAGAGCATCCAGAAGTGTCGGGAGAACCGGAAGGCGTGGCGGACCCCAGCCCTTGCTCCTGCGACATTGTGGGGTACGCCGAAGAATCAATCCGCACTCCTTCGCGCAGCACCCGTACTTCCGGGTTCCGCGTCTGCGCGCATGCGCCACAGGGTCCTGCGCAGCTTCCGTCCTGGTTAAGATGGCGGCTCCCGGGGTCCTGTGGAGGGGCCGCAGAGGGTGCCGCCGCCCTAGGCAGAGTAGGGCTGTCCTGCGAGAAAGAACCGCCCCCAGCAGCAGCACTACCACTACAACCGCTTAGCAAAGAATCCCAGACCCCGCCCGGGACGGCAGCCGCACCATGGAGTCTTCCGGTTCATCAAACTCTTATTTCTCCGTTGGCCCCACCAGTCCCAGCGCGGTCGTGCTCCTCTACTCGGTAGGCACCCAGGGAGAAGAGGCCCAGAGCGGAGCCGCGCGAGATAGGACCCGTTTCTCCCAGTTCTTCCTTCCTCCGGCCCACGACCCTTGCCCAAAAGAGCTGGTCCCTGGGCTCCCGAGCAGGGGTTAGTTGGTTGGGTTGGTTTCCAAGACAACGGTGTATCGCTGTGTGTCTGTGTGTGTGTGCATGCTTTTAGAAGTTTCTACCGATTATGGTTCCTTTGGTTCCTTTCCACTTGTTCCTTATCTTTCTATCAGGCCCTGGGCCTTCAGAAAGCTCCTGGACACAAGAATGATGGATGAGAATTGGAGTCTCCCCCATCTCTAGCGAGAGCGTATCGAGCTACCTTTTGGGCAAACCTGAGAAACCTGCGGGTCTGACCCGCTCTGAGATAGTCTGTGGCTCTGCACCCCGCCCTTTGCTGATGTTACATTCCTGAGAGTAAAGCACTTGTCTTGTATGTGGGGATAGAGTTTTAAACACTTTAATGTAGGAAGATTTAGAACTTCTAGGCATTTTTATTGCCTGTTTTTGCCTTCCAGTTATTATTGTACCTTTTCCACAAATTATTTTGGTGGACAGCAAGTGCCACCCAGCTTCTCTTCTGCTTCCTTTTCCCCCAACCCCCCTGTTTTAACGGATCTTTTTTGCCGGCAGATGTTGGTCACCCACTGTTTTCATGAAGAAATTATGAGATGGAAGCTTTATAGCCTTCAGGATTGCACATTCCTGGGGCAACTGATTTGGTTTTTGTTTGTTTCTTGTTTTTAACCACTACATTAGTTTTTAGCTACTTTAGGAGGAAATAAAAGAATGCATTTTAAAAGCATATTAGCGGCCGGGCATGGTGGCTCCCGCCTGTAATTCCAGCGCTTTGGGAGGCTGAGGCGGGCGGATCACCTGAGGTCAGGAGTTCGAGGCCATCCTGGCCAACATGGTGAAACCCTGACTCTACTAAAAATATATATATAAAAATTAGCCGGGCGTGGTGGCCGGCGCCTGTAATCCCAGCTACTCGGGAGGCCGAGGCAGGAGAATTGCTTGAACCCTAGAGACAGAGGTTGCAGTGAGCCGAAATCATGCCACTGCACTCCAGCCTGGGCAATACAGCCAGATTCTGTCTCAAAAAAAAAAAAAGCATATTAGCATGTCCTGGTGCTTAGTGTCCGCTTTTGGCTTAAATATAGTGTTCATTTGTGCAGAAAGGTCAAAACAAGGATAACACAAAAGAGCAAGATAAACACCCCAGTTTCTAAAGAGAATATGGCTACTTTCAAATTGGGACATCAACATTCTTTGGAACATGGAGAAACTTCTGTTCCCTCTCTATCAAGAACTTTCAGTATCTGATTGCTAACTGCCTATTTCTCTAAAGCTTGTCATTTAAATCTCTCTCTTCGTTGATCTTATCACCCCACAGTTCTGTGGTGGACGTACTTCAACTTTGTTTTTTCTGACTCTGCTACTCCAGAGCAGGGATGAAAGAAAGAGGTTGCTGTGCAGATCCACCTTTTAATGTGTAGCTTTTTCAGGCCTCAACTGGTTTGTGAATTGGCTGGAATTTTCCTTTTATACATTTAAAGGAAGGAGTTGGGGTGTTTTGTTTTGTTTTACTTCCCCCTTCGCCAGTGATTCTTTAATGAGACTTGAGTCTACTTTTTCATGTGAAAAACTATAGCGGTTGGATGTGAGTATACTGTAGTTCTCATGCTGGACAGCAACCCTCTCTTTACCAGCAGGTGGTTCTCACCACTGTTTTGTGACTGGATAGCCTTTACTTCCATGGTAACCTTACTTTTCCTTAGTACTTCAGGCTGTTTTTATTTCCCCAGCTACACTGTTATTGTGTAATACTCTCTGATTAAAAGTAGCACTTTAGAAATATTTAAGATACAGCTGATTACAACAAACATTAGGAGTATATACAGTATCTTACTCATTAGTCTCAGTTTCTAAGATACAGAAGTTACAGATCCAGGCTTTGCCTTTAAGGACACAAGAAGTCATAAAAGTAAACAAATAATTGCAGTTAAGTAGGATAAGGGCAATGATTGAAGCATGCACAGTGTATTGTAAGAGTGACAAGAAGAGGCACCTGGCCAGTTTGGGAACTTAGAGAAGGTTTCTAAGAAAAGGTGACATCTGAGCTGATCTATCTTTCTTCTTTCTTCTTTCTTTCTCCTTGCAGAAGGTTTCTAAGAAATGACATCTGAGCTGATCTTTCTTTTCTTTTCTTCTTTCTTTCTTTCTTTCTTTCTTTTCTCTCTTTCTTTTCTTTCTTTCTTTTCTTTCTTTTCTTTCGACAGTCTTGCTGTGTTGCCAGGCTGGGGAGCAGTGGCTCGATCTTGGTTCACTGCAACCTCCGTCTCCCAGATTCAAGCAATTCTCCTGCCTCAGCCTCCCAAGTAGCTGGGATTAGATACACGCCCCACCACACCCAGCTAATTTTTGTATTTTTAGTAGAGACAGGGTTTCACCATGTTGGCCAGGCCAGTCTCCAACTCCTGGTCTCAAGTGATCCACCTGCCTTGGACTCCCAAAGTACATTTGTATTTTTGAAAGTCTGAGAAGACTATTAGATTTCTGATGTGATTATCTGTGTAGGCAACCTGTTTTGCTTAAGTAGAGACTGTAGGAAGAGAATCGGGTTGGGAAATGAATCTGATGCATAAAAGTGGAGATCAGTTAGAATGCTATTGCAGTCATCCAGAGAAGTAATGAAGCCTGAAGTAAGACAGTAATAGTGAGCCGGGGGAAGAAGGGAAATTGATGAATTTGTGTGATATTTAGGACAGTAAATCATCTGCTTTTGGAACCGTTTGTATGTGGTGGCTAAGGAAAAGAGCCTATGTGAAGTGTACTATTGGGTTTCTATGATTTGGCAAGTGGGCGGATGATGATGCCTTTCACTGATAGGAAATATGGAGGAGCAGGTTTAGTTAGGGTAATGGAATAGAATTCCATTTGGGGTGTACTCAGTTTGTGATGTAAGAGATAAATGTAATGATTTTTATCTTGTGGATTATCATGTTCTGGGCCAGATACATCCCATGGTGTTTGGGTGAGATCCAAGTAGAGTTAGAAATATGGTGCCAGAGCAAGAGAGGGGATCTGGCCTAAATATACAGATTTGGCAGTCATCAGCAAGTAGGTTGTATCTGAAGCCATCAGTGAGCCTGAAATCTTTGAGTGAGACCCTAGAATGAAAAGAAGACTCAGGATGGATAACCACTGGTGTGCCATAACCCAGATGATGACTTCCTGTTAAAGTCCCAGTGAAAGATCCAGATGCCTTACAGTGTCTGACAGGACTGTACATGATCTCCTAACTGCTGTTGCTCTGACTTACTAAACTTCTTGTTCCCTGGGCTTTAGCCACTCTGGCCTTCTGTTTCTCAGACAGCAAGCATGCTCTTTCCTCGGAATGCTCATAGTCCCTTCTGTGTGGCATGCTCTGTTTTCCCAGAAGTTTTCGTTGCTGGTTCTTTGTATTATTGAGGTCTCAACTTAAATATCACTTCCTCAGAGAGGCCTTCCACAACCATTGAATCTAAAGCAGCTCTCAAATCACTCTTCCTCATTTTCCTCATTAGTTGCCCAATTTTCTTTTTTTTTTCTTTTTAGTTTTGGCTTTTTAATTAATTATTTTTAGAGCCAGGATCTCACTGTCACCCAGGGTGGAGTGCAATGGCACAATTATAGCTCACTGTGACCTTGAACTCCTGAGCTCAAGTGATCCTTCCTCCTCAGCCTCCTAGCAGCTAGGACTATAGGTGCATATCACCACACCTGACTGATTTTTTTTTAATTTTATGTAGAGTCAGGGCCTCACTGTGTTGCCAACCTGGTCTCAAACTTCTGGTCTCAAGCAGTTGATCCTCTTGCCCTGGCCTCCCAAATCACTGGGATTACAGATGTAAGCCACCATGCCCTGCCCCCAGCTTTACTTTCCTTATATTCTCTTTCCAGTGGTGTGCTACAGCAGTCTTCTATTGGCTTGCAAGAGCTGATTGTTAAATTTTCATGAAGTTTGTGAGCCCATTCTTAAAACACAGCCATTATTAAAAATTAAAGATTAAATTATATAAATTTATAATTAAAACATGTTAAAAAAGGTAATAAATACTGAAAGCTTAGCATTTCCTCATTATGATACTATCATCTGTGTTGTTGAGGTTGTTTATGGTGCTGGAAGGTGAAGATCGTGTGTAACTGTGTGCTGCTGCCCATTTCTCCCCAGCTTCGTGTTTGCTAGGGTCGGATGGCTTGCTTTAAATCTGCCCTGGTGGGAAGGTTTATTCCACAAAAATTGGCAAATGCTATAACTCAGAGCTCTCCCATATCAAGTGTTAAATAGTTAAACACTGACCAACATACTGCTGGTGGTATCACTAAATGGATTTACCTTGTTTATTTGTTGTCTGTCTTTGCATAAAGGACATGTAAGCTCTCAGTACAGACCCTGCCTGCCTTGTTGATGCTGTATTCACAGGCTTTAAAACAGTGCCTGGTACACTGTGGGCTCTCAGTGACTATCTGTTGAATGAATGGATCCTCCAGAGCAGTTGAAAAGGAGGTATAAGAAAGGTCTGTTTCACTCTCATTAGGGAGAAGCCTGTTCTACTAAGTAAGATGGGGGGAGAAATAGTTCCCCTGAGCCTTACTTGGGTTCTTCTTTGTGTTATGTTCCTAAGTGAGTAGCCATGTAAATTTACTTACTTAATGATAGTAAAAACTTCTCAGCCATGGTACAGGGAAGGCCAATTGATGAGCAGTAACACTCAACCCTAGCTGCACCTAGGAATCACTTGGAGTATTTTAAAAAGAATTCTGACAGCTAAGTACCACTCAGAGGCAAAATTAATCAAAAATCTCTAGAGGTGGAACGTGGATATCAATATTTTGAAGTGCCCCTGGGTTACTTTAATGTGCAGCCTGAGTTAAAACCACCGGATTTGACATCAGGTAAGGGCCAGAATGGGGAGATTTGAGCCTTGTCCTGTGAATACTGCAGAGCCACCATCAACAGGGTTCAAAAAGTGACTTCATTCTGTAATTTATTTTTTCATTTTGCAAACAATGACTTGAGTTCCTACTAGAAACTAGGAGTACAGAAATGTATAAGACACCTTATCTACCCAGATAAGAAGTTCATGATCTCATAAGAGAGGCACCAAATACAAGTTCAATGAAGTGTTTTAGGGACCATCTTGAAAATCCAATTATTGAGGGTTCAGTAAAGACTGAAAGGAAAGGATGACCAATTCAATATAGGTAAAGGGGAGAACCAGAATATGGGACACAGAAGAGGTGAACACAAGCTCTGGTTGACGGCTAAATACTTCCCAGGTGAACACAGTGTGGAAGGAGCATTTGTAAATGTCCTTAATAACTGGTACCATCATCCACTTTGTTATTCATAAAAGAGATTGTCTCTCTCTTGATCACCACTATATCCTCAGCATGTATCATGGTGTCAAGCACATAGGCATTCAAATATTTGAAAATGAATGCTCTTCTATAGAGGGAGCAATTTAAACAGAGATCTGGGAACACATAGTTCACTTAGGGAACTGCAGGTCTTGGCATAGCTGGACTGCTGGATAAAGAAGAATGGTCGTGAGGCAGGGGGTGGGGGTCATGAAGAGCCTGGGGTGATATGCTAAGACAGGTGGACCTGATGTAAGTCCACCTTGCAAGTAACAACCACAGAAGGATTGTAGATGATCATATATGGCAAGCTTTTTCAAAGTATACATGCCTGCTGCTTTCCGTTAGGGGTTCTTATCCTGAAGACTCCCTTGCTCCCATACATATCTGTGTTTGTATATGTACAGTTGACCTTTGAACAACATGGGAGTTAGGGGCACCAACCCTTTACACAGTCGAAAATCCACAAATAACTTTTAACTCACCAAATATTTAATTAGTAGTAACCTACTGTTGACCTAGCTGACAACATAAGCAATCCATTAATGCTTATTTTATATGTTATGTGTACTGTGTACTGTATTCTTAATAAAGTATGTTAGGGAAAAGAAAATGTTACTAAGAAAATCATAAGGAAGAAAAAATATATTTACTATTCATCAAGTAGGAGTGGATCGTCATTAATCCACTCATCCTTATCATTTCACATTGAATAGGCTGAGAAGGAGGAGGAGGAATAGGAGGGGTTGGATTTGCTCTCTCAGGAGTGGCAGAAGCAGAAAACCCTCGTATAGGTCAGGCATGGTGGTTCACACCTGTAATCTAGAGCTTTGGAAGGCTGAGGTGGTCAGATAATTTGAGCTCAGGAGTTTGAGACGAGCTTGGGCAACACAGCAAGACCCTCGTCTCTATTTAAAAAAAAAATTTAAAAATCCTCGTATAAATGGACCTGTGCAGTTGAAATGTGTGTTGTTCAAGGGTCAACTATATATATATTTATACACACACATGCGCACACACACACACATGCACACACACAGAGTCATATGATGTATCACGTTTTAGTCAATGTATGATGGTGGTCTCATAAGATTATAATATTGTATTTTTTTACAGCATCTTTTTCTGTGTTTATATGTGTAAATACTTACATTGTGTTACAATTGCTTACAGCATTCAGTACAGTAATATGCTGTACAGGTTTGTAGACTAGAAGCAATAGGCTAACCACTAATACCATACAGCCTAGGTGTGTAGTAGGCTATGCCATCTGAGTTTGTGTTAATACACTCTATGATGTTTGCACAACTATGGAATTGCCTACCAATGCATTTCTCAGAGTGTGTCTCTGTGGTTAAGCAGTGCATGACTGTATACATATATATGTCCTCAACTGATTCTGATCCTTTTCTCCTTCCATTCTCAGGACCGCTAAATGGGAAGTCCTTGTTTTTAAGACCTAAAATTATATAATGGTAGTTGGCTGCAGTCTATAGAGCTTAAACTGACATAACTATATGTTTATTAATGAGAAATGTGGGATTTGAGGTTTTCCAGCCTTATAAGCAAGAATATTTCATATATTACAAGGATGGCAACTTTACATGAGAACTCCCAACAGTGAAAAGACCTTTCGTTCATATAGTCTCTCTATATATGGGCCTAAAAATTTCCATGTTTGCATGTTTTACCTGCTATCCTTTTATAAACTCCTCATAAATGCTATTTGCTGCCAGTTATATTCTTATGCCAAATTGTAGTCTTAGTCAACATTCTGTATTTTCTTCTATTACCTCAACATTTAGTCTTTCAGTTATGGAGTTCAGTTATTGACCAATTTTGCTATATTCCAAATATAACCAGATGTTGGAAGCACAGAGGAAATGAGCTTTACTGTCTTCAAAATAATTGCATTTTAGTAGGGAGACAGACATGCAAACAATTACAGTGTTGTGGGATACGTACCATAATAGATGTAGATAGTAGGCAAAGAAGTGACAGGGAAACTATGAATGATTCCATCTGGGGACTGTGGGAGAGCTTTCATAGAAGAGTGATGCCTAAGCCTCTAAAGCATTTAGAATGCTGCCTAACACTTTAGTGCCAGCACATGTTACAAGCGTCCTGACTCTATAAGCAGTTACACATGTTAGTTATAATTATTATCATTACTACTACTTTTGTAATCAGAAAAGTACTCTAAAAAATTAACAATTCAGAAGTCATTGGTAGCTTTGTAAAGAGCAGTTTCAGGGGCTGGTTGGATAGAAGCTGAATGGCAGGAGCTGAATAAGAAATAAAAAACTTGTCTCAGGCCAGGCACTATAGCTCATACCTGTAATCCCAGCACTTTGGGAGGCCAAGGGAGGAGGATCACTTGAGCCAGGAGTTTGAGACCAACCTGGACAACAGAGCAAGGCTGTACTTTATTATTATTATTATTATTATTATTATTATTTTATTTTGTAGATATGGGTCTTGGCTGTGTTGCCCAGGCTGGTCTTGAATGCCTGGTTTCAAGCAGTCCTCCTGCATCAACCTCTCAAAGAGCTGGAATTATAGGTGTGACTCTATCTCTGCAGAAAAATTAAGAATTAGCTGGGCTTGGTAGTATGCACTTGTAATCCTAGATGCTCAGGAGGCTGAGGCAGGAGGGAGGATTGCTTTAGGAGTTTAAGGCTGTGATGAGCTATAATGGTGTCACTGTACTCCAGCCTGAGTGAGAGAACAGGCTCTCGTCTCCAAAAGAAAAAAAAAAGAAGAAGAAAAGAAACTTGTCACAGCAATATACTGCTCAGTAGTACCTTTTATGGGAGCGCCTATTTCTTGAGTGATTTTTCCTTTTGTTTGCACCCATATGGTTTTATTTTACATAATTTGGGTTTCAAATGTATGTTTTAATGTGATTTTTCTTTTTCTCTCTCTTTCTCCTTTTTTTTTTTTTTGGCCAGTATGAGGTACACAGCTATAATGTGATTTTTAAAGCTAAGTAGAGGCAAATGAAACAAGTTTGTCAGTGTGGCAGGTGAAATCATGTAAAGTTGATCAGATTACTTGAGGGCTTATCTCATCTTTGCTGTCTTCCTTAAATTTCCTGAAGAGGTACTGGCAATTATAGCAATCAGAGATATAATAAAATATTATGACTCAGTATCAGTTTATTGATCCTAATTTTCTTTACATCTCTTTTTCTTACTATACGAAAATCTAACATTAGAACACTCTGCCCCTGTTCATGTCATAGAGTAAAATTTTGTCAAAGATGAAACCTTACCAATGTGGTCTTTAATCTGTCCTGATTATTTTACAGTATGTGCTCATTACTTTCTTGCCTTATCCACAGAAGGAGCTCAAAAAGTGGGATGAATTTGAAGATATTTTAGAAGAGAGGAGGCATGTCAGTGACTTGAAATTTGCAATGAAATGCTACACACCTCTTGTCTATAAGGGAATTACTCCATGTAAACCAATTGATATTAAATGTAGTGTTCTCAAATTCTGAAGAGATTCATTATGTCATTAAACAGGTAAGTGATTCCCTCTTCAACCATGGCCAGATTTGGTCATTGTCAGCAAGTTCTTGATTCTATAATTTATTTTGCTATCTTTAGTATATGCTTTTAGGCTGAGCTGTATTCATCACATTTATCAAATACTTATCATACCCATATGTGTTAGCCTTTTGCTAGACACTAAACTGGAGGTTTAACAGTGAGCAATTGAGCAGAGCATGTCACCTAGGCATGCAGTGAAATATGATAGGAGACATGCTAGTGGGAGCCCAGTGCGCAGGGCTGCTAATTAATTATAGGGGCAACTAATTTGGTGTTGGGAGTCAAGGAAGTGGTTTTTTGTAATGAGACCTAAAAGATAATTAGAGATTTTGCAGATGAAGTGGGGAAAGAATATTCAAACCAAACAAATAATTTACTCCCGTGGTTTTCAAACCTCCACATTAGCATTACCCAGGGAGCTTTTCAAAATCCCTGTATCACCCCCATGCCAATTAAATAAAAATGTCAAGGAAGGGAATATCAGTGTTTTTAAAGAAGCCCAGGTGATTCCAAAGTATAGCAAAGTTTGGGAGCCACTGGCTTATTTTAAGGACCAAAGCCAAGAAAAAACTTGTACTTTTCTCTTGGAGAAGCTATCAGTGTTATCTGATAGGAGATAGGTTGAGCCTATTCCATTAAGTGCATTCAAGTTTTCTCATCAATTAGATGCCAACAACAGTGGCGTCTCAACACTAGCTTCTCTTTAGAATGACCTATAGAACTTTTGCAATACTTTCACTGTACTGAAACTAGTTTGGTACGACCAGACCAAAGAGTAAAGAAGGGGTGGTAACAAGAAATGAGCCTGGAAAGATAAGAAGGGTCATGTCGTGAAGGACTTTGTAAACCACGCTGGATTGGATTTTGTCCTAGTAGTACAATACAAACATGTTGAAAGCTTTCAAGATAGAGTGTGACATGATCAGGTGATGTTTTAGAAACACCATTCTGCTAAAACTAGACAGAAAGTCTGCTTGTCATGCTCTCGCAATAATCCCTGTGTAAGTCATAGTTGCCTAGACTGGGGAGTGGTTGCAGAAACAGAGAAACGGACAGATTCAAGGGATTTGAGAGGTGGGGTCTACTTTCTGACCAGTTGGTTGTAGGAATGGAAGGAAAAGAAAGAATGAAGGATGATAAAGCCATTCACTGAAATAGGGAACTTAAGAGGGAACTAGTTTGGGAGGGAAACTTCAGTTCTGTTATAGCTGTGTGATTTGAAGACATGAAAATGAAGGTATTTGGTGGGCAGGATTAGATCTTCCTGATTGCTGGCCCTCTATGTCATATCACCCAGGTGCTCATGTGGTCATGGCCCCACAGGTGGATAAATGGATGCATTGCAGCTATTGCTGGCCTGGGGCTTGGTCCTGCCCACATCCTCTCATTCATAGCTTTGGGAGTGTGGCATGGATTGACTGGCCTCGTTTTTGCTAACAGCAGTCTCCTGTGCTCTATACCATTTTCTTCCTGGTCAGAAGAAAAAATATTCCTCTTTCCTAAGAAACTCCTCTAAGGAATATACTCTCTCCTTTTTTTTTTTTTTTTTTTAAATTTTTGGTCCTCTAAATGTCTTAAAGGAAAACAAGTATGCATGCAACTAGTGTGTTTTTGTAAGGAGAGTTCCTTACAGAATTCAGAATTGTAGTATTCTTACTTGATGTTGTTTACCAAAGAATGTTAGTATTTAGCGCTGCCTCTTTATTCATGGAGACTGTGGCTCACTCTCATCTTCCCCGAATACAGCACCGACTCCGTTCATGTTTAAGGCCTCTCCCTGACCTTGCCTATTACCTCTGGTTTGTAGTAGAGATATCTTCAGTTTTGTCTTCAGGGATATTGCCCCAGATTTCAGATTATACCATATCTGTTCTGCAGCTTCCTCTCTGACCTCTTGGAATCTGCTCTGGTTTCTAATTAGTGAAGAGGAAAGACAGTTGTCAGGCTTTAAATTTCCCTCTCATGCTCTAAGACTGACCAGTAGAGCTTTGCTTTTTTCACTTTTAACTGGAGTTTAATCAGGTTTGTGGCCTTGGGAAAAATTTTTATCTCTGCTCTCTTGTTTTCTCAATTTGGACATATAACCTGTGGGCCTAATCCTTTTTTATTCGCCTTACATATCCTCGAGAAGCTCTCAGTTTTATCAGGTGGGCCAATTTCATAAGTGAAGTCAAGTTTCCTCATCAATTAGATGCTGACAACAGCAGTTCTTCCTTAAAGAATCACTTGGAGAACTTTGGCAAAAAGTTACTATTATTATCTACTAGAAGCTAAACTCCATGAAGGCAAGAATTCTTGTCTCTTTTTCCATTGCTGTATTCCCAGTGCCTAGAACATAGAAGACATTCAATCAATATTTGCTGAATTTGTGAATTTTTAAAAATGAGACCATGGTCCCATCTGCAGAGATTCTGATTTAACTGGTGTGGGATAGGACCCAGGTGTGTCTCTCTCTTTGTTCTGCTTTTTTTTTCTTTTAAAGCTCTTCAAATTGTTGTAATGCACACCCCAGGTTAAGTGTTACTGATTTAAAAGATCTTATTCAGGCCAGTGTTTCTCTGACTTGGCTGTGCTGCTGAGAAAAATCACATAAACTAGATAGATTGGAATCATACAAATTCATGATTAGGCAGCACACCTGGGCCTTCCACATTCCCCCAGTAATTCCGTTTCCCTAGTGAACTGTTTTTTATTCTCCAAAATGACAGTTTTAGCAGCCCCACTCTCCTTGAACTTCCAACCCTGCCTCCTCCTCTTACTTGCAGCAGATGGTTTTTCTTCCTGTGAAGAAAAAAAATAATTTTTTTTTTGAGACAGAGCCCCCTCTGTCACCCAGGCTGGAGTGCAATGGCACAATCTTGGTTCACAGCAGCCTCCATCTCCCAGATTCAAGTGATTCTCCTGCCTCAGCCTCCCAGGTAGCTGGGATTACAGGCACTTACCACTGCACCTGGCTTATTTTTGTATTTTAAGGAGAGATGGGGTCTCACCATGTTGACCAGGCTGGTCTCAAACTCCTGACCTCAGGTAATCTGCCCGCCTTGGCCTCACAAAGCACTGGGATTACAGGCGTGAGCCACCTCGCCCAGCCACAAAGAAAATTTAAACCATCATTGAGTGCTCTCTCAACTTCCTGTGATCAAATCTACCGATTTACCTGCATCCAGTACTCATTATTTTCTGCTGTTAAAATAGAAAGAACCCCTTCTCCTGTTTGAGTTTAATCCCTACTCTATTCCTTTGTTCTGAATTCCACCCTTTCCCCTCATTCTCAGGACCTTTGCTTCTCCTGACTATCCCTTTGTATTTCTTCAGTTACCTCTGTATTAGCTCTTTTCCCATCAGCATTTAGCATGTTTACTTCTCTCCCAGCTTAAATAGACCTACATCCTTTCACCCCGTGCCTTCTCTAGTTACTGCCCATCTCTTTCTTCCCTAACCTTTACCTCTCTCCTCCTCTTTTAAGAAATTGATGGGGTTTTTTTTTGTTTTATTTTATTCTTGAGAGACAGGAACTCTCTGTCACTCAGGCTGGAGTACAGTCGTATGATCATAGCTCACTGTAACCTTGAACTCCTGGGCTCAAGCAATCTTCCTTCCCCAACCTCATGAGTAGCTTGGACCATAGACATGTGCCACCATGCCCAGCTTTTTTGTTGTTTTTTAAAAGTTTTTGTAGAGACAGGATCTCGCTATGTTGTCGAGGCTGGTCTCGCACTCCTGACCTCAAGTGATCTTCCCGCCTCAGCCTCCTAAAGTGCTGTGATTACAGGTGTGACCCACTGTACCTGGCTCAAAATTGGCCATATTGTCCATGCTTACCATCACACTTCCTCACCCTTCATTTACTGTTCAACTTGCTGGAATCTGGTTTCTCATCCACTGTAATGGCTCTTTCTGAGGTTGTGAATGACTTTCTTATGGGTAAATTCCACCTGTTTCAAAGCTGTGATTGCCTTTGGCTCTTGCTCTTTCTCCTTTCTTTCCATGGCACCATACCTTTATTCTAAGCCCCATATCTTTTTAATCATTCCTCACTTGCTTTTTTTTTTTTTTTTTTTTTTGAGATGGAGTTTCATTCTTGTTGCCCAGTCTGGAGTGCAATGGAGCGATCTTGGCTCACGGCTGCCCCTGCCTCCTGGGTTCAAGCAATTCTACCTCAGCCTCCCAAGTAGCTGGGATTACAGGCATGTGTCAGCACACCTGGCTAATTTTGTATTTTTAGTAGAGACGGGGTTTCTCCATGTTGGTCAGGCTGGTCTCAAACTCCTGACCTCTGGTGATCTGCCCACCTCAGCCTCCCAAAGTGCTGAGACTACAGGCATGAGCTACCGCGCCTGGCCTCCTCACTTGCTTTTATGGGCTTTTCCTTTGCCTGTCTCTTTAAATGATGGAATTCGTCAGGATTTTATTCCAGCCTCTGGTTTTTTTCTACCCAGTCACTTGGCAGTTTTATTAATTGCCAGAATTTTAAGTATCTTCCTTATGCTGATATCTCTCTATTATAATAAATAATAACGCAATCCTTCAGCCCAGCTCTCTTTGAGTTTCATATCCGTTTTTATATGTCTACTAGAATATCCACTTGGAATTTGCAAAGCACCTCAAATTCAGGGTGTCTAAGTCAAGCTCTTTACCCCTCCCACTCCTACCCCTGAACCGGGTGTCTAGATATATTACCTTCTACCTCCACCCAGTTTTCCCTGTCTCCAGGAATGACCCCTCCATGCACTAATTGCCCAAACTGCCACAAATCTGGATGCCATCTTCAACTTCTTGCTTTTCTTTCATATGCTGTCAGTCATTAAGACTGCTGATTTTCTCTCCTAAATGTCTCTTCCTGTCTGTGTATTTCCACCTCTGCTGCTACCTCTCTAACTCAGTCTGCCTTTATCTCACAGAATGCAATAGTAGCCATTGAAGGGGCCTTAGCCAAGGAAAGAGGTGATTGCTATTGCATTTAAGAGATGGCTCAATTTATAATATGGAGAACAGACTGAAGAGTCAGAAAAATGAGACAAGGAGTTATAAGACTATTGCTCATCTATTAAGTCTTATATTAGGTTTCTATGAAATGTCATAATTGCACAGATAAGAGGTCATGTCATCCTCTACTCCGCTCCAGTCATGGAGAAAGCATCTCTTTCAACACAGCCTGTTCACTTGTGTTGTTGATCTATTCATTCCATTCTAATTCCCAAGGGTCTTATCTTTCCTACCTGTCAGCCTTTTCCATTGGCTCAAGCTGGCATGAGGATTTTCCATCTAGGGAAAAGTCCTCCCTTGGTCATGTATTCTGCCTCATTTCCCTCTTTCCCTACTTATTCTGCTTCTCAGAAGAGTGGGCTACATGTGGTGTCTTCCATGGATCTCCAAGGCACCCTTCATCTTCACATTATCGTTTGCTGTGTCCCTTATTGTTAGGTACTCTCTTCTTCAGGATCATCTTACCTTGACTTCTGTGACATCTCATATTAGATGTTCCTCACTGGTCTCTTTCATAAGTTCTTCTGTCTGCCCCGTAAGTGTTCTTAGAGTTGAACCCTCACGCTTCTTACCTCCCTTCTGCCATTTCCCTGGTCCATTTTATCCATCACTCTTATTATTTCAGTTTCCATCTATAGCTTGGTGGTACCCAGTCAAGAGCTCTAGCTGTACCTAGATTATTGGGGTTTAGACTTTTATCTCCAACTGTCCAGTTCTCTGCTGGATATCTAATCTGTATGTCCCACCTCAGAATCTGTATAGCTAGCTAATTCTTAGCCCCTGTACTCTACTGCCTTCCATCCCTGAGCTGTGGTCTCTATTTCAGGGATGGCCCCACCACCCATTCTGTTGCCCAAAACAAAACAACATAACCCTGCCCTTCCCTTCTCTTTAGCACCTCTCATTACCCTTGTTTGGCTCTCTACCATCTCTGGCTTGAACTGTTTCCATAGTTTTACAGTTAGACTTCCTTTCATGGTTGTGTTTCCTGAAATTCATCCCTCTTACCAGTCTCTTGATTATTCCATTTTCCCAGTTCTGCCCTCTGCTCTTTGTTCCTATCCAAGTGTTGTTGGGATTATCTGAGTAGCTGTTTTACCAACATCCTTAATTCTCCTTTACCCCAATCTTTCCTTCCAGACTGACCAGGAGAAAAAGCAGCCTGGAATCTGCCAGCTCACCTTCTCTGTTCCTTTAACCAGGTGTCTGACTGCTCCTGGGAGTGGGGTGAGTAATGTAGATCCACATTCTGCAGGCTTGGAATCCCTTCTTCCATCTGCCCCTTTTAGTCCAGTCTGAGACTAGGCGCCTTCTCTCCTGGTCACAACTAGCCACACCCCTGTGGTCTGGAAGCCATCTAGTCCAGCCGCTTCTGAGACTCTGGCATGCATCAGCTACTTTCCTTCTGTCTTCAGCCTTTCCCCTCAGGGACTTCTTCTGTTTGGTCTATAAACAGGTCCAAGGCTTTAACACCACTGAGCTGTATACCTAAAAATGGTTAAAATGGTATATTTTATGTTATGTGTATTTTAACGCAATTTTTTAAAAGTGGAATGCTAATTAATAAAAAGCAAAAAACAGGTCCAGGACTTTTGCATCTCAGGAAAACATTTTTGCTTTAATTCATATCCTCCCTCTACCTTTCATTCAAACTTTCCCGTTATTCTGTGGCCACTGTCTTTACTTCCTCAGCGGTTCATTTAGTCTTCAGTCCATTCATATCCAGTATGAGTTCTCTTCTGATCATATTTTCAAACTTTTTTTTTTTTTGGTATGGTCACTGTTTCAGGTAACCTCTGAATAAAACAAAGGAACACAGGTAAAGGAAAGACTTATCCTAGTTCCTCACTCTTAGCCCTGTTGAACCGAGCCCCCAAAAAGGTAGGATATGCAGCAAGATAGAAATGGTGGTTGCACAGCATTTGTGAATGTACAAAATACCACTGAATTGTTCACTTTAAAATGATTAATTTTGTAATGTGTGAATTTCACATAAATGGGAAAAAAGGATATAAGATACTTCTTCACTACATGTAATTGGGGTACCAACACCCCGGCCCTTGAGCTTCTGAGCTCCATCCTAAAGTAAAGCACTCTCCTTTGGGAAGCATAAGAGTTACTTATCATACAGCCTTCATTTCAAAGTGCTTGTTTAGGGGACAATGAAAATGGACAAATCAGGCTTCCTCAAGGATACAAACTGACTTGTTCATCTCCAAGCCCTTGACAGTCCTAGCACAGAGCAAACATTTTGTTTTCTTTACAAAAGATCTAGAGGGCTATGTGAATAAAATAAGTTCCGTTGTGAGATCCTTTATTTCAGTAATTATCCTTTGATGGTTCATCCCCATGACTGATAGATCTGATGTAATCTGAGTCAGTAATTTCAATGTAATCTTGTGTATTACCTTGTGATCGCATTGAGCAAGCTGGTGGAGTGCTGCAGCAACATACTGAGAGAAGCCACTGTGTGCTGCGACACTAGATCACGGGCAGCAACTTATTTGAGAGAGTTTGGGTGTAAACTTATTAACAAACCAAATGGAAAGGTGAAGTGTTTTCTTCACTCTAAAATGCTATCCTAGAAAGCCATTTTTCTTTTCCTTTCTAGCCTTTAAACGTGTTTAAATAGGAGCATTTATCTACTATGATTGTGTAAGGAAATCCACCAACGTTGAGTTACAGAAGATTAATCCATTGGGAACTAGTCATATTGGTTTTTGAATAAAGCTTTCTGATTTTTATTTTTTATTTTTAGAAATTATTCCTGCTTTTCCTTTCCTTTTAGCTTTCCAAGGAATCCCTTCAATCTGTGGATGTCCTCCGAGAGGAAGTTAGTGAGATTTTAGATGAAATGAGTCACAAACTACGCCTTGGAGCCATTCGGTTTTTTGCCTTCACTCTGAGCAAAATATTTAAACAAATTTTCTCGAAAGTGTGTGTAAATGAGGAAGGTATTCAGAAAGTGAGTATTGATTGCTTAAAAAAAAAAGTCTCTTCTTAAAATTAAACAAACAGTCTCTTTTTCAACCCCTCACAATTTAGTCAACTCAAGGACAGCTCACTTGGTCAATAAAAAGCCTAGGGCCTAATCATCAGGCCTCCAGTCTAGGCAGAAGAGGGTGTGCATCTCTGAAGTCTTTTGTTTTTTGTTTCCTTTTAGCTGCAGACCTACAGGCTTCAGACCAACTTAGTCAAGTAAGACTTACAGACTAACTTAATGATATTCAGTCAAGTTACAAAGGAAATACAGAGAATTTCTGTATATGCTTCACCTAGATTTCCTTACAGAATTTCCGTTATCCTTTACTGATACTCTGGGGTGTTTTCCTATAATTAAGGTAATTGTCTTATAGTATAATTATCAAAATAAGGAAATTAACATTGATACAATACTAGTAATACACACCTGACTCATATTTCACCAATTGTCCCAATCATATCCTGTCTAGCTAAAGAAAATTCTAGATCATGTGTCGCACTAGAAATCCTAGAAAGTGTCCCGCTTTTTTCTTTACCCTCTTCCATTTAAGACTCTTTTAATCTAAAATAATTCTTAGTATTTATGTTTGTGTTTCATGATAATTTTTTTAAAGATAAAAACAGGCTAATTATTTTGAAGTATGGCCTTGATTTGAATTTGAGTGATGGCATCTCCGTATTAGGCTCAAGTTGTATACCTTTGCTAGGAGTACCCCAGAAGTGACGCATTCTTCTCAGCGCAGCATAGTAGCAGCACGTGGTGCCTGTTGGTTTCATTACTAGAGATGTTTCACTTCCATCAGTTGGTTAAGGTTATAACTGCCAGGTTTCTGTGCTTGAAGTTATTACTTTTTTCCTCTATAACTAATGAGTATCTTGTGAAAAGACACTTGGAGAATGGCTGAATATCCTATTTTGCATTATACTTTCCCCACTCTTTTGCACCCACTGATGGTTTTTGCCTGCGTTAGTTATTATGTTAATGATTCCCAAATGATGATCTTTCTAATTTCATGAAGGGAATATAATCTCTACAAAGATTATTTTTACTTATTTGTGTTTTTTATTACTTGTTTTCTCCTAGGAAAGCTCTTAACTTCATTTGCCTTCCTCCTCATGCCTTTTGATATTTTGTTTTAATTCAGTCATTTACTTTCCTGTCAAATATTTATTCTTCCTCCTCTTTTCAAGATTGCTGACTTATGCCCTGAATCTGTCAGAGAATGTTAACAGTGTTTGAGACCGAGGAGTGTGAGTGAGCCATGTCTTAAGTGATCACAGGCTACCTGACCTTTGTTATATTTAGATTTCAAAATAACAGATAAAAGATGGTTATCAATGAATCTTGAGGTTAATGGCCTCAGGATTATATATGGAAACTCAAATTATCCCTCCCTGCTACATGGCACCCATTTTCCCTGGCAATGACTCCAGCACATACTGTTCTTCTTACTTTGTCCTATGAATTTGTAGATTTTTTTTTAAATCTCTGCAAGAGAAGCTTTGTTTTCTCCAACTACAACCAACCAATTCAATACAGCAGTTAACAGTTGGCTCTTGTAGTCAGATTGACTTGGGTTCCATTCACAGCTCTACCATTTATTGGATGCATGACCGTTTTACAAACAAGGAAGCTGAGACTTAGACCTTGTTAAATATGTGGTATTAAACAAAGCATGTAAGATAACTGGTATATAAAATGAGGCTAATATAGTGCCCAACTAATACATGTTAGCGATCATCACTGTTATCATTATTCTGATCCATAAGAATTTACGTTTTTAATATTATTACATTATGTAAGATTGTTTAACTAGAAACAGTACTTTTACCTTATCAGAGCAAATCGTTTGTGTGTGTGGTAGGAAAGCAGAAAAAGAGGATTGGGATTCCCTCTATACATAGACTTAACTCTTTCGTCTTCTGATTTGAGATGTGATTTGATAACGTGACAACTGAAATTACTCAAAATGTAACGTTTACTTTCAAGCTACAAAGAGCCATCCAGGAGCATCCTGTTGTTCTGCTGCCTAGTCATCGAAGTTACATTGACTTCCTGATGTTGTCTTTTCTTCTATACAACTATGATTTGCCTGTGCCAGTTATAGCAGCAGGAATGGGTACGTATTGTTTTTCTATTTTTTTTTTTTAACAAGTTCACTGGCATATTCTGGCAGTACTGAAGTATTTGAAGGTGATAATGAAAATAGCCTCTCCTTTCTTCCACTCGTAGCACTGAATAGCTTGGGTTGTGTCCTTTGTCCTGTGCTTTACTGTGCCTGAACAGACATCTACAAGAGTTCATGCACACAGGGTTCTTTGGTATAAGCTTGAAAAATGAGACTGTACTACTTATAGGTATTACCTGACTTTTGCTTTTTTTATTTGATAATATATTAATGGCTATCTCTCTAGGCAATAAATAGATCTAACTTTTTTAAGTTTATTTTTAATTGTGATAAAATACACATAATGTAAAATTTATCATCTAAACCATCTTCAAAAATAAAGTTCAGTGGCATTAAGTACATTTACACTGTTGTGCAGCCATCAACACCATCCGTCTCCAGAACTCTTCATCTTGCAAAACTGAAATAGTACCCATTAAACAACACTCCCCATTCCACCCTCCCTCTGACTCAGGGCAGTCAGCATTCTACTTTCTCTCACTATAAACTAAACTACTCTAGACATTTTATATAAGTGGAATCATACGGTACTTGTCCTTTTGTGACTAGCATAGTTCACTTAACAGAATGCCCTCAATGTTCATCCATGTTGCAGCATGTATCAAAATTTCCTTGCTTTTTAAAGTTGGAAACACGTCTGTTCGAGACCCTGCTTTCCATTTTTTTACATACATACCAAAAATGGTATATATAGAATTGCTGGATCTTGTGCTAATTTTTTTTTTTTTTCATTTTTTGAGGAACTACCATACTGTTTTCTGTAGCAACTGCACCATTTTACATTCCCACCAACAGTGCACAAGAGTTCCAGCTTTTCTACATCCTTGTCAACACCTGTTATTTTCTGATATTTTTTATAGTAATTCTAGTGAGTGTGAACTACAAGTCAATCATTGTAGGTTTGATTCGCATTTCCCTAGTGATGCTGAGCATCTTTTTGTGTGCTGATTGGCCATTTGTGTATCTTTGGAGAAATGTCTATGCAAGTCCATTGCCTATTTTTTAATTAGGTTGTTTGGAGGTTTTTTTGTTGTAGGAATTATTTATACATTCTGGATATTTACCCCTTATCAGATTATTTGCAAAGATTGTCTTCCATTTCATGGGTTACCTTTTCACTCTGTTGATTGTGTTCTTTGATGCATGGAAGGTTTTGATTTTTATATAGTCCAATTGACCTATTTGTTTCTTTTGTTCCCTGTGCTTTTGGTATCAGATCCAAGAAATCATTGCCAAATCCCAAGGTCATGAAGCTCTTCCCTTATGTTTTCTCCTAAGAGTTTCATGGTTTCAGGTCTTACATTAGGTCTTTGGTTTTTTGAGTTGATTTTTGTATATGGTGCAAGTTAAGGGTCAAACTTCATGAATAGCATTATTTTTAATAGCTATATAATATTCATCAGTGTGGATATTTCATAATTTAGTAGTTTTGCTGTTACGAACAATGTCATAACATTTTTATATTAGTGTTTTTATTCCTGTAATATCGATTCCTAAAAGTAGGATTGCTAAGGAATATAAATTCTTTATCCACTCCCTTTTAGGGTAGCCAGGAAAGCCGGGATTCAAGTATACACCTTTGTTAATAAACGTAGTGAATGGCAAGGTTAAAACTGCCAAGAACTTAAGAACTTTAAAAGCATTTTCATCTGAACAAACTTGTGAGGAAGTTATTTGAAAATTAGGGGAAATGAAGAAAAGACTATTTTAAAAGTGTTGTTAGTAATCTTCATTTCTTACAAGATTTGCCTTATTTAATCTGTTCCAATAAAAGTAGGTTGATATTTTTACCCGATAGGAAAAAGTTGAGAGCTGGTTTGGCCTGCCTGTCCAGAGCATGTAGGGCACAGATTGGTCTGTTGTCTGGTCAGCAACATGGCTGACTAACGAAATTGGCATCATGACCTTGTCCTGTTGCTCTGCTATTGTCCCTGGTCTCTAGCTGGCCTACTTGTAAATTCAGCGTTGCATGGAGAGGCACAAGGTAGCCTCCCAGGGAGCACCTGGCCCACAGAATTCCCTCTTTTCTATAATTCTACTAGATATCTCTTACGCATTTTAATCTCAAAGTATAATAATATCATAGGGGTATCTTACATTCATGAAATCTTTCTTAATAATGTTTGAGTTTAGGCTAGGCACAGTGGCTGTGCCTGTAATCCCAGTACTTTGGGAGGCTGAGGCAAGAGGACTGCTTAAGGCCAGGAGTTTTAGACCAGCCTGGCCAACATAGTGAGACCCTGTCTCATAAAATAAAATAATAAAATATAAATGAAAAATAAGAATGTTTAAGTTTAGATCTTTATAGAAGGTTTCAAGATCTGCAAATAAATATTAACCCCTCTTTATTTTTTAGACTTCCTGGGAATGAAAATGGTTGGTGAGCTGCTACGAATGTCGGGTGCCTTTTTCATGCGGCGTACCTTTGGTGGCAATAAACTCTACTGGGCAGTATTCTCTGAATATGTAAAAACTATGTTGCGGGTAAATGCAAATAATTCCCAAGTACACTCAAGCCATATTTTCTTGACTGATGTTTGCTCATTTAAACCCTTAACTTCTGAATAGAACACTTAGCTATTTCACTTCCCCTCAAGAAATGTTTATAACCTCAGCAATCTGTTTAATCTGTGTGACTCTCTTGTGTAATTTTCCCTGTAAGCTGTGTTTGTTCAGGAAGCTGGGGAGGGAGCTTGGGAAAAGGAATCAAAAGAAGCATTTCTCATTTTGAGAGTAGGCAATGGGTTTTGTGTTTTGTTTGTTTGTTTTCTCTTTAAAGAATGGTTATGCTCCTGTTGAATTTTTCCTCGAAGGGACAAGAAGCCGCTCTGCGAAGACATTGACTCCTAAGTTTGGTAGGTCACTACAGATTAAAAGGAAAAATACCAACCCAAAGACATCAGCTGCTACATAGAACTTGACACTTTATTTAACAAGATTTTTCAAGTGTGAATGTATAACTGTTGATATTTACCGGCTTAGTGTATAATGCGTGCTTTTAGTATTTTCTGTTTATGTGCCCATGTTTGCTCTGCCCTTCAATATGTTGTGAAACTCCCTGTGTTTTGCAGGTCTTCTGAATATTGTGATGGAGCCATTTTTTAAAAGGGAAGTTTTTGATACCTACCTTGTCCCAATTAGTATCAGTTACGATAAGATCTTGGAAGAAACTCTTTATGCGTATGAGCTTCTTGGAGTTCCTAAGCCAAAAGAATCTACAACTGTACGTGAGGGAAAGCTAAGTATAATTTTAGGTTAATTTAGAGAGTGTGCTGACTGATACATCAACTGGTTTCTAAATTTACCCCTTTTTATTTTCTTCCCCCTGTTATGGTACTATTAGGGGTTGTTGAAAGCCAGAAGGATTCTCTCTGAAAATTTTGGAAGCATCCATGTGTACTTTGGAGATCCTGTGTCACTTCGAACTTTGGCCGCAGGGAGGATGAGTCGGAGCTCATATAACTTGGTTCCAAGGTGTGACCCGTGTTTTAATAACTGTCATAGAAATGAGGATTAAAATCCAAAGGCGTGAGTTGCAATTCTGGAACTGACCACTTCTCTTGGTTTACCTAAGATCCCAGAGAAAATGATCAGAAACACTGTTATCATTTCATTTTTCATCAGTGGAAACCTTCATTTAAAGAAGAATTATATGTGTGCCCCAAAAAAAATGATAAGCTATAAGATATGTATGTCAAATGTGCAGAGTCAGACAGTGATCTTGTTTCTCAGGGGAACTGAAGTGGGGAAGAAATAATGCCATTATTAACAAGTATATGTACAGAAATTGTTGAGTGCTATTGGTAGGCTAGCCAAAGTATGTACTAAGTATTATTTTTGACCCTAGAAAGGATTGCATAATGTAATGAATGAGAGTGAGTCCTTAGTCTCAAGAAGGTTATAGTTTTATGGGCAAGAAAATATATTAGGTTCTTTAGGATACAGAACCCAGTTATACATTTGAGTTTCTTAATTTAGAGAAATATACCTGGACAAGTAAGGGAGACAAGCCATCTGCCCCACCAGGCCTCATGTGCCTGCAACATCATTTGTAATTTATCTGTAGCTATAGCCATTTCCCAGCAGCTATGTTAGTCATCACAGAAGCTTATGGTAGTTTTTTCCTGCCACAGGCTTTCTCTCTTTAGATCTCAAATTGGGTTGGCCAGTTATTACCTAGTAAAGGGCACCCTTCCTGGCTACACCTTTCACATTAAGCCACCCTATTTTTAAGTCCTGTGTGTATCTCTGCTCCAGCCAGCTCTGAGTAGGC
Source organism: Ateles fusciceps (assembly GCA_036589455.1). Lineage (NCBI taxonomy): Eukaryota > Metazoa > Chordata > Mammalia > Primates > Atelidae > Ateles > Ateles fusciceps. The sequence goes on from JAZHEH010002229.1 coordinate 2,257,487, forward strand.
CTTATCCTACCATTCAGAGTTTGGTAATCCATGCATGAAGTCGGGCAAACTGAATGGCCCATTCAGTATAAAATATTTATTATATAATCTGATAAGTGTGTTCCACAATGGAGATATGTTCAGTGTGCTATGGATTCTGAAAAGACAGTAATTCAGTCTACTGGGGGAGGCATCCGTTTTCAAAGAATGATGTTTCCTATTCAGGAAGCAACAAAAGTTGTTTGCCTGGAACCAGGAATAATAGGACCCTGGACCCCTTGAGTATTTTTATCACCTCTCAAGAGCATATCCCAGAAATGTATGGTCAGATTACAGTATAGAAAAGCAAAAGAATACTACTTGCACCTGACCTGAGAGAATTCAGTTGGCAGAAAGTATGAGAAGCCTTCTAAAAGGTCAGTCTTTTTCCATCCCCATTTGCCTAAATAGCAGAAGTGTAATTTGTTGCTCTGTACTCTTCCTTGTAGATACATTCCTCAGAAACAGTCCGAGGACGTGCATGCCTTTGTCACTGAAGTCGCTTACAAAATGCAACTTCTGCAAATTGAAAACATGGTTCTGAGCCCCTGGACCCTAATAATTGCTGTTCTGCTTCAGAACCGGCCATCCATGGACTTGGATGCTCTGGTGGAAAAGACTTTGTGGCTAAAAGGCTTAACCCAGGCATTCGGAGGGTTTCTCATTTGGCCCGGTATGTAGGTAGGACGTATGTGTTAAGAATGCTTGCTTAATTTGGAAGAATTATAACCTGGACCTGAAAAATCCATAGAGGACTTTGAGCAAAGGATTGCGCAGGAAGAGGAAGAACATCAGATCTGTTTTTATCACTGTACGACACAGTGAACACAGCATGTTGATTATTCTAGAATAATTGTTTACATGTCATTACCCACTATGAGACTCTAAATATCTTGAGGACCAGAATACCATTTTCTTGGCACCTAGCAGAGTGGAGAATAAAGATGGGAATCCCAGCCAGGCACACGCCTATAATCCCAGCTACTTGGGAGGCTGAGATGGGAGGATCACTTGAGTCCAGGAGTTCAAGACCAGCCTCAGTAACATAGTGAGACCCCATTCTTAAAAAAAAAAAAAAAAAAAAAGGAAAAGACAAGAATTTTCTTTCTTTTTTTTTTTTTTTTTGTGAGACAGAGTCTCACTCTGTCGCCAGGTTGGAGTGCAATGGCGCGATTTCAGCTCACTGCAACCTTCAACTCCCTTGTTCAAGCAATTCTCCTGCTTCAGCCTCCTGAGTAGCTGAGATGACAGGCATGTGCCACCGAACCCAGCTAATTTTTGTATTTTTAGTAGAGATGGGGTTTCACCATGTTGCCCAGGATGATCTCGATCTCCTGACCTTGTGATCCGCCCGCCTCAGCCTCCCAAGGTGCTGGGATTAGAGGCATGAGCCACCGCGCCCGGCTAAGACACAAATTTTTTTATATCTCACAACTCCTTGCCTCCTCACTCATCTCTTTTTAAACCGCATTATATTTGCAACCCATTTGCTTTACTGGGTTGCAGGGATTAAAGGGCTGGTCTTGTATGCAGTTCCCTGATAGTAACAACTATGTAAAAGCCTCCTTGGAATTATGAATACTATGCTGGGAGTTTGGCATGTATATGACAGTAGTTAGCTTGTTTTCAGTCTTATTGGTTTAAAATTGTACAGGCTGGCCAGGCGTGGTGGCTCACGCCTGTAATCCCAGCACCTTGGGAGGCTGAGGCAGGCGGATCACAAGGTCAGGAGTTCGAGACCAGCCTGGCCAACATGGTGAAATCCTGTCTCTACTAAAAATACAAAAATTAGCTGGGTGTGGTGGCAGGCGCCTATAGTCCCAGCTACTCAGGAGGCTGAGGCAGGGGAATTGCTTGAACCCAGGAGGCGGAGGTTGCAGTGAGCAGAGATCATGCCACTGCACTCCAGCCTGGGTGACAGAGGGAGACTCAGTCTCAAAAAAAAAAAAAAAAAATTGTACAGGCTACAGTAGGAAATTTCGTCCTTTCAAGACCAGATAATTATTTAAAGTCAAGTACCTACTGTTCTTTGATAAACCCAATACTGAATACCTCATCAGTGCTGGGTACTACCAGGGATGTGAAGATGAACAAGATGCCATCCCCATCCTGGAGTTCCCCTGGGTTGCAGAGAGCAGGTGGGTGGGTAATGTGTAAACAAGTTGTGAGGGTTCAGTCAACAGAGACAAGGAGCGACACGTGTGCTGCAGTTTGCTGCAGAGGGTTCCTGAGAGTACTGCAGAGGAAGGGAACCATATTCAGGAAGACTTCACAGAAGCAACCTCTGAGCCCTTCAGGAAGACAAGGGGAGGAGCCTCGCCAAGGGAGGGGATGGGGCATGCAAGATGTCAGGCTAGGGCACCAACGGTTCATTGGTGATATTAAATTGTTGGACTTGGAGGGCGGGGCTGTAGACAGAAGATAAAGATGGACTTCTCCGCCCCTCCCCACCATCCACCACCAGAAGAGACTGGAGGCATAGAGACAAGTTAGGAGGCTGCTCTGTGCCTGTGAGAAATGCCGGGTGCCTGAGCCGCAGCAGTGGAAGCACTCGGCACAGCTAAGAGTTGTTGAGGCGGAATTACTGACAAAAATGCCAGTCACCAAGAGAGACAAATCAGACATCTGTTCTCAGTGGTATGATGGTCTGGTAGGAGGCAAAGGATGTGTTAGTTATGTTACAAGGTAGCAAGTGTTGGATGTCATGAGAAATAGCTAAAAGGGCTCAGACCCATCATTGTTTGGCCCAGGAACATACGAAAACATAGGTACCGGTTGTTCTAAAGTGTTTTGCTTTTTCAAGATGGGATAAATACCACGACTAATCCATAGCTAAGAGTATCTGTTCAATATCACTACAGTTCAGTTCCTTTTTTCTTTTTTATGCAGATTACCCCACCTTCCTAAGCATGCTCGTTATCTCAAGCTTTTTATGATCATTTCACATAAAATATTATTCAGTTGAGCAAGCTGAGACAAGGCAGGTTGGTGAAGAATGAATATGATCAAGTGCAGGAGGAAGCCATACCTCTCACTTGTCCCTGCCTTGAAGCAGTAGCAGAACTTGCCACCAACTTGAGCAGTGTGCCACTGCCGGCCAGCTATTTGGCTCAGGTTAACAGTAGAATAATTTTCCGTGCTAAGAATATTTGTTCAGTATCACCATTTCTTCATTACGCTTCTGTAATTCTACCTGCCTGGTAGCTATCTGCAGGCAAGTGTATCAGGTTATATGCTACCAAGAACTGTCATGGGTCTGCTTCTTTAGTTATCTTTTATGTGGGGGAAGACTGCAGTGATATTTTTATCATCTTGGTATGGGCCTAAGCAAGGGGTGTGTGTGTGTGTTGTATGTTTTAATGTATTCATATACTAGTCATAGGCCATTTTGTCTTCATATTCTTACATTCACATGCATGTGACTTTCCAGTTATATAACTTACTGTTACAAAACCGTGGATTCCCTTCGTTCCTGAAGGAGACAGAAGTGGCGTTAATTTTCAGAGTAGAAACTGATACGCCTTTCACAATGGCTGACAAGTTTAGGGTAACAAAGTATTGTTACATATCCTTAGAGAGAGAGAAAGAATTGATTTATGATTTATCAAATAGTGCTTTTAAAATTTTCTTCACATTTGGTATCATTACCTTAATTGGTAGCCACTAAAACCTGTCACTTGAAAATGAGTGTCTGTCAAGTTACTATTAATAGTGTTCATGCGCACTAGGCCCCCTGCAGTGACCCCTCTTGTTTGAATGAATTGTCTTTGTATGTAGATAATAAACCTGCTGAAGAAGTGGTCCAGGCCAGCATTCTTCTGCACTCCAACATCACCAGCCTCGTCAGAGACCAGGTGATTCTGAAAGTGGACTCCAGAGACTCAGAAGTGGTTGATGGACTTATTTTCCAGCACATCAGTCTCCTCATGTGCTCAGCTTATAGGAACCAGCTGCTCAACACTTTTGTCCGTCCATCCTTAGTAGCAATAGCATTGCAGATGACACCTGGGTGCAGGAAAGGTAATTTTCAGGAATTGCAATCTTGACTTTTAGAAGAGGCCTGGCCATTACATTCCATTTAGGGAGCCACATTTGAAGTCTTGTAATGTTCAGCCTCACCCCCCGTGAAGAGCAGGCCTCTAAACTGAGAAGAAGTTAGCTTTGTTCCCCCAAATATGTGTTCACCTGCTTAGAATTTTGGAATTGGTAGGACCTGGAAACTATCTAAACCTTTCCTTTTTATAAATATGGAAAATGAGACCTAGAAAGTTGCATAATTACTGAGAGAAGGATCAGGCATTTGAGCACAGTTACCCACTTTCTGGTCTGCGGCACTGTTTCTGCTGTCCCAGCTCCCCTGTTCCGGCAAAGGCAGGCAGGCAGATGAGCAGTCAGCAGTAGATGAGTACTCACGAGATGCACAGTCTCATTCTAGTTGCATTAGGAGTGTAAAAATGAGGACAGCTTGGGTCATGTAGTCCTCACAGGAGCCTGTAGTCAAGGCCAGGGGTTTCTGCCAAGGCCCCACGTTAGAATTGCTAGGGGGAGTGGGCGCCACCCCCACAGGTTCTTCAGTTGGTCTGGGGTATGGGCCAGCCATTGGTGTTTGGTTTTGGTTTGGCTTTTCAAAGCTCCACAGTGATTCTAAGGAAAAGTACTACAGGTATAGTAAAGATAGCAGGAAATATGAATATAGAGGGAAATTAAGAAATCAGTACCTTTCCTTCCATACTAGGGAGCCATGGGGTAGGGAAAAATGAAATGCCCTGGCCTGTAAGAACTGTGATGTCTCGCTCATTACCTGACTGACTGAGGAGAAGCCTGGTTGTAAATTAGATTCAGTCATTTAAAAACTATGCTAGGGCCGGACGCGGTGGCTCATGCCTGTAATCCCAGCACTTTGGGAGGCCAAGGGGTGTGGATCACGAGGTCAGGAGTTCGAGACCAGCCTGACCAACATAGTGAAACCCCGTCTCTACTAAAAATACAAAAATAAGCTGTGGTGATGGGCACCTGTAATCCCAGCTACTCAGGAGGCTGAGGCAGGAGAATTACTTGACCCCCCTGGGTTGGGGGAGGTTGCAGTGAGCCAAGATCACACCATTGCACTCCAGCCTGGATGGCAGAGCGAGACTCCATCTCAAAAGAAGAAAAAAAAAAAAACTATGCTAGACCGTAGTTCACTCTGTAGGTAAGATTTGGATTGAATTTAGCTTCCTTTAGGGGACTTAATTCTTGTCATGTTACATGAATCAAATATGCGTTTGAAATACTACATTTTGGGATAGTAAGGACTTCCTGGTACTCCCTTAAAGTTTAAAGGGCAATGTTGTAATTTTACATAATGAATTTATTTCCAGAGGATGTCTACAGTTGCTTTCGCTTCCTACGTGATGTTTTTGCAGATGAGTTCATCTTCCTTCCAGGAAACACACTAAAGGTAAAGTCCTTACAACAAAGAGCAAGTATGTTTGCAGTGTGAGTTCTAGAAACATTAGGAGTGAATTCACAGATGTGTCTCAGGCAGGGTGCTATCCCTTTCTTCAAGGCAAAGGAGGGCAGACTTCAAGAGAAACTGGGCCACTCAGTTCAGTGAACTCTAGTTTGATTCTTGGTCAAGTTTAATTAATAACTTAGGCATTGTCTGGTGAGAGGAGGGTCATTGTTTGAACTATCAGTATGGCCATTGCAATTAAACTAACTTTATTTTAGTAAACGTTTAAAAATCAGCATACATTTTCCTGTTAGCAAGTTGTTAGAATGAGTCAGCCAGGCAAGTACCTTTTGCTTTAAGAGTAGCGAGTGGTGGTCCTGCCTGGTCTAGACAGCTCAGGAGTCGTCAGGCTCACAGAGCTGGACTGCTACTTGGTTGAAGTGGGAAGTGACAGTAGATGAGAAGCATGTGAGGTTTTTGTGTGCTGTTTTAAAGATAAGAGGTTTGATTCTGTAGGTAGTGGGACAGGAGTGCCAGAAATTTTTAACCATAGCATAATTCTAAGTATTTTTAGGACTTGCTCTATGTATTTCCTATTGAAATTAAGTAGTGACTCCGCAAGTGAAAGAAAATCCCTCACCCAGGTTGTGACTCGTACGTTTGAGAACGTTTTGAATGTAGAACAGTTGCTTCTCTGGCTACTGTGTCACTACCAGAACTGTTGGAAGGGTTGGGGAAGTAGCTGGTATTCTGTTGTTTGAGGGCCTGTGGCTGCATATATTGAGATTGGCAGTGTACCCGTTAACCTAGATTAGGGGGGTGCATTATGGCTTCCTCTTCCTTTCTAGGACTTTGAAGAAGGCTGTTATCTGCTTTGTAAAAGTGAGGCCATACAGATGACTATGAAAGACATCCTAGTTACAGAAAAAGGAAATACTGTGTTAGAATTTTTAATAGGACTCTTTAAACCTTTTGTGGAAAGCTATCAGGTATGTAAATTTGGCAAGTTCTCCTTCACGCCCCCCGTATCAAATACAGTAAGACATTCTCACCCTGTGCTTATTTCCGGTCTGAAGGGCTGGTATCTTCCCCTGGCACATGGAAGAAGGAGAGAGAGTGATTCATACAATCAGTGATTCCACCTTACCAGTGAGAGCTTGCTCGCCGCATTCAGGAGGAAGCTTGGTTCATTACACACCCAAGAGGACAACAGCTTAATAATGCCATGAGCACAGTATTCACAGGACCACAGTTACACCCAAGCATCATCTGTCATACTGTGTCTCATGTCTTAAAGAGGTCTTCATGTCAGTTAATATGTAACTGACTTTATGTATCATTCAAGTCTTGCCTTTACTGAGTGCCTGGTAGATACCAACCAGACAGTCAGTAAAGACAAGATTTAAATGATACATAAAGTCAGTTACATATTACCAAATGCTTATGTTAGAAAGAAAAAGCACTTCCTGGTGCTTGCGGTCTGTGAAATAACTCATTCAGCCTCCTTGCACAAAGTCTAGCACTTACTGAGCATTTGATAAATGCTAGTTCTACCCTTAATCACCTTTCTACAGTAGAAATCATCAAGCATTTTAGAGCATGGTAGTTTGTTAGGTGTATTTAGAGACAAAAAGCAAAGTTATTAAAATCTGACCCCTCTCCTCCCAAGTAGCATAAGAGATACTAAGCTGTTGGTAATTAACTTGTACCCCTTGAAGAGAGAAATTATACTTCAATTAATGTCGTTATTATTTTAAACCTTTTTCTAATTGTAAAATGTATTGTAAACTCAAAGGAGATGTCCTAAAAATTCTTTGGTTTCTCTGTGCTGATTCCTTGGAGGGTCTTTATGCTGCTCTGCTGTGATATGTCATTCTCTTAAGAGGGGCATTGTAAAGTTATTTACTGTTTTATTGTCTTTGTTTTTTTTTTCTGTTTCTGTTCCTCTCCTCCTTCCTCTTAAAATCAGATAATTTGCAAGTACCTTTTGAGTGAAGAAGAGGACCACTTCAGTGAGAAACAGTACTTGGCCGCAGTCAGAAAATTCACAAGTCAGCTTCTCGATCAAGGTCAGTCACTGCTCTGTGGGTGCTGATTTCTTCTAGTTGAGAACAAAAACTGGTCAACTAACTCTTCCTCACCCCTGATTTTAGGTACCTCTCAATGTTACGATGTATTATCTTCCGATGTGCAGAAAAATGCCTTAGCAGCTTGTGTGAGGCTCGGAGTAGTGGAGAAGAAGAAGATGTAAGTCCTGTACAAGATCCCGTGGGTGCTCAAGAAACAAGGAAACGAATGACATTTGAGCACAAAATCCACAGAGACATAGAAATGAATGATCCAGGAAACGTTATATTGTACTCTACTTATCTATCCCCTAATTAGTTAAGTCAGTGTGAGTTACCCTGAAAATTATATGTGGTTTTGAATAGAAATGCAATTGAAGCAAAGAAAGAAAGTACTTTAGGCCAATATTTTTGCTTTGACCTAATGTTGAAATTTATAATTACAAGAAAGATTTTCTGGAGTGTAGTGGGCATATGAGTGTATATATACATAATACATAAATACATATATAATACATATATAGATACAGACACGTGTATGTATATAAACATATAAATATGTGTTCTTCTAAGTGATTGAATTTAACAGTGGTAAAGCTTAATATGTAATCTCTGGCAGTCATGTCTCTTAAGTGCTTAGAAGAATGAAGCAAGAAGCCAGGAGGTGGGACAGGAGCCCGAGGCTTTCGACTACTTAGGACTGGCCTTGAGGAAGGCAGTTGAAAAGTAGCCTTACAATAGCTACCGTCAGGAACAAAATATAAAAGCTGTCTTTTCCCCAGAGTTTATGTAATAATAAATCTTGTTATTTTCTCCTAGAAAGAATAACTATGTATTTAATGTGAATGAACCTGCCACAACCAAATTAGAAGAAATGCTTGGTAAGTGCAGTTTAATAAAATACGAGTTTTCACATTTTATTGATCCATTAAAATAAGAAAGTATGCTGTGGAACCAAATATTTTATCAAAGTGATCAGTAAGTAGTGGGTTTCTAACCTAAACAGGGAATTACTTAGGCAGTGTAGCATTTTCTCAAGGAAGCTAAAGAGAAAGCGAAAAGAAAATTAACAAAACACAGCAGGCCTAAAAGAAGCAGTCTTACACAATAGAAGGCGTCTGTCCCTAACGTGACTGATCTCAGACAGAGGCCCAGACCCTTCACATCCTTGCCTCGGAGAGAGCACCTCATTTTCATCCTGTGTTGGATGCCCTCACTCTCTGTCTTGCTTTGCTGCTTTACCAAGTGAAGGATTAGGGTCAGTGTCCCTATCACATAGACTTTCTGAACTCAGAATTAGGGGCTGAGCACATCCTTGGGGGAATAATCCAACCCTTCCTCTTCTCTAGAGCCTATCAGCTACAAAGAAATAGTCCAGCCCAAAAGAATCCTTCAGTGTTGTCTTCCTTGACAGTAAGGGTCCTTAAGTGTTGACATAAACAGAGATACAGTCAGAGAAGATGAAAGACACGTTTCCTAGCAATGATGGGGCCATTTTAGAAAGGAGGTTGGAAAAAATATCTGCTGATTATATTGAATAGCACAATGTCCTTGAGTGGATCATCTTACACGTACTGTTTTTGTAATCACAGGAAGCAGATGTAATGTGAGCGTGAAAATATTGGACTGGTAGTCCAGAAAACATGACGGGGTTCAACTCCTGGCCCTGGCCCTGGCCCTGGCCCTGTGGCTCTGGCCACACCGTCACCTCTTGGAGCATCTACTGCTTCCCTTGTGGAGTGGGCTAGTGTCCCCATGGGTACTGGCCAGTCTGTAAAGCTCTGCACAAGTGTCCAGTGTCTCCCTGGGCAGTTGTTTAAGGAACAGCTGTATGAGGAAGGGCAAAATCAACATCATTTCATGAGGTACCTCTCTTTTTTTTAATCTTAGGTTGTAAGACACCAATAGGAAAACCAGCCACTGCAAAACTTTAATAATCGACAAATAGTTATGGAAAATTCGGTCACGTAATTACTGTCATCAAAGGACTCATCACAACAAACAGGGAAGTGAAGGAAGAGACATGCCTTCTCCTCCTCCCCGAGACTCCGAGAACAGTGGACGCAGAGGGAAGAAACGATCACTGGAAGCAGTTTACTCTTCCCCACCACAGTGGTTAAAGGTGTTTGTATCCAACACTGTGTGTGTGTTTTAAAATAAAATAAACTTTTGGAAACATGTTGGGAAAAGCAAAGCTCAGCTCCTATTTCACTAACACTTTTCAGCTTACCATATGTATTAAATTTTTATATTGACTTTTGAATCAAAGTATGACATCAACACTGAAGACTCTGGATATTAAAAGAAAACTACTGGCCAGGCGAGGTGGCTCACAACTGTAATCCCAGCACTTTGGGAGGCCGAGGTGGGCAGATCACGAGGTCAAGAGATCGAGACCATCCTGGCCATCTCTATTAAAAATACAAAAATTAGCTTGGCGTGGTGGCGCATACCTGTAGTCCCAAGCTACTCAAAAGGCTGAGGCAGGAGAATCACTTGAACAAGCTCAGGCTGGAGTGCAGTGGTGCGACCCTGCAACCTCTACCTCCCGGGTTCAAGCAATTCTCCCACCTCACCCTCCTGAGTAGATGGGACCACAGGTGTACGTCATCATGCCCAGCTGCTTCTGTTTTTGTTTTGTGGGGTTTTTTGGTATTTTTTGGTAGAGATGGGATTTCACCATGTTGGCCAGGCTGGTCTTGAACTCCTGACCTCAAGTGATCTATCCGCCTTGGCCTCCCAAAGTGCTGGGGTTACAGGCGTGAGCCACCGCACCTGGCCAGATCTACAAAGAGCTATTGAACAAGCATACCCTTGAGACCACACCTTGCTTGCATAGGAGTTTCAAGAAGTTTGAAGTAGCATCTTTTGCACAGTCTGGAACAAAACCAGATGGAGAACAGCTCCTGGGAGTTGGGAAGTGAAAGAAACCAATTAGAAACTATTGACCATAAAACAGCAGGAAGCTTGGAGGAAAGAATATAATTATCTCAGGGGAAAGCAAATGGATTTGGGATTCAGTAAATCCTTTGCTGTTTCCATGTAGATTCTTAAGGCTTGAAACCTATGCTTTATTTGGAAATGGCCATTTAAATACTGAGAACAAATAGGAAACAATTCCACAAATAGTTAATGCATAAAAATAAACTTTTCTTAGAACATGTAATCCGACTTCCACTGTGTTAAATGGAAATGAGGAGTTTCTGACTGCTTCAATTTGACAGCAAAGACAAAGCAATGTGTTCAGCTTTATTTTATTTTATTTTATTATTTTTATTTTTGGGGGACTGAGTCTCGCTCTGTTACCAGGCTGGAGTACAGTGGTGCGATCTCGGCTCACTGCAATCTCTGCCTCCCGGGTTCAAGCGATTCTCCTGCTTCAGCTTCCCAAGTAGCTGGAACTACAGATACGTGCCACCACACCCAGCTAATTTTTGTATTTTTAGTAGAGACAGGGTTATCACCATGTTGGCCAGGATAGCCTCAATCTCTGGACCTCAAGTGATCTGCCTACCTCAGCCTCCCAAAGTGCTGGGATTACAGGCATGAGCCACCATGCCCAACCGCTTTTTTTTTTTTTTTAATCGAGATAGGGTCTCACTCTGTCACCCAGAGTCACAGCGGCATAGTCACAGCTCACTGCAGCCTCAGCCTCCCCAGGCTCAGGTGATCCACCTCATAGTCTTGAGTAGCAGGGACTACAGGAGTGCACCACCACGCCCAGCTAAGTTTTTGTATTTTTGTGTAGAGACAAGGTTTTGCCATGTTGTTCAGGCTGGTCTCAAACTTACAGGCTCAAGTGATCTGCCCATCTAGGTTTCCCAAAATGCTGGGATTACAGGCATGCCCCACGATGCCTGGCCTTGTTCAGTTTTTGATATCCACGGAGAACTCTCATAGGTAGAATGGTTTATCATTTTTTTTTTTTTTGAGAGTTTCACCCTTGTCACCCAGTCTGGAGTGCAATGGCACGATCTCAGCTCAGCAGAGCAGCACTCGGGTATTGTTGGCTAGCTGTGTTTCTAGCTACTCCTTAATTATAAACCAAATAAGGGGCAGGTTATTCACAAATTTTCTACAAAAGAGGTTGGGAGTTCCTGGAACTGAGGGGTTTCTCCCCTTTAAACCATTCAAAGTAACTTCCCAGGGCATCCCGTGACATTTGTAAACTATCACAGTTGCTGGTGGGAGTGTCGCATGCAAATGCATTACGATTAGCGTATAATAAGCAGTGAGGACAACTAGAGGTTGCTTTTGTTGCTATCTTGGTGTTAGATGGTTTTGGCCAGTTTCTCAATGCATCCTTTTCGACAAGATGCTGTTTCAATCTGCTGGGTTGTGACCAGTGGTCAGAAAACAAGTCCTGCTGCTCTCTTGCCTCAGCATGATTAAGTGAGCTCCTTTTGCACAGGAATCTCATGGAAACTTACAGCTGCAAAATCAAGCACAGTTCAAGAAATCATATCAGATTTGTTATCTCGGCTTCCCCTCATAGGTCTTATAGATGCCAAGAAAATGATGCCCATTCACAGAAGAATAAGCCAAGTCAAAGGAAATAGTCAAGGGACTTGTCCCCCGTGAGGAAGGAGACCCAGGCATCTGGGATCAACTTCCCCTTTGACTGCCACTCTGCATTTCAATAGAAGAAAAGGCTGACCGACTGTTGCCTTCAGATTCACCTTCCTGTAGGTGGCAGGCTTGGTCTTGGGAAAACTCTCCGGAAGACACTGTTTTTACTTAAGATCAAACCCAGAAAACTTTTCACAGGTGAGTCCTAAAACTGTAAACCTGAAACCCTTTCATATGTGATTTCTAAGGCTATAAACCTAAATTCTTCCACGTGTAATATCTAAAGTATAAGCCTATACGAAGGCAGAACGTTCCTTTGTTAAATGAGCTGAATTTGGACAAATTATTCCTCAGTTCCTGGCTGCAATAAACTCCTTGCTTCCTTCCCCATTCAGTGTTCGAGGGGCTCCTGCTACACCAGCAGGGTGGAAATTTTCAAATTTTCAAATTTTAAGAACTGGGGCCGGGTGTGATGACTCATGCTTGTAATCCCAGTACTTTGGGAAGCTGAAGAGGGTGAATCACCTGAGATCAGGAGTTCGTGACCAGCCTGGCCAACACGGTGAAACCCTGTCTCTACTAACAGTACAAAAATTAGCCGGGTGTGGTGGTGGGCACCTGTAGTCCCAGCTACTCAGGAGGCTGAGGTGGGAGAATGGCTTAAACCCAGGAGATGGAGGTTGCAGTGAGCCGAGATCACGCCAGCCTGGGTGACAGAGCAAGGCTCTGTCTCAAAAAAAAAAAAAAAGAACTGGGATGGGCGGGGTGTTGTGGCTCACCCATAATACCAGCTCTTTGGGAGGCTGAGGCCAGCGGATCACTTGAGGTCAGTTCAAGACCAGCCTGGCCAACATGGTGAAACCCTGTCTCTATTAAAAATACAAAAATTAGTCAGGCATGGTGGTACATGTCTGTAGTCCCAGCTACTCAGGAGTGTGAAGCAGGAGAATCGCTTGAAGCCGGGAGGTGGAGGTTGCAGTCAGCCGAGATTGTACCATTGTACTCCAGCCTGAGGGACAGAGCGAGACTCCATCTCAAAAAAAAAAAAAAGAGAACTGGTATGAAAAAGCTGAATATTGACAAATCAAAAGGAAGATCTTATTGTAGCACTATGGGCGGTTCAGCAGACCCACGGGTGCCCCTGCTAGTGTCCCAACATCGAAGGGCCCTAAACAAATCCACCCTATTTACCCAAGTTTGCAGGAATTTGAAGACTGAAGGCAAAGACGAAAATGAGAAATCTGACCTCGAATCACGGGGGGTAGTGATCAGGCACATTAATCAGGACAGACTGATGCAGGCGTCAGGGTCTGTCAGCCTGATCCTCAATAGCAGACCCGGGGCTTGTGCCTACGTGTTACAGTAATGGACATGGGGTGCAGAAAAACTTCTGAGAGGCCTTCCCACAGGATCCCAATGCATTATGTTATCAAAATCTGTTGGTGAAGTCCTAATTGGGCGAAAGTTTGCTCGGGAGTATCTGGGGGATATAAAGATTGATGAGATGAAGGTAAAAATTTGGATGAAAACTGGAACGTTAGAACGGACTTCATGCAAAGTGCTTGTGTCTCCTCTGCCCAAGTGTATTAGATGGAATCATGTCTGACTGGGGAGCACTTCCCATTCCTAGTATTATAAAATCAAAGGTATGTAAGTTTGCCCTTCTGCATTCATTAATTGGGCATAGTAAATGGGAACCTATAGAATTGCCTGAGCCCACATAGCTTGCTAATTTCACACAGTGTTGGATGAATCCTAGTAGACAGAAGGAGAATACCACTTTGATTGCTGAAACGTTAGAAGTTGGAGTACTGGTACTAACAAATTTTCTGTATAAATGCCCTGTGTGGCCCATGAAAAAGGGAAGTGCCTCATCAAGACTACAGTAGATTTTCTAGGCCTGAATAATGTAGTCCTGGCTGGGTGCTGTGGCTCACGCCTATAATCCCAGCACTTTGGGAGGCTGAGGTGGACGGATCGCCTGAGGTCAGCTGTTCGAGACCGGCTTGGCCAACATGGTGAAACCCCATCTCTACTAAAAATACAGAAATTAGCTGGGAATGATGGCGGGCGCCTGTAATCCCAGCTACTCAGGAGGCTGAGACAGGAGAATCATTTGAACCTGGGAGGCAGAGATTGCGCCACTGCACTCCAGCCTGGGCAACAGTGCAAGACTCCGTCTAAAAAAAAAAAAAAAAAAAAAAAAAAATGTTGAGTCTTGTCATTTAGTTCCTAGGTCTTGTGGCCTACATTTTCTTTATTTAGAGATGTGCAGATGGCATAAACTCTGCTTTTTTAGAATAAATTCACATTTTGTACCTCTGAAATTTTCCATTCAAGGGAATCCTAAAAAATTGAGATCTGATTTATTCACAATTCTTATGGTAAGCAGAACACTTACTTAATTTAACAACAGCTTCCTGTCTTCCCCACATAAATAAAACAAAAAACTAAGGTCTTCAAGGAATATTTCAGTAACAAGAATATAAAAATATTGAATACCGACTAATAAAGAGCAATAGATATAATATTGTAATATCACTTTTATCCAGTGTGAGACAATTTTTAAGCTTTATTTTTATGAAACATTTCAGATTCCCTCATATCACAGCACATCAATAAGCAATAGGTTCACAGACTGATTTTTATAGTACGTTATGTCCCAAATTCCCAATCCTAGGTAAGATATCAAGTTACAAAATACACGTGCCAATAATTAAACTATAGGTAGTATATTAAACAACAGTGAGTTTTAACAATTATATGAAATAAGGCTTTAATCAAAAAGAGACAATTATCACTAGGTGTCTTTTTTCCCAAGAGTAATTAATTCAATCAAGCCGGTGATTCCAAGCTCAAATGACAAGTTTTATATGCTTAAAGCAAACAAGAAAAGGCAATCAATGCTTAAGTGGTATATTTTAGTATACATCATATTTCTGGACAATCTCTATATTTTAGTATACATCATATTTCTGGACAATCTCTCATCCCATTCAATTTTTAGAACTTGTCTCGGAGTCTAATGAAACAAAAGAATTACAGAAGAAAGCCCACTCCACTTTGAGGAACGTAACGTAATTGTTCTGTCTGGGTACAAAGGTACGTCACAACACTGGGAGTCTTTAGTCAACTTCCCATACTAATTGACTCATCAAAAGCATACTTCCTTCATCTACGACTGTAATTGGAACACACAGATTTTACCTGAAGAAAATCCTGTACTTCCAGTTTTAAAAAGCAGACAATTCTATGAAGAAGTAACCATTTAACTATCTAACTATACACATTTAAGTTTTTACAACTTCATGCCTTATGAGGAATTTTGATTTCAGAAGTATCATTTCAGAGACTCAGCATCATATATTTATACATGTTTCATACAGTATAGTATTAGAAACTGTAAATGGCACAGAATAATCATAATTATCACAAAATTTTAACAATTTCCAGTGATCTTAAAAAGACAAATTATAACTGTCTTTGCTCAGCTACGATATCCAGTTACGGTTATAACTTTTGAAAATGCTAAAGTTATGTGAAAAAAATTAGTCAAAGAAAATGTGTAAATCTGATACTTTCCAATCTTTTAAATATGCATAGCTATAGAGAAAATAAAGGGGTTTATCTGGCACACGAATAATTAGGTCAATGAGTTTTACAACCCTGAGCCACTTTGGCAACTATTTTAGGTTTCACATAATTTTCACAGTCTTAGTACCACCATTTTCATTTAGATAAAAGAAATGACCTTTTGAAATCACGGGCATCAAAAATGGTGCTTATGGACAAGAATCACCACTAGAAGCTAGACACAAAATGGATCATAGCAAGCAGTTTCTCTCAAAGTGTAAGGAACATTGTAGAATATACAAGCAACAGTTTAGAAACCTTGAGAAGCTCACATTTCTTTAGTTATTTTGTTTTACTAAACAATTTGAAGTAAGCATTATATTCATGTTTAAAAACAAAGCAAGGAAAATTAAAAAAATGAAACAAGAAAAATGCAGCATGGAACATTTTAGGAGTCACAGAAGGTTCTCTTCTTCCCTTTGTTTTGGGCATATTGTCTCACCTGTTTTCACTTCATTACAAAAGAAACAAAACCAAATCTCTGCTCAGAGCAGTCATAGCACAGTGCGATTTGCATGTTTTTCTAATTTCCCAACCATCTGGACCCTGAATTCTAAATAAATATTTCAGTGAAAACTTTTTTTTTTCCATTTGCATGAAGTCTGAGCCACTATATACCCTACCCTGAATGGGGGAAGATGGGACAGCTGTATTTTATACTGAAGTGGTGGCAGCTAAAACCTGGCAGCTGCTGCCAGATTCTCCAATGTGTCCTGCTTATTACTTTTTAACGTGAGAAAGACAAAAGCTACAGCTGGAAACTCACACAAATTAGAAATATGTTGAAAATTTTATTATAGTCCTTAGGATTTCCAAGTAAATGCTCCCAAATCAAGTATTACAAAGCTGCTAATTAGCAACTGAAAATTAGCCATTCAAATTATATCAGAAATATTTGCTGAATTGGTTTTATGAAAGCTTCCTCTTGAGTCTGAAGCTTTCATCAGAGTATCTGAATCCACATACCAGCTAATTTCAAGAAAGAATTCTGTTGACTAAAACCCTAAAATCAGTCCCAACTCTTTTCTTTTTCCCAAATAGTCCAAAGTTTTGAAGAGAAATATACGAGTCAGGGTGTTTTATATGGCACTGTACCCTTTAGGAAACCTAACATTTGAGTGAACTGGGAAACTTTTCACACACACTTAAACTCTATGTATTTATAGATACTATGACTCTGCTGTATAAGATATACTGTGGGGAAAAAGAAGAAGAAGAAAAAAAAAAGACCAGCTTGGGCAACATGGGGAAACCCCATCTCTACAAAAAATACAAAAATTAGCTGGGTATGGTGGTGCCTGCCTGTTTCCAGCTACATGGGAAGCTGAGGTGGGAAGATTGCTTGGGCCCGGGAGGTCAAGGCTGCAGTGAGTCGAGACCTTGCAGTGAGATCCTGTCTCTAAAAAAAAAAAAGTGTTTTATCAAAGGATAAAACTTAAATGCTATAGTGTATAGTGTGACCATAATTTTGGAAGAGAATTAGCATAATTCAAAAGGAGAGCTAGCATACTCTATGTTTCAATAATTCCAGTATTTTTGTTATTTGGGTTTAACTTCTTTTCCTCTTTTGATTTTGTATTTCTAAGAGGGCACTTTTTATTTTCAAGTTGTGTTTAAAACTATAAAGAGTATGCTAATACAACTTAATACAAATATAAATAATAGATAAGCATCTCTCTCTATATATGTACATATAAACAGACCCAAGCATTAGACCACTGATGTTGTACTTTCAGGATTCACACGAATAAGTCTAGATGCATTCCTCAGATCCTGGAGTTGCTTGGCAGGTTTCCCCACACCTTCTTCAAACCTTTTCTCCACGACAGGGAGGACTGTTTCATATAAAAAGGATGCATTCTGCCTGATAAAAGCTTTCTTCTCTGGATCCTGCTCACACCGAAGACTATAATCCACATGCTGAACAGCAACCAGAATGATTTCCACCAGGCTCTCCAAAAGTACCATGTGCAGCTCTGGGAAATACAGTTTCAGGGCCTCTTCCAGAAAGCCCATGGTCTGTTTGGTGAAAGCAACCACTGTGTAACTTAAGTTCACCCAGCAGTCATCCCCTGTGTACTGCTCAAAGTTACTTACCCCGCAACTTTTCATCTCTTCTTTGAGCTTACCCAGGGCTTCTGGAGTCATCAAGTTCATCTTCCTCCACATCTCTTCAGAGTTGCGATGTTTAGTGGCTTCAATGATTATTTCTTTGTAACTGTGCAAGGCCCCTTGGATGTCTTTCACCAGAAGGGCATGGATGATGAAGGTGAGGTCTAGTCCAATATCACCCAGTTGCTGGCAATGCTCCTTAGCCACTTTTACACACTCAGCTGCTGTAGAGAGGCTCTCCTTACTATCAAACACCTGCTTGCTAAAAGCATCCACGAACATGCCCATGGCTGATCTTGCCCAGACCACAAAAGCAGAGTAGCAGCCACTGTCAGTGCCTGCAAAATCAATCTCAAATTCTTTTGCAGTCTCAAGAAGGCTGGTAAAGAAGACATGGCACAGCTTATGAATATAGAGTAAAGTGGCACCTTCAATGCGAAGCTGACGAATTGCAGTATGAACAGCGGCTGCCCTGTTTCTCAAAAATAGCTCACAGGCCTTCGTGCACTGGCCCAGCCGGATCAGTTGAGAAACTGCTCTGCGGGTAGCCTTGGGACCACCTCTCAGCGAACGATCGGGGGAGAGTTCGAAAACTAGCACCTCAGTGAGCTGTCGAACTCTCTCATCCACTTTGGCCCTTAGTTCTTTTACAGGAGGTGGGCTAGGCTTATCTTCCAGGTAATGGTTCAATTTATCCAGGAGGTCAACGGCCCCTTCAAAGTCCCTCTGGGCAATACAGACATCCAGGTCTTCAGGTAACTCCTGGATCCATTCCATGGAGAGGTCCACCTTCTCTTCCTCTACCTCAGGAACAGCTGGTTCTTCTTCTTCGTCATCCTCAAATGGGTTAGTGGCCTTGGAAGTCACTTGGGGTGGCCCTCGAGCGGCTGCTGCCTCCTCCTGCTCCCTTCGCCTTTTCTCACTTAGGGCTCTCTTGGTCTCCTCCAGTACTTCCAGCCACTCTCGTTTGATTTTAGCATTTTCGGCCTGGAAAATACGGCTCTCAGGGAACATAAGCAGCTTGAACATGTCCTTCATGGGTGGGTTGTCCTTGACATTGACTACGGCCAAACCATCTAGGGAATAGAGCGCGTTGTAGCGATACATCCCCCGCCGCTGCGGCAGCCAGGTAGCCACCAACAAACAATCGTTCATGAGAAAGCCGTGCACCCGCTGCAGTTGGGCCATGTGGTCCGCATCATATTCTACTAGGTCCCCGTTGTACACCAGGTACTGTCCCGGCGTCTCCAGCAGGTGCCTGCAGCCTTCCACCTTCTCAAGCAGGGTGGTGAGAGTGCGCTGCTTTCCTTCCTCACCTGGACCGGAGGCGTCGCGGGAGGCGACCCCAGGAGAGGGGAAAAAACCAGCCTGGCCTCGGAGGTGGTCTCGGCCCCCCGGCCCACCGACTCCCTCCTCCCCGCCAGAGGCGGCGGCGGCTCCGGCGGCCGCGGCTGCAGGCAGCAATGTAAGCGGGATGCTCTCCAGGCTGCTCTTCTGCTCGGTCAGCAGGTGGCTGAGCTGGTACATCTCGCTCTCTAGGTAGGAGATCTCGCGGGCCGTCTCTATGAACTGGCGGTAGTTCTGGTAGACGTTGCGCTTCAAATTCTGCGCCGTCTCCTCCGCCAGCGCCTGGATGCGCTGTCGATGCTCCTGGAGATCCCGGTCCCCATCTGACTGCTGCGAGAGCTGCTTCACATACAGCCGCGCCTCAAAACCACCCGACTCCAGCTGCCGACGCAGGCGGCTCGCCCCACTGTCTGACATAGTCATCGCCATTTCCGTCCGGGTCTCAGGCACTTAACTGTCACTATCGGCGCCGCAACGGCGGCGGCGGTCTACACCCACCCAAGACCAGCGGTGCTCTAGGGCTGAGGAAGCAGGATGGGAACGAGACGAGTACGCCTGCGCCGGGTCTGAGCGTCAGACACTGCGCCTGCGCAAGGGGCCGAGCGCACACTTTGCGGCTGCGTAGGAATGCCATCGGTTAAAGCGCATGCGCAAGAGGAGCTATTGCGGAAGTGAGGGGAGAGGCCGAGCGAAACTTGGATACTGCGCATGAACTGAGCGTGACGTTGAGGTTTGAAATAACTGGCAAAGAGTAAAGGCTGGAACTAGCTTCCTGAAAGCTTCCTAGGGCCCGAGCCCTGGGAGTCCAGGGTCTGCGCCCACTAGGAGGTGTCATGCTGACTGCTCTTTTTAAAGCCCTAGAATCTTGGCTTCGGCGTTTGGGGTAAGCTCCGTTTTGGTTCTCGTTCTCGTTCTGAAGCGGGTTTCCGCGGACTCTCGCGAGATTGGCCGTCCTGAGAGCCGGTGTCTCCTAGGAGCTAGTCCTGGTCCTCTGCGAGGCGGCGTGGGGTCGCGGCCTAATTCGGGAGCCAGCCTGACGCCGGCGGACCCCGCCTGGGATCTTGGCAGCGATGGATGATGACCTGATGTTGGCACTGCGGCTTCAGGAGGAGTGGAACTTGCAGGTCACGGAGCGCGATCAGGCCCAGGAGCCCCTGTCGCTGGTGGACGCGTCGTGGGAATTGGTGGACCCCACGCCGGACTTGCAGGCCCTGTTTGTTCAGTTTAACGACCAGTTCTTCTGGGGCCAGCTGGAGGCCGTCGAGGTGAAGTGGAGCGTGCGAATGACCCTGTGAGTTCTGAGCCCGCTGGGGAAAGAGGCGGGACTAGCAGCTCTCCTGCAGCCCCCGGCCCTGGGCTTCTCTCCTTTCTCTGTCCGACCGTCCCAGGGGGCGTTAAGTGAGGGGATCTGGTTTTGGACCTGGCAGTTCCTGTCTTGGCGTGTTTCTTCCGCTCGAACAGTAAGAAAGCTATGTAGACCATACCGCCACGGTTGGACTCGGACATAATGAGAAATGAGATTCTTATTTGAATCTCACTAAACTTTAAAATGACAAGTTTCTGGTTTGCCTTATGATTGTGCTTTAGGAGTCAGAAGGGAGAAGCAACCAGATCTGCCCCTAAGAAAGTGCTGAGGATGCAGAGTAACCTCCAAAGGATGGGTGCTGTCCTCGTCTATTCTCGTTAGGAACCCACTTTAGTGAGCTCGTGTGCTGCAGTGGGGATCTCCAGTGATGCTTTTAAAAGGGTTCTTTTTCTACACGCTAAATTTGAAAAAATCCCTATTTGAAATAATAATCTACTCCTGCACGTGAACAGGGTTAAGTTTAAGATACGATTGTATACCAGCGTGCTTGTTTTTGAGTTGATAGAAAACCTACAGTGAAACAAATTAAGATATGCCATTAAATTTTGTGTAAAGTACAAATCTCCTTTGTATAGGCATCTGTTATAATTTTGGAGATGTGCTGCTGGAGATCTACTTGTTAATAACACCAAACTAATTTGTTGGAAGGAGACTGAGAGTAGCAGAATGGGATTGTCTTTGAGCTGTTGCAGCCCAGCTAGGGCAAGGGAAGCTGCATGCAGTTGGGCCATGTGGTCTGCATCGTATTCCACTGGGTCCCCGTTGTACACCAGATACTGTTCTGGTGTTTCCAGCAGGTGCCTGCAGCCTTCCACCTTCTCAAGCAGGGTGGTGAGAATGTGCTACTGAGGGTTGTAACTAATTGGGTGAAATGCGAGTATCTGCTATCAAGGGGGTATGCTTTCAAGAAAGGCATCTGCCAGTTGAGTTTTCTTAGTGTGAATTGCCCAAGAATGTGTTAAGGACTTGTGTATATTTGGTCAATGAAACACATTTTTATGGTGGTTGTTTTCTAGGTGTGCTGGGATATGCAGCTATGAAGGGAAGGGTGGAATGTGTTCCATCCGCCTCAGCGAACCCCTTTTAAAGTTGAGACCAAGAAAGGATCTTGTAGAGGTATTCTTCATGTAAACTTGCTTCCTAGTTCAGTAATTTACAAATGCTTGTCATTGATTTAGAGTGCTGTGAATTAGCCTGTATGTATTTAAACAAAAAAAAAAACAAAACAAAACGCTTTGCCCTCAGTGCAAACTTGAATTATGGGACAGATAATGGACACTTTATGCTTTTGTATAGTGCTATATAGTAAAAAAAAAGACTTCCAGATATATTATCTGTTTTGATTTTACAACAGCCCTGTTTATGTTCATGTGTTGCTGTTTTCATTTTTATGAGTAAAGAAATCAAGGTTTAGAGAGGTTAAGTAACTGGCCTAAATTACATATTTAGAAGCAGAGAAAATACGATCCACATCTTCCTGTTGAGAAAAACAAACTTTGATTCTCCTCAGTTGGGCTGCCACATTGCTGTGCTCTCAGGATGCCTCGCTGAGCTGGCAGCAGAAACCAGTGTGAGGGCACACTTCATATCTAGAGCTGGCGCTTGCTTCTGCTAGCAAATTGGAGCAGTGGGAGCTGAGGCAGGAGGACCTCTTGAACCCAGGAGGTGGAGGTTGCAGTGAGCCAAGACCGTGCCATTGCAACCCAGCCTGAGCAACAAGAGCGAAACTCCATCCCCCAAAAAAGAAATATCTATACAAAAGAGCACAGGGTGGTAGAGTTTCTCAGCATGGGGTGGGAAACATGTTAAAACATGCTTGGAAATGAGGGATGCTGTTTTTTCTTTTTTTTCTTTTTTTTTTTTTTTTTTTTTTGAGACGGAGTGTCACTCTGTCGCCCAGGCTGGAGTGTACTGACACAATCTCAACTCACTGCAACCTCCACCTCCCGGGCTTTAAGCAATTCTCTCTGCTCAGCCTCCCAAGTAGCTGAGATTACAGGCACCCTCCACCATGCCTGGCTAATTTCTGTATTTTTAGTAGAGATGGGGTTTCGCCACGTTAGCCAGGCTGGTCTTGAACTCCTGACCTCAGGTGATCCACCCACCTTGGCCTGCCTCCCAAAGTGCTGGGATTACAGGTGTGAGCCACCGCTGCCCGGCCTGGGATGCTGTTTTTAAGAATAATAAAAGGCAGTGGGTTACATAACAGTGTGAATATACTCAACACTGAACTACACATAAAAATGGGTAAGAGGGTGAATTTTGTTTCTTACCACAATTTGTTTAAAGAATAGCTACTAAATGTAAAATGATACAGTAGAAATACTTGATTAATGAAAAAGAACAAAGCTCAGATGATGTAAAGAGAATGGTGGGTGTAAAGAAAATATCAATAATTAAATGTACGTGGACTAAACCCTCCATTAAAGACATGGAATGGCATGGTAGATTAAAAGAGACCTGCTTACAGTAAAGACACACTTATTTTAAATTTAAAAGGATGGGGGAAAAGTATATCATCCAAACACTTAACAGCAGAAAACTATTGTGGCTATATAGGTTGAATATTCCTTATCCAAAGTGTTTGGGACCAGAAGTGTTTCAGATTTCAGATTTTTTTTAAAAATTGGAATATTTGCATTATACTTACTGGTTGAGCTTCCCTAATCCAAAAATCCCAAATCTGAAATGGCTTTAGTGAGATTTCCTTGGAACATAACCTTTAAACATCTTGTAAGTGCTCAAATAGTTTTGGATTTTGGAGCATTTCAGATTTTGGATTGTCAAATTAGAGACATTCAACCAGTTTTAGTATCAGACTAAGGACTTTAAGGGAAGAAGTTTTACTAGAAGAAAATTGGGATATTTTATAACAATAAAATAATCTATTAAACAACAATACATAATGACCCTAAAAGTAATAACATAGTTTTAAATTTTATGAGGCATAAATTAGCAGAAGCAAAAAGAATCTACAATTGGAGTGGCTCACGCCTGTAATCCCAGCACTTTGGGAGGCTGAAGTTGGCGGATCACTTGAGGCCAGGAGTTCGAGACCAGCCTGACCACCATGGTGAAACCTTGTCTCTACTAAAAATATAAAAATTAGCCTGGTGTGGTAACACACACCTGTAGTCCCAGCTACTCAGGAGGCTGATGCACAAGAATCACTTGAACCCGGGAGGCAGTGGTTACAGTGAGCCGAGATCACACCACAGCATTCCAGCCTTGGTGACAGAGCACGACGCTGTCTCACTGCAGCCTCAACTTCCCGGGCCCAAGCAGTCCTCCTGCCTCAGTCTCCCAGCGTGCTGGGATTACAGGTGTCCACCACCTTACCCAGCCTCATACTTGCAGAATGTTAACACAACCTTTTTAGTAACCCAATGAATAAGCAGAGAAAAATAATACACATTTTTAAAAGTTGAACAGCATGATTAACCAAATCAGCCTTACAAGGAGCCCTAATTGGAAGAGTTGCTTAAAGAATATGTATTGGGTAAACGATTACATAAACACATGAATAAAATGTTTTTAAGTAGTGGATGAGAATGGGGAATGTATAATGGTATTAAGTGAGCGTTTCCTGTTGGCAGAAAGTTACAAAACAACATTTTGGTCAATGACGGACTCCATATATAACAATTGTCCCATAAGATTATAAGACCATATTTTTATTATTTTAAAATTTTTATTTATTTTTTGAGATGGAGTTTCGCTCTTGTTGTCCAGGCTGGAGTACAATGACACGATCTTGGCTCACTGCAGCCTCCACCCCCTGGGTGCAAATGATCCTCCTACCTCAGCCTCCCAAGTAGCTGGGATTACAGGTGCCTGCCACCATGCCCTGCTAATTTTTGTGTTTTTAGTAGAGGTGGGATTTCCCCATGTTGGCCAGGCTGGTCTCAAGCTCCTGACCTCAGGTGATCTGCCTGTCTTGGCCTCCCAGAGTGCTGGGATTATAGGCGTGAGCCACCATGCCTGGCCAAGACCATATTTTTATTGTACCTTTTCTCTTTTTTAAATTTAGTTGCACGAATACTTACCATTGTGTTGCACTGCCTACAGCATTCAGTATAGTAACATGCTGTACAGCTTGGCTGCCTAGGAGCAGAGGCTATACCCTGTAGCCTAGGTGTGTAGTTAGGCCATACCATCTGGGTTTGTGTAAGTACACTCTTAAGATGTTTGCACAATGACAAAATGCCCTAACGATGGATTTTTCAGAACATGTCCTTGTCAAGTGACGCGCAACTGTAGTTAACAATCATAATGAAGGGGTTCAGAAAAGGAACAGACTTTATCTGGTTCAAGGAGGTCAAGAAAAGCTTTATAACTGTACATTTTATTACTACCATCACCACTCCTACTGCACTATCGAGCACCTATTGTGTGTGAGACTTTGGACTAAATTAACTTAGCCTTTACCACAGCCCTACAAAATTAGGATCTCCCATTTTAGGGATGAGGAGTCATTTGTAACCTGTCCCAGGTCTCATGCATATGATTGTGGGTTTAGGTTCTGGTTTCCCTGACTCTTAAGGCTCTTGTCTGTCCCATTTACCATTCAGCTCATACTACTGCTGATAAAAACGTGGAGAGGTGAGCCTTAAAGGACAAACTGTACCCTTGACAAGCAGAGATAGTACAGGAGGCCACCCTTGGCAGAAAGAGTAGGAATAATATGAACAAAAGTGAGATCAGACAATGGGGGGGCATATTTAGGACTAGAAGTAGTTCATTTTGACTGGATAGAACAGTAATGGGAAACAGGTGTTTTGGGACTGTGTTGTATATATCTTTGAATTGAGACTAATTGTGGAAAATGATAGATATAAAAAAATGTTCAGTACCATTTTGGGGATATTTTTAATGTTTAATTAAATTGAACCAAAAATCAGGAACCTAAATTTGTTTCTCCTTTATAAGAATAGTTCTTTATCATTACTCTAATTTAGAATGTTGAGAAACTTTTGAAATACCTTTCTTGAGTTTGAGTCTTCTTCGTTGAGTGGCATTTACTTGAAAAATAAAGTTCTGGCTGGGTGCAGTGGCTCATGCATGTAATCCCAGGCAAAGACAGATGGATTACTTGAGCCCAGGAGTTGGAGACCTATCTGGGCAAGATAGTGAGACCCTGTCTCTACAAAAAAATTGAAAAACTATTAGCTAGGTGTGGTGGCACGCACCTGTAATCCCAGCTACTCATGAGGCTGAGATAGAGGAATCACTTGATCCCAGAAATTTGAGGCTGCAGTGAAATATAATCATGCCACTGCACTCCAGTCTGGGTGACAAAGTGAGACCCCATCTCTGAGAAATAATGAGATAAATAAATAAAGTTCCTTTTAAGAGATACAGTTGATAATTTTTAGAGGGATATATGAATGACCAAGTTAAAATGTTTGATTCTCTCATTTTTCTGTTCAGCATAATTTTATAAGACTAAAATTCATTAATGACAGTCTAGTTCTTCTGATGGAAATTCTTTTTTAAAAAAATTTTGGAGGATCATGAAAAAGGTATGTCTTTGAAGATCTTACGATTTTTGCTTAAAAAATTATTTGTATTTTTTAGAGCAAAAACCGCAGCAACCTTAAATGCTTTTGTTAATTTTGCACAGAAACTTGTGCATCCTTGGTGTGGAATGGGCAGTAGTTTTAGTGTTTGTTTTAAAGTTTTCATAATTTCTGAATCAAAACCCAAAAACTGTAGAAAGCTATATGCAAAGATGTCTTGTTCAGTACCCTCCTCTGTCTTGAACTCGCTATTTGCTGTAGGAACTGTTAGTCTCTTTTTACGCTTTCATTTTTCTGTTTTGCAAATATTTCTATCCATTTTTATTCCTTCTCCCCCACCACACAAAATTTTTCTTACACAAAATACTGTGCACAATCTTCTGTACTTTGTCTTTTTGTTTTTTTTAAGATGAAGTTTCGCTCTTGTTGCCCAGGCTGGAGCGCAGTCATCGCGGCTCACTGCAACCTCTGCCTCCCGGGTTCAAGAGATTCTCCTGCCTCAGTCTCCTGAGGAGCTGGGATTATAGGCGCCTGCCACCACGCCCAGCTAATTTTTGTATATTTAGTAGAGACTGGGTTTTACCATGTTGACCACGCTGGTCTTGAATTCCTGACCTCAGATGATCCACCCACCCCAGCCTCCAAAAGTGCTGGGATTACAGGCGTGAGCCACCACGCCTGGCCCCCTGTCTTTTTCATTAATATACTCTATAGCTTTCTCCAAACCTATTTCACATAGATCCTTCTCATTCTTTTTTAAGGCTGCATAGAATTGCATTATATGGATGTACAAAACACTGGAGTTATTTCCAGTCTTTTGCTATTATAAGCAGGGTCACAGTGAATACCCCTTGTGCATATGACCTTGCGTGCTAGTCTAGGTGTTGCTGCCTCAAAAGACAAATACATTTGTAATTTCGTTAGATGCTACCAAATTTTCCTTAGGAGAATTGCACTTCCACCAGCAATATATGGGAATGTTTATTTTCCCTTAGCTTTATTAATGGTGTCAAATTTTATGGGTTTTACCGATCTTGATAAGCAGTAGTGTCCTAGTGTAGTGTTGGGTTTTTGTGTTTTTTTGTTTGTTTGTTTTTTGAGACAAGGTCTTGCTGGGTTGCCCAGGCTGGAGGCAATCATAGCTCACTGCAACCTTGAATTCCTGGCCTCAACAGATCCTCCTGTCTCAGCCTCCTGAGTAGCTAGGACTACAGGTTCACACCATCACACCTAGCTAATTGTTTTATTTTATTTTTGTAGAGACAAGGTCTCACTATGTTGACCCAGGCTGGTTTTCAACTCCTGGCCTCAAGCAGTCCTCCCACCTCAGCCTCCCAAAGGGCTGGGATTACAGGCATGAACCACCATGCCTGACCGTCCTAGTGTAGTATTAATTTGCATTTCTCTTTTTATAAATGAAGTTGGGCATTTTTTTTCATTTGTTTATGGGTTATTTATACTTCTGTGAATTCCATAATCTTTGCCCATTTTGAAATTGGGTTGTCATTTCCCTGTTGACATTAGGACCTCTTTGTATATTAGGAACAGCCTATGAAATGAGTTATACATATATTTTTCTAAGTTTATCTTTTTACTTACGGGGTTTTTTTCCTATAGAATTTTAACGTTTTGCCTGGGTGCAGTGGCTTACGCCTGTAATCCTAGCACTTTGGGAGGCTGAGATGGGCAGATCACTTGAGGTCAGGAGTTCAAGACCAGCTTGGCCAACATGACCAAACCTCATCTCTGCTAAAATACAAAAATTAGCTGGACATGGTGGCAGGTGCCTGTAGGCCCAGCTACTCAGGAGGCTGAGGCATGAGAATCGCTTGGACCCTGGAGGCAGAGGTTGCAGTGAGCCGAAGTTGAGCCACTGCACTCCAGCCTGGGCAACAGAGTGAGACCCTGTCTCAAAAGAAGAAAAGAATTTTTAAAGTTTTTATGTAGTTGAATTCATTGATTTTTCTGGATATTGATTTGTAGTTAAAAAGGCCTTCTTAGAACAGGGAGTTCTTAACCTGTGATTTTCAGAGCTTCAGATATTATACAAATTTGGGTACCCCTTCTCTGAAATGCCTGGGACTAGAAATGTCTTGGATTTCGGATTTATTTGGATTTTGGAATACTTGTGTTGTGCTTACAGGTGGAGCATCCCAAATCTGAAAATCCACAGTGCTCCGATGAGCATTTCCTTTGAGTGTCGTGTTGGTGCTCAAAATGTTTCTGAATTTTGGATTTTCAGCATTGGGATGCTCAATTCTTAGGCAATGTTTCGTGAATGTGTGCTTACATAATTTTTATAAAATCAGGGTGGGTTTTTATTGATGTTTTGTTTTTGTGAGACAGGGTCTCGTTCTGTTACCCAGGCTGGAGTGCAGTAGCATGATCATAACTCACTGCAGCCTCAACTCCCCCAGGCTCAGAGGATCTGCCCACCTCAGCCTCCTGAGTAGCTGGGACTATCGGCATGCACCACCACACCCAGCTATTTTTCGTATTTTTTTGTAGAGACAGGGTTTCGCCATCTTGCCCAGGCTGGTCTCGAACTCCTAGGCTCAAGCGATCCTCCCACCTTTACCTCCCAAAGTGTGGGGATTACAGGCGTGAGCCACTGTACCCAGCCTAGAATGAGTTTTATCAGTTCTGAAGGAACCCTGTGATACAAAAAAGGTAAGACTCCAGATAGAATAAGAAAATGTATATTTTCCAATGTGTCTTACAAACTCTGAAAATAATTTGATTATTTTATGTTCCAGACCCTCCTGCATGAAATGATACATGCCTATTTATTTGTCACTAATAATGATAAAGACCGAGAAGGGCATGGTCCAGAGTTTTGTAAACATATGCATCGAATCAACAGAATGACTGGAGCCAATATAACGGTATATAAGGCCATATATATTTATGATATTTAGTAGTTGTTTATTCAATAACTCCTGAGATTTAATTAAAAGTAGAGAACTAGGTACAAAGAAATATCTTTGAGGATTTTCCACAGCGAACGAGAGACTTAGAGAAGCAAATTGGCTTGTCTGGGACCACGTGGTAGAGATGGCAGCAGAGCCAGTGATACCCCCAAGGCCTCTGACCTCTTCTAAGTCAATGGTTAATTCAGGCCTGCAGTACCTCTCTTCTGGACTCATAATGATCTCTTAACTTTGTTTCCTTATTATTGTCTTCTTTAGTTCATCCTATATCCTGCTACCATTGCAGATGTCATTCCCTCTCAGAATTCTTCTTTGATTCATATCTCTGCATGGCATTGTAGGAGGTGGCAAAGCCTGAAGTTCAGAAAGCTGGAAGCATTAGGCTACTTGGTTTCAAATCCTGGCTCCAGCAATTATTAACTGTAACTTTTCTATGCCTCATTTTACTCCCATGGCAAATGAGAGTAATAACAGTACTCCTTGTGAGGAGAAAGGAGTAAAGGCAGAAGCACATCAAAACATTTTAGCCCAGTTTGAGCACTAATTAAATATTAGTTGTGTTAATCATTATTGTATTTGTTTTATTAAATAACCTTATTCCTTTTTTACTGCCTCCAACTCTGTTGCCTGTGTCCTGAAGCATGCCACTGCTCTGTTTTATGTCTGAATGCTCTTCGTTGTTCCAGTGGCATCTCATTTCTCCATCTTATGAATCCTCAGCAGATATTTAAGCTTTTACAATTTTTAATGCTACTTTCATACTTTTGAACACATAGTAGCTCTTGCCCATCTTTATAATACATCTGTATAAGGTGTACAATGTACTGTTCTTACAAGGGCTTAACAAATTTGAATTGAATATTAATAGAATCGGTTACATTCTTTCTTGTGTTTGGGTATTTCCTTCCTTTAAAAGGCCACAAAATCCAGTGTGATAGAAAATGAACAGTGCTTAACCGCCATGTTTTTTGTTTTTGTTTTTGTTTTTTTGAGATAGGGTCTTGCTCTTTTGTCTAGACTGGATGCAGTAGTACAATCATAGCCCACTGCAGATTCAACCTCTTGGGCTCAAGTGATCCTCCTGCCTCGGCCTCCTTAGTATGGGGGCTACAGGTGCATGCCACTATGCCAGGCTAATTGTTAAAAAAATTTTTTTTTTTTTTTTAGAGACAGGGTCTCACCATGTTGCCCAGGCTGGTCTTGAATTCATGGGCTCAAATGATCCTCCCATCTCAGCCTCCCAAAATGGTGGGATTACAGGCATGAGCTACCATGCCTGGCCTCTCCGTATATTATTATTTTCTAACTATTAGTTTTAATTTTCTAAAGACCTCATTTAATTATTAGACACAGTTACTTCAACATTAGGAAAGTGGCTTGCAGTTTTAAAAAATCAAACATAAGGGCCAGGCACGGTGGCTCACGCCTGTAATCCCAGCACTTTGGAAGGCTGAGGCGGGTGGATCACAAGGTCAGGAGTTCAAGACCAGACTGGCCAAGATGATGAAACCCCGTCTCTACTAAAAATACCAAAAAAAAAATTAGCTGGGTGTGGTGGCAGGTGCCTGTAATCCCAGCTACTCGGGAGGCTGAGGCAGAGAATTGCTTGAACCCAGGAGGTGGAGGTTGCATTGAGCATGCCACTGCACTTCAGCCTGGGCAACAGAGCGAGATTCAGTCTCAAAAAAAAGAAAAAAATCAGATATAAAATCCAGGTTAGCAAGAGAATTATAGAGTTGGTTGTATAAAATACTTTTAGTTTCTTAACCAGAACTTACACTTTAAGCAAAGCCCTTGTATACATCCCATTGTTCAGCTGGAAGAGGATCTGTTCTTTTATCTTAGATATCTGTGTGTTTTTCTTTAGGAGAGGTTTTATGGAGTGAACACCCCTTGCTTTTACAGGTTACATCTTGTTAAAAGGAACACCACAGGGTATCTACATTGTAGAGTAATTTTATTTTAGTGATTACATTGTTAAAAGTCACATTCCCAGGCTGTAGGAGTTACAGGAATTTCAAGCGAAACAGATCTAGGCCGGGTGTGGTGGCTCAGTCCTATAATCCCAGCACTTTGGGAGGCCGAAATGGGAGGATCAACTTGAGCCCAGGAGTTTGAGATCAGCCTGGGCACTATAGTGAGATGTTGTTTCCACAAAATTTTGGAAATTAGCCAAGCATGGTAGCTCACACTTGTAGTCAGAGATACTCAGAAGGCTGAGGTGGGAGGATCACATGAGCCTGGGAGGTGGAGGTTGCAGTGAGCCAAGATCATGCCACCTCACTCCAGCCTGGGCAAACAGAGTGAGTCCATGTCACAAAACAAACAAAACAGATCCATTTCCCTGTCTTTTTTGGTAACAAATTGAAGTCAAGAGTTCTGAACGTAATACAGTGTTCCCATGCTTCTTTGCCTTAAAACTTATGTCATTCAGTCCCTTCTGCATCTAATATAATGTACATCATTTGCATGCTTACCAAGTAGTAGAAATTTTTTGCTTAGGATGGAGAGAGAGTGAGTTTAACACTATCTGTAGAGTTATAGAAAGCTTGGCATTCTTTCCCACAAGGGGAATTTATTAGAAAGCTAAATGTCTTTGGTAAAAAACCAAAATCTCATGTACAGATGCTTCTTACTCTTACACAAATAGTAATGTTCCAGTGAGAAGGCAGAAGAATAAGGTGGCCATAGTCATTTAGGAGTTGCTTTCAAATGGTGTTCTCTAGTCCTCAGTGCCACTGTGCTGAGAGGGCTGACCCTCTTTTCAGTCAGATCTTTTCCCCTACCTATTGTCTGCTTAGGTTCTAAATAGGATTTTTGTCTAGAGAGTGAAAAAAAAGGCATCCTACTTAAGGCCTGAAAAGCACACTGAGAATTTTATTTGACTCAATGAATGATACTTTTCTGGCTGAGCACCTTACTGGTGCCAAAAGCACTATATTAGCCACTAGGGACACAGAAAATTTAAACATTCAGATCCTGGAGAACTTTTTAGTCTGGCAAGAGAAGTATTTATAAACAGATAAAATGGTACCCATAGGCTTATTACGGAGACATAAGCAAAGAACTTTGAGAATGTAGAGAGCGAGCTTAGCAGAAGCTTCGTTGGGTAAGATGCTAGTGTTGTTAGGCTCAGGCATTTATAGGGAATAGTTTAGTCCTTTAGAACCCTTTGCTATTGTTACTTATAGGGAAAATTTCAATTTAGCAGTGGGAATGATTCTTATTTTAGTATGGTATTACATAAACTCTTCATCCTAATTTTTTGATCATTTAAAAATTTGATTTCAAAAACTTTTAGCGTTCATGGAGATTTTCTGTGGTTTTGTTTTTAAAGGATTTTTTGTCTTCTAACCCCACATGCATCTATGTGTACACAGTTTATGAAGTATAACTGCTGCTGTTTCCCATTAAAATCGACTTTTAAACAGAAACTAAATACAGTTGCTTTCTTTCCCAAAATAGAACCTTTCAGAAAACTCTGGGAAACAGAAAGTTTTAAAAATTAAAAAAAAAAAGACTGTTTATGTACATTGTTGTCTTGCAGTTGCTAACTTGCTTATTGAACACTGAAAATTCTCTCCACTCAGGTATACCATACTTTTCACGATGAGGTGGATGAGTATCGGCGACACTGGTGGCGCTGCAACGGGCCGTGCCAGCACAGGCCGCCGTATTACGGCTATGTCAAGCGAGCAACTAACAGGGAACCCTCTGCTCATGACTGTTGGTGGGCTGAGCACCAGAAAACCTGTGGAGGCACTTACATAAAAATCAAGGAGCCAGAGAATT
Organism: Ateles fusciceps; assembly: GCA_036589455.1. Taxonomy (NCBI): domain Eukaryota; kingdom Metazoa; phylum Chordata; class Mammalia; order Primates; family Atelidae; genus Ateles; species Ateles fusciceps. The sequence goes on from JAZHEH010002229.1 coordinate 2,290,273, forward strand.
ACTCAAAACAAGGCAAAGGAAAGACAAAACTAGGAAAGCACCCAGTATCAGCCGCAGAGAATAAAGGTATCTTCGTGTGTGTTCTTCCCCTTTTCTGTGACTCTAGCCACATTGTAAAGACAATACTGCCCTTCAGAGAACTGGTATTAAGATAAGCTTAAGGACTGTTTCTGGTGTAGAGTCTTCAGCTGTAGACTTAAGGAAAAAATCCCATTGTCCATGAAATGATGGTAGGAAAATACACTTTGCTCTATACAGAAGTAAGTAAAAGTAGGAATAGTTTCCACTGATATTTTTATTAACTTTTTCAGTTTCTTTTTATTCAAAGAAACAAAACTCAATCCCTGATCATATTTGAGGTAAAGTTCCTTTCCCTATCTTGACTCACTGAGTTATTAGGAAACAGAGGGCAAAAAGATTGTCAAAAACAATAATTTTCAAGTAACAATGCCCAGAATATACATCCTAACTACACCCCTTCCTATCAGTTGGATTCTATCCAAGTGACTTCTGTTGCTGTATGTATGTTCATTAGAAGAATGGGAAAGTATTTGCCAGTACTTCATCTTCAAGATTTACCCTTTTCCTGTGAAGTTCAGAGTTACTGAAGATGCTTCTTCCCTTGGGAAGTTGTTGATTTCATGTGGTAGAACCCAAGAACATAGGCTATATTTCCCAAATCTTTAATTACGTGAAGGAGCTGTAGATGAATTAATGTGGAAAGACTTTATCTTCATTTTTGTGAATAGAGGAAAGATAAGAATGAGGCAGCAGATTTTTCCCTCCTGGAATTACACATAAAGGACACTAAGCAGTTCTCATGGTAAATGTTGCTTTGTTACTGGTCTTTGGCATGGTGAGATTCTTTATTTAAATATTTGAGAATTCGTTTTATCCTTTATATTCTCTTCAGCATCAGAATTGTTAATTCTGAAGATTGCTCTTCTCCCATTAATAGGATTGCCTGGGTATAAGATAGTTAAAATATTATTTCTTCATTTTGAGAAAACTGTACGTTAATGTTTGTTACTGTATTTCTATTGAGATGAGGCATTTATATAAAAATCTTATTTGCTTTTTTTGCAGATAAACCCAACAGAGGTGAGGCCCAGCTAGTCATCCCTTTTAGTGGTAAAGGATATGTTCTAGGAGAAACAAGCAATTTACCTTCACCTGGGAAACTGATCACTTCACATGCCATTAATAAAACCCAAAATCTTGTAAATCACAGCCATTCAGCAAGTGCAGTAAGATCTAATTCTAAAATCAGGGTGAATTTTGAACAGAATGGTTCAAGTAAAAAAAATTCTCATCTAGTCTCCCCTGCTCTTAACAGTCACCAAAATGTTCTAAGCAACTACTTTCCTAGATTATCAGTTGCCAGCCAAAAGGCTTTCAGAGGTGTGAATGGTTCTCCAGCGAAAAGTGTAACAGTTGGCAGCATCCCTAAAAACTCAGTCTCTTCCGGTTCTCAAAGAAGGGTTTCATCTTCTAAGATATCCCTAAGAAATTCTTCAAAAGCAGTGGAATCAACGTCTGTGACTCTATCCCAGGATGTGAATGGGTCTGAAGGTACATTCCCGAATAAACGACCTAGGCTAGAGGATAAGACTGTTTTTGACAATTTTTTTATTAAGAAAAGGCAAATAGAAAGCAGGGGTAATGATCCAAAGTATAGTTCATGTCCTACAGCCACTCAGGGTTCCAGCAGTCCGTCCAGTCAGAGCAAAAGAGTTAATTGCCCTGTTTGTCAGAATGAAGTTTTAGAGTCTCAGATTAATGAACACTTGGACTGGTGCCTTGAAGGTGATTGCGTCAAAATCAAAAGCTGAAGAAAGTCTTTGAAAAAGGTTTGAAAGTCTCAAGTACCACCTGTATTACCTCACTAATGTGCTATGTCAGCCAGTCAGGAAGTCCTGGTTAATACTAAGATTTGTAGGTTATAATCTTGTTCACATAACCAATACAGAATGTTCTATTTTATATATACATAGATAAGATTGTAATTTTAAGATGTTTTATGTCTCAAGGTGCTACATTCACTCTTGCCTTACGTATACTGTAACCCAGGTGGTTCTGCCTGTCATGTATAATTTTTAGATACTTTTGTTGTTTCTTGTTCTTAGGATTTTAAAATCTATTTATCTTTTTATTTGTATACTCCTAAAAATATCCGTATGAGGAATTCTGTCAGGTATTTGGTTATGTTGACTATTTCTTTATTAATAGTATTACAACTCATTCCCTAAACTCATGTAAATCTTCATAGTGTCAAGACATACTGACCAGAACCACAGTCGAGAGTACAAAGTATATTGTTTTAGAGTATTCAAATTGTATTTATTATTAATTTTTTTTGCAAAATCTTAACAGGAACTATATTTTCTATATTTTAAAGAATTTTATTTGTCCCACTTTTACTAAATGGTGGCAGCAGATTTTAAGTTAAAGAATATGGGAATATAGTAAAATAAACCTCTTCTGAAATATTTTTAGTAATAGCCAATATAAAATCTGTAGGCCAGATTAATTGTATTGGATTTAGCTGTTTTCTCAAAATTTAGCAGAGTGGTTAAAATTCAGTGCTGATAAGTAACTGATAACGTATAGCATAAACATAACAAAGTTGCCTAGTTTATGTAACAATGGAAAATTATCTGGAAATAGTATTTTGAACTTTAAGCCAAGTTTAAACCATTATAATAAAAGGAATACCATTTGTGCATTTAAATTCATCTTTTTTTAAAAAAATCTTCTTTTTCATGTGAATAGGGAAGGACAAAGATCCCTCTATCACTTTACTTTTTGCCTTGTGGTTGTACTTGCCATTGGTATAGTCCTAACACCGTAGTTGTTCACAAATTTCCTTTTTTCTTCTTGCAATTTTTCTTCACTTCATTGTAATACAGGTGCACAAATCTTAAGTGCTCAGCTGGTTAAACTTTTACAGTTCACCTGTGTGACTACTACCCAGATCAAGTTAGAGAACGCTTCCTTTGCCACAGAAGGCTTCCTATAGGTGCCTGCTCCCCGTTGATACCCATGACCCTCACCACCTCCAGAGGTCCCCACTGTTTTCACCCCATCATCACAGATTATTTTTGAACTTCATGAAGGAGTATATTTGTTGCTATGTGTAGCAGGTGTTCATTTTCATTGCTCTTGCATTTGTATGAATATACTTGAATTTATTCATCCATTCTAATGTTAATGGCCATTTGAATTATTTCCAGTTTGGGGCTGCTAAGATTCTTGTCTTTTCTGTTGGGTATATACACAGGAATGGAATTGCTGAGTCACTGGGTGTATTTGTGTTTAGCTTTAGTGAATCCTGCCAGTTTACACTCCTACCAGCAATATATGAGAGTTTCAGTTCACCATTCTTAACCCTGTTTACCAGCCCTTTTCATTTTAGACAGGTTGGATGTTCACAAGTTTTGATATTTCTTAAAACATTAAAATTCGAATAAATAGAAATAGCTATTAAAATGTGTATTATGTTCAATATATACAGTTCTATTTTCACAGAGGATCATTTTCTTTAAGTGAATGTAACAAATTATGTGTAATTAAATGTTTCCTGAGCCAAAACCACACAAGGTTCTGGGCTGTGAAGTAGCGAAGATGGTCCATGCCCTCCAGGAGCTTTACAGCCTAGTTGAGGAGTAAGACAGATGTACATTAATCTCCGTAGAGTTTGCTAAGTGCTACAACAAGGGTTTTTGCTGGGTGCTGTGGGAAAACAGTAGGAAGGACAGTTAGCTCAATCCAGAACTTCAGGGGATGTTTCTTAGAGGAGACAGCATCCAAAGTTGAATCATGTAGAGTGAGTTGAGTTAGCCTGGTTAATGAAGTGTGGGAAGATCCTTGCAAAGGGAAAAAGGAACACAAAGGCGTGGAAATAGACCAGCATGTTCCGAGGGAAGTGTATGCTATTCCAAGTGAATAAAGTGTGGGGGAGCAAAATGGCCGAAGCAGAGACGGCAGATAGGACAGATCTAGCTAAGTAGTACCAGTTTGAGGCCAGGGACCTTACGTTCCTCACTTTATGTCTGGTTTGTGTGATACCTGCTGATAAGCATCTCTTAATTCAGGTGGGGCTTGGAAAAGCTTATAAGCTGGTCGAAACAGGTTGAGAAGTGTTTCCGATGCATTTTTCTGGGGACAGCATAGAAAAGAAAAGTTTTTGAGAAACAGTAAAGTCAGGAGTTGGTGTCAGGTTCTAGGGAGTGATGGAAATAGTTGAGAAAATGGAACTCAATTTGAAATTAAGCCTTTACTACATCTGTTAAACACTTGAGAAAATTTGTACCCTAAGAATTCTGATATTTCCCCAAATCTGTCATTCATACTAGAGACAGTTTTGTTTCTATTTAGATTTTTCCTTTTAAAGCAAACTTCCCACCTTAAAAGCAGAGCTGGTAGTTCTGGCTCAACCCTTAAATGCTATCCCCTTATTGTGGGGACATGGGGGGTCTAGATTTTATTTCTATAAAACAGTGGGTTTTGGGGGGTTTGCTTTGATTTTTTGAGACAGTCTCGCTCTGTTGCCCAGGCTGGAGTGCAGCGACGCAATCTCAGCTCACTGCAACCTCTGCCTCCTGGATTGAGGTGATTCTTCTGCCTCAGCCTCCCAAGTAGCTGGGATTACAGGTGAGTGCCACCACGTCTGGCTAACTTTTGTATTTTTAGAAGAGACAGGGTTTCACCTTGTTGGCCAGGCTGGTCTCGAACTCCTTACCCCAAGTGATCTGCCCCCCTTGGCCTCTCAAAGTGCTGGGATTACAGGTGTGAGCCACTGTGCCTGGCCAATACACTGTTTTCTAAAGTTGGGGTTATATGTTACCTAGCCAAAGTAATTTTTACTTTAGAAAATTGTGCCGGACGCAGTGGCTTGCACCTGTAATCCCAATACTTTGGGAGGCCGAGGTGGGTGGATCACCTGAGGTCAGGAGTTCGAGACCAGCATGGCCAGCATGGTGAAGCCCTGTCTCTATTAAAAACACAAAAATTAGGGAGAGGGATCCAAGATGGCTGAATAGGAACAGTTCTGGAGTGCAGTTCCCAGCAAGAACGATGCAGCGGGTGAGTGAACACTGCATTTCCAAACGAGTTATTACTGTCCACACGTAGGGAGATTCCTGGGCTGAAAAGTGTCATGAGTTTTCAGCACAGCTGTTTCAGCCGGCATAGCGGGTCTCTGCACAAAAACTGGCACAAACACACAAATCTGGGCAGCTGTTTCAACTGGCGCCTACAACCCCTGGGGAGATGGAGCCGCCCATTCGACTGAAAAAAAGGGGGCTGAAACAGGGAGCCAGGTGATCTGGCTTGGCGGGTCCCACTCATACAAAGACCAGCAACCTGAAACCCTCTGGACTGAGAGTTTCACAGCAAGAGCAGCTGCACCCGGGATGGTCCAGCTCTGTTGGGGGGCGGGGCGTTCACCATTACCGAGGCAGTCCGCCATTACAGAGGCAGACTGCCATTATCGAGGCAGTTCTAACTATACCTGTAAAACAAAACTGCAGGGAAGTTCACACAGCAGCTGGGCAGAGCCCATGGCAGCTCAGCAATGCCTCTGCTGGCAGACTGTGACTAGGCTACCTCCTTGCTGGGCAGGGCAGCTCTGAAAAAAGGCAGCAGCACATCAGGAACTTAAAAAACTTACAAAAGGCATCTATGAGTTCCGCTGCAGCAGACTTAAATGTACATGCCCAGCAGCTCTGAACAGAACAACGAAGCTCAGCTCAGTACTTGAGCTCCTATAAGGGACAGTCTCCCCAAGCAGCTCCCCTGACCCCCGTACATCCAGAGTCACCTCATAAAGGAGAGCTCAGGCTGCTATCTGGTGGGTATCCTTCTGGGACAAAGATAACAGAAGAAGAAACTGGCAGCAACCCTTACTGTTCTGCAGCTGCCACAGGTGATCCCCAGGCAAGCAGGGTCTGGAGTGGACCTCAGCAGTCCTACAGCAGAGGGACCAGCCAAACTAAGCTTCATAAGCAAAGGAGAAAGAAAATCCTTTATGGACAAGCAATTGTTGAGAGATTTCGTCACCACCAGGCCTGCCTTACAAGAGCTCCTGAAAGAAGCACTAAACAAGGAAAGGAACAACCAGTACCAGCCACTCCAAAAACATACCAAATGGTAAAGAACATCAACACAATGAAGAAACTGCATCAACTAATGGGCAAAACAACCAGCTAGCATCAAAATGGCAGGATCAAATTCAACATAACAACATAACCTTAAATGTAAATGGGCTAAATGCCCCAATCAAAAGACACAGACTGGCAAATTGGATAAAGAGTCAAAACCCATTGGTGTGCTGTATCCAGGAAATCCCTCTCACATGCAGGGATGCACACAGGCTCAAAATAAAGGGATGGAGGAAGATTTACCAAGCAAATGGAGAGAAAAAAAAGCAGGAGTTGCAGTCCTAGTCTCTGATAAAATAGACTTTAAACCAACAAAGATCAAAAGAGACAAAGTAGGACATTACATAATGGTAAAAGGATCAATGCAACAAGAAGAGCTAATGATCTTAAATATATACGTACCCAATACAGGAGCACCCAGATACATAAAGCAAGTTCTTAATGACCTACAAAAGACTTTGACTCCCATGCAATAATAGTGGGAAACTTTAACACTCCACTGTCAATGTTAGATCAATGAGACAAAAAATTAACAAGGATATCCAGGACCTGAACTCAGATCTGGACCAAGCAAACCTAATAGACATTTACAGAACTCTCCACCCCAAATCCACAGAATATACATTCTTCTCAGCACCACATCACACCTACTCTAAAACTGACCACATAATTGGAAGTAAATCACTCTCAGCAAATGCAAAAGAACAGAAATCATAACAAACAGTCTCTCAGACCACAGTGCAATCAAATTAGAACTCAGGATTAAGAAAATAAGAACCGCACAACTTCATGGAAACTGAACAACTGGCTCTTGAATGTTGACTGGATAAACATTGAAAAGAAGGCAGAAATAAAGATGTTTTCTTCAAAACCAACAAGAATGAAGACACAACATACCAGACTCTATGGGACACATTTAAAGCAGTGTCTACAGGAAAAATTGTAGCAATAAATGCCCAAATGAGAAGCAAGGAAAGATCTAAAATCGACACTCTATCATCAAAATTGAAAAAGCTAGAGAAGCAGGATCGAAAAGCTAGAGAAGCAGGATCAAAAAAACTCAAAAGCTAGCAGAAGACAAAAAATAACTAAGATCAGAGCAGAACTGAAGGAGATAGAGACAAAAAACCCTTCAAAAAATCAATAAATCCAGGAGCTGGTTTTTCAAAAAGATCAACAAAATAGACCGCTAGCCAGATTAATAAAAAAAGAAAGAGAGAAGAATCAAATAGATGCAATAAAAAATGATAAAGGGGATATCATCACTGATTCTACAGAAATACAAACCACCATCAGAGATTACTACAAAGAACTCTATCCACACAAACCAGTAAACCTGGAAAAAATGGATAAATTCCTGGACACTTGCACCCTCCCAAGCCTAAACCAAGAAGAAGTTGAAACCCTCAACAGACCAATAACAAGGGCTGAAGTTGAGGCAGCAATTAATAGCCTACCAACCAAAAAAGCCCAGGTCCAGACGGGTTGACAGCTGAATTCTACCCAACATACGAAGAGGGTGAAACTATTCCAAACAATAAAAAAGAAGGAATCCTTCCCAAATCATTTTATGAGACCAACATCATCCTGATGCCAAAACCTGGCAGAGACTCAACAAAATAGAAAACTTCAGGCCAATATCCATGATGAACATAGATGCAAAAATCTTCAGTAAAATACTGGCAAACCGATTGCAACAGCACATCAAAAAGCTTATCCATCACGATCAAGTAGGCTTCATCCCGGGGATGCAAGGCTCGTTCAACATATGCAAGTCTATAAACGTAATCCACCACATAAACAGAACCAAAGACAAAAACCACATTATCTCAATAGATGCAGAGAAGGCCTTCGACAAAATTCAACAGCCCTTTATGCTAAAAACTCTCAATAAACTAGGTATTGATGGAATGTAGCTCAAAATAAAAGCTATTTATGACAAACCCACAGCCAATGTCATACTGAATGGGCAAAAACTGGAAGCATTCCCTTTGAAATCTGGCACTAAACAAGGATGCCCTCTCTCACCACTCCTATTCAATATAGTATTGGAAGTTCTAGCCAGACCAATCAGGCAAGAAAAAGAAATAAAGTGTATTCAATTAGAAAAGGAGGAAGTCAAATTGTCTCTATTTGCAGACAACATGATTGTATATTCACAAGACCCCATCGTCTCAGCCCAAAATCTCTTTAAACTGATAAGCCACTTCAGGAAAGTTTCAGGATATAAAATCAACGTGCAGAAATCACAAGCATTCCTATACACCAACAACAGACTTAAAGAGAGCCAAATCAAGAATGAACTGCCATTCACAATTGCTACAAAGAAAATAAAATACCTAGGAATACAACAAAGGATGTAAAGGGCCTCTTCAAGGAGAACTACAAACCACTGCTCAAGGAAATAAGAGAGGATACAAACAGATGGAGAAACATTCCATGCTCATGGTTAGGAAGAATCAATATTGTGAAAATTGCCATACTGCCCAAAGTAATTTATAGATTCAATGCTATCCCCATCAAGCTACCTATGACCTTCACAGAACTGGAAAAAACCACCTTAAACTTCATTTGGAACCAAAAGAGAGCCCACATAGCCAAGACAATTCTAAACAAAAGAACAAAACTCAAGGCATCACGCTACCTGACTTCAAACCATACTATAAGGCTACAGTAATCAAAACAGCATGGTACTGGTACCAAAACAGTGATATAGACAAATGGAACAGAACAGAGGCCTCAGAGGCAATGCCACACATTTACAACCATCTGATCTTTGACAAATCTGACAAAAACAAGCAATGGGGGAAAGGATTCCCTGTTTAATAAATGGTTTTGGGAAAACTGGCTAGCCATGTGCAGAAAACAGAAACTGGACCCCTTCCTGACACTTTACACTAAAATTAACTCCAGATGGATTAAAGATTTAAACATAAGGCCTAACACCATAAAAACCCTAGAAGAAAACCTAGGCAAAACCATTCAGGACATAGGCAGAGGCAAGGACTTCATGACTAAAACACCAAAAGCATTGGCAACAAAAGCCAAAATAGACAAATGGGACCTAATCAAACTCCACAGAGGAGGTTTAATGCATAAGACCTAACATCATAAAAACCCTAGAAGAAAACCTAGGCAAAACCATTCAGGATATAGGCATAGGCAAGGACTTCATGACTAAAACACCAAAAGCACTGGCAACAAAAGCCAAAATAGACAAATGGGATCTAACTAAACTCCAGAGCTTCTGTACAGCAAAAGAATCATTAGAGTGAACCAGCAACCAACAGAATGGGAAAAAATTTTTGCAATCTACCTATCTGACAAAGAGCTAATATCCAGAATCTACAAAGAACCAAAACAGATTTACAAGAAAAAACCAAATCCATTCAAAAGTAGGCGAAGGACATGAACAGACGCTTCTCAAAAGAAGACATTTATGAGGCCAACAAACATATGAAAACATGCTCATCATCCCTGGTCATTAGAGAAATGCAAATCAAAACCACATTGAGATACCATCTCACACCAGTTAGAATGGTGATCATTAAAAAATCTGGAGACAACAGATGCAAGAGAGGATGTGGAGAAAAAGGAACACTTTTACACTGTTGGTGAGAGTGTAAATTAGTTCAACCATTGTAGAAGACAGTGTGGTGATTCCTCAAGGACCTAGAAATAGAAATTCCATTTGACCCAGCAATCCCATTACTGGGTATATATCCAAAGAATTATAAATAATTCTATTATAAAGACACAAGCACATGTATGTTCACTGCAGCACTGTTTACAATAGCAAAGACCCAGAACCAACCCAAATGCCCATCGATGATAGACTGGACAAGGAAAACGTGGCACATATACACCATGGAATACTATGCAGCCATAAAAAATGATGAGTTTTGATCTTTATAGGGACATGGATGAATCTGGAAACCATCATTCTCAGCAAACTGACACAAGAACAGAAAAACAAACACCGCATGTTCTCACTCATAGGCGAGTGTTGAACAATGAGAATGCATGGACACAGGGAGGGGAGCATCACACACTGGGGTCTGTTGTGGGGGAGATAGGGGAGGAACAGCAGCGGGGTAGGGAGGTTGGGGAGGGATAACGGGGAGAAATGCCAGATATAGATGACAGGGGACGGAGGCAGCAAACCATATTGCCATGTATGTACCTATGCAACAAGTCTAGCATGTTTTGCACATGTACCCCTGAATCTAAAGTGCATACACACACACACACACACACACACACACACACACACACACACACACACACAAAATACAAAAATTAGTGTAGTGGCAGGGACCTGTAATCCCAGCTACTCGGGAGGCTGAGGCAGGAGAATTGCTTAAACCCAGGTGGTGGAGGTTGCAGTGAGCCGAGATCACACCACTGCATGGCAGAGTGAGACTCCATCTCAAAAAAAAAAAAAAAAAAAAAAAAAATTTGTTTTGCTTTTGTAGACTAAATATGCATATTCATATCCTTACTGGAAATTCTAAGGTGGAAAGGACAAAAACTTCATGCTGTCCCATTGTCCAAAAGCTCTGAGATTATACTTTTCCCGAAGCTTACAGACTTTTTTTTTTTCCAATGGAGTCTCACTCTGTCACCGAGGCTGGAGTGCAGTGGCACAATCTTGGCTCACTGCAACCTCTGTCTCCCAGGTTCAAGTGATTCGCCTTCCTGCCTCAGCCTCTCAAGTAGCTGGGATTACAGGCATGCGCCACCACACCTGGCTAATTTTTGTATTTTTGGTAGAGATGGGGGTTTCACCATGTTGGTCAGGCTGGTCTCGAACTCCTGACCTTGTGATCCACCCGCCTCAGCCTCCTAAAGTGGCTTACAGGAATTTAAAATGATTACGTCAAAGTGAAACAGCTTATGTACCTTCCTGCAAAACTAGCACCTGGCTGGGACCCTTTGCCTGGGTGCGTGCAGTGTCTTAGCTCTTTTTATGTTATGTTTTCCTTTTTTATCCTGGTAATACATTAATTGTGAACCAATGGTTGCCTTTCATTTGTCTTTTTTTTTTTTTTGTCCTTGAGGCTACTGTGGACTTTTTAGCAATTTGTTGTTCACTGAATGAAGTGAAACTCTTCATATGACAATTTTTTTTTTTTTTTTTTGAGACAGAGTATAGTTACGTCGCCAGGCGCCAGGCTGGAGTGCATTGGCGCGATCTCGGCTCACTGCAACCCCCGCCTCCCAGGTTCAAGCAATTCTCTTGCCTCAGCCTCCTGAGTAGCTGGGACTACAGGTGCACGCCACCAGGCCCAGCTAATTTTTGTATTTTTAGTAGAGACAGGGTTTCACCATGTTGGCCAGGATGGCCTGGATATATTGACCTCGTGATCCGCCCGCCTCGGCCTCCCAAAGTGCTGGCATTACAGGCGTGAGCCACCGCGCCCGGCTGACAATTATAAATTAAAGTGACTAAGAAGTTGAAATTAGAAAAAGATGCAAAGTGCAGATTAGGTCTAGCTTTTTTCTAGTATCCCATTAGAATGCTAGAAGTTAAATAATTACATATTTCATCATCACATATCTTTGGAAATGAAGAGTAGAATCCTAAATGACTCTGGACTGTAGTACAGAAGCAAGGGGCTGCTTGCTTTCTTCAGTACTGGTGCTCAATTTACCAAGATTTACCATCTTGTTTACTGAACACTAGGTGGTGCTCTTGGTAAGCTAAACTTCTAGGAAAAACTGCAGGCTAAGCCAAGCCAAGTGGATAAAAGAAAATTGCCAACAACTGGAATACTAATTACCAGTTGATTCGTAATAGGAAAGAACAGGTTATGATCTCAAGTTCTGTGAGGGGACACAGCAGGCCAAGAATATGTGCTTGTTCAAACAAAGACTGATCTACACAACACTTTAATCTCCCTAAAACCTGTTTTCAAGCATTTCACCTTTCACGTAACATAGCAGTCTTCTGCAAGAAAGCAACCAGTACCCAGATAGGGCAAAACAAGATCATGTTCAACAGGATATCCTCTAGACAAGACCAGACCTGTACTTTGGACTGTTTCTTATAGTACTCTAAACTATGTCTTTGCCTCTACCTGAGAGGTCTGAAAGAGCAAACAGGAAGCTTTTGGATTCTTGGTGTTAACTGAATGGTAGGGTTGGGTATTTCTCATGTTCCATGGTTACATGCCTTCGCAAAAAAACACCTTAATGAACACTGACTCTTCTCTGTACTTCTAAAGAATCAAAGTTACAGGTGTATTTTCAAGGTAGAATACTCTTGAGATCCAAATCATTTCCAGGTTGTAAGCATTCCTTGTAAGCTAAATATATGAAAATCTAGATTTGCATGAAAGAAGCTGGGAGGGGTATTTTTTTTAAAAACAAAAGATTTCTGGCCGGGCGCGGTGGCTCACGCCTGTAATCCCAACACTTTGGGAGGGCGAGGCGAGCGGATCACGAGGTCAAGAGATCGAGATCATCCTGGCCAACATGGTGAAACCCCATCTCTACTAAAAATGCAAAAATTAGCTGGGCGTGGTGGCGTGCACCTGTAGTCCCAGCTACTTGGGAGGCTGAGGCGGAAGAATCGCTTGAACCCAGGAGGCAGAGGTTGCAGTGACCCAAGATTGCACCACTGCACTCCAGCCTGGCGACAGAGCAAGACTCCGTCTCAAAAAAAAAAAAAAAAAATCTATAGGATTCATATATATGTTTGTACACTTTAAAAATAATTCAATAGGTAACTCAGCTGGGCACAGTGGCTCACTCCTGTAATCCCAGGTCTTTGAAAGGCCAAGGTGGGTGGGTCACTTAAAGCCAGGAGTTTGAGACCAGCCAGGGCAACATGGTGAAAACCCATCTCTGCTAAAAATACGAAAATTAGCCAGGCATGGTGATGTGCACCTGTAATCCCAGGTACTCAGGTAGTTGAGGGACAAAAATTGTTTGAACCCAGAAGGCAGAGGTTGCAGTGAGCCAAGATTGCGCCACTGCACTCCAGCCTGGACGACACAGCAAAAAAAAAAAAAAAAAAGTGTGTGTGTGTGTGTGTATATAATTTGTGTATACATGCCTCCACACGTCTAAGTGTCATCATTTTTACATGGACCCACATATGCTTGTTTAGTTTTCTTAATACTAAACACCCAAACAGCCACCTTCATGGGATCCATGCAGAGGCTGGAGTCCAGCTTCTCCACATGACAGGAGTCATCTGTACTGGCTTTATAGACTGTTCGGTCTCACTGATGTGTAACATTTCATTGTCCAACTCCACCAACGGCAGCATGTGTGGGACTATTTTCTAACTCTTCGTAACTGTTCTGTTCTCAGCTGCTTCCCTTTTTTTCAATGCTCATTATATTTTCAGTTGGTCACCTTGTGGCTTAATTTGAGATAATTCATCTTTTTCCATTTCTTTGCTGAGTTACATCAATTTTTCTCAGCTTCCTCAGTGTTTTTTCACGCTTTTGGTCCATTTTTGAGATTTTGAATTTCTGATTTCACATTAATTTTTATTTCTGCAAAGGCCTATTTAATTCAGATATTGGTAGTTTCCTCCTGCCTGTGGTTGAGAATTTTCATCAGCTGTAATTCACATTTTTTTTTCTTCTCCTAGTAGTTTTTATGGATGTTACCTTCTTTTGAGACGGAGTTTCACTCTTGTTGCCCAGGCTGGAGTGCAATGGCATTTGCAATCTCAGATCACCGCAACCTCTGCCTCCCGGGTTCAAGCGATTCTCCTGCCTCACTCTCCTGAGTAGCTGGGATCACAGGCATGGGGTAGCACGCCCCAGCTAATTTTGTATTTTTAGTAGAGACAGGGTTTCTCTATGTTGGTCAGGCTGATCTTGAACTCCTGACCTCAGGTGATCCAATCGCTTCAGCCTCCCAAAGTGCTGGAATTACAGGGGTGAGCCACTGCGCCCAGCCTTTTCTGCTCATTTTAAAAGGTCTTATTTTCCTTGTCTTGTAAAATCAGTTGGTTCTCTGTAGGCAGAGGCAAGAGGTTTGTGTGGCGGAGTTCCTCGATTCAATAATGTTCTTTTGGTAAGAGTTAAATGCTGCCAGTTAAGTGCCGGCATTCTAGGTGCAAGCCACCATACCTGGCCTGTTTTTTCCTGTGTGCTGCCACTCTAGGCCCTTGCTGCCCTGTGTCTTTACCCTCTAGCTTCCACCTGACTCTTGGCCCTCATGTGGGTTCCGATGCTGGCTCTAGTGTCAGATGCGATTTCTCTGCCTCCACTTAAGTTTTTTGGCCAAGCGTGGTGGCTCAATCCTGTAATCCTACCACTTTGGGAGACTAAGGCGGGAGGATCATATAAGCCCAGGAGTTCAAGACCAGCCTGAGCAATGTAGGGAAACCTCGTCTCTATAAAAAATGAAAAAATTAGCCAAGTATGGTGGCATGTGCCTGTAGTCCCAGCCACTCAGGAGGCTGAAGTGGGAGGATCGTTAGAGCCTGGGAATTCAAGGCTGCAGTGAGCCCTGAATGTGCAACTGCACTCTAGCCTGGGTGACAGAGAAAGACCCTGTCTCAAAAAAAAAAGTAGTTGACTTTTTTTTCTGTCTCATAGGTATGCTGCAGGCACAGATTATGGGTGACTGCTGTCTTTTGTCTTTATGATTTTCAGAAGACCTATGGTAAGAGATTTAGCTTTAGGAAGCAGCCAATATTCCTTGTAAAACCAGAAGCTCAAGTACCTTCCTCTCAAATGTAAACACCCAAGCAAAGAGTACCAGACGTTTAAGGAAAACTTCTAGCATGAAAGACAAAAATTAAAACAGAAAAAAAATGTTAAATAACCTATCAATTAAAAGAGATTGTTACATATATATTTTAAATTAGAGAAAAGAGTTCCTGAAACTTAGAAACCTGATAGCAGACATGAAATACTCACCAGAAGAATGTCCGCAAAGTAAAGACAAAGATACACAGTAACTAGAGAATAACAGGTTCAAGCCAGTAGAGGTACTGCCTGGACAAAGGAGTGCCAGAAAGAGAGAACAGAGTAGATGGAGAAAATTTTTTGAATGTCCCAAAATGGTGGGGGTGTGATTTTATAGCCTGCATTCCTAGCACAGTGGTTGAAAACTGTGCTAGGCACACATTAAAGCACACTATTAAAACTATGGAGCCCTGGGGATAAGAATATTCTATGAGCTTCCACAAAGAAAAAACAGATCACCCAGAAAGAATCATAGATAAGAATGGTTTCAGATTTCTCAGGATCCACACACTGGAACCTAGAACCAGTGAGACAATGCTTTTCAAAATTCTGGAACACAACTTCCAAAGTTAACAATGACATGTGATGGTAAAGACAATGACCTCAGAAAATATATCATCCATGCATTTCTACAAGAAGCATTCGAGAGCATGCTCCATCCAGTAAACCAAGGAAGATGAAGATGTGGCATCCAGCAAACAGGAGATCCGACAGGAAGAGTGGTGAAGGGAATCTCTAGGACATAGTGAAGGGAGACCCAAGAATGACCAGGCGGTAAGGACAAGTCCAGTGCAGTTTAGAAGCCACAGAACAAATGAAAAATCAAGACATTAAGGGAAAAAGTAAGTTGTTGGAGAAAAGTAAAGTCAACATGATTTACTGTATGCCTCAGCTTTGACCAGCACAGGAACAGGAACACGAACCTGATCTTGGTTACAGCATAGTAACAGAAGGAAGACCAGGGGAAGTACATGTCTGCTTGCATATGTGTGGTAAGGATGGTGGAGGAACCTTGGAGAGAGATCTGCTATGAAGGTAAGAAGTTAGGAGAAAATGCCTAACACTGAAAAAAATCAAAAGGCAGCAATGCAATTATATTATTTAAACTAATGGGTGGGGAGATAGATAGCCAAAGAATCATTTAAAACAGTTGAAACTTGTTTTCTCAGGGGAAGAATGTGAAGAACTACTATTTTTCTTTTTTAAAAAAAAAAATTAAGAATTTTTAAAGGCAGTACTTTTTTTTTTTTTTGAGACAGAGTTTTGCTCTGTTGACGAGGTTGGAGTGCAGTGGTGCGATCTTGACTCACCGCAACCCCTGCCTCCCAGATTCAAGTGATTCTCCTGCCTCAGCCTCCCGAGTAGCTGGGACTACAGGTGCATGCCACCACACACAGCTGATTTTTGTATTTTTGGTAGAGACAAGGTTTCACCATGTTGGCCAGGCTGGTCTCAAACTCCTGCCTCAAGTGATCCGCCCGCCTTGGCCTCCCAAAGTGCTGGGATTATAGGCTGAGCCACTGCAACCAGCTGGGACTGTAACAACCATAGAACAAGTTGATTTAGCCACTGGAACAAAATTCAACAAGAATGCCCACATTCAATTCTTGGCTCTCTACCACTTACAAGCTTTGTGACTGTGAGCAAGTCACTTCTTTGATCCTATTTTAATTATAAATGGAGACAAAATTTGCCTACACTTTGCATGTACTAGGGAAAAAAAAGTGTGTAAGCATTTTGTAGAAGACATTTGGAATAAAATAATTTTGGCAGAAAACATCCTAATCTCAATGAAGTAAACAATAACTTTCTGACCCCAATGACATCTTGTTCAGAGCAAAAATTATCAGTAATTTTTGACAATTGTTTGGTAATCATTCAATAAAAAAGAGCTTTAGCTACTTGCAGCTGTTTAGGCTCTCCCTATCTTGTGAAGTGGCTTACATTTAATGTGTTCTACTTAGAAAACTATTTCCAGCTCATGAGGCCATGCCCTTCATACGTCTCACTGATGGTACATACTTGAGTATCGCCATAGTTCAGATAAAATTCAAACGACAAACAGAATCTGGGGGATAAATTCATGACCTGAGAAGTCTAAACAATTATCTTTGAAGCAATGGAGACTAGACAGAAACGTCTGAATATTTATAAACTAATTGAAAAAAAATCCAATGTGCAATTGTTATTAGATATGACATAAATATGTGTAATTGCAGTTCATACCCAAACACAGCTCTCTTTCCTGGATCACATGCACTTTGGGAAAATAATCCGACAAAGTGCTTTGCACCAGTGATTTAATTTAAATCTAAGCTATAAAGTAAGACCTGTCATTAATAAGAAAAACAACACTCGGCGGGGCCCAGTGGCTCACGCCTGTAATCCCAGCACTTTGGAAGGCAGAGGAGGGTGGATCACGAGGTCAAGAGATCAAGACCATCCTGGCCAACATGGTGAAACCCCGACTCTACCAAAAAAATACAAAAATTAGTTGGGCATGGTGGCACGCGGCTGTAGTCCCAGCTACTTGGCAGACTGAGGCAGGAGAATTCCTTGAACCTGGGAGGCGGAGGTTGCAGTGAGCCGACATCGTACCACTGCACTCTAGCCTGGTGCCTGGCGACAAAGCAAGACTGTCTCAAAAAAAACAAAAACAAAAACAACACTCCTGCTTCCAAAGGATTCACATTTACAACTGATAAAACCGTTAACTATTCAAAGCTCATTCACCCAGTTTTCCTTCTCTGCAATTATGCTACCATATTGTTAAAGGAGAGGGGGAATAATCCTTGTTGAAGGCCTACTTTGTTCCATGCACTGTAAGGTACTTTGCACACTGTATTTCATTTAGGTCTCATACAACTGTTTAAGATTGAAGATATTGTGCTTTTTGCAAATAAAAAAGGCTCATGAGGTCACACAATTAAGTGGTCAAGCCAACACTCAACAGATTTATTAATTCTGTTGGACCACTTTTTATAACCCCACCTAGTCTTCACCTCAAACTCATTTGTCCTTTCCTTCAATCCATCCAGCTCTATTTCAGTGCAATTCCCAAATGTTTTAAGGAAGGCTGGAAAATAAAACACGGTAAAATTTTTTTAAAATAACAGATAAATGAACATGTGTATTGATCTCACCTTAATAAGAGCTCTCATATTTTAGCCTATGACCACACAAATTAAACTTTCTTGCATATACACAGTGGTACCTCTATAACAATTAGAGATAAATGCCTAACACCACACTTCCTTCTGCAGCAGAGGGGTGATGCAGATCTGTCTAACAGCTATGGATATTAAAATAATTTTAAAATTCCTATTAAAAGGGCAAGGATTCAAGTGCTGAGAATCCAAACAGAGCTCATGGATCCCACAGACAGTCCAATGACCCCAGGGATGTTTCTAAAATTGTTCAACTCCTATGTTTACTGTTCTCTTTCCCTCATTATCATTTACAAAAATCATTACCAAATGTTCTGGACTAAGCCAGAAAAGCTTCATCTGATGAGAGGGACCATTCAGAAAGCCAATAATGTATGATAAAGGATTAAAAAATCAAAAAGACAGCTGGAAATAACAACCATAATGTTTTCAAGAACATTTATGTATCTCTTTAATTAGATTAGCTTTACAAGCAACTTGAGAGCTCTTTCATAATGAAACACTTGCTTTTCAAATTACATGACTTTATAGTCTATCTGTATACGATCCTGAAAATCTTTGCCTACTATTGATAAAGTTCTGTGTTTTACAGCTGGTTAATGTATTGAATAAAAACAGCATTATGAAGCTTTATCTTTAACCGGGATTAAACACATATAGGCCACAAAGAGTTTTAAATTTTGTTTGAAATAGAGTCCTGCTTGGTGACAAGTTAACAGTCCCACTAACATGAAATGAATGGATATTAAGGAAATGGCCGTCCTGATTTCTTGATCTCTTCACAATGATTTCCAAGAGAGTATATAAACTTTTCCAAAAAATATACAATTTAAGACCTGTCTGGCAAGCACAACCCACAGATAGTAGAATCTGATACTTTTTACAACTGTAGGGGTACACATTTGAATGACAACAGGGGCTCCCAAATTAAAAGGCTGTGGCTGTACATCTTGACAATTAAACAAACCTCCAGTCAACATAAAACAATTTCTACTAACCCTAAAAAAGATAGTGCTTTTGAGTTATGGCCTAACGCCGCACACTGTACTATAGACCAGGTGGCAAAGACAACTTGCACTCCCGGGTTGGGCTGGCAGAGGCACTTACTGCAGAGATGTGATGTTATCATCTCGAGGGAGGGGACGAAATAGAACAAAACTGAATATGGGCAAGGAAAAACAACAAAAAACTATCGCTTTCTCCTGCAAATTCTCCTAAGTGAGATCACTATACTAACGTTTAATTCCACCCTAAGTCCACACTGTCAGCTTCACTACACAATTTTCTTTTCATGTTTTACTTGAATAGTAATGGCAATCTTTTAATAAAAATTACTGAGCTTCCCATAGAAAAGGTCTCTAATCGAATACAAACTATACAGATGCTTAAAATGTCTTAAGTGGAAATATACAGAAAATTTCTGTATACTCACATTTTGGCAAAGAAGATCTAGGACAGTGATAGAAAACCTAAGTGGGCAAGGTCTTACACCCATAATTCATGCAAAATGTGGATCCCAACCTTTGGGTTTTGCTAAAAGCTCAAGAAAGTGTAGTCTAAGACATCCGTCCCAATTCATTCTTTAAATAACAGAAGTCTGGGAGGCCTTGTGTGATTTTGTAATATTCCTTCTTTGTTTACAAAGTAAGTAAGAAAACACATGAAACAAAAATAAAATTATCTGATTTTGCACTTGCTTTGTTTTTCTAAGCTAAACATCTTTCAGTACAGGTAAGAAGGCTGGCATCACATCTGGGAAATGCCTCAACAGGTATCTGAGGAGTTGCTGCACATTAAGCTGGTAACAACACACTTCGGTTTCAATGAGTACATAATCTCCCCTTTGATGCTCTTCAACAGAGACAAGGTTCTTGTCTGCAGATCAGATAGATGACAGTAATAGGAAGAAAACATAACAACAAATTTGGAAGTACAATCAATTTAAGAAGAAGCAAAAGGAAAAGACTTAGAAATGGGACATACTGTCTATATCTAGAAGACACATATACCTGAAAGCTTCAGGAAGCCCTTATCTTAGGAACTTGAAGCTGAGGATAAATCTCAAGTTCACTGAGTGCCAGTCATTTTAGTTTTCAAAAATTTAACTTAAACCCCAGCCTAGACAATATGATGAAACCCCATCTCTACTAAAAATATAAAAATTAGCCAGGCATGGTGGTGTGTGCCTGTAGTCCCAGCTAGTTGGAAGGCTGAGACAGGAAGATCACTTGAACCTGGGAGGCGGAGACTGCAGTGAGCTGGGAATGCACCACTGCACTCCAGCCTGGGTAACAGAGCAAGGCTCTCTCTCAAAAAAAAAAAAAAAAAAAAAAAAAAGTTAAACTCTTCTTATTGTGTCTTATTCATTGTAAAACATTAACTAAAAGTTACTGGTAGTAAATGGGGACTGTTTTACAATTAGGTTTCATTACTAGCAATGTCAAAAAAAAGCAGCAATCTTTTTAAGAGTTCAAATTAGTGTTAAGATAGAAAGGACTACAAAACAATCTGATTTTTCAGTTATAATTAAAGTGCTCCTTAAGTAAAATAAAATTAATCATCAGTCACTGGCAACAATCATTATTAAAAGGTCTTTTAGGGCAAAATTTAATAGTATGAAGAGGTTTACAAAAATAGATTGATGTTATTTTGAGGAATAATACTGTAATTTTTTCTCAATTCAGTTTTGATAAATTGTACCTAATCATAGAAAAAATTATCCCAAATTCAAACTCGATATAAAAAAGGGAGAGATAAAATGAACTCAGCTAGATAACAGATCTGGCAAAATATAAGAATGAAAAAAATTCTACACAGGGCACTTATTTCATCTCCAGATGTAAAAACCATTTTCAATTGATAGCTTATCTTCTTCCTGTAAGCAATCACAGATTCGAAGTTGGTCATGCAGTACAAAGTCACAGCAGTCAAAATCTTCTGTTTGATGCAACACAAAAAGTTGTTTCTGTTTCCTTATTAAAATGTGAACTGGTTGTCTATTTTTCCTTTAACCCATTTATTCGTATTCACAAGTTAACAAATAGCGTCAACAATTACTGTAGGTGAAGTGGGGTATTGCTGGATCAAAGGCTCTATAAGACGTCTTTACCAACTGAATCTGAAGGTTTATTGAGTTCAACCCTCACACCTTTTTCACCTGCAAGGTAAAAAAAAAAAATAAAAATAAAAAATTCATTCATTCACTAAGCACCAGAGAGCTTCTGCTACTGCTTTCCACTGAATTCCTAATAGTATGGATAATATTTCAACTTTGCAAACATCATCTGAAAACTATCACACCGGGACTTCCAAACACTTCCCTCAGCAACTATTGTGATGAGTGCATTACTTTCAAATAGTAAACCTTCAAGGGTAAAACCATTCTCTACACAGAGATAATGATTTTGTCTTTTATTTTAAAAGCCATTTGAGTTTCTTTAATAGAGTATTCAACGTCCCTGAAAGCATAATTCTGAGCTTCTGCCACAAATAATGGCTTTAAAAATACATAGAAAACGCATGAATATTCCATTTTTATATTAGATTGAAGTGGGAAGAGTAATGGCTCTGGAAAATACAGCTAATCAACAACGTGAATACTCAGTGGATTTTTGGAGATAGAAAGCAGTTAAAGAAAAGAAGGTAAGTGGTCCATCAGATGGGAAACAGACCCCCTGCTCTTGGAGAGGCAGTTCATAAGTGGAGGAGAAGGGGGAACTGGCATAATTGAAGAATCTTCAGGTTCAGTTCAAGAGTGCTGACCTATGTATACCATTAGCAGATATGTAATCTACATGTCTGTGTCATTAACTGATTTTGGTATTTCAGTTCATCTTCTTTGTATTAATTTTCTTCATGTCTACATTCAACATGGAAGACCTAGAGTACCGTTTAGAGCATATACATTTGAAAAGGAAAGGGTATTAATTTAAGGAGCAAATGAGAGGAAGCCAGATGGCCGTTACCTAGAGTTTAGTAGCCTGTGACTAAAAGGAATAATCACAGAAAACTCAGTTTGTATTTGAATAATTTACTCTCAGACTTCTTTGCCTCAAATTTTCTGCATTTTTTTTTGATAATTCTTTTGGTTAAAGATAACAATGAAGATGACTTAAATCTATTTAAAAAATAAGGCAAGTAAGAAATCTGATAAAAAACAAAAAGTAAGTATTCATGGTATTAACAAAGACTATGCTTGAGTTTCCTGAAAGCATCACCTGATCACAGGGTATTTCTGCACCAATATAACCTGGCCCCAAATGATGTTTACCTGTTAGATATTTTACTTTAGCTCGTGCTCTCTCATCTGCATCAAAATACCAAACAGTTATTGCGTACCTAAAAGAAAATTTAGAATAGAATAAGAATGATCACACTGCGGGGAAAAAGTGGTATTTTGCTGCAATGGTATCTTAAAACTTGTAATGCCAAAATTATGCCTAAACTGGAATGATATCAAAGGATAAATTTAACAGCTTCCTTATACAGTAACCTCAGTGGTAAACGGTATAGCTGAGAACCAGGAAAGGCTAAAATTGCTGTCTGAGGTTGATGAGTTTTATGACTTTCTTAACACTTATTTCACCCACTCAACTATATTTTTTGCAAGGCAACTGCAGATCAGAAACAGACAATAGGCCGGACACAATGGCTCATGCCTGTAATCCCAGCACTTTGGGAGGCCAAGGCAGGCAGATCACAAGGTCAGGAGTTCAAGACCAGCCTGGCCAACATGGTGAAACCCTAGCACTGCTTTAAAAAAAAAAAAAAAAAATTAGTCAGGCATGGTGGCGCACACTTGTAGTCCCAGCTACTTGGTAGGCTGAGGTAGGAGTATCGCTTGAACCCAGATGAGGCGGAGGTTGCAGTGAGCCAAGATCACGCCACTGCACTCCAGCCTGGGCAACAGAGCAAGACTCCACCTCAAAAAAAAAAAAAAAAAAAAAAGGAAAGAGGCAATAAAATGGTAAAAGAATGGCTGTTTAAGAAAAAGTACATTATCAATAGCATTAGTACTAAAAGAAGAAAAGAGAACCAGATAAAAGGACTCAAGGCATTGCAGGCAAATAGATTCAACAGTCTCTGAGGACATCACTATATTATAGCAAAGAGTAATGATGGATGTTTACAATTATAACCTTGGCAGAGTTAAATTACGCTAAAAATTCTTAAGGATTTGTATCAAAGTGATTACACTGTGTTTTGTGTTTCAACTTTGTCTAAACTTCATTTTTCTGAAAATCTGACTTATTTAGAATATCTCATTCCAGTAAGTGAGGCATTAAATATTGATTTATTAAATACTACAAAAGACATAGTTATACCTTCTGATACAAATAATGGGAAAATGTACAAATGCTATAGGAAGTGAAAGCATGTTACAAATCACTAGTTCCTGAGCAGAATATAGCAATTAGTTCAAACATATTGTAGATTCTGGCCAGTGGTCACAGAGGAAATAGCAACACTGATCAAATATAGTGCCAGTAAATATGACAGAACGAAAAATCATGTAACATATTTTGAAGTAAAGAGTCAAATGTAGAGCAGGGTCAGAGTCTGGGAGTTTGGACAACTGGAGAGCCTGAGGTGTACAGACCCCCTACTGGTACATCAGAGCTGAGATCTAAGGCGGCCTCCTGACTTCCAGACTCTGCTCTTTCCAGAGCTCCACTACCTTTCTTATCACGTGGCCTCTTCTACTTTCGGGTGGCCTTGGAAATAGGAAAGGTACTCAGACACATAATTTTATGTATCTTTTGCCCATGCCCTAAAGTTTTAGTTACTTAGCAATCAGAATTCTAATATCTGGATGAACTCCCCTCTATAGCCGCAAGTCCTTAACAGAAAGCAACTTACCTTATGTCATTCTAACTTTCCAGCCTCATCATCCATTCTAGGTAAGAACAGAAAAGGATCCTACTTCAAGAATCCTTTTCCTCACATGATTTTCTGCAGCTTAACTTGAAGAACCACGCCTTTTCCCCCAGTGCTTTACTAACACAACTGCACTCCTTGCCTCTCCTCACCTAGGCCAGCTGAGCTTCTCCCTTCAGAGCGCACTTGCCCGTCTCTCCAATGTGGCACCACCTTCCCTCCTCTTAACTCCTGTAGCACTTACCCTCCAGGCCATCTGGCATTTATTTACTACTCCCAAATGTCTTTTATTTCATCTAGAAAGGACACAACTAAACCACATTCAAGACTTCATAAAAAGGAAGGTCTATGAGGCAGTTTCTGGCTCAGAAAATCTTTACAGAAGCAGCAGGGGCAGAGATGACACTGGGATGCCGCTGGGAGGAGACATGGGATTGAAAAGGGCACATTATATGATGTGACATTTTTTCTTTGATTTCCATTCAGGACTTCTTATGATCTCTGGCTACAACCTGCTTAGCTTGCTACTCACTACATGAATTAGGAAGCAGGCAATACAGTTCAGAAAAAAAGAAGAAAAAGGCACAGCTGATAATCAAGTCGGTAGAGCCGCTCATCGTTACTAAAGCCAACTCTCCACCCAGCGCATCTAAGCCTGTGCCTCTTCTCACCACCCCCACCATCGCCTAAGTCAGATACAGCAACTTAATGCCAGCTCACTATCAGAATGTTCCAAGACCTTTCCATAATAAAAAATAAGTATTTAAAAAATTATACTATTTTTCTACAAATATTTACTTTCATGACAATGTCTACAACATCTTGTATTGACAGCCATCGCATAGGATAAATGGTTTTTTAAAAAAGCATTTAAAATAAAGCACTAAACATAATAGGTTACAAATACCTTGTAGAAAAAGCATAATGAAACAGATGCTCATTATTTGTAAGGCTAACAGGATCATTTTTCTAACATTAACTCCCACATATGGTAACCTGCTCTCTACTTTTCTTTCTTCTGTTTGTTTTTCTCTTCACTTCTACTCTCTGGTTACCTCTGATTTTTCTACTCTGTATCCATTTTCCTATGTTGTCCCTCTCTTTCTCCCTCACAATCTTTTAAAAAAGCTACCCTTTTCCTTCTTGATCCTTCTCTCTTCCAAGTAAAATACTCTTTAAAAATCAAAGAATAGACAGTAGTTAAGAGATGCACAAAGCAAGGAGAGAGTGCTAGAAAGATGGGAGGACCCGCCAGGCGCGGTGGCTCACCTGAGGTCAGGAGTTCGATACCAGCCTGGCCAATATGGTGAAACCCTGTATATACTAAAAATACAAAAATTAGCTGGACATGGTGGTGTGTGCCTGTAATCCCAGCTACGTGGGAGGCTGAGGCAGGACAATCGCTTGAACCCTGAGGGCGGAGGTTGCGGTGAGCCAAGATCACACCACTGCACTCCAGCCTGGAGACAGAGCGAGACTCCGCCTATTAAAAAGGAGAGAGAGAGGGAGGGAGAGAGGGAGGGAGGGACGAAGGGAGGGAGGACCTGTGCTTCCCTTTCTTCAGAGTGGCTGTGCAAAGAAACACACATTTAGTACTGTTAATAAGTCTTATATAATTATTTGAATTCAGATGACTGTGCAACATAAATCTTATACAATTATTTAAATTAAAATGACAGTGAAAAGTACCTGGCAGGAAAATACTCATTAGAAAGCTTTCAGTTTACCCTACAGATTCCCTCCTGTCCTACCATACTCTAAACCAATTTTTTCTGAAAAGGAATACTACCTTGTAGCATATGCTGGTTGTACTTCATGAGGGTTGCGACGGTCAGACCAGAAAAACAGCAGTCTATCAAATTTGGGTTCAATGTCAGCAAACTGGGCTTTGCCTTCTGGGAAAATTTCGAAGTATACCTCCACTTACCTAAGAAAAGAGCCAAATATGTAAGTAGGAATAACCAAAAATGCTACAAGATTTAATTTAGGGGGCAAAAAAAAAAGGTAATTTCAATGTCTTAATTGGATTATTCACAAATACACCTCAATTAATAAGGTATGAAGATGAGCTGCAATTTTAAAAGTATATGCACTGATGCAAGGAAAAATTTATTTCTTATTTTGAGAATTTTCATTTATTTCTTTATTTATTAAGATGGAGTCTCGCTGTCACCCAGGCTGGAGTGCAATGGCACAATCTCAGCTCACTGCAACCTCCGCCCCTGGCTTCAAGCAATTCCCCTGCCTCAGCCTCCCAAGTAGCTGTGATCACAGGCTCATGCCACCATGCCCGGCTAATTTTTACATTTTTAGTAGAGATGGGGTTTTACCATGTTGGCCAGGCTGGTCTCAAACTCTTGACCTCAGGTGATCTGCCCACCTCAGCCTCCCAAAGTGCTGGGATTACAGGTGTGAGCCACGGTGCTCAACCCTTTTAGGGATTTTTATAAAAACCTGATGAAACACATGAATGTTATCTGAATTTAAAAGCTTAAAATGATGCTTGAAAGTTTTGAAAACTACTAAACATTTATTTATGTATGCTAATGATTTGTTTAACCCATTCTTAAAATAATTTCAAGAAATTTTGACAAATTATTAGAATTAGATTTCTAACACTTTACCATACTTTAAAGTTCAACAAACAATAGGATAATGAGAAATACCTCTTATTTAAATAGTTCAACATATCAGTTAGAAAGTGTCATCATTTATTATGACCATCATTATCGTCAGCATTACCATCACCATCAGCATGCTGTTCATGAGAACCTGTGGCTCCCCCCTTTCCAGACTGGGCTTGATGCACAGATGTCTACCTGCTTGTGAAACTTGAATCTGGATTATTATTATTTACCTGAACACCAACTAGGCATCAAATCACACTGGGAACTGTGGTCAGCTCTGGTGCAGAATAGGGAATAATGCAGACAGACTTTGTCCTTGTGGTGTTTATGATCTGGGAGTACGCAAAACCCAACCAACCAAATAGAGCTCCTTACTCCTGAATAACACTTCTAAGCAGGCAGACACTTGAAAGAAACTCTAACACTTGGTCAGGACAGTAAGAAGTTTGAGCCTAAACCTAGAATCTACAGTTAAAGAAAAGGTTTATCAGGATCACCCTCAGGTAGGTTAAATTCTAGCTACTCTGATGCCCTTGCCAATTTTCCTCAACTTCCAGTTGTTCAGAGTGATTCCTTAGGCGATTATGCAAACATCTGAAGAACCTCCAGACTGACTGAGGATGTGTCTTCTTTCCTTTTCCTTTTTTCCTGCTCCTTTCCCTTTGATTGAAGTCACTGGGAGTACCACAGGTGACCTGCTGAAAATGTTGGCTACTTGACACTTCCACTCTTCCTCTGGGAAACTTTCTCTGACCTCTGAATTAGGTCTCCTGTAAGCTCTCATAGCAATCTGTCTTGACACTTGGCATAACCATCTGTAACTGTCAATCTTTCTGATCTGTATCCTCCAATAGAACCTAAGCTCTGCCACGGCTAATTCCATTTCCACTATATCCCTAGCATCCAGAACTTCTGGCACAATAAATACTAAGTGCAATCTTGCAATGAAAATTTTCTATTCTATATATAAAAACACTAGGGACTTTTCTCTGCCTATGTCCTAATTTAAAACCTATATATTAACAACCCTAAGTCTTATAACAATTATAAAACCAACCTAAAAAAAGCCTAACAAAATCTAGAAGTTAGAAGTTGATGAAACATAGTTCTTGCTTTCTAGCTCTTCGCAAAATCTGCCAAAAAGTCAACTTTTAAGTTTTAACTAAAATTACAGCAATCTGTTTTTGTATTTGAGCCTTGGGCTCAAATATGAAATTTATTATCTGCTTCAAACTGTGAAATCTGTAACAGAAAAACCATGCTTGTTGACATAATGCCTCAATATATACTTAGCAGTAAAGTTAGCTCCATTTTGAACTTGGACTAGGACAGAGAAAACGCTTTTATATATATATATATATTTTGAGACGGAGTCTCGCTCTGTTGCCAGGCTGGAGTGCAGTGATGCAATCTCAGCTCACTGCAACCTCCATCTCCTGGATTCAAGCGATTCTCCTGCCTCAGCCTCCCGAGTAGCTGGGATTACAGGCACGCACCACTACGTCCAGCTAATTTTTTGTATTTTTAGTAGAGATGGAGTTTCACCATGTTGGTCAGGATGGTCTCAATCTCTTGACCTCATGATCCACCTGCCTTGGCCTCCCAAAGTGCTGGGATTACAGGCGTGAGCCACTACACCCAGTCAAGAAAATTCTGTAAATCAGTGTGTTTTAGAAAGATTACTGGAGCACTGTGAGCATATCCTAAACGTGTAACACTTTTTAGGGTAGGATTAGGTTTTTGCACATTTAAGACTCAGGCAGTTTCCATTTGTGTGTTGTGGGGGGAGGGGGAGAGAGAGGTGTTTTAAAGGTTATTTGATTTAAAAAAAAAAAAAGAAAGAAAGAAAAGAAAAAGTCACCCTGGCTACACAGGTATGTTCACTTTGTGAAAATCCACTGAACTGTACAAGCCACTTATCCATTTGAATGTTATACTTAAGATTTTAAAAAAATCAACCATAGTCTATACAGTCTCTAGTGTAGTAATATATGACATACTTTTAAAAATCATTTAAATTTAATGAGACTTGGGCTAATATTAAGGAAATATATATTTAAAACAAGAGAGATTAAATATATTGTATATTCTAATCGGTTTTACAGGGCTTGTCAGTATTGACAAACTTCTGGTTTTTTAATAATCAGGGAAAGATGAAATCCTACCTCCAATATTCAATTCAACAACTCAATGCCATATAATATTTTTACAAAAATGCAAAGAATAACATAGCAAATAATCTTTAATAATTATCTACAGGTAATCTCCCCAAAAAGCCATTATCAAACAACTATTCTCAGAAGTATTTTTCTAAAAACTATTAAAAGGAAAATATTTTAATAAACGTCACCTTTCTAAAAAGTTAGATTTTAGATAAATTCTTTAATATCTGAAAATAAATTAATCTACTTTTTAAGATATACCAGTACTTTTTTATATGGCTTTATTGAGGTATAACTGATATACAAAAATGCACATATTTAACATTTACAATTTGATGAGTGTGGACATATAGGTACACACCCGTGATACCATCCATCACAACCAAGGTAATAAAAATATCTATCACCTTTCAAAGTTTCGTTTCCCTTAACCTCGTGTGTGTGTGTGTGTGTGTGTGTGTGTGTGTGTGTGTTTAGAACACTGAACATGGAATCTACCCTCTCAAAATTGTAAGTGCACAACACTACCTTGTTAACTACAGGTTTAATTATGTTATATAACATAGATTAGTATTTGTTTCACACTTTACAAAAATCCACTCCTAATACCCGAGACTAAAAACAAATTTAAGAGGAAAATTGTTAACTGTGTCTGTGACAGTCTCACCTATAAGAAGTATGAAACTTAATGTTTTTGAGAAAAAGACACCTGTAAGAAAAAAGTCAATGCTCAATTAAGTTGCATACCTTGGCATCCCAGTCTTTATTTAGATAATATATACATGTCACACATCTTCCGTCTCCATTTGGATTATCAACATGACGTACATAACCCGTTCCATTGCCCGGATAACAAGCAACCATGGCCTGTAATAATAATGATGATGATTTTTAAAGTCCATGTATAAATAAAAAGAGAGAACAGCTAATAAATCAGATCTTTGATTCTTGGCTACTGATTTACACTTAAATTCTTCTAATAAAAATAATATTTTGTAGATAAGAAAGGTAAGGCTATTCTACATGAATATTTATAGAGAACACAGGATAGGTCAGTGAACAATCCAAGGACTGGTGAATTCTGCTTCACAGTGATAACTCCAAAGGTCAGAAAAATGTCATGGTCCTACTTTCACAATCTTTATACATATAGATAATCAAGATCAAGTGAGTTTTTGTTCTGCTACATGGGAGATTTCTCTCCTCCTTCAGTTCACTTCAGAACACCTGTTTTACCATCTGACAGGTGAACCAACCCAGTCAAACACCCCATCTGATGCTGTCTCTGAATGGTACCAAATTATTATTACTATTTTTTGAGACAGTTCTGGCTCTGTTGCCCAGGTTGTAGTGCAGTGGTGGAATCACGGCTCATTGCAGCCCAAGCTCCTGGGCTCAAATGATTGTCCCACCTCAGCTTCCCAAGTAGCTAAGACTATAAGCGCATGGCACCAGGCTGGTTAATTTCTGTATTTTTTGTAGAGATGGGGTCTTACTATGTCGTAATAGGGATAATTTAAAAAGTCAACTCAACTCCAAACATTAACTCATTTAATGTCAGTGATTTTTGTTTAAAAAAGAACTAAACAAGTTAGCTTGTGTTTACCCTCTTTGAATCAGAAAATTATTTGCTCAGATTATAACAAGATATGGTTCAGAAGATTGATAGATATTCAGCATGAAGGTAGAAAAGAGGCCCAAAAATAAAAAGCACAAAATAGCCTCCATATTCTAGGTGTACATGATAATCAACTGAAATTGGTAAGAGTATTTTTTAAAAAATTCTCAGGAATTATGAAGAAAACAGACAAAGATGTTCAAGGTTATGAGCTATTCTTGTTTTTGTTTGTTTTGATGGAGTCTTGCTCTGTCACCCAGGCTGGAGTGCAGTGGTGTAATCTCAGTTCACTGCAACCTCCATGTCCCAGGTTCCAGCAATTCTCCTGCCTCGGGCCTCCTAAGTAGCTGGGATTACAGGTGCACGCCACCATGCCTGGCTAACTTTTGTATTTTTAGTAGACACGGGGTTTCACCATGTTGGACAGGCTGGTCTTGAACTCCTGACCTCAAGTGATCCGCCCATCTCAGCCTCCCAAAGTGCTGAGATTTCAAGCATGAGCCACCCGGCCTGGTTGGTTATGAGCTATCCTTGAAGTTCTTTATTTCTTCATGTATTAAAGTCAATGAATTAGTATAAAGTTGTCAAACAGTAACTGAATTATTCTACTATCATACTAAAGATAAATCTTAATTTTTAAAATTCACTTGCCAGCCAGATGTGGTGGCTCATGCCTGTAATCCCAGCACTTTGGGAGGCTGAGGCGGGTGGATTGCCTGAGCTGAGCTCAAGAGTTCGCGACCAGCCTGGGCAACATGGTGGATACCTCATCTCTACTAAAATACAAAAAAATTAGCCAGGCATGGTGATGTGCGCCTGTAGTCCCAGCTACGCGGGAGGTCGAGGCAGGAGAATTGCTTAAACCCAGGAGGCGGAGGTTGCAGTGAGCCGAGATTGCACCACTGCACTCCAGCCTGGGTGACAGAGCAAGACTTTGTCTCCTAAAAAAAAAAAAAAAAAAAGAATTAGCACAAATGTTATACAATCCCTTTCAATCCAAAAGAGGAGGGAACACGTCATATTTTATCTTATGAACCTAATATTATGTTGATAACAAAACTGGAAAAGACAGTGTCAATAAATATTCCTCACAAATGTAGATGCAAAAAATCATTAACGAATATTAGCAAAAACAAACAAACAAAAACACTAAAATTCACTTCCCATCCTTAAGAAACTAAGACACTAAAATTCACTTCCCATCCCTAAGAAATTAAGAGGCATCTTAAACCTAAATCTTTATTTAAAAATCCTGTTTTCCTAGACACTTTGAATTGACTGCTGTTTATGAGAAGCAGAATTTTTGGAGAACATTATATATGTCTCTATTTTTCCTGACTCCAGACAGACTTAACAAGGTCCTTCTTTCAGCACTGGAGGTTGGTAATAACCAGGTGTATGGCATGGGCTTAGTGGGTTTAAGGGCTCAATAAATGATGAGCCGAAATAATTTCCTTGTCACTAGTTGCCAAGGAAAGAAGTTTACCTTGAATAGTAACTGTAAGAGGATACTAATTTAACAATGCAATTAATCCATTTGTGGTTAACTGAGATAATTATGATGATTTACACAATATATGATTATTCGTGGGAAAGAAGAGGGAAACTTGAACTCTACATCTCAAAAAAGTTAATTTGGGCCTTTCCAACTATCTGGTAACTTCAGCATCTCTTGTGCAAAGAAGGAAGGGGAAAATGTTTGTCATTCACTCACCCCATCCCATCCCATATATCCATTTAACAAATACCTCTTGAGCATCTACTATGTATATGAAAGGCACTGTGGCTAAAATGATGAACAAAAGAGACAAGGTCCCATGCATTCATTTACAGTAGTCTTTCTTTGTAAGTTTTGCTTTCTGTGATTTCAGTTACCTGTGGTCAACTTAGTCCAAAAAAATAAAATGGAAAATTCCAGAAATAAACAATTCATAAATCCCACACCATTCTGAGTAGTGCAATGAAATATCTTGCAGTCCTGCCCCGTTTTGCCTGAGATGAAACATCCCTTTGTCCAGCGTATCCACACCGTAGATGCTATCTGCCCATTAGTCACTTAGTAGCCTTCTAGAGGTTATCAGAGCAATCGTCGTGGTACTTGTATTCAAGGAAACCTTATTTTACTTAGTAATAGCCCCAAAGTGCAAGAGGAGTGATGCTGGCATATTGTTATAATTGTTCTATTTTATTGTTGATCTCTTACTTTATAAATTAAGCTTTATTATAGGTATGTATGTAAAAGAAAAAACATCGTATACATAGGATTTAGTGCTATCTACACTTTCAGGCATCCACTTTGGTCTTGGAAGGTATTGTTCTCAGATAAGAGGGGACTATTGTACTATGAAATCTGGTCTAACAGCACAAATTGCCAGTAAACAGATATATAACGTAATGTTAGGTAGTGAAGTTATATTTTCTTAAGATATGAAAAAAGTTAAGTATATAGAGAACGATGACATGATATTCTTGAACAGTGGTTGACATTTGTGTTTAGACTTAAATGAAGGGAGTGGCAAGTTGAGCAACTCTCTGAAGGGAGAGCATATGTGGCAGAGGCAAAATGAGCGTTCAAAGGCTAACAAGGCAGGAAACAGCAGCAGGCCAGTATGGCTGGAACACAGAGAATATGGGCCAACACGATCAGAGAGGAACTAAGGAACCTAGGGCTGCAGGGCCTGGTAAGTCACAGGAAGGCCTCTGGATATTGTGCTAAGAAGCGACAGCCAATAGAGAATGCATCTGACTCATGTTTTAAGAATATCAGTTTCAAGTCTGTATGAATAAGAAGAAAAACAAACACAACAACCTCAATATCACTCACCACCTAACATTGGACACTTACTGTTTGCCATGTCCTATTCTAAGTAATTTATGCATAATAAGTCATCTGACACAACCATGTGAGGCAAAAAGTATCATTGTTTTCATCTTCATTTCACTGTTAAGAAAACTGAGGCTTAGAAAGGCTAATGAGTATTCTCAAAGTCACATGACAGGGAATCTGGTTCCAGAGTCCATGGAATTAACCATTGTACTAGACTGCAGGAAGGAAAGAGTGAAAGAGAAGACTAAGTTAGCTATTGCAGTTTCCAGGCAAGAAACCAAAGAGGCTGAACCCAGAGTAGCAAAGTGGGGTGTATTCTGAAGGCAGAAAACCAGCATGATTTGCTAATGGGTGGAGATTAAGAGTCAAGAAAGACTTTGGGGTTTTCAGCCTATGTGAATAAATGAATGGAGTTACTGTACATGAAAATGGAAACACTAGGTGAAAGAGCAGTTTTAATAAGCATGTATGGGTAGGAGAGGAGTTTCTCAGTAGTTGTCAAAATGAGCCAGACATCCCAGAATAAAACAAAACTGACGGCACCAGGATGGTGCCCCAACATGGGATCTGTTTGTATCAGTCGCTTCTAAACTGCTTTCCTTAGAGTCCTAGGGCCCTAGGGTTACGTGGTGGATATACAGGGGTGGGGACTAATGGGCAATGAAGTGATAGAGAAGAGGCTAAACAAGCAGGCTTTATCCCAATCTTAAACTAGAGGCAGTGCTTAGCTGTTTCCTATATAGTATTTGAATTCCAAGTGAGGCTTCTTTGAAAAAATAAAAGGCTCAATAAAGAAAAGTTTTAAATGTTACATTTTGAAGAAAAGTTTTAATAAGTTTAATGTAATTGTGTTAATTAAGTTATACAATCCCCAGTATAGCTCAGTTATCACCATCTAAATGTATTATTCAAAAATGGCTATTACCACTGCAGTCTTTTTTTTTTTTTAAGAGACCTGCAACGCTACTGAAAATTAAACCACTGTAGTCTTATCTGACATTCCCTAGGTCCCCTGTGCTCTGCTCTGGTGACAGGAATACTGAAAAATGAGGAAAAGGAAGAAGGGAGAGGGGGATGAGTGCTCCACAGGGCCTGCATGAATCTGCCAATTTAATTAACTTGCCAATACTAGCCTCAGGAAAGGCAGTAGTTCATGACTGTAATTGTAAAAAGGATAACAAGTAAAACACCAGCATAACCCTGAAAACTAGAGAGCCTGAAAAAGAAACAATCCAATCCACTACTATATAATTCTGAGGTAAATTCCTAATTTGCCACCTTGTAGAGACACCAACTTTAAATGTTTCAATTTCTCATTGAGAAAAATCCATTTATACATAAACAAAACAACACTATTTTTTCTTTTTCTGATATGAAAATATACATAATTGAGGATGTTCTTTTTTATGTTTTCAAAGACAAGGTCTCACTATGCTGCCCAGGCTGGTCTTCAACTCCTAGGCTCAAGCAATCTGTCTCAGCCCCGCAAAGTGCTAGGACGACAAGCGTGAGCCACTGTGCCTGGCTGATTGAGAATGTTCTTAAGATAGGAAACAGCATAAATTTGTTTTTCACTCTGAGAATAAAAGGAAGGAAGAGGTCTGCAACGCTTCTGAGGAATCTAAGAGACATTTATTTCTAGCATTACTAGACATCAATATTGAAGCTGAAATAGAAAACTTATTTTTCCTTTTTGAACTGAATTATTTTAAAACAGAGATACAAAGCTCACAAAATTTTGATGGGTTACAGAACTACTATTTTTACCCTGAATGAAGAGAAAAGGTTTACTATCCGAAAATGTGCCCTATTAAAATATATTATCAAAGCACTATGCTTTGACATAGCACTATGCCTTTTGTAGAGGTTGACAGCTAACATTTACTAACCACTTATCATAGGCCAGGCATGGATTACCTCGGTCATTCTTTATAGCAAACCTTAGGTAGGTATAATTTCTCCTCCCCCCATTTTAGAGACCAGAAAACTAAACTAGAGTGAAAAGAAAAAACTTGCTGAAGGTCAGAGACTCTAAGCGGCAGAGGCAGGATATGAACTGAGGCAGTCTAGAAAGAAAAACAACTTTCCATTCTTCAATTCCTTGCTCCAGTAAGGCATGTATATAGTCTGCCCAAGAGATGCAGACTCCTAAGTGGCCCACCACCTGCTGCAGTGGCACATGCTCATCATGCCTAATGCCCAAGTCTCCCATGTCAAGATGTACAGTAAGTCCTCACTTAACAGCCTAGATAGGTTCTCAGAAACTTTAAGTAAAACAATGTGTAACAAAACCAAGTTTACCATAGGCTGATTAACATAAAAGTTAAGCTCCTATAGCATATTTGTGTCCACAAAACATTGCCAAACTTCTAAAGAAAGACTAAAATACTTCTAATGGTAAACACTGAAATAAATGCGAGCTATATATACATTTAAGAAAGATTAATAAAAACAAGCAAGGTGATTATTTATGCAATTAGTCCACTTTTGGGTTGCAGACGGTTGGAGCCTATCCCTGGAGCTCAAGGACAAGATGGGAATGAGACTTGGGCAGGATGCCATTCTACTGCAAGGTGCACTCACACACACTCACATTCACTCATACTAAGACAACGGAGATATGCCAGTCCAACCAATGTGCACATCTTTGGGATGTGGGAGGAAACCGGAGCACCTGGAGAAAACTCCTATACATGAGGAGAATTTGCAGCTCCACACAGACAGTGGCTCAGCCAGGAACTGATTCTTTCTCCCTCATCAACATATAACAAAATGACACTGAATAGAATAATGTTATTCAAGAACCTGCTGTATTGCATATAGTATTTTTCAGTTCTACAGCTATACCTTTTAAGTCTCTTCCCCATCCACTCCCAAGGCACACAAAAACATCACTATCACTACATTTGGGGTCTATAAAAACCTAGTTCAAATATGGAAGAAAACAGGTCATGCTGGTAGGCCATCCAGGTGGGGATGTTCAAAGGGTAGTTGGAAACCTGAGCGTGGAACTCCAAAAAACAAGTCATGACTGGAAATGTAAGTTTAGGAGCCATCTTTGCATGTGACAGTTGAAGCCATGTGCCTGCCACAGATTGCAAGGAAGGAAGTATAGAGAGAAGAGAACAGAGCACAGATTCTTATGGAACAGTCATTTAGAGTAAGAACTCTCATTCTAAATAAGAGTTGATAAATAAAGTTGCTGCTTTCTTGATCACAGTAAACAACTAAGTGGTCAAAAGCTTATTTATTGTAAATGATTTCTGACTAATTTTTTGACTAATTTCTTAGTGTAACTGATAAATATATTTTTTTTTCAAAAAAGACATAAGGGCATATAGGTTGTTTCCTTAAAAACTAAAAAATGCTATTATAATAATACTGTGATCAAAAATAGTTTTGAAGGTTAATCTTTGTAGGTCTTTGACATCTTTCTAAAATTAAATTACTATAAGTGAAATTACTAGGCCTTAAAGCTTTTTAATTGCTGAAATGTTCTCCAGAATGACTGCATGAGCTTATATTCCTACTAGCTTTGTATGGGTGCCCATATCTTCTTAACCATTTGCCAACCCAGGGTAGTTAAGTTTTAATCTTTTGAAAATAGCTCAATTTGATAGATAACCATTTATCTTACTAATGTTTTAATTACACCTTATACTTTTAAAAGTCAGCATTTTTCATATTTATATTGGCCATTTAATTCTTCAACTGCTTGCTCATATCCTTTACCTACTTTTCTACTGGGTTAATCTTTTCCCTACTGATTTATTATTATTATTTTAGAGACAGTGTTCACTCTGTCACCCAGGCTGGAGTGCAGTGGCGTGATCACAGTTCACTGTAACTTTGAACTCCTGGGCTCAAAAATCCTCCCAAGTAGCTGGCACTACAGGAACCTGCCACCACACCTGGCTAATTTTTTTAATGTTTTGTACAGATGGGCTCTCCCTATGTTGTTCAGCCTGGTCTTGAACTTTTGGCCTCAAGTGATCCTCCCACCCTGGTCTCACAAACCACTGAGATTACAGGTGTCAGCCACCACATCTGGCCCCTACTGATTTTTAAGAGCTCTTTGGTTATTAACCACTGTCATATGACACAACAACAATTTCAATCTTTTATTCTTCTTGTGTAGAAGAGTATGTTAATATAAAGTTTTTATTATTTGTACAGGAAAGCAGCATATAATTATATTAATTATCAATGTAAAAGTTTTTAAATCCGAAAGTCCTCCCACGTTTATAGAAATATGAAAAATGCAGAAAAAAAATTAAAGAAGAAATAGCATTGATCCAAATCACTCTCCAAATGGCCCAAGAATTATGAATTGTTTAATAATCTAACACCAAACTATTTTCCTTAATGGCCCTAATTCTAGCCCAAGATAAAAATCTTAAAGACACACTTACAAATCAACCTAAATGTGATGCTCCCAAGAGACAGTATAATCTAGAGATATAAAATGATGCCTCAGTACTCTCTGAGCTTTCATTTCCCTTTTAGCGAACAATTGATAAAGTTATACTTTACAAATGAGGAATCCATCTGGTGAAACACGTTCTATTTTGAGCTGTCTAGCTCTGATGTCACAACAGAGATCTACAATTTGTTAACCTTAGCTAAAATTTTACCAGCACCACACAACTCCTCCTTAGGTTCCCCAGCAGGGCTCTGGGGTATTTATACCACACATACCACTCCCACCGCAAACTTCATGAGGAAGACAGAGCAATCTCTCCCCCACAAGAAGACTGGGGTTCCTGAGCAGGTCCCAGCTTGATCCCCTCCCAGAGAATTACACGACATCATTCCAGCCCATGCAAGGAAGTATCACTGTTAAGACAGATGCTCTGACAACTATGGCAAACTTGTTATATTATTAATATAACTCCTTGGCAGAGTCTGCAACAGAACAACACACTTAGCTGCCTGACATTACAAACATTCATTCTGGTACTTCTTGAGGCTCACTGAGCAGGTACTGCACTAGGCATGAGGATACAGAGATTATAAGTTAAACATCTGTTTCAATTCCAGGGTCTAGAAGAGAATTATGATTTAAATTCTTTAAGTTATTTTGGCACAAACAGTGTAATTATTATTTGATTTAATGGACTAGAGGACATGGGTGAGAGAGGTTCCTCACATTCATCCTGGAGCAGCTAGTTAACATGCAAGACCAAGACTGGATATAAATAATCATCAGTAAATGGGGAAAGCTTGTAATCAGAAACCTTACTCCAGTGAGACAACTCAAGAAGCCTTATCTCACCTCAAAGCCAGAGAATTTGGTAATTAACAGTATTAGAAATTATGACAGTATTAGAAAAGAATGGTGCTCAAGAACGGTGTTATGGCTACTTACACTGTATAGGGACCACTGCTCTTACGTGAACATATACATGAATCTAGTGAATCTAGTGGCCTACTCTTAGGGACTGTACCCTGAGCCTTATGACTCCTGCTGGTTCTGTTAATTCCCCATAAAGGAATTCTGTTGTCTGATTCCAGTTAGGTTCAGCTGAATCCTAAAAGCATACTAGCATTTTTGCCTTAAATAAACCTTTCATAAAAGGTGCTTGGCAGGCGGGTGTGGTGGCTCATGCCTGTAATCCCAGTACTTTGGGAGGCCGAGGCAGGATCATCTGAGGTTAGGAGTTTGAGACCAGCTTGGCCAACATGGCGAAACCACATCTTTACTAAAAATACAAAAATCAGCCAAGTGTGGTGGCACACGCCTGTAATCCCAGCTACTTGGGAGGCTAAGGCAGGAGAATCGGTTGAACCTAGGAGGCAGAGGTTGCAGTGAGCCGACACTGTGCCACTGCATTCCAGCCTGGGCAACAGAACGAGATTCTGAATCAAAAAAAAAAAAATGTGCTCATTAGATATTCTGAAAGGATAAGAAAGTAGGAATTTCATCCACCTAATAAAACAGTATTTTTGTGCTTGCTTGCTAAAATTTTTTTTTAATGTGTGGCAGAAATCAGTATGAGTTTTGTTTTCCCAGTTAACATGCCATTTAGAAGCTCGATTCTGGGGGAAGAGATCTGTAACACTCATTTAACTGTAGCCTCCAAACAACAGCAGTACCTCTCAATAAATGCCTAATACCTGTAAACAACTACTGGCTCAGGTCGGGTCACAACAGGCAAACAGTTATGCAAAGGCACACAGTACAGTGTAATAAACACCACAACAGAGTCTTACTTACACAGGGTACCCCAGGCAACAAAGACATAAGTAACTTTGTCACAGGAATGGGGTATTAGAAAAGACTTTACAGAAAAAGTGACATATGTGCAGAATTTTGAAAGATTAAAAATAGAAGTTTTCCAGAGTAGGAGAAGATTCTATCTGTACAAGGAAAAGAATATTTGTGAAAACAGAATCAATATGGAGCCCTGAGAGAAAATCAAATAGAAAAACTGTTGGAAGACGAAGTGCAGTGTGGAGCAATAGGGATGGGGCAGGAGAGACAGGCAGGGGCAGCTCATAAAGGCTCTCACTGACTCAGGGAGGAACTTTACTTTATAGGGCCAGTGTTGGCCAACTGTGTTCAGTAAGAATCACTTGGGTTACTTCCTATATTATAATGATTCTCATCCCCTCTGCTTGAAATTATGACTTATTAGGTATGGCATGAGCCTGAGATCCTGTACTTTCTTTTCCTTGACCATTATTCCTTAATAAGAGATCTTATACTTTAAAAAAGCACTTCATTCTAGTTGGCAAAGGCCAGAAAGAAAAGAGTTTTTGAATGATAATAATCATTTTTCCAATTTATACACATCACTCAATCTACTTGCAGAGGATGGCCCAGATGACACGGAATAAGAGGTTAGGAACACACTGCTGACAGATGAGAGCCAGAATAAAGGGCAGTGAGACTGGAGAGGGCAGGGCAGCTTAGAGCGACGCTAAGAGTGGTGCCTTACACATACCCTAACTGAACATGGTCAAAAACTGAACTCCTGATTTCTCCCATTCTCCAGATTCAGTCTGTACCATATGCTGTCGTCATCTGTTTATGGTAATTACATTTTTCCTATTGCTCAAGCCAAAACCTTAAGAGTCATCTCTCTCTCATACCTCATACCAATCTTTCTGGACATCTTGCTTTATTCTGCCCTTAAAATAGTATGACTATCCCATCACTTCATACTATTGGATGTGGTGGTGGTGAGAGAGAAAGAACTTATTTTAAAAAATTAAATCCTAAAAATATCCACTATGTGTTCATTCATTAAATAAATATTTTCTGAGCACCTACTATATGTCAGGCACTGTTCTAGATCTTAGGGATACGATAATAGAAAAGACAAAAAAGTTACTGCCTTCAGGGAACATTCATCTAGCAGGAAGAGAAAGAAAAAAAAATAAGTCAATGTATAGCATAATATATGGTAGAAGATAAGTATTACAAAGAAAAACAGAGCACATTGTATGGGGAATACAATGCTAGAATGTAATTATTTATAGGGTGGTTGGTCAGGTAGACCTGAGTGAGAAGCTGACATTTAAGCAAACTTGAAAGAGATGAAGAAGTGAATTTTCCAGGCAGAAGGAATAACTGATGCAAAGAATCAGGTGGCAATGGGCCTGGCATATGTGAGTAAAAATAGTCAGTGTGACCGGAGAGAAGGGAGCAAAGCAAACAGTGGAAAATGTAGTCAGACAGGTCAAGGGTTGGGGACACAAATCCTGGAGGGCTTTAGAGATCACTATAAAGATTAAGTCTGGTTGCCATGTAGAGCAGGGGCTGGCAAACTACAACCCACTGGCTGTTTTTATAAATAAAGTTGTATTGGAATGCAGCCACACTCATTCAATTACATATTCTCTACGGCTGCTTTGTGCCCCAACTGTGCAGTCTAGTAGCTATGACAGAGACCATGCAGTCCACAAAACCTAAGTGCCCTTGACATAAAAAGTTTCTCAAGTACTGATATGCAAAATATACTGAAGGCTGGCAAGAGTTGAAGGCAGAAGAGTAGTTAGAAGGCATAAATCAGGTGTGGTATGATGATCACTTGGACCACAGTGGTATCAAAGCAGGTGGTATGAAGTAATGGGATACTCATACTATTTTAAAGGCAGAATAAAGCAAGATGTCCAGAAAGATTGGTATGAGGTATGAGAGAGAGATGACTCTTAAGGTTTTGGCTTGAGCAATAGGAAAAATGTAATTACCATAAACAGATGACGACAGCATATGGTACAGACTGAATCTGGAGAATGGGAGAAATCAGGAGTTCAGTTTTGAATATGTTCAATTAGGGTATGTGTAAGGCATAGTGCTAGGAAGTGTGAGTAGAACAGAGAGGAAGACTGATCATCCCAACACAGATGACAATTAAAATGACCAGACCATGCACTATTTCACTGGGAAGAAGGTTGGGATCAGGAAAGGCTTTCTGAAAAATGAGTTTTGAAAGAATATCAATTAGTCAGGTAAGGAAGGAAAGAGAAAATATTCCAAGAAGAGAAAAGGTCATAGCATAGTGTGTGTGTAGACCCATGCTGTATAAACTGCAAACAAGGGTGAGCTTGACGTGTGAGACAAGGAATGCGACAGGTAAGGCTGGTCATAGCTCTGGCCCCTTCCCAGACCTTACTTAGCCCCAATAATGAACTTAGATTTTAGTGGGTAACAGGGAATCACTGAAGAGTTTTAAGCAAGGAAGTGACACATTCAGATCTAGAGGTTTTCATTTGCTTGGGTAGATGACTGAGTGGCACCATTTTTGTAGTACAGCTATAAAGCAATGAGTTGATAAGACTGGTCAGAAAACATGTAAATAAGGCTCTAAGAATTCAATAACTGGACTGGGTGCAGTGGCTCAAGCCTGTAATTCCAGCACTTTGGAAGGCTGAGGTGGACAGATCACCTGACCTCAGTTGGAGACCAGCCTGGACAACATGGTGAAATCCCGTCTCTACGAAAAAATACAAAAATTAGCCAGATGTGGTGGCGGGCACCTGTAATCCCAGCTGAATCTCAATTCGGGAGGCTGAAGCAGGAAACTGCTTGAACCCAGGAGACGGAGGCTACAGTGAGCCGGTGCCAGTGCACTCTAACCTGGGCTACAGAGTGAGACTCTGTTTCAAAGAACAAAAAAAAGAATTCAATAACTGCAATAAAAAGGAACTGATTTTTTTTTCTTTTTCTATTTTTGTTTTCCTGAGACACAATCTTGCTCTGTTGCAGGAGTGCAGTGGCATGATCATGGCTCACTGTAGCCTCAGACTCCTGGGCTCAAGGGATTCTCCTGCCTTCTGAGTATCCTGGCTATTTTTTTTTTTTTTTTTTTACATATTATATTTTTAAAATATTATATATTTTTATTTTTTATAGAGACGGGGTCTTACTATGTTATCCAGCTGGTCTGGTTATCACTTGAATCCAGACTCCAGGACTCAAGTGATCTGCCTACCTTGGCCTCCCAAAGTGCTGGGATTACAGGCATGAACCACCATGCCCAGCTGATTTTTTTCAATAATAGTGTAACTCCCTTTGTGGGCAGATAACCAACCAAACACTTTGGAAAAGTTTTTTGTGGCATGATGGATAGAGATTCAAGTCACAACTTTTCAAGTCACAACTTTCATAAGAGTACAAGTTCTATTTGTACAGAACTCTAGTTCACAAGATTTACAGTTATTTCATTTCAATTCTGCAACAACTCCATGAAGTATGCAGAGAAGTGACAATCTCCATTTTACAAATAATTTTATCTAGTCTTGTTTTAAGAGTGGAAGTGTTTAATCTGTGCATCCATACCACTGCAGGAAGAGTGTGGTTTATGTAAGGACCAGATCTGGTGTTAGAAAATAATGAGGAGTCTGTTTCATGTAACATTAACCTCATTCTACTTTTATCACTTTGACTTAGTTTAATGTTATTTGTTTTTTGACATCATTCTTAAGTTACTTAATTATTTATATATTGCCAAACCTACACACCCTCATATTTTTTTCTGGGTTTCCCCAACCAGATTCCAAGAGAGCATGAACCAGCTCTTATTTATCCTTGTACTCCCAGTGCCAAACACAGGCACTCAACTATTTATTGAATACATCAATTAATGATTTGCCTTGAGAAAAACAGAGATGATAGATTAGACAGATAAAGAAGGGTAACATAAACATCTTTAATACAATCCCAAAGTCCTGGGATTACAGACGTGAGCCACCATGCCCAACTGGTTTATCTTTAAAACAAGGAACCTGGACTACACAATCTACCAATCTAGCTCTAAGCCTACACATTCCATCAGGTGGTGCTTCTGGTCTAGCAGAGATTTAAAATAAAAACTCTAGAATTTTAAAACTGGAAAAGATCATAAAGGTCTGGTCCAAACTCTTCAGAGAGGAGAATCCCAAAGGACAAAAAGCTAGGTCTCCTGATTTCCAATCCTGCAGTGTTTGCTTTATAGTGACATATATCAGACATTTCAGACAGGATTAAAAGAAATGTAATTGGCACCACATAGCCCAAAATCATGAAAACCAAAATAAAATGTTACTTGGTAACTTTTATCATTCTAAAAACTCAAACTCTGTTAGTCACTGCAAAACACAAGGTTTTAATGCTTAAAATAAGCATCTTAAAAATAAGACCACATGAGATTATCTTTTTATTTTTGTGAATGACCAAGTCAAATAAGTAAACAGGACAACCTCAGAAAAAATTATTTTGATAATAAAAGCCTTAAAAACACACTATTAGCTTTTCACTAAAAAGCCCTTATAGAAATACAAGATTTTTGAAACCATTACAAAGGCTAAACAAAGATTAACAAAAACATTTTAATATCTCTACAGATATAGTAAAAATGAAATAATCCAACTAGAATTTTACATATTCAAGTTTGATATAAGAAGTTTAAGAAAACAAAGAGTTCTAGGATTGGAGTGGCTAAACATAAAAAGCCACTTATAAGATTAAAATATAAAGCACAAAATATTTTAAGAGAAAAACTAAGAACTTAATTCAAAAAATTTTCTACTATAATACTTAAAGTAAATGCTATTTAAGTCATATTAACAATTATTTATTAAGGATACTATGTAGAACAATTGGTGGCCCAGGTCTGTCTGGTTCACTATATGCTGTCAACCAGTGTAACTAGACGAAATGTGAGAACTACAATGAGAAAATTACAAGTAAAATGTTATGGTGGTAATAGAGAGGGTGAGGTATGGAGCTGGCCAGCCTGCATTCAATTCTCAGCTCTACCACTTACTAACTGTATTTGCAAATAATGACAGTATACACTTCACACACTTATGGTAAGGATTAAAACTAGAATACATGTAAAAGACTAGCATAGCACCTGGTACCTAGAAAGCATCTAACAAATGTCACTTATTT
Source organism: Ateles fusciceps (assembly GCA_036589455.1). Lineage (NCBI taxonomy): Eukaryota > Metazoa > Chordata > Mammalia > Primates > Atelidae > Ateles > Ateles fusciceps. Next base: position 2,334,809 of record JAZHEH010002229.1, read on the forward strand.
TCATCATTACTGACAATCTCATAATCTTTATCATCATCCTCAAGCAGTCACAGGGAAGATTTTCATCCCTGTCCATGTGTAGACAAGCAGCTTTTGTTTGCCTGGCATCCCTTCCTCTTCTTCTCTTTCCAGGTGTCTCGTTTACTTGGGAAAGCCTGACCTGTAGTCCTCAGTTCTTACCCCTGGGCGAGGTTCACTCTCTACCCTCTACGCTGGACATGTGGCTCAAGCCTAGCCAGAAGTTGGTTCAGAAATGGGCACAGGGCCTAAGCCAATCAGAGGTAATGAAGCTCAACTCCAGGATTTTTGTCAAAGCCCTTGGTAAAGAGCAGCTCTCGTTCTGTATATATCTCCATGATGTAATGCTGAAACTATTCGGGCCATCTTGTCATATCAAGGAGCTTACAAGAGAGTAATACAGAAAAGAAAAGCTGAAGAAATCAAATTTTGATAATATTGCTTGAGCCCATGGTTTCAACTCTGCCACTCAATCAGGAGACCCATAGATATGAAGACCAATACATTTTGTTCTGCTTTGCTTAAACTCATTTGAAGGATTTTTGTTTTGTATCAGTTATTTGCATCTGAGAAACTATAACACGTCAGGTATCAATCAAGACCCAGAAGCTGGTTACCTAAAATACAGTAGAGCTTAGGAAGGGCATGGATCTGTAATCAGAGAGATCTAGTTCCTAACCTTGGTTCTAACAATTACTAGCTGTGTGGCCCTGGGCACGTGCCTGATCTTACTTCCTCATCTGTAAAATGGCTTAATACCTGCCTCAAAAGATTGATGAGAGGATGTATAATGATAATATAAACCCCTCAGTCTTCTTTGTAACAGTGAACAATCAATAGATGCTATTATTATATCACTGAATCCCAAACTGATCTTCATACCTGACTGCTTATGTTCCATGTCCCTGTTTTCAGTGGTCTAAACAGCTATCTTTACCTACATATTCTCCTATCCAACCTCAAATTCAACATTTCCAAATCTCATCCTGCCTCCATGCTTCCTCATCACACCCTCTGCCTTTCCCTTTTAAAAAAAAAATGCTCACTGGAGGTCAATGTTGCATCAATTATTAACTATGTTCCCAGTAGTCTTTAATACCATAATAAGTAGGAGTCATCCTAGACTGAAACTTCTTTCCCATTATCTAATCAGTCACAAAGCCCTGTTTTAAATATCTGCAGCCTGACAGGAAAGAATTTCCTCTCCCTATGGATAAAAACAAGGGAAGGATTTTCCAGCTTCAGGATGTGTGACCTTTTCATTGGCTTTCAAGGAGAACTCCAATCCTTCTACTCCTTTCGCATCTCAGCCTCCTTGTGGCTTCATTTCTTTCCATCTTCAGGATAGGTTTTTGCTAGCTTATTTTTCATTAACCTCAAGCTGCAAATCAACAAATGTAGACTCCAAGTTTTGCAGTTCCTACACCCAAGCTACTAAGCACCAATGGAAAAAGTTATAATCATGTAGACTGACACCACTAAAAGTTGTCTCTGACCTCACCTGGACCTTCAGAACTCCTTGGCAATTTCTGTATTTCTGGTCAGGTTTGTAGATGTTCCTCAAGACAGTTATTTCAAATCTCCATCGCTCAACTCTCTCAGCCGCTATTTGAATCCCAATTTTCTTATTCACTAGATGGAGATATTTTCTATTTACTTACCTGAGGTAATTAGGGCAAACAAGCAAAAACTTCCTTAACTTTTTACCCCCAGATTTCTAAATTAATCTAAATAAATAACCTTTGTCATCTCATTTCCCTCAGTCAAAATGGCCAGAATGCAGGAAGGTACATAATAAATAAATAAAAGGAAGTCACATTTTTTTTCTTCTATATAAGGCTAACCCTGCCACTTATAGTGCCTCTGAAATTTTAATATGCATACAAATCACCTGGGAATTGTGTTAAAATGCATATTCTGATTCAGGAGATCTGGAGTGGGGCATGAGGTTCCACATTTCTTCCAACAAACCAATGTTGGTTTGGGGGCAATATTTAGAAAAAACAGATTCCATCCTTTCTCACCTCCTCAGAGACCTTTCACTCTAAGTCAACACCTGTTGTTTCTCTATGAGTTGCTCCCTCCGCCAACATATAACATATCTGTCTCTTTTATTTTAAAATAAATACTCCTTTGTTCCTCTTTAAGCCACCGTCCAATCATCTCAGTTCTCTTTGGTTCCACAGACAAGTTTCTATGAAGAACAGTCCTATGTCAATGGTTCCAGATTTCTTGGCTCACAGAATCTTTAGTGTCTCAGTGATCTCGCAGGGTACTCCTGGGCCAAAAGTAGTATCTAACAACCGTAGCTGCCTTTGTTAAGCATTAAGAGCTAAACCACTTAGTATTTTAAGTCCTAAAAACTGGATGCCTGTTGGGCACTGCATACTTTTCAAACCTTGGATTCAGATCGGACACTGACAGCCTCATTTCCTGTTCTACCCTGATTGTCAGACAGTACTTGCTTTTTTATCACAGCAAGCACTGAAAATACAGCTTCCCAAAGGTATGACATCACTGAAAGGAATGCAGTGATCTAATATAGCAATCTAAGGATGTTGCTGCACTTCCCTTGAAATTTTAAAATATTCCATGGTACCCTTGCAAGTTAGCTACAGTGCTCTGGGATGCCTCAATGAATAATTTGGGAAACTGAGTTCAGGTGCTTGTCAGAACAGCAGCATCCCTATTGCTTGGGAGGTTGTTGGAAATGCAGAATATGGGCATCCGTGCCAGACCTACTGATTCAGAATCTCCACTTTAACAATGTCTCCAAGTGATCTCCCAGTGACTCACAGACACATTAACGTAGACCAGAAGTGCTGGTCTAAGTCCCTGCTTATGTCTTCTTACATACCATTCACACTAAACGCACTGCTTTCTGACTTTGTTCCCACAGCTCCAATGAAATTACCCCAGGCAAAGTCCCAAAATACCCCACTCCTTTTTAATTAAAAAAAAAAAAGCAATAAATGTCATCCGGTTCTAATCCTAATTAACCCTCTCTGTAGTGTTTGGTACTATTCATCTTCTTGAACTTCTATTATTTCTTGGTCTCTAAAACACCCCTGTCTTCTGGTTTTCTTCCTTTTCTTTCAATACACGTTCCCCCTTCCTCTAATGACCCAGGTGGTTTTTGTTTTTCCTCACCGGCTTCTATCACGAGCAACACCCTTGCTATACACAACTCTTCCTCCAGGGGATTACATTCAATCTCATGCTCACCCCAGTAAGTCCAGGTTGGACTTACTGGTCCTTAGTCATACAAAACCAATTTCCATCTGGATGTACACAAGCAAAACAAATTTAACAGTTCCAAAGCAACTTATTTGTCTTCCCTGGCCTTCACATTGCTCTTCTTCATATATTATTTCCTTTACTGAGTGGCATCCTTGTTCAACCAGTCTCCCCCAGGGAAACTTAGAACTATCATCCTTGCCTCATCCTTCTCCATTTCCCTTGCCCTACATAATCAGTGAAATCAAACATTCCTGCTATGTCTCTAATCTGTATGAATCTCTCTACCTCCATTACCTACATCTTAAAAGAAGCTCTTATCTTTCGCTTGGATTCCTCTAACAGTCTTCTTACACATATCCCTGCCTCCAGAATTGCCATGCCCTGCTCCAAACTATTCGCTACACTCCATTCAACTTAGTTTTCTAAAATTAAAATCTGATGTCACTGCTCTCCTCTAAATCCTTCCATAGCTCCCAATGTGTAGCAGTGCTTCTCAAACTTATCCAGCAAATGGCAAAAGAGTTTGTAGTTACAGATCTAAGAGGTTCACTACAAACAAGACATTTCTTGCAAGGCTGTTTCATTTTAAATAGTCATCTTGATTTTATATTCTATTCCTTGGGTGGCCACTTACATTATTAAAAGAATGCCTTAAATTAATATCAATCAAACTACTTAACTTTTTCTCCACAATAACTGAGTAAAATTACACTCAAGGAAGACACACTGGTTACCTTGTGGCTTCAAATATCATATCCCTTGGCACAATGCCACTAGACCAGGGATTGACAAACTATAGCCTGCAGGCCAAATCTGGCCCACCACTGATACTTGTAAATAAGATTTTACTGGAACATAGTCAAGCTCAATCATATGTGTACTGTCTACGGCTGCTTTCAAATTATAATGGCAGAGTTGAGTAGTTGCAACAGAGACCACACAGCTCACAGACTAAAACATTTACAATCTGGCCTTTGGAAAGTCAGCTGACCCCTGCATCAGAACATGAGGAGTGTTAAGGCTAGAACTGTCTTTATGTCCTCAGCACAGTTCTAGAGAAGGCACTCAAAAATATTTAACTTAATAAATTAGAACGTTGCAAGGAAGATCTCCAAGGGCACATAAAGAATGTGCCCACAAAGTTGATACAGAATGCACCTAAACCCTAAGAAGGAATATATAGGGGCCAAATAGAAATGTTCCTTCATCACTCAGTGAAATCTGAAAGCCTGTGTTGAGATAGGTGAAATGGACTACTACTACCACAGAGGTCAAAGCAGGTTCTAAAGAAACTGATAAGCCCATCAGACCTAAAGCTACCTTCCCAAAGAACCCCAGTATACAGCACTGTATCGATAACACACGCACCCAGTAGCATGTAAGAGAGAGTCAGGAACTACTATTAGGACAACTGCTATAAGAATATTTCTGGAACCTTTGTAATTGTGTAATTTGTACTTCTCCAAATGATGAGAAGCAAAACACTTAACACCGAAATATTTTAGATGCAAGTGAGGAGCTAAAAGTTCATCCTACCTAGCAGTCGATATTTTAAAAAGATAACTATTTCAAGAAATACTATAAGGAATGGTAATTTAAAAGGAAAAGAAAGGGAGGGAGGGAGGGAAGGATCAGCAAACTCTGGCCTGTGGGCCAAATCTAGTCCAACACCTTTTTCTTTTTTTTAAAAGAGATGGGGTCACATTACGTTGCCCAGGCTAGCCTTGAACTGTTGGGCTCAAGCAATCCTTCTGCCTCAGCCTCCCAAGTAGCTGGGACTACAGGTGCATGCCACCATACTCAGACCACCACCCAGTTTTGTAAATAAAGTTTTATTGGAAGACAGTCACACTTATGTGGTCATGTACTTCTATGGTTGCTTTCCTGTTACAACAGCAGAGTTGAACAGTTGTAACAAAGACTGCAAGGCTCAGAAAGCCCAAACTACTTACTATTTGACCCTTTAGGGTAAAGAATCTGCTGATTCCCACTTTGGGAAGATGGATCTGATAAGAGAGAAAGATGAATGTAAAGAACAGATTAGGAAAAACAGAAAATATAAGGGAGATGACATTCATGGCTACTGGGGAAAAAATACACACGTGATAAAGTAAGGAGGGTTTAACTACAGTAGTGTGAAGTGAAGCCAAAAATGGATGTTTGAGCCTCAGTGTTCAGAATGCAGACAGGAATCCGAGACAGACTCAAAGAACATAAATGAATCAATTCAATGCTAAGGTACCATGCCTAAAAGGAGATCAAGAACATGAGTAAAAGTATGGAACACATGATACAAACAGGCAGATTTCAGAAGGAAGATAATAGGGTAGGATTAGTCTGATATCAGGTGTGAAAACTCTAAAATGCCAATAAGACATACATAAAACATTTAATGGCAGTTTGAAGTACACCTTAACAGTACAAAATGGAAAGTCAACTAGAGAAATAGAGTTAGGCATCAACAGTTCAGTGATGGTATCTAAAGATACAGAACTGGATGAGATCAATAAGCTAGAAAAGACAGAAGCAGCAGCAGATCCCATTACTCAGCAACTACAGTGTCAGACCCTATACTGGGCACTTTATATTATCTCTAATCCTCCCAACAATCCTGCTATAAAGGAATTACCCCTATTTTACAGATTAGAAACCTAAGTTTGGAAAGGATTGAGGAAATTTAAAATTCCAAGGTCATACAGCTAATATGTGTAGAATTCAAACCTCAGTCTACCTGAAGCGGCTATAATCCTTATTACATATAAGGAGAAGAATGCTGACATCAAAACCAGAGGGAAATACTATTTATAGTTAGAAGAAAGGAAACCAGCACAGAAGGAATGGTTCAAGAGATCACAGAAAGCCAGGGCAGTACAGCATCATGTAAGCCAACAGAGGAGAATAAAGCCAACAGGGGAGAGGTGGTAATATTAATGGCTCACTATGTGCCAGGTACAGTGCTTTACATATATTAGTTCATTTAGTCCTCTCAACAATCATGACATAGGTACTATGACTATCCCATGAAATAAACATGAAAACAAGGCAAATAACTTGCTAGCATCAAACAACCAGCCAACAGCAGAGCTGGGAATCCAGGCAGCCTGACTCTGAATTTTAACCAATATATACCATGCTACCTGTGGACGCTACAAAATGGTTAAGGATAAAAAGATAGGAGAGAAAAAGGGCAGACCCTTTTACAAGGGGAATAATAACTTTCAAAAGTTTAGTTTCAGAATATCACTTGAAGGCATATGTCATAAGGAGGTTAAAAAACAAGTAACTGTCACATAAAAGCAGATAATATCATCTACTTTTAGAAGCCTTGAGGGAAAAGGCAAGAATATTAACTTACAGGGTTAAAACAATCAAGAAAATGTAAAGCAATTATTTGGGGCATTAAAAGGTCTTTTAAGTAACTATCGCATAAAGGCAGACAGTATCATCCACTTTTAGAAGCCTTGGGGATAAAGGTAAGAGAATATTAACTTAAAGGGTTAAAACAATCAAAAAAATATAAACCAACTATTTTGGGTATTAAAAGGCCATTTTGCTTTGCAAACTTATTGGTTGTGAGAGGTGTTTAGAAGACTTAATAAATGTCCTTTGAGTATCTGAGATACAGAATGTACCTTTTTTATATCCTTTAACAATGGAAAGTGTGCCGTACACAAGAATTCTCAGACCCAAATGTGAATTAAAAGCTCCATGAAATTGTCTTTAAATCTTTAATTTTTGTGGGAAAACAGTCAATATATATATTTTCTCCATGGAATTTTAAGGAGCTGTCAGTCTTCACCCCAGATTCAGAATCTCTGATACAGAAGATCTGTAGTGGGGCCCCAGCAGTAAGGTAATCCTGATGCAAAGCTTGTATACTTACAGAAACTGTGACACCCTCTGCTTACACTGCCTGAGTTACTTGAAAACAGTATCTTAGTAAATGTTTACGGTTAATATGAACTTTAGTTTGACCAATACCATACGTTATGATTTACATGAAAAAACTAACCTGCTCAAAGATTTGTATACTATATTTGAATACTACCAAAATAATGTTCCTTTGAGTGAATGGCTAGGTTTTTCCTTGAGTGTTAGTTTGTCCTTGCTGAAATTAAACAACATTCCAATGGTGCATTTCTGAAATAATTTCAATAAAGGAAAGACTCATTTAATAAATATTTGGCTCACCTCAACCGTTTAAAATTGACAGGCCACATGTGGTGGCTCATGCCTGTAATCCCAGCATTTTGGGAGTCTGAGGTGGGTGGCTCGCTTTAGGTCAGGAGTTTGAGACCAGCCTGAGCAACATGGTGAAACCCCATCTCTACAAATAACACAAAAACTAGCCAGGCATGCTGGCACGCATCTGTATTCGTGTGCATCTGTATTTGTGGGCATCTGCATTCGCGAGCATCTGCATTCGCGAGCATCTGCATTCGCGGGCATCTGTATTCACAGCTACTTAGGGGGCTGAAATGGGAGGATCCTTACAGCCCAGATGGCAGAGGTTGCAATGAGCTGAGAGATTGTGCTTCTGCACTCCAGCCTGGACAACAGAGTGAGACCCTATCTCTAAATAAATAAATAAGAAACATCTTATTTATTTGTTATAAATAATAAACAAGAAATAAACAATAAACAAAATAAGAAATCCTGCATACAGGAAGATCGAGTAGACCTGAAAATAAATATAATACCCCTCAAAACATGCATAAATAGAAATTTACTTCACATGTCTAAGCTAGGAAGTTAAGCTCTAGAATCAGACTATCCTGGTTTGTATAACTTTCTAGCTGTGTGATTTGGAACAAATTTTTAAATCTTTCTATGCCTCAGTTCCCTCAACTGTAGAATGAGGAAAATAGTAATGATCTGTACACCTCATTTGGTTGCTGTGTACAGATTACATGCTGTGTACAGATTACATTAATTAAATGAGGTAATCTGGGTAGAAAAGCACTTACAGCCCAACAATTCTAGTTCTAGAAATTTTTCTTACAAAAACCTTGTTAAAATGTACAAAGATATATCTTTAAGAATATCTAATGTATTGCTGGCATTAGATTATCTGTCACAGAAAAAAATTAGAAATAATCCAAACTTCAACCATGAAGAGCTAGTTAATAATTTACAGTACAATTTTTAATCCAGTATGATGTTTCTGAGATTCATCCAAGGTTGCTGCGTAAAAGATTAGTTCACTTCATTTGACTGCTAAATAGTATTTCAATGTATGATGTAGCACATTCTGTTTATTCTCCAGATGAGGGACATTTGGGTGTTTCCTATTTTTGGTGATAATGAATAAAAATGTTTAAGTCTTTTTGTATGAACATGTTTTCATTTCTCTTGATAGATACTTAGGAGTAGAATTCCTGGGTCATATGAAAAATTTATATTTAACTTTCTGAGAAATGACTAAGCTGTTTTCCAAAGTGACTGTACCATTTTGTAGTCCCACAAGCAATGAATGCATGAAGATTCCACCTGCTCCATGTCCTTGCCAAAACTTGGTATTACCAATATAATTAATTTTGGCCATTCTAGTGTATGTGTATAGTGGTATCTCACTGTGGTTTTTATTTTTCTAGTAACCAATAATGTTGAGAATCTTTTCATGCACTTGGCTATTCCTATATCTTCGTTTGTGAAATAGCTGTTCAATTTTTCTGCCTATTTTTCTTTTGGGTTCTCTTCTTATCATTGAGTTAATACATTCTTTAGACATTCTGATACAAGTCTTTTGTGGAATATGCTTGTAAATATTTTCTTCTGAAGGGGCTGTCTTTTCATTCTCTTTCTTTTTTCTTTTTTTTTTGAGATGGAGTCTCACTCTGTCTCCCAGGCTGGAGTGCAGTGGTGTGATCTCAGCTCACTGCAACCTCCGCCTCCTGGGTTCAAGCCATTTTCTTGCTTCAGCCTCCTGACTAGCTGGGATTACAGGTGTGCACCACCATGCCCACCTAATTTTTGTATTCTTAGTAGAGATGAGGTTTCGTCATGTTGGACAGGCTGGTCTCAAACTCCTGACCTCAAGTGATCTGCCTGCCTCAGCCTCCCAGAGTGCCGGGATTACAAGCATGAGCCACGATGCCCAACCTAGGTCTTACATTTAGGCCAATGATCCATTTTGAATTAATTGTTATGTATGGTGTGATATAAGGGTCAAGGTTTATTTTTTTCATATAGATATCTATGTATTCCAAAACCATTTATAGAAAAGAAAAAAAAACCTACTCAGTACTGAATTTCCTTGGTAACTTGATTTAAAAAAATAATAAAAATCAATTGATATTGTTAGTGTGGGTCTACTTCTAACTCTTAATCCTGTACCATTGATCTATTTCTTCTTTGACCCATAGGTTATTTAGAAATTTGTTGTTTAGGGCCGGGCGCGGTGGCTCACACCTATAATCCCAGCACTTTGGGAGGCCGAGGCAGGTGGATCACGAGGTCAAGAGATCAAGACCATCCTGGTTAACATGGTGAAACCCCGTCTCTACTAAAAATACAAAAAATTAGCTGGGCATGGTGGCACACACCTGTAGTCCCAGCTACTCAGGAGGCTGAGGCAGGAGAATTGCTTGAACCCAGGAGGCAGAGGTTGTGGTGAGCCGAGATCGCGCCATTGCACTCCAGCCGGGGTAACAAGAGTGAAACTCCGTCACAAAAAAAAAAAAAGAAAGAAATTTGTTGTTTAATTTACACATTTTTAAAAATTTCATTCTATTACTTATTTCTAATTTAATCCCACAGTGGTTAGAGAATATATTCTGTATGATTTCAATCCTTAATTATTAAGACCTGCTTCATGGCCTAGCACCTGTTCTAGGCTGGTAAATGTCCCTTATATACTTTCAAATAACATACTTTATGCTGTTAATGCAAGAAATATTCTACAGATGTCAATTCGGTCAAGATGGTTGATGGTGTTAGAATCTTTTATATCCTTGTTGATTTCCTATTTGTTCTAAGAATTACTGAGAAGGAAGTATTGAAATTTCTAGCTATAATTGTAATTTGTCGATTGTGCCTTTCATTTCTATCAGATTTTACTTTATCTACTTTGGAGCACTGTATTATTTTTATAATCAGAAAACATATAAAATCATAAATAAAGCAGCAACTTCTTTTCCATGACATGTAAGATTTTTACAGGCCAGGCATGGTGGCTCACGCTTGTTATCCCAGCATTTTAGAGGCCGAGGCAGGCAGATCACCTGAGGTCGGGAGTTTGAGACCAGCCTGGCCAACATGGCAAAACCCTGTCTCTACTAAAAATACAAAAATTAGCCAGGCCCAGTGGTGCGTGCCTGTAGTCTCAGCTACTCGGGAGGATGAGGCAGGAGAATCGCTTAAACCTGGGAGGAGATGGAGGCTGCAGTGAGCTGAGATCGTGCCACTACACTCCGGCCTGGGCAACAGAGCCAGACTCCATCTCAAAAAAAAAAAAAAATTTTACTGTTAAAATATATATGCAATTCCAAAACTGATAAAATAACACTGCAATTACCAAGTATTTAAACTATATTAAGTTATCAAATTATTCAATTATATAATTCAAAGTGTTCACTCTTCTATATAACTAGACAGTTATATATTTCTGTAAGAAAAACATATGAATGCATGTAGTTTAACTTCACTTCCTCAATTCCTTATTTTTAAACAATAAGCTTTACTGTCTTTGTAAATAACTAAAATAATTTTATACAATGTCAACACTTAAAAAAGCTACTCCATATAATAGAGTAGTTCACATCTTAATGGTTTCATGTTTTGACTGTTAAAAATGTTAATTATAATTAATTTTAGAAAAAAGTATGGAACCTATATGAAACTAAGGGCAACATAGGCCCCTTAAAATGCACTTTTTACTATGAGCACAATTATTACATGAGTCAAATTCAACAGCACAGACACCAAAGTAATTCTACAAATTTTATAGTAGCCACTTAAAAGACATTATTAAGGGTAAATAATCCATAGCATGGCTGAAAAATAGGCAAGCTGCCAAATATCCCCCATTATTTTAGGAGAAAAAGAAATAAATTATTACTTTGTTTTTAAAGCTACCTATTAAGTTATAGGCCATACGGTAAATAAAATACTAAGTAATATCAAGAAATTTTTAAAAAAATCAAATATGTGCTTACATCAGTAAGATCTGTAAAATAAGGTCAGGCATAGTGACTCAAGCCTTTAATCCCAACTACTCAGGAGGCTGTGGCAGGAGGACTGCTTGAGGCCATGAATTCGAGACCATCCTGGCAACAGATAGCAAGACCCTGTCTCTAAAACAAATTTGTTTTAAAGTATAAACTCATTTGTGTGTAAGATTTGATCCAATCACTCTAGCTTACCTGAATCCATCACTAGCTTTTAAAATTAATTAACATCTAAGGGTTTTGATTTTTTAAATATAGCTTAAATAATTAAATTCACAATTACAAATAAAATACTATTGCCACTTGACTTCATTCTGCTAATGGAGAAGGCATAGACAGAGAAAGATTTTTTAATCAAGGTGTTCCTCAGCTGGAATTATTTCATTACCCATGAGGTTACACAACTATCTGAATTCAATTCAAGATGCCCTTATCAACCGAACACTATTTCCTTTCTCACAGTGCCAAATCTATGTGCCAACTGCCTAAGCAACAATAGATTGGTTTTAATTAAAAATAAGGTTCTGACATCCCAGTAAAAGCAAGTCAAGATTTCTGAATCTAAAATTGAATCTCAACTTCTGATACCAATGGTAACCAACTCCAAGAACAGAATTAAGGGCAACCAAGACTAAATCCTAATCTGAAAAGTCACTGCTGAGAGCTAGAAATACAACCATTTTTAAAAAATGTCTTCTACAAATAATCGCTTATTCAATAACTCTTCCGTTAATTAGGTCAGTAGTATTCCCATTTCACAGATGGAGAGACTGGCAGAGTTGCTGAGTGCCTTGCTCAGTGGTAGTGAGCCAGATGACAAGAATCCAAGGCCGTACTAGCTGGTCCTATTCCCATTTCTGGCTTCTGTCAACAAACATCTTCCCCCACCCCGCACCACTGTTCTCCCTTTCCCCAGACAATTCTAAGAGGAAGAAACACTAAGAATCTCTACAGCAGGCACACATTAAAGAAAAAGCTTACAGTTACTATGCAACATCAAAGCACAGTTCCTGAAAATTGGCAATATGAACAAATTGTTCTTCCATGTTCTGCAATTCTGCAGATACCTTGTACCAAAACTATCCAGAGATGTTTCAGATCTAACCATTATAGAAACTATTTTTAATATAAACAAAACTAGTATGAATTCTAGTTTCATTTTTGTTAGTAAGCACCGCCCGCCCCACCCATTCCCCAGCTGTGGAGTACTATTAAGGTTTTTATTTTTTAAAAAATTCAGGTTAATATTACTGAAATGCCAGTTACAAGGAAAAACAAAAATGCAAAACAAACCTGCACATAGGCAATGGGATCATGTGACAGGACAGAATAAAAGGATAAAGGACAAAGAAAATCATAAGCCAGTGTTAATTATTAGTGATAAAGATTCTCAATCCTTTATGGTACAACTGCACATCTAGAATTTCTAAAGTAAGAATTAACCTAGCAAATGTGTCACAACAGGTATGCCCGCCAGAGAAGACATTATCACTAAGTTGTAGTTTCCATCCTGGTATACACCAGTTAACTTTGTTTTGTTCTATAGCCAGACTGTATAAGGCATACATCTTTCAGAAGTCCATTTATACTTACTATTAGTCATGGTGGGAAAGAAACTCAAAGCATAGCTCTAACAGCAGGGAGGGAGCAAGAACAACTGAACACACACAGAAACCTTATTCTACCATAACATGGTATGAAATGCTTTAAAATGTTTTGTTTTGGTTTGGTTCTTTGGAACTCAGGGGTTTTTAACATAGGGTCTATAGATGGCCTTTATTATAAGCAAAACGTTGTGTGTACTATGTTCATTTTGAGTGTGAGAAAGTACATGGCTCCCACTAGATTCTGAAAGTGGTCCACCAGCAAAACAAAGTTATGAAACGCTAGCTTATATGACTGCCTTGGAAAAAACTTGTAAGCTACTGGAAAAGGGTGTTATTTTATTATCACACATTACTTTTAGTCCACCATTTCTTTATTCAAGGCATTTTATTCCAAAATATTTTGGGTTGTTATCACCCAAAACTATAACCACTCTTTGCACATAAATTATCTGTGGTAAATATTTCTTAGGCTATTTTCCTAACCAACTCTGTAATCAAAGAATAAAAACACATTTTAAGTATCAAAACTAAGGAAAATTGGCAGGTCAAACTGTCATTTTTGTTTTAAGGATAAAAATGTTTGAATGCATCAGAAAATCAGATTCAAATGACCTTTACACTGCCAGATTTCTATTATCTACACTCCACCATGGCCCTCTTTTAATCCAGTTAAAGCAACTGCTTTTCCCACGTTGATTAATCCTTGAATCTAGAAATGTGGTTAAGGCCAAAAGGTTTTCTAATCATAAAATAAATATTTCTCATCTTGTTAAACTCATGCCCTCTTTTGTTAAATATAACTGTTACATCTCCTTCCATGTATTTGAAATTTTTAGTAAATTACAGTTCTAAAACCAAATCAAAGACATGATGATTTTAGAAGCTTAAAATTTTGCTCTTGAAAATTTTACTCTGCACATCAATGGGGTATCGATGTTGAACTCTGTATCTGCTTTCTAGCTACAAGCTTTCCTCTTCTAGGTCTTGTAAGAAGGGTATATAAAGAAGTCACTTTCAACATTATATCTATTATGCTGCTTTGTTTTAAAGGATTCACACACCATTGGTTGGGGTGAAGGACATAGGATACGCAGGCCCTTTCTCCATGAGATTCATGGATGTGCGAAGTTCTACTGCAGTTCATAACCTGATCAACTGACTTGTGGCCTACGCAATGGCATAAAACTTCATTTCACCTTTACAGCAAACCTTTCTCCTAGTACTTGGAGTTAAAAATAGTTTAAGCCATGTTGGCCTGGGCTATTTTTATCTGGAAAATAGGGACTAGAAACAGCATAGCAAGCACAGAACGGCGAGTTGACCACAACAGGATGAAAACTCTCACAGACTTTTAAAAAGTCTCACTACAGTTTTAGAAATCAGATGGAAAGATGGTAAAGCAGAGGTGAGGCACAGGGCAGAGGATCAGCTAGGGCAATTCACTGAGTGTTAAGAAGACATGACTAATACTGTACACAAAAGGCAATAATAAAAGTCCTCTGCCTAAGACAGAATAACATAAAACCTTTCCTTCCCCTGCCCTTACAAATTTCTAGAGAGGATAATTTGGGAATAAAAGGTATATAAGGTTTTTGAGAAAGAGAGATCAAAGGATATTCAGAGTTAAGGAGCAAGACTTAGCCTAGATCCTAAAGGAGGTAGAAGATCTGAATTGCTGAGAGAGGAGTGTGGGAGTGGTAAACTAGTCAAAGAATTCATAGATGTGCTGGGAGGAGGAGAAGGGGAGCAGAAGAAGGAACACAGTCTGGCTGAAATAGTGATTGTATTGCAAAGAGCAGTAGCAAATCAGGGTGGATAAATGGTGTGGGCCTAAGCAGCTGGTGAGCATTAAATGTGTAAGAATTAAATTGTATCCTCAACAAACCTCTGAAGATTTCTGAGTAAGATTTTTATGAGTGTTGGTAAATTTATACAGGAGGCATATGGGTAGTATATGTAGAAAAATGAATTAAGGGGAAAAAAATACTAACAATCCAGATAGAAAGTGATTTTTAAAATTGCAGTTAGAGTGGTGCAGTGATAATTCAAATATAATACTGAGTCCTTGATGCAAGATGCTGAGTATACCCATATTGAAAATAAAGGGTTCTCACCTCAAGTGGTTCACAATAGTAGAGGAAATGGAAATGGAAACACAGTGAAGTATGCTATCACGGTGATGGGAAGTGCCAGAGCAACAGACAAGACAAAGCTGTAGCTCTGCTTAGAGAAATAAGAGCAAGAAGCAAGTTAGAGAACCTTCTCACCGCTTTCCAAATGAAAGAGCTGAGGAAATGCACAGCAGTAGAAAATGAAGGTAGGTTCAGGGACCTAGGCTCCTGTGACAAGAACAGAAAGTACATGGTAGGAAGTGAAATGTTCTTTATAAAAAAGTAGTAATGGATAGAATGGACTAGAATGATACAAAAAGAAAAAAAATTAGGCTTTTGTAATAATCCAGGACAGAGATGAAGAGTGTAAATGGGAATGAGGAACAAGAAACTGACAGGAAGTTTTAAATAAGTAAAATTTTCACACTAATAGAGGAAAGTATGTTCTTCTAAAACATCATGCTATTTCCAGACTTGGAGACTTTTTTTCTTCCCTTAGACAGAGTCTCGCCCCATCACCCAGGCTGGAGTGCAATGGCACAATCTTAACTCACTGCAACCCCCGCCTCCCTGGTTCAAGCAATTCTCCTGCCTCAGCCTGCTGAGTAGCTGAGATTACAGGTGTGCAGCATCATGCCCGGCTAATTTTTTATATGTTTAGTAAAAACAGGGTTTCACCATGCCAGGCTGGTCTCGAACTCCTGACCTCATGATCCGCCTGCCTTGGCCTCTCAAAGTGCTGGGATTACAGGTGTGAGCCACTGCCCCAGCCAACTTGGAGACTTTCAATGGACTTAACTCCAACTTAACCTTTAGAAGTCTTAGCCTAAATACTCTTCAAAAAATAAAAAAACAAACCTCTCCTGGCCTACAGATAAGTCTCCTCTTGTGTGTTCCCAATAGGATCCTGTACTTACATCTCATAAACATCCATAGCACTGGGAATTACAGGTTCAATGTTGTATTTCCCTCATGGCAGAGAGAATTACTTCGACCTGGGCACTGTGGTACCCTCAGTGCCTAACACAGATCAGATGCTCGGTAAATATCTGTTAAATAACTAAATTAAGTTCACAGGATCAATTTTAGGATCTGTTCCTACATCTCCCCATCAGACAGGCTTACCAATCCTCATTCCTTCCAATAAGGGGAAACTTTAGTCTTAATCACATTGAGTTTGCAATACTTCCAGAAAATTCAGGTGGAAATGTCTATCAGAACTCTACAGATGCCAAACTAAGAGACAGACCAATGAGTCTTTCACAAATCCTAATAGCTGAAGTCATGATTGTTGTTATAACTATTGTTGTTATTTGTTATAGTTACAGCTAATAGTAATTGAGCACTGATTATCTGTTGAGTATTTCTTATTTTCTTATTATCTGTCCTCAAACAGACCTTCTGAATTAGGTACTATTAGTAACTCCTATCATACTGATGAGGAAATTAATGCTTTAGTTGTTAGAAAATGTGTCTAAAATCAGAGAGCAATTAAGTAGCAGAAGAGAGAGTTTCAACATAGGCAAACTAGTTTAAGAACTTGTGCTTCCAGTGAGTGCATAAGATTAAACAGGGAGAAAAAGTGTAGGTTACAGCAAAAGAGAAAACAAACCATAGATGATAAAGAACAGTAACATTTAAGAGGCAGACACTACCAGGAAGAACTGACATAAGAACTGGCATGTATACCCTTCTATGATTCCTTCCCACTGAATGTGGAATAGAAAGTCACGTAGTGACTTGCTTCTAGCAAAAGAATACAGCACAGGTGATGGGATGTTACTTCCATCATTAGATTACAAAGACTAGGACTTCAGTCTTGCCAGCAGACACCATTGCCTTTTGGCTTGCATACTTTACTGAAGCAAGCTGCCATGTAGGGAGGCCAACATGGCAAGAAACTGAAGCCCTTAGTCCAACAACCTGCCAAGAACTTAATGCTGCCAATAGCCACTGAGTGAGGCTGGAAGCAGATCCTTCCCCATTCAAGCCTTCGAAGGAGAAGACAGACCCTGGCCAATGTCCTGACTGCAGCCTGTGGGAAATGGTGAGGCAGACGAAGTAGCTAGGCTGTGCCCAATTCCCGATCTACAGAAAGTATGACATAATAAATGTGTGTTGTTTTAAGCTGCTAAATTTTAGGGTAATCTGTTATGTAGCAATAGACGACTAATACAAACTAAAAAGAAAAATCTAGAAATATAGATGTTCAAGTTCCTTCTACACATATATCTTCTGACAGTCATGAACAAAAAGTGAACTGAGCTTTAGGAAAAAAGTTATCATTATAAGTTGAGGGAAAAAAGAAAACTGAAAAATATTGATAAAAACAACTGAAAGGATAAGACCCAGGCTAGCAAATGGGTAGCCAAAGATTTTAAAGGTGGGTGGTTAACAGAGCTATTGAAACAGTAAAAATGCCTGGTCTAAGGAGTGGGAGGTGGGCAGTGGGGAATCACTAAATTTTTTAGCTAAAAAGCAATTTTCAAGCCATCCATTTCAGAGTAGTCCTAATAGAAATCGATAGATGTCACAAAAGGTAAAACGTGCCTTGAGATAGAATAAAGGGTAATTACATAACAAAACTATAGAAGCCAAGCTCCTAGTCACCATTTATAGATAAAAGTTGGAAATATCAATATTAATAAGAAAAAATTCAGAGAGATGGTTGATATGATTTGGCTTTGTGTCCTCACCCAAATCTCATCTTGAATTATAATTCCAACTGTCAGGGGAGGGACCTGGTGGGAGGTGACTGGATCACAGGGACAGTTTCCCCCGTGCTGTTCTCATGATAGTGAGTTCTCACGAGATCAGATGTTAAAAGGGTTTGACAATTCTCCCCACTTCCTTCTGCCACTTAAGACATGCCATGAGGAACTGTGAGCCAATTAAATCTCTTTTCTTTATAAATTACCCAGTCACAGGTGAAAACAAACTAATGCAGAAAATTGGTACCAGGAGTGAAGTATTGCTATAAAGATACCCGAAAATGTAGAAGCGACTTTGCAACTGGGTAACAAGAAGAGGTTGCAACAATTTGGAGAGCTCAGAAGACATGTAGATGAGAGAAAGTTTGGAACTTCCTAGAGACTTGTGTAATAGTTGTCACCAAAATGCTGATAGTGATATGGGCAATGAAGTCCGGGCTGAGGTGGTCTCAGAAGGAGATGAGGAACTTATGGGGAAGTGGAACAAAGGTCACTCTTGCAAGACTTTAGCAAAGAGACTGGTGGCATTTGCCCCTGTCCTAGAGATCTGTGGAACTTTGACTTGAGAGAGATGATTTAAGGTATCTGGCAGAAGAAATGTCTAATCAGCAAAATATTCAAGAGGTGGCCTGGCTTTTTCTAAAAGTGTACACTCATATGCATAAAGAGAGAGACAGTCTGAAATTGGAATTTATGTTTACAAAGGAAGCAGAGCATAAAAGTTTAAAAAACTTGCAGCCTGATATGGTTTGGCTGTGTCCCTACCCAAATCTTATCTTGAATTGTAGTTCACATAAACCCCACGTGTTGTGGGAGCCAACAGGTGGAGATAATTGAATCATGGGGGGTAGTTTCCCTCATCCTGTTCTCATAAGTTAGTTTCCACGACAACCGATGGTTTTATAAGGGGCTTCCCCCTCCACTGGGCACTCATTCTTCTTCTCCCTGTTGCCATGCGAAGAAGGATGTGTTTGCTACCCCTCTGCCATGACTGTAGCTTCCTGAGGCCTCTCCAACCATGCTGAACCATGAATCAATTAAAACTCTTTCCTTCATAAATCATTCGTTTTCAAGAATGTCTTTATTAACAGCATGAGAACAAACTAATACAGTAAATTGACACCACACAGAGTGAAGTGCTGCTATAAAGATACCCAAAAATGTGGAAGAGACTTTGGAACCAGATAACTGGCAGAGATTGAAAGAGTCTGGAGGGCTAAGAGAAGACAGAAAGATGTGGGAAAGTTTGGAACTTCCTAGAGACTTGGAAGGTGCATAAGACAGGAAGATGTGGGAAAGTGTGCAACATCCTAGAGACTTGTTGAATGACTTTGACCAAAATGCTGACGGTGACATGAGCAATGAAGTTCAGGCTGAGGTGGTCTCAGAGAGAGGTGAGGAACTTGTTGGGAACTGGTGTAAAGGTCACTCTTGCTATGCAAAGAGACCGGCAACATTTTGCCCCTGCCCCAGAGATTTGTGGAACTTTGAACTTGACAGAGAGGATTTAGGATACATGGCAGAAGACATTTCTAAGTGGCAAAGCGTCGAGAGGAAGCAGAGCATAAAAGTTTGGAAAACTTGCAGCCTAATGATACAACAGAAAAGTAAACATCATTTTTTCTGAAGAGAAATTCAAGTCTGCTACATAAATCTGTATCACCTAAGACAATGGGAAAAATGTTTCCAGGGCATGTAAGAGACCTTCATGGCAGCCGCTTCCATCACAGGCCTAGGGAAAAGTGGTTCTCTGGGCAAGGTCCAGGGTCCCCTTGCTGTGTGCAGCCTTGGGACTTGGTGCCCCAGGTCCCAGTTGCTCCAGCCATGGCTAAAAGGAGTCAACATACAGCTCAGATTCTTGCTCAGAGGGTGCAAGCCCCAAGCCTTGGCAGCTTCCATGTGGTGTTGGGCCTGTGGGTGTGCAGAAGGCAAGAACTGAGGTTTGGGAACCTCCACCTAGATTTCAGAAGATGTATGGAAAGGCCTGAGTGTCCAGGCAGAATTTCGCTGCAGGGGCAGAGCCCTCATGGAAAACCTCTGCTAGGGCAGTGTGGAGGGGAAATATGTGGTCAGAGCCTCCACAGGATCACTTCCTAGTGGAGCTGTGAGAAGACAGCCACCATCCCAGAATGGCAGATCCACAGATAGCTTACACCGTGCACCTGGAGAAGCACAGACACTTAACGCCAGCCCATGAAAGCAGCCAGGAGGGGGCCCGTACCCTGCAAAGCCACATGGGCAAAGCTGCCCAAGGCCCTGGGAGCCTACCTCTTGCATCAGCATGCCCTGAATGTGAGACACAGAGTCAAAGGAGATTATTTTGGAACTTTAAGGTTTAATGACTGCCCTATTGGATTTCAGACTTGCATACGGCCTGTAGCCCCTTTGTTTTGGCCAATTTCTCCCATTTGGAATGGGTATATTTAGCCAATGCCTGTACCAACATTGTATCTGAGAAGTAACTAACTTGCTTTTGATTTTACAGGTTCAGAAGTGGAAGGGACTTGCCTTTCTCATATGAGACTTTGGACTTGAACTTTTGGGTTAATGCTGGAATGCATTAAGACTTGGAAGGGGTGATTATGTTTTGAATTGTGAGGACATTAAGATTTGGGAGGGGGCAGGGGCAGAATGATTCAGTCTCTGTTCTCACTCAAATCTCATTTTGAATTGTAGTTTCCATAAACCCCATGTGTCATGGGAGGGAACAGGTGGAGATAACTGAATCACAGGGGTGGTTTCCCCCATCCTGTTCTTGTGACACTGAGTTCTCACGGGATCTGATGATTTTATAAGGGGCTTTCTCCTTCACTGGGAACTCATCCTTCTCTCTGCCACCTTGTGAAAAAAGACGTTTGCTTTCCCTTCCACCATGATTATAAGTTTCCTGAAACCTCTCTAGCCATGCGGAACTGTGAGTCAATTAAACCTCTTTCCTTCATAAATTAACTAGTCTTGGGTATGTCTTTATTAGCAGCATGAGAATGGACTAATACACTGACCATGTAATAGAAAAGAAATACCCATTTTTTGGGGGAGAAATTCAAGTCAGCTACAGAAATTTGTATAAGAAGGAGTCAAACATTTATAGCCAAGACAATGGAGAAAATGTCTCCAGGACATGTCTGACATCTTCCCAGAAGCCTCTCCCATCACAGGCCTGGAGGCCTAAAAGGAAAAAATGGTTTCCTGGGCTGGACCCAGGGTCCCGCTGCTCTGTATAGCCTTAAGACTTGGTGCCCTGAGTTGCAGCCGCTATAGCTACAGCCGTGGCTAAAAGGGGCCAAAGTACAGCTTGGGCTGTTGCTTTAGAGGGTGCAAGCCCCAAACCTTGGTGGCTACCATATGGTATTGGGCCTGCAGGTGTGCAGAAGGCAAGAACTGAGGTTTGGGAACCTCTACCTAGATTCCAGAGGATGTATGAAAATGCCTAGATATCGAGGCAGAAGTCTGTTGCAGGAGTGGAGCCCTCATGGAGAACCTCTATTAGGACAGTGTAGAGGGGAAATGTGGAGATGGAGCCCCCCTACAGAGTCTCCACTGGGGCACTGCCTAGTGGAGCTGTGAGAAGAGGGCCACTGTCCTACAGACCCTAGAATGGTAGATCCACTGATAGCTTTTTACCGTGCACTTGGAAAGACACAGGCACTCAACGCCAGTTCATGAAAACAGCTGTACCCTTTGCAGCCACAGGGCAGAGTTGCCCAAGGCCTTGGAAGCCCACCTCTTGCATCAGCGTGCCCTGGATATGAGACATGGAGTCAAAGAAGATTTTGGAACTTTAAGATGTAATGGCTGCCCTGCTGGATTTCAGACTTGAAACTGGGGGAGGTTACAGTCCCCTGGTTTTGGCCAATTTGTCCCTTTTGGAATGGAAGCATTTACCCAATGCCTATAGACCCATCATTATCTTGGAAGTAAATAATTTGCTTTTGATCTTACAGGATCATAGTCAGAATGGACTTGCCTTGTCTCAGGTGAGACTTTGGACTTGGACTTTTGAGTTAATGCTGGAATGAGTCAAGACTTTGGGTGGCTATTAGGAAGGCATGACTGTGTTTTGAAATGTGAGAAGGACATGAGATTTGGGAGGGGCCAGGGCAGAATAATATGGTTTGGCTCTATGTCCCCATCCAAATCTCATCTCGAATTGTAATCCCATGTCGTGGGAGGGGTGTGGTGGGAGGGGACTAGATCATGGAGACCGTGTTTCCCCAATGCTGTCCTTGTGATGGTGAGTTCTCACAAGATCTGATGGTTTAAATGTGTGGCACTTCCTCCTTTTCTCTCTCTCTCTCTCTCTCTCCTGCTACCATGTAAGATTTGCCTTGCTTCCGCTTGCACCATGATTGTAGGTTTCCTGAGGCCTCCCCAGCAATGTGGAACTATCAGTCAATTAAACCTCTTATTTTTAGTAAATTACCTAGTCTCACGTCTTTAGAGCAGTGTGAAAACAGACAAATACAATGGTCAATCTTTTAATTCCCCAGACTCATGATTAGTCCTTTTCAATTTACTACCTAGATTTGACATTTCCTATTAAGGTGTCAGTACATAAAAATTAGGCTTAAATTGAAGTTGTTTGAATTGAGATGAGATTACAGGTTCCTGGGTTCTAGATTTCACGTTTCATGTTTCTGGTTTTAATTTTTAAAAATTATTTCATACCCAACAATCTAATGTTTACCCATACTTTTGTGACCCTCTCTCACCTTAGAATCAAAAGCAAGCCTTTCTGATGCTTAAAAGTTCTGGGTAGTATATTCTAATTTTAATAGTATCAGTATTATTTTATATTTGGTACTTTTATTTGCAATTCCAATGCCAGGCTCCACATCAAAGGGATGAAGGGCTCATACATCACTGATATTGTCACAGATCATCAAACACAGTCCCTAAGTTATCAGTAACTATCCTCTACTTATTACTTTAGGAAGCTATCATATAGTCATGGGTATCATAGTCATGTGCTGGTAAGTCAATGGAAAAAGTTTTGATATTTTATGTTCATTCCATCTCTTCCCAATTTTCTGTAGCAGTTTTAATTTCAACAGTAAGTTTAAATGAAGATATTTTATTTCTGACTTTATTTTGACATTGAATCTAAATCTATGCTTGCCTTATGTTGAACCATTCAATTTTCTTTAATGTTTCCCTGAAGTTCAAACTTTGTATATTTCTTTTACAAGCATTTACAAGTCATCCTAGTGAGTGGTTCATGCAAGAAAGCACAGACATACTTATAGACAACACTAGAAGTGTTGCAAGGTTTCCTGTAGTAATTCCTATAGGCGGTTCCAGTGGTAGAGGCAATAAGAGCATACTGCACAAAGAAACCATAGAGCCTCTAGAGAAGAAAGGATGGGGCTAGAAGGTCAATAGTAGTAGTAACTAGCACAGCCAATCTGAAGGAATGTGAAAATTTAGAGCATGTAACTTTTTTTCCTGTTGCTTGGCTGGGAAATAAGTGTCAGCAAGCTATTATAAATAGCAACACTGAAAAAGTGAGGCAAGAGAAGAAAAGCAGAAGAGCTAGGGCAGGATAAAATAATGATAATTTCCTTTCAACAGCTCAAGCCAAAAATCTTTAAGTCACTTATGACTCTTCCTTCTCTCATATCCCACATCTAATCTATCAGCAAATCTCATTGATTCTACTTTCAAAATATATCCAGAATTCAATAAATTCTCACCACTTCCATAGCTATTACTCTTATTTAAGCTCCCATCATCCAGTGCCCAGACTACTATAAGCATTTCCTAACTGGCATTTCTGATTCCATCCTTCTTCCCTACATCTACTGCTACACAACAGCCACAGAGATCTTTTTAAAAAAATTAACCTGTATCACCAAAATAAAACCCAGCATCCTTGCCACGGCTTACAAGGTAAAACCCTACACAAACTCATCTTATTCCCTATCCCACTACTTCAATCACACATCCTTTACTCCTTCCACTATAACCACAGTGGTTTCCTCGCTGTTTCTTTTTTGTTTTTTGAGATAGAGTCTCACTCTGTTGTCCAGGTTGGAGTGCAGTGGCATGATCTTGGCTTGCTGTAACCTCTGCCTCCTGGGTTCAAACAATTCTCCTGCCTCAGCCTCCTGAGTAGCTGGGACTACAGGCACATGCCACCATGCCTGGCTAATTTTTGTTTAAGTAGAGACAGGGTTTTGCCATGTTGGCCAGGCTGGTCTCGAACTCCTGACCTCAAGTGATCCGCCCAACTCAACCTCCCGAAGTGCTGGGCCAGAACTCCTGACCTCGAGTGATCTGCCCACCTTGACCTCCCAAAGTGCTCAGCTTGCACACCAAGCACATTTCAAGTTAGGGCCTCTGTATTTGCTATTTAATACCTTTCCTTGGAATACTGCTCTTCCACATATCCATATAACTCATTTCCTCACTTCATTCAAGTCTCTATTTAAATGTCATCTTATTTTATCAATCTTATCTAAAAGAGTACTCCCTAGTCACTCTATCCTTATCTTACTTATTCTCCATCTTAGTATTTACCACCTAACATGCCATGTATTACTTATACATTTGTTTACTGACTGTCCCTCCCCCACCCCTCACTTCCTCCAAGTAGAAGTTAAGGTACATGAGAAGGCGAGCTTTTGTTGTTGTTCAAGAGCCCCTACTTCTTAGAACAGTGTCTGTATGTGGAGGGTACTCAACATTTGTTGAATGAACAAATTAGTGAAAACAGTATCAAAATAGGACTCAGAGAATACAACAAAGGATAAAGAGTACTTGTATTTTGCTTTGGTAAAGAAATAGGACCTGGGACACTGAATAAGGAAAATGAGAATTCCAAACTCATGAAAACTTTATGGTGATCTCAACAAGCAAAGAGAGGCTACAGATACTGTCCAAGCTCTTCATAAATAAAACTAATTGTGAATTGTTTATGGAAAAATGTGATTATGAAGTACAAAGGTGGCAGAAAGTCAAGTTTTGACTAGGAAATAAAGCATGAAATAAACTGTTAACAGAAGATTTTGGTTAACCATCGTTACAGATAGATAGATAGATAGATAGATAGATGATAGATAGATTTTTTAAGAAGAGTTTTAGCTGAAAGAAGAGGCAAAGACAAGCTCTGAAAATGGTCCTAGTAAATTATCCAAATGCCATCATGTAGTCATAGACAATGTTCCAAGTGTGGAAAATAGGGCATAGTGGAAAAGAAGGTAGAATGTAAGCACAGCAGTAAAATCTAAGTAACAGAAACTGTCCAAGAATGCGCTAGAATGAAAGGGAGACTGAAATAGTTGGTGTCACTTTAAAGGCCTCAAGTGAAAAATTAAACAACTAAGCTGATAACATCAATCCAAAGACATACCAGAAAGGCACAGGCTTCAGAAAACATGGAAGAACAAAGATAGATTTCAAGCCTGATGAGGAAAAAAAGGGAAAGGAAAACAGAGTAAACTATAAATCAGAAACAGAGTGGGAAGACAGCTCCTACTAAAGAAACAAGAGAGGAAGGCCTACTTCGGGGCAAATGGCTTTACAGAGGAAAGTCAGATGGATAAAGAACATCTAAGGAAATTAGATAGGTATTATCTAAAGGAGAAAAACTTAAACTAGAATGTCAGATAAGCCAATGTGTAGAATGACAGAAGCAAAAGAGAGAAGAAAGTTTTGAATGTTCAAGCATATTCTCAAACATGGCAGAGGCCCAGTGTGATAGCTCATACCTGTAATCCCGGCACTTTGCTTTGTTTGTTTGTTTGATTTTGAGACAGGTTCTTGCTGTCACCCAGGCTGGAAGAGTACAGTGGTGTAATCATAGCTCACTGCAACCTCCACCTACCAGGCTCAAGTGATTCTCCCACCTCAGCCCCTCAAGAAGCTGGAACTATAGCCATGTGCTACCATACCTGGTTAACCATGCCTGGTTAATTTTTAAATTATTTTTAGAGATGGGTTTCACTATGTTGCCCCCTGGTCTGGAATTCCTGGGCTCAAGCAATCCACCCACCTTGACCTCCCAAAGTGCTAGGATTATAGGCGTGAGCCAGAACTCTGGGAGACCATGGCAGGAGGATCATTTGAGGCCAACAGTTCTAAAGCAAAAAATTTAAGAAATCATCTGGGTGTGGTGGCACATGCCTGTAGTCCCAGCTACTATGGAGGCTGAAGCAGGACTACTTGAGCCAAGGAGCTTGAGACTGCAGTGAGCCATGATTGCACCACTGCACTCCAGCCTGGTGCAAGTGAGACCCTGTACAAAAAAAAAAAAAAAAGGCATAAAATATACCAAAATTAGCTAAGCAGAAATATGTCATTGTTATTTGAGATATAGCATAAAGTTACAGATATGAATGAATTGAATCAAATGTCTGTTGATTTTGTCAGCAGCTCTATGACTTAGAACAAGTTACTTCATCTCTCTGGGACTTATTTTTCCTCTTAAAAAAAAAAAACGTTATTTCTTCTCTTTAAAAAAAAAATGTGTGAATGCAGGAAAAGTGGTTAGGTTAAAAAAAAAATGGATGATCACTCCAAGCCCTTTTTTCTCCAGTTTATGGGAGTGGGATGAGACAGGGAAAGCACAGAGCTCTTAAAAGAAAGAATCAGAAAGACAACAAATTTCTAAAATGGAAGGAGTTAATAGTTAAGAACAGTTCTGCATAGCACTTTACCATCTAAGAAGTACCTTACATGAAGCATCATATGCTTACCTCACAACAATCCTAAAAACTAAAAAGACAGGTATCACTTCACACCATTTTATAAACGGAGGAACTGAGGACTCAGAGATTAAGAAGCTGGATAAGGACACAAACAATAGCAGACCCAGGATCCAACCGAGATTTAATGGCAGAACCAAATCCACTTTCTTAATAATTTTTTTAAAACAGAGATTAGGTCTCGAATTTCTGGGACTCAAGCGATCTCCCCACCTCAGCCTCCCAGAGAAGTGAGTTACCACATGTGGCCCAGAATACATTATCTTTCAAAGTTAAGATGATCTCTCTTATCATCTCCTCCTCCACATAATTGAGGCACTGTGGGTATTTTTGTGGATTATTAGGTAGTAGATAAGAGTTACAAACATGCCGCCCCCTCCATTTTTTTTTTTTTTTTTTTGAGACAGGGTTTCATTCTGTCACCTGGGCTCAGGAAATCCTGCCACCTCAGCCTCCCATGTACCTGGGACCATGGGCACACACCACCATGCCTAATTTTTTTTTTTTTTTAGAAACAAGGTCTCACCATTTGCCCACACTGGTCTTGAACTCCTGGGCTCAAGCAATCCTCCTGCCTCAGGCCCTCAAAATGCTGGGATTATAGGTGTGAGCCACTGAGCCCTGCCTAAAAAAAATCTTTTAATGTAAAATGAAATTCCTTTAAAACTAAAGGAGTTAGTTAACATGTAAACTACACATCAACTCACTATAGAAAATGTTTTCACACATAGTTGATCACAACCTATTAAGACTACCCTCTCAGTCCACATGTCCCTTATAGCTGGCAGAATTACTGCAGCTGTAGTATTTTCAGCCTTTCTGCATACAGAATAACTTACTTTGAACTTAAATTCTGACATAGCTATAAAAATCATTAAACAAGTAACTTCCATTTGTGTATCCTGGATCCCAAGCATATAAAGAGAATGGCAGAAGTAAATTAAGGTTTATTTATTTATTTAGGTTTAAATAACATAAGTTTATTTTCTCATAGTTCTAGAGGCTGAAAGTCTATGATCAGGATGCCTGCATGGTCTGGTACTGGTGAGGGCTCTCTTCCTAGATCAGTTTTGTTTTTAACATCTAAGAGGATTGTCACCACACCTTTGTTAGTGATAATAAAGCAGCAGCATTTTCCTCATCCTATTCTTTGCTCTAAAAGCCATAATCAGCCAGAGCTAACTAATTAACTACAGTAACAGTGAAAAATCTTAGTAATATAATCTGCTGCTTATTGGTCCCAACCTATTTTATTATTCATTTTCTTTACGTATGTTTTAATGGAACAGATGAAGTTTTGGATTAAATTCCAAAAATGTTATGCATACAATTCTAGCATTTCTATTTTAATGGGAAAATGTTTTCCTTCAGAGTGCCTAGGAAACCCCAACAGAAAAGTTCAACACTTTCCCATGGTCCTCAGTCCTCTGAATTTCTCTTCCTCCTATACCCCCAAGTCAAGGCACACTACCCATCACAAACCAGCAGGCCATGGTTTCTTTCTACTGGATATCACCGAGAGTCTTATTAATGAAAACAAGCATGAGCAAGACACAGCATCAAAGGGCAGGGGTAAGGGCAAAAAGGGGAAAATCCCAAAAAGACCACAGAAAGTGGAAACAGGAGCTTGGTTACATCAGTGGTTACAATTACATTTCTGTTCTTCTCCTATACTACTTTATTTTTCCCGTGGTTCCTTTTTTTTTAATGTAGTTGCATAAACAGTGGCCAGATAAGCATGCTTGAAGTAGAAATTCAGGGGAAAACAAAGCCTACACTGAACAGGCCACGGCCAATCATATATCATCTGATTACCAAGCCCTGACATAAAGAACATGCAATATAGATGATGTAAGTAAAAAAGAACATTAGATTCTTAGTCAGAAACCCTGAATTTAAGTCCTAACATGCTGCAGAATTTCCAACGAGTGAACTAACTTTCCTGAGTCCCACTTTTCTAATCTATAAAAAGAGATATGACCACCTACCTACTGCTGTGAAAGCTGACATGAGAAAAATACTACACAATTGCTGCATATAACTTTCACTATCATGTTATGAAGGATAATAAAATTCTGAAGTCTCCCTCTGCAATCACATACAAAAACCATATTCTGACATCTCTTAACAGTTATAACAACAGTTGCATAATTCAGGTGGATAAATACAAAAGTGGATTTTTAAGCCACTATCTGAAATAAACATTGCACAGTCACCTAATAAAAAGTTTTAGAGCCCAACCATAGAGTTTGATTATTCACATATAAAGCTAGTGCTATTCACCCAGTTTCAACAAAATATATATATATCAAAATGCAGTTCCAGCAGTGTGCTAAGTAAGATACATCTCATTTAATGTTCTACCTATAACTAGTGTAGTAAAAAAAAAAAAAGCATAAGTTTGATAGCTGAATGACTTAAGTCTGAACACCAGCTAGGTTACTATAAAATGGTAGACCTCTGCCAAGTCTGAGCTGAGAATCACTCAAATGTAAATTAGGAATAACACTACTCACTTCATAGAATTAAGATGATTATGGCCACACGAGGTGGCTCAAGTCCGTAACTACAGCACTTTGGGAGGACCAGGCAGGAGGATCACCTGATCCCAGGAGTTCAAGATCAAATGATCAGCAAGACCCTGACCCTACAAAAAAAATTTTTTTCATTTGGTCTAGCACAGCATAGTCGAGCTGTGCCTACAGTCCCAGCTACTCCAAAGCTGAGGTGGTAGGATTGCTTGAGCCAGGAGGTGGAAGCTGCAGTGGGCCACGCTTATACCCTTGTACTCCAGCCTGGACAACAAAGGAAGACCCTGTCTCAAAAAAGAAAATTACTCTGATTGTACCTGTATTGACCCTAATTTGATGCCTAACACACTGTGGTTGCTCAATATACAGTGGGTGGTATTTTGATTGCCTTCTCATTTCCACGAAGCAAACACCCTTGTTTTTTTTTCAGGAATACTTAAATTACATGTTCAAACACAATTACCAAAACCTCTTTCAGCCAAGAAGTACAATGAAAGGAATTCCTGAATATAATTTATAGATCCTGAAGTTGTGTCCCTAAAATTAATATAAGCATAAGATCAAATCCAAAGAGTTTAAAGGCCATCCCTTCTTCATCCAGTCCCTTATTACCTGCTACTATGTACAGTTACGTGACTTAAAACCTCAAACACTAGAACTCTTGAGGAAGGAGGTAGCTATTTTCTAATAGCATCCCTACCAGAAGCAATTGTTCTCAGAGCCAGGCTGTCTGCTGTGTCTCATCTAAGAATGACAGGTGAAAGCACTTGGAAAGCTAAATTAAGGAAAGCAGATCAAGAAAGATTTGGGACATCATCTTCTTCAAGAATCTAATTTAAACTTACGTCCCAACTATATACTTTGGTCAGTCTTCATAGCCCTGTTCCCTCAAACTAATTTCTTTCCTGCTCTGAGCTCAGGACTTATGTTCAGATGTGATCCATGACAACGTTCATTTTTAAAAATATCAATGAAAAGCTGGTGAAAGACCAAGGCTGAGATTTCAACAGATCCCCTTTTCCTTCCAGTTTAATATGATTCAACTGTTCCTCTCTAAGACTACATGAAATTAAGATGGGTGCCTTCACCAGCAAGGCAGTGGCAATACGTAAATTAGACTCCACATTGTATTTTTCCCCTCAAAATTTTCATGTTTATAATTTTCCTCATTGCCTATGTTCAGCCTTCCGAGCAGCCTGAGAATCACATGTAATGACTGTCAAAACAGATGGTCTGACACACACTACAAAAGAACCACTGGGAAGAGTCAGCATGTGTGTACAAACATGTAAGTGTGATGCTCTCCCAAGTCAATCTCTCAAAACTCACAAAATCAGACAGAGACTGATGGTGGAGGAGGGTGGCCTGGGAGTAGCTGGATATAAAGAAAAGATCAAGATCTGAGAAGTAAAATGAAAAAGACCTGCAAGAAGTATTAAGGAGGAAAGAGTCTACCATGAGGGAGGAAAGAGAAAACAGACTAGGTAGGAAGTGAAGAAATCTGTGGAGAAAAAAACGTCAACAGTAAAGAGAAAACAAAAAGATCTCACCAAATTGGGAGGATAAAACAAGCCCTCCTGCTCCAATTCCGAGTTGTTTTTTTCCAGGAAGCTACAAAACAGTTCTTTTTCAACAGAAGGACTACATTAACAAAGCAAATAAAGGAAACCAATGCTAAAAATGTAGCCTACCTACACAGAGACATCTGAAAACGGAAATACTTCTTTTCCCTTTTTGTAATGGGTTTCAAAACAGTAGGAACAGGGAGAGGGTAAGAGCTATAAGAGGGGGGAGGGGGAGTAGCCACGCTCTTCCTGAATATGGACAGTCTTTCGACTAAATGCTTAAATTTACCTTTTTGTGGTCAGCCAGCAAATTCTTAACTGAACACAGCGTTTGACTCTCAATCAAAATGTGATGAGTGGTTCAGACAGCATAGGAAATTTAAGAGCTTATGCAAACACAAGACAGATGCAGCATCAGGATTTGCTTTGGGTGGTACTCTAACCCCCCCTCACTGGGTGGCTAAGAACGCCACTAAGGTATGAATTGTGACTAACAGTGGAATAGAAGAAAGAAAAACAGAAAGTAGCAAAGTTAAAGCGCCTACGTTTAGCCAGAAAACTATGCAATTAGCCGGAGAAGTTTGTGAACTGGCAGTAAGTGGAAAACCGTGGACACAAAGGGGCTAACTAGATCAAACAGCTACTCCGAATTCTGTCCGTCTTCCTTACGGGGTGCTAACAGAAGTCCCTTCTATACAGAGGAATGCTGCTCCTCAGCCTAGGCAGTTACAGTCGCGAGGAGGGGCTGCCCGCCGAGAAGGGCATGTCCAGCGCAAACCCGCAGCCCACACTTACTTTCGTCCGGCCATTGATTTTGTAGCTGCCCAGCTTCCCGTTACAGTGGCGGATCAAGTCGTCCATGCTGCTCATGAGCAGCCCAATGGTTTCGCAGCCCGGCTCCTTGCCCTCGATCCAGGTGATCTTATCGCCTCGGATGTCCTTGGACGAATCACTCTTCTGGCTGACCAGCTGCCCGTCCGTGAACTTCCCGGTGTCGTGCAGGGCGCGCACCTCGTCGCCGATCTGCTGTCCGGTCTCCTTGCCGAGGAAGTCGTCCACCACACAGATGCCGTGCTTGTTCATGCAGGGCACGATGTACTCGAGAGCCAGTTTCAGCGCCGGCAGGGGTTTCGTCTGCCCGTTGGGCCGCAGGCCGCCGCTGTGGCTCAGCGCATCCCCGGGCGTGTTGCTCGGGGGGTACAGGTTCGCCTTCTCTTGGAACAGCGACGAGCGGGTCGGCTGCTCCTCCTTCCCGGGCTCGGCCTCGGCAGCCACTGCCGAGCCCTGGCCGCCGGGGGCCGCGCGAGACGGGGACGCGGCCGCCGCGGGGTCGGCCGCGGGCTTGGCCTTTGCCTTTGCCTTGGCCGCGTCCCCGGAGGCGCTGTCCCGGCGCGCCGCTGCCTTCCTGGCCTCCCGGGCCCCGGCCCTGGGCGGCGGCGCTGCAGCCGGCGGCGCGGGGCCGGAGTACTGGTGCGGGCCCACTCCGTGGCCGAGGGCGCCCTCGCTGCCCTGGCACACGAGCTTGTGCTTCTTCCAGTCCTGACGCTGGTGCTCCTTGCAGCAGTAGAAGGAGCTGCGGCAGCGGCTGCAGCGCAGCAGGTTCTCCATCTTCCCGCACAGCTCGCAGTACTGCCGGTCTCGCTCGCTCGGGCTCGGCCCGCCGGGCCCGCCGCTGTCATTGGCCATGGCGGCGGCGGCGGCAACGGCGGCGGCTGCGCCCGAGCAGGAGGGGTGGCGGCCGGACGGCCTCGCCCGAGGCTGGGGAGCGGGGAAAGAAATAAGGGCCGTTACTGCGCCATTCACCCGCTACCCTCGCCTCAGGGAGGCCGGCACCCCGCGCCCTCGGCCCGGCCGCTTCCGAGTCCTAGGCTCCGGCGCAGCGCCGGCGGCCGCCTCAGCGCCTCATCGCCGCCGTGGGCTGAGAAAACGCGGCCTGTGCGGCGAACGGCAACCTGGGCTCGGGCGCGCGGGCCTGGGGGAGCGTAAGACCGGCCCCCTCGGCCGCCGCCGCCGCCTCAGCGTCCCGGGCGGCCCGGCCCAGGCTGTGGAGGAGCGCAGGGCATGCGGGCGCCACTCGCTCTGCGCGCTCTGCACGTACACCACGGCCCCGCGGCGACCCGGGCGGGCGGCGCGCGAGGGCGGAGGGGAGGGCCCGGGGGAGGGCCGAGGGGCGGGGGCCGCGCTCACTCTCGGGCGCTGGCGCGGCGCCTGGGCCGCCTGCGCTCCTCCGCACTCGGCAGGGCCGGACCTCTGCCTCGGAGCCGGGTCGCCCGCCCTCCCTCCGCCCGGGGCGGGGCCGGGACGCAGAGGCTGGTGCGCTGCCTCAGCCCGCAGCGGCCTGCGCGGGGGACGCAGAGGGGCCGGCCCGCGAGCGGCGGAAAGGCGTGGGGCCGCGCGGGCAGCGCCTACACCTGCTGGGGGAGGGCGCCGGCCGCGAGCGGGTGGCGGAGCGGCGGCGGCGGCGGCGGCGGCGGCGTAATCATGGCTGCTCTTCCTGCAGGCCAGCGCGGGTTGTGCGAGGCGCGCTCCAGTTAGGGTTACAAGGTGGCTACTGCGATCCTCATTTTGTAGAGGAGGAAACGGAAATTCAGAGAAGTAAAGTAACTTGCCCAAGGTCACGCAGAACTGACTGGGACTGAATCCAGGAATCAGGCTCTCAGATTCCAAGGCTGTTTTTTCCATTGCACCATCCAGCCTCTATTTCAAGAAGCCGTGAAATGGTTAAGAACAAAAATAAGTATAACTACGGTGGTTAATCCAATCTCTTGTGCCCCGTTTCAACCTAATTTAAAGGTTATGAAATTTGAGGGTTAAAATTAAAAACTTATTTTTAAAACCTTTGAAATCCCGCCGAGTTCAAAACCCCATGATTGGGCGACCAAGTCAAATGAGGTAATCAATGCTCATTCCAATATCCCATTTAAACTGATGGAATTATCCCTGAAAAGTTGTTTGGTAGTAAGTGAGCAGTACTACTATATTAACGACTCTCACGTTTATTTTTAATAGAATCCGTGCTACGCTGATGAATACAATTCTTTGTTTTATAGAGCATAAAAACTTTACCAGAAATAAGCCAAGGATGTTTCTGCTGTTACTTGTCTCAAGAATAAAAAGGCCTGTGACTTAGAGTTTAACAAGTCTTTATCGAACACTTACTGTGGGAAATGCGGTGCTAGGCTTGTGTATCACTTGAATATACTGTAACTTCAGTCCTTGAGAAGTCCTTTTTAAGCCTTCCAAGCTTAAAAAAGCTGCAATATGTATTTCAAAAGCAGGATGTAAGGAATTACTATAAACCACATTGTAGAATTTAAAAAAATAAAGCTTGAATCCAAAAAATATAAAACCTCTTCATCAAATATACATAATTTAAAACTGTTATAAAAGTCTGCTACATACGTAAATGGCATTCTGGGGATCCAGTCAGGTGAAAGAGGGTAATAATTCCAATTAGCTTGTCTTTTGGGAAACTGAAGTAAATATACTCACATCTTCAAATTCCAAACCGAACTAAAAATACACATTTCTGTAAAGAATTAAGACCTGGATCTGTCTTATGTGTATCCTACTTTCCCAGAGCTTTATTAAATACAGTAAAATGTCATTGTTGCAGACATTACTAATTAGGCTGTTCAACAAATGTATTGGGAGTGTACCATGTGCTACACTATCCTTGACAAACAACTGAATTAGTCATACTACACTCAGAGACACATAGTCCAATGCAGGAGGAAGGTACGTAAAGAACGACAATCCAGAGTTCGGAGTTTCCTGAAAGAGGGATGAATAGGATGGAATGGGAACACAGTAAAAGGAATTGGCTTTAAAACCTAGAAGCAAGCTGTCTGTGAAACTGCTTTGCTATGTGTGCGTTCACCTCAGAGTTGAACCTATGTTTTGATTCAGCAGTTTAGAAATACACTTCATGTAGAATCTAGAAAGAATCTAGCTCTGCCGTTTGCACTAATAAAATCCAAGCAAATTAATTCAGAAATTCTTAAAATGTAAAGGAGCTATCTCATGGCTTACAAAAAACTTTTAACACATTTTTCATACACATAAATTATGTAAAGTATAATTTAAATAAAAGTAGAGTCTAATACTTCTTAGGCCTTCTTTACTATAGTAATTATAAGTGATTATTAATTATTCACAAGAGCAAGAACTTTACTAGGAACACTCATTCCATGAAACTTGATTCTTACAATTTTTTTTAAATTCACTATTTCAGTCTATGGTGTGTCCACAAATTATTTACATCTCTATATGCTCTGCTCATATATTTTCACTGAAGTTGACTTAAAAGAATAGATGTCTATATCAAAACCTTTATTAGCTTTCTTGTTCCAATTAACTATACAAAATCACAAATTGAACATGTATATCCTAAATATACTTAATCCATCAAATATAACACTTGCAACATTTTAATAAATAGAATGGGCAAATATAAAATACTGATTTCAAACAGTTCCAAAGATCCTTGATTTCAGGATTTTCACCTATTCAGGCTTAATAATCTGAACTAATTCCAAATTAGTGAGGTTTCACCACACTATTTGCTGGTGAACAATCTTGTCACCAACCAGATTCTGGAACTCCAACAGCACTGTACCAGTGGCCACTTACTCAGATCTTACAGACAGACTTCAGAATGTCATGGAAGAATGTATTTAATTTATTTATTTACTTATTTAAATGTTAATGGAAGGCAGCACAGAGGAATTTATTTTATAAACATACGTGATGCTTAGTATTATGTGCCCAATCTGTGTTCTAAGCATTTTACAAATATTAACTAATGTAATCATCATACAATGCTATGAAGTAGGTACTACTATTATGCCAATTTTACAGAAGGTGAAACAAATAGAGAGTGAGACAATGAATGTCCCTTCCAGTCCTTAAGATTATATGTTTAGGAGCACTAGGTGGGTTAACTAATACTCTGGGATGAGCAAAGCCTTGTGTCTCTCAAAGCCAGAAATTATTACAAATGTTTTTCCTGCCCCCAACCTAATCAAGTGCAACTGTTCTAGAAACTGAAGAATGAATTAAAGTAAGAGTGCTTTCATCTCCATATCGTACCAACTTAGACAAAGCTAATTGACCACCTATTTGGCTTCCCTTTGCTCTTCTGCCAGTATTTACTTAAGCTATAAAGAAGTAGCCACTGTGAACGGACAAGAACTAAAAGAGACAAAGCTGAGGTTAGCTACAAGAACAGAGTTGAAGGGGGAAATGGATTTAGAAACGACTGTGTTGACTTTTGAGGAAAGCCCAATGAACAGAATCTACCTTCCAAGGAGTAGCCCTATTTCTCCTTTAAAAATATTTTTAAAAACACAACAGAGTATCTTTTCTGCTCAAGAAATCAAACATCTGATTATTAACAAATGACCTCTTGTTTCTTCCATCTGTGACAATCTAGCTTACAGAGAAAAGAAAAATCACAAGTATAGCATAGGCATTCCACCAAGATAAACAGGAAAACGATCTTTGAGTTCTGGGAAAAGCAACTCAAAAATCTGAGCCATTTTCTAACTATAGTATTAGGACACACACAATTAGGTGTCATTGGAAACAGCACCTGCTCATCTCTGTAGTGGGGGTTCTGCCAGATGCACACGTGAGCAATGTGCTTCTCCAAGTACATGGAGACAGCTGTACTTTCCACCAAGGTTGTTCCCTTACGAAAATAAAATAATTAAATAGATTTTCTATATATTTGGGGGAGATTTATCAATCATCAAACTTTATCAGTTTATGACTTAAAAATTATCAGCAATCCCGTTAAAATTGATCATCTCAGAAATACAACAAATAGTTATAATCATATCTCATTATAGCAAATTTTTTAATTGCTCAAAAACCTGGGATACTGTATCATGTGTTGATCTAATTTTTTTTCTAACAAACATTACCTTAATGTTGAACCAACTTTTAGGATAGTCACAATCAGTAACTACACCAACCCAGGTTGAAGAAAGCTAAATAATTTTTCCCTGTAACATTCTCTTGTAGGAAAATTTAAACATACACAAAAGAGAGAGAATAGTGTAATCAACCTCAGCCCTAATAAGTTCATCAGTTATTAGCTTCAACAATTATCAACATTTGTTGATAGATAATTCTTCCCTACCCTCTCTGTACTATGTCCCCATCTTTTTTTGCTAAAATATTATAAAGCATATCCCAACTTCAATATGCACATCTGATAAGAACTTTCAAAAATCATATCCACCATGCCATTATCACACAAAATTAAGAAAAATCTCAACACTATACATCATCCACAATTATTAATTTTTTTATCTCAAATATTCTATTTACAGTTGCTTTTTCCAATTCAAGATCTAAATAAGGCTCATACATTGAAGTTAGTTGTTTCTTCCCCCACCCCGCCTCACCTAATATCATCACAAATTGTCATGTTTCTTAACTCCCTGTTACTCAATTTTACCAGCATCTCACCCTTCATATCATAGATTTACTGTTGAAACTACGCCATTTGTACTACCGAATGTCCCATGTTCTAGATTTAGCTGATTACTTCCTTGTGAAACTACTCTTATTTCGGCAAATATGTAGTCAGATCTAGAATTTTATTTTTTACTTATTTATTTTCTTTTTTTTGAGACGGAGTCTCACTCTTTAGCCCAGGATAGAGTGCAGTGGTGCAATCTTGGCTCACTGCAACCTCCACCTCCCAGGTTCAAGCAATTCTCCTGCCTCAGCCTCCCAAGTAGCTGGGACTACAGGCGCCCACCACCACACCTGGCTAATTTTTTGTATTTTTAGTAGAGACTGGGTTTCACCGTGTTAGCCAGGATGGTCTCAAACTCCTGACCTCGTTATCCACCAGCCTCAGCCTCCCAAAGTGCTGGGATTATAGGCGTGAGCCACCGCACCCAGCAGATCTAGGATTTTTATTACATTGAGGTTCTGAATTTTAGGTGAACATACTTCGTGGTAGTTGCTGTGTATTTCCTATTACATCACATCATGAGGCACATATGTCTGATAGTTCTGTTTTATGATTAAATATTGCTCATGGGTTTAGGTGGTGTCAGCCTGATTCCTACATTATGTTTTTCATCCACCATCACCTGATTATTTTAGCATCCATTAATTGTGACTCAATTCCGTATTTCATTAGCAGTTGCAAAATAATGAATTTCTTTCTTTTTTTTTTTTTTTTTTGAGATGGAGTTTTGCTTTTGGTGCCCAGGCTGGAATGCAGTGGCACCATCTTAGCTCACTGCAACCTCCGCCTCTTGGGTTCAAGCGATTCTCCTGCCTCAGCCTCCCAAGTAGCTGGGATTACAGGCATGCTCCACCTTGCCTGGCTAATGTTGTATTTTTAGTAGAAATGGGGTTTCTCCATGTTGGTCAGGCTGGTTTCGTACTCCCGACCTCAGGTGATCCACCTGCCTCAGCCTCCCAAAGTGCTGGGATTACAAGCGTGAGCCACCTCACCCGGCGCAAAATAATGGATTTCTAATTCTAGCATTCCTCCTCAATTTATTAGCTGGAATTCTATCATAACTTTTTCATTAACTCTTTGGTTATCCTGAAATACTGTTTGTAGATGAAAGATGGAGTCCACGTCTGTTTCTTTTGATTTATCAATTTTCAAAATAATGAGTTCGTGCCCTAGCAACTTCTAATGAGGTTTTCAAAAAAAATTATCATGAATATATGTATTTTCATATATTTGAAGTGCATTAATTATTCTTTTTGATGCTCAAATTGTCCCACCTTTGGCCAGTGAGAAATAGAGTTGGTTCCTATGTATTGTAGACGTGGTCACATTAATCTTTAATAGTTATCTTGCTTTCTGGCGCAAAATGGCCCAAACTTATCATATACATTTCCTGCCCCTGACATGGAATCAGTCATTCCTCCAAAGAGCCTTGGTTCCTTGAAGTAGGAAATGGCAGAAACCATAATCAGGAGTACTCATTGCCACTAGGTTGTCATTACTTCTGAGTCTTTCTAATAGAGCTGGGAAATCGACAATTTTTCAGAGAAAAATCTTGAATTCATACAGATATTTCCAATTCAAATTTAAGATTACAGGGTTTTAACTTAATTTCTTTGATTTTATATTTGTCTATTCTTTTTCTTAGGTTGAGCAACCTTTATCCAAAATGCTTGGGACCAGATATGTTTCAGACATTTTCAGATTTTGGAATATTTGTACATACATAAACTTATATCTTGGGAATGTGACCCAAATCTAAACACAAAATTCATTTATGTTTTATATACAATGCAAAGTGCTTTGAACTGACTACACCATGGACTACACCACAGTCAAGCCATGGTGACCCCTGTGACCTGCACGTATGCCTTCAGATGACTTCCCAGAGCCAGAAAGTCTGAGGCAACAGGAAAACTGCAAAAGAAGAATAGCTAGCTCCTGCAGTTCCTGATTAACCAAGGTTGCGACAGTCTGCCATCGTTCCTGCCTCGACTGATAAGCCAACCTTATGACACTGGACCCTGTGACACCCCCCACCCCCACCCAGGCTTGCAAAAACTACCCTGAACTGTAACATTCCACTGCTTACCCCAAACCTATAAAACCGGTTGCTATCCCACCACCTTCTGCTGATTATCTTTTTGGACTCAGCCTGTTTGCACCCGAGTGAATAAACAGTGTTGTTGCTTACACAAAGCCTGTTTACATGGTCTCTTCGTTGAGAGCATGCTTAACATATACCTTATACACAAAACCTGAAGGTAATTTTATACAATATTTTCAATAATTTTGCACATGAAACTGTTTTGCCTGTGTTTCAACTACAACACATCATATGAGATTAGATGTAGAATATTCTACTTGAGGTGTCACGTTGGCCTAAAATGTTCCAGATTTTGGGCCGGGTGTGGTGGCTCACACCTGTAATCCCAGCACTTCAGGAGGCTGAGGCAGGCAGATCACCTGAGGTCAGGAGTTCGAGACCAGCCTGACCAACATGGTGAAACCCCATCTCTTCTAAAAATACAAAAGTTAGCTGGGCATGGTGGCACACACCTGTAATCCCAGCTACTTGGGAGGCTGAGGCAGGAGGATCGCTTGGACCCAGGAGGCGGAGGTTGCGGTGAGCCAAGATCATACCATTACACTCCAGCCTGGGCGACAAGAGCAAAACTCCATCTCAAAGAAAAAAAAAAGTTCCAGATTTTGGAGCATTTCGTGTTTTGAATTTCCAGATTACAGATGCTCAACTTGTACTAAAAATTTTGTTTCCTAATGGCTTTTATATAATTACTAAGACTAATTACTGAATGTAGTTTAAGACTAATTACTGAATGTAGTTTAATATTTCATCACTTTTTTTGTCTACATAATATATCCTATTAAGAATGGATGGTCAAAATACTGTGTTTTAGAGTCATCTAATTATTTTGTGTGTCCATTTTCACACTGCTGTAAAGAAACTACTCACTTTGGGAGGCTGAGGAGGGCAGGTCACCTGAGGTCAGGAGTTGGAGACCATCCTAGCCAACATGGTGAAATCCCATCTCTACTAAAAATACAAAAATTAGCCAGGCGTGGTGGTGAGCGCCTGTTATACCAGCTACTCGGGAGGCTGAGGCAGAAGAATTGCTTGAACCTGGGAGATGGAGGTTGCAGTGAGCCAAGATCATGCCATTGTACTCCAGCCTGGGCAACAGAGTGAGACTCTATCTCAAAAAAAAAAAGAAAAGAAAAAAACTACCTGAGACTGGGCAATGTATAAAAAAAGAGGTTTAATTGACTTAAAGTTTCATATGGTTAGGGAGGCCTCAGGAAACTTACGATCATGGTGGAAGATGAAGGGGAAGCAAGGCGCATCTTACATGACAGAAGGAGGTGGGAGGAATTGCCAAACACTTGTAAACCAGGAGATCTTCTGCGAACTCATCACTGTCACAAGAACTGCATGGGGGAAACTGCGCCCATAGTTCAGTCACCTCCCACCAGGTCCCTCCCTCAACACATGGGGATTACAATTCAAGATGAGATTTGCGGAGGGGGGGACACAGGGGCAAACCATATCATTCCAACCCTGGCCTCTTCCAAATCTCACATCCTTTTCTCATTTCAAAACTCATAATGGCTTCCCAACAGTCCCCGAAAGTCTTAACTCATTCCAGCATTAACTCAAAAGTCCAAGTCCAAAGTCTGAGACAAAGCAAGTCTCTTCTGCCTCTGAGCCTGTAAAATCAAAAGCAAGTAGTTACTGCCAAGACACAATGTGGGTACAGGTATTGGGTAAATATTCCTGTTCCAAATGATAGAAACTGGCCAAAACAAAGGGGCTCCACAGGCACCATGCAAGTCCAAAACCCAGCAGGGCACTCATTAAATCTTAAAACTCCAAAATAATCTCCTTTGACTCCATGTCTTACATCCAGGGCGCACTGATGCAAGGGGTTGGCTCCCAAGTCC
The DNA here is from genome assembly GCA_036589455.1 of Ateles fusciceps. NCBI lineage: Eukaryota > Metazoa > Chordata > Mammalia > Primates > Atelidae > Ateles > Ateles fusciceps. Next base: position 2,375,912 of record JAZHEH010002229.1, read on the forward strand.
TTGGGCAGCTCTGCTCCTGTGGATCTTGCAAGGTCCTTTGCACTGACTGCATCATGGACTACACTATAGTCAAGCCATCAAGCCATGGTGACCCCTGTGACCTGCATGTACACCTCCAGATGGCCTCCCAGAGTGGGAAAGTCTAGATAACAGGAAAACCACAAAAGAAGAAGAATAGCTAGCTTCCGCGATGCCTGATTAACCAACCTTGCGACATTCTGCCACTGTTCCTGCCTTAACTGATAAGTCAACTTTGTGACACTGGACCCTGTGACAACCCCCCTGGCTTGCAAAAACCACCCTGAACTGTAACTTTCCACTGCCTACCCCAAATCTATAAAACTAGCTCCTATCCCACCACCCTCTGCTGACTCTGTTTCGGACTCAGCCTGCTTGCACCTGAGTGACAAAACAGCCTTGTTGCATACCCAGAGCCTGTTTAGGTGGTCTCTTCATTCAGAGCGCACATAACAGTTCTGTGGGGTACAACCCCTAGGACTGTTTTCCCGGGCTCGCACTGAGTGCCTCCATGGGTCTGAAGGACAGTGGCTTCTTTTCTTTTTTTTTTTTTTTGTTGTTGCTGTTGTTGTTTTGAGACAGAATCTCACTCTCTGGCCCAGGCTGGAGTGCAGTGGCATGATTTTGGCTCACTGCAACCTGATTCCCGGGTTCAAGCGGTTCTTCTGCCTCAGCCTCCTGACTAGCTGGGATTACAGGCACACACCAACACATCTGGCTAATTTTTGTATTTTTAGCAGAGATGGGTTTTTGCCATGCTGGCCAGGGTGGTCTTAAACTCCTGACCTTAGGTGATCTGCCCACCTTGGCCTCCCAAAATGCTGGGATTACAGGCATGAGCCATCACTCCAGGCCAGCCCTCTTCTTACAGCTCTACCAGGCAGTGCCCCAGCAGGGACTCTGTGGGAGCTACAGCCTCACATTTCTTCTCCGCATTGTCCTGGTAGAAGCTCTCCATGAGGGCTCTGCCCCTGCAGCAGACTTCTGCTAGACATCCAGACATTTCCATACATCCTCTGAAACCTAGGTAGAGGTTCCCAAAACTCAGCTCTTGTCTTCTGCATACCTACAAGCCCAATACCCTGTGGAAGCCACCAAGGCTTGGGGCTTGCTCCTTCTGAAGCAATGGCCTGTACCTTGTCCCCTTTAGCCGCAGCTGGAGGAGCGAGCATGCAGAGCGCCATGTCCCCAGGCTGCACAGAGCAGCAGGGTCCCGGACCCCACCCAGGAAACCATTTTTTTCTCCTAGGTCTCCAGGCCTCTGATGGGAAGGGCTGCCTTGAAGGTCTCTGAAGTGCTCTGGAGACATTTTCCCCCATTGTTTTGGCTATTAACATTTGGGTTCTCTTTACTTATGAAAATTTCTGCAGCTGAAGGCTTGAATTTCTCTCCAGAAAATGGGTTTTTCTTTTCTATGGCATGGCCAAGCTGCAAGTTTTCCCAACTTTTATGCTCTACTTCCCTTTTAAACATAAGTTCCAATTTCAGATCTTTTTGTGAATGCAGATGACTATACACTTTCAGAAAAAGCCAGGTCATATCTTGAATGCTTTTCTGCTTAGAAATTTCTTTCTGCCAGATTTCCTAAATCATCTCTCTCAAGTTCAAAGTTCCACAGATCTCTAGGGCAGGGGCATAATGCCTCCAGTCTCTTTGCTAAAGCCTAGCAAGAGTGACTTTTGTTCCAGTTCCCAGTAAGTTCCTCATCAATAAGTTCTACAGAAGCATTTGATGATCATCAAAGGAGACAAGTTACGGTTTCTGTATTGGTCATGAATAGACTATTTTTAACCTTTTGTCACCAGTAGCAAGCAGGTCATGATTGCAAGTTGTCCAGGTTCTTGGCATTTTGAACAAAGAATTGGACAAATTTTTTTATATAAAAAAAGACACAGAAGCCAGCTCAAAGGGGCTCTCATCATCCAAGTCTAGGACAATTTGAGCATCACAACAAATAAGGATGGTAATAATTTATAGTGCATTAAATTCAATAAAATCCATGAGTTTATACCTATGATTAAATAAATAAAAGAGTCGGGCACAATGGCTCACACCTGTAATCCTAGCACTTTGGAAGGTTGAGGTGGTCAGATCACTTGAGGTCAGGACTTCAAGACCAGCTTGGCCAACATGGTGAAATCACATCACTACTAAAAATACAAAAATTAGCCAGGTATGGTGGTACATGTCTGTAATCCCAGCTACTCAGGACGCTGAGGCAGGAGAATCACTTGAACCCGGGGGGCGGAGGCTGTAGTGAGCCAAGATTGCCTACTGTACTCCAGCCTGGGCAACAGAGCAAGACTCTGTCTCAAAAATAAATAAATAAATAAATATAATTTTATGTGTGTGTGTGTGTGTGTATATATATATATGTATATATAAAATAATAAATAAATAACAGAAGGCCTGTACTTAAAATTCTGACTGTTAGGTTGGAGTGAGTGGTAGGGCTGGGTAAACTCCATTCTGGTTTGGGCAAGCATTGTCAAGGAATGACACATCTAATTTGATGAGGTCTTAAAGTGTCTTCTACTTAGTTGTAAAGTGGAAAACAGTAACTATAAAGTGCAGAAACAAGACAACATCTTGACTGGGTTATCAAAATTAATATTACTAACCAAGGGCCAATGGACATCATGTGTGTCTCCAAGTGCGATATTCTGAGAAGGATACTACTTACATGATATTTGGGCCAGAGAATGCATAACCTGAATTTGAATCTAATCATGAGGAAACATTAGACAAACATGAAGTGAAGAACATCCTATAAAAATCAGTGAAATATATTCTTCAAAAATGTCAATGTCATGAAAGACAAAGGCTGAGGAATTGTTCCCCATTAAAGAAGAATAAAGAGACATAACATACTACCCAAAGTAACCTATACATTCTATGCAATCCATATTAAATACTAATGAAATTTTCACAGAAACAGGAAAAACAATTCTAATATTCATATGAAACAAAAAAAGAGCACAAATAGCCAAAGCAATCCTGAATAAACAAGAGATAGATAAATCACACTCTTTGACTTCACAATATACTACAAAGCTATAGCAACCAAAACAGCATGATACTAGCATTAAAACAGACACATAGACTAATGAAACAGAATAGAGAACCCAGAAATAAATCCCCATATGTACAGCCAACTGATTCACAACAAAGGTGTCAATAGCATTGGCTGGGAAAAGGACAGTCTCTTCAGTAAATGGTGCTGGGAAAACTGGATATCCATATGTAGAAGAATGAAGAAGCTAGACTCCTATCTCCCCACCATATCTAAAAATCAACTCAAAATGAATTAAAACTTAAAGGTAATAACTGAAACTATGAAACTACTAGAAGAAAACAAAGTGAAATGCTTCAGGACAATGGCCTGCGCAAAGATTTTACAGATAGGACCTCAAAAGCACAAATGGCAGCAAAAGCGAAAATGAACAAATGGGATTATAATAAACTTAAAAGCTTCAGCACAGCAAAGGATATACTCAATAGAATAAATAGACAATCTTCAGAATGGGGAAAAAAGTATTTGTCATAGAATAGAGGAAGCTATTAATCTGATAAGGGATTAATATCCAGAATACACAAGGAATTCAACTCAATAGCGAAAAAACCCAAATAATTCTATTTTAAAATGTGCAAATTATCTGAATAGATGTCTCCGAAAAGAAAATATACAAATGGCCAACAAGTACATGAAAACATACTCAACATCATTAATCATCAGGGAAATGCAAATCAAAATCATAATGAGGTATGATCTCATTCCAGTTAGAATGGCTATCATCAAAAATACAAAAAAATAACAGATGTTGGCAAGAATGTGAAGAAGGGGGAACTCTTATACCTTCCCCTATTGGTTGAAATATAAATTAGTACAAACACTATGGAAAACAGTATGGAGTTTCTTCAAAACACTAAAAATAGAACTACCATATTTTCCAGCAATCCCAGTACTTAGTATATATGAAAAGGAAAAGAAATCAGTATATTGAAGAGACAGCTGCACTCTCATGTTTATTGCAGCACTGTTCACAATAGCTAAGATATAGAATCAACCTATGTCCATCAACAGATGAATGGATAAAGAAAATGTGTGTATATAAATGTATATGCATCATATACATAGTAGAATACTATTCAGCCATAAACGAGAATGAATCCTGTCATTTGAGGCAACATGGATGAGGCTAGACATGATGCTAAGTGAAATAAGCCAGGTACAGAAAAATAAATGTTAAGTGAAATAAGCCAGGCACAGAAAGATAAATGCTACATGCTATCACACATATGTGGGAGCTAAAAAAGTTGATGCTGTAGACATAGAGAGAATAGTGATTACTAGAGCCTGAGAAGTGTAGAGGGGAAGTGGGTAGGAGAGGTTGGTTAATAGATACAAAATTACAGCTAGATAGGAGGAATAAGTTTGAGTGTTCTATAGCACTGTAGGGTGATTATAAGTTAACGATATTATATAATAATTTATTGTATATTTTAAAATAGCTGGAAGAGAGGATTTTGAATGATCCTAACACAAAGGAATTACGAATGTTTGAGGTGATAAATTTGCTAATTGCTCTGATTTGATCATTATACATTGCACACACAAATCAAATCAAAATATCACACCAGGCTGGGTGCGGTGGCTCACGCCTGTAATCCTAGCATTTTGTGGGGCTGAGGCTGGTGGACCACTTGAGATCAGGAGTTTGAGACCAGCCTGGCCAACACAGTGAAACCCAGTCTCTACTAAAAATACAAAAAAAAATCAGCGGGTGTGGTGGCAGGTGCCTGTAATCCCAGCTACTTGGGAGGTTGAGGCATGAGAATCACTTGAACCCAGGAGGCAGAGGTTTCGGTGAGCCAAGATTGCCCCACTGCACTCCAGCCTGGGTGACAAAGTGAGACTCCGTTCAAAAAAAAAAATCACACCGTACCCCATAAATATGTACAATTATGTGTTAATTTTAAAATAATAAAAATAAATAAATAATTTTTTTTCCCAAAAAAGATATGACAACTAAATGCAATATGTCATGCTGAACTGGATACTATAATGAAGGGGAGAGAAAATACAATTGGTCCTCTCTATTGGTAGGTTTCCCATTTGTGGATTAAACCAACTATGGATTAAAATATTTGGAAAAATAATAACAACAATACAAAAATAAAAATAATAGAAAAAATTTAAAATACAGTATAACAACTTTACATAACATTTACATTATACTAGGTATTATACATAACCTAGAAATGGTTTAAAGTATACAGGAGGAGGTGTATAAATTATATGCGAATACTACACCATTTTGTAAAGGAACTTTAGCATGCATGGATTTTGGTTTCTGCAGGGGTCCTGGAGCCAAACCCCTGTAAATATCAAGGGATGACTGTACCATAAAGACACAGAGACATTTGATGGAAATGGAATGTAGATTTCTGTTTTTGTTTTTGAGACAGGGTCTCACTCTGTCATCCAGGCTGGAGTGCAGTGATCCATTAATAGCTCAGTGCAACCTTGAACTCTTGGGCTCAGGAGATCCTCTCTCTTCAACCTCTTGAGTAGCTAGAACTACAGCTGTAAACCGCCACCTTGGATAATTTTTGTATTTTTTTGTAGAGATGGGATCTTGCTACGGTGCCCAAGTTGGTCTCGAACTCCTGGGCTCAAGCAAACCTCCTGCCTTGGCTTCCCAGAGTGCTGGGATTAAAGGCATAAACCACCATGCCCAGATGGAATAGGACTTCTGATAAAAGTAATGTAATTTTCTGATTTTAACAAGTGTACTATGGTTATATAAAAGAATATCCTTGCAAATAGACCCTGAAGTATTATAAGGTAAAGGGGCATGATGCATGAGATCTACCCTCAAATGGTCCAGAAAACAAACAATAATATGAATATAGATAAGATACAGATATGAAGAGGGAATGATAAAACAAATTTAAATTAGTTAACTTAGATAAAGGATATAGAGAAATTCTCTTTATTATTCTCGCAAATTTTCTGGAACTTGGTAATTATTTCAAAATAAAAGGTTAAAAATAGTTTATTCATGACTAAATATTTGCCTCTTTTTGGTGATCATCAAATGCTTCTACAGAATGTTGGGTCTGGTGACCATCATCACCTAACTTTAGTTTTTTCTTGATATAGTAAGAATTCAAAATTCTTGGTATTCAGGTTGGTGAATCCTTGAACAACTGATTTCTTTCCCTTACAGTCTATTTCAGATCTTATGGTTTAAATTGGCTGAGACAAGAGCAAAGCAAAAAATAAATTTTCTGACCGATTTCAAATCGAACACAATCAACTCTATGTGAACACTAAGAAGCCATACGTCATTTGGCACAGTATGGTTGTAAACAGCTATAGACCACTCCCCAGTGGAGTGAATACAGTAAACAGCTGTGTTATTGTAAGTTGTTTCCAATTTTTTGCTCACCACAGGTTTTTCCTTTCAGATCCCCCATATTAATTTGTCTTTCTCTATAACCAAGAGAAATGTCTTTCTCTACACTTTTCAAATCAATTATAAATTGCTTGTATATATTCTCGAGGGCATAGCATCAAAGCATACAGATAAAGCCACTGCTCTTCTACACACTCTTCTCCATATGTTTGCTGGAGAAGAATATCCAGCATCACCATGACCATTTTATGTGAACATAATAGAAGAGTGTAGTTTGCATGTTTGAATGTATGAATCTGCAACTTCCTTGCCACTGGACGTTTGAACGACCCTCTTCTTCTTGCTGGCAGAATCATTTAGACTCTTTAGATCGTTAAATCCTTGCATAGCATCTATAACAACTTCTTTTCCCTTGGTCAGATTTTGCTAATGCATGGTCGTATGGTTTGAATATTTGTCTCCTTCAAAACTGATGTGGTCACTTAATGCTCAGCAAAAACTCACTAAGACACACGACATTCCCAGAAGCCAAAAGAAGGTATCTTTTGCACATAATGGCATCTACGTATATTTTTGAGCTCTTGAATCTTAAGTGAGTCTGTGTTATCATGTAAAGGGGGCTTTCACAATAGTAATGCCAAAAATTAAAGTAAATATTACTAGTACTAAATATTAGGAGTCACCAGCAATGACCTAGGAAGGATTAAGAAAATTATTAATTACATTAACTGGGCACTTAGCTTATGCCTGTAATCCTAGCATTTTGGGAGGCTGAGGCAGGAGGATTGCTTGAGCCCAAGAGTTTGAGGCCAGCCTGATCAACACGGCAAGACCCCATAGCCAAGTGTGGGGGCATGCACTTGTGGTCCCAGGTACTTGGGAGGCTGAGGTGGGAGGATTACTTTAGCCCAGGAGTTTGAGCTGTTACTGCGACACTGCACTCCAGCCTGGGTGGAAGAGTAAGAACTTGTCTCCACAAGAAAAGTTAATAGGGTTAATAGCATTGGATGCTTTCTTCTTTGGATTTCCAACAGAGCCCCTTCTTTTGCAGTAGCTGGAGCACTGGATCATTTCTTTTCTATTCTTGCAGTTATACAGTGCCTAAAGAATGCCTCAATTAAAATTAAATTCTTTTTTATACTAAATGAATTCCAACCAGAGTTCAAAATAAAGATGCAAAAAAAGGAAGGGGCAAATTAATACCAATGATCCGAGTGTAGTTAACAATATAAAAATGATGAGAACTTCGTTGCTATAGAGAAAAGACTTACTTATTCAGGTGTTTAAAATGAAAACTTTAAAAGGGGTTTTCTTGGCCACTTATGTGGCATACATTTTAGAAAATCAGTTTTTTAAATTGGATTTTGAAAATTATTTTCTAACTAAAATATTTCAAGACTCTTTAGGAATATTTGTGTAATTGAGATGTGTATGACATTTCCCATACTCTCTGATAAGTTATATTTAATGGATAGTTTAAATATTTCATGGGAAAGTAGAAATATAAAGTTTTCTCAAGTGGATCTTAACTACCCCATGAGTAACAGTGTAAAGATTCCATTTTAGAAATATTTTCTAAAAATAATCTGAGGTCGGGCACAGTGGCGTAATCCTAGCACTTTGGGAGGCTGAGGTGGGTGGATCACCTGAGGTCAGGAGTTTGAGACCAGCCTGACTAACATGGAGAAGCCCTGTCTCTACTAAAAATACAAAATTAGCCGGGCATGGTGGTGCATGCCTGTAATCCCAGCTACTCGGGAGGCTGAGGCAGGAGAATCACTTGAACCTGGGAGGCAGAGGTTGCAGTAAGCCGAGATTGTGCCATTGCACTCCAGCCTGGGCAAGAAGAGTGAAACTTCATCTCAAAATAATAATAATAATCTGTATACAAATTAAACTATGTATAAATATGTCATTTTATATTAAGTAAATTTTGAACAGAAAAAGAAAGACCAACTTCATCAAACAAAATTGTTTTCTGGCATGCTAAGCATCCTTATGTTTAATTTATATGAAGAAGCAAAATAAAATAGCATTTTATAGTTTCAAAGATAATATTAATATCCTAAGGCTATAATTTTGAGAGTTTGCTAGGTAGGACATAAAGCAATTAATTATAATTTAACTTTCACCCATAACTGTAATTATTAAGTAGATCTGGAATCAAAGGTGGGGTAGTCAGTGTTTTGACAATTATAAATATAATGATTTTTATAATTCCACTCTTGTGGGTCTATTTGCTAATGGACATTAGCTTTGAATATATATCAAAGGTTTTTAAAAAATTTTATTCACTCATTATTTCACTTATTCCACATATATTTTTTAGTGCCTACGGTGTGTGAGAAACTGTTCTAGTCACTGGGGGACACAATGGTGAACAAAACAGAAAAATAATCCTTACATGAAGCATACAGTGAGAAAAACATAACAACAAAAGTAAATTAGAGCATATTAGAAAATGATAGTGGCTAATAAGAAAAATAAAGCAATGAAGACGTATAATGGTTAGGAAGATTGAACATTCTTCAATAGAGTTAAGAACATTCTGTTAAATAGAGTGGCTAGGGAAGGCTCCACTGGGAAGGTGACTTCTGAATAGAGATCAAAGGCAGTGAGGAGCTTGCCATCCAGGTGTTTGTGGGTGAAGCACCCCAGGTAGAGGGAAGAGCAGGCACCAAAGACTGCTCTTTGGTGCAGTCATACCTGGTGATTCAAGGGACAATGAGAAGGCCAGTGTAGCTAGAGTCACAAAACGAGGGACAGACTTTCAAAAACTCCGGTCACAGAGGTAAGTAACAAGCAGCCAGGCCACAGAGGGCTTGGTAGCTATTAGAAGGAAGTTTGGCTTTTACTCTAAATGAGATGAAAAGTCACTGGAGGTTTTCAACAGAGGAGTGATGTGATCTGACTGACATTTTAACAGGAACACTGGTTGCTCAGTTGAGCATATACTGTAGGAAACATGGGCAGACGTGGGGAAAGTATTTACAAGCCTACTGTAATAATATGGGCAAAAGACAGTGGTGGACTGGACCATGGCAGTACCAATGAGATTGGTGAGAAGTGGTCAAATTATTTTGAAGGTGGAAATGACAGCATTTGCTAACAAATCAGCTGTGGGGTGAGACAGAAAGAGACAGAGGGAGGTGGAAGGGAGAGAGCAAGAGAGAGAGAGCAAGAGAGAGAGAAACAATTCAGAATTCACCAAGGGCTTTGGTTTCTTTATTTGTTTTACCTGAGTAACCAGATGAATGGAGTTGCTATTAACTGAGATTGAGAAGACCGCTGGAGATATGTTTGAGGAGGGTGGCTATCAAGAGATAAGTTTCAGACTTGGAAAATTTGAAATTTATATTATTGATCTAAATGGTGAAGTCGAGCAAACAATTGCATATACTGGTCTGGAATTTAGGGGAGAGGTCAGGCTATAGATATAAACTTGAGCATTGTCTTCCTCTATTTTGTGCAGTCGTAGCAGAATATTGCAGACTGGGTAATTTATAAAGGAAAGAAATTTATTTTGCCCAAGATTTTGGAGGCTGGGACATCCAAGATCAAGGAACCATATCTGGTGAGGACCTTATTGCTAAGTCACAACATAGCAGAAGCCATCACATGACAAGGAAGCATGCAAGACAGAGCCAAGACATTGAACTCACAGCCTCAAGCCCTTTTATAATTGGCAATAATCCATTCATGAGAGTGGAGTTCTCGTGACATAACCACCTCTCATTATGTCCCACCTGCCAACACTGTTGCATTGGGGACTAAATTTCCAACACATGATTTCTGGAGGACACATCCAAACCATAGCAGGAATTGTCTGGATATAGATGGTATTTTAGGTTATGAGACTTGATAAGAAACCAAGTGAGAGTATAGACCACAGAAAACAAAGAGGTGGAGACACGATGGATCCACTTCCAGCAGCTTTCTCCCCCAGGATCAGAAGGTGCAGCCTGAATTTGAGTACAGGCATTTGCCAAAGGTTCTCTTTCTGGCTTAGTACAGGAATAGTGGGAGATAAACATCCTTGCTCAATTTCACCATGAAGATAGAAGAACTGCAACACACATCCAACACATTAATCTTTCCAGCTATGTCTAAAGAGTCTTGCTCCTACTATAATTCATGAGGGTACTGACAGGACAGAACACATTCTAAGCTCAAGGGGGAGCATAAAAAAGCAGAGATAGCAATCTGTTTTGAGATTTGAGAAGGACCTTAAAATCTCCGGCAAAATACATTGTTAAGATCTTTCTCCTATATGAGACCAGTCTGACAAGACTGGGAGAGGTGGTTGTCTTATCTGATGTACCTAAATCACCACAGACAATGAAGGAAAATAAAGACACAGGAAAATATATTTCAAATAAAAGAACAAGGTCAATTTTCCGAAACTGACATGAGTGAAGTGGAGATATGTGATTCACCCAACAGAATTCAAAACAACGATCATAAAGTTGCTAACCAAGGTCAGGAGAACAGTGTAAGAACGACTGAAATTTCAATTAAGAAAAGCTTTTAAAACTACCAAATATCAAATTATAGAGCAAAATAATAACATAACTATTATTTATGTTGTTGATAAGAATTTTCTAAGACAAACAAAAGCTAGTTTATCACCATTAGACCTGCCTTATAAGAAATGCTAAAGGGAGTTTTTCGAGCTGAAGAAAAAAAAATGCTAATTAGTAACATGGAAACACAGAGAATATAAAATTCACTGGTAAAAGTAAATATATTGTCAAATTCAAAACACTCTGATAACTCTAACAATAAACCAACTATGTATATAGTATAAAGATTAAAATGCAAAATCACTATAACAACTAGAGCTACAATAACTTCTTAAGAATATAAATGATTTTTAAATGTAAATTTTGACATCAGCTCACATTTTATGTGGGAGGAGGGGGAGTAGAAGTGTGGAGTTTGTTGTGTGATTAAAGTGTTATTGGAAAAAATGGCTGATAGGAGACAGAACTAATGCGCAACTTTCATTTGAACAGACAGAACAGTGTGTGGAGACACACATTGTAAACTTTTGCTCCAAGAACCATTACAGAAACACATCAGCAAAACTGAAAGAATTCATAGACCCTCTGAAAGAAGCATCTTGCTGCTGCAAACTCCATGAGACAGCCAAAGAACTGTGAGTTCTCAAAGTGTGAGGGGGGAAATGGCTGCCTCCAAACACACATCCCACTGGGGAACCTGAAAAGCCGTATCACAGAAGAAGGATTTAAACTTACCTAGAGCTGAAACAGATATAGGGAACTGAGTGAAATATAAAAGTAGAAGAAGCAGTGGGAAGAGCCCTTTAGGCACTCTTGGTTTCTAACTTGAGCCCAGGAAGCTGTTTCTGGCCTTATTTCACAAGGGTCCTTGGGGAAGGCAGCCAGTGGAATTGGGGAGGTGCCACAGGTTAAAGGAAGCTCCTAGCCAAACTTTGTAATGATTTTGACTGATCGGGAATTTTCCTGAGAAGCATCAGGGGTGAGGGGTGGTGAATGGGAAGTGCAGATAGGAGTGCAAAAGCTGCAGCTGAAGGGGAGGTGGGAAGGTGAAAGGTCTGAGAGCCCTGCTGGTTTTCTTAGCAGATGGGGAGGGGAAAGGTCTGAGAGCCCTGCTGGTTTTCTTAGCAGGTGGGGAGGGGGAAAGGTCTGAGAGCCTTGCTGGTTTTCTTAGCAGGGAGGCTAGTAGCCTGGGGCAAGATCTCAGTCCTGCTCCCCCACTTGCCTGAATATAAATTCAGTGCATTGGTGGGAAATGGTGGGGAATGAGACTGTCTTTGCTAGCTGTGCAGGAGCTGGGTGAGGCCTGTCACTGCCAGCTTTCCCGTACTTCCCCTGGTGACCAAATTGTGGCAGCAGAGGCAGCCATAATTCCCTAGGGAACGTAACTCCATTGGCCTGAGAACCATCCCCCACATCCCGTACAGTGGCTGCAGCAAGTCCCACCCAAGGAGAGTCTGAGCTCGGACCCACCTAACCCTGACCCCACCTGATGATTTTTCTCTACCTGCCTTGGTAGCTGAAGACAAAACCATAAACTCTTGAAAGCTCTATGGCCCCACCCACTGCCTGAGAAACCCAAGTATTTATCCTGGCCAATGTAGGGCAAGCTTATATTTCCCTTCTACTACTGCAGCTGGTGCACTCTTAAAAGCACCACAACAGGCCGGGCATGGTGGCTCACACCTGTAATCCCACCACTTTGGGAGGCCAAGGTGGGTAGATCCCTTGAGGTCAGGAGTTTGAGACCAGCCTGGCCAATATGGTGAAACTCCATCTCTACTGAAAATACAAAAATTAGTTGAGCATGGTGGTGCACACCTGTAATCCCAGCTACTCAAGAGGTTAAGGCAGGAGAGCTGCTTGAACCTGGGAGGTGAAGGTTGCAGTGAGCCAAGATTGCACCACTGCACTGTAGCCTGGGCAACAGAGTGAATGAGACTCCATCTCAAAAAAAAAAAAAAAAAAATGAAGAAGAAGAAAAGAAAGCAAAAACAAAACAAATAAAACAAAAAGTGCCACCTTCTGTCTAGAGGCCAACGAACTCAAGCCATTATAGTAACTCAGAACAACCCTACTCTAAAGAAGGGGAAAACAACAGTTAATTCCACTGCCTGCAAGACCCTGGCTAATGAGAGGTCCTGAGTCTGTCCACCTGACAACTTTACTGTGTAACCAGCATTTGAGAAAAGCAGCACACTAAACAAAACTATAACTAAGAACTCCCATAGAACCTACTTCACTCCCCTGCCACCTCCACTGGAGTAGGTGTTAGTATCCACGGCTGGAAGAACTGAAGATGAATCACATCACAGGACTCCTTGCAGACATCCCCCAGTACCAGCCAAGAGCCCTGTAGCCACACTGGGTGGCTAGACCCAGAAGGGTAATAATAATCACTGCAGTCTGGCTCTCAGGAAGCCCCATTCCTAGGGAAGGGAAAGAGCACCACATCAAGGGATCACCCCATGGCACAAAAGAATCTGAACAGCAGCCCTTGAGATGGAGAAATCCAAATACAAGAAGCTTGAAGAACACCCAAAATTCATTGCAAAAAAATTATCAACCAGGTACATAGTCATCAGGTTATCTAAAGCTAAGACAAAAAGCTATGGAGGCAAAAGCATCATATAACCTACAAAGGAAACCCTATCAGCATCAGATAAGCTACAAAGGAAAACCTATCAGATTAACAGAAGATTTCTCAGCAGAAACCCTACAAACCAGAAGGGATTCGGGTTCTATCTTTAGCCTCCTTAGGCAAAATAATTATCAACCAAACATTTTGTATCATGGAAACTTAGCTTCATAAATGAAGGAGAGATAAAGTATTTTTCACACAAATAAATACTAAGATAATTCACTACTAGCAAGACTGCACTAAAATGTTAAAAGGAATTCTAAAACACAACCTCAAAATATACCAAAATAGAACCTCCTTAAAGCATAAATCTCACAGGGCCTATAAAACAATAACACAGGATTATAGGCACATGCCTATAATCCCAGCATTTTGGGAGGCAAAGGTAGGTAGATCCCTTGAAGCCAGGAGTTCAAGACCAGCCTGCCGAACATGGTGAAACCCCGTCTCTACTAAAAATACAAAAATTAGCCAGTTGTGGTGATGTGTGCCTCTAGTCCCAGTTGTTCAGGAAGCTGAGGCACAATAATTGCTTGAACCCGGGAGGTGGAGGGTGCATTGAACTGAATTTGTGCCCCTGCACTCCAGCTTGCGTGACAGAGCAAGACTCTGTCTCTAAATAAATAAATAACACAATTAAAAATAAACAACAACAAGATAGTCAGGCAATAACCAGTATGACAGATAGAACAGTACTCATATTGAGTACATCAATATTAGTACAGAACATCTCAGTACTAATATTGAATGTAAATGGCCTAAATGCTCCACTTAAAAGATATAGAATGGCAGAATGGATAAAAAAAAATCCACCAACCGGCGCGGCGCGCTCGGGCTCACGCCCGCTCCCCGCCGGCCCCCAGCGCTCGCCGGCTCCCGGCTCCAGTCCGACCGTCCGCCCCGCGTAGGGGCCGAGTCGCGAAGCGCGCCTGCGACCCGGCGTCCGGGCGCGCCGGAGAGGACGCGAGGAGCCATGAGGCGACAGCCTGCGACGGTGGCGGCGCTGCTGCTCGGGCTGCTCTTGGAGTGCACAGAAGCCAAAAAGCATTGCTGGTATTTTGAAGGACTCTATCCAACCTATTATATATGCCGCTCCTACGAGGACTGCTGTGGCTCCAGGTGCTGTGTGCGGGCCCTCTCCATACAGAGGCTGTGGTACTTCTGGTTCCTCCTGATGATGGGCGTGCTCTTCTGCTGCGGAGCCGGCTTCTTCATCCGGAGGCGCATGTACCCCCGCCACTGATCGAGGAGCCAGCCTTCAACGTGTCCTACACCAGGCAGCCCCCAAATCCTGGCCCAGGTCAGCCAGCCCTGTCCTTGTCTCTCCTCCCCTCAGTGTGCGTCCTCTGCCAACATTTATAAAGGGTACTGCTACAGAATGTGCCAGAAGAGAGAGAACTCAGGCGTGTTACTCATTTTTTGAGTTCTGATGACCACCTCTGTTGTGCATTGGTGCAGTGACAAACATGAGGTTATCGTACACCCATCACTGTATATTCTTACACAGTTACTGGTGTGCCACATATGCATGTGATGTACTTTGCATAATCATGTTATTTGCTCTCTGCCTTTTTCCTTAAACATTATTTCACATAGAAATTTCTGTGTAGGAGCGGTAATGCCTCTGACATTCTTAATGCTTCTGGACTCAATACTAATTATATTACTAAACAGTAAAAAAAAAAAAAAATCCACCAACCAAGTATCTGCTGTCTTCAAGAGACTCACTTAATACATAAGGATTCAGATAAACTTAATGTAAAGGGGAGGAAAAAGATATTCCACATAAATAGAAACCAAAACTGAGCAGGAGTAGCTATTCTTATATCAAACAAAAGAGACTTTAAAGCAATAACAGTTAAAAAAAATACAAAGAGGGGCTGGGTGGAGTGGCTCACACCTGTAATCCCAGCATTTCGGGAGGCTGAGGTGGGCGGATCACAAGGTAGGAGTTTGAGACCAGCCTGGCCAATACAGTGAAAACCCGTCTCTACTAAAAATACAAAAATTAGCTGGGTGTGGTGGCGGGCACCTGTAGTCCTAGCTATTTGGGAGGCTGAGGCAGGAGAATCGCTTGAACCTGGGAGGTGGAGGTTGCAGTGAGCCGAGATCATGCCACTGCACTAGAGCCTGGGTGACAGAGTGAGACTCCATCTCAAAAAGCAAACAAACAAACAAAACACAAAGAGGGACATTATATAATGATGAAAGGCCTTGTCTAATAGGAAAATACCACAGTCCTAAATATATATTCACGTAACACTGGAGCTCCCAAATTTGTAAAACAACTATTACTAGGCCTAAGAAATGAGATAGACAGCAAGCAACACAATAATAGTGGGGGGACTTTAATACTCCACTGACAGCACTAGACAGGTCATCAAGACAGAAAGTCAACAAAGAAAGAATGGACTTAAACCATACCTTAGAACAAATGGTCCTAACGGATATTTACAGAACATTCTACCTAACAATTGCAGAACACACATTCTTTTCATCAGTATATGTAACCTTCTGCAAGACAGATGATATACTAGACCTTAAAATAAGTCTCAGTAAATTTAAGAAAATCAAAATTATATCAAGTACTCTCTCAGGCCACAGTGAAATTAAAATTGGAAATTAACTCCAAAAGGAAACCACAGAACTATGCAAATACATGGAAATTAAATAATTTGCTTCTGAATGATCTTTGAGTCAACAATGAAATCAAGATGAAAATTTAAAAATTCTGTGAACTAAATGATAATGGTGACACAACCTATCAAAACTTCTGAAATACAGCAAAAGCGGTGCTAAGAGGAAGGTTCATAGTATTAAATGCATACATCAAAAGGTCTTAAAGAGCACAAATAGACAATCTCCAGTCACACCTTAAGGATCTAGAGAAGCAATAACAAATCAAACCCAAACCCAGCAGAGAAAATAAATAACAAAGATCAGAGTAAAACTAAATGAAACTAAAACAGAAAGAAAATACAAAAGATAAATGAAACAAAAAGGTGGTTCTTTGAAATGATAAACAAAATCAATACACAATTAGCTAGATTAACCAAAAAAAGAGAGAAGATCCAAATAAGCTCAATGAGAAACAAAATGCAAGATATTACAACTGATATCACAGAAATAAAAAAGATCATTCAAGGCTACTATTTACACCTTTATGCGCACACATTAGAAAACCTAGAGGAGACAGATAAATTCCTGGAAATATACAACTTTCCTAGATTAAACCAGGAAGAAATAGAAACTCTGACCAGACCAATAACAAGTAGTGAGATTGAAACAGTAATAAAAAAAAATAATTCCCAACAAAACAAAGTCTAGGACCAGATATATTTACAACTGAATTCTATCAGGCATTCAAAGAAGAATTGGAACTGATCTTACTAAAATTACTCCAAATAATAGAGAAAGATGGAATCCTCCCTAAATCATTCTATGAAGCCAGTATCACCCTAATACCAAAATCAGGAGAGGACATAACAAAAAAGAAAACTATAGACCAATATCCCTGATGAACATAGATGCAAAAATCCTCAACAAAATATTGGCTAACCAAATCGAACAGTATATCAAAAACATAATCCATCATGATCAAGTAGGTTTGATACCAGGGATGCAGAGCTGGTTTAACATATGCAAGTCAATAAATGTGATACACCACATAAACAGAATTAAAAACAAAAATCATATGATCATGTCAATAGATGCATAAAAAGCATTTGACAAAATCCATCATCCCTTTATGATTAAAACCTCAGCAAAATTAGCATAGAAGGGACATATCTTAAGGTAATAAAAACCATCTATGACAAACCCACAGCCAACATTATACTGAACAGGGAAAAGTTGAAAGCATTCCCCCCCCTGAGAACTGGAACAAGACAAGGATGCCCACTTTTACCACTTCTCTTCAATGTAGTACTGGAAGTCCTAGCCAGAGCAATCAGACAAAAAAAGAAAGAAATAGCATCCAAATTGGTAAAGAATAAGTCAAACTGTTGCTGTTTGCTGATGATTTCATTGCATATCTAGCAAATCCTAAAGACTCATCCAAAAAAAATCTCCTAGATCTGATCAATGAGTTCAGTAGTTTCACAATACAAAATCAATGTATAAAAATCAGTAGCACTTCTACATACCAACAGAGACCAAGTGGAGAATCAAATCAAAAACTTAACTCCTTTTATAACAGCTGCAAAAAATTAAAATACTTAGGAATATACCTAAGGAGGTGAAAAATCTCTACAAAGACAACTACAAAACACTGCTGAAATAAACCATAGACAATGCAAACAAACAGAAACACATCTCATGCTCATAGATGGGTAGAATTAATATTATGAAAATGACCATACTGCCAAAAGCGAACTACAGATTCATTGCAATTCCCATCAAAATACCATTATCATTCTTTACAAAACTGGAAAAAAAATCTTAAAATTTATATGGAACAAAAAAAAGAGCCTGCATAGCCCAAGCAAGACTAAGCAAGAAGAAAAAATCTGGAGACATCACATTACCCAAATTCAAACTATACTACAAGCCTATAGTTACCAAAACAGCATGGTACTGGTAGAGAAACAGGCACATAGACCAATGGAACAGAATAGAGAAACCAGAAATAAAGCCAAATACTTACAGCCAACTGTTCTTTGACAAAACAAGCAAAAACATAAAGTGGGGGAAAAGGACACCCTATTCAACAAATGGTGCTGGGATAATTGGCAAACCCTATGTAGAAGAATGAAATTGGATCCTCTTCTCTCACCTTATACAAAAATCAACTCAACATGGATCAACTAAGACCTGAAACCATAAAAATTCTAGAAGATAACATTGGAAAAACACTTCTAGACATTGGCTTAGGCAAAGAGTTCATGACCAAGAACTCAAAAGCAAATGCAACAAAGATAAATAGATGGGACTTAATTAAACTAAAAAGTTTCTGCACAGCAAAAGAAATAATCAGAAGATTAAAAGATAACCCACAGAGTGGGAGAAAATCTTCACAATCTATACATCTGACAAAGAACTAATATCCAGAATCTACAAGGAACACAAACAAATCAGCAAGAACAAAACCAAACAATTCAGTGAAAAAGTGGGCTATGGACATGAATAGGCAATTCTCAAAAGAAGATATACAAATGACCAACAAACATATGAAACAATGCTCAACATCACTAATTATGATGGAAATGCAAATCAAAACCACAATGTGATACCAATTGATTCTGTAAGAATGGCCATAATTAAAATAACAAAAAAAAATAACAGATGTTGGTGTAGATGTGGTAAAAAGGGAACACTTACACTGCTGGTGGGAATTTAAATTAGCACAACCACTATGGAAAACAGTATGAAAATTCCTTAAAGAACTAAAAGTAGACCTACCATTTAATCCAGTGATCCCATTATTGGGTGTCTACCCAGAGGAAAGAAGTCATAATATAAAAAAGATACTTGCACATGCATGTTTATAGCAGCCCAATTCACAATTACAAAAATATGGAACCAGCCTAAGTGCCCATTAATCAACAAGGGCATTAAAAAAATGTGGTATTAGCTGGGTGTGGTGGCACATGTCTGTAGTCCCAGCTACTCGGGAGGCTGAGGCAGGAGAATCGCTTGAATCCAGGAGGCGGAGGTTGCAGTGAGCTGAGATCACACCATTGCACTCCAGTCTGAGCAACAAGAGTGAAACTCTGTCTCAAAAAAAAAGTGGTATATATATATATATACACCATAGAATACTATTCAGCCATAAAAAGAATAAAATATGGCATTTGCAGCAACCTGGATGGAGTTGGAGACCATGATTCTAAGTGAAGTAACTCAGGAATGGAAAACAAACATTGTATGTTCTCACTTATAAGTGGGAGCTATACTATGAGGACACGAAGTCATAAGAACAATATAATAAGCTCTGGGGACTGAGGGGAAGGGTGGGAGCAGGGTGAAGCATAAAAGACTACACATTGGGTGCAGTGTACCCTGCTTGGGTGATGGGTGCACCAAAATCTCAGAAATCACCGCTAAATAACTTATCTATGTAACCAAACACCATCTTTTCCCCCAAAACTATGGAAAATTTAAAAAGTGTTGTCATCAGCTTCAAATAGCCAGTTATAAGTATAAGATGTTTTATGTAAGCCTCAAGGTAAGCCCAAACCAAAAGTCTATAACAGATACACAAAAGATAAAAAGAAAAGATCTAAAGCACATCACTACAGAAAGCCATCAAACCTCAAAGGAAGAAAGTAATAGCGAAAGAAAGAAACAAAAACTCTACAAAAACAACCAGAAAACAATTTTTTAAATGGCAGTAGTAAGTCCTTACCTATCAATAATTACTTTGAATATAAATGGATTCATTCTCTAATCAAAAATCAAAGAGTGGCTCAATGGCAAAAAAGGACTCATCTATATGCTGCCCACAAGAGACTCATTTCACCTTAAAGGACACTCATAAACTGAATGTAAAGGCTAAAAAAAAAGATACTCCATGCAAATGAAAACAAAAAGAGAGCAAAGGCAGCTATATTTATTTCAGTCTAAATATATTTTAGGCCAAAAATGGTAAAAAGAGACAAAGAAGGATATTATATAGTGATAAAGGGGTTAATTCATCAAGAGGATATAAAAATTATAAATATATATATGCACTAAACATCAGAATACCTAAATATATAAAGCAAACATTAAGAGAATTGAATGGAGATAGAGACTGCAAAACAATCATAGTAGGGAGTTTTAATATCTCACTTTCAATAGTGGACAGATCACAGACAGACACTCAATAGGAAACATTGGCCTTCAACTACACTTTAGACCAAATGGACCTAACAGGTGTATACAGATTATTCCACACAACAGCAACAGAGAAAACACTTTTTTTTCAAGGGTGCACAGAACATTCTCTGGGGTAGATCATATGTTAGGTTACAAAACAAATCTTAACACATTTAAGAACATCTAAATTATACCAAGTATCTTTTCTGACTGTAATGTTATGAAACTAGAAATCAGTAATAGGAGGAATCAGAAAAAATGAACAAGTATATGAAAATTAAACAATATGATATTGAATAACTCTTAGGAAGTAAAAAAAAATCAAAAGACAAATGAAAGTGGAAAACAACACACCAAAACTTGTGGGGTGTGGCAAAAGCAGTTCTAAGAGGGATGTTTATAGCAATAAATGCATATATCAAAAAAGAATAAAGATAGAAAGTGAACAACCTAATATTATACTTTCGGAAACTAGAAGAACTAACTAAGCCAAAAGTTATCAGAAGGAGGGAACTAACAAAGATCAGAGCAGAAATAAATTAGACTAAGAAAACAATAGAAAAAAATCAACAAAACTAAGGGCTGGCATTATATATATTTTTTTAGATGGAGTCTTGCTCTGTTCTGTCCCCCATGCTGGAGTGCAATGGTGTGATCTCAGCTCATTGCAACGTCCGCCTCCCAGGTTCAAGCGATTCTCTTGCCTCAGCCTCTTGAGTAGCTGGGATTATAGGTGTGTGCCACCATGCCTGGCTAATTTTGTATTTGTAGTAGAGGTGAGGTTTCACCATGTTTGCCAGGCTGGTCTCGAACTTCTGACCTCGGGTGATCCACCCACCTCGGCCTCCCAAACTGCTGGGATTACAGGCATGAGCCACCGGGCTGGCTTTTGAAACGCTAATAAAATGGACAAGTCCTTAGCTAGATTAAGAGAAAAGAAGAATGATTCAAATAAACAAAAATGGAAATGAAAGAGGAGGCATTACAACTGTTAACACAGAAATATAAAGGTTCATAAGAGACTACTATGAACAACTATATGCCAATGAAATGGACAGTCTAAAAGAAATGTATAAACACCTGGAAACATAAAACCTACCCAGACTGAATCATAAAGAAATTAGAGATCTGGGCCAGGTGCTATGGCTCACGCCTGTAATCCCAGCCCTTTGGGAGGCCAAGGTGGGCAGATCACTTGAGGTCAGGAGTTTGAGACCAGCCTGGACAAGGTGAAACCCTGTCTCTACTAAAAATACAAAAATTAGCCAGGGATGGTGGCATGCACCTGTAGTCCCAGCTACTCAAAAGGCTGTGACAGGAGGCTCGCTTGAACCTGGGAGGCAGAGGTTTCAGTGAGCCGAAATCACCCCACTGCACTCCAGCCTGAATGACAGAGTGAGATTTCACCTAAAAAAAAAAAAAAAAAGAAAGAAAGAAAAGAAAGAAAATAAATTGGAAATCTGAACAAACCAATGAGTAAGGAGATTGAATTACCAATTAAAAATCTCTCGTTAAAGAAAAGTCCATGACTGGATAGCTTCCAGGCTGAATTCTACCAGACATTTAAAGAAGAATAGCAATTCTCCAAAAAAATTAGCCAGGTGTGGTGGCACACACCTGTAGTCCCAACTACTCAGGAGGCCGAGGCAGGAGAATCGCTTGAACCCAGGAGGCAAAGGTTACAGTGAGCCGAAATCATGCCACTGCACTCTAGCCCAGGTGACAGAGTGAGGCTCTGTCTCAATAAAAAAACAAAAAAAGAGAGACAAAGAGCCAGGCGCGGTGGCTCACACCTGTAATCCTAGCACTTTGGGAGGCCGAGGTGCGTGGATCACCTGAGGTCAGGAGTTCAAGACCAGCCTGGCCATCACGGTGAAACCCCATCTTTAAAAAAAAAAAAAAAAAAGAGAGAGAGAGAGACAAAGAGGAGAGAATTGGAGATAACGAGTATAAGATTTTTACTCTAAGAGGACAGAAATAGGGCAGTAACTGAAGGGGTAGTGGAGTGGAGCTTTGAAGATGGGGGAAAAAAACCATGTTCGACTGCTGAAAGGGAATCCTCATAAAAAGAATATCCAATATGACTTGTGAATTTCCTTGAAATATTAGGATAACAGAAGCGGCAGGGGAAGGGAGTTAAAGTGCAAGTCATCTCTTGAGGGTAGCCATAATTTGTACTACAGAGGAACTGTGATTGTGGTTGTGGTTGTGGTTGTGGTTGGTGATTGAGATTTCCCTTACAATTAATCACAAGTCATTTGTTAAAGAGCCTCAGTACACCATGTAATGTTTAATCTGCAGCTATTTTTCTGTAGCTAATATAACACATAGCAGAGATGCTAGTATTTCACCTACCATGGAGTTGTATATATTAGCGAGGTGGGTGATGTGTGTGTGTGTGTGTGTGTGTGTGTGTGTGTGTGTGCGTGCATATGTATATTCTTTTACATAAATACTTTTATATAGTGTGAGTATATTTATATAGGCATACCTCAGAGATACTGCATGTTCAGTTCCATACCCCTACAATAAAGTGAATATCACAATATAGCAAGTCACACAATCTTTTTTTGGTTTCCAGTGCATATAAAAGTTACATTTACATATATTGTAGTATAGTAAAAGCATAATAGCATTATGTTCTTAAAAATGTACATGTCTGGCCGGGCATGGTGGCTCACACCTGTAATCCCAGCACTTTAGGAGGCCGAGGTGGGTGGATCACCTGGGTCAGGAGTTCAAGACCAGCCTGGCAAACATGGTAAAACCCCATCTCTACTAAAATCACAAATATTAGCCAGGCGTGGTGGCAGGTGCCTGTAATTCCAGCTACTTGGGAGGCTAAGACAGAAGAATCACTTGAACCCAGGAGGCGGAGGTTGCAATGAGCCAAGATTGCGCCACTGCCCTCCAGCATGGGCAACAAAAGGCAAAATTTTGTCTCCAAAAAAAAAAAAATTACATGCCTTAATTTTAAAATGCCTTATTGTTAAAATACTAATAATCATCTGAGACTACAGTATATATGCAGATAGTTGAAAACCTACAATTCCTTTCAGCTCTAATAATCCTTGAGCTCATCATACCACCTAAAAGACACATGTTTCTTATTAAAGGGACAAATTGGAAAATACACAATATGCAGGAAATGGATTTAAAAAATGGTGTCAAAGAAGTAGGCAAGGGCCAGATCATGTGGGGCTAACAAGTGATCACAGTACCTGTCATATAAGGAGTGCTACAATGACGTGTACACATAGTTCTAGGGGCTTGCAGAAGAGTCACATCCTGTCCACTTTGCAGTGGTGCATGGTAGTAGCAATGGCTGGTAACAAGTGATCAAAGGGGACTCCTAGAAGGTCCAAAAGGTCAAATCTGTTCAGGAGAGAGTCTTGAAGAACAGTCAGGCACTAGTCAAGCTACCAAGAGTTCAACCCATGTCTAGTTCTTTCTAATGCCTTCCTGTCCTCCTCCTGAATACTCTGTAAGTCAGACCACTCATATGTGGATCGCTGGAGCTTTTTTTTATTTTCAGTGTTTCAAACATGCTGCTTGGTCTGGCATGCAACTGACCTTCCCCATCTCTCTCTAGACTATCGTAGCTATCTCCTGAATGGTCTTCCTGCTTTCAACATCTATCTCCCACTTTCTTTTTAAATTCTTTGTTTGTTTTTACACTCCAGTGCTAAAGGTTGAAATCTATCTCCTGAATTTAAATCCACAATTCAAAACTACCATTTCAGAATTATCTTTCTCAACACAGAAATTATACACTGCTCCTGTTCTTACAACTAATAATAAACTTAAATGATTTCCCATTCACTGCTGCAGAATGAAGTCAAAATCCTTAGGGTGCCACATTGGATCCTCTGCACACTGGCTCCATGATCACAGCTCACTGCAGCCTCACCTCCCAGCCTCAAGTGATCCTGCTGCCTCAGCCTCCTGGATAGCGGGGATTACAGGCGTGCACCATCATGCCTAGCTAATTTTTAAATTTTTTAAGAGATGGAATCTCACCATGTTGCCCAGGCTAGTCTTGAACTTCTGGCCTCAAGTAATCTTCCTGCCTTGGCCTCCAAAACATTTTCTTGCCTCTGTGTGTCTTGCGATTTTTGATTAATCTTTTGTGACTTTCTACATCCTAACAGGAAAAAGTCTATAGCTTCCTTTCCTTCTTTATCATCAAAACAAACATTTTTCCATAGTATTATATATTCTTGCTAATCATCATTTTTAATGGTTACCAAATATTTCATTTGATTATTCTTTCATCGTCAGACATTTAGTTGGTTTCTCATTTTTCTCTCTGATTGCATACAGGATGATATGTATACAAATAGTAAAGAATAGGCCAGTCACGGTGGCTCATGCCTGTAATCCCAGCATTTTGGGAGGCCGAGGTGGGCAGATCACAAGGTCAAGAAATGGAGACCACTCTGGCCAACATGGTGAAACCCCGTCTCTGCTAAAAATACAAAAATTAGCTGGGTGTGGTGGTGTGTGCCTATAGTCCCAGCTACTCAGGAGCCTGAGGCAGGAGAATCACTTTAACAGGGAGTTGGAGGTTGCAGTGAGCCAAGATCATGCCACTGTACTCCAGCCTTATGACAGAATGAGACTGTCTGAAAAAAAAATAGTAAAGAATAAAGTAAATGATATTTTTCTCTAGAAAAGTGAATGTCCTTCCTTATGTCAGGCCACTACAGCTGGGGACTGGATCAATCTGTTCACTAGTTGAGCTGGATCAGGGCTTTGTTCCATCTTTAGTTCAACATGATTTCTTATATCTTTAGTTCACTATTGTCTCTAAATGTTTTTATGGCAGAATTCGGACTTTCTTTTCTGCAGAGCTTGAGGTCTGAGCAATGGCAAGTTTCCAGAGATCTTTTTGTGCTTTATAGCTGGGTTATCAGTTCTTTAAGTGATGGGTGATCTTTTTCTCCTTTACAGCTTGGTTGTCAGCTTTTGTGTTATTGAGGAGTTATCTTTGTTCTCCAATGCTGGCCCCAGCTTTCTATACCTCAGGATATCTGTTTTACTGTATTGCGACCAGTCTTTGGAGGATAGTTTCTTTCCACTCTGAAAACCTGGATTGCTTGAGCAAGATTTCTCTCAGTACTTTTTCTCCCCACCCAGCATTTGGAACTGAAAGCTACAGGTACTTAAGTTGGACTTCTCTGAGCTCTCCTCCTCTGCCTCCCTCATTCCAAGGGCAGCTGCATTGCACTTAGAAGATGCTTTGCACACCTGAACAGATATCTGTCTCAGTGCTCCTATCCTGCCCAGTCATATGCATGCTATCCTCGAGCATCCCGTGAAAACTTAATGAAAGAGTTTGTGGGTGGGTACATACCCGCTATGTGACTGGGAATCTTTTGAATTCTGATCTGTTATGTCCAACCACATATGGCTATTATATTTGTTAACATTTTGGTTGGCTTCTCTTTGTCCACCAGGTAAGGCAGAGTCCTCTTCTTCCTGCCATTTCACCAGGGATAAGAGAAGATATGAACTCCTTCTCTTCTGTGAATACTCGTTGCCTTCTGAAGTTTAGCTTATTTAGGTTTCTTTGCATCCTCAGTTCTCTGATAAATTTTAAATATATTTTATAGCTTATCCGTCTTGCTTTTGGTGTTAGGATGAGAACGATGGTCTCTTATGACTTTCTACATCCTAACAAGAAAAGGAAGTCTGCAGCCTCCTTTTTTTCACTTAACATCAAAACAAACACTTTCCCATGTTCTTATAAACTCTTGCTAATAGTCATTTTTAATGGTTGCTAAATATTTCATTGAATAGGTTAATCATTCTTTTGTTAGACATTTAGTTGGTTTCTAATATCTCTTTTAAAAATGATGTTTCTGTAGACAATAAAAAAAAAAAAATTTAAATCCCTGGTCATGCATGATAATGCATAATGAGAACTGAATTCTCATTAAAATTCAGTAACATACCTTGAGGTGGCAGGAAGTGAGTGCTTAACAATACATTTTATTGGCTAGGTGCGGTGGCTGAGGCCTGTAATCCCAGCACTTTGGGAGGCCAAGGTAGGTGGATCACGAGGTCAGGAGTTCGAGACCAGCCTGACCAACAGGGTGAAACCCTGTCTCTACTAAAAATACAAAAATTACCGGGGCATGGTGGCACCTGCCTGTAATCCCAGCTACTCAGGAGGCTGAGGCAGGAGAATCACTGGAACCTTGGAGGCGGAAGTTGCAGTGAGCTGAGATTGCGCCACTGCATTCTAGCCTGGGTGACAGAGTGAGACTCCGTCTCAAAAAAAAAAAAAAAAAAAAAAAAAGGAATTTATCAAAGCTTCTCTGAACAAAAATATTCATGATGGTGCTAACAAAGTACACTGTTGATTTTATCAATTTTATAGACATGCATTTAAAGTATAAAGCATTATATAAAGCATCTATTTTATTTGTCCACTAAGTGTCCTTCCTCCCTGCTTCTGGAGAAGGATGCTTAGTGGACAAATAAAACAGGTGTTCCATTTGCAAAAGTCTATTAAAAATGTGTTTTCTAGGAGTAAAAATAATAGAACATGAAATGTAATCAGGGATTCATGTGTGGATTTCAGAGAGTCCATATATTCCCTAAGAGATCACACATTATATGAGCATATTTTTATTTTTCTTAGAGATTTCATAACATTTACCAATTATCAAAGAAGTCCGTGATCCTAATGTGGTAAAGAATCCCTGCCATGGAGCTGTTGCATTTAAATAGATTGTGAGCCCTTGCAGGTATCTTAATAGAGCAATGACTTCACATGTTTGAAAATAATAAAAGTACATTTCAACATTGAAAGTGTAGAACATGTAGTATCTTATTAAGATAGCATGAACTAGCAGTTAGGCTAGGTTGGGATATTACATTCTTCATCAATGGTTTTACAAGTCTATACAGCCAAGTCAAAACTGTCATTTTAAGTCTTCCTTCTTTTCCTTGCTTTCATGTGCTTAGTCTCCAAGGCATTGGTTTTTCCTAGGGCTAGGTTAAGATATGTGAGGGTCCTAGCAATCTCATAATCTGCTGTTTATTCAACTGATACTGTTTAATCATTATTCAATATTTGTTTAGTGTGGATATAAAGAAAGCATTATGTTCATCTTATAAACAATTTTTAGAAAGCAGATAACATCTTGACAGGGCTATGAAAACACAACTCTCTCATACCTAATAAACAGGATTACTTCATGCATTATTTGGTTCTACAAATTCTAATTGTAATTATGACTGCCAAGTTAATATGGCCATCAGGTGAGTGGTCTGGGAATTAGCAACCAGCCCCCAAGTTATACTGTAAATTTGGCATGTGTTTATTGCAGAGATAATAGAGTTAGGCCTAGGCTGGTACAAGCGAGAAATGCTTTATGATTTTTTTTGTCTAGGAAGCTATCTCCTTTGATGAGAGCAATACTAGTTTATATTTTGCCAGTTATGGAAAAAACTGCTTGTAGAAACTTGGTGTAACTGACACAACAGTTCTAATTTTTTCCATTTTTTTTTTTTTTTTTTTTTTTTTTTAGGTGGAGTGTCACTCTGTCGCCCAGGCTGGAGTGCAGTGGCACGATTTCAGCTCACTGCAACCTCCTCCTCCCAGGTTCAAGCAATTCTCCTGCCTCAGCCTCTGGAGTACCTGGGACTACAGGCACGTGCCACCATGCCTGGCTAATTTTTTGTGTTTTTAGTAGAGATGGGGTTTCACCATGTTAGCCAGGATGGTCTTGATCTCCTGACCTCATGATCTGCCCGCCATGGCCTCCCAAAGTGCTGGGATTACAGGCATGAGCCACCGTGTCCAGCTCCAGTGATGTTTTAACAGGTCTGTAGATTGAGGACCTACGCAGCTGCCCTGCTGGTCTGCATCTCACTCCAGTTTCTACTTCAGAAAGTTCCCAGAAATAAATCATCTCCCATCTTTATTAGTCTCAGTGCTCTAGTCTAGGTCCTCATTACTTCTGACTTGGATTATTTATCATAACAATAAAATATCTCTTTAAGATCCCCATCTCTGCCTATCCATCATGCATATCAACAGAATAATCTTAATATTAGTAATATATTAGTTTTAGTATTAGTTATTTGATTCATAAATTTAGTTTATAAATTGGCCTTTCCCACCAAACTGTGAGTTCTTTGCTTTTTATTTATCCATGTTTGCCTAAGACCTAGCACTGTGCTTAGTAAAATGACAGATGTTTAAAAATGTTTGTTGAATAAAGAATGGATAAATTAATGAACCAATATTAAATAATTGGTATCTATTTTGAAAAATTAAGGAAACAACATTACATAGTTGTATCTCATTTTGAAATGTTGGCAGACATCTTCCCCACTCCCTTTCTCTACCATACAAACTAGTTTTCCTTTGTGTCTCACTAAAACCATAGACTTGGCTTTGTCTTACTTTCAGTATTCCAGAGTTAGAAACCATAACCCAGAGATAGAAGGGCATGGACAACTAATAGCCTGGATGGGGGAGAAAGGCATAATCAGGAAAAGGGCACTGGCTTGACTCAGATCATACACAAAATGAAAACCAACTTACAAGAAAGTGAAAATTAAGTACACGTTGTAAATTAATTTTTTTTACTAAGTTCTGTCGTATCTTATTTTGACCTTTTTGGCTGTATTGATTCTTTATAATAGCCATATTTTGGACTATTAAAAATAACTGATCTAGGATAACACCACTGCGACTGTCAAAACTCACCATTTTATCTCTTAACTTTCCAGACTGGAATACAGCCAGGTTGCATTCCCTCACGTGGGACCCTGCAATATGTGCAGATTAGTAAATAAAATGTTTTCTGCCATTTATATAATCCACTCCAGAGTTAAGAACTCTATCTTACCAGTATTTGATTACAATAAAATATTTACAATATCACTTATACTATTTTAACTTACAACATCAATACCACCATTAATAGGAATAATAGCTTGGAACATATTAATATGCTTTTTTTCTCTTACTTTTCTGCCTTCGTGACCTTCTCCTTAGTCAGCTCCAGACATGATATGTAGGAAGTCAGGGAATGGCAATTAGAACTGTTACAGAGGAATGCAAAAAGAAAACAAAGAGTTAATATTCAGCTTGTGACATTTAAGATGATATTTTACACAAAGGCAATAATCTTGCAGGACAGGCTTTGTCAAGATAGAGGATTTTTCAAATTCCCTCATCTCCCCCTTAGCATATCTGGATCAAGGGCTGAGAAAAAGGCATCATACAGTCTTAGAAAGGGGAAAGTAGAAGTGGCCTTTTGGTCTTGGGTAGTGCGTAAAAAAAAGAAAAAAAGAGGTAGGGAGATTGTGGACTCTGACATCCCTTTTAACACCTAACCCAATCAAGGCCACAGCAGATTAGAATTGGTGGATGAGTTTGGGGAGAGATAAAAGGCAATTTTTCAAGTTTCTTCAGCCAGTCTTTGTTTCTGGATGCCTTGGGGAAAACTGAGAAGTTCCTACAAGCCCCTAAGAGAGAACATGGCAAGTAGTTGAGTTGAGAACTAGTGGTCCTGCAACAGGGGGCTAATATGTAAAAAGCAGTTACAGCTGAGAAAGTGGCCGCCTGGCCCAGAATATAAAGGAAGACAGAGTAAAAATGCAGAAGAATCTTCAATATTAATAATCATAATCCAAATTATGCAGGGAGCTCTCCTAGCCTCTGACCCGGCTGAGAGATCCGCAGCTACAAAGTACTCTGACTGCAGACCCAGGATGCTACCAAGACAAGATGTACCCTGGAGGATGTGATTGTCATTGTGGAGGTCAGAGGAAAGAGTACAAGGACATTGTCGTTTCTGAGGAAGCTTTTCCTTTGTGGCCACAAGGTCACAGCCAGCACACATTTTTTTGGCTTGGAGAGAAGCAAGGAAAAAATAGAGAGGAAATGTAACACTGATTATTTTTATCTATAGAAATGAAAATTTACTGTTTAAGTTATTGTATCCATTAACGACACTAGGTGAAAACTTAAGGTTTATGTCATACTACCCAGGCAACAGAGGCCGGTGAAGAAGACCAAATCAGTTATGGAGAAAATTAAACATTTTATTTGTCCATGTGAGTTGTAGTGTGAATGAAATTTACCGACCCACCACACATGTATATTTACACTTTAAAAGTTTTATAGTATACTCATCTTCTAAGCAAATAAGTAAACTATGAAAATAAATAAACCACACTCTTTTTAAACATGACTTTTAGAATACAGGGCTCACAAGCCACAAGGCAACATGTAATAATGATAGTAGGTGCTAAAATCCAGTGTTCTAAGCACTTTAAGCTGGCCACTGTGAAGACAAGGATAGACTTTGATTTTTTTGAGATGGAGTTTCACTCTTGTTGCCCAGGCTGGAGTGCAGTCGCGTGATCTTGGCTCACTGCAACCTCTGCGTCATGGGTTGGAGCGATTCTACTGCCTCAGCCTCCTGAGTAGCTGGGACTACAGGTGCGCACCACCACTCCTGGCTAATTTTTTTAGTTTTGGTGGGGTTTCACCATGTTGGCCAAGATGTTCTTGATCTCCTGACCTTGTAATCCACCCACCTCAGCCTCCCAAAGTGCTGGGATTACAGGCATGAGGCACCGCACCTGGCAAAGGATAGACATTTTCATGCTAAAGAATGGATTGTTCACTTTGGGAAAAGAGCAGATATCAGTTATTTCCACAGACATTACAAATGCTTTTCCTTGAATTATCAAAACAAGTAACATTCTTTAATTTTGGGGGAATTTTCAATAGCTTCATTAGGCTCTTCATGAGTTTACAGACATTTGCTGGGTGAGGACAACATTAAACAGGACCAGAATTTCTATTTCACATCAAGTCAATAATAATTTAAGAATTTATTACATGTAAGGTACAGGATCCAATAAAAAGACTCAATTTCTCTCTTAAAACAATAAAACGGATGCTATAAGGAAGCAGACAATTATTGTTAAAGGAATGCTATGGATAAAGAAGATAATAAAAGTTCCGAAAAGGGAATGCATCTTTAGCCCTGAATATAGTCCTTAGCTCCTTTGCAACCAGTAAAGACTCAATTAACATTTATTGTTGAATAAATAAATGAGACTCACCTATGAGGTGGAGACAACATTCTCTGAATAAGGTTGAATTTGAACAGGATTTTAAAAGGAGAAAGGAATTGGATATGAAAAATGAATGGGGAAGCCATTTGTAGGGGAAAGGTATATTTTCAAGGGGTAGAAGTACAGGGTATGTTTAATGAACAATGATACAATTAGTTTAGATGGAAAAGGGACATCATGAGTTGTGGGCAATACCAAGGAGCTTCAAATAACATGGGAATTTTCCTGGACCAGTGACTTCAAAGCTAACCTGAAGAGTTTAGACTATTACCAACATAGAAGCACTATAGAGACAATTGGATGGGTAATGTGATCAAAGGTGTATTTTAGGATAGTGAAACTACTAGCATAAACAGAGTAGCAAGAGATGTAAGAAGTAGAGACCACTTACAGGGCTATTGCTATAGTATGTTTCATTCCTTTTATTGACCTTAAACTCCTTGAGGAGAGGAACCCCATTACTGTCTTTTCAACTCTTAACTGGAATAACTGGACATCACAGGTACTAATTATATGTTTATTTATTTCTGATCTTGGGTAGTGGTAATGGAAATGGAAAGAAGAGTGTATTAATCCATCCTCACATTGCTATTAAGAAATACCTGAGATTGGGTAATTTATAAAGGAAAGAGGTTTAATTGGCTCATGGTTGCTTTTTTTTTTTTTTTGAGATGGAGCCTCGCTCTGTTGCCCAGGCTGGAGTGCAGTGGCACAGTCTCAGCTTACTGCAACCTCCGCCTCCCAGTTTCAAGCGATTCTTTTGCCTCAGCCTCCCAAGTAACTGGGATGGCAGGCACAGCAACCCAAAGTGTCTGTCAATGGATGAATGGGTAAACCAAATGTGGTATATACATACCAGAGAATATTATTCAGCCTTACAAAGGAAGGAAATCTTGTCACATGCTACTAAGTGAAATAAGACACCCACAAAAGGATAAATGCTGCATAATTCCACTTATATGAGATAGAGGCCAGGCATGGTAGCTCACCCCTGTAATCCCAGCACT
This sequence comes from Ateles fusciceps, assembly GCA_036589455.1. NCBI lineage: Eukaryota > Metazoa > Chordata > Mammalia > Primates > Atelidae > Ateles > Ateles fusciceps. The sequence goes on from JAZHEH010002229.1 coordinate 2,408,433, forward strand.
TTGGAAGGCCAAGGTAGATGGATTGCTTGAGCCCAGGAGTTCAAGACCGGTCTGGGCAACATGGCAAAACACTTTCTCTACTATATATGTATATATATATATATCTCTCTCTCATATATATATATATCTCATATAGCTATCTCATATATATATCTCACATATATATATATATATATATATGATAGAATAGTCAAATTTCTACAGACAGAAAGCAGAATGGTGATTGCCAGGAAGTGGGGAGAGGGGAAAATGTGGAATTGTTTAAAGAGTATAAAAAAGTTCCAGAGATGGATTATACAACGATGTGAATATACTTAACACCACTGAACTGTACACTTAAAAATAGTTAAAACAGGCTGGGCGCGGTGGCTCACGCCTATAATCCCAGCACTTTGGGAGGCCGAGGCGGTTGGATCACGAGGTCAAGAGATCGAGACCATCTTGGTCAACATGGTGAAACCCCGTCTCTACTAAAAATACAAAAATTAGCTAGGGATGGTGGCGCATGCCTGTAGTCCCAGCTACTCGGGAGGCTGAGGCAGGAGAATTGCTTGAACCCACAAGGCGGAGGTTGTGGTGAGCTGAGATGGTGCCATTGCACTCCAGCCTGGGTAAGAAGAGTGAAACTCCGTCTCAAAAGAAAAAAAAAAAAAAGTTAAAACAGGCCGGGCGTGGTGGCTCATGCCTGTAATCCCAGCACTTTGGGAGGCGGAGGCAGGTGGATCACCTGAGATTGGAAGTTCAAGACCAGCCTGGCCAACATAGTGAAACCATGTCTCTACTAAAAATACAAAAATTAGCCGGGCATGTGGCAGAATCCTGTAATCTCAGCTACTCGGGTGGCCGAGGTAGGGAGAATTGCTTGAAGCCGGGAGGTGAGTGACAGAGTGAGACTTGGTCTCAAAAAAAATTGGCCTAGTGCGTTGGCTCATACCTGTAATTCCAGCACTTTGGGAGGCCGAGGCGGATGGATCATGAGGTCAGGAGTTCAAGATGGTGAAACCCTATCTGGCCTAAATGGTGAAACCCTGGCCAAAATGGTGAAACCCTGTCTCTCCTAAAAATACAAAAATTAGCCAGGTGTGGTGGTGGGCGCCTATAATCCCAGCTATTCGGGAGGCTGAGGCAGGAGAATCGCTTGAACCTGGACGGCAGAGACTGCAGTGAGTTGAGATTGTGCCACTGCACTCCAGCCTGAGCAACAGTGAGACTCTGTCTCAAAAAATATATTTAAAAATAAATAAATAAAAATAAAAATAAAACAATAAAATAAAAAGTTAAAATGGTAAATTTTGTATTATGTGTGTCTTACCACAATAAATAATTATAATGACAAAAGGAACATGAGAGAATTTTGCAAATGTTTGTTAGTGTTCTTGGAGCTTTGCCAAATTTGGTTCCCCAAATAGCCCTCAGTAGGTGATAGTAGGGTTTCATAATAAAATCATGAGTGTGATTTAACATCTTGGGGATTTCCAATGAGGTTCTAAGGAGAAACTTGTTTATATTAGATGACAAAACATGTATCTGACTTTTTCCACCTGTATATTCTCAAGTCACCTCTCCTCAAACAAGATGCTGGATTTTTTTTTTTTTTTTTTTTTTTTTTTTTTTTTGAGACAGTGTCTTGCTCTGTCACCCAGGCTGGAGTGCAATGGCAGATCACAGTTCACTGTAACCTCCAACCCCTAGGTTCAAGCGATTCTCCTGCCTCAGCCTCCTACAGGTGCACACCACCATGACTGGCTAATTTTTGTATTTTTTGTTTTTGGTGGAGACGGACTTTCATCATGTTAGGCAGACCAGTCTCAAACTCCTGGGCTCATGCGATCTGTCCACCTAGGCCTCCCAAAGTCCTGGGATTACAGGTGCATGCCAATGTGACAGGCCAAGATGCTGGATTTTTAAGTAGTGTTAACATTGTCCTGAATTCTGCTCTTCAATATCTTGCAAGTTAAGGCAAGTAGAAAGGGGGCATGGGTGACAACTGTCAACAGTTTGCTATTGACTTTCTTTTCATGCCAGAAAAGCAGTGGATATGCCAGTATTTCAGATATTGATGTAAGGCCAGGCCTTTCCTTTGAATATAGACCCACTGGTTACAATTCTATGTCATCTTTCTTGCACAAACTGCATTCCTAATTCATTTTTATTTCCAGTTTAAGTAATCCTACACAGGAATAAATTTAGGACAAATTTAATTATTTTATTTTATACATTTTTTATTTTTTCTGATAATATACATGGGCTCTCATTATGCTGCCCAGGGTCATCTCAAACTCCTGGGGTCAAGAGATCCTCTCACTTTGGCCTCCCAAAGTGTTGGGATTACAAGTTTAAGTCACTAAGCCTGGCCAACAAATTGTATTACACTGTCAAATTTTATCATACCACGTATTTGCATATTTTCTCTGCTTATAAAACTAGTGAGATGCATCACAGCAGAATTCTAGTTCTCTAAATATGGTGTAGCTGTTATGTTAGAATGATAACATGATGAGTAAAGCTGTGAGAACTGCCATCTCTGTTACAGGGTCAGAGAAGTTTCCATAACATGTATTACACAAATAAAGTGTAAACAGATCTTTTCCTTGTGGAAAATTCCACTGGGATGGTGACTTGTGCACACTGTGTCATCTCTTTCCAAAAATATGATTTTATTCATTATTAAAGTGATTACTTTAAAAACATTAAGTATTTGCATCAGACAGTCGGATGGACTTACTCCAACAATTGAGTTCCCCAAACCAAAGCAAGCAAGCAATACATGGTATTTAAAAATTTTTTTTTGAATCATGTTCCAAAATGAATGTCTAAGTTCCATATCTGATGATAGCCAGATGGAGCTAAGTGTGGTGGGGTGGAGAAGAAAAACGCTAGAAACTGGACTTACCTCCATGCCCTGAATTATACTTTTGCTACAGTTCAACAAAGACTCTGCCTGTGGAAGAGGCAACTGATGGGAGAGAATATGTTTGGAAAGCAGTAAAAGAGTAAAAGGATTACAAATTTGAGAAATCTTGGGTTGACCACTTATTAGTTACGTTAATTAAAGCAAGTTATTAAACTCTTCTAAACCTTATTTTCCTCATGAGTAAAATGATGATTCATTTACTTATTTATTCATTGACTTAACAGAATAGAGGTTGGAGGAGATGTTTGCTGTGTGCAGGAGTGTCTTGAGTGAAGCCTCTTTTCTTTTCCTGGCATCTAGAGCTCCTAGTCACAGGAAACAGAGAAAGGCAGACATGCACGTATACACACAGTTTAAGTCTTCCAGGGAGAGTATAGTTAAGTTAAATGTGAAACTCGTTGCTATATATAATCTTTTCACCCAAGTGATACTGATATACTTTTTTTCCATGACCTTCCACTTTAGATTTTTAATGCTGGAAAGGGGATAGTACATGAGACTAAGGAATGCACTTTTGAGTTCATCTGACAAAGATTCAAGTAGCAGCACCAGTGTATTAAAGCAATGTGTGTTGCCATTGCAGATCAACCTCAAACATTCAGTGGTTTAATACAATCAAAGCACCAACTTCTGTACTAGGCCCTGGAGCATATTAGCGAGCAAGACACATATATCCCTATTCTCCAGTGCAATAATAATAACACTTATTTCATAAGATTCAGTACAAAAATAAATATAATGGCAATAATTGCTACAGTTATTGAGTGATCTCCATGTGCCAATTTTAAGTAATTTATGAAAATAATTTTTCAACCTCACACTAATTTTTTGAGATGGGTACTCTAATTACCCTCCTTTAGCAGATGTGGAAACTGAGGCAGAGAGTTGTTAAGTCACTTGCAGAGCTAATAAGTGGGAGACCGGGGATTTGAAACCAAGTGATTTAGCTCCAAAACCTGTTTTCTTACCTGTGCCCAGGGTCAGATCCACAGGCATGTGGCCTGTGCAGTCACACAGGGCTCTATACTTAGAAGTACTCTGCACTTAGCTTAATACTTTGCTGCTGCTGCCATCTTAAACTTTTGAATGTTTTTTGAACATGGGGCTCTGCATTTCCATTTTGCACTGGGCTCTGTAAATTATGTAGCTGGTCCTGACTATGCTATGCTGTCAAAGCAAAAGAAAAATCAGGCATTTTTAAAAGTGAGAACATGGAAGTTGTCAGCTTTCAAAATTGTTCAGACATTATTTTATTTGTTTAGTCCAATATTTTCTAATCATCTGTAATGTGACATGAACAACAAAAGGCACAACAATCAAAAGATTACCTTTGTGTAGGCCCCAGGCCAAAATGGTATGCTTTATAACTTACCAGAATCTCTCATTTGATCTTCCACAAAAACCTTATATTAAAGGCAGCTTATATATTCTCATTTTACAGATGTGGAATTTGAAGCATAAGTGATTTGCCCAAGGTCACACTGCTATTTAAAGTAAAATAGAGATTAGACTGCAGAAGATTTGACTCATGGTTGAGACCTTCCCACCACTCTTTGTGGCTTCTAATTCTTGAAATGTTATTATTGAGAGCACTCAATAACTGTTAACAAGTATTGCCATTATTTTATTTTTGTGCTGAGCCTTACGAGATAAGTGTTATTATTATTTCACTGGAGAATAGGGATGTATGTGTCTTACTTACTAAAGAGCTAATGCAGCTTTATGAACAAGAAAACTATAGAGAAGTTTGATTTGCCAAAAATGTTACAGTAATTCTCATTATGAAGATTGGGGTATTATGGTACTTTGAGATGATGTAGTTTTCAATTATTCAAGGCATCTACAAAAGGAAAACCTCTTAACCACAGTTTACTGGGTAAAATACATTGAATAGGCTCATTTTTGTAATGGAACAATCCATGTTATGGCATCTGAAAGGGCAGGTTTGCAGAGACTGGCTCAGGAGAGTGGCTTAAGAAATGTGATTATATAAGAATTGCCAACCAATTATTACCTAGGTGGTTGCTGGGTGGAGTTGTTGAGTGACATGGGAGGGACAGCTTGAGGTTCTCAGAGAATCCTTCCTAGTGAGTTCCTGCTCAAGATATTCAGGGCTGATGCTGTGAAACTGGAGTCTAGGAGTTAGGCTTGAGCCTGTGACCATGGGATCAAAAGTGAGCAGGCGGATCTCGGACAAAATCACTGTTCCTTAGGTAAGCTGAAGGACTTGGAGTTCCCAATTCCAGGATATACAGAATGGCACACATGCGTTGTGCAGACACACATATTCAGGCCTCCGGGGAGCATACAATTAAGTAAAATGTTAAACCTGCCTCTGTATATTCTTATTGTCCCAGTGAATCAGACACATTTTTTTCTTCATACATTTTTATTTTGGTCTTTTATTGTTGGAGACAGTATAGGATTGCAGTTGAAAGTATAGCTCTTTGAGTTATTCTGACACAGCTTCAAGGACCAGCACCAGTGTATTTGTTAATGTTAGCTGCTATTGAAAATAAATCTCAGGCTGGGTGTGGTGGCTCATACCAATAATCCCAGCACTTTGGGAAGCTGGGGCTGGTGGATGACCTGAGGTCAGGAGTTCGAGATTAGCCTGGCCAACATGGTGAAACCTTGTCTCTACTGAAAATACAAAAATTAGCCAAGTGTGGTGGTGGGAGCCTGTAATCCCAGCATCTTGGGAGGCTGAGGCAGGAGGAAATCCCTAATCCCAGAAGGCAGAGGTTGTAGTGAGCCAAGATGGCACCATTGCACTTCAGCCTAGGTAACAGAGCAATACTCTACCTCAAAAAAAAAAAAAACAAAAAAAAAAAACAAAAAAACAAAACTCAAAATTTTTGGAAGCTATAGAACAAGAAATCTTGTTTCTTGCTCATATCAGAGTATACTGTTCCTGGTTAGGTGACTTTCCATGTGGTCATTCAAGGACTCCTACCCCTAGGACATTGTGGCTTCCACCCTCCTCTAGGTCCTTGGTGTTCTCTCCATTCAGCTAGTGGACTACAAGGGAGAGAACACATGGGAAATTATGAAGGCGTTTTTGTGGGCCAAGTCTAGCCAAGGTGTGCATTACTTCTCCATATGCTATTAGACAGAACTTAGTCACAGGGCTTCCCTGAGATGCAAAGGAGCCTGGCTTACACAGTTTCTGGAGAGTGAGCCCTTTTTCAGCAACAGCTCCACACTATGGAAGCAAGCATGAATCTATGGTGAACACTGTCATCTCTTCCACCACCACTTTGGCTGCTTAGCAACAGTATGGCTTGGGTAAAGTTTCTCATCCTCCCTAAGCCTTAATTTGGGATTTGTAAAGCAGGAATACAAATACAGTCTCAATGCTACATATCTGTTTCTGCAAGGCTAATTAGCCCATATGCAATTGATAAACAAGGACATGCTATCCATGAACACAGAAGTGGCACTGCTTCATATTCGAGTTTTCTCCATACAGATTAACATTGTGTGCCACTGTATAATAGCAGCTGAATTCAAAGTCCACCAACACAGATGAGTCAGCTATGCATGTTTACCCCACATGCGTCCTCTGGGCTGAGTCCCCACCACATGGTCTATCTTGCAATTGCTTACTGCATTGTTTCCCTGACTTTTGCGCATTTTTACCTTGTCTTCATAACTCAGCAACAGCAAACGTTCCTTATATTCCCTTCTATTAAACTGTTTTAATTTTTTGACTTCTTATGAAATAATTACAGGCTGACAGAAAAGTTTCAATAACCAATACAAAAAGGTCTAATATATTCTCTACCTAGATTCCCTAAATGTTAACATGTTAGCACGATTGCTTTATCTTTATCTGTCTATATTGGTTTCTTTTCTGAGTTATTTGGATGAGTTACATACATAATACCCCATTAATCCCTAATCCTTAGTTGTATATTTCCTAAAAACAAGAACATTCTCTTATATAACTACAGTATAATGATCAAAATCAGGAAACATACACTGATAATTGTATGTATTTTGATATAATATTATTATTTAATCTATAGTCCTTATTCAAATTTAACAGCTTGTCCCAGTAAAGTCCTTTATAGCAAAGAAAAAATGTTTTTCCTGGTCCAGGATTACATGTTGCATTTAGCTGTTAGGGTTTTTTTTTTTTTAATTAATAGAGTAGAAAGTACAGAGAGTTCCCAAATACCTCTCTCCTGTCTTCTCTCCATAGTTTGTCCTATTATTAACATCTGGCATTGGTGGGGCACATTTGTTATAATTGATGAGCCAATATTGACACATTGCTGTCTATTAAAGTCCAGAGTTTACATTATAATTCACTCTTTGTGTTGTATATTCAGTGAGTTTTGACAAAGGTATAAGGACAAGCATCCACTATTACAAAACAATTTCACTCCCTGAAAATACCCTGTACTCCACTTAAACATCTTTCTCTCCCATAGAACCTTTTTAGACTGGACTGTGCAATGTGTATTTAAGTTTCATCCATGTCTTTTCGTGGCATGAGAGCTCTTTTTACCTTTCTTGGCTGTGTATTTTTTGTCTCCTTAAATCTGAATGAGTTCCTTAGCCTTCCTTTGTCTTCTATGACTCTGACATTTTTGAAGAGTATAAACCAGCCATTTCATAAAATATCCCTAGCTTCACTTTTTTGCATTAAGTTAAAATGTCTTTATTTTTAGAAAGTCAAGGTGTCCTTTAAATTGTGATATTTTCATTATAATTGTTATCTAAGTACAAAGTACATTGGTTAGTGCTCTAATTTATAAAGTTGCATTAGTTTTTAGCAACTTGTCTTAATCCTATTTTTTCACGTAAGTCTATTATTTTTTTGTGTGCAGTTTTGCAGAAGGCAATTTTTTCTTTAAAAAGGATCAAAGAGAAAGTTGGGAACTGAAACTTTAAGATAGACAAGTAATAGATTTGTATTATTAAAGTCCCTGAAAAAGCAAACAACATAATGAAACAGAACTAATATTTAAAACTATAATCCAAAAACCTTTCCAGAAATAGAAAGCTGAATCTATGCATTGAAAGAGCTCACTAGGTACATAAGAAAATGCATTCAGAATGATTACCTCTACGATTATAATAGTAAAATTAATAGATCCAAAGATAGAGTCCTTAAAATCTCCAGGTAACAAGATCAAATATGCAAAGTGGAAAATTAGACTAGCATCAGCCTTCAAAAAACAATACAAGTCAAACAACAACTGACAATTTGTTAAGGCATTCACTCAAAGAAATTGTGAATTAAGAATTCAGCCAAGTTGCCCCTCAATATGAAGACTACAGAGAAACAGTCTCAATGTACAAAAATGTAGAGAATTTTGTATCAGTAAGTCCTTTTTGAGGAATTTATTCGAGAATGTACTTTCTTCCAACCAGTAATGGCAGGGGAAACTTGAATAAAAGAACTGATGGTAAGCATTTAATAATCTATAACTATACATATAAGCTAAAACAAAGGTGGAGATGAGGATAAAACATTAACATACAAATGTTATATATTATGATAAAGTAGAAAGAATGCATCTTAAAAGTGGGCAGTATAAGAAGAGAGAGAAAGGACAGTAGAAAAAGCTTATTGTTTGAGGAGTAACAGGTGGATGTTAAGAGATACTGGCAAAAAAAAAACCAACCCTGATAAACCACTCAACAAAGGGTTAATTAACAAACAGGGGACCACGAGCATTGAAAAAGATATAAATACAAAGGTAACCACTAAAATAAAAATATAAACTTTTCTAGAAAATTATAAATAAAATAGTAAAGAATACAAATCTCATAGAGAGGCACAGGAAATATAACAAAATATAATAAAATGTTATGATTAATACCAAACATGTCAGTCATAGCAATAAATCTGAATAGGTTTAATTCTCCTATAAAGACAAAAAGATTCTCAGTTTGTCTCACAAAACTAAACCCCAGCTATATAGTAGATAGTAGACACACCTAAAACAAAAACATTCAGAAGTCTTTTTGTGAGCATAAAAGGATGAAAAAACCATATACCAGGCAAATGGAAATAAAGAGGGAGCAGGGCTAGCAATACCTACATTAGATAATGTAGACCTGGAAACGTAAAAAAAACAAAAAACAAAAAAACAACTCTTACTAAACAACTCTTGGCTGAAATGAGAAATACAAGCTGAAATACATTATTTTAAACAAATAATAGATAATAAAAACACTACACATTAGAAGCTATGGGATGTATTTAAAACAGTACTTATAGAAAAATTCATTGCACAAAATACCTTTTCACTAAAAGTGTAAGGACAAAAATAATGAATTAAATTTATAGTTTAAACAACTAAAAGAACAGTTTAAAGCAAAAGAAAATACATGAAAGAAAATAGTGATGATAAAGGCAGAGAATAGTGAAATAAAGTATAGAAAAACAGTAGCTCTAACAAGTTAAAATCTTGGTTTTGGAGGGGGGGAAAGATAAAATAGACAAACTGCTAACTGAATTGATCAAAAAAAAAGAAAGTATAATATGTAGAGTAAGAAGTGAAAAGGGAGAAATAACTTTTCAAACAAAAGAAATTTTAAAAGTCAGAAGAGACTACTTTGGTAACCTCTAGACAAATACACTGGAAAATCTGGATGAAGTGCATGATTTCTTACCGAAATATGTATTACCAAAATTAGCTCTATTAGATTTACAAAATTTAATCTATTTCCATAGAAGAAATGAAGACAGTTATTAAGAAATGACCCCACAAAAAAACACTAGGCCCGGATGGTTTCACACATGAATTCTACCAAGTTTTCAAAGACCAGAAAGTCCTAACAGCTTATAAATTATTTCAGAGCATGAAAAATGAAAGAAAATTTTCAAACTGTTTTTATGAAGCAGGAATAATATTGGTACCTAAATCAGACAAAGACAGTACAAAGTAAAAAAGACCCCTACATATCTATATCACTTATGAATATCAATGAAAAAAATTTTAAGTAAATTATTAGCAAATGGAATCTAAAACCACACTAAGAAAATAGTACACCATTGCTAATTGGGATTTATTTGGGGACTTAAAAGTTGGTTCAATATTAGAAACTCCATTAATACTCTTGCCCATTAGGGTTTTCTAGAGAAGCAGAACCAATTATATATATGTGCATATATATACATATGTATATACATATACATATATACACACAAACATATATATACACATATATACATGTATACATACATATATATATATTCATGTGCCAAATGAATTCAGTCAACAATGGATTGCATATGACATTGGTCTTATAAGATTATAAATGATATTTTTACCATACATTTTCTATATTTAGGTATGTTTAGATATACGAGGACCATTGTGTTACAGTTGCCTACAGTGTTCAGTACAATAACATGTTGTACAGCTTTGTAGCTTAGGAGTAATAGGTTATGCCATATAGCCTAGATGCATAGCAGGCTATACCATCTATGTTGGTGTATGCATGCTCTATGATGTTTGCACAATGACAAAATTGCCTAACAATGCATTTCTCAGAACGTATTCCCAGCATTAAGTTATGCATGACAGTATATATAAAGAGATTTTTCATAGGTTATTGGCTCCCATGACTGTGGAGGCTGAGAAGTCCCATAATCTGCCATCTGCAAGCTGGGGCTGAGTAAAGCCAGTGGTGTAGTTCCAGACTAAGTCTGAAGGCTTGAGAACCAAGAGACTCCATGGTGTAAGTTTTAGTCCAAATTTGAAGGCCTGGGTCCAATGTTCCAGCTCAAGCAGTCAGGCAGAGAGAGTGAATTCTCCCTTTCTCATCCATTTTGTTTTGTTTAGGCTCTCAACAGATTAGATGACACCCACCCACACTGAAGAGGGCCATCAGCTTTACTTAGCCTACCAATTAAAATGCTAATATTTTATGGAAACACTCTTGCAGACACATCCAGAATCACATTTAACCAAATATCTGGGCACCCAGTGGCCTGCTCAAATTGGCATATAAAGTTGTCTCACAACCATATATCACATTAATAAATCCAAGGAAAAAACTCATAATTACATCTGTCAATGTTGAAAAAGCCTTTGACAAAAGTCAACACCCACTCATTACTTTAAAAAGAAACGCTCAAAATAGGAATTGAGACATACTTTCTTAACACGATATAGTATATACAGTCTTTTAGTCAGTATCTTATTTAATGGGAAACCCTAGAGATGTTTCTATTAAGGTTTTAATTTTTATTTTTTCTGGGTACATAGTAGGCATATGTATTTATTGGAATTATAGTCTTTAAATTAAATTCAGCATGGCTCTAAACTGTCATCTAATCTGGCTAGAATGAAATTCAGTGTGTCATTACTGCATTTCTACTATCAACTCTAACTGGCATCTGAGTGACTTGATTTGTTTCTATTAATATTTCTCAGAGAATAAATCTTGTATGTCCCTCCTAGGAATTCTGTATGGTTGTAGGTATGTTGAGGGGTAAGAAAAAGGAGGAAACGGACAGGTATTTCATACACACTTTCAACCCATCTTCCTATTTTTAGCCCCACACCTGACCTTCACTTTGCCTTGAAGTCTTAACCCTCTCTGTGATTTTGCAGAATGCCATCAACAAGCTCTCAGCTTGTTCACTACCTCCTCTGTGCACATGATGAGTAGTGTCTTCCTCTACCGTGCTAAATCAGTTACACTTCCTTCCCTTTGCAGATTCTGAAAATCTGTTGAAATCTTGTATCTGCTACCATCTTCTTTCCTGATCTTTATTTTTTATGTTTATGAATTTTTATTCCTTTATTAATATTTTATCACTTTACTATTAAACTCAATTTTAATAAAGACGAAGGAAGGAAAGGAGATTTTTAAAAATGTAGTCATTATCAACAGCTAGTGGTTATAACCACAATATAAATGTTAAGAAAATAATTCCTTGTTTCATCCAAGGAATTCAAATCATGAGAATACTCTTATCATGTAAGACTATGAGGCTGGAAAAGAACAACCATCTTTGTTTCAAAAATGACCAGAACATTTAGGTGATTTCCTCAAGGCCAAATTTATCTGTAAGATTTTTGTCCAAGAACAAAGAGTTTCTTTCCAGCTCTAATATTTTTGGGGAGAACCCCACAAGTTTTTGTGCAAATAATAACATTTTAAAATTTTACGTAAGTTAATTGGTATGAGTCACTTCCTATCATGGATAGAATAAGTAAAGTTCCACTGGGATAACTGCTAGTAAGTTGCTCACTATGATGTGTTAGCATAAACGTTTTGGAGAAAAAATATGTGTCCTGACCTTGGTAAGGGAAATAAATTTGTCACATATAAGGTACCTCCATTCATTCTCAAACACTTGACTATTTCCTATTTTCATGGAAGTCCTATCACTGTGATCCTCCCACCTAGACACTGACTTTATAGCTTTCCCATCTTTCACCATTCCCTCCTCCCTTCTCTCTGCCTGGAACATAAGACATTTCTTTCTGTTCTGTGAAATCACCAAGTTCCCTCCCACCTCTGGGTCCTTACATCTGCCTGAAATACTCTGATCTCTGTGGTCTTCTTTTGGTTTCCTCCACACCCAAGATAGGATTGTTACTTCCCCCAGGGAATTCTTTCTCAGCTCCTTACAAGGAGAGTAAAGTGTTCCTACTGTATGCCTTCATAGCTTTCAATTTTTTTCCTAATGTAGGCTTCTCACGTTGTGTGTTGTGACTGGCTACTTATTTACCCATATCCTCTGATAAAATGTAAGCTCCAGAAGGCCCAAATCATGTCAATTTTCTCATCATATTATTCTAACATTTACTTTGTATTTGTATATCTTGCAATATAAACATATCTATATAACATATTTCTCTACAATCATGAGGTTGTTTATTCACGAGTAATAATTAAGACCATTTACTCAAACTATAGGCAGTCCTCCCTTTGGACAGTTCCAATATGCACAAATTCCAGTTATTAGCTTAGTTAAATAACATCAGTTCTTCAATAACCTGGTTTAAATTTCAGTTACTATAAATATATTAACTGTGAGTAATTGCTTAAAATGCACACTTTGCTGCTAGTTCTTCAGTCCTCAGATCACTAAGTAAATAACAGATGCACAGCACAATCACAATCAAATGCATCACTTTTTTCAAAGTCTATCAGAGGCTGTTCATATTGGTTACTGTGCATCTTCTATTCAGTTTACACTCAGACAACAAAGCATGTAGTCATGTTGTCTCCTTGTCTTACAATGATAGACCCATGTGATAGTTCACAAAATTGGATAATTGAAGGAGGACACAGCCAAAGATAAAAGTGCAACAAAGTTTTCTGAAGAGATAGACTCTGGGGGGGGGAAGAAAAAAAGTGCTACAAAGAAAGAAAAGTGATAACATTGGAAGTGAAATTCAAATTACACATAAATGGAGCTACAGAAGAAAAAACTAACCATGGGAATGTTGACACTAGCACCATTTGAGAGACTTAAGAAATGCTGCCATCGCCATAAATGAAGAAAGCAATTGTGACCAAAAGGATGATGTCCTAGAGGACATGACACTGCTTAAAAAAACACTCCACACTAAAACGACTCTCAAAGGCCAGTGTGGTGGCTCACTCCTGTAACCCCAGTGCTTTGGGAAGCTGAGGAGGGGAAGATTACTTGAGGCCAGGAGTTAGAAACCAGCTTGGGCAACATAGCAAGACTCCATCTCTACAAAACAATTTAAACATTAGCTGGGGATAGTGGTATGCACCTATAGTCTCAGCTACTCAGGAGGCCGAGGCAGGAGGATTGCTTGAGCCTAGGAGTTAAAAAGCTGCAGTGAACTCAGATCATCATGCTACTGCACTCCAGCCTGAGCAACAGAGCAAGACCCTAAGGGACTCTCAGACCTAATCTAACATGTTGAAAGTTCAGAAGATAAAATGTTGAAGCTGATCCAAACTTAGAAAGGAATATGACAATTTGCCAGTTTGCCAAGGCATAGAAATATACTATTTCATGTGAAAAGTTACACAATAAGAAGGCAAGAAGTGTTCCAACCACTCGATTTTTTCTTTTTCTTTTCTTTTCTTTCTTTTTTTTTTTTTTGAGATAGAGTCTCTCTCTGTCGCTCAGGCTGGAGTGCAGTGGTATAATCACTGCAACCTCTGCTTCCTGGGTTCAAGCAATTCCCCTGCCTTAGCCTCCAGAGTAGCTGGGATTATAGGCATGCGTCACCATGCTTGGCTAATTTTTTGTATTTTTAGTAGAGATGGGGTTTCACTATGTTGGCCAGGCTGGTCTCAAACTCTTGACCTCAAGTGATCTGCCTGCCTTGACTCCCAAAATGCTGGGATTACAGGTGTGAGCCACCACACCTGGCCCACTCAATATTTTTAATAAAGAAATACAATACTTTATTTTTCCATATTTCTAATTTTTAAATTATAACATGCTAAATATGAGTTATACTATTCTTTCATTTTGCTATGCATTTATATCTGACATTAGAGAGTTTTTAACATTTTGATAAACATTGTAATTATCATGGAACAATTGTAATTTTTCTGGCTGGGTGTAGTGGCTTATGTCTGTAATCCCAGCATTTTGGGAGGCTGAGGCAGGAAGATCACTTGAGGCCAGGTGTTCAAGACCAGCCTGGCCAATACAGGGAAATCCCATCTCTACTAAAAATGCAGAACATTTGCTGGGCTGTGGTGGTGCATGCCTGTAATCCCAGCTACTCAGGAGGCTGAGGTACAGGAATCACTTGAACCTAGGAGGTGGAGGTTGCAGTGAGCCGAGATTGCACCACTGTACTCCAGCCTGGATGACACAGTGAGAACCTGTCTCAAAAAAACTGTAACTTTTCCTTTTGGTTATTAAGAATGCTTTGTCTGGTTTCAGCTTGCACAGTCATTTTTAGGATCCTGCACTACCATACAAAGAGCAAGGACTGGCTGGAATATAATGATAATTATTGCCCTTATAAAAGAGGCTTAATGGAGCCCTTTTGCCTTTCTGCCATGTGAGGACATATAGAAGGCATCATCAATGAGAAATAGGCCCTCACCAGACACCAAATCTGCAGGCATCTTGCTTTTGAAGGTATCAGCCTCCAAAATTGTGAGCAATAGGCTTCTGTTGTTCATAAATTACCCAGTCTAAGATATTTTGTTATAGCAGTCTGAATGGACTAAGATAGTCTCTCCTGTTGTAAACATCCATTTGCTGTTTGTTGTTTTTGTTTTAGTTGTTGCTATAAAGTTCTTACTTCATATATTCAGTCAATGCACAGGTACTATTCCAGGTCTTTCTCTTGTTTTATGATGACTGTAGGTCAGGACAGCCACGTGCAAAAATATCTTGCATTTCATAATGATTGAACTTTCTTGCAGAAGCCAAATTGACAAAAGGAGGAG
Source organism: Ateles fusciceps (assembly GCA_036589455.1). Lineage (NCBI taxonomy): Eukaryota > Metazoa > Chordata > Mammalia > Primates > Atelidae > Ateles > Ateles fusciceps. The sequence goes on from JAZHEH010002229.1 coordinate 2,423,725, forward strand.
CTAATCCCAAAGAATGTCAGTTTGCTGATGTGGAATCTATCACTGGAACTCTAGTAACATCTATTCCTAGCAGTCCCATGGTTGACATTATATTTGTGTTTGGGAGATTGCCAATAGGCAAAAGGGCTCCATTAAGCCTCTTTTATAAGGGCAATAATTATCATTATATTTTTATATATACTGATAATAATAATTCATTATCTTTGTCACCTCCCAAAGGCTCCACCTCTTCATACTACTGCATAGAGATTAGGTTTCAATTTATGAATTTTGGAGAAATACAAACATTCAGATCATAGCAGAGGCATTACAAACTAACTACTCAATTCAAATGGCCTCCTTTCCCCCAGAATCTATTAAATAAAGCACAAGACAGCATTTTTAAATAGGTAAATAGCCAAGATAGTAGGCTAAAAATACAATAGTAGTAGTTAGTATTTTTGACTATGTGTCAGGTAACACCATGGAAGCTTTATATGTTATCTTATTTGGTCCTTACCACAGTTCTGTGAAGTAGATGTTGCTCTACTTACTTTCCAAAAAAATTTTTTGAGACAGAGTGTCACTCTGTTGCCCAGGCTGGAGTGCAGTGGCATGATCTCAACTCACTGCAACTTCCTCCTCCTGGGCTCACGTGTTCCTCCCACCTCAAGCCTCACATGTAGCTGAGACTACAGGTGTGTGCCACCATGCCTGGCTAATTTTTGTATTTTTTTTGTAGGGATGAGGTTTTGTCATGTTGCCCAGCTTGGTCTCAAACTCCTGGGCTCAAACGATCCTCCTGACTTGGTCTCCCAAAGTGCTGGGATTACAAGCATGAGCCACCAGGCCTGGCTTCTGAATCTTAATGAAAATGTCTTACCCAAGTACCATACCAAATAAGCACTAGAGATGAGATACGCTCATGGGTTGGCCCTGGCTCTAAGCTCTGTGATGTTTCTACATCTCCAAGCAGCATTTACTTGCATTTTTCTTTTGACTGGTAGAATCATGTAAGTAGTTACATGGAGTTATGGTTGTACTTCAAAGAAAACACTAAATAGATTTAGTCCTATCTATATACCAGTGGTTTTTTTCCCCTTATTTATATCAAATCCTAAGGCTCAGCCTTTTTTTCTCTTTTTTCTTTTTTTTTTGGCAGAGTCTTGCTCCGTCACCCATGCTGGAGTATAATGCCGCGATCTCGGCTCACTGCAACCTCTGCCTCCCATGTTCAAGCGATTCTCCTGCCTCAGCCTCCTGAGTAGCTGGGACTACAGGTGCGTGCCACCACACCCGGCTAATTTTTTGTATTTTTAGTAGAGATGGGGTTTTGCCTTGTTAGTCAGGATGGTCTCAATCTCCTGACCTCATGATCCACCGGCCTCAGCTTCCCAAAGTGCTGGGATTACAGGTGTGAGATACCACCCCTGGCCAGGCTCAGCCTTTATATCTAGATTGATCTCATTACATAAGGCACATAGTTGATAAATTTGAGTTCAAATGCTCCGTTTCAGAGAACTTTACAAATCACAGGCATCAATTCATTTCTATAAAGCCAAAAACACATTTTAAACATTAATAAATTATCATAGTTTGTCCCCAAAAGGACATGCCATTTACAACTTTACCAATAATGTAGGAATGTGTATTTTCCCTTCCTCTTAACAACACTGGGTGTTATCAAACTTTACATTTTTTTGCCTATCTGATAAGTATACACAGTATTTTGTTTTAATTTGCATTTCTATAATTAAGAGTGCACTGTCATTGATTTATTATCTATTTATGTCTCTTTTCCAGAGATCTATCTGGTTATATTTTTGTTCATTTTTCTTTTAGCTTTTATTTTACTTTCAGAGGTCCATGTGCAGGATTATTATATAGGTAAACTGCATATCACGAGGTTTGGTGTACAGATAACTTCATCATCTGGGTAGTACGCATAGTATCCAACATACTTTTTTATTCCTTCCCCTCCTTCCAGCCTCCACCCTCAAGTAGGCCCTTGTGTCTGCTGTTCCCCTCTTACCATCCACGTGTTCTCATTGTTTAGTTCCCATTTAAAGTGAGAATACTCTGTATTTGGTTTTCTGTTCCTGCGTTAGTTTGTGATATGGTTTGGCTGTGTCTCCACTCAAATTTTATCTTGAATTGTAGCTCCCGTAATACCCGCTTGTTGAGAGAGGGACCTGGTGGGGAGGTAATTGAATCATGGGGGTGATTTCCCCCATACCATTCTCATGGTAGTGAGTAAGTCTCACAAGATCTAATGGTTTTATAAGGGAAAACCCCTTTCACTTGGTTCTCATTCTCTTTTTGTCTGCCACCATGTAAGACATGCCTTTCACCTCCCACCATGTTTGTGAGGACTCTCCAGCCATGTGGAACTGCGAGTCCATTAAACCTCTTTTTCTTTATAAATTACCCAGTCTCAGGTATGTTTTTATCAGCAGCATGAAAATGGACTAATACAGTTTGCTTAGGATAATGGTCTCCAGCTCTATCCATGCTGTTGCAAAAGACATGATCACATTCTTTTTTTCTGACTGCATAGTATTTCCTGGTATATATAGTACGCTATTTCCTTTACCCAGTCTGCCACTGATGGGCACTTAGGTTGATTCTATGTTTTTGCCATTTTACATAGTGCTGCAATGAACATATGCATACAGGTGTTGTTAAGACAGTATATACCCAGTAATGGGATTTCTAGGTCAAATGGTAATTCCATTTTTAGTTATTTGAGAAATTGCCACACTGTTTTCCACAATGGCTGAACTAATTTACACACTCACCAGCAGAATATAAGCATTCCCCTTTCTCCACAACTTCACCAGCATTTGTTATTTTTTGACTTTTAGATAATAGCCATTCTGACTGTTGTGAGATGGTATCTCATTGTGATTTTGATTTGCATTTCTCTAAAGATTTATGATGCTGGAAATTTTTTCATATGCTTGTTGGCTGCATGTATGCCTTCTTTTCAAAAGTGTCTGTTCATGTTCTTTGGCCACTTTTTAATGGGGTTGTTTTTTAGCTTGTAAATTTAAGTTCCTTACAGATTCTGGATATTAGACTTTTGTTGGATGCATAGTTTGCCAATATTTTCTCCCACTCTGTAGGTGTCTATTTACTCAGTTGATAATTTCTTTTGTTGTGCAGAAGAGCTTAAGTTTAATTAGATCCCATTTGTCAATTTTTGTTGTTGTTTAATTGTTTTGGCATCTTTGTCACAATATCTTTGCCAAGTCCTATGTTCAGAATGGTATTACCTAGGTTATCTTCCAGGGTTTTTATGGCTTTAGGTTTTACATTTAAATCTTTAATCCATCTTGAGTTGATTTTTATATATGGTATAAGGTAGGGGTCCAGATTCAGTCTTCTGCATATGGTTAGCCCACTATCCCAGCACTATTTATTGAATGGGGAGTCCTTTCCCTATTGCTTTTTGTCAACTTTGTCAAATATCAGACAGTTGGAAGCGTGTGGCATTATTTCTGGGCTCTCTATTCTGTTCTATTGGTGTATGTGTCTGTTTTGCACCAGCACCATGCTGTTTGAGTTACTGTACCCCTTGTAGTATAGTTTGAAGGCAAGTAATGTGATCCCTCCAGTTTTGTTCTTTTTGCTTAGGATTGTCTTGGCTATTTGGGCTCTTTTTTGGTTCCATATGAATTTTAAAATTGTTTTTTCTAATTCTGTGAAAAATGTCTTTGGTAGTTTGATAGGAATAGCATTGAATCTGTAAATTGCTTTGGGCATTGATTCTGTAAATTGCTTTGTATGGCCATTTTAATAATATTGATTCTTCCTATCTATGAGCATAGAATGGTTTTCCATTTGTGTCATCTCTGATTTCTTTGAGCAGTGTTTTGCAGTTCTCATTGTAGAGATGTTTCATCTCATTGGTTAGCTGTATTCCTAGATATTTTATTATTTTAGTGGTAATTGTGAATGGGACTGCATTTCTGGATGGGCTGTTGATTTGGATGTTGTTTGTGTATAAGAACGTTATTGATTTTTGTATGTTGATTTTGTATTCTGAAACTTTGCTGAAGTTGTTTATCAGATCAAGGAGCTTTTGGACAGAGGCTATGTGGTCCAGATATAGAATCATGTTATCTATAAACAGTAATAATTTGACTTCCTCTCTTCCTACTTGGATGTCTTTTCTTTCTCTTGCCTGATTGCTCTGACCACGACTTCTAATACTATGTTGAATAAGGGTGGTGTGAGAGATGGCATCCTTGTCATATGCCAGTTTTCAAGGGAATGTTTCCAGTTTTCACCCATTCAGTATGATGTTAGCTGTGGGTTGCCATAAATGGCTCCTAATATTTTGAGGTATGTTCCTTCAATGCCTAGTTTGTTGAGGGTTTTTAACAGGAAGGGATGTTAAATTTTATCAAACATTTTTTTCTGCATCTATTGAGATACTCATGTGGTTTTGTTTTTAGTTCTTTTTACATGATGAATGACATTTATTGGTTAGCATATGTTGAACCAACCTTGCATTCCAGGGATAGAGGCTACTTTATCATGGTGGATTTGCTTTATGATGTGCTGTTGGATTTAATTTGCTGGTATTTTGTTGCAAATTTTTGCACTTATGTTCATTAAGGGTATTGGCCTGCAGGTTTTTTTTTTGTTGTTGTTGTTGTTGTTGTATCTGTGCCAGGTTCTAGTATCAGAATGATGCTGGCTTCATAGAATAAAATGGGAATGAGTCCCTTCTCAATTTTTTGGAACAGTTTCAGTAAGAATAGTATCAGCCCTTCTTTATACATCTCACGGAATTCAGCTGTGAATCCATCTGGTTCTGGGTTTTGTTTTTTTTCCTTGGCTGTAGGCTTTTTATTACCAACTCAATTTCTGAACTCATTATTGGTCTGTTCAGGGATTCAATTTCCAAGTAACTGTATGGTTTTGAGTGATTTTCTTAATATTGATTTCTATTTTTATTGCACTGTGGTCCAAGAATGTGGTTGGTTTTGATTTTTTTGAATTTTCTGAGTATTGTTTTATGTACAATTGTGTGGCTGATTTTGGAGTATGTGCCATGTTGTGATGAGATGAATGTATATACTGTTATTTTGGAGTGGAGAGTTCTGTAGCTTTCTATTAGGTCCATTTGGTCAGATGTTGGCTTCAGGTCCTGAATATCTCTGTTAAATATCTGCCTTGATCATCTGTCTAGTATGATCAGTGGGCTGTTGAAGTCTCCCACTGTTATTGTGTGGGAATTCAAGTCTCTTTGTAGTCTCTAAGAACTTGCTTTATGAATCTGGGTGCTCCTGTGTTGGGTGCATATATATTTAGGATAGTTAGGTCTCTTTATTGAATTGGACCCTTTACCATAACATAATGCTCTTCTTTATCTTTTTTGATCTTTGTTGGTTTGAAGTCTGTTTTGTCTGAAATTAGGATTGCAACCCCTGCCTTTTTCTGTTTTCTATTTGCTTGGTAGATTTCTCTCCATCCCTTTACTTTGAGCCTATGGGTGTCATTGCTTGTGAGATGAGTCTCTTGAAGACAGCATACCACTGGGTCTTCCTTCTTCATCCAGCTTGCCATGCTATTCCTTTTAACAAAGGCATTCACTCTGCTCTTTTTATAGTAAGAAAATAAACCTTTGTTAGATTTTTAAAATAGTTGTTCTAACTTACTTGTCTTGTGACTTTGGATTTTTTTTGTTACGGAAAAATGTTTTAGTATTGTTACATATATTAATTATAATTAATAATCCCTTATTTTCCTTGACAATTTAAAATGTCATATGCAATACTGGTATACCTCATTTTAGTGCACCTCACAATACAGCATATTTTACAAATTGAAGATTTGTGGCAACCTTCCATCGAACAAGTGTATTGCTGACATTTTTCTAACAGCATGTGCTCACTCAGTGTCTCTGTGTCACATTTTGGTAATTCTTACAATTGTTCAAACATTATTATTATTATTATATCTGTTATGGTGATCTGTTATCAGTGATCTTTGATGTTACTAATGTAATTATTTTGGGGCATCACAAACTGTACCCATATAAGATGGCAAATTTAATTGACAAATGTGTTCTGAATGCTCCACTGATCAGCTGTGCCCCCATCTCTCTCTCTCCCTTCAGGCTTTCCTGTTCCCTGAGACCTAACCTACAATAGCCTCTATGTGTCCAAGTGAACAGAAGATCTGCACACCTCTCATTTAAATTAAAAGCTAGAAATGATTAAGCTTAGGGAGGGTGGTATATAAAAAGCTGAGATAGGTAGAAAAGTAGGCTCTTGTACCAAACAGCCATATTACAAATGCAAGGAAAACTCTTGAAGGAAATTAAGTGCTACTACAGTGAACATACGAATGCCAAGAAATTGAAATAGCTTCATTGGTGATACTGAGAAAATTTTAGTGGTCTAGATAGAAGATCAAACCAGCCATAGCATTCCCTTAAGCCAAATCCTAATCCAGAGTGAGACCCTAACTCTCTTCAATTCTAGAAAGGCTGAGAGAGGTGAGGAAGCTGCACAAGGAAAGTCTGAAGCTAGCAGAGGTTGGCTCATTAAGTTTAAGGAAAAAAGCAATCTTCATAACATAAAAGTAGAAGGAGGGCTGGGCAAGGTGGTTCATGCCTGTAATCCCAGCACTTTGGGAGGCCAAGGTGGGTGGATCACCTGAGGTTGGGAGTTTGAGACCAGCTTGACCAACATGGAGAAACCCCATCTCTACTGAGAATACAAAAAAATTAGCCGGGCATGGTAGTGCATGCCTGTAATCCCAGCTACTCAGGAGGCTAAGGCAGGAGAATCGCTTGAACCTGGTAGGCACAGATTGCAGTGAGCCAAGATTGTGCCATTGCACTCCAATCTGTGCAAAAAGAGCGAAACCTCATCTCAAAAAAATTTAAAAAAAAGTAAAAAGTGAAGCTGCAAGTGCTGCTATAGATGCTGCAGCAAGTTATTCAGAAGATCTAGCTAAGATAATTGATGAAGGTCTGTACTGAAAACAACAGATTTTCAATGTAATAAAACAGCCTTCTCTTGCAAGAGATGCCATCTAGGACTTTCACAGCTAGAGAGAGGTCCATGCCTGAACTCAAAACTTTAAAGAACAGGCTGACTTTCTTGTTAGAGGTTAATGCAGCTGGTGACTTTAAGTTGAAGCCAATGCTCATTGATCATTCCAAAATTCTAGGACCCTTAATTAAGAAATGTTAAATCTACTGTCTGTGCTCTATCAATGGAACAAGAAAGCCTGGATGACAGCACATCTGTTTACTGCATGGTTTACTGAATGTTTTAAGCCCACTGTGGAGACCTATTATTTAGAAAAAAAAAAAGCTTCTCTTCAAAATATTACTGATCATTGACAATGTACCTGGTCACCGAAACAATGATGGAGATGTACAAAGACATTAATGTTTTCATGTCTGCTAACACAACATCCATTCTGCAGCCCAAGGATTAGGAAGTAATTTTGACTTTCAAGTCTTACTACTTGAGAAATACATTTCATAAGGTTATAGCTGTCATAGTTGGTGATTCCTCTGATGGATCTTGATAAAGTACATTGAAAACCTTCTGGAATTAATTCACCATTCTAGATGCCATTAAGAACATTCGTGATTCATGGGAGGAGGTCAAAATATGGATATTTACAGGAGTTTGGAAGAAGTTGATTCCAGCCTTCATGGATGACTTTGAGAAGTTCAAGACTTCAGTGGAGGAAGTAACTGGAAATGTGATGAAAATAGCAAGAGAACTATAATTAGAAGTAGAGCCTGAAGATGTGGCTGAATTGCTGCAATCTTATGATCAAACTTGAAAGAATGAGGAGTTGCTTCTTATAGATGGGCAAAGAAAGTAGATTTTTAAGATGGAATTTACTCCTGGTGAAGATGCTGTGAACACTGCTGAATGACAACAAAGGATTTAGAATATGACATAAACTTAGTTTATAAAGTACCAGCCAGGTTTGAGAGAATTGACTTCAACTTTTCAACTCCAACTTGAAAGAAGTTCTACTGTGGGTAAAATGTTATCAAACAGCATCTCATACTTCAGAGAAATCTTTTGTGAAAGGAAGTGTCAATTAATGTGGCAAACTTCATTGCTATCTTATTTTTTAAAATTGCTATGGCTGCTCCAACCTTCAGCAACCAGCACCCTGATCAGCAGCCATCAGTAGCGAGGCAAGACTCTCTACCAGAAAAAAGATTATGACTCACTAAAGGCTCAGATGATTATTAGCATTTTTTTTTTAGCAATAAAGTATTTTAATTAAGGCATATACATTTTTTTAGACACAATGCTATTGCGCACTTAATAGACTATAGCACAGTATAAACATTATTATGTACTGAAAAATCAAAAACTGTGTGTGACTTGTGTTATTGCTATATTAGCTTATCATGGTGGTCTGGAGCTGAACCCACAATATCTCCAAGGTATGTCTGTATTCTACTGATTATTAGACACACGTCTTTTGGACATTTTGAAACCTCTAAAATCAGAATATGCCTTAAAATTGATAACGCTTTATTTCTGCTGTCAGTTAGTTGAAGTATTTGTTATTGCTTGTAGCTACAAAAACTTGTTCATAGTTGAGAATATTTACCTCATTTCAACTAACTTATTCTATAGGTAAGGGAAGGGAATTCAGTGGAACTTGGTTCAGCCTCAACACGTTGACACATAATGAAGCCACTATAACATAGTATGGTTTTTGCATACAAATATGGTAAGCTACATTTAGAGAATTCTCAATATTGCTCTATTCTTATGTTTCTATAATAAATCCTACCTGACATTTATGAATTATTTGTTGAATGTATTACTGGGTTTCATTAAGCATAAACTTATTTTTGCAGTCACATTATTATAAAGTTTCTTTCTCTTTTTGGCGCTATCTTTATCAAGTTTGGGCATGATGTTATCCGAATTTTATTAATATATAAAAATTATTATTTCTTATGTAAATATCATTAAAACAGGTATAAAATAATATATATAATCTTTAAAGTTTGTAATAAAAAATGCTGAAGCTAAGGGCATGAATGAAAGTCATGAAATAAGAATGGCACAACATTTTATTGCATTCTAGAGGAGTAAATGTAATAAATCAGGAATATGTAGCTATATAATACTTCAATTTACATTCAGTTGATATTATTGTCATTCAAAGGATCTGGAATGATTTAAATGCTGGTGAGAAGAAGTAGAATGCCATCACATTGCCTTTCCAATTTCTAACTTTCAGAATTATCTGGGAGGTATGTGATATATTTATGTATATTAACTCAATATGCATATCTGTAACATAAATTTTCTATATATTGATATGTGTATGATCAAAGGTGAGAGAAAATTTTGTATTCCATTCTTTACTGGAAATCAGAACACATTAAAATAAATGCTTATTAAGTAAATGTTGTAACTTTAATGGTTCATTGCAACTATCATTTAAGCATCTTTACGTCAGACACTTTCCATACATCATCTCACTTGATTAGCATCATCACACAGATGAGGCTCGGAGAGATAAAATTATACACTTGAAAGCATAAGCTTTAACTTGCTGGCAGCATCAGTGCTCAAAAACAGGCTCATTTAACTCCCAAAACTATGCTATTTTGCTCCACATTTTGCTCCACAGTGCCGCCTCTAAACATGTCCTACTCCAATACAAGAACATACTTTGGCTGCTAGTGATCATTTCAGATATCTATATTTGAATATGGAATGTCTGGGACGATGTGTAAACCGTAAGAGCCATAGATTTTCCTGTTATACAGGTACCTGTTAATCACTATGAACCAAGAAACTCATTGTGAAATACCAGGTATGAGAAACTACATTTTCAGTAGACTTGAAAGCAGCACAAAGTATGGCAGAAACTCATACTTTCACAGGCTTATTTAAGCACTTTCAAAAGAGTGCTGTTAAAAATTAAAGGTATTTCATTTATCTCACATGCCAGATAAGAGAGCATGTCTGTTTTCTTTCTCAGAGCTCTCAACAGTCTCACCAAAACCAGAGGCAGATTTGAGATTAAGATCGGATATTCTCCAGGTAACATTAATCTGTCCATCATTGAATTCTGAGTCAAAGCAACAGTATGACACAGACTCCTAAACTTGTGTAAACTCCAACGTGCTCTGAGGCAGGTACAACAGCTTTGTTCCATGCAGTAGCGGGTGGAACCTTTGGACATGAAACATGTAATATCCATAGAAAAGTTGCCAGGGAAGTTTCTGCTTGGTTCATGTCATTATAGAGTCATTTGTTTTGCCCAAACAAATTGATTTATTTAGGGATTTATTGACTTACCCTGGCCAAACACATTGATCAAACCTGCTCTGAGCCCAGCAGAAAAAGACCATGCAGTTTAACAGTAATAGAGACAAAAATAAAACTTGTTTGAAGTCAGGTAGCTTGACTAATCACGGAAGGAATTTGTTCTACACTTGCACACACCCTTCATCAGAACTTACACTTAGACTCTTTCATCAGTTTAAAGTTAAGAATGGCAGAGATTTTCCATTACAGATGTTTTTGTCAGTTCTTTTAAAAGTATCGCATGACAGAGTTAAATATAGATCAAAATCAAGTCAATATATAGTTACCAAGTTACGTGCAAGGACTATGCTTTAAAGAGAAAAACAACAAAAAAGAAAAAAGACATCTCCTGCATTTAGGGGGTTGATAGGGGTGCTTGGTCTTTCTATGAAGCCCTGTTTCAAAGAGTATAAATCCATGGTACTCTTCTAAGAGAAAAACTGAACTTCTAAATGACTATATCTTTCTAGGTATCTTTCATCCAAAACACAATGTTTGACAATCAAGTTTATCTTTGAAACTTTGAGAAGAGAAAAAGGCTTAGAAAATTTCTGTCTCCTGAAACATATACATGAGCTAGAAAAAAATTAAGGCCAGCAAAAATTACCAGTAAAAAATTAAGTAAATATAATGAATAACATATTTATTTTAGGTATAAACTTTCATTTAAATTATTTTATAAATAATAAAAATTATAGCAAATAGAATAAATGTTTTTACAAAAGATAAGGAAAAGACATATACCTCAGTAGAAAAATGGGCAAAGTACTTTAGCAGTAAAATTACAGAATAAGAAATATAAATGGCCAATAAACACATCTCAAAATAATCAGCCTCAGTAAAAATTAAAGAAATGTAAAAAATAAAATGCAAGTTTTACTTTATGAGATTGGCAGTGGTTTAAAAACTGGTAATACTTATGAATGTTGGGCAACAGGCACTTCCACACTACTGGTGGGAATTTAAATTCTTATGGCAGTGTGGCAACGCCAAGAGCCTTAAAAAAGGGAACACACTCGGCCGGACACAGTGGCTCACACCTGTAATCCCAGCACTTTGGGAGGCTGAGGCGGGTGGATCACAAGGTGAAGAGATCGAGACCATCCTGGCCAACATGGTGAAACCCCGTCTCTACTAAAAATACAAAAAATTAGCCGGACGTGGTGGCACATGCCTGTAATCCCAGCTACTTGGGAGGCTGAGACAGGAGAATCGCTTGAACCCAGGAGGCGAAGGTTGCAGTGAGCCAAGAAAATTTCTGTCTCCTGACAAAAAAGTAACTAGTGCAGATTGCTGGCTCCATCTCACCAAGTCAGAAATAAGAGCAAAGCAAGGATTTGATGACTCAGTGTAAAAATTGTGAAAAACCTCAGTATAGACTAAAGGATTCATTATCTCGTGTGAGGAAGTGGATGGCCAGCGGAGGAGGCCTTAGCCTGGTAAGGATAATGGCCTGGGGTGAAGGGCCAGACAGAAGGAAAAGGATAGACTTTTAAATTCTAACCCTGCTTCTCTCTGACATTGCCCTCGGAAGACCATCATGGAAGCAATTGCTGAACCAGCTGGTACTCAGGATAATACCAGGACAGCCTGAAGCCCTGCGGCAGGGAGGAGAGGTACTGATGAAAGCAGATGCTAGCTGGTCAGACTTTCTCAAGCACTCACACCTGCACCCACTCCCTCTCCAACCACCAAGACTTGTGCATTATACTCTAAGAAAAGTGTCTTTTCCCAGTGCAGCAGAGTCTATGACTTGAAGAGAAAATCCCTGTTCAAAGGAGTTTGCCTGTGTAATAGCAAGAAGCAGGGCTAAGATCAGCCCCTTCCTGATCCCTGGGGCTCTCTGCCCTGAGAGGCTCATCTCTCCTATTACTTTACAGTCACCAAGAGAAACACAAACTAGGCCCTGGGCTTTGACCCTTCCCTAATATATATAGCTATATATAGTTAACTGGAAAAACAACAAAACTGACTTGCATATACTACTTGAATTTTGAAAGCAGAATTACTGGTACAGAGAGGCTCTAAATTAAAAATAAGCAATAAATATCCTCACAGGAGATATTAGTAATATGAAGCTGGTACAAAAGGTCAAAGAAAGAACAAGCAGAAATAATAGGTGTGAACAATATAATAAAGAACACAATAAATAATACTAACTAGCATTTACATATTATTTACTAAGTACCAGGTAATGCTCTATGTGCACTTCAAATACAGTACCAATACATTTAGCTCCCACAACAATCCTCCAAGGTAGGTAATATTATTATTTCTACTTTTCACATGAGAGAATTGAGGTGCCAGGTGAGGTGGATCACACCTGTAATCCCAGCACTTTGGGAGGCTGAGGCCGGCGGATCACCTGAAGTCAGGAATTCAAGACCAGCCTGACCAACATGGAGAAACCTCGTCTCTACTAAAAATACAAAAAATTAGCTGGACTTGGTGGCGTATGTCTATAATCCCGCTACTCGGGAGACTGAGACAGGAGAATCGCTTGAGCCTGGGAGGCAGAGGTTGCAGTGAGTCGAGATCGCACCATTGCACTCCAGCTTGGGCAACAAAGGCAAAAAACTCCGTCTCAAAAAAAAAAAATTTGAGGCACAAAGACGTTAAGTAAATTTTCCAAGGGGAAGCTAGGATTTAAACACAGATATTCTGGTCCTGTGAAATAAATAGCAGATACATAGAGCTAAAGCAGGAATTAGTAAGCAAGATAAATAGAAGGGAAAAGAGGATAAAGGTAAGTGAAATGAAGTGCAGAAGTGCCAACATCTGGAAAATAAGAGAAAAGGAACAAACTAAGGGGATAAAATATTTGAAGTTAATAGTGGTAAAATCTGCAAAATTAAAGATGGAAGACTCCAGATTTGAAGGACTCAGAGAAGGCTAACAAGGAGAGATAAGGAAAAACCTATACCTAGATATAATACAATGAAATGTAAAAATAGCTAAGATGAAGACAGCATTTAAAAGCTTGATTTTCAAAGAAACAAGAATTAGACTGACACGTATTTTATCGGAATGTTAGACACAGGAAAATAATGAAGTAATAGAAGTGCTGAAGAAGCATTTTGTGCATAGAATTTTATATTCAGCCAAACTCTCATTTAAATGTGTGTAATAATAATATTAAAGATATTCTCAGGCAAACAACAGGTTTGTCACACAAAAAGCTATTTAAAAAATATTAGAGGAGGCCAGGTGCGGTGGCTCATGCCTGAAATCCCAGCACTTGGAAGGTCAAGGTGGGGGGATCATGAGGTCAGGAGTTCGAGACCAGCCTGGCCAATATAGTGAAATCGTGTCTCTACTGAAAAATACAAAAGTTAGCCAGATGTGGTGGTGGGTGCCTGTAATCCCTGCTACTAAGGACGCTGAGGCAGGAAAATCACTTGAACCCGTGAGGCGGAGGTTGTAGTGAGCCAAGATTGCGCCACTGCACTCCAGCCTGGGTGACAGAGTAAGACTCCACCTCAAAAAAAAAAAAAAAAAAAAATTACTGGAGAAGCAGTCAAATGAGAAAAACTAAAGGGGACACTACAACAGATAGAAAATATAGAGACTGAATTGATAATCTGATAAAAAGGTAGGGAAACATTTTTTGAAAACCATTTCTTAAAACCTCATAACTAAAATTGTACCTATAAGAAATGTGAGAAGCTAAAGTACTTGTCTGAGCAGAAGATATAGATATGGATAAGCCTAAGAAATCAGTTTAGTTGGTTTAAGAAAAGGACAATCATCATAAGAAAAAAAATACCAAAAGGATAACTCTTAAACCAACAGAAGAAAATTTGATACGACCAATGAAAAATAAGAAAGAAAATTTGATCCAACAAATGAAATATAAAAAGATAGTACTAGGCTGAGTACAGTGGCTCATGCCTGTAATCCCAGCACTTTGGGAGGCTGAGGCTGGTGGATCCCTTGCCTGGCCAACAGAGTGAGACCCTTTCTCAAAATAAATAAATAAGTAAAAGAAAAATTTAAAAAAATAAAGTGAAAACTTTTACTAAAGAAAAGAAGTTCATGTTTAAAGGAAAAACAGTTTAACAGGAATACATACACATACACACACACACACACACACACACACACACACACACACACCCCTCATGGGCTAATTATTTTGGTGATAAATTCCAACAACATTTCAGGAAGAAATAATGTTAGTTTAATACAAATTCATCCAGAGAAATAAAATATGGAAAGAAGAATCACTCCCCCAATTTGTTTTATGAAACCAGCATTGCCTTGATACCCAAACCTAAAAAAGGGCATCCAAAAAGAAAGAAAGAAAGAAAGAAAAATTAAAGGACGCTTTTTTTTTTTTGAGACAGGGTTTCATTTCCATCATCCAGGCTGGAGTGCAGTGTCACAATCTTGGCTCAATGCAGCCTCAACCTCCCTGGCTCAAGCCATCCTCCCACCTCAGACCCCCAGGAGCTCGAACTATAGGCCCGAGCCACCACACTCAGTTAATTTTTGTATTTTTTGTAGAGACAAGGTTTTCCCATGTTGCCCAAGCTGATCTTGAACTCCTGAGCTCAAGCATTCTACCTGTCTTGGCTCCCAAAGTGCTGGGATTACAGGTGTTAGCCACTGCGCCTGCTGACACTCTCTTTTGTAAAGACAAATGCATAAATCAAGACGTCATAAATTATATGTCCATATCCTATACAGTTTAAATTACTTTAACTTTATAGTAAGTCTTGATATTTAGCATAGCAAATGTTAACCCAAGCTTTCACTACAGAAATAAACAGGAATTTATAGGCACTCATAATCCTTTTAGGCAAAGCTATATTTGCTTTGCTATTGTTTTTGTTTAGAATTTTTGCAACTATTTCACAAACAGAAACAAAAACATTTAAATTGTTAATGGAAATTTCAGTTCTCTTTAGTCTCTGGCTACTGCAAGTACTGCTGCTATGAATGTTCTTTTATAAGACTCTTGGTGCGTAAATGTACCAAGAGTGAAACTGCTAGGTTATGAGATACACACAGGTTTAACTTCAACAGACAATGACAAAATGTTTTACTTGCAGAGGGCACATGGGCCTAGATAGTCACAGCAAATGACATTTTGCCATTACGTACCGTGGGCTGCATCTTCTCATCTTGGAATGTAAAACAGGACTCTTGCTTTCATCTTTTCCTCATGCCCAGTTCTCCGTTCTCTACAGTTCCCTGTGATTCACTTTGTGGTTACAATTTCTGAATCAGTTTAAGTTCTTGTGTGGCAAGCAATAGAAATGAACTCTAACTTAGGTAATAAAGAATTTATTTGAGGTTCTGACGAGCAGCCAGCATCAAAATTAATGATGAACAGTGAGTCCTTGGGGAGAACAGGAACCAGTGTAGTTTCAGGGATTTATCCTCGGGAAGTCAAGCAAATGACTCAGCTACAATCATTTTTCCTCCCAGGGTGTGTCTGTTTCAAAGTCAAATTCCGTGAGAGATAAGAGATTGATTTAGGATTACATGGCATAAAGAAGAACTAGTGCCTAAAGGAAATGATACTGGGCATGGCAAAACAACATATTATATAATATAATAATATCATAACATATAATAATACATTCTAATATAAGCACTTTTGGAAAAATAAAAAAATCCAGAAAATGGGGAGGATGGGAACCTACCATGTCCCACTAACAAAAGATATTCACTGTTGTTATTTTTCTAAATAATGTTTTCCTCAATAGTTTAGGAAAGCTGCCATAGACAATTTGGAACAATTCAAATGTATACAGAAAATTGAAAAAGCCAATAAATACATAGACGTAAACAATCTTTACATTTTGGTGGTATCCATGCCTTTATTAAAAATCTTAAAGTCAGCCGGGCACAGTGGCTCACGTCTGTAATCCCAGCACTTTGGGAGGCCGAGGCAGGTGGATCACCTGAGGTCAGGATTTTGAGACCAGCCTGACCAATATGGAGAAACCCTGTCTCTACTAAAAATACAAAAATTAGCTGGGCGTGGTGGCGCATGCCTGTAATCTCAGCTACTTGGGAGGCTGAGGCAGGAGAATCGCTTGAACCGAGGAGACGAAGGTTGCAGTGAGCCGAGATCATGCCATTGCACTCCAGCCTGGGCAGCAAGAGCAAAACTCCGTCTCAAAAAAAAAAAAAAAAAAGAAAGAAAAAAAACCTTAAAGTTAAAAATTTTTTTCTGGCTGGGTGCAGTGGCTCACACCTGTAATCCCAACACTTTGGATGGCCAAGGCAGGAGAATCACTTGAGGCCAGGAGTTTGAGACCAGCCTGGGCAATATAACGAGTCCCTGTCTCCATAAAAAATTTTTTAAATGAATTTTTTTTTTCTACTCACAAACATAGTACATATTGGCTATACTGCAAAAATATACACAATGTGAAGCAAACATCTATATATGAATTTTTTAAGGCTCTTGACATATACCTACAAATTACTTTGCAAAATGGTTATAGAATTTGGATTCCATTCAGCAATATGTGTGCATGTATTGCTGAATCCTTATCATTGACTTTACTGGTTTTGTTTTTTTTTTTTTTTTGAGACAAGGTCTTGCTCTGTAGCTCATGCTGGAGTACAGTGGCGTGATCATGGCCCACTGCAGCCTCAACTTCCCAGGCTCAAGCAATCCTCTCACCTCAGCCTCCCCAGTAGCTCAACCACCCCACTAATTTTTTAAATTATTTGTAGATACAGGGTCTCACTATGTTGCTCAGGCTGGTCTTGAACTCCTGCACTAAGCTAGCCTCCTGCCTCAGCCTCCCAAAGTGCTGAAATTACAGGTGTGAGCCACTGCACCCAGCAGATAATACTGTTAATATCATTTTCTGTGCATAGCTAAAAAAGTAAGTTATGATTATACTTTGTAATTTACTCACTTAGTATAGTAATATAAAAATTTGCCCACGTGTTTCAAGTTCTTGATACTTTTTTTTCATATTACACCACATAGGTAGATCATAATTTGGTTCATGCCCTTATTGTTGATATTTAGACAATTTCTTGATTTGCTATTACGAATGATGGAACTTTTAACATCTGAAGACATTGAAAAATGTTACTTTAACATGATTCTCTTGATGAGTGGACCAAAGCAATGTCCTATGGATAGTGATTATGAACAAAATCTCTGCAGACTGAATTCTTGCACAAAGCTGTTGAGCTGACAGCCTTGACATAAGAAGTGAGTATGTTCTGGTATCCCTGTGAGGTAAAAGTAAACTGCTTCTGATGTTCCTTTCTTATCTGTGGAAAGAAGAATGAACCAGGTAGATCAACGTCCATAATTTCAGATGCTGGGGGCTGTGTTGATTTACTTGAGAAAAGAAACTCTATCTAGAACACCTGCAACTGGAATCACTGCCTAATTAACACTCTCACTGTTCAAGACTCATTTTGCACTGGCCAAAGAAGGAAGTTAAACAGGGATGTGCTAAGAATAGTCATTCCTGTTTCTTGCAAGTCTTTGATGATGGTAATAGCCTCAGATTTCTCTAGGAATGTAGTATTGCTTTGGCTTTGCCTTTTGATAGGAAGAGCTTCAAAGACTTCCACTTGGTCCTTCCTACAATTATAGTATATATTTCGCAGATCAGAAGGTCAATGTGAAAATTCCGCCAGTTGTAGAGGACTTGTATTCCAACTATATATTTATTTATTCAGGAAGTAACAATAGAAAGGGCTAAAAGACGCATTGAGTGCACCATGAGGAATAAAAAAAAAGCAGCAACCCTGTTCATCACCTAATCCCAATAAACCCCCACACTTACCAGTTGACCATAGCAGCTTCCTGACTCCCAGTTAGTCTGTGCCATAATAACCCTGGTAAATGAACTCAAATCCCTAAGTGGAAGCCTAGGAGGATAATTTAAAGAACGCACTAGTGATGTTACTGCTGGTGTCTTCTTCAAGAATATCTTACCATGCTTTTCTTCAAAGAGCTCTCAGTCCTGCATTTATTCAGAATGAGAATTAGATGAGGGACAATATTGTTCAACCATGGAGGCTTACGTGAGGCTCTCTCTGCTAGGAACTTAGTGGGCAGTTTGGTCCTAGGGTCTAGGTGATCTAGAACCATTCTGATTATTACTCCTACCCTGCTGTCTATTATAGTAACCATGCCCACCTTGCTTTTTAAGTTCTTATCCCATAAACCCCATTGAAACCAAAGAGCCCTTTTCAATGGCAGAATCACCTATTTGTACCTTCAGACCACTAAAAACTGTCCTCTTATTGGACATAGTTAATGATGGCTGAGTAGATAGATTTGATCAATTCATTATAACATTCCCATATTCTTTCCTATATTTAGTAGAAAGAAATTTCTTGCAACATTATTACATTTTGCTGTGGTTACCATTGAGTCCTGTTTTCACAAAATTGAACACATAAACTACGAGAATCACTCCCATCTGCTTGAACACCTTTCAATAAAGGTGTTCCATCTTAAATTATTCCCCTTTCCCTAGTTTATCACTCTAAGAATGTATTATCATTGATATTCTTCAGGTTCTTGCCATATAAATAAACAAAACTGCTTTGTTGTATGAGCCTTCTTCTTTAGAGTTTGACTTTATAATTGACCTTCATGTGCCTGAATCAATTGGCGCTAACTGTAAATACAAAGGCAAATTAGTAGTGACAGAAAGGGGACATGAGACAATTTGGCTACCTCCTACAAGGTAAGTGTCTGAGGCAAGGTCATGATACGATCCTCAAGTAAAACAAGAATAGCCTCACTAGATGTATGGGTTGGGAAATTCCAGCTTGCAAGGAATGCTCAGTGGAGTTTGGAGTAGTCTAAGTCACCCAAATTCTCCTCTATTTCCTCATTTCAATTCTCAGGGTCTTCCACTCTGCCCCAATAACTGCACTAATTTTGCATGAGATCTGATAATGCTGCAAATGCAACTTACTCTGCGATTTTGTAGTCCACAGATTCAAATTTTGAGTTTGATTTTGTTACTTCAGTTCTGAGGCTAGTAACCTAAATGTTTTCTTAGCAGTTAAAGACAGCTCTTGGTTTTCTGTATGGAGTCAACAATTTTTTTTTTTTAAATTTTAAATTTTTTTTGAGACAGAGTTTCACTCTTGTTGCCCAGGCTGGAGAGCAGTGGCGCCATCTTGGTTTACTGCAACCTCCGCCTCCCTAGTTCAAGCGATTCTCTTGAATCAGCCTCCTGAGTAGCTGGGATTACAGGTGCGTACCACCATGACAGGCTAAGTTTTTATATTTTTTGCATTTTTTTTTTTTGAGATAGAGTTTCACTCTTGTAGCCCAGGCTGGAGTGCAATGGCGCGATCTTGGCTCACCACGACCTCCACCTCCTGGGTTCAAGCAATTCTTCTGCCTCAGCCTCCCGTAGCTGGAATTACAGGCATGAGCCACCACACTCGGCTAATTTTGTATTTTTTTTTTTTTTTTTTTTTAAGTAGAGACGAAGTGTCTCCATATTGGTCAGGCTGGTCTCGAACTCCAAACCTCAAGTGATCTGCCCGCCTCAGCCGCCCAAAGTGTTGGAATTACAGGCATGAGCCACCACACCCGGCCAATTTTTTGTATTTTTAGTAGAGACGGGGTCTTACCATGCTGGCCAGGCTGGTCTGGAACTCCTGACTTCAGCTGATCTGCCCACCACTATCTCCCAAAGTGCTAGGATTACAGGCGTGAGTCACTGTGCCATGCCGGAGCCAACAATTTTTATCTTAAGCCTGTCATTATCTTTCTTTAAAGTTCCACAGCACTTAAGGAACCATGCTACTTGTCCCCCAAAACCTTCCTTCAACAGGCACTTCATTATAGTTGGCATAGGAAATAACACATAACTCTTTGCCTCCATATTCCATAATCTACCTGGGAAACACTCTCATTGAATCCTCAGTGTCTTCAGATTCAACTAAGCTCAATAGCCACTTCCTTGAAAATCTGTGCCTTGAAACTCTTCTTCATAACACTTTCTATACCAATTAAGAGTTTTTTCATTGCAACTTTACAATCCTTTCTAACTAATTTATCAGAAAAGGAATTTATTAAGGGATTTGAACTGATCTAAATAGAAAAAGTCATTTTGATAAGAGAAAGATGCTGTTTACCTAAGTACAACTCTTGAAATCTATTCACGTGATTTTATACATAGAGATCATTCTGGAAATGCAGCTGTTAGCTCCCCTGCTCCCCGCAAAACAACAAAACAAATTTATGAAGTAAAGTCTATTCCTCATTGCTAATTTCTTTAAAGGCTAACAGCTCCTACCTGACTCTGGTTTCATTAGCATTTAAAAATTTCTATGGGCCGGGCGCGGTGGCTCACGCCTGTAATCCCAGCACTTTGGGAGGCCGAGGCGGGCGGATCACGAGGTCAAGAGATCGAGACTGTCCTGGTCAACATGGTGAAACCCCGTCTCTACTAAAAAAATACAAAAAAAATTAGCTGGGCGTGGTGGCGCGCGCCTGTAGTCCCAGCTACTCGGGAGGCTGAGGCAGGAGAATGGCTTGAACCCGGGCGGCGGAGGTTGCAGTGAGCCAAGGTCGCGCCACTGCACTCCAGCCTGGCGCCTGGTGACTGAGTGAGACTCTGTCTCAAAAAAAAAAAAAAAAGAAAAAAAAAAATTTCTATGAAAGTCATCAGTGAGGTCTTTAATACTCTGTATCTATCAGTTATCTACATGCAGATATCTTTTTGTCTTCTGTTCGATCCAAAGTTTATGATATCTATTCTTAGGCACCCGGAGAGGTTAAATTTCTTGGAAAATTCCTCTTTAGAAATGAATTTTCGTACTACTCAATGGAAACAGAAATAAAACTCTCCCACAGGCCACTATTCCCTGAGTTCAAGATCCTCTTTGTTCATTTCTATCCTAGCTCACAGTCATTATTTTCTCCATAATTATGGACAAACAACAAATGTAACAACCACCATTATACCACAGATACAATTGCATGGTAAAGAAAAGGGAAAAAATGTTAATGTAAGATGCAGCAGGCAAAGAAATAGAGGCAAAGCCTAGAGTTCTTGTTTGTACAGCTGGTCTGGAGGCCATAACTGATATTTTCCTCCCCTACCACCTATTTTATGTTTTGCCTATCTTTGGCTCACACTGAAGCTACTTGAAGTTCTTTGCCTGATGGGGCAACACACACCTTTATTTCTGCAGGGATTGAATCCTTAGTGGTCCTGTCTGCAGTGGGTTGCTATAGTCAGCTGATAATATTCACCACTGCACATGGTACACAACAAAGGACCCTTGGGGATCTCTTGTGGTCCAGCTGTACTTCTCCCAGCTTCTATTGTGAAACAGTGATCCTGTTTCCTTTCCTTTTGGTAGCCAAGGTCAGTTAGCCCTGCACAGGGTTTCTTAGTTTCTCAGCTGCCACACTGTTGACATTTGGGACTGACAAATTCTTTGTTGTGTGTGGGCGGTTGTCTTGTGCATTGTAAAATGTTTAGCAGTATCCTTGGCTTTTATTCACTAGATATTAGTAGCAAACCTACCTCCCACTCCTCAGTTAGGAGAGCTAAAAAGGTCCCCAGACATTGCCAAACATCTGAGAGAATCACCTTTTGCTGAGAACCAACTGGGTTAGCAGTTTGAGGAGCCCTAAAGAGACAAATGAGGGTCTCAAGCCAGTGTGCCTTCGTGAATGCTCTTCTCCCTTGTTCTATCACTTCTTCACTTGCAAAGTCTATGCTTGGAATGGGAAGATCCTTCAAATTGCAGCCATACCAGAACTATTGACGGTCAATTTACCAAGAGAGTATGAAGGGGTGATTCATTCAAGGAAGGGATGCTAAGCAGAATGGCATATAAGCAATAAACTTGTCATAGAAAACTTGAGCTCTGTAGAGAAGAAGGAAAAAATCACTATGCCCCAATATTCAAAAACACTGTTAATATTTTTCTAAAAAATGCTTCCACCTTTATTATAATGTAATTTATTATAAACAATTTGGAAAACAAAAATAAAAATACTTCTTATAATTTTATCAGAAAAACACACATTTAACATTGAGATATATTTGCTTCAAGTCTTTAAAACCAAAGTTAAAACCTATACATTTTATTGTAAAAGTAATAGTTGGTTATTGTTACATCCAAGCATTACAGGAATATGTACCTTAGAAAATATATGTTCTCCCTATTCCTGATCCCCAGATATAACTACTGTTAAAATTTTGGTGTATTCCTGCCCATATTCTTTTCTACATGTAACCCAAATTACATGTTAAAAAATTCATGAATAGATTCTTACTCTAAATACTGTTTTGCAACTTGCCCTTTTTTTCTGATGAGATATCCTGAATACCTTTTAATGTAAATATGCAAATTTGCCTCATTCTTTTGAAGTCAGTATCTTATTCCACTGTGTGAGTATAACCTAATTTATTTATTTATTTATTTATTTTTGAGATGGAGTCTCACTCTGTCACCCATGCTGGAGTGCAGTGGTGCGATCTCAGCTCACTGCGACCTCTCCTGCCCAAGTTCAAGTGATTCTCCTACCTCAGGCTCCCAAGTAGCTGGGATTACAGGCACCTGCCACTGTGCCTGGCTAATTTTTGTAGTTTTAGTGGAGATGGGGTTTCACCATCTTGGCCAGGCTGGTCTTGAACTCCTGACTTTGTGATCCAACTACCTTGGCCTCCCAAAGACCTGTGATTACAGGCATGAGCCACTGTGCCTGGCTCTTAATTTATTTAACTAATGTATTGGTGGATATTTAAATAATTTCCAATTTTTAGATGTTATAAATAGTGATGCTAAGAGCATCTTATATACGTGGGTATGTAAGGTATTGTTAAAACTAATACAAAAGGGTAAAGGCCAGTTGCAAAATATAAAAATATTGTAGGCTAGGTATGGTGGCTCACGCCTATAGTCCTGCATCACTGTACTCCAGCCTGGTGACAGAGCGAGAGTCCATCTCAAAAAAAAAAAAAAAAAAAAAAAAAAGAATATTGTAGAAAGAGGAGGGGAGGGGTATGTGGTTTTCCAGAGATTGAGCCATATTATAAAGTTATAGTAATTAGGGCAATGCACTATTAGTAGAAGGGTAAGCTAACAGACCACTGGAACAGAACAGGAAACCAAGAGACAGACTCATGTGTAAATGAAATGGGATATATAACCACTGTGTTGTTACAAATCAGTGGAGAAATGATAAAATATTCAATATGTGGTCCTGAGACAATAATTTACCAATATATAATACCAATTCTGAGTGGATTCACTACCTAAGTGGAAAAAGAAAAGTTTTAAAACTTTTATAGGAAACTACAGGGTAATACTTTTATAATTTTGATATAAGACAGAATTGATTAAACAAGGCATAAAATATACAAATTGAAAAGACTGACACATTTGATTACATTACAGATTTTAAAACTTCCTTTCAACCAAAGTTACTATAATAAAAAGGCAAGCCACAGATAGGGATAATATATTTCCATATCATTTATTCATTCATTCAACAAATATGTAATTTTTTCTTTTCTTTTTTTTTTGAGACAGAGTCTCACTCTGTTGCCCAGGCTGGAGTGCAGTGGTACAATCTTGGCTCACTGCAACCTCCACCTCCTGGGTTCAAGTGATTCTCCTGCCTCAGCCTCCTGAGTAGCTAGGAATACAGGCATGTACCACCATGCCCAACAAATTTTTGTATTTTTAGCAGAGATGAGGTTTCACCATGTTGGCCAGGCTGGTCTTGAGCTCCTGATCTCAGGTGATCCACCTACCTGAGCCTCCCAAAGTGCTGGGATTACAGGCGTGAGCCACCATGCCTGGCCTCATTTGACAAGTGTGTATTGAGTGTGCATTATGTGCAGATGCTATCCTAGGCAGTGGAGATATCACAAAGAATAAAACAGACAAATCCCTATTTACATGGAGTTTGCTTTCCAGTGGAAAAGACAGTGAGTAAAATAGTACAATTTTATATATGATTAAAAAAAAAACATGGAAGGGAGATAGGAAGTGCCAGGAAGGACATGGGCTGCCATTTTAGATAGGATGGCTAGGAAGGTGTGCTAGTTTTCTGTTGCTACTATAACAAATTATTACAAACTCAGTTGGCTTAAAGCAACACAAATTTGTTATCCTACAATTTTGGAAAAGGGACTTACTGGGTTAAAATCAGGGTCAGTAAACCTGGGTTTCTTCCTGAGGTTCTAGCGGAGAATCTGTGTCCTCACATTTCCTAGCTTTTCGCGGCTTCTTACCTTCCTTGGATCACGTCCCCTCCACCTGCACCTCCACCCCAGACAGCGATCTCGTCACTTGAATCTGTCCTCATTATGACATCTCCTTCTCTCTTGCCTCCCCCTTGCACTTATAAGGACCCTTGTGATTATACTGAGCCCTCCTGGATAATCCAGGATAATTCCCACCTCAAGATCCTTAAATATAATCACATTTGCAAAGTCACTTTTGCCATTAAGATAACACATTGACAGGGTCTGTGGATAAGGATGTGGACATCTTTGAAGGCCATTATTTGGGCTACTACAGAAGGCCTCAATGAGGTGACATTTCTTCATGAAGGAAGAAGGGAGCAAGAAATCTGTGGGAAGAATAATCCAAGCAGACAGAGTAGATGGTGCTAAGGCCTTGAGGCAGGACCATGCCTAATCTGTTTCTGAGCAGAAAAGAGGACAAAACAAAGTTAGCAAATAGTAGATAAAAGGTAATGGAATGGTGGTGAGGGCCCCATTACGTAGGGCCTTGTAACAACTGTGACCTTTACTCTGAGGGAGATGAGAGTCCCTGTAGAGTTTACTTAGTGCAGTGACATTATTTGATGTATGTTTTAATGGAATCACTCTGCCTGCTATGTGGAAAATAGCTGAAAGTTAATCAAACTTGCAAGTGGGAGACCAGTGTATCAATGATGTATTGTTGCATAACAAGCTATCCCAAAACTGAAGAACTTTAAAACAACAATTTATTATTTTCATGATTCTTTGGGTTGGCTGGATGGATTCTTTGCTCCACAGTGGGGATTGTTGGGTTCATCATGCAGATGCATTCAGGAGTGAGCTTGGCTGTGACTGGTATGTCCAAGATGGCTTCACTCATGTGTCTGGTGCCTTAGGTGGGTTGTCTGGAAGGAATGGGGGCTGTTTAAGCTTTACTTGCGAATGGGCAATCAGAATCCTCATGTGGTGGCTCAAAGTTCCAAGAGAGCTAAAGTAGAAAGTGTCAAGCCTCCTTAAGGGCTAGGCCTGGAACTGGCTCAGCATCATTTCTTCAAATTCTATGGGTCAAAGAAAGCCAAAAGGCCAGCTCAGTTTCAAGAGGGGGAAATGGACTGCATCTCAGTGAGGAGACTGACATCTGTATATAGTTAGGAGGATATTGCTCTATTTCAAGTGAGAGATGACAGTAACTTGAGTTAAGGTACTAACAGAATTTGGGGGAGACTGGTTGTAATTGGAATATGTTTTGAAGGTAGATCAAGCTGCCATAATAAAGTAGCATAGACTGGGTGGCTTCAACAACAGAAGCTGATTTTCTCAACAGCACAAGACTGGAAGTTGAAGATCAGGGTATCAGCATGATTGTGTTTTGGTGAGGACTCTCTTCCTGGTTTGTAGATAACCAAGCTCTTCTTGCTCTGTCTTCAAATAGCCTTTCCTTGGTGTATGTGCATGGACAGAGATAAAGCCACCAATCCTAATGGATCAAAACAACACCTTTATGACCTCATTTAACCTTACTTTTCTCCTAAAAGTCCTTTCTTCAATTATAGTCACACTAAGGGTTAGGCTTTAACATGAATTTGGGCAGGGTGGTCACAGTTCAGTCCATAGCAAATAGGATATGGAATGTGAAAGAAAGATGACTCTAGGTTTTAGTCTGTTCTGCTGGAAGAATAGAAATTAACTGAAATAGGGGAACACTGCTGACGAAGTAGGTTTTGGAAGATGGTTATGTTCAGTTTTAGACATGTTAATTTTGAGAAGCATGTTAGACACTCAAGAGAATATACTAAGTAGGTAATTTGATATGAGTTTGGACTGAATATATGAGTTTTCTAAACTGATGATATAAAGTGGGGAAATTGTTAGATTATAGATGGCATTTAAAACCATAAGAATGGGTTCAACAAGAGAGTAAGTGTAATAGAGAAGAGAGGACTTCTGGAGCAATTCAGTGTTTGGGGAGGTGAGGAGAAACCATAAAGGACTAGGAAGAAGTGGCTACTTAGGTATTATAGAAGGAGAGTCAAGAGAATGTGGTTTCTAGACACAGGGAATGACAACTGTTTTAAATGCTGCTTCAGCATCAAGTGAGATGAGGAGTAAGAACTGACTATCAGATTTAGCAATGTGGAAGTCACTGCAAAATCCCTACATTTTGACAAGAGCAGTTTCTGAGGAGTGGTGGGGTGAAAGCCTGATTAGAGATAGATCAAGAAGAATGAGAGAAGTAGAGATAGTAAATGTTTGTGTCCTCTATGGCAGCAATCACATTGTCAGGAATAAACCAGACACAGAAATATTTGTTGAAATATTGTCATACCTATAAAGTACTTTACATACTTTTTCATTATGGAGTATTAAAAATAAACTTAAGCCATATTGTTTAATGCTTTTCCCTAATAACATTGAATTATCTATATATTTACATGTATATAGTAAATGTACATATATACACGGTATATTTATTAGACTTGAAAGGAATGTTTCCTATCACTCTTTTAAAAACTTGTTTTAACAGCTTGATTGAAACATAACTCACATGTAATTCACCATTTAAACTGACTGATTCAATAATTTGTAGTATATTCACAGATAGGTGAAATTATCACCCCGTCAATTTAAGAATATTTCCATCGCCACACAAAGAAACCCCACATCCTTTAGCTGTCACCCCTCCACCTCACTGTTCCATGGCCCCCACCCTAAGCAACCATGAATCTACTTTCTATCTATAGATTTGCCTATTTTGGACATTTTGTATCAATGGAATCATACAATGAGTGGTCTTCTGTGACTGACTCCTTCGTTCAGCATGTTCTCAAGTTTCATCCATGTTGCAGCACGGTTAGCACTTCATTCCTTTTTACTGCCAAATGATATATCATTTTGTTTATCCGTTTATCTACTGATGAACATTTGGGTTATTTCTACTTTTTGGTTATTGTGAGTAGTGCTGCTATGAACATTTGTGTTCAAAGTATATAGTTAACACTGGAATTTCTGGGTCATATGGTAATTCCATGTCCAACTCTTTGAGGAACTGCCAAATTGTCTTCTAGAGTGGCTGTACCATTTTACATTCCTACCAGCAATTGATCAGGGCTCCGATTTCTTCATATCCTCACCAATTATTGTTTTCTGTCTTCTTTTTAAACATAGTTATCCTAGGGGATTTGAAGTGACATCTCACTGTGGTTTTTATCCATCATTCTTTACTTCTTCGATACCAACTTCCCCTCTCCTGTGTTATAAAACTGGAACATCCTTTTCTCCTACTACATCCTAATATTGCTTGAAAAATAAAGCTGTGAATTTATTTACAATAAAGGAATGTGTACACTTCACAAAACCACTCTGGATCCCATAGATATCTTTTAAATATTATGGTTATCTTTTAAAGAACAGAAACTCTAGATTCTTACAATTCTCCATGATCTCTTCTATCCCAGGATTTAGTTATTTATGTAATAACTAAATAAGGGGAAATGCTGAAACAGATAATCTCTTAATTATCTTCTTCTCTTTACTTGATTATACGATGTTTTTTTGAGATGTTGTCTCGCCATCGCCCACCTGGAGTGCAGTGGCACGATCTTGGCTCACTGCAACCTCCGCCTCCCAGGTTCAAGCAATTCTCCTGCCTCAGACTCCCAAGTAGCTGGGACTACAGGCACGTGCCACCACAACCGGCTAATTTTTTTGTTTTTATTTTTAGTAGAGATGGGGTTTCATAGTGTTAGCCAGGATGGTCTCGATCTCCTGACCTCGAGATCTACACGCCTTGGTCTCCCAAAGTGCTGGGATTAAAGGAGTGAGCCACTGCACCTGGCTATGATTTTCTTTCAATATCCAAAAACAGTTTTTGAGGTTAAGTCTTGCTCTGTGGCCCAGGCCGGAGGTCAGTGGCACAATGTCAGCTTACTGCAACCTCTGCCTCCTGGGTTTAAGCAATTCTCCTGCCTCAACCTGGCGATTACAGGTGCATGCCACCATGCTCAGGTAATTTTTGTATTTTTTAGTAGACACAGCGTTTCACCATGTTGGCCAGACTGGTCTCGAACTCCTGACCTCAAATGATCCACCTGCCTTGGCTTCTCAAACCAGTTTAGATATGTGATTTTAATCTAAGGGTGACCAACGAGAGGATTTATGAACTGAGTAACAACAGTGCAATTGAAAGGCTTAGTGCTTTATTCAGAGTCAAATACAGGCAATTAGAATGCAACAGGAGGCCAGGCACAGTGGCTCACTGTAATCCCAAGCACTTTGGAAGGCCTAGGCAGGTGGATCACTTGAGCCCAGGAATTTGAGAGTAGCCTGGGCAACATGGGGAATCCCCGTCGTCTCCACAAAATACAGAAAAAAAAAAAAAAAAAAAAGCCGGGCTTAGCAGCATGTGGCCATAGCTGGAGGATCACTTGAGCCTGGGGAGGTCGAGGCTGTAGTGAGTGAGCCAGGTACCGCGCCCTGGGTGACAGAGTGAAACCGTGTCTCGGAAATAAAAAAAGAAAAACAACAGTAACAAGTAAAAACAACATCAGAGGTGAGATCTCACTAAAAATCTTTACCTTCCTCTCCCTGACTTGGGGTGGTAGTCTTCCTTTAAAAAACAAACAAAAAAAGTCTGCCAAGTACCAAACTACGTGTTTGAATCTGAAGCAATAAAACAAGGAGACAGAGAAGGGATGCAGGTTGCTATGGACATTGAAATCTATTTCCTGTCGAAGGAGTAGCTACAAGTTGGGACACCTGGCGAAGCCTGGGGTAAATGCATATGCAAATAAGTGCTGGGAAAGTGCTCCTGGGATTCACCTCCCTTAAATACTTTCAGAAGTCTTTGTAGGTTGTGAAACTTAGTGTTCTAATCATTACAATTATGGGAAAGAGTGCAAAACAGTTCAGGTAACATAGCTGTAGTTGAACAGGCTAGGGGGAGTAGTGGCTGGAGACAGAAAAGAAATATAGTTGATCCAGGTTTTAGAAAGTTGAGATCTTGCTATTCCAGGAGAGTTAGGAAAAAAATACCCTTTTCTCCGACTATAATACAGTAAAGTAAGTATTGACTCTGAAAGTGTTCATAAGTACTGGTTTCCTTGGATCTAGAGGGAGTCACATTAAAGTGGCTAGATTTGTATCAGAGCTGCCTTTTTTTTTTGCATGGTCAAGTTATTTCTAATCAGAGTAGGGGGAATACTGGTAGATCAGACGTCACTCAAACTCATGAGAATTATCTGTTCAACATCCGTAAAGCAAGTAGCCCAACAAGCAGGGTCCCCAGGAGCCTACTTTATCCTCAAGGAATCTGCTCAATCAATTCATGTATTCACAGAGCTGCGGAGGAATGAGTGGTGGTTACCTTCCTGCCACAGCAGACTGCCTTGTAGTTACTGCCATATTCTAGCCAAGTTATTTCATTTACTGTTCTTTTGTTCCTAAATTAACAAGAAGAAAAGACTGTGTGTACAACACATGACTACAATATAGAGATTATTTAGAGAAAGCTTAAAATGTACTTGTGTTTTCTCTACTATGCCTAGTGTACCCCACTTACCAAGCCGTGGCCTG
Source organism: Ateles fusciceps (assembly GCA_036589455.1). Taxonomy (NCBI): domain Eukaryota; kingdom Metazoa; phylum Chordata; class Mammalia; order Primates; family Atelidae; genus Ateles; species Ateles fusciceps. The sequence goes on from JAZHEH010002229.1 coordinate 2,453,807, forward strand.
AGTTTCTCTCCAGAGGGTGCTGAATTGCCACCTACTTACCCATCCTGATGCCAGGAACATGATTCTTCAAGAAACATTGATAGAGGCTCACAAGGCGCAGGATCACAGCGCTGAGAAGCACTGGGGCTAGGGTGGGCACAAAGTCTAGATATGACAGTACCTGCCCATAATGAAAGGCCCACAGTTTAGTGGAACACACCTGCTGTTACCTTTCTCTCTGTCATATTGTCTGTTTGAGAGAGCCCTGGTGGGAGAGGAGTATGGCATCTAATATTTAATTGAGCATTTATATGTGAAAGAACGTCTTCAAGAGCCTTAACTCCTTTCATCCTCAAATAACCCTATAAGGCGGGTACTACTCTATCTCTATGTTAGAGATAAGGAAACTGAGGCAGAGAGATTGCTTACTTCATCAAGGTCGCCCAACCACTCTGTGGAGGCAAATTGAACACAGGCTGTTTGGCTTCTGAGAGCCAGTGGGGAGGAGGGGGAAGCGAAGCGACAGAGGACAGTGGAGGAGGGAGAAGGTGGGAGACGGGCAGGGGAAAGGGTGGGAGGAGACTCGAAGGGCAGGCCTTCATGAGAGAAAACAGCACTAACACCATCCACTGATGGACTCGCATATTTCCATCACTTAAAGCGCCAGGGAAAGTTAAAAAACTCCTAGGTCTGTAAGTTTCTGCCTAGATCCTGAAGAAACCTCCCCAGATGCCCCGAGGAACTCGAGGGCTCGCTTCTTTCTCACATCTCTGGCTGGCGCTCCAGAGGGCCCGCTCCCGCGGACGAACTACAACCCCTACGATGCACCGCGCGCGAAGTTGGGCCCCCGCTGAGGGAAGGGTAAGTGTCCCGAAGGTGCCTTCAGAAAATAATTACGAACGTTTTTCGTCGCTTTCCCACGATCACACAGATCTCAGCTCCAGGAGGACGCATCGTCTTCTTATTAACATGCATGCTGTGAGGCGTGTAGAGTCGCTTCTGTCTTCAGGCACAGCAGAGGGCTGCCGCGATAGCACGCGCGCGCGGGGTCCCCAGACCACGCGGGGGGCGGAGCCAGAGGCGATGGGACCCCGGACGCAGGCCGGAAGTAGGCGAGGGGCGATTTCCGGCCGCTGCGTAGTAGTCGGCTCGGCTGCAAAGGGCGCCTCAGCAAGCTCTTTTCCTAGGTTCAGTCGGCCTGCACCTTGCGCCTTCCTCTCGCTCCAGGTCCTTCAGTCTCCGCTCGTCTCACCGTAGGCTGTGACGACATGAGCAACAAAGAAGGTGGCGTCCTCAACAACATGGGGCGTTATTTATCCAGAGGGGGGAGGTTCTCCAGTCTTTTTAGGCGATTTTCCCCTTTCACCCTTGAAGGATGCCTTCGTCCCTTGCAGTCTCGGGGGCGGCATCCCCTGGTTCTCTCCCTGGCCGGATTGGCCCTGCTTACACCTCCCTTTTTCTTAAATCTTCGAGGTGTAATTTTATCCTTGTTCAGTAATTACTGTAATGCCAGATCAAAGCACCAGTTGGTGGAGGCTTGGATGGTGTGCTTGGAAAGGCCTGGGCAGCATCTCTGTCAGTCTGCGGAGAAAGCCTCTAAGTCGAGGGCCCTGTGGGTATCTGGTTTTAAAGGGAGGGGGGAGGTTTGCCTATGTTCTGTTTTGCAAACTCTTGGTGATGGAAGATTTCTCTAACTTTTTTTCTTCTCCACATAAGGATCAGGAGGGTTCAGGAAAAGGAAGCATGACAATTTCCCACATAACCAAAGAAGAGAAGGGAAGGATGTTAATTCATCTTCACCCGTGATGTTGGCCTTTAAATGTAAGTTCTCTGCAATGTAAGTTGGTGAAGGGGAGAGAACAAAATTATTTAGCCATGGTTATGCGCAAGAAAACAGTCCCTAAGAATTTACATGTGAAAATTTAGCTGGAGGTTTTGTGATGGTGCTACATCTACACTAGAAGTCTGGATTCCAAAGGCCTTCACTTGTATGTCCCATTAAGGGAAATATTAATATTAGTAATCAGGTAAACATGACTTAAACACAAGAAACATTAAACATTAGCTAATATTAGACATGCCACATACTCAAGAATTGTGCACCTGATATTTACTCATGTGTTATATGCTAAAGTGTATTTTCATTTAATGTATATTTGTTTCCTCTACTAGACTTGAATATAGGGACGGTATCTTTGTTTTAACTGTAAGCCTTTGCACAGAATGGGAGCTTGTCTATTAGTAAATCCTGTATATTTATATACACATATTTTGACAGTCCCCTTTTCTCAGCGTATTAACTTGCACAAGTTATTCCTCATTTCAAAACAAAACAAAATCTCCTTCCTTTTGTCCCCTTTTATCCATTATCCTATATCTTATATTTCTGTGATTAAAGTATCTGGGAAGGGCTTAGCTGTTGATGATTCTGATTTGCAATATCCCGAAACCTTGATTCTGAAACCTAGATCTGGGCGGAAGGATCCACAGCTGTTGACCGTTTGGGCCTTTTGCCTGCAACCAGCTCTCTGTTCCTGTCCACATGGACTTCTTGTGCTGCTTAGGTGTCCTTGGGTGTAGCATCTGGCTTCCTTCAGAGAGACAGAGAGAATGTGCAAGAGTGCAAGGAGGAAACCATAATCTTGTTATGTCCTAATCTCAGACATCAGACACTGTCATTTTTGTCACATTGTATTTGTTAGAAGGGAGGCAGTTAACTGCCTCACTTCCTCAGACAAAAATGGAAGAACTAACAAACAAAAACCAACAACAACAACAAAAAGTGCCTCACATTGAAGGGGAAGGAAATTATATCCCACCCTTTGGAGGGAGGAGTCTCAAGTGATTTGTGGATATATTTTAAAACTACCGTAGTATCTACTGTGATCTTCAGAAATTTAAGACACCTGGCTGTAATTGAATAAAGAGCATAGTGATACAGAAGGTGGAGTTGCTTCTAACTTGGTGTCCTCATTACCCATCTGCTGAACTACAATTTTCTTTTTTTTTTTTTTTTTTTTGAGACATAGAGTCTCCCTCTGTCACACAGGCTGGAGTGCAGTGGCATGATCTCAGCTCACTGCAAAACCTCTGCCTCCTAGGCTCAAGCCGTTCTCCTTCCTCAGCCTCCTGAGTGGCTGGGACTACAGGTGTGTGCCCCCATGCCTGGCTAATTTTTAAAAATATTTTGTAGAGACAGCGTTTTGCCCTGTTGCCCAAGCTGGTCTTAAACTCCCGAGTTCAAGCAACCCTCCTGCCTTGGCCTCCCAAAGTGCTGGGATTACAGGTGTGAGCCACTGCGCCTGGCCTGAAGTACAATTTTCTTTAAGACATAGCTCAACTCGCTTCTTTCCTGTGAACACATTCTGATTTTTCTCTCAAGCTGAATTGGTGACTAACATGAAATTTTTATTGAGCATCTGCTTTGTTCTAGTATGTATTAGTAGTGAACAAAAAACGTGGTGTCTGCTTTCCCAAACGTTTTACATATATTTGTTATAGCATGATTACATTTTATTTGTTTACATCTCTGTGTCTCATACAGGCCTGAGCTTCTTAAGGATAGGAACTGTAGCTTATTTTGTGTTCATAGTATCCGACTTACAGTGGTCATTAATACAGCCATAATAAATAATGAATACCTATTGATTATCTTGAAATAGTAGGCAAAACCCTGGCCTAATTATTATCTCAGTAATAAAAGACCAGATATATTTAGGTCCTTGTCAGCTACTAATTTAGTTAATAGTTTAAATAGGTTCTTGTTTTTTTTCTGGTTCATGCAGTATACCTGATTTGGTGGATGTTTTCTATGGGCCAGGCAACTTGTGGGGCTGTGGAGTGAAAAGACTTCTGAAATAAAGGCATTAAGAGAGTTAAGTGGTTAAAGGTATTTCAATGTATAGAGCTTGATAAGTTCAGAAACTTTATACTTGAAATTTGCTGAATAAATAGGTCTTACATGTTTTTACCACAATTAGCTGGGCATGATGGCGTGCGCCTGTAGTATGCTTATAGTCCTAGCTACTCTGGAGGGGCTGGGGGCAGGAGGACTGTTTGAACTTAGAAGTTTGAGGCTGCAGGGGGCTGTGATTGGACCACTGCACTCCAGCCTGGGCGACAGAGACCCTGACTCAAAAAAAAAAAAGGCTAACTGTGTGAGGTGATGAATATGTTAATTAGCTTGATAGTGTAATCATTTCATAGTATATATCAAAGTGTCACAGTATGTACTATATATATACACAAACACACACAGGTTTTTTGTTTTTTTTTTTTGTAGATAGCACCTTACTCTGGCCCAGGCTGAAGTGCAGTGGCACGATCTTCATTCACTGCAACCATAGCCTCTTGGGCTCAGGTGATCCTCCCACCTCAGCCTCCCCAGTAGCTGGGACTACAGGCATGTGCCACCATGCATGGCTAATTTTTAAATATTTTCTGGAGACAGGGTCTCACTATGTTGCCGCTGCAGGTCTTAAACTCGTGGGCTCAAGCGATCCATGCGCCTTTGCTTCTCAAAGTGCTGGGATTACGGGCATGAGCAACCATGCCCGGCCTTAGAATTTTTAACTGTCAATTATACCCCAGTAAAGGTGGAAAAAAAGGCAGGAAGTCAGAACAGGGAAAAAAAATTTAATAAATTTGAAAAAAAAGGTATAAGTTTCTTTTTTTTGGAGATATTTATATTACTAATATATGTGGTTAAAGTAACTTTTAAAACTTTATGTAACTTTTTGTTACATAAAAGTAATTATGTAGCACTTTGTGATAATCTCTTATTTACTGAGTTCCTTTTTTACAACTTGTACAGTATTCCCATTGTGAGACTGAGTGGCAAAACCCAGTTAAATCATACCTATATTTAAACAGGAAAATATTTTAGTTACTCGAAGAGGCTTTTTGATTGCCATGTAATTTAGAAATAGATGATTTTATTCTCTTCATTTTTATAAAGTATATAATAGTTGCTTTCTTACATATAGAGACAGTACTTTTAGGTACAGACTGTTTCTGCCTTCGCAGTGGCTCATACCTGTAATCCCAGCACTTTGGGAGGCTGAGGTGGGTGGATCACGAGGTCAGGAGTTCAAGACCAGCCTGGCCAAGATGGTGAAACCCCATCTTTACTAAAAATACAAAAAGTAGCCAGGCGTGGTGGCGGACACCCAGCTACTCGGGAGGCTGAGGCAGAGAATTGCTTGAACCTGGGAGGCAGAGGTTGTAGTGAGCCGAGGTTGCGCCACTGCACTCCAGCCAGGTCAACAGAGTGAGACTGTCTGCAAAAAAAAAAAAAAAAAAAAAAAAAAAATTTAAATCATTTCCCCCGTTTTTTTTCCATTCATAAGATTTACCAAGTGTTTTGGAAAAGTTTAACATAAAAACTTACAGGTCTGTTGGAGGAAATTTAAAAGGGATTACATGGGAAGTCGTTTTTTTTTTTTTTTTTTTTTCTGAGATGGACTCTCACTCTGTCGCCCAGGCTGGTGTGCAGTGGTGTGATCTCCTCTCATTGCAGCCTCTGCCTCCTGGATTAAGTGGTTATCCTGCCTCAGCCTTCCAAGTAGCTGGAACTACAGGCGTGTGCTGCCATGCCTGGCTAGTTTTTATATTTTCAGTAGAGACGGAGTTTCACTATATGTTGGCTAGGCTCATCTCGAACTCCTGACCTCGAGTGATCCACCCACCTCAGCCTCCCAAAGTGCAGTGATTATAGGCGTGAGCCATCACACCTGGCCCAGGAAGTCTTTAATGAGAAGCACTAGCTTCCTGAGAAAATTTCATGAGATGGTGTAGTTTGTTCAACTCAAACTTAAACCCAGGATCTTTAATGTCTGAGCAACCACTTTGCTATCAAAGTTTGAGTTGATTGCATTAAAAGGGGTTGTCAGATGAATATTCTATTGTTGAATCATCTGAGTAAAGAAATATTGTCTCATTTTTAAAATTTATTTTGATGTAATGTCAAATTTTAAAAATTGGAAGACTAATGCAGTTGGAAAAATAGAACAGAGAACTTCTATATATCCTTGACTTAGATTGACCAGTTTTTAACATTTTGCCACTTTCACTTTATTATTCTCTTTATATATGTAAATTTATATGTCTAAACATACATTTATTCTAAACTGTTTAAGAACAAGTTGCATTCATCATACCCCTTTACTCGTTAATACTTCAGAATATATTTCCTAGGAGGAAGATTATTCTCTTGTATAACTATAGTATTGTTACTAAGTTCAGGAGATTTAACGCTGACACAATACCTGAATCTACAGTGCATATTCTGACAGTTGTCTCAATAATGTTCCTTCTAGCTTCTTTCTCTCTAGTCCAGTAATTTAGGACAGGATCACATGTTACATTGTATTGTCTCTTTTTAATTTTCTGTGATCTGGAACAGTGTCTCAGTCTTTCTTTGTCTTTCATGACAGTGATATTGATTGAAGAATATAGGTCTTATTTAATAGAATATTCATCAACTTGGATTTGATTAATATTCTCTCATGATTAGGTTCAGGTTATGTATCCCGGCTGGAATACTACATAAACGATGATTTTTTTTCTTTTGGGGGGGTATTGCGAGGGACCAAGTAATGTAAGGCTTCATAAGGAGTTTGGAGTTTGTTAAATGTAATGCAGAGTCATTAGAGAGTCTTAAAAACTAAAGTATATTTTAGAAATGTCACTCTGGCAGTTATAGAAAGGCAAGGTGGGCAGAAGCGGACCAGGCAAGAGACTATTTTGTAGTACAGGTACAGTAAGGTATTTGTAAGGTAACTTAGAGATAATGAAGTAATAAAGTAACTTAGATTTGGATGACAGTAACGAAGCTGGTAAGACAGATTCAACTGTGCTTTATAAAATTAACTTACATTACTATTATTAGTAATTTATATTTTATTAATTCCAACTACATTAGCATACATTTCAAAAAGTAATAGCTAAGCAGCAAAGTAGTAAGACATTATTCCATGTTAGGGGCAGTGTTTATTGGGCACATGGATTTGCAATTCCTTTTCCACAATTTCTTAGTTCCCAGGAGATTGCATACTCCTGGTCACATTTATCTCAAACCTCAACAAATGCTCTTATCCAGTACGTTATACTGCTTATGACTTCAACAAGCAGTTCAATCAGGAAACGTTTTATGAACATCTGCTGCTAGACACAGATCTGTGCTCTGATACAGTGGTGAAACAAGTAAATTTACAAATAAATAACAACATAATTTTAGCTAGTGAAGGATAAATGTAAATCAGTGAAGCATGGTAAGGAATGGAGAGTAAGGGAGGAGGGGAGGCAGCTGATTCTTAAGCAGTCCTTGAGCAGAATGATATTTGATGAAAGTGAAACGTGAGATGATTAGAGGGAACAGTGTTGTAGAGAGAGGCAATAGCAAAAATAGAGGCATCAAGAAAGGTGCAAGCTCAGAGAATCAGGACCAGCAAGAAGACACAGTCTGACTGACTGGTGAGCTAAGGGCAGGATATGAGGCAGGTTAATGTATTGGAGGCATGAATTTACTATGTAAACATTCTAGATTCTGCAGATTATTTTTCCCATATGTAATGTAATCTTTCTGTAGACTCCCAGTTGTTGTACTGTTTTATTATATGTTACTTATATATGTAACGTTCTGTATGTATAGCTTTGTGTAGCTTTGTGTTCTAGAAACAGTTTTCCTTCAGTTAAATTTATTTAATACCTTTTGCTCTAAATATATTCACAAAATTTTAGATGTAGTCTTTTAAACAATAATAAGTAATTTATTTTGATAATTGTTAAGAATTTTAGTAAGGAAAAAATTTTCAGGCTAAAGCATCTGATAGTAATGTAATAAAAGCTTTTATTCTTTTAAAAAACTTAAACCACTGTTTTTGTTTCGCAGCCTCAAGTTAGGCTTTCTGTAAAAAGCTTACCAAGGTAAAATTCTTTGAGTCTCAATATTCAAGACTAAAACAAATTAAGCAGATTAGATGAAAGTTAGGTTAGCATAAAAGGTAAGCAGATTGGCAATTATATGTAATAGATATAAATAAAAGTATTCCATTCAGTAGTTTCCTGAGCATTAAGTGCTGATACCATACAGGTAAGGAGAAAACAGTAACTGTAAGGAATCAAAGTCCTGACATGTAAGGAGACATATGTGTGAACATTTTCCTGAAGGCAAGACATGTTAGAATTGTGAAAATGCTTTGTTCTGTAAGGAAAAGGAGGTATGAAAGTGGGGGAGGAAATCTTTTCATATGTCATATTATATCATGGGAGATTTGTGTTCATAACAATTTGACAGGTTGAAGATTAATTTCTATGTGGAAGTGTTGAGTCTTCAAATTTAGTATTTAAGAATTGGATACCACAGCCTGCATTCAGCCTTTCATAGTTCTCAGGAACTCTTCTTCGTTTTCTCCTACTTTCAGTTCTCTTCCTAGATTTCTAACATCCTGACTAATCCAATTTTCAGTTGACTTTTTCCCCCAGCCTAATTAAATTTTGATATTTCTTAGTGATCGTTTTTAAATGAACTCTCCACAACTTTCTATTGATTGCAGAACTACTTTATGATCTAGTTCTTTAGTTATAACAAAACTAACTCATGTAGTGGTTGTCTGTTTTCAGTCATTTTCCCCTTTACTATCTTTCTGAAAATAGTTGAGTATTTCTCAAGTGTATTATGCTTATGTATGCAGTATTACTACATGGTAAAACATAAAGTAAATTTGAGATTGTGTACATTCTAAAATAAATGGGCCAACTAGATTTTTACACAATATTTAAGTGTAATATTCATAATTTGGTAGCTTTTTAAAAAATTAAGATATAATTCACGTACTATGACATTCATTTTTAAGAAATTTGTTTCATATTCATTTTAATATATATGTGCCACCTTACTACAATTGACAGATTTTTAAAAAAATTCCAGGGATTCAGGAATTTGGAAGCTTCTGTGCATTGTTGGCATTTACAGAAATTATCAGTACATACTTTTAAAGGTTGAGAAATGTAGGAACATTAAGTGGACCTCTCAAGGTACTTTAACAGTGTTAGTGATGTATAACTAGGCTGTTTGACAATTAAGAACGCTAGAGTCAGTAGGTGCTAGAGATTATAATGTTCACCTTTTTGTATTTTGAGAATTAGTGTCATTGCCATCGTGTTCTGCTTCTGAATGAAGTCAGGTGACAGCAGTCATTGTCTACATTTACATTGTGACATGCATCTTAAAAATATTGTTTGGTAGACTTTGAGTATAGAATATACATGTTCATAATAATGTGTTTTTAGCATTTCAGCAGGAACTTGATGCAAGGCATGACAAATATGAGAGACTTGTGAAACTTAGTCGAGATATAACTGTTGAAAGTAAAAGGACAATTTTTCTCCTCCATAGGATTACAAGGTGAGCATCTTTAAAATTTATTATAGTTTGTTACTAGTTGTTAGAATATTCTGTGACTTTGAATGTCAGAATTGGAAGACATTAGCAGCAGGTACAATTTAAGAATTAATATTTTAATAACAATAGGTCTCAGCTGGGTGTAGTGGCTCACACCTGTAATCCCAGCACTTTGGGAGGCCAAGGTAGATGGATCACCTGAGCTCAGGAGGTCAAGACCAGCCTGGGCAACATGGCGAAACCTTGTCTGTACTAAAAATACAAAAAAATTAGGTGGGTTTGGTGGTGAATGCCACCCACGCTCCTGGGAGGCTTGTTTGAGCCTGGGAGGCAGAGGCTGCGGTGTGCCGAGATCACACCACCGTACTCCAGCCTGAGCCACAGAGCCAGAACCGGTCTCAAAAAAAAAAAAAAAAAAAAAAGTCTGTAGGGGTTGGGTGGACTTAAAAATAGGAAAGAAAAATTCTTACTCTCTGGGCAGTTAGGGATTTTGTGTTCTGTCAAAATTATTCGTTAATATATAGGTATTGTTTGTGAAAATATATTAAATGATTGTTTGTTAGAGCCTGTTACATTAAAGCTTTATTTGGATGATATGTGTGAAAATTTTAATATTAGATAAATGTTAAAATCTGCATAACCGATTTTCTCATTCATTTTGAACTCATTGCAATCTGGCTTTCTGCCTCACAATTATTGAAATTAATTCTTTTTTGGAAGTTCCTCTTTCAGTTTTGTGACTTTTGTTTCAATTTTTTTTCTCTAAGACTTTACTGTTTTATTTTTCTATGCAGGCTTTGTGTATTTGATAGACTTTGTGATTGCAGGTAAAGAAGCTAGCTTAAACTAGCCTAAGCAGAACAGAGAAATTAATTATAAATAGCCACTATCTTATTTTATGCACTATTTTTTATTATAGTTGTCATATAGTTCATACAGTTTTGACTAGTAAACTGAGAAAATGATAGACTTCAGAAAAATTAGAACTTCTAAAGATTCAGCACTATCTTATGAGCAGCTGGGTATCTCCATCTTCCATCTTTGGTTCTTTGTTTGTTTCATAATTCATTTGACCCGATTCCTTTGTCTTTCTGTTTTTGCTAGAGGTAGAAAAATATTTGCCCTACAACCCCCCAGCTTATGTTTTCAACCTAGCTCCTGAAGACAGATTATTACAGATTCCAGATCCTCCACAAGGGTTGATTGGCTTTATACTGTATATCATAGAACGAGTGTAGGGAAGACCAAATATAATTTATTAGCTTTTCATTATTGAAGGTATTATTGGCTGGATGTGGTGACTCTCACGCTTGTATGGGCAACATGGCAAAACCCCATTTCTACAAAAAATACAAAAGCTAGCTGGGTATGGTGGTGTGCACCTGTAGTCAGTCCCAGCTGCTCAGGAGACTGAGGCAGGAGGATTGATTGAGCCCAGGTGGTCAAGGCTGCAGTGAGCCGTGATTGTGCTACTGTACCCCAGCCTGGGTGACGGAAGAGACCCTGTTTAAAAAAAAAAAAAATACCGAAGTATTCCGTTCAGTAACATGAGACTTTTAAGATAATTCTCATGTCTCAATTTTTATTTTTGTTAAATGTAATCTAATTTACCATACATAGATTTATTGAATTGACACTGTTAATATTTTCTTTTTCTTACCTCTCTAAAATTAGTTTTTGCTTGTTTGCTTACATTTGTTAGATAGCTTGTACACAGTAAAGCTTGTATTATGGAAAGAAGCAATACTGTTCTGATTAATTTTGGACACTTTTTTTTTTTTTTAGCAACTATTGCAATTCTAAAACAATTCCCATCAATATTCAGCAGTTAAAAGAAATAAAAACATGCAGGTTGAGTATCCCTTACCCTAAATGCTTGGAACTAGAAGTGTTTTGGATTTCAGATTTTGGAATATTTGGAGATAATGTATGGGTTGAGCATCCCTGATCTGGAAATCTGAAGTGCTCTAGTGAGCATTTCCTTTGAGTGTCATGTTGTTGATAAGAAAGTTTTGGATTTTGGAGCATTTTGGATTTTGAATTTTTAGATTAGGATGCTCAGCCTGTAGTAGGAATATGACAGGAGACCTTAATATTTTAGAAGAATCTATGTTACTGTATAAAGCCATCTTTTAAATATTTTTCCACCAAAAAATAATAAATGCTCATTATAGTAAACTTAAAAAATGGTAATCTTTAGAAAAATTACAAATGACAGAAAAGTAAAGCTACTCAGTGAGACAAATCAGTCCGTAATACCCAAAGAAAACCTCTATCAACTAGCAGATTTCTTATTTTATGCACTATTTTTTATCATAGTTGTGATCATATTGTTCATACAGTGCTTTTTTTTTTTTTTTTTTTTGAGACGGAGTCTCACTCTGTTGCCCAGGCTGGAGTGAAGTGGTGCAGTCTCAGCGCACTGCAACCTCTGCCTCCCAGATTCAAGAGATTCTCCTGCCTTAGCCTCCTGAATAGCTGGGATTACAGTCATGCATCACCGTGCCCAGCTAATTTTTGTATTTTTAGTAGAGATGGGGTTTTATCATGTTGATAAGGCTAGTCTCAAACTCCTAACCTCGTGATCTGCCTGCCTTGGCCTCCCAAAGTGCTGAGATTACAGGTGTGAGCCACGGCGCCTGGCCTGTTCATACAGTTTTGACTAGTAAACTGCAAAAATAATAGACTTCAGAAAAAATTAGAAACTTTAGAAATATTAGAAACCAGAAAAGTAAAAATACTTTATGAAAGAGGCTAGGCGTGGCGACTCATGCCTGTAATCCCAGCACTTTGGGAGGCCAAGCCAGGTGGATCACCGGAGGTCAGGAGTTCGAGACCAGCCTGGCCAACATGGTGAAATCCCGTCTCTACTAAAAATATACACATTAGCTGGGCTTGGTGGCAGGCACCTGTAATCTTAGCTACTCAGGAGGTTGAGGCAGGAGAATTGCTTGAACTTGGGAGGCGGAGATTGTAATGAGCTGAAATTGCACCATGCACTCCAGCCTGGGTGACAGAGCGAGACTCTGTCTCAAAAAACAAAACAAAACAAGAAAAACTTTATGAAAGAAATGAGCCAGTCACAGTACACCTGAAAAACTGTTAGTGAGAAGACCTCATGTATTTTAACTATAAAAGTATTTTTTTTAATAGACACAGATAACTCCTTCAGTGAGCTTCAGTAGTTTGTCTTTTAAGGAATTTGCTGTTTCCTCTAAGTTTTGAAATTTATTGGTGCTGATTTTTATTTTGATTTCATTTTTGACCCAAGAGTAATTTAAGTATGTTATTTTGTGTCCAGATACTTTGGAGGTTTTCCAGACAACTTTCTGGTACTGATTTCTAATTTAATTTCATGTATTAGAGAACATACTTTCTATAATTTGAATCCTTTTAAATTTATGGAGCCTTAATTTTGGCTCAGGATACGGTCTATCTGGTAAATGTTCTGGGTGTGCTTGAAAAGAGTGTGTCTTCTACTATTGTTAGGTGTAATGTTCTCTAAACACCAATTAAGTGTTGTTCAAGTCACTTACTTCCTTAGGATTTTTTGTATACTTGTTCTGTCAATTATTGAGAGAGAGGAAGAGGATGACATCTCTTTAAGATAATTGTAGGTTTGTCTTTCTCCTTGAAGTCCTATCAGTTTTTTCTTCAAGTATCTTGAAGCTCTTTTATTTGGTACATTAATATTTAGGATTGTTATGCATTTGATGAATTGACCCTTCATCATTATGATGGTATCCTTGGAAGTAGGCTTTGCCCAAAGTTTGATATTAATATAGCTACTCCTGTTTTGTTTTGATTAATGTTATCAGAATATATGTCTTTTCATCCTTTTATTTTTAATCTATTTGTGTTTATATTTAATGTGAATTTCTTGTCTCTCTTGCTTTTTAAAAATCTATTTTGAAAATCTCTGCCTGTTAGTCCAGGTGTTTAGACCATTTACATTTAATGTAGTTATTGATATAGTTATAATTAAATCTACTATCTATTCTCTTCTTCCTGTCTTATTTTGGATAATTTTTTATGATCCGATTTTATCTTATTTGTAGGCTTATTAGCGATGCCTTTTTTGTTTTGTTTTTGTAGTGAATGTTTTGTGATCTATAATATACATCTTATTGTCAGCTATTTTCACTTTGTACAATACTGTGTTTATGAAAATTTGTGCATATAAGAATCGTGTTTTCACGTTGCATGGTTTTGTGGTAACGGTTACTTTGCAAACGAAGGTCACAGTGTTGATGTGCCCAAGTTTCAGTTAACATTCTACCATGCAAAGGAAGGACTATTTACATGTCACTTCCCATATGGTATTAGAATCTTATACTTGCTTTTTTCATTTTCCTTTCACTAGCTTGGCCTTTTGTGCTACTGTTGTGATTCATATTATTTCTACTTTTGTTATAATTTCCACATTGTGTTACGATTTTTACTTTAAACAGTATGATTTAAAAATAAGAAAAATTTTATCCACATTTACCATTTTTGATGTTCATGCCTTTGTATGTAGATTGAGATTTTCATCTGATATTATTTTCCTTTTGCTTAGAGAACTTCCTTAGATATTTTTTGTGGTGTCAGTCTGCTGCTGATGAATTGATACTTTCTGGCTCTGTGAACTAAGGGGATTGTTCTGCCTGCTCATTTTGGGCAGTCTTTCTAGCCTTGAATAGTTTCCTTGCATACCTGCAGTGATCAGTACTCAATTGAAGACTTGAGGAGGTCACTTCTGTAAATCTCTGAAGATCTCTGTTTATACAGCTTTCTCCTCATTGTTACTCTGCTTTGCAAATTTTAGCTGTCTTGATCCCCCAAAACACCCAAATCCTTTTCTACTCAGGCTGACTCCCAGTCTCCACCTAAGTTTCCTGTCTCTGTGCTGTCACTTGGAAACTTTCCAGGCAATAAGATGGGGTATACGTTGTTCTCCTCCCTTTCCCCAGGGATCACTGCTCCATGCTGCCTGTAGTCCAGGGTCTTTAACCATTGTTTTCTGTATTTATTTTTTCTTTTTAGTTGTTTAAGGTGAGAGGATAAATCTAGTTAATGTTACTCTGTCCTTACTGAAAGCAGACATCTGTATGTCATATTTTTATGTACAAAATTTTTCTTATCGTTATATTACACATACTGTTTTTGTATACTTTTTTCACTTAACAGTGTGTTAATAGCATTTTTCATGTTTTCCATACTGTTAATAGTTTTGAGTAATTCTGAGTTAGAAGTCTCCAAATGCATCCAATATTTAGCCCTATGTTGGTATTTAGATTATTTCAGTTTTTCACTATTAAAGCATCTGGCTGATGTTCTAAAAGTTCCCAATATCTTGATCATAGTGCTCCTGATATAGAAGATATATTGACTGAATCAGAAATTAAATTGGACGGTGTCAGACAAAAGATATTCCAGGTAGCCCAAGAGCTATCTGGGGAAGATATGCATCAATTCCATCGAGCCATTACTACAGGTAAGTCTAGGTTTGTTTCAGGGGGAGATATATATATATCTAGTGTGATACATGATTAACGTGTGAGTTGCATGAATTTTAAGTGATACCTGGTGAAATAATACTGGCTTTAAAGAACTGAGACATTGTAGTAATGCAGAAGTAATCCAGAGGCAAGTTGGCTTTATTATTTTTTAACAGTGTAGTAATAGTCATTGATTTATTTTAATACAGTATTTGAGAACACAGACTTAATAGGATGAACTTCATTCTTGAGTATGTATAGGTTGTGTTCAGACAGAGTACATTAATAGGATGAACTTCATTCTTGAGTATGTATAGGATGTGTTCAGACAGGGTACATCTCATTTATAACTACAGGTAAATATCACTGGTAGCTCTAAGTTTCCATTTCAAATAGGTTCATGAAAGAGAATGTTGCCAGATGAAGCCAAATATATTATAATGTGACTCCATATCTGGGTGTTTTATATTCACTTAAAAAAATTTCAGGGTATACTGGATCTTGGTGATTATCATCATTTTCAAATTAATTGAATAAATGTATTGAGTGCTTGGTTCTTTCCTCTTCCTTCTTTTTTTAAATGTGGGCTCATTGATAAGAGAGATACTATATAATTCAGATACAGGTTGAGTATCCCTTATCCAAAATGCTTGGGAACAGAAGTGTTTCAGATTTTGTTTTGGAATATTCACAGTTTACTGCTTGAGCATCTCTAATCCAGAAATCTGAAATGCTCCAATGAGCATTTCTTTTGAGCATGACCTTTGAGCATTGTGTCAGCACTCAAAACGTTTTGGATTTTGGACCCTTTTTCGGATTTAGGATTTTTGGATTAGGGATGCTCAATCTCAATACCCTAAGGTTTGCAGGAATACTGGGAAATGAGTTCATTTGATATATTTTTAATATGTATATCCAATTTTAGTCCAACATTTATAATTTCAGCATTTGTTTTTTTCAGAAATGTTGAAATATCTTCTAATATGGATAAAAGAAGTTACTGGCATACATTAGTTAGAACTGAGGGTGCATTGTTGGAAACTGAAGTGTAAAACAGTTCTGTGAGGAGTCATTGTAACATAATCCCAAATGAAATACAGTCTGCTGTCATAATTTATTAATATCAAGGATTTATTTGATTTTTAAATAATAGTACACATAATAAAGATGACTTCGTAAATTTAGTTATAAAGTGGCACAACCTTAAGTTGACAGATTTGGCTGGAGTGGGAGAGAAGATTGGTGGGAAGACAGGTGAAGTAAAAGGTAAATCAAGCTTAGCAGAAAACATGAGAATATCCTTTTCTTTTTTTTGAGACGGAGTCTCGTCCAGGATGGAGTGCGGTGGTGTGATCTCGGCTCACCACAACCTCTGCTTCCTGGGTTCAAGCGATTCTCCTGCATCAGCCTCCTGAGTAGCTGGGATTATAGGCGCGCCCTACCATGCCCAGCTAATTTTGTATAGATGGGGTTTTACCATGTTGCTCAGGCTGGTCTTGAACTCCTGACCTCGTGGTCCACCTGCCTTGGCCTACCACAGTGCCGGGATTACAGGTGTGAGCCACAGCGCCTGACTGAGAATATCTTTATAATAGTAGCTGTGACCATACTACAGATAGATTCATAGCAGGAAAATATTTCAACAGAGTAGTTCTCCTATGCATAAGTTAGGTATGCATGTGTAATTATGAGGGCTACTGAGTGGTAGTGTTGGTGGTGGTGGGGAGCAAGTTAGGTCTCTTAGTTTCTGGAACCTGCTTGAACTGATGAAGCAGTACAGTCTAAATGTGTGTAAAACAGAAATCCTATTCTACAGCTTTTCCAAAGTATCCTATTAACTTGAATGACTAGAGACAAGAGTTTAATAACTTCCATAATCTTTATCATTTTTTCTATCACATCATCATGTAGTATGCCTATCTTGTAAAAATTCATGACAGTTAATAAATATAATAAAAGCTGATCATAGTAGTTCTCACTTTGGACTTCAACTTGCTTAAAACTTGTATTTTAATACAAATTCATATATTTTCCCCACAATTCTGGTGCTTCATGTGTGAAAGATAATATGTTTTTCATGTTTAAACTTCTCAATTGCTTATTAGTGCACAATTAGGCTCTCTAATTTTGACAACATCAGGTTCCTCAGATATCTATGGGACATTTCAGATTTGCTGTATGTAGCCCAGTAGTTCTGTTTCTTATGTCCTCATGCATCAGTGAATGAAGTATAGAGATAAAGAGTTGAAATAAGGGCCAAGACCATATAGATGATATCAAAAGCAATCTAGAAAGCTATACGTTGTCTTACAGAACAGAGATATGGAGGAGAAAAAGGTGAAAGGGAAATATTCAGTAGAGTATTTTCTAAATCAGGAAGGAAATGCTGTCCTCTTGGATAGATAGGACATTAATGGGAATGCTCTTTATTCAAATTTTCCTACTTCACTGTATCATTGGAGGGTTATTATAAGCACAATGGTGTCTGTTAGGTTTTTGTTTATGACTTGTAAGTTTTCTTTGAAGATTACTTATTCATGGATTAAAATAATTTTCTATATCTTTTCTTTAAACAGTCTTTAAAATGAGGTCCTTTGAATTGAAGCAATAAATATGTTTTTTCTTAAAGTTAAGGAATAAAGCAGTCTAGTAAAGAGGTGTCTAGGACGGAAAATTTTGCTGACAGATATTTTATTTGATAAAATAAGGTTATTTATAATCGGATTAGCATTAACAATATGATGGTTATGAATAGCTTGCTGCTTGTAATTGTTAAATGCTTGTTTTGGTGTTACTCCAAATAGTTGTTCTTTTCACTTGAAGATAAAACAATTCTGGCAATGAACTAAAGGAGTTCTGTGCTTTTCCTCATTAAGAATAGTGCTAATGGCACGCAGAGCATTTCCCTAAGGGATACTTGTGTGAGCTCAGACATTGAGTATCCTAATAATTGAATAACAACAAAACGTAAGGTCTGTTTTCTACACATTTCTTATCAGAGTAGATTACAGATGGTCCCAAGGGATGGTTAAACAAATGAGCAAATAATTAGTTGCTTGAAATAAGTCACTTAAAAAATTTGTGTCCTGTCATTTTTTTTTTCCCTCTTGTTGAAAAATTAACAATTGGGGGGGAATGTCCTCCATTTCAAAGAAAAAATAATATTTTTTTCTTTAGTTTATATCACTGATAATGATAAGAATTGTCATTTTTTGAGACATCTTAATACACAAAACTAAGTTTATATACTAATTAATATTTTAATTCTTTGATCCAAAAATGTGAATAATGGGTAAAGTGGGTGTTTGGGGCCAGTTACGTTTTTTAGCCACCATTCTTTATATTCACAATCTCCCTGATTTTTGCAATACCTCTAAATCATAGATAATATTTTACCGCTTCAGAAGTGGGGGAGATTGAGGCTCACAGAAGTTATGCTCAGGGTCATGAGCTAGCATGTGGTGCTGTTGGTTTCTTCCCCACATGGATTTTATTTACCTTTTGACTTTACAACCTAACTCCTAGTAAAGGCTTTAACTTGCTTACCCCAAATACTGAGGTTTTCCTCGTACACCCAGCACACACTGTGCCCCTTTTATCTTAGCACTTTTTAACTTCTAATGTGTAATCTGTTTATGTATTATATTTCTTCATTATCTCTCCTTCCCTTACTAGAATGTAGAGTCTGTAAATCTCTGCAAAGGTTTCATTCTTGTTTTTCACTTCACGTATCCCACACACCTTATTAGTAAGTACTCCATAAATATAAATGTTGAAAGAATGAAGAACAAAAGTATTTTTAAAAGGCTTTTCTTTTTGTTCAGCTATATGCTTTATCTGATGATTTGCTCACACAAGTTTATATTTTGCTGTGTTTTGTTTCTTCCAAAAGAAAACACGTTTCCAAGGACTATTTCTTAGATACATTAGCAGGAATAGGATCAATGTTAATATTTAGGGAAGTTCCAAAGCTACTCTATCAGTTCAGAGAAATTTGATGTAGGTCCATCATATTGGCAAAATTGTGAATGCTCACTGGAAAAAATGAACTAGAATGTGAATCTCTGTAAGCTTTTGGAATAACAATAGGAAGAGTAGTGGATGGAATGATATAGCTAAAAATCGAATTTATCTGTTTATGAGTGATATTAAGAGAGAAGTGCCAGAGATGTTGGCAAGTTAAGGTCAAGGTAAGTGCAGAAACATGAATAAACTGTGACATTGCAGTGGCTTAACAAAATAGAAATTGAATCTTTCTCTCTTGAAGACCAGGCTTTGTGGTGGTAGTTTGAGTGTGCTCTGCCCACTTAGTTATTCACAGACCCATGCTCTCTGGGGCTCTGCTGTTATGAGTACATGATTTGCAAGATCAGCCAGGGCATCAACATAGAGCTGACAGAGAGGAATGAGGGATGGTGCCTGAGGATTTTATGCACCAGCCCTGAAAATGTCATAGAGCATTTCTGCCCACATTTTATTGGCTAGTTACATAGCCACACCAGCTTTAAGGATGAATGGGAAATATGGTGTCTGTGCGTGCCAAGGAAAACAAAATATGTTTGATGAGTAGTTAATTTTTCTCTGCCTGATAATCGTAACTTGATGTTCTTTTGATGTAATAGAAAATTCAGGTATATGCCTATTGATGGATTTAAAATTTTTTTCTGAATAGATTTTTCTTTTGTTTGAAAGCATTCATTTGTCTAATCTGAAAGTGATTTTTTAACTGGTGAGAAGACTTCTAGTTCTACTACCTCATTTTGTAAATGAGGTGAGTGTTAGTATTGCAACTGGAATCTGTTTTGTTTTATCCACTCTGAAACACTTTCTGCTAGACTATCACCTCTCTGATAGCTAGTATCTAGTGCTTTAAACTGTTTTATCTAAAGCCAAAGGCTTTTTCTTGAAGATCTCAGATTCTGTATCTTCTTAAATTACATAAATTACGTATTTTATATAATGTAATTATGCAAAATAGATACAGTTCAGGGTTGCTGTAAATGTCAGATGATTCAGTAGGCATTTTTTGGTGACTGTTTCAATCACAATTTAGTAAGTGTATATTTTATACTGTGAACTTTTGTGATGACTACTATGACCATGGGAAAATCTGTCTATAGGCATTTTCTGGGTTATGAAAACTCGGTTTGTAAATACTCTTTCTAGATAAATGTCTGGTACACACTACTTGGACTGTCCAAGTGTATGAAGGTCTTTTAGTCCAATTTCTCTTTTCATTTCTGAGCATTCCCATTCCCTTTCTGAAATCTTATTTCAGAAGGTTATTCTTTTGACTTAAGGTCTGTCAGTTGATAAGGATAGGGCTAAACAGGCAACATGGAAAAGAGACAGTGTCTTACTCAGTTTTGGGCATACTGCACCAAGTCAGAGAGACTCGTATTCCTTGACAAACTCTTAATTTATCATGGCTTAGTAGGATAAAAATAGTGTTCTGTTAACATAGTTTGCTAGTACTTCTTTTTTTTTTTTTCTGATGTGGAGTTTCTCTCTGTCACCTAGGCTGGAGTACAGTGGCGCGATCTGGGTTCACTGCAACCTCTTGTCTCCCGGGTTCAAGCGATTCTTGTGCCTCAGCCTCCCAAGTAGCTGGGGTTACAGGCAAATGCCACCATGCCCAGCTAAGTTTTGTATTTTTAATAGAGATGGGGTTTCATCATGTTGACCAGGCTGGTCCCAAACTCCTGACCTCAAGTGATCCACCCACATTGGCCTCCCAAAGTGCTGGGATTATGGGCGTGAGCCACTGTGCCCAGCCAGTTTGCTATTACTACTTAGCAAACCAAAAAGTATCCAAGAATCGTAGTATGTATTGAACTAGGATAACATTTTGGAAGAACAATAGCCCCTTTAATTGTGAGCCAAAAAAAGGGAAAAAAAATCCAGGGAAGAAAAAACCATTGCTTTCTTTAGAGACATTGTAAAATATTGTCTAACAAAAATTAATGCCAGTAATTCTTATTATATTCTTCTCATTGTTTGGTATAAAGGGCCATTATACCAGACACTGACACATCATTCTATATAAAACCTACTATGTAAACATATGCCTGCACTTTACAGATGAGAAAATTGGAGCACAGTAAAATGAGTAAACTTATCTCAGTTCACACTGCTTGCAAGAGACTGAATTAGCTTTAGAACCTAGGACATCCTCACTTAAAGTCTCTGCTTTCTGTTTTGCCATTATATTTTATTCGGAGGGAAGCTAGAGGTGAGAGGTGAGGCAGCTGTAGTGGTCCTTCTTGGTGTGAAATGAATAGGGCCTCAAGTTTGGTGTTAGCAGTGGGAGATAGAGAGGAATGGGCATGTTTTTCAAAGACAGTTTATTTTTAAAAAGTGTAAAGAAAGGGAATAGTCTGGGGGATGCCTTTGGGTTTCTAGTTTGGCCAACTGGATGAATAGGAATGTTATTTGTTAAGAGGAGAAAACAGGAAGGTAGAATGGGTTTTGGATAAGATTAGTTGGAAATCTTAGAACATACAGGTTGCTGCCTAGCAGGCAATTTGATTTGTAGGTCTAGAGAACTCAGGATGCAAGTCTAATCTGCAGTTACAGCCTTGGAGTCATGAACTCATAAACTCTAGCTAATTTTAAAGACGAGGATAAGATTGTCTAAGGAGAGTGTAAAGTGAGAATAAAACCAAAGGCTGGTAACCTTAACTAAAGGAAATACAATACAGTATTTATGGAATAGGATCCCTGAGTAATCAAGACTTGATGGGATCCAGAGCTTAAACCTTGTATGAGAGGACAGCTCCCCTCTTCCCAGTTGGGCAGTTACGGGTGGCTGTAGAGGTAGGGAATTGAGAAAATTCTTGCTCCGTCACTTGCATTTTCATGTCATGTGCTGAGAAAAGGGGATGTGGTGGGGAAATAGTATGGAATTGATGGGAGACTGGAGATTGAAGGATGACTGTGATAGCTCATGCCTGTAATGCCAGCACTTTAGGAGGCCAAGGCAGGCTGATCATGCAGTCAAGAGATCGAGACCAGCCTGACCAACATGGTAAACCCCTGTCTCTGCTAAAAATACAAAAATTAGCCAGGCGTGGTGGTGCACACCTGAGGCAGGAGAATTGCTTGAACCCAGGAGGTGGAGATTGCAGTGAGCTGAGATTGTGCCACTGCACTCTAGCCTGGGCGACAGAGCAAAACTCGCTCTCAAAAAAAAAAGAAAAAAAAAGGAAGAATGACTCTGAGTATAATGGGGATGGGAACTTAAGCAGGAACGTTTAATAGTTATCATTATTCATTTTTGAAAGTTTACCTGAACAATAAATATAATCCTTTCTGTATAGCAATAGAAATGAATGAGGCAGAAAGTTAGATTATTCATGGTTCGGGTTTTGCTCATTATTTGGCAGCAGGATGACAATGGGAGAAGTAGGACAAGATAAGCGGCCTGTTGCATTATTGTGGCCATGTTTGTAGTTAACATAGAAATATAACTGTGTGTGTTGGGAAGTAGTATATTATGAATTGTGATGAGTAGTAAAATTAATAATACAAATTTCAGTGCCCATGGTTTATCTCAGAAGCCAAAGGTGCACTGATGCAAGATACTATATTAGTTTGCTAGGCACGCCATAATAAAATACCACAGACTGGGTGGCTTAAACAGAAATTTATTTTCTTGCAGTTCTGGAGGCCTAAAGGCTGAGATCAAGGTGTTGGCAAGTTTGATTTCCCCCTGAGACCTCTCTCCATGACATGCAGATGGCTGTCTTTTCCCTGGGTCTTCACGTGACTGTGTACACACATCTCTGTTGTCTCTGTATGTCTTAATCTCTCTTTACATCACCAGCCATCCTGGATTAAGGAACCTCAGTGGCCTCATTTAACTTAATCACCTCTTTAAAGACCCTGTCTCCAAATACACTCACATTCACAGGTACTAGAGGTTAGGGCTTCAACATATGATCAGCATATTTGGGGCATCCCAGTTCAGTCCATAGCAGATATTTTTTGGTTTGTGCACTGCAGCTAGAGGATGAGCTACAAAAGTTATTTTTGAGTGGAGGCACTGGACTATGATTTGCTTTTGAGTTAAGTCCAGGGGTGGGTGGGGGTTTTGTGTTGTGCAACTGAGCTGTGGACTTTTTTTGTAAACCCTCAAAAAGAGGTGCCTTAAGGGGAGAAGCAAATAGTGTCTGATACCAGGGATATAAATAGGTATTTATGCAGAGCATATTCTCCTAGGCTGCGGTAATAATCTCAGGTGGGTTCAGAAAGCGTTGCTTTATTTGAGGCATGGCCCTCTGGTGGAGAGGGAAGTGACTTTCTCTGCACGTAAGGGAAAAAGTCTGGGGGAAGGGAGCCTTATTGATAACCATCACAGGACAGCAGGCATACCAGAAAGTGAACAGATTTTCTTTCTTTTCTTTCTTCCTTCCTTTTCATCTTCTACTTCCTTCATCCTTCATTGGTTGAGGGAGAGAGCATGATGAGAGAGGAACAGAGATGAAAGGAATGGTGGGGGGGAATTGGAAGCTGAGAATGGAGGCAGGCCTGTGTGAATCCCCTACCTCGGCAGGAACCCAGTCACCTGATAACTGTCATTTTAAAGGAGGAGGTTATAGGAAGAGTTTGATGATATTCTCCATATCAAATCATGGCTCAGACAAGGGAAGTCAAATCAAACAAAAGCCCTTTCCAGCAGCATCTAAAAATTAAGAAATGATTTGAGAATTATTGGAACGATTTGAGGGATAGTTTTATTTTATATCACTTGTTAAGCAGTTCTATGATAAATATAGTGTATTAAGAAAATGAAAGAATATATTTAAAGTTTTGGGTTTATATTTATTTATATAGTACTTTATATTCCTGTGAAAATATCTTAAATATCACTTCAAGGGACAAGGAATTTGAAAGTGCAGACAAGAGTTATTTAAGTGATTACTATAAGGATTAAACAAGATAAGAAGAGAATGTGATCCTTTGGTATTAGGAAAGTCAATTTTAGAAGATCCCCAGATTGGTATTATTAACTTTTCTAGTCTGTCGGGTCTTCTTTTAAGAGATAAGACTTGCTCAGTGACGTGAAGTAGAAAGAGATAGACTTTGCCATCAGACAGATCTGGACTTTAATATTCCTTAGTTCTGTAACCTTGGAACAAAGTGTACAACCTGTTTGAATTTCAGCCTTTTTTCCTTTAGCATGAGAACATTAATAGCTACCTTCTGGATTTTTTTTGAAGTTAAATAAAATACATGCATGGAAAGCATTTCTTATTTTGTTTGGCATCTAACCATTAACAAATGTTCATTCCTGACCCTTCTCAAATTTAGCAAAAGTAATCTGTAATATTGTACTAAATTTAAAAATTTTTCATTTTGGATAAAAACTCAGTGGCACCAATTTGCTCAATACGTGTTCTTCAGTGCTAATGTAAAAACCCTGCTTAGGGCTGGAAGTGGTAGCTTATACCTGTAATCCCAGGACTTTGGGAGGTCATGGTCAGAGGATCAGCTGAGACCAGTCTGTGCAGCTTAGCAAAACCCTGTCTCTACAAAAAAGTAATAATAAAAAAAAAAAAAATTAGCTTGGCATAGTTGCTTGCCTCTTTAGTCCTAGTTACTGGGGAGGCTGAGGCATGAGGATCACTTGAGCCCAAGGAGTTTGAGGCGGCAGTGAGCCACGATTATGCCACTGCACTCCAGCCTGAGTAACAGAGCAAGACTATGTCTTTCTCTTTAAAAAAAAAAAAAAAAAAAAAGACCCAGTCTGGGTGTGGTAGCTCATGCATATAATCCCAGAATTTTGGCAGGCAGAGACGGGCGAATCACCTGAGGTCAGGAGTTCAAGACCATTATGGCCCTATATGGTGAAACTTCATCTCTACTAAAAATACAAAAATTAGCTGGGTGTGGCAGTGGGCACTTGTAATCTCAGCTACTCGGGAGGCTGAGGCAGGAGAGTCGCTTGAACCCAGGTGGCAGAGGTTGCAGTGAGTCAAGATTGTGCCACGGCACTCCAGCCTGGGCAATAGAGCCAGACTGTGTCTCAAAGAAAAGAAAAAAGAAAAACTCGTGGAATTCTGTGTAGAATTTACTGTTGGTGGTATAAGTACACATACTTTACAAAGCTGAGGTGTATAAATATATTTATTTTCAGTGTACAATTCATGTATTTGAAAGATTTTTAGCAGAGTGGCCTGTGAAGCCAATATGAAGTGATTTCACTTTAACATTTCAGTGATTGATTTGGTGAAGCCCAGTTGTTTAAAAAATTCATGTGGTACTCAGAGAAATAGTTGTAAGTGTAATTTTTAAAAATTGAGATGTTATATACCACATAATTGAATTTTAAATTGAACAAATCAGTTGTTTTTACTGTTTTCACAAGGTTATGTACTTATCACTGCCTAATTTCAGAATATTTTCATCATGCTCAAAAGAAACCTCCTACCCATTAGCAGTCATTCCCCATACCCACTTCTCCTAATACCAGGGTTAGCCTCTGGTAACCACTAATCTACTTTTTGTCTCTATGAATTTGTCTATTCTGGATATCTCATATAAATTGAATCAAACCATATACGGCCTTTTGTGTCTGATGTCTTTGAGCATGTTTTCAGAGTTCAGCTATGTCATAGCATGTGTCTGTATTTCAGTCCTTTTTAATAACTGAATTGTAGTCTGTTTTACGGATATACCATATTTTGTTAATCTGTCATCAGTTGGTGGACTTTTGGGTTGTTTCCACTTTTGGGCCTTTGTGAATGATACTGCTGTTATTATTTGCCTACAAGTCTTTGTGTGAATATATGCTTTCAGCTCTTTTGGGTGTATATATTTAGCAGCAAAATTGCAGAATTGTATGTTAAACAATTTCTGAAAAAGCATTAAAAACTGAGAAACAAAGTTGAGACATGTGAACTTCAAATTTATAATGAAACCTCTGTCGTATCTGTTTGCCTTTATATATAGTTTTTGATGGAGAGTTGGACTGGATGTATACTGCTTAAATATTAAAGGAATAAGTAAAAATAATCGGAAGCCTTTAACTAGGTTTCCCTGTTACATGTTCTAATAGGGGGAACAAGAAAAAAAAATAATTTACATAAAAGCAACCTACAGACTTCTCTCTTACTGGCACCTGATTCTGTAAATAATTCTAATTGGATTTCATCCAAGGCAAAGACAGAAGGGGAAGGCATTGTTTGATGGAATATGGCAGTAGGTTGAAAATTTTCACCTTGGGGATTATTCACTGAAAATAGCGGATGTCCTCTTTATCAAGTTGAAACATAACTTGTTTAAACATCCTTTTACCTACATGTGACCAAAAATGCTTTTCAGTGTTTTGGGCCAGATGTCCTTGAACTTTCTCCAGGTTATAGCATGAAACCTAATTTCTGTGGAGCAAAAATGGCCACCTCATCTCTGAAGTAATTTTTATTAACACATTTCAGGGACAACTTATATAATGACTAGATATACTTGAAAATTAAACATCTGATGCCTACCCACATTTAATAGAGATTGACACCACATATAAATTTTGAGGGCTCTTACTCCATGTTCTCTCTTTTCCCTATTAAAAAATAAATCAGGACCTCAAATTCTGTCCTTCATCAATTTGAACTCTAATCTTATTAGAAAGTATGGTAAATTAAGTACAACTAGATCTGAATAATTGAATACCAAATTTTAAAATATTTTTGTTTGTTGAGGCACTTACAGTTTCATACACCTTGGTGAGGAGAAACCAGGAGAGATTATTAGAAGGAATTTATAGTAAACAGTTGAGTCTCTTCTACATATAACAATTGCTATCTTTGGGAGTGGGCCAAGGAGCAAAGTTGTCTGAGCATTATCCCCACCCTTAGAGTTCTAGGGTGCAAAATAGGTGATCAGACAGCTGTTTGTAATCTAAAACTGACTGAAACATTTAATTAAAGTACAGGTTTCATATAGTGGGAATGAAGAAACTAGTACTGCCTTGATTGGGGTGTATTTAAACTGTTGTTGTAGGTAAAGAGGTGAGAGGGAGGGCGTAGTCACAGAATGGCGTGGAATCATGGAATTTTATAGTGTGTTTGAAAGACTACAGAATAAGGTTAAAACATGGAGAAAAGCTGAACTGGGAATTTAGGAGGGAAAAATGTTGAGAAAAATGGGTATGTTTTATATGGAGATGACTGTAAAGAAGCCAGTAAGGTGGGAAGAGTGAGCTTTTGAATTATAGAAAGTTTCACCATTTACCATGTGACTTGGCTGAATTTCTTAACTTCTCTGTGCCTCAGTTTATTTATTAAGGATAGTAATACAGTCTATAAGGTTATAGTGAGCATTAAAAAGTTGGATGTAAATTTCCAGATCCATACATGTTACAAGTAGTAGACATTCAAGACCTAGTAAACTATTATTTTTAAAAAGTTCTGTTGAGGGCTTCTGGGTGATACCCCTAAATAATTGAAAGGAGGGACTCGAATGGGTTTGAATAGTCGTGTTTACAGCAGCAGCATTCACAAAAGCCAAAAGGTGGAAGTGACTCAATTGTCTATCTATAGATGAGTGAATAAACAAAATCTGGTATATGCATAAACAGAATATTATTCAGCCTTAAACAGGAAGGAAATTCGGACATATATTACAACATGGATGAAGCTTGAAGACATGCAAAGTGAAATAAGCCAATCACAGAAGGGCAAATACCATATTTGTCACTTACATGAGGTACCTAGATTAGTCAAAATCATAGAGACAAGAAAGTAGAATGGTGGTTGCCAGAGGCTGAGGGGAGGAGGGATGGGGAGTTATATTTAGAAATGCTTGGTCTAGAATTTCATTTTGGAAAGATTAATAAAAGAATTCTGGAGATGAATGGTAATAATGGTTGTTCAACATTATTAATGTATTTAATATCACTAAACTGTACACTTAAAAGTGGCTGAGCTAATGAATGTTATGTTTATTTTACCACAATAAAAAAATCAGAAAAAATAAAATGAAAGTGCTAATTTTTTCAAAAGTCAAATTCTAACCACTTCAGCTCTTTAAGCAAGGTGGCATAATTCATTTAGTTGGGAACAAATGTTGCTTACTATATTGCACTATTTGGCTTACAGATGAATGGAGAAAAAAGCCTATCTTAAAGTTTGCTCCTGCTCAAGGAAAGACTGAAGTTCCAGTTTTCCATGGTCCTCTGTGATACTTAAGGATATTGTCCCAGGGTAGATGTTCGTTTGTTGAGTAGAGTCCTTAAAGAGTTTTTGGACATGCAAGAGTAGAAATGGAGCTAAGTTGAGGGTAGGAACCAAAGAGCCTTGCATAGTGTAAAAGATGAATAATTTTAAATTTCATAGTTCCACAGTGGAAGAGGGGGAAATAATTGAAAACAGTAGGCTATCAAAAAGCTAAGTAGTATTTTTAAAACTACTCCTGATTCTGAATGAATGTTATTGAACAAAGATGACAATTACAGCAGACAATTGTAAAATACCATGTGTTTGTCAATGGAAAAAAAAAGTTTGTCCGACTTCATTAGTTGTAAAAAGTTGTTTTATCCATGAGTTAATTCAAAACATGGAAAATGGTTTTAATGAGTTTATTTTTAAAAATAATTTGTAATTCGTAAAATCAACTAGGTACAACTAAATTTCAGGCCTGGGCCTCGTTGTAAAAGTACTAGATGCCATGATCTCTGTGGTACTTTTCAAATTTGGAATATTTTGAACTATTCTTCCACTGAAATACGAAAAAAAAAAGTACCTTAATGAAACTAAACTGTATGGCAGCCACACAGAAATGCTATTTGCTTCTGTAACAAGGCACTGCTGAATGATACAGAATATTGGTAGTATCTTGTTGCTGAAGTGTTTGTCGTCTTATTAACAGCAACATACGAAATAATACTAAATTCAACAGATAGGATAGACAGCATTACATTGGGCGAGGTGGAGAGAATAACAGCCCCCTTCCCATGTAATGCTGTTTATCCTGTTTGTTGAATTTAATATTATTCAAGGCTCAGGAAAATATGTGTGTACTGCCTTCAACTGACACAGTCTTAGTTTTTTGTTTTTTTTTTTTGAGACAGAGTTTCACTCTTGTTGCCCAGGTTGGAGTGCAATGGCGTCATCTTGGCTCACTGCAATGTCTGCCTCACAGATTCATGCAGTTCTCCTCCCTCAGCCTCCTGAGTAGCTAGGATTACAGGCATGTGCCACCACACTCAGCTAATTTTGTATTTTTAGTAGAGACGGGGTTTCTACATGTTGGTCAGGCTGGTCTCGAACTCCTGACCTCAGGTGATCCACCCGCCTTGGCCTCCCAAAGTGCTGGGATTATAGGTGTGAGCCACCGTGCCCGGCCCTAGTCTTAGTTTTTATATTGTCTCCCTCCCTTCCTATTGCCCATGTATAAGACAAGCACCTTGCCAGTTGTGTTTGATTCTGACATTTGAAGCAGCACTATTTTTTTGCTCAACATGCATACAGTTAGATGTTTATGTACCCATCTTGGGTACATAATGTAAGGCTTACAAATGTAAGCCTTTGTGAGTTATAACTTAACTGGAGCATCAATTGAGGCTGATAATGTAAGTGGGGATGAATTTAAGCTACGTTAATGGTTTGGCCCTGTATTCTGAGCACCATGGGAAGTTATTTGGGCTTTAAACGGGAGTGATGTGGTCATAGTTACATATTAAGAAGGCAAACAGTCTGCAGTGTGAGAATGGATGAGAAGAGGTCAAGAATAGATGGGAGGAGACCAAGAGGTGCTTAGAATTGGCAAAACTGAGAGAACCAGCTTTGGAAGGAAGATACTGAGTTCATTGTTGGAAGTGTTGATTTTGAGGTATCTTTGGTAAGGATGTCAAATATTGGTTTGGATATGTATGCCTGTAGGCCAGAGATGTGAAGTTTAGGGACAGCAGTTTCTTGAAACCAAGTGTAGATGAACTGGAGGAAACCTAGGACTAATGGAGGCAGAGACTTAAGAAGACATGACCAGAGAGGTAGAAAAATGGGAAATCAGGAGTTGATGCTGTCAAAGAAATCAAAGGAAAACTTGTTTAAAGAGGGGGAGCGGCCCAAAATGCTGAATGCTGCTGAGATTAAGATGAAAAAATGTCCATTAGTCTTATTTATTATGGTAATCTTAACAAGAACTATTTTGGTGTAGAGGTGGGCCCAAGCTAGATTGAAGTAGGTTGAGAAGTGTGAGATGAAGTTATTGAGGAAATATTGCAGCCAGCTACTTCAAGAAATTTAGCTCTGAGGAGGAGGAGGGAGGTGGAGCAATAGTTGAGAGGAAAGATAGGATCCATGGATAGGAGAGATGTGAGTGTGTTTCAGTATTTCTATAAGCATCCAGTATAGAACATAAAGTGAGAACACCTAGTACATTGAAGGGAGAATTCATGTGAAGCATCCAGCTGGTACTGAATCTTGATTCCTGAGCCTAATACAGTAACTAACCCCAGAAAATGGAATCTCTTCTTTAGGTAATAGGGCTAAAGGAGAAGTAATACCATTGTTTGTTTTCCTAATTCCCTATTATATTCATCAGGGTCCAAACAGGAAATGAATGGAAATTAGATGGTAATTTGAACGACATACAGACTTATTAACTGTATAGGGGATTATAAGAGAGAAGAGAACTCTCAAGAGTACTGGAATATCAGATAGAGTGAGCAGCCGCTCCCCTAGGGTGGAGGCAGAGCACCCAAGGAAGAAAATTTGGCAGAACCCAACACTCACCCTTCACCGGATGAGATCTAGACCTTGCTGGAGAGTGTGGGCATGGCCCGTTGGATGGCAGAAACGTTTGCTGAGCTGTTGTGCTGATGGAACTCTCTAGGAAGCTGTCCATGGGGAAGTGCCATGCAATGGAATTTCCTGGCCAAGGAGGTGGCTTAATGGTAAGCCATTCTCTGGAGTACAAAGAAGCTGTCCCCAGGCAGGTGCTACATGCTGCTGGCCACCTTGAAGTGCTGGCTGCCCCACACTCGGGGGGCTGTGAAGAGGGGCACTGCAGAACCAGACAGAGAGCTCTTTCCTTTACTGTTCTTTGAGCATGTAGCACCCTGTACCAACAAAACTTAATATATTGCCAGATGGCATGGAAGACATGTTTTAAGCGTCCACCTCTTTTATCTGAAATAATGAAACTAAGAGACAAAAATTGACAAGTGATAGATACACCTATTACTGGTCTTCTAACTTAAAAACAATTTTTTTTTTTTTTTGCTGTAATGACTAATGTCCTTGTACATAAATCTTTGTGCATATCTTCTTGTTTAGCTCATAAGAGGCTAACCACACTAGAGCATATTTAGAGATGTGATTATTGATCTTTATGTTTTGCTGTTTGCTTTTGTGTGCATGAAGTATCTTTAGGAGGAAATAAGAAATAGAGATTTTCTTTGAGGGGGGGAACTGGGTGGTGTCACCTGTTCATAAAACTAAAAATGCATACAATTAAACGATGTCATCTGTTTTGTTAAACTTAACCTTGCTAATGTTTAACTTCACAGAACATTATAGTTTATCAAACAAATTGTCCTTTCTGACCTACACTTGGACATCATTTACAGCTCTGAATGAGTCAGGATATTTTCATTTAATTACGTTTCCTCTTAGTGCTATCAAAACCAGGGTCATCCATTTTCCTTTGTATCCTTGACCTTTGCCTGGCATTTGATGTGATGATCCTACAGCTGTTAGCCTCCCCAAAACTGTTGCCACCAGACCAGATGTGTAGTGTCAAGTGGGGGAGATTCGTAAGTAGCAGGACTCGTCATAAAAAGTGTTACAGAACTTAAATATTATGATCCTGTTATAATCAGAAATATATTCTCTTGCTATTTTTACAACAAAGTCTTAAAAAACTAAATTTCTTAACCTAACAATAATTATAATTAAGAAATACTTTTGGCCGGGTGTGGTGGCTCATGCCTATAATACCAGCACGTTGAGAGGCCGAGATGGGTGGATCACGAGGTCAAGTGATCGAGATCATCCTGGCCAACATGGTGAAACCCCATCTCTACTAAAAATATGAAAAATTAGCTGGGCATGGTGGCAGGTGCCTGTAGTCCCAGCTACTTGGGAGGCTGAGGCAGGAGAATTGCTTGAACCTGGGAGGCAGAGGTTGCAGTGAGCTGAGATCACGCCACTGTACTCCACCCTGGGGATATAGCAAGACTGTCTAAAAAAAAAAAAAAAGTATTTTTTTCCTGTACCACCTTTTAGATTCAGAAATAATAAAACAATATTGAAAATTTTGGCTATAGAACATAGTTGTTTTAAAACACTTGAAAAAGTTTTACAGTACTGTAGGCATGTAACAAAATTGCACTTTACATTAATATAAACATTTAAAGTTATAGTTACATTTTGAGCTTTACCAAAATTTACTTTTCAATTCAAGCATTGTTTATGTATTGTACAAAATTGTATTGTGTAGCTTTTTTTTAAACTTAAAGTAATTTATAGATTCAATGCTATCCCCCATCAAGCTACCAATGACCTTCTTCACAGAACTGGAAAAAACCACCTTAAACTTCATATGGAACCAAAAGAGAGCCTGCATAGCCAAGACAGTCCTAAGCAAAAAGAACAAAGCCAGAGGCATCATGCTACCCGATTTCAAACTATACTACAAGGCTACAGTAATCAAAACAGCATGGTACTGGTACCAAAACAGAGATACAGACCAATGGAACAGAACAGAGGCCTCGAAGGCAACGCCACATGTCTACAACCATCTGATCTTTGACAAACTAGACAAAAACAAGCAATGGGGAAAGGATTCCCTGTTTAATAAATGATGTTGGGAAAACTTGCTAGCCATGTGCAGAAAGCAGAGGCTGGACCCCTTCCTGACACCTTACACTAAAATTAACTCCAGATGGATTAAAGACTTAAACTAAGACCTAACACCATAAAAACCCTAGAAGAAAACCTAGGCAAAACCATTCAGGACATAGGCATAGGCAAGGACTTCATGACTATAACACCAAAAGTATTGGCAACAAAAGCCAAAATAGACAAATGGGACCTAATTAAACTCCACAGCTTCTGTACAGCAAAAGAAATCATTAGAGTGAACCAGCAACCAACAAAATGGGAAACATTTTTTGCACTCTACCCATCTGCAAAGGGCTAATATCCAGAATCTACAAAGAACTAAAACAGATTTACAAGAAAAAAACAAACCCATTCAAAAGTAGGCAAAGGATATGAACATACACTTTTCAAAAGAAGATATATATGAGGCCAACAAACATGAAAAAATGCTCATCATCACTGGTTATTAGAGAAATGCAAATCAAAACCACATTGAGATACCACCTCGTGCCAATTAGAATGGTGATCATTAAAAAATCTGGAGACAACAGATGCTGGCGAGGATGTGGAGACATAGGAACACTTACACCGTTGGTGGGAGTGTAAATTAGTTCAACCATTGTGGAAGACAGTGTGGTGATTCCTCAAGAACCTAGAAATAGAAATTCCATTTGACCCAGCAATCCCATTACTGGATATATACCCAAAGGATTATTAATTGTTCTATCATAAAGACACATGCACACGTATGTTCATTGCGGCACTGTTTACAATAGCAAAGACCTGAAACCAACCCAAATGCCCATCGATGATAGACTGAACACAAAAAACAACGAGTTTGTGTTCTTTGTAGGGACATGGATGAATCTGGAAACCATCATTCTCAGCAAAGCAGAAAAGAGTTACCTAGTCTTAGATCTATTTTGAAATATGAAGAGGTGAACAGTATTTTGACACTTTTACCTACATTACTTAAAGTGATTTTGCCTATTAAAACTTTAAGAAAGATCCAAATGATTCTTAATTTTATGTCTCATTTATTTGAATCGTTGTATTTTGCTGGTTAACAAAGCAAAAATTAATTTGTAAAATTTTTATAGAATAGATTTTTCTTAAATCCTTAGTAAACTCTTTTAAAAGTTTTTTTTCTGGGCAGGCAAGGTGGCTCACGCCTATAATCCCAGCACTTTGGGAGGCTAAGGCAAGCAGATCACCTGAGGTCAGTTCAAGACCTGCCTGGCCAACATGACGAAACCTTGTTTCTACTAAAAATACAAAAATTAGCCAGGCGTAGTGATGGGCCCCTGTAATCCCAGCTACTAGGGAGGCTGATGCAGAAGAATTGCTTGAACCCAGGAGGTGGAGGTTGCAGTGAGCTGAGATCGTGCCATTGCACTCCAGCCTGGGCAACAACAGCAGAACTCTGTCTCAGAAAAAAAATTCTAAAAATCTTTGTTATTTCTCTGCAGGAAAAAGTAGAATTTTAAGACTAATGACAAATGATGTAGAAAAAAGAAACTGAATACATTTGCGTATGAGCTGTCACAGGAATGTTTGCTATGTTCAGTGCCAGTTCCCACCATCTGTCCCCAGGCCATTCTTGTGTTTTTGAGACTGAGTTTCGCTCTTGTTGCCCAGAATGGAGTGCTGTGGTGCAATCTTGGCTCACTCCAGCCTTTGCCTCCCAGATTTAAGTGATTCTCCTACCTCAGCTTCCCTAGTACCAGGATTACAGGCGCCCACTACCACGCCCGGCTAATTTTTGTATTTTTAATAGAGATGGGGTTTCGCTTTGTTGGCCAGGCTGGTCTTGAACTCCTGACCTCGAGTGATCCACCCACCTAGGCCTCCCAAAGTGCTGGGATTATAGGCATGAGCTACCACGCCCGGCCCCCAGGCCTTCTTTCTATTCCAAGTATCTAGTCTAGTGCTGGCATTACAGTAGGCATCCATTAAGCTTTTTTTTTTTGAGCTAGATGATGATCAATTTGAAGTTTCTAAATATGACATTCTTACTAATGTAGTGCTTATTCTTAGTAATTTTCTTTGTCGTGTTTTCAGGACTACAGGAATATGTGGAAGCTGTCTCTTTTCAACACTTCATCAAAACACGATCATTAATCAGTATGGAGGAAATTAATAAACAGTTGATATTTACAACTGAAGACAGTGGGAAAGAAAATAAGACTGTGAGAATTTAAAATTTATTTCACATTTATTATATAATTTATATCACAGTGTGTTGATTCTGGTAGATTTACTGGCTTATAATGCTAAGATTGAGATGGGAATGTTATTTCTAAAGTGTGGTTTTGTAGATTTTCTTAACTAGGAAACGGTCTTTTTAAATATTTCAGTTAGTGGATAGAACAAGAACAACTATGGGCTATTGCAAAAGTAATGCTCTTTACCTAAAGCATTATGGAGTGATTATTGTAAATCCTCTTTTGATTCTACTATTTTTCACGTGCCCTTTATAAGCACTATCTTATTTAATTCTTTTATTAGCCTTATATGGTAAGCATTATTACTCTCATTTTACAGAGAAAAAAACAGGCTTTTAGAGAGTTTAAGTAACTTACTAGAAGCCACACAACTACAAAGTGTGGCAGAGCTAAGATTTGAAATTAGGTATTTTGAATCCAAGCTTGTGCCCTTGTCCACTCTGCCAGTGTTTCTCAGTGTGCTGCAGGGATCCCTCATATCAGGTACCTACCTCAAAGGGTTGTTTTAAAGGATTTGACTTAAAGGTTATTGACTCGGCAGTATATGGCACCTGACACATAAGTGCCTAGTAGTTTGCTCTTATAAAGTAGTTTTTATATAGTGAGAGCTGTTAATCATTTACTCAGTTCATAATGCGTGGATCTGAAATTGATGTAGTTTTTCTGAATTAAGAAAAAAAACTTTTGCAGTTTGACTTTTAAACAAACACTATCTTTTTCCTTCTGGGTTTCAAGATATAACATTCAGGCAATAAGGTAAGCTGTATTGACTGATACTTTCTGAGATACCAGTATACTTAAAGATCAAATTAAATAATTTTAAAATTTTCTTTATTTTTTTTTGTCTTTTTGAAATTATTTTTAAAAACACCAATTATTCAGGATAGGTAGGTAGGAGATGGAAGATGCTGTAGAAATAATATTTTCTTGAATATCAACTAAAATATTGATACAGATGAGACTAATTTGGCATGACAGGTATAACTTTAAGGAAGCCATGTATTTTCTTAACTTTTTAAACTATGTGAAGTTTATTAAGGAGGAAATTTATTTTGAGAAGTAAAATTTCTTCTTATTTTTTATTCATCTAGTGTAGACTGAATTACACAAAGAAGAATAGTAGGCATATTTGACCCTGCTTCTTACATAATATTGAGGAAGTTACTACACTTCCCTTTAAAGTTCTCTTTAATATCAAAAGGAAAATATTGGGGAAAGGCCAGAAAATTTAGAATCAAAGTACTGTTTTTAGGACTTAGGTATTAGATTATTTTAAGATTATGGGGCTATAATCATATACACATTTCAAATTGTTAAGACTATCTTCATAAATAACTTTTAGTGCTAAAGATTCTTGGTGCTTGGTGCTGAAATTTCTGGGAATTTGATTGGAAAAGATATTTTGCTGGGACTTGCCTGTTAGGAATATTGTCAAAAGTATTTAATTTTTATTTAAAAAACTTCTTATTGTGAAGAATTTCAAACATGCAGAAAAATAGAATGGAAACACACAGTGCCACTAACAAGCTGTCATATTATCTGTGATATTTCTTGGACCTCACTCCTTATACTAAGTGATGAGGACATTGCACCAGATGGTCTCTGAAGAGTCCAAACAATGTATTAAGATTCATGTATTAGATACATAGCAAAGAGTGATCTTAATAAAACTATCTCCCTAGTCTCAGCTTATTTTTATGTAACTTCCTTTAAACTTTACTCAAAAGAATTATCTCATTAGCTTCTCAAATGCACAATTCTTACTTGCACGCCTTTGTACTTCTCACTTCCTAAAATGTCCTTTGATGTAATTGCAACTTTACCTACTCTTTTATACTTATAGTCTTTTAATAACAATTTAGGCATTGTCTCTACCAGAAAGAA
This sequence comes from Ateles fusciceps, assembly GCA_036589455.1. Lineage (NCBI taxonomy): Eukaryota > Metazoa > Chordata > Mammalia > Primates > Atelidae > Ateles > Ateles fusciceps. The sequence continues at coordinate 2,490,603 of JAZHEH010002229.1, forward strand.
TTTAATAGAGGGAGATCAATGTGGAGAGAAATTTACATGATGATAGTAATCATGATAGCAGTTGGCATTTGTTGAATATTTACTTCGTGTTGGGCATTATGCCAAGAACTTGGTAAATGTTATTTAATCCTTAAGATAAACCTCTGAGGTAGGTACTGTTATCCCATTTTACAGATGAGGAAACTGAGGTTTAGAGAGATGAAATAACTTGCCCAAGGGCATACACCTTATGAAGCAAGGTCCTGGAAGAGGTGGGAGGAGATGGGTCAAGGTCATTTGGAAGAGTTAACCTCAAACAAGAGGAGGGACAACTCATCATCTGAGACTGGAGGATAGAAGGTAAAGATGGGTGTGGATATAAATTTTTTTTTTTGGCAGGGATAAAGGCAGTTGCAAGAGATTGTGCTAGGTAAGCTGGCAAATGACCAGGTCAGTGAAATTGGGCAAGATTGTCTACTGAAAGTGAAGAGGTTTGGGACTGAGGAGAGTGGTGAAAGGTTTGAAACAGTGTTCGAAGAGGCTGGAGAGAGAACAGTCTAATCATAAGTAAAAGAATTGGAGAGTAATTTGTAGCGGTACAAACTCTACAGTTGTGATTACCATTTAACTCAGTGACTGGTACTCAGCCACCTGAAACAGGGACTAATGAGTAGATTTTCGCATTGATGAAGGAGTCTATTTTTGCTGGGTAGGTGCAGGAGAAAATACAGCAGTCAAAGCGAATTGAGGATACAGTGAGAGAATAATAAATCGTGATGGTCAGTGCTGAGTAGGGAAAGACAAGAGGCCAGAAAAAGACTAAACGGCTTAGGAAAACATGAATGGATCAGAAACTTGGAGGGCTGTATGATTTTTCATTTAAGTAAGTAATTGTTGTGCAATAAAGTCATTAAGCCTTAAGAATTTTTTATTGTGTACGTCAAGTGAAGTTGGAAATAGTTGGTTTCATAATGATATATTTCAAAAGTATCTTGAAGTCATCTGGTTTAATTCACTACCCAGGGCATGGATTCCTCCTATCACATCCCAAATGGTTATTAAGGAAAGTAGATTTATTTCAGTTAGAAAAAATTATGACTAATTTGCTATTGATTTTGTACTTCTATAATAAATGCAATACATGCTATATTCACTCTTTTTCACGGTGTACTTTCTTTGTGTGTGTATGTGTGTTTTTTGTTTTTTTACCAGCCTTCCTCTGATGCACAGGATAAGCAGTTTGATACTTGGAGACTGAAAGTCACACCTGTCGATTACCTTTTGGGAGTGGCTGATTTAACTGGAGAATTGATGCGGATGTGTATTAACAGTGTGGGGAATGGGGGACATTGACACCCCCTTTGAAGTGAGCCAGTTTTTACGTCAGGTTTATGATGGGTTTTCATTCATTGGCAACACTGGACCTTACGAGGTTTCTAAGAAGCTGTATACCTTGAAACAAAGTTTGGCCAAAGTGGAGAATGCTTGTTATGCCTTGAAAGTCAGAGGGTCAGAAATTCCAAAACATATGTTGGCAGATGTGTTTTCAGTTAAAACAGAAATGATTGATCAAGAAGAGGGCATTTCTTAGAATGACATTACTCTCATTCTTTTGAGAACTCCTAAGAGACCAATTTGTAAGACTTATTTAGTATTTCATTTAACTTTATTGTGGCTTTTACATAGAAACATATTCAGTTGTACTTGTTTTAAATTGTATACAAGCTGTACATAAAAGTAGCCAAATGAATCATTTCTTATATCTTAAGAAAGTTTGCATACAGATGTTTGCATATATGCCTTTTTGAATTTTTGCTGGTTAACCTTTATCATTTATCTTTGTAACGTGAACATGCTTCAGAGTGCACTTTTTGCCATAGCCCATTTTATTATTTACTTTTCTGAAGTTTGGAGTGATAATTTTTAGTGGAAGCAATTTGTAATTTAAGTTGATTTTATTATATGTAGAAAAGATTTTTTTAGTTAAACTTGTGGACTTGAGCTTCCTGTTTAAATTTCTTGTTAGTACTGTGCCAAGCCTCAAAAATAGGCTTATTCCATGGAACAAGAATTAAAAATGAATAAGCTATCAATATATAATTGAAGTACAAGTTTAGGGTGGGCACAGTGGCTCATGCCTATAATCCCAGCACTTTGTGAGGCCGAAGTGGGCCGGTTCACGAAGTAGGAGTTTGAGACCAGCCTGACCGATATGGTGAAACTCCATCTCTTCTAAAAGTAAAAAAATTAGCCAGGCATGGTGGCATGCGCCTGTAATCCCAGCTACTCAGGAGGCTGAGGCAGGAGAATTGCTTGAACCTGGGAGGCGGAGGTTGCAGTGAGCTGAGATTGCGCCACTGCATTCCAGTCTGGGCACAGAGCAAGACTGTATCTCAAAAAAAAAAAAAAAAAAAAAAAAAAAAAGTACAAGTTTGTAAGGTATTATAGTAAAAATTCACATTTTGGCTGATTTTAGGTCATTTAAAATTTATATAAAACAACCTTCCGTAAAAATTTGACAGATACCTGGATGTTCCTTTCTCCATTTATTTTTTATCACAGAAGGTCTGATAAGAGAATTGGAGCTAAATTATAATATTTTTGTTGGTAAAGTTAAGTTGAATTATATACTTGTACATACAATGGAAATGCTTTTAATGGTGATTATTTAGCAATTCTTGTTTTATATTAGGCATGTTTGGAGGCTTTCCTATTCTAGCATTTAAATTTAAATTTTATTAAAATTAAATAATTTAAATCTAGCATTTAAATTTAAATAATTTAAGTCTAGCATTTGCATTTAAATAATTATAATGAAGTTTTGAAATGCTAAGTTAATCCAGACCTTTAGTTGTCCCGTGGTGTTGATAAAGTTGCCAAAGAAAATGTATTATTTACAATTCAGCAATAAGACAATTGTCAACACAGTTGAGAATAACAATGGTAATTGCTAGTAATATTTAGAATTTGGAATTTGCCTGCTAAAACTAGTTATAGATTATTACTTGTGATGTGAAACTGACTTGAGCATGACAACCAGACATTTCCAGTTGGTTTTGTAAGTTTTGAGAATCTAGATACTGGGTTTTATTTTTTGAAAGATTAGCTCTGTTTGTAAGGGCTGATTCCTTGAAAATGTGATTTTCCAAAAAAAAAAAAAACCAAAAGAAAATAAAACATGGACATGCCTAGTAAATTATGTTTGTTTGTTTGTTTGTTTGTGTTAGTGAGGGTTTTTTGGTTTCCCAACCTGTAGTCAACTCACTACAGGTGAGTTGGTGCCATTGCTACTGAAATATCTCCACAGTTCATGTAATACTAACTGTGGGTGTTATGCCAGGATGGTGGAGGATCTAAACATACTCCTAATGTCTCACTTGTAAAATGCTTACTATGGTGGCATCATGTGTGGTAATGTTTTCCGTCTTTAATAGAAATATTAAATCTATTAGAACATCTATTCTAAGATATACTGCTGAAAGTCCCATTACGTACTACCAGTTGAAGTTAAATTTATAATGTTAAAAGTACAATAATAATGGATTGCTAAATGTTTTACAGGTGGTTAAAATGGAAGTCTTTTGAATAAAATATTACACTATAGAAATTAAACTTATTGTTTGATCATATTGAGAAATAATAAAACGTGTAGAATTTTTGGTGAAAACAAGAAACCTGATATAGACTAGCTAAATAATGGGAATTTATTATTTCTTTAAAAAGCCTAGAGGTAGGGAGGGTTTCTAACTTTGTTGACTCAGTTGCTCAATGATGTCCTCAGGGACCCAGAATTCTTCCTGCTGTCTGTCATTATGCTCTCCTCAAATCAGCTCCATTATTGATTGCAGGATAGTTGCTGCATTTCCAGGAATTATTTAACAGAAGAGGATAGAGACTTCTTGTGCTTTTATGAATGAGAAAACCTTTTCCATAAACTCTCAGGGAAGACATCTCTTAACATTTCATTGACCCAGATTGGATAACATTTACATTGCTCTAAACCAGGAAAGGAGTATATAATATTAATACATCAGTGGATTTTTCCTAGAAGAGAAAGGTAAACATGATAAACTGATTCAGGGCTTTGCTATTAGAGAAGGAGATTTTGGGTAGGCAGTCAACTCACTACAGATGAGTTGGTGCTGTTGCTACTGATATATCTCCATATTTCATGTCATACTAATATTGTGGGTGTTATGCCAACTCCAGGTGCCTCACTTTTAAAATGCTTACTATGATGGAATCATATGTGGGAATGTTGTTCATCTTTAATAGAAAGAAACTCGTTCATGGGTTCAAGCGATTTTCCTTCCTCAGCCTCCCCCAGTCGCTGGGATTACAGGCGCATGCAACCACTCCTGGCTACTTTTCTTAGTAGAGATAGGGTTTTCATCATGTTGGTCAAGTTGGTCTTGAACTCCTGACCTCAAGTTATCCTCTTGCCTCGGCCTCCCAAAGTGCTGGCGTTACAGGTGTGAGCCACTGTGTGCGGCCTACATCAGTGATTTTTAAAATACACATTGAGAGTCCTGGGGCTTTTTGAAGGTGACTCAAAGAAAGATATTTACCTTAGATACAGATTTTTATATTTGATCCAAACCCTTTATTGTCTACATAAGACTTACTTTAGATTCAGACACACAAATAGATTGAAAGTAAAAGGATGGAAAAAGATACTTCAGCAAACAATAACCAAAAGAGAGCTAGAGTGGCTATATGAATAATATCCAACAAAATAGACTTTAAGAAAAAAAACCCTGTCTCTACTAAAAAATACAAAAATTAGCTGGGCATGGTGGTGTGCACCTGTATTCCCAGCTACTTGGGAGGCTAAGGCAGGAGAATCTCTTGAACCCAGGAGGTGGAGGTTGCAGTGAGCTGAGATCATGCCACTGCACTCCAGCCTGGGTGACACAGCAAGACTCCATCCAAAAGAAACAGAAAAACAATTGAGAGTAATAACACACCCAAAAGTTGATTCTCTGTAAAGATCAACAAAATTAACCTCTGGCTAAACTGATCAAGGAAAAAAGACTAAATTTACTAAAATCAGGAGTGAACAAGGGGATGTTATTACCAACCATACAGAAGTAAAAAGAATTAGATTACTGAGAACAATTGTATGCTGAAAAATTATATAACCTAGATGAAAGGGACAAATTCCTGGAAACTTGCAAACTAAGAAAAATAATTCAAAAAGTTGAAAATGTGAATAGACCTAGCCTTTAAAAATAGAGATTGAATTATGATTAAAAAAAAACCCAAACTTTCCAACTAAGGAACGGATCAAGACCACATGGCCTCACTTTTGAATTCTATCAAATGTTTAAGGAAGAGTTAACACCAGTCCATCTCAAATTCTCTGGAAAAACAGGAGAGAACACTTTCTAACTCATTCTAAGGTTGATACTGACTTCATACCAAAGCCAAAGATATAAGAAAACTACAATGTATTCCTCAACAATATAGTTATAAAAATTCTCAACAAAATGCTAGCAAACCAAATCCAGCCACATATAAAAAAGATTATACACTATGACCAAGAGAATTTCATCTCGGGAATGTAAGGTTAGTTCAACGTGAAAATCAATAAACAATGTATGTGTAATGTAATAACGTATAGTGTATATTAATGGCATTAAGAGGAAAAACATGGTAATCTCAATAGACACAAGTAAATTATTAAAATCTAACACCTTTCCATGATATAAACAAAAAATAGAAGGGAAGTTCCTCAGTTTGATAAAAAGGCTTTCAACCCACAGCTAGCGTCAGAGTTAATGATGAAAGACTAAAAGTTTTTCTTCTAAGATCAGGAACAGGATGGATGTCCAGTTTTATTCAACATTGTAATAGAGGTTTTGACCAGGACAGTTGGCGAGGAAATGAAATAAAGATTATCGATATTGGAAAGGAAGAAGTAAAACTATATTTAGAGATAACATTTTACATATAGGAAACCCTGAAGAATACTCCAAAGAGGGCTAATTCAGCAAGATTGCAGGATATGACAGCCATATACAAAAATCAGGTGTATTTATAATTAGAAAAATTAAGACAATTTCATAATAGCTTCAAAAAGAAACTACATTGGAACAAATGTACCCCAAGAAGTACAAAATGGTACACTGAAAGTTACAGAACATTGAGAAAGATATTTATGCCTAGTGTTACATTATTGGAACGCTAAGTTCTTGGGAGTTGTATTCTGCTCGAGGTCATTGCCAAGGTCTGATTTTTCACACAAAAATTGCAACCTCCAGCATACAGATCTAAATAAGAAGGTTAAAGATCTAAATAAAAAGGCATGCTGTTCACAGATTGGAAGATTTAATATTCAGATAGCAGTACTCTCCGAATTGAACTAGAGATTCAATGCAATCCCTACCAAAATTGCAACTTCACTCTTTTCAGAAATGGACAATCTGATCCTAAAATTCAGTTGGAAATTCAAAAGATACAGAGGTCAACACAACCTTTGAAATGAACATGAAAGAGTCACCCTTTCTGATTTCAAAGCTTATTACAAAGTTACAGTAATGAAGACAGTATGGTACTGACAGAATATACATGTAGATCGGTTAAATAAACATGAGAGCCTAGAAAGAAATTCATATATATGTAGTTAATTTTTTTTTATTTTGAGACAGGATCTCACTCTCTGTCCCCCAGGCTGGAGGGAGGTGGCATGATCATAGGTCACTGCAGCCTCGAACTCCTGGGTTTAAGCAGTCCTGCTGCCTCAGCCTCCTAAACAGCTGGGACTACGGGTGTGTGCCACTGCACACCCAGTTATTTTTTATTTTTTTTTGCTGCAATCTCGGCTCACTGCAACCTCCGCCTCCCAGGTTCAAGTAATTCTCTCAGCCTCCCGAGTAGCTGGGACTACAGGCACATACCACCATGCCGTGCTAATTTTTATCTTTTTAGTAGAGACAGGGTTTCACCATATTGGTCAGGCTGGTCTTGAGCTCCTGACCTCAGGTGATCCACTTGACTTGGCCTCCCAAAGTGCTGGGATAACAGGTATGAGCCACTGCACCCAGCCTTATTTTCTTTTGTAGAGACAAGATGTCATTATGTTGCCCAGGCTGGTCTCAAACGCCCAAGCTCAAGTGATCCTCTTGCCTCACCTTCCCAGGAGTTTACCTCATTCAACAGACTATGCCCAAAATTATATATAATACATGATCATACACAATTATATTTTGCATATAATGTAAGATTCATCGATCCTCTGAAATTCATCTATGGATGCTCTAAAACTATGTGGTTGAAACCCAGATTAAGAACCCTTGTCATAAGAGGAATCCAATAATGTCTCATGTTCTACCCTTGGATAATCATGACACCTCCATGGTGATATTTGAAAGGGATAGAACTCAATTTTGTTATATAAATTATGTAAGGGAAATTCTGATACTATGTTGGAGTGTTTCTCCAGAGAGAAAGGTTCATGGCTTTCATATCTTTCTCAAATGGAATTTTGACCTAAAACTAAGAATCACCTGGTATAGATTATATTCGGGTTCTTTAGAGGGACAGAACTAATGGAATAGATACATGTATAAAAGGGGATTTTATTAAGGAGTATTGACTCGCATGATCACAAAGTCCCACAATAGGCCATCTGCAGGCTGAGGAGCAAGGAGAGCCAGTCTGAGTTCCAAAACAAGAACTCAGAGTCTGATGTTTGAGGGCAGGAAGCATCTATCACAGGAGAAAGATGTATGTAGGCTGGGAGGCTAGGCCAGTCTCTCTTCTCACATTTTTCTGCCTACCTATATTCTAGCCGCTCTGGCAGCTGATTATAGACTGTGCACACCCAGATTGAGAGTGGGTCTGCATTTCCCAGCCCACTGACTCAAATGTTAATCTCCTTTAGCAACACCCTCACAGACACACCCAGGATCAATACTTTGTATCCTTCAATCCAATCAAGTTAAGATTCAGTATTAGCCATCACATAGATGCTTTCTTAAGGTCCCAAGTACCATCACAGTCTTTCCAAATCTGTTAGGATTTTAACTAGAAGCAGTTCTCAGGATTTATATAGCATTTGGATTTGCTTTTTGTATGTTTGTTTTTAAGGCAATAAATGAAGTTGTCTTGAATGAGTGTCCCATAGTTGTAGCATCCCATTCCCCTAAAGTTCTTATTTTGTATTCACACTGATTTTAATTCAGAGGTTACCTATTCTGATTGTTTTCTATATATATATAATTTGTGTGTCTCAAGAAAAATCTTTTTTTTTTTTGCCTTTACAGAATAAAAGGAATATCTGTAGTTAATTTTTAGTTATACCATCTTCAGATTTTAGGATAAAAGTCATTCTTACTGGTCTACTTTTTTTTTTTTTTCCGGGGAAGTCTTATTTGATGATCTTTTGAATAACATAAGTAGTTGCATTTTCCAAATCCTAAATGTTGCTTTAAGAAGCATGACAGAATATTTGGGTCACTTAAAAACACAGAACTCAAAATACAAAACTTTTTTTCCATATCCATAATGCCAACAAAAGCCCCTAAGCTTCCTTTGTCTACCCGATATCACACACACACATGATAAACACAGGAGTTTCTCTGGGACACTTCTTAGTACTTCCATGTGTGGAGGTAAAATGGATAAAGACTGGCAACACCCAACAGGCAGAATCCTAATGTCACTGACTTTTCAGGAATGAAGATTTGGGTCATCCACCAGTTAAAAAAAAAAAAACCTCAATTAACTAAAGTTTTGACTACAGAGAGTGGGAAGATAGGATGGGTAGTATAAGGAAATCATAAATACCAACTATTACCTCAAGAGTAGATGCAGAAACAAGGGCATCAGCCACAGTACATATTTTCTCCTCGCTTTGTAATATGTATCTTTTACATATTGGTCATTTGCGTCTTTTCCTCCCTCCCTTTTTACTCTGTTATTTTTATATAGGGTGTTTAGTGTTGTTAACTTTTTAATTTGGCCTTCAAGTTATAGTATGGCAAAAGCAAATTTTATTGCACTAAGAGGAATGAATATCAGAGATGGTGATAGGAACTGACAGGACTTTGTCTCTCTCCTTTAGCAAAAAGGTTATCATGCCCTGATTGCATGAAGGATAGTTGCATCACATTGGGTGATGTTTGGAAGTTTAAACCTTGCTAGCAGGGTATATATGAATGCCAAGTAACCAAAAGAGCAGACTGTGCTGGGCATTGCCCGTTGATACTGAACATCAGACTTGCTTTCCAAACTCTATTGTAAGAGCTGGAAGCCTGGAAACCACACTTCCTTGATTTTCTTGCTAAGAAGGTTTATTTTCATTCTACTAATGAGAGGCACGTGTACTATTTGGAAGGCAAAAGAGAAACAAGCCATTATTCCTTCAGCCAGCAGGCAGGCATATATAGGCTTGTTCAGACGGCATACGTGAGGTTCTGCAGGACCTTCTGCATTTTGTTAATCCCCTGCTTCAGTGCTGCAGGCAGCTGAGATCATCAGCTGTGGTTTCCTGCAATTCCTGCGACTTCTTGATTTCCTGCATTCACTGGCAGCTTTCCCTGACCTTCCTTTCCTCCAGCCCTTCCAGTGTTTTGGAAGCACCTGGATTCAATCCTTTCCTGAGTGTACTATGCTTGAGTGCTTTCTGTTTTCCTGACTGAATGCCAACGGAGAGAGAGTTTTCAGGTATGAAATACAAATGGTTCTTAAGCATAGGAGAAGATGGCTGATCTCTCTCATAATAAAAGAAATACAGATTTAAGCTATATTGCCACTTTTAACTTATCAGATGGGCTACAATTTGAAGCTCAAGAATACTCTGTTGACCTGGGAGAAATGGGCACTCATACACTGCTGTGAAAAGCGGAAATCAATATTAATCTATACTCTATGGAGGGATTTTGGCAATATTTCCATTAATTTGTATGTTCAAAAAATACTAATTACAGCATTGTTTCAAGTATTCAGAAAGTTTGAAATATAAACGTCCTTCCATGGAGAACATCTTAGATAATTTATGGCATAACTATAAATGAAATGCTGTAAAGAATGAGACAGGCCGGACTCGGTGGCTCACACCTGTAATCCCAGCACTTTCGGAGGCCAAGGTGGGCAGATCACCTGAGGTCAGGAGTTTGAGACCAGCCTGGCCAACATGGTGAAACCCTGTCAGTACTAAAAATACAAAAGTCAGCCATGTGTGGTGGTGCATGCCTGTAATCCCAGCTACTCGGGAGGCTGAGGCAGGAGAATCGCTTGATGCTTGAACCCTGGAGGTGGAGGTTGCAGTAAGCCAAGATCACACCATTACACTCCAGCCTGGGCAACAAGAGTGAAATTTAATTTTTTTCACACAGTTGTGGCATATACAAAATTTGACTTTTTTAGTTAAAAAAGCTTGGATAACTTTTGTCTCTCTCTCTCTTTTTTTTTTTTTTTTTTTTTTTGAGACAAGAGTCTCGCTCTGTAGCCCAAGCTGGAGCACAGTGGTGCCATCTCAGCACACTGCAACCTTCACCTCTGAGCGATTCTCCTGCCTCAGGCTCCCAAGTAGCTGGGACTAAAAGCGTGCGCCACCACACCCGGTAAATTTTTTTGTATTTACTATATATATCTATATTTTATTCTTACTATATATTTTGTATTTTGTATTATAGTAAAAACATGAAAATGTGTATTAGAAAAAATATATATATTCCAATTTCTAGTTGGTAAGTTGCCTCTGGAGATGGCAGGGTTCGAGTAAGATTCTGTAACATTTTAATTCTTTAAAATACACTGAAACAAATGTGGGGTTTTTTTTGTTGTTGTTTGTTTTGTTTTTTTTCCTATTGCTTTGAGCAAAAATAAATGTGGTTTTCTGAGAATGATGGTTTCCAGGTTCATCCATGTCCCTACAAAGGACACGAACTCATCGTTTTTGATGGCTGCATAATATTCCATGGTGTATATGTGCCACATTTTCCCTGTCCAGTCTATCATCGATGGGCATTTGGGTTGGTTCCAGGTCTTTGCTATTGTAAACTGTGCTGCAATGAACATTCGTGTGCATGTGTCCTTATAGTAGAACAATTTATAGTCTTTTGGATAGAAAATCAAACACCGCATGTTCTCACTCATAGGCGGGTGTTGAACAATGCGAACACATGGACACAGGGAGGGGAGTATCACACACTGGGGTCTGTGGGGGGGAAAAAGGGGAGGGATAGTGGGGGGGTGGGGAGTTGGGGAGGGATAGCATGGGGGAGAAATGCCAGACATAGGTGATGGGGAGGAAGGCAGCAAATCACACTGCCATGTGTGTACCTATGCAACAATCTTCCATGTTCTTCACATGTACCCCCAAACCTAAAATGCAATAAAAAATAAATAAATAAATAAATAAATGTGGTTTTAAGAAGTTTAAAGCGCAGTGGCTCACACCTGTAATCCCAAAACCTTGGGAGGCCGAGGAGGGTGGATCGCCTGAGCTCAGGAGTTTGAGACCACCCAGGCAACATGGTGAAACCCTGTTTCTACTAATTTTACCTGTATGAAATTGCATTTTTGTGAGCTAAAACTATCAACTATTGGCAATTTAATGAGGTTTAATCTAATAGTGAGTATCTTTACAATGAAAACTTTTGCCACCCAGATTTCGTCTATAAGTTACTTGCCCTTATATTCTTGACGCTTTTCTATTAGATTGTCTTTCCCCAAACCCCTCTTCCCCTCCCACTCCTTTTTGCAGTTCTTTACGGATATCGTCTCCTGGTCTGTGGTTGGGAGTATGTTGTCTTTTTTATAGATAAATTTTGATGCCATACAATTTCTTACATTATTTGTGTTTTTGTTGTCTTATTTAAGAACTTCATTCATACCCTCAGTCATACATTTATTATCTTGTGTTTCTGTCTAAAAAGCTTTAGAAGTTTTAAAGGTTTACTCATTCCCATTTAGGTATGGAATCAATCTGAAGTTTATTTTGAAATTCCAGTGTATGGTGTATGGTATAGAGGGGGATAAGTTACCTTATTTTTCCATGTGGATTGAAAAATTAATCCTTTTCCTACCAATTTGCAACACCATCTCTATTATATTAAATTCTCATAAGAATCGTGGGTTTATTTCTAGGCTCTCTCTTTTCTATTCTGTTGGCCTGTTTGCGTGTCCCTGCACCAATACAACACTTTTTAATTACTATACATTTATAAAGAGTTTTGACAAATGAGAGGGCAATTATTCCCATCTTGTTTTCTTCAAAATGTTCTTGATGTTCTTGGCTCCTTTTCTCTTCCTTGTGAATTTTAGAACAAACTTTTTAACCTTTAACAATGTTTTATTTTAATTATACTGAATTAATATTTGGAGAAGTGTCATCTTTATGATATTAAGCTTTTTCATTTATGGACATGGTATATTTCTTCTTTTTTTTTTTGAGATGGAGACCCGCTCTGTTGCCCAGGCTGGAGTGCAATGGCACAATCTAGGCTCACTGCAACCTCCGATTCCCGGGTTTAAGCAATTCTCTTGCTTCAGCCTCCCAAGTAGCTGGGATTACAGGCGACCGCCACAACACCCAACTAAATTTTTTGTATTTTTAGTAGAGGCGGGGTTTCTCCATGTTGGCCAGGCTGGTCTGTAACTCCTGACCTCAGGTGATCCACTCGCCTCGGCCACCCAAAGTGCTGGGATTACAGGCGTGAGCCACCATGCCCAGCCATTTCTTCATTTTATTTAGGTCTTCTTTTGTGTCTTTAAGTGAAGCTTTATAATTTTGTTTAAAGATCTCACTCATTTTTTTTTTTTTCAAGAGACAGCGTGTCGCCATGTTGGTCAGGCTGGACTTGAGTTCCTGGGCTCAAGCAATTCTCCTGCCTCAGTTACAGATGTGCACTGTTGTGTCTGGCTTGAGGTCTGGCTTATCTTTTGATAAGTCTATTCTTTGGTCTCATAAAGTGTTTTTATTGGGGGAGAATGGTATCTTTCTCAAAATTTTACTTTTCATTGATATTTCACATTAGAACAATATTTACTTTTCTATATTATTTTTATTTCTAACAATCTGTCCAAACTCTTATTTGTTCTAATAGTTGGTTTAAATATTCCTTGGGATTTTTAAATGTGCATAACCACAACACCTACAAATAATGATAATTTGTTTCTTCATTTCCAATACTTTTACCTGTCCGAGCAAATTGAGATGATGTATTGTCTTCTTCTAGCAACTTCATTGAAATAGAATTTTAGAACTACTGATTGGGTGCTATGCTCACCACCTGGGTGATGGGATCTATACTCCAAATCTCAGCATCATGCAATATTCCCATGTAACAAACTGCACATGTACCCTTGTATCTAAAATAAAAGTTGAAAAAGTAGTTTTTAGTATGTCCACAGAGTTGTGCAACCATCTCCACCATCAAGTTTAGCACATTTTCATTACCTCCACCCAAAACCAATATCCATTACCTGCCACTTCCAAATACCCTTAAACCCCCTACCCCCTGTGGCCTTAGGCAACAACTAATCTATTTTCTATATTTATATATTTGCCTGTTATGGACATTTCATGTAATGGAATCATAAAGTTCCATTCTTTCAATTAGCATGTTTCTTTCAATTAGCATGTTTCAATTAGCATGCTTCTTTCAATTAGCATGTTTTCAAGGTTCATCCATGGTGCAGCAAGTATCAGTGCTTCATTTCTTTTGATTGCCGAGTAATATTCTGTTGTATGGATATACCCGTTTCATTTATTCATTCATCAGTTGATGGACATTTGGATTGTTTCTACTTTTTTGGCTCTTATGAATAATGCTATCAACATTCATGTACAGTGTTCATGTTTATTCTAATTGTTTGTTTTTGAGATGGAGTCTTGCTCTTGCTGCCCAGGCTGGAGTGCAGTGGTGTGATCTCGGCTCACCGCACCTCTGCCTCCTGGGTTCAAGTGATTCTCCTGCTTCTGCCTCCTGAGTAGCGGGGATTACAGGCATGCCATGCCCAGCTAATTTTGTTTTGTATTTTTAGTAGAGACGGGATTTCTCCATGTTGGTCAGGCTGGTCTTGAACTCCTGACCTCAGGTGATCTGCCCTCCTGGGCCTCCCAAAGTGCTGGTATTATAGGCGCGAGCCACTGTGCTGGCCTAGCTTTGTTTGTTTTTGTGTTTTTTTGAGAGAGAACTCACTCTGTCACTCAGGCTGGAGTGGAGTGGTGCTATCTTGGTTTACTGCAACCTCTGCCTCTGTGGTTCAAGCAATTCTTGTGCCTCAGCCCTGCCAGGTACCTGGGAATAAGGCATGTGCCACCACGCCAGGCTAATTTTTGTATTTTTAGTAGAAACGGAGTTTCGCCATGTTGGTGAGGCTGGTCTTGAATTTCTGACCTCAGGTAATCTACCTGCCTTGGCCTCCCAAAGTGCTGGGATTACAAGTGTGAGCCATCATTCCTGGCCTCTTCTAATTGTTTGTTTGTTTTTAAGCAGATTCTTTAGGGTTTACTACATACAAAATCATGTCATCTGCAAAGAGACAGTTTTACTTCCTTTCCAATCTTGATGCCTTTAATTTTTGTCTCTTACCAAATTGCCCTGGCTAGAACCTCCAGTACAATGTTGAACAGAAGTGGCAAGAGCAGGCATCCTTGTCTTGTTCCTCATCTCAGGGAGAAAGCTTTTAGTGTTTCATCATTAAGTATCATATCAGCTGTGGGTTTTTCATAGATACCCTTTATCAGGTTGAGGAAGTACCCTTCTAATCCTAGTTTGTTGAGCATTTTATCATGAAAGAGTGTTGGATTATATCATGTGCTTCTGCACCTATTGCAGGGATCATACAGTTTTTCTCCTTTCTTCTCTTGAAATGGCTATTACATTAACTGATGTTTTGCATGACTAGGATAAATTTCACGTGGTTATGATGTGTAATCCTTTTTATATGCTGGATTCAGTTTGCTAGTATGTTGTTGAGGATTTTTGTGTTAATATTCATAGATATTGGTCTGCAATTTTTTGGTATGTGCATGACATCTTTGTCTGGTTTGTTGTCAGGGAATACTGACCTCATCTCCACCTTGCCTTCAACTATGAGTAGCTGCTTTGTTAATTAATGTGCATCCCATTCTGTCTTCAGACTCTTCCATGTTTCTAAGGGATTGCTTTTCTCTCTGTTTTCTTGTATCTGTTATTTCTTTGTGTTTATAGTATGTGGCATTCTCCTTTAGGTCGGTCTTCCATGTTGCCAGATCTGGTAGTCAAATTTTTGAAAGAAAAATATTTTTAACTTAATTTTTATATGCACATTGTAGAAAAACATAGAGGCAAAAAACTTTTGTAATTTTGCTTGTAGAGATAACTACTGTTAGCATTATGTTCACTCCCTATCTTTGTAATCTCATTTCTGTGTGTGTGTGTGTGCATATGTATATATGCACATGTATAATTACAGCTAAACTAAAGAGGAATTGATGCCTTTTGTACTATTTTATTTTATTATTATTATTTTTTTGAGACAGAGTCTCGCTCTGTTACCCAGGCTGGAGTGCAGTGGCACCATCTCGGTTCACTGCAATTTCCACCTCCTGGGTTCAAGCGATTCTTCTGCCTCAACCTCCTGAGTAGCTGGGATTACAGGCACACACCACCACAGCCAGCTAATTTTTGTATTTTTAATAGAGATAGGGTTTCACCATGTTGGCGAGGCCAGTCTTGAACTCCTGACCTCAGGTGATCCGCCTGCCTCAGTCTCCAAAAGTGCTGGGATTACAGGAGTGAGCCACCATGCTTGGCCTGTACTATTTTATAGCATTATTTTTTTTCACTGAAGATACTGTCAAAACATTTACATGTTAATCAATATATTCCTACCAGGTGATTTTTAATAGCTACAAAGTATCCCATTATGGTGCTATAACACAATTTATTCACCCATATCTGTTGTTGAATATTTAAGGATTATTTTTTAAAAGTTTGTTTTTATAAACAACACAGACACACAGGTCTTTGTAACTGCATCTTTGCCTGCATCTGTGTTTATTTCCTTAGTATAAATTGCTGAAAGTGGAATAGCTGGGTCTTATGAATGTTTTTGGCATTTACTGAAAAATTCAGTTGATTTCTTCTGGAACAGTTATCAACCAGATTCATTTTTTAAAATTCTTATTCGGTTATGTAAGCTCTGCTTGGTGCGAAATGTAGTTATATGTGTCTCTTCCCAGGGCTGTCGGCATTTTCACCGTAATTTTCTGCTAAAGTTACTAAGAGGTAATCTCTGGCACAACCTTCCTACCTACCGTAGTTCATACGTGCTCTGAAGTATCAGTACGTGCACCAAAGGAGAAAGTTTCTCTGTGATGACTTTTCAACATGAAAAATAAAGTGTAGATGCCTCACATCATTTATCTGCTCCATTTACTGGCACCCAGCCCCATCCTGCCTCAGTGAACTTAATAAGATTAACAGATGTTATTTCTTTAAATCATTAGAGTACTGTCAGGTAATAGCATCATTCTGGAGTTACTAGAACTGAGGCCTAGAACACTGATGAGAAGGACTAAAATCATGGGAAAACATTCCTCAAGCCTTGCAACTTCCAATATGGTCAATCCATACTTTTCTCAAGTATTTTTTTTTAAACCTCCATTTTGAAGGTTTCTGATGAGTGCTGCATCAGAAACCTTCAAAATGGAACTGGTTATTATTCAAATAGTCTATTTGCTACATAATAAATTATGTAAAATATGGCCATGATTCTTGCTTCAAAGCATTGAAACGAGACATGATAAGATTTCCAAGAAATCATCATTAATTTTACTAAGGCTCACAGTGGCATTATGATTCTGTGTGGCTGTGGACATAATTTTTACATATGCATACCAAAGTAGAGGGAAAATCATGAAGTCTGAGATTTGCTTTACAATACAGCGGGGAGGGAGGGAAGGAGAGAAAGATGGATGGAGGGTTGAAGCAAGTATGGCAGAATTTGTTGAATTTGTGTGTTGGATTAATGAGGGCTCATTGTACTATTCTCCTTTTGTGAACATTTGGCATTTTTCGTAATTTAATAAAAGGTGGTTTCTTTCAGTTGGGGAGAGAGGGAAAAGGGAAGAAAGAGAAGAAAGAGAAGGGAGAAAGAGAGAGAGAAGACAAAGAGACAGAGACACAGAGAATCCTGTTGAGACTGAGTCAGTGAGACGTCACAGGAAATCTGTGTAATAAAGGGAGAAACTTGGTTGAAGCTGACTTTGTTATGAATTAGCTTCCTGCTGCCGTCTGATGGTGCACACACATATGGATATGTATACACTTATCCATAGACACCACACACACACACACGCACACGTTTCTATTGCTCAAAGCCTGTATCTATGTTTTTAAATTATTTCCCCACATCATAAACATCTTTTAATCTCATCTCATTTATCCTCATCACATTTTTGAGAGAGTAAAAAAAAGGTGGAGTATGTTGCTTTGTTTTTATAGGCAAAACTGAGGCACTGAGGAGGTAAGTGGCTTTGCCACTTCAAAAAAGCTAGATCACCATGACCTCTCCTTTCCTGGAACCCGTGCTTTCTGACATCTGTCTCAGAACTGCTCCGGTTGCATTTCCTAGTGTTAGTCCTTAAAGCACAGGAATTAAGTTATTAATATCAATGAGACTGAATATGGAAACTCATCTGAAACCAGCTCAGATCTCTCTATCTTCACACGGTATTCTCCCTGCGCGGGGGACTCTCTCCTTCTCCTTTTTATACGAACGGCAATCATTTTGGATTAGGGCTCACCCTACTTTAGTATGACCTCATCTTAACCAATTACATCTGCAGTGACCCTGGTTCCACACAAAGTCCCATTCTGAGGTACTGGGGATTGGGACTGGGTGTTCATACTTCAGTGTATGAATAATAAGAGGACACAGTTCAACCCATAATACTCCCTCTTCTGAAGCATCTTGCTAGATATGTATTTTGTTCCTGTATTGTCTCACATTGCATATGGTTTTCTGCCTTTCCTCTCTTTCTGGATTGTAAGCATTTATTTATTTATTTATTTATTTATTTTTGAGATGGAGTCTTGCTGTGTCACCCAGGCTGGAGAGCAGTGGCTGGATCTCAGCTCACTGCAACCTCCGTCTCCCAGGTTGCAGTGATTCTCCCGCCTCAGGCCTCCCAAAGTGCTGGGATTACAGGTGTGAGCCACGGCACCCAGCCTAGATTGTAAGATGTTTAAAGTATGTGATTCGTCTTTGTAAAATTCATAGTACTAAGCACAGAAGATGGATAGATGTTTATTAGGGGCCTTACATTTCTTCACTATGACTACCTTTTGGCATCCAGGTTAGGTTATACCTCCAAAGAGCAAGAGGCAGGATTTCATTAAAATGGAGGTGAATCCAGAGTTCTTCTATGTACCTGTCTGCCTGCAGTGAAATTCATAAGTTTATGTATCATTGTTGGAGTCAGGACAAAATAATTGGGGTTTGAGAGTCAGGTTGAGAATCCAGGGGCTGAGGAATGCATATGAGAGAGAGAGAGAGAAAGAAGAGAGAGAGAAAGTTTGGTTATCACAAAACCAGGGAAGACACTGAGTTAATGATGGTAGCATGATATCAGAGCATCAGAAAGATGCCATAAAAGAAGTGAATACAAGAATTCTAAGAACATTTCAAAACCTAATGCTAGTGATGTTCAGGAGACAGAGATCCTGCAAGAGTTGAAGAGAGGGAGTAAGCCACAAAACAATACCAAGCACCAGTATCAAAGGGGCAAAATATCTGGCCAAAGGTCCAGGCAACGGACGTAGGATGTCAGAAGCAAGACACGGATTTGATCATGAGCCAGGTCGTTGCTTTTTCCTGGGGACCTTGCCTCTCTGGGAAGGCCAGGAACAGATCTGTAAATTCAGCCAAACTAGGATCCACTTGGAGAGAGATGGGGAAGCACTTAGCTGGAGCAGGGGCTTGCATAGCCTCTGCTAGCCACTGACAAGACCTCAGCACAGGAGGCCAACCCTCAGAAGCATTGCTGTTCATTTAATCAAAATGCTGAGCTATACAATTAGAAAAACATAAGTCATTTTCCCTTCTCTCAAGATGCTGACAGGTTCCTGGGGGAAATAAAACACCTTCAAGAAAAAGTAAGCATCCTACAAAGTAATAACACAATTTACGTAGGAAGTTGGATTAAAAAAACACTGTTTTAGGCATGGTGAGTTGGCTCATGCCTATAATCCCAATACTTTGGGAGGCCAGGGTAGGAGGATCACTTGAGCCCAGGAGTTTGAGACCAGCCTGGGCAACTTAGTGAGAGCCCATTCTACAAAAAAATAAATAAATTAGCCAGGACTGGTGGTTTGCACCTTTAATCCCAGCTACTTGGGAGGCTGAGGTGGGAGGATCACTTCAGCCCAGGAGATCACAGCTGTGGTGAGCGGTAATGCTGCCACTGCACTCTAGCCTGGGCAGTAGAGTGAGACCCTGTCTCCAAAAAAAGAAAGAAAGAAAGAAAAGAAAAGAAAGAAAAAAGAGAAGAAACTATTTTTCATAGTCTCCAGACATTTAAGGGGAATCAGTGTAGTCCAGTTAGAATTATGCAAATCTATCAAAGAACTAGATTACTTTTTTTTTTTTTTGAGACGGAGTCTGGCCTGCCACCTAGGCTGGAGTGCAGCGGCACAATCTTGGCTCACTCTGCCTCCTGTGTTCAAGTGATTCTCCTGCCTCAGCCTCCCAAGTAGCTGGGACTACAGGTGTGCGCCACCATGCCAAACTTTTTTTTTTTTTTTTAAATTTTTAGTAGAAATGGGGTTTTGCCATGTTGGCCAGGCTGGTCTTGAACCCCTGACATCAAGCCATGCCTCCGCCTTGGGCTCCCAAAGTGCTGGGATTACAGGCGTGAGCCACCGCACCTGGCCTAGATCACTTTTATTAACATATGGTTTGAAACAGAGCACATGTAGTTCATCTAACAAACTTAGTAGAAAATTTCTTTACAGTGTAGTACCGTTGTAAAAAATGGCATTTGTAATGCAGAGGGGGAGAGGTTTGACATTGTTTCATTCTTTGAGATACAGTGTGTTCCTAGTGTGGTATTTGTTTTACCTTGTTTGGAAACCAGTTAGCACAACTAACCTTGGTCTCATGGAAACTTAGATCACTGTTGGTTAACCTGGGGGCCCAGCCATCATCTGTACTGATGGTTACCTAGTGATGATTGCATTCTAGTGCAGTATCTGAATGTGCAGGGTATCTTCGGATTGCTTTTAACTGAAGACTCAGTCTTTTTTTCTTTGAGACGGAGTCTCACACTGTCACCTGGGCTGGAGTGCAGTGGCGCAATCTCAGCTCACTGCAATCTCTGCCTCCTGGGTTCAAACGATTCTCTTGCCTCAGCCTCCCTAGTAGCTGGGATTACAAGTGCCTGCCACCACGCCCAGCTAATTGTTTGTATTTTTAGTAGAGATGGGGTTTTACTATGTTGGCCAGGCTGGTCTTGAACTCCTGACCTCGTGATCTGCCCGCCTCGACCTCCCAAAGTGCTGGGATTACAGGCGTGAGCCATTGTGCCCAGTCTAGGACCCAGTCATTTAATGGTCTATATTTCTGTGCAGTTTTTAGCTAAGATAATACCACAGTGTCCTTTTTTTTTTTTTTTTTTTTTTTTTTTTTTGAGACGAAGTCTCACTCTGTCGCCCAGGCTGGAGTGCAGTGGTGCGATCTCGGCTCACTGCAACCTCCACCTTTCAGGTTCAAGCGATTCTTCTGCCTTAATGTCCTGAATAGCTGGGACTACAGGCACCTGCCACCACGCCCGGCTAATTTTTCGTATTTTCAGTAGAGACGGGGTTTCACTGTGTTAGCCAGGATGGTCTCAATCTCCTGACCTCACTCATGATCTGCCCGCCTTGGCCTCCCAAAGTGCTGGGATTACAGGCATGAGCCACAGCGCTCAGCCTACAATGGCCTTCTTTACAGGCATGGTTGTTTATTTATTTAAAAAGTAACTTTAAAAATTATTGTCCTAAAATCTCATTCTGAATTACTCTTCTGTTGGTTCTCAGTGTGTGCTAGTGTTTTTGAAAGTCAGACTCTTGCCTTGGGCTTGTTTTGAATCCCCCAGCCAGGAGTACTAGGAACTTTGGAGTTTACTGATTAACAGCAAATGGTGGGGAAAGTGAAGAATTTCCTGGAGCCACATGATTTGGTAGCGTGCTCAAAAGGAGCCCTGTGGTTTGAGCTGTTACATCCCAGAGGTAAGATCGAAACAAAACCTCTTTTTAAATGGAGTTAACCTAGAAGGTGACAATTAAAATGCTGAACGATACTATTAGGACAGCAGTTGTGGGCGAGTAGTGGTGCCCATAGGAGAGATGCCAAAAGATGACTAAGGAGGTGTCACAACCAGGAGCAGAGACTCTGCAGATGGGGACTCACAACAGAGAGAGCCAGGATGAGGTCAAAAGCTTGGGCTGTTCAATGAATTTTGATAAAGGTGACGTGGAGTTCAACCTGAAACCAGGAAGTGGAAGACTTCCCTGTGTCCCCCACAACATCTGTCAGCAACGCCTGCCTTTGTGTTAAAACCAGGCCGGAATGGGGAGCAAACTAAAGAACGGGGACCAGTTTCCTCTCTTTGTGCCCCAGTTCCCCCTCCTTTGTATACACCCTTCATCCTGAATAGACTCTGGTTCTCAGCACTAACACGGACAGCATTCATCCTGTAGAGAAACAAATACTGTGCAGGACACAGCCAAAGAATCATCAAGGAGTTGGGAGCCAAGACCCTGAGCTAGCACTTGCGGAAATCAAGTCTACGTAAGATAACCTATGCAAATGAGCCTCACAAGGCCAAAATTCAATTTAACGTAGATTGTTTTTTGCCATCATAAGGCAGAACTTTGATCGAACAACGAGCAACTAGGTGATATGGTTTTAGACACTCACGCCATAGTGGCCATGATCGGCTGTTGAGTGTTTGCCTTTTTGGGCATTTAAAAAAAAATCACTAAATACTTTATTATCTTATAGAATTTTTGTTGTAAACATATTGGAAGAGCTGTTTTAGAATTAGCTAGACATTGATTTTTTTTCCATTTTATGTCACTCTTGTGCACAGATAGAAAAGGAAATACAAACCAATCTAATTGGTTAAGGTATTCCTAAATGTTTTTGCATTCAGAGGCTCTTTCATTAATCACGTCTGCCCCCCAACCCTGACTTTACTGAAGAATGATTGACAAATAAAAATTGTACACATTTGGCTGGGCACAGTGGCTCACACCTGTAATCCCAGCACTTTGGGAGGCCGAGGTGGGTGGATTACCTGAGTTAGGACTTCAAGACCACCCTGACCAACATGGTGAAACCCTATGTCTACTAAAAATGCAAAATTAGCTAGGCATGGTGGTACATGCCTGTAATTCCAGCTACTTGGGAGGCTGAGGCAGGAGAATCACTTGAACACGGGAGGCAGAGATTTCAGTGAGCTGAGATCACGCCATTGCACTCCAACATGGACAACAAGAACAAAAAAACTGTCTCAAAAAAAATTGTACCCATTTAAGGTGTATGATGTGAGGTTTTGATATATGTATACATGGTGAAGTAATTACCACAATCAAGCTATTAACATATCTGTCACCTTTGTTTTTGTGTGGTGTGAATGCTTAAGATCTATTTTCCTAGCAAATTTCAAGCATACATTTTTTCCCCTTTTTTCGAGATAGGATCTCACTACATTGGCCAGGCTGGATTCAAACTCCTGGGCTCAAGCCGTCCTCTACCACAGCCTCCTGAGTAGTGGTGATTACAGATGCATGCCACCATGCTCCACAACACAATATTATTAACTACAGTCACCATGCTGTAAAGTAGGTCTCCAGACCTTATTCACCTTATAACTGAAAGTGTGTACCTTTTAACCAACATCCCCCAGTCCATGGTAACCACCATATGCTACTACTCTCTGTTACAGTGAGCTTGACATGTTTTTAGATTCCACACTAGTGAGATTATGCGGTATTTTGTCTTTCTGGGTCTGGCTTATTTCACTTAGGATAATGTTCTCCAGGTTCATCAGTGTTGTAGATCCTTGGGCATTTTTAGAAGTGAGGGTCTGCCTGAGATGATTTCCTGGAAGCTTCTGCCCTCTAGTGCCCAGCCTGAGAGGTACTGTCACCACCCCTACTTAGCCTTGCTTCCTTCCTTAATTTACGAATATTGATTCAGCGTGAGAAAATGATAAAGTCAGCAGGATGGAGTTGAGTAGCGCAAATACATAGCAAATTCTGTAAAGATTGATGGAAGAGAAATTGGGAGAACCTAGTTAAATAGACCCAAAAGCATGCACACAACAGTACTCTTTCTTTCCCTTTCTCTTGCCCCCTCCACTTGTGAGATCCCTTCCACCCCAGCCCTTCCCCAGGAAAAACATGCAGCCAGTCCTCAAAGTCCCCCTCACTGGTCGTGTCCTTAATCTCCCTGCTTTCTTCTGCCCTTATTTCCAAGTGGAGAATGTGGGTTACCAGGTGGGAGCAAAGCAGATCTGGTTGAAGTTCTCTACGAACTCCACTAGAAAGCATACCTTCATCTAGGTGGGCTTATATCCATCATTTATTGTTTTCTAAAAACAGATTTGTATGATGAGAAAAATAATGCATGCTCATTGCAGAAAAGTAAAAATTCCCTATTTACTCATTTCTGCACGCAGATGATTATTTATCTTAGACTGAGTAGGTTAAGGTAAGAAATTCTGGAATGGGAAGACAACATTGGAGAAGAGGATAATGGAGCTTCTAAGAGAGTCCAGGTAGGGATCACACGCAGACCCTGCTGTCTTTTCCCTCCTCTGAACACTGCCCCTTGAAGTGCTTAGGTTTCTCTTCCTTCATTCAGAGCATGTGCCTGATACCACCATGCACATTTTCATAGTTCTTTCGGCCTCAGACCTGTGATTGCTTGGGGATCTGAGCACCACAGACTGGACTGGAGTGACCTGGTGGGTTGGGCTGAATGCAGACGCTGGGGCCACTGCCATGGCCAAGCCCTGCCCTGGAGAACAGCTGCCCTGGGCCACCTCAGACGTACGTGCCTCCCCCAGCAGCCTGGGTGCATCTGGTATCCTCTTTGACTTCATCTGGCATCTCTGTAACTCGAGGTCAAGCAGAAAAGAATAATCTGTTGAAATAACAAATCCATTAAGTTATTTTTAAATATGGATAAGTAAAAAATATGAAAACAAAAATGGTTTATAGTCCCACCTCCTAGCTAGCCTTTGTGGACATTTAAAAAATTGTAGGCACAGCCTTAAAATGTGCAAAACAGCATGGGAAAGTCCAAATGAAAAGTAAATAGCCTTTCTTCCCAGCAGTCCTTCATTTCAAAGATAACCATTACTGTCTTTGAAAAAAAATATTTGTGTACGTATATACTTATCTTTTAAAATTTGTAGAACATGGATTTTTTTTTCCATATCATTCTGCTGCTTTTTTCTTTTTTCACTTCATATTTCTCAGAGATATTTATGCACTGGCACATCTAGATGTAATTAATACTTCTTAAATAGAATTCCATTTGTAAGGTAGCATAATTTATTTAGTTTATTATTTACTCATGGATATTCAGGTTTTAGTTTTCTCAGTATAACCACATTGCAATGAACATATGCTTATGTCTATCTTGGAATCTTTTTGTTGGTGTAATCTACAGGGTAATTTCTTTTTCTTTTTTTGAGACGGAGTTTTGCTCTTGTTGCCCAGGCTGGAGTGCAAGTGGCTTGATCTCAGGTCACTGAAACCTCCACCTCCTGGATCAAGCAATTCTCCTGCCTCAGCCTCCCGAGTAGCTGGGATTACAGGCATGCACCACCATGCCTGGCTAATTTTGTATTTTTAGTAGAGACGAGGTTTCTCCATGTTGGTCAGGCTGGTCTCCAACTCCCGACCACAGGTGATCCACCCACTTCGGCCTCCCAGTGCCAGGATTACAGGCATGAGCCACCTCTCACGGCCCAGGGTAACTTCATAGGAGTGGAAGTGCCAAGTCACACAATGTGGAACTACATCTTAAAAAGGTATTGGTAGATTTTGTCAAATTGCCCTTAAAAAAGATCATACAAGTTTGACTGGACTCAGTGGCTCATGCCTGTAAATCCCAGCACCTTAGGAGGCTGAGGTGGGTGGATCACCTGAGGTCAGGAGTTTGAGACCAGCCTGGCCAACATGGCGAAACCCCATCTCTACTAAAAATACAAAAACTAGCTGGGTGTGGTGGCGGGTGCCTGTAATCCCAGCTACTCAGGTGACTGAGGCGGGAGAATTGCTTGAACCTGGAAGGCTGAGGTTGCAGTGAGCTGAGATCGTGCCATTGCACTCCAGCCTGGGCAACAGTTTATACTCTTACCACAAAGTGAACAAGGTTGAGAATCTTTTCAGATGGAAAACGATAGTTAATATTTCTTTTTCTGTGAATTGTTTATTCATATTCTTTGCTCATTTTTCCATTGGGTTTAGCATTTACTGATTTGGCTGAGCTTGATAAATTAAGAAAATTAGTCTTTGTCTTTCATTGTGTTCAATAACTGTTTTCTCCACTTTGTCCTGTGTATTTTAACTTTGTGTTTATATCTTCTTTTTGTTTGGTTTGGTTTTTGCCCCAGCAACATTTTTAACATTTTATATGGCAAATTTGGCAGAGTGCCTTTAGGCTTTCGGCTTTTCTGTCTTATTTTAAGAGGCCTTCCCCACTGCAAGCTTATAAATCAATTTACCCATGCTTTTAATTTATTTTATTTATTTTTCCATGCTTTTAATTTAAAACAACAACCACAATATAAGCCGCCACCACATTGTTGTTGTGAGGAGAGCCATGTGGTCAGTGCAGAACGTTTATAAAATACACTTAAGCAAACAGAAAAAAAATGTTATTGTGGAATTGCTAGAGATAGTCACTGAATATTTTGTCATAGAAAGTTCCTGCCTTTGATTCTGTGCAGCAACTGCTGGTATTTCGGTTAGGTCATGAATTCTACTTGTTACATATGTGAGTTATATTTTGAAAAACGGTTTTATTGAGGTATAATTTATATTTCATGAAACGCACCCATTTTAGGTGTATAATTCAATGATTTTTAGTAAACTTACAGAATTGTGCAATCATCACTACAATCTAATTTTAGAACATTTATTTCCTTCCCTGCAGAAAGAATCCTTGTGTCCATTTGCAGTCACTGTTCATTCCCTCCCCTCAGCCTGAGGCAACCAGTAATCTACTTCCTGTCTCCATGGATTTGCCTTTTTGGACCATTTTATATAAATGGAATCATACAAATATGTAGGCTTTTGTGTGTTTGGCCTCTTTCACTTAATATAACAATTATGAGGTTCATCTATATTGTAGCTTGTATCCGTACTTCATCGTTTTTATTGCTAAATAGTATTTCATTGAATGATATGCCACATGTTTGAGTGTCATTCATTAGTGGAAGGACATTTGGACTATGTCCACTTTTCGGCTGTCGTGAGTTTTATGCTAGCTATAAACATTTGCCTACAAGTTTTCTTCTTTTTTTTTTTTTTTTGAGATGGAGTCTCTCTCTCTCACCTTTTTTTTTTTTTTTTTTTAATGGAGTCTCTCTCTCTTGCCCAGGTGGGAGTGCAGTGGCATGATCTTGGCTCACTGCAACCACTGTCTCCCGGATTCAAGCGATTCTCCCATCTCAGCTTCCTGAGTAGCTGGGATTACAGGCACGTGCCATCATGCCCGACTAATTTTTGTATTTTAGTAGAGATGGGATTTCACCATGTTGGCCAGGCTGGTCTTGAACTCCTGACCTCAGGTGATCAGCCCACCTCGGCCTCCCAAAGTGCTAGGATTACAGGTGTGTGCCACCGCGCCCGGCCATTGCCTACAAGTTTTTATGTGGACATATTTTCATTTCTTCTGGGTGTGTATCTAGGAATGAAATTTGGGTCACATGGTAACTTTATGTTAATGTTTGGTTGTATTTTTGAGGAGCTGACTGAACCAATCCATATTGAAAACCATAACTAGGAAGTGCAGTCAGGAGCCTCCAGAGGAAAACCTCCCCCAGAGGGGCAAGAACTGTGCAGCGTTGAAAGTTAGAGGACTTTTAATAGAGCCTAAGATTACCTTTGGGTCTTGACCTAACAGAATGTTAGATGCGTTTTCTTTCTGTGCAATATCAGTTGAGGCGCTAATGTGTAGTGGACCACAAGTACAAAAATGAGTGTAAGACTGTACCGCACATGGGCAAAACTTAGAAAGGGTCAGGGATAAGGAGATGAGAACAGATGTTTATACATCCATGTTCCTAGAAGTATTATTGACACTAGCCGAAGGGTAGAAGCAACTCAAGTGTCCACTGATGGATGAATGGATAAACAAGGTGTGGTCTATCCATACAATGGAATTGTATTCCATCCTGATACATGCTATAACATGGATGAACCTTGAGGATATTGTGCTCGGCAGAATAAACCAGTCACAAAAAGACAAATACTGTATGATTCCACTTGTATGAGGTTCCCAGAACAGTCAGATTCCTAGAGACAGGAGGTACAAATGATAGTTGCCAGGAACTGGGGGGTCAGGGGCAGGGGAGTTCATGTTAGGAACTCTGGGTACAGAGTTTCAGTCTGGGAAGATTAAAAGAATTTTGGAGATGAATTGGTGGTTAGAGTTGCATATCAGTGTGATATAATTAATAAAACTGAACTATACATTCGAAAATGGTAAAAATGCTAAGTTTTATGTTGTATGTAATACCACAATACAAAGTAATTAAATAGAGGGAGATTCTAGTATAGCAGGAGGAGGGGTATTTATGCCATGCCCTGTCTCTAGACTCTCCCCTGCTCCTCCACTCTGCCCATGGCTGGGGAAAGGGCTTCAGTGGGATCATCCATGAGCTTGATTTCGTGTTTGCTGAAGTTGGGGCACACATTCAGAATGGGGTTGACAACTTAGGAAATGGAGGGGCTAAGAGGCAGGTTCAACACCAGCACTGAGGTCAGGGGGCATGCTGTTACCTCTGGAACATCAAGGCCAAGGTCTCTCAGTATGTCCTGTCCCCCAGAGTGGGCCATTTCGTGGGAGAGCTGGCTAGAGTGGTTCATGAGTGCTGCCTGGGGAGCCACTGGGAAGGCTGGAGTCTGCAGCAGCATGCGGCCATGTGGAGTGGACAGTGGCCAACAGCAGCCTGTGGGGTGGAATGTTTTGTTCAAAGCCTGAGAATTAGGTGAGAGGCCTCAGCGATTGGGTAAAGAAAAAACAAAAGCCCATGAAATTGCTTCATGGAAGTAAGAGTTTGCTTTCACTATGTGTCAAGCCCAGAGTGCAGGGAGCCACCCAGCTAAGTAAAATCCATTGCCCCTCTCCAGGAGGGGCCCCAAACAGCAGCTAGTGGGACAGTGGAAAGAGGAGAAGATGCCCACATTTTCTTCCCCCAGAGCAGGCAGTCTTTAGGCCTCACTTATTTAGCCAAGAAGAGAAGGACTCTGAATGAGGACTGAAGGGTTTGTTAATATCTTGGACTGAACCTATACAAGTTACTAAACCAATGTTGATTTTATGATCTTAACACTGTAGAACCATCCATTATCTAACAGTGAATGCAGAAGTCATGGGATTTGCCCAAGTATCCATCCAGGGACAGGGGGAAATTATCTCTGTAATTATATTTTGAAGGCACCACGTAAGAATAAACAAACAAATAAAAGACATATATTGATTTTGCCACCAAACTGGTTTAATCAATATACAGATTGTACTCGCAGTCCTTCTCCCCCTCAATATAGCTTAATTTTTTTCCTACATATGACCATTTTTTTCCAGTGTCTTTGTAAAGACTTTTATTCTTGTTGTCCACGTGCTTTAACTTGTTACGGAAATAATCTGGACTGAGTCAGAAATCATGGGTTCTAGTCTGTCTTATAGTCTCAGTCTTCTTCTTTTTTTTAATTTAATTTTTTTTTTTTTTTTTTGAGCTGGAGTCTTGCTGTGTCACCCAGGCTAGAGTTCAGTGGTGTGATCTTGGCTCACTGCAACCTCTGCCTCCGGGGTTCAAGTGATTCTCTTACTTCAGACTCTCAAGTAGCTGAGATTACAGGTGCCCACCACCACGTCTGGCTAATTTTTGTATTTTTAGTAGAGACAGGGTTTCACCGGATTGGCCAGGCTGGTCTCAAACTCCTGACCTCAAGTAGTCTGCCTGACTCAGCCTTTCAAAGTGCTGGGATTACAAGTGTGAGCCACCATGCCCGGCCTAATTTAATTTTTAATTTTAAGTTCTGGGGTACATGTGCAGGATGTGCAGGTTTGTTACATAGAGAAATGTGTGCCATGGTGCTTTGCTGCACAGATCAACCCATCACCTAGGTATTGAGCCCAGTATCCATTAGCTATTTTTCCTAATGCTTTCCCTTCCCCAGTCTCAGTCTTCTTAACAGATGGTGGAGGGAAGAAATGTCTCTTGCCATGTGACAATGTTATTATAAAGACTAATATACCAGCACTGTGTTATTTATTTGGAGAGTGAGGGTAGAGGAATAGGTGCTGTATTTATGCCTTTAAAAATTGTTAAATACTCTTCTATTAATGATTGATCCTTCTTTCTTTATTTGCATTGTACACGAAATAGTCCTTACAAAATGAATCACTTAATATGTTGGCACAAATGTAGTCTTTTTTTTTTTTTTTTGAGATGGAGTCTTGCTCTGTCACCCAGGCTGGAGTGCTGTAGTGTGATCTCAGCTCACTGAAACCTCCGTCTCCCAGGTTCAAGTAATTCTCCTGCCTCAGCCTCCTGAGTAGCTGGGACTACAGGCGCATGCCACCACATGGTCTCGATCTCCTGACCTTGTGATCTACCTGCCTTGACCTTCCAAAGTGCAGGGGTTACAGGTGTGAGCCACCGCGTCCAGCCCAAATGCAGTCTTTCTTAGTCAGTGTTCAAATAGAAAACATTTGGACTTATTTTACTCAAAAAAGGGAGTTATTAGAAGAATGCTGGGGAAGGATATCTGGATTCTTGAGGGCCAAGACCCAGGGAGCAAGAAGCTATCAGGAATTCCCAGGCCTCATCTGCTTTATTCTTTTCTTCCAAGATTATATCACTGTAGTTTCAGCCATACGCAGAGATCACAATTCCGTAGTCCCCAAGAGACAGCTGGGTTATGGACATAGGTCTCTTAATATAGAAGGGCTGCCAGGCACTCAGCTAGTGGGTGTGTGGGGACAGACCTCAGAGGAAAGGGGTAATTGTGCACTGGATTGACACAAAAGAAGTGTCTGCTATGAAGCTGTAGCAACCTCCCTCATCTATGGGGGATATGTCTTGAGACCCCAGTAGATTCCTGAACCCTTAAATACTACTGAACCCTAGACATACTGTTTTTTCCTCTATATACCTATGATCAAGTTTAATTTATTAGTTAGGCTCAGTAAGAAATTAACAATAGCTAATAATGAAGTAGGAATAATTCTAACAGTATACTATAATAAAAGTTATGTGAATATGGTCTCTTTCTCTCTCAAAATGCTTTGTTGCACTGTACCAAGGGTAAGCTAAAACCATGGACAGTGAAACTGCAGATAATCAGGGACTGTTGTACTTGGAAATGAAGCTGTCATGTAAAACATTCCTTGCTGCCCACCAAAAACCAACTGTATTAGGCCGTTCTTGCATTGCTATAAAGAAATACCTGATTCCTCAAGGATCTAGAAATAGAAATACCATTTAACCCAGCAATCCCATTACTGGGTATACACCCAAATCGTTCTGTTATAAAGACACATGCACACATATGTTCATTGAGGCACTGTTTACAACAGCAAAGACCTCGAACCCATCCAAATGCCCATCGATGATAGATTGGATAAAGAAAATGTGCCACATATACACCATAGAATACTATGCAGCCATTAAAAAGGATGAGTTCATGTCATTTACAGGGACATGGATGAATCTGGAAGCCATCATTCTTAGCAAACTGACACAAGAACAGAAAACCAAACACCACATGTTCTCATTCATAGGTGGGTGTTGAACAATGAGAACACATGGACACAGGGAGGGGAACATCACACACTGGGGTCTATTGGGGGCTAGGGGGTTAGGGGAGGGACTGTGGGTTATGGGAAGATTGGGGAGGGATAACATTGGAGAAATACCTAATGTAGGTGACGGGGGAGATGGAGGCAGCAAACCACCATGGCATGTGTATACATATGTAACAATCCTGCAAGATCTGCACATGTACCCCAGAACTTAAAGTATAATAATTGTATATATATATATATATAAGAAATACCTGAGACTGGTGATTTATGAAGAAAAGAGGTTTAATTGGCTTGTGGTTCTGCAGGCTGCCCAGCAAGCATGGCACCAGCACCTGCTTTTTGTCGAGTCCTCAGGAAGCTTTCAATCATGGTGGAAGGGGAGGAGGAGCAGGCACAGCACACAGTGAAAGCAGGAGCTAGTTGGAGTAGAGAGGTGCCAAACTTTTAAACGACCAGATCGTGTGTGAACTGAGTGAGAGTCACTTATCACCAAGGAGATGGCCCAAGCCATTCATGAGGGATCTGCCTCTGTGATCCAAACATCTCCTACCATGCCCCACCTCCAACACTGGGGATTAACATGAGATTTGGGTGGGGAGAAATATCCAAACTATCTCACTGACCAACCCCTAACTGTGATCACTGCAAATAAACTCCAGTAACAGAAAAAGCAGTCCAATGAAAGATAGTACAATTTTTCTGTCTGTTCCGAGTTCACTAGAAGAGAACTAGAGTTCACTAGAAGAGACTTTAGACTAACTTACCCACCGCATGTTCTCACTCGTGGGCATGCGGTGGGTGAGTTAAAGTCTTGTATATACTCAAGAATGTCTTGTCTGTGATTGTGCTCTATAACATTTAGAGAAATTGCCGGGCGCGGTGGCTCACGCCTGTAATCCTAGCACTTTGGGAGGCTGAGGTGGGTGGATCACCTGAGGTCAGGAGTTCAAGACCAGTCTGGCCATCATGGTGAAACCTCATCTTTAAAAAAAAAAAAAAAAAAAAATTAAAATAGAGAAATTACAGAAGGAAATTATAACATCTTTTCCCATGGAAACTATTAGGAAAATGGATCCAATTTGGTATTTGCAGACTTGGTAGATTTGGAACTCTAAAGTAGAATCCTGTGAGGAGACAGAGAAATGAACAAAAAAATAAATAAATAAATAAATAAACTCTGTGTCCTACATGACTCCATGAAATGTAAGTCAAACACTGTGGTATACCGTATTTATCTTAAGAGAGAAACACTCAGAAGCCTAGCTGGTTTTTTGAGGGAAGAACTATTTGTATACAAACTATTTGTATACAAACCAGTACAAACCATTTAGTAGGAGAATTGTCCTATTGTGCCTTTAGCCACATCTCATTTAAAATTTTGAGTGAAGAAAGTTCTAGAGCCTGTAGTGAAAACATTTATTCAAATGTAAACTCATTTATTCAAATACATTTTATCTAGAAATATTTTATTTCTACCCTTTCCTTTCACCCGGCACCTTCTCAAGGAACTCTCTAGTACAGTATTTTGGGATCTTAAACCAACTACTGACCACGACCCTTAGTTGCACAGAGACCTCTTGTTCTAATACATTTGCTTGTTGTGGAGCTTAAAGTTTATTATTTAGCAATCAAAGATAGACATGTGT
Source organism: Ateles fusciceps (assembly GCA_036589455.1). NCBI lineage: Eukaryota > Metazoa > Chordata > Mammalia > Primates > Atelidae > Ateles > Ateles fusciceps. Next base: position 2,523,266 of record JAZHEH010002229.1, read on the forward strand.
TCGGGATCCTGCAGAAATTAAACAGAGGTTCTTGAAAAACTTGAATGTATCCTGCTTATCTTTTCATTTCTCCTTTTTGCTGGGTTTTCACTGACATCTGTATGGGAAAAATGCATCTATGTTTTCCTCTTGTATTCTCAAAGGCAAGTACTGAGTAGCCCAAATTCACCGTTTGACAGGAAACAGAGAGTATGATCACTGTGGGCAGATCTAATACCGATGGAAAAGAGCTGATGTAATGTATATGATCTCTATGATTTCTGGAAGTCTTTACAGAGGTGTTTTATATTGTAAGAGCAGCCAAAGACAGCTTTACTAAGCAACATTTAACAGAGTAGAAAATGCATTTCAGACCAGGAGGAATTCAGCAATGCTAGAATGAGGTGCCTGCCATATTGAAGGGCAAATCACAATCAGAATAAGGCCCGCAAAGTTTATTTCACCTACTGTGTTTGGGACTTCGACAAACCACAGCTTTAACAGTGACATAGACATATAAATATATAATGTACATGAACAAAATGACCAGTAAACTTTGACATCTGGTTTTTATCTTAAGTCTGTTTCTTTGTCTTGTCACTGTGGAAAAAAACCCCGGAAAAGTCTTGAAAGCTAATTAGCTCCAAATTTACTTTAGGAATGAAGGGCCAAAGAGTTTTGATGACAAATTTTTCTTTGTTGCAGCTGCCAAGCTGGTCTCTGACCCCTCAATTTAATGGAGGTGATTATTTATTTGGACATAATTCCTTTGTTTTTTTCAATACAGAACTCTCTTTCCTGGAATAGGCACCTGGCTTCTAATTTCCATTTACAAAGAATTTGCTGTCTTAAACAAGTTTTAAAATACTGTACTAAGCCGTCTCTTTCAATATATTTCTTTATTAAACTGATTTCTAGGCTTTATCAGAGGGAATGTATAATAATAATAATATGTATTTTTTTGAGCTTATATTTTCCTTCTAATTAAAAAATGTTCTTTTAAAACGAATTTCTCACCCAGTTTACATATTCTTAGTGAGTGTGCATGCACACACACACACACACACACACACATTTTCTACATTCTGGTCTTTTTCATTATATTTATGAATATGTTATTTTGGCATAGGTGTAAATGAAAAGTAATTAATTCAGGTTACCAGTGATTGTCTATTATTTTGAAAGACCAAAATTTGACTTAATTCCACTTCACTTTATCATAATCACAAAACTTCTGGTGGGCTATCTTGTACATTTAAAGCAGTCGAATAGCTTTTTTATAAACATGAGTATATATATATCATATGTATGCAAATGTATATATACATACATATTTGAGAAATATATATAATGTGGCATATATATGAAAGCACCACTGAATCAAACACATTGTATACATTTCTCTTTATTTTAGAGGGAAAAGCTTTTGGGGGAAATGTATAGGCTTAAGTTAAAGGTTTGGGAACTCAGTGGTTATACAGTTCCTGGTCTAATGATGTCGGTGTCAGTCCTCCAGCCTAATGGGAAAGGTATGGAGAACCCCTTAGCTCTCTTTTCAACAGAGCTTGTCTCCTCTTCCTCCTCTGCACACTGTGAGACTTTGTAGGACTTAGAAGGCTGCGTCTGTGAATCAGCCAGGAAACAGATCTCTTTGCTGGGCCTAATCAACCTCTGCTGCCCTTTGTCTTTGCAGAGGTCCTGGGATTGCAGGTTCTGGACTTAGCCCAAGGAAGCTCAGTTTTTCCTTGCCAAAATCTACACAAATAACAACCAGAAGAGGATCACTTTTTCCCTTTTTTTTTAAAGAGCATGAATTTAAGTGTCACTCATTCTCCCATGTAAACTTTGGCATAAATAGCTGATTTTATCCTTGGGGTAGCATATTCTATCCTACAACTGCCAAAAGAACCTGGACTCTGCCATGGTAAATAAGTCTCTCATCTTGTCCAAGAAGGACATTTATGTGGTTATAAATGCCTGCATTTTACAACAGGCTTAAAATTTGAAGCAAAATGTAAACATTACGGTTAGCGTAGTTGGGAGTAAATTTATATCATTAATGGTTTCAAAACAAAAATAAGCTTTAGTTAGTAAAGAAAGCTTTAATAATTCCATTGAAAATAAATTTTACTGCTATGGCAACTGTAAAACAAAGATAATAAACAAAAGGTAACCAGAACATGAAACTGTATCATATTTGTAGGTGCCATGGGCTGAGACATTGAATCCTTAGTAATTCTTATGAAAACACAGGACTTAGTCAATTTCTGGATCTTGCTATTGGCGTACTGTTATGAAGACATTATTTTGCTTAGTCTGCTTGTCTTTTAGTGAACTTAGTTATATTCATGTTTAAAACAACTTGTAAACTTATTATTCATGACTCATTTTTTTCATAGCCCTCAAAATGATTTTAAGGATAGATAATGATCTAGTAAACGAATATGTTATAATTAACTATTAATTGTTGGCTATTTAGATGTATAGTTTCAGTTTTGTAGTTTTTGTCCTTATTGAAATATTTTCTTAGGATAAATTTCTAAAAATAAAATTCTTGTGTTTAGGGGTTATTGATATTTCTTTTTCTTTCATTTTTTTTTTTTTTTTTGAGACAAAGTCTGGCTCTATTGCCCTGGCTGGAGGGCAGTATTGCTCATTGCAACCTTCGCCTCCTGGGTTCAAGTGATTCTCTTGCCTCAGCCTCCCAAGTAGCTGGGATTACAGGGGCCCACCACCCCAGCTAGCTAATTTTTGTATTTTTATTAGAGACAAGGTTTTGCCATGTTGGCCAGGCTGGTCTTGAACTCCTGACCTCAGGCAGTCGCCCCATTTCAGCCTCCCAAAGTGCTGGAATTAACAGGTGTGAGCCAGCACACCCGGCCTATTTATTTTTCTTATTTAAACATTTTCTTCCTTTGACTTGTTTGCTTGTGTTTGTTCTCAGTTTTTAGAATCACAAAATATTTTGGACATAGAGAAAAATATACAGAAGGCTCTTATTTTATTTATCTTTAAGACCTTTCCCCCTGTTGTTTAGGCACTTGAAATTAGTGCCTAATTTGAAAGAGCAAATCTGAAATTTGAAATACCAAAATTTAACTTAATTCCCCTCACAAAACTTCTGGTGGTCTATCTCATCCTTTTAAAGAAGTCAAATAGCTTTTATATAAATATGAATATTTATTATATGTACACAGATGTATATATACATACATGTTTGAGAAATATATATAATACATATGGCATATATATGAAAGCACCACTGAATCAAACACGTTATACACACTTCTCTTTATTTTAGAGCAAAAAGCTCAAGAAACATCTAATGATGAAAAGATGCTCCTATGTGCTTCAGAAATGTGGTTTTCAGATCAAGTCAAATCAATGAGTCTTTATTGAGCATATATTACGTACAACAACACAGACCAAATCACAATGAAATTCTGGAAATTTTGACTTAATGAGTTAATTCAATCTCCACTAGTGCAGAGGCTGTTGTTCGCTTTTCTCCTTCTTGGGTGACAGGTGGGTCTGCATCACAGCTGCTCTGGAGGAAGAGCCAGCCATCTCTTCTCGCTGTCACAGTTGCCTTGGTAGGACTGGTGTGTGTATAGGTGTGTGCGTGTGCGCACATCATCTGAAGCAAGATGTACTTGTCTTTGTTAGCCTTTCACTTTTGAAGATCTTCCTTCATCTGTCCTGCTGGCCGGAAGGTGAGAGTTTGGTTATCTCATCTCCATTTGTGTACAGTCTAAAATGGCTACAGGGCAGCCTGAGCAAAGGGGTTGGAGGAGAAGATGTTGGGTAAATCCCTTCTCCCATGAACTTCTCCCTAGGGGAGAAAAGTCACAGGGGAGCAATCGAGACGGCTTTACCTAATAAAGCAGTTTTTAGTCAACTTCTACCACCTAGTGGCCGTTTCTGAGAGGCTCTTTTCCCCTTTATTTTTAAAAGTATTTTGACATATGCAAAGCCATTTGTATCTGTCGATCCATGTTTTCTTTAAAAATGTCAAGATCAAAATAACACAGTGGCACAAATAGAGGTAATCATTGCAAGAACTAAAACCCAGAGATGCTTAAAGATGGTTCTTGGGGCAATCACTTATATTTTAGTTTTTTTCTCTTTAGTCCTATTTGAGTTTTTAAAATTCTATTTCAATTTTTATTGTCACATATGTATGATACTTTTATAATATATATTTTAAGTTTTTAAATCTATAAAAGTCATTTTAAAATATGAATAGGGCCAGGAACGGTGGCTCATGCCTGTAATCCCAGCTCTTTGGGAGGCCAAGGTGGGTGGATCACCTGAAGTCAGGAGTTTGAGACCAGCCTGGCTAACATGGTGAGACCCCATCTCTACTAAAAATACAAAAAATTTATTTATTTTTTGTATGGTGGCACGTGCCTGTAATCCCAGCTATTTAGGAAGCTGAGGCAGGAGAATCCCTTGAACCCGGGAGGTAGAGGTTGCAGTGAGCTGAGATCGCACCACTACACTCCAGTCTGGGCAACAGAGAGAGACTCCGTCTCAAAAAAGAAAAAAAAAAATATATGTATATATATGTTTTGAGGGGGGCTAATTTCTGGCAATTAGGGTAAAGGAGTATTAAATATGAATGTGAAAAAAGTTTAAATGGAAAAATTTTAAATGATTGCTTTTCAGATAATTTTAAATAACATGGGGACTAAACATTTTTCTTAAACTTTTACTTCATTTATTCCTACTTCATCAAATCAAACGGTTTCCATTTCTCAGGTTGTTTTCATTCATTTATCAATATGTAAACATGGTTTTTATTTAATATATAAGTCTATCCAGATTTTCCGACATGGAATCTTAAAATGCTTCATTATGGAAACATCACATCTGCAAAGGGAGCATGAGTGAAATCAGTAGAATTTTCTTTGCTTATGATCTCTGTTGCCAGAAGGGCAAGTGGCTTTTGTCAAACGAATTGTGTTTTGTTGAAACAGTGTAACTGATACTCAGAAGCCTGGAGCGAACCTTCTGGTACAGCAGAGGGCCCTTCTGTTGTGTAAGTTTTATAGTGGCACAGGCTGTATTCTTAGCTCTGACACAAGTCTTTGTGATTTTGGACAAAACTAGGCTTTTAGACTTGATTGCTTGGTGTATTGGTTTGCTAGGACTGCCACAGCAAAGTACCACAGACTGTTGCTTAAACAGCAGAAATTTATTGTCTCACAGCTCTGGAGGCTGGAAGTCTGAGATTAAGATGTTGGCTGGGTTGGTTTCCTCTGAGACCTCTTCTCTTGGCTTCGGGCAACTGCTGTCTTGCTGTGCCCTCACGTGGTCACCCCTTAGTGTCTGTGTCCTCATCTCCTCTTCTTATATGGACATCAATCATATTAGATTAGGGTCCACCCTTAATGGCCTCATTTTAACCCAATTACCTCCTTAAAGATCCTATCTGTAAATACAGTTCCATTCAGAGGCACTGGGGCTTAGAGCTTCAGCACTTGAATTTTGGGGGAATCACAACTCAGCTCATAGTGCCTGGCTTGGGAGTATGGCTAATAATTTCACCTGGCATAACTGTGCAGTTTCGAGGTTATGTTTAGAAAACTCCTGGCTTGATGCCCAGGGACACAGTAGATGCTCAATTAACAAGCTGTTATCCCTACTTAAGTTTGGATTTTGAATATCAGATTTCCTTAAAGTGAGGAGCCCCTATAACAGAATCCAGGGATTTAACAAATATTGGATCAAAATGCCATTTCGTCAGCTAGGCTCTAACTAAAGGGCACTAATCTATCTCATTGCATCTTCCCTGGCCTCAATGCTGCACCACGACATGCACTTACTAAATGCTCCACTTTCAGGAATGCTTCTTAATTGTCCTGTCTGGGTCCAGTTATTCCAGCTCACCTGGGAGGCAGTAAACCATCCCAAGCACCATGGTTAGGACCATAGGTCTTGGAGTCCCAAGATGTCCAGCTCCACTGCTTACATGCTAGACATAGGCATGGTATTTAACCTCTTTAAAGCTTCAGTTTCCACATTTGTGAAATGGGAGTAATTGCATCGGTACTAAATCTGTAGCATTCTTGTGAGAACTGCATAAAATGGTCAAAGTAAAGCCCTTGATATAATGGTAACAGACAATAGTTAAGCTCTTAATTTTTAAAAATGTTTAAAAGTTTTTTTGAGACAGGGTTTCACTCTGTTTCCTAGGTGGGAGTGCAGTGGTGCTATCACAGCTCACTGCAGCCTCAAACTCCTGGGCTCAAGTGATCTTCCCATCTCAGCCTCCCGAATAGCCAGGACTACAGGTGCCAGTACCATATCTGACTAATTTCGTTGACTTTTATTTTTTGGCAGAGTCTCGTTATGTTGCCCAGGGTGGTCTCAAACTCCTGGGCTCAAGTGATCCTCCCGCCTCATCTCGGTTTCCCGAAGTGCGGGGATTACAATATAAACCACCATGTCTGACTGGTAAACTCTTTACTATTGGCTTTTATTATGATTTTTATTTGCCTCCCAGTGCCTAGGTATCTAATTATAAGAGGAATGCCCTTTCAGAATGTCTGTCATAGTATTGCAGTTAGTGGGGCGGGGCTCGTTCCGCTACATTCCTGAGAAGTGACACTTGGGAGGCTGATAGCTCTTCTACATCCTGCCAGCTACCCCATAAAGGAGCCCAGTGGGGCTTAACTCCCAGCCTACACACCTGCCACTCTTCCTCAGTTTACCCCAGTAATAACTACCCTTTCTCTCTCTTTTTTTTTTTTTTTTTTGAGATGGGGTCTCACTCAGTCACTAGGCTGGAGTGCAGTGGCACAATCTTGGCTCACTACAACTTCTGCCTCCTGGTTTCAAGCGATTCTCCTGCCTCAGCCTCCCTAGTAGCTGGGATTACAGGTGCATGCCACCACGCTTGGCTAATTTTTGTAATTTTAGTAGAGACGGGGTTTCACCATGTTGGCCAGGCTGGTCTTGAACTCCTGATCTCAAGTGACACAACTGCCTCAGCCTCCCAAAGTGCTGGGATTGCAGGCATTAGCCACTGCGCCTGACCGCATATGAATTTTAAAGTAGTTTTTTTTCTAGTTCTGTGAATAATGTCATTGGTAGTTTGTTAAGAATAGCATTGAATCTGTACACTGCTCTGGATGGTATGGCCATTTTAATAATATTGATGTTTACTATTTATGAGCATGGGATGCTTTTCCATTTGTTTGCGTCTTCTCTGATTTCTTTGAGCAGTGTTGGAGATCTCTCTCCTCCCTGGTTAGCTGTATACCTAGGTATTTTATACTTTCTTGTGGCAATTGTGATTGGCCTTGCCTTTCTAATTTGGGCTCTCAGCTTCACTGTTGTTGGTTTATAGGAATGCCATTGATTTTTGTATCCTGAAACTTTGCTGAAGTTGTTTATCAGCTGAAGGAGCTTTTGGGCTGAGACTCTCTGCCTAGTTATAATCATGTTACAGTATCTGAAAGAACTTTTTCTTGGCCAGGTGCGGTGGCTCACGCCTATAATCTCAGCACTTTGGGGGGCTGACGTAGGCGGATCACCTGAGGTCAGGAGGTTGAGACCAGCCTGGCCAGCATGGTGAAACCCTGTCTCTACCAAAAAAAAAAAAAAAAAAAAAAAATGCAAAAATTAGCTGAGTGTGGTGGCGGGTGCCTGTAATCCCAGCTACTCAGGAGGCTGAGGCAGGAGAATTGCTTGAACCTGGGAGGTGGAGGTTCCAATGAACCGAGGTCATGCCACGGCACTCCAGCCTGGGAGACAAGAGTGAAACTCTGTCTAAAACAAACAAAAAAACCTTCTCTTTCTCTTTCTTTCCATTGACAATTTCTCCCCATGCTCTCTCTTTTCTGTGAAACTTCTTGAAAGAGTAGGCAGTAAGCCGGACATTTGCTTCTGTGCCATTCACGTCCTCCATAGCGCCTTCACCTTTTCATCCTGCTCCTGGAGCTCTACCTGAAACAGCTCCCTTGAAGTCATTCTTCTCTTTTGCCTTCCTACTTGTTCTGTCTTTGCAGTTCTTATTGACCAATATCTCCCCCTTCTTTGTATTATTATTATTTGAGACAGAGTCTCATTCTGTCGCCCAGGCTGGAGTGCAGTGGCACGATCTTGGCTCACTGCAACCTCTGCCTCCCAGGTTCAAGTGATTCTCCTGCCTCAGCCCCCTGAGTAGCTGAGATTACAGGTGCCCACCATAATGCCTGGGTAATTTTTGTATATTTAGTAGAGATGGGGTTTCACCAACTTGGGCAAGCTGGTCTTGAACTCCTGGCCTCAGGTAATCCATCTGCCTCCGCCTCCCAAAGTGCTGGGATTACAGGTGTGAGCCACTGCGCCCCCTCCCCACCTTTTTTTTGAGACAGAGTCTGGCTCTTTGCCCAGGCTGGAGTGCAGTGGCGTGATCACAGCTGACTGCAGCCTTAACCTCCTGGGTTCGAGCAATTCTCCCATCTTAGCCTACTGAGTAGCTGAGACCACAGGTACATGCCACTGAGCCAGGCTAATTTCATTTTTATTTTTTGTAGAGATGGGGTCTCCCTACATTGTCCAGGTTGTTCTTGAACTCCTGGCCTCAAGCATTCCTCCTGCCTCGGCCTCTCAAAGGCACTGTGGCCAGTCCCACATCTCCTTTTTGAAACGATTTTTGTCTGGTTTTCATGATTTTGCTCTGGATCGTCATAAGGCAAGTAAACTTCAGCAGATGTCTCTAAGTCCCCAACTTGGTGCTACACTCTGGCAGGACCTGGGACAAGAACACAGCTTAGACACGGGGAGCAAGTTGGTGTGAAGAAAGGAACTGGCACAATTGGAGCCAGGGGCCTGACTGGGAAGACTTCTGGGAGTGCTGCCTTCCCTCTGTTCCGCTTCTCTTCTTACCTCTTACATCTTTTTCTTGCTTCCCTGATCCCACTCCTTTCTCTGATCCCACTCCTTAAAGGTGGGAGGACCCAAGTTTCAGTATTCTGTTCCCATTCTACCTTCTCATCCCTCCTAATGCTTCAATGATCATATCTACACAGACAACTGTCTCTTGACCTTTCTCCTGACCATCACCCTGTCATCTCTTACGACTTGCTAGGGACTTCCCACCATGGCCAGCTGCATCTCAAACTTAACTTTAGGAGTGCCATTATTTCTTCATACTGTCTTGCACCGTGGTCCTTCCCTCTCAATTTCTTCCACTCCATCTCCCTTCCACTTTCCCCACCACCTCTCTTCCAATTCCACGCCCTTCCCAACCCCTGCCTGTGCTCCTCATCCTGCTGCCTCTCTTTTCCCTCAGGGTCATCCTTTCCCCAAAGCCTGCGTGGTGCATATTCCCCACTGCTTCTGAATCTTTAATGGCTCCTTCTTGGTGATGAGATAAAAGCTCAAGCCCTTAGTTAGTCTGGCATTAAAGGCCCTTCACAACCTGGCCTTAACCTTCATTTCTGAAGTTGCCTCCTCTGGATTCTAACCAAGGTGAGCTGTCAGCTGCAGGTTGGGAGTTCTGTTAGGCTGTGTGGTTTGACTCTCAATTCTCCTCTTGCCTGGGAGATGCTCCCTGTCTTCTCTTCTCTTTCACAAAGACCACCTGAGCCCCTAGTGGTTCCTGCCTCCTCCAGTTCTAAATCACTTTTAAAAATGTGTCTCTGTGTATTCCCCAAAGAACCAGGACCCCATGCAGGCAGAACCTGTATCTTATTTGGGTGAAGAAAGTTTGCTGAGCAATCCAACCCCGTTGGATGCACTGCCAGTTACTAGCCATACTTGTGGGCAACTCTCTGCATCTCAGTTTCTTTGATTTATTATAAAATTGGAATGATTCCTTCCTGCTTCCCAAATGTTGGTTGTAATAATCAAAAGAGCAAATGGATGAGAAAATGCTTTGAAACCCTAATAATAAGCAGTGTCAGATATTGTTGATTTTCCTTTCCAATCCCTGACTTGTCTGTCTATCCATATCCCTCTTTCTTACTATAAACAATCAAGTGTAAACCAGACTTCTCAGCTTTAAATTTTGCCTGGAAAGAACAATTGCAAAGGGCTATCACTCCTTAAGCCCCAGGACATAAGATTACCAGCTGGGCACAGGGAGCTGGGCTCCTTCTGCCAGGCTGCTCAGATGATGGGTGCCCCGAGGAGCAGGTACTTACCATCTGTCAAGGCGTCTGGCTCATGCTGAAGAATGCAGCTCAGTTTCTCCGCTGGCAACACACACCTGACCCAAGGTGTGAAGTTTAGGATCTCAGACATGTGTGATCCAGGATGATTCGCTTTCCTATATGGACCTGTGAGAACACTTTCACCTTATGCATTTTCTATTACTATCATGGCCACCAGTGGAATGCAGATATTTCGTCTCTGCTCACTCCATTTGCCACCACTGCCAAATGACTGATGCTGCTGAGGGCTTTTCCCAAACTGGCAGGCATGTTCTCCTTTATCACCTGTCTCATGTGTGCTTCATTTCCTCTTCTCTGTTTCTCTAAGGGTAGGATTAAAAATAACACGTGTATTTATTTATGACTTTATTTAGATACATACAGTGCTGGATGGCTTGCAAGCCAATTTCATAGGCTTATTCTTAGCTGGTCCTTATTGCTGTGAAGTTCACAGCCCTAAAATTTAAAATGGGAGGAATTGCAGGAAGTGGAAGAAAGAACTGCACCTGGGATCCTGAACCGTGTCTCTGCAGACCTTCTTACCTACTGCCTTATCAACATATCCTCTGTTACATGTGAGCCGGTCTCATCTATTCAAGTAGCCTGTTATTTTGTTGAGTGGATAGACTTTATTTTTTCTTTTTGTAGAGACAGAGTCTCTCTGTGTTGCCTAGGCTGGTCTCCTGGACACAAGTGATACTCTTGCCTTGGCCTCCCAAAGTGTGGGGATTACAGGCGTGAGCCACTGTGCCCAACCAATAGACTATTTTTTAAAGTAGTTTTAGGTTTGCAGAAAAACTGAACAGAAAGTACAGAGTTCCCATATACTCCCTTCTCCCCCACAGCTTCCTCTGTTATTAACATCTTGCACTGAGTTGTACATTTGTTACAACTGATGAGCCAGTATTGATACATGACTATAAACTGAGGTCCATAGTTTACATTAGGGTTCACTCTTTGTGTTGTATATTCAATGGGTTTTGCCAAATGCATAATATCGCGTCTCCACCCTTACAGTATCCTGCTGAATGATTTCATTGCCCTAACAATCCCCTGTGCTCTATTTATCCCTTTTCCTTTCTCTTTGCCGCCAAGCAGCCGGCTAATTTTTGCATCCCCCCACAGTGCCTAGCCCTGCTTGTGTATCCAGGAGGTGCTAATTACATGCATAGGTTGGTTGATGGCAACAGTAACGAAAGAGATGAAACCACGGGGTTTAATGTCTATGTAGATATCAATACATAGTCTTGGTGTGCTCTTCTGGAACCATTACCTCTAGCAAATCATGGGATGTCCCATGTCAGCTTTTCACGAGCAGGAAGGTGGAAAGCCTTTGGATTAGGACAAAATCTTCTCAATGAGTGAAGCGCTTTAGTCAGCGTCTCCTGGGAAGGGCTGTGGTTCAATCACGGTGTGCGGCTTTGCTGTTTCGAGGGCACTGGGGGCAAACCAGTCAGATGAGCTTCTGGCATTGACCTTGTGCAGGAGGGGGCAGCTGGAACTGTGGATGAGTGCACATTTCACTGGGCAAGGGCTTTTGCAAGAGCCTGAAAGGCTGTCAGTGCTGTCAGTTCCCCAGTAGTGCTGGCTCATTCAGTGTCATATCCTGGAAGACAGATAAAGAAAATAGATAATTTCAATTGTTAGGGGAGAATGACTTCCTTTGAAGAATGAATGGGGAAAAAATGTCTTCCTGACAAGATGGTAAAACCTCTTTATGCAAACTTCGACTAAACTCTCTTATTTCTCAGTTGGGGTAGTGAAATGAATAATAGCAGAATAGGGGAAGGGAAGATAGAAAATAGCAATGATGGAGGATTGCTACATATGAAGCTGTTCAAATGCATTATGTCATTAGAGTCAGTTCTTGCATATATGCCTGAATGGAAGGAATTTTGTACAGCTAACTTTTTGAATGCCTACTTGGCTTTAGAATTCACATTCAGTTGTTTTGATAGAGGAGGTGGGCAGCTGCAGATTGGCCTTTCAATTCCACATGAACCAGGCTGATGATAAAGTTGGCTGTCATCACTAAGCAAAGCTCAGCAGATGGGTGGTGGAAGATGACCTGCGAGCAAGATATCTTTGGTGGATGATACGGTTTGGCTGTGTCCCCACCCAAATCTCATCTTGAATTATAGTTCCAATAATCCCCATGTGTGGTGGGAGGGACCTGGTGGGAGGTAATTGAATCATGGGGGTGGTTACCTCCATGCTGTTCTCGTGATAATGAGTTCTCATGAGATCTGATGCTTTTATAAGGGGTTTTCTTCTCTTTGCTCTGCACTTCCTCTTCCTGCCACCATGTGAAGAAGAATGTGCTTGCTTCCCCTTCCACCATGATCATAAGTTTCCTGAGGCCTCTCCAGCCATGCTGAATGGAGTCAATGAAACCTCTTTCCTTTATAAATTACCCAGTCTTGGGGACGTCTTTATTAGCAGCGTGAGAACTGACTAATACAGTGGAATTGTAAACTATTTCCAGTGGTCATCACTGGTCTTCAGTCTCTGTTCTCACATACTGAAATGTGGCATCAGGGATGTGTTCTCATCCTCTTCTACACCCTTGCTGGAGCCTCCTCACCTGAGTGGCCCTCAGGAAGAGGTGACTGCCAGTCAATTTTTATATCGAAAGCTTCAAAACCCAGAGGCTAAATAGATCCCCCAGAGATTAAAATAGAAAGTTGCTCAATATTGCCTCAAGATTTTAATGATGTATTTTCAGACCCTTAACTTTCCTTATGTACCACCTATACATACATTTCAGTTCAAGTGCTGGCTGTTTAGAAGGCTGGTTGAGCTGTAATGACTCATTGGTCTTTGAGAAAGCACAAAAAGCTGACTGGAGTCAGAGCGAAAGAAGTAGTGGTTGCCTTTTCTCAATAGGCTCTGGGTGAAGGGAAGTGGTAATCATATCCTCAGAGGTTTGGGCCAGAGACTTGGAGATGCCAACCCATTGTGAAGAGAGGGGTCAGGTAACAAAAGCCTTCAAAACCCAACCAAGATGATAAAAGTAAAAATGAATGCCTTCCTTAGCCATCCTTCCGCCCCTGTGCATCAGAGCTGAGCCTCAGACACTGCAGGAAGGCAGCCTGGAATCAGGTGGCTCCCCCATGGTTGGTTCCCCATACCAGTGGGCTGCATGCTCTGATTGTTCACACATTAATAAAAAGAATGTGTCTCTTTAGTACATTCGTATTTCTTTTAAAATAAGTTATATACATTATTTTAAATCGTAAAAATCCAAAAAGCCAAAACATTTAAAAAGAATGAGATAAACAGTATGTTTCAAATAATTAAAAAAAAAAACACACCGTGGTATATAATAGATTTAGGCTTGGGTTTATATAAGAAAAGCAACTAACAGTGGCATAAACAAGGTAACAGTTTTTTCTCTGTACTATAAAGGAAATCTAAAGGAAAGCAGTCCAGGGGGGGTATGGAAACTCCACAAAGTTGTCATGGAACCAGACTAACTCCAGTCATCTGCTTTGCCATTCCTAAGCTGTGGCTTTTGTCTTCAAGGTTCAAGATGGCGTCTAGAGCTCCAGCCATTGTATCCATAGTCCAAGATGTCTAATGAATGAAAGAAGAGTCTCCTCTTCCCCTTTAAGATTTCTTTAAGTTCCATAAAACATTTTGATACCAGATGGGAAGTCTTTTAACCTTCTGATTCTAACTAGAGCAAGGAAATCCTCCAAGGAGCACTCTACCCTGTGAAGTCTTCTCTTCCCTATGTTGTCACGATTCTGCCCTCATGTGCTCTATTGCCAAGCCTTGGATTTCATTTCTGGAAAAATGCCTTGCTTAATATTAGAACCAGTTTAGTTAGGATTTGGGGGAGGCGGCATGATTGAAGAACGTGAGTGTTGTTGACGACAGTGTCGTTGGTAAAAGTAGCTCCAGTTCCACAGCTTACGATCTGAGCCATCATGTGGCCACTCGTGTAACAGGCTTTCAGAACTGAGAGAACTTTGGTAGACTAATCAAGATGACATAGGTTATCCCGCGGCAACAAAGACACCTACATCTCATAGCTTAATTCAATGTATGCTTCCTTTTCTCTTGTTCATGTTTTATGTTCTGTGGAAGTTTACAGGTGAGATCTTACTCATAGAGGCTCTCGGGATTGAGACTGACAGAAGCTCCATCTGACTTACTTTTACTACTATAGAGGCAGAAAAAGAGTGATGAATCAAGCACTGGCTTCTAAAGCTTCCTCCCAGATGTGAAGCATATCTCCCCTAATCATATCTCCTCTGCTCACATTTCACTGACCAAAGCCAGTCACATGGCCATCCTCAGCTTCAGAGAGGTTGCGAAGGCATTCCCACTGTGTGCCTGGGTGCCAGCAACTCAGAAATATTTGGTGAATGCCTCTGTGACTACTAGTAGTTTAGTTCTCATGCCTATGTTCCAGTTTTGTCCTCTGAAAGGCCAAATCCGAAATTCAAAATCTTACAAACAGGTTTATACTTGAAAACGGGTAAACATTCTCATAACAAAGCTTAATCATATTCATGGGATTATTATTGCAAACTCTATGCATCACACCTAAAGAGGAGCTCTCTGGATTCCTCAGCTCAGAAGCTGTCTCATTAGTTGGTCCCTAAGACCACAGTTGGGAGACCGGTCCTACCTACTAAGGAAGTTTCACCGGCCAGGGCAAAATAAAAAAGAAAGAAAAAACCAGGATAAATGAGCTTTTCAGAAAGCAAAATTCACTCATTTTAAGGAAATGTCCTAGCTTCTATCACATATTTATTATTTTTTTGAGGTTAAAAAAGGCTTTTCTTTATGAAATGGTGGTGATGATAGTTGGTAGAAGTTTTTTATTTTTTTAAATAAATTTATGGCTGAGTGCGGTGGCTCACACCTGTAATCCCAGCACTTTGGGAGGCTAAGGCAGGTGGATCACCTGACACCAGGAGTTTAAGACCAGCCTGGCTGACAAGGTGAAACCCCGTCACTACGAAAAACAAAATTAGCTGAGTGTGGTGGCACTTGCCATAATCCCAGCTACTCAGGAGGCTGAGGCAGGAGAATTGCTTGAACCCAGGAAGCAGAGGTTGCAGTGAGCTGAGATCACACCATTGCACACCAGCCTGGGCAAAAAGGAGCAAAATTCCATCTCAAAAAAAAAAAAAAAAAAAGTAAATTTACTTGGCCAAATAAAATGTTAGTGTCATTATAACACCTTTTTTTGTTTTCTTAAGTTTTTAGCAATCAGTCATGAAACAATAGTTTAAAAGACACGCATCTGGTTTCCCCTTTGTTTTCAAAGAAGGATGCTAGAAAATAAAGTGATGTATCCCCCAAACACACACATTTAATTGGAGAAAGAACCCCTAACCAATTCTTGAATTCTAATTTTGAATTGGCTGAATGGCGTGAATCTTTCTTTCTCTGGAACAGCCTTACAGAGACATGACCATTAACAGCATTTGCAAGACAAGATTAAAGTCCACGATTACTTTACTCACTGTGAAGCACATGAGGAATAAGAACGAGATGGGAAAAATGTGAGTGGCTTAACGTCAAACACTTTGTGAATGAGACGAAGTCCTGACTTTGGACAGTGGTCCGTTTATAGACACTGTCTTTGAAACTGCCTGCAGAGCCTCCTGAGATCTGCTAATATGGCTGTTGAATTGGGGCATTTAAAAACTCCTGATGGTTGCAATGTGCATCAGTTTTGGGGGGTGGGGAAGTCCCATCTCTCCCATTAAGAAGACATGAGCAAGGAATTTATGCTGCTCAGACAACATAAAAATCAGCTGTGAGAGGATTGGGCCAGAAAACCAATGAAAAGGGGTTGACCAAAAGATTAAAAATCAGAAAAAGAGGTTTGGAATTGCTGAGCTTTCTAATAATAATAATATTGCCCCCTGTGATTATGGCCATTCATGTTGTCCCCCGGTAATGAGAGCTGTGAGAGTGACAAAGTGTTACCTGTCAAGGGTCACAAGAGACAATCAGTGTGACGATGGAAAGAGAGACTGGTGCCTGTCACCTAGGAATGACAGGGGATATGGCCGAGGGGGATAAAGAGTGAGGAGGGGGTGAGTATCTCTTCCTTGGTGGAAGTCGGAGTAAATGTAGCCACTGAACTTCTGATAGAGAACAAAGTCTACTTATTTAAAACAGAGCAGCCAGGGGAGGAGCAATCCTCCACCATCAACTATGTAATTGTGAATAAATCTCTGACTGGAGAGATTCTGAGTTGGTGGGGTTAGCTGTTCCTACATTACATGTGGTAAACTGTGGCAGAAACAGGTTCAAACCATTGAGTGGTGGGTCTTTATGCAGAATAAAATTAATGTGCCTTTCCTTAACCGCTTTGGCTGTTGGACCATGTAAACACGTTCTGAGTGCCACATCTCTAGCAGAGGCTAATCACTGGGAGATGCAGATTCCCACAAGTTTCAGGCATCTTGGGATCACAGGTCTAGAGTGGGATCCTGCAGCCTCTCTGCCAGATTCCCAGGAATTATCTCACTACTGTGGCTTTAAGACAATATGCACTGCAAAAGGAAGGTTATTTATATTATATATTTAGCCTAACACTAGGATAACATCCTTTGGCACGGCCATTATCTGATGGTATTTGAAACTGAACCAACTTCCTATTTCCAGGCATTAACAAATGAGAGTCTTCTTGTTGTCTAATGTTATTTCCTGGATTTAAGACTGATTTCTTTTTCCCAGTTCATTCACATTTCTTTAAAGAAAAGATCTCCTTTAGACAATTAAATTTCCCAGAATTGTTTAGGCATTGTTATTGTTCTCAATGAGAATATTTCCTTTTTAACTCTAGTTATGCAACTTGATGGGAATTTTCTTGAGTATCTATCATTGCCATACGCAGAGAACTTGCAGGACACTTGACAGATAAATCAACCAGCCTGTCAAGAGTCAGAATCTTAATTTAGATCATTCATTCCAACAAGTCTCTGGCCAGACAGGATGCAAAATTGAATCAGGCATGACATTTGCCCTCAAAACGCTTATAATTTAGAAGGGGAGATGAAAAGGTACATTGATTGTATGTAAAGCATGATTATCATAGCCCACCTTCTCTCCTCTCGGCTACTTCTTGGAATACAATTAGGGGAAGGGAGAGAGAATATTATGCATGAAAATGCAGCATACTTATTAGCTAAGTATAAGTCTCATTATATGACTGGAGAGTGACAGTCTGTACTCAGGATTCAGAAAATGCCGTTTTGTCTAGTGAGAGACAGTATATGATTGTCAGTAGGAATATGGGCTCTACAGCCAGATTCTCTGGGCCCAAATCCTGCTCTGCCACTTACTATGTTTGAGATTTTGAGTAAGTTCTAATCTTCTGAACCTCAGTTACTTTGTGTAGAAATGGATATAAAATCAGGTTATTGTAAAGTTGGAATGCATTTAACAAGTTTAAATTGTGTAAAATAGTGTCTGGCATGTTGTAAGTGTCCATCCATTATTATTAGTAAACTTGTAGGAGATTCCCATATTCTTAAACACAATTTTTGCTACTGATATTTTATTTCCATTTAAATGTGGTAAAAAACACATCATATTTACCATGTTTATGTGTAGAGTTCGATAGTATTAATTTATTCACACTGTTGTGCTGACTAATTAATTTATTTTTCTCTATAGAAAGGGTTTTGCTAAGCAATGGGTAAAGGATTTCCTATCCAATAAACGGCAATGGGATAACTGGCTAGTCATATGCAGAAGATTGAAACTGAACCCTTACCTTACACTTTATACAAAATTAACTAAAGATAGATTAAAGACTTAAATGTGAAACCTAAAACTATAAAAACCCTGCAAGACAACCTAGGCAGTACCATTCAGGACATAGGCATGGGCAAAGATTTCATGATGAAGACACCAAAAGCAATTGCAACAAAAGCAAGAATTGACAAATGGGATCTCACTAAACTAAAGAGCTTCTGAACATCAAAAGAAACTATCAATAGAGTGAACAGACAACCCACAGACGGGAAGAAATGTTGCAAACTATAATCTGACAAAGGTCTAATATCCAGCATCTTATAAGAAACTTATATTTACAAGAAAAAAAAAACCCATTAAAAAGTGAGCAAAGGACATGAACAGACACTTTTCAAAAGAAAACATAAATGCGGACAGTATTCATATGAAAAAACATCACTGATTATCAACATCACTGATTATCAGAGAAACACAAATCAAAACCACAATGAAATACCATCTAACACCAGTCAGAATGGCTATCATTAAAAAGTCAAAAAATAACAGATGCTGGAGAAGTTGTGGAGAAAAAGGAGCACTTTTACACTGTTGGTGGGCATGTAAATTAGTTCAGCTATTGTGGAAGACAGTGTGGTGATTCCTCAAAGACCTAAAGATAGAAATACTGTTTGATCCAACAATCCTATTACTGAGTATACACCCAAAGGAATATAAATCATTCTATTATAAAGACACTTGCATGCACGTGTTAATTGCAGCACTATTCACAATAGCAAAGATATGGAATCAATCTAAATGCCCATCAGTGATAGAGGAAATGTGGTACATATATACCATGGAATACTACGCAGCCATAAAAAGGAATGAGACCATGTCCTTTACAGAGACATGGATGGAGTTGGAGGCCATTATCCTTAGCAAACTAACACAGGAAGAAAAAACCAAACACTGCATGTTCTCACTTATAAGTGGGAGATAAATGATGAGAACACATGGGCACATAGAGGGGGGGACACCGGTGCCATTTGGAGGGTGGAGGGTAGGAGTAGGGAGATGATCAAGAAAAACAACTAATGGGCACTAGACTTAATACCTGGGTGACAAAATAATCTGTACAATAAACACTCGTGACACAAGTTTACGTATGTAACAAACTAAACTTAAAAGTTAAAAAAAAAAGTGGGTCTCATTGTGTTGCCCAGGCTGGTCTCAAACTTCTGGACTCGAGTGAACCTACCCCTTTGGCATCCCAAAGTGCCCAGCCTTAGATATTCATACATCCATTTAATTTTAGAGACGTGGGGGAGAGGGGCGGGAGTCTCTCTCTGTCACCGGGGTTGAGGTGCAGTGGCCCCATCATAGCTCAGTACAGCCTGGAACTCTTGGGCTCAAGCAATCCTCCCACCTTAGCCTGCCGAGTAGCTGAAACTACGGGAGTGCACTACCTACCATGCTGGGCAAAACACTAATTTTAAGCACAACTGTGTGCTTTCACTCATAAGATCGTCAGCTTTTGAAGGACCTCAGCCTTCCTCTAGTTGTAACTCCTCTCGTTCTGAGGAGATCTTTCCCTTTCCTGCAGAACGTCTCCCGAAACCTTCTTCACAATCCTCCCTCCTATCCCTGAACCACCTGCAAGGAGTTTTGTGCCAAGCCTCTGGCACATGGCACATTCTATCTCATGATGTGATTTGGTTTTATATGTCCGTGCTCTCCTTCTGGCCTGGAGGTGAGCTGCTTAAGGACACAGAGCCCACGTGTAACCCTTCCTTGTACCCATTGTCCTATAGCAGGTGCTACCTAGGGGGTGCTCTAGTAGTTTCCTTGAATGAACCGAAGAGAAGGGTTGAGTCAGCGGCCTAGGAGCAAGCTTGCATGGACTCCTGTGTCCTGAAACCAGCCTGTGTCCGGGAACCACCCCAGAACTGCTAGAAGATGCTAGAAATTGGAATTCCATCTCATTTCTAAACATCTGCTGCCACTCATCTCTTCAGGGTCATCAGTCATCCCCCGCTGTCCCCCCACCCCCTGCACTTTGTATAATTGAGTCTCTCGCATCCCTCCATCTTCTCCATCACTGTGTGGTCACTTGTCAAATCACGCGTCTGGAAGGCGCCCTCCTATACCCCGGGCCGAAGGCCTCCCGCACTTCCCCTCTTGTTTCCTCCAGAAATGAGCCACAGTGAAAGCAAACTTTCTGAGGTCCTGAGATCCCGGAAACAGGCTGTGAGGGCCGCCGGCCCCGCCCGCTCCAGCTGCGTGTGTTTGTGTGTGTGTGTGTGTGTGTGTGTGTGCGCGCGCGTGTGTCAGGGGCCAACGCTGGAAAGGAAACCGCGGCCTCGCTGAGGAGAAGAAAGGAGCCGCCCCCTGCGTTGCCAGCCCCCTCCCCACTTCCCGTCCTGCGCACCGCTCCCTTCCCCCGCCTCAGGCCTCGGGGAGAGAGCAGCAGGCGGCCCAAGCGGAGCGGGAGGAGCTGGCAGCGGGAGGAGCATGCCAGGCGGGGTTCCTCAGGGCGCCCCGGCCGCCTGTGGCGGCGGCGTGGGCCACTGCGCAGGTAGGGGAGCTGCCACCATGTCCTAGCATGTCCTGGGGGGGGTCCTGGCAGGTAGGGCGCGCTCTGGCCCCCAGGAAGTCGTGTAGGTCGGGGCGTGCCTCTGTTGACAACCCCTTTCGAGGTGAGGGAAACTGAGGCAGGACGCCCGGCGTGCGGGGTTAGAGAAGAGCGAGTCTTGGGCTGCCAGCCTGGCGCCAGCGCCGAGCCGGGCCAGGTCCCTGACCCAGGACTGTGCAGCGATCCCCCGGGACCGGCAGTTTTCGAAACTGCGGGAGACGGACCGCGCCCCCGCTGCGTGTTCTGGTGACCGGGGGAGGGTTGCCAGGGCGTGTTTGGGGTTTGGATCCGTCTCGGGACACCTGCGCCGCGTGCACTCTCCTTGCGGTGCGCCCCAGCCTTCGCCCCCACGGGACAGGGGACGTCCTACCCACCTTAATCTCCAGACCCAGCTGGATCTCTGGTTCCACCCCTTCGGGCACCTAGAGGGAGGAGGCTGGGAGAGGGACCAGGAACTGGTGCCTGTGCCTCCCCTAGGGGCTGCTCTGAAATCAGTTCCACCGCCCACTTCCTACTAGGCACGCCCATGGCCCAAGCCGGACACTGCTCAGTTTCCACCGCCCGGAGCGCGGGTCTCGCTGTCAACTCTTAGAGACCACTGAGTGGATGGTGGTTTTTCAACAATGACAGGACTTCTACCTTCTCACTCTTAAAATATTCACAAAGGAATGTGAGGTTTTCCAAAGTCAGTGAAATTTGGAGTTAGGGATTAGGGAGTGCTGCCTTGTGTCCTTGCTGGGCGAGGACAGGGCTGGGTCAGTCGCTTAACCTGTCAGAGCCTCAGTCTCCTGAAATGTAAAAGAGAACACTCATAATCTGGCCTCCCCTGTGTCGTTAGCTTTGTTGTATGGGAATTCACTTTGCAAAGTGTTATCATCCACTGAACAAATTTGAGTTGAACAGCACTAGGACCATATAAGCTGGGGTTTGGAGATAGTCTGCCTGCATGTCAATCCTGGACTTAGTTATGCCTCAGTTTCCCCCTTTATAAAGTGGACAATATGACAGTACCTGCTTCATAGTGTTGTTATGTGGTTTAACTGTGATGGTGGACGTGAAGAACCTCACCCAATGCCTGAGTTACCCAGCATGCTCTCAAAAAACCTTAGTGGCAATTTTTACTAAGCAAAATCTAAATAATTGGGAGTAGTGTGAGAATACCAGTTGGATTTTATTAATGTAGGAATAGCAGGACATTTAAAAATAAATGTAGTTTTATTACGCTTAGCATGATACATGAAGTCCTCTGAGGTTCAGTTCTGTGCCACAGAGCAAAAAGAGCCCTGGACAAGAGACATGCTGCTTTTCCGGCTCTTGGAGTTTGAGCCTGCTTTCTCATCTGTTTACAAAAAAGATAAAAGAAAAATGGGGGTAGTAATTACTGCCTTTTGTTCTGATCGCATTGTCTGAGGATCAAATGAGGTAAAAGATCTGAAGGCACCTCATGGAGTATGAGTCACTATGCACATATCACACATGATAGTACTAGGAGGGAATAATAACATCTGCGGGTTTTTAGAACTTAAAATGTGCCAGACATTTCATTAAGAATTCCTTTGATGAACTCCTCCCCCGCATCTTTATGGGGCTGGGATGACAGTCCTCACTTCCCTATGACAAAATGAGGTTCAGGGTCACCCTGCTTGGTTTCCAAGCTCACAGAGCTCTTAAGCGTAAAGCCAGGATTAGAACCCTGGTGGGTGCCACTCACAGCTGTGTTCTCGGCCACTGGCCAAACTGAAATTGTAGGGTGGAGCTGTGATTCAGAACAGACCTATATTAGATTTTAGGTAACTTTTTGTTTTTCTTTAAGAGATATAGGGTCTTGCTCTGTCACTCAGGATGGAGTGCAGTGGCAGTCATGGCTCACTGTAGCCTTGAACTTCTGGACTCAAGCGATCCTCCTGTCCCAGCTTTCTGAGTAGTTGGGATTACAGGCAGATGTCACCATGTCCAGCTAATTATTTTTTTAGAGATGGAGGCTTGCTATGTTGCTCGGGCTGGTCTTGAGCTCCTGGCTTCAATCATTCCTCCCACCTTGGTCTCCCAAAGCACTAGCATTACAAGCACGAGCCACTGGGCCCAGCCTCCATCCTGCATATCTATACACCCAAAATGTAAGACTGAATTGTTAGTTCTGGCAAAAGAGGCTTTGGGGTAATTTTAATTTCTTTCAGCCTTGTTTTATAAAATATACTTTAAACTATCTTCTTGTATAACGAATGATGACAATTTGCAGAAAAGTTATTAAAACATTGAAGGAACAGATTGCGAGATCTCATTGCAAATCTCAAAGTGGTATCTGGATTAATGTTTTGTTTTAACACTCATTTGCCAGAACCTTTAGGATACTACATTAGGTGTTAACAGGGATCCAGGCTTTGGGCGTCATGGTTACCTTGCAGGGCTGGGCCCCAGGACTTTTCTGCAGAAAGCTCATTGTTCGCCCAAGATGCCGCCAGCGGAAGCAGAAACTTCCGAGAGGAGCATGAATGCTCTTTGTGCTGCAGAAACAATTCCTAGTTTATTTGTTTCCTAAATTAAGTTTATCTTATTGGTTTTTGTTTTTCCAGAAGCAATGCTTGCTCATTACAGGAAGCACAGAAAACTGCAAACAAATAAATGAACATTAAAAACTACTGTAATCTCACCAGGGTAGACAAATAGCTTGGTGTCTCTGTTCTTGTAACCCATTTTTCTTTTTTTTTTTTTGAGATGGAGTTTTGTTCTTGTTGCCTGGGCTGGAGTGCAATGGCACAATCTTGGCTCACCGCAACCTCTGCCTCCCGGATTCAAGCAATTCTCCTGCCTCAGCCTTCCGAGTAGCTGGGATTACAGGCATGTGCCACCATGCCCAGCTAATTTTGTATTTTTAGTAGAGACAGGGATTCTTCTCCATGTTGGTCAGGCTGGTCTCGAACTTCTGACCTCAGGTGATCCACCCACCTTGGCTTTCCAAAGGGTTGGGATTATAGGCGTGAGCCACTGTGCCCGGCCTCTTGTAACTCATTTTTCTATGCTGCATGTATCCGTTTGTGTCTTTCAAAAATGGGATGCAAACTATTACTGTTTTGGTTAAATGGCAAAAATAGCACTTGCTAATTGCTCAAATATTATGACATTAACGTAGAAAAAAAGTCAATTTCTCATGTTCATTAAAAAGTTTTCTTTTTATAAAATCTAAATATTTTGATTGGAGAAGGATTAGAGACTAAATTGTTGATGTTTGAATTTTATTGTGGTTTTGGTTAAAGTTTGATGCAGGACCGTCAGAGCAAAGAGAGGGTACAATGGTGACCTTTAAACAAGATTTTTTTTTTTTTGAGACTGAGTCTTGCTCTCAAAAATCACACCACTGCATGAGGCTGGAGTGCCGTGGTGTGATTTCGGCTCACTGCAACTTCCGCCTCCTGGATTCAAGTGATTCCCTTGCCTCAGCCTGCCGAGTAGCTAGGACTACAGGTGTGCACCACCACACTCTACTAATTTTTGTTTTTTTAGTAGAGACAGGGTTTCACCATGTTGGCCAGGATGGTCTCAATCTCCTGACCTTGTGATCTGCCTGCCTCAGCCTCCCAAGGTGCTGGGATTACAGGCATGAGCCACCATGCCTGTCCCCTTAAACAAGATTTAAAGACCAGCACACAAAGTTTCTGAGTACAAAAATAGGTAATATTTTAGGTTAGGGTCATTAGACCAGAATTAGAATCATTCTTTTTTTTTTTTTTTTTTACTTAAAAAAGATGGGATCTCCTTATGTTGGCCAAATTGACCTTGAACTCCTGGCCTCAAACAACTCTTCTGCCTTGACCTCCCAAAATGCTAGGATTACAGATGTGAACCATCGCATCTGGCCAGAATGATTCTTTTGATAATAATGATGGTAATTCAGTTTATATGCTGTGTTCTTATGCAACCCAAGCAAAGCCCACTGCTTCCAGAGATTCCCTTGGCAGCCACCCTGGGTTGAGGAGGGTCCCCTCCTGGCACAGCTGGAACCACCAGTGAACAGCCATTTTTCAGTCAGCACCATTTAGTAGTATAAGACTTTTGGCCTCGAAGTGTCTTCTGTTGTTAGTTAGTTCCTGATTTTAATGACTTTGTGGTAAAAATTCCTTAGCAAATGACTTCTGTGCAACAATCATGCAATTTTAAAAATTCCAGATGCTTTAGCCGTTCAGAATCCATTTTTTCTTTCAAAACCAGAGTTCACCAGCTGCTTCTCTTGAGCCAAGACTTTGCAATCAGCTTTTAAATGTTCACACCAAGTAGAAGCAAGAAGGGAAAACTGTGGCTGACCAATGAATGAAATATTGATATTTAGCTTTAGAAGGTAGGCAGGGACTGCACACTGCTGCCAGGACAGTCCTCACAAAGCACAGATCTGATTGGGTTATTGTTCCTCTGTGGAAAGGGCTTTCAGAGACTCATTATCTCTCCTCAAGCAAATTCTTAGCGTCCCTTTTCAAGCCTTTCATGCACTGGCCCTTAAACACCTAACACTGACATGCTGGCCTTTTTATTGTGAACATTATTCTGCCCACCAAGAATATTACAGAACCCATCTTCCTTGCTCCCAATCTGAACACATCAAAATGTCATTCCTCATTTACGATCTAGCCAATAATGCTTCTCAGCCTTCTCTGGTTCTCTGGAATCATCTGCTCTCTCTTTCTTCTGTTATAGTTTTTTATGGATATAACCTGTTTTTCTGACTCCAATGTAAACTCCTTTAGCTCAAGGAAGTTGTCTGGCTTATCTCCTTACTCCCTCAGCTGTAGAGTACATTTATGGTTTACTCTATTCTCACTGGATTAGACCAAACTCTTAATTATATTTAGGATGGATTAATCCAGTGTTAGATTAACCAAGTCTATTATTTTTATATCATTTGAAACCAATCAAGAGTTTTAGAAGTTCAGTTCAGTTTAAGTATTTATTGAGATGCATAAACCATATAGTCAGATACCATGGTAGCTCTTGAATATAAAAAATGTATATATGCATATGTTTGTGTATATATAAACTGATATATAAATTTAAATAGAGTTGTCCATACCATTGAGAAGCCTATAGTCCTGTGGAAAAAGAGAATTAATTCTCATGAAGTTTCTGGATATTGTTTCATCAGAATGATTGGGCACATCGGGGTGCACCAAATCCTTAAGAAGTATCTAGCACCTACTAGATGCCTAATAAATACTTTACAGGCTGGATGGATAGATGGAGGAAAGAAGAAAGACTTCTTTAATTTATAATTTACCTATTGCTGAATTTACTCCTAGGTATGACAGTTACGAAAACAATTTACTCAATATTGATTTCCACACTGTGTATGAAAATGTACTGCTGTTCCTTCAGAAAGAGATATATAGTTCTCCATTTGTAGACCACTGAGTTAATTTCCTGGTTGTGGTGTTGCTTTTGCTTACTTTCACTCACATTTTCTCCTCTGTAGGATGGCAGCTCTGTAGGGTGGACACATGCTTTGGGAGACCTGCAGCTGTTTGTGTCTTAGGGCCGTGGTGAAGGGGAGTGACTCACTGACCCAGAACTCATGATCTCATCTCTCACCCAGCTGGCTAATCGGCCTTGGGGACAGGAGGATGAGCTCTGCAATCCCTCCTAATCATGCAGCTTTTGTGTGTCTTTCTTTACTTTACTTAAATTGTAATTTGAATGGAAAAATGGACAAGTTCTATCATTTGAATTTAACCTTTATATATTTTCTTGACTGTGATTTGGGATTACCTAAGTGCATTCATTCAAATATTTATTGTGTGAAAAGTTTTTTGAAACTTGTTTTGAAAAGCATAAGGTAATAAATGATACAAGGTATTGATATTACCTCTGTTTTTCCCATTTCAAGGAGTCAGAACAGGCTCAGTGGAAACAAAATGAGATATCCTATGGGAGTTACTTTCCTTTCAGCTAATCTGGATATGAATTTTTATTGACACTATCTGTAAAATTTTATTCAGCTTTTTTAACTTTAATTTTTAAAAATTTTGCTTTAAGTTCTGGGATACATGTGCAGAGCGTGCAGGTTTGTTACACAGGTATACATGTGCCATGGTGGTTTGCTGCAGTGGCAACTTGTCATCTAGGTTTTAAGCCCCACATGCATTAGATATTTGTCCTGATGCTCTCCCTCCTCTTGCCCCTCACCCTGCAACAGGCCCCAGTGTGTATTGTTCCCCCTCCTTGTGTCCACGTGTTCTCATTGTTCAGCTCCCACTTATGAGTGAGAACATTTGGTGTTTGATTTTCTGTTCTTGTGTTAGTTTGTTGAGAATGATGGTTTCCAGTTTCATCCATGTCTCTGCAAAGGACGTGAACTCATTCTTTTTTATGGCTGCATAGTATTCCATGATGCATATGTGCCGCATTTTCTTTATACAGTCTATCATTGATGGGCATTCGGGTTAGTTCCATGTTTTTGCTGTTGTAAATAGTGCTGCAATAAATATACATGTGCATGTGTCTTTTTAGTAGAATGATTTATAGTCCTTTGGGTACCCAGTAATGGGATTGCTGGGTCAAATGGTGAATTTTTCATTTATATAAATGTATGGGGTACAGTGCAATCTCATTACATGCATAGTTTGCCTAATGGTCAAGTCAGGGCTTTTAGGATGCCCATCACCCAAATAATATACATCGTATCCATTGAGTAATTTCTCATCCTTCACCCCTCCTATCCTCACCCTTCTGAGTCTCCCTCCATTGTCTGTCATTCCACTTTCTACATCCATGTGTGCACATGATTTGGTTCCCACTTATATGTGATATTTGTCTTTCTGTGTCTGATTTGTTTCATTGAAGATAATGGCTTCCAGTTCCATCCATGTTGTTTCAAAAGGCATGATTTCATTTTTTATGGCTGAATAGTTTTCCGTTTTGTATGCATACTATATTTTATTTATCCAGTCCTCTGTTGATGAACATGTAGGTTGATTCCATATTTTTGCTGTTGTGAATATTGCTGTGATAAAACATGTGAGTGCAGATATTTTTCGGATACATTGATTTCTTTTCCTTTGGGTAGATACACAGTAGTAGGATTGCTGTATTAAATGGTAGTTTTATTTTTAGTTCTTTGGGAAATCTCCATAATATTTTCCATAGAGGTTTCAATAATTTACTTTCCCAGCAATAGTGTATAAAAGTTTCCTTTTCACTATTCACTGCATTCTCTTCAATATCTGTTATTTTTTGACTTTTGAATAATGGCCATTCTGACTGGCAGAAGGTGGCATCTCATTGTGGTTTCAATTTGCATTTCTCTGATTAGCAGTAATGTTGAACATTTTCTCATATACTTGTTGGCCATTTGTATGTCTTCTTTTGAAAAATGTCTATTCATGTCCTTTTCCCACTTTTGGATGGAATTATTTTTGTTATTGTTGTTGAATTGTTTGGGTTTCTTGCATATTCTGGATGTTGTTGGATGCATAGTTTGCAAATATTTTCTCACATTTTGCAGGTTGTTGGTTCAGTCTGTTATTTCCTTTGCTCTGCAGAAGCTTTTTAGTTTAACAAAATGCCATTTGTCTATGCTTTTGTTGTTGTTGTTGCCTGTGCTTTTGAGGTCTTAGTCATGAATTCTTTGCATAGACCAATGTCCAGAAGAGTTTTCCCTTGGTGTTCTTCTAGTATTTTTATAGTTTTGGGTCTTATTTTTAAGACTTTAATTCATCTTTAGTTGATTTTTGTTTATGGTGAGGTATAGGAGTCCAGTTTCATTCTTCTGCATATGGCCATTCAATTTTTCCAGTCTCATTTATTGAAAGGGGTGTTCTTTGCCCAATGTATGTTCTTGTCAGTGTTGTCAAAGATAAGTTGGTTGTAAATATGTGGCTTTATTTCTGGGTTTTTTATTTTGTTTCATTAATCTATGTGTCTATTTTTATACCAGCCTATTTTTTACTTATTGCTTTATTTACTCTTTATTCTCTCTTTTAATGAGTAAAAGATCCTTTTTAAAAGACAATATCTAAATTAGGAGACTGTCTGTGCCAATACAATGAATAATTATTAATCATTTATAGAGCAGGGAAAGTGAATCACCAGGAATTTAGTGGAGAGAAATCCACTGTTTTGGATATGTCTTTGTATTAGTCTGGGGTAAATTTCTTGAGGACAAACCTTCTCTCATTTGCCTTCTTATAATTCTTGCTACATATATAGTAACAATAAAGACTTACTGAACTGGATTGGTTTAAAACAGCATGTTTACTATAGCCACCATGGCATGCAAGGGTAGGTAGAATTGCCCCCAACCAGGGGGTGACTCTTGAAAGATTACATGGAGATTAGGTAGCAGTTGGGTTGGAAAGCGGAGCACAAGGCACTTGCCTTAATGTTGCTTTGGGTCACAAGCACGCTTTCATGTAGATTGCATGTTCAAGATCAATATGCAGAAGCGGCAAAAATCTCCAAAGGGGCCTTCAGCTACACATTTCGCGAGAGAAAAATGTCCATTCCCCATATCAAAGCACATCATCGTGATTTTAATTTGGAGTGGATTTAGGGGACTGATGAACCTGGGGTACTGCAGCATCCCCCTAACCAACCCTTGCCCCTCTGGTGCTCCCAACACCTCCTGGGTTCATCATTTGTCGTGAAGTATGGTGCATTCCTGAAACATTGGACAAATGCATCTTCTGGAAGCACAGGGGTATATTCCAAAGGTAAATGTCATTTAAGTTGTGATCAAAATACTTTAACTTGTTTGTTATTTTTGTGGATAAGTGTTGGTTAACTACAACTGGCCGAGAGGCCAGGTGAAAGGACGTGGATGGGGAAGGAGGGTCAGGGCCCTGTGTAAGTCCTCTAGTGTCTCTAGATCTCAGTGCCCTCCCTTGTAATAATATCAGCCCTCAATTTACAGAGTTGTGGTGAAGGTCCAATATGATCATCGTTTGTCACAACCTATCATCATTTATGTGTAGAGAACTGCTTTTACTATAAACTTGGTTGTATTGTCCCCAGCATCCAGTCCTGCCTGTAATCTGATTGCTTTATTGCTTGTCCAGTGATCTGTGGCTCCCTCCTGTCCTAATCCGGTCCAAGTAGATTAATGTTATCTGATTCACGTTAGTGTTTCTACAGATATATAATGTTATCTGAATCACGTTAGTGTTTCTACAGCAAAACAGATGCCTGTTCCCACTAAGGAGGATAAAGACTCTAAATTGCTTCACATCTGTGCGCATGAGGTTCTGCCACCATGTGAGTTCAGTCAGATCAGATTACTGCCAGATGAATTAGAGAAAGCTTGTGGTTCTCAGAGAATTTTGGATTTTGGAATTAGATATGATGGTGCATCATGGACTTGTACTTAATAGCTGTTTTGCTACTTCCCCCTCCCCTTCCCTTCTTTTCCTCCGCCTCCATTTCCAGTTCTTAGCCTCAGTTACTATTGCACTGCCTCTGTTTCTTGAGACAGGCTGCTGATACGCTGCCTTTGGTCTCTGAGCCATGAGGCACAGCTCTGCATAAAGGAGGAACAGATGAACAGGAGAGTGTCTTGGGGAAGATGAGCACAAGACGTCATAGAGTTTTATTGTTCACCCACAGCTTCAGCACATTTCCTGAGCATGAGTGCGGACTGGCTTCTCCATAAAGCAGCACAGCAGTATGCTCTGAGTGGGAGTGCCTCCTGAACTCAGTTTCCAAAACTATGGGCTCAGCAGACCTCCTTGATATATATATATTTGTTTTTTTTTTTTTTTTTTTTTTTTTTGAGACAGGGCCTCCTTCTGTTACCTGTGCTGGAGTGCAGTGGCATGATCACAGCTCACTACAGCCTCTACTTACTGGCCTCAAAACTTACTGGGTTTTCCTTCTAGTTCTTTTCATGTCTTTGTAACCAATTCCTCCCATCTCAGCCCCGCAAGTAGCTGGGACTACAGGAGCATGCCACCATGCCTGGCTATTTTTATTTTTATTTTGTTTTTTGTAGAGACAGGGTCTTCCTGTGTTATCCAGGCTGGTCTCAAACTCCTGGGCTCAAGAAAGCCTCCTGCCTCTGTCTCCCAAAGTGCTGGGATTATAGGCATGAGCCACCATGCCGGGCCCCCTCCCTGGTTTTTGATCCTTGGTCGGATCCCTGGATTCTCCTACTTGGTTAGACTCTTTAGAGGGCCGACTTGTATAGACTCTCCTGATGCTGCCTCTTGCATGAATCCTTTGATGCCACATTTTGCAGCCTTAGGACAAATGATAACCTACCCTGTAGTCTGTCCATGCTCTGGAGACCCTGCTGGTATTGCAGGATGAACTGGACAACTGCTTTCATTGATAGACCTGAAGTAAAAGGGTTGGCACTGTCAAGGTGCCCTGTTAAATACCAATCAGCAATGACAATAAAGGTGAGCTATTCCTTCGGTGGGTAGGATGCTGTCTTGGGCTCTGAGTATCTCTAGTGCTGCTGGTGATGAGAAGATTTAGTGTGGATGATTGATACCAAATGTATCATGGACTGTGTAACAAAACATATAGGTTGGCTCTGCCACAGGAATTACAGTTCTAGAGCCAGTAAATCTTTGTTTTTTCACTGTGCAATAGAATTTTGGTTTTGCCTATATAACATTTTCATCTATATGAAATGTAAGCTTTATACAGTTCTCCATTAGGACATTGTGTGGATTTTGGTGTTTCTGAATTTCTTCTGGCTCAGAAAATTCACTGCTTTTGCTGGTATAATTTCATACCCAAAGAGGGCATTCTAACCTTAAAAGAAGTTCAGTTCAGCAGAGCACCTGTCATTGCCTTTCTCTCTAAAGACAGTTTTCCTTCTTCCTTGGCTTCTCAGGTGTTTTAGCTTCAGGGGAGGAAATAGTCACAGTGAAAATGTACTTAATAAAACTCTTATGAAAATGTACCCAACCTGAGTGTGCACTGGGACAGCGGAAGATGAGGACTCGGTTTATTGCCTTCCCACCAAACCTTGCCGGCTCTCTGTAAATTTTCAGAGCTGTCACTTGTGAGCTATTTCCACCAAGGAAGAGCTTCTGTAAAGTTGGGGACTTGGCAGGCCATTTCGCTAATCCTTTGGGTGTTCTTTTAGCATTGTCTGCAGTGAGTGTGGGAGTCAAAGGCCCTTCAGTGCAGAGATAATGCCAGTTTGTTTCCTGGAACCCCGAAGGAGCCAGAGTCAAAGGAGCTTTTTGTTTCACTCGTAGAAAAACCCACAGGAAATCCCAGCTTCAGATATTCCTATTCAGTCTTCTTGTCCCTTCAGATCTCACTGTGTTTAGGCCTCCTTCCTTTGAGTGAGGCAATACTGTACAAAAAATAAATAAATGAAAGAATGCCATTCATGGCAGCTTGGGGACTGAGCACATATACTGTGTGTATGGGGTTGGGGGCTTCCCCAGGACGCTGATGTCCTTGTTCTCCTAGCAGTCAAAAATTGGCCAGTGAAATGAAGAGAATACTAGCTACCTCATACTGTTAAGAGAATTGACTGTGGTCATATGTCATATGTATAGAGTTTCAAGTCCACACTGTTTCTGCCTCACTGTAGGCACTCAATATTATTATTGAGGAGCTATTATTAGATTTCACATCTCTACCAGCTCTTGTATCACTTATTTAGTATATGACTGGGAATAAGCCATTTAATTCTCTTCATCTGTAAGAAGGGAAGTACTAAAACTTGGGACTATTGTGAGGATCACATAAGATGAGAGATAAAAGGGCTTAGAAACGGTAGCATATTTCAGGTGGCCTGCAGCCTGCCGCTGTGCAGGTGATGTTCTACATAATGGTACTGGCCGATGGGTGAGTGGAGTCCTGGTGCTGAAGATGGCAAGCCTTTTGCTAATTCATCAGTGCAGAGGTGCCACCTTTTTCTAATTTGCCCTCCCTAAGGGGACATCTTTTTATATTTTACCACCTCAGAGAAGATGCCTTTTAAAAATTTGCACAATGGTACCATATGCGCCAGCTGCAATTCTGCCGACAAGAGAAAGTTGTTATTATCAGTGCAGCAGACAGAGAATTCTGGAGAGGGCACATGGCATGCTTTATCTGGCTCCAATTTGGTCATTTCAGTATAATTTCAATGATCTGATTGCCACAGAGTCAGAGGAGCAATTTTGCTATTGCCCCAATTCTAAATTTTCTCTAGGATTTTCCTTGAAGGCAAGGACTATAACCCCCACCCTCCCCATCACCTTTCTTCCTAACCACTGCCCTGCACATGTTCTTCAGCATGGACATTTGTTAATGACAGGTAAGAGTGTAGGCTGGCCTTTCACTTACCTTGCTGTGGTTTACTCTTTACTGCTAGGGCTAGGAGCCTGAAAGCTACATATCCCAGGCTTTCTTGCCAGCTCATTTGCTGTTAAATTCTGTTAATAGGAGGCACTGGTGAGAGACCAGTAAGAGGAAGAGAAAAACTTCCTGATTCTAGATTTTACTGTGAGGGCATTGCAAGCAATTGCTGTAGTGATAGTAAGGAAGGGGTGAGTTGGAACGCCAGCAACCCTGCAGGTAACCTTTTTTGGGGCTCCAATCTTGGTTGATGTAGCACTTCCTTGGTGGCTTCAGAGCCAACTGGCACAACCTCCTCCATAGTACAGCAGATTGAGCAGGCTGAGCGACAGCGTTTAGGAGCATTAATGATGGGTGTCTAGCTGTGACCCCCTTTTCCTTTTTGCTTCTACCCTCTCCTTCTCTTTTGCTCTCTTCTAGTTCTTTCCATAGCTTTGTAACCAATTCCCTATGTTAAATTTCCTCTGCTTGACATACCTGGAGTGGTCTCAGTTTCCCTGCACTTAGCATGTGGACTCTGTGAATCTGTTGGGTGCTTAGGGCCTGGGTTTGCACCCTAGGATAGTGTTACTGAATTCTTCCTTTCTCTTTCCATCCTCATCATGCATGCAGGATTGTCGCAGTAGCCTTTAAATAGATTTTCAGCCACCAGCCTCTTTCTGTTCAGTGTGGACATTATTGGTAGTTCAATTTTTCTAAAAATCTATTTTCTGGATCCACATTTCTGCTCAAAACTCTATTTTTATGACAACTGTTTAAGCATAGGTATAGTCATCTATGACCTAAACCCCAAAAGCAGGATTATAACCATGGCCACCTTTTCTGCAATCCTAATAACAGAGGAAGAGAGTTGCTTGTTCTTTCACCCTGGCTAGCTGGAAAGCAGGGAGCTCAGTGGAAACACACCAGTCATCATGCTCTTTGGAAAAGATCTTGAAGCCTGGCCATAGCTCCCACTGAAGCTCCTTTCTGCACCTTACCACTTCCTTGTTCAAGTCAAGCCAGGGCCTTTAGAGTGGGGACCTTCATTGCATTGCCCTCTCTTCGCCTCCCAAATGACAATATCCAGCTTTCAAGGTCTGTCTGATATCCCAGAGACTGGACAGTTTATGTCATGTCACTTTTTATACATGAATGAAAATAACTGTGAAATGTGCAGATGTGCTCTGAACCTAGATAAAATTGTTATTATCGTGGGAAAGGGTTTTCTTACCCATAGGTTTTCCAATTTGCTTGAAGTAATGCTTTCAGAATATTCAATATT
This sequence comes from Ateles fusciceps, assembly GCA_036589455.1. Lineage (NCBI taxonomy): Eukaryota > Metazoa > Chordata > Mammalia > Primates > Atelidae > Ateles > Ateles fusciceps. Next base: position 2,557,281 of record JAZHEH010002229.1, read on the forward strand.
GATGGGGAAACTCTCTTAAAGGAAATGGACATTACAGGGTCAACTGGAGGAAAAATAATACACTTAGTGGTCAAAGACAGCTTTGTTGTTTTTATATTTAAAAACATAGGCATTGTAAAAAGTCAAACAAGCTTGAAAAATACATGGGAGAAGATGAAATGATCACTGAAGTCACACATTCCTCACTGTTAATTATTTAGGGAACATTCTTCTAGAATGTTCACAGAGCCTGGATTATCTAACCATACAACTTTACCGAAACGGGATTATGCTGCATCTTGTTTTCTAACCTGAATTTTCCCCACTTGTTAGTATAGCACAGATACGTTTTCATGTCAACCATGAAATTGTTATTATTTTTTTTTTTCTGAGACAGAGTCTCACTCTGTCACCCAGGCTGGAGTGTAATGGTGTGATCTTGGCTCACTGCGACCTCTGCCTCACAGGTTCAAGCGATTCTCCTGTCTCAGCCTCCCGAGTAGCTAGGATTACAGATGCCTGCTACCACGCCTGGCTAATTTTTGTATTTTTAGTAGAGACAAGGTTTCACCATGTTGGCCAGGCTGATCTTGAACTCCTGACCTCAGGTGATCCGCCCGCCTTGGCCCTTCCAAAGTGCTGGGATTACAGGCATGAACCACTGTCCCTGGCCTAATGGTTATACAGTATTCCATGCTGACACCATAATTTACTCATCTAGGTACATTAAATTGGAAAGTTCATAGTCGTTGACCTTTAGAACATGGCAGTATTTATTAAGTTTTTGTATTTAAGGTGATGCTAGTTCTAAAGCATATATTCTGAAATCACAGTGGCTTAACACCTTAGAATTTTATTTCTCCTTATGTAAAGTTTAGTTTCTCTCCATTTGCTGATGGTTACCTCGAGGTACCAGGCATGGGTGGAGGGGCTGCTGTGCCTCACATGGCCATGCTGGGATTCAGGCCCTCTCTAGCATGTGGTTTGCAAGGTTGCCCAGGCCCTTGCCACCTAGCTGGCTGATAGTGGAAGACAGCAAAGAAGGTGTCACCAGAGGTTTTAGTGGCTCAGAACTGGAAGTGGCAGATACTGCTTCTGCCTACATTCCATTGGCCAGAATGTCACATGGCCATACAGAACTGCAAGGGAGACTGGGAAATGTCACTCATTTGTGTGTGTGGGAGGAAAGGAAGTAGGTTTGGTGAACACTAGTCAGTTTCTAACAGAGTTGGTTACCAAATTCCTGTTTTGCTTTTCTCCTCACACACAGAACACACCCCTCCCAGAGAGCAGAAGAGAATAAAATTATTTGCCTCCTCTCTAGCACTTCCCAATTTTCAGTAGTGGAGCAGGGAAGCATCATAGCATTAGAAGCTCCCATTTAGAACAGGGTAAAGAATGGGTAGCACAGTCATTACAGGCCCAAGCAACAATGGAATCCACCTGGACAGGCAAGGTGGAGGTTCTCAGCCAGGGGGGTGGGAGAACTTTCTTGATTAGACCTTGATTTTGCTCGGAAAGAAATCTCTTCTCAGTTGGTCTCCATGGCCCCGGCTCTGTCCTGGCGTCTCTCCTTGCACTTTATTCTCAACGGCTACGTTTGAAGTGATGCTGGGGAGTCTGCCATCTTAGGAGGGTACACAGCTTTGCAGCCCTTAGTGCCCTGCTGTTGTTTCAAGGCTCAAATAGACAAATGCCTTTAAAAAATTTTACTTTTAGTCTAGGGTCATGGTTTCTTTGGCCATACGTTTTTGTCAAAAATTTGGTAGGATTCTGTTTTGTTTTTTTTTTTTAATTAATTAATTTTATTTTTGACAAATAATTTACATATTTATGGGGTACAATGTAAAGCTTTCATATATGTATTCACTATGAAATGATTAAACCAAGCTAATTAACATATCCATCATGTTACATGCATATGTGTGGTGTGAATTTTTTTTTGTGTGTGTGTGGTATGAAATTCTCTTAGCAATTTTGAAATATATATTGTATTATTATTAACTATAGTCACTATGCTGTGCAGTACACCTCAAGCACTTATTCCTTCTGTCTAACCAAAGCTTTGTATACGTTGACCAACATCTTCCCATTCACTTCTACCCCTGCCCCAGCCCCTGCTAACCACCATTCTATTCTCTACTTCTGAGGTAGACTTTTTTAGATTACACCTATAACTGAGATCATGCAGTATTTTTCTTTCTGTGCTTGGATTACTTGTTTCTATTCTGTTTCTTCCGTTAAGTTTTTATGCCAATAGCAAATCCCAAAGTTTTTTTCCTAGATATTATTACCAACCTTGAATTATTATATTACTTTCTTACCTTAATGCCCCTTTCTCTCAATGAGATGGTGACTTCCTTGAGGCCTTCAAGGTCAGATGGGAAGGCAAAATTCTTAATGAGTTCTTTGCTACAAGGCTGAATCTTTTGACCTTTGTCACTCAAAAGCCTTTTCAATCTTGTTTGTTACTCTTCAGAATTTAGAAGCAGTCATTTTTTCCAAGGCTTTGTGCTGAGAAATTTCTGGACAAACGTCTGGACTGTATTCCCTTTCATTTATGCTTGCAAACCAACAATTTTTTTTTTAAATCATTTTAATAGCTTTAGGAGTACAAGTGGTTTTTGGTTACATAGATGAATTGTATAGTCCTGAAGTCTGAAATTTTAGTGTACCCAGGTTATGTACATTGTACCCAATATGTAACTTTTTAAGTCACCCCCTCCCACCCTCTCTTATTTTGAGTCTCTGAAGTCTATTATGTCACTCTGTGTGCCTTTGTATATCCATAGCTTAGCTCCCACTTACAAATGAGAAAATATGGTACTTGGTTTTCCATTCCTGAGTTACTTCACTTAGAATAATGGCGTCCAGTTCCATCTGAGTTGCTGTAAAATACACTATTTCATTGTTTTTTTATGGCTAACTAGTATTCCATGGTGTATATATACAGCATTTTCTTTATCCACTCATCGATTGATGGACACTTAGGTTGGTTCCATATCTTTGCCATTGTGAATTGTGCTATGATAAACATATGCATGCAGGTGTCTTTTTGATGTAATGACTCCTTTTCCTTTGAGTACATAACCCAGTAGTGGGATTGTTGGATTGAATGATGGATCTACTTTTAGTTCTTCAAGAAATCTCCATACTGTTTTTTATAGAGGTTATGCTGATTTATGTTACCACCAGAAGTATATAAGCTTTTCCTTTTCACCATATCCATGCCAACATCTATTGTTTTTGACTTTTTAATAAATGGCCATTCTGGCTGGGGGAAAGGTGGTTTCTCACTGTGGTTTTAATTTGCATTCCCTGATGATTAGTGATGGTGAGCAGTTTTTTGTATGTTTCTTGGCCATTTGTGCATGTTATTTTGAGAAATGTATATTCATGTCATTTGCCCACTTTTTAATGGATTTTTTTCCATTGCTGATTTATTTGAGTTCTTTGTAGATTCTGGATATTAGTGTATTGTCAGATGCATAGTTTGCAAATATTTTCTCGCATTCCTGAGTTGTGTGTTTACTCTGATGATTTCTTTTACTGTGCAGAGCATTTTAGTTTAATTAAGTCCTATGTAAGTATTTATTTATTTTTGTGATGGTTGCTTTTGGGGTCTTAGTTATAAATTCTTTGCCTAGGCTAATATCCAAAAGAGTTTTTCCTAGGTTTTGTTCTAGAATTTTTATGGTTTCAGGTCTTAGATTTAAGTCTTTAATCCATCTTGAGTTGATTTTTGTATATAGTGAGAGATAGAGATTCAGTTTCATTCTTCTACATGTGGCTATCTAGTTTTCCCAGCACCATTTATTGAATAGCAAATCCTTTCCCCAATTTATGTTTTTATATGCTTTGTTGATGATCAGTTGGTTGTAACTATTTGGCTTTATTTCTGGGTTCTCTCTTCTGTTATCTTTGTCTGTGTATCTACTTTTATACCAATATCATGCTATTTTAGTTACAATAGCCTTGCAGTATAATTTGAAGTCAGGTATTTCGATGCATCCAGATTTATTCTTTTTGCTTAGGATTGCTTTGGTTATGTGCTCTTTTTTTGGTTCTATATGAATTTTAGGATTGTTCTTTCTTTTTATTTTCTTCTTCTTTTTTTTTTTTTTTTTTTTGAGACAGGGTTTCACTCTGTCGCCCAGACTGGAGTGCAATGGCGCGATCTTGGCTTACTGCAACCTCCGCCTCCCAGGTTCAAGCAATTCTCTGCCTCAGCCTCCCGAGTAGCTGGGATTACAGGTGCCCACTGCCATGCCTGGCTAATTTTTTTTTGTATTTTTAGTAGAGAAGGGGTTTTACCGTCTTGGCCAGGCTGGTCTTGAACTCCTGACCTCGTGATCCACCTGCCTTGGCCTCCCAAAGTGCTGAGATTACAGGTGTGAGCCACTGCGCCCGGCCCTTCTTCAACTTTTAAGTTCAGGGGTACATATGAAGGATGTGCAGGTTTGTTACACAAGTAAATGTGTGCCATGGTGGTTTCCTGCACAGATCATCTTATCACCTAAGTATTAAGCCCAGTATTCATTAGTTATTCTTCCTGATGCTCTCCCTCTCACCTACCACCCACTGACAGGTCACAGTGTGTGTTGTTCCCCCTCTATGTGTCCATGTATTCTCATTATTTAGTGTCTACTTGTTTATTTAGCCCAATTTTTATTATAAGTATTCCAGCAATTAAACTTTAAATAATTATATTAACTGATATATGACACAGAACTAGGATCCTTACAAAAGTTTAGATCAGAGTTTCATTGCAATTAAGACCAGTATAGCCAAAAAATAGATGAACACTCTTCAAAGCCATAGGAATAAAAACAGGAGGTTTAATGTAATACAAATTGCGTATTCAACCAAATGGGATATTTTTATTTATTTATTTTTTTGAGACAGAGTCTCACTGTGTCCCAGGCTGGAGTGCAGTGGTGCAATCTCGGCTCACTGCAACCTCCGCCTCCTGGGTTCAAGCAATTCTCCTGCCTCAGCCTCCCGAGTAGCTGGGATTACAGGCAGCTGCCACCATGCCCAGCTAATAGCTCCCACTTATAAGTGAGAATATGTGATGTTTGGTTTTCTGTTCCTGTGTTAGTTTCCTGAGGATAATGGCTTCCAACTCCTTCCATGTCCCTGCAGAGGACACGATCTTGTTCCTTTTTGTGGCTGCATAGTATTCCATAATGTATATGTACCACATTTCTTTATCCAGTCCATCATTGATGGGCATTTAGATTGATTTCATGTCTTTGCTATTGTGAATAATGCTGCAGTGAACATACACATGCATGTATCTTTATAACATAATGATTTATATTTTTGGGGGTATACGCCCATAATGAGATTGCTGAGTCAAATGGTATTTCTGCCTCTAGGTCTTTGAGGAATCACCACACTGTCTTCCACAATGGTTGAACTAATTTACATTCCCACTAACAATGTAAAAGCATTCCTTTTTCTCTACAACCTCACCAGCATCTGTTGTTTTTTGACATCTTAGTAATAGCCATTCTGACTGGTGTTAGATAGTATCTTATTGTGGTTTTGATTTGCATTTCTCTAATGATCAGTTATGTTGAGCTTTTTGTCATATGTTTGTTGGCTGTATGTATGTCTTCTTTTGAAAAATGTCTGATGATAGATTCTTTTGCTGTGCAGGAGCTCTTTAGTTTAATTAGATCTCATTTGTAAGTTTTTGCTTTTGTTGCAGTTGCTTTTGGTGTTTTCATCATGAAATCTTTGTCCATGCCTATGTCCTGAATGGTATTGTCTAGGTTGTCTTGCAGGGTTTTTATAGTTTTGAATTTTACACTTAAGTTTTTAATCCATCTTGAATTGATTTTTGTATGTGGCGTAAGGAATGGGTCCAGTTTTAATTTTCTGCATATGGCTAGCCAGTTCTCTCAGAATCATTTATTACATATGGAGTCCTTTCCCCATTGCTTGTTTTTGTCTAGTTTGAAGATCAGATGGTTGTAGGTGTTGGGTCTTATTTCTGAGTTCTGTATTCTGTTCCATTGGCCTATGTATCTGTTCCTATACCAATACCCTGCTGTTTTGGTTACTATAGCCTTGTAGTATAGTTTGAAGTTGGGTAGCGTGATGCCTCCAGCTTTGTTGTTTTTGATTACTATTGTCTTGGCCATTGGGGATTTTCCTTGTCTGGGCCGTTTGTATTCTCTAAAGCTGGCAGGTTGGAAAGGCCAAGTCTACTGGACCAGAGTGATGGCAGCTGCCCCTCCCCACAGGAATTCAGACCTATCTCAGGCAGATTCCAACCTGTTGCTGTTGGCTGGCTGGAATTCCAAGCTAGTGGGTCTTAACTTGTGAGGTGCTTTGGAAGTAGGTCCTGCAGAACAATGCTGCTTGGCTTACTGGATTCAGCCCCCTTCTAGGGATATGTATGGATGGATTTCCCACTGTGCAGAGGATCCTGGGGCCAGAGTAGATAAAACTCCTGGATCTGTCTGTGTGCCTGAGTAGCTGCTCTGCTGAGACTCTACATAGCTCTGTGTGTTGGACCCAAGGCCCTGGTGGCATGGACTCACAAGGAGGTCTCCTGATATGCAGGTTGCAAAGATCTGTGAGAGGAGCGTTGTTCCCTGGGGAGGGTTGCACAATCACTCACACTTCCCTTGGCTGGGGATCTAGGTTCCTTCAGTTCTGCGCTACTTCTGGGTGGGCCATTGCCCCTACCCTGCCCCCCCATTCTTTATTCTCCATGGATCAAGTTGTTTGCCTAGTCAGTCCCAATGCGAGAACCTGGATATTTCAGTTGAAGGTGCTGAATTCAGTTGCTCCTTTTCATACCTATCTGTGAGTGCCACAGATCACAGCTACTTCTAATTGGCTAGCTTGAAGCTCCCTAATCAGCCATTCCTGATGGTTTCTTCTAATTTTGTAAAAATGATGTTGGCAAACCAACAAATTCCTGACAGCATATCTCTTTCTTTCACATTACTTTAATATTATCTTTACTATTCAATTTTATTAGGAATTTTTTATTGTCCAATTTATTTCCCTGTAGCTACAAACTTGGTAGGCACTAGGCCTGTCTTTCCAGTTATTATAGGTGATGGTTTTACCACCACGTATTCTGAGTTTCCATCTTTCCAGTCTCTGATTTTGGTTTCCTTGCTGTCCACTGCCTGATTACTAAGCTACTGTCTGTTATTTTCAGTAGTTGCTACTTCAAGACACCAGTGTCTATATTCCTTAACACCTGCTGTTGTAATATTTAAAAACTGGAGTTTTCAGTGGTTTATCACTTTCAAAGTTTGTTCCTTGCTCATATTAATTACATTTTCAGGCAGGGTTGTTGATGTGGTAGAGAAACAGTCTATTCCATGTAGTCATTCAGAAATCCAGGTGGAGCAGAACTCCTCCATTTTCAACATGTGGCTTCTGAAGTCTTCCAGAGCATCAATAGCTAGTCAGTAAACAGAAGAACAAAGAGAGTATAACAATTGCAAAAAAAGTTTTGATAGGCAGGCCTAGAAGTGGTGGACATTTTTTCTGTTCACAACTTCATTGGCCAGGACTCAGTCACATGGCCACATATAGTTGCAAGGGAAGCCGGGAAATATAGTCTAACTCTGTGTCCAGGAGAAAAGGGAAATGGACTGGTGAACAGCTGTGAGTCTCTGCTTGTGTAGCAGAGACTCTTCTAAGCGTCTTCTGTGTATTAACTCCCTTAATTCTGTGAGGTAGGAACTGTTGTGGTCCTCATTTTATAGATGGAAAATTGAAGCACTGAGAGATTAAATAATTGGCCCAAGGTCATATAGCTAGTTATTAGTAGAGACAGGGTTTGAATCTAGACTACCTAGCCTCAGGGCCTGAAACCCTATTCGCTACTCTAGACTGAGGAAATAGAATACAGTTAAAACATAAAAGTGAAATATAAAAATATAGTAAAGGCAAACTACAGACTTAAAGATTAAAAAGTGAGAAATGGATGTGATAAATTTGAAAAACTGCTTACATAAAGAGAAATAAATAAGAGAATACAAGCTTAAGACAATAATATACAACATTCAATGTAATATAAGAATAAAATGTGATAAATAAAACACAATGGGTGAAGATTGAAGAAGGTAGAACTTAGAAAAAAGCTTATAAAATACATGTAAACTAAAAAAAGCATAACACTGAAAAAGTCATAAAATATTACAAAGGAATAAAAATAAGTTAAATAAGTGAAATTAAGAGATAAATAAATGACAATCAAAATATTAAGACAGGGAAAGCAGAGCTGGGTATGGTGGCTCAGCCTATAATCCCAGCACTTTGGAAGGTCGAGGCAGGTGGATCATGAGATCAGAGAATCAAGACCATCCTGGCTAACATGGTGAAACCCCATCTCTACTAAATATAGAAAAAATTAGCCAGGCGTGGTGGCACACGCCTGTTATCTCTGCTATTCAGGAGGCTGAGGCAGGAGAATCGCATGAACCTGGAAGGTGGAGGTTGCAGTGAGCCAAGATCGTGCCACTGCACTCCAGCCTGGGCGACAGAGCAACACTCTGTCCCCCTGCCCCCCATCCCCCCAAAAAAGAAAGGGAAAGCAAACTTGGGACTCAAATTCAATAAGACATAAAACAGCTGAAGTTCAAAACAATGAAAACTGAAGTTTTCTGTACTCCAAATAATAAAAGGTGAAAATAAACTAAATGTACAAAATTAAAAATGAAACTAAAACAATATAAAAATTACAAATACTTAAGAAGACTATGGAAGTTTAAAAATAATACAAAGTAACAGGTATAAGAAATAGCAACATACAGCCTTCTCTCACAGTGCTCCCATCTGAATCAATGCTTGTGAATAGGGATCCCTAGTAGACATTCTCAGGGCTGAGAACTGAGGGACAGAGAAGGGGGATCTCAGGGCTCCTTTACTTTACCTCACTCCAGCTATAAAATGCCTGAGTGGGATGGTGTCGGCACACTGGTGGAGTAGGACACTCCAGGCCCTTTTTCACCCACAGAAACATTACAACAAAACAGAACAGCTAGAGATGGTTAAAATAACTGGTGGGCCGAGTGCGGTGGCTCATGCCTGTAACCCCAGCCCTTTGGAGGGCTGAGGCTGGTGGATCACTTGAGGTCAGGATTTCAAGACCAGCCTGGGCAACATGGCAAATCCCGTCTCTACAAGAAATAAAAAAATTAGCTGGGCATGGTGGCCTGCACCTGTAATACCAGCTACTCAGGAGGCTGAGGCATGACAGTCACTTGAACCTGAGAGGCTGAGGTTGCAGTGAGCAGAGATCACACCATTGCACTCTAGCCTGGGCAACAGAGTGGGACTCTGTCTCAAAAACAAAACAAAACAAACAAACAAACAAACAAAAAACTACTGGAACTGGGAAACAGTAAAACGTCTACAGAGTGAAACTCTGTCTCAAAAAAACAAAACCAAAAACCAAAAACTACTGGAACTCTGGGAAAAAGTAAAATGTCTACAGTAATAAAGTGAACATCCATTTTTTAAAAAAAGCCACATTCAACAGTAGGTTCTAAAAGATATAAAAGACAAGTGCTTATGAAATAGTTATACTCTATGTTCATGTGCACACAATGTATAAAGATATGATTTGTGACATGAATAACATAAAGGTGGGGATGGAGCTGTATGGAAGCAGAGACTTTGTATGCTTAAGTTGTGTGCCCAAGTTAAGTTGGTATCAATTCAAAATAGATTGTTGTAACTATAGGATATTATATTGTAATTCCATGGTAGCCACAAAGAAAATGTCTGTAGAATGTACAGAAAAAGGAAATGAGAAAGGCATCAAAATGTGCCTGTATTAAAAAATGGTCAACTAAACACAAAGAAAAATGGTCATGGAGAAAATGAGGGGCAAAAACACTGTAAGATATACAGGAGGCAAAATGGCAAAAGTAAGTCATTCCATGTTAGTAATCAAGACTGTCTCAAAAGAAAAACAAACAAAAAACAAGAAACAAACAAACAAACAAATCCTAATAAAAAGCATAGATTGGCAGAATGAATTAAAGGAAAACATGATCTAACTGCATGCTGTCTATGAGAGACCCACTTTAGATCTAAAAACACTTTAGATGTAAAGGTTGAAAGCGAAAGAGTAGAACAAGATGTAAACAATAGCAAAAAGAGTGCTTGGGTATCTACACTAATATCATAAAATAGAATTTAAGTCAAAAATTGTTACAAGAAAAAAGGACATTATCTGTTGATAAAAGGGTCAATTAGCCTAGAAGAGCTCCACAATATATGAAGCGAATGTTGAGAGAAATGGAGGGAGAAATAGATAACTCTACAATCAAATGCCTGAATAATGCAGTATGTGGGCTAGTCCAGCCACTTTCATGATTTCCACATCACTTGATGTGGACATACTGGACATCTGCAGTCTTCAGTTACTTCCTGTTTTCTGCTGGCATTTAAGTCCCTTGCACTGTATGTGAATTCTTGCTTCAGTTACACTGCCCTTATAACTTGCAGTGAACATTCTCACCTTGGTTGTATCACTTTTCACCCTCCTGTCTGAAATCTGATGCTTTCTTTCAAGCTCCATCCCCACTAGGAAGGTTTTTTTTATAAGTTAAGATTCACAACTTGCATCCTTAACCCCCCCCACGTGTTGTATATACCTATACCACTCATTTAGCACATCACATTTGATACTTACTTATCTGACACATGTAGTTATATTTTATCTATTTGTTTGCTCTTTTCCATAACCAGAGCTTTATTTCCATGGGGGCTAATGCTCCTTTAAGTTTCTGACAATGAGCCTGTTACATAGATGCAGAATCTTATTTTTTAAATGAATTAACAGATGTCTCCCTAAATTAGACCCAAATACTGATCTTAATCCTAAGGATTAGCTAATAGAAGCATCATGGGTATTAAGTTGGACAGACATGGCCAAACTATTTAATTTTGTGAGCTTCAGTTTCATGTGCTAATGCCATATCTATCTATCTATCTAACTGTCTATCTATCTATCTATCTATCTACCTACCTACCTACCTGTCTAATTGCCTGTCTATCTATCTATCCATCCATCCATTCATCTATCTGAATCTAGCTTGACCATCACCACAGTCTAAGGAGAGGCTATGCTTATCCCCTGTTTTTCAGATGAGGAAACTGAGACCCAGAGACACTGACTAATTTGCCAAAATTACCCAACTCACACATGAAAGAGTCAAGGTTTGAACCTAGATCTCCTTGACTCCAGTGCTTATTATTATTTTAAACATCTACAATATTTACCTTTCTGTCCTTGAACTTAATCTTGCCTGAGATCTAAGTTCAAGCCTTTCATTATCCACATCCCCCCCATATCTAATGATAGCTGTGGTAGGCAGAATAATATCCCCCCCAAAGATAGCTGCATCCCAATCCTGGAACCTATGAATATTTTACCTTGCATCACAAGAAGGGACTTTGCAGATGAGATTAAGTTAAGGAGTTTTAGATGGAGACACTATCTTTGCTATCCACGTGAACCCAGTGTAATCACAGGGTGCTCATAAAGGAAAGAGGCAGGCAGGAGTCAAAGTCAGAGAGAGATCTGAAGATGTTCAGCTGCTTTTGAAGATGGAGGAAGGGATCAAAGCCAAGGAATTCAGGCAGCTGCTAGACATTGGAAAAGTCAAGGAAACACATTCTCCTCTGGAGCATCCAGAAGGAAAAGTAGCTCTACGGACACCTTGATTTTAGCCCAGTGAGACTCACTTTGATCTCCATAACTGTAAAATAATAGATTTGTGTTGCTTGAAGATACTACATTTATAGCAATTTGTTATGGCAGCAATTGGAGACTAATACAATTGATCCTCGAACAACAGAGGTTTGAACTTGAGGGTCCACTTCTATATGAATTTTTTTTTTTTTTAGTAAATGTATTAGAAATATTTTTGGGGATTTGTGGCAACTTGAAAAAACTCACAGACAAGGCTGGGTGTGGTGGCTCAAGCCTGTAATCCCAGCACTTTGGGAGGCCTAGGTGGGTGGATCACCTGAGGTTGGGAGTTCGAGACCAGCCTGGCCAACATGGTGAAAACCCCGTCTCTACTAAAAATACAAAAATTAGCTGGGTGGGGTAGTGCATGTCTATAATCCCAGCTACTTGGGAGGCTGAGGCAGAATAATCACTTGAACATGGGAGGCGGAGGTCTACAGTGAGCCGGGATCGCGCCATTGTACTCCAGACTGGGCAACAAGAGCTATACTCTGTCTCAAACAAAAACCAAAACCAAAACCGAAAAACCTCACAGACAAATCATGTATCCTAGAAATATAAAAAAATTAAGAAAAGGGTATGTCATGAATGCATAAAATATATGTAGATACTAGTCTATTTTATCATTTACTACCATAAAATAATACATGTATCTATTATAAAAAGTAAAAATTTATTAAAACATATGCAAACAGACTGTACATGGCATCATTTGCAGTAGAAACAATAGAAAGATGCATTATTAATCATAATTCCATAAAATTAACTGTATACATACTGTACTATTGTAATAATCTTGTAGCCACCTACATTGCTATTGTGGTGAGCTCAAGTGTTGCCAAGTATCCACTTAAAACGCCATGTGATGCTAACAGTCTATGCATGAGCAGCTTCTCTCTCCAGTAAATTGCATATCACAATAAAAGTTCTCTCTTTTAGTTCTCACATATTTTTCGTGTTTAGGGGAATACGGTAAACTTTGAATAACATGGTGGGACTCACACGAATTGCTGCTAATGATGCTAGAAGTGCTCCCAAGAAGCAGAGAGAGAAGTTATGACATTGCAAGTAAAAGCTGAATTGCTTGATAGGTACTCTAAATTGAGGTCTGCATTGTGGTTGCCCACCATTTCGGACAGATGATTTAGCTTGTAAGCAGACAACAGGAACTTAACGATATTGATAAGTACAGTACAGTACTGTAAATATGTATTTTCTCTTCCTTATGTTTTTTTTTTTTTTTTGAGATACAGTCTCGCCCTTGTCACCAGGCTGGAGTGCAGTGGCCCGATCTGGGCTCACTGAAACCTTCGCCTGCTGGGTTTAAGCGATTCTCCTGCCTCAGTCTCTTGAGCAGCTGGGACTACAGGCGCATGCCACCACGACCAGCTAATTTTTGTATTTTGGTAGAGACGGGATTTCACGATGTTGGCCAGGCTGGTCTCAATCTCTTGACCTCGTGATCCACCCGCCTTGGCCTCCCAAAGTGCTGGGATTACAGGTGTGAGCCACCGTGCCCGGCCCCTTATGATTTTCTTAATAACATTTTCTTCTACCTAGCTTGCCTTAATTATAAGAATATAGCATATAATACATATAACATACACAATATACGTTAATGGACCATTTCTATTATCAGTAAGGCTTCTGGTCAACAATAGCCTATTGGTAGGTGAGATTTTGGAAAGTCAAAAGTTATAGTGAATTTTAACTGTGCAGGTGACTGATGCCTAATTCCCATGTTGTTCAAGGGTCAACTACACAATAGGTTTTCTGTTTTCCTTACCCGCCTGCTGATTTCTGAACAGTTCTACAAAGTTTCCTCTTTTCCTTCACATCTCTCCCTCCCCCTCACCATCCAGGTTCTGTGTCAGAGTGACACTCCATCGGCTGCATTGTTGCCCTCTGTGAGTGTGGAAGGGCTCTCACTTCCACTTAAGGCCATGCCATGCTAACTGCCTTTCTGGCTGTTTTCTCTTAAAAGTTGGTGCTTAGAAAGGAAAAGAATAGTCCATATGTGATCTTAGTAGGATAAGGAACAGTAGGTCTTTACCTCCCTTAACCCGAATGCTAGATCTCTGCAGTGGAAGCCAAGGTAATGCTTATTTTTTTGGCGCCCATATCCCTTATGCTGCCCACTCAGGCTGAGTTTATTGATAACTACAACCCCAAGCTTTTCATGTCATATTAAAGCAAAAGCCATTATGAGCTGTTCTTGTATCTTGTAGAATGTCTGCCATCTTGTGTCATGTAGCTTTTGTCTCAAAGAAAAAAAAAAGCACTGTTCTGAATTAATCTCTCCAGGGAAAGACTTAAAGACTAGGCTAACAAGGAGAGACAACTGGAATTCTGAGACAAATACAGCGAATTCTAGAGCTAATCTAATTAAAGGGCCATAGGAACTTCTCCCTGGTGCATAAACATGACAATCAGTGTCAGCTAAGAAAGCCTTAGCAAATATCTAATCTCATTATTTTACTTATCATTACATAGAAGTGTTATCTTTTAACAAATAGTGGTATGATGCAAAAGAAGCTGAGGGAAGCAAAGTCACAGGCCACAGGCTGCCCAGCCTCTCTGCCCACCCCCTCCCTGCATGCTTTTCACATGGCACAGGCTCTCCCAGCCATTTCAATACATGACACATGGGTGACCTCGCCAGGTTGAAGGATAAAATGAAAGCCTCTTAGTGAAGGAAAAAGGCGCCTGTCCAAACCCCAACATAATGGGCTCCAAGGAAGGCTGGCAACCTGCAGAATCTGGAAAGGAGAGGTCAGGACTGGCTGCAGAGGAGGAAGCTGCTGGAGTGATTAGGAATTCTGAGAGGGCCTTGTTCTTTCCCTTTAAATTCAAAATGGCAGTGCCTCAAACCCTCTGGGCTTCCCAGAATTTGTGTTTAAATGTTTATGTATTTCCAGGCGAATATTCAAACAATGTAGCAAAGGTGTGGTACCTTCAAAGCAGGTAAACCAGCTGGCTTCCTTGCCATGATGCCCTTGCACAGCCTGGCCCTTCAGACGGGAGCCTGTACTCTTAGGGAAGCCCTTAGAGAGCAACTTGGGTCTACTGCCCCCTAAAGGAAGGAGGAACTGGTGGAATCATTTCCATTAACTTTAAGGTACCCAAGAGGACCATAGAGGTCTTACTCTTTTTGGTTTGGATAAATCTGGGGCAGTTCCAAAGGTTGCCGAGGGAGGTAGGAAGAAAAGCTTAATTTGCACACTTGAGCTTTACAGTCTGTCTGACTTCACTGGAGTTTACCTGTTTTTAAATTGCAGACTCAGGGCTTTAATACTTGCTTACCTTCAGTGACCTTTCCTCAGCCCTCCTGTTCCTAATAAGCTGCAGGGCAGTGGTTCGGTTCCTATGATGTGTTGTCGTATTAACATACACACAGAGTGATGACCGCCTTCACTTCCCCTGGATGTGCTTCATCTTCGCTGAGTTAAAATCAAATTGCTTTCTACTGCAGTAAATCCAGTTCAGCCTTACTACTGACCATAGGTTAAAGTTTTAATTTAAAATTCCCTTTCTTTTAAAAATTAGCAATTCAAATTCAAGGTGGTAAAGCAGCCCACATTCTGAGACTGTTGATATTGGAAAGGGCCTTAGCTACTGTCTGTCCTGAGTGATGCTTCTGTTGAATTCTCTCAAGGAAAGAATAGTCACTACTTTGAACAGATTAGGTGGAATGTAATGATGTAGTAAATTGTAGGACATTTAAAAAAATAAATATTATTCACATTTGTAAAGATGCCATTTCCATTGTTGACAATGTTCCTTATTTTTTTAAAACCGCTTTATTGAGGTCTTATTGAAATAAAAAACTGTGCATACTTAGGCGGGCATGGTGGGGGGTGCCTGTAATCCCAGCTACTTGGGAGGCTGAGGCTGGAGAATTACTTGAACCTGGGAGGTGGAGGTTGCAGTGAGCCGAGATTGCACTACTGCACTCCAGACTGGGCGACAGAGCAAGACTCTGTCTCAAAAAAAAAAAAAAAAAAAAAAAAGCAAAAGCTGTACATACTTAATGCATGCATGCTGATAAGTTTCAGGATAAGTACAATACACTTGTGAAGTCCACCTGTGAATCCCACCTGTGAAACCAGTCATTAAACATGTCCATCAGTTCCTAAAGTTTCTTCTTTATTATTACTATTATTATTATTATTTTTGGTAAAAGCATATAACATAAAATCTACCCTAGGCAAATTTTAAATATACAATGTAGTGTTTGTTAGCTATAGGCTTTTTGCTGTATAGTACAGTATACTATACTTATTAGCTTAAGCTTTATATATTACAACATGTGTTTTCCTGTTGAATCCCTGTCTTCCTTCCTGTGGATATAAACTAGAATAACTTTATAGTTTGCTTGGGAAAAATTTTCACCTCAAGCAGCCATTCCTGTCCAGGTGTGGGATGTGCCCCACAGTGGTCCAAGAGATGATTTTCAGAGTTGCAAGGACATGGCGTAGGGTACCATTGACTCATATTCTCCCGCTAAGGCGAACATCTCAATTTGCTGCTAGTGCATCCTTAACCTTCTCTAACACTCATTTCCCTTTGTAATAAAGGCAGAACTCAGCAGACTTCTGTCCCCAAATCATTGGCCAACAGCAAAAAGCTGTTTTGTTGTTATTGTCTTTATTTGTATGGTTATCTTCTAATTATGGTGAGTGATTTTCATATCCCATTGATAGCAGTGATACCAAAAAAGAATAAAAGTATGATTTAAATTGACAAGCACCATGAAATGGTGTGAGACTGGCTGGTGTTGGGGACATGGCTTTCCATGGAGCTTGAGAGATGGGCCATGGATGGCCTGCTGTGACAGACAACACACAATTTGCCGTTTCCCATGGCAGTCTTTGACATATCTGAAGTCAGCGCTCATGTGTCCCTTTAGCTTTTCCTTCTTTAGGCCTCACCCTTCCAGTTTCTTCACATGTTCCTTATTTGATGCCCTCCTGCAATGGTGACTCAAGTCCATCAGTTTTTCTTTTGAGGAAGATCCCTGTTCATCATTTTTATAGGATCCCTTGTTCTGACATCAAGGAGCAGTTCCTCAAGTTGGTTGAGAAAGGGAAGTCAGGGAGCAAAGGAGAGTTAATATGGATGACATGGAAGAATCGCAGTGAGGGAGATTCCTGGGAATTGTTAGGAGAACACTTAGGTCCTTAGATGTCTTTATATTGGTGTACAAAATAGGGGTTATCAAAACTATAAAAACCCTGGAAGACAACTGAGGCAATAGCATTCAGGACATAGGCATGGGCCAAGATTTCATGATGAAGATGTTCAAGTAATTGCAACAAAAGCAAAAATTGACAAATGGGTTTTAATTCAAATTTTTCCAGTTGCTAGCCATGTGAGGTTGGGCAAGCTACTTAACCTCTTGATTCCTAGGTTTCCTCATCTGTAGAAAGGGGTTAGTAATAGCCACTGTTATGAGATGAAATGAATTAGTATTTGTAAAATGCTTATAACACTGCTGGGTAGAAAGTAGGTGCCTTTGAAGTGATCATAAGATTCATTGTCAATAAACTTTTCTCCCCCAATTTGTCAATCACTTTGCTCATTTCAGCAGGTTTTGCAGAGGTTCATTAACTGTCTTTATTCCATTATATTGTGCCAGAGGTTGTCTGATTTGTTTTGCTCATAACATGTTTGTTTTAATTATTCGTTTAGAATTGTATCCAGAATATATAACTGGCTGTCTAGTCTGTACCTCTTAGATCCTGTTTTTTCTCTTCTTGAAACCAGAATACTTGTCAGTTTTTAACCTTCGGTAAGTCCATGATTTCTCAAAGACTACTGAGTACATTTCTGTGATCATGTCTGTCAGTTCTTTCAGTACTAGATCCGGATTGATTTGACCTCCGTTGGGGACATGAACTCATTTGAAATGGCTAGGTATTCTATCTTTTTATCTCTCTTGGGCTTCGGTTCCTCCTAAATTATGCTACCACTATCTTTTTCAATCTGAAGATCATTTTTCTTTAACAGAGATGAAGGCTGAGAATTTGAGCTATGTCATTCTGCCCCATCTTCTCTCGTATCTACGATCACTGTGCCCTAGATAGTAGGCACTTCTTCCCTGCCTGGTTGACTTTCTTGTCGTGGTCCGTTTGTTTGTGTGTTTGTTTGAAGCACAGCTTTTTGCCGTCCTTAGCATACTTACAGGAAGTGGAGCTCATTCTGGCCTTTGGTCTTCTTGACATTTTTCTTATTGCTTTGTGACCTCTTTATGCTTACTCCTGGTTGCTTCCCTTCTGTGTATCTCTGTACATGTCCTTTGAAAATTTCTGCCTTTCAGACAGCTTCCTTTGCAATCTCAGAAGTGCTTGTAAATAGATGCTTTACCCACCTTGCCTGCCTTGGCATTATTGTACTAATTAATGTCTTGGGACACTTGGGAAAGATACCTGTTGTTCCTTAACTCCCTGACCTGGGATTTGTTTTGGGAGAGGTGAGAAGAGGCCCAGAAACCTGCATTTCCACAGACCTCCCAGGTGATTTTGATGCAGGTGACCCCCAGACCACACTCATGCCTAACTAGTTTGGTGCAGAAGCTCCTAACCTCTTTTTTTTCCGGTCAAGCTATCCATGAAAATGAGTTGATGAGGGACCTCTAGTGAGTACAGGGGGGACTCCCTGGGGCTTACCCCAGTATCAGGTGCAGTGGTTCTTGGCTTGAAGCCAGCTGTCATCCTGTGCCTTCCTTTGCCACTCGGGAAAGATAACTGATTATGAATGAGTGAGGGTGATATTGCCCTGAGTCTGAACTTGAATCTGTTTCATTATAACAAATTAAATAACTCACAGTTTTAGTGCTTGATTACTACCGCCAACACATCTCCCACTGCATCGTGTGCTGTCCCAGGAGGTGGAAAAGTGACTCGCTCAACATCTTTTCCTTGGCTATTTCTTTCTTTTCTTGTATGTGTGTATATATATATGTGTGTATATATATATATATATATATATACACATATATATATATATATATATATTTTTTTTTTTTTTTTTAAGAGACTGGGGTCTCTCTCTGTTGTCCAGGCTGGAGTGCAGTGGCTATTCACAGGTATGATCATAATGCATTATACCCTTGAACTCCTGGGCTTAAGGAGGCTGGGCTACTCCTCCTTAGCCTCTTGAGTAGTTGGGACTGTAGTTAGGTACCACCACATCTGGCTTTCTCCTTGGCTATTTTTAACTCCAGTTTGACCTGATCACTTTCTTCAGAGGTTTCCTTCCTTCCACGTAACCTGTAAATTCTGTATGGCTCTCAGATTAAATCTGATGCCATTCACTAGAAAGATCTTGCATTAGGAGGCTGTACTTGAAACCAAATAGACTATAACACATTTTCAGCTTGGAAAGATTTGAAGGATTGGGAAGCATGAAGAACTTTGTACTTCATGCAAGGTAGTTACGTTTGGACACTTCGGCTGTGTCATGTTTCTCTTAGATCTCTTAGTAGTCTGCTCATTCTGAAAGGTAGGAATGTTTCATAGATAATCAACAAATATCATTGATCAATTATACTTTTTCGGATCACATTTGAGTACTGGCAACTGTGCAAAGAGGAGATATAGACTCCACAGGAGTTTAGTCCTGTGCTCTAAGACATGTGTGTTTATCCCAGACTCTCGTATAAAAAGCCAGTGGCTGTTGTGTGCGGAACAGCGTAGGACTGAGGCCAGACTTCCTGGGATCTAGTCCTGGAGCTAGCACTAACCAGCTGTATTACTTCTCTCCTATAAACCTCAGTGATCTTATCTTAAAAATAGGGTGATAATGATCCTTAGCTCATTAAGTTTTGGTGACGATTAAACAACACAAAATGTATTAAGAGCCTAGAATATGTCTGGCACTTAGTAAGTGCTCAGTGAATTTATGATGCATAAATGGACATCAGATGATGTCAAATTTGTCAAGCTAGTTTTTAATATTTTTTTTCCAATCCCTCTCTGCATTTTTTTCTACATTGCATGTGTTATGTGAGCCATGTAAAAGCTTTGTAATTTTGGGAGGAAGAGTAATGGGAATTGAATAATGTGGGCAGTAACTGGGCTGTTACTATAACAATATTTGACCCATAAGCTATTAGGCTAAGACCATGCTATCAATTGTAGGAAGCAGCATTAGTAAAACATTTCATTTCCATGGTACTTTGGAGTTTACAATGTGTTTTCTAATGTCATGTCTAATTTAAACACAAAGAAAATAGGAAGTGCAGAGAAACAACTGATTTTCTTTTTGTCTCATCACCAGGCTAAGTGAGACCCAGGTGTGCAGCCTCAGCTCAGTGATCTCAGACATCATCAGAGCAGCTCTCTGCTGTACACTGAAGCACTTGTTGGGTGCACAGTCCCTGTCGTTATGTTAAGCATTGTAGGAGGTTATAAGAAACGCAGCTTTGTATGGCCTTCGTGGCCATGTATATGTAGTTCTGCTTAAGAACAAAGTTAAATGAATGTGTAGCCCTCATCCCTTGGAGGCCCTTTGGGTGAGAGCTTTCTCTGTCTTTGTGTTCTCTTGTCTTCAAGGACCTTCTTAATCCCTTGTCTAATGTGTGACATCTTTTCCTCCATGAGCTAGATTTTCCTGTTCCCAATAGCTGTAGTCTGCTGGTATATTGTTCTGCTTTCTCTATGTTTAGTTAAATTATCTCTACTTTGTCTTGATATATAACAGTGGTATATTAGTCTCATCCCTTTGGAACATTTTTAGGTCTCAATGCTGTCTGCCATTATGTTGAAGAGGACAGGGCAAAGGAAAGAGCCCTGCATTAGGGAACTGGGACCTTCCCTGTAACCATTTAGGATTTAGAGTCATTTGGCCTGGAACTGTCATTCCCCAGCTATGAATCCACCTACCCATCTCACTGATCTGTGCCTCTAGCTTCCACTTCTACACAGCCTGATGACTGAAATTCCCAAAATAATCTTAAAACTCACCTAGAAGGAGCAAGGATTTGTGTAGTGTCCCTGAAGTCTCTTTGTTTTCACTCCATTCCTACTCCCTCCCAGACTTACCCTTTGCTGTCATTGGGGCTCTTTTGGGGGCTGGGAAGGATTTTAATCCTGTCTGGTCCTCTCCCAAGATTAGTGGTATAATTGAAAATGTGCCCACAAGCATAATCTCTGAATTGGTGGATTTAAAACAAAGCTGATTAGAGACTTCCAACAGTAAGTGTGTAAAAAGAAAATGTCTCTTTTAAAGATGTTATTGATAAGCTGAGACCCTTGATACTCTGCACACAGCTGGTGTGGGCTTTATATAGATTCAGAGGCATCTACGTGTGTCCTGCTTATCGATCCTTAGGCTGCTCCAGCCCGCACAGTGTAGCACTCTCTTGGTGGATCCTGCCCAAATAACACATCTTTTTGCTTTGGGATGATCCCTAAGTCCTGGGGTCTCTCTCTCTCTGTCTCTTCCCCAGCCCTACCCTACTGAACATTTTAGTGTGGCTTAGCTCTGTTGCCTTTGTAGATGTTAATGCTCAACCTCAGAGACAAAGATCTAGGCAGGAAGGAGGATCTATTGTGAACCAGTTTGGAGTTGATTTTTGACCTTAAGAAAATAGTTCACCTATAATCAGATAGAGATGCTATTTGTACATTTCTCCCTCATTCATGTACATTTACTCTCAAAATTTCTTGGGTTAGTAGGTCTCTCGAGGTGGCTGAGAGATTCTAGAAAGTAACAGTGTACCACTGGGCTTCATCCTTAAAGATGGTGCTGTGAAGGACAGCCACAGAGGCCAGTGTGTGCCATTGCCCTCATCCCTTGGAGGCCCTTTGGGTGAGAGCTTTCTCTGTCTTTGTCTTCTCTTGTCTTCAAGGACCTTCTTACTCCCTTGTCCAATGTGTGACATCTTTTCCTCCATGAGCTAGATTTTCCTGTTCCCAATAGCTGTAGTCTGCTGGTATATTGTACTGCTTTCCCTTTGTTTAGTTATTTCTACTTTGTCTTGATATATAACAGTGTGTATGTTAGTCTCATCCCTTTGGAACATTTTTAGTTCTCAATGCTGTCAGCCATTATATTGAAGAGGATGGGGCAAAGGAAAGAGCCCTGCATCAGGAAACTGGAACCTTCCCTGTAACCGTTTAGGATTTAGAGTCATTTGGCCTGGAACTGTTATTCCCCAGCTACGAATCCACCTACCTGTCCCACCGGTGTGTGCCTCCAGCTTCCACTTCTACACATGGAAATCAGGAGAGGCTGTCTTGAATCCTTTTGGTAAAATCCAGACATTTATATTTTTTAAAATTTTATTATTTTTATTTTTTTTTGAGATGAAGTCTCGCTCTGTCACCCAGGCTGCAGTGCAGTGGCAGGATCTCGGCTCACTACAACCTCCGCCTCTTGGGTTCAAGCTATTCTCCTGTCTCAGCCTCCCAAGTAGCAAGGATTACAGAAGTATGCCACTACGCTCAGCTAATTTTTTAATATTTTTGTAGAGATGGGGTTTCACCATGTTGGTCAGGCTGGTCTTGAACCCTTGACCTCAGATGATCCATCTGCCTTGGCCTCCCAAAGTGCTGGGCTTACAGGCGTGAGCCACTGCGCCTGGCCTCAGACATTTATGACCTCTACCTCTCCATGGTTTACCATGCCTGACCCACAGTGGAGTTCTTAATAAATACTATTGTCTTTTTCCCATTTCTTATTTCCTGTTTAAATAAAATAAATTTGATATTTGTCTTTCTAGTGTGTTGGCATGTCTCTTGTTTTCCTAAATTCCTCAAGGACCAGTGCCGCAGTTTCCCAATCTCATTTTCACATTCCTTCAGTGTAATAACTGAATTAAAGCCAATTCATTATCCAGGATTGCCTCATTTATTTCAAAATAAGCTGTGTACCAAGAAAGCTCTATTCCCTCAGCAAGAGCTAACTCCAGTTTTAAAACTTCTTCTAGAGAAAACAGACTTATCTAGTTTGTTTTAGCCATTACAGACCCTCTTTGAAAAAGAAATAGGCCTTTCGATGTTGCCAGAGAGTTAGAAAGCTAGCTCAGAGACTGAGAAGGTAAATGAAGAGGGGAGGGGGAAAAACTGATTTTGAGTGTTTAGAGTGTGTGAAATGTCACTTTTCCTCTTAACCTCTCCCTTAAGGAAAAGGAGAGATTATTAAAGTAGTGTCTGGTCAGGGTGTGCATGTGTAGAAGTTTTCTGTAACTCTAGGGTAAAATACAGATCTTTTAAAATTTTCATGAGTTTCTTATACTTCTCAGAAGTTGCCTACAGCTTAGATGATATTTTCCTGATAGTTTATAAACTTCTATTGACTTCTCTGTTTTTATATTCACCCACACCTATTTATTTTCTCTTTATTGCATTTTATTCTCTTAGGAAGATAAAATAGAAAAACGAAACAAAACCAACCCCCCACCCCCCCCAAAAAAAAACTAAGTCCAAAGCAGACCGTGGAATAATATTACTTTAACTGATGAACAGATTTTCCTCCCACAAAAGGGGTAAAAGGGAGATAATTCATAGCTTTTCCCCTGTTTTTAAAGACTGTGCTGGAAAATTCCCAAATGTTATCGAAATAAAGGAATGACTTTGAGTGTTCAGAACAACTCGGGGAAAGAAAGTAAAATTTATTGAGCATGTAATGTCACCTGCCACAAACTCAAAATGTGTTTTTTAAAAAACACATATTTCATGATTTTATCGTATTCTCACAGCATCCTTTCAGGGTATGGGAATTATTCTCATTGTACAGATGAGCAAACTGAGACGTGGACAGGCTAAGTAAGTTGTTAAGGATCACCCGGATGGGAATTGACGGAATTAAATCCAACACTTTATGCTAGGCGGGGTGGCTCATGCCTGTAATCCTGGCACTTTGAGAGACCGATGTGGGTGGATTACCTGAGGTCAGGAGTTTGAGACCAGCCTGACCAACATGGTGAAACCCTGTCTCTACTAATAATCCAAAAATTAGCCAGATGTGGTGGCGCATGCCTGTAATCCCAGCTACTCGGGAGGCCGAGGCAGCAGGATCGATTGAACCTGGGAGGCGATGGTTGCAGTGAGCTGAGAGCACGCCATTGCACTCTAGCCTGGGCAACAAGAGCAAGACTCTGTCTCAAACAAACAAACAAAAAACAAAAAGCCATGACACTTTGATTTGCTGTAAGAACCACTCCGTGAATATTAAACTGGTAAACCTCATACGTAATGATGAGATTAGTCATCTACAGAAGCAACTCAGCTTGTCTGTAAACATCCTACGCTCCAAAGTGACTGCACTGTAATCTCAGGGAGGCAAGACTGGAATGAGATTGCAAATAAAAAAAATTGACATCTAATATATAGTATTGGTCTTGCCTGAAGGAAGACTGTTAAGAGAGAGGGATGGTCAGTATGGAATTGTAAACAGGAGGTCAGAGAGGATGAGTGTGTTACTTATACCCACCAGAACTCGGGGAAGCATGGTGAGAAGCAGCAGGAGGTCTTCTGTCTGCTTGGCAGGCTGGCAGCTCTGTGTGGTGGAGACATGTGCTCCTGCTATTATGGTTGAAGTCAGTGGCCATGAGATCATCTATAGACTGGGAGAAGGCCATGTGGACAAGTGCCTCAGGGCACAGGCTCTCTAGGGGAACATGAGTTCATGTTCCCCCAATTTTTCCAACTACCATACAGGGAAGATGTTAAGATGAACTTTCCACAGACAAGAAACAGGCTTGGTGAAGTTATACTTGGACAAGTCAAAGAGGGGTAGAGATAGGCTTACGCCCAGCCTAACTTCAAAATGCTCTTGATCACGTTGCTCTGTCTCCTACTGTTTTCTTTTCTAATGGAGAGCTGATTGTGAAGATGGGTTCACATGGGTGACTTGAATTCCAGGGAGTCAGGCAATGTCACAGCTTCCTGCCTATTGGGGGATTCCCCATCTTTGATGCCTTTGACTCCCAGTCCCGAGTGACACTCATCTCCCTGGTAAGCACTGCCTTGGACTACATGAGTGATTTTCCGTTGGTTGGTTTCCAGCCAGGTGGGCACCTCGCTCCCTGCTGGTCTGTGCCTGGCTGAGATATCTAAGAGCAGATCATTGCTGAATTCTGAATCCCAGCCCTCAGGGCGGCAGCCAGTACCTCTGCTTCCTGCCTCTTCTAGCAGATGGCCCTGATCTGAGAGTTTAAGTGGTATCTATCTGAGAGGAGTGATTGGTGGAGACAGTAGCACCTCATTTTAATAATTTAAAAATCAGAAAATATGCCACTTGGGATACAAAAGCTGTTAAGAGGCATTTAATAAAAATGTTTAGTTGCTTTCCACAATGAGAAAACATTGTCGTAACTAAAGCACACTTCAGATATTTAAGCATTAAAGCATCCCCCAGAGACTTATTCTTAACAGTCAAATGTATTGCTTTGTTCAAGATGATTCTACAGTGAAGAAGCATTACAAAGGCGAGAAGAGATGAGAACTCTTTATAATTAGTGTGTACTGTTTGACTGTAAATGAGTACTTGAAAACAGTTTGCTCTCTTAAACATCCTAAGTGTTCTCACTGTCGTCTTATACAAGGTATTAATCAGTTTAAACAACCTCTTTATTTGTCGGCAGCACAAAGGTTAACTTCGGTCTAGCCCTGTCTAGTTATCACCAACTCCAAATGCTAATGCTGTTTGATTTCATTAGACAGAATTGAGCTTTCCGTATGTAGTCATGGCCTCTTAAAACTTGCAAGGCTGGTGCGATGGCTCACGCCTGCAATCGCAGCACTTTGGGAGGCTGAGGCGGGTGAATTACCTGAGGTCAGGAGTTTGAGACCAGCCTGGCCAACATGGGGAAGCCTCATCTCTACTACAAATACAAAAATTAGCTGGGCGTGGTGGTACATGCCTGTAATCTCACCTACTTAGGAGGCTGAGGCAGGAGAATTGCTTGAACCCCAGGGGTGGAGGCTATAGTGAGCCAAGATTGTGCCATTGCACTCCAGCCTGGGAGACAGAGTGAGACTCCATCTCAAAACAAACCAACCAACCAACCAACCTTGCAAACTATATATAGTGTCTCTATATGAAATGAGATTAGAGAAATTTTATAATAGAAGAGTCTTCAAGTATAGATAAAAGACAACTGTATTTTATTATAAATGTTTTCTTACATCTCAGACCCAGGTAAGTTACAGTCACACTCAGCACCTGACTCTGTGCATACAGCAGCAGGTCATTACAAACATCAGCTTATTGAGAGTGTGGATCACTGTAACACAGGAGTCGTGTTATGCTGATTTTTGTATTCCCTCACACCACTGCACCATGTTCCAATTCCCCTTAGAGGGAATAGTCAGTATTTTTTTCCACATGTTAGTATTGGAACATGGTCCTTAGAGGACCACAGAGCAGGACATTTGCAATTGTATAATGGTTTCCTTTTGAAGGTCAGGCATTTAAAGTGGCACAAAGCTTTGATGTGGGCTTATGTTCTGAGTATCATAAACATTTAGTCCAAAGAAGGAACTTACTTAAAAGATGCTCCAGTTTCCAGGGTGCTGTTTCTGTGTGAAATACTGAAAATTTGGGATCATTTTAAAAATAAACACATGTCAAAGTTGGCATGCAAAGTAGGACATTTAGAAAGCCCTGAAAATAAGCCCATGCATAAAATATAGCATTAAAAAGGTAACTGTGTGCACTTTACAGATGGACTAGCATGAAAGAAGCTATCTTTTGTTAGGGTGGATATGAGAGTTTGCAGCTCCTTGCTGCAAAAATAAGAGCAGAAACTTAAGTTGTTTAGTTGTTTTGAAATAACAGCTACACAGCAGGCTCCTTCTGGTTCATCCATATTTTATTAGGACAGCAGTTAAAAAATTCATTAGAGACACCCATCTGTAGCTAGCAGCACTCTTGAGGGGGGTTCAGATGGCGATCAGATTTTGGAGTAGCACTTTACACAAAAGAAAAAGACAATCGTTTAGGGGAATTAATCTCACGGTGGAGAGAGTCTGCTCGATGCCTTTCAAAGCATACCCTTCCACATGGTTTATGAATCTTTTGCTACTGAATTCCTCAACCACCTGCTTCAGCTGGGAAAGAGAGATTCAGGCATAAAAAGAAGAGAAAACAGAACACAAAAAATTGGATCAGAGAGTTGAGACTGTATTGGTCAATGGAGAACATAGATGTCTGTGTGATCCTGTGCCTGGCTCTCATGTGTGTGTGTGTGTGTGTGTGTGTGTGTGTGTGTGTGAGAGAGTGTGTGTGTGTATGTAGATCATGTTGGCCCCCCTGAGGAACCTCATCAGCACAAAGAAAACGTTTGTGGTCAGAGCTGAGGCTTCCATGGTTTAGCTTGGCCTTGAACACCACCTCCCTAATGGTGAGGTCCAGGTGCCTTTGCTTCAGGAGGATATGCTCGTCTATTCATGAGTTGAAAATGACTCTAGTTATTAAATGGCAATGCAGGGGAAGAGACCTCTTCTCTAGGTCATAGCTAGGTCTGTGAAATTGACAACAGACAGATTAACAGAAGAATAGGCATAGACATTTATTATTGTTATTATTTTTTGAGATGAAGTTTTGCTCTTGTTGCCCAGGCCGGAGTGCAATGGTACTCACTGCAACCTCCGCCTCCTGGGTTCAAGCGATTCTTTTGCCTCAGCCTCCTGAGTAGCTGGGATTACAGGTGCCCACTGCCACCATGCCTTGCTAATTTTTTGTATTTTCAGTAGAGACAGGGGCTGATCTCGAACTCCTGATCTCAGGTGATCCACCTGCCTTGACCTCCCAAAGTGCTGGGATTACAGGCATGTACCACTGTGCCCAGCCCATTTATTAATTTTTAATATTATGTGCATGGGGGTATCACAGGAAAAAATAGTGAATACCCCAAGAAGTGGTGAAATTTGAGAGCTTATATGCCCTTTTCATAGGGGAAGGGGAGGAGGATGTAGGTTGTGATTTTTAGAAATGTGCTGTTAGAACAGCAGATGGAAGATAGGAGAGTTTGTGACAAAGTTTGTCTGGGTGTGGTGTCGACTCCTAGTCTCCTCTCCTGCAATACGAATCCATCTCTCTGGTTGATAAACTTCTGGAAAGGGAATTCATGACAACTGAGTTCCTTTTGGAGCATCTGTTTTTGAGCAGATAAAGGGAGTTCAGAGAAAACCTGTCCTTGCACTTGCTGTTTTTCAAGTGCCTTCAGCTCAAAATAATCAATATGACAAAGCAGCATAGTTTGGAGTGGCCTATATTTGATTTCCTTCAGTGACTCTGTGCCAGGCTTGGTATTGAGCGGTTAAAGTCGTAATCTCATCTATCCTTCCAGCAGTCCTAGAAGGTGGAGTCCCATTTTACAGATGAGCTAATGGAAGCAGCAGAGAGGTAAGTCACTTGACCATGCTCACTCAGAAGAGACAGAGCTAAATTTTAAGCCCAGGCAATTTGTCTTCTGCTGTTTACCTCTGCAAAAGTCCAGGTCCATAAACTGTGTGCGTGTACATGTTTTTTAGATAAACTTTTTATTTTGGAATAATTATAGATTTATCGAAAAGCTGCAAAGACAGCACAGAGTTCCCTTCACCCAGTTTCTTCTAAAGGTAAGGGCTTATATAATCATGGCACATGTATTAAGACTCAAAAATGAACATTGGTGCAATGAACTAAACTACAAATCTTACTCAGATTTCACCAGTATCCTTTTCCTTTTCCCTCATCCAATCCAGGATCCCACACTGTACGTCACATGCATGGTTTTTGACCCTTAAACACGAAGTGGGCTGGATGTCAAACTGCTGGGTGGCCCATTTCTCCTCACTACTGATGAGGGAAGTGAGAGGCTGGTGCCACCTGTCACCTTCCTTGTGGGGCCCAAGACTCCCATTGTCTGATGGAAAGAGAAACCCTATGTAGGGTAGAAGATTTAGAAAGAGATATGGGGACAAATTTTAAATATAGACCATACGTTTTCTACCTGTAATAGTTTGTAGCTAAAACCACATTTCAAGAAACAGAAAAAGATTGGGGGAGAGGGAATATTCTGCAGAGAAATAACTTCTCTAGCGTCATTAATGTTAAGTTTGTGATGCATTTGAATCCCTAGTGTACTAGAACGTTAAATAGGACTTTTCCTTAAAGCAAAGGTTTCCAGTTCTGGCTCACCCCTAGAATCACCTGGATAGTGTGCAGAAGCACCAGTACCAGAGTCCCATCCCTCGATGTTGTAATTCCATCAGTCTTGGTTGTGGTTTGGACCTCCGAAGTTTTAAAAGATACCACCGTGATTTTTTTTTTTTTTTTTTTTTTTTTTTTTTTGAGATAGAGTCTTGCTCTGTTGGCCAGGCTGGAGTGCAGTGGCGTGACTGTGGCTCACTGCCACCTTGACTTCCTGGGATCAAGGTATCCTCCTGGGTACATCTGGGATGCATGTAATTTGCCTGTAGTCTGTGAACAACCCCTCTGTAAATAACCCCTCTGTGACCAACCCCTCCTGGAATCCCAGTGTGGGTTCCTTGGGTAGTCTCTGGTCACTTTTTTCACAAGCCCTCTTCTTTCAGGATTTGCCTTCTTAGGTGGCCTCGTTGACCCTCCTGGCTTTCCCACTTGCGTGGCGTGTGTTTCCAGCTCTCTTCCCTCTGGCCCAGGGTCCTGCCTTGGTCCTGTCCTCTGGGTCCCTACCTGTAGGCCATCCTAAGTATGTTCCCATCCTGCCGTCTGCCTCATCCTCCATAGCTGCCACACCATCTGTACCCAAGTCCCAGTGGTTCTGAACTTCTTCAAGCTGGCTGTACTCAACACTGCCTTTCACACTGTGCTTGCTGTTCCCTCCACCAGCAATGACCTCACTCTCCTTTTTGGCCTGGGGAGCCTCAGCCTTCCATTTCAATTTCCTGGCCTCCTGCAGTGGAGTTGCTCACAGCTAGGTCTGCATCTGCTTGTTGACATATCTGTCTTCCCCAGGGAGCTATGAGCTCCTTTGAGGACAGGGACCATGACTTTGAAAAATTACTAATTAATTTTTAGAGATGGGGTCTTGCTTAGCTTCCCAGGCTGGAGTGCAGTGGCTGTTCATAGGAGCAATCATAGCTCATTGTAGCCTTGAACTCCTGGGCTCAAGTGATCCTCCCAGTTCAGTCTCCCAAGTAGCTAGGACTATAGAGGCATATATGCCACTGTACCCAACTTGAAACAGTCTTACTGTACCCAACTTGAAACAGTCTTATCAAATATTTCACAGTTATAAAAATTGTATTGATATATAATTATGTGTTTATTATATAATTGCACATAGCTTTTACATGTGCTGTTTGAAAATCAATCAGTACCTGTGTAACCACCACTTAAGAAACAGAACATTACCCTTGAATTACTACATAATTGCACGCATTTTTTCCTATGTATTGTTTGAGAATAATACAGTAAGCACCTGTGTAAATACCAGCAGGCTTAAAAATGGAACGTTACCCTCGAGGTCCTTGCCCCTCATGTCCAGCTCCCTGTTAAGACTGGTTTATCATTTTTGCTTTTGTATAAACTTTTAGCACATATCTATCTATCTCATGTGCTGAGTGTTCCAAGCAGAACAGTCAGTGTTTCCAGTTTCAGTGACTCTGGGCTGGGACTGTAGCCAATTAAATAAAAAGCCAATTCAGTGTGGGATTTATCCCTTCCAACTGCGAGGCTGTTGTAAGGAAGTAGTGTCTGTGGGGAACGCCACCTGGGAGTCAAACCTCTAGCCTTTAGGTGATCAGGGACACGGCGACAGAGCTTTGCCTCTGGTTGAACTCCTGGCGGCCTGCAGACCTGTTGGTGTCTATACCTGCAGTCCACTCAACATTTCCACTGAAATGCCCCACCAGGGTAGAGTGGCTCGCCTCTCCAAAAAGAGCAGTTGGTGAATGATGATGCCTAGGAAAACAATCCACCTTGCAAAGAGATGGATGGTATCTGCTGGTGAATGTGAGAGGGCAGCAAGCCCAGTGCAAGATTCTGTGGCGATTCCTTCATTAACCTGCTTGGTTGGCGGACTTTGAAAGGGAGGGGGGAGGACTGCTTCATTTGCAAAGAATTCTCCCTCTCTCTCGCTCCATCTTCATATCTGTGTCTACCTTTCTCTTTGTGTTTATATGTTTATAAACATTTCATGTGTATGTTTACGTAGAGACATATACACATTTGTGTTTATATTTGTATGTATTTGGTATTAGCCAGTTTTCATGCTGCTGCTGAAGTCATACCTGAGACTGGGAAGAAAAAAGAGGCTTATTTGGACTTATAGTTCCATGTGGCTGGGGAGGCCTCAGAATCATAGCAGGAGGCAAGAGGCACTTTTTTTTTTTAAGATGGAGTCGTGTTGAGTTGTCCAGGCTGGAGTGCAGTGGTGCAATCTTGGCTCACTGCAACCGCCGCCTCCTGGGTTCAAGCGAGTCTCCTACCTCAGCCTCCCAAGTAGTGGGACTACAGGCATGTGCCACCACACCAGGCTAATTTTTGTGTTTTTAGTAGAGATGGGGTTTCACCATATTGGCCAGGCTGATCTCGAACTTCTGATCTTGTGATTCCCCCACCTCAGCCTCCCAAAGTGCTGGGATTGCAGGCATGAGCCACCACACCTGGCCTGGTGAAAGGCACTTCTAACTCAAAAGTCCACAGTCCAAAGTCTCATCTGAGACAAGGCTAGTTTCTTCTGCCTATGAACCTGTAAAATCAATAGCAAGTTAGTTACATCCTAGATACAATGGGGGTACAGGTATTGGGTAAATAAAGCTGTTCTAAATGGGAGAAATTGGCCAAACAAAAGGGTTACAGGGCCCATGCAAGTCCTAAATCCAGTGGGGCAGTCACATTTTAAAGGTCCAAACTGATTTCCTTTGACTCCAGGTCTCACATCCAGGTCATGCTGATGCAAAAGGTGGGTTCCCATGGTCTTGGGCAGCTCTGCCCCTGTAGCTTTGCAGGGTACTGCCTGCCTCCCGGTTACTTTCACGGGGTAGCACTGAGTGTCTGTGGCTTTTCCAGGCAAACGGTGCAAGCTGTTGGTGGATCTGCTATCCTGGGGTCTGCAGGATGGTGGCCCTCTTCTTGCAGTTCCACTAGGTGGTACCCAGGTAGGGACTCTGTGTGGGGAGCTCCAACCCCACCTTTCCCTTCCTCTGCCCTAGCAGAGGTTCTCCATGAGCACCTGGTACCTGCAGCAAACTTCTGCCTGGGCATCCAGCTATTTCCATACATCCTCTGAAATCTAGGTGGAGGTTCCCAAATCCCAATTATTGACTTCTGTGCATTCGCAGGCTCAACACCAAGTGGAAGCTGCCCAGGCTTGGAGCTTGCACCTCTGAAGCCGTGGCCCCAGCAATATATTGGCCCCTTTTCAGCCATGATTGGAGCAGCTGGGACACAGGGTGCTAAGTCCCTAGGCTGCACACAGCGTGGGGGACCCTGGGTCTGGCCACAAAACCATTTTTCCTTCTGGGCCTCCAGGCCTGTAATGGGAGGGGCTGCCGTGAAGACCTCTGACATGCTGAGGAGATGTCTTCCCCATTGTCTTGGGGATTGACATGTCACTCCTTGTTACTTATGCAAATTTCTGCAGCTGGCTTGAATTTCTCCTCAGAAAATGGGTTTTCTTTTCTGCCACATTGTCAGGCTGCAAATCTTCTGAACTTTTAGGCTCGGCTTTCCTTATAAATCTGAATGCCTTTAACAGCACCAAAGTCACCTCCTTTTTGTGTGTGTGAGACAGAGTCTCGCTCTGTTGCCAGACTGGTGTGCACTGGCACCATCTTGGCTCACTGCAACCTCCACCTCCTGGATTCAAGCAATTCTCCAGCCTCAGCCTCCCAAGTAGCTGGGGCTACAGGAGCATGCCACCATGCCCAGCTAATTTTTGTATTTTTAGTAGAGACAGGGTTTCACCACGTTGGCCAGGCTGGTCTTGATTTCTTGACCTCGTGATCCACCTGCCTTGGCCTCCCAAAGTGCTGGGATTACAAGCGTGAGCCACCACATTCAGCCCAAGTCATCTCTTCAGTGCTTTGCTGCTTAGAAATTTCTTCTGCCAGATACACTAAATCATCTCTCTCAAATTCAAAGTTCCACAAATCTCTATGCTGCCAGTCTCTTTGCTAAAACTTAACAAGAGTCACCTTTGCTCTGGTTCCCAACAAGTTCCTTATCTCCATCTGAGACCACCTCAGCCTGGACCTTGTTGTCTATATCGCTATCAGGCTTTTGGTTGAAGCCATTCAACAAGTCTCTAGGGAGTTCCAAACTTGCCCACATTTTCCTGTCTTCTTCTGAGCCCTCCAAACTGTTCCAACCTCTGCCTGTTATGCAGTTCCAAAGTTGCTTTCACATTTTTGGGTATTTTTTCAGCAACACCCTACTCTACTGGTCCCAATTTACTGTATTAGTCCATTTTCATGCTGCTGATAAAGACATACCTGAGACTGGGAAGAAAAAGAGGTTTAATTGGACTTACAGTCCCACACGGCTGGGAGAAGCCTCAGAATCATGGCAGGAGGTGAAAGGCACTTCTTATATGGTAGTGGCAAGAGAAAATGCAGAAGATACAAAAATGGAAACCCCTGATAAAACCATCAGATCTCATGAGAACTACCACAGAACATTATGGGGGAAACCACCCCCATCATTCCAATTATCTCCCCCTAGATCCCTCCCACAACACGTGGGAATTATAGGAGTACAATTCAAGATGAGATTTGGGTGGGGACACAGCCAAACCATATCACATTTGTATTATTTTTATATCACACATGTGTGCCCCCACCATGTTCCTTCATGCACATGGATAGTATTGTTGAAAATGTACTTTCTGTTGGACTTCCAATTTTAGGCCAGGCTTAGGCCTAGGTTGTTGAATTATTAATGAAAAAATCTAGAGACAGAAAGTAGAATGGTGGTTACCAGGGACTGGGGCAGGGAGAAAGGGGAAATGGGGAGTTCATATTTAATGGGTACCATGTTTCAGTTTGGGAAGGTGAAAAAGTTCTAAAGGCAGGTGATGGTGATGGTTATACAACAATGTGAAT
Source organism: Ateles fusciceps (assembly GCA_036589455.1). Lineage (NCBI taxonomy): Eukaryota > Metazoa > Chordata > Mammalia > Primates > Atelidae > Ateles > Ateles fusciceps. The sequence continues at coordinate 2,591,025 of JAZHEH010002229.1, forward strand.
GTACTTAATGCCACTGAATGATACATTGACACATGGTAGAAATGGTAATTTTATGTTAGGTATATGTTACCACAATTAAAGTAAAAAAAAAAAATCATAGGGAAGATTCAATGGAAACCTAGGAAATGGTCGGGGAGGTTAATTCCAAACCAACATACATTCTAAAATGTCAGAAATTGTCAGTTAGCAAAGTAGGGATTAATTGGATTTTACACTTACATGTTTTTGTTGACATTTCTGGGAATAAGAGAGAAGAATGTGATCATTCCTCTTCTATGTCAGTTCCAGAACCTTCTCTTTGTTCTTCATTTTAGTGCTTGCATGAGTATGTACAAATGTGTGCGTGGGTGTGTTTGCAAACTCGGACAATGGCTGGTGGGTTTGCTACCTTGTTTCTAGTATTTCTGTGCCATTTTATTAAGAGGAGAGCTGTGGGATCAGGCCTCTGGATATAACCCTGTCCTTCCTTAGTGCTTCTGAGTTCAAATTGAGTAACTCACAAAATACGTCTGCACTGGGACTGATTCACAGAGTTCATTTTCTCAAAGGGCAAAAAACTTTTTCTTTCTGGTAGAAATTAAAGATGTGTTTGTAAAGACCCTCACTTCTTTTTCACCAAATGCATCACCGTTCTTCCCTTTAATCCCATGAGGTGGTTTTATGGGGTGGCACATAATTTCGAGCTCATGGAAGGCCTAAGAACCCTTAACCAACTGAGCTAACCAGGTTCCTCCGTTAGTTTAATTTCACATTGAATTCTCCGTCCTCCATGATTGAAAGAGTACATTCAATTCTTGTAACAGTTTTTGTGTGCGTGACTGACAACCATTGCTAGATCATAAGCAGTTTGGGGGCAGGGATGGTGTCTTGTTCATGTCTGTACCCCATGCATCATCTAGTGTCCAATAAGGAATTGTTTATGGAAATGGATTACATGATTAAATTAGAAATACAATACAGGCTGATTTATTCCATCTTTGGATTTGCCTTGCTTACTGGATGCTTATTACAATGGCCTGAGACACTTCAGAAGCCTTAAGTGCTCTCTGAATTATCGAAGGGAGATGAGCTTGGACTAAGTAGAGTGTTTGTGCTTAGTGCCTATTACTGGATTCTGATTCTTTGGAAACAAATTAATCCACAGGGATATATTATTTCTTTATGTTCTGAATGTTTGGTTAACCTGAATGTCTTAAGATCTTATGTCCCAACCGTGACAGACGGGATTAAAATTCTTTCCCTGAAGAGAACATATCTTTATGCTTCCACTATAAATTTATACGCAAGTCATGTTTTGTCCTTTCTCCCATTCCTCCCTTCCCTGCAAGCTTCCAGAATTCTGTGTACCTGGGGCAGCATTAGCCCTTCTGGGGCTCCCTGCAGTTGGCAAGAGCAAGTCACTGTGTGAGCAAGTCCTGGGCTCTGTTATCTTCGGATGCTCAAGTCAGGAAGCAGGGGGCTGGAGGTCATTGTGCTCATTTCCCCCAGATTATCAATGCTACCCCCACCCCTTTTAGGAGCTGGCATGTGCCATGATCGTAGCTCAGTGGGGATCCTTAATGCCTATGATCTCAGCTTAACAGGACAAAGATTCCAAGCCCGTTTCTGTTCTGGGAGGCAAAGCAGGACGTATGGGCCTGGAGTGAAGCTTTGTTCCACTTCTTGCCATAGGCCATGGTATGACTACAGCTGTGTCTAGTGCGACCTGGTTTTACTTTCTTGCCTGATTTGCGATGTGGCATGTCCTGAGATGAGAGCTCTGTGTGCACCAGTAGAGTCAAGAGACTTTGGCCTGGTCACTTGGCTACTTGAAGGGGTTCTGGAAAGTCAAGTTCTCTGAATCTCAGTTGCCTTTAACATAAAAGGAAAGCTGTAGTTTCTGGTCTGGTTGATTCATATAGTTTTGGTCGGGAGTGAATGAAATTAATGTAGATTTAAAACACATTATGAGTAGCAATGTGCTATGCAATCTAATAATAATAACCTTTTAATCACTCTTGTCATATGTGCCAGGCACTGTTCTAAGCTGTTTACAAATAGTGACTCATTTAGTTGAATGCTCACAACCACCTTATGAAAGAACTACTGTTAATATCACCACTTTATGGGAAACTGAGGCACAGAGAGGTTATGTAACTTGTGGAAGGTCACACAACCAGCAAGTGGTACAATCAGGCTTTGAACCAGGCCATGAGGAGTCAGCATTTGTTATTGCTCCTATTCTGAGAGCATAGCTTGGGGGCGGAATGTAGCGCTGGTTTGGAGAACACATCAAGCCGGCCTCCTGTCACCCACTGAGTGAGATGAGATCACCGCCATACATTATGGCACAGGCAGCTATCCACGTTCTGCAGCAACAGATCAGTCTTGCAGGGACATGGATAGCTCAGCTAGTGAACATTCACGTGTTGTTCAATGAATAGCTAGAGTCAATGATTGGATCTCATTTAGAGGCATGCTCTGGCATTCCAGTTTCACATCATTTGCTTTCCAGGCCCACTCCAGGATGAAAGTACTGATGTGCCATAAAGGACCAACAGGCAAAATGTTGGAGGGTTCAGGAGCCCCCAAGGTTGTGTTCGTGCTGACCTGTTGGCATAGGGTAGAGTAGTGTCAGCTGCTTTGCTAAACCGAGCTGCTGAGATGCTGTGTTGACTTCTACACGTTCCAGGCAAACACTTCCTGAGGATTGTCAGGATTTTCAACATGGGTTGGCCCCAGGACCACTGAGCCAGCATCTGTCTTTGTCAGGTGTACCGAGAGATGACCTTTAAACCTAGGGGATGTTCTCCAGATGCAGTTCCAGCTGGGCCAGTAAAATCTGCATGTTGATGGTGCTGTTTTCTCTTTCCTTCCCAGGCAGCCGGGATTGCTTACCACCTGCAGCATGCTTTCGGAGGCGGCGGCTGGCACGGAGACCAGGCTACATGAGAAGCTCGACAGGGCCCGGGATCGGGTTCCTTTCCCCAGCAGTGGGCACACTGTTCCGGGTCCCGGGAGGGGTGTCTGGCGAGGAGTCCCACCACTCGGAGTCCAGAGCTAGACAGTGTGGCCTTGACCCGAGAGGCCTCTTGGTTGGGAGCCCTGTTTCCAAGAGCTCAGCAGCCCCTGCTGTGACCTCTGTGAGAGGAACCTCAGCACACTTTGGAATTCAGCTCAGAGGTGGCACCAGATTGCCTGACAGGCTAAGCAGGCCTTGTGGCCCTGGGAATGCTGGGTGGCAGCAAGAGTTTTCAGCCATGGACAGTTCTGAGACCCTGGACACCAGCTGGGAGGCAGCCTGCAGCGAAGGAGCAAGAAGTACCCGGGCAGCAGCCTCTCTGCCATCAGCGGAGTTGAGTAGCTGCAGCCCTGGCTGTGACCCTGAGGCCCCCTCAGCCCCTCCTGGCTCTCACAGTGGCTTTGCCTCAAGCTTTAGCTTTATTCGGCTCTCGCTTGGTTCTGCCGGGGAACGTGGAGAAGCAGAAGGCTGCCCACCATCCAGAGAGACCGAGTCCCCTTGCCTGAGCACCCGGGAGATGGGAGCCAAAGCTGCCAGCTTGGACGAGCCTCACGAAGACCCTCGATGTCACCCTCGGCCCTTCAGTCTCTTGGCTCCACGGGTCTTGGCAGACTCGGCCCAGGCTGCAGGGAACAGCTCCAGGCCAGAACGTGAGATGCATTCTTTACGGGATATGGATCTTGCCTCCTCCAGTTCTCTGGATCCCTCATTGGCTGGCTGTGGTGGTGATGGGAGCAGCGACTTGGGGGGATGCCCACTCTTGGGATGCCCTGCTCAGGAAATGGGAGCCAGCGCTGCAGGACTGCCTGCTGAGAAACCGGAGGCAGGTGGAGGTCAGTGTCTCCTCCCCTCTGCGGCCCGAGATTGTTGTGAGCTCAGATTAGCACTGGGCAGAGGGCAGGAAAGGAGGGGTTCTGGACTCAACTGGCTTCCTCCTGAAAGCTGCAGCAGCTCCTTTTGGAGCTGGCTGCACAAGGCTGTGGCTGCCCCTCTGTCTCTTTGAATTGGACACAAATCTGCTCTCCTTTTTGTCTTCTCTGTCACTTAGGTGCTCAGATTTGCTTTCCATCGGGCCACAGGCTCCTCCATTAGGTCCCGGCCTAAGTGAGATGTGGTTTACTCAGCCCAGCTCTGCTTTGAGACAGGAAACTAGGGGCAGGGGCGATTGAGCTGGGTGATGTTTGGAAGGGGTTGAGAGGTATAAAAATGGGGGATGCTCTGCATTAGGGCGATCCTGCTCTTCATCTGCTTTACTCAGTCCCTTTCATCCTGCTGCGGTGGGCGCTGCCCTCCATAGGGTCAGGAGGCTTCACTTCTGGTCATTGAACCTCTCTGGCTCTCAGTTTCCATAGTTTTTTTTTTTTTTTTTTTTTTTTGAGATGGAGTCTCGCTGTGTCGCCCAGGCTGGAGTGTAGTGGCGTGATCTTGGCTCACTGCTACCTCTGCCTCCCGGGTTCAAGCAGTTCTCTACCTCATCCTCCCAAGTAGCCGGTACAGTGCACCACCATGCCTGGCTAATTTTTGTATTTTTTAGTACAGATGGGGTTTTACCATCTTGGTCAGGCTGGTTTTGAACTCCTGACCTCGTGATCCACCCGCCTCGGCCTTTCAAAGTGCTGGGATTACAGGCGTGAGCGTCTGTGCCCGACCAGTTTCCGTATTTAGAGATAACACCAACTCATAGGATTGTTCTAAGGCTCAAATGAAAATGTAGCTGCTTTGGAAATAAGGATGAACTGGAGACATGTAAGCCCCAGCCTTATGATGATGCTGTCCATCCAGTTATCTGAGAGGTGGGTATAGCCGGAAGTAGGCAGAGTTTCTCTACCCACAAAAATAGTCGAGAAGCCCAGGTAGAGATGCACTGTGGCTGATCTATTGCCAGACTGTGTTTTAATCCTGGTGTGTGTGTGTATGTGCACACACAGGTGTGCATGTATGTGTGTGTGTAGGTACTGTGTGTGCATGTGCATGCGTGTGCAAGTGTGTATATATTTGCGCATGCATGTGCACTCGTGTTTGTGCATGTGTGTGTGCATGTGTTCATGTGAGTAGGGAAATGGAGCACTCACTCATCAGGCATTTGGGAGGAGGAAACTGCCGAAGTTCATGTTCATTCCCTGAAATAGCATCTACCTTCAGTTTTTATCAACAGTCTGATGTTCCTAGTCCTGTCCCTGTTTGCCCTGTTTCAGCCCTCAGGGACCTCAGCCCAGCCCTCTGATTTATCATGCAGAGAGGGAGTGAGGCCAGAGCAGAGATGTAGGCCTGTATTTTGGGTGATGTGTGGAGTCTTCCAGTGAGTCATTGCCCAAACCAGTGCTTCTGTCTTTCCCCCAAACCTGTTCTAAAGGGCCTCCAATATTGATTGATTTGAATGCGTGGAATCTATCCAGTTTCTTAGGCCAGAAGCCACGCCGTCTTCCACACCTCCCTCTCCCGCATTCCACATCTGGCCGGCCTCCAAGCCCTCTCAGTCCTGCCGCTAATCTGTCTCTCACTGCCATGGCTGCTGCCCCGGCTCAAGTCCTTGTTATCTTTCACCTGGGTTTTGCAAGGTTTAGGCCATGTTTCTCTTATCCAGTTAATTAAACTAAATGTGGTCATATGTGCAAAGTGCCTCAGACAGGGGCTGGCACCTAGCAAGTACCCGGAAATTGTCCATTGTCATCATTAGAGAAATAGCTCCAATTTAGAGAGTTTGAGTGAAAAGCAAATTAAGTTCTCCCTTCTGCCCATAGCTCAAATTAAATTCCCGTCTTATCTCAAATGGTAGAATCTGGACACAATTTTTCTGTAGTCTAAATGTTGTTGTCTATGGTAATCCCACACCTGGGCAGGGGAAAAACATGACACTATCTTCAATTACCGTCGTCTACTGCATAGTGACGGATCACATATATGATGTGAGAGTGGTCCTATAAGAGTATCATACCGTGTTTTGTTGTACCCTTTCTTTTTCTTTTCTTTTTTATTTTTTTGAGACAGAGTCTTGCTCTGTTGCCCAGGCTGGAGTGCAGTGGCGTGATCTCAGCTCGCTGCAACCTCCGCCTCCCGGCTTCAGGTGATTCTTTTTCCTTAGCCTCCTGAGGAGCTGGGATTACAGGCGTGCACCACCACGCCCAGCTATTTTTTTTTTTTTTTTTTTTTTGTATTTTTAGTAGATACCGGGTTTTACCATGTTGGTCAGGCTGCTCTCGAACTCCTGACCTTGTGATCCGCCAGCCTCGGCCTCCCAAAGTGTTGAGTTTACAGGCGTGAGCCACCGTGCCTGGCCTTGTTGTACCCTTTCTATGTTCAGGATTGTTTAGACACACAAATACTTACCATTGTATTACACTTGGTTACAGTATTCGGCACAATCCCATGCTGCACATCCTGGGTTTGTAGCCTAGGAGCAATAGACTATTCCATCTAGCCTAGGTGTGTAATGGGCTACACCATCCAGATTTGTGTAAGCACACTCTACGATGTTCACACAACAGTGAAGTTACTTAATAATGTGTTTCTCAGAATGCCTCCCTGTCATTAAGTAATGCAAGACTGTACTTGAGTATCTGTTGGGTGGGAGAGGCATGAACAGAGTAGTGGGGATGACAGAAATAACTCAGTCCAGGATGTAGGACTTACAGGAAGGCAGAGTTTGCCTCAATCAGAGGAAGAACCTCTTGACAGTGGGGAGCTGTCTGTGATGAGGCGGGCTGCCCAGGGACTTGTTTTCCCATGGTGTTTAGGCAGAGGCCCCAGATTGCTCACTGGGGTTGCGGCTATTGTCCTTGGGACAGGGGCAGAAGGTTGATTGAAGTGTATCCAAACAGATCCTTTCAAATAGTAGGATTTCTAGTGTTTGGGAACCTTTTTGATATTATGTTCTAATTCCTTAACCTCCTTTCCCTTCTACTTAAGTAAAAATGAGAATCTCAGAAATGCAAGTTTCAGTTTCTTCTAAAAGATGGTTGCTCCTCAGTATTCGTGGATTCTATATGTGTGAACTCGTCTACTTGCTAAAATTTGTTGTTAACTCCAAAATCAATACTCACAGCACTTTTATGGTTATTTTTAATATTGATTTTATTTTTTAAGAGATGGGGTATCTCTCTGTCATCCAGACAGGGGTGCAGTGGTGTGATCACAACTCACTGTAATCTTGAACTCCCAGGCTCAAGTGATTCTCCTGCCTCAGCCTCCCTAGTGACTGAGACTACAGGCACATGCCACCATGCCCAGCTAATTTTTTTTTTTGGGTAGAGATGGGGGTCTCACCATGTTGCCCAGACTAGTCTTGAACTCCTGGCCTCAAGCCATCCTCTTGCCTCTGCCGCCCAAGGTACTGGGATTACAGGCATGAGCTGCCATGCTTGGTGGTCATTTTTGAACCTGCACAGAGTGGCAAAAAATTTGGGTCACCTGATGTGCATGCTTTCTACTTAGGTCAAACAAGGTCAGACCAGATGACATTCTGCCTTCTCTTTCGTACTGCAAACTAGGATCCTTTTCATGGTCTGTTTAATGCCATCTTTTTTTTACATTTTTGTGTTCTTTATTGGTGAGTTTGCCATTTCAAATGGCCCCAAGCACAGTGCTAGTGTCGTCTAGTGCTCCTAAGCACGAGAAGGCTGTGATGGGCCTAATGGAGAAGACACGAGTGCTCCATAAACTTCATTGAGGCATGTGTTAGAGTGCTGTTGGCCAGAGTGCAATGCTCATGGATCAATAATACACTTTAAATAAGCTGTTTTTAAACAGAAACACACATAGAACAAGGTTATGTGTTGATTGATTGAGGAATGTGTTGTGACCAGGGGCTCATGGGAACCCACCCTGTATTTGTCCTAGGAGCAATTCTTCATTATTCCTTAATTCAGTATTCACAGACATTTTATAGAACATAACTGCAGTACTATGAGTAAGGAGAATCGACTATGTATATTTTACGCTATTTAGAAATTGCTGCCCAGTGAGATTTCCAAGGGTTGCGTGGGACTGAGAAGATGGTAATAAAGGCAGTTGGTAACCAGGCGTGCAGAGGAGGGAAGTGGAGTGGGCCCCGCAAGGTAGGCTCCACCTAAGGCCATAGAAACTGGTGAGAAAGGAAGGACGATGGCTGCAGGGCATTACAGGACATTCCACAGGCAGGGTGGTGGCACCGTGCAAGACATGGCCACTGGGGCTGTGCCTCCAGCAAAGATGGGCATTCAGACATGTCCCAGGGCAGTCCATTCAGGGTCTTATGGAGATCACTGGATGAGGCGGGCATGGTGGGGTGGGCTTTGGCTGTAAATGAATTTTCTTCTGACCCTGTTTCCTGCATTTCTTCGGCTTCTGTTCTAATAAATCTTTAACAATACTGTCATTTGGGTGTGGTGATGGTAATGCTACAGATTTATGTGGCCCTCAAACCATTCACACAGCCTTTCTCTATCCCTAATCTATAGGACTAAGTTACTGGTAAACTTCCCAGTTGTACCATAGAGCAATTCAAGGAGACAGAGAGGTTAATATCATTGTTCATTCATTGTTTCATTCATTCAGAAAGCATTTTTCAATGACTGCTAGTGCAATGTCTTATGCTAGGCGTTGGATATTGTATTAGTTAGGATAGGTTAGTAACAGGCACTACATTAGAAGCTCAACACAACAAAATTGTGTTTCTTGCGTATGCTTCATATTCGACAGAGGGTTTTGGGGGGGGCTCTGCTCCATAGAATCACTCAAGATCCCAGCCTGCACCATATGAACATATGGCCCCCTTAGTCACTGACGTAAGGAAGAGAATGTTAGGAAGTTCTACAAGAGCGATCAGATGCTTCAGCATAGAGGTAACCCCATCACTTCCACTCATACCCCCGTTCAGCAGAACAAGGGGAAACGCACTTGTACTCTTTCCATATGCCCAGAGCAGTGGAGAATCAAGTAAGTGTAAGTACTAGCATCTTATACATGGATGCAAAATAGTTCTTCCCTCCAGATGCTCAAGGTTGAATGATGTGCACCCAAAAACCAAACAAAGCAAAACAATGAGTATAACCTGGTGTAATCAGTACTCCATTCTTCCAGTGGCTCAGAAAAAAACCAAAAACCAAAAAACGCAAACAAACCTTGGCATCATCCTGGTGTGTCTCCCTCAGACCCCACCTGTGATGTTAGCAAATCCCATTGGCTCTATGTTTAACCAGCCATCTTCTGAATATATCCAGAATCAGATCACGTCTCACCATCTTCACTGTTGCCACCATCCTCACTATCATCCAAGCTCCCGGCGTCTCCTTCCTGAATCTTCCCATAGCCTCCTACCTGGCCTCCTTTCTTCTGCGCTTACTAACAGCAGCCAGAGTGAAACTGTTTAAAACATAAGTCAGGTCATGTGCTCTTCCGCCCCAAGCCCTCCAGTGGTACCCCATGAACTTCAGAGTAAAATCAGAACTTTAAAATGGTCTTCATGTCTCTTCTTGACACCATCCTCATTACCTCTCTGACCTCATTCTCTACAGTTTTTTCTTCTATCAATCCGCCCCAGAGCCAGTGGCAATCTTGCTTCCATTTGCTTTTCATTTCACTTTCACTTCTTGTTTTCTTACCAGAAATACTTCTGCATGAGCTTTTGTACTGGCTCTTCCTCCGTGGGAATGTTTTTCTCCCAGATAGCCTTATGGTTCAGTCCCTTACTGCTTTTAAATCTTTGCGTAAATGTCACCATCTCAAGGAGATCAGTTTTCAAATTGCAGTCCCCACCTCTACCAGCATCCCTAATCTCCCTAACTTGGTTCTCCCTTTTCCTTTCTCATAGTATTAATCCCTTGCTAAGGTGCCATGAAACTTACAGTTGACTGGCCGGGCGTGGTGGTTCATGCCTGTAATCCCAGCACTTTGGGAGGCCAAGGCGGGTGGATCATGAGGTCAGGAGATCGAGACCATCCTGGTTAACATGGTGAAACCCTGTCTCTACTAAAAATAAAAAAATTAGCTGGGTGTGGTGGTGGGTGCCTGTGGTCCCAGCTACTTGGGAGGCTGAGGCAGGAGAATCGCTTAACTAGGGAGGCAGAGGTTGCAGTGAGCCGAGATCACATGACTGCACTCCAGCCTGTGCGACAGAGTGAGACTTTATCTAAAAAAAAAAAAAAAAAAAACCAAACCAAAAAAGCAAAAAAAAGAACCTTACAGTTGACTCTTGAACCATATTGGTTTGAGCTGCAAGGGTCACTTGTATGCAGATTCTCTTCCACCTCTGCCACCCCCTGAGACGCCAAGACCAACCCCCTCTTCTTCCTCCTCCTCCTTAGTCTACTCAAGATGAAGATGATGAGGATGAAGACTTTCATGATGATCCACTTTCACTTATGAATAGGAAATCTATTCTGTTTCTTATGATTTTTTTCATCATCTAGTCAATGCTGAATTTATTTTTTTCTCAATGATTTTTAAATAACATTTTCTTTTTCCAGTTTACTTTTATTGTAAGAATACAGAATATAATACCTATAACAAACAAAATGTGTGTTAATCAACTATTTATGGCAAGGTCTCTAGTCAGCAGTAGGCTATTAGTAGTTAAGTTTTGGGGAAGTCAAAAGTTTTACACAGATTTTCAACTGTGTAGGGAAGGGAGTCAGTGCCCACAATCCCTGTGTTGTTCAAGGGTCAACTGTATTATGTTTTTGTCTAGAATGTAAGTCTAGAGGGCTAAGCATTTTATGATGTATCCTTGGTACACCAACACATACAAACAGGGCCTGATATCTAAGAAGCACTTGGTAAATATTTGTTGAATGGGTCTATGAATAGAAGCAAGAACAGGTCACGGTGGTAAAGAGGAGGGACATTTAATACAGACTGAAAGAGACAACACCTGTGCTAAGGGTCGAAGGAAATGTAGGTGTGAGCCAGGGAAAGAATGGGAGGAAGGTGTTTTTTACGGAGCCAGCCCAAATCCATTCATTGGTAGGCCAAGAATTCATTGTCAGTAAATCTCTGGGTCTCCCGTTGAGAAGAACAATGATTGTATTACTCAGTTCTCATGCTACTAATAAAGACTACCCAAGTCTGGGTAATTTGTATAGAAAAAGAGGTTTAATGAACTCACAGTTACACATGGCTGGGGAGGAGGCCTCACAGTCATGGTGGAAGGCAAAGGAGGAGAAAGGCATGTCTTACATGGTGGCAGGCAAGAGGGAGCTTGTGCAAGGGAACTCCCTTTTATAAAACCATCAGATCTCATGAGACTTATTCACTATCATGAGAACAGCATGGGAAAGACCTGCCCCCGTAATTCAATTACCTCCCACCAGGTCCCCTCCCACAACATGTGGGAATTATGGGAGCCACAATTCAAGATGAGATTTAAGTGGGGACACAGCCAAACCATATCAGTGAGGCTAAGTCAACACATTGGTAACACTCAGACAAGTAACTGGATCACTGAGTCTCCATGTGGGTTAAATAAGACTGTGCCCTTTTCTGTAATGGAAAATATTTGAGCCTTAGGGCTTCCCAGAAGGGTTTTGTGAGGGCTTTGCCGTCATTCTTACTCAAGCTTTCAGGACAGCCTGCTGAGCTTAAGTTCATGCACTTTTTCTCTTGGTTTTTCTTCCAATTTCGATGTGTTTACCTTTATAATTTTAATGTGATTTTTTAGAACAGAGACCATTTGGTCAGGAAATTCGTATTCCTTCTCATTATGCATTTCTTCATGCAGATAGGGGCACAGTGTGATGTTTTTGTTTAAAATAACATTTTAACTTTTTATGTGGATGTTATGCTCAAATTACACTTTTTTTTATATCAGCTTTTTTTTGAGAAACTAATGCATCTAGCATTGAAAAACTGTGCATTTTGTTTTTTAAAAAGAAAAGTTCAGTTTTGAAACACTTTCTAAATGTTCTTAGTTTTCACAAAAGTGTTTGCTTGAATTCTATTGTAATTTTTTATTTTTTCCCCTTTAAACCAACATAGGTAATATCCTTAAGATTAAAGCTTCAGAAACTTCAAGAAGATGCAGTTGAGGATGACGATTATGATAAAGGTGAGTTTTAATTTGTTTATTGATTTTTTTTCTCATAATGTCCCATTTCTCTTTCCCTCCTTACTCATATCTACCGTTTAAATACCAAACGAATTGTACACTTTGTTCCTCTGATCATCGCCACTAGGGAATAGTTGACTCTTTTACAGCATTATTGTTTTGTGGATTTCAAAGTACTTTATGAACATTAATCCTTTGGGTTATAAATATTACCTTATCAATTGTCCAGAAACACTTAGGGTACTTGCACAATAAAAATTATATTAGCTTGTCACCTGTCTGCCCATGGTGTGATAGATCTGTAATTCACTTGTTCATGAAAAAATATTTGTTGAACACCTATTAAGTGCCAGGTAATATGGGAGGCAATAGGAAAGTAAGACAGACATGGTATCTGCCCTTGTGATGCCAGTAAACATAAGTCTTCATGGGGCTTTCTGACTTCATAATTTCCAGAATCGGACCTAGAAAATGGGGTGAATTTGAGAAATACCAGACTGTGCCAAAGAGGGTCACATGCATCAAATTTCCACATTCTTGGCCTAAAATACCCAAGGTAAAAAGGAGAGGTTACAACATAAGGCCAGAAAAAAAACAACAATTAAAATGAGGCACCAATATAGAAGTTGGGCTGGAAGCGGGTGAGGGCTGACATGGGGGTCGAATGGGCACAAGGTAGACTGAGTCAAAGGAAAGCTTTCAGGTGTGGTTGTCCTGGGAACAATCCCGAAAACTTTAGATGCTCATTGCAAGATCTCGCACCCATTTCTGCTGGGTATGGGAAAGAGAAAGGGCTTCAAATGACATCTAGATTTCTCTAGGCACCTACTAACTTGATAGAAACTCCTGGTGTTGATCAAGTTCAGTACACCCAGGATTGATCTGGAAATGGAATTTAAGGATTCTTCTGGAAGCTGGTTAGCCGTAAGGTATGGGTATTCAGCCTTCTTAGCCCATATGATATTGTCATTGAATATGTCATAGACTGTTGGAATCAGGGCACTATGCGAATAAGATGAGTGATTTCCAAAAGGAGGTAGAAAATCCTATTCTAGGAAATACTGTTGCATATTCTCATTGCTGATTCATTGCAGTTGGGTTTAGAAAGTGATGGGGCATGGGAGGAAAGGAGAAAGGGTTGGAGACAGAGGAGGGACTCTACATTCTCCCAGTCCTCATTCTACAGGCTGCTTGATTTCATAATAACACTGGGTGGAAGATGAGGTGCCTGAGTGAGGAGGCAAGTTGGAGGCAGGGGAAGGCACCCCTCAACCCCAGCGTCAGTGGCTTCAGCCCGGGCACAGCTGTAGGCAGGGAGGAAATGAGCTGTTCCTGGGCCAGGGCTCACCTGCTGGTTTTCATCTGTGAGAGATAATTACATCTAGCTTTGAAGCTCCCCACTATTGCACAGATTTATTTTTCTTGCCATGGGTCGAGTCATGGTCTCTCTACCTTTAATGACATTGCAACACATAAAGCTTACAGCGCAAGTGAAAAACCAGGACAATCAGGCCCTAGTTTGTCCCCGCCCCCTGCTCAGGACCGTGAACTTTCTAGACTTGGTTCTCTCAATGGGCTTCATTAAAGGGAGACCTCACTTCTTTATAGTCTTTTCTCCAAACATTCTGCAACACCTAAGGGAATGGCGTTTGACAGGATACCCCTCATCAGGGAAGCCCAAAGAATATAGGCGTCTTTTTTCAGTGTTTCTGCCCGTTTCTGTTCTTGTTGGTACCTCACTACTTACTGTGTCAGGAGTTTCAGGGTGGGCTCAGCATTCTGTGTTTTCCCTTAGTGATTGGGGTGTGTCCTGAGGCTTGAGAAAACATGGGTGCAGAGCTTGTACCAGTGAGAGCCAGGCCTGGAGGGCAGCAGCCAGCCGAGCCCTAGAAGGGGGGTTGAGTCTGTGGGCTGTGTTCTTTCTGATCCACCAGAAATCTGTGCAACAGACAAGCATCCTGGTAGGCACAGCACACACGATTTACATGCCCCTCCCCCTTGTCTTCTTCCTAATCCCATAAACCCAGTTCAGTGTGTTGAGAGGTAAATGTTCTTGTGGAATAGGCACAATGCCTGGCATATAGGAGGCAGACCCTCAGTAAATGTTGTGTGAAGGAATTATTAATAAATGACTTGCTGCCTGAATGCATGGAGGCTATGGATGGCAAGCTAGAGTGAACAAGGAGAAAGTGCTCTTGCCACCCCGAAGATAGCTCATCTGCAGTGCCCAGGATGGAGGGTGGGAGTGGGTGAAGGGGAAGATCTTTGCATAGAAATTGGCATATGTGAAAAATATCTATTAGGTATATAACAGCACTTCTCAGACTTTAATGTATCTATGAATATCCTGGGTAGGTAAAGGATTAAAATGCAGATTCTGATTAAGTAGGACTGGGGTGGGGTGGGAGACTCCATTTCTAATTATCTCCCAAATGATGCGCATGCTGCTAGCCTGTAAGTCACACTTTGAGTAGTAATGGCATATAAGAAATCCAGACAATGCCCAAATCTCAAGTACATGTCATAAGGCTCACTATATCCTTAGCATCTATGAAAAATGCCAACACTTAGACCTGCAAACATGCCATGTATAAAGGCATACCAAATGCCATCCTCAAGATCTTCATCTCAAGGAGTATGCAGTCCAGGAGGAGAAACTGGGTCATACACAGTAAGAATAATAAACCTATACATAAAATCTCCCTTCAAATAAAGACAGACAAAGGCAATCCCAAAGAGGGAGAAATGTCTTCTGCCAGAGCTTGGGGTGGGTGAAGAATCGGCGCAGTGGAGGAGGAGGTAGTTTAGATGGGTCCTGAAGGGTAGGGTCTGATGCAGCTGGCAGGGCATTCCAACAAAGAGAAGAGGGAGAAAAGGCACTGTTACCACAAGCCACCATCCCAAAGTCGGGCTTGAAAAGAGGCTTGCAACTGACTATTGTTTGAAACGGATCACAAAAGGGCTCGAGTGCTTGGACATGTCAGTGATCAGTAAATTATTATAAATTGATCACTAAGTCATTAGGAAAGTTTGGAAGACATAAAGGTAGATAATTTGTTGTTATGAGATTTGTTCAAATAAGATTTGAATACAATTTCTTCTCATATAGTTAATTGAGAGTAACTATTAAACATTTTAAGAATTGTTGAGTTTTTTTTTTTTCATAGTTTTTGCTCGATTTGCTTCTTTTTTCACTGTTAGGAGCAGCTGTGCAGCCCTGCTCTGTCTCAGGGGAAGGGGTCTGCCGGAATCTGAGAAGTTTGCCAGGAGAAACAAGAGTGCAGCCTTCTCTCCCTTGGTTTTTGTTGTTATTGTTTTTTCTCTCTCTTTCTTTCAGTTTCACTCATAAAAATGACTTTGTGTTCCAAAGAAAGCAGCAGTTGGCACAGAATATAGAGTTCCATGTTTTGTCTCATCAGAGTGCTGGCAAATTTACCTGTTAATACCTGTGGGAAAACCTTCTCAGGGCTCTACGTCTCTCTCTCACTAGGGAAGTAAAGTTAATATTTCTTTATATTCTTGCATAAGGTGGAAGGGCTTGGGGAGAAAAAGAATAAAGCTTTTTATTAACAGTATTTGCACAGCATCCTTCTCTGAGAGGTTTCATCAGATTCATTGCATTTATGCCTATCCTGTGCTTATGGTCAGCTGAGGCGCAAGTTTGAGACCTCAGGGTCCTGCAGGGAGAGGAAGTGTGGTCAGTGCTGGAGATACTGATTCCAGCTCTGATGTGGGCAGGGCAGAGAAAAGGAGGGCGTGGGCAATGCGTTTCCATGTGGTTACCGTTCCAGTTGTTCCTGCACCCGTTTGTGCCCCATAATATCCCCCCTGGTGCTCACGTCCCACGTCCAGCAGTGACCAGGCCCACCTCCACTTCCAATGCGAGCAAGGAGAGATTGTGCAGAGGAAGGAACACAGTTTTGGGAACTCAGCATTTCAGTGACTTCTATCAGTGTGATATGTAGTGTAGCTGGCTTCACTCTGCTTGTTTAGAATTTCCTTCTTGGAGTAAACTAGCCAGCATTGTATTACTTTCTCAATCCTTTGTCTCCACCCCTCTCCATTATGACACAGTTCTAGTACAAGAAACATTTATATGCAATGACAGGCATTGAAAGAAAAATGGTCGCAGCAGAGGCCAAGCATAAAAACACTCTAGGGTGAGACCAGCTTTTGTCTAAATTACCATAATGTCCCTTTTTCTGAATTACGTCTTGAGCAGGATTTCTCTATCCACAGTTCCTCTTCAGTGATGGTGTGCAAATTACCCCAACCTGATACCCCTTTCCTTCACAAGGAACCTGCCTACACCTCCCAGAGGGTTTGATGTCTGAGTGACCTCCAGGAGCCTGGTAGTTAGAACCAGAATCCCTGCTACAGAACCGTCGATGTGACTGAACACAGCAAAACCCCACAGATTACTTTTCCCCTGTGTTTCATTCCAGTCTAGAAAGAAGAAAACAAGATTGAATAGAATTGGCCATGTTTATATCCTCAGGACTGCCAGAGTCAGTGGGAGGTGGATGCTATTTGGGGGCCCATGGAACATAAATGCTTCTCCTGGCAGCCTATATCGTTTTGCTTTGTGACTTAAAAAGTGGACTGCAATTGAAATCTGCTCAGAGAGACAGGTCCAGCAAAACTGTCACTTTATAATGTCTGCAGAGAAAAAAAGCAAACATGACCACAAGTGCAATTTCCACCTGGAGCTCCCCTGAGCAGGTACTCCCCTCCCTCCCTGCACACCGGGACTTTGGAGTGTTCTTGCCTCTGCTCCACAGAGCTCTCCCTCCCTTTCCTGTGAGATCTGCTTGCAGTATCACCTTGTCCTGTTATACTAACAAAATCTATTGATTAAAACCCAAATCAACAGCCCAAATCTCAAGTACGTGTCATGAGACTCACTACATCCTTAGCACCTATGGAAAACGCCGACACTTAGACCTGCAAACACAAATGGGAGTTGCTCAGAGTCACCATTGGCTATGACCTCTGCCCTTAGTTTACAGAATGATAAATTCTCCTGGAAACAAAGAAAGAAGCTAAGATAGTGCAACCAAGTAAAAGAAATGGCATTTTATGTTTCCTCTTTTACGATACGTTTGTTTCATTGGATAGCTGCTGCTCTGGTGCCAGTCATACTCCCAACAGACAATTCTGTATTCCATCGTCCTGAATGTTGAAATCTCCCCAAATTAAATCCCTAAAAATCAAAATCCCTAAAGTCTAAACTCCCTAACATCTGAAATCCTAAAAATCACAATCCTGAAAGATTAAATCCCACATGCTGAAACTCGAAAAATCAAATTCTGGGGAAAGGATTTAGTGAGTTTTTTGTTGTGTCATGTTAGTTACATCATGGTAGGTGGATCTATTGCCTTGTTATTGTCTTTATTTGGAAATAGGCATATTTTAAACTATTAGGTATAGTTTAAGAACATGCATATAGGTGCCAAGCTGACAAGGGGTGGACTTGTGGGCTTAATTTTGAATGTCAACTTGATTGGATTAAGGAATACCTTGAAACCTGGTAAAGCAATATTTTGGGTGTTTTTTTGAGGGTATTTCTGTGGAGATTAGCGTGAGTCTGCGTGGACTGGTAGGGAAGATCTGTGTTTAATGTGGGCAGGCACCATCCTATCTTCAAGGGCCCAGGGAAAACAAATGCAGAAGGCAAATTGGTCTCTCTCTGAGAACTGAGACAGACTTTTTTCTGACTCCGTGGACTTCAGAATTTGACTCCATGAAAGTACATTTTTTCTTTTTTGTGAAGGAACTTGGATTTTTTTTCTTTTCTTTTTTTTTTCCAATTGTACTTTAAGTTCCAGGGTACATGTGCAGATCTTGCAGGATTGTTGCTTAGGTGCATACATGCCATGGTGGTTTGCTGTCTCCATCCCTGCTTCACCTACATCAGGCATTTCTCCCAACGTTATCCCTTCCCAACCACCCCACCCCCTGAAAGTGCATTATTACAACATTGACTTTGTGTGTAAGCATTGTGCATGTACATAACAATGTTGGGATTTCCTCAATAGATGAAGAGATGTTTGGACATCTGCATTTGTGAAAAATAAAATTTCTTGAGATCTCCACTCTTTGGGTGAATGCATACGACCCCCCTTTGCAGGTTTGTTCCATGCTGGGCACTTTCCCATTCGTTGCCTGATTATATCACATGACCACCGTGGGAGGAATTGTCACTATCATTGTTTTTCCATCGAGGTCATGGAAGCTGCTGAGAGGGAGGAGCAGCTGTGTGCTCTGGCCACTCTACCACTTTGCCTCCCATCTCCACTGGGTCTAGAGCATTTTGTATCCCACTGTGGAAGACGGAGTTTGTAGACAGTTGAGGACAAAACTTAGCTAGGAAGTTTCTGACTTCTGGAGATTCTTATTTACATGACAGTGAGAAAGAGAACATATGAGCACTCTATACTGGGAGGTATCAGGGAAACTTTCCACAATTTTATCTAAAAAATTATTCTGTTTTAATCTAAAAAATCGTGCTGATTGAGAAATTAGCGCTTGTGTTATTTCAATTTTAACCTTCAGCATTGTTCTCAGAAGAGTATAAGCTTGTATATCTGCTTTCTTTTAAGTAAAAACTTAAAAATTGGGAGATGGGCTATACATTAAAATGGAAATACCATAGGATGAGAATATGAACAAAATGTCATTTATTTAATTTGGTTGCATTGTCTTAGCTTCTCTTCCTGTTTACAGGAGAATTTACAGTTTTGTAAGTTAAATGCAGACATCATAGCCCATGGTGACTTTCAGCATTGCCCATTTGTGTTTGCAGGTCTAAGTGTCGGTGTTTTTGATGGGTAGGTCTAAGTTTGGCATTTTTTCATGGGTGCTAAGGGTGCATGCAGTGAGTCAAGTGACACCTACTTGAGATTTTAGCTTTGTGCACAGATGCAAAAGCTTATTGGCCTCTTATATACTTCCCTCTCATTCACAGCATAAAATGTGATTTCATGGTGATGCCTTTTCTCTTCTCCTTGGCGTGGCATCTGGGTACACACTCAGCTCTTTCTTAGGTCTTGGTGGGATTTCTTGGAACCCCTGCAGCTCTGGAGGTAGAAGCACAGTGGCATGAACATTCCTTCTTGGTGGCCATGTCATGGTATGTTCCTCTCTGGTAATGGGACCCTGCTGCTTTGCCTGCTCTGCCCATGAGGACATAATCTGTCCTATAAGGATCACATAGAATGTTGTCATGGTGCATTATTCATGATAAAATCTGACAGCTTCAAGGTTAGATGTGCTGCTGAATGCAAAACACCAAGCCGAGCTTTTTTTGTCTTTTCTCTGCCTCCTCTCCCTAAATGGTACTTAGTTGAAACTTGTACATACTTTCCTGCTAGCTGAGCTATAGCAGGCAGTTGTGCCAACAGTGGACACATCTTAGTTTTATGTATCTGCCTGTGAGAATCTGCAAGAGACTTTCATGTTGTAGAGTCTCATTGATGAAGCAGAATGTGGTGCAGAAAGTCTCTCTTGCACATAGAAGACTGATTTTGAAGCTACTCTCATAGGTTATCTGTGTTCCTGCTGCCTGCTTAGAGTGGCTAAGAGGCTGCCTGGGATCCCAGGGAGGCAAGCTAAGCTGAGGGGAATGTTTCGTCTTGGCCCCAAAACCTGAGCTGCTCCTTAGAAGGTGGTCAGACAGGATGAGGCAGTGACTTCGATCAGAGGCAGCTCTCTGGTATAGAGTAAGCACCCTTTCTATAAGGGCACGTTAGGACTTTAAAAATGTCGACAATTTCACTTTACTCTTCAAAGATTTTTTTCAAAGGCCTTCTCCTCTATATACAGAGTTAAAAACAGAAATGAGCCGAGCACGGTGGCTCACACCTGTGATCCTAGCACTTTGCAAGACTAAGCCAGGAGAATTGCTTGAGACCAGGAGTTTGAGACCAGCTTCAGCAATATTGTGAGATCCCATCTCTGCAAAAAATGACAAAAACAATTAGCGAAGCACAATGTCGTGCATCTGTGTTCCCAGCTACTTGGGAGGTGGAGGTGGGAACACTGCTTTAGCCTGGGAGGCTGAAGCTGCAGTGAGCTATGATTGTGTCACTGCACTGCACTCCTGCCTGGGTACAGAGCAAGACTCTGTCTCAAAAACAAACACACACAAAAAAACAGAAAACTCAATAGAAATGAAAGGGATGTGCTAATGATCAGATGCAAACTCCCAAATGAAAATGAAACTTCCCATTACAACAATTTTAGGTCCAAACTATCTCTGTATTTGGTGCAAATGGTTGATTTCAGGAAGGATGTCTTAGTCTGCTTGGACTGCCATGGCAAAATACTACAGATTGGGTGGCTTAAACAATAGAAACGTGTTGTCTCACTGTTCTGGAGGTTGGAAGTCTATGTCAAGTTGTCAGTAGGGTTGGTCTCTTCTGAGACCTTTGTCTTTGGCTTGCAGGCTGCTATTTTCTCCTTGTGTCTTTACACAGTCTTCCCTTTGTGTGCATTGGTGTCCTGATCTGTTTTTATAAGGACACCAGTCATATTGGATTAGGATGTATCTTCATCACCTCATTGAAACTGAATTACCACCTCTTTAAAGGTCCTGTCTCCAAATACTGTTACATTCTGAGGTCCTGGGAGTTAGTACTCCAACATATGAATGTTGCAGGGGGACACAATTTAGCTCAAAACAGGAGGCCTAAAGGACTCAGGACAGAGCTAAATACTAACTAAACACATTCAGGTATTTCCACAAAATTTGAATAATTTGGTTTGACTATCTGTGGCCATATGTAGACATTTGATGGAAACTTTTTTTTAAAAAAGAAGACTTTTTGACACAAGTAAGTTGATTCTTCCCACAAGTGAACTTGGCTGTTTTTTGCATTTTGTTTTATAGCAGAACCTGGCTCTTAGTTGTTTGTGTGAATATTTGCCAGATTTACCATGTCATGGTGGACAAACTATGCATAAAAAAATAAACTACCCTCAAGGAATATACAGCTTAGTTGGAATAAAATATAAATAGTACAAATATGTGAAACTTCAGTTACCATTAGAAATGATTTATTTATTTATTTTTAGAATTGATGTATATTTTTGTATGAGGGCATATTTCAAGAGGCAGAGACACAACTTAACCTAATATCAGCAGAAAAGAGGACTTATTATTTGGTGTGGCTAGAGGTGGCAAGGGTGATCAGAACCAACAGGTCCTTCACTTTTTTCTCCGTATTGTGGCTTATTCTTTCAAACCCCTTGTTTCAGTTATCCATTGCTGCATATGGTAGTCTGAATGATACCCACCCCTCCCCAAAGATATCCACATCCTATTCCTTGGAACTTATAAATGTACCATATTTGGAAAAGGGACTCTGCAGATGTGATCGAATTAAAGATCTTGATGAGGACATCATCTCAGATTATCTGAGGCAGATCCTATATGGCATCAGACCATGTGTGAGAGAGGCACAGGGAGACTGGGCCAACCGAAGAGGAGGTGGCTATGTGACCACAGAGGCAGAGACTGGAGTGGTAGCTCTAAGCTAAGGAATACTGGCAGCCACTGGAAACTGAAAGAGACAAGGACAGGATTTTCCCCAAGAACCTTGGGAGAGAGTGCAGCCCTGTTAATACCTTGATTTTAGCTCAGTAAAACTGATTTCAGACTTCTGGCTTCTGAAACGGTGAGAGAATAAATGTATGTGGTTTTAAGCCTGTAAGTTTGTGGTAATTAGTTACAGCAGCCACAGCCAACTTATATACAAGCTTAACCACCACAAAAACTTAGTACTTAAGAGTGTCAGAGAGTTATGTTAGCAAAATGGTAGAGTTCGCAGCTCCAAGTTTGTTTCCCCACAGAAACATCAAAAACAAACAGACACCCCTGGAACCAACATGATCAGAACTCTGGAAAACAGGCAAAAGTTTACAGCGACCAAGCAAACACTAAAAAAGAAAAAAGAAGAAAAGGGCCACTTAAAAATGGTCGGAAACTTTGTCGTGTTTTTATTTGCCCTTGTCTCAGCCTTCTCTCTAGCAAGACAGTTCTCTTGAAGATGACATCCTTCATTCCCAGTGTAGGACGCTGGTCCCTGATTACAGAGGGAATAGAGAAGACCTTACTTATTGTGGATGTCTGTTCTAAACTGTCTGGGGGCTACCTTAAAAACTGACGTAAGGCATATATCTCTGTTTAGCCTAACTCAGAACACAGGCTGGAAAAATGGCAGGCATTGCTTGCAAATGCTCAAAGTGAATTAACGAACTGCAAAAACATGGGGCAAAAGATTACTGGTTGAGGTGTACAAAAGACCACCTAAAGTCCAGGTGCAAAAGCTAGGAGAGATTCCATGGGAAATTAAGACATTCAAAAGCACCATGTATATAGGAAAATTTAGAAAGCCATGCATAGACTTGGAGCAAGATGCATGCTCAAAAAAGAGAAGACCCTAAGCTTTCACTTCAGGCTGATCCTTCAGTTAGGTACAAGGTTGGGTAAGGAGTTCCCCAGCACACAGCCAATCTGCAAAGACTGGGAGAGGAAGGTTGGGAAAGTACCTACAAATGGACTGTTATAGCCATGAAAAATAAAAAACAGCAAACCCTGGGGAAGGGTGAGAAGCTGATATCCAGAGTTTACCTTATCATATTTAAGTGCCCAATGTTCAAAAAATATCACAAGGCATACAAAGAAACAGGAGCACAGGGTCCATTCAAAGAGACAAAATAAGTGGACAGAAACTATCCCTGAGAAAGCCCAGACATCAGATTTATTAGACAAATGCTTTAAAATGATTGTCTTAATGATGTCCAAAGAACTAAAAGAAAATATGGACAAAAAACTAAAGGAAACCAGAGAGACAATGTATAAACCAAATGAGAATATAAATAAAGTGATAGAAATTATAAAAAGGGATCAAACCAAAATTCTGAAGCTGAAAACTGAAAACTGAAATGAATTTACTAGGAGGGTTTGACAGAAGATATGAACAGGCAGAAGAAAGAATCAGTGGACTCAAAGATACTACAATGGAAATTATTGAGTTTAAAGAGCAGAAAGCAAAAAGAATGAAGAGAAGTAAAGAAAACTGAAGGAATCTCTAGGACATCATGAAGCAGAACACACACACACACACACACACACACACACACACGCTCGTCTCAATTGATGCAGAAAAAGATATTTGGCAAAATCCAACACCTTTTCATGATAAAAAACCTGTTAAAACTAGGACTAGTAGGGGACTTCCTCAACATGATAAAAACATTTATGAAAATTGATAGCTAACATCAAACTTCCCCCTGAGATTAGGAGCAAGGCGAGATGCCTGTTTTCACTGTTGTTATTCATCATTGTACTGCAAGTTATAGCCAGAGCAAAATAGGTAAAAGACATCACAATGGAAAGGAACAAGTAAAATTATCTCTATTTGCAATTGACATTATCCTATATGTAGAAAATCTTAAAGAATCCACGAAAAAGCTGCTAGAGCTAATAAACAAATTCTATAAAGTTTTAGGTGTGAAAGTCAGTCATGTTTTTATCTACCTGCAATGAACAATCCAAAAAGGAAAATAAGAAATAATTTTATTTATAATAGCATTTAAAATAATAAAATACTTGGAAATAAATGTAACTAAAGAAGTGAAAGACTTTTACATTAAAATGTGTAAAATAGATTTTACATTAAAACATGTAAAATAGATTTTACATTGAAACATGTAAATAGAGAGTTTACATTGAAAGATGTAAAATAGTCCAGATATATACCCACACATCTGTAGTCAATTGATTTTTGACAAGGGGTACCATGTCCATTAAATGGGGGAAGAATAGTCCTTTCAACAGATGGTGCTGGGGCAACTGGATTTTCACATTCAAAGAATAAAGTTGGACTCCTGTCTCACACCTTACACAAAGTTTAACCAAATGGTGCAATGATTATGAACAATAGTTTGATGTTTCTTCAAAAAGCGAAACATAGAATTACCATATGATTCAGCAGTTCTACTCACAGGTATGTATGAAACAGAGACAGAGAGAAAGAGATGGAAAGAAGAGAGAGAAACAGTGAGGAGAAAGAGAGAGAGATAGGAGAGGAAAAAAGAGATAGGGGAGAGAAACAGAAAGAGAAGAGAGAAAGAGGGAGATAGGGATTGAGAGAGAGAGAGAGAGAAAGACAGATATAGGGAGACAGGAGAGAGAGAGGGACAGAAAGAGACGGAGAAGGAGTCACACACACACACACACACACACACACACACACACACACACACACAGTATGCTGGAGGAAGCTTCATCATCTTTTATGAATCCATCTTAAGAAATTATGTAGTTACTTCCACCACATGGATTCATTTGAAACAAGTCATTAAAGTTGTCACGTCTTCAAAAGGAGAAGAATTAAGCCATTTTTTTGATGGAAGAATGTCAAAGAACTGTGGTCATGTTTAAAAATGATCACACCACTTTATTCCATGTGGCAATTGACGACTTTTGTATTAACAACACCATGACTAGAGAAGAAAAACAGACTTTCCCTCTTGGGTCCAGCATGAATCCTTTAGGAAAGGATTGGATTAGGTGCTGACTCCTTGGACCAATGACTATAACTAAAGGGATGAGATACTGTAATTAACCAAGCCTGGTTACCTGTCTGTCTCTGTGATGAGGTAGGTATATCTGTTAGGAGAAGATGGGGGAACTGGTGCAGTGCAGGTAAAAATAGTAGCTGGTATGCTTATTGCCTAGTGAAACATGCATGCATGAAGCAATTATGAATGATTGAGAGCAGCATATGAATTTAAAAATAAGGGATGTTAAAAATACATAAAGAAGATTAAAATGAAAACACTCCTTACAGAGTTCATTCGTTTGGTCAATACAGTCATTTCCCTCCTAAAACCTGGTCTTACATATTAGCTTGAAGTTGCCTCTTGCCACAGATTTTCTAGAGACTTGTCTGATCTTCACTGGGAGCAAAGTAACCCTTGATTTTCTCTGACTGTGGCTGCGTTTCGGGGAGCTTTATGTGCTGGGCTCAGAAAAAAGTTCAACCCATCAATAGGTTATCACATAAATATACTTTGGGACTGATTGGGCTACATTTTCTCACTGAATTGACTGACTGATGAATTCAGTTGGCAGAATTAACTCTTCTATGTCTACACAAAGTGCCAGTGAGAAATAATCAACTCTTAATCAGCCTGGGATAGTCAGTACTAAAAACACCTTCATGAGCTGTGGAAATTTTAATGCATTTATTTACATATTTAGTTTTAAATTTTAATATATTGTTAGTTGAGGTATAATTTCCAAACAAAGCTGTGAAATGTTTAGTAACTGTCTCTGTACCTCTGGATGAGGACAGCTCAGCTGGGAGTGGAGGGGCTGGGTGAGGAGACTGGAGTGTCAGTGTGGCCACACAGCCCACTTTTGTTTTGTCTTCTGTCCTTGAGCGCTTGTTTCTTCCTGGATAAACTAGGCATAATAATACCTATCCTGCTGCGTGGGTGGAAGGTTAAATATGATAATGATGTGTGTGAGATGCCTGCACAGTGCCTGAGGGTATTGAAGAATTATTTGCTCCCTTTTCTTTTTCTACCCACCACTTACCCCCTACCCCCGGGTGCTACATGTTAGAAAACACTGTGTAAAGTGTGAATGCTTCTGAAAAATCTCTCTGCCAGCAGTTAGCGCCAATAGCATGTAGAAAATAAGATGGAATGATTTGGCTTCTTTTCTATTTGGCAATAAGAAGCTTATTTGCACATAGCCTGATTTCTTTCAATCTGCAAAAAAAAAAAAAAAATTGGAAATGAAGTAAAGCAATATATATTAAAACATGCAAATTATAATGAAGCATTTAAAGCTTGACTACTCTTCACATCTTCCTATGGCAAACTAGTTTTTTTTCTCTGCAGTCTAAATTTCATGACCTTGAATCTCTCGTTTTCTGCCTGATGCTTTGTTGCATGACATTGGATGACATTGAGAAAATGAAATTGAAACCCTGCTTGGGCTTTGAAAGAACTGGCAATCCTGCTTTTCAGAGTGGAAGGAAAACAAAAAAGGAAAGGAGAAAGAGGAAAATGGGACGTAAATGGAATACTAAAGACTAGACGGAAGAAAGAGAAATTGAAAGCTGTCTTCTGATTATTTTTCTGTGGGCCTCTGCTGTTTTGTGACCTTCACCCTCATGGGCAGAGAAGGCGAAGTTGTAATTCTCGGGTAACTATTTAATGTTTCCATTTCAAATGGACATTTACAAACATGGAGTCCATTTCCTCTGCATAATGGCAATGAGATGACGCCTGTGCTTCTTCTCGGAACTCCTTGCTCTGGGTGATGGACTGGACAGCTAATTTGTTTGTATAAACTGTCCGGGCACTTAATTAAATCTTGCATCCTGTCTAATAAAAAATCAACATCAAATCCACTACCAACACATTCTCGATGGCAGAGAGGCACGCCAGAAGAAAATCTTGAGTGGCAGTTCCTTCCAGATTTAGCAAGCTCTGCTGCTTACCTTTGGCTGTTCTCTCATCCTGTTGCTTGGCCCAGCTCCTATTCCCAAGTCAACGAGGGCTTCAAAGCATGGTGCGAATGCATCAGCAGCTCTAGAGATCCTGTCTTTGGGAGATAAATTGTGGCCCATTAAAAAAAAAAGTTCTCTAGGGAAATTTGAATAAGTTTCTTGCAAGTCTTGGAAATACAAACCTTTATGGTATATAAATATTTGAAGGTTTATCAAGGTCTTCAGTTGGAGGAAGGCAGGCCCTTGGCAGGACCAAAGGGCATCTCATGATTGGGTTATAGGAAGAATTATTCTTTTTTGATTTGGTGCTGGTAGTTATAGGAGGAATTACCAGAAAGTTATAGGAGGAAGTATTCTTTTTGCTTTGGTGCTGGTCTTAGCAGCTGGGGGTCTCTAGGCTGATTGTGTATGATCTGGAGTCTGGAGCCTTGCTACAGTTTGAACTGGTCAGAAAAGCCGAGGCCCGCCTCCCTCTGCTGACTCTGTCTCACTGAGCCATAAGCGTGGGGGTCCTGCATTGGCCATTTCAGTCTTGCTTGTTGATGAGGAAAGGTAGATCAAGAGGGTCAAGGTGGGCAAGGGCCATGTATTTAGAGTAGGGACTGATGGAGTTGTAAAATAAGCAGCAGTGAAGAAGAGAGATCACCCCAGCAATCTTCTTACTGCCCAAAGTCTCCAAATCCCATAGAGGGAACACTGTTCAAAAATTCTACGTGTTTTATGAACGCATTCGGCAATTCCATGACCTCCTTAGTTCATTTGCCTGCTTGTCAAAATGTGAGAATTGTTTTCATTTTCCATTTACTTTTTGAAAGCCAAATCTCTTCACTAATAAGAAAAAAGTCTTGGATTCATGGCATAATTTTATTTTCCAATTCTATTGTATAGAATGTCCAAGCTAAGATCCCACCATCCCTCTAGAAGTTCCTGATCTTTGTTACATCTCAGCCCAGCTCCTCTTGCTATATCCTCTATTACGATGAATGGCAAGTTGAGCAAAAAAAGCCTGGGGGGTTACTGTGGACTTTCAGCTCTCCCAGGACATGAGCCACTACACCTTTTTGATTTTATCTCCTAAGGATCTCTGCCTTCTGTCCTTTGATCTCGTAAGTTTTGTCTGGACACATGCACTTGTCTGTTAATGGGCCCTTGGTTTCTATTTTCACCCCGCTCCAAATCATTCTTCAGTCATCCTTCAGTCCCTCTGCAATCATCCTTCATGTTGTAACCAGCCTTCTTTCTAAAACTCATTTACGATTGCTTTTCTACTTCATCTCTCCGCGTGACTAACTTCAGGACAAATGTTGAATATGGCCTGCCATAACCAGCTTCTTGACCTGGTCCTTGCTTAGCTTTCTAACTTCATTTCTTGCCATCCTTCCCCACTGCAAGCAACTTTCTCGTTAGTCCCTCAGTAGTTTCCGAAGGTGTACTGCCTTGTCCACTGTTTAGTAACTGTGCCTGCACTTACTACCTCCTTCTACTAAGTCATCCAGACTTGGTTTCTTGTTGGTCATAGCGGCTCATGCTATATTCCTAGCTTTTTAGAAGGCTGAGGTGGGAGGACTTGAGGCCAGGAGTTCTACACCAGTCTGGGCAAATAGCAGAACCCCATGTCTACAAAAAATTAGCCAGACATGGTTCTGTGCACCTGTAGTTCCAGCTATGTGGGAGGCTGAGGCTGGAGGATTGCTTAAGCCTGGGAGGTCGAGGCTGCAGTGAGCTATGATCACACCACTGCACTCCAGCCTGGGTGAAAACAGCAAGACCCTGTCTCCAAAAAACAAAAAAGATTTGGTTTCAGTGCCCCTTTCTTTTGAGTGCTTGATATATTTCTCTATCCTTATACATGCTGAGTTTTAATATAGCTATTGGCTGTCCCCTTGGCCAAACTGTAAACTTCCTGGGGAAATAAAGAGACCCTTTCTCATTTTAACTTTTTATCCCCAGCACTTAGCATAGTGCCTGGTGAAAGTAGCCTCTCAAGAGTGGTTGTTGGATAAACAAGTGAATTCATCTTATTATCACTTATCATCTTATTATCACTGTTATTAATAGCTGACAATTCTACTAACAATAGAATTACAAAGTATTAGCACTTTTCAGGTCAACCTCATTAAAAACCTGACTGCAAAGTTTAATTCTGCCATTTGGTAGCTGTATAATCTTGGACAAATTACTCTTTTTAAGCTCTATTTTTCCTATCTATAAAATTGGATAATAGGGTTGTTTAGAGCATTAAATGAGATAAGACATGCTAAATATTTGGGTTATATATCATTCAGAGTGAATGTTTGTTAAATTATACTCACCAGTAAGATATTTAGATATTTTAGATCTTCTAGAGGTAGGTTTTTTAATCTCTTTGTGTTTTTTCATTCAAATTTATTTGTGAACTGATTATTTTCTTAGATAACCTTAGCACACCTAATTTGATGCCTTTTGAGAGTAGAGAGAAACCAGAAAGCTCACAGCAGAGGGACTTTTTCATATTTCACAGTAGACAAACAAAGTTATTTTCCGTCACAGCTATGTATTGGGCGGAATGACCTTTAGTAGCGGATGACAGCGATTTAGCAGAAGGGACAGTTTTCCACTTGACCTTTATACAATGTGCCAACTTGTCTCATAACACAAAATAAGTTGCAACTGGCAGGCTTGATAGAACACTAACCTGACAGGAGCTAGACACTGAAGCAGCCCCTATTTGCTGCAGAACGTGGCAACTTCCATATACCCAAGGGTGCCATAGAGATGACTGCTCCCTAAGTCACGGCCAGAACATTAGGTGTAATTAGTTCCTCTGGGAGTTTATTGTGAAGTGAGATTTGCTCATAATGAATTTTCATTGCCAAGGACTTGGTTACTTGCATGTACCCCACTATAATCTTTTGACTTTTCTTTGTTAGCTCTCTTCCTCTTCTCTTTGCCTTTACCACAGGATGTTTTCTTTTCTCTTTTTTAATTTTTTTTTAAAGATAGGGTCTTGCTTTGTTGTTCAGGCTGGAGTGCAGTGGCATGATCATAGCTCACTGCTGCCTCAAATTACTGAGCTCAAACGATCCTCCTGTCTCAGCCTCTCAAGTAGCTGGGATTACAGGCACATGCCACCACACTTGGCTAATTTAAAAAACTTTTTGCAAAGACGAGGTCTCACTATGTTGTGTAGGCTGGTCTTGAACGCCTGGCCCCAAGCAGTCCTCCCACCTTGGCCTCTCAAAGTGCTGGGATTACAGGTATGAGCCACCACGCTTGGCCTCTTCTCAGCTTGTCTAATGCTTCGTTTTTGCTGTTCCCTAAACTTGACTTTCTTTTAGTTTTCTACCATTGAGTGATTTTTTCCCTTGTGGCTTTTCTGCATGAGAGCTAAGATGTGAAGTACGCAAGTTTGTTCCTTCTCCCAGATAGACACAGGGCAGAAGTGGTTCTAAGCAGGAGGTAGGAAACATGTTGTGGTTTAGTTTCCAGGTTTGCTGGAGGAAACGGCTACCAGGCACCTCAGGTTGCATACCTAGTTCTGACACTGACTGCACTGATAGCCACAGGTAGTTTACTTTACCTCTGCAACAGCAGCTGTGGGTGCGGATCATGAAAATTGACAGTGGAAAATGGGCATGCCGTTCTGGTACTTTCCCAGCTTTTTTCCAGAGCCAGGTCTCTCCTGATGTGAGAAATGACGTCCTCATCTGCCAAATGAGGACAATAACATTAGCTCTCCCTACCTTGCTGGGCTGATGTGAGAAATAGAGGAAATACTACATATAAAAACTGTGCTGATTGAAAGAAACTATGTCAACATATTAACTAAGGCTGTCCCTGGTTGGAGTATTACAGATAATGTTATCTGCTTTTTATTCTTTTCCACACTACAGATGGGAAAAAAAGTTTTTAGGAGAGAAAAAAATTAGAAGATAATATTTAAAAATATACTCCGGAAAGTTAGAATTCTAGTAAAATCCTTAGTACCACAGTTGGGGATTTGGCTTCATGCTCCCGTAAGTAAATCTGGCTGAGATTAATATTTGATGTATATTTATGAAATCAGAAATTTCAAAACTGGATCAAAAGATATAAATCTTTTATTTTTCTTAAAGACCTTATAAAATGAAATGTTCACTTATATAATATGGACTTGGGGAAGCAACAAAAACTTGCCAACTTGGGGTTGGTGATATTTACAGCTCTTCAACATTTTTGAATCCATGTATTCTCTTCAGAACACCAGAAGGCTGTGCTTTTCAAACTGTGTTCTGAGGAGCCTCAGAGATGCCTTAGGGAGGCTGAAAGGAAGGCTCCATCCAGATTACTTCGGTTTCTATCTGTTATTAGTCCAGTAAGATTTCATCTCAGAAAGGGCTCTGTTGCTAAAAGAAAAAGCAAAACAAACAATGAGAAAAAAATCAAGAAGTAAACAAAAATACTTGAAAAGCACTGCCTTAATTTAAAAAATGATTTCTCAGATATTTAGAAACTATCGTTGAGAGAAAGGAAGATATTCCTCCCAAATCCAGGCTTCTTTTTCACGTTTGATAGAAGCTTGACTTTTAAGTAAAAAACACAGTATGCTACAAGTGTTTAACCTGGATGACCATGGTATTTGATACAAACGGGGTTTCACAGAATGAGGACAGCTCTGCCTGGACTGCTCTATGAAATAGGTCTTTCTGCTTATCCACACTGGCACACGTGTCTCCAGCATAAACATCGCAGTGCTTCAAACACTGATAGTCCCAGTCAAGGATGTTCTTCTGTGTCCATTCTACTCAGAGGTGTTCATTTTCTTTGGCAGCTGGAACCAATCGCTTTGGATCCACCATGAAAACCTCAACATCCTGAACCAAACTCCTATTAATACAACTTCCCAAATTTAAACAAAGCAAGACAAATAGATATCCACACATCGTAGACCATGACTTCTTTAGACATCATGAAAAGAAAAAGAGGACCCACGTGGAAGAATGTGCTCATTTACGATAAGGGCAGCATCAGGTTTCTCTCCCTTTTTAAATTATTTTGGGGTAGCAGCTGTTTGGATGCTGGCCATGGGCTTGAAAAAAATCAAGCGGGCATTTCTGCCCACTGTACCATTTCTCCCACGCGTTTCCCAGTCCCCTGTCATGGCATGAAAACCCCGCTGTTGTCCTGTGTTTGAACAATTAGATTTTTGTAGGGGAAAAAAATCCACCCCCAAAAGAAAATGAAAAAATATGCTATGATTAATGTCAGTTATGGAAATTAAACTTCGGGGGCCTTTAGGACCATTAGGAAGGAATCATTCTCCCCTTGGTGGCAATATGTACTACAGTTGTCACTTAGTATCCATGGGGGATTAATTCCAGGATGCCTGTGGATACCCAAATCCACCTGTACTCAAGTCTTGTTGTCAGTGGACATGAGAAGTCGGCCCTCTGTATCTATAGGTTTTACATTTGGTGAATGCTATATTTTTGATCCATGTTTGATTAAGGATCTGGAAGCCACTGATACAGACTGTATTTATTGAAAAAAAATCTGCCTACAAGGGGACTCGCATGTTAAAACCCATATTGTTCAAGGGTCAACTGTAACTGCAGGCAGAACTTTGGGGCAGGAAGTCCCTGCAGGAAGACCTGTAAACTCAGGTCTGTAGAATGGTGACAATCTTCTCCCCTTGCTTCCAGAATTGTTGCTGTGAGACCATGTGCACTGGCCATGGACTTACTCTTTGTACAGAGCTTATTTCTGGTCCAGTTTAAGTAAGCTATAGGAGATTCTCACTATAGGAGATTCCCCAGGATCTACAGGGTCACTGTCTGTTTCCAGGGTGAGTGAGTCACTCCCTCATGGCCTGTTATGGCTCTGTGTGACCACAGAGGGGTTATGGTTGTGTGGAAGTGGGATTGGGGAGTTAGCAATCACTCTGTGCAGTTATTCTTTCTGTGCAGTCTCGTGGGTACATCAAAGGTTAAATTTCGTATAGCATGTCTGTCTGTCATATCAGACTTCTCTGGTGATCTGTCTGGAGCACACATTTTAAAATATTGGTCCTATTCTGTCTTCTAACAGTCTGCTCTGGTGATTTTTGTCTCATCAATGGGATTATTACACTTTCAGCTACTGTTAATGTTATTCTCAAACTCAGTCTTCCATTCATCTCTCCTTCTCTTCCCTGGCAGACAGACTAATGCAGCCACTGGGCCTGTTGGGGTGAGGAAAGGCAAGAGCTGATATTTCATGCTCTCCCTCCCTTCTTCCTCTCTCTTTTTTGGTGGTTGGGGGCAGGGTTGGGCTACATCTGCTTACTCAAAACAACCTGGACCATTTGGTGGCAAGTTTATTGTGCCCAGTGCTGATGTCTGGACAATTAATTCCCTATAGGTCAGTGGCTTTCAGTTTGTGACGGTGACTCCAGGAAGGAAACACACCATGACGCTGTGTATACATAGAACAAAAATGCAGCCCATTCTGATATTGTAGTTGTTCTAGTCTAGTTCATTAAAAGTGAATGTTGGTCTTCATCCTTTAAATGGATATTGTCACTTGCTGATGCATTGGATCAGTATTTTGCACAATTGCCTCGACACTTCATTTGGCTTTGCATGCTCAATTGGCACATCCTCTGTGCGGGGAATGGGGGCAGGGCTGTTTCCCTGGGCTGTCTCTTGGGATGCCCAGGGGCCCTGCCTGCCTGCCTGGGTCCTTGGGGCCTAGAAGTCCTGGTTCTTAATGAAACAAGGGGCTCTAGGAGAGCCTTTTCCATAATCCTGACTCTACCACCCTGATTTCTTCCTGAGGACTTCCTACTATGTTTGAAGATAGCAGTGAAGTGGCCTATGGGTTCTAGAACGCTGCAAACACTTAGCCCCAAATGCAATACCAGTTTACCCTTCTTGTAGACATCCCCAAACTTCAAGGTGATTATCCTGAAAGCCTTGACCCAGGGGGAGGGAAACAGCGTGCAATAACCCCCGTCCTGCAGGAGAGGGGGAGGGAAAGAGTTGTCACGGTGCCTTGACTCTAGCTCTTCCCCCAAAGACACTCTCTCTTTTCTTCTTCCTTCCTTTCATCATCTGTGTATAGACACAGGGGCAAAGTTTTCCTAGAATTCCTAATCTTAGCAGTCTTCAGTAGGAGACCTGGCTTCAGAGCCTGTCCTTAAACAGTGAGGTGCTCTGTGTATTTTATTCTTAACTGTGGCCTATCTCCACTCAAGTTTTGGCATTAATCTGAATAATTCCACCTCTCCCCCAAGAAGGGAAGGTTCTCAATGGTTATTTTACATCCTCAAGTGTCACTGTCATTTGGTTAGGGTAGTTGTCAGGGTGGTTCTGAGGACAAGTATCTAGCATAGCTTTGTAGTTACAAAGGAAAAGGCCAACTCCCATTTAACCAGGTACTGTTGGCTTTCTGTACAGGATTTGGTTCACATCCATTAGTGCTCTTTGTTGTCTCCGTCACTATAGGAGATTCCCCAGGTTCTACAGGGTCACTGTCTGTTTCCAGGGTCAGTGAGTCACTCCCTCGTGGCCTGTTACGGCTCTGTGTGACCACAGAGGGGTTATGGTTGTGTGGAAGTGGGATTGGGGAGTTAGCAATCACTCTGCATCAACCACAGGGACGTCCCCCAGTGATCAGGCTTCATGGGGATGCCCGAGTCCCTCTTGATGATCAGCTCCAGTGATTCTCATGTTCTGCACCCACAGAATACATCCTGGAATAATGGTGGTGAGGTGGGAAACTGGCAGGACTTGTTTTCTGTTCACAACCCTGCTGACTCAAACAGGATCTGGTCCAGACAGGGTAAAGTGAAGAAACTGGTGCAAACCAGCAGATGGCGACAAAAGCCATCCCTAGCTGCCCTCATTGCTCATTCGCATAAGACATCCCACCAGCCCCATAACAGTTTACAAATGCCATGGCGACAACCCAGAAGTTACTGCCCTTTTCTCAGAAAGTTCTAAATAACCCACCCCTCAATTTGCATTAGCCCACCCCTTAATTTGCATGTAATTGAAAGTGAGTATAAACACAGTTCCCCAGAGCCCATATATTGCTGACTCTATGCACGCTGCCTGTGAATTAGCTCTGCTCTGCAAGGAGCAGTACCCTTCCTTAAAGATGATCTCTGTCTAACACCACTAGTTCACCCTTGAATTCTTTCCTGGGTGAAACCAGGAACCTTCCTGGGATAAGCCCATCTGGAGGCTTGCCTCTCCTGTGTTGTTGGTATTTTCTCAGTTTGCTGAGAAAAGTTCAGTTGGTGTTGCCTGAGCTGGCTGAAGGTACTACAGAATTGGGTCCATATGCCCGAGAGGGTGACACTGGCTGGTCTCGGGGGTGTTGTCTTTGAGGGAATGAGACTGGTCCTATGAGTGCTGGAGACACTGCACACTGAAATGCTGTAGCCTAGCATTGTTAGGGAGTGGCAGGTAGGAGCAGGAAGCTGAAAGCAGGGCATGGACAGGAAGGAGCACATCCCCTTTTCTCTTCCAGCCTTGGAGTGTCTTCGGAGCTGGCAGCAAAGTCAGAAATGTGGTTGGCCTACAGAGGTCCAGCCCCAGCATTGCAAAACAAGATAAAAAGATACACTTGGAGGGGGAGAGACAATAGCTTAATAACAGGCACAGCCCCAAAATAACATTTTGCTTTTCCATGTTATGAACCAAGTGCGAGAGAACATGAAGGCATGAAGAAGATGGAAATCTACATATCAGCATTATTCCTGATAACACTAACATTATAGAATGTGGCTTGGGTATATGGCAACAATGGGCTTCCTAATACCAAACCCCAGAACAAGAATTGGCCATTCAGCTGTGGGCAGCAATGAGCTGCAGGCATCTTTTTTTTTTTTTTTTTTTTTTTTTTTTGAGACGTGCCTTGTAAACCTGAGTTCCTGGAGGAGCAGAGCAAATGAGTGCTGCCCAAGGTCACCTGGCCTCCACCAAGGAGGGAGAGAGGAAGTGCTGAGCTACACACGCTCAGTCTTATGTCCCAGTTTACCAGTGGGGGAAATTCACTCCATCTCCCTGGACAGATGAAAGTAGTGGGGTAACAGGGAAAAGCCCTCCTCATGGATACCTAAGGGTAGGGAAGAAGGGCTGTATTCCCTTCCTACATAATGTAAAAGACAGTATTCTCAAAAGCAGTAGATGCAACAGTGGCCAGTTCTTATAAATTGATAGTATAACTCCAAAATGGGTTTGGGCAAAGGCAGTTTTATAGGTGGCCACGTGATCTGGTTCCATGGTATGCCACTAAACTGCTCCGTCTTAATTCAGGAAGTGGTTTTAGAATACCAAGAGCAGAGAGATGGATGGATTGCATTGTCTTTCTAGAAATATATCCATAATCACATCCCTGGACTCTCTCTCTTAGCCTGTGATTGACAAATAGGGGTTAGCAGTGAGATTTTACCCACCCCCTGCAAGAATCTGGTATGTAACTATTCAGGATAACTATTCAGGATTACTCATTAAGAGAGGGCTCTCAAGCTAATAGAATCAACCTTGTAATAAGCCTGGCATAGTAATGTAGTTAGTACCTGGTAGTTCGCAATATTCTAATTCTTTTCTTAAAACACGTGCACATCCATGCCTGCTCCTGCTTGTCTTCAGGTGTCTGCAAGATAATAAAATGGATGAAATCATAGCAAATGATTATCCGTGGAATACTCAGGAACTCTCTATCATCTCTTGTGTTATAGCTTGTTTTTTTCTCCTTTTATTTTTCATGGATGCCTGTGCTTCTCACTGTATTTTATGTTGCACCCCTATAATGGATTCTTATTTTCTGTTACTGATATTTTTGCTAGTGAGTGCATAAGATAGAATTTAGTATATCAACATGTCCCGGTATTCCTCAGAGGGCTTTATGACTTCCAGGTGGTTCAGAACCACTGATTCCTGGGGGACCTTAGGGAGGCTGTGCTGCGTGTCCTACATGTGTGAATGGAGGACAGAGAGCGAGTTAGGAAAGGGGGCGGAATGGACATTGTACATTTTGAAGAAGTAAGCACTGGGCAAGACTGACAGTTAACTCCTCCTCTATTTGACAGTCCTCTAGGTGTTGGGCTACACTGAATATAGACTGAGTTTCAGAAAGATGCCCCTTGAGTAGAATTAAATCAGAATCAAGAAGCAATTAAATCCATGACAGCAATCTCTTGGAATCATTTTTGCTTTTGTAATAACTCTTCTACTTGTGTTTTTAAAAACTTTTCACAGGGATTCTTTTATAATCTTCTGGTTGCATGAGTTGGTCTAGTGTTATTTCTCATATGTGAGATGAGTAAATTGGCTCTTAGAGGGGTTAAATAGGGCCTGGTGTGGAGGTGGCTCACGTCTTGTGCTTTGGGAGGCTTAGGTGGGAGGATTGCTTGAGCCCAGGAATTGAGGGCTGCAGTGAGCAATGATTGCACCATCACACTCCAGCCTGGGTGACAGAGTGAGACTCTGTCTAAAAAAAAGGGGAGGTAGGGGCATGGTTAAAAAAAAAAAAAACCCAAAATTACAAGATTGTTTAGAATGAATCCAAAACTAAAATCTGGGTCTCCTGACCCTTAAGCAGATAATCATTTATTTTTATATTTTTATTTTTTAACCTTATGCTGAGTGTATGATACAATAAATCATTTTTAAAGCTTGATTTTCTTCGTATACTAGAGGATTTCATACAAAGATGGGGGAATCATGCTGCATCCCTTTACAGTGTTTACTTGATCATTTTATACATCTTTAGAGGTTTATCTTTAGGATCACGTTTTGTGCAATTCATGATGTTTATCTTCAAGATGCTAGCTTAAAGGATGATAAAGCCAAGATTTTGTTTTTTGAGAGTGCCTAAAGAGAATGTCTCTTATTAAAGTGAGACTGTCTCCTCACTCATTTTAGAAAGCTTAAGTGCCTTTTACAGCACACAGTTCAGTAGGTACTGGGGAGGCAGCCACCGACAAGGCACAATCGCCTACTGTCTTCAGGGGTTTCTGGCTTAGTCTTCATGCTCCTGGACAGCACCTACCAGGAGTTCCCATGTGAGTCCAGGAGTTAGACTTTAATGCCTAGTAAGAGTCATTGAGCTGCCAACTACTCTTATTTTTGAAGCTCGTGGGTCTTGGAGCTCTATCCTTGGAGTAATATACTTAACCAGTGAAGACCCAAATGGCCAAGGATGTGACTGCTTGACATATGAAACCACATGGTGAACTTCGTTGGTTCTACCAAGGACCTGAGGTCTGTCTTCCATCTGCATTCTGTTACAATTGCATTTTTGCTCTGGAAAATGTTCCCATTTAACTAAGTTTGATTTCTAAAATCTGCATGGCATCTGAGGAGTTTGAGAAGGTACTTCAAAAGGTGTCCTGCAGAGCCTTCTACAGTGTATCTTTCAGCATCTCCTTAGTATTTATAGAGGCATGCTTGAGTCCAGTACATATGCAGGTTCACAGTGTGCTAGAGGCATTGCTCTTTATTAGTTATTCTTATCATTGACTGCTGTTTTGTGATTTTTCTCTATTAACATCGCCTTTGAATTGAAGGTCACTGTTTTATTTGTATTGCTGTTCTTCAGCCAAAAGAAAATAGCTTAATTCTTCTTTGTTCCAAGAAACTAGTATTCTAGCATGCTTTATGCCTTCTGATTGCATTTCATCCGAATTGGAATAGCTCAGGCTAGTGGAAATATTTTATTTAATCTTCTAGGGTTATTATTATTATTATTATTTTTTGACTAGCTGTTGTATCTTGATACCTTTACGTCACTCAAAGAATTTAAGCTGTTCCTGCTCGCATGTCACTAGCCAGAGACCAATTTTGTACAACCCTCCTGGCTTTCGGCCTAACACTCGTGTGTTCCATTTGTCCATTCCAGAAAGGGATATACACATCAATGTGGTTTGCATTGTATTTTAAAAAATAATGATGATGGTGGTTGCTCAGTAGTGCTCCCCTGATACTCTGAATTCCATTAGAGATGAATGTGCTGAAAAATATTCTACACAAACCAATTATGTCTTAAAATATTACAGGCTGCAGTGATTACTGTTAAAAGGGTGAGAGAGCCTGTGGTTTTTGAGCACTGACAAGCAGATATGTCCAGCTAATTTTTTGTGAAAACACCAGCAGAGCAAATTACTTGTGAAAAATCTATTCATAGGAACGAATTAAATGCCATGTCCAGTTTAATAGTGAACACTGACTGCAACCAAAAACCAATAGAGAGAAATAATGAATGGCATTTGAATTCATTCATTTGTATGATTCCAAAAATAGCCTCAGTGCCAATAGTGTTTGCAGTGTCCAAGAGGTACACCAATCTATTAAATGGTCCAAAACCCTTTGTAGACATGGAGAAGGATAAAGAAGCCCATGAAGGAGAAACTAAAAAAGTGACCATTTGGATTTTATTTTTTCCCCACATTCCTGCAGCAAGTCACATTGACCTTTTTTCTTATTTTTTATTTTTAAATTTTAGATTCGGGGGGTATGCATTGTGCATGTTTGTTATAAGGGTATATTGCGCGATGCTGAGGTTTGGGCTTCTATTGATCCTGTCACCCAAATAGTTAGTGAACATAGCACCCAATAAAAGTTTTTCAATAGTGCAATTTCTCCAAAGTTACTGTTAATATGGAATTGGCCCAGGAACCACTGGCTTAATGTATAAGCTGCATGATTGTCTGCCAGAAATTTCCCATGATCTTGTTGGTAGGTGGGGGTAGGATTTGATAGTATGCTATAAAGAATTCTTTTG
The DNA here is from genome assembly GCA_036589455.1 of Ateles fusciceps. Classification (NCBI taxonomy): domain Eukaryota; kingdom Metazoa; phylum Chordata; class Mammalia; order Primates; family Atelidae; genus Ateles; species Ateles fusciceps. The sequence continues at coordinate 2,630,305 of JAZHEH010002229.1, forward strand.
ATTTCTCTCTTAGTTAGACTATAACTAATAAATTTCAATACACAGTACACAAAATTGGTCATTTATCAGCTGTGCACCTAGATTGCTAAGTGAGTTGGTCCTAGCCTAAGTAATTAACCCATTTTGGTGGTGACTGAACATATGTCTAAATTCAATTAAAATGAAGAATATGGCATAAAATTATTTTTTTTTATGTAGGAGAGCCTGCTGTTACATTTTAAATAAGAGTTTCTTTTTCAGAGTTTACGTATTTTTAAATGCAAAAAAAAAAAAAAAAAAAAAAAATCACAGTTTTGTGTGTAGGTCTGATCTATCACATTTCCCTGTATAACCCAAAATGGAAAAATGGAGGTTCTGGGTTCCAGACTTGGGTTCCTGAATCCCACTCTAATATTTTACAGATTAAGAAGGGACCTTGAAAGGATATTCTGTTGTAACCCTGTTTTTAGGCAGTACTGATGCAAGGAAGGCAAGCCCCAAATTGGGGCTTAGCCCATGAGGGTTCTTGGCTTTGCCCAGGAAAGAATTCAAGGGCAAGACAGTGGTAGAAGAAAACAACTTTGTCGAAGGAGCAGTGTTACAGCTCTGTGACTTCTCCTGCAACTCAAAGGCAGTTCTGTAGTAATATTTATACCTGCTTTTACTTACATGCAATTAATGTGTAGTTCATGCAAAAATTTCTAGGAAGAGGTGGTAATTTCTGCATTGTTGGATCATTGCCATGGAAAGGGGCAGAAACTCTCTGGTGTTGCCATGGCAATGGTAAACTGACATGGCACGATGGGCGTGTCTTTGAAAAGGTGCTTCCATTACCTCCTTGTTTTAACTAGTCCTCAATTAGGCCTGATGTCCAAGCCCCACATTTTGCCTCTGTATCACTCTTAATACTTTGTTGTATTTTTATTAATATATCAAGGTTATGTTAATTTTGTGCACTGAAAGAGCTGTGAATTTTACAAAATTTCCAAATTAACTGGGAAGTGCCACCAAGACATCTAGTCTATTCCATTTTTTCCAAAAGCTGCTTTCTTGGCACATATTCTATTTGGGCATAATTTTAGCAAGTTGACTTATAAAGGGTCTTTAAATGGAATGTGTTTTCCCCTGCCTCACACCCATGGCAGTGGCTCTCCCTGACAGTATGCAAACACTGAGCCAAGCACTCTGCTCTCAACAGTTACAGTGAAGTCACAAGGTAGATCTAGTTTCACTGTCCCTTTTACGTCAAGGAGACTGAGTCTTAGAGAGGTTCTGACTTGTTCAAGATTATGCAGCTAGTGAAGAGTAAAGTTAAGGCTTTGCCTGAGACAGCTTCTTCAGAACTCATGCTCTTAAATTCTGACCCTATAGTATGAATACCTTGGACCCCTGCTCAGCCATAAAGTCCTCTCTTGCCCTCCACCGTCATGAGGACTCCCCCAAGGTTGTATTGACTTGAAGGCTACATGAAAAAGGTGGGTAGATGCATACTTTACAGTTGAGTTTGATAGCACAAGGCTTAGCACATAATGATAAGCCATCTATGTGCCTGGGGCTATGGAAATATATCACATCATAAATTTTTTCACAACCTTGTATCTAGTGTATTGATCAGAAAGGTCACAGAGATGAGAAGTGCCCCAGCAGGAATTCAGACCCAGCTCTCTTTGACTTCATAAGTTATGCAAATCAATCCCAGGCAGAATCCTACTTAGAAATGCCTGAAGATACCAGTTGGAAATTATGTTTCATTTCTGAAACTAGAAATTAAAAAAATTATTTAAACAATGCATAATCGTTGTAAAAATATGTAGGCATTCAGATATACAGTATAAATAAAAGAAAAATATCCTTTGTAGAGATCCTTTGTAGATATGGCCACCATTAATATTTCGATGTGTGTCCTTTTTGATGTTTTTCATTGTGTGACTGAGTGGTATTTTGTCTTTTGCTATTTCCATTGGGTTCTTTGTATTATAGCTACTTTGATATGATGTAAGGAATGTTCCTCTTTCTCCAGTAAGTAAGTGCTTTCAATGCACATATCTTAATAAACAGGTAGAAAGTTGGATAGTTTGCTCTTTCTACTAATAAGTAGAGGTGATAGCCATGATAGTAGTATTGTGACAGTGCTGATAGTGATTGGACTGCTAGTGGAGGTGATAGTAGCAGTAGTTGTGGTGCTGATGATAGTACATATGAGAGTGGAGGTGGCGGTGTAAGTAATGAAACAGTGGCAGTGGAGGTGGTGGTAGAAGTGGTAGTGGTGGGAGTGGTGATGGTGACTGTAGGAGTGGTGGTGGTTGTAGCAGTGCTGTTGGTGATGGTGGTAGTGGTAGGACTGGTGATAGTCATTGTGGTAGGAGTGGTTGTGGTGGTAATGGTAGAAGCAGTGGTAGTGGTTATAGGAGTGGTGGTGGTGATGGTAGGAGTGGTGGTGGTTATAGCAGAGTTGTTGGTGATGGTTATAGTGGTAGGAGTGGTGGTGGTAGTTGTGGGAAGAGTGATTGTGGTGGTGATGGTAGGAGTGGTGGTGATGGTAGAGGTGGTAGTAATGGTAGAAAGGTTGGTGGTGAGGGTAAGAGTGGTGGTGATGGTAGGAGTGGTGGTGATGGTAGGTGGGTTGTTGGTGATGGTGGGAATGGTGGTGCTCGTAGTAGGAGTGTTGGTAGTGGTAGTGAGTGGTGGTGGTGATGGTAGGAGTCATGTGTTGTTGGTGATGGTAGCAGTGGTGTTGACTATAGAAGTGGTGGTGGTGGTGATGGTAGAAGTGTTGGTGATGGTAGGAGTGGTGGTGATGGTAGGAGTGGTGGTGATGGTAGGAGTGTTGTTGGTGATGGTAGGAGTGGTGGTGATGGTGAGAATGGTAGTGATTGTAGTAGGAGTATTGGTAGTGGTAGTGAGTGGTGGTGGTGATTGTAGGAGTAGTGGTGACTGTGAAAGTGGTGGTGGTGGTAGTTATAGAAGTGATGGTGATGGTGGTGATTGTAGAAGTGGTAATGGTAGGAGTGGTGGTGGTTGTGGCAGTGCTGATGATGGTGGGAGTCGTGGTGGTGGTAGTGGTGAGAGAAGTCATAGTGATGGTGATGGTAGGAGTGGTAGTGGTGATGGTGATTGTGGGAGTGGTGGTGGTGCTGTGAGTAGTGGTGGTGGTGGTATGAGTCATGGTGGTGATGTGTGATGGTAGGGGTGGTGGTGATAGTCGTGATGGTTGGGGGTTGGTGATGGTAAAAGTGGTGGTGGGGTATTGGTGGTGATGATGGATGAAGTGGTGGTGGGGGGTAGTAGGAATGGCGATGGTGATGATGATGTGACTGGTGGTGGTGATGGTGGGAGTGGTGGTGGTGGTGATGGTGGGAGTGGTGGTGGTGGTGATGGTGGGAGTGTTTGTTAGCAGTTTCTGTTGCTCTGAAAAAGAAGTAGACAAACTTATTTCTCTTGCCCTGGACAGTTGTGAGTGAAGATGCCTCCATCCCTGAGTCTAAACCATGAGCTTGGACCACATATGTAAGTGATTTACTTTTCCATAGCATCTGTGAAAGCATACTTGTAGAAACAATGTATAGTTCTGAAAATCTGAGGGTTTAATGAAAAGTAGGAATTCAGTTGGTCATTACTTCTATGGGACATCTGATGATTGACATTTGGTGAAAGAACATTTTATTGTGAATCTGTTTGAAGTGCTGGGGCAATGAGTATTTTGGAAGGGCCCATAATCAAGCTCTTTCTTCAGAAGCTTGTGATCCTGAGAAATTTTGTGTTTTCTATGTTGTCTGTAAACTGGAACGGTAAACATTGTTTGCAAGGCCTATTAACAGAATGCTCTCTCTCTCTCTCTGTTTGTCTCTCTCTCTCTCTGTGTCTCTCTCTCTCTCTCTCTCTGTCTCTCTCACACACACACACACACACACACACACACACACACACACACACACGAGCTTGCTAGAGCTTGCCAGTCATATGACACACCCAAGACCTGGTGTAAGTACTTTTCTTATTTTAGTCATTCACAACTTAACTAGTTTACTTGGCGAATTCTTGCTGGGGAAGAACACTTGCTTCAAAACCACATATCCCACTGAAATGTGTCAGCAAAGCAACAAATACGTATCAAGAACAAGGCAATAGGCTAAGTGCTGAGTGGGCAGATATCACAGTTAAATTATTGCTTGTCTTCCAAAATGTTTGTATCATCTCCAGAGGTTTGTTTTCCTTTCATATCACAACAAAATGATTTCCCAGTCTTCTTTCCATACATTGGCAAGCTTAAAATACAGCATATCTAAAATTCTCTTTGGTGTTCACTGAAAAGATATATGAGCTATGGAAACCAAGCTTACCCTAAGCTGTTTAGCATTAAGAATTTGAGGAAACCAAATCCATTTTTATGCAGAAATCTAAGAGTCGCATAAGTAACCTGTAGGTTATTTTAATAATACAATAATTTTCTAAACAATAAACAGCTCAAATTTTGTAGCCGGCTTTATAAGTAGAGAAATTGAGATAAAGTCACTCATAATCACACTGACTGATTGCCAAAACTCTTAGTTCTTCTCAGGACTTTTTAAAAAACATACTTTTAATAAAAAGTACAGATAATGTGTACACATAGTTTTGTATCCTGATTTATCTTGTAATATTAAAATATTTCCTGTTTTCCTAATTGTTTTTTGACTTACTTGCATACCATTCCATGAGTGGATATACCATAATTTACTTAATCATTCCCCTAGAACTGGATCTGAGGCTGTTTCCATTTTTTGTGTTTCTTGTTTGCTTCTATTGGCTACTGAATACTTCCTATGGGAAAGAAGTGGACACTGTGGAAAATGAGTCGATAGAATAGTTTGCATATGTATAAAGCATGCAAATATGTATTTCCAGATAGGTCACAGTGAAAGGATAGAATCTTTCCTGTAGAAAGAACACAGAGGTTAAGAACATAGATTTTGAAGTCAGACAGACCTTGGCTTTATTTCTGAATCCATGTAGTTGTGTGACTAATTTTGAAAAATAACTGAAACTTTCTATAAGCTTTTGTCTTTCATTTCCAGAGTGGGAGAAACAACTCTCTGATGGGATCATTGTGAGGATAAAATGATTGATATGTAGTAATGTACTTGGCACATAGCAGTGCTCACAAAATGGTTGCTATTTTCTATGCTTATCTTATTCCTCATCCAAACCAAAACATTTATTCATTCATTTACTTTATTTTTTAAGTTTTTTGAGTCAGAGTCTGGCCTTTTTGCCCAGGCTGGAGTGCAGTGGTGAGATATTGGCTCACTGCAACCTCCGCCTCCTGGGCTCAAGACATCCTCCCACCTCAGCCTCCTGAGTAGTTGAGACTACAGGCATGTGCCACTGTGCTTGGCTACTTTCTTGTATTTTTTGTAGAAATGAGGTTTTGCTATGTTTCCCAGTCTGGTCTTGAACTCCTCAGTTCAAGTGATTCTCCTGCCTTGCCCTCTCAAAGTGCTGGGATTACAGGCATGAGCTACTGTGCCCAGCCCCATTCATTTATTTGTTCAGCATTTACCATTGGCTGTTGCATGCCTGGCACTGAGCTTGTTATTGGCAGGACAGAGCTGAATGAGGCTCTATTTCTGCCTTGTGGATCCACGAGTATCCAGGGACCCAGATCAAACAGATAGGCAAGACCCTGTGTCACTGAGGAAGCTATAGGAGCAGGTCCTGTTTTAGGGGTGGCTCTTGGGAAATGTAATAGCAAAAGCCCAGAGGTTGGCACCAAAAGAGATCAAGTTCAGATTCTGCCTTTGGTACTTTCTCACTGTGAGGCCTTGGGAAAATCACTTAAACTTTCCATATTTCACTTTCTGCATTTGTATTCTTACTCTGCAAATTGTTGTGAAATAATATACATATAGGTCTGGGCATGTAGTAGATGCTCAAAAATGATTATTATGCTTGAAGTCTTCAGTGCCCCAATCGTGGCTGATTTTTATGAAAATGAACTCAGCAAACTCCAGTGTTCTGAAATGTCTAAGACTGGCTCGCTGTGCTCAGCTGTATTAGTCTGAAATACATTTTATTATAGTCTAATTCTCTGCAAAATGGTCATCTGAGCATCGTGTGTATGGTAATGTGGAGTTAGAATATTCAGCTCTCAATGAATTTCATTTATTGGCCATTATGTAGAAACCAAAGAAAAATGACTTATGAAGACGTTGATTGCTTTGTAGCTTTAAAAGGTCTCCTTAGAATTAGAATGGCTATACAGCCTCTAAGAATATGATCTACATAGTATATTCTGTCATCCTGCAGACACAACAAGGCAGTGGGAATGGAGTCTAATTAGCAGGATGTCTTTATGTGTAAAGATTTCTTGCTGCTTATAAATGCTTATTTGATTATTTATTCATAGATGTTGAAAGCACTTTTCTTTCATTCTGTTTCCTTTTTTATCACCCAAGTAACCGTCACTTATTACTGATGTGCTAAAGAATAACAGATGAGCATTGACCTTCAATTAAACATTAATAAATATGTTGCAGTAGCATAAAAAATAACACTCACTTGCTTTCAAATAGAATGAGATGATGGTTAGCATTTCTATTGCTGAGGTCCTATGAGTAAAACATGTTTGTTTCATAAATGGAATTTATATTATCAATTAGAACATATTCTTCAATGCATTATTTTGCCTACTATTTAGGAATATCTTCCTTTGTTAATTTTGAGAGTTTTAAAATTTCTACTATTCAGTCATGTTTACAAAATACAAATAATATTTCTAATATTACTGCTGCTCTATAGTCAGATGGGTTCAACCACATTTATTCAGCACCTGCTGTGTGCAGTACACTCGTCACCATGCTGGTTTTAAAGCTTTAAGCTATAAACTGAAATCACATTAACAATGTCTACAGAAAGACTGCAGAGGTTTAAAATAAAGAAAAGTCAGAGAAAGGCGAGTTATGTTTTTTTGACCATTGGGCCAAACAGAGGGGAGGAGAATAGGAGAGGAGGTTTGCTTAAAGGCACAATAGGATTCACATAAATAAGGGGAACAGAAAGGTCACAAATACAGCATTTTTAGGGCTGGGGATATCTATTAATATTTTAAAAACAGTTTGTTTTGAAATAATTCTGCCTTAAAAGTCACAAGTATGCTACAAAGAACTCACATATCTCCCTCATTCTCACTCCTGAGCTGGATGCACACACCCATTATCAGAACCTTTTTCTGACCACTTGGGAGCAAGCTGAAGTTTTATTTTTATTTTTTGAGCCAGGGCTTGCTCTATTGCTCAGGCTGGAGTGCAGTGACGTCGGCTCACTGCAACCTCTGCCTCCTGGACTCAAGCCATCCTCCCACCTTAGCTATGTGAGTAGCTGGGACTATAGGCTTGTGCCACTGCACCTGGCTGAATTTTTGTAGAGACAGGGTTTTGCCATGTTTTCCAGGGTGGTCTTGAACTCTTGAGCTCAAGGAATCCTCCCGCCTTGGCCTCTCCAAGTGGTGGGATTACAGGTGTGAGTCATGATGATCCATCACTCCTAAGTACCCCATTGTGTATGTCCCCAAACAAGGACACTCTCCCATGCAACCAGCCTGCAGCTTCCTCCAAGTCATGAAGTCAGCATTAATACAACACTCCTCTCCAGTCTACAGACTCCATTCCATTTCACAAAGGATCCCAGCAATACTCCTTTCTCCTTTCTGACTCAGTAACACACACAGCATGCAGTTGTCATAGTTCTTAAGTTTCCTCCTACTTGAGCAGTTCCTTAATACTCAGTCTTTCTCTGTCTTCTGTGTCCTTGAAAGTTTTCAGGAGTACAGACCTTACATTCTGTTGGATGACCTTCAGCCTGGGTCCTTCTGATGTTTCCTCATGACTGGGTTCAGGACATGCAATCCTAATGACAACCTCCTGGAAATCATGCTGTGCCCTCATGTCAGGTGTCACACAGTGTGGACCCTTCCCACCACTGTGGATGGTAACCTTCATCATCTGATCATGCTGTGGCTGTCCGGTTTCCCAGCACAAAGTTCCGAATGTTTCATTCAGTATCTGATTAGTATGTTGTGGGCATGATATTGTATGAGTATTCTGATGCCTACTCCCCGTCAAACCTCCATTTCATCACTCCTTTCCAATAGTCAGCATTCTATTAGCATGGATGTGTTGGTTCCTATTCTATTCAATGGGCTGTACTTTATTATTGTTATTTATTTTGATTCTCAAATTTCTTCAAGGTGTCTCTTGTCTTCTACTGACGTGTTTCCATCAGCCTTTGAGTACTTCTTAATTTTTTGTGCAACAGGTTGCTGTAGACACATCTGTACTGCCCCGCCTCAGCCCTGGCCTCAGCCATTTCTCCCCAAAGCTCTGGGTTCCTTGTATGGATGGATGGACTTTAGAAATCAGGATCTGTGTGCTTGGTGTGCTCATTGTTACTGAGGTGTCATTACTCATAGGCCTTCTCAGTCAGTAACTATAGAAAATGTACATAAATACACACATATGCTTCTATAGCTATTTCCATATTCACCTTTGAGTTTGTCTATTAAAAACTAGTAGTGTATGCCAATGTTTCCAATTCCAGTGCACGTCATCTGAATTCTTTCTACCCTTCCCCCTTTCCATGATTATATGAACATTTTCCAATACTCAGGGAATCTGGCCCTCCTTATCCTCATATCCTTAACTGCTCCATTTGTTTATGTATTTCTCCAGGTAACCTATCTCTTAGTTGTCCCAGCTGTCTTCTCCATCTGCTGCTGTATTCTTCTCAATGTGCCTCATCCCCAGGCCCTGGTGGGCTTATCACCACATATGCTGCCAGTTGCCTGTGTGTGGCAGCCCCTGCATCCCCCGGTGTGCTCCTGTGTGCTCCTGCACAGGCTCCCCCACTTACCAGTGGGGCAGCTCACTGCCACCTTTTCTGCACAGGAGAAGAGAAGGCCCATTTATGATTTTGACCCCAGTCTTGGCACTGAGTTCTTCAAAGGCCAGGAATGTGTCTTGTTCATCTTTGTAGCCCCACAGTCTAGCAATGTTGATTTACCCAAAGCATTATTAATTGAGTGACACATGACATAATAAATAAACATGGCATTAGAAAGGTGAAAAAGTCTTATTTTCAAATACTCTCCTCTCCCAGAGGAACCACTTTCCACATCATCTGTATCACATTGACAAAGTTGGCCACTCTGGGTAAAGCTTCCCTCTTTCCCCTTTGAGGTGTGAAATTGACTGAATGTTTGTGCTCCCTAAATTCCTGTGTTGAAACCCTGATTCCAACGTGATGGTATTAAGAGGTGGGGCGTTTGGGAGGTGATTAGGTCATGAGGGTGAAGCCTTTGTGAATGGAATTAGTGACCTTATAAGAGGAAACCAGGGAGGTAGCTTGTTCCCTTCCTGCCATGAGGAAGCAGCTGCCTGCAACGTGGCAGCTCTCACCAGAACCTATGCTGGCAGCTTGATCTTGGACTTCCAGCCTTCAGAACTGTGGGCAATACATTTCTGTTGTTTAATCTACCCAGGCTATGATGTTTTGTAATAGCATCCCAAATTGACATGGACAAGAACATCTGTGATACACCTTTTAGTTGTTTTGTAATAACCATGATTTAGAAACATCTTGTGGAGGTACCAGTCGTATTTAGCACATGAGGCTCTGGCACTCAAGTGGGGTAAGTGATTTGTCAAATAGGACATGCACAGTTAGTGCCAAAGCTGTTGCCCGGATCTGGGTACCACTATCCTTAGTGTTGTGATTCTCTGTTCTCCCCCAATGTCGTGCCTCCCCCCACATCACTCAGGAGCAGAGGGCTAGTGTAGAGAAGAGATAGGGAGGCTGAGCAAGCTTGCTCAGGGGCCTGAATGCCAGGCACAGATGTTTAGACTTTGGGCTGGAGCTCACATGGAGTAATCCAGGCCTTTGAGAACATTTTGTATTACAGGTTGAGTATCTCTTACATAAAATGCTTAGGACCAGAAGTGTTTCAAATTTCCCGTATTTTGGGGAGTTTTAGGGTATTTGCACATATATAATGAGATATCTTCAGGATAGGACCCAAGCCTATACATGAAATTGATTTATGTTTTTTATACATCTTATACACATAGTCTGAAGTTAATACCATACAAAATTTCAAAATAATTTTGCACATGAAACAAAGTTTTGACTGCGTTTTGACTGTGACCTGTCACATGAGGTCAGGTGTAGAGTTTTCTGCTTGTGGTATCATGTCAGCACTCAAAAGCTTTCAGATTTTGGGGCATTTCAAATTTCAGATTTTTGGATTAGGGATGCTCAACCTGTCACATGTACGAAACTGCTTGGAGTAATGCCAGGTCAAAGCAGATGTTTCTGCATTTTGTTTATTTATCAGCTTGTGCACATCAGTGTTAGGAAGGTCGCTCTGTTGGTGATGTGTGGAAACCATGGAAGGAGTGAGAGAGATCAGGCAGAGTAATTCATCCTAGCAGAAGTACTGATGACTCAGGCTAGGCTGGGGGGGCAGTAGAAATGGAGAAAATGTGAATATGTCAAACACCATGAGAGAAAGTCATGAGGATGTGAAAATGAAGGAAGAGTACAAATCAAAGGATCTGAAGCTGTAGGCCTGGATGGGATCGTGCCTTTGCAAGACAGAGTAACATCTTGCTAGGTAGGTAGGCAGTGAACTTGATTTAAGACTTGATGAGATTTATCTTATGTTCATTTAGTTGCTAATGAAAAGGGCTTAAGTGGCTTATATGAAAAATATAAAAGACAAGAAACAAACAAGGGAATTTAAAGTTCACTGTAATCAGACACATTTTCGTGAACATTTGCTGTGAGCCAGGCAGCATCCCAGGTGCAGGTGCACTATACAATGACCAACACTGTGGCATGGCGCCTCTTGTGTGGATGCACAAGGCCTTGACCATGTGGAGATGAGGGTGTGGTGGCTGGTCAAGGAGAAGCTGCCTATGCTTAGGGAGCTGGTGGAGCAGGGAGCCTACCTGGAGGGCGGGCAGGACCAGAGGAGATACTGGGATCTGATGGCTGAGGAGTACTTAGCCTTGGTTGGATGCGGAGGAAGAATGACAATGGCAACGGGAACAGCAGGCAGATTCCCCTGAACCCCACGTCCAGCTCATCTCATGGCAGCTTTGCTTTTCTGGTTCCCTGTGTCTGATCTGTCAGAGAACATCCTGAATCTGACCACCTGCACTTTCCTTTCTAGGTCCTGGCTACCCTTAGGTCTTGCCTGGGGAACAGCAGTGACCCTGTGACTGGTCTCTGGCCTCTGCCCTTCTACACTGTGTTCCCAACAGAGCAGCCAGGTGATCCTGTTAAACAAGAGTTGGAGTGCCAGTCCTCTGCTCAGAACCCTTCAATGGCTCTCATCTCCCTTAGGGTAGACACCAAAGTCCTCTACAATGGCCTACGCGGCTCTGAAGATCAAGCCCACTCTCATACCCTCCCTCCCTTGTCTGCTACTTTCCCCTTGGTTCGTCCTGCTAGGAGTGCTCCTTAGATATTGAAGCGTGTGTTTGCCTCTTGGCTTTTGCACTCTCTGGGAGCTCCCTCTGCCCAGAATATCTAATTTGTGAATAGAGGTGTCATTTGGGGAACCCAGAGAGCTAGGTTTTATGAAAATGGAGGTAAAACACATCCTTATGCTAACCAGAGGTGGTGCTGGCAGGGGAAATGGAAGCCCCCAGTAGCTGAGAGCTGTGAGAGAGGCTGGAGTAGGAGATAATTTAGAAACTGGAGATATTCACTGAAGCTGTACAATTGCTGGTGACCATCCTAATGCCTTTTTCTAATCATAAGATAAAAAATAACTGGGGCTGAGCATGGTGGCTCACGCCTGCAATCCTAACACTTTGGGAGGCCGAGGCAAGAGGATCACTTGAGACCAGAAGTTTGTGACCAGCCTGGGCAACATGACAAAACCCCACTTCTGGAAAAAAAAAAAAAATTAAAAAGCGGAGCCTGGTGGCACATGCCTGTAGCCCCAGTTACTTAGGAGGCTGAGGTGGGAGGATTGCTTGAGCCCAGGAGTTTGACATCAGCCTGGGAACCATAACAGGGCCCTGTATCTACAAAAATAAAAGTCAAAAAAGCTGGGTGTGATGGCACATGCCAATAGTCCCCGATACTCAGGTAGCTGAGCAGGAGGATCATTTGAGCCCAGGAGCTGGAGGCTGCCACTGCACTTCAGCCTAGATGACAGAGCGACACTTCGTCTCTTAAAAAAAAAAAAAAAAAGGAGAGAGAGAGAGAAAATAGTAGCTTTTGATGCCTATAGTTTTGAAGGTGAGTAGCAGCATAGAACATAGCTAATCACAGATATTTTCTGCGATAACTTGTATCTTCCTTTGGAATTCACTGTGAATGTAATTTTTGGCAGATGGTTTACCATTTCCAGTGTTTAATTTTGTTGGCTCAGCCTGCATTCTCTGAGAACTTTTCATCTGGCAGTGAACGGGTATAGTTTAGAATATGGTGGATGGCAGAGGGAGGCTAGACTGGGTTTTAAATTTTTTTGGAATTTAAAGACTGTACTTAATGGTACTACTAATAATAGACAATCTTTTTGAACACTTACAAAGTGCCAGGCATGATGCTAAATGCTTTGCATAGATTATCTCCATTAATCCTCAGAAGACTTTGTGATGTAGATACTATTATTAACCCCATTTTTTAACGAGCAGGAAACTGAAGCTTAGAAAGGTTAAGTAACTTGAAGGTCAGACAGCTGGAAATGGCAGAGTTGGGGTAAACTCAGCTTTTCTCCTAACCCCTATGGAACAGATCTGGATGTATCTTTACATACATTATGACTGTATCAGGATGCTATTTTAGAGCATATAATTCAAGAACTTCATTGCTTTTCATCAAAGTTCTGATTTTGTAGAACAAGAAATAAAGTATTAAGAAAGAAATCATGTAAACGTTTGAATGCTTGGCATTAGTTAAGGAATAGGAATACATTTCAGCATTATCCTAGGGTCTCATGAGGCCAGACTCTGCTGCATATTTTAAGTGGGGTGTCTGAATTAGCTTCCATAGTAATTTCTGAAGAAGGTGGCACAGACTGAGAGATCTGCTAATCACCTGGAGCTTGATCTTGGACAGATGACCTTTTCTAGTATCCTTAGAATGAATTGTTGGTAAATTCTCTTAGTTTCTGGCTATGGGTTTTGATGCAAACGGCAAGTTTAAGTGAATGTCTTTCACTTAACAGCCCCAGAGACACAGGTTTTCTGCCCTTTCCTCCACCTTTTCACTACTCAGGTGTATGCTTTGGCGGCAGGCCAGTGCAGGAGAAGAGTTAGGTTGAGAGGTTAACACACTGTGACTTGTGTTAACCTCTGCTGACGTATGATAAAGGGTTTTGTTCAAAATGACAAACTTGTTGGAAAGTGCGTTTTAATTTAGACTTGAATCCTATTGAAATGGCCTGTATAGCCATAAGAACTTAAAGGACTCTTTGTGATCTAGGGTAGAGACTCTTAAAACATTTACTCATTGTGGCATAAAAAAGGATAATGTTTGTATTGCACACTGGGATAAGTAGTAAGTGCTCATGGCCTGAGGTGATTGCTTGGGATCTTGGCCTGCCCTAAGGCCCACCCACTGCCCCAGGGTGAAGAGGATCAAGGTCTGACGGCACCAGCCTGCCAAGGACCACCAGAAGGGAAGCTCTGGTGAATGGTATCTTAGAACCCAGTCCTTCCATTTCTGCAAAAATGGTTTTATGGGAAACGTTCTAATTTTTTGGGTATTTGATTTTGAAGATAAGTTCTCATTAGAATGGATTCCAATTTCTGTAGTTTATTAAAATTTTTTTTGTTTACAATTTGATACCAACAATTTGATCCCTCACTGGAAGTAGATGCCGGCACTAAGCTTCCTGTAAAGTCTGCAGAAAAGCTTCCTGTAAAGTCTGCAGAGCCATGAGCTAAATACATCTGTTTTTCTTTATAAATTACCCAGCCTCAGGTATTCCTTTATAGCAATGCAAAACGGACTAAAACAAACTCATTTTAGCTTCCACATATGAATGAAAACATGTTTAACTTTCTGTTCTTGGCTTGTTTCACTGAACATAATGTCTTCCATCCATGCTGCCAAGAATGACAGGATTTTATTCTTAATGGCTGAATAGTATTCCATTTTGTATGTAGACCACATTTGCTTTATTCATTCATCTGTTGTTGGACAGTTAGATTGATTCCATGTCTTGACTATTGTGAATAGTGCTGCAGTAACATGGGGATATAGATGTCTCTTTGAGATACTGATTTTCTTTCTTTTGGATAAATGTCCAGTATTGGGATTGCTGGATCATATGGCTGTTGTATTTGTAGTTTCTTGAGGGACATCCATGCTGTTCTCCATAATGGCTGTACCAGTTTACATTCCCACCAACAGTGTGTAAGAATTCATTTTTCTTCACATCCTCACAAGCATTTGTTATTTTTGTTTTTTTTTTTGGCTTTTGATAATAGCCAAGGGGTGAGCATGTCATCTGCATACCTCATTGTGATTTTGATTTGCATATACCTGATGATTAGTGATGTTGAATGTTACAAAATATATTTTTGACCATTTGTATGCCTTCTTTTGAGAAATGTGTGTTCAGATCATTTGCCCATTTTAAAATTAGATTGTTTTTCTTTAGTTGAGATGATTCAGTTTCTTATATATTCTGGACAGTAATCCCCTGTTGGATGGATAGTTTGCAAATATTTTTTTCCCATTCTGTAGGTTATCTTTTCACTCTGTTGATTGTTTCTTTCTTTTATTTTTTTTAGACAGAGTCTCACTCTGTTTTTCAGGCTGGAGTGCAGTGGCATTATCACAGATCACTGCAGCCTCTACTTCCCCAGACTCAGGTGATCCTCCCACCTCAGCCCTCTGAGTAGCTGGGACTACAGTCATACACCACCATGCCTGGCTAATTTTTGTATTTTGTGTAGAGATGGGGTTTCACCATGTTTCCCAGACTGGTCTCAAACTCCTGGGCTCAAGTGATGCTCCTCACTTAGCCTCTCAAAGTTCTGGGATTACAGGTGTGAAGCATTGGGCCTGGCCTTGTTGATTGTTTCCTTTGCTGTGCAGAAGATTTTTAATTTGATAAAATCTTACTTGTTTAGTTTTGCTATTATTGTCTGTGCTTTTAAAATCTTATTCATGAAATATTTTCCCAGACTTATGTTCTCAGTTTTCTTCTTGTGGTTTTTACCATTTTTGGTCTTACATTTAGGTCTTTGATCCATTTAGAGTTGATTTTCATATGAGGTAAGAGGCAGGGGTCTAGTTTCATCCTTCTCCCTAAGGATATCCAGTTTTCCCAGCACCATTTATTGAAGAGACCTTCTTTTCCTCAATTGGTGTTCTTGGGACCTTTGTCAAAAATCAGTTGGCAGTATACATGTGGATTAATTTCTGGATTCTCAATACTGTTTCATTGGACTGTGTATCTAATTTTATGCCAGTACCATGTTGTTTTGGTTACTACAACTTTGTAGTATATTTTGAGGTCTGGTAGTGATACCTCCAGTATTGCTCTTTTTGCTTATGATTACTTTGGTTATTCGGGGTCTTTTGTGGTTCCATACAAATTTTGGGATTTTTTTTTTTCTATTTCTGTGAGAAATGTCATTGGTATTTTGATAGAGATTGCAGTCTTATTTTAACAATATTAATTCTTACAATACATCAGCATGGCTGTCTTTCCATTTGTTTATAAACTCTTCAATTTCTTTCATCAGTGTTTTGTAGTTTTCCTTCTAGAGATCTTTCACCTCGTTGGTTAAATTTATTCCTAGGTATTTTAATATTTTTGTAGTTATTGTGAGATTTCCTTCTTAATTTCTTTTTCAGCTAGTTTATTGTTCATGTATAGAAATGCCACTGGTTTTTGTATATTAATTTTGTATCCTGCAGCTTCACTGAATTCATTTATTAGTTCTAAGAGTTTTTTTGCTAGAGTCTTTAAGTTTTTCTAGATAAAAGAGCATGTCATCTGCAAACGGGGACAGTTTGACTTCCCCCATTCCAATTTGAATGTCTTTTACTTCCCTCTCTTGTCTAATTGCCCTGGATAGGATTTCCAGCAATATGTTCAATAAGAGTGGAGACAGTTGGGCATCCTTGTGCTGGTCCATTTCTTAGAGGAAAAGCTTTCAGCATTTCCTCATTCAGTAAGATCTTCACTGTGTGTCATACGTGCCCTTTATTACGTTGAGGTGCTTTCCTTCTATACCTAATTTGTTGAAAGTTTTTTTTTATTATGAAGGGTTGTTGAATTTTATCAAAGGCTTTTTCTGTATCTATTGAGATGATCATGTAATTTTTGCCCTTCATTCTATTGATGAGATGTATGATGTTTATTGATTTGCATATTTTGAACCAACTTTGCATTCCTGGGATAAATCCCACTTGATCATGGTATATTATCTTTTTGATGTGTTTTTCTCACCTTTTATTTTATTTTTTTCTTCTGGAATGTTCATAATATGAATATTTATTTGCTTAATGGTATCCTGTAAATCTTGTAGGCTTTCTTCATTCGTTTTGAGTTCTTTTTTGTCTTCCTATGTTATTTCAGAAGACCTGTCTTTGAGCTAAGAAATTATTTATTTTGCTTAGTCTAGTATGTGTTGAAACTTCAATTGTACCTTTTATTTCATTCATTGAATTCATTAGTTGTAGGATTTCTGTTTGGTTATTTTTTATGGTGTCTATCTCTTTGTTGAATTTCTCATTTTAGATCATGAATGTTTTCTTGACTTTATTGAATTATCTATTTGAATTCTCTTGTATTTCACTGAGTTTTTTTTTTTTAAAGATTTCTATTTTGAATTCTTTTTCTGCCATTTTACTTATTTCCTGATGATTGGGAAATATTACTGGAGAGTCATTGTTTTCCTCTGGAGGTGACATGTTTCCTTGCTTTTTTTATGGCTGATGTATCCCTATGTTGATATCTATGCATCTAGTGAAAAAGGGACCTCTTCCAATTTTATGAAGTAGGTTTTGTAGGGAAAGACTTATTCATATGGAGTGTGTATTAATCTGTTTTTGCATTGCTATAAATAAATATGTGAGACTGGGTAATTTATAAAGAAAAGAGATTTCGTTGGATCATGTTTCTGTAGGCTGTGCAGGAAGCATAGTGGCTTCTGCTTCTGGGGGAGGCCTAGGCGCTTTCCATCATAGTGGAAGGGAAAGCGGGAGCAGGCACACCTCACATGGTGGGAGCAGGGGTGAGAGAGAAAGAGAGAGTGGGGCAAGGGGCCACACAGTTTTAGACAACCAGATCTCATGAGAACTCACTATTCAGTACCACGGGGGGAATGGAGCAAAACAATTCATGAGAACTACATCCCCATGATCCAGTCACCTCTGTATTAGTCAATTTTCATGCTGCTGATAAAATATGAAGACTGGGCAATTTACAAAAAAAGAGGTTTAATGACTTACAGTTCCACATTGCTGAGGAGGCCTCGCGATCACGGCAGAAGGCAAGGAGGAGCAAGTCACATCCCACCTGGATGGCAGCAGGCAAAGAGAAAGATTGGGCAGGGAAACTTTTTCTTATAATACCATTAGATCTCTTGAGACTTATTCGCTATCATGAGAACAGCATGGGAAAGACCTGCCTCCATGATTCAGTTACCTCCCACTGGGTCCCTCCCACAACACGTGGGAATTCAAAAGGCTTAGAGCCCTCTCCAAACTGGACTCAGGGCTTGCAAGAACTGTGAGATTCTCCTTTTGTAAGGACTCGGATTTGGGTGGGGACACAGCCAAACCATATCAACCTTCCACTAGGACTCATCTCCAACACTGGAGATTACAGTCTGACATGAGATTTGGGTGGGGACACAGATTCAAAATCGTATCAAGGTGTTAGTTTGGTGAGGTACACTGGCCTTGGTATGCAGTACATGGCTGCTTGGCCAACTTGAAGAGCTGTTTCTGAGGTCCTTATTGGGGGTGCAGGGCCACTGAGCAAGCCAAGAGTGTGTCTTCTGGGAATAGGGTGTTGTGGGCCTGTTTCTCAGGTCCTGAGTGTGGGCTCATAGCGACTCTGCTAGCCTGGGGGCATATCAAATACTGAAAGTCTCAGGGCCCTCTCCTGCTTGCGGGAGGGTACACAGTGAATTGGTTGACTCAAGGTTGGGTTCATCCTAGGCAGCAGTGGCAGACTGTTCCACCAGCTAGAAGTGCAGTAGTGAGGGTGGTTTTTCATACTGTGCAGGACCAGTGTCACAGCTTACCTTCGGACCAGGCTCCATGCAGCTAGGACTGTAGCATTCAGCCACCTGGGTAGGCTTGCTTGAATGAAGAAGGAGCTCCAGTGCTGAAGAGATGTAGTGATTCCTGGCTCCAGAGGAGGGTGCACTCCAGAGGTGGCTCTGGTCTCAAGATGACGCTCTGCAACAGCTTGGCTCAGAGGAGATGGGTGGGGGTGGGGAGTGCATACCTTATGGTTCTAATCTGGGGCAATGCTGCTGTGCAGATTCCTGGCAACTCTCCAAACTGGACTCAGGGCTTGCAAGAACTGTGAGATTCTCCTTTTGTAAGGACTGTAGGTGTTTGCTGTGTCAGTAGGGGTTGATGAGGTCCTTCTGTTTATCTTTTCCATGCAATGAGATGTCCCTCCTGACTCTAGGCAGATTCAATCTGAGCAGGGGATACAGGGCTGCAGAGGCTGAGTGCCTGCATGCTGCCTTTCTGGACTGCCAGTTCCCACAGATGCATCTTCACTCCCCCGCTGTACTTCAGCACCCTCCTTCAACACTCCAGTCAACTCTTAGCTGTTGATTCATTGCCTTGGTCCTTTTGGTGGGTGGGGGGGGGGCAGGCAGAATGCCAGTCATCTCTGATCAACCATTTTGCTGATATCACTCTTCCAAATGATCTGGAGTTTATTTTCATTTTTTTCATCAAGAAATGTATTACAGGGATTCTATATTTACACTGTGCTAGGAGACTAAATGTCCTTAAAATATAATAGAACCCTTACTTTACAACAGAAGTGTATATATAGTCATCTATAGCATGGTAGAATTTGAACGTCACTTCTATGGCATTAGTAACTGTGACTGGCTCTATCTGGATGTGCAATTTCTGAGGAAATGTTGAAATCAAAACTTGAGCACTGATTTTTTAAAAAGCTAATTATATAGAACTCACCAAAATTATAGTCTCCCCCCCCCAAAATTCTCACTGTGCTTTTAAAATAATTAATATTAACTGTCCCTCTGTGTGAGGATCATAATTGTGACCATCATATCACTATGTAAACAATGACCTTTGAGAGTTGGAAGAGTAAAAGATAGGAGAGCCATCTTTTGGTGCAGAGAAGATTCTTAGAAGTACCAACTAAGAGATGAAAGTGCTAGCCTAGAAACTAGTAACCTTCTCACTGGGTTTCATGGTTCTTTTTTCCTCTCTCTCATCATTTTGGGTTTCCAGCTGAGATGTTAAGACAAAGATTAGAAGACCTGGAACAAGAGAAAATCAGCCTGCACTTTCAGCTTCCTTCAAGGCAGCCAGCTCTTAGCAGCTTCCTGCGTCACCTGGCAGCACAAGTCCAGGCTGCCTTGCGCCGTGGGGCCACTGAGCAGTGAGTACTTGTCATTGTTACCATTTTCCCCTCATGTTTCTTCGTACCTTTAAGCTCCCACATAGTAAAGAGCTGGGAGGAGCTTAGCTATAGGGACCCTCGGCTGCTTTCCTGGGAAGGGCCCTTTGTTGATTGGGAAGGTGAGGGTCCTTCCAGAGTGAGGGAAAGACTCATGTGGGTCATGCTTCTCTAGAAACAAGACTTTTCTGCTACTTGGCAGAGAGAGATCCTCCATAAGTGCAGCTGCATCCCAGGTCTGAATCATTCCTTGGGAAGTTACCCTTCTAAGAAGGTGGGGTCATTTCCTCTTGTTGAGGCAGCTTGGTGTCCTGTGATCCTATTAAGCCTGTAAGATTCATATATGGTCCCCTCTGACTGAGCAATGAAAACCCATCCTCCTCCTAACTCTACTTCCAGCTCCTGAGCAACATTCACCCAAGGCTCTTCTGGGATCAGTAATATATAGAGAGCAATTGCTGTTTCTAATCTAGTGGCTTGTGGTCCCAGGTGCATGTTTGAATAACTTAGAGAGATTTAAAACCTACCAATGTCCACCCCCACCTCAGGCAAGCTGAGTTGGAATGTCTCGAGGTGGTAGGCAAGGGTGGCTCCCAGATGTTGGCATGCTTAAAAAGGCTGAGAACCATTGCTCCATCTACCTGCCTGTTCCCTCTCTGTCCAGGTAAAGGTCTGAGAGGGAACAAGTGTTTTATGAATGCTATGAGCCTCATCACAATTCAGGTCTGTTTCTAGGTGTCAACATGACCACAACAATTCCACTTTATTTCCCACTTCCAATTGGTCCTGACAATCGCAAGACTGTCTGGCCTATTCCTATTAAGTGTACATGGCATTATACATTTAGTTTATCTTGGTACCTCCCTAAAGCCTTTCTGGACTGTGAGGCCAGTTAGTTTTTCAGTTTTGCCAGTAGCATGTAGTAGAGTGAATGACACCTGGTAGGTGCTTTTTTATAACTGTTTGCTCAGTGAACTTTTTCGTGGTTCTCTTAAATAGGGAGTAAATTTTGCCTTGCCATTTCCATTCCTTTCTAATCTGACATTGAGACGTCATTGCAACATTGCCTGTTCCTCTTTCTTTCAAGCTTGAGGCCCCTCCCAAATTGACTTTCTATGTAATTCTCTCATTCTTTTATCTTTGGGATTATTTCTTGTTCTCCACTTCAGTCTTGGGAGCTCTTTAGCATATAGAAATGGGGCAAAAAAATTGAGGCACAATAAATTTAGCTAATTTATTATGTTTCTATTTATTTAACAAACACTTGTATAACAGTTACTAAGTGCTTTAGAAGTTACTCATTTAATTTATTTCCATTTTTTAAAAATTGTGGTAAAATACACATAACATGAAATTCACCATCTTAGCCATTGTTAAGTATACAGTTCAGTGGTACTAAATACATTATAATGCTATACAACCCTCACCACCACTCATCTCCAGAACTTTTTCCTCTTCCCCCAACTGACACTCTCTACCCATTAAGCAATAAATCCCCATCCCTTCTCCTCTCCAGCCCCTGACAAACACATTCTAATTTCCATTTCTCTGAATTTGACTACTCTGCGTACCTCATATAAGTGGAACCATACAATATTTGTTCTTTTGTGACTGACCTTTCTTATAGCATAGTGTCTTCCAGGTTCATTCATCTGATAGCATGTGTCAGAATTTCCTTCATTTCAAGGCTGTATAATACTCCATTGTCTGGATAGACTACAGTTTGCTTATTCAATCATTTAAATAATTCATTTAATCTTCATGACAATTCTAGGGGGTAGTATTATTTTATATATTGATATCCATGTGTATAGAGATCTGTATCTACATCGATACTGGAATTTTAAGATGAGGAAACCAGGCCCAGTAGAAGCTAAGAAACTTGGGCAGACCAACCAGCAGGTTGAGTACTGAGGGAGACACAAACCCAACTGTCTGGCTTGCATCCTGTCTGTGAACCAGTGCACCGTGCTGCCTCTCTAAGTATGGGCTGGCAAAGGCTGATATATTATTGTCTCTTTAGCCCTACATACAAGTTGGATGGAGAGTGTATTAGTCCATTTTCACATTGTTATAAACAAATACCTGAGACTAAGTAATTTATAAATGAAAAAGGATTAATTAGCTCATGATTCTTCAGGCTATACAGGGAGCATGATGCTAGCATCTGCTCAGCTTCTGGGAGGCGTCAGGAAACTCATAATCATGGTGTAAGGTGAAAGGAGAGCACACACATTGAATTGCCAGAGTAGGAGCAAGAGAGAGAGAAAGAGGGAGGTGCCACATACTTTTAAACAACCAGATCTCAGGAGAACTCTATCATAAGAACAGCACCAAGAGGATGGTGCTAAACCATTCATGAAGTATCCACCCTCATGGTCCAGTCATTTCCCCACCAGACCCTGCCTCCAACACTGGAGATTACAATTTGACATGAGATTTGGGTGGGGACACAGATCCAAACCATACCATTCCACCCATGGTCTCTGCAAATCTCATGTCTTTCTCACATTGCAAAATATAAGCATCCCTTCCCAATAGTCCCCCAAAGTCTTAACTCATTTCCAGCATTAATTCAAAAGTTCAAAGTCCAAAATCTCATCTGAGACAAGGATAGTCCCTTCTGCCCGTGAGCCTGTAAAATAAAAAACCATTTAGTTACTTCCCAGGTATAGGCATTGGGTTAATACTCCTGTTCCAAAAGAGAGAAATTGGCTGAAAGAAAGGGGCTACAGGCCCCATGCAATTTGAAACCCAGTAGGGCAGTCATTAAATCTTAAAACTCCAAAATAATCTCCTTTCACTCCATGTCTCACATCCAGAGCACACTGGTGCAAGGAGTAGGCTCCCATGAACTTGGGCAACCCTACCCGTGTGGCTTTGCAGGGTTCAGTCCCTGCAGCTGCTCTCATAGGCTGGCGTTGAGTGCCTGCAGCTTTTCCATGCTGAGGGTGCAAGCTGACAATGGATCTACCATTCTAGGGTCTGCAAGATGGTGGACCCCTTCTTACAGCTCCACTAGGCAGTGCCCCCATGGGGACTTGGTGTTGGGGCTCCAACTCCATATTTCCCCTCCACACTACCCTAGTAGTCGTTCTCCATGAGGGCTTCTCCCCTGCAGCAGACTTCTGCCTAGACAACCAAGCTCTTCCATGCATCGTCTGAAAGCTAGGCAGATGCTCCCAAGCCTCAACTCTTGTACTCTGTGGACCCTCAGTCTTAACACCTTGTGGAAATTGCCAAGGCTTATGGCTTGCACCCTCAGAAGCAGTGGCCCAAGCTATATCTGGACCCCTTTGAGCCATGGCTGGAGTTGGAAAAACAGAGCAGTGTGGAGAGCAGTGTTCTGAGACCATGCAAAGCAGTGGGGCCCTGGGCCTGGCCCATGAAACCATTCTGTCCTCCTAGGCCTCTAAGCCTATGATGGGAGGGGCTGCGATGAAGGTCTCTGAAGTGCCTCTGAGGCCTTTTCCTCATTGTCTTAGCTATTAGCACACAGCTTCTTTTACTTATGCAAATTTTTGCAGCCTGCTTGAATTCCTTCCCTGAAAATGGGCTTTTTTTTTTTCTACCACATAGCCAAGCTGCAAATTTTCCAAACTTTTATGACTTGCTTCCCCTTTATATATAAGTTCCAACTTTAGCTCATGCATATAAGCCCAGGTTGTTAGAAGCAGCCAGGCCACATCTTGAATGCTTTGCTGCTTAGAAATTTCTAACTCCAGATACCCTAAATCATTACTCTCAAGTTTGAAGTTCCACCAACAACCTAGGGTGGGGGACAATGCAGCTAAGTTCTTTGCTAAGGCATAACATAATGGACCTTTACTTCAGTTCCCAATAAGTTCCTCATTTCAATCTGAGACTTCGTCAGCCTGGCTTTTACTGTTCATATAATTACCAGCATTTTGGTCATAACCATTTAATCAGTTTCTAGGAATTTCCAAACTTTTCCTCATCTTCCTGTCTTCTTCTGAGCCATCCACACTCTTTCAACCTCTGCCCATTACCCAATTTCAAAGCCACTTCCACATTTTCAGGTATCTTTATAGCAATGCCCCACTTCTTTGTACCAATTTTCTGTATTAGCCTGTATTCACATTATTATAAAAAAATACCCAAGACTGGGTAATTTATAAAGAAAAGAGGCTTAACAGGCTTGCAGTTCTGCAGGATGTACAGGAAGCATGATCTGGCATCTGCTTGGCTTCTGGGGGAGTCCTTAGGTAACTTACAATCATGATAGAAGGTGAAGGGGGAGCAGACATGTCACGTGGCTGGAGCAGCAAGAGAGGGAAAAATGGGAGGTGTTATTCACTTTTAAACAACCAGATGTTTTGGGAGCTCTATCACGAGAACACCAGGGGATGGTGCTAAACATTCATGTACTATCCATTCCTATGATTCAGTCACCTCCCCCCACCAGGCCCCACCTCCCACGTCAGGGATTACAATTCAACAAGAGATTTGGGTGGGACACAAATCCAAATCATAGCAGAGAGTGATGATTTTATCATGGTCTTGCCAGTTTATAATAGAATATGATTAACTAAAAGCCAGTGTCATGCATTCTTAATTATATTAGGTTACACCATAAGGGCATCTCTTATATTTGACTTTTTCAAACCTGTCAAACTTTTTATGGGGTTCAACCTAATAAGGCCCTCAGAAAAAGTATGGGTCTTTATTAAACATTGATCAGGACAATATTAACTTGTTGGCTTACTTTATGAGCTGTCATCCCCTTTCTTTTCCTCACAGGAGTTGTCTGTATACTGTGCTTTTATGTTCCATTCACTTTTTGAGTCCACTGTGACCTGGTTTCTATCTCCACCACTCTTCAGATCTCTATCAAAGTCAGCAATGACTTTCTATTACTAAATTTAAAAGGCATTTTTCAATTATTTTTCTGCTATTTATCACGGCAGTGTCTAGAATATTTAAATTCACTCTTAAAACTCCCTCTCCCCTTAGCTTTCATGATTTCACCCTTCTTGGTCTTCTTGTTACCTTTCTGGCCATTTTTCTTAATGTCTTACGAGCTCCTTCTCCTCCCTTTCTTCTTGTTTTTATTTTTTTGAGATAGGATCTGACTATATTGGCCAGGCTGGTCTTGAACTCCTGGGCTCATGCAATTCTCCCACCTTGGGCTCCTGAAGTGTTGGGGATTACAGGTATG
This sequence comes from Ateles fusciceps, assembly GCA_036589455.1. NCBI lineage: Eukaryota > Metazoa > Chordata > Mammalia > Primates > Atelidae > Ateles > Ateles fusciceps. The sequence continues at coordinate 2,655,096 of JAZHEH010002229.1, forward strand.
AACCACCATGCCCGGCTCCTTTCTCTTTAATATTGATGTTCTTCTGTCTTCTGTTTTAGCTTTTCCTCTCTTCTCACTTTGTATCTTATTTCTGGGTGGTCTCAAATGCTCTGAGGATTAAGATACTGTTTCTATACTAATTTTTATTAAATTTCTATCTCTAGCCCTGATTTATTTCCAGAGTTCCAATCCACAATTCAGTTTTCCATTGAGCATCTCCCTTATCTTTACTAAATTTAGTATCTTTTTGTCCTTAAAATTACCATCTCTTATCCTTGCCTTTTACTAAGTTTACTGTCTTTTAAACTAAATTTACTATTGTTCTCCTCATTTAGTTCCTTCTCCTATATCTCCAGTCTCTTCCTTTCACTGCCATTTACCCAGTTACCCAAGCAAGGACTCTGAGGCATCTCTGGCTCCTCCTTTCCATCCCTCCTCGCAGTCACTGGTCACCAAGTCCTGTTCCTTCCACTGTCTCTCTCATTCCCACTCACTTGTCTCACCTGCACAACAATGCCTTAGTTCTGCTCTTTAGCAATTTAAATCTGGATTATTGCAGTGGTCTCCTTGCTGGTATTTCTGATTCCATTGTTACTGCCTCTCATTCATCTTCCACAAAGACATGATAGAGGTATTACATTATGCTTAATGGCTCCCCATTGCTTGCAGGCTAAAATTCATGTTGCTTAGCATGATATCCAAAGCCTTCATGATTCAGCCCCTGCATTTAACTAGCCATTACCAGCATCTGCAATCAACCCTTACGGAAGTGTTATAAGTTACCCCCACATTCTGAATGTTTGTAGATTCTGTGATCTTGCTCATGGCCCATTGTGGTCACCAACTATTGCCTGTTCTTCCAGACTTAGTAAACTAATATTCCTGCAAAGCTCTGCTCATCAGTCACACTGCCTCCCCCTCCCCCTTGAATGACAGCACACCTTGAATGACTTTGCTTCTGCTTAGGTCTTAAATAAATCTGTTTTTCTTGAATATCTGTTTACTCTGACAGAAGATAAGCTCCTTGAGGACAAGACTGTATTATGTTTATCTTTCTATTTCTACAGACTGGAACAGTGTCTGGCCCATAATCTGTATTCTATATTCATTGAATGTGTGAATGTGACACACATGCATATGTAGCTATATATAGGTTCACAAACGTATATGTGAATATCGAGACAGAGAGAGAGAGAGAGAGAGAGAGAAGAGAGAAAGAAAGACAGAGAGAGAGAGAGACTGACTTCACTTTATTGGGATTCAGTTGCCCTAGAGGAAAATGCTCCTACAGCTTTTCTTCTGAAACTACCAGCAAGAAGGATTACACAGAATCTTGACAGAACCTTGGATAGGAGGTCAGTTCTGGTCCTTTCTCTTCCACTAACCAGCTGTATATGGCTTGGTGTAGTTATCAAATCTCTCCAAATTCCACTCCCCTCATCAGAAAATAAGGGGGTTAAATTAGATCACTGACTTCTAAACTCAGTGATTTGTTTTATCTTGGCTTTTTTTTTTTTTTTTTGCTAAACCCACCTGTCTTATTATTGCCATAACTAGAAAATAATGAGTTGAAATTAATTTTCTGAAATTTTTCTAATGCATATTAACACAATTACATAGTTACTAGTAATTTTTTAAAACCTTTCAGTGTGCTAACTACCCACTGCAGTTTTCACAGTGACCACCAGGGGGCCATGGTGCCAGGCTGAAGCCCACATAGCCCAGAGCCTGGACAGAAACGGCTTTCACAGGCTCTCCCTCTGCATCAAGGGGGAAATACAATATTTGGAATGAGTGGTGCTTTTCCTGTAGAAATAAAATAGTTGTATCAACATGAAAAATTTTAAATACTAATTAATAATGCAAATAAGTGCCTGTTAACCTTTCTGGGATCAAGTATTTATTTATTTTGAGAAGCTGATGAAAGCTGTAGACTTCCTCTATTGCAAAACCATGTATGTACATGTACGCAAACTATTGAGGGTGGTTTCAGGAGACTCACAGGTCTTCTGAGTTGTTCATTCACTCCTTAGAGGGTCTTTGGCTTCCAGATTAAGAAAATGTAGTTTAGGATAAGATTTAAGAAGCTGTAAACAGCCAGATACAATCAGATACTTTGTGTGTTATTATTTTTATTGTCACTTTGTTCTTAAAAATCACAATGTAATTCACCTTTTTGAAAAACACTGTTTAGTCCTCTGAACTCATGTAGAAGAGCACCCTGGGTCACCCTTGATATGTTCAGATCCTGCCAGCAGCCAGGAGAGTTTTAACTACCTTCAGGGGTAAACCAGGTTCCTCTGATAGCAGATATCGGTACTCAAATTATTTGACCCCCTCTTCTGTGGGGTCCCCTGGCCCAGTGGGTTTGCTTATTGGAGGAATAACTTTCATGATGTCCACTTGATCCCCATGGGAAGTTCATTTATCTCTGCCACAGTGAATGGTGTATGCTCAGGCCACCCCATAACAGACCCTCTTTGCCCTGTTAGCTCTAATTCCTTTATCCCTGCTTGAGGGGCAGTGACACAAAAGAAGTGAGTTGCTTAAACAATGTTGCAGTTTTGGTGCCCTGGGTCCCAATCCCTTGGCCTCCCTCCGATTTCCTCCACATCTGGGAACCCTGCTCACTGTCGGCTTTCCACTCAGGCACCCAACAGGCTTGTTTGGCCTGTCTGCACAGGTGTTCTCCTCGGAAGCTGTGTGAAGAGGGGTGGGGGTGGATACTGCCCTGAGAGCGACCCTCGCTCAATGCCCCAGCCTACCCAGCCTCTCAGGGAACAGTTCTGAGGCAGGCTCCACACATTCTTTTTTTTTTTTTTATTTTCTAGAAGATTCCTACTACTAAGAACCTTTTACCCATTGGGTTCCATTTGCCCACCTGGTAATCAGCTCCACAATGAACCTTTTATTCAATTTTCCTCCTTTTCATTCCAGTTTCTTGGGGATCACGTCTTCAAAAAACAACGTGCACTCAGGTGCCTGTCTCAGGCTCTGCTGCTAGGAGAACCTAAACACAGACAGATATCCACATTGGAGGATTAGTTGTCAGTCTTCCTTCTTGCAGGGCATCCCCCAATCTTTGTGAGTGAACCTAGTGGATTTTTTTCCCCCACTGGGTTGAGTAGAAGAGTTTTCTCCCGTGTGGCCTGGTTTGGACCGGCAAACCACAGGGTAGGGGAGAAAAACGTGTATCTCGTGAAGACTCTGTTTCCTACATGGCCAACAGGTGGGTGGGGATTGAGAGTGGTGGTTGATTGCAGTCGTGCTGGTTGAGCAGCCCCAGGGGTAGGATGCCCCACTGCAACACTAGAGATTCAGAATGCAGGGCATTTAGGTCTACGTCCTTCAGCTTTACTTTCCAACTCTGGAGCAACAGGAAAATTCTACCTCCATATCCTGTGACAAAAGCGATAAGAAGAAGAGAGGCATCTGTTCCTACTGTGTCTTCCACCCAGTCAAATGAAAGTTATTTTTCCTTTTCTCCCAAGAGAGAGGGTTGGCCTACCGTCACACATTTGGATGATAATTTTCTCATGAATACATTGCATTTCTCTAACTATACATCCAATGCATTTTTCCACTGGATCTTCACCAACATGTACATGAAAACTGGTCGTATTTGTAACCTAAGTTCTGTGTGTGCATGCATGTGTGTGTGTGCATGCATGTGTGTGTGTGCATGTGCACACAAAATGTTCTTTATCAAAGAACTTCTCCCAATGGATAACTTTAAACTCAAGCAAACAAAATGCAACAAACTTTAAAACAAAGGCCTACCATGGTTTTCCAGTGGGGCTGATCAAAGCAGAGCCCCAGTTTGCTTGTCCACATATTTCCCACACAAATACTTCGAGATGGGAACAGAGAAGATGAATGTTGTGCAGCCCTGTGATACTTTTGGACAGAGTCATTCTTCCTCTGGCCAGTTGTTCCTCAATTGCCTTTGAAACATGTGATATATATATATACACATTTGAGATGGAGTTTCACTCTTGTTGCCCAGGCTGGAGTGCAATGGTATGATTTTGGCTCACTGCAACCTCTGCCTCCCAGGTTCAAGTGATTCTTTTGCCTCAGCCTCCCAAAAAATACAGCTAACTTTGTATTTTTAGTAGAAACAGGGTTTCTCCATGTTGGTCAGGCTGGTCTCAAACTCCCGACCTCAAATGATCCGCCCGCCTCAGCGTCCCAAAATGTGGGGGATTACAGGTATGAGCCACCTCGCCTGGCCCCGAAACATGATTCTTTATTTCCCTTTGGTTGTCATGTAGGGACCATCACAGTATTCAGTGTAACAGAGTTCAGTGATGGTCGACTCTAAGCTCTGGAGATTAGAATCAAGATACACTGTATGAGTCCAGAAAATAACTGTTACAGACACATTTTACCCAGGATGTAAAATGAGATGGCTATCATACAACATAAAAATGTTCATTGCTGGCTGGACGTGATGACTCACACCTGAAATCCCAGCTCTTTGGCAGGCTGAGGCAGGAGGGTTGCTTGAGACCGAGAGTTTGAGATGAGCCTGAGCAACATAGTGAGACCCCCATCTCCACAAACAAAACAAAACAAAACAAAAAACTAGCCAAATGTGGTGGCACACACCTGTAGTCCTAGCTAATTGGAAAGCTAAGTCAGGAGGATTGCTCGCACTCAGGAGTTTGGGGCTGTAGCAAGCTATGATTACATCACTACACTCTAGCCTGACTGACAAAGCAAGACCCCATTGCTAAGAAAAAAATATTTGTAGGCCGGGTGCAGTGGCTCATGCCTGTAATCCCAGCACTTTGGGAGGCTGAGGCGGGCGGATCACCTTAGGTTGGGAGTTCAAGACCAGCCTGACCGACATGGGGATACCCCATATCTACTAAAAATTCAAAATTAGCCGGGCGTGGTGGCTCATGCTTGTAATCTCAGCTACTCAGGAGGCTGTGGCAGGAGAATCACTTGAACCCAGCAGATGGAGGTTGTGGTGAGCTGAGATCACACCATTGTACTCCAGCCTGTGCAACAAGAGTGAAACTCCGTCTTAAAAACAATTGTTATTACCAACATACCAGGATATATTTCTGAACCTCAAATCAGATCGGGTCACTGAACCACAAGGAACAGTGGTGTGCCCTATGTCCCACTTCCAGGAGACCAGCTCCAGACCCTTTGTCATGGCCTCCAGAAGAGAAGGAAGAAAGGACAAGAGGGGAAACATAAGTTGTGAGCCACAGAGGACTCCTCAGAACTTGTTTTGGAACTACTGGATTATAAATAAAAGCCCCCCAGATAAAGGTCTCCCATATCATCCTCTTTGATCAAATTCAAAGTCTGTCCTGAGGCTGGTGGCATCAGGCATAACTATTATAAACCCAAATAAATATTCGTGTGTCTCTCTTGCAGGGCGGTCATTTCTATGAGTGAGATAAAACTGTGTAGAACAATGAAAGTCTTTTTCCCAAGGAATGTGACTTCTCCATGCTCCTTACTTTGTAGACCCAAATCGTATCTGTAAGGAAGAATTATAAAGTAACCTGTATTGTCTCTGGCAATTTTACAATATTCTTTGTGCTCTCAGAGTGGCCTTGGTAATTTAGGACATCGTTTATTGAAAGAGCAAGCTATTTCTAGGTTTAAAGTGCACTTCATTTGTTCTATAACTGGCCTAAACCCCTTCTTTATCACCATCTTCCCCAAGAGGGAGAGATGCAGCACACAAGTCATTTGACGTAAAGTTGGTAGAATAGTCATCAGCAGGGAGCAGCGATTAGCAACCTTAATCAGAAGAGTCAAACCCAACTCTTGTTGCCAGAATGAGTCATCTGAAAGGTGGCAATCCCTCAGGACGGCGGCATTTTTCTAACTGTGACAATGAGAACATCGGCCTTGATGGTTTTGGTCTTCTCTGAGACTAAAATTCTGCGATTCCAGCAGTGGCACAAAGCAATTTTTCTGCTACTCTAACAACATTAGGGTTTCAGAGGGACCTCCTGTGTTACCTGTGATCATGTACAAACCACAGCACTGTCACGAGCAGTTCTGGTGCAGGATTTTCTCGCAGGTGGATTTCCTGGCTTCTCCTTGTCCCGTCAACATTCTCACTTGCAAAGGCTTCTGAAGGTGGCGCGTTGAGCAATGCCAAAGGCACTAGAGGGCCCAGGGGGCCCGAGTGCTGGGCTGGGAAGGAGGAGGCAATGTAGGCTCATCACAGGCACGCACCGCTTAACAAGCTGGCACAGGAACCACGACACCTAGACGATTTCTTCATTCTTTTTCAATATTCCTGAAATACACATTCACAACGGTCACATTGTAAAAGTTATCAATGCAATGAAAACATTTTCCTGTGCAATTTGGAGCTAATTTTTTCTGCTATGTAGGATCTTATTTTATGAATGGATTTTATCCTCCTTTAAATCACTGGAAAAGACAGTAGCGTAGAAAGGCCAAGATTTTTCCAGTATGACTGGGCTGGTCCTGATGGAGACCTGCATGAAACTCTGGGTCTGGGTGTGATCTTGGGCACCTGAGTCCCCACTGGCACTGAGTGCTGTTCTGACATTCTACCCTGCATGTTTTTAATTCTTGCGCCTGAGGGATTTGCTCATTTTGCATACTGATTAGTTTACAGCAGCAATGCTAATTTGCAGTGACATTAGGGATTACACATTGAGAATTATTAAATGTAAAAGGGGACAACATTGCAGAACGGAGCGGAGCCTGACTCAGAAGACAGAAGATTTGAAAGACGGAAGCCCGTCCCTTGCTTCGTTACTGAGCTACAGTGCGTCCTGGGGCCATCACTCAGCCGTCTGTGGATCCCTTTCTCTACTTGGAGTAAGAATATGAGAGGCAGACAGAGGAGTTTCGTTAATCACAGGGGATTTTCTTATGGATTAAGTAATGAATGTGATTAATGATAATATAGAGAATTCCCAGTTTCCCACTTGTAGCTCCTCTGTAGCTAATTTTCAATTCTGTGTTGATTTCCTTCAATGACTCTCATCCTGACCCAGATGGTATCTATTTAGGAAATTCAAGAAACTCTTAATATTAGCAGAAGCAGAGCAATTTGAGAAATAATTTAGTGCAAATAAATGATCCAATGCAATAGAAAAGTGAATATAAATGACTTCTGGATTTTCTAGGGCACAGACTCATTGAACCATTCAATAAACATTTGCCAAGCCCCTACTCAGTGCCAGACACTGGGGTCATCACCATGAGATAAGCTCAGTCCCTTCCCTCCCCTGGTTACAGTCAGGAATGAGGAACTGTGCAAACAGGTGGAGACTCTGGAGCCAGAGGAGGAAGTGTGTTTCATTCCCACAGACATCAGTAGCTGAGGATGGTTTTGTTCCAGACATTTCTTCCGACACACATAAAGATCCTCAGACGCATGTTTATTTTTTCTTTCTCTCTTTCTCTTTTCTCTTTCTTTCTTTCTTTCTCTTTCTTTCTTTTCTTTCTCCTTCCTTCCTTCCATCCTTCCTTTTTTCCTTCCTTCCTCTCTCTCTCTCTTCCTTCCTTCCTATTTCCTTCCTCTCTTCCCTCCCTCCCTCCCCTCCCTTCCCTTATTGATTGCCCTATTCCCCAGGCTGGAGTGCAGCAGCATGATCATAGCTCACTGTAGCCTCTACCTCCTGAGTTCAAGTGATCCTACCACTTCAGCCTCCTGAGTAGCTGGGGCTACAAGCACATGCCACCATGCCTAATTTTTAATTTTTTTGTAGAGATGAGGTCTCACTGTTTTGCCGAGGCTGTACTAGAACTGCTGAGCTCAAGTGATCCTCTGCCCTGGCCTCCCAAAGTGCTGGGATTATGGGCTTATGCTATCACACCTGGCCCACATCTTTCATTTTTGTTACTCTGTATAGGAAGTGGGTACTTTGGACAGGAATGCAGTGTTTTCCTGATGCAAACATTGAGATGCTGGGGACATCAACCAACGCAAGCTTCTTGAGGAAGGAGGTATTCTGTCTCCATCCTCAAACAGCCCCAGTGTGAGGATGGGGTCTGTATACAGTAGATGCCTAGTGGTCATTTGTCAAATTGATTTATTCCCATAGTTTGCTACATAGGGAAGGCATTCTTGTTGTCATCGTCATTGTAGTTCTCATTTTAAAAACAAAGAAAGTAAGATTCAGAGAGATTAGGTAAGTCCAGCAACACAGCGTGAAGAAGGCAGAACCAAGACCCAAAGGGTGGCCTCTACCTGCACGTGCCGTGCACTCCCCACGTTGCACTGCCCTGCTGAGAGACAGCAAGAGGACTCAGACAATGGGTGTGTGGATGGTGACTGGAAGGCGGTGGAGATGGAAGTTCCTGGGCTTGCTGAGAACCTAATGGCATGCGGTATCTGGGAAAGAACTGGAACCTGGGACTCGGGCCGGATCCGCACTGACTCCTAAACTCTGCTTCCTGCTGTCTGTGTGGCCGTGGGCTAGACTCTGACCTCCTGGGACTCGGTTTCCTCATCAGCAAAACTGGCATAACAGCATCTTCATCTTCTGGTGTACAGAACATTCTCAATTCATAGCAGTTTATTTTATTATCAGTTTAACGATTGCTATTGCTGCTGCTATTATTATTTGCCTTTTTTTTTTTGGAGACAGAGTCTCGCTCTGTCACCCAGGCTGGAAAGCAGTGGTGCTATCTCGGCTGACTGCAACCTCTGCCTCCAGGGTTCAACCGAGTCTCCTGCCTCAGGCTCCCGAGTAGCTGGGACTGCAGGTGCATGCCACCACGCCTGGCTAATTTTTTGTATTTTTAGTAGATACAGGGTTTCACCATGTTACCCAGGATGGTCTCGATCTCTTGACCTCATGATCTGCCTGACTCAGCCTCCCAAAGTGCTGCGATTAGAGGAGGCGTGAGCCACCACACCCGACCATTATATGCCTTTAAACACATGAAACAAGGAAATTGCATCTTATGTTACAATAAGTGACCATTAAGGTTATTCAAAGAATCTGATCTGTTAGACATAGGAACAAAAGCAAGGTTCCTTTTTCTGTAACTGCTATTTTCTATCTTAGAGAAGCTGAGATGACATATTTTCTAGTATTGTTTCTAAAAACATAAAGCCTGCTTCATTGCACCATGGTTGGTTGGTTCACTTATTTTGTAAGTGTCGAGTTAAGACTCAGCAAGGGGGAGAGTCTCCCCCAGCTTTAAAGTCTACCGTCATTGGTCTGTGCCTTGCATTGCCTATTTCTTCACTGCCTTGTAATTTTCCTGCTGATGCATTTGTCTCCCTCGCTCCATGGAAGAACCAAGCCCTGTTCACCATTGTGTCCCCAGCGACAAGCACAATCCATAATACATAGCAGGGGAGCTCAGTAATGTTTTTTCTTTTTCTGAATGAATGAATGAAATGGGGTAGGAGTGAAAGGAGACAAACATAGCACAACGTAATTAGGATCAGTTACTCATTTTCTTTTCTAAGAAATGCGGAGGTAGTGCGACCTTGTGTTAATATATAAATAAGAATATGCAGCTTCACGCATCTGCTCGTTGAGCCCTGAAATAAGTACAAAGGTGGCAGACAAGATCTAGCTGTGTGGGAGATTCCACGGGAGGAGGGGATAGGTTTAATTTGGCCCTTTCAGGATGCTGAGTTTATGCCTGCAAGTGTCAGAAGCTACAGATATCTGCTCCTCTGCAAGGGAAGATGACCTTGAAGATGATGTTATTGATGGGATTTATTTAAAACACAGGCATGTTCAAGAGCTACAAGACTGATTGGCTGTGTTAAAATATTCAAATCAAAAGTGCAGCTACTTAGTGTGTGTTGGCAAACATTTTATGTTACAGTTGTAAAAATGATGCATGTTTACTACAGAAACTTTAGAAAGATCGACTGAAAGAAGTGATCCCACCACCCAGAGATAAGAGCTGATAGCATTTTGGTGAATGTATTTTTTAAATTTTATATACATGCTAACAATATTTTTACAATGGTTTATTTTATACATTTTGCCATAAAACCTGCTTTAGAAAACATAGCAATAAATAGTGAACATTTTCCAGGTCAGTGTATCTTCTTGTGTGACCTAGCTGGGGTACGATTATTTTCAGTCTTGGGCTACTAAGAAAAAAGATGGTTTTTGTAGGTAATCTTTGTGTAAAACTGTGATTATTAAGGCTGGGTGTGGTGGCTCCTGCCTGTAATCCCAGCACTTTGGGAGGCCGAGGCAAGTGGGATCACTGAGATTAGGAGCTTGAGACCAGCCTGGCTAAATATGGTGAAACCCTGTATTTACTGAAAATACAAAAATCAGCCAGGCATGGTGGTAGGTGCCTGTAATCTCAGCTACTAGGGAGGCTGAGGCAGGACAATTGCTTATCGCTTGAATCCGGGAGGCAGAGGTTGCAGTGAGCCAAGATCACACCATTCTACTCCGGCCTGGGCAACAAGAGCGAAACTCTGTCTCAAAAAAACAAAACAAAAAAAACAAACCCCCAAAAAACTATGATTATTTACATGCAATCAATACTTAGATGTGGGAATGTGGAATCCCAAGTTATATTGAATTTTAAGTCTCATTCTTATTCCCTACTCTCACCAAAGACTTACGGTTTGGAAAGCCTTTGCCAGGCCAGTTTGTTAGGTGAAAGACGGTATTTTATGCTGTTTGGATTTGCATTTAAAGCCATCTTTGGATGATAATCATTTTCCTTAACACGTTGCAATTCATTTTTGTGTTTTGTTTTGCTTCGCTTATTTTTGAGGTTGGGGATGGTCTTGCTATGTTGCCAAGGTTGGCCTCAAATTCCTAGGCTCAAGCAATTCTCTGCCTCAGCCTCCCAGGTAGCTGGGACTACAGGTGTGCAACACCACGCTCAGCCGTAATGCTTTTTTTTTCTTTTGGAATTTCTGGTTGGTGCACTTGTCTTTTCCTTCTTAATTTGATAGAACTTCTTCTAAATTAGCAATATTATCCCTTTTTTCTGCCATATGTGTGGCAGTATATTTTTCCCAACTAGTCATTTGCCTTTTAGTTTTAGTTGATGATGTTTCCTTAGACATAGCTTCCTTGAATTGTTGACATAGTTTTGCTTAGGGTAAATTGTTTTTCTTCCCACCTGCATTGAGTTAGAAATGGAATGTTTTAAGGATAAATTTGTCATTCTTTGGTGACAAAAACCACCAAGTCTCCTGTAAAGACAGCTCACCAATGTAAGGTCCAAGCCTGTGCTACATTTTCACCAGCATCACTGTCACCATATATGTCAACTCTGGCAAGAATAAGCGAAGGAGCCTAACAGGTTTTAAGTGGTTTTGACAGTCTTTTAGCAAATCTTTTCTGAGAAGCTGGCACCCAAGCATCTGCAAATCAGTCACCCCCTCCTTTTAATCTCCATCAAGGTCAGCCCTGGTGTTTGGCCCTGTTTGGATAAAATCTAGTGCAAGGCACATACATGATTTTAAATGATCTAGTAGCCACATTAAAAAAGATTAAGGGCTGAGTGTGGTGGCTCACACCTGTAATCCTAGCACTTTGGCAAGCAGAGGAGGGAGGATCACTTGAGATCAGGAATTCGAGACCAACCTAGCCAATATGGTGAAACCCTATCTCTACTAAAAATACAAAAATTAGCTAGGCTTGGTGGTGCATGCCTGTAGTCCTAGCTACTCAGGAGGGTGAGGCAGGAGAATTGCTTGAACTCGGAAAGCTGAGGTTGCAGTGAACCAAGGTTGTGCCATTGCTCTCCAGCCTGGGCATTGTAGTGAGAAAACATTAAAAAAAAAAAAAAAAAAAAAGAAAGAAAAAGAAAGTTAATCAAGTGAAAATTTCAGGAAATAGATGAAAATGCTGCCAGGAGCTCAGTTGCATTTTTAGAACTCTTAGCCTAATTTTATTAAGTTCAACCCTGTGATAAGTGCTGGCAATAAAAAAAATGTGATGTAGTCTCTGCAAGAAGTATATTTCCCTGTGATTAAAGCTGATCGTGTGAGCAAATCTTCTGAAACCCTCAGTGACAACCTTCTCATTGACTAGTGACTCAGATATTAGTGCAAAGTGGAAGATTCTAAATGAGCAGAGGAAGGGTAGATGGCGTAAAGGCAAGGGAACTGGCGAATTTCAGAAATAGAGTGAAGTCAGCACTCCTAATCATTTGAATAAAGGTCTGGTTATATTCCCCCCCAAATTAATAAGAAACAGGTGAAAAAGGAAAAATCCCCAAGAGATTGTAATTAAGGTAGAAACTTACATTAAGGAGCTCATCCTGAAAACAAGTGGGTACCCTCCTAAGGATGAGAACAGCTGGGAGCCACTTGGTGAAGTTTCTTACTCTTAAAATTCTTGTCAACATGAGGATTTCAGCTTCCCCATACCTGTACCAATAGGTATGTGTTATTTTAAGGGCCAGCGGAGATGACACCCAAGCCCCACTCCGAATGGAGCCCAGGCTGTTGGAACCCACTGCTCAGGACAACTTGCACGTGTCCATCACGAGACGAGACTGGCTCCTTCAGGAAAAGCAGCAGTTACAGGTGAGCAGGTGAAAGATATTCAAGAAACATGATGGCATTTTTCTTTTCTTTGAGACAAGGTCTCACTCTATTGCCTAGGTTGGAGGGCAGTGGCACAATCAGCCCCTGGGTGATTCTCCCACCTCGGCCTCCCAAGTAGCTGGGACTACAGGCATGCCCCCCATGCCTGGCTAACTTTGTTTATTTTTAGTAGAGATCAGGTCTTACTATGTTGCTCAAGCTGCTCTTGAACTCCTGGACTCAAACAATCCTCCTGCCTCAGTTTCCCAAAGTGCTGGGATTACAGGTGTGAGCCACCATGCCCAGCCAGCATTTTTCTTATCCATTTAAGCCAAATGCAGCCAAATGGGTCTTTGCTTTGCTTGAGTGTAGCAATTAGAGCCTTGGCTGTCAAGCTGGGGAGGACAAAGCTGAGAGATGGTGGGAATGACTAGAAGGCTTGTAGGAATCTCATTACAAATGAGGGTTGAAAGCTCAGCAGCGTTTGAGCCTGTTTTCGATATTCCTCATTACCTTTTGAATATGCTTTTCTTGTCTGCCAGGCCAATTTGCCACTTCTTATCATTTTGACCTTTAGAAGCTTCCTTTGAAAGGCAGAAAGACATCTGTGCTGTGAAAATCCTTTATGGAAATCCCTATCATGGTAGACCGTGAACTGCAGTTGTTAAGAGACACAGTTGTAAGTCTGGAGCGAGCGAGGCAGGCACACCTGGAATGATTAGACGGCTGTGCGGAAGCCCAAGGTTGGCCCCGACCAGTGCATGAAAGTTGGCTAAGAATCATCGAGGGGCTACAGATCTGGGGTGCAGCACCGAGTTAAAGCCAGAGCTCTGGAAGTTGACAGGGCACCCCAGAGGCAGGGAATCTTTAAACGGGGTCCGTGCCTGCTTGGGCCTGGAGCTGGGAAGCATGGGTGGGGAGCGATGAGGACACATTGATTAGAAGCAACGTGACTTCATGGGAAGAGCATAGATCTTCTGTCCAAGTCTAAATCCTGGTTTACGCTGGAGGCTTCCCCTCTCTGCTCCCACCATAGAGTGTTTTTGTTATCTGAATTTGCCCCATTCAGGTCACTGCAAGAGTAAGGTGGCAAAGAAAGGCAGAAGTCAGGGCAATTTATTTGAAACTATTTCCCCCATAACTGAGCACTCACATAGTCAATGTGCATCAGTATCATGTTTGGAAACTGAAAATGTGAAATCTGGTTTTTGGTTTTTAATAACATTTGCCAATTAAAGGTCTATACAATTCCTGAGAATGTCAGAGTGTAGAGAATATGATTTTAGCCCCAGGCACTTAGTGTTTGAAGCACTCTGGGGAAAGGTACTTGAATATTCATTTATTCAACAGGCATTTATTGAGGGTTCACTAAGTGCCAGATACTTGTTTGAAATGCTTGGGATTCTTGGGGAGCTTTTGAGCTATTGGGGGTGAGAATGGGGAGATAGACAGATAAGTGATAAACATAATAAATACCTCAATTAGCTATTTGGTATGTTGTACGGTGATAGAGCTGCTCAGAGTAGACTAGGGTGACGTGGGAGGACGGAGTCTACTCATTGAGAAGTGAGATTCGACCCAACCCTTGAAAGACGAGAGGGAGCAGGCCTTGCAGAAATTTCTGCAAGAGCATCCTGGGCAGGGGGACACCAACATGAAGGCCTAGAGTGGGAGTGGGCCTCTTGTGTTCAGAGGGCAGCTGGAGGCCCATGTGGCTGGAGCAGTGTAAATTTGGGGAGGAAGTCAGAGATTAAAGGGCCTGGAAAGGATTCGGACTTTCTCAGGTTGCAACAGGGAACCACTGGATGGTGTTAAGCAGTGAAGTGACAGGATCTGACCACATTGTAAATAATTTGACTACTGTATAAGGAATAGGATATAAGACAAAATGGAAAACAGTATGCAGCTTCCTGAAAAAATTAAAAGTTGGGCCAGGTGCAGTGGCTCACGCCTGTAATCCCAGCACTTTGGGTGGCCGAGGTGGGCGGATCACCTGAAGTCAGGAGTTCAAGACCAGCCTGGTGAACATAGTGAAACCCCATCTCTACTAAAAATACAAAAATTAGCTGGGTGTGGTAGCGGGTGCCTGTAATCCCAGCTATCGGGAGGCTGAGACAGGAGAATCACTTGAACCCGGGAGGCGGAGGTTGCAGTGAGCCAAGATTGTACCACTGCACTCCAGCCTGGGCAACAAAAAGCAAAACTCTGTCTCAAAAAGAAAAAAAAAAAATTTAAAAATTGATTTACTGTGTGGTCCAGCCACCCCATTCTGGGTATATATATCTCTCTCCAAAAAATTGAAAGCAGAGATTCAAAGAGACATTTATACACCCATGCTCACAGCAGTATAATTCACAATAGCCAAAAGCTGATAAGTCAAATGCTCATCAACAGATAACTGATAAAATGTGTATGTACATGTAATGGAATATTACTAAGTCTTAGGAAGGAAGTTCTGACACACACTACAGCATAGATGAACCTCCAGCACATTATGCTAAGTGAAATAAACTGTTCGCAAAAGGATAAATGTTGTATGATTCCACTTATGTGAGTTACCTAGAGGAGTTAAATTCATAGAGAAGGTAGAATGGTGATTCCCAGGGACTTGGAGGAAGAGAGAATGGGGAATTAGTTTTTAATGGGTACAGAGTGTCAGTTTTGCAAGATGAAGAGTTCTATGGATGGATGGCAGTGATGGTTGTACAACAATGTGAATGTACTTAATGCCGCTGAACTCTACACTTAAAAATGCTCAAGATGGTGAATTTTATGCTATGTGTATTTTACCAGTTAAAAAAACTGAAAGAAAAAGAATAGGGTAGAGGAAGTCAAAGGTGGAGGTAGGGAGGTTAGTTGAGAGACTTTGTCAGTAATGGTGTAATCTTGGAGCAATCGGGGACACTGAGGCATTACCTTTTCTAAAATGTCTTGGTGGTAGACATTTTTTAGTAACTCTCCATTCCTCTCCCCACTCCCATAATTGAAGTGGATTCAGGAGTTAGTGAAGCAGGAGCGGCCGCAAACAAACCTCTCGAATGCGGAACAGGGAAGGAAGTGATGATTTATTTGGCCGGGAGCTGCGGCAGGTGAAAATACCTTAATAGCCAAGCTCCTCAACAAAGAAAATCCTTGCTCTTTTAAAGGCTTACAATTCAGAAATTACATGTAAAGGGTCTTGATCAATGAACTAGGCATGGGGTACGTGACTAGGTGGGGGTTTGATCGTGTTTAAGCAAAAACAATGCCTTCCAGAAAGATTCCTCCATATCATGCCTGCGATCTATAGGCGTGCGTTAAGGGTGGCGCCCTGGTCTGCCAGCCTTTACTTCTCCTACTGAAATGCAACCTAGAAGTCTAAGAGGAAGTGGTATTTGAAGCTTAAGAGGATTAAGGGTCTCCTTCCTCAGTAGAAGTTGTAGGTGATTTACCTTTGGGCTGAGAGAACGTGAATAAGTGAGGAGACACCCAGGATTAGATGTGAGCTGTTAGAAGCACAAAACATGGGAGTCTGTTGATTAACAGTCTTATTTTTGATTCAGAATCATATGGGCAGTGAGATGATGATCTGCTGTAACGCTGTGCACACAGTGGGTGCTCATTACCTGCTGCTTGTTTAGTTTGTTGACCCTAAGATTAGATGAGATTTTATGGATTATTTGGATTTCAGTTTGCTCTATTTGTAGAAATTACATTTATTTGTATTTTCATCATCTTTAGTTTGCATGGCACTATCTGCAGCATCTCATTCTTTTTTCAATCCTGTGGACTTAAGAAGCTATGATTTTTTTTTTGCTTTTTCTTTATTCTGAATTCTGGTGTTTGGGGACAGACCAACAAAGGGTCACTTGCGTTTCTTGTTGTGGTCTGTGGCTGGGGTTACCTGCTTAGCTCAGACCTCAGGTACATGACGCTCCCTGCCCCATGTCCTAACTCGCCATCCGAAATGAAGTAAGTCATTTGTATATCTGTTGGGTTCTTCCAAGTCAAATTCTTGGCTCACCCCCCGTAGTTATTTAATACTCGGGAGGGAATGTTTTTCCTTATGCCAACTCATTAGAAATATAAAGCTGGCATGATTTTTCCAGTTCAGCAAACTCCAAAAATCTGCCTGCCTCAGAAGGGGGAGCTACGTGGCTCTGGTGCATATGGCCAATTCTCATTTAAATGAGTCATTATCCTCAGAGCAGTTTGCCATGAGCAAGGTTAATTTATAAAATGTGGTCTCCTCATTCTCTACAGAAAGAAATTGAAGCTCTCCAAGCAAGGATGTCTGTGCTGGAAGCCAAAGATCAACAGCTGAGAAGGGAAATCGAAGAGCAAGAGCAGCAACTCCAGTGGCAGGGCTGTGACCTGACCCCGCTGGTGGGCCGGCTGTCCCTGGGTCAGCTGCAGGAGGTCAGCAAGGCCTTGCGGGACACCCTGGCCTCAGCCGGTCAGATTCCCTTCCATGCAGAGCCACCGGAAACCATAAGGAGGTACTGGTGATTCCCTCACTGATTTTGGGGTCGCTCACCTCTTTGACCTGTTCATTGGAATGATTTTGTCTGCTGTCTTTCATCTCTAAACATTTCCCTAGCAGTCTGTATTTCTCAGTGGAAGCACCATTAGTGTTTTTGGGTGGGAAAATTCTTCACTGTATAGGGCAGTCCTGAGCATTGCAAGTTATTTCACATCCTGGCCATTCAACCCACTAAATGCTCCTCCCCATTCCAATATGCACCCTCCCCATTTCCAAACACCCTCAGGGAACCCTGTCTCCCTTTGAGAACTGTTGGAGTTCAGTTGGTTAGAGATCCTGAAGCCAGCTTTTGCTGAGGACGATCATCTGGGAACGGGTAAACTATGCCTCTCACTAAGGGAGGAGGTGAGCCATTGAGAGAGGGACACCCAATGACAAAGTTTCCATCTGGAAGAACGGATTATTATTGTTATTGGTAGCTAAAATGTATTAGGTGCTTATGATGTACCAGGCACTGTGATAGGCTGACTCTACGAGTTACTTCTGTTGTTATATTCATTTCACAGGTGAGAAAAAAAGTTTAAGAAGGTTATAATTTGCCCAAAGTTGTAATTAATAAGAGAGAAAAGTGATACTTACACTCTTGTTCGTTAATTCTGAAGCCCAGTCTTCTCCACTCTACTATGGAGAGAGAACCTCCCTTTTATTCTGTATTGTGGAATGTCTATAAGATACACGTCTACTTTTTGCCCTTCATTTTTTTTTTTTTTTTTTAAGAGACAGGGTCTTGCTTTGTTGCCCAGGCTGGAGCACAGTGGCACAATCATGGCTCACTGTAGCCTCAAATTCCTGGGTTTAAGTGATCCTCTGTGCCTTGGCCTCTGGAGTAGTTGGGACCACAGGCTTGAGCCCCCCACATATGGCTATTTTTTTTTAAGTGTTTTTGCAGAAATGGAGTTGCTCTATGTTGCCCATGCCACTCTTGAACTCCTGGGCTCAAGCAATCCTCCCCGCCTCAGCCTCTGGAAGAGCTGGGACCACAGTCTTGGGCTACCACATCTGGCTATTTTTTTGTTTTTATTTTTTTTTTTGTAGAGATAAAGTCTTTCTATGTTACCCAGGTTGCTTTTGAATTCCTGAGCTCAAGTGATTCTCCTGCCTCAGCCTCCTGAAGTGCTGGCATTATAGGTTTTAGCCACTGCACCCAGCCTTTCTTGTCCTTCATGAGCTCATACTCTTATTTCTGAGACAGATGCACACTTACACATGTTGGACAGAAAAGTGAGTTCACACCCAAACGGATCTGCAGATGAGCAGTAAGGACTGCACGTGCTACGTGGGTAGAGCCAGGAGTGGGAGCAATGGTCGGCACAGCTACTGTGCTAAAGAAAAGACTTCCTACAACTCACCACCTGTGGTGGCTGAGAATATGGACTGTGCTTCTTGATTGTCTGGGGTTGAAGGTTGACTCCTTACTCAACCCCTTATTGGCTGATTTGAGGGAAGGGGTGATGATAATGATTCCTATCTTATAGAGCTATTACATGGATGAACCGAGTAAATACATAGAAAACTCTCAGCAGAGCCTGGAAGTTAGTAAGCACTTTATTATGCTTCCAGTTGCTGTCTTTACAATGGAAATTTCAGTCTCCTGAAGGCCTTCAAACTGCCCGTCCAAATTATCTTAGCATACTTAGTGAGACTCTTGTGTCTTCCACATGTATTACATTCTATCCAGTCTATAAAAGCAAGTGGCACATGCTGTTCTAGGGAGTTACTTCAGATCTCCTCCCATTCCCCTGTTATCCCAAATATTTCCAGGCAGAACTCTAAACCCATGGCTCATGTCCATGGAGAAGGGGGCAGAGATTTGGATTGTTGTCGATTTTCATCCAAATGAAACAGGTCCCTTGAATACAGCCTTGTTCTCTCCCACCTCCTGCACTTTCAGAACCATTCTTAAGCTATTGCCTTGGTGTGGTGGTGGGTAGGCCGTTATGTTATTCTCACTTTGCAAGTGAGGAAACAAAAACTCAGAACGTTTCCCTGATGTTGTAGCTAGTAAGAGACCATCTTGTTTACAACTATGGCTGTCTTTGGGCCTGAATCAATAAATGATGGTTTCCTTCTAGAGAGCCAAGGAAGCTACTTCTATGACCAATTCTCTTCCTCATCTAAAACTAGGAGCTCCACAGTATGGTTGGCTGATAAGAACTGGGCCCAGGACTTGGTCTGGTTTTCTACCATGTCCTCTGACTTGCCTTTTCCTCAGGATGAGTCACAGAGAAGGCATGAATGTGTGACTTTTACTCAGTAATCCAGTGCTCTGGTCAATTGGATAAGCTTTTGAGAGGCATTTCAAAAGTTGTGGCTTTCTGATTTTATGATGCTATTAGGGAAATAATATATGAGGATGGTCTTGAACATGGGGCACTGCTGTCTGTGGGGTCCTCTGGGGAGAATCCATCATCCTCCGATCCAGATATTCCCACTGAGGTTACAGAGATCAGGTCAAGAATAGGCTGCCATGTTTTTGGGCTGAGGTGACTATAGGAAAAGGACTTTCAGAAACCATGAAGGCTTCATGTAGGAGGAGATCGTGGGAATGGAAGGATGAAGTTGGGAGCAGTGGCTCCCGCCTGTAATCCCAGCACTTTGGGGGGGCCGAGGCGGGAAGATTGCTTGAGCCCAGGAATTTGAGACCAAGTCTCTACAAAAATAAAAAAAATAAAGTAAAAAAATTAGCCGGGCATGATCGAAGAGCACTTGTAGTCCTAGCTACTCAGGAGGCAGAGGCAGGAAGGTTGCTTGAGCCCAGGAGTTTGAGGTTATGGTGAGCTATGATTGTGCCACTGTAGTCCAACCAGGGCAACAGAGCAAGACCCCATCTCAAAGACAAAAAAAGGAATATAAGGACGAAAACTTGCATGGGAGGGTAGGAATAAACCAGAGCAATGAAAAGGTATAAAAAACCTGGGCAATTGAATGACTAGTTAATAACATGACCTTTGGAACACTCATGGTGAGCAGAGGCCATCAGCACTGACTGGGGTTTCATGCGGCTAGAGTGTGGCCACCCTGAGACATCCTCATTATCCGGGTGATGCTCATGAGGTGACTCTTGGCATCAATCTAATTTATGTTGAGGTGCAGGGAGGTACCACCCCATCTGGAGGGCAGTTGGGGCTGTGTAGGTGCACGCTTTGATTGGTCAGTTTCCTTTCTTCTACCGTAGGGAGGTGAGGCATCAGATTGCTCCCTGCCATAACCATCGGCTGGAAAAACCCATCATCAATATGTAGGCTTTCCATTTGAGAAGGAAGAGACGTCTTTTCCAAGCTGATGGGCTGCAGCATGGATCTGCAGAAACAGAACATTTGAAAGAAGCCAGTGGAGAGCCAGGTGGTTTAACACATCAGAGAGATTGCTTGGTCCAGTATTTTTAACTTACTGGACATGATCCTGTTAATCTAATTTTTGCTATGAAGTATTGGTTGTGTTTTAGAAAATGCTGACTTAGGGAGAATATCCTGTAGGTATATTCAGCAAAATGAACCCATCTTATATACATCAATAGCTGCCTTTGTTGTTCATGAGAATAGGCTCTTCTTAGACTAGATGGAGAGAGCCAGACAAATTGTGAAATAGGAAAATATTGAAGTCTTATAAAGAGAAGTTGCAGAGACTAGTATTGTTACAAAACCTGGAGAAACAGATCACTCAACATCATGACTGTTATCATCATCTATAAGGATTTTCATAGAGGCCAGCTACAAACTCAGGGTGCCATCTGTTTCTGATTTACTCAACTTTCTAACATGCAGTTGTAAAGGAACGGATATGCTTTGTTCTCCGGACAGCTACCCATGAGCTTGAAAAGAAACTTCCTAATAGCACATGGCATTTCTGGATGTATCACTGGTGGAAACTCACATGCTTGCATGGAGGCCATGATTTCTGACTGTAGCTTGTTGGGAACCCCCTGACCAACATCAGAGATGGGTTGAAAGTAGAGGGCATGTGCTGGGGTCAAGGACGCCTCATTTTGGTTTGGGTGTGATAATAGAAATCAAAGAAACCATTTGAATTTTCCAGTATCTGTGTTCTGGATCAAATAATTTAGCAGGAGGAGATGAAGTGTTACCGTTCCAGAGACATCATAGCTGCCTTTTGAGTAGAGCCAACAAAAATGGTTTTCTTCCAGTGAACAAAAGGAGAACGCTTTTTCAGTGCTGGAGAATCAGGAGCGCCACAGTATGGAAGCTGATAGAGCAGGGGTCCGTGGAAAGGACAGGAGCCACTTAAAAGATGTGTTCATTTGAATTTCTCTCATCCCTGGGATTTCAACCCCTCTGCTTTAAAACAAGCTCCTTATTTTCTCCTGCAAGTCTTCCTTTGATGTGAGGGTCTTAGAAGAACTGCTTGTCTCCAGTGAGCTTGGTTCTCTTCCCACATGAAACCCATTGTCCTTGGTACACCCCATGCTGACTCCACTCCCATTCTCTGTAATGGGATTGTGATGTGGCGGTGGGGGGAGGGGAGGAGAGGGAAAAGATGTGGGGGACACAGGGGAGGAGGTGACATTGTCCAGGGTTTTCTGTGGATCATGTCCCTCCATGTGGGGAGTGAGGTTCCATCTATTTATTTGGTGTAAATTTAGGAGAATGGTGATTTGCAGCTTATCTCTCTCCAGGGCCATTAGCTCAGCCCTCCCTGGCTTGTTGGTTTTATGTGTATGGAAAACCAGGGGAGGGCAGCCTGTAACCTCGTGTAGCATACATATGGCTAACTGCAAAGTGAGGGAGGAATAATTATAGTAATAACCACAGTGATGACGTGGAGGGCTGCCTAGGATGTTTTCTAACGTTCTTTAGAAATGCTTGGCTGGCTTGTATTCATCTGGGTTGAGTTCTTCATTCCTCAGCTCCTGGGATTTTTTTATGCTTCACGTGAAATGTGTTCTGGCAGCTCATGGATGAATTGTGTCTGGCTGTGCATTTGGAAGAAACATGTCACATCTTTTACAAACCATTGTTGTGAAACAGACTCAACCCCTGGTTACAGGTGGTCTGGTGAGCCTTGGTTGGAGAATCTGGGAGCCTCCCAGTAGGGCTGGGCTGGGGAGGCTGGTGGGTGGAGAGGAGCCAGGCCTTCTGCAGTACCCCCTCCACTCCCAACCACTAGCTGAACTGCCTGGGGCTCCCTGGCCAGGAGCACTGATTATGCAGGGTGCTGCAGGCATCCTCATCACACCTGTGCTCAGCTCCACAACACGCAGTCTTTGCTGATGTCAGGCCTCCTTGCAAGTGAGATTTGAAATAATGCAATTCACCAGCTCACAACTGAATGGGAAAAAAATCAATAGTTCTGCTTTCTCCTCAGAAACACATCTTACTAGAGTGAGGAGACAGTGAAACAGCTAGTCCTGAACTGGAAGACTGATCCCGAATCTAGGATCGTGGTAGAGATTCTCATAGAGGGTTGCGTGGAGGCAGCTGTGTGGGAGGGGTCCCATTTATGCTCTTGCCCGGGGGTAGTGTGAGGTAGCTGCCAAATTGGAATAATGCGGAGACTGCAGAGAAAATCCCTGCAGCACATCAGCAGCCTCCAAGCTGCTTTTCCATTTGTGGGGATTGCTGTTCTTTAATCCACTTCTGGGCTCTGTCTTTCTCCTCTGTCTTTGCCTTCTACCTGATTGGTTGCCAGGACAATGGCTTTATGGGACTGAGAGCATTATAAATCATCTGGAGAAAGAGGAGAGCTTTGCCTTTTTCCAGCAAATTCTGACCCCCCCCCCCCCCCCGCCTTTTTTTTGGTAAGGACTTTTTTTTTTTCTTTTTTAGAGATGGGGTTTCCCTCTGTCCCCGAGGCTGGAGTGCAGTGATATGATCATGGCTCATTGCAACCTTTTACTCCTGAGCTCAAGTGATTCTTCTGCCTCAGCCTTCCAGCTAGCTAGGATTATAGATGCACGTTGCCATACCCGGCTAAGTTTTAAATTTTTTGTAGAGATGCGGCTGGGGGGGGGGTCTTGCTGTGTTGCCAGGTTGGTCTTGAACTCCTGGCCTCAAGTGATCTTTCCACCTCAGCCTCCTGGGTCACTGGGATTACAGGTTTTTTTACCCCCCAACCCCTTTTTAAAATAAAGTAGACATCTTGCTTTTCCCAGGAATTCATGAGGCAGATAAGTATTTGCCAAGGCAGTGAACGCAGTGAGACAGAAGCATGTGAGCCATGCTGGCCAGGTGTGTGCCCGGAGTGAGGCTTCCCTGCATAGGTGACATCTGCAGCGTTCAGGACCTCCCTGCAGATGTGCCCTCTCCACTCATATTTATCCTGTCTGTCCTTAGATTGGTGATGATGTTCATACACTAATTTTAATATCTCTATTATTTACAAACTGTCATACTTGCTTACAATAACCCTGTGAGGTTTCTTGGCCAATATGTTTTTATGCCCATTTTACAGATGAGGCTGCGGAGGGTCCAGGTTCACACAGCTGTAAAAGCGGTGCCCTCACAGCTTTGGCCAATTTTTAATGTGGAGGGAGTGCAGAGACAGTTCATGCTGATGGCCTGGGAGAGACCAGGCCTTGGACAGAGTGCTTAGTCAAGCAATGGGAAGAAGTCCAGTCCAGCAGAGCAGGGATCTGTGGGTCCAAGGAAAACAGAATGGATGTCCCTCCAGGCCAGGGATGGTTGTCTCTGTGCACCTGACGTTGCCTGATTGGATTGGAGCCAAGGGGTATCTAAAAATAGGCAGCCTGGGGAGACCAAACAGGCAACTGTCTCAAGTCAGAGAGGTCTGTCAGAAATTCCAAAGAAAGAAATGTGAGAGGAAAAGAAACCGGAAAGCAAGGCCCCGCCCCAGGGCTAGAGGAACTGGTATTACGCGTCTGTGAAGAGAGTTTGAACTGGATGATGTGGAAGGTCCCTTCTGGTTCTGCAATACTTTGCACTTTAGAATTTTATGAAATAAGTTAAAATAAACCTCCTAAAAACCCCTCCTAATTCTATTCCCAGGAGCTCCATATTAAGTTCCTCTTTGAAGTTCCCTGGGCAGGCTGTGACCGTCCACAGGCCACGGTGCTCTAGCTGGCACTTTTCTAAGGATGGGTCCCTAGAGCAGGGACTTGAGCAAAGCCTGCACTGCAGCAGCTGCTGCTCAGAGCTCAGGCCTTGCCTCGCCATTGTGTACCCTCCTGTTTCTTCTGGAAAGCTGTCATTACATGCAGTGTGAAAGGTTTACTAAACTATAATCTGGTAAAGGAGGAAGAGGTTGGAAAACAAGGAAGAGATTTGAAAATACCCCGTATCTGGGTACAGATGCTGCTCACCAGGAAATACAGGTTTCCAAGAAAACAGGACCTCGATTTCCAGTTTTCATTGCGTTGTAAATTAAAAATGAAATCCTAAGCCCCCAACCACTGAACGGATTCCCTCTTGGCCAAGGAGACCCCAGAAACTCCATACAAACTGAGTTTCCAGCCTCGATGGGCCGGGAGGTGAGATTTGCCTTGTTATAATCCCTCCCTTTTGTAGGTTAACACAACAACTGACCAGCATCCGTGCTAAAATGAGATCATAAGAACTGACGGAACAGATTCTCAGTGGCAATAAGATACTAAATTATGAATAAGAACTAAGACCATGCCAGGCAGGGATAAGTCACACACTCCTGCACCTAAAGCAAAACAAGTGTGTAAAATAAATCTTATTATTTCAACTGAAAAAAAAATAATAATAAACTACCTTCTATCTGCCACCAGGGTTTTCTTTTTCTCTGGCAGCTCAACAAGCACTGGCCTTGAGCTGAGCTATATTAAAGCCACGGCAGTCCTTCCACTGCCAGATGCTGACTGACTGACTCCCTGTTCCACCAGCCATAACTGCAGCTTTCATTAGAAAAGATACTGATTTCAGTAACTTTCTTCTGATATGAAGACCAACCATGGACTGCTTCTGGCCTATTTACAGAGACACTTGAGTGCCTTTGCGTTCTGAAAAGATCTTTTACATAGAGGGCCTAATTGGAATTAATACATGTAAATGTTAAGTCTCCATCCCAAGGTGAACGTTAAGTTGTATGTAACATGTGTGCTTATTCAGTATGCATGCATTAGGACCACCTTCATGAATATTCATGATCCTGCTATAACCTGTTGAATATGTATACTTGGTCAACTTATTCTGCTTAAATTCCTGTCTTACCTGTCTCTCCCTTAAAGTGTCTGATAATGGCTTCTGCCAGAGGCTATGCTTCCCAGGCTGTTAGGATGGCAACCTTGGAGGCTGTGACCCCTTATAGGATACAAACTCCTTTCTAAATTGATAAATTGTGTGATTTTCAGGTTAACAGACTATATTTGAGAAACTCAAGGGAGGGATTCTATTTTACCTGCAGATTTAAAAAAAGACTTTATTTTGTGCTACAGTAACATTTATAATGATTTTTGAATAACTTAGAACAAAGGAGGGTGAAAAAGTGGATATGTATTTTATAATATTGTATTTTAATATTTTACAATTCTCTGTTTCCTTTAAGAAATTTACAACATAAGTCTATTATTCTTAGTATTATTTAAGTAGCTCTTTGGAGGCTTGTGATTTGTAGATTCATCCATTTCTCTTTTATATAATTTAGGCATTAGATTAATTATTTTCGACTGGAGCCCCATGGATTATCAAAGATGGGGGATAGTCATCTTAAAATGATTATAGCTAGGACCTATATTGATTACAGCTAGGACCTATACTGATTATAGCTAGGACCTATATTGCAGCTGCAAGTTGACTCTCACAAACATGAAAGCATGTGGCCTATTTTAAGTCTTTCTCCTAGTCAATTTCAATTTTTAGTTTCCATTATTATCACCTTGAGAACTGTTCTGTACTTAATTTCTTCAAAATTTACATTTCTTCTACAATCTTCTGTTCCCTTCATCCAATTCTTTTATTCTTTCCTTTTGTAAGTTGTATGTTACTATTCCTTGCTTTAACTTTTCAGATATTAATTTAGTATGTCAGGCTAAACTCTTCTTCAGACTGTGAGCTGAAACTCTGGGAGAAGTGAGGAAGTTTTGAAATCTTTCAGCAGAAGGTAATTTAGCTCTGCTCAGAAAGACCCTTCTCCAGTGACTGCTGGGAATATCCCCAGGTTGGAAATGCCAGCTCTTTGCTTGCTGAGAATTTCATCTTTTTCAAGCTATGGAAGGGTGATTAATCTACCCCTGTGCTGATGGCTAGGCTGCTGGGATGACCCAGACCAAAGCCAGACAGAACCTCAAGATTTCCTGTAGCTGCTTTCAGGGAGGTGCTGTGTCTTATATTTAGAGATCGTTGTTAAGCATTCATCTTGACTTTCATTGTCATTACTATTTTGTACTTCCTCTTTGGCAAATTTCCTTAGCTTCCTCTTTGAGTTATATTGATATTGGTGTTTGAATTCCTTATTCAGTTACTCCTTTAGTCAACTGGATTTTTTTCTGACCATTCATTTTGTTCATCAGTGGTCTATTTTTGCATTTTTTAATCCAGTAAAGCATGTCCATCTTTAGTTTACCCGCAGAAACATTTTAGGAAATGAAATCGACAATATTCCCCAGTTTTCAGAATCAGGCTGATCTGTTGCTTTGTCAACAGATTTTGAGACATGCTTGAGAGAAATGTAAGGTTAAAACTGTCTCTGCAAACTTTAGCTGCACATATGCTTATTCTTAGCCAGACACCAGTTAATTAAAGATAAATCAGAATAAACCCAAAGCAGAAAGTATAACCTTTTTGGCAAACTTCATAGTTATGGAAAGTATAAATGCTTAGAAATTTAGGAGAAGCAACATATATTTTAAAAATTAGTATTAAATATAAATGCACGTGGTTGGGCACAGTGGCTCATGTCTATAATCCCAGGACTTTGGGAGGCTGAGGTGGGAGGATCACTTGAGGTCAGGAGTTTGAGACCAACCTGGCCAACATGGCGAAACCCCATCTCTATGAAAAAAATACAAAAGTTAGCCCTGTGTGGTGGCACGTCTGTGTAGTTTCAGCTACTCGGGAAGCTGAGGTGGGAGAGTCACTTGAACCCGGGAGGTGGAGGTTGCAGTGAGCAGAGATCGTGCCACTACACTTCAGCCTGGGTGACAGAGTGAGACTCTGTCTCAAAAAATAAATAAAAATAAATAAATAAATGCAAGCAGTTCTGAGTATTTATTTAAAAACTTAGTTGTTCCCATGGGAGCAACTAGACATGACTTATTAAATAATAAGAATTAAGGGAGGGTAGTGATTGAAATGGAAATGTGAAGTTGCCTTTGGATCACTTAACAGAATAAACCTGGATGTTGTATCCTTTTCCCCTTTGATCAAATTGTAGTGCTTAATGGGTTGAACTCACGAGTTTTTGGCGGGTGGGAGTGGGGGGAAGCTCTAGAGCTCAAGTACTAAAATCTTGTTTGAACATTTAAATACATCATGGTTATGAGAATAGTGGAAAATGTGGAGCTGGCTTGGATACCAGTTTCCAAAAAATAAGAGACCAGTAATTTATTTCCTTATTGTTAAAAAGAATCATTAAACATTAATCGTGAGGAAGGGGTAGAGAGGAGAATCGTTATGATCTGAACATCAGCCTGTTCATATTTCTGATTCCTGTGTTCATTTCTTCATGATTAAATCACCCAAATCTCCTACAGACAAATGTCTGTAAGTCAAAATTTTTTTGGCACATGAATTATAGTTTCAGTTTGAAATAAGATTATTTGAGGCAATGAGAAAGATCTGGTTGAATTAACACTTGGAGTATTTGGATAAGCCAAATACCAAGTTAATCAGTTAAAAATAAAGCTGTGATTTTTGATGAAACTGGACTTAGATGCAAGCTGTGTTGCTGTAATGTCAGGGAGAGCTTCCCAGTAAGCATGGGGGACCCGCAAGTGATGGCACGGGGTGAGGGTGTGAACACAAGTGTGTCCTACCTTGCTCATACCTGCCAATTTGGAAAGTTCAGTAAATCCAGCAAATTCACTATTAGGGCTTACTCCTTTCCTCTGCTCACTGCCTTTGAATCAGCACCTTAGTAACAGGAAATCTTTTCCAAGAAAAGATCAGAAATCCTTATGTTCATTTTTTTCTCTCTCTATCTCCCTCCGATATCCCTTATGATATGAGTTACATGGATGTATTTTTTTGAAAAGAGTTTATGGTCTTATAAAATGTGACAGTGGCTGGGCGCAGTAGCTCACGTCTGTAATCCCAGCACTTTGGGAGCCCGAGGCAGGTGGATCACGAGGTCAGCAGTTTGAGACCAGCCTGACCAACATGGTGAAACCTCATCTCTACTAAAAATACAAAAATTAGCCGGGTGTGGTGGCATGCACCTGTAATCCCAGCTACTATAATCCCAGGCAGGAGAATCACTTGAATCTGGGAGGCGGAGGTTGCAGTGAGCCGAGATTGTGTCACTGCACTCCAGCCTGGGTGACAGAGTGAGACTCCATCTCAAAAAAAAAAAAAAAAAAAAAAAAAAAAAGTGGTATCTTATTCTCAGTTTGCAGAGTTAGCTGGACTGGTTTTACTTTACTAAAAGGACTCAGAACAATGGAGTGTAGCATCCTAGTTGAAGACATAGGATTCTTGAAATTCAGAGAAATAGTGAGAATGTGAGTCATGATGTGATATATATTCACAGAAAGAATCAAAGAATTGAACGTTGAGTATTTCCCTGGCCTAGTTTCTTTGGTTCTTTTACTTAATGTCTTTTGCCTGGGCCAGACAGAAAAGCTCTAAATATATTTACTCCACTCTTGTTAAAAATTTGTGTGCCTGATTTTGGTCAGATTACTCTAAAATGTTTTCTTACTATAATACAGGTATGGTATATGCCTGCATGATTTATTAAATGGTCTTTCTATACTTCATTCCTCCCATGATCCTCAAAAGATGAACCATTTGATGAGCACAAAGGTAAGTGTCTGTCCTGAGTCCAGCAAACTGTCTGACTTCAGCCACCACCAAACTGGAAAGAGATAATATGCTTTGCCAAAGGTGGCAAGGATGGCCAGCAGAGGCGTTGGTGCCCCAACCTCTTAGTTCAAATCTCTCTCCACTGCACCACACTGCCTTTCCCAGAAGTAAAAGTCTCAGATAACCAGCTTGAGTCATTTTTACAGCCATATAGAATGACTTGCTTGTGATGAATTTATGTACTCTATTGTGCCTTTACAAGATCATCCGAAATCTAGAAGAATTCATGGCATTTGTGTTTCTGTGCCCCATGCATGTCCGATGGGTGCCATGTAATATTATTAGCTGTGAGGATAAAAGGGTCTAAGGAAGGAAAAAGGCCAAATAGATAATCCTGAACTTCCTAACACTGTTTCCACAGTCATTTTGTTATCCACTTTCCCGCTGACAGAAGCTGAGGGGGACTGAGCAGTCATTGCCAAGGTTGTTAATGTCAACAGATTTGTGTGTGTGTGTTTTATTTTATTTTTTGAGACAAGGTCTTGCTTTGTCACCCAGACTGGAGTGCAGTGGTGCAATCATGGCTCACTGTAGTCTCAACCTCCTGGGCTCAAGGAATTCTGCCAGCTCAGCCTCCTGAGCAGCTGGGACCACAGGCACATGCCACAATGCTTGGCTTTTTTTTTTTTTTTTTTTTTTTTTGGTAGAGATGGGGTTTCACCATGTTGTCCATCTCAAGATCAGACTGTAGAGGGGTGAGGGTAAACGCAGAACTGTTCAGAGGCTATTGCAGCATTTCAGAGGCGGGGTGCCCGTGGCTTGGACCAAAGTGGTAGAAGTGAGACAGTTCTTTGGTTGGACCAGTTATCTTTAGAATAGTTTCTCACTCCCAAGTCATTGAACCAAAATTGCCTGGCTGTATCCTCCTGCATAAATGTCTCATTCTGGCCCTTGACCAAGTCTTGGCTTGTATTATCTAGATTAGTGACTGTTATTGACTTCAGTTCCATTTGCCCTTCTAATTATGGCTGAAAAGCAATCTGTTCTTCCCCAAAATGAATTTTTATTACTTATATTTTTGACATCAGTGATTGCATTCTGTTTGTGATATTGCAGGAGTATTGAAGGGAGCCCTTTTTCATTTTTGAACCTGAAGCTAAGGCAATTGTGAGTTCCTACTAATTTGAGGGTTCCATAATCATTTTTAACAATCAAAAACATTATCCCATAACATTTTTTTAGGGCCACCATTCATAATATTTAGCTCCTAAACTACAGGCAAGAATGTTCATGTTCTGCACACATTGATTGTTGTAGCAGCCCACAGTCTCCCAGTTGGGCAGATTGCAAAGAAACCGTCAGTCTCAAGAAAACTAAAGAGCTGCCGTGTTTTCTGTTGGACCTGCTGCTGCTGCATGGAGTTGCAACTCTTTTTACCTGGATTGTGAAGCACCAGTGTGCAGTGCCCTAGTAATACATATAACTCATCATACTATGAGAAATGGAAAATTCCACATGCATGAGTCTGCTAGGGCTGTCATAATGAAGTACTTTGGACAGGGTGGCTTAGACAACAGAAGTTTACTTTCTCACAGTTCTGAAGGCTGAATGTCTAAGATCAAGGTGTCAGCAGGGTTGGCTTCTTCTGAGGCTTCTCTCCTTGACTGCTTGCAGACAGCTGTCTTCTCTTTTGTCCTCCAATGGTCTTCCCTCCACGTCTCTATGTCTTCTCTTATAATGACACTAGTCAT
Source organism: Ateles fusciceps (assembly GCA_036589455.1). Classification (NCBI taxonomy): domain Eukaryota; kingdom Metazoa; phylum Chordata; class Mammalia; order Primates; family Atelidae; genus Ateles; species Ateles fusciceps. The sequence continues at coordinate 2,685,765 of JAZHEH010002229.1, forward strand.
ATTGGATTGGGATCCACCCTTATGACTTTATTTTAAATTTATTACTTATTTAAAAGCCCTATGTCCAAGACAACAGATGCTGGCGAGGATGTGGAGAAATAGGAACACTTTTACACTGTTGGTGAGAGTGTAAATTAGTTCAACCATTGTGGAAGACAGTGTGGCGATTCCTCAAGGATCTAGAAATAGAAATACCATTTAACCCAGCAATCCCATTACTGAGTATATACCCAAAGGATTATAAATCATTCTATTATAAAGACACATTCTAATATAAGTTTACTGCAGCACTGTTCACAATAGCAAAGACTTGGAACCAACCCGAATGTCCATCAATGATAGACTAGATAAAGAAAATGTGGCACACATATACCACAGAGTACTATGCAGCCATAAAAAAGGATGAGTTCATGTTCTTTGCAGGGACATGGATAAAGCTGGAAACCATCATTCTCAGCAACTGACACAAGAACAGAAAACCAAACACTGCATGTTCTCACTAATAAGTGGGTGTTGAACAATGAGAACACATGGACACAGGGAGGGGGAACATCACACATTGGACCTGTTTGGGGGTGAAGAGCTAGGAGAGGGATAGCAGGGGGTGAGGGGATAGGGGGAGGGATAGCGTTAGGAGAAATACCTAATGTAGATGATGGGGTGATGGATGCAGCAAACCACCACCATGGCACCTGTATACCTATGTCACAAACCTGCATGTTCTGCACATTTACCTCAGAACTTAAAGTATAATTTTAAAAAATGAGATTAAAAAATACACTTCAATACAGGAAAAAATAAACAAATAAATAAAAATAAAAGCCCTATCTCCAATCAGAGTCACATTCTCAGGTACTGGGGGTTCCGACTCCAACCTGTGAATTTTGGGGGGACACAACTCAACTGGTGACAGGCCCCTTTGCATTTAATTTCCTTTCACCACAGCCACCCCCTCTTAGTCTCTTTGATTAAGTTTTCTTGTCTTACAATGTAGAAAATTATAGTTTCTACTTCATAGAGTTATAATAAGAATTTAAAATGCTCATCTACATAAAGAATTTGGAAGAGTGTCTGGTACATAGTAAGTGTTCAATAAATGTTGGACTCTGTTATTTCCAGGGCAGCTGCTTTGAATGGAGACACTTATTTGGGTAAATTAGGTCTGGTGTGTTTCCGAAAACATATTTGCTAATTTGTGTGTACAAATTATGTGTTTCTAGGGTAAGGCATAATTTCATCTGAGAGGATAGTTCTTATTTTTTATGAATCATAAGCAAGTTTTAAAAAAAGTGGGGATTGGTTTTAATCATTAAAGTGCATGGAACTCTTGCTTATCAACATTGAACTGGTTTTATTTGCTGGTTTTCTGTTTGTATTCCTGCTCCTAGAATTATGGTTTGGGGATCACAGTGTGATGGCAGCAGCACTGTGTGTGTGTTTGGGGGGCTAATGTGACATCTTTGTGCTCCAGGCCAGATACCCTACTTCAGTGAAAGTAGATTCCCTGTTATCTTCACTATGTTTTATAGTGCTGTGTAAACTTTGGTTTGAAAGAATTCTTCTACTATAAATAGCCTGAAACCCACTAGCATAGTGTATAGATTACTCACATTGTCTGCTCTCCCCACAATTGCTTTTATTCCATATATACTCCAGGGATACAACTAATGTTAGTAATAGCCTGAGGAAAACATAATCGGGAAGGTAAATTTGTTGCAAAAAGGAATATAGCATAAATTAAACATAAATCAAATCAAATATAAAACAATGCATTTAATTATCTGCATCACTGCCTCCTTCCTTTAACATGGATATCTGAGAGGAGACTAATTTTCTTTCTGGGATAGGGTCAGATCTGAGCCAAGACCAGGGGAACTGTATCAAGCCCTGGAAAGACGGTGCTTAACCTACTTTTTATGTGATATGTTGGGCGTTAGCTAAAGGCACTGCTATTTTGGTCAGCTAAAATTTCAGTAACAGTAAGAGGATCTACTATCTGAATTGTTAATGCGTGAACTAGTCTTTGTGTGGTTGGGAATGCCTACTTATAATATACTATTAAATGCTGATAATGGTTCAATGATGTGGTGAACCATTTATTAAACATTTGTTTGTTGAATAGACTCCCATGAGCCCAGCAAGGGAAAAGGCATTTCTGCCCAAGGAAGGTTTTCAGTTTGGACAGCAGGCATTAGCTACCCAAAGCTGGTGCTGCTACTAGAATCAGAGGCAGTACCAGACCAGTTCCATGTTCGATGCCCTCTGTTCTTTTCTCCCCCACCACCTCAAGTGGTTTCCTCTGTCCCAATCTGCATGACTATGTGACAGTCTGCCTTACCTTCTCTCAAAAGATCCAATCCCCAGCCAGCCAGAGTCTAGAATTCTCCAGGCAGGATTCCAAATGTTGTTTTCCACTGTTCCCACTGCGTACGCTAATTTTTGTCAGATGGCAACTCCTGAATTCCGAACAGTCTGGTGTCACATGCCCCGCCTTCTGTCAACCCTCACTTCCTCCATTTGGGTTGATCTCAGCTGGACTGGAAAACCCTTCTCTGTTGAAAGCAGGTCTAAAGTGGGAATGACTGACTAGCATGGACCAGCACCAGTTCCCAGGTATTTACAATTGAAACAATTTGCTTATACTCAGAAATGGCAAATTGGTGGATGTGATAACATCAAAAAATAGTTCTTGGTCAGGCGCGGTGGCTCATGCCTGTTAATCCCAGCACTTTGGGAGGCTGAGGCAGGCAGATCACGAGGTCAGGAGATCGAGACCATCCTGGCCAACATGGTGAAACCTTGTTTCGACTAAAATATAAAAATTTAGCCGGGCATTGTGGTGCATGCCTATAGTCCCAGCTACTCAGGAGGCTGAGGCAGGAGAATCACTCGAACCCGTGAGGCAGAGATTGTAGTAAGCCGAGATCATGCCACTGCACTCCAGCCTGGTGACAGAGCGAGACTCTGTCTCAAAAAAAAAAAAAAAAAAAAAGTTCTTAAGTTGAAGAACAAATGAAAATCAGCAAATTAGCAGCTTAGCTCTGATACTTGGCAACCCCTGGTATAAGATTTCCTGACCTTCTGCACCCCTTCCCTTCCACCCTCCACGAATACCCCAGAAACCTTGACCTTTGCTTTTGCAGGTGCTCATTTAATCAAGTAATCAGTCCTCTTCTAGCACCTATAACATTCTCTGGCATTTCTAGCAGCAGTAACTGGTTGAGGGCAGGAACCATGTCTTCATGATCCAAGTTCCTAGCTTACTTGGTGTCCAGTAGACAGATATGTGAAGAATGAATGAGTTCATGAATGCATGAAAGAGTGGAAAACTCTAGAATGATGTTCTCACTGCTCTGAGCATCCACGTCATCCAGTCCTGCTCCTCCCTCCCCTTTCTGACCTGTAACACCCTGCGAGGCCCGTGGACCTCATGACTGGCTTGCACTGCTGAAGGGGCCTGCCTGGTTTTGTCGCATTCAGACATTCTTCCTCCAAATCATCTCTCATCGTGCCGCCCAACTGTTTTTCTAAAAAACAAAAACATTTCTTTCATATTGTTCTTTTACTAAGAAACTGAATGATTTCTCATTGCTTGAGGGATAAAACTCAAAACTCCTTAGCTTGGCATTTAATACCGACTAGCACTTGCCCTTGATATTTCTTTAAAATTAATTTAATTGTAAATATTTCAAACATTTAAAAACACAACAGTTATTTACCCACCACTAAAATTTAAACAAATAGCAGAATTTGCTCAATTTTACTTTATTTCCCTAGTAAATAAATTTATTATTATTATTACTTTTTTGGAGATGGAGTTGCCCAGGCTGGAGTGCAGTGGCATGATCTCAGCTCACTCCAATTAAGTCTCCTGGGTTCAAGCAATTCTCCTGCCTCAGCCTCCAGAGTAGCTGGGAGTATAGGTGCATGCTACCATGCCTGGCTAATTTTTTTTATTTTTGTAGAGACAGGGGTTTCACCATGTTGGCCGGGCTGGTCTTGAACTCCTGACCTCAGGTGATCCGCCGGCCTCCGCCTCCCAAAGTGCTGGCATTATAGGCATGAGTCACCGCACCTGCACCCTAACTAAATAAATAGGCAAACATTATAGATACAGATAGGCTCTACCCCATCCTTCCCTCTCCTTTCCTACCAGAAATAGTCATTTCTGTGTTTAACTTTGTTTTTCACAACTCACCTGTGAGAACCATTTGGTCCAGTTAGATTTATCTTCTCACTAGAATTTCATTCTCCTTTCTTTTTTCCCTTCGAAGCCCAGTTCACTTTTCACCTCTTTCGGTAAGCGTTCCCACCCATCTCCTAGTTCTAAATTGCTCCACAAGTTATTGTCTCCATAGCTCAAGGCAGACAATATTCTGCCTGGTGACAGCTTTTATGTAGCACTTTTCTCCTAGTATTGGTTTTCTATTCCCCTTATAGTAATTTTTTCCTCTGGCTTTATATTATAGCGAATTGCATGCATGTGTTTCTTCTCCACGAGGTAACAACCTTCAGAATAAGATCCCAGTCTTAATTGTATTGATTCATTCCTTCTGCAGATATTGACTGAGGGCTTACTAACAAGCTCCAGGAATTTTCTTAGCATTGGGGGATGCAGGAGTGAACACAAAAGACAGTTGCTGCCTTTGTGGAAATTAAGTTCTAGTGGGGGGAGAGGGGGCAGAAATTACATGAGTAAATAAATGTGTCAAGGTGAAAAGTGCTAAGGAGAAAGGGAAGCAGGAAGAGCCTAAGGGTGCTATTTCAGACACACTTTAAATATGTGTCTCTCCTTTATGCTCTGCGTCAATGCCGGATGCAGAGGGCACTGGTATACTGAATTGCATGATATACCCAAATAGACACTATTTGATTCCCTGCAGGTGAGACACTACTCAGTGTAGACCTTCCGTCTGGGAAGATGGTTATAGGAATGCAGATTTTAATCCTTTGCTGCCAGGAGCACAACTTGGCTGTTCTTCCCATTATCAGTAGATGTGTACTCTGGGCATAAGATTGTAACACTAGCTTTAATAAATCATAATAAGGAAGGAAAGTTCTGGCACCATATTTATTCCATAGCCAAATGGAACCAACTTGGCATCATCTTTCCTCCTGTGCGTCTTCAGCCATCAGACCAGTGGAAGGGTCACTCTTTGCAGTGTTCCTAACTGTAGTGGTATTGAAACTATGGTTACCAAGAAGACCAATCTTCTCTTTTTAATTCTTCCAGCCTCCAGGAAAGAATAAAATCCCTCAACTTGTCACTTCAAGAAATCACTGCCAAGGTAAGTACCTTTATACTCCCATTTTCCAAAGAAGCCTATGAAGTTTTCCTTTGACTTGATTTTACCAATAGATCATAGGATACCTAGCTTCTGGGAAAAAATGTAGATTTTGCAGGCCCAATGATGAGTTAAAAGAGCCAGGAGAGAGTGCTGCTGTCATAGTGGAGGTCTCGACTTGTGGACACCCCAGAAATGGACTGGTTTGGCCTTTGCTACAAAAGGAGCTGTCAATTTAGGGACTGGAAAAGGACTGCCACTATGCATATTGAGTCATTGCTTAAAAATGTGTTTGGGGCTGGGCGAGGTGGCTCATGCCTGTAGTCCCAGCACTTTGGGAGGCCGAAGGGGGCAAATCACCTGAGGTCAGGAGTTTGAGACCAGCCTGACCAACAATGATGAAACCCCGTCTCTCCTAAAAATACAAAAATTAGCTGGGTGTGGTGGCAGGTGCCTGTAATCCCAGCTACTTGGGAGGTTGAGGTAGGAGAATCGCTTTAACCTGGGTGGTGGAGGTTGCAGTGAGCCGAGATTGCAGCATTGCTTTCTAGTGTGGGAAAAAAAATGCTTTCAAGATGGAAGTAATTTGAGAAATTAATTGCTTTTCTTCCCAGGAGGGCAGTGTCTAGTTTCCTCACAAACAAAACAGTTGGTGACTGTTTTTTTGTTCTTTAAAGCTTTTCAGTTGGCTTGACGATCATTTTGCCTACTTTATCCATCATTTATATTGCCATAGCAAGACCTTGGTTTGTGTACAGACAGAATACTTCTTCATTATTCCCTGAGAGCACAGTTAATTAAATTAAATAGTCAGTGTCCTCATTAGGTTAGGATAACCACAGTTTACAAAACAAAAGCCCTTCCCTATGTATTTATACCTGGCTGAGTTATTGGCAGACTGAGAAACAGGATCAATTTCTCTGTGAATTATGACAATGTTGTAGCAGAGAACTGGGTATGAATCATTCATTATTTGCAGTAGGTCTGGGAACCAGGGGTGGTTGTATGATGGTCGAAATGTAAAAAGGACACCTTGCTGAGCAGAGAGCAACACAGCTGAGAGCCTGCTGGCCTGGAAGGACTCCCTTGCAGTCTCTGTGCCCAGGGAAAGAAAGTCTTGGACCCTAGATCAGGAAACATGCCAAGAGATCACTGCAGCTAAGCTGAAATCAGGGATGTGTTGTTGGCAAAAATGTTTAGAGTTACTCTGTGTATTTTCTCCATTTCTGTATCTAATTTATTTCTGAAAACAACACCCAGTGATTTTGCTAAAAGTCACAGAGCCGCAGGTTTGATGAATAATTATAACTTGCATACAAAGAGAGCTTCCTGTTAAGAACAAATGGTGCCCATAAGACACCACTGGAGCCAGGGACTCAGAAATGCTTGAATTCTGCTCTGCTCACCCAAAGGCTCTGTCACCCAGGCTGGAGTGTAATGGCGTGATCACAGCTGATTGTACCCTTGATCTCCTGGGCTCACGTAATCCTCCTGCCTCAGCCTCCCAAGTAGCTGGAACTACAGACATATGCCACCTTGCCCAGCTAAACTTTTTTTGATTTTTAATAGAGACCAGGCCTTGCTTTGTTGCCCAGGCTGGTCTTGAACTTCTGAGCTCAGGCAATCCTCCTGCCTCAGTCTGTCAATATTGGGATTGCAGGCATGAGCCACCGCACGTGGCTTCTCTTACATTTTCTACTGTTTATCAGGTGCCTTCTGATTTCTATGAAGAATTAAAAGGTGGGAAGACTGTCTTGGGTCTGAGTTTATTGACTATCTTCAGAACATATTGTATACATAATATGAATGCATCTGTACACCAACATTGAGGATACAGGTGTGCCTGTTATATAATGAGATGGTGCTTATATATGTGTGTTTATGACACTGTATATTGTGGATACACACATATACTGACATGCACCCAACATTAGGATTTGTTGATAATTTCTAACTACTGTTAAAGATCTTAGATTTTCCCAAATATCTAAAATGGTTTGCTTTGTTTGCATACAGTCTTACTCTATTTGAGTTGCTATAACCAAGTACCATAGATGGGGTAGCTTATAAACAACAGAAATTTAATTCTCATTACTTTGAAGTCTGGAAGTCTGAGACTAGGGTGCGAGCATGGCTAAGTTCTGATGAGAGGCCCTCTTCCAGGCTGTAGACCATTGACTTCTTGCATTTCTGGATGGAAGAAGAGGGTAAAGCAGGGTTTCTGGGGCTTCTTTTTATTTTTGAGATGGACTTTCACTCTGTCACCAGGCTGGAGTGCAGTGGCGCGATCTCAGCTCACTGCAATCTCCACCTCCCAGGTTCAAGTGATTCTCTTGCCTCAGCCTCCAGAGTAGCTGAGACTACAGGTATGCACCACCATGCCCAGCTAATTTTTATATTTTTAGTAGAGTCGGGGTTTCACCATGTTGGCCAGGATGGTCTCTATCTCTTGACCTTGTGATCCACCTGCTTCAGCTTCCCAAAGTGCTGGAATTATAGGCGTGAGTCACCGCACCTGGCCTCTGGAGTGTCTTTATAAGGGTATTAATCCCCTTCATGGGGGCTCTATTTTCATGACCTGATCACCTCCCAAATCCTCCACCTCCTAATGCCATCACCTTGGGAGTTAGAATTTCAACCTATGATTCTGGGGAGGACAAAAACATTCCTGATCATTGCACATACCTTCTCTACTACATTTATAAAACTTTATAATTACTTTGCTTTTCCATAAAATTAAGGAACTCATGTCTTTGATTTTAAAACATAAGTATAAAAGCTTCATTTGATAATGAGTTCCTTGGGATCTAATTTTATTTATAAATACAAAGGATACACAGATTTTTCTGGGGATGTGTATGTGTGTGTGGATAGGTGGACAGGTATGTGTGCCCAGACATGAATGTGTGTGTGTGTGTGTGTGTGTGTGTGTGTGTGTGTGTGTGTGTGTTGTGGGTAGGGGCTATATTAGTCCACAGAGAATTAAAACAAAACTGTCTAGTCACACAAACACCTTTCCCTTTACTTTAAACTAAATTGACCAGTGACCGTGGGGTAAAGGTCTCAGCTTGACATAGCTTTCTTTCTCTAGTGTGTTAGACACACACACACACATCCACACACACCCCTGATATTCTTTAGATTCCTGTCCCAGAAAGAAATGAAACCTTCCTTGCACTCATTACATTTCTTCAACTCTTATGTGTTACCCAAACCAAAGGTAATTAAGGGATAAATGAGATAGAAGAAACAGTTGGAAATAAATGGAATATCTGGAGATTGGTAGATATTAGATTACATCCAGCAGAGCCTGAAAGAATGAACATTGCAATTTAATAAGAAGATTCAGAAAGGTTGTTTCATATTAATAATGACAGCTTGAAGGATAGATTTGCTCAACAAAGGAGAAACTGACCCAATTATGATGAACAGATACTGTTCACTAAAATCAGAAATATTGGACATAGATTGACTGAGACATAAGATGGCTGGTGTTACAGAGTTAATGGAAATACCCTCAGACCTCAGATGACATTATTAAATGGATAGGATGGGATGTGCCAGTCTTCTGGTTTTGAGCCAACCCAAGACTTGGTGCTGGGGGAAGGGATATCTTCCTTTTAACTCTGGTTCTGACATCCTGAAAAGTCTCAAGACTGCTGAAAGGGTCCCGAATTAATTACTTTGGCCATGTGGCTGCCCAACACCACCAGGGCAAGCTTTGGTTTAGAGGCTACCAAACTGTCGTCTTCATCCAGAGAATGATTTTTATAAAAAAGATGTTGGAAAGTTACAGCCACTGAATAGAACATATGGAAGTCCATGAGAGAAATAGTGGAGTATTTTAGGCAGGATGGGTGAGGTCTGCTTTGACTCTAAAAATACTCTCAATTCAGCAGACTGATATAAGAAAACATTTAAGGTTGGTGGTGTCCAACAAATCCTAGATTCTTATGGGAAATACAATTTTTCTAGGTAGCTCATTAATCTGAGTCTAGATAACATTGGCATATGAGGTTTTAGCCTTCAAAATGAGAAAAATTAATGTGATGTTTTAGCCTCCAGCAAAATAAAAGATAACCTAAAGACATTTGGAAAAGAAATTAAGATTTTTTTTGCTATTTGTGAAGAACCAATGGGAAAAAAAAATGTAGGATGTGTTTGGAGTGTCATGGGAAAATACGTGATAAAACTCTCAAACCTCACTGAGAGTTACTTGTCTATTTGTCAAATCTGACTTGCCAGCAAGTGTCTATCTGCCTTCAAAGTTTCTGTAAACAGTGTCTACTAATACTAGTAATTAAACTGAGCTTGCAGCTCTGACCTTCATCTCAATGGCCATATCTTTATTCACTGCATACTGTGTGCCAGGCACAGAGCAAAGTCCCTGTTCACATAGAGCTCGCATCCCAGCAGAGAGACAATATGGAAACAAAGGACTAGAAGCACATGGTGTGTCATGTGAGAGGAAGCTGTGGAAAAACATCAAGGGGAGGGAGGATCAAGGGAGGCTGCTGTTTTGGGTGGGTCATCAGCAAGGCCTTTCCTCCCAGGCAGCGACTCAGCAGAGAGCCCCAAAAGGCATGAGTGAGGGAAACCACCTGGGACTACAAAAGCGATGCAGATGGGAGGATTCAGCAAAGGCCTGGAGCAGGCAGGAGGCAGAAGTGATGCAGTTATTTTAGTTTGTGGTTGCTCTCTGTTGGGTTAACTCATATCAGTTTTGTAATTGGGTGTGGAGCAATGGGCATATGGTTGGAATACACCATTGCTCACTTTATTTTCGTCTCTTTCCTCCATTCTCTCCTCCCCTCCTTCTTCCCTTCCTCCCTCCCACCCTCCCTCCCTTCCTTCCTTCCCTTTTCTCTCTCTCTCTCTTCCTTCTCCCTTCTTCTCCCCCTTCTTCCCTCCCTCCCTTCCTTTCTTCCTGCCTTCCTTCTTTCCTTTTTCTCTTTCTTCCTTCTCCCTTCTTCTCTCCCTTCTTCCCTCCCTCCCTCCCTTCTTTCCTTTTCCCATCCTCCCTCCCTTCTTTTCCCATACTCCCTCCTTTTCTTTCTTTTTCCCTTCCTCCCTCCTTCCCTCCCTCCCTCTCTTCTTTGTTTTTCTTTTTCCATTGCTTGCTTTTTGAGCATTACCCTCCAATCACTCTTCATCACCTCTCTTAATTACTTATAAACCCAGAAATCTCTGACCTGGCTGTTGCGCTGCCTTCTGATTTTTAGCTGAATAAATAATGATTCCTGGCCATTTCTCTCCTCCTAGGTGTGTATGAGTGAGAAATTCTGCAGCACCTTGAGAAAGAAAGTTAACGATATTGAAACCCAACTACCAGCCTTGCTTGAAGCCAAAATGCATGCCATATCAGGTAACTGGCAGTGTAGGAGACGTTGAGGCTGTCCAGCTAAAATAATGATGGCCAGCAGCACGTCGTGTTTTGTTCTCGATGAGCATTCCACTGTTATCATGTTATTCTCAGACATCTGAAAGATTTGCTGGGGAGTGTCACTAATGCTCACATAATATAGCATAAGTTGTTGATGTGAGTACCATATTTGAGACTTCTAGTTCCTATTTCTTGAAGAGTTTAGAGACTAAATGTGTGCCATATGGTTCTAGCAGATGTGTATGTAGCGTTGTGTATCTGTAAATGCTGAATGAGGATTATTAGGTGTGATCAGACCCTTCCTATAGTGGGAAAGATCGTAGCATGAGACAAATTGATGTTCTCAGTTGAAAAATTTAGTCATAGAAACTTGGAGAATCCTCAAAGGATTATGTTCTCTCTTGCTCTGGCAGTTATTAAGGAATCGATTTTTCCATTAATTAGTAGCTTGAAAACCAGAGTCTCTGAAAACAGTATCTTACCCTATCATTTGATAGTACTTTCAAACACTCCTCTGTATTTGTTATTTTATTTTCACAATTGCTATATTAGGTAGGGGGGAGAGGGACCGTGATCCCAATGAATAGGTGGGGAGGTTGAGGCCACACGATGTGTCCTTTGGTTAAGGTCACTCAATTAGCTAAGCAGTGGCAGATCTGGGGCTAAAGTCCAGGCCCTCTCTCGGTGTGTTATATATGGATTTTTAATCCAGTTACATAATGATGGCTTCAAAAAGTTCTCTGAGTTTTATATAGGTTGAATGAACCCACAGCTCATCAGCTTCAAAGGAATCATAAAAATTTAACGAAAAGTTATAATAATTACATGTATGGGTTTTAAATGGTATTTTAAGATGGAATACAGTAATTGGCAGCTTCTGCTCCTCAAATCATTAAACAACTAGTGTTGGCAGCTAACGAGCAATTTGGTCCCTGGTGCAGTCATGCGCGTTATTTACAACCAGTAGAACATGGCAGTGTGAATGTGGGGCTTGGCTCTTAACAGCTTCACATGCCATTTACTTGAAATTATGGGCCCATTTGCTAAGAAAAAAAAAGAAGAATAAACACAGTCTTGCTTCTGAGTGAGGTTTTTTGCCTTTCTTAATCAATATATCTTTCCCAGGAATACAGGTGGATGAGTCTGTATTAAGCCCAAGGGAAGAAATGTATAATTTAGGCAGCAGAGATAGCCTCACTCCAATGTGAACAATCTCTCTTCAGACTCCAGGGAAAATTCATAAGATGGTATACTGCATATGGGGTGGGTTTCCCGTTTTAGCTCTTTTGTCAGCTGAGAAAATTGGTGAAGCTTGATCTGCTGAAGGTAACTGACCTTTCAACCTCACTATTTTCTGATTACTGTGTATGCTTTTTGGTGGACGGGCCTTTCAGTCAGCGGGCTGTCCCCATGGGTGATACTCGTGATAAGGTGGTCAACATTTTTTTGCAACTCCTACATGTAATGCTATTTCTGTTTCCTCCTATTTCAATATCTTCAGAATGGGCAAACCCTCATTCCATTAGATAAGAGTCTTTACAGCCCTATTGAATGGAGAGGATCCTAAGGGAGGTCCTTAAGATTCTTAGGGGGTCTTTAGTCTGTCTTCAGGTGTCTATGATTTGCTCTCTTAGATTTATAGACCAATTGATATGGTTTGGGTCTGTGTCTTCACCCAAATCTCATCTGAAATTGTAATCCCCATGTTCAACGGAAGGACCTGGTGGGAGATGAGTGGATCATGAGGGTGGATTCCCTCGTTCTGTTCGCATGATAATGAGTGAGTTCTCATGAGAGCTGATGGTTTAACAAGTGTTTGGTAGTTCTTTCTGCATTCATTCTTCCTGCCACCTTGTGAAGAAGGTGCCTTGCTTTCCCCTTGTCTTCCGTCATGATTGTAAGTTTCCTGAGGCCTCCCTAGCCATGTGGAACTGTGAGTCAACTAAACCTGTTTTGTTTATAAATTAACCAATCTCAGGTGATATCGTTACTGCAGTGTGAGAAAAGACTAATACATCCACCCTGAATTGATCTGTGGCCTGAGGCCCTTTCTTAATTTGAGAATTATTTGCCATTTACACAGAGTAGGCATAAGAAATTAGTTTTTATTTTCAAACCTGGCCAGTACCTCCTTTACATTTAGCAGTTTAATATTTAATTCATTTCCCTTATCTTGCATTTCATCACAGGCAGTGATAAGAAGTCAGTGGGTCTGTCTGTATTCTGCTTAAATCTCCTTGGATATCTAAGTACAACTATGAGGGACCCTTTTTTATATTGCCTCAGTTGATAACTAAGTGACTTTTTACCACTACAAGGATCTCTTTTCTAGCTTCTGATATATTTTTCTTACTTTTTTAAGCCTTCACTGAGGCCGATGAGGCTTCTGCCTACTTCCAAGTCCCAAACCAAAGACTCATATTTTAGGGTTTTGTTACAACAGGACCCCATATCCAGATACGAAAATCTGTTTTCATTATCTACTGCTGCATAATAAACCACCTCAAGATGTAGTGACTTAAAATATTACCAGTTATTAATTTTGCTTGTGAAAATACAATTTGGGCAGAGCTTGGCAGGGACAGCTGGGGTGACTCAACTGGGGTGGGAGAATCCACATCCAAGATGGTGCATACATGTGGTCTGGCTGTTGAGTGCTCTCTATGTGGGCCTCTCTATAGGCAGCTTGGCTTCCTTACAACATGGCTGCTAGGTTCTAAGAGTGAGTGTCCCAAGAGGAAGGAAATGGAAATTTCTTATTTCTTAAGGTCTGAATTTAGAAACTGGCATGCATCTCTATTAATGTGTAATAAATGGCTCCCCCAAACTTCATAGCTTGAAACAAAAAACCTTTATCTGTCATAGTCTCTGAGAGACGGGGGTCCAGAGTGACTTAGCTGGGTGGCTCTGACTCAGGGTCTCATAAGTTTGCTGTTAAGACACACGTTGGAGATGCAGTCATCCAATGGCTTGGCTGGGGCTGAAGATCTGCTTCCAAGCTCATGCATGTGTTGTTAACAGACGGCTTCAGTTCCTTGCCACATGAGCTGTGCCATAGGACCTCTCACAGTATAGCAGCTGATTTCCTCAGAGCCAGTGATCTTAGGGAGCGAGAGCAAATAAGACAGAAGCCACAGTGCCTTGTTAGGACTTAGCCTCCAAAGTCACACAGCATCACTTCTGCTTAGTGACTACAAGCAAGTTACTAAGTTCAGCCCACAGGCAAGGGGAAGGAAACAGGTTTTACCCCAAGGGAGGAGTATTAAAGAATTTGGTGGGCATATTTTTATAACTACTGCAGTGTTACTTCCATTGTGTTTTCTTGGTCCAGCAATCCGGGTGTACTGTTTCAAGGGGAAGGGCCATTATGACAAGTATGAATGAGTGGCATATCAAAGAGTTTCAGTGCCATGCTCTAAGAAGTGCCACAGTGCCTACTGAGACAGAAAGATTTTGAGAACTGAAGACTTGGACAGAGAACTTTTCAGTTAGAGGAAATGGCCTGTTCCATTTATTTACTCAACAAAAATACATTGAGCATCTACAAAGTGATAGGTCTAGTTCTAGGTACTGAGGATGCAGTAAAGAACAGGACAAGATCTTCCTTCCCTTTTTTTTCTTTTTGAGACAAGGTCTCACTCCACCCAGCCTGGAGTGCAGAGGCGACATCATAGCTCACTGCAGCCTTGAATTCCTGGACTCAAGCCACCCTTCCACCTTAGCCTTTGGAGTCACTGGGATTATATGCATGAGCTCCCAGCTCAGTGTCTCTTCTTTGATAGCTGTGTTCTGCCATTGGCCACAGTGGAGTGGAGCTAGATATGCCTGGGCTGAATGTGGAGGAAAAGCACAACTGTTTCTTCAGGAGGAAGAGTGGTCTAGATTGACCCAGGTTTAAGATCAGTATTGCGGCAGCTCTTCAAAGTTAGTTAGGACCATGATACACAGAGCTCTGAATTGTAAGCTAAGGACAAGAGCAATAGGGAGCCATTACAATGTTTTAGAGGAGTAGTAACATGACTAAAACCAGACTTTGGGAAGTGTAATCTGGCCATATTGTACACAGTGGGATGGATGTGATAACACCTCGGGACTGGGAGTCATGGAATTAACTAGGATTTTAGAAATGAAAAAAGGAAGAAAAGAAGGCTAGTATAGGAAATCTATTACAGACAGGTAATTACTGATTTTTGGAAGAGCCGTGATGATATTAATATATCCAATTGAGTGTGGTGTAATACACATGAAGAAAAGGAACTTAGAAAGCCCATCATTTCCCTCCTTCTTCACTGACCTGTACACACCTTAACTGTGTTTTAGTTGTCTCTTTTCTTTCCATTCTCTGTTTCTGCTTCAATTTTCCTGTTCAGCAGAGAATAGTTTGGTTTAAAGCAGATATCAGAAGTGAATTGATTCTGTTGTTACTGTCCTTCCTAGATGAATCAGTCAGTTCTTACACTGCTATAAAGAAATACCTGAGACTGGCTAATCTATAAAGAAAGGAGGTTTAATTGGCTCACAATTCTGCAGATTATACAGGAAGCGTGGTGCCATCTGTTCAGCTTCTGGAGAGGCCGCAGGAAACGTACAATCGTGGTGGAAGGGGAAGGGGGGGCCAGCACTTCACATGGCCAGAGCAGGAGGAGGGGTGCCACACACTTTCAATAACCAGACCTTGTGATGACTCACTATCGCAACAACAGCACCAGGAGGAATGGTGTTAAATCATTAGTGAGGAGACCGCCCCCATGATCCATGATCCAGTCACCTTCTACCAGGCCCCACCTCCAGCACTGAGGATTACATTTCAACTTGAGATTTGATGGGGACACAGATCCAAACCATATCACTAGAGAAGGAAGGTACAGCCCTGAGCTCTATGCATACTGACTTAGAATAAGACACTCACTAGGGCAGACAGAGTTCTCAGTTTTTGTGTGTAGGGGCCATACAGTGAGTAGAGAGAAACTTGGGCTTTGGAATCTGAGAAGTGTGTGTTCAAGTGCAGCTTTATCATGACTTGGCTGAATGATCTTGGGCAAGTTATTTAACCTTCTCAGGTCTTGTTTCCTCACCTATAAAATGGAGCTAATAATAATATTGCCTATCATGTGAGGTTGTTGTAAGAAGTAAGGTAGTGAATTAGAATACTGTGGTACATCAGTATATGAATACATGAGATAATAAATATATGTGATGTCTCTTTCCACAGAGTGAATACATGCTTAGCTAGTGACTGTTAGCCATGCATCTGAGTTGGGGGAGACTCAGCCAGGAGGTGACTCTGACTCACTGTCACTCAGTGCCGTGGGTTCCTGGCCAGTGTACCTGTAGTAAAAGGCAGTGGTGGCATCCATACCTTTTATTACAAGGCAGCTTTGGCCTCAGTGCCTGTGTAGTCTCCTGCCTGGCCAACTATGCCAGGCCACTTGTCAATGGGGAGGACTCAGTTTTTTGTTTGGTTTTCAGCACTGAGTTGAAAAGCCAGGAAGACCTGCTGGGTTCTCTCCCAGAGCTGGGCCACATATTATTAACCTGAGCCCTGGAGGTCTGGTCAGTGTCTTGGCTGGATCCAGTGGAGAAGAGAAGCCAAGGAGAGGATAGTCTTCCTGAGGCCTGGAGCAGGTCAGACCTAACTGCCCACTGCGGGAGGTTTGCCCTGGGCCAAACCAAGGTCCTGCTGGGTTCAAGGGTGAAAGGCTTCTTCTCCTAGGAGGCAGCCCCAGACCCACCTTGTTGAACCGGCTGCCTGGAAAGGAAGTGAGAGCAAAGATCTCCAAAAAGAGTAGCTCCTTAACCTCTGTGCTGCTCTCACTGAAAGCTCTCGCCCTCTATCCAGGACTTGATGGCTTTGGCCCTGGGCCTGGGGGAGAGCGAAGGGAAAGCATCGGTGCCCTCTAGGGCCGAGAGTGTGGCACTACAGCAAGTGTGTGGTGGGTTCAGCTACCTAGTGCTCTGTGGCTACTACCCATCCCCATCAGAAGCCTGGGTCTGTCTCCTTCTCTAAAATGGTGCTGCGACTTTACAAACCATGGACCTGTAGTGATGAGAGTTGGTGTCTTGAGTCTGCTTCCACCGTCTGCATGCCATTCCTGCCTTCCCACTGCTGGGGCCCCTCAACCATCTTCCAGTTCCCATGCCTAAGACTTAGCAACAAGTATCCTTCCTGCCTGTTGGACTCAGGGTCTGCACCGTTCTGAGACACAGTCCTGTATTGGGCCCCACCTCTATCGGTGCTCTTTGACGTGACTAGTATCGCAGTCCTCATCTGGAACGGGGCCAGCCATGCTCTGGCCATTCCCTTGCCCTGGGACGAAGGCTCAGCCCCTGAAGCCTGGCCAGTGGACAAGCCTGGCTCTCTGATGCCTGGCTGCTCTGATACTGGCATCCTGCATGCACTTCCAGCTCCAGCCTTGTTCTGCTTGAATTACCCCTCATTATTGATCTGGTATCCGTTGAGCCACCTGCAGTTTTTTTCTTCGACTTTGTTTAATGCCTGGGCACTCAAAAGACAGTTGGTGGAAGTATTTGTTTTTCAAAAAATGGACCCTCATTGATAGGTTGCTGATCCCTAGAATCTGTTGTTTTCATACCTCCTTCACTTTCCAGGATTTCGTTACCTGCTCTGACTCCAGTGGGTACGTCTGGTTTTAAGCCCTGGTCCTTCTCATTGGATCCATCCTCTGTCAGGTGACTGGAGCTGGCGGATGTTCCAGCTTCTGGATGCCAGACGCCAGTAGCAGCAGCCGCCTCCTGGGTGACAGCCTCATTGTGTGTCGGCAGGCTTCTCACTCACCTTTTTAAATCAATTGGACCTGAAAATCTTGAAGCCAAACAAACACAGCCTTGCTATCTTGGCACAAGATGAAGGCCAGTCTTAAGTAGTCTATAAAAGCTGTGAAAAAAAGTTTAAAAAGATAATTATATCCAGGGCACCCAAGCTGCCTCCAGATGCCAGAGGCAACCCTGCCTTTAATAATATGCTTGCTGGAATCATTTTAAAATCGTAGTGTGGATGTTGGCTGTCTTTATACTTCTTTTTCTTTCCATTCCTGACAGAAAGACTTCCAAGCCATGCCCCCGGTATTATTCCCTGTATGTTTCAGAGAAGCTCTAAATTCACATAGCCTTCAAGCTTGTGTTTTCACTCAGACTGTATGTTAGGATCACCTGGGGAAATTTAAAAATACTGGTACCCAGGCAGCACCAAATTCCTTCGGTCAGAATCTCTAGGGATTGTTCCTGGATATGGGAACGTTCAAAAACAGTTTCCAGGTGGTTTTCATGTTCTGCGAGGGCTAGAACCACTGTACCAGCGAGAGGAGAGCTGGCCTGCCCTGTTCACTTCTGGCAGATAGACTCCTGAGTCACATCTTTGCACACCCATGTGAAGCTCCAGGCCCAATGTGCACCTTGGGTGAGTAGCTGCGACTGCAAGCTGGCCTTGGCCGGGAAGCACATCTTGTGGCACCTCTCTGATCTTACTCTGCCCTGGCCTTCTCCTTGTCCTAGAAGATGTGCCTGAGGCTGAGAGGCTTCCTTGTTTATTTCATCTAGCTCTCTGTTCCGAGAGCCCCCAGCTAAACTGAGGTTACAGTCTCAGAGCAGCCAGCAACATGCCCTAAGGAGAAATGAAAGGGAGATGGACACGGTATTGACTGCCTGGCTTTCATAGGATGCTGCTTTTACCTAGTAGATGGCCCAATGCCTAGTTGTCTGACCTGTGACCAGGGGACCCTCGCCTGGGAAACTTGTTTATATGCCTTTGTGGCTCTTGCCTGTCCTGTGTTCACTTTATACCCGCCTGCCCATTGCTCTGGCTCTGGGAGCCCAACCTTGTCCTTTCTTGGGCATCCCAGGTAAAACCTGGCCTGGGGCAGCCCCTGGGGCAGATGGAAGGTGCAAGCCCAATATACACCATAGTTGGAAACAAATTCAAAGAGTGTAATTAATCGATCTTGGGCAGGGAGGGCACAGAGAGTCAGGAGGGCAGTTCTTTGTCCCTGGGCCACTTGAGATAGGAACGAAGCATCATGCAGAGAGAGAGGAACAAGGCACATGGCAACTGGCAGTGTATATAGGGAATAGGGTCTGGGTCACTGTAAGTTTTCAGGCAAATGTGTAAATGGTCTGTTTAAAGGAAGTAATGGGGAAGCAGGGAGCCCATTCTGTTAGGCAGGGGGAGATGCCTCTAAGTTTTTCTCTCTTGCCACTGGCTTGAGCCATTGGGTGTGGAGTTCTTCTAATGCCTGGGCAGCTGTGTCATTCCCGTTACAGTCACCACATGATTCTAATTGCCTCAGAATTTATAGGAACCAGTTGGCAGCCCAACAAGTGGGCTCCTCTGGCTAGTGAGGGAGGCTGGTGATGGAATCTTCCCAGGACAGGCAGACCTCTGCCTGGTTATTAGATTGGCCATCTTTGGGTCTCACCTCAGTTTGGATATATATATTTTTTAATCTCACCTGCCCTCTTGTTATCTGTTTCCAAGGAGCAAACAGCTCAAATAATTATTTTTAAATGACCTATGAGGATGTTTCTGATACTCCAAAAGCCATTTTTTTAAAAAAGGATGGTTCTATCCAATTTGGCATTTCATTTATAGAGAATAAAAGTATCTGTACTTAAAATGCATCCATTGCACACAATTGTATTTAAATGGCAGCCTGAAATCTTCCCTCATAACTAATGATTTTGGGGGAAAATAAGAACATTTTCAAAGTAAACTAGATTTTCTAGATAAACACAAAATAGATGAATTTCACACATCAGATAATGAAAGTAGTTTTTTCCTTAAATTTAGAAACAAGTATTTAAATTTCCATCTTCTTCTGGATGAATATTTGGCACCTGACCAATAAATACATATCATTTAAAATTTTTTTGAGAAAATATCCTTTTCTTGCATAATTAATTTAAGGGAAATTAAATTGACCAGGTCAGTTGTCAAACAAGGAAAAGTAAGAATTTTGCTTATTTGTTATTAATGTTATTTATAATTGTATTTAAAGGTGGCTTTGTAAAATAACCCATAATTATATAATCCAAAACAAAATAGATTGTGTTAAAATCACTTTTTAATTATATACCAAGAAAATTATTGAACGATTAAAAAATTCTTAAGTGAGTGCTTAACACTGTATGGAACTGGAAAGAGCAGTTCAGGTCACAGAGGCATGGACACTGTGTTCTGAGTGGTCACTGTACTTATTCAGAACAGCAGGGGCTGGCCCTGTACTGGGGTGGTGGGTGGGTGCTCAAGGCTGGACCTATAGAGCACTGCTGTGTCTGCAGCTGCAGGGAAGCTGGAAAAGCAGTGATGATGGTCTAGGAGAGGCCACTTGACATATGGCAGAAAAACAAAATTCAGGGTACAGAGAGTGGCTGGGAGTGTCAACTCAGTTGCTTCCTTTCTTTACTATTTTCCCTCTTTCTAAAAAAGTCTATGATTTAGATCAAGCTGGAGGAGGGAGACAAGAGACCCAATAAAAATGTTTTAAAAGATGATGTCTATCCAGTGTGAAAAGAAATGAAGACCTACCCAATGAGAATAAGCAAATGCTATTATTCAGAGCTTGCTTCAGCAAGGGAGTCAGACACCATCATTTGGCAGAGACTCAAAGTTGGGCAGAGGAGTGGGAAAGCTTTATAGTGGAGAAAGGAGAAGGCTTCCGGTGTGCCCTGATTGGAGGTTATTGATGTGGGGGAAGCTGGAGGCGGCTCACTAGAAGCAAACATCCTGTGTGTTTGGTTAGGGGGAGCATATTTGGCTTTCTTTGGTGGGTCCTAAGTTGGGATTAGGGACAAAAATAAGGGAAGCCATCAGTTATTAATCCAGTCCTGAACATTTTGGGCCAATTGTTACAGAAATTATTATTTAGCTTCCTGGATGGTTACTAGAGATAGCAATTTGGCTTCCAGCAGGTCTGACTTAGAGCAGGCTGGCTTCTGGGGTGGTTTTTTGTAGGTAGGAGGATTGGTTTTCTGGGAAGACTGCTGCACATTGTGGATCAGAGTTCCATCTTTTGATGTGGCCTGGCTGTTGTCCAGTTGTGTATTCAGTCTGTCACCAGGCACCACATTTTCTCAAGCTGTTGGAAAGTTCTGTGTGTCAGTGTTATCTTCCCTTCGTATTCTATGAAATATATGGCCGTCTGAAATGTTCAATGTGCAGAGCCAGCCATGGGGCTCTGCTCACAGGAAATGCTTTTGGCTGTCTCAGGAAGTCATGGGACCTGAAGAAATGCATGACCCTTACAGAAAACTGCAAATTCTAGCTGAAGGCATGTCCAAGGAGAACGGGGGTGGGGGGGTGGGAGGGGAGCAGTTGACTGGGACTTGTTGGCTGCCTGAGTTGCCTTCGGGTCAGCCAGCCCAAGCTTACAGCGGATATCCTTGACCTCACCAAGAGAAGCCTCTAAAAACAAGGGTGGATCTTGATCTTGCTTAACTGTGCACTTGAGCTTGCAGTTCCTTGAAAGATCTGGTGTCATGCAAGACAAATTATGTAGCTCTCTACTATTTCTGGAGTTTGATTATTTTCAGTACTGGCTTTATTTTTTTTCCACTAAAGAAATATAGTTCAGATGTGGATAGGTGAAAGCAGATAATCTTAGGAGGATCATTACAAACTGAAATGTCTGTGGGTCCAGGCAAGTGCCATGTGTGTGAGGGGTACCACAGGTGAGAGGCCTGAGGACGGGGCAGGTGAAAGGGCCCACATGGGCACAGGATTCATCCCCCCATGTGCTCTCTCACTTCAGTGATAATTTCTACCCAGGTATTGACTAAGTCACTTACTGACATGATATCAGAAGAACCAAATTCAAGTTCAGCAACCTCACATGGGATCTTAGAACTCTGAAACTTTGTGACCTTCACAAGGTCACCTCTGGGTCTGGGTTTTTTAACCGGGAATCAAGGACAATCATTAGGAGACTCCCCTTCCTGGATTGTTGGGAAGATTAAATGAGACAATCCATGTAATGAGAACACTGTAATCTCTAAAATGGACTCTCAGATAATGACCTCCGGTGAAGGAAGAACTGATCAAAATGCCCCAGGTACTATGAAGTACAGAGGGTAGGCTTTTTTTTTTTTTCAAGGGATGGGATCTTGCTCTGTCACCCAGGCCAGAGTGCAGTCATATAATCATGACTTACTGCCACCTCAAACTCCTGGGCTCAAGTGATCTTCTTACCTCAGCCTCCCAAGTAGCTAGGACTACAGGTGCATACCACCATGCCTAGCTAAGTTTTTAGTTTTTTTTTTTTTTTTTTGTTTTGTTTTTTTTTGCAGAGATGGGGGTCTTGCTATGTTGCCCAGGATGGTCTCCAACTCCTCAAACAGTCTTCCCATCTTGGCTTCCCAAAGTGCTGAGATTACAGGTAGGAGCTACTACACCCGGCTGTTATTTGAATTCAGAGATGCTGAGGATAAGTAATGTTAGAACACAGTGAGTAAAGTTAGTTTCAGCATACACCTAGAGATTTAAATTGTGTTATTTGCAGAATAAAATATGTTGACAAGTGCTTTAAAAAAACCTATGAGAATACCTAGGTTTTATTCCCTTGTTGAAGAGCAGGCCAGCACAGGTATATTGGGATGCCATAGGTGGCATATTCTTCTCCACCACATCCTCCCATGGCATTTAGAAAGGGCCCATTAGAGTTATGAAGATTCAAGTCATAGGCCTCTGGTGGTACTTTCTTCAGGTATCAGCATTGACTTTCCAAATTTTCATCACTAAGCTCCTGACCAATTTCAGCAGTCAGAGAGGTCTGCATCAAGCAAGGTCTACCTCATGGGCTTAGATCTGAGGTCCAAATGCTTATAAAATATGAATCAAGGGCATTGTAGCATTTTATCATGGCTTGGGTTTTGATACGAATGGTCTCTGGGAATTCACACTCATTCTGCTCTTTTAAGATGTTCACTTTTTTATCACTGTGCATTTTCCCAAGCCTTATTCCTCAGGATCAAAGAAAGAGCCCAGACTTTAATTAATGATCTTGCCTATGTTTTGCTAAGAGCACTGGTCTCTAGAGCTTGCAATGGGTTGCAAGAGATTAGAGGGTGTGTTTCCAGCAAAACTTTTATACTGGCACTTGCTCTGTTTATGTAGTCTCTTCCAGTATGTTTTTAGAGATCGTTTCTTTCTGACTATTTGCAGGAGGAAATGGCACGCTGTGGCATATTCTGCCTGGTGTCTCTGGAGGCATAGTTGGTGCCCATCCCACTTTTTATTAACTCTTTTGGTTGAAAAAATGGCCCAGAAGACATGTTGGGACTTTGTAAGCACAGCCTAAAGAGGAACATTGGAAGGTACAACATTGTACATGTGGTCACCCTGCCCCAAAGCAGTCACACCTCTGCACTGGTCCTCCTGCAAGCTCCCCAGAACCTGGGGATCCCTTGAGGTTCTTTGTGGCATGCAGTAGGGGGCTTGATCCTCAGATTCCCTGACTTGGCCATTGTTCAGTATGGAAATTACCAATTCAGGAAAGGTTTTAGTTGTGTTTCTGTTTACAACTTGAAGCTCATGGAAGTGCTGTCTGCTTTCATGTGGACTTTGTGGGTTTTCCTAAATAGGCCCAACCCATCACCTTCGCATTTTAGGCGCTGCTGTTTTGAAGCAACTTCCTCTTAAGTTTAGTCTCACCTATCCCCTGCCCATTGCTCTCTAACCAGAGTTCCTATTTCTTCTTTTGGGACTCTTATATTCTTCCCTCCTGAAATCTGCCTCAGTCTCTCCTTCTGGAATAATCTCTCTTCTGCTCTGACCTCTCCTAGTATTTGCTTATTCTTTGGAAGGCTCCTTCTCCCGTTATTGTGTGGTAACTTCCTGGAGAGCAGGAGCAGTACTTGTTCTCTTTTGTGTTTACCATGTTGATTAAAACAGTGGCAGACAAACAAATGAGTCTCAATAGGATGTTTATCCAATCATGGTATTGGAAACTATGGACTTTGGTGACAGATGATATGTGCTAGGTTTCAGAATGCCTTTAAGGAGGGAAAACATTTTGTAACATTTTCAACATTTGTATCAGTCTGAAATCTGCCTACTAAGTAACAATAAAGAAGTTAGCAGCATAATTTGTGTTTAAGAGGAGGGGTTCTAGGGTGATATTTGAGTCAGAAACTTGCCCTATGGTTTACTGCACTGTGATCTTCAGCAAGATATTTTAGTTTTCCAGATTTCTGTTTTTTCAGCTGTAAAAACAGGTAACAATATGAATTTCAGTGAACATAAAAAGCATTGGCCGGGCACAGTGGCTCACACCTGTAATCCTAGCACTTTGGGAGGCCGAGGCGGGTGGATCACAAGGTCAGGAGATCAAGCCATCCTGGCCAACATGGTGAAACCCTGTCTTACTAAAATACAAAAAATGAGCTGGGCATGGTGGCAGGTGCCTGTAGTCCCAATTACTTGGGAGGCTGAGGCAGGAGAATCACTTGAACCCAGGAGGCGGAGGTTGCAGTGAGCCGAGATTGTACCACTGCACTCCAGCCTGGCGACAGAGCAAAACTCCATCTAAAAAAAAAAGCACCATTGTTCTATATATTACAAAGAAAGAAAAATTACTGTCAATTAAACAGTAACAGTGCTTTCTATGGTTTAGAATTTTTTTCTTGTACTTACTGAAATAGCTCTTTCAGATGTATTTAGGCTTTTGAAAAATCAAATATCACTCATTAAAAAGGAAAATTGGTTAAGGTTGTCCTAGGCATCTTCCTATTCAGTCTGAGTCCTCTGAAACACATTCGGTCTCAACGTTGTCGAGGTTCATGTTTCTCCACACATCATCATCCTCTGAACCACTGAAGTTGTTGGGAGGCAACTTTTTCTCCCCCAAGAATGAACTGTTTTCTGTAGTATTGTTTGCCAAACTGCTAACACCTTTCTTCAAGTTTTAAATGCTAGTGTTTTTTCCAGTCTTACAAATCTACATCAACAGAAGATTTTCAGGCAACAGCCAGGATGCAAATGGTCCTAAAATGGTTTGTACATTGAAACACCAGGTGGTTGCAGATGGTCAGCCAGAGCTGGGAAAACAATCCAATTATAACCTGGGTTGTTCTATTTCCTGACTACTTCCTGGCTGATAGCAATTGTAGGACACGTCCCTGTTCCAGAGATGTTAAAATGTAAAAAAATATTATAATAATATAAGATATAACATATTTCCCAAAGTTGTGATGACATTTAAAGTGGAGAAAGTTTGTAGCTATTATTGTGATTATGGTTACTATAAATTTTTAGAAAACATAGTGGGGTTTTCTAATAACACTAATTTATGGGGTACTCATTAATGTTATATATTTATTAATTTATTGTTCAATGTTCATGCTTAAAAATTTCCTAATTTTTCCTCTTTTTAATTGAAGTGTGATTTACATTCAATGAAATGCACAGGTCTTAAGTATACAGTTCTTGAATTTTGACACCTCCTGTGTTACAAACAGCCCTATCAAGAGATAGAACATTTTCCTCACTCAAGAAACATTACCCTGTATCGCTTCCCAGTCATGGTCATCCCTCCTTGCTTCTGACATCTTCTACCATGGATTAATTTTGCCTTTTCTAGAACTTAATAGAATCATGTGGCACTATTCCTTTGCATCTTTTGTAAAGATACATATGTGTTGCTACATATATGAAGAGTTTGTTTCTTTTATTGCGGAATAGTCTTTCATTGTGTAGCTATTGTATTATTTTCGCATTTTCTTGTTGATGGACATTAGATTGCTTCCAGTTTGGGACTGGCTCTCGGGCATGAAGACACTATGAATATTTATTTGAGTGCAAATATTTTTGACTACATGTTTTCATTTCTTTTCTGTAAATGCCTAGAAGTAGAATTGTTGGATTAAAGGGTAGGTGTACATTTATCTTCATGAGAAACTGGCAGAACTTTTCTTGAAGGGACCATTTTACACGGGTGAGAGTTCCAGTTGCTCCATATCCTTGTGAATGTTGACATTTTTAGTCTAGTTAATTTGAAACATTTGAATGGGCTTGTAGTGGAATCTCCATGGTTTTAATTTTTCTTTTCCTAATGATTAATGATGCCAAATGCTTTTTCATATGCTCATTGGCCATTTGTAGGTCTTACTTTGTAAAATGCCTATTAAGTCATTTGCCTGTTTTTCAGTGGCACCATTTGTGTTTTAATTGTCAGGTTGTAATATTCAAGTCCTTTGTCAGTTAAACATGTTGCAGTGATTTTCTCCAAGTCTGTGACTTCTTGTCTCATTTCTTAGTGGTGTCTTTTGATGAGGAGAACTTTTACATTTTGATAAAGCCCATTCATTCTTTTTAAAATAGTTAGTTTTCTCTATCTTATCTGAAGTTCCTACCTACTCCAAAGTCAATAAAATATTCTTTTATTTTCTTTTTGTAGAGCTTTATAGTTTTAACTTCTACATTTAGGTCTGTGATCCACCTTTAATTAAATTTTGTGTATGGTTTGAGGTATGAATCAAGGTTAATATTTTTCCCATGTAGATAGCTAGTTGTTCCAGTACCATTTATTGAAAATACTTTCTTTTCCTCATTGACCTGCTTTGGCACTTTGGTTGGCTATATATAAATCCACTCCTGCACTGTTATTCCATTGATCTATTTCTTATCTATATGCAATGCCATATTATCTTGATTTATAGTGGCTTTAGCATTAGTCTTGAATCAAGACTAACTTTTTAAGGATTGCTTTGGTTTACGTAGGCCTTTGTTGCTGCTGCTGCTGCTGCTTCCTCTTCCTCCTCCTCTTCTTCCTCTTCCTCCTCTTCTTCTTCCTCTTCCTCCTCCTCCTCCTTCTTCTTCCTCCTCCTCCCTCCTCCTCCCTCCTCTTCCCTCCTCCTCCCTCCTCCTTCTCCTTCTTTTCTCCTTCTCCTTCTCCTCCTCCTTCTCCTCCTCCTTTCTCCTCCTCCTCCTCCTTTCTCCTCCTCCTTCCTCCTCCTCCTTCTCCTCCTCCTTTCTTCTCCTCCTTCTCCTTTCTCTTCTTCTTCAAGTTGGGGCCTTGCTATGTTGCCCAGTCAGAGTGCAGTGGCTATTCAAAAGTGCAATCATAGTGTACTACAGCCTCAGACTCATAGGCTCATTCTTCTACATTTTATTTTATTTATTTATTTTGAGAAGGAGTCTCACTCTGTTGCCCAGGCTGGAGTGCAGTGGTGGGATCACAGCTCACTGCAACCTCCGCCTCCCGCATTTAAGTGATTCTCTTTCCTCAGCCTCCGGAGTAGCTGGGATTACAGGTGTGTCCCACTGTGCCTGGCTAATTTTTGTATTTTTAGTAGAGGTGGAGTTTCACCATGTTAGCCAGTCTGGTCTTGAACTGATCTCAAAGGATCCACCCACCTCAGCCTCTCAAAGTGCTGGGATTACAGGTGTAAGCCACCATGCCTGGCTCAGTCTTCAACATTTTAGAATAAGCTAATAGATTTCTATAAAAGAGCCTCATAAAATTTTGATTGGAATTGTATTAAATCAGTGAATCAACATGGGGAAAATTGAAATCTTACCAATATTGAACTTCCAGAGTATGTATATAGTGTATCTTTTAAAATATTTGTCTTCAATTTCTCTCAGCAGTTTTTGAAAAAAATAGTTCTCACCATAGAGCTCTTGCACGTGTTTTAAAAAAGTATCCCTCAATATTTTGAGTTTGAAAACATCTTGTAAATTGTATTTTTTTTAGAAAGTCGTCTTCCACTTTTTTGTTGTTGATATTTAGACATAAGATTGATTTTTGTATATAGGCCTTGTGTCCTGCAACCTTGCTACATTTAACATGCCATATATTTTGCTCAGTGCTTTACAGAATTTCATGTTTATTTTTGTAACTACCTATGATTCAGGTATTATTGCAATCATATTTTATAAGCAATTTGCCCCAGATGTTCTAATTTCTTTGCTCCAGGTCATGTAATTTGAGTAACAGGGGAGCTAGGAATTTAATTTAGGTCCACTCTGATTAGATGGCCCAGTCCCCTTCCACCCTACTATAATTATGTCATCTCTTTGACATTTGTATATTATTTGAATAGAGTGACACATTGTGGTTTCTCTGGATTCCACTGGGACATTTTTGTGTCATCATATTTCACAGGACACGGCTTAGCCAATAGAACTCCTAAAATGGACATAACAAGAATAAGTGATAAAAAGACTGGTGTTTTTTTTTTCCAGTTAGGGAGAGCAGTGCTTTTCCAGGTTCTTTCCCCAGAGGACTGCTGAGGAAGTTGTACATAATCTCCAAGTTCAGTTTCTTTGCCTATGCTGTGAGTGTACGTTAGCTGCTGCCAGATCTTCCATGTGTGTGGATGCTGTAAAGCTTGTTTTCCTCCTTCTCTCCCACAATGTGCTGTAGGAAACCATTTCTGTACAGCTAAGGACCTCACCGAGGAGATTAGATCATTAACATCAGAGAGAGAAGGGCTGGAGGGACTCCTCGGCAAGCTGTTGGTGTTGAGTTCCAGGAATGTCAAAAAGCTGGGAAGTGTTAAAGAAGATTACGACAGACTGAGAAGAGAACTGGAACACCAGGAGACCGCCTATGGTAGGTAGTACACAACTGCTACCCGGTAAGGTATTGATGATATTTGTTGTGTTTTGTGGCCAGGCAGAATGTTCTGTGCTTTATGTGAACATCACTGTGAAGGGCGTCATGAACACATGGCCCTTTTCCTGGGGGGACATTTTTGGCAGGCGCCTTGGCAAACTGGGTGGAATTACTTGTCAGCTTTTGTTTTTATATTCACATGTGACATATTTTCTTTTTCTGCTCCCTCTCCCCACCCTGCATTTGCTAATAGCCTTGTTATTATTTAGAGCAATTTCTCCCTTGGCAAGGTCTTGCACATTTTCTTTGTGTGACAATTATCTTCCTTTTGTCCCTTGGCTCAGTCTCCTGGTCTGCACAATCATAGACTAGATCAGGCTGATCTGAGAAAATTGAGGAAAGACCGTAAAGTGGCTGTTCTATGTGTGCACTTTTCTGAGAGCTTCTTTCCCCAGGAAGGATGATGTGGAAGAGGCAGATGCTGCCTTAGCCAGAGTGTCTGCTTGTTGGAGGACTTCAAGTGTTCTTGTGTTCTTTCCTTTTCCAGTTGTTATGAGTAAGTGAGGTTACTCTGAGATTTGCACCCAGGGGGATGGTCTCAGAAGATGCTGGTTCAGTGCAAATTGAGATAGTATAAACTCATTTCTTAAAAAAAGTAAGGAGTTTCTGATGATTCAATTTCTAATATGCAGAATAAAATCATTAAAAGCAAATTCAGATGTAATCTTTATTAAATACTAGAACCTATTTCTGCACCAGTAAAATGACAAGAATAACGTCTATCTCCTGGGCAGATTAAGTGGTGCAGATTAATTTACAAAGATCCTGGAGTGTGTGTGTGTATGTGTGTGTGTGTGTGTGTGTGTGTATGTGTGTGCACGCACACGTGCCTGCCTTTCCATTGCTCCTAGAAACTAACTAAAAGTCAGGGGCCATATATAGCATATCATGGTTCTTAAATAAATGTCATCATTTATTAAAACAAATGAAAGAAATACATAGGAATAAATGGCTATATTTTACAAAGCATGCTTATTTAAGAAGAAATAAGAACAGGGCTGATAGGAACCAGATTTGAAATAGGGCTTAGGTAAATATTCCATAAATTGAAGTAAATGAAGATTAGTATTCCTAAGCTAGATTGAGAAATATAAAATCAGCTAGCTGAAGTTAAATGCATCATTTTGGGATGCATAAATTTTCTTTTAAAGGCTTACCGATTTGTGTAGAGATTTCTTCATAGAGATATTTGAATCAAAGAGTATGTTCAGTAGTCATTCTGTCTTCTTTGCAATGAATACCCTTAAGTTGGCTTAATAGGTCGGTACTTATCTTTTTTTTTTCACTCTGAAAGGTCAAACCTTGTTTTTGCCA
The DNA here is from genome assembly GCA_036589455.1 of Ateles fusciceps. Classification (NCBI taxonomy): domain Eukaryota; kingdom Metazoa; phylum Chordata; class Mammalia; order Primates; family Atelidae; genus Ateles; species Ateles fusciceps. The sequence goes on from JAZHEH010002229.1 coordinate 2,715,374, forward strand.
TGTATGTAACTAGAGACAGTACATTTGAGCCTAAATAACTGTAGTACTAAGGAATGACAACATGCTCACCCAAGACACCACAGCCTGGTTTACTCTGTCATGATAGGAATGAACATTGTACATGTTTTTTTTTGAGACGGAGTTTTGCTTTTGTTGCCCAAGCTGGAGTGCAATGGTGCGAGCTCAGCTCACTGCAACCTCCGCCTCCCGGGTTCAAGTGATTCTCCTGCTTCAGTCTTCTGAGTAGCTGGGATTACAGGCATGCGCCACCATGCCTAGCTAATTTTGTATTTTTAGTAGAGACAGGGTTCCTCCGTTTTGGTCAGGCTGGTCTTGTACTCCCGATCTCAGGTGATCCGTCTGCCTTGGCCTCCCAAAGTGCTGGGATTACAGGCGTGAGCCACCGCACCTGGCAAGCACTGTGTATTTTAAGTAGATTTCTGCTATTGATTTTTTAAATGTATAAACAATGAAAACTACAAAATTTCTCATGTTATCACCACATAATTTTTTTGCCACAAAATGAAGAATATATTATATCCAAGAATAAAGAAGATATGAACAAATTTGAGCAAATTTAGTCCAGCAATATTTTCATTTGAACAGTTGAGCTCTTGAAAGCCATTAATATCTCTTTTTTAAAAAAGGACCGTGCAGTATTTTTTGAAGCTCTTCATTGTCACTTCACTAAGTATTTTCAAAATGATGAATAAAACATAAACAAATGAAACGAGAGATTGTTACCATGGATGATTCTAAATTGCAGATGGCTCATTACTGTTATGAATCCTCTCTTTATGTTTTTACACTTGGATTTTGCTGGATCAGCCACCTTTTTCCCTATATGTTGATTTACACATGCTTACTTTTTTTTTTTTAACCAATTTGAGGTGAGATGGCTTTAGGTGAACCAAATTAATAACCTAGGGTTGAGAGTGTGGGAAACAAATAAATAATGAATACCTGAATATATTGAAACTTTTATTTATTAAAATGTGATAAAACTGGGCCAAAGTCCATATTCAGCTATTTTTGTGTTTTCAGAGTTAAAAATTCAGAGGGAGCTCTGTGTTCAAGTTTAAATATAGGGGAAGTACAATGGAACGTGTGCTTACGCACATACACATATGCATACATGTACCATGACTCTTTTTAGTCTTAGAGAATGAAACCATTTAAGAAATGAGCAATATGTAGTATTCTTAAAAAAGATTTTGATTTCCAGCAATGGTTGTGGAATGCAACATTCAGGGGGAAAAAGGCAACTTACAGATGAACAAGCCACCGTGATTGTCAGGGACTTAGACTCTTCTATTTTGTTCTTCTCTGCCTCACAATATGCGCCATTCAGTCCAACCTGGCTGACCCAGCCACAGGCATGTCCAAGTCCAGTCAGAGAAAATGAAGAAGGAAGAGAGCGCACCTATCCCGTTTAAGTACCCTTTGAGAAATCTGCACACATCTCTGCTACGGCCACATCCCTGTGGCCTCAACCTTGTTATATGGTAACAGCTACTTGCAAGGGGGGCTGGGAGCTGTCCTTACCCTGGGCAGCAATGTGCCCTGCTGAAGTCCTGAGTTCTGTTTTCATAGCAAAAGGGGAGATTTGCAGTTTTAGAGAACAATTAGCAGTGTCTCTCATACAGTGACTTCTTAATGATGTGAAGTGTATCGCTAATGCTTCACTTGAGATGAACTTGCTGCACTGATCACTTAAGATATCCTTGTATCTTGTGTGTCTGGCTAGATTGTGAGTCCACTGAGGTCAGAACATTGTCCTCAGGTTTCACTGTACTGCTCTGGTATCCAGCATGATGTCTTTTAAAATAGTAAATATACTATACCACAAATATTTGTTTACTTACTGGGGTCAGATGTTAAAATTACACGAGTCCTTTCTTCCTGCATTTTAGATTGCAGATCCAGGCCTTGAATCTTCTGCTTCTTTATTCACTTTCCACATTAATGAGAGTAGTGGTAAGTTTGATTGTCTTTCTTGGAAGATGCTTGAGTTGTCTGAGTCAGATATTCAGATTGGAGTGTCAGCAGACAGAACAATACGATAATAGAAAAGGAACTGAAATAGGCCAAGGTACTCAAGGGCAAAGGGAGACAGACATCATCACTGAACCCATTGGCTTTTGTCACCAAGACACAGTCTCTATAAAGAGATGATAAGACGTGCACTTTAACTCCTGTCAGCTGTTTTTAAGACTTCAGGATAACACATTTGAATTCTGAGCAATGCTAAGTGCAGTGAAATAGAAGGAAAAGCTCAATCAATCTTCTAAGCCTTGAATATTTATAGAAATTAACTATAAACATTTAATTATTGTGGATTCCAATATGTGTGTTTCTTTAAAGAAGGGAGGGGATGAAAAAAAAATCAGCAACTTTTACAATTTGTTACATCCGTTTTTTTTTTTTTTTTGAGACGGAATTTCACTCTTGTCACCCAGGCTGGAGTACAATGGTGCGACCTCGGCCCAATGCAACCTCTGCCTCCCAGGTTCAAGTGATTCTCCTGCCTCAGTCTCCCGAGTAGCTGGGATTACAGGCACCCACCACCATGCCCAGCTAATTTTTGTATTTTTTTGGTAGAGACGGGGTTTCACCATGTTAGCCAGGCTGGTCTTGAACTCCTGACTTCAGGTGATCCACCTGCCGTGGCCTCCCGAAGTGCTGGGATTACAGACGTGAGCCAACACACCAGGCCTACAACTGCTTTTCAAGAAAAAAAGACAGCCCTCAGATTTATGTAGCTGTTTTTCACCATCCCTTGTGTATACATTGGTAATCTGTATTGTACTTTATTAATATTGTTGATTTCACACTGTAGCTCAGCTATAAAGGAAACCGACGTCAAGGGGAGAGATTTAATCACAGAATAATCAGGCCTAGAATTTTAAATAGGACATCATTAGCATGTTAATGAATTTTCCCACCTTATGCCAGCTGCCTGAGTAGAAAAGATACTGCAGATGTAACTCAAAAATCTGGCTGGGTCTGTGGCCCAGTGAGCTGTCAGGAATCTGTGCAGGGAGATCCATAAGCTAAGGAAAGAGATTCTCAGTGAGAATACTAAGCAGCAAGATTTCATTTTTCTGAGCATGATGGCTAACTGTGCCCAGCCGAACTCATTTGTCTTTCACTAAGTAGAGGGGGGAGTGGAAGACAGAGAAGGGGCAGTTTAAGGGTAATGAAGTTTGAGTAGAGGTATCTTTCCAATTATGGTTTGGGGTTAGGACCTTTTGCTTTAGATAGAAAAGTTGTAAGTTCACAATGACAAGATCCTGCTCTAATTCTTGGAACTATCTCATAATTTTTGGGCTTGAAATAGCTAATGAAAGGATGCAGGAGTGTCTTAGTGCCTTTGTGTTGCTGTAGAGGAATACCTGAGGCTGGGTCATTTATAAAGAAAAGGGAATTCTTTGGCTAACAGTTTTGCAGGCTATATACGAAGCATGGTACCGGCATCAGCTTCTGGTGAGGGTCTCAGGCTGCTCCCACTCCTGGCGGAAGATGAAGGGGAGCTGGCGTGGGCAGACCACATGGTGAGAGAGGAAGCAAAAAGAGAGAGGAGAGAGATGGTACACTCTTTTTTTAACAATCAGCTCTCCCAGAAACTAATAGAGTGAGAACTCACTCATTGGTGACCAAGCTATTCGTGAGGGATCTGCCCCCATAACCGAAACACCTCCCATTAGGCCCCACCTTCAACATTGGGGGTCTAATTTCAATATGAGGTTTGGAGGTCAAACCAAGAAACTATAGCAGTGACAGATTATACTGAGATACTGATTTAACTCTGAAGTTCATGGGTGCAGCTACTTGCAGAATTTCACTTCACGCCTATTATGAAAGTCTTTTAGTTTAGAAATCCTGTGAGTTACCAGTTCTGCATATATAGGCAGTAATTCTTTTTTCCATATATATCAAATATATGTAGAAGAAACATTTGTGAAAAAGCAGAACGAAAGAATAAAATCTATGGATCTCTTTTATTGGCAGGGACAGGCAGGAAATGGAGAACCAGGAAAATACTTAATAGCAAAGATAAAAACAATAAAATTAACAACGATAAAATTAAAAAACGAAGACAGAAGAAAATGCCAATGACAAATATTAATTATTTGGTTGAGAAGATGATGTGATAATGAACTTCCTAGAAATCAGAGCAAAAAAGACAATTGAAGTATCATCCTTCCTCAAAAGCCACTTGAAAAGCACAGTTTTCTGGGAAATCAGAGTGGTGCTAAATTCTTAAAGACAATTATCTTGAAAGCACATTGGAAAGTCCTCCTGAACAGATTTATAACACATGCAAAAGCTCTTTTACTCGTGTTATTATTTTTTAACATTTAATTTTAGGTTCAGGGGTACATGCGCAAGTTGATTGTATAGGTAAATTGCATGTCGTTGGGGTTTGGTGTACAGAGTATTTTATCACCCAGGTGATAAGCATGTTATCCGATGATTGTTGGCAACTACCTCTGGATAAAAACATTTAGGGCATCTCTTCAAAGCAGGAGAGACTGTGGATAGGAAAGACTGAAAGCACATACACATTTTAGATATGTAGGTATGTACAGTTTTTCCTACAAAAAGATCCAGTTTTTCAGCAGATTTTTAGAGGGGTCGTTCTAGGATCCCCCAAATTTTAAGAAACATTAAAGTATTATACTATTCACCCTAAAGATGAATTAGGGCTTGGGTTAGTGAAGTTTAAATACAGCATATTCCAGTGTCTGATGCTATCTCGAGATGTAACTTGGTACCTGAAAAGTGGCTAGAGAACATATGTTGGAGACTCACCAAATGTTGCTTCTTTCCTCCGAGCTTTGGCTAAGACCTACGTGTAAGACAGCCTAGCTCTCCGGGCCAGAATGATGCTAGTGCTCTTGATAACCGAGGGCGAAGCTGTCTGCTTTGGAACCGGGTGAGTGTTGCGGTGCTGTGTGTCAAGAAATGTAGACGCTCCTATGGGAAATAGGTATGTGTCAGCCTTTCCAAATTCTAAATCTTCAGTCATTTAGATTAAAAAAAAAATACATCAAATAGGATCTTTTGGAGGAAATAAAAAATTCAAAATCTTTTCCCTCAGGTTTTTTGATAGGCTGAGGTTTCACATCTCGAATCATTTATCTTTTATTTGCCTTATTCATTACTTTATCTCTTTATCAGGACCCCAATTAAATCTGTTTGTGTTTTAAATTCTCTCCATTTTTTTCTTTCCAGTTACATCCTTGCATCACTATTAGTGTGATTATTTCCCTTCAGCCAGTTTTGCCTGTGAATTTCTAAGCTTGAAAGTTGCAATTAACTTTCTCCCTCCTTTATTAAGTCGCTGTGATAATTCTTTTGGGAGGCATCCCCATACAGTGCAAAAAGCCTGGATTAGGGGGTGTGAGTTTAATTTCAGTCCTGCCCTTCCATAATCATCTGCGTAGCATCTGGCATATATAACATCAGAATGTGAGGCTCAGTGAATGAATAATCTTTAACAAGTCACTGAATTTTACCTGAGTCTCAATTGCTTCATATATAATACTGTAAAACCAAATCTTGAGGTTGCATTTCTATCCATCTATCTATCCATCCATCCATTATCCATCCATCCGTCCATCCATTCATCCCTCCTTTCAACCACCATCTATTGAGTACTTACAATATTCTGGCACCATGGCAGGTCCTCATGGTCCAGAGATGAATTAGATAGTCCCTGTTGGCTACAGAGGTCCCTTTTTACTCTAGCCCCTTGTGTGTGGATTTCCATAATTCAATTTATACTTTGTTAATTTATTTCTTGCTCTCAACTACTTTTGATCTCCGTTTCCCACTTTTATCCATACACATTTTTTAGAAGTCCCTACCATTGTTACATCTTTTTTCACTTGTCACTCTGCTTGTTTCTATACTCTCCTAAAAATACTTACGTCATTGAACGCCCTGGGCAGAAATGCAATGATGTTTTCAATTATATGTCATACCAAATTGCAACAGGCAGTTTTTTAAAACATGCTAATCCATTTAGAGCAGGAACTTCACTCTATGTAATAGGGTGGGTGCATGTGTCTCTTAAATATCTGCCAGATTTTCTGCTTTGTAGATTATTCTTACTAACCCGTACCTATTAGAGTCTCTTTGTACATTTCATATGGACTCTGGGCTTTGATAATGTTGGTAGACACGTGTACTCACACACACTCATATAATGTCCTCAAGATTAAGCTAAGAATGGCGGTGGGTGGAACTTCATGATCTTAAAGAAGAGTTTATTTGTTGTATTTTGGGTAAGGGGGTTATTTTTTTACATGGGGACTAAACCATGTATTGTAGAACATTTCACATCCCTGGTCATTGCCTGCATCCAACTCTTCTTCCCATCCCCATTTTTCAGTGCCCCTAGGTAGGAGTGATACCACCCTCAGTTAACTGCACAACTTCAGCATTGTGCTTTATGTTTTAATATCATCCATATGATTTGAAAATATATTATTATTATTGTGATCATTAGAACTTACCTGGAGTTAAAAGAACCTAATTTTGTTATTCACATTATCTTTTATATAGATCCTTAAAGGTTTAAAACTAAGTATTTGCAGATTTCTTCTTCCATTGCTCTTTACTGTGATATTCAGCATGTATTTCTTGGGCACAGATTTCCGTGTGCACAGATGAGCCATAGCTATTGTGGATTGAATGTGTTCTTTGAAGAAAAGGAATGATCCCTTGTATGAAGTCACCCTCTTTTACGTAACAAAGGCTTATCCCTTTCTTTCTGTTTCTCAAGCCCTTGAGAACCAATCACGGTGCTAAGGCTTGGCATACTTTAGTCATGTCATCCTCTGGACCACTGTGGTACAAGCTCCACTGGAATCTCTGTTTTATAGATGAAGAAGCTGAGGTTTAGGAAGGATCCCAACACAGAGCCTCCAGGGGACAAGGCCACCATCTGGATCCTTTTTACCTGTCATTTTACCTTTGACATTGCTTTATGTTCTTTATGAAGTTGATTCCTAATGTCATTCTCTCTATTCATCCCTCAACCTCATGGCTCTACCTAAATACCACATTTGTAGCTTCATAATTCCAATATTGATGGTGTTGAACACCCTGAAGAGATGGGTAATTTTTTTTCATTTTTGAAATTTTTAAGCACCTCCCTATATTTTGTGCCTGAAATGATGATCCACTATCTGCCATTTTGCTATAGCAGATGAATAACTTAACTCAGTAGTAGGAAGTTCTGTAGGTTATCGCCCTTATGAAACTCGTATCTTTTGTATTAAAACCTCAATTCTTTATTTTTGAAGGGTGACTAAGAGGAACTTGGCATACTACCATAAATCAGAAAGAAGCCGAACTATAGCAATTTAATTGGATACATATTTGTTGACTTCAAAACTGTTTTTTGTATATTTTCAAAGGCTAGTTCTGCTTCCTGTTCTAAAATGCTGAAATGTCAGTGTTTTCCTTTGTATTCCTATAAGTAAATGCATTGGTTATTAGATTGATACATTACTCAGTTTCTGGTAAAGAAGTAGTTAGAAGCCCTGTTTGATTCTAAGAATTTACTAATTTGTCATCCTATTGATTACAAGGAATTTAACTTGCAACATGTGATGGCAATCATTCTAGGCTTCTTTTGAGTGAGTTTTGAACTTTAGTTAAATAAAACAACATTTAAAATATTCTATAATTTAGGATTTTCAGGAATGAAGGTTGATTCTTTATAAACCAAATTTGATTTTGTGAGGTTTTTGCAGAATTTAATTTTAGTTGCACTAAATATGACATCTTTTATGTGGTCACAGTTTTTTCAAAGTTTAATTTGGTAAGAAATATTTTGTTTTCCTTTTTGGCATTGCCGTGAGTTATGGCTTCCTGTACACACCCCTGCCATTTTAGCTGTGTGCTTCTTTGAAGCTGCCATATGCTAACAACCCAAGAGAGATGATATTTATTGGAGAGAGCATCATTTGTTGTTAATTTGATTTTTCAGATTTGCTGAGCTCTTGTAAAAGAGAAAGGGTATGCTGATGAATGTTTTCCTGCCCTGACTAGAAAGGAAAGCATTTGAGGAGCCAGGGTTTGCTGCCCTGGGCCCATTCTACTTTAGTCTTGTTACGTTTTGGACTTGGGGATGGCCATTCTGTCTAATCCACTTTCCATTGAGACTTTTCTGTAATTGGAGAGGATTGGATCACTGTAGGGGTGGACAACCCTGAGTGAATGCACTGAAATTTAATATTTATGGCTAGTACAAAGACCATCAAGAATTGCTTAAGGATTTACTGACTTGGCATCGTCAAAAATTTATGAGGCAGGCATGCTCATATTCCACATGCCTGCATAGTCATAGAATGTCATTTTATTTTTCGTTTGACATTATAGTTTCTGGAGTCTTAATAACCCATTAGCAGCTGATGGCACACTTTGCTTTTTGGTTTAATTATAACCAAATTCTATTTGCCAAATTGGTGTTTAATTTTTGGTGTATTAACCCATTATGAATGTCTCTCTTTTCCTATGTTTATTATGACTGCTTTACATTTCATGTATCTCCAAATCTTATATTTTCCTTCCCCAACAAAGAACCAAATGCAATTATGTTATGACTGCATGGTCTGTCAATGAATGGAGGTCTGTCTTGTTTGGACAACGTGACTGAAATCTTGAGCTTCTTTGTAGCTCTGAATTGGATCCAGCATTTGCCTTTGGTTTATATGTACCAATTATGTTGGGTGAGACACATACATTGGAAATTGACAAACATCTGTGTACCCTTCACCCAACTCCATTGTTTTCAGAGACCGAGTAACAGTAGTGGCTGGATACCAACTTTATGTCTGCCCTAAGAAGGTCACCACACACTGACTTTCCCCACTGGTCTGGAATCCTGCAAATCTGTCAGCTTTTGGAAGTGAAGTAATTCTCCCCTACAGATTATAGAGAAATTCTCTCAAGTCAAAGCTTATGAAACTTCTGGAGTCATTCTAGGATAAATTTTAAATTTATTTCAAAAACTACCATAAGCATAAAATAAAAATTTTTTAATGAATGAAGAATGTTCGTCATACAACTTCCATAACAGAACCCCTGGTTGCATTTTGAACATTCTCTTCTGTGCTTGCAGCATAGGCAGACTTTTTACACCCTTATACTGAGAATGCAGATGCAATTTTACATCATCTATCTGTCCTTAACCTTCTAGGACAATAGTGAGAGCATCACACCACTTAATCCTCATGACTATACTTTGAGACAAATTTATTATTCCCAATCCACAGATTTGTGAAACTGAGGCTCAGTGAATTAAGAAAGTTGCTCAAGTTTCTGTATATGGGAAGTAAAGGACTGTGATGAGACTCATCTGTTTCATTTCAGGGCCATACTCTTCATTACACACTTCTGTTTCCCTGGTTGCAATATAGTATTCCAGTGTATTACTTATTACATAACACTCCAAGAATCAATATACTGTGACTTATTTAACTACCTCCTCATTCTGAAGTGTTTAATGATCATTTCATGAATTTCTTTCAGAAGATGAAGTGCCAAGATTGGGATTAATGACAGAAAGAGTGCAGTCATTTTTATGGCTTCATACCTGCTGCAAACTGACTTTCAAAAGAATTATAGCAATTTAATTGATACTACCAATCCATCCTTTCTAATAATATGTATTATTTCTTTAAAAATTATTAGTGTAATAACAATAATAGACTGGTATTTAATTCATGCCTTGTTTTTGCATATCTTTGACTAATACATTGAACTTGTCTTTTTGTGCCTTTATAATTTTTTTTTTTTTTTGAGAGAGAGTCTCACCCTGTCACCCAGGCTGGAGTGCAGTGAGTGGCATGATCTCGGCTCACTACAACTTCCACCTCCAGGGCTCAGGTGATCCTCCCACCTCAACCTCCCGAGTAGCTGGAACTACAAGCATGTGCCCCCATGTCCAGCTTGGTAGAGACGGGATTATACCATGTTGCCCAGGCTGGTCTCGAACTCCTGGGCTCAGGTGATCCACCTGCCTTGGCCTCACAAAGTGTGGGCATTACAGGAGGGAGCTGCCATGCCAGGCCTAATTTTTTTCATTGTGTGTTGCCCATGTCTTTTGTCTATTTGTTTTATTTTGAAGGCGGCACCTAATGGCTTTCTTTTCTTTATATAATATGGTTATTAATAATTTTTTCCTATTTGTGTGTGTGTGTGTGCACGTGTGTGAAATTAACCCCTCATCATGATTAATAATGGACCAAGAACAAAATCTTTATAAAAATAACAACATGTTGAGATAACAGTGTAGAATGGATTTTAAACTTCTTAAGGCATTAGGGTGCAAATAATTTACTAAACAACATTAAACCAGTCTTCCTGAGTAGAGACATCCCATTTCAACTCTGTGTATTAATATTCACTGGACCTGGGCTTTCAAACAAATGTGATATTCAGGGGAACTACTGCAATTGAGACCTTAGTAAACCAGTTTCACTTTTTTCAGTAAATCTGTGCAAGGCATTATTTTACATTTTCTCCACCATTAAAATACAGAAACTGAGAGAAGTATTCAGTATCCTACCCATTACCTTATTTTTCTTCATGATGCATCTCATGTTTTATACTTCACTGTCTTTGGCTTTTTTATTTATTTATTATTTCCCATTTTCTTAAGTTGATCCATTAGAAAAACAACTCCTGCCCATGGGACTATTTTTTTTCCTCTCAGAAGCGTGCTGTTATTTAATAGGTGAATGGAGAGTGTCTTGATGGTGTCTGTGGCCCTTGAAGCTGCAGTTTAAGGGAGGGGGCTCAAAGAAATGGTAGAGAAAGGTCATCCCTGTCCTGGAAGGATGCCAGACAGGATGACCTTTGAAACTGTCACCAGGGTTTGCAACAGTTCCCTACCCTCCTCTGCACAAATGACACACAGCATTTGGTATTAAGGTAAAGATCCTTTTCCACTGATGATATGTAGTCATAAATCATAAGAAATTTCTCTGATTTGGGACTCAGGAAGGCACCTTTCTACCTGTTGCAGCTGTTGGGAGTCAAATTCTCCCTCCATCCCAACCACATCTTCCCAAGGCTTTTGGCAGCTCCCGTTGCCTTTCGCATTCTCCTCTCCACCTTTGGACTATCCCATACCCTTATCTATCCGCACATTCACTCCCTACACTCCTTCCCTGCTTAATCAGGACAGCTCCTCTGACCACCTTGACTTCCCACAATGTCCGCGTGCTCTGGATGAAATGCGCTAAGCCCCGTCGGGTCCCTGTCCCTGTGATCTGAGTCAGGCCCCACTGACTCTCCTATATACACATCCTCTGTCCTCCTTGGACCCATATTTATAGTCAGTCTCTCTGTTCCCACCCTGCATGGCACTTGACCTGATGCTGGGAAGGTAATCATTATCCCTCCCTTAATGTTCCAGCATTATTCATTCCATTTTGCCATGTCTAACGTAATATTTAATAGCATCTATGAAGAAGCCTAAAGACTATGAATAAATGCTCTCAGTACTGAAAGGGTTTTATACAATATGAAATTTAGAGTACATGTTTTCTCAGGAGGTCTGACGTTAATATTAATCGTGAGCCCCAAAGTGGAAGCTTTTATATTTTAGCATAATGAAGTTTACCATATGTTTCAAAGTCACTTGCAATTGTGCTTCGCATAATGACAATTAGAAAGGTCATCTTGTCTTGCCAGTCTCCATTAGATATATAAACCAGCTCGTAGCTGTCACCGTGAAATGTGTTAAGGCACTTGTATGCAAATACAAGGGGAGACATGATATTTCTTATCCCAAAGCGTAGCTGTTTATAACTAATTACCAAACACAGAACAAGCCTATTGTTTGCCTTTACATGATATATGGGCATAGAAATTTCTAAAGCAAATTCTCTCATTGATTAAATTATATGAAGTCGGCCGGGCGCAGTGGCTCATGCCTGTAATCCCAGCACTTTGGGAGGCTGAGACAGGTGGATCACAAGGTCAGGAGATCAAGACCATCCTGGCCAACATGGCAAAACCCCGTCTCTATGAAAATACAAAAATTAGCCGGGCATGGTAGCGCACGCCTATAATCCTAGCTACTTGGGAGGCTGAGGCAGGAGAATTGCTTGAACCTGGGAGGTGGAGGTTGAAGTGAGCTGAGATGGTGCCACTGCACTCCAGCCTGGTGACAGAGTGAGACTCCATCTCAGAAAAAAAAAATGATATGACGTCACCGTCTTCCATGAAGCCTTATGTGATGAGGTCCTCAAAGCAGTGAATAAGGAAATCTGTCATTAAGACACTGGCGTATTTCTGATCTGTATTTTTTCTGTCTCTCTCAAAAAATTTATTATCTCCATTAAAGTATGGAAACAGTTATTGTATTTAACTCTCTACATGTGAACCTTGATGAACTGATGAAGCAAAGGTGAAATGAAAGGGAGAAGGTGAGGAGGTGGCATAAGTAATATGTTCTTAGGGAACTTGTAGAGGGATAAACCTGTGTTAGAACCAAAGCAGATAATTCTTGGGGAACTGATCCCTGTCAGTGTGGGTGTGGGTCCTGGAAACTGACGCTGGAGAAAAACAGTTCCTAATCTGGCCTGGGAATGGCAAATTGGGTTGCCACGATTGAAATATTAATATACTTCTTTGTATGAATATCCTTTCATTTATGCCTTTTGTTCTCTAAGCTGCTTTGCTCTGAATTATGAGAGACAAGCTAAACTTCACCATTCAAGCCTTTAGAATTTGCAAACATTTATCAATAGATAAGCAAGATAGGTAAAAGGTCTTGGATTCATTAATGCACACCCATGGTCTCTATAGTTTTGAAATTTCTTAGTTGGGAGAATATAGGAGAAGAACCCTGTGGCCCATGAAGCATTTGACTGTTGACATTTCATACTATTCCAGTGCTTTGATTTTAAAAAATTAATCTGTAAATTTAACATATATTCATGGGATGCAGACACTGCAGAGAGCTACCTTTTCCTGGCCTTTATGTTTGAGCTGTTTTCTGGTCACTGAATCACCCATCTATCTGGAATGGCTTGTGTTCAGGTTTTCCAGAGGCAAAGGATGACTCCATATTCTTCAAGGAACTTTCTAGGCAAATAAATTTATTATTTTTTTCATATTAAAAATGATCCTCTTTATTGAGACTGATAGAAAGACAGGAATAAATAATTTTAATAGCCCTGCGACACATAAATGGAGGAAAAAACCTTCTCCATGCTTATGTAAATAGGAAGGAAAAGAACCGTAGCATGAATATAGAAAAGGACTTCTTTCCTCCTTCTTCTGCTCTCTTGTCTTTTGCCCTTTGGCCCAAAGCTGTTAACACTGGGTGAGTCTCCCTGTTGTCACCTTGCATCATACCTCACGTTCTGTTTGATGTTGATGGGGGATGGATGTCTGAAGAGTTATATGTGAGTTTATGGAAGGCCCTTTCTTTGCTTCTACGCTTTTGCTCATTGTATGGATGCATTTTGTAGTACTGTGAGCTTATGTTTAAAACACCCTTGCAGCAGTGGACCCTTGTGTCACTGCCTGGCCTCTCATTCAGAAGCCTTAGCTGTCCCTCAACTCTGACAACACATGTTGAGCGTCTCTCAGGTGCCAGCCACTGTAATAGGCACTGGGGAGTGGAAGGGTGACAAGATGTGATTCCTGACATCAGGAGGTTTGCAGTCACTCCTGGAGGAGGCACACGTACACAGCAACTAAGGCATGACATGTTGAAAGATGAAATGAAGCAATAAACAATGGGCTTCAAGGCAGCAGAGACACGGACAACCAAGGATGCCTTCGAGGAGCCAGGGAAAGCTTCACAGAGGAGGCAGAGCATGCGCCATGGCTTGGGGGGTGGAAGGGGTAGAAATACTGTTGTATTAGGGAAGAGGAGAGCACAGACTTAGAGGTCAGGGGAACGTGGCACGTCTGGGGAACAGGGGATCCAATCCCAGCCCTGCCACTTAACAGCTGTGTAACTTTGGGAAAGTTTACTGATCTCTCCGAGTATGTTTCCTCCCATGTGAAATAGAAATACTACTAGTATTAATATTGACCTCTTAGGACCATGAGTAGATGAAGTAATAATACATGTAACAATCTTGGCTTAGTGCCCTGGCATATCATAAGGACTCAGTTAATATTAGTTTATGTGATTATCGATCTGGCTGGACTGAAGGGTGGAGGGTGAGAATGATAGGAGGTGAGGCTGGAGAAGTGGACAGAACTGAACCATGAGTACCTTTTCACCAGGCTGCAGTTTTCAAGATTTTCCAAAGGTCACGGTTAGCCATTAAAATAACTTGATTTCTGTATCCTTCACTGCTCCTGAACATTGTTGTATTACAGTTGTGTTAGTCTGTTTGCATTTCTATAGAGGAATACCTGAGACAGGGTAATTTATAAAGAAAAAAGGTTTATTTGGCTTATGGATCTGCAGGCTGTACATGAAATATAGTGCTGGCATCTGCTTCTGGCAAGGCCTCTGGAAGCTTACTATCATGGAGGAAAGGGCAGGGGAGCCAGCGTATCACATGGCAAGAGAGGGAGCAAGAGGAGAGGTGGAGGTGCCAGGCTCTTTTTAAACAACCGGATCTTGCGTGAACTCATTACCACAGAAAGGGCGCCAAGCCATGCATGGAAGATCCGCCCCCATGACACACACATCTCCCACCAGGCCCATCTCCACCATTGGGGAGCACATTTCAACGTGAGATTTGGAGGAGGCAAACATCTAAACTGTATCAAAAGTAGATGATTAAACACAGTCTCATATAAATGTTCTATCTTCAAAAAAAGAAGAAACCCAAGCATTGCATACCTGTTATAGCTAAGATAAAGAATACTGACAACACCAAGTGCTGCTACGAAGGTGGAGCAGGCCAGTTTCTCATACATCTCTGGTGGGAGGTACCAGCATTGCTGGTGGGGGATGTGACAGTAGAGCCATCTGGAAGACAGTGGCAGTGGCTTTTGAAGTTAAATGTCACACTTGCCATGTGACCTGGATTTCTACTCCTAGATACTTATTTATCTTATAGAAATAAAAAGTTATATCTCACAAAACTGTAATGAATATTTATAGCAGCTTTATTCATAATTGTCTAAAGCTGAAAAGAAGTCGAATGGCCTTCCCTGAGTGGATAGAATAACAAACTATGGTACATTCACATAATGGAACACGACTCAGTAATAAGGAACAAACTATTAATATATACAACAATGTGACTGCGTCTCAAATGCATTGTACTGAGTGTACCTCAGTCTCAAAAGGCTACAACTGTAGCATCCTATTCATATGATGCTCTGGAAGAGAGACCTCTAGGGGCAGCGTTTAGGAGTTGGGAGAGGGGCTGGGGAAGGGCCTGATTAGAAATTAACAGCCCAAGGGAATTCTTAAGGGGCCTTAGAATTGTTCTATATCCTATTTGTGGTGATGGTTACAAGAATCCATGTGGATATGAAAGCCCATAGAACTGTACAACAAGTGAATTTTCCTGTGTGAAAAATTTAAATTTTTTTTAAAACTTGAGAATGTATAGCTTGTTTACCACGTGCATGACCTGTTTTATCTCAGTAATCCTCTCTATGAGGTTGGTGTTATTGTTATAGGTTGAGCATTTCTGATCTGAAAATCCAAAATCTGGAATGCTCCGAAATCATCTGAAACTAATGTTGAGGGCTGGCCTGATGCTCAGAGGAAATGCTCATTGGAGCATTTCGGATTTTGGATGTTCAGATTAGAGATTCTCTGCAGGTAAGTATAATGCAGGTATTCCAAAATCTGAAAAACATCTGAAATCCACTCCACTTCTGGTCCTAAGCATTTCAGATAAGGGATACTCAACTTGTATCACAATTAGTGCATTATTATCTACTACTAATATTATTATTATTGACTAAGCAGAGGCTTTGTGAGGTTTGGCCCAAACCCACATACCTTGCAGGGGGCAAAGCCTGGCACAAGCCAGGTGTGCGTACTCTCCAGACCCTGATTTCCACAGCATTGCGAGTGACCCCTCAAAGAGTCACAGAGTGGGTGGTAGACCTTTCTCAGGCTCTCGTCCAGGCTGTACCTCAGTTATCCAGCTCGCTGGTCAGTGTCCTTGCTCTGTGCATCACGCTGGTGCAAATTTTACACATGTGCAAATGTTTTAAATGCTCAATATCAGAGAGGGAGTTGCCTGCTGAATGTTTTCTAACTTCTTAACTTGTGCTGTTGACTAAATTAAATTTGGCTTCTTTTCAAGGAACTGCTACTTCCCTGGAGGGTTTTTGTGGTGACATCAGTAAAAACCTTATTCAGTTTTTGTTCAGTTCAGAGCTTTAACTCAGTATCCTTAAAATCACTCAGGTTGTGATGAAAGGCTGCTCTGTGGCTGAGTAGAACTGTTAATTATTAATAACTGTTAATTAACTACATAGTCAACCTGAGACCAGAGGGCATGAGATAATTCCTTAGAGAAAGAAAAAAGAGCAAAATGATACAAGGTTGGAAAACAGTATAAAGCATGAAGAGATTTAATTCTTTTTGCACACTTTGTAATTATTTGTTTAAATATCTATTTCCCTAGCCTCTGTGCCGGTTTTTCTTGTTGGGTTTTTTTTTTTTTTTTTTTTTTTTTGAGGGGAGAGTCTTGTGTTGTTGCCCAGGCTGGAGTCCAGTCATGGCTCATGGAGGTCGGCCTGCTGATGCAAGGATGGCAGCAGAGCTTGGGGTGGGGGAGGAGGTGGAGATGAGGATCAAGGCCCCCGGAGAAGGGGGGATGTCCTGGATGAGAGCAATGAGAAGAACAGCCGGGGGGTGAAGGTGAACACCCCAACCCTAAAAGCAGCAGCAGATTGTACCTGCAGGTAGAGCCACATTAGGGACCCTGGAGGACACTGACGGCTTGGGTAGGGGTAGAGAGTGAGTGTCCACACCTGAGTGGGCTGCAAGTGCCACGAGACCCTCCAGGGATGACTATGTCACTGTTAGAGCAGAGAGGAGGAGGCAGCTTTCAGGAGGAACCGGGTGTGCAGAGCTTGGTAACCAGGGATGGAGATCCAGGCAGTACAGCGAAGCCCACGGAGGAGCCCACAGGATGGGACAGCTGTGAAGACGCTGTCCACCCTGGAATGTGGGCAGCATCTTCACAGCCATCCAGGGATTTGGACCCTGGCCTTCCTAAGTGAGAGCTATATTTTTTTCCATAATTTCTGCCATTACATAACTGCCAAAATTCAAAGTGGAAAAAGAGCTTCTGTCCTGGCTTTTCATCGACATTTTCAAAAGGAACAGAAAATTGTCGCATTCTCTTGCTTCTACAATGCCAGTGATTGTTTGAAGCATCCCGGATTTGACACCAGCTCCCAAGCAGGTAGACACTCACACTGTAGGTTCATGTGAATTCCAAATCGCATATTTTTAAATGCTGAAAAATGAAAAAGGCAGTGCATCTTAGAATTTAAGGCCACATAATAAGTAAAATGGGGGAGTATTTTAACTGAAACCTGAAGAAACAGCATGAGTTTTTTTTGTTTTATGTTTCTTAGCTGAAAGTAACTCAGGCAGGATAATGTGATGAGGAAACTCAGGCATGTGCCTGAGATTAGTTCAGGCACTGTTGGAAAAGGACTCTGGGATGAGGCAGAACTAGAGTTCAGATTGCTAGCTTCAAGGACTTAAGTCCAATTTAAGATTTGGAGAGAGTTATAAAGGTTAAGCCAGCGTTTATAAGAACACGCTCCAATTAGAGAAGTACAGGAGAATCTGCTGTTTTGTCTGTGCCGTTATAAAGATCATCTTTCTAGATTTACATTAGTTTGCTAGGCCTGCTGTCACAGAAATCCACAGACCGAGAGGCTTGCACAACAGATGTCTATTTTCTCCCCAGCTCTGAAGGCTGGAAGTTCGAGATCGAGGTGTCAGCACGAATATCTCTCCTTAAGCCTCTCTGCTTGGCTTGTGGACGGCCGTCTTCTCTCCGTGTCCTCCCTCACACGGCCTTCCCTTTGTGTGTGTCTGTGTCCTCATCTCCTCTTCTCATAGGACACTGATCAGACTGGTTTAGGCTCACCCTCATGACCTTGTTTCAATTTTATCACCTCTCCACAGACCTGTCTCCAAGTGCAGTCCCATTCTGAAGTACCAGGGATTAGGGATTCAATATATAACTTTTGGGGGAGGATACGGTTCAGTCCATAGCAGCCAATTCCATACCTCATTTTATAAGAAGAGAATTTAAAATCAGATCCTTGCCTAACACTCTTCTGGTCACACGCACAAAATAATTCAGAAAGTTACCTTGGCTACTCAGCCTCATGTGGCTGGACCCTCCGTTGCTGTGTGGCCTCACCAGACCCTTCTCCTTCCTCTCTCCTTCACGTGCTGGAACCTTCCTTACACATCTAGAAGCACTGAGCTTGTTCACACCTTCAGCCTCATCCTAAGATGGCTTCTCCTTAGTTTTACATGGCTCTATCCTTTTGCCATTTCGGCCTCAAGTTAAATCCTGTTCCTCCAAGAAGCTTCCCTGACCATCCAATGGAAAGCAGCCACCCAGCAGTGCCAGATCCCATGACCCTGTCTCAGTGCTCAGCGTGGTACTTATTGCTGGCTGACAGGGCCTCATTTATCTTGTCACCAATGTTCCCAGCACTGAAGCAATTCCCCAGCAGATAGTGTCACTCAAATATTTGCCAAGTGAATAAATAAAATCAGAAGAGTTAGAAAAAAATGAAGAGAGCTGGGAAGAATCTGGATGTTCTTGAAGTCCAAGACTTTGTTTTTTTCGGTGGGATTCATCAAAAGAAGGCAGTTTGCCTGAGGTCCCACCCCTGGACAAAGAGAGAAGCAGGGTGGTCTGACTCCAGGCCTGTCTGTGACCTTGAATGTTTTAACAAGCAGATGGTATTTTTGTACACAGTGACTTGGAGATGTGTACCAATGCTGCCTTTCTTCCCTGTCCCTTGCATGACAGGCCCAGTGTCTTGGATTAAGTTTGGGGCAGCATGAACTGTGCCACTAGACTATATCCCATGGTGCAGGGATACTGTATTCATACTGTGCAGTGTTTGCACATAGAAACCTTACTGTAAATGTTTGCTGAGTGAAACGGTGAATAAATGAGTGAATATTTAAATGACAAGAATTGACAGTCTTTTGAAGTTTCTGTAGAGTGGTGCTTCTCAAACTTCAACGTGCATCTGAACCATCTGGAAAGCTAGTTAAAATGCCAGTTATGAATCAGGAAGTCCTAGGTAGGCTGAGAATCTGCCTTTCTAATGAATTTCCAGGTAATGCTCTTGCTGCTGTCCTTGCCTGTCCTTTGTGTAGCAAGGCTTTAGGAGGTGTGCAGGAAGGTTTGTCTACAGGGTCAGAGATAATCTTGTGAGTTAACTAGTCATCAAAAGACCCTGATCGCATCTCAGTTTGTCCAAAAAAATAACACATGCAACTTTCAGCTGGTTACTTAACCTCACTGATCTTCAGCTTTTGTGCATAGGTGACTTGGAGATATGTATCAATGCCCCCTTTCTTCCCTGTCCTATATTATGCCTGATGTCTTGGATCAAGTTTTGGGCAGTATCAGACTATGCCATTAGATCATATCTTGTGATGCAGGGATTATCTTATATTCATACTCTGCAGTGTCTGGCACACAAAGGCCTTACTGTAAATGTTTGCAGAATGAAACAATGAATAAATGAGTGAATATTTAAAAGACAAGAACTGACAGTCTTTTGAAGTTCACTTTTGAGGAACCTGGTCCAGATATCAGGAGATATGCGTTGCTGAGCATGTAGTACCTGCTGAGCTTCTTGGTAGACGTTATGTCTACTTACCACAACAATCCTGCAGGGTGAAATTATTATCCTCATTTTGCACAAGAGGAACCTAATGCTCAGAGAGGTTAGACAACATGCCCAAGGTCCCTAAGTCAATAGCCAGGAGCCACTAGCAGGGCTCTGATGATGATGATGATGATGATGATGATGATGTGTGTGTGTGGTGTGCAGTGTATGTGTGTGTTTGCATGTGTATATGTGTGTGTGCGTGTGTGTTTCCCTCATACCATTTTGCTTGTCAAATGATCCTTTAGGTTCTTTCCAGGTGTATGATTTTAGGTCGAAGACAAAGCATGACACAACTCACTGTGAGCTGTGACTTACTATACGAGCTCACAAAGGAGTCAGATACCTTTCCTCATCCTCAATGTAATCTTTGTCTTCTCACCACCATACACGCTGATTTCTCTTTCAGGAACTGATTTTATATTCTCATGAGCACATACACAGTTTCTCCTATAGACTGTAAGATTTTTAAGAGCAAGGACTGGGTCTTATTTTCCATTTTGTTCCCTACCATATTCGATCCTTATTTGATTCAGTGGTTTGATTTGAACAGAACTTTGGAAGCACAAGACAGGCTGTGTTCATTAAAAAGCTGCCATAGCACTTACCGTGGAGTCCAAAGGGTCACCAAATCTCTGCTTGTTTGAGGTTTCTCTATCTTGATTTGTGTGTGTGTGTGTGTGTGTGTTGTGTGTTGTGTGTGGTGTGTGTGTGTGTTTGTGTGTTGTGTGCAGGGTGTGTGTGTGTGTGTGTGTGTGTGTGTGAGAAAGAGTAAATGGCTGTGGGAGGGCCGGGCCCCACCTAGCGAGGACTCTGATAGTGTGCCAAGAGCAGGACTGCATGATTGGCACATGTGACAGGGCGCAGAGGAGGGAGAGGGGTCCCTGCATGATGAGGGGCCTTCCCCTCAGCTGTCCCTATTGTGTTTCCATTGGCATTTCTGTTACTGATACCTAAATCAGGGAACAGAGGGCGGCATGAGGTAGGGTCCTATAACATAACGACAGACTTTAGGGAGTTACCTATGATGTCAGAGTTTACCATCAAGTAAATCTGTTGCCTTTTGAAAGCCATGTCTGTCAGTACAATGCTGGGGGCCTGAGTTGTTTAACCTTCTAGTAAACCATACATTTCTCTCATATGTCCTTGGGGTGATGAAAATCTTCCAGAGTTGCGGGAAGTAGAGAGAGAATCTGACAGGGAATATTCTGAAATAATTGTAGATAGTGACAGGTGAAAAAAAGTACACTGTAGAGATATCAATCCTGTACGAATGCAGTGTAAGTTGTTGCTCTTTTAAGAAATGTTTTTGGAGTTCTCCATACAGAAGGAGGAGGAGGAGGAGGAGGGGGAGGAGGATGGGGAGGGGGAGGGGAAAAAAGATTTGTCTTGTATGAAACAGCAAAATAATATTCTATCAGAGTTGTTTTAAATATGGTAAAGTAGGGGCACTCCTATTTAAAGGGTACGTCTTTGGTTTATTTTTTATTTTTACTTGTTCGATCTCTCTTCCTTTTGGGAAAGTCCGAGGCTCTGGGTCTCTGCTATCTGTTTGGCCATCATCAGCAGAAGTGGGAACACAAATAGCTCATTGTTTTAATTTTGGATTTCCTTAGGCTGTCACTGTCACCTAGTCATCTCAGACACTCACAGGGAAACCAGCACTGGCAGGGTGTGAAGGTCATAGCAAGGGCAGCAGTGCTTCCCAGGATCACATGCCTGGAGAGGTCAGCATGCCCCTGACTTCTAAGGGGAACTGCCTTCCACAGGACGAGCGCTTACTGAGCGCTTCTCTGCACCTACTGTGCAATCTCATCCATACCTTAGTCGTTGTTACCACAAATATCCTTATACATCTGTGGCATGTGGATGACAAGAGCTTCTGAGTATATTTTTGAACTGTATGTTCCTAAGCCAACTTAAAGTGCTTAAGAATCCAGTGGTATATGGGTGGCTGTTGATTCACAGCACTGTTCTGAGAGTAAGTCGCTGCTTTTCTCCAACTCTTATGTCCTTGAGAAACCTGAATGTACAGATGACTACCCGTACCTACTAAGCTTCCTCTCACAGGAATGAAAAGATAAATATGCTGCAAAACCTGCTATAAAACAGTCAGCCCTGAGCAGCAGGAGACTGAATAGAATCGCTCGCATAGCCAAGCCCAGGCTCAGGAAGGTGTTTGCCTCTGTCCAAAGGGGGATGGAAATGAGACCATTTTACACCTCAAGTGGAAGTGCAGACCTGAAGGAAGAGTGGGGGGCTCCCCCCAGCACAGGTGTGCCCATTTTACAGGTGCTAAAGGCTGTGGCGGAGACAGAGATGGGGAGAGGATTTGGCTGTGATGCGTCGTAATAGAGCAGCTCACGTGTAAGGGCCATGAGAAGTGAGGATAGAAGGGCAGCCAGGCTGTGGCTGGTTTTCACGCGGGTCAGCTGAGTGGGGAATGCAGCGTGGCCAGTGGAACAATGAGTATGTGAAGAGGCAGAGTTCCCCATTCTTCTGAAACTCTGTTTTACAAAAGGCTTAGAATATAAAATTGGAGCGTTGTTTTTGGAATGGAGGGGAGCGAGTGTTAACCTGGACAGCTTTGGTGCACAAGGTGAGAGGTTTACCAAGGGCTCACTCACTCTCCTTCATAAGAGAGGATGCTTAGCAGGAGGTCTGGCTCCTATGAGATGTGGGGCCTGTCCAGAACCTTCTGTTGCTACAGCAGCAATAGCACTGTGAGGGAGGGATATTATTTTTCAGTCGTGGAAGCGGACCACCATCACTTACACGGTCTGTTGTTGACTAAAAGGTGGTTAGGAGGTACATGACTGTACTAGCATTAAAGTGCTTCTGAACTGAGTGCGTGGAATGGGAACAGGTACTGGCTTCCTATTTTTCAGTCAAGGCTTTGAAAGGTTTGGTAACTTGCTTAAAACCACACAGCCAGTGAAGGGTAGCATGGGATTAAACACCAGTCCACTCATTTCCAAAGGCCTGACTGACAAAAACAAGTTTCAATTGATTTTACCTTTCCTCTGTAATAGACGAGGGATATCTCATTTCAGAATATCTGAAGGTGACATTTGGAGTTGTTTATTGATTCGATTACTCTGAATCCTTATTTCTGAGCTTATTTATCTCAGGTTTTAGATTTAGAACGCTCTAAAACTATTCATTGGTTTCACTTCCCTTTGCATTGCTAAGTAAAGGTAATATAGGAGGACTACTCACATGGGTGAGCACAGCAAGGGTACAAGGATGTAAGATCAGACACAGCTTTTCTATGCAGCATTCTTAGATGCATTACCCTTGATCCAAGAGATAGGATCATTATTAAGTTTCCTAATGTTTTGTAAAGCATTCAAATATCAGCATTTGAAGGACATGCTCCTGTTCTTGTTTAAGTCAGGGCAGGAGTGGTTAATTAATTCTCTAATTCCTCAGGCTTCACAGTTTCAACCAGCCATATTATTTCACAATGGAGGTTTCCTCTCTGCCTAAACTGGCATTGATATCAAGGGCTAAATGCATCAGCTTTATAACAATAAAGATAGTTACCAATTCCATCTCCCATATGAGATAAAGTTGGGGGAGAGAGATGATAGAGAAGAATGCATGGGTCAGACTGTAAATGATAATGAGTAGAAAGAAGTCAGGGATTTTTTTTAACATGGAAAGGAAATAGAATTTTAACTAAGTTGAAGTTTCCCTACTGTACAAATCTCATCTTAAATGACAAGGGATTATGCCGTATAGCTATGGATTTGGGCCCAATATTTGACCCTATAGCAACTCTGAAAGATTAGACTGCAGTTTGTTAGGGAATGCCCTTTGGATCTGATTTTTAAACAGAACCAAATGCATTCTACTCTTCTGCTTTTAAGAGTAACACTGCTTGAGGATGTGTCGAAGCCTTGCTAGACGGCTTTGCTGATATTTGCCTCTAGCATTCTTTCTGGAGATGTTTAGACTTTAATAAACTACTGTTGTCCTTTAAAAAAAACTGAAGAGAAAAATATTTGTAGAAAAAAATAATCAAATACAGTCGTACGTCATTTAATGATGCGGATACGTTATGAGAAATGCATCATTAGGCAATTTTATCATTATGTGAACATCACAGATTGTACTTACACAGACCTACATGGTGCACCCTGCTACCCCACACCTAGGCCACATGGTATAGCCTCTTGCTCCTAGGCTACAAAGCTGTGCAGCATGTGACTGTCCTGAATACTATAGGCAATTGTCACACAATAGGTATTTGTATATCTGAACATAAGCAGAAAAAGTACAGTAAAACTATGGCATTATAATCTTAGGGGACCATCATCACCTTCACGGTCTGTTGTTGACTAAAATGTGGTTAGGTGGTGCATGACTGTACTAGCATTAAAGTGCTTCTGAACTGAGAGGACAGAGTGGGGAACAGGTACTGACTGGGTTCTTGTTTTTTTCGTTTTTTTTTGAGACGAAGTTTTGCTCTTGTTGCCCAGGCTGGAGTGCAGTGGCATGATCTCGGTTCACCTCAACCTTCGTCTCCCGGGTTCAAGTGATTCTCCTGTCTCAGTCTCCTGAGTAGCTGGGATTACAGGCATGGGCCACCACGCCCAGCTAATTTTGTATTTTCAGTAGGGATGGGTTTCTCCATTTTGGTCAGGCTGGTCTTGAACTTCCGACCTCTGGTGATCCACCCTCCTTGGCCTCCCAAAGTGCTGGGATTACAAACATGAGTCACTGTGCCAGGCCCCTACAATAATTATTTAATGTAAGAAGATATCTAAGGAAAAATAAGAAATTCTAGGTAAGGAAATAAGTTTATTTGTGGAAGTTTAAAAGAAGTTTAAAATGTTGAAGAAAATTATGGTTTTCAATGTTGATGCGGTGTTCTTTGCAAATCCTTAAATTTGTGAATGACACTTTTGAAAACTTACACTTTATTCTAGGTGTCTTTTTTCACTTTACACTATACTGTAAAGAATCACAAAAGAGTGTCTCATATATTTAAATAACTTTCTATACAACGTATATATATTTTAAAACATGTTGTATATCTAATAAGTACATATAATTTTTGTCAATTAAACAGTATATTAAAAAAGAATAAAATAACTTAGTATAAATGAGCTCAAGTTATTTCATCCACAGTGATAGAATGTTTCCCATTTGATGCAAGCAGTCAAACCTAATTTCCATTAGGACAAACACACAACTAACAATCCTCCTTCCAAAGCTTGAAATTCCACTTCTCTTTTTGAACTCTCTTCATGAAGCAGTCCCTTTTCTTGCATTTACAACATAAAGCCTAAACCACGAATATTGGAGGCCAGGGTTTGAGATGTCACTCATGCCCATAAACCAAAAGTCCTGTGTGATCTCTCCTTCCTAAGTATGACTTACTTTCCTTTCCATGAAGCGATTTGATTATATCTAAAGAGAAGTGATGCTTCTCCTTCTTTCTCTTCAGTTGGTCCATTTTCACAGCCCACAAAAGCAAGTCTCTAATTTGGGACTTGATTCAAAGTCTGAAAAAACCCTAGGCACATCTTCTTCCTTGAATCTGTTCATGTGCATATTCCAAAAAAGATTCTCATTGCTAGTTAGGCCATTAATTTGATGTGATATCCAAATCAAACAGCCGTTGTACCATTTAAGTTCGGATCCTAGAATGGCACTTTGAACATGAGAGTCGTGGCTGCCACTCTCCAGGTGACTATCCGGCAGTGACACTTCTAGCTTTGTTTCTGGCTTGATGTGCATATGCCAAAGGCTTCAGCAAACATAAACTCATACAAATGTTTGTCAAGCTGTGTGAGCCTAAACAGCTCATTAGTTGCTAGAATGATCAGATGGGGGGATGGGTTGCCCAATTTGGATGGTGACCTTTATGAGCTCTTGGTTGGACTGCAGATTTATGTGTCACAGTGTATTGCAACTTAATGGATCCTGTGGCATGTCGAT
Source organism: Ateles fusciceps (assembly GCA_036589455.1). Classification (NCBI taxonomy): domain Eukaryota; kingdom Metazoa; phylum Chordata; class Mammalia; order Primates; family Atelidae; genus Ateles; species Ateles fusciceps. The sequence goes on from JAZHEH010002229.1 coordinate 2,741,180, forward strand.
GGTAAAATGCAGGGCAGAAACTGCCATGAAGAGGCAGGAAAAAAGTGGCAAGTCCAGGAGCATGAGAGCAGTTAAGTCTCTCTTTACCCCTATGCTGCTTCCCTTCTGCTTCTCGGGGTGCCCGTTAAGATGCAGTTAGTAATGAAATGCTGTTTGAAATCAAACTTGCTGAAACAAGATGGATATTGTGGAAATCTGTCTTATTTATTTTAAGGATGTGCTTACTTGTAGGTGCTTTCAGCGACTGCAGCCCAGTTAGTTCCCATGCGTTGATTTTCTCTCATGTCCCTGCTCCAGGGTAATTCTCCTGTGCACATGACCTCCTGGTGGAAAACCTGCCCCTGCCATTTCTTTATGTGGCCGCAGCCTAGGGAGCTTGCCTAACCCGGTGTGAGCAGGTTACAATGATAATGGTTCCCAGTTCTGCTCAGTGGGGAACTGAAGTCACTGTATTTTCCTTCATGTCCTCTTGAAGCTTCATTTTGTGACCTTGTTTCATCCTGCTGAACCCGTCACTGGAATTGCCCCAAAGGTGGTGGCAGGGGAGTCCCCCACAAGGGAGTGCCCCAAACTTTCCTAAGATGGGGCCTATTGAGATTCTGAAGAAAGAAGCACTAAAAGCCAGAGTGATCAGGTCAAAGCATTCATTAGGGGAACGTAGGCAGAGTGGGCTGTAGCAATCCTGTGACGGTAGCGTGGGTAAAGGGGTCTTCCACCTAGAAATGTCCACAGCAAGTTGCTCAGGAGATGGAGTTTACGTAAAGGTTTAAAGAACGTGGCTTAGGGCCAGGGCCAGTTTCTTTCAGTGTTTTGGGCAAAAACTTAGATACCTTTATCAATGCTTGGGAATGTTCCAGGCCCCGGTTTGGGTTCAAGCCTGCTGGAAAAACCTGCAGCTGTCTGAGTCACAGAGCAGTCAAAGCACTCAGTGAGTTTTGGTCATGACAGAGAGGCGAGGGCTCTAGGGGACCCCACAGAACTACAGGCTCCAATGTCAGCCCCACTTTTCCAAGTACAAATTTATTTCAGAAATTAAAGTACTACTCTTTTCTCACAAATTTCAAAGTCATGTGTTGACACTGATAGCCTGTCTAGCACAGGGAAACTCTGATCTGTTTAACTGATTTAAAATTTTTACATTTGATTATCTGGATTATTGTCATTGATGGAACTCCAGGTGTGTGGAGATGCCACTGGCCTGGGAATCATGACATACAGGTTATGTCCCAGATCTCTGCCATACCATTTAAACACCATGGGCGTCAGCGTCCTCACAGCAAAAGTTAGGGTTATGGTAGGTATTCTCCATGGACCTTGTCAAATATTTTTTGTGATGCTGGGAATTTATAACTAACACAGGCAAACAATAACCTAGAATTATTAGAATATTTAAAAAAGTATTTGTTTGTATGTTACAGAGATCTTGAAGTTAGCTGAAGTCTGTTTGACTTTCTTCTGGAATTGGCACAGCCCAAATACAGCCACAATTTCTCATTGTCAGAACTAGACGGGCCACACGGAGAAGAATGTGGACCGGCGACTGGGAATCCAGCCACTTAATGCATTCAAGAATGCTGGTTGGTTTCTATGGCTGTGATTTCCAAGCATTTTCTAAAAGGTGTGTAGAGGAGAAACCTAAGTTCCTGTCACCACCTCACCTTGAGGTCAAATTCCCCCACAGGCGCTTGAGCATAGGAGGAGAACATCAGCTACTCTTGCCGCTATAGGCCCAGGTTAAATTGTAGCCGGGAAATTCATTCCAGTGGCTTGCCAGGCTAAACACAATTGTAGATGGAGCCTGGAGAAACATCTAAGCAAAGAACCACTTGTGTCAGTTCAGTTGTTTCACCGAAAGAGCAAAACAAAATAGATTTTACTAACTCAATCAATAATTCAGTTACCCCATAAAACGTAGCCTCACTGAATTTCTTGCCTTGTCTTCCAAGACATTGAGTTGGGGCTTGTTTATAGCTGTGGCTCTCTTCCCTGGCTAAGCATCCAGGCCACCTGCTGGGGCCTAGGTCCAAGGTGGGGGCCTGGACTCAGCATGTTTTTCAGAGTTCTCCAGGTATTCCAGTAGCTAGTCAATTTATCATTCATTTAGGGCTGATTATCAATCTTCCATGTGGATAAAACTGGTTAATTTCCTATGGATCCTTTTGGAATAGGAAAGCCTTATTAAGAGGAAGGAGCACTGTTTTGAACTTGCGTTGTAAGTTCTGCCTGCCTCTGGAGGTGGCAAGGGTGCTTGTCTTCATTCTGGTCTTCATTCTAGACGACCTTTTTTGTTGTTCCACTGAAGGTTACAATTTGGAGTCGATTCCTGCAGTCTTCCTTTTTCTATTTACTTTCAAAAAAGATGTTGCAAAGTCCAAGTTTCTTCCTCAAGTTCCATTTCTCTGGGGAGTACTGTAGAAGATTCCGTACCTTCCTGCTCCTGGCCTTAGTATTTTAATAACTCCTGCTTGGTTGCCAGTTTTCTCTCAGTATCTAGGGAAAGTGGAAACCTCAGAGATGGGGTCTGGAAATGTAAGAAAGACACTGATGAATTACAGGGTCACTTTCGTGAATGGTATTGATTGGTCAGAGTATTCTGGAAAAGTCTGCAAAATCCAGAAGCTAATTTTTATTTTAAATTACACTCTTGAGTGCTCACTCATCCTCAGCTGGCTCCAGGAAATGGTGTCTGAGCTCACTGTCTTCTCTATGGGAGCTGCATCTTATCAACCTATTTTGGAAACCAGCATACTTCTGGTTCTGAGAATTCAGCTTAAAAACAATATCTAGGCTGGGCATGGTGGCTCACACCTGTAATCCTAGCACTTTGGGAGACCGAGGTGGGTGGATCACCTGAACTCAGGAGTTCGAGACCAGCCTGATCAACATGGAGAAATCCTGTCTCTACTAAAAAATACAAAATTAGCCAGGTGTGGTGGCACATGCCTGTAATCCCAGCTACTTGGGAGGCTGAGGCAGGAGAATTACTTGAACCCAGGAGGCGGAGGTTGTGGTGAGCTGAGGCACTCCAGCCTGGTCAACAAGAGCGAAACTCTGTCTCAAAAGCAAACAAACAATAAAATAATACCTAGTTTCCTGTACAATCCTCTCACCAAAAAAAAAAAAAAAAATCTGCAGTGTGCCCCATGTCTATCTGACACATTTTCACTTGTTTCTTCATCAGCGATCTAGGTCTGTCCACCCTGTTGTATTTCTTTCCTATTTATCTCCATTGTCTTAGTCTATTTGGGCTGCTGTAACAAAGTACCATAGACTGACTGACTCATGAACAACAGAAATGTATCTCTCATGGTTCTGGAGGCTGGGAAGTCCAGGATCAAGGCAGTGGTAGATTTGGTGTCCAATAAGGGCCTGTTTCCAGGTTCATAGATGGTGCCTTTCATTATGTCCTCCCATTATGGAAGGGGTGAGGAGCTCTCTGGGGCCTCTTTTTGTAAGGAGACTAATTCCATTCATGGAGATTCTACCCTCATGACCTAATCACCTCCCAAAGGCCCTGCATCTTAATACCATCACCTTGGGGGTTAGGGTTTTAACGAATGAATTTTGGGAGTGCACAAACTTCCGTCTGTAACCTCCATTTGATGCCTACTTCAAAATTTTTTGTTGCTGTTGCATCAAAATCTCTTTTGGCTCTTTCTGAAAATGGATTTCTATGTAACCACTTTCTCTTTTCTTTCGCATTTTGACTGAGTTTTTTGTCTTAGGAAAACAAGAAGCACCAGTAGATGATGGAGAGCGTGAGGGCCAGAGATTAAGGAAGCCCCCGGCTCTTCTGCCAGATTTCATGTTAGTTGAAAACTAGGGACTTGGAGGGTCAATGAGCCAAGCTTTTTGTTGGGGCTTGTTTTTCCTGTCCACGTATTGAGTCAGCAGTACAAAGTTTGTCAGTCAGAGAGAATATGGGATCCCATGGCAAGGTGGCTGCTGGTTTTCATACTCTGTAAAAGGCTTAGTAATAGAAGGAGATTAAATTTAATGCTTTAACATGGATTTAGGTAGAGATCTTGTACTCATACCGTAGAAAATTGGAAATCAAGGGTGAAAAAACAGAAATGGAGTGGTATCTTTTTCCTCCATACAATTTCATGTTTGCGAACTAAATTAACTCTAAATAGTTTAGGCTTTTATTCCAGAAATCTGTAAAACTTTAAAGAATCTTGGCATCTGATTCATTTTTCTAGTTTATGAAAAACTGACAATACTCTAAGCTAAAGACACATTCAACATAATAATGCAAGTCAAGTATCGCTTATCTAAAATGCTTGAGACGAGAAGTGCTTTAGATCTAGATTATTATTTTTTTGAATATTTGCTTATTTACCTGTTCAGCAACCCTAATTCAAAAATTCAAAATCCGGAATGATCCCATCAGCATTTCCTTTGATCCATGTTGGTGCTCAGAAAGTAGTGGATTTTGAAGTATTTCAAATTTCAGATTTTTGGATTAGAGATGCTCAATCTATATATCAAAAAGTATTTTGTGTAATGTCTTTCCATGTGTGTGTTTGGAGTTTTCTCAGGGTTAAGCAGATATGAAACACCCACATTCTCAGGAAAGAATTTAAGAAAATAAAAGGCCAACATTTTTTCCCTCCTGGCTCCCATGTCATAATATTTTTGCCTGCTGCAGAGTCTATGCATTTCTATCTTCAGACTTATCACTATCAGGCACGTTCCATTCCTCTCTCATTTCTCATTTTTTGTTATCTTCAGTTTTGCACTTGCACAAACTGAAATTTGGCTTGAATGAGACACATTTCCCTACCCTTTATCTCTCACTGAGTCATTCCTGGAGTTGGGGCAAATCTTTCTAATCTAAGCCAGTTTCATCCTCTTGCTATAGAGTAACCTGTGCCAGCGGAGTCCTGTGTGGGATGAGTTTGGCGGAATTGCAGACTGTGTTTTTGGACCAAGCAGCTGAAGATGATTCTATCCCTCATCAATTTTTTTTTTGCCCCCCAAGGGCACTTTTGCATTCAAATGGTATTGGTAAAAATCTTTTTTCAATTTCCTCTATCTAAAGAAAGCCTTTAACTTAGTTTTCTTCTGTTCCTGTGAACGTCGGCACAGGAAATCCTTGAAGAACATCAGAAACAGGAGTTTCATCTGGGCTCTGTGATGGTGCCATTGTATGAACTGAAGTCTATCAGGGTGGGACTGGTTATCTGTCTAACAAGGATGCAATGAAACATGATTGGGCGTGTGCTTTGGGTGGAGTGTTTCTTACATTTTGGGGTTAAGAACCTTTTCTGTCATTGTTGTTATTTATTTTTATTAGAGAAGGGGTCTTGCTACATCAGCCAGGGTTGTCTTGAACTCCTGGCCTCAAGCGATCCTTCCACCTTGGCCTCCCAAAGTGCTGAAATTACAGATGTGGGCCACTGCACCCAGACTCTGTCATTGATTTTGACAAGTTTTTTTTTTTTCCTTTTTGGTTGTTGTTATTTTGGAAGTTTTTTCCCAGAAAGGGCATATGCAACTAAATTTTTCTCAGAGCCTAATTATTATTTAGTTATTTATATTTATTTCTTTTTGATTTCACTACAGTAGCCACTATATCTTGAGTAATATTTATCTTTTAACTCACTTTACATTTTAGTAGATCTTAGTGATTATGCAACTTGATGATGCCATTCAGTACAAGAGGTTGCTGTCACGTGATATTTTTCCATTTTCATCCCTTAGTATGCTGTCTTATTTCTTGCATTGCTCATACAGTGAATGTGTTAAGAATCTGACTGAGATATCACCTCATAGCAGATTCCTTTTCCGTGAATGTTTGCTCACTCATCTGTAGGCCTAGGAAGCTTTGTATCTATTTACAACAGTGAATAGGACCAATAGTGTGCTTGTTAAATGTTTAGGGACCAGTTCTCCGGGGAAGAAAAGTCCTGATTTGCAATCTCTGGCCATTTCCATAATGTAAATCTCCCACTATGGCTGATTTCCAGCTATTTCTGGTTTAACAAGTGGCTCACAAAATTCCTGAAAATGTATCAACCGGCTCTCACCAGGAGGAAGGCTCCAGCACCCACCATAACTGATAACAGTTATGATGATAAAAAGTTACAGATGATAAAAAGCTTTATCATCATTATTTCATTTTTCATTTATGAAACAACCCTGTAGAGTAGGTGGTGTTATACATGAGGCGTCTGAGACTCAGAGGCCTAAGTCGCTGTAAATACCTCCAGCAGCTATTATTAGGCAGAGCAGGGATGGAAGGCTGCCTTTGAGCTGAGCATTCTCGGTGTTCTTTTCACTCGTGGCAACTGTTACCCATTGTGAGGATTCCCTTAGTGGTTTCATATTTGGACTCCAAAGAAGTGTACCCAAGAAACGACTACTTAGATGGTTTTCCATAGTTTTAGTAGATAATTTTTAGTTATTTGAGGGGTAAGAATAATAGTCTGCTTACGAAAGAACTTGGTACATTTTTTTTCTTCTGATTTTCAGATGCCATTTCTGTCTTAAAATGAAGTATTTGGGGGTGTGATTGCTTTGTAATATTTTGTTACTTAAGGATGATATCCAGAAAACCCTTCGTTAATGTTATAGAATCAGAACCAGAAGGACCTCTTCATTGTTCTTCACTTAAGAGAGGACTTAAGTGTCTCTGGTCATTGATCGGATTAATAATGGTGACTTCAGGTGACTCAGGAAACATCTGGATGTCTTTATTACACATTTAGTTTGGTACTATTTTCAAATCATATGGTCATTTCAAAGTGACTTGCACCACGGAGTGATGATGTGATGATGAAGCAGCTGCCATTTGCTGGAGATTTGGTGTGTCGGGCACAGTGGGAGGACTTTATGAATATTAGTTAATTTCTCACCTTGAAGGTAGACATGGTTTTCAGTTTGTTGAAATCGAGGCTCGTGTAAGTAAAACATGCCCGCAATCATAGCAAGTAAGTGACAGAGTTAGTCTCTGACTCTGCAGAGGACTTCTATGGCTTTCATGTAATAAAGTCGGTTACCCCACTTTGGTAATAAAAGGGATAGTAAAAGACCAGTATGTCTTCATTAGCTTGCAGATAAGTTCCAAGTTGCAGTACGTGCAAAGTTTGTAATGTCTTCTGCAGGCTCATTGCCATGAAAATATTGAACTAAAAATAATTTAGTTTTGATTGACGTAGTTTATAAAACATTTTTCTTTTTTTTTTTTTTTAGACAGGGTTTCACTCTGTTGCCCAGCCTGGAGTGCTGTGGTGCTGTCTTGGCTCACTGTGGTCTCTGCCTCCTGAGGTCAAGTGATTTTCCCACCTCAGTCTCCACAGTAGCTGGGACTACAGGCACCCACCACCATGCCTGGCTAATTTTTGTATTTTTAGTAGAGATAGGGTTTCACTGTGTTGGCCAGGCTGGTCTCTAACTCCTGACCTCAAGCAATCCACCTGCCTCGACTTCCCAAACTGCTGGGATTATAGGTGTGAGCCACCACATCTGACCTAAAACAGTCTTTTAACAAAAGCATAGTTTCATGTTGAATTCAGATAGATTTGAACCATTGCTTTTAATAAGACAATATGGTTTCTTTCAGACTCTTGGGGTAGATTGAACTTCTCATAAAACTATCATGAGACAGATTCTTTCCAATACAAGAATCTCTAGATGAGTTCATCCATTTCTTTGCCCTGAGCTTTTAAAACAAGTAGGGTAATGAGTCCCTGGTTTCTCATCTCTGTAAGAATGAAAGGATGCTGGTGCCAAGGGCTAGTCTACTCCCCAGTCTCTCGAGGCACAATGTGGAGGAAAAGGACCAGGTGTAGATCAGAAGTCCACGAGCGGAAACTCAGAATCAAAGCGGGTATTCAGTTCTTCCTTTTCTTGGAGGAAATCACTGTGTCCCCTGAAGAGAAAAATGCCCTTTGCTCTTGCACTGGGGAGTTCTGTTCGTGCCTTTCCACACAAAAGGGCTGGACTGGCTGGCACTATAGACATTTTTTTATGAAGATCTTTTTCATAATTCCTTTTGCAGATTATAGCCAGCTAGCAGTATATGAACATTTGAGGTTAAACATAGTTTTCATCATACAAAATTAACAATAACACATGCAACTCATCATCATACTTATAAAACAATACTTGTAATTTTTCATTATTTTCATTTCTGAGGGCAAATTTTCAGATGAAAACAGAAAGGAATTTTAGAAGTTTTCCTTTTTTTTTCCTACTTCAGGCTTCCCTATATATCATCTGTATAATAAGCATCTTGATCTTTCATTTATAAGAGTTTCAAAAATACAAAAAATTAGCTGCATGTGGTGGTGGGTCCCTGTAATCCCAGCTACTCAGGAGGCTGAGGCAGGTGAATTTCTTGAACCCAGGAGGCAGAGATTGTAGTGAGCTGAGATTGTGCTATTGTACTACAGCCTGGGCAACAAAAGTGAAACTCCGTCTCAAAAAAAAAAAAAGAGGCTGGTAGGTGTTGCCTCTGTTTTCTACATATTGTTGGTGTCATTAGAAAATCTGAGGGGCACCAGTTTTTGGTACCGAACAACATGATGACTGTTTAAAAAGAAAGAGTAGATGTTAAGAAGGCTTCCTTGTACAAAGATTCTTGTATGTTCTTCCTACCAGTTTTGTTTTTGTTTTGATATATAAAATCCTATGTTCAATCTCTCATCCTGAAAGCAGATGATCCCAGAAAGAAAAAGGTAGCAGTCTACTTATTTTATTTGGTCACCTTGTAGTCTTAGTACAATTCAATCTCCTTTGACGGTTTCTCAACTATGTAGTTATGAGTAGTACTCCACACCGTGACTGTGGTAGACCTGGACTGATACTGGGCACAGGTCACAGAACAATTACTGAAAGACTTTAGAGATCGCTACTGAGTCCCTGGTTTATAGAGGAGCAAGCAAAGGCCCAGAGAACTCACTCTGTTTGCCAAGGTCCGGTAAGTGCGTGGGTGAGCTGGAGTCAGAACCCACCCCGTCTTTCCGTCTTCACTCTAGAGCTCTTTCCAGAGCTGCCCTGGGAGTCTGACAATTGCTATATGCTGATGTTTCCTATCTGAAGTTCACATGTCTTTGTGGGGGAAGAGAATTGTCTAGTATCATTCATTAATGCCCACTCTTCATGTTTGCCAAAGACCACCAAGTACATTGGCCAGTTATTGTGTTCACACTGGTCTGTGTGTACGTAGGCTTTCGGTGATGCCAGAAAATCAAAAGGAGGTTAAGAAATCCCAGAGATTCATTGAGGATGGGTGGCTAAGCCTTTGTTGTATTATGAGTCTTAACTAAACATAAAATAATCTTTAGCACAATAAACATTAGGTTGAGTTGTGAAAGTGTAAACACTAACTAGTCAGACTGGCATCTATTTCCTTGGTGATATTGGTCATACCCATTAAATAATAACTCCTCATTCTTCCTTCCCCCAGCCCCTGGCAACCTCTGTTCTACTTTCTGTCTCTGAATTTGACTATTCTAGGTGCCTCATATAAGTGAAATCGCATGACATTTGTCCTTTAAAAAGAAAGATACCTTCTTTAAAAAGAAAATGAACAGAAACTTTCCATGACAGAAGTCAGTTCTGTAGCCAGCGTGCGTCCTAGTTCCGTATGTATACAAGGAACTCTTGGAAGCTCAGCCATTGGAGTAGGATATTACCTCAGAAGATACGGCAGCTTAGGAATCTGGTACTCTAAAAACAGATTTACAAGCATTAGATTTTTTTGTATATGTGTGTGGTCATTTTAATCTTTCTGAAAGTGGTTGAGACCATATTTCTAGGCAGACTACAGTTCACATCATCCTGTTCTCTAAGTCTTGGATTGTCAATCTTATTGTCATGGCAAAAAAAAAAAAAGGGATTTCTCAACTCATTACTCCTGTGCCCAGACCTCTGAGCCTGGTGCGTGAGAGTGGCTCAGTGCCTTTCCCATAGCACCCCACATCCCCCCCTAGGCCCTACAGGAAGTCCCTACAGTCCACCCCTTGCACACGTGGAGCAAAAAGAGCTTCCTATGGGAGGTATCTCCCAGAGAAGACAGAAACCCGGGCCCTAGAGAGCCAGAAGAATTAAATTCCTGTTTCAGCTCTGCCATTGAATAATTAGGTAACTGTAGGCAGGTCACTTTGCTCCTTTGGACCAGCAATTTCTCATCTGAAAAATGAAAAACTTGGACTTAATTATCTCTGAAGTCACTTCTAGCAGAAATGTAACAATTCTTTGATTTATTAAAAAAATAACATCAATGATAATGACCAACAGCTAACACTTATTACGAGGCTCCAGGCACTTTCAAAGTCCTTAATATTTAATGTTCACTACTACCCTAGAATATAAGTACTGTGATGCAGAGTCCTGGACACAGAGAAGTTAGTAACTTGCCCAAGGACAGCCTGTAAGACAGAGTACTGTGATTTGAACCCAGAGGATCTGACTCCAGCCCCCAATTCTCAAATACTATTAATTGAAAGAGCACTGAAGAAAAATGATGTCACAATAAAAAGAAAAAGAAAAGAAAGCATGTCTTTGACTTTCTAGTCGTCGTGCTTTGTGTGGATTCTTCTTTCAACCTTGATGAAAGGGTATAATTAATCTGTAATCAAAGTCATAATAGAGTTTCCTGAGGAGGAAATCTTGTCATTGTGGTGCTCTGAACACAAGAGGGCGCTGTGGCAAAGCTTACTGTCTGCGCATCCTCTGCCGCAGAAGGGTGTAACTTCGTGGGACAAAGTTCAAAAGAAAGATGCCTTTTCTAAGACCTCATTTATCACCTCGGAATAGCCAGTCTTCATTCCTTTAAAATACAGAATAAAAATAACAGATAAATCAACACAATTACATTCCTCCTTGATAACATCACCAGTCTTCTTGAGGCCTGGCGTCAGCCCTCTGGTTTAGTGTTACATTATGGGGTGTGCGTGCCTCCTTAATACCCACCTTGCTGGTATGCTCCAGATGGCTGTCTTCTTAGCAATAGATCGAATTAAGCACCACAATGAGGGATATTTTATTTAAATCTGCTTTGAAAACATATTGCATGACTTATTCACATGTCTGGTTAGCTATCACACTGACATTCCATGTGATTGGAAATGAGAAAGATTGAAAGAAAGTAATTGTTTCACATGCAGCGGATGTACCTCTTTTGCTTCAGATGAGAATAGGCTGCACAGAAGAACTAGGGCTGATTCATGGAAGGCTTCCGGTAGCTAGACCCTGGAGGCTGTAAAAGTGGTTTGGAACTGTGTTTAAAAAATAATAATAATAGAGGGAATAGCGAGGTACCCAGGAGGAGCAGAGAGCGCCTGTTCCAGCTGTGGGAGCGTCCCATCAGATACATAGATGCTCTTAATTAATTAAGCTGCTAGTAAACTCTCGTGAGTGTGCAGGACAGGAGGAATTCATTTTCAAGCTTTGAAAAAAAAGATAAGTCTCGAGCACACAGCCCTGTGGCCCATGTGTTATTGCCGTGTTACCCATCAGTCAGCAGTTTTCCTCTCCTGTGCTGATAGATCTTTCCATACAGTTAGATGTGCTTAGAAAGGAAAGTTTCAAATCCTTACAAATGATTATAAACTGATGAACTGGAAGCCCTGGTCAGGAAACAATTGGAGCACTATCAATGGCTTGATGAAAGGACACAGTCTTTTTAATCCGCCAGGCTTTTATCATCAGTGTGGTTAAGACTATCTCTAGGAGGTGAGCAGAGCGCTTCAAACCTGGCTGTTGGCAAGGGAGAGAAAAAGCTCCCCACCCTCCCCTTAGCATTCCTCTGCTAATTTTCCATTTGTATTGCAATGAGTGTGCTTTGGCACTGAGTGAATTTTAAAGCTCCTGCTTAGCTGGCTGGGGGACAAGAAAAAACAAAGCGAAACAAGACCTCAGAGGACACTCATCTGTGGAGGCATAAAAAATAAACAGTCATTTCTGCTTTTGCGAAAAGCCACATGCACGTGGCTGGGATTCCCAGGTGGGCAAAGGAGAGCACTCAGTAGCACCTGCCCCAAACTCTCTACTCTCCCCTCTTTAGATGGGAAGAGATTCTGCTTTCCTATCTTGTCTCCAGTTTTTACCCTTAGTCCTTATTTTCTCTGTTTTCTCTCTCCTTTTCCACTGTGTGCTTAACTCCTCTTTCCCTCTTTCACTGTTTTCCTTTATTTTCTTTTTCATCTCTTTCTTTATACCTTCTCCAGGGTTTGCCAGTGGTTTTGCCTGGCAATATTGAGCTCCAAAGCCATTGTCATGAAAGTTTTCAGTCTTGGCTTGTGCTTAGACCAGCCTTTAACTATGCATCCTCAAAACAGCTGGTACCTAATCAAACTTTATTTTTTTTCTCTCTTTGTGAGAGAATTGAAGAAGATGATAACATGAAATGAAATCTAGGGCTTTAGAAAGAGTCACCAAACCAGGCCCAGTGGCTCATGTCCATAATCCCAGCACATTGGGAGGCTCACGGGGGGAATCACTTGAGGCTAGGAGTTCAAGACCAGGCTGGGCAACCAGCCCGATCCCATCTCTAAAATATATGTATATAAAATTAACTTGGCATAGTGGTAAGCAAGCATAGTCCCAGTTACTCAAGAGTCTAAGGCAACAGGATTGCTTGAGCCCAGGAGTTTGAGGCTCAGTGAGCTATCATTGTGTCACTGCACTCCAGCTTGTGTGACAGAGTAAGATCCTGTGGTGTCTAAAAAGAAGAAAAAGAGTTACCAGTTATTCATTTTTGAGAGGAGCAATGGGGAAATGCAATCATGGGGTAATAATAATCAGGACAAGAGCAGGGGGTATGTACTGCCTCCTCACCCTGCTGCCCTGAATGTGAGGAGGAAGCCACGTTGTTGGACCTGTAATGAGAAGCTTCAGAAGGTTGATAGAAAGTGATAATCTTGAAGAGATGGAGTCTGGGACACAGACTACATATCAGGACATCAAACATATCAGCTTGCTTGAATAAATGAGTGAATGAATGAATGAGTGAATGAAAAGTAGTGAAGGAAGCAGATGGTTGGGTTTGGGAGAAGAATATGCCTGAAAGATATATGACCACAGGGGGAGTCTCTCTTGTCTTCACAGATTTTTAACTCAGGAACAGACTTGCTAGTTATCTTGAGTGCAAAGTGCAAAAAGTAAAAATGGCCCTTAACGAAAATATGAGTCAGGCCTGTGTTAGAGATGACGAGGATGAAGACCTTTATGATGATCCATTTCCTCTGAATGAACAGGGTCTTAGTCCATTTTGCGTTCCTATAAAGGAACAACTGAGGCTGGGGGAATTTATAAAGAAAAGAAGTTCATTTGGTTCGTGGTTCTGCAGGCTGTACAAGAAGCATGGCACTGGCATCTGCATGTGGTGAGGGCCTCTCTCTCTTGCTTCCCCTCTGGCCATGTGATCTGGCCAGAGAGGAAGCAAGGAGTTGGTACCAGGCTTTTCTTAACAGCAAGCTCCCTGGGAGAACTAATAGAGTGGGGAATCCATTCATCCCTGAGGGAGAGTATTAATCTACTCAGAAGTGATCTGCACCTGCGTCTCAAACACTGCCCAGTGGACTCTACCTTAAATACTGGGGAGCAAGTCTTAACATTAGGTTTGGAGGGGCCAAGTATCTAAAACATAGCAGAGTCTCTTTGTGAAGGTCTTGAGATGAAATTGTTTGGGCTTTGGTTCCTGAGAGGGGTCCTGTCTTATTCAGCAGTCACGTTTTTTTCTAGATAAAATTGTTACTATCCTTTACACCTGGGGAGAGCCCATGTCTGAAAAGAAGAACACAAAACTGAACTTTAAATAGGAAAAAGGTGGCAAAGGGACTACTTCTGGGGGCACTACTTGAGCCCATAAGCAGTGGTTATAGGAGATCTGAGGGTACGGGGGCCTAGAGAGACAGGTCAGTTCTCAGGGTGGGGGCAGGATACAAGAGAGGGAGAGTGAGGGAAGGCTCGGAAGACAAGGTTTGAACACTTGGCCACCATTTTGCCTGGGATCATCAGGAGAAGCTCCTGATAGGGGAACATCATCCCAGGCAGGACACCAAGAGGCAAAGGCCAATATGCTCTATTTAGTAAGAGGGCAAGATAAGGGCCAGCGTGATAAGTGCGTGGAGCCCCATGGGCATCCAGTGAAATGGTCAGAATAAAACAGTGATGGATCACTCCAATTTAAAGTCCTTTCTTAGATGAGCTAGGCAAAAGGTTCCTGTCTTCCCCCTCTTTTCCCTGTAATGCATCCAACGATCTCAGGCATAGTAGATTTGAAGCTTGTGATAAGTAGTTGGCCAACATGTGTGCTGGCTTCTGTGACCTGCATCTCTGAGGGGGCCTGAGCTGTCTGTTGGTGGTGTGTGTGTGTAGCTGTGTTCACTGTTGGTGCCATCCAGGGAAATGTATGAATTAAAGTAAGGATAATTGTGATACTCCCCCAAACTGCCTTGTTATCCTTCTCCCTCTGCCCAGAGTAGGTCTCTTCCCTCCAGAAAGACCCAGAACCTTCTTTTTTTTTTTTTCTTCTGAGATGGAGTTTCACTTTTATTGCCCAGGCTGGAGTGCAATGGCGTGATCTCGGCTCACTGCAACATACTCCACCTCCCAGGTTCAAGTGATTCTCCTGCCTCAGCCTCCCAAGTAGCTGGGATTACAGGCATGCACCACCACGCCTGGCTAATTTTTATATTTTTAGTAGAGACAGGGTTTCACCATGTTGGCCAGGCTGGTCTCGCTATCTATGAGAGCCAATCTTTCCTATCAGTGCCCCAGTAAGAGAAGCAGAGGAGCATTAGGTGAGCTATCCTGAGCTCATGGTGGGAGGGTAGGCTGAACCAGGGTGTGCTGCCCAGCTGTGGCTCCGTCAGTTTCCATAAGGCTTCAGCTTGATCAGTGCAGCACGAACTTGTGGCATGTTGGGGGCTTGGGAGATTGACAGCACCCTAAAAAGCCCTCAAAACATGATCAAGGAGACAAACAAGAATGAGAGACATATCTTCACTATTGCCAGCCTATTAACCTATTACAAACTCTGTTTTTAGAGATCAGCCATTAGTGTTTCCTTCTGAAATTATTATGCTGTGATTTCCTCCACAAACTGAGATATGCCTGGTGAAATGATCTAGTTTGTAAACTAATTTAGATTATATTTTAAAGAATAAATATTTTCTTCAAAGTTATCTGATTTTTGAACGATCGTGACTTTACTTTTGCTCTAGTAATGCAGTTTCTGAGAATAAATGAGAATCTCAGTTTTGTAATATGTACCCAGCATTTTTCTTCTTCCAGTTATTGGGGGCACACCACTGGGGATGTGGTGGGGGCTGGAACAGGGCAGATGCCATGTGCGGGTCTCTGCTTCTCAGAGGAGCTTCAAAGCTGACTGCCAACCGTGTGGTAATCTCCACCTCTTTGTCTTCTGTCTTAAAGGAAGTCAGCCACCCTAAATTGCAGCCTCTCATGTGCACCTGTCTGTGGAGAGTGTAGTTTTCCAGCAGGCTCTCGGTGTCTATAATTTTGAATTTACTTTTGGAGTGTGTGTGTGTGGTATGTGTGGTGTGTGGGGTCGGGGGTGGTGAGACCAGCTCTGACATGTTTCCAGGGCCATTCAGTGGCACCCTGGCCAGATCCTGCATGCAGCATTTCCCAACAACTCTTGATGGTCTCTGTCTCACGTGTCATAATTCAAAAGCAGAGCCATGGATTGTGTGCGGTAGATTCACCCTCCGACACTGGAGAGTCCCATCTCTGTACCAGAGCGGACACCTGGACTTCCTCTGGCTTTCTCTGGGGAACTCTGCCTGGCAGAAGCCCTCAGCCGTGCACTAGGACAGTTCCGTGGGCAGCGGCAGGAAGGCTTCAGTCAGTGAACAGCATGAAGACAGCCTGATGCATGCAAGGCATGGGATGTGGTTTTCTGGACAGATCAATACCTGTGTCTCAAAAATGAGAACTTTCAGTTTAGTCCCTGATCTCTTACGCTATTGAATTATGTGTACTTCAGTCCCTTCAACATTGACTTTCTTTCATTCTTTGTTTTTTAAATCTCCCATCTTAGTAATGAAAAAAAATGTATGTGTCATGTGGTTCTTTTGTAAGGTTCTTTTTCTCCATTTGCTTGAAAACTTTCTTATTACTCCTAACTCCTTTTATGGATTTAATGAAACCAAATGCTCCTGAAAGTCCAGCCCTGATCTAGTGATACCCGCACTCTCTGGCTCCCTAACAGGACCCCACGGTCTGATGCGCCCGCTGCACACAGAGCGGCAGAGATTCTTCAGCTTTAAAGTGTCTACATCATAAATTGGAAAATGCCTTTCTAGGACCGAAGTTGTAGCTGTTTCCTAGACTTCTGTTTATTTTCCCTTTCTTTACCCACTCCTGTTTGAAATTCTGCTGTTGTTTGCATACTGTTTGCCGTTGTGTCCCTCTTTCCATCTGTTCTTTAAAAAAAATCAACTGAGTTTTATTTTAAACCAATCCAGATGACAGGCACACAGTCTTCACAATGCTTCGGAAACCAGTTGAAGAAAATTCTCGTTAAATTACTCATCCACTTAACTCGTTTTCCAAATATGATCTATTGTTGGGGTGCCTGCCTGTTTTCAAGATAAGTGCATATTTCAGAGGCAGGTTCCTTGTACCCCAGATAAGCAATTATTGAAATTGGCTTTGACATACACTTTCAGTTTTAATTTTTTCTTTTACATTCTGAAATAATCTCCGCTTGGATGGAGCTTCCCACTACCATATATATATATATAAAGATGTTTCAGGCATGCATCAGGAGTTTGTCTATTCCATGAAAAAGACATTGCTGTGGAAGAAGAGGGCGGGGGCCTGATGTCCTTCCTGAGCAGCCCTGCAAGGGGCTTCAGCTCCAGGGCCTAATCTCACAAGCACTGACTCTGCGCCCAGAGTTTCTAACAAGATCTTCTGCTGTAAAGTGGCCATGTGAAGGAGACCTTGGGAAGAAAACCCACTATCTGATATTGAGTCTCCATGAAAGATTTGGGAGTCTTTCCCATCAGTGCCCCAGTAAGAGAAGCAGAGGAGCATCAGGCGAGGCTACTAATCACCCTTTCAAAGCCTATTAGAGATCAGCGATTTACAGTAGGGCTGCAGATTGGAAGCAAAGCGGACTCCAGCCTGATAGCAGTCAGAAGACTTGTGTTTCAGCCTCTTTCTATGATGTCCCTTGGCTAGCGCCCCTTCCATAGCATTGGGTCTTACATGACGGGCCAATTAGTGATCTGGAAACCAGCATGAATAGAGTACTTATAAAACCTGGTGGCGCACTCACAGAAGGGAATGAGCCGGGAGGGTTTAGAAATTGTAAGGACAAGTTTACTAGTGAGAAGGCAGGTTAGGAATATCGTTAAGGAAAATTCAGATGATAAATTTCCTTCTGTCAAGGAAAATGGGTTCAACCTCATAATTAGATCATTCCCGCAGAGCCGAGGAACTGCAAAAGGCATGGATCTCCACTGCGTGGGGAGACTGACTCTCAGAACAGAAAGTTGTCAGAGGGGTTCTGTGTGGAAAATGTAATTGGAATCCCCAGATTATGACTTCTGTCATTGGAAGATCATCTTAAATAATCTTTTTTTTTTTTTCTTTTTTTGAGACAGAGACTTGCTCTGTTGCCCAGGCTGAAGTGCAGTGGTGCGATCTTGGCTCACTGCAACCTCTGCCTCCCGGGTTCAAGCAATTCTCCTGCCTCAGCCTCCTGAGTAGCTGGGACTAAAGGCACTTGCCACCATGCCCAGCTAATTTTTTGTATGTTTAGTAGAGACAGGGTTTCACTAGGTTGGCCAGGCTGGTCTCAAACTCCTGACCTCAGGTGATCCACCCACCTTGGCCTCCCAAAATGTTGGGATTACGGGCATGAGCCACTGTGCCCAGCCTTAAATAATCTTAAATAGTCATGTTCAAACACATGGTCTGGCCAAAGACTTCCTAACTCATTCCCATTTGTTTTGTCCCTTCCATTCAAAAACACTTGTTTTTTCATTCCTATGAACAGAAGCATCCAGGTTAAAAAAAAAAAAAAAAAAAAAACTTGTTTTTATAGTCTTCTGCTTCAAAACACTAAAACAACTTATCCATGCATTAACCGTTTGAAGTATGAAGAATACCATAGCATTAAATGAGATACCAGTGAAGACATGAAAACAATCTCCAACAGAAACTAGAGTGCAGATGTCCTAAATCCTCAGGATCCAGGCAGAGCATCATCTGGATGTGGCCATCGGGTTCTCTACCAACCTTACCTGGACCTCTAACTTGTCTAACCCATGGATATCAACTCGATTAAAAAGTCAGTCTCTATCTTTGTAAATCTGCCCCTGTCTCTGGCAAGCTGAATTTTTATTAAGCTGTGACAAACACTTATTGCTGTGATGTTTGGAGGAGATGATCCAGGATGCTGTCAGTGATGGGGAGAGAAGATTCTGCAGCTGAGCCTGTGAGGACATGAGCCACCAGCCCCTGGCCCTGGTAAGTGAAGGTCACCTGTCAGCCAAGTGTTGGTCAGCTGGGGGGTTCCTCGTCCTGCTGCCTGGGTGCTTTGGCAATGTCTGCTGCTGTGGGGGATAGCCAGCTGCCTACCAAGGTTTGAAATCATTAGTAGTATTGACCACCCCTTGGGTATTTGGGCAATTCACTTCCCCTGGCCTTGACCTCACTGTTTTCTCATCTGCAAATAAGAGAAAGAGCTGAGATGATCTATAAAATTCCCTCTAACACATCTGGGTCTATCATTATTTAAACATATTAGTTTGAAGGAAACTCAACTGTACTTCCTCTAAATTGCCAAGTACAGGGCTCCATGGTCATTTTCACTCTCCTGTCTGGTGATAGCAGGTGTGGCTTGGCTTTGCTCTTCTCCTTCCTTCCAACTTTCTCCTAAGGTCTGCAATGGACAACTTAGATCATTCACAATTCCCCAGCATAGGTTGGCTTGGGAAGTGGGGCCACAAGTAAAGAGAACCAAAGAGGGGAAAAAGCATAAACCAAACTATACCAAAAGGTATGTGAGTGGCTAGGCCACACTGGTTAATGGTCCATGGTGTAGTCCATTAATTCAGCTTCCTAGGAATGTTCCTGAACTGGTTTCTATTTGGAAATGATTGATAAATGTGGGCTGCAAAAGGCCCAAGAGCCCCAATATACAGCAAGGACATTCTGAAGGACCCCCTCTGATATACTTGGGATGTGTCCCTGCCCAAATCTCACGTTGAAATGTACTCTTTAGTGTTGAAGGTGGGACCTGGGGTAAAGTGATTGGATCATGGGGGTGGATCCTTTGCGAATAGTTTAGCACTATCCCCCTAATTGTACTGTCCTCGTGGTAGTGCGTTCTCATGAGATGTGGTCATTTAAGAGTGTGTGGCACCTCCCCCTTTGCTGTCTTTCTTCTGCTTTTGTCATGTGATATGCCTGGTCTCTTTTTGCCTTCTGCCGTGACTGTAAGCTTCCTGAGGCCTCCCCAGAAGCCAAGCAGATGCCAGCATCATGCTTCCTGTTAGGCCTGCAGAACAATAAACCAATTAAATCTCTCTTTTTTATACATTACCTAGCCTCATGTATTTCTTTATAGCAATGCAAGAATTGCTTAATACACCATCCCATCTCATATGTCTTTTAGCATCTTAAGTTCCTAACAAGATGTAGCAACAGTGGTGCCAGCTTACAGAGCAAGCTCACCTTTTGCAGAAATAGCATAATTGTCACTGACCCGTGGTAGTTGCAATCTGGGTTTTAAAGCTTTGTGTCTGAACACTCCACTGGTTTTAGCATTCCTGAATCCTAGAATTCAGTGCTGCAAATGAGCATCAAGAGGATTTGTGGCTTTCAGGGGCCATAGCAGGCTGCCTCTGAAGCCATAACAGAGGTGCGCAGGCTACAGCTGGGGTAACCATGACTGATTCTTTTCTGCTGCTGCCTCAGTGTCAGGTGTGTGGACTTCCTTTGTCCCTCCCCGCTTTCTTTTTTGACTCTTACCCTCATGGTTAATGGTAAAGCGAAGGCTTAGGGAAATGGGCAGGATGTGTAAGGGTGCCCACTGCTAAATGGTTCTACCTGGTGGAGACAGCCCTGATGGGAGCCACAACACAGTACTGATATCATAGCCATCCAAAGGGCTACTCTGGAGGGACTACGGTTACATGATCAATGGGTCAAGTCAGCAGTCAAGGAAATCTCCCCAACAAGTAAAGAACTAAAAATTAGAAGGGAAGATTTAGTTTAATATGAGGACCCTTTCTTTTTTTTTTTTTCGAGATGGAGTTTCACTCTTGTTGCCAAGACTGAAGTGCAATGGTGCGATCTCAGCTCACTGCAACCTCCCCCTCCCAGGTTCAAGCGATTCTCCTACCTCAGCCTCCCGAGTAGCTGGGATTACATGCGTGGGCCACCACGCATGGCTAATTTTTTGTATTTTTAGTAGAGACAGAGTTTCTCCATGTTGGTCAGGCTGGTCTTGAGCTCCCAACCTCAGGTGATCCACCTGCCTCGGCCTCCCAAAGTGCTGGGATTATAGACGTGAGCCATTTTGCCCGGCCAAGGACTCCTTTTTTATCAAGAGCTCTGTGACACCCACCATTCTGGGGGGTGGCTCATATGAGTCTCACTGCAGAGGCCAACCTTGTACAGCAAGGAAAATGTACTGGATGTCCACAGGCATCTTCGTCATATAATCCTGACCTAGGTTATTGACAAGCACTGTTACGGTTTTGAGCAGTAAGAGAAAAAGGTCATGTTGTACTAGTGACTCAACATAAGTGTAATGGCTAAATTCAATGTACAATGGAACTGTAACTTAACTCCTTTACTGTTTAAAGAAACGTCAAGATA
This sequence comes from Ateles fusciceps, assembly GCA_036589455.1. NCBI lineage: Eukaryota > Metazoa > Chordata > Mammalia > Primates > Atelidae > Ateles > Ateles fusciceps. Next base: position 2,761,997 of record JAZHEH010002229.1, read on the forward strand.
CACGCATCCAGAATTCTGTATTTTTATAACTCTCGTGTTGGCAGAGGGGGAAAAAAATAAATATTGACTTAATCCCACCAAGTAAAGGTTAAGGTACTCAAGTCTTATTTCTGGTTCTTACTAACCAACTTTCATCTTGATACTTGAGTACCATGAGTTTCTGGTTCCTCTTTCCATTGGTGTTCAATGGATGTTGGGTATTAATGTTATTTTAGGTATGCTCTATGAGGTTGTATGGTACAGCTGCCCACTATCAGCCTATTGGTGCGACATACATGTTCAGATCAGGTTTTTTTCTCCATGTAACTTTGCATATTTGCGTTTACATTTAAAACAAAAAACACAACTGAAGAATAGGAATGCATGATTGATGTGCACGGAATCAGCTTATTTCAGCTGAACAGACGAAAATAAAAAATGACTTAATAGCTAAATTCAAAGATGTAAAAAGAGTGCATGGTAAAAGGAAATTGAGTGGTATCTCAATTCATATTCACTGAGGGCAAGATGAAGATAAATGAACTGAAATTGCAGCAGAAAGGAAATAGACATTAAAAATCAAACTTCATAACTTCAGAAAGTAGTCTTTTGAGGTGTCTGATGCAAAGAAATGGCACTGATATCTTAAAACAGCTTATTCTTTTATTTTATTAATATTTATTAAGCATATTCTATCAGGCAGGTGCTGGGCCTGGTGCTGCAGGTACATTGATGAACAAAACAGATAGGCACTCTGAATGCCTGGCCGGTAAGTCTAGTTGGAGAGGAAAACTTAAATCAAAGATGCAGACAGGCAATTAAAATTGTTACAGGTGACATGAAGAAAGGTAGGAGAGTGTGAAATGGGCCACCTGACCAGGCTAGGGGCAGAGCACAGAGAGACTGCTCTGAGGAAGTGACAGGTTCAGAACTGAGGTACAGTAGTAACAGATGAGGATAAAAGAGCCCCAGACCAGCTGGACAAGCACCTGTGCAAAGACCACACGGCCACAGGGGTTTGCTGACTTCAAGGGATGGAAAAAAGACCAGTGAGGTCAGCAGAGATGGGGAGCTGAGAGGGGTAGCCCTGGGTTCAAGACACAGGCAGGAACCGGACCAAGCAGGTTCTTGAAGCAACAGAAGGACTTTCATCTTTACGTAAATGGCAGTGGAAAGTTGTCAGTGTCATTGGCATTTTGTAAATGCCTTTTTTACTGGAGTGTAATATGCATGCAAAAAAACACCCTTAGAGGTGAGCTGGGCGAATTTCATTGTGAACACATCTTACAGCCAGTACCAAATCAATAAGCAGGACATTAAAAACCCCCCCAAAAGTCACCCTTAGCCCTTCCAAGTCCCCAGCATGTTCCAAAGGCAACCCCTGTCCTGACTGGTAGCAACACTAGGTTAATTTTGACCATTCAGATATTTTGTATAAAGGGAGTCATACCATATGTATTCTCTGTGCCTGGCTTCTTTCACTCAGCAACATGAGACCCATCCAGGTTGCCACTTATAGCCATAGATTACTGTGTGAATAGAACATGATTTAATTATCAGTTCTGCTGTGGTGGACATCTGGGTACTGTTTGGCTGTTTGGAATAGTTCTGCAGGTTGAGTATCCCTTATCTGAGATGCTTGGCATCAGAAGTGTTTCCAGTTTTTTTTTTCAGATTTTGTAATATTTATATGATACTTACTGGTTGAGCATTCCTAATCTGAATATCTGAAACTGAAGTACTCCAGGGAGCATTTCCTTTGAGTGTCATGTCTGTTCAAAAAATTTCAAATTTTAGAACATTTCAGATTTTGAGATTAGGGATGCTCAGACTGTACTATGAGCTACTTGGTGATTCTATTTTACCTGCTCTTGGGTGTTTTTCTAAGAGTGGAATTTCTGGGACTAAAGGTATACATATGTTCAACACTGATGGATCCTGCCAAGCAGTTTTTCTGAAGTGGCTGTTCCAATTTGCATGCCCACCAGCCACGCATGAGAGCTCTCTTGGAAGGTTTGCTGTAGCCAGTGATATGATCACATCTGTGCTTTTCAAAGGCCGTGTGGCCTCCTGTGAGGAGAATGGACCAGGGAGGCAGGAGTGCCTGGAAGGACCTGTGGGGGCTGTGATGGTGGGTCCGGCAAGCAGAGACGGGGAAAGGCTGGTATGGAAAGAAGTACTAGGAGCCAGGAGAGATGGGTGGGAAAATGGCTGATGGGCCCAGGGGATGTTTTGGGTTGGGGGGCATGGGGGGCAGGAGAGGGAAGAGATGACAAGAATGACCCTGTGCAAGACATAGGCGGGGAACCAGATCGGTGGTCTATGATTGGTTAGATGGTAGTGTTTAAACTCTGGAGCTAGTTCAGAGATGAAGAGGTGTGGATCATAATTCTAGTGCATTAAGAGTATATAATTTGAGGTGCATTAGAGATGTCCAAATGGGAATTGAAGCAATTAGACACAGAGGTCTGGACTCAGGTGAAGTCCCAGTGGACATTTAAACTTGAGAGTCATTGTGGCAACATGGGTGAGAGCTGTGGTTTGAATGTTTGTGCCTTCCAAAACTCATGTTGAAATTTATCCCTAACGTGGCAGTATTGAGAGGTGGGGCCTTTAAGAGGTAGTTGGATCATGAGGGTTTTGCCCTTATGAGTGGGTTAATCTATTCATGGATTAATGAGTTAATGGGTTATCCTGTGAGTGGGACTGGTGGCTTTATAATAACAATAAAAAAGAGAGACCTGAATATAGTACATTAGCATGCTCAGCCCTCTCACCATGTGCTGCTTTGAGACCCTACAGTGTCCCCACCAGCAAGAAGGCTGTCATCAGATGCCGCCCCTAGACCTTGGACTTCTTAACCTCTGTAACTGTACAAAATAAATCCTTTTCTTTATGAATTACTCACTTTCAGGTATTCGGTTAAATGCAATAAAAGCCAGACTAAGATAATGAGGAAATGTCACCTGGGTTGAGAGTAGCGAGAAGAATGTCTCATTTTATTATTTCTTATTTTAGAGAGAAGTTATTCAAATTGAAGTCTGAATACTTAAAAAGATTTTGCTCTTGATTTTGTTTCCAGTGAAAGCTTCTTAGGCATGTGTTTATTTGTAGGGTAGAGATGGTAACACTATTCCGGGACCGACAGGTTCGTACGCCCACTGCACAGTGATAGACCCATTACATGGAGACAGCGGGATTTGCAGCAGAAAAAGAGTTTAAAGGTCAGAGGGCGCTGAGTAGGAAGGGGAGGAGACCCCTCCAATCCCTCTCTCCAAGGTGTTCTGGGCTGGAGTTTTTAAGGGGATCATGGAGAGCAAGGCAAGGGAGGTGAAATGATCAGGATGTAGAAACTATTCTTGGGTGGGTCAGCTCCTAGGGGCCCTCAGACCAGCCGAGTGAGCCGTTTCCTCAGAATGTGGGACCTGAAGGAATCTCTGGAAGGAAAAACTTAATGTTTCATGATGTTTAAGGTGTGATCAATAGAGCAGTTAAGGGGAACTGTGATCTAGGGTCTACGTGATTCTATGACAGTAGGCAGCAAACAGCTCTGGGGGAAGGGGTTGGAGTGCAGGCTGGTCTCATGATTAATGGTGAGTGTGCTGCAAGCTGGTTTTTTTTTTTCCTTTCTCTCCTCTCTTTCTTCCCTGATTAATTTTATTTAAAAACATTTATAGGGACAGTTTCAACACCATGGTGTGGGCAAGAGAAGAGAGTGAGATACCTTGGTCTCTGCTGCAGGGCATCACTGTGGCCAAGAAGGGACTTTCCCGGGCAACAGGGCCTCTGCATTGGTGTGCTTGAGCTGCCGTAACCAAGGACCAAAAACCAGGTGGCTTAAAGAATAGACACATGTTGTCTCACAATCATGGAGGTTAGATGTCTGAGACCAAGGCGTTGTCAAGATGGCAGGGCTCTCAGGAAGGATCTGCTCCAGGCCTCTCTCCTTGGCTTGTAGTTGGCCGTCTTCTCCCTCTGTCTCTTCTCATGGTCTTCCCTCTGTGTCTGTATTTGTGTCCAAATTTCTCCTTTTTGTTACAACCCCAGTCATATTGGATTAGGGCCACTCTAATAATCCCATTTGAACTCTGATAACCTCTGTAAAGACCCTATGCCCAAATAAGTTCCCATTCTGAGGTCCTGGGGGTTAAGAACACCAATAGACTTTTTATGGGGGGGAAACAATTCAACCCATACACACTCACAGCCAGGGTCCTGCTTCAAGGCCAGTACTTCCCCCTTCCTTCACATGCAGGTGAAGGGAGGTGGCAGGTGACTCTAACTAGTGCCCATTTCGTGTCTCATTCAGTCAGAGTTTCCAGAGCCCGTGAAAATGTTCTCATCACACAAGGCTTCCGAACAGCGAGAAATTTTGAAGCAAGAACCTGACAATAAGCATCACTCTCATTCATTGTGTGCCATGTCCTTGCAAGTTCACGTCTAACCCTCACAACAGCCTGCACAGGCCTGATTTTCCACCGTTTCATTGATGAGCATCTGAGACTCGGGAGCATAAAGGAACTTGCTTGAGGTCACATGGTCGGTCAGTAGATACTCAGGGTCTGAGCCCAGGCTTGCCAGCCCACCTCCACTCCTCCCTGCTGTGGGCCCAGGGCCCAGAAGCCATAAGGGGACTCAGCTTTTCTTTCAGGCTTTACAGGCACAGGGTATGTAGCAGAGTAAATAGGGGCACAGTGATTTTTAATGGTTAACTTCTGGGTGAATGCACTATTCTTGCCATCTCAGGCTGATTTATTTGCAGCACTGGTAGTCAGGGTCCCTATAGCAAGGGAAGAGATAATCTCTAAATATTTCCTGGAGCCATGAGAAACAGCCAGGTAAAGAAGCATCCTTCTTTCAGCTGGAACGTGGTGATGTTTCCTGTCATCTCAAATGAGGTGATCTCCAGAATCCCCCCAATCCTGTCTCATTCATTCAGGCATGAAAAGAGAGAAACATACTCGACAGGAATTAGATTTGGAAGTCTCTCAGAGAAAATGTGTTTGATTTTTCTGTCCACACCTCAGTAGTTTATTTCACACTGCGCTTATTAGTCTCTTTGTCTCACTTCTTCTTACATAAATCCTTCGGGTGGCGTTGAATCAACAAAACATATTGGATAGGAAATATACCATGGATCATGTTGCATCATGCTGCTGGACCTGCGTATTGTAATTTGTACCTTATTTACTGTCTATGCAATGAAAAGGTTTTTAAGTTTTTGGGTGAGAAAGGTTTAATCACTGTCCTCCGTCAGGTTTGCAGCACGGAGCCAAGTGCATTTGGCGTGATGGCGTGTATTTGGACCTGTCCTTGGAAGTCAGGCCTGCGATTAGCCAGGGCAAAGGATTCCTTATCTAGGTGTGAATGTGGAATGATCTGAAATGTGTGGACAGTCTATTATGTGTTCATCACTGTGCCTCATGATGGGCCTATAGGGATGTCTGTGACACATAGGATATAGGGCCAGGCACCTGGTTGTTGATATCAGATATGCAGGAGAAGAAGGAATGGGTGGGGGTTGGAGAGAGCACAAGCACAAGCATAAGACGGTTCTGCTCCCAAGAGGCTCATGCGTAGCTCAGTGCTGTAGACACGTGGGGAGCAGCCCTAGCACAGAGCAACAGATCCTGAGGCAGGTGCCCACTGCTGATGTGAGCAGGAAGAGATGTGCAAGTCAAGGGCAACAGATTTGGTTGTTGAGATTAATAAGAGGAACCAAGACATATTCCCAAGAGAAAAATGATACTTAATCTGGGTCTTTAATAGCCATTCATTCATTCATTCATTCATTCTTCATTCTCTCTATAATATTAGAGTTTTAATATGTACCTAGAAATGTTCTAGGTATAGGAAATTAAGCAATGAACAAAAAAGACAACCCTTCCCCCACCAACCCCTTGCCCTCAGGAGCTCACATTCCCATAGGTAAGTGGTAGTGATGTGGAGAGGGACTGGTCTGGTGAAAGGAACAGCGCCAGTCACTACACAGGGTCTTGTGATGAGGTTGGTGTGAGTGGGTGGCCATGTGGGGCAAGTCAGAGAGGAGGCATAGAGTCGCCAGGTGCAGGATCCCACATAAGGAGTCTGGGCCAAGCCAAAGGGCTTTCTCCTGAAGGCCTCAAGGGGCCACTGTTGGTTTCAGCAAGGTGGGAGGTCATATTGTCAGACTTGCACAGGGCAGCTGGGTGCAGGATAGAGGCAGATGAGGACACAAGCAGGGAGCCCAAGGCCTGGAGAGACCTGGGGGAGAGAAATTCAGGGTAAGGATGAGGATTTCGGGATGACTTTCACTGCTGGCTTCTCTGACTACATGGGGGATGGTGCCATCGACTGAGGGTAGGATAGAGGAAAAGGATCAGGTGCAGGAGAAACATGATGCGTTCAGGGTTAGACACGTTGCTTGTGAATTCCAGAATTCTGCCAGCCTCACCTGAGAGCCCATCAGTAGTGAGAGAGGCTTCTTACTGTGGAGGAAGCTTTGGAATGCTAATGAAAGATGGCCAGCTAAATAAATGACATGCCTGGTGGTCTGACATGTCAAATCCTGAGAGTCCCTTGCCTAACGTGGGTGGCAGGGGAATGGCAGTTCACATTCACAATCTAAGTTTTGAGAGATGAGAATCATCTCCTTTGGGGTGGGGCAGCTGCATTCCACATACAGTACCCAGCCACTCAGTGGGGGGGGGTGGTGCAGTTCCCAGGGTCTCATGTTCCTGCTCTGCAGAAACAGCCTCCGAGTGTGACAGAACCCAGATCTTTTTTGGACAGTTTTGCATCTGACACATTGTTGGTATTTGATAACATTTGTTATGCTAATATAACCAATACGATAACAGGAAAATCAGAAAATCCCATGTGTACTCAATGTTTAGCTTCCACTTATAAGCGAGAATGTGTGGTATTTGGTTTTCTGTTCCTGCATTAATGTTCTTAGGATAATGGCTTCTAGCTCCATCAATGTTGCTGCAAAGAAGATGATTTCATGCTTCTTTCTGTGGTTGTATAATATACCATGGGGTATTTGTGCCACATTTTCTTTATCCAGTCTACCCATTGATGAGCATTTAGGTTGATTTCATGTCTTTGCTATTGTGAATAGTGCTGCAATGAACATACATGTGCATGTGTCTTTATAATAGAACAATTTATATTGCTTTGGGTGTATAAGAACAGTAGACATTGGGACCTACTTGAGAGTGGAGGGTGGGAGGAGGGTGAGGATTGAAAAACCACCTATTAGGCACCATATGTGTTACCTGGGTGATGAAATAACCTATACAACAAACCTCCATGACATGCAATTTACCCATATAACAAATTCCTATGTGGACCTCTGAACCTAAAATACAAGTCGGAGAAAAAAAGAAAACCAGAATATAATCTGGGCTATGTCTGTTTTTGTGCAATTGGTTTTACAGAAGGAATTAACCTGCGATGGGAGAAAGAATGCATTTAGTGCAGGAATACATGAGGGGAGGCTTTCCTTTTCCCCTCCTCTCCACAGTCTCCCCTAGGATTTTTTGTCCTTCTGTGGCCCACGTGATCCATGGCCAACTGGCTTTAGAAGTTGTTATTAATAGTTCACCATGCTCGTTTCCATGAAACAGAAGGAAATGCAGCCTCTTCAGTTGATGTTTAGTTAGCAAACCAGCAGTTTGAGACCAGCTGGTCGTAACAGACATTTTTTAATAAAACTTACCTCCGAGTTGAAATAAAAATGCTGCCTCAGAGATTTTGTCCTGAAACGTATGAAAAAATGACAGGTGGGATCCCTCATGCAAAACTTCTGCTAGGGCTAAAGGAAAATATCTGATAAGGTTGTTTGCCCATGGGGGGAAGGATTAATTGGATTTTCTGTCTTGCCCCTAGTGTCTGACCCTCTGTTATTATGCCAGGACCACAGAAGTTTTAAACGCTGAGTCATAGTTTATCGTTTTAGCATTTTTGAGCTATGGAGATAAGAGTGAGGGAGAGGAGTTTGGTAGGGGAATAAGTTCCCACAATACTCCTGTGACAATTATTGTTTGTCTGAAAATGTGAAGCCAGATATTCAATCCTGATGTAGCCTGTTCAAAGCAACCCCAACCGGGCAATGAAAGCCTCAGCTGAGGACCATAGGATTGAATCCAGGCTCCCCTCTTCAAGTACCTCCTCATGCTACTGCGTTTATGTGGGTAATCTAGGACTATGTCTGCAGTTTGTTTCACCATTTTCTGGATCTCTTCTAAACCAGTCTGTGTGTCAATCCTGTGGATATGCATTTTACGAATGATACTCTGAGATATGTTCTCTCTAATAGTGTCTGTGGTGGCAGTGGAAAAAGGGGAGGAGGTGGAGAAAGAGGAGGTAACAAGAGAAAGAATTGTAGGGAGCTTGAGCTAAAGGCAGACGCTAAGACTGCAAGATCAAATGATTCCCACTGAGTTGTCCTATTCTCTGTCTTTGTTTTCAGTGGCCATAACAGAACACCACAGATTTGGTAATTTATAAAGAGCAGGAACATATTTCTTATTGTTCTAGAGACTGGGAAGTTCAAGACCACGGGGCTGGCTCAGTGGAGGGCCTTGTGCTGTGTCATGCCGTGGTGGAAGGTGGGAAAGGCAGGGAGGGCAAGGGAGAGGGAGCAAGTGGGGGGCCAAGCTTGTCCTTTGCCTTTTTTTCTTTTTTTCTTTTTTTTTTTTTTTTTTTTTATGACAGAGTCTCGCTCAGTTGCCAGGCTGGAGTGCAGTGGCACAATCTTGGCCCACTGCAACCTCCGCATCCCGGGTTCAGGTGAACTCAGCCTCCCAAGTAGCTGGGATTACAGGCACCCGTCACCATGCCTGGCTAATTTTTGTATTTTTAGCAGAGACAGGGTTTCACCCTGTTGGCCAGGATGGTCTCGATCTCTTGACCTAGTGATCTGCCTGCCTTGGCCTCCCAAAGTGTTGGGATTACAGTCGTGAGCCACCGCACCTGGCTGCTTGTCCTTTTCTAATGAACCCCTCCCACAGAAACAGCATTAATCCATTCTAGAGGGTGGTGCCCCCATGACCCAAACACCTCCCATTAGGCCCCATCTCCTAACACTGCCATATTGGGATCAGATTTCCAACACATTAGCTTTGGAGGACACGTTCAAACCATAGCACTCCCCTATAGCAATGAGTAATAACCTCTTGGTGATTTTGCTTATTAAATAATATTGACAAGGCTTCCTCTTTACGGTTTGCTTGTGGTAAATCTTCAAAACTCTTGGGTAGTTTCTGTGGATTTAAAGTTCCAGGTGTGGTTGGTTGTTAAGGAAAGAATTTCCATGAGAGAAAAACGTGTCTGAGTTTTGAATAAAGAAAGACATACATATGGGCAACTAAAATGCCCTTTTTTCACTCTTCCTTCCCTCAGGCTCTAAATACCTTAGCTGAATCAGTCAGTCTGGTCTGCACGTGTATTTACAGACATGTATCTCATGGAATACAAACAATATGTGCTTCGCCTCAAGGTTTTGTTACTTTGTTCCTTGCTTGTAAGTTTTACAAAATGATTTAAAATACTCAGTGCTCAACTCCAAAAGCTGATAAAACAGAATGAAGACATTGGGTATGATTTGGAAACAAGTAAAACAGAACAGGCCTGACTACTTTCTAATATAATTAAAGTGCAAGTTATTATTCTGCTTTCTCCAATATCAGACAGCTGGTTCCTTCTTGAAGCAACTCTTAAAGACAGATGGACCAGCCATGTCTGAAGTGCTGGCTTCTCTGTGGCTCCCATTTTCCCGTTTATCCTAGTGGCTTGACTTCTTCACTTGCCAACCTCCGTTCTCCCTGGCACCAAGGAGTTATGTAGCATTGACTTGTTCTTTTCCATTTGAAGGTGGAAGGCTGAACATAAGGTGCCAGACTGGGCTATTTTATTCATAGACAGATGGATTCGCTCCATTTGTGTAAAGAGTTTCCTTTGTAGAATATCCGAATCCTGGTATTCCTTTAAATGGATGTATAATCCCTATCCCCACACTTTTCTCCCAAACCTGTGAGTTATACCATTGAGTCTACAGGACTGGGCAGTTACAACCTGGGCATTAGTCCAGTTTTCTGTATTCTACTACAAAAACTTGTTTCTGTTGTTTAAAACATGGGATTATTTGTGAGTTATTGCTCTAGAAATGAACATACCTGAATTTACTGAGGATTTAAACTAATTACTGACATCAAATTGGTTCAAGGAAGTAGGGGAAATAAAGCAAGAATTGACAACTATTATTTGCTTCATTCTAATTTTAGGGCCCTTCAGCTTTAAAGGTGAATTATTCCTTGTTTTACACTTGGAGTATTTATTTTATGAATAGGTAAATTACAATAACAAAACCTACATGGTTATGAAAGTGGGAGAGCTACAGCTACGCATACCAACATGGGTAAATCTCCTGTAAATCTTCTCATGTCCGTGAGCAAAGCAAGTTCCAGAAGAATGCCCACAGTATGAGACCAATTATTTTGTTTAAAATATGCAATGCAGCATTCCATATGTCTTAAGGACACATACATATGAAAGGAAAGGATAAATCCATGTTTGGGAGTGATAAACCCCTAAAAATAGTTTCTTCTGGGGGAAGCAGTGGAGCAGAATGCAATCTAGGCAGGGTACTGAGGGAATCCTTACGTGATAGTGGACAGGGATGGATTTGTGAGTCGAGAAGAGCAACTGCATGGCATCTGGAAGGCGTGCTGGCCCTGGGCTCCCAGGCAGAGGCTGTTTGCATGGTCAGCAGATAGGAAGGTGCTATGGATGTGGGGGGGCAGTCTGAATGCCAGCACAGGCAAGCCAAGTGAGCAAGGGGAGGGAGACAAGAGGTGCTAGGAAAACCCTGTCTCATGGGAAGATGATGACCCGGAAGGCTCAGAGGAGTGTCCACCCTCGTGCCCCATCCACGGGGCTGCTGCTGCTGAGCACCCATGCCCTTGGTTGACCCACCCTTCTGTTCAGGGGCCCAGAGGATGTTTCTTTCTTCTTCCTGGTCACTTTCCCCTGAGTTTTGGTCTAAAAGATAGAATTCCAGGTGAAGCCAGCTTGCTGCAGTCCTGTAGCCTCACATCTCCATATGGGATCCTTTGAGGGAGACTGAGCAGCCCTGCATCTCTGAATGGGAGAAATGTTTCTACCTTGGCTCTTGGGGGCACTGGGACCATTTTCCTGGTGTTCTGAGCACTCTCCCTGCAGAAGAAGACACTCTCAGATGGTAGATTTTGGGGATTTCAGTAAGTAGAGGCCTCCAGGAGTCTCCAGCCGGAAAGCACCTGAGTTGACAGCCAAGACTGAGAGTTCCGGGTCTGACTGTAGATGGCTGTTTGCCTGTTCCAGCCTCAGTGTCCCCAAATCAAGGTGAAATGACATGGGCATATGGGCAGGCCAAGCCACCTTTGCACATAAGGTGGGGCATAGTCCACCAAGACTGAGACTGAAGCCTGGGACAAGACTTAGAGTATTTGTAGCTGCAGAGAAACAACAAATTGAGAGGAAGATAGAGTGACAGGAAAACTGAAGCCAGAGAAGAAAGTATTTTGTATGTAGAGTATCATTTGCCAATCATCGCTAGCGTGATTAAACATCAGACATCACTGCTTATTGAAAGTGACTATACGGTATGTTTGGTGATTGGATTATGACTTTTCCTTTCAGATAAGGAGAGATTTAATCTGTTTCTGGAATCCTTAGGAGCACCCTTCCCAGTTTTACCATTGAGGGACTGGAGACCCTGAGAGGCAAACAGGCCTGGGTGCACTCACAGAGGAAGTGATCACGCTGGATGGCAGACATTGAGTTTCTGATACTCAATCTAGAGCTCCACTCACCACACACACTTCAGTCTACACAGTTCTCCCCCCCACTTTTTTTTTCCATCTTCTCATCTCCTTACCTTATTCTCTCTCTCTGTAAAACATGTAGGGGTTGTCATGGAAGACATGATTTGAGCTGATGTTGATGACTTCAATTATGACAAATATCAGGAGCTCCTTTCAAAAATTACCTCCACAAAAGCTTTTTAGAAAAGCAATGTTGCTGTCACTTGTAGTCATAATTCAGGTTGTGCTCAAAAGACTTAGATTGGTTCATACCAAAGGGAGGTGCGGTTTGTTCTGTATTTATTGTTATAGTACTTCTTGGGTTTGGGGGAGTGCTGCTATGAGAAATTGCTTCTCCTAGACTCCAGAATTTGCTTAGGAGTGTTTTTCTCTTTGAATTGCTAAAAGTGTTATTTCCTATCTCATGGATTTTTCAAGGTGTGCAATAAGTTGTGTCGTTGCTGCTCTTCTGCACAGAGCTTTAATATAAACTGTGTATTTTCACTCTGGATGTGTGAGTGATCTGTGCCTTCTATGGCTCTGATCTTGGGTAAGCAAAAAACACAGTGACTGCTGAAATATAGGGATGAAAATTTCTTTTTCAGTAAAGATCCTATGAAATCGTATACTGAACTGAACATACATAAAATACATGATTGTGTAGCATTGATCAAGCATAAATCCACGTTTGTAAAGCAAAAATAAAGGTCAAAGAGAAAAGGCACATCACTGTCGTTTTTAAAAGTTTTTGAATAGGCCGGGTATGGTAGCTCATGCCTATAATCCCAGAACTTTCAGAGGCCAAGGCAGATGAATCATAAGGTCAGGAGTTCGAGACCAGCCTGGCCAACATAGTAAAACCCGGTCTCTATTAAAAATACAAATACAAAAAATTAGCTGGGCGTGGTGACAGATGCCTGTAATCCCAGCTACTTGGGAGTCTGAGGCAGGAGAATCGCTTGAACCTGGGAGGCAGAGGTTGCAGTGAACTGGGATCACACCACTGCACTCCAGCCTGGGTGACAGTGTGAGACTTTCATCTCAAAAAAAAAAAAAAAAAATTGAATAATACCACTGAGTACTTGAAATTCCTTAAAAAGATACTATATGTGATTTAACTTATGTGAGATATCTAGAATAGTCAAATTAATAGAAACAGAAAGTACAACGCTTGTTGCCAGGGGCTCCAGCCCTGGCGAGGGAGGAATGGGGAGTTAAGTTTACTAGGTACTGAGTGTTAGTTTGAGATGATGACAAAGTTCTAAAGATGGATGTTGGTGGTGGTTGCACAATAGTGTGTGGGTATACTTGATGTCAATGAACTATGCACTTAAAAAAGTTAAAATGGAAAATTTTATATAATGTGTATTTTATTGCAATAAAAAGGATAAATAAATGGTACCATATCCTCACAATTTCAGATACATCTCTTATTGACTGATCATTTCTCCTGAGAATGTATTCTCTCTCCATGCTGATTGTGTTTCCTGTTCCTTTCCTTTGGGTGCTGTGTTCAGCATTTTTAATTTTTTTAAATAGTTAATGCTATGCTCACATTTTCCTCCCATGACAAAGAGTGAGAATAAGCGTGGCACATGAGTCCCTCGCCATCTGTTTGATAGTTGCCTGGAAGCCTTAGGAAACTGAGGGGTAGACACAGTCCCACTGAGCTACTCAACACTGCTGCTCCCTTGTCCTCTGGCTGAAGGCGAAACCCTGCCTTCTACTGTTTTACAACAGGAGTGTCCAATCTTTTAGCTTCCCTGGGCCACACTGGAAGGAGGAGAATTGTCTTGGGCCACACATAAAATATACTAATGCTAACAATAGCTGTTGAACTAAAAAAGAAAATCGCAAAAAAAAAAACCTCGCAATATTTTAAGAAAGTTTACAAATTTGTATTGGGCCACATTCAAAGCTATCCTGGGCTGCATATAGCCCCTAAGTTGGACAAGCTTGGTCTAAATATAGCGTTAATAGGATGTTTGAGGTGGAGTAAGACCAATAGATCAGGAGGCAATTGCCACTGGAAACATAGTTTATTACTCACAGATCTCAGGAGGGGCTGTGCCATGCCACATGGGGAAGCACCAGGGGGGGTCAGGAGGCAGAGGAAGCAGGGAAATATGGGCAAGAGACTTTACTGTGGTTTCTGCAGGAAGGAATGCTGAGACACAGCAAGCCCACTGAGAATTGGCTAGTTTGAATAATTCCAGTGGGCTCTGGGATATAGGGGCTGCCCCTAGTTGCTTGGTACCTGGTCTGGGGTGATTTGGGAAGGGGATAGTGGTCCTGAGTGTAAGATCCCAATAAGAGGGGTTGTTGGGAGCTGTGGGCATCACCTGCTGTTCCATTGGCCTTTAGCCAAGGTCTCAGAACTGGGTCAAGACAGCATTATTAAAAACTATATTATACCCACCAGACTATTTCTTCCCAGTGGAAAGCACCACAGAGCCATGTGGACTTGGGTGGATCTGTGGACAGATTCCATGTTTGAGAAGTAGCCATAACCTGTGGCCTTCTTTTCCGCAATGCAGACTCCAGCCTTAGCTCAACAGAGGTTTCACAGGTATCTTTAAAGGTGTTTCCTGAGTCAGCCAATCAGGTGAGTTGTTTGACCCCATTGCCATGAATATTTCTGGCTGGGGGTTCCAAATACCTCAAAGAGGAAGTCCCTGCTTGAAAGAGTCTCCCACACTACCACCACCTTAGAACAGTTACTGGAGCTGATTGCTCTACCAAGAGAAAAACTCTGATACTTGAGAAACTATTGACACACCTGGGAATGGCCACACATGCTGGATAGTGTTAATGCCACAGGTGGAGGAGGTGGGTGTCAGAAAGAAGAAGCAGTGTATGAGTCAACAGAAGTAATGTTATTCTTCAAGAAGATTGAATCTATTGGGAATGATTTTTCCCATTAAACATGAAACAGAGAATTCTTGGTGGATCCATTCATTTAGCAAAGAGTCTTGTGGGAGGCAGCATGTATGATGGTCGAGGACGTGGGGTGTGGTGTCCACGTAGTGCCTTCGTGGCTCCCTTATAAACTGTGTCCTTGAGTAAACTGCTGAACCCTGCAGTGCCTTGGTGTCCTCACCAATAAAGTCAAGGTAAAGATACAAGCTCACAGGCTTCCTGTGAAAAGAGAACACCTGTGAAAAGATTATTAACTATGTTAGAGAGGAGGGTGATGATACTAATTGGAAACAAATAAGGTATTAAAACAAGGGAGACGTCTTCACTTTCATGGAATCCAGTGGGGGAAATGAATATAAAAAACAGGCAATTATTAAAAAAAAAACTTGGTAAGTCTGCTGATATGGAGTACAAAGGAAGGACTGTCTCACTTTCTAGGGGAGTCAGGATAGACAAGTAGAGAAGAAAAATAATATTTGATTTGAGCCTTATGGATAAATAAATACATAATGAAGGGGGAGAAAGATAATTCCTAGAGTAGGGAATATCCCATGCAAATGACTGAGAAGCTTCATTAAGTTAATGTTTAAGAATGTGGCAGGCCAGGTACAGTGGCTCACGCCTGTAATCCCAGAACTTTGGGAGGCCGAGTCGGGCGGATCACCTGAGGTCAGGAGTTTGAGACCACCCTGGCCAAAATGGCGAAACCCCATCTCTACTAAAAATACAAAAATTAACCAGGTGTGGTGGTGGGCGCCGGTAGTCCCAGCTATTCAGGAGGGTGAGGTAGGAGAATTGCTTAGGCCCAGGAGATTGAGGCTGCAGTTAGCTGTGTTCATGCCACTGCACTCTAGTCTGGGTGACAGCGCAAGACCACCATCTCAAAAACAAAAACAAAAACAATGTGGCATATTAAAAATTAAAATCACAATAAAATCATAGGGTAGGTTGTGAGAAGTTAGTAGCAGGAGATAAGGTTGAAAAAAAAAACTTGAACCCAGTTTAAAAGACCTTGGATCATGTGTATATGTGTGGTTAGTAAAATTCAGTTGTCTAAAAAGCTTTAAATGAAATATAAAGAGGACTATCTTAGTTGAGCAGGCAATTATTAAAATTCTCAGCACAGAATAACAGAGCACAAAAGTCCTGCAGTGGCTTCCAAGGATCCTCTTATATTACAAGACCATTATTCGTTCCCTGTCTTGAAGCCAGTGTTTGCAATTTCCCACCCAACACTTCTGGCTCTCCCTTCTTTTGACTTCCCATACTTCCATACTCAAAACTATGAGTTCCCATACTAGTATACACATGCTGGTATACACATTCACAGTATGTGGTAAACTTCTCTATCCCTTATATCATTTCTATTAGTACTCTTCCATTGATCTGTTCATCTCTTTCTGAATTAATATCACACTATAATTGCTATAGCATTAGAGGACATTCTGATGTGTGGTATGACAGCTCTCCCTCCCCACATCCCAACACACACACACACACGCACACACGCACACATGGACTGAGCATCCTTTGCCTTCAAAATTGTCATGACTACTAATGGGAATATTTAATCAATTTATATTTAATAGAATGATTAATATGTTTGACTTTAAGTGTACTATCTTGCTAGTGGTTTTCTATTTTTGTTCTTTTTTTCTTTCACACTTTCTGCCTTCCTTTAGAACTGAGTATTTTTTAGTATTCTATTTTATCTCTGTTTTGAATTGTTATTATCCCACTGTGTTTTATTTTCTTCAGTCGTTGCTTTAGGGTTCATTCTAGGCATCTTTAACTTGTCATAGTTTCCATTCAAACAATATTATTCCACCTTATTTTATGTATACATAATGAATACCATAATATTTTAAATTTTTATAATATAAAGCATCATAAATATTTGACATATATACTGTCATACACACCATATATCACTGTATATTTATACATATATATCTCCCCTATATAGATATCTCTCCCTCATATGTATATGTATATATATGTATTTACATATTTATAAGGGAGATAAATAATTTTACAACAGCATATTTACATTTTTCCCTCCTGTCATTTGTGTTATAGTTGTCATATTTTTACTTCTACATATGTTGTAAATTCAGATCAATAAAGTTTTAAAAATTAAATTGTTGTTTCCTTTCCTGGGATAAACTCTATTATTCTATGAAACTGTACTAGACTTTTTACTAATTCTTAAAGCATTGTTGCATCCATATTAATAATTGGAATTAACTGTGATTTTGTTTCTTCATACCACCTTTTTCCAGTTTTGGAATCAAGGCTGTACCAGTCTCATAAACTAACTGGGAAATTTTCCATCTTTTTGTGCTCCCTGGGCATCCTCCTCGCCTGCCTGAACTGCTGCAGTAGCCTCAGAGCCAGGCTTCACCCTCTCATCCTTGTCTTACAGTACACCTGTGCCCCAAATTCACTTCCTACAGTGCAGTGATTCTCCTAAAATATGCATCCTTTCATGCTGCTCCCTGGCCTAGAACACATCCCAGTTCATGGCTTATTGTAGTAGGTCAGTAACTCCTTGTTTTCTGGGGTTTCCTTAGCATCAAACAGGCTGAAATGGTGTCATGTGATACCAGAGGCCAAAAGGCTGGTGTCGAGTCACGGCAGCTTTCAAACCACTACATTCCTCCTTCCTACAAGTTTCAGTTGTACCAATGACGGCTGTTGACAGCAGACACCGTCATTTTCCATGAAATTACTAGTGTGGTGTGGGGTCGCATTAAATGGGAAACATTTAGGGAGTGGTCATGAGGGTGACCCTGGATGCAGCGACCTGGCATACCTTACATTTTCCCTGAACTTGGGATCTGAGGCAGGCTTTTGTAACAGGGGTGTGGTATTTAAATAATCAGTACAAAATAGCTGCCCATTTTAAAGCTGTCTCTTCATAGAGGTCAGGACAGCACTCTAGGTATGGCGTCTACTGACAGCTCCTCCTTCAGGAGATAAAAATTATATGCCGATTCTGACATTTTGAAAAAGAAATATGTGAAATGCAACTTTTTTTTTCCATTTCAGTTTATGCTTTTCACTCTTCTGCCTTCTTCTAAAAATTGTGTTGTTTATCCTTTTGACGCTTTTCTAGAAAGTGGCTAAAGCACTAAAATATAATCATTCCAGTTTCATAGAGCAGGACTTGAGGCTGTTACATACGTGGCTCCAGGACACAAAATAACTCCTGTGGTGACCCTTGGTTTACATCTCAGGGCTATGTTTTCTTAAACTTTCTGAGCACCGGTTTCCACATAGAATGTGGCAGATTGAAGAAGATTGTATATAAAGCACCAACATGGTGTCTGGCACCACGTCGTTCAATAAATATTATGCCTGTAAAATACACCAAATAGAGGCTCCACTGCTGGGAAGTGAAGTTCTGCCTATAACTGAGTTTAACAATTCAATAGAAGATTTTTTTAAACACTGATGTGCAAGGTGACTGGCCTTTGGTCGGATTCTCTGAGTGAAACAAAGGCAGTTGAGCAATGGCCCCCACCCTTCTGGCATCACTGACTGTAGGGGATCCAGAAACGTACATGATGAGGCATGCGAACCCACAGGGCCAACGCCACACCTGGAGTGAAGAAGGAGCAGAAAGGGGGAGGTGGGGATTCATTTTGCCTGGCAGGGCTTGGTAAGACTTTGGAAAGGAAGTGACATTGGAGGTAAATCTTGAAGGATGAGTGGAATTTCAACAGATAGAGGCTGTAGGGCTGAGCACTTGCAACAAGGGAGGGCATATTGCAGCCAGACCTCAGTGAACTGACTTGGGCACACTTCTGCCAGAATAAGAAGAGGCCTTGAATTAATAGTCAATCCTGCTATAGCTTCTTTGTCACTGTATCTTTTGCTTGAACTGAATGGAGCTTTCTGATTTTTATCCTCACCTTTCTCCTCTCTGGGTTATAGTGGCAGGTTGTTTTATCTTCCCCTGATGAATTGACTGGTCCAGATAGTATTTCAGTTATCATTTATGGAACAGGGCCAAAATATTTCTTTCACATAGATAGCACAGACTAAATCGTCTTTTTCTTTCCTTTTTTTCTGTGACAACCTCCAGCCTATTTGTAGCATCACAGCCATTTATTGTAGAGTCTGTTGCCTTGGGCTGCTGTCAATGCTCTGATACCAAGTTGCCCATCTGATTTTGAGCTGGTTACCGTGTGCTGCCATAGTAATGGGGCCTCCTGGTGCACCGTAACACTTGGTTTACTTCACATCTGATCACTGGCATGTTCAAGAACAGATATAGCTTTGTCTGTCATTTGCTCTTTCAGAGTTACCTTAAGCCAGGGATGTTTTATTTCTTAAAATCAGAGAAAATGTAGCTTCAAAACTCAAGTGCTAAACCATCAAAATAGTGTTGTAGAGGCACGTTCCTGGGGCAGGGGAGAGGTGGCACTTGATTATATATATACAAGCAAGTATTTATTAAATCTCATTTTAAGGGCATTTGCATTTCATGAGAAGTGAGAGGTGTGGTTGCTGCCCTCAAGAGACTTACAATAGAACTAGGGAGAAAGATACACCCACATTAGATAAAACGGATGTAATCAAGTGAACCAAAGCAGTATAACATGTACACAAGAGTGTGAGCAGAGATTTAAATCTGCATGTATTCACTTCAGCTCATTTATAACCTTGACCTCCAGCAAATGTTTAACAATGGTTATAATAATATTTCTTACAATTACACATAAGAATCCATCCATGCAAACGTCTGTGTCCTTGGGCCCTAAAAGAATAACATACTGATTCTAGGAAGAATGCATATTCTTGTCACTGTTTCCATGTTCAGAAGGAACTCAGGACTAGGCCAGTTCTGGGGTCCACTCAACTGGACAGACTCTGGAAGATGAAGGACCCTTGCCCAGGAAGGGCTGAAGTCTATGCCGGCAGAGTGATGAAGGGAAAGATGTTTTGATTGATAGAAGATTTTCTTTAATTGAATTTGAATGGGAGACCAAGTGGAGGAAAACCTGGACTTTTACTTGTTGACCATGGAAAGTTTTAAAGTAAATAGAACACCATGAAACAAAATATGATTTGGGAATTGAGGTTGCAAATCAACAAGTAAGGTTGGAAAGAGTTGTTGAATATTCTACATTAACAAATAATTAGGCCGAGTGCGGTGGCTCATGCCTGTAATCCCAGCACGTTGGGAGGCCGAGGCAGGTGGAACACTTGAGGCCGGGAGCTGGAGACGAGCCTGGCTAAGACGGTAGAAGCTCATCTGTACTAAAAATACAAAAAATTAGCCAGGCATAGTGTCTCGTGGCTGTAGTCCCAACTATTCAGGAGGCCGAGGTATGAGAATGGCTTGAACTCAGGAGATGGAGGTGGCAGTGAGCCGAGATGATGTCGCTGCACCCCAGCCTGGGTAACAGAGCAAGACTGTATTAAAAAAAAAAAAAGAACCAAACCAAACCAAAAGAAAACCAGATAGTTAGATGAGGTGGAAAGAGTGGAGGGCAAATCTTACCAGGAAATCCTCAATACACTGGCTACTCAATGTGGGTTTCCCAAACAGCCAGCCACAGTCTGCTTGTCTTTCCTGAGGATTTTCAGACTGGTGCCCAAAAAGTCAGGAAAAGGGTAGAATTATATCTTCCATTCCCTATTTCGAGCTCTGGGGCAGTAGTTGGCACACCATAGTGTGCAGCAGAATCACCTGGTAGGCTTGTTGAAAACACAGACTGCTGGCTCCCTGAGCTTTTGATTCAGTAGTGCAGGGTAAGGCTTGAGAATGTGCATTTCTGAGACATTCCCAGGAGACACAGATGCTGCTGGTCTGGGGACCACATTCTGAGAACCACTGCTTTTGGATAAGTATGGGCCATGACCTCCTTCCAGGTTCTATACATTAGCCCCTTGACTCATCGAAAGGGTCTTGGTCTATGCTTCGATCTATGCCTTTCCTTTTGTTATTCAATGTGGCTTTAAGTTTTACCTAATTAAAATGCTGCATCTGGTTTGGATGATCTGATTAATACGGAGGATGAAATTTATAGCAATAAGTACTTAGAGCTCTGCTCCTTTCCCGATCAAAGCCTGAGGTTTGATTTCTTTATACATATATTTTAATAATCATCATCATTAGTGCTGAAATTAGACATAAAATATCCCAATCACCCCAGTGTATTTTTAGTATCTAAGCATGAGCATTTGATTATTGTTTTCTGGCAAGTCTGTCATGTATTCCAGTAATTACCAATAAAAGAGAAAAGTACTTTTTGCTGATATAGTACCAAATAGTTTTGACCACAGTGATCAAATGTAGAGCTTTTCCATTCTATGTTATTTCATACCTCTCTCTACTCCCCTGCTTCCCAAAATAGACACATAATACATACAACTAGATTTATTGGAGCGTCGTGATTTATATAGGAATATATAAATGATTTCAGTGTATCTAGAATAGAGATTTTTTTTTCCCAGAGTAAAAGCTTCTGAAGCTGTGCAATGCAAATAAAATTATTTTATTTATTACAGCATTAACTTAAGATGCATTCTTCTGAATAGTCTAGCCTGTGTCTGGGATGTAAATTTCTCTTGCACCCTGCTGCCTTTCACGTTTGCTTTCGGCAGGGACTATAGTTTAATCTTTTTCTTCCTCCTTGCCCCACAACAGGAGATGGCTATTATCAGCTGACACTGAAGCTCCTAAAAAAAATCTTAGCTCACACTCTTTGTCCATCGGCAAGCAGCACACAGTCTCCATTCAGGGAAAAATACCACTGCGGTGGAGCTTTCAGTCACTGCTGGTCTGCAAGAAATACATTTTATCACAGGAACCAGTGGGTGCAGTTAGAAAAAGCCATCTAGATCTGAAAGAAGGCTACAAATAATTCTCTTAATTGGCCTAACTGGTTCACTAGTAGAAAAACCTTTCCTTTTTGTCCTTCAGAAACAAAACTGAGAGAGTTCCTTGGAGACGTTAGTTTGCTAAATGACTTGCCCAAGGTCACCTGGTAATATGACCAAGTGAAGAATTATGGGTGTGTGAACCATTGTATTCTGAATAAGGCCATATTCTTTTGTTACTTTCTTAGGAAGAGAATCAATGGCTTGTTTTAGAAAGCTTTGCAAAGAATCACTTACTCTTTCTTCTGCCATGGGAAAAATTGTTCATGCCAGATGAGTTTATTTTGTTCATTTTTAAAGAGTTCTTCAATGCTATTGCTGGTCTCCTAGGGTAAGAGAAGGGCAGGGAGGTTAACACAAGGCAACTGATAGTCTTCTAATGCCTACAGTAATTAATAATAATATTCAGACTGATTCTAGTTTCATTCATCAAAGCGTATACATTACAGGATTTGAAAAATAGATATATTTTCCTAGATACAACAAAATTTACTCTAGCTGCTTCCTCAGGATGTTCATTACTACCTTTCTAGTCTGCCATGGGTGTGGTTGTGGGGCAAAAGTCAACCACATACAGAACCTTAATGGCAAGGCAATATGGGAAGTGCAGTCTTGCTTTAATTTTCTAGTGTAGAGAAAACATGTTTTGGGGGGTGGAATGGTAGGCTGGTGTGGGTTTGAATAAACCAATTGGCTGACGTGGGTTTGAATAAACCAATCTGCAGTAACTGCCGCAGATAGTTCTCACATATTATTCCTTCCAATAACACTAATAATCACTAAGTCATGCAATGAGCCAATTCCCTTGCAAATGGCTGGCCTGTCTTCAAGCGGGTATCAGAGAAAAATCAATTTCAGAATATGGCTAGATATAGTATACGGGGGTAGTTAGTAGATGTCATAATGCTATGCACATGGTATTATTCTTATTTAGAAATTGAAATTGAGTAAATTTAATTTAAAAAATTCTAATTTCACCAATTTTGCTTGTCCATAATTTCCTTAGAATTTGCTCTTAGATGACAGCACGATGCGTGGCAAACGCAGGCTTTGCAAACAATTAGAACCAGGTTCATACGTCAGAGTTGCTACTTCTTAGCTACCTGACTGGGGTAAGTCACTAAATCTCACTAATTCTCACTGGAGAGGATGCTGATACCGAAGCCTGCTGGGAACATTCAGCCCATGAAGTTCTGTGCACCTTTCATGAAATCAGGCTTGTACGACACACTGCAGACATTGACAAATTATGTGGTAGTTATTCTGCTTCTGATCTAAATGCAATGATGCCATCATCTTCTGATCCTTTTTCTTGTTGACTTGCACATTTACTTTCCAAACTGTACTTTATTATTATATATTTAATCATGCAGTGTATTGCTTTAATATTGTTCTTAGGTTATCCAGTATTTATTTTGTTTCTCAGAGTTACTAGAATCTCTCTCTCTGGGAGAAGAGAGGATGTGACTTCTTGCTGCCTTTGCCTTGTATCTTATCCTGAATTCTAATTCTGACCTTGGTACTTTCATCCGTTGTTACGGACCTGGATCAGGGCCACTGTGTATGGTTGTTGAGGTTGTACAGTGAACAAGAGCCCCACATTTTATGGGATACCAGTCACATTGAATATTTATTACATTTATCATGTACATTATAATTATTAAACATATTATATTTATTATACAGATGAGGTCTTGTCCTTGTAAAATTAGTACATTATGGCAATTTTTCAACAGAAAAAATGTAAAGTGTCTTAAAGAGGGACATTGCTTCTTGATTTGCACAGATGCAAGGTGTGGGCACCACAGAGGCTAGCAATGGTGGTCCCGGATAAACTGATGATCACAGTGGATGATAGCATAGGTTTTTAAAGTTGTTCACTTATTCATATAACAATATTGTTGTCCCTTAAGGAAGGTCCCCAGAAGCTGCCCAATGATACTCCCACTCATGGGTCTTTGGCCAGGGCCATATCTAGCTGCAAGGGAGGCCAAAAGATGTATTCTGGGAAGCTTGGCTCAAAACATTATCATGTGGACCAGGTATGGTAGCTCACGCTTATAATCCCATCACTTTGGGAGGCTGAGGTGGGTGGATCACTTGATGTCAGGAGTTTGAGACCAGCCTGGCCAACATGGTGAAACCCCGTCTCTACTAAAAATACAAAAAAATAGCCAGGTGTGGTGTTGGGCATCTGTAATCTCAGTTACTCAGGAGGCAGAGGCAGAAGAATTGCTTGAACCTGAGAGGTGGAGGTTGCAGTGAGCTGAGATTGTGCCATTGTACTCCAGGCTGGGCCATAAGAGTGAAACTCCATCTCAGAGTAGAAGAAAAAATGCCACTATTGTGTGGATGCAGAAGAAAAGAAATATATTGGAGGGCATCAGTAGGCTCTGGCCAGGCTCATTTCTCTTCTCAGCTGCAATAGCCAGAGATCATTATGGGATTCGCCAGGTCGTGGATCTCAGTGGACCTGACTGACATGAATCTGTATTTACAGCACTCCAAGGGTGTTTCCTGCAAGGGGCAGATTATACAGCTGAAAGCAGGTGCTTTTACAGGATTCCAAAGAGTAGCTCTTTTCCACAAGCAATTTAGAATATACACAGTGAAGGAAGTTTCACTAACTTCCTTTAAGAATGTTGAGGTAAAAAAGAGTAGACAATTTGAAAATGGAAATCACCTGACTGAATTCTGCAAGGGGGCTTTGTAGCATCAAGCTCAGAATTTCTTAGAAGCATTCCTAGTTTTAGGTCTCAAATCTCTATCATTTTCCCCTCATTGTATCTTCACAGCACAGCCTGCCTTCTGTGACCTACAGAAGCACTTTGCATTTAACCTGAGGTTTATTTGATATTACATTTTTTTCTTTTCTTCAAATACCCATGATCTGAATTGTGTCTAGAAAGATCAGAAGAGTTGCCAGGGCTGTATTTAATTCATTGCTTTTGTTAGCAGTGTAAATTCTATGCACAGTGAGTTTATTCTCTTTGAGAAGATAAATTCAGTTTGCCTCTAGTGGCTAAACTTTGCTGGACAAGTGTATTCCCAGGGGACACCTACCTGGCCAAGCACTAGCATTTGGATGGGCCTTTGGGCAGGTAAGTTTCTGTGCACCTCGAAACCCTCCCTGCTGGGCTCTTGTCCCTGGCGGCTCCTACTCCCCAGTTATGAACTCTACTGGCATCTTTACAGGATTTACTTTTTATATGGATTCCATTGTCTCCAACATGTCCTTTCTCAATAACTAGTTGGGCCATCTACACCCTCTTTTGGGGTATGACATAGAAATGGACATGGAAAATTTGTAATGAATTATCATAATGTTAAAATACAGACACTTTGTCATTAAACCATGAAAAACAAAATTCAAAAAACCTTAAGTGTTGGAAATATTAGGGTTCCAACGTTCCTTCCACTCCATGAAGGACTCATTTCTCTAACATACTTGCTGAACAATTCTCCTACCTTTTCCCTGCAGCATTACTAAATAATTCAGATTGTTTGAAAGCCATACTCTTCTAGTGAGATGCAGTCAAATTTGAGGAGTGTATTTCATTCTTGCTGAATGCATTGTGTCTTTCTTTCCATAAAGAGAATCCAGGTATGTGCTATTGCCTTATGCCTTGAATAATACGAAGCAAAGCGACTGCTCTTACATTTGGGGAGGTTTTAGAGTCTTCAGGTGCTTTACCATAGTATCAATGGCTCCAAATATCATAATGTACAATTAAGAATCACATAGGCAGGCATTTTTATAATGAGGAAAAGTAAGATTAAGAGAGCTGTGTTCACTTTTCCAAGGCTACATTGAACGAGGGCATGCCAGGACCATCTGAGTTCCTTCCTGCTCCGGATCTTGTAGGCTGTCTCCTCCAGCGCACTGCATGCTAGAGGAAGCCAGCGGTGGGGCAGGAGTGGCGGGAGCATGGCAGCTGACCCCAAAATGGGCAGAGAGCCTACCCCCTCACTGTTCTTGCATGGCTGTAAAGGACATAATCTAACCTCTGGACATGGACTATAATCTAACCTCTCCTTGATGACTTAGGGTAAATATTATGTCTGCTAATTATTAATTGAATAACAATCTTCAACCGTACATATTATCACACTTTAGTTCTTAGACTGCTTTCATATTCAACATGGAGATCCGGAAAGGCAACTTGATTATCTTCATTTTATGGTTGAAGAAGCTGAGGTTGAGGGAGGATAAGTGGCTTGTAGTTACACGCAAAACAGCAAAAAATAGCATTGAAACTAGAACATCTGATGCATGTTGGTGGCTTTGTTCTCCACAGTCACGTCCTCAGGGTCTGTGGAGTGGTGTGTGGCTGAGGCCCCTTAGTTAGAAGGGTCTGTGGTGTTTCAGGATGTGCTGGCTTTTCATCATTTTCCCTCTTCTCCCCCATCCTTCCTTCCAGGCTGTGAGCTATATTTGTACCAGCAAGCAGTGTTTCTGTCTGTTTCAGCTTTTTTCTACTTTAATTTGTTTGTTTTCATCTGTTGGGATCTTAGAAATGAGAGGACCAAGAGGATTTGGAATTTTGTCTGAGATTAGAGAGGAGAGACTCTGAGCCGAATGGTAGGCTGTCGGTAAAGTTTGTACATACACTCTGACCTCTTTGTTGGTCTCCAGGAGGCCTTTCGGATTTATTTCCTGGTTGTGGGTTGTGTTTGAGGTACAAGGACCTTATTGATGGTTGCATTTCAATTAAATGAGATGGCAGCCCTCACGTACCTGTGTGCATACAACATACGTGTGTTGGATGCACATTTGCAAGTAACTGGTTATAGAACTAACGTTATTTCGGAATACAACATTTGTGAAATCTGAAGATGGTTTTAAACTTTGTATTTTACCTCCAATTATCTTGTAGTACTCTCAGTTAGGAGAAAAATATCTGTTTTGCTCTGAGGATTCCTCGATATTTTTAGTGACTCTTTGCATGATTGCAAGGGCTGTGAGAACCAGCCCAGCAGGAAGGAAGAGACACAGGGGAGAGGAAGGAGCGTGAAGGAAGTGAGAAGAAAACAAATGCCAAGTTTCGTACCTGGAAGGCTTCCTGCACCAGGGCCCACCTCCGGAAGCCTCAGTGGCAACTATTCTTTTGTGACCTAATTTTGGTTTTAGGTTTCCTTTCCTCTGTATGTGTTTGCTACATTCCATTCCCTATACAATAGAGTTTTTCTGTAAAGAAGTTTCCAAGTATAACCTTCCGTGAAGCCCCTCAATTTTAAGCATTGATAATTTTCCAGTCCTAGCGCTTAGGTTGTCCATCATTTATTTTCCCTCATATTTTACCTTTTTGGTTGCACTCCAGGTCTTTGTTGATGGATGACTCCTGATGGTTTTTAAGAAGCGGAAAATACCAGTTTTGTCCTCACTGATTGATTTTCTTGACGGATCATGAGTATAATTTATACACAGCTCAGTGGCACTAATCTTGTTTTGTTGTTCTTAAAACGGCTTTGACAATAAGCTGCTACTTTGTCTTTGATTCTTAAGTCAGCATTAATGAAACATGATTCATGCGTGTTATCAGCTGTAATAGTCAAAAACAGCTTTAAGACTTTACCATGCTTGCTCTCAAGTTTTGGGTGGATTTCTTTATCCTCGTATGCTTAAAGGGTTTAGTAAGTGAAAATGTAAGGTCAAATGGGGGATAGCTGGGTTTCTCCCAGGCACTTCTGCATGCTTTTCTGTGGATGTTTTTGTCACAGCGGTCTAAGTGCACAGCTTTCTAGCCTGGGCAGGGACCTTTGCTGTGGGGGATTTGGTTTAAATTCATGTTTAGCTAATCTCCTGATTTTATTTTTGTGGCAATGGTGCCTCACTCACCAAGCATATTGATGCTGAGACTGGACAGAAAGACCTTTTTTTCTGATAAGCTCTTAGTCTTCATCGGACTCAGCCAAAATGAGTTCTGTTCGGGCTGCTATTTTTAGCTATGTGCAGTAGCTACTGTGGTCTGACAGTACGCTGTTTATGCACAGAATGTAGTTTTGTACACAGAATTCTGTGTATTAAAATAACGTGCAAAATGATTACAAATCATTTCAGGTGTGCCTTGATACAAATGGAATCGGTGTACTTGTGTTTTCCTGTGGACATCTGTCATGGCAATCAGTGGCTTAAATTAAAATTTCTAGGGCTTAAGGAAAATTGTGTCAGGGTTCCCCTGCTGCCTGTCTTGGGCAGAGCTTCTCAGCCTCGACACTACTGATGTTTTGGACCAGACACTTCTTTGTTGTGGGGGGCTGTCCTGTGCATTGTAAAGAGGTTTAGCTGGACCCCAGGATCTACCTACTAGATGCCACTGGTCCCCCTCCCCCACTCTAGTGGTGACAATCAAAAATGACTCCAGACCTTGCCAGATGTCCCCTGGGGATATAGGGCTGCCAGAGTTAACAAATAAAAACACAGCGTGCCCAGTTAAATTTGAATTTCAGATACACTGTACAAGTTGTTTTTATTGTGGTTAAAAAAACACAATATAAGACATACCATATCAGCCATTTTTAAGTGGCTAAAGCTTGTAAGTGATCAGTGGCATTAAGGATATTCACATTGTTGGCCAAACGTTATCACCACTCATCTCCAGAACTTTCTTATCCTTTCTAACTGAAACTCTGTCCCCGTTGAACACCAAGTCCCCTTCCTCCCCCTCTCCCAGTCCCTGGCAACCCCCATTCTCCTTTCTGTCTCTATTCATTTGACTCCTCTGGGTATCTCATGTAAGTAAAATCATACAGTATTTGCCCTTTTCTGTCTGGCTTATTTCACTTAGTGTAATGTCCTTAAGGTTTGCCTGGGTTGCAGCATGTGTCAGAACTTCCTTCCTTCTTCAGGCTGAATAACATTCCATTGTGTGAACGCACCGCATCTTCCTCATCCGTTCATCTGTAGCTGGACATTTGGGTTGCTTCCCCCCATTTGCTGTTGTGAACGATGCTGCTGTGCACATTGGTGCATATGAATAGTTTCTAGTGTCAATATGTCCCATGCAATTTTGGTACATAATTTTATACTAAAATTTTTTTCATTGTTTATCTGATATTCAAGTTAACCTGGCATCTTGTGTTTTATTTTATTGGGTAATGTTACCTGGTTGAGAACCACTGCCCTAGGACTGGACTGCTTTCTTTGCTTGGGCTTGGCTCAGGGCTCCAAGGATGGTCCATGATCATACCTTCCCATGCAAGTTACATGTGACTTCCAAGGCTTCCAGCATAGTGAAGAGCACACAGAAAAATGTGGGCACCATAACATCTACATATCCTAAATTTGTCAGTCAACAACAGTTTGTTCTCAGTTTGGGAAGGGTGATAGAGATATTGACCTTTCTCTTTAACCTGCTTCTTTCTCATTTTATTCTGGTAAATTAACATGTATTAAAGCATTTATAGGGCAAACCATATTATAATTTATTTTTATGATAACGTATTTTTATATTATGAATATATGTATAATACATGAAATTATTTCATGATTGAATTCTTCAAAAAGTCAGCTTAAAGAAACAAGTTGGTATCCTCACTGGCTATTTGTGTCTTATTTCAAATTATTTCTATTTGCCCTTTCTGCTCCTCTCCCCAGCTTTATTGAGGTATGTTTGACAAATAAAAATTCTATATATTTACAGTATACCATGTGATGATTTGATGTATGCATACATCGTGAAATGGTTACCACAATCCAGCTAACAGGGCTATCACTTCACTAGTTACCTTTTTTTTTTTTTGGGAGTGTGGTAAGAAACCTCGACATCTACTCTTCTGGCAGCTTTCAGGTACATAATATGTATTTTTACATAGCGTCACCATACTGTGCGATAGATCTCTAGAATTTATTCATCTTGCATAACCGAAACATTTTACCCTTTGATCAACATCTCCCTTTTTGCTTTTTCTACCACTCAGAGAAAGCCAGTTAGTGAATAATTTCTGCATGATTGAGGATAATAAATAGAATGCGGCCATCTAAAACTGTCCCTGAGGCATGGGAATTTGGGTGAATCCTGGCTCTGCCATGCACTTTGGGCAAGTCATGTACCTTCAGTTTCAGTTTCCTCATCTGCGATAAAAGAATAGCACGAATGCCCTCCTCACTGGAAGCGCCATGAGAGGTAAAGGAAATAGTGCAGGTACAGCTCTGGTTATGAAATATCTAGCATCTAACAGATATGCAACTTGTCTCAGCTGTGGAGTGCGGAGCAGTTTTCCTGGCAGAAAGAGAGCAGTAGCTGCTAACGTGTATGAAATGTTACTGTGTTCCAGGTACTAGCCTCCACTTCTTACTTGTATTGTTGCATTTAATCCTCACACTGAGCCCACGCAGTTTGTTCTAATATTATTCCCTTTCACACATGAAGAATGTGAGGCACAGATAAGGTAGATTAATCCAAGGGGGCTTGTCTGGCAAGTGGCAGAGCAGGGCTTGGCATTGGGACATCCTGATTCCAGTGGGAATGGTTGTCCTAACCACTTGGCTACACGGCTGCCTGTGGGGTGGTGCTTCTGGATGGAACACAGGGTACACAGTGACACATTTGGGGACCACTGAGGCAGGAAAGTGACCCCACCCAGCCCTCTAGGTCAGCCAGGGCAATCCTGGAGGGCTGGAGGGGGGACACGTCCTGGTGAGTGCACCCGCCCTCTGGGTTCCAGGCGAGATGCCCTTACATCATAGCCCTTTGAGCCCATCTCCCCCAGGAAGGAAGGATGCTCTCTGGCAGGTGCACCTCAGAGCACCTTCTGTGTTTTCACCTCACTTAGAAATTCAGCCTCTAAACATCATTTGAATGGCACTGACTAAAGCCACAAACTCCCAACTTGAGAAAATGCAATATTTATATATTTTCAAAAGCCAAAATGGTTTTAACATAGCTATACTGATTCAAAAAGAAGCGTTTTCCCCTGAGCCCTCCTCTACGTGGTAAAATCTTGGACTTGAGCTCCCTGGGCCCCTGTCCAGTTGCCCTCCTGTGGACTCCCTTCTAGCTTACCCATTTACCAGGTGTTTGAAGCTGCTGACAGTTTAAATTTGGTTTCAAAAACTGGCCTTCTCCTTCTTTTTTTCTGCAACATTTTGCCTTGGGGCCTAGAAAGGAATCTTTAGTCACTGATTGCTGTAGGCAGATATTACTTCACCTGGTATGGATTTCTTCCCTCAAGACTTCTCACAAACACCTGCACACGTTCAGACTCACCCTGTACAGGGCAGGCCGATGCTGTTTCCTAGGGCTTATTCCCAAGAATACGCCTCTGCTAAGACTTGTTTTGTGTTGGGATATGTGTGATTCCATGTGTTCCACCATGCAGAGGAGATGCTGAAAGTTAGTGCTGTGGCTTTCGGGGTCCTCCTGTGGTGCCTTCGTATACGGCATCAGAATGGTGCCAACTGGAGTAGCCTGAGAACCGGAAACAAGAATTCTGCTTCTGAACAGCTTCATTTTCGGACCAGAGGATTGTTTCCACCAGAGGAGGCGTGATGGGAGCTTAGGGGCTATGTGCTCGGTTTCTGAAGTTGCACAACCGAGCATTCATTTGCATTCATTTGACAAGTCCTGCTGTGTTCCTTTACTTGTTCTCTCCTGTATTATGGGCTTAAGGGTCACTTATTTCAACATCTCTATATTTTCCCTGAGAGCTGGATAATGATTGAATCACAAGAATTTAAAGAGCTTGTCATATAAATACATTCAAAGTGAAAAAGACGAACTCTTTTCCCCCAGTGAATATAGGCAACCATCAATCAAAGGAGTACATCCTAGAAAAGAAAGGCACGGGTTAAAACCTGCCCTCCCTTGCAGATCCCATCTGTTCTTGGGAGGACAGTGCACACGTATTGCTCCTGGGCCCTTTGTGGCCGAGCACAAACAGCTGTACATACAAAGGAGGCTGTGTATTTGTTCATTATGTTGGAACCGGAAGTGGAAGGGGCTTTCTTGTCAAAGAAGGCACATGTGAGTGCCATAGTTACGGGACGAAATTTTTCTCCTGGAAAATGTATAGAAGCCTTTGTGCAATGTTCAGCAGAGTGTGTGGGGGGTGGGTATGAATATATCTGTGTAGGTGAAATGAGGATAATGTGGTCATGTGAACAAATCAAGTCAAGAAAAGATCGGATGATACTGAGAATCCTGATTCTCCTTTAGAGACAGGCAGGAGTTCTCTGGCTATTCTGAAGAGTGAAGTTACTGCTCATGATACTGCAACATAAGGACATTTGCAGCTGTTTTTTGTTTTTTTTTTAAACGATTCTTTTGTTCCAGTTATTGACCTAGCATCAGTCACTCCAACATTTGTCTTATGGACAAGGTGAGGGCGAAATTGCATTGGATGTGGCAGGGTGATTCTGCACTTTGAGGTTCGTGTTTATGGTGTGACTGAGGGACTGAAAAATTCATCTGGAAACTTTTGCTCCTCCCCCCCGTCCTCTCCCTGCTAAATCAGAATGGCATACAGTTAAAAACACAGGCCCAACCGGAACGCAGGGCTTAGATCCTTGCTCACTGCTTGCATAACCTTAGGAAGTCACATTCCACTCCATCCTTAGTTTCTACATTTGAAAAATGGTGATGATGATGATAGAACTACCAACTACATGGTGATACTGTGTGCTCAGGAAAGTCTTTAGAACCACTAAAGTTGACTGAGGCTGGGAATGGCTTCTATCGTACAGTTGAGAGTTCACTTGTAGTGGAGAGAGGCAAGTGCGGCTGAATGACTGCTACCAGGAATATTGCCCAGATGTTCACAGGTCATGGAGGTGTGGGACAAGATGACCTCAGAGCTTCCCTCCACCAGTGACCACACATGTAATATGCTGCCTGCTAAACCTGTAATGGGGTAAATTGTATTCCTTCCAATGATATATCCAAATCCTAACCCCTGATACCTGTGAATGTGACCATTCCTGGAAATAAGATCTTTGCAGATTTAAGGATCTTGAGATAAGATCATCCTCAATTTAGAGTGGATCCTAAAT
Source organism: Ateles fusciceps (assembly GCA_036589455.1). NCBI lineage: Eukaryota > Metazoa > Chordata > Mammalia > Primates > Atelidae > Ateles > Ateles fusciceps. The sequence goes on from JAZHEH010002229.1 coordinate 2,794,607, forward strand.
CCAATGACTGGTAATTTTTATGAGAAGGGAAGGGGAGATCACAGACACAGACACACAGAAAGGAATGCCACGTGAAGATGGAGGCAGAGACTGGAGTGAGGTATCTCAAGCCAAGGCATGCTAAGGGCTGCTGGCAACCACCAGAAGCTGGGGAGAGAGGCATGGAAAACATTCTCCCTCGGAGCCTCCAGAAGGAACCCATTGTACTAACATCTTAACTTTGGATTTCTGGCTGCTGGGACAATGACAGAGTAAGCTTCTGTTGTTTTAAGCCACCCAGTTTTCAATACTTTGTCATAGCAGCGTTAGGCAACTAATTCCGTATCTCCCCCATAATAAGCACTGAGTGCTAGCAATTGACTGCCACTGTGGTGACTATCAGCATGCAACTATGTGGCTATTCCATTTCTATGAATATTCCCAACCCAAGATTGCTGCTGTCAGTTAACTTACTGAAAATTAACTTACCGAAAAAGTAAAAGCTCTTCCACATACCCCATTTGTGGATAGACTTAAGAGAACAGAAAGCTTATTATGGAATAAGCAAATTACTACCTTTGGGATCAGTAGAGTGTCTGCAGTTCAAACCCCTATCAAAAGTGAGTTTACATAAAAACACTAGTGTGTTATCCGTGTGTTATATTTTGTATAATTGTATATTATACACAACATTTTTGTGTATGGTATGTTTGTATATTTGTGAATATACAAATTCAGCATAGGAAGACTCACAATGCCAGATCAAGTAATGCAACGTCAGTTACAGCAGGAATAAAGGCTCTTCCCAGAAGCCTGTCTTCACTGTGCATTTCTTCACCAGAACAACTTGCTGTACTTAAGGCACAGGGCATTTGGATCTAGAGACATAGCTGTTGTGACTCATCATTTCTATAAGCTTGGTGATTGGTTCCAGGCTATCATATCTGTCCCTGATCCAGTTCAGGGACGAATTGACGTTTTCAGTGGCTACTTTGAGTCCAAACGTTAACAGATCAGGCTGAAAGGATGATGCAGTAATAGCACTTTTACAAGCAATAGAAGACAAGCTCAGGGAACAAAAGAGAAGGGAAGCTCCTTGAATTTAAAGGCAAGGGCAGAGATTTATTCCTCCACTAAATCTAAGGACTAAAAGCTTAGGTGGAGAGAGGGCTCAAATGCGAATTCACTTCCCATGCTCCCTTTGTGACCTCCTTTAAGGAAGGCCAGATTTGAGGAATGGGATTTTCCTAAGGGGGAGAAAGCATTGTCTTCATCTCTTGGTGTATTTTTCTTGGAAGACTATTGGCTTCCTAGAATTTTTACTTAGAATTTCAGATAGTCCAACGATGCTTTCTAGGTACCGTGGCTTTCACTGTGGTGAAAGTTTTGGCTGCAGTACTTTTCTGTAACCCACTCACAAAGCCTTTGGGGGATGGTGATGGCATAGGGATTGTCCTTTCAACTAGTTGCTCTCCAACTAGAAAGGACAATCCCCCTTTTCTTTGAGTCACAGAGGATGGAGAGGCTCAGCATTCTCATTCCCTGTTCGGGTTTCCACCTCTGTGGCTGGTGTGACTTCCATTTATAGCCATGTATTGGCTGACAAGCCTGACACAATCCTGACCCAAAGCATGAGGTACTCTCGTACAGTTCTAGGTTAAGAACACTAAAAAGCAGGATCATCAGGTTATTTTTTGTTATTAACAGATTTCTGCATAACCTGATGCTTCAACTTCCCAAGACCTGGTTTATTCCAGAGTAGCTGAGGTAGCTGGAACTTTATTATGTTTTGGTATCAAATTCTGCCTCGGTAATATGTACAGTGCTTCAAAAACTGGGGATTCCGCATCACTGTCCTGTGTCATGTAGTTCTGTCTCTTTGTGGAAGGCATTCTTCTCCAAAACCCCTCACTCACCTGCCTACCTTGCCAATATTCCCTGCTCCTGGGTTGTCCTTCATTGTGTTCTATTCATGGGTAACCATGCTTTACCAGGGACCATGCCAAATACTTGGAATATGAAGGAGATCATTGACAGAGAGGACACCCAAGTAAGTAGAGGGCTCTGATAAAATGTGATGAGAGGTATGTACACGGATTTTTATGCAACAAAGGAGATAGGCAAGGAGCCCGTGAACTAGTCTGCAAATGCTGGAACCCCTTGATCAGGACGTTTTTGGAGCAGACTTCAGTGTCTCCCAACACCTATCCCTGGCTGGACCCCTTGTCATTGTCTCATCACAAGTTGAAGGTATAGTTCCAGGGGGCTACCCCACCAGGGCACCCTGTTTTGCAATTCCAGGGTGGGATGTGCATTGTCTACTTGGACCTAGGAACTCCCTTCAGCAGTTCTCCTGTGGATCTGTATCGAAGCCACCCTACAAAGTGAGCATGCACTCTGGTTTAGGAAACTTTTCTTGAGAGATTTATTCTATAGTCTCCCTAACATTCCATTCTGGTGTTTATTCCATTAATTTAGAGCAAGCACCTGTTAAGTGAAGGGCCCTGAAAGGCATGGAAAAGGATGAAGTGTAAGATTTGATCTCTGCTCTCAGCTATAAAAACCGGAGAGGCAAGGCACATAGAAAGATAGGGATGATATGATATTTAAACAAATGTTCTACACAGTGTTTCTCAAGATAGTGTTCTTTTCCTGTTAGGGGGCTTTTCAGTAAGCAGTTTCAATGAAAGGGCAGTGACAGTAAGAGACGATTTGGGGTTATTTTCTGCATAGGCATCCTCAGTAAGGAAGGCTGTGCCCACCTGTGTTTGAAATGTGCAAGCTTGATTCTTCTCTCCTTTCTTCTTTATTAGTCTGGCTAGCAGTCTATTTTGTTAGTCTTTTCAAAAAACCAGCTCCTGGATTCACTGATTTTTTTGAAGAGATTTTCGTATCTCTATCTCCTTCAGTTCTGCTCTGATCTTGGTTATTTCTTGTCTTCTGCTAGCTTTTGAATTGGTTTGCTCTTGCTTCTCTAGTTCTTTTAGAGACTAGGGTGTCAATTTTATCTTTCCCGCTTTCTTCTGTGAGCATGCAGTGCTATACATTTTCCTGTAAACACTGCTTAACTGTGTCCCAGAGACTCTGGTACGTACGTTGTGCCTTTGTTTCATTGGTTTCAAAGAACTTATTTATTTCTGCCTTAATTTCGTTACTTACCTGGTAGTCATTCAGGAACAGGTTGTTCAGTTTCCATGTAGTTGTGTGGTTTTGAGTGAGTTTCTTCATCCTGAGTTCTAATTTGATTGCACTGTGGTCTGAGAGACTGTTTGTTATGATTTCTGTTCTTCTGCATTTGCTGAGGAGTGTTTTACTTCCAATTACGTAGTCAATTTTACAGTAAGTGCGATGCAGTGCTGAGAAGAATGTATACGCTGTTGATTTGGGGTGGAGAGTTCTGTAGATGTCTATTAGGTCCACTTAGTCTGGAGCTGAGTTCACGTCCTGAGTATCCTTGTTAATTTTCTGTCTCATTGATCTGTCTAATATTGGCAGTGGGGTGTTAAAGTCTCCCATGATTATTGTGTGGGAGTCTAAGTCTCTTTGTAGATCTCTACTTACTTTGTAGATCTGGGTGCTCCTCTATTGGGTGCGTATATATTTAGGATAGCTAGCTCTTCATGCAGCCAGGCTCAAGTAACATTATTGTTCTTTTCATCCTTCCTCTCCTACTCGCCTCCCCAACTCCTGACAAAATATGGAAATCCTGTCCCTGAGTAGTCTTGATCACAATACACAATCTCACAGCCAAAAGAATGTATTTTTAACCCTGAGACTCCGAAAACGGCTTAAATCATTCATGCTGTCGTCTATTAGTCTGCCGCCGTGTTGTTATTTTTCCCAGGCTTAATGAGCCCTCGTGGCACTGCACTGCCTTGGAGCACACCCGCAGCTTCAGGCAAAGACAAGCCCGCTCTTAAAATATGCAAGTCATCAGCCTTTCTTGGAAAATGCTATGGGGAAGCTGCTCTGGACAAGCAAACAGATGATTTTTGCAGACTGTTCTGTAGCTAATTTGGGTCATGAAGCCCACTGTGTCTCAAGGAGTTTAGGGGATAGATAAGGGGCTTTTGAAGGATTAACAACCAGATAGGAAGAAGAAACAAATGAAGGGTAATCCTGATTTTCTTTTGAGACCAATAAGAAAAAGTTGTTTGAAAAGAGGACATTCCATCATTGTTGTTGTTGTTGAAGGACAGCTGCACTTCTCATGTCCCCCAGGCTTTCTAGTATTTAAGGGGTGAGGGATTGCAGGGGCTGCTCAAACCTGGCTGCTAATATGACACCAGGAGCCAGGGTGACACGGGGGCCATGGTGTCAGCTACAGGCAGTGTGGGGTTGACCCTGTTAGCCCTGGACATCAAGCCTGGAGTGAGAGGTGGCCCAAAAACCGCTGGATACAAGCAAGGGCTTTGAAATCGACCAGGCTCTCATGATCAGGCATTGCTCAAAAATAAAAATATTTATTTAATAGAAAGTTTTGGAAAATGTTCCCCTTATTATTTTTCCTTGGTTTTTGAATAGGAAGGAGCATAGAGATCCTGTCCTTTAATCCTTTCATTGTGCAGATGAAAGATGTGAGGTCAGGGAAGTTTAGTGGGCTCGGGGGATGCACACACGGAGTTCACAGGAGAACCCTATGCAGCAGGAGGGTCGATTGGCTTCTGCCTCAGAATTCTTTTCACCCTAACATTTCCTGTGCATTTGTTTATGTGTGCTGGGGATCGCTCTAGGTGCTTTGCACACATTAAACATATCTAATCTTTAACTGTGAGAGGCGGCTGCCATCATTTTTATTTAATTCCACTTTGCATTAAAGGACCTTGGCACAGTGATGTCAAGTCTGTTGACCGCAGTCTCCTGCCTGGAAGTGACAGTCAGGTTTCAAGCCAGACGGTGGGAGCCTCTGGAGCAGCCCTCCAAACCTCTATCCTACATGGCTCGTACAGCCTCTAAATAGGATTTCGTGACTAATCTGACATCCTAACCATCATATCCCTGAGCACGGGGCAGCTGGGGAAACATTTCAAGGTACTCAAGGACAAGGCACCCATCAGCATAGATGGGTACAAACTCAATGCTATTGCTAGCTCGCTGCAGCTGTTTGGCCTAAAGGAAAACAGAATTCATGTAGAGCTGATGGCTTAGAGACTAGATGAAGAAGATTGCAAGCCAGATGCAACTCTAGTTTCTGGGGTTCATCTGTGAGCAGAGGTGTGGATGGAGGCCCAGAAGCCAGGCCACACTTCAGAATTGACTCTTAGATCCTTACCTGCCACTTGAGCAGCCAGTCATCATCCTTTCTGCAGCTCAGCTGATACCCTCAAGGCTGGGCATGCCACTTCTCTTCTAGTCATTCTGCTTTTGGTCCACTTCTATATGTTCATTCTCAAACTAGGGCATTGTCTTCGAGACCCACTCTGGCCAAGACCAGGGGTCATGTTTAGTACTGGAAGGACCCCCAGAAGATGGAGGTAGTTCTTCGTTGACTAGAGGGGGAGCAGGACTATCTGTGCTTTAAGGTCATCCTGATTTCCTGGTGGTCCTTAATACGAAATAAACTACACCAGCCTTGATTTCTGTGGGTCAGTGGTGTTCAGAGCCCTTGACTCACCCTGGACCTGGGCTTGTCAGGAATTGCTCTAACCTCAGGTGGAAGTATGGGAGGGTCTGCACATCTCCTTTCTGTTCTGGTGTGTTTGTGTTGGCATGCCCATGTACTGGGAGATGCCCTAGGGACTTAGTCCTGACATAGTGACCTAGAGAGGGTTTGAGTATAAACTAGCTTGACTCACTGCTTCCTGGCAGGGTCAATAAATATTTGTGGACTCACTGAATGAATGAGTGAGTGAATGAATGAACCAAAGTCTGATAAGAAGTGTTTCTAGAGCACAGAATGTGCGTACTGTTCTGACACATGATGACCCTACCATCCTTTGAGGACCCACCACATAGCTCAGTTTTGACACCAACTTTTGATTTTTTTTTTTCTTTGAGACAGAGTCTCACTCTGTCATCCAAGGTGGTGTATAGTGGCACAGTCCTAACTTACTGCAGCCTTAAACTCCTCAACTCGAGTGGTCCTCCTGCCTCAGCTTCCTGAGTACTTGGGAGAACAGGTGTGTGCTACCATGCCAGCTAATTAAAAAAAATTTTTTATAGACAGGATCTCACCATGTTGCCCAGGATGGTCTCAAACTCCTCACCTCAAGCAATCCTCCCATCTTGGCCTCTGAAAGTGCTGGTTTTACAAGTGTGAGCCACCAACCCCTGGTCCCGCCTGTGATATTTTTCACCAGCTCATTCATATTTGTACATATGGTTTTTGCTCAACACAGACACCTGGGGATAGTGTCCTAAATTGCAAACACAGTGCCTAGCATTAACCATTAACTAGTGTCAGGACGATGGTGTGGCAGACCATAAGAATGGAGCCTCTGGAGTTATGCAGAAAGAAGTAGCCCTACCAGGAAGATGTAATCTTACAAATAACCTATCTAATGACAATGACTCTAGTCTTCCCTTAGGGCTGCATAATCAGCACCATCTGATTTAGTTGTAAGAAGAAAGGTGCTGATGGGAAATGCCATTATTTAAAAATACCTGGAAACTACGAATCTAGTTTTAGACCAATATTTGTCCCACATTTCATATTAGAACCAATAGAATGATAGAAGTAAGAGCTATGGTAATATTAATAGCTGCTATTTATTGAGCACCTGTGAACACACTGCTAGGCCCTGTATATGTATTATTTCTAATCCTCTTGGTAACATAACACATAGGAATTATCACTTTCATTTTACAAATTAGGAAATGGAGCTTTGATTTAGTAGCTTGCCTGAGTTCATGGTGGGGGCTGAGTTTGAATTTCAATTTGCTTGACCTCAAAAGTTATGTTCTTTCATTCTGCTTCAAGGGTTCTGTGTAACTCCAGGGGTACAATTCACATTATAGTCAGTGTACATGGCACTTCTGGGGTTGTGTGACTTGCAGCCATCCTCTTTCTATCATGCCCACCGCCACTCCAGGAGTCAATCAGTTATGTCTCTTCTAAGCTAAATGGGTGACAAGTAATTTTAAAATGAATAATGTGTCCTGTAGTAGATGCATTGACTATTTAGCTAGTGTTAACATCCTGAAATTCAAAATTTATAATCTTGCAGCCTGTGGGAAAAAAATCATATTTTGCCTCTAATTCTCAACACTGGAGAGCATCAATTAGTTATGAAGTTGCTTTCAAAATTAAGCCCAATTTATACTCATATTAAAAACATCCAATGTAATCATATGTGAAATGGAGGCTAATGGCCCTGTACCACCCCAGCATCACCGTAGTGATGGTGTTGAGGGTAAAAATGATGATAATGACAGTAGCCGCGATGATAATAGTTAACCATTGTTGAGTACCCATTATTTCCTTGACTTCTATAGAAACCCTATGAGGAAAGTAATTAGTATTATTCCAATTTTCAGAGGAGGAAATGAGGTGTAGAGATGCTAATTATCTTGCCAAAGCTCAGTTGACTTTGCTGGTAAGTTGTGAAGTTAACCTAGGTTAGTCTGAGTTCACAGCCTTGCTCTTAACCACTTACACTAAACAGCCTTTCAATTGTAAGAGGAGCTTTTGGTTTTTGCTTTGAAAGGAGAAACAAGTATCTAGTGATAATAATATGCCTAATAATTATCCTGTACAAATTAAATAATCTTGCCATTTATCTCCACCTCTAAGGCAATTCTGAGTGAAGCATCTGCCATTTTGATTATGACACACTTGCTATCTCTTGTTAAAACATTTATTTTCATCCCTAGTATTGTGATATTCTATTGTATCTCTGATTTTTATAAGGACATTCGTGAATTTCCAGAAAAAAAATTTTCAGACTCATTTTAACCTGACATCTTTTAAAATTAAATCTCTCTCTCCAAACATATTGGTGGGGGAAGACTTGGTATCATAAGTTAAGTAGGGATATAATTACAACCCAAAAGTTTGGAGCAGTTCCCTTATTGGTCAGAGTTCTATCATTGGCCCAGCCTCTTGTCCTCCACAAATCTGAGTGAAAGTGGGACACCAAGAGCCTCCCTGAGACTTGCACTGCTTGGAAACGTGGCTTGCTATTTCTACTACAGGCTCCCTGGTCCAGGCACCAGCAAGGTTATAGTTGTGAACATAGGACTTGAAGAGGAGGCTGAAGTCAAGAAGCCAACATTCCCTCACCTTTTCAACCTTCGACAAGGCTGAAATTTCTCCCATGACATCACTGGACAGAAGGGCAGAGGGAGTCCACAATGAAGAAAGTGGGAACAGGGAGAGAGAATCCAGGCGGGAAAGGGGAGTGACTGGGCGGCCATGGCTATGAGGGCTTCCGAGCAGCGTTAGACACACCCTCTGCTTCAGGGTCGCCATCTCCGTCTGCATCTCCTTCCTCTCCTTTTGACCCAGTGTCCACTACTTTGCTTTGAAATAAACTCCTTTATAATGTGTGGAAGTCTCAGTTAGTCAGCATTGTATCTTATAGGAATAGTTGTTCAGCCTCCATGTGTATCCAGGGTGTGTAGGCCTTGCTGTGGAGACTGTGTGTTAATGTCCTTGTAGCCAAGAGCAGCTGCTCTTAAAGTGTCTGGCTGTGTTTTAATGGCCACCACATAGCACAGGTAAGTGGAGAAACAAATACATCATTCTTAAGTAACACAAATCACAACAGAAACATGAAACTTATAGAAGTGAAATCCGTTTAGTGTTAATTTTTCTTAAACAGGAATCCTTTGTAGTTGTAAGATAGGTAATGTATATATTGCTAGCTAGTTGGATTAAAAAAACAGCGAAATCAATGATTGTTAGATTTCTTGCATAATGATTTGTTTAATAAAATTACTAAAAATGCATACTTCTTTATTTTGATCAGATGGACAAATTGTTCCATTTCATAATGACACCCTGACTTCCATTTCTCAAGTGATAACCCAAAGGTTACTGGTGGTGAAGGAGGGCGACCCAGTCCTCCCCCTATTGGAGGGCAGAGCTTAATTCTGGGATGTGCGTCCTCATTGGAATTGATTTAGAGAGCCGCTTGGTGAAAACTGAAGAAAGGGTTTATCTCAGAGCCTCCTGCTCTTGTTTGAACAGCCTGCAGGGATTAACTTGTGGTTGGGACTGAGCCAGAGAGATAAATGACACAGCCCTTGTGTGCTCACATTCAGAGGGAGCTCTTGCCAAATGGGACAACGAAGGATTGTGTTAAAGAGATTTCTGAACGTCTTAATAGAGCAGGATGATACAGTCTGCTCTCTGGACTTTCTGTGGAGCACTGAGCCAAGCCTCAGAGGATTGTGGCATGTTCTGAGTGTTTCATATGCAAGTGACGTCTAACAGGGGAAAACAAAACACTTGGGAACACCACTGGGTGGGGTGGGTCCCCAGCATTTTTCAGCACGGATTTTTCTCAGTAATCTCATATATACAGAGGAAGTAAATTCACAAAAGGTTGGGTGGGGTGGTGGTGAGGAAGGAGGAAAGCACTAAATTTTATTACAGTGCTTCTCAAAATTGAGAGACCGAATTTTCCAAAGCAAGGAAGATTGCACTGAAAGTTGGGAATGTCTTACAAATGTACACATTGTCCTCTACACGTGATATAGAATTGTTCAGCAATAGATGATTTCGGAAAACATAATCAGTGTAAACTCTTTGACGAGGAAAGCCATGCAAACAGTTTTTAAACAACTTGCATCCTTATATAACCCTAGTGTTACTGGGGTGGGCTTATAAAGCAAGGTCAGTGAGTAGAGGGACTTGTACCTTATCCAGGGTTTGGCTTCTAAAGCTAACACCTAAGGCATAAATGAAGCACATTTAAAGTCGCCCTTGAAAATTCTTTAAGTTACCCATACAGTACACAGGTTTCGTGTGTTTGGGCCTTTTCTTTTTATTAAGATGGGAGTCTTACTCTGTCACCAGGCTGGAGTGCAGTGGCGTGATCTCAGCTCACTGCAACCTCCGCCTCCCGGGTTCAAGCAATTCTTCTGCCTCAGTCTCCTGAGTAGCTGGGACTACAGGCACACGCCACCACGCCCAGCTAATGTTTGTATTTTTAGTAGAGACAGGGTTTCACCATGTTGGCCAGAATGGTCTCGATCTCCTGACCTTGTGATCCGCCCACCTGGGCCTCCCAAAGTCCTGGGATTACAGACATGAGCCACTGTGCCCAGCCGGGTCTTTTCAGTAATACAAATGCGGAAGTGTACAATGCAGAACACTTAATAGAATATACATGCGAAATAGAATTTTCCAGAATTTTTATTGCATGAAACATTCACATAGAGCGTACCTGGTAGAATGTATGGAAGTTACATGTGCATGTGATACGACTGCATTTGTGGATAGAACTTTTACTGCTTCCTCCTCTCTAGCACCTGAGTGGTTCCTATATCCTTCCCAGCGTAATTAAACTGCAGGAGGAAACTGGCCTTCCTAGCTTCGTATGGCTGCCCCTTTGAAAGAGACGAAAGTGTGTCCATCCTGAGCTTGTAAAAATCTGACCCCAAGAACCGCCCTGAGTTGACCTCCCAATATCCTGGTTCCCACGCCTCAGGCTTGAACCCTGATTAGTTCACAGGCCCTGGAGTCATCTGTGCCTCTTTGGCCTTGACCTTGGACGTTCAGCCGAGCCACCTTCCACTCCACTTTTTTCTCATAGATTCGCCGTTTTCATCCTGCCCATATTCTCCCAGCATCCAGCCAAGACCTAGCCACAGTTTCTACTTCTGCTGCCCCTGCTGTAAGCTGGTCAGTTACACAGCATTGTCCCTCTCCAGATGAGGTGCCACATGACGGGGTGAGGTCGGTCTGATACCCCTGCATTCTCTCCAGCCATGCCGTGATAAATAGTGAGACGACAGCATTGCATTCTTCATTCTGAAAGAGGTTGTGAATGTTTTGATTTGTGGAAGGTAGATGTCATGAAGAGTTGCATAATTAAACCGGTACAGAGGAAAACCTGGCAGAGAAGTGAGTTGCAGGGCTAGGTTTACATACAGGGTGACAAACCTGTCTCTAAAGATCCTGGGAGTTGTTGTCACATGGTGACAGTGTATGACGGTGGCTGAGGACACTGCCCTTCATGTCTCTGAATCTCAATACCTGTAATTAAGAAGATGAGAGTTTTATCCATCTTATTTTTGGATATTTAAGCAGAATGCAAATATTTTCCCAATCCTTTGAAAGTCTCTTTCTTTTTAAAACTTAATGGATTCTAAGGTAGCAACAAGGCCTTTCTGATGTTAACTGTACAAACAAAAACTGAGCCTAGACTTCCTATAATTTCTTCTTTTTGGTCAAAGGAGTCACCCTCCAACTGACATATTTATCACATGTCTCTGTGATAAGGAGAAACTGCTCACTTATCTCTGAGTCTTATGACAGAAAGAGCATCAGAAAAAAAGATACTACAGTCCCTCAAACACACAGCAGTTTGAGACAAAAATGACACTCTAATCTGCAGCTGAACAGGTTCTGTCTTCCATTAAACCTGTATCCCCATTTTATTATATAGTTGAGCCAGTTATATATGACTCACTGGGAAAGTGCATTTTATGATCTTGTTAGAAGAAATGGTTTCTCTGGGATCATTTTAAGCCAATAATTTTATACCTAGCTCCTCCTGAATATGTAGGACATTAACTTATTAGCCATTCTGGTGTCAAGTCTAATACTTTTTAAATACTTAAAACAAATACCAGGAAACTGTGGGGGTTGGAGAATAGATTTTGCATAGGCATTTAGTGCTTTCAGACATTGGGGGATCGATCTCAGTGGATTTAGTAGGAAAAGGCCTGATTCTCTGCTTCCTCTGCACATGGAGCTTTCATATTATGCAGCAGGAGGGACGGCACGCATGTGGGATAAAGCTGGGCCTATTATTTCAAAACCAGGCTCACATCTATTTGACTGACAAGGTCCTGGCCAGTGGCCAGGGTGACGGCACCGGAACAGTGTTTCTTCTGTGGGGCTCTGCTGGCTGGGCCTGTGTGGAGGTAGGCAGACCAGGGGATGTCCAGGCTGCAGTTGACAGGGCACTTGAAAATCTCAGAGGGCGGGGGAGGCTTGGGGACTGAAGGGGAACCCGGCTTCGATGGTGGGGGAGGGAAGCACAGCAGCCTGGTAGGAAAGGACCTGAAAGAGGGATTCCTAAACATGCATGTATGTGTGAGTATGTGCGTAAAAGCAGCTGCCGATCACAAATAACTTGTTTTATTGCAAATCCCACTCAAATTCTTTGAGCTCTCCTGGCAACATCTGATCCTGTTGATGGTTTTGGAAAAACTTTGTTCTTCACTGGCTTCTATAGACATCTCTTCCTGGGGGTTCTTTGCTTCCCTGACCACTCCATCTTGTTCTCTTTATTGACCCTTCCTTCTGATCCTATCTTTTAAGATTTTGTTGTTTTTTTTTTTTAAACAGAGTATTGCTTTGTTACCCAGGCTAGAGTGCAGTGGCAGGATCTCAGCTCACTGCCACCTCTGCCTGCCAGGTTCAAGCAATTCTCCTGCCTCAGCCTGCCAAGCTCCCAAGTAGCTGAGACTACAGGCGCACACTACCACGCCTGGCTATTTTTTGTGTTTGTGTTTTTAGTAGAGATGGGGTTTCACCATGCTGGCCAGGCTGGTCTCAAACTCCTGACCTCGTGGTCCGCCCACCTCAGCCTCCCAAAGCACTGGGATTACAGGCGGAGCCACTGCGCCCAGCCTTTAGGTTTTGTTCTTTTGGTTCTCTCCCCCAGGTAGGTTTTCATTTCCCTGAACATGCCCAGTGTGGTAGGCAGAATAATGACCCTCCCAAAGACGTCCATGCCCTGATACCCAGAACCTGGTGAAGATGGCTGTTACAAGGCCAAAGGGATTTTGCAGACGTGAGGAAGGTTATAGATCCCGAGGTAAGGAGAGCATCCTGGTTTATTTAGATGGGTCCAATCTAATCACATGAGCCCTTACAAGTAGAAGACTTTCTTAGGCTGGGCACAGAGAGCCACGAGGTAGAGGGAGTGGCAGTGAGGTTTGAAGTGTGAGAAGAACTGGATGACATGCCACTGCAGGCTTTGGAGATGGTGGGGGGCCCATGAGCCAGGGCAGGTGGGCAGCCTCTGAAGTTGACAGCAAGCAAGAAGACGAGGATCTCAGCCTAGGGCCACAGGAAACTGGATTCTGCCAATAACCTGCAGGAGTTCAGAAATGGCTTGAACCCCAGAGCCTCCAGAAGGGAGCATAGCCCTGCATTCACCATGGTTTCAGCCTGTAAGACTGGGCAGAGAGCCAGCTGAGTCCTTCTGTATTGGACCTCTGACCTACAGAACCATGAAACGAATCGTTCATGTTGTTTTAACCTGCTAAATGTGTGGCAATGCAGTACTGCAGCAATAAAACCAGTCCACCCATAGCCAATGGTCTCATGATTCTAATAGCTTCAATTAACCCTGTAAACTGATGGTGGATCCCTATTCCCCATTCTGCTGAATCCCAAAGCCTCATGACTTTCTTCTGTTGGGCGACTCTGCTTAGGTATGTTAAAGACACATCCAACCCTACGTATTAGAAACTTGCTGCCAGAAACCTCGAGTCAGCGTGGATTCTTTCCTCTCTGTTTTATTCTTTGTGAAATCTCACCTTCATTAGGTCTTGGCTGAAATGTCAGCATCTCAAAGGGGTGCCCTCCAACCACCCAATTTAAAATGACAGCCCCCCTCCAACACACAATCATCCTTTATGCTTATCAGCATCAGCGTATTATATGTTTACTTACCGCTTTGCTTATTATTAGCTGTCTTCCCTCTGGGAATGTCAGTGTGTATGTATTTTATTTTATTCCTTCTATTTAACAAGTAGTCATATAGTGGTTTCCAAGTGTCAGGAAGTACTCTAAGCATTTTTACAAATATCCACTTATCTAATACTGTTTTTTCACTGTCATAGCCCTGTTAGAATAGTGCCTGGCACGTAGTAGTTGCTCAGTAAGTAGTTGAGTGAATGAATGAATGACTTCAGCCTAACATGAAGTCCTGTCAATTCTATTTCCTAAATACCTTCCTTAACAACCCACCTTTTTCCATCTGTAATGGACTAAGATACTGGCCGTATCATTCTCCCTTGTAGGACCCTTGAATGGCTTCCCTTTGTTTGTGAGAGAAATCCACACTCTTACAGGGATTCACACACTTTTCTTGTCATGCCCTCAGTTTTCTGCCTCCATCTTTATTTCTTAAAACTCCCCTCTCATCCTCTCTCACCTTTCTTATAGACTAATCTTTGATCAGCCTGGACATTCAGTTTCCCTAATATGTTCCATCCTCCCTTTACTTCCAAGCCCCTGCATATGAGCTCTTACCATTGACATTCCTTCCTACTACCTTTCCTGTTCTCTGTTTTTTTTTTGAGACAGAGTCTTGCTGTGTCATTCAGGCTGGAGTGCAGTGGTGTTGTAGCTCCCCAGGTTCAAGCAATTCTCTTGCCTCAGCCTCTCGAGTAGCTGGGATTATAGGCATGCACCACTGTGCGTGGCTAATTTTTGTATTTTTAGTAGAGACAGGGTTCCACCATGTTGGCCGGGCTGGTCTTGAACTCCTGACCTCTGGTGATCCACCCGCTTCGGCCTGCCAAAGTGCTGGGATTACAGGCATGAGCCACTGCATCCAGCTTTCTCCGCTTATTCTTAATATTTCAACTCAGTTGTTTCCCTTCTCCATGACAGGACACCTCTCTGATCTCCACCTCCATTGAGAAAGTGCCTTTCCTGGTGCTCACGGCTATCCTATCTTGGTCTCTGTCCTTCCCCTCTCTCTGTGTGTGGTAAAGACTGCTTTACCTGTGCAATTCCCTCATGCATTCCCATGGTGCTTGAGGCCATGAGCTGGAGAGTGCGATCCACAGCTGGCACCTCAAATGGGCTCAGCATATACCTGCCGAGTGAGTGAATTGGTTTCCCATGGCTTGGTGAGCCCTGGCCAGACACTCTCCTGAGCCAAGGGGGGCACTTGTTCTGCCAGTATTGATTTGCAGGCGCAATTATATGTGTAAATGCATTTTCACTGTTCTGCCTTAGGACCCAATTTTTGAAAATTAGATTTTAAATGTCGTATTCTCCTCACTTACATCTTATGCTTCCCGACACTCAGCACATAATTTAAAATGAAAGGCATAGAAAATTGGACTCATTTAGTTTACTCCACTTGAAATCCATGTGAGTCTATTTTTAAATTCTCCTAGACCCCGTGCTCTTTTAGGGTGTGTGAGAGGAAGGATGGGGGTGGGGGAGAAGGGAAAGAAGACACTCGTTGTAAGCTGTTAGAGATGCTGCGTGTTATTGCACTTTGTTTTAATACATGCAGTTTTCACATTAGCATTACCCCAAATACAATTTCTAAAGCCAAAGACAGAAAATGAGACTCTGCTTCCACATTTGCTTCTGCGTGATGTTCCTGATTGCAGTGACGGGCTGGCGGTGGCCAGCTTGCGGGGTGCATCACAGCAGGGAGCTTTAGCATTCTTTCCTTTGCTTTCCAGCTGACTGTTCCTCCGGCTCTGCCACACCCATCAGATAGATGGCAGGTGGGGGAGCAGATTAAGACATGGGCGTAAGCAGGGTGTACAGAGCCCCGGCTTAGAAACACCTGCTCTCATAGACATGAAGGTGAACAGATGGTTGGGTGGGAGGCTCCCTTTCACCCACAGTCCTGAATCTGAGTTCTTGGGTTAGGATTTGGTACCGCAGCCTTCAGATTGCACAGATATCCCTACAATGGGCTGCTCTGCCTGCCTGTGATGAGAGTTTTCAGGCTTCTTACAGGCAGGAGGTGCTGAGTATTGACACCAAAGCTTGGGCATATAAGACACCAGTGACCCCTGTTCTGCTAATTCATAACACTCAGCCAGCTCCCACACTTCCCACTGCCTGTGCTCAGCCCCGGGAGGCTTTCCGCCGTGCCCTTTTCTGCTTTATAAAGCAACAGTGGGATTCCAGGAGCAAGGCCAGCAAAGTGAGGTCAGACACATTTTGTAGGAGAGCTCATAGATTATCCAGCAAACGTGTATGGAGAGCCCGCCACGGGGTGCTGTCCTCAGGAAACGCGAATTCTAATGGGAAAGACAGAAAAATAAAAAACAAAAAAATTATAATTGTTAAAAGGACTGCAGAGGCACCAGGAAGGGATCAGAGAGCAAATTATCAGGGTGGCAGGCAGCCAAGAACTGCAGGGGAAAGTGCTCTCAAAGGCGGGAACATTTAAGACGAGGCTTAAAGGATAAGCAAGCTGCCCCCATAGGGAGGGAGCAGGGCGTGCCAGACAGAGGATGGGGAAAGAGCTCCTGCAGTGGAGATGAGAAAACCAGACCTGTGATGGGAGGCGGGGGAGGGAACCAGGGGACAGGGGACCAGGGAAAGAGGGAACAAGCAAGGCTGACCTTGTAGGTCTTAGGAAGGGATTTGGATTTTATTCAAGATCCAGGAGAAGCCAGTGCAGGGTATCAAGTAGGTTTTTCTGGGATCTACTTCCAGGAAGAAGGGCAAGTATAAAAAGGTGAAGGGGAGGTGCAGGCTTCTCCCCCTCTAGGAGAGAACCTGCTGGTTGGCCCCCCAAGAAGACAGCACTCATAGTTTCCATCAGAGTTCAGCATTCAACCTTCTCTATTTCCCAGCTATGCTGCATGGAAATAGAAAACGACATGGCCAGGCCAGGCGTGGTGGCTCATGCCTGTAATCCCAGCACTTTGGGAGGCCGAGGTGGGTGGATTACTTGAGGTCAGGAGTTTGAGACCAGCCTGGCCAATGTGGTGAAACCCCATCTCAACTAAAAATACAAAAATTAGCTGGGCATGGTGGCACATGCCTGTAGTCCCAGCTACTTGGAAGGCCGAGGCATGAGAATCACTTGAACCTGGGAGGCAGAAGTTGCAGTGAGCCGAGACTGCACCAATACACTCCAGCCTGGGTGACAGAGTGAGAGTCTGTCTCAAAAAAAAAAAAAAGAAAAAAGGCCAGCGCAGTGGCTCACGCCTGTAATCCCAGCACTTTGGGAGGCCGAGGTGGGTGGATCACGAGGTCAAGAGATCGAGACCAGCCCGGCCAACATGGTGAAACCCCCGTTTCTACTAAAAATACAAAAGTTAGCCAGGTGTGGTGGTGCACACATGTAGTCCCAGCTACTTGGGAGACTGAGGCAGGAGAATTGCTTGAACCCAGGAGGCAGAGGTTGTAGTGAGCGGGGATCACGCCACTGCACTCCAGCCTGAACGACAGAGGGAGACTCAGTCTCAAAAGAAAAAAAAAGAAAATGCCATGGCCAGAGGTGCCATGTTTTAGCTTCAGGGGACTGTGTTGAATACTCTGTGTTGTACCAACAGGGATACTCCCAGCCGCCCATGGGGCCTTGTGCTGAGCACCCAGTATTGCCTCCTTCCCTAGTGCTTCTCCCAGGCAAGTACTGTCTGGGAGCCTCATAACACACATTGCTGGGGTTTGTGGGAGATCAAGGATTATGTTCCCTGTGGACTATTTTGAAAAGGTTGAAATTCAGCCCCTTCATAATGTCATGCTCATAGCTAAGAAGGCTTGCTTTTCTCTCTTTCTCTGTCCATTTTACAATTAACTGGGAATATTGGTAAAAGCAGGTTCACCCCTAATACATGTGGAGCTGGGGCCATGATAGACGACAAAGCCCCTATACCATATATCTGCATAGTTCCAGAGATAAATCAATCTAGTAAATGGCTAAATATAGGATGTTCTATTGTCCTACCTTGATGCTTTAAAATGTAGGTTTTGTTAGTATTTAGGCATGGTGAGGCCAACAGATCAGGAGACAGTTGCCATTGAAAGGAATTTGTTACTTACAGTTCCCAAGAGCTGGGACATGCCATGCTATGCCAGGCCACATGGGGATGTACTAGGCTTGGTGAGGAGGTAGAGAGAGTGAGGGGAAGATGTGGGCAAGTGTCTTTATTGCGGTTTCTGTGAGAAGGAATGGGAAAGGCAGGACAGCCAGGCTTGGGATTAGCTAGTTTGAATAATTTCAGTGGGCTCTGGGGTATAGAAGGTGTCCCTAGTTATCTGATGCCAGGAGTAAGGGATAGTGGCCGAAAGTGTGAGAGCCCAATATAGGAGGTGGTTGGGAGTGTGAGTTCTGGATTGCTTGATTATCCTAGCAAGGGTGTACTCTCAGGTGAATTGTTTACTCTTTCTAGGAAAAACCCTGGGAGGAGCAGTCCCTCTAGAACCAGCAAGGCCCCAAGATGTCAAAGCATCATAAAATACTGAAAATGAAAAAGAACATGATTAATACACTTGACAAATAGGAATACAGTGGTGCAATCTTGGCTCAGTGCATCCTCTGCCTCCTGGATTCAAGCTATTCTCCCGCTTCAGCCTCCTGAGTAGTTGGGACTACAGACATGCACCACTATGCCTGGCTAATTTTTGTATTTATTAGGGATGGAGTTTCACCATGTTGGCCAGGCTGGTCTTGAACTTCTGACCTCAGTAATCCGCCCACTTCAGCCTCCCAAAGTGCTAGGATTACAGGGCTGAACCACCTCACCCGGCCACAAATCTGACTTCTCAATGATTCACGATTAAGATAGCAGGTATAAGTTTAGAATGTTTGAATTCCTTGGATTCTATATCAGAAAGTAGAGGTGCCAGAGTGTTGGTCCCCTGAACCCAGCCTCCGGCTCTATTGGTTGCACATCTCTCTATTCCTCACCATGACTGTCTTTCAGATGCGTGTGTGGACACTCCAGCATGTGTGTCTGAGCCCGGTCTACCTGCTCTGCAGTGGGGGCTTGGATGCACTGCCCAGATCCTCCTTCTGGAAGGAGGGGTCTGCTTTCTGCAGCTACCCCCAGATGTCAGCCTCTTTCATGTTTGTGGGGGCTAAGGAAAATGGCCTTGTCCAAAGTTGCACCTGGATCTGGTATCCAATCAATGCAGAGGCAAAAAGCCTTGTCCTTTATGGTAACTTGGAAGAAGGGCGCCCCGGCTCCAGAACTCCCTGTGGGTTGGCTGAGGCGTTTGTCGGGTATGCTTTGTGGTTCCGTGCAATTGTGCTTCTTCTCTGCACTTTCACAGGTGCAAAGCGGAAGAGACTCCCTAATTAACATCCGGCATGTTAAACTCTACCTCAGGGTCAGCTTCCTAAGGATGCCCACCCACAGCAGCCCCTTCCACCCCCACCTTCTTTCCACACACCCTTAACATAGCCAGCCCCCTGCAGCGTCAGGCCTAGGGATGCACAGTCTGGCCATACCATGCACACTCAGAAGCCTAAGCTGGGGAAGAGGCTTGTTTGAGTTTAACAAGCGGTCCCAGGGACGTTTGGGGCAGGAAATTCCCGTGTTCTTGGTACCATGAACACAGACCAAAATCGAAGGGGCACATCTTTGGCCATGTTACCACCTGACCTTGCGGAGGGGCAGTCTGGAGAAATCTGGAGTGAAGGTTCTCTAGCATGATGCCCAGGGCAGGGGCCCCTCTTCGATAGATCCAAGGGCTATTCAGATGAAAGGGTTTTGGAAAATGAATCACTCTGGGGGAGAAGCAAGATGCTTCATTCAGGCTGTTTCACTGGGACACTTTGTATTGCATGGTCCTTTTCCCACCTGGTGTATGTTTGTCCTAATGAAGCAGATACTTGTTCACCACCCATGTATCTATCGCCTGCATATTAAAGGAGAGGAGACCAGTGTGTGTGTGTCTTACCAGCCGGGCACATTGTCTTAGCATCTTTGGCTTCCAGTGACACTAGGTTTATAAGCAAAAGGTTCCCAGTCATGCATAGTGGGGCCATGTGGGGGTGATGGCCAGTGCCTGGATGTGGACAGCATGTGTGTTTTGGGGTGGGAGTAAGGCATGGAGTGGTGAATGGAACCTAATAGCCAATGAAAGACTGTCCTCAAACAGGAAGTTGTTCTGATCTCACTTTGTGCTTCCGTGTGGCCAATTTGGCCTTTTCCTGCCAAATCCATTGGGTGTAAGGAGCAGGCAGTATCTGGGCTGGCTGCTGGGGAACTTCCTAAGACAGCTGAGGAGAGCACCTCCAGCCTGGGAAACACCGCCTGGTCCAGGATCTGGCAGCCTTACCATGGGCGCCATCCTTTCCCACTGAGCACATTCTACGTCTTCCTGCTGGTGTCAGTATCTCTCCCAACAGCAACAGCCCAGACCAACCATTAGACCCACAAGCTCTTGTGTCTTTTAACAGTTACATATGTAAAGCCTCTGCTTTAGAGGGAAAAGTAAACTCTCTCCTTCTGTGAAATTCCCTCAGTGAAATTCATAAATTATGTTTCATCACAACTGAGCAACAGTACTGTGTATTTGTAAAAACATAGCCTTTGGCATAAAACCCAAGTGGGCCTGAATATTTTATTTACTCCTTGAAATAACTTCTCGCAGCCCCAGTCTCCTTATCCTCAAAAGGGATTTAGAGAGTTATTGTGAGAATTAAACAAAATAATGACGCACGTGGAAACATCCTGCCAGCACCCAGTGTGAGCTCACTTTTCCTAGCTTAAGAAGATCAAGTGTGGATTGGGGCTTTTTTTAAACATCAGTTGTTTAAGAAGATAGTATTCCATTTTTAAAACAAAGTCCCCAAATTTTTTCCTTCTTCTGTCTATCAAGAAGAATTTTAAAAAGTGTGTGTGTGTGTGTGTGTGTGTGTGTGTGTTATGCCTGTATTTCAGGGAAATAACAGGAGAAAGAATCAAAGAATGAGACTGCATATTCTCAGATGCAAACCACTAGGTAAGGCAATAAATAGGCATTCTAAGCAATTTTTAAAATATTGTAAATTAATCTCCAGGTCACAGATCTTTCAGTTATATGCACCAGAAAGCAAGAAAGCAAACCCAAATATGCCTGCTGCTGTCAGCAGGGATTGCTGAGAAAAGTTAGCCTGTCTTTTCATTTAGTGAAAGCATCTGACGAGGGCACGTGAGTGGGCGGCTGTGAAGTGAACCTGCTTGGAAATGATAGTGTTAGCTTTTTACTGACCTGCTTTCCATACCCAAGCATTTGGTTTTTCTTTTGTCATTGACTCATGCTGATTTATTAGGCTGTGTGCTTCAAGGGCGTCAGAAGATTGCATGTAGAAGCAGGTCTGAACTGGGAAAGTGAGAATTACTATATTAGATGATACCCAATTAACTAGTGACAGGCACAGCAGGTAAAATTGAAACGTGGGCTTTATCTACTATAAGCACTTGCCACATAGCAAACATTTTTAAACCTGGTGAAGTTTTCCACACTCATTTCTCCTTTCCTTCTTTCTGCCCACTGTCTGTTCCTGTCTAAGCAAGGAGCTATGTCCACCTACGTGAGTATCAAGACCAACAAGTCTTTGAGATGTGCTCCAGGGTTCAAGGGTAATGGGGCAGAGCTCTCTGAGGATGGTGACTCTCTGGGAAGCAGCAGCCACACACCACCCCACAGGACAAAACAGCAGAAGCGGAGGCATCAACATAGTTTGGAATAATTGACTTGACTTTTTTCATGGACAGCTAAGTCACAGGATGATGTTCCAGTTCTGAAAACACTTTCTCACTCTCTGTTCTTTGGGTACCTTTGCCAGCATGAAGTTACTATAACTCAACATTCCCACTTGCGTCACTCAATGGTGAAAAGCTGGAAGAATGAGTTAATCTTACGTCCACGTTCAAGTGTGGCGATTAGAGCAGTGATGGAAGCTCAGAGCC
This sequence comes from Ateles fusciceps, assembly GCA_036589455.1. Classification (NCBI taxonomy): domain Eukaryota; kingdom Metazoa; phylum Chordata; class Mammalia; order Primates; family Atelidae; genus Ateles; species Ateles fusciceps. The sequence goes on from JAZHEH010002229.1 coordinate 2,816,327, forward strand.
TGTGCTTTTGGGCAGGCTGATTTCCTGCAGCTACTCTGTCTTCCTTTGGTGTGGGATCATGTAGTACATCTAGTATCATAATGTAAACTTGGAGGGAAATGACTTGGAAATCATTGGGAAGGTAAAATGATATGACATGAAATGCCTGCTATTCTAAAACACAAATCTTATTTTACGTGCAACTGCTGTTTTGGATTATCCATGCCTCTTCCGGCATCAGCTAGCATAGAAAATCCTTTAAGATCTCTAACTCAGTCACTTCCTCGGGGAGTCGTGTTTAAACCCCCTCAAGCTGGGGCAGATCTCCCTCCATGATGCTCCGAGAATGACTGCTGCTTTTATCACTGAATCTAACTTGTTGCTTTTATTAGTCATCTGTTGATGTGACTCTTTCTGTCACCAAGCTTGACTTTCTTGAGCCTGTGGGTAGTGTTATATTCACCTCTGTGGCCCTAGTGCCTAACATGGAGTCTGGCATGTGGTAGGCATTTAAGGAACATTAGAGGCAGGGTATAGTGGCTCATGCCTGTAATCTGAGCACTTTGGAAAGTGGAAGTGAGAGGAATGCCTGAGGCCAGGAGTTCGAGGCCAGGAGTTCAAGACCAGCCTGGGCAACAAAGAGAGCCCTCATCTCTACAAAAAAATTAAAAAAAAAAAAAAATTGGCTGGGCGCAGTGGCTCACACCTGTAGTCTCAGCTATTCAAGAGGTTGAGGTGGGAGGATCACTTGAGCCCAGGAGTTCAAGCCCGCAGTGAGCTATGATCACACCACTGCACTTTAGCCTGGGTGACAAGAGTGAGACCTTGTCTCAAAAAAAAAAAAAAGAAAGAAAAAGAAAAATATAATAAAGCATTAGATGAATGTATGAATGACAGTCAAATATATCTCCAAAGAGAAATCCTTTCTTTGTTACTGCTTATTAAATCTGTAGGACTCATACCTGATCATTTTCCTTCTCTCTATAAAATCTTATCAACATCAAAGAAAAAGAGACAGAGGATTAACAACAACATCCTAACGATACCCTGACCATGAGAAATGAATCAATTGCTAATTTGATAATCATGCGTTTGTTTGGTTCTAGATCTAGAGAATTTGTAATGAGTAGTCAAAAGCCTGGGAAAGACTGAACTCTGCTGAACTCAGGAATCCTCTCTTGGGAGTTCTAGGCAAACTAGAACTACTACAGACAGGTGATAGCAGAGAAATGCTGCAAATAAATGCATTTATAGGTACAAATCAAAATCTTTTAGTAAAATCACATAATTAACCTCTCACTGGGGAGAGTGAGCCAATGTAGACATATGCTATAGAAAATTGTTAATAATTTTCTCATTGCAACCTACTTTGAAATTACCTTGGTCTATTCACTGTCAATATATATAAACTTACTTTACACAATGTTAATTTATTTTATGCTGATATGCTAGTAGCATTCTTCCCTACAGTTGACAAACAGTGAGATTTTCATTTATTGATGGCTGGTCTTTGCAATGGTCAATACTCTTTGTAACTCAGACTTTTTATAACACAGCCTTTGGCCTCTCCTGAATTCACCATCTTTGAACACCTGCTTCATTTTGTTGATGCTGAGATTTCACATGCATTCATTCAGTGTGTACTTGCTGCTCTCATGTTATACGAAGTTGAAGTCATGTGTTCTGTATCCATAAGCTCTGGAACTGTCCCTCACTGGCAGTGTGACTTGGAACCTTACTGCTGTTCTGTTTAACCAACTGTAAAATGGTGATAATGATAGAGCTGCTTCATTGATACTATTATTTAGTCCATGTTTAGAATAAGGTGTTTAAAACAGGTCCTGTAAAAGGAAGTGCTCAGTAAAATGGTAGCTAAATTGATATCATGTGTGTCCACACACTGGGTCTCCAGTGTGACAGTCGATACCATTTGAGTATGAGCAGACAAAACTCTCTAGGTTTTAGTGGATCACGGTTGATATTTCCATTTTGCCCTTCAGTGTGAAATTTCACTCATGTAGGACTTCATAGAAAGAATCTACTGTCTTTCAAGGATTTACGCAATCTTATGCCATCCTACCTACAAAGACATTCCAGCTGCAAGTCCATTTTCCTGTATTGCTGACTTTCCCAGGTCCTTTTAGGATTATGTTACCTCTTCATCCTCAGGCGTGATATAATTATCCAAACAGAGGCCCTTTCATTAACTCGAAGACTGTGTAGTAACTTAGATATTTGAATGTTTCTCAGAGTTCTAAAATTTCTCCTTTGCCTTTCACATCTTCCTTCCAAAAGAGTTTACTAAGTGGGAGTTAATTTTATCTAACTTGATTCTTGAATATTGATCTTTGAAATCTGATGACTTATTTTTGTAAACATAGGCCAGGTCTCACTTGATACTTAATGTTACTTTAGAAAATTCCAATAGCATGGCTAATGTTTGACAAACTTTGCCATTAATACTAAACTGGGGAGGTTCCCTTGGCTTCCATTTTCAAAGGTGAGATTGTATCGTACTGATCCCATCTGAGGATGCCTTCCTTATTAATTGAAGGCGATGGAGCTGGAGTTTCTTTAAATCACTGTTCCATTCAATCTGATAGCAAGTCTGCCTGGGTGTTCCTCATTTCCTGTGCTATTTTCATGTCAAATACTGCTGTCCCTTTGTTATGCAAGGGATACAATTCATTGAAACCTAGTTGGACTTCCTCTCACTTAACATTCCTCCTACCTTCCATGTTGACATTCTTCTACCTTCCGACTTCTGTGTTTACACTGAAAAAGCTGTTGCTGGGTAGCTTGGTTATTTATTTGTTTTCCCATCAGACTCAGAGGGATATCTTTGGATTATTGTTTATGATGAATATTTATGGGAAATGTTTCTGTGTACTCTAATGAGAAATCAATGTTAAAGAGGCTGGTCCCTCAGCTATCTGTGTCCCTGGAAGCCACGTCCTTTTTATATTTAAATAGTGCCAAGTATACTGTCTTGCATGAAGGAGGACCCAGATTAAACTCCTGTAGCATTGATGTGTGTTTGTTTCATGCATTCTACTGTTTCCACTAATTTATAGCATTTAATTACTAATCTGTTAATCTAAGTCTTTGTTTCATGGATTCATCAAACTAATTGTATGAATTCTACTCTGATATCATGGCCTGAATCTAGGTATCAGATTCCCTTAATAAATAGAAGCAGTGAATGTGTTCCTGCTTCTTCCTGATCAGGAGACCTGCAGTCCTCTGGTCTTGTTTGTTTCGTAGCATTTCCTTCTGTATTCAGCATTTCTTTGAGTGCCCCCTTTGCTTCTTGGAACCTCACCTTAGTACCATCACGATTCTCATAGGTCCCTGCTGTATTAGACCTAAAATGGCAGGGAAGAAAGGAAGAGGAGAGGAGTAAGAAGAGAGGAAAGAGGAGCTCTATTCTAGCGAGTGTGTCTGTAGGCGTATTGATTAGGAAGTTTAAAATCTAAACTCCCTGTCTAAGTCTTGGCCTGTCTTGAAGGTTGTGAGTCAACTTAGTGAATATGTGCAAGGTACTTTTAGGCTGTCTGGCTGGGAGATGGGTTGGGTCCAATGAAAGTAATAGTTCAACTTATCATTTTCCTTAGATGGCAGCCTCCAGGCGGGAGGAAAAGCCCGTGGCTCTGCCTAGAAGTTCTCACTCAGGTCCAGCATGTCACCAACTGGTGCTTAGCATTCAGTTTCTTAACAAAGTGATTAGCTTGATAGACATCTAGATATTTTTAAACATAATAATATGGCTTTCTTTTCTAGGGGGTGCTGTCCATTTTGTCCATTGGAGGGGAAGGTGCTGTCACAATATTAATGTTGTCACATATGATCAGCAAGGGCTTCTTAAATAACTCCCACTTCCTGAGTGATATTGTCCAGTCTCATTGCTTCAAATGCCAATCCCAAATGTCTCTGTTCCAGGACTTTCCCACAATCCAGACTCAGATATCCAACCTCACACTTGACATCTCCACTGAGTGTCTAAAAACTTCTCAAATTTAACAAATCCAAAGCCAAACGCTTGTCTCCCCAAACCCATTTCACTTCTCATTCTCCCCATCTCAGTTGATGTCAATTGTCAATTCTGTTTTTTTTTTTTTTTTTTTTTTTTTTTTTTTTTCTGGTGGCTTAGCGTAAAAACCTATAGTCATTCTTGACTTTTCTTTTCTCACACCTGACATTTGACCCACCAGGAAACCCTATTGTCTCAACCTTTAAAATCTATCTATAATCTGCCCACTTATCACTGACTTCTGCTAACACGCTAGTCTAAGTCCCTGTCGGGACATAGAACATGCTACTGCAAAGCACAGCACCTTGGAAACTGAGAAGACACCAGAAGCAGAAAGGTCACTCTGACCATCTGCTGTCTTTCCACTGTCTTTCTGTGTGAGAGCTGATCATAAAGGATTCTCTTGCTTACCTTCCCTGAAAGGTGGGCATAAGACCCTTACGTAACAGTTGCCCTGCCCCCACCCACTGGAGGGGAAGGAATGCTACACAGAGGCCAAGAAGATTCTGAACAAACAGGCTATGCTGAGCTCCAGTTTATCACCATTAGATCGTAAGCTTTTTGTCCAGTCACATTTCTACACAGCTGTCTATTCTTCATATGCTTCACTGGATGTAAGCACAAAAATAGTTTTCCTGAGTCTTAGGATCTTCATCTCTGAAGGCTCCTTTATTACATAAAACTTTGGTTACATAGATTTCTCATGCCTTTCTCTTGTTAACCTGTCTTTTGTTATAGGGGTGTCAGCCATGGCCCTGGTGATGGGTGAGAAAACGATCCTGCTTTCTCCTCCCCCAGATCCCCATCACCTTTTCCTGGATGACTGCACTAACCTCCTCCGTGTCTTCCACCCCATCCTCCCCTATGGTGTATTCTCAACGCAGTCGCCATAGGTCAGTCTCATTTTATTCTTCCACAGTGTTTTTCCATTCACTCAGAACGTAAAATCCTGACAGTGGCTTTCTAGTTACTACAGCTGTGCAACAAAACATCCCCAAACTTAATGACTTAACATCACCATTTATTATGTGCAAAATTCTGTAAGTCAGGAATTCAGACAAGGTACAGTGAAGGTGACTTGTCTCCATTCTGTGATGTCTGGGTCCCTCAGACTCAAAGGCACGAACCACCTGAAAGGTCATTCATTCAGGTATCTGGAGGTTGGTGCTGGATGTATTCTAAGACCATGACCCAGACTGTCAGCTGAAATGCCTACACAGGGCCTCTCCATGTGGCTTGAGATTCCTCACAATATGGTGGCTGGGTTCCCAGGACAGAGAGCCAGACAGAAACTGGACTCTAGCCTCAGAAGAGATATAGAACGCCTTCCATCATACTCAGTGGGCTGGAGCAGCCACAGTCCATTCAGACTTAAGAGAAGGGCAATAGACTTTACTTCTTGACAGGAAGCAGCAGCAAGGTTCTGGAAGAGTATATGGTACCAGAAATATTGCTGTGGCCATTTTGACACTATAGTCTACCACAGTGACCCCGCATGATTGGACCTGGGTTGTTCCTTTTCTCCCCATGGAACATTCAGCCCTGGCCACACTTGTTGGAGAAAACAGATGTGCTCCTGGGGCCTTCAGACCGCCTGCTCCATCCACCTGCTCTGCTCTTCCCAGGATGCCTGCCGAGTCCTCTCTCCCTCCCTCTGCAAACTTTTATGCAATGCCCTTTCCCCCAGTGATGCCTTCCCTGACCACCATATAGCCCCGTTTCACTTGCTTTCTTTTTTCCCCTTAAATCCTTATTCTCACTACCACCTTCTAATGTTCTATGGAATTTTAATGTTTATTCTTTAGCATCCCTCGCTGCCAGAATGGAAGAACTACAGAAGCAGGAATCTACCTCTTCTGTGCGCTGAGTTATCCCACATGCCTGGAACAGTGTGTGGCACATAGATATGTATGGGATGTGAAACAGAGAGGGCGTTTCTGGTTGGGACATTCTGAACTTGCAATACCTGCTCCAGCTAATACAACTAAGTTTGTATGTTAGAGCAGCATAAGGCAATAAGAAAAGATACCAACTTAAACGGTTATTTTCATTGTGTAAATTTCTCTTTTTACCTTTTATGGACTAATGAACCAGAATGTTTGTTTTAATTTCCATCTAAATATTTAGTTTCTTTATGAGGAATGTCAGGGTACTTTTTCCAGTTCCACTGTCCCTCACCTGACGCATACACATTGAGTGAAGAAGTCCAAGAATCCCCAGACACTCCAGTAGCGTGAATCTGGGCAGCCTGGCTTCTGCATTTGCACATTCTCCAGCTTTAGTGTGCATGAGCCCTTCAGCATAAATAACTCTTCAGAATAAAGGTTGGAATAAAAACAATGATAAAACCTGCAATAACGATAATACTAATAATGGCAGCACCATTGATAATTCCAGCCACCATTTTCTAGAAACCCCTTAGCTTCAGGTGTTCTTCCAGGCACTTGGTTTGCATGTCTGTTAGTTATCACCTTGACAGGAAGGCACCTTCATTCCTCGGATGAGCAGAAGGGGAGTATCAGAATTTGTTTAAAGTATATCACATCTCTTTTATCCATAAAGTGCCTGTTTGATCTGTTGAACCATAGCAGTCGGTCATTCCTTCAACATTTGGTGTTTAGGAAGCGCTGAGTTTATCTCGAAGAGTAGCTGATTTCATCACTCATTGGAGGTTGAGTAATTGATTTCTAGTTATTGGCAGAATCCCATGTTTATGTTTGTTTCTTAATGAAAGGATCCACAATCCTCCTCTACCCCTGGTCAGGCTCATCTGGTCCATCTGTAGGATGGGAATCATTACACTCTTAGGTTTTCTTTCCCTGTATTTGATAACCAAGCCCATGGCTACCAGTTGGGAAAGGTAGGAGACACAGAGCACACGTAGTCCATTGAGAGACTATCAGTGAGCTGCCTTTGAAAGACTATGGCAAGGGCGGCTCAGCGCTGTTACCCCAGCCTCTGACTTTCTCCAGCAGAAGTACTCGGACCCTCCAAGACCTCCCCAGCTCATGACTTCAGGCAGCCACTCCAATGGATTTGAGGGTTTTCCAAACATAGGATGTTATGATTGCTAGTGGCTTGACCTCGGTCCTTTGGCTTTGAGCTTTTAGTTGAATGGTTTTTATTCAGTTTTGACAGCAGTTGCATTCACTTTGGATTTCCCTTTTTCCGCAGAAACAAGTGTGAAGGAAAACACTGTGAAGTACATGGAAACACTTGAGGATAAGCTGTGCAGGTAAGGTTAATAATTTCCATGTTTCAGACTCCACGGCACATCTAGAGTCTTTATTATAACAGAATTTAGTTGAATCAATGAAAAAGGTTGGCAAATTTCTCTAATAAATTAACAAAGAAAGAGACAAAAAAGTTCTTTGAACCCCATAAGTGAAAGAGCCGGTGCCAGCCCTCACCTTCTATTTTAAAAAGTAAATAGATTAAGATGTTTAAAAGTGTCATAAAGAGATCACAGGATAGTTTTCATGTTCCATAAGAAGGAGAAGAATCTGACCAGGTGTGGTGGCTCATGCCTGTAATCCCAGCGCTTTGGGAGGCCGAAGTGGGCGGATCATGAGGTCAAGAGATTGAGACCATCTTGGCCAACATGGTGAAACCCCATCTCTACTAAAAATACAAAAATTAGCTGGGGGTGGTGGCACGCGCCTGTAGTCCCAGCTACTCAGGAGGCTGAGGCAGGAGAATCACCGGAACCCAGGAGGCTAAGGTTGCAGTGAGCCGAGATCATGTCACTGCACTCCAGCCTGGTGACAGAGCAAGACTCTATCTCAAAAAAAAAAAAAAGGAGAGAAGAATCTTTTTAACCATAATAAATTCAGAATTCATTCTTTAGACTGTTTTCCCCCCTTTTAAAGTTTAGTATTTGAAGGGGGTCTTAAGGATTTTAAAGACGTTTATACGTGGTTTGGAGTAATACAGAAATGCCCTTCTTACGTTCTGTTTTGAATCCTGAATCAAAACCAGCATGAAAATTTCCGGTTGCTTTTTTTTTTAAACCCAATTAGGAATTCATCTTTGAGAAATGTCAGGGATGCTGCAGCATGACAAGTTTCTGGCTTTTGTGAATGTGTACTTAGGAAAAGAAATCCCAGTCATCAGAATCTGTTCCTAATTAAGGCAACAAGTACTAGAGTTGAATATGCGCTTTCTTCCCTGGAAGTCATTTAGTTTTATGGAGACCATTTTGCTACTATTTTGGAATTTGTTAAGTAACTCTTTAGATAGGGTATGCCTTAAGCCTTTGTCTGCTAAGACACTGCCATGAACTAAAATGCTGCTTTTCCCCTCAAGGCACTGTAGGATTTATTCTCATCCTTGGAAAGCAGTCCTTTAACCCCCTGATTGATCTTTCCCTGGTTCCCATGCTCCTAGATTTGGGGAGAATCTATGACACAGGTGGTTAGCAGAGGTGAGCGGAATGAGAGCTTGCACCCGGGTCAGGTGCTCTGCTTTGTCTGGCCTTCCTCCTCTCCCATGTGTTTGGAGCAGATTTCTGGCACGTCCTTCTTGATCTAATATGCAGCTACCATTGTTTTAGCCATCAGCACAGCACACACCATAAGTCACATTAGGTTATTGCGTAACAAGTTGTAGCCATAAGCACATGGGTATTGGTAAAGGGACGCCCATTTAAATTGCAGCTCTCACATATAAACTGCCTAACCTCAGGTAAGGCCTCACCTTCAGTTTTGTTTTGTTTTGTTTTAGCTATATAACTGGAGGAAGGGTACCTACCTCCCCAGCTGGTGTGTGAATTTAAATACCATATGTAAAGCACTCAGGTAGTTTTGGCAGTAGTATTCAGTTGGTTCTAATGATAAAAAGAATCGGTTTTATTCAATCAGTTCTGATGATAAACAGAAGTATTCAATCGGTTCTAATGATAAAACAGTTTGTGTTTTTCCACTCAGGAGTATTCAGTCGGTTCTAATGATAAAAAGAACCGATTGAATACTCCTGAGTGGAAAAGCACAAACTGCTTCTCCTCTGTTCTCACACAGTGCAATAATCAACACAGAAGGCATCTGTGATGAAATATGTGAGGGTTTCTCCCCGCCAAAAAGTGAGCAATCAGTTCTGCCACAGACAACAACTGGGTGTCCTCTAACTCAATTCCGACCCCATCTACCTGGAGACAGCATCAGATGCCGCAGGTTGGGGTCTCAGTCCCACAAGACTGCCCCACTTACAATGCCAATGGCAAACCCAGGTTGTTTTGCCTGTGCTTCTGACCAACCAACTAGAAATTGGGATCCCCATACCCCTTCTCCTTGGGTTCAATGAATTTGTTACAGTCATTCATGAAATTCAGAGAAACACTTATATGTATTAGTTTATTGTAAAGGAGATTGCATAGGATACAGATGAAGAGATGCATAGGGTGAGGTATGGGGAAAGGGCACTGAGCTTTCATGCCCTCCTTGGGCACACCATCCTCAAGGAAGCTCCACATGTTCAGCTATCCAGACGCTCTCTGTACCCCGTCCTCTTGGGCCTTCTGTGGAGACATCACTGGATAGGATGATCGAAGCATGGACATCCATGTAGCCGTGTGATTGGACAGAAAGAGTATGATCTACCACAGATAGACTGAGTGGGAAAACCCGAGAAGGCCTGTTTGTTAAGATTCCCCAGCTTCTCTGTGCAGCATTTCTTCCTTCAGGTATGGGGTAGGACTCCTTCTGAAATGGGGGTCTATGACTACAGTCAGACAAGGTAGATCAGAGAATTTCTTTCCCTTTTTATTTTTTATAAGTTCAACTTTTATTTTAGATTCAGGGGGTACATGTATAGGTTTGTTAGATGGATGTATCACCTGATGCTGAGGTTTGGGGTATGATTGATCCTGTCGCTTAAGTAGTGACACAGTACCCTGAAGTTAGTTCCAGCCTTACTTCCTTTCCTCCTCTGCTAGTCTCCAGTGTTTATTGTTCCCATCTTGATATCCGTGAGTACCCAGTGTTTAGCTCCCACTTACAAGTGAGAACATGCAGTATTTGGTTTTTGTTCCTGCATAATGGCCTTCAGCTGCATCCATGTTGCTGCAAAGGACATGATTTCATTCTTTTATGAGTGCATAGTACTCCATGGTGTGTACATACCATGTTTTCTTTATCCAGTTCCCCATTGACGGGCATCTAGTTCCATGTCTTTGCTATTGTGAATAGTGCTGTGATGAACATATGAGTGCATGCATCTTTTTGGTTGGTTGGTTTATTCTCTTTTGGATATATACCCAGTAATGGGATTGCTGAGTTGAATGGTAGTTCTGTTTAAATTTCTTTGAGAAATCTATGCACTGCTTCTACAGTGGCTGAACTAATTTACAGTACCACTAACAATGTATAAGTGGGCTCTTTTCTTCACAGTCTCTTCAGCATCTGTTGGTTTTTGGCTTTTTAATAATAGTTATTCTGTCTAATGTGAGATGGTACCTCATTATGGTTTTGGTTTATATTTCTCTGATGATTAGTGATGTTAAACATTTTTTGGATGTTGGTTGGAAGCTTGTATGTCTTCTTTTGAGAAGTACCTGTTAATATCTTTTACCCACTTTTTAATAGAATTATTTGTTTTTTCTTTGTCAAATTGTTTAAGTTCCTTGTATATTCTGGATATTAGACCTTTGTTAGATTCATAGTTTGGGAATATTTTCTCCCATTCTGTAGGTTGTCTGTTTATTGACAGTTTCTTTTTCTGTGCAGAAGCTCTTTAATTAGGTCCCACTTGTCAACTTTTGTTTTTATTGCAATTGCTTTTGAGGACTCGGGCATAAATTCTTTCCAAAGACCAGATGCAACTAAAAAAGACCCTGAATATCCAAAGCAATTCTGAGCAGAAAGAACAAAGCTGGAGGCATCACATTACCCAACTTCAAACTATACTATAAAGCTACAGTAACGAAAACAGCAGGGTCCCAGTATAAAAGCTGAGAATTTCTTTATGACCAGCTCCAAGACAGAAAGGCAGGGGAAAATTAGGGTATATTTTTAGTTTTTATGACCTGCCTAGGGGAGAAATAACAGTGGGTATGGGTGTTATGAGCCAGGAATTGTGGTTGAAAACCTGTATACATAATTACAACCGTCATGCCCAGAACTCATCCTCTCTCCCTCCATGGCAGCTCCTCCTCCTGTTCATCCAGCCTAATGCATGGCCACCACCCACCTGGCTGCCTGGGTGGGTGGGAACCATGGGCACATGCTGGCTCCCCTGCCTCCTCTCTCACTCAGGTCCTGAGTCTTGTCAGTCTTGCCTCTTTAGTATCTCACAAGCCTGCCTACCTTTATCACACTGACAGTGTAGGCCCCTCTTCTGATCATAATAGCAACTTTTCCTGCTTTGCTGTTCCATTGTTTCCCCTCTTACCACCCTCTCCAGGTGGTTTTGAATAAGCATCTTAAAAAAGCAATCTGGTCATTGCACAAGGCTGCCTGATGTCCTAAGGATAAAGCCTAAATGTTTACATGCTTTCCAGCGTATACACACTGTTCTTCCATGTGGCCTCTGCGTGTACTTGAGTATCACCCATCACCACCCCATCATCACCCTATTGCAGCTGATACTTGTTCCTTTATGCTTCCCAATGCCATTGCATTTTTTTTTTTCTGGAAAGAAACTAATTTAGAAAGGCTCATGGTCAAGGGATATCATCCTGATAAGTATTAGATTGAACCATTCCACTATTTTTGACCTAGAAAAATGACAATTTCATATAGTTAACCCCATACTTAGGGATTTGAAGTCATCTTCAGGAGGGTCAGATGCAGTGAACTGAGGCTGGGTAGTCTCCCTGTCCATGACACTCAGGCATAGCTTGCTCCCCCACCCCTCTGCATATGCCCTGGTGGGCCTCTCCCAACCCACCCCTCACCCTCACCAGGCCTTCCTATTCAGCCTTCGAGGTTTAGATTTCTCCTCTATGAAACCTTCCCTGACTCAGGGGAAGTGCTTGCATTGATTTATTCTCACCTTCCACATGCTCCTCCACAGGTATTGTAAGATTAAATCTGCCCTGTTTAGGAATGTATGCTCAGTGATTTGCCAGTGCTGGATGGTACAGGGGTTCCCAATAAACATATGTTGAATGAATGATTGAATAAATATGTGAATTAATGCAAATAATTTATAAACATCGTAGGCTCATCTTCCATCATCTCCAGCCTCTTTCTCTGCCTCTCCAGCCATGCCGATGTTGCAAGCCACCTTGTCCCTGGCCTCTTGACTCACATATCTTAGCTACCTAGGATCCTGCCACAGTCTCAAATGACCATGATGGGTGCTGCCCCCTCCTGTAGCCTGCTTCTGGAGGGCTCTTTTCATGCTATTTCAAGCTGTTAGGAGGCCTGGCTCAGATTTGTGTGAACTGGTATGGTGGAAACAATGGAACAGGGAGGAGAAAAATCACCCAGGAGTCTGGAGCCCCTCTGGCCGTAGGCAGTCCTATTCCCATTCAGGAGGCTAGAGTGGATGCTGCAAAAGCCTGGTGACTGTCAGAACCTCTTGTGACACAGCCCAGTAGTTATGGTTGTTCTCAGACACTCTATGGGTTCCACTGATGATCTGTCACCTTCACGGTTCCTTTCTAAGAGGATCAACATTTTAAAATAGAAAAACAGTTTTAATACCTGACACAGTGGTTCGTCATAGTGACTGCTTGATTAACATCTCAAGTTATCCACTAAAGCAGATGAAAATCTTTACCTGTTCCCACTGTTTAGCATCTCTTGGTCTTACAGGATTTTAGAGAGGAAGCAGCTGAGAATAGAATGGATTGCTCCTTTTCCATTAGAATGCTCGAGAGCATATACTTAAAGATCAGAGCTAAGAGGCTTACATCTGGCTAGTCACCATTTTTGGGGACAAATTCAAATGATAGCACTATCTTTGTTACTCTCTCAATATGTACAGACACCTGAAGACCCAGATATTGAGGCAAACTCAGGTAGACTCAACATCCACTCTCTATCAAGCATGTCAAGTGAATTAGAAAGTTAGGAAGTATCTAATGCGTCAGTGGTTCAGAAGCACATCTTGCATAATGCAAAGCAAAAAGTGGGCAAATATTACATGTGGACTTTCAATGTATATTTAAACAAGGATTTGCCTTATAATCATCTGAGTTATAAGTTAGATGTATATATTCCTGTTCCTCCTTCTACAAAGAAGAGATTCCATTTGTGGATTTCTTTTTCAATTTCTACCTGTTTTAGGGATATCCCATTTTCTCCTTATCTGTAGCCAAATATTGAGGAGGGTGGCTGTAGTTAGTTACCTGGTCATTCCATAGATGCTTTCGTCTCCATCCCCATCACACTACCTGCAACTTGGCCCATTAAATAATCTCCTAACAGCCTCACTTCCCTCCTGGCTCACAACAGTTTAGCCTGCTCTTCTCCCACAGCCAGAATGACTTTATTACCATCCTGATAGGCTCCCTTTGCATCCGGCATACATTCGACAGTCCTTTTTATGTCCTCCTCCTCTCTACTTCTTTGGCTCTTCATGAGGTGGCTCTAGCCTACTGGGCCAACCTCATTTCTGTAATCCTCCCCTGCACCAGGTGACTGATGCTCCATTCTAGCCCAGTTCCCTCACATCAGCCGCACTCCACAGCAGCACCTTTGCAGAGCCCTCCCCGATCTAGCCCCTGTGCTCACACTCACCCTTACAACTCAGCACGATTGTCCTTCTCTATAAAGGCTTTCCTGCCTCCTCCTGTTTCCTGCATAGTGGTAGCCCCTTACATGAATTGGTTACATTGACTCAGTTCTATTAGACTGTGAGCTCCTTGTAGATGGCATTTTACTTTTCTTGTATTCTAAGTGGTAGTCTGAGGTTTCCATGCCTTCCTTTCCTTGTATTCTAAGTGGCTGGCATGCTGTTTGGCATGTAGTCAACAGACAAATCATATTTAATGCAAAAATGAATGGATAAATCGCAATTTTATCTTGTTCCTCCTTGAAAATTTGTTTGCAACTTGAATATCTTGAAATGTTATTCTCCACTATTATATTCAAAAAGTCAAGGCAACCTGAGGAGATACAGTGACCAAATCCATTTGTCCTGGCGTCAAATCTTAGGGGTATATAATAGAATAGGAAAAACTACTCTTAAGAGCTTGACCCACTTATTCTCATTCCTTCAGGTTTATTGTTTCCAGAGATTAGTAGTTAAGTGTAATATTGTATCCTAACTTGTTTTCTCTTATGGACAAATCTTGCTTTGATTTTTATTTCCCCCAATTATTACGTATTCTCTGTTATCTTTTTTAACGAGTCAAATGAAATATTCAGAAGTCTTTACTTTGTAGATGGGTTCCTGTTTAAATGGATCTTTATCTCTAACCATTCTACAGGAGAAATTTATGATTGCCTGATGGCAAACTTGTGTCTCTGGCCCAAGTGGGCCAAGCCCTCCCCCTGAGGGTGGGTGTAGTGGGTCTATTTAACTGATGGAATCTCTTGTATGCATGACTAATGTGAACACTTCTTTTCTTTCTAGAATCTCTTCCTTCTAAGTCTACTTTTTTCTGAAGTTGAACATACAACCTTTACCACAAACTCTCTATGCAGTTAGTGGATTATAGGTGATTTCGCTCCCTTGTACTCTGCTGCGTTCCTCAAGTATTTCAGTGTGCATCACACTTTCATCATCAGAAAAGACAAAAGAAAAATCTTTAAAATCTGTTTTGAACATAGAATAAAGTAGTTGGATACCTCCTTGGAGGCCCTTCTTAGCTTTAGAAGGAGCTATCAGGAACTCAATGATGTTATCTGAAATTTACATTGAAATTTACAGGCTGATTGATGTATTTTTCTAAAGATGATCCAGTTCTCTTTTTAAAAACCAATGTTTACTTTTTAATTATTAAAATTTCAATAGGCCATCCTGACGTGGAATGATAGTAGTCAGGTGAACTCACCCTGCTAATGAACGTCCAGAGACAGCCAGCAGAGTGAGCAGCACCTCAAAGACTGAGGTCTGCTCCCTCACCCAAGGCTCCCAGAGCCTGTGTGTATGGCCAGAAAAGACTGTCAGCTGCCAACTGCCCTCAATCTAATGAAGATGGGAATTAGCCAAAGACAGAATACTTAGAGCAATCATTTCCAAAACAGGTGCAAACAAAACAGTTTACTGGGGTGTGGGAAGAACATAGAGTTTCTGTTTTATGCTTCCATTTCATCCATTTATATTTTATCCTTAAAAATGTTTTATATGCATATAGTAATACATGTATACCATTTATGAAACAAATATTGGAATTTCATAATTTTCTTACTGATGAGTGCACACAGTTAAAATTAGAAAGTGTTGAAAAAATATTCATTTACTTATGTTCTAATATTAAACCAGGTATTAAATTCAGCATATGACCACCTGGTCTACCAGCCTTCTTTGTTTTCCCATCCACAAAGGGAAGAAAGAAAGAGCGAATTATGTAACAGAAAAGGAGCTCAGCTCTAAGGAGGTGCAGGAGGCAAAGACTTAGAAACCAAAAGGTCAGGATAACAAAAAGCAGAGGAGAGAGAACTTAAAATGTGTTTGCTCTTGGTGGCTTCAGGCAAGAATTTATGAGACTTATTCAAGTGTGTGGCCCTTTCAGGCATAACAGCTGAAAGCAGAAGGGTCTGCTTAACCCAGGTGTCCTACCCCCAAGTTTGACAGAATGATGTTCATTGTCCTCATAGGTGTGGACGCTGCCCGTCCACTTTGTAGCAGGAGCTTAACCATGAATGGAATTCTTTGAGATCCCACATATAGTACACTTTCTAAATTATGGAAGGTAATTTTGAGGTTCCTGTGCAAACAATCTATTTTCAACCCATGTTGAGTTTATTTCCAATGCTGTTGAGAAAATGAATGTAAGGAATGGCAGTCAGTAAATTTGCTGCTCCTCTCCCTCTGTTTGCTTTTTGTACCTTTTTATCTGATTGTTTTGTCACTGACAGGAAGATGCCTTCCACCTCTCCTGTTCAACAGGCACAAGTCAAACACTTCACTCTTCCTCCCAGACCATACGTCTTCATGGAAAACGTGCTGCCTTTCCCCCTGGCTTCTTAGCGACCTTGACACCTTTGTTTTTTCTGTGCAGCCTCAGAAAATCAAAGGGAATCTCAGCTTCTTTCTTCCCCCTCCTGTGACCACCTTCATTCCCAGCTAGGGACTGCTCCTTGCATCAGTTCTGTCTCTCTTTTATGAGTAGGAGACTTTCGGTTGCAGAGACTGGACTGGGAGCATTGCTCCTTTTTCACTGCTACCTGCTAAGTGGTCTCTTTAACTGAATTGAAGCCTGTGTGTCCTGCAAGATTCTGTCGAAGTAGATGTGGCCTTTGGTGATTTCTCCCTCTTCTGACTCCTGTCTTGTCTGCTGTCTACCTCTCACTTGTGCTTAGATCATGCTGTCATGACATCTTCTTCCTTCTCACTTCAACCTCCTGCTCAGGGCTCTGTGGTCATGCACAGTGAAGACTTGTGATTTCATCCATTGATGGAGACATTTGCCCATGGCACCCCATTTCTGTCTGAAACCAGATACACTGATCTTATGCGTCGTATACGTTAAAGCCATTGTCTTATCTGTTTTCATTCATCTGTTGCAGCAGTTTATAAAGGAATGTTTATTTGGTTCATGGTTCTGGAGGCTAGGAAGTCCAAGAGCATGGCTGTGGCTTCTGATGAGGGCCTTCTTGCTGTCTCATCCTGTGGCAGAGGATGAAAGGGCACATGAATACACAAGATAGAACAAGAGAGGGAGGGCCGGAATTCATCCTCATCAGGAGCCGTTCCCTCCATAACCAACCCACTCTTGAGGTAACAGCATTAGTCCGTTCATGTGAGCCCTTATGACCTAATCTCTTAAAAAAGTCCCACCTCTCAACACTGTTGCATTAGGAATTGAGTTTCCAGCACATGAAATTTTAGGGGATACACTTAAACCACAGCGGTCTTCATAAAAATATTCATTGTTGGATTTATATTTTGATCTTTGAAGCTATTTGACTATATTGACTAATTTTACAAGAGAAACAGTGATCTATATTACCTTATCAGTTTTCAATGCAAACTGTAAGAAAATATAAAGCACTTAATTCTACAAATTTCAATGTAATCATGAATTTTCTAATCATTGATTTTTGCATTTAATTTTTACCTTATTTTATCGCATCAGAAAAATCTTAAGTATGCTTAAAATAATAATGCATAAACTAAACATACAGATAGAAAAAATACATAAAATATAACAAAAATGGCATGAATTAAAAAGAGTAAAATAAGGAAGGAAAACAAGGGTAGGAAAAACATTGGTAACATTTTGATGGAGATTAGACTCACCACCATAGTAGTTTACTATTCTAGATACTCAAGTATTGACTGATATGTATATAAAACTAAGTAACATTTTACAATGCAAAATGTAAATGATATAATTTATAATTAACTTTTCAGGACTGCATTGTCCTATTGGTCACTATAATACTTTCCATTCTCTAAGAACCCATGTAATGAATTTTAACTCAGAAGTAACTTTCCCAGAAAATGTTCACTTGTGACGGAATTTAGTTTCCAGAGTAATCAGATCAATTCAAAAAAATCTACCTGCAATTCTTCAGAAAGAGAAAGCAGAGTTCCATCCTCTAGAATTCCAGCTCCCCCTTGTTAGGAAAGTCTTTCCTTCAGGACAAGAAAAGAAGCCACCAACCCCGAATCGGAACTGAACTCTTCACATCTGGACCACAACATGGGGGTGGAGGCCACTCTTCCCTTCTTGGTTCCCTGAGCAGAAGTACCAGACACAGTAATTGATATAAAAGGTCTCGTTCCTCTTGAGGCATTACTTTGTAAGCAAAAACAAAAACAAAAAGTACACACACACACACACACACACACGCACACGCGCACACCCTGTTTCTGTTTCCCTCAGTAGTGAAGACCCCTGCGGTTGGCGGCAGTGTTGTCCCACCGCCGACTGTGGACAATCTGGAAGCTTCGTATAGGGAGGGGCTCAGGAAGCAGCCTCCCCAGTAACCCCTCTCCTGAGGATTGCTGTTTTCAAGTACTGGCTCTGGAATCAGATCGTCTAGATTCAAGTGTGGCCACTTCTGAGCTGCAGGGCTTTACCAGGTTAATACAGCTCTTAAAGACTTGATTTTCTGTCATAAAAATGGGGCAACAGCAGAATAAGATAAAAACGATTTCTTATATATAATAAGGGATTAATTAATAATCCCTATTGCAGAGACTGGACTGGGAGCATTGCTCCTTTTCATTGCTACCTGCTAAGTGGTCTCTTTAACTGAATTGAAGCCTGTCTGTTGAAGTCGATGTGGCCTTCGGTGATTTCTCCCACTATGGAAATTATGAAATCATGAAACTCTACATTACAAAACAAGTTTTTTTTTGTTTTTTTGGTTTTTATTTAGATGGCGTCTTGCTCTGTCGCCCAGGCTGGAGTGCAGTGGCACTATCTCGGCTCACTGCAACCTCTGCCTCCTGGGTTCAGGCAATTCTTCTGCCTCAGCCTCCTGAGCAGCTGGGACTATAGGCCATGCCACCATGCCTGGCTAATTTTTATATTTTTAGTAGAGACAGGGTTTCACCATGTTGGTTAGGCTGGCTCGAACTCCTTATCTTGTGATCCACCCGCCTCAGCCTCCCAAAGTGCTGGGATTACAGGCGTGAGCCACCGAAGTTTTATTTTGTAAAAGCAGAATAGAACCCCTTATTTTCCTGGTGAAACTGTGGGAAGAAGAGAGATGTTTGCTTGTAGCTAATACCCTCCATTAAGGATCTGCCAACCTCCTGGTTATCCAGACATTCAGCTTCTTTTGCTGTCTGCCCTTTGGTCAGCTGTTAGCACCTCCTGCAGAGGGGGGAAAGAAAAAGAAATGAGGTAATTGAGTTCTTGCTAATGGCTGTGACAGAAGATATAGAGCCTTTAGTGGTTCCTACAACCAGATGGCAGGGATCCTAGAGCACACTGCTGGCCTCAGAACCAATCTGGCTCATTCTGAAGTTTTTGAGATTGACAGAGCCTTGAGTTCCCAGGCTCCAGAGCTCAGGTGCTGGGAAGGATTTCCCATCGCTTCTGAGGTTTGGGGAGCTCCAAGGCCGCTCCTCTTGACCCTCTGTGGCGCTCAAAAGAAAATCATTTTGACCTCAGAGACAGCATTTTGGGGGGAAGATACTTCAATATGCTTGTTTCTTTCCTTGTGGTATTTTCGTTGGAGAAAGCAAAAATATTACCCTAGAGAAAGGTGTGGACAGAAAAAAAAAAATGAAGGTTAGAAGTGAAGCCCTGTAGGATTGTCTGGTGAGGGTTCTCGTCCCAGGACATAGCAGCATGGGAAGAATCTGGGTAGCACTACAAGGATGGAATCTGTGGGGTCTTACTTGCCTGTCATCATTTTCTTTGTCATTGATAATTCAACACTTAATTGAATGCGGTGGTGTTTTTGAAAGATAGCCTGAAAAAAAGAAGATGACCATGATTTTCACTAATAGAATAGAAACTAGACAGGAGATTGATTATCACTTAAAACAAAAGGCTTCGTGGTAAACAGGCTCCAGTGTGGTGTGCTCAATTCAACTGAAAGTATCTGCTGTAAAGCAATGACAAGATCACTCTGCCCCCTGAGATCAATGGAGAAATCAACCAATATTTAAGAAGGTCTGAGACTTGGCAAGATGCCCTGTGATTGAGGAAAGAGCGTTCCTCTTTCTTTAGTTTAAGCTGGCAGAAAGACATTCAGTTGTGATTATCACGTGGACTGAGCTAAGAAAGGCAGTGTCTTGTGTAGGTTAAGTCCATGGTGCTCTATGAGCCTGCACATCCATTATCCCCAGATGTGTCAACGTACCTCACAGTGTGCACATTTCAAGGCACCTGTCACAGTCTTAAAAAGACAATTTAATTAATAGCGAATGTTTGATCTTAGATGATTTTTATAAACTCAAGAGAATCCTTTATAGCCTGAGTGTTTTTGATGCATTTTGGCTGGGAGTTGAGAAATCTTAAGAAAAATTAATTGCTGTATCAATGGAAACCCCAGTAGCTAGATAACCAATTTGTCATTAATTAAATGAGAAGACTTTTCAACGATTCGAGGAAGCATCGTCAAGATTGTATGATAGTTTAATTTGCTAACATGGTATGAACCTGTTAACTTCAGACACATGTTAATAAAAGGAAAACTCCTCATGGGATTTCTCAGATGCTCAATTCTAGCACGCAGCCATTTTTGAGACTTGCTTAATGTCGTTATCCCACTTTACTGATGACAGTTCTGCAGCAGCTGTGGCCAATGTAGGTCAGACAAAATATTACATGCAACATTTTCTATGATTCATTTTGCTCCTTTTCCTTTCTCACCCTTCCCCTCCAGCCACCCTGAGTCATACAACAGCTGTGAGAACATTAGTTACAAGGGAGTGAGCTGCAGACACTTTAGGTGCTGGGCTGTATCCCATTATATCTGGAAGCTCACACCAGGATGGGTTCTAAATCCCTTATCACAACCACCTCAGGCGGAAAACATTTTGTTTCCTTCTATTGCTGCTGATGTAAAGATGAAATTTCTCAAGCTGAGAGAATTTTATGTGATCATATTGTATGTTAAGCCTCAAAAGATAATTCTGTAGCTCCCATTCATCACAAAAGCAGGGCCTTTTAGTTGTGCTTCTTTAAGTAAAAAATTCCCCAGTAGAAATCATACAGTTATTTAGTGGACTAAGAAAAAGGAGAGAATCACCGACATGAGGACTCGTGACAATTACACGAAGTCATTTGACGGAGTTATTTCCTTTATTATTCTGTAAATGGGAAAATAAGTGAACATGCTGGTTATCAGCTGTGGTTTTGCAATGGATGTGTTCCACTGGTGCAGTGTGGTAATGACACTGCTCCGTCTCACTTTGCAAATGAACTCCAGCCAGTCTCTTTAATTGACTCTCTGTCTCTAGAATTTTCTTGATTTGTTGCTGCGCAGTAGAATTTACTTTTGTTTTGTTGATGGCATTTGTCAACTGTGGTATTTACTGAATGGAAATCGTTCTAGAGGGTTGCTTGGGCATAAGTGTGCTCATTCGTGTGGCTTATCAGAGCATGAAGCCAAGGTGTGTTTCTGTAAGATGTCTTGCCCTTCTGCTTGCCAGAGGGCCAGGGGCTCACCTGAGTATGTTTCATCGGATTCCTTGCATCTGTAAGTGACTCTGAAGCCTTTTGACTGGAAGGGTTTAGTCAAGTGTAATTGTATGACTTCAGAATGAATGTGGCCCCATCTTTGTTTCCCAGGCGGTAAGTGTTTAGGGCGTTATATAGCAGCTGTGATGATGGGAGCTTGGCTTCTCATCTCTAGCTATGTTAGTCTGTCTAGAAAGAAGGATTCTTCTCTAAGAAGAATTCAGTGGGACAGTATCCAGACATACAAATCTCAAGAGACAGACTCCTGAAAGCAAATTGACTACTCATTTGGCTTCAGATTCCATGCCTAAATCTCCAGCTCTGACTCTTAATCACAGCCACTTGACCTCATGACAGTATTTTGGAAGCAGACTGATGTCTCCAAAATGGCAACTGATGTCTCAGCCTGTGGCCACTCGGTCTAAGATGAACTAGCACTACCTGAACTCAAGAGTAAGAAGCAAATGAAACTGGTTATAAAGTTGAGGAAAAAGCAGATAAGCTGTTACTGAGAGCGGTGACCATATGTTACTTAGAGGGTACACGGGCCCTTTGTGAAGCCTGTAATATTGGGCTGCATCTCCTCTTCCTCTACGACCTGCCCCCTTTGCCTCACTTGATGGATTCCAGTCAGTTGTAATTTTGAGAATTGTGAGACTAGCCATGCCAATGTCTTGTTCTTTAAAAGAAGAATAAATACACATTTGGAAGATGGCTACAACCTTATGCAAAGGTCTAGAAGCAGTGAGTTAAGGGACGGGGCTTGCAGTCCAAGAGTAACTTCAGGCAAGGAAGGCTTTTCCCATGTCCTTCAAATCAACCGCGTCACTTGCATCACGATGCTGTTGATCTCGTTTTAAAACTTAAGAACAAGCATCTTTGATGATGTAGTTGATAAATGTCATCAACGACCCACCAGGATGTCAGTTGTTTCATCATGGCCGTGGCAGTCCTGCGTTCAGATCTGTGTTCACTGTGTGATCACATGCGTTTTTCCTAGACTTATAGTTTCCCTCCCCTTTCCCCAAACAGTGGAGCTAGAGTGTTTTTTTGTTTGTTTGTTTTTTTAATTTACAAGCAAAGATTGTAAAATTCTAGTTGGGAGTGGGACATCCTTTTTAAATAAATAGTCATATTAGTAATAATAGCAAGGACACCATCTATATAGTACTGTATTTTCAGGTCTCAAAAGTGAAAAACTAGGAAAGCCAGCTGTTTAAAGCATTGGCAGGCAAGATGTGACACAGAGTATCCTCCTCACTCCCACTCCAAACTAATGTCATCTTTCTGTGAAGAGGTGTGGCTGTTTCTGTGGTTCTGAGTTGGTGGAAATATTTTTTTTCTTACAGGGGTACATATTTATGTTTGCAACATGATATTTCTTGCAGCCATGCTCCTCACGTCAGCATCTCCAAAGCTCACACACTAAGCATGGTCAAGTGAGTCAAAGCAGCAGGAGAGAAGCATGATTCGGGTGCTGGGACCAGAATGGGGAAGGCAGTGTGTGCAGGTGTGGGGCTGGCCTTGGTGATCTCAGAGTGGGGGGCTTTTCTCTCTGCATGTTCAGCTCGGCATCGCCTCAGAGTTTGAACTTGACTGAAAACAACAACAATAATAAACATGCTCAAACATGATATCATTTAAAATAAACCCAGCAATCTTTAAAAATTAACGTTATTTCTTAACTGGACCATTTTACTGGTCTTTTTTCTTAAGTCACGAAAATAAATACAAGCCTTACGTCCAGGTCCTCCAAAAATGTGAAAGTAAGCCTAGTAAAACTCTGGTAAGAGACATTGTTTCATCAAAACCACCTCATAACCAGATCTTTTCACATAGATTTTAAGGGAGAAACTTGGTTTATCTGCACTTTGGTGGATGCTTCTGTTTTGCTTAACTTCCGTAATAAGAATCCCTAGAAAAACCTGGGGGATAATTAGCAGAAGGGTGGAAGCATGAATTTAAACTCTTATAGCCACACTCAATTTTGCCAGCTTTATGATTTGCTAACCAGTGCTTTCTATGCCAGTTTCTTTAAGTCTAGTTTAGTATTGTAATAAAAGGAATCAATAATATCAATCTATATAGTAATTTTCTTCAAGAAATTCAAAAGCCTTTGGGGGAATTTAAGAAATATTTTAACATGACAAGACATTTTGCAAAAGAAGACGTACACATGTCCAACAGGTGTATGAAAACATGCTCAACATGACCGATCATCGGAGAAATGCAAATTAAAACCACAAGGAGATATCATTGTACCCAGTCAGAATGGCCATTATTTAAAAGACAAAAAATAACAGATGTCGGTGACAATGTGGAGAAAGGAAGACTCTTATACACTGTTAGTGGAAATTTAAATCAGTACGACCTCTATGGAAAACAGTATGGCATTTCCCAAAGAACTAAAGATAGAACTTCCATTCGATCCAGCAATCCCACTACTGGAAATTTACCCAAAGGAAAAGAACTGCATGTATCAAAAAGATGCCTGCACTTATATGTTTATCACAGCACTATTTGCAATAGCAAAGATATGGAATCAGTGGGTGATTAGATAAAGAGAATTTAGTATATATACACAATGGAATACTATTCAGTCATAAAAAGAATGAGATCTTGTCATTTGCAGCAACATGGATAGAATTGAAAGTCATCATCTGAAGTGAAACAAGCCAGACACAGAACATCAAATATCATGTGTTCTTCATGCATAAGTATGTGCTAAAAAATGTGTTCAGTGCAGGGAATGGTGGCTCACGCCTGTAATCCCAGCACTTTGGGAGGCCGAGGCAGACAGATCATGAGGTCAGGAGATGGAGACCATTCTGGCTAACACGGTGAAACCCTGTCTCTACTAAAAATACAAAAAATTAGTTGGGTGTGGTGGCACGCGCCTATAGTTCTAGCACTTTGGGAGGCCAAGGTGGGCAGATCACAAGGTCAGGAGATCGAGACCATCCTGGCTAACATGGTGAAACTCCGACTCTACTAAAAATATAAAAAATTAGCTGGGCGTGGTGGTACATGCCTGTAGTTCCAGCTACTTGGGAGGCTGAGGCAGGAGAATCACTTGAACCCGGGAGGCGGAGGTTGCAGTGAGCCGAGATCACGCCGTTGCACTCCAGCCCGGGCAACAGTGCAAGACTTCATCTCAAAAACAAAAAAATGTGTTCACATGGACATAGAGAATGGAATGATAGACAGTGGAGATTTGGAAGGACAAGAGTAAGAAGGGGTGGATGATGAAAAATTACTTATGGGTATAAGGTACCTAATTTGGGTGATGGGTACCCTAAAGCCCTGACTTAACCACTAGGCAATCTATACATGTAACAAAATTGCCCTTGTACCACATAAATTTATTCAAATAAAAAATGAAATAAAATATTTTAGCCTTTGCTCATTAGTTTACTTATCAAGTGTCTACACGGCTCACTGCATTTTCCTCCTAAGTCCTCTGACTTCTGAGGCAGGAGGCGAGGCCAGGCAGCGGGCAACGGTGCTTCCCTTTCTTACCAGGACTGGTGTCAGGAGAGAAGGTCCTAAGTATTTTGGTGCAAAGTGTTCATTAATGGGTGTGTGAATCCCATCTCCAGCTCCAGCATGACTCCAGGGCCTGAAGTTAACTTGAGACAGTGTACAGGAAAAGGGATGTTTTTGAAAATGCTGATTATTTCATAGCCTCTGGGTGTCAGCCGTGAATCTCGCTTTATGCCCTGCCAGGGATCCTGTTGCCACCACTGAGCAGAAAATGCGGTGCTTCTGTGAAGGAATGGGGCACAGAACAGCCACCACTAATGTGTTCCTGAAAAAGCCGGGTTGACCTTCCTTGTCGCTGCTTCAGAGCAAGATATAACTTTGAGACAGAAAAAAGGAAGCTCTCTTTCCAGTTTACATAGGATAGTAAGAGTTCTGATTCTTAGCTGCATGTTGGAGAACAAACAAGAAGCACAGACACTCTTCCTGGGGAAAAAGACTATGGAATCTTTGGAACCTAAGAGGCCAGCCAGTTACTTTCCTGGGATAGAGATTTCTTTTATAAGCTCCATATTGTGCTTAACGCTGTACCTTTGGCACTGAAGTTGTTCACTATCTAGGGAAAGCATCAAAACAATCAAACAGAAACAAGAGCTTTTAAAAATGGAATATTTGTGATTTAAGACTCTAAATACTTATGGCACAAATACATTTTAGAGGATTGCAGCGATGATGGTAGAGAGACTGATTCCAGACCTTTTTCAAATGTTTGTTGGAAATGTCTGAAAATGACAGGCAGTGATAATATCAATAGCTAACCTTCATCAAGAGAGCTGTACATCGGATAATCTGCTAAATACTTTAAAGGGATTATGTCCTGTATGTCTCCTAACAACCCAGTGAGTGGTGAGCTCTATTATTAGCAAGAATGTATAAGACAACTAGGACTCAGAGAGAGTCAGCATCTTGCCAAAGTCCAACAGGCATTCCTTTAGCAAGACTTAAAAAAATGATTACTGTGGAAGTTTCCAAACAAATACAAAACTAGAGAAATTATAATGAGCCCCATGTAGGCACCTTACAAATTCAACAAATTTCAATACATAGCCAAACTAGTTTCAGCTATCCTCCCACCTACTTTTCCACCCTATTAGTTTTCTTTGCTCCTGTAACAGTCACAAGCTTCATGACCTGAAACAACACAAAACTGTTTCTCTTCTAGTTGTGGAAACCAGAAATCCATAATCAAGTTCACTGGGATAAAGTCAAGGTGTCCACAGGGCTGGTTCCCTCTGGGGGCTCCAGGGGAGAATCCATTTGCTTGTCTTTTCATCTCCTAGTGGCCACCTGCACTCATTGGCTTGTGGCCCCTTCCTCCATCTTCAAAGTGCATCACTTCAATCTCTGCTTCCTCAATACATCACCATCTCCTCTGACACTGATTCTCACTCTTCTGCTTCCCTCTTATAAGAACCTTGTGATTATATCAGATCCACCAGAAAATCCAGGATCATCTCCCCATCTCAAGATCTTTAACTTAGTCACATCTGCAAAATCCTCTTTTCCATCTAAGATAAAATTCATAGGTTCTCAGGATTAGGACATGGACATATTTGGGGAGCCATGAATCTACCACCCCCACCCTAGCACCAACATGAACATTTTGAAACAAATCTTAGACATTTTATTTAATCCATAAATATGAAACAAATCTTAGACATTTTATTTAATCCATAAATATGAAACAAATCTTAGACATTTTATTTAATCCATAATCCTCTAATATGCATATTTACCTCTAATGCATATTAGAGGTAAATATACATACCTCTAAGAAGATAAAGACTTAAAAAATAACTGCAAAACCATTATCACACTTAAAAACTTAATAAGAATTCTTTAATATCATCAGATATTTAGTCAGTGTTTCAGTTTTACCCAGTTGTCTCAATATTTTATTTTAACAAGTGGTTTATTCAAATTGAGAAATGTGCCTTAGGTCTCTTTTAATCTGTCAGTTCCCTCTCGTTTTCCTTTACTTCCTTCTTTGTTTTTGGGAGAACTAGGTTGTTTGTCCTACAGAATTTAGCAAATGTGTTCCTGTGGTCATTCACATGTGGTTTCTTTTCCAGTATTTTCCATAAACTGGTAGTTAGGTCTTGAGATGTGGTCATATTTATGGCCAAGAATTTGATTTTATGGCCAAGAATGCTTCATCGTTAGTGTCGTGACTTTCTATTGTACCACATGGGGAAGCCAGTAATGTCTGTTGTCTCTCTCCTGTGATGTTAAGATTGGTTGCTGAGTTGAAGTGTTGAGCACTCCATCCTTCTTGTATCAAACTCCCCATCAGCTTTTTACCACATTGGTGATTATGGCCCAGATTCATTACTTCATGAGGGGGTTACAAAGTAGCAATAATCTAATTCTGTCATTCAGTCTTCATTTTTAGCCAGAATTCTATAAAAAATAAACTTTCCTCTATTTGATTATCCTGAGGTACAATTTATGAAAGACAGCCAGGAGAAATACCTAATTCTTTCTCCTAATGCATTGATTTCCAGAATAATAACTGGTTTTCTAGCATCTTACAAAGAAGAAAAAGTGTCTGTATATGAATGTATGTGCATTATTAGGAAGTCACGGTTTTATATATTCATGATATTTCAGTTCTTTGCAGAAGTTATTCTTTTTCAAATTGCCACATCTTTGGCCAATGAGAGCCCCTTCAGATTGGCTACAGACTCTTGACATTAATTTAGAAACTTCATTGTTTTCTGATGTAACAAAATATTTTAGACTCATCTTGTATATTTACTGCCCCAAATATCAAATCGGTGTTTACTCCAAAGGAGTCCTTGTTTCTTTTAGAAGGAAATGGTGTTTAGAGACCATACCCTAAGTCCTGTAGATCAGGGGTCTCTAACCCCTGGGCCATGGACCAGTACCAGTCCATGGCCTGTTAGGAACCGGGCTGCACAGCAGGAGGTAGCAGGAGGTGAGTAAGCGAAGCTTCATCAGTACTTACAGCCAATCCCCGTTACTCACATTACTGCCTGAGCTCTGCCTCCTGTCAGACCAGCGGTGGCGTTAGATTCTCATAGGGGCCTGAAACATATCCTAAATTTCGCATGCCGGGGATCCAGGTTGTTTGCGCCTTATGAGAATCTAGTGCCTGACAATTTGTCACTGTCTCCCATCACCCCAAGATGGGATCGTCTAGTTGCAGGAAAACATGTTCAGAGCTCCCACTGATTTTACATTATGGTGAGTTGTGTAATTGTTTTATTAAATGTTATGATGTAATAATAATAGAAATAAATGTACAATACATGTAATGCATTTGAATCACCCTGAAACCATCCCTACCCACCTTGATCTGTGGAAAAATTGTCTTTTATGAAACCAGTCCCCGGTGCCAAAAAGGCTGGGGACTGCTGCTGTAGATACTCAGAGCTACTGGGCTTATCGTTGTTTCTTGGCTTTATCATTAGATGAATCTAGAAAATTATTTACCAAAAGAACTCATATCACAGATTTATATTGTTATTTTCAATTCAAATTTAATATTACATGGTTTTACTTAATTTCTGTTATATTATATTTGTATTTCTTTTCTCTTATGCTAAAAATTTTGGTTTCTAATATCCTCAGTATAATGACTTATATATGTATATATATGTATTTACATATTTTTCAACCTTGATATATGAAATAGTATATCCTCTCATTATTTAATGGTATACTGATATATATATATAATATCCTAATGCATACACATATGTAATAATATATTAGGAATATACTATAATATATAGATACATATAAATAGTTTTATAATAATAATAGTGATGTTATTATTAATAATATAATAACTAAAAACCACTTAAGGTTTAACTACAGTTTCTTGTGTTCTTAAGATAAATTATACTAGAGATACACAGTTAAATTGCAGAGTTTTAAAATCACTTTAATTAATTCCCCTTAGTGTAGTTAAACTACCAACTCAACGCACAGTTAGCTTAATGCACAGATAGGCTTATTAGTTTTATTTTGCTATCCACTTAGTAGTTGCTATTTTTAAGCATATGTAACACTAACCTTGTGGTTCAAAGTCAAGTGTAGAAAACAAGGTGCATTCAGAGAAGTATGACTTTTATTCTCTCTCCAACCTGACTTTGATTCTGTCTTCTACCTTCCACCTATAGAAAACCATGTTTATTCCATTTTTATCCTTTCACTGCTTTTTAATAATTTAGCCGTATATATTTATAATCCCCAGTTAGGCAAAAGGTGTGGGACCAGACACATTATTCTGCATCTGGCACCATAACTTTTGAAAGCAAAACTCCATAGGCTTGAGAAATAGAACCCATCAGACCATTACTTATCTTCTTACTGTAGACCTATCAGTCATTCTGTCAGAAAGGGTCAGTCCTACAGAAATGGGAACAGAATCCTCTTTAGATTTTAGATTTTTCAGAGGTCTGTTTGTGACTCACACTGTGATGATATTAATGTTTTACTCCTTATAGTTCCAGTATAGCACCCAAGATCCCCCAAAGTGGAAAACAGTCATAATTAATTGTATGCACTGATTTTGGAAATACTGCTTTTTTTCAGCTAAATGATTTTCCAAAAAAAATATTTTTAATGTTATTATATGATAATTATAAACATGGTTTTAATAGTAATTGATGTTCCATTAAGTGCACGTACTACAACTTGCTTACCATATTTCACTGAAGGGCATCTGGTTGGTTTCTAACTTTTTGTTATATGACAGTTTAGAACATTAATTTCTCTTTGCTCAAGAGCCCTGAAGCTTTGAACTGATGGGGACTGACACCATTTAGCTAAAATATATCTATGCTCTTACTTTCCTCGGTTCCTTTATTTGAGGGGTGGAAGTGTGAGGAAAGACAGAGCTCTTCCCAAAGAAAGCCTTTTACTCAACAATTTCAAGAGAAGAAAAACATGCAAAGTATAAAAGATGAAAATAGAAGAGAGGATTCCCTTTTAATTAGATTAAATTTTTTGAGACAGAGTCTTGCTCTGTCACCCAGGTGGGAGTGCAGTGGCACCATCACAGCTCACTGCAGCCTCACCCTCCTGGGCTCATTGATCCCCTCACCTTAGCCTTCGAGTCCGGGACCACAAGCATACACCACCCTGTCTGGCTGATTTTTTAACTTCTTAGAGATGGAGTCTTGCAATGTTGCTGAGACTGGTCTCGAACTCCTGGGCTCAAGTGATCCTTCTACCTAGGCCTCCCAAAGTGCTAGGATTACAGGTATGAGCCACTGCGCCTGGCCTGAGACTGTTTAAAAGAACAAAAATATTTATGAAAAATTTTCATTGCTGTTTCTTTTCTAAATAAGTTTTCTATACCAGTGGCATGCAAAATGTATCGTATCAGTTTTAATATGTGAATGATGAGGAAGACTGTGACTTTGGCCAAATGACTGTCATAGAGTTCTCTAGTAGAACAGAATCTTAGGTAGCCACCAGGCAGATCCTCTGGGTTTTCGAGCTCATACTGATCCTCAACTGGAGGCTAACAGTGGTTTCTCATTTATCATTTTCCCCTGCTTGTTCAGCATTCTACTTGAAGCCACAGAGAATGATAGAGCTTACATATTTCATAATTCCAGAGGTTTTTTGGATTATAGGAGTTAAGAGGAGCTGATCGGTGAGCCTGTGGTTGTCCAAGAAGGTTCTGTGGGGTACAGTTTGAACTGTCCCCTGTTCGGAAGAGACTCTTATGAGTAAAGTCCCCAGAACAAGGATGACATGACTTGTTCATGGGGCTGGGGAGAACCAGTCTGACCAGACATCAAGGGTTAGTGAGGTTTGATGGTCAGTGAAGGTTGTTAGGTAGCCTTTGGCCATATAGGAGAGCGTTAGAAGGTAGACAAATATATTTAAGTGTGATGAAACAAGTAACAATTGGTATGTAGAGAAGTGGGGAAGGGCTTGATGAAAGACAGTATGTTAGAAAGATGTTTGGCAACACTATTAAGAGTAGATTGAAAAGGAAAAGGAATGTGAAATTAGAGAGACCAGTAAAGAGCCTATTAAGATAATAAAGTCATGATTCCATGGAAAGCTGACCAGAATGATGATATTATTAGAGAAGAGAGAGGAGAAGTAAGGCTAATTTTTTCTTTAATTAATGACTCTTAGTGAGTGAGTGTGGGACATAACAGAGTAGTGATTCCAGGATTTTAAGCATCGGTGATTGTGAGAATAAGCAATGCAAATTATTGATTAAATCAACAGCATTAGGGTTGGGAACTAGATTAGAATGGGAGGGGGATGATATAGTGAATTCCCTCCCTCCCTTCTCTCTCTGCCTTCCTCCTTACCTTTCTCCTTCCCTCTTTTTCTTTCTTCCTTTCCTCTCTTCCTTCCTTCCCTCCTTTGTTTCTTCTCATCTTCTTTAAATGACTGTTTATTAAGTACTTTCATATTTGGCAACTATTCTATTCCCTGGAGCTCTGGGAATAATAAAAGAAACACCATCTTTGCTCTCCTGAAGCTTACATTTAATTAGGGAGAGAGGCAGATAAAAGAACAAGATAACTCAGATGGTCATAGTGCTACAAAGAAAATAAAATAGGCTTATGTGCTAGCAGGCAATGGAGGTTGTAGGGACTGGACTGGACTACTTTAGATTGGAGCTTCTGGTAAGTGACTTAGGGGGAAATACCTAGGTGTCAGCCACGTGAAGATCTGGTGACATCTCAGGTCATTGCAGTCAGAAAAAACAAATACTCAAAGATAAGAATAGCCTTGGAGTGTGTGAAGAACAAAATGAAAGCTGAGGGCATGGGAGGGTAATAGTAAGGGCAAGAAGACGAGGGCAACATGTGTTTCAGTCAAGGGCAGATCAGGACACAGAAACCACCTAGTAATTTAAACAGGGATGGTCTAATGCAACTCATTGCTAATTTTAACAGAGAATTGGAGTCATGAGGGATTCACCAGTAGAAAGTAAAGACAAGTCTAAAAAATACAAGAGTAGCAGATATACGAAGCAGCCACCACTCATAGGGCTGAGATACAGGGTATCCTGCCCCCAGGATAAGACCCAGATCTGGTTAGAGAGGGCATGACCATGGCAAACTGGATAGACAAGAAGTCGCTGTCATGCTATAGCAGTGTAACCTGCTGGAAGTGCCTTCTGGAAGAACTTTCTGAAAGTTCTTCATCACCCTCCATGATACTAAGGAAAACTGTTCACAGGGAGTTGTTTCGCCAGTGGCAATCTGCTAAAAAAGTGCTTGAGGGGACTTCTGGGAACTGCTGGCATCCAGATGCTGGGGAAGCTGCCAAGACAGTAGAAGCTGGATTCTGGGGAAGCTGTATGCTTGCAGGAGTCAGGGGGTGCAGAAGTTCAGTGCTGGAGAAGCCATTGTGTCACAGGAGCTGGGAGCAGAGGAAACAACACATGCTTCAGGAGCTGGGTGGTAGAGGTCTGTGCATGTTGTGGGAGCAGGGTCTAGAGAAGCCATCTGCTTTTCAGGAGCTGGGTGAGAGCACACTGGGATGGGACTGGGGGTGGGGGATGGGGGAATGTAGGGGGAAGGGAGGTAGGGGGAGGTAGAGGGGATGAGGGGTGGAGAGGAGTTAGGGGTAGGGAGGTAGGTGGGAGGTAGGCAGTGGGAAGTAGGGGATGGGTGGGGGGATGGGACCCTTTCCTCCTGTGAGGTCTTTCTAGCTCCCTCTACTGACAAAACTTAATATTGTGTTAGCTGGCAAAGAAAATATCTGAAGGGCCCAGCTAAATTTTTGCTGATCAGTCAATTAAGAGTACATTTGGAGCTGAGAGGCAATAAATTGGCATAGGAAAGTAGTAAGGGCTCTGATCTTTGAGGACATTGTAGTGGTGGTGATGATCATATTAGTTTAGGTACTGGTTGTGATATCTATCACATATAGGTACTGTTTTTAGTGCTTCACATTTCAACTAATTTTTTCTTCAAAATCCATTGAAATAGATAATTTCATTATTCCCACTTTACAGATGAGAAGACTTAGGCTTAGAGAGGTTAAATCAGCCACCTCTACTTTATAGATTTTATGAATTTAGAAATTTTAGTTACTTTTAAAATAAAGTATAAGTTTACCAGGAAACACAAATTAGAATAAAAAATGTGGCGAATACAACACCTTGCAAAGGAAAGTAGAGAAATTGGATGATTGAGGCAATTAAATAATATTTTGAGTATAATTTGATGGACTTCAGGCTCCTTTAGCCTGACAAAACCAGAAAAGAGAAGGAAAGTTCAAAAATATTATTATGGATTTGAAGACATGTCACTCAGAGGATCTTGATAAAACGTTCTCATCCCTAGTGGATGTGGGGGATGGGAGGCAGGGTACAAAACAAAACACAGAACCAGTGATGAACTTTTAGGCAGTTCTATATGGAGCTTTCACCATTTACCAGACCTCAGGCTGGGGACAAGGGGTACCAGGATGAGTAAGGCATCTGGCCTTCCCTTAAAGAGCTTTCTGTCTTACGGCTGGGACATGATAAGGACATTACTACAGACATACATGAAGAGCTAAATAAATAAAATATGGAGGAAGAACTAGTTCTGCCCAAGCGGGAAGTCCAGGGAAGGTACCAAGAAAGTATAGCATTTGAGCTGGATGAAGAGCTGGCTAAGACAGCTGAGGAAAGGGAGATGTTGTAGATTAGGGGCTGTCATGTGTAAGGGCCAGGGGTTGGCAAGGACATGAACTGAAGGGCATTTGAGGAAAAAGCATAGCACGAGGTCAAGAACATAGAGTTTTGGGGTCAGGTTGCGTAATTCTGGCTTCCTCAATATTTTCTAGTTTTGTGATCTTGGACAAATTATTTAATCTCTCTAACTTTCCATTTCTCTGCCTATACAAGAAAATAAAGTAGGCCGAGTATGGTGGCTCATGCTTGTAATCCCAGCACTTTGGGAGGCCAAGGCAGGTGGGTCACCTGAGGTCAGAAGTTCGAGACCAGTCTGGCCAACATGATGAAACCCATCTCTACTAAAAATTCAAAAAATATTATCCAGGCATGGTGGCACATACCTACAATCATCCTTGGGAGGCTGAGGCAGGAGAATCACTTGAACCTGGGAGTTGGAGGTTGCGGTGAGCCAAGATTATGCCATTGCACTCCAGCCTGGGCGACAAGAGCAAAACTCCGTACCCCTCCCCCACCAAAAAAAGAAAATAAAGTGATACCCTCTTCAGTGTGCTATTATGCAGATTGAATGATATGAAAAGCATGTTTTCACCATTACTGGCACATGCTCAGTTAACATTTTTCTACCGTTAGTAGTAGTGGGATGAGGAATATTGAAAAGGCTGAAGATTAGAGTTCTGGGAAGAATAACAAGGATTAGATGTCAGAAAGTGTGTCATGACATGTTTATGTGTATGCATGTGGGTACACAGAATTTTGAAATAGTTTTCAATTGAAACCATTGTTTGTAACCAGTAGCACAGGGAAATGTTCAGTTTGGGACATAATAACGAATAGCTGTTATATCTGTTAACCAATTACAACTACTATTGTTGTTTCTGTCATCTCCAGTGAAGTGTTTCTGTATTTTCACAAAAATGAGCAAGACCTACCACAAAACATTATCAGATAAGCATGACTTTATGGGTCTTCTGCTGTGTATTGACACCGAAATGACTCGTCACATGAATTCCTAAGTGCTGTGTTTGGTTTCAGTGTAAAATAGGAGATTGTGTTTCCCAGGTAGAAAAGGAGACTTTGAAATCTTTCTCATAAAATGAGTGAAAATCTGGTGCCATCGGATCATGGATTTTGTCACTGGGATGGATTCGCTCTCGGATCCATCCACCAGCTGGCTAGGTAACTCTGAGCAAACAGCAGATGTTCTTCAGCCTGTGTCCTATCTGTAAAGTTGAGATCCTAATAGTAATACTTCACAGTGAAATCGTACACTGGAATGAAAGAATGCCTCAAAAGTGCCTTGTACCCTGCTGGGCACACGCAGGGTGATACACATCACTTCCCTCATCCAACATCTTTTAATTCAGCCCTCTCTGTCCCCAGCTTCTTCCGTCTAGGGATCTGAAGTTGTGAATGGTCATCTTTGGATGAAGCTGCCATGTTTACGTGGACTTAGAGGCAGACGGTCTATTGGGAATTCAGTGGATGAGTAAGGCAGTGTAGGGGAACTGATTTTTAGGGAGCAATATACAGTCAGAGAAATTGCACACTCTTGTCTATACCTACATTCCTCACGGTCCCCTTTGTTCTCTTTTAACAAATGTTACTTCAAGCTGCAGTAGTGTTTTCACCAGGGGCTGAAGGAATGGAATTGATGGCGTTGTTTTCTTAGAATGAGCTGTAACATCCCTTTGTTGACAGAGATTGTATATCCTGCATCTTTCAGATTAGATCATGTATGTTCAGTATCAGTAGGAAACAGAGAAGTAAATATTTGCTGCAAAATGTCTTTCTGTTGCCTTGAAAATGAGTTTCCTGAATCTGACATGTCAGTTACCCTGCTTCATCCGCTTCACATTTAGAGTCAAAGGAAAACAGTCCCCCCACAGCAAGGAGCCTGTCACTTCACTTGGTGTATCCAGTGGAGATAATGTGACCATGGTGCGGTGGCACTGAATACTGATAAGGATGTGGCAGGCCATGCTTCAAGTTTGTCATCTCATTCAAATGACCGGCCTAGAGATGAAAAGAAAACAAAAATTAATCCCCCTCCTGGAAGCTTGCACTGATTCACTTAGTGGTTGGTTGCTGCTCAGCGGTCTGTCTCCCTTTCCCCCATTAATAATCATAATCAAATATCCATTATTGGTTTTGGGCAACAGGGTAATTACTTTCTTTTCCTTATTTTCTGGAACAGTCGGTCGGTTCATGAGAAAAGGACGGTTGTGTAATCGTTCTCCTTACGTCAACTCCGAGAAGTCAGTTGTGCCCTGCAGATATTGATGTCAGCCTGTTTGCTTTCTGGTGGAGTGAAGAAAATAATTTTATTGTGCTATTTTTAGACTTCAATTTAGATTGCAACCTTTATGATACTTTGTGTACTGGGGATAGAGCTGTTGATACGGAATTCAGCTGTGAGATGCTCTGGGTTCTACCTGCCCCTGATAGATTTTTTCGCTTAGCCTGAATGTCTTAGAACTATTTAGATGCATTGCCTTCGTTATCAGCTGAAAGCTCAGCCATGACAATAGGGTTAAGATGCAGTCTGTATTGACAGTGTTTGCCAGTGGAACTTGCTGCCAGCTGTCTCCAAGTCTGCAATTTGCCTGTAAAGGCCTGATCTGATCTTTTATATGCATAAATAATCAGCACCATACAAATTCTTTATGAACAAAATGAGTTTATTGACCATTTTTGCTTTTCTAAACTGTTTCCCAGAGCTGGTAGATGAAAGCCAGACAAGAAAAAAATATTTCTTTGCTGGATTTCCTTCTGAACAAACAAGAAGTACCCAGGTGCCTGAGACTCCAGGTAGCTTTTTCTCAGCTGTGATGGAAGGCCGTGAACTAAAGCAGTTTTCCTAGTTCTTTGGTATTACCAATGAGCTACTCTTAAACTTCAAAGGGGTCTAAGGAAGTGCCAGTAATAGCTGTCTGAGCTTGTCTTGTGACATGTGTATGTTGTCACATGTATTAGCATTCAGATCAATTTGCATCTAAATTCTATGAGTGCGTATGACTTGGCAATCCAGAAGCTGTCAGTTTTAGTTTATAAGAACCGCAACTTGGTTCGTGCTGCTCCGAGTGTGGACTGCAGACTGGCAACGGTGATATCACGTGGGTGTATTTAAAAAATGCAGAATCCCAGGCACTTCCCCAACCTACACGTCAGAACCTGCCTTTTAGTAAGATTCCCCAAGTGATTCATATGCACATTATTTTTTTAATCACAAATCTTTTTAAAAATCTGCTATGATCTGAATGTTTATGTCTCTTTCAAATCCATATATTTAGGCCTAATTCCCAGTGCAATGAATGTTGTTAAGAAGTGACGCCTTTTGGGGGCGATTAGGTTATGAGGGTGGAGCCCTCATGAGTGCTGATTAGTGCCCGTATAGAAGAGGGCCCAGGGGGCTCCCACGTTCCTTTCACCATGTTAGGATACAGCAGGAAGGCACCACCTGCAAGAAACTGGGACTTTACTAGACATCAAATTTGCTGGCCCCTTGATCTCGGACCTCGCACCCTTCAGAACTGTGAGAAACAAATTTCTGTTGTTTATAAGCCACCTAGTTTATGGCATTTTTATTATAGAAGCTGGAACAGACTAAGACAGAATCCCATAAAATCTGTGGAACCTCTTCCCATAAAAATGTCCCTACACACACAATTTTTCTTATAATTTCAATGGGTGCAAGTTCCGTGGATTTCAGTGAGACTTTCTTCATTCACTGGAAGCAGAGAGCACGACTGGGGAGCCCCGAACGGCCATGTGCCCCTGACAATGCTGACCCATACTGCTCCTTGATTGTCACATTGAACGGGTGCTTGCCTCTATGGCCAGACCTTGTCTATGTAAGCATAGACAAGGGTCCACTAACCTCTGGATTGTCCCATGTCAGCCTCAGCAGTCCCTTTCATCCATGTGGCTCTCATTGACCAATCCTTGCTATCATTTTCTTTGCCTGGCTACTCTGGTCTTTTGCTTTCTTCTTCCCTAATTTAGGGACTGGCAGGTACCTAACATTTTAGAGTGACAACGATGTAATAGCAGTTAGCTGAAACGTGTCTATCAAGATTCTTTCCTACCCAGATCAGGCTCATGAACAGATGAGATGGACGGAATAGGTCTTCCTGCCATTTTGGCTGACGGTCCACCCCTTCTGCAGGTCCTGCTGGAAGCTGTCTTCTGTGTTCTGGTCTGTGCTTTGATTTCTTCTAATCTGGGATGATGGCATAAGGATAATGCAAAGCAGACTAAAGAAAACCCTTTAAGAAATCTGTTCACTCACTGGCTCATTTGCTTATCATGGGCATGCCCCTGACCTTGAAGAGTCCTTGCTCTGTTTGGGAAGCACATGTACATGGATGATTAAAATACATGCTTCATGTCAAAATACAGGTACAAAATGCTATGTTGCTACAAAGGAAGGAATAACTAGCTTTTCCAAGAGGACTGAGGGAGAGCATCAAAGAGAGCTGGATTTTAGGGGATAAAGAGGACATTGCTTGAGACAAGGGCTATAGAATTGCTTATTGTGAGAAACTACAGAGTTGCGAAGATCGAAGTGAAGCGGGCATACAAGCAGAAGTGAGAGAGCTGGTAGGAATAAGAGATAGCACTTAGACTGCTTGCTGTAGGTGGTGCATGGGTCTAAGTGCTTTATATCAAGCACCTGTGCAGTTCTCTCAACAGTCCAACAATCCTTCCGTGATGGATGAAGACACATGCACAGTGAGTTCAGTATCTTACCTAACACTGTACAGCTGCAAGTGGTGGAGCTGGGCTTTGAACCTACGCAGTTTGGCTTCTACACTAGATTCCGGGCAGAGGGCGCCTCCCTGTGCTTCCAGGGTAAAACTTGCAGCACTGCCTTGTCCAGGACTCAAGAGGCACTGCTTTTTCCTCCCTTACTGGTTCTCCAGTCTTTCCAACTCTTTCCGCTTCATCAGTGAGCCATGCCCATCCTCACATCACTATGTGTCTGAGTAATGCTTAGGGCTACTGAGTTATGGGGGAAAAGAGAAATGGATATTTCTCAGGATTTTCTGATGGTCCTGTTATCTCACAGTTCATGGAAACCAGATCACTGCAGACACAGGCATTACCATCAGCGTCAGAGAAGGCCTGACACCCTTTTGTAGATCAGAGAGTCCTGGCCACTGCTGAGGTCTTGGAAAGACTTGGGAAAGGCAAGCAGAAGCACAGGCAGCCTGAAAGCATCTCCTTCCAGCCAAGAGTCCCCCTGCATGCCCCCCACCCAGGCACCACTGTCCACAGCTGAAGGTGTTTATACTGTAGGAACCCTGAGGGGGTGGGAGATGGGAGATGAGATCCCTGTGGGGGGTGGGAGATGGGGATGATAAGGCTGCTTGGATGGGAAGCATATGTGATTGGTTTCCACTGCTTTTCATACTGTTGTCAAATTCCTCACCACTTCTGTGTACTTGCGGTACTGACAGTCTGTACACAGTCTGACAGCCTGTGAGGTCAGATAAAGCCCAGATTACTTCCCTGTCCCCCTTTCCGTCTTTTGGGCTGCCATCCTTAAAGAAGTCACGCGTGGGCTTTCTTTGCCAATAGGCATGGCTTACATTTTTTGGGTTTGGGCACTGGGAATGACTCTGCTTCCCCCTGCAGACACACCCTGATGAGGCTGCAGGCAACTAGCTCTGCTCCTTTTTCAACATCAGAAACAGAGGCTCTCTTCCTTGACCATTGCTGGGACATTTTCCTTCTCCTGCTCCTAACTTTGTCATAGAAGTCCCCTGAACTGCTGTTACTATGTTTGGAGGTAACATCATCCCCTTCTTTGGTTTGTGGATAGGGAATACCAGATATGAGGGAGAGCATCCCTAACGCCTTCACCTGACCCAGATCCTGCCTGCATGTCCTGCAGTTCTCATGGTAAGCAGTCACCCTCGCCAGGCGCCACCTGTGTGCAGGGCAGCATGGCTTATTCTTGTCCTCTCTAGAACACAGAATAGTTTGGGGACATTTCTATGTTTTCTTTCTCCAACAGCCAGATATATGTGTCTACTTAGCTGCACGTAATTGTTGTCTCCATAGCTCTTTGACCTACACATTTGTCAGATAAAATATTTTGGGCGAGAGCTCGTTAGCAGATCTGTGTTCATCCCACTCTGTTGGCATTTATTAGTGAGCCCTCTTCAGGAAGCCACGTGTTCTGAGAGGTAGGAAGAACAATGCATTTTACCTGTAGTGTGGGGTCTGGCCAGCGCCTGTTCTTTCTGAGTTGAGCTGCTGGAATGTATTCAGGGGGATAAGCTGAGAGGCGATTTACGAGGAGCACTCTCTCCTTGTCTTGCTCCTGCTTCCTTTTAAAATTCCTTGGCTGCCCTTAGTGTGACATGTGTTTCCATTTATCCTATAGTTCTCAAGACTCAATGGAGCTCTTGTACTTCTGAAGAGCACTTATGAGGAAGCCCGTCTCCCTGACGTTGAGCTTGCACTGATCAAAACAGGGGGTCCCACAAACCATCACAGGGATATCTGTGCAAAGAGAGGATGTTTAGCACCAACGATAAGGACTGTGCATGCTTTGGCAGAATTACAAAAGGAAAATAAGTGGACAAAGAATGTTAAAAATTTCTTTTTTATTAAAGGGTGTGTGTGGTTTATTTGAACAACAACAAAAACACAACAGAAAGGAGTAAAATGTAAAGGAAAAGCCCCTTTGCCTCTCCCCCCAACCATAAGGAAGTTGTTAGCAGTTTTTTTCTTTTTTTTTTCTTTTTTTTTTTTTTTGAGACAGAGTCTGGTTCTGTCGCCAGGCGCCAGGCTGGAGTGCAGTGGCACGATTTCGACTCACTGCAACCTCCACCTCCCGGGTCCCAGTTCAAGCAATTCTCCTGCCTCAGCCTCCCGAGTAGCAGGGATTACAGGCAAGCACCACCATGCCCAGCTAATTTTTGCATTATTAGTAAAGATGGGGTTTCACCAAGTTGGCCAGGCTGGTCTTGAACTCCTGGCCTCGTGATCTGCCCACCTCAGCCTCAGTGGAGCTCTTGTACTTGTAATCCCAAAGTGCTGGGATTACAGGCATGAGCCACTGTGCCCTGGACGCTATTAGCAGTTTTAAGCGCATCCTTCCAGAAATATCTCCCTCATGTATGGACATATATGTCCTTTTGTTACTTTTAGAAAATTCAAATGGGATCCTAACAGAATCTTGTTTTGTGCCTTGCCTTTTTTGCTTAATTTTTCTTGGAGGTCTTTCAATTTCAAGAGGTAAAAATGGCCATATGATATGTAACAATAAGTGCGGCTGATTCCAGTTTTCTCCATTTGGTTGTTTCCAGTTATTTCTCATGCTGCAATGATCATTCTTTTTTACATGACTCTTTTACCTTGTCTGAATATTCCTGTAGGGTAAATGCCTAGAAGAGGAATAGCTAGTGCAAAGAGCATGTGCATTTTGTATTTTGACCAATATTGCTGAATTCCTTTCCCAAAAAAAAGGCTGCTAAAGTATCCCTCACCTTTACTTATTTATTTATTTTTTAAGACAGAGTTTTGCTCTTATTGCCCAGGCTGGAGTGCAATGGCACAATCTCTGCTCACCGCAACCTCTGCCTCCCGGGTTCAAGAGCAATTCTGCTGCCTCAGCCTCCCAAGTAGCTGGGATTACAGGCATGCATCACCATGCCCTGCTAATTTTTGTATTTTTAGTAGAGACGGGGTTTATCCACGTTGGTCAAGCTGGTCTTGAACTCCCAACCTCAGGTGATCCACCTGCCTTGGCCTCCCAAAGTGCTGGGATTACAGGCATGAGTCACCACACCTGATCATCCCTTACCTTTAAAACAGCAAATTATACAACTGCCAGACCTTTATCTCTGAATCTGTGCATGTTTATGTTGGATGCAAATCATATATTGATTGGCTGTTTTATTTCTTCCTCTGCCACTTTTGCTTATTTTCTTTTGGGATATTTGCTTTTTTTACTTACTGACTTTCAAAACTCTTTGCTAGTTAAGGAATCTAACTCATAGACTGTGCCACATGTTAGAAATATTTTTCCCTAATATGTTATTTGTATTTTGACTTACATTTATGGCACATTTGCCACATAAAAATTTAAATTGATATATATTTAGATTTTTCACTGTTTTTCTCTTTTGGTTTTCAGATTTGTGTTTGCTTAGAAAGGTTTTCTTCATTTCAAAATCAGAGTCAAAAAATGTAAAAATTTTCATTTAGATATTGGGAAACTTAGAAACCCATACTAGACTGACCAAATAGAGTGGCATATTGAGATTTATCCTGAGACTTTAGTTTCTAATGCAACAAATTCATTGGGATCACTTATAAAAAAGGCTTTTACTCTATTAATATTTACTAGAATGCATTTTTAAAACTTAGTTTTTTATTTTTACTTCTCATTATAGGAGTTCTTTGAATGTAGCTTCCCTGAATATCCATTCATTCATTAGTTATTGAGTTCTTATAGTGGATGACATCTCGCTAGAATATATGCTTCATAGGATTTAAAAAAATGAATATGAAATATTCTGAAACCTCATTAATTACATGCAGTAGAAGAAGGCATCTGGAGACAAAACCCGGAGATCAAGGCAGAATGGAACAGTTCTCTTGAGAGTACTACAAAATGCCATGTGGCTCAGAGAAAGGTGACATCACATATCGTTGTGAGGTCAGGGAAGAGTTTCGTATTAAAGTGACATGAGCCTTGAGATGGGCCTTGATGAAATGGTTGGATTTCAATGGGCATGGATTTTAGAGAAAAGGTATAAGAAATAGGCATCTGTAATTAGAAATCTATGCATGTGTTCTGGAAAAAGTGAGCAGTCCACTTTGCTGGTATCTGGAGACTCACAGGGGTATAGTGAGTGAGGAGCCCAGAGTAGGGCTGAGGGCGTCCTGGGAAGGGCCTTGGCTGAGGGCATCCTGGGAAGGGCCTTGGCTGAGGGCATCCTGGGAAGGGCCTTGGCGAACTTTGCTTTCCATTTGACAAGGAATAAGAGGCGTTCACATTTTTTGGAGCAATAATAGATGGGATAGATTGGAAGCATGAAATATTTGAAGGCAGAAAGGCCCATCCCTAATTGTAGTTTTCCTGGGGTAAAGATACAAAATGCTTTATTTGGGGTAGTACTGGAAATGAGGAAAAACAGGCCTGAACAATATTCTCAGTTTATAATCTATGGGAGGGTACTTGGGCTGAGGGAAAGAAAAAGGTTAAAAATGACCAATATTTCTAGCCTTCATTTGGTCCACTCTCTTAACATGCATTGAGCGTTCGCTTTGTGTCCACACTGCACTGGGCGCTTGGACTAGAGGATTGGCACGAGACAGGGTCCCTGCTCTCAAGGGGCCGCAAACAGCAAAAAGGCCAGGATGATGGCAGGCATAAGGAAACCATGAATAAAAATTATGGAGAAATTAAGAAGAAGAGCTTATTTGATGGGGGATCCCTGGTAAGTTTGATTTTATGTCTTAAAACTTCAACACTTGCTTCAGATAATTATCAATTTAATTATTCCTGGTGCTATTCTTTTTCTCTCTTCACTCTGGTGTACTGGGGAGTGATACAGGAAAATAAGTTGTTATTTGAGTTTTAAATAGGCTGCAAAGTTGGAAAGCACTTCAAAATTTGAGGCCGGTTGGCTTACCCATAATAGGAAAGGGAAGTCTGTCACACTAATGATTAGAATAGATCTTTGATCTCTGATAATATCTTAGTTCCTTTACCTGTAAAATAGAGATCTGTCCTAGACCAGTCACTGTACTTTGCTCACAATTTGGTGAGTCATAAATTTGGGAAGGTCTTGACTGGATATTTCTCTGCGCGGAGCTGCACCGGGGCTGAACGTGCACAATGGCTAACTCATGTGGCTGGCAGTGGGCAACAGCTGTCAGCTGGGATCCCAGCAGGGGCCACTGACCGAGCATGGAGACCCTCCAGCATGGCAATCTCAGGATAGATAGACTCGTCGCATGACAGCTGGCTTGCCTGAGAGCAAGTGTCCCAGAAGAACCAGAAGCTATGGGGCCTTTCCCTACCTTGCCTTGGAAGTTATGTGGCATTACTCCCTCTCTGTTCCATTGGTTACTTCAAGGAAAGCACCAAAGTCAGCTGAGATTCAAGAGAAGAGGATAGAGACACCTGCTCTTTATTATAAGAATGTCAAAAGATTAAAGGTTATGTTTTTAAAACACTACAATGTAGCAGTACCATCTTACCTCATGAGGTTGTCTTGAAGACTAAATGAAGTAATATATGTACAACTCTTAGAACAGCACCTGGCCAAAGCTGTTAGCAATGGTGATGATGGTGGTGGTGGGATTGGGGGTGAGGATGAGGATGATGACGATGATGATGAGTAACTGCACTGCCTTTCTGCAAAATGCCTCTTGTTGTCACTGGCAGGTTGAATTTTGGAAAGAATGAATCATTGGTTTTACCGAATTTATATTTCTGATAACTATGAAGGGGATTGTTATAGGTTAATTTCCTTAATCTCATCACATTCTAACTAAGAAACCAGGGGAGGGGTTCCTATCCATTGTGTTCCAGGGGAGACCTGAATATAAACCAAACTCTATTAGGAAGAGCAAAACAAGAAAGAGATGGTAGTTCAGCAACCAACAGTGACCACTACAGGTTCCTCGTTAAATACTCTTTCTTATATTACATTTCTTCCTTTCATATTATGAAATGGCATTGGAGAAGAAGGCTAAAATTTCCAAAAGCTCAGCGGAAAATGAAAGACAAAGGAATAAAATTCAAACATTTCTAATAACAACATTTTTTTTTTCTGAATTGGAGGTTAAGTTGCCCAGGGAATAACATGCCTACAGACACATGAGAACTATTCTAACTTCATCAGTTTGCAATGGAAATTTTAGAA
The DNA here is from genome assembly GCA_036589455.1 of Ateles fusciceps. Taxonomy (NCBI): domain Eukaryota; kingdom Metazoa; phylum Chordata; class Mammalia; order Primates; family Atelidae; genus Ateles; species Ateles fusciceps. The sequence goes on from JAZHEH010002229.1 coordinate 2,860,603, forward strand.
CTATTGGCCATATAAAAAGACTTGGTTTGTTCATTCTTTCTTTTCTTTTCCTTCCTTTCTTTCTTTCTTTTTCTTTCTTTCTTTCTTTTCTTTCTTTCTTTCTTTCTTTTTCTTTTCTTTCTTTTCTCTTCTCTCTCTCTCTTTCTTTCTTTCATCTTTCTTTCTATCTTTCTTTTCTTTCTTTTTTATTTTTTTGAGGGAGTTTTGCTCGTTGCCCAGGCTAGAGTGCAATGGTGCAATCTCGGCTCACCGCAACCTCTGCTTCCTGGGTTCAAGCAATTCTCCTGCCCCAGCCTCCCGAGTAGCTGGGATTACAGGCATGCGCCACCACACCCGGCTAATTTTGTATTTTTAATAAACAGGAGGTTTTACCATGTTGGTCAGGCTGGTCTCGAACTTCTGACCACAGGTGATCCACCTGCCTTGGCCTCCCAAAGTGCTGGGATTATAGGTGTGAGCCACCGACCCAGCCAAGACCTGGTTATTTTCAAAGCTTCCAAAAAATGGAGTAAAATACTAATGCCCTTTAAGTGGACATATTAATAAATCAGGAAAGAGAGTTTGGATATAAGAGCTGAAACTCTTGGCATCTGTGTCAGAACTCAGTATTTCCTCTTCTAAAATGGATAGAGCTCACCAACTTGCTGCCTACCCTCTCCCACAGCACCATTCCCCATAGAAAAACACACACATGCCTGGGTCCCAGGAGGATTCAAGCCATAGTCAGATGATCTCCTAGACCCCATTTGACTTCCAGCTGGCAGGAATAACAGGAATGGTGAATATCAATTCTCTTCTCAAGAACTTGACCCCAGGGCAGGCATGGTGGCTCACACCTGTAATCCCAGCACTTTGAGAGGCCAAGGTGGGTGAATTGCCTGAGGACAGGAGTTCGAGACCAGTCTGGCCAACATGGTGAAACCCCGTCTCTACTAAAAATACAAAAAAATTAGCTGGGCGTGGTGGCGTGCACCTGTAATCCCAGCTACTCGGGAGGCTGAGGGAGGGGAATTGCTGGAATCCGGGAGGTGGAGGTTGCAGTGAGCCATCTCGCCACTGCACTCCAGCCTGGGCAACAGAGTGAGACTCAGTTTCAAAAAAAAAAGAACTTACCCCCAAACACTGAAATTGTACCTTTGTACCTTCTAGCTGCCTCATTACTGGTTGTGAAAACATCGCCAAATATCTCTCACAGTTCAAGTAGCTATGAGTCATTCTCTTAAAGACTTATTACTAATGACCTAATTGTTTTCCCTGGGCAGAAATAGCAAAACTTCTAAAAGACTTCAAAGTCAACCACTACTCTCTTTAGTACAGATGCAATAAGCAGATATCTTAAAAATCTAAAGCTTGATGAAACGATTATGTATTATGAAATTCCACTGTAATTTTACACCTACATATTTTCCTCAGCACTCAGCATGGCATCCCTCACATTGGCTTCCAAACTTTGACATGTGCATTCTAAAAGAAGTTTGGGAACTAGCTCTACTCCCACTCAGGGTACACATACTCTGTCCCATCAAATAGCAAATAGACCCAAAGTTACAGTATTCCAGTCATTATAATATAGAAAATTAGTTACAGAAGCAGCAAGCCTTTTTTCTTAGGAAAGTTATAAGCCAGGCTGCTGGCTCTTTTCTTTGAATCCAGCCTTGCACACACCATAGAAGCCAGAGAGATGTTGATGGATCTGTCAAGTTCATAGTAAAAAATAACAGAGAAGTCCTCAGGTAACTGAGGGTGATTTGGCCCACATGTGGAAAGGAAGCAGATGATAGAGTGGAGGAGAGCTTTTCACACATGCCCTTTTTTTCCTCCTTCACATTGCTGAGGAAGGCCAGTCCTACCTAGGTGCTTCTAGAAACAAACACCTGCTGGCAGCCAGGCTCGGGGTATTGAGGCTTGACAAGCAGTAGCAGAGGAGCACTGCCTGGGAGGGGATCGAGCAGATGGCCGGGATCCTCATCATCCTCATCCTCCCTGTTCGCCAAGGGATAGGTCATTACAACTGAGGGAGACTATATTTCTGGGAGCACAGATGATTCCCCCAGAGGCTCTTTTCCCCTCACCCTTCTACCACCTGAACCAGCACAAGTTAGGGCCTTGGCTGTATCCACTTCTCCAAAGACCCAAGACCAGCCTAAGCAGTTAATAGGCCTACGGAAATACGAACTCATTTGAAAAATAAACAAGACTGCTTTGGAGGCAACTGTTACAAGAGAACAATAATGAATGGAATGGCTGAAACCTGATGAAGCATAATTAGTGAAGTGGACATACAAGGTGTTCAATAGACATATCAAATATTCCCTAAAGATAAAGAAGGATGTTGGAAATACGACATGAAACATGGAGCCCTAAAAAAGGAGTCGAATGGAAAATCAAAGAATACAAAGTATAATTTTTTTTAAGTTTCATTAAATGCATTGAGTGCCAAATGGATTCAGCTGAAAAACCAATTAGTGAGCCAGAAGATCTCAGAAATTCTCAGAGGACATCAGCAATAGTCGGAGAGAGAGAGAGAGAAACTTAAAAGATAAGTGGAGCAATATGAAGAATAGCATTTTTTGGATCAACATTCATATAAAAAGAATCCCAGAAGGAAAGAAAACAATCAATAGAAGAATGAAAGGAAACATATGAGAGAATGATTGCGATCTTCCCAGAAAAAAGGAAAATATATAAAACCTTGGACGGATAGGCTCATAGAGTGCAAAACACAGGATAGAAAAAAAGGTGAGAGGCATATCTCAATGGGTTGTAATAAAATTTATGTAAAACAATGATAGAGATAAAATTCTAAGAGCAAGTCAATTATTAAAGGATAAGAACTAGATTGATCTCAGATTTCTTAATAGAACACATAATACAAGAGGCTATCAAGTAATATTTTCAAAATGTGGAACCAAGAATATTAAATAAAACTATTATTTAAATGGGACTATGAGACCTGGAAATACTTGAAAGATTTATCATGCACAAGCTTCTTGGGAACATTCTTAGAGGAAGTATTTCAACAAAATGAAAAGTGTAGTAGGATAGTATGAGCTGTGTCACAGAGTATGCAAATAAACCTTAGCAAATTTTTTACTGTTGATGAAATAGAGAACTTACAAATAAACAACAGAAATATATATATATATACACACACACACACACATATACATATATATATATATATACATTTTTTTTTTTTTTCTGAGACAGAGTCTTGCTCTGTCGCCAGACTGGAGTGCAAGTGGCGGGATCTTGGCTCACTGCAGTCTCTGTCTCCTGGGTTCAAGTGATTCTCCTGCCTCAGCCTCCCAAGTAGCTGGGAGTATAGGCACATGCCGCCACACCCAGCTAATTTTTTTTTTGTATTTTTAGTAGAGATGGGTTTCACCATGTTGGCCAGGATGGTCTTGATCTCCTGACCTTGTGATCTGCCCAACTCAGCCTCCCAAAGTGCTGCGATTACAGGTCAGCCACTATGCCTGGCCAAAAATATATCTTAATAAAAACCTAGAACTAAAATATAGCCTCAAAATATATATCAATTTATTGCTTCGGGGGTGGGATAGAGGTAGAATGAGAGTGAGGTGAAAATAGACTAAGGCACTTTTCTTCTTATTTGGGGGGAAGATGTAGAAATTGAAAAGCTCAGCAAATTTATATGAAAAAACATAAATATAGTCTTACAGATACAAAGAAAACTACCAGAAGACAAAAATATGGTGTATAATTTTTAGACCAATAGAAGAAGATTTGATCCACCTAATGGAAGGTGGGAAAAGAGAAAAATAAAAGAAAATATTTAAAAAGTAAGGGAGGATTCCTGGTTTGGGACAAAAGGACATGGACGCATTTCTCTCTGCTTCTTCCCACTAATGCAATTCTAAATCCTGAAAATAATGCAAGAGCTAATCGAATGAGAACTCTGAAAGACAGTGAGAGAACAGTAATCTGGCTTGGGACTGTAGGACTAGAAGGAAAACATAGCTTTAGGGCTTCCTGCATACCTGCCTCATGAAGGAAGATGACCTAGACCTGGGTTCCCTGACATTCAACCAAGCAACCAAAGGCAGCTCAACTAGGTTTAGTCCTGCCCTGGATTGGGAGCCCTGCTAACAAAAGCAGCCAGAGGAGTGCTGTCCTTCTCTGCTGGCCTCCAACTCCCTTGCCCTCCCAGAGACACCTGGCCAGCCAGGAGCCACTGGCAAGAGGGACCCTGCCACAACAGATGTCCAGCTTGGGAATCTCTTCTCCCCTCCCTGCCCCCCCCCCAGAGCAAGGGGATTTGTGCCGCAGTAGGTATTCAACCGGGGAAGTCTTCTTGTCCTCCAGAGCCTGAGACTTTACACCCCCACCAAGAGACATTCAGTGGCCTGACCTGGGGGTAGGCCCCTTCTGCCCCTTCAGCTAGCACCATCAGGGACCAATGGAAGTTCTCGTAGAGCCAAATGAATCAAGCAGACAAACAACAACAACAACAACAACAAAACAACCAACTCCAAAACAAAACTCAAAGCCAAACAAACAAAAAAACCACACTGCAATGGCTTCAAAAATAAACATTCCGCTGGAACCACAGCCTATGGAAGAGTAGGACAGGATCTGCATGATAAAGCTAAACAGAATTCCCTCATAAAAGGAAAGATTTAAGTAGAACTCAACGTTTTTTTTTTAACATAATGGCTGATGTGCCCAAGATATAAGTAGGAACCATTCATCATAATAAAAACCAAGGAAATCACAACTTGAATGAGGAAAGGCAGTCAACTGATACTAGCATGGAGATGAATCAGATGTTGGAATTATGTGACAAGAATTGTATACAGTCATCATGAAAGTGCTTTAATAAGCTATTACAACAAATGAAAACATCAGAAAAGGTCAGCAAAGATGTAAAACTTTTTCTTAAAACCAGATGTAAATTAGAGAACTAAAAATACAAAAGCAGAAATAAGAATCTCACTGCACAGGCTTAATAGTAGAGTGAAGGTGACAGAGGATAGAGTCCATGAAATTGAAACCAGATTAATAGAATTTACCCAGTCTGAACAAGAAACAATAGACTGAAAAAAATGATCAGAGCCTTGAGCTCTGTGGGACATAGCAAAAGATCAACCATTTATATCACTGAATTTTAAAAGGAGAAAAGGAGAGTGGGGCTATAGAATATTTGAAGAAACAGTGGCTAAAAACTCCCTGAATTTGGTGAAAGGCACAATCCTACAGATTCAAGAAGCTACAGAAATCCCCAGGAGAATAAATAAAAATAAATCTACACTAAGACACATAAGAATTGAACTTCTAAAAACTAAAGACAAGAAAAAGTTTTTGAGAACACCCAGAGATAAATAAATGATTTATTACCTATAGGGAAACAACAATTTGAATAACAGTGAATTTATCACCTGAAACTATGGAATCCAGAAAGAAGTGGCACAATTATCAAATGACAAAAAAACTGTCAACCTAGACTCCTACATCCAGCAAAATTATCCTTTAAGAATGAAGAGGAAATAAAGGTATTCCCAGATGAAGAAAACTACATGTATGTGCTGATAGCAGATTAAAGATTAGCTAGACAAAATTCTCTTGGAGCTACAGAAAGAGATATAGAATAATGGAAAGAGTAGAATTACAGTAGACTATCCTTTACCTAATGAGTTTTATATAGTGTATCATGGTGATTGAAACAAATTAATTTTAATGTCATCTGAAACTTAAGATAATATTTTATTTTATTTTTGAGATGGAGTCTCATTCTGTCACCCAGGCTGGAGTGCAGTGGCATGATCTGAGTTTACTGCAACCTCCGCCTCCCATGTTCAAGTGATTATCCTGTCTCAGCCTACCAAGTAGCTAGAACTACAGGTCTGTGCCACTGTGTCCAACTAAATTTTGTATTTTTAGTAGAGATGGGGTTTCACCATATTGGTCAGGCTGGTCTCGAACTCCTGACCTCAGTGATCTGTCCGCCTTAGCCTCCCAAAGTGCTGGGATTACAGGCGTAAGCCACCGCACCCAACCAGACAATAATATTTTAAAGTGTAGAAGGTAAAGAGACTGAAATGGAAGGGAAGTTTATTTGCATACTTAAAGTAGTGGAATATTAGTGCCAGTTGATGGTAATGCCGCCTGCATATTGTAATACACAGAGCAATTATTATGCAAACTATACAAAGAGATATGATCCAACATATTGTAAATAAAATGAAATCCTAAAAAATAGATCCACAAAAATATGCTCAAATGATCTTTGGCAAAGGTATAAAGGTAATTAAATGAAGGAACAATATAATTTTTAACAAATGGAGCTGGAGCTACTGAACTTCCATTGGCAAAAGCTGAACTCAAACTAAGTTTCATACTTCATACAAAAATTAACTTAAAATGGATCAAGGACCTAATTGTAAAATATAAAACTATAAAACTTTTAGGAAAAAAAAAAATAGGAGTCAGTCATTGAGACCTAAGGCAAGGCAAAGATTTCTAAGACTTGACACTAGAAGCATAATCAAGTAAAAGAAAACATTGATAGAATGAAACTTCTTTGAAGTAAAACCTTTTGCTCTATAAAGGTTCATGTGAAGAGGATGAAAAGACAAGCTAGAGACTGGGAGACATATTTGTAACCATATATATCTGAAAAATTATTAGTATCTATAATATATAAAGTCTCAAAAGCCAACACTAAAGAATACAAATTCAAGTAGAAAAGAGGCAAAAGACATAACACATACCACACTGAAGAGGCTATATAGATGGCAAAGAAGCACATGAAAAGATAGTCAACATCATTAGACATGAAGGTAATGGAAATGGAAACCGCAATGAGATAACATTACACACCTCTCAGAATGATAAAAACAAAAAAATTATAACACCAAATATTGGTGAGGATGCAAAGAAACAAGATCACTCATGCATTGCTGATAAGAACGCAAATGGTATGGCTGCTCTGAAAAACAGTTTGGCAGTTTCTTAGAAAACAAAACATGTAAGTGTGATACAACTCAGCAATTGCACTGTTGGACAATTTTTTCAGAAAAATGAAAATTTTAATTTTATGCAAATGCCTGTGCACAGATGTTTATAGTATCTTTCATTCGTAATATCCCCCACATTAGGAATATCTGAAATGTCTTTCTGTGGGTGAATGGTTAAACACACTGTGGTACATACATAGCATGGAATACTACTCAGCAGTTAAAAGGGAATAAACAATTGATACACAAATCTCCAGGGAATTATGCTGAGCCAAAAAAAAAAAAAGCCAATCCCTGAAGGTATCTACTTCATGATTCTGTTTATATACCATTTTTGAGATGACATTTTAAAAAGGGGTAACAGACTTAGTGGTCTCCAGGAACTAGGGAGGGGGAGAATAGGACATAGGCGGGTGTGGTCACAAAAGGGGACACAGGGATTCATGTGATAATTGAATTGTTCTGTACCTTGAATGTGGTAGGGGATACCTGAACTTACACAAGTGATAAAATTGTATAAAACTATGAACACACACACACAATGGGAACTCTGACAAAGATTAGTGGATTTCATCAATGTCAATACTCTGGTGTGATATTATACTATTGTTTTGCAGTGTTGCTATTATTAAAAATTGGGTATAGGTACATGAGATCTCTATATTTTTTCTTGCAATTGTATGTGAATTTAATAAAAAGAAAAAAGAAAATAGAAAAAAAGAAAAGAGTGAATTTTTTAAATTGAAAAACTAGGCTAAAGTCAATGAGGAAACACCAATAATTACACAATAATTACAATTATTGAGAGTACATGGGTTAAGACCAGCAATTCAAAGATAAAATCTTAGAATGGGTTTCATACAATTCAGCAAATGTTTTATGTTGGTGTCATTTTAAAAATATGCAAGTAGACTGAAAACGTAGAATAGTAAAAAGATAAAATTTTACTATTGGGTAAAACTGAACTAAAAGAGTGTTGGAATAACAATGTTAATATCAGAGAAAATAGACTTTAAGGCTAAAATATATAAACAATGAAAATTGTCATATATAGAAAAGAAGCAGTTAGAAAATTTAATGATTGGAACCCCTAGGTATCTAAAATCATAATCCGAGAGTCATAAAACAACCAATAAAGCTGTGGGATGAAATAGAAGAGTCAAAAATTATAGTTGGAAATTTAAAACACACATTTCCAAACTCACAGATGAAGCAAACAACACAAAAAATATAAACATTTTAATGACATAATATGCCTTCGCTTTACACTCAGTGAATACAATGCTCATTCTTTTGGACACATATGGAAAATTTACAAAAATCAATGAAGTACTAGGTGATAGAAGAAGCTTCAGTTAATTTTACACAGTTAATCCTCAGCCAATCTGCAATAAAATTAGATATTAATCTAACAAAAAGGGAGGTGAGAAAAATTTCTTCTATTTAGAAACTAAAAAACATACCACCATACAGCCCTTGAATTAACAAGGAAAACATTAGGAAGGATAATGAAAAGGCTGTCTGTAAAATCTGCTGGACAATAATGTTGTAAATTCTAAAAATAAATATAAAGCAATTACAGAAAAATATTATGAATTGATGGTTTTATGATAGGCCCACAGGTGTTTGTTAAATTATTTTTGATATTTTTCTGTATATTTAAAATATTTAATAATTAAAAATTTAAAAAACCTATATTGGACATGGTTAAAGTATTATTCAGACAAAAATTAAGAGCTTTAAATATACTTATTATAACATTAAAATATCAAGAGAGGAAAATAAGAAAAAGAAAACAAATGAGTTAAGTGTTTATCAGAAGCTAATAAAAAGTAAGATAATCCAAATAATGGGGAAAATGGAAATATAAAGATAAGAACAAATCAATAAAATAGTGGACAAAAATCAATATGAAGATTAACAAAGCAAAAATTCGTTCTTTGAAGAGGTTAATAAGATAGCAAACCTTTGATAAGATTGAATAAGATAAATCAGAAAAAGAATAAGTAAAACATATACTGAAAAGGAGATCTACAAACAAGTAACTTTTAAAATAGTTTTTAAAATTATGAACAAACATATAACAATACATTGGAAATTCATTAGAAAGTGGATTAATTTAGGCGGGGTGTGGTGGCTCACGCCTGTAATCCCAGCACTTTGGGAGGCTGAGGCGAGTGGATCCCCAGGAGGTCAGGAGATTGAGACCGTCCTGGCCAACATGGTGAAACCTCATCTCTACTAAAAAAAAAAAAAAAAGCTGGATGTGGTGATGTGTGCCTGTAATCCCAGCTACTCGGGAGGCTGAGGCACGAAACTGCTTGAATCCCGGAGGCAGAGGTTGCAGTGAGCTGAGATCGTGCCACTGCACTCCAGCCTGGTGACAGAGCGAGGCTCTGTCTTATAAAAAAAAAAAAAAGAAAGAAAGAAAGAAAAGAAAATAGATTAATTTCTATAAAGGATATATGTAAAATATTTAAATGGGTGGAAGAATAAATGAATACTTGAATAGAGTGTAAAAGTTAGATACTGAAGTGGTAATAAAATGGCTTCTCCAACAAAACCCGTGGGAAAAGGATGGGGAACCCAAGAAAGGAACACACAGGCAATGAATATGAAAAGATAATTCACAGAAGAAAATCTGAGCGGCTGTGAAATGATCCTAGTGGAGAAATGCGACTTCAAACAAGATCCCACCTTTTACCTATTCGATTGGCTAAAATTAGGAAAATGAAAAATACCAAAGTGCCCCCAGATAAGGGCTGTTGTTTCTAGTGTGGATCAGACCCCATTCCTGCACTTCTGCTCCAGTGCAGAAAATCCGTTCCCCTCTCTCCCCTTCCTCCCTCCCTCCCTTCTGTCCTTCCTTCCTTCCCTTTTTTGTTCTTCCTTTCGTTCCTTCCTCCTTTTCTTATTATATTTTCTTTTCCTCTTTTTGTTGTTTTAGATTGGCATAAACATAAAATACATACGTCACAAATGTACAACTTGATGAATTTTCACAAAATGAACTCATGAAACCATCACCATCAAGAAATAAAATGCGTCTTGTACATGACAAGTCCCATTATGCCTCTCCCATTGTGAATCACCATGCCTAGCCTATTTTACTTTTATTTTTGAAGAAAGTTCAAAGTGATTGCATAATTCTAGATGGGCAGTTAATGTCTTTCAGCATTTTAAAGATGTTTTATTGTCTTCTACCATTCACCATTTCTGTCACCCATACTTTTGTTACTTTGAAGTTAATGTGCCTTTCTTTTCTCTCAAGGCTTTTAAGAGTTTTGTTCTGTCTTTGGTGTTTACACATTTCATTATGATGGGCCTAGGTGTGTGTTTTCTTTGATCTTTTCCTCTTTTGAGTTGTAGTACTTCCTAAGTGTGTGGTTAGATGTTCATTGTCAATGCATGATATTCTTTGCTGATAATCTCATCTAATATTACTTCTGCCTAATTCCTTCTTTTTCCTTCTGATCTCATTTGTGGATGTTGGCTTTGGGAGAATCAATATGTCCAAAAAAATAGGAAACATGATGGAGAATTTTGATGGAGAACTGGAATATATAAAAGAAAATCAAATTAAAAGTAACTGAAATTTAGAATACAATAGTGGATTGAATAGCAGAGTAGAGACAGTAGGAGGAATGATTATTAAATGGAAGTTAAGTCTATAGAAAATATCTAGCATGAAGCTGTCTGGATGGATGAAAATATATATTTTCATTGAAAATTCCTAATATTTGGCTTTCCAAAAAAATCAAAATTTTTGTCAACATTGAATTTACATTCCTCATAGTTTCAGTGTGCCTGAGCTGATGGGTTGATGATGTGCTTCGTATACAGGGATATGTCTTCCCAACTCGCCAGAGTCACTCCTTTCTATTGTCTTCTACCACTGAGGCTGAATATTAGTTGTCATGGTTTATATCATCCCTTCTCTGCTTCACACATTTACGTTGTATGCTGGGCGTGGTATGTATTTAAATTCATGATCCATATTGAAGATGGTATAAAGATACCAAAAAATTTGAAAGAGACTTGGAACTGGGTAGCAGGCAGAGGTTGGAACAGTTTGGAGGGCTCAGAAGAAGACAGGAAGATGTGGGAAAGTTTGGAATTTCGTAGAGACTTGTTGAATAGCTTTAACCAAAATGCTGATAGTTATATGGACAATGAAGTCCAGGCTGAGGTGGTGTCAGATAGAGAGGAGGAACTTGTTGGAAATTTGAACAAAGGTGACTCTTGTTTTGCTTTAGTAAAGAGATGGGCAGCCTTTTGCCCCAGCCCTAGAGATCTGTGGAACTTTGAACTTGAGAGACATGATTTAGGGTATCTAGTCGAAGAAAGTTCTAAGCAGCAAAGCATTCAAGAAGTGACTTGGGTCCTCTTAAAAGAATTTATTTTTATGCATTCACAAAGAGATGATTTGCAATTGGAACTTATGTTAAAAATGGAAGCAGGGCATAACATTTTAGAAAATTTGCAGCCTGATGATGGAATAGAAAAGAAAATTCCATTTTCTGAGGTAAAATTAAAGCTTGCTGCACAAATTTGCATGAGTAACAAGCAGCCAAATGTTAATCCCCAAGACAATGGGGAAAATGTTTCCAGGGCCTGTCAGAGGTCTTCATGGCAGCCCATCTCACCACAGGCCTGGAGACCTACGAGGAAAAAATGGTTTCTTGGGCTGGGCCCAGGGCCTTGCCGCTTTATGCGGCCTCAGGATTTGGTGCCTGTGTCCCAGCCATGGGTAAAGTGGCCATTGTACAGCTCAGGCTGTTGCTTCAGAGGGTGCAAGCCCCAAGCCTTGGCAGCTTACACGTGTTGTTGGACCTGTGGGGTGCACAGAAGTCAAGAATTGAGGTTTAGGAACCTGTGCCTAGATTTCAGAGGATGTCTGGAAATGCCTGGATGTCCAGGCAGAAGTTTGCTGCAGGGATGGAGCACTCATGGAGAACCTCTGCTAGGGCAGTGTGGAAGGGAAATGTGGGATTGGAGCCCCCCACACAGAGTCACCACTGGGGCACTGCCTAGTGGAGCTGTTAGAAGAGGGCCACCATCCTCCAAACCCAAGAATAGTAGATCCACTAATAGCTTGCACCATGCACCTGGAAAAGATGCAGATACTTAGTGCCAGCCTGTGAAAGCAGCTGGGAAGGGGACTGTGCCCTGCAAAGCCATAGGGACAGAACTGTCCGAGACCATGGGAACCCACCTCTTGCATCAGCATGACCTGGATGTGAGACATGGAGTCAAAGGGGATCATTTCAGAGCTTTAGGATTTGACTGTCTGGCTGGATTTTGGAGTTGCATGGGGCCTTGTAGCCCCTTTGTTTGGCCAATTTCTCCCATTTGGGATGGGAGCGTTTATCCAATGCCTGTACCCCCATTGTATCTTGGAACTAACTAACTTGTTTTTGATTTTACAAGGCTCCTAGGTGGAAGAGACTTGACTTATCTCAGATGAGACTTTGGACTTGGAATTTTGGGCTAATGCTGGAATGAATTAAGACTTTGGGGAACTGTTGTAAAGGCATGATTGGTTTTGAAATTTGAAAGGGACATGAGATTTGGGAGGGGCCAGTGGTGAACCAATGTGGTTAGTCTTTGTGTACCCACCAAATTTCATCTTGAATGATAATCCCCATAATCCCCAAATGTCAAGGGAGACCAGGTGGAGGTAATTGAATCATGGGGGCAGTTTCCCAGTGCTGTTCTCAGGATAGTGAGATCTCACAAGATCTGATGGTTTTATCAGGGGCTCTTTCCCTTTTTGCTCTGCACTTCTCTTTCTTGCCACCATGTGAGGAAGATGCCTTGCTTCCCCTTCACCTTCTGCCATGATTATAAGTTTCCTGATGCCTCCCCAGCCACGCTGAACTTTGGGTCAGTTAAACCTCTTTCCTTTATAAATTAACAGTCTTGGGTAGTTCTTTATAGCAGTATGAAACAGACTAATACAATAGAGTCTAGCAATAGAGTGGAGAACAACATAGTTACAAGCCCTGCCCTCAGGAAAAAGAAAATAATAATCACATAATTAGAATTGTGATAAATACTCTAAATAAGAGTAAAAAATGCTAAGAGACCTATCATATTTTCCAGTTGGAAGGCAGAGAATGTTTCCCCCCCAAAAAGGTCATTTAAGCTGAGTTCTGAAGATAATATGATTTAGTCAGATGAAGGCCTGGGTATATGTGTGTTGGTGGGGAATGGACAGAGAGAAATGATCTAACCTGGAAGAGTTGGTCAGGCCTGAGGAGTCAAAGCAAGCCAGTAGGCTGAAAACAGCTATGAGCAGAAGCCGTGTTGTATTGGTTGCTGAGTTTGGAAAAATACATAGGATTTTGGATGCCTTTGCAGACCAAGCAACTAAGGACCAGCACATTTCATGGTGACTTGATGGTGTACAAATTTGGTCCCTCTGATGACTCTTCTGGTTGAAATAATTTATCACTGTGAAATTAAGTTACCAATTAGAAGATGACTAGCTGATATTTAGCCAGGTAGACAAGCTATTGACTTGGTATGATGAAATATCACTGAGTTCATTTTTATGCCTTTGTTTCCTCTCTGTCTCAGCTGCAAGTGTCCACTGCTTGGAAAAGTGTGGGAAGCTGACTTGGAAGCTTGTCGATTGCTTATCCAGAGCCTACAACTCCAGGAAGTCAGGGGCAGCCTGTCTGTGGAAGATGAGGGGCAGATGGATGACCTAGTGGGAGCTGTCTGTTCAGCAGCTCCTCCCATTCCCCCTAGGCTCTACTCCGAGGATGAGAGGAAGACCACTTTGCAGGCACTGGAAGAATGGAAGGCTCACCTGATCCCCTCTCTGCACTGGGCTGGAGGCGAACAGAAAGAGGTCTGTCCTTTCCACATGGCCTCCAGAGGGGGACCCCTGTTCTAAGGGGTGCTTTGGGACCATGCTTCAAATGAGAACAATAAATATTGGGAGGGCTTCCTATTGAGCCATATAAACTTTTAAAAGTTTCAATAACTCTTGAATACGATTACAAAATAATATAGAATTTGTGTGGAAGTTTGAAATACAGAAGAGTAAAAAAAACCCAGCTTTTGGCATATTTAGTTCCATTTTCATTCTAATTTAGTGGCTAGAAATAGAATATGCAGTCTAATATAGAATTGTCATATATATATAGCATATATTGAGCCATATAAACTTTTAAAAGTTTCAATAACTCTTGAATACGATTACAAAATAATATAGAATTTGTGTAGAAGTTTGAAATACAGAAGAGTAAAAAAAACCCAGCTTTTGGCATATTTAGTTCCATTTTCATTCTAATTTAGCGGCTAGAAATAGAATATGCAGTCATATAGAATTGTCATATATATATAGCATACATTATATGTGTCATATATATAACATAGTTATATATGCTATCAATTATATATGCCATACATGATATTTAATATATATACTATAAATTATATATCATGTGCCATGTATGATATTTAATTATATATTTCAAATCTATATATTACAATATATTATTTATTTGAATGAAACATTCAAATATATGTATATATCCCATTAATTGTTTTTACCAAAACCAGATCATAATGAATGCTTATAATGTTCTTCTTTCATATACACAACTAAAGTTTGGCCTGAGATCTATGTATTACAAATTAAAATATTATTTTATTTAGCTTTCTTTTTCTCTACCCTCTTTCCTCTCTCCCTTCCCCTTCCTCTCCTTACTTCGCCCTCTCACCCTAACAAGAGTCTTTTCCATAAAAAGCCCCTAGGAAGTTTTTCCTGATTTCAGTGCCATGACCTGAGGCTTCAGAGCTCTTTGTCAATCCAGGTTCCCAGGTGTTCTAAGTGTGAAAAGGGAAAAGCATATAGAGGCTGGAGGAACGTGACACATGGCCGTCAAGTCTGATCGTTGATGTTAGGTGTTAGCTGTGCCTCCTTTCTGTTTCTTTGCCAAGAATTACCACTAGTGGGTGGGGAAATTGCCACCTCCCCAGGCCAGCCCTGGCAGCCTCACATCTCATCTACAGGACCATGGTCTTCACAGAGCAGACACTTGTGTTCTTAGTCACTGTCTCTGGACTGCTTGGAAAATTGATCCTTAATCCTATATTTGAATTGGCATGGTCTTACAAGAAAGCAACCATTGCCACTCTGAATCCCTGCTGGCCCAATCACAGGCACTACATTAACTTATAGACATCTGAACTCTTTTTTTAACCCAGGTACTGCCGGTAGAAACCTTCAGGGAAGCCTGGCCTCCAATGCTTTGAGGAGAGGTGTTGAAAACTTACCACCTGCTGCAGGTGGATGGCTTGAAAGAATATTCTGGGGTGGAGGGAAATGCCACCTAAGCAAGGATTTCTTCCTGGGTGGAAGAAACTGCGGGTTCTGGGAATGAGTCTTTGAAGGTGTGGCTGGCTTTCCAAAGTGAGCTACCAGGAGCTCAGTGTGGGGCTGTGAGAAGCCATGCCAGGTATGTGATGGAGTCCCTGGATCATTGATTCTGCTGGAGGCCAGGACTGATTCAGCAGAGATCCCCTTCCTTCTGTAGGGGGAGAAAAAAAGTATCTTTTTAAAAATCCATCAAAAGGTTCACAGCTGAGGCACCTATACAGACTGAGTAACAGGAGAAAAATATACAAATTTGCTTAATATAAAATTTATATGACACAGGAGGCTTCAGAAATGAAAACCCAAAGCAATAGAAACCAGTGTATTTTTATGCTTAAATTTGATGAATAGCAGGCAGATGTGGAGAAATATAATTAGACAAAAGGTGTATGATCTAAATGGCAATAAACTGGGGGGGAGCTTAGTAAGGCCTGCTTGTTCAGATTCTTCACTGCATCCCTGTGTCTTCAGAGATAAAAATATTCCTTTCCTTTGGGCATAGGGTGTACACTTTAAAGATGAGGGTGTTATAATCTACTTTAGAGGAACGTCAGAGAATTATTTATGGCCTGTTTCAGTAGAAAATGGCCGCAGAAGGTCAGAGAGACTTTCCTGCTTCAGCTGTTCCTCAAATGCCAAGGTGCCATATTTGGGGGTACTCTCTTTCTACCCATCACTCTCTTTCTACCTCTCTTTCTTCTTCTCTGCTTTACCAACTGAGCCCTAAGCCTTCCAGGCTCTCTGGGGACTGACTTTCCCAGGCATAGGAGGATTAGTTTTCATCCATAAGATTGTAAGCACCTGTCAATTTCACTATCTGGCCATAAGAACACAGAGCTGTATTTGTGGAAAAATAGGAAGCTTAGGGTCAAGGATGAGTAAAGAGTGAGCCTTATGCTAGGTCCTGTGATGACTGCTGTTTGGGTGCTCCAGGGGGTCCCCAGAGTGCCTTCCAGATCCTCTCCACCAACCGAAATGTTGAGAATGTTCTATAGTTTATTTTTTTGCTTTCTTGGGGGTGGGTGGCTGGTTTAGCGGGGACTTTATAGCTTTTGCTGGCTTTTGGTATCATTTCCCTGTTCCTGTATCGCAGTGGTGGGTTTATATTTACAGAGAGAGCAGCCATTCTTTGAATTCATGAATGTCATGGATTTTAAGACGATGTTTTCTGAAAAGTTCAAAATTATGAGTCCAGAAAAAGATCAGCTGTTTCCAGGAAAGGGGAAGGGACTCATTACAAGAGCAACAGGAAGGAATTTGGTGTATGGAAGTTGGGGGCGGGATGATAAAAGTATTCTCTTCCTTGATTGTGGTGGTAGTTTTGTGACTATGCATATGTCTAAATCCATAACTTCACACCAAAAAGAGTGAATTTTACTGTGTATGACTTTACAAAAAAGATTAAAATTTTTTTTTTAGACATCTACCCATTTAAAAACCAGACTATAGATGTTTGAGTCAGTTGCTTTTGTCTCAGGACTATCAAAAGGCAGTTTGGCCTGCTGGAAAGAGCCCAAGGCTGGAGTCTGAGTTTGCTGTGATCCCCAGTTAAGTCTCTTACAGGCCGCACCTCCTCATCTGTTAAGAAAAATACCACCATCACGATGAGAGGATAATGAAAACTCTCTCATGAAGCTGTGGTGAAGATTTAAATAAAAGGATGCATCTCAAAATGAGAGACACATACATAGTAGAGGCTAATTTGTGTTAACTTTTGTTTCTGTCACTCTTTCTGACAGTCACAAACATCTAAAATGCTTTTTGTATGCAGAATGCTAGCAACAGCTATTTGTTTGGAAGAGGGTGTTGCATGACTCAGTCTCCAGGCTTAACTTTCCCTCTTGTATAAGGAGTTTGGGGGTGCTTGAGATTTCGAAATTTTTCTTTACATATATAATATACTCTGATTTTTGTCAAGAAGCAGATGTGAGCAATGAGTTAGTGGAGGATATCTAGGCAGAGAAAGGTTTAATGAAGCAAAACCTTCTCGTTTGTATTCGGGTCTAGGATTTTAGACTACTGAAGGTACAGGGAAACGATAACAAGGCTCTCATTAGGAAGGTGTTTTTGTTTTCCTGCCTGTCTTTTCCAAGGAGTCATTGAAGTCTGGGGTACTTTGCATTTATCCTGTGGCTAAAATGTCTATTAGCTTTGCAGCTCTGGGTTGATTTTACTTTGGTACTCTCTGCTGGGTCTGACCATCCTATACTGGTTTCTCTGCTGAAGCTTGATGCCCTGAAGGCAGTCAATTTCTTTTTGACCCAAATCTTTCATGAAAAATTACTGACTTCTTACAGAGGTCCACAGGGAGATGAGTTTTCAAAGCCTTTTCCATGAGTATCTGGCCAACGTGGTGATGTGCATTCTGGTGATACTTGGTTATCAGAAGGACTTTGTCATTAATTAACACCTTCCCGGTGTCTACGGTCCTTGCTAGGCTGCTGAGCACCATTCCCCCATTTTACAGCTGGGCCCATTAAGGCAAAGCAATTTGCTTTGGACTTTGTTACAGAGGAAGTCAGCAACGGGGCTCAGTGCCAATCTCAGCATGAACTTCCTCGAATTGTAAGAGCCCTTTTCTTTTCCAATTTCATGACAGCTCTCCTCCAAGCCTTTTCAAGGACTCTGGAAACGATCAGCTGCCATTGTCCCTGGTTCATAAATGTTACAGAAATTGTATTTGGGCCAGACAGGAGCCAGGAAAATCGGTGAGCCAGGCTTCCTCCACTGTGAAGCGGCTCTTTTGTACTGACTGTTCTGGCTATAATACCTGCGTAATTCTTTTCTTTCCTGTCTGTAACCCGGCCTGTGCGGTGTTTTCTGTTTCTACTACTGTTTCTACATAATGAGCTCCCTGGACAGTATCACTCCCCCAGACTTCTCATCCCAGCTGCTTCCTTTCTGAGCCAGTAGCTCCCACCAAAGAGGCCAAAGAGGACCTGGCAATGTTGAGTCGTCGCGTGCAATATGTGAGTGCCAGTGTGTGAACACAGCTGCAATGAAAGGAATTAGCAATAAGACACAACCCAACCATGTAGTCTCATTTGTTCAGATTTAGGTCTTCAAAAAGCGTTGTAAGTTTAGGGGTGGAAAGGTGTGATACCTTTCCTCAGCCATCATAAGGGCTAACGCTCCTATAACAAAAACAAGTTAACAACAGAAAAACATAACACATTTATTTAATCGGAGTTTCACGTGACACAGTAGGCTTCAGAAATGAAGATCCAAAGACCCAGTGAAAACTGTTTTTATGCTTAAGTTTAAATAGCTATGAAGGAAGGTGACTGGACAAAATGGGTATGATCTAACGGCTATAGATTTGGGGGGTGAGCAGACCAGCAAGGCCTGTGTGTTCAGATTCTTCTTGGATGCTCTGTGTAGCATTTCTTCCTCTTGGGTATGGGGCAGGACTCCTCTGGATTGAGGGTCTTCAAGGGAGAAGGAAGAGAGTGACCTTTCTAGGTTTTATGGTTTCTTTAGGGGAGAGGAGTCCTAGTTTCTATGATTGACTTTGAGGAAGAGGAATTCTGGTTTCTATGGCTTGCATCCAGGGAGGAAAAGGAGTGTGAGAGAGGAGGGCAGGAGGAGGTCAGAGAGACCTTGCTTCTGAGCCCTTCCAATCTCCTTTAGTTCAAAGTACTCAGCATGCCTGAGTGTCACACTTTGAGATGTCACGCTGTGAGCCCCAACACAGGCATCTCCATTCCTTTTTACTCAATTTCACGTGAAAAAAAAAATCTGGAAAAGGTGATTCACAATGGAGATGTTTGTCCTCGTCGTCTTAAACTGATTTCCAATTCTAGAACTATCTCTACTTGGCAAAAGTGCTTCCTCTTTAGCCATAGCTGGTCCAGATCTGATTCTTTCTTTTCTCTGACATTTACTGGCTCTGGGACATCTGGAGACTCACTTTGACTCTCCAAAGAGCACATCCCCAGCCACATGATCTCTTGCTATCTCCTCCACTTTTGACAAGAACTGACAAGGGGAAAATGTTCACTTACCCATCAGCTGGTTTTGCTCTTTTTGTTAATGTCTTTGGGGGAGAAAGCAAAGAGCTAGGACATAAAGGAAAGTTCTATCTCCACTACATTTTGAAGTTTTGCAAACCCAGCATCTTTCCCAAGAGTAGAGCCCTAGAGGTAAGCAGGATGCAACCAGGGTTGGTGATTTGTTGGGTAATTAAAAGTCAGAAAAGGCAGAGAATCATAATAGATGATGCATGTGTATTTCAAACCTTCTTTTTGTTTCTAGCTGAAAATTCGCCCTCTCATTTGCTATTCATTCGATATAGGACCAAGGATTTCTGTTTGTAGAGCCTGCTGATTGGCTTTTCACATGGCCCTTCTTGTGTAAACCTCACCCATCATGCATCGTCAACAATTTCCACTTTTGGTGTCCTTAAAGCGGACTGGAAATTTTAAGGGCACTTGCAAAAACATTTCTCAGTCTCGCCGTCTCTGTTAAATGTTACTGAGTCTTCCCAAGGTTTCCAACTTGTTTTTTATGGAGACAAGCACTTTTTTCTTTCACACTAATATTTCATTGCTCTACATAGTATTTGTTTAGATTATTAAATTAGAATCTTAAATACAACTGGCCTACATCAGTTTAGAAACAAACACAACTTGACCAATTGAAACAGAAGTGTGCAGGCTTCCCAGGGCCCTGCCCCTGGCCTGGCCTTGGCCACTGAATTTGAGAGAGAAAGCAGAGCCCAGGGACGAGCTGGCAGGTGGATAAGAGAGGCGTTTCTTCTGTTTAGTTAGCTGGCTCATGCTGGTTCTCTCAGTTAATTACTGTCATCAGCTTGTCAGCCTCCTTCACCTGCCCAAGGGAAGGAAGGGGACTCCTCTGATCTGCCAGCTTCTCCTTTCGAACTCAGTGGAACCTTGCTCCATGCTCCAGGGCCTCACGGTGGCACCTCTTCCACTAATTAAAAATAGTTCAGCGCTTCTGAGGAAAACAACCTCGGGACTCGTGGTGACGCATTCACCTTGGAAATTCCTTGTCATTCACTGGTGCAGACTGAGGGATCGATAGCAGGACAGCCTCTGCCTGGAGGAAAGGACTCATTTTCGGCGTTTGTAACAGAGGAGGTGTTATCCAGTGAATCCTCAGTGGTGTCCTGGGAATAGCTGAGAGGTTTTGTAATGTGGAAGATGAAATAGCACTCTGCCCCGTCATCACAGCTACAGTGCATTTGATTCCCCCACCTCTTGGCGGCCAGGGCAGTTAAGGTCAGAAACTTCCAGTACCCCCACGAGCTACTTGTGAGATATTCCTGCCCTTCCGAGCTAGGAACAGGCAGGAAATGGGGACCGGAGTTCTGTGAAACCTCTGCATGAAATTATCCTACCTCTGCCCAAGACTTACCGCACCGCCTCTTTCAGTGAATTGTTTCATGCCTTCCATTCTGTCCATGCTGGTATTTCTGCTTTGCTAGCCACTGGTTATTCCACACCCTCTCCTCCACCTGGCCCATGTATTTCCTGGAAGCATTGATTATAGCAGAGCAGATCTTATTTTGCTGATGTGATTAGGAACCTCAGGCCAACAAGCTTGAGTAATAGTGAAAGAAAGAAGCGTGCCCCTTTGTTCTTCTTTGTCTGAGTGCCTTTTGAGGGGAAAAGTAGATACCACCAACCATAGCGTCCCTATATCTTTGCAGCAAACTACAGAGGTGCCTGAGACTTTAGGGTGGGAAGCACGCTCTCACTTGGAAGGGGTGACATCCAGAATTAGAATTAAATGCTGGCATTTAAAAACAGTAACTATGGTAGTCTCATAGTCGCACAGTTTACAAAAAAATACTTAAAAATCAAATTTGTTTTACTATAAGGTGGACCTGGATGGAGTTTGGCATTTAATTCTGTCTTCATGGTTTCTCTTTACAGTTCAATATTTCTTAGCAATAGGCAGCTCAAAGAACACATTCCCTTAAAAGGAATCCCTCAAACTGCTTTTCATTTTTATTTTCTTATACAAAAGGACCTTAGGGTTGGATGTCACTATCCCCAGAATCTGAATCCTTCTTTTAAATGGGAAGTATATAGGTATTAGCCGATGCTATGAATCTCATTTTGCATTCAAATGGATTTTTATTCTCAGAGGGTTCTAATGAAGTTTGGTTTTATTCAGATTTGCTGATCAAGCTCAGTGTGCTCATAGAAAAGCAGCCCATATCCCCTTGCATGATCGTGTAATATAAACTGTAGCTTTTCAAAGGTTGTCCTTCATCTAAACTAGAAACAACAGGCCAATAACATATGCCAATTAGCAGGCAATTTCTTCTTCTAACAATTTGCTTGGTTCTGTTAATTACTTTTATTTAGAGCTTGTTTCTCTGAGCCGCCTTTGAAACAAGCAGGCAGATACTTGAAGACTTGCTCTGACCTAAAGAGGTCTAAATATTTCAGATGCTTTCCTTACCACTGACAACATCTGGATGCTTTTAAAAGAAATACCCAGTTACTCAGGAAGTAACCGTATAATTTGAATATTTGGATGAATATTCGTATCATATAGAATAATAAAGATATACCCATAGAGTCTCAATTCGTGCCTCTCTGCTTATTGGCATTTACACGACTGTAGAGCTCTGCATTTATGTGAAAAGACAAACATCATAAAATCTATGTCAAATAGATGTGAAAGATATTCTTTATGTTGTGGGCAGGCATTTGCCTGAAGTAAATATTCTTTATGTCGATAATATTTTAAAAAGAAAGAGAAAGCCATATAGCATTCCTGGCATGTATTTGCCAAGCATATATTTTGGAAAACAGCCCAAAGGAACATATTTAAGGCTGTGATTTTAATACTAAGCTAAGGAAATGTTTTGGTGCCTCAGGCTAAGCTCACGGATGGTGGGAATCACATCTGGTTTACCTCAAGCCGGAGGAGAAGGAATGAGACTTCACAATGTAACAACCATTACGAGGCTCAAGTAGCATTTTTGGCTTGTAAGCATGTATGTGTGCTGTATGTAGTTTTATGTGTTTTTAATTTTTTAAAAACCTAAATACTACCATAGCCCTGAAATATGTAAACACAGTTGACTTGTTGGCCAGAAGGGAAACCACCTTCCTTTTACTTTATTTTTTTACTGTGTAGCCTGTGACTTTCACTGCAGGAATTAAATATTTTTGTGGATAAGCAAATATATTTTTGTGGCTAGGTATTGCTAATGGCAAATAAGGATCTAGGTAAGCAGGTTGAGTTACAGCAAAGAGTGCTGTATCCAAGGCGGAGGCTCATGCTAGAGCTACAGGTACTAACCCCTCCCCCATCCACCACTGATCCCTAGCAAGGGGGGAAGTAACGACTTCTCAGCACAGCCCCCAGCACAATGTATTTTCCACACGAAAGCAAGACCTAAAGGGTAACTGCCTGTTTTCTCAGATTAATCTTAGAATCCTAGCAGTACTTCTTACTCCAGTTTTGAGATTTTTCTCATTCTATTTCTTGACACTCTTACAGACTTCACTTGGCCCCTCCCTTTAGAAAAACTCTTGACAGCCTTTTAAGAAATAGACTATTTAAATCATCTTGATCCAGTGACTCAACCCAAGGTGTGGCCTGTCTGCTCAGATTTGTGGCAAATCTCCATGATGATAACATTTCTGAAAATGTATGCTCTATTAGGTGTGGAAGCTTTTTGTGAGTAGAGTTGGCAGCCAGAGTAGTACCTGCCTACCTAGCAATTTAACTAACAGTTTCCTCTTCCAAAGGTATTTTCTATTCAGAATAGAAATAATAAATATGATTTCCTCATCACTCTAGATACAGCCTGATGAGATATTGTTACCAGATACTTGCTCTTATCAAAACAACCATTATTATTTGTAATCTGTTTCCTACCCTTTGAATATAAGCTCCAGTTCTAAAATTTTAAATGTTGATGTCTTCCAAATGTCATAGGCAAAGACTTAAGCCTTGTTTATGGGGAAAGTAGCTAAGTAAAAATGTCCTTGGAGACCCTGGTCTTGGAGTTTGTGACTGTTCTCACTGGGGCATGTGGGTTAGGCATCTGCTCAGGCTAGCAACCGAATGCTTTTCTAGGTAGACACTTTTATAGAAAAATGTTTTTTGAAAGTCATTTTAATGGGAAAATCCTGCCCAACAAAGGAAATCCTATTTTCTGTTTTTAAATCACACTCCCTGAGTTGGGTGAGCAGGACAGAAATTTGACATCAGCTCTAATTCAACACAGCTGAAAATTTCTGCCCAAACATTTAGGCCTACATGTTTTGATCATAAGGTGAGTTAAGCAAATTATATTTGAAATATTGCCTGGCTGAGTAGGTGCTGCTGAATCATACCCATGTGGAGGGACAGCAGGGAAGATGGTAGGGCTTTCTTGGAGGCCAATAAAAGCCATGTGTGTACAGCAGTACTGTGGAGGGCCCCAGGACCCCATGGCTGTCCCTGTGCAAGAAGATTATCCCAGACAAGGCTGTTCTTGGCTGCACTGAGGCAAGGGCATGTGCTCAGCATTCAGAAAGGTTCTTCTTATTAGTTTTCCTGTCTAGCTCTTTATACCTGGGTGGGGATGATCTCTTGGAAGTGTAGTCTGAGAAACAGCGTAGCTTCTTCCAAGTTCTAATAAGATACAGGAGTCTCCATTCATTGCTTCAACAAGCATCACTGAGCACCTTTTACGAACAAGGCTAGGACTATGGGGTCAGGGGCAGGGTATCATTCTCTCATCATCTAGCGAGGGAAACAGGCAGTTACATATGCAGGGGAGGAACTCCTGTAACCCAGAGGCAGGCAGGGTTGGAGCTTTGGGATTGAAGCATTCCTGGAAGAAGTGGAGTCTGCAGGGTTTTGAAGAGAGGGGGTGTTAGGTGAAGCAATCACACCATTTACCTGTTGCAGGCGCTTTTCATTTTGACCCACAGGGAAAACAATTACTCCTAAGGCTAAATGATGGCATGGATGTTCAGATAGGAAAAAAATAATCATTTGAATTGCTGAAAGGACCACCTGACAAGACAAATTACTGGAGAGTCTTCAAAGACACTTTGAAATGCCAAGCAACCCGTACTTTGAATTATCCATTCAGAATTGCAAAACTCCATTTCTGCTAGGAATCCCAGCGGCTTTGTAGTGGGTGGTATTTTTAATTATCAAGTATCAGTCATGCAGGTTTTCTTTTTTTTCTTTTATCACATTTAATTTAAAAGTACAAATGGGAGCAAAAGTTACAAATTGCACACAGAGAAGCACTCAGTGTGTGAAGTTGTGGACATGGTTCAGAATATGTTCATTTGGAATCCACCGAGGTGATGGGAGAGAGGGGACCAGATGCTCATGTTCTTATTCGGAAAGGAGACATTCTTGCTGCCTTTCCCATGTGCCCGCTTGCTTTTCTTTGCTTCCAGACTGATATTTTACAGACTTGTGGGTGGGCAGTCCTGCACTCCTCATTGTATCCCAGGTTGTCATGGTTGTCATCAGTGTCACCTCCACTCAGTATGCATCTGAGTCCTGGAGGGAGCATTTCCCTTTAATAAGACTGAACCCTCCAGGAATTGAGAACTGACTTTTCAGAGTTGTGAGGGTAGAAGGGAAGAGACACCATGTCTCGAGACACTTGCTGTTTGCTTCTCTGATTTCTTTCCATCACCACTTTGCCCAGGTTACGAGATTCTTCGGCCGAGTGTGGTGGCTCACCTCTGTAATCCCAGCACTTAGGGAGGCTGAGGTGGGTGGATCACCCAAGGTCGGGAATTTGAGACCAGCCTGACCAACATGGAAAAACCCCACCTCTACTGAAAATACAAAATTAGCCAGGCGTGGTGGCGCATGCCTATAATCCCAGCTGTTCGGGAGGCTGAGGCAAGAGAATCGATTGAACCGGGGAGGTGGAGGTTGCAGTGAGCCAAGATCATGCCATTGCACTCCAGCCTGGGCAACAAGAGTGAAACTTGATCTCAAAAAAATAAAGTAAAATAAGTAAATGACTCTCAGAGTCTCTTTCTTGTGTGTAAAAGAAGGCATTGAACCTCACGGATGGTTCCTAAGACCCTACCAGATCCAGCACTCTCTGCTTCTAGGTATTGAGATTCTCAGGGAAGGTTTCTGACATTCTTAGTAGCCCTGAAGGAGACAGACCTTTGTAAATGCATTTGCTGTCCTGGGAAACAAGATGGTGGTAAGATAAGGAAGCTCCATTTCTCTTGAAGTTATAACCCAAGGCCAAGCCTCCTCATTAA
Organism: Ateles fusciceps; assembly: GCA_036589455.1. Classification (NCBI taxonomy): domain Eukaryota; kingdom Metazoa; phylum Chordata; class Mammalia; order Primates; family Atelidae; genus Ateles; species Ateles fusciceps. The sequence goes on from JAZHEH010002229.1 coordinate 2,886,198, forward strand.
TACACCTGGCTTACACCTCGCTATTTTGGCTTTAACAGAAATGTCATTGTTTCCAAAGCTTTCATTGAGGACACCTTCTTTGAAAAGAAATTTTTTATTTTAGAACAAGCAAACAAACTCTCTTCAACAGCTTCCATTTTATTTATTTATTTATTTTTAGCTTTCTACGAAGGCTTAGCAAATAAAACAGATAAAAACAGAAGTTGGGTTAGGGTTGACAGTAAAAACCCTTTCCTCCTACCAGGGGGATCTCTGCAGAATAAGGCCTAAAGCCCACTGGCTTGAGAGAACATACTCCAGCAGGGTGCTGTCAAAGCAAGGGAAAAACTTGAACTAGTGTAATATCCTTGATGCTCCCTGCAGAGACTATACCGTCCTATGTGACCGTAACACATAAACACTCACATACCAGGAGGACATGATCATTTAACTAGACAGCAATTTTGTTCTTTACTCTAGGCAGTGGGTCTGCCCCAAGGCCACTATGAGGGCCTGGGAGACAGGAATGTGTGTATTTCTTACCTTTCTGCCTCTCATGATGTGAGCACCTTGCTCTAAGTGTCTACTGAAGAAAGAGCCACTTCTCCCAAAGCTGGAAGTAAGTGAGGCCCTGTGGGTCGTATTGCAATCCAATATGTTGGACTCACTGTAGTATGTCTTCCCGAGGAATTTTCTAGGAAATGTTGACAACACACACACACACACACACACACACACACATTCACTAGAATATATGCCTGTACTGTTCAGTAACCTACACGTTGAACCAGGAGCCAGGGGATCTGGGATCACTGACCAGTGGCAGTGGCCGCTCATTGTAATGTCTTTGTTGCACTTCTCAGTCTCATGGCCATAGTTCCCAGCATGGGTAAGAGCTCCCCCTCCCTGAGACAAGTCTGGGCATTAAGACTTTAGTGAGCTTCAAAAATCTAGTCATCACAATGGCTCCCTAACTAGGTACCAGTGAAGATGCATTTCTGGCTAGCATTTTGCAATAGTTCTATCCACCCATGCAAGGTTCTATGTAGGGACAACCCATGTAAGCCCACTGTTTTAGCTGCCATGGCTGCATCAAAATCGCCACAAACTTAGTGATTTAAAAGAACTATTTATGATAGTTGTGGATCTGTAGATCAGAAGTTGGAGTGGGGCGCTGCGAGGAGGGTGTTCTGCTCTACAATGTCTGGATATTAGCTGAATGACTTGAAGACAGGGGCTGGGACTGTCTGAAGGTTCAAGTCTTGCTGTGAACTGGGGCTTTAGCTGAGGCTCTCATCCAGACATCTATAAACAGCCCATCCATGTAACTTGGGCTTCCTCACAACATGGAGGCCGGGGTTCCAGGATGGGGGATCTGAAAAGGCATGTCACCTTTTATGACCTGACTTTGCAAGTCAGGCAATGTCACCTTCACTATGTTCGTTGAAGGAATCTCAAGGGCCATCCATGTTTAAGAGGAGAAGTAATAAACTGTTTCTTGATGGTGGAGAGGCAATGTTCAGAAAAGTGTGTTGCTATGACCATACGTACACCTTGCCATACCTGGGCATGGTGTGGAAATGGTCAAGGAAGTTTTCCCTAGTCCCTGATTTATGGGCTAACAGGTAGGACCTGGGCAACTTTGCACAGCTGATACCCATGGTTCTGATCCCACTCTGCTCTCTCTGTACAGACAGATTTCTTTGGACAGAACAGAACTTTTCATCAGATTGATAGAAATATGTCAACCTACCCTCTCATCAGCTGTCAATTCTCAGTTTAGGTCTAAACTAACCTATTCCTAAGATTCCAAGTGAGAGTATTATGGTAAATAAAGTAATACATCTCTCAAATAATATCCACCTGGTTCACATTCAGTATCCTCTCAGTTCAGAATTAGAAGCTGTCAGCCCAGAAAGTAATGGTTTCTGCAGGAGCCTGAGAGAGATCGTATAACTTGTGCCTTGGAAAAAACAGCCCCACAAAAATGCCAGTCAGATCTTCTGTTACCGAACATGGCGACTTGAGCTCCCTGAATTTGTTCCCTTATGCTACATTGTTTGTTTTTTAATCTCTAAAAAACTAAAAAAAAAGTTCAGGTAAATTTCTTCCTTTATCGTTATGGTTTGAATTAGGGTTTTTGGTAAGTTTTTTCCAAATGTTAGAGATATTAAAGGTTTAGGAAAGTATACAGAAGAAAATAAAACTTTCCTATAATACTGCCCCTCAAAATAATAATTATAAATATTTTAATGCTTTGCTTATTTGAGTTATTTCATCATCATGAAATGCTCTTTTATTAAAAATGACTTTAATGGCTAAATACAAATCTAATATATCAGAACTTATTTTAACTATTCCCTTTATTGCTGGACAGTTATTTCCTATTTCCCATACTTTTAATGCCATCATCTTTGCATGGTTAAAATCTTTTATTTCTATTTGATATGTATGTTATAGGCATTTTTCCATGCTTATTACAAGGGCTTAATAAAAGTTATTTCAATTTAAATGAACAAATTATTTCTTTTTGATAAATTCCAGGAAGGGAATTATTTGGTCCTAAGATATGCACAATTTAAAGCACTTGTTATGTGGTATGAAATTGCTTTCCAAAATTTATGCCATTACAATCAAACTGCACATAATTTAAAAAGGAAAACAGGCAGGAATTATATGTTTGGGGGAGAAATGTAAAACTATATTTTAAATTTGTTTAATTTGGCTTTGATTTCGTATTTGTTGAAGCCGCAAGATGAAGATTGAGTCATTTGATTTCATTTAAGGGTGTTTTAAATTCCTTGGTTTTCTGTTCTGAGTCTATGCTTTTTCTCTCTTTAAGTGTGTTGTCAGTCATATATATTTTTTCCTGCTAACACTGTATTTTTCTTTTTCCTGTATGACTTGTGGTTTCATGACTGTCAATCATTTTTTTCCCAGGTGTTCTTTTTCTTAGTGTCTCATTTATTTCAGGTGTGACGATGGTGTTGCTCATTGTCCAGTGTCTACACTTCCATGTAATCTGTCTACCCTCAATTTCACCTCTTTGACTGATAATTTTATTTTAGGATCAGTAAAAATATGTCTATATATACACATACACACATATATATGTCTATATGTATATATATATGTATATGTATATATAGATGTGTGTGTGTGTGTGTGTGTGTATATATATTTGTGATTGTTATGTATTTGCTGTCTTCTCACCATTGTTACGGTCAATTTTGAGTAAACCTTTATGGGTGCTTCACATTAAAGTTCCTTTAATTGTGTCCATATGTCCTCAGAATTGTATGTTACTGCCACTAGATTTCTTTTCTATATACATGTCCTTGCAGTAAATGAGTATAGCTCATTCTATAGCTCATAGCTCATTCTTCAGCATACTAGACTTCTCCAATATTTGCAATAGTTATTTGCAGTTCCCATTGGCACTATTTTATTCTAATGTAGTTGACATGTAAATTTTAAAGATAATATAGCAAAAGTCAAATTATATACCAGGTTTAATTGTCATTTATGGACTCTGATTATAATATTATATAACACATCATCTCCAAAGTCTTTTTATCAATAACTATTACCACACACCTGGGCATTTGTTGTTATTGTTGGATATTCATTGCAGCTTTTGTAGTAACCTTGCAATTTAAGCTGAATACATATCTTAATCCTTTCCCTTATGCAGAATTTTTTTACTGTGTCTACTAAGCTTTTCTTTTCTTTTTTTTTTTTTTGAGATGGAGTCTTGCTCTGTTGCCCAGGCTAGAGTGCAATGGCACGATCTCGGCTCACTGCCACCTCCGCCTCCCAGGTTCAAGCAATTCTCCTACCTCAGCCTCCCGAGTAGCTGGGATTATAGGTGCCAGCCAACATGCCAGCTACTTTTTGTATTTTTAGTAGAGACAGGATTTCACCATATTGGCCAGGCTGGTCTCGAACTCCTGACCTCATGATCCACCCACTTAGGCCTCCTAAAGTGCTGGGATTACAGGTGTGAGCCACCATGCCTGACGCTTCAAAGCTTTTCACTCTTAGTTGAGGAAATATTACCTTTACTTTTAAGTTTTAATTCTGAGCTCATTTCTTACTTCTCCCCCTTGCTTTATTCTAAGAATCTCTATTTTTCTGTTCTCATTTTCTTAACCTTGTTTATGTTTTCCTTTACAAATCTATGGCCTTCTACATGGACAGCATTCGACTTGGGGCCCTGGGATGAATGAATGACTAACCCATGGTCCTTACCCGCAGGGGAGCTTGCACTCACTTGAGTGGACACACACAGCACTTATCAGAATGGCTGTCCTACTAGGTGAAATTATTTGGGGCCTTTGAAGGAAAGGTTGGGTTTCAGAGAAGAATGGGGAAGAATGCATGGGCAAGAAGAACTGCTTGAGAGAAGGCAAAGGGGTTAGTCTGGTTGGCAAGCTTAGCTTGCCTTTAGGAGAGTAGAGGGGATACAGCTGAACCATGGGCCTTGTGCCAGGTCACATGACGACAGAGTTTGGACTCTGCTCTGTGGTGGTTTTGTGGAGGAAAGTGACATAAAGAAGGTCCTTTTCTGGCTCATAGAAATAAGTTTGAAGGGAAAACATGAGAGAAGGAAGGCACTCTAAGACTCAACTGTTCATTCATCAAACCAATCGATACTACGTGCCTGTCATGTGCCAGGGTATGCCAGGGGCTCTAGGGCCCGCAGCAAGCAAGACATCATTATCTTGCTCTTATGGGGCTTACATTCCTGTGTATGGTGGTGGCAACAGCTGTATATGCAATATATACCTCATGACACTTAAATTCTAGCACTCAGGGACTGTGGTCAGTGTGTAAACAAATGTTCAGTGCCCTTGTCAATTTCTGTGTCCCTAAAGGAATATTCCCTTTGTCCTTAATGGGTTAGCCCAGTTGCTCCTGTGACCCCTCTCCCCACTTTTTAAAATAATTTCTATTAAATTATGAATTTGCTCATTGATACAGCTGGAAGATTCAGGGTTTCTGTTTGGTAAATCCACTTCGGGACTTGACATACTGGAAACAGCACTTTGAAATGACCAGAAAAGGGAGGTAACTATGGAGCTATGTAGACAAAACTCATTCTTTGGTCATAATTTGATATCAGTTCACATCTTCTCAAGTTTGATCCCCAGGGAAGACACAGGCTCTAGCACAATTCTGACTGAGGTACAGAAACCGGGAGAGCTCTTTCAAGAAACCTTCCCTTCGTGTACTATCTGTGTTCATAGCTCTAACAAATGATCTTGTTTTCCCCCTCCTGCCAGGAATCTTACATCCTTTCTGCAGAACTTGGAGAAAAGTGTGAAGATATAGGCAAGAAGTTATTGTACTTGGAAGATCAACTTCACACAGCAATCCACAATCACGATGAAGATCTCATTCATATCCTTTTCATCTTGCAGATTAAACACAGCAAAGTTATTTCATAAAGAGTCTTTAAAGGATAGTTTTCCATGCCTCAGAAGATGGCAACAAATAGATGCTGCTGTTATTCGTAGTGCAGAGCATCTCAGAACTCTGAGATTGCCAGGTGTGAAATGTTTTCTCTCTAGTTTTCAATATTTTTTTTTTTTTTGGTTTTGAGACAGAATTTCATTTTTGTCGCCCAGGCTGGAGTGCAATGGTGCAGTCTCAGCTCACAGCAACCTCCACCTCCCAGGTTCAAGTGATTCTCCTGCCTTAGCCTCCCGAGTAGTGGGGATTACAGGTGCCCGCCACCTCGCCTGGCTAAATTTTTTGCATTTAGTAGAGATGGGGTTTTGCCATGTTAGCCAGGCTGGTCTCGAACTCCTGACCTCAGGTGATCCGCCCACCTTGGCCTCCCAAAGTGCTGGGATTATAGGTGTGAGCCACCACGCCCGGCAGCAATTCAGTATTTTTCATTGCTAAACCCAACCACTAACAATTAAGTGCAGACATCCACAAAATGAAGCCAAAGCAAAATGCAGTTTCCAGTGAGTGTAAAGATGGCTCTGGGTGGCCCTGGTGAAAGAAAACAGTTGACTGGCTCATCTTCCTATGAGCTTTTTCACTGCCAAGTGTCCTAAACCCTGAATTTCTTTGTCAAACAATTCTGCCTAGTAATGGGCGGTAGAATAACAAAACAAACAGGACTTTGGATTATTTCTTTTCAACTTGTAACCATGTACACATGGTTGAACTCAATCTAGTCCTTTCTGGTTCTCAGTGATAGGATTGTCTTGCACCAGACTTAATATCCTTGGTGTCACACCTACAAGCCCCTTCATCAAAGCTAGCTGCTAGTGAGCAAGGCGGCCTGAGAACATGCTGGCTTCGGGATGCATCTGTGTGAAGCAGTCCATTCTATGCTGATCTGTGCATGGAGTTTGTCACTGGTTGGTTCTGCCAAGAGCAAATGGATGGATACACAGATGGGTGAAGGGATGTGCAGCCCCAGATCCTTTACTTCCCTGTCCATTCATCCTTTCCATTCAGTAGAACGTCTCTTATTAGATGTGTTTGTGGGAAATTTAGCTGTTTTGTTCTTTGCTTCTCATTGCTGTCTTACTTTTTACAATTCTGGCTCCTATACTTTATGGTGTGTGTGTGTGTGTGTGTGTGTGTGTGTGTGTGTGTGTGTGTGTGAGTAGCTTTGAATGGTCAAGGATTAATCTGTGTCACACATATTGAGAGCTGTGATTTAATGATAGATCTAATACTATGCTTCCTTCCTTGTTATAACTTTAAATTTTCAACCTCGTTTATTAAGCTGGGCAGAAAATTTCTTCAACCTAATCAGCAATAATTTTCACATTGCTTAAGGTAGGTTTTACAAGCGGATATTCTGTTCTTCATAATGTCCTGCCTTTTACAAAGCTTGTATTTAAGCCATTATCAGAAAGTTTCCCAAAGAAGCATAGAAACATAGAATAAGGATGGCATTTTTATTTATTCCACGTTCATGGGGTCACAAAGCTTTGAGCACGTCTAAGGCGATATGGCTTCCAGCAGATGGGCAGATGATGGGGCACAGAGGAGCAACCTGCTGCAGAGAGTCAGTGGATATGAAGGAGTTCCCGTTCCCCAGCCCAGCACATGGGCAGTTCCCAAGTGGGATGTACCTCTGTGTTCAGGTAGCAGTTCTGAGGGCTGCAGTCACGGTTCTGTGCTGTTGTCTTGTTTTGAAATTTTCTAAAATGTTAGTTTGATTCTGGGGAATTGGATCTTATTTTACTGTCGCTGGGGAGGCAGCTCTAGTAAAGACCCCTGATAAGAAAAGGGTTGAGCAGTGTTTAAACAAGACCCGGCCAGGCGCGGTGGCTCACGCCTGTAATGCCAGCACTTTGGGAGCCTGAGGCGGGCGGATCACAAGTTCAGGAGATTGAGACCATCCTGGCTAACACGGTGAAACTTCGTCTCTACTAAAAACACAAAAAATTAGCCAGGTATGGTGGCATGCACCTGTCGTCTCAGCTACTTCGGAGGCTGAGGCCAGAGAATCACTTGAACCTGGGAGGCAGAGATTACAGTGAGCTGAGATCACGCCATTGCACTCCAGCCTGGGCGACAAGAGTGAAATGCCATCTCAAAACAAAAACAAAAACAAAACAAGATGCTTTTCGTTTTTCCACAGCTGATTTAAACCAGATTTAGTAGCTGTGGGATCATGGACAAGTGATAATGCCTCTTAAGCATTAGGGTTCCCATCTGTAACGTCAGGATAACATACACCTCTAAGGCTTTTTTGGGGGTTAAATGAGGCTATATTCACAATGTGCATTTAACGTAGCCATGGGTAAGTGCGTGATTTTAGGGAGAAAACTGTTCTCCAAGTCCATTTGTCTCAGTTGTTAGTATGTTAGTCACACTCTCAAAGAACATCCCATTTATACATAAAAAGTTTCAAGATAGATTGATTCAACTATTTTGTAATAAACGCTTGAAGAAATCAATCAGTAACTCCACAGTGGCTTAGGTGAAAAGTCATTTAATTCTAATAAAACTTCTATAAATAGGAATTATTATCCCTACTTGACAGTTGAAAAAACAAGGCTTAGGAATGGCTTGGCTGGTACAAGGTCATTTCTGATGAGTCTCAGAACCTTCCAGCCACAAGCCCCATGGTCCTATTGGGCCTATCAGAAGGCAGCCATGCCTGTAAGTAAATGGACAGGTCTGTTCCATGGCACACACAATTCCTTTAAAATTTTAAGCTCTAATAAAAGTATTTTACCGATGTTATGTTTTTTGAGGATTTCACTGATCTCTGCTGTGATAAGCAGACAAGTGCTGGTTTAGGTACCGAAGTCAGCTCTCTCCCTCCCTCCAATAAAATCCACACCACAATATGGATTTCAATCCTGACTTTTCTTCGAATCCCAGACTTTTGTTCTATCACTGATTGAGAATAAATACACAGAAGGTGTCTTTGAATTCCTACAAAGCAGCACTTAAATTTGAGCGGAACATTATGCCCTAAGATAGAAAGACATGTTTACAAGGCTCTGTGGAGGCTCCGATATACGAACAAAACCTGTTGTTTCAAATTAGAGCTTATCTAGAGATTCACAGAGGCTGCCAGAATCCTCCAGCCAAACTCTGACTGGTTTGTATTTCCATTTTTGATCAAAGATACAATGCTGAGTGTGGCTGAAAGAAACAGCTTGTTGTCAACAACACAGAAGAATTGCACAGTGAGTGCAATATTTTGTTTGATTCCATTAAGCAGGCTGCCAGAGCCTACTGTGCCTACGAGGTAGAGGGTACCCAATTAATCTAAGTCCACACTGGAAGTGATAAATGTAAGCCCACGTTGGATGTCCATGTCTGAAGGGTTCAAGCCACAGGTGCTACCAGGAATGTTTATTCTTTGTGTGGAAAACACTGTTACACTCAGTTTTTGCATAAACCATGTGTGTGCATAAGGACAATTTTTTTTTTTTTTTTTTGAGACAGAGTCTTGCTCTGTCACCAGGCTGGAGTGAAGTGGCGCGATCTCGGCTCACGGCAACCTCCGCCTTCCGGGTTCAAGCAATTCTCCTGCCTCAGCCTCCCAAGTAGCTGGGATTACAGGCACGCACCACCACGCCCAGCTAATTTTTGTATTTTTGGTAGAGACGGAGTTTCACCATGTTGGCCAGGATGATCTTGATCTCCTAATCTCGTGATCCGCCCACCTCGGCCTCCCAGAGTGCTGGGATTACAGGCGTGAGGCACCGCGCCCGGCCGTAAGGACTATTAGTGTGGCATCAACAGAGGCTAGGGGTGGGCAGTGGGACTGAGTTTCCAAATAGGTCCTTGTGACCTTCTAATTTAATATCTGAGTTATAGGCAGTCTACTGGGCATTCCTACTTTTACCAAGAAGACACCGATGGACAAATCTAAGGAGGGGAGAGGAAACAGCCCATGCCTCCTCATCATTCACAGGCTCGCTGAATTACATGTAGTATGACCAAATAACAACACAAACCCATCAGCTTCTGTGGCGGTGAGTGTCTGAAGACAGTCTGCACCATTAATTGGGGGAGCTGGCGGTGGAGAGGTGGCTCATGCCTAGTGTCAGAGGAGGGCACAGGAGGTGTGACTTCACAGCCAGTCAAGCCGGGACTTCCAGGAGCATTAGCGTGAGTCTGTAGTGCATTTTCACAGTCATTTGAGGTCCTAATTAGCAGTTATGCTTTGAAAAACATTTTGAATATATGCAGTATCTCCTCCATGGTCAAAATGTTGTAACCAAAAGCCTTCTAAGTTAAGGTAGATTTTTAAGCAGGATTTTCTTGTTTTTTTATCCTTCAATTTCTACAACCCACTTTCAAAGGAAAAGAAGTACACCTGTGGTTTGTACATTTTTGGCATATTCCAAAGCCCTCAGGGCAGTTCTGCCTGCCTCTGAGTCATAGACGAGGTAGAGACAGTCTGGTTCTATTTGTGGTTGTATTTACATCCATGTCTGGGAAGCCCTTGTATAATTCTATTTCTCTGCTTATTTGGAGTGCATGGTGCCCAATTGATTAGTTTTGGTGGTGCTTGATGGCATGCAAATACTCTAAATACATCCAGGTTTGTGCACAAACACCACAGCTCCATAAGGACCGCTGTTTGGTTCAACTTTCAAATTTTTAGCTTGAACAGACAAAGGTAACAGGAGTTTTGTGAGATTGTCCTGCCTCCTTGGAGATGTTTTCCACTTACAGAGCTGAGGGGCTGGAAGAGGGATCATGAGGATCATGGAGTTCCACTCACGTAGTTTATAAATGAAAAAATCCAGAGCCTAGCCAGGTACGGTGGCTTACACCTGTAATCCCAGCACTTTGGGAGGCTGAGGTGGGTGGATTTATTGAGACCAGAAGCTCAAGACCAGCCTAGGCAACATGGCAAAACCCCATCTCTATTAAAAATACAAAAATGACCTGGGCATGATGGTGGGCACCTGTGGTCCCAGCTACTCCAGAGGCATGAGAATTGCTTGAATCCAGCAGGCGTGGGTTGCAGTGAGCTGAGATTGCACACCACTGCACTCCAGCCTGGGCAACAGAGTAAGACACTGCCAAAGAAGAAAGCAAGAAGGAAGGAGGGAGGGGAAGGAAGGAAGGAGGGAGGAAGAGAAAGGAAGGAAGGAAAGAAGGAAGGGAAGGAGGGAGAGAGAGGAAGGGAGGGAGGGGAGAGAGAGAAAGGAAGGAAGGAAAGAAGGAAGGAAGGAAAGAAGGAAGGAAGAAAGAAAGGGAGGGAGGAAAGGAGGAAGAGAAAGAAAAGAAGGAAAGAAGGAAGGAAGGGAGGGAGGGAAAGGAGGAAGAGAAAGAGGAAGGAAAGAAGGAAGGAAGGGAGAGAGAGGGGAGCAAGAAGAAGTGAAGGAGGGAAGGAAAGGAAAGAAAAAAGGGAAAAGGAAATGAGGAAGGAAAGGAGAAGGGAAGGGAGAAGGGAAGGGTGAAGAAGGGAAGGAAAGAAAGAAAGGAAAAGAAAGAAAACCCAGAGCCTAAGATGTTAGTGTGTAAAGCTTTGTGTGTGATGGGCTGGTGCAGATAAGGTAGTCACAGCTCTTCCGTTAGGCTCTCACTTAGGATTTGGAGTGGGAAGAGGAAGAGATGGAGCCCCACGGTGGGTGGGGGGGAGGGTAAGAATGTAGACACAGGGCTGTCCTGCTGTTGGCTCAGCACGAGGTGGGCTTGGCACAAGGTAGGCAAAACAGAGTTTCCCTGTACAAGCATCAAATCCTTTGAATCAAGTCTTGGGTGTAGTCAAGGTTTTTTCCTTTACTTTTAAGAGACTGTGAGTTCTCATGGCTTTTCCATGAAGGTAAATTCTCTAGTACTATGGGCTGTAGTGGCTACCCAGGCAGGAATGATGGTAAGAAGAAATAACGTAGCAAAGGAGCAGCACTTTTAAATGATATGTAGGTTGAGGGTCCCTTATCTGAAATGCTTGGGACTAGAAGTGTTTCAAAGTTCTGATTTTTTCAAATTGTAGAATATTTGCATTATACTTACCAGTTGAGCATACCAAATCCAAAACTCCAAAATCCAAAATGTTCCAGCGAATATCATGTCAGTGCTCAGAAGATTATGGATTTTGGAGCATTTCAGGTTTTGGATTTTGGGATTTGGGATGCTCAACTGGTACTATTGTTTTTTTTGAACCAAACTAGGTCAGATGAATGGACGACCTAATTTTGACTAAGCCATTGAAATGCTCACTTGGACACTTATTGACAGTAAAACACTCAACTGTTTTCTTATTAAAACAAAAGACTTGGCCGGGCACAGTGGCTCACACCTGTAATCCCAGCACTTTGGGAGGCCGAGGTGGGCAGATCACGAGGTCAAGAGATTGAGACCATCCTGGCCAACATGGTGAAACCCTTTCTCTACTAAAAAATACAAAAATTAGCTGGGCATGGTGGCACACGCCTGCAGTCCCAGCTACTCAGGAGCCTGAGGCAGAAGAATCATATGAACCCAGGAGGCGGAGGTTGCAGTGAGCCGAGATCACGCCACTGCACTCCAGGCTGGCAACACAAGACTCTGTCTCAAAAAAAAACAAAAAAATTCTATCTAAAGAATTCCAGAATCTTTTGCAAATGGTGCCCTGAATGACAATATTGCCTTATCATCTATTCCTGAATGCACATGTCCCACTGTCTTACTCATTTAATTATTGCAAACACAGACATTTTAACAAGTTATATACTTACCTACCATATGAGTAGTCTACCCCAAGGAAGTAAAGAATGGCCTTGGGCTCCAAAAGTGTTTTAAAGATGTTGGGAGGTTCATCCTGTGACTTTGTTTTAATGGATCTGCTATTTTCTTAGATACCACAGGTACTTGGTGGCATATCTGTTACAGGGGGCAGTTACTTAGCTGCTCAGGTCCCTAAGGCACAGCCATCGTAATAATTATTCTGCTTTTTTGAGGCCTATTCTTGCACGTAGGTGCAGTTAGCACCTCTATTCTAGTTTTGGAATTTGCCTAAAATTTCAATAGTGGAGTTTTGTTTTTCAGCTCTTTGACAAAAATCAAGGTCAAGTGTAATGGCCTTCAACTATGAGCTTATTGGAGTAGTGATCAGAAAATCTGATTATAGCTACTACTTAGCCCCCTTAAGATCTTGATTAAATGTATCAAATAAGGTAGTTTATATTTCTGTAAGTCAGTGGGAAAATGTTCTAAAACTATTTTTTTTTTTTTTGAGTTGGGGTTTTGCTCTTGTTACCCAGACTGGAGTGCAATGGCACGATCTCGGCTCACCGCAACCTCCGCCTCCTGGGTTCAAGCAATTCTCCTGCCTCAGCCTCCCGAGTAGCTGTGACTACAGGCCTATGCCACCATGCCCAGCTAATTTTTTTGTATTTTTAGTAGAGACGGGGTTTCACCATGTTGACCAGGATGGTCTTGATCTCTTGACCTTGTGATCCACCCACCTCAGCCTCCCAAAGTGCTGGGATTATAGGCGTGAGCCACTGCGCCCAGCCTATAAAACTATTTTTTAAAAATATATGGTTCGGTATGAATGCCAGACTTACTCTGTTTTCTACTCATTATCTCCTCTTGGCTAATAAGCTTGTCCAACTTACCCTGTCTAAAATCCAATTCCTCCCCTACGCTACCAAAAATAAACCAAACCACTCACTCCTAGTCCTGTCTTTCTCAATAAAATACAGATGTATTTTTCTAATTATTTGCTCAGATGAAAAATCAGGGAGTTCTTCTTGATGCCTTTTCCATTTTCCATATCCCACATCCAGACCATCACCATATGCCCTTGGTTGTATCTGCAAAACACATCCAGAATCTAGCCACCTCTCTCTCCTCCACTGCCACTGCCCTGTTCAAGACGTATTGTTTCTTGCCTGAACTATTGCAGCGGTCTCCTAACTGGTCAGTCTGTGCTTCTGCCCTTACCCCCTTTAGTCCATTCTCAGTACAGCAGCCAAACTGATGATGTCACCCCTCTGCTCCAGGTCCTCCCACAGCTCCCAGCTCACTGTGAACACAGCGCGGCTGGACATACTATCAACATGGCGCCTGTTTACTTTCTGCTGCACTCATAGGTACTTATGCCATCCATGATGGCAGTGACTTTGGTTCACTCCTGTATTGCTGTGTTCGTAACATTTGTTAACACACAGTGGAGACTCAGGAAACATTTGAATGTTTGAATGAATGAAAGAAAGAACGAGGATCTCTCTCTGCACTTTCATTTCTCCCAACTGCTTAACATGGAAATGTTAAGTGGTTTCTTTCCCTTTTTTTTTTTTTTTTTTGAGGCAGAGTCTTGCTCTGTTGCCCAGGCTGGAGTGCAGTGGTGTGATCTCAGCTCACTGCAACCTCCATCTCCCAGGTTCAAGCAATTCTTCTGCCTCAGCCTCTCAGGTAGCTGGGATTACAGGCATGCAACACCATGCCTGGCTAATTTTTGTATTTTTAGTAGAGACGGGATTTCGCCATATTGGCCAGGCTGGTCTGGAACTCCTGGCCTCAGGTTATCTGTCCACCTCAGCCTCCTAAAGTGCTGAGATTACAGGTGTGAGCCCCTGAGCCCAACTTCCAATCCTTTCTTTTATAAACATATTGATTTAAATATGAAAGTAATGCATTTCTATCGTGAATATCACAGAAGTATGGAAAATAAAAATGCTGTTTCCCTCCGAGTGCCTCTACCAACAGGTCACTACTTTCTCCTTCTGCAGCCCTTTTCTAGACCTATAAATGGCTTATCTCAATAGTCTTTGTTTGCAAAATTAGGATCATTCCATACAAATTATTCTACAGTGTGCTTTCCTTCACCCCATTCTACATTTTTTTCCTGGGCACTCTTCCATTTCAGTACATCCAAAATGCTTTGTAATGCAAATTGTGTAAGGAATCATACAGGCAGGTTGGTTAGAGAGAAGTACTTTGCAAATAAAACATGATTTTAATTATTATTTTAATGATTATTTCCCCCACAGGCTCATTAAATGAGGTTTCTAGGATTTCTGATGTCTATCCCTGCTTTGGGAGAGCCTAAGGTGTTTGTTACATCTGTTATATTAAGAAATAAACCTTAAATCTCATGATGACTCACAAAAGATACTATAACAAAGAAAAAAAATATGTCTTTGAACCCTAACCCTGTGAGGAAGGTACACGATTCAGTATTTTACAAGTGGAATAATTAAGCGTTGACTGATTTGCCCGGCTTTCCGTAGCTAGGGAGTTACCTCCTCAAATCCTGGTTTTCTGACACCTCTCTGTGTTGGTGATTGTTGTATGAGGAGCTGATGTGTTCATTTAGTTATACCTTTGTCTTTTGCTTTTGTAACCCCTCACTCCTTATTTTTAACCTTTTCATTGTGTTCTGTCAGGGCCAGAAGTTTTCTGAGTTTTTAAAGAAACATCAGATTTTGATTCAAGTTCTCTCTCTAAAAACCTTTGTCATCATTTAGCACATTACAAATAGCGGCATGTAGTCCCAGGCTGCATGTCAAAGGTAATTAAATCTCAGGAGTTTGTCAGGATTTGTAAACTGCTTAAGCTTTCTGCCTGCTCTTCATAGATGTAGCATCACTTTGTGATTAAATTCCAGTTTGGTATTCAGTCTGGGACCACTTATGCTTTTGCTTGTATAAAGTCATATATGTTTTCACTAAAGATTAGCAGAGCTATGCAAGAAATGGAAGCAACCAACGCCTCTAAAAAAAGAAAAAGAAAGGCCAATATTGGATTCTTTCTTCCCTTGGGCCCCTCCTACCCAACTCCTATTCTCCTCAAGTTCAAATGCATGGAGAGAACCCTAGTAGTAAATGCATGTAAATTGCACAAGTGATAGTCTGGTGAAGCTTCAAGAGGGTGAAAAACTGCTAGAACTTTTCAGGGTGGTTCAGCACATTTGCTTAGAAGAGATTCATTTGCATCATTCCCAGGATCCTCTGGAGCTCCTTGTTCAAAAAAGAAAGGAGGCTGGATGTGGTGGCTTACATCTGTAATCTCAGCACTTTGAGAGGCCGAGGCAGACAGATTGCCTGAGGTCAGGGGTTTGAGAAAGCCCAGCCAATGTGGTGAAACCTCATCTCTACTAAAAATATAAAAATTAGCCTGGCTTGGTGACTCACACCTGTAATCCCAGCTACTTGGGAGGCTGAGGCAGGAGAATCACTGGAACCCGGGAGGTGGAGGTTGCATTGAGCCGAGATCGCATCATTGCACTCCTGTCTGGGCTACAAGAGTGAAACTCTGTCTCAGAAAAGAAAGAAAGAAAGAGAGAGAGAAAGAAAGAAAAGAAAGGAAAGAGAGGGAAAGCTTTCCACAGTGGTTCATAAGGGTGTCTGTTTCTCTTGACACTGCATTGACGTTGCACTTTGGGAAAACCACACTGTAGTGTAGGTGGTCCGTGAGCAGTCAGACTCCTTTCCCAAAGCTCTCTATTCCCTCCATGTCTGATCTAGTACTGTTGGAGTGGTCTGGCTTTATGTGATGACTTCAGCATGTTTAGGTGATATCAACATATTTCTACTTTCTCGCTTGGCTCCTGTAGGATAAGAGTGGATCAATTTGCTTGTTAAACCCAACTCTCACCCTGCATTTGCTCTGGAGTTGTTCTGACTACAAGGGAAAAGGGAAAGGATGAACTGGATGATGTATGGACAGAAAAACCACTAAACCACGTTTGGTTAAACATTCCCCCTGCTTGAACACCCAGATGAGAACCTGTGTCTTAAGAGAACTACAGCCTTATCTATGACTATTTGCTAAGTTCTCTATGATTGTTTTCTCCATGAGAAATAACTATACATTAGAAAACTAAGATCTCAACAATTAAAGAAAAAAAGAACCAACCAACCAACCCAGAAACAGCGAGCTCCCTTTGCCCTTTGATGGACTCTGTCAAGTCCCTGGAAATATACTAACAGATAACAGCAGGTTAGAGCCCAGAGGGATTTCAAAGTCATCGTTTCATGAGAAAACTAAGGCTGTAACTGATTTGCATAAGGTGACAAGGCTGGTTAGTGGTGAACAGGGACCATGTTAATAACTGAGTCTGGTCCAGTATTCCTCTCCCTACTTATGGTGACCCCAAATCCTGTATTTCTCAAGGAGATTTTGATTCAAGCACTTTCCACTGTCAAGAGATTTGCATCTGACAGTTGTCCCACCCCAACTTGGGGCTTAGCCAGGGTTACAGTCATGCCAACCGCAGATCATTGAGCATCTGAGTTGACCATCTGTCTCAGCTAAGAGCTGACTCTTCCTTTTCCTTTTTAAGACCTGATTTGAGATAGTCAATACCTCAGGCATTGTAGAAATTGCAATCATTCTTAAAAGAAAAAGTGTAAAATTTGTATTAATATTTAATTCCTACAATTTGAAAGAACTTGAAACTGCAATTAGATGGCAGTGCCCATCTGCTTCCAGCGGGCTCACATGCTCTTTGATCCCTCGGAGGCTGCAGAGGGCCGCCATCACCTCAGGATGTGCTCCTTAACAATGTGCCCACAGTCTCTCAAGAGGGAGCTCCAGATGGTGAAGGAAACTCTGCAGGCCATGATCCTGCAGCTCCAGCCAGCAAAGGAGGCGGGGGAAGAGAAGCTGCAGCTTCCTGTGTGACAGCTGGTGTCCGGGAAGTGCAAGCCTGAGGAGTGACGGGATGGGGGAGGGAGCAGAGCCACCATGTCAACAGTCTGGACCCGGGCGTCTACTCTCCCTTCCCACTGCATAACTAATGTGCCTGAATCAATTATGGAGACACAGAGCCTTGATGTCTTTCAGTGGAAAGGTGGTTCATGTTCATTCTCATGAGTCTGAAACTGAGGAGTCTGCAAATTGGAATATGGAGAGGGAGACTGATTGGCTGAATTTGCTTCTAAATGTCATTAAAAAATTTCTTTTCCATGTCATTTATGGGAATGTCCTGCACAGGATTCAAGAATATTTTCATCTCAATCCCCCATTAGAGAGAAGCTGGGGTGAATTCTGGAAAAAAAAATCTCTTTTTTCTTACACCATTTGCCTTCTGCTGTAACTAAAATATTTCCTGATTCAAGATTCTATAAAAGGAAACCAAGCATAAGACTCTGTCATCCTACCTGTTACACGTTCCTACAGGTGCACCATCTAAGAGAGCTAATTAACCTCAGAGTCTGGAATTAACAGCTTTTCACCTTACTTCTCCTGTGATCTAATATTATCTTAGAAAAATTAATATGCAACTTCCAAAAGATATTTTGGTAAGGCAGCAGCCTCTCAGTGATATGCCACCTTTCAATTTTCCTTTTGTGGCAATGAATACATCTGAAGAAAGGATCCTTGAGAGTCTCTGTTTCATCAGGACATTCTGAAATTTACCTATAGTGAGGCTGTGGATGGATCAGGACACCCATATGAAATGTTTGAGCCTGTTCTATTTTCCTATGGAAACTGTTTCACTCAATGCCAGGCAGTGCAGCATTTAGGAAAGCAGTGCAGTACTCAGTATGGCAGTGCAGTACTCAGTAATACAGTATAATACTCAGGAAATGCAGTACTCAGGCAGTGCACTACTCAGTAAGGCAGTGCAGTACTCAGAAATGTAGTGCAGTATTCAGTAAGACAGTGCAGTACTCAGGAATGCAGTGAAGCACTCAGTAAGGCAGTACAATACTCAGTAAGACAGTGCAGTACTCAGTAACACAGTGCAGTACTCAGTAACAGTGCAGTACTCAGTAATACAGTACAGTATTCAGTAAGGCAGTGCAGTACTCAGTAATACAGTATAATACTCAGGAAATGCAGTACTCAGGCAGTGCACTACTCAGTAAGGCAGTGCAGTACTCAGAAATGTAGTGCAGTATTCAGTAAGACAGTGCAGTACTCAGGAATGCAGTGAAGCACTCAGTAAGGCAGTACAATACTCAGTAAGACAGTGCAGTACTCAGTAACACAGTGCAGTACTCAGTAACAGTGCAGTACTCAGTAATACAGTACAGTATTCAGTAAGGCAGTGCAGTACTCAGTAACACAGTACAGTACTCAGTAGGACAGCACAGTACTCAGTAACACAGTGCAGTACTCAATAAGCCAATGTAGTACTCAGTAAATCAGTGCAGTATTCAATAATGCAAGGGCATTGCAGGCTCCTGCTGGGTTCCTCCTGCAGGCACAGCTGGGACTCCTATTGAGACAGCTGCAAAACAGGCTGATTTCAATTAGGCAGCACTTCCCAAAGTGCACTGAGGAAGGTGGCCCCAAGAGGTGCCCTCTAACCAAAGGAGTCCCCCTCTCTGGTCAAGTACCTTTGGTAAATACACCATACCATAATATCTCTTGGAGAGCCACAACACACATTAGCATATTAGTTTGTGAGAGAACTTATAATAAGGAAAGTCACTTGATTTTATCTAACCTCAAACTTTCCAAGTTTAATGGATCATGAATTTTTTCATGTAACTCCTATTCATATCCCATAGATTTAGTATTGGTCAGCACTGCACTCTCTGAGGAAGTCCTAGGCCAGACACTGATTTACATCACTTTAGAAACCACACTCAAACTTTTGCAGAGTTTTGAGCTAAATAATTACCTGCCACAGATTGGTAAATTTAATCCAGTAGTTGTTCGATTTGTGCTTCTGTCCTCATTTATATGTTCAGGGATAGTGATGTTCCTGCCTTCACTAGGATCCATGGATATGAGGCCATTTTGGTCATTTCCTGAAGTCACACTGGCATTTCCAGAAGGCATCCGGTGCTTTGCTAAGCCTTCCATGCTGCGCAGCACTGCTGTCGTCAGTCAAGGAGATGGCCCTGCTTAAGCCAGCAATTGGCTGGGGTTCAGGAAACGAAGCAAAAGCACAGTATGTGAATGTGCTGATTGTGTTCCCTACGGCTTTATCTCAAGTAAAATATACTCTACTTATTTTAATAATAAGTATAGTTTGTTCCTGGACTTCATTTTTCAATGATGGACCATATTCCTGAATTTTTTATAATTTTGTCTAAAGAAAATTATGGACTAGTCGCATGGCACTTGGAATCCTTAAATTAATTCCAGTGACGCAAAACCTGGGAAGAGTCAGGATTGCCCACATTGCCAATAACAGATTTCTACTTTGACATACGTCTTTTTAAAAAGCCTCCAGACACCAGATGTGTTAACAGTCACTAGCCCAAGTGTTTTGTATTACTTAGACACCATCATGAAGTAATTCTGTGAAGTCATGGTGTATCTGAAAATTCTGCAAGTTTATAACTGCTTTGAATTATTTGAACCCCAAATAAGGGTTCTTTGGTACCTCCAGTAGATAGTGTATTCATTTCCCTGCAGCAAATTTTGAAGTATTTGAGCATGCTGTAACTCATCTGTTGTCTTTGCTTGGTCCCAGAGTGTCATTCAGAAAGCCTGCTAAGAGCCAGAGTGCTTCTTCTGGGTACACAACCTTCTCAGGACAACCCCACTGTCTTAAGCCACTTTGACCCTGGAAGACCCAGGACTGTGTATCCCCAACAATACTCTAAGGCAGTTTTTGTCAGGGCAACATAAAAATATCTGAGAGAGGTTAGGGCTTAGATTTAAAAGCATCAAAACAACAACAATAAAAATTTATGTTGGAGATAGCTAAGACCACAAGCAAAAGCACATATTGAAAATGATGAGTTAAAGGCTGATTTGACTGGGATGTGGTGTGAGAGAGTAAGTGAGATATTCTACTGCCCACCTCGCTGGAATGCTGGCTTTCAGATGGTCACCGTTTTTTCTTTCACCTGCCTGTCTAGCAGTAACAGTCCCAGTTCCAGCCAACTTTCTGAAATTTCAAAACTGAATTGATCCTTCTCCAAATTAGTATGTAGCATTGGAAACTCATCTTTCCCTGCAGTAAGACTGGTTTCCCCACCCCAGAAACGTAAGGGTTGGTACCATGCTAAGCTCTTTACAGTCATATCCTATAATCCCCATATCAACCTTATAAGGAAGGTGTTTGTGGATGATGCAACTGAGCCTTAAGAGGACTGATTCTCTTTTTCTGAGGCACAGAGCTGCTAAAATGTGGAGTAATAGTGAACTTAACAGTCAGAGACAGGCAGTGTGCTCTTAACTAGTCTCTTCCTAAAGTTCCTTTCATGTCCTTTTGAGACTTTGAGCCTTGGGACTTATTTGTTCACCTGGTTAAGAACACAGGCCACTGTGAAAATCTTGGCTGGGGGAGTCAAAGAAACCTAGCCTAGGGCAAACGAGGCTTCCCACACTTCCAGGGGGAGCCTCACTGTGAAGTCTAGGCTCAGACAGGCTTCAACAAACCTATTCATCCTGCCATCATCCTAACCTAACCATTCCCTGGTTATCCCAGGAACAGTCACTCGCAGCCTGACACTGGGCAGATTTTCTTGAAGATCCTCATCCAGTTGGTGTTTTTCGGAAGTGTTCCAGTATTATGAATTCTGTGTTGTGGAGAAAAGCAACCATGCACTTACTGGTCAATGCCTTCTTGTATATGTAATTCAATACTTTTATTTTTAATAACCATACCTTATCTAATCTTTGAACTTTGTTATCTAATTTATTGCTTCATTAAAGTTTTTTTTTTGTTATATGAAATAAAAGCTGATATCCAAGCTATGGTGCACCTTGATGATTTTTTGTCCTTTGAAGTATGGATGACAGAAAAATGGTTCAGGTTTATTCATCTCATCTTTCTGTTACAGGATAATTAACTGTACAATTACTTACATCACACAAAACATTTATAATAAAGCCATGCTTTAGAATTGCATATGTGTTTACTTTCAGATATCAGCAAATCAGAAAATCATGAAATATTCTATTCACAGACTCCTAACATTACCACTAAGAGTTGGGAATAAGACAAGGATACCCATAATACCACTGAAAATATTTTGCTGGAGATACAGGCTAACTTAATTAGACAAGAAAAATATAAGATGGTTACAATTTGAAAAAGAAAATGTAAAGCTTTAATATTCACAGTTGATGTTACTGTAAGCTTGAAAACCTAAGAGAAACAGCAGAAAAACTTTTACACAATTAACACGATCAAAATCAACACAACCAAAATCAACAGGCTTCATATATACAGACAATAATTGGAAGATCAAATATAAGAAAAGACCCCATTTTCAGTAGCAACAAAAAAGCAACAGAAAATGGCTCGGAATATATATAAGAAATGCATAAGTCTTAGATGAAGGAAATTTTAAGATGAAGGATATGAGACAAGAATTGAATACATGAAAACACATTAAGCTTTTGGATAGAAAGGCATCATAAATTATAAAATTTCCATCAGTCAATTTATAAATGTTTTCTGACCCCAGATGGGACAATAGTTGTCTAGTTGCCCCCTGTATGTGTTCTCTCCTCCATCCTTCTAGCTGTTCTGTCTAGACACTTAAATTGCAGCGGTACACGTGTGCAGAATTGCAGGTGTGCGTTTGTAGCATTGTTTGTAAGACAAAAATGAGAAACGACATTTTTATTTTCATCAATTGGAGACTGGTTAAATAAGTTACAGTACATTCACACTATGAGATACTTTACAGTTGCTAAAAAAAATCTTTATGTTCATATGTGCTTGTCTCTGCAGAGCTATCACTGGAAAGGGATCCAGGCGACTTAGGGGGGGAAAAATGGGAAGGAGGCTTACTTTTCTGCTCTATACCATCCTTTTAAACATTTGATACCATGTGCATATATTTACCTATTTAAAAATAATATCATTTCTTTAAGAAAAATCATAATTAATGGGACTGAGAGTAGGTCCTCAAGTAGGGCAGGTCACACAGGCTGTTGAATGGTTGCCCACGTCTCCTTGCTGCTGACGCAGGAATCATCTGCTATTTATTACCTACCGTGTGTGCAGCACTGCACTAGGGTATGCACCTGATATTGGTGATAAAAAGGCAAGTATGACATATGACATAATGTGACCAAATGATTTTAAGATGGGAAGGAAATGGATACGGTTAGGCTTTGTGTCCCCCACTCAAATCTTATCTTGAATTATAATCCTTGTAATCCTCATAATCTCCACGTGTCAAAGGAAAGACCAGGTGGAGGTAATTGAATCATGGGGGT
Source organism: Ateles fusciceps (assembly GCA_036589455.1). Lineage (NCBI taxonomy): Eukaryota > Metazoa > Chordata > Mammalia > Primates > Atelidae > Ateles > Ateles fusciceps. The sequence continues at coordinate 2,908,701 of JAZHEH010002229.1, forward strand.
GGTTTCCCCAATGCTGTTTTCATGATAGTGAGTGAGTTCTCATGAAATTTGATATAAGGGGCTCTTACCCCTTCACTCAGCACTTCTCCTTCCTGCCACCTTGTGAAGAAGGTGCCTTGCTTTCCCTTTGCCTACCACCATGATTATAAGTTTCCTGAAGCCTCCCCAGCCATGCTTAACTGTGAGTCAATTAAACTTCTTTCCTTTATAAATTACGCAGTCTAAGGCAGTTCTTTATGGCAGTATGAAAACGGACTAATACAGTAATGAATGATTATCATTGTAACTTTTATCACTTTAAAGACAAGAGATTGATTTTGTTCTCACCATTTGCTTGAACAACTACATATGAGGGTATAGCAGTAAAAATTCAGCACTCTCTGGAACCCAAGTTCTTTTCCTTCTGGGTTAGAGAATAACATCAAGCCTCTTCTTTGAGACCTGGATCAAAGAGACCCAAGAGGTGATTGATTGTGTGGGCAGAATGGAGACTTGGGAAACGGAGTCACGTTCTGCCCTTCATTGTCCCTCAGAAACTACTTATGCACTCAGCATTTTATCCAATTTTAGGTATGCTTTTAAATGTACATATCACATACACTTTTCCACTGTAGAAAAGACATAGCCACAAACATCAGCATGAAGAACAGCCCAGTTGACCTCCCTCACCTTTACAATAGGACAGAACAGCTTCTGAGTCCTTTGGAAACAAAGCCTTTACCATAAAGATGAGACCTTTTCCCATTGTCCATTTATTCATTCACTCAAGAAACATTGAACTCCTACTGTAAAAATTGCCCTTCCTATACATGAATGAATTCAAGCTACAGAGGTTAAAAAGTTTAGTGAAAATTATCCAGCAAGCAATGAAAATTTTGAGTGTTGACTCTAGGGACTCTTGGTTTTAAATCTATGGGATAAATCATTAAACTACACGCAGACAGACACACAGCAGTTTAATTAATGTTGAGCAACAGTTTTTTTATTTTTAATTTGATTTTTATTTGTGATAAGAAAATGTAAAATAATTATTTTAAAAGATTCATGCATAGCCCACTATTCTCACTTTTCCAGCCTTTGTACATATAAAACTGTATTTCCTACCCCAGCCAGCACATTCTTCTTCTTCTTTTGCGTTTAATATTACGGTATTTTCCATTTTGTTATATAATTGTGATAATCATTGTTTTTATTGCCGCATAATATCATATCAAATTGATCTACCATAACTTAGATATTCCCACATAATTGGACATTAAATCCTTCCAATGTTTTGTTGTTACAGGTAATGCTGCTATGATAACTTCATGTGTGTAGCTTTTCCTTTCCTTTAAATTACGTACGGTGAAGAGATTCCCAGGAGTGAAACTATTGAAAGATAAGAAAGAGTGTTATAGTTGAGATGAAATTAGCATTAGGAACAGAACTGAAGACAGTGACCAGCCCAGCAAGGGCCCCTTCCTCTGCAGGGGGACTCTCAACCACATATTGACTGGTTTAACTGATTTTGTGGTGTTCCTGCTCATCATGAATATATCCACAATAACCACATCTAGTGAGTCACCGTTGGACAATTCTTACCATTTAAAATAAGCAATGTCAATCCTGCAGCTGCATCTTATTGATCTCCTTCTATACTGCTCTCACTGGTCTGTGCTCCTCCTGTTTTGTCTACAAATAAAAAGTGTGTCGAGTCGGGCATGGTGGCTCATGCCTATAATCCCAGCACTTTGGGAGGCCGAGGTGAGTGGGTCACCTGAGGTTGGGAGTTCGTGACCAGCCTGACCAACACGGAGAAAACCCGAATCTACTAAAAATAAAAAATTAGCCGGGTGTGGTAACACTTGTTTGTAATGCCAGCTACTTGGAAGGTTGAGGCAGGAGAATCGCTTGAACCTGAGAGGTGGAGGTTGCGGTGAGTTGAGATCGCACCACTGCACTCCAGCTTGGGCAACAATAGTGAAACTCCATCTCAAAAAACAAAAAAAGTGTGGAGCCATAGAAGAATCCAGGGTTTAAAAATTAGAGGTCTGGACTGAAGTTGTCTTCTGCTTACCACTTGTATGATTTTAAGCTGATTTGCTTACCTTGTTGATCCTGCAAAATGAAGCCTGCCTTTCAGGGTTGTGGAAAAACTCAGAGTCAATACACACGAAAATCTTAAAGAAAAGAAAAAGCAACATATACATACATGCTTTAAAATTTTTTTTTAATTTCTGCTATAGGGAGTGAACAGAGCCAATCTAAAGGAGGATGCAACCCAGTCAAGCAAGAACGCTGTACTCATCCCAAAAAAGTAACTCTCAAGAGGTATCTAGTAATTCAGGTATATTTTATGTATATATATATATATATATATATATATATATAAATGAGTATTTTCAATTTCTGGTTCTGTAGACCCTCCTTCCCCCAACCCTCATAATGGTCTCAGACACTCCAGAGAACTTGAATACTTGAGATGCAAAGTGCTTTGGGTAACTTCTATTTAATCTGCTTAGCTCAGGAAAGCTGAGAGTAAATATTCAAAAACACACAAGGGTTTTTCTAGAACAATCTCCCCAATTTGGAGACTTGCACACCAGCCAGAGCTTGCTTAGGTTGGCCTTAGCCACAATCCTCCTTCCGCTGCCTGGCCCCCGCCTGTTTCACATTGTCTGCCCCTAAGCAATGTAGCAAAGCAGATTCCAGGCACTCCTGAGTTCCCCAAAGGTGCATTTCAATATGAATTCCCTTGATTTGCCATTTTCTTTTGCCTCTCCCTAACTTTAATGACTTTTTCCTAATTTTGACCAGTATTTTCCACTTGGGGCTTTTATTATTTAGATGCCTTTTTCTTACCCTCATGTATTTGCATTTCCTTTGTAGAAGAGAAGGGGAGAGTGGCAGTTCCTGATTACTTGAGAACTGCAAGATGAGTTCATAGTGCTTCTAAAACACCCTCTTCATATACTAACTTTTAAGAGCAAGGCTGCGACTCAGGCATTGGTTTCTGCATTCTGTGAGGGGCTTCTCTTCCTAGCAGGACAGCAGCGTCTGTAACAAGTACAAAGCCAGGAGCACTAGGAATGCACACTTAGCTCTGCATCCGTAGGAGCCTTCAGTAAATAAAAACTCCATGCCACCTTCTTTCTTTGTCTGGATGGAAGCAGCAGATGCTTTGTACTGACCCAGAGAGTTCCTTTCTTCACAAATGGAATGAGTAAGAACACTCGACAGAGGAACACAAGGAGAACTGGAGGGAAGTTGATAATACTCACTTTGGACAAAAATGCTTGTTGGGGTAGGAGGAAGATGTTTTAAAAAATGAAAATGGCAGTAAATCAATGCACTCTTATAAAATATGAGAGGAGAGAGTTAGAAAATAACAATGAAGCTAGAGGGAGGCAAACAACACATTGCAGCCCGTGAGAAAAAAAGAAAATTAACAAGGTCTTTATGTAATGGTGTGTACCACACAATGCACAGAAAACCATCCCTGATTTATTCGTTTCCCATGAGGGAAGTTGGGAAATGCAGAAGGCATGCATTTAAAGGGTTAAAGGGTTGTCTTGCTAGGCAGGGTTTTGACTTTTAAGGACTATTACAGAAAGGCGTCTCTTCCTGGTTCCAGGAGCTGGCAATTACCAGGGAGATGCTTGCCTTGAGATTTGACTTGAGTAAAGGCATCTGGATATTTTGTGTCTAGGAACACCTAGTCCTTCCAGATACTGAGGAAGCTGCGAGGGAGGTTCTCGGCTAGTCGGCAAAGTCATGGTGAACTTGTTTCTTTTGTGTTCCAGTGAACTCCTTCCATTTCTGTCCCACTAGCAGGCAGGAGGCCCTGGGGCAAAGCGGTGTAGGGGCCTCAGGCCTAGTCCTTGTCCTCAGAGTTGGCCCTGTGCCAGGTATCCAGTACAAAATTTCAAAGGCAGGCAGGGCACCCCTTCCTTCCGTAAGATTTCAACCTTAGTAAAGTCTCAGCCCAAACTTTAGGTTTAGGAGGAAAAGGTAAGTCAGTAAGTCTGCCCTAAGAATTGATAGCCTTCTCTCAGACAGGCTTGGGGTCAAATTTACGATTCTGTGGTCCAGAAACCCCCAAGCTAAGAACTGCGTACGAAAAATGGCCCTGGCAGGGGAAGGATTAATCTCAAGCAAGTATCACTGGGAAGATTAATTAGAGTAGCCACATGGGGAATTAAAAACTGATTCAGTGGGGGAGGATGAGGACCAACATTAAATCATTTAAGTGCTCTCCCCAGCCCCACCCTCCCCTACCTCCCTTTCCCTCTTGTTAAATCTCTTCCTTGTCAAACCATTATTCATTTATGATAGTCATGGGAAACCTTCTTAGCCACTAAGAAGATTGCTATAATCGCTCTCAACCTGCCTACACCCTATTTTTCACTTTGTTATGCTATCAAAATATGACTCACTCTTCCTTGATATTTTTTCTCAATCATAATGAGATCCCTTTCTCCTGTAGAGGAAGGATTTTCTTGAATTACTGAAATAATTTCCAAATTAGGAAAAACATTAACAAACGCACTCAGAAGGAAAGCTTTCTTCCCCAGACATTGCCTGGGGCACGCATGTGATGCCTCCATGTCAGCCACACAAAGCTATTGGGATAAGATGTGTGGTTTGGTTTTGAAACATGAGAGAAAGCTGGACAGAACTGTCATGAAGGGAATTTTCCACATGCCCAGGACAAGAGTTATATGCATAGACAGAAGGGCTGATTCATTATTGTCTGGACCACTACCAGAGGACTATGAAACTTGACTATGGAGACATCGGTGATATTTCACAAGGACCCAGTACTCTCAGGCATTACTTATGGTACCATTGAGCTCCTGTGTCACACACTCACTCCATAGCCTCCATGGTATGGTTTCTGTTCCCACCACTTCATTAAAATTCTTTTCACACATGATCTGCTAAGTCCAACTATCTACTCTCATTCCATTCTACGTTAGTAGAAATGTGCAGTGTGGAAGCTATCCTCTTCCTTGTTGAACTTCCTTTCTCTCTTGGGTTCTATGACATGACATTCCCAACGGTCTTATCCTGCATCCACCTTTCTGCATGATTCCTCTTTCTTGTGCTTAAAAGATGGATACTCCAAGTCTCTGTCCTAGATCTCTTCTCTCACTGGGCAATTTAATGTGTTCTAACAAGTTTTACAACATCTCCATAGTGATTATTCCCAAAAATGTAATATTCATTGGCAATATTTATTAGACACTCACCACATGTTAGGTACTGGATTGAACCCAAAATTCAAAGTTGTATATGGTTCAGTACCCTCTAGTCATTCTCCGGTTGTTCTCTCTTTTCTGAGCTTTGATTCTGCTGGACATTTCCATCACCACTGTTACTGAAGTGAACTTGTCTGTCCACCTGGGGCAGCAAAGCCAAACACTGACATTGGGATTTGCAGGGAGAGAACATTAGACATTTATTGCAGAGCATCAAGCAAGGAGAATCAGGCAGCTCATGCTTAAGACCCCAACTCCCAGATGGCTTATGAATAAGGGGTTTTTTTTTTTTTAAGACAGAGTTTTGCTCTTGTTGCGCAGGCTGGAGTGCAATGGTGTGATCTCGGCTCACTGCAATCTCTGCCTTCCAGGTTCAGTGATTCTTCTGCCTCAGCCTCCTGAATAGCTGGGATTACAGGCTCCCATCATCATGCCCAGCTAATTTGTGTATTTTTAGTAGAGATGAGGTTTCACCATGTTGTCCAGGCTGGTCTCGAACTCCTGACCTCATGATCTGCCCACCTTGGCCTCCCAAAGTGCTGGGATTACAGGCATAAGCACCAAATCCAGCCATGAATAGTTTTTAAGGACAGGGAGGCAGAGATTGAAGGCAAAGTTGTAAGTCAATATTTGGAGGATATACATTGGTTTGACCTAAAAATCAAGGATAACTCAGATTGGGAGCTCGTAGGCTATAGGTGGATTTAAAGATTTTCTGATTTGCAACTGGTTAAGGAAGAAAAACTTTGTTTAAAAATTTGGGGTCAGTAGGAAGATGGGTTAGGTCTGGCTCCTCGGTGTGACCTCCTCTAGGCCCCTCAGGAAGAACTTCAGAACTAAGAACAGTGGTCAGCATTTAGTCCTCAGTTTCCCTCGTCTGAAGTCTCTGTGCCGACAGGTAGCATGTTTCATGTGGTTGGGGTCCGGATTTCTGAAAAACAACTCAGGGATATATGTTAAGATGTTATCTTTAGTTTCTCTAGGGAAGCAAATATTTTGTGACTCTAAATTTCTTGGCAATTGTTTTAAGCTACTACTTCCTTCTTGTTTATCAGGTTGCTCACTTACTTCTCAAGGCTATCTAAGGTGCCTTGAATTTCCCTGGAAGGAACTCGAGATTTTCCTTTCTTTCCCAGCTTGATGGGGTGTACCCAGCAGGCGCCTAAGAGGGGTCCCTGCTCTCCCTCCCTGCCTCATAGACATCTCAAACACGTTATGTCTAAAACCAACCTCATTTTATTTTTCTCACAATCTGCCTACCATTCATCTGTTCTTTACCTCTGTTCTTGGCATTTCTGTTTTCCCGGAGACACTAACTGGAGCCTTCTCAATTACCTTTTGTTTCTTCTTCCTCATCTCATATTCAATCAGTCAAGTCCTATTGCTTTGAGCAGTTAAAGTTTTTATCTCTCATTCTGTCTACTCTGTAGTTCAGATTCTTATCTTCTCTTACTTGAGCAATCATGGTAAGTTTCTAATTAGTTTCCCTGCTTCTAATTTCTGATCATCTAAATTCATGGTCAAAGTTATCTTTTGAAATCAATGGTCAGATCAGGCTCAAAAACCTCCAGTGATTTTCTATTGCCTAAAGAAGAATTTTTTAAATTACAGAACAATTATTATCCGTCATCAAACTATCCTTCCAGATTCATCGTGATTATCTCCTTTCAGTTGCTCCAGGTGAGTCTGCATTCCTGACTTTCCATCTGTTTTCACATGGACCTTTGTTCATAGCCGTGCTGTTAGCCTTGATCTTTACTCATGTAAATTATGCTCATTTGTTAACAGTGAGTGGGAAGGCAATCAAGTATAAGCCCTAGGTGTTTGGCCTAAGGTAGTGGGCAAATGGGAATACTATTTGCCGAGACAGAGGTTTTAGCAAAGAAAAGATACTGGTGCAGAGGTTGGGGGTGCAGGTGGGAGTGAGGGGGTGTATCTGTAGTTTGGCCATGTTGAATGTGAGATGTTGATTAGACATGCAAGCAGAGATGCTGAGTAGGCAGTATATGTTTAAATTGAATTGCAGGCTGAGCATGGTGGCTCACGCCTATAACCCTAGCACTTTTGGAGGCCAAAATGAAAGAATTGCTTGAGGCTGAAGTTTGAGACCAGACTGAGACACATAGTGAGATTCTGTCTCTTCAGGAAAAAAAAAAAAGAAATGAAATAACTGGGCAAGGTGATGCATGCCTGTAGTCCCAGCTACTTGGGAGCCTGAAGTGGGAGGATCACTTGAGCCCAGAAGTTCAAGCCCACAGTGAGTTATGATTGTGCCACTGTAGTCCAGTCTGGGTGACAGAGCAAGACCCTGTCTCAGAAAAAATAGTAATAAATAGATCTGGGGAGTTTTACAGATTGTATTTAAAGTCACAGAACTATGTAAGAACAAGTAAGGATAGAAGAGTCTTTAACAGAGAGAGAAAGCCAATGAACACAGCTCTAGGTACTCTAACAATTAGAAGCCTGTAGGGGAGGTAAATCCAACAAATGATCTTGAAAAGGCACAGTTGACAAGGTAAGAGGAAAATCAGGTGAGTGTGCAGAGTTCTAGAGAAGAAAATGCTCAAAGAAAGAGCAGTGGTCCACCAGGTTAGATGCTGCAGGGAGCTTGAATATGATGAGATAATGTACTGACTACTGACGTTAGCCAGACATAGGTCATCAACGACTTTAGTAGGAGCAGAGTCAGTGGTAAAGTGAGACAAAGCAGGGGTGAATGTGCTGGTAATCTGGCTCTCCAAAACACAAAAACAAAATCCTGATTTATAGCATTTGCCAATTTCCATGGAATAAATGTTCCCAATGAGCTGGTTTCAAGCTAACAACATGATGTCACTGAACCCAAAGTTGGGAAGAGATGTCGCAATGGGTTCCTGCCAGCAGCTCCAGCGCACATGGGACTGAAGCCTGACTGTGTGGACAGAGCACAGGAGAGAAAGTCATGGGAGGCAGCAAGAATTAACCACCTTTGGGAGGAATTTCGATCAATGGGACTGAAGCCTGACTGTGTGGACAGAGCACAGGAGAGGAAGTCATGGGAGGCAGCAAGAATTAACCACCTTTGGGAGGAGTTTCGATCAAGGGTCAGTAAGCTTTCAAATGATTTGCACAAATCATCTTAATCCTAATAACAACCCTGCAAGGCTGTTACTAATATCTCCCTTCTACAGGTGATAAGACTTAAACTTACGGATCACTGTGCATAGGAGGATATGTTGGATTCCCTCAGTCCAGATATCAAACCAAGTAATGTTAACAGAACATAGAACTATCCTTCTTCCCTTTTCTTGGTGGCTTGTGATTAAAATAGAGCAACTTTTAGCTAATGCTCAGACTGATCTTTTACTCTTTCTATTGAGTATTATTCACTATTTAGATAGACACAGAAATAATACATCAACAGAAGTAGCTGTGTTTAACATGACAGAATTCTCATGGCTGTCCTTGAAACACTGGGAGCTGATGAGCATCACACTGTTAAATTGTGATTTGTTTAATTGGTACTTGGCAACAGAGTCCATCTTTGACAAGGCTGCAACTTCCTTAAAGGTTTATATTTAGGATCCTCCTTCTTTCTACATTATTTTCTCTCCCTTTAAGCACGTTCAATCTTCAACCTAGATACCCAGTGCTTCTGCTGCAATCTGACTTCTCATAGATATATTACAGCCTAATCTGCCCATGAATGAGACCAACCCTCTTTCCAACACCGTTCCTTGTTGTGTAGGAAGCCAGAAGACCCACCTTGAATGTGAATAAGGTAAATCCCTTCCTAAAATGCCAGTGATGTTGGATTTTTGCCTGGTAGTGTTGCACCTATGGAAAAATTTATGGAAAATAGAAGAAGGTGTTGGTCAATTCGGTTCTTCCTTGTACCTGGTGTTTCAGGAAGAGGAGAAGGAAAAGGAGGAGAAAGAGGAGGAGGAGGAGGAGGTAGGAGGTGCTAATCTTCTTCTGCTTCACAACCCTCATACTCCCTCACGTAAGATGGGAAAGCTGAGCAAAATATTCCAAAAATGACTAAAAATTAGTGTATTATTTAAGAACCAATATATAAAAACATCCACTTAAATAACTATTTTTCTTTTTAGAGTTTTCAGGTGATGACAGCCTTGCTTTTGGTAGCCTAATTCCTCTTCTGAAATTGTCTTCAGATCCAGTTTTCATACCACATATGAGTACCAATCTCATCTAGATGGTCACCTCTTTTTTTGACTTGAGGGTGTATCTCTCATTTTGGTCACCTTCCTAATAGTAGTAATAGCTATGGAATATTTTCAGACACTGTCTTAAGCGTTTTAAATGTATTACTTTGTTTAATTCTGTGAGTCTTACGACAGCAATCCTATGACAAAAGTTATCAGTCAGACAAATGGAAACCTTGCTAAGCATTCTAAACAGATAGTGATTTAATACAAGGAATTTCCAACTGGGAAGGGCTAGAGAATAAAATGTTAAGAAAGGCCACCACTAACTTTCAGGTTCACCATGTGGCCTGACAAATCAGGAAATTGCTCCTACTGCCCATGTTAGGAAATTACAAGGAGACTTCACCAGTGGTCATAACCTACAGCACCAAGGTGAGGGGGTTTAAGGAGAGTACCTTGAGGCCACGGCGCAGCCTCGTAATGCCTGGGCTCCACGCATCTCTGCACGACTGTCCACCACCATCAAGCTAATATGGGTTCAGCCTCCCTGTCCAAATTTCACGTCAGAGCATCTCATTCTATTTCCAAGAAACCTGGAGACAAGGTAACGTGGGAAATGTTCTTTTCTGTGTTACGGGGAAGATATTAGAAGAGACTAGAAATGAAAACTGGTTGCCAAAAATATCCATCACTGTTATTGCCCCCAGTTTTAGGTGATTACCCTGAATAAATTGCCACAGAAATTAAATAGTACAGCCATGCTTTGAATACAGAGCTTCTCTAATTCAAACTCATGCTCTTACCCATGAAAATGTACTTGGCTGTGGTTGTTTTCTGTGAATACATATGCCTTCAAAAAATAGATATGAAGCTATTAAAGGTTTTCAAAAATGGTTTTGAAGTGAACTCCAAAAGAGGAGCTCCAAAAATGTTTTGCATTACAGTGGTATTCTAAGAGAAAAACAAAAGCCTTCCCAAGCTGTTAGAACCATTTTGGGGCTGTATGAATTATGAAACTTGCAACAACTCAATGTTTCTTCTCAGGCATGACATATAACATCTCCGCTCACATTCCATTGGTCAAACCACATTTCAAGGCCAACATCAGTGGAGTAGAATGGACATTCCTCATTGGAGGTACATAGGTCCTGTAACAGTGGGCAGTATAGAAAAGTGGGAAGTGGCCAGGCATGGTGGCTCATGCCTTTAATCCTAGCACCGAGGTGGGTGGATCACTTGAGGTCAGGAGTTTGAGACCAGCCTGGCCAACATGGTGAAATCCTGTCTCTGCTAAAAATACAAAAAACAAAACACACACACAAAGAAAACATTAGCCGGATGTAGTGGCAAACACCTGCAGTCTTGGCTGCTTAGGAGGCTAAGGGCACAAGAATCAACTGAGCCTGGAAGGCAAAGGTTGGAATGAGCTGAGATCACTCCACTGCACGCCACATATCTCTGCACACCCTTCCTTGTCGCCTGGGTGACAAAGTGAGACTGTCTCCAAAAAAAAGAAAAGAAAAAGTGGAAAGTAAATATTTGGAAATAGAAAATAATTGGTTGCAGTAATTTATCAAAAAATAATAGGATAGGAAAGAAACAAACTAGTCGAGGAACAAGTATAGTAACAGCAAAATTAAAAAGTAAAAGATAATTTCTAAAAGACAAAAAATATAAATATGTCGGTTCATGCATTAAACTCAGGACAAAATTAAAAGGAATGACTTCTCTTAACAAAAAAGGAAAGACTTTTGGGACTGAAAATACGGGAGTTTGCAAACCACACATACTGTGTCAGGGAAGAATATAGTTAGAGATTGCTCAGATTAATTAAATGTGCTCAAATCTGCAAAACCCAATCATTTATATATATGCTTGCTCATGGGGCTAGCTGAAGTCATCCAAGAGCCAGAGGTAATCTTTAGAAAATTATAAAGGACAAGCATATAAAAGGAGAAAAATATATCGCATATTGTTTAATTTCTTTTTCTTTTCATTTGTTTTAGTGTGATGAATAAATTCACATAGTAAAACACTTCTTACTGTTTGCTTCCAGAAAAATGTATGACCATGCACTAGTTCCAATAATACATAATAATATATTATGACCAAGTAGAACTTATTCCAGAAATGCAAGGCTGGTTAAATATCAGTAAATTCATTAATGTAATTCAACATATTATTAGATCTGAGAGGAAAACACTATATGATATAGCTGTAGATGCTGAAAAAAATTTTGACAAAATTGACACCCATTTATGATTCAAAACCCTGAAAAAAAATAGAAGTCAGGATATTTCCTAAATAGAAAAACATAAAAGTAACTCAATATCTGTCCATGTCAGCTCCCAGACTAGCATCTTATTTGATGAAGAGACACTGGAGGGATTCCCGCTAAGGTCAAGACCAATAAAGTCACCACCATTTCACACTGTATTTGAAGTATTAGCCAACAATTTAACATATAAATCTAATAGTCTTTATACACAGAAATAATAACCAATTAGAAGATAAAATGAAAACAAAGACCTCATCTACAATTACAAGAAGAGGTATAAAATACTTAGATATAATTTTAACAAGAAATGTCTAATAACTATATAAAGAAAACTTGGAAACACTCCTAGAAGACATGAGGACCAAATTAAACAGATGGAAAATCATACTGTATTCTTGGATAGAATGATCTGAGATCACTGGGACTTTGGAGACCAACTTTGCACACACTGCCACCCTGCCCTGGCCTCAGCAAAGGGGTGATGTGAGAGGACATGTTCATTTACTGCCTCTTCGTTAAGTCCTGTGACTCTGTACCTGAGTGACTGTAGGGTTAGGGAAAATAAAAGGGAATGATTGTAGCGATAAGTTATTCTGGGTGCTAAATATGACTTCTTGGAATCCAAGAGAGAAGAAAAACAAGTTAAAATGTGTATGGGGGGTGCTTTCACAGTCTTGCCTCCTGTATTGAATTCTGCCCCTCTTTTTTTCTTGGAAAAAGACCCACTTTCCTCTATCTTAAGTAATACAAATTTTATTTTTCTTTTGAAAAAATCCTGCCACCTCACAGGATTAGGACTCTACTTCTTCTGCTACCTAGTTTCGTAATCCAATCTAGTCTCCAATTCTGAACAATTCAGTGAAGGTAAATATTGCTGGAGGTAAATAGGGGTGGTGGGATCTTTAGCAAAGTAGTTGGGCTTTGCCGCTTCAAGTTCAGCACTGACCACCTCCCCCTCCAACCCCTTGAGCTCTCTCACCTGTGCTGAGGTGTACATATGCAACTTTATGCTTGCTGTGACCCTCGGATGGACATTTACTAGATAAAACATACCGGCTTGCATCACAGAGTTCACAATTTAAATCCACAGTAATTAAAAGAAACATTTTCTTCAATGCAACATAATCTCCAGAAGTTCCCTTGCCTGTAATGGAGACAACGTTAATGAGGGAGAATAGCCTCCTGCTTTCAGGCTCAGCCCAAGCTCTCGTGATCCACAGGAAACAGGCTTTAACATGGTACAACACACCCATAAACTTTCAGTGGTCAGCTTTGGGGAGTAGGTAGATCTAGCCAACAGAAATGGCCCAGGGCCAGATAAACTCCCAGTGGGATATAGTCCCCCGTTCATCCCTGTAAATTGACAATGGCATCTGGTAAGGGGATATATATATATTTTCTTCCTCCAATTATACATCACAAAAGGTATAGAAGTAGACTTACCAAAATGTTTATACTGATTATTGCCAGGCAGCAGGAAATATAACAGATTTATTTTTCTTCTTCTTCTTTTTGCTGAGTTTTGCTGATTTTTCTGCAATAACCCTGGCTTATCTTGTAATTAAAAATAAGGTTTAAAAGGATAAAATGAGGAAGAACAAAGCTAGGAAAAGAGGATGCCTCACTGCAGGAAAGCATTGTTCGTGCACAAGCACCATCAAGGACATTTGAACAAACCAGTGAATTAAATAACATTCAACAGTGAAGGCTAAGGATAAAACAAAGTTGGCTGTCATGCCAGCCCTATATGTTACGTTTTTCAGTTTACTAAATACTTGTTGGGCTCCTATGATGTGCTGGGGCAGGAAACATAAAAATAATTAAGACACATCCTTGAGCTCCAGGGAATTATGACGTCGTGCGCTACCTCTGTGGTCTCGACTCTTTTCTCTACATGGCCTACATTGTTATATCTCCTTCGTTCTGAGTTAACAGTGTACACAATGGACAGGGCAGCCACTTGGGGCTGCTGTGTTTGGAGTTCTGCAGGCCCAGCTACTCTATGATAGTCTCCATCCAGATCATTGCAAATATATCATTAGAGAATTGCATTCCACGGTGAATTTTATTTATTATTTTTTAAATATTTGAAATAATTCCCCCCATAGGGCAAAGAGTTTGTCTTTTTTAAGGCTGAATCTCCAGGACCTAAAACTATGCCCAGCATGTAGACAATCAATCAATGCTTGTGGAAGGGGAAAAAAATTACTTTAGCAATGGAAGAATGGAAGGAATGCCCTTATGTTTGACTGTGTTTATCTAATATCATTGAGCCTACTCAGGAATTCTCGAGAAGTTATAAATTCTAACCTGAAAATTATTTTCAAACATAGTGATTTTTAAATAGGTAATGACTTAAATGTGTAGAAGAATTGACATAATGGAATGCCAATAACCCCTTGTTAATTTTGATGTTGGTGGGAGTATTTTGTGTATGATCTAAAGCTAATACTTTTTTTCCACATTTTAGATATTCTCATAAACAGTTTGTTGTGTGTGTCCTCACACACATAATAATAATCAAATGTAATAATAAAATGTCCCAGTAGCAATGTGGAGTGTGGAGAGACAATGAAGGTAGACTGCATGGAGGAGGGGGCGTGGCTGGGGGATTAGGAAGGTAGGCAGCTTCTTATCTACTTTACAGTCTAACCAACACGAGCTTCCCAGTCGTCATGGGCTGGGTCCTTCTTTAGGGTGGCCACCTGACACTGGTTTTATTCAAGCCTGCTGCACGAGTCTTCAAGAACCTTTTGTTCACAACCCCTATCAGCGGAGAAAGGAAGTCCGCTTTCAAATCCTCTCCAGGATCCCCGTGGGTGGCTTCCTTCCGCCATATGTTCCTCCGAAGCTTTGCTGCCCAGCCACTTGCCTTGGGGCTTGGTGCAAATGCATCTTGGAACTGAAGTGCTGGGGAAGACAAAAGTGCTGCTTCCAGATGGCACCAAATTAGCCTCTTGAGATCTGCGTTTGCCGAGAATATGCTTATAAGGGAAGAAAACAAAGGAGTCCCTGGAGATTTTAAACAGACTAGGGCCGTGGACGGGAAATGGGGGAGGTAGGGAAGAAAGCTGAAGGAAGAGGCTGGAAAAGGCAGCAGGGCAAGGGAGGGGGGCGTCTATCCCAAACCCAGCCACAGCCAACTCTCGCCTCCTCCTGGCCATTCACAAGGAAGCCAGTTTCATTGCCAGACAACACAAATTATCAGTATGATTTTAAAATAATGATCTGATTAATTTAGACCTGAATCCGATTGCCTTTAATATTGAGACACTGGCTCTAGCAATGCCTTCAAGAGCTTAAAAAGAAGTCTTGCTTGTCTTACATAGCTAGTGTTTATTTTGTGCTTACTATGAGTCAGGCATTATCACATTTAATTCACAAAGTCACGGTAAGGGGTGGACGTGATTACAGTTTCTATATTGCAGGTAAGGACACAAAGGTTTAGAGAAGTTTTAAAAACGTAATAACCATCTAAGATTACACACCTAGTAGGTGGCACCTCTGAGATGTGTACCCAGGGTTGTGAAACCAAAGTCGGTGTTGGTAACCTCAACGTTCAACTGCCTCCAGGTAACTGAAGCTCTGTCTCCTGCCCTCTGCCCTCTCTGCTTCCCAGAATCATCACCCTTTTCCGTGAGTTCTTCCTTATTGGCTGAGGGACACCAGACCTTTCATAATCCTGGTTTGTCTCCTCAGGTTCTCAGTGATCTAATGCTTCACATTATACTTGATCGTGTCGCCCAAATAGTGTTGGGTTGATTATCGTTTTCTTTGTTTTATCAGGAATGACAAACAAGAAGCTGTGTTGAGTGAGTGTCCCCAGAAGCTGATCCTGAGACAGAGATTTTGGTGCAAGTGGTTTATTTGGGAGACCATTCCCAGACTTAGCTGTGGAGGACTGGGGAGGTGAGACAGACAAGAAAGGCATCCAATGGTATTGAGCAGGTGACTGCCATGGACAACTGAGACTTGACTTGCTGGTGAACTCTGGGAGAGGCTGCATAGCACACCTATGAATACTCCCCTCCAACGGGTGAGGATGTTAGGGACGTCTATCTTCCCACTCTCACCTATCAGAGGGATTTACTCCACAGCACTCCCAGCTTCCCCCACGTGCTGATCAAGAGAAAGTGCCTTGGCGGAAGTTGCAGGTGCTTGCAGCAGGACGCACTGAAATAAAGAGATCTATGGGGCTGAGCAGGCAGGCGCCCATGGAGCTCTCTATTCCTGCATCTGTAGCCTTTGAACTCCCTCTCCAGACCACGACGGAATCACTCAACTCTCACGGCCCTCCTTTCTGCTGAGCCTAGATAAGAATTCAGAATCTTTCTCAAAAGGCATTCTTCAGGTAGCAACTTCCCATTGATTAGAGCTGGTGCTCAAGATAGAGCCCATGTTACATCCTTTCTATCCAGTCTTATATTTAACCTTGAAGGACTTCTGCTCTGCCATTCAATGATGACCTCTTATGTCACGTTCAGTAATAATATTCTATGACTATATGACCCTATCTGTCTATGAATGTCTTTGCTTGCATTAGCTTTCTTAGAAGTTTTTCTCTACACTGTAGAGTCAACTAAACATGTCAAGTCTTTTTCAAAAGGATTGCTATTATTGGTTTCCTATGTCATGTGTCAGTGCAGCTGACTTTCTAAACCTGAGTTTAGGATTTCCCATTGATTCCTTTTAAATTTTATCAAGTGAGTTCAGGTTGATCATTCCAGCTTGTTAGAGGTGTTTTTGCAAAGCAATTCTGTTATCCAAGAAATGAGTCATCTCCCATAGCTTTTGGCAGCTGTAGATTTGATAATCAGGTTGGTTTTATTTTCACAAAAAAATTGTTTAAAATATTCAGTAGGATGGGACCAAGGACAAAACCCTTGACTAGAGACCTCCCTTCTGCAGGATGTCATCCATTATTAATGGAAAGGGAAGTCCTGTAACTTGGAGTCACTGAGAGTGCCCAGGGTAGGGGTGTTTGAGGTTGCTGTGCTGGCTGGATTCTCAACCATCTGAACCAGTCTAATGGAGAAACAACCCTGGGCTCTTTCCCCCATCAGGACTGCTCCTTGCTGTTGGTCAGATGGATCCAGCTCTTTTCCCTTGATGCACTCCCCACAACTAAAATGGAAATGATAACCTCTCTCATGATGCTGGTAGAGCTCTCTGAGATCTCTGGCTGAAAGCTAGTATATAACCCAGATTCAGGTACTACTTTGTGATTGCTACTGTGGTTTCTAAAGCACCTTTTCTTTCTTCCTCCCGTGGCTTGGCGTGCCCTGTGCTTCTCCTTCAGCATTTTCCTGTGGCTAGCATCTGCTCTATTCTATTCTGACTCTCCCTCCTGAGAGCTAGCCAGCTGTCCACACCAGGTGAGGCTTTGGGAGGACACGGGGCCTGAATGTGTTTGCATGTGTGTGAGTTGGTGTGTGTCCAGGAGTGTTTGTGGAAGCAGGGTGAGGGGAAGAGGAAGGTGTAAGGTGGTTCCAGCCGGCCTGGAGAACGTGAAGCATGTTTACCCACCATCAGCAAATTTCCAACAGGTGCCATTCATGTCAGTAGATGCAAGAGGCCCCTTGGCCCTGGCTGCTTGCACTACTCTGGGCGGTTGTCCAAAGCAGCGCTCTCGGTGCCTCTCACAATGTCAGTGGCTCCCCTCCAGCCTGCTCTGCTCGTCCTCCTTAGACCCTCCGGCAGGCCCTTTCATCCTCAGCAGCACTTCTCAGGGGAAGGGACAGATCTAGAGCGGATTGGTAGAAGCAGCAGAGAGACAAGAGTCCTCTTTAGGTCTGATGGCCTTTTCCAGAGAGAGCAGACTCTTTCAGCTAGTGCTTGCAATCTGAAACCCTAGACACCTTGGGCTTCCCCCCTTGCCCAACCCCACAGAATTATGATATTCATCAACATGCGTAATTTATAAAAGAACTTTGCACATGTTAAAGAGCTTTGCACATGTTAAAGTTTTATAAAATATATAAGGTAGCCTTGTGATTTGAGAAGCTTTTATATATCCCCCATATCCATTTCAGGTGCATTTACACACACACACCCTCACATCTGCTGCAGGTCACATCTGTTGGGCCGGACTGAAGCACACAGTCGAATTCCGTTATCATGAATAAATAATGAAAGCAGAACAACAAAGAAGAACGGGAAACACAGAGTGGTACTACGGCCAGCAAAGCCTCTGTGCATATGCTATCCGGAATTTCTTTTCTTAGGTTCTCCAGTTCTGTTCCATTTATCTGAGTACCAGAGGGCTAAGCCATAGATACAAGGTCCTGTCCTCTGTGACCAGCCACCTCTCTCTGCTCCTGTGCACTCTACTCTAGAATGGACAGACTCTGTAACATAGTTTGAATGTCTGACTCTCCAAATCTCATGTTGAAATATGACCTCCAGTCCTTCAGTGGGAGGCATTTGAGTGATGGGGGCAGACCCCTCATAAATATGTTGGTGCTGTCCTTGTTGTAATGAGTGAGCTCTCACTCTGTTAGTTCATGTTAGAGCTGGTTGTTTAAAAAGAGCCTGGTGCCTCCTCCTCTCCCCTGCTGCTCCCTCTCTCCCCCAGGTGACATGACAGTTCCCCTGTTCACCTTCCACTGTGACTGTAAGCTTCCTGAGGCCCCACAAGAAGCTGAGCACATGTGAGTGTCATACGCTAGTACAGCCTGCAGAACAATGAGCCAAATAAACCTCCTTATATAAATTACCCAGCTGCAGGTGTTCTTTTATAGCAATGCAAGTTGGGTTAACAGACTATGGCTACTGACCTTCCATAGTGAAAAGAGGATATTAGATATGAGCCTGTTGTCATCTGTAAAGCATGGTGCTGATACCTAAAACTGTTTGGTTCTTTCTGGGTAATGCAACCCATTTATGTACAGGTGGCAGTTCTTCTGAGGCTACATGACATGGAAGGGGGACTGTCCTTTTCCCATTTAGCTACATAGAATGACAGCGCTCACTGTTGCAAACAGGTATCATAAATGTAAAGGAAACAGGAGGGACTCTGGCTGGGCATGGTGGCTCACCCTGTAATCCCAGCAATTTGGGAGGCTGAAGTGGGTGGATCACAAGGTCAAGGGATCAAGACTATCCTAGCCAACATGGTGAAACCCTGTCTCTACCAAAAATAGAAAAATTAGCCGGGCATGGTGGCACACAACTGTAGTCTCAGCTACTCAAGAGGCAGAGGCAGGAGAATTGCTTGACTTCGGGAGGTGGAGGTTGCAGTGAGCTGAGATCACACCACTGCACTCTAGCCTGGCAACAGAGTGAGACTTCATCTCAAAAAAAAAAGAGTGACTCCGAGCAAGAATAGTCCCAGTGGCTCTCCATGTACTCTCCATCTGTTCTCTTATTCCACTCGGTACTCCCCCAACTTCTTTGCCATATATGCATTCATCTAGAGCACTGTAGCATCTCAACTCATTTGATCCTCACAATGAACCTTGTAAAGTCTGGAAGGCAAGGGCTTTGTTATTCCCATTTTAGAAATAACGACTTTGGTGTTCCCTGGAAACTCAAACACACGCGGTTTGCACCCATACTTCTTTCACAACAGGATGAGTTACTGAAAAATTAGCAGTAGTGCTGTTGCTTTTTCTGGGTCGGCTTACCAGCAGAAAAGAGAGAATGTGGAATTGCCACTTCACCCTCACGGGAAGCACTGCCAGCGCACTGTGGGCTGAGTTCAGGCCCATTCAACCCCTGGCCGTGTAGACAGCTACAGTGCACAGAAGATACTTACAGTGCACGTAAGATGTTTAATTCGTGGCCATCTTTAAGATATTGAGGATATTTTCCAGAAACTATAATTTCCAATTTCTCCTGGAAAAATTGGAAGATCTCTGAATCTGGAGATGGCAGGGCTTCAAGGTGGGATGGTTGTGGTAGGTGCCAGGAGTCAGTGATGTCCCCCACGGCGGAGTCTGGCAGTGGGGGAGTGGGGGAGAGAAGGGGCACTATCCGGTGTCCGTCTGGTAGCTTCACATTCCCCAACAGCCTGAGCACTGGCAGCCTCTGAGGCCTGATCAGCAGAAGCCCTGCTCTAGTTTCCTTGGCTGTGTTAGCCAGGAGGCTTTCATGAAATCCCAAAGGGGCAGAAAGCAGGGAGGGGTCCCTGAAAAGTGGTCAAGATTGAATCTTTAACCAAACTTGATAAATGAGAGTTTTGTCTCATAATTTTTGTTAAAAGTTATTTATTTATTCAATTTATTTTTTTAATTTTTTTTTTTTTAGACGAAGTCTCCCTCTTGTGCCCCAGGCTGGAGTGCAGTGGTGTGATCTCAGCTCACTGCAACCTCTGCCTCCCAGGTTCAAGTGATTCTCCTGCTTCAGCCTCCCTAGTAGCTGGGATTACAGGCACCTGCCACCATGGGATTACAGGCACCTGGTTAACTTTTGTATTTTTAGTAGAGACGGGGATTTCACCATGTTGGCCAGGCTGGTCTCAAACTACTGACATCAGGTGATCCGTCTGCCTTGGCCTCCCAAAGTGCTGGGATTATAGGCATGAGCCACCGCGCCCAGCCCAATTTATGTTTTTGGGAGACACAGTCTCGCTCTGTTACCCAGGCTGGAGTGCAGTGATACAATCATTGCTCTTCGTAGCCTCAAACTCATGAGCTCAAGCAATCTTCTTCTCTCAGCCACCAGTAGCTGGGACTACAGGTGAGCCACCATGCCTGGCTAATTTCTTTCTTTTCTTTCTCTCTTTCTTTCTCTTGCTCTTTCTCTCTCTCTTTCTCTCTCTCCCTTCCTCTCCCTCCCTCCTTCCTTCCTTCCCTCCCTCCCTCCCTCCTTCCCTCCCTCCCTCCTTTCTTTCTTTGTTCTTTCTTTCTTCTTTCTTTCTCTTTCTTTCTTTTCCTTCCTTCCTTCCTTCCTTTCTTTCTTCTTTCTTTCTTTCTTCTTTCTTTCTTCCTTTCTTCTTTTCTTTCTTTCTTTTGACAGAAAGTTGCCCAGGCTTATCTCAAACACCTGGCCTCAAGTGATCTTTGCTTCTCGACCTCTCAAAGGGCTGAGATTATAGGAATCTGCCACTGTATTCGGCTTTTTGTATTCTCTTATGACATGGTCAGCCAGCTATGGTCACAAGAGGAGACACTGGAGAGGCTCAGAAAACAAAGTTCATGATACAGTTTCTAGAGACAGGAAGTACACGATGCCAGGCAGAGCCACGTGGGGAAGACTCTAGGGTGGTCAGGAGGCAGAAGGCAAGAGAGAGGCAAAGGTTTCGGCCAGATCCTTCACAGGAGTTTTTGGGGAGAGACAAGGTAAGGTGGGTGAACAATTTAGGACTGGCTGCTTTGCATAATTTCAGAGGGCCCTAAGCTATAGGGGTGGCACACTAGGGATTTGCCTGGCACCTGGCCCTAGGATAATTAGGGCTGAGGAATATTGCTTCCTGTGGAACAAGGGCAGCATAGAGGAGGTGTGGCTGTGTGTTGGTTAGTTTGTGAATCAGAGGCATGCTTGGGGCTGGGTTGGGCTCTGACAATTAGCTGGCTCAGGGAGAGGATGTGTGTCTCCTCGTTAAAGGTTTTTTCAACATGTCAAGACATAATATATAGGAAAGTAAAACAATATGCAATACAGGCTTAGAGCTAGATATAACTTGATTCAAAATGAGTAAGTTAAATAATGTACTGACCTGGAGCAGTCTGCACGTCCTGAGAGTCAGGCTTCTCTGTAGCCCATGAGCTTCAGTCGAGACTCCCCTAGAGTCTTTGTGTAGGTAGAGAAGATCTCTCCACTCCTAATGCGGTCTTCCTACTTGAAAACATAACACTCCTATCCAAGTACTAACCAAGCCCGACACTGCTTAGCTTATGAGATCAGATGAGATCTGGCACTTTCAGGGTGGTATGGCCGGGCATGGTGGCTCATGCCTGTAATCCCAGCACTTTGGGAGGCTGAGGCGGGCGGATCACGAGGTCAGGAGATTGAGACCATCCTGGCTAACACGGTAAAACCCTGTCTCTACTAAAAATACAAAAAATTAGCCTGGGTAGTGGCACACACCTGTAGTTCCAGCTACTCGGGAGGCTGAGGCAGGAGAATCGTTTAAACCCAGGAGGCGGAGGTTGCAGTGAGCCGAGATCGTGCCACTGCACTCCAGCCTGGCCGACAGACTGAGACTCCATCTCAAAAAAAAAAAAAACAAAACTCTCTATTTATATTTATTTTTAATTAATGATTTTAGAATTCTATTTAAATCTTATGATTAAAGTAATACCTGTTCATTGCACATAAAATTCAGAGAAAAAGTAGGGGGATATTTAGAAAAACACACCCGAATTCCTGTTATGCAGAAATACTTAACATTTTGGGAACACAGAGTTATGAAGAAGCTGTGGAAAAATTCAACTGTTTATCTCCCCTTTCCCCTCCCCCCACGTATGTGTGTATGTATACACTCATGTATGTGAACATAAGTACATAATTATATTCATATGTACATCTATCTATACCTATTTAGATACAGTTTGCTAAAGCCAAAATCCTCCCCCTCTTTTAAATCACAGCTGAAGGACTCCTTCCTGAGTTCACTAGTATGTTCCTGGCCCTGCCTCTTTCTGTGTTCATTCTTACTGATTACTTTTTTTTTTTTTTAACCTGGGCTGCTGCTTCCCCTGCCTCTCCTATTTGTATATACTTCAAATGAGGAGGGTACTGCCTAAAAGGCAGCGCGTAATTACAAAGAGACTTCAAATATCGTGCAGTCAAGTTCTAAACAATTTTTAGAACATTGACTCTGCCAGTCCCAGGACACATCAGCAGAAAATGCGACCCCTCGGTGCCGTGGTGCTGCGGGCATGGTATCTGCCAGCCGGTGGTCATTTGGGCACCGTTGTCAGCTTTGCTCATTGTCTTGTCTTATGCAATTATTTAATTATTTTTTTTGCATTTTGCCATTTCTCATTGTAAAGTGGGTAGAAAATGGGTATATAAAACTGATGGTTCTGGTGGTGAGAAGACTAATTAAATTGATACAAAGAGCATCAACGTGTGAATTCTTCAGCCTCAGTGAGATGTTTATTAGACTTAAGCCAGTGAATCGCATGCTAATGATAAGAAAAGGAACAAAAGTCACTGTGTTAGGTTCTACAGACACAGTGTGTGTGGTATAAGCAGTGACTTAAAATATTTTTTTAGCTCTCTGGGAATGAAACATTTTATTGGTACCTGCTATATATACCAGGCTAAAAAAGTTATTTCCAATTCTGAAATAATTGACAATTCGAAGTTAAAGTTTTATGAAGTTATTATTCTAACTGTACCCAGAGTTTTTTGATTCTTGAATTCCAGATTATCCTCCTCTTCTTCACCTGTCATTTTTTCCTCCACCAAAATAGTGTTTCTTCCTTAGTGATTTTTTTCATACCAGATGATTAATTTATGTTTCGGAAAAACAGAGACAATGAACAATGGTAGGCCTTTGGAACTTTTAACCATGGACAGAATTTTCATGGAAATGCAGGGAAATGGGGAATGTTATGGAGAAATGGCATCTAATGCTAAATGACTAAACTCATTTTGATGTTTCCAACCAACACCTTTGGCTAAATCTTCAATTCCAAGTAGATAGATTTCAGTTACATTTTTTATTTATCTATATTCAAAATCTATAATGTTAAGTATTATAAAGTAATAGCTAAAGGGAAAAAATCCAAATAAAAAAGAAGGGGAAGTTTTGGATAATGGATAGTTTACAAAACAAATCTGTGAGCTAATACCACCTATCTAAATAATTTTGTAATTTTTCATTATGATTTGAAAGATGAGAACATGAGGGTTCAGAATCTCTGTTATCCTGAGGAATGATGACAAGCATACTTAAAAAAATGTGATAACCTACAGTAACATTCTTAATGATGGAATAATGAAGGCTTTTCTCTTAAGATCAAGAATGAGGCAAGAATGCCCACTATGTCCTCTTTTAATCAATATTATAGTAGAACCTAGTCAATATAATAAGGCAAAAGAATGAAATAAACATGTAACATAGGAAATAAAGAAACAAAACTTTTATGCACAAAAAGCAATGATTCAGCACATAGAAAATAAAAAACTATGTAGATAAAACATATAATTAATAGGTGAATTTTCCAACATCACTGAATACACAAATATCCAAAAATCACTTGTTTCTATACACCAGCAACTTAAAGAAATTATAATTTAAATGGTAGAATCTCCAAATAGCACAAGATAATCAAATGTCTTTAAAATACATGTGTTTAAAGACATGCAAGAACTTTATACTGAGAATAAAACTACCTTTATGGAGAAGAATCAAAAAAGACATAAATAAGCAGAAGGATATACAATTTTTGTAATGTGGAAGGCTCAATATTTTAAGATGTAATTTCTCCCCACAATTTTCCTGTAGATTCAGTGCAATCATAGTAAAAAACCTAGAAGGTGGGGTTTTTTGGGTGAAAGTTTAAAAGTGATTCTCTTTCATTTTCTCTCTGGCTTTCTTTCTCTCACACAGACACAGACAGACAGACACACACACATGTATATAGCAATTTAAAAAGGTAAGAAAAAATACTGAGGTAGAATTTATACTATCAGATATCAAAATTTATTATAATGCTACAGTAATTGAAATAGCATAGAGTCCAGCAAAGATAGTAAATAAGCTAAAAGAACAGAAACAAAGCTGTACATACATGGTCACTTATTCATAACAAAGATGTTCCTGCAGTGCAGGGAGGAAGGAAGTTCTTTTTAATAAATGTGGCTGGGCTGAATGAATAACTATTTGAAATGGCTCAGTTTGAATCCTACCTCACACCATACCAAAAAAAAAAAAAAAAAAATTCCAGGTGGAAGGTAGATCTCAATATGCAAAGTGTAAAGGACTGATAAATTGGACTTGTTAAAGTTTAGAACGTCTAATAAAATGATAGCAATAACTATCATTTATGAAACGAAGGCTGGGTGCAGTGGCTCATGCCTGTAATTGCAGCACTTTGGGAAGCCAGGCAGGTGGATTACCTGATGTCTGGAGTTTGAGACCAGCCTGGCCAACATGGTGAAACCGTGTCTCTACTATGACTACAAAAATTAGACAGATGTGGTGGCATGTGCCTGTAATCTCAACTACTCAGGAGGCTGAGGCATGAAAAGCGCTTGAACTTAAGAGATGGAGGCTGCAGTGAGCTGAGATGATGCCACTGCACTCCAGCCTGAGCGATAGAGTCAGACTGTCTAAAAAGAAAAAAAAAAAAGTGAAATGAGAAATCCACTTAACAAAAGATATCTATAGTATATGTAAATGACAAAAGACTCACATTCAAAATATGTTTTAGACTCCTCAAACCGTTAAGAAAAAGGCAACTCAATTTAAAAATGGGCCCAAAACTTTAATGGATACTTCACAAAATGTGGTCCCAAATAGCTCCACATCATAATTAATTGAAGAAATGGAAAATAAAATCACAATAAGATAGTAGTATACCTCCCATTACTCCATTTCTGAATGGCTAAAGAGGTGGAGGGAGTACCAAATATAGAATACAGAACAGCGGGGGGGCAGGCGTGTTGGCTCAGGCCTATAATTCCAGTACTTTGGGAGGCCAAGGCAGGTGGATCACAAGGTCAGAAGATGGAGATCATCCTGGCCAACACGGTGAAGCCCCATCTCTATTAAAATACAAAAAAAAAAAAAAAAAAAAAAAAATTAGCTAGGTATGGTGGTGGGCACCTGTAGTCCCAGCTATGCGGGAGGCTGAGGCAGGGGAATTGCTTGAACCTGGGCAGTGGAGGTTGCAATGAGCTGAGATTGCATCACTGCACTCCAGCTTAGCAACAGAGTAAGATTCCATCTCAAAAAAAAAAAAAAAAAAAAAAAAGAATCTAGAACAGTGGGAACTTTCATATGCTGTTTAGTGTATCTACCTAAACAAATCACAATATATGTTCCTTATAAACCAACAATTCTATCATAAGTGTATACCAATAGAAATGTACTCATATGTGCACCAAAAGACATGTACAACAATGTTTATGTAAGCATTACTTTAATAGATGAAAATGGTAAACAGTAGAATAAATGCTATACAGCCGTGAAAATGAATTACTGCTATATACAATAATATGAAAGAATTTCACATAGTGTTGATGGAAATAAGTAATGCTCAAAATAATATATACCATATGATTTCTTATATATAAAGCTTGAAAATGGTCAAACCTAATCTGTGGTATTAGAAGTTGGCCTATAGGTTACTTTTGAGTAGGGATTAATGGCTGCACACCTAAGATTTGTGCATCTTTCTGTGTAAATATTATACTTCAATTAAAATTAAAATCTTATTTAAAAATAAACTTTTCTATGGCAAAATATTCCTCTGGTTTTCGCCTTTGAATTTATCAGCAATCAGTAGAAGCTCATCATAACCCAGCAAATCAAAATTTCTCCATCTGTCTCATTTCCTTAAAGATTGTTTTCAATTGCTTCTGTGCCTAGAATGTTAATCTCAAATATTTCATTTATATCTGATACTATTTTCTACACTTTTAAATATTTATATCAAAACTTCATACTAGTGTATGGTGCAGTGAGACGTTAAATTGATTTTTCTCCAAATTACTTGCTTATCTCAATGTAATTTATTAACTAATATTCTCTTTCCCTTTAAAAGTTCTATACAAAGAAAGTATGTGTTCTGCCCTAATAAGTTATTTGTATATTCTTGCACCAGTACACTTTAATTATGACTGCATTGGAATGTATTTGTAACTTATGTCTTCTGTCAATTTTTTAAAATTTCTCTCAGAATTGTCTTATTTAGAATTACTTGAATTTTATTAATTTAAAAAAAAGAACATTCTATTAACCATGTCATCCATTTGAAATAACTTATCATAATTCTGAGAATATCATGTGTTTAAATGTTTTCGACATTTGTTGATACAATCTCCATTCTGTTGGTGTAACGGAAAAGGAATCAGGAAATCTAAATTTGAGTCCCTGTTCTTCAACAAAGTAATTGTGTGACTTTGAGACAGTTACCAAAAGGATATATTTCTTTTTTTGTAAATTGATTTTTATATCTTCTACTCTTTTTTTCTTGGAGAGAGTTTGCTTTTATTGATTTATAATATTTGTTTATAAATTAAGAATATTACTTACCTCTATTAAATGCTTGCAAATTTTCTTAATTTGTATAGTGACTTGTGATTTGATAAATCATTATTTTGATGTATTTTTTTAGTGTAGTGGGAGTTTGAATTTCCTTTTTTGTAGCTTGATATTTTATTGGGGTTTAATTTGCATATACTGACATATACAATTCTCAGTGATTTCTGACAAACCACATACTCCCTGTATCCATCCCCTGTCAAGATACAGAACATTTCTTTTTAAAAAATGTTTGTTTTTATTTATACAGTTTTTGGGGTACAGGTAGGTGATTTTTGGTTACATGGATAAGTTTTTTAGTGCTGATTTCTGAGATTTTAGTGTATCTGTCACCCAAGCACTGTTCACTGTGCCCAATATATAGTCTTTTATCCCTCAGCCCCTTCACAAGGTTCCCCCTTGAGTCCCCAAAGTTCATTATGTTATTCTTATGGCTTTGCATCCTCATATCTTAACTCCCACTTATAACAGAGAACATATCATACACATTGTATGTATGAGACCGTACAACATTTAGTTTTCCATCCCTGAGTTACTTTACTTAGAATAATGGCCTCCAACTCTATCCAAGTTGCTGCAAAAGACATTATTTCATTTCTTTTTATGGCTGAGTAGCATTCCACAATGTATATATACTACATCTTCTTTATCCACTCTTCGGTTGACGGGCTCTTAGGTTGGTTCCATAGCTTTGCAGTTGGGAACTGTGCTGCTATAGACATGCATGTACATGTGTCTTTTTCATACAATGACTTCTTTTCCTTTGGGTAGATAGCCAGTAGTGGGATTGCTGGATCGAATGGTAGTTCTACTTTTAGTTGTTTAAGGAACCTCCATACTCTTTTCCATAGTGGTTGTACTAGTTTACATTCCCACCAGAAATGTAAAAGTTTTCCCTTTTACCACAACCATGCCAATATCTATTGTTTTTTTATTTTTTAATTATGGCCATTCTTGAAGAAGTAAGGTGTTTTAGCATTGTGGTTTTAATTTGCATTTCCCTGATAATTAGTGATGTTGAGTATTTTTTCATAGAAAAATATAATAATTGTCTATTCATGTCCTTCCACTTTCTGATGGGATTATTTTTATTTTATTTATTTATTTATTTATTTATTTATTTATTTATTTGAGACGGAGTTTCACTCTTATTACCTAGGCTGGAGTGCAATGGCGCAATCTTGGCTCACCACAACCTCCCCCTCCTGGGTTCAAGTAATTCTCCTGCCTCAGCCTCCCGAGTAGCTGGGGACTACAGCCTGCGCCACCATGCCCAGCTAATTTTTGTATTTTTAGTAGAGACGGGGTTTCACCATGTTGACCAGGATGGTCTCGATCTCTTGACCTAGTGATCCACCCGCCTCGGCCTCCCAAAGTGCTGGGATTATAGGTGTGAGCCACTGCACCCGGCTATTTATTTTTTGAGAAGTGTCTTGCTCTATCACCCAGGCTGGAGTGTAGTGGCACAATCTTGGCTCACTGCTACCTCTGCCTCCTGGATTCAAGCAACTTTCCCACCACTGCCCTTCAGAGAAAGATTCTGTCTAAAAAAAAAAAAAAAAACTCAAGATGCATACAAACTAAAGTAACTTTGTTAAGGTTGGTAGGATATGGAAGATTATTTTTTTTCCATCTAATTTCAAGTATCTTTTTTTTTTTTTTTTTTTTTTTTTTGAGACAGAGTTTCACTCTTGTTGCCCAGGCTGCAGTACAATGGCACGATCTTGGCTCACTGCAACTTTCACTTCCCGGGTTCAAGAGATTCTCCTGCCTCAGCCAGCTGAGTAGCTGGGGTAACAGGCGCCTGCCACCACACCGGCTAATTTTTGTACTTTTAGTAGAGACGGGGTTTCCCTCTGTTGGCCAGGAGGGTCTTGAACTCCTGACCCCAGGTGATCCGCCAGCCTCGGCCTCCCAAAGTATCTTATTAGATGAACTTTTTTTTTTCCTATACGCTTTTAAGTTACAGAATATGAGATGGGGTTTAGTGAGCAGCTGGTTTCAACACTGAAAAGAATGTTGAACAGCCAGGGCTCTGGATTTTCAGAAACATTGCAAGGTAAGTAAACAAAGGAAGACTTAAAATTTCATTAATAAGGACAAATCATGTGAAGTTTTGAGGATGGCGCGTTAAGGCTGAGGAGTCTTTGAGAATGACAGTTGCTGGATAGAGTCCAGGTCTTCTGTTGAATGTGAGTTCATCAGGGACCAGTCAAACTTATCTACAGAGCTATTTTGTAGTTGTTGTATTTATTTGTTTTCTTCTTATTCAGGATTTCAAATGGGAATGCAGGGAAAAGGCAAGCATATCAAACAAAGCTGTAAAGGCTTAACCAATATGTTTAGAGAAGAGTTAAAACCAGCCAGAGACTGAGAGGAAAATGTGGTGTGGAAGCCTCAATGTAAGGCAGTGCTGCAGGGAAGCCATTTGTGGGACCACGTGATCACAGAAGTGTTAGCAAATTAGTAGCACAGGAGTGTTAGCAATTCAGTAACACCTGATTTAAACAAGAACATTCATCTCCCCATACCCACATACTGCTCTGTGGTTTACTTTCCATGTAAATACACATGGTTCTGCATTACCAGTTGCTCTGGTTTTAGTGTTTTGGAATTATTTACTCATTTCATACTATTGTTTCTAATAATGGCTCAGGAGAGCATTGCCTATTAACAGAGTGTGTACGATGATGGGTAATATTACAAAACTCCGGGGAAGAAAAGTGGCTCTAGAGAAAGCAGACTGAATAATCAATGAAACAGATCAACATTAATACACCAAATCAAATTTTCTCTAGCATAAGTTAAACAGCCGTGCCATTTGGAAAGCAATGCAGACTGTGGAGGAAAGTTTCTAAGCTGGTATTAGTTGTCGATTGAAGTAAATTTTGCCAAAATGCAGGCACCCACTGTAACTGCAATAGGGGTGGCTCATTGTCTGACCATTAAGATTAGCTCAACTCAGAATTATGGCCACGATTTTTCTGCAGACGTGCTGGGTGAATGTGAGGCCTTCAATCCACTGCTGTCCTGTAATACTCCTCTGAGCTGTCTTTATTCCCCATACTTTTTTTAGGCTTAAAAAATATTTAATCATGGTAAAATACACATAAAATAAAATTTGTCATTTTAACCATATTTAGGTGTACAAGTCAGAAATGTCAAGTGAATTCAAGTTGTTGTACAATGAATGTCTTAAAGTTCTTTTATCTTGGAAAACTGAAACTATGCCAATTAAACAGGAACTCCGTAGGATAATTCATTTATTAACTAATGCCTACTAAGTAACTTATAAGTAAGGACAACTAGGTGGCTTGCATTTAAAATATGTTAAAGCACAAAATAAATCTTTGTTCTTAACAGAAAAATTGGAAGACACAGATAAGTAAAAAAATCTATAATTCAATAGTAAGTTGAATTACATCTCATGTACATCTTGTGTACATCTGTATATTTGAAGACTTTTCCTAAGCAAAAGTGGTTCATGCCTTTGTACTTTTTTTAAAAACGATATATCCTGAATATCTTTCCATGTCAGTGGAGATCTCCACCATCACCATCTTTAA
The DNA here is from genome assembly GCA_036589455.1 of Ateles fusciceps. Taxonomy (NCBI): domain Eukaryota; kingdom Metazoa; phylum Chordata; class Mammalia; order Primates; family Atelidae; genus Ateles; species Ateles fusciceps. The sequence continues at coordinate 2,939,096 of JAZHEH010002229.1, forward strand.
GGCACGTGTAGTATGCCATGGGAGGGACGTGTCATACTTTATGTAGCCAACATCACTATGCTGTCCCTCTTTTATCTGCTACTGTGAACAGTTTGATGCATGACTTTTTAACAAATCTTCATAAGTAACAATAAAACCTTACCTCTAAAAACAGAGCTCTAATGCTGAGATTTCAGATACAATGCAAGTGGGGGGAGAGAGAAAGATTTGGGTGAGAGTTTTTTTCAGTGACTTCAAGCCCCCTTGCACACTGTGTCTTTGAAAACTAGGTCTCCCACAGGCCTGGCTGTCTTTAGTGGGTCATTATCAGAGCCTCAGGTTCTGCCCACAAAGCAGGGACTAACCTGCTAGCAGGTTTGTTCACACTTACATTATTGCCCTTGCTCATTCTCCCTTCTTACACACTGCCTTCACTCTCACTGCCATACGTATTCTTCTGCACTAAAAAACCTGCTTTCTCTCAACTGTTACCATACAAGTTTAAAGCTGGGGAGCCTCACACTCTCTGCATAGGTCCTGGTTAGAGAAGGAGTGTCTACAAAAATGCACAAAAAGGCCAGTCTCTCACCTTCTTCCTCCCTAATCCCCCATAGAGAGAGGGTAATGTAAACATATCCTGATGCCACTGAAAAGCTTTGTGCTGACTTACGAGGTGTAAAGTACAAACTAACGAAGGAACAAAAAGCCACCATCTACATATCACCAGTTCCTAAGAAACTGGGTTCTAGGCTTTCAGGGAGAGAGAACAGAGAGAGGAGAGGGGGAGGTGGGGAGAGGAGGTTCTAAGAAACAAGCAGGTCTCTTTTGGAAGTGCGTTGTCTTTCCCATGAACTATGTACCTTGGAAGGGATGAACCAGCCCGTTGTCACCCCCAAGCTGGCCCAATGTGTTGTGAGCACAGGTTACACTTCATAGCGACCTGTAATCTGTCCATGGTGCTACTGAGGAGAGCCTGAAATCAAGATGCTCTGATTATAGCCCTTGTTCGACACCCTCACCTATAAGATGGGAATTTTAGCCCCCACCTTGCAGAGCTGTTAAAGGGATACAACCATGATAACAATAAATGTTAACTGAGCGTCACAGTGTGCCTGGTACCCGGCTATGTATTTCCCATACATAACCTCATTAGAACTCACTGCAGCCCTATTTGCAGTATTCTCTTAAATAAGAGAGAACCAAGCTGAGAGAGGCTCTCTGACTTACTGCAAGTCACACAGTAGGGAAGAGGGGCAGCTGGGATTTTGCCCCAGGCTGCTTGACTCCCAAGTCCTTCCACCTGACCATCCCACTCCATGGCATAAAGCACCTCTTGCCAGGCTGTGTCCTTAGGAGTTGACCCCAGACTTAGCTCTCCTTTGTCTTCTAGTGAGTTCACTGTTCAACTCCAGGCCCCAGTCTCTGACATCAGGCTCTGGATCGTCTGCTGATTGAAGTGCTGGGAGACAAAGAAACTGGATAGAAGGAAGGCTCGTGGGACCCTGCATTCTGCTTGCTTATCCTTAGAGGCCATCCCTCCGCGGAAGACTTATCTCAGCTTCTTAGGTTGGTTTTGAAGGGGTTAGTTTTCTCGTCATTTAAAAACACAGACTCCCCCTATCCCTGAATTTCCCATAGATTAGGGCCCTTTTCCTGCTTAGGAACTTCCAACAGCCCTCTCCTGACATTTCTCCACTTACATTTGGAAGTTCTCTCCACTTCGTCTCCACTAAAATGATCCAAACTCATCTTTTATGCCGGCACACACACTCTCCTCTGGCGGTCCGCGTGTCACACAATCTCATTCCATCTCTGGCCAGCGCTGTCTGATAGAAACAGGCGGCAAGCTGTGAATGTAATTTTAAATTTTCTAATAGTCACACTTAAAAAGTAAAAAAAGAAAACGATAAAATTAATTCTAATGATATATTTTATGTAACCCAGCATATTCAATAGATTATCTTTTCAAGATGTAATCACATAAAATTGTAAATGAGATAGTGTACATTCTTTTATTCATAGTAAGCCCTTGACATGTGGTGTATTTTGCACTGAGGGTGCATCTCCATTTGAATTAGGCATACGTCTAGAATCCGGTGTTACGTGTGGCTTGTGCCTACTGTGCTGGAAGTGTAGGTCTGGGCTTTCGTTCCGGCTCATTCCTCACGTGAAAATCTCTCTCCTCCCCTCCAGCTAAGTGAAATCCTGAATGTCACTCCAGGCTCAGCTCCAGCTGTGCATCTAAAAGGAATCTTCTCGAACACAGTCAGCACGTGTTCTTCTCCCCTTGACTGTTTCCAGGCCTGCAGTCACACTTTCAAACATTCCCCTCCAGATCGCATCGTCTCTGCCCCTTCACGCCAGCACTTGTCCCCACGCCCGGGGTGCTTCCCACTGCACTTCTCCACAGCGGTTCTCACCGGGTTCCTTGTTACTTCTCCGAGCTTCTCTCACTGAACTCTCGCAGTACCCTCATTCCTGATAACCTCTCCTTCTCAACACTCCCTTGCTGTAGGCTGCGACCCCACATGCTCGACTTTCTTCTACTCTGACCACTTCTTAGTATCATATGGGGTCTTCTATTGTGCTTCCATTCCTCATGTATTCTCTTTGGATCCTACCCAGCTCCCTTCTCCTTTTCTTCTCTCTCTTAGTCTCTGCTTGTACAATTTCATTAATTCCTTAGATTTCAATTATTATAGATAAGCAAAGTCTATTCCTATCTTCATCTCCAGCCTAAATTTATTCCTTTATATTCAGGTCAGAAAATTAAATTGCATATGGAGGGGGAGGAAAGGATATCTTTTCCTTATCCATTATGAGATTAATGGCTAAGACCCCTATAACAGAAGACAGGTTAAAAAGAGAAGAGCATATGCATTGATCTTATTATGTTCCATGTGACAAGAGACCCCTCAGAAATGAAGACCCAAAGGAATGGGAAGATCTGTGTATTCTTATGGACAGTGGTGCAGAAGTAAGACTGGAGAAAAAAAGGGTGTGATCTAAAGGGGGGAACTTAGGAAGGCCTATTTGATCAGTTTCTTCCTGGGGTCCCTGCGTGAAATTCCTTTCCTCTAGGGATAGAACAGGATACCTGTCATGTGAGGGTATTTAGGAGAAAGAGAAGATCAGAGTCACCTTCCTAGGTTTGATGGCCTGCTTTAGGGAAGGAGGGGGTGAGGAGAATGTTAGTTTCTGTGTCCCACTTCAAGGGGGAAAGGAGTGAGAGAAGGTCAGAGATTCCTTCCTGCCTCTGCTATTTTCCCAATTTCCAAGGCACCATATTTTGCAGTGGCATTTCCTGTACTCCATCGCATACTTGACATCTCATTAGATTTACCAGTCTAACCCCAGCACACATACATGTTTGCACACACACGCACAGCACACCCATTTGTCCATTTGTCTCTCCTAGTTCAATAAATGGTACCCGCATCCACACTGTTACCTAATCCAGAATCCTAGAGCCACCCTTGGTTCCTTCTTCTCCCTCCCCTCCCATATCTAATATCCAATCCACCAGCAGTTCAGGAATGCTCTAACTTCAAAATCTACCTCAAATACAGCCTCTTCTCTTCATCTGGCAGGCACCTTAGTCCAAGCCAAAATGTTTCTCACCTGGACTTTTATTTCTGGACTGCTTCCCTTGCTTCAAGTTCAAAGTCCTTTCATAGTCCTCATAATCTAACCCCAAGCTCTTCTCCAACCTCATCTTCTACCTTTCTTCTCTTTCAGAACACTCCAAGCCTGCAGGTCTCCTGTTCTTAAAACGTGCAGTTTGTTGGAGTACAATTCACAGCATATGAGAATCCTCTTAACTTCATCGTGTTTTTGAGGCAGGGTCTCACTCTGTCACCCAGGCTGGAATGCAGTGGCTTGACCACAGCTCACTGCAGCCTTAACCTTGGGGCTCAAGCAATCCTCCCCGCACAGCCTCCCAAATAGCTGAGACTACAGACACATGCCACCATACCCAGCTAATTTTTTTATTTTTTTATTTTTGGAAAGTTGGGGGTTTCCCTATTTTGCCCAAGCTGGTCTCAAGCTCCTGGGCTCAAGCAATCCTCCCAACATGGCCTCCAAAGTGCTGGGATTACAGGTGTGCACCACTGCACCTGGCTCCCTCTTAATTTCAAAAAAATGGAAATTCATTACTTCCTAGACAAGTCAAAGTGCCTAATCCCAGACTTGGCAACAGACACCTGGGCAGCTTCAGATTTGTTTTTGTGTGCTCCTGGGTAAGTCACTGAGGGGAGAAATTAAAAGGTAGAAGAGAACTTAAAGGCATTTCCCATATTTGGGGCTGGATTATAATTCATACTGTTCCCCCGAGAAAATGGTATTTTTCCCCAAAATCTCTAGAGAAGTATACACCATAGCTGCTTTTACTGTCTGTCTTTTCAGCCGGGGAAGTTCTAATTCCTAAGTCAAGTTTCTTCAGCTCTACTTCAGCCTCAGCAGGAGCCAAGGTCATGCGATGACTCTGTCCCTCTCTGAGCCCATGTCTCCAGCCTAGCTGCTTCAGGCGAGCTTCGGTGTGTGTGCTCTGTCCCAGGAGGAGCCTCATGTCTGGGTAAATGCTTTGCTCAAGCAGCAGGACCACGGTGGTGGTTTGTAATCAGAAGACATCTTCATTTTCCTTCTCCTGGACTCGGCTGCTGGACAAGAAAGTATCAGCAGGCTGTGGCTTCCGAGGAGAAAACACCGTCCCTGCACTGCTCAGCCACGCATGGAAGACTCTCTGCATCACCAAATCTCTTACTGAAGCAAGCCCTGTGGGGCCCCACAGTGACTCAGGGTCTGCACTCCAGACCCATGAGGGATGCCTTATGAGGGCAACAGAATGAGAAGCTGCGAGAATTCCCTCACTCCTTTCCAGACAAAGCCCCAAGGCTGCCTGGTGCAGACATGCCTTGTCCTCTCTCCCCAGGGCAGCTGGCTGTAGGACACCAGGAATGACCACCACCTCGACTACTGAATCTCTGACATCAACAAGCATCCATTAGGGTCTTAGCCTACCTGTCTTTCCCATAAGAGAGAATAATAGAAGGTAATAGATTGTGTGTGTGTGTGTGTGTGTGTAAGTGCAGGGGAGGTAGAATATACAAACTCATCTTCATGAATTTAATTTAAATATTGCCCTTCACTTTGTGCATAAAATAATCAGCAGGTTGATTTTAATTTGCAAGTTTTTTTCTAAATAAGAAAATGCTCGTGAACTTTCTGTGTGTGGTAAATAATAGCGGCTCCATAGATATTATTGGGAGAATGAACATTATACAATATTCCTTCATCCGGTTTTCCTGCAGTAACCAGTACTCGTCACTCTCCAGCCACAAGTCTTGGGTTTAGAGTATTTGTTAGTAAGAGTCTGTACCTATTGCCATCCTTGGAAACATTAATAAACACTTACTCACTGAAGGATGTGTCCTATCTGAATTTTCTGGAAAACTGATTGTTACATGGATCTTAGTCTAGTTGTCTCTTAGCCATCTTTCAAACAAATGGCTACCTAAATCTACATTTTTCTTTTTTTTTGAGATGGAGTCTTGCTCTGTCACACAGGCTGATGTGCAGTGGTGTGATCTCGGCTCACAGCAACATCTGCCTCCCAGGTCCAAGCAATTCTCCTGCCTCAGCCTCCTGAGTAGCTGGGATTACAGGCGCATGCCACCTCGCCCGGCTAACTTTTGTATTTTTAGTAGAGATGGGGTTTTACCATGTTGGTCAGGCTGGTCTCAAACTCCTGACCTCGTGATCCACCCGCCTTGGTCTCCCAAAGTGCTGGGATTACTGGCGTGAGCCTCTGCCCTGGGACCAATCTACGTTTTTCGAACTACAGCATGGAGACATGAAGGGGGCCTGGCAGGGTTCTGGAAAGACCAATTCCGCAGCATAGCTATGCCACCCCAGCCTGGGGAAAACTGAGTAAAATATATTAATTCTACTCAAAGAATGAGGAAATGATGTCTATTTTGTGCAGCAAAAATATTTAAAAGATATGGCAGGTGCTACTTCAGGCAACCCCCAACAAAATGGTGAATGGTGTGGAAGTCTGAGGAGAGGACGTTAGGGGAAGCTTCAGGTTTCAGGTGTGTCTGAGAGACGGACAGGGAATGGTGGCAAGGAGGACAGGGTTTGTAAGGCAGAAAATATATTTTCATTCTTTTTTTTGACTTGTAGATTCACATGAATATAATTGTAGGCTTACTCTAAATAAATTTAGAAAAATATATATATATGTTTTGTAAGAAACTCTCATTCTGTTGCCTAGGCTGGAGTGCATTGGCACAATTATAGCTTACTGCAGCCTAGAACTCCTGGGCTCAAGTGATCCTCCTGCCTCAGCTTCCCAAGTAGCTGTAGTAATACAGGTGCTTACCACCGTGCCCAGCTAATTTATAATTATGTATATATAATATATAACGAATGTATAATAATATACATATTATATATTTATAAAATAATTATATATATTGTTACATAATATATAATAGCTATATATTAATATATAATAGATACATATTTTTGTAGAGACAGGGTCCCACTTGCTGTACTGTCCAGGCTACTGTTGAACTTCTGGTATCAAGTGATCCTCTCACCTCAACCTCCCAAAGTGTGGGGGTTACAGGTTTGAGCTACTACACCCAGCCCAAGAACTGTTTTAAGAGGAAACATAAGAATTAACTATGGGACTTTATGGTAAACATTTGATTCATAAGATGATCCAGAGGCCGGGTGTGGTGGCTCACGCTTGTAATCCCAGCACTTTGGGAAGCCGAGGCAGGCAGATCACCTGAGATCAGGAGTTCGAGACCAGCCTAGCCAACCTGTTGAAACTCCGTTTCTACCACAAATGCAAAAATTAGCTGGCCATGGTGGTGAGTGCCTGTAATCCCAGCTACTTCGGAGGCTGGGGTAGGAGAATTGCTTGAACCTGGGAGATGAAGGTTTTAGTGAGCCTAGATCGCACCAGTGTAGTGCAGCCTGGGTGACAGAGTGAGATACTATCTCAAAAAAAAAAAAAAAAAAAATCCAGAAAGGTCAAATAAGGTACAGTGCTCTGTTCATTTTCCCTACCCAACCCCAAGTCTGTGTCAGGAAATATCAGAGATAGAATCCTTAAAGGGTGGATACTCGTATTTTATGTCCAGAAACCAGCACCTCCTGTTTCCCCCACACTACCTCCCCAGTGAAAAGTAGCGGGGAAACTTCCCCATTTGGTTAGCCAAGTTTCCCTTTTGCTATCCACAAAGCTGTGGCCATTCTTTATAGGGGTGATGGCATATGATTATAAATTTCCATTAATCAACAAAGTCAGTTGAAGTTTTATATCCCCCACTCCAGGGTAGAAGCTTCATGCTGACGACAGAGAATTTAAAAAAACATTTTGATGTCTTACTGCTTCCACTATTTTTCAAAAATAACAATTGCCCGGAATGTACCAGCTTCCAGCTGTTATCTCTCGGACTGGTTCGTAGGCCATGCTGTATTAAAAATTCAAGTTTGGTAAAGATGCCTTCACAGCATTGTCTTGTTTCTGTATTTTAACAAGGATAAAATATGAAATTTGAGCTGGAAGCAATATTACGATTTTGATATCAGCTACTCTGCACATGTGGTTTTACCTCCCACGTCCTTCTTTCCCTTCCAGAGGAATTTTTCTAAAAATTTTTCAGCAGGCAGATTTATTACTCGTCATGATTTGAGGATTATCTGTTGGACAGTTTTGCTATTTTTTCTGATACCAGAAACTAAAAAGAGCAGATCATTTGGCTTTCAGGGACATATACTACATTGTAATCACTTCCATACTGTGCATGCAATCTGCAGTAACACAAATGTAATTCCCGTCACTAATTGAAAGACTCCCTTTTCATGGAGCTTATGTAGAAATATCAGATTGTTCTGAATATCTTTTGAGGCTATATTTCACCAGATGCTTTTTTTTTGGATGTGAGAGGATCAGTGGGATCTCTAGTCCAATAAACTGTTATCTCCAAAGAATATTTCTGATGGGGCATCACAATGACATGCAGTCATGTTTTAATTTCAATACAAAGAGCATTCTGAAAAGTACATTCTGTCACATGGAGACAGACTTTCTCTTTTCAAACATTGCCAGAAACAATTTGACCCCGATATAATCTGGTTTCAATGACCTGCTTTTTCTTCTCTCTCTTTCCCTTCACTCTCCCCTCATCTTTTCTCCATTCTTTTATTTTATTCTGTTCCTCCTTCAGATTCTCTCTTTCCTGTCAACCTTTCATTTCATCCCGTTTTGCAATTCTCTTCATATTTTCCAGTCCTCCTTTAAAAAAAATCTTCTGTCAAACGCTTAGACTGCCAATAAGAACCTAGCATTCCTTGATCATATAGAAAGTAGGATAGCACCGCACTGTAATAATCATCTTTATTTCTCTTGCAGGACATTGCCTTGATGTGGCTCTGCATCAGTTGCTATGTCTAGATATGAAATAATTCAGTGAGAATCTGGTTAAAATGCTAAGCAAAAGCAAAGCTTTATGAAGCACATAATATGGATACAAGTTTAAGAAAAATATCCATCCATTCGGAGAACAAATGTTTTTGAAACTCTGTGCAAACTCTAATTACCATGCATTTTTACTTTTCATTATAATAGATTCTTAGAGGACTTTTACTTCATAGCATTTTATACCTGAGTTGTTGTTATTATTGAAAGAAAATTAAAATAAATTAAACTATTCACAATCCTTTACCATATAGCATTTTAACTATTTTCCCCTGTTTCTCCCTGAAAACATCACATGTTTTGGATTGTTACTGTGTTAGGTTGCTGCTTGGCCAGCCCCTGTCTCAAAGTCATGAAAAATAGTATCACTTTGTCACTGTTCAAAGAAAGAGCAGGTAAAATATCTTTTTTTTTTTTTGAGACAAAGTCTTGCTCTGTCGCCCAGGCTGGAGTGCAGTGGCATGATTTTGGCTCACTGCATTCTCCACCTCCCAGGTTCAAGCAATTCTCCTGCCTCAGCCTCCTGGGTAGCTGGGACTACAGGTACCAGCCACCATGCCCAAGTAATTTTTTTTTTTTTTTTTTTGTATTTTAGTAGTGACTGAGTTTCACTATGTTGCCAAGGTTGGTCTCGGACTCCTGAACTCGGGCCATCCGCCCACCTCAACCTTGGCCTCCCAGAGTGCTAGGATTACAGGCGTGAGCCACTGCGTCCGGCCAGATGAAATATCTTAATGACAGTTATCAATTAAGCAAATATTTATTGAGAATCTACCTGGTTCTTTTGAGGCCCATGTCTTTGTAGTCTTCTATCATAGTAAGAGGTTCAGCTACTTTGAAGCTGCCATGCTGTGAAGTTCAGGCTCTGTGGAGAGGCCATGTGAGCTTGCTTCAGCCAATAGCTAAGGTCCCAGGCAACAGCTCCCATCAACTGCCAGACATAGGAGTGAAGACTCCTCCAGAGAACTTCAGCCTCCAGCCATTGATCAATTCATAGCCTTCAAGCCCTTTCCAGCTGAGGCACAAGACACTGTGAAGTACAGTGCACTAGCTGAATTCCTGACCCACAGAATGTACGGTCATAATAAATGGATTGCTGTTCACCACTAGGTTTTGGGTGGCCTGTTATACGGTAATGGTAACTGGGACTGATTTTGGTACCAGGTATGGGGTGCTACCATGACCACAAAAAACCTAAAACATTGTAGCATTGGCTCTGGGACCAGGCAGACTTGAGGAGACTGTCAATGAAGGATTAAAGGATCCTAAAAAGAATTTTAGTGAAGGCTGGAAAGGCATCAGTGATAATGTTGGCAGAAGCCTGAAGGGCCTTGAAGATGCCCCTGTCTTTCTCCACAGAGGTAACTGACTTTGCTACTTGCATTTCCACACAGTTTTTATGCTATTATTACATATAAGTATCAAAAATAATTTAGGCTGGGCACAGTGGCTCATGCCTGTAATCCCAGCACTTTGAGAGGCTGAGGTGTGCAGATTACCTGAGGTCAGGAGTTTGAGACCAGCCTGGTCAACATGGTGAAATTTTTGTATTTTTAGTCTCTGCTAAAAAGACAAAAATTAGCCAGGCGTGGTGGCAGGCACCTGTAAACCCAACTACTTGGGAGGAGAATTGCTTGAACCTGGCGGGTGGAGGTTGCAGTGAGCCGACAGCACCATTGCACTCCAGCCTGGGCAACAAGAGCAAAACTCTGTCTCAAAATAATAAATAAGAATAATAATATTGTTTTGCTTTATTTTGAACTCTATATAAATGTTATATACATTGTTTGCCATTTTGCAACTAGCTTTTTACACTCAACATTCTCTTTTTGGAGTTATCCATGTTTACAGCTTTAGTTCCTCTTCATTCATTTGTATTTCTGTGTAGATTTCCACTATATGCATATCTGATAATTTAGTTACACAATCTATGAAGAGGGAATGGCCATTTAGATTGTTCCCAATGCTTTGCTATAAACAGTTTTGTGGATATCCTTGTATATATGTGCAAACATTTATCTAGGTCATATACACTAGAAGTGGAACTGCTGGGTTGAAGTATATTCATATTTCAACTTTACTAGATATTGCTAAATTACTCTCCAACGTGGATTTGAGCAAATTTACATGTCTACCTGCATGAGAATTTTCATTTTTCCAAATCCTCATTGGCATTTCGGCTTTCTTATTTGTGAAAAACTTGTTCTGCCCTTTTTCTCTATCAGGATTGTTCCTTTTCCATTGTATGTACATATACATACATACATACATACATACATATCTTAATTGAATTTTATGTACTTCTTAAATACTGTACTTACATACTTTATGTATTTAAATTTTTGTGTATATCTTATATCTGAGTGTATTTATATCTATATTTATATATCTTAAGTATAATCTTTTACCAGTTGTATGAGAATACTTTATTACAAGCTTTGGCTTATCTTTATGCTTTATGATGATTTTTAATATAAGTACATTTAAAATTTTAAAGCAATCAAATATGTCCGTCTTTTCCATTTTGTTTAAGAAATACTTTTTTACTTAGAAGTGACAGACTTATTCCCCTATATTTTCTTCAAAAGCTTAAAGTTATACATTTCATATTTGGTTCTTTAATATATTTAGAATTTTGTGGTGTGAGACAGGAAATCTAAATTTATTTTAGTCCACGTGGATAATCAGTTATCACAGCACCTTTATTATAAAATTTGCTGTTTGTCTATAAGTTATAATGCTATTTTTCTCCTATATCATATTTCAATGTTTGTTTAGGTCCGTTTCTGGGTTTCCTATTGCATAACATCAGACATTTGCATTTAACCATAATACTAAACTCTCATATTAATCCGGATAAATTGCCTAATGTTACTCTTATTATTAATGGTAACATTTTTAACTGAAAATAAAGACAACATTTTTCTTTTTCTTTTACCCCTATTTCTTTTCTTTTTTTTTTTTTCCAAATTAATAGGTCTTTTATTGTATCATTTAAATATCACAAGTAGGTCTTAGCTATGACAGGCATCTTGTTTCTGTAGCTGGACAACTCTAAGGTCTTACTCATCAGCCTGCTGAACAGTTCCTTTTTCAGAGACATAGATACCATCCAAAAATTTCCGGATATCCTTGTTTTTAACTGTTGTAGCTTGCTGAATCAAAGTCGCTGAATTTGAAACAAGCTCAATGTCATTTCCTTCGAGGATTAATTCATCTTTCTGGGCTTGAGATACTGAACAAGCAACACCTGGTCTCATTCGAACCCTGCGGGATGTATTTTTCACCCAAGAAATTTCGGATTTCAACAAGGGACCCATTCTCCTGGATAACGACGTTGATGGGGAAGTGAGCATACACAGACCTCATCTTATAACGGAAGCCCAGCGTAACACCCTTGATCATGTTCTGTACATGACTACAAATAGTCCGAACGGTAGCCAGTTCCTTTCTGTTACCCCACCATTTGTCAACCCGCAGCCTCTTTTTCTTTCCAAGAAGACTGAGTTCTACATTGATGTGATTGAAGTCCCTCCGCAGGGTTCCTCTGGGGCCCTTCACGATAACTGTGCGTCCCTTCAGAGTAATGTCGACATTTTCTGGAATGTCGACAGTCTGATTGCTGAGAATGGTCTTCATTCTCGCAGTAAACGCGGCAAAGAAGGAACGTCTTTCCTCATCACGTACTTGTATCACCCCTAATTCTTTTCTAACTGTGCAGTTGGGACCTCCAAGGACAGTGCTGAGTAAGTGGTGATCTTTGTCTTCTTGACCCCTAAGTCTAACTGTCATGCACGATGTTTTCATAGGTTTTTGATGGATATAATTTATCATGGTAAGATGACTCTCTTCCACTTTTAGTTTGCAAGGAATTTTTACAATGAATGAATGAGTTTTGAATTTTATTTAACACTTTGTCGATATCCTTGGGATAATTATAGTATTTTTCTTCTTTAATCTACAAAGGGCAGGAATTTTGTCTTGTTCAGCATTTAATCTCTCATGCCTGCTAACACTACTGGTGCATAGTAGCTACTCAACAAAGTCTGGTTGCATAAGTAATTTTTTGAAAAACATGAAGACCTGTACTTTCATGGCTGGCAATGGGGGAAAAAAATGTCCTTACAGGGATACGCAGGTGAACTGCACTGCTAATTTTTAGCCTCTAGACACTCTTCTCTTCTGACCTGTCACTCTTTCAGCATCAGGGAGGCCTCAGGGAGGACAATGGGCCTTCTCTACCATTGGTCCCAAATAGTTGAACCTAGAGGAGAGAGAGAAAGCTGCCTTTCATTCTAGCACTTAGTGTCAGGCATGAAAACATACTGCTCTTAATTCCCTGCAGCACAGTTACAAAGAGATTTTTAAAACTTGACCACGTGCCTGTGTAAGGAAATTGCGGTACAATAAGTGACTTGCAATAACAGCTCCCTTCTCCCCATCCTCCTGGAGTCTTTTTATGACAGAGACTTCATCCAGGAACGTTGGTCTGGCTTTCTGTACGGCAGTTGCTTTCTGAAATTGTTTGCACAATTTTATGTGCATATCTCACCATTTCCACTGTCAACGTTCTGTGCCGCAGGGTGCTAAAAAGGAGCTTTTCTACTCTTCATGATTTGCTATAAATCATGTGATATTTAGGCCTTATCTTAGACAGTTTGTCATCACTGTTTTCCTCAGTTTTTGATGCCATTCTGAATCTGTCCAGCATCTTTTAGCAAACATAAGTTGGATTCTCATTTCTCTATAAGTACTGATCTATTTTTTTCCTCCCTCTTTCTCTTTCTCAAGGCTTTTATGATCATATCTTTATCCTTTGTGTCATGGGAATTCATATGATGTTTCTAGATGTGGATCTTTTTCATTTATATGGCTTTCTGTCGAGAGATTTGTGTCTTTTATGTGCTTGGGGTTTTTTTCTTGTGTCATTTTCTTGATAAAGTATTTGTTTTCTTGGCAATCTCTTCCCAGAACTTTTATTTCTTTTATTTCATTATTTCAAACTGACACACAATAATTGTACATATTTACAGGGCACATGTGATATTTCTTTTCTTTCTTTCCATCTTTTCCTTCCTTCCTTCCCTCCTTCCTTCCTTCCTTTCTTCCTTCCTTCCTTCCTTCCTTCCTTGCTTTCTTTTTGACATGGAGTCTGGCTCTGTTCCCCAGGCTGGAGTGCAGTGGTGCGATCTCGGCTCACTGCAACATCTGCCTCCTAGGTTCAAGTGATTCTGCCTTAGCCTCCCAAGTAGATGGGAGGCAGATGTGCACCACCACGCCCAGCTAATTTTTTGTATATTTAATAGAGATGGGGTTTCACTGTGTTGGCCAGGCTGGTCTCAAACTCCCGACCTCGTGATCTGTCCGCCTTGGCCTCCCAAAATGCTGGGATTAATTGTCCATCTAAGCCTATATTTCAATACATGTATACAATGTGTAATGAGCCAATCAGAGTAATCAGCATATCCATCACCTCAAACATGTTGGGAACATTCAAAATCTGCTCTTCTAGTTATTTGAAAATCTATAATAGATGTTGTTTGTGAGAGCCACCCTATAGTGCAATGGGGCAATAGGACTTATTTCTCTTATCTAGGTGCACTTTTGTGTCCACTCATCAACTTTGGCTTTTAATAGTGGGGTCTTGGGCCATCTTCACATTTTTTCTTTTCTTTTTTTTTAAAGACAGAGTCTCACACTGTCACCTGGGCTGGAGTACAGTGGGGCAATCTGGGCTCACTGTAACCTCCGCTGCCTGGGTTCAAGTGATTCTCCCACCTCAGCCTCACAAGTAGCTGGGATTGCAGGTACCCGCCACCATGCCCAGCTAATTTTTTGTATTTTTAGTAAAGACAGGGTTTCACTATGTTGGCCAGGCCGGTCTCAAACTCCTGACCTCATGATCTGCCCTCCTTGATCTCCCAAAGTGCTGGGATTACAGGCACGAGCCACCGCACCCTGCCCACATCTCCTAATCTCTTCTCTTATTTATCCTACCTCTTGATAATTTGGGTTTACATTCTGGGAGATTACTTTGACTTTATCTTCCAATCCTTGTACTAAATTTTTCTTATTTTGGGATGATAAGAAGTACATGGTCAGTTGTAGGGATGGGACGGATGTGTCCCATACCTTTGGGCTGAGGTAAAGAGATTTGGTGGGGGGGTGAGGGAGATTTTGAATTGGGTAAAAGGGTAGAAGGGTAGAAGGGTATGAGGTGTGGCTGCAGCATGTCCCACTGCGATGTTTCCTGCAAAGCGGGAGGTGGGTTGCTCTTTCATTCTTTCATTGCAATACTCCAAAAGTAGACTTTCTCGGGGACAGTCATCCAAGGCTTCAGATGATTGTCCTTATCATCACATGTTGTGGCCCTCTACCTGTCACTGGACTCCCTACTGAGCAGTAATAGGATTAGAGCTCTTTTTTTGTGTGACAAATTGCTTGTCCCCCTAAGTTTCTTTACGGTGGTTTCCCTATCTCCTCTTCTGCCGATGTATCTTTGTGGGAGATGAAAGACAGGCAAGTATCAAAAGGGCCATCCCAGATGCTAAACAGGAACTGGCTTTTCAGAAGTACTATATATTTGCTTGTTGAAATAAAAATCACGAGCAAGAAAGAGGTAAACAAAAGTTTTTAAAGCACTCAACATTTTTCTTTCCTTCTGCTTGAAGCATACCAGATCTCAGGACAGTTTGATCCATGACAGGTACTGAACACTAAGCCATTCCGGAGCTGTGAGAACGGTTAGGCCACAGTCGGAGAGAGAAAAGATAATCCACCTAAACCCACCGTGATGCTCAGCAACCCGACGAAGAGCAGGCAGAAAGAAGCTTTGTGTCCAGACTTCTGAGAGGATGTCACCCTTTGAAGATCCTTTCAAGTTCAAAGCACAGGGGGCTCAAATGATTCCAACACAGGCAAAGAAATAAATATCTACAAACACACACATCGGCCAGAGCTGTGCATGTGAGGCACCCAACAGAGTGAGTTTTTCCAGGCTTAAGCCCTTCTGTTCCCCACCCCCAACCTCAAAGCATCGAAGCATAAAAATTCAAATGAAGAAACTCACTCTGCCTTTGTGTGCAACTTCCAGGACACTCTTTTGTCACTAGGTAACAAAAGAAAATCCTGAGACAGCACAGCAAGAGTGATCTAGCTAATTGTTTGCTCACTGTTGATAGGGGGCCCAGGGAAGGCTTCGGCCCCATTGCTGCCTTTCACCTGCAGAGCAGGAGGTCGAATTGGAGCTATCCGCCTCCACCCAGAGCTGGGTCCTGCAGCATTTTTCAAGCGATTAGCCATAGCAGTAGAGCACAGTAGCTAAGTCCTTGGCTCAAATTCTGGCCTGGTCACTGCCTGGATGATCTTGGTTGGGCAAGACGTATAACTTTTCTCAAACTCAGCTTCCTCATGTGTGAGATGGAGACACGCATGGTGAGAGTGTCCACCTCACAGGGTTAATGTGGGAATAGGCAGGAATCTGGCGACGCACAAAGACTGCAGGTGCACCGCAGTAAGCCTTTGAATGCTCACTGCTTAAATGTTTGTGGTTGTTATCTGCTTCTTCCCTCCAAATCAAACTGTATTGATTTAATCAGTGTCAACGCAATGACAACAACCTATCGATCTGGTCAAGTCAGTAAAAACAATCAGTCAAGCTGGCTGCTTGACATTTAGTAGATGAAAATTGACCTTTTCCTCCTCCCATGTCAGGGTGTGATGTCATCTAGCTACAGTCTTCAAATTCATGATTTCTGCTGCGATCAGATGGAATATTCACCTGAAGCACTCTGTGGGTGATAAGGGGGTAGACAAGTGCTGTGTATAATTGTTTGTACCAGGCACGGTGCCTGATGAAAACACTTGCAAACAATGATTCGGCTGAAAGCATGTGCTTGCTAAAAGCACACCTGCACACATATTCCTGGGCCAGAAGATCAGGGCCTCTGGGGTCAGGGTGCATATAGAGTGTATTTCCTTGTGAAGGCATCCATCTGCCTGAGGGCGAGGAGTGACTGGGCGCTGGGCTGGTCACTGGTTGCCTAATTTAGGGTGAAATTGGTCT
This sequence comes from Ateles fusciceps, assembly GCA_036589455.1. Classification (NCBI taxonomy): domain Eukaryota; kingdom Metazoa; phylum Chordata; class Mammalia; order Primates; family Atelidae; genus Ateles; species Ateles fusciceps. The sequence continues at coordinate 2,955,637 of JAZHEH010002229.1, forward strand.
ACTAAGGAGGTCAAAATTGAAAAGGTCTAAATCCTCGGTTAGATAGAGCCTTGCCCACCTTATAAAACCTTAGGGTGAGAATGGATTATGCAACTATAAAGTATTTTCCAGCCACAGGATTCCGTGAGCATTTATGCAAAATGTTAATCCAATAAGCTGAGTTTCAAAGGCCACAGATATATTGGGTTGAAATCATGGTGGGTCACTTGTAGCTTTGCGACTTTAGGCAAGGGAACTATTCCATTAAAGCTTAGTTTTCACATCCATCAAATGGAAATGGTGTCTACCATAAAAGGTGATTTCTAAGTTACTATCTGGCAAAGTTATTTAAGACTATTTTAGACTACACCCTAATGTACGTATAGTCAACGAATATAGACATAGATGCTAAAAACTCATAAGACACCTTCGTATGCAATAAGGGTCCTATTAAATATATTAGATACACTGGAGAATGGAATATGGTGCTCTCATTAAGGGTAACTGATTTTCTTTCTGTTGGTATAAACATCTTTTAATGTCCATCTATATCTGTATATAGAGAATTGGGAATAGACTGTATATCTGTATATAAATGGACATGAGAAAATGTTTATACTAACTAAAAGAAAAGCAGATTACAAAACAATAATATATTTAGTATGTGATCTCTCTGAAGTATTTGACTCTTGAGCCCTAGGCTCAAGACCCTGACGTGTGATGATCACAGCGTTGCAGTAGCCTTCCATTTGATTACCCTCACCTCCAATTTCTCACATCATACTGAGGTATTAGAAATTTACGTATGATCATATAATTTCCCCACTTAATATAAAACCAGAGCTTCCCATGAGTGGCAGAGTAAAGCATTAGTTCCCTCTCTACCCCAAGCCTACTATTCTTACTCCACCCCACCCTACTCCTTCAGGAGCTTCATGCCTTTGCCTGGAATATCATCCCTCTTGCCGACCTACAAATTCTTATCCATCTTTCCAGCCTCAACTGGTAAATCTCCATGAAGTCCTCTCAAGTGCATTTTCCCTCTACCTCCATCCTCTGCCTTCCAACCCTCACTCCTCACTCCTGAAAAGTTAGAGACTTTTCTTTGAATCTACACTCATTTCGCTCTGTAACACCTGCCTAAGTATCCTTCACTTATTGGTTTATGAGTCTGCTTCTCTCACAAAACTAGGAATATTAGGGGAATCTATTGTATTCACTTTTTTGGTATTCTCAGCATTTAGTAAATGTTCAATAAATGTTCCTTTGATGAATGAATAAATTGACACATGAGTAAATTTAAATTGACTTCCAGAGCTGAAAGAAATTTTCAGGTTAGATTTTTCTTTTCCTCCCCACCACATTTGTAAAACAAAGAAAAAACAGAATTGCAGACTCTTAGAGGTTGAGACTTTCTCTCAAAACATGATGACTATTTATTAATTTATTCAGCAAATATTGATTGAGTCCCTACTTGAGCTGATACTGGTTGGGTTACTTAGGATACAGCAATGAACATGCAGACAACAAAAATCTCTGCCATCATGGAGTGTACACCTCAGCAGGGAGATAGACAACGTACACCATTAATAAGTCACTTACCTGGTAGGTTAGTGGTGACGCAGTCCGGAAATAGAGAGCAGGCTAAGGGGAGCCAGGAGAGCTGGGAGCCAGAGCAGACACCATTTTAAATACGGTGACATTTGAATAAAGATGTGAAGGAAGTATGGCAATGAGTCACGCAAATATGGTTAGGAAGGGACAACAGGGAGAGAAGCCAGCTCACACTGGGTTTGGCTGTGGAGGCCCCGCGTTTGGGGACAGTAGAGTGAATTGGGGGAGGGTAATGAGAGGTGTGTCAGAGCTCAGAGAATTGGGAAGCAGACTTGTAAACCAATAAGTGAAGAATACTTAGGCAGGTGTTATAGAGCGAAATGAGTGTAAATTCAAAGAAAAGTCTCTAACTTTTCAGGAGTGAGAGTTGGAAGGCAGAGGATGGAGGCGGGGGAGGCGGGGGAGAAAGCCTGGACTTTGTAGGCCATTTTAAGGATTTTTGCTTTTGCTCTGAATGAAGTCAGGAGCCTTGGAATGCTCAAGGCAGAGGCATGGCGTGGTTTGAATTATGTTTTAAAATATTACCCTGGCTGCTAAGTACAGACAGCAGAAAGTAGAGAACAAACAGAGAGCCTGGTTAAGAGGCTACGATCAATCATACAGGCAAGAAACGGTGTGTCTTAGATCAGACAGCAGCAGTGGGGGGTTGGGGGAAGGAGTAGAATATATGTATATATAAGTTGTCTCCTCTCGCTCATATTAGCATAACTCATTCCCATGCCTCACACACACATAAACGCACAAGCACACATATATGAGAATATATCTAGATGGTAGGGCCAATGAGATTTCCTATCCAACTGAATGTGGAGCACGAGCGAAAGAACACTTAGACATTGTGTGTTCGATGTACCAGACACCACATTAAGTGCTTCATAGAAATTATCCCAATTCTCTAAGCACTTGAAGGGCTAGGACGAATCAAGGTCTCTTCACTTCATGCCATCATGCATTCTATTATACTGAAATGTTCCTTGGGTCACATTTTATTTTAATTTGCAGACTGGGAGACAACAGACTTCAGTAAGCCATTTTGACTTGGCGTACAGAGTTGTGTGTGATGTTAGATAAACTTCCCTGTGTGTAAATGGGTTTGAGTCAATAGCTACCATGTGTTGAATGCTAATGCATGCTTCTTTTAAGCCATCCAACACCACGTGAGGTGCACGTTGTTTCCTTCCATTTCACAGATGAGAAATCTGAAGATAGTCAGAATTTAGTAATTTGTGTAAGGTCACACTGTGGAGATCTGGACCAAGATCTGTCTATTTCTCAGCCCTGGCCTTTTCTACAAGCCCAGGCTTCTTTCCGAGCCCTAGGGTGGGGTTGGAGAACTGAAGATGGCGAATGAGATAGTGCCCATGAAAGTCCATAGAAACGAGTGAGAAAAGACTCTTTGAAAGTGGGAGTTCTAGGAAAATGTTATTCCTCTAATACTGCTACTGTTGTGACCGTTGTCAACACTAGGGAAAGATGACTGGTGGTCATGGTTACAGACTGCCTGAGTTCTCTCCAATCAATTAAAATATTTTTCTTCCCATCTTCCCATTGAACGAATGCTGCCCGTTGATGATGATCATACAAACAGCTGACTAAACTGAGGGTCTTCCCAAATCCAGCCCTTGCTTTTTTTCTACTTCTCTTTGTGTTCTTTCTCTGGAGTCCTCCAAATTTGTTTCCAGTATCTCTTTCTCTTCTTCACAGTTTTACTTGAGTCAGCTCAACTCCTTTACAAACTCTATTCCCAATTCTCAGGGTGCTCATGACATTATCACGGAGTGCTGAAGAATGCATATAAATAACACACTGGAATCTGAAGTAATTTTTCTATCCACCAAGAGCCTCTAAGAGCAATAAAAAAAAATTCCCCTTCAGGCATATACATCTGGACCCCACATGGGCTGGAAGAATGACGCTTACTGTTCAAGTCTAGTCTCAAGAAATGCAACATCAGAAATAGCTTGGCCCCGGGTCTGGGTAAGACTCAACCAGCGCCTGAACACCACTGACTTAGCTTGAGTAAGGGAACTGACTGGGGCCTGCAGCTGTGATCTCTTCCAGCAGACCTCAAGACCATTCCCCTTCCCCTCCTAAGGGGAGAATGCCAAGACTCCTCTCTCTCACCTGTCTGCTCACAGTGTGCCTCTGTGTAGGAGATCAGTGTGGCCCCCATCTGCAGTCCTCGCTGACTCAGTGGCCTGGCACCGGAGAGCAAACGCTGACTCTACTCTGCACTGCTACAGTTACCAGTAGCGGCTAATGTTGGTGACAGCCCTGTGGGAGGGGAATGGGAGAAGGGGAATGTGAAGTGGGATTCTGGGAACCCCGCGGAGACTGGAGCAGCCCTTTCACCTCTCCGTCCTCTGAGCGATTTGTATTTCTAGGTCCCAGCTGTGAATCCATGCAGTCGGCTGCAGAACACTAGGGATAAAGTGCCAGAAATCTAGCAGGAGGTGAGAAAGGAAAGCCTTTGTCATCAACTCCGCACCACTACCATGCTGCGCCGTGTTTATAAAAGGGGGGAACATAAACAGACTTGGGGAGACCTAATGATTTGGGTTCTGGGGCTTTGGAATTGGCTGAAATTTCTGCCCCTTGCTTTTTTGACCCAGTACAAGAAATATCACCTAGGAGGAATACTTCAGATAAGTCACTTGTCAAGAAAGAGGTGGAGATGATCAAATAAATAAACTCAACTGTTCTGCTAAGAGGCCAGGCCAGCCTGGGTGAATATTATGGAGGCAGAGGAACCGGGAGTGGTTAGGGCCTCTTTTTGAGTTTCTGGGGGGTGTTCAGCCCAGCAACTCTACAGAAGGAAGATATGTACCACCAGAAACTCCGGAAGGTGAATAGAGAAAGTAGATTTCGCTTTCGGGGGAAAAGCAAAAGAGTTCACCATCTTCTTGTCTTAACTCATCCATATAAGCCTGCAAGACTGAAACTTGAATGCTTTCTTCTTGCATGCAGACTAGAGGGAAGAACGTTTGAATGTCAGTAAGTGGAGGAGGCTGACTGAGGCTTGAAGTACCTAAACACTTGAGTTTGATGATTAATATTTGTCATGGAAGATTTTTCTCCAGCATTTTCCCTAGGGGCTTTTTTTGGTTGATTTTATTTACTATTGTCTTAAGAAAGAGATCTTTAAACCACGAGGCTCTGGTTTGAGGCATTCTCAGATGCTAATTTAACTTACTAAGTCAGAGACTGTTTATCCCAGTGAAAGCTTTGGATTCTTTACAATGCTAATTGTCGATATAAAACTGGTAAGTGGTAATGAGTCAGGAAGCCGTGGATGGCTGTGAGATCCCAGGAGGGTATTACCCTCCTCTGCCAAATATCTGGATCAACAACCAGCCATTAGCCACAGTGTGATGTAATTATATTGGAAGAGCTTTGGACAGATGGCTGAGATGTTTCTGTTTATACTGTAATTCTTTCTCCTAAAATATATATTTATTTAATATCAGACTAACCATATTTAGATGAATAGTCTGTTCATCTATTTTTTTCCCTCTCTGGGACCTTTTCTTGAAAACCCCCTTTTGCTCTGAGTTTCTGTTATAAGAATATGCAAAGATGAAAGGCCATAAAGTTAGCTTTTAAACCTGGCAATAAACCCTATAAACCAACCAACATCAAGGGAGAGGGCACTAGAGCATTGTCAACTGTGACAAGATAATCTCAGATCCTGCTCAAGTTCAAATTCAATACAGATGGAGGTTTTTAAAATAAAGTGGGCTGGGAAGGAGAATGATCTTTGCTGACCTAACTCCAAAGCAAGAAGCATGATCTGGCCCAAATTTTAAAAATAGAGAACTGTCCAAGTATAATAATAGTATCTTTCTGGGAAAGACTTTTTATCTTAGTTTAGTCAGAAAAAAAATAGAACGTAAAGCTTTTGCCAATCTCTCCAGTCCCACATTGTGAGCCCTGGGTCTTTTTTAGTTCATTTCTAAACCACAAGTAGATATGAATGGTGGTGGATAAATTCAACCAAGGAAGAATTGTAGGTAGGTGGAGACACAGATGCAGGGGAGGTAGATGAATCAAAATCAAAGATGTAGGGAGGGGTTAGGAGGTTAGGACCGTGTGGCCAGACTCCTTTTCCAGAACTACTTATGGTTTCCTGAACAGCCCTGCTGTATCATAGCACTTGCCCCTGGGCCAACTGTTCTGCTAAGAGGCCGGGCCAGACTAGGTGACTACTATGGAGGGAAAATAACTGGGAGTGCTGGCCGGGCACGGTGGCTCACGTCTGCAATCCCAGCACTTTGGGAGGCCGAGGTGAGTGGCTCACAAGTTCAGGAGATCAAGACCATCCTGGCCAACATGGTGAAACTCTGTCTCTACTAAAAGTACAAAAATTAGCTGGTCGTGGTGGCGTGTGCCTGTAATCCCAGCTACTTGAGAGGCTGAGGCAGGAAAATCGCTTGAGCCAGGGAGTCTGAGGTTGCAGTGAGCTGAGATTGTGCCACTGCACTCCAGCCTTGCGATAGAGCAAGACTCCGTCTCAAAAAAAAAATTAGGAATGCTTATGGCCTGACTTGCTTCTTTTTCGAGCTTGAACATGCTGTTTCCTTTGATGAGGCTTCTTATCCATTTAAGATAAGACTTACCCTGCAAAACTCAGCTCACTGAGGACCTTCTCTGGAAATCCCTCCTTTTTTCCTGATTGGATCAACGACCACTCTTCCCTTGGTACATTCTGCCTCTGTTTCAGTCCCTGTCTCCCTGAGTGATATTCATATTGACTCAATTGACTTTGATACTTGCCTGTGAGTTCTGTGAGAACAGGGGAACTCATTCTTATTATGTCTGTGTTCTGTGCGTTGCTAAGCTGTAGTAGGCACAGAGTGAATATTTACTGAGTTTGATTTTGTGAGAATTGAGTTGAGTTGATAATTAGATCCCCCCACTCAATAGCTTTCTTAGCAGAAATGCTGTAGTCATATGTGAATGTGAAAGTAGTTCTTTATCTGGCCTGAATTGGGCCAGAGAGTAAGATGCCCTTAGGCTGTATCTAGGTTGATTCCATGACTTGCCTATTTTGACTAGTGCTGTGATGAACAGACGAGTGCGTGTGTCTTTTTGTTAGAGCAATTTATTTTCCTTTGGGTATAAAGAAAATATGGTACATATACACCATGGAATACTACGCAGCCATAAAAAGCATGAAATCATGTCCTTTGCAGCAACAGGTGGAGACCATTATCCTGAGCCAATGCATGCGGAAAGAGTAAACCAAATACTGCATATTCTCACTTCCTACTGGGAGCTGGGCACTGGATAAACATAAAGACAGGAACAACAGACACTGAGGACTACTAAGGGGGAGGAGACAATGAGGGAGGTAAGGTTCTAAAAACCAGCTATTGGGTACTATACTTGCTACCTGGGTGACAGGATCATTCATACCCCAAACCCCAGTGTCATGCATTATATCCTTGTAACAAACCTGCCCATGTACTCCCTGATTCTAAAATAAAAGTTGAAATTATAAAAGAAAAAAAAAACAAAACTAAAGTGAGCCTCTTTTCTTTCAACCCACTGAGGTATTGTAGAGCCATATATCCCAAACTGGCAGGTTGTGGTGTAAAAATGCAGCTCATCGACATTTAAAAACCAAACACTTGGTGAAACTGAGACTTGGTTACCAGTATAGGTGAAGGATTTTGTTTTTTAATTTATCCATGATTTGTCAGAAGCTTGGTGAGGAATCTTAGAGATACAGTCATGTGCCGCATAATCTTTCAGTCAATGATGAACCGCATATGCGAGATGGTCCCTACCCCGTCTCTACTAAAAATATAAAAATTAGCAGGGCATGGTGGCGGGTGCCTGTAATCCCAGCTATTCGGGAGGCTGAGGCAGGAGAATCGCTTGAAGCTGGGAGGCAAAGTTTACAGTCAGCAGAGACCACACCATTGCACTCCAGCCTGGGTAACAGAGCAAAATTCTGTCTCAAAAAAAAAAAAAAAAAAAAAAATGGAGCTAAAAAATTCCCATTGCCTAGTGATGTAGCTGTAACTGCGTAGTGCAATTGCTTTATTTTTTTTAAAAATAAATGTAGTGTAGCCTAAGTGTACAGTGTTTATAAAGTCTACAGTAGTGTACAGCAATGTCCTAGACCTTCGCATTCACTCACCACCCACTCACTGACTCGCCTGGAGCAACTTCCAGGCCTGCAAGCTCCATTCATTGCAAGTGTCCTATACAGGTGTACCATTTTTTATTTTGTATACCTATTTTATTTTTTATACCTATCGTATACCTTTTCTATGTTTACATATGTTTAGATACAAAATTATTTACTACTGTGACACAATTACCTACTTATTCAATATAGGCACACTTTTACAGATTTGTAGCCTAGGAGAAATAGACTGTACCATATAGCCTAGGTGTGGAGCGAGCTATATCATTTAGGTGTGTGTTGCTCTGTGATGTTTTCGCAACCACTAAATCACCTAAGGGTCCATTTCTCACAATTCATCCCCATCATTAAACAATGCATGGCCATACTTTAAAAGTTCTAGCTAGTTGCATAAATTACATGTTTGGTTCCTATCTTTCATTAAATCATATTGAAACTAGCAAAAAAGACAGTCTCACTTCATTTCATACTTGATCTTTCTGGTGACTAAGAGTATTCCAGGTTATGATTTGAGAGGGTCTGGAACATGGTGGTAGGTAAACATTTAAAGACTCTGGAGTCACACAAACGGGTTTGAATCCTGGATCTGCCATATCAAGATAAGATCTTTAACCTTTTCATTTCTCTCCTTGTAAAAATGAAATCAGTCTGAATAAATCATTTAGTCCAGGATCCAGTACTTTGTATGAATTTAATAAACAATTATTATTGTTATTAATGTCTACTACCAGATATTCCAACATGAGTTGAGAAACTCAGGCAATTTGCTGAGCGTTTTTGTTCATTGCCACCTTCTGAGTAAGCTTTGCCCTTTTGACTCCTGATGCAATACTTGTAGTTCATTAGTAATACAATTTAGATTTAGCATCTCAGCTACCAAGTCAGTATTTTTTCACCATCTTGAATCTGATTATGACATTTAATAGGGAAACAATTAGAGAAGAACAGTTGTTTTATAAAGAGATTAAAGAGTTATCATTTGAGAGGATCTAATTCATGCTTTGCTCGCAAATGCCATTAACTCAACTCTCAATACACACAACAGAGCAAGTCATGGGTTCAGGTTCAGGTGACAAGATGTCAAAGGCGTGAGCATCCATTTGCCTATCAAGGTTCCCCACATAGCTCATTCTGCGATTTTTTTGGTTATACTAATTCAATAAAGTCAGGGTATCTCTCTGTTGATAATATATAGTAAACATATGCTTTTATGCCATGAAATTTATAGAGAATATACAAGCAGATGAAACACTAAGCTCACAAACGACACTCACCAGAAATGAAACGGCACATAATTAATGCATTTTTCTGGTTTTAGATAATTATTTTAAGACATATCCCCAGATGATGCTTACTCTGTGCCTAACCCAGAGCTAACCAATCAAGGAGCAAAGAAAAGATATGGTGTGGCATCTGCTGTCAGATTTAGCTACAGTTAGGGTTTTCTGCTGATCAAAATTATTAACTGAGATCCCCAATGCCATGAGAAAAAATATATTACCCAAATGCAACCAGATAATGTCTGCATTGGCTAATAGATGATGTTAACGTTAGCCAGCTAAATGTGAAGTTGATTTCTTTTTGTAGATTGGATAGAAACAAACCTGCAACTAAATTTGAAATAAGCTAATGAGAAGAGCGGCATTTTTCTTTTTTTAAAAAACAATTTTTTCAGGTGACATTCATGCAAAATTAGCCATTTAAAAATGAACAATTCAGTGGCATTTTACATATTCACTGTGGTTTTGCCGCCATAACATCTATTTAGTTCCAAATATTTCCATAACCCCAAAGTAAACCCCATAAATAATAAAGCAGTTTCTACCAATTCCTTCCTCTCTCATCCCTAGCAACCACCAGTCTGCACTTTGTCTCCTTGGGTTTATCTATTTTGGATACTTTATATGAATAGAGTCATATAATACATGACCTGTTGTGTCTGGCTACTTTCACTTAGCATGTTTTCAAGGTGAATCCACATTGTAGCATGTATAGTACTTCATTTTATTTTACGGGCAAATAATATTTCACTATATGTATATAACACAATTTCTTTATTCATCCCTTAATGAACATTTGAGCTATTTCCACTTTTTGGTTATTGTAAATAGTGCTGTCATGAATTTAAGTATCTATGTACTTGTCTGAGTACCAGTTTTCAATTCTTTGGGATATATATATGTGTGTGTGTGTGTGTGTGTGTGTGTGTGTGTGTATATATATATATATATATAAGAGAGAGAGAGAGAGGGAGAGAGAGAGTTCCACTCTTGTTGCCCAGGCTGGAGTGCAATGGCGCAAATATATGTCTATGCCTGTATTTACTTGGAAAGTTGCTGGCAGCATATCTAACAAAATGGTAATGATAGTTACCTAATCTATCTTAAATATGGTGTAATAAATTCATATGTAAATAGTGAAATAAGACAAACCAAAATAGTGATTAATTCTACAAAGTGAAAAAGGTATTGTGAGTTGGGTGTCTTTTACTTTTCATTTTCCATATTTTCGTATTGTTTAAAACTTTTTATTTTTATTAAATATGAAAAGCAAATAAAAATAATTAGAAAGTTTAAAAACCAAAAAAATTTTATGCATACTTTACTATTTTGTAAAATACATAAAATGTAAAAATAAAAAACAGAAAAAGTAATACAAGCCAATGTGGAAACAAGTATTGTCCAGAAAACAACCGTGAAGAAATGATCCCATCCAGACTACAGGGAACAGATTGAGAGACCTCAGTGGCTTCCAGTTGCTAATGTGTGAGATTCCCACACTGGGTAACACAGGACTGTTTGACCAACAACCAACTGAATACTGGTTCTTGTTTCTCATTGTCATGGAATTTGCCGAATCTCACTTTCAGCTTCACAGAGGACTCTGTGAGCTCCAAGCATGAAAAGTGGCATTTATAACTCCCCCTAGATTTTCCATGTACCCAGGACACTGCCAGGCCAAAGGATGAATCACAGCTTCTTAGAATTGTGGAAGCCATTTTGGAAACAGCTGCCAAGTAACTAATGCTATTAAAAATAGCTCCCTAAAAAATGAATTGCTTATTTTAAGAAGACAAGAGTGGCTTGAATCTGTGCTGCTCGCGTTTTTCATCCACTGGGCACAGTGCCTGTGGATCCAAGAAAGCCCTGCTTGTCAGATGGGAATACCATCTGTACAGATGATGCCCTGCACATGTGAGAGCCTGGCATTTCTGGGCCAGGGCTAACCAGGGTAAAGTCTGAATCACCCTGTGTGGAATCACGGCCTACGAGCCGTGAACTGTGGGGCATGAATTCCAATTCCAGTTTCCTTACAGAAGTTTGCTCTTCAGATCACTGGTCCTGAATGTGGGGTGTGTGCAAGATGGGCCACTGGAAGTACAAGGAAAATTCTAGAAGGTGAATCTACATTTATTTTTTGACCTAATGAAAATAAGCAGGAAATTAAGTTTTGCTGATGGTTAATGTGCAGATTGATACTAGAGTGTCGACTCAGCCCGTAGCAGGCGATTCTCTTCCCCACGAGTTCCGTGAGGAAATGAACCCATCCAGACCCATCCCATGGCGATGGGATTGATGGAGACAGGCTCCCATGTTTGTTTCTTGCCCCCTGTGTTGCAAAGTGGGGCAGTTAACCTATTTCTGGCTTAAACAGTATCATAAATAAACAAAGCCAAGCCCTAGTTAAAGTAGTAAGAACAGACTTCAATCAGCACTTTGATTTGTGCAGAGGTGACTGGGCATTTTAAAGGGAGAGTGAGGGAATGGGGAGGGGTGTGAGTGGGGGACTCAGGAGAGTCAAGGAAGTGAAAAATCATGAAAGGTGGGAGGGAGGGAGGTTGGTCCATGTGGAACCCATCTGGGTTTTCTAAGTGCTGCTTCTCAAAGTGCTGCCTTTCTGGAGGCTGGGAGACAGGGTACTTATCTTCAGGTTTTGGCTGAAACAAACAGTAAACTCCTTGGGAAGCCCTGCGGGCACTTTAAGGATGTTAGGGCATCCTAGAGATGCAGTCTTGAGCTGCTAGAAACTAGATTAGGTTTGTTCCAGCCTTTATAGGCTGAGGATGAGGCCTAGTGGAGAAGGGGCTCAGTGGAGCTCGACTGGAGTTTGGTCCAGAAGAGAGTCTTTGTCAATAGCTCCGCAGACATCATCTAAGAACGTAGGATCATTGTCACATTTTGTAATGAGGTGAAGGAATGACCATACAAATAGTTTATGCCTCTTAGAGGCTCATAAGTTATCTCAGGGCAAATAAAGTACAGTTATAAAGTTTAATGATGAATTAGAAATTTTTCATTTACAAAAAGACAAGTGTGCCAAATTTGGAAAATATTTAATAATGACGTTCTTGTCACTAGAACAATGATGTTTTTGAAAACAAAGCAAAATATATACACAGGAACACACACATTCTTATATAACGTGGAGGTGACAAATTAACAGTAACAATGAAAGTACTTTTCAGAAGCAACTCATGTGACAAAGAGAGCAGTCTGCAAATATTTCCACTGGTTATGTGATACGTTTTTCCAAAAATTTTGTATTTCTCCTCTCTAAACAAATCTATAATAATACCAGATATGGTTAAATGCATCTGCCTTGAGTCATTCAGAACCCCTATGGGCCTACCCCTCATTCCTAAACTCCTCCAGCTATTCTCCCTGTCCTAGAAGTCAGGTGCCAGACTTCAGACCACCCAGCACAATGGGAGCCACAGCAGAGCCCAGGTCCAGCCCAATGGCATGCACGAAAGCCGTGGCTTCCGCAGTCTCTGCCTGCAGCCAGGGAACATAACCCAGAAGGCAGAAAAACTGAAATGGTTCATCTTTGCAGGATATTATAAAAATAACATCAAAATTATAAAAAAATAAGAATTTTGTTCAATTTATTACACTGTATTTTAATTACAATTAGGAGGAGAGGATAGCCTGCCAACTTATTTTCTGTGTATAGGACCTACACAGAAAATAGGTAATATCTCATTCTGATAAATTTTCTGGTTTTGAGCAAATGTGTATAATGTAATATACTAATTTATAACAATATATAAGGAACACATGCTCAAAAGCTTTTTTACTAATAGGGCTTCACATTCAGAAAAGTTGGGAATCTACTGCTTTAGACTTGTCTGCCCTGAGTACACGCAGCCCTGGGTGGAGGCAGGATAAGGAGGTCCAGCTGACGGGCTGAACACCTGTAGGCCAGAGAGAAGCTTCTTGGGCCTTGGAAGGGGTGGATGTGACAGTCTGGCCTTGATGTCAAGTCTTCAGAGCATCTAACCCATAATATTAAATGTTACCCAGAATGTCATCTGACAAGGATCCTTCCAATTAGATGTGATGCCATATTAGCACATAGCATGCTCAGGGCCTTAATAGCTATCCTTTTAGGGTCCTAACAACCTCCCAAGCATTCACCAACACCTGAGCCTTCATTTGCTCTGCCATTCTGTTGATGCTGTGTTCTTTCCATTCTCTTTAGGGCCAGAAGAAGCCTCTAAGTCTCACACATAAAAAATAAGTTGGCAGAACACCCTCTTCTCCTAATCGTAATTAAAAAGCAATGTAATAGGGACTCCATGTTTGGATCCCTTTCCACAAACGCTCCCTTCATGGAAGCCTGTCTTCTCCTCCTAAGCTCCATCTCTCTCTGTTCCCTTCCACTCAGTGAGGAAGCTGCTTTCCTCTCCTGCATTCCATCTTTCTAGATTCTTTCACTCAGTATGAGAGTTAGCTGTTTCTTTCTCTCTCCTTCTCCTGTTTCTCTCTCTCTCTCTAAATAAATCACTTTCTACAAAAAAAAAAAACAAAACAGTGTAATAAACTGATTAATATTCTGACTTTTTGATGACTTTAATTTTTTTAATATCCTGCATCAAATTTTATTCCAAAAATTCTGACTCTATGTGTGTGCGTACATGCGCGTGTGTGTGTGCGTGCATGCGCATGTGTGTGTCTGCCCCTGATTTGCTGTAAACATTGACAGCTCTGCCTTGGTTAACCTAGCACAGGTTCTCCTTGCCACGTTGTAGCTTTGGTTCAACAAAGATGATGCAGTCGGGATAGTCATGAGATCCTGGCACCACCGCTTCCTGCTCCTCCTCTTCTGCTCCCTGGTTTTTCTCGACATTTCCTGGTAATTCATTAGGTGATGCTGTCTTTATTGCTGCCAAGGTTTTTCCCACCCATATGTACTCTACTCATTTATTGCCATGGATACTCATTTAGTTGGGTTCGATGATGACAATGGCTTGACACTGGGAAGATTAATGACTCAATAATTGTCAAGACAAGATAAATGTGAGGTTAAGTTGATTGTATGGATTGTTTCTTTGGAAGCTGGTGGAGCGTCTCGTTATGCTACCCCTGCAACCTGAACCTTGGGTGACTGCACTGGGGTGGTCCATTGTCCCACGATGTTTGCAGTCATTGGCATATTACCATGGTTTCTTCTTTCCTTCTCATATTTTCTCTAAGATGCAAACTAGAAAGTAATTCTTCTAGATTGCTGGAACCAGTGCTTAATGAGTGAGATATTAATAAAAAGGAGTTACAAATGGATGTATATGCTCATCTAATGAGTAGACACTGCTTACACAGCCATTCAAAGATTTTAACCACGTATTTCTCTGACTATATGAACTAGACACATTTCTTCTCCACAGTGGGATGTAATGTATGATATGAGGGGCACTTAGGTAGAAAACATATTTTAATTTTGAATGCAAAAACGTAAAATACAATAAGGAAAAAGGTGACACAAAGGAGAGAAATTGAAATGTGCATCTGTGGCTAAGTACTCCAGGGAGATATTCAGAGTTCTAAATGCAAACTTCACTCTTGGGGGGGATTCCACTTATGCAGAAGCTGGGAATGGTGTGGGGGAGATCACTGCATTTGGAGGGAGAAGACGCATCTCTTTGCTCTGATTTTACCCTTTGCTACTTTGCTCAGTTCACTAAAGTGGTGAGCCCCACTTCTCCAGTGGCTGTGATGGAAGGTTCTATTTACCATGTGCCGAGAACTGTCCTGCTAATTAGACAAGTAACCTGTTGAAGCATCTTGTTTTTACTGATAAATAAACAGAGGCACAGAGAAATTGAACAATGTACCTCAAATCACACAGCCGACAGTTGGAGGAGGCAGGATTTTGAATCTAAGCATTTGAGCCCCAGAATCTACTTGTAGTCAGTGTCCTAAACATTTTTTAAAGCAAGTGTTTTCAAATATTTTCTCCTCCTTTTATGTCTTCTCTATTTAAAAATGTCCCCACCTCCCTTCCAAATCTCTCCAATTGAAGAAGGAAAAGGAAGGGCTAAAGATCTTTTAGTGGCAAATGGAGCAACTGAGAATGAAGCAATAAAGTCAGGGAAATGAATAAAACGTGTTCACAGGAAGAATTCACTCAAGATTCTATACTTCACTTCTTGACCTCTCTACATGATCCTTTTTAAGGTCATTTTTGGAATATTTTGGATGAGAACATGGAATTTGAATATTTTCAAGTAGGAGAAAACATTGAAACACCATATTTTTGAATAAACATAAGGAAAGAGAAGGAAGAGAAGAAGGGAAGAAGGGAGAGAGGAAAGAAGGAAGGAAGAGAGGGGAAGAAAGAAAAGAGGGAAGAAGGAAGGAAATGAAGGAAGAAGAAAGGAAAGAAGGAGGAAGTGAAGAAAGAAGGAAGAAAGAAAGACCCCGTGACATTTCTTCAAGTTTAGGAAAGCTAATAAAGAGTAAATGGAAAGGGTTTGTCTAGCTTACATTTGCAGGCACTCATAATACTCATCAAGCAAACGACTCCCTCCAAAAGCCAACTTTCACACATTGGTGATCAAGCTTCTGCAGTTGTTGCCACATGCCAACCAGCCCAACTTTGAATTTTTCTTACAAATTCAAATTCAACATGAAAATGTTTCTGAACTTGAGATTGTAGTCCCTCTCTTCCTCCTTGGCTAAATGTGACTGCCTTCTTTTGTGTTAGGACCTTGCCACCCCTTCTTGCTTTCTCTGGAAGCTAAACTGCAAAGGAGAAAAGCCTCACTCTTAAGGATGGTTTATTTGACCTGGGGCATGAGGTAGAAAAGTCAAGCTAAGAAAAGTCGAGGAGCTTTCCAGTCTCTGTCTTATATTTCATGTGTCTCAGAAAATAAACACGAAGACGTGAATGTGGGAAATTGATAATATTAAACATGTTAAGTCCTGATAGGAGTGACGAAGTCATGGACACTTCAGTGAGTGGACACAAGGCTGTTTTCAGAAATAAGCCATGTGAACGATGAGCTTTGTTTGAACTCTCGGGGGAGAGGGGGCTCATGGAACTTCTGGTTAGAGTGAAGGTGACCTCTGTCTGGGAACTCCCAGTTAACTTCTCCCTGTGGCCACTTCCTGCTGTCCCACGCTGTGCTCTGCTCTGGTCTCCTCCCCTCATTTGTCTTGAGTTCATCTCTCCATGGATCCTCAAGGATTTTAAACGAAATTTTTAAAGTTTCTCTAGTCTAGGTCAACTTCCTACATTCACTCTTGGTCATCTTCCATTCATTTGTCATGCTGCCACTAGAGATCCTGCTAAGAGGCCATTTCGAACTTGTTTTTCTCTTTCTCAAAATCACTCTTGGGGTGGTAAGACAACTCTTTATGATACTACAATGATAGATACATGTCCTCTGAGTAGGGATGTACAAAACTCATAGACATACGACACCAAGAGTGAACCCTAACAGAAACTATGGATGTTGGGTGATGATGATGTGTGGATGCCGGTTCGTTGATTGTGTAACAAATGTTCCACTCCGGTGCAGAGAAGGCTATTGGAGGACACTAGGGGGTGTATGGAAACTCCCTATACTTTTTGCCGTCATTTGTTATGAACCAAGAACTGCTTTAAAAAATAAAGCCTACTGAAAAGAAAACACAGCACCCAATGACTTCCCTTGCATTGGAGATAAATGCACGACTGCTGTTAGCACCATGGAGGGCAAGATACTGAGCCCCTAGATATGCTGCTTCCTTTACCTGGAATGTTCTCTTCCCCTCCTCCCACTGCCATCTGTAATTCTTAGCTCAGCATACACCAACACAAGAAAGCTTTCTCTGACTCCCCAGACTGAGCCAGGATAGGTCCCTTTGGTAAAGGCTTAAGAACCAATTAAACTATACATTGTGTAGTGCATTGTTGAATGTCTGTCTTCCATCAGAAGGTAGAGTCCATCAGAGCAGGACGATAACTGACCTGTTTATGACTGTGTCCCCAGCATCTAATGCAGAGGCACTCAATACATATTTGAGGGATAACTGAATAAAGCAATTAAATATTTACAAAAAGTAGCCACATTCATTTTCTATTTAATCTGCTTGTATTTGGAAGATAGGCATATTTACTTCATTTTATAAATAAAAAACCCCTGAGGCTTAGAAAAGTTCGATGACTCTGTAACAAGTGGTTGAGCAAGGATTAGGATTTGTATATTTTAAATTTAAGTTGAACATTCCTTCTGCTGCCCGACACTGCCAATCTCCAACACTTAAAATGTATCAGTCACTTAACTGTATTAAGCACATTTGTTCTAACTGAAGCATTTGTGGGTGGTCAGAGATTTTACTACTTATATTATTAGCTAACACACCATGATTTTAGCAAGGTGTCCACCTCCTCCATGCAAGCTTCAACCGCTTTCTTTTTAGCTATATGTCTGGAAACACACAGAATTGTATGCAGAGTGTCTATGTGCATGAGTAAATACACATGGTATATTGGCTATATGGTTTATAATATACAAACATATTCTAAACATCCTGTGTATATCAAATAGATTAACAGTTGCCCTGCAGACCTTGTTAAGTATACTCAGCATCACAGAGGGCTCCTTCTTTATAAGATAAAAAATGATATTCTGAGGATGTTTAGACATACTGGAGAAGTAGGGAATGTCTGGAACCCTAGTCCCACCTAAGAGGGTTCAAGAAGAGGCCAGAGCAGTAGGGGCTTTGCCGTGGGCCCCTGGGAGATTGCAGTAATAAAAGACTATCAAAAGTGAAGATAATGAACTCTTAGATTTAAAAATAAGCTGGTATTGGAGATGAATTCGTTATTTGTTCCCAAGAGGACACACAAATTAAAGAAGATATTCCTCCATGCTCTGCAAAACAAGACAACACATAGGCAAATATTCTAAAACAAATAAACTTTGAGGATAAACAAATATTAAATCATTTAAAAATCTATTAGAGAACCTATTATGAGTCAAGTTCTGTGCTCAATGTCGTGAGTAAAGTATGAGTTATTAAAGTCATTTCCACTCGAGCATTTAATAAAGACATTGCTGTTTCACTAATTTTGCATTTTATTACAAATGCCTGAACTCAAAAAACATTTTCTCACGCTGAGAAAAGTGCTTATCGTTCATAATGTAAATTTAACCAGTGCCTGATATCCAAATATCCCTTAGTCCAGATATTACCAAGTATTCAGACCAGAGCATCCAAGTTGCAAAAAAGAAAAACGAACAACTGATAGCTCATCCAAATAGCTGCATGAATTGTGCATTTCAATATAACCTTGAGATATATAATGCCATAAGTCGTTTTTTAGTAGGTGAAGATGGTAGCAAAAATTAGCACACAAGTTTTAAATATGTATTTTAAATTAAAAAGTACTCTGCTTTCTTTCTTTCTTTTCTTTTCTGAGACACAGTCTCACTCCGTCACCCAGGCTGGAGTGCAATGGTGCGATCTCGGTTCACTGCAACCTCCGTCTCCTGAGTTCGAGTGATTCCCCCTGCCTCAGCCTCCCAAGTATCTGGGATTACAGGTGTCTGCCAACACACCTGGCTAAGTTTTGTATTTTTAATAGAGATGGGGTTTCGCCATGTTGGCCAGTCTGGTCTCGACCTCCTGACCTCGGGTGATCCACCCTCCTTCGCCTCCCAAAATGCTGAGCCAGCACAGCACCTGCCAAAAAGTACTCTGTTTTCGAATGTAATTATCCCTTAGGGGACACTTGGGATATATAAGAACCTTCCCCTACCTGGTCTTCTAGAAGGTCCAGCCTCCAGAAGCTGTTGTGGCCATTGCCCTTTTGCTGGTAATAAGTGTAGCCTCAGGTAAGAGAAGAGTTAGTCATAACAGGCCTCAGTTTGGAAGACCAGGCACTCTCCTGGTCTTTCTGAGAGCAGCTACCTAATAGGCAGCCAGCAATATTTCATGGCTGGGCATTTGGTTCCTTTTACATAACTATTTCTGGGTATGCTTTTAGAAAATATTTCTAATATTTTGCCTTTTCATTTAAAATGATTTTTGATTTAGAAAATGGTTGTCAAAATACTAAATGAATTTTTGGTATAGCCTTCACTCAGTCCACCAAATGACAGGACAACTTTCAAAAATGGCTGAATCCTATTATCTAATCTGCACACCTTCCTCAAATTTCACCCATTGTCATATGAAGCCCTTTTCCTAACCTAGGATCTGATTCACAGTCACATGTGGCATTTAGTTGTCATGTTTCCCTGGACCCCGTTAATCTGAAATAGTCTCTCTTTCTTTGTCTGTCATGAGCGTGACATTTTCAAGAATTCTGGCTAGTTCTTGCTGATACTATTTCTCAGTTTGGGTTTGCTTGTTACTTCCTGTGATTAGATTCAGATGACATATGAACTTATGGACGCACCCCAGAGTCCCGCTGTGTACTTCTCAGTGCATCACACGAGGAGTACACAAACCATTTGCCCATTCCATTCCTGGTGATAGTGACTTCGATCACTTGGTTAGTTGTGTGTCTGCCAGCTTCCTTCACCGTAAATAGATTATTTTTCTCTTTGTAATTAATAAGTGTCTTGTGAGAAGATACCTTGAGATTATGTAAATATTCTGTTTCTCATCATGCTTAATGTTTTTGCCTGCTAATTTTAGACTTTACTAAAATAATGATCTCTATGGTGTTTGCCAAATGGCAATTTTCTATTTCCATCATATCTTTTACATTTAGTAGTTAAAAATTTACCAACAAAGAGCTTTCTTTTTCCCCCATTTATTTCTTTATACAACTATATCTTTATATCAGTATGGAATCACAGATGTACTCCTACTTTCACTGACTGAGAGGGCCTGGAAGCAATCACACCCCAATATCAATAAGCACATACGTTACCTAAAACGTCTATTGCATTCTGATTCCAGGTCTGGGGCAAGGAAAGTACCAGATAAACGTGGAACATTTTGAGGTGCCAGGAAGTAAGGGAGATCTCAAAAAATAATATGGGAATGTAGGTATGTAGACTCAATTTGAAAGGACTCCTCATGGCCAAATCTGGGAAAATTTGAGAAAAATAAATGATAATAACAATAAATTATTAATATGACCCATAATAATATGAAAATCCATGAGTCTAAACTGATATAGATGAATAATTGGATATGCTTTTAAATAACCTATTTATTCATATTCTCAGGAGCCATGACATTTTAATAATAAAATATTTATATTCCAGGGAAGAATACCTTTTTGAGGGCTGGTTATGATGCTTCTGGTATAAGATAATGGATGGAGCTCATCTGCCTTCCCACTGTCTTAAGGTTCACCTTAATAAATGACACAATGTTGGGTTTCAAAAATGAAACATCATGATGCTAGAATACATTTTAAAAGTCCCAATTGTGGACCAAAAACTTTGAGGAATTATTGAATATATTAGAACAGATGGGATATAGGCTTAAATGTGATACAAGGAGCTGAGATGAAAATTATACTCTTCATCTTCTGAATTTTTGGTTGAAATAAACCCCACATTTACATATATATACTTATAGTGTTATGAGTCGATACACATTTGTTAAGTATAAGTACTATAAATATTTAGACAAATCTTTATAATAGTACCCGTAGTATAACTTAATCTCATGTAATCCCTATAAGAAACATATCTAAATTTAATCATGTCTAATATTCCTAAATGTGGTTGAATAATATTTTCGGTAAATTAATTGCAAGCTGGCACACATATGGAGAGTGAATATCTCTGATTCTCTATTACTTAAACTATGTCTTGAACTAAGAATTTAAAACCTTGAGTTGGTGATTTTCATTCATTAAGCCTTCCAGCATAGTCAAAGGTAGCCAGTTTATCCTACAGTGCTAAAATTTCCTCATCTTCAATTAGCTCTTTATTTCATATAAACACAGCTAGTAATTTACATATGGTGTAGCGAAAAGAATACAGAAATTGAATCCATAAATTTGTGTTTGGACCAAGTGTCTGTCACTTACAGTTTTGGCTACACACATAAGTCGTTTAAAAATCTCTTCGGATCTTTTTTACCTGCTTCTGCATTCACTTTTCTTCCCCCCTCATCCTCTAGTCCTGGTCTTCTAGATCCTTGTATATTACATAGCAGAGAGGATGATAACAGGACTTTGGAATTAAATAACCTAAATTTAAGTCCTGTCTTTCAGCTGACTAGCTTGGAGGCCTTGAACTACTCCGTGCTCCCATTTCTCCATCTGTAAAATAACAGCAATGACAACAATAAAGCCTTCCTCATATGGTTACTCTGAGGGTCAGTCTGAATGCAATCAGGCTCTTAGTTGTAGAAAGATATCCATTCTAACTAGTTTTAGCAGAAAGCAGTGTTTATTAGAAGATATCAGGTTTCCTACAGAATATGTCAGAGCCAGGGAACCAGGCTAAGAAGCTACAGAGTGAATAGTCCCAACCATATAATATGTGTAAACACCACTGCTGTAGTGAGGACTGGAGACCCAAAACCTCATTGCAACTGCCCGCCTGCATGTCAAGTGATCCAATACCTTCATGCAGGCCACCCAGGTTGCTGCCTTCCACCTGAAAGACTTCTCAGAAAGCATTGGTCACAGGTAAAGTTTCAGCAGCAGAGGAGTCTAGAAGGTGTACTTTACAAAATTTTCTGTGTCTATATTATAGGTAGATAAATTAGAAGGGGGTCATAATAAATGCCAACTGAGCAATAGCTACACAATTTGTACTTTGGGGTTCTTAAATTTTGGGTTCCCATACTTAAGGTTACAGACCAATATGCTCCTGCTTAACTATTGCTCAAAGGAATGAAAAAAAGTCTCTCAACCTTTCCCAAAAAACGAGGGTCAAATGCCTCATTGGTCCTTGCATTCAAGTCTGGGTGATGCTCACTTATCCTCTGATTTAGTCATGATCCCTAAGTGATATCTTTTAACTATGAACAAAATTGATAACAGAATCGCTGCTAACATACCTCTATGAGATAGTTGGTGGAAGCGGGAGGGGGAATGGAAGAAAATGTGGGTCTTTCTTTTTCACAGTCCTCACTTCTGCAACTGGTCACAAGGCTCTATTTGGGATTTATAACTTCTATCCTCTCCATTTCGTTCCATTTTCACCTTGCCCTCAGCTATCACCTCAGCTGGTTGAGATTTTTACCTAGTGACATAAACTTTGATTCTTGAGTGATCTGGTTCCTTGTCTGGTTGTGTAAGTTGCTGTAGTCATCTGATAAATTTTACAAGTCAACCTGGCAGTACAGGGAGGCACCCTAAAGGGTACCCTGGTTCCAGGCATCCTGGTCCACGTCCTCAATATATGGCAGCAGCTCCAGTTTCCCCTGATTGTGAGATCCACCATCCTATCCATTATTGCCTTTCATTCCATGGCAGGAGGAGGGTGAAAAGACTTGGTGGAAGTCTCAACTTCCAGATCGATAGAAATGATGCCATGAATTCCATCTTTTGACTCTAATGCAAGAGTGTCTAAAGTCATGGGAATAGAAAATGAACATTTTGCAAGGGGATCATTTGTTGTAGTAGTGTAAGAAGCCACTTCTACTTTCACCCCTTTGTTCCTGAACCAACGTACAGTGGCTGTAAAAGAACAGCAATGAAGAGCATACAGTACAGCCCGGAGGACAGCACTCCACATTTGCACGGTGTTTCCCTGTGAAAGAAGTCTTACTGAGTCTTGTTTTCTCCAAGGCTTTCTGAGCAAAGGGATGCGTGCTGAGAGCAGAGAATCCCATCTGTATTAATCATGTCTTTTATCTTCTGTATTCTGATTTATTCGTATCTGAGGCCTTGCTAAACCTGAAGGGACTGCCTCTCTCAGGAGTAGCCAATTCCTAGATAGTCAAGGACCATCTGACTAACGTGAGAGATAGAGGGGAGCATGCCTTTCATATGCAAATTAACCAATCCAAAGCCTACACCCCCATGCCTCCTCTAGCTAGCTCTCACACTCTGGTCTACTACGCACCTGCCCTAATCACCCCAAGGCCAAGTACCAGACAACTAGGGACAGCCCCTATGCCCTAGAGCCCACTGAAATTATTCACACTAGCCAAGCCAAAGTGTGCTTACCCTCCCGTCTGTATCCTTTCAGGTAGAAATAAAGGCTCTTGCACATGTTTTTCCCTCTGCCTCCTGGCTGACCCTGGTGCTTCCTGGTGTGCCCCCAGCCCAAGGCCATGGCATGGCTCCCACTCCTTAAGAATTGCAGCAAGCTACACTTTCAATGGCTAATGTCTCCTGAGCTGCTGACCTCACCATATCTGAATAATAATAAAACCTATGTTTTAAAACACCATTCATATCAGCCATTGCCTTAATTTGCTCACTGTAAAACCAGGTTCTTGAATAAAAGCAATGTTGGCTAAGATGCTATCATGGTGAATAATAACTGCAGGACTGTGTTCCTTACAGAAGCGTGGCAGAAAGATAACACAAACTTAAGTCTAGAAAATGTGGCTTTTCCATTAGAAATAAATATAACTACCTGCCTCCAAGCTAGCTGACAGTCCTTATGTGCTATGGTGGTGTAGTTGGGGTTCAACTTTGTTTCTGCTGGGTACTACCTAGAGAAGACTTGGAGACGTTCAGTTCAGTGTTAGAGCCCATGTATAACCTCTGTCTCTGCCTTCATGGCTGCTTTGTTCATAAACCTACTGAGCCTAAAGCACTACAATGGCTGGGAAAACAGACTCACTTCCATTCATCTAGTCTATCGGATTAGTGAGGGCTCCTCTGCAGGGGAAGAATTTTGTAGCTCATCACCCTGCAGTATCAGGTTCACTAAGGCCTAGGACATTACTGTACAT
The DNA here is from genome assembly GCA_036589455.1 of Ateles fusciceps. NCBI lineage: Eukaryota > Metazoa > Chordata > Mammalia > Primates > Atelidae > Ateles > Ateles fusciceps. The sequence goes on from JAZHEH010002229.1 coordinate 2,979,478, forward strand.
GACTATAGACTTCATAAACACTGTACATAGGCTACAGTAAGTTTATGAAAACAGTAAAGTAATTACACCGTGGGATTACAACAGCTACAACGTCACCAGGCGACGGGAATTTTTCAACTCCATTATAATCTTTTGGGACCACCATCATGTGTGTGGTCTGTTGTTGATTTAAAATATGGTTCTGTGTTGTGTGACAGTATCTGCAGCAGCATGCACAGTACCTTAAATAGTGGCTGTCATGTAGCAAGCTCTCAACAAGTTCTAAAATATTTTATGTACTATTTTTTCTACTTGACTGACCTGCCCTATTTTACTGCCATACACTTCCTGATACACTGCGGACCCTAAGATGAGGATACTTTTTTTTCAATAAAACAAAGTCTATCAGGTTTGTCAAAGATCAGCAATGGAGAAAGGATTCCCTGTTTAATAAATGGTGTTGGAAAAACTGGCTATATGCAGAAAACTGAGCTGGACCCCTTCATTATACCTATACAAAAATTAACTCAAGACTTAAACATAAGACGTAAAACCATAAAAAGCCTAGAAGAAAACCTAGGCAATAACATTCAGGACATAGGCGTGGACAAAGCTTATGACTAAACACCAAAAGCAATGGCATGACTAAAACACCGAAAGCAATGGCAACAAAAGCCAAAATTGACACATGGGATCTAATTAAACTATAGAGCTTCTGCACAGCAAAAGAAACTATCATCAGAGTGAACAGGCAACCTACAGAATGGGAGAAAGTTTTTCCAATCTATTCGTCTGACAAAGGTCTAATATCTAGAATCTACAAGGAACTTAAATTTACAAGAAAAAGAAATCAAAAAGTGAGTGAAGTATATGCACAAACATTTCTCAAAAGAAGACATTTATGTGGCCAACAAACATATGAAAAGTTGCTCGTCATCACTGGTCATTAGAGAAATGCAAATCGAAACCACAATGAGATACCATCTCACGCCAGTTAGAATGGCGATCATTAAAAAGTCAGGAAACAACAGATGCTAGAGAAGATGTGGAGAAATAGGAACGCTTTTACACTGTTGGTGGGAGTGTAAATTAGTTCAACCACTGTGGAAGACAGTGTGGCAATTCCTCAAGGATCTAGAACCAGAAATACCATTTGACCCAGCAATCCCGTTACTGGGTGTATATCCAAAGGATTCTGCTATAAAGACACATGCACACATATGTTTATTGCAGCACTATTCACAATAGCAAAGACTTGGAACCAACCCAAATGCCCATCAGTGATAGACTGGATAAAGAAAATGTGGCAATATATACCATGGAATACTATGCAGCCATAAAAAAGGATGAGTTCATGTCCTTTGCAGAAACCTGGATGAAGCTGGAAACCATCATTCTCAGCAAACTAACACAGGAACAGAAAACCAAACACTGCATGTTCTCATTCATAAGTGGGAGTTGAACAATGAGAACACATGGACACAGGGAGGGGAACAACACACACCAGGGCCTGTCAGGGAGTGGGGGGCTGGGGAGGAATAGCATTAGGATAAATACCTAATGTAGATGATGGGTTGATGGGTGCAGCAAACCACCATGGCACGTGTATATCTCTGTAACAAACCTGCATGTTCTGTACTTGTATCCCAGAACTTAAAATATAATTAAAACAAAAATCTATATAAAGAGGCAGACAAAAAGAAAGGCAGAAAATGTGCATTTATAGAGTGCCTATGAGAAACCATGCATCAGGCTGGATATTTTCAATATTCTCTCTCTCTTAGGATATGTCAAATGAAATCTGCAATACCTTTGGTCTCTTTCGTCTAGACGCAATTGAGAAAGTACTTAGAGATGTATCTGACCAAAGAGATCAACAGGGGAATGAAATCAGCCTTTCTGTGGTGTCTGCTTGTCCAACTTTTCTCCCACAGGGTTAATTTTTTGTGCCTTCACCTGGCTGTCATTCTTATACACCCAAGGTCACTGTGAATAATGAAATATTTAAATCTAGTCAGCCTTAGAATGGTGTTCTGGACGTGACCTCGCAGTGAGTTTAACTGCCCAGCTCTAGTTAAGTAAAGATTACGCTAAAGCCTTAATTCAATTTCTGATAGCTAAATGTAGACACACACGAAACAGGGAATAAATTCATACCACACATGCCTCAGTGAGCTTGCCTTGAGGTGACCCCTCAGAACTGGGCCTCACTTGCTGGGGCTCCATCTACTGGCTGTGCCTCCTGTAGACTCAAGCTATTCAAATGGTGTTTTGGGAACAGGTACAGATGTGCTGGGCTCTTGGGACTGCCAGGTGGGCCCTAGAGCAGCTGAAGTCCCCGGAATCAGCTGCTCTCCATCAGTAGCAGCCTTGTCAGCATACACTGGTGTGTCGCGTACAGCAGTCTATGTGGCAGGAGATGTGAAGAAGTTGGAAAGCACGCTACAGTTTCTCATCACTGCTGATCTCCTTTCCCTAAGGAATACTTTTCATAAAGTCTTGGTCCTTGACTAAGTCCTAGACTTAGTCCTTTATTATTATCATCATTTTGATATGTGGATTGCAGTGGTGTGATCATAGCTTACTGCAGCTGCCAGCTCCTGGGCTCAAGTAATCCTCTTGCCTTCGCCTCCTCAAGCTTTGCGATTATAGGCATGAACCACTGCGCCCAGCCTTAGTCCTTGACTCTTTGAGTGTGTCAAAGAGAGATCCAATCCGGTAACTTTGTATGAAGAAATTGGCCTGGGAAAGGCAGGCAAGAAAGAAGTCCTGTGTGGTATCACATTAAAGATAACTTTTGACTAAAGATTGATTAAACCAGATAAAATATTTTCATTCATGATTACCAAACTCTTTGTGACATATGCACCAGGAAAGAAAATCAGTTCTCTAAACATTATTCTCTAAATATATACAAATGCTTCCAGGAAAATTGTTAACTGCTTTGTCTTTTGTTTCCTCACCTGTGATAGCTATTAAACTGGATGGCCACTCTGGTTATTTCTAATTCTAACGCTGCGTGAATCTACATGAAAACATGAAAAGATTGTATACTAAAATTTTAGGTAGAAGAGTAGTTTTTTACCTAAGCCTCTAAAAGCCTTGGAAGATAACCTAGGAAATACCATTTGGGACATATGATCTGGCAAAGATTTCATGACAAAAGCAACTGCAATGAAAACAAAAATCGATAAATAGGACCTAATTAAACTAAAGAGCTTCTGCACACCACAGAAACTATCAACAGAGTGAACAGACTACCTAGAGAAAGAGAAAACATTCACAGACTAGGCATCTCACGCAGGTCTAATAGCCAGAATGCATAATGAATTTTAACAAATGGACAAGCAAAAAACAAACAACCCGATTAAAAAGTGGGCAAAGGATATGAAAACTTCTCAAAAGATGACGTATATGTGGCCCACAAACATGTAAAAAATACTCAGCATCACTAATCATTGGAGAAATACAACCCAAAACCACAATAAGATACCATCTCATACCAGTCAGAATGGCTATTAGTAAAATGTCAGAAAAGAACAGACGCTGGTGAGGTTGCAGAGAAAAGGGAATGCTTATAAACTGCTGGTGGGAATGTAAAAGAGTTTAGCCATTGTGGAAAGCAGTTTGGCAATTTCTCAAAGAACTCAAAGCAGAATTACCATTTGAGTCAGTAATCTCTTTATTGGGTAGATACATAAAGGAATATAAATTATTCTACTACGAAGACACACGCATGCATATGTTCATTGCAGCACTATTCAAGCTATCGAAGACATGGACTCAACCTAAATGCCCATCAATGATAGACTGGATAAACAAAATGTGGTACATGTACACTATGGAATACTATGCAGCCATAAGAAAGAATGAGTTCATGTTCTTTGCAACAGGGATGGAGCTAGAGGCCATTATCCTAAGTGAAGTAACTCAGGAGTAGAAAATCAAATAACAGATATTCTCACTTATAAGTGGGAGCTAAACATCAAGTATATATGAACACAAAGAAGGGAGCAGCAGACACTGGGGCCTATTTGAGGGTGGAGTTGGAGAGGAGGGTGAGGATGGAAAAACTACCTATCAGGTACTGTGCTTATTATCTGGTGGTGATGTAATCTGTATACAAAGTCTCCATGATGTGCAATTTGCCTGCATAACAAACCTGCATGTGTACTAAAATGCAAGTTAAAGAAAGAATGGATTTTAAGTGACACTAGGGCCTTTGATTGAATTGATTGTACTGAATTGAGGCAAATGATGTCCTAGGAGGAAATAGTGGCTTTCTGCTTACCTCCAGTGAAGTGATCATTATGAAAAGCATTAATACTTTCCCGTAATTTCCTTCTTGAACAATTGTGAGAAATTAAGGTTCATTTTAATCATTCAGCACCTTGTTTATCACATTATTCATTTGTATTTAGCATCTAAATTAAATGCATGCATTATCACAGGTAAGTGCATTTGTTTCACATCTTGTATGATATACTGTGATATTAGCATTTATAAAACATAAACAGTGATGACACATGTGTTCATTTTCTCCAGCTCAAAAGGAGCTGGAGCTAATGAAACGGGATCTCAGTGCACAGCCTCATCTGCTGCCTGCCTGCAGCAAGACCACCTGAAAATTGGGAGCCGTCATTACTGTGAAGCTTACGGCAGAGTTTAATAAGATTGGCAAGAACTTATGAGCTTCTGAGAAGGAAACATCCACAGGCAAAAGCCAGACCTTCTCTTCTCACCAGCCAGCATGAGGTACCACAGGGCACTCCGTTTAATACAACTGGAAAGGGAATTCCAGCACTCTGATTTCTTAAGTCTCTGCTCACCATTGCAGGGACATCTCCTTCTAAGCTCTCTTTGGATTCATGAGGTACTAAATTTAAGATGATGGGCACTTCATTTATTTTCTCAACAACCGTTCATCTGGTATGTGTTACATGCTATGTACACAGTGATGAGAAAGACAGGGTCCTCCACTGTAGAACCTTGTGGTCAAGTCAAATAGGAGAGGTGGTAGGATCCAGAGGCAAATTAAAGTAGCCTCTTGATATGGTTTGGCTGTGTGTCCCCACCCAAATCTCATCTTAACTTGTACTCCCATAATTCCCACATGTTGTGGGAGGGACCTGGTGGGAGAGAATTGAATCATGGGGGCGGTTCTCCATGCAGTTCTCATGGTAGTGGATAGGTCTCAGGAGATCTGATGATTTGATAAGGGGAAACCCATTTCGCCTGGCTTTCACTCTCTCTATTGCCACCACCATGCCACCTTCCACAATGATTGTGAGGCCTCCCCCAGCCACGTGGAACTGTAGGTCCAATAAACTTCTTTCTTTCGTAAATGCCCAGTATCAGGTATGTCTTTATCAGCAATGTGAAAATGGACTAATACACTCCTCAAGTCCTGGCTCCGTCATTAGGACATTATCGTCTAAAAAATGGAGAATCAGTGGAAATTATCAGCAAAGGAGTGATGTAGTAAAAGCAGTTAACTAGGAATGATTGGTTTACAAGATGTTTGCTTACATCTACTGCAGTTTTTTCTCTTTCTCTGTGCCTGGAGTGCAAACAAGGCTGAATCGCGGGTGAGGGAAGAGGTGGGTGTGTAACTTATTGCAGAGGCATAAAATCAAAACAATGGCATAAAAGGACGAAGGACAGAGGGCGGCTGCTACTGCTTGGTTTGCCTCTTTGTTAATGTAAATCTGAGGCGATAAATTAGGCAGGGTGTATCTGGTTTACATTGAGCTCTGAAGGTGTGCACACAGTTTAGGCAGCTGCAAATTCCAAAAATCAATCTCAGTAAATTGGAGAAATAAACATCTGTAAGAGAAATTACAAACCAAGCCATGCCGCTTCAGGGCCAGTGCTGGGCAATCTGTGGGAAATTTCCCCGGGTTATTCTGTTGAGGTCATTGCGATGCTCCTCCCCTAACCTCATACAAACTCATCAATCCCCTGCAGTGGAGAAAGAATGCTTGGCCTTTTGTGGGACTAGGGTGGCCAATCCCTGGGAGGCAGTGTAACTTCAACTCTCAGGAGAAGTGAAGAAAGGCAGAGAGACACAGGGATCATACAGCAAACCTGCCTCCAATTAGCCAAAAATGAGACAAAATTTTCCTTTAGGTTTCCAGTTCCATCGTTGTTGTTTTTCTAATTCAGCTGCTTTACAAGCGTTTTCTCGGAAGTTTACTCTTTTAAGGCAGCATCTGGTTATGCGCAATGGAGAGAGGTAATCCTCCTACTAACAGGAAAGAAAAACACTTGTAACACACTGGATTTCCCATAGCCAGTGGACGTCAGATGGAAAGAGCCCTGGGTTTTGTCACTACCCCAGTTGTCCCCTGATGGATAAAATCTGCCTCCAGGAATATTATCACAACCGTGAGACAATATCACTTGCCCAAAGTAGCATTTCACCAAAACCAAAATACTTTTGCATCATGTTTTTCTTATCTAAGCATGTGTGTATCTAGAGTAATCAACTGAGAATCAGAGAGAAAATGTATTTTATAGAGAAGAAAACTGAAGTTGTGATTTTTCCTAGGAGATGATATATGGTTATAAAGGCATACATATTTAATTGTGGTAATTTATACATAACAAAATCTATCCTTTTAATCATTTTGAAGAGCATAGTTCAGCGACATTAAGTACATTCACTTTGTTGTACAACTGTGACCACTAGCCAACTCCAGAACTTTTTCATCATCCCCGTCTCTGTTTGTTTTGTATTGCTATAATGGAATACCAGAGGCTGGGTAATTTATAAAGAAAAGAAGTTTTGTTTGGCTCACATTTCTGCAGGCTGTACAAGCAAAGCACCAGCATCTGCTTCTGGTGAGGCCTCAGGAAGCTTTTACTCATGGCAGAAGGCAAAGGGGGAACAGGCAGGTCTTGTGGTGAGAGCGGGCGACAGAGAGCAGGGAAGGGGCCAAGCTCTTTTTAACAACCAGATCGTGCATGAACTCATATCCACGGACAGGGCATCATGCTATTCATGAGGGATCACCCCCATGACCCACACACCACCCACCAGACCCCACCTCTAACACTGTGGGTCACATTTCGACATGCAGTTTGGAAGGGACAAATATCCAAACTATATGAATCCCCAGCAATTGTTTCCATTGTTTCACAAATGTGATCCACAAATAAATATGAGATTCTATAGGAGAATCTCAGCCTGACCATCATTTTCAGCAATTCAGGTACCCAAAGAATCTTGGCCCCTTTATGCAAGAAGAAAGTGATCATGACAATCTCTTACCTGAAATTTGGCATTAAGCTCCCACAACTGCTTCACACGGTGTTCTCCTCTCCTCTGTGACCCTCTCTAAGGGTGACGGGAAGCAATAGGGTGCTAAAGAGTTAAAACAAGGAGTGTTGAAATAGGGAAGAAAGAGTGGTATTAAGGAAAGTGTCACCAGATTGACTTCCTCTGAGTTTCAGGGCTTTGGCACAGCCACTGTGGAAAACAGTAGGGCAGTTCCTCAAAAAGTTCAACAGCATTACTATATGATCCTGCAATTACACTTCTGGGCATGTATTCAAAGGAATCAAAAGCAGGAACTTGAAGAGATATCTGTACACACACGTTCACAGCAGCATTATTCACAATAGCCAAAAAAGGTGGAAGAAGGCCAAGTGTCCGCTTAGCGAATGGATAAACAAAATGTGGTCTACACATGCAAAGAAATATTACTCAGTGTATTAGTTTCATGTTGCTAATAAAGACATACCTGAGACTGGGTAATTTATAAAGGAAAGAGGTTTAACTGGCTTACAGTTCAGCATGGCTGGGAGGCCTCAGGAAACTTAAAATCATGGCGGAAGGGGAAGCAAACATGTCCTTCTTCACATGACAGCAGCAAGGAGAAGTGCCAAGCAAAAGTGGGAAAGCCCCTTGTAAAACTATCAGATCTCATGAGAACTCATTCATAATCATGAGAACAGCAGCATGGGAGTACCTGACCCTGTGATTCCATTACCTCCCAATGGTTCCTTCCCACAACATGTGGGGATTTATGGGAACTACAATTCAAGATGAGATTTGTGTGGGGACACAGCCAAACCATATCATTCAGCCTTAAAAAGGAGGGAAATTATGACACATGAATGAACCCAAAAGATACTATGCTAAGTGAATAAACCAGACATAAAACAACAAGTATTGTATGATCTCACTTATTTGAAGTACCAAGAACAGGCAAATTCATAAAGATAGAAAGTAGAATCATGGTTGCCAGGGGCTGTGTGGGGCAGGAAGATTAAGGGAATGGGGAGTTATAGTTTAATGGGTACAGAGTTTCTGTTTGGAATGATTTAAAAGTTTTGGAGATGGATGACAGTGATATTTGCCCCACAAAGTGAATGTATTTAATGCCAATGAACTGTATACATAAAAATCATTGAAATGGTAGATTTTATGTTATGTATATATTGCCACAATTTTTAAAAGTCAAAAAAATGGTTGGACCATGAACTAAGATCAAATTGGCATAGTTCTGGGGAGAACAAGTTATCTTCACCTGCTGTGAGGTTCCACTGTACATTAGTTATAACTACCATATAAGATTGTGGCAATGTAAGTAATGTATGCAAAGCACTTAAAACAGTGGCTGGCATGATTGTCATGCCAGTATTTCAGTATTTCATGGTGTGTGTGTGTGTGTGTGTGTATATGTGTGTGTGTGTGTGTGTGTATATATATAGTTTCATGGCATATAATGTGTGTGTGTGTGTGTGTGTGTGTATATATATATGTCCACCATGAAATACTACTCAGCCATGAAAAGAACAAAATAATGTCTTTTGCAGCATCTTGAATGGAACTGGAGGACATTATTCTAAGTAAGGTAACTCAAAATTGGAAAAACAAATACCACATGTTTTCACTTATAAGTGGGAGCTAAGCTATGCGTACTCAAAGGCAGACAGAGTGGTATAATGGGCATTAGAGACTCAGAGTGGGGGAGGGTGGGAGAGGAGAGAGGCATGAAAAACTACCTGTTGGGGTAGTACAATGTACACTACTCGAGTGACAGGTACACTAAAATCCCAGACTTTACAACTATATAATTCATCCATGTAACCAAAAAACACATGTACCCCTAAAGCTATTGAAATAAAAACAATTAAAAAATTAAAAAATGTACATACATTGAAGAAAAAAAAAGGAATAACATTTTCACTCACATAAGGTCTAATTGGCAGCAAGAGAGGGCTCTGTTCCAGGTAGTCATTCAGGGACCCAGGCTTCTTTCACCTGCAGTTCTTCATCTCCAGGGCCTGTCCAGAATCCTTCTTTACATGTATTAATACTTGCCACTTAGGAGGAAGAGAGTGAGGAGGCCAGGCTAGGGCTGGAAGTTGTATGCGTCTTTTCAACTGCATCCCCCTGCCTCAACTCCAGCATGTGGTCATGCCTATTGCCAGTGGAGACTGGACATGCGGATGAGCTGTGAGCCCAGAAGGTCTTGGAAATAACTTAGTAGCCTAGGTCAGGGTCCACTCTTCTGATCACTCTTACTCATTTTTCTTTTCCACATGGAATAAACTTAATCTCCCCCATGGGCAACAACAAAAAGACCTCCACCCAATCACGGAAGTTCAGGATCTCTGGGTAAACATCACTCTTCTCTGTGAGGCCTGTACGCAGCTTCTTATGATCCAGCAACCTATGAATTTAAAGCACAGGTTATCTGCCTCCACACTTCCCAATATACAATTGTGAGTCAGACATAGGAGAACAATGACATTCTCATTCAGAAAAGGGAAGAATGGGAAACTGAGCAGCTACATGTTCGTAGTGATTTTGAAATTGTGCCAGACAGGCCCCCTGCCCTGGGAGCAAGAAAGATTCCTTGATTAGAGCAGATTCTGTTCAATGGAAGGAATTCCTGTGTCTATTTTACTTCATGGCAACATTTGAAATAGGTATTGATGAGTTTGTGTTAGCTGGGGTTGTTTTAAAATAGAGTGTAATAATGTTTTAAAAAATAACTTATAGTAAGGCCAACATATCACAAAATGGTTACCACAGAAAAAACAGTATGTTACTCAGTTCCTGAGAGGCAGGGGGATACCAGGCAGGGTGGGGGCATGGGGATATATGGAAACACCAGGGTCAGTCAGGAGACAGAGGGAGGTGGGGGAACTGTGGGGAAGAGCTTTTATTTTGGTTTCTGCAGGAAGAACCTGGCAAGGCAAGGTAAGCAGGCTTAGAATTAGCTAGTTTGAATAATTTCAGTGGGCTCTGGTGCATAAGGGCTGATCCTACTGGTCTGACACCTGGCCAGGGCACAAGGATAGTGGCCTAGAGTATGAGAACTCAACAGAGGAAGTAGTTGGAACTACGGGCTCTGGACTGATTGCTTTGCATATGTCTCTCTCTCTCTCTCTCCAGAATTGATTAACCCAGAGGGGCAGTCCCTTCAGAGTCAGTAAAGCCCAAAGAGGTTAAAGCACAAAATACAGAAAATTTAAAAACATGATTAATACAGGGGACTCCCCCAGGTCTTATAGTCTGCTTGCTGCTCACACAAATTTGGAGCCCTCTACGGTCTTCTTGCTTCCATGGCAGAATAGTTCCCTTGAATATTTAATAGCTTCTGACCGTCTTCTTCCCACCGGTCCAGTGTGCGGCAGCCTCACGGAGGGGCTCCCCAAGGCGGGACCCTCACACCTGCCTTTTCCCTGTGCCTCCTCACCACCGCTTCCCTCATGCGACTTGATGGTGACTCCCTATGTGCAACTTAAAAAAAAAAAAGCCTTTGGTGATTGGATCTTTGCCACAAGCGAAATCACTTTGTTTAACTGAGAAGTTTTGACTAGACCTTTCCGGTCTTAACGCTTGTTATTTGGGGTCCTGAAATCCTCAATTTTTCCACCTTGGAGGTCTTTTATTTGTGGACTTTCTCATTTCTCCTCTCTCTTCTAAAAAGAAAAACGAGTTAGTTGTTGTCAGAGGTCATCTTTCTTGTGGGATCTGAGAGACCAAAGTAGATACCACCTTGTCAACCAAGACGGATGCCATGGTTAAGAAAACAAAAGTTACCTGCAGGTCGAGGGTTCAGGGCACGGCTGATGTGGCATATTTCTAAATTTCTATGGCTACAGGAAAACTCACACTCTTGATACACTTCCTAACAAGAGGAGCTGTGAGACCCCTCATAACCCAGCTGTACAACCCAGGCCCCTGCAATTCTGGGCAACGGACGGGCCTTACAAACACTCTTTCCTGATAAGCACTGGCAGACTTCATGCCTGTTTCAGCAGCTCACAGAGGCTGCACAGTCTTTGTGTCCTACAGTTCAACTCTCGATGTAAAGGAGCCGAATTCCACTTCATTTTAATGCTAAAACCCCGCCTCAAAGTGAACATGGGATCTATATTACATATATGTTTACCTATTGTGCATGAGCTTGTCTCCCCCTCAGAAATATATATAGTTTTCCCCCAAACCTGCTGAATATGTATGACTCTATTATGTAATACAGACCCTGTCAGGCATAAAAACCAACCTGCCCCTTCCCTCCTAAAAGCACCTCTGGTTCATACCAGAGACTCTGCCTTCCCAGCTTGCAAACTGATATGGCCAATAAGGCTCCTCTTTCTCCTATTGGACCATCCTGGCGGTCTTTTGGATGACACTCGTGTTACCTTATTAAAGGCATCTGTAGCTTTAGTCGATCACTTTAGCTTCTACCACCACTTTTCCTGGAGCTATAGGCTCAGGAGGCCTTAGAAGGTCTCCTTTCTAAGACATTTAAGGTAACAGGCTTGCCAATTATTTGCCATGACTTAACAGGGCTTGCTAGCCATCCAGCCTGCTTCATCTACTGCCCCACACACCTGTCACCCAACCACTAAGCCACTGTCACATACTTAAGTGTTTTTTACAGCAGCACCTCACTTTAGGCCATCCATTTTTAAAAACCTCTTATGGCAATGCTCACCGCTGATGTAACAGATAGACCTCCACCTTCAGTGGTTTAATACCGAAGAATTGTATTTCTCGTTCACGAAGGGCAAAATGGCAATAGAGTGGCGAGGGGGCTTGCTCTATTCAAACTCGTTCTATCGTGGCTTCCTACGGCCTTGCGGTCCTCTCTGGGTTCTCGGCCTCTGATCAACCAACAAAGAAGGAGGCACAGAGGGTCACATGCCTGGGCTGTACGAGCAGGCCTAGAAGTCGTGGGCTTCACTTCTGCTCACATCCTTTCGGCCCAAACTCAGTTGCATGGCACATCTCTCTTGAAGCAAACCTGTGAAATGTGGTAGCTGAAAGTCCGCTGAGTGACCCAGCAGCCCTGATTCCCAAAGAGCAACGCATGCAGAGTGGATTCACTCTTCCCTCACATCTTCACCAAGTACCATTTAAAAGAAACTCTTTGATGCACTAAAGTGATATTTCAGATGTTTCCATTTGCATTTTCTTTGATTTCTTTATAAACTTGAACATATTTTCATCTGTTTACTGGTTAGTTTTATGTCTTCATTTATGAGTTACTTCTTTCTGTTTTGTATTTCTTTTTCCACCAGGGAATTCTTATTTTATTAATCTATTTATAGGCAGGTTTTGTATATTAAAGATATTAAACTTTGCCTCTAGGAATAAGATTTTCTTTCAGTTTGTTATTTTTTCTTGCAGAGACATGTAATTCTCTTGGAATTTATGTTGGTGTATGATATAAAGTAGGGAATCCATTTTTTCCCCAAATTCTTAGACTTTCTTTCGCAAATCTTAGCATCATTTATTGAAAAATTAATTTTTCCCTCTAAAGGCTAATTGCTAAATATATGGCTTTCATCACCGAGGACCAAGTGATAGAAGAAGACCGATGTAGTCAGCTACCCATGCTGAAATTCTGCTCCGAAAACATTCCCTGCAAGCCCCGGTTGGCATTATCATTTTAAATTTCAAAAAATAAGGTATTACCATACAGCACCTGCAGTTCTGTTGAGAAGTGATGCCCATGCCCGGCTAACCAACCTGGAGCTGCTTAAAGGGGATCCCCCGGGATACACCCATCATGCACGATCTCTGCTGTGGTCCATACTCCAGGCATCATTTCTCAAGATGGCGCCATCTGCTCTGAGTCTCTCAGCTACTGACCAATAGCCCATTTGCTCTTGTACTTCTAGTTCTGGTTTGTTGCTTAGTGTTGATTTTCTCATCAAAACCTTCGCTCCCCTTGGTAAGAATTCTGTTTTTCCCCCTATTTGTGAATCTTCCTGATTTAGCTTGTCCCTAGGATGTTCCCACTTTGACCAGATGGCTCTCTCACTTAGGTCTTCCTTGTGCCCTGAAAGGAAGTCAATGGCATTTTCCCACTACTTTCTTCATTTATCCTACTATCAGAACTTCTGTGTCATAGGAACAGAGAAGGTTAGAGCTTTAAGAGGTCTTAGAGACTATATATTCCCCACCCCCTCATTTAGCAGATGAGGAAACTGAGAAGACTTAGTTCAGAGCCACAGATCTAATTACCAGTAGGGCCATGATACACACCTGGGACTCTACCTCTTAGTGCAGTGTTCTTTCTGAATCTCTGTCATATTCCATATCCTGAATTGTCTTTTTGGTACAGGAACCTAGTTGAACTAGCAGGAGATGCTGTGTAAATATCCGAGTGCCCCTGTTATGACCAAATACTCCTACTTAATCAGAATTGCTCATATAAAGAAGGCATTATGCATTAGAATATAATCAATAAATGTATCTAAAAAGGGAAACTACAGAGGCAATACGAGGATTCTCCCCTATCATTACCTTTCAGATCAAGAAGAGACAGTTGGGGAAGAAAGGAGCAAAATTCAATGCCTATGAAATATAAATGAGATGATTTATAAATTCATTACATGCCATCCATGTTGAATATCATTAACATTTTAACTTTATCATACAAATAAATGTACCAACTCAACAATTTATGAATTAGAAATCCAATTAGCTTTTCTACCCTCTTACTCAGAACATTGTATTAGAAGCCCTTGGGGAATCTTTGTAGATGTGCAAGTGAGAAGGTGAAAATTTTTCTTTCTGCTCTGAGGAGCATGTAACACCAGGCATGTTTCCAGTGTTGGTTTAAGAGAGTCAGCTATAGCTGGCCATTGGTAAGTGTCACCTGGTGTCACTGCACACAGCAGTGCAGAGCCAGCTGACATCATGGCATGTGCATGTGAGTCCAGGGAGCTACATGTCTCTTTCTTTGAGTATGTCTCTGAGTCTCCCACTTTTGGTATAATGTCGAGCTTCTTTGCTTACAAATATTGTGAATATATTTTCTGAATCTTGGTCAGGGTATATTACACCAAAGCTTCCCTGGTTTCATATCATTGGCCTGTATTAAGAAGTTGGCTTTTAGAAGTTGTGATGACCAAGATGGAGGGCATATGTAAGTAGATGAGAAAGAATCAGAAGACATTCACAACAATGGCCAGCATCACTGAGGGTGGCCTTTCATGGAAACCAACAAGAAATAACATGAAGAGGAAGTAATTTAACTTAGTAGAAAGAAAATATCTCTCAAGGGCCCAGAGACTCAGTCCAGAGAAAAGCCAAAGAGTGTTACCAGGATATTAAGATTAAGTCAAAAGAGAGAGAAAAGGAAATATCTGAGAATGGAACCAGCGATTTCTCTCTTTTCCTCTGCTGACTTCGTGATTGTCACATAGTATTTTTTCTCTAAAAAGTGTTTTCCTGAAACACTTTCTTATGTGGTAGTTACAGATGTAATTGTCTCACATTTTTAAGACTAGAAGTTTTTGGATTTGCTCATAAAGACAGCAACAGAGTAAAGTAACAATCAATGACCTACAAATACAGTCAGCCCAGATAATCAATAACCAGGCTAAAAGAGTCTGAAAGGTTTTGCTCAGGAAGCTGGGCAGGAAATTGAAGTCGAATCTATGAGGTTACAGCCCTCCCTTTTCCAACCAAGCTGAACCAGCCATGTTTCCACCTGAAACAGGTCTGCTCAGGTCTCCCTGGTCCCAGACAATATCAGAAGCAAAATAAGAAACACAATTTGGAGAGAAGGAAATGTTGTAACAGAAAGATTCAGTTTCCAAAAGATGGTATTTCTTTGGAAAGTGCTACCATGGGGGAGCAATATAGCTATGTTGGCATAACAGTGGCCCAAGGGGACCATTATTCCTATGGAAGGTTGATGGGCTAACTACATTGGCCTCAGTAGGACCTGAGTTGTTCATAGCAGCAGGTTGCAACAGGAATAAAAAATGCTTGTTTTAGTATATGTGCTATTACATATGCATGAGTAATATTACATATTACATATTACTCATGCATATGAAGTACACAGTTTGCATGATCAAGTAAACCGTACCAAAGATAACAGATAGTCTAAAGATGCAAAATTTAGAGATGATTAATCATTTCATAAAGAGCCCTCATTTTTCAACTGGTGTCATCACAGGCTTTCTTTAAACAGCAGTATCCCTTTGTGCATTTAAAAATGGTACGCATGTATATTTATTTATTTATTAACATTTATCTTTTTATTTATTTATTTTTTTAACTTTTAGAGACAGGGTCTCACTCTGTTACTCAGGCTGAAGTATATTGGTGCAATCATAGCTCACTGCAGCCTCAAACTCCTGGGCTCAAGCAATCCTCCCACCTCAGCCTCCCGAGTAGCTAGGACTACAGACATGCCACCATACCTGGCTGATTTTTTTTACATTTTTTGTAGAGACAAGGTCTTGCTATGCTGCCCAGGCTGGTCCGGTAGAACTCCTGAACCTTAAGAGATCCTCCTGCCTCAGCCTCCCAAAGTGCTGGGATTATAGGCGTGAGCCACTATGCTTGGCCACATTTATATTTATCAACAACTTTTCAAGAGTACATCTGTTACATATAATGATTTTCATCCGTGCACACCCAATTATGTTTTAGCAAAATTAATTCCATAGTGTATAACCAAATAAACGTATTACCTCACCCAGTAATTTTTAGTGATAATATGTAGGGATTTACACAAATGAGATTGTTTCACTGCCACGTCTTCCCCTTGAAAGATCAGTAACAAGATCATTGTGATATACAATAGGATTTAAAGAGATATGAAGTCAGACTTCTTTGTGTTCCTAATATATGTACAGGTGGCCCCTGGCTAGAATGCCACAACCTTGCCCCGAGTCGAGCCCTAAGTAATGCTGTCATCTGAGTAGGATCAACACAGCTCATAAGCAACTGTCTCTAATGTGACTTAAGAGCTTCTCAACAGGCTCACAGTCCCTAAACCATGTCCATCACCTTGCCATAGGCTCTGAACTACCACCGTGAATTATTTCTCTAGATTAAGACTTTATCACCTCAGAGCCTTGCTAACACTGGCACATAAACCCATTCACTATTTAGCATAATTAAGTTTGCATTCCAAAGCAAGCTTGGCCCTAAGAGGATAAGATGGGAGAAAGGCTCAACCCAGAGTGCTTGGCAGAGATGTGAAGGGGAGACCTGAGGAAGTGAAAGATGTGGGAGGGAATGGTTGGATAAGGTAGAACAACAAATGTGCTTGCATAAAGAAGAGAAAAGCAGGACCCAAAAGGAGGCGGGAAACAGAAGCTATGCAAATCCCTGACTTGGAACAGGTCCAGGACTGGGCAGTGGCTGTTGATGCTAAGTATACCTTGCATGGCATGGATGTGGAAACTGTTACAGGATACTTCTGGCCACACCGTTCTGTGAATTGTTCAGATAGAGATACACTTAAAATGCAAACAGATCTAGTTACCAGCATTTGTTCCCCTTTTGTTTATAATTCTCTTCTCTCTACATCTCAGCATGGATTTTCCTTCCAGAAAATCTATACTGTCTTCACCAGTTTGGTCTTTTTGGAGAGGGGGAAGGGGGAGATGAAGCCACTTTTAAAACACAACTTGATTCAAATAAATACAATGGTGGTTTAGCCTTTTCAGCGTCTGTACGACCCTCACTGTGTGTGTCCTGATCTTCCCCAGTAATTGATATCAAACTGAACAAGTGGGATCATTATTTCTTTTGACCCCCCTCCTTTTCTCTCCTTTTAATGTTTCCACCAAAAATACTGGGCATCTTCTTTCAGAACCATCTCTAACTTTATTTATTTAAAAAAGCAATAATAGCACCACGGTGCCAATTTCAGACACTGTTCTAAATGGACAGTAAGTCCTAACCAATTCCTCATATCCCCCAAGGGGCAAATCTACACCTGCTCAGGATGGCACTTAGATGTTCCAAGGCGTCGTGCTTCTGCTTGTGCCGGGAGTTATTTTCAGAAGGTTTCTATTGCTTCCTCTTTGTCTGTATTTTCCTTTTCATTTCTATTGCGGAAGACAGGTTTGAAGAATGAGTTCAATATCTCAGTCATTTCAGACCCATCATTAATTTCATGCCCAGCCTGATTTATTTGTGGACCTGTTTTCACTTCAGTATCTCTTTTCCCCCTGGTGCATTAGTCAAAAGCTCTTCTATTCTTTTAACCATGTTTACTAGAATTATCTTTGCCACTACTTTGCAAGTCACACATGTTTTTCTTCTGTTCATAATTCTTCTCTCTACATCTCAGCATGGATTTTCCTACCAGAAAATCTATACAAAATCGTTCCCCAAATCACAACAGGTATTTCAAGGGTCTTTATGTTTTCTCTCCTTGGTAGAATTGTGATATTTCTGACCTTAATTATTCTAGTAGACGGTTTGGTCTTCCTCACAGGCTTTGGTTGCTTCCTTTGCTCGTTTGGAAGGTGGCAGATCCCGGCTTCGAATCTGTCCTCGTAGGAGAGAGTTGGAACTGTGGATGCTGCCTGTGTCACCTGTTCTCTTGGGACAGCCAGCATTCAGGCCCTGCTTGATGGGTGTCGGAACAGCAGGGTGGCTCTGCCCTGAAAATCACTGTGGAGTCTCTTCCTTCCAACTCTGGAATGAAGACGCCTGAATAGCAGGGTGCTTATCTGTTGTGTTCTCTGACCCCTTCTTTTCCCACTGTCTATAAAGATACAGAAGTCACAACTGGTTACAAGGATCCAATTTAACTTCGGGGTCCCTAAGGCAGAATCAAGACAAAATGGAGAGAAATGTCGATAAAATCTTACACCAGCCTTTTCCTTTGTCCTTCTCAAGACATCTCCGACTTCCGGGTGTCCAGCATCTTGTTCTGGTCCCCTAAGTGTCTGGTCATAACTTTTTATAAGCACACTGCCCAGGTCTGCCATCCCGGAATATGCTCCTCCTTTGGGACATCTCTACCCTCCTGTGATTACTATCTTAGAAGGAGCTGAGCTTAATTGCTTCTCAGAAGAGACTGGCAAGCCCACAATGACACTGCTTGAGGTCTCTGAGTGTCTTCCAATGCTTCTTAAAAAATAATGATGTCCCCCTGTTACCCCTCCAACCCCCTAGGGAATAACTGTGGTCAAATGGTAGGCTGTTGGCTGGGCACTGTGGGCTCACGCCTATAATCCCAGTAATTTGGGAGGCCGAGTTGGGATGATCACTTGAGGCCAGGAGTTCTAGACCAGCCTGGCCAACATAGTAAGACCCCATCTCCAAAAAATTTAAGACATTAGCTAAGTGTGGTGGTGCATACCTTTAGTCTTAGCAGGAAGATGCTTGAGCCTGCTAGGTTGAGGCTGCAGTAAGTTATGATGGCACCACTGACCTCCAGCCTGGGCAACAGAGCAAGACCCTGTCTCTAAAACCAACAAAAGAGAGTTGACTCAATTTACTCAACAGCCTAAGTTGAAAGATACAAATGAAGTATCAGCAACATGGCAGATTTGATGGGGAGTGGAAAAGAGAGGGAATTCACACACTGAAAAGATTACAAAAGAGGAAATGGTGAATTGGGAAAGAGTAAAAATAGCAGCGAAGTGGATGATGCAGTAGGAGCCATGTTTCTTGCATTACAGATTGACAGAGAAAAACAGGCATCCTCAGCTTTTGACCCCCAGAGTAGGGGGAGAGGCTTCCTCCAGGAGCTGGTCCTCCTCCTTCCACCCCAGGCCTCCCATTCTCATGGACATATGAATGGGCCACGCTGTCTTCCAGTCCCACACCGTCACTGCTGTCCATCCCCCCTCAGTCTCAGGACTGGCCCCAAGGAAAATTTCCTTTTGCTCCTAATATGGTTTGGCTGTGTCCCCACCCAAATCTCATCGTAAATTGCAGCTCCCATAATTTCCACGTGTTGTGGAAGGAACCCAGTGGGAGATAATTGAATAATAGGGGCAGTTTCACCCATACTGTTTTTGTGATACTGAGTAAGTCTCACAAGATCTGATGGTTTCATAAGGGGAAACACCTTCGCTTTGTTCTCATTCTGTCTTGCCTGTGGCCAGGTAAGACTTGCCTTTTGCCTTCTACCATGACTGTGAGGCCTCCCCCAGCCACATGGAACTGTGAGTTCTTTAAACCTCTTTTTCTTCAGAAGTTACCCAGTCTTGGGTATGTCTTTATTGGCAGCATGAAAACGGACTAATACAGCTCCTCTTTCAAAAGCCTGGGGAGAGGTGTGGTTTGCTCCAGTGCATCAGAGCTCCCTGTGTGGGCCCTGGGGACCCTTCCAGCTAGACATGGGCTGAGCACTCCAGATTCATCACCTCATTTAATCATTTAATCCTCACAAAAGCTGGCAATAAAGATGACGACATGAGCTGTACAGGTCTGGGTGATTTGCCCAAGATCCAACAGCTGGTAAGGGGCTAACCATTGTGTGTGCATCCATGAGTGTGCGGTTGCAACAATCCTGCCTCTGTTCCCCTTTGGTGTGTTTGGCATGATGTCATCAGGGCAAGAGATGGGGCTCTGGGTGGTGTGCTCAGCTGTGGGTCCCTATCCACATTTCATACCAACTAAACACCATTTATTATTCATTCCACCTAAAGGGATTGACATGACTTTTCTGAGACAATAACTACAGAAGGTAGAAAATAAGAACTGATGTTTTGCAATCATAGGCCTAAGAGCCTGAGGTCATTACATAAACAGAGAGGAACTTTGATATTATTTTCAAAGAAGACTACCACAGAACTCATAAGAAGAGTGATACTCTGTGTGTTGCTGAAATTGCCTCTGCAAAGATTACAACAGTGAGAGAAATACAGCATGGCTGACTCCATTTTGCCTTTAGCCTCACAGACTGGCTGTCTTCACTCATTCCTGGGCATAAGCCAAGCTAACTACAGAGGAATTTAGTTTGTAATTTAATTTTGAAGCAAAGATGATAGTAGTTCTTCCCTAAAGCTGCTCCCATCCTTGTTTGGGAGCCAAAATCACCTTTGTAAGATGAATAAAAGGTCACAAGACTAGGATTATGGGAGAGGCCTGAATTCTGCTAAAAGGTAGGCATAGTTTCTATAAACCCTTATTGCTCAGGAGTCATGTGGCCAGAGGTCTGCTCCTATAGATAAGTTAGTATTGTAGAACCTAACATTGATCTTTCAAGATATTTTTCAGACCTTTGCATTTTGGCAACTGACTCACCCCCACCTGGACTCACTGAATTGACTCATGAGTCAACCAGTTCTGTGGCCCCCTTCCAGAGGCAGACTCAGCATAGGAGGGCTGTTTTCCACACCCTTATGATTACATCCCCAGCCAGTCAGAAGCACCCATTCCCTAGTCCCCTGCCATCAAACTATCTTTGAAATACCTTAACATCTGAGCCTTCAGAGAGACTGATTTGAGTGATAACTCCTGTTTATCTGTATGGCTGGCCTTGCATTAAGTAAACTCTTTCTTGTCTGAAATACCACATTCTCAGTGAACTGTTTTTTCTGTGCAGTGGGCAGGAAAAACCTGTCAAGTGATTACACTACAAGCCTCCCAAGTGCCCAGCACTGTGCCTGTGTTAACTGGGATCCTCAGGATAATTTTGCCAGGGAATTATCGCCTGCCCTACAGCTGACTAAGCCTAGGTGCAGAGAGGTTACATGCCTTGTCAGGGCCACACAGCTAGGAAGAAGCTGAGCCTGGGATGCAGGCTGGGCCAGTTTGAATCCAAGTAAACAATATTCTTGCTCCTCAAAAATGCACTTTATAGCTGTTGAAGTAGCAAGAATGGGTTCAGGAACTTACCATAGGAAACATGCCCAGACTATGAACAGTTGCCCAAGAATTAGAGTGAAGAGGAAGAGTCATGGGTGAGGGTGGGGAACCAGAGTGGAAGGAAGGGGAGAAGATCCTTCTAAAACAGATAAAGAAGATGTGCCTATTAGACAGCTGTCTGATGGCACAAAACCATCACCAAGATCAGCCTGGCTAACTCAGGTCCCCCAAACTCTTCCGCACCTTACTGTGTGGGTATAAATGACTGTTGTTCTGACCTTGTTTGGTAAGACCTGGAGTAAGCAAACAAGCAAAACAAGCAGATAAAACAACAGAGAAAGGAAGAAAGGGAAAAAGGAGGGAGGGGAAGGAGGAAGGGAAAGAGGGAGGAAGGAAGGTAGGAAGGTAGGAAAGAAGGAAGGAAGGAAGGAAAGAAGGGAGGGAGAGAGGGAGGGAAGAGAGAGAGAAGGAAGAAAAGAAGGAAGGGAAGAAAAAGAAGGAAATAAAGAATACACTCATTTTCTCACTTAGGTAGACTTTCCTTCCTCTTTTGAGCATTAATTGTGCTCACGTGCATTTACAGCTGCTAAAAGCTGACAGCTGAGGTCAGTTGAAATTTTGGAAACAAATAAAGTATAATGTGGTGCTATGAATTAAGAGTGAGTTTTGTCTTTCTTTCTTTTTTCTTTTCTAAAAATAAAAAATAAAAAAAAAGAATGAGTTTTGTTGCTTATATTTCTAATTCTTGGATATGCCTCCTAAGAATTACCTCCTTTCAGAAACTACAGGAAAGAGATCTTAAGAGAAGGAGAACTATCGAAAACAATGGAGCATATTTTACCAGATATTTTGATTTAAAAATTTTTTTGGATCTGAATTCCTCGGCCAATGAAAATGAGTAATAAAGGAAATCTGCTTGTCGTTTCTCTCTGGCCCTAGTAAGTTTTGTGCAAAACAGTAGTAAGTTTTGTGCAAACATTTAAAGTGCCTTATTTTGATGGCATGTCAAGATACAAGCTCGCCAAGGGTGCTCACACTCCTGGTCCGGCCCTGGTTTCAAGTAGCAATTCGAGCCGGCACTGTAAATCCAGCTGGATGACAGAGACAGGACCAGGAAAGGTCAGACCAAGGCCAAGGCAGGGTCCGGGAAACAGCCAAACTCTCCCCGGAGGGGCTGGAGGCTGTGCTCCATTGTCATTGTCTCCTGCCCCTCTTCCAACACAGCTCTGGTTGTTTCCCAGCAGCCCTGCCCTCAAGGGCTCATCTAACTGTGTCCTTTGAGAGTCCAAGTCCCTTGTGATGCTCTGCCTTCTCCCCAACAACGGAGGGTAAACAGGGAACTCCGTTCAGGGAAAGGCTGCTAGCTAGGAGAGGACATGGACGTTTCCTTAGCCGGATGAACGTCTGTGTGGGCAGCAGACTTGCTGTTTGAGCAGGTGGAGAGGAGACATGAGGCAAAGGGCAGAGCAGAGAAAGGAGGTGTGGCTGAGACCACTGGGGCTCCCACATATGGGCATGGCCAAGTGTGGGTCCCCAGGGCCACGCAGCTGCTGCAGAGGTCGCTGGTTTGGCTGACTCACCAGTGTGCCTTTGGAGAAGGCTGCTATGGAAGCACGGACCCAGGAACAACAGGCTGTGGGGGCAATGCTGAGGGTGGGAACAGAGGGGACTGGAAGTGGGGGAGGTAAAGTGGATCATCCTCGAGTGCTCTATAAGCTGGCCAGCGCCTGCCCCTCACCCTCAGGCAAGCTGTCCTGGCCAGAGACAGAGAGTGGAGGCAGCCGGATATACAAGGGAGAACAGTCCTTTTTCAAATCCTTTGTTCCCGAGCAAATTGGAAGGAAGGCGAGACCTGGAGAAGAGAGGTGGGTAGGAGAGGATAGCAGCTTCCTTTGCTCTTTGAACCAGGCCTTCCCAGCTGGAACCGGGCCCGTGGGGAGGCTGCGGGAGGGAGGAATTGGTTATTCGACTGGATATGAAATAAATAGACCCTTGAAACTGGCCTAGGCTCTTTCGGTTACAGAAAGTGAATGGAATGTTATAAAATGTCATTTAGTGATGGGAAAGGGCATAGTTGAAGGCAGTGGATAAGAACAAAAGAAAATCACATTTGAATTCCTGCTGAATTCAAACATCTCAATGAATGGCTGCCCGGGTCCTACAGGGTCTGTCCCTGAGGGCAGGGCTGTGTCCAGACGAGTTAGAGGCAAAGCCAGCAGGGCTGGGGATGTTGCAGCAGCACATACATGGCTGAGGCCAGGGCTCAGGTCCTCAGGTTGCAGCGCCAGAGGGGCTGAAGATGCCGGAAGGGGAGATGAGGGGTTTTGGTGTGGAGCAAATGTGTGAGGCACATCCTGGTGGGAAACAGCGAGAGAATAGAATAGCCGGGTAAACTGAGCCCTGGGCTGTGGCTGTGCACCTGAATTTCTGCTGAAGATCCAGAAATCAGCCCGCAAAGGAACCTGGATCCACTTTCATGGTCCAGCCTTGCTTTCAACTTCAGCGAATGATGACAGCAAGGTCCAAATCCTAATATTAACAACGGCAGCTTACCATTGCTACAGGATCCCCCACTTATTGTCATCATCCTCAGTTTACTGATGAAGACACCGGCCCACAGAGTGTGGCAGCGAGGTTGCTTCCCCACCAGAGTTTGTCCGCGCTTTCTAGAAGAGAGTTCTCAGTTGCTCTGATGAGCAGCTGCTTTCCTGGCATCCTTCCCCGCTTTCTCTTGCCTCATCTGTTCGCTGGATGCTGAGAATGCAGAGGCCCTGAGGGTTGGTGGGGCTACAAGACCAGGGAGACTGGCCAAATCAGGGTATAGCGGGAAGCTGCCCTCCAACCAGGAGCACTTGGATTAAAGTGAAAATGCAAATAAAAAGTAAACTACCAAGATTTTCAAGTTCATTTGTTATAGCAGGCAGAATTATCCCAACTAGCACAGAGAAATGGAGTAACTGACAAGTCATACAGCTAGTGAGTGGGAAGACTGGAGGTAAACTCAGATCTGCCCAACTCCAGAGGAACACCCAGGCCAATCAGGGGCACGTCCTTCCAATGCAGGTCTCATGTATGACTGGCTCCCCCCGCCCATACAGCCTGTGTGTCTGTCTTTGCACCTAATGCTATGGTAATGGGGAAGATGTGGGCTGACCGAAGGAGTGGACACAGGATAACTATTTTGAGTCCTTGGGGTCCCCCTCTGGGGTCAGCATCTGAGCTGCAGGACATTAAGCTGAAACTTCATACCAACCCCACTTCCAGGTGAGACCAGACAGGAGGTCCGTGAGGTGGGGGCCAGCAGAAAATGTCGTTTGGTTTTGTTTTTTGTTTTTGGATCAAAACGTAAATGGGTGGTCTTCCTAGAAAGGTACCTGTTGACTGGATTGTCCATGCTAACTCAAGGTCCCTGGAGTAGGAACTGGAAATGGGTGAAGAAGTTCTACATATAGACTCCAGCAGAGCTTGGGAGCTATCCCGAGGGCGTCAGCTTCTGCTGCTTGGTGTGGAATTGACCTGACAGTAACAGTGATAACGACAGCTGACGTGCAGTGTTCCAGGCACTGAATTCACACTGTACCATCTCATGTCATCCCCCACAGCAGTCTGATGAGCGAGGGTCTTCTGCCAAGTTCACCCTGTAAATGAGGAAATGAGGACTTAGAGGGAATAAGCCCCTTGCCCAGAGGCACACAATTACAGAGCCGCGGAGCTGAGACTCACAGCAAACTCTGCTTCCAGAATCCTGCTCTGAACCACTGGTCTCCAAATGCTCTGGATTTTGCTCTCTATCAGAGACAAAAAGAGCAAAATTTAAACATTAATTTTATCCATGTGCCACTCTTACTATACATATTCCATGTCACTAAAGCAGGAAGATAGAAAAAACGAGTGACTTTATAATGTTTCTTCCCTTGTCCCTGGGGCTGTCTGTGCACCCCTGGAGTGAGCACACTCCCTTTGGAAACAAGCGCTGAACCCCTCTCTGGGTTGTCCTCAGATGCCAGGACCACATATGCTTCAATGGCCAGAATCTTTTTCACGGGCAGGTAGCCCTGCTCCAGGAGATAACTCAGAGGATTAGGGAAGGCAGGGGAAACACTAATCCTACATTTTATCCATTGCATCGGCTTCATCATGAGGGGCTGGGCAGTTCTGAAGCCTTGTGGTGGCAAGACCTTGTGAGACTCAGACGACCACTAGAAGGCATGCCTCTTTGTAGACATGTCCATAACAGCTGAAAAGTGAAAAGGAGTGAATACTTCACCAAGGCGCGTGAGCTACAGGAAGGCTTGGTCAGGAGCTGACAGCATGCTGTCAGTGGAGGTCAACGTTGATGGAAGTGAGGGAGGCGGTACACAAATGTTCCACAGGGAGATAAAATACCCTAATAATCCTACTTTCATAAGGTCAGAAACCTGTTTTTGTCTAGCTTGGCAAGGCACTGGAGATAGTGGAGGGGAGCCAGTACCATCTGGACTTCTCCATGTGCAATGCCTCTTCCCGAGAGTACATCAGGATGTCAGGGAGGTAGGCGGTCTCAGAGTGGGCCAGCAAGTCTTGGAAGGTGTCATTCATAAAAATATTGAAACACTGAGGCTGCAAAGCACAAACCAAATGGCCATGACAGGTTCTGCGCAGGGAGAGTACAATGGAACCCGATCTCCATTCATTCCTGACTCTCATCCGGCTCAGTGGGCTCCAGGGTGTATGGACTGCAGCCATGGGAGCAAGTCCAATGGTGCTGAAATTGGCAGAAGCAAGCACTTGCCAGCGATGGTCACTTTGGGAAGGGTACCATTTGCAGTTTTAAAACACTGTTCTGTTTCTTTGTAACAAAATACAGTCGGGTCTCAGCCAGAAAGAGCACATAAACCTTTGTTCTAAAGCTATGTTCAGATAAAAAAAGAGTGCAAGTCCTACTTCTGACCATGCCTAGGTTTCTGGGGGGGATAGAACAACAGGGAGGGGTAAGCCGCAGGGAGGAGAGAGTGATGGGCAGGAAAGAGTAATATGATATGATGTTAATTTCTACAGAACAACACATGTTCTAACGTGTGTGAGAACTACAGTGCAGGCTGGCTGCCTCTCCTCTATGAAGAGATGCCAGTGACAGCCAGGACTGGTGTAGGCCCTATTGAGTGTCATAGCCATATGTGAGTGCCAAAGAGACACTATTCACTTTCTCAGGTAGGTGTCTCTCTGACTGCTCATCTCCTTCTTACAGAATCTGCCAGACCCCTTTTCAGTGAACCCTCTGCAGACAGATAGACAGAGGGAAGGGGGAGATTGCTCCAACCCAGAGTTGATTGAATCCACATTGGACGCTGAGTTCCCCCCTCCCCCACTAAGATGGGCCTCTCTCATCCTCTTTGTGGAATTTGAACCAAGCGAGTCACGTAATTTCCTCTGGGGTCTTGAAATATGAAGGAATTTAACATAGAGATGGGTGGGAGGTGGGCAGCCATGTTGGATCCTCCATAGGAAATTAGGACATTGCTTTCACAGAGAGACACACATAAGGAAGATATGGGCAGAGATGCAGAGATGAGCTCAGCAGCCCTGGATAAAGTGGCTTCACAGACCCCTGCCCTTGAATCTTCAGACTTCAGTTATGGTCCCTTGTGAGCCCTTGGCTTCTATGAGCTACCCTTGTAGCCTCTAAAAAATCCACTTTGCTCTTAGCTAGGAAGAATAGTTCTCGTACCAAGTCATTCTGGACTGAGACAACCTATAGCCTGCCAATGCAGGCGGCCAGTGTGGGGTTCTGGAGCCCCAGGTGACACAAAGCTTTCCTTCTACCTTAGCCCAGCACACATTCACTGAGTCTCCCCACATGCCAAGCATGCGGTGAGAGGCTAGGACACCAAGAGCGACACACACCCATGCACACACTTTATCTCAATGTCCGTTTAAGTTCTAAAGAACAAGGAATAACAGAATCACTTCCCTTTTATCAGTTGACGTCAGCATTCACACTTTAGTGATATTCTACACGTCTCCAACATCTGTGATGGCAGCGGCCCCAGAAAGGGTTGTAAACTGGGAAGTGGGTGGAAGTGACAACAATAGCCTTTATTTATATGTGTCTCCTTTAAACAGGTGGATCTTGGGGAAATATTTTGAGCTCTATTTAATGCAGAGCTAAGTGGGGGATAATTTGCTTCCTCAGATGCGGTTTGCAGAGGGAACTTCACAGCCTCCCTGGAATTGCTCACATTTGGCAACTGAAGTGAAAAAATCAACCCAAAATACTCACCCCAGGCGTGGGGTCACTCTCAGTGGCTGAGCTGCCCTGCATTTCCGTGACCTGGACTGAGGAACAGGTGAAAGGGGGAACCACACCAGGGTTGTGGCCTGGGATGTGCCTGCTCCCTAAGCCACGCCTCTGTCCTGAGTGGGCTTCCGGTCCCTGCAGCATGAGTGTGAAATGCTGCTTCCTAGGCCTCACCCTCAGAGCTTCCAGTTCAGTTGAGTCCAGGTCCCTAAGCTGTCATCGTCCAGTTGATTTTGATCAGGCGCTTCACGGCCACACTTTGAGAGGCAGAGAGAGTCTGTCTGTACATCTTCCCTGTTGTCCCTAAAAATAAGGTTAAATATGAGGCACCAGTTTGAAAATCCAATTTATTTGTTTGAAGTTCAGATTTACAGTTCCTTCAATTCTCAGATCACAAAAGAAGCATCTGGAAAGATATGACCCCTGCACTCACCACACCCTAACTACAGCCAAGGGAGTTCATGCCCATAACCTCTGGGCTCCTCCCATGGCAGGGAAGCCTTTGATTCTGCACCTACTCCTTGAGTCTAGAGGTTATTAGGCAGCCAGTGGACATTTCTGGGTTCTGGGTCAGCTGCAGCTGAATTCCTGGGCAAGCGCTGTGGGATGTGCTGAGCGTGTCTTGGAATTGCCACTGGAATCCACTTACCTGGGGTGTTGCTCCTAAAAACCCCTTTCCAGCTGCAGCTGGGGTCCCCTGCAACATCAGTTCAGCCACGCAGGTAATCCCACCAGCTTCACGTCACCCATCCTGACTAGAATCTCAGTTCAGCCAACAGGGCTCCTGTTTTGCTTTCATGACAAACCCCTCATCTTGTGGGGTAAGTGGCCCCTGCCTTGATTCCTAGGCTTGAGTTTCTTGATAATCTGTCCATTCTTTAGTTTCCCCAAGGCTGAGATTCTACTTTCCTGTCTTCCAGAAACTTCTCCCTGGGGACAGAGTCTGCTTTTGTAGACAGATTTTGTAGACATTGAATCCTGCTGTCACTGGGTACCCCGTCACCATGCCCTGCCTATGTGACATGATACCACGTTTGGGGTCCCAATTTCTCACCATCTGCCTGGACTGCCCCTTGTGCAGTAGCCGGTCACTAGAGCCACTCTCTACCCACCTGGCCTTGCTTCCTACCACATTTCCCCAATCAGTCCACCTTGGGGCTGTTCCAACTTGCTCCTGGCAAAGGGCTATTGAGTTTCTAGGTCTCAGACCCTCCTCACCAGGCTTGTCTAAGGCCTAGTTCTGATGATTTAAAATCAACTGGAGGCCAGGTTGGTGGCTCATCCCTGTAATCCCAGCACTTTGGGAGACCAGGGCAGAGGATCATTTGACCTCAGGAGTTCAAGGCCAGCCTGGGCAGCGAGACCCTGCCTCTACAAAAAAAAGAAAAAGAAAAAAAAAATTAGTCAGACATGGCAGTGTGCCTGTAGTCCCAGCTACTTGAGAGGCTAAGGCAGTGGGACTGCTTGAGTCCAGGAGGTCAAGGTTGCAGGGAGCTATGATTGCACCACGGCACGCTAGCCTGAGCCGCAGAGTGAGACCCCATCTCCAGAATAAATAAAAAATTTAAAATAAAAAATAAAATTCATCTCCCAGGGGTGTAATTGTTTCTCATTTAGCTTCTAAACTGGATTGAAATATGAATCAGGGCTCTTGTTTAGAAAACTGATACCCCTGCTATTTAAGCGAAATACAAGACTTTGTGAAGGAAAGAAAACATGGGGGTGAGAAGCAGAGAGGAATGAGTAGAAATAGGGAGATCCATGGATGTTTCTCCACAAATCTTAGATTGTATCCTGGAATCTTCCGTTTCTTACTGTTTGGATCAGCCTGGGCTGGTAGAAAACATCCCGAGGCTCTGTCCCCCTGAATCCCCCTAGGGTGACTAAGCAGTGGAATGCTTCTGCTGCTTCCCAGCTTTCAGCCCGCCGGGGGTCACGTGTCGCATCTGGGTGCTGTTCTGCCATCCACTCTAACAGCCTCTTTGTACCTCTCTGTTCTTGGTCCCCTGGAAAGCAGTGTAATGTGGGGGCTGAGAGCATTCGCTCCAGTGGGATGGCTTCACATCCCAGCTTTGCTACTTATCACTTGTCTGACCTCAGGCAAGTAACTTAGTACCTCTCACCTCCGTTTCCCCACCTGAAAAGGAGGGTATGTTTGCTATATACTTTTGGGGCTGCTGTGAGGATTAAATGAATTAAATATGTAAAAGGTTCTTGGAACAGTGCCTGGTCCATAGCAAGCACTATCCCGTATCAGCATTTGTTATGGCTCTCTCTCCATTCTAGCTAATTTTCTCATCATCTTTTTTACTGCCCAGTCTGGGCTGCATACCTTCCCATAAGGTTTCTATAATCTCTTTCACCTCCGTTCAAAACACTGCACCATATTCCTCAATTTCAGCTCAATTCTGGGCCCACCTCCTGTAATATGGAAACCACACTTTCCTAACAAGCAGGAGAGTAGTCATTCTTACTAGGATCCTTAATCAGAGTTAATATTTACCCAAGATTTTAGTCATGCTTCTGCTATCTGGACTGTCAGATTTGGAGGCAAAGGTGGTGCCTGGGTTTCTCTATGCTTCTCATGTCCTACCTGATACTGGCAGCTGGTGGCAGGCATTCCACAGCACTGCTCCCCTTCACCGCACACTCCAGAATATCCTTTGCATGTACTAGGCTGTATATCTACTGGGTGCATAATTGGTTTGACCAGTAGCTAGACCATCCTTTAAAGACTGTGGCATGGAGCCCTCTCTGGTTATGTGACTGCCACGACTGCATGGTGGAATCCTGAGACAAAAGCGAGACCATGTCTGTAACGATGAACCCCATTAGAAGAAGCTCTTCTTCCAAGTCCATAAAACAATCCTTAAGTTGGTTACTAGGGTCCAATATTCCAGGCCTTTCACCCGAATACTTTACGCATCAAAGTTAAGTAGGAAAATTTAATAAAGCTACAGCCTCGGGTATGATTATTCTCAAAGCATGACATTTACATCAGTTCACCAGAATTTCCCCTTTAGGCCACAATATTTCAGTAATTTGGGTCTATAGTAGCAGAGATCGTATTTTTTGCCATGCTATAAGTTCTTTTCTTTTAGAGGTATGTATTTTCCACAGTGAACACCAAGAATGTTAACGGGCCATCAATTCAACTTTGATTTCATAAAGTGTGAGGAAAGTGACGGCAGGCTGCAGCACTTTTGCCAGGGGGCAGCAATTAAGCAGGTTGAGAAGGGACTTGAGCAAGGCAGGTACTCACTCTGAAATGAAATTACTGGAATTTGCTCTGTCAGAACTGTGATTCATGCAGAGATCTGAGAAGCGATCCTAAGGACTAATAAAACTACCTTCCTTTAAACTCCAAGCTAAGTAGCTAACAAGCCCTCTGTACCTTGTTGGTAAGGTCAGATTTTTTTCAGCTTCATCACAGAAGTTATCCCTGTTAACTGGTTCTACAACACTCCATGTTGATGCAGAACCTTCATTTTCCACTTATCTCCCTTTCAATTGCATAAACACATGTACCCTAGGGAATGTGTAGTGGCAGTAAACTTCAGACTTCCTTACATATTTATAGCTGGAAGAAAGGCCTCACGGGAGTGTTGTACCTTGACTCAGGTGCCCCCCTGGAAGTCCAGGCTTATTGGTGGGACCACTAAATTCCAAGACTAGTGACTCAATTCAGAAGACACAGGATTTAGCAGTCCAACACATTTGATTTCAATGGACCACTTTATTCACTGATGTTGGAAGGTCAGCCTGGGAACTGATGCTGGTGGTTTATCTGAAGCATCATTTCCTTTCCAGACAGGAAGTACAAAAGGTGGATGACATTATGGATCAAAAGTTATACTGTGTGTAAAAGAGTAAAAATGCTTGGAAATTGTTAAGGGGGTATTTGTTCCAACTAATGTCCTCTTGGACACAAGATGTCACAGTGTAATGTATACACAGTCGCTGCACCACAGTTTTGCCTCTCTTTCCTTCTCTACTATTATATCCTAAGGTTAGAGTCTGGTTCTTGTTCAGTTTTGTGTCCCTCGTGCCTACAACAGAGTCAGCACTCACTAAAGGCTTATTAAATAAATGCTGAATGACAGAAGGAAGGCTTTGTTTTGACCTTGAAAAATAAATCAGTTTCAGGGCAGTGAATGATACTGCAGCATTGGACACATGTCTTTATAGCCCATGGAATGTACAACAAGAGTGAACCCTCATGAAATCTGTGGACTGTGGGTGATGACGACGTGTCGGTGTGGGCTGATGAATTGTAACAAATGGACCACTCTGGTGGAGGATGTTGTTAGAAGGGAAGGCTGTGCAGTGCGTGGGGATGGGGTGTGCATGGGAATTCCCTGTACTTTCCACTCAATTTTTGTTACCAAACTAAACTTGGGTCAGCTTGCCCAGCATGCAGATAAAGCTAAACATTGACACCTGGATTTGCAGTGAGAGAAACAGAGGCATTTATTGCAGGATGCCAATCAAGGAGAATCAGGCAGCTAATGCCTAAGAACCAACATCCTCAGTGGCTTACAAGCAAGGGTTTTTAAAGGGAGGAATATATTTCAAGAAAGCAGAAGTTACAGGCAAAAATCACAAATCAATACATGGAAATTATATATTGGTTTGGTCCAAGAAGGCACGATATCTTGAAGAAGGGGCTTCCAAGTCATAGGTGGATTCAGAGATTCTTTGATTTGCAATTGGTTAAGGAGGCGGGGCTTTGTCTAAAATCTTGGGCTCAGCAGAAAGGAATGTTAAGGTCTGGCCTGGGGTGTGACTCTCTCCAGGCCCCCCAGGAATAAATTTAAAACAAAGAACAACTGTCAGAGTTCAGTCCTCAGTTCCCCTTTATCTGAGATCTATGTAACTGCAAACAGCATTTTCCATCTGGTGGGGGGGTCCTGGTTTCTGAAAAGCAACTCTGAGGCATATGTTAAGATGTAAGCTCTTTAGCTTCTATAGGGAAACAAACATCTTGTGACTGACTTACTTGAGTGGGTATTAAGCTTATTATTAAATACCGTCATGCTTAGTGGGTTATTCATTTATTTCCCAAGTCTAGGT
Source organism: Ateles fusciceps (assembly GCA_036589455.1). Taxonomy (NCBI): domain Eukaryota; kingdom Metazoa; phylum Chordata; class Mammalia; order Primates; family Atelidae; genus Ateles; species Ateles fusciceps. The sequence goes on from JAZHEH010002229.1 coordinate 3,011,865, forward strand.
GACTGGTATTTAATTACAGCCTAAGTGCCCGGAATTTCCCTTGAAGGGACTAAAGATTTTTCCTTTATTTTCATGCCTAGGGGAGTCTGAGGGCTCTAAGAGGAGTCCCTGTGCCATCTCGTTTTGCTGTAAACCTAAAACTGCTCTAAAAAACGCTGTCTATTGTTTTTAAGTCAGATTTCAACATGGGGTGATGGTGGGTGAAGTTATTCAAGGCAGGGAGAACATCATGAGGCAAAATACTGAGGTGGTGGTCCTGTGTGGGATGGGGATGAGAAACAGACTTGAGAAACTTAGTGACATTCCAGTTTGGTTTCAGGAAGCTAAATATGTAAGGGGAATCGTGAGAGATAAGAACTGCAAAACAGTTCAAGGAGAGAGGATGAAGGTCTGGGATAAACTAAAACTTCAACTTAGTTGAATGGGCAGCAGGGAGTCACTGAAAGTTTCTCAGGTTACATCGCAGCGAGGATTAAAGTTGCTGTTAAATCTGGGTCAGATTTTCGAATTTCTTTATTTCATCTAGGATAGTGATCTCCAATTGGACTGCATCAATTACTCTCTTCGGGTATAAACAGTAGAAGCATCCCAAATATATTTGCCTAGGATGACAATGAGTTGTACACCTCTTCACTATTTCATCACTCGGCATTCAGATAGTTTCAAAACAAAAACTTACTGTGGTTAGATTCAATGGTTCTTTATTACTTCCCCCTACTTTTGCCTTTTTCTTTTAGCCTCAATACAATATCTATCCCAGAGCCCTCCCAGAGATTTGCAGTGAAGGAGGTAAGAGCAGAGATCTGGTTAAAGAAGGCAGGTCAGGGGCAATCGGCATGATGCCCAGGAAGCTCTACAGCTCTTTAAGAGACAGGAGGAAAAATGCTTATCTGAAATTTCCTCACGCTCATACTCCTTATTCCAGAGTACTGCAGAGAGGATAGAGAAGCCACCCTCAGCCATAAGAGGAGTTTGCTCTAACCGTCACCAGGGGAGAAGCACTCTGAAACTTTGGCTGTGAGTGAGATTCTCTTCTGACCAGATCTTCTCTTTGGGCTGCTGAGAATGCCCACTTTATGGAGATAACACCTTATAGTAAAGGCACCAGTGAGAATGCTTGATGTGGGCTGGGATGGTAATTACAGATGGAATTGATATGGGGAGGCAGGAAAGTGATAAGAGGAGAAGAGGGGGGTCACTGGTGAAGGTTCCACCCCTGGGCCTGTGCCCATGGACCTAGGTGAGGATAGGCATTTCTGTTTTCCTGCCCAAATGTTGCATTTTCCAAGACCACTATGGCCCACCATGCCCTCGTCCTGTGCCTATAAATACTCTGAGACCCTGGAGGGCAGAGACACAAGCAGCTGGGCATTGAGAGAAGCACACTGACAGAAGGGTACACCGACAGGCACTGGCAGATGCTGGCAGGCCATGGACTGGCAGAACAACGCAGACTTTGGCCAGCGTGGTCAGAGAAGAGCCCTGCCACTGCTAGGCTGCCTGACTCCAGGAGAAAACCACCACCTTCCCACTCCATCCCCCTTCTGACTTCCCCATCCACCTCGCTGAGAGCTACCACCACTCAATAAAAAATTTTGCACCCATCCTCCAAGCCCATGTGTGATCTGATTTTTCCAGTATACCAAGGCAAGAAGCCAGGGTACAGAAAGCCCTCTGTCCTTCAGATAAGGCAGTCTAATTGAGCTGACTAACACAAGCTGCCTATGGATGGTGAAACTAAAAGGACACACTGTAACACGCCCACTGGGGCTTCAGGAGCTATGAACATTCACCCCTAGATGCTGCCATGAGGTCAGAGCCCACATTCGCCATTGTCTGACCGTCTCCCTGCTCCCCCCTAGGGGTTTTGAGCAGTGGTGGGGGCACTGACGAAGTGAGCCACATCTGAGCCACATCTCCATCGCATGCCCTACTTGAGGAAAGGAAGGACATTACTAAATCATAAAAGAATCAATCCACCAGAAAGACATAATAGTTCTAAACAACAGATTTTCAAACTACACGAGGCAAAAACCGACAAAGTTGAAAGGAGAAATAGATAAATCCGAAGTTATGCTTGGGGATTTTAACCCTGCCATCTTGGAAATTAATGAAATGACTAGTAAAAAGATCAGTCAGGATGTAGGAGATCTGAACACCACAACCAACCAACTGGATCTAAGTGGCATGGATGGAACACTCCATCCAATAATAAGAGAATACACTTTTTTTTTCAATTTTCTGTAGAACATTCACCAAACTGGTTCATATCCTGGGCCATTACACAAACTTCAACAAATTTAAAAGAATTTAAACAATGAGCTTGTTCTCTGATTGTAGTGGAATCAAACTAGAAACCAGTAAAAGAAAGACAACAAAATATGTTTAAACAGATGCTAATTAATTAAACAACATGCTTCTACATGATTCACAGGCCAAACAAGAAGACTCAAAGGACATAACAAATATATAAAATTAAATAAAAATATTTAAAAACGTCAAACTTGTGGGATGCATCTAAAGCAGTCCAAAGAGGGGGAATTTGTAGCATTAAAGTGCGAATTAATGTTAGTAATGAGGAGAGGTCTCAAATCAATAATTTAAATTCTTACCTTAAGAAACTTGAAAAAAAACAGACCAAAATAAACTCAAAGCAAACAGAAGGAAGGAAATAGTAAAAAATGGCAAAAAATTACAGTAATTCAAAACAGTAAAACAAGAGAGGAGTGTAATGAAACAAGAAGTTGATTTTTTAAAAAAAAAATAAAATTAGTAAACCTCTTGACAAAAATAAAAAAAAGCAAAAGAGTAAATCTTTGACAAAAATTTTTAAAAGAGAAGGCATTTTATTTCTGATAGCATCAATATCAGAAATAAAACAGGGGAATATCACTACAGATCTTGCAGCCATTGCAAAAGTAATAAGAGCGGAAAAACTAGAGTGGAAAAAGAACTTTACTCTCATGTATACAGCAACTTCGGATAAACGAACCCACTCCTCGAACAAAACCCTACTACCAAACCTCAACCAAGATAAAATAGATAATCTGAATAGTTACATAGCCATTAAAGAAATTGAAATTTTAATTTAAAATTTCCTAAAAAAGAAATCTCCAGTCCAGATGGCTTCATTAGAGAATCTTAACCAAATAATTCTGGTAAAAAATAAGAAGAATGAATGCCAGTGTGACACAATCTCTTTCACAAAATGGAAAAGGAGAGAACAAGGCTGGGTGCAGTGGCCCACACCTGTAATCTCAGCATTTTGGGATGCTGAGGCAGGTGGATTGCTTGAGCCCAGGAGTTCGAGATCAGCCTGGGCAACATGGCAAAACCCTGTCTCTACAAAAAATACAAAAATCGGCCAGGTGTGGTGACACGTGTCTGTGGTCCCAGCTACTACACACACACACACACACACGCACATGCACACGCACACTCATGCACACAAGAGAAAAAGAAAAGAACAGAACATTTCTCAACTCCTTTTAAGGAGATAGTATTAACCTGATACAAAAACCAGATAAATGAGGTACAGTTGTACAATTTCTCTCACAAAAAAAAGTCTTTCATGAATCTGATGCAAAAATCCACAACAAAATATATTAGCAGATTGAATCCAATCATGAACAATGACCAAGTAAGGTTTATTCTATATATGCAAGGCTTATTCAACATTCAAAAATCGGTGTTACAGAATACTAATCAGCAATAAAATAAGAAAGAGCTATTGACACACAACAGCCTGGATGAATCTTCAGGGAATTATGCTTAGTGATAAAAGCCAATCCCCACAAGATTTCATATTGCATGATGTCATTTATACAATACTTTTGAAATGACAACATTTTAGAAATGGAGAACAGATTAGTAAGTGGTTGTCATGGGATAGGAACATGGGTGATGGGGTGGAGAAAGGTTGGTGTGATTCTGAAAGGGAAATGGGAGGGCTCCTTATAAAACTGTTGTATATCTTACAGGTCTTGGTGTGTACATGAACCTAGAAGCAAATGCACACACACACCCCCAACAACACACCACCCCCGAAACACATAAACAAAACAGACAATCTAAATAAAATCAGCTAATTGTATTAATGTCAATATCTCCTCATTGAAATATTATACTATAGTTTTGAAAGATCTTCCCACTGGGAAATTGAGTAAAGGGATATGGGGCTTCTCTGTATTATTTCTAATGGCTATGTGTCTATCTACAATTATATTAAAACAAAAGCTTAATTAAAAGTACCAATTTATCGTATTTAAGTGAGGATATCTTTTTTCTGAAGCATTAAAAGAAACAGTACATATATTTGCTTTTTGGTCATTCATTGATTTAGTTGAGGGTCACTGCTCCTCCTCCTTCCATCGAACATTCAGAGAGTTAGACTGAAGAATAATAGCAATATAATTTTGTCATTTAGAGATTTTGTTTTGTTTTTGTTTTATTGAGACAGGGTCTTGCTCTGTCACCCAGGCTGGACTGCGGTAGCATGATTATAACTCACTGCAGCCTTGAGGCTTCCCAGACTCAAGTGACCTTCCCACCTCAGTCTTCTGAGTTAGCTGAGACTACAGGCGCACGCCATTATGCCCAGCTAACTTTTTTAAAAAAAATTTATTTAGTGATGGGGCCTCACTCTTTTGCCCAGGCTGGTCTCAAACTCCTGTGCTTAAGTGATCCTTTTACCTTGGCCTCCCAAAGTGCTGGGATTGCAGGTGTGAGCCACTGCACCTGGCCCATTTTGAGTTTTGCGCCTTTCCTTAGCAGAAGTGGTGAATTCACTACTATTTCACCCAATATCTGAAGCTAGTCAGTGTCTGCTGAATCCAACAACATTTTACATTTAAAGAGAATCAATACATTGTTTCTTGTTTTGTTTTCTACAACTAACTTGCTAATTAGAAGATAACTTTTCACATTTCCAAATACTTTTTTCTGCTAATAATAGTTATAATCTTATTTAAACAAACCTATTGCATGCAAATCTGACTGTCCCCCAAAAAGATATTAGATGATGATAATTTACTTCCAAATAGAATTTAATACTTTCATCATAAAATAAAGAGTGTGGTTAGATGTGGTTATAACAAAGTGCTATTTATTCATCAATAGGTGTTATGTGATGAAAAGTAGATCTGGGTTGTGTTAATACAGGTATAGTCCCAGGTACTCCTCTACAAGAACTTCGCAAAGCTATATAGACATTCCTCAACTTATGATGGGGTTATATCCCAAGGAACCCCTCATAAATAAAAAAATATCATAAGTCAAAAAGGCATTTAATACACCTACCCTACCAAACATCATGGATTAGCTTAGTGTACCTTAAATGTGCTCAAAACGCATACACTAGCCTATAGTTGGGTAAAATCATCTATCACGAAGTCTGTTTTATAAGTACTGAATATCTCATATAATTTATTGAATACTGTACTAAAAATGTAAAACAGAATGGTTGTTTGGGTACTCACCATCAATGTACACAACTTAAAGCACACCGGGTGTGAAGAGGGTTTTATGCATTGAATAAAAATTAATTGCTGGATGGTGGGGGATGCTGCGGTGACAGGGTCATCAATTTCTCTCATGCTAAGGCTTGAGAATAGCTACCAGAAGACAGTGGGGCATTGACACTTGTTGATGGTTTAGCAAGCATAGAGTTCTTCAGGAAGATAAGTTTTAACTGTGCAGTTCTTGTCTTCTTCTTTTTAAAAAAAAAATATTTCTCTACAGGAAGCAATAGCACCCTGCGTCTGCCTGTCAGCTCTTGAGAATCTCTGATAATGGACATCCGTTTCTTCTGCAATTAATAAGCCGCTGCTGAGAGTAGCCAATGACTTCACCAGGTTCTTTGCTGTAAACTTTCTTGGTGCCTCAGATGTAACTTATTTTTCCTCTGCTTCAATTTCTTTCTCTCTTTCTTCCTCAGCCTAATCAGTTTCTCCTTGGAAAGCTTTTCAATCCCAAAGCCAACAAGCTCAAGAATATTCTCTTCATCAACCTCCAATTTTGTCTATTCCCCAAGCACTAATATTGTTAGGTACTATTTCATCAAGAACAGACTCTTTGTTAGAGCCTTTGATGCATTTATATATGTCTTCAAAACTTTCCTCCAAATGCCATTCATGCATTGTTGTGTGATGTCTTCTCATGCTGGAGTAATGCTCCAGGCAGCATTTAGAATGTTAAAACCTTTCCAAAATTCTCACAGAATTAGGCTAGATTCAGTCTCTTTAACAGCCTTTGCAAATGTTGGGAGTAAGTAATATGGTTAAAACACAGCTATTGTGCCTTGGTCCACGGGTTGAATGAGTGCAGTTGTGTTCAGAGGTGGCAAAAATACAGCCTTTACATCAAGATGCATGTTACAGGATAAGCTATGGAGGACCTGGAGCATTGTCAACGATCAGAACAATCTTGAATGAGATGTTGCTTTGCCTACAATACTCTCTTGCCTGCAGAATAAAACACTTCAAACCCCAGTCTGTCTTTAAATAATGCTGCTGTCATCCAGGCTTTCTTGTGATGGCAATAATCAACAGGAAATGGATGCCTGTTCCCATTCTCAAATGCTCTAGAGTTCCCTACGTGGTAGATTAGGAAGGCTTTAATTTTAACCCTGCAACATATTCACCCAAAAGCAGCATTCCGGGGTATTTGAATGCCTTGAATCCTGGCATTGTCTTGGCCTGTTAATATATGTATGCACCAGCATACACTTCCAGAACAAGCTCATTTTATTGACATTAAATATTTATTCTGGCAAATATTTCTCATCCGCAATTATTCTATGCAGCTCTTTCTTAAGTCCTTCAGCACCTTCAGTATGGACAGTTGCTGACTCACTGCTGACCTTCGCATTATGAAAATTACGATGCCCTTTGAAGCGCTGGAACCTACCCATGACTTGCTATAAACATTTACATGTGGGAAAGATCACAGGCACGCTCTTTTAGTGTGTTGAAAAGAGTTCTTGCCTTAGCCTGGCTCATCAGTAGGCTAAGCAGTATGTTTTTCTGTATCTGGTCTTCCACTCACGTGACAAATAATTTTTCCAAATCATCCATCAGCCCAACTCTTTCCTTTGTGATGGCAGATTTAACTGATGCTGATGGTTCCACTCCAACACAAATTCACGTGCTGCTCTTTAAGATGGTCGTGGCTTTCTTAAGTCCTATCTCACGTGTGATGGCCATTGCTGGCTTGCTGTCTCCATACTGGGCCATTATTTTGAGTTTTGGCTCAAGAGTAATTGCCTCTGCTTTTTCTTCTCCCCAGAAATAGATGGGTGTTTTGTAGACATGATGGGATACGAAATGAAAAACACAATGTTCAAAAAAGTGCGGGGAACACAGTACACTGTAGAGTATCAGTTGTTTACCCTTGTGATTGCACGGTTGACGGGGACCTGTGGCTCACTGTTGCAGCCCAGCATTGCGAGAGAGTATCATATGGTATATCACTAGCCTGGGAAATGCTCAACATTTAAAATTCAAAGTATAGTTTCTACTGAGTGCGTTTCATTTTTGCACCATCATGAAGTTGAAAAATCTTAAGTCAAATCATTCTAAGTCGGGAACCATCTGTATACTCGTATCTTAGTCAGGGCGGTAACCAACCCAAGGAGGCTCTAAAATAACTAGCTCTAGGCCTGAAGTTGGTAAACATTTTCTGTAAAGAATCAGACAGTAAATACTTTAGGCTTTCTGGGCTGTATGAACTCTGTTACAGCTACTCAGCTTTCTGTGCTTTCAGCAAGAAAGGAGCCACAGACAATCCATAAATTAATAGTGGGGCTGGGCTCAACGGCTCACACCTGTAATCCCAGCACTTTGGGAGGCCGAGGTGGGTCGATCGCTTGAGCCCAGGAGTTCACTAATAGCCTGGGCAACATGGCAAATTCCCATCTGTACAAAAACAAAACAAAACAAATACAAAAATTAGCCTGGCATGGTGGTGCATGCTGTAGTACCAGCTACTTGGGAGGCCAATGTGGGAGGATCACTTGAGCTGGACTATTAAGCCTGCAGTGAGCCATGTTCATGTCTTTGCATTCCAGCCTGGGTGACAGAGTGAGAGTGAGACCCTATCTCAAAAAAAAAAAAAAAGAAAGAAAAAAAGAAATAAGAAAAAAAAAGATGTAGCTGTGTGCCAATAAAACTTTATTTGTGGAACCTAAAATTTGGACGTTATGCAATTTTTAAGAGTCACGAACTATTACTGTTCTTTGATTTTTCTTCGATCACTTAAAAGTGTACACAGGCCATACAAGAACAAGTGTTGGTCTGGACTTGACCTGCAAGCTGAAGATGCGGATTTTAAGTTCTAGGTCATGAGACAGCGTGTTAAATATCAGCCCAGCTTCTGGAAAGAAAAACTAAGGAATTAAACTTGGTTCCAATGATCGTAATATGCATTTGGCAACATAAAATCTATTTAGGTAGTTTGTCAAAAAATTAGCAAGAAATATTTTTGTAGGTATAAAACGATACATTTCATTAAGAGGTAGTATTGATATTCATGTGAATGTACATATATATATGTATACAGTACGTGTGTGTGTGTGTGTGTGTGTGTGTGTGTATGCCTATATCGCTTCCCCCACAACACACATTGAGTAAATACACAACAGTGGGAATTATTCATATTCCTTGTCTGCAAGTAAAGGGTTAATCCGTGGACTATTAATTGCTCCTGAAATCCAGTCTGGAGCTGCTGCTGACGCCAAGGAAATATTCTGCATTCATATTCGAAGCCGACAAACCTTGAGAAATCCTGCTGCTGGAAGTGTGAGTAAATGTGCTTTCATCTGCAGTTTCTGTTCACCGTGCAGCCTGGAATGTGAGTTCTGGCACTGTTGCGGCTGTCAGTCAATGCAACCGACTCAGAGTGAGACTGTAATTGAGTCAGAGAACTTCCAATAATGGTCTTATGAACGATGCTATCTTTTTACCTACCTGAGGGGAATCTGTCCTTCTGAATGGAGCTATTTATTCTTTTCCTTACTCATCAGCTTTAAAGTAAAGTTTGGGCATCATTAGAGTCACAGAGATGACAATGATTCACCTCCTTTGGTCATATGTTGAGGGCCAATGGGAATTATCAAAAAATCTAGGTGACTTTTAGAGAAAACTTCAAACGAACTTCAGAGCCCATTATCATGTTGTCATCCTTAGTTCTGAGAAGCTGCCTAGTCTTACGCTCACTGTTTTGGAATTCTCTTTTGTAGCAGGGGGTGGCTGCATTCCTTCACTTAAAGGCATTGTAAGATCCACTGGGTAATTTTATGGCCAAATATAGCTGACAGAGATAAAATTTCTCATGATAACATTATCATACTGCCATTTGTTCCCAAAGCTACTTCTAACACTTGTTTTAACCTTTGTCCCCTAAAACAGTCTCTCACACTGTTTTCTGTGTATCCACAAAAGACAATAATTTTGTACAAAATTTTCCTATGGATAGAAAGTAGATAGGCTTTTTCAAACTACATGAGCCTCACCTTCCCCATGAGATTCTAATAAGTTTTCCCCCTCCAGCCTTTGAGAATCCATTTGTTTGAATGTACAGGTTTGAATCTCATCACTGAAAAGTCTGTATGCCTCTGATTCTTAGATTTCTCTGTTACACTCTCAGTGATTTACTACAGGTTATTGGCTCGTTGTTTTTTTTTTTTTTTTTTTTTTTTTTTTTTTTTGCCATGTCACTAATGCAGGTACAATTTGATACCAGGATAAAGAATGACATAATTTTCTTTCATTATTATTTCTCATTGGCCAATGTCAGAAAGAAAAAAGAACAAAATGAATGTCTGCCTAATGCAAAATCCTAATCCTAATCAGGGTCCAGGGGAACTCAAACAAATTCGATCCACTTCTCAGTACTCTAAAGAGGCTACTAGATCTCATTTTTACTTTTGCAGCAGATATATGGGAGACCCAGTTTGAGACCAGCCTGGCCAACATGGCAAAACCCTGTCTCTACCAAAAATACAAAAAATTAGCCAGGCGTGGTGGCAGTCATCTATAATCCCAGCTACTCAGGAGGCTGAGGCAGGAGAATCACTTGAATCCGTGAGGCAGAGGTTGCAGTGAGCCGAGATCATGCCAGAGCACTCCAGCTGGGGCTGAGCAAAACCCTGTCTCAAAAACAGAAAAGGAAAAAAATGAAAAAAAAAAAAAAAGAAAGAAAGAAATGTGAGAGATCCTGGGGAGGTTAGGAGGGGAAGCACAGTGTGGTTGGCCTTCCCAGCAATCGTAGGTACTGGATTTCTTTCCTGGGGAGTAATCCATCCAACTTTGACCCCATTTCCAGGTTATCTCAGAATACCAACAACTTATTTGGTGCTTAAGTAGGAACATCTTTTGCCGTGGGTAGAGAAACAGGCCTAAAGAAGATAAATTCTGATCCAAGCCATACATACAGCAGAGAGAAGATTCAAGGTAGAAATCACAATAGTCTTGCCCTCATAGATTTCCTCTCTTCCTGACTCACTGAGAAAGCAGCCTGGGCCAACCCACATGGGAACCCAGCTGGGTGCTGAATGCTGGGGTGTGCTGCCCAGCTCTGCCTCTGGGGCTGAGCCACTCATTCCTTCACTGAGCTGCTGTTGGACAGAAGAGGTCGGGTCTTCTCCCAAGAGATAGTGAGCATCCAATGACTGCTTGATGAGGAGGATATAAAGAACTGGTGCTTGGTATGAAGAACTGGCATTGAGCCTTAAGGCAGGACAACTCTGAAGCGTCCTCCAGGTCCCAGAGAATTAGCTGAGGCCTTTGTTGTGAATGCATTAGAGTAAATTCTGGCAGAGTGCAGTGGATCACGCCTGTAATCCCTGCACTTTGGGAGGCCAAGGTGGGCAGATCACTTGAGGTCAGTAGTTTGAGACTAGCCTGGCCAATATGGTGAAACCCTATCTCTACTTAAAAAAAAAAAAAATAGCCAAGTGTGGTGGCAGGTGCCTGTAATCCCAGCTACTTGGGAGGCTGAGGCAGGAGAATCACTTGAACCCAGGAGGCAGAGGTTGCAGTGAGCCGAGATCACATCACTGTACTCCAGCCTGGGTGACAGTGAGACTCTGTCTCAAAAAAAATAAATAAATAAATAAATTCCTACCTCACCACACTCCTTATTCCTGTGAACATAGTCCCCTGTATTCATCCAAATTCAGGACACTCCCCAGTAAACTTTTCTGCTGCAGAAAGGAAAAAAAGAAACTGGTAAGAACTCTGAGTCGAGTCAAAAACAGCTTCCTAAGGAACCACCAAAACAGCTCAAATAACAGCAATTATCTGGGAATGGAGCTTTGAAGGCAAAAATCTTCTCAGGACTCCCCATTACTTTCAGGATAAGATGAAAAGTCTATAGTGGGACATGTAAAGTTTTTTAGGTCCATGCCTGACCCTTGACAGCATTCTCTTTGGCTGACAAGCTGCTTAATGTTTAGACTGACCCTATTTTGCCCCTCCAGTGGCTGCCAGGCTGCTGTTTTTCACCTGATTGAGCACTTTTGTTTTCAAAATTATTGTGGAGCTGGGGAGGGAGGATAATCGGAATAGGGCGAAATAGAGCAACACAAAGCTCACTGTTCTTACTGAGATTCAGCAATTTTTCTTGAGAAATGCTCCTTGGGCTGCTGCAAGTGTTTTGCTAAGTTCCAGAGTTCTGGAAGTGGTAATTCTTACCATTTTTGCCAGTGTTCTCATTGCTTTTATAAAGGATGAGATTTTCAGAGGATCCTATTCTGTCATTTTTACTGATATCCAAACTAAATTTTAAAGAGTGAATAGAGGAGAGGTTTGTTATGGTAGAGGTGACAGTTTGGGCAAAGAAAACAGACGGGAGAGGGTTTGACATATGCAGAAGCACTGCAAGCAGCTTGGAATTGCTGGAACAGAAAGTTGAGACAAAGGAGCATGAGGAAAACAGTCTGAGGAGGCAGGCAGTTGTCAGATAATGAGTGGTCCATGAGCGACATTTAAAGATATTTCAACTTTTTTTCTCTCTCTGAGCTGTTTTTCTTTCAGGGCCAATTTCAAACCTCAGTGATTGCTGGAAGCCCAGCATAACCACGCAAACCCACAAGTTTTGAATTATCTGATACTAGTAACCTTCCCCCTCGCCATCTAAATATTGTTCGCTTAAGGTCAATACTTCTATTTAATTATATCTTCAAAATTTCTAAATGCATTTTTAGCTAGCTGATCCTGGCATTCAATACCTATCACTGCGTCAAAAGAATGGGAGGTATTTGGGACACCTGTATTAATTGATTACTGGAGAGATTATTGAAAAGTGCTCCCATGTTCTTACTTTGGGGTAGAACTCTTAATGATACAGCTGTACTAGCAAGTGTTAGGTTGGAAAAATGAAACCATTTTAGGTATTTTCATTAGGAGGAACTTAATATGAAGACTTAGAAGTTCATATAACCATCAGATATATTGGAAGATTGAAGATCAAGAAGGCCCCTGAGGGCTTTCAGTGAGTCTAAAATTTGGGTGGTTACAAGAGGCCATCCTTGATGATCTTAGCTAACTGCAGTACAAGTGAATAATTTTCAGGGAACCCTTGGGAGCCACTGGCAATCCCCACACCTACCAGTTGCCAGTGCCTACATCCTTGCTTAGCAACTAATACAGGAGAATACTGATGTATCTTCTGTCTGTGAAATCTCTTGCAAACACCTCATCTTGGTAGCTGGGCAATGCTTGCTGCTGTACCACTGAGATCTCTGTTCAGCAGTGAAGGACTTACCTATCGGCTGCTGGGAGTGTTACCAGATAAAATTCCTCAGATATTAGCTATCTTTAGAAATTGCCCTCCGCTGAAGCTCAGAACCACCTTACTCAAGGCCATGTTCTCTTCTCAAAGAAGCTCACCTTCAACAAGTGGTCAGCGTAAGGATCTAAAGGTCCCAACTTATCCCAATTCAGGACATTCATGAAGAGCCAGCCCAGCTTCAGAAACACCCATAGGGCTTGGTAAAGCCTGTTTTATATCTCAGAACACCTGGCTGTCAACACAAAACAATTTCTCCCTCTGTCCAGTCCTGCTTCTTTCACTTTTTCCACAAGCCTTGAAGCTAAGCGATCTCCCCAATAAACGGTTTACACACTAATCTCCATCTCAGACTCTACTTCTAGGAAGAATGTAACTGACAGCAAGGTCAGCAATCTGAGAAAGCAGAGGCAGGAGCTGGGTCACCCTCTGGACAGCGGGCAGTGAGGACCTCATCACAGGTGCTAAATCCAGCATGGATAGTCCCTGGCCCATCTGAACAGTGCAAGTGTTAAAACATTCTTTGGGGGTTAACAAATTAATACATCAGCAGAAGAAAATGCATTAGTTAGTATAATGTTTTACATTTTCAAAAAAATATGGGGGGGAGAGAGTAGTTATAGGGACAATTGAATTGGCTGTCTGGTGTTTAGGGGAATTGAAGATTTGGGGAAAGATAATAAAAGGCAAACAGTGATTAATCAGTTAAAAACCAGGGATATAAGTCAGAAGTCCTTCTTAGTAGGCTGAAAGAGACTATCATCTCCTGTAGGTAGAGGGCACAAACAGCTGGGAACCAGGTCTAAATTTTAATCATGAGAAATGCAAGTTTCTGGAGGTTATTATGTTAAGTGAAATAAGCCGGGCAAAGAAGGACAAATATCTCATATTCTCTCTCATATTTTATAGGAGCTAAAAAATTGATCTTGTGGAGGTAGAGAGTAGAATGATAGACACCAGTGTGTGGGGAGAGTTGTTTGTGCTGGGGGAATGGGACGGGGGAGATAAACTGAGGTTGGTTAATGGGCGCAAGCATACAGTTAGATAGAAAGAATAAGTTCTGGTGTTCAAATAGGGTGACTAAGTTAATGAAAACGTATTGTATTTGTCAAAAACAGCTAGAAGATGTGAAGTGTTCCCAAAACAAAGACATGATAAGTGATTGAGGTGATAGATATCTTAATTACCCTGATATGATCATTACACATTCTAAGCATGTATCAAAATATCACATGCACCCCATAAATATGTACGAATATGATGTGTCAGTTATTTAAAAATCTTTAAAAGAAAATAACAAGTTCCAGAGAAAGTATAACTGTCAGTGGACGGGTCTATATACCAAGACTAGGGCACTTCTGGGGAGAGGTTGGGTCCTAAGATACGGGATGAGGACATCTTGGTTGATGCACTAAAAAATCTTGAATCCCCCAGTTCCCCTGAATGATTAGACCAACAGAAGTAGCCCACTGCTATGAAGATGATACAGAGGACTCTGCCTTGCAGGGCAACGAATACCCCTCTCAAGATCTTACCTCCCCTCCTGGCCCCAGAACAATAACTAAGTAGCAACACAGTCCACTAAGGAATGCCAGTCCTGCCTGGAAAGGGAAGGATTCTGTTCCAAAGCAGCTATAGGACATAGCCCATACATTCCAGCTGGAACCGATGCAGTATGTAATGGATGGGATCCTCAAGGTTCTGAATCCAGGGGGAGTAGATCATAAAATTGATTAGAAAGAGTTTATCAATATGAGGGTACTCTGCCTTAATCCAGACAGAGATTAACGCTCTATCTTGGACCCCAGGAAATGGTTCTAACACACTGTAAGGGTAACTCTTAGAACTGTGGAAAAACTGATGACTCACGCTAAGAGGAAATGCTAGAATTGCCCATGGCAGGTGGTAAAAGGAGTGGGTATGCCAGACTATGTAAGGCCAGAAAACCCTCTAGATGAGTGTGGATGTGGTAGATCCTGGAAGAGCCTACATTTACCAAAGGGAGAAGAAATGTACTGGTGAGAAGGCCACAAGCATCATTCAGAAATTCAGTATTGCCTCATTTCTTCTGTAGGGCCAACTGAAGAAATATGCTGTCAGAAAACTGGGCTCACTGACATCAATGGGAGTGACAGGATCCCCAAACAGTAAAGGCTAAGTAGCAGTGCTTAACCATCAGAATCAAGGCATAGTTCTAATAATAAGCAATAAATGTGGAGCATCAGGCAAGGGGGCTGGCCCAATTTGAGTATGAAGGTGATTAACAGAACCTTGTCCCTAGAGAAAATTTAGATGAGTAGACAACAAGGGTTTTGCTCAATCTATATACTTAAAATAAATAGTGAATGGATAATCAGGACATTGAGGGAAGCTTCCACACAAAGTCATGATGGCTCACCCCATTTCTGGACTGAAGCCAGTTTTCATACCTGGAATTCATTCATTCCAGGAGAAATGACCCTGAAACACCAGGACAGTGGGTATAGTAATGACTCCCTGGTGCTTCTGTAAAGTTACCTAAGTTCATTTGTTCTGGAAGCCATGCACTGAGAAGAGGGGAAGAGCCAAGCATATCCAAGACTGTTGGACGCTGGAATCAAGTTAGCACTGATGTCCAGGGACCTGAT
Organism: Ateles fusciceps; assembly: GCA_036589455.1. NCBI lineage: Eukaryota > Metazoa > Chordata > Mammalia > Primates > Atelidae > Ateles > Ateles fusciceps. Next base: position 3,027,278 of record JAZHEH010002229.1, read on the forward strand.
ACACCATCATGCTCCTGCCCCACTTGAGAGCCAGGACATATGGTGGCTGCTAATAAATGCAGTTCTGGCTCAGATCAGTCTCACAGTAGGTCCATTGATTCTGCAGACCCACCTGGTAGTCATTCGGCTGATTCCTGTTTCAATAATTGCAATGGAAACACTTAGTATTTGCCTGACCTCCACCTTGCTTCCTGTGGTGTCAGTATTATTGTAATAGGGAAGTTCAAATGGAGTCCTTTGAAAGTGTCCAAAGCCCTGCCCAAAGTGGTAAGGTCTATGCAACATCACCTCCCTGGGGGTAATGGCAGAGATCAGTGTCACCTTTAAAGACCTGGCCTCAAGTAGTTTCTTGGTGTCCAACAGTCTTAGATATGCTTGGCTCCTCCCCTCTTCTCAGTGTATGGTTTCCGGAATAAATGAACATAGGTAACTTTACGGAAGCTCCAGGGAGTCATTAAGTCCCAAAAAGTCCCCCAGTTGACTTTTTGGATGGTGTCTGTTAATATACTGTAAGCTAGTTATCCTGGAGACCTTTTGTAATTGACCAAAATTCTCTCTACCCATAGCTGAAGTCTTTCACTGGCCATTAAATGTTGGCTTCCCTTAAGGTTTTGTCCTAGGCACCCTTTTCTACTAAATAAACTCTTTCTGGATGGTCACTATTGCTAGATGGTTTCAAATACTATCTGTATGCCAATATCCGTGTGACTCGTACTTTTAGGTTTCCAAAGTAGGTGGGTCCTATGAGCTCTAGACATGCATCTGCAGTGCCTAATCTCAGAAGCCTCCTAGTCATCCCAAGCTCAATACGTTCAAAATTAAACATTATCTTCTTCCGGTAAAACAAATGAAACCAGGTTGCCTCCGTTTCTTTACTTATTACAGCACTTACATCCATCCAGTTATACAAGCTAGAGATCTTTGTTGCTACGTCCTCCTTCCCTCCCTCAGCCCATATCCAATCATCCCTAGGTTCTGTCACGTTAATGCTAAATGTCTCTCAAATCCATCCAGCTCTCTGTATGTCCACCACCACCAGATACTGTGAGCTACAATCGTCTTCCAGCTGTCCTCCCTGTGTGTATCAAGTCCACTCCACCCTCACTATAGCAGAAGGGAGATAGTCAAAGGCAAATCTGATTATTTCCCTTCACCGCAGCCTCTAACATGATCCCCAATGCTCCTGTCTCTGGGTGTCCACCCCATTGGTAATCCCCTCCCATCAGAGTTGGTCTGTGTTTCCCACAGATTTTGGTAGAAATGATGAATGTCATGCCAAGATGAGGTTATAAAAGCCCTTTCCTGTTGGACTCACTCACGTTCCCTCTTTCTTGCTCTGAGTGATACAGCTGCTCTGGGGCATACAGCTGCTCTATGCTGAGCGGCTGTACAGAGAGGCCCATAAGGAGGAACCGAGACCTTCTGAGTGATTCTGGAAGCATATCCTCAGCCCCAGTCAAGCCTCACACGATGGGAGCCCCGGTGCAATAATTGCAACCTCTTGTGGGACCCTGAGTTAGAACCACCCAGCTAAGCCATACCTGGATTCCTGACCCTCAGAAATGGCATGAGATAATAAGTATTTGTTGTTTTAAGCTGCTAAGTTATGGGGTAACAAAAAATAAATATCATCCAGTGGTTTCCCAAAATTCTTTAACATGGTTCTCAAAGTTCAATATGATCCGACCACTAGCTATAACGTCTGCCACATCTGCCGCCGTCTCCTCTCTACGCAGACTTTTCCTAGTCTATACTTCCGCCAATACTGCTACCACTCAGCACACACTGTTTGCTCTGCCAGGAATGTGCTCCTCGGCTTTGTTCATCAAACTTAAAACCTACTTCTTCACGTTTCAGTTCAAGCTACTTCCTCATAGATGCCTTCTTTTGTCTCCCAAATGGCTACGTCAAATTCTTCTTTTATAAGCGAGGGTGGCCTCATTCACTTCTCTTTGAGGGCACTTCCCTGGTTTAATAATAGCTAATACGTATTGATGAATCACTATGTGCCGGCACAGTCCTACATGCTTTGCATAATCACAACCATCCAGCAAAGTGTCTCCACTTTACAGATGAAGAAATTGAGGCAAAGAAATGTCCAGAATGTTGCCGAAGGTCACCTAGTGAGTATGCAGATTTACATATTCTTGTGTGTTTATTTGAGTGCATCCATTGCTCCAGGAAACTGTATACTCGGTCATGGCAGACACCTCTTCTATTTTGCTCACAGTGGTCTTAAGTCTTCTTTCCCAACTATTCTACCACGGAGTTGTCAGTAAACCTAGGAAAGGCCTGAGTTGCAGGATTTCCATGAGGCAGGGAATGAACAGACCCTTTATTCCACTTTGAGATTTGGACATGCAAAGGACAAATCTGTGTGTGTGGATAGAGGCTTCTTTATGTGACCGGCTCTTCTGTTCCTTCCATCACTCTGCTAATACAGTCCTGCTGTTCAAAATGAACTCCAGAATAGCACAAAATACAAGCAAGGAAGGTTTTCAGGAGGGAACACTGCCAACCAGGCAGGACTAGAGCCCTAGACATTTCCTCTCTGGGCAGCAGGAGCACATTTCATCAATGGTGGGTATGGAGCCTTGGGCCAAAGGCTGAGGCAGACAGACTTCCAGGAGGATGAGGCCATCACCGGAAGCCAACACTCAGGACCCCACAGTCAACCCTCTGCCACTGAGGTCCTGCCAGACAGGAGCAGCAGGCACAGCCACCCAGGCAGAAGAGAGGATGGTGCACAGGGAAGGCGTTATGCCAGATGGCAGAGCTGGATGAATGGCCAGCCAGCCGGCACCAGCCTAGTGCCAACTGTTAGCAGAGCCCAAGTAACACAGTAGAAGGCGGGAAGCGGGGTGGCTCACCCCAGCTCCTCCCAGGGTGCCCGGGCCAACGGTCTGGGGTCCACCCTGGTGAGGCAGGACCCTCTCCCTCCTCACACTGTGCAAGGAGTTCTGATGCTGGGGTCATAAGACGTTAGTTCAAACCCAGCTACATACTAGCATGTAACTTCGAGCAAATCACATTACCGTACCTGCTCTAACTGATTTGGTAGCTGCCATGGGAACAAATTAAGTTACATGTATGGAGATGGTTTGCTAACAGCAAACTACAAATGCACATCTACAGGGTTGCTATGTTGCTCCAAACGCTCATCAGTTGTTTCCTGTTTGCAGTATACTCTGGAATACTGAAAGTGTGGGCCCACCTAAAAGGAATAACAAGCTGAAACAACATAGACCTGGTTTGCAGCAGTTACAGATCCGTCAGTACCGCGATTACCAGGGGCTCATGGTCTTTTTCAAAGTGGGCCTGGTCTTGCCATTGGCCTAGTAAACCTCCCTGGGCCCCTCTCTGGGGCTCACTATTCCTCTTCTCTCACTCATGCCTGTTGCAGGAGTAACGTCCTCTGGCGCTGGCTCTGGCCACATTGCGGGACCTTCCCTCTTCACCCTCCCAACAAGTTTATCTCCGTCCACTCCATTCCCTTCTGCTTGGGGCCCATTCACTCAAGCGCTCCCTCACAGATGTTAGAGAAATGGTGTGTGTACTGAGTTGTAACAAAAAATAAATTGAAACGTGGATCAAAACCGGGCAGCTTGCCGGAGAAATGTTTTCAATCCACCTGTGCATGCCACGTTTCGTTTGAACTCTCTGGCTTCCACACTGGCTGTGTGATGGGGGCATGCCACCCTAACCTCTCTGTGGGAATACCAGGCAGATAGCTGCAGAATGAGCTCCAAGGGCCCTGCTGGTAGTGCTCAGTCTTGAAAAGGTCTAGCAGTTTGAGTCTCTGTTCAATGAGATATTCTAGATTTTGTAAGTCTGCAAAGTTTTTATTCATCTAACGTAAGTCCATTCCATCTAAATGGTTATGGTTTCCCCACTGTGAGCCAGATATTGTGCTACAAGCTCATATGGAAATAGGAACCAGGTTGGATGTGGTGGCTCAGGCCTGTAATCCCAGCACTCTGCAAGGCCAAGGTGAGGGAATCACTTGAGGACAGGAGTTTAAGACCAGCCTAAATAAGACACCATCTCTATCAAAAAAAAAAAAAAAAAAAAAGAAAGAAAGAAAGAAAAAAAAAAGAAAAGAAAAGGAAGGAAGAAAGGAAAGGCACCCCAGACAGAGCCCTGCCTTCAAGGAGCTCACACACTGTACTAGAAGGGCTTCCAAAGTGATGAGTAAGTTGTCTGGGATGTACTAGAAGGCTCTACAGAGTAGGCAGCCTTTGAATAGGGTCTTAGGGTCTTAAAGAGTAGTCAAGAATGCTGGGGCAGAGTTTGCAAAGGCATAGGACATGAGGGCACACACAGCTGGGCCATGATGGATGTTCTGGGTCAGCCTAACTCTGTCAGAGATGCTTCAGGAAATTTCCCAGCAAAGGCCTGGTAAGAGGGGGACAGCCAACCCTCAGCTCCAGCTAACTGTCACCATGTGGAAGGCAGGCTTAGCTTAGACTCCTCTCTGAGCTTTCAAAAGATGTCAGCAATTCAGATTTCACAAAAACAAAAAAACAAAAACAACTCCTTGACTTTTCATTGTTGGTAGCCAATTCAAAGAAAAAAAGATTGTTCAAGCCAATTGCAACAGATGCTGTGGTGTCCCAAGCACAGCCAGTCACCTCCAGCTGCTCTGAGCATCAGGCTGCTTTCCCCTTCCCCAGCCTGCATTTCCCTTCCTTCACCCCTGCTCTGCCTCTCCCTTTCTCCGGCCTGCACATTCCTTCTTTCATCACCACAGGTGTTTCTCTTTCTTTTTAAAAGACAGTTTAATGCGGTGGAACTATCACAAGTTTTGAAGCCAGGCATCCTAGCAAAATTCCAGGCTGCCGTTTACCATATGATTTCAGGTAAGTTTTGGTTTTGATGTCCTAAATGGGCAAAGAGGGTAAGAATACCCACACCACAAAGTTGTTGCAAGATTGGATGACATCAAGTCCATAAAGAACTTGAAACACAGGTGCGTAGTGGGTCCCTCGGCTCCCAGTTTGCTTCTTGTGTTTCATTTCTTCTTCCTCACTTTCTCTGTTGATTAGAAGAATTAGGCAGAATAAGTGCTAAGTAAAACACTAGATAAAATTTTTTTACATTATATTTTAAGAAAAACATTAAATTATACAACATAATTTTTTATCTCCATAACTTCTAATTTTTCTCTATTTTTTGGTATTTAATATCTATAAATTGGTGGGCAAAATTCCCAGTAAATTAATAATAACACAAATAGGACCAAAATTCTCAGTAAAGAAAATAAGCATCAGAAGCCAAGAGTGTTTCAACAGTGGAGAGCCTTTGTGCCACCCAATGAAGTCACACCATTCACACCTGGCGAATCAATAGCTTCTTGCTCAGAAGCTGTGTTCTCTTTACTTCCTAAGAAGCAGTGGTGCATTCTCAAGGGCAATGAACATCAAGTAACAGAGCCCATGCCAGAAGTCCAATCCTTCTGGCCGTAGGTGCTGAGGCAGAGATAGAGCTTGGCATGCCTCTTCTATCATGTCTTTCCATTGCTGCTATGCTAAAATTCTATTTTCTTCTAAGTGTTTTATGAGGCTTTCATGTGCACTCTGAATCATCCTTTGTTTGGTTTATTACAAATGATACAATTCAGAAACAGCCAGGTGGAAGAGATGCATAGGGCAAGGTGTGGGGAAGAGGCATGGAGTTCCCATGTCTCTCTGGGTGCGTGACATCTTCCTGTACCTCAATGTGTTCACCAATCTGGAAGCTCCACAGGTGTTTCCTGAAGATCTTCCAAAGCCAGGCTCCAGGCCCTGCATCTACAGAACCGATCTGTCACCTGAGACTCCAGGTACAGACCAGAGTAGGTATTTGGAGCTTCAGCTTGAAACTCTGTAGCTAGAGTTCAGTGCAGTAGGGCGTCAAACCGGAGCTAGAGAAAGGAATTGCCTGGCTATGAGACTGGGAAAGAAGAGGAAGGCCTGGTTAGGATTAGCCTGTTATCCAGTACAAGGAAATTCATGTTGAGAAATAAAAATACAATTCTAAGCCCCCCAACCTACTGAAGGACCATCTCTTGGTCAAGAGGACCACAGAACAACCTTGAAAACTGACTTCTCAGCGAGGATGGGATGAGAAGGTTAGACAGACCTAGTTATACCCCTCCTTTGCTAACCACAAATAGACTTTCTTTCCTAAAAGCTAAACAGAAACCAGCCCTTTCAAATCCACCACTGATACCAACCAACTGTCTGACACTGCCCCTTCTTTATGCCTAATAAGAGACTCAGCTACTCAGGATGCTGAGCCTGGAGGATCCCTTGAGCCCAGGAGTTCTGGGCTGTAGTGTGCTATACCAGTTGGGTGTTTGCACTAAGTTTGTCATTGATATCATGACCTCCTGGGAGTATGGAGCCACCAGGTTGGCTAAGGAGGGGGTGAACGGGCCTGGTCAGAAATGGAGCAGGTTAGAATTTCTGTGATGATTAGTAGTGGGATTGTGCCTGTAAATAGCCACTGAACTCCAGCCTGGGCAACAGAGTGATTCCTGTCTGAAAGAAAGGAAAGAAAGAAAGAAAGAGAGAGAGAGAAAGAAAGGAAGGAAGGAAGGAAGAAAGAAAGAAAGAAAGAAGGAAAGAAAGAGAAAGAGCCCATCAGCCACCCAGGGGTTATGACTGGTCTACAGAGAATTTCACATCCTCTGCTTTACCTTTTGATGTCAGAGGGCTGACAACTTCAACCTCTGGTCATGCTAACGCTGCCATTATTTGTACATAGGACCAATGAAGGGGCACAAAACTCCACTGCACATGTGCTTTCATAAATATTCATGATCTTTTCTATTTGCCTATTGAATATGTATATTTGACCACTTCATTCAACATAATTTTTTTTTCCTTTGCTCCTCCCTCAGAGTGCCTATTTCTGGCTTTTGGCTTCTGGCCAGAGGCTACATTTCCCAGTCTGCCAGAATGGCCACCTGCAGACTGCAACCCTTTATGAGAAATAAAGCTCCCTTTTCTAAATTTATGAACCTCACCACTTTTTAGTTGACAATTCTATGGGCACTGGGGAGCCACTGAAGAATTCTTTATCAAGAAGAAACAGATCAAATTGAGCTTCAGAAAGATTATACTGACCGTAGACTATAGTGACTGCGGGTAATTAGACAAGAGCCATACTGGGCATCTCTTGCTTGGATGATGCAGTAGCCTAACTGAGCACCATGCATTCACCTTTGCCTCACTTTAGCCAAGCTTCAAATCAGCAGCCAGAGAGATCCTGACAAATGTGTCAGGTGTAATTGCCAAGGCCTCTGATGATGCCTCCCTTGTGGTTGTGAAGGCTAATGTTTTTTCTACAGTCCTAATCCCTGCGAAACCTCCCTTAACCCTATCCCCCCCCACTGCCCTCCCCTTGCTCCCTCCACACTGGTCATGCTTACATAGACACCTGACTGCCTGCCCTTTCTGTCTCCTGTCGTCAGGCTCTCTCCTCATGTTGCTGTACTTGCCCTTCCTGCTCTTCCCTCACCTATCACAGAGCTGCAGCTACCTCCCTCCTTCAGGTCCTCACTCAAGTGTCGCCTCCCCAGGGAGGACTGCCCTGGCCTCCTTCTGTAAGGTCACATTGTGTGGCAGAAGCACTGGATAGCAATAACTTAAGCAAACCCTGAGAATGACCCTATCATCTGAGACGAATGTGTGTTTGAAGTTCCAAGCTAAGAAGTCCAAGAGTGACCAACCTAGAGATTCACTCCTTATCTACGAAGAACATCCTAGCCCCTGGCCCATCCCTTGGAATGCAGGCTGTACAGGGGGATCCAGGTCCTTTGTTTTGGTTGAAATGGAGGTTGCTAGGTAAAAGTTGATAAGTGAAAATGCTATGTAACTTGCATGCTTTTTATAAATGGTAGCAGCTTTCCTGTCCAGCCCACTGCCTCTGGATGACCCTGTATGTAAGTCGTCAATAAACCTTATGTCTTGTTTGCTGGCTCCAGGTCTCTTTGTTGGTCTGTTGGACACTGTGCCATCAGTACTGGAATAAATAGAGCTCTGCATCACACACACGCATGCACGCACGCACGCACGCACGCACGCACTCCCCACTTCACAGCTGGGCTGCCATGCATCATGGCACCTGATTTAAGGAGCAAGTAGGTTCTGAAGCCCTTGCTCCACTTGCCAAGGAATATCCCATTCCCCAGAGGAAGACTGCATTCCCCAGAGGAAGGGTACTTTGACTGAGCATGAAGGCCAAGCTGTATCCTGCAGAAAGAGGACATTGTTTTTTATTTGTCTAGAATCTGCCTCATCCTGCACTCTATCCCCTTCCTTTTTACTTATCATCCCCTTAGTTTATTTCTTTACCTTGTTTGTATCTGTCTCCCCTGCTAAAATGCAAGCTCCATGAGTTTCAATCAATACTATTTCCACGGGGTCTAGAACAATGCCTGATACGTAGTAGAGGGCCAATAATATTTTTTGAGTGAATTACGAGTGAGTAGATGGAAGGCAGGAAGGTAGGAGAGAAGGAAGGAAAGAGACAGATTGGAGGCAGGGAAACGCAGTCTATGTTCATGGTTTATACGAGACAGAATAATAACTAAGGTGGTGATAGGACTGTTTTGAGTATAATGTTGCTTTTCTCTGACCCTCTCCAGCTGATTGTATCACCCAATCAATCCCTGTAAACCTCTGGGTGTGATGGAGGAGGGACCCCCCTCTTTAGGGGCCTACAGACCCCAAGTATGGAAATAAAGGAAAATCCTGAGTTCCTTCATGGGAAATTCCAGACACCTAGCTAACCCTGAGAAGTAAATAAGTAACTTCTTAAACAAGAAGGCAATAGTAGCCTAAAACAACAGCTAACGAAGTTACAGTCCCAGAGATGTTTGCTTTCCCTATAGAAATTAAAGATAACATCTTAACGTATGTCCCCCAGTTGTCTTTCAGAGGCTGGGACCCCCACAGGACTCATCGGCTGGCACTTAGACCCCAGATGAGGGGTAAGTGAAGACTAAACTTTACCTATCACCCTTTGTTCTAAGGTTTTTCCTAAGGGGCTTGGAGACAGTCAATCCCCTAACATTTTTCTACTGACCCCCAATTTTTAAACAAAGCTTCTTTTCCTTAACAAATTGCAAATCAGACGATCTTTAAATCTACCTCTGCCCTGCAAGGCGGTGCTTCAAGACATCCCCACTTTTAGGCCAAAACCAATATGTAACTTTCATGTATTGACTGATGGTTTTGCGGGTAGCGTCAGCACTCTGGAAATTTACCCCTGCCTTTAAAAACCCTTACCTGCAAGCCAGTGGAGAGTTTGGGTCTATAAGCATGAGCTGCCCTGATTCTCCTTTCCTGGTGCTCAGCAATAAATAAATGCCTTTCCTTTCTTTCTTTCACTGCAGAAACGTCAGTGTGAGCGTCTAGTTTCACTGCACCAAGCGAGTGGACGCTGGTTCGGTTCCGTAACATGAATTCACCATGCCCAGGACAGAGACTCCAAATTTCACACGCCTCAGTTTGATGTGGTTTATCTTTGAGCTTTGTGTCTGTTATTTCATTCTCTTGGTCCCTGGTTGGTTTTTCCATTTAAAAACCCATTTTTAACATCTCAGTCTCCATTTCTCTCATTTGATTTTTCATTTAAGCCCAAGTGATTTTCTAATAGTTTGAGTCCCTTATTGAGTCATTAGTCTCAGGGCCAAACGCAGGGATAATGGCTCTGCTTCCTCTCTGGGTGCTTTAGCAGAGAGGCTTTTGCTTATGAGCCTGGGGTGCTGAGCAGTTTAAGAAAGTGCCCTCGGGCCGTGGCTGCCCTGCCGTTTTGAAGCGGTGACCTCTCCTCATTGAAGGGAAGGGAGAGGCCTTCCCCTGGCTCCTCTCTCCCCTTAATCAAAACACTCGCAATCTGGGTGGCAATTGATGCAATAAGGTTCACACGTAAACAGCTAATCGGGCTTTGTCTTTTAAATGAAAGCCCCGTTTTGAAATGGAGCACAGCAGGTGGGCGAGAGCTACACTCCTTTCCAAAGCTGTCACACATCTGTGCACAGAAGCATGGTTTATTATTATGTTTTTTAAAGCACAAACAGCAGCAGCAGTCTGGGAACCACTCTGTACCTGCGGCTCAGGCTTAGCGGCTTCTCTACAAATTGTATTCAGTGGGAGGCCATTTCCCGGTGAGGGAGGGCGTTGGTGGGGGGTTTTCCCTGTCTCTAGGGAACAACTTTGGAGACAGCACAATTGCGTTCCCCACCTGAAAATACCAGATATGCATTTTCTACTTCTGAAAGGAAATCACTGTCCAAGAAAGCTAAAAACACCCACTGTCCAGAAAAAATACACACACATACACATATATGTAGATACATGTAAATATATGATGTATAATAGAATGTTAGTGAATAATATATTAATAATCGATATTAGTAATATATTATTCAAATTTGTCGTCTCACTCATCCTCCAATATAACTTCTTTTTTTTGTTATTATTTTTATTTATTTATTTAAAAACCTACAGCACACGGTATTTCCAGCAGTCTCCCATCCAAGTACTAACGAGGCCCGACCCTGCTTAGCTTCTGAGATCAGACGAGATCAGACACATTCAGGGTGGCATGACCATAGACCCAATGTAACTTCTTTAAGATAAAACATAAAAATTTTGGTGACTGTAGATGTCTTTTCTCCTTGAGGTATTCAGGGGAGGATTGGGTCGTTGTGGATTGGAGGAACAAGGGGTAGATTTTTAAATTCAAAACTGGGGGCTAAGGCAGCTGTCTGGGCACACCCAGGTTAATACATTAAAAATAAATAAAACCCAAAAGTGACTGGCCTTACCTGTAGTAGCATGTTCTAAATTGGCTGTTTTGTCAATGGAGAGCGAGACTGAGATATTTTCTGAGCTTTTTGGTCTCCCAGGAGAATTTTGTTTAGTTCTTTGAATCAGGGCTTTTAAATTCCTGGCGAGCTGCCCAAAAGGCTGTGGTGTTGGACCTGCCTTTCGTCTTCTTCATATCTGTGCTTACCCTCACAGGATCGTTAGGAGTTAAGGAATTATCCTCTAGTGAGTTTCAGTCAAAGGAGGCAGAACCTGGAACTCAGCATCATCCCTTTCTGTGGGGCTTAGGGAGCTTTCTGGATGGGAAGAGGGCTTACCCCCCAGTGGTCCGCGTGTAGCTCTTCAGGCTAAAATGCCTGTCATCTGCTAGAGATCAAATGCAGGACTAATTGGCACTCCTGAGCCAACTCATTTTTGGATGAGTTTCCTTCTGATGTTTTAAAGCATCTCAAAAGCCTCTTCTATAAATGATTCTCAAGGACCCTCGCAGAGAGAGATTAGTCTCTTAACTATAATAGGAGTAGGCTTGGGTCCAGATTTATAACCATTCCGTCTCTCATATTGAATACTAAAATCTAGATTTACTTTAATTTCTTTTCAGTAACATATCCTAGAAGCTTAACCAAAAGAGGAGAATGAAGGAAATCAACTCATTTGCCACTTTCAAAACAATTATAACTTAAAAATGATTTCAAACATGTGCAAATGGGATAATTAACAATTATCAGAACGAATAGGGGAAATTCTAATGCTGTAACCTAGAAATTACATGAAAACATGCTTGCAGAGAGAAACCTCTTTTTTTTTCTCTAAGAAAGAAAATCGTAATGATTATGATAAGGTCACTACTAAGTGCCAACATCAGGCTGGATTTTTTAGAGGCACTAATGTATCTAATTTCCATGAAGCCTTTTCAAGGTAAATGTTATTCTCCCCATTTTACGGAAGAGGAAACTGAGACTCAACAGTATTAACTGACTTACCTAATCAATAGATAGTAAGTAAATTTGAACCCAGGGCTCCTCAGTTCCAAAGTACATATCTTTTCTATTTATGTAGCTGTCTTAAAAAAAAAATAAAGCTAACAATGAAAATGACAGCAACAATAACTCTAAAGCGGTGTAAGACAAGAAATTTGAAGCCCAGTTATTTACAAATATTTCATACTTTTTAAAGACTCTATTCATTTCAGATTTCTGAATGTCTACATCAGCATTAACCAACAGAATTTTTTGCAGTGAATGTAAAGCTTTTATCTCTGTGCTATCCAATCAGGTAGTCAGAAGATACACATAAATACTGTGCACTGAAATTGTGTTTTATGTGACCATGAATCTCGTCTTAATTTTATTTCATTTTAATTAATTAATAATTAATTATTTAATTTCAATTTAAATAACCACCTGCCGTATGCCTAATGGATCGAGCAGCACCACATCTACATATTTATAATTACAATGCTCCAAGATGAGTACTGAAAGAGGAAACTGTAATGCAAGCATAGTGCCAAAGTTGATATTTTTCCTTAATAACATTAATGAAATTCCTGGAAAATAGATGAGTCTCATGTAATTGCAGACTCACCCATGGGTATTTATACCATGGACCGAGAGTTAGTTCTCCTAATGAATTCCTACATGCCGTCAATGCCCAAATGGATTTGGGACACAATTTTAATTCTCATGTCTACAATCCTCACATAGACAAGGGACATATTTTATTTTATAATAGTAAATTTAAATATGGCAGAAGAAAGGATTTTTCTTTCTATTTTTCACTACACACACACACACACACACCCCTTTCCTGAAGACTTTTTTTTTAATTATAAACATATAATCCAGATTCCAGTTATTTTAAAAACCAAGCACTTTTTTTGTTGTTCTTTATGTGGTGTGCGATGTGGCTTGGCTCTGTGCCTCCACCCAAGTCTCATATCAAACTGTAATCCCCATATTCCCCACGTGTCAAGGAAGGGGCCCAGTAGGGGGTGACTGGATCATGGGGGCGGTTTCCCCATGCTGTTCTCTTGATAGTGAGTGAGTTCTCTAGAGATCTGATGGTTTTTTAAGTGTTTCAGTTCCTCCTTCAGTCTCTCCTTCTGCCTTTTGAAGAAGGTGCCTGCTTCCCCTTCTGCTATGATTGTAAGTTTCCTGAGGCCTCTCCAGCCATGTGGAACTGTGAGTCAATCAAACCTCCTTTTTAAATAAATTACCCAGTCTCAGGTCGTATCTTTGTAGCAGTGTGAGAATGGACTAACACAATATATAGATATGACCTCCAAAATGTTATCAGAGAGACTCTGACCCACATTTGCTCAGATAGGTTACAGATCCTCCCTGTGCAGGGGAAGCTATTTATGCCTCATCCAGATCCCTTTCCTCGCCATCATCCATCCCTCAACTGCTTGAGTGTTGCTTGCTAATGGCTCAAAGCTACGCCTTCTCTAAAGAACAGCCATGGAAAAATGGGAACCACCAGCGCAGGAGATTACACCTTCCTACACTCCACCCTCATTCATTCTTAGGGAATGACAGGCTGATGGAAGAGCAGGTTATAAAGGACCAATCTCCCTGGTCAAACTAGAACTAATTTTATGGTACAATTTTTGCTTCAGAGCTCCCCATGGGATCAGGCTGGTGGTAGTCTCCAGCCGAGACTATATCCTCCCTTAACTCCTTGTCATAGTCTATTCCAGCTGCTATAATAAAATGTCATAGGCTGGGATGCTTATAAATGATAGAAGTTCATTGCTCATGGTCTGGAGGCTAGGACAGCCAAGGTCAGGGTGCTGCCCAAATCACTGTCTGGTAAGGGCCTACTTTCCTATAGACGGTGCCTTCTCTGTGTCCTCCTATGGTAGAAGAAGTGGACAAGCTTGCTTGGGGCTATTTTATGAGGGCACTAATCTCATTTCTGATGGCCCCACTCCTAATATCATCACTCTGGCGATTACTTTTTAACATGTAAATTTTAGAAGGACACAAACATTCAGACCATCACCCTCCTCCTCTATTCTATCTTACTTCCCCATCCCTTCCCCAGATACCACAAGCTCAATAAGTCACATGCACCTAAATCCGTATCTCAGGTTCTGCTTCTCGGAAACCTGCCTAAAACACCATCTCAAGGACCTAAGTTATTTGCATGACCAAGAAGTTGCCTGTCAATGTCTGGGCTCACGTGTTCCTCCTTAGAAAAGTATAGAAGGTATTTTCACTAATAAGCTTTGAGAAACAATACATTTTTGTTTTTTCTTTTCTGCGCAAAAATTTATCTAAGACATTCCAGAGGTGAAAGGGTTATGTGATATCACCACAGTCTAGATTTGGAATACAAATCCAACTACAAAATAGAGGCTGTCACTCCTGCCTAGTTAATCAGTCAAAATGGGAGTGGTCAATTGGAGTAAGTATATATTCCGGCTACAGTACAATTTAGAAAGGCATGATGACAAATTTTATGCATCAACTTGACTGGACCACAGGGTGCCTACACATTGGGCTGACCATTATTCCAATGTGTCTCTGAGGGGTGTTTCTGGGTGAGATTAGCATTTGAGTCAGTAGACTGAGTAAAGCAGATTTCCCTCCCTAATGTGGGTGAGCCTCATCCAATCAGCTGAAGACCAGAATAGAACAAAACAGCTAACTAAGAGAGAACTCCACCTGTCTAATTGATTGAGCTGGGATATAAGTCTTTTTCAGCCTTTGAGCTTAGTCTAAAACACTGGCAATTCTTGGGTCTTGAGCTTGCCAGGATTCAGACTGGAACTTATGTTATCAGCTTTCCTGGCTCTCAGGCCTTTGGACTCAGACTGGAAATATCCTATCAGCTTTCCCGGAGCTTTGCTTGTCCACTATAGATCTTGGAACTTCTCAGCCACAAAAACTCATGAGCAAATAACTTATAATGAATCTCATTTTATATCTACCTGCATTCTGTAACCATATAGATTGATTGATTGATCATCAATCGATAATCTCCTATTGATTGTGTTTCTCTGGAGAACCCTGCCTAATACAGAAGGCAAATTTTATATAAGGTGATTGTTTAAGACTTAGATTCAGTAGACAAGGAGACGAAAGAGTACACATGGGTTTTACATGTAACGTTATGATAACCACATCTCATTTCTTAAGCAAACGAACAAACACACACAAACAAATAAATATGAAGGGCTTAGGCCAGAGGAAAGGAAATATGCATTCTGTATGTCCTATGTTGGCCCCAGTCCCACTGAATATTAAACAAGAACAAAAGCACTCATTTAGAATATACAATGATTTGGTAGAAAACAAAGTGTCAATTTATTCATCCATAATGAGAAATAAAACCATCAACCAGATTGGATTCTGATGTTTGCTGTTCACTTTATTCTACCCCTGCAGGCAAATTTACGGGGAAAACTAAATTAAAACCAGAATTTTTTATTGTCTGAGGAGCAGAAGGGATTTGAATGACTCTCCACGCGGAAGTCACTCATCTATGACCACCTGACTTTCCACTCTTCCTGTGGGGCATGCCAGCTGCAGGGTGGCTTGGACCAGGCCTCTCTCCCCCGGAGCAAGGATGGAGGCTCCTTGCCAGCAGGGGCCTCTCTCATTCTCATTTTTCTGGACTTTCTTGACTGGACAGCTCCCTTTTGTCTAACTGCCACATTTTATATATTTTTTTCTATAATATTTTTTGGTCCTGTTTAATTTTTTTCTGATGTCAAAAACACATATGATCATTTATAAAATCTTTGGACTGAGTAACAATATCTCACCACCTAGAGGTAATCAGTGAGAAATGAGAGCAAAATGAGTACCTGCCTTGCAGTGAGGAATAAAGGCACACGCACGGAATTGAGGACATTGCCCAGGGCATGGAAGAGCTCAGTTTATCTTCTCATATCCCTTTAAATATTCTTTATATCAAGGTTCAGCAAACTGTTTCTATAAATAGCTGGACAGTAAATAATTTAGACTTTGTGGGTCCCACGGTCTTGCAACTACACAGCTCTGTCACTGCAGTGCAAAAGCAGCCACAGACGAAGAATGGTTGTGTCTGTGTTCTAAAAAAACTTTGTTTACAAAACAGCCAGCATGCCACCTTTGGCCCGAGGGCCATAGTTTGCCGACCCCTAATCTATATCATCATGTAAAATGGCTCCAGAGTAAATAGTATATTTTATTATTGAGAAAAAGTTTTATTTTCTAGCAAAATAACTTATAAATGCTTCTCTCTTTGCTTTTCAAATGTGCCTTTTGTTCAGTATCAGAATCGGTTTATAAATAACTGCTCAATATAACTTCTGGGTGTGCTTCAGGCGTGAGAAGTGGAGCAGGTTTCCTGACAGCAAATGTTGACAGCACGTCTACTGAGGCAGAGTGCGCCCAGTGACCCAGTGGTCCCTCCTCTCGGAATATACCACACAGGTTTCCTAGAATGCATCCACAAAGGTATTCATGGCAGAATGGTGTAATACCGAAGAAGCGAATGCAATCCAAACACCTGTAGAAAGGATAAATTGTACGTTATAACATAAAATATTACGTGGCAACGAGAATGAACTAACTACAACTGCATACAACAGCATGGATGCCTCTCACACACATAACAGAGTGGAAGAAAGAGAGCATGCAATTTGATTTTGTTTTCATACAGTTCAAAAACTAATCCATGACGTTGAAATCACATAAGTGGTTTCCTTTGCGAGAGAGGTAGTTAGTGGCTGGAAAGGATAGGAAAGGGCTTCTAGGGTGATAATAATCTATTAGTCTGAGTGCTGATTTCACAAGCAAATTTACTTTTATGAAGGTATATTTAAATTTTAAAAAAAATTACAGCAGTTATTTTAACAACTACCTTTATGAAATGATAGCCACGTGCCAGGCACTGTGTACTTGACACTAATTGTCTATCTAATCCTCACAAAACTTCCCCAAGGTGTTTTCTCAGCCCCATTTTATAACGAAAACAAAGGCTCAGAGAGGTTAAGAAACTTGCTCAAAGTCACACAGTTCAAGTTCAGTAAGTGGCTGAACTTGAGGGTATTTTGCAAACAGATACCAAGAGAAAAATATACAGCTATATGAAATCAGTCTATAAACTGGGTAACCTAGTGGGACCATGTTAGATTTTGAGAAGGGAAAAATCTTGGCGATGAGAGAAGGAGGTGACACCTATGCTGTGTTGAGAGGCGGGAGGAAAGAAGAAGGTGTGCACACAAGGCTGAAGCATCTCAGTATCTAAGTACCTCCCCATCCCCTCCAGTCTGTACTGCCACAGTGCAGACAGGGGGGATTGGAAACAGGAAGGTTTCTCCTGCTCAGCTCATTGATTCCTTATCAAAATATACACCAGCTCTAGCATGACTCAACATGGAAGCAATGATTTCTTCTCGGAGGAACCAATGGTTCCAGAATGAATCCACACGCAGACACAGCCTCCGTGGGCGATGGCCTTAGGTGTTACATTTGTAATCAAAGCCGAAAAAGCTCGCAGAAAAATCTCCTGACTCTGGGTGATTAAATATGGAGGAAAACCAAGAACACCATTTAGCCAGTCTTCTCTAGAACTACTATAGGGTCCAATTCTGTCTTTTGGCTTCTCCTCTCTCTCCTAGAAATTCGTATTAAAGAGTCAGTATTTGCAAGCTTAGTGCTAGATACTGTAACATCTGATTTTTTTAATTGATGGTCTCAGTGTAACCTGGTTCATATAAAGCTTGTGAAAATATTCATATGTCCCCAAATAGAAATCAGAGAGTCTATGACCCAATAAACAAATACTGCAAAAATTAGAAACTTTCAGATAAAATCTATCCGAAGCACAGGCAATAGAACTTGAGAATTTGCAACATTTATTTGAATCCCTGAAGGTATCAATAAACTTTTATATGGGGCAAACAGTCTAGATGCTAGAAAACACACACTATAATGTTTTATGTTTTATTTAGCTGCAGTACATAAATTCCCCTGGGCCCCACAGACAAGTACTGGTGGGCTATGACTTCCGGCATTTAAAGGGATTCTCAGACATTTATCTTAGACATTCCAGTGTGATGCTTTCTCTCTTTATTGTGGAATCACTTACTTTGGGCTTTGGGGAATTTGTGATTACTGCTTTCAAAATTCTCTTTGCAGAATTTAATGAAGTCAATACTATACAAAAGAATCATTTCTGAGAAAAGTGAGCAATCGATGTTCTCTATCCTAAGTGCGCATAGGAATCCATTGCTTTAATTGTATCTAAATATCTTCTCTTTCATACTGGTTTTGTTTATGGACATATATGCCAGCAAAGAAATAGCTATTATGGCTGTAAATTGCGCCTGATACTGAGATTAATAGCTGTAAAAATAGTCCTCCAGGGAATTAGGGGTCTGGTTTAACCATCTCTGTAATGTTCCTACTTCAAGAGCAATATTTCACGGGTGTTGTAAAATTTATAAGCCTGTATTCACGAGGTCTGCATGGTTCCAACTAGACAAGACTGGATGTTTATCCTAGCAATTCAGTGTCTAATAGGAGCTGCCTTCATGATATTCCAGGTGTCACAATAAACACACAGTATGAGTGTTTATAGAAGCTGCGCTCAATACTGGATCACAGAGCTTACACTGAAGGTGAAGGAAGAGATCAATCAAAAACTGCCCTCCTCTTTCAATAATGACTCAGGAGGGCAGAAGAGGGTAGGCTGGACATGTTGGGGAAGAGGGGGGTCAGATCACTGTAATTGCCACTACATTAACCCCGAAAGGCTGGAGAGGAAGGGGGAGTGAAATATACTCTGTGTGCTTCTCATTGTGGGGCTGAAGACATACAGCTAACTCCACTGGTGTGCTGAGACAGCTTTAACCAGCTCTCAGGAGCTTACTGCTAAACTTTCAGAAATTTTGTGAGCCTGTTGTTCAACACTGCCTTTACGAAAACAGAATCATGCAAACTTACAATTAAATAAAACGTACTTAACAAAATTAATAAATGCTCAAAATTCTTCATTTCCTAATCATTGTGCTACATTTTACTGTTATCTATGTAATCTCTTGTCTATAAGATGGAAATACTGAAATGGTATGTGACTGTACAACTGTACAAATTTTCCTGACTCTACAACTTCACAGTCAGGAAAATCAGGTTGATAGTTTGCCATTGGCCTTGCTGGGAGTATTTATAGCACAGAAATTGGCAAATGCTAAATCTCTTGGTGTGTGTGTTTGGTGGGGTAGCCAGTTAAACATGTTTTACTGGTCTGTGTGTCTGTTTTTATGCCGGTACCATGCTGTTTTGTTAGTATAGCTCTGTAGTATGATTTGAAGTCAGGCAATGTGAGGGTGTTTATCAGCACACCATAGCCGAACCCCCTTTTTGCTGTTGTTTTTTTCCTAACACCCTAGTTGCTGATCACAACTGCCACTTGTACCTCCTCCTCACTTTCTCTGCCATTATCCAGCTCCTGTTTCTTGGAACAGTTGAACAGGCTTTCCTGCTGTGGTTAAAGGAGAATCAAGAGAAGGAAAGATGAAAAGATGATTGCCATCTTTCATATGGCCCTTCATAGTGAAGTAGCAGACTGGCAGGACTTATTTCCTGGTCCCAACAGGGTAAAATAAGGCTAGAATCAGCATATAGCACTGAAGGTAACCTCTGGTTGCCCTCACTGCTCATCAGCACTCACACTCACATTACCTGACTTCAAATTATACTACAGAGCTATAGTAACAAAACAGCATGGCACTGGCATAAAAACAGACACACAGATCAATGGAATAGAAAAGAGAACCCAGAAACAAGTTCTTATACCAACAGTGAACTCATTTTCAACAAAGGTGCCAAGAACATACACTGGGGAGTCTTTTCAATAAATGGTGCTAGGAAAACTGGATATCCATAAGCAGAATGAAACTAGACTCCTATCTCTCATCATATACATAAATCAAATCAAAATAGATTAAAGACTTATATTTAAGACCTCCAACTATGAAACTACTACAAGAAAACATTGAGGAAAGTCTCTAGGACATTGGTCTGGGCAAAATTTTGAGTAATATCCCACAAGAACAGGCAACCAAAGCAAAAATGGACGAATGGGATTATATCAAGTTAAAAAGCTTCTGCACGACAAAGTAAACAATCAAAAAAGTAAAGAGACAACCCACAGAATGGGAGAAAATATTTTCAAACTACCCATCTGACAAGGGATTAATGACCAGAAAAGAGGAGACGGAAATTGAAAATGGATCTGAGTTTCAGTGCCCCCTATCTTCCCTACCACATTAGTGGTGGAGGCTACCTGTTGAGATGGTAGGGTTGCAACGTGAAAACACACCCTGGAGAGTCACCTGACATCTGCCTAACTTTGTGTGAGGAAGAAATAGACCCTGGCTATACTATGTTTTTGAGATTTGGAGGTTAACTTGTTACCAAAGAATATTATCACCATTCCTGAGGAATACCAGCTTTCTAAACTATCAACCCAGAGCTCTGGCCTGTCCTGGACTTGTTCAGAGGCTACCTTCCCCCCATTCAGACCCTATTATGGTGGGTAGCTCAGGGACTCTCAAGTAGCAGTCATAGTGAGCATGTGCGTTGAATTAGATAGACCCAGATTTCAATCGTCTCTGATATTTCATAGCTATAGATCTTTGGGATAGTTAAATTCTCTCTACCTCTTTTTCTTTGTTTGAAAAAAGGAGGTGACACAGTGTCACAACTCATGAGGCAACTCATATGGGTAAAATGAGAAGATGCATACTTACCCTGCCTTCTGTTAGAGTCCTTCCATTTCTCTTCATATCTACTATGTTCCATCTCTCTTAAAGGTCATCCAATGCAGGGACCACCCCTGGGTCTCTACTAGCGTATTTCCATGCTGCTACTACAATTCTGTTGAATTAAGTTACTTAACTTTAATTACTTAATTAAACTGGAAGATGAGGATGATCTGGGAACCAGCTCTAACAATGGCCAGTCTTGACAAACCCAGATACTAATTAATGTGGCCACGCTTTGGTTCTGCAGTGGCCAGGTGATATGGACATTCCAGGGACATTTGACAATTTACTTGCACCCTCACATGACCTTGAAGTGATGTATTGGTCTGCATAAGTGTTCACTGAGTGACTCTACCCTTAGCAAGTGTTCTTCATCCAATATTCACCCTTTGGGATTAGATATTGGGCCATCATTAAATGTTCTGGTGCTTCTATAGATAATCTTATAAAATTACAGGACTTAAGTCCAGACTTTTATCCCACATAAGCATGTTTAAGATTACAGAGGGTAATAACTGCTTCTGAATAAATTGTGGGTGAGGATGTATTGGCTTCATGAGGCCAGATGTTGCCTAACACGCACGCTTGATACATCCAGACAGTTCCCTTCCCAGAGCATCTCACAGTTTTTGGATTCACTCCAGGTAGTTCCAAAAAATGACCTCAGTTCTGCAGATTTCACTTGTAGAAAAAAACTAGACTTCCATATGTTTCCTAAATAGAAATAGAAAAATAACATGCAGGAAATTACACGTGTGAGAAAAAGTAGTTAAGAGTCTCCTATTAAAAAGCAAAAGTAAAATTCTTGAGGCTTTAACTAAAGAAGATGTCAAGCAAAAAATCTTAAGTAAACTATAGCTTTTAAATATTCGTCAAAGGAAATCCAGATGTAGCAGTAGATTTGTACAAAATTCCTCCTAGTCATATATTCTGACAAACCTCGTGTCCTCAAAGCTGGTCTCATATCATCTATGGCACTAAAGGTATCTTATACAAGGGCCATAGCTGATCTTTGAAAAAGCACCCTTTTCATATACATTCAAGATGTAACGATTGTCTTCTACTAGATAGTGGTAAGAACCCAGAGCATTTCTCCTGAGTTCTCCCCTAAAGCCTTCAACCATTGGATTTGGAAAAAAGAGATTGAAAATATAATTTCCACACAACGTACTGCACTTAAGCAACATTCAAGCCCAAGTTCATTGGGATTCTAGTCAGAAGCCATGAGCAGTAGCCTGACTGTGCTGGGACCTTCTCTCTGCTCTGGCCAGATGTGGTTAGAACTAACTAGATGTTAGGTCTCTGAGAGTCCAATGACGAGGACAATTGTGAAAAAAAAAAAGCACTCACATGCCTAGAGTCTAATGAAAAATGCAACACCCTGCCTCTGCCCTCTATTGGATTTGTGCTTTTATGAGAACCCGTGTTTATAGGGAAGCTTCTGTCTGCTTCCGCTCCTGGCAGCTGCTTGGTTTCCTCTTCCTAGTGAGTAAGTCGGTGTTGGAAAAGAGAGATAAATGGGCATGGAGATCTAGCAACTTCTGCAGGCTTGACAAAATTTTTCAAAACAGTGCTTTCTTTCTTTCTTTCTTTTTTTGGAAAATGTCCTTAAAAGAGGTCTGTATGGTCTTCTGATCCAGTTCCCTGTTCTTTAACTTTTGTGTGCAGATAGAAAGAAACAGACTGTTGGTCAAGATAGCCCCTAAGGGTTCCACAGTCCCTCTGGAACTGTCTGACAGAAGGAATATCTTTGTTCTCAGGACGCTCCTCCTGATATGAACTAGAGTCTTTTCTATTCTTGTTTAAGTTAACTAAAAAAAAAAAAAAAAATGTTGTCTACAGTGGATGTCAACAGGTGAAGGAGCAATTTATTTCTGTACTCCGTTTTTTATTCCTCCTCTACCTTTCTCTTCCATTCCCCAAAGGAAGAATTCAGATGGATGTAAATCAGAAAGCACCAGAGACTCCACTGTGAGCTGGAGACAAGGAATAAAATCAGGAAATGCTTAACTCAACAGGCAATCTCTTTGCTAGCTGGGGCCGTCTAATTAAACAGCTGATTGAGTGCATTCACCCACATCTCCTGCAGTGGGCATCATGAAATGTAAGCACTAAGCTACACTACTTATTTGGAAGATTTTTCACACAGTGTTAAGGAAGAAGCAGCTTTTACAAAATCACAGCTCCATCTCCTTTCTGGTGCTAATGACCAGGTTTAAGGATGAAATATCACTTTCCAGTCCTCTGTCCTCTGTCCTTTGAGGACCTAGCATTCACCTGACCCATACAACTCTCAGCAAACCCCAAGACAAATTAGATCTGAGCAAGTGAAAATTACAAAACCAGCAGTTCTCTTTCCATTGGTCTGTCAGCATGAAGTGCCCACTTTCCCTGCAGTGTTAATAACCAAATATGAAATATTTAAATGGCTGCAAATTGCATCAATTAAAATTGTTTCCATCCCAAGTAAGCTCAGATTGCTTGGCTGTTTTGACCCAACGTCTTTTTATGTTTGATATATTTTCTTAATTAAAAAGTGCACGATGATCAAAAAAGCATGGGTAATTGTAGCATTAAGTGTTTTTTTAAGAGCAAAATTTAAAAAAAGGAAAGGCTGAGGTTGAACTCTTTTGTGGCATACCAACGTCATGTATTACTGCTTCGTTATTTTGCAAACATAACAAGTCATGGATATAAGGGGTGCTTTTTAGTACTAAAGTTGATCTTGGTTTCTCTATCTAGGACATGCTGACCACTTGGTATGACCAGGCCTTAAGGAGCGAAGCAAACGCGTAAGGATGTCAAGGGAGGATGCTTCAAACTGAGCCCCAAACACGGGGGCTTCCACAGTTTCATGTAGTTTTGTAACAAAGCAAATCAGTTTAGGGTTTCCTCTGTTTATACCCTCCAACAGCTTCCCATTGCATTTAGAACAAATCCAAGCTGCTGATCACAGGACCCCTCTCTGGCCACATTGGCTGATTATTTCCTGGGAAAAAGAGATTATTCTGTGTTTTTTTTCTTCCAGAAGTAACCTTCACCCTTTCAGCTTCCTCTTCTGAAATAATCTTCCTTAGATAATTTTTAGGATTTCTGGCTCTTTCTCTTTGCTTAGTCTCTGTTCAAATACTCTCTCTTCAGAGAGATTTTTCTCTGACCACTAAAGCTCCCTCCCTGCCCCCTCTCACTGCTGATGCTCTGTCGTGTCACCCTGTTGACCTACTTCGTCCCACACAAGACTCTCAGAAATGACTTACTTGACCATCATGTGCTTATTCAATACCTGTTTCTTATTCAATACCTGGTGAATCTTCGGAACCTGTAACAGTGCCGACGTACGACTACACCAAGCACTCCACTGAAATGATTAACGCTGGCTTCACACCCAGGACGCCTATAGATGCAGGGTCCTTCTGACTTAAAGTGGAAGGAAATTCAGAAGATGCAGGCCCCTCCCAGCCTCTGATCCTCTGGCATCCAGCAGCGGGAACCCATGGTGTGATGGTTTTTTTGCTATTGGGAGATAAGGACCAGAGGAGTTTGCTTGGAGAACTTCATCTGAGGGGAAGACGCTTGATTAAGGACAGTCCACCAGTTATGCTATATATATATATATCTACACACACACACACGCACATATATATAAATTCATCAACTGATAAAGAAATTTATCAATAAATAATACTTTAACTGGCCCAAATAATTTTTAAAAATTTGTTAAAATGGAATTCAGAATCATTTTTACACAGTTTGATACATATAAAAAAAGGTGTGCCTACATATATATATGTGTGTGTGTGTGTGTGTGTGTGCATACACTGAGCACATATATTCCCTTTCCAGTCCAAATGTTGAATGTTCTATTAAAACATCTAATGAAATGGTACCTCTGAGTGAAAATGAAAGATTGTCTCTTCTTACGGGCTGTTTCCATGGTAGCATAATACCCTTGGGCAGTGCCCTAATGATGAGTTATTACTTTTTAGCTAAAACACATTGTAGGGAACCAGTTAATAATATAACTTGCACAGTGAAACAACAGGTTAAATTTTCTTTTGTTTATTCTCAAATGCAAACACGCACAGACACATGTGTAATAATTTATTCCAGGGTCTGACTCACTCATCTTTGCTCTTCCTTCATTGAGTTAGCAAAAGAAGAGAAAAGGAGGTGATATTGACCCTCTGGGAATTCCTCAGGCAAAAGATGTAGGTGGCATTGCAGATGCTGCCCTGAGAAGGGTGTTTCAATCAGGAAACTCCCTTTCTAAAACTGCCAGACCAAGTATTCTAGCAGCTATATCATGTCAGATGTGATTGTACCTATGGTGCCTCTTGAGCTACATAACGGAACTGATATCACAAAATAGTTTGACTGTTGCAAGGGCTTCTGAGAGAGATGCATCTGGCATAATGAGAAACCTCTTCCTGGAGGAGTAGCCAAATGTCTGTTTGGCCAACTGGTGTTGGAGGCTTGGGGTGGTATCCTCCTTGTGGTCAAGATGCGCAGATGGCTCAGATTAGCAAAACTGCCTGCAAGGGGAGAGGAGATGACAGGGATTAGTACAGAGTGGAGCTGAGGACAAGCCTGGGACAAGGCATCATCGGGCTGGGCCCCATGGGCTTCGGAGCAGCTAAAAGGCTTGTGGATGTCTCTCTTAGGAACTGGGAATGTATTTGGTAGCTTAAGAGGTTAAATCCCTGGATTTCATTCTGCTTCCACATTTCTCAGATGCCTTTGTCCTCTTCCTTCCAAGTTTCATTTCTTCAGGCAGACCTGGACATAGAGAGGCCATCAAACTTAGATATTATCCACAAAGAAAAATAATTAACAGAAAACATGTTCATGTGTTCATGTGGGGTTAGGAAATCTAAATTCCCCAATGCATACTCATCAGATTATCATCTTTGATTTAAGGTAAATATTTTCAAGCCACATATTTGTCAAGTATAAAGAAAATATAAGATAATGAACAGTAGGGAAACTATAATAAAGAACTAAGGTATCCCGCATCTCCTGTCCTACAGCTGTTGCTACACGAAGTTTGAAAAACAAATAAAAGACTGCAGCCATTGTTTAAGTTACGGACACACTGTATTCTAAAACTGATTATATATTTTTTTCACAGCCTATGGAGAAAGTTGGATAATAGAAAAATAGAATATTCTATTAGTAGATATATCTATATCATAATATAGTTCACTTCAAAGTTCAAAAGCAAACCAACAATATATCAATAAATAATGCTTTAACTGGCCCAAATAATTTAAAAAATTTGCTAAAATGGAATTGAGAATCATTTTTACACAGTTTCACACATACAGAAAAAGAAGTGCCTATGTATTTTCTAGAAATAGTTTCAAGTGACTACCAGGTGAAGAGTAAAATGAAAAAGTAATGACATATCTCGGAGAAAGGAAAAGGTTGATATGTTTATAGAAAAGAGAAGAACGACTATTCTTGAAAGAAAAGGCAAATATTTATAGAGCATCACCACATTAATTTATAAAGACTCTTTGATTTAACCCTCAAGGGAACTCCAACAGCCTTCCCTGTGTCATTCTCACAGATGAGGGGGAGTGAGCTCAAAGCACTGAGATAATTTGTCCAAAGGGAAAGTGACTGATTATGCACAGCGGTAGATTCTGAGCACAGATTCATTAAAGCTAAGGAATTACTGCATTTGGTAAGTTCTTACCTAGTTGCCTTTACATTTCTACAGAGGGCAGATATCAACTGAAAATAAATAAAATTAAAAGTTTCAGGTTATAATTTTCTAAATGCCTTTTTTCATATTGAATTGATATTTATTTCAAAACATGCCACGTCAAAATAAAACAGAGTCCACCCTTGCCTTTAATGATAATGTTGCATTATAAAAGCATTTTACAATGCCATCCCATCTTTTAGTATGTTACAGGTGTGTGGGCTAATAATTACCTGAAAGCATTTCCTTATTCAGATGCTTCATCCAAGTGCTCTCTGAATATTACAAGGTGACAATAAGTGGGAAGTATAGGAGGAAGAGGAAAAACAATGAACTGTTTCTTCCAGTTAAGGGTTTTATTGCAATGAAGGGATAAGCATGAAGATATTTTTGTTGTCTTTTCAACTTTATACTGTTAATAGGGTTTGACTCTGTGTCCCCAACTAAATCTCATCTTATAGCTCCCAGAATTTCCATGTGTTGTGGGAGGGACCCAGTGGGAGGTGATTGAATCCCGAGTGTAGGTTTTCTCATGCTGTTCTCATGATAGTGAATGGGTCTCACAAGATCTGATGGTTTTAAAAAATGGGAGTTTCCCACACAAGCTCTCTCTTTGCCCACTGCCGTTCATGTAAGATGTGACTTGTTCCTCCTTGCCTTCTGCCATGATTGTGAGGCCTCCCCAGCCATGTGGAACTGTAAGTCCAATAAACCTCTTTCTTTTGTAAATTGCCCCGTCAGGTATGTCTTTATCAGCAGCATGAAAATGGACTAATACAATTGTGTGAACTAATGCTTACAACATAAATTCAGCAGGTTTTTCCTGAGCTGCATTTCAGAAGTTTTCTTCCTGCAAATACGTATTTACAAATGTGTAAATTAGCTTACACAGTAATCTTACGGTAACTGGCAAAGATTAAAAGGGTACAGTCCTCGCATATTTGTTTGCAGTGTTTTAAGAAAAATGCATATTGCCATGGTGTTGAAGCTCTAAATAGATCTAACAAAACATCTAAAAATTGAAAGTAGTTTGAAAAAACAAGGCAAAGGAATAAATATAACCAAAGGAAAAAATGGTAGTTTAAATAATAAATGGAATCACTAGTCAATTAACAAAACTATACAGATCTAATAAAAAGCAAAACCAACCTAAAAGACACAACATTTAAAAAATACTAAAATGTCATGTAAGAAGGAATTCAAATGGATTGCAAGGGCAAAATAGCAATAAGGTAAATCAAATTGGAATTAGAGATGTTTGGTTGTCAAAGAGAAAGCAAATAAGCTTCATCTATAGTGGGCCACAACTTGAAAAGAACAATAGAGTTGTTTAATTTGTTGTTTGGATCACCCAACACCCCAAATGACTTCAGTTTGGAGGTGGTGAAATACAGGATTTAAGAGCACTGACTTCCAAGTCAATCTTCTACATTGTAACGTATGATTAGAAACTTCTCATTCTGATTTTTAGCTTTCTTATCTGTAAAACAGGGAAATTATATTAATTTTTAAGGTTTCTGAGAGTTTAAAAAGTGATATGTATGTTTTAAGTTGACTTAGACCTAGTATCACTGAGTTTAAGGAGTTATAAGAACAGATCAAGTGAAACAAGGTGTTAAATGTTATGAAGGGTTACTCATTTCCTTAATTAATTGAAACGTTCATTTTTCAATTTATGATATTGAGACTTTGCACCAAGTTCTATGTTTCCCATGATCTATAAGAAATCATAAGAGCTAACTTTATGAACAAACAGAAAAATAGAATAATTCTTGATTTCTAGTAATAAATTGAACACAGGCAGAAGTCAATAAGAATTAACAGAAAATAATAGAGAAAAGAATCAATAAATACAAAAGCTGGTTGTTTAAAAGAATAAATAAAATAGAAACATTTCTAGCCTAATTGATAAGGAAAAATAACAGAGAGAGAGAAAGAGAAGACACCAATTACCAAAATCAGGAAGGGCAGAGATGATCATGACAGCCCCTACAGCAGACATTAAAATGATAACAAAATATGAAAAAACTTACATCAATCAATTGGACAATTTAGATAAAGTTGATAAACTTTATAAAAAACGCAAACTACCAAAGCTCATTCAAGAAGAAATAGATAGCCTGAATATCCCTATGCCTATTAAAGAAAGTGAATGATGAGTTAAAATCTCACAAACAGAACACCAGGCCCAGATAGCTTCACTTGCAAATTCTTCCAAACATTTAAAAAGAAGTGATACCAATAGCACAAGTTATTTCAGAAAATTGAAGAGGAAGAAACACTAACTCATTTTTGTGAGGCTAGGCTAGAATTATCCTTATACCAAATCCTGACAAAATAACTACAAGAAAATAAACTGTAGACAATGTCCATTACAAACACAGATACAAAAAAATTTAACAAAGTTTTAGCAAATTGAATACACTCATATGTATTCAATGACAAACTCTCTGAGTTGCTAGGCTGATTCAACATTCTAACACCAACCTCCTTTGGATTAATGTTTAAATCATATACCTTTTTCATCCTTCTATTTTTAAACTTTTGGTGTCTTAATATTTCAGTTGTGCCTCTTATAAGCAGGGTAGAGTAAGGGTTTATGTCTTCATCCAGTCTGTTACAAATAATAAAAGATTATAGATTTTTAAATATCTTACTTCAGTTCTGTATGTTTTTGGTTTATATATTTTGAAGCTGTCTTATCATCTGTAATATATTTAGAATTGACGTTTTTGTTTGTTGAACAATTTTTTAATAAAATCTCCTGTCTCATAATTATTTCCACTTTAATAACTTATTTGTCAGATAAATTTGACCACATTAAAAATTAAAAACTGTGCATCAAATAACACCATTAAGGGAATTTTAAACATGAAGCTGTAAGTGGGAAATGATACATGCAATACATACATCTGAAAAGAGCCATGTGCCAGAGAATGCAAAAAATATAAAAATCAACAAGAAAAATATCAGACACCCAATAGCAAAATGTGCAGGACATTTGAACTGGCACTTCAAAAAATGATACTCTAATGACCGTTAAACACGAAAAGGTGCTCAACCTCATTAGAATTCAGGATATTTAAACCGTGATGAGTAACCATCACACTTACTAGAAGGGCCAAAATTTAAATATCCGAAAATATTCAGAATTGGCAAGGATATGGAACAATGGGTCCTCTTATATAAACTTGGGAGCATATTGGTACATATTGGTGTATATTGGCACGACCATTTTAGTAAACGACATTATACAGTACATTTTATTATACATATATACTTTATTCTGGCAGTTTCACTGCTAAATACACCTGTAAGGAATGTATATACATGTATACCAAAAATATGTATAAGAATATTCTACAAAATATGTAGAATTGATAAATAATGTTGGATACATTCATAGAACAGAATACCAAACATCAGCTAAAGTGAATGAATCATTTCATGCAACAATTTGGATGAATATTATAAATATGTGGAGCAAAAGAAGTTGGAAAATGCATGCCATATGATTCCATTTATACCAAGTGTGAAGACAGACAAGCAATCTGTCGTTTTAGAGGTCAGGAGAGGTAGGGGATATAGGGTAATTTGGGGAAGGGGGAGCAAGGAGCACTGTGGGGTTCAATAATGTTCACTCTATTGATGTGGGAAGTGGTTATAGTATAGAGGTGTGTTTACTTTGTAATAATTCATCAGTCTCTGAGTTTATCACTTGTAAACTTTCCTATATGTATGTTGTACCTCAATTTAAAAGTTAATAAAAGTTCCTCGTTCTCATTCATAGGCGGGTGTTGAACAATGAGAACACATGGACACAGGGAGGGGGAGCAACACACACGGGGGTCTGTCGGGGGGGAAACAGGGGAGGGACAGCAGGGGGTGGGGAGTTGGGGAGAGATAGCATGGGGAGAAATGCCAGATATAGGTGATGGGGGAGGAAGGCAGCAAATCATACTGCTATGTGTGTACCTATGCAACAAATTTGCATGTTCTTCACATGTACCCCAAAACCTAAAACGCAATAAAAAAAATTTAAATAAAAGTTTCTCAGACTTAAATAAAACTAAATTTATTTTTATTTCATTTTTAAAAATGTTTCATATTTCTCCAAGAGAAAAATAAAACTAAATTTAAATTTCTTTCTGAATTTCTTGACACTGAAGCCACGAAATAGATGATATTGAATTATGTCAAACTTATTTTCCAACGCAAAGAAAAATCCAGCTACTTTCAGTGGACCATGTTCTACTAGCCTTAGCCCCAAGTACAGTATGCCTTCCTTTAGAGAAAATTTCTATATGCTTCTATATCAGTTCCATGGGGAAAAGATTGTGCCTTATTGATTCACCATTGTGTGTGTAGTACCTAGACTAATTTCTACACCAAATTAGATGCTCAACAACATTTGTTGAATGATGAAATGAGTTAAGGAAAAAGAAAACTTTGTCACTTGAAGTAGTTATAAAGGTAGGCCTGGGCTCCACTATTATTGAAGGGAGGCCAGGAATCGGCTCAAACTAGGGAAGTGTCTGCAGTATGAACACTGGTTTGTGAATATTTCTCTTGTTATAAAAACATATGCTGTGAAAAGAAGCTCAGGAAATTGCAGGAGAGGAGCCTTCACTGTTGTCTTTTCCTGCCAGCCTGATAAGTCACGAATACATCACAGTCACCTACTTGAAGCCCACCTCTGCTTTGACTGAGTTACATGCACCCACTGGAAGTGACTTAAAATGACCTTTATCAGAGAGGTTGCAAATAGGGGCATGTTTCTTCCAAGGAGCACACTAGTTAGCTTTCGACAGTGTCAGAATTTATATATTGAAAGTAATAGTTTAAAAATATTCTGTAATTGAGCCTTGGCCTTTCCATGAATTTTTATCACTTTAGAGCGACTCATACGTGGACAAGTAGCAAATTCATGTATGACACAGAATCTAAGCTGTAGAATTTGTCTCTGCACAAATTGTTTTTACCAGGCATCTTGGCATTTAATCACACACTGCCTTAAATTGTTGTTTGCCCTTTTCATAAAAACATTCCTCATTTCCCATCTAAACTGTAAGTTCATTTCAGTCTGGAGCTGTGAGTGCTTTTATTCTCAGATATCTCACCTGGACACTGAGTCATTAAGAAACATGAACTGACCTGAGCCAAGTACCAACCATGTGGGCCGGGCTATTGTGGATCACAGCTGACCACTGTCTGGCCTTCCACATATTCCCAAAAGCCAAGGGTGTTAGCCAAGGCCCACCCAGGAAGACAGAATCTGTGTTAAGTATTTAAAACAAATAATTTGATTCAAGGAATTGGTAACATAGGTGATGGAGGAGTTGGAAAGCCAACAGAGAGATGAGTTTCCTCAGGTTTTAGCCACAGCAGGAAGCCACGGCCACACCTAGGCTAGAAAGACAAAAGGAGGAGGCAGTGTTACTGGAGCTCAGGAGTCAAGATCATCAAACATGAGCTGGGTCCATGTGGGCTGGTTCACCAAGAGCCAGAACCATAGGAGATGCAGCTGCTGGCGGAGAAGCCACCCAAGGCAGAGCGGGAGGGAGTGAAATCCACAGCATCTCCCTTCCCTCACCCTCCCAATTCTCCCCAGTGCCTCCCACTGGCCAGGCCCAGCTGGAAAAGCTAGGAATAGTTGTGATGGCAAAGCAGACCCACATGGGCATACCAAGTTCTTATTTTGTTTCCTTAGCCCTTCTCCCCATTCCCTTGTTGCAAAGATGAATATTCTCTCGTGCACCTGAATTCAGCTGTGGATCATCTGCTCTGCCTTCTGCAACCCGATCCTCATAGCCACTCTCCTAGGCCTGTAAACGTGCCTGGCCTTTCCAAGGAGCAGCAAGTTGGCCAAGGTGGTGGAGCTTAGTGAGTGAGGGGCCTGGGGAAGTAGTGGAGGTCAGAGAAACAAGGGAGTGTAGCGTATCATGCAAGGCCTTTGACTTTCCTCTGAGTGAGTGAGTAGGGGAGGCCTCTGAGGGTTTTCAGCAGAGGAATAATGGAATCTGACATCTTCATTACAATAGTTCTGTCTGCTGAGTTGAGAATCTACTGTGGTAGAGTAGAGGGAGAAGGCTAAATGCAGAGAGACCAGATAGGAGCATTATGATGATAATTCAGACAAAATGGTCCAGGCCAGTATTGGTGAGGAGCCAGGGTTGAACTCTAGGGTCCCTCAACTTTAGGCATCAGGGAGATGAGGAGGGATGAGGAAGTGCACTGAAGACGTGGACAAGGAGAGGGATACGGAACAGGAGGGTGGTGTCTTAAAAGCCAACTGAGGAAAGTGTAGCAAAGAAGAGGGAGTGGTCACCCCATCAGTCCCATCACCACTGATGGCCAAGTGAGAGGAAGACTGAGAACGTTGCAGCTTTTGGTGACCTCCATGGGAGCAGTGCTGGCAGCATGGTGGGGGTGACGGCTGATTGCAGTGGGTTGAAACGAGCTGGAGACAAGGAGAAGAGGCTTCCCTTTCCAGGTGTTCTGCTGCAGAGGGAAGAAGGGGCGTGGGGATATGGCTGATCAGGGAACTGCATTTTGTTTATTACTGATTTTGAGCGTGAGAAATAGAGAGCACGTTTGTATGCTAAAGATGAAGGTACACTGGAAAGGGGAACACATGATTGAGGATACATCCTAAAATGAGAATTTGGTGGAATGATATCCTTGAAAGGTTGAGGATGCAATTTTATTATATTTTTATTTTATTTTTAAATAAAGTTGTATTTCTTTAAAGTGCACAACATGTTTATATATATAAAATAAAGAATGTGTATATATACATACATATATAGAGGAATGATTATTCATATCAAACTAGTTAATATCTGTCTTCTCACAGTTACCTGTGGTGGGGTGGGGGCGCAATGAGAGCACTTTAAATCTACTCCCTTTGCAAATCTCCAGTATACAATACAGTATTGCTAACTATAGTCTTACTGCCGTACATTAGATTTCTAGACTTCTTCATCCTACATAACTGCAAATTTGTATCTCTGGACTAACATCTCCCATTTTTCCCACCTCCCACCCCTGGTAACCATGTCCTATGTAGTCAGCTTTTTAGATTCCACACATAAATGAGATCATGCAGTATTTTATCTTTCTGTGCCTGGCTCAATCCATTTGGCATAACATCCTCCAGGTTCAAGGACGGAGTTTCAGCATAACCAGCCTTTTGCAGTGCCTGGGACTTCCTGGCACTAAGGGTCCCATGTCCCAGGAAACCCTCAGCCCCAAGCAACCAGTATGGTTAGTCACCCGAAGTGAAGTAAGTAGGAAGCAGCTGTCAATGAGATTGGATAACGCTGCTGGGTCCCTGTGATCCCAGCTACTTGGGAGGTTGAGGCAGGAGGATCACTTAAGCCTAGGAGTTGGAGACCAGTCTGGGGAACAGCAAGACCCTCATCTCAAAGGAAAAAAAAGTTTGGGGAAGGAGGTTCTGGGAATTTTTTGGTAGCAAAGTGAGCCTGGGGATGCACCTCCAACTTGGCCACAAAAGTTACCAAATCCCAAAAGCACACGAGAGAATGGAGAGAGGTGGCCTTTTCTTTATGGTTTTTAAGCTTTTGATCAAAACAATCTGTCATGAGAGAAAATCTTTAGCAACAAAGACTTTGAGCTCATGGCAGGAAAACCCTAACCAATGTCCAAAAGCAAATAAAACAGGAGTCTTAGCTGATAGCCAGTGAAAAGAGAAAAATTCAAAATATTATCCACATCACTTACCATATCTCTGCAGTTAATGGAAAATCACATCGTCTGTGAGCTTTCTGGATAGACATTTACTAGATAAGATTGTCTGAAAAAAAATCTGACATAGGGAACTATTGACCTTACCATTTGTTTTCCTTCTGTTCTCTGGCTGTGATTGTAAACTTCGCTTGCTTGATAGAACCCTTCATGTGAAGGAGCCATAGATAATGTCCTCCTAGGTCCCTGGCTCATGCTCAAATGATAAATCATGTCAAGATAAGGAAATCATTTGATTCTTTAAAGTTGAAAAGAAGATGTGATTAAAAATGTTATTTTGTGGATATATGGGATGGTTTCCTATAATCAGTTACCCAAAATAAACCATATGATTTAGCAACTGTCTACAGAAGGGCAACCTAACAGATTTTTAAGATAATGAAAGAAAGCTGAAAATATCTCAAATGCAGAAGTGCTTTCTTTCAACAAAAAAATGTGTATTGATTTTGGAGTGAGAGACATATGTTTATATACCCTTCATTCCCTCACTAGCCTGATATTGCTTTTATGGGACAGATTTTTTTTTTTTTTTTTTTTTTTTTACATAAGATAGAAACTGGTGCTATAAACACTTATTTCAAGTCTAGGAGAAAAAATGCTAGTGGAAGCTATGTATGATCAGGATTTTGAACTATAACAAATGTGTCTTGTATGGAAATCTCTGACTTCTACGACATCACAAAGTGGAAGTCACAGGTAAACTGTGTCTGAGAAAGGTGTGAAGAAGGAAAGGAAAAGAACTGGGCACATTTGGAGTCACAGGGATTTTTGTTGCAATTTCACCATAGAATCTAAGGCAGGGGGTTCTTTTAAATACGACACCTTTTTCCCACTCTGTCTCAGCCTGCTTACCCAAATCACTCCTACTTCCTTCTACCCCAGATAACCCATACTTCTTGTCTACCCCAAGACATTCAGTGCCTTAGGGCTCGGGGCTGAGACTGAGACCGCCTGCCAACCGTGCCTGCTCAGGGACTGGGTTCTGGGAGAAGGGACCCAACAGGTAAATGACTCCAGAAGGTCTTCTCCCAGCAGCCAGAATAAGACAGGCCATGAGGCCGATTTATTGACAAGGTAAGGTAGCCAAGGCTGCGCCAGGTCTAGAACTGGGAAATGGGGGCATTTTCTACTGAACAGAAAGCCTTTGCTTCTCCCTCACAGCCAGGTAAACATCCACGAGAACCAGGCAGCTGGCAGCTGAGAGTGTTGACCAGGGTTTCTCCCAGTCTCCCTCAAAAGTACTAGGGTGGATTCAAGGTCTGGGGTAGACCTGCTTTAGAGTCTCAGTTCAGAGCCCTGAATTCATGTGCCCTGAGCCGAGGACAAGTTTTTTGGGGTCACTAGAGGGCATTATCTGATGGTGACTGAAGAATTCTCTCTCCCTGTTCTTTCCTGGTTTATTCTCCTGATATAAAATCCCAGGCTGTACTAACACATTCACAAAGGGGAATTTCTGAAGAGGCCCAGATAGCTTATCAAATAGGAGTCTCCTGTGCACCGACCCCTGTCCCAGTCCTGGAGTGTCCCGCGCGCTGACCCCTGTCCCAGTCCTGGAGTCTCCCGCACGCTGATCCCTGTCCCGGTGCTGGAGTCTCCTGGATGCTGATCCCTGTTCCAGTCCTGCAAACAAAGCAACTCCCAGCTTCAGGGCAGCAGGGAGAATGCACACACTCACCTGTGGCCACCGAGGGTGGGCAGTGGATGCCGAGAGTAGACAGCCACTCATGCAGGTGGGAGGCCAAGGCAGGAGGTCCTGGTTCTGCACTGGAGGAAAGCAAATTCTAAGCATGAGAGGGGGAAAGCCAGCAGGGGGGAGTCACCAGGGTTTCCCCCTCCTCCTGCTGGAGGGTTCTGAGTCCTACCCTTTGCTGAGGAGCGCCTTCTCTCTTGGCTCTTCTGCTCCCTCCCTTCTCTCCCCTCACCCCCTTCTTACCGCTATCTAATCCTGAGCTCCATGGCAGACAAGAGGATCTGCAAGTGTACGGGAAACTGTGCATATTGGTGAGATGTGGGCATTGGTGAGATGTGGGCATTTGGAAGGAGAAGAACTGTCAGAATTATTTGGGGGAAAGGAAGGAGGTTTCCATTCTGGGTTCTTTTCTTTACTTTTCTTCTCTCTTTTTAGAGGCAAGGTCTTGCTCTATCTCCAAGGCTGGAGTATGGTGATGCCATCAGGCCTCACTGTTACCTCCAACCTCTGGTTTCAAGTGATCCTCCCACCACGGCCTCCTGAGTAATTGGAAGTAGAGGTGCATGCCACCATGCCTGGATAATTTTTAATTCTTTTGTAGCTATATGCTGGTGCCACTGTCCTTTGTCTCCTACCCCAAAGATACGGCTGGTTCATTGTGACATTGTAGCCCAGGAAGAAATATATATATATTTTCCATCTGGTATAAGGGACCTGAGTATAAAAGGAAGGAGCTTCATCAGGAGGCTCCGGAGGCTCTACACTGATACCTATTTTGTCTGATTTCTAGTGATTTAGGTCAAACACATTTTTGCAGAAATGGAGAAAAAAATGGATAGAGAAATGTCTGATTTCCAGTGACAGAAGAAATTTCCTAAATTCACTTTGAGCCTGGGCAACAGGCTAATCTCAAACTACTGGCTTCAGGCAATCCTCTAGCCTCAACCTCCCAAAGTACTAGAATTACAGGCATGAGCCACTGAGCCCATCTGGTAACTTTATTCTTTGATCACCAGTGCGTACCTTGCCCAGCGGTCATTGTTCTCTCTCCTTCCATGAACTTAAGCACCTTTACTGCACTGCCTGACAGATGGGGGTGCTCAGTGAAGATAGGTTTGATGAATGAATGAATGAATGCCCAAATGAAGAAGACAGGCTGAGCTTCCAGAAAATTGCTCTTATCCCACCCTGCCTCTAGCTAAGGAGCAACCCAAGTGGGGCTTGTCTGTCCAGCCCAGGCTGAAGAAGTATCTTCTCCTTTCCCATTGAAGCCATAGGAAAGCCACTGTTGAGGCCACCAAGATGAATAAGGACCGTAAAGCTTGGGGCCTGGCCATGGAGGACCCAGTCCAGTTCTGCCCCTCCATGTGCTTTTGGAGTCACAGGTTTGCCCCCTCCTGGTCCTTCCTAAGGGAATAACACAGCACGAATACTCCTGTGTTGTCAGCCCTCAGAGAAGAGAATTCACAGGGCCAAGAAAGTGAATGGAAGGTTTGACAACATACCCTGGTCACCGTATTAGACACAGGAAACCAAGACACATAAAGGCTGAGTGCTTACAAGCCACAGCTTCTCTCCTGCCAAATGCTGGCTGAAGAAAATCCACTGAAGAGTTATTCAAACTATGCTCCAGATCCGACATGGTAATTAAAGGGAAGTGTAGAACCTTTTCCCTCAGGGATGACTGGTGCCACATTTCTCTACCCATTTTTTCCCCATCTCTGCAAAAAGGTATTTTACCTAAATTGCCGGAAATCCGGCTAAATAGGTGTCAGTGTGGAGCCTCCCTTCCTGATGAAGCTCCTTCCTTTTATACTCAGGCCCCTTTTTTGGATGGTAAAAACAAGATTTCTTCTTCCTGGGCTCCACTGT
Source organism: Ateles fusciceps (assembly GCA_036589455.1). Classification (NCBI taxonomy): domain Eukaryota; kingdom Metazoa; phylum Chordata; class Mammalia; order Primates; family Atelidae; genus Ateles; species Ateles fusciceps. Next base: position 3,064,897 of record JAZHEH010002229.1, read on the forward strand.
TGTCAAAATGAACCAGGGGTAAAGCTAAGCTTTAGGAGCCTTCCAGGCTCCAATTCCCAGGCTAGACTGTCTCCTTCCCCTGTGTTCCCAGAGCCCACCTCAGTGCCAAGGACGTGCTCAATGACATGAGCAAGTGTTCTTTTAGTGCTATCTCTGCCAACCCCATTCCTTCCATTGGCCTGGCCGCCCTGCTTCAGGGGCTCTACCTTCCTCTGGGTCTTTTGCCATGCCTTGTAAAATTCACCTAGGCTGTGTTCCATTCTCTTGGGAGTGATGCCTGCTCCCCATATTAATTCCGTAGACTAAACTGAGGTTAATTGTTTAATGCTTAGCTCCTGCTAGAAATATTGACATTTTAATAGATAGTCATTGAATGAGTGGAGAGCTGCATTTTAGAAAAACCAATCTAGAAACTATGTAGAGTAAGGAATGGAGACAGAAGAGGAAGAACAGTCAGCAGGCTACTACATAAAACTAAGTACAAAATTATGAGGGTATCAGCTGGCATGATTGTCACGGACTGGCACATATTTGCCATGTTTTGGATGCCAGAATCTTTAACAGTTTTCCTGTGTTTGGGAAACATTGGAACGAAGCCTTTTCTAGGTGAAAAAGCCAGAACTTCGATCAGAAAGAATTCTTTCTCAGCCTCCTTGGCGCCTAAGGTGAAGCCATAAGACTTAAACTTGGCTAATCAGTCACTCATTTAAGAGAGGAAGCAGACGCTCAGAAGATGTCATTTTCTGGCAAAAGAGGTAGAGTATGGCAGACAGATACCATGATTTTAGAGACCACAGGGCCTCCAGGCTGTGAGAACTCCCTGCTTGAATCTCTACAGATTCTGTGTTTCCTAGTACTTTTTTAATAGATAAGTTTTCTTTCTGCTTTGCTTTCTACCTAGAATGGGTTCCATTCTGGCAACCCTGATTAACACAAGGGGATATTGAAAGGATTTGATGAAAGTTACCCCACTGATTCCTTAACAAGATGGTAAGCACTTAACGGACGCAATTGCGTCTTCTTGACTACCCTGGCAGTGCTTAGACTATCTACAGGCATTTCATAAGCGATGGGGATGATGCACACTGACGGAAAATATTTTGAAAGTTGTAAAAGACCCTCTGATTCTTAATGTCGGGTTGGGCACAACTCATGCAAGTGCTCAGTGGACTCCAGAGCTCTCAGCCTAGCTGGGTATCCTTTAGGGTAAGTAATTGTACTTCCTGGAAGCCCCACTTTCTCCATCCGTGAAGTGGAGGCCATAGGGAATATCTAGTGATGAAATCCACAGTCTCTTGGAAAGGGCACTGTTTCAGTCTGAGCGAGGCTCAGGAAGCCAGGGAGGCAAAATCGCACCCACAGAAATTGCATTTGTCTCCAAGGTTTGATCTGCCTGCATGAATGAGAGAATTTAGCATGAGGGATGTTTAAAATTGGATGCTTTATTTGCCTAAACAAATGCCTTGTGCATTTTTTAGTTTCATTTCCTGTTTTGTTTACCTCCAGAAGAAAAGAAAATAAGACAGAAAAGTCTCCAGCAGAGCTAAGGCAAGAAGTGCTCATATTAAAAATTCCATTTGCTTGCCTCACCCCTCAGTGACCTCCATGCTGTGGGTAACACTCACTGCCTCCAGGAAAGCCGAGGTTGGTGGGTGCAGTGGATAGACGGGAGTGCTGGAAGGTGAGCGCTTCTTTCCCTCATCGGCCACCATCCATCAGAGGCCTGTCTCCCCTGATTCTTATCTGACACTCATTTGCACTGCTTGGAGAGAAGGTGCAAGAAACTAGGAGAAGACGCTCCAAAAAGCATGGGTCAGGAAGATGACTGCAGCATTGGAGCAACCAGGCATTGATTCTGTGGGCCTCAGGGGAAGAGCTCTTGGATGCTCTTAAAAAGATGACTAAGGCTATGTTGATCTTGGGAGATGCAGCTAAGGTGATGGCGGTCAAAGGAATTAAGTTGCAGAGGTTTGGGTGTCAGAATAAAGAGGAACCAAGAAACAAAAGCATGCAGAACTTTCCAAACCACATCCTTAGCCTTTAGTCTTAGCTTTCCTTTAAAACAGCTGAGACAAGGCACATATCACTGCATTATAAACCTGGTGGAGCAGTCATGGCCATTTCATAGAGTAATACCAACTTGCCGAAAGGATTGACTCAGAGTTAAATAGTGAAAGGAGGGAAGTGGCCATCGTCTTAATACCAGGATGCTATCTTTGAAATCCTTACATTTCAATAGTATCATTATAGTGACAGTTTAATGAGGTGAGTGTTGGATTCTCACAATCACTGAAAGGTTCAGCTGGGTGACTTTAGCTCTTTTCTTTTTGCACCAATTTAATAATAGTAACTATTTATGTCGCTTTACTATTTAAGATATTTCCTGAGGCCAGGCACAGTGGCTCATGCCTGTAATTCCAGCCCTTTGGGAGGCTGAGGCAGGCAGATTACGAGGTGAGGAGTTCAAGACCAGCCTGACCAACAAGTGAAACCCCATCTCTCCCAAAAATACAAAAACTAGCTGGGTGTGGTGCTGCGCACCTGTAATCCCAGCTATTTAGGAGGTTGAGGCAGGAGATGCGCTTGAACCCAGGAGTCAGAGGTTGTAGTGAGCCGAGATCCCATCACTGCACTCCAGCCTGGGTGACACAGTGAGATTCTGTCTCAAAAAAAAAAAAAAAAAAAAAAAAAAAAGGAAGGAAAAGAAAAGAAACTTCCTGAACACCATCTCACTTCTTAACAACTTGGTGAGATTGTTTTTCTGACTTTCCCACTTTACAGATGAGAAAATTGAGGCTCAAGGAAAGAGAACTGGCACTTGCCTTTGACTCCAAATCCTAAGTCTCGTAGCTGCTCTGTGAAATCCTAAATGATGGTAACCCTGGATACCACCATGCCAGCTTTGGTTGCATGATAGGATTAAGGCCAATATCATCTATCCTGCAGTGAAGGCATGGATGCGAAACTTGCAGTGAAGACGAACGTAATGCATTGAAATGACAAATACATTCCAGCTGTCCTATAAACTGTGACTGAAATGCTAATGCTATCCTTAAAGAAGTGAATCGGGTAAGCGAAGCTCTGTTCACCACACAGGAAAGCACCGTCACACAAACCCAGGTCTGGACTCAGTCCCTGGTTCTGTGCACAATGCTAAACCCAGTGGAACTTCCAGTGACTCTGAGATGAAGCAGACATTATTTCGCTCTACAGTCTCTTCCCTGTGCTCACAAACCAGCCTCTAGGAATTTATGCCCCACTAGCCAGTTCACATTTTTCATATGAACCCAGAGGGATATTTTTAAAAATAGCCCAAGGTAGACTGGGCTCCTGTAAGAGAAATGGCTCATGCTGGAGACCCTGTTCAGTCCCCGGGTCCGGCAGCATCAGCACAAATGGGGCTTGGATCTGAGTGTGTGCCTTCACCTGTTTGCTGTTTTTATTGACACTGTGCAGGAGGGGCAGTGTGATTTCTTCCCATTTCAGCTCTGGCTTTTCTGGGACAGAACTGGAGGGAGATTGAGCTGTGACTAATGGAAAATACAATGGCTTTGAGTCAAGATGTGTCAGGTAGAGCTCCCCTGTGGTAAATCTAGCCTAAATCTGTCCAAACAGGCTTGCTCTTGTGTTACCACTGGGGTTTACTTTTCTTTAAATAAAAAGTACAAAATTTGCATAGAACTCCTTCCTGATTTTTGCTTTTCCCTTCCCTTCCCCTCCCCTTTCTTCCCTTCCCTTCCCCTCCCCTCCCTCCCTTCCTTCCCTCCTTCTTTCTTTCTTTCTTTCCTTTCTTTCTATTTCTTTCCCTCTCTCTTTTCCTTGCCTTGTCTTTCCCTTTCTGCCTTTTTATATTCCCTTCTCTCTTACACTCTTTCTCTCTCTTACTCCTTCCTTCTATCATTCCTTCCTCTTCCCTCTCTCGTTCCTTCCTTTCTTTGATCACATTGGCTAATATCTAAAAGTTCTGTTAAATATTAATTCCAAGGTCCGTTTTAATTCTATTTATTTATATAAAGAAATGGGATCTCCCTGTGTTGCCCAGGCTGGTCTTGAACTCCAAGATTCAAGTGATCCTCCTACCCTGGCCTGCCCAAGTGCTAGGATTACAGGCACAAGCCACCACACCCAGCCCCAAGGTCAGCTTTTAGATCTACTCTCGAAGCTTTCCTAAAACCGAGACAGTGATTCCTTATATTAATGAATGTATAATTAAACACTTTTGTCTGGAGGAATCGTGGGACTAATTCAACACTTAGAAGTTGCTTTTGGCTGGGGTGGAGGCAGGAGGAGACAACACACAGGCAGGAGTTGCTAGTTCAGGGACAGAGATGGAGAAGGCACTGCCAGGCCTCGTGGGGAGGCCCAAGACACACTCTCCCCTGGTACCATTGAAGGACTTCTGGTAACTTCTCCAGGTTATGGAGATGAGGATGCCAGATGCCAGCTCTCAGATGAATAAGCAGATTGGGGCTGTAGGACAGATATATTGCTAAAGGTTAATGAAAACTCCTTGGGATGGTGGCAGTTGGAGGAATAGACTCACATTTTCCTGTGAGTCCTCAGGATGCTTATCATACTAAACACCAGGTACTAACTGTTACTTAAACCTTCTGTCGAGGGGTCCTGCTTAGAATTTGTCCGACAGGATTTATTTCTGACTCATTAGTGGAAACAGTTATGTTTGGTTATTTTTCACCTAAAGTTACTATCATTGTATAATAATTTATAATATACACAGACTTTTTCTTTTATTTTGCCTTAATAAATCTTCAAAATAATTCTGTGAAGTAGGTACCATTTCCATTTTCCATATCCCACACCATCTAGACATTTTAAAAAAGCAATCACAGTGATAGTGACAAGTCAGATTTTCCTAGTCATGCCTCCATTCACTGCTTTAGGACCTCCAGCATTTTCCTGATGCTACTTCATGGCTCAGAATCCACTTCCAAACCCAGCACCTCATTCACAGGGTGGATATGGATAATTGGCATTTATATTCCATTATTCCATTCCACCTTACTTTCTTTGTGGCTTCCTGTATGACAGGGCTGGGAAGATTTTTGAAAATACCTCGTAAGATTCTCTTGCAGCTAGGGTGCTGGATGGTTTGTTTATGATGAACTTGCATGATTTGGAAGATGAAAGTGTGACAGGGGCTACTGCCTGTGGCTTCAGCTGCAGCTCCTGGAACTACTGTCCTGGAGATGATGTTGGGTTTCCAGACTCAGCAGCCAGGGTCCAGCCACTAGCTTCAGTGGTGCTGAGAAGCAGGTGTGGTTCTGTGCCTGCTGGACGTGTGTTCTTTCATGCCACCACTCGGGAGCTGCTTAGCAGAGATAGACTGCTCTCCAGTGGGCCAATTTATTGCTATTCTGAGAGTTATCCTATTCTTAGCTCTCCCAAAGGTTCTGCAAATTCCTAATTCCCGTTATTGAATCCTCTTTTTGCTGAAAGTAGCTAGAATATTTTCATTTTCATGCACCTGAACCCTGGTGGACACATGCACCTCCTCCCAGTGCTGCCAGATCTGAGAGTCCCCAAAAATGTGTCCTGTCTGCCTGCAGCCACAGCCATCTCACCTCCAGGTGATGGTGGTCACACCTGCCAAACTTTCTTCTGCCCCAGGCTCTTAGAGTGACCCCTACTGCTAAGACGTCTCATGCCCATGAAGACTCCTGCACTTCCACTGCTTTTGGAAGCTGAAGGCCATCAAAGGCTCACTGTCAAAGGTGTGCCCAGCGGAAGCTCCTCCACAGGAAGAATCCATCCTTTGGCACCCTCAATGTGGGAGCAAGGAGGTCATCTCTGGTAAAATGGGGAGAACCTCTACCCCAATGCAGGATTGCTTTGCTACCTTCATGACTCTCAGACACTATTATTATTGCACAGACATGCTCTTCAGCTTGACTTGGAGCTTCCTGCTCTCTGGTTCTTGACCCAAAATTTACTAATTAAATAGCGGCATTTAATTAATATTATGTATTCTAATACATTATTAGTTAATAATTAATATTAATTAAGCACTAGTTAAATAACAAGTATTTGTTGGGTGCCTAATGTAGGACATGCATGGGATTATACCTGAAATTATCTGTTGACCCTGGTAACTGAGTCACATTTGTGTTTCTGGTGTTCTCTTTCCATGGAGGGAGTCCCCTCCAGGCATGAATAGACACCTTCATTTGTCACAAACATACTCTGCAGAGCTGTCCAGCAAGTCTGCCAGGCATGTCTGCAACCTGAGGGGATAAATTACCACCTAAACTTCAGCTAGGAGGAGGGCATGAATGATGCGAGGTGACGGGGGGAGATGTCTGTGATGGATCCCTGGTTCTTACCGGAGCGGCTTTCTAAGGTCTACATCACTTGTCCACGCTTTCATCAAGCAGATCCCAAGAAGGGTGGTACAGCCAAGGAAGGGAGACTCTAAGAGCTTAACTTAGGAAGCTCTTGTTTTGCTGAGTCACTTGAATATTGCACTTGCAAACCTTTCTTTCGCATGGCTTTTTTTTTTTTTTTTTTTTTGGTGTGGGGATTCCATTCTTTCTTTATGCCATCGTTAGAAGATGAAAAAAATATACCCAGTGGACTCACAGAAAAGCATGTTTCCTTGAAAGGTTTTCAAGCTCCTCAGTATTGTAGTTAGAATATTAGGTCTGATTTACCCCTTGAAAACTTCCTCTTTGAGATAGTATTTTGGCTATAATTCTTATGACAAAAGATCAGAGAACCATAAAAGAAAAATGACATCTTAAATCTTTACTTGAATGGGCTGAAATTTAAATGGACTTAAACTGTTTACAGAGCCCATGATACATTCTGCTATAGAAAAAATAGCAAGAAAAAAAATGGGAGAAAAACTTTCCAAAAATTTCGTTTGGAGAAAAGTTTTCTTTAGAAACATATCCAATGATCTCTTTATGATAGAAAGAGAAAGATCTCAGCAACTTTTGAGGGGGAAATGCTGATTTTAGTAAAAGAGCAATTCAAGGAATATTTATCTATTTGCTCAATTTCAAAAGATGTCCTTTAGTGCTAAGATCCCAGGAAAGCCAATGTTGTGTTTCCTGAGGTTGCGGGGAAAGGCAGGAGTTTTGGCAAAGAAGCAGGCAATTCATAGAGAAGCAAAGAAGTGCTTGGAATTGGCTATTGGCCCCTTGAGTCCACAACACCCAGAAACTGAGAGAGATGGTAGTTAAAACTGCAAAATGTTTCTCTGAAAAATTCCAACTTCGACACAAAGGAATTGTTTACTTTGTAAACATACATGTCTGCCGGAAGTTTTATGAGGTCTTTGTGTGTATGTGACTAGATCTCTCTCATAGCTTTTACAATTTTCCTCTTTACCTTCTGTGTTCCAAACTTTGACAAACATGTGTGTAAATGTGGATTTTTAAAAACTTCACCCTGCTTGCCACTTTGGGAGACACTTTTTCTATCTAAGGACGCAGGCCTATTTTTTTCTATCTTGCAAATTCTTACTTTTCAAACATTGTCCCCCCAAAACCCCCTCTATTTTCTGTATCTAGAACTCATTGAATAATTATGGACGTTTCTAGATTAATCCTCCCTGTTCCTTAACTTTTTATCATATTTTTTCTTTGTGATCCATTCTGGAAGATTTTCAGTTCTATCTTCCATTTCATGAATTCACTCTTGAACTGTACTCAGATTAATAATCGACAATTCTACTGAGCTTTCATTTCAATATGTATTCTTCAAATCCAAAATTTATAATTTTTTTCTCCAACACACTCCATGCATGTGTGTTTAATGGATGCTATTTCCCCCTTTATTTCCTTGAGGATAGGAAAACAGTTTTCTCAGGGGTGAGTTGAGTGCTCAGGCTTGCAGCCTGTCTTCCTGCTGCTGGGCCTTCTCAGGGGACCTCTCCCTTGCTCATGTGGACTGTGAGACTGCGGGTGGGATGATGTCATTGTGGTTTCAGCCTGGACCCTGGTGGAAGCAAGATTCTGGGCTCTTACAATACATAGGAAACAACGCCCCAGCCCCAGCCACATGGCTGCAGCTTGTGACCAGGCCACAGCCCTGGGTGGGCAGCTGGGTTCTAAGCCCGGGCTCTCCTAACCCCACGTCCGTATGGAGACCCCATCCCCTGCCCCGCCTGTTTGGCCTGGCTCTGGACCTGGCCCGCTGGAGGAATGTGGGTCAGGAGTCCACTTCCCATTGCTAGTTTCCTCCACTGCTGTGGTGTGGGGGAGACTGCATCATTTCTTGTCTATAGAGATTTCCTTTTCTTGTTTTTGTGCTGGCTCTGTGCTTACGAGTACATTTGAGATCTTTAAAAGTATGTGTTGGAGAAGAAGAGAAGTTGCAGTCTGAGCTCAATCCAACATCTGCACCCTGATATCTGGTGGGGATGTCTTAGGAGAGGCACAGAAGGCTCAGGCGCAATGATAGAGAAGCTCCTGGTTTTATCTCTTTAGATTCTGACAGAGGGAGGCATGGGAAAGGAGGAATAACGTGAGGGTAAAGGGGGAGGAGGAAAAGCAGAGTCGCCGACGAAGGACCACGGAGCAGGGCGAGTGGGAGCCACCTGGCGATTACAGGCGCTAAAGTCACATTTCTCCATCTTTTATATTTAAAAAATGATTTTGCTTTATGGATCCTGAGGAAGTTAGTTTAGCAAGTGCTTATGCATTTTTCTCATAACCACTTTATGCCCTAACATGTGTGTATGGAACATAGAGCTTATAGAATAAAATCATTTCATTAACCATGTGGGTAGTGACATGCGGTTAGCATATATCATTTCCTCCTTTCTGCCTTTATTATAAAAATCAAATGTAAACAAAGTTGTTAGGACTTTTGATAGGAGTGAAATGGAGGGCTGTCTTCTGGCCTTCCAGACTACTTTAGAACCACCAATAAAAATGTGAATCTAATATTGAGGTTAATAACCTTGTCTCAGTGTTGCTGAATAAGACCATTTTTTTCCTAACCCAGATGTAAGTGTTTGGAGCTAATAATTCAAACCATCATTAAGCCTTAAGGATGTAAGTCTGGCTTAATGCCCAGAGAGTCAGTAGACTCCAGCTCTTGAATGTTATTTAGGAAAACCAATCCTAAAACAAGAATTCTTCACTAAAATGCAGATTCCAGAGACTTATGAATGTGCCGTAGGCATTTTCAGCAGATGTACATAAGCATATAAATAACCGCTCTACTGGGTTAAACAGTGTCACCCAATTTCGTGTCTAGCCAGGACCCCAGAAGATGACCTTGTTTGGGAATGGGGTCTTTGCAGATGTAATTAGTTAAGATGCAGTTGTGCTGTGTTAGAGTGGGCCTGAAACCCAATGGCACGTGTCCTTATAAGGAGAGTGGATTTTGAGACAGAGAGGAGACAGAAGGCCATGTCACAACGGAGACATTAATTGTCGAGGAATACTGAGGATGGCTGGCAACCATCAGGAGCTAGGAAGAGGCAAGAAGGGGGTGCACCCCACAGCCTTCGGGGGAAGGGTGGCCATCCCAGACCTTGCTTTCGGACTTCTGGCCTCTAGAGCTGTGAAAGAATAAATCTGAAGTGTCCTCAGCTCTCAGTTTGTGGTATTTTGTTACAGCAGCCCCAGGAAACTAAGACATCTGTGGGAAAAGTAGACACAGGGCCCAAGTCACAGTGTAAAATCCACAATTAACATCAAACTCTAGGGAGGCAAAGGATCACCTTAGCCAAGGGATATCATTGCCAGTCTCCCGGACACCTGGGAGGCATCTACCTGATGGTCCAGGGCCAGCTTTTCTCTTGGTGTCCTTATTGTTGACTTGTGGGTCCAGGTTGGCCCCACAAGTCTTTAATTCCTTATGAAGGTTCTTGTGTCATGTGAAACTCACATTAAATACATTTGTTTGCTTTGTCTTGTGAAACTGTCTTTTGTTACAGGGCCCCAGCCATCAACTTGGAAGGGCAAAAGGAATATATATATTTTTCCTCCCCTGCAGCAGTATCGCCTTAAAAAGAGGAAACGCATAATGGAACTGAATGCAAGCCAGGGCTGTCCTGCTTCTTATAGTCTTGATGTAGAAACACAAACCTACTAGTCCACATCCAGTGGAATTCCAACACCCTCTATTAGACGTCTGCATGTTCTTGGAGAAGGGAAGAGGAGGAGTTGGTTTCTTCTCTATGTGCTCCATAAATCTTCAATACATGAAGCAACACGTCAAGTGTAATGAGAAACTGTCTCCAAAGCAACAATAAGAGCAAAAGAATCACTTTGTTCAAGGATTCATATATTTCTAGAACCCTTGAAGGATGGCAGACCTCCACCCATTGCTGTGAACCCTGCTTAAGTCTCCGCCTTGAAAGTTTGCCAACTCTTGGCTTTGCTGCCCAATTTATAAGTTGCCCGTCCTTACCTAAGTTGCTTGATTACTTATGTCTTATATCTGGAGCTTATCTTTTTACAGGTTGACTCAACCTACTTCACTGGGAAGAGGATCAAAATGGGAAAGAACAAAAGCTGTAACATTGTTAACTGTTAATTTTTTTTTTTTTTTTTGTAGAGTTGGCAAAGTGTGTACTATCTAAATAGCGGGCCTCAGAATTCCTCTTGGGAAGGAAACTGTCTTTACCCGAGAAAATTCCTTGGTAAAGGCTTCCCAGACCCCTTCGGGCCTGCATGTTGATTGGAAGCAAGGCTGCTGACAGCAGTCGCATTGAGGCCACAAACCTTTTGGAATAGAGGCTATTATACAGGAGGGAGAGGAGCAAAGGATGGGGCTGGGGGGAGGGGAAAGGAGGGACTTAAGCAAGAGTAGTTGAAGAGATGGTGTCAGTATGAATGCTGTGTGATAACACCCTTTGCCTTCTCTCAAAATATTCTAGAAATTTATGAATCCTTGAAGGAATTGATTCTCTTGCTGTTATTGTTGCTTTGGAGACAGTTTCTCATTGCACTTGATGTGTTCCTTCATGTATCTAAGATTTATTGAGCACATAGAGAAGAAATCATCTCCTCTTCCCTCTCCAAGAACGTGCAGACGTCTAATAGAGGGTGTTGGAATTCCACTGGATGTGGACTAGTAGGTTTGTGTTTCTACATCAAGACTATAAGAAGCAGGACAGCCCTGGCTTGTATTCAGTTACAGTATGTGTTTCTTCTTTTGAAGGCGATACTGCTGCAGGGTAGGAAAAATATATACATATTCCTTTTGCCCTTCCAAGTTGATGGCTGGGGCCCTGTAACAAAAGACAGATTGACAAGACAAAAGCAAATAAAGTTATTTAATGTGAGTTTCACATGACACAAGAACCTTCATAAGGAAATAAAGACCCAAAGAAACAGTTAAACCTGAGTGCCTTTTTTTTTCGGACAGGTTTGATACAGAGTGAGCAGTCACAGGGAAATCCAACAGAGCATTGGTACGGTTTGGCTCTCATGTTGAATTGTAACCCCTACGTGTCAGGAGAGGGACCTGGTGGGAGGTGATTGGATTACGGGGACAGACTTCCCCTTGCTCTTGTGACAGTGAGTTCTCTGGGAATTTGCTGGTTAAAGTGTAGCACTTCTCCCCCTGTCTTGCTGTCTCCTGCTCCGCTGTGGTAAAGACGTGCTTGCTTCCCCTTTACCTTCTGCCATGATTGTAAATTTCCTGAGGTTTTCCAAGCATGCTTTCTGTACAGTCTGTGGAACTGTGAGTCAATCAAACCTCTTATCTTTAAAAAGTACCCAGTCTCAGGTAGTTCTTTACAGCAGTGTGATAACGGGCTAACACAAGTGTACAGTATGAGGTAAGAGTAGTAAACTTGGGGAAGCTTAACAAGGCCTGTTTGTTCAGATTCTTCTGTGTCCCTTTATCTTCGGAGATAGAGATACTCCTTTCGTCCTGGAGAGGGGGAGGGCATCTGTTGTCTGAGGGTCTTATGACCTGCTTCAGGGGAAGATCAGAACATGCTTCCTGGATTTTATGACCTGCTTTGTCGAAGAAGGGTGGGGAAATTCAGAGAGTCCTTTCTGCATATGCCATATCTCAAATTTCCTCAACTTAAAATATTCAGGGTATCAAGGAGCCATATTTTGGGGGTAGCATGTCCCGAACCTCATTGCTCTGATTGGAATACAGATTTTATCTCTTAACTAAAGTTAGATTGACTGTCTCAAACAGGTCAAACTGATGACCAACAATATGTTCTATGTAGCTTACGGGGACAAGAAAAATAAAGCCCATATTTAAAAATTTAGAGATTTTCACTAGAGTCTGGATTTCAGAGATCTCTTCAAAAACAGAGACACAGGACAATACTGCCAAAATCAGCAGATGTTCCTCAGGGGCTACCCTGTCCAGTGAGAACGTCCTGCAGGTTGACTTGCGCTGTCTCTTATCCCTCCCACCTCCTCAAGATAGGGCACTAATCGCCCTTTATCTTTTGCATGCATTATAGTTTTCCTTGTTATGGTGGTTATGTCTCAGGGGCCATCTCTACCAAAAGCAAGAAAAAAAAAACGTGGACTCAGAAGATGAGGTTTTGGGCAAAATGGGAACATTGTTCCCAGTGTAGAAATCCCAACAGGTCCTGTGCCCACTGGGGAAGCCTTAACTCACAATGAGAGTCTTACCTTACCATCAGCTGCACAGAATTTGGTTTCCTCACAGAATTCCTCCTTGTGCTCAAGGAGCAAGATGAGAATTTTGGGGGCTCTTTGGATCTGGAAGATGCCAGGCCCAGACCCAGCCCTCACAAAGAGCTTGACTTTATGGGAAACCAAACGTCAATGTCACATGTAAATGCAAATTGTAGCTATGATGCAAATGAGATCCCAGAGAAAGGGGACACTTCGCTCAGCTCAGGGTTAGCTAAGCTCAGCTCAAGGTGACAGAAGGTCTGGTAGAAGAGACATTTGTGACATTTTATCTCTTAACTAAAGTTACTAAAGTTAACTAAACTTAAAATACAATCAGTATGCCAAAGTTAAGGGTAATTTATGCCATAAATAAAATTTACACACAGATTTTAAATGTGTGGATTGGTCAGTTTTGTGAGACCACCACCACAAAAACCATTTCCATCCCCTCTGGAAGGTCCATCTTCTAGTCAAAACACACCCCACTACAGTTCTGATTTTTACTACCACAGATTTTTTTTTGTGTATCATTGAAATTCCTATAAATGGAGTGCATACGAGAGCATTCACGCAGTATGTGCTCATTGATCTAGCTTCTTTGGCTCAATATGATAATTTTGAAATCTCTTCGTGATATCAACATGAATAGATCTGAAAAATTGTATCAATGATGTCTTAGTCTGTTTCCCATTGCTTATAACAGAATAACTGAGTAATTTATAAAGAAAAAGAATTTATTTCTTACAGTTATGGATGCTGAGAAGTCCAAGGTGGAGGGGTGGTATCTAGTGACAGCCTTCTTGCTGGTGGGGACTGTCTTGGGCAGGGCATCACCTGGTGAAGGGGGTGGAGTGTGTTCATGTGCTGGGTCAGGCCTGCCTTCTTATAAGGCCACCACTTGCCCTCCCATGATAACCCATTAGTCCTAACCCATTAATGCATTAATTCATGAGTGGATTAATTCATTTATGAGAGCAGAGCCTTCATGATCCGGTCACCTCCTAAAAGCTCTCCCTCTTCAGGTTGTCACATTGGGGATTAAATTTCAACACGAGTTTTTGAGGGGGCAAATATATGAGCTGTAGCAAATGGTTTCTTCTTTTCAAATTCCTAAGCAGTATTCTGTCACATGAATGTACTACAATTCATTTATCCATTCTCTTTTAGATGGACATTTTGGGTTATTTCCAGTTTGGGATTATTATGAATTAACTGACTCTAAACATTGTTTGTATGCCCCTGTATTTTTTGATCAAACATTGAGTAGGTCAGTGTCTACAGCAAGGCTCCAAGACATCCAGCCATGGGAAAGGAGATTAAGGTAAGCCATGGATCAGGGGTCCATCGGGTTAAATTCCTTGGGTAAAAACTAAGTAAGGGGCCAGCTCATCCTCAAGAAAGGAATTTTAGGATGACAGGAAAGCTGAGCTCTCTTGTGTGAGCTGTATTCTCTTTGCAGTGGAAAAAACCCAGGGCAGGGAGGGAAGAGAGCAGGGCCGAGACCAGGGCAGGAGAGCAAGGTGCCCAGGCAGCACATGGAAGGAGGAGCTTGTGCTTGGGGCCCAGTGTACACTGCATGGCCCTGAGGCCTGACCCCTGCTGGGATAGCTCTTCATGTTTGATAGTAGCAGAGATTGGAAATCGGTGGGATCTGCTATTTCTAGCATATTTTCCTCCCCCTCAGAGCCCAATGGCTGGAGGCAAGCTGTGACAATGCTCTCTGCAGGATTTGGAGAGACAGAAGGGGAAGGAGGGGGTGTTTTCCTGCTGTATCACCCTGGTAGTGAGCCTTTGTGCTGCTATCTTGCTAGGAGTGACTGGAATTGCAGGACCAGCTCACACTGAGCCTACTCTGTTGATAACAGAATGTCAAGTTACCTTGTAAGTATAATGAAGCCAAAACCACAAGTCGTGGAGCCTAAGCATGTGTAATAGAAGAAGATTTGACCTCCAGCAACACCTGGAACCAATGATTCCTTCCCCCACAGAACCAAGAAGACTGGGACACAATGGGAACCTGAATGCCAAAACTTTTTTAGAAGTGGGGGTCCATTAACCAGGAAAATCGGGGGCTATATTCTGTTTCAACATACCTTACCATAAATAGTCAAATTTGAAGCCCTCCCACCAGACCCTACTAAGCCAATATTCCTAAATCCTTTCCCTTGCCCTCCAACTCCTTAAAACTTGCTGTAGGCCCCAAACTGGGGAGACAGACTTGCATTGCACCTCCTATCTCCTTGCTGGCCTCACAATAAAGCCTTTCTTTTCTCAAAATCCATTGCGCTCCTATTGGCTTCCTGGCATGTCGGGCAGTAAGCCCATTTGCTAGATAACAAAAGTGGGCCTGTCTTTACTTCTATGCAAGTTAAAAAAAAAAAAAAAAAAAACCCAAAGGAATAAAAAACAGACTGATTTCTTCAGTGGCAGTTTGGTGTTAGGAGAGCTGGATCTTCCTTCCAAGTTTCTGAGGGACTCAGGCAGGTCCCATGCCCTCTCTGAGCTCCAGTTTTCTTCCTCTGTAAAATGAGGATGGTTTAACCTGCCCCGGAGCTCCCCCCACATGATTGCCATGGTGCTTAAACAGGAGGAAACATGGGAAAGTGTGGGGTGAACATTAAGTGTCTATGTATGTGAATTAACAGAGGGAAACATCCACCAGACTGATTGCTTGAGTGATTAATCTGGCTTTAGATGCTATTTAGGCCTAATAGGCAACACAATTTGAAAGAGAGCTGAGAGCACTGTAAATATGGACTCTTGGTTTGAGCAAAGTTGAATAAACAAATGCCTTACATAAGCATTTCCTCAAAGCCTGCAATTCCTCAAAGCCTGCACATCTCATAAAGCATCTTTCAGTGGGTTCTGTGTTCGTTTGTTCTGCCTAGCTGAAGTCAGATTCAACATAAACGCAGTGTGTTATGTGTGTGTTAGAAGAAAGAGTCAGTAATATAACAAAGATAAGGGCAGAATTGGAATCTCATGAAGAGTATAACCACAGGCTGTTACTGAGCTGTCTGAAGATGGAAATGAAATAATGTATCTAACACCAGAGAATGAGAAATAGCTGGGAAAGACGCTGATGTATTTCCAACAAGAATAAACCTTAGAATTGTATCAGTTTTACATAGCGAGGGAGAAGAGCAATTATTGTAAGCAGCCCTGTCACTTCTGAGATAAAAAGACCGAGGTCTGCAAAGTCTGATTTCTTTGCACCTGGTGACATAGCTAATTAGAAGTGTAGCTGGGATTGGAATCTGGTTCTTCTAAATCCTAGAGGTAAAAGATGTCAGCCTGCGAAATGTCTTAGTTAAATTAAATTGCAAGTTATTACTGAATGCTCAGGTTAGGGCACTTCTTTCAAGAACTGAATAAGGCATATGTTTTATTGCAGAAAAATGCCTATTGATTAGAAGCCACATGACTGACGAAAGAAAACCAGTGTGAATAGGAAGACGACTCAAATGTCTACACCCCAGTAGGAGAGTTTGAAAAGAAAACGAAAGGAATTAGAAACAAATGAAACAATTAAACAACAACAATAGCAAAAAATGACACAGAAAAGTCTTAGGAATTTGCACTATTAAACGTTTTCTGAACCAAAAAAAAGAGAGAGAAATTTTACATCACCAGGGCAGATTAAAATCCCTTCAAGGAAAATAATGAGAAAAAAGAAATGAAAGGAAAAAATAATCTAGACAAAAGGAAAGACTTCCCACAGGCAATGACACCAGAATGCAGGAAACTGGAAAGCAGCAACAATGGAAGTTGGGTGGGGGCGGCAAGAGACAAGAAGGAAGAATGCAAAACAGACACAAAGCGGCTGCAGGACTTGGGACCTCAGAGCGAGGAAGAGTGGATTCACAGCGCAGGGAAGGCAATTTCTGACAAGGTGCATGCTAATAAGACGAAAATGCAGGCTTCACTTTACATCCATTATTCATGACTTGGTTTTACAAGACTTGCCCTCCTGCAGAAAAGAGGACAGAAAGAGAGATGATAAATGCCTCCACGGTGGGCCATTTCCCGCAGTCTACACCCCAGCGTCCCTTGAAGGATTTCCTTGATTCCCATCTGAGGGATGAAATGAAAGGAGCCTCCTTGAGAGAGGTCATTTTAAACTTGGAAAATGAAGCAAGACCTGAAAGGTGAGGAAAGACAGTGGGTCCAACGGCATCAGAGTGAGCAAAGGAGAGAGAGAAGGGGGAAAGCAAAATTAATTTTTCTTTGTGGGCTTGCAGATGGCTCATTTGTTCTGAATGATGATGAGAAATAATATATAAAACTAAATTTTCTTGCAAATATTTCCTGGAAGGAAATAATGATTTAGTACTGGGCTTTAATTTTTGTTTGGGGGCAAAAACAGTACCAAGATCAGGGTACTGATAATTTCCAGGGTGATCTGGTAAGTCTTGGAAATGCTCAGCAATGAGACTCGGAGACACATCAAATATTCAAGATCCAAAGGACACTTTCTAAGACTAACATTCAATGGATTCTCCTGTAGGAATTATAACCAGAACTGTCCACGGACAGCCACATACACCTTTGCCTTCTCTGGAGCCAACCTTCCATGTCTTTAGAATCTTTCCTTGTAAATGGGGCCTGCTAATTCTCCCATGATTTTCATTCAAGTCTCCCCCAAGTTATTTCTATCATTAGTTCACAGCTTCACTCCACGCTGGCAGTTGTCACCTCCTTGGGGGCCATGCCAGCCCCTGATGCTGCTTCAGTGGCCTGGCCTCCCATGCAGGCGATATGATGAAATGTCTGCATATTTGCACACAGCCTCCTTTATGTGGGTAACTGCCCAGCCACCAGACCCTGAGTCTTGCAGTTTGGCTCTAAATGATTGTGTTGGTTGATGGAATCCTCTAGTCCCTTTAACATAGATTGCCTTCCTCTCAACCCTTTAGTTTAACTTGATGTATGTTTAAAAAATGATCACCTTGAACTAACCCTTTCTTCTCAAACCACAAAATGAGCATGTGCCTCTGTCAGCCTGCTCCCTGGCAAGTGCGTATTTATTTATGGCCGACCCCACACAGTAAAATACTTATGACATTGCAGAACGATGTCTAGATCATCATTTGTGGGTCTTTTGGTTTTGAATTCTTTGTGTGGCGTGTGTATACATGAGTTTTCTTACAGCAGGGAGAAGAAAAACCACAAAGGCTCTTGGCAAATGTTGTTAGAATGTATATTGGTGGTTCTTAAAGGCCAGTTCACGTACTGTTGACCTAAGAATCCTCTGTGAGGCTTTAGAAAAATTCAGAATTCTAGGTACAACCCTGGATTATTTTATAGTTTGTCCAGGGTATAACGGCAAACCTCTATTTTTCTAAAGCTCTGGGGGAATGCTGATGATTTTCCAGGCTTAATAACCAGTAGATGAACCATTTCCGGCAACATGCTTTGCTCCATGCTGGGTTGGTTTGTCTGAATCTGTCCTAACTGAGTGATCTACCCTTCCTTCAACAATGCTTTTTGAGGGCTTTCTATGCGCCAGGCACTACTGTAGGTGCTGGAGATGAAACAGTGTTGGAAACAGGTGAAGTTCCTGGTGTTCTAACATTCTATATTGCTTGTGCTGATAATTGCCTTCCCCTACAAGACTTTTCTATTTTGTTTTCCCTCCCCCTGCCTCTTTCCCACCTCCAGACCATGTTTGTTAAGTAAAAGAGGAAGAAAATTTTGTTAACCTAAAACTATCAGGAAAAAAATCAATGATGATTTCTGTAAATGTGTTGACATAGTGCTTAGGGTAGCAGAGAGCTCAAGGAGGTCACTGGAAGGAGCGGATCATTTTTGGAGAGATGACATGAATATATCGGTTTCCAGATCAAAAACTAGAATTTGGTGATTCTCTTTGTCAGTAATCATTGTGTTGTACTGAAAAGCATAGTCAATGTTACACCAAAAATAAACCTGTGTCATCACACTCCCCCGTTTTTGCGGTGGGAGGAGATGGGTTGGTGTTAGTGCTAGAGGCACACAGACACTCCCATGAACTGGTCTGCCTGGGATGGCAGCACGTGTTCCGGCACAAGCAGAAATTGTGGAGACAGAGCAGAAACCCAAATTGGACCCAGGAGTGTGACTTCTAGGATCAATAAAAAGATCAACTTGCCATTTGATCCGACTGACTAGAAACAGGTGCATTTCGCTTCTGGGTCCTCTTCCCCTGCAGTCCCAGATGTGCCCCTGTTGCACTGTGGGGGTCACACAGGCATCATGGGGGCCACTGGGCAAGGGTTATGACTGGAAAATACTCTCAAATGCATTTGGAGCAGAATTTAAGAAAAATTTCCAGGCAGAGGCATTTTATGTGTCTCCCAAGTTTCAACCTGTTTTCATTCTCCATCAGATTTGTCTTATTTTATTCTGAGGTCCGTGCAAGGCATTTTATGACCATCTGAGACAGTCTTGGAGTGGGTCATTATACACTCTGGCCCTATGCCTAGGACCAGACCGTGAGGCCTCAGTGTCCCTTGGGGCCTATGAACCGTTTTCCTGTTTGCATATGGTATCCCATTCGGCTGCATGTCTTTGTACAGGCTGTGGCAGGCCAGCCTCATTTCAGGGTACAAAAAGCTCAACTGTCCTGAAACAAAGGAAGGACCCTGACACAGCTCCCCACTGCCACGGAAGCCATCAGTTCTGCACACTCTGGTGGCTGCTGGTATGTTCCCGGGCCATGCACTCAGCTTCATGGGGACTCCAGGGGGAAGGAATGTCCTGCCTTCAATATTTTTATGCTCTTCTAAACACTTGGAGCCATACACTGGCCCTAATGGCAAGGGATCACTTGAAAACCTCTAGAAAGTTTAGGTTCAAAACAAGATATATATCTGGCTTAAATGTGGCTTAAACTACTTTCCCTTTTCCCCAAGAATTGTACAGAGCCTACATCCAAACATAAGCTAATCACTCTCCAATTAGTTTATGTAAATTCCCCTTTTTTCAGGTTTTCTGCTTTGGACTTTTAAATCCTAGACCATCATCCCAAATACATGGGCTGTTTGCTCTACTACTGCCTGGCTGGGGCAAGGACCTGATGTGTTCTCCTTAGACAAAGCCAAGCATGTTGAGAAAGATGGAGATGCTGCGTTTGTACCTGACTCTGCATTTAGATTTGAGGCTACAGCTCAGAAGGGATCCAGACTATTATACCGCCTGGTGCACCTGCATCTGGCTTTGCTAACAAGTTGGTAGCTCTTAAAGCTGATGCAGCATCTGGCCACAGCCTTCATCCATATGTAGTGCCCAACAAAACCACCACCCTTTGTCTTGGGCCAAAGAAGACACCACATCTGCCAGGAGGTGCCAGAGAAAGGCCCTGTTGTTTGTGGGTCTCATTACTTTGTCACAGCTCAGCCACCCACCAGCTAACATGCAATTTTAGGAAAGAAGTTCAACTCCCTTAGCAGGTGAGTGGGGGACTCGTCCCCAGAGGGCTTCAGTGTCACATAGGCAGCTCCTGGAACTCATGTTCGGGAGAAAGCTCTGCTTCACCTTCCTGGTACTCAATTGTCCCACACCCGTCAGCCACTGCAGCACCATAACCCTGTTGCTGATGCAGCATGGATGACCCTGCTTAATTAGCCAGTAATTCCTGAGTACTTACTGTGTGAGGGACACTGAATGACGCTGTAGGGAAAACCAACGTGAATGACAAGAGCTTCCGCCTAGAGGTTGCCTGGTGCGTGCCAGGCACCTGCTATATGCTTTACATGTTCCAGCTCACTTAATCCTCTCAACATCCTTCACCACAGGAATCATCATCTACACGTTCAACATGAGGACACTGGACCAGAGGGAGGAAGCAACTTGCCTAACCTCACTCAAGGAGAAAGTGGCACATCTCAAACCTAACCCCAAACCTGTATTTTTCTACCTTAGTATGTCTGCTTCCAATAAGTCCACAGACTAGACCAAAGAGAGAGAGAGAGAAAAAAAACTATTATGCAAGTTCAAAGAGATGAATTCCATAACGGAAATATGTATAATAGAGGTGTTTCAAATGTGAAAAGGACACACAAACTACAAATCCAAGTGCAGAGGAGGAGGGCAATTCATTGGACCAGGTAAGTTGGTCAGAGCTACCCAAAGGGAATGGGATTGGATGAGTCTTGTGTATGCATGTGGCTTAGTAATTGGAGGTGGAAGCTAAGAGGAGCAGGATCTCCTAGTGTATGTGGAGAATGCAGATAAGACTGTGTGCCATTCAGCTTCAATTTTCCCATAGTTTCTTCCTGCTAACACAGTTGAAGAAAGACCATGTTCTCTGATCAGTGAATATTGTGTCAGCGGTACTTTGGGAAATATTTGCACTTTGCTTGGGTTGTGTGCCCACGCCAATGTCCCCCTCATTCCAGATGTGAGCTGTATAGCTTAGCCTCCTGATTGACAGAGCCCCAGCTGACAGCTTGGTTTGGCTCAGTTTCTACCTCCATCCCCCATCTCCTCATGCTGAAATGTGCCCTGCTCTTCTCTCACCACCTGGTCAATTCTTAACACCAAATGACCAGTTTCACCCAGGCTTCCCCCTCAGGATGTCAGATTGGGCACAGCATAGCCAAAAACTTGGATGTCCCTTTCAATGGATGCATGCAAATGACATCCTGGGTAACAGCAAGAGCAGGAGATTGGACATCAAAGTCCATGATCCAGCGGGATCTGTCACTAACCATTTATGTGACTTTGAGTTTCAATTGCTAATCTGCTGCCCCCTCAAGCTCTAGCAGTCTGTGACTCTATCCCAGATGTATGTTTTAACACCGTTATCTAACTTCTCTTTATCTTTGTGCAGGACAAAGTTGTATTTAAGCCTCAATAAACTGGTTAAATGAAGATCTGAAGAGTTAGAACTGTGACCATGGGGAAACTTAAGAAAGCTGGTTCACGAGGCAGGAAGAGAACCAACAGTAAATTGATAGAAAAACAGAACCCTAAAATGCATAGCATCATAGGGAAAACAAGAACGGAAACATTCTAGCATTCATTCTGTGCCATTTCCACCCAGCTTTGCTCAAGTTTCAGGAAGAAATATGGGTCACTGTAGGAACAGCTCACTACTGTTCTTCTGTGTTGCAAGAGCATGTTTCTATATTTCAAAATATAAATCAATTGTCTGGCCATGGTGGCATGTGCCTGAAGTCCCAGCTACTTGGGAGGCTGAAGCAGGAGGATTGCTTGAGCCAAGGAGGTTGAGGCTACAGTAAGCTATGCTTGCACCCTGCACACCAACCTGAGTGATGGAGCAAGACCTGTCTCTAAAATATTATATATACATAATTATATTTAATTATATATTAACATACAAATATATTATAATGTATGTTAATTATATATTATTAACATATGAAATATATGTTAATGATATTATTGATATAATATGTATTAATGTATATATAATATATTATGTTTATTATATAACATATTTATATGTTTTACATATAATTTCAATATATATTTATATATTGTATAATTATAACATATTGATTAAAACTATTGGTTATTAATTATATTAGTATATCATAATATGTAATATATGATCATATAATATAGTAATATATATTAATATATATTTGTATATTAATAATAGATGTGTTAATATTAACATATTGTATATAAGGTATATTTTTATAATACTGTAATACTATTATATAATACTATAATATATACTATATGTAGTATATATAAACTATAATATATATAGCGTATATATACTATAATATATACTATATCTAGTATTATACTATAATTATACTATATATACTATAATACTATCTATCTACTATATATAGTATAATACTATAATATATGCTATATATATACTATTATATATACTTAATACTATATTATAGTATTATATAAACTATAATATATTATATATAAATAATAAATCAAGCTGGTGATCTCTCATTGTGTAACACTATTGTCTATGTACCGTGCAGGCATTTGGTAAGGTTGAATTAGATATCTTTAAACCTCCTAAAGTTCCCAAAGGAAATGATGAAATTGATGCATTTCTGCAGTCCTAACCTCCAGGGCATCCAAATACTTGATGAAGGATAATTTTTTACACCCACGGTTTATGCTTTCTTAGGGTGAAGCTGGGAGACTATAACTCTGATTCAATTTGCAGGTCAGGAAACCGAGGCCCAGAGACTGGAGCTGATTTGTGCAGCTGGCCTGATCAGCCAACTGCAGTCATTGGACCTCAGACTCCTGATGTTCCCTCCTCATGCTTCACTGGAAACAGTTTTTTAAACAAAGTACACAATGCAAGCTGTTCTCTGTTATTGCCCAGTGGAAAGTAGAAAGACTACACCAGGACAGAGAATGTGTATTAAATTTCGAAGAAGTAAAAACAAAGAGAGAAAGAGAAAGTAAGGAAGAATTCATCCAAACTAATAAAAGTTTTTGAGCAACTCTCCTTGGGATGACATTTAGGTGTTTACTGAAATTGCTGAGAATGACTCGGGACTGTGAAGAGATGAGAAAGAGGACAGGCTGCACTTGGCACATGAGTCCCATGAAGCCTCAAATCCAATTTTAACTTGGAAAATATTTGTGTAATCGTCTTATTCAGCATCTCCATGGTGTAAGAAAGATTGAGCAAGAGAATGTCCTCGTGTCACAGCCTCTTAAGTCATCAGATGCAATCTTTCAGGGCCTTGGTCTTTGGCATTCCATTGGCATAATGCCAGCTGCAACCAGGGTGGGAAAAGCACACAAGAGAGATGCAAGGGGGTGCATGGAGGATGCACCTCCTGCTGGGAAACAGGCCCTCTCTTTTAAAAGAGGGGCAGGGTATGCACAGACACTCACAGACACTCACTCCACCCAAGCTCTGTCTGGCAAGGTCTATTTGTTAAAGGTCAAGGCCAGCCTTCACACCCATGTGATTGGCCCCCATCCCACGGTCTAATGGGAAATGACTGTGCAATGTTGCACCTAATGTCATGACGTGCAAAATCTGCTTCTAAACTCCCTCTGCAGAATGAACTCTGGGACCCCTCACAGCACACACTGTCAAACTTTGCACACATTGATGAATATCCTGTAGAATTAACAACATTCACATGGCATCTACTATTTACAGAGAACATTCCCAAATTGTACCTTCTGTTATTCCCCAATCAACTCTGTGTGTCTGGCATTCTGATAAGCTCTGCACATGAATGACTACTTTTAATCCCTTACAAGTCTATGACAAATGTACTATTTTTTAATTTTTAATTTAATTTAATTTTATTTATTTTAAGACGGAGTCTTGCTCTGTCACCCAGGCTGGAATGCAGTGGCTTGATCTTGGCTCACTGCAACCTCCCCCTCCCGGGTTCAAGCAGTTCTCCTGCCTCAGCTTTCTGAGTAGCTGAGATTACAGGTGCTCACCACCATGCCTGGCTAATATTTGTATTTTTCGTAGAGATGGGGTTTCACCATCTTAGCCAGGTCAGGCTGGTCTTGAACTCCTGACCTTGTGATCCACCTGCCTCGGCCTCCCAAAGTGCTGAGATTACAGGCGTGAGCCACGGCGCCCAGCCTGACATATGTACTATTTTAACCCTCATTTGATAGAAGAGGAAGTGGAGATGAAGTGATAAAAAAAATTGTTCCAGGTCACAACTACTGAGTATCGTAACTGAAATCGAAGCCAGTTCTATCAGACCCCCAAAGCCTGTGTCTTTATATTATTATTTATACAAATTTGGGGGGGTATAAGTGTAGTTTTGCTACATGCATAGATTGCATAATTGTCAAGTCAGGGACTTTAGGGTATCCATCACCTGAGTAACACACAAAGCTGGAAGCATCACTTACCTGACTTTGAATTATATTACCAAAACATTATGGTACTGGCATAAAAGTAGACACATAGATCAGTGAAACAGAATAGAGAACCCAGAAATAAAGCCACATGTTTCAGTCAACTAATCTTTGACAAAGCCAACAAGAACATGCACTGGGGAAAGGACGCTATTTTTTTTTTTTTTTTTTGAGAAGGAGTCTTGCTCTGTTGCCCAGGCTGGAATGTAGTGACATGATCTCAGCTCATTGCAACCTCCACCTCCCGGGTTCAACCGATTCTCCTGCCTCAGCCTCCTACAGGTGCATGCCACCATGCCCAGCTAATTTTAATTTTTGTATTTTTAGTAGAGATAGGCTTTCACATGTTGGCCAGGATGGTCTTGATCTCCTGACCTCATGATCCCCCCGCCTCGGCCTCCCAAAGTGCTGGGATTACAGGCGTGAGCCACCGTACCCGGCCAATCTAAGCTTCTCTTAAAGGCTGACTCATCTCTTTTCTCCTCCAGTTATTCCCTTTCCTCTTCCCAACACTCTCCTTCTATGCTTCTTGGGTCCATTATTATCTTTCCTGTCACTGAAAAACATTTACAAGGAGGTACTTTTTGTATTAATAGACTTAAGAGATCCATCAGTTGGAGACAGTGTTATTGAAAACAAAACCATCACAAAAGTTTGGCAAGAGAAAAAAAAACCCATCCCCTCTCAGTGCTGGTGCCATTCCTTGAGGAGCCACTGGGTCAGAACCGAGTGTCTTCAGATGACTCGACCTCAGCTAGAGAGGAGTAGCTGGCAACCAATCCAAGGACAAGCCCAAGGTTTGTTAACAGATGCAAATCCTTTACCTTCCTTGTAGCTCTTCTCTGATCTCCCAATACGAGCTGAAACAGATGAAATGTGGGTACAGCACTGGGGTGTTGCCAGCAACAACAATTGCAACACAAAGGCAGGTGCGCCATGACACTTTCTTCATGCCCTCCTTGCTAGCAATACAAGACTGGTCATGAGCTTCCTTCATTTCTTTTTCAGAGGCCGCCAGCTGCGGGCTATGGGCTGTGGCATCCTAAAGAACACAATCTGACCAAAGACATGATGTTTTTACTTGTAAAATGAAGAGGAGTGCTAAGCCAATTCTGCAGATGATTCAGCAACTTCTCCTCTCACAACCCACACCCAGGCGCTTTGGCTCACCTTTCCTAAAGCAAAATGGCTAGAGAAAGTCTGTGAAGTATGACAGAATAATTTTTAAAAAACAATGTAGACAGCTACCAAAAACAAACAAGCAAACAAACAAGCAAAAAAAACCACCACGTAGTGGCTTGAAAGGAAACTTTCCTCCCAGTTGATTGGTTATCTTCTTTGGGATGTGCCTAGGCTGGTTTACCAACTACCACCTATAAACCCCTTCCCTCCTGACTTGCTACCAAACGAGAGGACTCTACCATCTTCCTGTTCTAAGAGCCACCATTGGTTCCTCAATGAATATTTTTCTGACCCTCTTGTCCCCAACTCATTCCTTTTTGATGACACCTATATTTACCATTTTATTTGCCTATCATTTCTTCTTATAGCTTGAATTTTCTATCTGGTATACATCTTTTAGAATTTTATTTAGCAAATGTCTACTGGTGGAAAACTTCTAGTTTATTTGTCTTTATCTTGTCCACATTTTTGACATCTTTTAAAAATTATTTCAACTTTTATTTTAGATCCAAGGGGTACATACGGAGGTTTGTTACATGGGTATACTGTGCCATGCTGGGGTTTGGGATATGAATTATTCTGTCATCCAGATAGTGAGCATAGCCATCAGTTTTTCAACCATTGCCCCCCTCCCTGCCTTTCCCCTCTATGAGCCCCCAGGGTCTATGGTTGCCATCTTTATGTCCATGAGACCCAATATATAGCTCCCGTTTATAAGTGAGATAATGCAGTATTTGATTTTCTGTTTCTGAATTAATTCACTTAGGATAATGGCCTCTAGCTGCATCCATGTTGCTGCAAAGAACATAATGTCATTGTTTTTTATGGCTGCCTAGTATTCTGTCATGTATACATTCCATATTTTCTTTATTCAGTCCACTGCAGATGAGCATATGGGTTGATTCCACGTCTTTGCTACTGTGAATAGCACTGCCACAAACATATGAATGCATATGTTCTTTTGATAGAATGAGTTCTTTTTCTTGGGTATATACCCAGTAGTAGGATTGCTGGGTCAAATGGTAGTTCTGTGTTAAATGCTTTGAGAAATCTCCAAACTGCTTTCCACAGTGGCTGAACAAATCTACATTCCCACCAGGAGTGTATACGTGTTACCTTTTTTTCCACAGTCTCACCAGTGTCTGTTTTTTGTTGTTGCTGTTTAGACGGAGTTTTGCTCTGTCTTCGGGGCTGGAATACAGTGGTGCTATCTCGGCTCACTGTAACCTCTGCCTCCCCGGTTCAAGCAATTCTCCTGCCTCAGCCTCCCAAGTAGCTGGAATTACAGACATACACCACCACACCGGGCTAATTTTGTATTTTTAATAGAGACAGGATTTTGCCATGCTGGCAAGGCTGGTCTCGAACTCTTGAGCTCAAGTCATCTGCTTGCCTCAGCCTCGCAGAGTGCTGGGATTATAGGCGTAAGCTACCATGCCTGGTCTTGACTTTTTAATAGTAGTCATTCTGACTGGTGTGAGATTGTATGCCACCGTGGCTTTAATTTGTACTTTTCAAATGATTAGTGATATTGAATATTTTTTAATATGTTTGTGTTAGCCTGTTGTGTCTTCTCCTGAGAAGTAACTATTCATGTCCTTTGCCCACTTTTTATTGGAGTTGTTTTTTGCTTATTTAAGTTTCTAACAGATTCTGAATATTAGACCTTTGTCAGATGCATAGTTTGTGAATATTTTCTCCTATTCTGTAGGCTGTTTACTCTGTTGATAGTTTGTTTTGCTGTGCAGAAACTTTTTAGCTTAATTAGGTTCCACTTGTCAATTTTTGTTTTCATTGCAACTACTTTCGAGAACTTATTCGTAAATTGTTCCCAAGGCCAATGTCCAGAATGGTGTTCTCAGCTTTTTTTTTTTTCTTTTTTAGATCCTCACAGTTTGATGTCTTATATTCAAATCTTTAATCTGTCTTGAGGTAATGCTTCTATATGGTGAAAGATATGGGCCCATTTTCCTTCTGCATATGGCTAGCCAGATATCCCAGCACCATTTATTGCATAGGGAGTTCTTTCCCCATTGAACAATATATTCTCTTATAGAATTATAAGATGCACATTATTTTCTTTCAGCTAATTGAAGACATAATTTCTATTGCCTTCTGGCTTTCATTGCAACTGTTAAGAAGTCATTGATAAATCAGGTATTAGTCTATCACTCCTTTGAAGATAATGGTTTTGGGCATGGGTTTGTTTGGCTGCTTTTAAGATCTTTTATAATTGGGGGTTCTGCAATTTCGACAAAATGGATCTAAAACTGGATTTATTATTATTTGTCGTATCTGGAATTAAGTAGTCCACTTCGGTCTGTTGACTGGCATCTTTACACAGTTCCAGAACATCCTCAGGCATTATTTTTATAATATTACTTTTGCCTCACTGTCTCTCTCCTCCGTTTCTGAAACCTTGATTCTGTGTATGGGAGACCTTCTTGGTCTATTCTCCACACCTCTTAGCTTCTTATCTTGCAAATTTCTTATGTTTTTGTGTTGCATTCTGGTGAATTTATTTTGTCTTACCAACTGTCTCTTCATCTGAGTTTAATATGTTGTTATACATATCCATTGCATTTTGTTGAAAATGTTCTAGAAGTTCTTCTTTTTAGACCTGGAAAGCTTTTAGAGATGCTTTTCCATTTCTAACATACATGTTGGAGCTTGACTTTTATCATGTTAAATGTGATTGCTACATGGTCGATATAGTTTGCATATAATAATTCTAATCTTCCTGATGCTATGCTTAGTTCTCCAGGGCCTCTTCTCCACCCTGAAGCTCCCTGTAGTCAAAGCTGCCTCTGCTCACTTTTCTTCGTTGCTGTAACTCTAGGGGCTAGCATAATCTCCAGCACCTATTCAGCCCCCAGTAATATTTATTGAATTGAATTGTTGCCTTTTTTCAGGAGAATCAGGAGTGACCTCTGCCACCTCCAATAAATTTATTCCTGATGTTACCCTGCCACCTGATAGTCAGACCGTCCTAACTTCCACTCTGTTATGGCTCACAAATGACTGCCACACTTCTAGGGGATCCACAGAGTGAGACTGAGAGCTGTCACGACCCCAAAGAACTCTGAAAACCTGGCTGGAGTATTGGCTGTCTTGTTAGGAGCTGGGTCACCTTGGACTTTTTGAGGAGAAAATGAGAGTAAGGAGCTTTATAAAATGAATTGCAGGCACTTGTTCAATTATTGACCACACAGCACTTTTTGAATGTCAGTTCTATGCAGTGCTCTGTGCTAATGCTGGGCATGCTGAAATGCAATCACTGTATGCCATTTGCAAATGGCTTTGAGACTGTAGGGAAATAGTCTATCCAAAGAAGATCATTAACATCCTAAGACAGTGTTTCTAAATACCAGATGAGGAGGCTAAATGATTGGAGGCATTTCTAGGGCTCAGATTGCCGGAGAAGGTTTATGGAGCTGCTAAGTTTTGGATGTACCTTAAGAAAGAACTTAAACTGCCAGAACTGGACCAATCTGACCAAATGGGGCCCTGGATGATTATCACAAACTCAAAAACGTGCAGGACAGAATGACAAAGTGGTGATGTAGGCCAGTAATAAATACAATAAGGAATGGTTGGGACTGTGGCAAAACAAAAGACAAAAGGGACTCAACTCCTTCACAATATTGAGATGTGAGAACATGACCTATGATGCCAGAGCTTCTGCTTTCAAAACAAATGCTGAAAATTGGGTTTCTATGTGATGTTTCTCAGTTTTTAAAATACTCTTCTGATATCACTCCTTTTAAAAGCATGTCTGTGTGATGAATTTGGTCTATAGGCCACAAGTTGCCTACCTCTGCTTTAATGAAAACACAAGGGTAGTGAATTGCTTCATTTCACAGTTGCGTGTTCCTATCTTTCTGCTTAACTACTCTGAAAAGCTGATGATTCCCAAATCTGTATCCTTAATTCCAGTCTAGATCTTGAGTTTCATGTCCGTATGTTTAGTTGCCTATTGGTGTCTTCATCAAGAAAGGCACTTCAAACTCAACATGTCCAACACCACATTTTTCTGCTCCAACCACCAATCTATTCCTACTACTTATTTCACATTGGGCCTCAGTTTTCAATCTGTAAATAGGAATAATAGTAATAACCTGCCCCTCCTAGCTTTTAAGGTTGTTTGGAAAATCAAAGAAAATAATATGTGTATAGAACAAGAGAAATTAGGTGAGAAAGATTGCCTATTGTGTGTGAACTTAAACGCTAACTCTGAGACGGCTACACATTCTGCAACATGCCAGTCCACATCTTCTTACTGAAAGAGATGAGAAAGACAGATACAGTCTTGATATATCTATCCAAATGTTGCCCTAGCCAAGGAAAGGCTGAAACACAAAATTTGTATTCATCTTTTGTTACTCGGACCAGACTTATCCAGAGGAAAATAGGGTTGTCAGTCAAGTAGCATCTCACTGTTGAGTTCAAGTAGCATGAACTTACCAAACATTTTTTTGTGTGTGAGAATTATACAGTCTAGGAAACATTCCATTGGCTTCCCATTGTATTGGCCTCATTGCCTCCAATAAGGGATGCCTGAATCCTCAAAAATTCAGGAACCTTTAGGACCCATTGTTGGAAGTTTCATGAGATGGAAAGGGAGTTGTGCAGCCTTGACTAGGCTACAGCTGCAGAACATGCCTATGGCAATGGTGACTTCCATAGAAGGTAGGAGTAAAAAAGGTTCATACAGTAGATAAGAGTCCTTTCTAAGGGTATATAAGAATGTTGGACATTATTCTTCTTCCATGTTTTAGGGTATTAATATTCAGTGAATGGCCCAAGTAGAAAATTAAGGAGTCATCTTCCACTATTCTGTTGTCTTTATCATGCAAGCCAATCAGGCACCAATTCTGTTATTCTACCTCCTGAGTATGACTGGAATCCGTAATTCCATCTCTACTCCCCTGTAGAGATGTAAATAAAATAATAATTCCAGCTTATTATTTTATATTGGGTTGTTAAAAATCTTTCTGACCAGTCTCCATCCCTCATCTCAATTCTTACCAATTCATCTTTCACCTAAGTGATCTTTCTAAGCCCAAATGTGTGCCTCTCATGATTACAATGTTTTGTTTGCAACTTTTTATATCCAAGTTCCAGCTATCATTTTCTGTCTCACTATGTCACTTTCCTACACACTCCTGTATTCTGGGTGAACCTAATGGCTAGCAAGCTCTCCAAGCATGTCTGCACGTGCCAGGTGCTGGTCAAGAAGGACCAGCATTTAAACACTCCGGGAGTCAGGAGTGGCTATGTTGAGAGGAAGAGGCAGGCAGGGAAGATGAGGGGCTTCTATGATAAGGTGTATTCTTCAAAGCATGTTTCTGGAGCCTAACAAGTCTTCGTGGGATGCGTGTAGCTGCCAGTGGATACATCTTGAGCCGGAGCAATAGATCAATCAAGGCACGTATCCCAGGTACATGACATTGATCGACCCTACTGTGGGTAATGTCTCAAATCTCACCTTATTAAATATCCACAAAAAACAAACAAAACTCTAATGATCAATGACAATATGTGGATATAAAAGATACTAGTAAAGTTGGTTTTAGAGAAACTATGTTAACTTATCTAAGTTTTCCTTGTATTAAATTTTTACTAATATAAACTCTAAACTTCTTTCCATTTTGTTTTTCATTATCTCTATAAATATAATTTTGTCATATATCATTTCTGTTTCTGACCTAAGTCCTCTTCCTTCCTTATCCCATCTTTTTTCTTTTCCTCTTCCCCTCACGATTAGATGGCACATTCTCCCTGGATGGTTTTAGTCAATGCCACTTGTTCAATTACTATCTGGGAGGGAATGTCTCCCAAGTCTGTAGCTCAATCTTCTCTGCTGATTTCAAAACTGTCTATTAACCATGTACTTGAAATTTCTGCTTAGATGTCTCATAGCTGTCCCAAACTAAACAGTTCTCTCTCTAATGTCCCATATTTCAGTGAAGGCATCACTATCTTTAACTCTGATGCCTTGTTCTTTTACCTTCCACTTCCTTAAAGTCACAGAATTATGATGATTCTACCTCCTAAATATAACCCATCAATTTCTTTCTCTCCCACTGTGGGTAATTTAGTTCAGGCCACAGTGATCTCCAGCCTGAATTGTTCTAACAGTCTCCAATGGGTCTGAATACCCCTAATATTGTCCCTTTCCATTCTCCTCTCTGATCTGCTGCTGGAATAATCATTCTAAAGTGAACATTTATCCATGTCATTCCCCACTTTACAATTATTTTCCCAAGTCCCAGAATAATGCTTTAGATAGAGCAAGTACTCCATAAATGCATATAAAAAGACACAAATACATTAAATGTAAATAGATGGAACAATATATACCTTGTTCTCACTCACCAAAAAAAAAACTGGAGTGTCTATATTGTTATTAGCAAAGTAGATTTCATGGTAAAGAACAACACCAAGGATAAAGAAGTCATTTCATAAGATAAAGGGGAAAATCTCCAACATGCATAGCAGTCCTAAAAACATAGGCACCTAATAACACAGCTTCAAAATACCCAAATACATAACACTTAAAGCAAAAACCCACAGCATTACAAAGAGAAATAGACAAATTCAAAATTATGGTTGAAACTTTACTGCCCCTCTCTCAATAATTGATTTAATAAGTACACTGAAAATCAGCAATAATATGTAGAATTTGAACAATAGAAGAGCCAGGTAGCAGGTTTGGAAAGTACTACTTAGTCTTGCAGATCTTAGGCCCAAATCACTTGCTCATTGGCTTTTTAAAGTAAAGAACCTTTGCTTTTATTGCCAGGATACAGTACTCGTATTTGATCTATGTGTTGGTTTTAATGTCCTGGGTGCACTTCCCTGAAAGCATAACCTGGCCAGTGTCATTTTCCATGAAACTCTAGGCCTCTATAGCCCTAGACTCCTGGGTCCCTTTGTGTTCTTCCTAACTGGACAAGATGTTAAACAACATCACTATACTTATCCTTCTTTCTTCTTCTCTTGTTCTTAATCAGGAGATTTTGGGGCACCAAAAACCAGGTATCTCATGACTAACTCTTTTTTAGTGGTATGTTATAAAGATCTTTCCGGATGACCCAAAAAAAGTTCAGTGAACTTTTTTATTAGAGATATTTTTTTTCTCTTAGTTATCTTCCATAATTATAATAACAATAATCATGAACCCATATAGAGCACTTACCATTTACTATGTACGAGGCAGAGTTTTAACATGCTTTATATTTGATTTTCACAATAACCTGTGAGGCAGGTAATGTTATGATCTCATTTTACAGGTTAAGAAACTGAGTCATAGTAAGGTTGAGTAATTTGCCCAAGAAGTAACAGAGAAAAGCATTCAGCCCAACAGTATGGCTTCCAAGGAGTATTTGACCACTATGTTATATGTAACCTAAAAAAAAAAGATTCCATAAAAGGACATACCTTTTTCTTTCTGAAATTTTAAAATAATTATTTGAAAAATACTTAAACAAGTTAGCTTTAAATAGTGCAATTCTGTGGCTTCTGCTGAAGTTTAAGGACTGCAAAAGACCATTTGCCTCTTCCTCCAACTACTCCTTTAGGCAGATTTAAATCATAATCAATGAAACATATTGATGCTTTGTCTCATTTAGTCAAAAGGATAACTCAGCAGTCACGGAAATGGGGGAAAAATGATGATATTAGAGCAAAAGATTGAGTGGTCTCTGTATTTTCATGAGAATGTTTTTCTTCTGCCACCTGGGAGAAAATAGTCCTTCCTTTGTGACTGGTTGGAAAGCCCCAGAAGTCAAGCAGAGGAGTGTAGCAGCTTATAGAACTGTCCATACTTCACAGAGCATGGCTGTTGATTAGTCTAAAAAAGAAAAAGAGAAGAAAGAAAAAACCAGTGATCAAGTAGAGGAAAAAGTCCTCCCTGTCTGACCTACTTCCTAGCTCTATGCTTCCCCAAGGAGGAGGCCTGAATGCAGGACCTGAGCTCCTGTGAGACACCACATGGCAAATAAAGCCAAAGTGGACAGAAAACCTTGTGTTGGTAGAAAAGCGTCAAGGAGGAAAATAATGAAACTGCACCAGGTTGCCTTACTGCAGTCCCCCCATCAAAGGTCCAGAGAGGGAAGGCTACCCGCGACCTGGATTTGGCAGGTGCTAGTACTTGGAATTAAATTCATTCCTGTAGGGATGGGGCAGCCAAGGAGTGAGAAAGGGTTGGAACGCTTATGAGGGATTAAGGTACAAATCCTCTTCTTAAAAAATAAAATTAAGAATGAAATAAGAAACTGCCCTGCCAACAACTTCATAACATCAATAAGAATAAATTAAAGGGAAAAAGGATGATAGTGATCTGATTCACACCTTCTGCAGAGCCCTTGATGACACTGTAGAACCGGGAAGATGGCAATCCATCCTTTCGTCTTGTTGAACGTGGTGGCAGCACAGTATTGTCTCATTGCCATGAACCACTTGACAGTCATCCTCTAACCACTCTGCTCCCCAGCAGCTCACATACCCTCTGAGGGTTGTCCTTCTGTGTCTGCCAAGCCCTGATGATAAGGTGTGTTCCTCCACATTAGTCATAGAGGAGACTTCTGGGGAAGTTAGAAAAATCACTTTCAGATCAACCTCAAAACCAACACCTGCCATGCAGGTCTCTGCAAATGCCCACATTTAATCTCTACCACTCATTCCTTTGTTATTGTTAACAATTATATAAGTTTATTATTAAAAATTCAAACAAGTACGGTAAACAGCATCTTATATCCAGACACGGCATTTTGGTTAGCCTCCTTCCAGGTACCTCTTTCCCCATCCAGAGAGTCAAGTATACATTTATTCCCTTTATGGAAATGCTTCTTCTTTACAGGATACAACCATTCTGTTTTTCTCATTCAGCAATTGTCATGTGCCACATGCCAGCAATATTATTCAGTCAAATGATTCAAAGAGCCAAAAGAAACGTGTAACCTAATATTTTTCAGCTATTATCTGTCTATCTATTTATCTACCTATTTTAATGAACACATTGTTTTTGTTTGTTTGTTTTTGAGACGGAGTCTTTTTCTGTTCCCCAGCCTGGAGAGCACTGGCATGATATCAGCTCACTGCAATCTTTGCCTCCTGGGTTCAAGCGATTCTCCTGCCTCAGCCTCCCAAGTAGCTGGGTTTACAGACATGTGCTACCATGCCCGGCTAGTTTTTTGTATTTTTAGTAGACATGGGGTTTCATCATGTTAGCCAGGCTGGTCTCGAACTCCTGACCTCAAGTGATACATCCGTCTCAGCTCCTAAAGTGCTGGGATTACAGGCGTGAGCCACCATGCCCAGCCAATGAGCACATTGTAATTGTACATATTAATGGGGTACAAACTGATGTTTTGATACATATCTACGTTGTATAATGATCCAATCTGCACATGTTCTTATAGTGGCAGGTACATCAAAGACTTGAATGAAGACAATACATGACTTATCTCCTCAGAATAGGAAAGCACTGGGCATTTCTACCAGAGGCAGCTTCATTTAGAGGGTTTAGAGGAGGGAAGTACCCATTCAGAACAACTGCTGCCAGGCACTTTGCATTTGTTATCTCGCTCAATTCTCTGATCAATCAGAAAAGCCAGGTTTCGTCACACAGAAAGAAGGAAAGAGAAGCCAAGGAAATCAGGTACCTACATCCCAAAGCTAATTTGCGGAGGGTCGGGATTAAAACCCAGGTCTCTCTGGCCTCAGGGGCTCTGAATGCTCCCACAGCAGGTGTGCACATGCCCAGCATGCAGCCCTCCATCCATGGTCAGTGTGAGAAGCACAGTGCCACACACAGTAGGTGAGTTCATGGACTGCAGTTCTTGCAATATGATCTGGGCCTGGTTATTCCTCCATTCTCTGATGGTGCTATGCATATGTGCCAGAAAGCTGAAAAAAAAAAAAAAAAAACATGCTCCCTGACTAGCAGGCTCATCCTACCTAGAACAGATGGACCAACATGTGGAAGGAAAGTGTCGGGGGAGGAAGCGGGAGGAAACAGGAAAAACAGAAAGGGGGGCCAAGCCATAAGTGGAATACATTTCTTCATTATGACCTGATTTCGACTGAGGGTAGACGCATTAGAAACCATCCCAAATGTTCATATAATGTTTACCTGAAAAGAACATGCACTTAACTTCAAAGGGAAATAGGTTTAGAATTGCAATCCACAAGTCCCGTTTGAGGCTCTTTTCTTTGAGACAGCTGCTGTCTGGGGCTCTTGTCTGGCCCCTGCTGGGGCCCTCAGTTTCACAGCTTCTCAGGGCAATCTGCTGGGAGTGACAATGGTGAGACAATAGCTATGACAGGTCATCACCGTCCTCATAGTCATGCCTCTTGTAAGAGCTTATAAGATGTTTTCACATATATGACATCGCCTGATCTTTATAATAATCTCTGAGATAGTCAAGGCTAATATCACTGTATATTATTACCAGGCAATAATATGACAAACTTAATAGTGTGATGTAATATTACTGAATCAATCTTATCCAAGAAGAAACCGGTGTTTGGCAAAGTGATACAACTTAGCTATGTTCACACAGTTAGTCAGTGTCAAAGCCGGGACTCTAGTCAGATCTGCTCCCTGGTCTGGCACATTTTTGCTGTAGTATATCATGACAAGGTAAAATGACAAGCTTCCTAGGTTCACTACAAGACTTGTATTTTACCATTCAGGGAGTATCAGAGGTTGAGAAATATGGTGACTCATGCTCCTTTTATTTGTATCTAGTGCTGTCTATTCATGCTAATTTTTCTCTTTGTACAGGTAGCATTAAAGGCTAATGCATGACCAGCAAACCTTTACAGACTAGGTATGTGTCATTTGGACTATGATGACAAAATATGACTCGAGCGACACATTTCCATCTGAAATGACCTTTCATGCATTAAGTGTAGTGGTTGAAAGTTTTAGAGGCAGACCCTCCAGAGTAGGAATAGAAGCCCTTGAACTTGGCAAGTTACTTAACTAATAGGACCCTTGATTTTTTTATCTTTAAAATGGGGGTAGCGATGTCTACCTTGCAGGAACATCATGAGTATATGAGTATTAAATGAGATAATGCAGGTAAAGTTCTTGGTCCCAGCAAGCTCCTCCATGAATGGTATCTATTATCCTTATTCCATAGTTCATTCCCTTTACATTTAAGCTTCTAGTATTGACATCTTCCTCCTTCTCAAAAGTTGCTCAACATATAGAACCTAGAAGGAAAAGAGTCTTTCCAAAGAGCAAACGGCCAACCACTGCTTTAAATTGTTCAGTTGTGGAAATGACTTTAGAATCAGATCTAAGCTCAAATTTCAGCTGTACCAGGTGCCCTGAGAAAGTCACTTCCCTATCTCAACTTCAGTTCCCTCATCTGCAGAATGGGAATCATGACGTCTATTGCACAGTGCTGCTGTGAGCATGACGTGAAAGTGCCTGACCCAGAGCAAGGCTGGACAATTACTACTGACGTGCTGGTTGCTGGTTTCAGAGGCCGAACCTGTGTGAGGAGATGGCCCAGTGTGGGACTGCAGAGCCTGGGGTTGCTGGTGTTTTTGTGAGGGTTGCCCCGCTTGCTGTCCGTCTCTGACTGCTGTGGCGGTCTCTTCCTGCTGTTCTTTTCTGCTTGGCTGTGATGGTCCTTACAGTCCCCT
Organism: Ateles fusciceps; assembly: GCA_036589455.1. Taxonomy (NCBI): domain Eukaryota; kingdom Metazoa; phylum Chordata; class Mammalia; order Primates; family Atelidae; genus Ateles; species Ateles fusciceps. The sequence goes on from JAZHEH010002229.1 coordinate 3,102,174, forward strand.
GAGGGAAGACAAAGGTGAGTAGAATTGTTTAGTTTGAAAAAAAGCATGTCAGGAGCAACCTAGTCATGGGTTCCACCAAGGACTCTCGTGAAGAAGAGCTGTTCATTTGCTCTTTATCTCCAGAGAGGACCAGAAATGAGGATGAGGAAACGAGTCACAGGAAGAGGAGGCTCTGATGGAGGGGAAGAGCTTCTTGCCTAGAAGGTGAATTGGTCCTAGGAGGGAAGCAACCAAAAGAGCTGGGGAAGCTGTCTCTGGAAATCTTTAAATGTAGGCATGACCAACACACAGTAGGGATCTCTTAGGTGGTGATCTGCTGCAAAAAGGAGCCGAGACCAGAGTAAATAATTCCATGGATTTTTAGAGGAGAGAATCCCAGAGATATTCTGTACATTGGTATATGCACATGCTATAAAATAAACCTGGGTTAATACACAGAGAAGTATGTATGGTCAAGTACATACGCCTTTCCCTTTATGCTTTGGATTCAAGGGAGCTCAAGAGAACAATATTGGGGACAGAAGCTATTGGCAGGCACATGTGTGGTCTCAAGCTAAACACTGGGTACATGTGGACATGAAGATGGCAACAATAGACACTGGGGACTCCTAGAGGGGGAGAGAAGGAGGATGTCAAGGGTGGAAAAACTACCTATCTGGTATATGCTCACTACCTGGGTGACGAGTTCAATTGTATTTCACACCTCAGCATCACACAATATACTTTTGTCACAAACTGTACATGTACCCCCGAATCTAAAATAAAAGTTGAGAAAATAAAATAAAATAAACTGACTTTCTCACAATCCACCTTTGACTCCCAAGCTCAGCATCCTTCCAACTTGCTTCCTTCTTCCAGAAGACTTCAAACCAGCAAGCGTAAATCTGAGATGCACGGAGTCAAGCCAGCAGCCAGGTCTGGAGCTGACCACCACCTGATTCTCCCCTCTGCTCCGTTCCTTTAGAAGCTCCTGTTCCAGCATTTGCCTTAAAAAGTCATTCCTTTATTTTTAATTGAGCAGGTTGCCAATAGAACTTTATAGGTTTGCATTTTAAGATGGTTGGGGATTTGCTTGCCCGGGGGTATTTGGGTGGGTCTGGCCCCAGGCAAGCTGAGCCTCCGTGTTTCCCTGTGGACTATGTGAGCACTTCCCTGCGGTCTGGCAAATGCCCTAGGGCTGCCTTCTCTCCTTCAGAGGACTGAGTAGGAGCCCAGGGCCTCAGACCAACCCATTCATTCCCACTAGGAAAACAGTACTCCCGCTGGGCCAGCACTGGTTGCCAGAGAGGAGGCCTTTCCTCTCCCTTCCCACACTCCTGGCTGTGGTGTATGAACCTGGTCCTCTAAGAACAGAAATAACATCCTGTGTTTGCTCCCACTTGGCAGCCAGGCGGGTCTGGTGGGCCACTTGGCGGTGAGCCTTAGGAAGGAAGTCTTCAGGTATTGGTGGGGAAAGTCGGAGGCAGGTTGCTGCCTAGAGAGAGTACCATTTGCCATTTATCAGGGTCACAGGGAAGAGGCAGCTCCAAGGGGGATGTCTGACCCTTCCCAAGCAGTGAAAGTGGGGAGCGTCTCCCCCGCAGCTGTGGCTTCCAGCAGAGACAGGAGACCAGCACCAGCAGCACCTACAGAGATTTATAGCCCACGAAAAGTGCTTCTCAGCTCATGTGTTTACTGCAGAGAACTCTGGAGGCATCACGGGCCAGGGTCAACACAGCACCGCTGCACCTTTGTCTTTCAAGCGTTTCAGACAGCATTATGTGCTTGGAAGACAGCAATGGGATGAATAGGGAGGGCAACAGGCATTACTGAAAATTCATAAACATACATGGTTTGGGCACGTCCAGGTACTGTGTAGTTACTGATGTTCCCTTTTGTTCTTCACCACTTACAGGAAAAAAGAAATATTTCCAGTTCTCCTATGTCAAAGGAAGGCCCATTGCCAAGCCCTTCTTTTGCAAAAAAAAAAAAAATGCTTGCAAATTGAGAGTTCCCAGGAGATTGGAGTTAATCCCTGGAGCTAACTAAGGGAGAGTTGTAAACTTGAACTTGAACACAGCGCCACTGTCAGGGTTGCTTGGGGTGCTCTGCTTGAATGACTACAGGAAACCCCGTCTACCACCCAACCCCCTTCCATGCCCAGGCTTGGCTGGCAGCTTTTCCCCTCTCCCAGTGTCACCTCCTTCTGTTCCTCTGATTCCTCCCCCTCACGCTACTTCTGGTTCCCTCCTGGACCAAGTCCCAAAGGACATGGAGGATGCATGACCAGCTGAGAAGTGAGTGACCCCTGGTTTAATGGCAACCAGCACCCTTCCCCTATTCCAGGAGGAAGAGCTGTTTATTTAGTTTTGTAAAATATGCAGAAACTATGAAAACATGCACTCTATCAATAATAAATGGAATGGAAAATAGAAGTAAACAAGTCAAAGAAAGATGAGGTGGGAGGTAAGTGAGTCAATTTTCTTTCATTGCCCTCACATCCATAAAAGCCAAAGGAACAGCACCCCTGAAAGTGTCTTAATCAAATAGAACGCCAGGAAGACTGCAGCAGGGCTGTCTCTTTGGAGAAAACGCAGAGCAATTTGAGTTTAAGCAAGCCAAAACATACTCAGGCTGGCTAAAGGAAATCCAGTTGAAATTACATTATAAAAACAGAAGCCAGCTATTGTAACTTTCTCAAGTGCTGCAATTTTTGGCACAGCATTGTGTTTTATAGAACTTTACACAAATTGAGAAACACAAATTGAAAAACAACTATTTTAATCCCATTATGTTCAGCTAGAGTGGCTTCTTTTCAAACCAAAAGTTAAATTTTGCCAAAGTGATAAGAAGCCAATTATATAAAGTGAACTATTGTCATGAATGCTGCCTTACCCTCAACAAAACCAACTGACATGGTCACAGCTCACTACTCTACAAGGAAATGTACCAGTAAGAAAGAAGGGCATCTGCTTGGCTGGGGGAGACCTGTACAGGACTCCATCCAAAGGGCTCACCGAACAGAAGAGAGTACCAAAGTATGTCACAATCAGTGGTCTCAACCCTAAGGCAGATCTGGGCCCTGGAAATAGTTAAATGTATACCATGTTGAAATGATGGCAGACAGATTCTAAGGTAGTTCTCAGGCTTTCCACACCCTGCTGTTCACCTTCTGTATGCTCCCCCTCCCTTTGGCTGGAAAATACATCGCCTTCTCGAAGATTCTTTCCTAACAGACTAGGGAAAGATTCTCCAGCTAACATTGAGAAGTCAGCTGTCATGTTTTGAGAGGGCTATGTGGCTGGGAGCTGAGGGTGACCTCTAGGAGCTGAGAGCAAGTCCTGGCCAATAGTCAGCAAGAAAGCAGGGACCTCAGTCCTACAACCACAAGGAACTGAATTCTCCCAATAACCCAAATAAGCTTAGAAGATGACCTGAGTTCCAGATCAGAGTACAGCCTGGCCAACACATTGATTTCAGCCCAGAAAGACCCAGAGTAGAGAACCCAGCTATGCTGTGCTCAGACTTCTAACCTAGGGAAACTGTGAGAGAGTACGTGAGTGTTATTGTATGGTAACATATCATGCAGTAATAGATAAGGAAGGCAAGATGCATCCCCTTGTATAAGTGGCTCAATCAGCGGGCTCAACGAACCCTGCATGAAAGCACTTTTCCCAGCTGCAGCCAGGAGAGCTTTTCAAAACAGGAACCACCCCTACTGCCGTCCTCAGCTGCTTAAACTTCTTTGTGGCTTTTCCTTGGCACCTGGGATAAGACCAGGAATCTCCTCTTGGCTCACACAGCCTCATACCTCAGCTTTCCTCTCCTCTCCCACCACACCGGTCTCCTCTCAGTGTATGGCATCCTCCAAATGCCTCCAGCTTCCAGGGCTGTTTCCCCTCCTCCTCACCTGCAATTCCTCCTTTCAAAGATGACATCCCCCTCCAGCTTTTGGCTGCTTTTGTTTGCTCTCCAATGCCTTCCAATAACTATTTTGAAAGATTTTCCCAACACCTATCATTGTTATCTACAAGAAAGGTAGTTTGATACAAGATCCTCCCTCTTCATCTGAATTCATCATACAGTTTTAAAACACATTCAGCTATTCTCATTTAGTCCTCATAAAACGCTACTAAGATGACAAAAATGAGTGAATTATCTCAACAGATGACTTATGTTCTCCCTTTCTATATTCCAGGTGTTATGCTAGGTAGTAATAGGTAGGGAACAAATCAGCAGGAAACAAATCAGGTCCAGTCTCTAGCTTCATGGAGTTTATGATCTAACACAAGAGTCATTTGTTAAATGAATGTACTGAATTTTAGGGAGACCAAGGGCCTCACACCAGGGCCCATAGCAGAGTGGGTAGCAGAAGTGAGACTGAACACCAGAGTTCTGGCTTCTGCATCGGTGCCCACACCACAGTGTATTTTTCACGCGGCTACCCCATAAAAGCTACACCATTCATTCATTCATTTAAAAAATATTCATTAAGTACTTTTAGTCTATTAGGAACTGTTCTAAACACAGCAGATGCAATGAGGACAAAAAGAGAAATTCTTGCCCCCATTCTACTCACATTCTAAAGAGTTATTACTTTCTTAAGTCTTATGTAAATAATACCCTTAGTGTCTTTAGATATTCTTCAAAGACTAAATTTTGTGGAGCATGTGTTTTGCATTCACTAGAGAGGCACATAACACTACGAGCTTTGCGAGAATAGGTTGATACAGGAATATGATTACAATAAGACGTTCTTTATGATAAAATCACTTCACTAGCTGGTGAATGGGCCATAGAAATGAGGTTTTATCAATTTTTTATGCCTATATTAACAAAACAAATGCAAAAAATAAGACTGAGATACACGTATTTTTCTGAGACCTTATTTATACACATCCAATTTCTAAATAAAAATGACAACTGTAGCTAGGTGCAGTGGCTCACGCCTGTAATCCCAGCTGGGAGGCCGAGGTAGGTGGATCACAAGGTCAGGAGATTGAGACCATCCTGGCCAACATGGTGAAACCCCATCTCTACTAAAAATACAAAAATTAACTGGGCACGCCTGTAATCCCAGCTACTCAGGAGGCTGAGGCATGAGAATCACTTGAACCCAGGAGGTGGAGGTTGCAGTGAGCCAAGACTGCGCCACTGCACTCCAGCCTGGCAACAGAGCAAGACTCCGTCTCAAAAATAAATAAATAAATAAATAAATAAATAAATAAAACAACTGCAAGGCCTGATTATATATTATTTTCACAAGAAAGATCTGGGGAAAGGAAGAATGAAAGACGGGTATAGAAAACACGAAAAACAGGAGAGTTGGGTGACAATTTCTAGCAATTCCTTTTTCTATTGTCAAGGCATTTCATCTCCTATTGCACTTCTCTGCTTCAAGCTTCTCAGCCACCTACAAAAACACTCACTTAAACTCCCAGAGGCTGCGTGCTAAATTTCATGATGAACTCAAACGCTTTCTTCCAAGGCTTTTCCCTTCATTCTCACCTTGCGGCCCCGCCTGTGCATATTGTCATTTAACACAGATCAAAGCCTTACCCTGAGAGGATGGAGTCTTTGGAGACAGTGAAATCTCAAACATGTGCCAGTGGTAGAGAAGAAGGCGGGAGCATCAGCGAGCACCCCTCAAATCACATCACACGGAACTATCGGGCAACAAATCACTACCAAAAAATATCAGTGAACTTTCACGAGGAAAATCAGGGCAAGGTGATCTATGTCAGCTATACTCGCCTGTTTCCTCTATTGAAATTTTAACTGTTTCTTTTCACTTGCTGAGGAACTTCAGAGACTCTCCATTCTGCTTCATCCCTAAGCCTTAACTTTGAAAATAATGTAATCATTTTAACAAAATGTTATCATTGCAGACCTATTTGAATATTTTATAGCATAATTCATTAGTTGATCAAATATTTGTTATATACTAACTGTGTGCTCTGGGAAATACAAAGACGAACTTAAGATCTAGTGTACTGGGAGAGTTTGCCAAACTTGTAATTCGGCTGTAGAGGTGAATATCACACCGGGCTGAGTTTCGTAATACAGGGTTATGATAAGTGATACTTACGGAAAGAGATGCTGGGATGCTTGGGAGAGCTCAGCTTACCACGGTAGCCCTAGTGCTGACATATGGTGATCACGCAATCAACATTCATTACATAAGTAAGCAGCCAGAAGAGAGAACATGTGAGAAGGGTCTTGGAAGTATTGTTTTATAAATAGATCAGGAAGCTGGGTAGAAGAAATGGCATATACAGAGATACAGAAGGAAAAAGCTGAGCAATGAACTTGAGCAACTAGCTGCCACGCACGCACAGAAGGGCTGACCCCCAAACCACCTTTCCAGCACCGTGTCCTCTAGTTGTCTTCTGACCATTTCTTTGCTCCATAAACCTCCTTCTCCTCCATGCTTTATTATTCAAACAATGCTTTCACTCATATCTATGACCCAGGCTTGAGATCACAGGCAGTTTTTACATTTCTCTTTCCCTTCCTTGACACCTAGTCAGAACAGAGCCTGAATAATATACCCCTGAAGTTCTTCCTGGTATCCATCTCATCCTCCTAAAATTTTCCTTCAAAGAACACTGAAAATTCCCATTACCACTAGTCTGGTTTGAGATCCATCCTTTCTCATTGTGTATGAAAGAGCTTCTTAATTTCTCTTCTTACAGCGAAAGCTTCCCCATAAGCCATGCTCAATACAACTCCCAGACCAGTTCTGGTATTATCATGCTCCCATTCAAAAATTTTTAATGTTTCCCAATTATACAAGGATTAAAGTAAGTCAAGGCTGTGAGTCCAGCAGAAGCTCATGGACATTATGACAGAATTTGAGCCATGACAGAAATTTGTTCAGGTGATTCACATGATTAAAAGTATATTTTGAAAATATCCTGTGAAATAAAACACGGAAGTTAAGGCAAGCATCCAGGTAGAAAAATGACTTTGGAGGCTTGAGAAAACCAGGCTAGAGGTGATAGTAGTCTATACCACAAAAAAACAAAAAACAAAAAACAAAAAACAAAAAAAAACCATAGTGGAGATGGAGAGAAATAGAGAAGTAGAGAGCTATTTGCAAGTGGAATTGACTGCTTTTAGTGATGGGTTAAATACGGAGGGAACGGAATTGGAGGTGGGGATGCTGCCCCAGGTTTCTGAGTAGATGAGAGTTTGTTTGCCAAGACAAAAAAAGACACAAGGAGAAGCAGCTCTGCTTGGAGTTGGGTATGGACTGGAGATGAGGAAGAATGTTGAGGTCAGTTTTGGGCATGTTGAATTTAGGACATGTGGGTAGAGTGTCCAGGGGCCACTGGTTTTGTGAGACAGGGGAGCTCAGAAGACATGTTTGAGCTTGTATGAATTAATATTTGTTGTGTGACAAGCCACCCCCAAAATTAGTGTCTTAACACAGCATGCTTTATTATTGCTCATAACTTCAAGTCATCTAGGTGTTTCTGTGGATCTGGACCAGGCTGGCTAATCTGGGATAAGCTACTTTATAAACCTACCAGTTAACTAATGGGTCATCAGAGGACAAGCTGTTTTCAGAGGGCCTCGTAGACAGAAAGGGTGAAGGGGGGTGTCTTTATCATCAGCTCAGCCCAGTTGGTTCACTGGGTTAGGATAAGGTGTTCCAAGAACAAAAGCATATGTGTGCAAAACAACTTGAGGTCCAAGCTCAGGACTGGCATAGCACCACTTCTGCATTTTGTTCTCCAAAGCAAGTCCCAAAGGCAGCCAGATTCAATAATTGGAGAAATCAACTCCACCTCTTGACAGAAGGAGCAATAAATATTTCTGGCTAGGCTTTGCAATGTACCACAGAGTTGAAGAATAGATACGGAAGTCATCAAAATGTCAATGATAAGTACATAAGGAGTAGGTACAATTTCCAAGGGAAATGGGTAGGGTAAGAAGAGAAGAGAGCCCAGAGCAGAATCTGAAATCCCAAGGAACATTATGACACAGATTGTAGAAGATTCCATGAAATAAACAGAAGTAGCACCCAGAGATACAGGAGGTAACTAGAAGATGGCTGAGTCATAGCAAAGAAGATGATGTTTTCAGAAGGGAAGTGTCATGGTTTGAATGTGGTTTGTCCCCCCCAAAACATGTTAAAATTTAATTGCCAATGTAACCACGTTGGAAGGCAGGGCCTTCAAGAGGTGATTAGGCCAGTAAGATGAATTAATGTCTTTCTCACAAGACCAGGTTAGTTCTCAAGAGAGCAGGTTTTTATAAAGCAAGGTCATGCCTCAGGTTTTGCCCTTTTTGAATGTACACTTCCTGTTCTGCCATGTTATGATGCTGCACAAGACCCTTACCAGAAGTGGAGCAGATGCAGCTGTCTGATCTTGCACTTCCCAGCCTCCAGAATCAAGAGCCAAATAAACATCTTTCTTTGGCATTCTATTATAGCAACAGAAAATGAACTAAGACTGAAGGTATGTAATATAATGCCAATAGAAAAGTAGTAATCAGGCCAAGTTCAGTTTCAGCAAGGTGTTTTAAAAAATCCCTAATATTTTAATAACACTTATATAGCTAGATAACATTTAGAAATTAATTTCTGGGCTTTCCCCATATATTTTCTTTTTCTTTCTGCTATACTACTACTACTGGGGTCTTTATGCCCTCCCTAGCCACTTAAACAGGAAGAAAGCTCTGTGCTTTATTGCTTCATGGGTGGTCTCTGGCAGGCTGAAGGGCTCACTGCTTGCAAGATGTCTTCATCTTGTTTTCAATAGGCTAAGCTCAGAGGAGAAAAGAGGATTGGCAGAGCAATAGAAGAGAACAAGAACTTGGAAGAAGCAGGAGGCAGAGAGATACTTGACGCTGATTTTAATAAAAAAAAGATACATTTCCCAAGACTAGAGAGGAGTGAGGTATATGGATGACAGAACGATGATATGCCTACCTTCTGCCTTTGAGAGGGTGAAACCTCAAAGAAAGAATTGGCGAAGTGGGATCATAGGGACAGTGGTTCCTAGCTTCTCCCAAGATTCCATATTCAAAGAGGAACCTGACCTTGAGAGCTGAGGGTGGGAGGGACAATGGCTACACCAGCAGGTACTTGGCTGAGCCAGATGGTAATGACCAGGGGCCACCATCAGCACATTGGCTCATCACGTAGGCTCAGAACCTTAAAAAGACCCTGAGGGACTTTATGTCCCAAACACATTATGTGAGATGGAATTGCAAACTAATGAGAGGCTAATTTACTCACAAGTAAAGAAATGTGCTATTTCCCATACACCAAGGTTTGTGGAGTGAGAGTCACCTTTGCTGTGTCCACCGTGTACAAGGCAATGTGTTAATATTTTAAGTTGATTATCTTATTGAATATTCACCGCAGTATTGTACATTCTGTTCTATAATTATTCTGACTGCATAGATAAGGAAACTGAAGAGCAGAAAAATCAAATTTTTATGGACTCAAACTAATACATAAGAGAGCCTAAAGTTGAACCCAGATAAGCTAATGTCAGAGCCCTGTCTCTCAACCACCATGCCATTCTGATCCTGATCATTTAAGGCATTTATCCAAATAATGCAGGCAAAAGAAGAGGAAATAATAATCAAAATTCATATGTGCACACACGAACACACATGCTTCCGTAATTATACTATTCTCTTTTTTCTGGAATTTGGTGGTATTTTTCTGTACCTCCTAGGAAATGGCCCAGTCCACCAATTCTCATGACCTAGCCTAGAAAGGGGTAGCCAGGGAAACAACAGCAATAATGACCACAATAATAATGGCAGACTTGCAGGTAAAAGAAGGTCTAATAAGGAAAATGGTGAGAAATGAGTATTCATGTCCTCTGCTAATACTTAGGAATAGGTTAATGGCAGTCAGTTGGAATCTCTTTTAGTGAATAAGAAAATGATGGAAAGGAATAAATGAAGGGAGCGCAGGATAAAAGATGAATGAAGGCAAGGCACAGTGGCTCATGCCTGCAATCCTAGCACTTTGGGAGGCCAAGGCAGGTGGATTGCCTGAGCTCAGGAGTTTGAGACCAGCCTGGGCAACACAGTGAAACCCCATCACTACTAACATACAAAAAATTAGCTGGGCGTGGTGGCATGCCCCTGTAGTCCCAGCTACTCGGGAGACTGAGGCAGGAGAATTGTTGAACCCGGGAGGTGGAGGTTGCAGTCAGCTGTGATCACGCTACTGCACTCCAACCTGGGTGACAGAGCTAGACTCTGTCTCTAAAACAAACAAACAAACACAGAAAAGAAGACTGAAAATAAAGGTAGAGCAAGAAAGGGAGAAAAAGAATTGGTGGAGAAGAAGAAGCCCAGAGGGAGGAAAACGATGAACAAAAAGCAAAGGGCAGACTGCAAGGATCAAACTATACTTCCCAGCAATCCAGCCCTAGGAAATCCTATTAGATAGCAAAAAATTAGATTATTGTATTTTTACTTTGCCACAATATGCAAATGACTCCATTTAGCTGTTAAACATGTTGTTATTGAATTCAGAAATTCCCTTCATAAGATATAATATTTTTGTGACAATATTGTCAGCAATGCCAGATTGCTTTTCTATTTTGGTTAAGCTTTTATCCGAGTCTAGTATATGTCATCTACTCCCAGATTCCAGATGATTGCTTTTATGCAATTTTTGTGTAAGCAAGAAATAATAACATGCTTAGAAATGTGAGAAATGTGTTAACCTTCCCATTATTTTTCGGGGCCCAGGAGAATTAGAGGGTGGGCCACAATAGGGAATGTAATTATTTCTCCTGATGAATTTGTATGTATGTTAATATCCTTGAAAGCCCACATATCTGTTATTAACCACATTCATTTGTTTTGTTCCGGTCTTTGTGTCCCATGTTTTCAGTCCTACTTTTAGAGGCTTTTTGCATAACTGACAAAGACTTTTAAAATCTGTAAACAAAGGATTGTGAAATCACATTTTCTATCTCTGACACATTTATTCCTTCTTGGTGGTGTCGCTGTAATTCTGACTATAATTTAAAAAGAAACTGGCCTCTCAAGACCTCTTTGCAAACCCTGACACTATCACTACAATGCTTGTGGTTTATGTAAATTTTACTCATTTAGATAACTTTTCTGATGGAGGAAACTTCTCACCCATCCAGGATCAATCAATGAGAAATAAAGAGGGAAGCAAATACGATAAATGTTTTGCATGATCACAAAACACATCTGCCCAGATCAGAACCGTTTTGAAATCTGCTATATCTAGCTACTGAGTCCTGGTCAGTGACTACTGGGTCAGAAACAATGGTGACTTTCAAGGATAGTAGCTTTGTCTAGTCATCCAATCAGCAGCAACAGTAATGTGATGGTTAATTTTATGTGTCAACTTGGCTAGGCCTAGTTGGTACCTAAATATCTGGCCCATCATTATCTAGGTGTTACTGGGAAGATATTTTTTAGATGCAATTCACATTAAATCAGTAGACTTTAAGTAAAGCAGGCACCCTCCATAATATGGGTGGACTGAATCCGATCAGTTGAAAGTCTTAACGGAAAAAGACTCACCTCCCCCAGGAATTTTGCCAGCCTTTGGTCTGGAACTGCAACACATCAGCTCTTCCCGAGGTCTCCAGCCTTCTAATTTACCCTGAAGATTTTGGACTTGCCAGCCTCCACAGTCTCTCTCTCTCAGTCACTCTCTCTTTCTCTCTCTTTCTATGAGTGTGTGTGTATGTGTATTTAAAAATCAAAATCATATAAAAATATGCACACAATCATCCTACTGATTCTGCTTCTCTGATTAACTCTGTGACTACGACAGGTAACTAGGGCCTACTTCCCCACCATTAACCTTCAATTAGCTGGGCTTATTCCACCCCAGCTGGGTCATTGCTGGTAGCAAGGTTTAGCCAGATAACCAAAGAGTAGATCGAGAAATCCCATTCTAACACCATTTTCCTGATTTACGGAGACTGCTTCTTTACTTCCACATCAATCGAGATGCCTAGGTAAATGAAGATCTCCAAGGAGTCACTTAAGATAACTCTTGTTCTAAGTAAGACCACACTGGAACACCCCCATAAGCATCCGTTTTAAAGATTTTTCAGCAGAACAGATGACCTCAAATCAGACAGAGACATTGAACCAAAAAGGACTGACAAAGGCCCCGATATTGATATAAACTAAGTCATTGGAGGATGTATTAATTAGTTTTTGCTGTGTAACAAACCACCCCAAAATGTAGGAACTTAAGTTTTTATTATTATTCCCAAGTCTATGGGTTCACTGGGCAATTCTGCAGTTAGCCATTGGGTTGGTTGGGTGCTCTTGGTCTGAGATTGGTTACACAGATGTCTAGCTGCCCAGATGCTGGCTGCCCATTGCTCTCTGATGTGCCTGGGCCACAAGTCTCACCATCCAAACTCCAAGGGCTTTGTAAAGGTTTGTAAATGCTTTCTCTCGGGCAAAGCATTCGGTGTTTGCATGCGAGGGAAAAAATATCACTTAAATCCCAAGCACACACGTTTTATGCCAGGTAATCTGATGGAGAGGGAGCAAAGGTTTCTTCTATGCCCTTAGGCCATGGATTTAAAATAAATCAGGCGATACAGACTGCTCTTTTGTAGTTGGTAAATTATTTATAATGGCAATTGACTAGAAAATATAGCCACGGACTTGGAGATGATAATTTTAAAAAGAGTTCATGTGAATCTATTAGGGAAATGGTGTGCTCATCCAGGTTTTGTCATTTCAGCCTAATGGCAGATTGTCCATGAAATTTTTCTGGATTCATGGAGGGAGAAGCTTTGATGAAATGAATTCAGGAATCTCATGCAAAACCAAAAAAGAGGCATAAACTTTCCCCAACCCCAAACTGGACATGAAACCCTAGGCAATCCCTCCTGCTCAAATGTGCATACCATGTGTCCTGGGTTATTACCTAACAATGGTCATTCTTCTAATAACAGGTCCTGAGATTCCCGAAACCATACTTTCTCTCAGTGCCATTGTCTCTGGGCACCATACGCTATTGAGACGGTGACATCACACCCCCTTTAAATAGCAGTTGCACAAAGCAAACGTTTGCCCCAAGTACGTCAGACTTTTGACAGGCTGCAGCATGATAAGTTACCAGACGTGTTCCCACAGGAACCTGCGTGAATTGATTGCAACCAGACTCACCCGATGACAAGTGACAGACAGCGGATAATTCAGGGAGGTCAGGTGGGCTGCCAGACCCACGGCCAATTGCTCCCTGGAGCCCATCGACAAGGGACCGGACTCGGCGGGGACCAGGCCGGCGGTCATCCTTGGTTGGCTTCCAGCGGGTACAGGGAGAAATCACAGCTGGCAGAAGCCCAGACTCCTGGTGCTGCTGAACACAATGAGAGTAGAGGAAGGTGAGAGGCGGTGTTGATCTTCAAAAGAACTCAGACTGCATATGAAATGCATCTCTTTCTTCTTGCTTTTGATCCCAAAATGAAAAGAGTCGAGCTTAATCTCCTATCTGAAAAGCAGCTCTTCATCTGCTCTGCTGACACCAACAAACCCTCAATCATTGCCTGAATTTGCTGAACCTCTCAGTACAGAGTCTTCCAGGCCAAGAAGGGTTGAGTTGAGGCCTTCCAGCTGATTAAGTGTGGTAGGAAGCAGGAGTCTCTCAAAAAGGGCAAACCCTGTCTGAGCCCTCCCCCGCTACAACCTGCTCCACAAAATCATATGGGGAGAGAGGGGTCATGCTGGGAACACAGTGGCTTAGAAACTGATAAGTATTCAGACTGGACTTGGTCCCCAAACTGATTAAGCCAAACATCCTTTTCCCAGCTCTTCTGACTTCTTACTGCTGTTTCAAAGATCCCTCTTGACACAGCAATGGGCAATTTCTCTTTTGTAATACAGATCATAAAAAATGAAAGCACCAGATTGAATGGGCATACAGACAGACAAACACGCACACATATGCACACACACAAACACACACGTATAAATATACACACAGGCACACATAAATACACACACATGCATGCATACAAATACACACAAAACTACAGCTAAAATCCTTTGTAATCCCAACCCTGCTATTTAAACCATTCAGAACCTGGCTTGGAAGGTGGAGGGGTCAGGGGGAGAGCGGTAGAAAGAAAAGAGAGAGAGAGATAGAGAGAGAGAGAGAATAAACAGAACCTGGCTTGGAAGGGAGGGGGGAGAGAGAGAGAGACTGAGAGAGAGAAAATAAAGCAGAAGGTTCTGAACAGGTTGAGTTACTCAGCATTCTGAATTTCAAAGCAACCTCTTACCCCAAACTCCTGTCAATGTGCTGACACCATGTATAATTTCATTCTTAAAACAGAGCTCTGTTCTTCTTTATCAGACTTTTGCCCTAAAGGCAATTTTGTCACCTCCCAGTCCCATAATAAATTTAATGGGTTGTTGAATTACCTTCATGTGCCTGGGGCCTTGGCAGCATAGCTGTCTATAGAAAGATAAAGTGCTGACTCTTTGTCCTTAGACAAACTTCAGATTCCATTGTGATTGATTGGTGGAATCAGTGAGGCATGAGATCAGGGAGTGGTTCTTGGGGTTCTTTTCCCCCTGAGAAAGCCATCTGACAGAAACAATCTTTGAGCCCATAACAGGCCAAGTTCCTATCAGACTCCTATCTGGCCAACCCTTGGGCTTGGCAGCAGGGTATATAAGCAATGGTTGTGGCCAAGGGCTGAGTGGAATTGAGTTCCAAGTGGACAGTTCCTCCTTCCCCACCATGGTCTTCTGTCTCCACTTTCCAGGTGGGGATAGGAGCAGCTTTACCTTCTAGATCTGGGAGTTCATTTTGACCCCCTCTCTGGGACACACCCCACTTGCTGGCTGTCCAGTTTACACCCATGTGCATGAGCCCCCTCCTCCAGCCCCAGAACGTGGACCCTCACCTGCTCCCAAAACCTCACACTCCTGGAGACCTCAGTTTCAGGAGATGAGTGGGGCTGGCTTAATCAAGCTGATGGAAGGACCCAAACAGAAGAACTAGTGAAGTCTTTCTCAACCAATGGTTGATTTTGAAAGAATCAATGCGATCAATATTTTCACAATCCCAGCAGTTTGGGAGGCTGAAGCAGGAGGATCATCTAAGGTCAGGAGTTCGAGACCAGCCTGGCCAATGTGGAGAAACCCCGTCTCTAATAAAAATACAAAATTAGCCGGGAGTGGTGGCCCTCCTTTTGAGGATTTATCTTCCTTTTGAGGATTCCTCCAGAATGATTGTTGTTATTCATCAGTTTAAAAAGCTTTTTTATTCGAAAGCTCTTTGTATTCTAGGTACACTAAATCCTTTTATTAGTCAGAAGGGTTAGGAGATGGAGTCAAATATGCTGCTTTAATGACTCTCAAACTCTGATGTATATAAGAATCACCTGGGAACTTGTCTCTAATTGAGACTGCTGTGCTGTGACCTTCAAAATTCTTATTCAGAAAGTCTAAAATTGGAATCCAGAATCTGTTTTTTTATAAGTATGCCAGGAGATTCCAAGGTTGGTGGTCTAAGTAACATATCTTTTGTAAATAGTTTACCATTTGCAGCTAGTCCATTTTCACAGAATTATAGTGTTTAAAAATGGATCCATGGCAGGAAACCTAATAGAAGTACAGCTGACACATGAATAACACAGGTTTGAATCGCATGGGTCCACTTATACATAGGTTTTCTTCTGCCTGTACCACCCTTGAAACAGCAAGACAGACCCCTCCTCTTCCTCCTCCTCCTCAGCCTATTCAACATGGAGACAATGAGGACAAAGACCTTTATGATGATCCACTTCCACTTAATGAGTAGGAAATACATTTTCTCCTCTTTATGATTTTCTTAGTAGCATTTTCCTTTTTCACAAAATGTAATATATATAACATACACAATAGGAATAGGAAATGCATTTTCTCTTCTTCATGATTTTCTTAATAACATTTTCCTTTTTCACAATATATAATATATATAACATACACAATAGGAATAGGAAATACATTTTCTCTTCTTTATGATTTTCTTAATAGCATTTTCCTTTTTTGCAGTATATAATATATACAACATACAAAATATGTGTTAATTGACTCTTGACTATGTTATCAGTAAGGCTTCCAGTCAACAGTAGGCTATTAGTAGTTAAATTTTTGGGGGAGTCAAAAGTTATATGTAAATTTTTGACTACGTGAGAGGTTGTTTCCTCTAAACCCCACACTGCTCAAGGTCCAACTATATAATATGAAATGGCTTTGAGTCTGCCTATTTGAGAATTCTGTTCTATGTGCTTCTTCTAAAAGCTTTAGGATTTCTGCAGTGTGAAGTACCAAGTGATAGTCTCCTGTGAACCTTCATATGCCGCGGCAGCACCACATACGTGATGTTCAAATGGAAGACGCTGTGGGAGGCTGGTTGGTGAGAGGCCCTGCTGACTGACTCGACACAACTCGGGTCATTGTGCCAATAGCAGAACTCATACCTGACCTTGCATGGCCACTCAGCCACACCCGTCCCAGAGACTCCATCCTTCACCTGCACTTGCCCTTGCAGACAGTCCCTGGGTTGCAAAGAAACCACTGGAAGAATCAGATAAGAAAATTATGGAATGATTGTTTGCAGAATCTGTGTTGACTTAGAGCAAGTTGCAAGCGGGAGACACAAGGAGCAGAAGCAGACGATGGTGAGCATGTGACATCCTGATATTTACTGGACAATTAATTCTGGACAGATCTTCATAACCTCAGTTGCCCTAGGAAGCCTGGTGCTTCTTTTCTTCCATCCCTGTATCTGGGTGGCCCTTTGGAACTGTGTTCTTTATGACTGGGACAAGTGGGAACTCTCCTTATTTCTGCAGCATGATGGTGAAAAATTCTCAGCAAAGGGTTCTGGCCAAGGGTAAGCCAAGCCTTCGCTTCCAGAGGCTGGAATATCAGGTAGGTCCAGATTATCCTCGAGTCAGTGGGCAGCAAGGCTAATGTTCATGCGTCCTGTCCCATTCTAAAATCCCAGTCTCATCTAGAAAGTCCATCTCTTGCTATCCCTATCAAGCTACCAATGACCTTCTTTGAAGAACTGGAAAAAACCACCTTAAACTTCATATGGAACCAAAAGAGAGCCCGCATAGCCAAGTCAATTCTAAGCAAAAAGAACAAAGCTGGAGGCATCACACTCCCGGACTTCAAATTATACTACAAAGCTACAGTAATCAAAACAGCATGGTACTGGTACCAAAACAGAGATATAGACCAATGGAACAGGACAGAGACCTCCGACACAACACAATACATCTACAACCACCTGATCTTTGACAAACCTGACAAAAACAAACAATGTGGAAGCGAGTCCCTGTTTAATAAATGGTGTTGGGAAAACTGGCTAGTCATGTGCAGAAAGCAGAAGCTGGACCCCTTCCTGACACCTTACACTAAAATTAACTCCAGATGGATTAAAGACTTAAACATAAGACCTAACACCATAAAAACCCTAGAAGAAAATCTAGGCAAAACCATTCAGGACATAGGTGTAGGCAAGGACTTCATGACCAAAACACCAAAAGCAGTGGCAACAAAAGCCAAAATAGACAAATGGGACCTAATGAAACTCCATAGCTTCTGCACAGCAAAAGAAACAGTCATTAGAGTGAATCGGCAACCAACAGAATGGGAAAAAATTTTTGCAGTCTACCCATCTGACAAAGGGCTGATAACCAGAATCTACAAAGAACTGAAACACATTTACAAGAAAAAAACAAACAAGCCCATTCAAAAGTGGGCAAAGGATATGATCAGACACTTTACAAAAGAAGACATACATGAAGCCAACAAACATATGAAAAAATGCTCATCATCACTGGTCATTAGAGAAATGCAAATCAAAACTACATTGAGATACCATCTCACGCCAGTTAGAATGGCGATCATTAAAAAATCTGGAGACAACAGATGCTGGAGAGGATGTGGAGAAATAGGAACGCTTTTACACTGTTGGTGGGAGTGTAAATTAGTTCAACCATTGTGGAAGACGGTGTGGTGATTCCTCAAGGACCTAGAAATAGAAATTCCATTTGATCCAGCAATCCCATTACTGGGTATATATCCAAAAGACTATAAATCGTTCTACTATAAGGACACATGCACATGAATGTTCATTGCAGCACAGTTTACAATAGCAAAGACCTGGAACCAACCCAAATGCCCATCGATGATAGACTGGACAGGGAAAATGTGGCACATATACACCATGGAATATTATGCAGCCATCAAAAACGATGAGTTCGTGTCCTTTGTAGGGACATGGATGAACCTGGAAACCATCATTCTCAGCAAACTGACACAAGAACAGAAAATCAAACACCGCATGTTCTCACTCATAGGCGGGTGTTGAACAATGCGAACACATGGACACAGGGAGGGGGAGTATCACACACTGGGGTCTGTCGGGGGGGGAAAAAGGGGAGGGATAGTGGGGGGGTGGGGAGTTGGGGAGGGATAGCATGGGGGAGAAATGCCAGATATAGGTGATGGGGAGGAAGGCAGCAAATCACACTGCCATGTGTGTACCTATGCAACAATCTTCCATGTTCTTCACATGTACCCCCAAACCTAAAATGCAATAAAAAAAAAAAATAAACAAAAATAAAAAAAACAATAAAAAAAAAAAAGAAAGTCCATCTCTTTGGCCAGGTCAACACTGATACAATGCACTTAGATTTCAAAAAATGTTCAGTGAGTTTTTGGGAGTAACCATTAGGTTAGAGTGGGCAAGAAGATTAGTGTGAGGCGATAGTCAGTACTCTTCCCAAGGGAAAACTCAATGAGGTTCCTGCCCATATGGGCTCCCCTCTCTTCAGTCCATATCAGAAGCACAATATTCAACTCTGGGTAGAGGACTTCGAGAGGCTTATTGGAAAATGTCCCTCCTAAATGCCCTAAATGTGTAGAAAATACTGCTTAGAGTGGTGAGAAACACTCCTAATCTTGACAAGAGGAAATAATAGAAAATACCAGAGATGTTTTGTGTGGAGAAGAGAAATACTTGAGATGGTATTATAATAAAAGTAATGTTCCAGTATGTAAAGAGCTGCCCAGAACAAGTTGGGATTTTTCTTATTCTCATGGCTCTAAAAAGCAAAACTGGGAGCAGATTTATTTTCCATATAAATACAAACTTTCCAACAAAACAAAAAAAAGCATCCTAAATATTGAACACGGTTCATAAAGCAGTAAGTCTCCCATGCACAGGAATCTTCAAGGAGAAACTAGGAAATTATAAGCAAAGATGTAGAGGGTATTTCTTCCTCTACTAGAGTGGCACAGAGGATCTTTAAGGCCTCTGACAGCCTTAAGATTCAAGAGCGCTGTACCTGGAGGTAGAAGAAAGACCATTTATGAGCCTCTGTATGAGATATTTCTTTTTCATTTCCTGGGCATTCAATTGCTTTGCTAAGTGGACTCTTAGTTGGGAAGGCACTTAGGTACAAGCTAATTAGATGTCAGAGAAGACACATTCAAGTGAATTTTGTGCAAGACAGAACAAAATTCAGAAATGCAAGCAGATGCCCAGGGATCGCATTCCTCATGCCTCCTTAAGACATCCCTTCTTGTATGTGACTTGTCTAGTGGGGCATTTTTTTGTTGTTGCAATTTCAATTCATCTTCCCTCCTAGTTACCCATGAAAGGCTGCTCTTTAGGGGTGTGAAGACCTAACGCCATTCATTACTGGAAGTAATAAAGATGGCGCAAATAACTCTCATCATTCCACTGGGACCATACCCTTTCTCATACATACAGCCTCAAGGAAAAAAAATCCTCCTCTTACCATATGCATTTTATTTTTACTCTCTGGATTATAGGATTTTGAAGTATAGCCTTGAAATAATTACATTTTTGTGAGATGATGACTCTGGAATAAGCTTAGCAGATAGTATTTGGAGAAAGAAGAGTCCCCTACAAGCTGACCTCTACAGAGTCTGAGTCAAATGAATTTCTTCTATCTTGAGAATAACCTAAGCTATCCTGAGATGTGGAGCTAGAATTCTAGAAAAAAACAGAGAATCCAGAACACCCAGCAGTCTTGCCAGTGTGAAGCCGCCTGATGCAAGGGGACTGAGGAGCTTGTCAAGCCATTCACGTCAGCGATGGACAGGAAGAGAACATGAAAGTCCTGGGTGCTCAAGCCAAACTCTCACCTTCAGCTGTGGTAGGATGATGGCAATAACACCTTGCATTTACTTAATACTTGACAATTTATTATACATTTAAGACATTTAAGTTTTATAAGTTTTGATGTTGAAATAGTTTACAAAATACTTTACAAAATTAAAAAAGTGGTAATGTTTAGAAACTCCAGATGGCCCTTGTACCAGAGAAGACACAACGAGAAAGAAGGCCCTTGCCAGGCATTCAATCTGCTGGTGCCTTGATCTGGAACTTCCTAGCCTCCACGGTTGAAAGAAGTAAATTGTGCTTGTTTATAAACTAAGAAAAGGAAGAGGAAGAGGAGGAAGAAGAAGAAGAAAAAGAAGAGCAGAAGCAGCAGCAGCAGCAAGAGAAGAAAAGAGAAAAGAAAATGAAGGGAGGAAGGAAGGAAACAGAAAGAAAGAAAAGAGGAAACTCCAAATGGCTTTCACAAAGTCACCTCAGTAGTAAAGGGCAGAACTAAGACTCAAACCTATGTCTTTGCTTTCTAAGGCCAGTCATCTTTCTACTAGAAAGCATGCGTGTTCTGTAACAATTGTTGTGTGCTTGCATTGTCTTTGTTTCTTTACTTTTAAAAAACCTTTTCAGCAGTGCTCCTTCTGGAAATTGTAAACTAGATTTCACCATTGCTCAGCTTTCATACAAAAACTCTGTTCTGTGGAAGCCATGGAGCTATTTAAAGCTTGGAGGATTTGCCATAACAAAGTACCACCAGCTGGATGGCTTACACTACAGAAACTTACGGTCTTACAGTTCTGGAGGCTGGAAGTCCAAGATCAAGGTGCTGGCAGTGTTGGCTCCTTCTGAGGGCTGTGAGGAAAGGGTCTGTTCCAGACCTCTCCCCTTGACTTGTAGATAGCTGGGTTACTGTTCACACACGGTGTTCTCCCTGTGTATGAGTCTCTGTGTCCAAATGCCTCCTTTTTATAAGGACATTAGTCCTATGAGATTAGGCGCCCACCCTACTCCAGCACGACCTTATCTTAACTGATTACATCTGCAATTACCCCATCTTCAAATAAGGTCACTTTCTGAGATACTGGGGGTGAGGAGTCCAACAGATCTTTCTTGGAAGACACAATGCAACTCATAGCAGAAGGTATCCTAGAAATCACTATAAAATGGACATCACCATAAAATCACCTAATACACTTGCTCACAAGACAAGAATGCACTTAAACATGTTAACATGTATGTTTGAGCGTGTGCATGCATATATGTATATAGCACGAACAAAGAAGGGGTAGTTAACTAAGGCAACAAGGCAGAATGACCTACCACACTCACACACTGGGTGATGAGGTTAAAGAATATCAGTAGCAATCCTCATCTTTCTAGTTTTATTCTCAAAACGCCCTCTAAGAAAAAAGAACCTAAAGATGGTAATTCAGACAGGACTGTTAACTGTCAATGCAGAAATGTGGTATGCCTCCCAGAAGGATGTTCACGTTACACAGGATCCCCCTGCACAGAGGATGATGGGTAGCACACAGGAATGCATGATTAATGATGAAATTGCAGGCTCCACCTAATAAATATTACAGGAAATATTTGGGTGGGGGAGGGGTAGTCTTCCCAGCTTTCTGGAATAATGGAGTCTGCCTGGCCACAAAAGGCCCCCACCTCATTCATCACTCAAAGCTGGCTTTGCTTTTGGAAAGGGAGGCTTTCCCCACCCAACTATGCTCCATGCTTCCAGTTAGACTGCCAGGCAAACATGCCCCCAGGCACTGGCCCTCTCCAATTTCCAAGGAGAAAACACTTTTGACTGTCAGAAAGATGAACTTGACTCTGTCGATTGTGAAAAATAAATCATAGTTCTATCTGGGAGTTTTTTGGACAATATAAATGTACAAATTTATCATCAAGAAAGAAAATAAAACACAAGTGTGCTTCCCCTACCCACCTCCTCCCTCCTCGTTGTTCCCCAAACATCTGCTCAGTGCACAGCTCGAGTGCTGGCCATGACCAAGCCCATTCAGCATGCCAGGACTCATCGCTCCTGGTGTTTCCAGGAACCTCAGTAGCATACATTAAAAAAAAAAAAATCACAGTGCTTGTGATTAACTGCTCCAGTCACACCCGCAGTCTGGAGTTGTTCACATTATTAAACTGGTGTGGCTCTATAACCTTCAGGAACAATCTAGCACAGGTGCTACCAGCACAGCCCGTCGCTGGGGCTCAGTGGAATTACAGTAACCCATGGACGTGTGCACCAGGGGCCTCTAATCAGGTCCGAGCTGATTGCCCCACAGCCTAGAAGCATGTTGTAAATACATGTTGCAGACACATTGGAGAGTCTACTCTTGGGCAGTGACGGGGCTGCCTGTTCTGCCTATAGCTTTAATGGGCAAGACCCGGGGCTGGGTCTTTCAGGTTCGGTAGGCAAATCCTGCAGCTCCGTTAAGATGTGCATGTCTTACTGCTAAGCTGTGTCACTTGCGCCACTTGCAGAAGAAAATTCAGTTAGTCATTTCCAACCCACCCTAACATCACCATGAAGTCCATGGCGATCTCCCATAGGTAATGGAATGGGGATGGCCTGAACCCTGACCTCAGTAAGTGGGACAAACATGAGGTTTTTTCTCCCCTCTTTCTCTTTATTATACACTTCTGCAGATACACAGCCAGAGCTCACAGAAGGTTTTTCTTTTTTCTGTTTTGTTTTTTTAAGTCATAAGATACCAAATGAGACAGCTGAGTCACTCTAATGCAGACAGTATCTCCACACTGTGAGGCCAGGCTGGGGCCCAGATTAGCAAGCCTCACAGACTCCGCACCAAAGGCCTGGGAAACGTGCTCTTCCCCCGACCTCGGGGGACATGACCTTCTTTTCATTCCTGTGGTCACAAATAGACATAAGGCTATTAACCTTATTAGGCCTAAGACTGTGTCTAGCTTGGGAGAGCTATGCAAAGAGCTCTGAGATTTCTTTGGCATCGACTGGTCTGCAAATCCCAGGATGCCATTTTTAAAGGGGTCTGTCTGTGGCTATTCATGGCAAAGGTTGAGATAATTTCAAATAGCATTAGATACTAAAAGAGGAAGTGACGGCGTGGTTTAAGGCTGGACACAGGCTGAAGAATAGCCCAAGTGAAGTCTCTCTGTGGCAATGAGTACCTCTGCCTGCTGTTGAGGAATCTGATGCCATTCACTTGCCATTTTTCTGGGAGCTCCAGGGCCATCATAGGTGCTAGGCAAAAACACACAAGATCTCAGTAACCATGGCAGAGGTCCTAGAAGCCTCTCTCAGCCTTTCTCCACCTGCCAGGGGTTCTGGCAGAGAATTAGCTCCTACAGAAAATTATTTGAGTGACTATTTTTTCAGTATTCCCATGGCTAGTACTACTCTAGAGACCTAGGAGAGACATTAATACACTAGATACCTGAAGGCATCAGAGATTAATTCTCCCAGGGAATCCCAGCCGAGAAAGATAACATCGTGTAACTTGATTGCCAAGTTTTCCGGTGGCCCTACTACTTCGACTCCTTCAATGACAAGAAACTGCAGAGACAACCTTCTGACTTCTGTGCACTGGCGGATTGTTTCAATGCCCCACTTGGGGAGTGGAAGCAGGTACATGTGAAAAGACACTTGAGCTGTAATTTGCTGGGGCATACCTGTTTCTAGATAAACATCCAGCTCCCATTTGGCCACTGAGAGACGTGTTGGAGTGAGCCGCACTTAGCTCAGCTTTGTGTGCGTGCTTTCTCATTCCAGGGCGTGTGCCCAGTTATCAATGGCTTATGCCAGGTGTGGTGTCTCCCTGATCCCATCACTTTAGCCTGCATTGCTAGTCTCTGTGTTCCAGTCCATGGCAGGCTCTCCTTGGCAAATCTGGCTCTAGGGATGCTTGGAAGGAAGAACAATCCCCTCCCCAAGCTGCAGCTTCATGCACTGAGTAACACTCTTACTTAAAGAGCTGGATGTGTGGATTTTGCTTCTTTCTGACGATGAAGACTAGTTCCTGCTAAAGTTAATGTTTCCATCTCATGGAATACAGAGAAACAGGGAGGACAATTTAGCAATAATACATCTGGATGGGGGAAGAATCAAGTTAACCTCTTGCTAAGCCAAGGAGAGATTTGGGTTGGGGAAGGGCAAGAAAGAGACCAAAACATACATTCAGGTGTTAAAAAAGTCAAAGGGAAAATGTAGCGTGTCAGTATAACAACTATGTGGATTACCTTGCTCCGATTGTAAAGGTCAATATTACTTCTCTAAATTACACTGTCTTCATAATGCGCCAAAGTAGAACTCAATGGAAGGCAGTGATTTTATTAAGAGAGGGCAGGATAAGACTTGCCTTTGGCCAGTAGGGTCGCCACGGGCAATACAGGATGCCCTGTTAAATTGGAATTTCAAAAAAAAAAACAACTTTGTAGTGTCAGCCCAAGTATGTCTCATACAATATTTGGGACACACTTACACCAAAACTAATGGTTATTTATTTGAAATTCTAATTTAACTGCGGGTGCTGTATTGCTTTGCTTTTTGCTCAATCTAGCGACTTAGCTTGGAGGACAGACAAGAGCGAGTGACAGGGATTTGTCCCACCTCGGTGTCTCCTGCCAGTTTGCCTGTCATGGAGCTTGCCTGCATTATTTAACACATCTGTGCTTCCATTCATTCATGTGAAAAATGAAACAAGGGTGCTGCCAGGTGGCCATGGACATAGACATGTCCAGGATCTCTTTTCAAAGCAGTTCCAAAAAAAAGAAAAACACCAATCAGCCATCAAATACAAGGTTGAAGGCCAGAGACCCATGTTTGGAGGGAGGAAGGGTAATCCGGATGGATCCTCAGTGATTTTTTTTTCTCTGTTGCCAGGCTGGAGTGATGGCACGATCTCGGCTCGCTGCAACCTCCGTCTCCCAGGTTCAAGCAAATCCCCTGTCTCAGCCTCCTGAGTAGCTGAAACTACAGGCGCCACCATGCCAGGCTAATTTTTTGTATTTTAGTAGAGATGGGGTTTCATCATGGCCAGGATGGTCTCGATCTCCTGATCTCGTGATCTGCCCACCTTGGCCTCCCAAAGTGCTGAAGTTGCAGGCGTGAGCTACGCACCGGGCCCCGCAGTGATCTTAATGTGCTGATGGATCACGTGTGACTTTCCGCTGAGGAGCTCCACCCCCTATGTTGGTAGGACCCACAGACCATGTCTACAGCCAGGGCTGGGGGTCAGGGGTTCAAATATGTTCTCCTCACCAGGCAAACCTTCTTGAAATTGCTGAATTGTACAGTGGGACAGAGTTGGCAGTTGTCTATCTGGGACTGAGGATCTTTAGAAAATAAAGCTTATTGTAAGGGGAGACTTGGTCAGACACAATGAGCTTGGCTCTGTAAGGAACCTTTACTTCTAGGAGGGAAGAAGAATTCTGAGAACAGGGAGTGGCTACTTGGATTTCATCCCTGGCCCAGGGTCTGAGAGCTGGAGAGTTAATAATAAAAGGCATGACTAAGCACAGAAAGTGCTATCCTCCCTATGCCTCCCCAACCCCCTCATAAAACCCTACTGGGACACAAGCAGCATCCTCAGGACTGTTCTTACTGAGAGTGGCACAATGGGGAGAATGACATTCTCCATGCTATAGCCGTGACTCCCCCAGAGTCCTCTAGCGCCTGCACTGCATGGCAGTCCACAGTAATCCTGGGGATAACATCTCTCTCCGCTTTGTGTTGCTCTCTGTATGCAGCAGCTCAAGTGTAGGAGCCAAGGGGCCTGACAGAGACAGGGGAGTCCAGCAAACTTTAGCCCCTGCAGAGGAGCCGTAGTTCCCAGGGAGCGTGGAGGTGCCTGTTAGACAAGGCAGTGCCGATCGAGCATGGTGCCAGCATCGGGGACAACTTTAGGGTAACAGGCAGTGCCCTTGAGTGCAGAGCCAGCACCGAGGACTGGATGTGGTGCACATGTCCCCCAGCTCTTCAGGAGAGTCTGAGCCTGCCTCACACACAGCAGGTGCCCAGGGAGTGGATGAAAGAATGCCTGCCTTGAGTGATGTTCACACAAGGAGCATAAAGCATCCAGCTACGGAGCTGAGACACTGGGACATAGATGAGGCCGATTTGTGTGTATGTGTGTCTGTAATTTCTAAACTGTGGCTAAAGAAAATGCCAGGATTTGGTTTAATTCCCATCTGGCACCTTTTTCAGCGGTAAATTGATTTCAGTCTTTTTTTTTTTTTTAAGTCTCATCACGAAGCTTCTATAGTTAGGTATAATTCATCAAGGTTTAGAATTAGCCCAAATTTCTCTAAATCCTTCTTTATTTTTTCACACAAGGCTTCATGATTGTTGGTTTGGAACATTAAGATGCAAATGACAGAGGAAGCGTTACACATTTAAATGTGCAGGGTTGGTGTGACATTAAGCTGTTCTGGAAAAGAACCACAGTCCTCCTCCAGTTTAAGATGGAAAAAATGGGAGAGTGGTGAAAAGGGAGGAAATGTTAGATTTATCTTGACTCATGTTTTGTAGGTCAAGGTGAAAGAAAAAACTATAAGCTTTTCAAGACCTAACCACTAACGGACAGACATGTCTAGCAAAGATCCTGCCTTACCCAGCCAAAGCAGAAAGACCATGGAGGGAGTGGAGAGAAGAATGGTCTATTTCCCACCGAGACCTTAAACTGAGGCCTCACTGGCCCATCCTTCACTTTCCCTTGGAGAGTTGGTATGTGTTTCTAACAGAGTGCATGTATTTCCTCCTAAGAGAATTAAAAGTTACAAGATAAGGAGTAATGATGTTAGAAACAAATGCTTGTTCCTTGGTGCTGAATAGAAGAACTAGCACTCAGATGAATTTTCTCAGCAAGGCCATTTACTTCTATAGAAGGGTGTGTCTCACGGATGGAGCAATGGTGAGAACACACCTGAACAGGAGAGGGGAAGTGGTTCTTCTTGCTGACACAGGTAGCCCCTATTGCTGTGTCGTTCCTGTATTGGCTAGGGTTGGACTACACAGTTTAATCTAATTGAGACTGGCTATTTTAAAGGGAGCAGGGGTACGAGCCAGAGTGGCAGGGTGAGCAGTTTGGTGGGAAGGATGGTTACAGAACAGGTAAAGGTAACTCAGGTCAGAGCAGGTGACCAGGATGAGTCAGGACAGAGCAGGTGACCTGGGGTGACTCAGGTCAAAGCAGGTGACCAGGGGAAGAGATATGAACTACTGATTAGAACTGGCGGGAAGTTATTTACCAATACAAGGGGCAAGCGGGCGCAGAGAAGCAGGAAGCTAAACTTCAAAATGGAGAACAAAGAATAAGAGAGCTGAACATACTGACATACTGATTCTTTGAAGAGAAATCTGGAGCTCATTCTTTTAACAAATGACATCATGACAGAGGCCAGGCAGTTCCAAATGTGTTCTCCCCAAGGTGTGTCCCTGCCCGATGTCCAGTGTGACTTCATTCACATCCTTCCTCCCTTTCCTCCCTTTCCTCAATGTCTCTCTCCCTCCTCCCCTCCCTTTCCTCCTAACCCACTTCCCCTTCCTCCTCCATCCTCCTCCTCTCTCTCCCTTCTTCCCGCTACCCCTCCCTTTCTTCTCTCCCTCTTCCCTTCTCCTCTTTCTTTCCATCATGTTCCCCTTCCCCTTCCCCCTCCCACTCCTTCCTCTCTCCTCCCCCCACTGCTCCCTACCATCTTCCTCCTTCCCCTCCCTCCTCTTCTGGCTCTCCTTCTTCTTCTCCCCTTCCCCCTTCTTCCCCTTTCTCCCTCGTTTCTCCCCCCTTCCCCTCCCTCCCCTCTCTTTCCCTTTCCTTTTCTCCCTTTCCTCCTCCTGTCTTCACCTGCCTGTCCCACAGTGGCTAAGCTGCCCTGCCCTCTGGCCCGAGGCTCCGGCTCCACCTCCTCCCATCCTGATCCTCCCTGCCAGAGCCACACACACATTTGCCCCTGGGCTTGGTGCTGGCTTCTCTGAAATCCACCCACCTTGGGAAGGATGAGTAATGTGTTCTTGGGCCTTGGGGCCTTTGAACATGAGTTGTAAAGAAGGATGCATGTTTCCGTTTGACTTTGAGCCAAACTCAGTGCGGAGGAGCGCTTCACCCCTATCGTGCTTGACTTGCCTGGCAAAAGGACAACAGGAACCCTGCTCTGCTCTGCCCACCTAAGCCCAGTGGATGGTCGAAGGGCAAGTGTTTTCTCATGCGGCCGCCCTGGCCTGAGGACATTGCTGGTAGTCTTGTCAGCCCTTCCTGGTCTGACACTTTGCGTGGAGAGAGGAATGACCTAAAGTCGGGAGGCTGGAATGGAGAAAGCTTTGGTGATGCCACAGAGGCAGTGTGGTTCAGTAAACCCAGGGTGCTGGCATCACCGCTGTGTAGCTGTGGGCGAGACACCTACTCTCCCTGAGGGCTAGCCCCTCCTTGTTGGGTGGGGTTATAAAGCTCCCTGTTGAGCGTTGTTGGGGTGAGGAAATCAGATGTGGTAGAGCAGGAAGAGGCACTGTCTCCTTTTTGTGGAGACTTCTCAGAGAAATGATTTCTGCTTACCTATTGACAAAGGAGTTTGCCAGTTCTAGCCTGGGGGCCAGAACCCAGATCATTCCTTTTTTGGTTTCCCTCCTCTCTGAGGGCGCTGAGCTTTCATGAATAAGCTCTCCTGCAGCTTCCTCCATCTCTGTCACTGGGCAGGCTCTTTCTGCTCCTGGACCATGGCAGGCCCCCATAACTGCCTGGCATACAGTTCTCCCTGGGCTTTCCTGTTCTCTGTCCATTTCAAAATTCTCAGCTTTTGCTCTCACAGCTGACAAGCTCTCTCTCCTTCTTTGCTGGGTGTATCTTACTTACATTTCCAAGAGACTGCCTCTGCATGTCACTGGGACACAGTATCAGCACCCAGTCAGGGGCAAAGCCCTAGCCAAGCCAGGGTTGGAAGAAGGGAGGGGTCCTGAGACATGGCTGCCTCGGCCAACTGTTCAGCAGATGCTGTGGGAGGCCCCTTCTCCCCAGCAGGCCTGTGGGTGGTCTGTAATTGACATCTCTACCCACAAGGCAAAGGGACTGAAACCAGAACCACAGAGAAGGCAGGCAGCCTGCTTAGAGACCAGGGGAAAGCCTGCAGTACTCTTCTGTTGCATCTCAAGTGTCATAAGAAAACCTAGCTTCTCCAAGTCATCTGAGCCAGTGGAGGGACTGAGCTAACATTATGGTGTCCCTAGATGAGTAGGCCTTGGCAATTTGTGCGTTTTTATTTGGCAGTAATATTTAACAAGGCATTTGGGTCAGTGGGATCCATTAGACCACACTAGAACTAATTAGAAGTGCTACATTTGATTATAAGCTCGCAAAAGGGTGCTCATGGTGGCCAGAGTTATTTTTGTGCACAGGACTTTAAAGAGGGGAACGCTTTGTTCAACAAGGGTGCATATTCAACAAGGGTGCATATTCAACAAGGGTGCATATTGAGCACAGCCAACTTGTTGGGGTGCTAGGTCCTATTGCAGGGGAGTCAGAGACCCCCTCCAACCACCTTAAGCTCTTAGGAGGGCTCTTTGGCTGGATCTAGAAATCAAATCAACACCACACAGATTAATAAGAGAAAAACATACAAGTTGTATGAGCTTTCCAAGTGCCTGGGGATCTTCACAGGAGAGTGAAGTCTGAAGAAGTGGCCAAAGCCAGATGCTTTTGGACTCTTCAAAGAAGGACAATATTAAGAAGTGACAGGACAAAGCAAATCTGGCTAAGGCGGTAAACTTTCTAGGTAAGTCACTAGGAGAGACACAGTGGCGGGTGGAGGAGTGTGAAACAGAGGGGAGATAGGGTTACTCTGCCATGTGTGTTCATTCAGGTTCATTGCAGCCCCCACTTTCCAGTCTCTGGTGATAAGGACTATTTTCACACGCTAGTATGGCAAGGGTACCCCCCACACCAAGAGAAATATAAAGCATAAAGGCTTACTGAACACAGGAAGAGACAAGTCAGCTGGCCTTTTCTGAAACTACAATTTCTCCAATGTTTTCAGCTCTAAATCATTAATTTGGCATATTTTTGGATGACTTGTTCTTCACTCCTTCGCTATCCAGCATGATTATAAAATACACCTCTGTGTCCTTCGGGGGCTTCAGATTCAGCTGGGGAGACAGAAAATCAGGAGAATTCTTCCAAGAAAGACTATTCTGCATAATACAGCAAGTAGAAGTTGGAGATCTAGGGACAGCGTGAGAGGGTGGGGAGAGGAGCAGAGGTGAGAAGGAGATAAAGTGTCAGCCAACAAGATGACAGAGAGCTGAGCACTGCACTGTGGGTCCACCTTCCAGGCCCCAAGCCTTGCCGAAGTCTACTGATCTCATGGATTTTTGCATGAGGGATTTTTGTTGTTGATGTGTGCTGGTGGTGGTTGGCAACACAAGGTATTCATCTGGGGTGTTAGAGAGACAGCAAGGGGAAGGAAGGTCCAAGAGGCAGATAGAGCGACCTCACTTCCCACCTGCTATGATTTGAACATTTGTCCCCTCCCAAACCCACTTTGAAATTTAATCCTCAATGATTATTGAGAGAGGTGAGGTCTTTAGAAGGTGATTGGGTCATGAGAGCTGTGCCTACATAACTAGATTCATGTGTCAATGAATTACTGGGTTATCACGGGAGTGGGACCAGTGGCTTTATAAGAGGAAGAAAGACCCAAATCAGCATGCTCAGCCCCCTCACATGTGATGCCTTGTGCCACCTCCAGATGCCACTGAATCCCCACCAGCAAGAAGGTTGTCACTAGATGCAACCCCTTGACCCTGGACTTCTCAGCCTCCATAGTTGTAGCAAATGAATTTCTTTCCTGCATAAATTATCCAGTTCTAACTATTATTTTAGAAGCATCAGAAAACAAATGAAAACACCATCTACCCTGAGCTCAGCAACTGGGAGAAATTGTTGGAAGTATGTTGACATTCACCAAATGTAAAATTCATGGTTCACAACAAGGATTATAGATTAGAAAAGAACTAATTATGGAGTTTCGGAGATAGGGAATACAGTCCCAGCACTCTATCTTTTTACCATGCATTGCATCTTGTAAAGAGACCTTACGACCTAGCACATCAGTTGGCCCGAATACTGGTATAAGGCTTATTAAGTGCTCATGAATCTGTTTACATGATTTATTTCATTGAATCATCATAGCAACATTGTGAAGTATGTATTGTTACCAGCTGCTCCCCACTGCCCCTCCGCCCCAATTTTACTGATGTAGGGAGTGTAGTGCAAGGAAGTGGATGGTGCCATGGAGCCCACAGTTGGTCACTGGTGGAGATGAGGGCCAACATGGGCATAGTGAGTCCGGAATGAGCACTCCTCACCTACACCGCCCACTGCCTCTTTATATGGCCCTGTCATCACATGACACAGACCAAGCTGTGCTGTAGAACTGTCCCTGTCTTTCCCTCCAACCATTGGCAGAGAATCCAATCTGACATTCTGGTGTTGCCCACTCATCACTGTGTCCCCACACCAAGTGGCTGAGCACCTTGTCCCTGCCCAAAGTTGATCAGCAACTTGTTGCAGGGATGAGGTTACCAGGTAGGTTTCGGCTACTCTCAGAGAAGTTTCCAGATGGGCTTTATACCCCAGCACATCCAGATCTTTACCATAAGCCACTGAAAGCACACTCTCTGTCTGAGATGCTGCATCTGAGATTCTCCAGAGGAAAGGGCATTGATCATCGGCACGATGCGTCAGGCTGTGGAAGTAAGATTCCTATTTTATCATGATGTCTTTTAAGATACTAGGTCCAGGAATACTAGTCTCAAATCCTATTGGAAAAAAAGCAAGGAATAAATACATTTCAATAGGGAAAGGAAACATCCAGGAACAGTTATGGAGAAAACTTGTCATGTTATATGTACCCTATGATGACTGCCCATGTTATTGATTTCATAATATAAAGTAAAAATGTGTCCCCAGGGCTTCTCCTTTGAAGGGAGCAGACGTTTACAACCAGTATCACACAGAGAGTAGCCTTGGTTCACAGCAGCCCATGTGTGCATCTCTTGTCTTTGAGCCAAGAGTCTTGTCTTTGGCTCCCAGAGTCCTCGTGTCCCACACAGCTGAGGAGCTGGAGTTGGCACAGCTGAGGGTACAGGTGAAGCCTCACCCGGTAAGACCAGCCCTCTCTTCATTTCCTGCCTTATGTGTGAGGTAGGAGGGGGGACACTGGTCACGCTGGCCCCATATACTTGGGTTTACAGCCAGTTAACAGCTGTTCCCTTGAGAACCCACTCACCCGGAAGGAACAGCTCAGTGTGAGCATCATCAGCCTGCTGGTGCCCGAGCTTGTTTGTTCTCCTCCCCCAGCTCCAAGTGATGCTCAAGAGAGAGGAAAAGGAGAAGCTGTCGAGCATTTGGGAAAGAGGCAGAGAGCCATCGGACTAGGGGCGGAGAATCATCAGAGTAGGGAACTAGGGACAGGTTGGGGCATCAGACTGGGGTAAAGAGAGCTATCAGACTAGGTGCAGGAAGTCATTAGACCACCAGACTAAGGAGAGGCATGAGATTCAGAGCAGGGAGAGCCGTCAGACTATTTTAGCTCAGTGTACAGATATGACCTCACTTTCAGATTATTCCAGCATACAGAAATAAGAACTTATCAAATGGTAATCAACATATAGTATATATTGTTAGGAAAGCCAGTTCTAAGTAGGTAACTCTAGAAGTCAATTGAAAATATGATTTGATTTTTAAAAACTGCACTTGAACATGTCTTTAAGAAGATGTTTGAAACAGGTCATTCTATATACCATTAGTTCTTCCACAGCATTCTATATCATGAAATGACAGCCTGAAAGAGATACCTCTAACAAAAGGCCCAGGCCCCAGGAAAACCCATGAAATATAGGTGTAGGCAAATGTCTGTGTTTATGCATGTATTTATATATGAAAGAGAATAAGTTTATGGATTTCAAACTTAAAAAAATACTAATCTAGACAATTGAACTACACAGAGAGACAGAAAGTGCGAGCTTTTCCCTCCATATTTCACAGATTTCTCCTGTATTATTTAAGCTCAGCATCTCTAACTATGACTATGAGTCAAAATATCAGCTTGGTGCAAATTTCTTTGATGTAGGTTGTGAATTACCCTATAAGACAATGTCTGTGAAGTTCTACAAATTCCCCCTAAATCAAATATATTTATTTATTGATAATATTCGCAGGAAATGAAATGCTTCTCAAAACGACAAGTGACTGATGTTTCCTGTGTACCCAGCCTCTGTATATCCATTCTTCAGAGTATCTTCATCTAGATTACATTAAGAAGCTGTCTCCAAACCCATCAACCATCCCCCACTTAACTGTGCCTCATGAGTTTCAGAATTTGAGGAGAAACGGTGGGATACTGTAGGGAGAAGACCCCATAAGTGCCCAGACAGGGGCCAGAAGCCTCAGCCTATTTCCATATAAATAACGAAGAAGAAAAGTAGTAGTTATTAGTTATTCATAGGAGGTCTTACCTATTCATAGGTGATCCTAATTCTTTTACTAATGCCTCTCAGGTGGGAAGTGTGAAACTGGGGTGACACTGTAAAAGAAATGACCCTAAGGCAAGAGGCTTTAAGCCCTCTGTCACTCTGTCATGCCAGTGTAAGGGCTGCTGGAGGGTGCTTCAGCTGTGCGGCAGCGCCAGTGCTGGGAAAGCGC
This sequence comes from Ateles fusciceps, assembly GCA_036589455.1. NCBI lineage: Eukaryota > Metazoa > Chordata > Mammalia > Primates > Atelidae > Ateles > Ateles fusciceps. The sequence goes on from JAZHEH010002229.1 coordinate 3,135,975, forward strand.
TCGCTCTTTAGCCAGCTGGGGAAGGAGAAGTCCAAGATGGCCTAGATGTCTCCTTCCTGGGAGAGTTAGTAGAAAACTCCGCTCCTCCAAGCTCTTGTGGCAGGCCTGACGACTGTCAGGAACACCCACAGACATCCGGGGGCTTAATTCTTCTATGTGACCCTGTGCTTCAGTGGTCACGTTCCATGTCCACTCTCACGTTCTGCTTCTGCACCTGGTTCCTTTTTCTTAGAAGAGATAATCAGTAAAAGTAATATAAATCTTAATGTCTTTGTTCTTTCTTGACAAGTATGGAAAAGTGCTAAGGCATTATGCTCCTTACAATCACCCCATGATCCAATCACCTCCCACCAGGCCCCGCCTCCAACATTGGAAATTACAATTCAACATGAGATTTGAGTGGGGACACAGAGCCAAAGGACGTCACATAATTTAGAAATTTTGGGTCTAATCATTCTTCTAGGAATGTTTAAAAAATGGAAGGTTTGAGGGTGTATCTGAAGACTGGAGAGCTTAATGAGATCTTTGAGGATATTCAGATGCAAGTGTTCTTTGCTCTTTATTTACTTAAGAACATAAACCTTTGGTTCTTGGACATCCTGTAGATACTTTAAGTTGTGAATGATCTTCTTACTCCTAACGTGATCATCAAATGTGGTGTCCCGTCTTCTGGACTTCCCATCTCGAAGCAGCATCACTTGATAGTTTTAAGCTGTATTTTGGCACCAGCTGGCCATTTTGTTTTCTTCAAGTAGAGCTAGAGAATAGGAATATTGCTCTATGATGGACAATTATCATTTGTCCAGACACATTAAACTACACGACTCTGTGGAAAAATTTGAGGCCGTGTTCAAAACAAGAACAATTATCTCACTATAGGATTAGATGTAATCGACCCAGTGGGAGTCTTAGGTCTGAGTCATTTAACACAGGGCTCTTCACTGGGACATTTTATATTTGAAGGCAGACAGACATTGACATTGACACATGTATGAATGGACAAAGGCCCTTGACTGTGGGATGCAGGTTCTCCAACTGCCTTTCCGGCTAACTTGCTTTGGATCTCTAGAGCCCCGGAGCACACACCTGTAAAACCGAGGCCGACTGCTCAGGTGTCGCCCTTCACCGAGGTCAATATGTGGAAGGTCAGGGAGGAGCAGGAGCCCTGTGGAAAAAGGAGAGCTGAGAAGATATAACTACATAGGAATTCCTCTTTTAAAAAACAAAATTGTCTTCTTTTGAAAGTTTACAGTTAATCCTTGTTTACCCCATATAGAGTTCAGTAAAAGAGGAAAAGGATCCATATGAAATCCTGATTTCCATGTCCCAGCCTCAGCCACATCAGTCCTGATTTGCTGGCGAGGAAGGACCATGAATAATGAAGCTGGCCAGCCCTTGCTTAGGTCTCAAGCTGGATACCCAGGTAGAAAGAAAGGGGAAAGAGGGAGGTGAACCAAGGATGGGTTGTGGGCTAATGGCCTCATTGCCTGCGGGGGTTAGGCTTTGCCACCTAACCTGAGTGTTTCTGTTTAATTACTGCGAGGCCATGGTGAGAGCAATGCTGTGTTGTTCTGTGGCTGCTGAGGCCGCCACGGCTCCCTGCAGGGTGAGGAGAGGCAGGAGACAGGAGGAAGGGGCTGGCCAGCTAGGCCCATGCAGCTGCAGCTTTGGTCGTCCTTTGAAAAACTCCTTCAGCATCTTCAGAATAGATACAATACTGAGAACTTCTGGCTGAGCTGGAAACACCCGGTCAGGGTATCTGGACACAGGGAAAAGCCTGCATCTTTGGGGTCCTGGAAAGGATCTTGCCTGGGGAGGAGGTAGTGGATAAATACTGTATAATTCACCCAAAGTTTAAGTCAGCTGGAGCCCGCTCTGGGGTGAGAATGCTGGTGATAGTTAATAATAAGCAAAGTCCCAGAGGATGACACCATCTGCAGCTGAGCTGATGAATTAAAGTCTAAGTAGTGGTGTCAGGGGCTGGAGAGAACATTCTGCAAATGAGGCTGATAGGGAAGCACGCTAAGGGAATACACCTTCCTTGTTATAATTGCTCCACTCTCAAAGGCATTCCAGTCCAAGCCTGCTTGGCTGTCACAGCTTAGAGAACCAAGGACAGAGCAGAGCAGTGCAGACTGCAGTCTGTGGGTCTTCTCCTGACACAGCTAAAATCATGAAAATTTCTTTCCACCTTGGGCCTGTCAGTCAAGATTAGGATGGGGTCCTGATTTTGCCTTGTAGAAGCTACATAACTTTGGAGAAGACTACTTAACCTCTCTGGGCCTCATTCTTATTATTTCCAAAATTGGGGTAATAATGTCTGCCCCACAGGATTATTGGGAGGTTAATATGAGATAATGTGTGTAATATACTCAAAGCTATTTTGGTTTCAAAAAACTATGGGTCCCACTTTAAGGCAAAAATGAAGGATCTTGTATAAGGATGCTACAGGATCTTGTATAAACTAATTGAAGGAAGGGGGTGTGCCGCTTTACATGGGGGAATAATATAAAATATAATTTAATTATTTTCAGGAGGTCCCAGAACCAGCAGCTTGCATGCTGCAAGGAAGTTTCTCTTCATTTCTTGCCTCTCTGCTTGGAGATTTTCGCCTTTTTCTGGAGGCCGACTTCTTCCATGAGTCAGAGACCAAAGCCGGTGACAGCTCCCAACTTTCATAACCCCTGTTTCACCAGCAGAGAGAACTGGCTCTGCTCCCAAAATCCTTAGGGAAGATATCCAACTAGCCCATCTGTGTTTATGTGACCAATTCTTGCCGAACCACCTATGGCTAAGGAGACAGGACTTGCAAAGTATGGCTGCTCCTACAGGAACCACATGGTGTGGTTGGAGGGGAACGATATCCCAGAAGATGATGGGTGGGCAGATAATGGGTATCCCCCACCCAGGTTTTTTGTTGTTTTGAAACGGAGACTCGCTCTGTCGTTTAGGATGGAGTGTATTGGCGCGATCTCAGCTCACTGCAACCTCCGCCTCCCAGGTTCAAGCCATCCTGGTGCTTCAGCCTCCTAAGTAGCTGGGATGACAGATGTCCACCTCATCCTGCCATGCCCGGCTAATTTTTGTGTTTTTGTTAGAGACACGGTTTCACCATGTTGGCCAGCCTGTTCTCGAACTCCTAACCTCAGGTAATCCACCAACTTCAGCCTCTCAAAGTGCTGGGATTACAGGCGTGAGCCACCATGCCTGGCCCCACCCAGGGCTTTGTAAATTATAAAGGACACTTGCTGGCCATGTGTGGTGGCTCATGCTTACAATCTCAGTGCATTGGGAGGCTGTGATGGGAGGATGGCTGGAAGTCAGGAGTTCAAGACCCGCCTGGGCAACATAGCAAGACATCAGCTGGGACATCTTAGCAATGGCTACTAGACAAACATCCTCCTTGTAGAGTCTTATCTGCCCAGTGTCAATCTCCATGTTGTGGTCCAATGGAAGATGTCCATTCCCTGCCCTTCAGGACTCCTCCCTTTAAGCAGGGGCTTTGTGTTTCCTGAGCTGTGCCTTCATACCAGTTTAATGGTAATAGCTCTAGGAAAGAAGTAGAAAGAAATCTATACTTGGAAGATCAAAGTTTGAACTGACACATTGAACTAAACACTAATCACAAAAGATTTTTTTTCTGTGCTTAAATGGGAAGAAAATTAACTTGTTGATAGACTATACCACTCTGCAGCCAGACCACTGAGAGTCCCAAGTCTGAGTTACTTAGCACTGGAAAATGGATGGTTTATAATCTGGTTCTGCTGCTCCCTTTCCCGGACCTTTGTCCAGCATGAAATAAAGGGTCTGTTGAGCAAGTGGAGAAAGGAGGTGATAGGGCCACCTGCCGCAGTGGGGGCTGAGTTGAGGAAAGACATCTTCTGACTTCAATTAAGACTTCAGGTCACTGAAGCCACTCCTTTCACAGTACACTGTGGGGTTTGCATGTCTCCCCACTTTTAACTCTTCAGTTAGCAGGGAGAAGTTCCTCTGGGCAACAAGCTTGTCAATTGGCTTCTGCGTTGGGAGTTCCCCAAGCTCAGCACTGGCCACACTGACCAGCCCGTTTAAACTTTTACCTGTGTTTCCCCTGGATTATGCTTACCATTCTCTAGCGATAAATTCTACACAATTAAATAATTGACTGGAATTCTTAAAATTCGGATTCCTTCTTCATCTGCATCTGATAGTCACTCTAGATGTTAAAACTGAGCAATTATTTCCAAAAGCCAAAATCAGCTGAATTAAAATCCATAGTTATGCTTATCCAGCCCTCATTTATACCTAAATCCTATGCACAAACAATGCATATTGTGAAGACCCCATTAAGGGAGAACAATGACTGGACTTTAACTCCTCAATTCTGACAATTCAGCTTATGAAAGAATTTGATGGAACTTGGCCACCTACAACATTGGTCAATGTTTTTTTGTTTTGTTTTGTTTTATGAGATGGAGTCTTCATCTGTCACCAGGCTGGAGAGCAGTGGTGCGATCTTGGCTCACGGCAACCTCTGCCTTCTGGGTTCAACCGATTCTCCTGCCTCAGCGTCCCGAATAGCTGGGACTACAGGTGCACATCACTACGCCTGGCTAATTTTTGTATTTTTAGTAGAGACGGGGTTTCACCATGTTGGCCAAGATGGTTTCGAACTCCTGACCTCAAATGATTCACCTGCCTCGGCCTCCCAAAGTGCTGGAATTACAGGCATGAGCCACCGCACCTAGCCTGGTCAATGTTTTACAATGAGCAGTTCTGTCATTATGCCCATCTAATTCCTGCCTTTTCAGACAACAGGAAATGAGGTTAGTACCAAGGGGCAGCAACGTGCTGTGACCTTGACACCTGTTCATTAGGAAGTGGACTGAAACGGGAATTGAAAATTTCAAGCACCTGTCTTCACGCAGCCACTCCCATCTCTGCAAAAAGCTATCCACAGAAGATTATCTAGAGTTTCCCTGACTTTCTGTGACCATTGATTTTAAAAAGAGACAGAAAGTGGGACAAGTACGTGAAGCCCAGAGAGAAGCAGGTAGCAACACCTTAGAGGAAGCAGCAGCCAGGGCTTGGCTAAGACAGGAGACAGCAGGAGCATGGGGCAGGATTAGAGGCATAGGAGCAAGATGTGACGCCTCCGTGGCACCGGGAAAGGCTCTGCCGCATGAGAAAGGCTCTCTCTTAGCTCAGAGAGAGCTGGCCCTGTGTTGGCAGCTCTAACTCCGACTCTATTACAGGCCTAATTCTTGCTACCTACATCCTTCCAACACAGTCACTTTTCTGCTCTGTGACTCAATTTACCTCTCTGCAACTTGGCCTACTCACTGCTCTGGACCTTACTCTGAAGCTCCAAAGTTCTCCAGGTAGCAGGCATCCCAGACAACACCATCATTATGACATTTCTGTATTTTCTGCTCAGTGGATGCCTTAAAGTTTATGTATTGACCTAAAAAGGCGTCGTTGAGCTCATGTCAAAGTTATAGCCATCTATGTTAAAAAATAAATAATAAGCGAGATTCAGTGCATTTGGCTTTAAAATTTAAATAGGTATTATAAAACTTAGACCACGGTATTATAAAATCTAACCATGATGATGGTTAGGAGAAGACACTGTCTGCCAGGGCTTAGTCACATATGGGTGAGAAATTTCCTACACAATAAATGCAAGGACAGGATGTATGAGGAACAGCCAGAGAGCGACATTAATACATCCATCACTTCAGGACGTCATGGTCATTCCTGCTACTGAACGCCAAGCTCCACTGTACATTTTACACGGCCTGAGACCATGTAATGGAAGACCATACGTCATGTGTAAAAATGTTTCTAATTTTTTAATTTTTTAAATTCAGCTAACAAGCTGAAGGATTAAATAAGCTTTTCCCCCATCTTGACAATTTTACTTTTAAGATGGCCTGGCCTTAGAAGAAAACATTGGCATGACCTGAGATCAGGCAATGGTTTCTCAGATGTGATACCAAAAGCACAAAACACAGAAGAAAAAAATAGGTAGGTTGGACATTATCAGAATTAAAAACTTTTGTGCTTCAAAGGACATCATCAAAAAAGTGAAAACACAACTCACAGAAAGGGAGAAAATATTTGCAAATCATACACTAGATAAGAGTCCAGTATCCAGAATATATACAGAACACCCACAACCCAACAATTAAAACACCACCCAGTTTTTTAAATGGGCAAAGGATTGGAAGAGATACTTCTACAAAGAAAATATGCAGATTACCGAAAAGCACATAAAAAAATGCTCAGCATCATTGGTCACTAAGGAAATGCAAACAAAACCACAATGAGATACCATTGCATATCCAGTAGGGATAGTTTCAATCAAAATGACAGACAATAACCAGTGTTGGCCAGGATGTAGATAAACTGGACCCCTTACACATTGCAGGTAGGAAAGAAAAGTATGCTACAATCACTTTGAAAAAAGAATCTGGCAGTTCTTCAAAAGTTAAACTTAGAATTACCATGACCCAGCCATTCAATTCCTAAGTATGTACCCAAGAAAGCTGAAAACACGTGTCTATGTAAAAATTAATGAACATTCATGGTAGTATTATTCTTAAGTGCCAAAAAGTGATAATAACCCAAATGTCCATCAATTAATGAGTGGATAAAGAAAAGGTGGTACAGTGGAATATTATTCAGCCACTATTGAAGTATTCATACATGTTACAACATGAATGAATCTTAAAAACATTATGTCCAGTGAAAGAAACCAGACCCCAAATATGACATATTGTATGATTCCATTTGTATAAAATGTCCAGATTAGGCAAATCTATAAAGCTAGAAAGATTGCCAGGAGGGTGAGTACGAATTGGTATGGGTTATTTCTTTTAGGGGGATGGTAAATTAGATATTATGGAATTAGACAGTCATTGTAGTTGTACAATGTTGTGAATATACTAAAAAGTATTGAATTGGACACTTCAAAGGGTGAATTTTACGGTATGTGAGTTAAATCTCAATTTAAAAATGACTTGGAAGATCAGGTTCAAATTTCAAATTTTTATCCTTCCCTTCCCCTGGCCACCAGCCCCAGTTCTCTTCCCACACTTGGCTCTTGTGTGTCACAAGTGTGCTCCCATTCCCCCATGTGAACCCCACTGCCCTAATGGCTAGGCTCTATGTCCCCAAAGCAGCCACCCTCAGCTCCTCTCACAGTGCCTGGAGGTGAGCATGCAGACAGCAGAGGCTGCCCAGGAAGACATTCCTGAGCATGAGGTCCAGGCAGGCCATGAAAGTGGACTCAGGGACATTTGAACAAGGAATTCTGCAGTGTCGTGCTGATGGGAGCTGGCACAGGGTCCCCTAGGCAGTTCTCTTGGCCTTGCAGTTGCCTTCCCTGTGCAGAGGGCACAGTTGGAGAAAGGCTCCAGAGAGGCCCTCTGGAGTGTGTCAGGAGGTCACCCCTGCCCAACCGCTGTGGAGGAGAAAGGGCAGTGTCCGTGCACTTAATAATATGGGAGCAAGGGGAGTGGATGATGCATAGTTCTTAGAAACTATGGAGCAGGGAGGACAGCCAGTCTCCAAGACAGTCTAACATAGTGGTGCCTGAAGGACCGAGCAGAGCACATTCTGAAGCCCTGGAAGGAAAAAGGAGCATCCTTGCAAATAAACTGGGAGCATCCAGGGGCTCAGGAGGGCAGGCGCAGAGCGGCAGCAAGGAGGTGGCAGACAGAAGGCCTAGGACTGGAAGGCATGGCTGGATCTTTGCCGGAAATAGAGGGATGTGAGCCTGGGTCTCTGGATTTAAAACATGTGGCATTCAACTCTAGGCATGCTGGCTCCCTGGGGACACCATCCTTTGACACCTCCTCCTGCTTTCACAGAGGTCCTTCCTACCTTCTGCCTGATAAAAGGCTCAGACAGCTCAGCTGTCCGTTTCCCTGGTGAGATAGGAACTGGTGAATGAGACTGAGGTCAGAGGCAAGACATCCCATCAACACTGCCCACGCGCTTGGAGCAGGCGCGATGGCAATCGCCTTCTAGAGCAATGCAGACCTGTTATTTTGAGCAGAACACTTAGGGAGAAAGAGATAAGAGAAATCTCCTACCAGAGGTATCATTTTCTCCCCACTTGTACAGAGCATGAGGCTGGGGAGGCAGTGCAATTGTACTTCAGTGTGGCCCCTGTGTAATAGGAAATGTGTTTGCTGGGCCTGGGAGGGGCAGACCCCAGGAAGACCATGGCAGCCCTTCCTGTTAAAGGGGAGCCCAGCGTTGTCCCAGTGGAGGGACAGCTGAGTGTTTTCGCTCTGCTGTCTACTTTTGCAGCCACTGAGCGGCCAGAGAAGAGCAAGCCGAACGACCATCAGAGGTTTGTCTTTGGCTCCGTCGCTGAGAGGAGCAGCCTGGGAAACGCTCCAGCCACTGGGTGGAGAGGGCTACTCCTCCGTGTTGGATGCCCCGCTTGTCTTCCATCCTGGCGGTGTGGTCTCCCATTGATGGTGATGATTCATGAGATGCACTTTAGCATCTGACCAACCTCAGTTTGGATTCCAGCCCGGTCTCTAGCCTCAATTTCTTCATCCTTAAACACAAGAGCTTTAAGTGTGATTCTATATGTAAATCTTTTAGGATAATCTCTGGGACACATTAAATGCTGGAAAATTGATGATGAGTCTGATTGATTGGCCGCAGCTGGGGTTCTTTGGTTCAGTCCTTGCTGGATGGCCACAAGCAAAGGGGAAGAAATGAGGAGCTTCCCAAATCTCATCCACTGGAAATGTGCTGGCTGTAATTATTTGTTGACAGAAAAGTTTACTTTTCAAAGGAAAAAGTAATCCTTCCTTTCAAGTATAAATAAGATTCTGAGGGTGTGATGGTGGATTTTAAAGTATCTGCTTTGGAGAGTGGTTTCCAAGTATTTATTTCTAAATAATGAGTTAAAACTCTAATCACTCAATGAGTTCTGAAAAGACCTGGAGTGGGGGGAGTGCTATATAGTCATTGCTTTAAAAAGCTTTCTTCTCTAAGTATTTTTGCCTTTAAGGCTTTGTGAAAGCATCAAACCCTCTCCTCTCCCTTCCCCTCCCCCCCCACACTGCCTTTGCTAGCTTTGGAAGTGTTACAGCTCAGCTCTGGGCTGCCCACCAATACCAAACACCCGCCACCTACCCTCTCAACACCCCCTACACCCTACAATAGAAGCGGAAGGTGATATCGGGTTTTCTGGCTACAATGCCTTATGCGGGGCAGAAATAGAGGAATGCAAGAGTGAGATTAACCCACATTCAGCTTCACCACTAAATATCAGGAAAAGGTTCCCCTTCCCTTCTAGGTCTGTTACTCTTGACCTTTTTGTGTCCATGCAGGACAAAGATACCTGCAATTGGCGGTGGGGGTGGAGAGGGCACTACAGAAAATTCCAGAATTCAGATAGTTTCACGTTTTGCTATTATTTCGAAACTGCTATCTCCCATTCAAATGTTGGGCCAGCTGCTATTTTTGTAGCACTTAGCATGAAATGGGAATGATAAATTGTTTGGTGCCAGGGGCATAAAATAAAGGACAATGTAGGTAAAATACTGCTGCTGTGATTTATGGAGCTTCTTAATGCTTTTCTTCTCCTTCCTATGGATATTCTTTCAATTCGATCTCCCTTATCTCCAATCTTGTTTCTCACTTCCAGCACTCAGGCTTCCCTTTCCCTTTTCAGGTTTGTTTTATAATAAATAATTTTCCCTCCAATGGTATGCTCTTAACAAGCCAATGGTGATTAATTCAGCCAAATTTCTCCAGCACCTTCTATGTACCCAGCACTATGTGGGAATCAAAGATGAGGCAACCTTAGCAGTCCAGGGCTAGGCAGTCCGCCCAGGTGCAGGGGACACCGTCTGTGTATCCGGCCTGGGATCCAGGTTGGAAGCTCTCTTACTCCTACCCGAAACAGGAGGATACAAGCACAAGCCAATGCTGTTAGCATGGAACCAGACTTCCTGAGAACCCCTCAGGTGGCTGGGCAAATCATCCTGTCTTAGCAGGGGTTCCTCAGTCCAGCACCCTGAAAAGGGTATTGGGGAGTAGGGAAGTGGCTTTGGAAACCGGGCCAGCCAGGTTTGAATCTCACCTCTGCCACATGCCACGTGGGTGATCTGGGGGTTAACCTTACTTATTGCCCTAAATTCCAGATTTCTCCTCAATAAAATGGGAATAATAACAGTAGCCGTCTCACAAAGTAATTGCAAAAATTATTGGAAACACTATATGGAAAGTGCTTAATAAAATTGGCTGCATTATGTATTATTATAAATAACAATAACAAGAATGTTGTTATAACAGTAAAAATAACTGAAGCCCAATCCAGGATGAGGTCTGCGGTTCAGAATGCTTTCCAGGAGGGGAGAATTTAGGAAAGCTTTCAGTTAGCACAGAGTTCAGCATTAGAGACAGTGGAGCGAGTGTCAGCCCAGGGAAAAAAGGAAGCAAGGAGGCCGCTAGATTTGGGTAAGGAAGTTGGGTCATCTGGTTGATGGATGGGTGTGCAGGTGTGGGTATTCTATTCCCAGAATGGTTGTGAGACTGGACCAGGCACTGAGCACATGACTAGAAGACACACACTTAAGCCAGTGGCCAAGGCAGAAGGACCAGATAAACTAATGAGCTGCTGACAGTGGTCTGGAGTAGGGAAGCCCAGCTGGCCGCTCAGTGTTCAAAGGCACTGCCAAGAAGGATGAACAGAACAAGAGGTCCTGGCTCTTGTTCTGCAGTGCCCTGGGTGGGGCTCTGGCCCAGGCTCAGGGAGAGGCTACATCTGTAGGTGTTGAGTAGCTTGGGAAGAAGAAGCTGAGGCAAGTCAGGGCTTAGCCATAGTCAACAAAGGCATCCAGCAAAGACTCTGCTCTCAGGATGTATCCATTCCACGGAGAAGACAGAAACTAAACAAAGTTGCCATTTGCAAGAAACCACTAGGCTCTCTCCCTTGTGAAAATCCCTAGTGTCTTAAATTTGTGACCTGATAACATTAGGAAGGCTGTATAGCATTATGGTGATGGACCTGGCCTCTAGATTTAGCTCGTCTGGAATCAAAAATATCTCAGCCATTTACCAGTCAAGTGACCTTGGGCAAGGTCCTTGGCCTCCCTGCACTTACATTCCTTGTCTGTAAAATCTGGATGATAGCAGTAGCCACACTGTTTTTAAAAGGACTAAATATGAGAGTAAACTGCTTGGCAGGCAGATTATTGAAACTAATTAAATAAAAGAGATCTGCTTCATCCCTTCAACCAATCATTAATTTTTTTCAATAAGTATTTACTGGAAAATATGTATTAGAGTATGCTTCTCATTGTTGCAGGGTCTAATAAACTAGTGGAAGGCAAAGAGAAAAAGTTGGCATGGGGCATGTATACCAACGGGAGAGACGCAAACACGATACAATGACTGGGACAGCTAGTTGACTGAGTAAAAGCAAAGCCAGGAAAGGCAGTGGAGAGGGACCTGGCAACAGTCTCTGCAAAACAAAATGTAAGCAGGGACCAGAACAAAGTGAGAATCCAAGTCATGCTGATTGCTGGGGGAAAGCCTTCTAGGCAAAAGGAACAGCAAACACAGAAAACCCCAGGTGAGACGATGTGGGTTAGGATCAGTTAAGAGTCGCTGAAGCTGTCTTCACAGGGTTAACAAGAATTCTGTGCAAAAAATAGAGTTATAATGAAGCATTAATCAGGCTGCACTTTAACCCATTTCCTTGTAACCAAAAGTCACAAAGCATTAGATATTGACAATTGAAATCCCCATTGTTCCTATGGATAAAATTTCTGACGTTAGAATTAGAAGGTTTTTGTTTAATAATTGCTTAGGCAGATCCTGAATTTCAGCAGAACAGCTGGCAACTACCAGTTTAAAGACTTTCACAGGGGAACTGAATCAGCACAAGAATGTAGTTTCTTCATTTCCTTTTCCCATGACTTCACCCCACCCTCTTTGACCAGTCAACAATCTTCATACTTTTGATCCACTCCAAAACTTATAAAAACCCTAAGCCCAAATTCCTGGAGGAGACAAATTTGAGGTTTCTTCTCATCTCCTCGTTTGGCAGCCCTACCATTAAATCTCTTTCTCTGCTGCAACCCAGTGTCTCAGTGTATTGACCTGTTGTTTGCACTGGGCAATGAACCTATTACAGTTACAGCATGTGGGTCTGGAAGTGGGGGAACAAGAGGGATAAATGGAGTGAACGAGGTGGCTGGGCCATATCCGTTTTCATTCTCATGGCAGTGGGAAGCCATTGGAAGATTGGAACAGAGGGAATGCCATGAGCAGACTCTTGGAAAGATCACTCTGGCTTCCGTGTAGGAAATAAACCACTGGGAGCAAAAAGGAAACCAGAGAAACCAGTTAGTCATTCACAGCAGCAAAGACTTAAGATGACTGTGGCTCAACCAGGGTGGTTGCAGTGGAGGTGGTGAGGCGTGGGTAAATTCAGAATATATTTAGAGTGAGGATTCAACAGGGAATGCTGGTAGATAGAAGCAAAAAAGAACTGGGGAAGCATGACTCTATAATTTATTATGCAAACCAAGGTTTTTGGCAGTTAAAGGGGATGCTCAAAGACTGACAGGGTAGGGCACGGTGGCTCACGTCTATAATGCCAGCTTTGGGAGGCAAAGGTGGGCAGATCACGAGATCAGAAGTTTGAGACCAGTCTGGCCAACATAGTGAAACCCCGTCTCTACTAAAAATATAAAAAATTAGCCAGGTGTGGTGGCGGGTGCCTGTAATCCCAGCTACTTGGAAGGCTGAGGCAGGAGAATTGCTTGAACTGGGAGGCAGCAGTTGCAGTGAACTGAGAACATACCATTGCACTCCATCCCGGGTGACAGTGCGAGACTCTATCTCAGAAAAAAAAAAGACTGACAGGGTAAATTAGGATACACAGTCACCTTAATCAGGGACTTTAATTGTTGTTGTTTAACTGGGAAGATGCTACGGCAATTTCCTGAGATGAAGAACAGGGGAGGAAGAATAGGTTGCTGAGGCCAGGGGATTGGGGAATGAAATAATTTGTATAGAGTATGTAAAGTTTAAGATGCCTACTAGACACAGCTTAAATGTTCCTCAGAAGTTCATGAAGAGATGGTGTCATACATTCCGGCGTTATGGTTCTGACGAAAGTTTTATGTAAATGGAGATGAGAAGAGCCCCAAGGACAGAACTCAGGGGCCCTCCAATGTTCTGAGGTCAGGAAAGGCAGAGGAATCCAGAAAAATGATGCTGTGAAGAAGCAGGTAAACACTCTACCAAGAAGGTAGAATGTTCCAGAAACCAAGTAAAAAAATATATCAGAAAAGAAAAAGACACAATAGTCAACTACACATTATGCATGTGTGAAGATTGTTGGTAACATTGGTCATCACTTCAGGGCACTGGTGGGTGCAACAACCTCATAAAAGTGGGTTCAAAAGAGAATGAGAGACCAGTGAATATAGAGAATTTCTCCAGGGTGATTCAGTGGGAGCAGTTGCTGGAAAGGAGCTCTTTTTAAAGATGGGAGAAAGGATATTGTCTGCTGATGGGAATGAGACAGCAGGTGGGAGAGCTTTGATGCAGGGGGAGAAAAGAGTTGATTGCATAAGCAAAGAACAGGCCAGGACGTGGCTGTAGAGTAGACATTTTCTTCAAATTGCATCTACATTCTCAGTAAAATAGGAAGCAAGATCATTGGCTGAGAATAAAGGTGAGAACAAGGTGCTAGAGGTTGGAGGAGAGAACAGAAGGTCCCAGGGAGTGAGACAGTGAATTAACCAGGGGCTAGGTCTCTCAACAGTCCTGAGGGACCCATCCTGATGTCTGGTCATAAGCTTGAGTTGATCCCAGTTTATCCAGTTATTCTTTCACTCTGGGCACAGTCAATCGCTCAGATGCACATTCAGAATACCTGACTTGAACTAGTTTTTTCAAGGATTCTACAATAGAAAGACACATTGTTGAGGGTGTATGTACAGGAGTGATTAAAGGGATGGATTGTAAGCTGAGAAAAAAGGAAAGTGAAAAAATGATGGGAATTTAAGGCAGTAGGGGTACTGATTAGTGGTCCTAGTGGGCAAAGAATTGTTAGATTCAGGCCATGAGCAGGAGTGACCTGGAAAGATAGAGGGTGGCAGTCAGAAAGCAGAGTGTTTGAAATGAGTGTTTTGGAGTTTCTGTGATTAAGGGCAGAGGAATGGGTGGCTGGGATGGGATGGAGGACAAGTTCACTGGCAAGGATGAGGATGTCAGATGAAGTGTGTATGTGGCTTTGAAACTGCCAAAAATGATGACAGTGAGTCAGCACTCAGACTTTTTGATGAATGAGGCAAAGAGTCTATAAATGATTACAACTGGGCGTGGGGGAGCTGGGTTGTTTTATGGAGGAGGGAGAATCAATGCTAATAAATAGCAAAGACACCCCACACGCACATACCCAACAATGGCCAGGCATGGTGGAAAGGCTGTGGGGGAACAGCCAACTTGAGCCACGTAGGGGAAGCAGGGGCTCCAGGAAGGGCCAGGTCTGTTTCACTGTGGGACAATGAAAGGACCATCCAGCAGGAGCTGATGCTGAGGGAGGAGGTGCTGGTGGTGACCATGATTTCCAGAGCACAGGCTTTGGGTATCAGAAGCCTGGGAGCTTGAGTCAGATTGGAGAATCAACCTAGCCCCACTGGGACAGTGGTCCTGAGAAGCGATGGCCAGAGAAGCTAGGGCTTCCTGTGGAAACTGCAGAAGCTTTAAGAGCTGAGAGGCAGCTTGGGATTCCCACTGTGATCCTTAGGAGTGGCTGGGTCACCTGCTCTAGCTTTATCCTCCTTCTTGGCCCTGGTCACTTTGCAAAGGAGAGGAGAAGTTTGAGGGCAGCAGAGCCACAGAAAGGAAGGAAAGCTCAGTGTGCTTATCAGGAGGAGCAGCCATGTAAACCTCCCTCCATGCAGGAGTGGTGCCCTCTCATCAAGACAATGGGAGCTCCACCAGTTAAGCAGCGACTTGCTGAGGAACAGGGATGCAAAAGTCCAGAGAGGGGTCAAGCTGGGCCAAGTCAAGGAAAAGCCAAAGATTCCATGGGTGTCTGCCTAGGGAACACCTAAGACCGCTGTGCATCTCCATAGGAAGGACTCCCGACAGGCTCTGTCACGACCCCAGGAACTGGGGTGCTGCCCTGTCTCCCACGGATGTTTTTACACATGTAAAGGAGCAGAGCTGGCAATGGCTTTCCTGTAACATCGGTGCTGCTGCTTCCATCTCCCACGTTGAAAACAGCAATGAATTAAGAACAAAAGATTAATGTTGTTGGCCTGATGTATTATATACTCAACTTCCATGGAAACTCAGCAGGTAGTAAATCAGCCAAAAACCGTATTTAATAATGCCTAGTAAAACCCAATTTACTCACCTGCCAACCATGGAAAAGTTGATTGCTTTGTCAGAGAAACCTCATTCATTGTAGACTCTTGGAACTGCCCTAGACATAAGAATCACATTTCCCTTTTTTGGATAGAGATGATGCATTCAAAATGAGCCATAAAATAGCCTAGGAGCAACATGCCTGCTGTTAATAATAGTGCTAGATTACTTTATTTGTCATATACTCCAGATCTGTCTACCTTGGTAGCTGGCATTGTTCCTGAATTTTTAACAGGCGCCCTTATAAGGCAGCAAGAAAAGGCAAATAACCGTGGACTTGAAAAGGAAGACACGAAGAGCAATGCCCTTCCTTCCTGACTGTTTAAAACAAGTCATTTGGCTTTTGCCTTTAGGGAAGATACTAGCTTTCTGAATCACATCTTATCATTTGGTAATTGTACTGTTCAGTTTCCCCGGGGATCTTTCTGCTTCATGACCTCTGGCTTGCTGATTGGATTGATCAGAAGGAAATGATGGGAAGCTTTCCTACCCATCTCACTTATTCTGGCTGTCTATTGTCTGCCTAGCATTTTCTCCAACTTTGCACTCCTTCCTCAACAAGCTACTTGTTCCTGAGAAAATTCCGAGTGCCCTCCAGCTGCCTCCTGGATGCAAGTGCACTTCAGTACAAAAGTCTGAACCAGGAGAGCTGATCGCCGGAGAGGAGGCAAAGGATGCTGTTTGCTGGATAATTCCGTGCCTGTTCGCCTTCCTCTTATTTCTTTTACTTTTATCTATAAGTATCAGTTGTTCCAAGGTGGGTAAAATGCTTTCTGCTTTTGATTGGATTTAAGTTATACACCTGGTATAACTTAAAAGTACCCATATCTCTTCGGTGACAAAGAACTTGAAAGTTTGCATAGAAAAGAATTTAGGATTCAGAACTGCAATGGAAGACAAGGAATTTGGGCTCTGCTTCTAACTCCACGACTAGCATCCTAAAATCCATATCTTTCCCCCAGGCTGTGAATTTATGTCAATACTGGGCTCAAGCTCATGTCTGCAAATAAGCAATAATTCATAATCTATCCACTGATTAAGGTTATACATGTTTGATTGTAGCAAACTAGAATACTCTCCCTGGCTCAACTATGTCTCTTTAGAATTTTCTCACATTCATAAACAAGAGGTTGTGAATTATATAAGCCTCACTATTAATAGTAGGAGCTAAGGCTCACTCAGTATTTTAACAGATAACCATTCTTTGCAGGAAGTACTAGAGTACAATATTTCTCAATTTAGCCTGGGTGGATACATTCCCAGGGATCAGAATGTTTACAAATACATTTTTAAAAATTTTACTAATACTATAAAAATATGTGTATAATCTGAGATTATCAGCTCAGATCATATGGTTTCTGTGTTTTCATTTGGTTTACAGTTTACATACTAGCACAACATACAGATATTTTTAACTCTACACCAGGTGGTACCAGATGATGTATTTTTGAATGCATGTACTCATTTTATCTTCACAGCAACGCTACAAGGTAGATTCTATTAGCATATGCATTTTATAGATGAGGAAGCAGGCACAGAGACATCAAGTGTCATGCTTCATTTTACAAAGCTGAAACATGCTGGAGTCAGAACTCAACCAGGCAGTCTTGCTTCAGAGTTGGTAGCTCTTAACTGCATTGCTATTTTGTTCCTCCAACTGGTAGCACTTCACATTGTGAAGTGCTATCAGTTGGAGGAGCAAAATAGCAATGTAGTTCACTTCACTATTTCACAAACTGGGCTCCAAGGAATCTAGGAGATTTGTGGAGTATGCTCAAGAATTACGGAAGGTTATTTTCCTCAAAATAAATCTGTACATTTCTTAAATTTTCAAAAGCATAGGCTTTGGAATAATATCATTTGGGGTCAAATCCAGAGAAGGTGCCTATTAGTTAAGTGATGTAAGGGATGTTTCTTTCTGCCTCTGTTATAATGGGGTATTGGTCTCCCTTGTGGGGTTATTGTCAGAGTATGATGAGGCAACACATGTTCACTACTTGGCATACCATATTCAGCAAGGTTGCCCCCTCGTCCTTTTCACTTCCCCATTCCCCATATTCCTCTTGTCAGGTGGGTACAAGGTTTGTGCTAACCAAAGTACCGAAGCTGGGAGAATTTCAAGGAGAAGCACAACCATTAGGTTCACTAGTTACTGCTCTCTGTCTGCCAGGTGGACCGTTTACATAGAAGTGGAGAGGATTTAGTATGTGGACTGGATCATTCAGAAGAGATGATTGTTTGTAGACAGCTGCAGAGATGTACTGAAAATAAAGACAGGAGAAATACAGAATATTATATTCTTCTGGCAGACAAAAGACAATGATTCTAATTTCGATTCTGCCACAAACTTGTGCTGTGTTCTGGGATAAGTCTGAGCTTCTGTTTTTATGCCGAAAATTAAGGAATTTTAGTAGATCAACAGTTAAAAAAAATTTTTTTTACATAGAACCATTTCATCAATAAAACATATACCCAAAAAAGCAGATTTGTTTCAGGAAGCATAACAACTTTGACCAATTCACAGTGACTCTCTGAGGCCTAATGTGGAGAAAGATTTTATAATGAGAGAAATCTGTGATTGATTAGCAATGTCTGCCAGGGTTACAAAAAGCAGACAGGCCTCCCAGAGAAGACCATCTTGTCCAGAAGACAAATATGATAAGTAGTAAAAGACGAATATTTCAGGCTCAACCAGGAGAGATGCCAAAGCCTGGTTTACTCTCTTCAGCAAACCATCCTACTGTAGAAAATTGCTCCCAGCTTTTCCTAGTGTCTATGTTTCTAAATCTTAGAGGTAATATACTTTTAAAAAACTATCCAATAGCTAAGGCTGTGAGAAGAATTTGATACATAATTACTAAAATTGTTCCAATCAAACTCAGAAGATAAAGCAAGAATAATATTTTTATGTTGTCATTAGACCCAGCCACTACAATAATATTTTTGCCTAAAGCCTCACTTTAATTAAGAGACAAGAAATAAATTAGGCTTCCAGGGAACAGGGGTTAGTACCAGCTCATCATATTTGGCTGTGAGATGTTTAGTCTTCTCTTGGAGACACCTGCTCCATGTAATTTACTGCCTTGTGGGATGTTTTACTAACCTTTTTCTAAAGAATGAATAATGTCCCACTGTATTGCTCAGGAGAAAAAATGGCCACAGCTGGGTGAGATGCTTAGCAACTTTTACTGTGTTGAAGAGATTTGCCAAACTCAGCAATCTGAAGCGGTAGAAATTCATCATTGCATTCATCAGGTGCCTCAGTACCACATAGCATGGGGAATCTGCTCCAGCAGGTAAAGAAACAACCCTCATTAAAGTCCTGGGAAGAGATCTGCCTTGATGCCCACCAAGCTTCCAACACTTGGCACTCTCAGAACTCAGTACCAAGTTCCTTGCCCTGCATACAAAATGTCTGTTTAAGAGAACTAGAAAAAGATGAAGGGGAAGTAACACTTAATAGCTATACTCATAACTGTAAATCGTATTTTAAGAGAACTTAGAGAAACAAAAGCCCATGACTGAAGGACATTTGACAACATAAGTGAATAGTTTATACATATACCTGAAACTTCATTTTAGAGAATGACACCTTCTTCATTAATATTTGTCCTTAAAAAGTAGCTTCAAACCCATCAAACCATTTATCTGAGGTTTGCTGGACTGGACAAATTCAATAATCTTATGAAAGTATCTGGGATCTTAAGTTATTATTTTTAAAAAAGGGAAAGATTCTAAATTGGTGGTGTTCTTCTCGAAAATTCAGTATGTTGGGCAAGTCACTTCAACAAAACTAGGATTTTAGTATTTATCTATTAATTGAAATGCAGGCAATGGCAAATAAAAATGAGTTGAGGCCAGGTGCAGTGGTTCATACCTGTAATCCGAGCACTTTGTGAGACCAAGATAGGAGGATCTCTTGAGGCCAGGAGTTTGAGACCAGCCTGGGCAACATAGTGAGACCTCTGTCTCTACCAAGATAATAATTAAAAAAATGGCTGGACATGGTGTGCATGCCTATAGTTCTAGCTACTCAAGAGGCTGAGTTGGGAGGATCACTTGATTCCAGGAGTTCGAGGCTACAGTGAGCTGTGATTGCACCACTACACTCCAGCCTTGGCAACAAAACCAGAGCTTGTCTCAAAAAAAAAAAAAAAAAAGAGAGAGAAAGAGAGTCAAAATATTTAAGTCAGTGTTTTTAAATATTTAGGTTATAAGAGTATAAGCAAAAGGTCCACAAGTACATTGTGAAGACTAAAAAATAGGTCTGCCTTATTCCTCCATAACACATAAATCCTGCTGTGGTTAAGCAGGTAGGAAAGTCCTCAGGGAACCCATGCTTCTATGTCATGCATCTCCACAACCGATGTGTTTGAACTCTTCTTCCGATTCATACATCTCATTTACTCAATCAGCACATAAAAAAAATAACTCAGAGCCATCAGCCATGCGCAAGTCAAAACCACAATGAAATGCCATTTTACACTCACTAAGATGGCTATAATAAAAAAAGGCAATAACAAATGTTGGCCAGGATGTGACAAAATCGAAACCCTCGTACAGTACTGGTAGGATTGTAAAATGGTGCAGCTGCTGTGAAAACCAGTCTGGCAGTTCCTCAAAATGAGGTTAAACATAGAGTTACCATATAACCCAGAAATTCCACTGATAGGCTTATATATCCAAGAGAAGTAAAAATACATGTCCACATGTACATGAATGCTCACAGCAGTATTATTCACAATAGCCAAAAACTGGAAATAGCCTAAATGTTCATTAACTGAGGTATGGATAAATTGGAATATGATATATCCATACAATGTTATATATGACAATAAAAATAAATGACGTTAAAAAAATAAAAAAAAGAGTACTACAGCAAAGAAGCCAGTCATAAAGAACCATATAGTATATAATTCCATTTTTTTATGATAGGAACAGAAGAGGAAATCTGTAAAGAAAGAAAAGTAGAATAGTTATTGCCTAGAACTCATGAGCCTAGGGGAAATGGAGAATGAGTATGATAGCTATTGGGTACAGGGTTTCTTTTGGGGGAGATGAAATGTCTCCCCCAAACTTATTGCACAAGTCTGTGAATATAATAAAAACCTTTGAATTATACCCTTTAGATGGAAGAATCTATGACATGTGAATTATATCTTGATAAAACTATTATAAAACTTTTATAAAACTATTATAAAAGAATAACAAGGAGAAACCCCAGAATATTCATAGTCCAGATTAGCCAAAGAGGACAATGAATCCATGGATCAAAAGAGAGAGAAGAAACATATTAATTCAGTATGTGGTAAAATTTCCATTTCCAATCAGCACAAAAGTCATGAAAAAAATTATTTCATTGATTAGTTTAATACACTGTGACAGAAAAGTTGGCTATTGATCTATGAAAGAAGAATAAAGTTAGATACTATGCTTACAGTATACATAAAAACAAATTCCAAATTGGCCTAAGATGTAAATGGGCAAAATAAGTTTTATAAAAATAATAAAAATAAGCAAATAATCTTATAACTTTGGCATGTAGAAGGTCTTTCTAAACAAGAAGACCTGAATGTTCTAAAGGAAGTGGTAGACAGTTGTGTTTACTTGAAAATCGAAACAATTTATGACAAAAATGATATAAAGTTGAAAAATGAGAAATATATAAGAAATACATATTATGTATATTATAACAGAAAAACTTCTTAATGCACAAAATACAGAAGGAGTTCTTACAAGTCCCGAAGTAAAAAAATAATCAATTTTATTATTGATTGTGCATATGCTTTTTACGGGAAAAAGATATGAACAAGCAATTAACAGATAAAGAAATTCATACGGCCAATAAACACTTGAAAATATACTCATGGAAATCCAGTATAAACAACATGTTCCTTTTTTATCTACGTGATTAGCAAAAATTAAAAAGATTGTAAACATCTAATGTTGGCGGGAAAAGACATTCACTCTCATACTATGTGGGTGGAAGATAAATCGGTATATGCTTCTGGGATCAAAATTTGGCAGTGTCTATGTCATTTCACATTCGTATGATGTTTGCAGTTCCAATTTAGGAAATTAATCTTAAGAAATATCTGCACAGGTGCACAAAAATTTAAGTAAAGATTATTTGTGAAAGCACTGTTTGTAATAGTAAGAAACTGGGAAAAACTTAAAAAGTCTGTTACTGGGAGATTATCACCTGAACTGCAGTACATTCCTACCATGCAATAGTATGCAATTGTTAAAATACTATACAGTGACATAGAAAGCCCTCTGAGATCTATTCTTAAGCAATAAAAAACAAATCTCAAAATAATAAACATGTAAAGATTCCATTTATGTAAGACATATGTGTAAATAGAGATGATGATCCACAGATACCCTTACTATGGGGCACGTGATGAAGAGGGAAGGTGCCTCTTACTCTACAGCTGTTTAATTTTTTTCAATGAGTAGGTTTCTATGTAGGATTTTATAAATCTTAGTGGATGCTTAAAATGATAAATGATATAGTTTAGATTAATTCTAAGTTCCTTTCCAGCTCTCTGCATTAATGGCTCTGTAAGTGTCTGTAGCTACTGTCTCCATCTGCTTTCATCACTGCAGAGGCAGGCAACAAGACCCTGGGAGACAGTCGACTTTCAGACTTGAAGTCGCATCCGATCTGCAAAAATGCACACGAAGTTAGCTCTCTTTCCTTAATCAATGACATGATAATATCACACTGAGCTTACCTTGGTATCAAAAGCAAAACGCGGGTTTGATGGCATGAATCAGGAGATGGCCGACAATGCGGTGCTTGAAGGCTGAAGAGAGTGCTGATTTAGACTCTCCTTAGCTAGACTGACTGCAAAACTGAATACACACAGGGACCTGCAAAGAGGAAAACAGGGGCAGGGGAATGCGGGGTGCTCTGTGGTTTCCCCATCTGTCCTTTGATCCTTTGCTGTTTAGGAGAACAGGTGAGTTAGCAGAGAACACAGGGTGGCCGTCAGAGTGTTTGCTGTAACTTAGGAAATGGACTCTGGAGAGCTCTACTCTGTGAATAAACTGTGCCCAGTTATTTGAATTTATGGCTAAGCTTGGTGGGATATCTGATTCCAGTTTGGGTTGTAGCTATCGCGTCACCAGAAATGTAAGTAAGAGTCAGAAAAACTGGGCCCAAAATGTACACAATCTTGGTTAGGAAATGTTGGTGTAAAACAAAAGAAAACCTCTCAGGCTATAATTTCCCACACTTTCCAGTAAATAAAAAAATATATATATCATTTATATATAAGTAATACATACTATTTTAATGTCATATAATATGTCTAAATTA
Source organism: Ateles fusciceps (assembly GCA_036589455.1). Taxonomy (NCBI): domain Eukaryota; kingdom Metazoa; phylum Chordata; class Mammalia; order Primates; family Atelidae; genus Ateles; species Ateles fusciceps. Next base: position 3,158,704 of record JAZHEH010002229.1, read on the forward strand.
CTTATATATTTTTCTATTATATATATTTTGATTTATATAATATATAATTATATTTTGTATTATATATTTATATTATATAATTATATATATATAACAGTAATAGAATATAATTATAATTACAGCAACACAGAGAATAAAACTGGAACACGAAAGTTAGGAATTGGGACTTTCCCCTTTCCCCTTCTCCCTTCTCCTCTTTCTTCTCTCTCTTTCTATCTCTCTGTCTTTCTCTCTCTGTCTCTCTCTCTCACACACACATACCCCTCTTGCTACTTCTCAAAGACCAAGTGTTATTTCCTTCACTTTCTCATGTTTACTTCTTCCTGCCTTCTGTCTGTCCATCCATCCGTCTCTCTCTCTGTCTCACTCAGCTGGCTTCCTTTGCGTTAAAGTCTAAAATGGCCTTGACTTCAAATAGGCACCCTTATCTGACAACCTCATCTTTTGATATCCAAATTCTAAACCAGAAAGACACATGTCCAGTTGTCTCAGACCAGCCTAGGAGTTGGTTTCCTAGTTCTGATGGTCGCTCCTCATCTTAACAATGAGAAAACCAGAAGACAGACAGCACCAAGAGCTGCAGGCGGCTGAGCACAGATTCCAGCGGAAGGAGATGACAGTGGGAGGAATGGTCAGCATTCCAAAAGGGCTGGATTGCACAGAGGGGCAGCATCGCAAGAGTGGGAAGGGCAGTGGAACAATGCGGCCTCCTCCGCAAGAGTCGCACCTGTTATTCAGCCCCTGCTTCGGCGTTCCAGAGACGAGGTTCCCTGCTGCGGTGAATCCCAGTGCTGGACAACTCTAAGCAGATGATGGTTCTTCCTGGTGTTGGTTCTGAACCCTGCCCCTCCTTGTCCACCAGCCTTTCATTCTGGGAGACATAGCCGTCAACTCTGGGAAGACTCTGCAGGGGGCATATTTCTGAAAATTCTATTTCCACAGATAGTGTGAAATCAGTAAAGGAAAATGCTGCTTCTGACTAGAGAGCTCTTCCACGCTGTATTCTTACTCTGTGAGTCTCTGGGTTGACTGCTGATTTCGTTCCTTAACTTGCACATTCATTTATTTGATAAATATTTGTTTCATGTTTATAATATAATAAGTACTACACTCAACACTGCACCTTCAGTGTGACCAACAGGCACACTGTCTCTGTCCTCAGGGCCCTCGTGGCTTAATGGGATCTTATAAAAATAGTCACATATGTGATTTTCACTGTGATGAAAGTGCTGTGAGAGAAAATACAGGGGAGCTGTGTGATTGTAGGAGACCAGCCTGGCCTGGGTGAGGAGGGATGTCTTTTCTTAGGAAGTGACATGGAAGCTGGAGGACAGGAGCGTGAGGGATCAGTCCAAGTGGGCAGTGAGGTGCCATCACCAGGACAAGGAGCATCCTCAAGTCCGGGATGCAGGAGGACGTCCAACCCGGCTGAGTAACAAAGAGGATGTCAGCCTGGCTGGGGGTTTAGTGAGCAGCGGGGATTGCAGAGGGCGAGGAGGCTCTGACGCAATCACAGCCTCAGAGCACGACCTGAAGAACAAAGAAAAGACATTTAAAAATTTAAAGCAGGCCAGTGACATGATCATGTTGTTGTTAAAAGATTACTGTGCTGGGTGTGGTGGCTCACACCTGTAATTCCAGCACCTTGGGAGGCCAAGGCGGAAGGATCGCTTGAGCCTAAGAGTTCAAGACCAGCCTGGGCTACGTGGAGAACCCCCGCCTCTACCAAACAAAATACAAAAAAACAATTAGCCAGATATGGTGGTCCACGCCTGTAATCCCAGCTACTTGGGGAGGTTGAGGCAAGAAAATCGCTTGAATCTGGGAGGCGGAGGTTGCAGTGAGCTAAGATAGTGCCACTTCACTCCAGCCTGGGCAAGAGAGTGAGCTCCTGATTTAAAAAAATAAAAATAAAATCAATTACTCTGTCTGCTCTATAAAGAGTAGGTCAAAGGAAAGGAAGAGTGAATGGGACGAAACCAGGTAGGAAGTATTGCCAAACTCCCAAAGACAGACGGTGGCAATTTAGATTAGACTGGGGAAGTTGGGCAGCAGATTTGGAAAGAAACTGACACATTTCAAGTATATTTCAGGCAGAATTAGAGGACTCTACGATTACACACAAGGGAGATTGAGAGGTGTTTCTTTGCAAGACATATTTATTGAGATGGAGAGCCCTAATACTGGAGAAGAGTAGTGAGTCAGTGTGAGATCCAGTACTTAAGCTATTCAGAGACATCCAAATGGAAATGTCAGGACTCCACATGGGGGAAAATGCTGAAGGCCAACGTCTGGAGCACAGTCACGCCTCACTTCACGACAGGAATGTATTCTGAGAGATGTGTATTAGGTGATTTTGTCACCGTATGAGCATCATAGAGTGTTCTTGTACACGCCTACATGGTATAGCCTGCAATTCACCTGGGCTCTAAGGCACAGCCTATTGCTCTGAGGCTACACACCTTAGCAGCACGTGACTGTACTGAATCCTGTAGCCAGTTGTAACACAATGGTAGGTATTTGTGCATCTAAATGTTGGTAAGGTACAGTAAAAATACGGTATCACAGTCTTATAGAACCATCATTGCTTATGTGGTGCGTCACTGGCCATAACGTTATACGATACACGACTGTCATTCTAACTGGAATCCTCAGGGTAGCCATTATCTAATTGCTCAGGAGCAAGCTGTCTTCTATCAAGACTTTCATAGTGAGTCTAGTTTTTGGCTCTTTCGTAATCAGGCAAATGTGATCATCAAAACGCAAACGATTGTTTTGTGAATAAAGCATCTTGCATAAATATGTTTATCTTTGGTGTTTATTGAAATCGAGACAGTGTCACAACTCACCCGTCATTTTTCATCCTGACACGACAATTTGATTATCCTTTCCTCCCTGATCATCTCTTTACCTGTTGTCATCTGTCCACATGAGCAAGCTGATGGCGGGCTCTAGAGTCTCCGGAGGGAGTATGTGGTCATTGTGTGATAGTTTCAGCAGGACACACTTATAATTAGGGCCCAGTCTAGGAATCAGGATGCATGCAAGCATTGCTCTGATAATAAATAGTAAGTGACACTTTCAAAAATGGTTGATGAGAAACCATCTGCTCAGAGCCGCAGTAGAGCAGAAGCCCAGGGCGAGGCCGGTCCTCAGAGCCTGTGCCTGTTGGCTGAGGAGCCCAAAGCCCTTGCAGGCAGACCAGAAAGGACAAAAACTGTACAGGACAGAGGCAGGCATGAGTTCAAGCCTTTTCAATTCCAGATCCCTCACCTTGTACTCCTCAGCACCTCCTTTCACTTCATCAAAGCCCACAAAAGTGCTTCCTTCTTTTCAGCAGCCGATCTTGAGGGTCTTAGAATGCCCTGGAGTTGATCCAACACGCAGATTCCCACCTTTTCATTACCCCCAGGACACTCAGAGTCAGCCACCTGGGGTGCGCTGGGGAGTTTGCCTTCACAGTGACTGAAGGTGATTTGGATGCAGGTGATTCTCAGATGTTTGGTCTTGACTTGAGCATCTATTTTTCCTTTGTGATGCTAGTCTTGACTGCCAAGATGTAGATGAGCTGTCAAACTCTCTCAGGCCCCCGCTCCCCCATGCCCCCATTTACCCCTTTTAATTGATTTGGTCTGAAGGTCCCTGGCCTACAGAAACCTTTGACTCGTCTTTATCCAAGCTCTGACCGGCCTCACCATGGGACAAGCAGCTTCTCCAAATGGCCGCACATCTTTATTTGTGTGCACTGAGGCTGCTGCAAATGAACCTAGAGCCATGGGGCATAGTGGGGCCATAGACCAGCTTCACAGGGATGGTGGAACTCGGAAGGGGGCTCCCAAGGCCACCTACTAGTAAGGACGGACATAGGAGCAGAAGTGTGACTGCAGGTAGAAGCCAGGGCAGGAGGGCAGGAGGTGGGCTGGAGTGTCTCCCTCCCCCTCAGACTTTCTGCAGGGTTACACCCTGTCCTTCAACGCTCCATGACTTTACCCAGTGGCTCCATTACTGCGCCCCAGTGACGACAGCATTGACTCATCGCAGAGACAAAGTAGCTTCTGTTTTGAAGCTCCAGTTTGTGCATCCGTGCTGCACAGCCGGGGGAGGAGTTTTCCAGTCACCTGGGGAGAGCACATGTTGCCTCTGGCCCAGGGTTGACCTTGATGCCGTTGCTGGAAGACAAAAGGGCCTTCCGTGACGCAGGGGCCAGTGGAGCACCGTGGTCAGCTTCCGTTCTGGCTCCGGATTTCTAAGTCTTTTCACTGCTCTTCTCTGGAAAGAGTGACTGTTCTGGGGACGTCTGTATGTCTGCGGTTTTCCTGCTAGTCAGACTGTCATTTGGAAACGTCAGCTGGAGCAGCTTCCAGGTGCGAGAGTCTGCTTCCCAGGCTGTCTTCTCCCCCGGGTGCCTGGACATCTGCCTGTATCTCAGGCACACCCAGCTCTGGACACACAGAGGAGTCAGCAGGAACCGGCTTCTGTGCATCACTCGGTTCCAAACCCTGGTGTAGAGGAAAGGCCACATCCAGGCAGAGGACAGGGGCAGGCAGGCAGGCGTGCAGACTAGTCCCCTCAAAGTGGTACTGGGCTGGTTGACCACTGTCTGAAGTCTGGCACTCATCTTGCTGCTTCAGGGACCAGGGGCCCTTTGGATTAGGGATGTTGACTCACCCTAATGAAACTCACTAGAAAATAAGAATGGTGTTTTTTTTTAATTTTAGAATGAGAAATTTAACTGTCAGGTGGACCAGATGTTCACATCGGCCTGACTAACACTTTCCCTCCCTGTGGGCAAGCTATATGTGGAGCTAAATATGGAAACATCATTTGGTGGGGAATAGAGCTGGAGAACAGAGTTATGTTTTAAGGGAAACTGGGATTTGTTTTACCTAGGGATGGTGAGACACACAGAAATGGAAATGACTGTCACGAAGGAAGAAGTTCATACTCACAGGTCCTTAGAAACAGGAGGCGTGGCACAGCACGCAGGGCCATGCGGGAAACCCTAGGGTCTGTCGGAAAGCAGAGGAGGAAGAAAGAAGGGTGCGGGGGGGCCTTTATTGTTGTTTCCAGGGGAAGGAGAAGGTAAGACAAAGTAAACAGGCTTAGGATTGGCTACTTTAAATCATTTCAGGACTCTGGGGTGCAGGGGCTGTCCCTGGTTGTTTGGTACCTGGCCCTGGGATGATCCGGGGAGGGGATAGTGGTCCAGGGTGTGAGAGCCCCACAGAGGGGGTGGTTGGGAGTGTGGGCTCTGGATGGGTTGGTCTGTATTTGAAAGGCATGCTCGTGGGTGAATTGTTATCTATCCCCAGAAATTGACTAACCCTAAGTGGGGCAGTCCCTCCAGGGTCAGCAAGAGCCGCAGATGTCAAAGCATCAAAAATACAGAATAAAAAGACACAAGGGATTCATACAATATATAATTTATGTATTTATATGCACATATGAAAGATTTGAATGTTAAAAGAGTACATGAGTTCATTCCACAAACACTCATCAAATACCTACAGCACATCAGGCGCTGTGAACAAGTTAGATATATTGTTCCTGCTCTCTTGGTGCTCAAGTTTAGCATCAGTCACCGAAATCTCAGGAAGTCCCACCTTCAAAATAAGGATATACTTGACAGGTGGATCCGACGCACTGTTGCCGTGCAGAGCCCTTCCTGATGAGCACTGCCCGTGTCTGACTCTGTCTCTCCTTCCTCCAACTTTGCATTCCTGTTCCACCCATTTCCGAAGGATATAGTCCTTACTTGCATAGGTTGATGCAACTAATTAAGTCATAGACACCCTCTCTGGCCTGGTATCCTTTCGAGTCCTTTGAGTGGCTTTTCCTATCTTAGTTCTGATGAGTCCTGTGCTGATTTCATGGTTTCAAGGACATTTTTACAAGAACTGTCTTCAGGCTGGTTTCACACATCCTAAGAAAGAAAAATTGGGAAACTGATTGCAATATATGATTTCTTAGTTGAAGCTGTCCCAGAATCACACCAATTCCCACTGTCCCGGGGAATAAATCCTCATCACACTCCCCTGGTATGGCTTTCAGAGGGTACAAGAGAGAAAGACTGGAATAAAATCTCCATCTTCAGACACTGGCCTCAGAGAACATCCTAAGGAGGCCGTGTGTCTTCAAGAACCTCTGACAGACACATTGTTTTTGTACACAGCCCCATTATCTAAAGAGAGGGCCAATGTTAGCACAGTGCAATATGTGGATTACTTTAGCTTTTGTGAGCTCACATGTCCAGTTCTACAATGTGATTTTTAGGTATTTTGTAGCTCAAAATACAGTTTTCACTAGGAACACAGTTATAAAAGTCGGGCTCCCAGGCTGGTTCCCCTAAAACGACTTTACTTTTCCAAGGAAATCCAAATTTGGAGATGAACATCTTAAGCAAGAAGTATGCAATTACCTGAGCTGAAAATCCCAGTGCAGAACCAAGCAGCCAGGGGAGTGAGGCCATCAGTACAGAAACACCCAGGACCACATCAGGGAAGGCCCCTGATCACATAAAGAGAAGGTGTCACCACGTGCCACTGGACATGTGATGATGTAAACTGGACATGTGATGAAGTAAAAACGTGAAACATGGGTATCTTCCACGGGGTCAGCCCTACCACAAAGAGGTAAGTCTTGTTTTTAGCCGTTACCATCCATGTTCCCCATTAGCATCACGATATTCTTTCCTGGGCCCTCCACTCCCTGCTAAATATCAGTTATCGGATCAGTTAGGATTGCATTTGGGCTCGACAGGACAGAAAAGCTCAGATGAGTTTAAATAAGACTTCTTTCTCCATCATGTTAAAAAGCAATTATCGTGGCCAGAAGTGCAGAGCAATCATGGTTCCAGGAAGTCCACCGGCCCCTAGATTCCTCTTCTGTTCAGAGCATGCGCCCCTCATTCCCACCTTCCAGGGAAGTCGCCACAACTCTGGCCATCAGCAGAGTGCCCTGGGCCGCAGGAGGGGGTGGCAAGAACAAAGGTACCCTCTTCTCCCAGATGGTCTACTCTTTCTATTTATGTCTCATTGGCCACAACTAACAACAAGAGAACTTTGGAGATAATCTTTTAGCTGGACACGTTGTCAACCAAGTCCAATTAGGGCTCTGTCACTTAGGAAGAAGGAGAGAACGGTTGTTGACGTGGACAGCCAGTAGTCTCTGCCACAGGGAATAGGTGATTAAGATTTCTTATGTTAATGTCATTGGCCTCAGCTGGGGTTAAGAGTAACAGCTGCCATTTATTGAGTGTTTACAATGCTTGTGCAGGGTCCAAACCTAAGCATTTGAAATACATTCTCTTTTAATTCTCATAGGGATTCTATGAATCAGGCAATTATGATCCCAGTTCTGTGATGTGGAAACTGAGGCCCATAGTACACACCAGTAGATGGCAGAGCTGGGATGTGAATTCTGTGAATCTCACCTGCTATGAGGCCTGCGAATGTCTGTAACTGATGGCGGTCGCCATGGTGTTTCCCAAGATTCGGGCCAGCCTGTGCAGGACAGCGGCTGTCCTGGCTCATGTCAGGAGATGAGCGATCTTCCCATGGCTGAACTTGGGCGTTTCCTTGTTTCACCCTTGACTGGAGCTTGCCCTCCCGCCGGGGGCAGGGCTGAGTGGAGAATCGGAATTTCTGCAATCTCCTTGCCACAGTTTGGCTCTCATGAGCTCACACGGTGCCACCTTGTCAATCCTGTTTTCTTTCTGTGTCTGCCATTGGTGGCTCCAATTACATTGTTCTAGTCCTGGGCAGAGAAAAGGACGCGAACAGCAGCACCTGCCAAATGAGAAATGTGCTGCTCTGCTAGCAGAGGTCACGCATCAGAGCTGAAGACGTGAACAGGAAACGGAGCTGCGGTGGAGACCAGGAGGGGGGCACTTAGAGGGGGGGACGCTGCATCCTCGGGAGATCCCGTGTCCTTGGCCGTAATGTCCACACCAGTGGAACACTTAGTGAGGGACTCCAAGATGGTGTTGGAGGTGACCTGGGTGCAATTATTACGACTATCCCTACCTTGCAGACAGGAGCCTCAGATCAAAGAGATGCAGTCACTTACTCAAGTCCATTCAAGTGGAAACATGCCTGGGCTGGATTCTTTCTACCACTCCGAGATCAGGAGCAAAATCTGGACTGAGGATCAGACTCCGGAGTGGGGTCATGGAGACGCAAACACGTTAGTGCAGCAAAGTAGAAACCAACAGACGAGGTCAGTCCAAAGCAGGTTCACGAGCTACTTTCCCTGTGTATTCTTCAGAACATCCAGCCCAGGCATAGGCACTTAAAATATAATGAATGCTGAGGAGTATTCTCTCACCACCATGTCTCTGTGACCTTTGGCTTCACTGAGCCTTCACTGATCTTCATTGCCCAATGGAAAAGGCGTGAGTCAGCCTTCCTTTCCCCGACAATGTTAACACAATGATCCTAAGAGACTCAGATAATAGCTATGAGCCTGCTGGGAAATTATACCCAATGAGCTCTTACAATTGGCCAGACGTTTGAAATACGGTGTTATAATTTCATTCTCACCACAACACCATGAATTTTATGTGATTATATTAATTTTACCAATGAAAGGCCAGCAGCTCTGAAAGGTTAAGCAATGTCTAAAGACACACAGCAGAATTGGACTCAAAATAGTTTTTACACTAACGTCCATATATTTCTCTTTTTATCCTCTTTCCCGCATAGCATTATGATTTTAGTTCATAACAAACCTTGACTGAGCATCTAGCATATTCTAGGCACTGTAGATACAATGGTCAATAAGATACAATCCCTCCCCTTAAAATAAGATTGCTTATGGATTTATGCAAAGAAGAATAGCTTGGGCCTGGTGTGGTGACTCACATTTGTGATCCAGCACCTCGGGATGCTGTGGAGGATTGCTTGAGTCCAGGAGTTCAAGGCTGCAGTGAGCTATGACGGTGCCACTGCACTCCAGCCTGGATGACAGAGTGAGACCCTGTTCTTAAAAAAAAATTGTTTGAGCAAAAATGATACCGTTTTATGAGTGCTGGCAAATGTGTGATCGAGCGTGATGGCCTCTGGAAGTTCTCCCTTCACTAAGCAAAAACTTGCACAACCCATGAGTGAAAACAAGCAGCAAATCCCCGTGCCTCCTGTGGGGTGCAGAGCCAGTGTACAGGCTGCACTGTGCAGACAGAAGGTCGACCTGAAGTGAATGTGTTTGCACAGTTGCCTTGGAAAGATGCCTGGGGCACCGGCTCTGCCCGGAGCCGGCTGGCAGAAGGAAGAGAGTTCACAAGCTCCCTGTCCCTTCCCACAACCCCTGCTATCTTGTCAAAGCACACAGCCAGCCTGTGAGGAGGAGGGGACGCCACACCAGGGAGCCTGAGGCCTCACCTGAGGGCCCGCTGCTCTTGCTAACCCAAGTCAGGTACACGTGGCCTGCACGGCCTCTGAAACCAGAGAACTGCAAAGTCAAAGCAGCTGAAGTCAAGAAGATTCTTTTTGCCTCTCAAAGGAATAGCAGGGCTGTCTTTGATTCCTCTGTTGAGCTCCAGGCCCAAGGGCGAGGCCCACCTCCTTCAGGGACTGGGCAGGGGGCTGTCTGTGGGAATCCGTTTTCCAGAGGCTCCGCTGGAGTTCCCAGGGAAGACAGCCTGCCTGAGCACCCACGGGAGCTGGCACTTACTCCCAGCCTGGGCCTGGTCAGGAGGGTGATGGTATCTGCACAGTGTTATTCCTTGAGGCAGTTCCCATCGTTTCAAACATTGCCCAGGGAGTTATTTTACAGAACAAATAGCAACTGGTCTCCTACGTGAGTTGGGGGAGGGCAATTGAGAAGGAAATCTGAGCCAGGGTTTTAGCTCACAAAATTAAACTGGAAGAAACTGTCAGCCTCTTGTCAAGCCATTTTATAGAGCCCAAGCCCTAGTTGCTAAGTGGCCAGCCCCACGGAGCTTCGCCGCCTCCTCCCCCGCTCCTCCCACTCTATGCAATGGTCACTCTCATGACCCCTCAGAGCTCCGTGAAGACCTTGGCAACAAGGAAGTCAACTCCCAGCGTGGGAATGAGCACTACAGGAGAGAGGACGGAGGTGGGGTGGAGGGGAGGGTGGAGGGAGGGTGGTAGCAGACTATGTTCACCCAGGAGGGACGCGTAGGACAAACCAGACGGCACCAGGGGGATGGTTATTCCCCTCTCCCAGTGGCCCGGGCTGACTGCAGTGTGGGAGGCTCCTGGGGACAACGGCACTCCTGTGGGGGCTGTGACCTTGGAGAGTTGGGCTCTGTTTGCCTCTCTCAGCCTTGCTATTGGACGATTGTTCTCTTTCTCAGACTCGGCCACATTCATCTGCCCCAGGGGCTAGCCGTATCTTTAGGTGGATGAACAAGACCTTGACAGGGAACCACTTTGAAAGGAAGGAGAAATGGCCAATTTCGAGCGATCGATAGGGCAACAACTGGCTTGCAAAAGTTCCAGATATTTATTAGTTGGCACATAGAAGGAGAGGCGGGCACCCCCGGCATGGTGGTGAGATTGACAGCTCCTTCCTGGAGGAGAAAGTGGGTCAGCCTTTGGGGCGTGTAGCCACTGCAGCAGCACAGGGGTGTCATGCTGTGTGGCTGCAGGCCTGAAAGTCGTCAGGATTTTAGTTTGGGGATCTGTGTTTTATGAATGAAAGCTCATGGAACTGTGCAGCACACACAGGGGCTTGCTTGGCCCCATGTGGTCCTCCTGCTGCTGCCTCCCAGGGATGGCACCTCTGCTGCTGGCTTCCCTGTTCCCTGGCACCGGGTCCCACTTGGCTTCCCTTTCCCCTCCCAGCAACCTCTGCCATCTTTCCACCCAGTGGGGGGCCTGAGGCAGGTGTGGGGGACAGGAAAGGCTGGCACTCATGCTCCATACACCTTGGCCCAGGACATGGAAGTGTCTGTCCCCAATTCAACATGGTGGCTGCAGGTGACCTAGCACGGGGGAGCTTCTGGTTTACCCCTTATCCAGGAGGTGATCTTGGTCTTGGCCCAGGGTGTCTCCCTTGGAAGGCGCCGTGAACCGGAATGCTGGTCGTGTGGGAAGGGGAGAGTGCCTGCCTTGCCCCAGCTCAGGGATGGTATGTCAGTGTGATGGCTGGGAGAAGGGGGCCCTCCTAGTAGCAGGATGGGGTCCGCAGGAGCCTGAAATGATCTATATCTGCAGGGGAGATATCCCTGTGCTCAAGAAGAAGACTTCAATGTCTTCTAATGTTTTGTTTTGTTTTGTTTTGTTTTGTTTTTTTTGAGACAAAGTCTTGCTCTGTTGCCAAGCTGGGGTGCAATGGTGCAATCTCAGCTCACTGCAACCTCTGCCACCTGGGTTCAAGTGATTCCTCTGCCTCAGCCTCCCAGAATAGCTGGGACTTTGGCGCTCACCATTACGCCTGGCTGTATATTTTTTTGTATTTTAGTAGAGACAGGGTTTCACCATGTTGGCCAGGATAGTCTCAATCTCCTAACCTCGTGATCCAAAAGTGCTGGGATTACAGGGGTGAACCACTGCACCTGCCTGGCCATTGTTTTTTTAGATGGACTCTGTTGCCAGGCTGGATGGAGTGCAGTGGCGCGATCTCGGCTCACTGCAACCTCTGCCTCCTGGGTTCAAGCGATTCTTCTGCCTCAGCCTCCCGAGTAGGTGGGACTACAGGCACGTGCCACCACGCCCAGCTAATTTTGGTATTTTTTTTTTAGTAGAGACAGGTTTCGCCGTGTTGGTCAGGATGATCTCAATCTCCTGACCTTGTGATCCGCCTGCCTCGGCCTCCTAAAGTGCTGGGATTACAGGCGTGTGCCACCTCGCCTGGCTTCTTCTAATGTCTTCATTGGCTATTAAATAGCCAAAAGACACCATGGCAAGTAGAGAGAAAGAGAGAGAGAGAGGAAGAGAGGAAACAACTTACATTTTAGTATCTATAACAGCACTCATTTTCTGCTTTTTGAGCAAGGAGCCCTGAATTTTTACTTCACACTGGGCTTCAAATTATGCAGCTGGCCCTAGTGCACACAGCCCGGGGACCTTGACCAACAAAGCTGGCCTTGCCACTTTGTCTTACTCTCTGCTCTTAACAAAATGGTTATGGTCAAACTACCTGCACTCAGAGCAGCAGCCAGCCAACCCTGGTGACTGATCTGGTGCCGAATGGAAGGCACAGACGTGCTCCCTTCCCAGACTTTGTCCTGTCTCCAGAAGTTGTCTGGGAGATGTCTCAGGGAGCAGAACCCCTGCAGTGAACATTGGCCACTGGCTTCTTTCAAGATGATCGTTTTATGTCAAGATCCTGATTTTGCTTTTTGAATGGAGACTGGCAGAGGGGCAAAGCCTGAATTCCTTTGTCTAGCAGGTAAGAAGGCTCTGCATCAACTACCTGACCTCAGCCACGGTGGAGTGGGGGAGGCACCCATCACGGGCCAGAATCAAGCAAAGCTCTTAATTCTAACATCTCCTGGATTATCAGCCGCAGCAGAAGATGAGGGGAGTAGGAGAGACGGAGGGGATACGCAACGCTTGGACCTGAGCCTGTGAGAACGCATGGACTTTTCCAGGCTGAACTTCTTTCCTTTGCTTCTTTTCTAATGGACCTCAGGTGCACAGTATTGACTTGACTGCATTGCTACATTCAAAGCCAACTTAGCCCTGTGAAAAGCCCTTCTTTTGCCTTCTTTGATTTTACTTTTTTCCCCTTTAGCTCTAACCCTCCACCCCACCCACCTTCAGCACTTTGCCACATTCATGAGGTACCTATCATCCATCCATATCATTCCAGTTCTGGCCAGCTGGTGCAGGGAATTTGTCTTTGTCTGAGATTTTAATCTGTACTGCTCTCATTGCTGGTGAGGCTGAGAATCTCTTCACTGTATTTTAGCCTTTGAGCTTCTCCTTCTGTGACAGGCCGAGTCGTATGCGTCACCTGTTTTTCCATTGTATTTATCTTCTATTGTATTTATCGTATATTAATTTATACATATTTATATTTACAGAAAATGTGCTTTGTTCTTTTGTGGTGTGTTGTTTCAAATAATATCAAAATAGCATTGCGATGAGTCTTTTCCTTTCACTCATTTTCACACTTAACAGTATGTTTTTGAGGCGTAATCGTCGGCTCTCTGGAGATGGAGTTTCTGGCTTCTGATTGCTGCAAGAAATCTGGTGGTGTTAACAGCTCAGATTGACCGTCCCTCTAGTGAGGACACCTCGGCCACCCCAACAGCAGCAGTGCCATGATGAATATCCTCAGACACGCTCCCTTGTGCACAGAGGCGCACATTTCTTTTGATATATACACATATACATATGTATATATATATGCAAAGATGTGTAATATGGTATTTCCCTCCTGAATTTCACTAAACATTGCCTGGCTGCTTTCCAAATGGCGGCACTAGTCCACACGAACTCCCATTCCTCCCACATCCTCACCAATTGCTTTTTCTCCAGGATTCTAGTCTGGCCAAGTGGTGTGGGGAATTTGTATTTCTCGGATTTTAATCTATACTGCTCTCATGGCTGATGAGGTTGAGAATCTCTTCATATGCTCATTAGCCTTTGAGCTTCTCCTTCTAGGACAGGCCTACTCGTATGCATCGTCTGTTTTTCTACTGTGTTTATCTTCTTTCTCTGCCTGATTTGCAAAAGTTCCTTATAGTTTCGGAATACCAAGTATTTGTCAGGTATAGAATATTTTTGGATATTCTTTTTCCTCCGTCTGTTCATCCAGACTCTGTTGCTAGTTATCAAACAGAAATCTTTAGCAAAGTCAGTCACATCATTTCTCTCTTCTCGTGTGTCTTTTTTGTATTTTGTTTAATAAAACTTTTCCTCATCAAGACTCTAAAGATATCCTTCTGCATTTTCTTCTAGTTTTATGGTTTTAAAGGTTTCTTCTAGCTTTTATAGCTTTGCCTTTATAGTTAGGCCTATGATGAATTGGGAGTCTTAAAAATTTTAATTTTATGGAGTACTGGATTGGCTTTTTATGATTCTATAACTTTTCACACCAACAGAAAAAGTGGGAATGAATATCAAGGAATCACCAGGGAAAGGGCTGTGCTTCCTGCCCCAGTGTTTAGTGTACATCCCCTGGTCTGGCCTGGAGGCTCCCGAGCCTCTCCCCTCAGTCACGCAAATGTGCTGCATGTCAAATGGCCCATGTGTTTGGGAAGCCAGTGGGTGTGTGAGGAGGGGTGTGGCACAGAGGAGATGGTGCTGGGCTGTAGGTGACAGGCATGGCTGGGCTTTATTTTGAGGCAGAGGGTAGCACCAAAAGCAATTTATTTTTTAATTAATCAACGAATTAATTTTTTGAGAGGGAGTCTCGTCACCCAGGCTGGAGTGGAGTGGTGTGATCTTGGTCACTGTAACCTCCACCTCCTAAGTTCAAGCAGTTCTCCTGCTTTAGCTTCCTGTGTAGCTGAGATTATAGGCGTCCGTCACCATGCCGTGCTAATTTTTATATTTTAGTAGCGACACGGTTTCAGCATGTTAGTCAGGCTGGTCTTGAACTCCTGACCTCAAATGATCCGCCCGCCTTGGCCTCCCAAAGTTCTGGGATTACAAGCGTGAGCCACCGTGCTCAGCCTGCGCTTTATTTTTATTGAAATTTCTTGTCTATTTGTTTTAGCAGGTGGCAGGCCTCTGGTAGCCTTCATTGGAACCCTCAGGCTCAGGTGAGTGGTGGAAATAGAGGGTGGTTACTGGATGCCTCAGGTGGGCATGCAGGCAGTGTAGATGGCCCGTGTAGACAGTGTGGAAATGAGTGGGCAGACAGGGAGCCACAGAGGACATCACACATTTGGTGCCTACTTCCAAGTGCAAGAGGAGCTCCCTTGGAGAGATGACTGCGTCCCCCAGGGCTCAGGGCCCCGGAGACATCTGCCAGGGCTCTGGTTTTTCCAATGTCCAGGGTGCAGGCTAAGACAGTGAGCGGCACAGACGCCAGCCTGAGTGAGGAGAGGAAGGAAGGACGCACGAGGCAGTGGTCACGGCCTGGGCTTCCTCAGTCTGATAGGACAGAGATCATACTTGTCCCTCAAGCCAAGTGCAGCTTTTTACCCGGCCACACAGCACATTCTCTGGGAAGGGATCAGGGTCGGCAGTCAAAGCAGCAATGCCTGCTCAAGGCACGACCCTTTCCAGATTAGTGTTCCTGTCTTACTTCCCAAAGTTTGGTGAATCAACCTCAAAACAGTGTGTTAGGGCCCAGCCTAGCTGATGGTAGATCTCACCTGGAGGGTGAAAAGAACCAGGAGCCCACGCCAGGAGACTGTCTCCGTTGCTCCTGATGTCTCTCCTACTACGCAGGTGAGCATGGACTCTCAGCAGGGCCAGCAATTTCAGCTCCTTCCAGCAGAAGCGATTCCGTGGAAGATGGCTGAACACTTCCCGGAAGCAGAGCTGGCTGGAAACCCCTGTGGGATGTTGGGTCACCCTGGCTGGCTCAGGCTCCCTGGGTGTGAATGTGACTGAGTGCCATGGATGGTGCAGGGCAAACAGCAAACAGCCTGCAGGTAGTTCCCTCCTATCTGGAGGGGAGCGGGGGCCAGGGAAACCCATTACAGACACCTGCGTGAACCAGGCACAGGCCCACAGATTGCCTTTATTTGCCAGCTTCAAAAATTTAAAACTTGGGGGAGGAGGAAAATGCTCCTACTGTGGGCATTTAGATTAGGAAAAGAGCTGGGCCAGCATCCTTTAAAGGGAGTTGGTCCCCATGCTGGGCTCCTCTGTGCCTCCTTTCAGGGCTCTGAGGATGCTCCAGCTCAGTCTGCCTAGCTGAGGTTAGCAGGGGCCCGGGAGCCAGGTCTCTCCTGAGGCCCTGGGTTTTCTAGGGGCAGAGCAAGGGCTGGCCCATCTGGAGTCTGTCCTGTGCCTCCTCAAAGGCCCAGCCTCCTCTCACCCCACCTGGCCTTTATGACCAGTCAGGGCAGGGGCTGCAGACACACAGGGGGCAGCCCAAGTTGGATCCACCTGCCCAGGTGCACTTTGCCATGCCTTGGGGTTCTCAGCTTAAACTCGTGTCTAGCCTGCCTTCCACAGTCACACCTGGTTTCTGCTGATGATGCCCAGCATGGCCCAGCAGACGCACGCACGGGCTGACTCAGGACCATCTTCCTGACTGATGGTTTCCACCAGTGATGGACACCAGGCACTTGTAGGTTTCGACAGTAATATTGGTCCATGGCCTTCGTACACTTGGGCAGAAAATTTTCTAATACCTGTATTGCGTTTCTTTGATTCCTGGCAACCATGGAGTTAGATGGTCTCCATACCTCCATCTCCTATTCCACCTGGAGAGAGGTCCCGGTCCTTTTACTTCTCTTAGCAACATGGCGGTAGTGCAGATGAAGACTAGATAAGCTGTGGAGTTAAGACACAGGCATGTTCCCCCTTTAGTCCCTGGCTCTGGTGCTGTTTCCTCTCTGCAGCCCCTCTCTGCTCACCTGGTGCTTGTGTTATTTTGCGCTCCAAGGCAAATGGTGATGCCCCTGTTGATAAAGTCTCCTCCACCCACTACCACCTCCTCAGAAGCTGTCTCCTGCTGTATTCCCAATGCCCTGCAGTGTCTGCCCCATAACAGGTATTCACGATAGTCCCTGGGTGGAAAGGTCGGGGAGACTAGAGCAGAAAGAGGAGCAGGGGAAGGAAGTGAGCATTATGATTTGGGGTTAGGAGTTACGTTTGCAGTGTAATATAATCAACTAATATCAGTTATGGGACAAAGCTCGGGGTGGGTTCTAAAATAGTACTTGAGAATACTGTTTGTAAATGAGCCCTTCTTGGAGAAAAAGAATCTTCAAAGATGATCTTAGATAGCCCAATTCTGCTGAGTAAGGAAAAATAAAGTCCTGATAGGAGATTTTCCTTCTAGAGTTTTCACATAATTGACAATCAATTCTAGGCCCAGTGGTGACTCCTGAAAAGCTTAGGCTGTGGCCATGTGGCTGCTCACGGCACCAGGCAAATGGAAAATGGGCACAGGGCATCTGTCACAAGCACAGACTCCTTCTCAGTCTTCTTTCTTCCCAGCTGGGCCCTGTCCCTTCTCCTAACCTCAACATCAGGATGCTTGGGGAAAGACAGTAAGGATCTGTGGGGTTCTAGAACCTGTTCAGGCAGCCATCTAAGACAATTTACTTCCTCACTTCAAAACAGATTCATGCCCTCAGCGGCGGGGTCAGCTGGGATCAGTGAGCACCCAGTCTACCCTCCCTTTCTGCCAAGGCTGGTCAGCTGAAAGGAAGCAGCTTTGTAGGAAGAGCATGTCCCCTCTGTCTCTATAGCACTCAAGGGTACCAATCACCTAGACGTGGTGGCTCACGCCCATAACCCCAGTGCTTTAGAAAGCCAAGGAGGGAGTATCACTTGAGCCCAGCAGTTCAAGGCCAGCTTAGGCAACATAGTGAGACCCCACTTCTACAAAAACAATTTAAAAATTAGTCTGGTATGGTGATATGCCTGTAGCCCCAGCTACTTGGGAGGCTGAGGCAAGAGGATTGCTTGAGCCCAGGAGTCCAAGGCTGCAGTGAGCTATGATTGTGCCACTGTACTCCAGCCTGGGTGACAAGGTGAGACCCTGTCTTTTTTTTTTTTAAAAGAAAGGCACCAACTAGGTGCGGTGGCTGAGACCTGTAATCCCAGCTCTTTGGGAGGCCAAGACAGGCAGATCACCTAAGGTCAGGAGTTCCAGACCAGCTTGGCCAACATGGTGAAACCCCATCTCTACTAAAAATGCAAAAATGAGCCAGGGGTGGTGGCATGCTCCTATAATCCCAGGTACTAGGGAGGCTGAGGCAGGAGAATTGTTTGAACCCGGGAAGCGGTGGTTGCAGTGAGCCAAGATAATGTCACTGGATAGAGCAAGACTCCATCTCCAAAAAAAAAAAAAGGCACCAATGTACACTTCCTCATTCCCTAATAGCAAGCATAGGCTAGCATGAGCTCACAGACATTCTGTGAAGACACAGAAAGATGACTCAATTAGCCTTTTGAAAAGTGCTTATGGCACTGGTTAAACACAATCTATCCAGGTAAAGGTGCACAGGAGTTGGGCAAGTCAACATGAAGTCCCAAGAGGCTGAATTGGAGTAACTGAGCCCTGATCCAGTGTCCACCATACACGCAAATACGATCTGCCTTCTCACTGGGCAGTCAGCTGCATGCAGGGCTGACCTGGATATTTCTCCCTTTTGAAGGCCAGAAAGGTGGAAAATGTCCCAGCACCTCTGAAATGGTCACACAAGGCCACAGGGGGCCTTAAATCTGACCTGCTCTACACTTGTACCTTGACTATGCTCAGGTATTCGATGACCAGGGGAGATGTTACTGTGGGAGACAGGCTGTAGACAGGTCCAATAAAGTTGGGTTACTGGCAAAAGTTAGGTTTTCCTCAATGATTCCTCCTCTCTAAGGATCCAATGATACTTTCCTTTTTTACTTGTAGGTCTTGATTGTCCTAACTCGACCAAGATTAGTAAAATCTTGAGTGCAGACATCTTTATCCAAATTGCAAACAGTGCCCTAAATGTATAAATACAACGTTTCCTTTGATCCAACCAAAGAATAGCTGTATCCGGGCCCCTGTTATGGATTTGATCTCACCTCTTCATCCATCTATCTAGAACTCGGTCTTCTATAAAGTGAAGGGATTGGTCTCCTCCAACTCTGTGGTTCCTCTTTCTTCCGGTGGGTACCAGGCCTTCTCATAATGGCCTTTGTCTCTTCTTTCCAAGCACTTTCTTCCCTACTGTGTCCAAGCTTCGCAGTCCTCAAGCACCCCTGAAGCTATTCATATGTAATCTCTTCTCCTGCTGTCCTGGTGTCTACCTCATTCTTTAGCTCATCCAACCTCAGTGTCCTACCAGATGCTCCCAGTGCAGAGCTAAATGTTAAAATGTAGGGCCTGGAGCAAACACTTCAGTCATTCTTCCTTTTCTACACATTAATTACCAAATTAATCACTCTTCAGAGAAAAGTCTTCCTTTCCCCTGTTGATCCTCCCGCAGGCTCCCAGAGCACAGCTCCGTGAAATGATGTCTCTTCTCCCTGAATAGACGGCGGCTCATCAAAGTCTGCCTGCTCTTTAACATCCAGAGAGCGCTTCAATGGTGTTGCTGTATTTTCCTGCACGTGTTCCAACAGGTCTTTGTTTTTGTGAGATGAAGCTTCCTGGTTTCCCTGTGCTTATCCACTCCAAGTCCCCGCAAACTCACTCATTCAGGCTGCATTCCTATCTTTGTAAAATAAAATTATTTAATTTTAGTTGTGGTGAAATAAACATAAAATTTACCATCTTAACCACTTAGAGTAGTACAATTCAGGGGTATGAAGTGTGTTCACATGGTTCTGCAACCCTCTCTACCATCCATTTCCAGAACTCTTTTCATCTTCTCACACTGAAACTCCGGACCCACGAAACAACTGCCCACTCCTTCTCCCCCTACCTGCTGGTGAGCACCATTGTATTATCTGTCCCTATGAATCTAACTGCTCTACTACCTCATATAAGTGGAATCATCCAATATTTGTCCTTTTGTGACTGGATCATTTCATTAAGCATGACGTCCTCAAGTTCATCCATGTTGCAGCATGTGTCAGAATTTTCTTCTATTTTAAGGCTGAATAATATTATATTATATGGATAGACTATATTTCATTTATTCATCTACTTATGGACATCAGGGTTGTTTCCACCTTTCGGCTATTGAGAACGTTGCTGCCGTGAACACAGGTGAACAAACACCTCTTTCCTAAATTCTCTTGGGTTCATACCCAGAGGTGAAATTGCTGGATCATATGGTAATTCTAAGCTTAATTTTTTGAAGAATCAACATATTCTCCCTAGCAGCTGCACCATCTGACATTCTCACCAACAGTACACCAGGGTTACAATTTCTCCGCATCCTTGCAAACACTCCATCCCTATCCTTTTCATTTAAAATACAATTCATCACAAGCCATAATTCAGGAGGGAACAAGGCCATGCAAGATGAAGTCTCAGAGAAGAATAAAGGCAACAGGTTTCTGTAAGAACCAAGAGTTATTTTGGCAGTGCAGGGCAAGTCAAAATTTCCAACAGAAATATTAAAGATATTCTGTTGGAATATTCTGTATATATTGGCAGGTACTTTTATAAATAAAATGTGTGTCTATAAACACACAAGTCTGAGGTTCACATCCATTAATATAATGCATTTTTATGGTAGAACTACTTCGTGCACCTAAGCACAATTCACAATTGCAAAAATATGGAACCAATCTAAATGTCCATCAGCCAATGAGTGGATAAAGAAAATGTGTGATATATACACCATGGAATACTACTCGGCCATGAAATGGGACAAAATGGCCTTTACAGCTACTTGGATGAGGGTGGAGGCCATTATTTTAAGTGAAGTAACTTAGGAATGGAAAACCAAGTATCATATGTTCTCATTTATAAGTGGGAGCTAAGCTGTGAGGATGCAAAGCATAAGAATGATCTAATGCACTCTGGGGGGAGGGTGGAGGATAAAAGACTACACACTGGGTGCAGTGTGCACCGCCCGGGTAACAGGTGCACCAAAATCTCAGAAATTGCCACTAAGGAACTTACCCATGTAACCAAAAACCACCTGTTCACTAAAACCTGTAGAAATTAAAATGAAAAAAAAAAATAGTTTCTTTGGACAAGTGAAGGTGGGATTCCTTCAGAACCTTTCCTTATACAGCTACATTTTTGGATCTTATTTAAATAATACAATTTTGCTTTTGGAAATCAGTGTCACTGACAAGAAGAATCCCTACCCAATGGGGCAGCAAACAGTGAGAATGACCAAGACTCCCAGAAAATTTCAATTTTACTTTTCAGGACAAATCACTTAGGAGGCTCTTGCTTTGAAAGAACAGAGCAAGAACCTGTTAAATTAGGGGAGAAAAACTTGGTTTTGAAGCTCCCATCTACCTTGGAATTCGCATGAACAGTGTAGTCTACAGATGCCAGTGTCATTAACTGGGTCACTCCCAGGCCTCTCTCTAATCCCTCCCCCTTCACAAGCATCAGAAGTGAAATCGTTTTAAGATGATGCTGGCAGAACAACAGCCTTCAGATAGTTCAAGAGTAACAATGAATAAAAATCAAGTAGGAGTCTAGGGGTTAAACCCACTGATTTCTGTGCACTTCCTCTCCGGAGTAGTGCTCTTTGCGTTCTCAAGTACTTAATTTAAAATGATACAGAATGCTCATTTTGGGAATTTTACATTCATGGAAGTGGGGACTGTGGGCTGTAGCCTGCTGTTTGGCAAGCCCTCAGCCCAGATGGGGTTCTACAAGGTGTTTAATCAGATCCTAGAGCAGCACATGACTGCCATGTTTAATTATTCTAATTTAATGGAGCATTCAGCAAGATCCCCTTGGTTGCCATCAGTGATTATGGTTGTGGGGGAAGAGGGACAAGGGCCCAGATGCCCAGACCCAGATTGTTTCATACACAGTGATGGAGCAGACTCTGCCAGGGTCTGAAGTCTCCATCTGCAGATGTGTATTTATAGCCGGCACTGATTTAGTTGAGGCAGACAATTTACGGAAATGCTACCGCTCTGAAGCCCTCTTCTGCACGCAGCCTTCCACATGGCTTTCACTGGGTCACAGGAAGGCTGGGAGAGCAGCTCTTTATTACAAGACTTCCAACACCAGTGCCTAATAGCCTGATTGATGGGTATGGATGGCCAGGACTCTGGAAGTCTTACCCTTCATTTTGTTTTTTTACTAACTCAGCTACAGCTTTGCAGCCAAAGGGTATTTTTGCATGTCAAGGGGGCTCATTATTTTTCATTTGTTCTACTAAAATATCTGGCTGCTCTGCAAATTTCAGGCAGATCCCTGATATTAAGAGATGAAAAACAGAGATAAATGTTTTTAGAGTCTGCAGATGCTGAAATTTAATCAAAACTTTGTAAGAATTTAAGAGGGCAGTAAATTTTCTGGTATTAACACGAACTAGAGAAGGCTTGCAGGATTCATGTTTTTGTGTTTTTTAAAAGCAACTTAAGAAGTCCCCAAATCTTGTGTGTCAAAATGCAAGAATGTGACATTTGGGGGTGATGCCCATTTAAACCTTTTATGAAATACATGAGGAGACACTTCCTTTGTGCTTGTTTCTGCCTACTTCCTATTACTGAAAGTCAGGAAACTTGCTCTTTGGCTTAATTTAGAGGTTATAGGTCAGAAATCAAATGCATTCCTTGGGTTTTGGCAGGTCTCTTACCATTTTCCCTCCTGTGGGTCATACAGTTTCCTCCTACGTGCCCCTAACTAGGTGTCAGCTAGAACCCACCCAGTTCTATTTTCTTTTTTGGGAGCGAGTAGTGTGCCTGAATTGCCTACACTAGAGCTAGGGAAGTGGTTTGAAATGTGTTGAGCACAAAATCCACAGACACTCCGATGAACTGGTTTCTTACAAACCAGTAATTCAAAGCAGAAAAGCATGTGCAAAAATCTTTATTACTTCTTCCCAGCCCCATGCCCCAACTTGGAAATTCTAAAGAACAAACACCGGTGTGATTTCAGAGGCTCTGAGGCTATTTAATCATCCCCAGAGGTTGACCTGAAAGTAGTGGGCCTTTATCTCTTAGAAAGGTTCACACAAATGTATTTTACTGTGGGGCAGTGACAGTCATGGTCAGGCGGGTGGCTCTGCCTCAGATGGTGGCTTGTTTCTAGTGACAAAAACGTTTTATCAGGTAGAAAACAGTAGAGTCGACTCTTAAAGAGGTTATATTCACAGCTTCTCCAGGACTAGAGAATTCATTTGTTGATCAGTCTAAATTGTACGCCAATTCCCTAAAGCACAGACCCAAGTTTCTCAGGCCAATTATTTTACACAAGGAGAAAGTGATTTTCCTATTCAAGCGGTCCTCTATTGATCATCATCACAGGTCTTTATTCTTAATGTTTTTATAGTTATCATTTTTATTTTTGGTTGTGCCAACAAGAAGCTGTATTTTATGGCTTCAAGAGTCTGAAGACTAAAAATGACAGGTGATCGAATTCTGCCTTTTAGTGGACTCACAGAACAGACTCCAGGCATCTCAAAAGATAATGGAGAGCAGCAAAAGCAAAACTGTGCTATCAGCCCCCTCAACTGTAACTTATGCTTCTCATCATAAGCCATCTCCTAGCTATAGAGATTAGCAGGAAAAAAGCCTAATGTTAGTTACCTTTTCACATACTAAAATGGCTTAATACATAATAGTTCACTCCATGTGTTTAGAAAAACCTGCTTAATCATTCTAAAATAAACTTTTTAGCAGATATATTCCACTAAATATTTGGGTTGTATCCAGGAAGTCACTATAGCAATATGTTCAGTTGTTAAGGGGTACGTATTTTAACCGTGTTCACCAGGACACCAAGTTGTTCAAAGCTACACGTACTATGGGAGCATGTAGTTGTTTGGTTGTTGACTGGAAATATGTTTGAAAAAGCTTAACAGACCCAAATCATTTTGGCAGTTTTGGCACGGCCCTCTGGAGATAGACTTGAGAGAGACTATTCATTCCTTTGCTAGTATACACTGAGGACGGTTTTCAAGAAGTATCTTCTGGTCCTGTCTTCAGGTATGCCTTAGGAAGGCGGAATGGCTTTCCATTCAGCTAGGTTTTGGTCAGATTCCTTTATTTCTCTAAATGATGTCAACATTTCCAGCTGATTAGTTGCGGTAAAGCAAATGCATCCACCCTTGATCAAAGACACAGAAGAGCTGTATTCCAGACCCTTGCCAGGAACATAACTGTCTGTTGTTAAGCCTTTACTAACTGCAAGAGTTATTCACGGAAAACCATCTGATAAACATGCAGTTCATCGATTCCTTTGAAGTCTAGGCCTTATCACTGGATCCAGCCCTTCCAAGTCGTCTCCACCCCATCAGCAGTTCCATGGGGCTCTACCTCCAAATGAATTCTCACGTGTGGTGACCCACTTCTCTCCATTTCCACTGCCTTACCAAAGACCATGCCAACACCATCTCTTACCTCGACTGGTCTTCCTCGTGTACTCTGCCTCGTCCCTGGCATTGGTAAATTATACTGGTGAGTGGCCTGTTTTTGTGTAGTCTTGCAGCTAAGAATGGCTCTTACCATCTTTAAAGGGTATTAAATAGAAATTTAGAAATACGCAACAGAGGCAGTATGTGACTTCCAAAGCTTAAAATAGGTTTTATACAGAAAAAGCCCCACCCAGAAAGTTTGAGGGCTTGCATAGTCCTTTCTCTTTTGGCAGTCAGAATAATCCATTTAAAATACAGCTCTTATTAGACAGCTTTCCTCCGTCAATGGCTTCCTTTTGACTTAGAACAAAATCCAGGCTCTACCGTGGCCTCCAGTTCCTCCATGGTATAGCTTCTGCTGATCTCTTCAAGCACATCTCCCACCACTTTATCCTCCGTTAAGTCCTGGCTTCTGCTAGATTTCTTGAACACACTAACTTTAGGGAACCCCGGGTGCCCTTGTCTATCCATGGACCATCCTATCTAGGGCCTAGTTCCTCATCCTTAAAAAGGGAGTGATGATAGCACCTACCTCACAGGGGTGCTAGTAGGCAACACAAAGCTCAACAGAAGCCAGCGCCCAGGAACTATTCAAACAGGGCCAGTGTTTATAAGTTACTTAAGGTAGCCTGTTGCAGGTCCTTTTATTTCTCTTTCATGTTTTGAAGTGATCTTATGCCTGTGTCCCCATATAAGACTGTACGCCTCTGCAGACAGGGGCCCTGATCCCTGTTGATCGCCGTTGGATTTTCAGCTCCTCACATGCTGCCTGGTTCACAACGATGGCAAAGAAAAAGAGAGGAAAGGAGGGAGGAAGGATGGTATCTATGTGGCCCATCATGTCCTATTCCCTGAAAATCTCTAGTGCCTGTATGTATCTTGGAGGTGCACCTGTGTGTTTCATTGAGGGCAGCTGCATGAAACAGCCTTGGGAAGCCTACTGCTACATCTGCTGTGAGAACGCTAATTGTTCAATATGCCTCTCATGTGAAGCCCATATGGAAAATTGTTTTTAGGGCCAATTCTAAGAGTCCGTTTGCTTCCTCTGAATTCTTGATATGCTTTCTGTTCTTTGAAGGTTGAGAGCAACGGACCTTACAGTGTTTCCCTTCACATCTGGATCCATGTTTTGTATCTTCTTACTGTGGATTCAAATTTACCATTTACCTCTTCCTGATAATTTTTCAAACACTGATTTTTTTTTTTTTCAGACAGTTTTGCTCTTGTTGCCCAGGCTGGCGTGCAATGGTGCGATCTTAGCTCACCACAACCTCCGCCTCCCAGGTTCAAGCGATTCTCTTGCCTCAGTCTCCTGAGTAGCTGGGATTACAGGCATGTGCCACCACGCCCAGCTAATTTTGTATTTTTAGTAGAGATGGGGTTTCTCCATGTTGGTCAGGCTGCTCTTGAACTCCTGACCTCAGATGATCTGCCCGCCTTGACCTCCCAAAGTTCTGGCAACACCTAATTGTTAAATAAAATGCTTTTTTTTTTTAAAGGCAATCTTGGGTAAATTATTTCACTTGAGCCACAGTTCATGTGGTTGTAAATGGGGACCCCACTTCCCACCTATGAAAGATACCGTTGAGATTAAATGAAATGGATGAAAAGTTCAGAGAATAGTGTCTGGCACACAGCAGCTACTAATAACTATAGTTACTCTTTCCTGAAATCAGTCTGGGATTCTACACAGAATTAGGCAGCTACACAGTATTTAATACAAATCAAGGTCCTAAATGACCTGAAATAAATTCACATACAGTCAGACTGTTCATGTGTCAGATCATAAAAAATCTACAGTCACCTGACAACACCATTTCTTATGTGGACTTCTTTTAAACATTTATTAAAAAAGCGAAATGTATGTTCACCTCAAATATAACAGTTAAAAATGGTAAAGCAATACAAACAACGTGTTACTAGCAGCATCCAGTTGTTAGAATCTCCTCACCCTGCTTCTCGGTCTGATCTGTGCAAGCCCAGTCTCTTCTGAGCCTGCAGCTACCTCTATCCCTCACTGTAGTGCAGGCCAAACCAAATTTTATAAAATTAACAATTTAAGGTTAAATAAGCTTAAATAAGGGTGTTAAATACAAGACACTTCATCAGAGCTTCTGTACAAAGATAAACAAATCTGGCATTGTACAAGTGGTTCCGCTGGCTCACAACACACAGGGAAGTTGTAGTGAGTAAGCAGATTCACTCTCCTTTTTTTTCAGCAGAACAACTATACACACGTGAACTAAGAGTTGAAGTGACTACTGACAACTCGGTGAGCCATTTACAAGGCGTATGTATCTTTTTTTTTTTTTAATCAGAACACTGTTAATATTCAGGCACCATTTGTTCCTGCAAATAAATAAGTCTCTAAGGTAACTGCATTTGAACTAGTGTTAAACACATCAGTGCTTTTTTTATCCCCCCCACAAAGCTTTTCCAACTATTTACTATGCCTCCTTTCTTATTGCTACGGTAATGTGGCTGTGGAAATAAAACTACTGTACATCCAAAAAAATAGAGCACCTTTAACATTAAAGTATATGTCTGATTATTTGTTTTCATGTTTATTTTACAATACTAAAGCCCAAACTATGGTAAATTGCTTTACGTCTCTACCAGGTCACCTGATATATAGGAAATAAAATCAAGCCAGAGCATTGTTTTAGCAGAGTCTAAAAGAAAGAGGTCTCAACTATCGCCAGGGTTTACATTCATCTTCACACCAGGAGTTACATTCATTCATCTTCACATCGGCGCTGCTCTCTGCTGTGGTTACCGAGAAAGAGTCGAGGCTCCCTATCCTGCTGTGGTGAATAGTGCTACACAGAATGGAACGGCAAAGACATCTATGACTGGCTGAAAGCACACATAAAAACCACATGTTTGTGACTTCAAAGGACAAGAGGCTTTCCCAATGGTCCCTTGATGAGGTGCGGACTGGCTAAGATTTCTTGTCGATGGTGTTGAAAAACCATTCTGTGAATTTCCGCAGCTGAGCGGTCGCGGTCTGAGACTCCTCCTGCAGCCTCATGTTGTCCTGCCTCAGGTGCTGCACTTCCGCCTGGAGAACGGCCTTGTCTTGTTTTTCCTGGTCAGAGTAGAAACAAACTGAGTCATGGAGACTGACAGATACAGTTATTCCTCCTACGCTGGGCTATGAGAATCTTTTATTCTTAGTTTTACTTGTTTACTTTTTGAGGGGGAGAAAGGGTGACTTTGTTCAGTGAGAGGACTTGCCTGATCCTGCTGCTGACAAAGGGATGGGAATGAACAACTCCACACACCCTGTTCTTTCATCCCACTCTGCTCCCAAGCGGTGCTAAGACGGAAGGGGTTAATCATAGTTCATATCACCCTTCATCCAAAAATGGGAGACCACAGTCAGGTTAAAGGTAATAGCCTTTGACAAATGCACAGAGCTTTCTAAGTAAAAAACTGGTATCGGCATAGCTGTTACATATGTTTATAATAAAATACGTACTTAGGTCTTTCATTCCATCTTAAACTTTCCTGCTACACTGTATTTCCATAATGACCCTTAAAGTCTGCCATTAAAAACTATGTAAAAATAATCAAGATTTTCAGAAGAATCACATCTGGAGTTTCCAACATAGAGCAGTAAAAAACATACAGCATCAGTTTCAGGCCCCACCTGCTGAAAGGGATGCCTTCCCCCAAATGGATAGAGGGGTCATTGTCAGATTGCAACAATCAGTACTTCTGTAATGGAATCTAACTCGACCGCTAATGTCACCAGATGCCCCCCGCAGCACTGAGCAGGACCACTGAGTGAAGTGAGAGGACGCCCCCACCCTTGGCATGTCTGCTCCTGCCCTCAAGACTTCCTTGTTTCCTGATCCCTTCTGAGGCCCTCCCCATACCACCTGCCTGGCCACTGACCTGAAAGACCCTGGTCCCCAGAGGAGGCCTGAATCAGAGCTAGCGACTCACTTCGCCGGAAGGAGCAACTGTAGTCCACCCTGGATACTGACTCTCCCTGGACACGCCTCCCCACGACTCTCGTTCCCAAGAGAGTCTGAGTCCCACAGCTCAGAACATCTCTGCTGCAAATTAGCTGCCCACCTCTTCACATCCCTGCAAACCCTTTATCGTGACCCATGGAACCTGGATTCTGCCATGAAGACCTTGTGCACGCTCAGTCTCTCCTCCTGAAATCCCTCCGTCTTCGTGCTCTAAGTGAATCCTGGCTCCTTCCTGAGGACACTGTCCCCAGCAGCTCACTACAGGGGTCGGGCAGGCAGACAGTCCATCCCCCATTGTTCAGGCCAGATCGCTGCTCCTTCCTACAATTCCAGCTCCTCTGGTAAACGTGCCATTAGGTCATGAGACCTGCTACCGCCCCCGCTCCCCCACTACAATTATCTACTGTATCCCCAGTTGCAACCATCATTAAGGGAAGATTCTAGAACCTGATTTGCTCTTCTCTCCACACCCCACCCCATCATCTGTGTTGATGATTTTGAATCCACTGAGATGTTCCGACACTCTGGCCATTCAGCCTCTCCGCTGCTTTTCTCAGTGACCTTCAAATCCGGCCCTCCTCAACTCCCACTATCATGCCCACATCCTATACCATGCTATTATCGATGACTGCACATCTTTCTAAAAGTTTCAAATTCCTAATTCTTGGCCACCATCTCCTGCTTTTAAAAATAAATTCTCCAGATCTTCTCCTCCAGTAATGACAGAACCCATGAATATTATCAATCTTACTCTTATTTTCACTGCCCATCAACATCCCTGCTCCCAGCCATTCCCCAGCAGTGACATTATTTCTCTTCAACCAGCTTGGACTCTAGGTCCTTGGATTTATTCATACCCTGTATACAACCCAGGATCCTTGTCACTCTCTCTCTCTCTCCTATTGATTTCCTGTCTAAACCTTAATATTGGCTACATTCAAATCTCCAATGATTCTACACTTGCAGCTTGACATAGGGTGAGCAGCCACCCCAGCGTGCATGGGACTTTCCTGGTTCTAGTATGGAAAGTTCCGTATCCTGGAAAATTCATCCCCCGGGCAAACTGGGACAACTGGTCACCCAAGCTGGGGAAAAAACACACAACCAGGAAAAGAGAAATCACTTTAACTTATGCTCCAAATTCAAATGTGCTTTAGCTTTGTTTGGCAAGTCTCCTAAATATACCTGGATGGTTTACATGCTGCGGTACACCTGTATCCTCTATCCACAAAGCTCTCATACTCCTTCCCACCACTCACTCTCAGCTCACGACTAGAAAAAAAAAGAAACAATCAGAGAAATTTGCCAACATCTCTGTCTGGACTGTATGTATGTGAATGAACGTGACACACACATACTCTGCTCCGCTCTGGTAACTGTGTGAGCTGTCCCTATTCCTATCCAAGGCCAGCTCCCCTCCTTGTGACTAGATCAGAACTCCACCCATTTGCTCTTCACCCTCATCATGATTTCCCTCCCAACTGAATCCTTTCCTCAGCTTCTCACCAGCTACGATTTCTCCCTTCTTCAAAAGCCAAACCAAACCATCACAACAAAAACCTTCCTGTGACGCCCTCCTGCTCGCTACCGCACCCCCATTCCATTTCCCTGGACAGCCAACTGGCTCTCTAGAAAAGGGCTGATGGAACAGAGCTCAGCAAGTATTTGTGGGATACAGGATTTAATTTCTTTTGAGGATGGACCATGTGCAGGTTGATGTGTAGAGCAGAAGTTCTGAGTACTGTGAAGCTGTCTCAGGCAGAAGACAGGACTCATAGAGACCAGGCTTTCTGGCAACAATGGACTCCTCTGAGGTCACCTCATACAGAGCTGGTGCAACCGATAACTCACTGAACTAAAAAATACTGGCCCTCCATGGTTCTGCTTCACAGTGAAGACTGGCCACACTGTGGGCTCATCCTCATTTACTCATATCCGTCAAGATCCCTGCACCCCGCAAAATAAAATACATCAGCTGCAGGTCCGCAGATGAAGTGAGACCTCAGGAGCATCTGTTTCTATTTATCATTGGTTTTTGTGTAGGGCAGTTTCCTTTCTTGAGTCTCTTCAGTTGATTTGTCGTAGTAATAAAAGGTTGACTTTGTAAGAGAAAGAGTTCTGATTATGCTCGTCCAATAGATTACCTTACGAAGGTCGGTCTGGAGCTGCCGAAGAATCAATTCCAGCTGATTCACTTTACCCGTCAGTGTTGATGGAGAACGCTCCCTAGCAAATAAGGATAGAATTAGAAAGACTGGAGAGAGTCAATTCAGCATTTTTGTTAGTCAAGTTTTCACTCAAAAAAATTACTTCATGAGCTTAGAGCCCAGCAAGCAGATATATTATATTATGTCAGATTGGGAAAGTGTCCATATTACTGCTCTAGTGGAAAGCCCATTTTGGGACTTTACTGATTTAAAAAGAGATTCAGAATCTCTATAGATATAAAGGTTGGTAGGAAAACAAAAGATACATTATTTAAATTAGTTTAGCCAATTGAGACAACAAGGTAGACCCAGATGAGGTCCTGGGAACCAAATAATCAATTTCCCCCCATTTCCCTTTCCCAGTGATGACAATATTAGGAAGCTCGTTACCACCGTGAACATGAAAGTTAATGAAGTTAATTCCAACTTCTACATTCAGTTCATACAGAACTTAGAATTGAGAATGGATGACACAGGTGAAGAATACACATTTTATGGGGAATGAACATGTCATAAATATAGGGAAAAGAGTGGGGCATTCCCAACATATTTCAATGGAGGGCTTGAGGCCAGATCAAGGATCAAGTTCTGGGAGGAGCCCTGCCCTGGGCTTGTCAGCATGTGCAGCTTGGCAGGTGGAAGGCCAATCAGCAAGTTATCCCTGCCTGGTGCCGTTGCAGTAATTTGGCAGCAGACACTGACCTTGAGCCTTGAGGCCCCTTCTTGCCCTCTCTGACAGTGAGGCTAGTCACTGTGGGCAGAGGGTCACAAGTCTTGGCAGGCAGGGTGTGCCCACGGAGCGGAGTGGTCATGCAGCCAAGCATGGTCTCCAACAGCAGGGCAGGGAGCCAAGTCAGTCCACCTCAGTCCTTTCTTTGGATTCTTCAGGATTGGGAAAGGGCACGGTGGAATGTGGTCGCCTGCCTGGCTCAAGGTTAGCCAGTTAGCCGAATCTTTGCTAATCATGCCTGGAACAGCAGCGGTCGGGGGGTGGGGTGTCCACAGGGGCTCACATACCCAGTTGTGTCCATGAACTCTTTGCCACTGCCTGGATCTACACACAAGGACAGTTCTTGGGCCCCTTCCAGGTCCTGCCCATGCTGCATATCTGTCAGGGTGCAGAAGGATGCCACCCTCTGGTCTGGGGGAGGGGAGAGACACACACAGAACGAAGGGTTAGCAATCACTGCAAGGCAATGTTTCTTTGTGGGAATGCAGTAGCTAAATAAAATCTTTCCCCCCCTTCAAATCACTTACTGCCTTCTTTTGGAACAAAACGAAGAAAAATAAATTCAGGCAAGCTACTGAGAAGGAGAAAGCATGGAGATTGGCTGTCCTCCTCCTCGGCTGTATGGACTATGCACATCACAGCCATGGGGACAATTAGCAGACACGGGATTTGCTAAAGCCAATTTGCTTTCTTCTTTCCACATCCCAAGGAATGCCAGAGCTGCTGGCTATGCATGAAATAATAGTTGGATAATGACTCAACTGACAGAACCAAGCAGAGGGACCTCTCTCTCAAGTTCTTCCCAAACCCGGAGAAGGTTCTTGAGACAGAACAGCCAGGGCACATGTCCCGCTGTGCACCCCCAACCCTCAGAGCGGGAATAACCATGCAGACGTGCAGACACATGAAATATACAGAAAAGGTCACAGGATATCAAGAGCCAACGAGCAGCCCCAGACAATCACCTAGATAGGACGTGTGGTGACAGAGCAGCCCCAGTTCTTCATCTGAGTCAAGACCTGAAATAAGATTTAGAATTTTCCTATGAACAGAAGTATCTCTCTGTACTTGAGGATCTCTGGGGCCCACACAAGGCTCACAAAATGTGGTTATGTGAAGTACAGGGTGTGGGTGTGTTTGATGGACCGGTGGAAACCCTTGAGAGCCAGTATCATGTAACGCCAATGCGATGAGATAACACATTGCATGTTTGTTTTCACTGTTGGTTGGAAGCAGGGCTGTAGTGTACAACAAAGACACGTGGTATGCCATATCATATACACATGGATCCGACCATGAGCATACACAATTGTGGGCTTACTTAAATGACTCACTCCACAAATGCAAAGAGAGAGGTGGTGAGAGAGACTAGCTAAGTAATCTCACTAGAAACTCTTAAAGGAAGATCTGAGGGGCACAGTATTTATAGCAGTAGTACCAGTGATCAGTATGACCACAATGCCTTATCTTAGCACAAGGACATTTCTATTTTTGGCACTAGGAACTTAACATTCAATGTTTTAAGAGGTAGGAAGGAAAGGGAATAGAATAGTTTTATGAATGGGTGCCAGATTGGCCTGGCTCTGGGGGCTGAGCGCTGACCAAGAACAGTAATCTAGAAATGCTGAATGGCATGCAGAAGAATATTCTGTTTTGAACCACATGGAAGTGAGAACCAAGCAATCTATTCAATGATCACTCCCCCCACCCAATTCCCTGGAGTCTCTCTGCTTTCTGAGCACACGTATGTATCTACAGTAGGAACTGAGATATATAGCAGGTGTGTTAGTGCTATGGCAGTCCTTTTCCTATGAACTGATTAATGCTGGAGAGACTGCACTTGGGTCTGTGTCAGGGGTGCTCCGTTCTTAATTTACCCCACTCTGCCTCCCTCTGGCTGCTGGACGAGCCTCCTAATGAGACTACCTGCTTGTTTGCTTTATGGCAGGTCATACACTTCCAGTTAATTAAAAAGGATGGTGACACTGAAGCTGTCAGGACACATGAAGGAAAGCCAAGGCTGTAGGCTGTGGCTATGGTGCCCTGACAGAGGCCTGGGCCCTCCTGAGTGCACCCAGCTACTGATCACACTGACAGTTCTCCATCCACGTGACCCCCTTTGCTAACACACCTGCCCTAGGCAGGCAGACGTCTTCAACTAACCTTTCTGTAAAGCTCCACACATCAAATCTTTTGTAAGACAATAAACATTCTGTAACTATACATTCCTGAGAGATAATCATATTACCAATTTGGTACTGCATAGTAGGCTTTTTGCCTAAAGTAATTTGCAATTTAATTAAGATCAACAGCATAATTGGGGCCCTGCCAACTTCTACATATGATGTGATGTGCACAGCAGAGCTGGGGGCAGAATCCTGGCTAGGCTTGAGCTGCTCTAGGGGATGGGGGGAGGCCTGGGCTGCAGTGGTGTCCAACATAACCAACCCTCTGTTCTGTAAAGGGCCCAGAATATGGGAACACATCACATTTGAAAAAATCATTAGGAGATATATTTTTATTTCATATTGACTTTTACTACTGACCAGAAAAGAAATGGAAAAGAAAACGGATAAAGAAATTGTCTAACTTTGTAAGAGTTTCATTGGCTCACCCTCATTTTATGCAAGCCAGTAATAATTGTTACCTTTCTATGTTTCTTAATATATTTGGGTCTGACGGTCAAGTCTACATACATGGATGAACATGCCTCAGCTTCCTTCATCTGTTTTTACCTTAATTGATAAAATACCCACATATTTAACAGAAACCAGAATTTGCTACCAGCAGTCATTCAGACATGCCCTGGGGAGAAACAGGGTCCTACTGGTCAGGAGGCAAGAAGCCAAAACTAGAGTTTTGCTAGCAATGTAATTTCACAAACAGGATTTCACTTTGGATTTGAAAAGCTTGGGCGGCTGAAATACAAACAATGCTGCTACTTGATGAAGCATAGACGCTAACCTACTTTATGAAATAGCTAATCTTAGAGACAGTCTCCAGTGGAAGCTTTATGCCCCTACAGCTTATTTCTGTGATGATAAATATTCAATAATCAAGTGATTACTGAGATAGAACCAAACGGCACAAACAAAACCATCAGAAAAGACAGGCACGAGAGCAGGAACTTCACGTGCAGTTGGCACGGAGCCAATCACCCGCATTCCACATGTGCAGACTCTTCTGTTTTCTTTCCTGTTCTTTCCAGTGCAAGCAGATCTGGCTAAGGTGGAACACTGGGTATGGCTGACAAACAAAACAATCAATCCCTTAAAATAATCTTTTAAAAAACCCTCTTATTTTTAGTACATTTAGCACTAAACAAGAAGATGAACAGTCAACAGGCTATTCCATCTCCTACAGCTGAGATGGCAAAACAGATGACCGCAAGTCACTCCCATGACCCTGTCTAGGGTGCCTATGGCACCTATAACATAAGGCCACGGCTGGATCGGCGGGGGTGAATGGTCTGATCAATGCATCATGTCTGTCGAGGGTGAGGAATAGAACAATAGTCCCTGCCCCAGATACATTCCAAATGGGACATTCAAGTACCAGGCTAGATTAAACCTATTTCTACAATGCTGTTCTAATACATCTTTGTTAGAACTGCAAACTAAAGACAAATTAGGGCTTTGTAGCTACATGTAGAAAATTAAAAGTTTGGATTCTGACACCTGTGCTTATTGCATTGCAGAAAATGGACTTAACTACCCACTAGGAAAGCGGAAAAAAAAAAAGGCTGCACTGTATTATTTTCCACCTAAAATTCTCTGGTTTAGGCCTTCAGAAGCCTATCCATGCATAGAGAAAGATAATGGTCTAGTATTTGCCTATGAGTAATTAACAAGAAAAAGTCCTGAAATTATTCTTTATTTAAGAAACAACTATTGCATTGGCCTGAAACAATTTTAATTTACTTGTGAGATAATTTAAATGGATTTACTATTCCAAATTTGACTTTGCATTTTTCATTCATGTAGTAGTCATTTTTCTTTCCATTTTTTTCACTAATTACGTTACCATTAACTCACATTTTGTTTATATTTGTATACACATACTCTCTCTCTCTGTCTCTCATACACACAGTGGTCAAATATCAATAACTATAACAACTTTATCAACTTTAAGCTGAAGCTTCATAACAGAAAAAGTTCTCATCATAAAAAATGATGCTTATTATGCTCTGTTTAAGAAACCAAGGGCCTATAGAATGCAACAAATTAAAGATACAGACTCTGAATTTTTGGAAAATGTGCTTATGTGGAGCATTTCATTGCCACAGTGGTGCCTGGCATGTGAATTGTTAACTCTGTATGTGTCTTTCAATTCATATTTGTGCAGGAGCACACACACATACATGTGCCCAAACAGCTACAGGAAGATGGTGATCTCCACCAACGCGGAAAGCATGGAAACCTAGGAGGGCAGGCCTTCGTGGGGCGGGGACATGGAATTCAGAGTCTAAGATCATTAGTTCGTCATTTTACCTTTGAAGCCTATGTTCACTGAAAACAACATTATCCATTCAACAAATGCTAAAAACACACCAGCTGCCTCTTTCTGATATTCTGATGAATGAGAGCTACTCGAAATCCTAGAGCTTTTGAAGAGACTGCACTTCCCTTCCCCAGCTTCAGTTTGACCCACAGCCAGGTTTTCTAGTTGGGTTTGCTCCCATTACTATGTTTAAGGGAGGATGAAAGCCATTACACACATCATCAGGTACCTGCAAACTTGACACGATTCTACATAACAAAGGTATGATAAGCACTGCAGGGTGGCAAAACAATGATCTTATTAAACTAGATAGATCGTCAATTTTACTTAGGAATTCTGACATGTAAAAAGGACACATCTTGCCCTCCAACAAACAAAAGAACCGCACACATTAAAACAAAGTCTAAAATGTGACTCAGTCAGCTTTTTGAACTTGACCTTCACAGCACGGGGGAGGCACAGGAAATTCAACTTACTTTTGCCTTCTTAGACCCATGAAGGACTTTTTTTTTTTTCTAGATGTTTGGGTAGAGATATGTTACTTGATCACTTATTAAAATAAAATTTTAATAATGCATACTATTTTCTATTGGAAGCATTTTAATTCTTTTTAATAATTTTTTGTCAGCAAATTCTCAGGAATTAGATTTCTGGTTAAAAGGCTGGTACAGTTTTCTGGCACTAGTAACATATTAACATATTGCTTGAACAAAAAGATGGATTACTTTATAATCTTTATAATGATACCAGCTGTGAGTATTTTTCATAGCTTCCCAGAGCTATTCTATCATTTTTCATATTCAAAAAGTGTAAGCTGGTAGTTCATTATTCTTTAAATTTACATGTGTGGTTGAACATTTTCACCTTATTTATTGTGCATTTGTCTTTTGTGAAATTTGTATTCACATGCCTTGACCATTTGTTTACTGTGGGTTTGATGTTTTTTTTGCTGGGTAAGTTCCTTTATGTGCTTTAGGTATCCTGGTTTTACCTATCACATTCTTTAGAAATCTTTTCCTAACATCCAATACTTCCTCTTTTATTTTAACATTCTCTTTCAGGTTCATAAAAGATCTAAATATTTAAATACCTTTATCTGACCATATTACATTTTGTATGTTCTCTCGCTATTCCATAATTAAAGCATAATCTTGCTTCCAAAACGGTAATCTTACTTTTAGTTTTTCTAAAATTGACTTTTAAAATACCTAAATCCAAATGGAATACATAAATTTCTTCCCCATGTAACTCTTAAATATATTCAGATTTCTGTCTAGTTCTTAATTTTTCTTCAAAAATTCTTATCCCTATTTTGAATTATTATGCTGTTTAAATTATTATTAAGTTATAATAGAACTTTTGGTTGAGTATCGTTTACCTATTTTCCAAATGGTGTGGCACATTTAGTTCTTTAACTATTTTTCTTGAAATTGCATTAACTCTACAGGTTAATTCAGGAAGAAGCGTCATCTTTACTATGAAGCTTTCTATCCATTTCTAGTCTTACATATTAAGACTTTTTGATATTAAAATGTTCCTTGGAATTCTCTCATAATTCTGATGGTTTACTTCTCAAAGAACATGTTAATTCAGTCTTACTGAGGTATCTAAGGTGCCTTGTGACTATTATAGTGAAAAGCTGTCTGCAGAGACAGCTGCCAACAACTCCTCCCTCCCTGTATGCACCTGCCACCCCTGCCGTCAAGAGGTAGATTCTACCTCCCACCCCTGGAATACTGGCCTTGTGAGCTGCTTTGACCTAAATAGAAGGTGGTGAATATAATGTTCGGGGACATCCAAAACCAGGCCTTAAGACATCACAGAGCTTCTGCTTTTGCTCTTCTAATTACTTAAGTCCCATGT
The DNA here is from genome assembly GCA_036589455.1 of Ateles fusciceps. Taxonomy (NCBI): domain Eukaryota; kingdom Metazoa; phylum Chordata; class Mammalia; order Primates; family Atelidae; genus Ateles; species Ateles fusciceps. The sequence continues at coordinate 3,196,018 of JAZHEH010002229.1, forward strand.
GAATTAACACAACTACCCTGCTGAAGGCAGGGGTCTCACTAGGCCTCAGCCATTCCAGACACAGACAGGTGAGTGAAGTCTCCTTAATGCTTCAGATCCAGTTGAGCTCCAGCTGCACACAGCTGCTTGAGTGACCCCGGCTGGGAACATATGGAGCAGAAGAACCATCCAGCTGAGCCTAGTCAACCCAGAGAATCATGAGAAATAATAAACTATTGTTGTTTTTAGCCATAAATTTTGGGAGTGGTTTGTTATACAGCAGTAGATACTGAAAAATTTAACAACACTTTGAAATGATGTTTATACAAATAAATTTCAAAATAACGTAATTAGCTAGTTTATAATCTCTAATTAAACTTCATTTTGATCTTTCATACTTTCGATGTATAAAATCCTATGTAAACTTTTTTAATTTCCAACATTGATTACCTTTTTCTTTGCATTCCTTGTTTAAATGTCAAGGATTCTAGTATAAAAATTAAAGGGCATGGTCTCAAAAAGTACACTTATTTAGTTTCTGGACATAAGCAATCTGCTTATAAACATTTTTCTATTAAGTACTATGTAACCATTTGGAATACAGTAGATATTAGCCTTTGGAGGTATCTCTCATATCTTAATTTTTAGAAAAAATAGGTTCTAATTCTATTAGATATACTTTTGGGGTAAATTGTTATAGCTTTTAATGACTTCACCTACTATAACTTTTTAACACAAGTTTTTCTTTTATCAAACTAACTAAACTCTTGCCAATAACAATGAATAATCTTTTCAATTTACTACTGAATTTTATCTAAGCTTTCTCATACTAATATTAAAGACTGAGATTGTCTTATAATTATCTTTCATGTGTATCAAGGAAGAATCCTATCATGCAAGAAGGCTACTTTTGAATTTCAATCACACACACACACACACACACACACACACACACATACACACACACACATACAAGGGCATCATTACCCTTTGAAACTCTGAAAACAGTTAACTGTAAACTTATTAGTTTCAGGTAATATTTGGTATTTGGGGGATATTCTTGGGTGACTTTTTCAATGCCTTCCACACTTCGGCCTTCGACTATTTCTTATGCTCCCTGCTATGTTTTCTTGCAAGAAATAATCTAAGTACCTTATCTATCCACCAAATGTACTCCTATATAGCTACTTGACATTCCTTAGTAATTAAAAAAATCTCCATGTCTTTTTTCAAATGTCACCCAGAGAACACACTAATTAGAAAATACATAGGACTGAGATCCACGTGGGGCCCGGAATCTGGGGAGTTAGGATTGTGTACTTGTTTTTTGTGCAGAAGGAACCAGCCAAGTAGGCTGACAAGATGTGCAGAACCTTAAGTGATCAAGTGCATCATCTTATATCATTAAAGACAGAAAAGTAATTTTCTGGGTAAATACAGAGCCCCACCAGCTGGATCAGCTAAGGTGGGCAGGCTGTGCGTATGAGTGAACTAAGGAGAGTGTTCTGAGCTTGCATCTCTAGACTGTCCTTTGACAGGTTTCCTTCAGCCTCTACAGCTGATTACTAACACTATACATTTAGATATTTAGATTTACAGGAAACCAAGTTATTGAGTAAGGAGAGGGTCTCGTCTTGACCAGATTTTATGGTTCAGGCTGGCCTGGTTTGCATTATGGTGGGGGAGTGCAAGACCCCAAATGATCACGAGGTCTTCATAATCCAAGCCAGGGAGAGGTAATAATATTCCTATCCTGGAGGTAGTAACAAGTCACTGCAGTTGGTCTGGGGCTGAGGGGTAAGGCAGAGCCCATTGTCCTCTTCAGGGAGACAGCACAGTTCTACAGTTCATTTCAGTCCCACTGTTTTTTTCTCATGTTAATTTAACCTCCTTTCTAATTTGGTTCATTTGTACTTTTTACATTTTGGACCAAATCTGCTATTGGTTTATCAATATTCAAAGAAAAACAGGTTGCTAGTTTTATTTATAAATTGCAGTGAAATTTCATTTGCCAGTTGTTTTTTACAACTTATTTCATTCCTTTTCTTTCCTTGTGTGTTTTTCTTTCATAGTTTTTGTGGAATCTTTTTGAAGTACAGTTAAATTAGTTAATTTTCCCTTTTCACTGAAGTAAATGTTTCAGAAATACATTTTTCTTTAAGAACTACACTCTCTCTGGGTGGAGTCCAGACTTAGGTAGCATCTTTTTCATAATCCTAAAAAAACTGCTCTTGTCATATTCATTAATTCTTCCTAGAAGAATTATTATTAGAGTAACATTTAAAACTTTCTAAATGGTCAGTTTTTTTGTGTTTTGCTTCTGTTTTTCTTATTTAATTCTATTACCACTGACTTATGGTCAGCAATGTGGTCTAGAAACACGCCTCCCTTTTGGAGGGAGCGTACTGAGTCCTTGTGCGCAGAATGCCTGGCTCTTATCCACAACCGTACCATTTATTATGGTCCTTGCACTAACAGAGTTTAAACATACTTAAGTAGTTATGATTTGACAGCTGAATTTGGTGCCTCTGCTCTCTTCTTAAGTGGTACAGTAAAATCTAAATTCTTAAACTCATATCCAAAGTCAACTTTAGCCCTTAAATGAAGGTGAACATATCATATGCTGAAATGTGTAGCATAAATGAGGTAGATCAATGTGGGAGAACAAGTCTGCCAGGGATCAATTACACTATTGGATTTTACAGGGATCACGGGGTCTCAATCCAATAGGCAGGTAAATTCCATTTTCCAAGCCTGTTTTCAGATGTACTGACTGAAGCATGGGCACAGGATTATTCCAGAGTAGTCTGAAGCACATTTTGAACTGCCTTTGTTAGTTTGTAACAATGACATAAACAAGCACACGGACATGTTTTGGATTACCTTTTCTTTATAATGTTTACTCTAGCTTAGAAATGGTCTTGAGAACAGGCACAGAAAGATAAAGTCAGAGCAGGGCAACTGGGTTATCTACCTGAAGACATTTCTCTTTAAAGTGCTAAGGAGATTGATCACGCTTGTCACCAACATGCAACTCACGAGACAGTGGAGCAGGTCTCTGGGATGCTACCCCGGGGCAACACTGATATGAGAGAATCTGATTAGCCAAAGGGGGGTGCACATTCTCAACTGAATTTTCATGACATGCCACCCTATGGAGTAGTATCAAAAAGTAAACACGGCACTAACTCCTTCCACATTATCTTATCTATCAGTGTTAAAGGTCTGATACTCAAAGCCTTCTCCTTTGGCAAATAGAAGACTACATTATTTTCTAGTTAATTTAGGCATTCATGTATCTGAGGGCACTAGCTAGGGAGAATTTCCACATCATACTTTCTCCCCTCTGGGCCAACTGCCACCTATACTCCAGCTTAGAAATATTTGCTGACAACAAAACCACAGAACTAGAGATTTAGGACTAGATGATGCCTTATTTACAGGGTCTTTGGTTCTTCATTTTATAGATGAGAAGACTGAAGACCAAATTAATTCAACACATGTCCCAAAGGATTACCATTTAACATTCACCGAGTTACAGTCATAAAAGTCTAGCTCAGGAATGCTAACAGGCAAAAAGTCATAGAAGTCACGATCCCAAGGACCACAGGTTTACATGGTCTCACCATGAGGTCTGGAGGATGCAGGTGAAGCAGCATCTTCCTTTTTTGTCTACCTTACTCTGCGAGCTGGACAAAGGTGTCCCTAAAGGTGTAGCCTCAACATTCTAATATTCACAACACCAAAAACGACAGAAGACAGTGTGGCAGATGGATGGCCCTTGGAGGCTGGCTAGCCCGCCTACCCTCACCGACCCACATTTTAAGAGGAAGAAGCTGAGGCCCTGACAGGTAGAGACAGTTGCATGCGTCAAGCCGATCACACCAGAGTCTGTGTTTACACCAAGTGACCAGACTCCTCAGCCTGTGCTCGTCCTGCTAAGCCCAGCAGCTCCCGCCTCCTAAATGTCTCCCCCACATCATATCCTGTGAGGAAAGACACAGGCGCTCCCGATACAATCACCTCTACTTTTCAACAGGAAAACAGAAGTCCCACCCAGGTCACAGCTGGTGCCTGAACTAGAATTCAGGTTTTCAGATTTCTTCCTTAGTGCTTCTTTTACTAAATGACATGGTCTCCCTTAAGAAATGTCCCTAGTCATAGCCCAAGCCCTCCCCTGCTTGTTTTCATCATCCAACAAGGCAAGGCATTCAAAACTGTGACCAGACGATGCGAGACAGACATGTTCCCCTAAGATGCCGCACAGACCCTGCAGGAATGCACTCTGGGGTAAGGGGTGAGGCCAGTGGCTGGTGAGTCTTTACCTTCAAATGCTCGTGCAGCATCCACGAGGTGGGTCCAATCTAACCCTGTGGCTGTGTCCGGGAGGGGCATCAGGCCAGGATCTGCGCACTTGGACTTATCTGATAAGGACCCATCGGAGAACCAGAACTCATCTAAACAAAAATAAAACCAGAGTCAGTCAGTCAGGCACAGCCTGGGCACCACTGCCCCTCCCAGAGTCAGTCAGAACATGGGGCACCACTGTCCCTCCCAGAGTCAGTCAGTCAGAATATGGGCACCACTGCCCGACTCCAGAGCCAGTCTATCAGTCAGTCAGTCCGTCAGTCGAGCACAGGCAATTCTGTCCCCTCCCAGAGTCTGTCAGCAGCACAGGAACCACCATCCCTTCCCAAAGTGGCCAAGAAAATTTTTCCTGGTCTTAATGGAAAAAGAAGACGTGAAGCTGCAGTTGCCCAAAAGGCACATAGCTGGAAAAGCGGAGGTCTGTAAAAGCAGCCGAGTCTGCACTAGTGAGAGGTCAGCCAGCATGTAAGGGCAAGGACTGCAGGGAGATTAGAATCAAGCCTTTGCACACCATTATAATTTCACAGTTTTTCTTCCGGGAGTACTCAAAAGTACATCTTTCTTTTAAGTACATCCAGGTCTGAGTATTGAAGGATAAATTCTCATTTTCTTGAGGGGGAGACTTACTCTTTTTAAAAGTGTTGCAGCGTTACGTTGCTGTAAGAAGTATTGGAGCAATCTCTATCCTGATTTAAAAAGCTTACTGAGGAACACATCTAAGCTGAGCACCACAAACTTGCGATGCTTCAAATACCAATTTATTATAAAAATGTAGTAACACTTTGCTTTTATTAACAGATGAGATTGAGGATGCTATTTTATACATGAGGCACAAACACAGTGGTTGGACTACTTTTCTGACTTAATAAGATGGCTTTATCAATGGCTAAACCAGAAACCACTCACCCATCCTGTATTCAATGTTGGGTGGTTTTCCTTTGGCTATGAATGGACTTTCTCCCTTTCTTTTTTCTCCTTAAACTCTCATCAAGGTACTTTAAGTGTTTATGTCATTAATAATACTAGTTGTTAAGAACTTATTATGCATCTGAGGACAAGTGCTAAAAAGGCTTCAACTGGATTTTCTTTAATGTGCCTTTTCTGAACCTGCCCAGAATGCTGCATGCAGCTGCATGTGAACACATCTGACTAATTAGACCGATCAAAATAATGACCACCTGGCTGTCTGAGCCTGCAATTATGTCAAGTAAGGGGCATGATTAACCAAATGCACCTGTAATTTTTATTCCCACATCCTTTTAGGTAGCTGTGAAATGCTGGCATCTGGACTAAGACAGATAGGTTAGTAAATTTAGCCTTGAAGGAGATCAACAGACTTTTGAGACTCTTGACAAATGCAGCTCTTAGCACATCTCTAACAGTTACAGCTGCACCAATTTTCCATGCTACCTACCACCCTTAGAAGTTGGGGTAATATTCCACCTAATTGTTCCCTGCCTCTATTTTGAAGGGAACCCAGTAATAGATGTATCGGCCACATTGTTTCCACAACCCCCTTCTCCATGGGCTCTTCTTTGAAACAACACTGGTTTTTCCTTGTTCTGTGTGTGATATGCTTGTCCTTGCCAAGAGGTTAAACAGCAGAGGCAGGAGCAGCAAACAGGAGTGGGGAGGTGGGGGAGGAGGGCACCTAGCGCTCACTGTTTCCCAGGAGCATCCTCGTCCCCCGCTGAGCAAAGGCTGGGCTGACCTGGCTGTCAGGTCCCGTCTGAGTGGCTTAGGATTCAACCCCCAAGCAGAAAGGTAAAGAGGCCCAGGGATCTTCCTTTACTTAAAAAACCACTTCCTTCTCTCTCTCCAACTCATATGCTGCTTGCTCAAGGCAGGTTTTCTGCACTGAGTGTAAAGAAATTATATATGGAGGCAGCAATTACTTTCGTCACTGATTTCCACGTGGCTGAGCTCTTCGGGAAACGGTGTAAGAGCAGGCATAGCTCTGGAGGGCTGCGGAGGTCAGGCAGGCTGGAATCTGGGCCCACTGCAGCCCTGTCCTTGCTCCTTCCCTCACCAGAGGGGAAGCATCAGGGAGCGGAATGGAATTTTATGCAGATATGTAAACATTTCTACAGAAAGTACATTTTGTTAATCATGTTTTACTAAGAAATGACAACTTGTGAATATTCTTTGTGTTTATAAAGAAACAATCCTTCACTCCAGCTTCTGGTATTCTTGAAGGCTAAAATCAAACCTAACACACATTCCATGTGTTATCTACTTTTTCCCCTAAGACCACTACACAACAAGATCCTTACGTGGTGATAACAGGAGACGGGGGAAAGAGAAAAATAACACAGTAGACAAGAGGGGGTAAAATGGAATGAGAACAGATGGGACGGTGGCCAGTCCCCTGATTCACAGGCTGGGATGTGAATGTCCCTTGCTTCCCCCCTCCCCTTGTCCCTACTGCAACTGTGTGCTCAAAGAGCCATCTTTCCCAAATACTCAACAGAGTGGTTTTCTGACAGTCTTGGGTTAAATAATTAAAGCTTTGACAATTCCTAAGCACCTCTAAAGTTCCTGATATGTGGCCATTCGTAATTGTGCCAAGGCACAAACCTGAATCTTGGTGTCCCAGAGTACATGAGTGAGTGGGCCCAGCTGCCCACAGAGCAGCCCAGCCAACCAGCTCTGAAGGTCTCTGCCTGCTGCCCCCTACGCAATGCACACAGAGACCACACAGTAAGTGGCATTGATGGCTTTGGAATCTGAGATGGTCTCGGGGTGTACATTTCACACCCAAAAACGAGCCCGGGCAACCACTCACCACTTTTAGTCTGTATAGCTGGTGAAGCAGGGAGAAGAAGCAAAGGACATTTGCTGGTGACATTTTTCTTTATTACAAAATATCGTCCCCTGTCCTCCAGTGGTTAATGGGACTTCTATCTAACACTGCAGAACTGGCAAAGAAGGTTAGCACAGATTAGACGTCTCCTTTTCTCTAGAGTGTATCTGGAGAACTGTCCACTCAGCAGTCTACTCACAATGTATTTGGTAAGTGACTACTGCCAGCCACATGATGGGGGTATAACAGTGAGGAAGAAAGGCAAGGCCCTGCTCTCATGAAGCTTTACATCAAAGACAAGACAATAAATGAATAAACAAGAAAATACAAGGAGTGATTAAGTCTTTTGCAGAAAACAAAATAGGGTGATGTGTCTGTGAAGCCCGGCATGTTGGAGGGAGGCCTGTCCAAGGAGGAAACACTTGGCTGAGACCCAAATGATAAGAAGCGTCTTAATGAAGAGCACAGTTTAGGAATAAAAACTGTGAAAAAATGTGGATTTAAATCTAAAATCCATCATTTTTCAATAAGCAGGAAGAGCCTTTTGTTAATGGCAGTCTTGTTAGACGAAGAAAGACATCTATATATCTCCATGAATAATCAACATGAAAAACACATACAGTTTCTTTTCTATTGAAAATTACTATTCTTTTTTTGTTTTTGTTTCTTCAAGACTCTGACTTGGTTTGGACGTCGTCCCCTCTAAATCTCATGTTGAAACCTAATTCCCAGTGTTGAAGGTAGTGCCTGGTGGAAGGTGTTTGAGTCATGGGTGGATCCCTCATGGCCTGGTGGTCTCATCGTGATGGTGAGTGAGTTCTCATGAGATTTGGTTGGATGTGACATCTCGCCCTTGACTCTGTCTTGCTCCCTTTCTTGCTATGTGACACCCCTGCTCCCCCACTCTACCTTCCACCATGACTGTAGCTTCCTGAGGCCCTCACCAGAAGCTGATGCCAGCGCTATGCTTCCTTAACAGCCTGAAGAACCAAAAGCCAATTAAATATTTTTTAAATAAATTACCCAGCCCCAGGTATTTCTTTACAGCAACGCAAGAACAGCCTAACACAGATTCTAAATTAGCCAAAATTATTTGCAATACTTTTATCACTACCACCATCACCCAGATGATGTTTACTGAGCATCTACTATATTCCAGGTACTACTAGGTACTACATCAGAACCTAGGGACAGAATAACTAGCAAGACACAAGTTCTATCCTCAAAGAGCCCTGTCAACAAACAGAATAATACTGCTGGTGTTGGTCTGAGAGGGGTTTGGATTAAGATATGCACAGTACTGGCTGGGCATGGTGGCTCATGCCTGTAATCCCAGCACTTTGGGAGGCCAAGGCAGGTGGACTACCTAAGGTCAGGAGTTAAAGACCAGCCTGGCTAACATGGTAAAACCCCGTTTCTATTAAAAATACAAAAAATTAGCCCAATGTGGTGGCACGCACCTATAATCCCAGCTACTTGGGAAGCAGAAGCAGAAGAATCTCTTGAACCCAGGAGGCAGAGGTTGCAATGAGCCGAGACAGCGCCACTGCACTCCAGCCTGGGCAACAAGAGTGAAACTCCATCTCAAATAAGTAAGTAAGTAAGTAAATAAATAAATAAATAATTTTTAAAAAGATATGCATAGTACACACCTGGAGGAGCAAGAGCAACTGATCACCTGTGCTTTGTCATGCCACAGTGGCTGGAACTGTAGTCTCCTCAGTTGTGCAGTTTTATAGGAAAGGCACCACTTGCCTCAGGTATCAAAGCCTGTTATTTTAAATCCAGCTCTCCCAAGCCTCAGCAGCCCACACAGCTCTTCTGGCCAATTAAGACAAGACAGTGACCTCTTCAGTTGGGTGGCTGGCTTGCTTCCCAGATGCCAGCCCAGGAAAGTAGGTAGCACAAGTGTGGGGCACATTTGCAGGCTCCCCCACACAGAGCACAGTGACCCCCTGGTATAGCAAGTTTCCTGAGGCCCTCACCAGAAGCTGATGCCAGCGCTATGCTTCCTTAACAGCCTGAAGAACCAAAAGCCAATTAAATATTTTTTTAAATAAATTACCCAGCCCCAGGTATTTCTTTACAGCAATGCAAGAACAGCCTAACACAGATTCTCAATTAGCCAAAATTATTTGCAATACTTTTATCACTACCACCATCACCCAGGTGATGTTAGAGTCTTTCCGATGGGAAACCTGAACCAATGTTGCATATGGTATCACACACTATTGGCAAATAAGATGAGACATTCAGTGGGCAGAAAATAATAGTAACCGAATTTACTTCATACCCATAATACCTCCCGGGAGTTCTCAGGATGAGTTAAAAAACAGGAGGGAAGGGAGGACACTTTCTGAAAGCATTTCTTGGGCACGGATGGATAGATGCCATCCTACCTCACTTCTGAAGAAGACACTTCTCTGTGCTCATAATTCTCACTGCCCATGTTGCATGTGGACCTACCTCAGCCTTTCAAGAGACTCATGAATTCTGAAAGGTGGGTAATGTCAGGGAACCACCACCTGTGCACCTGCTCTGGCTCGTGACATTGATCTTGTGGCTTCCCGTCTGTTTACTCAAAACCTGAAATCATAGTAACTATCTTTACTGAGTCTGAGTTTATTGCTATTATTATAAATGCCAAGGAGCCTCCCAACAGCAATTCGTGGTGGTCAGATATCTGAGGTTTCACAATTAAACTTTTCAGAAACCAATGACTGTTTATTACAGGGAACACTGAGGACATTTGAAAAAGAGAAAGTAGTATTACACTGAATAATATTGCCTAGTCAAATACTGAATAGCCAAAACTCTGTTTGCAGGTGGAGGGACACCTTGCCATGCCACCCCTGGTAAGGATTCTTCTGGTGGTAGGTAGTCCTTATCATCTACGGCACAAAACCAACGAGTCTACACATGTGGTCTGAAGCAACAAGTATTACATTATAACTAAAATACGATTTTATTTTATTTATTCCAAACTCTCCCACCCTCCCACTTTTTAACTTCAAGGGGCATTCTTTGTGATATGTATAGGTCAGAACCATAGGATTTGAAACCACACATAAGCTAATATTCTGTATTTTCACTTTTGAAATCTAAAAATTCTCATTATTCCATTCTCATAGGAAGATTTCACCATTCCTGGAGAGTTTTGATCTCTGTTCTATAAATAAAACAAAAAAATTATCTTTAAACCTGTGAGCCTGCCAGTGCTTGGCGTTGTGCTGAATGAATCCAGGTGTCTATCTGCCAATGAAGAAAAGGAAACTATGACCGCTTTTCAATTTCACTGGTTATCTGGCTTGTGAACCGTGTGTTCAAAAGCCCACTTTCATTGTTTTTCTTATCTGGGCCCTTATATAAATTTTCTTCTGCAATCTACCAATGACAAAAACAAAGGTCCTAAAAGCAAGGCAGAAACGTTTGAGAAGTATTTTCAACTGCTGGTTCAGGTGATTTTTGCATACATTCAAGTTGAAGACATAAAGATACAGCACATTTCAGTAACTTCACAGGAAATATAGATGAATCATGACATGAATTACATCCAAAATGAGCTTGTTAAGTATGAAGATTAAGATCTTAGTCTCAAGAGAAGAAAGACTGAGAGAGATTCAAATCTGTAAGTTTTAAAAGTTAAAAATATCTGAAAGAGAATCCTTTGACTATAGTAGTTACATGTAGAAAAAGTACAGAGAGTAGGTCTTCCAATATTAACTGGGAAGAGATGGGCAGTTACTGGCACTTTGCCCTGCCACCCTCCTTGCAAATCATAAACAAAATCTGATTGAGTCTCTCCTGGTGAGATTCTCTCTTCCCTAGGAATGCTCTAAGTTTTAAAGTTTAAAAGAAGAATATCTGTGCTTTCTGAGTTTTCTGCCTAACTCTATCTACACAGCTATTTAAAACCATCTGGAACCAACCTCTGCTCCAAGTTTTAAAGTGAAGCTATGTCTCTCTGAGAAACTAAGAGAAACTACTGGGCAACTTCAAATATTCCTCATTTCTCACTCAAAGACATCTTCTGGGCATTAACGCTCACACTTCAGCTTTCTGGGCTGCTCTAGTTTTTGACTGTCAAACTATTCTTAAAGGGTGATATCTTCTTAGAGAAGGTCTACAGAATGGCCAGAAACCAGAAAAAGAAGAGGATTATTAAAATCTGCCTTGAGTAGACCTTAATCGTGCAAAAGTGATACACACTTGGTAGAAATCATAATTCAAATTTTGAATTTTGAACTTTTCCCTAGCTAGTGATATGTGGTATGACACTCTGTCACAATGCCTAACTGTGGCAGTGAGCCAGAGCTCCCAGTCAGCCATGAGATTCCATGGGTAAATAACTGGTATGTATGGTGTACTGTGTTGCAAAATGATTTTGCCCAATTAGAGGCTAATGCAAGTGTGCTGAGTACGTTTAAGGTAGGGTAGGAAATGCTATGATATTCAGTAGGATAGGTGACCATATACATGGTCAACTTACGATATTTTCAACTTATGATGGGTTTATCTGTACATGACCCCATCGTAAGCCAAGGAGCAGTTATAATCACATAGGCGACTGTGGTAGTCAGAAGGCTGGGGAACTAGAGACCTCCCAAACAACTAGATTCTGGAAGCTTAAACTTTCCATGGACAGGGGGTTAGAAATCAAAAGTTTTTAGGGGATTAGACATCAATACGAATTACTTCCAGCTTTCTGATTTACATTTTGTTAGTTCATTCATCAAGCCTAGAGAACTTTTTCTGAGTAGTTTCTTATGTATAGCTACTGGAGGAGATGTATCACCAAATAAGAAGATTTCTTTAAAGAACAGCAAATGGCAAGGAAAACTCTTAGTGCTTTTTCTAGAGAAGTTAAAAAGAAGACAAGTAAGGCAGTTTTCAACTAGGACAGTGAATGAATAGTGTAACTTGACTGTTTCCTAATTGTGCCTTTGAACACATTAAAAAAGGATACAGTCCTCCAGCATACGAATAGATAGATAAACTGCAGTGCATCTAGATGATGCAATATTATTCAGCTGTAAAAAGAAATGAGCTATCAAGCTATGGAAAGACACGGAAGAAGCTGAATGCTTATTACTAAATAGAAGAGGCCAGTCTGAAAGGCTGCACACTGTAGGATTCCAACTATATGACATTCTAGAAAAGATAAAACCATGGAAATGGCAAAAAGATTAGTGGTTGCCAGGAGCCAGAGGGGGAGGGAGGGATGAAAAGGCAGAGCACAGAGGATTTTTGGGCAGTATAACTACTCAGAATGATACTATAATGTTGGATACATGTCATCTTACACATTTGTAGAAACCCACAGAATGCACAACACCAAGAATGAACCCTAATGTAAACCAGGGCCTTTGGGTGATATTGACCTGTCAACACAGGTTCATCCATTATAACACATGTACCACTGCCACTCTGCAAGGGCAGGGGCTTGTTGACAGCAGGGGAAACGTGTTGGGGAGGTGTATGGAAAATCCCTGTACTTTTTGGTGTGAACCTAAAACTGCTCTAAAAAGCATATATATATTTTTAAGTGAAGCTGAAAACCAAAAAGATATACATCTTTCACATGGAAACAAAAATGAAGGGTAGAATGTAAGACCAACATAACACACAGAGAGTTCACAAGCACACTTCAAACACTGTACATGAAGTAACATTTGTAGGAAAGTAGAGTTTTATTGGTTTTACGAAAGCTTTTAAGAGGACATTAAAGTTGCCTATTTACAAAAATGGGAAAACAGCGGGAGAAATACTAGGAAAGTGGGATAGGTCTGTCTGACCTTTCACATGGTTGTCAAGAAGGCGTTTAAAGGTTTCTTCAATTTAGGTAAATGGACTCTTTATAACAGGCAGGTTACTATGTTACTTAAAGAAATAGATTACGAATTTTATAAGATAAGGTTCATTTCCAATTATGTTAAACATTAGAAACATTACTAGAATTTTGATTTCATTTAGCCTAGGAATCTATGTGTGTAACGAAGTTTGAATTGGTTCTAAAGATAATATTTTCTGTGATGAAATAAAAAAAAAAGCTTGGCAATGAATACATTTCTGACTAAATTCCCATTCTCTCTGTACAATTAAAAAAAAAAAACACTAAGTATAAAGGAAATTAGGCTGACTAACATAAGGAAAAAAGTGCCCTTAAAAAGTGACATTAATGAAAACTTGACACTATGTAAAAATCAAAGATTTTTAGGATTTGAAGGAAAATCATCTAGAAATCATCAGGTTGAGCTGTAACCAGTAAATTGAAATAAGTGAGGACACAAGAGAACACAAGTTATCTGCACAGGAACACAAAGCCACCCACAGGTACAGCCCAGTCTACGAGGGCAGGTTTCCCAAGGCACATGTGCCTCCTTTCCATCTCCGGGAACTGAACTGTACAAAGAAACTGAAGGCTAGAAAACTAGACATCCCTCCTTGCCACTGCCCACTGAAAACCCAACTCCTTACTTTTTTTTTTTAATTAAATCAGGCTTTAAACATTTTTTTTTTTTTCCTTTACAGATATGATAGCTGAGATATGATGCAGAAGTCACTATTGGACTTGACAGAAATATCTCATGTGAGTTTCTCAGTTTCTTTCAAAATAAGTAGCGTTACCTAACTTTTTCAAAATGTCCACTCTGGGGCTTTTATATTTGAAAGTTATTTAAAAGAAAAACACCAAATGATGCATATTTAATTAAAACAAAAACAAACTCCCAAACCACGCCACCCTCAGAGCCCACTGATGCAGGAGTTGTGCGATGAGCTCACCCTCAGCATTGGCCCCAGAGCGGCCAACTCCTCACTTACTTCTCAGGCTCCCCATGCTGGGTGCGGGGTGGGTCCGTGGAGGCAGCGTGCTGTGGTAGGGTGGGGTGGTGCTGAACAGAATGTCGTTGGGCAGGGCTTGGTCAAGCATGGAACTCCGGGAACTGCCAAAGGAGGACCCCCTCCTGTTGCTGCAGATGCTCTCATCAGACAGCGTGCGGTAAAGCGACCTCCTTGGAGACAGGTTCCCATAGAACGAAAACTAGGGTTTAAACAAGGTGAGAAGAGGGAACAGACATTAAAAAACAAATGCATGTGGCTTGTTTGACCAAGTCCAGTGGTTTCACATACTATTGTGACAGCCTCTGAAGTTTTCTCTGGTAGCTCAGGATTGCTAAACGCACATGCTGGTGATCAAGGGAAATGCACCAGGGCTTTGGTGCGGTTATTAGATTTTATGTTTTCCTCCTTTGACATTCTATGAAATATTACTATGAATTAGACATGCACAGCTTTATTAACTCTGAAATGTTAAATGAAACCTCCATATCCTTATAGCAGTAATAGTTCCTGGAATTATGTAAGGTTGCCATTTCAGGCAATAGTTATTCAAAGCCACACTTAATACTGGTTTGATTTTAATTTGAAATGACTACATTGTAATATTAGGCAATTTCTCTACCAATCAACTACATATGAGGTTCAATCCAATCTAAATAATAATAAGACTAATTTTGAACACTGGAGCTTTCCAGGCCACATAAACACATTTCAAGAAAATAGCAGCAGTCCAATAAAGGCTTACTGTCCACTTAAAAGTATCACTTGCTAAAGTCTGTATAATTGTTGAAAATTGAGTTACAGTAATGGATCATAACCAGACTTAAATGAACCATTAAAATTATTGTTGTGTTTAATTACAGATAGGGTAGGAAAAATTCTTACTAAAGAAATGAGTGGTCAAATACTCAAAAAAAGTTAAATCTGAATTTTCAACTACTTCCTTTGCGTACCAAACCACATTCCTTTTAGGTAAACAACAGTAAAAGTCAGAATGTGCACATCAAACAAATAAATGGCTATTTACATTTATGAATGTAGCAAGAAGTCTAAAAATATTCCTATTGTATGCGTTCCTTCCATTTTGTCAAGTCTTTCCACCTGATGAATGGTCACTGGAATGTATGTGAGCTACAAAGTTAAATTTACACTATGAAAAGAAGGTGATTTGTCTTAGAAGAAAAAAACATGTCAAGAAGTTCAACCTTACAAAAAGAAAAGCTATTTACACTCTTCGTACAGCAGTCGGCCTTTGCACCCAAGCTTATACAGTATCATATACATGACTTGATATGTTTTCTTTTTTTTTTTTTAAAAAGACTCCTTACGATGGAGTTCTTGTGGGATTTCCTCTTCACACACCACCAGCAGGTTCTTCAGAACTTGATTACAGGCATATTAGATTAAAGCAGCTTTGCAGTAGTGTCTAATTAGAGTGTTGTTCTAAAAACACAATTAGGTTAATTGCAGAATTGTTTTACTATAGGGAAGACAGACAGAAGCACAGAGACCTGCAGTTTATCCTGGTCATGGCCAGTACAGCAATACCTGATTTCCTTTTCCCTTTTCATATGAACAAGAGGGAGTGCTGGATTAGAGGTGAGAGACAAGGACTCCGTTGCTGACTCTGGCACCAAAGATTTACGAAGACTTCACATTTCATCATCTGGGGCCTCAGTTACTTGGTGAAAGAAGTGACTGGGCTAAACTGCCTTTAAGTCCCTTTTAATACTTTGAATTGTTTAGCAAAGTGGCTGAAGAGATTGTAATAATGATGACACTAAAGCCAATAAGCAAGCTAACATTATCTAGGGAATGCTACGTTCTGAATGGTGAAGGTATGCCATTGAACTTGGGGTTGGTTTATAAGATTAAAGCATGGCCTTCCCTCTGATCTCTGCGTATCTCTAAATGGCAGCGTGCAAGTTCCAACCCTGTTTAAAACGCCCAGCAGACACTGTGCTGTCTAACTCCAATCCACTTCTGGAACAGGATTACATTTAAGGAGAGACAGCTTGGAGCAGAGGCTAGAGCTCTGAAACAAAAGTCAGGTGCTGTGAATTTTAACAGCTACTGTTCATGATCACTAGTTATGTCCAGGGGCTGTACTAGGCTCTTTCACACATTACTTCTTATGTTCCCTGTTAACTTCACAATTCAATTATTATGATCTCCTTTTTTCAGATGAGAGCACTGAGGTCAGAGGCCAAGCCACTTGCATAAAGTCATGCAGCTAATCATTGCTGGAGCCAGGATCTGAAGCTAGGCCAGCCTGACTTCTAGCTCTATCTGAGATTTTAAAAACAGCATTCTTAACCTCTCTCAGGCTCCCTTTACATACTGATAGAATCAAAACTGGCAATGGTCAGCTATGTGCAGTGGGTTGTTGGTATGGTCATGAGCGATGAAGCGTGTGGGAGTACTCTGGAAACCCTTGAGTTTCTTTAGACTTTTTTTTTTTTAAGCATTTCTGGTAACTTAAAGCTCCATAAGTCACTAACCTTTCTTCGCCCCTCCTCCACTAAGGGGCTGTCGGGAAGCATCAATTTCAGAAAATCTTCTTTAGACAGAACATGCTGAGTCTCTGCAATGGCATCTCCCACCACTGTCTGATGCTGAGTTGCTGCAGACATGACCTCCATCTCACTATACATCCTGTTGAAAACAATCAGAATGGAAATTAAGCCTACTTGTAAAGTGCCTGTAGTGGTAAGAATTAAAATCTAGTAACCAGTTTCAACCACTACAAATGCAGACAGACGATTCTCAGGTCTTAAGTCAGTTCACTTTTGCTGCATTTGCTCCAAATTCCCTGCCATTTCACATTTGTGAAATGAGCTCAACTACAAAGTTAGATGTCTGAATAATTCAGAAACAAATCAGATCCCCAAAGCCCAGGATGAAAAAACCACATAGCCAACTTTTAAAATACGGCTGTGTTTTCCCTTTCCTAATCTGTGTCAGAAACACAGTTTCAGTAATTCATCAGAGATTATCATAAGCCTTTTGAAGCAACCCTTGCGCTTCTCAGAAATTTGAGAGGCTTTTTCTCGCAGCTGGACAACCAGAGCCCGATGGTACCTAAGGAACAGAGAGGAAGCCACCCGAGGGAGCCCCGGGGTTTAAGAGTCATCAATTCAGTCGTGTGCTAAGCATGTTTTACTATCAGCAATTTCACAAAGCTGTTTGGATAAATAAAGCAGCTGTCTCCCTTAATTATCAGTATATAAAAATCTATTTATAGACAACAAAAGAGTGTCAAGCTGAATTATTGTTTTCAGCTCCTTTACAGGGAGAAAACTGGGGGAGTCATTCTAAAAAGGTTTACTCTGAAAATACAATCTGAGCAACCAAATATTTCTGAGGACACAGTAAACAGTCAGTGGCTGTACTGTCAGTGGAGGCAAACGGTCTTGCCACACAACCTGAAACGTAACACTCTAGGAATTCATAGCCCACAGCAGCGAGCTAGAGAATGACCTCAATGTTATTGCTGTGTGCCCCCTGAGATGACTCTTTACATCAAAAGCTAGGCTATCTTGTCATTTTATGACAAGCTCACTGGGAGATTACTAGAAGAAGAAACATACACAAACATGCTCAAAATTAAGAAGGCTATCTCTAAAATCCTCTATGGCTCTTGCTTTGTTCCTGAGGTAGGACCGGTTTCCCTGTACCTCTCAGTTCTTGAAGCACAAGCTACAGTTACAACAGGAACAAACAGTAGCTGCAAAAAAAGAAGCTTTTTGTAACTTTTAGTTACAAAAGATTTAGCTGCTTTGTGGGATGGCATGACCTGAAAATGGGAGCTACAACAAGAACTCAAGACCCTGGAGAGCTTTTGCACAAAAGCTACATAAGGAAAACACAACAATGTAGCTTTTATGAAGAGTGCATCCAAGAAGCTTCCAACATTTGATCCTGAAGGGAGTTAGGTGGTGCTCAAGAGCTCCAGTCCGAATGTGTTTTGGGAAAGATGTGGGGGAAAAAATGCATGGATAAAAACATTATATCTATAATTACGATTACAATGTGCTGTTCTAGTTTATATGTGTTTCAATAAAAATCACTAGCTTTCTCTGCTAAACTAGTAATTTAAAAAGATTATCCAATCATGTGTCATAAATATGCTCCGAGGGTTTACTCTGTGCCAGTCATTGTGAGTAGTACAGTAAGCAGGACACAAGCTTGCATAGGAGCCCAAGTCCGCGTGTGTGTGCATGTGGTGTGTATGTGTTGTGTGTGCTTTGCAGGCTGAGATGACTGATCAAGTGAGAAGTCACTGTAGGAAGTACTGGGCTAGCGAGTGCAGAGAACAACCCCTTTAGGAGGGTGCTGGTTGGGCTCAGAAACTCACAAAGGGCATTTAGGCAGAGGAAATAGCATGAATGGCTGCACAAAAGCCTGAGACAGAACTGCTCATTTGCTTGTATTATTTAAAAATGTAAGATGATATTATTAACAAAATTAATAGTAGGGCTTCCACAATATGATTTTGAGAAATAATTGGTCTATGTGAAACTTCTGGAGGGCACAACTGATTTTTTGGGGGGTACAATGAGACATTAATGTTCCCTAATTCTCCATGGTACAAATATGCTGTACTTGTCTGACTTTTTCGAAGCATATATTTCAGTGATCTGGTAAAACACTGTTCTGCTAAAACTTCAAATCTAGTTAGTGCAGTCTTGTATGATTGTCTTGTCTTAGAAACATTCTGTGTTGCTGGGCAGGGCCTGGGACGCCTGCTACATCTGCCAGGATGAGCTGGCACATTGACCAGGACCCCTGGTCTAGAATATCAGCAACAACCTCTTGTGATGACAACCAATTCGAGTTATCATCTCAAATCCTCCCCATAAAATGTGAGTTAGGACAGAAGAACTTCTACAGCCAAGAACATATATGGGGGACTGCCATTTGCCTTGCACACCACAGGTGTCCCCAGGTGAGAAGCTCCAGCAGTGACATACTCTCAGTCTTCTCTAGTGTGTACAGACTTCGACTCAGAGACACCACACTCTTTTCTTACCTCATTCCTGACACTGCCTCGCTTTCACTGAACATTTAGTGCCATCAAACCAGTGTGTGAAAATGCATAAACCCTGGGCTTCTGCATGAAAACTGTCCAAATAGGCTCCTTTCATACTTCCCTGACTTTCCAAGAGAGTCCTTCGCCTAAACATAGTACTACGGCAACATACAAAATGCTTCTAAAAATATTTCATGGAACTTAAAAAAGGCTTGGAATGAATTCCTGTGAAGCACTCAGAAGACTCTTATTAGACAGAAATACCAATGTGTCATTCTAACAATAAAAAGGGCTAGTTATCACTATGAAATTCCTTCCTAAATAAGTCATTTGCAATGATTGACATGATTTTTTTAACAAAAGATTCCATGTTCCATTTAAGCACTGAAAGAATTTTTAGTTTAGAAGGCATTATCATACAAGCTGTATTTAAGACACAGAATCGTTTTTAAGAGAAAAAAGTGATACTGGTTCACCAGCAAAGCGTACAATCTAGAGGCTCTCTCTGAAGAGCTATCCTAGCGTGGGTGCATGCCATGGTCAGCACCACACGCCTGATGATGCTATCGCAGGCAGGTACACCAAAGCACACAGATAATTTAGCATGAGGATCTGTTCAGCTTCTTTACAATATAAGCAAATAGTTACTTAGCCCCAACCAGCCTTGCTCTGCATCTTGAAATGCGATTTCTTTACCTGTCTCTTCACAGAAGCATCAGCTTAGTTTTCACAAGTGTTATAAGATAGATTATGAGTATTTTAAAATCTTTTCTTTTTCAAACAGATACAAAGCATCCTTCCCTACATGCCCCCTGCCATCTCAAACCTAACATCTAAAAGGAAAATTGGAAGTCATGCTAAAATTAAGAACCATACTTTTTTCTGTTAGGATGTCAGTTACATGGCAACTTTAAGAAACATACAGGAATCTGTGGGAATTCGAACTGCCTTTCACCTTGTGTATTTATAGAGAATCTATACTCACACCTTCAGTAGCATGTTACCATGACTTTTCCATTGCGGGCAGATTTGAATATAAAAGTAAAGAACACAGATTTCTTTTCAATTTGTATGCAAAAATCAAGAAAGAGAATAATTTTATAGAGGAATATAAACATCAACATTTAAAGAGTTTAAGAAAGATGTTTCTACATTATTCCTTTTTAGAATGCATTTCCCTTGGGAGGAATATATGTTTGCTTAGTCAATCCCCCACAGTGAAAAATACTGCCCCAGAGAAGAATAGCCAAGCACCCTACCCGGGACATTCAGTCACTTCCGGCTCCTCGGGCGGTGGGCTGCCTTCCGATTTCTTCCAGCCGATGACGTATTTGTTCACTGCCCCTTGTCTGTGGTAGGGCTTGGACATGGACCCGGGAACCTGCTGTCCACTGCTGTGTGACACGATGTAGACTTTGGATGAATCCAGAGACCCACTATTTTTTGAACAGTGAGCTGAAGGGCTTCCTGAATGGTGAGAACCACTGAGGAGCAAAAACAGACAAAAGCTGCAATACAATCAGATTTCAGCAGTGCTGGCACACGGCCAAATTCAGAGCCACAAGGCTTTACTCAGGTCTTTCTCCGTGAGCAAAATCAGGCATAGGGAGGCAGATGGAGCCTTCTTTCTACCATGGAGCTTGCTAGGAAGACTCATCTTACATAGGCTAAGATTATTCACATGTAAGTTGTATGCCTGTGGCAGGAAGGATGCTAAAAACATGGCCGGGGAAATCTGATAGAAAAATGGGCAATATTCCTAAACTGATGCTTCAAAAGAGGACATACTCAAATGGTGAATATGTTTATCGGAGAAGGTGCCCAAACTCAATTGTCACCAGGGGAAATGCCAACGCAAACCATAATGGAATACCATTACATACTCACCAGATAGGAAAAATGAGAATGTCTGACAATACCCAGGGACCTAGTGTTACTAAGAACTGGGGCAATGGGAGTTAAAAGTGCATGAAACAGTTTGAGCACTACCTATGAAAGTGTGTGCACCTGCAGAGCTCACGATACAGCAATTCCACTTCAAGTGTATACACACAGTAAACCCCTGCTGCACGTGCAACTGTGAACATGGAACAAAATTAGAAGCATTGATTTTAAGAACTCCCCAATGGCAGCAATCCAAATCATCAATAGTAGAAGGATATTCAGTTAATAACTATGAATGAATACATGGAATACTCTACGAATGAATGGACTGAGGCTACAGACGACTTGGGCAATCTCATGAACAATGTAGAGAAGAAGCAAGTCACAAAGAATACAATGATCATGAGCCAATTTCTTAATAAAGTTCATAAACAGGTAAAACTAAACAGCATGTCATTCAGGAAAATGTAAAGAAAATGAGGGGATGATGATCACAAAAGCCAGGTCAGTGGCTACCTCAAGGGAGAAGAGAAGGGGTTGTAATTGGGTAGGATGCAGAGAGCTTCCAGACACAGCAATGTTCTAGTCCTTAACCTGGTGGTAGTTACAGGGGTGTTTGCTGCATTATCATATGATACAACAGCAACAATACTGAAACAGACAGAGGCCCTAAAAACAATAAAAATTTTCAAGGTTAGTAATTAAGCTAAGGCCAGAAGGACTACCCACCCCCCAGCTGACTGAGAAATTAAGTGGACAATATATCCACCACCAGAAATACCTTTTCCTTAAATTAGAAAGATCACCAATATATTTTATGAAAATTGAATATGTTACTTTATAAATATGAAAAATTTTAAGAGTTTAAATTATAGTTCTAATCTCAGCATTCAGAAAGGCAGGCGGGCTTCACTTTCAGCAAACTTGACACGCTGAGTGCAACACGAGGATTCTGGGTCCCAACACCAGCTCTGTCCCTTACCCCTGCAAGGCCCTGGGCAAGCTTCTTAACCTCAGTTTTCTCATCTGTAAAATGAGGATAACAACAGTATCTACCTCCGAGGGTTTCTCTGAAGACTACCTGAGTTAATATTAGCGAAGCACTTAGAACAGTGCATAGCATAGGGTAAGCATTATATAAATATGTAGTTATAGAAAGTGACCCAGGAAATGATTATTCAAGAGTAGGAGTCTTTTCTCTTGAAAGAGTTTTTAACACAGGGTTCCCCGAGGTAGCAAGCTGCCCAGTATGCTGAAATACAATCTTACTCTGAAACCCCAGGTGAGCACAGACCTTTTCTGATACATGTATAAAGCAAGTATCATAAAAGACAAAGAAAGTATAAAAATAAGAATGATATTAAAATGAACCTTTTGTAGAGGTTCAGGAGGAAATAAAGAAACAAACTGACCCATTTTTGAGGTCTCTGCATTCTGGAAAACAGTGTGGTATTAAATAAAATTAAACAACAAACAAAGTGCCTCATCTACTCCTATGAAGTAACTTAGTTGCTGGTGGCTGGTCTGGTGCCCTTGAGTAGGACTGGCAGGTCCCTCCCTCTGGGCACTAACTGTGGGCCTCAGGAAGATGCTGCACTGCCTCTCCAATGACACCCACACATGGAACACCGGGTCGGGAGAACAGTGAAGCATAATGACCAAGGTGACCTGAGGAGTGAAGCAGGTGATCAACAGGCACGAAGAATAGGAGCTAATGAACTCTTCCCATTCACTGGGGTGCACGCCAGCTAGGGAACCCTAACATGAAAACTCCATGTCTAGATAACGGGCTCTGAAGCCCTGTATGTTATTTTCTCTTGTACTGTGAAAAATTTTAGACTACAGAAGAGGTAAAGAATAAACATCCACATACCCTTTGTCTAGATCCACTAATTCCTCTCTGAACCATCTGAGAATTCGTTGCAAGCATGAAGACATCATACTCCTATATTTCAGCATTTATTTCCCAAGAATAAGGACATCCCGCCACATAATTAACCAAGAGACTGCACGTACAGGACATCAGGCATGAGTGCAATACTGTTATCTCACAGACAGTCCAATGCTAGTTTCCCAACTGTCCCAATAAGGCTTATGGCCTTAGTTTCCCCCATTAAGAACCTGATGAAAGACTGCACTGCCTTCCACTGCCTGTGTTTCTCAGGTATTTCAAATCCTTTGATGATCCCCGAGATGTTTTGTTGGTAAAGGCCTGGGACACTCAAAATAATGGTACAGTTAATATGCTGCATGTGTGTAGGTTACTCAGCTTTCCCCCTTAAAATGACCACAGTGTATATTTTTGAAAATGTATAGGTAATGATAGTGTGACCACAAACTCTATGTATTTTTCCATTTGTTTTATAACATTTTCTAAAAAGTAGATTTCATTAAAAATGTCTTTCATCCCAACTGTAAGATATTTTAAAGTTAACCTGAAGAAAAATGTACAGAATCCATTTGATGAGGGATATGGCATAATTCCTTGTTTAGTAACAGTCGTATCATCACAGAAGTGTTCCCTGAAGCTGATAAACATTCTAGAACGTTGCTGACAAACTTTTCATGAATCCTTTCCTTCTGGACTAATGTTCTTCTTTCAGAGTTAAACTGCCGAAGGCCAATCATTTGTACCAGGAGAAAGGTAGGGTGTAATGAGTACTGATAAACAACACAACATCGTGTATGCCATTAACAGGAGAGTCCAGAACACAGGGTTTGTTTTTGCAGTTGATTCACTTCATTTTGCAAAGCCTTAGTTAGGCTAGCATAAATACTGCTTTGTATTCTGAGCTCTTATCTAAGTGCCCTGCCCTAGAAGAAAGAAAAAAGTGTGTTTGCTGAACTAAGAGAACTGAGCAGCAGGAGAAAGCAGGCTAGATATATGCTGTCCTGCTTGAGATGATTCCTGTTCCTCTCCCTTCTTCCTCACAAGAGTGTAACTTGTCTTAAAGAGTTTTAAGTCCTCCCTTTGCCTCCTTAGTACAATCTTGGAATCATGCCATATATACAGTTCTGTACTTACTTAACTCCCAGGTGGCTGCCAAGGAATGCGTGTGTGTGCGTGCTTGGGGCTAGAGGAGGCTGCTATGGTGTTGTGGTGAAAAACCAGAGTTAAAGAATCAAGAGTACACCATATGCTGACCCGGGCTCCTGACATTGTAAACTGGGAATGATGGATCCCACATTCCTCCTATTTCCCTAGGTTATCCAGGCACTGGTTTATTAACTCCATCAATAAGCATTTATCAAGCACTTTTCCTAGTTCCTCCCTTCATTCAAAAAATATTCAGATGCCTGCCACGTGCACAGAACTGTACTAAGTGCTATAGATACAAGCAAACAAGACAGGCCATGACCCTATCAGCTCAAAACACAGATGCTCCAGTGAGGGCAAGGTAGCAATACATGACCTTCTCATGGGAAGGAATATGCAGTCAACACAACCAATTTCAGCTAGGGGTGGATGCTATGAAGAAAATAACACACAGGCCAGGGGCACAGAACACTTGGAGGCAGAAATGTGGCATTAGCCAGGATGGTCACCCATGTCAGTTCCTGAAAGTTTATTCTTCTCTCGTTACCTGGGCTAATTGCTCCCAGTCACAACCCGGGCCCTCCAGCAGTAGGCCTCAGCTCCAAGGGGACTGCAAGGCTGCCTGAACTGGGACAGAAGAGGAAAGTAAGGGGCTGAGGGAGCATTCCTCATGGCCACCCACGCCCCACCTGGGGCTTGGCATTTCAGAGTTTGCAGAATCTCTGTGTGACTTCATAGGTTGGCCCCTCGTGCTCTAACGAGTCACCTGCCTTTCACTCAGCACACAGAAAACAAGGCAAATGCTATAAATCCCATCCGTCCTCCTCACCTCCTGTGCAGGTTGGAGGGCAGGCAAGAGGAAGTATTAAAAAGATTCCATTCAATGACTCAATTCCACGCTGAGCAAAGCCTAGGACACAAGTTGAAATGTGGCTTCAAAGTCACCATCAACGAAGAATTACAAGAAAAGGGCAGTCAAGTGGTAAAGGATTCCACTCACTCAAAATCTATCACTTCCACAACAGCTGGGCCACATTCAATTTAGAGTGGCGGAAGAAAGTAAAATCAATCAGAAATCCAATCTAGCACTTTCATGTACTTTCTAATAGTCTAGCCCATTAAATTTGTGAATGGATAAGGTAGTCAGAAAATCCCTTTCAAATGCCGGTGAGTATCCCTACCAAATATCAACAAAGGCATGTACTCTGAAGGCAGTCTCCACAGAAATTTTGCTTGGTAATAATACAAAACTCTATTTGTGATGCCAATGACATCTGTACAAAAAGGTGTCATAAAATTGGCTCTTTTACTCATCATCTAAACTTTGAATTAGATGTTAGCAGGCTGTACAATCCTGAGATAGTTTCTACAGTATGACCGCTGTTGCTGAAATTAAGCCAGGAATAATTCAGATAACCAAGTTCACGGGTAATTCTTAATTATTATATCAGTTATTAGTAGTACTAAACCTATTTTAAGTCAAATTATTAAAAAGAGCTGGTAAAAAGTAGTAGGAATGTCTGTTTTGAAAATAATTTTCATATCCTAAGCTCCCTCTGCCCCAGCAGACAGAAGAAGAGTGCATGGTGGACACACATGATTTCTACTCTCTGGTGTCCACTCCTCCTTTTCCAAGACAAATAATGCCCTGCTTCTCTTCTGGAAGAGTGGCTGCATTTGCCATTCCTTAGCTGCATGGCTTGGGTGAGAGGGACTGACCCCAGCCCAAGCTGAGGGCTCCAACTGTCTTAGGCGATGCTACCCCCTAACCACGTGATTAGAGCTAAGAGCACATGAGGAGATATGGAGGTAGGGGCTTTGGCTTTGGAGAGGGCAGAAACCTGTTTCTTCTGCAAAAACTAGAACCACTTTTTTACTGTGGACAGAGGAGCATGAGTGTGGGAGGACTGCCGGCGACACAGCTGTTTCCAGCCAAGAGAAGAATGCTGAGATTTTGGGAAATGGTCATGTGGAGTGGGAGGAAGGAGACAACCTGGTCCTGAGCAGTATCATTTTGAGCTGCTGGGTCAAACAGAACCTTGAAAGTGCTAGACTTACTGGTTACATGAGCCCCAATATGACTCTGGTTGCGTGAACCAATCAGCATGGAGTTTTCTTTAACTTGTAATGTAAAGGTCCCTGAATGACACTCAGCACCCCCTAGGAATGGTGGGGTGAGGGAGGACTCTGAAGGGGAGCCTAAGAAACATAAAAAGCCTTTCACCGTGACCTCTACAGCTGTGCCCTGAGCACCATCATTTGGAGAAATGCTCCCTCACGGCACTAGGTACCTGGAAGAAATACTCCCATTCTTAGTTCATCTGACTCTGCCCTCCAGCATTCTGGGCAGGAGTCAGAGAGTGACTTGGAGCTGAATTAGGGAAGGCCTTGGAAACAAGCAGAAAAATGATATTGGTAGTTGCTGTAAATAAATTCTGTCCACAGACAAACTCAATAAATGCACTTCTTTGCCCTCTGCCTAGTCTTTGAAAGTGAACAGAAATCACAAATAAGGTATTTTAAAACCACCGCAGAGTAAGTATATCAAACAGGAGTTTAAAACTACTCATAAGCAGATATTAAACATCTACACTTAGAGTACTTAGAACACAATTCCTTTACACTTAGCTAGTCTTTATTGAATGAACTCCAGCTGCAGAGCTGAACACACTTTCACTGTTACACACATGATCTCAGGTCTCCCCCTGCTGTCGGGGCTGTAGGAACAGGAAGTATGTGCGTGCCCTCATGGCAGGGAGCTACACATACTCCATGCACACGTTGTCCTCACGGCTTCCCACTACACTCTGAAGATTAGTCAGTGCCACCTCTTCTCCAAAACATGTAGGGACAACAGGATGAATTAGGGCCTGACTAGAGCATTTAATATCTATATTGACTTTTTGCTCAAACTTAAGGAAATAGGGGGAAAAATCACAAACAAGGGACTTATTAACATGCAAACTTTCACATTTTCATATTGTAGAAATAAGCCTTTCCTTTCCTCTGATGTCAGACAGCTAGGAAAATAGCACAACCTACCTTATGCCCTTACTGCTTATATTTCAGGCTTCTGCCCTATCCCAGCAGGCAGGGTCTAAGTGGCACCAGCAGGTACTACTCTGCAGTGCTGCGGGGCTTACCTGGAATGAGAGGATATCTCACTGAGATCGCCCATGCTGCCTTCCGCAGCACTGCTGGCGGAGATGGCAGACGCGTAGCCATGCACAGAGTACAACTTGGCCGGCTCGTCATCAGGCCCCGAGACATCAGCAGTGTCAGCCCACTGCTCAGCTCGACTGTGGATCAGGGACCTGCTGCCCGCCAGGTGCACGGGGCCGAGAATGGTGGCGGGCATGCACGGGGGCCGTGTCGATGCCACTGTCGGTGGAGGCCCCTTTGATGTAGGTCAGCCCGAGTAATTCGGGGTCCATCAGGTCGCCAGACCCAAAGTGCTTGTCGTCACTGTTGCTGGAGGTGTTGCTGGAGAGCGTGTTGCTGCTGGAGTGACTGGAGCAACTTTTATCCCCAATCTTGAGAAGAAAGAGGAACAGAGAGCCTTCAAGTGAATCCCGAACTCTGCTGCTTCTGTCCCTGACTCACAGAGCTACAAGCCAGGGGCTCTCACCCGAACGCTTTCTACTCACTCTGCAATGTGGGCAATGATAGCATTTCCTTTTTCAAAAACAACCTGGTTTTGTGCAGAAGTCTCTAATTCATACTTCTTCCCATAATTTACCTAAGTTAAATGGGTATGTTTATTTAATTATTTGTGCATGAAGCACAAAAGTATGGCCACAGTGCCACTAGCAAGAAAATAATAAACAAAGGTTATGTAACCCAGGACAGAATATGGAAAATCAATACAGGAAAGAGAAGAGCCACTTATTAAGAAAATGCTTTTATGACAAATTACAGTGCCAGCTTTGAGTTTGGGGCAGAAGATGAAAGTTCCAGTCACAAAGATAGGACTTTCTGGCTAATCTAACCCTCTCTGTGCTTGTAATACTGAGCTTATATGACTCCTGTGTGAAGCAAATCGGGTAATATATACAGAAGCACTTTGGCTGCTGCAAAGCACAAGGTAAACACGAGCTATCTCTCTCAGACAGCCCCAGTCAAATTATGTCCCAAGCCTTTAAGAGATGGGACTCCCTTTCAAGTAAACAGGTCTGAAGAAGAGTCAATGCTTGGTGGGGCGCGTCGGGGGGAAGGGTCTCTAGAAGACAAAAAGCAAATAGAATAGAAGAAATGTCCCTGTCGGTACAATGTGTTCATACAGACATGGCCTCTCCTCAGTTTGGGAAAAGCAACAAGATCTGAAGTATCAGCAAAGGGCTCTGGAATCGTAAGAATGAGCCAGTCCTGGTAGATTTTAAAGCGGTTTGGCCTTATCTTTTTTCATTCCATCCTATCAGATCCTTAAGCAAATCACCTTGACCTTTTCATCATATACTGATATTCTCCAAACTATGCCCACACCCTGCAACCTTCTGCTGAAACCAATAATGAGAACACTGTAAAGGTGGATTTAAATAGATCTGGTGAGGCTGACTCAAGACAAGATAGCGGTCACAGCTGAGGGAAGAAATGTCGCATGTGTTCACTAAGGGACAACTGCAAAGCTGGCTGATGACACATTAAGATAGAGGAAAGATATCAGTTAATTCAGGACCTTATAAATTATCTTCACCTGCAAATTTTAAAAATAAGCCACTTTAAAATGTTGGCTTTATTTGTAATAACTCATCATTCTTGTTTCCGCATTTAAATGGAAGTTTTGTTTCACTGAGCTACAGTATCCCTGGAGGCTGATCTCCTAGGGTTTCTTCAAGGGGTAAACATGGCAACACATGCAAACGACTGAGAACTACCATGTGGGTGCTGTTCTACCCTGACATGTGTGATAGGCGGCTGCGGCTGTGACTATTAAATGGTCTGTGACCGTACAGTAAATGGCTACCTATGGGCAGAGTTCCTCTGACCATACACTGCTTAGCAGTTTCTGCTTCTGTTTGTGCCACTAAATTGGTAAGTGGTTAACAGATTACAAACGGGAACATGGTTTAGTAACTACTGCACTGGATATTGAGGATCAAAAGGCTGAGGATATAACTTTGGCTTTGCCACTAGTTTGTTGTACGACCTTGCTTTGGGTCCTTTATAAATCAGGAAGATAGTTTCCTTTTTTAGCCTCACCTCTAAGAGCCCGGTGAGGCAGTGTGCTCTTAAGCATCCCCGGGAAGCAGGCTGTACCATTGTGTGCCGAGACTGAGCAGTCCAGGCTACGTGAGTGAAGGGCTCATGAACAAAGGACTTACGTGAGAAAGCTTATTGGGGGAATCTTTGCAACTTCCATCTTTCTGTAGAGCTCTTTCTTTATAGGAACTCAGGACCTTGGAAGGAGGGCCATGCCATTTGGTTTCTGTCACATAAAGAGAAGGAGTTGAATTTCCAATTTCCAGTGTTAGCAAAAGAGTAAAGAAAAAACAGAAGTCAGACAAATGGTTTGGGGAAACGAACCAGGCTTGTGGTTCTAGGAATTCTGGTCTTACCAATAGACATGCCACAAAGATAGACAGAACCACCACCACAAACTAAGTGTTTAATTTCTGCAGGTACCACAACCACAACCAACAGTGACCACACCCTCTCCTGCATCTGGAGACCCAGCTGATCACCTCAGCCTGGTGCACACAGGCTGAATGAATGAATGAATAAAATGAACGAGTGATGGAGAGGGGGTCAGGGAGGAGGAAAGGGGGAGCAAGGGAGGTCAGTTTCCAGGAGTTCCTTATTACCCGGGTGCCTGCTTGCTTCCATGGAGTCTTCCCTTTCCCTGGCTCCGTCACATTCCAAAGGGCCTGAGCCCTGGTGTTCGAGCAGTAGAGGGGACTGGCACCTGAAAAGGACACAGATCTGAGCCTGTCCTTTTCTCACCGTGCCACCTGCCAGCAAGCGCAAGGGAATGCCGGCTTCCAAATGGGATACGTGAGGGAAAGCCCTATCCAGGAACTGGTTTTTTGGCAAATGAAAATGCAAATTGTCAGCTCAGCCTCGCCAGAGAAGCTAAAAGCATCCAAAATTGTGGGATCTGGTTTAACCAGAAGGTCAGTAAAAGCAGTTGGATGATAGCCATTTACAGATAAAGAATGGGTGCTGACACCAGGAGGCTGAAGGACTCTCCAGGATCGGACCATTGCACTCCAGCCTAGTGACACAGTGAGACTCCATCTCAAAAAAAAAAAAGAAGAAGAAAGACTACATTCAAGTAGGTTTTGTTTTATGAAAACCCTAAATATGAAATAAATAGAAGAAAACTTATTCACATTACAAAGGGATCCTTATTTACAGAATTCTGGTTGAAGACCCTGGTTTACAGAAAAAGCCAGAAAAAGTTTTTCTATTTATACAAAATAAAAAAAAAAAGAAAAAGCATCAAAATCACCCCTCTCTTATCTTAAAATGCAATGTAATTTAGAAAGTTGCTTGACATACAACTTTTAAGAACTCCATCTATTATCTAAGGGAAGAAACACATAAAACTCAGGCTATAAATGCAGAGAAACTTCCTTGGGCACCTGAAGGAGCAGTGATGTAAGCTGCTCCTCACAGCGAAGTCCTTCCCACTGACTGGCTATTCTCTTCTCTCAATCAGTGCAACCAGCTTCTAACTCCAACCCAAAGCAGCATGCCAAGTCACAGTGGCCCCGGCAGACCACTCCTCAGGAGCGTGCCCAGACGC
The DNA here is from genome assembly GCA_036589455.1 of Ateles fusciceps. Lineage (NCBI taxonomy): Eukaryota > Metazoa > Chordata > Mammalia > Primates > Atelidae > Ateles > Ateles fusciceps. The sequence continues at coordinate 3,226,706 of JAZHEH010002229.1, forward strand.
CACGCTTGCTCTTCTTTTCCCAGAGGTGGTGGGATTGGCCAACTCAGTGTCTTTGTTCAGAGAAGTCCTCAGGCTCTGCCTGAGCTGCTGGCTCCTGGAGACTGCATGGATACTACAAAGGACGGCTCTCAGCTAGGTGTGCTGGGGCAACCTCCCAGTGCTTCTGGACAGGAAGCAAAAAAAGCCAAACGCTAAACCTGCTTCTCTGATTTTCAGCGGTGTTTCCTCATCAGCAATTTGAGTCCGGGGCAACTAAGCCCTCACATCCTTAATTTTCATGTTCTGAAAATCTTTCCTCATCAAAAAGGAAAAAAAAAAAAAAAATCAACAACAGGCTGAGAACATAGACAAGTGAGCATTACCTATATAGAAATAATGAGCTTTCTAACCTGGACAAGTCACTTGTTAAAAGCATGTCTGGCATTTGTTTATTCCCTAAATATCCCCGGGTACAGCAGGCGCACAGTAAATGCTTTTGAATGAGTCACAGAAACCGGTTCCTCCCAGTAGATAGCAGTAAGGTAAAAATGAGTGGTACCCGTCGTAGCCCACTTGTGGTCTCCAGGGTCCGCTCCCGCCAGGTCCAGGGTCACTGGAGGATGACTGGTTGCTGGGCGAGCTTCTGAAAGGTTGACTAGAGTCATTAACAGGGCATTGAACTATCTGTCAAGCCCCTTGACCTGGCCTGTTTTGTTTCTCAAATAAATTTACTTTGAAAATGACAAATAAAAGGAAGAAAAACATACTGCCATGTGAAACAGAATAAATCATAAAATAAAGAAAAATAAAGCAGCAGCAGTGATGCCAGGAGATATCAGGTGGTTTACAATTGGCAATTTGTTCTAGGAAAGAGATATGACAGGACAAGCCTTCACTGTCTAAAGATTTAGAGCACAGATAATGATTCCCTCCCAGAGAAATACAGAAGAACAGCAATATAATTCCCGAGAATACAGAATCATGAAAACATTACTAATTCTTATTATGTGAAATATAAAACAAGTCACGTTTTAGTTCTATACTTAACTTATGCAAAAAGATAAATCTAAATTTGGCAAAACCATTTATTTTCACACATCTCTTGAATGTAATCCTATTTATCTTCTTTTCAGACATGCAAAAGTGAAAAATACTCATGAAAACTCACTTGATGAAGATGTGCTTGCCAAGTTTCCCTTTTGCTACTAGAATACTTCTGTTTTTTCCTATAATTTACTTAAATTAAAATTACTTAATTTTACTTTAAATAAATTTTAATTTACTTAAATTATAATTATTTAAATTTACTTAAATAAGGGAGGTTCTGCAAACTCCCTTCCTTCTACATGTTGCTTACTGTCTGCTGCCCCTTTTACCAGGGCTGTCTATGTACATTTCTTTGAATATGGGAGGGTTTTATAAACTCAGCTGACTTTTGAGTTAGGAGACCCAGAGCCAAGATAATTTAATGTCAAATTAAATTAATACCATTCTTGCCTACACTCTGGAAAGAATAAACTGGAGAAAGCAGAGGATGATCACAATGTTTTAACCTTATCAGTTAATTCTGGTTAACATTTACATAAGCTTACTAAGTGCCAGGCCCAGTTCTAAGCATTTTACATACATTGACCTATTCAATCTTCAAAATTTCCTGCTGTCCTTTGTCAGATGAAGAAACTGGAGGTTCAGAGCTGATGGTACTAGGCCCATGGTTACAGCACATCAAGTGAGTTAGAGCTGTGATCCAGCCTGGCCCCCAGCCCATGGTCTACCAGACCAGAGCCTGACAGGTCATAACTGAGAAAACTCAGAGCATCACCATGGCCCATATGTCACATAAAAGTTAAAAGGAGTAGGAATTTACCAAAATAAGAAACTTATTATTTTGTTCTGTTAAAATGATCTATGCAAATTAGGCATCTGAAAACCCTCACCAGCTTCTAATGCTATTGGATTTAACCTTTAAGCAAGTGTATGCACTCTATCTTTGAAAAAATAATTTTAAAATCAACTTAAAAGGAGAAAGTCTTAATGATCTGGGAACCTCTTAAAGTGTTACTCACATTATGATGATATTTAAGCACGGATTGTTCAGTTTTGCTTTATTTATACTCAAACCTGTTCACACCTTTCTAAAGGCTCCAGCAGAATAGTTTCTGGGGTACCTTTCCCATCTTGGGAAGCCAGTGGACATGGAGGAAGGATACTGGATGAAGAGGAAAAGCCGTGGCCCTGGTGGGCAGGACCTGCATTTTGCCAGCACCATCTTGGGGCCAGGAGAGTACCCGACCCCAGGTACCACCATGTCTGGGGCCTGCCCTACTACCCTGCTTGCCAACTTGTGAACAAGCTAACTCAGAAGTGACCAAGCCAAGTGAAAAAAATCTTCCCTACAATGTCAAGTTCTCACCTCAGTGATTTACAAGGGCCGCCCTTGAGGAAATGAAACCAGCATTACCTCGTGCCATCAGGCAGCTTCCGGTCGAAGGAGGTGCTGCGAGGAATGGCGGCCTGGGCCTGCTGGAGCAGCTGTTGGCACTGCAGCCGGTCGGGTGTGCCGGGGATGGGGGAAGCTCTGGAGAGGGGCTGCAAGGCAGGGGTGGGCACCCGGTGCCATGTGGTGTTCCTCCTGAAAGGGGTTTTATACTCGCAGGGGGTGCCTTCACTGTCGAGTTTGTATTCCACCATGGGGATCCTGCAGAGCTCTGAACACCCTCTGTTGGGCCAAGAAGAGAGAGTGAGAAGGAGGCTTGCAGCTGAGCCGTCAGCATGGCTTACTCGCAGCTGTGCCCATCAGCATACATCACGCGGTCAGCATGGCTTACTCACACGTGCCCATCAACACACATCACACACCTCTCCCAGCTCCAAGTCAATGATGCAAAGCAATCCACCCTTAGGAGCATCTTACCTATAATAAAACCACATTCCCACACTATTCAATTCCTCTCTGCCAGCAATGACTGAGTCTAGAAATGAGAAAGGCTGTTTGTGGCTTTTTTCCTGGCTGCTGTGCAGCCACACATCATCTATGCTGGTACCTGTTAATACAGCTGTATGGTTATTAAAATGCTCAATTACCAGTAGGTAAGGAGCTGCTGTCTCAAGACCCCTAATACAATTAAAAAAATTAACACCTGGCACAGCAGAGGCTTCCAGGACTTGTAAGTTAAATATTTTAAATATATTTCTGGAGATAACAAGTACTATCTACGATAATTAGAAATCAAAAGTCTCCAGAGACTGTAACACCTTGTTCACAGTTACTCAGCAGGACCAAGACTAGATGGTCCTCACATTCACTCCAAGGAACCCTAGAAATAAGACCCCTAAGCAAATGTTCATCACTTTTAGGGATGATGGAAATGTCCATTATCTTGTTTGTGGTGACTATTTCACACATGGGCCAAAACTCATCAAACTGTATGCTTTGTATATATGCAGTTAATTGTGCATCAACTACACCTCAATAAAGTTGTAGAAAAAAATCTTATTAAATAGAAAGAGAAAAGCTCCCTTTTGTCTGATGCTTTATTCTTCAAGAAAGCCTTTGGTTAAATGCAGCATAACCAGTTCAGTGACCAAAAGTACTAAGCCGTGTCTGTGTTCAACATACGGGGAGTTGGTGGAGTCTAAGGTCTCTGTCTATAGTTCCTCCTTATTACAAACTTTGTACAAGATTTATTTTCCTGAAAACTTCAATGTCTCCTTATCGTCTTTCAGGAACACCGTGTACCTGGCACTGGCTTGCCCAACCCAGTCCCTCCAGAGTTACACTGCCCACACAGCAGTTGCCAGAGGTGGCTCAGAGAGCCACTCAGAGGCCTCTGCACACCTGAAATGGGCTAGTGTTATGGAGGAACACAATGATTTCACTTCATTAATTTAAATTTAAAAACTGATGCTCTGATTCATTTTTTAAGTGTTTAGAATAACTTGGGTATGTGAATGCATGTTTTCAACTTTAAATTTTATGAAATATAAACACAGCAAGTACTCAGGATATAATTTAGATTCTGATTTGAGATATGCTAAGTGTGAAATGTACTCCAGATTGCAAAGACCCATACAAAAAATAATGTAAACTATCTCATTAATAATTGTTTAACATTTTTTGGATGTTGATAGTATTTTGGAGATATAAAGTTAAAATATACTACTAAAAATAATTCCACCTGTTTCTTTTTCTTCTTTAAACATGGCTACCGGAAAATCCAGATGGAATCTTTACATTGGACAGCGCTCCTGTAGAGGAACCAGTCTCCAGCCCCACCTCCTGGCAATCACATCTCCCAGTGTGACCCAAATCTCAACTCAAATCTTGCCTTCTCCACAAGATTTGCTGACTGTGCTGCACAGTGCAAAGGATGGCAAGCGATGGTATGATTTTTTTTAAATGTGCGCTCTGCACAGATGCCCTGACAGATACAGGCCCATGTGCAGAGAGTGGCTGAACCTCAGTGGTCCCTCACCACTGCAGGAAGGTACCTTTCTACACAAGCCATGCAGCTGCATGCAACAGCCCCATTCTTGGCTACAGTGGCCTGGTCTATTTAAAACCAGGATGGATCAGTATGATCAGTATCATGGTTTTGGCTCTGGCTAGTTGATGGATATTGCTGTTAGGCATTTCACATATAAATTCTGTCTTTCCAGGGAATTAGCAAACTTCTAGGACAGAACTGACTATATCTTTAATATGCATATGTGGAATCAAGAACATTAAACATGGGTGATAAATAAATTTGAACAGATTAAAAATATTTCATTTATATAATCTGAACAGATATTTTAAACTGTAGTTATATTAATATAATCAGGAATCAGAGTTACAAATCACTTTTTTATTGAGTCTGAGAGAAGTGAAAAGCGCAATTAGTAAAAGCTGTCACAATTCAGGAAAAACCTGAGTGTCTATCATGTGAAAGTCAGGTGTGGTTTTTAGTTACCATAGTTACTCTCTTGCAGCTCCCTAAAAGGTCACCTCCTAGGCAGCTTTCCCATGTGCTCAAACGATTAGTCAGGTACTTAAGACTCTTTAGCTTAAAATATATTATTTAAGTCAGTTGTCCCTAAGGTTCCCACCAATTGCACAGTGCAAGGAGTACTGTTAACTTGACTAAAGTCTGCCTACAAAGCTAATTGGTGTAGTTTGGCGAAACACAGGAACACTGGATAAGTCTCAACTTTTGAGTGCTAGGGCAAATAATTCCAATTCACCATGTTGCCAAAGCAGTCAGCATCCCAAACCAGTGCCTCTCCCTAGATATTCCAGAATCAACATAGAACAACAGCAACAACAAACTTCCTAATATTTGCCCTTTGAGAAATCTACTAGAGCAAGGGATCACTCTTTTAAAAAAAGCAGAATTCCACTGTCAGCACAGTATAGTCAAAGTTTCAGCCTTTTCTGAAAATCATCACAAAAGAACAAGGAGAACAAGAATCAGAAACAACCTCAACTGCCAACTGAATTTAACAGACAGCGGGTAAAGCTGGAGGTGAATGGAAGAAAGGTTATGGTTTAGCAGAGCAGAGGAAGGTGAAACCAAGGGGTGTCCAGGGTGAAAACTCAATGGAAAGGAAGACCATTGCCCTTGCAGAACCCAAAACTAGTGCAGGGACAGGGGGCATCAAGCACTGTAGAAAGCCAAGTGAAAAGGAAGATTTAGGCATAGATGTTACTTAGAAAGGAGGAAACAGAGGTTTGGCCCTGGGGGCTGAGGTCCACACAGGGCCTGGCCCAGTCAGGCAGCAACCAATCCCCTACCACTGCGGGGCAAGAGCAGTGATCTTTAGAGAACAGAAAAGACGCAGAGTCAAGGGTGTGAGGTGCGGAGAACAGGAATGAAAACAAGCCTGAGGCAGAGATGAGACCCAGGGCCACTTCTCCCTCCTCCAAACTTGGCCTCAGAACGCTCGCCACCCCACAGAGATCAAAGAAGATGGTTCTCGAGAGAAAAGACAAGCAGATGTAAACCATCCAATCGCTCTGCAGTGAAGCTCATGGAGCAACTCGATCGCTGAAGAAAAGGAGGAACTTATGAGAGTTAAACTTAAACATTAAAACATGCAGTAAGATAGTTGGAAGGTAAACTGAGAAATTCTCCCAAACAGTTATGAGAGAGAAAAACCTAAGAAAACTAAGTTGAATCCAAAAAGTCCAACAACTACCAGACAGAGCTATCACAAAAGAGAGGGAAAAAAAGTGGGGGGAGAAAAATTATTAAGAAATAGTATATGAACATTTCTAGAACTAAAAGATATGTAAAACTAGATTAAAAGGTCCAGAGAGTACCCAGACCACTGAATAAAAAATTGTCCACATGAAAACACATCATTGGGGAATTCAGACTCCGGGGGTTAAGGAAGTAAGCCTACGGTTCTGGGGACGGGATGGGTAGGAGCCTAAGTGTCTAAGGACCTGGGCGTCGAATGGCTGCATTCTTCTCAACTGCAATACTGGAAGGCACAAAATGTAACAAAGGAAATGCCTGTAAAATTCTGGGTGAAAGTTATTTCTAACTTGTCAAATTCATAGTACTTGGAGCTTGAGACAAAGAAAGAGAACAAAATAAAAAACAACACCCTAACTTTTGGGTTGGGAAACCAAATTGATGGTAACGCTATCCTTTGATGGTAGTGTTGACAGAGAAGAGTAGACTGAATATGCCCTCCTAAAGAAATCTTACACCTGTTTACAGAACATGAGGTAGTGATTTCTTTGTGCATCAGTAAACATTAGTTCTTATCTTTTATTTTAACTCTATTCCCCCCTCCTGAAAGTAAAATTCATCTCTCTTATTTAGTTTACGTTTCTCTGGATTTACTGAGTTTAACAGTTACATTATTGGTCAAACTGAGTAAACCCAAATTACATTGGGTTGCATTATTTTCTTGTAAAATGCCAAGGCTCTACAAGTTTTGTTCATGTATTTATATTGTTTCCAAGTGTTTTCTGTTTATTAAGATGCCACATCCCTAGGACTACTGATTCATCCCCATAGCTAATAACCTAATAAAAAAATCAAAGGTAAGATACGACAATAGATAACAAAACATCAAGAAAACCTACTACTTTTGTCTTCCACCCAAATCGATGCTCTAAGCAAGTCACTGGATGTTGAGGTGAACACCAGGCTTTGGTATCTCACGGGTTCCAGCTGCCTGAGTAGTGCACATCGGGAACTGTAAGTGACTACCATCGAAGTTAAAGATCCTGGAGTTATATGCTGAGTGAAAAGAATGTGAACCTTGAATCTTGTGAACCAAAAGGCAACTTTGCATTTCCAATGCTTGTTGTTTGGTATGGTTTTTGAGAAGAAAGAAAGAAAGAGGAAGGGAGGGAGGGAGGGAGGGAGGAAGGAAGGAAGGAAGGAAGGAAGGAAGGAAGGAAGGAAGGAAGGAACGAACGAACGAAGGACAGACAGATGGCTGAGTAGTGTGGCCTACTTAATTCATGCCCATAGACTGCAGTCTTTATAATACACTATAATTTAGCTTGAGGCTTGGAAGAAACATGTAATATAAATGCATAATCATGACTCATATTTTGAGAGTGGGCAAAAATCTGTGTAATTTATTAAGTCGAGGAGGGAATCTGGATGGAATTATTTTATCTCCAACCTTGTGCAGAAAGTCATACAAGAAAGGTCTTTTAAAATACTACGAACTGGCATTCTTTTGCCCTAATAAAAATTAGCTATTCTGAAAGAATGGTTTTATCTTAAAATCAAAACTAATTTTGTTATTATGTGACACTTTTACAGCAACTACTCCTGTGAACTAGATTTTGCTTTGTTTACTTCTACCATTAAGGTGCCAAATTAGTACTACTGATATAGCATAAGCAATCATCAAACCTAGTCAAACTCAGTTCTGCTCCATATGTATGAGAAATTCCTTAAAGGATGCATACAGAAAATTCAACCAATGTTTAGGGAAATGGGAAAAGGCATAAAAGAATAATGACAAATGAGCCCAGAGAGGTCCTCATGCTGCAGTGCCCATCAGAAATGGATCCGCGTCCTCCATGGCATGCATCCTCTCTCCCTCTTGAGGGGTTCTAACACAGGACATCGGGCAAGACACTCCAGCTCGTCTGGAGTATCAAACCTGGGGCTGCTGTGGATGGGACACACGGCAAATATTTTGATGAGTAAATAAAGGCTAACTGAAACCTGAGCAGAACAAAGGCCCAAAGACCTAGCACAAAAAGACGTTTCTAAAAAAACGAGCTGCTCAACCTTAATGTAATTCAAACATTTTTAAAGAAAAAACTTTTGCTTTCCTGCTACAGTAGAAAAATTCAGGCCTCATTGATACACATGCTTGGCTTCCCCTCAACATATCAAATCAAGTCAATGGATGGAAACTGCATTTCCAGCTTCTGGCACATTCTTTACAGTTTGCTTGCCAGTAGGAGATACTAAAAAATGTTAGATAAGGCTGTGGGATCACTTTTATGTATGCATATTGATTTCCTCTTTGCTCCATAGCAAATGTACACATCATCAGCTTATTCTCCTAATTATCATGCTACGTAGGGATCAATACAAACTCAGCTTCAGGGTTAAAAATAAGTGTGATTTTTCACATTTCTTATCTAGCCAATAACTTTTCTGAGTCTATTCTTTCTTCTCTCTCAAAAACATACACTGGAAAGCAAAACACTCTGTAGACCAAGAAGGTCATTGAAAATGTGCTAGTTAAAAATGTGGCATTATCAAACTATAAGAATCACAAGTAATTCCATTACATGGCATCCTCAGAGGATCTTGTATTTTACTGCTGTTTTCTAAAAACACTACTACTTGTCCTTCTGAACTCACCAGCCTAGACTTCCTGGACGGCTTAATCCTGTAAAACCGATACTCTCATGAGTATTCATACTCATTGGCTTTCTCCCCTGCTTCCTGATGCCTAAAGCTAAGTTTTCCACCGAAGATTTCTTGGTTACAGCTGCCACCACTTCCCGGCTTCCTGAACATGATCAGCAAAGGCGGGTTGTCCAATCTTGCTCACAGTTAACAGACAGCACGGTCACTGCCAAGTACTGTAGTGTATGGGCCCCACAACTTCAGAGGCATCCAGGAAGGCCCCCAAGATGGTATTCACCCACCCAGGCCCATTCCTTTCCAATGACACCTTGAGTTTCTTGGAAGAATCTTCCATTTACCAACAGTAATTTGGACACTCAAAGGTAGAATTCCTGCTGGCCAGGATATGGACTTGGTTCTAAAGCATGGCTTCAACCTCTGCAGGCTGACTGTCAAGACCATCCCTGTTTGAGTCCAGTCAAGCCATATAGTTTTTTCTATTTGTTCCCAAGAGGAACCCTAGACACCTAACTGTCTCCATTAAACAGAGAGTTTGGGCTCTGGACTCAAAACCCAGACGTGATGATGTGTAGCTTAGAAATGTGACAACCTCTTAGACTCTCCCCTTGAAAACGAAACAGTAACAGCAAAGGGTGCATAAGATTAAATTATACAAAATATGTAAATTTCCTCAAGTGACAGCTTCAAAGAAAGAAGTTCATTACAAACAGACATTATTACTTTTCATTTCTAGAAAAAGGGGGAACCAACATTAAACTGCAAAAGGCACATAAAATTTTATGAAAATTTGAGCTAACAGATGTTTATAGAGTTCTGGAATTTTAAAGTTTAACTTTCAAATTGAAAAAATCTTTAGAGCTGCAAAATTTCCTTTATCTACATTCATCTATAGAACAATAATATCATTATCCTATTATTCCTTTCACCTTACATAAAAGAAGTACACATGACTTTGTATTACACTACTTCAAAACTAAGAAAGGAGAGGAGTCCTAAGGGAAGAATACATGTTCTTACCAAAAAAAAGAGAGGGCAGTTGAGGAGTTAGTTGGATCAGGTACCATAGACCGTGCAGCTACAGCTTAATCTAATCCCATGATTGTAACTTGCATTTACTGGACTCTGAAATTCCCTATTGGTTTTACTTTACTTGGCTGCATCACAGAGAACCTTTAAGTGAACCCAATAATCTAAGGAAAAGTCTTACAAAATACTGAAATGCTATTCTTTACTTCCGACTCACCACCTTGGCGTGTATAACACTTTATAGTGTTCCACATATATCATTTGACCTTCACAAAAATTTGTGAGGTACAAAGAAAATCTCCATTTTTCAGAAGAAGGGCTAGAGAGGTTGGAAAGATGATACAGCTAATCAGAGATAGCTCTGATTATGTTAGACCAGTAACCATCTCATGCTTGACAGGTTACACCATGGCTACCATAGTGGACAGCCTTTGGACATTCTCCCTCATAGAAATACATTCTTCAAAAATCAGGCATCAGAGAGCTAGCTATTGAGAATCTGCTTGGTATAATTCTGCAATATTCCAACATTTAAAATGAAAAAGAAACTCGTGGGCACTAAAGTGTAGATTATTAATTGGAGAGGGTGACAGCGTTTTCTACACTACTTTGAGACATTTATTATTAAGTAGTAAGTTGTTTCTACAGAGTTTGAGAAACTCACTTTTAAAGAGCCAAAATATAAGTACTACTGCATTTTAGAAAACCAGAAATGCTAAAAGGATACCTCCGACTCTAAGCTCAGTGTTCTTCCTAAAACACATGGCTATTTTTTTTTTTTAAGAAAATCATCAAAGAACAGTTAATGCAACCTATACTATGTAATATTTTTCAGAAGGTGCTAAAACAATCTTTGGAAACAAAAGCTGATCCTCTAAAACAAATAAAAATTTTTAAAAATATTATGCATTTTGTAAAAGAATCCTTTTACAGCCCTAGGGATTAAAGTAATCACTAATAGTTTAATCATTTTAATGTCTGTTATGCTAATAGCTTGCTAACAGCTAAAAAACTCCAAATTATCCAGCAAGGTGACGGGGGTAATTGATGCTCATTCACTTGAATCACAAATTTTTTCTGGTACATAAAAAACCAAAGGCTTCCAACAGGGACATAACCACACAGTATAACTTACTGTAAAGGTTAGGGCAGTGTAATACATGAAACAGGCACTAAATGAAATAGTATTTGCTTTTCAACAAATCCCTTAATTTACAGATAGAAACAGAGAGATATCCAGAATAGGTAGAATAAGAGACATCTGGACCAGAATCCCATTTGACCAAACCGTCTTAAAAAGGTCATGAATTGAAAAGGTGTTGTATGAATAGGAAGTGAGGTTATGTGGTACTGACTAATTTATCAGCTTCCTTCCATCTTTTTCCTCCCTCACCAGAAGCAGACACAGGGGCAGATGGTGCCTTTGTATACCCAGTACCTAGCAGAGCACTAGACAGAAGCTCAGCATGTTCTTGTACAAATCAACTGCTTCTTTTGTTTCTTAGAAAGCTTGAGAGCAGGAATAACATTTTATTGCACTGTAATACTTCAAAATTATACAGAGGAGATTCTCAGTAGTTAGCTATCTGATGCCTGATTTTGAAGAATGTATTTCTACGAGGGAGGACATCCAATGGCTGTCCACTATGGTAGCCGTGGTGTAACCTGTCAAGCATGAGATGGTTACTGGTCTAACACAACGCTCACGCTTTACCGTTACCCTCTGCATTCCTCCTACTGTGATGGTAATATTGCAACATTCAAAATGAAAAACCATGTGGGTACTGAAGTGTAGATTATTAATTGGAGAGGGTGACAGCGTTTTCTACACTACTTTGAGACATTTATTATTAAGTAGTAAGTTGTTGCTATAAGCTGAGAAAATCGCTTTTAAATTGCCAAAATATGAATAGGTACTACTGCATTATAGAAAACCAGAAAGACTAAAAGGAGTCCATGAAAGTCAGATTACATCTGTCCTATCCATTTTAATGGCCCTAGTGCTCAGGTCAGTTCCTAGCACAAACTGGTTAAGAGTGAATGACTGAATGAATGAATAAATGCAAGGCAATCTACTTTAAATTCTATAATCCTATGGTCTTACTTTAGGAAGTGAGAGAACAATGTGAACATTATATTGGAGGAACTGGCCAGAGGACTCAGAATAGTGACTGTACTTTAGGTTACCTTTGTTCTGCATTGTTTTCACATTTCTTATCAAAATTCATTACTAGAGGGTCCATAAGACAATACTAGACATAACTAATTTTTATTATCCATACAAATACATTGGAAATCTAATATAAAAGCTCCCTTGAGACACATGCACGCATATGTTCATTGCAGCACTGTAACAACAAAGACATGTAATCAACCTAGATGCTCATCAACAGTGGTCTGGATAAAGAAAATGTGCTGCATATACACCATGGCAAACTACACAGCCATAGGAAAGAATAAAATCATGTCTTTTGCAGCAACATGGGTGGAGCCAGAGGCCATTATCCTAAGCAAATTAACATGGGCACAGAAAACCAAATGCTGCCATGTTCTTGCTTACAAGTGGGAGCTATACACTGAATACACATGGACAGAAAGAAGGGAACAATAGACACCAGGGCCTACTTGAGGGTGAAAGGTGAGAGAAGGGTGAGGATGGAAAAACTACCTGCTGGGTAGCATGCTGATTACCTGGGTGACAAAATTATCTGTACACCAAACCCCCATGACACACAATTTACCCATGTAACACACCTGCACATGTACCCCTTGAATCTAAAAGCTGGAAAAAGAAAGTCTGCTTTGTAATGAATAATAAATTGGATAAAGCATGGAAAAAAAATTAAAAAAAAAATAAAAGCTCACTTGAATCCAGATTTCAGCTCACCATCTATTTTATATATGAAGATATACATATAAAAATAAAAAACTGTTAAACTGACAAAATTGAGTTTTCCTTCTATTTCCATATTCTCCTCTCGGCATACTTCAGGGAGTTGAATGATCAGGCAACATACAGCGAAACAGGAGATGAGGACATAAAGTTTTAATTTTATAGAATGATGAGAGAATAATAATTTAGACTCATGATAACATGAGAAAATTTCCAATGTTTTGCATTATACAGAAAAATGTCTTGGATCGTATATCAACAAAGTATGGAAAAATCACACAAAACAGATGCACTGCAGCAAGGAATTTCATTTCCATTTTTATTGGACATATTTACTAAATTCACTCACATTATATAACAACTCATGCATAATTCTGATGAGTTGTTATTTCCTTTAAATCAGCCTTTTAGGTTCATATGCTTTCCTTAAAATGACAGTGATAGAATGTCAGTCACCTTTGATGGCCAGAGGCCGGGGCCATAGCAGTGGCTGTAAATTATCTCTTGCAAAAACAAGAAAGACCTTAATTGAGCATCTCCAGCATCAGCAACTCTTCCTCTTTGCCACAGAGACTGCTTGAGAAACACTCTAGTTCCCCTTTCAAACCTCATTTCCATTTGAAGAGTGCTATTCCCAAACTGCTTCTTGCCATTCATTCCCACTGTCTGTGAATTCACTCCAGGATCCAATCCCAGCACTAGATCAGTCAATAAGTGTCCCTCAAGGGGTAGTCTCCCTGCTCAGTGTTCCCTGCAATTCCACAAAGAAAACTCAAAATGGCTCTGACTTCCCTTCAAGCTGAGGGACAAGCTGGACTGTCACCTCCCTTAGGCTGGCAAACAGGATTTCAGAAACACAGATAGCTTTAGATTTAACATAAACACTTTTCTGGGTCTTCAAAACACAGGTGGCTTTGGATTCAACATATTAACAAGTACTTTTCCTACTAAAGGCTTCATTTAATCCATCAGCTTCTGAGTCAGAACCAAACAAACATCTTTTGACCTGAGGACAAGAGACACCGTCTATTAAATGACAGGCTGCTCATGCTGCCCACAGGAGCAGCTGGGCTCCCATTCAAATGATTTTCTTAGTGATATCCTGGTATGATAAACAGGGGAGTTGATAAATGGCAAAAATCTACGAAAGCATTTTTCACAACATTTATGAAGACTAAAGTATCTCATAATTCCTTAATTTAGCTATTTTTGTAGTCTTCACAGTGTTTATGTTAAAAATGACTTTCAAAAATTTAATGTATATATACACACATACACACAGAAACACACATGCATATACATATCCATTTAAATAATATTTCCCCTCCCTGACAAGCACTAAAAGCCCATTTGTGAAAGATAGAGGTAATTTTCCATGCTGCAAGTCAAATGTACAGCTTTAGCTTGAGGCACATCCTGGGATGTGTTGCTAGAGGGTTAATGGCACTAAAGGATGTTTAGTTTAAAGGGTTTGTATTTTAAATTTTAAAATGAGTCAAGTGCTACCCACTTCCCCTGAGCCCCTCCTCTACAGTTTATCAAATCTAATAATACAGAAGGCTAAACATGCTGAGTGCAAAGGTGAAACTGAAAATGACATTTCATACTTAGACTTGTGGTCTAAGGTCTGGTATTGCAAGGGTGGTGTCTGGTTATGAGAGGTTGTCTGACAACAGCAAGTACTTTTATCAGGGCACCCAGACAGTTGCAGGCAGAAAACAAATCAAAACTAACAAAAATATGGATTTAAAAATTTACAAATTCAGATTCACAGAAAATTGGAAAACTGAATTGAAAGAGTTTTAAATGATACAGGCTAGGCTTAAAGCCTTCATGACTTGCACGAATGTGGGTGACGGGTGTGCCAATTTTGGAATGTTGCTACTGGGCAAATAGCTAATTCTAATCCTTCTGGCTAAGGTTAAAAGGCAGTTCTTACAGATTAATAGGGAGAAAAAAACTTGTATGTTTAGGGAATGACATTTATGAGACTCCTAGGAAGCAAGGGCAAAATCTTGCAATAAATATCTTGCCTAGTTCCAATAAGAGAATTTGGATTTAAAACAAAGAATTAATTATGTGTAGACCAAGGGAGATAACTGACTCCTTAGAGGAAAAACATGTCCTTGGATAAAAAGATAATAGCTGCTGGAACTTTTAAATTGTAGTTGTTTGTTTTAGCTGAAAAACAATTCAGTATTTCTTAGAAAATTCTATTCTCCTAAATTATACTTCTAAATACCAAATATAACGACAACTTTACCATTTTTATTAAACAGATCTCTTGAAAGCTTTAAAAATTTCTTACTAAGTAACAGTAGACCAACACTAAAAACAGGCAAGAAATGTTATTTTTCAACCCAAAAATGTGCATTTTTGTCAAATTCTATAGTAATCGGCTGCTAGGACAGATAAAAGACTTGATACAAAGGCAGATAAAAGACTGATTCTCATCCTAAGAATTAAAAATCTATATTTCTACTAAGGAAGATGACAGAAATCTTACTGTATGAAAAAATTTCTAATAAATGGCTGGAAAATATACTACAAAAAATTTTATATATACAATATTTTAGCTTCTAATGCCCAAAAGATTTGTCTGTTGGTATTTCCAAGACTCATTTTTAATAAATTAATTTTTTATCTTTATTTTCTTTGCACTGATAGTAGTACATGTGATTCATGGGACTCTCTAAGAGCAGATAGATTCAACCAGATAGAATCAGGCAAGGCAATAAGAAACATCTTAACATGGGACTGATACTCTAAAGGTAAATTTTAGTTTCTTAAATCCTTATTTTATAAACGTACTGGGCAAATACAGGAAACAAAGACACAGAAAGTGAGGTTGGAGGCAAATGGTAAGATAACTAATACAGATAGATTTTTGCAAAATTTTGCACATTAACCATAGAGGAAGATAGTATAAGCGTTTTTTTTTTTTTCCTAATGTGGTTTAGCTGATCTATACACTATGGCAGCCACAAGCAACACATGGCCAATTAAAATATAAATTAATTAAAAGGAAAAATTTATTTTCTAACTTGCGCTATAGTTCATGTATGTAATGGCCACATGTGGTTTATGGCTACTGCTCTGAAGAGTACAGATACAGATCACTGCAGAGAGTGTTAATGGATAGTGCTGGCTTAAAGGATGAAGAAAGGAGAAAGCATGACCTAGGTTCATAAGTCCTGAAAGTAGACCAATAATCCTACTACCTTTGGATAATAAGAATTTCTTTTTTAATATGAAACAAATTAAAATGAACATGCTAAAGTCTTGTTTATTATTATTATCTGAGATGCAGTCTCACTCTGTCACCCATGCTGGAGTGAAGGCATGATCTTAGCTCACTGTAGCCTCAACCTCCCAGGCTCAAGGGATCCTCCCACTTCCCCTCCTGAATAGCTGGGACTGTAAGTGCACACTACCACCCTGGCTAATTTTTGCAGAGATGGGGTTTTGCCATGTTGCCCAGGCTGGTCTTGAACTCCTGGGCTCAAGCAATCTGCCCATCTCAACCTCCCAAAGTGCTGGGATTATAGGCGTGAGCCGTAGTGACCAGCCTAAAGTTTTATTTTTTAAAATTACATGTGTGGGGTAATTATGCTAGAAGGATCTAAGAGCCTTACATATTTTATTTAATATTCATAGAAATCGTAGGAGGTAGGCAATATAATAATCCCATCTTATAGAGAGTAAGTGAGGCTTAGACAGAGTGTATGAGTTACCCCAGGCCACACAGCAAATGACTGGATTCCAAGCATACTTTATCTCTCAAATGCCAGAGCTCTTAAGGCTGCCTGCAGGAACTCCATTTGGGAATGAAGACAGAAGGTACTCTAGATACTACTACCAGGCATGCATTACCACAAGTTGTGGGCCACAGCCTGAATGAATGGCTCCTTCTTAAGTAGCATTCTTTCTCCTTCTGGTCTAAGATTCTCTTTATGTTGGGCATGATTACCTTCTATTAGTAATGGACAGTATTGCTTTCTAACCCCATTCTTATCCCAGCCCTCCACCTATCCACCTCTGAGCCTTCGAAGTCCACCATTTCTTTTCATCTATTTCTCCTGACAGTTTATGACAATACCCCGAACCAGTTTAACACCTCTCAAGCTTCAATTTGTAGGATGGAGTATTCACCAGACAGAGTACACTGGCTGTTCCAATCTTCTTTTATACCTACAAGTATTGCTCTATTCAATATTTTTTTAGTAATAAATTACTTCATGCTATGGAAGGGAATTCTAACTGAGTAAGTATTTAATGTGCTCAAGGCTGAGCTGTGATGCAGAGTATCTCCTCTTAGATGTAAGTCTGACTGGTCCAGGGCAACCAAGCGGGGTGTTCTTCGCCTTAGTTCAGAATAGCTCAGCTTTTATGTAGTCAATGTTCCATTAAATTGCTTAGAAAATTACTTTTCATCACTTATATTTTAAAGCTCTTTTTCAATTGCTCGAATGAGTAACATCCCCAACATTGTAGAAATGAGTGACATCCCAACAACGCTGTACAAAGATGCACCTGACTGCATTTTCTGAGGACCTTGCAGGAGCAGTCAGGACAGCCACCTGCTACAGAGGCAAAGGTGGAGTGCGTATTACTTGGGCCTCCCACGCCTTACCTTCGGGGCGAGCCATCATCGTGGGGCTGGATGATGACCACCTTCACAGTCACAGAAGTACGGAGCAGGTCGATCATCTGCTCATGGGTGAGAGTGGCCACGGCTACTTTGCAGATCTCCACGAGGCGGCTCCCTTGGCGAAGGCCAGCCTTCCAGGCAAAGCCAAAAGGTTCCACATCTGCAACAATTCCTTCAAAATTCACATGGAATCCAAGCTGGCCCAGCCCATTCCTCCTCAGGGTCATTTCCACAGTCTCGCAGCCTCTCGTCACTATCTGAAAGTGAAGGAGACTTTTAGAGATGCCCTTCTTGCATCCCAAGCTGCCACAGGGCTCTATGAAGCAGAGGTACACGAACAGTCCTCCATGCCAGCCCTCTCTCTCCCTTGGGTCCTCACAGCCTAGCCCATCTCTCTCTGCCTTTTCCTCAAACTGTCCAAGTGACAGGTAAAGGACATATTTAAGTTCAGAGCTTATCACGATTAACACAGCATCAAGTGCAAATAAAATAACAGAAGTACAACAGTGGTTTCATTCTTCATTCTAAATCATATCACTTCTTGATACAGGTGTCCTGCTTTCTTAGATGTCACTGACCCAGAGGTTGGGAGCTTCAGATGGGCTCAGATAATTCTCCTACTGACTTGGCTTTTAAACAACAAATCCCACTGTTCTAGATGGATTATAGAAATGGAAAACATGTAAAGACTTTGGAGGCCATTAAAAGTTTCAATCAGCAAGCACTAAAAACCATTAGACGATTTATTCATCCCAAACAAAGAAAAATGCCCCACGCACTTGAAAGCTAACACTCAAGAGCCCACTCCTAGGTTCAGGAAGGGCAACAGCAGAAAATCAGAGCTTTAAGAAAACTCTCAATGTTCTCTATGCCCCAGCCCTGGGGGAGATACTGTGGAGGTCGTGTTCTGCTCCCTAAGGTCCCTCTCCTGATGACAGACAATTCCCTGTCCTTGCCTGGGTGGTGATGGCCATTCAGATCCATGGTGAGGGCAGGCCAGCCAGGCTCCTTGGCCATCTGTTCACAAGGCAAGTGTGTAGGATAGTGCTCTCGGCAGGCAGCAGAAGACCCTCTGTGCCTATGGGCTGCCTCTCCTCCACTGGGCCTCTCCTCTGGGGGCTGACGGCAATCCTAAGCAGTGAAAGCCCCAGTGTATATACCTTACCCAAGAGTGAGAGTCAACAGCAGTCCCACAAAAAGGATCATGAAAGAAGAATGGTGGTTTGCATCCCACTTGGTACATTAAAGCACTACAAATGCAGCCCTCAAAACCACTCACTGAGGACACTTTACATGCAATAAAAGAAAAACATGGGCTCAATAAATACCATTTGATGACTATGACATCATCTGTTTGTGGGAAATTTTAAGTTGAGAGGTATGATACTCCTATTCCCAAAAGCCCAGAGGCAATGTATGAAGTTTCACTTTAATGAATGTTCCATTTCTATGAAACATGCTCTGAATACATAGATACCTATTTAATAAGACCTATGACAGTAAGTACAGCTGTGGGACTGGGGCTGCTTCACGTATCACCATTGTGTCTGATGTTTCTATGGTTACCACAAGTGCACACTATGCCAATCAGCTTTTCCCAGACAGGTAAGACAGTTCAGGACTCAGCAAAATGTGGAAAGGGACTGCTGATTTTAGTTAGTGGTGAAGTTTTAGAATATTGACATTTCTAAAGTCATGAATTAAAGTAACTTAAAACTTGAAGAAGTATTTCCGTAATATGCACAACACAAATAAATTTTGTTCACTTCTTTTTCAACTTTGTTCTAAGCAACCCTATCAAAAGACTACACATAACATGTACTCAGCCTTCTCTCAAATACCAATGCAATTGTCAGTTGAAATTTATCATCCATGTATTAGACTGAAGAGTTATTGGCTGAGCCTTTCCAGAGTCCTCCAGCTCTGGCTCTTGGGCTCATTTCCTCCAATCACCTGCCACCTCCCTTACTTTGTCTTTTTGCTATTTCTTTATCTCTTCTGTTTATTGCTTCCTAACATCCCCAAAGTCTGAAGGAAGGTGTTCTCCATGTATTTGGACTTCCTCACATACTTTTTCCATGGACTCAATTATCACACAAAAATTGTAGTCTCCTAGCCAGGACTGGCTACATAATTTGTGGGGGACCCATGAAAAATTAAAATGTGGGGCTCTTTATTAAAAAATTATTAAGAATTTCAAAACGGCAATAGCAGAGCATTCAACCAAGCACGAACTCTTCTGAGAGCAGGTCTCTGTGTGACTGCATGGGTTGTACATCTGTGAAGTGAGCCCTGCCTTGCCCTCTAGGAACAAACTCTCATTCCTTTCCTGCCCTGTTACCTGCAAGACAGACACCTTTAGTTCCACTTTCCATCACCTGAGAATGGACATTGAGTTAACCATCTGCCAGATGGGCAGGCATTCCCAGCATCTCCACCATGACTGCATCCATCTCTTTCTTCCCATTTCTGTTACTACCGCTCTGTACCAACCCTTACAATCTAATCCCTCCAACAGTCTTTGCTTTGGTTTGTTTCCAGTAGCTCATGTTGCAAGTCATCCTAGACACAGAATATAATTTCTAAAATATATTTGTAACATTGTGCATCTTGGTCACACTAGCAATACACTTTTCTAGGAAAATAGGATTGGGTCCATGGCATAGCAAATGTGTGAGAGCCCATGTAAATGTCCATGGAAAGTACATTTTGGTGGTTGGTGAAGTGGTATTTGTGTTGTATTTTCAGAAGCAGAGATTATGATGATTTGGTGGATATGCTAAAAAGAAGTATTTGCAATTAGCAAAAGCACAATGCATCCAGAGACTCATCAGTAGAACTCAAGTCAATTTCTCCAGGCATAAAAACTAATCATTTACTTAATCACCCCAAACTCCTATCTACGCTTGCACACATATACCTGATGAATACTGTTGAACATACTGAGGCCCTTTACTATAAATAGTAATGAAATTACTTTTCCAAGGCTAGCAGACACTGCCCTGATTTTACCTTCTCTTATATACCGTATCTAATAACAAAAGGGAGATTAATATTTGGTGGGAGGAAAGGGGGCAAGAAATGGATATAATTTCTCCTTTTTTTTTCATGATCCATAATGAACTAAACATTTTCTAATTAAAAAAATATACATCCCTCTTGGGGGAAAATTTATATACAAGAAATTCTATTGTCAAAACATGTTTTTTTCTTATATTACCACAAATAAAAACTGGAAATAGTTTGATTTATTCTTACTACTTTATTTTATATGCTCAAACTAAAATCTAAATCTTACTTTGTTAAAATTGGGAGCAGAAATTGAACACCATAGATAAAATATAAGAGTTTTGCCTAAAAATCGCATACATGAAAATCTTTTTTATGTCTGACTTTTAAAAAGCCTTTCTAAATTAATGTGTAATTCTGAAAAACTTCCTTAAGAAACTGTGGCTGTAAGATTAATAATATATTTAATCTGGCACACTAAACAAAAATACTTGCTGTGTAAATATGCACAGAGCTGAAACGGCAAATAGGACTCATCATTCATATAGTCAACAGCAATTCTGTTGTTAATTACCCAATGGGAAGGTATGTACGTCAGCCTTCATAAACAGACATTCTATCCAGACAATTCTGTTTTCCCTTCAAATGCTATTAAAAGACATCTCAATATTCTCTTTTTGCAGGTTGGCTTAACTTTTCTTTTTCAATTGATTTATGATGGTTGCTTCTCCACCATTCATGCATTCAACAACTTCTCAAAAGGATCCAGTATTTAAAATTAAGCTCTGTATCCACAGGAAATAATAATGCATTCCCTAATTGCTATAATCATGGTAGGATTTCCCAAGTGAAAGTTATTTTCAATCTGGAATTGAAAACGAGGATGGTGGGAGAAATAGAAAACATGTACTTACTACTAATCGTTGAACAATTTCCCTTATGTCTTCAGCACAGTTGTCTACTGAGGACAGGAGGATACATTCTCCTCTTTCGTAAAACACTTTGATACTCATTAATCCAGATGTCCACCCAATAACATCCCTGCAGGAACAGTTAAATACAACATTCTTGGAATCCTTTTCAATCAACATGATGAACTCATTGGAAATCCCAAGAAGACATTTAATGTCAGCAGACTGGCCGAAGTCCCGTGCTGTCACATGCCACATGATGGCTCCAATGCTAAACAAGTGGGCATCCTTCCTTGGCTTGACTTTCTCCTTTTTCTTTGCACCCAGTGTAATGAAGCTGAACTTCACAGAAGTATCCACAGTGGCAGTTGTGACAAAGTTCTCCGCCAGATCTTTCAAATACTCTTGCCTTGTTCGAGTGGCCATCGCACGAAACTTTTCCGATTTATGGGCTGCATTTTCTGCGTTGATTACTTTGGCTAAAAGGAAGTCCCGGAAGACGGCTGACTTTGGAAAAGTTACACCTTTGGGAATCGGTGGGCCAAACGGTGGCACATCTTTTGATCTAGAAACTCCAACACTGAGGAAAGAAGAAACAGAAACAAAATGAGATGAGCTATGACACCAAAATATTTACGTTTTTGAATGTGGCATACATACATGCTTTGAACTTAACTGGTCTACTCTGCAGGTTCTTGTTCTCCTAGTTTCTGGAAGCCAGGGTTTGTTGTTGTTGTTTAAGCAAAATATTTTAAACTTAGGAGGTGTAATGGGCAGAATTCTGTCCCTCTCAAAATCCACTTGTTGACAGAATAACCCATAGTTCCTGGGAATGTGACACTATCTGGAGATAGGACCCTTAAGGAGGTGACTGAGTTAAAATGAAGCCATTCGGGTTGGCCCTGATCCAGCTGAGGTGTCCTTATAAGAGGAGAAAATTTGAGCTTACAAAGACACACCACGGATGTATATACACAGAAAGAAGCCATGTGAAGACACAAGGAGAAGATGGCCATCTGTAAGTCAAGGCAAGAGGTCAGGAGAAAACAACCCTTGCTGACACATTCATCTTAGACTTGCAGCCTCCAGAACTATGAGAAAATGAATGTCTACTGTGTAAGCCACCTAGCCTGTGGTATTAGCATGGCAGTGCTACCAAACTAATAGAAGGGGTAACAGATCCACAGCGTGTGGAGTAAACAGGTTGGCACTCTGTGGGGCCGGTTATCACTGGGAAAAACAATAACACTTCCGACCAAAGTGGGTTTAGCCCAAGTTAGCTGCATGGGGTTCAATGACATGAGATAGAGTGATCATACTTACAAGGGCCCAAAATTTAAGTGTCACCTTTTTTTAAAGGAAATGCTCACTTTACTTGATCACATTTTGAATATCTAAATGAAGGTTTTATGGGAGCAATATTTTAAGAGATCTCAGGGACTGAAGAGGTCAAATGTATAGTGTTAATAACCATCTTAATCTACTAAAACCAATACTGCTCCCCTACATCAGAGAGTTGCTTTAGTTATCTCACACCCTCTTCTGAATAAGATAAATTATAGAGTGGATTAATGAATTAACAAAGGAAGGATTAAGACGAGTGAGTGAATGAATGGATCCTCTAACATAGGCAGCACTGGAAACACCCCAATTACTTAGCAGCTATCACAGATCAAGAATCTGTACTAAATCTATATCTGCCCAGGCTAATATTTTCTATGTTGGGGTAAAGAAAGGAAACAATCTTTGTTTTGTTTTCATCATTGTGGAAAATTCTAAAAAAGGTAAATTAAGGAATAAAAACATTTTATCCAAATTTGTTCTGTCAGATGCAAACTCCTCTTCTGAAATGCGGTTGGTTAGACTTTAGAAAAATCACAGGTTCCAGTGTCTCTCACTTGTGCTTTAATCTGCACCCTCTTAGGCAGAGTTAATCACCTCTAGCGGCAAGACAGACAGCTGGCTAAATGGGGCCTTCACCGAGATGAAAGGGAAAGGAATGACTGTTTTGCTTTGGGATAGATAAACCAAACTCATGAATAGCACCTGGTGGTGCTTTATGGTAGTATATATACTACACCAAAGGGCGTGTGTGTGTGGGGGAACTTGACTTATGTCCTTAACATGAAGGGAAGGTCCTTAAAAACATCACAGAGGTTGATGCTGCCAGGGATCAGGTTTGGCCCATTTTCCCCTCACCACCATCCACAGGATGCCATTCAAGACTGGGAATTAATTAATCCTCCATGTTAACTCTGGGAGAGTGGTCCCAAAGTTGCCTGTTTGGACTTGTGATTAATCTAATCATACCCTGTGGCTTCTCTTCTCTTCACTGTCAATGAGCTCAAAGGGCCTCTCTGTTCACTGCAACCTACCCTGCAAATTACTGGGTATAAGCCAATATATCACTGCTCCTAAATTTGGTTCTCTTTTCCAACAACAAGTACAGATTTCTAGCAGTATTTGACCCACGGAATGCTGAGGCAGCCAAATGTCATCTGGTACTCTAGTGTATTACTTCTTTGCATTAACTCTTCAGATCTCATGCTAACCTGTGACTGCACCTTGCATGCACTTAAGTTACAATATCAGGGGAAGTGTCTTGTATCTAAATATGCTCCACTGTGGTGTCAACGCAGTGAATAAGAGAGACACAGTGACTCCATTAAACATTAGGGAAACTCTTTTTGTATCAAATTATAGACCCTAATATCTAATTGGAGATTCTCTCTACAATGTATGCCATATTCTTGTTTAGTAAACTGTATTCTTGTACATCTCAAAGTTGTACGAGAAAAGCAGTAGAATGTAAGCATGACTATTCCATGATTGTTATGACATTCTGGGTATGGGAATCAATTAGAGATCATTGGTTACAAAAGCTCACATGATCGTTAACATTTCAAGTAGAGTCAAGTTCAGAAGAAATATTCTTTTGACAGATTCTGATAATTCCCAATGTGTAGAAACAAGAACTCATATCAGAGCTCCTTATTTTACCCAAATGATTTGATGGCATTTATTAATGATTTAGATATTTAAGGCCCCTCCAGCAAAAGCAAACACAGAAAGATAAGCATTCCTTAATATGCACATGAAAGGGTTTTAATAAGGCCTTCTGGTGTTGGAGCAAACTGGAGTCAGGTAACGGGAATTCAGCTCTACCACCTCCTGAGTGACTGAGCTACATACATAATCCTTCAGTGCCTCACTGCCCTCATCTGTAAAATGGAAGGTAAAATAGTATCACACCCAAAAGCCCACTGTAAGGATGACAGAAATAATGCACGTAAAGCTTTTATTATCCAAACTGTTGCTGTTACCACTATTACTCTCATAGATTAAGCTCTGTCACCTAATTTTTGTCAGATGTTACATATTAAATTTTCTAAGAAATGGCAGTCATCATTTTCTGTAGATATCTCTCCACTTTTAATTCTCTGTGAGCTACCAAGCCTATTCTCATTCCGTTACTGAGCATTTTGCAAACAGTTTATCTTGGACAGTGCATAAAAACATAAATCCCTCAGTTAAACACTGGCTACAAATTAACAAGTCTTTTTATAAAGAAATGGGCAATTTGCTATGTCTGCTTTTTAAAAATTTTCAGGCTAAAAACAAGATGTTTCATGGGACTTTGGGGGCGTTGCCTCACTTCTCCTAGTTCCAGTGGACTCAGCATGACTGCTCGAGCATTCTGCTGTGTTCCTGGGGGAGGCCTGACTCCCTCTGTAGGGTGGGAGTGTGGTCTTCTGCTCAGGCAGGTACACCTGACAGGCTGCACAAGTTTCATTAGAGGAGGTGATCTCAACCCCACAGCCCTTTTTGACAGCTGTAAGGCCCATGAATTGGCATTGGTACTGTGGGTCCCTGTC
The DNA here is from genome assembly GCA_036589455.1 of Ateles fusciceps. NCBI lineage: Eukaryota > Metazoa > Chordata > Mammalia > Primates > Atelidae > Ateles > Ateles fusciceps. The sequence goes on from JAZHEH010002229.1 coordinate 3,251,893, forward strand.
AGCAAAAATATGCTGCCACTCAACACCCGCACGAAGCTCAGGAGAAAAACAGCTTTCACGGGAGCTTGCCAGGGTGTGTGGGAACCATCCAGTCTTCTTTATATCTCTGGGTTAGGACATAGCAAAATTTAAGAAAACTATAGAGATGGACTATATCATTTCCCTGGAAATTATTTTAATAAATTTATTTCTCCATTGGAATATTTAGAAGAGTATCACATGAAACAGACCACTAAGGTATTTTTAGAAAATGTGGGCATGCCAACCATATTCCATGTGACAGGAGTAAGGATAGCTTCAGGAAATGTTATGGAATTCATCTGACTACAGGATTACTGAAGATTATTATTGATTCTTTAAGAACTACTACTGATAATTTTAAGCAAGATCAATGAAGCTGATGAGGCACTTCCAAAAATGTTAGGCACTGGAACTGATGTTACATTTCAATCTCATTAGTAAAGGTTAATTTAGTAATAACAATGTGGTTTCTTAGAAACCAATGACTCCATCTCTGAATGATTTGCATATGCTATCCTTATCACAGAAAAAATAATGCAATGTACTTTGTTTATATGTAAGAGATCTCTGTACTGGTTTCAAAAACATATAGCCTCAGTGATTTAATTAAAACCAGAGAACCTAAAAGAAATACAGTGACTAGATACTGCCTATCTTTACAATTTTTTGTGTTAATGAATACCTCATGATATAAGCATAAAGAAAGTAATTTAAAATACTTGATTTGACTGAAAAATAGCCACCCATAAAATAATGCGAAATATAATACAATAAAGCCTTAGGCTTAAGTTTTCCCAATCCATTAGGAAGGTTCGTTTTATTCTTCAGAATTACCATTCACTGGGTGGGCTCCCAGGAAAAAAGGCCAACTCATCACGTTTGTACCAAAACATATCATTTGTATAGAGTAGACACTATATTCTTTCAAATACCACTTTTAAAAGTAGTTCTGAGCATTTAGGCCAGTGGTCCTAAACTCACATGTGTGTAAGAATGACTCTGGAGGAAAATATAGAGATGCCAGGTGTACTGCATTAGAACACAGCACAGTAGAGCCATAGACTTGGGCTATTTTTAACAAGGCGACTAGGCAGCAAAATTCAGAGTAAGAACTATTGGTTTTCAGACTTCGTTCTAAGACAGCTTAGGCATCTGTAGGGTGCGATGTAAACTGGCAACTTTTTGCATACAGACTAATTTCTCTTTTGCCTTTAGGGGGGCAAGTGCTGTAGTCTTCACTCTCTTACAAAGAATATTCACGTTTCTGAACTAGGCCCAGTGGGCAGCTGAATTGGCAACTACTGTTTTAAGACGATAAATGAAAATAACCTTGGATGAATGCCAGGAACTCTATTAGGTGTTTTACATAATTTAAGCCATTTATTCGTCATAACCACATACTGAAGTAGGTACTATTATTATCATTATCTTCAATTTTAAGATGAGGAATCAAATACTAAGAAAAATAAAGTAACCCCCACAAAGCCCTATGATAAGTGGTAAAGCTGGTTTCAAACTCAGGTCAAAGGCCCATTGTTTTACCAATACCCCACATGACACCATCATGCGGCTGCAGTTATTTCCCAAGACAGAGACTGGGAGTAGCAGTTAAGCATAAAAGCAGGCCTTGTCAGAGCCAGTCTTGGGATTCCAAGACACGCACATGGCCTTTTGAAGTCACCCAACAAGTGTCAACTCCTTGTTTCAGCAGCCCAGCAAATAGTGTTTCCAAGGTCTTTGATGAAAAGAAATGTTTTAGTGCCACAATACTTACTTCTCCTAGATAAGCACTTAAACAGCCACTTCACCCAACTCAGAGGCAGATACCAATTAAGCTATTGGTTCTGGCAGAAGCTGAAGTTTTTAAAAGAAAAATAGAGGAAATGTGTAATCCACCATTTTAAAGTGCTAGGGATTTCACTTTTTCAAGAGGGCAAAATGGGAAGAAGGCAATTATTTCTTACAGAAAGTGTCTGCGTAATCAGAAAATCACAAAGTTGAATATAATAATTGGAAAACAACGATATTTTTGGGAAAAGATGCACTACTGACATAAACCTGGGACAGTGATAGATCAGAGATTACTGACTCACCTATAACACACATTTTCGGTACATGGATTATGCACTTTGACTATGACAAAGACATGCTGAAAGTGAGACCGGATGCTTTTTGGAGTAAAAGGAAGTGCCCCAGGCTCCTGGAAGACGATGGTGACGATGTCATTTCCTATGTGCCTTTTCCTCAGTAGCTGTGGTCAAGAGAGTGAAGAGTTACAAATAAATTTTTCTTTAAAATAAAATATACAAATATATACAATTTACTCATCTTTTTTGTTTGTTTTTAAAGATGTTTATTTTATGTACTAAGAACTATCATGGTTTTTCATGGTAGATGTCTTGGATAATCCTTTGAAGGAAGATCATTTAGTCCAACTTAATGAAACCGATATCCTTCGCGTACTGATGGAAACACCGGAGGCACATATTGAGGCCATATTTCCGGATCACACTGTGCCGGTCGGAACAGATTCGGCAGATTCGACAAGAGTGAGAACCCTGGCCAAATTTTCATGGGTGGCTCCAGTACGGCTGCTGGTGACCCATCTTGCTCTCAGGAGTGCAACGAGGTAAAAGGCAATTCACTCATCTTTCAATTTGAAGGAATGATTTTTAAAAAGCACAGTCATTCCTTGGAAGTTAGTGCTCCTAAATTTGGCGTAGAAAAAACAAAATGGGTTTCATCCAAAAGACCCATGGAAAAAAAAGCCTAAATATTTATCTCTTTTATTTTAAAATTCAATTTGTACTCTCCTTTTTGTCTTTATCCAGTTCCTCTTTCTAAACCCCTAAAATTATAGCACATTAGAGCTCACAACGCTTTAAGAAATTTTGTAGTTTAAGCCCTAGGAGGAAAAGTACAAGAGCAGGTACAGGTTTGCTGAAAGGTCCTACGCTATCACCCTGGCGCGCCTCAGCTTGTATGCTGTGATCCCACAGTAACGTGCATTTCTGCAACAAAAATACAGAACACTGTCATTTTGGTGGGCAGTAATGCAAACCAATTAACTGAACGCTGGATGTTTAAAATGTAATTCAGAAACACAGAATTCCATTGGATTACTAGCCAGAAACCCAATCGTTTGCAATTTTATAAATCACAAATCTGGCAGGGGGAATGAAGCCCAGAGCAGTAACACTTTAACAACATCTTTACTTCTGATGTTCCTTCTGCCAAGAATGCCCCCTGCATTCCAGGTTTCTCCCCAGAAAATGCAGTTGTCTCTGTAGGTCTCACCTCATCTGAAAGAAACTTCCTATTTCCCAGGCCTATTTCTATTACACTGGTTGTTGTACTGTCTTCTAATGGTTGGTTTACTTCTGCATCAGGTCATAACCTTCATGAGGGCGGAGAAGTGTCATACTGACTTTCAGTTTCCTAGTTTCTAATGGTGTGCCAAGCAAAGAAGGTACCCAATACACATTTGTTTAACAAATAAACAAATGATCCAAATATACATTTATTGACACATCACATTATGGTTTAAAACTGTGATTAAAATTCTTTCCTATGAACACATGCCAATAAATCCACATAACAGACACTCTGTAAGCTTATGCAAGTGAAGGCATAGATCTGTGCTCTCAAAGTTTGTGATCTTCAGTTTTGATACATAAAACAATCCTTACACAACTTGGTGATGTCACTGCTGGAATGTGACAATCTCAGATAGTAAATCTCTTTATACTCAAAATATGAAAGACCACGACCTTACTCTTAAATTTATTTGGCACCTACAGTGCACATTCCACTGTAAAGAGCACTAAGTTCAACTTTTAAAGCCTTTTAAACCCAGATACAAAAAGGATTTCATTGTCAGGTCCCTGACTTGTGATTTAGCACGATAAAAGGCCTGGAAAAGTGGGAATGAAATGTTCATTCTTTCAGAGTTCTCTACAGGCCAGTTAAATTATGGAGTCACATGCTAAAATATTCCTACGTAAATCCCCATGGTCAAAGTTATAAATGCACAAAAATCATCTTACTGTCTGAGTGAAGTTTTGAAACATACATGAGTACATCACAATACAGACCCAATGAGCCACCTCATTTAAATAAGAAGTTTTTAGAAAGTTTGCTAGATATTTAAAATGTGGCATTTCAAATGCATGTAAATAATCAGTGAAAACTTTGGCAATAACATTCTTTGCTCTTTTCTCCCAAAACTGATATATATGATTCTTACGTACCGTAAAAAGAAACGGAAAAGTAGGATCAGTTTTTAAAAATATACCCATTATTGTGTTCAATGTATTTGTAGAATACAAAACACAGCAGGTCACACTGTACTTTATTAAATACCCTTGAAACACAGGAATTCTCAGATTGACAAAAGATGGAGCTCACTTTGGTCAAAGCCAAACAGTGAGTTCGGTGCCTTCTACTTCCTGAGTGATTGCCGATGTGGCTTCAGTGTTGGCCAGCCCTCTCAATTAAACACAGGGGGCAGGGGAGGGCCTCATTAGTCAGTGCTTCATGGCTGCACAGACTGCAACAGCAAATTGGACAGTTATTCCTATCCAATTTCTTTTCCTCCTGAAGAAAGATGTTGGGTCTGATTCTATATATAACATACAGGAATATTTAAAGCACAAATTAAAGGAAACTTTAAGGCTGGTTACCTTGACAACATGCCAAACCACTGTTGTCCCTTTCTAGGCATATTCTTTTGCTTTGTAATATGGGCCAAAAAATGATTTCAAAAATCTAGTTAATTTAACCATGGTCACATAATGCACTTTGTGGGAAAAAAATAACCATTGTGGGTGGAAAGAAGAAGATTCATTAAGAAAGGTAAAATCTAAAGCTCTTTGAAGGAGAATAAAATAAGAAAAATGAACACTATCCATTAACAGGATGCTTGAATTTGGTTCACAGACTGAAGAAAATCTCTGAACCATTAATAGAAATATTATTCATTTTTTTGTTACAAGATTTTGCCAAACATGAAATAAGTAACTTCTTGAACTTCTTAAAGGCAATGTTTTATTATTTAGTTTATGCTTTTTTTCTAACTGGTCAGTGAAATTCTATACAGAGTCTGTAAATGGAGAAGAAAAGGGATGGCAAACCACAAATAAATGCAGCCTGGCAAAACCTGACGGTACTATTTGTTTGCGGGAATTGTAGAAATGACATCTTCTGGGGCTAACTTCTTTCTAGGTATGTAAAGCTAATGACAGTTTTCAGTGATGTCAACAAGACCAACTTATTAGTGTTTTCAACTGCAACAGTGAGTTAATAAATACTGTATTAGATAGATTTTCATAGTCATTTCTACTAAATTTCTAACACTTGATTCCAGCTGTGAAACAGGAATAAGCTCTTGTTATGACAAGGAAAGTAAAAATGTGAGTCTTCACCCAATTCCTGGCAGGAGCATAGAGATGCTATAGAAATAGCATATATAGCCGTAGGTTTAGTCTCAGTGCCTTAAACAAACCAGGATTTCACAAGACCAGTTTTAACTTAGTGCAAAAATATAGTTAGATAGAAGGAGTAAGTTCCCATATTCAACAGAACAGTAGGGAAACTGTAATTAACAGTAATTTATTGTATTTTCAAAATAGCTGCAAAAAAATTTGAAATGTTCTCAACACAAAGTGTTTGTGATAACAGGTATCTCAATTAACCTGATGTGACCATTACACATTGTATATGCAGGTATCAAAATATAGCATGTACCTCCAAAATATGTACAACTATTATGTATCAGTAAAAAGAAATTTAATGAGAGGCAAAAACTCAAAAAACAGACTGAGAAGAAAAAACCTAGGAAGTGAAAATAAGTATCTGACAGTACCCTTGGATGACAAATGAGATAAAGCTGAATTAGATAATATCTGCTAACTTCCACGTATATAGGTTCATTTGTTAAATTATTATTATTTTTTTAACCCCGGTAAGAAGAAACAAAGTGTTCTGCACCTAATGCTGGGGGAAAGCAGGCTGTAAATGAAAGAGAATAGCCAGGGTATGATTCAGAAGCTCGTAAGCGTCAAGAGAAGAGGAAGCTCATCTGAAGCTGGAGAAGGCAGGTCTCCAGAGGTCTTCAGAAAGAAGCAAATCCATATTCTATAAGAAAGCAATCACAGGTTCTCAATCCTCGTCCTGTTACTAAGAAGGGGGCTGAGAAAGACTCCTCTGACGTGACTGATTCCTTCCTAACTCTCCAACCTCATCACCTGCTCCTTACCATCTAGACAGTGCCTTGTCCCTCCTACAGGACAACTTGCTCCTACCCAAGAAACTCTGCAGTTCCTAATCCCTGGAAAGCTCTTTGCCTCACCCGGAAGGTTGGCTTTTCCTCCTTTAGGGAGATGGCCCTAATTTTGCACTCATACATACAGATGCATGTACATAAACACACATATCCCCTCATATACTCTATACTTGAGAGTTTGCACCAGTGGTTAGAATTTTGCCTTGATTTTTAAGAGGCGTCTAGAGTTGCCCATGAAAAAAGTTAATGTAAAAAAGCATTATAAATAATAACTGAGGAGGGGGCAATTTATACACCTTACCACAAAAATACAAAAGAAAGAAAGGTCTTGCCCACCTCCTGCAAAAAAGTGAATGCTAGTGAACTGTTCTTATTTCAGATGGGCAAGAAGAAGATATTACATTTAATTAATGTTTCAAGGATTTGCCACTGATTTACCATTTCATATAATCATGATATTTTACCAATAACAAGAGTAAATGTACAAACGAGTTAAGAAATGCTGAACACTTCGCAAATGAAGAAACAAAATAATCTAAGAATGCAGATTTTTAGTGACTTCATAACAAAGTAAAGATGGTAACAGGATTATGAAGTTATAAATATCTCTTTCTGACACTGGGCAATACCAACCCTTACTCTAAGCAGCAATCTCTGTGATGTGGTGTAAGTATATGCTCCTACTTAGGGTCTGGGAATACAGCTACTCATGGAAAGCTAAATAAGCATTTTATCCTTCCAAAATATTCTATAGTATTATGCCTAGGTGAACCCAGGAATAGTCAGGACCCAAGTGCTCATAGCACTTAGTGAGGCAGGTAGTTCCAGTATTTACATGAGTCCTTAGCAACACCAACTAGGGATTTAGGGAAGTACACAAACTCTTTAAGGCAGGAGCTTACAATCAGGCCACCTACTATAAAGAAAAGGGGTGCAGGCTTAGCCCAAATATGACATCATTACCTCTTTGGTGTCAAGCCCATTATTAGACTAAGACCAGTATCCTTTAATTAGCATCTCAGAAACCTAGGGGCATGGTTGTACTTAATGATACCTCCATAAGGCATCAGGTACCCCTTCCCAACAGAGCAGCTAAAATGTTACACATACATTAAAAAAGAAATAGGTTACTGTGTGCCAGGCACTGAGGCAACTCTACTTTATATGCCTACTTTGAAGGATGAATTTCTCTGCCAGAGTGAAGTTTAAAGCTAATTTATGAAGTTCTTCCCACTGATGACATCCCATGATGGCTTAACCATGAGTTGCAGAAGGAAACAGGGCAAGCAAAAGGAAAGCACTCAAGGGAAAACAGCCCCGGGGAAAAGTGGATGGACTGCCAGACAGATGCAGAGAGACGTGCAGGACTTAACTTCTGAAGACAGAAAATACTCCAAGAGTATGGTTTGGTTTCTTACCATTCTCTTGGTCTGGTGAGTTTTTTGATGCAAGAGTCAGAGACATTCCAAAGATTAAAACTCTTTTGCAACTGTGGTAAACTTTCTGAAGATTTTTAATATATCTTGGAATCAGCATCCAGCTTGATTTATTACAAGAAAGAATACAAGAAATTAAATCTGATGTGGACGAGTCTGGACCAGTTAAATGGTCACAAACTGTGGTATAAGAAGCCAAGGTTACAGGCACAATTCATGTAGAGGCCAGTTAACTTTGCTAAGTCCTGTGGCTTCAAATTACACTCATGAACCCAGCTGGTTATTTCAGACATTTCTGCTCTTGGTATTAACATAATTTGTGGACATGGATGGGGAGGGTGAGAGAAGTGGAGTTAATATAACTCAGAACAAATTTAGAAAATACATGTCCCAAGATTGCAAGTAACATTATTTATCCACAAACACAACATTCTGGTGACAGCTTGTGATTAGCAAAATATTTTATTAAATGTCAAAGTAAGAATAATTTTCTGAAATAATAAATTTAGTCTCTCACTTTCTTAATCATTCAGAGTCTTAGCTTTTCATAACAGATCTTTAGGACTGAAGACAGGAAAATAAAATGCAAATTAAGTCATCCAAAATACTAGTGGCACTATATCTAGTGAATTATAAAATAATAAAAACTAAAAGTTAGTTCCATGCTTGGAACTATTTTAAGTGCTTTACATGTATTAATTTGCCTAATTCTTTACCCCCTAAGAAAGGTTCACTCATTCATTTATTATTCATTCAACAAATGTTTGTTGACTTCTTACCTTATTAGCTAAGGTTCTGAGGTTCTGGATACTGCTGTAGGTACACAGGGACATCTCAGTGAACCAAACAGATACAAGTCCCCACTTGCAGGAGTTCGTAATGTATAGCCTCAATTTACAGGGACTTTTCTTTTACCTTCCAGTTGGGGAAGTTTAACACACACACAAATCTTCCTCTATCCCTCAGCTGCCATCTACATTTTCACTTCTTTGCTGCCCCGATTTTGTGCATAGAATTTTTTCAAGGTTAATTTCAGTGAAATAAAGTCAGGTACACAAAACTCTAACACCTATAGATTTTGGTTACCCTTCAATGAAAGGGGGTGGGGAAAGCCAGTTTTGAGGTCTGGTAACAGGAAAGACTTCAAACCTCTAGAGGTTGGCGCTTGTGAAATGCCAGGGCCAATTCAGCCTGAAGTCCAACGACTCGAGTAATTAGGGAACTGGAAGGGCTTTGTGGTTTGAATACTTGATGACGGGGGTCAAAAGTCACTGGCTCTATTTCTGCTAAAGTACTGACAGATTTTCTTGGCTTGAGTAAGCCCTATCAGTTTTCTGAGTAACAACTCCCACAGAGTTTAATTACTGAATGATTCACAAGTATATGCTGGACAACTGTCCTGGTCTAAATTAAGCCTCTTAAGATCCAGTGAATCTGTCTGGCATTATTGCAAATAAATTTTTGAGAGCTAAAATCCCTTAGGTTAAAACACACATAAATACATACATGTGATCTAGTGATTTTAAGTCTATCTTAAAAAATATACAGCTGTGTAATCTAGAGATAAATTTTTTGAAAGTAGTAGGAAGAACTACAATTACCAGAAAACACTAGAAAATTCAAAAAGGACAAGGGACTGAGATAAGTATAAGATGGAAAATGGCAAGAAAACCCAGCTAGCAATTACCATGAGAAGAGACTGGGGGGTCAGGGGCCTGCTTTCTCATCCTAGCTGGAGGATCTGAGGCTAAGGTGCTTCTTCCAACTAGTGATGGGAGAAGGGGAGGTAGGTGTCTGGTTTCTCTTTGGAAAAAAAAAATGCAGAATTAAATTTATATACTTTTATGAGTATTTTTTAAATAGGAAAAATTCACTAAGACAGTTCAGTTTCATTCATTTGACAAATACCTATTGCGCAATTCCTATGTAGTGCTTGGTGCTTTAACATATTTGGAGCAAAGGAGTATCAGTTAAGTGACATCCAGAGAACTATCTTCTAAGTGTGAAAACAAACCTTAACTCCAGATTTGGCCTAAATACAATCAAATCCCTAAAATTAAATTATGTCAATGAATTAGTTGTAAGATCCCAGTAATTCACAAACCTTTCTCTAAACAACTCTTCAGAAACTCAAGCAGTCAATATTCTTAAAAAAGTCTTCAGCTTAACATGGGCAGAGCCCACGAGATTCTAAACAAGATGTGAAATGAAGCCTTATTTATTCCATAGATTCCCTCTGTCCCAAACATAGGTCCTTTTCTATCCCAAATACTTCTCCAACTCCTCCCAAGCTCAGAGTAGACAAAGCATTTCAAATATTTCTAGCACAAGATAAAAAATGGCCATAATTTCTAGTAATCTTGGCAAAAAAACTTATTCTACCCATTTTACAGTTATATCAAGTAAATAATTTTACAATCATTTATGCATCATTCAAGTTTTCAAAGGTTCTTAATTCTTACTGAGTGGCTGTATTCAAAGCATGATGCACTCTGATTTTTTCCCCTTTAAAAGGGCCAATAAAGTTTGGCCAATAAGTCCAACTAAAACAACAAAAATGGAATGGAGAGGAACAGCTGAAAACAGCACCAGTAACAACTGCAAATAGTATTCTCTATAAATAAGCTATTCATCCACATGCAAAAACCGAAGTCAGGTCAACACAGTTGGCCTTTTCGTAATTAACATAGTTGAGACAAGTTTCTCTTAAGAAAAGATTTTGTCTAGCAAGCAATAAATCTGAGTGTGGAAGAGTTTCTAAGTTTTATAAGAAAAATGTGCAATAATATTCCCTTTAAAGCCCAAATACTTCCAAATGATCAAAGAGTCAAAGATGATTAATGCTATTCAAGAAAACCCCTCACTTATTTTTTGCAAGTTCTAAATGCATCAATATCATCAGTGGGCTCACCTCAGATTTCATACTCAGGGTAATAAGCTCCAGGCTCGGGAAGACATACCTGCTGTCTGTTGTTGGGCATGTAGGGAAGCAGGGTCGACACGTGGAACATGAGTTCATAGTCTTTGTATGTGGTATAGAGAGAGTGAGTGCCCGTGGAATCAGCTGAAAACAAAGATGAATTAAAGAAGCAAAGTAAGCCACTACAAAATTAGTGCTTTAATATTTAAAAGGTTAATGTTGCAAAAAACCAAAAAACAAAACAAAAAAAACACCAAGCTATACCCAACCAGAATCTGGACACTGCCCATCCAGCTCTCACCAAGCACTGTTTCTACCACCTCCCGCTCCAGGGCTGTGGATTGAGGGGCTCCTTTTCTTCCCCACCGCTTTCTACTGCACCTTCAGTTTCCTCTCTTTTCTTCTCTGTTCTTACCCTCACAGTATGGACTTAGGTGACCCACTGAAAGTGAAGTGCTTTGCCACCAAGTACACAGGTGAGCAGTGGAGAGAAGCTGGTGCAGTTCTGGGTGCAATTATCTGAAGGCCGTGACAAATTGGTGGATGGTCTGGCCGCATCTGCACATGCGTGTGTGTGTTTACAGTTAATTCTTATTCTTGGGCACTTGATCTTCCAGAACCCAGAAAGATGAAACAAGATGTTGTGTGTGTGTGTGTGTGTGTGTGTGTGTGTGTGTGTGTGTGTGTGTGTGTGTGTTTACAGTTAATTCAGTTAATTCTTAGCTATTCTTGGGCACTTGATCTCCAGAACCCAGAAAGATGAAACAAGATGTGTGTGTGTGTGTGTGTGTGTGTGTGTGTACAGTTAATTCTTAGCTATTCTTGGGCACTTGATCTCCAGAACCCAGAAAGATGAAACAAGGTGTGTGTGTGTGTGTGTGTGTGTGTGTGTGTGTGTGTGTGTGTGTGTTTACAGTTAATTCTTAGCTATTCTTGGGCACTTGATCTCCAGAACCCAGAAAGATGAAACAAGATGTGTGTGTGTGTGTTTACAGTTAATTCAGTTAATTCTTAGTTATTCTTGGGCACTTGATCTTCCAGAACCCAGAAAAATAAACAAGATTGACTGAATATGGAAATGAAAACAAAAAATGTTATTCTGAAGATATCTTTCCCCGAATGATGTAATTAATTTTTTTCTCCTTTCAAGAAGTATAGTGGTACATTACATGACTTAAGAATACGGAGAATGAATGTGATCACTCACAGCATATTATGCAGTGACACATATGTTTAAAAAACTATGACATTTCAACCCCTATTAATCATAAAACTATTCATCTTTGGGAAGGCAGAATGATTCTTTATAAATTCAAACTCCATCTGTATTATAAATAAGAGTATCTCAGAGTTTCACATATTAAAACTAACTTGGTGACCAAAATATTTAAGTACTTTTGGAGTAAACTTCTGAATGACTTTTTACATATGGATAATGAAGACAAAAAGATATACAGAAAGGAAAATGTAAATGGAATTCAATTTCTTTGTCAATTCTGGATCTACGTATAGGCTTATTTCTCTACTTTTTAAACAGTAAGAAACAGTGTTGTTAACAACATTTATTCCACTGTGTTTGTTGGAGAAACCTCTAAGTAGTCAACTTAAGTTAATCTTTTTTTATCTAAAAATTTAAATTTTTACTTTAAAAGCATGAAAACATTCAACCTTCATGGACTTATTTTTTTTCTGAACCCTGTAGTATGTCTTTCTTTCCAATATTTATATCCAATTCAGAAACAGACCTGAAAACTATCTAGAAAAAAAATCCTCTAGAGTTCTTAGATGCTCTGAAAAGACATTTATAAAAGGCATTTTCATGAATAAGGTGAATACTTAGTGTTTACATATAGTCACCAACAAATTAATTTACAGATGGACAGAGAGAATATTTATCTAAAAAGTTATATATGTCAGTCCCAAAATAAAAATAAAAAAACTTCCTTTAACTATTCTATTCACTAAATACACATTTGCTATTTTCTTTTCTGTTTTTTTTTTTTTTTTTTTTTTTTTGAGACAGTCTCACTCCGTCACCACCCTCCAGGCTGGAGTGCAGTGGCGCGACCTCGGCTCACCGCAACCCCCGCCGCCCGGGTTCAAGCAATTCTCCTGCCTCAGCCTCCCAGAGTAGCTGGTACTACAGGCGCACGCCACCACGCCCAGCTAAGTTTTTTTTATTTTTTTATTTTTAGTAGAGACGGGGTTTCACCATGTTGACCAGGGGCGCGGTGGCTCACGCCTGTAATCCCAGCACTTTGGGAGGCCGAGGCGGGCGGATCACGAGGTCACATTTGTTATTTTCAAAGGACTTCTTAGAAAGTAACATTCCATTTTAATTCTCTTGGCTCGGAACCTTGACAGTCAACATAGCTTTCTCTGGATGTGAGAAAGCACCCTCCCAGGGGCAGGATGGATGCTCCTTCAATGAACAATGGACTCACTGATGACAAAACCGAAGGATGGATGATGAGAAGGCCTGGTATGTTCAATGACACCCAACACAACACTGCTATCGGGGTGGTTCGAATTCAGAAAGAGAAACGCTCACTGATACTATGTTTCAGATTTAGGAAACTGCAAGGAAGGAAGAAAGATGCATCGGGTGGTGGGGGTGGGGGGGGAACTACATTTTAAAATGTGACAATAATTTGTCTATCTCAAGCCATATAAAAGAGGAATTTCTAAAGGTAATGGAGAATGTAAACTAACAAGGCTAGTTATTCTGGGGTTTGCTATAAATATTTCTATTCAAAAAGGGATACAGACTATTAATTTTATCCTTCTCTGTACCTAGCTCAATAAAGGCTTTTCATGGCTGAAATTCTGTACTCTGCTCCAGTTAACAGAGCATCTTAGTGGCTCAAATCTCCTTCCTATGTTCCTACCCCATTTCATTTTATGTTCAAGTGAGAAACAACCCATTTTAGAGCTGAAAGGCACATCCCAGATATTCTAGCCCAACATCCTGAACTTTCCTCAGAATGAGGAATCTGAGGCCCAGATTTGACCTAAGTCTGATGGGCAGACAGAATTATAACTAGAACTCAATTCCCCCAAATTCTAGAAGTAAGATTTTTGTCTGTTCCTTGAGAGACATAATGTTTATTCTCCCATATCTAATTCTTACATATCTCCTCTCTACTAAAAGAATGTCATACTTCTTTGCATCTCACAAAATGCCTAGCTCCTAAAAACAATGTACAGATTTATTATCAAAGTCAACATATCAAAATCTAGTTATGTTCTCATTTCCTTGAGCTAAGGCGTGTAATACTACATCTGCAATGTATCAAGGATATTGCCTATGTCATAAAAATGCAAAGCCAATGTCAATTCTGTATGTAGGAAAACACTTGGATTATCTCTGTTGTTTGTAGTTTTACAGACAACACAGATCACAAATTCTTACAGTGTTTTCTCAATTCAATTCACTGAAGAGAGACAACACATGTAGTAGTAACAGTTCATGTCAGCAGTGGTTTTCCTGGAAGGACATCCTTAAGGACAGAATATCAGCATCTCTGGTGGGTAAATGGTTGTTTACAGGAAAGAGGAGTTTGAAAAGAAATAAAGAAGGAAAATTGGAAAAGGTCATGTTGGTCTTTCTTAAAATATATGGATATTTTTATTTTGGGTACCATGAATTATTTCTGAGGCATGAGCATTATACATTTAACATAGTAGTCATAGTCAAACTCCAGCCCTGGCGTGTAAGGACACCTAGGGGACTCCTGTGTGAGTTTACACAATCGCAGGGCCTTGTGAACTAGCTTGTAACTGCTACTTTCAAAAACAGGTCAAAAAACAGAACTGACTACAGATGCCACCCTCATCCAGATAGAGTATCAGTGATGGTCCCACGTTGAGTAGACTTGGGGACAGGGCTTGGTGACTAAGGGAGGAGAATAGAAGGCAGGAAGACACGGCATCAGGCCACCTTGGTTCCAATCCCAGCTCAGCCACACCTGACACTCCCACACAGAAAACTTCCCCCTTCACCACTCCTACTTGGAGGTGGGACTAGTGCTTGTTCAGATCCTCCAAGTTTAGACTATCTGTTCCTCTCTTTTTATTAAAAGAGGAAACACAATTTTTGATAATAAGCAGAATTTTCCAATATATGTAAAATTACTCTGCCTGGTATTTTAGATACTCATAGCAACTAAATAACAGCACAGAGATAAAATATACAGAACTTACAGACATCGTGAGAAATAAGATTATGTGTAGATATCAGACAAATTCATGTATCCTAGGAGGGCATAAAGCCCATGTTTTGGATTAGCCAGTCAATCTGCCACTGTACAGCCACTATGTGCTCCGCTCAAGGGGCTCTAACTAAAATCCTTGAAAAATAAGATGCAGCAGTTTTGTTTTTTTTAATTTTAGACCTAGGGGGTACATGTGAAGGTCTGCTATAAGGGTGCATTGTGTGAGGATGCATTCGCTTTTGAATCACTGCTCCAACCCCCTGGTTAACATCATGAATCTGGAAATGAACAAAATAAGCCCAATAACACAGCATGAATGGATGTGTTAATATTTTGTCTCTTAGAAATAAATGCAGTGCTTGTCCTTGGTATAATGAAACAAGGGTATACTAGAAGAGGTTAGGGTAAAGAAAGAAGAAAATATTAAAAAATTCTTCATGAAACACTGGGGGAATCTCTGCTGGTGTTACAAAGGAAAAAGAATTGACCCTTTGAGCTTATGCTGTGAAGCACATACCTCTTGAGAAATGTGTTTCCTTTGTTCATCTGAGGAAATCTAAACTCTATTCCAAATAAGCTTCCTAGGCTGCTTCTGGGGTCGGGGACAGGAGGGCATGTGATCACTTACTTAGATTTATGCAGCACGCCTACCTTAGGAGAATTAAAACTGTGCACACACACACACACACATTAAACTTACTCTTATTGTCTAGCTGAGCTCGATATTTACTAAATCCTTTCAGTCGGACTCTCTGGCCCAGCAGATCAAGGAATTCTTCAAAAGCAGGTCCTGCCGTCTCATTGTTATACATCTCTTCCTCTGTGCTCTGGCCTGCTTTGCAATAAAGGATCCCGATCTTGTGCTGAAAGCTCAGCTGAAATGGGGGGGGAGAAACATAATTACTTGGCAAAGCATATCAGACAAGCTAACTTCCAGTAAAATTAAAACTACAGAAGCTGAGAACTGTTCTAGGAAAGCATGCCAGAACAATTCCCACAAGCGAATAAGCAAAAGAGCAGGCAACTGCCACCGTGCGAGATGCTGCAAATTATAACCCAGAAACCCCAGAACACAGCTGGAGACATGTCAGAAACCCTAAAACATAATGGCCATGGCCATGTGGGATTTGCCAGATTTCTAAAAAGGACAAGAAGTCAAGGTTCAAGCATCTAGCTAAAAATAGAACTGTGGAAATACTTAATCTGATACACTTCATATAGTAATTAGGATTATCGTCTAAGTTGGAAAGAAAAAGGCTACAAACTTTTAAAAGTTTCCCTCTCTAGTAATACCTTTTTCTTCTTTAATTGAATTTTATATATTTCTTGTAAATATGTTAAGACTGTAAGGAAAAAACAAATCGAATTAAGGTCTGGTAAGGGTAGAATTCCAATGGAAATTATGATAAATGTATATAAACATTAAAATGTTTTGTTGCCGTAAAAAAGTAACTCTGGCTGTAGATTTATATTCATTTCTTACAGTTTTAACTATTTTGAAAACATCTGCTAAATACACAGTGTACTACAAAAAATTCTAATAGCAAATGAGGCATTCCTGCTGTAATCCTGTCTTAGGTCAATGCCACGTTCATGCTGGAAGCCATGGGACTTCCTACCAAGGCCAGTAAGAAACTGGATGCATTTTTATAGCTTTCTTATGTCCCCCAAAGAGGAACTACTTCTCACTCATGCAATCAGAGCTCTTAATCTTACTACCAGCAATCCGAGCCTCAAAGGTTGACAGATTATCAGACATCGCCAATTCCCTAAAGACATCAATCCATAACACTGTTCACTTTTATTATCAAGATGTAAAATAGAGCCTTTAATCAAAATTCGTAGCTGACTATCTTAGTAAAATAAGGCAAAATGATACTCATTTCCCTGGAGCAGCAAAGTGATGACAGCAGTCTCATCCATATTATTACCTAATGACAACATACTATGCAAGAAAGGCACGTGACATCTGCCTGGGTGATCTCAGCAGACATCAGGAAACATTTATTACATGCTGGTTAAACTTAGAGTTGAGCAGGTAGAGTCAACTATCCATATATTCTGAATGTATTCCGATCTTGACTAAGCACTATGACAGACTACAAAAGGAAACATCACCTGTTTACAATCTGACTGAATCAGCTACCTATCCTGATGGATGCGATAGCATTGCAGTTCATGGGCCTTGGGGACGCTGTCAAAGTCAGGAGATCCCCAACTGCATAGTGACGAAAAAGATCTGTACCTTCAGGGTGGGGATATGAGATGGTGTGCATACACTACTCAATACCTAACATTATAAATTTACTGAACTACTACTGTAGTAGGGTCAAGAAGAAAACTTTCCATTTACCCAGAGATTGAGGAATCAATGTTTCTGATCAACATAATTATTTAAATCAATGAGATAACACATTTACTGAGAATAGATGATCATCTTCAAAAAAATTTTAAGTACAATAAAAATGCCTAACCTCATTTTATTATAAACATTATTTGCTCCTAAATGACTCAGAAAACATTTCGGGATCTTAAAGTGCATTAGAGAAACTATTATGATTACCAATTGTTACACAGATGTTTGTGACATCTGCAATTGTTGGAATCTGTATTAATACTAAGACGTGGCCTGAAAATGACTGCTTCCCATCATGCACAAGATGTTAGTTGACTTCCCTTTCGCTGTGAGAAGAGGATTTCAGCTCTCCAGTTATTTGGCCCTGGCTGTAATGAGAGTCCACCATTAATACCGCAGAATACTACAGCTGCCATGCTAACTCCAGTGCCTGTGCACCTCAGTGCCCACTGCTTCCTCTGCACCCAGTAGAACTGCTGCACCATGATCCTCATCCTTGGAGGTCACTCTGCCCTGGTGGCTGCTGTTCCTGTTTGCCCATCCTCTGCTCCTTCTTACCTGAGACCATTGCCAGTGCCATGTGCCACGTCATCTGAAGGCCACCTTTGTCTTCGGTGCCTCAGGACAAAAGATAGCTTGCCTCAGTATGCCCTGGCATCTCCAGGAGGAAACCCCTTCCTCTTCTCCTGTCCAGCTCTTTAATGAAGAGTTCTGGAGTAGAGCTGTTTGGGAGCCCAGGGTGTGCACTGTATGTCAAGAAGAGCCGTCACGGGACTGGCACACTTTCTCTCTGACTCGGAGTCTTGTGGGCTTGCTACTTCTCATGAACTCTCATTCAGGCAAAGACCAAACAACTGGAGAACAGAAACCTCATAAAACCTCACTGCTGACTGTTGTGCTGACAACTTCACACCCTTCTCTTCCCAGCCATCGGACACACCAGCCTGTGTCTAGATCCTAACCATCAACAGGATTTGCATTTCCATCCAAGAAGCTCCTGGGCCCATGGGAATCAGTGGATGTGGCTAAAACCGATTTCAAGGCCCTCAGGTGTCTTAGGGCAGCTGCCATAACCCTGGCTCCAAAGAAAACACCTTGTTACACACATGACTTGGCATGGGTTTACCACTCACAGGTATTTGCCAGTCATGCCTACTTTTGATCAGTTTGCCAGGTGAAACTTATACAACAGAAATACCTCCAGTGACTTAAAGAATTGTGGCTTGTCTACAACAAGGGCTGATTCCAGTAAAACAATAACAGAATAAAATGTTCAGTAAAGAGACCTCTCTCACCAGTGTTTTTCAGAAACCTGGAAAACAAATCAAAATGTGGTATCAACTATTAAATACTCCCAGGGTATATCAGAAAGCAGCAACATACTTCTTCAGCTCCATCATAATATAAAGAAAGACTCCAGATTCCATACACTAAAATTCCTCATTCTCTCAGAACAAGGCTTCATTAAACCTCAAGCTAAGCCTAATACATAGTCTGTTGCACCAACCTTTATTTAACTGGTCTGATAAGAGCTATGCCAGTCCCCACAGTCCAGGAATAGATAACTAGGCTTGCACTTGGACATAAGTACTGCTGTAAACTAAAAATATTCACTTGTCAAAATTCCCTATGGCTTCAGTGCTGACAGCTGGACATACATACATACATACTGTCCAGACAGCAGAGGATCCAACCCATGTCCCATTTTCTTTCTGATACGGGATAAAAACTGGCAGCTCTATTTCCAAGGCCAGAAGTTTTGTCATTATTGACAAGAAAATTTACATTCAAACGAAGGTCAGAAAAAAACCCTCAGAATTGCTTTGAATGTATATTTGAGTGTGCAATAAATCCCTTCCACTCGATTCTCCTGACTCAGTCTACTTGTTCTAGGCAGGTAGTCTCATTTATTTAGACCTGCTTGACTTCAGTTAAAGCAAATCTGATACTGAGTAAGCATACATATCTGGGGTGAGTGGACAAGAGGGAAATGGGGTAGTTGACCTTAAGAACCAATTAAAAATTCTATTAAGGATTTCATAATATCCTAAGATAGTGCGCTGTCATAATTCATCGAAATAACACTTTGTTTACAGTCAACCTATATAATTTTGAGTTTACCTATTAAATACATTGGGATAGTCTTTTTAAAAAGGAAAAATGGAGTTTTAGAAGTGGAGAGGTGAAATTATGGAGATAAAGTAGCAAAACCATCAAGGTCTTGTTTAATAATTACTTTCCTGAAAATTCTCCACAGTGTTCAAGCCTTCCTACTCAAAATATCGAACCAAACTGAAAGAACAGAAGGAATGATCTAAACACCCACAGAATCTCCTACTTCTGAAACCTGTCTTATACAGAGCACATATACTCAGTGGCTATATGACAAACCAGGATGGACTGCAAACTACAAAAGAGTAGAAACTAACAATATATGTAATTAGGAGATATATATATATATATATAAAATTTTGTATATATATATTAGGATATATATATATAGTAGGAGATACATATATATATATATATAGTTGGTTTGTTTTTTTGTTCGGAGATGGAATCTCGCTCTGTTGCCCAGGCTGGAGTGTAGTGGTACGATCTCGGCTCACTGCAACCACCACCTCCCAGTTCAAGCAATTCTCCTGCCTCAGCCTCCCCAGTAGCTGGGATTACAGGCACCCACCACCACACCTGGCTAATTTTTGTATTCTTAGTAGAGACAGGGTTTCACCATGTTGGTCACGCTGGTCTCGAACTCCTGACCTCACATGATCTACCCACCTCAGCCTCCCAAAGTGCGGGATTACAGGCATCAGCTCCAAGCCCAACCCATATGAGGCTATACTTTAAATATATTTCAAGATTAAGAAACCCTTAGAACGATAACAAAATTGGCCCATCCCTTCCTGGGAAGATTTACCATTAGGAAAATGAATTAAAAAACAGCACTGCTTGTCTCCACTACCCTAATAGGCTAGTAGCGATTTGTAAGGATTCTTTAGAAACCGGGATGTTAAAAAAAGCTGTTCAATCTCTTATAGAAATGAACATAAACAGTATATTTTCCTCATGTATAATGGAAATCTGATACCATTCGGAGTTTTAGGGAGTTAAAATGCCATACTGTGCTTAAGTTTGAATAGCATTAAGAAAGTATACCAAAGTCAAACAAATATAAAATCTAGAGAAAAGTCCATGAACTACTACTAGAAATATGAAATGCAGTGGTTTGTATCAAAGCAGAACCCCATTTTCAAAATTCATTCATTGACATCAGACTGTAAATAGGTGTTCAGTAAAAATACTTAAAATGCCTGGTTTTTAGAATCACGTGGCATAGCTTCTAGACCTATCTGACTACACAGACATTCCAAAGGAGCTCGTACTTAATTCAGAAGGCAATAGGGGGACATCGAAAGTTTTCCATTAGAATGCGGCATGATCAGAGGTGTATTTTTGGAAGATTATTCTGGTAGAAGAAAGGTAGCCCACGTTCACTGATGCCTAAAACAGGCTGATAAGGATAGAGACTGATGGCTACATCAATCAACTTGTAGCAGCCATGTTGTCTTTTTTCACTGCTCGGCAAAAGAAGCCCTAGATAGTAGCAGGGGGCAGAGCCTTGAGGGTTTCTGGGGAACATGGACCATCTATAAAACTTTCTAGAGCAGCCTCAGGGGACCAAATGAATGCCTCACCCACCAGGCACCTGCTCTGTAGTACAATGATATATTTTAAAGGGAAAACCAATATATCCTACAAAGGTATAAAGAACTACCTACCACATGGGTGGCAAGTTCTTTTCACCAGCTCTCTTACAACATGAAAATAAACGCTATTCTTCACATCAAGCCTGCCCGAACTCCCAGCACTTTCAACCAACCCCACTACTATATCCTCTCTAACCCACCATAGTATGTTTTCATCAACTCCTTTTTATTTTTTTGAAAGAAAGAAAAAGAAAGAAAAGAAAAAAAAAGAGAAAGAGAGAAGGAAGAAAAAAAGAGAATGAAAGAAAGGGGAAAAGAAGAAGAAAAAGATGGAGAGAGAACGGGAATCTTGTTCTATTGCCCAGGCTAGAATGCAGTCTAAAAATGGGTATTGAAAAGCTTTTTATATGTTTTCATCAACTCTTTCACGAACATTTCATATATTCCACATACTTTACCAGTCATAATCATGGTAAACCTATTCTGTGTATGATGCAATTTTAGAAGTCACCTGCTTGAGATTAGAGTTTGGTTTGGTTGTTAATATGTCAGTTTTCATTCCTAAGACAAAGCTCAAGATTATTCATTCTGAGTGTTACAATATCTGCTTCTTTTTGCTAATAATACAGTGTTAACGTTTCATCACTTTTAGAATTCTAGCCATCTGAGGTGTCAAATAGGTGACTTTAACCACAGTATTATCTGGTCAACCAAGAAATACCTCATATTCCCTCTAAAACATACAGAAGAATGCTACTTGAGAAATTCTGAAAATATACATTGTCACTGTCTTTTTTAAAATCATGGATTTACAAACAAATCCACTCATTTAAAACATATTGCATGCACTTGAGCATATATTGCTCAGTTTCCTCTATGAGTTATTGTGCACATGAAACTTAAATACCTTTTCCCATACTCTGAACTAACATCTCAATCCTGTCCATCACTAATTCTCTCCTGGACAATGTCAATAATCACATAATTAATTTCCACTTAGCCATCAGTCTCTATCTTCATCAGCCTGTACAATTCCCTTTTACCAGAATAATCTTCCTAAAATACAGTTCTGATCACGTCACATCCTAACAGAAAAGCTTCGATGGCTCCCCCACCGCCTGAATCAAGTGCGAGCTCCTTAGGCTAGCATTCTAGGTCTCATTTGTTCTAGGCTCAACTTACTTCTCCCACCCCACCTCACCTCACCACCCCTCTTTTCTTTGTAAAGAAACTAGTCATAGTTCCTAAAACAGCAACTCCTCATGTCTCCCTCTTAGGATTCTATCCAAGTCCAAAGGCCCAGTTAAAATGCCACCTCTTCGGGAGATTTGCCTGGTCAGATGTTATTTCTTCTTTCCCAAAGTACTCACTGCATTTACACCTCTCCAAGATCTCTTACCATCATCTGCAATGCAGAGGCCTTTCTGCTCTTAATCTTACTGTCCCCATAGGCCAAGGACTAGGTCTTAGTCAGCTTTGATCTTTCTAATGCTTGCTGTTCACACCCATCTGTCAGCATGATGCCTTCCACATAGTAGACAAGATTAAATGTTGGTTCAGGGAAAGGGCCAACATGAGATTTTTAAACCTTGGAAAAAACCACTATTGACTTCTATTAATCATGCAATCAGATGCACTCTTGCAAGCTGGGACACACTAAAACCTTGGTAATAACAAAAAGTTACTACTCAGCAGGAGGTGTGTTATATACTATAATGGCATCATGTTTCCAAAATAGTATAAAAACATATTTGGGAAAAACTAAAGAGAAAATGTTCTGAGGCATTTAAAATAAATGATCTTACAAGAAAGATGGATGGGAAAACTCCAAAACTTTTAGAAACAGACACAAATTCACACACAAACATACAATCTCACATTATACACACCCCTTGTTCATCAAGCTTAAGCAGCTGCTCTGAGACCTTGGGTGAGTTGGAAGCCTGTCGCAGGCACTGAATGCTCAGCTCTGGAATGACATATTCCAAAACTTCTTTGAGAGGTAGTCCTCGTGCGGTACCATGCCTAGCAGTAGAGGGTACAGCATCTTCTAAAATTGCTCCTCTCAGTGTTGTAAGCTGCAGGGACAAAACATAAGACTTCGGTTAATACTGATTCTCAATTACCCACTTAGAGCCTAATCATTTGGCTGCCTTAAGAAAGGAAAAGAGAAGCAAGGCTCTTTCTGAGTGTGGCAAAGGGGCTCAAGTGCTCCATTTGAAGAGGCAAAATCAATACTCAGAGTCTTTTTTTTTTTTTTTGAGACAGAGTCTCGCTCTGTTGTCCAGGATGGAGCGCAGTGGTGTGATCTCGCCTCACTGCAACCTCCGCCTCCTGGGTTCAAGCAGTTCTCCTGCCTCAGCCTCCCAAGTAGCTAAGACTACAGGCATGCATCACTACGACTGGCTAATTTTTGTATTTTTAGTAGAAATGGGGTTTCACCATCTTGGCCAGGTTGGTCTTGAACTCCTGACCTTGTGATCCACCTGCCTCAGCCTCCCAAAGTGCAGGGATTACAGGTGTGAGCCATGCCCGGCTAACACTCAGAGTCTTTAAAAACTAACAGTATACAGGATCAGGAACAAGCCGGGTGAAGTGGAAATGAGCAGATGTATGCCTAAGAATGAGGAGAAGCAAGGCAGAGCAATACTATGAAAATTAGGACATTCCTACAACTCTGAACCCACATGAGAGGAAACTAGACATGATGATCCTGGACCTGGCCATGATCGCTCTCTTCCATCCTCCCTTTCTCCTACCTCTCCATCTTATTTTCTTCCACTAGTTATCTTATCTTCAATTTTCCATAACGACCATTTGCAAGGCTGAACAGGAGAACAAGAGCCAGTGGCATCCATGGGCAGGGTAATTCAGGGCTGAGAAGACAACCACTAAATTTTGTCTCATGATTTTTTAGGTATCCTCGAATTCCCCACTGAAACATGCAATCTATATTTGGAGCATGTGCCTAAGATCTAATATAATGAGAGAGAAAACCCTAGAACCATAAATGAAGAGACCTGGTTCTAATCCAATCTCCTTCTGACTCACTCTGTTGCCCAGAGTGAGTAAGAGAGTCCTTAGACTACTAACAACAGGAGCTGGGTTGATGGCAGTCATAAGGATACCTAACATCTGCATAATGTTCCATAACACTGGCCAACACACGAACTGCAATGAGGACAATGTTCTCTATCTATACTAATATGGGAGCCCCTAGCCACATTAGCTACTCGACACTTAAAATCACTAATGCCATGAAGGAAAAGGATTTCTAATCTTGTTTAGTCATTTTAAATTTAACATTTAAATTAAATTAAGCATTTAAATTTAAGTTAAATAGCCACCTGTGGCTAGTGGCTACTGAACTGAACAGCACAGGTCTATAACTTAAAATATGTCACTTTAAGAGAGAGAATTTACCTCATACATACCTAGAATAGAGCCTAGGTCACTGGGACACCTACCTACCAGGTAAGATGAACAGGGGTACACATATTCATGAAGCTGGAAACTAGAAAAGGGCTCTGTGTTTTCTCTGATCTGGAAGCAGTTAACCAAAATACATGTTCTGGAATATCTGCCAAATATATATCCCTCTAATTAAAACATACTAAAAGGATAAAAGCTAAAGTGCTGGACAGATCTAATTCTTTTCATTTTTAAGAGACAGTGTCTTGTTATATTGCCCAGGCTGGAGTGCAGAGCCTATTCACAGGTGCAACCATAGTGCACTACGGCCTCAACTCCAGAGGCTCAAGCCATCCTTCCACCCCAGCCTCCTGAGTAGCTGGGACTACAGGTATGTGCCACCATGCCCAGCTTCAGACTTAACTCTTTATATAAATCAATATCTCTACCTATTTAGCTATACATGTGGTGTCATTTGTACAACATGTATGCATGTTGTACAAATGACACAAAAGCACTTTCCACTAAAAGCAAGACAGGCAAGAAGCTAACCTGGGTCTTCAGTGTAACAAAGTGTGGGTCGTAAGGACTGTCCTGGTGGGTTCCGGACTTGCATGGGGCCTGTAGTCCCTTTTTTTGGCCAATTTCTCCCATTTGGAACAGGAACAGTTACCCATCCCTGCAGTTCCATTGCATCTGGGAAATAACTAACTTGTTTTGGATTTTACAGGCTCATCAGCAGAAGGGACTTGCCTTCTCAGATGAGATTTTGTTCTGTGGACTTTTGAGTTAATGCTGGAATGAGTTAAGACTAGGGAACTGTTGAGAAGGGATAATTGTATTTTGCAATGTGAGAAGGACATGAGATTTGGGAGGGGCCAGTGGTGAAATAATATGGGTTAGATTTGTGTCCCTGCCCAAATCTCATGTCAAATTAGAGAAGGGGCTTGGTGGGAGGTGACTGGATCATGGAGGTGAATTTCCCCCTTGCCGTTCTCATGATAGTGAGTTCTCACAAGGTTTGACAGTTTAAACGTGTGTGGCACTTCCCCCTTTGCTCTCTCTGTTCTGCTCCATCACGGTGAGAAGTGCTTGCTTCCCCTTCACCTTCCGTCATGATTGTAAGTTTCCTGAGGTCTCCCAGTCATGTTTCTTGTTAAGCCTGCAGAACTGTGAGTCAATTAAACCTTTTCCTCATAAATTACCCAGTCTCAGTCATTCTTTATAGTAGTGTGACAGTGAACTAGTACAGCCACTTAATATCGATGACAAGTTTCCGAATTTTTCATTTGGAATAAAATGCTGCAATGCACTTTTTAATTATCTTAAATGTTGCAATCATTAACATCAAAAAAATAAACTCAGTACCCTATCTAAAACAAACTCAAGCAGTAACATCCAAGGAAGTTTTAGACTTTAGCCCAATAACAATGGCAAGGAATTCCGTTACCTCACTTGTCCTGAAAGCCACCCTATAGTTGAACTGGGATCCTTCTTTCTCCTTGGCATCTTCCACCTTCTCTCTCCGGATGCTAACTGCCACTGGACCAAGGTTTTCATCTATTCCAAAGTAGTTTTGGTGCTCTATAATGAAAGAGAGAGGGTGGCATCATAAGAAAGGGAAAGAACAAAAAGCAGAATGGATATCTCTTAGTTTGTGTTAACAAATCCGAGGAAATACCACACAGCTCATACACAGAAATTTCCCTGTATTTGTTTGATAAAATCTTCTGGTTTCCAGTTTGGATGCACTTCTACATCTCATTTTCAATTACTTCCTCTTCACATTATGCTTTCCAACAGTTCCTGAACAGCAAAAGCCTCCCTATCCCAAAGTTGTTATTTTGTGATTATGTGAATAGCATTATTAGAAAGAGGTACTGTTATTCTTAGAAACTGTCAAAAGAGGAACATGGCTACTTGAAGAATCAATACTGAAAACAGTTTCCCTCTGTCTGGGAAAGTCATTATCTTTGACTCAATGAGGGCACCAGAAGTGACCTAAGTAGTCATTCAGGCCAGCCAGATTAATCTTGGTGATCAGTAGTGTAGCAAAGATCGCCTTTTCATTACAATGTCACTAAAACAGCATAATGTTTCTAAAGTTTATAATATTCATAAAGTCTAAAGCACAATTTAGGAACATAAAATACATAAAAGGTCAGTGAGTTGCTAAAGTCAAATTCTATCTACAAATCCTGTAACCTGGTTTACAATGCCATCAGCTAATCATTTCTTTCACATAAAATCACTGATCTTTGAGGGATCTAAAAATCATACCATCTACATGGAAAGGGTGGAACCTGAGGCCATACTGTTCATCTAACACACGGATCCCTCCAGGACATCTTTCCTAAGAGACAGTCATTCTTCTCTTACGCATATGTACAATCACTACATGTGGGCATTGTTTCAAGCCACGGGGAGAACATTCCAGAAAATAGTCGCTACTTATGAAGCAAATACTCTATTCTGAACCCTTTAAATGACAGAAAGCTTACTGCTCTGTAAGCAATTCCCTCTAGACTGCTGGTTTCTTATCAGTGAGCTCTGTTAAAAGCAGCCAAAAAACACCTCATTGCAACTTTCAAACTTTTAAAATGTTTCCTCTGAAATGACCCGAACTTAACACAACATTCAAGATATGGTCCAACCCACACAAAATAGAGGGAGCAATTACCCAAATGCTTATGAATGCAGCTTAAAATTTTATCTATTTTTAGCAGCCCCATCCTACCAATAATTCGTGTGAGCAGGTGGTAAATGCAAACCTCCAGGTGTTATTCATTTATTTCTTAATGAACTGCTGCCAGGTCAGTTCTCCAAGGTGTATCCTCATGGAATCGATTTTTTTTACCCTGACTTAAGGTTTTTAGCTAAAAAGAAACAAAATACAGTGAACATTTACAAGCTTGAAGAAAACCTATAGGTATTCCAAAGTCTTTTGGTTATGCCAATGCTTGCCACAATGATTTTTGAAGGAATAAGAAATGTTGCTGAGAAAGTAGAAAACAGAATGAGATCAGCAAAGGAAAACAGCACCTGGATCACTCAGAATACACACTATCCAAAGCCACTAACGAATACTGGCTAAACCTTGAAAACGCAAATCATTTACCTATATGCTGTTTGCAACCAAATGGGATTAGTACTGACATTATTTCCCCTTAGAGTCAGGGATAGAAGCAGCAAGCAAACTATTTTAAAAGATGAAAGGTGAATTATTAACATAGTATAGTCCTAGACTGGCACAAAAGGAAACTAGCCTATTTGTTTTAGTGGGTAGTAAATCCCTCGCGTATACAGTCACGTGCTGCGTAATGCGGCTTTGGTCAGCGATGCAGCACATATATCCATGGTGGTCCCATAAGATTATCATGAGGCTGAAAAACTACTATCGTCTAGTGACATTACAGATGTCATTACATGGGAATCCAACATATTACTCAAAACCAAAAAACGTTCTGAAAATAAAAGTAAATTAAGTAGAAAAAACGCTTATAGAATAAGGACATGAAGAAAGTCCATTTGCAAGGACCTCTGGCCCTTCCTGCCATTGACTCCGCCTCCCTCCAGTTTCCGTACAGTTGTACAATGTGTGCATTAAGCGTTATTACGAAAGAGTAAAAACGTTAAAAAAATAAAGTTATAAAGTAGAAAAATTACTGTAAGCTAAGGTTAATTAAATAAATTTTTTAAATAAATGAAGTGTTGCTTAATATAAAGTGTTTGTGAACTTTAATAAACGCAGTGTTGTCCAGTGTATGGTGTTTATAAAGTCTGCAGTACCATAATGTCCTAGACTTTCACATTAACTCACTACTCAATCACTGACTCACGCAGAGCAACTTTTAGTCAGTCCTGCAAGCTCCATTCATGGTAAGTGCCCTATACAGGTGTACCACTTTTGATCTTTCATACAGTATTTTTACTGTACCTTTTCTATGTTTAGATACAAAAATACTTACCATTGTGTTACAACTGCCTACGGTATTCAGTACAGTAACATGCTACACAGGTTTGTAGCCTAGGAGCAAAATGCAATACCACAGAGCCTACATGTATAGAAGGCTATCCCATCTAGGTTTGTGTAAGTACACTCTATGGCATTTGCACAGTGATGAAATTGCCTTAGGATGCATTTCTCAGAATATATCTCTGTTGTTAAGTGATGCATGGCTGTATTGAGTACTGATAATAGCCAAGGTAGCTATTACAAACATAAAAACTCCAGTGACATTAAGCATACATAAACAACGATCTGGGATTAAGAAGAGCTGATCCAGAAGCAGGCAAAAAAAAAAAAAAAAAGTTCAGTGAAAACAGAGACTAAAAGTTAATTGTCTACTTCAGACTACTAAGTACACTGTCACTGTATTAAGTTGGCATTAGCGACTACTGGACCCATGACATTAGATCCTCTGGAAAATGCATCTTTAAACTTAAATCAGTTTAGAATATTCTTAGTTGCAGTTAGTTAACTAGCCTGACAATAACTTCTGTTTTTCTCTCAATGAGTCAAATGCATCATAACCCAAATGCATGAAGAAAAATATTCCGAAAGCAAACAAAAATATAAGAGTCGTAAGACAAAAGCTTCCTTCTTATAACACATTTCAAAAAGTTACTTGCAGAAATACTCAATTCTATATATGGCATTTGATGAGCCCCATAACAAAATCCAAAAGAGTTTCAAATTATTGTAGGTATGTACATAAAACTACTTTTTATGGTAAGATGAGAGCCTCAGATTAAGAAAATCAAATCTCTAATTCTAATAGATGACAATATAAAATGATAATATTTGTACTGCTTTCATACTCAGCAGGTGCCACAGGGACAGAAAACAAGAGCCATGGCTGCCAGGGGCTGGAAGGAAGAGCAAGGGGCTGACTACAGAGGAGGCATGGGAGGATGTTCTGGGTCACAAAGCTAATCTACACTGATTGTGGTAACGGTAACATGATATTTATTTATTTCTCAAAACTCTCAGACGTGCGTGTTAAAAAAAAGTAAATTTTACCGTACATAAAATATACCTTCAGTTTTAAAAACTGGAGGGAGGCGGAGTTGATGGGAGGAAGGGCTGGTGGTCCTTGCAAATGGACAGGGCCTTCTGCACAGACAGAAACCATGACTGTTTCACTCCCCCCACAGCCTGTCAGTGGGGATAGTACCTATTCCTGAAGTCATCATTCTCTCTCATTCCTGTTTCCTTAATTAGTACTTAATCCTCAAGCCACATCAAACTTTCTGCCAAGCTATTGCTCCACTCAAGGTCTTGTTGCCAAATCCAACTACCTTCCAGGCCTCCGACTGCGGGAGCTGTCTGCTGTGTGACACTGGTGGCCACTCCCTTCTTGTCAGGTCCCTGTACTCCTCCACTTCTATGACATCTCTTTTCCAGGTGAGATTGCTTTCTGGTCTTTCATTCCAGGTATCTGGCATGGCTCCTCCTGTGGCCTCTCCTCACAGTATGAGTGTTTCCCAAGACTCCAGCCTTAGACTTTTCTGATTCTGTCTTTATACTTACACGAATATCTATCTTCTGACTTTCCATCTACTCACCCATCTTCTCCTTCACGTTCATCAATGATATCATCCCAAACTTTCTCCAGGCTCTTCTCTCACAAATCCCCAGACTCATAAAGGACCAGGGAAGCATACTCCACCATTGATGGGATCAGCCCTGGACTTCACCTGCTCCCTCTGCCTGGAATGTCTTCCACTTTTCTTCACTTGACATTCTTCTTACTCATCATTCAAGACTCAATCCAAATATCATTTCCACTGGAAATATTCTCCTTACCTCCAAAAAGGCCAAATCCTTCCAATTTTACATCCCCAGGCCTACTAATACAGTGCCTAATAAATGAGAGGTGCCTGATAAACTGTTCTTCAATCACCGAACTGCAAAAGTAGGCTCCTCTGGTATTGTCCAAAAGCAATGGTTGTATTTGACCTCAAGCAGGAATATCGGATAAAAACAGGGGAGGTAGCTCATTTCATGCCAGAAGTGATGACACAGTGTGAAGCATCTTGGAGTCTGCAGCAGGCATTTCTGTCAGTGATGGGGGCAATACAGTTTCTTGAAGTATTTCTAAAACTGAGAACTTATATACCTATTAGAACTTACATGGCAATAGACCTATCATGTCCTACTGCTATAACAAATTTTCAATAAACTTCTGGCTTAAAACAGCTCCATTTACTGCACACAGCTCTGGAGAGCAGAATTCAGTTTTAACAAGCAAAAATCAAGGTTCTGGAGTGGCTGCATTCCCCTGGGCAGCTCTAGAGGAAAATCCATGACCTTGCCTTCTCCAGCTTCTAGACCTACATTCCTTACATTTCTTGGCTCATGGCCCTTCCTCCATCTTCACAGCCAGCAGCCAAGCATCTCGTTTCAATGGCCACATTGCCTTTCTCTTCTGTAGTCAAATTTCCCTGTTTCTCTCCTATAAGGACACCTGTGATGGCGTCTAGGTCCCAGCCAAGTCCCGCCCAGATAATCCAGGATAATCTCCCTATCTCAAGATCCCCAACTTAACCAAAACTGCAAAGTTTCTTCTGCCATATGAGGGAGCGTACACAAGCTCCAGGGATTAGGACCTGGACACCCCTGGAGACCATTATTTAGCCTTCCATACATACCTACTTAATCCACTTTAATTCACTTATTCAAATGTTGAACAGTGGATGTCTAACTGTGTGCCAGAAACTGATAAATACTGGGGATACAAATACTGTCTGCTTCAAAATGTTTTAGTGCTATGGGGTAATAATATAGGAAAGAGACAAAAGTTAAACTCCTCGACTGCCCTATTTTCCCTGGAGACACAGAAGCATTGAAATTAGGCCAAATAATAACCCTACAATGGCCTGTAAGAGTTAAAATGAAAGGAAGAGTCACACTTCTCTCCCTTTAAATGAAAAGCTAAAAACAATTAAGCTTAGTGAGGAAGGTATGTCAAAAGGTGAGACGGCCTGAAAACTGGGCCTCTTGCTTTCACAGAGAGGCTGGGCACCTCACTGCATTGACTTTGACAAACAGCAAACCAAGTAGTGAATGTGATGGAAAATTTCTTGAAAACAGTAAAAGTGCTGCTTCAGAGAACACATGGTTAAAAAGCAAAACAGCCTACTGCTGATATGAAGAAAGTCTGAGTGGTCTGGATAGAAGATAAAACCAGCTACAACATTCCCTTAAGCCAAAGCCTCATCCAGAGCAAGGCCGTATCTCTATTCTATTCTCTAGAAGGCTGAGAGAGGTGAGGAAGGTACAGAAGAAAAACTGGAAGCTGGCAGAGGCTTGTTCATGAGGCCTAAGGTAAGAAGCTATTTCCATGATTTAAGTGCAAGGTGAAGAAGCAAGCACTGATGGAGGGAAGCTATACCAAGTTATCCAGCAGGTTATTTAGGTAAGACAACAGATGACAGTGGCTGCTAATGCTAATAAACAACAGACTTTCCATACTGATGAAACAGCCTTCTACTGGAAGAAGATGCCATCTAGAATTTTCATAGCTAGACAGGGGGATGTCAATGTCTGATTTCAAAGCTTCAAAAGATAGGCTGACTCTCTTGCTAGGGGCTAATGCAGCTGGTGGCTTTAAGTTGAAGCCAATGCTTATCGATCATTTGGAAAATCCTAGGGCCCTTAAGAATTGTGCTAAAATGCTCTGCCTGTGCTCCATCAGCAGAATGACAAAGCATGGATGACAGCACATCTGTTTGCAGTATGGTTTACTGACTATTTTAAGTCCACTGTTGAGTACTAGCTCTGAGACGAAAACATTCCTTTCAAAATACTACTGCTTATTGACAACACATCTCATCACCCAAGAGCTCTGATGGAAATATGTAAGATTACTGTTGTTTTCATCCCTGCTAACACCACATTCATTCTGTAGCCCATGAATCAGAGTATTTCTGCCTTTTAAGTCTTATTATTTAAGAAGTACATTTTGTAAGGCTATATCTACCATAAATAGAGATTCCTCTGATGGATCTGGGCAGATAAAATTAGAAACCTGGAAGAGATTCATCATTCCAGATGCCATTAAGAACATTTATGATTCATGAGAGGATGTCAAAATACAAGCTTAACAGAGATTTAGAAGGTGACTCCAGCCCTCATGGAAGCCTTGGAGGGGATTCCAGAGTTCACCGGAGGGAGTAACTACAGACGCGGTAGAAACAGCAAAAGGACTAGAGTTAGAATTCGAGCCTGAAGATCTGACTGAATTTCTCATGATCAAACTTATACAGACGAGGAGCTGCTTCTTATGGATGAGCAGAGAAAGTGGTTTCCTTTGATGGAATTCACTCCTGGTGAAGATGCTGTGAACATTGTTGAAATAACAACAAAGGATTTAGAATATTGCATGAACTTGGTTGATTCAACAGTAGCAGGGTTTGAGATAATTTTCAAAGATCTACTGTGGGGTCAAATGCTATTGAATAGCATTGCATGCCACAGAAACATCTTTCCTAAAAGAGTCAATCAATGTGGCAAACTTCATTGCTGCTTTAAGAAATTGTCACAGCCATCCTAAGCTTCAACACCCACCACACTGATCAGCCCACAGCCATCAACGTGGAGGCAAGATCCCCCATCAGAAAAACGGCTGACTTGCTGGAGGCTCAGGTGATCGCTAGCATTTTTAGCAATGAAGTATTTTTAAATCAAGATATGTACACTGTGCTTTTAGATATAGCACTATCATGCATAGTAGACTACAATATAAACTTAACTTTAATACGCACTGTGAAACCAAAAACTGTGTGATTAACTTTATTACAATATTCATCGTATTGGGGTGGACTGGCACTGACCCCACTGCATCTCTGATCTGTGCCTTGTTAGGCTGTCAGGCAGGGCCCAGCCATCAGACAGGTGCATCTTCTTGAGCCAGTGAGTGTCCCAGGGAACGCCCTTCCAGTCTCCTGTCTAGAAATATTAGCTCAAATAACGGGGTGGGGCTGGGCACCTCACTGTGTTGGCTTTCACTAAGTCCCCACTTTTGGTTAAGTGACTTAGTCCTGCCCTTTGCTGGGCTTGTTGTTCTATTTTTCAGAATAAATCTTATTTTCCACCTGAGAAAGGGGCAAATAGTAAACTGCCTATAAGGGAAGGAGAGAGAATCCAGCCTTTTATAAGCACGTAACCAGCCCTGTTTTCACTCCCCTAAGTCTTTCTCCAAGGGTGCCTGGCTCTGTGGCATGGCCTGACTCACTTCTTGATGGCCTCTACCCTCTTCCTGTGACCACCAATGCTGGAGGACACAGGAAGCTGGCTCTCGGAATCTGCTAGGAGTGGTCTTGCTCTTCTACATGCTTTCATATACCCTGCCTTCGCTGCTTCTCCCTGGTGCTTTTTTACTTTGTGGCATTATGCCCATTTTAAAAATTCCTTCACTGTCATTTTTAGTGGTATTCTGGAAGGGGAAGAGATAACATGTTTTCAATTTGCCTTACTTAACCAGCAGCCTCAAACCCATTTACTGTGCAATCTTATAATTATAAAAAGCTTACTTACTGGTTGCCTAATCTGGGCTTTGATACTTCTTATCACATGCTTAACCTTGGGTTAGTTACAGAACCTTTCTTAACCTCAGAATCCTCCAGCAGTCTCCTAAGATACCTAATACATGGAACACCATCACTGACCTGGGAGGGGCACTATAGTTGACGGCAGGCATGTTACTGACAAAAAAAATGAAATCAAAACAAAATGGAGTGCACATAAAATAAATTGCATCATAGAGTATTTTGATTTTGAGCTCAAAAATCCGGCACAGTTCACGAGTGAGTCTGAAGGTGATTCCCACTTTTAATCTCAAAATGCTGACCCAGAATCCCCTGGAGAGATTACACTGCACTCACAGAAGTCTTTTTAAAGAAAGAAGTAGTGTATATACTACACTGAATAATTTCTATCATCAATTATACTTTTAAAAGTTTGAGAATCCAAAACGTGTATATTCCTGTTTTTATCAAAGATGGCAGGTGAATTAGTTAAAAAAAAAAAAACTCCCTTCATGCCCACCTTGCCAATCCGTGCCGCAGACCCATCTTCCTCTGTCTCACACAGACACGCACTTGCTTATTGCAAACACAGAAATGAAGTTCCTGCTGTTTACAAGCATCACACCTGTAGACTTACAGCTTTTACGCCTCCTAACCATCTTCTAAGGGCTCACTATGCTTTTGGTTTCATCAAGGAATACAGCAGGTTACCTGGATGCGTTTCCAAAGAAATCAAAATCTTCTATTCAATAATGTAAGATACTGTCTAGCTTTTATAAAGGGCATCTCCACATGTCATTAGGACATACAGAGACTGTGTCCCCTCCCATAACCTCTGGGAGGGGAAAAAGTTACCCCTTTCAAATGATATGCCACATCCCCCCTTTCAGGAAAGATCCCCTTTCTCCATGGCAAAAGGCCCTTCTCATCTTGGGCAGAGGACATTGAGCAAGGCTTCCCCATGGTTGTGTGCATTCAGACCCTCACCCACCCAGAGCCTGTTCTTATTCCAGGCAGATGATTTCCATAAAATTGCTTCAAGGGTGAATCCAATGAAATCCTTCCTTGGCAGAACAGAAGCTATGAAAAGACTGTTGAGAAGCTGAATGAAAATCCACATATCATGCAAATAACAACAGGGCAAGATAAAAAAATCAGTTAACAAGATTGCAGTGCAGGAAATGGAAATGAGATTCAGTGCATTTCTGTGGTGCATTGTGGTTGTTCAGTAAAGAAATAAATAATAATTTAAGCTTAGAGGGGGGAAAAAAGAATGGGAGCAGGGATGGTACACTGGACCCTAGCCGAAAAGCTGTTTCTAGATGCAGTGGTATCTTAAAAGAGAGGTTTATGTGGTAACTCACTAATGAATTGACCAATTGAGGATCACACCTCTGCGGGGCCTCCTGAGGCCAGGTATGTAAAAGACACTCACTCACAGCTCTGCCTTATAGGCTTTATCAAAGCTGTTAGTGACCACAGAACCATTTGTAAGCACACCAAGGCCACAAGCAACTGTGCACCTGTTCCCTCTCGTCCTTTACTTTGTAAATATGCACAGCAGACGCTAGCTTGCTATTTTGCCATAAAATGCATTTTAAAGGTTCTTTGTTCTTTCAACCACTAGATGATCATTTAATTGCCTGCTCTCTGCTGATCTGGGTTAGTTTGGCAGTTAAATGCTCTTTCAATTCCTACCTATGAAGTATCTTCTTTCACTTTTCTCTCTAAGCAATTATGTGTCTGTATTTTAAATTACCTTCCCTTTTTTCAACTTTTTTGAGTTATTTTTTAAAAAGTGAAAGGGGGATGGTGGCTCGGGCCTATATTCCCAGCACTCTGGGAGGCAGAGGAGGAGGACTGCTTGAGGCCAGGAGTTTGAGATCAGTCTGGGCATCATTGCAAGGCCCAATCTCTATAAAAAAACCTTAAAAAAAAAAAAAAGCTGAGTCTGGTGGTGCATGTCTGTAATCCCAGCTACTCAGGAGGCTGAGGCAGGAGAATCACTTGAACCGGGAAGCAGAGGTTGCAGTGAGCCAAGATCGCACCACTGCACTCCAGCCTGTGAGATGGAGTGAGACTCCATCTCAAAAAAAAAAAAAAAAAAAAAAAAAGAGTAATTCAACAGGCCAGGAGCAGTGGATTACACCTGTAATTCCAGCACTTTAGGAGGCCAAGGCAGGTGGCTCACTTGAGGCTACAAGTTCAAGACCAGCCTGACCAATATGGTGAACCCCATCTCTACTAAAAATACAAGAATTAGTCAGATATGGGGGTGCATGCCTGTAATCCCAGCTACTCAGGAGGCTGAGGCATGAGAAGTGCATGAACCTGGGAGGCAGAGATTGCAGTGGGCTGAGATCGTGCCATTGCACTCCAGCCTGGGCGACAGAGAGAGACTCGGTCTCAGGAAAAAAAAAAAAAAAAAAAAGTAACTCAACGACCTCAAGAAGCATCCAACACCTTTGTTAGTGTTTCATGGATTAAATTACTGAATTTACGATGATGGAAAAACATAGATGTTTTGTCATGTAAATTTTTGATCTTTTTACCCAATTTTAACCAAGGTATTTGCTAAGCTTGAAAAATCTGAGGCATGACAATGAAGACAATAGTATTAAATCTCTTTCACAGAAATAAACTCAGTTCATCCTGTCTACTTATGAGGAGGCACAGCTATTCCTACAGATACACTGAGGCTGAGAGGTTAAGTGACTCGCTCAAAGTCACAATCTGGTGGGACAGTGAGGATGCAAACCTAGGCAGTCCGGCCTTGGTGTTCTCTCATGGAAAGCAATTCAAGGGTAAAAAAAATCATGCAAAGGTTTTAATTACAAAAATTAATTAATATAGGTAAGTGAACATAGCTTAAAGATGAGAAAACAAATGTATCCTTAAGATAAAAATGGTGTCCTGAAAAACACGATTTCAAGGAAAGCTAGAGTAAGAAACGCAAGACTGAAGAAGGAAGGCAGATTATTAAAGGCTTCTTTTCATAATATGTAATTTTTGTTATTTGCTCAAAAGGAAGAAGAAAACACTAGGAAAGTATAAAAGGCCTCACCACTTCAAAGGAGAGAGGTAGAGCCCTGATAATAGGACAGCTGTCCAGCTTTTATTTTATTTAAATGGGACAATTAGTGAAATACATTTTGGAGTTAAACAAATCCAAGGTAAGTTTAGACTAAGTTTCTACATTCCTTAAGCACTAATGCTCCAAAGACCTTTGCTTCCAACTTACTGTACCAGTAGCAAAATGCCAGCAAGTGCTCTCACTTAAACACCACATGAGTCAAACTGTAAAGGAATATTAAGAGTCTTATTCCTCTTCCCAGGGAAGTAACAGGGCATTCGTTCTTCTTCCCCAGTAACTGACTGAAGACTTTTTGGGGCCGGAGGGTCAGTAGGTTTGAAATAGCATACAGCCCTTTGCAGGTTCCTACAATGCTGTAGTGTACGGGAACTGTGACTGGCCAGATACAGCACCTCTGCAAGAGAGAAAGCCCCGGTGTTTTCCACCGACGGCCACATGGAGCCTGTGCGACCATAGCCCTTGGTGCTGAATCTCACGTATATCTGGGCAATTCTTCCCTCCTAAGGGCCCCTGTGGGACTCAATGGGACCTCTGTTTGGGGAGGCATTACTGGCCAGGGAGAGAGATGAAGAACTCAGTCGATTATGTCCTCGGAGGGAGGAATGTGTATCATAGAATAGTACTATTGTTAGATGGCACTCTGTTCACCCGTATGAATTTAATAGTGTCCAACTCCCTATTAATTTTCATCAATGACTGTATAAAATCAGAAGGGAAAAAAAGCCACTAGGCATGAAATTCAAAGCAAATGCAGCCATGCATCACTCATGCAGTGAGGTTCATTTGATATGTAAAGGTGTAGGCCTGCCTACAACTGTCACATTAGTGACACTTAAGTGAGTGTATTTGGAATGGGGTGGTGGACCTCACCAGACACCTTTCCCCAGCCCTCTCTGCCATATGGTTCTACTTGTTTCTCTCTTCATCTTTTAACCACTAAAATAAAGTATTGCCCTTTAAAGCCTGTACCAGTGGTGTGGACAATAGTTTCTTTTCAGAGAAGAAAGTCTTAAACATTAATTTAAGTAACCCTGGGAAGCAGGGGGCATGCTATTGACAAGCACTGCTCTAAGCCCTTTACAGGCGGGATTTGTATTATCATCCCATTTTACAGATGATTGACTAGGGCACAAAGTGGTTCAAGGATTTGCCCAAACTGAGTTGATATGTGAACCTCGGTGTGCACTCTACCTTAAGTGATGTCATTTGCCCGCCATTCACAGACCTCTATTTACCAAAAGTTTACCTCCAATTATAATTAAAATGGATGAACACTTTTACCTGATGGCAGAAGATAATTCCCCAGTCAAAAAATGGTTAAGTTGGTATCAAGAGAGGTAAGAGAGTTATTACACAAATTCTAGAAGTATCTATTTGTTCATTTAGCAGGATTTACATATAACATATTATTCTTCAGTTAAAATACTCAAGATAAAAATTAGCACTGAAGAAAAGGGTGGGTTTGCATAGAGCTAGGTGAGAGAGCAGTTACCAGAAACAGTGAAGTTGGCTGCTTTCTGGAATTTTACAGTTGTTCAATAAAGCAACATAAACCTTTAAATTTGTTATTTATAA
The DNA here is from genome assembly GCA_036589455.1 of Ateles fusciceps. Taxonomy (NCBI): domain Eukaryota; kingdom Metazoa; phylum Chordata; class Mammalia; order Primates; family Atelidae; genus Ateles; species Ateles fusciceps. Next base: position 3,290,444 of record JAZHEH010002229.1, read on the forward strand.
GAACTACTTATAAATTCTCTTCTTGTCTCCAAGAAATAGATCGTTTTAAATATGTCATGAGGATTTATGACTTGCATCTGTAAAATTTTTAACTTTTAATTTTAAAATTCTTTTAGATTTATAGAAAAGCTGCAGATAGCGGAGTTTCCTTATACCCGTCTCCCAGTTTCCCAGTTGTTAACATCTTACTTTATTTTGGTACATTTGTCATGATGAATGAATCAATACTGTTATATTATTAACTAATGTCCCTACTTTATTCAGATTTCCTCAGTTTTTAGTGAATGTCCTGTTTCTGTTCCAGGATTCCGCCCAGGGTACCACATTCCATTTAGTTGTCATGTCTCCTAAGGCTCCTCTGGTCTGTGATTTTTTTTTCTCAGACTTTCCTTGCTTTTGATGACCTGGACAGTTTGGGGTACTGGTCAGGGATTTTGTAGAATGTCCTTCACTTGGAATTTATCTAATGTTTTCCCCTAGTTGGACTGGGGTTATAGGTTTGGAGAGGAAGACTGCAGAAGAGTCATTCATACCCGGGGTACAAACTATCCACAGGACTTGCAACTGTGGATGGTGACCTAGTGAGGTAGTGTTTGCCAAGCTACTCCATTGTAAAGTTATTTGTCCCTGTCTTTCCATACTATACCTTTTGGAAGTGAGTCACTAAATACAGCCCACATCCAAGTAGGGAGGTGGAGGGACACTGACTTAAACTTTTATGATGATAAATTAGTTTTTCAAGTAAAGATTTCTTTATAAAACTGAACACTCACTAGTATTTGATAAGTCGTTTTGTAGATGTATTGCATCTACAAGAGGGCAGGAAGTAATGCATCTTCCCCTATTACTGTGCTTCAGCAAGCTGATAAGTTTTTCTCTCAAGTAAACACAGTCATTAACTTATCTGCCCAGATCATGGCTGGCAAGTACCTGGCATCTCCCCCACGCACTCAGGGCAGATAAAGATAATTGATAATGGCTCTTAAAATGCAGATGCAGTTCTATACATAATGACATGGAAGGACGATCATCAAAAGCAAGTTCCACAGTAATAGCAGGAATAAGCTCTATTTACATAAATTTATTTGCATCAGAAAAGCGTTCAAGGATAATGACAAAATGTTAATGGTGACTATAGCTGATGAATTTGGGAGACTTTATTTCTTGTTTATCTACATTTTCTTATTTTCCTATAACCATTAAATGACATTTACATACCATTTAAAAATTCTAAATGAAAAAAATATATATTCATCAATCTATTTATTCAGTATTGTTCCCCTACATTCAGAGGAGCTCACATTCCTGTGCCAGCGGAAGGGCTCTAGTAAAACAATGTTCCCAAAGGCTCAGACAACGGTTTACCCACTTTTCTCTCACTCCTGAGTCACCATGGAGGCCCAGATTCATTCTCCCATCTGGTTTTAACCTCTCTTTACCCAAATAGCACTCACTTTGCCTCCTAGAACTATTCTGGTCTGTGTGGCATAAAGTAGGGGTACAGAACTGTTTTAGAACTCCTGAGTAACCCAGTAAGTGCACAGTTTCTTAACAAGTTAAGGATTTCATCACCAAGCAGGAACCCTCACATGTCAACACACAGTGTCTGGCTCTGCCGCACAGTTCCAGCGCTAGCTGTGCTGGTGGCGGCCCCACTCTTTGGTGGCAGTGTGCAGTGCCAAGCAGGTCCAGAAGGAGGCAAAGCCTGCTGCTACTCTGCTGCAGTGAAAACTAGACTTGCTGATGCTCATGTGGCCCACTGTGGTCAAGTACAAGTACAATCCCTATCTAAGAGACCCTTTGTCACGGCCTGTTTCACAAATGGAAAGCTCAGGGAAGCAGCAAACGGCACATTCACAATGAGTCCCATCAGAAAAACAGTAGTGCGACAAACAGCACCAATGTGTTTTCATGGTCATCGCCAGTGAAAGGAAGGGACATTATTGAGCATTAACTCTACTTGCTACTATCCTCACTGCTTTTAAAAAAGCTGTTTCAGCTGGGCACAGTGGCTCACCCCTGTAATTCCAACACTTTGGAAGGCTGAGGCAGGTGGATCCCCTGAGGTAAGGGGTTTGAGACCAGCCTGGCCAACATGGCGTAACTCTGTCTCTACTAAAAATACAAAAATTAGCCGGGCGTGGTGGCACACGTCTGTAGTCCCAGCTACTCGGGAGGCTGAGGCAAGAGAATCGCTTGAACCTGGGAGGCAGAGGTTGCAGTGAGCCGAGATGGCGCCACTGCACTTCCAGCCTGGGTGACAGAAAGACTCTGTCTCAAAAAAAAAAAAAAAAAAAAAAAAAAAAAAGTTGTTTCACTGAAAGCTACAGATGGATTTGCCTGGGCAAGTGATGCTGTCACACAGTGTCCTGTGTCCAGCCACTCCTCTGCAGAAATTCTTTTACAGAGTTATTCAACAGCCTTTCAGTGATGATGTGTCAGAAACACACCTCAGCATCAAGGGTAGACATTTCACATTAACTACCCAATGAAGAAGAAATCACATTATTAAAGTTCTGCACTTTAAACACTTGCCAATGATTGAGAGCCAGTTAATTCTCTTGAAAATGAAGTTTTACACAGAACCCTGAAGCATAGAACAAAATAAAAGGCACTCTGGAAAGTATCAAAAGATAGATTCCTGAAAGCCAGTTTCCAAAGAGAAAATCTCTGAGAGAAGAGAAAAGCAAAAAAGGGAAAGAAAAAAGCTATCTTAAAAACATCATATCTGGGCCAGTCTGTGTAGGCCCTCCGTTTTTAAATACAATGAAGTTCACCCAATTCATGCTGTTTGCAGACAGAAGGGTCCTGCACAGCTGTGTCCAGTGGCTGAAGCTGGGGTGGGAATCTATTCCCACACCACAGGAGGCCTCCACTTCATTGTACTTTTCACCTAAGAATCTGGGCTGCTGCCTCTGCCTGGAGTCCTTAATGGCTCAATAAGAGACCAGCAAGAGCAGGAGCAGATGCCATTGTAGCCAATTTCACTTTGAAGTCACACTGGACCACAGGGGAAGAGCTAAATATAGGAGGAGGCAGAGTACAGTTCACAGCTGCACTGGAGAGAGAACAGAGCAGCTGGGGCTCGGCCTTCTTGCTCCTGGTGGCCAGTCCTTCCCCCAGCCCCTGAGCCCATCTGCTGGCACAACAGCACCTTCCACAGCACAGAATCACAGAACACTGAAGACGAAGTGACCTCAGAAACTGCTTCCCCACTCCCTTGTTTTGTGGGCTTTGCAAAGCACAGTCATGTGCCGCATAGGGATATTTCAGTCAACAATGGCCCACATATATGATGGTACATCCATAAAATCATAAAGGAGCATATATAGAAATCTGATGCATGGCACTTGATACTGGCAATGCAGATGAATTAGGGAAAATGACTGATATTCAGTAATGGTACTGGGACATTTGGTTTTCCATATGTGTGTACATACATATATATATATGAATAAAAATATATATCTAGGTTTGTGTAAGTATACTCTATGATGTTCACACAATGATGAAATTGCCTAATGACATATTTCACAGACCATATCCACATTGTTAACTGATGCATGACTGGTCTAAGAATTCCGCTTTCTGGCTAGTTTACAAATCCGCAGCAAAGCTCAGAACCAGAGAGTGTGTCCAACAGTACCAAAATGCCAAACGATAAGCATACATCCACCCACAATTCACTGACAGGGTATCTACACTCAGATTCTTCTTTGGAGCTTATTTATTTCACATTCAAACCTAAGGAGTATGATGACGTCATCTGCAATGCTCTTGAAAACACTAAATAGCACATCAAAAAAGGTGGCGGAAATAAATCACTTGCAGAGGAGTCTTTAAAACTACTGAGAAGTGACAGGAGAGAAATCAAGAGAAAAACTACAAGTAGCAGTCAAGAAAACTAACAGAATCCAGCAACCTGAAATCATCTCAGGGAACAGACACCGGGGACATTAATGAATCAAATGGTAGTGAAAAATCTAGGTGCAGAAAAACAACAGTTTTTCATTCCACATACACTTAGAATGTGTAATAGCGTATGAATGAGATACTAGCACTAAGTCTTGGCATAAATATGAACATATATATAATTTTATGTTCTAGTATTTCAAAGTCTGAATCAAAACTATTTACAAAACTCAGTCAGCCAGAAATTACCAGAGGATTTCAGGGCTTAATAAGTCTAAGAGACTTTATTTTATTGCAAGAATTGGCAGCCATGGCTTCATCAATAAAAATAACCTTAATTAGGAAGTCTATCTCTCCATCTCCCTTTTCAAAAATAACTAACTTCCACCTAGCGATCATCTTTGAGCGGTGTTCTATATAATGTGATGCCTCTGCATGAACACAGGCATGAAGGTCATGAGTTATTTTCACAGCAGAGACAAAAAAGCAGGTCTGAGATTCTTTGATTCCACTGGCTGGAAGGAAATGACTCAGGGTGTTAACACTGATGCACACCTGAAGCCAAGACTGAAATTCAGGGTGGAGGAGAGAAAAGGAGACACAACAGGGGACCAAGATCTGTTGACAAAATACAGCCCTTTTATGTCGTCAGTATGAGGACAGAGACAATTCACACTAAGTGACCAGGTGCAGTGTAAATGTCTGTTTATTTAGCTTTATTGCGTCAGAATCGGTTCTCTGATTTACATGTTATCATAATGTGATTATAAAGACATGCTAAGTATGGATTGATGCAAAAATAGGAGGGGGAAATTATTAATAGTCACAATTTACCTGGCAGACAAATTCTTTTAAGCCTATACCCCATGAGAAAAAGTAATAAAAAGGCTTCACAGTGGTTCAACATTATAAGGAACTTAAGAGGACAGAGCGACCTCGTAAGGTCTGAGTTACCCACCCTCCCCAATCCACTCCAATAAAACAACTACAGTCAAAAATTACACAAATATTCTCAAGACAGAAACCAATATTGATTAAACTAAAACCTAAAACTATAAAAATCCTAGAAGAAAACCTAGGCAATACCATTCAAGACATAGGCATGGGCAAAGACTTCATGACTAAAACACCAAAACCAATGGCAACAAAAGCCAAAATTGACAAGAGGGATCTAATTAAACTAAAGAGCTTCTGCACTGCAAAAGACCTATCATCAGAGTGAACAGGCAACCTACAGAATGGGAGAAAATTTTTGCAATCTATCCATCTGACAAAGGTCTGCTATCCAGAATCTACAAGGAACTGAAAGAAATTTACAAGAAAAAAACAACACCATCAAAAAGTGGGCAAAGGATATAAACAGACAGTTCTCGTAAGAAGACATTTATGTGGCCAAAAAACATATGAACAAAAGCTCGTCATCACTGGTCACTAGAGAAATGCAAATCAAAACCACAATGAGATTCCATCTCATGTCAGTTAGAATGGTGATCATTAAAATGTCAGGAAACAACAGATGCTGGAGAGGATGTGGAGAAACAGGAATGCTTTTACACTGTTGGTGGGAGTGTAAATTAGTTCAACCATTGTGTAAGACAGTGTGGTGATTCCTCAAGGATCTAGAACCAGAAATAACATTTGACCCAATAATCCCATTACTGGGTATATACCCAAAGGATTATAAATCGTTCTACTATAAAGACACATGTATACGTATGTTTATTGCAGCACTACTTACAATAGCAAAGACTTGGAATCAACCCAAATGCCCATCAATGACTGCATAAAGAAACTGAGTGGTGCATATACACCATGAAATACCATGCAGCTGTAAAAAAGAATGAGTTCATGTCCTTTGCAGGGACATGCATGATGATGGAAACCATCATCCTCAGCAAACTAACACAGGAAAAGAAAATCAAATACTGCATGTTCTCACTCATAAGTGGGAGCTGAACAATGAGAACTCATGGACACTGGGAGGGGAACATCACACACCAGGGCCTGCTGGGGGTGGGGAAGGGGAGGAGGTGGGGGAAAGGGGGAGGGAAGGCATCAAACACCTAATGCATGCAGGGCTTAAAACCTAGATGATGGGTTGATAGGTGCAGCGAACCACCACGGCACCTGTATATATATGTAACAAACCTGTATGTTCAGCACATATATCCCAGAACTTGAAGCAAAAATAATAGTAATAAAAAGTGCAGTCAGCTCCTGGTTATCCGCACTAGAGGCAGAATAGTTTATGCACTGAGAAACAGGAAGAGGAGAGTGGTGGGGCCCACCCTCTGCCTCCTCAGGTGCTCCATGAGGTTATCCCTGGATCCCTGAGAGCAGGAAGAGGTCTGGCAGGTAAAACTGAAGACAGAAAAATACGGCTCTGAAAGGTAAGCTGCACTATAATGAAGGGGTAAAGGATACCAGCTGCACCCAATAAGGTGGTGAGAGATGCCGGAGGGTTTCCTCCACATGTGTTACTGACACATGCGGAACCTGCTTCTCTGTAGGTCTCTAAGTCAGAGCCAATTCTCCTGGCCCTGGGATAATTAGGGATACTTATTTAAAGGTTGAGGATTCAATTACATAACCTCTGAAGAATGTACCCTTCAAGCCTGAAGACATACGTAAAGCAAAAACCATTTATTTGACACAGGATTAAATAAGTTACCATTCATGTCTTAATACTTAAGCCCATCTATAGAACAACATGAAAACAAAATTTGTTGTAGTAATTCATGCATTCTTTCAATAAAGATTTAACATGTCCAACACATACAGCAATGCAGGCGAAGCAAGGTACAGCAACACTAGAGAGGTGAGGGAATCACAGAATTATCCACCGTAAGCAGTGTAAGAGATTATTCAGGGGAATAGGAGAAGGATATAATTAATCAGGGGAAGACTTCTTACAAGGGGTAAAATCTAAATCAATCTGAATTTGTGATGCTCCCAAATTGGCAGACAGAGAAAGACAGAAAGAGAAACCAAAAGTGCATTTACACATTAAGGACAACCAATCAACAAAGGCATGGAATTGCAGTTTTCCAAAGAAAAAGATAGCCTGGAAGCTATGGAGGGACCATGATGGAGAACAAGGTCCAGCCCAGTGGACAATAGCCTTGGACACTCTGAGGAAGGTGCTCTAACACAAAACAAAACATTGTGACTGGTCCTAAAAAAATTACTCCCGAGACACACGCAAAACACCCAGGGCTCTTCCTTACCTTTCCCATAGAAGAATTTGCGGTAATAGTAGGCCCCAAGGTCAATGTGTTCTATGATGTAGCGCTTTACTTTCTCCCTGTGAATGGGCTGGTTTTCTCTGGGCACTTCCAAGACTGAGACACCTGCATTTGTGCAGTGAGAACTGAGAGATGATTCAAAAGAGCAGCTTTCCCCAGAACTGAAAGAGGACGAGTTGGCCCGAGAGAGCGCGATCCGCCTGTCACCTTCCCCTCCAGTCTCATTTCTAAAATAGGGCAACTAAGGACGAGGTCGTTACTTTTCCCCGTCACCTTCATCAGCATCCAGGTTCTCTTTGGAGTTGAGGTCCTCCTTGCTCCCTAAAGGGGACTCGCAGTTGCCTGTCTGGCCTGTGGGCATCTGAGTCTGGGATGCTGCAGAAGCCCCAGTGGTTATGTTTTTCCTTTTCCCCACATTAGCCCTCGTAGCCATGGCTTCGTTGATATTAAACAAAATGCTCTGGACATCATAATGTGCAAAACATCGCTGACAATTCCAAGGGCGAACGCCCCTCTCAAGTCGGCTCTCCTCCAGGTCAGATGTGAACTTGAAAGTTTCGTGCTCACTTTTAACAGTTCGAAGCTTTCGAAAGAGGGATGTTTCCACCGACTCTGATTTCAACCTCCGTTTGAAAGGCTTGTCCCTGTCTCTCCCCCATCAGGAGGGCACTGTCCATGTAGTCTAATCCTGAGATGCGGACAAATTCTCCCCTAGAAATCTGTGCTGCTGTGTGAAGGCTGGGAGAGATTGCAGGGTCACAGGGGAAAAATTCAGGGAACCCGAAAGGGACCATTGCTTTGTGGTCATAATTTTCTACTCGGTACCCTCTGAGCATAGCAAAAAAGTTTTCACCAGATAAGCCTTGCCTATCGATGGACGAAGTACTTCCATACTCCCGGTGCAGGGCAGCCCCGGTGTTAGGGTTGACTGCATTTTGGTCTAAGACATCTTCGGCGTCGATGTCACTGATAGTGACATCACTATTGCTCCTCTGTCTTATGGGGTGAAGTCCTCTCTGAGGGGAATGGACAAGATGTCTCCGATGGTGTACTTGGCCTCCACGAAGTCCAGATCAAGCTGCTCCTCTTGCTGGCCTTCGCTCTGGTCACTCTGCCCATTCTGCATGACAGAGGTGACGCTTTCATAACTGGTCTGAGACCGGCTTTCCCACAGTGCCTTGCACGTTAGCTCCTTGGAACAGTCCTTTTTAGGAGGCCATTCAGACACCCTTGCTCTCACACCCATCTTGGGCACAGCTGGGGTACCATTAGCCGGACCACCACCGCTAGTCTCATTGGAATTTGGGGCATTTAAAGAAGTAGTGGGTCCCATGTTGCCATTAATGGCTTTAAATTTCCGAGCAAAATAATCATCTGACTGCATGATTCTAGGGGGATCCTTGAACTTGGAAGAGACTCTGCTGAGCTTGTGCTTCTCTTCTTGTGACTGCCTTGGGTCACTCATGTCTACTGAGGAAGAGCCTCCAAGTCTCACCAGGAAGACTGATGTAAATCTAATTACATTGCTATTGACCACGCCATAATACTTGCAGATATAAAGGCTTGTCTGTAGTTGTATTTTTTCTTTTTTTTAACCCAAAGCAAACAACATCCTCAGAATACAGTTCCTCCAAAGCCAACTTGCTTCTCTGTCGTCATAATAATGTTGTACACCTCTGTTCTTTCCAAAAGCATTCCTTAAGACATCTGGTCATGAGTATTTCCTTCACCTGAATTAAAAGATAGGAAGTAGCCATTAGCAATTAATATACTTCAAGTTGAGTACATTCTACGATAGATTCCATATCTGTCTTCTTCTCCTGCTTCTGCCCAAGAAGGTTCATGATCCACAGCACTGTTTCTAACACTCCTCCCTGGAACACCATCTTCCTTCTCTGCATGGCTAAACAGAATTCACACCATACAATCAGGCATTAACTTATCTGAGAAACTTTCCTAGGATGTCTCCCACCCTAATCACATCTAAGCAAAGAATGTTGTGATCCCACAGCACTCCGTCTATATCCAACAGAGTAATTTTCCTTATCTCTAATTGCTGTTTACCAACTCACTGACTTCAAGTTTCTCTAAGCCAAGAACCACGTCTTTCAGTTGTGTACCAGCATTAACTATTAACGTAGCCTGGCTTAAACTAGGGATTCATGAAGTATTTCAACGAACGAACTGGCTATAAGAGTAGCACAAGTCATGTATATAATGAGTTTCAGTATTATTATTTTACTTTCTTTCAAAACAGTTAAACTCAAAATGTCCCACAACAAAAGGGTCAATACCAGACATTGACAAGAGAGTTTTCATAATGATCACTTGTAGTCAAGAACTCACACAGCTCCCCCTTTAAGTGGGAAGAGGTCTTCAAGGATCTGGTTGGTATCTGATACATCAAATACATTTCAGTGGGAGACACTGGGTAAGAAGTTGTTGTTGTTTTTTTTTGTACCTCAGTTGTCAGTTTTTTAGTCTCCAGGAATGGATTTGATAATAGCCTAAACTGTATAGGAAATAACTATAATTCAGTCATCCTTGATCCTTTTAAACATAATAATTCTAAGAGAATTAGGTAAGATGTAGTCATTTATCTTATCTTTCTGAAAACCATGGGATAGTATGTCTGTTCTGTTCTGTGCATGTCAGTATCTGACTACTCATTTTCCCTTTGTTTGCCATATCCTAAAATATCATTTTATTTCCTCCATAATGGAACAGCTCTGAGAGTAGATGACACGTTGCCATCCTAGAACTAAATTATTTTTTATGGTAGGGGAAAGCAACTGCCACCATAAGAAAGTATCTGCTACTCCAAGACACCCCCACATGCTCATCTCAGAGCCATTAAGAGTCCACTGGAAAGAGTTTTTGTGCTGTTAAATTAGTTGGGATTTTAATACTTTCAAACTGAATTAGTTATTAATATTTCTTATGCTTTGGTGAAGGGTGAAGAAAACTGGCTATATTATAACTTTATTACCATCATCATGTTCAGAAGAGGTAAAGTGGTTCTTTCATTCTTCCGCCAATGAGTAAGATAACCTGTCATGAGTTTGGAAAATAATATCTGAAAATGTTTGTGTCTAAATAAAGAAAGAGTAAGTTCAAAGAAAAACATTTGTAATTAAAGAGAAGAGTTATTAGATCAAGTGTCTACAAACATATGGGTAAACTGCAGTGTTTCTATTTCCAGGGGACATTATTTTACAGGTCACTTGTGCATAATGAACTAGAAAGTTGTACTCTTGTAAATAATCAGTCCTTAACTAGAAATGACATTAACAAATGCATCCATGAAATGCAAAGAACACTTTAATCATTGCCTTGAAACTCCTTTATCCTCTTATTTACAAAATGCATGCCATTCAAATAATTAGGACAAACCCTACCTTCCTTTCTTTTCTGTGTCATGGCCTATACTGAAGTACCAATATCTGTACAGCACAAGGGAGTTAAGAAGGAAATGCTCAGACTAGAGGCATAGTTAATCTACTGACCACCTAGGGTTCAACCCACCACCCAGAGAGACGAGCAAACCAGCATCTCCCCCACACTTGTAACCTATTGACCACACTCCACAGGGAAGCTCTGAGTTTAAGGCACCAACCAACAGACGTGCAAAATAAACTATCAAATATTAAAACTAGGATTAACAAGGATAGATGATAATTAGTCCTGGAAAACCTGACCAGCTATTATAATTTACTGGGCTCAGATTCTTATTTGAAAAATCTATCTTCTAAGCTTTCACATTCCTCTAACATTGTAGCTTTCTCAATGTTTAACAGACGACATTAAAAATACAAAATGTTTATTACACCTATCTTGTGAAAAAATGGAAGACACCAATATATAGTCAAAAATAAAGATTAGCCAGGTGTGGTGGCTCACACCTATAATGCCAGCACTTTCAGAAGCTGAGGCAGGAGGATCACTTAACCCCAAGAATTTGAGATAAGCATGGGCAACACAGCAAGAGTCTGTCTCTACAAAAACTTATTTTTTAAATTAGCCAGGTGTAGTGGTACACACATGTAATCTCAGCTACTTGGGAGGCTGAGGCAGGAGGACCCCTTGAGCCCAGAAATTAGAGGTGGCAGTGAGCTATGATCGCACCACTGCACCCCAGCGTGGGCAACAAAGTGAGATCCTGTCTCAAATAAATATTTTTAAATTTTAATAACATATGAAATTAAAAATAGATGAATTTATGTTGAATCTTATCATTAGGTTCACTACAAAGGACAAAAACTATAGCAAACTGAGAGCACATGAAATTTTTTCCTAAGGTATCTGAGAATATTCCTTCTGTTGTGAATTTTGAAAATTGGTTTGTGCTAAGAACATCAGCTTTAATGGACAGCTACTGATTTTTCCTATCTAGAATCCATTCCCCCTTTCTTCTGGTAATGGTATTTTGAATTGCTTTGGAGAATCATTTAATTTGTGTGAGGCTAACTCCACATCTAACAGGCGGCCAGTTAAGAATACCTCATCCCCCCCCCGCCACAATTATTGGTCCTGAGATGCAGCCCGGATCCCAACCCCTTGCAACTCCTCCCCTCAGATTTTCCTCTACTGTAGCTTGTGGAAACTCTGTGTTGTTTAATCTCTCTCCCTCCTCCCTTGTTTTCTATGCCCTGCCCCAGTCATACCAAGTGTCTTTCAAGTCTTCAAACAGCCCACTCTCCAGGCTTGTGTCCCAGCTGCTACCTTTAAATGGAGCATCCACTGCCTGTACTGAGCTGACAACCATTCATGATCATCTCTCTCCCCCAACTGAGGAACCCTAACACATATTCCCATGGTGTCCTCTGCTTCCGAGATAGCCAAGTTCCATGCCGTCTAATGACTTCCTGCTTCTCTCTGTGTGTCTCTCCCCAGGAGAAAGCTCTGTGAATCCAGCCTATGTTTGTTTTCTTCCCCATTTCATCTGTGGTGCCTGGAGCTGTTTCTAGTATGTGGTAGATGTTTAATAAATATCATTAAATTAACAAATTACTATACAAATATGTTAGGCAGTAAGCCGATATATTATAAAATATCTAGATGGAAAATTCCAGTAGTCATAGGAATATATTATACAATATATTATAATCACAAAAGTTTCATATGCTATAACTTTGTAGAAAACCACTCATTATAAAGTCAGATACCTATGAATGGTTGTTAACACTTTGCAGGACACTATTTGCTCCATGGCATTTTCCCAAATCCTTGTAACAGGTACACAGAAAATTCAGCAACTATTCCACTCTGAAAGAGAGCTTCCCACCCCCACTTTTATACCAGCAAAACGAGGTGATTACAGACATGTCTTCTAATTGTATACAAAGAAAAGAATGCCATACTTCATCTTCTACGCATCTCTGCAGCTTCCTCTAGTGGACCCCAAGGCCCATTCCCAAACATGATAGGTAATGAGGAGGCCTAAATGGCCAATCCTGCCACCAGAATCTGTCCCCTTGTGAGTGGGGCTAAGCAGCTGACTATCTGCAGAGCTCAATTTTCTGTAGGCGGCATGCCGCCAGCTTCCCGGGGCTCTGGATGCACGCCCGTAAATGGTACCACTCCAGAACTGGATGGCACATGGAAACTGTGCAATCGAAAGACCTGGTCAAAAGGGCACCTCAGCTTCATGTCCAAGTTAGAGATGAAGCTATATGAAGCGAGGAGCCCACATACGCCTTCTTTATCATGAGCAGCTGAGTGTTACGCCTGTCTTTCCCCCTCTCTGTGATTTTACATCATCTTGTCATTCTAACAGCTTGGAAAAAAAACAGTTATAGTTTTAGACTGGCAAATGCAGAGTCCTCAAAAAAGGCCATGATATTTTTCCTTAGAAAGCAAAAGTGGTATAAATGAAATATTAAGAAGACACAGCATAAACTGAATTCTCATTGTACATGTATATGGTGAGTACCACAGGTACCACTTGCTCCCTCCTGCCTTATTCTAATTAAGAGCACAAGGATACTAACTGCTTTCCTAAGGAAATGGTTCAATGAACTCATACTTCTAAGGTGGTATAGCTTAAGAAAAAGCAAACACCAATGAAAATGTGAGACTCATTTAATCCCTTCCCTAGAACTTTATAAAGATGACAGACTAATATTCCATATGAGCCCTGTGACCTTGCCAGCAACATGAATATCCTCTCTTCCAGGTAATTTCCTAAACCTAGATTCTGACCATCTGGAGGGTGGTGAGAAGAAAGAGTTTGCCTTTGAATGATCTAATTAAAATGGATCTCTGGATTCTGTCTACATACAGTTTTCTTACTGTTAAGCTACTTTTTACTGTCAAGGGCACTGTCCCTTTCTCTCTCCCATAGTTTCCAATTATTCTTGCATTTCATGAAATTCTATGGCTTTGCTCCCCAGGAAAAATAAAAAATTATCACCAACATTCTGCAAGCACTTTAAAAAACTAGACAGAAGCCCCACAGGTAGTGGGGGTGCCCCCAAGTGAGGAATGGCTAGGGAATACAGCAACTGTCTGAAATTGAAGAATTTTAGCGCTGAAAGGAGTAATCTGTTCTCATGCTAACTGTCTTGGTAATAATTTTTAAAGGATAGAAAAGAAAAGATATGGAGAACATTTGATATTTAAGCATAATTGTCTTTAAATAAGATGTTTTTCAAAGTTTTCCATGAGACATCAGTGGGTCTTTAAGACCAATATTATAGTTATAATTGAGCCACTTATCAGGACTGCAGCTGTAGCAAATGGATTGAAAATCACAAAATGCACAAATTACGAGCCCCATTCAAGGGAAAAAATGGTTAAAATTATATAGCAGATTTATAATACAAGTATAACTATAATAAAAATGCTTATTTTTCATGCCAGTATCCCAAAAGCTCTAATACTAATACGTATAATAGGACAGGGAATAAAAGGAAGAACAAACGGACCCCACTGTTACCCTCTCTCTGTGGTCAAGATGACAGTCAATGAGCTGAGGCAGAGGTGCTGCTCGCACTTGAGGTATGATCATTCAAAATGTGTTTACCAAAAAATAAGCCCAGTATTAAGTGAAATTATAACCAGATAGCTATAAAACAACCCATTAACTTATATTCACATTACAGTAGACTATGAAAATCAAGGATATGAGACAATTTGATAAAGGAGCTACTATAAGTTTAATAATATTTTTGCCTGGTAAGTTTTTGATAGATCTGAACATGAAAGTAAGTTCTTAAACATCTATCCTGAATTAAACACTACGGGTGGTACCAAAGACAAATATTTTTGAAACATGAGAACATAAAAACAAACAGAATTATCCTCTTTGGGATTTTATAACAGAGAGATAACCTATGATCTGTGAAGGGGGAATAAACTCTTTTATTGCTAGAAAGTTCACATTGGTGCTAGGCCAACTAATTTTTAAAGTACTCCACATGCTATTTGGAGGAATTTCTCAAGTGATGTCCCAGAAAAGCTGATCTCCTTGATGTAGGTAAGAATTATTTCATTGGAGTAAAGCAAGACCTCAATAAAGAAAGCCCAAAGGATTCAGTCTCCACAAGAACCCCATATTATGAGTTTCCTTTATACTGATTTGTACTAAAAAGGGCCCAATCAAAGGTTTGTTAAATGGGGCTCTTGGGTAACTCTGTAAGTAAAGCAGCTTGGTAAACTCCATCTGAGTGGGATCCTGGCCTGTCACATTCACTGCTTCTATTCCCAGTCATGCCTGGCAATGGGTTGACAATCATCATTAACCTGTATCCGTCCATCTAAATTGAAATGATTGCACACCAAAGTATCCCAAAGTCCTAGGTCAACACATCATCATACCACATGCACAGAGCACACGGATTCTCATTTGTCTCTTTTGCTCTTCTGGCTGGCTCCTCCTCCTCCTCAGGTCATCTTTAAATGCTGATGTTCTTCAGGGATTACCCTAGCCTACCTTCTCTTTTAATTTTATGCATTCCTTCGTGCCATCCTTGTCATCTCATATGCCATCTCTATGCTGATGACTCATAAATCCTTATCCACAAGCCCAAAGACGTCTCACAGTCGACATTTCCAAGTTGCACTAGGATAGTCTAGGTCCTCCTGCCCACCTCGCCCTGCACCCAATTCTGCTCCTCCTCTTCCTGGTTCAGGGAAAGGCACCACCAAACACTCAGGTGCCCAAGCCAAACACCCTGTGCTCATCATGCCTTCCCTTCACAGCCCACATTCAATCCTGCCCATTTTACCTGCCAAATGCTCCTCAAATCCATGTCGATCTCTTCCCCTAAACTGTCAGAACCATCGTTAGAGCCACTATCATATTTCTCCTAGATTATAATGAAACTCTTCAACAGTTCTTTATTTCCCTCTGAATAAAGCTGCTTGCTTTAAGACAGCACAGGCCACTCATGATTTGGTCCGAGTTCCGGCCCCCTGTGCAGCTGTTGGGTTTCTACTCTCTATGGTCCCATGTGTTGACCTTCATGTTCTTATTCTCTGTACATGCTACTACCTCTGCCCACATCTCTTCAAGACATGTTTATTCCCTGCCTTGCTAAGAGGTGTTATCCATCACACCTCAGTTCACATATCATACTTTTAAAAAGCCTTCTCAAACCTTAAGGTTGAGTCTAAGTGATCTTGCTTTTAGGCTCCATAGCATTGTGGCTCTTTTTTTTCTTTTTTACTCTAAGTTAAACCAGACTATTCTATACCAGTTTATTGCTTGCTGCTGTCCTCCTCTAAACTCTAAGCACAGTGAAGGCATAGACATGTCCTGGCATATGGACCCTCGGCAAATATTTAGCTCTACCACATGCTGCTGAGATGACGGTAAAGATCTATAATCTCTGAGCCTCAGTTTCCTATCTGTAAACAGGGAATAAGTGTATCTATTTGAAAGGATTATTCTAAAGATTCAATGGGACCTAACGCTCTAAAAATAATAGCTGAAAATTTAATAGATGAGTGTATATTTATTGATAAACATATTGATTTGAAATTGAGCAAATGAATGAGAGCCATAACTATTCCAAAGGAACACAGTAAAGGAAATAGTCATGTTTACAAAATATGGGATGACTGCTCATTAATTTACACACAAAGAATAAGAGGAACACAAAGCAGTAAGTGACTGCAGTGTCTAAGATGATTCTCCAAAAGGCAAAGAAAAGCTTTTAGAAGCTGTGTGAGTTGCCCAAAACAATCTCCAGGGAGGTCCTATTCTCTTCCCAACTACAATTGATATCTGATATTATTTTAGAGACTTTATGCTATATTAGCATATGGCTTTTCTGAAGTATTAAACTTCCTATGTGTCAATAAAAAACAAGAACAAATTTCTGATAGTAAACCACTACCCTCTCCATCATTCTGTAAGTCAAAAATAGAATAAACAAAGGGCTGTTTTATTAAATAGACAATTTTGATCATGGAGTTTTTTGAAGGAGACGGAAGAACAGCTGTGAGTATTGACTGCTTCCCATTAAATCTTTTAAATCAGAAAGAGTTTAAAGAGATAGCCCTCACCCCCTTCTCTCAGGAGGTTATTAGTTAATACATCTTTCCAGCAATGTGACCCCTGAATTACAGATGGCACAGTGGGAAATCAGTCATTCCAATTAATAATTTAAGCAGAGGCATTTGTGTCTGAGGAAAACACAGCAAAAGAAGAAAAGAATTTCTATTTAATGTCAACCAATGTAAACTGTACTTTTTAATTTCATTTAGAAATCATAAAAATTAATCTATCCTATTCTTTAAATGTTTAGTGACACTGGGTAGCAAAGTAGTGAACATGAATATTTTATAATAAAAACTGGACAGGCTGGAGCCTTAAAAAATACAACCCTTCCTGAAAACATTCTGTTCTCACTAACATTATTTTCCATCGACTCCACAGTGAAAACTCTTGCAAAGGATCTGTATCACGGTGTTCAACAAAACTAACATCAATATTGTTAAAAACTGAAGTAAACTGTACAAAGCATGTACCATCACTGTATTCTTTATTAAAATGCAACAAGTAAACACAAAGTCTTCAAATCTGAAGATGCTTCAACTCTGCTTAAAGGACATGAAAAGAAAACCCTGCCAATCCACACAACAGTCTAGTATTTGATTTTTTAAAAACAGTAATTATAGCAGCAAATACACAAAAAAACTCCATTCACACACTGAAAGCCATCTTTGCACTGTTCCCATGTTTATCTGAATTATAAGATACTGAGTTTTGTTTAACGCTTTATGTGGTTTATTATCTGATATAAAAACCCTCTTGTTACTTCAGTAAATAAACACATTCAGTTCTACTAGGCACTGTACTGGATGCTCCAGGTGGGAGGAGCATGAAAGAGCTTCCTAATCCTCAGAAAGCTTAGCTAGGTAAGACATGCACATGAGTAATGAGTCACAGAAGAGACGAAGTTAAAACAATAGTGTACCACTTCTGACCAAGCAAGTTACAAAAGTTGTCCATGAATGTGTCACACATGCATGTCACACACACACACACACAAACACACTCCCCATGCCAGTGAGCGTCTGGGAGATACAAATCCCCACATGCTACAGACGGATGCAAACTAGCACCACTCTCTGAACACCAGTAAGATAATATATATTAAGTGCTATAAAACTGTTCAATCATTTGGCTCAATACCCTACATCTGAAAAATCTACCCAAGAAAGTAAGAGACTTATAGTAAGAAAACAAAAACTTATATAGAAAGATATTCATCTAAAACTGTAAGAATGAAAAACTGGAAACAGCCAGAGATAAACATGGTACACAAACAAAATAAAATCCCAATTTTTAAAGAATATGCATGAATTTGAGGATTTATAATATAATATTATGTGTAAACAGCCGTATACAAAAAGCTTTATATAAAGCATGAAACAGAGTATGTTAAAAATCTATATACATAAAAATACGGGAAAGAAACATCCCCATATTATGATAGTGGTTAGCTCTTGTAAGTAACCTTATGTATGCTTTCTGCTTTCTTCCTTGTATTTTTCTAATGTGTCCAAATTACATAACTGTATATATATGCTAATTTACACATATTACAAATAAACTTTAAATTCAATAAATACAAAAAAAAATTTTTTTAATCCTTTATAAAACCAGTGGATGTTTAATTACACAGAACATGTAGTATTTTTCCTTGTATAAAAAGAGGACTATTGCCAGGTGCAGGGGCTCATGTCTGTGATCCCAGCACTTTGGGAGGCCGAGGTGGGCAGATCACTTGAGGTCGAGAGTTCGAGACCAGCCTGACCAACACGTCTTCTCCCTTTTAAAGTCCCACAGTAACATAGTTGAAGATGAAAATGGGTATAAACATGGAACGAACATAACCTACTGTTGATTAACTTACCGATTTTTTATGGCAGGTTATTTACAAAAATATTGCCCTTTATTCCCATGCAACAGAAATTACTTTTGTTAGAATAATAACATCTTACTCAAATATATTTTCACAGGCCTTAACATCTCACAAGATGCTTGGTGCACTGCAAGGCTGCTTGTGTGGTAGGCAGCACAAAAGATTAAGAATTAAAAGCTTTGCATCATCACACCTCTGGGGACACGACTGATGCTGGGACCCTCAGCAGGCCACTTATTTCAGTTTCATCTGCACAATGGGGATAATGTCTGCTTAGCACACTTAGATAAATACTGTGGGAACAAATGAGGAAGCACATATAAGTACTCCAGAAAATTTAACACCACAGATGCAAATTATGAGTCTAATCACCACCCGACACCTGAGCAAGCAGACAACCGGATACGCAGGATGGAGGGATTGACTCTTGTGTGTATATCCAGTCCTTAGCTAGTGTTCTTTCCATCTCACTGAGGAATAACTTATGCCCAATTAAAAACAGCTTTGAGGAGCCCAGAGAGGAAGGCAAATCAGGAAGTGAGACAGACCAAGCTGCTGGCAAAACTGCAACTGTGGAAATGAATATTATCTATGTAAAAGGTTGCCATTAGGTTCTAGACTGACGTTCCACTTCCTAACCTCTCCGAAAGTGTCTAAGAGTCTCCTAGGCTGCGCGCAGTGGCTCATGCCTGTAATCCCAGCACTTTGGGAGGCCGAGGCGGGCGGATCACGAGGTCAAGAGATCGAGACCATCCTGGCCAACATGGTGAAACCCCGTCTCTACTAAAAATACAAAAAAAAATTAGCTGGGCGTGGTGGCGTGCGCCTATAGTTCCAGCTACTAGGGAGGCTGAGGCAGGAGAATTGCTTGAACCCGGGAGGAGGAGGCTGCAGTGAGCCGAGGTCGCGCCACTGCACTCCAGCCTGGCGCCTGGTAATGGAGTGAGACTCTGTCTCCAAAAAAAAAAAAAAAAAAGAGTCTCTTAATCCCTGCAGTGCCAATACTGAAAGGCAGTTACAGTGGACTGTGCTGCAGGAAAACGCAGATCCAGCCTCCCCAGGCCTCTGCCTGTCATCCTACCTAGGACCATGGTGCCTGGCAGCACCTGAGTGTAACTCCTCAAAAGCATGCCAGATGGTGTGTACACCTCTCATGGGATCTCCTAACTCAGCGGTCCCCAACATTTTTGGCACCAGGAACCATTTTCAAGGAAGACAATTTTTCCACAGACAGGAGTAGGTGGGTTGGGATGGTTTCGGGATGAAACTGTTCCACTTCAGATCATCAGACATTAGAGTGCTCAATCTAAATGCATATGCAGTTCACAATAGGATTTGCACTCCTATGAGAATCTAATGCTGCAGCTGATCTGGCAGGAGGCGGAGCTCAGGTGGTAATGTTGGCCCACTGCTCACCTCCTGCTGTGTAGCCGGGTTCCTAACAGGCCATGGACCCCTGCCGTAACCCACTGCTTGAGAGTTCTTCCAACTGCAGAACGTATATATCGTAGGCCCATGACACATGCCCTGCCCTGAGTTGATAACCCTAAAATTAGACTGGTTCTCCAAGGTGGGCATGGGCAGCAAGTCACTCATCTGACACTGTGTCCTCCTGACGAGTATGAGAGGAAGGCCAGGGCTGTGGATTTTCACATCCTCTTACTGCAATGCCCCTGCCTACATCAAGACTGTGCCCAAGGACTCTTCCATCCCAGACTGAAGTGTCCTGCTGAGAGGTCAGTACAGTCCTCTTCTGAGGAGGCCTTCCCAAAGCTTCCCATACTGCTGTCTTCTTGGGGGCCTGATAGAAAAAAGACAAAATCCCAGGGACTCAGTCCAACTACTCAGGAACTGTTACTGAAATAAAGCAATCCCACAAGGGCAGGCCAGTACAGTGATCTGGTGGGTGAAGAAAAATGTTAAAATTACTGGCTCCAACTGTGTCAAGTCCAAATTCTGTATCCCTCTGCAGCAATAAACTTGTCCTAAAATAAAACAAGAAACTCTGGTACAACTTCTGAGGTCACTTAATTAAAAAGCAGAAAAGAGGACAGGAGCAGAAGGGGCTCCATACTTTTTAATTGTATGGTTTCATTCATAATTGTCCCAGCTTTGTGGACTAACTGAGGGCTAGCTCATTCGATTTTTCAGAAAACAAAGTTTCCTGGAAATTCAAATCCAGGAGTACCACTAGGATGAATCCTCAAGAAATGTTTTCCCATAATGTACTTCTTTAGAAGGTTTTGCTTCCAGAGGGATACCATTCCAATTCACTAGGCACAGGGAGCAAATTCCAGGGCACCGAGGGGAAGGTTCTGCTTCTTCCTTAAACGTACTGGATTTGGAATGTTTAAAGTATGAACTGAGTGCTAAATATGAAAAGGAAACATAAACCACTTTTAATCACAGATGCACACTAATTAATTTGGCTTGATTATTTTTAAGAGGTTCATAACACTAAAGATCTTTACCTGAAGAAGGAAAAAAAGGAAACCACTTAATATATAGCATTTTCTAAAATAACAAGAACACCAAAAACCCCATTTTCTTCTTCTTCTTCTTCTTGTTTTTTTTTTTTTTGGAGACGGGGTCTCGCTCTGTTGCCCAGGCTGGGGTACAGTGGTGCAATCATAGCTTACCGCAGCTCAAACTCCTGGGCTCAAGTGATCCCCCTCTTCAGCCTCCCAAGTAGCTGATATTACAAGTATGTGCCACCATGCCCAGATAACTTTTTAATTAAAAATCCCATTTTCTTATTAAAAATATGATCATGGAAAATTACTATTTCTTTGCATTTCCAAGTTAATGAATAAGAGTGGGATGCAGAAACTGCAGATATGACTCTGAGACAAAGAGAACAGTCAACAGTGAAAACTGATCTCTTGTTAGCAAGTAAGCAAATTTTACATATCACCATTAACTTTCTAAAAACCACAGGTAGACCCAAAGAACCTGTCTGAATATTTTCTTTCTTATAAAATGTTGGTATTAACATAATTACATTTATTGACGGATTTACTATTTCCCAAATCCTTATATGTTGATTCAATCCATTAAAAAAAAAACTCTGAAAAGACAAGAAAGAGACATCTCTTTCCATTTAAGAGACAAGGAAAAAGTCCTAGGGCAGGAAAGTAATCATTTGCCTACAGTCAAATGACTGTGATTGGAGAGAATCAGAACTAGAACCCAAGCTGCTTCATTCTTTCTCTTGCCACAGGTTCTCAAATTTACACACAGCTTTTAAAAATTAGAAAAAACAAAACACAAACATTACTGGCTTAGTCTGTTCCAAAGAACCCAACCTAACCCAAATTTGTTAACTTTAGATAAAATCATTAACTTGAAGCAACTCTCCTGCTCCTCCTTCCTGTAAGGGGCAACTCGCCTCTTTATCCCTCTTAGAACCAGACTGAGGGTGATTTGGACAGGTCTAGGAAAAGGCGGCAGCCCTTCCAGCCTCGCACCGCTGGTGAGACCCATGCACAGACCCAGCTTACGATCAAGTGTGGTATTCTGCTCCCAGTTCACTCCTGCTAGTTACCCATATAACCCAAGGAAATCTCAAGTGTTTGACTGGCAGAGCAGACTGGACATGATCCCAGTCACACCCCCACCAAATAATATCAAAACTTCACAACAAAACTCCCAATAGTATTTTACTGATACTTTTGGTTTTTGCCTCAAAGAAACATATTTTCTTCCCTTGTACAGAGAGTAGTGTTTTGAGTGATAACCACCCACTCAGACTCACAATCATAACGTGAGATCTTAAGAGAGAGAGTCTATTTTCACGCTCCCACTTTATAAACCCAGAAGTTAAGTGATTTGCCTAAGGTTACAACACTAGTTAGGAGCAAAATGGGTCCCAAAATACTAATAGTTAAGTCATTGTCCTTTACACTTTTTATTTGAATGTTGTATTAATGATAATGGTCAGTTATGATACATACATATCTTAGCTGGGCTGAAAATATCTACACAACCACCCTGTATGCCCCCCCCCCACCTCTATGTTTTTGCTTATTCAGTTCCCTTACTTGGAATGCTTTTCTTCTTCCATTGGAAGGGGCAAATCTAACACACTCAAAGCCATAATCGTTGATGCTTTTCCCCCTCTAATTTTACTCTAAAACTTAACCTTCAAAGTATTTTCTGTTCCTTTACTGTATCACGACATACATCATATTCATCCATTGACATGCCACTTACGAAGCTATCGACCTACTAAGTATGAAGCTGGTCACAGAAGAATAGGAAGAATGGATGACATATCTCTTGGCTTGGGGGAGCCCAGGAAAACTTCTAGGCAAAGCACCCTTGAGGTATATGGGCTCAAGGGTGCCAGAATGCAGCTTGCCTGAAAGAATGCCCTGCTAAGATTTCCTGCTGTTGCTCTTGGCTCATGTTAGCTAAAATAATGTCCAGAGTTGTGCACCTTCTCATCCATATTTTAGCTGCTCAGATTAAAAGCCTATACATTTGGAAAACTGGAAAGCAGCAAGGGATATCACTAAAGGATGGCAAATCAGACACCAAAATTTATTTCTCTCTTTCCTCAGCTAGGAGTAAATAGTTTTAAGTTTTGCTTTTATTCTTATGGAGGAAAAAAAAAATGGATTGCCTACTTTGGCCAACAGAAGGCAAGAGAAAGCCATAAGAGATTTGTATTACGCTCTTGAACACGGCCCCACCTATTACAGAATGATGTGTCATCAGCAACCAGAAGCCTCACTTCACCAGCAACCCCACAGTTTGGGAGAAAAGGGCTCGTTCCCAGACTTCAGTATGAGCAGTCACTGGTGATTAAAGAGTAACTTCTCTGACCTTTGTCACTGAAGGTGAACCAACCTGTTTCTCCTGCAGTCTTTCCTGTATAACCAGAATCCTCATCATCTCTAGGGTCAGGAAGCCACACCATTTATTCTATTTGCATTTACAACCCCTATCACATTTTAGCCACAGAGTTTCTCCTTGAAGCACAGGCCTGAGTCCCTCCATAAAAGTGCCGTACAACTAGAAAGGGTTCTTAAGTCTTCAGAACAGATTTCTGAGCAAAAAAGTAAATACTCCTTTCGCTAAAAAAAAAAAAAAAGCTTAACAAGTTTGGCGTTGTTTTAACCAGTGGTTCCCAAATCTGACTATACATCTTCAGAATTACCTAAGAGATGTTTATACCTTGCTTCCTGGACCCTAGGCCCAGAGATTCTGGTTCAGAGGGCCTGGAGTAGTCCTGGAATCTAGAATTTTAGAAGGGAGTTCTCAGGCACAAACAGGATTGGAAGCTACTGGCTTCAACATAATTCTAATAGAGGAAAACTAAAGTTAAATACGTGAGTTTTAGAAGGAAGTTTTAGAGGCCGGGCGTGGTGGCTCACGCCTGTAATCCAAGCACTTTTGAGGCCAAGGCGGGCGGATCACCTGAGGTCAGGAGTTCAAGACCAGCCTGACCAACATGGTGAAACCCCGTCTTTAAAAAAAAAAAAAAAAAAAAGAAGGAAGTTTTAGAAGGGAGTTCTCAGGCACAAACAGGATTGGAAGCTACTGGCTTCAACATAATTCTAATAGAGGAAAACCAAATTTAAATACGTGATTCTAAAATTTCCATTTCTTCCTTTCACAAGTACGGAACCATCTTCCACGTAAACAGCTGAATGTAGTGCAATTTATTTACTCACAAGATTCTTTAGTTTTGAAGGAATGAAAATCTGAAATTGGGAATGCGCTAAAAATTATTTGTATGAGTCCAAAACACTAGAAATTTCTACTCTGGCAACAGCAGCCTGGGTTTGCTCTGGTATCAAAATATACTCTAAATTGCAACATTTATACTGAGCATTCTGTAGGTGCCATGCACTTTCTAAATGCCTTTTAAGTATTTGAATTTTGAGAACCTTATGTGATAAGAATTATTATTATCCCCCAAGTTAGAGTAAAACTTCTCAAGCCTCTTAATACAGAATTAAAGGCCCGACCCAAATTTAGCTGCATTCTACCTATCCACCTTATGAACCAAAACCACTAAGACAACTTAAAATCTTCTCAAATACACCTGTGCCACTCCAACCTCCCCAGCTTCCTTCTTGGAATTCCCTCCCTGCAATGTCTTTTCCATCCCATAGTAACAATTTCTTGTGGTATCGAATATGCAGAGATTTACGTAAGACCTAAGTTCCACTCCTGGCTTAGCCATTTACTCACTGTGCTCCTCTAGGCAAATTTCTTAAACCCTCAGATTCTGTTTCATCATATGTAAAAGAGGTTTTATTTTTTCAACAGACATTTATACGTGACTACTACCTTCCAGGTGCTAATCTAGGATCAAAGACGCAGAATGAAAGGACCTAGAAAATGTCCTGCTCTCAAAGGACACGTATTCTGGCAGAAAAAGTCATGTAATGAAGATGAAACATTTTTTGGTTCTTCTTAGTGGCTGTGGTTGGTAAGGTGGATAGGTAGAATGCAAGTGAATTTGGGTAGCGCCTACATTAACTTGTTCAGAGTGACTACTATCATGGGACAGGATCAGAAAGGTTGGGGACCTTTAGGTGCAGGTATGGGTGTAAACAGAAGGGTAGGGTGGCTAAGGAAAGACCTGAAGAAAAGGATGAGGACACAAGCCACACAGACAGGAAGGGAGAGGGAGGAAGGGAAGGAGCTCCAATCAGGGACTGGAATTGGGGAGCAAGTCTGGCACATACAAAGACAGCAAGGACACAGGTTAGAAAGGTAGTGGACTCAGATCAGGAAGGGACTTATGGGCCACAGGAAGGATTTGACTTTCATTCTGAACAGTTCTAAGCAGAGGAGTGAGATCTGACTTAGCCATCCTGTCTGCTGTGATGAGGAAAGACTCCAGGGAACTAAGACGGGAAGGGGGATGGAGGTAAGGCCACTGCAATAATCCGGCAAGAGAGGGTGATGGGGGCTTGAATCAAGTGGCAGCAGTACAGATACTGAGAAGCAGACAGCTCCAGGTGGGAGGATAGAATTGGCAGCTTTGGCTGATGAATGGGCTAAGCAGGAGAACAAGAAAAGTCAAGAATGACTCCAGGATTTTTGGCATAAGTAACTGAGAGGATGAAGTTGACCTTCATTAAGATAGAGAAGACTGTAGAAGGAGCGGGGTTAAATAGATCACATGTGCAAAATGCTTATGCGCACAAGGCCTGAGACACAGTAAGAACTTGATAAAACACTAACAGTATTTGTGCTGTTATCATCATCAGTTCACATGAAACCTTGAGTCTTCCAGCTCACACTGATCATTCCTTACTGTAAACTCTGCTATGTGTTCAATTCATTTGGGCACATAATAAAATGCTGACTTAACTTGCATTTTTGTGCAGTTTTTCAATGGGAAAAAATAAATAAATTTAGTTTCAAGAATTGTTTGAGTTTCCTGAAGGCAGTAAAGCACATCCCATTAACACTTCTTAAAACAAACTGAAATGTCTAGGGAACCAGAATTTGTATTCTGAAAAACGAAGATCCTGAGGCTTAGCTGCTACATGACCCAATCAGGACCTTGCCCAGAGTAATGTAAGAAAAAAGAAAACAAAAGCCAGATTTCATGTCTTTGTTAAAAACTCTAAGGTACAGCAGGGCAATGAGATTCCCACCTCTACTACAGAAGAAATGCTAAGGAGAACTGTGAAATTAAAATCCTTGAAATACAAAAGATGAGGCTGGGGTCAAGACAAAACCTGCCTTCAGTGGTGCAATGCTCCATACTGACATTAGCTGTCCAGATCTTTAAATCCTATCTGATTTTGAAAATGAGATTGTTGAACTGACAGAGGGCATGGGTCAAGGGTTCCCAAAGGCCTGTCTGTGGACCAGTGCCAGGTCAGTTGCCGGAGAATTAGCTGAGGAATTTGTTAAAAACACAAATTCCTTAGCTACTGTCCTAGGAATCCTGACTCAAGAGATTAGGTGTGGGGCTCCCAGACAGTTTTTAACAAATTCCTCAGGTGTTTCTGGTGTTGATTCACCTTTGAGATCCACGAGGTAAAAAAAATAAGTTGGAAAATATAGGACATTACGCAAGCATATGGTATGATTAAACCATTAATTCAGAAGTAACACTAATGATTGAGTTACTCTTTAAAGTCACCCCATACTTCCTTATCACCCTATGATGATGCTTGTTTAAGACCACAGTTCTCCAAGTGCCGGATCCCAGGTGGCCAGCCACTGGACTGGGCAATGATCTCTACCGAAAGGTGGCGTGCAGCTACCACTGACCTGAAACTGGAGTTAGCACCTTAGCTGAATAAACTGAACGAGATAGTGGATATAAGGCTTCAGTTACAGCAGGTGTCCTGGGCCAGTGTTCAATCTAAACATAGGAGAGATAACAGGTAAAGTGTTGGACAAATCACAGAAGACAGAGCTGAGGCACACATAGATGTCCAAAGAAGGCAGATAGGCACAAAGAAAAAGGCATCACACACCCTCTGCTAGACCCTTGATACACAGCATACAATGTTCCACAACTTCCATGTAAAGACAAGAAAACTTTGCTCAGAGACTCCAAAGAGACTTATCTAAAGCTGAACAATGAGTTAAGCAGCAGAACACGAATCCAACAGCAAGTCCAATAGCTACATCCACGTACATACTCTTGCCAACAGGGAATATGTATTGAAAAGTACCAGATGCAAATAAATGGAAAGGACCCAGGTTCATGAATTGAAAACTTAATACTATTAAGATGTCAATCCTATACAAAGCAAGCTACAGATTCAATGCAATCCCTATCAACATTCCAATAAGTTTTTTTGTTGAAATACAAAAAAAAATTATCCTAAAATTCATATAAAATCTCAAGGGACCCCAAACAGTCAAAACAATCTTGAAAAAAAAAAAAAACGAATAAAGTAGGAAGTCTCACACTTTCTGATTATAAAACTGATTAAAAAGCTACAGTAATCAAAACACTGTAGTATATCAGCATAAAGACAAACACACAGACTGATGGAACAGAAAGGACATCTCAGAAGTAAGCCCTCATATATATTGTCAAACGATTCATCAAAACACTGTAGTATATCAGCATAAAGACAAACACACAGACTGATGGAACAGAAAGGACATCTCAGAAGTAAGCCCTCATATATATTGTCAAACGATTCATCAAAACACTGTAGTATATCAGCATAAAGACAAACACACAGACTGATGGAACAGAAAGGACATCTCAGAAGTAAGCCCTCATATATATTGTCAAACGATTCATCAAAACACTGTAGTATATCAGCATAAAGACAAACACACAGACTGATGGAACAGAAAGGACATCTCGGAAGTAAGCCCTCATATATATTGTCAAACGATTCATCAAAACACTGTAGTATATCAGCATAAAGACAAACACACAGACTGATGGAACAGAAAGGACATCTCGGAAGTAAGCCCTCATATATATTGTCAAACGATTTTCAGCAAGGGTTCCAAACCGCTCAATGGGGAAGGGATAGTCTTTTCAACAAATGACGCTGGGAAAACTGGCTATTTATATGCAAAAGAATGATGTTGGACCTTTAGCTAACACCATATACAAAAATTAACTCAAAATGGATCAAAGGCCTAAGCATAATTACTAAAACTATAAAACTCATAGAAGAAAAACACTGGAAGAACGCTTCGCCACATAGATTTGGCAACGATTGCTTGACTATGACATTAACAGCACAGGCAACAACAACAAAAATCAATAAAGTACCCTTCATCAACACTGAAAACTTCTGTGCATCAATGGACACTATCAACTGAACAAAGTGAAAAGGCAGCCCATGGAATGGGAGAACATATTTGTAAACCATGTATCCGATAAGAGGAGTGTCAACAGTACACTGTGTCTCACTGGCCCCAGTTGCCCGCCAGAGGCTGGGATATCACCACCATGGCAGGGCCTTGCTGACTCTGGCAAGGGTGAGTTCTTTGGTGCTGGATCTCTAGGAAGACTCATCATTCCAGCATCTACATCCAGCCACCTAATGAACCCTCCCGTTACATGGCTCCCCCGACACAGATCCCAGTTCCTCACAATTTCAAGCACTTCCCCCCTCTATCTGAACAGTATATGAAAATAAATTAGTTGCGTGGAGTATCTGTTAGGCTTTGACAAATTGAATAAATCAGTTGTAACTGGCAGCTTTATACTCACAATCTAAAATGGCAATTTATACTCATAAATATAATATGTTATGACAGGACAGAATTAATTGCACTGACAACATCAGGTTTTGATCCTACAGTAATGTACAAGATACAGTTCCCAATCACCAGACTCTAAGCTATAGGTTTGGGGTCCACTAGTCCAAAGAAAGATAAAAGAGAACTTAATAAATGGCTGAAACATCAAGGAGCTAGGTTCCCAGTCTGCCACAGAAAGTACGCTAAAGCCTGAGAAACATCCACAACATATGTTTTTTTTAAAGCTGTCATAATTTAAAGTCTCTCTAAACATCTACTGTTTAATCTAATTTTCCCTCATGAATGTCTGGCTTCAGCTCAAATTGAATCAACATTTCCATTATAAATCTCTGTTTTCACATTTTCCTGGTTTGATTGTAAAATGTCTTTACTCTGAAATATGACACAAGCAGAAGACGGAATTTTAATGTTCTTCATTGGCAAAATGGTTTTACTACAAAACCAAAAAAATCGCAGTTTTCTCAAGCCAAATGTCTAGAAATTAATCTAAGCAAAAAAGAAAAGTAAAATTCTGTAGAAGAGTTTTCAGTTACAAACGCTGAGATTCTAAAAGAATAATCTGCCAAGTTATTATTAATATTAATTGCTATACATCTAAAGAAATTACATTTAACTTGAATATGAATGTGTACCAGGAGCCTATGTCCAAATGCTACTAAACGCCAAACATTAACACATCAAATGCATTGTGCCTCACAGTAAGGAATGCTGTACTCTATGATTAGATAGACGCCTTTTAACAAGTTACTTAGTGAAGAATGTATTATGAATGTTGAAAAGCAACAAAAAATTAGTATTAGTCATTTTTATTAGGCCTACTGATTTTCTACATATTAAAACAGAAACATAAGTGAGGCAGACTGCTCATAAAAGAGATTTAATGTTCCATCAAAGTTATAAATGTTGGAGTCTCAAGTGACTTTCTCTTAGGGACATGTTCTGTAACTAAAACAGGCGAGAATTCTCTGAAACTTGGATTCCAGCAGCTGACAGAGCAAAGGGCACACACTGCCTGGGAAGGGATACCGAGCACTTGTCAAGGAATCTGGTGAGAAGAGATCTGGCTGCTAGGTCAGAGATAAGGACACTGAGGAAACACAAGAGGCCTGAGATCGGACAGCCAGGAGCTGGGAAAGGGGGAAACAAGTCTATGTTATCTAAAAACCCGGTTATCCCATTCCAGCATGGGCCTGCTCTCTTTAGCAATGCAGCCTCGCCTCAGTAAGCCTGAAGCAGAATATTCTTATACCAGACAGCACAAGGTCTGGTGTATGTAGATGGTTTTCACATGCAAAACACCTTTAAGGAAACTGGAGGGAATCTAACTTAAGGCCTGGGAATTAGAAATGCTTAAAACTATATTCTAACCTTGAGGGTCCCAACCAACCACTTTCCTGGCCTCTTGAATCACTGCTTATGAGGAACCACTTTCCTCTCACCCTGTTTCAGATGGTATGTGACTGACACCAGTGATGCAAAGCCCAGGGACTGAGAAAAATGAGCCCACCAGATAAAGAGCCGTTAGGCTGAAATCAAAGACAGCCTACATCATCATTAAAAATCTGTAAACAGATTGGTGAAAAAGGGTTCTCCAAAAAGGAAAAAGAAAACAAACAAAAAGTCACAAGTTCTAAATCCAGTAAGTTCCTTCTGTTTCTCTTGGAACTGCAATATTGCTATGGGGGTTTATTTCACTATATAAGTAATTATTTCACTATATAAGTAATAAATTATTTCACTATATAAGTAATAAATAAAAAGTTCTTCTGCCTAAAAAAAATTAAGATGACTGATAGTAATTGAGGTGATAAAGAGTCAAAAACCAATTTCTCTTGTGTCCAAATATTTGGGATGTCTGATGGCTGAAGATGTTTTATCTCAAACAATGTACTTTAATTTGCAACTATTCTTTTCTATACCACATCATGTCATAATTACTTTATAAGCCAAGCATGGTGGTTCATACCCATAATCCCAGCACTTTGGGAGGCCACAGCAGGTGGATCGCTGAATCTCAGGAGTTTGAGACCAGTCTGGGCATGGTAAAACCCTGTTTCTACAAAAAAATAGAAAAATTAGCCAGGCATGGTGGTTTGCATCTGTAGTCCCAGTTACTTGGGAGGTTCAGGTGAGAGGATCACCTCAGACTGGGGAGGTTGAGGCTACAGTGAGCTGTGATTGTGCCACTGCACTCCAGCCTGGGTGACAACGTGAGACCCTGTCTCAAAAATAAATAAATAAACAACAATAATAATTACATCTGTATTAATTTGTAAATACAGAGTGTCCTATTTCTTGGAACAAGAAATTCTGATCAATAAAATTAAGAAATATTCGTATGTACATAAGTATGCAACTAAACCAATAGTATAACAGCAAAACATTAGAGCTTTTAACAACAATAGTAGCAATACATCCCTTTATGGTTCTCACATTAAAAATAAACTAAAATTCAAAAGATAAATAAAAAAATGAAGCAACAAGGAACACTTCACAAAATAGGAAAATGATAAATTTTCTTAACGTAAAAATCCCTAAGGCTTTGGTTTTGTGTCTATCACCCTTGTTCAGCGGAAGCAATGGTGTAATGATGGGCTGTGGAGTCAGATGCCAAGGTCTGAACCACAGCTCTGTTTACCAGACCATGTGCAGACAGGCAAGTTAGCTAACCTTTGTGAGCCTCCATCTTCTCATCTGTAAAATGGAGAATTAAGAGGACCTAACTCACAGGAGTGCTGTGGGGGATTAAATGAGCTGAGGCAGGTAAGGCTTAGAATTGTGCTGTTAGTGTTCATTCATGATCCTTAAACCAGCTACATATAATCTTTCTACCCCTAATTATGATATTTAAGCTTATCCATTATTCATTCACTGATTACAGACATCCTAAATGACAAACATATCCTAAGTGTCACTCATTTTATAATAAACATTAATCGTTTAAGGTATCTGTGATAGTCTCCCAGGCAAGTTCTCTACCTTATCAGTGAGGAAATGCTTGTTTTAAACTCTCACTAACATTGGTTAAATATAAACAACACAAAGTCTCAGTAATTTCAAAGGCAGCAGCATACAGCTGAAATATCTCCATTTTACCACAGGTGAGAACACGGTCAGGCCAGGATGGGGGCAAGATGGGGATCTTCTCCTGGCACCTGGTTCAGCAGGCCACTGGGCAGTTGAGGGCATGAACAGGAAACATCCAGGCATGTCAGACAAGGGGAGGGGCATGGGGCAGACTAGGAAGGTCTCCTAACCCTACAAACACCCACTTTCCTTCTTAAACACAGAGGGCAGCAACTGGCACTCAGCAGGAGTTATACCTCCAGAATGACTCAGAGTGAAAGAATGTCTGGTACCTGTGCAATATCTGATCCTTTCAAAGCATCGTTACACATGAGGGCACTCACTCTGTACGTCACCAACTCCCTTTCCACAGATTCCCCAACACCACTTTCTATTAAAACCTTTTCACCATTGGCACTCAAACAGTATACTTAAAATTGCTGGTTTCAAATTATCCAAAGAGAAGCAGCACAGAGAATGCTGCTATCCTTAAGATCTTTTATCATGCTAATTCCTACTTCATACAATCTTAAAGTCCCCTAAGCTTAGTGCTTTGTGACGCTCCTCCCCACCCTATACACGCATGTGTTTGTACACACATATAACTGAGAAGAAAAACTTTCAATAACTTTATGGTCACACGAAGGTACAATTTGAGTAGAGAGCTCAAAATTTCCCAGCCATCAAGAATGTGACCGTGGGTGGGTAAGCTGACTCACCACTAAAAAGAAAGACAAAATTTGACCTCAGCATCTAAACCTGCAAGTGTATATAGAATATCATGTTCTTTTTTCTATTTTAGTTACCTATTCAGACAGCTGACGAATATTCCCGAGATGAAAGTTTTATCTACCTTATTTTCTACTCCTCTTAATCCTGTTTTGATTGCTGGTGGAAGTAGCAGTCACATGTTCTGTTTATAGCAGCACAGAATGAAAATCCTCTCCTCAGAGTTTCCTTGTCAAGCAAACAGCAAATCTCTTTATTCACCATCTTCAGTTCATAGTCTCCAGCCTTCTACCAGGCTAATACACAAATTACTGCAGGTGAAGCACCTGAACTCCTCTGTCTAACCTGATGCCAGTCGAAACCCTTGGGCTAGGGTCTTATCCAGGGCTTCTTGGTAACTAGCAGACACCTTAGGCAAGGCCCTGAGGGGTTCAAAGGAATCTGAGTCCTTCCTAGTACTTCCAACTGCAAAAAGTCTAAGGGTCTGCCACTCAAAGGTCAAACTAGAATATTCAAAATCACTTAAACTTCATTTGGCCAAGAGAAATTAAGTCGTTTCCTACAAGTCAAACAGCCCTGAAAACCACCTGAACATCTTCAATGACAGGAGTAGATGTAATAGGAGATTTCCCCTTTTGCATTTTTGCCTTCAATTCTGCACTCCTCAAGTAGATCTGGGCTTACTACCTCAGAAATTTGGTACACAGCATCACCAGGCCAACACGCATGAAGACTGACGTTTTAGAGGAGAGGATCTCATGCAGGTTGTACAGGAATAGCAGAGAACTGACCTGGGGCAGCTCTCCTCTCAATCTGCGCCTCCCCATTCCCCCATGCTCACCTTCCAGAACCAGCTAGAGCTGGGATCCCAGCTGCACCCTGTGGCCAGCCCTCTCTCTACCACGAGTCTGAGGACAGCCCTCCTCCTTTAGAAAGTCCCAGTGACCTGTCAATCTAGAACTGGCTCCTCTGAGCTTAATTCTACCAGTTTTCGTTATTCATTCTTACTTCTGTGCAGACTACAAGGTCAAAACAAAAATGAAAGGTCTGTGTCTAACTTGTCCCTGCAGGATGGAGAAAGCTGCATGGTGCCCAATACCAACACCTGTATCACATGTAAAATAGTGTCCAGCTCCCAGCAAGTTCGAAGTTCAAACAGAAAGCACCAACACTGAAAGCAAAATAGCAATGAAGTGGCACCTTCAAACTGGGGTCTTCATTTCACTGAGCCAACCTCTGCCATGACAGCCTCTCTGCAAACTTTCATTTGTTCTGACTCTCCAACACCTGTTTCCTCCACTGCCTATTCCCTCTCACTGAGGGAAGGAACTCACAGTCAGAGGACACTCAAGTGAGTCAGGAAAATAAGTAAGACAGCAAAGGTCAACCAGGGGGTATCTCTGACAATTTCCGTAAGTGTTAGAGGAGAGGATGGCAAAAGGATAGAATGGAAGGAAAGGGAGAAGGGAAAGCAACTGGAGAAAAAAGAGAAAAATGCAAGAAGAAAACTGGGTCAAGAGAAAAAGAAATTAGGTAAATGCAAGAGGGAGAAAGAAAGGAAAGAATATGGATCTAGTTTGTAAAATTTAAAATTTGACCAGAATTATCATTATTATTATTATTATAAGCAATAGTCAATGCCTTCATCAGGCACCTTGCCATTAACACTCACGGAGCACTCACTGTGTGTTGGCTGTTATATCAAGTCTTTAAGAATGTATCTCTCATAATAAGGAACAAGATCATGTCCTTTGCAGGGACATGGATGGAACTGGAAGCCATTATCCTCGGCAAACTAACACAGGAACAGAAAATCAAACACTACATGTTCTCACTTGTAAGTGGGAGCTGAACAATGAGAACACGTGGACACAGGGAGGGGAACAATACACACTGGGGCCAATGGGAGGGGCAGGGGAAGGGAAAGCATCAGAATAAATGGCTAATGCATGAAAGGCTTAATACCTAGGTGATGAGTTGACAGGTGCAGCAAACCACCGTGGCAAACGTTTACCTATGTAACAAACCCACACATGTATCCCATAACTTAAAATAAAGAATATATCTTCTGGGCTTGCCATTTATTAATAATTTATTATTTTTCAACAAGAAAATGGCTCTAGATGGTCTACTAGGTATATTTAACAAAATACCATTTGGAAATAAGGAAGACAGAAAACCTTAAACAGTAGGTTCTATGAGTTTCCTGAACTCTAAGGCCCAAGTGCAAATAAGGCTTTCTTTAACAAACCAGATAGATAATTTATTTTTCCCCAAAAACTCCAGGTTTACTGACGCTGAACAAGTCCTAAATTCTTTTCTTGACAATATCTGCATCTCTGAGTTAAGCAAGTAAGTGGGTATTTCAGTTCTTGAACAGTAAAAGTGTTTTAAACTTAGACTTTCCCATCAACTTTAGCCACTCATTTGATGTTTTTTACTGATATTTAACTCTTTAGAAATAATGAAAGAACAACACATTAACACCTTCAGAAGCCCCATTTTCAGTACACCCTCTCAAATAAGCCCTCTCCAGGAGCATTCTTCACAAAAGTAGAGTTCATTTCTATGGTCTGGGTGGCAAGGACTGCCTTATTCCTACAGAATAAAAAAATAGGTAATCGTGAGGAGGAACTGGGGCAGGGGAAAGAGTGTTAAATCTTGGGCTGAGCCTTAAATCTATCTCCCTCTCTGTGTAATTTTAAAAATACCTATCTAAACCCTTAACAGAAGACACACAGTATTTTTATTAATGTTTTTGTACAAGATTACATGTGATACATAACAATGTCTCTGAATATTTAGCATTTGTAGTGAATGATGTAATAATTTAAAGTTACCAGTATGATAAATACAAATAGCACTGGACTGCTACCATCTACTTAGGTAACTTGGGAAAGTCTCTCTGCGATATATACTAATTTCTCTACTGCCTGAAAAATGATTATTTTAAATAATTATCAATTTAGTTAAACCTCAATACAATTATTTCGAGGATACTCAACATAGAGATAGTGAGGTGATGAAGCACAATCCCCTGCACTTATGCTATGCTTAAAGATACTTAAAGATGGAGGCATTTCACCTATCAGAAATTACTCATTTCTAGTAGCTCTAATAAGATGCATTTACTGTATGCAAAGTGTACTCTCATACACAGTGGGTATTTACTTTATCATAAAGTTCTAAAATGCATCTACTCTAGTCCTAGGGCACCAGAATGACCTTCATAAACATATACCTGCTCATGTTCAGTCTTTCAAAACCTGCAAAAATATTCATTTTCCCTCTGACAGAAAATAAAATGCAAATTGTCCAGCCTAGCAATCAGGACCCTCCCAACTTGACCCCAAACAACTGTACTTCCCACTATCCAAGAGGTCAGGGACTAAGTTAAAGAAACTGAGGCCAAAATCCACAGAGTAAGGGAGAAAGAAAATGCCCTTACCTCAGGTGGGCTATGGACTAGGCCCTGGCAAGGTGTTTGCGTTGACACAATCTCATCTAATTCTGGTAGTCTGGGTCTTCCCACTTCAACTCCAGGGCCCAGGTGAGCCCTGTGAGGAACTGCACATTCCTTTCACTCATATATACTCCTCTCTGTGGGTCTGCAAATAGCCTAAGGCTATGAATGGAACATGCCTTGTTTGTACACACTGGTATTTGCACATGACAAAAATCAGGCTTTGCCACCTACTATTTCCCTCAGATTCAGAAAAACAGTGAAGTTTTCCAAGAATCCTCAAGAAGCTATTTTAAGTAAATTTTATAAATTTGTGCTTCTCCATGGGACTTAATTTGCACTATAAGGGTCTCTCAATGTACAGTATTATCTAACACAACCAGTCACTGTCTTCCAAAGGACAGCTTGTGACTATGCTGCTATATAAATCAAATGAAGAGACACACAGAGCAAGGCCTTGCTACTATCCTTACTGTATATGTTCATCTAGGTCTGTCTAATTAGAAATAGAAAAATGTACCATATACAAACATTAATTTGCATGATTTACCAAAACATTTTTTCTCATGACTCAAATGAATCAATATAGCTGGCCCTTGAACAACATAGGTTTGCACTGGGTAAGTCCACTTATACACATTTTTTTTTTCAATGAAACTTACACTGAGTGTGCCTGCCTCTCCTGGCCCCTTCCACCTCCTCCACCTTTGCTACCCCTTTCTCTTCCTCTTCCACCTACTTGTCTACTTGATGTATAGACCTTTATACTGGCCCACTTTCACTTAATAAACAGTAACTACATTTTCACATTTTCTTTTCTCTACCTTACTGTATTGCAAGACTACAGTATATAATACATACAATGGGCCAGGTGCAGTGGCTCAAGCTATCTATAATCTCAACGCTTTGTGAGGCTGAGGAGGGAAACAGCCTGAGGCCAGGAGCTGAAGACCAGCCTAGACAACATAGCCAGCCCCGTCTCTACAAAAAAATTTTAAAAATTAGCCAGGAGTCGAGGCATAAACCTACAGACCTAGCTACTTGGGAGGCTGAGGTGAGAGGCTCACTGATCCCAGGAGTTTGAGGCTGCAGTGAGTTACGATTGCCCCACTGCACTCGGAGTGGGTGAAAGAACTCAATCCTGTCTCAAAACCAAAACATATAAAATATAAAATATGTTAATTGACTATTTATATTATTAAGGGGCCTCCCAAACAATAGTAAGCCATTAGTAAATTTTGGAGGGAGGGGGTTGGTGCCCCTAACCCTCATATTGTTCCAGTCAACTGTACTTCAGAATGACTGAAATTTCTAAAATTACCATTAATATTTTCACATCAAATCTTCTAGATATGGGCATAGGTATACATGAAAGCATGTGCATGTATTTATGTACCCCCCAACACAAAACTTCCTTTTATTTTATCCTCTTACTCATGGAATAAGTATTGAAATGCATGGAATAAAGCACTGAACTACTTCCAAATTCTGAGATGTCTTGGGAGATAGGTGATGTTTTACATGATTTAATGGCTGTAATGACTTTCTAATATAAAAGTGCTTGAATGACAATAATGATCTTTATCTACCAAAAAGAGCATCTGCTCTAACATATTTGACAGAGGCTTGGTCAAAGTAATTAAGAAATGTGCTGGGGGAAAGGAAGAAAATAATACAAAGGTTGCTTGGGACATCCCTGCCCTGCAGCCACCATTAACTAGCAAATAAAAGATACCTAATGCACAACACAGCCATGTCTTCTTGCACAAACAGAGATAAGCACCAGAGGCCTAAAACTTTGTCATTACATTATTATCACAATCAAAAAAGCTCCAAAAGCAAACCCCCCTTTCTCTAAGGCAGGGGGTCACTGCATATGGGCATAAAGCCTACCACACTCTGAATCCAGCATATAAATTCTTTTTAAAGGCGTTAACAGGGATTATACATCTGTAAATGGGACAGGCCCAGCGACACAACTGTCTGCTCACTTTCATACCTTTTCTTCCTGAGAAAAAAACCAGGCAAAGTGGTAGATGGTTACAGAAGCATCAGAGGAGCCAACCTCATACGAAAACAAGATATTGCTATTTGCAAGAACGTTTTTAAAAATTACAAAAAAATCTGACAGCAATTTTCATGCCTTCATTTTTACCAAGCTACTCAGCAATTCTGTAGGCATTAACTCTTGTACATGGTTTCCTGTAGTACAGCACTAATAAGATAAAGCATAACTTTCACATGGACTTATACCTGGCCCACAAACAATCTACACTTATTGACTATATGATTTGTGACTTTCTATTATACAAATTACTTACTTGTTTTCAACACCTGGTTTAAAACTTTGAATTAAAGCACTTGACTCAAGTATTTATTAGGCTCCGTGTGGGTGCCTAAGCTCTCTGGAAGAACCATGGTTGGCTTTGTTTGTTTTTAATTATAGAAGTAATCTACTTACATTACAAAACTATAAGACTGAAGAATAAGTATATAATCACACATAATACTACCACCCTTACAGACGCAGCGATTTTCGTCTATTTCTTCTAACCTCTTGTTCTTGGGCTGTTTTTCCTACTAATAAGCTGAAAAATTCATAGCTTTTTATTCTGATAAAACATAATTGTTTTGAAAAAATTCAAACAGTCTAGAAAAAGAAAACACTTTTCTCAACCATTATTAACACTTTGATATAAACAGCATTCTAGTTTTCTAATTCTCCAAATGTTTATAATTTAGCAGTAATAAAATTACATGATAGTATATACATGATAATGTTCTAACCTTTTTTCAATTTATGTATTAATAACTTCTTTCCCTGTCAATAAACAAAAATCTATCTTACTTCTTTAAATAAGTCATAGCTTCCTTTAAAAGTTAAACATAGATGCAGATCTTTATGCAGAATTGCTAGACAACAGAATATAAACTATTTTTACAGGTTGAGAAGTTTCTTTCCTTCTCCTTCTAGTGTCATTACATAGACACAACCAGCAACCATACAGTCATCACACTGTGTTAGGAATGTGCAGATCACAGAAAAGCACCATTTTAATCTCCTAGTACACCTGGAGTCCTGTCTACATCTTGAGGCTAAAGAAAGCTAGAATCATTTGGATAGATAAATTGCAATAGACTGAAGTGAAGAAAAGTACACTCTGCATTTCCTAGGCAGCCAGCCAGTTATACAACATAACCTTACTTTTGCATGTAAAGATGTCCCTTCACCTTCTTCTCTTC
This sequence comes from Ateles fusciceps, assembly GCA_036589455.1. Taxonomy (NCBI): domain Eukaryota; kingdom Metazoa; phylum Chordata; class Mammalia; order Primates; family Atelidae; genus Ateles; species Ateles fusciceps. The sequence goes on from JAZHEH010002229.1 coordinate 3,329,698, forward strand.
TATACATAAAGGACTTTTCTACTGGCCTCCACAGGAGAGAAGAAAGAAAACCCTAAAAGGCCACTGTTACACCAAGACTTCACCTTTACTGACTTACCATTTTTCATCTACTTTTACTAACGGGTTTTAGGGCCCACTCCTCTTTTGTAAGAGGCAATACACTTTATGAACCTCCCATTCTGTCTAGTAAAAGATTTAACAGGAAGACTCCCCATCCAGGCAATCAATGGCACTGAATGATAGCATACAGGGTACCAGACAGCATGGCACCTGACTTTGAAAAGATGCCTGGGGTAATCACAGACATGCTCTAACCTACTCTGCGTGGGCAAACTGAACCAAAAACACACAAATAGTGCACTAATGAACACAGTTCATTCCGTTCACTGACTACACATCTAGGATGTTTCACGAACTGTGTAGGACAGTCGGCATTTTGGAATACAACAGCTCAGTTCCTAAAAACAAGTCTAGTAAAGGAAAGAGACATGCACTAAGACACGCTGATAGCAATATAGTGAAAGAGATAACAGCACTATGAATGAATCAAGAAGCAAACAGCAAACTGTCAGGGTGGGACTGGTCAGGAAGATTTCTCAGGAGAAACAAACACTCAGATAGATCCTCAAGGATGAGTAGGAGGTCTGCCAGGTGGAGAGAAGAGACAAAGGCATTCCAGACAGAAGGAGCAGCTGGCAAAATTAAAGCATGACAGAGCACTGGAAAATTGCAGAATATAAATCAGTACCTGCTTGACTATGCAAAGGAAATCTCTGAAAGAATACACAAGAAACTAGTAACACGAATAAACTGCAAATACCAGTAATACTGTAAGGAAGTGGAGGGCGGGCAGAGGTGGGAGACAACTTTTCACTGGCTATGCTTTAGAAAGTATGAATATATCTTTCTAAATAAATAGAATTTTAAATAAATAAGAAATAAAACTAACTCTTGCCCTCTACTCCATGAAAAAACCAGCATTTTTTATGCAGAACTCACAGCTGGGATAAATAACAGACAGGAGACTGGTACACACAGCTCTTCCCCAAACCCTGTCTGAATGACCCTGGAATACGGGGACGCAACCCTCACAAGATGAAATCACCCTTTCTGGGTAAGGTGGTCTCTGTGTAACAATCAAGAAATCCCTGGGGACAGAATCACAGGTCTTGTTCTACTCAAGCCTGTTTCCAGAGCCATCGTTTTCACAGTATTAAAAATGTGCTCTAATGATCACTGTGGGGCGGGGTGAGGGCAAGGTGGGGCAGATAAGAGTGATAAAAAGTAAAAAGTTTGAAAATCACCAATCTAGGGGAAGAACACCAGCATCATCTAAATCCTACGTTATTCAAAGACTTTCTGAGGCCTCTACAGTGTTTAAGGAAACAATTCCTATTGATAAGTGATTAGCCAACATTATCTCACCCAGTACATATCTCATTTCCAGATCCCTTGATCTTTAAGCAGTTTCCTTCAGAATAATAAACACCTAGTAAAGATCCCTAGCCTGCTGACTGTGAATGTAAGGACAAAGACGCAAGCGACTGTTCTCAGTGGCAGCTTCAACATGGGTGCTGTGCAAACGTGGCCTCCTGATACACAACAGCACACATGGTCTGACACACAATTGGCTGTCCCAAAATGTGATTCTAGGTCTTCTCAAACACTAATCCCGAGAACAAGTAGAAAGCCAATTTTCTAGAGAAATGATTACATAATCCACTTTTTACAGACAGGCTCTTCTACAGAGTAATTACTTGAGTAAAAGAAAAATAAACACTAGTATGATTACTATAGCAATCATGAACGTGCTGAAGGCAGGGCCCAAATCTCCAAGGTTCTAATGGATTCTATAAACCACAGATTTGAGAACTGTACAGCTTTCTTCTTGCAGCTCCCAAGATGTGGGCTTAGTATGATAAGCAAACATAGCTGAAGAGCCACCCCCTACTCCCCAGGGGATATTCTCAGACTACAAACACCCTCATTCGTCACCTCTATTTGCTTCCAACCTCCGTATATACTTTTCTCAATTCATAATTGGTGTGAAACCCAGAGTATCTTAATTGTTTGGTATCCACCTTCCCACAATACAAAGTCTCATGGAAGACAAAATATTTGTTTTATAACCCCAAACAATGATAAGTTCAATAAATATACTTCATTCATTTACTCTTTCAATAAATATGTAGTAACACCCCTACCTGAAGGCAGGTAACAAGCCCAGCACTGCAGGAGTAGTGAAAAGAGGGACATGGCAAGGCCTCCCACAGTCTGGGGAGTAGTGTAAACCACACACTCCAACAGGATCCGGGCTCCTCTGAACAGAGGGGGCCCAGACCAATTGTCAGAACAGGACAGGACACATTGCAGAGGGATGGCATGGATCCAGGCAGGGGACGCAGCCTCTGTGAAGGCACGAAGGGAGAGCGAGCAGGGTCCGTGCAAGGACACAAAAGGAAAGCGAGTGGCAGATGAGATACAGAAGTGGAAAGGCCGAGGCCAGCTAGGCAGGGAGGAGCAGAGGCTTCTGGAGAGCCCAAGGGGCTGATGTACAGCCAGAGGCTTGAATAACTCTGAAAAAGGGGATTCTGCAAGAAATAACATGGGAAACACAAGGAGGAGTTTCCTCTTACTGGTCAGGATTTGCACACCAAAAGGGACATGGAGCCTTGATGTTAGGCCTGCACCACCAGCACCTTGTCCTCCACACAACTCAAGTGAGGTCTCCCCCCCCACCAGAGGTAAGAGGCGTAGCAAGCAAAGTCCCCACTCCACTGCCCTCACTTCCAGCTTGCCTGGATGACCTCCCAGTGCCCTCCTTTTGGCTGACACAGGACCTTCCCCCTTGACCATACATCCACCTTTTTTCCTCTTAGGACTTGACTGCAAAGGTTTCTAGCCTTACACCGTCATCCTTTTCAACTTGCCTTTCACTCTTCCCAGTGGTTTTCTCTAATTAATCCCAAAAGAAGAGATCTGAAAGCGAAATCCTCACAGTTGTAGAAAAGATATACAGAATTAAAGCTGACCACTTTAGAGCGTAAGCAGTTGGTAGAAAAAAGCCAGGTAGTATAAGAAAACTCTCAGGAATTGTTAACATGCAAAATGATTGAGATCAGCGTGTTATCTGATGTTGATGGGAGCTTCTATTATGTGGGAAATTTACGTAAGTGGGACACATTTTTCCCTAATGATTATAAATAAGTGAGGCAGGGTACCACTATTCAGCAAAAATTGGGGGGGGGGGGATTGAGGAGAGGAACTGAAGTACAATAAGGGAGGAAAAACTAAGCTTTTCCTCAAACTGAAAAATCTGCTGATCCAACTTACATTTTAAGTTTCAACATAAAAATCACTGGTCAATATTATTTTTCTTCTTGATCATTTTTATTTTATTTATGTTGCTAATTGACTATACCACTGCTGCCTTAGATTATAATAACCAGCAGGGAGACAGAATGGCGCTCTACCATCATCCTGAAGCCCAGCCACCCACAGGCAGAGACTCTTAATAAATACAGTGTGATGGTGATAACCGTGACAGTGAATTCTTTTTATTTCTGTGCAGAAATGGAGAATAGCTATTCAAATGCCTGAAGAGGGATTACACACTTAACTATCTGTAAGACAGAACTCAGAATTTTGCTAATCTGTAACTACCCACTCTCATTTCAGATTTTTGTTGTGGTTGCTGCATGAAATATTTATTAATAATGCTACTTCATTAGTTTACCAAATGGCATCTTGCTGTATTCAAAGGAGAGTGTTCATTACTCAAAAGACCATCTGTCTAACAGTTCAACAGAAGGTTTAAGTAATCACGATTTAGTGCAGGATGTATGGCTGCATTATATGAAGTCAAATATTTGCATTTCTCAGTATTTTAAATATGAACGTTCTTATCCAGCCACCCGCCACAAGTCAGACTTAATTACTATCTATTTTCAAACCAATACAGAAATTTCAATACAAGGATAGCTTTAACATAAGCAAACAGGATTGCCAACCACAAGAGTTTGTGCAGCCACCTTCATTTATATAAGAAATAATCCTGACAGCAGCAATATTTTCAACCAGAAAAGCAGTTAAACACCATTACACAAATCAGAAGAACATTTGGAAAAACAGCTGATTCTGCCTTTTGGAGCATTAATAATTGTGGCTGTTTTTGCTACTATGATCAAAATTAGCAGCAGCAGCAGTAGCAGCAATGTTAATTTCATTTAAAGGTATCCAACACTACCGTCTTCATAACATAGACAACAGCATCAAGGCTGGCAACTCTTCTCCCCTGGGGGAGGTGATGTATTGAGAAAACTTGAGAGGTGCGTGGGCTAAAACAGACAGAAACACTCAAGTCCTCTTTCCAAACTGTTATTTAAAATATTCAAGACTATTAAAATATTCAATAATATTTTAAATGGAAAAAAAAGGGGGGGAGAGCAACATGGAGGAGGCATTGCTAAGTCAACTCACCAGGACCTGGTTTAAAGCAGAGAGTGCAGTTGAGGACAACGAAACAGAAACAGTGGACTGGGAGTGAGGAGACAGGTAAAGACCAACCAGGAGTGAAAACAGCAAAGACTCTGGAAAAAAAAAAATCAAGCCTGAATGGGAATCCTCCTCCCACCACCTATTAGCTACTAGGTGGCCCCAGACGAACCACTGTGCGTTTCTAAGTCCGTTTTCTCATCTGAAAAGAGTTAATGAAGGAAAACAGAAGGGTTGGTAGGAAGATTAGATGAGATAATAGAATGCATGTGGCTGGGACCTAATAGGCACTCCAAAACCAAAAAACAAAAACCACAGAACACTGGTTTAGTCCCTTCTCTCATGTTCTCTTAAAATAAGTTCTGTTTTTATTATATGACCCAGAACCAGCTCTTTCTCCATCTGTAAGAGAAAAGGGGTAGACCTGAAACACTTCCTAAGAGAGGAGTCCTCACAACTTCTACACCCAGTATCTAAGGAACATTGGCTGCCAGCAGGTTTACTGCTCCATGCTCACTGGGGGAGGCCTAAGAACAAACTAGTTAACAATGAAATGAGGATGAGCCATGAGAATTTGAAAAATTAAAAATAATGAAGGACAATGTCAAACTGACAAAGTAGCAGTACTCCCAAGAAAAGTAGTGAGCATTTCCAGGAAGGAGAGAGGCAGTGGGATAGGTGAGAAAGTGGCCTGGAAAGACTCTTCACCCTCCGCAGAGGGAAGAGGCCGAGCACCCCAGGCTGCCCACAGCCCCACAGAGGAGGAGGGCTGAAGGGCTACACTGGAGCAAATGAGTTGATTCCTGTGAACAGTAAAAGCCTTTTAAAAACCTAAAGCCAGAGTAATAGTTGTTTAGCTGATGAGTTGAGCCTTAAAAGCCAGGCCAAGGAATTTTAAGTTTTCCATGAGAACAACAGGTTTTCAGGCCAGAGAGGGTTAGATTTATATAAAGTATTTAGCGCCCAGTGCCTCACAAAAAGCGAGCACTGATTAAATGTCAGCTTTTAATAACACTGATAACAATATGCTTATATACTACATTCACCTGGCACAATAGGTTTTTCTTAATTCTTAGGTAAAAGGTTGAAATCATGAGATTGGTAGGTCTCACTGACTTATGAAACTGGTAACTTGCCTGACACAGACTAAATTAATTAGTAAATATTTGTTTTCTGTTTGTTTTTGTTTGTTTCTTTTTTAGAGAAAGGGTCTCTCTCTCTGTCGCCCAGGCTGGAGCACAGTGGTGCAATCACAGGGCTCAAGGGATCCTTTTGTCTCAGCCTCCCAAGCAGCTAGGACTATAGGTGTGTGGCATCACATCAGGCTAATTTTCTACTTTTTTTTTTTTTTTGCAGAGTTGGAGTCTTGCTCTGTTACCCAGCTTGGTCTTGAACTCCTGGGCTCATGTGATCCTCCCACCTTGGCCTTCCAAAATTTTGGGATTATAGGCGTAAGCCACCATACACAGCCAGTAAGTATCTGTTGAATCAAAGAATGGTTAAGTGAATGGATTATATCTAGCAAACGACTGGATAAGAGAAAGAGATAATATTAATGAAATAAAAAGCAGATTCTTGTATTTTAACACCACAAAAATGGACATTACAATTGAAACAGGAGAGTTCTCTGACCCCCCTCTGCTGGACATGTCATAGGGATGTGGCATTCCTTATGGAAGGGGGAGTACGCATACTGGCAGGTGCAGGAACTGAGTAGCTCTTTTGGGCTCCGGCCACACAGTAGCATCTAGAGGTGGGTGCCTGTGGCTCCCAAAGCCCCAGTGGGCATGCTATACAGCATTTAGCTCTGCCATCTGCAGACGGCTTAAGTGTCAACCAGCTCGAGGTCCTCTTGGTACTTGGGTTCTTATCCGGAGTCCAGGAAGAATCAGGTCACACACAGATTTGAAGGACAGTGAATGCAGGGATTTTATTGGGTGGCGGAGGTGGCTCTCAGCAGGATGGATGGCGAGCTAGAAAAGGGGTGGAGTGGGAAGATAATCCTCCCCTGGAATTTGGCCATCCAGTGGCTGATCTCCCCCAACCACCCCTAGCCGAACTTCTCTTGATGATCATATGCTCTTTCTCGTCTCGACTTCTCGGCTGCTCTTCTGCTCTTAGGTTCATCTGCTTGTCTGCTCATGGAGCCTGAGGTTTGGGGTTTATATGGGTACAGGATAGGGGGCGCAGAGGGCCAAAGGCAACATTTGGGCATGAAAATAGGAATGCCTGTTCCCATTTAGGGCCATGGGTTTCCAGGCTTGGGGGTGGGGCCTTTGCTGGGGGAACTGCCCTCTTCTACCCAGTATTTCCCTGTTTCCTGTCTCTTTTCCATATCACTATGTGACACTTGTCTCTGGCCTCAGCTACACGTGGAAAGTGGTCAGGCTGCCAGGAGGCAAGGACCCAGCACAGGATTTAGATAGAGAGTTAGCTGCTCAACTGTCTCCTATATTTATACTCTTACCCCTGAGCATCCATTTAATGTTTTCTTCCCCTTATAAAATATATGTCTAAGTCATCTTCTACCATAAAACTCATTTTAAAAATCAGCCTTTTCTGTAGTTTGTGAATATTTATCTCCATTATCAGACAAACTCCAAGAGTACAAACACATATTTATATTCATTATAGAGGTGAGCCATCTGTAAGTGATCAATAACAATTTTCTCATAAAGAACAGAAAAGGCATCAGCAAAATGAAAATTCTGATAATCCATGTTCATTCTTTCATTTAAGCATTGATTAAGAATTTACCAAGCAGCAAGACCCCATGGCAGGCAATGAAAAATACCTAAGGCAAGCACCCTAAACTAGTGCGGGAGGCAAGATTAACAAACAGATCTTTCCACAACACTGGTTTCAATCTCTAAAAAGTTATTTTTTTCCACCAGAGTAACTATTTAGAATCAAAATGGATACATTTGGTTTTAAATGTCTATCTTCATCTCCTGTCTGTCTCTCTCAGAGATAAATGTTAACAAGCACTAGAATTAGTCATCAGAGCAATAGAAGAGAAGGACTAAGGGAGAACAATCTAAAGACAGACACAGCCAGTCAGTGGCTGGACAGTCTGAAACTTCAATAACAGGACACAATACCAAGGAGAATGTCTCATACAGGAAACGATATGTTTAAGTGGCTGCACTAAAAGAGGGGATTATGAAATGAAATATTTACATTTAAAATCCTATTTTTAACAAACTTACTTTATCCAGCCTCTCAAATTCCAAAGCCTTCAACAGGAAAAGTCTTTCCACAATGCTACCCTAAAAATAGTTCCCTTTATTCTTTCTCAGGGTACCATTTAGATTTCCCTTCAGTTTGCTTTTGCAAGACCACTGGGGTCATGAAGAATGAAACAACTTATTTTAACTAGAGAGCGATATTTATGTAGTGCACACATATCCTGACACTATCACACACGTGCTGATGTTTTCTTTCTAGAACTGGGATCTGCATCAGCCATGTTTGGTGTGCACCCTGGCCTTGCAGCTGTTGTGCTGTCAAGTTGGGTGTTGCTCCCAGGCATTCCACGGAGTTTCTTGGTTTAATTTTATCTAACAGGCTAAAAAGGGTACAATTATTTTTTATCAAAATAACAATAAGGAAATAACTTTAAACAATGAATTTCTGAGTGAAAGAATCTGCACATCATACATTTGTGTCTGTAATTAGCAAAATTAAATGTCCCTTTCTCTCTGTCAAGTATTTGGCTTGCTTCCTCATAATAACTGTCCATAGAATAAAAGCAAGTAAGTTAAACCAGAAATAGAGTTTACAAAGTTCTGGACATTAATTATTCAATTTTGGCGGAGGCTTTTACTTTAAAATCAGTTATAATACAAACATCTGAAAAACTTCTAGGTTCTAAATCACATCACTAATCTCAGCAGTTCTGAAAAAACAAGTAGCACTCCTATCGAACAAATGAAACCACCCAAGCATTATTTATTTTTCAACTGCACTACTCCCATTCCTAAAATTAAGCAGAAAAAAAGTTTTCAGACTCCAAAATTCACCTCCACCAGTAATCTGAAGCCAGAGTAGGAGAGCAGGTATTTGTGGAGCCACGTCTGAATGTAATTCTATTTACAATGCCATGCTTTGCCCCCCTAACGCCAACCTGGAGCAGCATAATCCCACCCTGATCTTTATCACCTCCATCTGGAGGGAGAAGTCAGGTTCCTCAAGGCATACTTTTTTTTTTTTTTGAGACTGAGTCTCACTCTGTCCTGTCACCCGGGGAGGAGTGCAGGGGTGTGATCTCGGCTCACTGCAACCTTCGCCTCCCGGGTTCAAGCAATTTTCCTGCCTCAACCTCCTGAGTAGCTGGGATTACAGGTGCAAACTACCACTCCTGGCTAATTTGTGTATTTTTAGTAGAGACGGGGTTTTACCATGTTGGTCAGGCTGGTCTCAAACTCCTGACCTCATGATCCGCCTGCCTCAGCCTCCCAGACTGCTGGAGTTACAGGTGTGAGCCACTGCGCCCCAAGGTGTACTTCTAACCAGAACTCCTGAAGACAGACTAACCAAATACCTAATTAATAGAGAGAATAAGCTACAATTGCACCACCATAGATAGGCTCTCACTGAAACTATCACCAGTCCAAGACAAAGCAGACAGCTGATAATACAACCCACTTTTTTCAACCCCCTCTAACAAAGCCTCAACAGCCAAATGTAATCTAATAATTAGCATATGTAAGAGTAAAGGTCCAGACCATGACATCAGCTTCACAGAAAAATCAGCAGATTCAAAAAAGATCCACAGAGCCTATGCGATCTTCGAAAATTCTAAATAAATGAAAGGATGAAAGGACAGAACAGCAGGAGACAGAGAATTCTACACTCCAAGTCCTAGAAAGCACAATACAACATTTTTAAACAAAACCATTCTGCAAATTCTCTATTATAGGGGAAAAAAAAGTCCTTGAATAGCATTTTGCAGAGACGCCAAGCCATAGTTAACCCAGAAGACTGTCAACAGTTCAAGGATCACCTAAACTTGCTGAGAGCCACTGAAGAGCTAACACAGGATTCCTTAAAGATGACATTACTGCTAAAGATAACACGAGCGCACACATTCTGAAATATCTGTAGCAAGAACTCAGGATCCACTAAGATGTTTAAAGAAGTTTAATGTATACATGTGATAAAAGCTTACCTTTCGGTCTGTTACAAAAGTTACAGAGGAATGAACTGAACTCAACTAAATTTCTCTCAACAAGGGCTTTGCTGGCAGCTCCTGCCCCTCCAATTTACCCAACATCTATTTCATCTGCTGGCATGTCAGGTTTTCTGTTGTTGCTGCTGCTGTTACTTAACTTAAAGATAATCAAACAATTATCTCAATTACATTTTTAAAAGACAGAGTGGACCCAAAACGTCTTTCCTTCCTTTAGTGACCAGGTATGGCCATAGCGCAGTTTAACACACCAGGTGATACATTCTACAAATGAGCTCTGATGCTGCATAAACAGTGATGGGAACAGAATCCATGCAACTCAAAAGGCAGCTATCAATGGCACATAAACCCCATTCAGATACGGAGAAACCAGACAGATAAGTGTGTCACCTGGTAAAAACTAACAGAGACAGAAACAAGATAAAGTCAAAAGAAATTATGTGTCTTCAGGAGCCGTTATCAATCGCACTTAAGAATCTTTGAACTTTTGCTTTGTAAAACTAGGGATCTTATCCTCTCTTATACAAACAGTTAAAAAAAAATTGAAAAGCTCCAAGTTAGTAAACACTGGGGTCAGACTTAAGTCTGCAAAAAGACAGATAAGGCAATTTACCCAGGAAAAGTTAAAGCACACTTCTCTGAAAGCTCATTTAATTTCCCTCTATTTTTTTTAGATTCAGATAACAAAATCTCAAGGATTTTGCGGTCCTTGAGATTTTGAGGATGGAGGCAATCGTTGGGCCAGGAGACACAGGTTAGCTCTGGGACAGCAGTCAAGAATGGAGAGAGAAGCCATGTGGATGAAATCCCACACCCAACAAAGGTAAATTTTTACCTGTGCTCTGTGAGCAAAAGAGGATTCACAAAAACTCATGAAGGCAGCTCAATAAAACACCGAACTAGAAGGGCAGAGGCTGACACTGCACAGCGCCTGTGCAATCCACAGTAGGTTATGGTGAAAACGTCTGTGGAGCTGGTCTCATTGCTGTCACACAGATTCAGCAGGCGTATAGGACAAATAGGAAGATATAACCTACACTGAATGCCTGCCAGGGGTTGGGCTCCATTTATGGTGTTCGCTTCTACCTATGATGCCTCATAATGTGGTTATCAGTCTCCCTGTTAAGATGTGCGAAAAAGGACTCTGACTTTAAAAGCAGCTTTTCAATAGTGGAAGTCACATACAGTAGGGGTAGGTGTTTAACTTTGGTCAAAGGTTACAAAAATCTCCTTGTGCATTTCCTTCTATGCAAATCATTTACTATCCTAACCCCACAACACATCAGGCCCCACCAAAGAATGACTTCAACCAGTCTTTCCATTCCCAGCCAGTGAGTTTCCTCTCACACTCTTGTTAATCCAAACTCCAGGTACTTTGAAAATTCCAGTATTCCAAATAGTATTTCCCCTCCAGCTACCGTGGCTTCTACGTGTTCTCACCATCTCTGGCAAGCCACAGCTCTTGCCCTATTCCGTGCTCTGACAGACATAACCCAACATTACCACTGTTTGTTTACATGCTTGTCTAGCCCATTAGACTGAGGATGGAGAAATCAGAGAAATCCAGTCAATGCTGTGTTGTCTTGCCCTGCCTAACAAGATACCTGGCACAGTAAAGACACAAAAGATAGTCAGCTAAATGAAACACTGCCAGCATGTGCTGAGAAGTGTCAACAGGCCTAACACCCTATACCAGCATGACACTGACTGTAACATCACCAGTCCATAGATAAATCATATATTTGAAACATTTAGACATTATTTTTATATAGATCATTATTCCACATCACCAAAGTAGGGTCTGCATGGAGAGTAAGCCAGAACAAAAGCCTTACTGGAAAAAGGGACAAGTCATAGCTGCACTGTTCAAAAAGAACCCTACCTGGAAAGCCAGGTACCATAGGCTTTTATCTCACACAGTGAAACCTCCCCAGACAGCTTGAAATGAGGAGAAAGGATAACCCACTGAGACTTAAACTTCAAAGAGCAAGAAGCCTTGAGGTCTGTGAGATTTGACTGTATCCTAATTAATGGCAAAACATAATTAAAGAAAGAGTTTTGGTCAGGAACTGGGGACATGGAAAAGGAGTATCTTGGAGGAAATTTTGGCATCCAGAGGAGAAAGAACCTCAGCCACCAGATGGGGAGTCCCCCTTCTGGGCAGTCCTTGCCTGAAGCCAGTAATTGTTCACCTCACTTCTCTCCCTGGTTCTGATGGCAAATGTGCCAAGCAACCTTCAGACCTCTGTCTATCTTCAGGGAGAATGGTACTGAGAAGAGGCTGGCATTCAGGTTCCCACAATAAGCATATTTATTTTTGTAAATTACTAAGTAGGCATTCTTATTACATACTCGGCTAGTGAGTTTGGTTAAAGCAACGAAGTCTGAGAGAGAGCTCCATTCTCAGTGCATCCCCCACAAAAAAAAAAAAAAAATTTTTTTTAACTGAATGCCAACTAATAAATATCTCCAATAAAAGTCTTCTGGAAGAATTAACTGGCATTTCTCCTGGCTGATGCATGATCCTAAATCTTCATTTTTATGCATATTTTCTTCAAATTTCTGTATCAAGTAGATCAAGTTTTATGGCAGTAATCACTTTTAGTCAACAGTGGTTTTTACCAAACATATAACAACTTACTCAGTAAGACCACTATCCTAGTATAAAACGATCCTCTCACCTCTCAGGGTAGAAGTGTCATGGAAACAGTTTGGTTTCACCAGTACTGAATTAATACTGCTTTTGCAGGGCTGAGGCAAAAATTTAATTTGCAAAAATTAGCCCAAGGCTACCGTGATATAAAATTCACTTGATGTGTTAATTTCACACTCTAGAGTCCTCATCCCACTGGTGGGTGGGTGTTCTCAATTATGTAAAGTAGAAGAATGTCTGAATTTACCCCAGCAACCCCAGACATCAGCACCCTAGGCACAGCAGGAAGCCAGAGCTCAGCTTCCTTCCTTGCTGGCCCATGGGATAGCAGGGATTATCCTAGAAGTCAGCCAGACTGAGTAAATATTTTTCACTCTGCAGAGCTCAATCAGAGGGCACTAGTGTCCTTTTTAATACTTTTTCTTCTACATCTTAACATAGAAAGGATGGTACCAATATGAACAAATAATAGCATCAACTCAGTCAGCTCCAGCAGACCCAGCACGCAGAGTGCTTTAGGTTCTGCAATCACAAGCACTAAGCCTGGGAACCGCACAGGCAGAAAGTGTAAACCTCCTTTTGCCCAGGTCTGTGTTCTTGAAAAGAAATGTGCCAACTCCTGTAAAAGAAATACATTAAATGTTCTAGCATAAAAATACTATTTATAAAGACCATGAAATAATGAAATGTGCTTTAAAAGCACACCGAAATGCATATGGAGTCTATACAAACATACATACAAAGACACACCTACTGATAGAAAAAAGATGAAAATTTTCCAAAATTTTGTTTTCATCACTGGGTGTTGACAATTGAGGAAATTTTCTTTCCTTCTTTCTACACAAATATATGTGATACATATTACTTTTAATAGGTTACATATAAAACAAAGAAGCCTTGTTTCAAAATATAAATAGCTGTAAGTAAATGAAGATTAGTGTGTATTACCTTAAATCAGTAAATTGCTCTATTAGAGTAAGCTACAATGTTTCTACTATAGGCTAATTCATTGCAAATATAAATTGATTATCTGTTCCTCAAGGAAATAAAAGTTCTGTGATTCAGAAAGAGTAATAATATCTACCCATCAGCAAATCAGTCTAGAAACAAATTTCCCCTCCTGTTGGTTCCCCCTCAATTCATTCTTGATTTTTGATCCCTGCCTAATCTGTCATCTCTCTCACACACAGAACTACTGGACTTTCAGGGCCCACAAAGGAATTAACTCAGAACAGAAATAGCCCTCAGCCTGTCCTTTATTGACAGTAAAGAAACATAGTTTGCGTTTTTAAAAAGTTTTCCCTGTGAGTTGGTGGTAGCATGGTAGCTAGCAATCCCATTTTCCTGTCCATCAGACTATTAGGATAAAATGGCTTAACCACCTCCTACCCCAAACCACATCCCCAGCTATCAGCACTGTACCAAAATGTTAGTAAGAAATCAGTAGTCTGGTATTATTAATTTATTTAACCAAATAATATCACCTGAAAGCTGCTATGCCCTGTTGCTCATATGCTACACTGGTATTTAATAAGGCCCTCAGGAATAACAAATTTAATTCGGAGTTATCATTTTTGGATCATCTGCTCATCGAGTTGAGTACTTATTAAAGATTCCTTTAAGAAGGCACAATTCTTTAGATATAGGAAGGTTTCCCAGTGATTGTTTAATCCTCATGGGAAGGAAGATGCTACGTACTACTGCTCACCTTGCCCAGCAGGGAGGACCTCTAGCTCTCATCCGCCTCCTCTGCATGTGGGAGGCAGGCCTAGAGGCCTCAACCTTCCTAAGACTCAATGGCCAGACCAGGACACAGCAGCCCCAAGGCCCTGGGTCACGTACTGACAAGTTCTCACATGAACCAGAAATGGAAGCTTCTAAGTGTATATGTAATTTCTCACAGGGGAACAGAATCATGAGAGGTACCACTGCTAGAAAAACACCACGATATGAAACTTGGATAATAAACAAATGCAAATTATCCACTAAAGATGCTAGATTTTAGAGATTTTCATGAAGAGGAAAAAAATAGTAAATAAAAACACTGCAGTATCCTGAGCTAGAACTTAGCAGAAATAAAGAGGCTTTTTTAAAGCATTAAGCTTTCGTTCAAATATTTATTAAGAATCTACTATGTTCCAGACAGATACATTGTGACTTTTACACATTTGCTCACATGTATAAAAAGAGACATTTGGTTTAGACATTCCCCACCGTCTATACTGCAATCTCCATGTCAACTGATAAAGATAACATAAGACAAAGTCAGTCAAATAATAGGAATTCCTAGACCTTTCTGATTAATGATACTAATGACCACAGCATCTTTCTCAACTCTCTTCCCAACTCCTTATAGTTATACATCTTGGTAAAAGAGAACAAAGTTTCAGATAAATTTTCAGGAAGCCAACTTTTGATTATTTTAAATGGGATTACAAATATCTATGTGTCACTATATGATCAGAAGACATTTTGGACATTCTCATGCCAGATTCTGAAAGCCCCTGATGTGTATCTGCAATTAACAGTAATTATTTCCATATACAAAATCACAAACTGGATCCCATTTTCATTACCTTTTGGGTTGGAGCTGGATACATAGATCATATGTTCATCTTATGTCCTTTGCTATCACAGGGAGATACACACAATACGCCCCCCACCCCCCAAGTAATAGGAAATGGAACACTAATGAGCGAAACAGCCATTTGCCTGTATCCAGGATGAACAGTCCAATGAGCCTGTCAGTCCTTTCCTATTCTATAGATAGAAAACAAAAGTAGAGAGTACATGCTCTTTTATCTTTGACTGGCAGGTTGTCCAGAGTGATCCTGGATAAGTTACTTATCATTGCCAGGCTTTGATGGGAATGGTCTTAATGAAAAGAAAATTCCACTTTCCAGCCCCCCAGCTTATACCCACTGAGTCAAAATGCAGAAGCAGACGATAGAGATACACAGGTGAGCATACAGAATGTGCCTGGGAATGGGTACTTCAGCAAAGGCCTCAAGTGACTCTTGATACATAGGCTTAGTGATTACTAAACCTTTTCCAGGGCCGGAGGTAAAGAGGAGGCCATAGAGCCAACCACCTGATGGGTCCCACTGCACCAGCTTCTCTGAGAGGCCCTAAGTGAGTAAATATGGCATCAAATATGGATAAACTGCTGAGATCACCAACAAATCCCCAAGGAGTTTTGGAGGCTACAGGACACTGGAGAAGCACTGATGAGAAGAAATGGGGAAAATGACCCAAAATGCTGCCCTTGGCAAGACTGCCCAGACCTGTCCTTAAGGAGTGGCAGATATGTCAACGGCATATTTTGAACGCCAAGGAGATACACTTGTCTATAACCGGAGCAGAAAGGAGTTAAAAATATTCAGTATTAATCACGAAGTTGTCAAAGATAACTTAGAGTCTATCCCCCTCATTAAGCACTGCTAAAGAAAAATCTTTACTTGGCTAATTGCCTGGATGAAAATTAGTTTGGGGATGATCTACATAAAGATACGTGCTTTAAAAAGTCAAAGCTACACAGTAATTTTAATACACTGCCTATTACAGCATTTTAATGGAAGGAGATAGAAATAAGGAAGAAAAGAATCATAAATAATACCTAATCTATTATGTGGACACATTAAAGGCATCACATTATTTTATAATGAGGTTTTTTTTCCATTGCAACTGTTAATAACCTAGTACTTTTTCATCCTAATGTACTGATGTGTATTTCTAAGAATGGATTCAAAGCCAACAATATATGATTGCCATTTTAAAAACAAATGTAAAATAACACATATTCACTACTGACTCTGTTTAGTCCACTTCATAATCAGATCTGGACCAGGGGATCCCCTCAGCAAATAAAAAGCATCATCAGACAGAGGACAGAGACTCGCAAACAAGATGCTTCACATGTTCCCTTTTTTCCCCTTAGCATCACTAACTGTGCACATTTTAGCACATTTTGAAAAGGAGAAAAAACAAAAATTAGCAACCTAACAAACACCTACAAGGCTGTGTCTAAAGAACCAGGCATGGAAGGAGGGCTGTGTAGACAGCTGGCATCACCTGACAGACTGCCAAACCACTGTATTTTTAAGCTATTCAGATGCTTTCTAAAGAAGAAACAATAAAAATCCTACATGCCTGAACTGTGAGGCGGGGGGAGCCTCCTTGTAACTCAGCTCTTGTCAGACAGACTACAGCAGCCTCAAAAGGTTCAATAGCCTCTTTAGAAACCTATTGTGTGGTGTAGTGCCTAAAAATAGTATGGTTCGGCAGGCAGATCATACCAAGGAATAATCCTACATACTAAACTCCTAAACAACAGACAAATAGAAAAGAAGGCTAAATTGTATTCTCAGTCTACACCTCAGTTCCTGTGGTTACCTCTTCACCTGGACTCCTCTATTGTCCTCACTTTGTCTGGACACACAGCAAACCTCAATTTTAGCCCTTACAGCCTATACAAGAAAATGAGAGAGCTAGGGGGACCCAGGCAGGTGAACAGAGGAGGGGTGCATGACTGAGCCACACATTTCTATAGTATACACTGCCACGCTTAAGAGAACTTTTACTCTCCCACTGAAAGAGACATGAAAATGATGATTACATTATTTATAATAATTATTGACTATGGCTCTTTCAAGTTTCCCCTCACACTGAGGTTCTCAACCCTTCATAGCTTTTAAAAATTACCAGGGGAAGTTTAGGAAAATACAGATGTTGGAAATTCAGTTTTTAATTTAGTTTTAAGTTTCTAAGGTGGACAGCTAGGGCTTAGACCACTGCTTAAAACAACAAAGACTTTTTTGTTTTGTTTTGTTTTGAGACAGAGTCTTCCTCTGTTGCCCAGGCTGGGGTGCAGTGGTGTACTCCCTTGTAGCCTCTGCCTCCCAGGTTTAAGCGATTCTCCTGCCTCAGCCTCCTGAGTCATTGGGATTATAGGCACCCACCACCATGCCCAGCTAATTTTTGTATTTTTAGTAGAGACGAGGTTTCACCATGTTGGCTAGACTTAACAACAAAGGTCTGTTTTTGGAGTTTTCAGATGGAGTTTCGCTCTTGTTATCCAGGCTCGAGTGCAATGGCATGATCTCAGCTCGCTGCAACCTCTTATAGGCATAAGCCTCTGCACCAGGGCCGACAAAGGTTTTTAGACCACATCAGGTCGACTGTTCAGGCCACAGAGCCAGGCAACAAAAACGAGGAGAAAGGGGATCAGTATCAAGCACTAAGTCTTCCTGCAAGGGATGGGCCACCAAGAGGCCAGGAGTGCCACCCTTCTAGAAAGCATTGCTGGACAGAATGAAAATCAGACCACAATAGGGAACTAAAAGAAACCATCAGATGAGATAATAAAAAAGTGAAAAGTTAAAAGCTAAATGTTAACACTCCTCAATCCCCAATTTTAATTGAGCATTTACTTTTCCTTTTCTCAATATATTTATTTGAAAAGAGATTCTTACCCTGAGTTTTTATTGTGGGGGACAGGATGGGAGATGTAATACATAATACTTCCATAAGGGGTATTACTCTTCTCCCAGAAGTATTAATAAATACATATTCATACAGATGGGAGAAGTAATAAATAAGTGTACGCATGTCTCACTCATAAATGGGACTCGAACAAAGAGAACACATGGACGTAGGGAGGGTAACAACACACACCGGGGCCTTTTGGGGAGTGGGGGGGCGAGAAGAGGGAGAGCCTCAGGACAAATAGCTAATGCTTGTGGGGCTTAAAACCTAGATGATGGATTGATAGGTGCAGCAAACCACCGTGGCACATATATACCTATGTAACACACCTGCACATTCTGTGCATGTAGCCTGGAACTTACAGTAAATAAATTGGTAAATAAGTAAGTACACTAAATCAAATTTAAAGATAAAAATGATAAGTGTCTTACCAACAGAGTTTAGTTGATTTTTCAAATAAAAGAAAATAGCTAGATCAACAAGCATCATCTCGATGAATTTGGATAAAAACCTTAGATAGGTGAAGTAGCTTGCCCAATGTCACATCAAGTTAATAATCTGACACCTTGGATGGCAAATCAGGTGTTGTCTAACTCTCAAATTAAGTTTCTTTCAGATTTTTTCAGTAAATCAAACTGTTCCCACCAAGCTCATTTGCCAGAATATTTTTCTGCAAATACATGGGTGTCAACACAGGCTTATGGCTAAGAGCCTGACACTAGAATCTGCTTCAGGCCAAAGTGCCTGCTCCATTACTGACTGTGCAACCTGGACAAGTCCCTGAGGCATCTCTATGCCTCTGTGTGCTGCATCCACAGAGCAGGAAAGACAGCAACCTGAGCTCCTTCATACTAATGAACAAAAGAAAGAACACCTGCAAAATGCTTACAGCAAGACTTAGAACAGGAAGGACTCAATAAATGCAATTATTATTACCAATAATTGAATCTGAACTTAGAATGTGTTACCATTTGTTAGTAGGAAAATCAATATAAAAAATTACCACAATTTACTGCACATATAGATTCTCTATTCCTTTCTCTCTCTAAATAAACAAACTTTTAAAATGGGTGACTACAGAGCCTTCATTTCTATTGTGTGTACCTTAAGGTATGAAAGGGACACAATGATCCAATATCCTGTGACTTCCTAGGCCACAGAAATGTATGAGGCAGAAGGAATGTTTGAGTTTGAAAGGGCCCTCAAGATGGGATGGTTCCTATGGTATACACTGTCAGGCTTAAGAGAACTTTTACCCACCCACTGAAATAGGCATGAAGGTGATGATTACATTGTAATAATTACTGACTATGGCTCTTTCAAGTTTCCCTCACACTGAAGTTCTCAACTCTTCATAGCTTTTAAGAATTGCCTGGGGAAGTTTAGGAAAATACAGATGTTGGAAATTCAGCTTTTAATTCAGTTTTAAGTTTCTAAGGTGGACAGCTAAGGCTTAGACCACTGCTTAAAACAACAAAGCTTTTTTGGTTTGTTTTGTTTTCTTTTGTTTTGAGATGGAGTCTCAGCCTTTCAGTCCCTATCAGACACACTGTTCATTACCTGGGAAAGTGCTTTCATTGAGGGAAAACAGTTATCTCATTAAAGAATCAAAACCTTAACACTATCCATTGTTCCTCACTGAATTCTTCCTTTGTAAAGCTTTCCACTGATATTTCCTCCAAAGAGAAATGTTTAATAAAAGCAAACAAACAAAGGAAAGAAAACAAACCATACATGCTGAGACTTAACTTGTAAAATCACAACGTGGCATGTGGAAAAGCCCTGCTGGATTTCAGATCCATGAACTAAGAGTGGTATTAGCACCTTTTACTAAGGGAATATACAAAATTATGTCTTTATAATATGGTACTATAAATGCTTTCCAAATAATAACACTGCAGAAGACTTGTACGAGGCATGACATTACATTTTAAACATTTGTAGGGATAATCCCTACCATAACGACTTTCATATTTCACACTTCTTTCAGATAGCTTAACCATTTAATCTCCACTTAAGCTGAAGATTCTGCAAAACAAAAAAGAATCCAATGTTCACAACACTCGGGTCAGTGTGTTTTGAGAAGTCTGATTATTTCAAGCAGGGCTTTAGGCTATGAATGGATCAATTATTTCATTTGAGTCTAAGGAACATGCAGTAATTGTTTCAAATTACTCTAGTACACATTCTTCAAGTCTTAGGATTCTATTTGGTTTTGCACAATATCAATATGCTTATCCTTCTGCATGAACAATATATGAATATATAGACGATAACAATATAATTGTACAGATGCTTCTTTTTGGTTCTTCTAATTGCCTGCAGAAACAAAATAAGACCACATTCTTACATTATCTATAAAATATACTACTAAAGGGGTGACTTGGCCCCCCTCCTTAAGTCACTACCCTTAGGGCACTGCCACAGAGATCTGGTAGTTTGCTCCATTATAAATTAGCTTATGACCCTTAGGCAAATCACAGAGCCTTCCTGAGCCTTATTTTTTAAATGGGGATACCTACTTCAAAGTACACCAAAAGATTAAATGAGAAAGGTAAAATACTAAAATATTGCCTGTCACATAGTGTAAGCAAATAAAGCTGCAATAAGAGGAAATGGCCTGAAAATACACTGCAAATGAGGGAAGGCATCTGTCACATTCAGTCATAAAGTGTGTCTTGTGTGATCAAGTTGATCAGCATTACATTATGGGAAACCTTAGTAGTAATATAATCAATTGTAATTTATTCAACTAGCTATAACTTAACAGTAAGAAGAGAAATTGGAAAATGGGAAGGAAAATAAAGAAATTTCTAATTACCAAGTAAAGCATATCCTTACCTTGACAATAAAAAAAAAAATTCCAAGTTATAAAGGAGTTTCTTTTGAGTCTGATTAGCATGAATCGGTTCATGAGAAACCAGCATATTAGACTGTGATAATGCAAAATATATATTTGAACTTCAACCCCATTTCCTGGTATATAACTCCTAAAATCTTTAAAATTTCCAGTGACATATTTTTGTATGCTAATGAGTGAACTAATGGATGACAGCCCTGAGGTTACTTTAGGATGGGCTGGTTACCTGAAGGACCAAGGCATGATCAAAGGGTTGGGACTTTCTACCCCATCTCCCAGCCGCCAGAGAGGAAAGAGGGTATGAAAGTTAATTTGATCATCAATGGCCAATGGTTTAATCAATAATGCCTATGTAATGAAGCTTCCAGAACAGCCCAAAAGGACAGGGTTCAGGAAGCTTCCAGATAGCTGAACACATGGAGGTTCCTGGAGGGTGGAATACCTGTAAAGCACATGGAAGCTGTGTCCCTTCCGCCTTACCTTGCCCTATGCATCTCCTCATCTGTAGAAGAAATATGTAAAATCCTTTATAATAAACCAGTATATGTAAGAGTTTCCCTGAGTTCAGTGGGCTGCTCTAGCAAATTAATCATATCCAAGGAGGAGTTTGTGGAAACCCCGATGTAGTTGATCAGAAGCAGAGGTAAATTCACCTGGAGCTTGAGACTGGCATATGAAGGGGCCGAGAAAGGAGGGAGAGTCCTGGGACTGGGCCCTCAACCTGTGGGATCTGACACTATCTCCAGGTAAATAGTATCAGAGCTGAATTGAATTAGAAGACAGCCAGCTGGAGTCAGCGGCAGAATTAATTGCTTACTTGGTGTGTGGGGGCAAAACCACCAAACCTGTGGTCATGGCTTCTTTGTTGACCATTGTGGTGTGACAGCAACAAAGGAAAAAACAGTTTTTTTCACTCTCATAGACCTACTTAATTAAGGACCATATCTTACTTTCTTTGTACAATGGGTTCAGGTGCTGCAGAAAAAGAGAGTTCCAAGCCTTGGGAAGAGGAGGCTAAGGAACAGGCAGAGCTGTCCTGGGTACAAGAGGACATGGAGTGGCCCATGGGCTGGATTTCTGCTCAGCTTGCCACAGGCCCTTGGTGACCTCATCAAATCCTCAAACCCTATGAAGTCATACCCAAATCTAACACATTATCTCTTTCTATACATCTTTTTTACTCTGAATAAAGTACACGAAAATGCATGTCTACATGTGTTCATGTATCCACCCAAATGTGTGTACTGAGTGCCTACAATGTGCCAGGTGCCCTGGAGAACACACAGATCCACGGTCATCTCAGCTCACTAGTATTCTCCCAGTATTCCATGATTACAGCAACTGAACCTTTTATCAGAGCTATTTGTGTATATTTGCTTCTTCCCCTTTAGATTATAACCTCTTCTTGGGGAAGGGCTGCCTTTTCATAGTCTTGTTTCCCCCAGCAACTAACAGAGTACGGCACTTACAGAAATTATGCAGTAAATATTTACTGTACTAAATCACTCTCAGGAAGTCCACAGTCTCCTTCCCCCTGAGGTCTTCAGATTTTAAGACCATCTGCCTGAGGTGGCTACATCTTTCTAAATTTGGCTGATAGTGCAATATGAAATAAAATGTTTCAAAACATAATCTGGAAAGTGTTTGTGTTTACCCACCCTGAAACTGTAATTTCAGCCAAAAAAAAAAAAAAAAAAATGGAAGCAGCAAAAAAATTGAATTTAGGAAGAGATATGAAATCATCTAAACATTTTATATATAGGCGACTGCACTTCCCAATGGTGAAACACGCGAGTGAAGAATCAAGCACCAGCACCACTGAGTTGCTCTTGACATCCCGATCCTGGCAAGAGACGGCACACGTCCGCTGTAAGCAGGCAAAGGATGCTGCTGTGCCCCCTGTAGAGATCTAGCAACTACAGTGTTTGTTCAGAA
Organism: Ateles fusciceps; assembly: GCA_036589455.1. NCBI lineage: Eukaryota > Metazoa > Chordata > Mammalia > Primates > Atelidae > Ateles > Ateles fusciceps. The sequence goes on from JAZHEH010002229.1 coordinate 3,352,315, forward strand.
ACTTGGCCGGGACAATGGGAAACTCAGTCTGAGAACATTTTTAAAGTAGATGAAGGTCAGGCACAGTGGCTCACGCCTGTAATCCCAGCACTTTGGGAGGCCAAGGCAAGCAGATCGCCTGAGGTCAGGAGTTCCATACCAGCCTAGCTAACATAGTAAAACCCCGTCTCTACTAAAAAATACAAAAATTAGCTGGGCATGGTGGCACACACCTACAGTCCCAGCTACTTGGGAGGCTGAGGCAGAGGAATCACTTGAACCCAGGAGGTGGAGGTTGCAATGAGCTGAGGTGGCGCCACTGTACTCCAGTCTGTGTAACGAAGGAAAACCCCATCTCAAAATAAATAAATAAACAGATGAAGATAAATTACAGACCCTCTAAAGATCCATCCAAGTCTAGAATTCTACTGGTCTTATGAAACTGACCATAAAATTAAAAGTGCAGGATCAAAAAGAAGCCTAGGACCATCCCTCCAATCCTTATTTTCATTCCCAAAGGGTGAAAGGCGGAAGGTAAAGGTAAAAGCAAAGAGGAGGAACAAAATATTCCAGGCATCAAAACAGCACCTTTCTGATAAGAAAATACCTAAGAAGTTAAAAATTCTTACTAGAAATCTGAAAGCCGAAACACAGACCACTACAACACTACAGTGCCAGCTATCTTGGAAAATTCTATCCATCTTTGTAAGGACAAGAATTTGGAGCTAAGCCCAAACTTGTCTCAGTCACTTCTCATGATAATAATTTTGACTTCTCCCACAGAACAAGTCTCCTAATCCTCTGATAAACAAGTTTCTAAGCCTTTAAGATGGTTAAGTGAATAAATCCTAACTTCGCCAATGGGAAGAAGAGGGCATCAAATGGTAAAATCATCTACAAAGGAGTAGACAAGTCAGTAATTAAATTAAGTATGCTGTCTCCTCAGTTCTGATGCTATTACACAATTTGTAGATTTTAAACAAGGTACGCTTTACATATAAGTTAACTGGAGAATAATAGGTCACTGCTAAAACTTCCCCACTCCACAATTATAAAAATTACTTTCCATATTTTAGTTTTAAATTTACATTTAATACTTTTTTCCTTTGTTTCTGCATGTGGAATGAGTTCCAGATCTAATTTTTTTCCACTTTGTTAAGCCCAACTCCAAGTATTCTCTCTTATTTTAAAATTTAATTTTATTTATGTTTTTACTCTTTGAGTTGCTTTTGATGTGGATCCAGATGATTTCTTTAAGAGCATAGAAGAAAGTAAAGCTGTGCTTCCTTGAAAAATCTGTTGTGTACCAGGTAGTCTTTTTTCTCAGTTGAAAATTCATTTCAAATGCTATTTTAACATGGGTTACAATGGGACCCTAATTAAAGGGGACATCACAAATCCATACAACATATCTGTTGATAAAAAGTATGAATGAAGTTCAATTGCTTTGGTTCTTTTAGTTTTTCTTTCCTTAAAACTAGGTGGGAAGCACCTCCCATTTCCTGTGCTGAAAATGTTAATTATCTCCCTCTAGTTTTATTTCCACATCAGAATTTACTCAGTCTCAACGATTTTCATTAGTACTTCAGCCAAGTCTCTTGATTCCCATTAAGAGGGAACACAGTCTTTTCAGGCAAAGAGTCTATCTCTACTGTTCCATCCTCCATCCCACCTCTTGTAAAGACTTTCACAATTTCACCACTCAACATGTTTGTACTTAAGTATTTATAATTTATAAGAAACACCTGGTGGATATCCATCCCTCCTCCAGTGGTATTTTGCCAGTTTAAATGCTTATCCCCAAATCATTTTTAAAGGCAAGCTCCCAGGCCATAGACCTCAAAATGCACCAACACGCATAAAAGACAAAGACTATGGAAACAAAGATTGATCAAGGGACATGGCAACTAAATGCAACGCCTGACCCTAGAGGGACCCTATATGGAGGGGGAATGACACTGCAAAGGACATTTTCAGTCAAATGGTAAAACTGGGATACAAATAATAGATTCTGTGTGAGGAAGGAATCAATATGAAGCTATCTGAAGTTGACAACTGAACCTGTTACCCAAGCAAATATCTCTATCTCACTCAAGGGCTTCAGGGTATAAAGTCAGGAAGTGTGTAACTTGAAAACCGTGTGTGTGCGTACATGCATGTGCTACGTGCCATGTGCCTGTGTGCACGTTGTGTAGACACAGACTAAGCGGAAAGGATAGGAATCCATGTTTGACAATCCAAGGCTGGAGGACAAATGTCCTGGGGGAGGGGGGGGCTCCTTCACAAGCCCATCTTATTTCCTGCTGCTAAAGGAAATGCAGTATTTGTGCAAACGCACACAAGTAAGGGAGCACCTCTGCCTTTATTCTGCAGCCAAGGAAGGGGTTTAGGTGACAGTACCTCCGGCCCTGGGCAGAGCAGGCTGGACTTCGCCCCACCACTCCCTGGATGACCTTCCTCACAACGGCCACCTTCAGCAGGTCCAGGGCACATCCTATACCAAGAAAGAAGCCTTTGGCAGCTCTTTACCCACCAACATGCTCAGTGTTATGCCTCTAATATAAGAGACGCTCCATGCAGACAACATACAAACCAATTATAAAAAGCAGATCCTTTTAAATGCATTCAAGGATGCTCATAGGAACTCGCTAGTGACTCCTTTCAAAGCCTCCATCCAGAAGCTTTGAAACTAGGCAACTCCAAAATTCTAACGAGCTTTCTTAAAACAATGCTCACCCATGTTTGCTGTGGAGGAATGACAAAATAAAAACATACACTCTATCATCCTAGGGAAACTGAAACAATCTTTAAAAAAAAATTAATGGGACACAAAAAACCCAATTTAAAAATCAACACGCCCCTCTGAAGTGAGGATGCCTTGCTTGCAGGCTTACCTGAGTGGGGAAGAGCAGCAGGCTCCTGCTCACACAGCCTGGCAAGAACCTACAAAATAAGAAAGAGACCCACTCAGACTCCCAGGACAACTCTTGGTCAGCAGTTTCAACATGTGATCTGAGGAATCCCCAGGGGTCCACAAGGTCAAAACCATTTTCCTGTTGATATCAAGGCACTATTTAACTTTTCTACTCTTCATCTCTCCCCAAAGTAAAATGGAGTTGTCCAGAGGCTGAGGAACATACTACAGCACAAGAGACTGAATGCAGAAGCAAGTGAGACAATCCAGCTGTCTTCTCTTCAGCCACACATTAATGAAATTTGCAAAAATATACAACAATATTATACTGCTCGTTAATTTTTGTTTTGAAAAAATATTTTTCAAAATATTTCAAAATAAAATGCTATCTATAATAAAATATAAAGGGGTTATTACCATCATTTTGAATTAATAAATATTTTCAAAACCTCTCAGTTTTAATTCTGTATGGTAAACATCAACAAAGATAAGCCACATAATCAAAAGCTCCTTGGGACTCCAATAATTTTTAAGAACGTCAAAGGAATCCTAAAACTAAAAATTTTGAGAACTCCAGGTATCCATTTTGGTACTAAATTCTGTTGAACTGCATTTTCTTTCAGTGACAATGGCGGTGGTCAGTATTAGGTATGCAGCGCTATGTACTAGACACTCTACTAAAACACTTATTTCCAACCTCACCACCACGTTAAAAGAAAATAACAACAATTGGCCTTTTCTGCCTCCCTGGTTGAGGAAACTGGCACTCAAGAGACTGGTTATTTGCCCCAGGTGAATCAGCAAGCACAGGATGTGAACTCAAGTCTGCTGGACTCCTAAGATCTTACTTTCAACATGTTCTTTTTTAAAATAATCAACGTAAGAATTTCTGCAAACTAAACTACAGCAAAGTGCTCACACTCCGACCTGACACTGCATAGACTCAAAATGCAACAAAATGGAGTATACACTTCAAACAAAACTATGTGAACATAGGTTTATGAAGACAGTGTGGCTCTCTAAATGCTGGCAAGATCCAGCACTGCTTCCTACAAAAGACAAGACAGATCCCAAGAAGGAGGGCACCCCAGAGACACTCCCAGTTTACACCTGTTAACCCAGCGTCCCTTTCATTTCGAGAGGAGATAAACTACAAAGTCACCTACCAAGAAGGCTATGACTAGCCTTAGTTTTAGATAGCCCTCCTTTTTCAATCTGTCTCCATTCTTATGAAGCACAGAAACAATAGATGAAAAATTACTAGCAGTCCCTCAATTGTGGCCGAATATAAGATTATGTGCAGTGGTTAGGGTTAGGGTGGGGAAAGAAATTCTCACACTGACAATTTTCATAGCCAATATAGACAGTTCTGAGTTTAAAAATCTAATGTATAGGCTGGGTGCACTGGCTCATGCCTGTAATCCCAGCACTTTGGGAGGTCAAGGTGGGTGGATCACAAGGTTAGGAATTCAAGACCAGCCTGGCCAACATGGTGAAACTGCGTCTCTACTAAAAATACAAAAATTAGCCAGGCGTGTTGGTGGGCGCTTGTAATCCCAGCTACTCAGGAGGCTGAGGCAAAGAATTGCTTAAACCCAGGAGGCGGAGGTCGCAGTGAACCGAGATCACACCAGTGCACTCCAGCCTGGGCAACAGAGCGAGACTCTGTCTACAAAAAAAAAAAAAAAAAAAAAAAAGTGATGCATAATATAGTGGGTACCTCAAAAAACAAACAAACAAAAAAAAAATATTAAACACAGCATTACCCTATGACCCATCAATTCAGCAATTCTACTTCTGGGCATACAGTCAAAAGAACTGAAAGCAGGGTCTCGAAGATGAACCTGCACAGCCACATTCACAGCAGCACTATTCACAGCAGCCCAAAAGGTGGAAGCAACCTTGGCACCCATTACAGATGAATGCAGAAACAACATATGGGAAATACGTGCAATGAAGTATTATTCAGCCTTAAAGAGGAAGGAAAGCCTGACACAAACTACAACATAGACGAACCTTGAAGACACCATGCTAAGCAAATAAGCCAGTCACAAAAAGGACAAATACTGTATGATTCCATTTATATGAAGTATGTAGAGTAAGTCAATTTCTTAAAATCAGAAAGTACAATGGTGGTTGCCAGGGATGAGAGTGAGGAGAAATGGGGTTACCGCTTAATGGTTAGAGAATTTCATTTTTCAAGATGAAGAGGTCTGAAAATGTTTGATGGTGATGGCTGCACAACAGTCTCAATCTACTTAATATCAGTGGACGTCTAGTACTGGGTCAGGGACTCAGACACAGTACTAGATATAAGGTGGACCTCATGTTACTGTGCTTAGCAAATACTGTGTCTTTTACAGACTGAAGGTTTGTGGTAACTCTGCATCGAGCTAGTCTATCGGCACCATTTTTCTGACACTAAGTGCTCCGTTGGTGTTTCCGTGTCACATTTTGATTCTCGCAATACTTCAAACTTTGTCATTATTTTTATATTTGTTATGGTGACCTATGATCAGTGATCTTGGATATAACCAGCGTAACTGTTTTGGGGTGGCATGAACCATATAAACAGTGTATTTAATCCATAAATACTGTGTTCTGACTGCTCCACCGACCAGCCTCCCTGTTTCTCTACCTCTCCTTGGACCTTCCTATTCTCTGAGACACAACAATATTGAACTTAGGCCAATTAATAACCATACAATGGCCTCTCTGTATTCAAGTGAAAGGAAGAGTCAAACAACTCACTTTAAATCAAAAACTAGATGCAATTAAGCTCAGTGAAGAAGGCATGTCAAAAGCCAAAACAGGCCAAATGGTAAGCCTCCTGAGCCAAACAGCCAAGTCATGAATACAAAGGAAAAGTTCTTGAAGGAAATTAAAAGTGCTACTACAGTGAACACACAAATAATAGGAAACTAAAACAACCTTATTGCTGATATGGATAAAATTTGAGTGTTCTGTATAGAAGATGAAACCAGCCCCATTTCCTTAAGCCAAAGCCTAGTTCAGAGCAAAGTCCTAACTCTTCAATCATATGAAGGCTGAGAGAGGTGAGGAGGAAAGTCTGCAGGTAGCAGAGGCTGGTTCTTGAGATACAAGGAAAGCTACACTAAACAGCAAATGTTCAGCGTAAATGAAACAGCCCTCTATTAGAAGATGTCCTACAGGACTTCCATAGTTAGAGAGGGGAAGTCAGTGCCTGGATTCAAAGCTTTAAAGGACAGACTAATTCTATTGTTAGCAGTTAACTCAGCTGCTGACTTTAGTTGAAACTCATGCTTAGTTACCATTCCAAAAATCTTAGGGCCCTTAAGAATTATGCTAAATCTACTCTGCCTGTGCTCTATCATTGCAACAACAAAGCCTGGATGACAGCACATCTGTTTACAGCATCGTTTACTAAATATTTAAAGTCCACATTGAAACCTAGTGCTCAGAAAAAAAGATTCCTTTCCAAATGTTACTGCTCATTGCCAATGCAACCTGGTTATCCAAGAGCTCTGATGGAGGTGTACCAGGAGATGAATGTTGTTTCATGCCTGCTAGTAACTTCCATTCCACAGCCCATGGATCAAAAAGCAATTCTGACTTTTAAGTTGTATAGAAGTATTTTTTGTAATGTTACAGCTATCACAGATAGTAATTCCTCTGGTGGATTTGGGCAAAGTAAACTGAAAACCTTTCAGAATCACCAATCTAGAGACATTAAGAACATTCGTGATTCATGAGTGGAGGTCAAAATATCAACTTCATTAACAGGAGTTTAAAAGAAGTAGACTCCAACCATCAAGGATGACTCTGGGGGTCTCAAGATTTCAGCAGAGGAAGAAATAGCAAGAAAACTAGAATTAGAATTGGCACCTAAAGATCTAAGTTGCTACAAACTCATGATCAAACTCGAATGGGCAAGGAGTTGCTTTCTGTAGATAGATGAGCAAAGAAAGTGGTTTCCTGAGATGGAATCTGCTCTTGGTGAAGATTACATGAACATTGTTGCAAAGGATTTAGAATATTACATAAACTTGGTAGGGCTTGAGGGAAGAGACTTCAGTCTTGAAATAATTTCTACTTTGGGTCAAATGCTATAAAACAGCATGAAGTGGCCAGGCATAGTGGCTCATGTCTAGAATCCCAGAACTTTGGGAGGCCATGGTGGGTGGACTGCCTGAGGTCAGGCGTTTGAGACCACCTGGGCCAACAGGGCAAAACTCCGTGTATACTAAAAATACAAAAAAATTAGCCAGGTGTGTTGGCACATGCCTGTAGCCCCAGCTACTCAGGAGGCTGAGGCAGGAGAATCACTTGAATCTGGGAGGCGAAGGTTGCAGTGAGCTGAGATTGCACCATTGCACTCCAGCCTGGGCAACAAGAGTGAAACTCCATCTCAAAGGGAAAAAAAAAGAAACAGCATAAAGTCTTTCATGAAAGAAGACCCAACTGATGTGGCAAACTTCACTGTTGTCTTATTTTAAGAAATTGCCATAGCCAGCCCAACCTTCAGCTACCGCCACCCTGATGAGTCAACAGTCATCAACATTGAGGCAAGATTCTCCATCCACAAAATGATTTGACTTGCTGAAGGCTCAGATAATCATTTGCATTTTTTAGCAAAAAGTATTTTTGAATTAAGGTTTGCACATTTTTTAAACATAATGCTATAGCATACCTAATGAACTCCAGTATAGTGTAACTGTAACTTTTATATGCACTGGACGAAACAAAAAAGTCTGTGTGACTTGCTACACTGAAACATTTGTTCTATTGCAGTTGTCTGGAAACAAGAACACCTCCGAAGTATGCCGGTACTGAAAAGCAACCTGGGAAAGCCTAGGTAAAAAGCATTACTGAACTATAAAAGATAAATGTTTCTTGAAAAAAAAAAAAAAAGCATGATATTCTATAATTTAAAAAAATCCAAAGCCTCTGAAGCATCAATATTTTTCAAAATTTTGGGATCCTTTTTTCTCTAAGGAAGCTTTCTATTCTCATCTATATTCTTTATGCTAATACATTACAAAGGCCTCAACTTTGGTTTACAAAATAAGTCTTTTAAAGTCCTGTTAATGAAAGAGTCTGTGTTTTGTGACTAAATATCTTGTGCTTCATGTCTCTTCTCTAGGAGAGACACTTTATGCTGTAACATCCCAACACAATGAACAGTCTGTAAAAGGCACTTTTCCTTCCTTTGATACAGCAAACATCCTGTAAACAATCAATGCTCCACTCTTTTAACTGACTGCTTTTGTTTACTGACAGGAAAGGAAACCACAAATTCTTCAAGTAGCAATAGGAACTCGAGTTTTACTTCATTTCCTACCGAGTAGGTGGTTTATATGAGGCAACTGGCTATTGTATTTTACCTTGTTTTGGCTTTAGACAGGAAAAAAAGAAATGAACTTTCAGCAGCACAATCTTCTCAAACAACAGAACTGGGCGCCAGGAGCTGGGATGCCATGTGTGAAGGAGGAAGGTTCTCCCCCTGTTCCCTGGTGTATCACTGAGAGGAGGCTCCTCACACTTCAACAGGACACTCTGTGCGAAAACCAGATTTGCAGGCACACAGAGGTCTTTGTTCTTACCAGTATGTTCAACAGCTGTTTTCCCAGCAAAAGACAGTTCTGAGAAAGTGAAGGCAAACATTTTCTTTCCACTGAAATGAACAAAAATATTCCGTCCAGCTCTGTTTCTCCACTTACTGTTAGGATGGACTTGCTAGTATTTGGGGAAAGTCAGCATCAAAAAAAGGCTACTTTTTGTTTGTGTTTGTTTTGCAGCCCCACACCACCACACCTCAGAGTTTGCTATTGGCCCCAAAACACTCCAGTCTAGACTCTAGACACCATCAAAGTCCATTTCAGGACCACATATCCAGCCCTAAGCACATGCTCTGTATTTAAAAAGCACCCAGTACATATTTTCCAAAAGAGAAGAAGAAAGGAGGAGGGAAGCAGGGCATTCCGTATAGGATAAGCAAGTGTCTGTTGAAAGAAAGAACACAGCCATTCCCATAAGGGAATCCCAAAGAATATGCTGAACTATATGAAATCACCAATGTTTCTCTGTTTTTCACCTAAACAAAGCAGCAATTTCCTGCAATCCAATCTAATCTCTGATCCTCCCCTCAATGAGCTTACCTATTCCATGCCTATTGTAGGAGCCAAGGGAAAACTTCCTCTTCATTCTCCAAAGGCTCGATGAAAAATCCACTAAAAGCAGATTAATAAGAGAAAAGGCAAATGTATATATATGAACAGAAGTCTTACAAAATAAAAGAACTCAAAGAAATGGCCAGATGGGTTGAGCTTTTTCTGAGGTTACGGAAAGAATGGGAGCTTGAAGTGTTACTCAAAAGGGATCCCGATCCAGACCCCAGAAGATGGTTCTTGGATCTCACACAAGCAAGAATTTGAGGTGAATTCATAAAGTGAAAGCAAATTTATTAAGGAAGTAAAGAATTAAAAAATGGCTACTCCACAGGCAGGGCAGTGGCATGGGCTGCTGAACTGAGTATATTTATAGTTATTTCTTGTTTATATGCTAAATAAGGGGTAGCCTATTCATGAGTTTTCCAGGAAAGGGGCAAGCAATCCAAGAAGTCACTGCAGTATAGTTACACTACATAGGGTAACTTCCTGATGTTCCCATGGCATATGTAAACTGCCATTGTGCTGGAGGGAGGATCTTTTAGCATGCTGATGCATTGTAATTAGCATATAATGAGCAATGAAGATGACCAGAGGTCTCTTTTGTCACCGTCTCCATTTTGGTGGGTTTTGGCAGCTTCTTTACCACAACCTGTTTTATCAACAAGATCTTTGTGACCTAAATCGTGTGCTGACCTCCTGTCTCATCCTGTGACTAAGAATGTCTAACCCTCCTGGGAATGCAGCCCAGTAGGTATCAGCCTTATTTTACCCAGCCCCTGTTCAAGATGGAATCACTCTGGTTAAAATGCCTGACAGCAGCATGGCCAAAACCAGGTTATGATGGTACCTCAAGTTATGGTGACAGGACAGGTATGGGAAGGGGAGGAGTCCAGGCTTAGCAAAGATGGCCTTGTTAGGTAGATGGAACCTCACACAGGTAGCAGCCCTCAGAGAAAATAGACGGTAAATTTTTTTTCAGACCTTTATAGGTGTCAGACTCTCAGTTAATCTTTCCTAGATCAGGCCAAGGGAGTGCCTTGTAAAAAGCCTGGCTGCATTAATGGAGATCCCCTACAGATGCAAATCTCCCCTACAAAAGATAGCTTTTCGATTATTCTTGTATTTCAAGCCCAGTATTTCAATTCTTGTATTAACAGCCATCTTGAAATATGTCAAATAAGTATATTTCAAGATAAAATATTTTGGTTCCCTTCACTATCTTTATCATCAATCAATCACTTATTCCGCTACAACGCTAACCTTATCCCTCTCCTTTGTGTCCTAACAGCCAACTGCCACATGAATGACCCATAGCACCTATAACTCAACATGCAGCGGATGGAGTCTGCATCCTCCACCCATGTTCCCGACCTGGGCTAATAGCTCCAGTCTTCTCTTAACTTCCCTCTTGTGCTGCAACCATAGCAGCTAAAGTTTCTTTCCGCCTTGTGTCCCTTTCTCACATTCCATTCTGGTTCTTGTAAGAAACCATCCCTGCCCTTGATCGAATGCTGTCCCCCTGGGCTGCTCTGGGCACACCATTCCCTTAGCTCAGTGACTAGTTCAGGGATGTGTGCAGGCCATGGCAAGGTCATCTACAGTCTTCTCTGGGATGACGTTGGGATCTTAAGAAGTTCAGTTCTGACAAAGGAACTAAGCTAGGAGGGGGTGGGCTGCAGCTGCTGGCCACTGTCTCATAGATCACAGAGAAAGGGCTTTTATGTAGAGCTCAACGCAGGAAAGGCAGAGCCAGGGCAGAGAGAGAGAGAGGAAGGAAAGAGGCCTTCTGACAATGTGTGAGCCCCTGAATCCAACAATGCCTGAAGTATGCCACCCCTAGACATCCCAGTTACTTGAACTATACCTTTCTTTTTTCTTTGGCTTAAGTTACTTTAAGTTGGATTTCTTTCACTGATAATCAACAGCTCACACAGACACATCTATTCAAAACTATACTATGCATAACTTAAATCTCAAAATAAATTTCAAATAATTTTATAATATGGCCCAAGTACCTTCGTAACTCTACCTCCCTACCTGACAGAATATACATTAAATGGCCTTTCCCAAATGAATATGCCCTAAAGGTTCCTGCCTCTGTCCCTTCTATCAAGATATTCCCATTACCCAAAATAAGCAGCATCCTTTGTGCCTAAAAGCCCCTCATTCCTCACAAAACTTTCTCAGACATTTCCAAAGGAAAAACTGTTAAAGAAAAACTTCCTAGATTGAAAGTATCTCTTCCTTTCTACTACTCATTTAGAATACTACTTGTACCTTTGGCTGGAACATTTTTCAGTCAGTCTCTTACTAACTTCTTGATAGATATGTCTGTACCTTCAACTGTGAATTCTTAATGGGCAGAAGCCTTATGCATAATAATAAACTGGATGAAATGACTAAGCAGGCAAGCTTCTTGCATTCAAGAAACACTTGCTGCTGATGATATAACAATTAATTCACTGTCTATGCTTTTTCCACAATTTTTTTTCAACTTTTATTTTAGATAAGGGGGTACGTGTGCAGGTTTGTTACATGGGTATACTGCACCCAGGCAGTGAACACAGTACCCAAGAGACAGTGTTTTATCCCATCTCCTCCCTCCTTCCTCCCTCTAGTAGTCCACAGTATCCATTGTTCCCATGTTTACGTCCATAGGTGCTCAATATTTATCCTCCGCTTATAAATGAGAACATTTAATATTTAGTTTTCTATTCCTGTATTAATTTGCTTAGGATTATGGTCTCCAGCTCGATCCATGTTGCTATAAAGGACATGATTTAATTCTTTTTATGGCTGCGTAATATTTCGTAGTGCATATGTACCAAATTTTCGTTATTTAATCCACCACTGATGGGCAGCTAGGCTGATTCCATGTCTTTGCTATTGTGAACAGCATAGTGATAAACATATAAGTGCATGTTTTTGGTATGTGATCTATTTTCCTTTGGTTATATACACAGTAATGGAACTACTGGATTGAATGGTAGTTCTAAGTTCTTTGAGAAATCTTCAAACTGCTTTCCACAGTGGATGAACTAATTTGCATTTCCCCCAACAGTGTATAAGGGTTCCCTTAATTTTTTACATTAATTCTTCTCTGAACTTTTAAGAATAAATACATTACTGTAATTACTGGGATAGCCTCCATGAGGTGTTGAAAATTCTGTGGCTCTTTCAGTATTTCCCACAAACAAGATCCATAAGGAAGACTGCTTGGAAACCAACATATCCCTGCTAAATTAAAGCTAAAAAGCTTTAACTACTCCACAATGACCACAAAGTGCAAATTTCTAGCCAAGGCAACCAGGCCACTGGCAGTATCTCCCATTCATTTTTTCAGCTTCTTGTCCTGCTGGCTCTTGTTCTCACACTCAAATAGTTATTCTTCCAACTTGCCAAGGTAAAGGGTGGAGGAGTGAAAAGTCATGATGTTGCTTGGTGAACACTCACCACTTCCACACAATTTGTAAAACATTACAAATAATAATATCATTTTAGTATGGGAAGCAGGGACAATTTTATGAGCAGAAAAGATGTAAGTCAGGAAGTAGTATGCATTGCCACAAGGATGCCTATCCAGGGGAAAAAAAAAAACAGATCATAAAATTTAGCATACATAGCTGATACATGTTTTTCCATCACTTACTCGTTTGCTTTTACCATGTGCTTGTAAACAAGGAAAACATTAAAAATGAGAAAATACCACTCATTAAAGTAGTAGCTTATATTTGTTATCTTAAGAGTTGAATAGTGATCCAGCCCAAAGACCATCCGTGGTCAACTAGAGCACAATGAAAACCATGGTGTCCTCAATTCTCTGTGTAGGTTGAATAAAGCTCTAACTTAATAATGTTTCAATGCCATAAGCATTTTAAGACTGGGGAATTCTATTATAAACCTGAAATAGTACTCATTAAATCAATAAACAGAGAAGAGAATAAACTGTACTTGTGAAAATTAATAATATTCTCTATTTTATGGACAGCTACTAAAAGCAACCATAATAAACTAAAATCTAAATTCACTCAAATAACTACAGGTGTCCATGAAAGGTAAATGCGCCTCAAATTGATAACTTGGCTAATAGTACTATCTCTATTTTCTGACATTGAAAGATGCTGGGACTCAGAAAATGATACACCAAAAGAAAGCCCTCAAAAGCGGCTCTCTCTGCCCTCTTGTCTCTGGTCTCTCATTCACCTTCGAAGCAAGCCACAGAAACTAGAACCCCTCTTTCCCAAGATAGGTCATAGAAACTAGAATGTCTTTTGCCCAAAGCTAGCCATAAAACCTAAAAACATTAGCTCTCTTCTGCTTTCTGTATAAAAACTGGCCATAAAGAAATATCTGACCTACCATGTTTGATTACAGATCATAAGATACCCATTCTAGAGAGAGTCCTGCACCATACCCAGAAGGAAGGAGTGCATGCTCAGAGAGGCAAGGAAGACTCTAGACAGACAAGCCTTGCTGCAGGGTTCCCCATTCAGTCTGTCAGCATTCAATCATATCCTTTTAGTCCAATCATATTTCTACACAGCTATGCATACTTTGTTGAATGTAAGCATAGAAATGGACAGTTTCTCCTGTATCTTTGGGTCTTCATTCTCAAGGCTTCCATGTCATATAAAACTGTGATTAAATAAATTTGTATTTTCTCCCCTTATCTGCTTTTTGTCAGTGATTTTCAGTGAATCTTTTCCCTTGGCCCCTACAATGGGAGAGAACCCATTATCAGATGAATTTCTTAAATCATACTTAAACGACTACTTATATAAAACGCTAGATAAAAAAGCTATGATGAGTTGGGTCAACCAGACAGAAGAAAAATAAGAAAAGAAAAATAAATTTGTAGAGATTTGTCTACAATAGGCTTGAGCACTTCTGGAAGAGAAGAAATAAATCCATCAGTGGGAGGTTATATAACTATGTTGCCATATATGGGGGGAGAAAGGAAGTACTGCAGCTGATGTATATCAAACATTCACTAAGTAGTACCCGGACATTTCATTTAAGCCCCATTACTTCACAGTGTTCAGATTTAAACCATTATGTATCTACTCAATTGGGGTAGAGATCTTGATTTTATACACTTAAAAGTAGAAACACAAAGCTAACTTCTGTAATGAATGTACAATTTGGGGAAATACAGTGAAACCATCTGAAATGTAATAAAAGTGAATAACCTTTACTTATCCATTTAGGTAATTTGCTGTATTCAAGTAAACACAATTCGATTAATTTTCTCAGCAGTAATACATTAGAACAAAAGATTACAGTTCTACAAACACAGCAGAACATATTCTTTTGGAGGCTTATGCTTCTTTTCTAGCGGAGTGCCCTCTCCCCCACAGTGAAAGAAGATATGTACGACCTCATCTATAGAAATGGTCACAGGATCACCACAGAACAATTCAGATCTCATTATATAAGCACAGATGAAGAGGGCAGTGTCTGTCTAAAGGGACCAGGGGAGAGGAACAGACCAAAGGTTAATGCATAATGGAAACTGATCAAAAGAGAATAATTTTCTTCTTTAATATTCTCTCTCCTCCTCTCTCTTCCTGTGTTTCTACATCTCCATAACTACTTCCTACTCCAAAAAACAGCTTGATACTGGAAGCTCTGTACACATGTAAAAAATGAAGCACAACAATGAAACAATACAAAGAGAACAAAAGAGGAAGAAGGCCAATCCTGGAAGACTCATTCTCCATAACAAGTTTCTCTTAATCTAAAAACCTACCAAGGGAGGAAAACATAGAAAAGAAGCTGCTAAGAATGCTGATACTGAACATGCAAATCAAAGGGCTTACAGCAACCGTAGAAAGTAAAGATGCAGGTTTGGTAATAACACAGCTACTGACTTGCAAACACTTCAAAAATGCTTGCTGAACTGAATTAAATAGTTCACAGCTTGAAGCAGGAAAAATAATGATGAGCAAGACTGGAAAAGGTGATACCTCTAATCTGTAAAAATAATAACAGCAATAAAAAGAAAACTATGTAGGGAATGGTGTTGGAATATTTCAAAACAAAAGGCCAACACAAAAAGAAGATAATATTTACTTAGCTTGGCTTCATCAGCTAAGTCAGAAAAGTCCCACATGAAAGCAAAGCACAAGACTCGGTCCTCCTTGAGGCCCTGTTTGTTAGCTCTGTCTCTGCACAGTGATACAGTTTGGACAGGGAGTTTTGCCACAGTTTTGCAACCTGTACTCTGATATTTTCTTAGTGATCATGTGGGTCCTCTCTCTGTCCAGGGAACTCAATTAAAAAGACATTATTAAATAGAATGTGTAGGTTTCACACATGCACATCCTCAGAAGCAGATGTCCATTATAATGTATTTATTAATATTTTACCAGATGTCATTTTATCTAGACAAGCCCATCATCACCACAGTTATTACTAGGGAGTCCTAATGAAAAGGGCAGTTGAAGGGCACCTGGCCTCCTCTCAACAGGCTCCAAAGACGGAAAACCTGAGTGTTCCAGATTCACAGGAAGAGATCCTCGTGTAATCACACAAATCAGAAAACTGAACAGAAAAATACAATGGGTACAAAATATCAACTCACAAAAAAAAAAAAAATCGATTCTAAATGACTTAAAATTCCTTCTAAAGAAGAATATTTAAAAAGGCATCTATAGAAATAACAAAGTATTCTTCTATGTTTGAAAGCTTTCTCTTCTAGAGCCACCCAAGAAGAACACACTTGTGATTCTTCATACACCGAAAATAAGCAAACATCATCACTACCTAGTTACAATGTGAAATCGCTGGGAAAACAGGAGTGAATGACGGTCTTTGTCACAAACAGCATCAATTATATAACCAATTTGATGCTATCCCTTCATACTGGGCACATTCCCAATCACGGGAAAGAACACTGGTCAGCTTTTAAAGCTAATAATGATAAAGGCTGCATCTATTATTTTTGGAGTATGTCTACACAGCTGGCGTCATGGGTCTTGATGGTAGCAGGAAACAGACAAGAGCTAGGGAGACTGAGGATGATGGTATCACAGGAAGGTGGAATGGGAGAGGCTGTACAGCTACATTTCACAACTTTCCTACTTTTATAATACAAAAAGATTATCCTGATTAATCTTTATTACAAACAAAAAACCCATTTGACTTTTTAAAAACCAACGAATTTATGCAGCCATTATACTTACCCTAATTATTCAAACTACTACACAGAAGTATGAACTGATGATACACTAGGTACAGATTTAGATGTTCAGACACAGGAGTCAACAGCCAGTGCCACACTCCAGGAACTCTCTTACACATCCATCCCACATGGCCCCACACATCTATCACATACATATTAGGTATCTCACCCATTTCTGTAATACTAAGTTCATAACAAATCAAGTCTAGTTCTGTCCCATGTGTACCTTTCCCATATGTCTTGAAGCTGTGGTTCTCAAAAAGTATGAACCATGGATGACCCCTTAGGATCCCTGAGGCTCTTCAACTGGATCTGTGATGTCAAACTAGAATTCAAAGCTATTATTTGCCTTTTTGTACTGCATCACCAGTACAAGAGCAAAAGCATGTAAAAATGTTTGTATCTTACCACAGAGCAAGGCAGTGGCCCCAAACTGTACTTCCTAGCTGTCATCCTATCACATAACTGCAGTTAAAATAAAGAGGTCAGTCACCTCACTTACTGTGCTTGATGGATATGGTATGGCTGTGTCCCCACCCAAATCTCATCTCGAACTATAGCTTCCATAATACCCTCATGTTGTGGGAGGGACCCAGTGGGAGATGACTGAATCATGGGGGTGATTTCCTCCACACTGTTCTGGTGGTAGTAAGTCTCACGAGATTTGACAGTTTTATAAGGGGAAACCCCTTCCACTTGGCTCTCACTCTTCTCGTTTGCTGCAATGTGAAACAGGCCTTTCACTTTCTGCCATGATTGTGAGGCCTCCCCAGCCACTTAGAACTGTGAGTCCATTAAATCTCTTTCTTTTGTAAATTGCCCAGTTTCTGATATGTCTTTATAAGCAGCATGAAAATGGACTAATACAATGGAGAAGTAAAATATTAATTGTATTACGTCCTGACTCTTGAGCATGCACTCTTTATGACTGTGTGTCATGGAAGGGAAGGCCCTGATGCAGCATATATTGATGGCTGTTGCAAGGGTCAGCACCTGTGGGTGGACCTATGAGGTGATGAGCCACTTTTCTTCATTGACCCCCACCTTGTACTTGACATAGCAGTATATAAACAGTGGTTATTCAGACAAGCCTATCTGGCAGGCATTTTAAAGAAAGGGGACAAAATCGGCCCATTTTGGAGAAAAACAGTAAGATTCAAGCTTTTATGAAAACTTTAGACTTTCTGAAAACTTATATATCCACTGTGATCTTGACAATTTCCCCTACACTTAAGAATTTTCTGATTCATGACAATAATTTTTGATATTACAAGTGAAATCTGTAAACATTTGGGAGATTTTCTAAGTGGCTAATGCATGATATTCAAAATAATACATAGAACAGAGTTTTTAAAGTTCAGAGATATGGTTTCAGAATCTACACACTTTTCAACCAAACTTTGAGATACCACTTCTCTAGCATAATATCAATGAAGATCCACCATTATCTGAAAGGAAATTAAAACACTCCCTTTTCCAATTACAAATCTGTATGAGGCTAGATTTCGTTGGTTGAACGGCAACCAGAGCAACATATCACAACAGATTGAATGCAGATGTAAGGCAAGAACCCAGACATCTTCTAATAAGCAGGTATTAAAGATATGTGGAAAAAATAATGAGGCATACTTCTCATTAAGCGTCTTTGTTTTGGAAAACAG
The DNA here is from genome assembly GCA_036589455.1 of Ateles fusciceps. Taxonomy (NCBI): domain Eukaryota; kingdom Metazoa; phylum Chordata; class Mammalia; order Primates; family Atelidae; genus Ateles; species Ateles fusciceps. The sequence continues at coordinate 3,370,204 of JAZHEH010002229.1, forward strand.
TTATTTTTCACGAAAGTATAATTTATGTTAACATATAGTGGGTATACTGTTATTTTAAATTTAGTAATGATGACCAGGGTTGGTGGCTCGTGCTGTAATCCCAGCACTTTGAAAGGCAGAGGCGGGTGGATTACGAGGTCCGGAGTTGAAGACCAGCCTGGCCAACATAGTGAAACCTCATCTCTACTAAAAATACAAAAATTAACTGGGCATCCTGGCATGTGCCTGTAATCCCAGCTACTCGGGAGGCTGAGGCAGGATAATTGCTTGAACCAGGACCCAGGAAGTGGAGGTTGCAGTGAGCTGAGATCGTGCCACTGCACTCCAGCCTGGGCTACAGAAGCAAGACTGTCTTATAAAAAATAATAATGATTTCTAAAATCCCGTTTTTATTTCTAATATGATAGATATTGACAGAACTCACATAAACAAAAGCTCTTTGGAGTCCTCCATTATTTTCCAGAGTGTAAAAAAAAGGTATGAGACTAAAATAATTGAGAAACACTATCTGAAAGAAACATTTAGGTGGCAATTCCCACAAGGAAACACAGGGGCAGGTTTATGAAAAAGAATTTGAGACATAAAGCAGGTGAGCTAAAATTTCCTAATCATCAGGTAACAAAAAGCAGTTCCATTTCAATTCATTAAGCTAAATACATATGTGTTGAGATTTCTCTTTAGGGTCAGACAATGATTAAACTATTTAAACATTTGAATCTCCATTAATCCAATGACTCGTCTTGTGTAACACTACAGTAACAGTAGGTAAATTCACCCCATTAGCTCACTGGTACTTGTATACTCTCCCAAATCCACTAACATTCACTATATTGTCTTTTGCCACCATTGGTTGAGAGACCTCTCACTGAATTATTGATTTTCCGCCAATTAATTACCATAGTTAAGATTCAGTTGAGCTTATTTTCACAGAAACTTTTTTTTTTTCCAATATCACCTATCTTGTACCCTTTGGAGTCTGCTGGGGAATCAAAATAATTGGAAACCTAAGGATAAGATACTGAATTCTAAACATATCCTTGGCATAACTTACAAATAACTCAGTTGTCAGACACTTAAATGGGCAAAGCTCTGTTCTCCACTGGATTCCACACTTGGACGCTTTTCACCTGATCTTCCCTCAACTCTCTGTCAACAACTTTACTACAGGAATCTCAAGACAAATCCACTTTACTGAACCCAGGGGAAAACTGATAAGTATATTTGCGTATAGGCTCCTGTTTAGAAAAATGTCATGCTTGAGGTATAAGAACTATAAAAAAGAAAAATGAATCTCCTTATCTATGGTAAAGCATATGTGTTTCAGAAAAGGAAACAGTTTCTAATTACTGAAACAATACTTGCACAGCTAAACAGACACTTCCTGCAGCAGTTCAGAAACCATCAGAAGGAGGAGGGGGAGGGGGGAGAGGGGGGGGGGGGGAGGAGGGGAGGGGGGGAGGAGGGGGAGGAGGGGAGGGGGGAGGAGGGGAGGGGGGGAGGGGGAGGAGGGGAGGGGGGAGGGGGGAGGGGGAGGGGGGAGGGGAGGGGGGAGGAGGGGAGGGGGGAGGGGGAGGGGGGAGGAGGGGAGGGGGGGGGGGGGAGGGGGGAGGGAGGGGGAGGGGGGAGGGGGAGGGGGGAGGGGGGAGGGGGAGGAGGGGAGGGGGGGAGGGGGAGGGGGGAGGAGGGGGGGGGGGGGGGGGAGGGGGGAGGAGGGGAGGGGGGAGGGGGGAGGGGGAGGAGGGGAGGGGGGAGGGGGGAGGAGGGGAGGGGGAGGGGAGGAGGGGAGGGGGGAGGAGGGGGAGGGGGAGGAGGGAGGGGGGAGGGGGAGGGGGAGGAGGGGAGGGGGGAGGGGGGAGGGGGAGGAGGGGAGGGGGGAGGGGGAGGAGGAGGGGGGGGGAGGGGGAGGGGAGGAGGGAAGGGGGAGGGGGAGGGGGAGGAGGGGAGGGGGAGGGGGGGGGAGGGGGGGAGGAGGGAGGGGAGGGGGGAGGGAGGGGGAGGAGGGGGGGGGAGGAGGGGGAGGAGGGGGAGGAGGGGAGGAGGGGGAGGAGGAATAGCAGCAGAAGAGGAAATCATCACTCTATCTCAAGGCAAAGAACCTCTGAGGGCTTCCAGAGCCCACTGGCATGTGCCTGCAATCCAGCAATGCAGGCCAGGAATTCCAGCTCTCCTATCCTCTTCCCCCACCAGGGAAGTTGAGTCTCCAGCCAGCTTGTTGGGGCACACCATGGAACAGGTAGTCCTCATCGTCCTGTTCCCACAGTCTCTCGCCTCCCCTTCCAGGGCCCTCCCATGCAGGCTACTCAAAATCCCTCAAGAGTTTATCTCAAGACGCCCCATATAAATGACTCGTGAATTAATTTCTCTAAAAGGTGTGTGTCACCAATTGAGCAGTGAGATTCGATAATGCTCCATTTATTTTTGTACACAACTTGAGTCTGAAGAAAGTAAACAAACCAAAACTTAATAAAGTTGAAGGAGAAATACGAAATTTAACTCGGTGATAGCACCAACATTATAACAAGATTGCTGGAAGAAAGGGAGCTTGAGCTCATACACAGTTTTCTGGAAAGCAGAGGGTATGGAGGAGAAACACAGTGGACCTGAGGTCACATGCTGATTCAAACTCCAGCTCTTGGGCCCTACCTACTTCCTGAAAGGGAACATAGTTTAGAGAAGCACATGGCATTGGGCCTCACCCATGGAACCTGCCACACACAAATCAGTTCCATCCCTGCCTTCCTCCTAATACCTCTACCACCACAAAAAAAAAAAAAAAGAAGAAAGAAAAGAAAAGAAAAAGGAAAAAGAAAAAAAAAATGGTCCTGCAGTGAAAGAATATGAGATCTTCCAACTAACAGCAGACCAAAGTCAGTCACAATATCAAACAGTGGACTCATTACCATGCTCTAAACAAAAGAAAAACTGGATAGAGAAGTGACTCTAAAAGAGAAATGAAACCCATCCCACCAACCTAAAATGCAGATAATATAAATAGGAGGGACAGTGCTTTGTAAGTTTCCTGAATGTAGTTTACAACAAACAAAAGGGATTAAGCCTTGATCAAGTTAAAGGGTTAATGGAAAGTCTGGTAAATCAGAACACGGTTCATTGCAAGGTGTGTGTCCACTTTCCGGAGTGCAGCCAACACAGGGGAGCACTGAAGAGCGCCCACCGTCTCTCTTGACCTTACTGACCTCCAGCACCCTATCTGAAAATAGCAGCCCACATAGGAACAATGACAAAACAGTCAAAAGTATTTAAATGGAAAAAGTTAGTAAAACAAAAATTAGTAAATCTGCCTACTACAAAAATAGTTCACATGTGATTCCCTATTTCCTTGACCAAACTAGAAAATAAAGTAGCTGTTTATATTTCAGGGAGAAGATCAACATGCACACATAGTCCAGTACTGAAATTTCCATATTGGTCATGACTGGATTCGAATCAGTCCTGTAAGGTTTGCTACTAATGAGTATGTGCTGCCCATGACTGTACTTGTTCTACACCAAACCCAGCTCCTCCCTGGGTCAGCCCAGGCTGGACAGTGGAGCCCTCAGGCCAGCAGCCCCCACCAGGGCCAGGAATGTGGCTGCCTCTGGCTGCATCTCCAGGGAGGGCGAGGCTTAACCTTTAACCCAGAATGGCATGGCCGTCTGGCACCTTTGCCTTTTGTTGCATTTGCCTTTAAGCATTCTCTTTAGGCCTCTTAATGCAGTTTACTGACTGGCATGGTTTTCTCTCAGTTTTCTAGTCTCCTTAGTGAGGCCATGATAGGGTGGTATCTAAGAAAATCAAAAAGATACAGCACCTTATGACAAGGAGAGGAGAAAATGTTTCAGAGCCCTTGTACCAATAAACTCCTGACCAAGTAGTCAATGAACAGAGGCTGCTCTACTTCAAAATCCAGCTTATCCTGGCCCAAGAGGAACAAGAGTCACTTCTTATGTTTGAACTTTTAATTTATCAGAACCGGTTGAGACTCTTGCTTAAGAAATAAGAACACCGTTGAAATGGCAACAGCCTAAGCCTCTAAGTGCCACCTGCCATCATAAAGGGCCACTTCTATGGGTGCTTCTAGTGGGACTGAGCCCTTATGTCCCTTTTTTCCCACTAATCACTCTTGGAAAGGGGCTATACCAAAATAAGAAAAAGAAGGAAAATATGACTGATTTATCCACTGCCACTGTTTTACTACTAAAAATAAACTACCAGAGAAAAGGGAGGATAAAAAATAAACATAGAATTATCAATTCTTTTACACACACACACACACCACACACACATACTTACTTAGAGGCCGTCTGATAGCAAGAGGAATATTTAGCACAGACATTTGCAGACACTTACCGTCAGAATTAAAATGGGAAGCTGCATAGATAGAAGTCACTGAAATAATTAGCCGTGAAGATAATTTTCCTCTGCTGTTTGCCAGATACAATTACTTTCACTCTATCTCCAGAGGTAAACACATATAAACTGGTATAGCTGAATGAGACCACCTGCCACGTGGTTTGCAAAGGTTCTTAATTTGGGGTACAACTGTAGCCACCTAAAATGTTCAGATCTAAAAATGGAAGTACTCTATTGTAAATCAAGTCTGTTGATCTTAAATCAAATTTACTCTGGTTTATATGAGAAAATAAAATTAAAACTGATTTATCATGTAAACTATACATTCCTGACGCTCAAGTATTGAAGGACTAAGAAAAACTTAATGAAAAAGGAAAAGAACGTTTACTGTTACCTAAAAACTTTGTCAACTGGTAAGTTTTCTAGAACTAAACGACAACCACCACCACAAAACCTTTTTTATGATCTTTCCATAAAGAACCTTAGAAAACTTGTAACAAAACTAATTTAATATAAAATTAAAATAAGCCCTAACATTTCAAGCTTCAGTTTATCCTCTCCAAATGTTCACAGGAAAAAAAAAAAAAAAGTGAAAATGCCCTTTTCTTCTCTCCTTAAATCATCTACCTCATAGTCTTCTGTTGTACAACTAGAAAAGTGGAAGAAGGGGCAAATTAGCCCCAAGTAATGACGAGAATCCCTGTAATTCCTGACTGCAGGAGATTCCCAGTTTTAACAGTGGTGCAGGTGCTGGACACATCCAGGAAATCCAAATTTTTACCTGGGCTGAACACACCCAAGTAAATCCAAATGACTTAGTAAACTCAGACAGCAGCTGTAAAATGACTCTGAAGACAGTGTGTTCAGGGCTGCCTAAATTATTGCATACTATATCACAAATTTACAACAAACACAAAACACATTTAAGAAAAACAAGAATATATTTTCTCTAAAAGTCCTAAGTCATATATTCAACTCTCTCATAAAGATATCTTTAAAATGTTAAAATGAGTAATCTGGTCAAATTCCTGTTTAGCAACATGAGTAATAATGATGGGCCGCATTTCCTGAGTCCTTTCTACAGCCTGGGAGAAAGGCTGGGGTGAGGAACCTGCTCAGCACGCACAGGCGGTATGCTTTCAGCTTCTGTGCTAACACCTTTTTCTAGATATTTCTGAATATAAGCAGTACATTAATGAGGGACGTAGTTTTTAAGGCATAGCCTGGAGACTACATTACATTTTTCTTTTTTTTTTTTTTTTTGAGACACCTGAGTCTCGCTCTGTCACCAGGCTGGAGTGCAGTCGCGTGATCTCAGCTCATTGCAACCTCCAACTCCCTGGTTCAAGCTATTCTCCTGCCTCAGCCTCGCAAGTAGGTGGATTACAGGCTCACGCCACCACACCCAGCTAACTTTTGTATTTTCAGTAGAGGCGGGGTTTCACCATGTTGGCCAGGATGGCCTTGCTCAATCTCCTGACCTTGTGATCCACCCCCTTTGGCCTCCCCCAGTGCTGGGATTACAGGCATGAGCCACTGTACCTGGCAGCATTTTTTTTTAAATGTAGCTCTGCAGAATAAGAATTCTGAAACCAATCTTAGATTTACCATCTCCAGAGTGCTTTTCGTAAAATAATTTGTTATGGTTTTGTTCAAATGATTACATAGAAACAGTCTGAACTATATATAAAATGTCACTAAGTATCTTAGAAGTCAGCAGAGTGGCCAGCATTTTCCAACAACTTGTCAAAATTAAATGAAAAGATACAATTTCTCAGTAACACACACACAGACAAACCAAAATAAAAACATCCCACTTAAGAAATCGTGTCAAATAAGCAATATTCAAAGCATGAACGGTCTTTAGAAAAGCCACCTTTCAGCAAATGGGTGCACCACCCTCACCTAAGGGGCCTCTTTTATACTCTGTGGACATCCAGGGCAGACCCTGCTTGGGCAGGCACAGTCTGAATGGCCCAGCCCATCTGAATGGTCATTGCCAACCCCAACTAGGGCTCCTCACAGCCACAAGGGCAAGCTCAGGCCCCTCAGTCAGCCCTGCTCGGATGGCTCCTGCCTAAGCAGTGGGACCTCTGACCCTCCAGTAATCTCTAACCTCCTGTCTCCCACAAGCCTGACCTCAGCCCCCTATTAATTCTCAAAACCGCACCCTGGCTGCATCCTCAGCACTCCCCCTCCAATCTTCTGATGATCTCATTCCATCTGTCCAGTCCGACTAGAACAGGCTTGTACAGCGTGACTCCTACTGATTCCATGTAACTGATAACATAAAAAGTGAAGGTAAAACATGAACGAAGGAGAGCACTGCCACCAGAGGGGGAAAGGGGACGGTGGTAGAGCTGCTACGGGCAGAGCTGGCTATGGGGGAGAAACTAACAAATAAAAATCAACAGCTGGTGCTAATGAGAGAGTAAAAACAAAGGGAAACGTTGAGTCAGAGGAGCTGCTGTCATAGATGAGCACACATGAGAGACGTGAGTGAACACTGAGCGGAGCCAGGGCGGGGACGCCTGCCCCCGCCTCATTTTATGCTCATGCTCACCCACAGCCATCGCTCTGTCTGGAGTAGCTACAGCCAGATCATTGTTATTTTTTGGTTTCCATCCTCGCTCTCCTGGGAAAAACAAACACCTTGGGGAGCAGTGCTTACGGGAGTCAAGTTCAATGCCCCTTTAGCCAGCCTCAGCCTCCTTCTAGCTATTCTTTTTTCTTTTTTTTTTTTTTTTGAGGCTGGAATGCAGTGGCACAATCCCAGCTCACTGCAACGTGCACCTCCGGGGTTCAAGCAATTCTCTTCCTCAGCCTCCTGAGTAGCTGGGATTACAGACGCCTACTACCACTCTGGGCTAATTTTTATACTTTTAGTAAAGACAGGGTTTCACCTTGCTGGACAGGCTGTTCTTGAACTTCTGACCTCATGATCCACCGCTTCAGCCTCCCAAAGTGCTGGGATTACAGGCATGGGCCACTGCGCCTGGCTGCTATTCCTTTTAAGGTTTTTTTTAAAAAAAAAATCAGTAAGCTCCACTGTTCCCACCAAAGTTTTTCCAGTTCAACAACCTAAAAAGTCCTAGTCTCCTAAATTTAATGTGCTCATTCTTAGATCTAATCAGAACCTCCCCTTAAATATTCTAACACCATTTAACTTTTTTTTTTTTCTTTTGAGACGAAGTTTTGCTCTTGTTGCCCTGGCTGGAGTGCAATGGTGCGATCTTGGCTCACTGTAAGCTCCACCTCCCAGGTTCAAGCAATTCTCCTGCCTCAGCCTCCCGAGTAGCTGGGATTATAGGTGCCCGCCACCACGCCTGGCTAATTTTTTATAATTTTAGTAGAGACGGGTTTTCACTGTGTTAGCCAGGACAGTCTCGATCTCCTGACCTCATGATCTACCCACCTCGGCCTCCCAAAGTGCTGGGATTACAGGCATGAGCCACTGCGCCTGGCCCCATTTAACTTTTCTGTAAAGCCTACAGGTAAACTCCAAGCATCTCAGGTCTCAGGCAGGCCAGTGGTGCTCCACTGAGGCTACACTGTGCCATCATCTGAAGATATAGAGCACCCACACCCAGGCTGCACCCATTCCAATTAAACCAGCAGCTCTGCAGGGTCCCAGGCATTCGTTTTTGTTGTTTCCAGTGCTCCTAGTAATTCCAATATCCAGCCAAGTTTGAGAGGGCACAAAAGAAATACAACCAAGGTGCCCATTCTGAGGAACAGGAACAGCCACACAATAGTGGCTAGTTGCTAGTGATCACTTACTCTGCCCTTCCTAGGCCCTACCTTGCTTACCACTTTCAACTGACCCTTCCCTTAGTAATAAATGATCTTGCTAGGTTGAAATCATTGGTCAACTGGCTATTGAGGTCTGACACTCAGTGTCTCCCAGTCACTAACCCTCTCATGCATACAAAGAATACTTACCCCCCCAGCTCATCTAATTTCCAGTCCAACAGGCGCAAAGCCTCAGGGCAACGAAGGAGGCCTTCACTCTAATAAACTGGCTAGAAATAAAATTAAATTAAGCCATAAAAGAGAAAAATGCAAAGTCTGGGCCCCAACTACAATTGAAGGTCTAGCAAAGGGCAGCGGGAGGTTGGAAAGCACGCCACCCTTTGTGCTGGGCTGTCACGGCTGCACCAGGCGGCTTCTGACTCCTTTCAGCTGTCACCTTCCCCACAAAGGAGAGAAGGCCAGAGGTCCGGATGTTCCCCCCAGCACACTAATCTCATTCCACCCAGCTCAAACTCTGCTCTGGGTCTGCAAAGTCATCTTTTGTGCTCCCCCTCAACAAAAGAGGATTTCAGATTCCTGACCTTCCTATAAATTGTCTGACTTACAATAGGGAGGGAGTGGTGGACTATGTTTAGGTAGAGTATGTACTACAAATGACCATTTCCTTCCATAGTCATTCCAAAAGGAAAGCCTGACTTTTAGGAATATTTGGAATTTAAGCTTTTATTCCTTTAAATGTTTCAAAGAAAATAAAACCTATTTTCATTAAGCATACATGGAAATCATCTTTCCAATGCCAGTACAGAGGATCGAATGGGTCTAAACATGTTAACCAAAAGAAAATATTACTTTCCACAATAATTGACAATTACCTTAGAGTTCCACTGCCCATAGGGTTCACTGGAAAAAGGTGAGTAACTTCCCTTGCTGTTTTCAAAACTGTTCAGCTTCACGAATGATGCCTTTGGGATGCTATCTCTAAAGAAGTTTCAAGCTAAAGATGGGGGTGGGTGGAGGCTAGACACAAAGAAGAGGAGAAAGACAAGAAAGCTCTAGTTTAAAACTAACCAGGATTCCAGCAAGTCAAAGGGCTAGTCTTGAAGTGGTTCTACTGATGCCCAATGCAGGCTTACCCTGAATATACACTGCATGTTCTGAGCTCGCTGCTCACTCTCTCAAATCCATTTTCCCTCATGAAACAGCACCAAACATCCAGAAGGCGACCCTAGAAAAGTCTCCCAAGCACTCACATGGCTGTAAGAAAACTGCCTTGTGTGCTTCCCACATGGGAAACCAATTTCAAACATACACCACTGAGGCACGTTCTGCTGAAATTAACTTCATCTGAGAGCTCAATCAAAGCAGCACTGGGCCCCAAATCACCAACAAGGAAGAACCCTAACATAATCCTTTGGCTCATGAATTTATTCGTGCTATTATAAGACATTTAGAATTGCTTACAGAAAAATAAACAGTTTAATGTTTCTTATTTTATCATTTTGTCAATAAATATATTCTAAATATCAACATTCGTATGCAGGAAGGGTAACATGTTTAGCTACTTGAATTCAATAAATCCTCTTACATTTCCAATAAATTTGTAAAAGCAACGGCTCTTATTGATATTAAAACAATCACTGAAAAGAAGCGTTTCTGACACGCCTACTGTTATTCAGAAGTGCTTCTTCCCTACTTCCGCCTATGAAGGGCTCAATGAGTTAACTCCGGTATTCTTCCACTCCTGAGAAGGGCAGGGACTTACATGATTAGAAAATGGCTCATTCCTGGCCTCCTGCTCCAGGCCCAGGCCCCCACGTAGGCAATGTGACACCTGGGCCTGGTAAGTTAAGTGGCCTAATCCTAAGACTGCTGACAGGACCATTTGGTTTTTACAACAAGCTGTGGCCTCCAACCTTGCCTCTATCAATTATAAATGATTATTTGGGCCTCTACCTTTACTTATGGTTTTTAACTCTGTCAAAGCTTGGGCAGGAAGAGGGTTCTATGAACATCCCAGAACTCCAACATCTGTGAATGGGCAACAGTATCAATTTCACTTCCCAAAAAGACACTTCAACCTAATACTGCACCTATGAATGCAGCCAAAATTAAAATGTGGCATCAACACCACACACACACAGGCCTGCAAGCCTGAGTGGCAGCCCCAAAAAACAAACAATCCAGAGGAAAAGGCACAGGGTGGGGACAGTGAACCGGTAGAGGCCAGGTGACAGCAGCCTCTATGGTGGGACTCAGGGGCCTGAACATCAACCTAAAGAAGTAACAAGATTTGATCTGGACTCAGAAGAACCACTCAGGCCACTACTGTGATCCAGGCAAGAGAGGCTGATCTTGGCCTTGTAGTGACGGTGGAGATCTGAGCAATTTCAGAGATGGAATTAAAACCCCACACAGGAATTCCTTTCAGACAGTCTGAGTCTGAGGCACCCAAAAGAACACTTCCAAAGTGCAATACACACCTCACTTTTAAAACCTGTTCTCCACATTTTCTTAAAGCAAGGCACACCTGCATGTGGGCCACAGACTGAATTTGAAACTAACAAAGCTTGCCAATATTGTGTCCTCACCCTCAGCCTGGCCATGATCTCTTAATTTTCATTATCTGGCTCCCAAAGAGAAACTTGTTCTGCTTAGTCAATGTTCCTTTTAAAGACAGCCTGTAGGCCAGGCACTGTGGCTCATGCCTGTAATCCTGACACATTGGAAGGCCAAGTCACTTTGGAGGACTGCTTGAGCCCAGGAGTTTGAAACCAACCTGGGCATCATAGTGAGACCCTGTCTCTTAAAAAAAAAAAAAGTCAGCCAGGTGTGCTGCTGCGTGCCTATAGTCTCAGCTACTTGGGAAGAAAAAGTGGCAGGATTGCTGATTAAACCTAGGAGGTCAAGGCTGCAAGTAAATGGTGATGACACCACTGTACTCCAGCCGAGTGACAGAATGAAACACTGTCTCTAAAAGAAAACTAAAAATGACAGCTTATAGCTAACTAAAAGACACCTGTTGTCTTTTCATTCACCCATAAAGCATGAGAAATATACAAATGAATTATGTAGTGTCTTAGCCTGCTCAATCTGCTGTAACAAAATATCATAAGCTGGGTAACTTATAAACCACAGAAATTCACTTCTCACAGTTCTGTAGGCTGGAAGTCCAAGATCAAGGCACCAGCACATTCAGGGTCCAGTGACAGCCCTCTTCTCTGATTCACAGAACATCACCGTCTTACTTTGCCCTCACGTGATAGAAGGGGTCTCTTCCTCTCTTAGGCCTCTTACAGGGGCATTTACCAAATTCAAGAGGGCTCAGCCTTGATCTAATCACCTTCCAAAGGCCCCACCTGTCAATACCATCACTTTGGAAGTGAGGATTTCAATACATGAATTCTGGGGGAACATAAATATTCAGACCAAACACGTAGAGACTGGTGGGCAGACTAAGACGAACAAGACAAACAGGCCTCAGCTGCAGCTCAACTCTAGTGAACCGAGCCTGTTAGGTATGTGACAAACCTCTTACCCCTCAAAAAAAAGACTTCCAAATCCTGCGATTTTTAGTCACTACAGTTAAATGTAATTTGACAGTTACTTTATGGAGCAATTTCCTTCATAACCCCAAATCCATTCGATTCAATTCAATAACATTACTTCCCTTAGCAAATGAGCATCAATTAGGTAAACAGCACGCGGCTCTATGCTTAAACTCTGTAACATGACAGAATGAGGACAGTGGTTCTGGATTCAGATTACACTAAAAAAAAAACAGGGGGTGGCTGGTCATCCAGAACACCGCAGCTTCTGCAAATACTGCAGCTTCTGTTCAAGCCACTAGAGAACTTCAAAGATAACAATTTTACTTGTATTCTTTAAAGCACATTTTCAATCAGGTAGATAAAACCCATTCTGCCTAAGCCAATAACAGCTTAATGAGTCTGACAGTAGAGCCTAAACCAAAAGCTTGCTCCCAACACCTGTATCCCCCACTCTAAGTACACCACTCAGCAGGGCATCCAGGACAGCAAGATGCTGACTGCTCCTCAGCAAAGATCTGCCAGTAAGAACTGTGGCCAAGGACAAATTTTCACCTGGTGCAGGAAGTTGCATCATCTTCTGTACACTATCAAATCAAAATGTGTTTCCAATTTCAGGAGAAACCCACAAATCCATAGTGCCATCCCTGTGTGCCCACCCTGTGTGGCTCCACACTAGGAAGCAGCTGTGATGACCTGGAAGTTGTAGGGCGTTTTAGTGAAAGTGGCTACACGCTGGGGTAGAACTCCCCTCTCTAGGATCAGAGATGATCAATCACGCTTCCAAGTCCCCTGCCGTAGCCCTGGGCAGACCTGTGTAAGATACCTTTATGCCCACAGATTCTTAGCAAGACCTGAGTCTCGCACTAAGATGACCGCAATCACACACAGCAAGGCCGGAGGACTGCTACAACACAATCTGTCTGCTCTGCAGAAGTGCATGCTCCGAAGCATTCAACAAACCATTTATTAACCACCCATCTAACCTAGCATCTCCTGTCCAAGAAATGTATTCCTGAAAGTGTGTTACCCAGACCTAACCGATGAAAAATTTAGCAACTGATTCACGAAAGATCAGAAAGCAAACACTTGGGCTCTGTTTGCCCATTTGCAGGGCTCCTGCCAGAACATGGGCACTAATCCATTGCCAGAGTTTGGTGCCTTTCTGGAGTGGCACCCTTGGTCCTGAACTGGCTCTGAAGGCAGGCCCTTTGGCTTTGCTGGGTGCTTTCTGGAGATGCTTGAGAACTTTAGGCTCAGTTCTGGAAGGAGGTATAAACAGGATAGCAAGTCTGCATTTTCAAATGAAGGGGCAGTGTTGGTGACAGAGTTAATAAAAAAAAATCTTTTTTTTTTTTTTTTTGCATTTCTGTGCTGTGTTGCATTAGCAGAATTAGAAAACACATTCTGAAAACAAGAATTTAAAAATCAACCATTTTTTCCAGCTATCCTCCCTAGTAAGTTATAGCCAAAATCAATACTCCCTTTTTATTTTTAATCAAGTATTTTGAACTTATTTTAGTTACTTCAAGCTTCCAAGGGCTAGAGTACCTCATGTGAACAAAGACTTACCTGCTGAGAAATGAACGTTATGAGTGTGAAGGGATGAGGGAACCGGGTTACTGGGGTGACCGAGAATCAAACTGTTGTGTCTGAAACAGGCTTTTTTGTTTGATTTTGCTTTTTGCCTAAGGGTGTCTGTTTATGTAACTTCTAAAACAGAGATAATAACCTAAATTAAGGAGTGTGCCCGTTGGATGACATAATGTGGTTTATCTGTGATCTAGCTGGGGAACAATGGTCACCATGTTTCTTCCTTTTGAACTGGGCAGGAGGCTCACCCCAGAGTGTCGCCCACCCCCTTTTCCCCTCCTGCACTCAGTTCCAGAGCTGGAGGTAGCATCGCTCCAGGAAGACTCAGATGGAAGCCTCAAGGCACACAGGTCATAGCCAGGCAGCCTGCACAGCAACATCACCACTGTCCTACGAAATGGGTTGTAGAATAACTGATAAAACCATGCAAGCTTCCATAAACACAGTTATTGTGTCATGACAAAAATACTTTCATTCCTTCGACAAGCAGAAAGGCAGTCCCTGTTTCCTATGGCCAGTAGTGTCTCAAGTAAACCTATAGGCAAGAACAGGAACCAACAACAGACCCAACGGTATCTCCTAAAAAAAGGGCAAGGGACCAGTCGGGGAGGCTGTGCCAAGTTAGACCAGGGAGAAGGCCTATTCAGTCAGCTCCCAGGCCGGGCACTGGGACACAGGCAGGGTGAAGGCTGCCCCATTCTAGAGTTGCAGCAGTCCAAAGGAGACATGCAACTGCAAGGACTCGAAGAGTCTGTGTGCACAGTTCAAGGAGAGCTAATAGCTAATCGCTATCTTGCCCAGGCTAGTCTCGAACTCCTGGACCCAAGCAATCCTCCTATGGAACCAATTTTGAGACCCTCACCTTCCCTATGCAACTCTTTCTGAAAATAGACGGGCATTCCTGTCTTTGCAACAGCTCCACTCTCCCTGGAATCTTAATATGGTACATTCTTCCAAAGTTTAAAAAACCCCAGGGCACCAAACAACGGATAAATCAAAACACTGATCATCAAGATGTCTTCTTTGATGATTAATTATGGCCCAGGGCCCCTTGAATGCATATGGCTTCCAGTTTTTATGTGTCTTAAATGTATTTCTGTTATGGCTGAAACTTGGCCCATTTGGGGATGTTCTGGATTCAGAAAAACTGAATAAATACAGGTTTAATGGCACAGATTCTCTTAAATGTACCTGAAATTCCACACCCCCCACACACCAAATGCCAAAATGTTCAAGTCAAGTTGCAGAAACTTCAAAGACAATAATGTTACTTGTATTCTTTCAAAGTACATTTTCAATCAGGTAGATAAAAGTAATTATCTCAAATTCTATTGTAAAAGATGTATCAAACTAACTCAATCTTATATTACTTTCATCTCATAATATGCTTAATACTTCCTACTTGCTATTAACAAATACAATTATTTAAATTTATGATTTACAATATGAGATGTCACCTTAAAAGCGTGTGAAGGAGTACATGGTTTTTTAAAAATTATTTCAGAGGGTGCAAAGACAAAAACCTTTGAAGACCATGCCCTTGAGAAAACCCCTCCCATGGAAAAGGCAGCCTGGTAAACAAATGCTACAAGGCAAGGAGGAGAAAGCACTACCAGAGAGAAGGTGCGGATAAGTTTGAAGAGGAGGAGGTGGGCACTCCAAGCAAAAAGAAGAGCTTGGACAAAGGCAGAGAAGCAGCAAAGCCAACCTGGACGAGAGGCGAAGGGCAGAAGCCTCTGAGCCTAGAGACCAAAGAGAGTGGTATGGGAGGAGAAGGGAGGCTCTGAGGACTTACGGGCCATACTGAGGGGTACAGATTTTACTCAGGCACCCTCAGGTTTTACGCAGGGAAGGCTCATAACTGGATGACTGTTTCCATGCAGAAAATCCTGGCAGCAATATGAAGGATGAAATGAGCAGAGTAGGCAACTGGAGACAGAGAGATGAGCTAGACCGTGGTATCTACAGAAACTTCTGCAGTGATGAAAATGTTCCTTCTGCAATGCCCGATACAGCAGCTACATGGGGCCACTAAGCACCTGAAAGGTAGCTAGTGAGAATGAGGAACTGAATTTTTTTTATTGAATTTTAATTAATCTAAATGTAAATGGCCTCATGCAGCTGGTGGCTACCATATTGAACATATCGGCTAGAAAGCTATTTCAAAATTCAATGAAAGATGACACGTCTTAAGTAAGGCAGGAGCAGGGGGAGATCAAAAAGACAGATTCAAGAGACTTTTCTGATGCAGAATTAGCAGATGCTGGTGATCAACCGGACACGTGGTATAAGGATTGAGTTAAGGAGAACAATAAGCTTTGTCTAATTGGACATCCTATGTTGACAGTGACAGCACAGACTAAGACAAAGAACAGAGTACAACAGAGATCTGCGGGGGAAGACAACAGATCCAAAATGGATTCATTTACTGTAAAATGTATTGCAAGATTCCAAGGAAGACGACTGGAGACAGCTGGAGAAAGGCCAGACAGGTAAAGATCTGGAGGTCTCTTTCCAGAGGCTGTGAAAGAAGCCACTTAGGGAGGTGTGATCAACCATGCAGAGTGACAGAATGATGAGACCCCAGTGTTTAAAAGGCACTAACAGGGGCAGAGGCCACCAAACACAGAAGAGAAATAACAAGGAGAGGGAGAAGAACCGGGCACAGAGGTGTTTGAACAGTGGGGTGTTACTCAGGGTCAAGAGGAGTGGAAAGCCACAGAGGATGGGGCCTGAGGACAAGCCATAGGACTGGGAATACCAAGACCCACAGAGCGAGGAGGGAAGGACAGATGATGAAAGCCATGGGCCGAAGACAAGACTGTGGAGACAGCAGCATAGGGTTGGAGAGCTGGTAGATATTAGGATCAAAGCAGCAAGGTCATGGAAACCCACCTCTCTCTCTCCAGGCCCTGCCATCCAGTGAGGCAGGTGACCACTTAGATCCACATGGGGCATTCAGGCCCTGCTCTAACACCAGCCACATCATTACACCCCAAGTCTTTAACAAAATCATTTCTTCTAGGCCCCAATAGAAACTGTCAGAAAGGTTCAAGTTACCTATTTTTGATGATTAAGTAAAAGGGTATCTAGCAGAAAGAGACCTTCTCAAATACAAAAGTGAACTAAGCAGGAACTTCACAGAAGTGGACATATTTACTCAATCCACTAGCCTGTTTAACACCTACTGAATGGCATTTTTCAAACAAATCAACCTGATTCCACCACAGGGATTAATTACATCAACTAGAAGGATACAATACATCCACAGACTCTTGCTTATCAGTTTAAGAATCTTCAAAAGATTCCAGCACATTGTCAAGCATAAGGGAACTTCCCCTGTGAGAATCTAAGCCACCTTTCTTCAACTCAACTTTGTTTTGACTCCCACTATCACTAATGAGAGGAATATTAATGGTTGAGTACAATTTTTACATTTTGACTTTAAAAAACTCTTCGTTCATTAAAATTCCCTCCACTTTTATAGTCAGTTGTATTCATTTCCTTTCCAGCCGCCTCCTCTCACTCTGCTCTAGTGCAGGCAGACAAGTTATTTAACACATGCCAGATGTTCAGTAATGCAGAATAGTAACTACAGGTTATTGTGCACCCACGATGTGCCAGGCACTGGACAAAGCACTTTCACAAGCGTTATCAGAGTCTCACAACAATCTTTCACAATTGGTATTCTAATCCCCATTTCAAGATGTGAGAACTGAGGCTCAACTTGCCTAAGGTGGTATATCTGTTTGGGTTTTGTTTGTTTGTTTGTTTGTTTGTTTTTTGAGACAGGGTGATATGGTTTGGATCTGTGTCTCCACCTGAATTTCATGTTGAATTGTAATCACCCATGTTGGAGGTGAGGCCTGGTGGGAGGGACTGGATCACGGGGGGTGGTTCTAATGGTTTAGCACCAGTCTCCTAGTACTGTCTTGTGATGGAGTTCTCAGGAGAGCTGTTTGTTGAAATGTGTGTGGCACATTCTACCTCTCCTCTCTTCCTCCTGTGTGGGCCATGTAAGACGGTCTGCTCCCACTTCATCTTCCACCATGATTGTAAGTTTCCTGAGGCCTCCTGAGAAGCCAAGCAGATGACCAGCATCATGCTTCCTGTGCAGTCTGCAGAACCGTGAGCCAATTAAACCTCTTTTCTTTATAAATTACCCAGTCTCAGGTATTTCCTTATAGCAATGTAAGAGCTGACTAATACCCAGGGTCCTGCTCTGTTTCCCAGGCTGGAGTACAGTGGCTCGATCATGACTCACTGCAGCCTTGACCTCCCAGGCTCAAGCGATTCTCCCACCCCAGTCTCCTGAGTAGCTGGAACTATAGGTGCACATCACCACAACCAGCTAATTTTTGTACTTTGTGGAACATCACAGTGCACAAACCATGGAAGGTATTCAAAAGACAGTGAATAAAAGTTACTCCCAGCTGGGTGCAAGGGCTCATGCCTATAATCCCAGAACTTTGTGATTTGACGGGTAGATCACCTGAGGTCAGTTCAAGACAAGCCTGGCTAACATGGTGAAACTCCATCTCTATTAAAAATATAAAATTAGCCAGGTGTGGTAATGGGTGCCTGTAATTGCAGCTACTCGGGAGGCTGAGGCAGGAGAATCACCTGAACCCAGGAGGCAAAGGTTGCAGTGAGCTGAGATCGTGCCATTGCACTCCAGCCTGGGCGACAGAGCAAGGCTCTATCTCAAAAAATAAAAATAAAAAGAGAGACTTCTGCCAAGATGGCCAAATAGGAACAGCTCTGGAGCGCAGTTCCCAGTGAGAGAGATGCAGAAGGCGAGTGATCTCCACATTTCCAACAGAGGTATCATGTTCATTTCAATGGGACTGGTTGGACAGCGAGTGTAGCCCAAGGAGGGTGAACCAGGGCAGGGCAGGGCACTGCCCAACCTGGGAAGTGCAACTGGGCAGAGGATCTGGGACTTGACCCCCTCAGCACGCCAGTTCAGATACTGCGCTTCTCCCATAGCAGTTGCAACCCATAGTCCAGGAGAACACCGCCAAGCCGAAGCGCCACGAGTTATCAACATAGATCTGAGTGACAGCTCCGGCTGGCCCGGCAACGCGAGCACAGATCTGGGCAGCAGATTTGACTAATGCCAAGAGCACTAGTGGGACAGATCTACCTGCCCCCCCAGGAAGAGGGAGAACTGGAAGCAGGGGAGAGAGGTGATATGGCTTGGCAGGTCCCACCCCCCACAAAGACTAGCAAACAGAAGCCCTCCTCTCACTTGAGAATTTCACAGCTACCACATCAGTCAGAGCTAGACAGGGATTATCGAGCTCTGTGGGGAGAAGAGCATCCACCATTGCAAAGGCGGGTCTAATCTCACCTGTGTAAACAAAAGCCAGAGGAAGCCTACAAAGCAACTGCGCTGAGTCAGAGGCAGCCCAGCAGCACCTCTGCAGGCATACAAGGGACAGACTGCCTCCTCAAGTGGCTCCCTGACCCTTGAATAACCAAAAAAACACCTCATACAGGAGAGCTCAGGCTGACACCTGGCGAGTACCTTTCTGGGACGAAGCTACCAGAGGAAAGATCAGGCAGCAAACCTCACTGCTCCGCACCACCCGTGGGTGATTCCCAAGCAAGCAAGGTCTGGAGTGGACCTCCAGCAGTCCTCCAGCAGAGGGGCCTGACTGTTAGAAGGAAAACTAAAAAACAAAAAGAAACAGCTTCAACATCAACAGAAAGAACATCCACTGAGAGACCCCATCTAAAATCACCAACTTTGAAGATCAAAGGTAGATAAACCCATGAAGATGGAAAGAAACCAGCGCAAAAAGGATGAAATCATCAAAGACAAGAATGCCTCTCCTCCCCCAAGGGATCACAACTCCTTACCAGCAAGGGAACAAAACAGGATGGAGAATGAGTTTGACAAATTGACAGAAACAGGCTTCAGAAGGTCAGTAATAAAAAACTTCTCTGAGTTAAAGGAACATGTTCCAACCCAATGCAAAGAAACTAAAAACCTTGAAAAAAGGTTAGACGAAATGCTAACTAGAATAACCAGCTTAGAGAAGAACATAAATGACTTGATGGAGCTGAAACCACAGCATGAGAACTTCACAAAGCATATACAGGTTTCAACAGCCAAATCAATCAAGCAGAAGAGAGGATATCAGAGATTGAAGATCAACTCAATGAAATGAAACGAGAAAGCAAGATTAGAGAAAAAAGAGTGAAACAAAATGAACAAAGCATCTGAGAAATATGGGATTATGGGAAAAGACCTAATCTATGCTTGATCGGTGTACCTGAATGTGACGGAGAGAATGAATCCAAGCTGGAAAACACTCTTCAGGCTATTATCCAGGAGAACCTCCCCAACCTAGCAAGGCAGGCCAGCATTCAAATTCAGGAAATACAGAGAACACCACAAAGATACTCCTTAAGAAGAGCAACCCAAAGGCACACAATCATCAGATTCGCCAGGGTTGAAATGAAGGAAAAAATGCTAAGGGCACTCAGAGAGAAAGGTTGGGTCACCCACAAAGGGAAGCCCATCAGATTCACAGCAGATATCTCAGCAGAAACCCTACACACCAGAAAAGAGTGGGGGCCAATATTCAACATCCTTAAAGAAAAGAACTGTCAACCCAGAATTTCATATCCAGCCAAACTAAGCTTCATAAGGGAAGGAGAAACAAAATCCTTCACGGACAAGCAAATGCTGAGAGATTTCGTCATCACCAGTCCTGCCTTACAAGAGCTCCTGAAGGAAGCACTAAACATGGAAATGAATAACCAGAACCAGCCATGCAAAAACATACCGAATGTTAAAGACCAATGACACAATGAAGAAACTGTGTCAACTAACGGGCAAAACAACCAGCCAGTAACAAAATGGCAGGATCAAATTCACACATAACAATATTAACCTTTAATGTAAATGGCCTAAAAAAATGCCCCAATCAAAAGACACAGACTGGCAAATTGGATAAAAAGCCAAGACCCATCAGTTGTGCTATATTCAGGAGACCCATTTTAGGGGCAAAGACACACATTGATTCAAAATAAAGGGATGGAAGAAGATTTACCAAGCAAATGGAGAGAAAAAAAAAAAAAAGCAGGAGTTGCAATACTAGTCTGATAAAGTGGACTTTAAACCAACAAAGATCCAAAGAGACAAAAAAGGGCATGACATAATGGTAAAAGGATCAATGCAACAAGAAGAGTTATCCTAAATATATATACACCCAATACAGGAGCACCCAGATACATAAAGCAAGTTCTTAACAATCTACAAGGAGACTTAGACTCCCGCACAATAATAGTGGGAGACATCAACCCGCCACTGTCTATGTTAGACAGATCAACGAGACAGAAAATCAACAAGGATACCCAGGAGTTGAACACAGATCTGGATCAAGCAGACCTAACAGACATCTACAGATCTCTCCACCCCAAATCCACAGAATATACATTCTTCTCAGCACCACATCACACTTACTCTAAAATTGACCACATAATTGGAAGTAAATCACTCCTCAGCAAATGCAAAAGAATGGAAATCACAACAGTCTCTCAGACCACAGTGCAATCAAATTAGAACTCAGGATTAAGAAACTCACTCAAAACCACATAACTACATGGAAACTGAACAATTTGCTCCTGAATGACGCCTGGATAAACAATGGAATGAAGGCAGAAATAAAGATGTTCTTCGAAACCAATAAGAACGAACATACCAGATTCTCAGGGAAACATTTAAAGCAGTGTCTAGAGGGAAATTTATAACAATAAATGTCCGCATGAGAAGCAAGGAAATATCTACAACTGACACTCTATCATCAAAATTGAAAGAGCTAGAGAAGCAAGATCAAAAAAACTCAAAAGCTAGCAGAAGACAAGACATAACTAAGATCAGAGCAGAAGTGAAAGAGACAGAGACACAAAAAAACCCTTCAAGAAAAATCAATAAATACAGGAGCTGTTTTTTTGAAAAGATCAACAAAATAGACCGTCCACTAGCCATAATAATAAAAAAGAAAGAAAAGAATTGAATAGATGCAATAAAAAACAATAAAGGGGATATCACCACCGAGTCCACAGAAATACAAACTACCATCAGAGATTACTACAAACAACTCTATGCACATAAATCAATAAATCTGGAAGAAATGGATAAATTCCTGGACACTTGCACCCTTCCAAGACTAAACCAGGAAGAAGTTGAAACCCTGAATAGACCAATAAGAAGGTCGGAAGTTGAGGCAGTAATTAATAGCCTACCAACCAAAAAAAGTGCAGGTCCAGATGGATCCACAGTTGAATTCTACCAGATGTACAAACAGGAGCTGGTACCATTCCTTCCGAAACTATTCCAGACAATACAAAAAGAGGGAATCCTCCCTAACTCATTTTATGAGACCAACATTATCCCGTTACCAAAACCTGGCAGAGACACAACTAAAAAAGAAAACTTCAGGCCAATATCCATGATGAACATAGATGCAAAAATCTTCAATAAAATACTGGCAAATCAAATGCAACAGCATATCAAAAAGCTTATCCATCACAATCAAGTAGGCTTCATCCTGGGGATGCAAGGCCTGTCCCACAGTCAGACATAGTTGCTGCTTTCTGATCCATCAGGCAATGCTGCATCACATACAGCACATTCTAACCACATATTCATATCAGTGCCTCAGACATGTGATGCTACTGAGTTCAAGAAATTTCAAGCACATTAACAACGAATATATATTATAAGCATCTCTTGTAACCGCAAGAGAAATAACCTCATAATCTGTTAATACTTTTCATCTACTATCATTACAATTTGATAGATACTAAAAATTGGCTTCAGAGTTGCTATTCAAACATAACTCTTAAAACATGCTTTCACAAGTCATGTAGACTAATTCACAGACAGACAATTAGCCTTTGACACTGCATTTAATTTAATAAGCCATTTCAGAATTTTAATAGAAGCATTAACAGGCATGAAAGAGGAATGAACTTTTTTTTGAGACCTCATAACTTACAAATTAGCTAATTTTTATTTTTAACATAAATGTCAAAAAGCATAGTACCAAAGGGCCAGCAATTACACTGCTAAAAAGACATGGAAGTTATCTGGGTCAAGGTATCTCTGCCTTTAGAAATAAGCAGAGAGCTTTAACGGTATGTTTAAAGTAAATGCCAAAATCTCTAACTTAACGTTTAGTAGCAATGCAGAAAAGTATTCTCATTGTCAAGGAGTGGTACTTGTGATAATAAAATAAAATAATGTGTGTACAGAAAGCAAGTTATTTTCGGCCTTACCAATGAATTATATCATTCATTCACTATTTGTATTATATCATTTATAATATATTATTAATACTAAAAAAAATCCTGGATTCAATGCCTTTAAATCATACATATGTATTTCTTCCTATGTAATAAGTTTAAATGAATGAAAATTGTCAGAAAGTTAAAAAGTATAATGCTTAAACTCTGACATACAAGATCAACAAATAATTTTCAAAGCATACATGAAACTAAACGTAGATGTTAGGGGCTTTTATAATAAAGAACATGTACTAAAAACATATTTTAGACATTTATATCTAATAAACATTTGCTAATTACTTGCCTTGAAAATTTCTGTTAAGTAGAGTCTAGCAAATATTTGCTAATTACTTGCCTTCAAAACTTCTGTTAAATACAATTTAAAAAAAGAAAATGATTCCAAACTATATTGAATCAGGAAACTATATTGAGACAGACTATTTTTTAAAGATTACATATAATTCAGTCAATCAAATGTTTTAACAGCATGTTTTTTCCTATAAAATTAATATGTTCATTTTAGAAAAACTGGAAAACAAATGCAAAAGAAAATAATAATTACACATAACACAACCACAAGTAATAATCATTGTAAATTTTTTAATGTATTCTTGTTCCATTAATACATATGCATATTTAATATACTGCTTACCAAGAAAATGTTTTCATTTAATATTCTGTGAACATTTTCCCATGTCATTAAATAACCTTATAAAACAAGATATTTAACTGATTTAATTACTTGATCATATGGAGTATCATAATTCAATGTCTTACTGTCAAATTTTTTCCAATTTTTCATACTATAACTAATATTACATTGGGCATCTTTATCCATAAATCTTTTAGGCCACTTGTTATTATTTCATGAGGTAAATTGCCCATCCCAAATGCCTATCCAATTACTAATGTTCTATGTTATGAAAAGTTGCACAGAGCTTCCCTAGAAGACAAGGAACACCATGCTTGAAGCACACAGCATTAAAGAAAACTGTCCCTTCTTCTCCCTGTATTTATTAATCTTTCAGCCAGTGCCATGGAAGAGAAGGGCTGCTTTGCTCAAAATCTTCAGGCACACATGTAGGGTTACCTGGTGATGTTCCCATCTGTACTTATTCCCTGTATTTCACCTGTTTAAAAGAAAAAAAAAATAGTCCTACTCTGTCACCCAGGCTGGAGTGCAGTGGCACAGTCTCAGCTCACCGCAACCTCCACCTCCCAGACTCAAGTGATTTTCATGCCTCAGCCTCCTGAGTAGCTGGGACTACAGGTATTTGTCACCATGCCCAGCTACTTTTTTTGTATTTTTAGTAGAGACAGGGTTTCGTCATGTTGGTCAGGCTGGTCTCAAACTCCTGACTTCAAGTGATCTGCCTGCCTCAGTGTCCCAAAATACTGGGATTATAGGCATAAGCCACCGTGCCCAACCCCGTATTTCATCTCTTGAGAGGAATGGACAGATAATCTTTTAGGGATAGCTTCTCACAAGGGGACAAATACCCAGTGAGGGACTGCTACAAAGGGCAGACCACCCACAAATGCAGTAACAACTCTCAAATAACAAAAAACAAATTAATGGGTTGGAATCCACAGGTTGATGCCCTCTTTTCAATGCTATCTTTTCCTCTACCCTCTCAGCACAAGTTCAGGCACTGACATGGTCCTCCTCTCTCATTAAAATAAAAAATTGTCATTTATTTATTTATTTTTTTTTTTGAGATGGAGTTTCACTCTTGTCCCCCGGGATGTAGTGCAATGGCTCGATCTCGGCTCACTGCAACCTCCACCTCCTGGGTTCAAGCGATTCTCCTGCCTCAGCCTCCCAAGTAGCTGGGATTACAGGCACACGCCACCACACCCAGCTAATTTTGTATTTTTAGTAGAGAAGGGGTTTCATCATGTTGGCCAGGCTGGTCTTGAGCTCCTGACCCCACGTGATCCGCCCAACCCGGCCTCCCAAAGTGTTGGGATTACAGGGGTGAGCCAATGCACCCAGCCTAAAATAAAAAATTATTTTAGCATTTTGGTGTGCCAGGTTACTCAATTTACTAAAGATGTTTCTCTGTATGCTTCACACCCATATCTCTGCATATACCACACACACAAGGAGATCCATGCACAGTAGAAGCCTGATCAGCACTCCAACTAAGGTAGAGGCACAGGGGTGGGAAATACACCACAGAGGAAACCACATACAATGGCCAAGCAAGTGCCAGGCAGGCTCACCTACCTGGGACTATGAGATTCCATTACTCCATTTTAAACTCACGGCCCCAAAATAAATCTTCCTAAGAGTTCACAGTCTAGCTACTTATTCACAATATGCCAGTCTTCTTAAAGTCAAACACATATCTAACATCAACCCACATCCCCTGCTTTAAAAAAGAAGTACCTGTGGGGGAAAAAAGTAATCTCTTTCCTAATAGTTTGTTTTCCACAGTTTAATTCTGTTTCTCTAAAAGGTAATTTGGGATAATCACCCACATCAAACTAGCCACAGACCAGTCTGGATGTTGTTGAACTTGTATGGTGAGTCACATAATGAATTAAGATCATTAGGATGGTGTTACAACAGGGTTGTTTTATAGTTAGTTGTCAATTTTAATACAAAAGTATACAAAATCCAGAATCCATTTTGTTCATCAAATTAACTATTACTTTATCAAATAAACAGTTGGATCTAATCATCAATGACAGATAAAAGAAAATTCTGAAATATATCATTTGCTTACTTTCTGGGTAAGAGTTTAAAATGAATATGCTGAAATTGCTTTACAATGTCTTCTATTTCCATCAACATACTTCTCTGTGAAAGAGTCTATTAGGCCTATTATTAAAACAAAACAAAGAGAAACTATTCAGATACACATTAGCCCCTAAAATAGTATTATCAATTGAAACCTGAGTAGATGAATTAAAGCAAGAAGGAAGCAAGCGGTGGCTCACGCCTGTAATCCCAGCACTTTGGGAGGCCGACGCAGGCGGATCACAAGGTCAAGAGTTTGAGACCAGCCTGGCTAACACAGTGAAACCCCATCGCTACTAAAAATACAAAAAAAAAAACGCTGGATGTGGTAGCAGGTGCCTGTAATCACATCTACTTGGGAGGCTGAGGCAGGAGAATCACTTGAACCTGGGAGGGAGAGGTTGCAGTGAGCCAAGATTAAGCCACTGCACTCCAGCCCTGGTGACAGTGCAACACTCTGTATTACAAAAAAAAAAAAGGAAGTAAGCTCAGTTATCACATTAAAATCTTAAAATAATAATATGCATGGATATGCATGGTGTCTATTCAAAATCTGTTATTAGCATTTAATATGGAGAGCTCATCTCTCACTTGTAACTTTGGTTACAACTGCAGAAAAGTTATGAGAGTAATTGTGACTCACTTTATTAATCTCTGATATGCACATTTTCATGGAACAAATACAATTCTTTAATGATGCGTTTCTTTTTCCCTATGTTTGCTGTGATTATATTTAAAGAAGTGGAAGTTTATGTCTGTTAAATCTAACAATAAAAATAGAGGTTTTTAAATTTTATACTGTGTATCTCTTCATGTTTTAAGATAATTAATATTAATTACATTCTCAGAAGTACCAATCTGTGAGGGACTGGAAATTAAAAGAAATTTGAGTTCCTTCAGGTCTCTGCCACAGAGAAGTGCTGTGCTAGGTGATGTGGATGGGAACAGACACTGCTTGACACCTGGACTTGCTTGGAGAAACTGCCTCTGCCAATGGAAGGGCATGGTGAGGGCCCCATCAGCACTGGGCAGGACACCAGGTTTCCAGGGCTAAAGCAAGATACAAAAACTTGGTGCTATGGAAGATGTAAGGACAGAAATATGCCTTACTTATTTATGTAGTTTTCAAAAATAAAATACATACAAAATTCTAAGAGATCTTGATAAACAGCAAAATATTTGTATGTTTGCCAGTTTGTCTACAAGTCTTAAAAACTAGTAATCAAGCAAACAAGCAACCCCCTCCATATACACACAACATCAACAACAATGATGAACCCAGGCACCTGGGCCTGACACTATGCCTCCAGAAGAGCTCAGAGTTCAGCCTTTCTTGTGTGGAGAGGCACCATGTCATCTGTTTCCCTGAGTCGGAACTCATCAGAGCCCAGCACAGGCCTGACAGCCTGTGAAGGAGAGTAAGGAAGTAAATGGGGAGAAACACCTTGGTTCAGGTAGGGTTTTAACTCAACATTTCTAAAATAAGTCTTTAAAAAAACAGAACAACTCTATTTGGTGAAACCCAGAGGACCACCAACACTCTCTGACTGATATGGTTTGGCTCTGCGTCCCCACCCAAATCTCATCTTGAATTGTACTTCCATAATTCCCACGTGTTGTGGGAGGGACCCAGTGGGAGATAATTTGAATCATGGGGACAGTTTCCGCCCATACTGTTCTTATGGTAGTGAATAAGTCTCACAAGATCTGATGGTTTTATCAGGGGGTTCAGCTATTGCAGCTTCCTCATTTTCTCTCATCCTTGCCATGTAAAAAGTATCTTTTGCCTCCTGCTAAGAGTCTGAGGCCTCCCCAGCCATGTGGAACTCTAAGTCCAATTAAACTTCTTTTTCTTCCCAGTCTCGGGTATATATACCAGCAGCATGAAAATTGATTAATACAGTAAACTGGTACTAGTAGAGTGGGGTGTTGCTGAAAAGATACCTGAAAATGTAAAAGTGACTTTGGAACTGGGTAACAGGCAGATGCTGGAATAGTTTGGAGGGCTCAGAAGAAGACAGAAAAATGTGGAAAAGTTTGGAACTTCCTACAGACTTGTTGAATGCCTTTGACCAAAAGCCTGATAGTGATATCAACAATAAGGTCCAAGCTGAGGTAGTCTCAGAGGAACATAAGGAACCTGTTGGGAACTAGAGCAAAGGTGACTCCTGTTATGTTTTAGCAAAGAGACTGGTGGCATTTTGTCCCTGCCCCAGAGATTTGTGGAACTTTGAGCTTCAGAGAGAGAATTTAGGATATCTGGTGGAAGAAATTTCTAAGCAGGAAAGCATTCAAGAGGTGACTTGGGTGCTATTAAAGGCACTGAGTTTTATAAGGAAGGCAGATCATAAAAGTTCAAAAAATCTGCAAGCCTGACAACGTGATAGAAAAGAAAATCCCATTTTCTGAGGAGAATACAAGCCACATGCAGAAATGTGCATAGGTGGCAAGGAACCAAATGTTAATCCCCAAAACAACGGGGGAAACGTCTCCAGGGCATGTGAGAGGCCTCCACGGCAGCCCCTCCCATAACAGGCCCAGAGGCCTAGGAGAAAATGGTTTCAGGTGCCGGACCCAGGTTCCTGTGCTGTGTGCAGCCTACAGACTTGGTGCCCTATGTCCCAGCCGCTGCAGCCGTGACACAAAGGGGCCAACACAGAGCTGGGGCCATGGCTTCAGAGGGTGCAAGCCTCAAGCCTTGGTAGCTTCCACATTGTGTTGAGCCTGCGAGTGCAAAGAAGTAAAAACCGAGGTTTGGGAACCTCAGCCCAGATTTCAGAGGATGTATGGAAATGCCTGGATACCCAGGCAGAGTTTGCTGTAGGGGCGGGAGCTCGTGGAGGACCTCTGCTAGGGCAGTGTAAAAGGGAAATGTGTGGTGGAGCCCCCCACACAGAGTTCCTACTGGGGCATTGCCTAGTGGAGTTGTGAGAAGAGGGCTATTGTCCTCCAGACCCCAGAATGGTAGATCTACTGACAGCTTGCACCATTCGCCTGGAAAAGCTGCAGACACTCAATGCCAGCCCATCAAAGCAGCTGGGAGGGAGGCTGTACCCTGCAAAATCACAGGGTTGGAGCTGCCCAAGACCATGGGGACACACCTCTTGCTTGCGTCAGCGTGACCTGGATGTGAGACCTGGAGTCAAAGGAGATCATTTTGGAGCTTTAATATTTGACCACCCCGCTGGATTTCGGATTTGCACGGGTCCTGTAGCCCCTTTGTTTTGGCCAATTTCTTCTATTTGGAAGAGCTGTATTTACCCAATACCTGTATCCCCATTGTATCTAAGAAGTAATTAGCTTGCTTTTGATTTTACAGGCTCATAGGTGGAAGGAACTTGCCTTGTCTCAGATGAGACTTTGGACTGTCAACTTTTGGGTTAATGCTGGAATGAGTTAAGACATTGGGGGACTGTTGGGAAGGCATGATTGGTTTCGAAATGTCAGGACATAAGATTTGAAGGGGCCAGAGGTGGAATGACACGGTTTGGCTCTGTGTCCCCAACCAAATCTCATCTTGAATTATACTCCCATAATTCCCAAGTGTTGTAAGAGGGACCTGGTAGGAGATAGTTTGAATCATGGGGGCAGTTTCCCCCATACTGTTCTCAAGGTAGTGACAAGTCCCCCAAGATCTGATGGGTTTATCAGGGGTTTCCACTTTTGCATCTTCCTCATTTTCTCTTGCTGCCGCCATGTAAGAAGTGCCTTTCACCTCCTGCCATGGTTCCGAGGCCTCCCCAGCCATACGTAACTATAAGTCCAATTAAACTTCTTTTTCTTCCCAGTCTCCCGTAAGTCTTCATAGCAGTGTGAAAATGGAGTAATGCACTGACCTTCAGCTTATTCTTCACCTCTTCATTTTGAGTGGGTAGAAAGGTGAGCAGTACTTTTTAAGTGGACTTCACAATGTCTCTACCCCAAAAGACATAAGTTAAAATATTAGTGTTTTCACAAGACCCTTTATACTAGACTTTTTAGAAGGCATCCTGGTAGTGAAGCTAGAGAAAGGCCCAGACAAGAAGTAAACCGCAAAGTTACAGGTGGTCTTTAGCAAACCACCCACTTTTATTATGGAGTCAAGGGAATCTTCTCCAGGTGTTAACAGCATTCTATACATTCTCTGAACGTATCCAACACAAACTGCTTTCCAGCAATTCTGGAAGTTACTAGGAATCTAAACACTCAGAAGGATACAGCAAGGATTAAAAGCTGTGAACAAAATACAGATACTACCATAAAGACAAGATTAGAAGGACCCAGTTTTTGGAAGCTTCCAATTAAGTTAAAATTCAAGAACAAAATTATGTGTGTGTGTGTGTGTGTGTGCATATGTATAAATATATATACATAAATATATATATATATATATATAGAGAGAGAGAGAGAGAGAGAGAGAGAGGGCCAAAAATGTTTTAATGTAGGTCATATTAGTTCATCTCAATTTAGGGAGCACAGAATATGATCTTTCAGGTGCCATGTGCTTTCTAACCCACAGAACACGCCCAGTATCTGAGCAACAGGAAGCTAGGATGCTTTTGAACACAAAAATGTAAGAATCGCCCACAGGATTTGAGGCAGAGTCCAGCAAGTCTTTATTCTGAGTCCAACAATAACAGAGCACTTAGTGGGAGGGCGCTGTGCAAAAACCACTTCTCTGAGGATTATTAGTATATTTGCAATTTCTTTGGCATCTCCTCCCACTCTTCCCATGAAGACATGAACTCTGAGAAACCTTCACCCTCCTGTAGAAGCCTTCCCTTTTTCCTCCAAACTCCCCAGCCAACAGACGACACTAACTTACTGTCATGCGAAGCACAGGCTCACACTCCACACAGGGATTGCCGCATATTTCATGTAACAGCGTAAGCAGAGAAAGATAAAGGAATAACTCATTATTCCATCAGCCAAGGCCAGTGTAAATGTTTACCCATTAATGGAAAGTCAAAGCACACACATTTTAGAGGCACGTTAATGTGGGATTTAATCAGACACCATAAATCAGCAGGCCAGTTTTCCTCATTTACACAAAAGTTTCACATTTCAGTTCAGATAGAGTAGAAACACCGTCCTCAGAATTTATATACATTTGATCTAACTGATTAAGTTCCACACTGCTCTTTTGTTCACTATAAACAAAAAGATGTAAAAAAAAATTCCCAAACTGCCACAGCATGAGTTGAAAACATACCATCTGCAGCTGCTCAGCAGCAGCTACTGCCCCCAAATCAAATGAAAGGCTCAAGAAATGCTCAGCTGTGTTCTTATTGCTCAGGAGGTTCCCAGAATCCTTCCATGATTAAATTATTGGCAAAAATTAGCAATATACACATAGCGAATCTATAATACACCTCAAGCAGACAGCAGCAATCAAAAGGAAATGAATGTAACTTTCCAATTATCAAAATGCCACGATGTTCCTGTTAAAATAAAAACCATTTAGCCTTTCCATCTTACAAAAATTTGAAATATCATTTATTTTAACCAAGAGTTTTCTCCTCCCCCTTCTTCTAATTTGATAGTGGAAACTGACAAACGCAACCTTATCACTAAGTTTTCATTCTTTTGCATGTCTTCATTCAAGAACATGAACACTCCAATCTCTAGGAGAAAATTCCACTCCAAAGCTGGATATTATCCCTTAACTTAGAGCAAACAAGTACGTCTGTACTCTCAAACATTCTGAGAGAAATAAGCTCACATTCACAACACATTGTGGATGTTATGAGTTGACCTTCTGGAAGGAATATTCATGTCTGTTATCATAAGAATTACTCTACACATCCTTAGAAACCCACACAATAACTTGAGACACAAAACTCAAGAGCCCAGGAATGGGGGCCACGCTCCATCTCCTGCCCCTGACACCATGGTGCACTGATCACAGCACTTGGACACAGGCTTGGACACAGGCTTGGACACAGGCTCGGAATCTACTCTACAGGGTCTCCAAAGTGGCCACTAAAATCAATCAGATTCTCACTTCGAGACTCTTCCAAGGTGCTAGCCAGCAGTCTGCTGAGGGTCCTTTCAGGCTAAAGTAGCATAATGTGAGCTCATTAGAGAAGGAGAAAATCACATGCACAACTGCTTCCTTACTATTTGCCCAACCCCATCCCAGCTCCTCAGAGTGGGAGATGGCCACTGGACTCCAATGGAACTTCCTCTGAATGGCACACAAGCCAGAGGGCCTGCAGTCATTCCAAAGGTTTTTGCTCCCAAGAAACCCTCTGGCTCCTGAATAATTGATTACCATTATTCCATTCATCAAGTGTCTCTTAAGCCTTCTATTATGAGTCTGAATTTTAAACAGGGACTAGGTCTTTTATTATATCCCCGATCCATGTCCCCAGTAACACTTCTTTCAAAGTTAGAGAATCTGTCAGTAATCTCATTATTATTAGACTATACCCTCCCTTCCTCCACTCAGAATTAAACTGCATCCAATGGGTGAGAAAAATACTCTATCTTGAAAAATATTATTAGAAAGTCTATTGTATTTCCAGAATAAGAGCACCACAAGAGCAACACCCTGTCTGCCTTACGCACCACCACCATAACCTGAGTCCCTAGAACTGAGTCTGGTAAAAAAAAAAAAAAAAAAAAAAAGGCACGTAATAAATAGCTGACAAATGAATACATCTGAGCATCAGCTATACAATAGGCCACTTTTCTCAACAAATCCTCTCCATAATACTATGACACAGATTGAACTTTTTCCATGTACAGGTTCAGAAATGAGGGCTTTCAGAGAGGAAGGAGCTAACTGACATACAGACCCCACAGCCATGGAGAAGACCCCTCAGTCTCAGCCCATGTTTGATCTATCCAAAATGTGTTCTGTATCTTGGGAGTACAGTATAGCAAAAAGAGCTCAAAATCACAAGGACCTTTATCCTACAGCAGAGAGGCAAATACTAAAGAAGCCCCAAACACAAAAGTTCTAGCATCCAGCATCACGCAAAGCATCATAAAATCCGCTGGCAAAGCAGAACCAAACAAGCGGCAATGCTAATTACACAAGACTAGAACAGACGCCCAGGGATAGTCAGCTACACGACATTGCCTGGCATCCCCAGAAGTTAGGTTGGGTCATAATAAGAGCTCCAGAAGAATGAGTGGAAGAGTGGAAGGGAGGGAGGAGACCCTTCTGGGCCAGTCCGTTAGGTGATTCACACCTGGGTGCCCCTTCCCCCTCAACAAGCCTAAGCAAAGACCACTCAGGCCAAGGCCGTGAGGCCAGGGCCCTATGGTGACACAAACAGATGGAAGGAACCTGAATCCACGCGTGTCAGGTGGAGGAGAGCAGCCTACCTGTCCAGACCTTGGGCTGTCACACAAGAAAGAAATCAGCTTTTCTACCGCCAGAGCATTTTGTAGTGTCTCTTAGAGCAGGTAGAGCAACCTTAACCAATACAGCCCTAAGGAAAAGTCTTCTCACCTTGACAGTACATTCTACATGCAAACAACCATTAACGGTACAGCTGACGAAAACTTTTTAGTAGTTTCATTTATGGTTGGAAAGGTTTAGCAACTCAGAACTTCAGTAGTGGAGGAAATAGAAAAGGGGGTGGTCAATTAAGTCTAGAATTTTATTTTCATGTCAACTAGGTTTTTATTTTGCTAGTCAGTATCTCTTCAGCGTCAGTGATTGAAAATCTGTATTTTTTCAGGACTAGTTGATTAGTCTCCTTCATATAGTATCATAAAACTGAACTCAGGAAATTTTAGTTTTAATAATTGTTGCATTTGAAATAATTAGAAATAATCTGAATTAATTAAAAATAATTCCTCAGTTCTGCAGATAAAGATGTATTTTCTTTCACCTAAAATTTTCTAAGTATCAGATACAAATAAGCCAGTAATATGTCAGGATCTCTCTCTTCAGAAGCAAAGTTGCTCAGCTTAATGCTGTGAGCCGGCCTGAGCCAGGCCTGCATCAAGTGTCAGCCAACTAACAAAAGCAGCACCTGATCTCCAGAATGAATGGGTGGGGATGTAGATGAGACCCAGTGGGCAAATTGCCAAATCAGATAGGAAACTCACACCCCTGTGGGGGAAAAGGGAAGTTGAGATGTGACTGAAGATAAATACATAAATATTTAACAGAAATTGCTCCTAAAATCAGTAGACAAATGGATATGACCTCTGAAAAGTTCATGTGATCAAGATGAAGGTAAAGAAAGCCCAGTGTGGTCATATAAAATACATAACAAAGTAAAAATAAATTATGCTGAGTTTTGAAAGAAGCTTTATACACAAGAGTGCATACTGCATGATTCCATTAATATCAAGTGCAAGAGACACGAAAAACTTATCAACGGCCAAAAAAAAGGAACAACGGTTGCCTCAGATGAAGGTGAGAAACGAAAAAGCTGACTGGGCAGGGGCATGAGAGAACGTTCTGAAGTGGTAGGAACATTTCACATCCTAATAGTATAGGCCATATGGATGGATGTACGTATCAAAACAGAATGATACACTTAAGATTTGTGCATTTCACTTTATACCTTTTACTTCAAAAAATCTAAATGTTATTAACTCATTTACAATATACATACTGATGTGTTTAGTGATAAAGTGTACACATGTCTGCAGCTTACTCTGAAACGCATCAAAAAAATAAGATGGATTGATGGGTGGGGTAGGAGACAAAGAGACATGCATAAATCAAATAGCGTCAGACCTAACAGCCCAGGAGGTGGGTACAGGGGTGTCCACTACACCACACAGTATTTTCAGCTTTTCTGTAAGCTTGCAAATTTGCATGATAAAATGTTGGGGGAAAGTATATGGTGATTACATTGAGATTTATTAGTTTAGACTTTAAAGAAGGGAAATCTCAGCCAGCACTTACTGCTAGTTCATGAGACATAAGATAGGAAGTGGACAGAAGGAAGAGAACATTGACAGCAAACGAACAACACCCCAGAGAGACCCGGGGGCAGACGGGTTGCTCAGGCGAGGTGAGCTCTTTTGTCCACTGACATCCTTTCTAATGCTGCCTCAGTTTAAAACTCTTGTTACTCAGCATAATTTTGAAATAAATCACTCCAATATATCAATTATCAAGTTATATATTCCTAAGTATAAAGTCTTGAAACAAAACATATGACCTTGAGTTGCAAATACAATACTACGTGTATATCTGTAGACTAACTGAAATGAATTCAGTAATTTTATAACAAAACATCATTTATACCTCTGATATATCCAAAATAGTTTTTCCTTTAGGTTTATGACACAGTCTATAACCTTCAGTAAATTGCAATGAGGAAAAAAATCATAATGACTATCTTACACGACAGGCAAAGTAATAATCACCACTTTGAAAATTCTGTCCATCACTTCTCCTTAATGTTGCTTTTGTTAATAGAGCAAAACCTAAACCAGGCAAAAAGATAAGTTTGGATTTAAGTAGATCAAGTTAAAAGAGGTAGTACTGTGATCAAAGGAACAACTGAGAGAGTTTTGTATGTATCTGCTGGTCTTGGACAGGGCCTACAGTTTCCCTGTACACAAGAGGCCCTCAACAAAAATTCAAATCCTAACCATTTTGCAAAGCTTAACTCAAGTTCTATCTTCCTTGAATGTTTTCCTAACTATGAAAACCCACCTTATTCTCAGCTAATCACATAGTCTTTCATCTGAAAAGCTGTAGTGCCCATCTATCCTATGGTCTCATTTACACAGGAATCTTTTTCTTTTCTTTTCTTTTCTTTTTTTTTTTTTTTTTTTTTTTTTTTTTAAAGATGGGGTTTCACCATGATGGCCAGGCTGGTCTTGAACTCCTAACCTCAGGTGATCCACCCACCTCGGCCTCCGAAAGTGCTAGGATTACAGGCGTGAGCCACCGCGCCCAGCAGGAATCTTTTTCTAATACACCTGACACATGGCCATTAACTCTGCCCAAGTTAGTTCATGACCCAATAAGGCAGTTCGTTCATCACTTAGTAAGGTAGCTCATGCTATTACACAATAGTTCTAGTGGCTAAATCATTCTCTCTGTTAGTTCTGAATCAGTAACATATTGAAGTTTAGAATAACACTCAAAGGTTCCTCTGAGGACTAAATTCTAAGAGTCAGTTAATTTGCTGACTGTGCCTGACAGCTACCCAGGACTGAAAGATAGGGATGGAAGGACAAGATCCCTGTCCTCAGGGTTCTCACACCCTAGGGTGCCCCCTGTTAACTTGAAAAATCTTAGAATGCCAGCATTTAAGAAGACTTCAAGATGGCATGACCCCACATCCTTATTTTAAAATTGGATTATAGTCACTGCTCCAGAAAATTAAAGGAGTTAGACAAGGCCACCGAAGAACCCCTTACACCACTTGTAACATCTGTAATAGCAGGATATTCTACTTTGCTCTTCTATATAATGTTCTAAGTAGATTTTTTAAAATTATAATTTTTCTCCTTAGTTTTACCTGTTCCTAAAAAGAAGAAGGTAAAAGTTCACTTTTAAACACAGGAATGCTTGCAGGGATGACAAGGAAAGCAGGTGCATATTGCCAGAACTCTGCTCCATGAAGGCAGGTGTCTCCAAGTATACTTCCCTCCACCTTCCTCAACACCTCCCAGGGTGCTAGAGCAGGGGAAGTACAGATGTCTTAAGTATTTGCTATTGGAATGACAAAGAGCATAGCAAGCTTAAAGCAGTGTCTCCTGAAACTCTCCTAGGGCCTTTTTCCTCATTCCTTGCACATATCCTGTGCCGACTCAACATCCCTCTGCTCCACAGCTTATCTCAGAAAGAACTAAGTTACGGTGCCAAGCTAAGAGGATGAATTTAGAAAGCTCCACATAACCAGACGCACAGCGACAGCAGCCATCAGACATCACCCAGATTTAACTGCCCTAAAATTAGCAGTCAGAGCAAAGTAGTTACTGCAATGATTGCGTCAGAGCTATTCTGACTGGCAAACTGCCAGTTTTAAACAAATTGTTCTGCTTTCTCTACCAGGGAAACAATATTTTGGAGCAGGGCCAGCTAAGCATTTCAGTGAATGTTCAAATTCTAGCTTCGCTATTAATGTTTTATAATTCAATGACAAGGTGAACAAAGTCTATACAGGCTACATCTGCAAGGGGGTTATTTTCTTTGTTGTAAGCACTTATTCTTTGGGTGAGTAAAGTACTGTGGGATGAATCCTTTTAAATATTTAAATGCCTGAAATTTATTTAGGGATTCACATTCAACTGGCTTAAACAAAGATTATGCAAATCTATCAAAGTATAAATGCAAAACAAAAATTGTTTTCCTCTTATATTTCTTTTAATCTTGGCAAAGACTCAGGGGCTAAAAAAATGTTCTCTGCGTGATCACAGAAGGACCCACTCGCTTCCCAACAAAGAATATATAACCTGATTCAATCGGTAAAACTACCTCACCACAAATTACAAAATTTCTAGTTAATAGACAATTCACTGGCTGATAGAACAGAGCAGTTTTTAGACCAGAACAATGAGCTCATTAGCCCAACCCTCAGCCTCCACTTCCCCCACCATTCTCATATGCACACACCTTCTTTAGTCCCTCCCCCTTTCCCTTCTTCCTTCCTCTTTTCACTCTTTTCTTTTATAATGATTTACGGAAACCTACCCTACCTTACAAGTGAGCTGTATAATAAAGAACAGTGTAGCTGGGACCAAGAGATATGGGTTTTTAAATATAAGGACTCAGATTCAGAAAACCACACTTTCATTAAACCTTGGTTTTTTAATCTGTAAAAGGGAAAAAAAAAATCCCACCAGCCTTATAAGGTTCTTGTCAAGTACACGTGAGAGAATACGAATGAAACTTCAAGCATGGTAACATTTGCCTTTAAGAACAGCTCTCCCCAATTCTTTATTCTCTTCATAAATCAACATTAGTCTCCTTCACTCATTCTTATCATTCAAAACATTTTATTTATTTATTAATTTATTTATTTGAGACAGGGTTTCACTCTGTCACACAAGTTGGAGTCCACTGGCACGATCAGCTTACTGTAACCTCAAACGCCTGTGCTCAAGGATTGTCCCGCCTCAGCCTCCCCAGTGGCTAGGTCTACAGGTGTGCACCACCACACTGAGCTCATTTTAAAATGTTTTGTAGAGATGAGGTCTTGCTTTGTTGCCCAGGCTGGTCTCAAACTCCTGGGCTCAAGCAATCCTTGCCTCAGCCTCCCAAAGTACTAGGATTGCAGGCATGAGTCACTGTGCCCAGCTCAAAACATTTTAAATGGGAAAACTGACCTATTATTCCAAACATATGAGTTACAGTGATCCTCAAATCAAACTGGTTGATAAATTGGATGCTTCTACTATCATGTATGCCTTGCTTACAGCACTTATCACAGCATACCTGTGATAAGGTATGGCTTTGTATACACAAAGGTAAACAAATAGGAGCTAGAATGATATCCCTCTAATTTCATGTAATATAAGAACTAGCACTATGTTAGGATATTAGAGATAAAAGACTTTTACCATGTAAAATTAAGACTACAGCTACTGAGCACCTACCATATTTAAGGCATAAATAATATCCTCATGTACTTTGCAACCCTCAAATTAAAAGCACTGAATCAACAAAAGATGCACTATACACTATTGATGGGGTTTCCAAAAATCATTATTTCCTGTGGAAATTAACACTGCTAATGAACTGAGAGATAAAGGACTACAGACAGTATTACACAATTCAGAAACCATTTCTTTTCAGTAAGCTTTATTAAGCCCCAACCAGGGCTTTTAAGTCAACTGCAGCCTCATGGGATTCAAATAGGGCTGTGCAGTCATCAGCACAGACCAGGCTTTGAAACCTGGGAAAAGTGTAAACCACACTCTCTCATGAAAGGAGGCCACCTAAGGGTGTCCAGACTCCCAGGAACCACACCTCAGTGAATGGGGCTATAAACGTCTTGATGTAACAGATGGAACACAGTCAAAACCCTCTTCAGAAACTACTTCCACATTTTTACCAGTTCCATATAAGAGTTCAATCGCAAGTCATTTCCAACGACCCAGGAAAGCCATAAATGAGGTATAAACTGTTACTCAAGATAGATCATGTACAATAGAAAGAATTATTAGAACTCTAATGTAACAGTATTTACTTCAACAAAAGCCAAGATAAAGGAAGTTCTTTTATGTTCAACCCACAACTCCCAACCATTTCTTTAACAAATATTTGCTTACTGAGAGCCTGTCATGTGGCAATAACCACCTAAGTGCAAGTAATACAGTAGTAAACCAGAAATGTCCCTGCTTGTTTGCTGCTTATGTTCCATTCAGGGTGGGTGGAAGCTGCAGGAGATACAAGAGCAGGGCTCCCTTCTCTCCTCATTCATTCCCAATCCACTAAGGGCTGGGAAGCAAGGCATTCCTTGCACTACGGATGGCTATGTGCGACAGTTCTGGCCAATCACATATAGACAGAGCTAGGCTATTAATCTACACTTTTAACATACCCTGATCCTGGGAGTGGTTTTGTCCGAGCGTGATAGTATGATGCTTCTTAAACAGCTGAGTTAACTAGAAACTTTCTAAGGAGAATAGTAACACCATTACATTAACGTCTTACCCCTCAATAAAGGAAGCCTCAAACCAAGACCCACAAGCAATTCTGGAGAAAACAGGCCAAAGTCAGAAATGTCTAAATATATAAGGCCTATTAAGAGTTGGAGTTTGTCTTCAGCAGGCCTCACACGACCCTACAGGCTCCCTAGAAATTCCACTTCCCAACAGTTATAAACTCTAACCAGTTAAAGTAGTAGAATAGTGGTATCCAAACAGGGGCCACAAATTTCAAAGATACAAATGCCCTTGAGGTGCAGAGAAAATATTTCTACATCTATTTATTTTTAATACTACTCTTCTTAAAATTTATATTTGTTTTATAATGTCCATAATATTTTAGCACAGCAAAATATATGTTTACACATACAGATAGATATACATATACACATGCACAAATGTGTACACAGATATGTATATACGCATATGCATACACACATGAACACTTAGACAATTGTGTATAGATGGGATGCATGTTGAAAAAAGTTTGAACCTACTAAAAAGAAACCACTGTTTTTTGCATTAGGCCATTTAAACACCTGAAACAGGTAGCACTTGCCCTATACAAAGAATCAAAACTATAATTCCTAAAATTACTGATTAGAAACTTCGGTACAGAGGACACCTTCCCAAAGCTATTCCTGAACTATGTGAATACCCACTGTTCAACAAGGAACCAAATGTGTTTTCAAAAACACCTCCAGAAGACAGTGAAAGCAATTGTTTTGGTAACTTCACAGGGTACTATGCCTCAAGCATTAGTCAAAACTTTTTTTTAAAACTTCACACAATAATTCAACTCAGCATTTTTTATTCACCCAAGAGTTACTTTCCATAGCAACAATTTTTAACACTGGCCCTTTACCTAGATATTTTTACCTAAGAGTAATTGAATATACTACAAAACAGCCTACTTTGGACTATTCTGATTTCTTGAACAACTCAACTAAACGGGGATATCTCTCAGCAGATTAAGCAAATACACAGAAGTGAAAAATATGGAGTAATCTAATAGGCAGAGTTCAAGACACCCCTTCTGGCTAAATGTTTATGAGTAAAACAGGAAGAGAAGTATATCAGCTAATTAAAACAAAACCAGAAGAGATTGTGGTGCTCTTCCCTACTATCTGAAAGCAATTTAACATAAGAGAATACCAACCCAAAAAATAAGCTGAAAAAAGTCCAACAAGATTCTGATTTTTCCTACAATAACTACAGTGTCTAAGGTCTC
Organism: Ateles fusciceps; assembly: GCA_036589455.1. NCBI lineage: Eukaryota > Metazoa > Chordata > Mammalia > Primates > Atelidae > Ateles > Ateles fusciceps. The sequence continues at coordinate 3,410,288 of JAZHEH010002229.1, forward strand.
CAGAGGTCACAGGTCACACTGTGACCCTAGTTTCTCAAGTCAGTCATTGATTCAACAAATTTTCTTAATCATATGCAGAACAGAGTCCTCGTTACTAGGGACACACTGAAAATGAACTCATTTATTACTCAGCATAAATTGGTCAGTAGAACCAGCAAAGGAAGTATGACACACTCTTTCAGGATATCCATGTGGAAAGGTAGAGATACATGGGCTAGTTATAAGATACTAAGAGCATTATTAATTAACTGTAACCGAGAGTGTGACTCCTTGTAAGCCTCAAGGGAAGCTTCCAGAGACACACTTCGTGTTGTTCAGCCAGTTTAACAATTTCATCAGTGGCTTAAGTAAAGATATAAAAGAGTCTGATCTATTGTACAGACAGCACTTCTTTGGGTGGACAGGTAAAGATGCCAAATAATATAATCAAATTCCAAAAAGCACGATGGAAAGAATCAGCTAAAATAAAGCAAAACACAGCGCAATAAACGTTAGATTTTGCAGTGACATCAGTACAAGATGGGAAGACATGGCTCAATGGCAGCATGTGATTAAGGGCTCAGGGGGTGTTAGTGAACAGGAAACTTGTTGAGTCTGGCCACCAGAAAAGTGAATGCAAACTTGGCCTACATCAGTGCAAGCAAGATGCAGCCTATGACAGACACTCCTGCTCTAATCCACACGGGTCACGTTACACCAGGAGCCCAACTCTGACAGAGTAACCGAAATATTTCTAAAGAAGGATTTGTTCCGTAGGCCACCAAGGCAGTAGAATTTGAATAAACAAGCAGAATTCTATTTGAATTCTATAGGCCAAAAAACTTTCTAGTACTCAAAACCATTAAAAGGTAGAGATCCCCACCCCTTATGTGCAATGTTCAGGTATTACTGGAAGACCACTTATAGAGATTATATAAAACGATCCAAATATCAAAGAAGGGTTAGTTGAGCTGCTCAGTGATTTCCAAACCCTGGTCCTGAGTGAAGTTTTCACTGACCCATGGAAAAGAAAAAGTGTCTGTGTGAGGATAGTTATAAACCCATGAGTGGGGTAATTTTAACAGATATTCTCTGGATAGGAAGAACTCTCCTTTAAGTCTGACAGCATAGGTATTCTTCCCTCACCTTTTGTTTTTTTTTGGTATAACAAATGCATTTTGATGAAATGCATTGACAATAGGTAGTAACTGCTGTTGTCAATTTTCAACACACTTACGTAGTAACATTAAATGCTGACATATCTGACAATCCCTAATATTTGCTTTTTTTTTTTTTTAATTTTACAGGTAGATGAAAAGAAATGGTATAGAAACAACATGATGAGACAATCTTTAAGGCCCTTTCTGGTCCAAAGATGCTATGATGACTACATTCGACTTGCTGCACATTTTCTTCCTTCCTACCACCCAACTTGGCTATATAGTACGGGGGGGAAGTGTACCAAGGAATTGGGCTGCACTAAATATGAAATCTCTTGAGAAGCAGAACCTCAACAGTGAGTCAAGATTGGCTCTCTTCTACAACTGCTGTTCTTTGGAACCCAAGTTCATGAATCAAGTTCAGAAAGGATCAAAATAATCTATGTCTAAAGTTGGGAGGCTTTTAAATTCCTATCACACTGTTATCACTATTTTGAAAGGAGTCACAGCGAAATGCAATTGGAGCAGAAAAAGCAATTTCTGAATCATTGATTTCAAAGTAAACCAAGTAGCTGTGACCCTCATGCAAAGTATTCACATGCAAACTTATCATAGGCCAAGGCAAAGAAAAGACATAATCATGAAAAATATAAACTATCCCAATCAGACAGGCATTTTCATTATTCTAATACATTCATTTTAAACGTTAAAGAAACCCAAAATTTCGGTGCTGAAAGGGATCATGAAAACACTTTCATCCAAATTAATTCGTGACAGGTGGTAGAGGTAGGAAGCTCAAGGTTCCTATCTCTGCCTAAAGCTTTTTCTACTCTCATCCTCCAAGTGAATTAGGTACATTAACAGAAGTAGAAAACCTAGAACATGGTTCACTATTCTCTAGGACTGTACTTTGTATTCCATTGAAGTTCAAAACAGAACAACAAAAAAAAAGCAGCTCTTCAATTAACAATACCCCAAGTCTAAATTTTCTTCAATATGTCTTTTAAAGAATTTCTAATCCTAAACCACCATAAATTGATCAGAAGTTCAAAAACTCAATGCCTTCCTCAGTCTCAAAAAATAACCCTGCATTTACCAATGATTGGGGTAAGGGGCTGTATCCACGTAAACACATAGATCTTTCCAAAGTATGCAAGAAACACAAACCCTTTTAAACTAGTTTTGATGCCTAAACACAGTGCTTTTAAACCAGTTTCAATTACCAAACAATTGGTTTTTCAGGGTACTAGTATTTCCTTACTTTCAGAAATAGATAGACTGCTCATTTCAAAATGAATAACCCACTTCCCCTTTTGCCTCAGGTAAAAAGATCCCCCAGGTGGACAAGTGTTTACTAAGCTCAGGAATCAAGGAACCCTTTAATACACCATCCCAGTCTTGGAGGTGGGGGAGGGAAGGGAGACACCTTCCAAATCCATATTACACAGCTTTAACTACAGTAAGCATTATAGAAGCCAAATCATGATCTGATAATTCCCTTTTAGACTAAAAGTTACATTCCATACAATTAAAGCTCTTTGAGAAAATCTAAGATTTAAAAACATAAAAAGCATTTAATGAAAAACATATACTTAAAGCAACTGGTAAAATCTGTGGTCCCTGCTAAAAGCCAGACTCCACCCCCATACCTGTGATCTAGCTCTTGCTTTATTTTCCCGGACCTGCTTACACTGCTTCTTATCCAAGTTCATTTCACCCCATCTATAGGTAGCAAGTGGGTACTGATAAAAGCTGTTTCTGATTTCATTTCCTACTTCCCAGATGTTTGCTCTGTGGTTTTTTCTTTTTCCTTCAGCTATTTATGAATACACTCTAATTTAGAACAAATTCAATATGTCTTATTTTAAGCTGGCCAAGGCACACAATAAATGAGCACTATAAAGATAATTTCAAGATATTTATCCAACGTATAAATAAGTTTGCCTACGTAGGCAAGATTTGGACAGGCTGCCATAATCTTACTTTAAAATAAAAGTGCGTAAAAACATGAGCCCGCTGATGCTGATGCTGTTGCTTTTACTGCTGAAACTACGAGCTATTGTGCTTGTCATAAAAGGGCTTTTGCTTAGAAATGAAAAAATCAAATATCCTCTGGGGAGAAGATGCTTCTAACACAATCCCTGGTATGAATCATGCAGATACTTCAACTGCATCTCTTCCCAAAATGGATCAATGGACTCTTTAGGAAGAATCAATGTGATTTATACCCAAAACTTAAGATTGCACTTTCTCATGAACAATACTCTCTTATAACTCTTAATCAAGCAGTGAAATTCAATCAAGCAGTAAACATCTTTTAAGTGCAAGTGTTGTCTAAACAGGATTAGAAAACAGAACTCTGAATTCCTTAAAGAAGTCCAAACATGAAACAGCCATTCTTAAATGACGAAACTAAATACAGTAAACCCTGTTGTCTCTTGAAATTCAACTTCAGGAATGCCAAAATTAATAGGCCACCTCTCAACCGCAAAAATATTGGTATGTGTAGGTTTTCTAGGAAGGTAATAAAAAGCAACAGTTTGCGAGATTTTTTTTCTTCAATTACTAATTGTAACACTAGAAAAATTACAACCTAGGCTGCACACAAACGCAACTCAAATGGGCAGTTTACGAAATGCCTGTCATGAGAAAGCCATCTAGTGTTAACGTTTAGAATGGAAACTGCGGACAAAGAGGCAAAGAAAAGAAAAATCTGTGCGACTATTTTGAACTTACTGAGCAAAGCCATGAGAACCACCAAGATTCTTTGAGGGTTTTTTCCTTGTTTTTTGGAAAAAAAAAAAGCCATCCTTGTCAAAACCCAGTCTAAATTTAATCAAAATCCAAAATGTCTACAATTTTATTTTAACCAAAATTATGTTTTGGTGAGCATAATTCCGTGACCAATGCACTTGATTTTTCCAATACTCAGGTCAGAGTCATCTTGGGCTGAATTAATTTAACTGAAGCAGGTTAATGATGACAAATATCTCCCAGAAGGGTAATGCCAAATTATTCTCTCTTTCCGAGAAGCCTCGGCTCCCTCTTGTAGATGATGAGCCGAAATTGATTCTTTGGGTTTGCGGCACTGCAGAAAATTAATCTGTAGGTGCTCCTGGAGATATTCCCAGGACGTGGTCAAACTACCCTCACTGACACGGGAAGACCCGGAGAGGCCCAGGAGCTGACAAAGTGGGAAGAAAGGTCGCGCTGAGTGAGAAGGGCGCTCGCCGGCGGCTCGCGGTCTTACAAAGAGGGATCCGTCCCGGCGAGGGCGCGCGCTCGGGGCGCACCCCTTTCCAGGGGAATTAGCTCCGCAGCAAGCTCGGCGTCTGCCCGCCCGGCGCGCCAGGGAAGCCAGGTTGGGCAACCGCGAGCCGTTTCGCGAGCGTTAGTCAGAGCGGAATTCTGGGCACCTGGAGGAGGTCCTCCTCATTGCCTGTGTCGCCGAGACGAGAATAACCTTTCAGCCGATCGATAACTTGGAGAGAACAAGCGGCGGCGGCTCCTCTCCCAGCCGGGTCCCGGGAGAGCGGGAGCATCTGCATCTGCGAATCAAACCCCGCGCCGCGCCCCTTGCACTCCCGCGCCGCGCGCACCCCGCCGCCGTCAGCCCCCCGAAGCGCCCGAAGGGCAGCGCCTTCCCCTCCGGGACAGTCCCCGTCTGGCCGCAGCCATCCCAAGCCGACCCTCTCCACGCTGCCCGTCGGATTCTCCCGACACGTACCTCCGCAACGCCGTCCGCCAGGACCTGCTACAGCCTGTGCGCGCCGGGCGGCGCGTACCGGGGCTGCCGCCTCGCCGCCCGCCGCTGCCCGGAGCTGCCCATCGGCCCGGACTCTCCCGCGCCGGGTTCCGGCGGAGGCGGCCCGGACCCGCCGGCTGCGGCTGGAGCTCTCGGCCTGCGCTCGGGCGGCCGGCGGGGGCGCGACGCTCCTCCGCCGTCCTCCTCCTCCTCTCGCTCCGCCGGCTCCTCCCGGGCTCCCCGTCTGCCGCGCCGGCTCCCGACGCCACCGCCTGCCCGCCCGGCGGCACCGCCTCCCGCCGTTCGCGAGCTCCCATTGGCCGCCGCCCGCAGGCCCCCTCGGTCCCGCCCCGCGACTGGGCGCGGGCGCCGTCAGTCTCACCGCCCGCCGGGCTCCGGGCGCAGCCGGTGCGCTGTTCCCAGGCCCCGTGGTGCGCGGGAGCGGCGCGTCTGGGAGGGGCCCGGGCGCCCTTCTGAGGGAGGGGGCTGCGGGGCGCGGAATGCACGGCGCTGGGCGAGCTCGAGGGCCGGGCAGCCTACCTGGACCCCGGCTTCTAGAGAGCCGTCGCAGTCGTCGTCGGGACTCGCTCTCGCCCCTCTGAAGAATAAGTTAAAAACCCCGAGTCTGGCTCCGAGCCGCCCCCTGGCGCAGGCACGACCCCACCCGGCCGTCCCGTGGCCCAACTTGGGGACAGACGCGGCGGCGGCTGGGCGTTCGGATCCCTGAGCCTCGGCCGCTGGGGCTGCACACACAGCCCAGGACGCCACAGAATCGCCGAGGCCCCTCGAACGCCCAGACGGCCGCATCTCGAAGTGACCCCACCTGGAGAAGACAGCGCGAGGAAGCAGAGACCCTGCTGTGTGCCAGCCCCGGAGGGCGCCCCTGGCCTCCGGGCTCGGAGGGTGGGGAAGCACGGAGAAACACGCAGGCAGTAAAATGTTAGGAGGACAGGGGGTGCCAGCGTGCAGGAAATGCTGCTAAGAGACCTTTAGAAGCCCCGAGGGGAAACGTAGAGACCAGCAGTTCCAGGCACCCAGCCCCGGTCCGTTCACTCCTTCCTCCCCGCCCTCCAGGCACGGCTGAAAAGTCTTCGATCTTTATTTCGACGAGGAAGAATTGAACTTTTTATACCCAACTTTTCTCCTTTCTTAGAAATGGTGACTCACCTGTGAGGAAGCATTACTTGAAACTATTAGTATAAATTGCTTGACATTTGAATTAGTTGCTGAAAGATTAAAGGGTCTCAGAAGAATCTTTTAAGCTAGACTGGAATTCACGCTGCCTAAGTGGACGGCAGCGGTCATCTATACGCAGAAATAATAAAGCAGGTGTAGGCAGCCTCTAACTTACCTTCCAGCCACACTGTAGGCTTTCCTGAGCAGGCTTTTGAGTTCCCTGAGACTGGATTGGGGCTTTCAGTTACTCCCCTTCTAAAGACAGAGAATGTTATCTCTACTTCCCTATCAGGAAACGCTTCCTAGAACACAGCCCTGTTAAAAGTTAAATAGAGGCGGTCCCTCCCACACTATCTTTCATTGTAATCTAAAGCATATCTCTTTCAAAATTATAGGTATAATCTATGGGACTAGGTATAACTAAACAGGTCAAAAAGCACTCCTATGACATAATACAATTCCCAAGCACTCCAGGTTTTGATGAGTTTCCCAATTGTCACCCCATTATCAGCATTTACAAGATTGCCATGTGTTCATTTAACAGATATTTATGAAGCTCTTCTGATGTTGCAGACCATGCTAGGTGCTGGAAATATAAAATGCACAGGGCATAAGGCTCTGCTCTTCAAGAGCTCACCATCTCACAGGTGTATCCTCATACGCTGTAGATACTCTACAAGAGATATCAACATATCTCCTGTGTACTCAGCAAAACCTTACAGGAGGAGCAGCCTTGAAGGAACTTTTCCTGGGAGTGCCTAGGAAGGACACACTCACATTTCAGATTATTGGGTGTTTCATTGTCTGTAAGGGCCTTGAGGAGAAGAACCACATGTCCCTCAGCATTTTGATTCCTAAGGCACAAATCCACTGCAGCACATAGCAGATCCTGGGTCAGCAGGTTGTCATTGACTGAGTCTTGCTGCTGCAGCTGCAAATGTCCAGTGTCTAACAGATGAAGAGGAACCCACCCCTTTGATGTGTTCCTTAATATCCAATACGTAATGATCATGTATGGAAATCTGACCATTCTTCAATGACGATGTTAGCCACAATTCTCACCTTTGCACCTTCCAATCCCACTTCTTGTGCTTTGCAAACTAAAATTGAAATATCCTAAGCCCCACTACCAAAGTTGGCAGTATTTTTAAAATGCCTGCAATTGATTGTACAAAGTAAACATCTGTGTACATTTATGAAGGTCCGTGGGAGTTTCTGACTTTTCCAGGACTCCTGGTCACATGAGTCTGGCCTTCATCAGAATGTGCCTGCCTTCAGAAAACAGATCCTGAGTGAGCCTGAGATTTTATGCGTGTGCCCTTCCTTGCTAGTCTTCCTAGCAGCAGCCCTCTTGTTTCTTGCCTTTTTAGGTAAGGGCAAACAGCCTTAAACTTAGCACAGAGGCAGTGGAACTGCAGCACCTGTGAAGATAGTGCATCATTTTGGCCTCAGGACATCTGACTGAAAATAATTCTTTCTATATTAAAGCTATACATTTTGCTGAAATTTTAAAGAAAAATATCAATGGTGAATTATAAAATTGTATTTGCCTAAAGGCTAGTGTGAACTTACCACTTTCACCTTCCCCCCAGGCCAAAATTTTCCCTCCTCTGTTGCCCAAGCCTCACTTTCTATCCCTCAAAACTCATCTTTCTTCTGTGAATTTCATTGTGTTCTAGGAGTTCCTAAAGAAACAAACTCAAGGGATTAATTCTTTTTACAATTTTGATTCAGCACGTCACTCCTGAAGTAATTCCAACATCAGTCTTACCTATTTTTCTCTAAGTGTAAAGAGAGACGGAGTTCAAAGACATACCAACTGCCTACACTGTTCCAAGGTTTTGAACTTCTTGGCTGACCTTGCCTAGTACTTCTAGCGATTTACCTTTGAATTTAGCAAAACAGGGTTTTATTTTCTTGACACACTGCAGCAAGAGTCTACTTATAGACAATACGCGTACACTGTAATAAACCTGAATGCCTACGTTAAATAAGGGTTTATACCCCTACCCTTATTTCTTCCTTCCCTTTTCTGTTACTAACCATCTTTTAAAAAGTATTTATTTTATGTCAAATGAATATGTATAATTTGCAACAAATAGGCATTGAATGTGTATTACATTCACGGTATTATATTACGCTCTAAGGACCCAAAGCACAATATTTATTAGAGTATATGAATTTTATGACAAGGAGCAGAACTTGAGAGCAGGTGCTCAGGATCACCGATGAGTGGCGCCCACAGGGAGAGCAGAAGAGCCAGCCATCTGGCTTGGACCAACCAGCAAAGGCCTAACCAAGGATGTGAAACTGGTCAGGCAAGGAGCAGAGAAGAGAGCGCTACCCCCTGGCAGGAGGAAGCATGGTGGGTGAAGACAGAGGAGCCAACTGTGCGAGGCATGTTTGGGAAACAGCCGTGCCCATTGGCCAAGCACAGGCTTATTCGCTTGTATAACAAACACTTACATCGTACTTCATCCACGCCAGGTTCTGTTTTCTTCTTAGAGGGAAGTCCTCACAGGCAGACAAGCATATGGGCATTGCTTCTACTTTTTTTTTTTTTTAAAGGAAACCTCTTACAAAAGAAACATGTTTGAATATGGTCTTGTGCAGTAAAATAAGAAATGCCAAGTCCTGCTGCAAATTGAAAAGACATGGTTCAGCTGCAGATCAGAAAGCTGGGTTACTGGCTTTCATGTACCACCGGTCATGATAAAAAACAAAGCACATGTTTAACTTAAAATGAAAACCATTAGAATAACATAAAACCAACAGAATAACATGAATGATGTGCTAAATACCCTATCCTGGCCATCATAGCCTTAGAAGAAACCCGTCTAATTTAGAAGTCTCAGCTCTGTGGATATCTACAGAGGCCTACTCTGTGTTCAGTTCTGCTCTGGGGATCGAGGATATTTATTACAGATAAATAATGAGACAATCCTCAAGGAAATACAATACTGCCTAGCTGGGAGTTTTACATAGAAAGCAATTCTCAGATTAGTGCAAAGACGGATACATTTAAAATGCCAACTTGAATTTAATGTTATATAGATGTGTGACACCAAGAGCTGGAATGACCAATCTTGGATGGCATGATCAAGGATCACTGACAAATATCCTTCGGAAGGGAAAAGTTTCTTGTGTTTTTAATCATGTTTCACAAATTTAAAATCCTGTGTGTTTGTCTTTGCTGTAATGTACCCAGTCCAACATAGCTCCAAGATCTTCTAAGACAGGTGGGTTATTTCTTCTCTGATGATTCAAACTCTTGGCCATAGCTATTTTACATTTATACCCCTTATTTTCTCTTTCACTTTCCCTAGTCTCGGGCCCACAGGTTAACAATTTGTACCAACCTTATCACTATGAGAGACGTCTCTCTGCCTCTTGCCTCACCTTGGAAAGAAAGAAAGGGGAGAGGGAGGGAGAGGGAGGGAGGGAAAAAGAAAAGAGAGATGAAAGGGAGGAAGGAGAAGAAGAAGGAAGGAGAGGGAGAGAGGAGAGAGGGAGAGGAGAGAGAGAGAGGGAGGAAGGAAGGAAAAGAAAACAGACGATGGAGGGAGAGGGGAGATAGAAGGAAACAAAGAAAGGAAGAAGAGCCTAAACTGTAGTTCAAAAGCATCTTCCGCTTTTGCCCTTTCTCTGATATCTCAAGACAGAGAATTTTTAGAAGGCCACCTACTTTAGTGTCAGGCAACCATGGCTCTGAATCTGTTCTAGAAGTTTACTGGATGCATGACTATAAGAAAATTCCATCTCAAAGTAACATCTTCCTTATCTAAAGATGGGGCTAATAAACCCTCCAGGACCTTGACGATGATGCCATCCGAACTGTCCATACAGTTGCTGGCATAGCCTGAGTGCTGAAGACACAGTAGATCACCAGTGTTTGTCACTTGCTCCTACCCTTCAAGGAGGAGACAGAAACTTTATATCCAGCACCTCACACACAACCTGGCAAAGACATGGGCTTGATCAATATCTGATGGAAATAGGGAGTGGGTGGATGGATTGCACTGAGAGAAAGTACTGTGTTGATTTTTCTCTTTCCTTCCATAGAATATTTAAAGTTCATATCTTAATCTTCCAAATTTTATTGCTACTTGGGACATATAGGATCCTTTAAACAAGTGTTTTTGGTTCTACTTCTACGAAATAACAATAATAATGACACAGCTGAATTGATCTATAGGGCATCTGCTATTTTATACCACTAGATGGCGTCTATCAGTAATAATGCTCAAAAGCATCATGCATATTCTGCCGAGTAATAAATCTAAAGAAATCAGTACAGAAAAGGCATATACAACTTGCACATATATGTATAAGGATTTACATTTTGCATTTGATCTCTTTTAATATTGGCTATGAATCCAGGGCTGCCTATAATTTGGCAAACCACTTCCTTTCATCACTTGTTACAATTAGTTTAACAGTCTTCTGTAACAACAGTTTAAGTTGTTACTTCAACTCTAAGCAGCCTCAATATGTAAGATGTTTCACAGTACCTGGTGACCACTTCTAAGTTTTTGGCACTGCTGGTGGAAAAACCCACCCCCTGGGGGAAAAAAAAATCTAGCAAAAGTTGAAAGCAATATGGAGAAAATAAAAAAGCAGAGAAACTGTTCTGTCTGCCTTCATCATTCATTCATTCGTTCATTCATTTCACAACTAGAGACTGGGCACCCAGTATTAAATACTTTGGAGGATGTGCTTGCTATCTCATAAATAAAAACTGTCAGAACACTGAGAGGAAAATGTTTATGATATTTAAATCATATAAGGGGACAGATTTTTATTTTTAAAAATTAAGAGTTATAAGAGAGAAATAGAGATAAATTTGAAATATTCTATCAAGACTATGTAGTTCCTGCTTTCCAGGTCCCAGGTGGATTAGCAAGGCCACATGTCCTTGTTCTAATATCTGATTGCGAAGTAGCTGCACTTAAGATTTCCTGGGGGAGAGACCTAAGTGGAAAGGGAATTGAGGGAGAGAGATGGGAAGGAAGGGGAGCAGAGGAGCAGTGTAAGAAGGCAATCAAAGAGAAACATGCGAAGAGTGGCCAGGGGTTAGGAAGGTATATCCTACCCACAAAATCTGAAAATTAAATCTTTGAAAATGCTTTGATGTGGAAAGAGTAAACTCATACTGTATTTTAAGATTGTAGGAGTAAGGAAGGAGAAAAGGACCATAAAAGGAAACTGAAACACCTTAGCTCAACTAATTCCAGTGTTTCCAGAAATTGTAAAATCAGGTGTCAAAGTTTCAAAAATGAACTCTGACTACTATAAATTGTACTTCTTTATTTCCAGAAAGGCAGCAAGTGACTAAGTAAAGAACCTGTGGCAGACACCATTTTCATCCACCTACAAAACATAACAACAAAAGTCGTCAACATGTGACACTACTGCCTACAACTCAATAACCTAAAGCCAAATCTATCAAATTTTCCCGAAGGCTGGTGACCCTTGCTAACCATGACATTTGTGATACAGATGTTGTCACTCTGCTAAATACTAGACCCAAGAGCGTCTTCTCTCTTGGATTCTTCTCTTCTCTGCCTTCCATAATCCAACAAGAATGGTTCTGATTTCCTCCAATGACCTCCCACACCAGCACCGCCATCCTCCATGGGTGCTTTTGTCGTGAGTGTGGACAACTCTCCTAAATGAGCTCTTTATTTTCCTCCCCCTGGAGTAGTCCCCAATCTTTTTGGCACCAGGAACTGGTTGTGGGGGAATGGTTTGGGGGGAGAAACTGTTCCACCTAAGGTCATCAGGTATCAGTTGGATTCTCCTAAGGTGCACACAACCTAGATCCCTCCCACATGCACTTCACAATAGGGTTCATGCTCCTTTGAGAATCTAATGCCACCGCTGATCTGATAGGAGGCGGGGATCAGGCAGTAGTGCCAGTGATGGAGAGCAGCTGTAAATACAGATGAAGCTTTGCTTAATAGCCAGCCACTCACCTCCTGCTGTGCCACCTTGTTCCTAACAGGCCACAGACTGGGAGCTGGGGACCCCTGTTCCAAACCACCAGACACACAGTCCTTTAAGCACATAGATTTCCAGTTCGCAATTCTTCTGGGCTTCCCATTGCCTACTGAATAATGTCAACATTCTCCTCGTCTTCCTAACATTTATACATTCCATAGACTGCCTCCAACCTTAGCTTCCTGGATGGAGCTCTCAGCAGTATTGACCACTGCAGAGCACTTTCTCCTTCATGGAACATCCATCTTCCTTTGCCCTATTGTGCTACCTTCTCCTGGACTCCCTCCTTCCTCTCTGACACCTCCCGGCCTCTGAAACTCCTATTCTACCACCTTCACATCTGATGCACCTCAGGATTCCTCCTACCCTTCACCTGCTCCCTGGCAAATCTCATCTTTTCCATTGGAAGCCATGAACCAATATGGACAGCCTAGGAATGTATATTCAGCTCCCAGGAACCTAAGCATGCAGATAGATATAGATACAGATATAGATATAGATTAGATATAGATAAATATCAGACTTTGACACTACAAAAATGAACTCCGATTACTATTATAGATATAGATTGGTATATCAGATGTTGACATTGCAAAAATAAACTCTATTATGAAATTGTACTTCTCAGTCAACATGTCTACTTAGATGCCTCAAAGGTAGCTCAACCTCAATATGCCTCAACCCAATATATCAAAAACGCAACTCTCCAAACTCCTTTTCCTGTGATCCCTATTTCAGTAATAGCATCACCACCCATTTATTTGTCATGTCTAAAGCTGGGGCTTCTCCTCAACCCCTCCTTCTCCCTCATGCTTTAATCCCATCAATGACCAGTCCTCTATCTCTACCTCCAAGATCTATCTTGCATGTATCTACTTCTCCTCATCCTACTGCACCATCGTGTCTTGCCAGGCCAACAGCAACAGCCTGCTAAGTGGTCTGTCTGTCTTCCTGTCTTCTGTCCAGCTCTTCTCTAATTCATCTGCCTTACTGTAGTGTTTCATAGACACAAATCAGATCACCTTCCTCCCTTGCTTTAAAACTCTCAGAGGCTTCCCGTTGCCCTCAAGAGAAAAATTCCTTAACCTGGCCCTGTCTTGCCCTTCCCAGCCGCCTGCCTTGCTCCCTGTTCTCCGGTAATACCAAACACTTTCCACGGTTCTACACTCCGCACATTTCACCTCTTAGTCTCCACACAGACTTGTGCCAACAGTTTCCTTCTCCACTTGCTTCTGTCTTGCTAACACCTCTTCATCCTTCAGATCTCAACTGGCTCTCCCACAGGAGGATCCTTCTTGATCCCCGTACTAGACCAGGTCACCCCCCTACCTTCTTGTAGGGTTTGGATCATAAGCCAAAAAGATACATTCCTGAACATCGTAGTCCAGAATGTCCAAACCCTGAAAGATCAAAATCTCTAAAGTCTCAAATCCCCAAAATCCTAATCACAAGATAGTTGCATCATGTTAGACTGTCACTGTGCAATTGCCCATAATATAGCCCTGCAATACACTTTTTCATTTGTTGAATTTTCTTTTTAGGTTTTTTTTTCCCCTTTTTCTTTTTTTTATAAGTTTTTTTGTGTGTCGTTTTTTACTATTGCAAATTGTCAGCATTATGGTTTTTTTGTTTTTGTTTTTGTTTTTGAGATGGAGTCTCGCTCTGTCACCAGTCTGGAGTACAGTAGCATGATCTCAGCTCACTCACTGCAATCTCCGCCTCCCTGGTTGAAGCAATTCTCCTGCCTCAGCCTCCCAAGTAGCTGGGATTACAGGTGCACGCCACCACACCCAGGTATTTTTGTATTTTTATGAGAGATGGGGTTTCACCATGTTGGCCAGGATGGTCTGGATCTCCTGACCTTGTGATCCACCTGCCTCGGCCTCCCAAAGTGCTGGGATTACAAGCGTGAGCCACCGCGCCTGGCCAGCATTTATGTTTTACAATTCACTATGCTATGTATTTCATCATTATGTCATTTCCAATACCAGAGATAAAAATCATGTGAAATATTCTAGAGAATTCTGATTTCTTTTACACATTTTTTTACAAATGTTACAAATTTGAGTCCACAAGAGTGCACTATGAGAATCTTGACTTTGTGTATAAGCATTGTGCGTGTATGTGAAAACATTGAAACTTCCTCAGAAAATGCAGAGAAGTCATTATTGTACATCTTCTTTAAGAAAGATAAAATGTCTCAAGATCTCAGTTCTTTGAGCAACTGCATATGTAGTGATAATCAGTGTTTGATTGATTGATCTTCTCAAAAAGCAAAGGTTGTTCTTCCCGGTATTTCGGGTGACTGAAGTGGGTGCACACAATTGCCAATCACAGTGGCATGGCTTTGTACACCTCCCCTTTTTACCAATTTCTTTATGAATATGGTCCATTTTGCTCATAACTGTTATATCCATGTGACTGCCATTAATATACCTGAGTATTTATGCTTGCAAAAATATGTGTTATTGCCTTTTTTATTGTGTAAAGTGGCCTATGAGGTGTTCTGACATGTTTATATATTTCTCAAATGAAAGCCCTTTTAAAAGTGTAAATAAATATCTTTTAAAGAGTTTATTATTTTTTTCCAGATTATATTTTGGGAATTTTGATCTCTTGGAATTTTGACATTTGGGATTATGGCATCCGGGATTGCATCTTTTGGAATTCTGATCAGTTCTCCTTTTATGGCAGTTTGAACTGTCCCTCTCAAATCTCCTCGTGCTTTTTGCGTATGGCCTCTGTCTTTCCCACAAGAATGTACTCTGTGAAGATAGGACATGTGCAGGGGCCTTGACTTCCTCTTCCATGAAACATTCCTTCACAACCCAACCTACCTGTGAGCCTCGCAGTAGGCCTTGCCAGTGATCCCAACATGAGTCCCAGACAGGCCTCTGCTGGTGCATCTGGTGAATGAGGAGATGAGCCCAGCAGAGGTTCATCACTTCTGCTAAGGCAGTAATGTCCCATCAGAGAACCAATTCATCCTAGGAGAAAAGACACATTTGGCCACTTCTAGAACCTTATATCATCATGAAGGCGGGTTCCAAGATAAATCAATATAAGTGATAAGCATCATTTTGTCCTGAAAATGACAACCATTTTGTCTTGAAAATGATGTCTATCACTCATAATGATTTCTCCTGGAGCCCATCTCCATGTCCCCATAGCAGTATTATAGGGAGAAATTGGGCTATACTCTAAAATTATATATTAAAATTCAGTGTGGTCCTAGGACACAAGCCAATTGCATTCTTTTTTCTATTATAATGTTACCCAAAGAGAGGAAGACTGCACCCAGATTCAGCACAGACCTCCAAGCAGCACTGGCATATCTGTAGCAATGTCCTGCACAAGGTGGCAGAAGCCACAGCAGGGCCCATCATGAAGACGGGGGCAGGGAGGGAGAGGATGCAGGAGGTTCATGGAAGTGGAGGTCATGGTATTCAGCAAGCATGGCTTTACCCAGACAAGCAAGAATCTACAGCCCCAGCACCAGGTGCCGTGTCCCTAGTTGAAGCCATAAATCTACCAGTAAATTCAGCCCTGTGCAGACACTCATCCCCTGAAGATGCCCAGACATGTGTTAGAGAGGTAATGATTCTGTAGAGAATTGGTTTTCTGTATTAGCAGATGGGGCAAGAACCAAAGAAAAACAAGGGATTACCCTGCACATGGCCCCTTCTGTACCTGAGGCCAGTCTAAGTAATCTCTGTTGGCATACAAATAGACTGTGCTTGTCACTGGGCTTTACAGATACGATCTCAAACGCTTCATTATTGGTGTGATAGGTACAATCTATGTCTTGTCTCTCTAACCACATTTGATAAGTGATGGAGATAAGTCTGTCTGAGCGCCTTGGCCACTGTTCAAGGAGCTTTGAGGAATGGCATGGGCATGTGATGTTATTTTGAGAGTACAGCACAGAGGGAGGCATTACTTACCAGTTTTTACCCCTCTGAGGGTGTAAAACTTGGAAAATGCAAATGGGCTTTTTTCTTTCAAGGACACGGGGCCAGAATCCCAATTTCTTGATAATCTTGCTGTGTAAACATACTCATTTCGCCTTTACATGTATTCTCTCCATTATCTACCCACCTCTTTCCCAGAGGAGATTAGAGAAGAAGGATGTGAAGAGTGAGTGTTGAAGGGATATGTGGGCAAGTAATTATGATAAAGTGGTCTCACTCTCCAGCAACGTTCTAATAACAAAAAGCAATTGCTTTAGGGTCACCTATTATGTTCATTATCCACGCCTTTTCTCCATGCAATAGCACAAGTCATCAATAATAGAGTATGATTCTTTCCTCCCAAAAGACAAGTGATGTGAAATAAACCTTGAAGCAACGTAGTCTCAGACAAGATTTTTATGTCCCTGTGCTGTTGAGGACTGTTTCTCATTGCCTAGTAATTACCCACCAAGGACCAGCTCTGTAGCCTGCATTCCACAGGAACAGAGTGACACCTACTACATCCAACAGCCACGGTAATCCATCAAGTGCCCTAACCATGGTGCCTGACCATTTATTACCATACCTTCCACTGACAATCACTTCCTATATTCCCTGAGTGAAGCCTGCCTAAGAGGGGGAAAAAAATGCTAGCTATGTCTGTGTCTACCTGTGGTATTATTTTATATACATGTATACGTGTGTGTGTGTGTGTGTGTGTGTGTGTGTATATTATGTGTGTGTATATATATATGTGTGTGTGTGTGTATATATACATATATATATATACAGGTTTTTGTCCACAGTTCCTGATGCCTAACTTCCACAGCCCTTGTTACAATCAACAGAATCTCTCTTTGACCTTCTCCTGCCCTCCTTTTACTTGCCCAAGGAAGGACTCTAATCTGACTGTGATTCATAAGACCCTCATCCAGAGGGGGTCCTGTCCCATACCCTGGAGAAAGGAATGCTGCAAAGAGGCCAACAAGAATCTGAACAGACAGGCCTTGCTGGGTTTAGACCATACCCTTTTTATCCAATCACATTTCTGCATGGTTGTCAATCCAATGAATGCCTATACAATGAAGTCCGCATACAAGGCCCATGAGGACAGGGTTCGGGAGCTTCCAGATAGCTGAACATGTGTATTCCTGAGGGCAGCGCACCCAGAGAGGGCAGGGAAGCTCCACACCCCTTCCCAAATGCCTTTCCCTATGCATCTCTTCTTCTGTGTCCTCTGTTATATCCTTTATAATAAACTGGAAAATATAAATATTTCCCTGAGTTCTGTGAGTTGCTCCAGCAAATTAATTGAACCCAAAGAGGGGGTATTGGGTACCCCAACTTGAAGCCAGTTGATCAGAAGTTCTGGATGCCTGGACTTGCAACCGATGTCTGAAGAGTTGGGATGAGTTTTGGGAACAGAGGCCCCAATCTGTGTGACCTGATGCTATTTCCAGATAGTGTCAGAATTGAATTGGAGGATGCCCTGTTGGTGTCTGCTGGAGAACTGATTTCCTGAACTGTTGGAGCGGGTAGAAATCCTCACATATTTTGGGGTCACAGAAGTCTTCTATGTTTACTGGTATTGTGTTGGTGTTCAAGCAGAGGAAAAACAGTTTGAGTTTTTTCTAACACTATCTGTATACAAATCAGTGATACCCTTCCAACAGGAGGTCCCTATTAGTTCAAAGAATGTGCCATATGACATTTCATTTGCTCTTGTTCCGATCCTCTCATGCTTTCAGTGGCTTACCACTAGAGGGGACCTATACAGACAAGATGAGACAACATACAATTATCGTCTTTAGTATTCCCACTTGGAAAATTGACTAGCAGTCATGTGGAACAATAAAATCAAATTTGCTGGCACTTTATTCCCAATTCATGGGCATAAAGAAAGGATCTAGTGGAGGGTGCAGGTCACTGTGTACTGGGGAAAAACACAAAGAGGAAAGTGAGTCTGTATTGATTGTAAACATATAGTTAAAGCACTGGGCTCATTCACTCCAAACATTGTTTTCTTTCTTTCCAGTAAAGAAATGTTAGTAATCTTGATTTTGTACATGTTATTTGGAGATCAGAAAATCTCTCCTTAGCATTGCCACTTAACAAACATGTATATATTGAGCTCCTACTGTGTGCTGGGCACCCTCCTGGCAGGAGAGGGGCTCCAGTGGCTTAGGTCTATCTCATAGGTGAAACTGGTTTATAGCCGTTTTAAAGCTGAAAAGCCCCAAAGAGTGTAGGGCAGGTGACAAGTGTATTAGTCCGTTTTCATGCTGCTGATAAAGACATAAAAAGACTGAGAAGAAAAAGAGGTTTAATTGGACTTACAGTTTCACATGCCTGGGACAGCCTCAGAATCATGGCAGAAGGTGGAAAGCACTTCTAACGTGGTGGTAGCAAGAGAAAATGAGGAAGATGCAAAAGCGGAAACCCCTGATAAACCAGTCAGATCTCATGAGACTTATTCACTGCCTTGAGAATAGTATGTGGGAAACTGCCCCATGATTCAAATTATCCCACCAGGTGCCTCCCACAACACGTGGGAATGACGGGAGTACAATTCAAGATGAGATTTGGGTGGAGACACAGAGCCAAACCATGTCAACAAGGGTGGAAAACAAGTGGAAGATAAATGCCCATTCATTCACCTTTTTCATTCCTTCATCCATCCATCTATCCGTTTATCCATTCATCCGTCCTTCCATCCATCCATCTATTCATCCAGCCATCTATCCACTTATCAAATTTTCTTTGTGTGCTACCATATGCCAAGCACAGTGGTAGGCACTGCAGTTGCAAAGATGTATTGAACTCAGTCTCTACTGGAAGAGATGAACAAGAAGACAATTTTTAAAAAACTGGAAAAAGGACTTGAATCCGCTCCAGCAGCCAGGAAAGGATACAGTGCTAAGGTCAGCGCCAAAGAATGCCAGGCATTGGCCAGTGGGAAAGAGGCTTAGTTTGGATTAGATTAAAATGCCTTTTCCAGGTACTTTGCAGCTGGCACTTTTCTCTAATTTTTACCCATTCCCCACCTCTTCACACCCTGCAGATAACTCTGACAAAAGCAGTATTTTCCTGTATCTTAACAACTTTTCCATTGGCCTTAGCCAAAAGTTACAGCATATTAAGGTTGGTTTTAAACCAAATATGGTAGAATAGTTTCCAGTTTAGAGACAATGCAAAAAAGATTATCTATTCTTTAAGATGAGGTTTCCTGATAAGATAGATGTATACCTAAGCATTCATGTACTACCTAAGATTTTAAGCTGGACTTTTTACTTTAAATTGTTGCTTTGCTAAGTTTTTTCTTTTTCTTTGTTTTATCATTTCCTTCATATTTACATTCTGGCTGCAAGGGTAAGCAAGAAAAATCTAATTTAATTAACAGATATGAGGAAATATAAAAAATTTTAAATCTCTGAGTACCATATAAGCCCATCTATGTGACATGGGTATAATTTTCCATCCTCCTTAAATTCTTAAATATAATGTGATCCGCTCAGTAATTTTAATGTAAATGAGTATTTTTTATATTGAAAAAACAACCTTAGCACAATCTTCTGTTCTTGAAATGTTTAGTCAGCATTTATACTGAGTTGTAGAACTGAATAGGGGAAATTCTATTTTAGCTTGAAAGAATACAGATTTTATTTCCACTTTTGTGTGCAGAATCTAGTTTTGGGTACCTACAGAACTTTAACCTGCTTTTCCACTCTTCTGAAGAAGAACATAAACTTAGCTAACTAAGCCTTTTTGACTCTTTCCAAAGAGCCAAAGGAAATAAGACATGGTGTCAAAATAACATGCTGCATTACTTCTTGTAGCTTCTGTGAAAAAAAAAAGTTATTCCATTTATAAGTAGGGAAATGGATAAGGATAATTAAAAGGACGGTAAAGTGCATCAAGGAAAGGGAGTAAAATCTAGCTCCTAGCCTGGGAATAGTTTGGACACACACAGAGAATACGATAATATTATTCATCTTTGTTGCAACCTAGTGATTCACCTGTGACCATTTCATCACTCCCATGACTGTTGCTCTTCATGACAGAATGTTTATCATTCAGGTAAGACAGGTTCTACCACCAAAAAGTTGACAGTTGAGACTCTCCTACATGCAGTCTTGAAGTTGTCTCTAAGGGAAGATAAAGCCATTAAGTTGATCTTACATGTTAACCGTATTTGCCAGGTTATGCAATTTCTTCTTTAATTAAACTGGGAGCCAGGTGGTCTGAGGTCTAGCCTGGCTCTGCAACAGACGAGCTATGGGATTTAGGGACCTCACTTGATCACTGAGCACCTCAATTTGTTTGGCTGCCAACTATGGAAAGGGAATTAATAACCTCTAAGATCCCTCCTGGCTCTTAGGATGTAAGAATTTATAATGAATGGACAGAAGGATGCAATCCTTCAAGGTTAGCAGGGGCCGCTCTACTCAGAGAGGCTTCTGCTCAGTTACAGAAGGGGAATATTTCTGAATTTTCAGGCAATACCACTTTCTAAATACAATTTGTTGTATATCTGTGTTTGTTCTGATAAAAGGCTGTTTTAGGCAGAATGTTTCTTCTTAAAAGGACCAAAGAGTTGTTCACCTCCTCGCCTCCTTACTGTTTTCTATGAATTAAGGTAATTGAAGCTAGAAAGTTATCATTTTTATTTCATTTTAAAGGTTGGTTGAGTAGAGTAGAAATAATATCTAAGCAATAGAGTCATAGATCATAGAATCTGAAAGTTTAAAAGAAAACTACAAAGGTTTCCAAGTTTCTCCTGCGATAATTCAAAATCAATAGGAACCTTTGTTGTTTTAAAGCTATTTTAATTTAAAGTTACTTTAATTGGATTTTTTTAGGCCTTCAACAGTTTTGATATCCAATGTGTCTGAACTGGGGGACAGGCACAGGTTGATGAAAGTGAAGGTTAAATAAATTTGTATGTCTTCTTTAAGTTGGTATAAAATACTGTTAATATTACAGGATTATGGGCTGGGCAGTGGCTCATGCCTATAATCCCAGCACTTTGGGAGTCTGTGGCAGGAGGATTGCTTGAGCTCAGGAGTTTCATACCAGCCTAGGCAACATGGAGAGTCCAGCCCAGGCAATATAGCTATAAAAAAAAATTTATACGATTATGAGTGATAGATATATGGTAGACAGTTTACTAGTTTTTAAAAAATATTGGTCATATAATTATATGTACATGTAATTTAATAGTAATTAGTACTTGTGAAACTATACTATTACTAAAACTTTTGTAATGGATGCTATTCATGTTATAGAAATAATGTATCTTATCATTAGATAATTTTAATATTTTTATCTATTAAACTTATAAAGCTAAGTGGTAGTTCGCTGAAATTTCTGTAAACATGCATTATTTATTTGATAGCTTGTCTTTCGTATTTAATTGTTTGAATTTGATTGTATTTTTAAACTTTTCTTGATATAAGTTATTTTAGATTATGCAGGTCATTTTATTTATTTGTTTATTTGTTTATGTATTTATTTATTTAATACAGAGTTTCCCTCTGTTGTCCGGGCTGGAGTACAGTATTGTAATCTCAGCTTCCTGCAATCTCTGTCTCCCGTATTCAAGTGATTCTCATGCCTCAGCCTCCCGAGTAGCTGGGACTACAGGTGTGCACCACCACGCCCAGCTAATTTTTGTATTTTTAGTGGAGATGGTATTTCAACATGTTGGCCAGGCTGGTCTCAAACTCTTGACCTCAGGTGATCCACACGCCTCAGCCTCCCAAAGTGGTGGGATGACAGGCATGAGACACCACGCCCAGCCTATGTAGGTCATTTTAGATTTGTGTAAAGAACACATTTTTGCAACTATTTTGAAAACAAGTAACTTAAAACGCAGGACTTCCCAAGAATACATGTGTGTCAACACGATAAAGATGAAAACTCCTATTACCTTCAATATTTGTGTAATAATGGGTCTCAATTACTTATTTGCTATTAAATTGGGTTGGTGCCTAAAAAAAATTACAAAATTACAAACACAAAGTTAGATGTGAAAGTGGATCTTATTTCTCTGCTACTCCTTCCACGCTCCTGGTGCTGGACATACAGTATTCACTCATACTGCACTACCAGCTCTGGCCCTGTGCCTTTGGACCTCTGACTTTTATGGAAAGAAGAAAACTTTATGGACACAAAAGAGAGGCATTTTACCAAATTTGTGAGCTGTCATCTTTTCAGACAGGATTCATGTAGAAAAACAAAAACTACTCAAGGCAGGAAGTTCATATAGGAATAGGGTATACAGACGATAAGGATCTGAAAACCCAAACATGGGACAGTGAGGCAATACAGCACTTAGCAACAGCAGACAACCACTTCCACCACCACAGCTGAATGACAGTGGATAAAGCTACAGAGCCCAGCCCTATCCTGTCTGCTGATAACAGAGCAAGGAGCTTCTGGAAGGAACTGGAGCCTTTGTGTATTAGTTATCTCTGACCGTGGAAAACATTACCCCAAGCCCTGGGCTTAAAACAGCACCCTGCACTGTCTCACAGTTTCTGTGGGAGAGGAATCCAGACGTGGCTTAGCTGGGTCCCCTGGCTCTGTGTTGCTCAAGTCGGTAATCAATGTATTGGCCAGGCAGGGCTGCAATCATCTGAAGGCCCAACTGGGGGTGGGACACCTCACTCAAGCAATGGTTGGCAGGACTCAGCTCATCCCTGGTGGTTGGCCAGAGATCTTCCTCAGTTTCTTCCCGCATCAGGTAGCTGACAGCATGGCAACTGGCTTCAACCAAGCAAATAGGTGAGAAGGAAAGAGAGCACGGGAGCAATGCAGAAGTCACTATCTCTTTTTTACCTAAGCTTAGAAGTGACATCCCATTATCCTTACCATGTTTTATTCATTGCGATAAGTCCACCTCACACTCAAGGAGAGGGAATTACACAAGGGCATGAATACTAGGAGGGCAGCTTCTCTGGAGCCATTGCCAAAGCCACCTACCATGCAGGGAGACACAGACATTGCCAAGGACAGCAGAGGAATGGAAAGACATAGAAGAAGACCCTGGCTCCTCCTTTTCTGTCACACTCTAATCTTCTACTGGCAGGGTAGCCTCAGAAATGTAGTTCCATGTACTACAGTAAAGCAAAGCAAGGGAAGGGGTTGGGTCTGAGAGCAGAGTGGCTACTCATCAGCATAGCACCCTTTTATATTTTCTGACATGACCGCACAAACAACACAGGGGAATTCTGTCCACAGAGAGCTATTTCATGGTAGTTGCAGCTCTTTCTAGGACTGAAGGATATTATGTTTGTTCTCTGTGAGGTTGTGAGGTGGCTCTGTGCTTTATTCTAACCTTCCAATCTATCAAAGCATCCCCAGTGTGCGCGCACGTACACACACACACACAGACACACAGACACACACACACACACGCACACACACTCTCTCTCTCTCTCTCAATTCTTGCCCACACAATGGAGTTTTCTTACTTAGTCAGAGACAGGCAAAACATACCAGGTCCTCTACAACTGTACCCCAGAAAGGATACCTTTAAATGAATGTGATTAACTGTGACTCTCCAAAATGCATTTGATCATCAAGACAAATCCTGGGATATTTGGTTAATACCACATTACCTGTGAGTCCATTATGAGTTCTCCTATTTGAAAAAATTTGGCAGGATTCTTGCAATATATCAATATTCTAATTTTGATGAGCTCTTCTTTTCTATAAATGTCACACATAATCTCTAGAGTGCAACAATAAAGGTGACAGTAGCTGATACAGGAATTCTTATAAAATTCCTTCTAGCAGATTATATTTTCCAAAGATGTCTGCATCCTGTATAATATCTTTCATACTGTATATTCTAGGGCCTTGCCACACCCCTGTCAAGATATGGCAGTGATACTCTCTCCCCTTAAACTTGGGTGCATGTTTATAATTGACTTCACTGATGGAGTATGGTAGATGTGATGCTTTGTAAAATCTAAGGATAGATTATAAACATGCCAGGAACCTTCATTGTTCTCTTGCTACATTCTCTATTGAAACCCAGCTTCTATATTGTAAGGAAGCCCAGCAGCTATATAGAGGCCCACATGGAGGGAAATGGAGGCCTCTGGCTCCAAACCCCAATTTCATCCAGTCAGTAGCCAAAATCAACCAGTTAGTGATGTGAGTAAACCATCTTGAAAGTGCATCCTTCAGTCCCCTATTGAGCTTCTCTAGCTGACATTCTTGGAGCAGAGAACTGTCTCCACTGAGCCCTGTCCAAATTACAGATTTGTGAGTAAAATAAATGGTTATTGTTGCTTTAAGTCACTATGCTCTGAGGTTGTTTGTTATACAGTCACAGAAAACTGGAACACATCTTTTGGGAATCCCTCAAACTGCGCACCCTCCCCCTGCCAAAAAAAGGCAGAGTACATCAGTTAGGAATATGTTTGGCTAGAAGTCACAGAAAAACCTGACTTAAGAGTGGCTCGCACAAACTGGGATTTCATTTGCTTACATAACAGGAAGATTGGAGGTAGAAGGCTGCTGGCATGGTCTTGGAGGCTTAACTCTACCTGGTTCATTGCCTCTGAAATTCTCTTGGCATTTCCCCATGCTCGTTGCTTCGGTGGAACAGGTAGAGCTACCCTGGCTCCAGGCACAATGCCTGTGTAGCAGGTAGGATAGAGAAAGGGAAAGAAGTGAATCAGGGCCATTTGTTTCTTTTGGCCTCCCCCTGAAGCTCTCTCAGCCTGTCAGTCATAGGTGTGCCTCCAGCCAGAAGAGAGGCAAAAAGAATGAGTATTCACCTATATCCCCACTGTAGCAGGGAGGAGCAAGTGAGCAGGGGATGGGGGTGGGCTCTGGAAAAGCCCAACAAAGTGCCCAGTGCTTTGCAAGGGCTGGGATCCCTGCATGAGATGAGGAGTCTTTGAGTAAGAAGCAACAAGACTCCAGAAAAAAAAAAAAAGACTAAGGTAAATGAGAAGTCAGGCCAGTCTTCACAGTCACGCAACTTACATTTGGTTGTCACATATTTTCAAAAATTGGCAAAACTCCATCTCCATATAGGACTCACTTAGACATCTCCAATTCTTCAAATACCTCTTTGCAGATATTTCCCAAATTTCCCTCTGCCACGAGGCCCCTCCTCAAATTCTAGTTCCCCATTTGCCACAGTCTCAAGTCACATAGCCTCCTATCACTTCCAGACCAGTGTCCGACACTGACCTTGCCTAACCTCTACACCCGTTCCCTGTCAGTCTCCCCCTGTTAATGCTAAACGTCAGTCATCTTTAGCTCTCACCCAATTTCTCTGTATTCTACTTTTGTGAGATTTATCCTCTCTCTCTGCATTTCCATTTCCCCTACTACCAACTTAGTTTAGGTTCCTATTAACTTTCCCTAAAACTAGTGTAATAAACTCCTTACTCGCTTTTTCACCTTCACTTTCTTTTCCTTCTAACTTATCCTATACTCAGTTGGGATAGTAGGAATGACTTTTATGTGGTTTGATATAGTTTTGTAATTTCCTAGGAAGATAATGTGGGCTACACAAGTGTGTTCTTCAGCAATATTGTCTGCCCTTTTGTAAATAAACACATCATTTGCTCATCAAAGGGTCTTGGGCCAGGGCCTCAGGGTACCACAGTGGGCTCAACTTTAATGCATCTAAGACACAGGACGCAGAGAGACTGATTAAGTCTTACCAGTGAAATATCTTTCCAACATTCAAGAGCAAAAGAAAGGAAATTCTGTTGTTGCCAACAGGTACAGATAACATATCTTTCACGTTAAAAAAAAACTCCTGAATTCAGGCTGGGTACAGTGGCTCACACCTGTAATCTAGCACTTTGGGAGGCCGAGGCAGGCAGATCACTTGAGGTCAGGAGTTGGAGACCAGCCTGGTTAACATGGTAAAACCCCATCTCTACTGAAAATACAAAAATTAGCTGGGTGTGGTGGTGCATGTCTGTAATCCCAGCTACTTGGGAGGCTGAGGCAGGAGAATCACTTGAACCCAGGAGGCAGAGGTTGCAGTGAGCCAAGATTGCACCACTGCATTCTAGCCTGGGCTACAGAGCAAGACTCTGCTTAGATGTGCATTTCCCAGCTGAAGTGTCCAATGAACTTCATGTTTCCTTCCATCTGTGATCATATAAACTCATTTTTACCTCTTCTTCCCACTACCCCCAACTCTGAATTATCAGCTTGAGCAAATTGGGGCAACTTAGTCTGATATATAACTTTACTAGATTAAGCTTGATAAAAGCTCTGCTCTTGCAACTTCTCTGTTCAGAAATTTTTGCTGGTACCTCCTTCCCTGTAAGCTTCATTTTCTGAACCTCCCTCCATGATAGGCCAACACTTAACCTTCCATGCCCATCTCTCCTTATGGTCAATTGTCCTCTTGCCTCTAGGCCAGTGTGCCTACGAATTTTTGCTGTCTACTGTTGGCTCAGGTTGCTGCTTCTGTTTCAAACACACTTTTCTCTCTTAAAATCTAGTTTCAAAAAATATGAGTGTTCACAGAAGGTATATGCATTTATTTAAGTAACTTATTAAAAAAGAGATTACTTAACCTTATAGTATGGGTTTTATCATAATGTCTTATATAAATTTGGCTTTCGGTGAATATTTGTTGAAAGAACGAATTGAGGGTCATTTATCTATCAGCTATTTACCAAATAGGTCTAATTTAGAAAAGCCTTGCAATGATTACCTGGTTAATTAATTGTCTTCTGTATTCTGTGACGCTGCACCTGCCACTTTGTATAACAGCATTTGTCCTGCATTACCCTTTACATGATGGCCCTGACATAAACTATTGATCAACCACCCACAGTCATTCCATGTGCTAATTTCTCCATGACTACATCCTACTACATACAGCCTCTACTTAGCTTATGTCTCTTGCAGATCCTCTAGTACTTGTCCTAATATCACAATAGAAGTGAAGTGCAAGGGGACGTTAGGAGGAAAACATCCACATGTTTATAATAGATGACCTCAATTCTGCCTACTGCCGGAAAGCCTTTATACATTGAGTTGCTCTGAGTTCTAGTCTTGGCCCTGAGCTGTTTAAGATCTAAAGCACTTACTAAAGTGGATGCACTCTACAGATTAATTCTGCTTATTCATCTCTGGTTTGCAGGTAGGAAAAGCAGAGGCCTTACTCTTAGGCCTATTTGGCTTTATGAGATATTGTAGATACAACCTTCATTCTCTTCTGCAGTTTCTCTGCCTTTTATCAATAGCTAGCGGAAGACTCCCATCTCTCCCTATTTCAAAGCATGACCTTCCGTTTGAATATCTTTCAAGAGTTCCTAAGGAATCCTCTATTTTTAAATTTGCTTGCAAATCCATGAGGTCCCCAAGCTCCACCCTTCCTCAGATCTGTGTTCTTACACTGCTCTACATTGCAATTCTTATACCCTCTTGTCATTTAGGAAGGCTTTCCAAGCCCAGGAGAGTTAATTTTGGAACATAAAGCTTGAAGGCTTACCAAGTTTAATTACTTTCCATACAGCTAATAACAAAAAACCATCCCCCGGTGCCCTCCCTAAAAGGATGATAATCATTCCTCCACATAAGGGAACAGAACATGTAAAACCAGCAGACAGCATAAATGTTGCTGAAAACAGTATCTGCTGATCATAGGATCTTGCCTAACCTTTTTCAGGCTCTGTTTCTGTTCTGTAACTAGAGAATTCTAGTAGCTGTTGCCCTGAGCGGGCCCCGCTGAAGATTACTAAGTAGATTTTAGCTGAATCTTTGAGCCCTTCACATTTGGTGCATATTAAATATTTTTGGCACTAATTAGCTACATACTTTAGTCACTGGGAGACTTCCATTTAATTCATGGGCATATTTCCCATTATCTCTCAGGGTTTTTTCCACCCTTCCTCTTATATTTCAGATTAGCAGAATTACTATAATTCAGAAATTAAATTATACAGTATCAGGACTACTGTTAGTAGAAAATCAAATAATGTTAACTTTAGAGATTTTTTCCAATTAGTTTAAGAGTTAACATAGACATCTTTTGTAATCAGAAAACACACAAATATTTTGCGTTGATATTTTGTTCCTATTATGTTAATATCATCTCATTCCAAGTCTATATTTTTTAAATTTGATACCTAAGGCTCTCTAGCATTTAGTTTCCTTTTTTTTTTTTTTTGAGACAGAGTTTTGCTCTGTTGCCCAGGCTGGAGTACAATGGCGTGATCTCAGCTCACCACAACCTCTGCCTCCCAGGTTCAAGCAATTCTCCTGCCTCAGCCTCCACAGTAGCTGGGATTATAGGCATGCACCACCATGCCTAGCTAATTTTGTATTTTCAGTAGAGACAGGGTTTCTCCATGTTGGTCAGGCTGGTCTCAAACTCCTGACTTCAGGTGATCTGCCCGCCTCTGCCTCCCAAAGTGCTGAGATTACAGGTGTGAGCCACTGTCTCTGGCATTTTTTTTTTTTTTTTTTTTTGAGATGGAGTTTTGCTCTTGTCACCCAGGCTGAAGTGCAATGGCACCATCTCTGCTCGCTGCAACCTCCGCCTCCCGGGTTCAATCGATTCTCCTGCCTAAGCCTCCTGAGTAGCTGGGATTACAGGTGCCTGCCACCACACCTAGCTAATTTTTTTTTTTTTTTTTTTTTTTTTTTTTTTTTTGTATTTGTAGTAGAGACAGGATTTTGCCATGTTGGCCAGGCTGGTCTCGAACTCCTGGCCTCAAGTGATTTGCCTGCCTCGGCTTCCCAAAGTGCTGGGATTACAAGCATGAGCCACCTCACCCGGTCAAAGAGATTTTTTGTTTTGTTTTGTTTTCTTTTGAGATGGAGTCTCTCTCTGTCACCCCAGGATGGAGTGCAGTGGCATGATCTCGGCTTACTGCAGCCTCTACCTCCTGAGTTCAAGCAATTCTCTTGCTTCAGCCTCCCAAGTAGCTGGGATTACAAGCACACACCACCACGCCCTGCTAATTGTTTTGTACTTTTAGTAGAGATGGAGTTTTGCCATGTGGCTCAGGCTGGTGTTAAACTCCTGACCTCAAGTGATCCTCCCGCCTCGGCATCCCAAAGTGTTGGGATTACAGGTGTGAGGCACCGCAGCCGGCCCTTACTTTTCTTTTCTTCATTTTTTTTTTTTTTTTTTTTGAGACGGAGTCTCACTCTTGTTGCCCAGGCTGGAGTGCAATGGCGTGATCTCGGCTCACCTCAACCTCCACCTCCCAGGTTCAAGCAATTCTTCTGCCTCAGCCACCCGAGTAGCTGGGATTACAGGTGCCTGACAGCACACACAGCTAATTTTTGTATTTTCAGTAGACACGGGGTTTCTCCATGTTGGTCAGGTTGGTCTCGAACTCTTGACCTAAGGTGATCCACCCTCTCGGCCTCCCAAAGTGCTGGGATTACAGGCATGAGCCACCACGCCGTGCCACTTTTCTTAATAGCATTCAGTTCAATGCTGGCAGTATAAAAAAAGAAATCTAATGCCTTAAAATAACACAGTCATAATTTACTGAATGAAGAAAACAGTGCATGAATGAGAAAACAAACACAATCGTAGTCTGTGTGTCTATGTGTGACTTTTGTCATATGAATGCTTGCATCAGGTCACATGAGGCATCCTTTTTAAGTTCTCTTAGATGATAATTTGGGACAATAGTGATTGGCTGCCAAAGTTTACAGAGTTGATGTAGGAGCAAGGTCTAATACGCAGAAATGTTTTAGATTCAAAATCAGAACTCATAAATGCACTTTTAAAATGAGAATGTTCTTCTGACACATATGCAGTTGCCAGTAAAGAAACTGAGACCCTGAGAAATGACACCGCTTTCTCAAAGGCACATGGTTAGGCAAGGTCATGGAGTGGAGGCTTTTGACTCCCCCTGGCAGTCTTTAACCTATAAAGTTTCTCTCCACCCCCAGCCCATCTGCTAATTCTGGGCATGGCATCTATATTCGACCCACCTTCTCAGAGCATATCAACTGCAAGCCGATTGGATGTAAATACAAAGAGAGCAGAAAACTCTTTTACCAAGCAGCTGGAAAGTTTCACTTGGAATTTATTTTTAGCATCTTGTGTGTGCTCAGGAGCAACCATGGCAACAAAGGCACCTGGGAGAACCTGGGAGGGGGCCCCTCAGAGGGACAAGTGATAGCACCAGAGGGATGCTGCCTCATCTCCACGGGGAATCAGTGACAGGCTGGACATGTCCCCCGTCACTAGGAAAGCCTCACCAGAGAAGAATAATCTCAGAGTCAGCAGTACTCACCTCCACTTAGAGAATAAATGACTGATGAGATCATTATGTAAACCTGTCTTCCCTCCCCTTCCTTACTTTCCTCTCCCAGCACTGATACAATGGGTAAATAAAGCTGAACACGTTTCTTCCCACTTCCAGGTCTGATCATATGTCATGTTTTATTTACTACGGTCCTTTATAAAACGTGGAAACCACACAGCCACAAGAGAGGAAATGAACCCTTCAAGACCTCAGGCTACCATGCTGTGAATGGCTTCAAAGGCCATTAGTCTCTGTCATCTCAGCAAGGACAAAGTCAGACGTTCAGTCTCTTTCTCTCAAAGAATAGGTGAAAAAAAAGCGGAGGCAGGATGGTGCAGGAGGGAACACACCAGCCAGAGAGGAGCCATGGCTGCAAGAGACTCTGCAGTGTCGGGTGAAAACTAGAGCTCAAACTAGCTTTATACATTTCTCCTTCCCCATGCAAACACTTCCCAGATGGAAGACGACATTTACTCGTGGTAAAGAGCCCAGGGTCAATTCAAGAAATGTTTCAGATTTTGAATTTTTCTGTCTAGTTCTCTGAACCCTGATAGACCCCATGAGTGATTTTTTTTTTTTTTTTTTTTTTTTTTTGAGACAGGGTCTCACTCTGGTGTCCAGGCTGGAGTGCAGTTGCTTGACCATGGCTCACTGCAACCTTGACCTCCTGGGCTCAGGTGATCCCCCCACCTCAGCCTCCCGAGTAGCTGTGACTACAGGCAGGAGCCACCACACCCAGCTAATGTTTATATTTTTTATAGAGATGGGGTTTCATCATATTGCCCGGGCTGGTCTTTAACTCCTGGGTTCAAGCGATCTGCCCACTTCAGCCTCCCAAAGTGCTGGAATTACAGGTGTGAGCCACTGTGCCCAACCTCCATGAGTGATTTATGCATGTCATAGCTCACATGTTTGAGGTCTAGTATGCAGAAATGTTTCATGTCAAGACTCTCAGCTTTCTGATCTGCACATTCAAGACCCACCCCTATGTCATTTCTTCTCTAATATTTTATAAAAATGCAGTTCTCTCCCTTATGCTTTTTGGGAAAACATCCACACTAAACATATCTAATGTTCACAGAGTCTAGACCCAATGAAATAGATATACTTTAGCTCAGTCTCAGTCATTTAGCATTTCTCTGCCTAGGTGCTTTTTCATGATGACTTCAGAAAATCTTGAATGCTTCTAATTAAATTTGGTACATTTCCAAAGGATATAGATACATATTGCATTGAATTTGTGGTTCAATGTTATCTTGAAACATGATGGTGACTGACAAAACGTTTGCCACAAGCATGTCTTCTCTATAATTTTAAACACATTTCAATAAAATCCTGTTTCAGGATATCAGTATACCGAATTTGGCCCATATACAGTCCTTTCATTCAATCACATTCAAGATCTAGGACAGTGTTGTTCACAAAGAGGTATTTAATAAATAATAAATAGAGCAGGAAAAGAAAACCATCCTTATAGTCACATGGCTGGAAAGACCTCTATTGATCTTTACTTCCCCACAAAGCCACATAAATATATAATGGTGTTATTGAACCATCTTCCACCAAGCAAATGAACTACGGCATTTCTTTTTGTTGTCGTTTTTGAGACGGAATCTCGCTCTGTTGCCGGGCTGGAGTGCAGTGGCACAATCTTGGCTCACTGCAACCTCTGCTTCCTGGGTTCAAGCGATTTCCCTGCCTCAGCCTCCTTAATAGCTGGGATTACAGAGGCACGCCACCATGCCTGGCTAATTTTTTGTATTTTAGTAGAGACAGGGTTTCACCATGTTGGTCAGGATGGTCTCGATCTGACCTAGTGTTCTGCCTGCCTTGGCCTCCCAAACTGCTGGGATTACAGGTGTGAGCCACCACGCCCGGCCAGAACTATGGCATTTCTAAGAGATATACATGTTATTATGGAAAAATATCCTACAGATAAAATAAAAAGACAGTGTTTTATTTAACCCCAAACTAGGAAAGACTGAGGGAAGGATATTCAATTTATGCTTATTTTCTGTTTCTAAAAAATTCTGTGAAGCATCATTGATTCTCAGAGTTGGGAGAAATAAAAAAAAAATCAATGATTCATTTTTTTTCTCCCATAAACTTGTAGCCACAATGTGCAGACCCATATCATATTGGAGTAAGTCCGTTGCTAATCTAAATTACTAGGTATCTGTGTACTTACTAGAGACTAAGCCCAAATGCAGAATCAAGAATGGCCCTGGGAATACATTCTTAGTGCAAAGAAGCTGCTGCAAACTTGGAAGCAGGAGCCCACTTCTAAGGGCTCCCCCAGGATCACAGTGTTGAAAGGACTGTCATTCACAGTGGCTACAATCCAGGTGCCAATGAGGGAGAGTAGGCATCGAGGCTCGCAGTACAATATTTACATTTAGAACAGGTTCTGTATCAGGAGAAATGGTGCAAGACATTGGCTCTAGACTCTCTTGGTTTCAAAAGAGGATCCTGTTCTTAATTTAGGATGTTTGTAATATATGCATTAGAAAGGAAAGCTGTGAATAGAAAATAAATTCCCCTCTGTATCGCTGATTGGGAAATGGCCACCACATAATCTCTCCGGAATGTGATGAAATTGCATTTCAAGTTGTATTGCTTTCTCTGCCAAAAATGAAAGCCTTCTTTTTAACTGATTTTTCCTCAAAATAGATAACAGACAACTTTGAATTCTACATAAAAATAATTATGGAAACAATTTAAAAAACCTGTTGCAACATCTTCAGATTGATTCCAAGTGAACAAATCATGGTGATATTTCCTCAGCCATGTAACACGCAGGCAGCTGGTATCAGACTCAGCATCTTTATGCTACACGGTAAGACAAAACCTGGCTTCTTAAACTTTAGACATGAAGGGAAAAAAAAAACAGCATTCCAAATTGAAAAGGCGAAGACAGCCTTCAGGAAGATATAGGCATTATGTATCTCACATCTAAATGTTTTCCATAAATAGATTATATGATTGACCCAGAAGTAGATTGTGGTGGAGAAAAGAAGAAAGAAATGAACTAGATGATTTTCCAAAGCCCCCAATCCACCAGCACTTCCCCTAAACCTGAGGGCTGTCCACTTGCTGATGCTATCTCGATCTCCGCCTTAAAGAAAGAAGCCTAGGGGGACAATTTCTCTTATGAAACACATCACAGTTCATCTCTTCTTTGCAAGGATTTATAACCAGAAAAAGAGGCACACTCATTTTCATGTAATTGTAGGCAGCATAACGTTGTTGAAAATGCATGAGAATTGCAGTTGATACATCTGGATTCAAGGTCAGAGGGGGAATTTCATCTCTCTGAGACTTGGTTTACACATCTGTAACCAGAGACTAATAACTCCTATGCAGTGGAGATATCTTGAGAATTAAAGGTCCTAAGGCCTATGAAAATGGTATGCAAATGTTGCTCTAGAAAGGACCCGAGATAATCATCTTGGCCACTCTCTAGCTCTGGGCAGGATTACATCTCAGTTTTCCCAGACTGAATTAAACAAGTTCAGAGAAGGAACTAAAATGGAAAGCTTTTGATACATTCCAAGAACAGAATATATACATTGTTGCATTACAGCTTAAATCCCTATGGCTTTCTTTGCATCTCAGTGAAGATGGAAATTTTACCGTATAATTAATGGCTTTTGTTTTCATGA
Source organism: Ateles fusciceps (assembly GCA_036589455.1). Lineage (NCBI taxonomy): Eukaryota > Metazoa > Chordata > Mammalia > Primates > Atelidae > Ateles > Ateles fusciceps. The sequence goes on from JAZHEH010002229.1 coordinate 3,444,230, forward strand.
AGCCTGTAGTATCACATCTCAGCCATTTCTTTTAGAGACAGAAGACTGCCAAAACTTTAACTGTTCCCTAAAACTGTGTTTGGAGGTATGTTGTACACTCTCACCGATCACTCTAGCTCATTCTTTCTAGGACCCAGAATTCTGGCAGAATGGATTCAGGTCCCACTCTGATGTGGTATTTAGTGATTCCTACTTGGGATGCACTCAACCTTTTTATCTTACTGATAGGGTATCAGCTCCTTATCAACTGTAACCCCTCAATCTTTCCATTCCTACTTGGAATGCACTCAGCCTTTTTATCCTACTGATAGGGTATCAGCTCCTTATCTACTGTAATCCCTTAATCTTTTTCCTGCCATTTATGTATATATAATTGTTTTGTCTTGTATTTATGCATTTTCTCTGTCCTCGATGTGCTTTTCTTAGTTCAAGTTGCCAGTTTATTCAAAACACATTAAATTCCTATATTCCTATATTTCAAGATCTCTGCCCCATATATCTTAGTGTTAACTGCAAAACTAGTGAAGGATACTCTCATTCCATCATCCAGGGGTTATGCAGTGCTGGGTCTAGAATCAATACCCTGTGAACAATGATTGCCACGAAATTTTAAGTTGGTGTTGCTATTTTTAAAAGTCCCCTCTTCCACACGAATTCATAAAATAACTATGTAACTTAGCTCATGTAGTCCTGGTATTTTAGTATAATACATAGACCAGAATAAAAGTCTCTGTGAAGCTAAGATACCTGTGATTTTCTGGCATTTTCCCTGCTTATTTTCATCAAAGAAAAGGACTTGATTTGCCTGACCAGATTTGTGTTTCATAAAGCTGTGTTTGGTGACTAACCAGGATTTTTATTCTCTTCAAAGCAATTTCTGAATGAGTTTTTCTGGGATATAAGCAAATAGTTAGTCTTCACTGAATAGAGCAGATTCAACACTGACTCTTAAGGGCTGGGAGCCTTTTGCTTTGAGCTGAGCATTTACTCACTTTCACAAAGAAAACAAAGTGAGTTGGGCAGACACAGACATCTCTCCTTAGAACCTTCCAGCAACAAGCTGGTAATTATAGTCCTTTATGATGACAATAGGGGAAGTGTATCCTTTCCCTACCCTCTGCCCACCATTAACTACTATAGTCTTGTTAACAGATGCAATAAATTTGATTTATTAATTCAGCACAAGCCACATGTTCTGAATGAAAAGAAACAAAATGGCTTTAGGCAAAACAGGGGAAACGTTCTGAATCAGCTGCTGGCTTGTTAAGTCAGCCTTCCACAGCCTAAATGATGCCTTTTACAGGTTTTCAAATCAACTTGACAATAATAATAGCAGCTTATTTGAAGAAAAGTATTAAATAACATAAGATTTCCCACTCAGATCTAATTTATTAACCTCATGATTTAAAACACAGAGGGGGAAGGTGTACAAAAACCTTATTTAACCCAACTTTGGCGGCTCCTCTGCAGTACTCATGTATTCTATTCCTCAAAAAAGCATTTTGCAACTCACACTAAAATCATTAATAGATCTAGAGAGGTACTTTCCTCCGCTATTGCAATTTATTTTATCCAGGCCCACTGATTTCCTCAAAATGAACACAAAAAATCACAATTTTTTTCATCTTCAAGATTTATTCTAACCATCAGAGCCTTCTACAGTGTTTAGACCAAAATGTCTCACTAAAATGTACCAAAATTTTATATTTAATACAATACATTGCATATATGAAGCAGCTCTCGGCAGAAAAGCAGTTTCTACAAAATAATCTCTCACTGTGTGCCACATAGATTCAAGGGTACAAGTGATATTAAGAGCGTTCAGAGGAGAATTCTTGTGAGTGAATAAATTGAAACGTTGAAAAATGAAGCAGCTTGTCTTAAACTGACCCATTCAATAAATAGTGAATATTTAATATGTGTTATAAAGAAACGCGTATTGGGAATTATAAAGAAACTGCATGACATGTCCCTTTGCTTCATGTACTTGCATTTATGTTGGAAGATGACAAGAGTAGCATGCGTAAATAAGAGAACAGTGTCATAGAATCTAATATTACGGCTGAGCATTAAAGTAATACTGCGTATAGGAAAAATTGGTTGTTACATATGGGGAGAGATGGGAAGATGTAAATAATTTCTATGACTCTGTAATTCCATGAGGACTGATCACAATGGGCCAGCTCCTACGGGTAGAGCTTGAAGCAAAGCTCAAATATTCCTGCTTCTAAATGTATTGCCTGTCTGTCCATTCCTAGACACTTTCAGGACCCCTGGCTCTTTGCAGCCAAATTCATACTTAGTAACTGACTTTCAAAAAGAGTTATGGGATTCACAACCTCAAGTATTCAGGGAAGCCAGACACGTGACCTGAGAGTCCATACCCTGCCTGCAGAGGAAGGAGGTTACTGTGTCTTCTTACCTTTAGTAGTTGGAAGTCATGCTACCTGGTTCTACCAGAACTCCCAATTTTTTAAGACGAGTTACAAACATACATTTTATGAGAAATCTTGTAATTTTTAAGAGTTGTCTGCCATGTTGTGACTTTGTGACCTCTGCTTTAGGTAATTCTAACATTTTATGGTGAGATCTCATCTATCAGAGTGAGATCTCAGAGAGTGAACATATATGGTTTAGCAATGAACAGTGTTACAGGCTGTAAACCATTATCTCCCTGGACTACTACATTGATAGGTGCTTATCAGTGAGTGATTGTGAAGGAATTGTTTACCTGACTCAGTTGGCCTTAAAGTATTCTAAGAGGCTTCTGTGGCACAGCCACTCTTGAGTTTAGGAATATTCTAGGCCAGGTGTGGTGGCTCATGTCTCTAATCCCAATACTTTGGGAGGCCGAGGCAGGCGGATCATGAGGTCAGGAGTTCAAGACCAACCTGGCCAACATGGTAAAACCCTGTGTCTACTAAAAATGCAAAAATTAGCTGGGCATGGTGGTGGGCACCTGTAGTCCCAGCTACTCAGGATTGGCTGAGGCAGGAGAATCATTTGAACCCAGGAGGTGGAGGTTGCAGTGAGACAAGACTGTACCATTGCACTCCAGCAATGGTCCAAAGTAGTATAAAATTACTTTTTTTTAAAATTATTTTTTTTAAGACCGAGTCTCACTCTGCTGCCGAGATCCACTGCAACCTCCGTCTCCTGGGTTTGTGCGATTCTCCTGCCTCAGCCTCCCGAGTAGCTGGGATTACAGGTGCTCACCACCATGCCCAGCTAATTTTTGTATTTTTAGTAGAGACGGGGTTTCACCATATTGGCCAAACTGGTCTTGAATCCCTGACCTCGGGTGATCCAGCCACCTCGGCCTCCCAAAGTACTGAGATTATAGGCTTGAGCCACCAAAACTGGTCTAAAATTACCTTTTAAATAAGTAAGTATATGCTTCTCAGAGTTTAGATTATAACCTCTCCAAGGACAATTAGAACACATTTACACATTTTGTATTATAGTATGTTGTATAGCAATATTCTAATTAGAAAGATAAATCATTTAATAAACTAAGGAATTTATTGATGAATGCGTTGAACATGTGACCTTGTTCTTGTGTGTGTGTGTATGTCCTGTGCCTGTGTGTGTGAGCACCTGCACATCCCCGCATGCTTTTGGCTTCCTTTCCCTCTTCTGAGGGAAATGGGATTTGTTATTGACATAACTCCATCCCTTCATTCTTTGATTTGTTTATTCATTCAGCATTTCTTTCAGTCAGTTGTTCAGCAAAAAAAAAAAAAAAAAAAAAAAAAGATGATATTTTTCAAAGTGCTGAAAGAAAGTGTCCTGTGAAAATGTCTTCCGAATCAAGGTAAATATACTTTCTTAAATTAAAAATCAGGAGAATTCATTACCAGCAGATTCATGATGGAATACGTATTAGAGGACACCATGCTGGAATGAGGAAAATGATTTAATGTGGCAACTCAGAGACTCAGGAAGTAATGAAGAGTAACAGAATGGTAAATACATGGGCAAATCTAAATGAATATTGACTATGAAAATCAGTAATGATGTCTCACATGGTTAAACATCTGGAGAATTTAAGAACAGTATGTAGGATGGGATGTGGTGAAAGACGGTAAAGAATACTAAGTCCCTTATGCTGCACAAAAAGTGGAAAAAGTACTGATTTATATTAGATTTCAGTACATCTAGGAGGGATGTTCCAACCACTGGGTAGCCTCTACTGTTACAAGAGTAGTCAAACAGTATGATAGGGGGTGGACATAATAAAAAATTCTTTTTCAATCCAAAAGTAAGTAAGAAAGAAGAAAATAAGGCCGGGTGTGGTGGCTCATGCCTGTAACCCAGCACTTTGGGAGGCCAAGGTGGGCGGATCATGAGGTCAGGAGTTTGAGAACAGCCTGGCCAAGATAGTGAAACACCATCTCTACTAAAAGTACAAAAATTAGCCTAGCACGGTGGCAGGTGCTTATAATCCCAGCTACTTGGGAGGCTGAGGCAGGAGAATCGCTTGAAGCCGGGAGGCGGAGGTTGCAGTGAGCCAAGATGGTGCCACTGTACTCTAGCCTGAGTGACAGAGCAAGACTCCGTCTCAAAAAAAAAAAAGAAAGAAAGAAAGAAGAAAATAAGAACAGAAAAAACTGAGACCAATAGAAAACAAATTGTAATTACATTTACATGTAAATGAACTATAGATTTAGTTAAAAGAAAAACATGTTCAGACTGTGTAAACAATTATTTTCTGCTTACAAGAAATACTTATTAAATATAAGGACCTGAGAGGCTGAAATAAAAGGATGGAAAATGATAAACTATGCAAACTTCAAGTAAAAGAAAGGTGAAGCAATGATTTTATTTCAGATATAACTGATTTTAAGGCAAGAAGTATCACTAAAAATAAAAAGAAATGTGAAGCCATAAAAATGTCCCATTTGTATCCATCTAATAACAAACCTCAAGATATATAAAGCAAAAATGGACAGAACTAGAAAGAGAAATAGAAAAATTTGAAATCACCAGAAAAGACTTTAAAATATTTTAATACTTCTCTCTCAGTAATGGAGAATGCACATACAAAAATCTGTATCTGAATAATGTGATTAGTAAATCTGACCTCTTGACATACACAGGACACTGAACCCAACTACGAAAAAATTATACTTTCAATTCAAGTTTGCATGGAGCAAAGGCTGTGTCTTTTGACCACTGTGGAATATTAGCAACATATTAGAAATTATTCGAATATTTGAAAAATAAGCAATAACTTTTAAATAGCATGTTGATAAAATAAAGGAATGATATTGGAAATTAGAACATATTTGAACTGAATGATAAAAAAATTACTACACAATAAAACTTGTAGGATAGAGCTAAAACCATGCTTAAAGGGAAACTTACAGTTTTATAGTAGAAAAGAAGAAAGGCCAGCAACAAACAATTTATTCATCCATCTCAAGAGGTTAGAAAAACCTAAGAAAACTATATGGAAGGAAATAAAAAAGATAAGGGCAGAACTTAAAAAGAAAATAAACACACAGTAGAATGAATCAGCAAGCTAAAGTTTGATTATTTGGAGAGCATAATAAATGTAGTAAATCCCAGACAAAAGACAAATAAAATAATAAAGAAGATACAATAGCCAATATCAGAGCAAAAGTATATATGTTACAGATATTAAAATAATCATAAGAGGATATAATGAACATTCTTTTGCTAGTACATTTGACAGTTTAGTTGAACGGACACATTCTCAGAAAAACGTAAATCATCAAAACTGGCACATACACAAAATAAACTCATAGCTGAAAACCGTTTCAAAACAAAAATTGCAGCCCCAGATGACTTCACTAGTGAATTCTTCCAAACATTAGAAGAAAAAGTAACTTCTATTATGTACAATTTCCCCCAAGAATAGAAAGAGAACATTTTTTAGATTGTTTAATGAGGCCAGTCTAACCATGATACCAAGAATGCATTTTTAAAGGGCCCAGAGAAAACATCTTACTTAATGATAAAGTCTTGAAAGTTTTCTCCCAGAGATGAAGGAACAAAGATGTCCACTATCACCACTTCTACTAACACTTTCCTAAAGGCTCTAGCCAGTAAAATAGGACAAGGAAAAGAAAAGATACAAGGAATGGAAAGGAAAAAGCAAATCTCATTATTCACAGGTGACAAGACTATTGTGTAGAAAACCCAAAAGGATCTACAGACAAAATATTTAAATTAATAAATAAGGTTATTTAGAATTATAAATTTAATACTAACAATTACTTTTCTGTTACCAACAATAAGCAGAAAATGAAATTGATAAAATAATACCATTTACATTAGCATTGCAAACCATCACTTAGTAATAAATATACTAACACATACAGAAACTATGTATACGTGCAAGATATATACATATAAATGATAAAACATTATTGAGAGAAATTAAATAAGAATTGAAGAAATAAAGAAATATATCATGTACACAAGGGTGATGAGGTTTTCTGAGAGGATGGTAATGATCTATTCCTTGACCCAGGTTGTAGTTTTCTGGGTGTATTAAATTATGATAAGTAAGGCCATAAATGTATGATTTTTGCACTTTCTGCTTGTAAGCTATACTTGCATGCAGTTAATAAAAAGTAAATTGAATAACTTGTCTTGCAATGCTAAACAAATACTGGATTGAACCACCTGAAATTGCTATTTCTGTAGTTCAAAAATGGTCAAATATAGGCAATAGTTGCATAGGAAATATAGGCAATAGGTAAATAGATAAAATAAATGTTTTATGTTCTATATTGCTTATAACTTATAAAATCATATATTTGTGTTTTCTCTTTGTGACTGTTAGTGGTCAAGTTTTGTGTTTTTGTGCTATTAAATGTGTTTCTAAGTTTACAACTACTACTATAGCATTCTATCTGTAAGACAAAAAGTATTGACTTTTAAGCCATTAACCAGAAATCAATTAATCTGAGCTTGATAGGAATAGTCACACATATTTCATTATGTGTGCTATTAGCTCTAAAATGTATGAAAAGGCATAAAGTGTGATTCAGTTTAAATCTCTCTAATACCAATCTGGCTACCATATTATCTGTTTAGACCAGGGATATAGGTCAAGGACTAAAGTCACCCTGGAACATAGGACTAGACTCTTGTTGCACCATGGCTGAAGGCTGGATTGGTGCCTCAATTCTCAGTCCAAGAGCACTGAGAGGCATTTGTTTATTACTTCCCCCAGGATGGCACTGTACCAAGGTAATTAAGGACGTTTATCATGAACATGCTGGGATAATTTGGAAAGGAAACATGAATGATGGAGATGGTGTAACAAAATGGTTTTGACAACTTTGGATCTGAATTCTTATCCTAATTTGATCCTCATGGTGCAATGTGTGAATCTCACTTAGGCCATTTCCTTGATATAGATCCTGTTTTGATTCTGGCTGTGTCTAGCTTCTTTCAGGTTGTGAAGCAGATAAGGTAAAGATCGTTAAGTGATTTCCACTTCTCTGGGAGTTTCTTCTAAGATTAGGCACATTATTTTTGATTGAGCCAGGAAGCAATAGAAAAATGAGGAGCAGATGTTGATTGTTGATTACCAGTTAGTTTCATTTTCCATCAGCTGATAACCTTCACTCACTTTCACTCAGGCTATATTTATCATAAAGCCAATACATTCGGTTAAAAAAATTTAGCAATGTGAAGTGAGCCAAAACATCTGGACTTTAAGTAAATTGGCCAGATGTTTTGGTGGTTTATAAATAAGAGTCAAAAAAGACAAGAGAAAAAAGGAAACAAGGGGTAGGGGAGTGAGCTGGACTTACAATGCAGCCACCCACTCATACCCTGCACCTCCTCAGAGTCTGTAGGAGATGAAACTGTATGAATCATGATTGAGGAGGTAGAATTAAAGGGATAATAAATTTTGGAACTTAGCCCTGAACAAAGAGAAGCGACCTTCGTTGTGGTAGTGTGGAGAAATGGATGGTTGCCTCCGACTTTTTTTGTGTCTAGAAATTATTTCTCAATGGCTCATAATTTTTGAATTATATTTACATGGCTTCTCATATCCAAGCCAAGTTATCAATTCACTAACAGGGCTTTGCCAAATTGGAAATCGATTTGTTTTCCATGCTGGAATTACTGATGAAAACTGCAGGCATAAGTTTCTTTCCTTTTCTTTTTCTTTTTTTTTTTTTTGGCAAAGGTGAAATACATCTTGTTTTGTTCTATTTATTTATTTCTCGGTACAATACACTTCATTGAATAATTCTCAAACAGCTTTGGAAAGAGCTCAGGTTTGAGAATAAGATTTGTGCTCAAATTCAGACTTTTTACTTTTCAGCTTTCTAACTTGGTCAGTGTAACCTCTTAGAACTTCAGTTTCTACCTCTGTAAGATGGGAACAATAATTATTATATCCTGAAACTATTTTGTGAAATAAATGACTTAATAAAATGTAAAACACCTAGCATTGTTTCAAGTCGAACCATATGAAACTGCCTTCTTGTAGCTCTTCTAGATTCTCTGTTTAGGTAGATTTACTCCGCCCTTCCTTCATTTGTGATTTGGAGGTAGGCAAATCAGCTGGGCATAACTATCTCTTGGCCTAGACCTAAACACAAAGTTTTTTCATTGTCGACGTTTTTTTAAAGACTATCGGCTATCACCAAGCCCAGAGAAATAGGAACAGAATGGAAAATTATTTTGCACAACTATATGTGAATTAATGTGATACACTGAAATACAAAATATTCAATATGTATTTTCATGTATTCTTTAAACAAATATTCAGTGAATGGACTCTTATAGATTGAAATGGTTGTAGGTGTTGGGGACACAAAGTTTACCTTCTATTGAGGGAAACTGGTAATAAGCATAATAAATAGGTAAACTATATAGAAGTTAAAAGGTGATTAAATCTGTAAAATGGCACTAGGAAGGCAAGAGGAGAACTGAATGGATGAATATTAAATACATTGTTAACTTGCAAATATTTCTGAGCTTTATGAAGGAAATTACATCAAGGAGATAATAGCTTTGAAAACAACAAAGATTTGATATAAAATCCTGGCAGGTAGCCTTCTTAGGTGGGGGAGTTTTACTTGGTTCTTGTGAATCTTAAACCATGGTGGATAAGCTGCCCTTTGGACTAAGATATAATCCTTCTTCAGAAAAGAAATGAAATCGACTATGATATGAAGTAAAATTAACAGAATAATTCCCACCCAGAGCTACATTTTGAACAACATTCTCACCCAGGGAAACTAGCGTTGCGAAGGGCTTGCTCTAACGGTCTTACATTTCCAGACATCACGATCTAATTCTGAGCTCTGTGTGTTCTGAAATGACTGCCCTATAAAATGCTATAGAAAGAAACCCTATTTCTGATAGCAGTTAAGTCTTTGTAGAAATGTTTTAAGTTTCCAAGTTTTTCTTTGATATTAGTGGGAACAGAAATTAACATCACAATGAAAGGGTCTATCAGAATACCAGTATAGGTTGTTCGAGAGTAGCAGTTGCTAAAGAACTTTGAAGTGTGTAGAAAAAAGGAACTATATAAATCAAAGTAAGTTTTTTTTTTTTAATTACTAGGTAAGTATTTCAGTATTTATCCTCAGCAAATGACCTTGTTTCCTACTTCATATAGGAAACAAGGGAAGAATGAAAGCATGGAATACTTCAGTTCTTACCTCCAAGTCTCTTCCCCCAAAATGTAAGCATATTCACAAAAAAAATGTTCATCATTCATTTCATTCCTACGTTTCCCCCTCACATTTGAATACATACTCTCCCTTTCTTTCAAAATGAATGGCTTAGTCCAAATAGCAGTTCATCTACCGCAGGCTAGTATACACAACCACAAAGTAAAACTCCCAACCTGAGGGGCTGCCTTGCCAAGATTTCACATTGAGTCTTTCTTATTCTTGCTACTACTTTCTGATAGATATAACATCTTTCATAAAGCTCAGAAATACTTGCAAGTTACCAATATGTTTAACATTTCAGCTCACCCAGTGCATTAGCTGTGCTATTTTATAGACTTATTACCTGGATTCTATGCTTTTCAACTACTCAGAAATTATTTCCTCCAATCTTTTGTCCATTTCTCTTTTCTGTCCTCTTTACTTTCTCCTCTCTTCCTCTGCCTTTTCACTTTTACTATTGACTTTTTTTCTGCATACAAACATGCTTAACTCTCTCCCCCTCTTGAAAGCAAACAAAAAACAACAAAATACCATCATCAATAACAATAATAACTCTCACAGCTCAACACCTGCCTCCAGGTACTCCCCCTCTTTTCAATCCTTTCTCCTCAAGCTCAGCAGGTAGGTCTCTGGCGCTGTCTCCACGATCCCAATTCCCTGTCCATTCTCAGTGCAACACAATCTGACATCTGGCTGTTCCTCTTTTATTACTGAGACTTTTTTCAATCAGCTCAGTGATGACCTCCTAGCTATGAAAGGCAACGATACTTTTGAGTACTTACATTACTTGGCTTTTAGTAATATGAGACAGGTGACTACATCCCGTAGCAATTAGATACGTATTCTCTGCCAGCGTCCGGGAAGTGCAAGGATACATAGGAACGTCCTTGTGGTTTCTTTGTAAAAGTATGACTTCCCTTGGCTTCTGAGAGACTACTCACTCTTGACACTTTTTCTACCTCCCAGACCTCCCCATCTCACCGTCTTTGCTGGTTTCTCTTTAACCTTCCCTATAAAGGTTAGTTTTTTCCCAGAATTCCGTAATTAACTCTCGTTTTCACTCCATCTCCTCCCTGTAGTCACTCCCTGTTTCATGGGCATGAAACCTGTGCAATTGCAAAGGCCCCATGCTTCGAAGGGCCCCAGCCTTAAATCAGTGTTCTGCTTTCCCATCCTGAAATGTCTAATTTTTGAAAAAAGACCCTACGCCCTTTCATTGTGCACTGGGCTTCACAAATTATGTAGCCTGTCCAGCCCCCGGTGGTCTCACCCACAACCAAGAATTCCACTACCACCTGTGACTGATTAACTCCCTAGGTGCTACACCTGGTACGGAATACGAACCTTTTCCTCTGAGAAAAGCATCAAAAAATCTAACTTCTTATCAACCCTGGTACACTGGGTTTTATTTATTTTGGGCTTCTGATTTTCAGCCCCAAACGTCTTTACTCTTTTTTTCTTCAGGTAAACTCACAATTCCCCTCAGGAAGCAGTCCTGGGTCTGCTTCAGCAAATGAATAAGAACTTGTGTCCCTGAGGTGCTACAGTGTAGAGCAAGGCTCAGATGACATTGGCTTGGAAAATGTTCAAAATAAGTTTTACTAATCTGTCCCCATCAGGACTATGGGAAAATCTTTAAACTGCTTTTCTGAAATGTCTATTGAGCAAAATGACTTCCTTGTGATTTCATCAGCATGGATTAGCTGCAAAAATATGCCGTGAAACCAATAACAACTGTGATGGTTACCAGAGACGGGGAGGGGTAGTGGGGCTGTGAGGGGGGGGGAGGTTAATGAGTGCAAAAACATAACTAGAAAGAATAAGATCTTTTATTATTTTTCTATTTCTCTAAAAAGTCATAAAAATGTAATAACCAAAGGTAGAATAGTTATTCTTCAATCCTGTTGTTTCTCAAATAAAATTGCACTGATAAACTCAAGCCTAGAGTTAAAAAAAAAAATTTGAGGAAATGTTAGGCAAAAGCAGTGGGCCTACAGTGTTGAGGGAAGCTTACATTAGTGAATGGCAATAACTGCTCTTATCTCTTTGTCCTTGCAATGTGATCCCAGAAGTGAGGTCTTCATCTCCACCCCAAATTTCATCTTTCATTGTAAGTGTCTGAAACCACGATGATACTACAGAAAGGAGAAAACAAAGACAAAAACAACTTCCTGAGCCTTCTTCATGGTACGTCTTTAAGGTCTGGCCCTCGCCCTGTCTCTGTGTCTTCTATCACTTTCCCGCTCTAATCCTTACTCCAAAAACTGTACTTTACTGGTGTTCATCGCCCTCCTGATGTCCCTGGCCTCTGTTAGATCTTGGAGGTAACTTAAGGGAAATTAAAAGGAACATAAGTTTTATTTCCTTGCAGAGCTAGATAACCCCAAAAGAGCAGACAGTCAAGTCCAGCTGAAGGAAGCACCTTTCCTGGAGTTTACAGATGACATTCATGTCCACATGATCTTCTTATCTCCAGTTCCATCCTATTCCATATTCTTCCTGTCAACAATACATCTCACACCCAAGTAGAGAGTTGGCACCATTAACAAGAGAGGAAGAAGATGGAGCCTTTGGTATTCATTTCCAGTGCTCCCTCTGGCACTCACGCTGTCCTCTCCGGGGCCATTGGCATCTAGAGATGCAGAACACACCTCATCGGGCACTCCTGACTCCCAGAAGCCAAGTGTGCTCCTTAAGTTTGTGCCTGTCCTTCCTTCCCAACATGAACTATCCATATATCCAAATAAAAGAGTTACCCAGGCTACCTAAGTCCCACCCAGCATGTGGTGGAAAAGGAGCCACTGCCTCACTGTGCCCTAATCATATACGAAGCCAAGAGGGCATGCCCAGTTCCTCCAGAGAGCTCTCTGTTTAGATAAGGAAAGCTAATGATGTGAAAGTTATTTCTCCATCATGGACACTCTTTACTGTCTTTTAAGAAAAAAAAAAGTTACATTAGAAAAGGCATTATTTATTATAAAGGCTTACACTCACATACTATTAATATAAATGAGCAGAGGAGAATTTGGCCAGGGCTGGTTTTAAAATTGGCTACCCCACAAGCTGAACACCCAGTGTAGTATAGCTTCCCCTCATTGTGTGTCTTTTTTTTAATTTTTTTAATTTTTATTTTTTAGGAACTGGGTCTAAGCTGGAATGCAGTGGTGTGATCATAGCTCACTGCAACCTTGAACTCCTGAGCTCAAGCAATCCTCCTCCCTTGGCCTCTCAAAGTGCTGGGATTGTAGGCTTGAGCCACCATGCCCGGCCCACACTGTGTTTTTGTGCCAGGCCTTGCTCGCACTTGACAGTTCCCCAAATGAGCCACACTCTTTTACACGCCTGGGTCCCCACATTTGTGATGCCCTCTACCTAAAATGCTCTTTTCCATCTGGCCAAATCCTATACTCCTTAGGGACTTGACTCCCTTGGGAAGCCTCCTCTGATCCCCTAGTCTAAGACACACATCCCTGGTCTTTTTCTTGTCATACCCAGTGAGCGGCTGCCTCTGTCCCTCTTCTCGGGCAGGACATTGTCCCTGTGCCCCAACAGTCTGGCACATGGGACTCAAAGTGAGAGGGATGGGGAGCGAGAGAGAGAAAAGGAGAAAAAGGAAGGAAGGAAGAGAGAGAGAAAGAGAAAGAGAAAGAAAAAAGGAAGGAAGGAAGAAAGGAGGGAGGAAGAGAGGGAGGGACAGAGGGACTGAGGGAAGGAAAAAATGAAAGGAAAGCAGAAAATTGTAAACAGAGAGAGAGAAGAGACAGACGGGCATGCTGCACACTCAGACATGTTGTCTCTAAATAGGTTTAATTTTGCAGTTGAATTCTAAAGAAGGTAATAATTTCCTGCTATGTCTCCCATAATGGTAACACCACCAGGTGAACAGCCAGTGGGGATTGTTAATGGTTGCACAGATGTAACAAATCAGTTTTTTTCACCCATGGTTCATTGAGATAAACAGTAATAGTCCTTGATTCAAGCCTTATTACTTTCTCTATAAAAACATGACTCTTCATTAAGATCACAACATAATTTTAACTCAATACTAATTATCTTTCACTAAAACTGCTTGAAAAAATACACAATTTCAAATTAGATCCAAGCAAAGTAAGTGTTGTCTTGATTTTCAAGATGGAGAAAAGGCAGAGCATTTCACCTCGATAGGGATCACTGCTGGCTTCTGCTCCTGCAGGGCTGGCCGGCTCTGCCTGCAGAACTGACCGCCTCTGCTCCCAAGAGCACTTGCCACGGCTCACCCATCCACCAGGACATTCAGAATCATGTGGGTGGAGACCACGAACCTGGGACCTAGCATCTTGGGCACAAAGTGGGAGCCTAGGGCACATGTTGCATCGTTACCCAGACTTTCGACTTCTTAACCCTATTTACCTGGTTTCTGCCTTTGGTCTTTCGATTGGTAACTCCAGTTTCCTAGTGCAGCTGGAATCCCACTCTACTCTAGAATCTGTTTGGTTGAGACTCTGATAGTTTGCCTAACACTCTTGCCAGCCTCCCCCTCTCCGGCAGCTTACTTTAGCTTCCTGAACCGATGGGCTCTGGCTAAGGTCCTGCGTTCAGTGAACCGCTCACTCAGAACCCTGGGAATGCTGCCTGCCTGCAATGGGAAACCATGCTCTCCTAGCTTGCGTTGCTCTGATCAACCCTTTAACTTGAGCTGCCTTAAATGTGGGTGCCAGCTCAAAGCAAGCCCCAGTTCCCCATGCCTTTTTAGGTACTATGTATTAGACTGGCAGCCTATCATCTTCAAATCAGAGGCCAGTCCTACAGCTATATCCTGGTTCTGTCTTCTTCAGTGTCCCTACCTACTCGGGCCTTTGAGGTTTTATGCAGGTCCAGCTGCTCACCACTGTGAAATTCAGATAACAAGCACGAGGGTGGTAAAAAGTGACTTTTATTCCAGAGCTTAGCTGAGGGGGAAACAGTACAGGCACCTGCCTTAAGGAAATGGCTTGAGCTTTTGGGGGAAGAAAGCAGAGGCTCTGAATAGGGACTTGGCATGAATGGCATGCAGGGTAAGGAGGTGTGTGGGTCTGCATGACTTGCTTTGACGTCTTATCCATCCAGTGGTCTGGCTGATGTCATCATGCGCAGAGCTGGGTTGTAAAGTGAATGTTGTTTTGAGGCAGTCTCCTGGTGGATGAGAGTTCCAGAAGTGCCTGGTGTGTTTCAAGGTTCAGTTGTCCCTAGAAGTTCTCAGCAAATACATAGTTATATAAGAGTGTCTAGGGGGAGAGAAAGTAAAAGTTATAATTACATTTCTGAAGAGCTAAGTAGGAGGTCTTCAGGGCAAAGGGAAAAATAATTCTTTTTTTTTTTTTTTTTTGAGATGGAGTCTTGCTCTGTCACCAGGCTGTAGTACAGTGGCACAATCTTAGCTCACTGCAACCTCCGTCTCCTGGGTTCAAGCAATTCTCCTTCCTCAGCCTCCCGAGTAGCTGGGACTACAGGTGCGTGCCACCACGCCTGGCTAATTTTTTGTGTTTTTAGTAGAGATCGGGTTTCACCATATTAGCCAGGATGGTCTCGACCTCCTGACCTTTGATCCACCTGCCTTGGCCTCCCAAAGTGCTAGGATTATAGGTGTGAATCACTGTGTCCAGCCTCATTTTTTTCTTTGAGAAAATAGTGTTCTTGGTTAGAGACCTGAAGCCAAGCTTGCTCAACCTACAAAAATACACTGGAAAATGACACAACAGGTTATTAGGCAGATGGTTTGTCAAGATTTATAAAACAATACGTTGATTACTGATGACAGCTCAGATTTGCTTAGAATGTTTCATGCCAACTTAAGTCTCTCTCGGTGTTTTCATGGATAAAATGGTGAAATATGAGCCTCGTGAGTTCTCTTAGGTGGAGTCACAGCTTGTTGAATATTCAACAGTCATTTCCAGAAAGCATTGGTTAGTGGCTCGGGGTCAACATGGAAGAAGTTCTTGGTGATGATCATGATGCTTAACCCAGGCCTGCTAAGCGTTGTAGCCACACCTGGGTAACAGTCTGACACTGTGTGCTCTGATATGGTAAGATATTAATACCATGGGATACTAGGATGTACTGAGTTTAGGAGGATCGAGAACACTGTCTTCACCATAGCGATGTCCCCCATTGGTTCAGAAATATGATCCCAAAGAGTTTAGTAAGTTTCTGTGTGGTTAAAAAATGAAGTAAAAGAAAATTAATTGAATAAGGATTATAGGCAGTAGGGCTTCGAGAACTAGAGACAATAACTGAGAACTCAGTAAGATCTTAGGGCATTTGCAATTGCATCTCATGAAATTTTTAAATGTAAACTGTTTCTCTTAATATTTAGCATGAAAACACTCAATATGAAATATATTAAAATCTTGATATAGTACCTACTACTGTGAGTATAAGATAAATGCCTAAATGTGCATAAATGCCCTGCTGAGATTTACATTCACCCCACCCTCACCCCTGATTTTCACTCCAAAAGCCTCCAGGTTCCCGTTGGCACCACCTCCCACAAGAGCCTTCCCCAGCGTGCTTACTGCATTTAGCCCAGTCCTGCACTGAAAGCTGCCTGCAGGCAGAGCTTTGCCTCTTGGCCTTGCCAGTTAGTTCTGGAGCCCACCAGACACTCTTGGTTTACATTCTGTTAAAGGCAGACTAGGGTCATGTGGTAGTCCTCCTTATAAGTTTCTGAGGAACCCACATACTGTTCCAGAATGGCTGTACTGATTCACATTCCCACCAACAGCGTGCAAGGATTCCCACGTGTCCACACCCTCACCAGCACTTGCTGTCTCTTATCTTTTTGATAATAGCCGTTCCAACAGATGTGAGGTGATATCTCATTGTGGTTTATATTTGCATTTTCCTGATGATTAGTGAAGCTGAGCAGCTTTTCATGTACCTGGTGGCCATGAGTATGTCTTCATTACAGAAATGTCTATTAAGGTCCTTTGTCCATTTTTAAATCCAGCAATCCCATCTCTGGGTATGTTTCTAAATGAAATAAAATGAGTATCCTGAAGAGATGTCTACACTCCCATGTTCATTACAACATTATTCATAATAGCAAAGACATGCAAACAACCTAAGTGTCTGTTGATGAATGAACAGATAAAGACATTTTTGGTGTGTATGTATAAAGGAATATTATCCAGCCATGAAAAGGAAATTCTGCCATTTGCTGCAACATGGATGAAGCTGGAGGACATTATACTCAGAGAAATAAGCCAGACACAGAAAGACCAATGCCACATGATCTCACTTGTGTGTGAAATATTTAGAAGTTCAACTCACAGAAGTTAAATTAACAGTGAAATTAGAATGGTGGTTGCTGGGTGGGTGGGATAAGATGGTGGTCAAAGCATACAAACTTTCGGTTGTGATTAATAAATTCTGGGGATCTAATGTATCGGGTGGTGACCATAGAACTACAGTTAACGATTCTTTATTGCGTACTTGAAATTTGTTAAGAGAGCAGACCTTGAGTTTTCTCATCTCCAAACAAAACAAAAAGTGTGTGAGGTGATGGATAGGTGAATTAGTTGTTTGGTGGTAATCGTTTTACAGTGTATACATATATCAAACATCACATTGTACACAGTTAATATATCAAATATTTATTTGCCCATTAAAAAAAGATTGTTTTATTTAATTCAGAGCTTACTGTCCACACCCATCAATCAAAGCTTCCTCAGAACATGGAGTTACCAACTAGCTTCCTTTCCACAGACCAGACTCAACTGGGACACAGTGATGGCAGGTGGCCTCTCAAACCCCTGCCCTCTCCACCTCCCTTATCAGTGCTGGATGGAAAGTTCTAGTAGGACTTTAGGGTTTAGTTTTCTGTTAACACAGGTTGTTTTGAGAGGACAAACCCTTTCCTCTGAACACTTTGAAACACATTTGAACAAACAGAACAGTCTTTAAACAAAGTTAGAGAGCAGTCTCCTTATACCTTGGAAAAGCTGCTGGGCCTTTTGGTGATTCATTCCGCCCACTGTAAAGTGGGAAGTTTATAATAGACAGCACCTGCCTCAGAGGTCCATGGAAGCCTTGCTGGCTGTGGGATGGTTTCTGTTGCCACAGTATGTGTGTACCTCACACGTAACAAAAGAGCAGATCTGCAAATATGAGTCACTTAGTGCATGCCCTGATAAAATTATACACAAAGCATGCCTTCCTAGCTTGGCAATTAACTAATTAATTGAGAGCCAGGATAAACAATGGATTGTAAAGTCTACACTGCACTAATTACTGCTTATAGAACTCCATGAAACCCTAGGGAAAAGGTGCCACAGAAGCGCAGGGCATGACGGTTGCTGTAGTGGCCGCAGTTGTGAGAGGCTAGGTTAGAGAGGAGGAACTCAGGGAGCTCAGAGGCAGGGGCCCTGGGCTTCCAGTTCTGCCAGCCTCTCATTTAGATATTTTAAATGAAGTGGCTTCATATTTCTGTTAATTTAGTCCAGTATGTGTAATCATTACAATACTAAAGACTCTTTGAAATAAGCATGGGATAACCAGAAACCAGAAGCGCATTCATACATCAGCAATGTGGTAATAGCACCCACGGCATTCGGATGAGGATAGATCTAAACAAAGGCCACGCAACTCACGCTTCGGTTCAGCACTGTCATTCCAAAGTCTTCACTCCGGAAGGCCTTGCTATCCTTCCATTTTTTTATTTTGTGTTTTATGGACACATTTTAACGATACATATTTATGGGGTGCAATGTGATGTTTTGATACAAATATATGTTAAATAATGATCAAATATCCATCACCTCATGCATTTGTTATTTATTGGTGGTAAGAACATTCAAAAGTCTCTCTTCCAGCTCTTCTGTAATCTGCTACACCTTACTGCTATCCACCATCTCCCTACTGTACATTAGATCACCAGAACTTATGCCTTCTATCTAACGGTAACTCTGTAGCATTCCTCAATTTAATACAATAAATATTTATGGAACACCGACTGCGCTTGGCGCTTACAGGAATAAAAAGATGAAAAGAAAAACTCATTTTCAGGTAAGCTGCAATCTAGCTGTGGAACTGAGAAATAAACACAACTAAGGCCTAGGAGTAAATGTGAGGAGATGCTACAATCAAAGGCTCAAAAAAGATACTAAGATTGCTGAGGAAGGCGGTTAGTAACTAATTTGGCTAGGGTCATCAAGGAAGGTTTTGTGTCCTTTGGTGAAAGCTCTGAAGGTTGGTAATAGTTTCTTTTTGGTTTGGTTAGTATTTGTTTTTGTTTTTGCCAGGATGGGGAGAATGGAAGAAAGTATACAATGCATTCAAGGCAGAGAAAGCAGTACATACAGAAGGTACATCAAGGGCCCTCTGGAAGGTCTTCCTTGCTCTTCCTCTCTTCCTCCTTTCCCATTCCATTCAAACCTTGCCCACCTTTGACGCAATGATTGAAATGCCACTGCGTCCTTTGGTTGAAGACTGTTGTTTATCCATACAGGGTATAGACAGTAGTAAGGTGAGACAAGGCAAGGAGAGTGCTGGAGCCAGAACTGGAAGTACTGACACGTGGGTGGGTTTGGTGGAAGTCACAAGTGTAAGCAGGCAACAGGTCAAATTTGTATAATTAATTCATCTACTTACTTTTTAATTCAATAGACATACATTTATTGTCGACTATGTGTTTGGCATTGTGTTAACTCTTAGGAAATGTAAAGGAAAGTAATAAGTGTCCTTGTCCTTAGTTAAGGAGCTTACAGACAGGCAAAAATAGGCAGATCTTTATACAAGGGAGTGACACGAGGCTATTGGGGGTGTTAGACGTAAGAACGGCTAATTCACAGCAAGCACCCACTGTTGGGAGGAGGCAGGTTCACGGATATCGGAACAAGCAGGCTACAGGCTTTAAATGGGCCACAGGAATGATATCGCAGCCACATGGAGTTCTGTAGCCACATCACAGGTGGTGTTTTCAGCTCCCACGTGTGCACAGCCCTGGCCTATAGTTGTGAATTAGGGGATGAAAATGCACTGAGACTCTAGTTAGGACATGTGGTTTTGGAGCCTGACATTTAAAACTTCATGTGCAACACTATTAATGAGAGACAGAAACTGACTTTCTCTGAGTACAAATTTTACATAGAAACATGTTAGTTTAGTAATCAGCACTGACCAAAATGGAATCAACAATCTTAAAACAGTTGGTAAGACTTCTCTCACTTTTCTGAAAGTCTATTCTCAGATTTCTTTAGATCTGGAGTACTCCTTGGGAGGCACATTGAATGATTTGAACACACAGATAACAAAATACATCACTTCTTCCCGCTAACTATGCCATGTGATCCATGGTCTCAGGAGTTCAGTGAGCTGCTGAACTTCGGCTAATTGCATTTACCCCATGTTCCTCTCAAAATTCTTAGTAGTCATGGTAGCTCGGGGGAAAGGCTGTTTAAAAATGTTTTTTCCCTAAGGCTCTGTCAAACTTCAATGAAAAAGGATCAACTTACATTTCACCAGCTGTGAAAGAAGCTGTGTATGGAAGCTGAAATTAACAAGCACCATCATCTGAATTTATCTCAGTGACAGTTTATGCCCTGTTCGAATTTGCCCTAGGGGGAGCTGCCCAGCCAGCCCACTCTTTCATCTGGCCCTGCCTAAAAATAATTCCTACCTCTGATGAAAGTAGAAACGAAGATGCTAGGGTGGTCTTCCCGTTGCCCCCTGCGCAAGGGAAGTGGAGCCTATTGAGGTAGGTGAGTCACTGAAACCTCAGTGCATATGTGGCCAGTACAGATTCCCCTTCCCTTGGAGTGGCTTTGACAGGGGAAGCTGAGGAAAGCTTGAGCACCCTGGAATCTTCTGGGGGAGTGGTGAGGAGACAGGATGGAGGAGGCCAGTCATACACGCTGCCCTGCTGGGGCAGGAAAGCCAGAGTTTTCATCCCCCCCATGCTTTCAGTTGGATGGAGACTAAAGATAATAAGAACCTTAGGTACAAAGACTTCTTTCTTTTCAGACAAACGTCAAAAACTCATATGTCCAGATAAATATTGGGTTTCCTAGAAAAGTCACTCCAAGGAGGTCTCCAATTAATTCCCAAATGTGGACATTCTTCAAAACATACTTTGAAACTCCTCATGTGGAATGGACACTAAAACTTATGGCACCTTCTTTTGACCTCCCTTAATGAAGTCAGATGCTGATCCCAGGTTAATGTATTGCATCGGTGCTGTAGGGGGAAACACAGGCCGGGCCAGTGCACATCTAGCCACAGGTACTGCTGCTGCAGCAAGAGGAGATAAGGCACTGTAGTCAGTGCCAGGATGTGCAACAATCAAAGGTTAAAAAAACACTAAGATGTCTAGCTGGGCGCGGCGGCTCACACCTGTAATCCCAGCACTCTGGGGAGGCTGGGGGAGACCATCCTGGCTAACACGGTGAAACCCTGTCTCTACTAACAATACAAAAAATTAGCCGAGTGGTGGCTCATGCCTGTAGTCCCAGCTACTCGGGAGGCTGAGGCATCGAGAATCGCTTAAACCCGGGAGGCGGAGGTTGCAGTGAGCCAAGATCGCCCTGCTGCACTCCAGCCTGGGTGACCAAGTGAGACTCCATCTCCTTCATCCTGCATAGAAAGGGTGGTCACCTGAGATGACAGGCAGCTCCAGGCCCATGGTCAGTGTCGCTCTGGGGGATGGCAGTTTGTCTTGAGGGAGTTCCTAGAGGCAAAGCCGAGCCTTGACAACTACCTCCCTGAAGAGTGCCATCTTGTCTACTCCTCTCATTCTGAAAAAGAAAATACTGGGGTGCAAAACATATCCTTTATCCTGGTAACAAAGTGAATCAATTCCATACTTTCCTATATTCCAAATCCAGCCCTGGTTCAGATGGTCAAAGACCTTTCCCATTATAAACGGTTTTCTTCCTTTTAAAAGTTTATACAGACAAGGGTCTACTTATTTTGGGGTTCCTACCACCCAGAACAACGCCTGGCACAGAGTAGGTGCTTGCTAAATATGTGTTAAGTGAGTGAATGAAGGAATTGAATACACCTCTGCCAAGCAGGCCCTCTTTTGGATTTCCAGGGCTTCCTCTGAGGGAGAGCTCCCTGTTGTGCTGGTGGCAAAGTGCTTAGAAGACCTCAGTCAGCTCCATGAACTGGAATCAACAGGTGGATTTGAGTGCAAGCCTCTACATGAGGTCCTCAGTGCACCACTGAAGCACTCCAGTGGGAACGTAAGAGCCCGGGTTCCCAATGCTGGACACTATTCTGATGAATACCTGGTGGGCTTTCATAAAGAAACTCAACTCACTTGGGAAACGGCTTTGGACACGAGACTCTGAAGAAGAGAAAGCTTTTCCTTGGCAGAGGTGGAACTCTAGTTGCAGGGGACAGCTAGTCATCATTGACTGTCTTTTTCAGACTCTATGGTGGCAGCCAGATGTCCCAGCCACATGCTGACTTTTCTGTCCTTCCTTTATTAACAAACCCCAAAGAAACCAAGTGTCCAGATGGCCAGACTGCAAGGCTTTTTGATGATAATATCTCTTGGTTGGGACATGACTAAAACACATTTCTAAATAGAATACAAACCCTCAGGAAAAGGTGACCCCAGAGATACAGAACACTTCTCTTGGCTGGCAAGTTGAGTGCTGACTCCTGGGGCCCATGTCTCTGCTAGTCCTGACTTCCTTCCTTAGGAAGCCTGGTGGAGCCTGTCCATACCCGTCCTGATGGGCATCATCAGAATCTGGGCTTGCTGATGATATTCTATCATCCCTGAAACACACACTCAGTAAAAGGCATCTGAACTAATTCAGAACAAAGAGAACTGCAGTTCTGATGTTCCAGGCTTCCCTGGGGACCACCTGTCCCAGAGGCAGGGCTGACTGAGAATGCAGTGCTGGGGGAGAAGCTGATTCTGATGATAGTACACATAAGCCCCACACTACTTCCAGGGCTGTGACTCAGCTCAGCAGCAGCAGCCATGGCTCAAAGGCAGCATTGACTCAACTCTGACTACCACCAACTTACCCTTTCTCTGAGCCCATGCCCAAGCCCTGTGCAAATGGCACCAACACCCTGAGTGCTCTAGGGGAGTAGCACTAGTTCTAAAGCTGACAGTGCTCATGGGCCATTTTTTTTAAACAAAAAGTCACTCTACTGCCCAGGCTGGAATACAGTGGCACCATCATAGCACAACCGTTTGGCACTTGACTCCTGGGCTCAAGTGATCCTCCTGCCATAGACTCCTGAGGCCATCACTCCTAGCTAATTTTTTTTGTTGGTGTTGAGACAGGGTTTCACTATGTTGCCCAGGCTATTAAACTCCCGGCCTCAAGCGGTCCTCCCACCTTGGGCTCACAAACAGCTGGGAATACACGTGTGAGCCATCACAGTAAAGTTGCTCGGCCCTGTAAGACCTCCCCGACCCAGATATCATATGCCTAACATTCCTTCATTGTAATTCTTTCTTTGAATTCTTCCCTGCCCTCTTTCCAGACTAAACACCAATAGGAGCTTATGATTTCAGGGTGAATTCATAGTATATTTCCTATTTGAACAGAAAAAGATCAAGAGCAACTTGGGGTGGAACTTCAAAGCCCTCACACACAATGAAGGCGTCTTAATTTCAAACCTCAGGACCAGCCTTTCTTATGGTTAAAAATAGGATTCGCTTTTCCAGAAAGACTCAGAATTAATGTGTGAAGGTCATTCACTGCACAGCTTCTTCGGGCCAAGGCTCATTTGGAAGAGAGCATTGGCTCACAGGTGGAGAGATCTGACCTCTGAGATGGTCATTCTCTTAGCAGAGTTGGGGTTCTGATTTTCACTTTCACTCTTTTCTCTTAGATGAACATCCAGTTTTGCTTGGTTTTGTTTGGTTTTGTTTTCTCTAGAGCAAAAGAGTGCAGAGCGCACTTCAGTTAGAACTCTGCTCTGTATCTGTAGGTTCTTCATCCATGGATTCAACCAGCCTCAGATGAAAAATATTTGGCAGGCTGGGTGTGGTACTCCCTCCGGTCATCCCAGTACTTTGGGAGGCTGAGGCAGGAGGATCACTTGAGGCCCAGAGTTCAAGACCAGCCCTGGTGACATAGTGAGACCCTGTGTCTACAAAAAAAGATAGGCAAAAAAAAAAAAAAAAAATGGAAATAGAAAAGTATGGTTGTTTCTGTGCTAAGCATACACAGACTCTTTGGCATTTTGCTTGTCATCATTCCCTAAACAGCAGAGTGTAATAACTATTTACATAGCGTTCACATTATATTGGGTATTGTAACTAATCTAGAGACGATTTAAAGTATATGGGAGGATGTGTGTAGATTATATGCAGATACTGCGTCATTTTATGTAAGGGACTTGAGTGCCTCTGGATTCTAATACCCTCAGGGGATCGCAGGTCCAATCCCCCACGGATACCGAGGAGAATTGCATGTTACTCATTGATTCCTCAACACATCAGCTGCTTCCAGGCCTTTGGCACTTTCTCACCTCTGTGCCTTTGCTCATTATTCCTTGGCTCTGTCACTTCCCCAGTGATGTTTTTAAGCTGCTTTACAGAGAAAGGAAGAAATCCAGCCAGTTTCTGAAAATCAAGACCAAACCAGAAACCCCAAATTATCCATCAGAGCTGGGTCCGGCTGGCCTGTCTCCTTATCTACTCGACTTCCTCCCTACATACTTATCTCCTAGGCTTTGTTTTTCCTGACCAGTTTGTAAATGTGATTCAGTCTCATTATTTTAAGTTTGTTATCTCTCTCATTAGCTCTTACTTCCATGTAGATGTCTTGGAATTGACACCAGAGTCCTCTTTGCCTCTCAGGCTGGTTTTGCGAGTCACCAGAAATGACCTGTTGCTAAATGCCAACACGCTTCATTTTCTGCTACTGGTAAATCAACTTTCACTTCTTTCATAACTTAAAATTCTAACCATCTTTCAATGACAAATTCAGCTTCATGCATGACCAAATTTCTTCCTTCTCCATCTCAGCAGTTTATGTTTCTATTACATAATCTATCCCTGGGTAAACAGTATAATTGGCTCCATAAAATTGACTCTAGATTTGTGTCTGTTTGAGGGAAGACTTTCATTTGCTTTTTTTCTTTCTAGCAGCCTTTACTATGCCTGGGTTCTGAAGACTTGTCTTGCAAAATGACCATTGAGATCGAGCAGAGGAATCTCCGAGCAGGAAATTGAGAAATACATTTGGATTTTCTCACTTTTAACAAGTTTCTGATATTTAGTAATATGGCTAGCAAGTGAAAAAAACTCTGTTTTCATTTGGAATGAGAGTCGGAAGTACTGAGTTTTCAATCCCAGCTCTTGCTACTCTAATGGCAAGCATATTTAGGTTTTTCTTTTCTCATCTTTTCACAACCTGGAGAGGTGTGTGTGTGTGTGTGTGTGTGTGTGTGGTGTGTGTGCTCATTGTTTCCCAACATATAATGGTGATCTGAGAATCTTTAAATCTTCAGGCAGTATCACCCTACCAACTGTCAACATGGAAGCTCACAGAACTCTGCACTCCTCTCTTCAGGCAGGAATATATACTCCCCCTGCACACCACTCTTTGGGTGGAAATGAATGTTAATCAATATAAAGGAAATTATTATCTTGGCTGATTTCAAGTTGTCCACCATATGTCTCTGCAGGTTAGAATCTTCTACAAAGAACAATCACCATCAGTCGATAATTGCCAGGTTCTACTCACCCCATCCCCCAGAACGAAACAAGTGATATTTTATATATGCATTTCATGTATCTTCCATGTAGGAATTATGCCAGTTTAATATTCAATTAGCTCCAAGAAGTGGTGATTAATTTTGCTACAAATAGTGATGAGTCTTTGTCTCCCAGGTGGTAAAAGACTGAAGAATCTAGAATGCCAGCAAATTTGTTATTATTTTAAATAGCTAACCACACAGTAATGAATTTTGTACAGTATTTTTCAACATGTGGTCCATGGAACATGAGTCTCTCAAAACCATTCTCAAAGAACAGGACTCTATTGTCGAATTAGTTTGTAAAATGCTAAATATTGACTCTTCACTCTAGAAAAATTATAATGAATGGATATTAAATATGTATATTATGTTTATATTGAAGACTGAACATTCCCAAGTAAAAGAAATTGAGTTTATTTTGTATAATCTGGTATTTTCCAAGCTTGGTTAGCACAGATACTATATTATCACCCCAGGGAACTAGTTCCTCTTAGGACATATGCTGGGAACCGTTGCCCTTGAGAATATCCTCTTAGAAGTTTATGGAACTCCACACCTCTCTCCAGTAGGCAAGGCATGTTTATTACTATAGTATAAGATAATAGCTCATGACAGATAAGCCTCCTAACAGCAGACACTTCGACTGGTTCACAGTTAGGTTTTTTTTTTCTTAAATTCAAAAGGCCCGAGCCATGAGCAACAGGACTTATTCAATCTGCTTCCAATTTGCACATTCTAAACACAATCTGACGTTCAGGTAAGAGGATGATAAAATTGTTTTTTATACAGAAATCTGCCTTTTATAAATGTCTTAAATTTTTTGGCTCCAGATAAATCAGAAGTATCCCGAGAATAATGTTCTTTTGAGTATTTTGCTTTTTTTTTTTTCAACACAGTCTCTTAAAAAACTCGCAAGGTTTGACTCCCAAATTGACAGAGAATCAAGTTGGCTTAAATCCATCTGTTCAGCACTAATTCCAACATGCAAAAAGAGAACTGGGGAGAACTGAAGTATTCGGAATAACATCTGGGTATTAGAAAAACAAAGAGGAGGTAGGATTTAATTACTCAATGAGGAACTCATGCCGCACACCCTGCGGCAGGAAATGGCACATTTTGGTCACTTCCACTCAGGGCAGAATGGGGTCGGGGAACTGAGGAAGCGACACTCAGCTACCAAAGGAGGGCCGGCCCCTCTCTACTCAGCAGCAAAGTGGGGAAGCAGAAAGAGTTTCTTTCCAGCGTGCTTTTCTTGGACAAGCCTTCTATGTCTTGTAACTCAGAAGTTCCTCCCATGATCTCTCCCCACATTCAACTGTCCATGTCCTCTGTCACTTCTCTTCTCCCTTTCTTAATCAAAACCATCTCTCAGAAAAAGTTATTTCTAACCAAGGCATAACTGTCTAATGATGTTGACAATGTTTTTTCTTCCCAGAAGTCTTTGAATACTAATAAGGATAAAATGGCTCCTGAAATTTCTTGTCTGGTCAAAGTCTAGCCCCATCCCAGCAGTTTATCATGAGAAACCAGCCATCTTCAGATGACCTGCCTCTCCCTGCAATGTTGGCATTTTTTTTTTCTTGAGTCAGGGTTTCTCTCTGTTGCTGAGGCTGGAGTGCAGTGGTGTGATCACAGCTCACTACAGCCTCGACCTCCTGGGCTCAAGTGATTTTCCTGCCTCGGCCTCCTGTGTAGCTGGGAATACAGGCATAAGCCATCATGCCTTGCTATTTTTTAAATTTTTTTAGAGATGGGGGTCTTGCCATGTTGCCCAGGCTGATCTTGAACTCCTGACTTCAAGTGATCCTCCCACCTTGACTTCCCAAACTGCTGAGATTACAGGTATGTGCTACCGTGCCCAGCCAATAATAACTTTTAATAAGAGTTGCCGTATATTGCTTTCTTTCTATGTGGCAGGCACCATATTGAGTGTTTTCTGTTATTTAATTTCCTCAACAACTTACAAGGTTGAAGAGCAGCTTCATTTTAGAAATGAGGAAAAGCCCTGAGAGAAGTGAAATAATTTTTTCCCAGGTTGATTGATGACAGAGCTAGAATTTGAATCGAGACGCTCCAAATCCCAAGCAAGTGCATCTGATGACTCTGCACACTTTCTGCCACAGGCCTCGCTGAGCAGGAATCAGCGGTTCTCACCTTGCAGCTGCAGTGAGTGGTGAATGACTGCAGGCCCCGATCCTGCTCAGCTGCCCATGGGTAAGCCTCTCAGACCCTCTTCTTCCCAGGTCTTCTAAATATACAGGATCACTAGCAGCCCTCATCACTGCACTCTACCCCGGAATGCCTTCATCCCTGCTCCCCTTTCCTAGGTTGACATTCCTGTTTCTGAACACCTGCTTCCTAACACATTATATAAGCCCTTCTTTTCCTCATAAGCCCCTTCCGTCACATTCATTCCTTGGCTAGAGGGATGGAATAGGAAAAAATATTTTTGTTAGAGGTTGTCTCAGTGTTTCCTCAAATCACATTATACATGTGTAAGTGTGTGAATAAATATATATACACGTACACATAAACCTGTATTATGTCTATAAATACACACGCACACACAAATATTATACATGCCACCTAATGGTTGCTGAATAGTACTGTCCTTGCTATTCTGCTACTTGAACCTTGTTCAAGTGATACTTCTTGGCAAATGAGGAAATGTTGGCTGACATGAACATCCCGAGCTTCTGTTTCTTATCAACGGTGTACAACTGATTTCTGAACAGTTAAGTAACTGGGTGAAAACTATTTCTGCCCAAGGGCAGTCAATGTAAAGAAGTTGATTCAGCTACTTTATCTCTCAACAAATTTAGCATCCAACAAATACTTATAGAATACCCATGTAAGAGGCACCATGATGGGCATTGTCAACCAAAAAGTGATCAAGGCAGGTGACAAGCCATAGAGGTTTATTGTGCCAGGTGTCAATCCATAGAGGTTTATTTTGCCAAGGTCAAGGACATGCCTGGGAAAAAACACCAGTTGCAGGGACATATGTGACCTGTGTTTTTTCCAAAAGGGTTTTGGGAACTTCTGTATTTAAGAGGAAAGAGCAGGCAAGAGGGAAAAATGGAGGAGGGAGGGTAGGCAGTGAGGTAGGTGGTTACATTCTAGTGAGGCTCTGATAAGCCTTAGTTAGCTACATTTTACACGGGAGAAGAGGGTGTAGAGGAAAAAATCAATGCTGCCTTGTCTCATGCTCAATAAATCTACATTTTATTTAAGATAAAGTATTATAGATATGAGAAAAGAGGAGTAGAGGAAATGAGGCTAGTTGTGAAATTACAGCTATCTGCTCCAGAACAAAAGGAAGGCAGGATTGGTGCCTCCGTTCCCAACTTTAACTTTCCCTTTGGCATAGTGAGTTTGGGGTCCTGAGATTCTATTTTCTTTCACAGCACTGGGAATGTGAAGTTGAAAAGACGGGGTTCTACCCTCACAGGGCTCATCTTCACAGAAAAACAGAGGGCCAAATCATCTAATAGAATGAAAACATTGCTACCACGGCCTCATGGACAAAGGGCTCTGGAAGAAGAGAAGACTATTTCTTGTTTATGAGACAAAGGTTTTTATTTTTAAAATCAATAAATGCTTGGTGTCCTTAACTAGATTCAAAGTCCTTGAAGAGAAGAAAATTCAGTTTTTGGTTCTCTCTTGCTCCGTGTTAGCATTTAGTAGAGTCATCTGCCTACAGTCAAGCTTTGAGTTGTGAGGCAGGTTACTTGTGTGTTGCATAAGGAACAACTGAGATGCCTCCCAGAGGTGCCCTAAGGACAAGCTAATAGAAATGAGGCCAAAGTGTTTTGTTAGTAAAAAGTTTAAGAGAGCTTCAGAAACACTTCACTGTGACCTAATGAAGGGAAAAGAGAATGCAGGAGAGAGAGCAAGACTTGCAGAACGGCTTGCAGATCACCGAAGCATCTTTTGTCTGACAAAATATGAAAACCCACATGAGGCACTGGCCATATCACCCACTGACCAGGGAGCCTTGAGGAAAACATCGGGAAATGGACTGCAGAAGGAAGCCCTGCCCCTGGCTAAAGAAGGCTGAGGAGGCTTGGTTCACATTGCAGGTGTTTTCAATTTCTGAGCATCAGGGTATCAGGATACCTGGCAGAGCTTTGCTCATGGCACCATTAAGACAGAGAGGAGAACATTTTGCCTGGGAGGCCCTCACCTGGTTCCCTGCTAGAGCAAAGGAGGATGCAAGGTTATGACCACGCAAATTAACTTGAGGTGTCTGGATGACTCTACTTAGCAGTCAGCTTCCCCAAATTATGGCTCCCCTTCTGCTACTCCTCATACAAGCCTATAGCACGTCCTTACAGAACCTTGGTTGATGATGTCTAGATTGAGTGGAATAGTTGATAGTGTCAAATAAAAAGGAGATGATGTCACTAGTGATAGGGACAGGAGGCAGGGAAATTCTGGGCAGAAGAGGGAGGGTGTGTCCTGGGCAAGGGCCCCACCCTCAAGCCTGGAACCTCGGCCCAAAGTGAGAACATACATTCCTGTTTTCCTGCTTGAATGTTGCCTTTTCCAAAACCACCCATGGCCCATCCCACCCCACCCCCCCATCCTGCCCACATAAAAACCCCAGGCTCTGCCGGCAGAGAGAGAAGAGGAGAGCAACTGGACATTGGAGACTATGTTGAACATTGGAGAGAAGCAGCTTGAATTCGGAAGAACAGCTTGACGGTGTAGCTTCAGAGAGGAGTTCAGCCAAGGATGGCTGGACTCCAGGGGAAGATTACCTTCCTGCTATGTCCTCTTTTCAACTCCCCATCCCGCTGAGAGCCACTTTCATCGGCAATAAAATCCCCCCCACATTTACCATCTTCAATTCATTCATGTGACCTCGTTTTTCTGGGATGCTGGACTAGAGCTAGGAGCCACAAGTGTGGGTTAAAAAGGCTGCCACATTGACCCTCCACTGAGCTCTTAATACTTAAGCCATCTGCAGATGCCAACGCTAAAAGAGCACTGACTGACCCTTAAGGGGCGGGCACCCCCCCAGGTGCTGCCATGGGGCTTATACAGAGTTCATTTCTACTAGCGCCCAAAAGCACTCACCCCGGCTCCCATACCTGCTCACCTGAGTGGTACTTCCTGTGGGGGGTTGAGCACACTGGGTTCAAGTGAGTGGACTTCACCCCTGCCAGTGCTGAAGCACCTGGCTACTTCCCATGCCCGTGCTCCAGTTTCTACAAGCAAAAGGATCAGGGGGTAGTTTCCTTCATAAAACAGAGTGCCACTCTGAACCTCCAAAACCTGTTTGGGCATCTGTTTTTTAAAAATCATTTAATTGTTTTTACAACTTTCTTAATAAACACATAAATAATTCATGAAAATAGATAACCATAAGTCACATGTGTTTAGCAATCAACTTTTAACCTCATGAAGTTAAAGGACATTCTATGGATTCTTTGCCTTGGAGTTCCTTACATTTTGAAAAGAAGGTTGTGTCATTTCCTATGGCGAAAAATTGCTGTTCTTTGGTTAACTGTCTAACATTCAACTTCCATTACACTACACTTTGATTTTCTATTCACCTGTCTATACCTTGCACTAGACTGAATTTCACAAGGGCAGGAATTGTCTCTTGTTCAGTATCTTGTGCCCAGCTTGGCATATAAAAATAGGTATTAAGATTTTGATTGAACGAATGAATAAATACTATGTTAATGTAACAGAGGTAGGGTCTTGGCTTGTCATTAGGTCTTACCTAAACCAAGATAGCACGTGGTCCTAATCGTTTTTCACATGGAACAATTCTTACTCTCCTAAGTTACACTGGTACTCACTGAATTTCTGTTCTGCCATCAGAAATGCAAATTAATTAGGCAGATTGCATCTCTTTACATTCTGGACAATTAACTTGCAAACTGGTATAAATTCTAGTCTTCTTATCTCATTGCAAAAGGATAAAAGAAGGCTTTGTCTTGTTTTGCAGAATGAGATGAAAACAGAGCTGTTTCCCTTCCACCCTGAGCAATAGCTTTGGGCTGGGTCCAATGCCACATAGCTGGATCCCAAGCCTGGGGCTTCCCTGCCAGAAGCCAGACTGAGAGGTGCTGTGGGTGTCAGTTGGAAACTCAGCTGTGGAGACTCAAGTTTGCACGTACAGGCTCCTGAGACTCCCGCACATGTGCTCAATTATTTGCAGTTAGGGCCTGGCTCTCCAAACTGGCACATGAACAAACAGGGCTCCTGTTCCTTAGGGCATAAGAAAACTTTATAGAGTTGAAAGCAAAGCATGTAAATGATGAGACCCCAGATTTGAGAAATTACAGGCTTGGACATCTACAGGAGCCATTTTAAAGATAAACAGAAGAGAGGAGGAGCTTGTTTGTGTCTTTATCTCTGTAGACCAAGTAGGGACAGCCAGATTGCAGCAGCTGGGGGAGAAGGTGTGTCCACGCTCGTAATGTAATATGACTTTCTTCAACGCCATGAGACTTAGTCCACAGAATCTAAGTAGGAAGGCAGATGAAGTAGGGGGAAGAATGAGGAAAGCTTGCAGCTGAGTTACACGTTGCCTTGGAGGGATTGCACATCATTTGAGCACAATTTACTCCCAGTTACATCAGAACTTCTTTTCCACCCACTTCTGGGCAGCTTCCGAATGTGCCCTAGCATTGCAGATTCATTAGCATAGGGGTTCAGGCTTGCTTAGCCTTAGCAGAGAAAGAAGATGTTCTTCTCTAAGTAATTTCTTTAAATTTAGAAGACTTTCTGACCCAGAATCTTATTTCCCAAAAGAAAAGAAAGCAGCACAACCTCAAAGGGTTTGGAAAGCTTATCATGTTGGAAGATAGATATTCATTCCTCTTGACTAATTATTACAATCCTCTTGTGGGGGGGAGGAGGAAGGAGGGGAATGGACCTCAGGAATGAGGAGTCAGGAAAAAAGGGAGTAGATACTCCAGCCAGCCCCATTCCCCTTGAGATAAACTGGGAGGCTGATGTCAACGTTGGCGAATGACTATAGCATCTTGCTTTCATCCAATCTGCAAAGAGCCATGTGCAATTCATTTCATGTCCTCTTCACAGCTGAGAGGTCAGTCAGGTGGCATCATTACCCCACAATGAGCTGCTCCTCCTCTCTGCCTCCAGAGCACACAGCTCATGTTGCCCCCAGAGCACTGATCAGATTGTGTCCTGGCCACTCTTTCTAAAGTGTTCACGTGGGGTTTGGGCATTGTCCCTATTTCAGAGAACTCAGGAAGACCTAAACTTTCATCTGCCAAGCGCATTCCCTCCCGCCTGATTCCCTGAGAGAGATACACAAATAAGTGATAATGAGTGAGAAACCAAAGGCTTACTTTATTTTCAGCCAAGTTTCTTTCACACTGCGGCACTGGGATGAGCCTCTGTGCCTAAATGGGGCCTCTCTGGATCCCTCAACATAAATGTAGTGTTGAACCCCAAATGAAAAGCCTGTTCATTTGTGAAAAGAGAAAAAAGGGCCAGAGGCTCCATTCTAGTGGGGCAAACTCTGTCTTTCTCTCAAACCTTCCCCAAGGGAGAGAGCAGAATTGGGTGTGTCCACAGCCGAAGTGCAGGAAGCAGGAGGAATCAGACAGGCGTGCCCAAATGAAACCTTGTAAAACCTGCAGCCCCACCCTGTGGCAGACGGAACCCAGTTTGTGTCCTGGAAGCTGGCTCTAGGTAGGGTGTGGTGCGGGGTTAGTATAGGTGAAGGTAGGGGGCTGCTTCTCCTCCACAGACATGTATTATTCTGTCTCCCTTAGCGTACTAGTCTGTGAGCTTTCTGAGGGCAGGCACTTGGTCTTAAGCATCACTGAAGCTCCAGCCCCCTTTCTAACACACCGTGCGGCACAGAGCAGGCTCAGGAGAGATTACTCCGTGTTAAAAGGAGATGGGGCTCAGAGATGTCAGGTGACCTGCTTAGATTCTGCGGCTAGCAAGTGGCTGATAAGTGGGACTCGGGCTTTTAAATTGTGTGATTACCTTACATTATGCTTCTCTGCCGTATGACATCTCTCCTGAACAGGCAGAAATGCATCCGAATGGAGCCTGGCTGGGGTTCATGACTCCTGCAAACACCCCCGACATTGAATGCAAACTTTTTGTGTGTTGATTTCTGAAGAGAGGCTCAGTGGTTTTCAACACATTCTCAAAGAAGTTTGGCACCTAAGGAGCAGTTAAGAACCAGTCTTTCCGGAGAATGCATTGGGATCTACTCTAAATAAAATGCATAGTGCCTGTGTGCTGTGGACACTAAATTAGGATCAGCCTCCTTCCCGCTTTTCTGAAAGTGAGGCAGCAGCAAATGGATGGAAGCCCAGTGACCACCCTGTGTCACATCCTCACTCACCTTTGGAAGGTGTCCAGCTTGGAGTTTCAAATTAGAAAGAGAAGTGACTCACGTGGGAGCATATTTTCTCTAACTTGAAAAAAATAACATCACTTTCAGCCCCGATATATCTGTCAAGTGAAAAATGGATGAAAATATCATGAAGATGATTGAGAGATAGATACGCCCAGACACCAATACCCACTAATAACCACATTACCTTAGAGGATTGAAACTTCAAAATGGCCAGATTTTAAGGCGCCATTACATCACCAACCCTGAGCTGGAGAAACAACAACAAAAAAGAGCTGGTCATGTTAAAATTATGACCAAGAGAGGTTTTCTTTCAGAATTTGTTCTATTGTTTGGAGTGGTGGTCAGAGAAGAATGTTGATGGGCAGGGAAAAGGAGGAAGGCCTTCCATGATATTGTGAATTTTTTGTATTTATTACTTAGCTCCTGTATTAGCCAGGATAAGGTTGATTTTGCTGTAGTAATGAATAATCCCCAAATCTCAGGGGTTTAAAGACACAAAACTTTGTTCCTGCTGTATTACATGTCTACCATTGGCCAGGAGGGGCCTCTGCTCTTTGTAATTGTTGAGGGTCCCAGGCTGATGGGGTAGCCCTCATTTTATGACACCACTAGCTTCACACACACGGTTTCAGAGTTGACTGGGGCAAGGTAATTGCTACCCATATTCCACTGGCCAAGCAAGCCACATGGCCACACTTAGCCTCAAGGGGACATGGAGATATGCACTTCTTATGTACCTAGAAGTGAGCCTGACTCAGGCATCCTTTTCTATCCTGAACTGAGTTTTAAAAAGTCATGTGGAGGCCGGGCGCGGTGGCTCAAGCCTGTAATCCCAACACTTTGGGAGGCCGAGGCGGGCGGATCACGAGGTCAAGAGATTGAGACCATCCTGGCCAACATGGTGAAACCCAGTCTCTACTAAAAATACAAAAATTAGCTGGGCGTGGTGGCGTGCGCCTGTAGTCCCAGCTACTCAGGAGGCTGAGGCAGGAGAATTGCTTGAACCCGGGAGGCGGAGGTTGCAGTGAGCCGAGATTGTGCCACTGCACTCCAGCCTAGCACCTGGTGACAGAGCAAGACTCTGTCTCAAAAAAAAAAAAAAAAAAAAAAAAGTCATGTGGAATAGAAAGAAAAAAAATCCAAACATTATTTCTGCACTTCATCACATAACCATTTTGTATCTGATCTGGAGTTGAATAATAAATATTTACAGTAGAAAGTTAACAGCCTGTATAAAGGGCTCAGATCTAAGATCTATGGAAAGAATATGTTTGAGAAGAATTTACTGACCCAATGCCTCCAATTAGTCAGGAATAGACCCTATGATAAAGCATACTGGTGATGACTCACCTTAAGTTAGTTCTGGTTGAGTGAAAAATGACAGTGCTCAAGCTACAGTTGTCACAGTGAGATGTGTGACCACAGAACCCACAGTCAGAGTTTCTGAGGCATTTTCAACATGCGAAATTGCATGAGGTTTAAAGCATAGTTACTCTGTAAGACAGGTAATTTGACACTTGTTGGTCACTTTCAGACCATCAGCGAACCCCTTTAAAAGGTCAAGGTGCTGTGTTTTTGTGGATAACAAGTGATATTGGAAGTGATACTGAAAATTGGAATGACACAGAGAAAACTACCATGGGCCCTGTGCAAGGATAACACACAAACTTGCAAAGCATTTAATATTTTGGGGCAAGATGAAAAATGTTCTGTGGATGGGTGGTGGTGATGATTGTACATCAGTGTAAATCAACTTAATCCCACCTAACTGTAGACAGAAAAATGTTTATGATAGTGAATTTTATGTTTTATGTATTTTACCATATTCAAAAAGGTAAAATATCTCACTCATTTTTCTATTGTTCGCATTGAACTGATAGTATTTTGGATACGTTCATTAAATAAAATATATTATTAGCATTTTTAAAAAGCCAGCATGTTGCCTAAACAAAATTGGGCAGATGTCTACTGTTGCTGTCACAGGCTGTATTTTATAATATTTATTTATATTTATTTAAAAGGCAAATGATAACCAGCCAATAATAATACATTTTATTGGCTGGGTGCAGTGGCTCACACCTGTAATCCCAGCATTTGGGAGGCTGAGGCAGGTGGATCATGAAGTTAGGAGTTCGAGACCAGCCTGACCAACATGGTGAAACCCCGTCTCTACTAAAAATACAAAAATTAGCTGGGTGTGGTGGCATATGCCTGTAATCCCAGCTACTCAGGCTGCTGAGGCAGGAGAATTGCTTGAACCCAGGGGGCGGAGGTTGCAGTGAGCTGAGATCGTGACACTGCACTCCAACCTGGGTAACAGAGCAAAACTCTGTCTCAAAAAAAGAATAATAACAACACATTTTATTTTGAACACCAAATGCATAGCGAGTGCAGGAGTAATCATTGCAGATGTAGTCACACACGTATGCCTTACAAAAACATTGATGGGGTTATTGTCTCCATTTTACAGATGAAGAAACACAGCCCTTATGAAGTTGACTGGCTGGATGCGGTGGCTCACGCCTATAATCGCAGCACTTTGGGAGGCCGAGGTGGGCTGATCATTTGAGGTCAGGAGTTAGAAACCAGCCTGGCCAACATGGCGAAACTCTGTCTCTACTAAAAATCCAAAAATCAACTGGGCGTAGTGGTGGGCACCTATAATCCCAGCTACTCAGGAGGCTGAAGCAGGAGAATTGCTTGAGCCCAGGAGGCAGATGTTGCTGTAAACAGAGATAGCGCCACTGCACTCCGACAGAGTGAGACTCCGTCTCAAAAACAAACAAACAAAAAGAAGTTGACTGATCAAGGTCACATGGCTGATAAGGGCCAGGAAACAAACCCAGACCAGTTGGCTCCAAAACCTGCCGGGTAAGTTGAGGCTACCCATAAAAACAGGAGCAAATGGCAGCCATGAACTCAGGGCCTTGGGCAGGGGCTAGAATGGTGGCTGGATCAGCCACGGGGAGACAAAGCTGAAGTCCCAGAAGATGTGCATCTGTGTAAGCCAGCCTTGGTTACAAGGGAAGACACCCCAGACATATTGTCAGGAATGGAGGACAGATAAAAAGAGCAGGGAAAAGCTTAAACCCAAACCAAAGATTTAGGGAACATGTTATTTGTTTGTCTACTTCTTTACTGAAGAAATCCTGCCTTCCAGGGCTGCAGTATCAGTGAGCACCTGCAGCACCCTTTCCTGCGAGTTCCAGGTGGTGCCTATCCCTGGCTGTGGCATTTCCTCTTCACGCCTACAGGCTGGGTGGAGAAGCCACCTGCTGAGGGCAAGTGTCCCGGGTGGTGCAGTCCACCATCAGTTAGTGAGTGAGTCCATTCAATGCAGAGGAAGCCAGTGGACTTGGTGACACTCACAGGCTACCCCTTCAACCACTGGCTGATAGAGGTGGCCAGAGCAATAATAGCTTTGGTGGACAACCCACATAGGACTGGGAAGGGCTGGGATTGAGGGAACTCACACCTGCCTGCACTCCTCCTGAAACGCAGTTCCGCAGGTAACCACATACTCACTCCCTCACCTCACTCAGGTTTTTTTCTTTCCAAAGATGTCTTCCTTAGCCACTGAATTTAATTTGATCCTCTATCTTCAGCCTGCATCCCTATCTCTCTCATGCCGACTCTTTTCTCCCCTAACGTACATTTCGGTCACGTATTTGTTTGTTTCCCCCTCTCCTCCTGCTAGAATGTCAGTTCCATGAGGGGCAGGGCTTTTTGTCTATTGTGTTTACTACTGTGATCCCAGTGCCTAGAACAGGGCCTGTAGAATGAATGAGTGATGATATACATTGTCTAGCACAGAGCTGAGCCCTAAACTAAGTACTTAAATATTTCCATCCCTAATTTTTCCACTGAGCTGCAAAAGTAGAGTAGTTTCAACTGCCAATCTGACAACCTCACTTGGCTAAGAAGAATGACAAGGTAACCTGGCCCCGGGGGAAAATCTGACTGGCACTGACCTTCTTCCCCTAATATCCTTGATTTGAGCTCCCTCATCTCACTTAAAGTTACCATCATCCACCCAGACACCTCACCAAAAATCTAGGCATCATCCTTAATTCCTTTCCTTCCCATTCACTCCCATCCAATCCATCAGCAAACCTGCTGGCTTTATCTCCAAGATGAATTCCTGCTGTGTCAGCTTCCCCTTATCACCAGAAACTATTCTAGTCCAAGCCCAGCAATCAGAATTTCCTACTGGGTTATGCATACTCTATTAACTATTCTTTTTGCACTCATGTCCTCCTATAATCCCTACCCTATAAAGCAGACAGGATGATCTTTTAAAATGCAAAGTAGATGATGTCACTTCCCTGTGAAAAATTCCTCCCAGGGTCACCACTGAATTTAGACTGAGATTTAGGCTCTTTCTGTGGTTTCTGATGTCCCACACGGCTGGCTCTGCCTCTCAGATAAACTCATCTGCTACCACACACTGCATCACTTACCCTCCTATGCCCTATACTCCCCAGCGTGTCCTCAGAGCAAGTCAAGCTGATTCCTGCTTCGGGACCTTGGCTCCTGCTCTTTCTTCTACCTGGACTGCTGTGCTTCCACATCCTCACAAAGTGGTCTTCATATCAATGCCTCGTATCTTCACAATGCACCTTCGAGATGCTTCATATCAAATGGTACCTCCCCATCCAAATCCTATCACCTCCACCCTGGCAACTCTTTATCAAATCATCGTATTCTGTATCTTTGTTTCTTAGGTTTTTAGCATGTGTTACTATCTAAAATTACCAGGTAGATTTGTTTACTTTTTAACTTTGTCTCCTCCTGCCCATTCCCACCCTAGGTAGCATGTAAATTTCCTTCCATGTGAGAAAAATCCTTATCTGCATAGTTTACAGTTTGCCACTGGGTCCCTAGTGCCCCGCACAGTGCCAGGCTTGTCACAGGTGATCAATGAATATTTGTTACATAAATGAACTCTTGTTGAGCTAAATAGAACTGCAGTAGTATTCCCATGTAATAGACACTTAGGGATTTAAGTCATTTGCCCAAAGGTATGCAGCCAGTAAATGGTAGAGGAAACCAGGGTTCATAGCTGGGAGCCAGTGGTACCTGGCAGAACATATTCTCTTGGTAAGGCTAAATTGTCAGGAGCATCTGACCTTAAAGACCTGATGCTTAGACACGTGCCCAGTCACCTACCAGGCTGGAGCTTCAGAGAGCTAGTAACCAGTCAGGGAAGCCTGACCTTGAAGTGGGGTACTAAGAGCGGGAGTATCAAGAGTGAGAGAGTGGGGTACCTTCAGAGACTGGCCAGAGGTCTCACTGAATAATTCATAGAGAAGCCCACCACAGGGGCACCAGGTTGGATGAAAGGTAGAAATAAATTTGGCCACCAGAGTG
Organism: Ateles fusciceps; assembly: GCA_036589455.1. Classification (NCBI taxonomy): domain Eukaryota; kingdom Metazoa; phylum Chordata; class Mammalia; order Primates; family Atelidae; genus Ateles; species Ateles fusciceps. The sequence goes on from JAZHEH010002229.1 coordinate 3,483,332, forward strand.
AGGATTCCCAGGGGTAGCATTTCCCACTTCTGAAAGCCTGGCTAACACTGCTTGCTTCCTTGACTGGCTTTATGGTAGTTATTTTCCTCTCCCTATTTAGAAGGCATCCCAGTCTTATCCTTGTGGGCAATTCATGCTCAGCTAAATTTCCAGCCCTGTGTCCCCTAGTGACACCTGTGTCTTGGCATGACACAAAGAGCCAATATATATTAAGACAGCTCTGTTAGTAAACTGCATGGTGTTTAAGGAGCCAAGTGAAATCAGAACTAATAGTATTATCTGTCTGCTTAGCACATGAATGTAATGGCATAATCTCATACGAGGAGCAAAGAGAGAGAGAGAGACAGAGAAACATCAGTTTAAAGGAGCCTTGTTTGACCTCCCCCATCATGTGCAACAGCTTCCTGGGTGTTCACGTTTCTGGGTTCAAGTCTCCAAAATAGTCAGCAGGCAGAAAGTCTCCTCTGTTTGATAACAGTCCTAGATCTGTCAGTTGAGTTGCCAACCCTAATTTGTAAATTCTCTTCTGTAAAGATTGCACAATTGTGCTCATTTTCTGTTGACTGTGGGCTGGCTAATGGCTGCTAATGAGTCAGCTGCTGAGTGACTCACCATTGCATCAATAACGGAACAGATCCCTTCGTCCCTGAATCTGCTGGAGGAAAATGATGTCTTCCTTTGACAATGTGTCCCTTTTGGCCCCCGCTGAGAACTCATGACCTGATGTATTGTGTAAAGCATCCCATCCTTAAAGAGCCCACTCTATCAACTCAATGAAAACCAAGAGGAATATTCCAAGTTTCTGGTGTTTTTCTATTTTTGGTTTTTGTTTTCCTCACTGCAGAATGTTCCCACTTGCATTCTGTTTAGTAAACTAGAAAGTCTCATCTTTCTTCTTGTGTAAGGTGTGCTATTGTTGATGGTATTCTGTGAGCTCTGGGTGACTTAAGGTGTGTCAGAATAGATTGGTAGGAGGAAGAGACAATGGCCAGCCTTTGGTGAGTCAGGGTCTGGTTTATGCCCAGATGCACAGTTGGCACTGGCAGGAAGACAGAAAATCAGGAATAACTGAGCAATCAGCTAGCCTTGGGGGGGAGTTTTCACAATGTAATAGTTACTCAGCAACATAAATGTCCTACGTGGCCCCCTCTCAAGGAAAACTCAATACTGCATACACAAATATAAACTGGCAACAGTTTAAACACAAGTGCTCTAGGTATGACAAATAAGATGTTTCACCAGGCATGGTGGCTCATGCCTGTAATCCCAGCACTTTGGGAGGCTGAGGCAGGCTGATCATGAGGTCAGGAGTTCAAAACAAGCCTGGCCAGTATGGTGAAACCCCATTTCTACTAAAAATACAAAATTTAGCTGGATGTGGTGGTGGGTGCCTGTAATCTTAGCTACCAGGGAGGCTGAGGCAGGAGAATGGCTTGAACTCAGAAGGCGGAGGTTGCATCGAGCCAAGATAGCACCACTACACTCCAGCCTGGGTGACAGAGCAAGACTCCATCTCAAAAAAGATGTTTCACATAATAAAATGTATTCTCTAGCGAGGGTCCTTCTCCATAATTTCAAACATCATTTGAAGTGTGATTCACACATTTCTCAGGGTCCACCGGGAACAGGAAATGGGAACAGAGGAACCAGGAGCAGAGGACTCAAGGGAGGCATCAAGTTCTACCTCCAGAATTAGAACAGGAAAGAGAACGGAAAGCTTCAAACCCAGTTGATCCAGGCTGTATATGCTTCAGAACTGCACCAGCCCGCCACATCTGAGATACTGAGACAAGCTGCCTCTGAACGAGTAAGAGCCCCTTGCTCCTTCCTTCTTCCATGAGGAGCTACCTAGTACCTGAGTACTGGCTACATATTCTCCAGAGGCAAGTGTGTCTTCAGACTTTCCACCTTCATAGGCACAGCCCAGACCTTGTCGTGTTATTACTTCTTTGTTATGGGGCACTTTGAAATATAGAACCATGCCTCTAGGTTCTAGGACACTGGTCTCTCCCCCACTCCCTCTATGCTGGAACAACACTATTGCTGCTGTGACACAGGTCACCCCCTCTTACGAGCTTACACACTCCCCTTTCCATTCCTTTCATTCCACTCAAGGAATTTTGAAACAAGTGATTTCCAATTAAAATATTCACCTACTTTAATAATTTCACAATAGTAACAAATGACTTGTTAAACATTCCAATGTGTTGCAATATGGATGCGGAGGACGGCTCTTCGGGAAAACCAAAGAAGCTCAGAGATGTTTGTGACTTGCAGAGCTAGTAAGGACACCCAGGCCTGCTGACCCGCACCCAGGTGGCTTGTTTCTGAGCCTCATGGGTTGTACAGGACACTCAGATTGTGCAAATGCGCAAATGCAGAAGTGGTGGTGGACAAGAGCCAGTAGCCTGTACGTTTTGCTACATTTTCAGCCTCTGAAAAGTCATTTTTCTGTCTTGCACTTCAGTGTCCTTTCGCTCAATTCCAGGCTGCCTTACTTCCTCCTGAACACCCTTTACCTGTCCCTGTCCTTGGATCTTTGTTCACTGCCTTCTCTGGGGTGAAAGGTTCTCTTCAGTCTTCATTGGCTTCAAGACCTCGCAGGAGCACTACTTGCTTTCCGAAGCCATTTCCCACTTCACATATTCTGGTGATCTCTCCCGTCTTTCCTACAGCTATGCCATCTCTATCACTCATTCAGGGCCTTCAAAATGTCCCTGATGTTTTGAAATCATCTTTAAAAATACTGTCATGTCCTCTTGCTGGGATATACATTCCTTTTGAGCAGGTATTGTGCCTTATACCATTCATTATTTTTTCTTTTATTAATTATTAATTTACTAAATAATGTATTATTCTGATCTACCAAAGATTTGAGATAGCTTACAAAAATAATATAATCTGAGAAGATAAAATTAGCAGTCAAGGTAGTTCACGTGAAAGAGAAAACAAGAAAAGGAGAGGTGTTTTCACATCCCTAGCACCCTATGCGGTTATCTAATCCTAGAAACTCAACACTTCTTTGTTGTTTCTAGGGAATCGATGGAGAAAACACAAAATCAAAATATTGATCCATTCTATTTGTATATCACTTTACAGTTTTTAAAAGATCTTTACATCATGGGGACTAAGCATTCTTAGAAATATATTTTTGATCTTTATTTTATAAATAAGAAAATTAAGACTCAGAGATGTGAACTGACTTGACCAAGTTCACTAGCTGTTTAAGGTGGTAAGCTGTCACTGAAACCCAGTTTTCTTGATTGAAAATGTAGTGTCCTATCTGCTGGAAGAACAAACTTTGTATAAAGATTAAGAGATGTGGGGAGTGAGAACATTACTGGAAACCTGCACGGTGGGGTGATACCAGCCATCCGGGGAGAGAGGAAATAATCAGTTATTGGGTGAGGACCTAATACAGATACCTCATATTTTTTCAGAATCAGGTCCTCTGAGTAAGAACTAATAATCCCTATAGAGGTCATTCATGGAGCAGAATCACAATGAAACTGAGATGTGCCAGAATGAGGCTCAGGGGCTGAGGAAGTCTATGAAGAGTGACAGCTTAGGGCCATCAGAAATTCAGGCCATTTATTACCACAAGTTTGTAACCCATTGTCACTGTTGGTGTTTGCATTCAATCAATTTTATATTCAATTTTAGAATACAGGAAAGCAATGAAAAGACTACCAGAGGTGCAATTCCTCACAATCCACTCTGAATATAAGTGAAGTAGAGGCCAGGCGCAGTGGCTCGTACCTGCAATCCCAGCACTTTGGGAGGCTGAGGCAGGTGGATCACTTCAGGTCAGGAGTTCAAGACCAGCTTGGACAACATAGTGAAACCCTGTCTCTACTAAAAATACAACATTTATGGTGGTGCATGCCTGTAATCCCAGTTCCTCAGGAGGCTGAGGCAGGAGAATCACTTGAACCTGGGAGGAGGGGGTCGCAGTGGGCTGAGATCAGGCCACTGCACTCCAGCCTGGGCAACTCAATAAGACTCCATCTCAAAAAAATAAAAAACAAAAAGAAACAAAAAAGAAAGTAAAGTAGAAAATGTAAGCTGCATCCATGATTTATCAACATGATGTTTTGTTGAGAAAATTGTTGCCAGTACCATGAAAGAGATGTTTCCATCGGTATCTAAAAGAAAGCATTACTGCCAATACTGGGGGACAAAGATTTTCATACTTTGGTGGAAAACCTTTATCTTTCTTTGGGCATTGTCTCTCCTTGTCTTATTAGACGAAGAAAGTATCTATTAACCATGCCTCCAGGCAGACCAAGCTTCCTTGGGAAGCTCTTTAACTCTCTGTACCCTGGGAACCCATTGTGTAGCGGGGTAATCATGCACCCAGTACTCCATACCAGCTCCAAACCCTGCCACCATGCTCAAGTCTTGTCTGTCCATGGAGAAGTGGGCCCTAATGCTACCCATGGGACCACAGTGATCATTCTAAAATACAGCTCCTCAAAAAGCCCAGAAGCTCCTTGGGAAATAAAATACCATTTTTGAAATAATCAAAAAAGTTCTTTTTTGAAATTAGAGTATGATTGGAATTTATTTGACTCAAGATCAGTAGAGTATTAGAAGCTGAATGGAGTGGCATGGGCCATCAGTGAGGTGCATTCTCTAGGAATTTAGAGACTAGGGGATGACACCGATAAAAGTTACTAAGAAGGTGGCATGAAGAAACAGGGGCAGAGGCAGACCCGCCTGTGCTAGGATTCCAGCCCCGTGCTGGCTGTATGTGTGACCTTGGAAATGCTACTTGACCATTTTGTGCCTCCATTTCTTGATTAAACACAAATCACAGTTTAATGGCAGTTTCCGAAGAGGTGGCAAAGAGTAGCATGTATTTAGAAAACATTAAAAGACAGGATATTAAAACCAGTGTGGGAGTTAGCTTCAAGTGACAGCTCTGGACTGCTGAAGCACTTATGTTTAGGCTTTCTAAACCTTTGCAATTTATTTCAGGGGATTCAGGGAAAGAGCATGGATTTTCCCAAAGGGATGAAATGAGCTGCGAAGCATGAGTCATCACTTGACCTGTGTGATTGTCTCTTGCTGACTGTTCAGTTAAATGTTCCACAGGGCATTTCCTTACTTCCTGGCAAAGTTTACAGTTTGGGGGAGTGGAAGAAACATCAGGGACCTCTTCCAGGAAGACTATTGAGTAACTATGACCAGGTACATCCCATGGTGATGGCTGCCCTGGGTGGAATGACTAGGTCCTCATTAGTGCGGTGTTACTTGATGAGGATCAAGGGCTCCCAGACAGGCATCTGGGTGGGTGACAGAAGGTGGTGGCCCTTCCTGGAAGTATAACAAGGATGTTGGGAAACTGGGAAATGAATTCCCTATTCTCACTCATCAGAGATGGTTACTTTAGGCTCTTCATGGAGCTGTCTGCACCCTCAGTTTAACTGTGCATCTATGTCTGCGTCCCTGAGCTGAAATGGAACCTGCTGGTCCAGCCTACTGTCCATCCCCTGCTTACTCAGATGCTTCAACGGAGGAGCCCATGGGACTGGACAGAGGCTCATTAACCTGTCAGGGCCATAAACATAGTCATAAAATGGCAGCTCAGACCAGATGAATAGCAACCCTCCACAATGCTTCTCATTCTGTATCTATTAGTACAATATGAGTTTTGTTTTGTTTTTGTTTTTATTGAGATGGAGTTTGGCTCTGTCACCCAGATTGGAGTGCATTGGTGTGATCTTGGCTCACTGCAACTTCTGCCTCCCAGGTTCAAGTGATTCTCCTGTCTCAGCCTCCCGAGTAGCTGGGGTTATAGGCACGTGCCACCACGCCCAACTACTTTTGTATTTTTAGGGAGATGGGGTTTCACCATGTTGGCCAAGCTGGTCTTGAACTCCTGACCTCAGGTGGTCTGCTCACCTCAGCCTCCCAAAGTGCTGGGACTACAGGCATGAGCCACTGCACCTGGCCTACAGTATGAATACAATACATATTTCTATTCCTAAATTTCTATATCTCACAGAGAAAATCAAAGCACAACAGAAAAACAAAACAACAAACAATGCAAACAGACAAATAATATAAAGCACTTTCCAAATACTATTTTTCTTACTTCAACCACTGCTGTATTATTTGTCCTCATTGAAATGCTCATTGTTTTTCTTATTCACTTCAGAATTGTCTCCTTTGGCTAAATTGATGGCTATCATGGCCTCACCTTTTAATAGCTCAATAATTTTGGTCATTCTTAAGAGATATGGGTGTGATGATACATAGACTTTTAAGGTTTATCTAAATTTCTGTTGTGGAAGATTTCATATACCGTGCTTTTATTATTATTGCTTGATGAATTTCTTAGCTAAGGAATTATTGTCAGATTTCTTTTTATAATCATGCATCTATGTTTGAAATGTCCTGGTATTTTCACCATATCTCACATTCCTGGATCTGCATTCTCTTACCCTTCTTTGAGCCATCAGTGAGTGTTGCAATCTTTCCCATCCCAAAACCAGAGCACCTCTGGGGCAAACAAATGTTTTCCCATGTTCTCGTGGTGTTCCCAAACGCCTTCCTCCCACTCCATTATATGTGTATAGTTTATTCTTTTTAAAAACTAGTCATCTTGATTTACTAGTTATTAAACTTTTTAATCTTCAGAATTTACCATTTTAATGGTCTCTGCTTTGCTGAAAGCCACATTTCACTGTTATTTTTATGTAAGTAAAAGACAGGGAAAGGATTTTTGTTAAATATAACTCAAATATTAATTAAAATTAAGGTAAAAATATCTATTGCAACAAAAATACAGAAGTTACATCAAAATGGCAACCACCAGCTTATACCCTATTTATTTTAAGCAAAAAAATTAGTATGTGAAAATTTTAAGATAGGGGCCAGCACCACATGTGGCAACCCATTGTTGTGAGACTTGATTGATATCACATTACTTTATAATGCTTTGTGGAAATAAATATTAACATACACAAGGCACATCCCTTCCATTCACTTTTTCCTAAAACTGGTTCCGTGGATTGCAACCATTGATTTAGTTACATTATGTCCCTTATTGCAGTGTTCCTAAGTTCTCTCTCTCTCTTTCCTGTCTCTTTCTCTCTTCCTCTTTTGTTTTTCAGGCTTTGGCTTTCTCTCTCTTTCCTTCAGTGCAAACACAGTTCTGGAAAAGACTAGCTTGGCTTCACAAAATAGATCGTCATTCTTTCTCATTTTTCTTTCTCTTGGGACATACACAGTTAGGATTCTAAAAATGTATCACTGTGTACCTCTGCTCATTCAAAATGTCTGAGAATATCAGGGCGAGCTGAACTGCTCATGAGACCCTGCTTAAATGACTTGATATACTGACTGTGACATCTTATTATTTAATTTCCATGTGCTCATATCTTCCCCAGTAGATTGTAACTTTCTGGAGTCTGCAGCCTATTAATCTTTATAAGCACCTCCCACCCAAAATGTAACACAATGTTTTACACTTAGATGCTCAGTATGTCTTTATTGAAGGAATAGCTATCCCACTTAGCTGCAATTCTCTTCAAATCCAGGTGGACATTTTCCAGTTTCAAGACCTATATTCTTTGATGCTTTAATCTATAGCCTTTGCCAAATTCTCTCCTTATAAAATAGTGATAAATCAACGTTTCTCCTGCCAATATTTCACTGGAAAACATGATCGAGGTCACGACGGGTTAGCAGGCTGTGTGGGTGTAAGACGCTGCAGCATTTCCCAGCTACTCTCTAGAAAACCTGCTTCAGAGCTCTCTAGAATATGCCATTATTACTTCCTTGCCAAAACCTGCTTTCCCTTCTTCATTCTAGAAATTGGACTCATTCTGGATAGATCGTTAGGCTTATGACCTGGATTCATTATCACCCATCCTACAATTTCATCTAATTGTGAGTACATTTTAATTTTTTATCAAAATAACACAAAAACTGTTAAGCAAAAACACTGTTTTTTTATAGGACTTATAATAAAAGAGCAGTTCCTATTTCCCAATTCCCACACCTCAAGTGGCATCACTTTTAACTCTCTCAGCTATGTCTTGTAATTTATACCTTATTATTTCAAAATAGCATCGTCTTTGTTCTGAATGCTCTAACAAAATACCATAGACTGGATGACTTATAAACAACAGAAATTTATTGTCCACAATTCTGGAGCTGAAAGTCCAAGATCAAAGCTTCCTCGGACAGCTGTCATCTTACTCCAGACTCACATGGCTGAAGGCGCTAGCTAGCTCTCTAAGGCCTCCTTTAGAAGGGCACTAATTCCGCTCATGAAGGCCTTACCCTCATGACCTAACCACATCCCAATGATTCCACCTCCTAATCACCTTGGGCTTTAGGATTTCAACACATGAATTTTGCAGGGAACATAAACGTTCAAAACGTAACAGATTTGCCCCCGAGATGGAGCCTCTCTCTGTCGCCCAGGCTGGAGTGCAGTGGTGCAACCTCAGCTCACAGCAACCTCTGCCTCCCAGGTTCAAGCAATTCTGCCTCAGCCTCCAGAGTATCTGGGACTACAGGCGCGTACCACCACGCCCGGCTAATTTTTTTTTATTTTTAGTAGAGACAGGGTTTCACCATGTTGGCCAGGGTGGACTTGATCTCCTGACCTCGTGTATTATTTCTATAATACTTTCTTCCCCTTCACTTTCTATGTTTTCCCTTTCTGGAATGTCTACTAGTCAGATATTAGATCTCCTGGATGAACCCTCCATTTTATTTATTCTCTCTCAGTTTCCTTGAATTTTCTTTTAGTTCTAACATTTGGAGAGAATTCCTTGCTTTATTTTCTAATCAACCTATTAATTTAGAAAAACCTACGTTAACATATTTTACTTTTCAAAAGCTCAGTCTTGTTCTATGAATCTGAAAACATCTTTTCTTTCTCTATGGTTGCAATATATTCTCTGCTTTCTTTGAGGATAAAAATTATATACATTCTGAAGATTTCTTCTCCTTGTGTTTCTCTGTTTCCTATTTTAGATGGTGTCTCTTACTATGTTGCCCAGGCTGGTCTCAAACTCCTGGGCTCAAGCAATCTGCCTCAGCCTTCCAAGTGGTTCCATGCCACTTATTGTTATCTTTCATGGTAGAGATAACATGGTAGAGATTGCTCAAATGTCCAGTAAGCCTTGTCTGCCTTTTTATATTTAAGAGAAAGGAATTAAGAAGTTGAAGGCAAACTCTGTATGTGGAGGGAGGATCTGTTGGCAGGTGGGTTTTACATCAGAAAGCCAACCTTTTCACTGGAAGACACCAAAATGTCCATACATATAGGTTGTTTTCTATGTGACCATCTTTCTCTGCTTCTTTTATTTCCTGCCTTCTTTTGGATTGATTGCATATATGTTATGATTCTGCTATGATTGCTCAAGTATTGGCTCATGGAGTATACTTCTTGTTTTACTTTTCTATAAGTTGTTTTATGGCCTAAAATATACATCTTTGATTTATTACAGTCTATCTTCAAGTAATATTAGACAGCTTCCTAAGCAGAATTTTGTTCTAGCCCTAACATTACTTCTTTTTCTTTTCCTTTCATTTTTTTTAAAAAGATGGAGTCTTGTTATATACCCAGGCTGGAGTGCTGTGGTTATTCACAGATGTGATCACTGTGCACTGCAGCCTCAACCTCCTGTGCTCAAGCAAGCCTCCTGCCGCAGCCTCCCAAGTAGCTGGGACTGTAGGTGTGGGCAATGGTGCTCAGATGGTTCATTTGCTTCACTGAGTTCATTTTTTCCCCCTGATAAATGTATGAAAACTCTAAAATTCTCTCTAGGTATGCTTTTATTATGTCCCTTTAATTTTGACAAGTAAATAACTCCCTGTAATTCAGTTTTATGTATTATAGCATTTATTATGATTTATCTTTATCTCAAGTGTTTGGTATAGTTCTTTTTTTGTTGTTAGTTTGTACAATTTGGTTTAGGTATTTAATTTAGTTTACTTATTAGGTAAGTCATTTGGTTTTATTTGTTTAGCTCCTTTTCATTTAGTTTAGTTAGCATAGTTAAATTACTACTTATTAGTTGGTTACTAATTTTTAACATTTCAGTCTTTTAAGTTATTTTAATCCAATATTTCAATATTTAGCTTATTTAGTTTAATATTTAATATGTTACTTACATTTTAAAGATATTTTAACATTGATTTATAATTATTACTATTATATTGTTTTTTATATTTTATTATCTTATGATATTTTCATTTGGAATTTATTGATGCTTATTTTATGGCCCCATACAAGGCCAGTTTTTCTGACTATTCCATTTTCACTCAACAGAGAATGTCTTCTACATCTTTTGAGGGTGAGTATGTACACATAGTACTTATACATTAATCTTATTGACTGTATTATTCAGATTCATCTATTTGTTAATTTTTTCAATGAATATTCAATGCCTACTTTTTTGCTAAACACTGTTCTAGGCATCTGACATATGGTGGTAAACAAAACAAAATTCCTGCCCTTCATGGAGGCAGTATTTTGCTAGTGCTGATAATAAATTAGTAAGCAACACATTACATCTTACACACATATATATGGTAGTGATAATTGTGTTGGAGAAAAATAAAGCAGAATAAGGGTGGTAGAGAATTTAGCGCATATGTGGTCAGAGTTAATTCATGAAGGGTAGATTAGGAAAACTTCTCTGAAAAAAATGATAATTAAGCAGATCTTTTATAAATGTATTTGTTTATTTTTCTTTGCTTGACCTGCTAGTTTGAAATGGTCTATTAGAAATCCCCAAATACAATTAGTGCTCTTTCCATCAGTATCTAATGTCCCTTTTGACCAGGATGATATATTATTTTTGTCTCAAGTTCTATTTTGTCAGATGTTAAAATTTGAATACCATGTTTGTTTTGATTCATATTTATACATTTTTCTCAATCTGGGTCAACCACTTGGGTTTGAATCTCAGCTCTGCCACTTACTACTAGTTTTTTTTTTTTAATCTTGGAATGATTATATAACCTTTATGCTTCAATTTCCTTATCTAGAAAATGGGGATGTTAATAGTAACTATAGTATTGTTACGAGGATTAAATGAGTTAATACTTGTAACAGGCTTAGAACAATGCCTGGCACATAAGTGCTACAAAAGTTAGTACCTGTAGAAAAAATAAAATCTTTGTTTCAAATCTTTGTTTTGTTTTGTTTCAAGTTTGTCTCTTGTAATAACATATTAGGTTCTTCTATTTTTTTTAATCCAGTGTTATCCAGTGGGTGTTTTAAAATCCATTTACATTTACTCTAATTACTTTTATTGTGATAAAAAATATTTCTGCCATCTTATATAACATTTTCCATTTACTGTACCTTTTAAATTTTTTCCCTTCATTTCTTATATTTCATTGGATAGATGACATTTTTCTCCCAGCTTAAAACATAAACTATTAATGGCACCTAACTTTTTGAGAAAATATGTCCTTCCCTTTTCCTAGTATTTCTACTATTTCTTTTCATTCTCTAGTATACACATTTCGTGTCCTCTCTTATGAGGGGTTATGTATGTTTTGATTCTCATTCTCATAACAAATCCTCTTTATCACCTGCGCTACTACACAGTACCTTTACACATCCATGGCTTTGACTCCCTTTACATGTTAATGACTTGCACATCTATATCTCTGGCTCAAATTCCTATCCCAATCATCTTAAACCAGTGCATTCACCTGACCTGGGCATCCCATTTGCTTGGTCCTCAGTCATTTCACACTCAGAACATCCCAAACTGAACACGTTGCTTGCTCTGTGTTCCTTTCCTCCAAAAGTGGTAATGCCATGTTCACAGTTGCCCAAGCCATCACTTTGACCCCATCTCTCCTTCTTACTCTACATCTAATACACCATCAGGTCCTATCCATTCTTATACCTGAATTTGGCTTGAATGTATATGCTATTTTCCCTCCATCATCACAGGTCTGGATTACTGTAACAACCTTCCGTATGACATTTCTGTGCCTGGACTTCTCCTCCCCTACCTACTCCAATACACTCTTCCATCTTACAAACTGAATGATCTTCACAAAACGAAATTCTGATGATAGCATTACCCTCTTAACACTCTTTGATGGCACCGTATTGCACTTTGGGTTAAACGTTAACAGCTTTATATAAGCTTAAAGGTCCGGGTGTGAGCTGGTTCCTGTTAACTCTTAGCTTTTCCTCTCCTAAACTTGGTAGAGAAATTTCTACAGCTCCTCAAATGTATCAGGCTTTCCTCTTACCATCACAGCTTCTCACAAGTTGTTTCATGTTCCTAGAACACATTTTCCCTTCCTCTTGGTCTGGTGAAATTTTACTCAGCCTTTCTAATATGTCTACTATTTCTTGTTCATTCTCTTGTATACACATTTTGTGTCATCTCTTATGAGTGGTTATGTATGATTTGATTTTCTGTTCCTCTCAGCCTAGTGATAACCTCAGCCTTCAGACTTCAGGTTAGATGCCATTTCCTCTAAGAAGTCCACCTTGTTCAGGATGTCCATGCTTTCTCATAGCCTTCTGTGTTCCCTCCTCAATACAGTGTTTTATAGCTTTTTAAAAAATTCTGTGATTGTATTATGCTCAGCAAACAGAGATAGACTATTCTTGTTTTCTGTGCCTAGGATGTGCCTGGTGTATGATAAACTCTCAATAAAATGCTTTCACTTGAATTGTCCATGCTGTACTTTGGGTTCCTGGGATTCTTTTAACTCTATAAATTTCTCTCAAATTTATCTACTAATTGTCTTCTTAGAGACAACTAAAACATTCCTAGTTGTATACTTTATTTTTGATATCTACATTTATAGAAGAATTCTGTATTGTTTACAAGGTAATTTTCTATGGATGATCTCATTGAATTCTCTGTGGTCCTGGGATGTAAATAAGAATAATTAGGCTTCTAGTGATACAGTGAGAGAGCTGAATTCCAAAGAAGTTAGTGATATGCATAGTAAGATCAGACTTGGGACATCTATTCAGGTCCTCTGCTGTACTCATTCTTAAAAAATTTTTTTTGGTAAAATATACATAACATAAATGTACCATCTTAACTTTTTTTTTTTTTTTTTTTTTTTTTTTTTTTTTGAGATGGAGCTTCGCTCCGTCACCCAGGCTGGAGTGCAGTGGTGTGATCTTGGCTCACTGCAACCTCCACCTTCCTTGTTCAAGCAATTCCCCCTGCCTCAGCCTCCCAAGTAGCTGGGGTTATAGGTGCACACCACCATGCCTGGCTAATTTTTTTTTTTTTTTTTTGTATTTTTAGTAGAGATGGAATTTCACCATGTTGACCACACTGGTCTCGAACTCCTGACCTCAGGCAATCAGCCCATCTCAGCCTCCCAAACTGCTGAGATTACAGGTGTGAGCTTATTACTGAGCTGTTCTAAGTTAAGATGCCCGGCCCCATCTTCAGTATTTTTAAGTGTACATTTTAGTAGTGTTGAGTACATTAACATTGTTGTATAATCAATCTCCAGAACTCTTCATACTGCCACACTGAAACTACATTAATCAAACAACTTCCCTTTCTCTCCTCCCCTCAGCTCCTGGCAACTACCATTCTATTTTCTGTCTCTATGAAGTCCCCCATCCTAGATATTTCCTATAAGTGGAATCATGCAGTCTTTTTCATTTTTGTGAGTGGCTCACTTCACTAGTATACTATTTTCTATAGGGTTCATCTATGTTGTAGCATGTGTAAAATTTTTCTTCTGTTTTACCACTGAATAATTTTCCAGTGTCTGTGTAGACTACATTTTACTTATCTATTCATCCAACACTTGGGATGTTTTTACCTTTTAGCTATTGTGAATAATGCTGCCGTGAACATGAGCGTACAAATCTCTCTTCAAATTCCTCCTTTCAATTCTTTTCGGCATATACCTGAAGTTGAATTGCTGTATCATGTGGTAATTCTATTTTTAACTTTTTGAGGAACTGCTGTATTATTGTTTTTCATAGCAGCTACACTGTTTTACATTCCCACCAACAGAGTATAAGGGTTCCAATTTCTCCACATCCTTGCCAACATTTGATTTTATCTTTTTTTGATGGTAGCCATTCTAATGGACGAAAGACGGTTTTAATTGGCATTTCTCTAATGATTAGTGATGTTGAGCGTTTTTTATGTGCTTATTGGCCACTAGTATTTCTTCTTTGGAGAAATCTCTATTTAAGTCCTTTGCCCATTTTTAATGGGATTTGTTTGCTTTTTTTGTTATTTTTAGCTATATTTTCTGGATATTAAGCTCTTATGGAATAAGAGCCCACAATCCCACAATATTCACAAATATTTTCTCCCATTCCATAGTTTTTTCACTCTGTTGATTGTGTTCTTTGAGTCAATCTGGTACTCCTGACATTACACTGTCTCTGTTTAGTCACAGAGGCGGTAAAAGGCATAGATGGAGCAACAGCAATAGGACTCCAGTCCTGTTATTGGACTGGTGCGCAAGGTCAAAGAGCAGCAGGGAGGGATAGATGCTGAGTCCCACAGTATGGGAATGTTGTGGGCTGGAGGGGACATGCTTGTATCCTGTCTAACATGAAGCTTTATCATAGGGACTAAGGTAGGCCTAGGCCAATAGATGGGAGCCAAGTGATCCCAGCAGTGGTAATAGAGGGGGATGCCGGGCCAGGCATGGGGGCTCATGCCTGAAATCGCAGCACTTTGGGAGCCCGAGGCAGGAGGACTACTTGAGACCACAGGTTTGAAATCAGCCTGGAAAACACAGTGAGACCCGGTCTCTACAAAAAATTTAAAAATTAGCAAGCCATAGTGGTGCTCACCTGTTGTCCCAGCTGCTTGGGAGGCTAAGATGGGAGGATTGCTTGAGCCCAGGAGTTCAAAGTTGCAGTGAGTTATACTTGAACCACACCACTGCACGGCACTGTAGCCAGGGCAACAGAGTGAAACTCTGTCTCAAAAAAAAAAAAAGACAGAACAAGAAGGAAAAGAAAGAAACTCAAGGGAACAGCTAAGAACCATCCAACCAAATGCAGAGCCTGGAAGAACCTGGTGTCCAGATGCAATTTATTATCAATTAGCATAATTCTAGACTGTTACTCAAAGCTACACTTGGGATCTCAGGGAAAGACATCACCAACTTGATTGAGGTTAGGGCTAATTGTTTGTACACAAGGATGAAGCCAGGAATTGTATGTGTCAATGCCAGATTATCAGTGGAAGATTGGTACCTTTCAGACAAAAGCTAAAGCTATCTGAATCAAATTAGGAATAAAACTCAGGTGACCAATGAGCCACAACCGGTGGATCAAAGCTGGTTTAACTTAAAGGAAACTTTAAGGTGAATTGGTTTGGTATCTGAAGTCATAACTACCATTCTTTCCCTATTTGTATTTAAAGGATCTGTCGCCAGTGGGACCAGAAAGCCATATGTGGTATTACTTATAAACCCTCTCTAGTATATAGATTAATATAGAATCATCTTTCTTTATGAGTTTTCCACCAATAAACTTTGGTAGACATAAACAAAGCTTTCCTTCAGAGCAAATTATTTCAGGTCCCACTACCACCAACAGCTGACGTCAGTGGTCTGCATACTCAGCTGTCACACTCTTTTTTTTTTCTTTTTTTTTGAGATGGAGTCTTACTCTTGTTGCCCAGGCTAGAGTGCAGTGGCATGATCCTGGTTCACTGCAACCTTTGCCTCCCAGGTTCAAGAGATTCTTTGCTTGAGTAGCTGGGATTACAGGCACACGCCACCACACCTAGCTGTTTTTTCTATTTTAGTAGAGTTGGGGTTTTATCATGGTGGCCAGGCTGGTCTTGAACTCCTGACCTCAGGTGATTTGCCTACCTCGGCCTCCCAAAGTGCTAGGATTACAGGCCTGAGCCACTGCTCCCGGCCAGCTGTCACACTCTTTATTTGTCTGTGCTTATTACTGAGCTGTTCTAAGGACATTATTAAAGGCATATTACTTGAAAAGTACTACTGAGAAAATACTGAAAGTGTTCATACCTAGAGACTTACGATTATAATGAAAACAAAGGAAGTGACTTGTAAAGATTGAAAGTGGTAAGGAAATGACAGATACCACATATGCAGCTGAGATGAGTCACTTGATAGTAGGAATGATTCTCAAGGATAAACAGTGAAACATCAGTGAACAAAGTCTATGCGATTGACAATGGTAGGCAAGACGAAGAAAAGAGATGTATGTGGTGGAAAGATCAACCTTATTATTAGATGAGGTAGAATTTTCAGGCTTTAGTTTATTAGACTAAGTAGTCTAATGCCAAGAGTTAGAGAACTTGAAGACAGAACAAGTTGATGCTATTGCCAAGGAAACTTCTGTCTCAAGCTCTGTGTGGTTGAATGGTTCATGGTCATTTGAAACTGCACAAAATCAAAGAAGAGACAAACATATGTGGGATTGATTGCATCTCAGAAACTAGTTTCAGAAATCTTCAGAGGATCGGGTGGGGATTAACTGCCTCAAAAACTTTATGATGCTTACAGAACAAACATCAGGAAAATGTATATCTGGTTTTAACCCTTCAAAGTCATGACTCATGTCCATTTTGGTAGGAATGTAACTAGAGGCTGCAGACTAAAAACAAGGTCTCTTACTTTGGATTTATGAAAGGTTTTTCAAAGAGCCTTTTAGAACTGGAACATAACTGCATAGATAGACATCTGGAAATCTACTGAATTTGTTTTCTCTTTTGCTCTGTATCAGCTGCAAATTCAACATACTTGCTTTCTCTGTTGTCATAGATATCATTAGTAAAATGTTTTAGACATGACCAAGGGCAATGCCTACAGATGTGCAACTAGAAAAGCACTTCTTAAGATGTGCTCCATGAGTTCTGTAGAAAAAAAAAGATTCTATGATCTAGTAAGTTTGGAAAATGCTAAAATAATCAGTTAATAAAAGTTGAATGTGTTTATTTTTGAGGAAGGTACATGAAAGTGATTGTCATCAGAATACACCTACCTAGCTGGGCATAGTGGCTCACGCCTGTAATCCCAGCACTTTGGGGGGCCAAGGAGGTTGTATCACGAGGTCAGAAGTTTGAGATCAGCATGGCCAACATGGTGAAACCCCATCTCTAAAAATACAAAAAATTAACAGGCATGGTGGTGTGCGCCTATAGTCCAGCCACACGGAAGACTGAGGCAGGAGAATGACTTGAACCCAGCAGGTGGTGGTTGCAGTGAGCCAAGATCACACCACTGCACTCCAGCCTGGGCAACAGAGTGAGACTCCATCTCAAAAAAAAAAAAAAAAAAAAAAAAGAATACACCTACCTGATTTCCAAATACAGGGAGCGTCATTGACAGTGGGCACCAAGCACTGCCCTCTAAATCTATCACCCCATTCATGGTGGGCCAGGTTTCCCCAGAGGCTGTTCTCAGGCAATGAACGAAAGCAATAGTGTAATAAGTTTGGCCCATTCCTGGAAGACACAAGACTCTCGGACAGCCAACTTTGGCTCAACAGAGCTGAACATTTAGACTTCACAGCAGTTGAAAACACTTCAACTCTATTTGTCTTGTCTCCCTCCTCTTCTCAGACTTCATTATGGACTGACAGCTCTCCCAGCCTCTCCAAACTCCTTATCCAATTTATTTCTTAGGCATTTCCCCTAATAAAATTCTTCCCTATTCATTTCTATCACAGTGTCTCCTTCTTAGACAACCCAGACAATGATAATAACTCATAAACCTCTGTGCACACAAAAAAATAGCAGAAGATATGAGGCAAAACTTATTAGGAATAAAAGAACTGTATACAAGTGCAATATTACCAGGAGATTTTAATATAACCCTTTCATAGTCAGTCAGAAGTAACAAAAATTAAAAACATAAAGAAATTTATGAATCTATAATATCTCAAATAGATAATAAAAATTATTTTCTAGGTTGATAGAACAAAGAAAGGAGAGTTTATTTCTATCTTCATTCAATATAGTATAGAGTCAGACTAAATAATAAAAAGTGATAAAGTTAATACTTAGAAATTATGAAATACATCCTTAGACAAACTTTGGAACAACGAGGCAATCAAAATGAAGCCTAGCATAACATCCTCAGAGGACAATGTAGAAACTTAAATGCTTTTATTAAAGAGAAAGATTAAAATTAATGAAAATTAGGCCTAGCATGGAGGCTTGCACCTGTATTCCCAGCACTTTGGGAGGCCAAGGCAGGTTGCTTACTTCAGGTCAGGAGTTTGTGACCAGCCTGGCCAACATGGTGAAACCCTGTCTCTACTAAAAATACAAAAAGTAGCTTGGCGTGGTGGTGCATACCTGTAATCCCGGCTACTTGGGAGGCTATGGCAGGAGAATCCCTTGAACCTGAGAGGTGGAGGTTGCACTGAGCTGAGGTCATGCCACTGCACTCCAGGCTGGGTGACAGAGACTCTGCCTTAAAACAAAAAATAATGAAAATTAGTCTGTATCATGGAAACTTAGAGAAATAATAAACAAACCAAAAGAAAATAGGAAGAGGTAATTAGTAAAGACAAAAGTGAAAATAATAATTTAAAAATCATAACCCAAAATAGAAAAATAGATAAACCCAAGAGCTAGTTCCGTAAAAATGCCGATACAAACCTTTGTGAGTTTTGGTATAAAAATAACTTAAAGATTGAAAGAAAAGAGTACAAGCTATGCATGATTAGGAATAAGAAAGGAGACATAGCCATGCAGAAGAAATGTTTTAAACTACAATATATAATATACAATATCTAATATACAGTATCATATATATAATATGTAATAATATATACTATATTAAGGAGTTACATAATCTCTCTATAACAAGTTTGAAATTCTAGAGGAAACATTTGACTTCTAACAGAATACAAGTTTCTATAACTGACCCAAGATAAAGTGGAAAAGGTACAGAGATGAACTACTACAGAAGGTTTCAGAAGGTATTTGAAAGATTCCATGTTCAGATAATTTCAAAACTGAGTTTCATGTAACCTTTAAAGTCCAGATGATTTCATTATTCTTTTTTTTTTTTTTTTTTTGAGATGGAGTCTTGCTCTGTTGCCAGGCTGGAGTGCAGTGGCGCAATCTTGGCTCACTGCAACCTCTGCCTCCTGGGTTCAAGCGATTCTCCGCCTCAACTTCCTGAGTAGCTGGGACCACAGGCGCGTGCCACCACGCCCGGCTAACTTTTTTGCATTTTTAGAAGAGACGGGATTTCACGATGGTCAGGATGGTCTCGATCTCTTGACCTCGTGATCTGCCTGCCTCGGCCTCCCAGAGTGCTGGGATTACAGGTGTGAGCCACCGCGCCCAGCTGATTTCATTATTCTTTAAACTACCAACTCCAAGCTACCTAAAAAGATGGAAATCCCCCCCATCTCATGATCAAACTTATTTAGCTATTGTTTCATATCAATTCTGATTATATTATTTTTAAAAACATCAACCAGTATTTTAGAAACCTCAGCCAATATTATATATGACTGCAGATACAAAAATTATCAACAAAAATATAGCAAATATATTTCAATATTGTTTCCAAAGATTAATACACTATGGTCAGTTTGGATCTATTCATGCATTGCAAGGATGATGTAATTCTACAAAATCTAAAGGACCACATGTCAACTTGGGAGTAGCTTCTTAATCAAAGCAGGAAGTCCAGGAGCTGTTAAAGAAAAATAGACGTATTTACATGACATTTTAAAACTTCATTTAGGAAAATATAAAGTATAAGTAAAAGAAAAAGATATACAACTCAACAGAAAAGTGAGCAAAGGGTATGAACCAGCAACACACAGAAAAGCCACTCCAGATGTTTGTTATATATTTAAAAGGATATTTAAATTCTCTACTAGCAAAAAACAAAATATAGAATAATGCACAGGCTGGCAGGCATTATGATAAATTGGAAATTGCAGAGCTTGTGGGGTGTGATTTTGGATTATTTCCCATCCTATTTTTGAAATTACTGTATTTTCATTTCAAAATATTTAACAAAGTAAATAAAAATAATAATCAAAGATCAGAGACTGTCTCATACATGTCTTGAAATCCACACATACCCTATAATGGCTTTGAAATACCATATGAACTAGCAAAACACTAATGAGGTGAAGGGTGTAAATTCTTGCATTCTCTGTTTTTCCCATTTTATGTCTGAATGGAAAATGATAATTTTCTAATTTCTTGCCTATGTCATTAGGAGATCATAAGATGACATACTGATTGGCAAAGAAGATTTTTTAAAAAATGCTTAAAACAAATGTATGCATTTGCTGAAATCTTTTTTTTTTTTCAGATGGAGTCTCACTCTGTCACCTACACTGGAGTGCAGTGACGTGATCTTGGCTCACTGCAACCCTCACCTCCCAGGTTGTTCAAGCAATTCTCTGCCTCAGCCTCCCCGCGTAACTGGGATTACAGACATGCACCACCACACTCGGCTAAGTTTTGTATTTTTAGTAGAAACGGGTTTTCACCATATTGGTCAGGCTGGTCTCGAACTCCTGACCTCGTGATCTGCCCGCCTCGGCCTCCCAAAGTGCTGGGATTACAGGTTTGCTCAAATCCTTTTAAGAAATCAAAAGAACTTGGATGAGTTTTGAAGAAATCAGCCATTCTCTAAATTTATCTTTCCCTTTCTTCCACGCAGCCGGTCCTGTTCCCCAGCTGACTGATAGTGGGGCAGAGGAATAAGGCCTTGTGAAATAGTAACAGGGCATTTAAGACAGCTGAGAGAAATGAAATGAAGACAGACCCTGTATCAGGCAGGATGGGGAAAGGTAATCAATGACCACGTGGGCCTCGGAATGGAAAGGTAGCCCAGATAATCAAGCACAGCCTGGGGCCTGCAGGATTCCATCACTTGCATTCCCTAAGGTCACCCACCCTTTGGAGCAGATGTCAACATACCTCATAACAAACATGCTCTGAGGAGTGGTTTCCCATCAAGATGGCTCAGGACGGCTCACAGGAATTGGGACTTAAGGGCAAACCAGAACAAAGCTGTCCCCTGCCTTCCTCCATCCTTGACCATTAGTTTCAAAAAAGCCACGGGTTTGAGGGAAGAGAAGGGAAGAGGAGCCCTGTCAAACTGCAGGTTAACTACCTCTGCAGAACGCCTAGGGGCCACTCAACTTGCCTTATTCAGCCCCATCACCCCTGTATTGCTGCACCTAGTGCAATGCCTAGTATGTAATAGACACTCCAAGTTGCTCTCCGGAATGCGTGTACGAAACAACAAGCTTTAAACAAACTTTGGGTTTTGTCTTGGGAAAGAACTAATGAAAACTTTTTTTTTTTCAAACGGAGTCTCGCTGTGTTGCCCAGGCTGAAGTGCAGCGGCGCCATCTCGGCTCCTTTCAACCTACGCCTCCCAGGTTCAAGTGATTCTTCTGCCTCAGCCTCCGGAGTAGCTGGAACTACAGTCGCGCCACACCACGCCCGGCTAATTTTTTGTATTTTTAGCAGAGACGGGGTTTCACAGTGTTAGCCAGGATGGTCTCAATCTCCTGACCTTGTGATCCGCCGACCTCAGCCTCCCAAAGTGCTGGGATTACAGGCATGAGCCACCGCACCTGGCAGAAAATTTCTATTCTCTGGGGAGAATGCTTTAAAAATTCTCCATTTTCTCTCCCTCACTGAGAACACACAGTTGTGAGGCCTCTTGGTGTGCTTCCCCTTTTAAGCTGCTAAAAGGGAGCTTTTGGGCTGTCACTTAGCTTTCAGACTTGTAGGGAAGAATGCGATCCCAGATTAGCAGAGCACTTAAGTCCTGTTCTCTCCCACCCAAAAGCTCAATTGGTCTTGCCTTTCAGTATCTCCAGTTCCTAAGATCAATCATCAGTATGGAGGGCGGGGGGAGGGGCAAGTACCCAGGAAAGGGGCTTAGAGATACGGCTCCCCCAGGCACTTTAGAAAGAGGTTCGTCCAAAGTGACACAGGGGTTCCACATGGGAGCATTCTAAGAAGAGGGGCACCGAGGACTGACGTCGCTGCATGTCTTGCTGCACCTGTGAGCCCGTGCCATCCCCTTGTAATTTGCAGGTATGTGTTTTATAACGGCTCCCTGGGCAGTTCTAAATGACAAAGCATTTGTGCTGGCAGCACCCTCTGCTTCCAACCTACTCCTCCAGGCCTTCCGCAAATGCAATTCACTGCCGGCCTCAGAGTAAGTACTTTCTTCAAGGATCACAGGCTTGGCTGTTTTTCTCAGGAAGGGGGTCTCATTGAGCATTAAAATAAAATGATTCTCGGTTTTTGTACAGGAAACCTTTTTTCCATCAGTTTCAACAACCCCAGGCATTACCTATTGTAGCTGATGCTTCCGCTCTTACCATATCCTGCTAGCTTTCCTGTCTCCAAAGCGCTAAATGGATTTCTTAAGGAATGTCTTCCTAACTTCCCTCAGGCAAGAGGAGAAAGGGCTATCTTCATTATGTCATTAAGGTGTTTAGCATAAAAAGCAGCTTTGGATTCCTTTCACTAATAAAACAGAGTGAACAAAAGTCTTCCTGCATCAGTTTTACTCATGAGATCAAATTGTGTGATAACTACTCACCTGTACCACAGAAACCACGCAAAACTGAACTTGCCTAGGGAAGTTAAACTTTCCCATTTCCCCTTGGGGCTGAGTTTCTATTTCCTCTTTTATTAAAGAACTTATAAACTATTTTTTAAATTAAGTAGCTCTTTGGCCAGGTGCAGTGGCTCATGCCTGTAATCCCAGCACTTTGGGAGGCCAAGGCAGGCAGATCATGAGATCAGGAGTTCGGGACCAGCCTAGCCAACATGATAAACCCCGTCTCTACTAAAAACACAAAAATTAGCTGGGTGTGGTGGCAAATGCCAGTATTTCCAGCTACTTGGGAGGCTGAGGCAGGAGAATCACTTGAACCCGGGAGGAGGCAGAGGTTGCAGTGAGCGGAGAGTGCCAGTGCACTCCGGCCTGGGCGACAGAGCGAGACTCAGTCTCAAAAAATTAATTAATTAATTTGCTCTCTAAAAGTTCAAAGAACTTACCCTGAGCTGTGTATTGTGCCTGTGTGGTCTCACCCAAGGGAAGGTGAGCACATTCGTGTTGGCTGGTGAAAATTCAGGCAATACTCTGTTGCCCAGGCTGGAGTACAATGACACGATCTCCGCTCACTGCAACCTCCGCCTCCCAGGTTCAAGCGATTCTTCTGCCTCAGCCTCCCGAGTAGCTAGGACTACAGGTGCGTGCCACCACATCTGGCTAATTTTTTGTATTTTTAGTAGAGACGGGGTTTCACTGTGTTAGCCAGGATAGTCTGGATCTCCTGACCTCGTGACCCGCCTGCCTCGGCCTCCCAGTGTTGGGATTACAGGCGTGAGCCACCGCGCCTGGCCTGTGTGGTTCTTAAAGAACTGGGAAACAGCAAGAATATGCACAATATTTGTAAATAACTTGAGCCTTTATAAAACTCTCGTTTTTTGGAAAATACACAGAAAAAGTTGTGCGCAGATTTACCTAGAACAGCAATCAGAATAAAGACTGCAAAGGCTTAACCATCAAGGGTCATTCGTATAGAACCAGCACTGTCTGTGAAAGGCTTTCAGGCCTTATTGTTAGGAAGAAGCTTATTTTCCTCCCCCTTTTCCCACCTGTGTAAGATCACAGCTTTCCGGTGTCTCTTGGTGAGAAGGAAATAAAACTCAATTCCTCTGTCTCATAAAGTAGGCTTGGGGCTCTTAATGGCTCCCTCCTTGTTTGTAGGCGGGGCTGCAGCATCTGCCTTCCCTCTTCCACACTGCACCCTCTTCCCTCGAACTCGAACTTTGCATCTTGGTTTACTCCTAGGTGTTCACGACTGGCTTTCCGATTGCTATGCCCAGCACGTGAGCATCCAAAGGAAGCCTTTGCCCCTTTAGCGTCACTCTGGACTTTGCCAGCAACATTTCCTAGGTCCCTCTTGCCTCTTTGCCATGAGGTCTTGGCAGGTACATCACTTATGACAAATTGTTTTCAGATTAACAGAGGTCTTATTGGGAGCAAGGGAATTTAATTAAAGTCAAAGCCCGAATTCCGGCCAAATGAGTGTCCTCTGCATGCATGGCTGATGCCTAGGTTCTCTGTAAATACATCGATACCAGGGAGCTCACCTGTCCTCTTCCTTCCTTCCTGTTAATGGGGGACCCTAAGATTTTTAGTAAAGGGAAAAAAAGGATAACTTTGTTTCTTTCCAAACTACCTTCACTTGGACACATCCATGCTGATTGCCCTCTCTCAATGATCTCTGAGCTCCAGGAAGAGCTCCCTATGAATGGAAATTCCTGTGACCTCATCCAGATCTGAGATGTTCCAGAAGATGATATATGGAAGATGCTGTTTGTCCTCAAAATGCCTCGTTTGTTTTCCGATGTTTGTTAACCTGCATCTGATATGGCTTCCGAATCCAAGGAGTCATGGTCAGGAATCCAACCCCAAATGGGTCCACGACGAGCAGGGGTTCTTCAAACTCCTAAAAACTGTCTGAATTTTTCTATATGTGATTTTTATTTTTCTGAGGCGAGAATCCACAGTGCTCATGATGTATTCAAAGAGGTCTGCAACACTAAAAAGATTAAAAACGGATGTTTACTTGGACTACTTTTCTCATTCTGGCATCCCAGGAGACTCTGATGATGTTTGTGGCTTTAACTACAAACCCAAACCTAAAAAATATTTATCTGAGAGTGTCAGAGTAAAATATCTGGGTACATCTCTGCCTGCTGAAGAAGGCACTTGCATTTCTGAAGAGGGCATGGCATGCCCCTACCTTGATATGATTAATGATTTCCAGCAATATTTGAGGTTTACTGGGCAGTACCACAAATCATTTCCTACTTTTCACAATAATTACCTTGATAAGAGGCCTCCTTAAGAAAGACAAAAAAAGTTATCTGGTCCTTGGACACTATCCTAAGATCTTAGTCAACTCTGTCACAACCCTGGGCTTCCCCTGGGCCAGCCCTGTCTTCAAGGCTCAGAATCATACTTGCAGGATTCTAGGAAAGCTTCCATCCTAGGAAAGTTTCCTTGGAAAGCTGAGAAGGTTTCCCGTGTTTGGGGAATGGTAGAACTCACTAGAGGAGCATTCTATGTGCTAGTGTGGCTGGGACTTGGAGGGCCACAGCCTAAGACCCTCAATATGATGGGACTTATCAGTTCAGGGGGCTTCTAACTTCAGTTGCTTCTCTCCCTATGACCCCACTTAATCTTTTAATACTTCCTGCTCTGATCAACAGGATCAGAGGGGCTATCACCATTCCACCTTATGCAAATGCCTGATAATGTTTCTTTCCCCCCCCTCCTTTTTTTTTTTTTTGAGATGGAGTCTTGCTCTGTTGCCCAGGCTGGAGTGCGATGGTGTGACCTCAGCTCACTGCAACAGGGTTAAAGCGATCCTCCTGCCTCAGCCTCCCCCAGTAGCTGGAATTACAGGCACGCACCAGCACTCTCAGCTAATTGTATTTTTAGTAGAGTTGGCATTTGGTCATGTTGGTCAGGCTGGTCTTGAACTCCTGCCTCACGTGATCTGCCCATCTCAGCCTCCCAAAGTGCTGAGATTATAGGTGTGAGCCACTGCCTCCAGCCTAAATGCCTGATGATATGTCTTTACTCCAGATGTGCATTCTAACTTCTGTTCATCATCACTGGGGTGTCACTTGGATAGCTTAATCAGCATCTCAAACTATGCTGAAAACTTTACTCTTGATCTCCTGTCACAAATATGCCTCTTTTCTTGTGTTTAGTTATATAGGCATCTCTTCTCGGTTGATTAGACAAAAAAATCTGGGAGTTACCCTTGAAATTTCTCTCCCCTGATCTTCCTTAACCAATACATCAACAAGTCCTGTCTATTCTACCTCCAGATTGTATCTCCTACCTGCCTATTTCTCTCCATTTCCACCACCTCCACCAGGTTACCATTGTGCCTGGTAAGATGATTACCTTTCTGACATGATTCCATGCTGGTCCCTCTCTGATCCTTTTTACTTCATGCAGCCAGAGTGAACTTTTATTTTCATTTTTATTATTTATTTATTTATTTTGAGACAGAGTCTCACTCTGTCACCCAGGCTGGAATGCAATGGCAGGATCTCAGCTCACTGCAACCTCCGCCTCCTGGGTTCAAGTGATTCTCCTGCCTCAGCCTCCGAGGTAGCTGGGATTACAAGCACCAGGCACCGCGCCAGGCTAATTTTTGTATTTTTAGTAGAGATGGGGTTTCAACATCTTGGCCAGGCTGGTCTTGACCTTCTGACCTCTTGATCCACCCGCCTCAGCCTCTCAAAGTGCTGAGATTACAGGCGTGAGCCACCGTGCCCGGCCCAGAGTGAACTTTTAAATAGACAAATCTAGCCACTGCACTTGCCAGCTTAAAACACCAACAATGGCTTATTGCATGTGGGATGAAGCCTAAACCTCCTACCTGCAGGTGACAGGTCCCGTGAGATCTGACTCCTGCCTCTCTCCATCAGCCCCATCTCCTGTTCCTCCTGGCGTTGTGTCTGCATTCCAGCCACACTGGCCTTGCAGGACCTTCAAAGCGTTCAGTTAGTTCCTCTACAGCAATGGGTCTTCATTCTTTCTCTCAACCTGGGAGTAGTGGAAGACATCACAGGTCACTGTGTTCTGTAAGGAGAGCAGAAAAAGGGCATCCTTCAGCTTGAGAAAGACCTAAAAATTCTCCTGTACTACACAGTGTAAGTCATTGATGTTATGACACTTGCTGTGTTATGCTGGGATACCCCTCCCCACCCCAGCTGTAGCAGCTTAAGGATTGTTGTTTCATTATTTTATATTCACTGAGCATGATCCCCCAAATGCAAGTTATTTTAAGCTACTGCTTATTTAGAGAGCTATGTTCACAAATTGAAGGCAGTACCAACCTATCTTTCCCTTTAGGGTCCAATTTGTGGCTGCACTAAGGTCCACCGAGACCTCAAATTCTACTTTTAATCATTAAGGAGGGCAAGGAAGTATTATCAGATTTTCTTGGATAATATGTAGAATAAATAAAATGATCTTAGACAATGGACAGAAATTGGAACAGAGTAATGAGCGTATAATTTTAACTTTTGGCAATACAGAAACAAAATGTAAGCATTTGGATAACATTGGTTCTTAGAGATTTTGCATTTTCAACTCTTGGCTATAAAATTATTAAGCACATACAAAAGTAGAGAATACTTTAATAAACTCTCATGTATTTGTTACTTAGTTCAGTAATTATTAACCTGTGGTTGATATTGTTGCACAAGTACCCTCTCCAATGTTCCATGGTTTCTCTCCCCAAACTCTGTTCTTTTCCAGAAAATTCCTGACAACACATCATTTCATCTGAAAATATTTTACTATGTATTTCTGCAAGTTAGGAGCTTTTATTTATTTATTTATTTTGAAACAGAGTCTTGCTCTGTCACCCAGGCTGGAGTGCAGTGACACGATCTCGGCTCACTGCAACCTTTGCCTCCCACGTTCGAGCCATTCTCCCGCCTCAGCCTCCTGAGTATCTTGAACTACAGGTGTCATCACACCCAGCTAAGTTTGTCTTTTTAGCAGAAAAAGAGTTTCACTATGTTGGTCAGGCTGGTCTTGAACTCCTGACCTCAGGTGATCCACCCACCTTGGCCTCTCAAAATGCTGGGATTACAGAGTAAGCCACCACGCCTGGCCAAGGGCTCTTTTAAAACATGATCAAAATGTAAATATCACACATAAAATTATTAATAATTTTTTAATACAAAATATTCAGTCTATTCAAATTCTAAGATTATCCGAGAGTGTTTCACAGCAGTAGGTTTATTTGAATCAGGATCAATAGATACACATTGCATTTGGTTGATATAACTTCAGTTTCTTTCTCTTTCTTTTCTTTCTTTCTTCTTTCTCTTTCCTTCTTTCTTTTGCTTGCTTTCTTTCTTTTTCTGACAGGGTGTCACTTCGTCACCCAGGCTGGAGTACAGTGGTGTGATCTTGTCTCACTGCAGCCTAGACCTCCTGGGATCAAGCAATCCTCCTGCCTCAGGCCTCCAAGTAGCTGCAACCACAAGCGCATGCCACCATGCCTGCCTAATTTTTGTATTTTTTAATAGAGAAGGGGTTTTGCCATGTTGCCCAGGTTGGTCTCGAGCCCCTGGGCTCAAGCAATCCACCCACCTCAGCCTCCCAAAGTGCTGAGATTACAGGAATGAGTCACCACCCCAGGCCCCTCTTGTTTCTTCTAATCTATAAATTTCCCCTATCTTTTTCTTTTCAATGTGTTTGTTGAACGGATTAAAGAAACCAGGTCATTTTTCCTATAAATTTTACTAATTGCATCTTCGTGGTGTCATTTAACATATTCTATTTGCTTAAAAGCTGGCAATTGGATCTGGAAGATTTATCAGATTAAATTTCTATTTTTTGGCAGGAATGACTCATAGTTACGTACTTTCATCAGGAGGCTCACAATGTCTGATCATCTCCCTTTATGGGATGTTAAGATTGATTGCTGGGTCAAATCTTGTTAGTTTTTCCATCATTTTAAAGTTCCCCATCAGTTTCTCATCTAACAGTTTTCGCAGTCATTGATGATCATTGCCTACATCCATTATTTTACCAGGACCTCTGAAATGATGTCATTATATTAATCCTTCATTTAGTGGCTGGAGTGCTGCTATAAAGAAAGACTTTTCTTCATGAGCTATATGATAATCCCTAAGCATAGTTTGTAAAGGAAAAGCAGAATAAATGCCTGTTTTCTGGTTTTTAGAATAGTTAGTTCCCTAATATCTGCTAAATGTGACCAAAGACCAATGGTGGCTCTTTTTTTTTTTTCAGTATCATTCTGAACTCATGAACGATACAATATTAAATGCCTGAAAATTCTTTGCAGTTATTATCCTTTTTGAGAACATAACTGCCTCATATTCAGTGAGTGAGGGTGTCTCTTCAAATTGGCTTCTAAACCCTTTTGACATGACCCTAGTGATCTTTAAAAGATTTCTCTTATTATCTGGTATGATAAGCTCTAGCTCCTCTTGTCTATTTCCTGAACCAGATCTGAAACAGTCATTTCTCCAAAGAGACTTTACATGTGAAATGATGTTTCGAGATCTCGGTTTGAGCACTAGGACTGCTCATTGCTCCATATTTCTTTGCCCATTTCAGTGGACAGGCTATGTAAAATATGAACTTTTAAAAGAAAAAAATACCTTATGAGCATAGTGAGTAACATTGCCAACTGAAATAGAAGTCAGATAAATTTTACTTTTGGATTTTATATTTGTGACTCTATCACTTATTCTGAAATTCTTGGTTCTGGCAAAGTTAATATAATTACTTGTTTTACCTTACATGTCTTTGTTTCAGAAAAATGATGCTCAAATCATTCAATATAAATATTAAATACAGTTTAAAATTTCTCTGGAGTATCTTTTTGCCATTAGGATATATCCGACTTGGGACAGTCAAATTACTGTATTTTAAATCACCTGGAATACTTTACCCTTGTGTGATTAAGTGGTGTTTAACCCTCAGAAAAGAATTATTTTTGCTTACATTGTTCTGTTTTCAAATAACTACAAAGATTTTCCTAGCATTCTAAGAGTAACATTCTTAGAGGGGTGTAGAGATGAAAGGAAATGCTTGTGGTAATGGTGAAAAAAAGTACACTTAAGTAGAATAGTTGGTCAGATTAGACAGTAGAGATGATGGAGCCTGCTAAGAAGGTGAGACTCCTATACTTGGACTTACTCCAGCCTTCTTGTCAATCTGGCATCAGTAATTATGACTCACTTACGGGCCATAGCTGTGGGAGAATATCAATGCAATAGCTTTTTCTAATGAAACTCCCTGATGTACACAGAAAAATGGGTGGCCATTTACCACTAGATTCCCTTCTAAATAGTCTATAAACATTCCTGTCTTCTACCAACCCCCAGAGCAAATTCACCCCTTCGTTCAATCTTTAGTTCACCTACAACCTAATAAATGGTTAATGTTACCTTTATTTTATGATGGTGTTTTGTCATCAGATTTCACTATTTTGCCTGTAGTATACAGCCATGTTTGCTCTATTCCCTTTGGGAATCATAAACGAGGTGTTGCTGGCCTTCTGGTTAAAGGGTGAGCATGACACCCAGGTGAATTGCCTCCGCAACTGTGTTCTTTAAGAGATGGTAACTGGGATTTGGTGTTTTATATAAGAATCACCAGAGTAGCATTTATTTAGCTTTCACTAAAACATTTTCTCAGGGGACAAACAAGTAGTAAGTCATCTCAATATTAAACACTAGGAATAGGGTGTTTTTTAAGTAATGTACAAAGGCAGTGCTCTGCCCATCCTGATTTTTGTGTGAAATCTCTCCTTTCCATCTCTCAGCTTTAAATAAAAACTTCCTATGATCATACAGGGACTCTGTGGGGGGATAGGCATTGTGCAAAGGTAGTCTCCTTGCATTGGACAGGCTAATTTGCTGTTGTTACTTATAAAGTTGACTTTGGACCTGCAGAAAGCCAAGTCATCTTTGAGAGCTGCAGCAAGACTCCATTAAGTGATCAAAGTCCTTAAAACTCAGGGACTGAGAAGGCGCATGTTAGCTCTACTCTGAAGTATTGGGTTGTTTGGGGCAAGGCCTTCAGCCTCTCTATCCCCCACCTACTACGAAACATGCTGCCTAGTATGGAACCTCCAGGGGCATGGTAAGAAGGTGTCCACGGTACATACTCCCAGGGGACACTTTTATGGGCATTCAAGAGAAATACTTATCTTCCTCACTATACATAAAGTCTGTTCTCTTGGTTTATGCTAATTTTGTATTTGCAACCCACATTTCTTTTTCCTCTCCTCTTTGATTCATGATCTATTTGAAGGTTCCGCTCAAGAATCTATTTCTGACACTCCATTCCTGAGTGCCATTGCCAGTTTGGATTGTCTTTTCTCCCTTCCCTTATTTTACAACTAAGCGATATAGGCGTGGAGGGATGTATATCACCCTGCAGAGGAGTTTTGTGTCCCGCTGTGCCCCAGGCCATGCCCTGTTGCAGTGGCCGCAATGAGCATTGCTTGCATGTGAGCTTGTGGGCTCTTTGGAGGCCTTGCTATGGCTTTCAGTGTTTACCAATTCATGTTTGTTGTGGTTTGAACATGACACTGATGGATCTGTTTAAAAACCTCAACCTTTCCCAACAGAATATCATATTTATAATTTGTAAACTTCACTTCAATCAGCAAGGTCAAAAAGTTATACGTCAGGTGTAATGACCATGAATGCACTATGAGCCCACGCACGTCAAAGGCCTCCTCGTGAGTTCTTGTGTTTGCTGTGGCTACATTAATTATTTAGTGGTGTGATATCTTACCTTCTATTTCTTATGCTAATTTGAGACTTTGGAAAGCAACAATCACATTACCTCATTCCTTTGCTGAATGTTATTTTTGATGAATGCTTGTGTGCTCTTTTTTTAAAAAAAAATTAGCAGTCAGAACAAGATATTGGTTAAAGACAATGTCTACCATCACCTATGCAAGGACTAATTTCATAAATTTTGTGTTCCAAGAAGTGTTTTGTCCTGGTAAATAAATTTATATGCCTTCTTTTATCACAAAGTTTAAAATGTTATCTATGAATATTAAAATATAAAAATATATGCACATATATTATTTTGTTTTATATGAAAGAAAACTTTATCTCAAGTTCATTAGCAAATGCTGCTTCCTTTAAAGAATAGTGGGGATTTTCGTTTTAAGTATCTTCATTTGTTTAAATCCACAAATGTTTCCAACCCTTTTGCAAATGACCACTGCATATATACTGATTTAAGTTTTACTGTGGAACATTAGGTCCAGGGGAGTCATGCAGGGTCATGAAATAAATACCACTCCAGCATCCTATTCACTTCTCTCTTGATTTTGGCAGTAGATTTTACTGGGTGAAGGAGAAGTTTCTCTCTCTATTTAAAAAACAAATTTTGTAGGTCTTCAGACCTAAATTTCCTCCGTTTCTTCATAACAATACCCAATACAATTGTTTTAATTCTTCATAATAACATGATAGAACAAGTGAATCTTTTTGTCCCAAATCCAAACATCCAAATTATCCAAAATCCAATTTGTGGCAGTTTTCTTGACTCCAGGTCATTGAACAAATGCCTTTAATAGTTAAACCATAGTGGTTTGTAATAGTTTGCCTTTGTGTTGAGGATCTTTTTCACTTCAAACAACCTCAACAGTCCTACTTTTAGGGTATGTGCAGTAATCGACATTCTGTACTTCCTGACTTGGCTGCAGAGAACAGAACGTCCAGTGCACATGCCAGCCTAACGTCTGGGCCCCTTAGAGTGACAGGCTTTGTCTTTTTTCACTCAGATTTCTTCCTCACCCTGCCCCTGAAAACAACAATTTTGCAGACTTTTGTGCCAACTGGTTTCTAACTGGATTCAGAAACAGAGAGGTACTGGCAGGAGCTAGGAGCATGAGAGAGACAGACAGGCCAGGGCACTCTCCCTCCCTCCCCTGACACTCACCTGCTTCAGTGGCTTCTCCAGCAATGACTGAATCTCCTCCACACTCCCAGATACTACCAGCTAGGCTCTCCCTCCGTGACTCTAGCCTCTGCCCCGGCCGCCTCATAAATCCACCTCCCCCAGGTGGTCCTGGGCTTGGATTCTGAACATACTCTTCATATTAGTTTCTCAGGGCTGCTCTAACAACGTATTACAAACTGGATATTTTAAAACAACAGAGACAGCTCCGGAGGCTGGAAATTCAAAAATATGGTGTCAGCAGGGCCGTGTTCCCTCTGAGACTCTGCATAGAATCTGTCCCCACCTTTTGCAAGCTTCTGATGGTGGCCGTAATCCCTGACATTCCCTGGGTTGCAGCTGTGTTGTTCTAGTCTCTGTCATCAGAAGGCCGTCTTGCCCCTAAGTCTGCTCTCTATGTCTCTTCTCTTTTTATAAGGACACTAGTCCTATTACATTAGGGGCCCCGCTACTCCAGTCTAACCCAATTTTAGCTTAACTAATTACATTTGTGATGACCTAATTTCAACATGTCTTTTTGAGGGGGATATGATTTGACCCATAACACCGCTCTTCCTGTGTGGTCACAGCCTGCCGCCATTGCTAATCTGATGAATCAGGTTGCGTGGGGGAAAGGCACTCAGCTGAATCTCCTCTGAGAGGCAGCGAGCTGATGGCTTCTTTTACTGCCCCTTCTTGGCCATTTCAGCTCTTCCAGCACCGTCCTAACTAGTTCCCTGAATTAAATTCTTACCATGGAACTCTTTTGTCTGGGCTTTAATTTTCTGATTAGACCTTGATGGCTATAGCAATAGAAGAGATGTTTCTTCTTGTTTGTTTCTTTTGTTTGTTTCATATTCCTGTTATTCTCTGTGAGTATTGGTTTAAAGAGTAACAGAGGATAATGCCAAACCTTCCCACTAGCTGAAGAATTAGAGCAGGTGGCTCTCTCCCCCAAATGAGAGCTGCCAAAACACATGTATTCACTTCAGAAAAACCCTTGAGCAGACTGATATACACCGTGAGGCAATAATCATGCTTAAATTTTCTTTTTTAAATTCTAAAGGGGTAAGACATCAGCTCTGAAATACAAAGGAGTGTCTAATAGATGTCAATCGTTTGGCCTCGTCAGAACGAGAAATAGAACGAATCAAAACAGCAACTTGGAATGTTTTTAATTTTCTTGGACTCTGCTACATCTCCCACATGGCATTATTATTTCTCAGTGAGTTGCTTTTGTTTTCATTTGGTGCAAACCTTTGTTTTCCTACAGAAAATTTCATGCCTGTGAAAGAGCCATCATAGTAGAGACAAGCTATGATGCCACAGAGCAGTTGTGGCTGAGAAACACTGAGATTATCTTTTCTGTCAGTCCCTGCAGGCATGATGGAGATGCTCTCTCTTTTGGTCCACTGGGTTAATTTAGCTCCCTTAAGACCTTGACAAAATGCCTTCTGTGGTGGCAATTTTGTTCCAGGAGAGCATTTTGTTAATTTTGTGCTATAAAATAAGTCTTGGGGTGCATGGGAAGTAAATGGTGATCCATGAATGGGCTATAAAATCTTCCTATAAAATGGTGGAGGACACTTTCTTAGGCTGAATCTTAGTGGCAATAAAATAAGGGCATATAAAAGGACTTCAGTTTTTAAATTTAGTTTTTATCTATTTAGAAACAGGGTCTCACTCTATCGCCAAGGCTGGAGTGCAGTAGTGTGATCATAGTTCACTGCAGCCTTGAACTCCTGGCCTCAAGTGATCTTCTCATCTTAGCCTCCCAAGTAGCTATGACTATGGGAGTGTGCCACCACGTCTGCCATCTGGTTATATATATATATATATATATATATATATATATATATATATAGTAGAGAAGGAGTCAATCTTGCTATGCTGCTCAGGCTATTTTTGAACTCCTGGCCTCAAGTGATCCTCCCACCTTCAGCCTCCCAAAGTGCTGGAATTACAGGAGTGAGGCACCATGCCCAGCCCAGTTTTAAAATTATTAATGTTGTATAGACATCTAAAGATAACCCAGAATGTGTAATTTGAATCATTAATTAATTAAGTTCACTATTTGTTCATTCATTCAGTCATTCGTTCACTCATTCATTCAGCAATGTTTACCCTGTGCCTGTTATATATGAAGCCTAACTCTAGATGATGGGAATATATAGTGAAAATATAGTAGAAAATAAGAAAGTCAAGGGTTTTGCTCTCACAGGCCTTGAACTCAAATAAAAGAAAAGACAATTAATTAGGAAACAAGAAAATGACAGTGAGTCATAAGGGCTTTAATAAAATTAAAAGAGGCAATGTGATAGAGATAGCTTGGGTGTTGCCTGGGAATCATCCTGGTTCCTCCCTTTCTCTTTGGGCAGGTGATAATGTTTGGCTTTGTGTCCCCACCCAAATCTCATCTTAAATTGTAATCCCCAGGTATTCAGGGAGTAACTTGATAGGAGGTGATTGGATCATGGGATCAGTTTCCCCCATGCCATTCTCATGATAGTGAGAGAGAGCTCACAAGATCTGATAGTTTTATAAGTGTTTGGCCAGTTCCTCCTTTGCTTACTCTCCCCTTGCTTGCCACCCCATGGAAGACATGGCTGCTTCTCCTTCTGCCATGATTGTAAGTTTCTTGAGGCCTCCCCCAGCCATGTGGGACTTTGAGTCAATTAAACCTCTTTCCTTTATAAAATTTCCCGGTCTTGGATAGTATTCTTTATAGCAGTGAGAAAATGGACTAATCCAGCAGGGAAAGCCTCTCCAAGGACATGTCACTTGGGCTGGGACTGAATGACAAGGAAGGGACAGCTTTGCAAAGACCTGGGGGAAGAACATTTCAGGCAGAGAAAACACGAAGCATAAATTCTGAAAAGTGGGAATAAACTCAAGGAGTTGGAGAACCATAAGCAGCCTGCACGTCTGAGTACGCTGAGTCGTGAAATATGAAATCAGATTAAGTCAGAGGTCAGCAGGCCAGGAAATGTAGGGTCTTGTTGGAGTTTCAACTTTATTTGGTCATCAGTGGGAACTTTTTGGAGGATTTTTAAAGTATGGAAGAGAAATTATGTAATCTATATGTGTAGAATAGACTTCAGAGAGGAAAGAATGAAACCACAGAGACCAAAGAATTGTCCAGTGAGAGATGGTCCCTGTATTGGTGATGGTGGCACTGGCAATGGAGGAGTGTGGACAAGTGCAAGGGGCATTTTGGGAGTAGCATTCACTAGAGTTAGCACTGAACTGGGTGATGGGGTGTGGTGGACAGATATTAGGATGACCTCTGTTTATCCTTATCTCCTGATATTCATGCCCTTGTGAAGTTTCCTGTTTTTGAATATGGGGTGAACCTGTGACTTGTTTCTAACCAACAGAATATAGAAACAATGATCACATGGCACTTCCATGAATGCAGTACGTAAGATCCAAGTATCTGTTTTGATAGCAGACTCTTTATCAGCTCTTACCCTTGCTGGCATTGATGAAGCAAGTTGCCATATGGAGAGGACATTATGGCAACAAATGATGTCTGGTCGATAGCCAGTAAGGACCTCAGGCCTTCCGTCCAGTAACCCACAAAGAACTGAATCCTGCCAACAACTGTGAGGAATTACATAATTCCCCACTTGAGCCTCAGATGAGACTGCAGTCTGGGCAACACCTTGATTGCAGCCTTGTGAGAGACCCTGAAGCAGAGGAAGCTGTGCCTGTTTTCCTGCCCACAGAAACTGAGATCAGAAGTATCCTTCAAGCCACCAAGTTTCTAGTAATATTGCTACACAGCAACAGATAATCATTACATGAAATAAGTAGAAATGAGGAGTCAAGAATGACTTCTAGGCTTGAACAACTGGGTAGGAGGTAGAATTACTTACTGAAATGGGGAGGCTTGGGGAAGAACAGGTTCAGGGAGAAATCAAGAGTAGAAGTTTCAAATAAGTGGTTGGATGCACACATAGGGAGTATAGTAGAGAGACGCGGTTGTCATCAGCCTATCAGTGGCATTTCCTTTATCCAGATGTGTAAAATCAATAGAGTAATTACCAGATCTCCCCGTTCAAGAGTGCTTTGTATGCTAGCCTAGGACATGGGTTCTTCTTTTCTACTCCTCCCCACTTCACTGTACTTTATTCCGCTACACAATGCTTTGGGACCGCTGCTAGCATCATATTCTCCTGCCTGTCTCCCTTTGTCCTTCACATCCTCCTGTTCTAGGTCCAGCTTTCGTAGCATCCTTTACCAAGATTTATTCCTGACAAGGGCTTCTTTCAGATCTTTGCGTTATCTCCTCATTTCCCAGACTGATCAAAACATGCTTTCCGCTGCTCATTCACCCAGGATTCTGCTACCAAATAGCAAATATATGTGGAGAGGTGGTGCTGTGTAAGGAATATGGATTTGGAGAAAGGTTGGAATTTGAACTGAAAATTGACTACTTATTGGCTGAAAAAGACACATAACATCTTCATTTTCTCATCTGTAAAATAATGATAGCAATGCCTCCCTCCTAATGTTTAAACATAAAATCACTGGAGATATAAAATGCCCAGTACAGTGCTTGGCACATAGTAGGTACAGTAAATCCTACCTATTATAATCAGACTGACTTTTTCTAAAGTGAAAAAATTCGATCTGGCCAACATATTCCCTTATAGCTCTTGTAGTCCCAAATTTAAAATAACTGTATTCAATTTCTTTCAATGCTCTAGTCTATTTTTATAACTATTTAAATATGTTCCAGACACATCTGTCTTTAAAAGAATTTTTTTCAATCGCTCCACTTTCCTCACTAGACAGCCTCATTATCTGTCCCCTTTCCTTCACAATCATGCTTGCTGAGCATTGTCTGCACTCTGTCTTTATTGCCTTGTGGCTACTTCTTGCATTCTATACAGTGTGCTGCACCTACTGGGCTTTTTTTTTTTTCTTGAGACAGAGTCTTGCTCTTTTGCCAGGCTGGAGTACAATGGTGTGATCTCGGCTAACTGCAACCTCCCTCCGCCTCCCGGATTCAAGTGATTCTTCTGCCTCAGCCTCCCGAGTAGCTGGGACTGCAGGTGCATGCCACCATGCCCAGCTAATTTTTGTATGTTTAGTAGAGATGGGGTGTCACCATATTGACCAGGCTGGTCTTGAACTCCTGACCTCTCATGATCTGCCAGCCTCAGCCTCCCAAAGTGCTGGGATTACAGGCGTGAGCCACCACTCCTGGCCTACTGGGCTACTTTTAAGGTTGTACTTCCAATGTCACCAAAGGCATTGCTGTTACTAAACCCAATGGATATTTTTCAGTCCTTATCTTACCTGAGCTCTTTTTAGCAATTAATTGTATAGACCACACTTCATTGGTGTAACATCCTCTTCCATCTGTGTTTCCCATAGGTGTTCTTCATTCCTATGGCTTCAGTGACTATCCATGGGCTTATGTTTTCAGTCTAGCTCTCTCCTGGGCTCCTGAGCTGCAAACCCAGCTCTGTTCTGGATCCCTCAAGCTCTTGTTACTCAACCAAATTTACTACTTTCCCATGAAACTGCTTCTTCCCTCATTCAATCTGTATGAATGGTGCTACAGAGATTCAGCTTCTTAAGCCAGAAACCCTAAAGTCACACACATCCTCACCACCTACTCCTTTTTCACTTCAAATCCCTGTTGATTGTTGAGTTGCTGTGTTCTGTAGATTCTGCTTCCACAGCAACTGTGGAATCTGACTGGAAAGGGGCAAACCTGAAAGCAAGATGATCAGGGGGTGGGCAGGTGCAGTGATCCAGTCAGTGATGAGGAGGCCCCATGTATTAATCTATTTTCACACTGCTGATAAAGACACACCAGGGACAGGGAAGAAAATGGGTTTAGTGGACTCACAGTTCCATGTGGCTGAGGAGGCCTCACAGTCCTGGTGGAAGGTGAAAGGCACTTCTTACATGGCCCTGTACAGCAAGAGAGAATGAGCTTGTGTAGGGAAATTCCCGTTTTTAAAACCATCAGATCTCGTGAGACTTATTCACTAGCACGAGCGAAGGGAACTGTATTTGAGGAGGAATGGGAGGGATTTGAGCGTGTTCATAAAGCAAGGGGAAACCTTTAAAGTGGGCAGTTGAAAATATAAGTTAGAGCCAGGTACGGTAGCTCGCTTCTGTAATACTGGCACTTTGGGAGGCCTAGGTGGGGGGATCACAAGGTCAGGAGTTCGAAACCAGCCTGGTCAACATGGTGAAACCCTGTCTCTGCTAAAAATGCAAAAATTAGCCGGGCATGGTGGCAAGTGCCTGTAATCCCACCTACTCGGGAGGCTGAGGCAGGAAAATCACTTGAACCCGGGAGGTGGAGGTTGCAGTGAGCCGAGATTGCAACACTGCACTCCAGCCTGAGTGACACAGCAAGACTTTGTCTCTAAAAAAGAAAAGAAGAATAAGAAAGAAAGAAAATATAAGTTAGATGGAGATTCTTGAGAAGACAAAAGGTCATGAAGATAGGGCTCTGTGTTGACAATTGAATCTGAAAAGTGAAAACAAAACCAAAAGCTAGGGCTCTTCTTCTTTGGAAACTGGACAAAGGAAGAAAAGTCAGCGTAGCAGATATGGTTTTTGCTCCATCCAGCTCTCTTGGTCACCCAAGGACTTGCACAATGGGTCCCTGAGCATGGTAGTCACAGTGGTAAAGATGGATGTGACAGACACGTGGGCCAACAGCATGGGCTCCAATTCACCAGATCTGCCTAGATTCTATCAGTGCCAGAAATGAGAGGCCTGCAGCAAGCGCTGAGTATGGCAACATCTCTTAAGGAGACAAACCATTAGTGCTAAATTAATTCCATGGGATGGCTTCCACCCTGAAGTGAGCAGTAATTTGTCTTTATTCTGATACATATTCTGGGTATGGGGTCGCCATCCCTGCCTGCACTGCTTCACTCAGTATCATTAACTGAGGGCACAAAGAGTGCCCTGAACCATGGGATCCACTTTACGGGGAATGAGGTTTGATAATGGGCATGTTGCCATGAGATCCACTGGTCCTATCAAAAACCGTATTATCCCTAGAAGTTGTCAGCCTGACAGAATATTGGAATGGCCCCTGAGAGGCTCAGCAAAGATGCCAGTGGTGTGCCATCCCAGTGGTGTGGTGGGGCAAGATGTGGTATACACTGAACCAAGAGCAATTATAGGGTGCTGTGTCCCCAGTAGCAACAATATACAATCCAGAAATCAAGGAGTAAAAGTAATGTCATCATCTTCACTTCCAGAACTTTCTTGGAGTTTTTGTGCATCATTTTCCAAAATTTTAAGGTCTATTGTATTACAAGATGAGGCCTTCAGGGATGGAACGTTTCCACCAGGTTCTACTGAACCTTGTAGCCTGGTTAATTTGAACCTCCATGCTGATAAGCATTTACTCTGCTGGCATGAGTAACTGATGTTGGTTACGACAATCCAGAGAGGCTGATGCGTAAAGGCACAGGAATTACTGTACTTGGAACTCAAGAGCTAGATTCTCTGGGGGTACTTCTGGTTGTTTCTATGTCTGCTGATGACAATGAAAGAACAATTGTAGCAACCAGGCCTGATAACAGGGCAAAGTCTCCAGAAGTTCAGATCCTTCAGGGACCAAAGTCTGGTTCTGACCTGATACGCCAACTAAGACCAGCAAAAAAGTCAGCAAAAGGGAGAAGAATCAAACACAGGTGGTAGAAGAAGGAGTCGATGAGTATTAATTATGGCCTCAGATCCAACTGCAGCATCAGGATATTGGCCCATCCCACTCACCTCCCTGTTATAAGTCTTCTTGGGCTTGCAAGTGGCCACCAATTTGAAGGATCAGTGACAGAATAGAATGGAATTATTCTAGGACACACATGGATCGGAAGGCTGCACGGTGGACTCGAACAGAGTCCAGGGCCCTCACCATGTCTTTTCCTGTCTGATGGTTTCCTGCCTGTCTCTGCCTGAGAACATATTATGGCTGCAGAGTATGCTCCACTTGCATACAGGGCAGGCGTGCAGTGATGGAGAATTCCTGTCTCCAGGAATGACTCTTAACCAATGAGAAATGGGAACTAGGGATCAATACCCCAATTATCTCACTGCTCAGTGGGGGGGATTCGGAAGCATGGTCCACACAGTCTCTTACAGGACTGCACACTAGCCCGCAGCACAACGGTCTCTAATGCCTCCTTTGCTCACTTCCCTTTTTTCTCACCCTTGCTTCCCCATGCCCTCACAGTGACTCTTGGTGTCACTTCCCAAAGAAAATTTGCACTCAAAGACTTGTCTTGGAATCAACTTCTGGGCAAACCCAAATTTTATTCGTTTCCTGTGGCTACTGTAGTAAATTACACAACCTGGGTGGTTTGGAGAGTTCACAATCAGTCTGGGCTGAAATCAAGATGTTGGCAGAGCCACGCTCCCTCCAGAGGCCCTAGGCGGATTCTGTTCCTTGCCTCTTCCAGCTAGCATGGTAGTCACAGTGGCAAAGACGGATGCAATAGGTGTGTGGGCCCACAGCATGGCTCCAGTTCACCAGATCTGCCTGGATGCTGTGAGTGCTGAAAACAAGAGACTTGCAGCAAGCCCTAGGTAAGGCACCATTTCTTAAGGAGATGGACCATTAGTGCTAGATTAGCACTGTAGCCACTAATGGAGTGACTACAGTGCTGGCTGCTGGCATTCCTTGGCTTGTGGCTGCATCATTCCAGTCTTTGCCTTCATCCTTTGGTTCTTTTCTCTGTGTCTGAGTATGAAATCTCCCTCTACCTTATAAGGAAACTTGTGAGGATATGCAGGGCCCACTGTGATAATACAGGATGATCTCCATATCTTAAAATCCTTGACTTAATCATATTTGCAAAGACCCTTTTATTCAAATAAGGTAACATTTACAGGTCCTGGGATTCGACCTGCTCTCTGGGGGGGGCTGTGGCAGGGTGGGGGAGGGGAGATTATTCTGCCCACCACACAAACTAAGACAGATGGACATAGACGTAGATATAAAAGTTATGCATAGGGTAGCTTGGCAGTAGTGAGTTTATGTCAGTAGTAGTGGTAGGTATATTGGTGCCAGATTGCATAGACCTTGAAAGTCAGACCAAAAAGACTACCCTATACTCTTTAGATAAGATATTACAGAGTGGAGTATATCCCAGCGAGCATTATCTTCCTAAATTTACACTTGAGAAAATAGGTTGAGACAGAAGTTAAGTAACTTAAAGTTTATGAAATTCATATGTGGTGGGTTGGAATCCAAAGCAAGGTCTATTTGGTTCATAAGCAGTGCTTTTTTCCATTT
This sequence comes from Ateles fusciceps, assembly GCA_036589455.1. Lineage (NCBI taxonomy): Eukaryota > Metazoa > Chordata > Mammalia > Primates > Atelidae > Ateles > Ateles fusciceps. The sequence continues at coordinate 3,525,105 of JAZHEH010002229.1, forward strand.
TACTACACTGCCTGCTTAAGTGGGTTAGAAGGGGATGAACGCTTATTAAAATACTCTCTTATTAACATGATTCTGGCTCTGGAAAACAGGAAGGATTCAGAGAGAGCAATTAGAGGCAGGAAACATATCCTGAACTGGCCCCTCGCTGGGCATGACCTCCACTTGTCTGGGGCCCCTGCGAAGTGTCCTGGTTGGAGTGAGAGCAGACGTGCACATGCAATCTGCTATGGTCATTATGAACTATTCTTCTGCAGATCCTGTTGAAGTTAATTTGCAGAAAGAAATAGAAACACCATTAGAAGCAGCTTCAAAATTTTTTATTGACATTGGCTTTTAACTCTGTTTAATGTGCCCATCGCTCATTCACATTTTATGAATAAGTAGGGATTTATATTGAGATTTATACTCATATGCAGAAAATACTTTTTTTAAACTTCTGTAGGTGCTTCAGCAAGAGACAAACTATTTTTTGTTTGAGAAAGTATATGTGTGTGAGAGTAAATATGAGAATATTACATGCCTTTGGGAGTACGGTTGTGCATAAGGATATTCTGATCAATAACGGGTCACATATACAATGATGGTCTTGTGGGGTTATAATGGAGCTGAAAAGTTCCTATTACCTAGAAATGTCATAGCTGTCTTATGTTGTAGCACAACATGCTACTCATGTGTTTGTGGTGATGCTGGTGTAAACAAAACTACTGTGCTGCCATCATAAAAAAAACTAGCCCATATCATTATTTATTGTATATAATACTTGATCATGATAGTAAATAACTATGTTACTGGTTTATGTATTTACTATGCTATACTTTTCATTATTATTTTAGAGTGTACTTCTACTTATAAAAAAAAAGTTAACTGTAAACATTGCTTAACTGTTAACCGTTAACTGTAACTTAACTGTCAACGGTAAAAGCCTCAGGCAGGTCCTTCAGGAGGTTTCCAGAAGAAGCATTGTTATCACAGGAGATGACAGGTCCATGCCTGTTGTTGTCCCCCGAAGACCTTCCAGTGGGACAAGGTGTGGAGGTGGCAGACAGTGACAGTGATGATCCTGACCCTGAGTAGGCCTGGCTAATGTGTGTGTTCATGACTTAGTTTTTAACAAAAAAGTTTAAAATTTTCTAAAAAATTTAACATAGAAAAAAGCTTATTGAATAACGAGATAAAGAAAGAAAATATTTTTGAAGAGCTGTACAATGTGCTTGTGTTTTAAGCTAAGTCTTTTAAGAAAAGAGTCAAAAGAATTAAAAGTTTATAAAGTAAAAGTTACAGTAAGCTAAGGTTAATTCATTATTGAAGAAAGAAAATCTTTAAATAAATTTAGTGCCGCCTAAGTGTGCAGTGTTTTTAAAGTCTACCACAGTTATAGTAAGTATAGAATCCTAGACCTTCACACTCACTCATCACCCACTCACTGACTCACCCAGAGCAAACGTCCAGTCGTATAAGCTCCATTCATGGTAAATGCCCTCCAAAGAAATATCATTTTTTATTTTTAATGCTGTATTATTACTGTACCTTTTCTATGTTTATAAATGTTTAGATATACAAACACTTACCAATGTGTTACAATTGCTTACAGTAACGTGCCATACGGATTTGTAGCCTAGAGCAATAGGGGGTGCCTTGTAGCCTAGGTATGTAGTAGGCTAGACCATGCAGGTTTGTGTAAGTACATTCCGATGTTCACACAAAGATGGAAATGCCTGATGACACATTTTCCATCATTAAGCCACACATGAATGACTATGTGAGTGAAAGTACCTATGTGTGTCTACATGTGTCAATAAATATATATATATACATGTAAGTTTGTATATATATGTATTATATGTATATATAATAATTTATGTATAATAGTTTATATATAATGTGTGTATATATTATATATATATATATATATATATATATATATACTTTTTTTACTTAATTACAAAACATTAGTAAAGAAACATCCCTCTTGGTAAGAGTCAGACTCCTAGTAAATACTCATCTCCTTGAATAAAACCTCAGGGTCTAGAAGCACGCAAAAAGCTTCCACATGCCTGAAATTGTTTATAGAAAGGCACTTCACCAAGCCACATTCTCCTTCTTTCAGCCCCCAGTCTTAATGGCAATTATCTACTGTATATATTTTTGTAATATGCCTAGCCATGTGGTTTCCTGTTCCACGGAAAATTAGAAGTAGAAAGTACAGTGAGAACACAGGGGAGCATTAGAAGTCATAAGCGAAGAGCACAGGAGCTGCTTGATGTGGCCAGGTAAACTGAAGGACTAAGTTCACTCCGTTCCCACCCAGAAATGGGACATATTGTGACGATGATCCTGTGTAAACATGTGGTTAATTATGTTGAGTATCCTGTATTTCAGAAACCAGAAAAGTGAATAATATATTTTAAATGCTATTTACATCATAATGGTTCAGTTCTTTAAAGCTTTATTTTTGAATAGATGAGCTTTAGTTAGAATATTGGCTGGTGGGAAAGAACTTCTTTCCTAAAACAAGTAGGAGATCACTACAGATAATGTTTCTCATCTAAAACGCTAAGTAGGTAGGTCAGAGTGGTGGACTGAGCACACAGGTCTGCTACCCTGTATTTCCCTCTTCACTCTGAGTTCTTTCCAGTGACAGGAAAAGGATGTCTTTTAAGACTACATTCAGCCAGGCACAGTGGCTCACGCCTGTAATCCCAGCACATTGGGAGGCTGAGGTAGACAGATCACGAGGTCTGGGGTTCGAAACCAGCCTAACCAACATGGTGAAACCCTGACTCTACTTAAAAATACAAAAATTAGCCAGGTGTGGTGGCACACACCTGTAATCCCAGCTACTCAGGAGGCTGAGGCAGGAGAATCGCTTGAACCCGGGAGGTGGAGGCTGCAGTGAGCCAAGATAACGTCATGACCCTGCAGTCTGGGTGACAGAGTGAGACTCTGTCTCAAAAACAAAAAAAAAAGAACACCTTCATGACAGCACAGGAAGAATAGAGGTGACATTGAGAGGTCCTGAAATTAAAATGAATTTTTGGAAGATAGAAAGCAGATGCGATTAAATTGACAAAAATTGAGAAAACCACAGCCCAACATGTGCACAGAAAAAAACTTACCAGGAAGACAAAAGCAGTTGTAGAGAAACTCCAAGCTCAGTATCAACAATTACAGAGAGTAGAAGGAGGCCCTCTGGCAATGATCAGGGTAATTAAAGACTTGCCTGCAGAACGCAGGGCTCCGCTGCCAGTGACTCCCTCCTCAACTGAAGAGGAAACCCACACTGACCACCTATGTGGCATTAATTCCTCCAGTTCTTCATCCTTAGGCATAAATCGACATGCTTAAGGAAGGAAACTGTTAAATTAAAAAGGAAGTAAGAGGAAGAGACAGAACATTGACCCTAGAGAAAACAGAAAATCCACAATCGAGAAATGAACTGCAAGCTTTCTATTTAATATTCTCCAGAGGATTCAAGATGACGGTGTCTCCTAAAACAAGACTAGGCTTCTATGGGAAAGAAACAGGACAAGTAAGAGTTCTTAGGATTATGGAATTACAAACACAGAGCACTTACTGGAAGGAATGAATAGAAGAACAAGCATAATAAAGACAAATTTGTGATCTAAAACATAGATCAGAACATTTTTTTTTTCTGCAAAAGGCCAGATTTTAAATATTTTTGGTTTTCCAGGCTATGTTGTCTCTGTCACAACTACTCAACTCTGCCAGGGTAGTGGGCAAGTAGTCATTGACAATATACAAACAAGAAAGGGTTTGTTTACAAAAATATTTCACCTTTATTTACAAAAACAGGTGGTGGACTGGATTTGGCCCAATAACTTGTGACCTATAAGGTAAAACCAAGGGAATATTCCAAAACATAGAGCAAAAACATAAAAACATGGGGAGAGAGTTAAAAGACATGAAAGCTCATTTCAAGAGTTCCAATATATCTAATAAGCTTTCCAGAAATAGAAAAAAATTAAATGGAGAAAATTATAAAGAAAAATAAATTAAAATTTATCATAGCAGAAGAGAAACACAGATTTTTTTTTTTTTACATAAAAAAGAGCCACCCAAGTATATTGTAAGAGAAACACAAATTGATTAAAATGCATCTAGAATGTATCTTTTTGTGTGTGTGTAACATTCTCACTTTGTCGTCCAGTACAGTGGTGCGATCATGGCTCACAGCATTCTCCCACCTTGTCCTCCCAAGTAGCTGGGAACACAGGTATTTGCCACTACGCATGGGTAATTTTTGTATTTTCCATAGAGACAGTCTCGCTGTGTTATCCATGCTGCTCTCATACTCCTAGGCTCACACACTCCTCGCATCATGGCCTCCCAAACTACTGGAATTACAGGCATGAGCCACTGCATCCAGGCTAGAATGTATCTTTATGAAATCTTAGAGCTATAGCATATACAGAGATTTCTAAGAACTCCTAGAGGAAAAATAGATTACTTATATAGAAATTAGAATTATGTTGTCATTGACATTCTTACTGAAAACTGAATATTAAAAAAAAATCTGGCCGGGCGCAGTGGCTCACGCCTGTAATCCCAGCACTTTGGAGGCTGAGGCAGGCAGATCACAAGGTCAAGAGATGGAGACCATCCTAACCAACATGGTGAAACTCAGTCTCTACGAAAAATGCAAAAATCAGCTGGGCGCGGTGGTGTGCGTCCGTAGTCCTGGCTACTTGGGAGGCTGAGGCAGGAGAATCACTTGAACTCGGGAGGCAGAGGTGGAGGCTGCAGTGAGCTGAGAGCGTGCCACTGCACTCCAGGCTGGGGACAGAGCGAGACTCCATCTCAAAAAAAAAAAAAAAAAAAAATCCAGTCAGGCATGGTGGCTCATACCTATAATTCCAGTACTTTTGGAGGCCAAGATGGGAGGATCACTTGAGCCCAGGAGTTCAAGACTAGTTCAGGCAACAGGGAGAGCCCTAGTCTCTACAAAAGAAAAAAAAAAAAGCCATATGTGGTGGCCAGTGGCTGTAGTCCCAGCTGCTTATGAGGCTGAGATGGGAGGATAACTTGAACCCCGTAGGTTGAGGCTGCAGTGAGCTGTGATTGCACCACTGCACACCAGCCTGGGCAACAGAGTGAGACCCCATCTCAAAAGAAAAAAAATTCTGAGGTGTTCTGAGGAAAAATTATTTTTAAACCAATTGTTTTATACTCAACCAAAGAGCACTCAAATGGTAGGGCAATGATGTAAAAGTATTGGTAAACATTCAAAGACTCAGAAACAGACCTTCTCTAGAGTTACGATTTGTTCAAGTTTTATTTACTACAAAATGGCAATTTGATCTAAGAAAAAAAATACATAAAACATAGTTTAAATAATGGTATGTAAAATATCTAGGATAATTTTAAATTAAATAAAATACATGGCGATGCCATCAAACCTTCAACTTTATCTTAAGTTCAGAGGTTGCAGTTTGCCTCTCTCCCCCAACCCCCAACAGTTTTATGTTGTATGTAGACATTGTGCCATTAAATCCAACAATAAGTCACTGTCAGATATATTACATACATACTAGCACTTAAATCAGCATCTCTGTATCCTAGATCCCCAGGTGATCCCTTTCACTACCACCCCCAGGTGATATGGAGGTGATCCTGGCCTGAATAAGGCTTGACACCTGAGGTAGACTGAGAATGGCTTCCAAAGATATGTTCACATCTTCATTCTGGAAGCCTGTAAATGTGACCTCATTTGGAAATAGGGTCTGTGCCTATATGCCTAAGTTAAGGTTCTTCACTGAGGTAAGAGAGTCTTCACAAGCATCTTTATAAGGAAGAGACAGACACAAACAGAGGAGAAGGTGATGTGAAGATGGAGGCAGGGAATGGAGTAGTAATGAAGGGTGAGGAGGCGCAGCAATGTTGGCAACACCAGAAGCTGGACATGGTGAAGAGGAAACGCCCCTGGAGCCACTGGAGGGAGCCTGGAGCTGCTGCCACGTTAATCTCAGACCTGGCCTCCAGAGGAAAAGTTTTAGCTCACCAAGTGTGCAGTAACTTATCATTGCAGCCACAGGAAACTAATATAATACCCTTTAACTGACACCACACATGAATACACACTATACAGAACTGTGTTACTCCCCACCTCTGGCTTTGTTATGTCCGTACTTGCTATGTTACTCCCCATATCCGGCCATGTTATTCCAACCATCTCTGGCTATGTTACTGTCCCATATCTTGCTATGTTACTTCCCCCATATCTGGATATGTTACTCCCCCATATGTGGCTATGTTACTCCTCATATCTGGCTGTGTTACTCCCCCCGTATTTGGCTTAGTTACTCACTATCAATGGCTATGTTATTCCCCTGATATCTAGCTATGTTACTGTCTCTATATTTGGCTATGTTACTCCCCCTCATATCTGAGTATGTTACTCTCCATCTCTGGCTATGCTACTTCCCCATGTGTGGCTATGTTACTCCCCTCATATATGGCTATGGTATTTCCATCGTATATGGCTATGTTACTCCCTGATATGAGACTATGTCACTTTCCCCATATCTGGCTAAGTTACTCCGCATCTCTGGCTGTGTTACTCCCCCATATGTGACTATGTTAGTCTCCCCATATGTGGCTATGTTACTCCCCTCATATATGGCTAGGTTACTCCCTGTATGAGGCTATGTCACTCTCCCCATGTCTGGCCAAGTTACTCTCCTCATATCTGGCTATGTTACTCTCCCCATCCCTGGCTATGTTACTCCCTTCATATATGGCTATGGTACTTCCACATACGTGGCTATGTTACTCAATCCATATCTGTCTATTTGAGGGCTACTTCGCTCACATATGGCTATGTTACTCCCCCATATGTGGCTATGTTACTCTCCCCATCTCTGGCTATGTCAATCCGCTCATATCTGGCTATGTTACTCCCAGAGATATTGCTCTGTTATTCCCCATATCTGGCTATGTTACTTTACATCTCTGGTTATGTTACTCCCTCTATATTTGGCTAGCTATGTTATGTTCCCCAATTCTGGTTATGTTACTTTCCCCATATCTGGCTATGTTACTCACCCGTATCTGACTATGTTTCTCCACTTACGTCTGGCTATGTTATTCCTCATCTCTAGCCTATGTTACTCCCCCTCAGATCTGTATGTAACTCCCCCATGTGTGGCTATGTTACTCTCCACATATCTGGCTATGTTACTTACCAATCTGTGGATATGTTACTCCCTCTATATTTGGCTCCTTTACTCCCCTCATATCTGGTTATGTTACTCTCCATCTCTAGATACATTACTTTCCCTATATTTGTCTATGTTACTCCCCCATATGTTATTATGTTACTCTCCCCATATCTATGTTATTCCTCATCTCTGGCTATGTTACTTCCCCATATGTTATTTATGTTACTCTCCTCGTATCTGGCTATGTTATTCTCCCATATGTGGCTTTGTTACTCCCCCATAGGTGGCTCTGTTACTGTCCCCATGTCAGGTTACTCCCTCATATGTGGCTATGTTAGTCTCCCAATATCTAGTTATGTTACTCTTATGGCTATGTTACATTTCCATATGAGGCTATGTTACTCTCCACATATATGGCTACGTTACTCCCCCATAGGTGGCTGTGAGACTCTTTCCAGGTCTGGCTATGTTACTTACCCATATCTGGCTATGTTATTCCCCCCATATGTGGCTATGTTACTATACTGTAGAAGGCTATGTTACTCTCCCCATATCTGGCTATGTTACTCCCTTCATATCTGGCTATGTTACTCCCCCTCATATATGGCTATGTCACTCCCCCTTATGAGGCTATGTTACTTGCCCCACATCTGGCTATGTTACTCCCCCACATGAAGCTATGTCACTCTCCCCATATCTGGCTAAGTACTCCTCATCTCTGGCTATGTTACTCTTCCATATGTGGCTATATTTGTCTCCCCATATCTGGCTATGTTACTCCCCATCTCTGGTTATGTTACTTCCTCTATATTTGGCTATGTTAATCCCCCATATGTGGCTATGTTACTCTCTTCATCTCTGCCTATGTTACTTCCATCATGTCTGGCTATGTTACTCCTCTCATATCTAGCTATGGTACTTCCCCATATGTGGCTATGGTACTCTGCCCATGTCTGGCTATGTTACTCCCCTCATATCTGGATATGTTACTCCCCCATATGTGGCTATGTTACTTTCCCATATCTGGCTATGTTACACCCCTCTTATCTGGCTCTGCTACTTCCCTGCATGAAGCAATTACACTCTCCACATATCTGGCTAAGTTACTACTCATCTATGGCTATGCTATTCCTCCACATGTGGTGTCCCTGTTATCTGGCTATGTTACTCCCCCATATGTGGCTGTGTCTACTCCACCTATATCTGGCTATGTTACTCCCCCCATATCTGACTGTGTTTCTCCACCTGTATCTGACTATGTTATTCCTCATCTCTAGCTATGTTACTGCTCTCACATATGGCTGTGTTACTTCCCCATATGAGGCTCTCCCCATATCTGGCTGTGTTACTACTCTCATATCTGGCTATGTTACACCCCCATATGAGGCTATGTTACTCTCCCCATCTCTGGCTATGTTATTCACCTCATATCTGAATATGCTACTCCCCCCCATATGTGGCTATGTTACACTCTCCATATCTGGCTATGTTACTCCCTTCATATCTGACTATGATACTCCTCTCTTATCTGTCTCTGCTACTCCCCCCACATGAGGCGATTGCACTCTCCACATATCTGGCTAAGTTACTCCCCATCTCTGGCTATGTTATTCCCCCACATGTGACTATGTTAGTATTCCCATATCTGGCTATGTTAGTCCCCCATATGTGGCTATGTTACTCCCCCCCATATCTGACTGTGTTTTTTCACCTATTTCTGGTTATGTTATTTCGCATCTCTAGCTATGTTACTCCCCCTCATATCTAGCTATTTTTCTCCCCAATACGTGGCTATGTTACTCTCCCTATCTCTGGCTATGTCACTCCCAATCTCTGGCTATGTTACTACCTCTATACTTGACTATGTTACTCTCCATCTGTAGCTATGTTACTTTCCCTATATCTGGCTGTGTTACTCCCTCATATGTGGTGATGTTACTCTCCTCATATCTGGCTATGTTACTCACCCATATGTGGTTATGTTACTCTCCCCATATCTGGCTATGTTACTCCCCTCATATCTGGCTATGGTAGTCCCCAGTAAGAGGCTATGTCACTCTCCCCATATCTGCCTGAGTTATTTCCCACCTCTGACTATGTTACTTTCCATATATAGCTATGTTAGTTAGTCTCCTCATATCTGGGTATTATACTCCCCTTATATATGGCTATGTTACTCCTTCATATGTGGCTATGTTACTCTTTCATATGAAGCTACATTATGCTCTCCATCTCTGGCTATATTACTCCTCTCATATCTGGCTATGTTAATCCCCCATATGTGGCTATGTTACTCTTCCCATGTCTGGCTATGTAACTCCCCTGATTCCTGGCCATGATACTCCCCAAAATGTGGCTATGTTATACTCTTCATATGTGGCTATGTTACTCCCCCTCATATCTGGCTATGTTATTCCCCCATATGTGGTTGTGTTACTCTTCCATATCTGGGTATGTTATTCCCCTCATATCTGGCTATGTTACTTCCCCACATGAGGCAATGGCATTCTCCACATATCTGGCTAAGTTACTACTCATCTATGGCTATGCTATTCCTCCACATGTGGTGTCCCTGTTATCTGGCTATATTACTTCCCCATATGTGGCTATGTTACTTCCTCCATATCTGTCTATGTTACTCCTCCCTTATTTGACTATGTTACTCCGCCTATATCTGGCTATGTTACTCTCCCCATATCTGACTATGTTTTTTCACCTATATCTGGCTGTGTCATTTCCCATCTCTAGCTATGTTAGTCCTCTCATATCTAGCTATGTAACTCCCCCAAATGTGGCTAGATTACTCTCCCAATCTCTGGCTACTCCCTCTATACTTGGCTATGTTACTCCCTCTATACTTTTCTATATTACTTTCCCTATACCTGGCTATGTTACTTCCCATATTTGTTTATGTTACTCTCCCCATGTCTGACTATGTTACTCCCCATCTCTGGCTATGTTCCTCCACTATATATGGCTATGTTACTCACCCATATGTGACCATATCTGGCTATGTTACTCCCGCATATCTGGCTATGTGTCCCCACCTATATCTGGCTATGTTATTCCCATCTCTAGCTACATTACTTGCCTCATATCTAGCTATGTAACTCCCCCCATATGTGGCTATGTTACTCCCAATCTCTGGCTATGTTAATCCCTGTATACTTGGCCAAGTTACTACCCTCATAGCTGTCTATGTTACTCTCCATCTCTAGCTATATTACTTTACCTGTATCTGGCTATGTTATTCCCCCATATGTGATTATGTTACTCTCCCTATATCTGACTATGTTATTCTCCATTCTGGCTATGTTCCTCCCCCACATGTAGCTGTGTTACTTTCTCCCTCTCTGGCTGTGTTACTCCCCCCATAAGTGTCTATGTTACTCTTTCCATATCTGGCTATGTTTTGCTACTCTTATATGGCTATGTTACTCCTTCATATGTGGGTATTTTACTCTCCCTATCTCTATGTCACTCCCCCTCATATCTTGCCATGTTACTACCCCACATGTGGCTATGTTACTCTCTCCATATCTCACTATGTTACTTTCCATCTCTGGCTATGTTACTTTCCTTATATCTGACTATGTTACTCCCCCTCATATCTGGCTATGTTTCTCCCTGCATCTCGGCTGTGTTATGTTGCCAATTTGCCAAATACCATTATTGTTTTTGCAACAATGTCAAACAAAACTAGGTGAAAAGCACCTTTGTTAAAAGCTTGGCTTAGAGTCATTGATCTTGGTTAAAGTTTTGAAAAAGTAATCTGGGGACAATTGCCAATTTGGAACTGGAATGGAATAAGGTTGAGTGTGTTTGAGGTCCCTATTTGGTGGTTTCATCTGGTTTTATTTTTAGGTTTCTTTTTGCTTTTTAATTCTTCAAACAAAACAATTGAACTTTGGGGCTTATTCTGGCAAGATCTGTATTTGTAGTTTCTTGTTCAATTTCTGTTTTATTGATTGTGGGTTTTACAGCCTTCCCTCCACCCTCTTTATAGCACCTTGGGTAGTTCTAAGCACTGGGACTAGATTATTAGGATTGGAGCTTTTCTTAGGCACCAACAAGGCATGAACTGTGAGCATTTTCTTCCACACTGGGATATTCGGTCCTGTTAGTACAGTTACCTAACTGGGAACACCTTGATACAGTTAAGGTTAATGACCTAATAACAACAGAAAGCATTTTTACAGATGAATGGGTTGTTGTAATTGTTGCAGCAATAACATATTGCACATGAGTGTTCAATCTGCCTTAGCACCACCCAGCCTGAGCACCATCCAATAGGCTGACTGAGAGAAGAAACATTTTGCTTTCAAATAGCTTAAACAACATCACTAGTGAATTCCTGAGTGTCGGGAACACCTGTCGTACGTAAAGCCTGCTGAGGCAGAAAATATCAAGTCCACAGCATTTCCCATTTCTCCAAGACTGGGGATAGCAGTTTGCCTCAGATTTTATCCTGTGTGCAATTTGCACTTTGAGAGTTCGGTTGACCTTTGCAGAAGCAGCACCTACTCTTTTAGGTCACTTAATGAGCACCAATTAACTAATGACTTTACTGTGAACCTCTAGTAAATTAACTAACGGAAACAGGACATTGTGACCTCAGCCATCATGCGTCATTTATTACCCACGTAGCACATTAACTTAAGGGCCCTATGAATACCGGAGGGCTGCCTTCTGTAGTCATGGGGAGCACTCTTCTGGATCTCAAGCCGAAATTGATCTTTCCATAAAAATGTTTCTCTCAACTAAAATGGAATGAGAAGGGTTTTCCGGAGGGTACAGTTCCTGTTTTAGAAAACTCTCAGGCTGTCAGGACACCCTCAAGTACTCTTTCACTTGTTGGCATCCTGAGGCCTGGAAGAGTTAACATCCCTTTTGCACTGAGCTAGAGTCATGTCTGTGACATTAATGAAAGGAATTTTTTATTATCTCACTTCCTAGATAGGGAAACTACATTCTGAACACAGGAAATGGTCAAATTCACACCATGAATTATGTTGCAATAAAAACGAATCTCGGTGGGGCACAATGGCTCATGCCTGTAATCCCAGTACTTTGGGAGACTAAGGCAGGAGGAGACTAAGACCAGGAGTTTGAGACCAGCCTGGGCAACATAGCAAGATCCTATCTCTGCAAAAAAAAAAAAAAAAAAAAATAATAATAATAATAAAGGAATCTTGTTCTCATGAAGCACAGCTTTGGACAACAAACAAGAAGTGAGGACTGATGGGGTCAGAGGAGTGAATCTATGGTGGAAGCGGTTATCAGCTCCAGCCATCCTTTTAAAGTTCCTTTTTAAATTATCTTTTTCCCCCTCTCCCTTTCTCTTTGTAAAGTTTTATTCTGTTTTCTTGCTTGTGACAAGTTTTCCATTTACTGCTTAATGTGAAGTGGTCTGATGATAGAGATTGTGTTCAAATAGACATGGAGAAAAACATTCCATGTTCGGGAGGTTTAATCATTTACATGATGTGCTACTGATATTTTTAAATGTCATGCTCTTCTGGTTAGAGTTTGTAATCTGGGGCCTGCAATATGATGCGACCCAAATCAGCCCTCTTCAGTGAGGTGACACATCAGCTCGACATGGGGCAGGAGGCAGGTGGCTGCATCTGGGCAACCAGCTGGGTGATTCCTCCAGGTTTGCTCTCCGTGTTTTTCCCTCTGGCCCTCAGCAGGAAGCCAGCATCTATTTGAGCTGTTGCTGCCTCAGCCATGTGCATAATTTGCCCAATGAAAAAAAAATCCTTACTCTTAAACTTAGGTAAATTATTCTAACAAGAGAAAACAAAACGGCTTCTTGGCAGGTGAGGAACCTGTTCATGTGAGATCATTTGTTTTCCTTTTTGCTTTTCTCCAACAGTTTACTTAAAGGACACCCACAAATAGAATGTCACAGTCCTGGGAAATTGTTTCACAAGTATTTCACTGAGTACTTGGTAACTAAGAAAGTACAAAAATGAATCAAACACAGTCCAGACCACAGCCTCAAGGAGCAAATTATCTACAAGAGGAGTTACAAATGCCAATTCTAAAGCAGGATAGAAAGTTCAGACAGAGAGATCCTGGAGTTCAAGAGAAGGAGTAGTGACTTCTAACTGGGAGAGTTCAGGAAGAGGTAGCCACTTTCAGGGTTCTGGAAGGCCAGTCCAATTTGTATTTGTCAACTTGGGCAAGATGTCAGAGGATCTGGGTGGAGGAGCAAGAAAATAGAAAGGAAGGACCTAACATCTTATTGGGTCCAGAGTGTTTTCATTTCTTCTATCAGTAACACAGGTCCTAAATGGCAGAAACAATGATCATAGCTCATTTTCTGCAATATAGGCATCACTTTTGCTTTTTCCTGAAAGATGTAATGAAGTTCGAATCTATCCTTCCTTCCAAAAAGCCTCTAAAAAGTTTTCATATGCGTATTGTAAGGAGGTTTAGTGAAATAAAACGCGGTTTTTGAGATGGCTTGTTCTTTGCTCAGCTATCCTGTTGTAAAGTGTCAACGCATAACCAGACAGCAATAACTGTTACCAAGAGCATTCCCTCCACAGCAATGTCCAGATGGCACTGAGTGATCAGATGCAGCCCAAGGGGCAAGAGGGGCAAGGTCTTGGTATCTGCTTCTTTGTCAAGGTAGATCTGCTGGGAGCACTTGCTACTGGCCCACAAGAAGTAAGAACTCTGCACCACCATCCCCAGGCACACCTCTGAGTCATAAGTCTTGGAAGACTACTGAAAGTCATAAGTCATTAGAATTATGCAACAGGCTTTGGGACAAACAAGACATTGGAGAGAGCTATTCTAAAATCTGAAGGAAGAAAGCTAGGTTTAAGAAAAAATTCAGAAATTATAGTTACATCGTTGAATATTCGATTTTTAGGAAAATGTGCACCCCATTTGAGAAGGTTAGTGACCTTGGCCTAAAGCATTATGTTTAACATGAGGAGTTGACCGATATGTGCTCCCATAAGCATTTCTAGCACCATATTGACAACATTGGTCCACAGACAGAAAAAGACACAATCTTCCTATTGGACTAGGTTCATAGGAGCATCTGTGTGTTCCTTAAATAACTCTAGTCTAGACCGGGTTTGGTGGCTCATGCCTGTAATCTCAGCACTTTGGGAGGCAGAGGTAGGCAGATCTCCTGAAGCCAGGAGTTTGAGATCAGCCTGGCCAACATGGCGAAACCCCATCTCTACTGAAAATACAAAAATTAGACGAATGTGGTGGCACGCGCCTGTAATCCCAGCTACTCAGGTGGCTGAGGCAGGAGAATCACTTGAACCCGGGAGATGGAGGTTGCCATGAGCCAAGATGGCACCACTACACTCCAGCCTGGGCGAGAGAGGGAGACTCCATTTCAAACAAACAAACAAAATCCTCTAGCCTACAAGCCCATAATATGTTATCAGTTCTTAAACTCCATCAGTGCTTGGATCCATATATCTTCCAGAGTCCTTTCCTCTTGGGTTTGATTCTGGCTGAATTTTCTCTATAAAAGAAGCCACAGAAAAAGAGGCACTGTTGCCATAACTGTTTGTTAAGCAAACTTTGTTCCCCGTTGTAATTATTCTGCTTCAAAATAGCATGACAGCACAGGGTGAGAAAGTCATCCACAAAATTATTTTCTCCATCCTCCTGTTTGATGGACAATTGAACTCCATAAAAAAACACCATCTTATTTAAAATTGCATTTTGCAATTGCTGTAGCCAAGAATGTCTTCCTAACACTTACCTTAATTTTTTCTGTGGTGGTCAATTTCATAATTCCTTTTTCTACACTTAGCTGTGAATGGAGACCCACCACCAATATAATGTATCTATACAGCTGCAGTGAGCAGCATCTGTAAGCCAGTACATCTATATCTGTTCCAGAGTCAGAGAATCTATCCCTCAGCTACCACCTCATGGTATACAGATGGTCACAAAGGGCACAGGTCTCTACATTATCTGAACTTTGCCAGCCCTTCCAGCCTCAGCTCCTACTGTATGCTCTGTATCCCTGCCATGCCCCGATGATGCCAGCCAGCACTCTGGAGGCTCTCAGAAGGCACAGGATGTGTCCAGCTTCCATGCCTTTGCTTGTGCTCTCCTCTCCATTCACGATGGGAGCAGTTACGTAGAGTTGGACACACAAAGCATGCAGCTCAATAGTTTGTGTATGAATTTGCATGTGTGGTATGCCAACTCTCACCAAACATCAGGTAAATAATATACAGTACAGGTTTCATTGTCAATAATACTTCTTGTGGAAATTATTACTATCTTAATATTTTCTACTGTAGATTAAGTATCACAAAGACTTACAACTTTTCTGCCAAGAATCAAGTTTTAATTTCTTTAGTCACCTCTTGCCTCTCATCTATCTTTAAATAGATCCATCCAGGCCAAGGTTCAATTCTTCCGTCCAACACCTTTAGGAGGCTATCTGACACTGACTATAGTGTTAAGATACTTTATGGGTCTCCCATTGTGGTGTCTATATTTTTCTGAATCGCAGATCAGGTTGAACAAGGATTTTTGTATATCATATTTGTATATAAGAGGCAGTCTAAATTATACAGTCTAGATGCTATTAGAATTTCTTAAATATTTTAAGAATTTGGGGGACCACAGTACAATATCATAATTGGAAATAGGACTGGCCTGGAAATTCTGAGACATATGGCTTCCCTGCTGTGTTTCTGAATCTTACTGCTATATTTTGTTTTGTTTTTAATCTCACAACCTACAATAGAAAGAGGTTTTTTTTTTCCCAACGGACATGGCTACATAAGACATTTCAAAATCATACTTACAATGTTCCGTTCAACAAACATTTAGAAACAAAGCAAGTTTTCTTAGTAGATTCCATTCTACTTCAATTCTCTTCTTAGTGGATGAAAATAGTCTTAAGATTTAGGAATCCAGTTACCCAGACATGCAGGGGATTTACTGGACCTAAATACCACCCAGGAGCTCTAATGGGAGCTCCCAATCTCAGCACCCCATGCGTCAATTGGCAAACAGACTTCTTTCAGTGACTAAGGCACCATTACCTGCTGTTTTCAATTACTTCTTGCTTGATAAATGCAGTGGAGGCTACTCCCGTAGTTTTTGTAAACTCCGCAAAGTGCAGCAAGAAATTTTCAGAAGTCTTCCCACTGTGGCGAGACTTTCAAAGGCATCTGTCATGACTGTAGGGGAGGAATCTTGGAGGATTTTTAGTGTTAATAAAGTCATGTTACAAGGGGACTTGCACTTAGGGCCCCAGAGTTTCTTCAAAGTGGTTTCTATTTTTGACTTCTCACTCATCTGTGTTAGAACCAAGACATACATCAGGGATCTCAGACAGCAAATTTATGTTTCCTAAACCTTCTGTACACTAAAGCCTCAAGAAATGTTTTTAATGGCTTGTTGGGGAATGTTTGCGTAGGCTGTTTGTTGTTATTTGTTTGGCCCATTGCATCTTAAACGGGACAATAAAACATTTGTATTGCCCCTTCTGAGAATGCACTGCCGAGTGGATAAAAAGTAAAAGAGACTGAATTGAATAACAGAGATACTGACACTCTCTTGTATACTCTTTCTTTGCTAGACTTTGGCAACTTCTATGAGGGGATAATATGCTATTGATCTCTCATTAGCATGATGTTAAAAGATCTTATTTATTTAACTGTGTGCACTGAAAAAGATTCTCTTTCTATCTTACATAGTACGTAATATTAAAAATAAAACAAAAGAAAATATAGCAATAAGATTCAGAAACACGGCAGGGAAACCATATGCCTCAGAATTTCCAGGCCAGTCCTATTTGTGGTTACGATTTTGGATACTGTGGCACTGCCTGTCCTCTCCATATACCAGATGGAGCAGGGTCCTGACTTGGCACACACATGATGCCTCATGAGCCTACTAACAGCAAACACAGAGTGAGAATCCCAGAATCCCAGAGTTGGAAAGATACTTAGAGATGACAGAATGCAGTCCTCTTTTGTTTTGTTTTGTTTTGTTTTTTAAATAAATCAAGATCTGGGCCCAGGGAGGTGATGTCATTTGTCCAAGGATAACTGATTAATGGCAGCGTTAAAGCTAGAGATCCAAGTTCCTTACTCTCAGTCCAGACATATTCCACTCAGTGCCATGCATTCATTGCTTCTTGGTGTTCCCAAAGAACATGGGAACCAAAGTTCTGGCTTGGTCTCAGAGAAATGCAGTGAAAGACAGAAAAGTATGTCATCAGCTGCCATCTCATCAACAAAATTATCTCCACATCTCTAGGATTTCCTGAGCTACCCACAGGGACTAGGCAGTGGCACTGATCTTCCCCTGAAATGTGACCTTGCATCCCCAGCAAACGGGATTGCCACATGGAGATGAGAAGTAGAATTGTTATGAGTAAATGGTAATAATACTTGTAACCGTAATAATGGCTAAAACAGTACTGAGTATTTAGAACATATATATAATGCCAATCACATTCATTGTCTCATTTAATTTTCACAGCAACTTCATGAAATTAAATACTCTTATTGTCCTCGTTTCCAGATAAGAAAATGAGGCTTACAGAGATGAACTTGTGGCTGGACATGGTGGCTCATGCCTGTAATCCCAGCACTTTGGGAGGCCGAGGTGGGTGGATCACCTGAAGTCAGGAGTTTGAGACCAGCTTGGCCAACATAACGAAACCCTGTCTTTACTAAAAATATAAAAATGAGCCAGGCGTGGTGGTGGGTGCCTGTAGTCTCAACTACTCGGGAGGCTGAGGCAGGAGAATCACTTGAACCCGGGAGGTAGAGGTTGCAGTGAGCTGGGATCTCACCACTGCACTCCAGCCTGGGCGGCACAGTGAGACTCCATCTCAAAAAAAAAAAAGAAGAAGAAAGAAAAGAAAAAGAGATGAACTTTCCTAAGCTTATATACCTAGGAAGTACCAAAGCAGAGATTTGAACAGAGACCATTCAGCTCCAAAATTAGCATCTTCCTAACTGTGCTTATGAGATAGACAGGGGAGGGGAAGGTAGGTGAAAATTTCAGGGGGGAAAACCAGTGTATGCAAAGATGTACAGGATATGAGAGCAAATCCTGTTTGAGGAACTGCAAGGATTTAGTGTGCCCACAGGGCAGGGTGGGCACAGTGAATACAATGGCTGGAGCCTAGATTGGGAAGGAGGAAGGGAGTCAGATCACGAGAACAATGCATGGGAGTTAGATTTTATCTCAGGCAGAAGCATCAGGGATGAAGTAAAGAAGACCTAGTAAAATATTTGGGAAACAAAGTTACGTAGGAACTAGTGATTTCCTATTCATCTGTCTAAATCGCCTTCTACATGACATGAAAAAGTTAACCTACTCCCTATAAACATTAATAGTTTTTCTTTTAAAAGATATGTGACTGACCAGCCTGGCCAACATGATGAAACCCTGTCTTTACTAAAAATACAAAAAATTAACCAGGCATAGTGGTGGACACCTGTAATACCAGCTACTTGGGAGACTGAGACAGGAGAATCGCCTGCACCTGGGAGGCAGAGGTTGCAGTGAGCTGAGATCGCACCGCTGCACTCCAACCTGGGCAACAAGAGCAAAACTCCATCTAAAAAAAAAAAAAAGATATGTGACTAACTATTGGAGATGGAAACAATTTTTCAGTTTTTTCCCGTTAGTTTCTATCTTGGTCCTATTATTTCACTTCAAATTCAACAAATCTTTTTAGAATAGACATGTGTTGTTTAATTCAATTCAGGTTTCATTTTAACATTGATTATATTTTGAAGGAAAGATTGTCTACATAGAAGAACCCATGAGTGAGGTACAGCTAATAAGCTTCCAAAACTTGGAGCAGAGATGTTGTCTCATCTAGATGTTTCATTCCAACAGGGAGATGGCATTTTCCATATTTTTCTTGATTATTTTCTTTGCAAGATTAACATGAGTAATTGAAAGAGACTTTGGAATTAGCATATTGAGTAAATTGTTTATTATTTATGAGATAGAAATCAAACTCCTATATAACCAAACTCATTAAGGCTTACACAAAGTTTTTTCCATCTTCTACAGACATAATTCCCATAACAAGTAGTTTACACATCCCCCAAAGTACATGAAACTCTCTGAGATGCAAATTTATTATCCAGGAGTAAATGGCATCACCCTGACCTGAGCCCTTTCTCCGTCACAGCAGTACTGCCCCAAAACATGCTTCCAGAAATAATATGTGGAAAATAGCCCTTGCAAATTGATTTGCACCTGGCCCCAACATACGCGGGCTTGGCTGTTTCCGCACATGCAACTCTGACCCGGGAATCAGCTCTGCACCCTCTCATTGGCTTTGGCTGTCCCATTTGTGCCCTGTTTGGCATCTAGCCAGCTTTCCACTGTGTCACCTGGTTTACAGTTCTCTCTGCCACCCTTCCCATCATTTAAGCCCTGACCCTGGTGCTTGAGACTTTCTTCCTTGGTAGGCTCCAAAAATGAAACACAATTTGCCCTCTATCCCCCTTCCCCTGGGTACTGTTACCTTACCAGTTTCCTCACCAGTAAGATGCTTCTTTGAGGGCTGACTCAGTGAGCACCACTGCTGTGCTCACAACTGTGATATGGACAGGAGACAGGGAGATACTGGGTAGAAGAGGACAGTTCCCTGGCAAAGGCCCCTCCCTCAAGCCTGGATACCCTGGCCCTAAGTGAGAATAGGCATTCCTGTTTTTACAATCAAAAAGTTGCCTTTTGTCCCACCATACCCCCCTCTGTACGCACATAAACCCTGAACTCCAGGCTCCAGAAGCAGATGCAGAGACGAGAAGACAGACAAACCGCAGAACAGCGTGGTAGAGAAGGAGAGAAAAGAAGGAATGTCTGGAGGAGTCCAGCTGGGAACAGTTGGAGAATTGGCTGCTGGATGGCCAAACTCCAGGGGAAGATCATCTTCCCACTCCATCCGCTGTTCAGCTCCCCCTTCCATTCCACTGAGAGCCACCTCCACCACTCAATAAAACCCCCACATTCATCCTTCAAGTATGTGTGTGACCCAATTTTTCTAGGACTCTGGACAAGAGCTCAGGATATAGAAAGCTATCACATTGGCCCCCTGCCCTTGCAAAAAGGCAGAGGGTCCACTGAACTGGTTCACCATTAAGCCACTCAGGGATGGCAAGGCTAAAAATGCATTGTAACGTGCACTTACTTGGGCTTTGGAAGTTGCAGACACCCACCCCTAGATGCTGCCTTGGCTCTGGAGCCCAAAAGTGCTTGTCCAGGTTCCTGCACCTGCCTGTCTGCATGCTACCCCTCTGGTAAGGGGATTGAGCTCCAGGCAGCCAAACTGACAGCCACACCCCTGTCACACATCCTGCAAGGTGGGTGCAAGGAACTCTCCTGTTTCAGTAAGTTCCAGGTGAGTCTCAGCCAACCACCAATGTGTCAACCACACGCAGGCAGGGATTTCGGTTTGTTTGGTTGACAGTGGTGTCCCAGTATCCAGAACAGTGCTTGGAAGACAGTCGATGTTCAATAAATAATTTTTGAATGAAAAAGTGAATGTATTTGTGTAGTAAGTTCTTAAGGAATAAAAATTTTACATTTAAAAATAATTAAATCTATTCATCTTTTCCCCCTCAGGTGCCTGTTTTGGTGACATGAGAAAATTATTAACACCTCCAAATTTATGAAACTATTTTCACAAATGCATGTATCTACTTAAAATATGTATGTAATATATTTACACACACACGTGTGTGTGTATATGTATATATATTTGTGTGTGTGTATACAGCTGACTCTTGAAGGATTTTAACTGCATTGGTCCATTTATACACAGATTTTCTTCCACTTCTGCCACCCATGAGATAGCAAGACCAACTCCTTCCGCCTCCTCCTCCTCAGCCTGCTCACCTACTCAGTGTGAAGACACCCAGGATGAAGACCTTGATGATGATCCACTTCCACTTAATGAAAGTAAATCTATTTATCTTCCTTATTTTCTTAATAACACTTTCCTTTCTCTAGCTTACTTTATTGTAAGGATGCAGTATATAATACATATAACATACAGAATATGTATTAGTTGACTGTTTATGTTATCTGTAAGGCTTCTGGTCAACAGTGCTATTAGTTAAGTTTTTGGAGAGTCAAACACTGCATGCAAATTAGCCACTGGGCAGGAAGTTGGCACCCTTAACCTCCACATTGTTTAAGGGTCAACCATATACAGAGATGGGGAGAATGAGAGAGAGAAAGAGAGAGAGAGGATTCAGTTTCACCGAGTATTTTTTATGTGCCAGACACTGTGAAATACTTTGCACATATTTTCCCATTTAATCTTCATGATTTTCTAATCATGACAAGACTTTGTGGTAAATATCATTACCCCCAAATTTTTTTTTCCAGATTAAGAAACAAAGACTGGAGATTTAGATACCTTATCTACATTCACACAAAGATGACTTTTATATTTAATTTTAGATTTAAAGTTTTAATCCAACATACATTTATGTTGATATGAATATATCCTATGTTATAGGGGTTATTTTCAAGTTATGGCTTTTTGGCTCCCAAATCCATCAGAACTGCATGGAAGACTATGTGCACGCATGCACACACACACACACACACACACACACACACACACACTTGCCTATATGCAGAGAGAGAGTATGTGTGAAGAGGATCAACATCTCTTATCAGATTCTTTAAATGGTTCATAACCTGAAAATGATTATAAATCATGGGGTCTAAGTTAGAGATGATTTTGTTCTAAATGGAAAGCCCAATTTTCCTAATACTGTGTATTAAAAACCATCATTTTCCTTTGTAAATTAAAATGCTATCTTTGTAAACAGCTAGAGCTCTGATGTCAGGAAGACTTGGATTTGAATCACAATTCAACCACCTCTTGGCTCTGTGATCTTATGCAAGTGACTTGACCTGTCTGAGCCTATATCCACATCTGTAAAATGGGATAATACAGTATTTATACTAGATAATCCCAGTTCTAGGATTAAATTAAGTAATACATGTAGGGTGCTCAGCAATGATTCTGCTTCATACTAAACATTCAATAAAAGTTAGCATTTATTAATATAATTCCCATATATGCTGTGTTCTGGTCTTGAATTTTCTATATCACCAACTTAGGTGTATATGTTTGCCTATTACTCCAAGATATGAATATTTTAAGGATCTTGGTTATATTGCCAAATTTCTTTCAAGGAAGTCTACACCAGTTTACATCCTCACCCCCCCACAGGCAGTCTATCAATGCCACATCTCCCCCCCTCATCAGCATAGTGCATTCTGATGTTAAATAACCTTTGCTGATTTGATGGACGAAAAGTCTTATGTTTGATTTAATTTATTTTCTTTTTTTTCTTTTTTGAGATGGAGTCTCCCTCTTGTGGATTTAACTACCTTTGGTTTTTGAAGTTCATGACTTTTGGATGGGGTCTCTGAGTGTATGTCCTTTCTTTTTATGTTGAAGCTATTTCTTCCTGTTTTCTAGTTTTTCTTCTAACAGGCCCCTCTGGGGCAGGTCTGCTGGAGGTCCACTCCAGACCCTGCTTGCCTGGGAATCACCTGCAGGGGCTGCAGAACAGCAAAGATTGCTGCCTATTCCTTCCTCTGGTAGCTTCGTCCCAGAAGGGTACCCGCCGGATGTCAGGCAGAGCTCTCCTGTATGAGATGTCTATTAGTCAGGATTAACGGGGCTCAGGGAGCCACTTGAGCAGGCAGTCTGTCCCTTATCAGAGCTCAAGTGCTGTGCTGGGAGCTCCGTAGGTCCCTTCAGAGCTGCTGGGCAGGGAGGTTTAACTCTGCTGAAGCGGCACCCACACTGCCCCTTTTCCCAGGTGCTCTGACCCAGGAAGGTGGGGGCTTTATGTATAAGTCTCTGACAGGCTGCTGCCTTTTTTCAGAGATGCCCTGCCCAGCAAGAAGGGAGTCCAGTGACACAGTCTGCCTGCAGAGGGTTTGCTGAGCTGTCCTGGGCTCTGCCCTGTTGCTGTATAAACTTCCTGGTGACTTTATTTACACAGGTGAGTTTAGAACCGCCTATCCCAGTCTCAGTAATGGCAGACGCCCCTCCCTAAACCAAGCTTGAACTTCCCCGGGTCCCGCTCAGACTGCTGTGCTGGCTGCCAGAATTTCAAGCCTGTGGAGCTTAGCTTGCTGATTTTCGTGGGGGGGGGCCCGCTGAGCCAGATCACTTGGCTCCCTGGCTTCAGCCCCCTTTTTTCAGGACAATGAGTGGTTCTGTCTCACTGATGTTTCAGGCACCACTGGGGTATGAGAATTTAAAAATTTTAAAAAAATGCTGCAGCTACCGCAGCCACCCAGTTTTGTGCTGGAAACCCGCGGCACTGGTGTTATCGCCCCAGAGGGAATCTCCTGGTCTGCAGGTTGTGAAGACCGTGGGAAAAGCGAGTATCTCAGCCAGGGTGCCAGCGTGTCTAGAAAGGTCCTTAATGGCTTCCCTTGGCTAGGAGAGGGAATTCTTGGCCCCTTGCACTTCCCGGGTGAGGCAAGCCGCACCCTGCTTCGGTTTGCCCTCCTTGGGCTACTCCCACGTCTAACCAGTCCCGGCGAGATGAACCTGGTACCTTGGTTGGAAATGTGAAGATCACTCGCCTTCTGGATTGCTCTCGTTGGGAACTGCAGATCGGAGCTGTTCCTATTCGGCCATCTTGATGGAAGTCTTTTCTTTTCTTTTCTTTTTTTTAAAGACGGGGGTTTCACCAAGTTGGTCAGGCTGGTCCTGAACTCCCGACCTCAGGTGATCCGCCCGCCTTGGCCTCCCAAAGTGCTTGGATTACAGGCGTGAGCCACCACGCCCGGCCAGTGGAAGTCTTTTCTTCCATTTTTGTTTTCTAATTCCCTGTGACTACTTTGTTTATTCATTAATTAATTTACACTAATAAATTTTTCCACAATTATAAATTTACATAAGTATAGGTTTGAATTCATACGTTTTACACAAATTATTCTAAATTTTTGAAATTCTAAGTGACCTGTTACCTTTTTAAATCAAATTATTATTGAGGTGAATATTGTTCTACTTGCAAGTTCTGCATTATTAAAGTTTAAATATTTACTAATTTATAATTTTAACATATGGTGCTTACAAAATGAAGCTCAGGATTGTGTGTGTGTATATGTGTATTGTATGCATGCCTGCAGAACTTACCATGATCAATTCTTGTAAATCTGTGAGAAATATTGCACCCACTTGCCCAAACCCAAGGAATGGACTCACAGACAAGAGAATCATCAGCAGTAAGTCTTTAATGGCGGTCCTAAACATCCGGTGTCTGATAGGCAGGCACACCTGGGGCAGTTACAGCCAGTGAGAAATTTATTCCCCATCCCTAGCATGAAAGTCCTTTCCCCCTAGTTCCTTATTGGCTGAGTACTACAAGGTGAACATCTTCCTGGATTTAATTTTTTCCTTATAAGGTCAATTTCCCTCTCTCTCTCTTAAGTTCTTCGGTTTCTATTTCTCAAGAATTACCCTATGTTTCTTTTCACAAGGTGGCCCCCTCCCTCAAATCTTGTTTGCCTAGGGACTATCCAGTTTTATGAGCCTATGAGGTTGCATAAGCTAGCAGCTACTATTCAAGCTAGCTACCAATAATTTTCCATTTAAGACTTGCTAACATACTTTGAAAATGGACCACCCGGCATTTTTATTTCTCACAAATCTTTATGCACTTTTTTTTTTTTTTTGGGATGGATTTTTGCTCTTGTCACCCAGGCTGGAGTGCGATGGTGCAATCTCAGCTCACTGCAACCTCTGTCTCCTGGGTTCAAGTGATTCTCCTGCCTCAGCCTCTCAAGTAGCTGGGATTACAGGTTCCCATCATGACGCCTGGCTTATTTTTGAATTTTTAATAGAGTTGGGGTTTCACCATATTGGCCAGGCTGGTGTTGAACCTGTGACCTCAGGTGAGCTCTTATGTTGGCTCTTACCCACACATGTCTAATCAATGTCATAATAGTATGCCAAAGTGATCAGCATTTTTCTTTACGAAGTCTACTTGATGTCATTTATATGTTGCATTCTCCTACAAGAATTGTTTCTGTCTATTGCTAATTTGATTTGTAGCAGTTTTGTCTCTAGTTTTTTTTCTTTCACAAGTCAGCTTATAAAGTTTAGATGAAGACATTCACAATTTCATTACCAACTACTGTTTTTTTTAATTGGAAATCCACCTATAAAACTGTCTGAACCAGATGATTACAGAAAAACTGAAATACAGAGAAATAAACAAAGAAAAACATAGAAATTCCCTATAATCCCTCAGCCAGAGACAGGTCTTATTAACATTTTGGTTGTATATTTTATAAAAACTAAGATTACACAAAATACAGTATTGGCTATTTTCCTTATCCATCACACTGGAGAATGAAAAGAATTATCAGCTGTCTGAAAGTGGCAAATTGCTTAAGAGACACATGAGCATATTATCCTGGTTTTGGAAGTAATCACCAGGAGAAGTGAAAACAGAAAGGGTTGAGGATGGTGGCCTTTTGGGATGGGTGTTCTGGAATGAGATTGAAGGGACAGTTTATTTCTTATTTTGCACCTTTCTGTTGAAGTTTTTATTTTAATTTGTTAATATATTTCTTCTTAAATGATAAAACATTTATAATAGATATTTTCAATATAGACATGTTTGAATATTAATAAAAGAGATACAGGAAAATATGGAGAAAAGATGGGTATGAAGATATTAGACTTCACGGTTCTACATTTTTACATTCATATATGCCACTTTAGAACATATGTCAGGTACAAGGTTATGGGCATAAATGCTTCTTTCATTTTATTCACTAACTCATTCATGTTATTTTTAGTAACAGTAATACATGTAATTGTAGAAAATGTAAAATATAGAGAAGTATCTGCAATAATCCTATATAGCCACATCTAAAGCCAGACCCTATTAACATTTTATTGTGCATTTTATCAATACTAAGATTACAAAGTACTTATTATTATTATTTTGAGACAGAGTCTCGCTCTGTCACCCAGGCTGGAGTGCAGTGGCATGATCTCTGCAGCCTCTACCTCCTGGGTTCAAGCAATTCTCTGCCTCAGCCTCCCACGTAGCTGGAATTACAGGTGCATGCCTCTATGCCCAACTAATTTTTTAATATTTTTAGTAGAGCGAAGGTTTCACTGTGTTGCCCATGATGGTCTCAAACTCCTGAACATAGGCAGTCTGCCCTCCTCGGCCTCACAAAGTGTTGGGATTACAGGTGTGAGCCACCACAACCGGCCAAGGTACATATTATTTTGCATCATCCTTTTTTCACTTAGTAATACATTAGAAACATTTTTTCCAATGTTCTTATTATTTTGCATTACCACTAATAAATGCTTTCATAATAATCTGCATGCTGTAACTGACTTACTTAACAAACTTCTTGTTTATGTTGTTGTTTTTTGCCTTTTCTTTTTGCTGTTATTTCAGATTCTGGGGATAGATGGCTTGAATCTGTTACTTACTAATTGTGCATTTGTGACTAACTCCCCTAATTGCTAAACCTAAGTAGTTTTCTTTCTTTCTTTCTTTCTTTCTTTTTTTTTTTTTTTTTTGAGACAGAGTTTCACTCTTGTCGCCCAGGCTGGAGTGCAATGGTGTGATCTCAGCTCACTTCAACCTCTGCCTCCTGGGTTCAAGTGATTCTCCTGCCTCAGCTTCCCGAGTAGCTGGGATTATAGGCGCCCACCACCATATCCGGCTAATTTTTGTATTTTTAGTAGAGATGGGGATTCACCATGTTGGCCAGACTGGTCTTAAACTCTTGACCTCAGGTGATCTGCCTGCCTCGGCCTCCCAAAGTGCTGAGATTACAGGCATGAGCCACTGTGCCTGGCCAAGTCTTCTTCATTAATGAAAATTATAAACAGAGTGCTTCATGAGGTTTCTACAAGGCTGAGAAAATGTATATTAAAACCTTAGCATAACACTTGGCACATGGTGTTAAACATATAATGAATGACAACTGATTTTATTCAAAATATTGGCATAAACATATTTGTAGACAAATTTCTGTGCACATTATAATGTTTTTGTATAATGTTTTCCTGTAAGATTACAGGAAAAATAGCTGAATCAAAGATGTATTCATAAGTTTTGATAGGTATGGCTAAGCTGTCGCTAGGGAACCTTAACAATGTAGCAAAGATCCTTTTGCCTGAAATACAGTAGCTGTAGGTACCTTTCACTTCCTTTCTTTATCAGCTTGTATAATCGGTTAAAGTTTAAGTTTTTTAATTTCCCATTTACATAGACAAACACAGCACCTCATTTTAACTTGTTTATTTAATGATCAAAAGATCGAAGTTGCTCATATTTCCTGTAGATACTGCCTACCAGTACTTCTTTTGAGAATTATTTGTGTTTTGGCCATTTTTCTGTTGGATTTGTCAAGAGTATTCTTTTCTTTTGAGTTTGAAAATTTTTTTACATAGCCAAAGACTAGTATTTTTATGGCTTTACTGAAACCTTTACCCCATTTGGAGTTTATTGGGTGTATGGCTAAGTGAATTTCATTTTTTCTAAGTAGTCTATTGCATAAGGTCTCTCTGGCCAGGTGGATAAGGCTGAGATACAAACCTGGACCACTGGGGTGTTCGATCAAGTTTTAAAGTCTTCTAAGCACAGGAAGTCATAGCATTCAGTCATTAGCCAGAACTGATCCAAAATCCACAAGAGTGAACAAATTCACTTAAACTTAGTCTTAGCTAAAACCATAGGACAGCAACTTTTATCATTTGTAAACCATTTTTTTCAAAATGCTCACATCCTTAAAGTTCAGACATGTGGAAAGAAGCACAGGGTTCTGGCCTCTCAGGTGAGCAAACACAGATCGAATGGAACAATGTTTCATTCATTTTTTAAATTTCAGTGTTGACAGCTTCATCTCAAAGTTACCCAGTTTCTAAACTACAAAATCAGGAACTAAATCGCCTTTTACTGAAGAGAAACTTGTTGGGGATGAACCATAAAGTAACCTCAATTATGGAGTACATTATTATAATCATGGAACCCTTAGGGAGGTCAGAGAATGCTCTTGCTAATGAAAGGAGTAGAATATATAAATAGAACCTACAAATATAATATACATAAATGTATATGTATGTTTGTGTGTGTGCGTGTGTGTGTATTTTTCAAACATTGGGAACCCCAATACAACACCTTGATAAAGAAACCAGAGTGTAGGACTATAGTCTCTGAATAATCTTTATAATCCGATTTACTTTATAATCTTAATAAAAATGTATATGTATATATATTTATGAATTAAACTTATGCACTATTAAAGTCAAAATGACTTAATGAAAATAGATATAACTAGAAATTGTAGTATTCCCCCTTCATTACCCCAGTGGATCATCCGAAACATATGTATACCCCCCACTTTGAAATCACCTACTTAGAGTTAACTAACTTGTCCGTGGCCATATGAGGGGCAGAACAGAACTAGAATTGTGGTCTTCTAGCCCCAAGTTGTATTTATTGCTACTACATTGTCCTGCTTCCTATCAAATATATACCCAAGTTAGAACTGGGCCAAGGTGAACTGGGTTAGTAGTTTTCACTCCTGTAAAGTCTGTACTTTGAAATATAACCACAAATAGCTGAACTTTAGATTTAAGGCCAATATTAAAGGCACACTTGTGCTAACTTAGAATCTCCCAAATTGACTTTAAGGTTACATCTGGAGAAAAAGCTCCCAATCATTAATTTTCTGCCAGTCTTGCATACCCTGACTTAAACCTGTGGTATATTCTTGGAAAGCTCCTCCACCTCTACCACAATACGCTTCCTGAGCCATCTTTAAAAATTCTAAAATTATAACCCAAAGATATTTCTTTATAAGTGTGTCCTCTTGCTCTTGAAGAAAAAACAGAGGTCATATTTTTCTCAATCCAAATATCCTTACAGTTGCAAATAATTTTACAACTTCATAAACTGAATTTCTGAAAAATATCAGTTGGATATGACCAGAATTCTCCTTAACTAAGTTATTAACTAAAACTGGAGCTTTTATACTTCCGAAAGAGCTAAGAAAAATAGAAAAGCTACAAGATATAGTTTCATGGAAAGTTCTGATTTTGTCATTGGGATGACCATGAGAGGATCATTCTCAGAACTCCAGGCACAGCATGTTCTTAGTCACTTAGCTGAAGCGTTTCTCAAACCAGGCTCATATTTATAGTCTTAGGGCTCTGAGTTTTCTTGAAGGATTGTGTGTGCATCTGCATGTACATTAAAGTTTAACATACCTTGTAAAACAGCACATGGTCAATTTTTTAAAGATTTAATGAAAATAGACATAACTAGAAATTTTAGTATTCCCCAGTGGGTCATCCCAAACACATGCATGCCCCCCACTTTGAAATTATAAGCGTGTGCATGCACTTTCAAAGCATGGTAATCTGACCTATACTTGTGTGGTATGCATGTCTGGACAGTCTGAATGGTCCTGTTAACTTCAAGTGCTGCCATTCAGTTTCAGTGCTTGGCTTTGCATTTGGGTCTGTGAGTACAGTGGTGCTGAGTAGGGCTGGTCTTATCGTGGGCTAAAAGGACTCCATTGCCAATCATAACAAACAAATCCAAACTAGCTGCCTTGCAAAAGAGACAGGGACACCTATGCCACAAGCCCTATGTCCTGCAAAGATCAGATATGGTTAATTGAAGAAAAATCTTTTAAGCCAGAAGTAGCAGTCTCCCCAGCTTTCCTTAACGTGCTGAGAGATGTGCCAGGGCCAGGCCGTGCGAGAATGCATGCTGCATGCAGGGACTCCACATCTATAATGCACTGCATTTTCATAGGAGACCCCTATGTGGTGCTGTAACAGTGGAAGCGCCTTGCTCAAGAATTTGGCATTTCTAGAGAGAGAGAACATCTGGGGCACAGTAGCCAGTGCCAGCCAGTTCTTCTGTTGAGCTCACGCAAGCCTGCAAAGCCAGCTCTTGTGATGCTACTAAAAAGGGGCAGAAAATGAGTTTACAAGGCTACCTGGACTTGTCTATGCTCACTAGCTGAAGCTAAATGAGAATATTGGCTCCCCCTGTCTTCGCAGCCCAAGGGTGGTGCTCACCTCGAGACCCAGCTGATGTCACTGAGACGGTTCATCTCTGTTACATTGCTTGCTGTATGTGGTCACACTAACAGGCTGGAGGTGGGAGTGAGTTGAGAGTGAGGTGTGATGGGGATGACCACATTAGAGCACAAGGTTTATAACACCCATGCGAAGCAACCTTAGAGGAAAGAAAGAGCGATGTTCTTTCAGTAGCCAGGCATATAATGCCAGGGAAGGGATCTAATTGCACCTTCTGGAGTCACTTGCCCATTTACATGGCCAGAGGGAATGAGTGTTCTGCGCGGCAATTCTAGATCACATGGGGACTCCGTTGGAGGGTGAGGTACTATGCATTGCTGCTCATTGCCATGCGGGAGTTGGGAAAGAACAACGGGATGTTTGCAAGAAAAGAATCAATCGATGTCTTATACTTGCACAAAGAAGAGAATAGAGCAGACTTAATTCAGAAGTGATGCATTTGAGCTGAATGAATGCCAGATTGCATTGCCTCATGCTATATAATTTAAGGGTTTAACTATTATAATTTAAGTAGTAGATTGAATTGAAGGAAGTGGTGGCAAAATTAAGTGATCTCATGGCACATGGTGGCATGCCAGCTTTAAAAACAGCAGCTTGATAGCATCAGTACCGTATTCATACCGTAGGGGTTATTTAGTTCCGTCAAAGCAGGATCAGCCAACACATTAAATTAATGTTATTCATTTTAATCAGCTTTTTTTGTATTTAATTAATATTTTATTTTTGCTTTTCAAATGCATGCTCGGCTTTATGTTTTATGTATTTGGCTAACATTATGGTAAAATTAATTTCAGGCAATACTAGCCTTGACTCTTTTTCCTTTATAAGGGATTCATATATTACTTAATAACTGAGAAGTCTAACTAACATATCTATTTCGTCGGAAATCCACATTCTTTTCTTTTGCAGGCTAAACATTGGAATTCCCTCAACTTATATGATATAGTTTTAAGTTCCTTTAGATTTGGAATTCCCTTGGGGAGTGGTATTCTTTGGGAGGCCTATTAGGATGGCCTGAGAGGCCACTGCAAACAGCACAGGTGCCCCTCACCTTCCAAAATGCTCTTCTGTAAGTGTCCATGCCCCATTGTTGAGAACCACTGCCATAGAAACTCACTTTAACAATGGAACATCTGAGGTGTCTCAAGAGTCCCAGGTGTAAAATAAGGCAAATATGGTTTTAGAATATCAACTCTCTTACAGGTAGTACCCAGAACTATAATGGTCTGTGTATGTTATAGTGGCTAAAAAGCAGAGCAAAGTGCTTCAGTGTGATCTACAGTTCATTGAATTGCCTATGTAGTTCTCAAGTTTGTCTCTCCCTTTACTTTGAATCTCCTGCTGCTGACTATGGTAGTCAGGGAGTGGGGCTGCCCTGATCTTCCTTGAAGGAAGGGTGTGCTGCACTGCTGCCAGCTTCTTCAGGATCTGCCTCTGTCACAGAGACCACCTGGTCCAAGGTCCATGGGCTTCTAGTGGGACTATTTGGCTACCCAGGATACATTGTGATGATCAATCATAGCTCCAGAGCTTCCCCACTAAGTTGGCCAGAGATTCACTGGTTCTATACCACAGTTCAACATCTTCCACTATTCATTCACTTCTGCTTCCTCCCCCAGCTTCTCTCCACAGGTGTTGATCTCTAAATAAACATCTTGCCCCTCTAACTCCACCTCAGCATCTGCTCCCAGAGAGCCCAGCTGTAACACCAACTTTGCCCCACTATTGGCTGTGCTTTCCAGGCTGCCCTACAGCATGCTAATCTTGCCCGACAGTCTAGACAGTCCTGCCACTTTCTTGGCAACCCAATGTACTCTGCTGTGACACTCACCTTGAGGATTCCCTGAGCAATCCCAAGATACAGGGGGTAGCAAGAAGCAGTTTCAAACCAGTAGGCTTGCAAACAGTGTTCTAATACTGAAAGCTTCATAGTGGCCTATATTTATCGGATATTTACCATGTGGCAGGCACTGTCTTAAGCACTTGATGTGAATTAATCACAACTCTATTGTCCATAACATTAAAGTTTCTTAGATGAGGAAACAGGCATGCTTCAGTCACTAGTTGGTGAGTTGGTGGAGCTGGGATTTAAATTGAGGCATCTTCAGAGCCCATGTGTCTTACTCAATTTTCTGTTGCTTGAGCTTAAGCTCAAGTTTCTTATAGTTCTGGAGGCTGAAAAGTCCAAGGTCAAGTAGGCACATCTGGTGAGAGGCATCTTCCTGGTGGGGACTTTACAAGGTCCCAAGGCAGTGCAGGTTATCACATGCTGAAGGTGTGCAAATGTGCTAGCTCAGGTTTCCCATTCTCTTCTTCTAAAGATACCAGTTCCCCTCCCATGATAATCTATTAATCCATGAATGGCTTAATCCATTTATGAGGACAGAGCTCTTGAGATCTAATCATCTCTTAAAGACCTCATCTCTCGATACTAACACATTGGAGATTAAGTTTCACATGAGTTTTGGAGGAGATATTCAAACCATAGCACCATATTAGCCACTATACCAGTGGTTCCTCAATTTTGGCCTGCGCTAGAATCACCTGGAGGGCTTCTTACACACAAACTGGAGGACCTCACTCTTAGAATTTCTAATGCAGTACGTCTGAGGTGGGACCTGAATAGTTACATTTCTAACAAGTTCCCGGGTGATGCTGATGCTGCTGTTTCAAGGACAACACTTTGGGAAACACTGTACGTGATACAACCTCTCAAGTACAATTACAATTGACATCATGTGAAAATGCACTACAGTTTTCCTCATGATAAATAAGAGTTTCCAAATGCAATAAATTTGGAAACCACTAATTATACAATCTTGTCAGAGCCTCTCCAGTTTCAGGCTCTCCTCATCTTCCTAGCGTTAAGTCTTTCTCTGTTTCCACATGTGTCCAAGGACATCTGGCTCCAGCATCCTGATTACAAAATCCAGTGTTACTTTCCTTGGATAGCAACAGAAACCTGGAATTGACAAAAGCTAACGTACTTGAGATGTATAGTTACGCACCACAAATTAGACTTTTAAAATAGAGTTGCCATTATTAGCTCTGTCAGTGGTAAGACCAGAAAATGCACAATATAGCTTCATACGGTTTTTTGTTTTGTTTTATTTTATTTTATTTTTGACTCAGGGTCTCACTCTGTCACCCAAGTTGGAATGCAGTGGTGTAATCATGGTTCACTGCAGTCTTGAACTCCTAGGCGCAAGAGATTCTCCTGCTTCCGCCTCCTCAGTAGCTGGGAACACAGGTGCACACTACTATGCCCAGCTAATTTTATAAAGACAGGACCTCACTCTGTTGCTCAGTCTGGTCTCAAACTCCCGGGCTCAAGCAGTCCTCCCACTTCAGCCTCCTAAACTGCTGGGATTACAGGCAAGAGCCCCTGCAACCGGCCCCTCATACAGTATTTTAGACATTTTGTGAAATCGATTGTGTGAAAGCACACACATTTAAAAAACAACATTAGGGTTAAAGTTAGGGATAAAAAATAAAACATTTTTTAGTTAAGAAAGAAAATAAAAAACAAAATGTTCAGAGTACTTTTCAATCCTGGAAACATTAAGGTGATTTGTCGAATTATTTTTAAACCACGAATCTTTTATTTGTGCATTAATTCATTCGATTAATATTTAGTAAGCACCCACAGAGCTACAGCACTGCACCTGCAGAATCATATATTATTATAATCGTTATAGTAACAGTCACTAGTGTTTTTATCGTCCTCACTTTCTCAGGTAATTTAAATATTTTCCAACTTGAGGTCATTGGTTTTCATATCATCTCTGTGAAGTAGGATGATCTATTACATTATTTTGTCCCATGTGTACCCTAGAAAGCTAAGGCCCCGAGGACTGGGACTGCCTCCAGGCCGACTCCTGGTGGAACCAAAGGTACAACTTACAGCCCTGGACTTTCAGGCATCACTCTGCCAAACAATCTTCTATCTCTGGGGAATTTTCTGTCCTAGGTTCCTTTTCTTTCTTTTCTTTCTTTTTTTCTTTCCCTTCCTTCCTTCCTTCCTGCCTGCCTTCTTTTTCTTTCTTCTCTCTCTTTTTTTTTTTTTTTTTTTTTTGAGATAGAGTCTCTCTCTGTCACCAGGCTGTAGTGCAGTGGCACTATCTTGGCTCACTGCAATCTCCACCTCCCAGGTTCAAGAGATTCTTCTGCCTCAGCCTCTGAGTAGCGATTACAGATGCGCACCACCATACACAGCTAATTTTTGTATTTTTAGTAGAGACGAGGTTTCACCATGTTGGCCAGGGTGGTCTCGATCTCCTGACCTCGTGATCCCCACCTTGGCCTCCCAAAGTGCTGGGATTACAGGTGTGAGCCACCACGCCCTGCCCTGTCCTAGGTTTTTACAGCAAAATACTTACCTATAATTTTCCTTTTTAAAAAAGAAAATAATTTTATAAGGAAGTTAAATATTAAGATTTGTTTTGACTTTCCGGTGATTCCAGACAGGAAATCTACTCCTTGTATTTGAAACCCCAAGCAAAGGACTGCACTTTGCCCTCTAAAGAACCTGTAATTTATAACCCTTGGAAAATATTATTCCAGGTTAGGAGAATTGTGAAGGAATTGAAAGGGGGGAGCCACATTTACTTGTGTGATTGTAATATTCTTTTTACTTAGAGTGCAGAGAAATTGAATAGAACTATATTGGTTTTTTTTTTTTTTTTTTTTTTGAGATGGAGGTTTGCTCTTGTTGCCCAGGCTGGAGTGCAATGGCAGATCTCAGCTCACCGCAACCTCCTCCTCCCAGGTTCAAGCGATTCTCCTGCCTCAGCCTCCTGCATAGGTGGGACTACAGGCATGCGCCACCAATCCCGGCAAATTTTGTACTTTTCAAAGAGACAGGGTTTCTCCATGTTGGTCAAGCTGGCTCCCGACCTCAGGTAATCCACCTACCTCTGCCACCCAAAGTGCTCGGATTACAGGCGTGAGCCACTGTGTCCGACCTATTTGGCTTTTGAAAAGACAATGATCCTTCATATGAAATGATATATCCTGATCTCATTTTAATTAGGAAGGTGTCAAATTAAACACTCATACTGACTCTG
Source organism: Ateles fusciceps (assembly GCA_036589455.1). Classification (NCBI taxonomy): domain Eukaryota; kingdom Metazoa; phylum Chordata; class Mammalia; order Primates; family Atelidae; genus Ateles; species Ateles fusciceps. The sequence continues at coordinate 3,560,471 of JAZHEH010002229.1, forward strand.
ATGTTGCATAGGTCAGAAATCCAGTTTCTGATCAACAGAAGACGGTACAAAAGAAACCCGGAACTGGAGAACAATTCAATGCTAAAATGTTAAAATCTTTATGAGTGTCCACAATTCTCAAGTTTTGCAAATATGTCCATGATACATTTTAAAATTTTGTCTGGGTATATTTTCAATATACTTAATACTTGTTTTCTTTAATTTGTAGTGAGTGCCAAGTTAAGTGATTTTTTGCACTGATGATCATTTAAATATTAAAAGCTAATAGAGAGCTACTGCTTCATGAAAAGACTTTGGGACAGTCCAGTACATCAATACGTAATAAATTTTTAGAATGTGCTTATGGAATTCATAGAAGCCGCAATACAAAAGGACCAAAGCTTCATGATTTTTATTCAATTAAGTATCCAGCATTGAAATTATTAATCCAGCTGATAAAATTAAACAACATAAAATCCCAAATTATCTCTCTCCCTACCCTGCTTAGTACAAATTCATTTAAGTTAGTGATTTTTAGGCAATAAGGTTTAGACATGAATCAGTTGTCATCTGAAATCTAAAATCATGGAAAATCTAAATTACAAAATACATTTATAACAAATGCATTCATATTAACATGTATACCATTGGAAACAAAACACCCAAAAATGAGTTATACAATTTTCCTTAGGAAAAATCATGAAATCAAAACTCAAGACAAAAACAACTAGGTTTAGAGGATAAAATAAACATTCACAAACAGTATAATTCAAGGTGAAGACAAGAATACTTCTTTTGGCCAGGCGCAGTGGCTCACTCCTGTAATCCCAACACTTTGGGAGGCCCAGGCAAGTTGATCACCCCAGGTCAGGAGTTCAAGACCAGCCTGGCTGAAACCCCGTCTCTGCTGAAAATACAAAAATTAGCCAGATGTGGTGCTGCATGACTATAGTCCCAGCTACTCGGTGGGCTGAGGCAGGAGAATTGCTTGAACCCAGGAGATGGAGGCTGCAGTGAGACGATATTGGACTCCAGCTTGAGTGACAGAGTGAGACTCTGTCTCAAAAAAAAAAAAACAAAAAAAAAAACATACTTCTTTCAGTGCCTACTAGAGCAAATGAAATATTTTATTAATTTCATTTTAAAGAATAGGCATTTTAAGAAAACGTAGTATATTTTAGCAGCAATAGTAGTCATTCACAAATATCCACAAACTATAAGATAACTAAAATAATCTCAAGACATCAATAGATCAAAGAAGCTATGACTATAGTAAAGAAACAAGAAAAAGTAGAGGGAAGATAAAGGTGAGATAAGGAATGGTGCTTTTTGAACAGGAAAGTATATTCTGGGTGGAGGTGCATGGTGGATGAAGGGTGATCTATTGGCATGGAGGTGCAGTGTGGACGAAGGGTGATCTATTGGCATGGAGGTGCAGTGTGGATGAAGGGTGATCTGTCAGCATGCAGGTGCAGTGTGCGGGAGGGTCATCCATCAGCACGGAGGTGCAGTGTGGGGGGAGGGTGATCTATCAGCATGGAGGTGCATGGTGGATGAAGGGTGATCTATCTGCATGGAGGTGCAGTGTGGGGGGGGGGTCGCTGGGGGGGGGAGGGTGATCTGTCAGCATGGAGGTGCAGTGTGGGGGAGGGTGATCTATCTGCATGGAGGTGCAGTGTGGGGGAGGGTGATCTGTCAGCATGGAGATGCAGTGTGGGGGGAGGGTGATCTGTCTGCATGGAGGTGCAGTGTGGGGGGAGGGTGATCTATCTGCATGGAGGTGCAGTGTGGGGGAGGGTGATCTGTCTGCATGGAGGTGCAGTGTGGGGGAGGGTGATCTGTCAGCATGGAGGTGCAGTGTGGGGGGAGGGTGATCTGTCAGCATGGAGGTGCAGTGTGGGGGAGGGTGATCTGTCAGCATGGAGGTGCAGTGTGGGGGAGGGTGATCTGTCTGCATGGAGGTGCAGTGTGGGGGAGGGTGATCTATCTGCATGGAGGTGCAGTGTGAGGGAGGGTGATCTGTCAGCATGGAGGTGCAGTGTGGGGGGAGGGTGATCTGTCAGCATGGAGGTGCAGTGTGGGGGAGGGTGATCTGTCTGCATGGAGGTGCAGTGTGGGGGAGGGTGATCTGTCAGCATGGAGGTGCAGTGTGGGGGGAGGGTGATCTATCTGCATGGAGGTGCAGTGTGGGGGAGGGTGATCTGTCAGCATGGAGGTGCAGTGTGGGGGGAGGGTGATCTATCTGCATGGAGGTGCAGTGTGGGGGGAGGGTGATCTATCTGCATGGAGGTGCAGTGTGAGGGAGGGTGATCTATCTGCATGGAGGTGCAGTGTCGGGGGAGGGTGATCTATCAGCATGGAGATCCAGTGTGAGGGAGGGTGATCTATCTGCATGGAGGTGCAGTGTGGGGAGAGGGTGATCTGTCAGCATGGAGGTGCAGTGTGGGTGGAGGGGATCTGTCGGGTGGAGTTATGTGGTGGGTGGAGGACCCACATTTCTTGTAACTCTTCTTATATGGAAACCAGTCCTACTGGGTGTCCTTGTAAGAATATAAGCTGCGAAGGACATATAGTGTGGCACTCTAATTCGACACCTGAAATACATTTGCGAGGCTTCGTATCTAAATACAGTACAGTCACATTAGGGGTTAGGACTTTAATATATGAATTTTGGGGGGCACAATTCAGTGCATGCCACCACCAAACTTATTTCCACAGCAGTTGCACTATTTTACAGTCCCACCAATGGTGGACAAGGGTTCCAACTTTCCCACATGCTTGGAAACACTTCTTGTTTTCTGTTTTTTTGCTTGTAGCCATCCTGATGCGTGGGAGGTATGACCATGCCCCTTCATGTGGGGCCTGGGACATGTGAGTTGAATAGCCTGCCTCCTATTAGTTCTTTCTATTTATGACAAGCAGCACTGCCCCAATATGCCAGGCTATGCAGGTGGGAAGTAGAGAAACAAAAAGAGAAGACTGACATTTCAAAGAGAGGGAGGAACAATTTGAGAAAATCTAAGGTGAGTGAACAGGGAGTCTATTTTTAGCTAGGCTGGATCACAGTTTCATTGGGAGGTTGCATCTATTAAGAGTAATCATTTAAAAGGAGGCAGAGCTTCCAGTTGCATGGTGTCATTTACAACCTCAGCCATGGTTGCGATAGGGGTCCCATGCCTCCTGCTGTCTTGTGGGCACTGAGCAGTCTTCAAAGAATGTTCACATCCGGTATCTGCACAGAAAGGAAACCTGCAGAGAAGTCCTGCATGTCATGAAATTGGCATGGAGAGAAGAATGCTTAATCCTGTTTACTTTCATCTAACTACCGAAGGCCTTGGATCTAGTCAACCATAACTTCAAAATCTAAGGCAAATTGAACGCAGTAGGACCTCTTTGAAAAGTCCTGAACATTCTGTGAGCTTCTTCTTGGCTTAGATAAAATGCATTCTACACAAAGAACACTGAAAACTGGGAATCATCATAGCTTTATTTTAAATATTTGTAAGTTTTTAGCTCACAATATTTTCTGAACTTTGTGTTCTACACAAGCAAGTCCCCTAAGGAATTATATTTTTCATTTATTAATTTATTATATCGAATATTATATATACAAATACTATGTCTAGAAACAGCGCACTGTGTTCACTGCTGCAGGCATGCAAAAAATTTAAAAATAACATTGTCAAGGAGCTAATAGAGAACTAGAGGCAATAACTCATGTGTGTAAGAGTGAAAATACAAGACAGAAATAATAGTTCACAAAGGAGATTAAGTGCAGCAGAGAAAGAAAAGATCACTTACAGCCAGAACTACCAGGAAAGAATTTTTAAAAAGACATAGCATTTGATTTAGACTTTAAAGAATGATGGTGTTTAAGATCTGTGGAGAAGTAGAGGAGGGCATCCAAGGTGAAGGGAATATAAACTATAGATACTAGCACTGAGAATGGGAAAAAACAGAGTGTATGACCAAGGAACAGCAAATGGTAGGAATAAAAGTGAATAAGTTGCTTAGGATCGATCTGGTCTTGGAAGTTCCCGTATTGATAAGGAGGTAAATTATTTCATGTTTTTGTTACTTAAAATTTGAAAATACATTACTATGTACTTAGCATTTTATGATACATATAAAGCATGGTACCGGCCAGGCATGGTGGCTCATGCCTGTAATCCCAGCACTTTGGGAGGCCGAGGTGGGTGGATCACCCCGAGGTCAGGAGTTTGAGAAAGCCTGCCCAACATGGTGAAACCCCATCTCTAGTAAAAATATAAAAATTAGGCAGACATGGTGGCGCATGCCTGTAATCCCAGCTACTTGGAAGGCTGAGGCAGGAGTATTGCTTGAACCGAGGAAGCAGAGGTTATAGTGAGCTGAGATGGAGCCATTGCACTCCAGCCTGGGTGACAAGAGCGAAACTCCATCTCAAAAAAAGGGCTTGGTACCTACTGATCTGAATTTGCCTTCTGAATTTCCAGTTCAAAACATGATAAACACATGTATGTTTTAAGGAAAAATAAACTTGTCAGTGTAAATTGTGGCTGTCACCCTAAAATAGCTGGTTGACAGAGGTAAATTAAAAGATAATATATACATTCAAAAGAAGAGGTAATGAGGGTTCCCTTCCTGCCACCCTGCCTCCCCACCTTGAAATGGTTGGCATTGAGAAATGAGGCAAGGGCAGAAGGAATTCCAAACATGCTTGCCCTTTAAGATCTATAAAAAGGAGGCATGCTATTTATATGTGACCTACTTACAAATATCCCTCATTTTAAGTGGCTAGCTAGGATAGCTATCAGAACTTAATTCTGGATATTCTAGATTCTCCAAGCTCCAGCAATAAAAAGCCTTTTCCCCTGGAAACATGATTACACATTGTGATTCGTTTCTATAGTACTGATATCTGGCGCTTTACTCAAGTTCACAGTCTTTTACAGCTAATCTGAAACTTGTGAAAGAAAATGCACTATTAGTTTACAAAAAGGTTAAAACATCGACTGAAGTACAGAAAAAACCCACAAGTAACTTTATATGCCTACTTCATAAATTCCATAATTGTCAAGATTTTGCCACATTGGCTTTTCTTATGCAATTTTTCTTTTTCCCTGAGGTATCATAAAGCAAATTCCAGGCATTATCATTTCAGTCCTACCACTTCAGCTTGCAGCTCTTATCTGCACGAGTATTCTCACAGCTGTAAACTAAAAGTAAAATCGTAAGCCCTCCAGCAACCAACGGAATGAAACCCTCCCCACTGGGCCAAGGGGACCCCAGAGCAACCTAAAAAATTGAATCCCCAGCCATGATGGGAAGGGAGGCTGGACATGTCTCATTACACCCCTCCTTTTTGGAGTTAGACACCCCTGACCAGCATTAACATTAAAACAGATCATAAGACTGAAAAACTAACTTTTTGTGGCACTAAGATACCAAATTCCAACCTGGTTCTGTATAGCATCACATGACAGAGAGAAGACCCTGAAGTACATAAAAATATTTTATCCCAAAATATATGTATTTGACATATTTGGAAATGGCCCTGAAAGGTGTCTTTGCTGGGGGAGATTTGCATCTGTAGAGAATCTCCATTAATGAAGCCAGGCCTTTGCTGGATCTAGGGGAGATGATCTAAGAGTCTGACACTTTTTAAGGTCTAAAAGCGACATTTACTACTTAGTTTCTTTGAAGAATGTTACCTGGAGGCTTCATTTTCATAACAAGAACCTTCATCTTCACAATCCCCTTTATCCTAACTCAAGCATCTCTTTACACTGACTTCAAGTTTTGAGACAAAGCATAACTCTTTCAACCAATTGCCAATCAGAAAATCTTTGAGTCCACCTGTAAGGTCCCATTCCAAGATATCCTGCCTCTTTAGGCCGAACCAATGTACACCTTTCATGTATTGACATGATTTTCCCCACAATTCCTGTCTCCCTAAAATGTACAAAACCAACCTGTAACCTGACTGCCTCGGGCACACTTTCTTAGGACCTCTTGAGACTATCCTCAACCCCTGGCCATGGTCACTCATATTGGCTCAGAATAAACCTCTTTAAATATTTTACAGTTTGGTTTTTCATCAGCATAGCTAACCTTCTTGAGTTTAACACACTTAACCTTAAACTATAATTATTTTGTATCACCTAAAAGCAGTCAGTAATGAAATCACCCCCTGTTGTCTCAAACATGTCCTTTTGTTCAGATGGTTTATTTAAGAATTCAAAGAAGGTGCACATGTTATATTTGATGTTTGTGTCCGTTAAAAATTAATCTGGAGCAACCCCCTTCTCTACTCTCCTGTTTTACATGCCCCTAATTTGTTACTTAAGCTGGGTCTGTTTTCTTACAGAACATAAGATGTTCAGCATTTGCCTCTTTGTTTCCTTGTGATATTATTAAATTGCTCCTTTGTACCCCCCAAATACATTTTCCAATTGGATAGTGTCAGTTTCCCGTATATTAATACTTTCCTTGAGCATAAACAAATAAGGTGAAGGAATCTACTGGGATGAACACAAGCTATTTTTTAAAAGACAGGCAGAAATATATTTTAATGATACTTTACCACCTACTTGCTATGTAACTTTGAATACATTATTTAACCTCTCCAAGTTAGTTTCATTGGTTTCCTTATGAGTATGCCAACAATTTCTTGCTATGAAGATTAAATACAGTCTGTAAGAGACCTAATGCAATGCCAAGCACATATGATAAGCTTGATAAAACTGGCAGCTATTTATAGAGCTATTTCAGTGTACCCCAAGCTCCCATTTTTGGTTAGGGTCTCCTAAAGGACAAATCTTCTTGGTACAGTTATCAAGACTTTTGATTTATTTCCCATATCTTACTAATTATGAAAAGAACATCTGGCTATCTTTTAGAAGAATCTAAATTATGAGTGAGTTGTGTCAAAAGACAAAATTGCAACAAATTTAGTTTAAAGATCTCAGTTGGCTTTATGTGCTATTCTAGAATCAGAAAACACTTCATTCCACAAAATAGAATCAGTGTTTCATGGAGCTGAGCCAAAGAGGTAGGCTTTATAGACAGAGAAGGGCTCAAGAAAGCGGAAACCAAGAACACAAAGTGAATTGCTCATTTCAAAGTTACGTCCCTTGTAAGGCAGGAGCAGGGAAATAGAATAGAGAAATAACCAATTGGTTAATATCACATTACTTTTTATTATGAAGATTAAAGCGGTTATCCCTTTCTCCTGATGCAGAGACAGTCAGATAACTTAGTTTCAGTTTGGTGACCTGGAACTGCAGCATGAATTACTGGATTTTGATTTTTAGTCTAGTCTTTTGGAGCCTTGTGCAGGAGCTTAGTCTGAAACAATGGCCTCCTATAATTTTTATTTAACAAGTAATTTAAAATAAACCCAATTTAAACCTAATTCTATTACATGGGGCAACTATTGACATAGAGTCTTGGCAGGATGCTCTAGGCCAAAATTCCTAATAGGGTTGATATGCATGGGAAGGAAAGAACTTATGAGTAAGATTTTAGCTTTCAGCCCTCCCCCGCTAACTGAAGGCGGGAGGGTGTTCTGTCCAGGGGAACTACGGGGCAGAACAATGGTGTCTTGGCAGGGAGCGTTCTGCTTATGAAGGGGTTTCTGATAAACTACCTTTCTCTGGGGGCTCTCTGCAGCTTCTTCTGAGTACTTGATGGGAAGTTGTATCTCTCTTAAGGCTGCTGTTGTTGCTGCTACATTGGCATCTCTTGGCATGGTTCATGTTGACAGTAATGCTTCGTTGCTAAAGGTTGCCTACTTTATTTCTTCCATTTCACACTGAAAGTGTGAAAGAAGGAGCTATGATTACATAAATGCATAAATCTTTCATACTATTCTATTGGCATGATTATACTACTTGTTGTATATGATGCTACTATGTGATCAGCACTATACTTAGACAGAAATATGGCTATCTGCAATGTGCCAGAAACAAGGATGGTGGTTCTCAAAGAAAAGTTCAGTAACTCCCCTGTTATCAGAATCATCTGGGATGATAGTTAGAAATGTGTATTTCTGGGCCTTGCCTCAGACCTAGGAAATCAAAATCTCTGGAAGATGGACCCAAGATTCTGCATTTTAACATGCACACTATAGTTTGAAAATCTGTGAGAGAATAGCAGGAAAATTCCCAGAGTTGAAGAACTTGTTGGTTATAAAATGGAGAAGCTGATATTTTAATCCAAGAGTGCTCAACTTCAAAGCCTATGTTGATTCCACTATGCTACACTTCTAATTGCCAATGACAGTCAAGTAATTGTCACTAAACCACTCCTACCAATTGTACATACCATTTAGCTTATTAATGAACTCATAAATTTCCAATACCTTAGTATGCTTCATAATTTCTTTTTCCCCTTCCTTTCTGGTAGAGAGATTTATCAGAGTGGAGTTTAGGCCATTCTTTCCCTTTAATCTCTAGATTCTCTGTTTACTCGCCAACCCCCAGCCCCTCCCCTTCCTTCCATCCTCTAATCTTTCTCCTTGTCCTTCTTCTTAAGTGAATGAATTTCCAGTATCAAGTTCTAGCAAGTTGAAATTAAAAGTTGAAAACACAATGCAGAGTCTTGGTACCATTTCGCAGAATTTTTGAGATTATTTGCATTTATTTACTGTAGCTATTTTGTATCTGTGATATTGGAAATTGTAATCATGTTCTGATCATAACTCTGCCCCTGATTTAATGACAACACATGGAAAAGCTATGATTCCCCCTTTCCAGAAATTTAGAAATAGAAGGGAATGAAAAGACGGGAAACAAAGAAAAAGATCCGCATTCAAACACAGGAGATTTATTCTGAAGATAGAGTCATGCAGTCTTTACCAATGATGAAACATGTCAAGGTGAATGTTACGAAAGCTCTGGTCATTTGTGGTGTTTAAGTTGTGTGAGGTCCATTTGTAACCCAGTTAGCAAAGAGGGAAATATCTGGCTTAGATTTCAGGAGCCTCTAATCAGGTCTAGAGGCAGGGCAACTTTCTGCTTTAAACAGACTTTTATCTAAAGTCCTGAATGAATGACTAGAAATAGGTTGCTCCTAATTGAAATTTTCTTGCTCCAGAAATACAATATGTATCTAGAATCCTGAAATTCAAGCCTTTGGGAGATAATAGAGGAGAACCTGAGGAAAAGGGAGCTGCAACAAGAAGCTCCAACTTCCCAGTCTGTCTCTCAGGGAATTCTAAGAGCTGAGGTTCCCAGGCTTGCCATGCAAGCAAGCATCTGCTAGGGGTTTTAAAACATGGTCAGGGGGAAAAAGGCTTTCACTTGGTCTTTTCACATTTCTGTTTTCAAGACTGCAGATTACATTTTTTTTTAAAGAAATTTTCCTCTAGAATTTTTTCTTATTTTAGGTCTTTCATTATTTTATTAAATTGCAGGTGACTGAGGTTTGGTGTACAAATGATCCCTTCACCCACATAGTGAGCACAGTCTCTGATAGGTAGTTTTCCAACCCTCCTTCCCTACCTTCTCTCCTCTTGTAGTCCCCGGTGTCTATCATTCCCATCTTTACATCCAAGTGTCCTCAATGTTTAGCTCCCACTTCTAAGTAAGATCATGCGGTATTTATGTTATATTCTTTCTGTTGGGGAAAGGAAACAGTGGGGTAAAGAATTATTCTGAAATAAGTGATGTTGAATTTCATTTCCTCCTGGTCAGATCCACCAGTTCTGACCCTCAGTTCTGTATCTTCCCTCAGTTCTGTATCTTCCGCCTGGCAGGAGAGGACGTCTTCAGTCCCCTCTGTCCCTGCCAATTATGGGTGGTTGTACTTGGTTCTAGAACTAATCCTGATTAAGCCAGGATGTCTGTAGGCAGCAGGATGTCCCCGATAGTGAGACCTGGAATTAGTATTTGGTGCTTCTAGAGTAAGCCTTGGACATTTTCATGTCCACTAGACACACACTTCTCCTAATCAGTGTTTGTTCAGCCCACACAACTGGATGGCCACGTCACTTTCCTCAACAGCCCAGGAGCTCCCTTCCATTTTCTGAGGCTACGTAGATTAGGTTGGATCCATGACATGCACTTGACTTTTACCAGGCCCCATGACATTTCCCATATATCTGGGCTTCTGCTTCAAACTAGACCAACTGCTCCAGATACGATGCTGCTCTCCTACTTAACTCCACGACTGCCATTTTGTTACAACCCCTGAGACAGTGATCCATCTGCTGAATCCATCCCTTGGGGTTCACAGCCCCATGATGACATAGACAGGTTTGCCTCTAAAGAACCAGACTCACACAGTTCAGAGTTTTACTAATTTAGTTTCTGCTTCCTCCTCAGATTATTAGCCACATCATGTCTCAAAGCTGTACTACTTTAGTAGATGATGCTGATTCTCCTCTGCCCCTTCTCACTCCAAAGTGATTTCCCCTAGAAAAGGTAGTTAATGTCATGTCTGATCATTAGCAATCAAGCCAAAATTCTTGCAGTATGCACTGTTTCAAAGTAATTTACATAAAAGAAGAAAATAATGTTTCATTACTATGCTAATGCAGGTCTTATATGAAGAAATTAGGTTGCCATCCAAATTTTGATGTCTCCTAGCTTATATTTTCAGCCCAGATTGCTCTTCTAAGTTTCATATCCATATATCTAACTTAGATCTATCTACCTGGATGTATATCAGGTATCAAACTCAGACTATCTCACACTGAAACTCATACTTTTTACTTGTGTGCTTCCCCCACTTCTTTCTCCAATGACAGTAGCTTTTAATATCTCAATAATCCATAGTCTCTTGCCTAGCCTGACCTTGACTTGTGACAAAAACAGCTAGCTCCTGCATGAAAAGTAAAACACACAGCATAAAAACTTTTACATACTGAATATAATGGGCCAATATTGGATAAATTATTTTTTGCTAACTATAACAGCAGTATTTTAAACACTCGGCTAAAAAGCTCTGCCATGTGGCAAATAATAAATAAAACAATATTTATTTTAGCAAATAGTCACTATATGCTGGGCACTGTTCTAAGAGTTTGGAAATATTAATTCACTTAACACATATTTTTATGAGGTAGTTACTGTAACTATATTTTTCAAATGAGGATAATGATTCACAGAGAGTTCAGGAACTAGTACAAGGTCACAGAACCAGGACTTGAGCCAGGGAGTTCGCTTCCAGGACCCAGGCTCTCAGCTACGCACTGTGCTACTTCTCCATGTCTGGTGTAGAAACATGGGGAAAATATTTGTCATGGCAAAATTTTATTTGTTACCTTTAGCATTATTTACAATTATAAAATATTATTCATATATTATAATACAAGTCATGTAGAATAGCTGGGTAGAGAATGTATTATTGCAGCAACTACATATTGCAGAAGTAATGTCTTTCTAGAAGAGCGACTTTGCTTTTTCTATTCATCTATAAGAGACATACAAGTGCTACTAGTGCACACTATTAACCTTACCCAAAAGGCTAACTACAGGATGTCTTCTATGAGGAATTTTGTCTACTGTATTTCTCTGGTGCACATGGACTCAATATCTCATTGCTTTTCACTTGTAATTATATCATTTTTTAATCACTCCCCATCATCTATCCATGCAGGATGTGTCCTCTGCAAGTATACAGCAAGATTCTCAAAGCCAAGAGAAGTATCTTGTATTTATACATTGCAATGAAACTTCTATCTCACGTCTTCACACTAAAGCATCATGTCTCTGCAGTCCTAAATTTCTCTTGAGCTTCACAATGTTTTTCTCAGCACTGAATTAACATAGTATAACTATAATTTATAAAGCTGAATAAAGCTGTATATATGTAACACCCAGCAGGTACCTCAAACTCTACATATCCCAAACTCAAAGTACTTTTTTCCATCACATCTGTGCCTCCTCAATATTTTCACCTTCTGTAGCAGAAATTTTTCAACTATGACTTTCTCTCCCATTCACCAAATTTTAAAATTCCTCCATCACAAATGCCTCTTCTGTTACCTCTTTTTTAATTTCCACTAACCCTGATCATGTGCAGGTCATAATTATCTGTCACTTAGACCACTGCAGTAGTCTTCTAATAGATTGCTCTGAATCTAATTTTTAATTAGTAGAATCCATCCTTTGTATGCCTCCCCATTCTACATTTCCAAATATTGATATGAGGTACTTATTCAATCAAAACCATTTATATGGAATGTAGTCCAAATTCCTTACCATGGCATTCAAGGCGCTCCATATACTGGCCTTGGATTCCTAGCTGGCTAGCTAGGAGGAGGTTAGGAGTATTCAGGTTAGGAGTATGTTTTTTTTTTTAATTGCATTTTAGGTTTTGGGGTACATGTGAAGAACATGCAAGATTACTGCATAGGTACACACATGGCAGTGTGATGTGCTGCCTTCCTCCCCCATCACCTATATTTGGCATTTCTTCCCATGCTATCTCTGCCCAACTCCCCACCCCCCCACTGTCCCTCCCCATCTCCCCCCCCCCACAGACCCCAGGGTGTGATGCTCCCCTCCCTGTGTCCATGTGTTCTCATTGTTCAACACCCACCTACGAGTGAGAACATGCTGTGTTTGATTTTCTGTTCTTGTGTCAGTTTGCTGAGAATGATGGTTTCCAGGTTCATCCATGTCCCTACAAAGGACATGAACTCATCGTTTTTGATGGCTGTGTAGTATTCCATGGTGTATATGTGCCACATTTTCCCTGTCCAGTCTATTATCGATGGGCATTTGGGTTGGTTCCAGGTCTTTGCTATTGTAAACAGTGCTGCAATGAACATTCGTGTGCATGTGTCCTTATAGTAGAACGATTTATAATCCTTTGGATATATACCCAGTAATGGGATTGCTGAGTCAAATGGAATTTCTATTTCTACGTCCTTGAGGAATCGCCACACTGTCTTCCACAATGATTGAACTAATTTATACTCCCACCAACAGTGTAAAAGTGTTCCTGTTTCTCCACATCCTCTCCAGCATCTGTTGTCTCCAGATATTTTAATGATCGCCATTCTAACTGGCGTGAGGTGGTATAGGAGTATGTTTCTTAAAATATTTGGATAGAGCAGTAAGATCTCTGTGTCTCTGTATGTGTGTGTATATTTATGTATACACATTTGTTTTAATGACAGAATCATTAACATTACTCTCATGCATCATGATTGCTCAGCTAAAAATGTTTCAAATAAAAAACAGGGCCAGAGAGTAGTTGAAGTGGCAAAAACATTGTATTCAGAAACTATTGCAATAAGAGACAAGAGACCTCAATACAGAGCTAGGCTTAATTCCAAATACAGCAGGGACAAATGGGGATTTATAGCCAAGGGAGTGCCAGGTCAAGTGGATGGAAACTTACTAGTAGGAAACATCAGGGATGGAAGAGTTCTGACTAAACAGACCTAATAGGATTTTTGCTGAAGGCAGGCCAGGGTGGTCAGATATCAACGGTAGAAAATGAAAAATTTGATCAGATATCGATGGTAATCAGGTATGAAGGGGTTGGGGGTTCTCTCTAACGGCTGTAGCAAGACTCTCACTACAACTCTGTGATTCCAGGCTCCATAGAGTTGGAAGCCAAGGTCAAAAGCCTAGTCGGAAACGTTTAGATGAGCCTGAGCAAAGTTTAGCCATGGAGAGTTTTTGCCAGTGTATTCACAGTGTGTGTGTGTCTCAGTACTACTCTAATTTACCAGTGAGGGGATCCCCCGGCCATCAGAGCAGTGCCACCATCTTTTGGGTGGGACAGCAGTTACAAGGCCCACTGTGGACAGTTAAGTAACTGCCTTTCTTTAGCATGGGAAAGGAAGGACGGTCCTGATTTTCTTTCAATGTTCCTCAGCTATATTGATGTGACCCCCAAACTACCTAAGATCTGCAGTGATAAAACTATAACCCAAAAAAACTCACTGCCTGTCTTTCACCACTTATACCCCCGGCATTATCATCAACAACTGTCTTAATACAAGTTTGGAGGCGAAAAATGGCTCACACCAAGTATGCATACAAAGGAGCCAAACACATTGGGCAGCAAAATTCCCAAAGCAGACACCCCCTGGGAACTGCAGGAGCGCTCCCGCTAATCTCGCGAGATAGCAGGCAGAGAAGCCTTTGTTCCCGCGAGAGCCCAGGGCTTCAGCTTCCCGTTTGCGGAGCCCGCGGCGGCGTTTCCTGGGGCAACGGCAATGGCGGCTGCGCTGTCCGAGCGGCTCTTCTCGCTGGAGCTGCTGGTGGACTGGGTTCGTTTGGAAGCCCTGCTGCTGCCGCCTCCCGCTGCCGCAGTGGAGCAGGAGGAGGAGGAAGAGGAGGGAAAGGAGCAGGGGGAGGCCTCGTCGCCGCGCGCTCTGTGCCCCGCCGTGGCCTTCCGCCTGCTGGACTTCCCCCACGCTGCTGGTTTACCCTCCGGACGGCCCTGGCGTGCCGGTCACGGAACGCTGGCCCGGCGTGATCCGCTTTGGTCGCGGCAAGTCTTGCCTCTTCCGCCTGCAGTCTGCCACCCTGCACCGCCGGCTCCTGCGGACCCCGCTTGTCACCTTGCTGCTACAGCTGCCCCCCCGGGCGCCCGACACCCGCCCCACAGCTCCTGGGGGCCTGCGACATCTCGCTGGCTGCCGCAGCCCACAGTGTCGTGGGGCCGGCCGCCTCCGGGTGCTCCCACCTTCACCGGGGACGTTTCCCCTTGCGTAATAGAGTGGGCGCGCGGACTGGGGACATTGCACTGGCCTACCGCCTTACTGACCTGGGAAGCCACCTGCTGGGCCATCTTGAGCGATCCCTCACCTTCACCCCCACAGGAGGAGGAGCGGAGGTCAGTCCCCAAATCCCGCAGGAAAGACAGCAGCTACAGCAGCCAGCCTCACAGCCAAGCCCAAAAGAGGCTGATAGGCTGCTGGGGGAGTTAGAAATCCCAGAGGCGCAGAGGGATTTGAAGGAAATAGTTTTCCAAAGTGAGGGCGAATCTGATAATATGGGTTCTGTGGAGAATGGCAAAACCAATTCTATTGTTACTTGTTCAAATGCTGGCAATGAGAGGAATGTTAGCTCCCTAAATGAGGAAGTCACAGAGTTGGACATGGAGACCAATATATTGTGCCCTCCTCCTTTGTATTACACTAACTTGACCCAAGAAAAACCACTTCCTGCACAGGCTAAAATCACCATTGAGCCTCAAATGAATGTACCTGAGGAAATGAGTGGTGCGTCTCCTGAAAAAAACTGTATATATCCTCCAACACACAGGGGTTGTCTAAAATACCCCAAGTTCTGCAACACATGAGCATCCTCCAATGCTTGTAAATCCTCCACATATTCAGGATATAGGAGCAATTAATCAAACATGTCAAACTGAACAAAACAGAATTAATACAATAAGGCAATTGCCTTTGTTAAATGCTTTGTTAGTTGAGTTGTCCTTGTTATATGACCAACCTGTGACAAGTCCTGCTCAAATACATCCTCACCTAGCCTGGTTATATAGGACTGAGGTTAAGAAGTCACCAGAATCTCCTGCCAAATCCACATGCCAGTCTGAATCTAAGAAGGATAAACTTTCTATGGGGGGATGTGAAAAGTCAGCGCGTCTTCATTATAAAAAGAACCAAATTGAAAACTGTAAGAAAGACAAATATTCTGAAAAGAGCAGTGGAACCCTCCAAAAAAGAGTTACAAAAGGGAGGCTACTTTATGGCTTAACAAATACACTAAGACTACGTTTAAAGCAGACAAATCCTGATATGTTGGTGGTACATGAAAAAAGAGAACTATATAGAAAAACACAGGCACAAATGTTGGGTACAAAATTCAGAATTCCATCAACCAAAGTTAAATTATTCAGCTTTGCAGAACAAAGCCAGGAGCCACATCAACTGCCTAAAGATAAATATTTAGATTTAGCTGCATCTTTTACTGAAAATAGTGATACCTCAAGACAAATGAGTGGAGTTTTTGATGATCCCAGCACAAGTAAAGAAACTAAACTGAAATGTACGACTGAAAAAAGACAGTGGGTTGCAGTAAAAATGGAACCAATAATGTTTCATTGGAAGAAATTGAGAATCCTGCAAATTTCATTATTCCAGAAAGGCTCACCCATACAAGTATTTTGGGAAGAAATGTGGAAATGCAAATCCAAAGTCCATGCTGTGTTTTCCAACAGCATGCTGTTGTTGACAGAATTATAGATAAAGAAATAGATGTTAGACAGGTCAAAACCACAGATAATGATATTCTTATAGCTGATGTAAGTGGAAATAGACCAGGTAAAAATAGTTGCAATGAAAACATCTCAGAACTGACGTATTCAGATGACTTGTCTAGCCCTTGCTATTCTGAAGATTTCTATACCACTGAGGACACCAGCAGAAGTTTAAAAGCTCATGATAGCAGTTCAAGGACAGAAAATCCAAAACATAGTCAATATACAAGCAAGTCTAGTGAAACAAGATTGTCCAAAAAGAAAAATAGTGGTGACAAGAGTTCTATCCTTAGCCCACCTTTCTCAGCCGGGTCACCTGTACACTCATATAGAAAATTTCATATTTCAAAGACTCAGGATAAAAGTTTGGAGGAAGCATGTAGTATCTCTACCAGTGATTTATCTTCATCACATTGGACTGAAGAAAAAGAAAACCAGAAGGATCAAAATAGTATGCACAATTCTAAAGTTACAAAGAGTGGTCAAGACATCTCTGTTCCAACAAGAAGTAGTTGCAAATCTTTAGAAAAAAGCCAGTCACCAAGAACATCCCAAGTGAGTTCTTATCTGCCTTCAAATGTGTCTGAACTAGAACTTAATGTCCTAGATAGCAGTACATCAGATCACTTTGAAGAAGACGATGATGTTGGTTCACTAAATATTTCCAAACAATGCAAAGATATTTGTGAATTAGTAATAAATAAACTTCCAGGATACACAGTGTAAAAATACATGCTTTTTAAAAAGTTTCAACAACCTATGTATACTGTTAGCGAAAAAAATTTTAAACCTGTTTTAGTACCTGAATTATGTGAATAATTATTTTTAAGAAATATGAATGTTATTCCTTTGATGTTTAGTGTTCTATTAAGTCTGATTATACTGATTATTAAATCACCATATAAACAGATTCCTTTTTAACCTGTTTAATCATAAGAATAAAGTATATATTTCTAAACTGTCTCAAAGTGTCTAGTCTACAGTATTGATCATTCTAAAGCTGACTTTATGCACACTACTGAAAAAAGAAGGCTAGTTAGTAAGGACAGCCTCAGATTTTTGTTGGAACAAATTATTTAACAAATAACGAAGACTTAATGCGTTACATGCAGAAAGGTGCAGAATTTGTCTATTTATGATAGAGCCCCTGCTGTTTTATGAGTTTACAGTTGTATGTAGATAAGAAGTCTTCCTTGACATATACATATCCCATATCCCCAGTAGGTGAAGCTGCTTTTATATGCCGTCATAGTGCTCTGCACCTTTTCTTTTAAACCACAATTTGTGTGATTATTTGATTAAAGTTTACCTTCCACTAGGCCTCAGTTCTGTGATGGGTCCATATTTGTTTTACACATCAGTATATTTTTGTATCTAGCACAATTCCTGGCATGTGGCTGCAGTACAATAAAAACATTTGTTGAAAAAAATGGAGGCCAGGCATTTGAAATACCTAATGGGAGGGTTTAGAATTAAGCAGCAAAAATAAGCAGATTTCTTAAAAATAAACCTGCAGAAAATCCTTACTGGAGATATGTTTGACTGTAATATTTTTGTCTTGCTTGATATAAATAGCTTTCAGGTGTTCTCTGAAATATTTGGAACAGGAAACTTAAAAAGATATCTTTCTATATCTTTCTGCTATAGGAGTTCAGTTTATTATTTCAGTTTGTTCAATGGTTATTTTTAGTGTATGAAAATTTGTTTTTATGAAGTCTAGTGATCATTTATAATTCCATTGGTTTTATATTTAGACTTTATTCTGTGTTCAAATATTTACATATATTTTAGTTGTGTTATGCTTTAATTTTTGGACTTTTTAATATATATAATATTTTTGAATGTGTGAAATGAAGTTCTAATTTCCTTTCTTTACAGGTAATTAATTATATAGGTATTCTGAATGATCGTAATACTAGAATATAGATAGATGGTAAAAAGAGAAGAGGATGTTACATTTTGGGGAGCAATATGAATCAAAGAATGATGATGGGAATGAGCCTGATATATTTATGGAACAATTTAAAATATTATCTTGCATAGAATGATAGGTTCAGCTACAGAGTGGTAGAAAGAACATTTGTTGAGTGAGGAAAGTCCCAGATTATAGAGCCTGAAATGCTAAGCATAATAATAAAGTTATAAGCAATAGGAACAACAGATTATTTTAGGTTATAAATGAGCACTAGTAAGTAGTCATGACATTTTGAATACTTTAAATTATTGAAAATAATTACTATAGGCAGAGAAATTATATCAGTAAAAAATTTGAAATATGAAAGGATTCTATGACTAGTGGCTATTATCTTAATTTTTTAAAAAGCATAAAGCATATAACATAACATTTCATAAAGTCAAAATATTTTAATGCCAGATATTGTAACTAGATGTTTAATGATGTCAACTGTGTAAATTGTTTAATAACAATTTGTCATTACTATGAAAAGACAATAAAAATATAAGCAATATCAGAATCATCAAAGAAATAATTCCTTAGAAACCATTGTTTTATTTGGTTGAAAGTAAGTGATTGTCTGTGACAAGAATAGGTAAGGAAAATGATTATTAATGTAGCATGTCTAAGGTACAAAGAACTAATGCACTTTCAATTACAAAGCTGAGTAGCTGAATCCGCTTCTCTTGAGTTAATCCATGAATACTTATTTCTAGAATTGTGATGTTTCTTCTAACCTAATTCAGGTGAAAATATCTGTTTTCATGTGTTCAGTGCTTCTATTACATTCTACAAATTCTAGTCCATGTTTTAATTCTACAATCTATAAACTTATTTTTAAAGAATTTTGTAACGGTTATTATTCATGAAGCCTTATTTATCTCCTTAATTACTTAAAATTATTGAAACATGAAATAGTATTTCAAGCCACAAATAAGGGAGACTGTCATTTCATTGTAAAACCAAGCTATTGCAAACCTTCCAAAAGGTCTTCTGAATAGCATGGGTATTTAAACTGCTATGGACAAAGCTGAGTTGGGGGAGGGTCTAAAATGCAAAGTGAGCCACGGAAAAGATGTTAAAACCTACCTCTATGTCATGTTGAATGTTTACAGCTTAGAAAGAAGCCGTCAATAATAAGTCCTCTCAGCTGTTACCCTAAACATTTGCAGAGAGCTGTGCAGATGCATACAGTATGTTGGGTTTTTTCCCTTCAGTCATATGCATGCTATTGATGACATTTTCAGATGCAAAGAACAATGATATTAAACTTCTGTCATGCAATTCTTATGGCTTTCTACTTAGAGCTACCCCTTTATATGTCAATTGATTTAGATTTTTCTTCATGTACAAGCAGTGAATTTAGTATGGAATTATAGTTAGGAACCAGACTTCTACTGGTAGCAAAATATAGGTCAAGACTGTTAATTTAAAAACGCAGCTTTTAAATTACCACACTGTGTTGTTGGCAAGGCAAATAAATTTCATAACAAAGCAACATATAGATAATATTTGAATTTGCTCCATCAAACTGTCTTTGGGCCTAGAGAAAATGATTCTTCAGGCTGTTTATGTTTTAATTTGGATTTAAATATTTAGGGAGTTGTACAGAATGACAATATATAGGCCAAAACTTGCTGAGTCATTCTTTTCTTATTTTTAACCTAAAACAATAAAAGGAAAACTTTACTTGGTCAAGGACCAACGCTTTCTTAAGTGATTTTCTCTGGAGACCTAACTGTCATGCCAGAAGTAAGAGACTTCAGGATGATCTTCATTAGCTTTGGGTGCCAAGCCATAGTGTTAGAAGTATTTCCTTATTTTTAAAACTATTCTCAGATCTCTGTTATACTGAGATGTACTAATTCTAGAAAAAAAATTAGAAAAGTTAGATAAGAGGTTTTGCCTCAAAATTGTGTACCAAGGAAACATTGTAATATTTTCCTTCCAAAATTACACTGAAGTGACAAATGTAAAAATACGAATGCACCCAAAGTAGCCCTGGAAAGCAAGAAAAATGCTGGTGGTGGACAAGACAGTTTGAGGAACTTCTGGAAGAGACAAAGCAGTTGGGATTATGTTGACGAAAAATTGATTACAAATCCACTCTTTAACACAGCCCCATGAGGGGTGCTTCTGGAGAAATGAGAAGATAGTATTTTCCTGCAGAGCCCCAGATAAATTCAAGCTGGTCAACAGGGCTTGGGCATAGGAGCAGGTTAAGGGACAACTGAGGGAAAAGCAGAACCCTAAGGACGGGGAAGAAGCTGGGGTGGGCTCAAGGTTATCTACTAGAATAGGTATTGGGACCAAAGAGAAAAAGTATTTTTCACCTTTGACACCAAAACATGTATTTAAACTATTTCAATGTTATTGGAGCGGCTGCTAATTCCAGTGGCAAAGTGGTATAAGCCTGGTCTTTGGAGGCAGACAAATGGCGTTTTCATCCTTGATTATTTTACCCCTTGGAGACTTTCTTCATTGTAGGATTGGTTTCAGGATTCAGTCAAATAACATATATAGTGTATATGACAGTGAAAGTGAGTGAGATGTGATGTATTTGATGGTATTACAGAGAATGTACCATGGTATCTGTATACCAGCCTAGAGGGATGTATTTTCAATTCAAACTTCAGTCAAGCAATCAACTCTTCCTTCCAGAAGGTTTAAACAACTTTCCTATAGCATAGCAAGGCAAAAAAGCCCATGGTGACAAAAGGCAGCACAGACTTCTGGCCAGGGAAGAAGACTTTAGATCACAGAGCAGAGCCACAAAACCCAGCAGAAGAAGAAACACTTTCAGACTATTAAACAAAGGGGGGCATCTAGCTTTGTGAAGAGTACTCAGGAGAGGGGTTACAAAACATCCTTACCATACAGAAAGAAAGGAAGCTCTGATCCAGGTCTCCAGTAAAGATAAAATTTTCTCAGAGTTAAGAAAGCGATGTATCAGTGCTGGGAAGCATACGTTTCCCTGCAAACCTAGGTAAGTAGCCCCTCCTATAGGAGGTTGTTTTAAAACCTCCTAAACAATTTTTTTTTCCACTGGTTATGTATTCCATGTCTTTCCATAGTAGGTACACAAAAAATGTTTATTCCTTTCCTTTGAATACCTTGGGGACTGGGGTGGGGATGGGGTGAGTGGGAAAGGAGCTGGCATAATACATCATAATTAAATAGGTAGAAACTTACAGAACAAACAGATTGGGAAGGGATGAGACTTAGCTTTCAGGCCAGACACTGTAACTGAGTAGTAGAATCCTTAGTAGCAGAAATCTATGAAAAGATTTGGGTTTTAAATCGAAAGGAAGTTTGTGCTTTCCAGGAACAGGGCAGCCTAGGAGATTAGATGAGCTCCTGAGCAATAGTTAGACAAGATAACAGCTGAAGGTCACATTCAGAAAGAACATGGAAGAGAAGAGGTCCATGAGTCAGTAAGTCAGTTGGTTAGTACAGGATCAGAAACCCATACTTGTAGCTTGACTGTTTAGAACACTGTACAGTGTGTCCATTTCTATTTGCTGCTTGGTTTTAATATAGCTCTTTTTGAAGGATCTTCTAGTTGATCCATACAAGCAAAAGGAAATGACTTTGGTTGTGGCTCATAATTGAGCAGAAATCCTAAAGGGGGAGCAGCATACCCCTAGAGTCTACATTATCAAAAGACTGAGAAAAAATGTACAAGGGCTTTTAGAAAATCCCTTCTTTCTACCCAAAGATTTCTCCTTCAGCTTTTCTTTACTGAAAACCTTGGGGCACTTCACATTTTGCTTCATTATGGGAAGCTGTTCAATCACAGAGTCTCACACCCATCAGCTGCTGCCTTGAGTACTCATTACTTATGATTTCACTGACAACCTTGTGGAGTGAATTGGGACTGAATTCTGGACTCAGAAGGACGTAACACTTAATGGATTGCTTTAGATACAGAGGAGTCTATTGTCAGAAGATTGGCCTGAAAATTGTTTCTTGCATATCCAACATTTTTAAGACTGTTTTCAAGTACTTTGGGATAGTATTTATTAACCTGAGGGAAAATATCTTTGAAATCTCCTAAGAAAGTCCAGCATGGGCAACAAAAGTGAGACTCCATCTCAAGAAAAAGAAAGTCCTGAGTACGAACATGTATGCTTCTTGTTAGCAAGTACTCTATATCCATGATCTTCTCTCTAATAGCCAGAAGCCAAGTATGTCGGAGGGCAGAATTTATATTTTCCAGGGAAACTCCTTCCATTCTGGCACTTTTCTGCAGTGATTTCTTGGTGCCCTCTTCCTACCTCACTGATCACAGTGTGAGTTCCTACTGTCAACCTCTAAAAACCAGTACGAGATGCAGGATCTTACTAAAATTATGGCTTCATTTTTCATCGGCAAATAGGATTGCTAATAAGAAAAGTAATTTGTTAATGTAGTCTCTGTTGTTGACATTAATTTTAACACTAATGTCTCCTTACACTGAACAGCACTTTACAGCTTATGAGGGACTTCCACTGTTTTACTTCATCTTTACCAGAACCCTGTGAGCGAAGTATTAATATAGATGAGGAAACAGGCTGCTTTCCATATTCATTGCCTTTCTCACTTTCATAGAGAAACTGAAAGACTTTCAGCATAAATCTCAAAAAAATAATGTTTCTTCAATCCTTATCATTTCCAGAATCAGAGTCTATAAATAGATTAAATTCATTTTATTTCTTTTATTTATTGTGGTAAGAACATTTAACATGAGATCTACGCTTCTAGCACATTTTTAAGCATACGATTCATCCTTGTTGCCTGTAGGCACAGTGCTGCACAGCAGCTCCCTATAGCTCATTCCCCTTGCTTGACTGAAACTTTATGCCCAATGATTAATAACTTCCCATATTCCCCTCACCTCAGCCCCTGACAACCACCATTCCGTTCTTTGATTTTACACATCTGACTGTTTTAGATACCTTGAGCAGAGGACCCAACTAAGCAATGCCTGGACTCCCGATCCATGGACACCATCAGAGGACATGGCTGTATTGTATGCTGGTAATTTGTTATGCAGCAGTGGAAAAATAATGCAATTGGTCAATAAAAAACACCATGGCAAATCAACAGGGAGAGACTTTGAAAGAAAGGAAAAAGCTTTATATTTTAGATCTTTTTTTTTTTTTTTTTTGAGATGGTGTTTCTCTCTTGTTGCCCAGGTTGGAGTGCAATGGCATGATCTGCAACCTCTGCCTCCCGGGTCCAAGCGATTCTCCTGCCTCAGTCTACTGAGTAGCTTGGATTACAGACATGTGCCACCACGCCCAGCTAATTTTTATATTTTTAGTAGAAATGGATTTTCAACACGTTGGCCAGGCTGGCCTTGAATACCTGACCTCAGGTGATTTACCCGCCTCTGCCTCCCAAAGTGCTGGAATTACAGGCGTGGGCCACTGTGTCTGGCCTATTTTAGGTACTTTTAAAAAGATCCCTTTTTATTGCTTTTTTGAGCAATAAGGCCTGCATTTTCATTTTTGACGGAGTGCCACAAATTGTATAGCTAGCGCTGGTTGTTACTCCAAGCTGGTAGAGGCAAATCCAGTTGCTTTCAGGCTTTCCATTGTGTTATCCAAGTGCATATAGTATTTGGCACCACCTTTGTGGACATAGTTGATGTGTATTATACTGGAGCATACTCTGTTGGGGGCTACACATTTTCTCTTTAAAATCTAGAACATTGTCTTTAAAACTTTAATTTTACAGCCTTAACTAAAATGCCTACATTTCACACCACTGACAAATTTGGCTTCTAACACTTGTATACAGGATTACTCATAGCAACTCTTGGGAGGTAGAGCTAATGTAATTCTGCATACAGTATTTTCAGTACAAACATGAAATTATTGAACAATACATAACAATTTATTAACTGTCCCTGTTCTTGTCAGTTACGGGGATTTCAAGGATTTTTATGAAGACTGACTTTCTTCATAATGCTTCTTTAGCACTGGTTGCAGATTTCTATGGTCAGCCTATGCCCTTAAAATGGATTGTTTTGCAGATGTTCTTGGGATATGTAAGTGTAACCAGTATGGCCCCCTGCCCTAGTGTGGGGTATAAAAAGCAATCTCCCTTTTATATTCCAGTGGATTAGTCTAGCTTCATATATTTATGTTAGGAGAAAATCCAGCACCAAGTTTTTATGAACCCCATCATCCCAAATGGTCCGAGATCCTGAGAAGCTTACTTGGCCTTATTTGCATGGTTGTTCCTACTTACAAATGCCAGGCCATGTGATCTGCCCACCGACTGGGCTTGGTTTTCAACTGTTGTGGCTTCTATTGCTGTGACACAGTATTGCATCTAAAGACCAGTTGCCTCCATGTTTCTGATTGCCACACAGATCTCCAGGGTACAAGTGATTATGGTTTTTACTCGTGAGTTAATATTTATGGGGTGGCTGGGTCTGGAGTTGTCTTAAAGGCCTTCTTCATGTTGATCTATATATTCTGTGTGAAACAAGGATCACTAGCACAGGTTTTGACTTTTCTTGTTTCCTTCAGGTTTTTAAGGTCCTTTTCTACAACAGAACTTTAACTGACATTATCCGAAAACATCACCGTTCCTAATAATTTTAGTAATCTAAAGAGAAAGGGTCATGGGCTTTATCTTATTCCTCACTGAAGCCTACTTAACTCCATGCAAATTTACTTTTCTTCTTTCCATTTCCACCAAATCACAAAAAGAAACTGAGCTTTGTAGGCCAATAGATGTTGTCTTAGTTCATTTATGCTGCTATAACAGAATACCACAGACTGGGAATTTGCGATGCACTGAAGTTTATTGGCTCACAGTTCTGGAGGCTAAGAAGTACAAGATTGAGGGGCTGGCACTTGGAGAGGGACTTCTTGCTGCATCATAACGTGGTCAAAAGTGAGTGACTGAGAGAGAGTCAAAGGGGGGGCAAACTCACCTTTTTAAAAGGAGCCCATTCCCATGATAATGGCATTAATCTATTCATGAAGACAGAGCCCTTGCCGTCTAATCACCTCTTAAAGATCCCTCTTCCTAATACCATTCCAATGGCAGTTAATTTCAACATGAGTTTAGGAGGTGACAAATGTTCAAACCATAACATATGTTGCTCTACTTCTATTTACATAAGCAAGAGTGACTTTTGCAGTGTTATGGGAAGAGTCCAAGAACTCTTCTTGCAGACTGTCCTCTTACGGAAAAGCAGCTGGCAGTGCTAACTTAAATAAATCAAATTCGATTTACCTGTGCCAACTACCTCTACAGGTGTGTATGTTGAGAATGTCTTAATTTTCTTCTCCCTAATCACTAGCAAGGAGGCTACCACAGTGCCTTCACAAAATATATTGTCTCGGTCCATTTGAACTGGTATTATAAAATACCACAGACTGGGTAATTTATTTTAAAAACAGAAATTTATTTGTCATGGTTCTGAAGGCTGGGAGTCTAATATTCTGGCACCAGCAGGTTTAGTGTCTGGTGAGAACCCAATTCCAAATTGGTGTCATGTTTCTGTATCCTCTGGAGGAGATGAACACTGTGTCCTTACACGGAAGAAGGGGCAGAAGGGAAAGAGCTCAACTCCCTTCATCAAGCCCTTTCATGAGGGCACCTGATTCCATTTATGACATAACCACCTCCTAAAGGCCACATCTCTTCATATGTTACATTGGAGATTAAGTTTTAACGCGAATTTTGGGAGGAGACGAAAACATTTAAACTATAGCATATATGCTTAATGAATGTAGGTGGTGTAAGGATTATTGCCGAGTTTAAAATGAGGAAACTGAGACCAGCCTAGGAAAATTAAATGCCAATTTATTAAGCTCCCGGGCGAGGTTCTGTGGTCCAGGAAAGGGGGGGCCAGAGAAGTTGCGCTGGCTTCCCGGAACGAGGGTTTTTAGAGCAAGGAGTGGCTGGGTGTTCTAATTGGCTGCGGGGGAGTGGGATGGAGACGAGGCGGGCTGTTATTGGTGGGTAGGTTGTGGGGCGGGTTTTCCTAATGCAAGATCCGGCCAGGGTTGCATCAGCCGGGGCTGTCCGGAGGGCTGTGTGCAGAGCTAGGTGCCGAGTGCAGAGCTAGGTGCCAAGTGCAGAGGCGGGTGTCGAGTGCAGAGGCGGGTGTCGAGTGCAGAGGTGCGTGTTGAGTACAGAGGTGGGTGTCGAGTGCAGAGGTTAGTGTTGAGTGCAGATCCTGGTGCGGCGTTTCCAGGAGCGGAGAGGGATGGGCGAGTCCGAGCTCCCCTGGAGGCAACCGGCCTTACATTCCGACCCTTTTGATGATATAGGACGCCGCTTCTTTCTGGCTACTTCCTGGTGAGTAGGGGCGGAGTGAGGGGAAGGGTCAGCTGGCTGGTGCCTCGGTTGGGAGTCGGGCATATGGGTGAAGCAGCATCTGGTTTGTGGCCACCCTGGAAATTTCCCTTATGCGGGCCTGTAAAAATCTGAGGAAAAAGGTAGTTGGCTTTGGGTTTTGGGAATTCAAGTTTTATGGCTGATTGGCAGCCTGCGGGCTGGCAATCTGCTTGAGTAATGTATTGGGTTTTAGTGGTGGGGCCTTCCGTCCAGGATTCCTGAAGGTGGAACCGCCAGACATAGGGGTTGGCTTTAAGAGGGGGACACTAGAAGTATTGTTAGGAGGAGAATTTGAAGGGTTAGGAGTCGACGGGGAGGGGCCGCGGGTGAGACAGAGGTGAGTGGGGCCCAAGGGCTTGGATCTCCATTGATCATTTTGGGGGACCAGTTTGAGGCGGGACACATGATACCACGGGGTATGACCCAGGAGCCTGGCGGCTGTAGGGGTGGTTAGGATAACGACGTGGGGTCCTGACCACCTAGGCTGTAGAGATCCTGGTTTGAGCTCCCAGAGGAGAACACTGTCGCCTGGCTGGAGGAGTGCCACTGGATGGGAGTCCTCCAGTCCTGGGACAACAGGGAGAGTACGATCCGCGTGTTCCCTAAGTAAGTGGCGGAGGAGAGAGAGGTAGTGGAGGTAGGAGGCTAGAGGAGGTGGTTGTACCAGGAAATTATGAGAGACCAGGAAAGGCTGTCTGTACAGCAATTCAAAGGGGCTGAGGCCCGTTGGCCCCCGTGGGGTGGCTCGGACCTGGGCCAGGGCAAGGGGCAGGAGTGTGGGCCAAGAGAGTTTTACCTCGATGGTTAGTTTGGCTAAATGGTCTTTGAGGATGCCGTGAGCCTGTTCAACTTTACCCGATGACTGAGGGTGGTAGGGGATGTGTAGTTTCCTGGAGATGTTGAGAGACTCGGCGACCAGCTGGACCACTTGAGCTCTAAATGCCGGACTGTTGTCTGAGTGGATGTTTGCAGGTAAGCCGAAATGAGGGATGATTTCCTGAATTAAGAGGGAGGCCACCATGTCCTCGGTTTCCCTGGAGGTGGGAAAGGCTTCAATCCATCCAGAAAAGGTATCTACAAAGGTTAGGTGGTAGCGGAGTTTCTTGTGAGTGGGCATATGAGTAAAATCAATTTGCCAGTCTTGGGCCGGCAGGTTGCCACGCATTTGGTGGGTAGGAAACTGTGGCTTTAAGCTTCCCTGAGGCGAGACCTTAGAGCAAGTAACATAAGCTTTGTGTACCTGCTCAATTGTTTGTTGTAGACCTGGTGAGAAAAAGAGGGGCTGCACAAAGCGATATAACGCCTTGGGTCCAATATGTAAGGATTGGTGGATTTCAGCAGTAATCTTAGGGACCTGTTCCCGGGGAAGGGCGATTTTGTTGTTTAAGAAGATCCAGCCCTGATTAGACTTGGTTCCCCCTCTTAATATGAGGGCCTGTTTTTCTGATGGCGAGTAAACTGGAGGTGTGGCCGTGGTGAGGAACAGGATCGGAGTGGGGGCTAGCCTGGTACTGGTTAAGGATTTTGCTGCCGCGTCTGCCCTTGCATTGCCCCGGGAAACGTCATCCTCTGCTGGGCCTGGTGCCCTCAGCAGTGGATGACTGCAACCTCTTTGGGCAGTGACAGAGCTTGCAGGAGATTAGAGATTTGGGTAGCATTGATTATGGGGGACCCTTTTGTAGTAAGGAATCCCCGTTCTCTCCAGAGGGCAGAGTGGCAGTGGGTGATAAGAAAAGCATACTTTGAGTCAGTATAGATATTTGCTTGCTTTCCCTGTGCTAGCATGAGAGCTCGGGTTAAGGCAATGAGCTCTGCCTTTTGTGATGTGGTTCCATCGGGGAGGCGGCATGCCTAGAGGGTGGCTGAATCTGTAACTACTGCATAGGCTGCTTTTCGCTGCCCCTCGGCTGTCACTATCAAACTTCCATCTACATAAAAGTTAAGGTCTGGGTTGGACAGGGGAAGGTCAGACAGGCCCTCCTGAGGTTTAGCAAGTGCCTCTATTAGTTCAGGACAGGAATGGGCTGGGGAGGGGGGAATGGGATGGAAGGGGAAGCAAAGTAGCTGGGTTGAGTGAAGTGGGATGAAGGCTGACTGAAGGATTTTCAATAAAGAGTAGATGAAACTCCTATAGGCGAGAGGGTCCTAGGTGAGCAAGAGATTTGTGAGAGAGAAAGTTGGTTAGCCGATGAGGGGCGAACACTGAGATGGGCTAGCCCAAGGTAAGTTTTAGGGATTCCTTGGTGAGTTCTGTTGCTGCTCCCAGGGCCTGCAGGCAACGCTGCCACCCCCTGACCGTGGGGTTGAGTTGTTTTGATAAGTAGGCTACCGGAGGACACAGGGGGCCCAGGGGTTGGGTTAAGACCCCAACTGCAATCCCCTGTTTTTCGTCAGTGAACAAGTGGAAGGGGCGGTTGAGATCCGGTAGTTGGAGAGGGGGTGCTGTGAACAAGGCAGTTTGTAGGGTTTTAAAAGCCTGCTTCACTACCCCAGGATGGGAGAGGGGTCCCGTGGGTGTGTCTTTAGCAGCTGCATAAAGAGGTTTAGGTAGAGAAGCAAAATTAGGTATCCAGTGGTGGAAGAACCCTACAAACCCCAAAAAGGAGAGAATTTGGTCAGCTGTCTCTGGAGGCTGCAGCAAAAGGAGTGCCTTTTGGTGATTTGTTGTTAGGTTTTTAGTTGTAGGGGTGAGGCGAATGCCTAAGTAGACTACTGAGGTGACTGACAACCGCGCCTTGGAGGGAGATACCGGTACCCTTGGGATCCCAGAAAGTTAAGGAGATTGGCGGTATGCTGTTCAGACAGAGGGAGGGGAAGGGCTACAAAGTAACAGGTCATCCACATACTGAAGAAGGAGACTGGGTTGAAGCGGGCAGGAGCTAAGGTCAGCTGCTAAGGCTTGTCTGAAAATATGGGGGCTGTTTCTGAATCCCTGGTGCAGGACTGTCCCAGTGAGCTGTTGTGACAGGTTGGTGTCTGGATCGGT
Source organism: Ateles fusciceps (assembly GCA_036589455.1). NCBI lineage: Eukaryota > Metazoa > Chordata > Mammalia > Primates > Atelidae > Ateles > Ateles fusciceps. The sequence continues at coordinate 3,589,906 of JAZHEH010002229.1, forward strand.
CCAGGTGAAGGCAAAGAGAAAGTAAGACTCAGGGTGTAGGGGAATGGTAAAGAAGGCATCCTTGAGGTCAAGAACTGTAAAATGGGAGGTAGTGGAGGGAATGTTGGATAATAGGGTGTATGGGTTGGGGACCACAGGGTGGAGGGGTACCACTGCCTCCTTGATAAGGTGTAGGTCCTAAACTAGGCGGTAGTCCCCGGATGACTTCTGGACTGGCAAGATAGAAGTGTTACAAGGGGAACTGGTGGGGGATAGGAGTCCCTGGGCTAGGAGTCGGGTAATGATAGGCTTTAGGCCCTGGCGATGGGTTTTTGAGATAGGAAACTGGAGACGTGAGGGAAAGTGGGTAGGATTTTTTAGAAGTATCTTAACTGGTGTGTGATGTCTGGCCACTACAGGCTTGGAGGTGTCCCATACCAAGGGATTAACTACCTCAGGAGGAATAGAAGGTTCAGGCAAAGGGCCAAGACAGGGCATGGTGTCGGTTAAGAGTGGTAAGAGGAGGTGGGCTGGTGATGGGCTTGAGTGTGGGGGGGGCCAGTGAGTTGGAGAGTGGCCCCCACAGTTTGGAGAGTATCTCATCCTAAAAGGGGGACTGGGCATGAGGGCATGATTAAAAAGGAGTGGGGGGAAAAAGGTATCTTGCGAGGACACAGGCTAAAGGATGAGTTTGATTAGGACAGGAAGGTTTTCCATTAATTCCCATGACTGAAACCTGGGAAGGTATGCTAGGTCCTGAGTAGGAAGGCAATACAGAGTAGGTAGGCCCCGTATCCACTAAGAAGGAAATGGACTTACCCGCTACCTGTAGCGTTACCCTGGGCTCGGTAAGGGTGATGGGGGTCCTTGAGTCCAGGCTGCATCAGTCGTCCAGAAGGCCAAGGAGTTTAAGCGAAGGGACTGCTTCCTGTGGACCGGCTTGCCCCTCACATAGAGGTGTGGGGGGTGAGCCTGTAGTCTGGGATGGGCAGTCAACCTTCCAGTGCCCAGTCTGCTTGCAGTTTGGGCAGGGTCCGGGAGGTGGGCGAGGACAGGGGCACTGCCACGCCCAGTGTCCCTCTTGGCCACATTTGAAACAGGGCCCAGGCAGGGCCTTTGAAGAATTTGGGGGGGGGTTCGATGGACCCCCTCCACTGGACGATGGACACCCTCCACTGGATGTTCGGTGGACTGCCGGCCTCAGGGCTGCTACAAGAGCTCGGGTTTGGAGGCTTATCTTTTGCTGTAAACAGGCCTGGTGGGTGGCCTCAGCCTTTTCCTCTTGGCCATTAAAAACTTTAAATGCCATGTTTACCAGGTCCTGTATGGGAGTTTGGGGGCCTTCTTCAGCTTTTTTAAGTTTCCTCCTTATATAGCCGCTGACTGGGAGATGAAGTGGGTGGCTAGGACTGTAGCCCCTGCTAAGGAGGTCAGATCCAGCTGGGTATGGAGGATCATAGCATTAGTTAATCGGTCATGGAAGGCGGCTGGGTTTTCATCAGGACCCTGAGTTATTTCCATTAACTTGTCATAATTAACCACCTTTTGAGCTGTGCTCTGCATGCCTGCTGGGAGGCACTGTAGCATTTGGTCTCAGTGGTGGTGGCCACCAGCTTGATAGTCCCAATTAGGGTCGGCCTCGGGGACTGCCGCCGCACCTACCGGCATTTGGTTGTTTGTGAGATGTACCTGATCAGCGTGTGTTTGGGCCACTGCGAGAATGCAGTCACACTTATCTGGAGTAAGGGTGGAGGACAGGATTACATAGGTGTCATGCCAGGTAAGGTCGTACGCCTGGGTGAAGTAACGAAATTCTTTGGTGTAAGCAGTAGGATTGGTGGAGAATGACCCTAGGCGTTTTCAATGGCTGATAGATCAGAGAGGGAGAAGGGAACGTGCACTCGGACAATGCCCTCCACTCCAGCCACCTCGCGGAAAGGACAAAGGAGAGAGGTTTTGTCATTGGAAGGGCAGTGCGAATGAGTGTGAGCACTAACAGGAGAGGTCAGGTTGGAACCCGGAAGAGGAGGAGCAGGAGGGGGTTGGGAACCCGCATAAGGCGAGGGATTAGTGGGTCGGGCGGGGGGTAGGGGAGAGCTCTTCAGCCAGATTGGGGTCAGAGAAGGAGGAGGAGGGGGTTGGCAAAGGGGCCGAAGGGAGTGTGGGGGAGTTTTTTGCTAGGAGTACCTGGGCAGTATTGTAGGAGGAGCAGAGGTCAGGGTGGGAGTGGAGATGCCAGAAAGCCTGAATGTAGGGAACCTCTGCCCACTTGCCGTTCCTTTGGCGAAAGTTGTCTAAGTCTGTTAGGATATTAAAGTTGAGTGTGCCCTCTGGAGTCCACTTGGACTGGTTGTCTAAAGGATACTGTGGCCAGGCCATGGTGGAGAGGAAGAGTAGCCTTTTCTTTTTTATAGAGAGACCCAGTTTGGGTAGATTTTTGGCTAGGCATCCTAGTGGCAACTTGGGGTCTGGGTGAGATCCCTGATTACCCATATTCCTGTGTTTGTTTGTTTTTTTGTATTATACCCAACACAGACAGAAGAACTCTTTTCCCGGAGGGCGTGGCTGAGAGACCTTACAGGCTGCAATGATTATAATGAGAAAAAAAAATAAAAAGAGACAGGGCTAGAGCTATTTGCCACATGGAAGAATTAGGGGAAGTGAAAAGAGACAGAGCTAGGAAGTGAGGTTTTAGTGGTAGAAGAAGAATAGGAGGAAAAAGGAGAACAGAGTTATTTCTAGGGGCATGAATTCAGTAAAGGTCCCCTGCAGCCAGTGGTCTGTTACCCACTGTAGAATATCTGTTACTTCAAGGGAAGCGCCTAAACCACTGTACATCGGCTAACAGGAGTCTACCAAAACTGGTGAATTTACAATAAAGACAGAACCACATACAGGATTGACGGACAAAGGATGGGTGCCCCCCCCAGATGGGGAGACCAGTCTGATGCCTTCCCGTCCACATCCCCGAAGGGATGTTTCTGGGCGTCTTGGCTAAGGTGTACCCGTATAACCCCCGGGTCTGGTCACCTCAGAACTTTCAGTCAGTCCTGAGGTGAATCACCATTATGCCTTATGACGTCCCCATGGAACCACGGGTTGAGGCCCATACAAGGCCTGTAGCCATTAGGCCATGGGACTACACATAAAGTCACTCACTCACTCACTCACTCACTCGTGCCGGGGGTAGGAAAAGAAACTGAAAGTACAGTTACTTAATTAACTGGAGCTTATATGCCAAAGGGCTGATTTGAGATAGATGTTTTAGTAGTGTAAGCTGGGGATTTGGTCCTGCTGTTAGGCAGGGCCCCGGGTTTGCAACGGGGCTTCAATTACCCAAACCTCGGCCACTGCTGTGGAGATGGTTGGAAGAGTGGCTCAGCATCCCGGGCCATGCCACCAAACACCGGAGGATACGAGAGGGTTCAGGAAGGTGGGGGATGATACAAGAGGGTTCAGGAAGGTGGGGACGTCTCCCTCAGAATCCTGACCCTGAGAAACCCCTCACGGGGAGAAGACAAGACTGTAGGGACGTCTCCTGTACGTTCAGGTCCTCGAGACGAGGCCGGGGCCCTGGGCCCACGGTGAGAAACGAGAAGGAGTCCCTGACGCGGCCGCGATTACAAGCAGGGGAGTCCACGAGGCAAGCAGCGGGAGGGGCTGTGGGCAACAGAAGCCTTACCTTGTGGTGGAGTGTTCCCTGGTCCGGCTTATGGTGGAGGAGTCAGTTTCCCCCAGGAGGGGTCTTACAACTCCTCCCGGGTTTCAGCACCAAATGTAAGGGTTATTGCCGAGTTTAAAATGAGGAAAGTGAGACCAGCCTAGGAAAATTAAATGCCAATTTATTAAGCTCCGGGGCAAGGTTCTGTGGTCCAGGAAGGGGGGGGGGCAGAGAAGTCGTGCTGGCTTCCCGGAACGAGGGGTTTTTATAGCTTTGGGAGAGCAAGGAGTGGCTGGGTGTTCTAATTGGCTGCGGGGGGATTGGGATGGAGACGGGGTGGGCTGTTATTGGTGGGGTAGGTTGTGGGGCGGGTTTTCCTAATGCAAGATCTGGCCAGGGTTGCATCAGCCGGGGCTGTCCGGAGGGCTGTGTGCAGAGCTAGGGACCGAGTGCAGAGCTAGGTGTCAAGTGCAGAGGTGGGTGTCAAGTGCAGAGGTGGGTGTCTAGTGCAGAGGTGGGTGTTGAGTGCAGAGGTTAGTGTTGAGTGCAGATCCTGGTGCAGAGTTTCCAGGCGCGGAGAGGGATGGGCGTGTCTGAGCTCCCAGCGAGGAAACTGGCCTTACAGGTGGTATTGAATAGAAATAATAATCAATACTAGGGTCAATTCTTATCTTACAAATTTGGGTGTTTCATGCTTTGTCTACCTCACTGCTTAGCTAAGAGTTACTCTGCCGTCCAGAAATTTGGAGGTTGAACACTGGGAATAATGATCCATGAAACTAGTTTACTTGGTCTCTTGCTATCCCAAGGAGTAAATGAAGACAAAACTATTTTGATAATTCCTCAAACCAATCCATTTGGCTGACAATATTTGGGTCCACTTTGGTTAAGAATGATGACCACAGACCAGGGTGATATCACTGCCCATTCTTGACACTGCCCCATTGTCCGAATTTACTCATGGGATAAGTTATGCAAACTGACTTCCCCCAGAAGGGTGCACTTTTGTAGCGCAAGTTTTTCTGGCTGACAACGATTCCAACATATGGCACCTCCTAAGAGACACCAGAAGATTGAAATGCTCTGATCTCCGTTCTTCAACTGCACTCCTTCAAATAGCTTGGTTATAAAACCCACAACAAATAAAAACTTCCTTTAACACTATCAGAGTGTTAGGAAGAGCTAGACTGTGGTGTATATTTAGAGCACTTTGTACCTGAATTTAAATGTTAACATTCTCTTTGTAGGCAACCAGTTTCACTGTGTGCATTATACAAAATGGGAATGTAAATGAATGTGGTCCCAGTCGCTTCTTTTTATTATGTAGTATTTCAAACATTCAGAAGAATAAATAACACAACAAACTCCTAGGTACACATCACCCAGATTTAACCCAGTGATGACATTGTGCTGTGTTTTCAGTCTTTCTCTTTCTCCCTCAGAGGGATTCTCCCTTCCTCTCTCCCTCCCTCCCTCCCTTCTTTTCTCATAAATAAAACAAACAGATACAACTGAGAGTCTTTTGTTTTCCCTCCGCATTGCTTTCCCTTCTCTTCCAAGGGGTAACTCTTGCTCTGGGGTTGCTGAATGTTCTTCCTATTTCCATTGGGGGATTCATAGGTTGTTTCCAGATTTCTGTGATTGGAAACAGTGCTGCAATTCATATTCTTGCCTCTCTGCTCACATGTGCTCGGATTTCCTTAGGGTTTTATATGTAGAACTGGAATACCAGGCGCTGAGTTCTGCGTATCTTCAACAATGCCAAATCGCTCTCCAAAGTCGTTGAACCATTTACCATGCCACTAGCAGCATGTGAGAGTTCTTTTTTCTTCACCTCCTAGCCCAAAACTGGCAAAGGTTAGACATATTAATTTTTACTGATATATATTTAACTACCCTAGCTTTATAGTCAGTCCTGATATTCAGAGAAAAAGCCTACCCTCTATTTTTCTTCCTTTTTTATGCTAAGTCAGCAGTTCTCAAACTTTTGGTCCCAGGATCCCCTTACATTTTTAGAAATTATTGAAAATTCCAAAGAGCTTTTTAAATACAGATTATATCCATCAGTATTTACTTTATTAGAAATCAAAAGTTAAAATATTTAATGTTTATGAATTCATTTGAAACTAATATTAGTAAACCCATTACATGTTAATATAACATTTTTAAAATAAAAGTAATAAAATTTCCAAAGCAGACATTTAGAAGAATGGCATTATTTCACAGTTTTGCCAGTTTAAAAAATGTCTGGCTTAATAGAATAGCTAGATTATCGTATCTGTTTAACTAAAGATAGCTGGCGTCTCCTACCTGCTTCTTCATTCAATCTATCATGATATCACATGTTGTGTAGCCTCTGGAAAACTCCACAGAACACTGATGAGAGAATAAGAATGAGTATGGCAAATAACATTTCAGCATTATATGAAAATGGTTTTGACCTCAGGGGGTGCCATCCTGACCCTTCCCAAAAGGTTCTTGGAAAGAATTTCTATTGAAAAGTGCTTTTCTAGGCTGTTTTTGGCCCTTTTTCTTCCATGTCAATGATAGGATCACTTTACGAAGATCAAGAAAATAGATTTCTTAACCTATTGGAGTAATTTATCATTTAAGAGTTGGTAAAACTTGCCTGTAAAAATGTCTGGGCCTTGTGTTTCTTTGTGGTAGAACTTGTTGTTCGCATTGTTTGGGGACCTGATTTTATTAATATATGATTAAAAATATCAATTGGACTGCTGTTTCCTAAAATTTTAAAATTTTAGTGTACTTTATATAGTTTCATAAAACATGTAAAATTGCTTAAAGTTTTTTTAAAATATAATTTTGAAAAGTAAAAAGGGGGGTCAGAGATTGTCTATTACTTTCACTGACTCCAGTGAACACATTTGTATTTATTTTACTGACCTCTCAGTTGCATTCAACATATCTACCCACTTACTGTTATTTTCTGCTACTTTCCATTCTTGCATTTCTTGACATCCCACTTTTCTGGTTTTCCCCTATCTTTCTGGACTCTCGCTCTACATCCAAATACTGGATTCTAGCTCTTACTCCTGCTCTTTTAAATCTCTCTAAACTGTCTCAGTTATCTCATCTCTCCTATTGCTTTAAAAACAACCTAGATGATGATAACTTCGCGACTTGTAATTTTCAACACAAATCCCTTTTCCGAGTTGTAGACTCATGTTCTACCTGAAATATCAGTTTATATTTCACAGATATCTCAAACTTAATGAGTACAAAATGTGACTTTTAATTCCTACTCCCCAAAACAGTTCCTGTACTAGTTATCTGTACTGAGCATTCTCCATTTACACCTTCTATCCCCTCTATACCTTTCTCCACCCTGCTTTGAGCCCAGGATGCTGCTACCTGTATAGGCTGTATCAGTGGTCAACTTTGGATTACAGTTTCTATTTCAGGTTTATTGGTGGCGGGGTAGGGCAGGAGGTTGGAGGGCAGGAGGAGAGAAAAGTTGGGGTATTGCATTCCCTGACTCCCTTCCTACCAGCCTTGAGTTGGTAGTGGCTGCATTTCTACATAGAAAGTCACAGCTTTCATGGGACTCTTTTTTTTTTTCAATAGCTGTGGCAACAACTACAACTCTCAGTTTCAGGAACTGACTGCTCCACTTGCCCTTTCAGACCTAGGAAGGATAATGGCTTCTTGCATTGCTAGTTCTGGAGTCCTTCACCAGCCCTTGTTTGTTTCCCTTAACTCTGTCCACTGCTTTGCAAACAGCGCCTGCCATTAAAATTTCTTCAGTGATCTTGTCTGAGTGTACTGTCTGTTTCCTGCCAAGATCCCGACTGATGCATCTTCCCAGTTTTAGAGAGCCACCACCTCTCTGGTGACTTAACCCAGAAAACTGGTACCATCGTCCCTTCTATTTCACCTTCCGCATCCAATCTGCCAGCCCATCCTGGTGGCACTACTTCCTACACACACCTTGAAATAAGCCATGGTTAAGTGTTAATTAAACTTTTTGCTGTTCTCTCCATTTTTCAGTTTCACCTCTTTCAATCTATTCACTGCATGGCAGACAGAGTTATCTTTAAAAATATCTATCAGGCCATAATCCTTCACTACTTAAAACACATTAATGGCATTCTTTTAGATTTTAAGTAAAATCCAAATTCTTGGTCATGGGCTTACAAGGTCCCATATGGTTGGATCTCTACCTGCCCTTCTACATGCACCACATACCTCACTCCAACCTGCCCTCTGATGGTCCAGGCACGCGGTCCTCCCTGTTGTTCCTTAAACACGGAGAACTCATTTACACTACAGGGCCTTTGCTGTTCGCCTTGCAGGGGACTCTTGATCTCCTACAGAGAGCACTTAATACTCTGCTTTTCATGTGTTCTTCTCATCCTTTAGGTCTCTATTTAAATGTTACTTCTTCAGAGAGGCATTATGACAATCCTATCACATTAAGTTTCTCTATCTCACCTTGCCCACACCGAATCATTTTCTATCATTGCATTTGTTAATTCTTTTATAGTTTATTACAACGTATAATATAAATAATGTGTTATCATACATAACATATCAATAGCTTTTTCTATTTGTTTATATTTTTTACTTTTTTATTTTGTGTCTTCTTCCCTAGATTATAAACTCTTTGATGATAGAGACTTATGACTGTTTCGTCCACCACTGTATAGACAGCTTTTAGTACAGCTTCTATTCTGCTGGCATATGCTGATGTTTTGCATTCAATAAATATTTGTTTAATGCATAGATACTTAGATATTCAAGTAAGAAAAAAAGTAGCGTTTTTTAAAAAAGGTTCACAATAAATGGCAATGAAAACTGAAGAGAGAATTTTCTTTACAACAACAAAGACTTAATCACTCTCCCTATATATGTTTTTCTCCTCTTTCCCCTGAGAAAATGATCAACGTTTAGATGTTCTTAGCCTGTTAAGGATCCAGAAAAACCACTTAGCTTTAGAGGAAATTTCAATTACACAATGGAGATTAAAGTTTCAGCACTTGGGAATAATTATAGAGATGTGTTCCATTATATATGTTCAAGAGAGTAAAGAAAAGCATTAAAACTCAATGAAAACGCATTTCAAATGATAATTTATTTTCTTTATAGCAATCACAGGAAAATTATTTCAAAGCCTCACATCTTGGGTCTAAGGCCTGAAGACTAATCACTTAATGATGTGTTTAAAACTCAAGAATTCGAAAAAGCCTGGATGGAGCAGGAACATTTTAATACATCATGCTATTAACAAAACCGTTAAATGAAGGGGTGATGTTTGACTAACCATTGAAACACACAGTGATGTTTTCTCCTCTGAGATGCATTTGTTATTTACACAACTAACTTACCACTTAGAATTCTGAGTCTTTAACTGCAATTATTTTTCATGTATCTGTAGTTCATTCCTTGCTTCTATGTGATAATTTTGTGGCTAGGAATGCATTTTAAACATCTTTTTATTCTCTAAATAATCTTCTAGAGGACTGTATGAACATCTATTAATTCTGCCACCCAGAATCCATTCACTTTTCTTTAGATGTAACAGTTTACTGTAATTTTCCTCTGGGAAATCTCCTCAGTCCCTTCTCTGGAGCATTGTGATTTGATGAGCTTAATCCCTCCTCTAGTTTAAAACAGCAAGCATATTTTCTCTCCCAGGAAGGGTAATTGGTTGGCACATGATTTCACATCAGGAAATGTTTTAAAACTCTTCTGGAAGGAACAGTCTCTTTTTCCCACTGGGTCTGAATGACGAGGATGTTGGAACCCATCTCGGAAGCTATCGCAAGAGAGATTCTTCCCAAGGAGGAGCCAACACCAAGAAATAAAAGCATAGAAACAGTCACGTAGAGTCCTAAGTCATACATCTGAAAAGAGTTAATTCTTGGACTCTTAAATTGCATTAGTGAGTAAACTCATTTTTAAAAAATCGCATTTTAGATTTATAAGTCTCTCACTTGCAGCCAAAATAATTCCTGTACACAGTAGGCACTTGATTAATGTTGTTGATTAATTAGTACAAGTTTCCTCTTTATTTCCAGCCCTCTTACAAAAACCTTGAAAGGCCCTTTTGATTGATTAAATGGAAAAACAAATCTGTGTCATGAAGAATGTTCTTCAGTTCTTCTGGATTAAACATCTCTGTTTGAAACACAAAAAATGTATTGATTAATATACTGCTTAATATACTGCTATTTCCAGGCCATTCCTGATATCTGGAAAACTTCTCTTATATTTACAAAAACAAATAAGTACTCTTTAATTATTATTATTATTTTTGGGACAGTTTTACATTGTTGCCCAGGCTGGAGAGTAGTGACACAATCTTGGCTCACTGCAACCTCTGCCTCCCGGGTTCAAGAGATTCTCGTGCCTCAGCCACTCAAGTAGCTGGGACTACAGACACCTGCCACCACACCCAGCTAATTTTTTGTATTTTAGTAGAGATAAGGTTTCACCATGTTGGCCAGGCTGATCTCAAACTTCTGAGCTCAGGTAATCTGTCTGCCTGGGACTCCCAAAGCACTGGGATTATAGGCGTGAGCCACCACGTCCTGCCCAAATTTTATACTCGTCTAAAATAGAATGCATTTCTTTATTCTGAAGAATGCATTTCTTCGTTTTCATCAACAACAAAGAAATGCATTCTTCAGAATAAAGACCTGTAATCAAACAGGTCAATTTAGTTTAATGTTGTATCTAATAAAGGAGTTTAAAACTATTTAAAAAGTAGACTTAATTTTCCAGAATTTAAACATGACGAATTCTTTTGTTTAAAATGGAATGATTCAGCCTAATGTGGTGGTGGCTCATGCCTGTAATCTCAGCACTGCGGGAGGGAGAGTCGCTTGAACCCAGATAGCAGAGGTTGTGGTGAGTCATGATGGCACCAATGCACTCCAGCCTGGGCAACAGAGTGAGACCCTGTCTCAAAAAACATATAAATACATAAACAAGTAAACAGAATTAAATTATTCAGATATATAAACAGAAAATGAAAATCACTTGTATTCTCATCCCTAGAAATAATAGCTGATATTTCAAAGCATATTGTTCTAAACACTTTCTATTAATAGTTTTCTGGTTAAATGTCAAAAAATAGAAATATCCTATTATTTTAATAGTTACTTAATAACAATGACAATAATGTGGCAGTCTTTCCATCTCAAAATAAATAAATATCATTTTTAATGACTGCTCAGTACTCCATTTTATGGATATACCATAATATTTTCTAAAAATACATCACTTGTTGAAGAACATTCACATTGATTTTCTAATATTAGTATTATACATGAGATTAATAAATCATCACATATTTATATAATTTTTTAAGAATACAATCCAAGAAGAGTAATAGCTGGCATATTTGAAAATTTCATACACATTGCCAAGTTGTCTTCTATAAAGGTTGTACCTTCCAGCTTTCCATATAATTACAAACTCTGTGAATGAACATCCTTGTTTATTTTCATCCATCTCATAGATAATAAATGGTCCGACTTCACTGGTTTAGTTTTAATTTCTTTGATAACGAATGAGTGAACCTTTTTTATAAGTGAACATCAGTTTTTATGGCTGTATAGAAAAACACCCAAAAACTTAAGGCCACCATTCATTACTGCTCATGACTCTAAGGGTCAGCCAAGTGGTTCTGACTTGGCCTGTGTTGCCTGGGCTCACTGGTAAGTCTTCGGCTTGCTGCAGGCAAGTTGGATGCTTTTGCTTCTAGAACTGGCTGTGAGCAAGCTGGGGCACCTTGGCTTTCTTCCACACAGCTCCCAACATCATTAGGAGAAGTCCAAGCTGGTTTAGTGGTAGTGGCATGGTTCCAGGAGAATGAACAGAATGTGCAAAGCTACTTGATACTAGACTTGGAACTGGCAAAACATCCCGTTTGCCTCATTCTACTTGTCAAAGTAAGTCACAAGGCTAGGTAAGATACAACAGGTGGGGGAAAAAAAAAACCCAAAAAACTAAAAACTACACCTCTGTTTGCCAGAAACTACAAACTCACACTGAAAAAGGGTATAGACACAGGGAGAAAATAATTTGAGCCGTGTTTTCAAACTGTTTACCAATACATGGTTTTTTTAGATCTATAAGTAGACCAAAACTCTCATTAAGCACCTTAAAATTTTTTTTTTATTTTCACAGGTGATTGGGGAACAGGTGGTTCTTGGTTACAAGAATAAGTTCTTTGGTGGTGCTTTGTGAAATTCTGGTGCACCCATCACTCGAGCAGTATACACTGCACCAAATTTGTGGTCTTTTATCCTTCACCTCCTTCCCTCCCTTTCCCCCTGAGTCCCCCAAATCAATTGTGTCTTTCTTATGCCTTTGCATCCTCATAGCTTAGCCCCCACATATGAGCGAGAATATACGATGTTTGGTTTTCCATTCCTGAGTTACTTCACTTAGAATAATCGCCTCCAAATTCATCCAGGTCACTGAGAATGCCATTAATTCATTTCTTTTTATGGCTGAGTAGTATTCCATTGTGTGTGTATATATATCACAGTTGATTGATGGGTATTTGGGTTGGTTCCATGTTATTACAATTGCAAATTGTGCTGCTAAAAACATTCATGTACAAATATCTTTTTCATATAGTGACTTCTTTTTCTCTGGGTAGATACCCAGCAGTGGGATTGCTGTATCAAATGATAATTCTATTTTCAGTTCTTTTTTTTTTTTTTTTTGAGACAGAGTCTCACTCCATCACCAGGTGCCAGGCTGGAGTGCAGTGGCTCACTGCAACCTCCACCTCCTGGGTTCAAGCAATTCTCCTGCCTCAGCCTCCCGAGTAGCTGGGACTACAGGCGCATGCCACCATGCCCAGCTAATTTTTTTGTATTTTTAGTAGAGGCGGGGTTTCACCATGTTGGTCAGGATGGTCTTGATTGCTTGACCTCATGATCCGCCCACCCCAAAGTGCTGGGATTATAGGCGTGAGCCACCACACCCAGCCTATTTTTAGTTCTTTAAGAAATCTCCACAATGTTTTCCCGTGATCGCTAGTGTAAACTAGTGATTGTACTACTTTACATTCCCACCAGCAGTGTAGTAATTTTCCCTGTTCACTGCATCCACGCCAACATCTACTATTTTTTGATTATTTTGTTTTCTTTTGTGATGAAGCCTTGCTCTGCCACCCAGGCTGGAGTGCAGTGGCGCTATCTCGACTCACTGGAAACCCTGCCTCTGGCATTCAAGTGATTCTCCTTCCTCAGCCTCCTGAGTAGCTGGGATTACAGGCATGCACCACCATGCCTGGCTAATTTTTGTATTTTTAGTAAAGACGGGACAGGGTTTCACCATACTGGTCAAGCTGGTCTCAAATTCCTGACCTCAGGGGATCCACCCACCTGGGTTCCCAAAGTGCTGGGATTACAGGCGTGAGCCACCACGCCTGGCCTATTTTTTGATTTTTTGCTTGTGGCCATTCTTGCAGGAATAAGGTGGTATCACATTGTGGTTTTGATTTGCATTTCACTGATTATTAGTGATATTGAGCATTTTTCATATGTTTGTTGGACATTTGTATATCCTCTTTTGAGAATTGTCTATTCCTGTCTTTTTGATGGGACTGTTTGTTTTTTTCTTGCTAATTTATTTGAGTCTATCGTAGATTCTGGATATTAGTCCTTTGTCAGATGTATGGATTGTGAAGATTTTCTCCCAGTCTGTGGATTGTCTGTTTACTTTGCTGACTGCTCCTTCTGCCATGAAAAATCTCTTTGATTTAATTAAGTCCAAATTATTTTTCTTTGTTTTTATTGCATTTGGTTTTGGGTTCTTGGTCATGAAATCCTTGCCTAACACAATGTCCAGAAGGGTGGTTTCAATGTTGTCTACTAGAATTTTTATAGTTTCAGATCTTAGATTTAATTCCTTGATCCTTCTTGAGTTGATTTTTGTATAAGGTAAGAGATGAGAATCCAGTTTCATTCTCTTACTTGTGGCTAGCCAATTATCCCAGCACCATTTGTTGAATAGAGTGTCTTTCCCTCATTTTATGTTTTTGTTTACTTTGTTGCAGATTAGTTGGCTGTAAGTATTAGGGTTTATTTCTGGGTTCTCGATTCTGTTCCATTGGTCTATGTGCCTATTTTTATGCCAGTACCATGCTGTTTTGGTGACTATGGCCTTACGGTATAGTTTGAAATCACGTGGTATGATGCCTCCAGATTTGTTCTTTTTGCTTAGTCTTGCTTTGGCTATGCAGCCTCTTTTTTGGTTTCATATGAATTTTAGGATATTTTTTTCTAATTCTGTAAAGAATGATGGTGGTATTTTGATAGGAATTGCGTTGAATTTGTAGATTGCTTTTGGCAGTAGGGTCATCTTCACAATATTGATTCTACCTATCCACAAGCATGAGCTTGGGATGTGTTTCCATGTGTTTGTGTTGTCTATGATTTCTTTCAGCAGTGTTTTGTAGTTTTCCTTAAAGATGCCCACTGTCACCACTCTTCTTCAACATAGTACTGGAAGTCCTTTCTAGACAGAGCAATCTGACAAGAGAAAGAAATAAAGGGCATCTAAATTGGTAAAGAGGAAGTCAAATTGCTGCTGTTTGCTGATAATATGATTGTTTACCTCGAAAACCCTAAAGACTCCTTCAGAAAGCTCCTGGAACTGATAAAAGAATTCAGCAAAGTTTCTGGATACAAAATGAATGTACACAAATCAGTAGCTCTTCTATACACCAACAGCCACCAAGCTGACAATCAAATCAATAACTCAGGCTGGGTGTGGTGGCTCACATCTGTAATCCCAGCACTTTTGGAGGCTGAGGCAGGTGGATCACCTGACGTCAGGAGTTTGAGACCAGCCTGGCCAACAAAATGAAACTCTATCTCTACGTAAAATACAAAAATTAGCCAGGCTGTGGTGGTGTGCCTGTAATCCCAGCTACTTGGGAGGCTGAGGCAGGAAAATCACTTGAATCCGGGAGGCAGAGGTTGCAGTGAGCTGCGATTGCACCACTGCACTCAGCCTGGGTGACAGAGAGAGACTCCATCTCCAAAAAAAAAAAAAAAAGTCAATAACTCAACCCCTTTTACAATAACTGCAAAAAATATATATATAAAATACTTAGGAATATACCTAATCATTAAGCACTTTGGAAACAAATTTATATTTTGTAAGGCATTCAAATTTTTTTCCTCAATGTGAAAGGTAAATCATGATAAATTTATTTCTTCTTTTGTCTCTTGGGTTAATAAAAGCATTAATTTAACGTCTTCTATTAGCTGTATCTTTTTTCTGTCACCCCATTTTCATTTCAGGTTAATTGAAGTGTAGGTTTTCCAAATTGGTTTTTGCTTAGGCTCACTAAAGTTGATCCATTAGCTCTCAATTTCTTTCTATACACATTTCAAAAGCTAGAATTACTGACAGGAGTAATTTTTTCCAGTTATATATACTTTACTTACTATTTTCCGGGTTCTGATAGCAATATACTGCTCAGTGGGAGAAGATTTCTCCTGTGATTGAATTTTCCTGGCACTGTGTTTAGGAAATTTCTTTTAAATTTTTCTCTTAATATTTTTCTAGTGCTGAGATCCTGCGGTTTGAAGGACTTTTATTTCAGAGACATATGCCATGCTTGGTGGAGGCTCACTCAGAATGGAAACAAAATTTAGATGCTGATTATCCAAATGCCCTATTTTGAACATGAGACTCTTCTTACTGAAAGGACAATTTGGAGAGACATATGGTCAAATGACTAGGCTAAACACTAAATACTAATATTTACTATTTTTATCTATATTAATTTCCTAAACGATGTAGGTAAATTGCATATTTAAAAATATTCCAGCAATCTGAAAATATGGCACCTACCCTCAATATTTCTAATAATCACTCACTTGTTCAGCACATATAGAGTACTTACCCACACGAACACTTTGTAAAAGTCTAGGGGAACATGAGAAATAAGTCAGACACAGTCCCTGTTGTCCCTATTTACAATCTACTGTGAGACACAGATAATTAAGGAGGTGATTAAAATCGTATGGGATAAGCAGTTCTTCCTGTAGATTCAGACAAGAGATTCCAGATTTTCAAAGGATCCACATCTCAAACCCCAAAAAGTAAATTCCTCAAAGCACAATGGGGCCGGGCATGGTAGCTCCAGCCTGTAATCATAGCACTTTGGGAGGCCGCGGTGTATGGATCGCCTGAGATCAGGAGTTCGAGCCCAGCCTGGTCAACAATGTGAAACCCTGTCTCTAGTAAAAATACAAAAGTTAGCCGGTGTGGTGGTAGGCGCCTGTAATCACAACTACTCAGAAGGCTGAGGCAGGAGAATTGCTTGAACCCAGGAGGCAGAGGTTGCAGTGAGCCGAGATTGTGCCACTGCATACTCCAGCCTGGGAGACAGAGCAAGACTCGGTCTCAAAAAAAAAAAAAAAAAAAAAAGCACAATGAGTGCTGTCAAAGAGAAAATAAATTGAACTGAGGTAAGGAGAGACAATATGCAAAATGATTATTGCAACAAGGGTGGGGAAAATCTTGCACTAGCAAAGGAAATTGCAGCATTAGGGAAGGAGACTATAGCAATATAGAGAGCACCATGACTGTGAGATCAGCGTGAATCTCTGAGGTCAGCAGAAAAAGGTCTTTCTTTCATAGGGAGTAGAGAAGGCTACAAAGGACCGAGTGTGAGGGAGCAGGATGAGGCAGTGTCATGATCAAACAATGGCTCAGTCTCTGTGGCCATCCCATTCTCTGGAGCAGGTCTTATAGAGAAGCAGGTCTGCATTCCTACACACAAGAAAGGACCAAAGTCCAGAGGCCTTGAAAAATGTGAGGAGCCTGAGCAAAGTTTGGTCAAGTCACATAGATGGCATTTGTCCACACTGGCCAGTGGGGGACCAATGGCTAATCATTCATGAGACACAGAATGGAATCGGAAGGTCCGTGTCTGACCTTGTCATAGGTGAACAAGGAGATCATCGGTGGTTCTTATCTAAATCTCATGGGGAAAGGGAATTTTTTCCAGGAAGCCATTTTTTGGAACACTAAAGGTGTGTGTTGGGAAGGGGTAGTTTTGTCATCTCCCCCTGTTTTCAAGGGGCACAGGACTTGGGAGAAGTTCAGCATCACCAGTGCTTCTGATGCAAAGTGACCCATAACCTTGAACACCAGGTGTCAGGATGAATGGAGCCCACAGTAAGTGCCGTGACAGGATGTCATCAGCCAGTAGTGCTAACATGACCTGGGGTCTTGCTGAAAATGCAAATTCTCAGATTTGTTGAATTGGAATCTTCATTTACAGCTGAGTCCTGGGATGATTCATGCACAGGTGAAAGTTTTTGAAGCGTGGATCTGGGGAAGTTAGGAAAGCATTGCTAGAAGAAGTGATACCCTAGTTAAGTCTCTTTCTTTGGTAATGTTCTGATTTGACTGTTTGTACATTCATTCATTTAAAAAAACTAATTGTTATTCCAAGAAAGTTATATTACTGTCTACATGTATTAGTTACATATTGCTCTATAAACTACCCCCAAATTTAGTGGCTTGAAACAACAACAAGCATTTATTATTGTCACAGTTTCTATGAGTCAAGAGTTTAGGAACATCTTAGATGGGTGGTTTGCAGTCAAGATATCAGCCATGGCTGAAATCAACTGAAGACCTGGCTGAGGCTGGAGGGCTCAAGGTGGTCCACTCCCTTAGCTGGCAAGTGGGTTCTTCTCCATGCTAGGCTCTCTATCCTGGGGGCTTCTCCATAGGGCTGCTTGGGTGTCCTCACAAAATAGCGACTGGCTTACCCCAGAGGAAGACCCAGAGGAAAGCTATCCTGTTTATGACATAGCCTTGGATGTAACATGGAATCACTTCCAGCACAATCTATATTAAGTCCAGCGCACTTCGGGAAGATGAAGAGAATTAGGCTCCAACTTTTTTTTTTTTTTAAGTAGGGGGAAAGCATGAACACAGTCTCTTACTGCCACACATTAAGCAGTTGAGTTTCCCACAGTTGAGGAAATTGTAGGAGTCAGCATATTTGGAGTGCAATGGATAAGCCTTGCCCTGGGAAAACTACCTTTGTGATCATGCCAGTTAAGTATAGGCTCCAACTTTTAAAGGAGCAAACATCCATGGAGTTCTGGACATCATATAGCATTGTACAGGTGGGCTTTGTAAAAGTCAATGATGTTTATCAATTTAATTTATTCGATGTTTTACTGCTGAAGATAGATAACTGTTTCTGTTTTTCAGTCTCCAAAGCTTACAAGAACATGCTTCATGCTATTTTAACAAGACAAATTTTTAATTATCAGAATATCTTTTGAGAAAACTGTAGTTGTTGGTGAAAGTCCATAATTTAAAGTTGAAAAGATAGAACTTTTGTGGGTGACAAGAGGATGTCTTTGCAGTTTGCTTTGTGGCAGTTTGTAGAGGTGGGAGGGACGAGAAAGAAACATAAAGAGCGAGGGTAGAGGCCAAGAGATAGTGGAAAATCACGTGTTCTATGCTGGTACTGCTCGCTGCTCTCCAGATTTTTAGTAAAGTTGTTGAGTTCATGAATGTACAAGGCAAGTGGTGCTTCTTTGCACTGTGATGGGGCTAGGCTCTATATCTAGACTGAGTCGAACCAAACTAAGAAACACATGCAGATGTGGAAGACAAACAGAGAGAAGCAAGAGGAAGTAAAGTCAGGAGAGTTTGCAGAATGAAGGTGAGAAGTGAGGTGGACCATGGTGGGTGGTAAAGGAAGCCTTTCAAAGGCCATGGAATTGGGACTGAAGTCATTTTTAGCTACATCTCTAAGGGACAGAGGGACCTTAGTTGACATGTGACTTGCACTTGATTTCTGGCAATTCTTCTCTTTTGTTGAGTCAGCGGCATGATCAGAATATTATTTACTGAATTTCAGCTTTTGGTGCTATTTTAAAATAACATTAGAAAGTAACTATGGAAAACATCTGAAGTCAGAAGAAAATTTTTATTTATTTAGGTTTGGAGTAGCAAGGGGTAGAGCTTGAAATGTAATTTCACTTATCAGCAACATGTTTATATTGCTGCCTTAATGCTCCTTCTGGAATCAGAATAATCTCCAGCATTTAGGGACTTACTAGTTTATAAATGCTGTGGCTTTTTTTTTTCTATTTCAGAAACACCCTCTTTTAATCTTATAAAATTGTGGCCAGGAATGAATGAATGATCTAAAACAAATGGTCGACATGACCTCTTATCTTGCTTAATAGTTTGAAAATCTGTTTTGTGAAGCTAAAAGCAAAATGACTTTCCTCAAAAAGCTTTTCCTGGCTTTGGGGTTATGAATACATATTTTTGAGAAGACAATACATTTCTCTGAATTTCATCTTCTAAAGGCTTAAATAATTTTCATAGTAAAACAAAATTGCCTCAAGTGCTATTGTCTCCCTCTCCTAGACACCCATTAATGTAAAAGAAATCTAATCTATAATAAATGCTTGTTCTAAGAATGCTTGGCAGAAGCCAAGTATAATTTAACATTCTGTACAGCATCCAGTGACAAAGGACACACTACTATTGTTTTGAAGCATTGTAGAAATTCTTTTTTTAAAAAATCTTAGCTTTTAAAATTGAAGCTTAGAATTTTGCTCAGCCCATTTGTTTCCTAAGTGTGGATATTGGGCATCTATAAACTCAAAATTGATAAAATTAGGCATGCAGAGACAGCATATTTCTAGTTTACAAATAAAAGCAAGTTTTTTCAACCAAATAAGAGTACTCCTAAAAAAACTAGTAAAGGAAATAAATGAAAATGTATAATAAATTGTTCAACAGAACCAAATCTAATGAACCCGAAGAGTTCGCCATCTAGATTCCTGGAGGGAAGAGTTGGGTGGGCAGGCTATAAATCTCAGATGATTTTATTTCTTCCAATCCCTGTATTAATCTCTGCTTTGCCCAATTCTCTTTTCATGCTTCTTAATGACCTTTCAACCCCCTTTTATAAATGGTCTGGCTGAACACTTTGGTCTCATCACCAGCTTACTGCTCCAACCCAGGTTGGAAGTCAGTCTCCCTCTTTTCTGGCACCAGTAGTCTCTGTAGGTAATTTTTCTAGACTAGAAGTCAGCAAATGTTTCCTGTAAAGGGACAGTTAGTAAACATGTTTAGCTTTGTGAGCCATGCGGTCTCTGTTTTGACTATTCAGCTTTGAAGTTGTAGTGAGAAAGCAGCCACAGACAATATGAAAATGCATGGGCATGGCTGTGTTCCAATAAAACTTTATTTACAAAAATAGATGGTGGGCTGGATTTGGCCCACAGGCTGTTGTGAAAGTTGTCAGAATCAAAATAGAGTCATTTGTGACAATTGGAACTGGAAAAGGCCATACTGGGAGGGTTCTCATGCTTGTATACCTGGTAACAAGAACTAAAAACTCTGCAAAAAACCACAGCTTTGCACAAAGGCCACCAAAACCTTACACAGAAAATACTTCTACAAGGACATCTGTTCAGTAACTGCTTGTCCAACCTTGGACTCACATCACCCTTGTTACTGATCCTTACAGCCAAGGATAATTGATTCAAAACAACTTATGTAATTCTCTTCATTTTGTCTTCAAAAATTGTCCCTTGCCTCAACCTTCTGGAAGATCTGCATAGTTTACTCTGGCACATGTATTTCCATTGCAAAGCCATTCCCAAGTAAATATCACTTTTTTTAGAGTCTCCTTCTTAGTCTGTTACGAAGGTTTGACACTGCATGTCCTACAGCATGTCCCCCTTTGGTTTGACATAGGAGCTGGAGGAAGTATTCCATGGTGAGGAGAGGGGGGAAAGCCCAGCTGTCTTCACAAAGCCACAGATGCTTCTCCTCTGTCTCCCACCATTCTCCTCCTCATCCCACTCTGAGTTTTCTGCTCATGTTGACTGTGGAGGAGCACAGTAGAATGGAGGTTCAGTGAGGTGAACAGAATTGATTGGGATATCCTTTAGGAAGCCGTCCTGTAGATGACACCAGCCATACTGTGGCGTTTGCAATTCTTTAGACAATGCAGGGAAAGGGAGGCTCCTTTCTGTCAGTTTTAGACCCTAGTCTTGAGCATAAAAAGCATGAAAAAACCCCTGCTCTACCTTCTGTGACACTCTTTACCACTGTGTTTCATTCTGTGGGTCAGTGATTGTAAGGATGGATGTAGTTCAGGAATATAGAAATACAATAGTAGTTCATCCGTGACAGCCGTTCATTGAACATCGTCCCAATCTCAGTCTGTCATGTTCTTGACAAAATTCCAGGGCTTTCTACACATTCTAGAGTTGCCTAAAATACTAATGTTTAGAAATGTAGTTCATGTTTCATTTGCTTTACAGGGATAGAGTTTGTTGTTGTTGTTCTCTTGTTTGTTTGTTTGTTTAATTTTTGTATGTTTTCAGTAAACTTTAGCTTTTGGCCAGTGTGGTTAATACTTAGCCTGATCTTGTTTTTTCTTTTCTTTTCTTTCTTTCTTTCTTTTTTTTTTTTCTTAAAGACAGGGTTTCTCTCTGTTGCCCAGGCTTGAATGCAGGCAGTGGCACAATCATAGCTCACTGCTGCCTTGACCTCCCAGGCTCAAATGATCCTCTTGTTTCAGTCTCCCTAGTAGTTGGGACTGTACCACCATGCCTGACTAAGTTTTAGAAAAAATTTATTTGAGATGAGGTCTGACTGTGTTGCCCAGGCTAGTCTCGAACTCCTGGGCTCAAGCAATCCTCCCATCTCTGAAAGCTCTGAGATTACAAGCGTGAGCCACCACACCCAGCTGGCCTGACATTTTTTGAGTCTCCTCTTCTATCCCTTCTCACCCTTAGTGAGCATTATTCTCTTAATCCTGTTTTAATTTAAAATAGTTTCCTTTTATGGCCTCCATAATAACACCTATTCGACTTCTTTTGTGATTGTACTTTCTCTAAAGGCATATTTTCCCATCAGCCTAAGAATAACTTCCTTTAGAAATTATTCTTTCCCTTCTCCTGTCTCACCTGCATGTATCCCATGGCCTCACCTGCTGACCCTGGCTGCTCTGCTCTCCTCCTTTACTTAAATGAGTTTCCAGCTCCTGCTATAAGCCATACTCTTCCACATCCTGGAGCTACAAAGATGTAGCTCCTGCCTTTAAGGAGCTCACAGTGCAGAGAAGTGAGAAGACAAACATAAAAGCAAGCCATTGACACTAGGAGCAATTCACTGTCTTCTTTGGTGGACTGTAGACACCCATGTCTGTAAACGGGGTGTCGTATGGGAAAGGTTCGGGCTGTGGTATGTTATTGCACTCCAAGACAAGGACAGAGGAGCGGTACCTCTTACACATGGAGGCTGAGCCAAGATACTGTTAACTTGTGGCTTATGGTTCAAGCCATTCATACCATAGTCATAAACTGCACTCAACCTCCCGCCCCACCAAATGGCCATAGCTCTCTTGCTATGGGGCTCTGCTGCCCCTGTTGGGCCCGCTGCGATGGAGAATTTAAATGGAAAATGATTAGGGTTGTGTTTTTCCTAACAGATTACAGATTCTTCTGATTACTCTATATTAGATCTTATGGGGGAAAAACCCAAAGATCCTGCCTGCAAATTGCATATGGTCTCTTTAGTAGAAAGGATAGAAGAAAAAAAAAAAAAAGAAAGGATAGTCAGAAGACATAGAGAAGAAGCAATCAAATATTTTTCATAGAGCAACATATCAGCCAGCACAAATTAGTCTAGCAGAGTGCCCACTGAGAGAACACAGAAGATGAGAGAAGAGATAAAGTTGGGCGTGGTTGCCTTCCAAAGGTGGAGAGTGTTGAGAATTTAATTTGTTTCCCATCTTTGCTATGATGAACCTGTTGATTCATAAATCTCTTACTACATTTTGGATAATGTTCTCAGGACAAATGCCCCCAAATAGAATTGCTAAGTTAAATGGATATCAAGGAAATAAATATTTTTAAGAGATTTTGATATATTGTCAGATAGATTTCAATTGCTGTCTAAAAAGATTATATAAGTGTATGCTCCTCACCCCCAGCAGTGTATAAGGGTATTCATCTCAAAAAACTTGAGAGCATCAATAATTATGATTTTTTAAAATCTCTAATATAGCAGGTGAAAATACCTATTTTTTTCTTTGCATTTCCTTTGTACTAGTGATGTTGAACATTTTATCGTATGTTTATGGGTCATTGTTGTATCCTCTTTTACCAACTAGCTGTCTTTTTTTTTTTTTTTGAGATAGAGTCTCACTCTGTCACTCAGGCTGGAGTGCAGTGGCACCATATCAGCTCACCGCAACCTGCACCTCCAGAGTTCAAGCAATTCTTCTGCCTCAGCCTCCCGAGTAGCTGGGCTTACAGGCGTGTGCCACCAGCTAATTTTTGTATTTTTAGTAGAGATGGGGTTTCACCATATTGGCCAGGCTGGTCTCGAACTCCTGACTTTGTGCCTCGGCCTCCCAAAGTGCTGGAATTATAGGCGTGAGCCACTTCGCCCAGCCAGCTGTCTTTTTTGTCTTTCCTCTATAGGTCCTCTGCAGATGAGTTATATAATAGCAGTAGAAAAGCATCCAAATCGATATACTAAGTTGTTTTGTAACTTTAGACTCATAAGCCATTCAGAATTGAAAGGTGTGGTTCTTAATACAGCTCAAGAAAGTTACGTTGAGATGAACACTCTCAGGTCAGGAAACAATTGTGTAAAGAGTATGTTAGAGTTCTACTGGAAACACAGCAGGGGTTACAAGTATCAGCTGCTGCCTGAGGTATGTCTACATGTCATCCTCAAATTTGATCAAAACATTTGATGAATAAAGGGGAACAACCAGGTACCATCTCACATCAGTTAGAATGGCTATTATTAAAAAGTCAAAGAATAATTGATGTTGCTGGGTTGGAGAGGAAACGGACTACTTATACTCTGTTGGTGGAAATGAAAATTAGTTCAGCACCCTGTGGAAAACAGTTTAGAGACTTCTCAAAGAACTAAACACAGAATTACCATTCCACCCGGCCATTCCATTACTAGGCATAGCCCCAAAGGAAAATAAATTGTTCTACCAAAAAGATACCTGCACTTGTTGGCCGAGTGTGGTGGCTCACGCCTGTAATCCCAGCACTTTGGGAGGCCAAGGTAGGCAGATCATGAGGTCAGGAGTTTGAGACCAGCCTGGCCAGTATGGTGAAACCCCGTCTCTATTAAAAATACAAAAATTAGCTGGTCATGGTGGCACACGCCTGTAGTCCCAGCTACTCGGGAGGCTGAGGCAGAAGAATCACTTGAACCAGGGAGGGAGAGGTTGCAGTGAGCCAAGATAGCACCACCGCACTCCAGCCTGGGCGACAGAGCAAGTCTCTGTAAAAAGTAATAATAATAATAAAAAGAAACCTGCACTTCTGTGTTCACTACAGCACTATTCACAACAGCAAAGACATGGACTCAACCTAGATGCCCATCAGTGGTGTACTGGATAAAGAAAATGTGGTACTTATGCAATATGGAATACTATGCAGTCATGAAAAGAATGAAATCATATTATTTGCAGCAACATGGATGCAGCTGGAGGCTACAATCCTAGGTGAATTATAGCGGAAACAGAAAACCAAATATGACAACGTGTTCTCACTTGTAAGTGGGAGCTAAACATCACTGGGTACACACAGACACAAAGATGGGAACAATGAACACTAGGAAAGAAGGAGGGAGGGGGAAGGGTTGAAAAACTACCTATTGGGTGCTATGTTCACTTGGACATTAGAAGCCCAAACCTCAGCATCACATGATATGCCCATGTCACAAGCCCGCACATATACTCCCTGAATCTAAAATTTAAAAAGTAAATACAAAAAAAGAAAAAACAAAAAAGACTAGTAGAATCAACAAGGTGCATTCTAGTGTAAAGTGATACAGGTCTGCATGTAACTGTGTTTGAGCTCATCTTGCAATCTCAATTTGGAGGAAAAAAAGAATTTGGAATTGATTTCTTAGCCTCATAACATGCTAAAACTAAGTACATTTTTACAAACCTATTTTCTGTCAAATCTTGAAATAAGCCTAGATTAACAATTGTTAGTTTTCTAGATTTTTAGATTTTCCCATTGAAGAGATACAGATATGATAATTTTTTTTAATTTTGTAGAACAAAAGAAGGAAAATGTGGCGTTGGATTACCAGATCTCTGACTCCTTGTGTTTGCTTTTGTTGATTATTAAGGCATTTTCATATACGCTTAGATTTTTAAATATCACAGATGTATGCATAAGTATCAGTCATAGTTGTGTTTTTTCTTATTAGTAATTTTTAATTAAAAGAAACATAGAATTTAGCATGAAAAAACAAAAGGATGTAAACAAAAGGATGCCTAGGCAGAAAATATCTCTAAGGGTCATGACATGCGATATTGTGGGAGCAAATCTAACACACACAAAAACGAGTATGTGGAAATGAGTTTTAGAATGTGGAATATGATCCAGGTTTTTCTTCTGACTTTGTCTGATGGAGTGACACCGAAAGGTGAACGTTTCAATATTTCGTCATCTCTGCATTTATTTTGTTTTGTATATTTTAACAAGTGCTTTCAGGCTGCAGGTGTCTCTGGGAACACTTAGCTCTCTTCCAGCTAAATGAATAAATGATGATGCTGTGCCCTTTGCATTCAAATGAAAGGTTATAAACCACTCTCAGTAGGGTCTGGCTTTGAGTCATTTGGCAAAGGAAAATGACAGGTTCTAACGTGGAACATTTCATACTGTCTGAAAAACCCAAGAATGCCAAGAAAGTGGCTCAGGAGTTACAGTGGGGTATAGCTACGTGTGGTGGAGGAAAGGCCATGAGAAAGGACAAAGAGGTTAGGACTCATGGTCATCTGCATTGGCTCCATTTCCTATGTGCTCTAATGTTGGAATCCTGTGCAAAGTTTGTTTGAAAATAGAGATACGATTTTGCAAAAAAAAATTGGGGCCGGGTGTGATGGCTCACGCCTGTAATCCCAGCACTTTGGGAGGCTGAGGTGAGTGGTTCACTAGAGATCAGGAATTCCAGACCAGCCTGTCAAACACGGTGAATCCCTGTCCCTACTAAAAATCCAAAAAAAAAAAAAAAATTAGTCGGGCATGGTGGTGCATGCCTGTAATCCCAGCCACGTGGGAGGCAGAGGCAGGGAAATCGCTTGAACCCGGAAGGTGGAGGTTGCAGTGAGCTGAGATCCTGTCACTGCACTCCATTCTGAGCGACAGAGCGGACTCCATCTCAAAAAAAAAAAAAAATTGCAAACTACACCTCTAATACTTTGGTTCTCTTCCACAATCTGCCTTCCGTTGTATAGACATACCATCATTTATCCAGTCTCCTGTTGATGTACATTTGAGCTGCTTCCAACTTTTGAGTATTATAAATATATCTTTTTTGAACTTTCTTGCGTAAGTCATTTTATGGACATATGTTTTCATTTCTGTTAAGTTAGAACTGATGGGTCAAAAAGGGAGTTTATGTTCAAGTTTATAAGACATTGGCAAAATATTTTCCAAATTGGTTATACCATTTATAGCTCATTGGCAGGTTTTGATTTGCCTTTCCCTAATGCTTAATGATGTGAATTATATTTTCGTAAGTTTACTGACTCTGTGTTTACCTTCTTTTGTGCAGTATGATGTCTGCTTAAGTCGTATGCCCATATTTTTATGGGCTGTATTTTTACTTATTGTGTTGTAGGAATTATTTATGTATTCTAAATGTGAGTCTTTCGGCAGATATAGAAATGTGTTAATAATTTCCCCCACTCTGGCTTGTCTTTCATTTTCTCAGTGGCATCTTTTACTGTAAAGCTTCTTATTTCTAGCTTTTTCTTTGTAAGAAGTTTAAAAAGTTTTGATAAGGTTGTATTTATCAAACTTTTGTCTTCTTTTATGGATAGTGCTTTTGCGCTTTAGTTCAGAAATCTTTGAATAGTAGTGGTGAAAGAGGACATCATTGCCTTGTTCTTGATTATGCCTTGTTCCTTGCTATTAGAGTCATTTGCTGTTAGTCATTAACAGCAGACATTTGCTGTTAGAGATGAAGTTAGTTGTAGTTTTTTCACAGATGTCCTTTGTTAACTTTAGGAAGTTCCCTTCTATACATTTCTAAGGATTTTTTCCATGGGTGTTAAATTTTTACAATACTTTTACTGTATCTACTGAGATAATCATATTTTTCTCTTATTCTGGAATCTTGTTATTTATCATCATGTTATATTAATTGATTTTATAATTACATTAAGTAACTTTATAACATGAAAAACCTTGCATTTCTGGGATAAAACTCAAGGTTGCAGAATGTTCCCATTTTCATTTTGTATTAGTCCATTCTCACATTGCTATAAGGAAATACTTGAGACTGGGTCATTTACAGAGAAAAGAGGTCTAATTGGCTCAAGGTTCTGCAGGCTGTACAGGAAGCATGATGCTGGCATCTGCTCAGCTTCTAGGGAGGCCTCAGGAAACTTACATTTACGGCGGAAGGTGAAGCAGGAGTAGGCATTGCTTACATGGCAGGGGCAGGAGCAGGAGCAAAGGGGCTGGGGGAAGTGCTACACACGTTTAAACAACCAGATCTTGTAATAACTCACATTCACTATCACAAGAACAGCACCAAGGGGATGGTGCTAAACCATTCATGAAGAACAACCTCCGTGATCCAATCACTTCCCACCAGGCCTCACCTCCATCACTGGGGGTTACAATTCGACATGAGATTTGCATATACCCCACTGTTAAAAACCTCCACTGATGTGTAGTTGGTTTCAGGATGAGGGTAAACTTTTCAGCATGTATAAAATCCTTCACAGATATTCAAGGTCATTTCTGATCATTCCTAGTTATGTACCATAGGTTTCTGTCTTTTCACTATTCTCTGGACGCCCATCATCCTTCGGGCCTCTCTACATTTGCACATTTTGTTACTTTGTTTAAAATAGTCTTCCTTTTCTTTCCATCTGAGAAATTTCTGCTCATCCCTGTCAGAATCAAAGCGGAAGTTTCCTACCATAGCAAGCCACTCCTTCTATTCCATTTAAAGTCATATGATTTTCTGCTATAATTATGTACTGACAAGTTTATTTCCCCACTGGACAGTGAGCAGCTTGATGGTCTTACCTTTTTTTTTTTTTTTTTTTGAAATAGGGTCTTGCTCTGTTGCCCTGGCTGGAGAGCAGTGGTGTGATCACAGCTCACTCTAACCTTGAATTCCTGGACTCAAGAAATCCTCCCACTTCAGTCTCCCAAGTAGCTAAGACTTTAGGCATATATCACTATGCCCAGCTAATTTTTATTTTTTTACTTTTGTAGAAGCAAGGTCTTGCTATGTTACCCAAGCTGGTCTGGAACTCTGGACCTCAAGAAATCCTCCTAGTGTCTCCCAAAGTGTTGGGATTACAGGCATGAGCCACCTTGCCTGGCCCTGATCCTACCTTTGATCCTCAGCACCTAATAAAGGGCCTGGGATGAGTAGAAACTCAACAAATGTGATTAAATCAACAAAGGAAACAGATGGAAGATGGTATACAAAAGAAAACATGCCATACCTGCACATTTTTAATGCTTTACCTAAATGTTTTTATTTCCTTTTATGATAAAGTCAGAAGGAAATAAAATAGGGCCAGGTCACCAAAGATTGTACAGTTCATTTTCCTTCCCAGATTTTTCCAGCAAGAGCAAGATTATGGTTCTCTTGTTGGGCTGCAGCTGCATTTAGTTTGAGTTGTCCTGTTCTCAGCAATATGTATGATGATTAACTGCTAGAATTCAATAATGGGCAGTAAGATTAAGTGATGATGGAAGAGTAATTTAAATACAGTCTGAGGTTAAGTGAGGAAAAGCAAGTGTTTTATTTTTGTCGAAATGTGGGGTATTATTTATGATAGTATCAGTGGTATAACCAGAAATAATAGATTAAAATTAAGAAAGGAAAATTTTTAGAGAAAGATAAAAAGTCTCTAGACAGTGAGACCTGCTAGACTGTGAAATAGGCTTTCAAGTAAAGTGATGGAATACAATCCGTGGAGACATTCTAAATAAAGGGACAATGGACTAGAAAGTATTTTGCAGAGAAGAATTCTGCATTGATGACTGGAGGGAGAGGGGGAGCAGGGAAATGGGATGATGACCAGATGTGGCCCATGGCAAAGCTGTGCATTGTGAAGGGAGGAGGAGGTCTGCAATCGGGAGGCCTGCAGAGAGTTTGCCAAAGAGAAGAAAGGACAGCATTAGTAATGGGAGGAGGGACACTGGAGTCTGAATTAACATAGCACACAGATAGATATTCAGGTTGGTAGAAAAGGCTGGCTAGATCCAAACACCACTGACAAAGAAAAAGAACCTTGGATGGAGAGAGCAGGTCTTGCTCAAAGAGGATCTTGATAGATTGGAAGCATTTAATCCTGACATAATGGGTAGCAGGAAAAAAGTGCAGATTCTTGAACTTGGAATTAGCCTTGTGCAATAGAATACTCACAGTCACTTATAGTCTCTCTCCTTATGGAAGGAAGGTGTAAGGTGGGGGATGGGGCAAGATGCTATTTGTTTCTGCAAACCCTGCATCTGACAGAGAATGAATATTCGCTGAATAATTGTTGAATGAAGGGAAGAATGACTGGATAAAAATTACATAATCAAAGCAGAGTTGTAAAAAGGTTAGTTTTACAGTCGGGCGCAGGACAGATTAGAAGAGAGGGAAGCTGGAGATAGCACAATCATGGAGAAGCCTCTTGGAGTGTGATACAGAGTACTGGCTTTCAAACCTCCTGTCCAGTAAGAAATATATGGTGGAGAATCATATCTTTCTCACATCTGTAATCCCTGCACTTTGGGAGGCCGAGGTGGGAGTATATATCACTTGAGGCCAGGAGTTTGAGAGCAGCCCTGGCAACATAGTAAGACCCTGTCTCTACAAATAATAATAATACAAAAAAATAGCCAGGCATGGTGGCTTGTACCTGTGGACCTGGCTACTCACGAGGCTGAGGTGGGAGGATCGCTTGAGCCCAGGAGGTCAAGGCTGCAGTGAGCTATGATTGCACGATTGTACTCTAGCCTGGGTAACAGAGATCTTGTCTCAAAAAGTTTTTTTAAATAGAAAAAAGTTATATTGTGACTCATTATACACATACACACACCAACACACACAAGTATGTTACAAAACAATACATTCACTAGTAAGTAAGGAATGAGATGAATGTTTTTTGTATTCTATTTTATTTTTTAATGAGACACACTAAATTGATTTTATGACTGGCTAATGTGAATGCAGTTTGAAAAGCATTGATCTGAAAATAAATAATCAATTATTATAATCAAATGAGACACAATAGACAGGATACCTTTTGAAGACATATTGAAGTCCAACTTCTCTTGTTTGTTTGGGGTTTTTTGTTTTGTTTTGAGGCGGAGTCTTGCTGCAGTGTCCGGGCTGGAGTGCAGTGGTGAGATCTCGGCTCACTGTAGCTTCTGCTTCCCAGGTTCGAGCTATTCTCCTGCCTCAGTCTCCTGAGTAGCTGGAATTATAGACACGCACCACCATCCCTGGCTAATTTTGGTATTTTTGGTAGAGACAAGGCTTCACCATATTGGCTAGGCTGGTCTTGAACTCCTGACTTCAAGTGATCCACCCACCGCGGCCTCCCAAAGTGCTGGGATTACTTAAAGTGGGAAATTCCCAGCAGCTGACCAGTATTCAGACCAAGGAGATGCGGTTAGTCATATGGAGTGTGGTGACCTGAGATACAGTGAAAATTATACATTTGAACCTGCCAGAGCCTTTCTGATACTCATATATCCCTCCACACACAGAACTTAGAGCACTTTTAGGAAACTTACTGGGGACTCTAGGTGTGGGAATCATTTAAATACTCAATGGGTTGTTTTGATAATTCAGATTAATGCCAACATAGAAAGCTCAAGAGAAGTTATTATTATTTTGGTAGAAAATATGTCATGGGTCTTCTAATCTAGAACAGAGTTGAATTGAATTTTAAGGTTAAATATTAACCCCACTAAGCTTTCCATCTTGCCAATTTTTTTTTCTCAATAACACAGATTCTTATTTTTACAATTCCTTCCAGTCCAAATCTCTTGGATAAGGATGTTTGTAAGTTGTTCTCATTTCTGTTGCTCTTCCCACTGGCAGACAGAAAACGATTTTGCTGTCTGAGCTTCCCAGTAGGCCTGTTGATCTAATTCTCTCTTCATTTCTTAATAGGTTTCGAGTGATCCTCTCTGGTACTCATTTCTCTCCTGACACACCAGTAAAAGGCCGTCTTACTTCCCTTGACTCTGGCTGACAGTAATATATTCTTCTCTTTCTTGAACTTAATTGACATTGTTTATACTCACAGGGATCTCTTATCCCTCTTCCTTCCTGGTAGTTTGAAAAACCCACCTATATTCACACCTCATTTGTCTGAGAGCATTCCCTCGAGAAGCTTCGCTGGCAGTTACTCGGTCCTTTGGAAACTCTTTTTAAATCTTGGCCTCCCCCTCTGGGTCTTAATTATGTGTTTCTGAAAATTCTTCAGCTTTCTTAAAGACTCATGGAGAGCAATGCAATGGGCTTTCAATTAATGGATCCTGTAGGAAAGAAGACCTTTATAATCCACTGTGCTTGTATTTTTAAAAAGGCAAAACAAAATCATCCTTATAAACTGGTACACAGTGTTGGTTTGCTACCTAGGCTCAAGGGAGACAGATTGCCCTTTGCTACCGTTCTTGAAAAGAGAGAGAGAAACTGGATCCTTGTGAGGTGGAGCTAAAGGCACCTGAGTTTAGAGGTGGACACATCTGGGTTTTAGTAGTGGGTCTGCCACTAATTTGCTTTGTGACTTTGGGCTGGGTACTTAGTCCCTCTGAGCCTTAGCTTTCTCATCAGTAAAATAAGTGTAACACTATGTACTTTAGTAGAATAATGGATTAGATAGAAAGATGTATATTAAGTGCCTAGCACAGTGGTTCATCAACTTTGATGTGTGTCATAATCACCTATAAATTAATAAAGAATACAGAGGCCACTTGCCCTGAGGTCAGCTAAGATTCTCTGTATTTGTACCAAGATCCCATATGATTCTGCTATGCACTGAAGTTGGAAAAACTAATCTAGCATCTTGTAGATATTCAATATATATTAATCTGTTGCCCCATTTTAACACTCAGAGCAGTCAAAAAGCAACTTTAAGCAATTTAAAGGAAATTAATTTTGACTTAACCTTGAATTTCAAAGCTATAGAACTGGAGAGGAAAGGAGTTGTGTTGAAGATACATCTATTTCATGTCTCCCAGTTTGCAGCCCTAGAGGCCAGATCTTTCAGCCTAGTCTTGTAGCTCCTGACTGGTAATTGTCATCTTTTGCATATTGAAGGAAAGTGTCCTGTAGAAATATGTCCTTTTAAACACTTTTAAATTAAAAGGTAAGATTCATCTTAATTTTTTAAAGTTTTTTTATAGTTTGTACTTTTTACTATCTTACAGTTCCTATTTCATATTTTTGGAAAAATGCCTCTATTTTGTTACTTTTTAACAAAGATTATCCTATATTACTTGCATCTTTGATAGCAGTATTGTTTTCTTTTATTTATCTTTTTATTTATTTTGTATCGTGTTTCATTCCAAAAGCATTTGAGGAGGCTTACAGAAACCTGTCACGGACTTCTGGCTTCTGTTGAGGATGTGAAAACCCGGAAGAGAGCTCCTCTTTTTTAATAGTAAGAAAGAGTTAGATAACCTCCCAAATCATAATTTTCTTGAATTTATCAGAGATCTGAGGTCACAGGGCAACCAAATATCTGAAATCTAAGGAAAAACAAGCACTTCCAAGGAGCTATCATGACCCTGGCTCACCTGTGAGAGAGAAAGGAGACACTACTCCCAAGGTAGTTCAGAAGACTTCAGCCAGAGTTTTAATAAATTGCCAAAGGTTGAGTATGAGCTAGCATGGGAGTATAGAATCCCTGGGAGTCTCAGATACAAGGGGAGTTTGCGCTCACTCACAGACGCTTCTCCTTGAACTTCACCATGTGCTCACAAGAAAGATTCAGGGCAGAGCCGAAGACCTGAGAAGGCTTCCCTCAGGAGTGCACACCTGGAAGAGGCGGGTGGCCACCATTGTTGGAAAGACATGAAGTGCCCCTTTCCCCCAGACGCATTTTCTTCAATTCTCCCATAGAACAAAAGCCTTAAGCTATTGGGGGAAAAGATGACAAACAATCTCTTTCCCAGGACAGAGAGGAAGACTCATCTCAGCTGGGGCAAACAAACGGATAAAAGCCCTTGACACCTGAGGGAGAGGGAGACAACACTCTGTTGTAAGTTCAGATCATTAGAAATCTCCTACCATGGAGGATGGATGGTGCAGGAAAGTCACGTAAGACATGTCAAAAATACAAGATAGAGTTTGGCTCCCGTAGGAAATAGGCCAGGATCATTTGCATTTTCCGCCACTGAGACCAAGTGACACAGGGCTTATCTAAAACTGGATAAATCAAAACAACAGAAAACTTCCCCTCACTCCATGGCTAGCAAATGTCAAGTAACAAATAACAGCAAATCTACCACTGGGGAAGGAGCAAGAGCATGGAATGAAACCCTCTCTGAGGTTCAGGTATACAGGTAAAGCCTAAAGATGAGAGTGAGACGAGAACGTAGAGAATAATTCTTAAACATAAAATAATACTAGAAAACAATGCCTGTAGTTCATTGACAGTAATCACAGCAACAAAACCCAAATCCAGCTCAACAACTGACTAGATTGTCTCAACTTTCACTGTAAAGGCGTAGCAGAAACAGGTGTGTGGCCAGGCACAGTGGCTCATGCCTGTAATCCCAGCACTTCAGGAGGCTGAGGCGGGCAGATTGCTTCAGATCAGGAATTCAAGATCAGCCTAGCCAACAATTTACCATCAAGAGGCAAATCGACCAGCAGAACCAGACTTAGAAATGAACATGATATTGAAACTATCAGACAGAATTGAAAATAACAATGATCAATGTAGTAATTAATAAGGTAGATATCATGCATAAAAACATGAAGAATTTCAGTAGAGCAATGGAAATTATAAGAAAGCAGGAAATGAAAATTTTAGAAATAAAAATAGAGTCACAGAGATTAAGAATGTCTTTAATGGGCTAATCATAAACTTGACACAGATAAGAAAATAATTAGTATATTTAAAGATAGGCCATTAGAAATAATGCCAACTTGGAAAAAAAGAATTTTAAAAATGGCACATCCAAGAGCTCTAGGATAATACTGAATAGTCTAATATGCATGTAATTGGAATCCCAGGGGGAAAAAAAAAACAGAGAAGAGGGAAGAAGACATATCTGAAGAGAGAATGAAGAGATAATGGCTGAAAATTTTCCAGATCATTGAAAGGCATTAAATGCCAAATCCAAGAAACTTAGAGAAATTCATGCAATATAAATACAAACACACACACACACACACACACACACACACACACACACTCCTAGATGTGTCATATTCAAATTGCTGACAACAAGATATAAAGAGAAAATGTGAAGATAGCCAAAGAAAATGAATGCATATTACGTAAATACACAGGAAATATTTTCCCTCATTTTGAGGGTGGCTCTTTACATTCTTGGCAGTATCCTTTGAAACACAAATTTTTTCATTTTGATAAATATTATTTATCCATGTTTTTCATAACTTCTTCATTTGGTGTCTTATCCAATTTCACAAAGATTTAGTTCTGTTTTCTTCTAAGGGTTTTGTAGGCCTAGCTCTTACATTTAGGGTTAAGATTCACTTTGAATTATTTTTTGTGTTTGAAGTAAGAAGGAGTCCAGCTTTGTACTTTTGCATGTGGCTATCCAGTTGTCCCAGTACTATTTGTTGAAAAGTTTCCCCATTGAACTTCCTTGACATTATTATCTAAAATCAATTGACCATAAATTTAAGTTTTTCTCTACAGACTCTCAATTCTACATATCAATCTTTATGTCATTAACACACTCCCTTGATTATTATAACTTTGTAGTAAGTTTGAAATCAGAAAATGTGAGTCATCCAACTTTGCTCGTTTTCAATAATGCTTTAGTTATTGTTGGTTCCTTCTACTTCCTCATGACATTTAGGATCATCTTGTCAATTTCTGCAAAGAATGCATCTGGGACTTTTTAGGAATTGCTTTGAATTTATAGTTGGATTTGGAGAACATTGCCATCTTAACCATATCAAGCCTTCCAATGTATGAACATAAAAATGTCTTTCCATTTATTTAGATCTTTAATTTATTTCAATGATGTTTTGAAATTTTCAGTGTACAAGTTTTGCATTTCATTTAAAAATTCTATCCCAAAACATTTTATTCTCCTTGATGATTTCATAAAATAAGATCATTTACTTAGTTTCATTTTGGATTGTTCATTGTTGACATATAGAAATACAATAGATTTTTATGTATTGATCATATATCTGCATCCTTACAGAACTCACTTATTAAGTTCAAATAGTTTGGGTTTTTTAAAGTTCCTTAGAATTAGGGGTGTGTGTGTGTGTATACATATACACATATATATGTATATATGTATGTATATATAAAATTAGTTGTATATATGTGTGTGTGTATATATGTATATGTGTATATATATATAATATTTCATTATCACATACAGGTAGTTTTACTTCTTTCTTTGCAATCGTGATGTCTTTTTATTTCATTTTCTTGCCTGATTGTCCTGGATAGAACCTCCAGTATAATGTTTGAATAGAAGTGGCAACAGTAGGCATCCTTGCCTTCTTGATAATCTTAGGAGGAAAGCAATGTTTTACCACTTAGTATGATGTTAGCTATATTTTTCATAGATACCTTTATCAGGTTAAGGAAGTTCTCTTTATACCTAGTTTTTTGGGTATTTTTTATTATTATAAGCCACTGTATTTTGTCAAAAAGTATTTCTGTTTCCTTGGAGATTATATTAACTGATCTTTGTGTATCAAACCAGCCTTGCCTGCCTTGGATAATTTGGATCTGGTTATAGTGTGTAATTATTTGTATAATCTTATGTCATTAGCTTTGGTTGACATATTTTGTGGCTAATTCTTGCCTCTATATTCATAAAATATATTGGTTTGCAGTTTTCTTGTGATGGCTTTATTAGCTTTGTTACCATGATACTTCTGGCTTCAGAGAATGACTTGGAAAGAGCTCCCTGATTCTGAAAATTTTGGAAGAGTTTATGAAGAATTGGTGTTACATCTATTCTAAACGTTTTTAAAATTTACCAGTAAAGGCATCTGAAATTGGACTTTTCTTTTTTTGGAAAGTCTTTTTTGCTGATAACTCACTATCCTTGCTGTTCTAGATCCATTTCAATTTTCTATTTCTTCTTGAGATAGAAGCCCATTGTTCTCTCTCCAGTGGCTACTGGTCTGCTGGTTTTCATGAATATCTTGATTGACCATTTGTTGGTTTTTATAGATAGAGGGCTAGGGAGAGGGTTCTGAGAAATGAGCAACTTACACCTCCTCAAAATTTAGGTTTTTACTAAGATGTAACTGTTTTTCTAGAATAAATGCTCCTCAAATTGTTGCAAGCCTTTGATTAATTTCCAAAGTTCTGAAAAAAATTATTTGATTTTTTCCCACAGTCCTTATTTCTTTGATAGAGGAACAGATTTTCAGATGTTTTTATTTGGCCATTCCTACTTACATCACTTGCAAAGTTTTATTTGTATGTGTCATAATTAGAAGCGACCTTACAATATCATCCAGGTCAAGTCTCTAATTTTATAGGTACACAGCAGAAGAACAGAAGATGTAATCTTTCTTTTCTGAACTTAGGAGGTCATAAGAGTTTCTTAACTTTGAGACCCTTAAAAGCAGGAACTTTTTCTTCCTCACTGTATATCCATAAGAGCCTAGTACTGTTTGGCACGTTCCAAGCATACAAGAAACAAGTTGATCTCTTTGCTTGTCTGTATATTTGATTAGTATTTCCATACCGCTGCTGCTCTGCAGTTTATAAATCAACTGGAAAAGTGAAAATCTCTAGGGCCAAGAGTGGGGTGTGCCTGGGGTTAAATTCGGTATCTCTCTCACATAGAAATATCAGACAAACTGCAGAAGTCTTATAGACTCTGTAGTCTGGAAGTTTAATGTTAATGCCTCAGCCTATATCTTGATTAGTATTGATTTAGCTCAATTTTCTAAATATCTGACCTGTACATTTATAATAATATTTTTAATAATGAGATTGAAACCCTTGAAAAGCCTGAAGAACATCCCAAAAGATGTAAGAACAATAATGAAGGAAAATTATTTCTTTCAACATACCCGTATTGTGTTACAATATTTTGACAACAGCTAAATTCATTCACTCACTTCTTTAACAGATATTTATTGAGTACTTCCCCTGTGCTAGGCCATATGCTAAGTGCTAGGGTTATAATGGTGGCTAAGACAAGCATGGCTTCCTTTCCTCTTAGACAGTAAATGATAATTCCAATCCAAGCTGAAAGTGAGAATGAGAGGTACTCACCAGAGTACATCATTCACAGCCATTCTGGATAAATAGATATATACTAAAATAATATCACTAGAGTATCTTCTGGCATACCGCAAGTTCTTATGGAAGGTTGAAACCATTTTCAACTAATTTCCCTGCATTACTTACCTTTTTCTTGGTCACTTGGTATCTCACTTCTCCAAGAATTCTGGTGTGGACTTGCCACACCTTCTGTGGTCTCTTCACTTCCCCCCCTGTTTTCCATTTATTTTCTTCTTCATCCTCTCAAAGAAAAGCCTGATGGCATGTTTCCTTATTTAAATAGTTTGTTCCTTAAATATCCAATGCAGGGTAAGATGTAGGAATATGTAAAGAAAGTCACCAAGGGGATGGTACAATTTCAGAGACTCCAGGACTTCTCTTCCCCATCAATGCCTGGCACTGTGTAATTTAAGAGTCTTCTTTCATTTCAGAAAGGTGTGGGATCTGCCTAAAATGCAAATATCCCTGGGGAAATTGTTGTTTTGAGTCTTACAAGTCATCTCTATATTGAAGTGAATGAGTTTATTTAAACCTTTTCTGAGAACAGATTTTGAGTGGGAAAGATAGAAAAATTGTGAGCAGTAGGTAACTGAAATTATTGAGGGAGGAGGTGGAAAAGGGAGGTTGAGGATACCACCATTATGAAGGAGAAGCAAGTCAGCTTTCACACTAGACTGAATTTCCTGTACTTTCAAACTAAGTTCCTTTAAAATGCTCTCAGAAATTACATTAACGATTAAAATTTTCTTAATGATAAGTATTCCAGTAAATATGACACTTGGGATGGAATTACACTTGGGTTATATGAAATGATTTGGAATATCTCCCTATGTATTCAGTGCCTCTGATGTATTTCTTTTTCGCAAACACCTTCCCCACCCTGATCTTAAGGGTGATAATTCTTGGCTTTCTGTATACTGAATACTTAGTCAGTGGATTCAAAATTGAGGTTAAAGAAGAACATAAATTTAGAGACACAACAGAAACTAAGTGCTTATTTTATAGATGAGAATACAGGTTGAAGTTTGGTTAGATCATTCGTTAAAATATAGTACATTCCCTATCTTCTGCCATGCTTATATGTCAATTTCTGCCTCATACACACGAACCTAGATGTTTCTGTACAAATATTTTCACTCTCTTCAGGAATGCAGTTCAGATTGTAATCATTAATTATTCTTTTAGTTTCAGTAGGACTGTTTTAATTATTTTTTCAATTTTAACTAATTTTAATGATATATTGTACAGTAATATTAAACAATAAGCCTTTTAATATGAAAGAAATGTCTTCAATGAACCCAGCGTTTAAGTGAATAGCAGTTGTGTGAAATTGTGTGTGATACCATCCAATATAAAATATGTGGACATAACAATTACAGACCATCTGTTAAACTGGCATCTTGTTGTACAGGAATGAAATTTCAATTAAATTTTATTATCAGGAAGTGTAAATGACAGATCCCATATGAAAGTCCACAGCCAGTTAACTGTCTAAATAAAGAGTGGGATGTCATACAGTTAACGAGTTGGATTGGGTTCCCTGATTACATACTTTGTAAATAATGTGCTTGTTCACCAGCTTTTGGAAATGAGTGCTGCTTGTAAGGATGGTGGTTGTTTTTAAAGTGATGCCCATATGGAAGGTAAATTGGAATGATCATGCAGCACAGTCCAGTCATCTGGTTAATGTATGATTCACCGCTTTAGCTGGAGAGACTGAAATTAAACCATGCATGAGATAAAAGAATGACTTGAAAGTGGAGAAACAAAAATCAGATCTCAACTGTCTCTGATGAATTTTGATTTAGTGGAAGCCATGTATCCATGGCTCACAGACCCATTCACAACTGCAAGGAACTGACATCATGATCCAACAGTGGGTTCAGCTGTGGTTTTGAATCATCATGGAGGGAGAATGTCTAACAGTATCAGCCAGTCTCAGGACAAGGGTCTAGATTATTAATGGGAGAACAAATGAGCTTATAGTTTTTAGCAGTGAAATATGTCTCATAACTTATTGAGCAAGCTCCTCATTTTCTGATCTGTCACTGTTACTAATATCTATTATTGCTATGAGTAGCCAAGAGAAAAAGAAATCATACGCAAAAATCTAATTGCTCCAGTGGCAATGTGGAGTGTTATCCAAAAGAAGCCTAATTCTCATTCCCGTAAAACAAGCTAAAAAGAATCTCAAGCCATTTCTCTTTACTATACTTCAGAAAAACACGTAATTCAGTAGTGTTCTAATTGATCATGAAAAGCATAATCCATAGCTGTGGACCCTTGGAAAGTTATCCAAACTCTTCCAGGACTTTTGCTGAGTAATATTTGTGTGATATAGTAGGCAGGATACAGCATAGGACAGGATTCGCCAGAGGCATCAGCAGCTGGCTGACCCATCCACCATGGGCCCTGGTATTTCCACATTTCAAGGTTACTGAAAGGATACCATACCCCAGAAAAGGAACTCTTCAGTGAACTTTTACTGTTATGTTTGCTCTTTTAGTTTTTAATAAAGAGTGAATTTTTTTTTCTTCTTTGTATTGGCTTTTACTTGGATTAAGGCTATGTAAGGCCACATATTTTGGAGGTAGGGTAGAAAAAGTAATATGTACCACTAAGGCCAAGGCTAGCCTTGACAAGTGTCAAGATTGCAGATGAGATCTTACTTAATTTTTTAAGAATTTTGTTATAGGATATAATTTACAAACAATGAAAGGCACAGATCTTAAGTCTATCGTTCAATCATTTTTAACAAATGATACATCCATCTAATTCACACTCCTTTCAATATATAGAATATTTACATAACACCAGAAAGTCTTCTTGTGCCTCTTTCCAATCAATTCCCCTGCTTCCAACTCTCAGGCAACCACTGATCTGATTTTTATCACCACAGATTAATTTTGCCTGTTGTAGAATGTCATGTAAGTGGAATCAAACAGTATGTATGCTTTTATGTAAGGCTTCTTTCACTTGGCATGATGTCTTAGAGGTTATTTCGTGTTGCATGTCACATGTATCAGTAGTTAACTTGTTTTTATTGATAAGGAGTATATTCTGTCATATAAATACAGCAACAGAGAGCTTGTCTTCTTTTTAGTCAATGAACTCTTGTACTGTTTCTTATTTGGAGCTACTATAAGTAAAGCTGCAATGAACATTCTTGGATAATATTTTGGGGGACATTTTATTTTTCTTGAATAAATACCTAGGAGTAGAATTTCTGGGTTATAGAGTAGGTATATGTTTAACTTTCTAAGAAGTCTTGTGGGTTCAAAGTCATTGCACCATTTTACACGCCTACCAGTTGATCCATCCTCACCAACATTCGATGTTGTTGTTATTTTCTTTCAGTCTATCTCATGGGACGGTAAAGGCTGAGTTACCTTCAAGGCATTAAAATATAACCACCGCCTCAGACTTCTAAGATCTGAAGTCTGGAAATAGAGGACCTGGGTTTGAAGCTTGTTCCAGCTCTCCAGGGATGACGGCCTGGAAGGCCATGGCTGGAGTACAGGAAGATTTGATTCATGAGAATTCTAAAGTCTTTTTTTTTTTCTTTTTTACTAGTTGAGTGTTCCTGGAGGAAGATCATG
Source organism: Ateles fusciceps (assembly GCA_036589455.1). NCBI lineage: Eukaryota > Metazoa > Chordata > Mammalia > Primates > Atelidae > Ateles > Ateles fusciceps. The sequence goes on from JAZHEH010002229.1 coordinate 3,630,641, forward strand.
TATCAGTTAAACTCCACCATTTTGCTTCTTTAAGTTCTGGGATACATGTGCAGAACATGCAGGTTTGTTACACAGATATACATGTGCCACAGTGGTTTGTGCACTTATCAACCCATCATCTACATTAGATATTTCTCATAATGCTATCCCTCCCCTTGCTCTCCAGCCCCTGACAGGCCCCAGTGTGTGATGTTCTCCTCCCTGTGCCCATATGGTCTCATTGTTCGACTCCCACTTATGAGTGAGAACATGTGGTGTTTGGTTTTCTGTTCCTGTGTTTATTGCTGAGAATGATGGTTTCCAGCTTCATCCATGTCCCTGCAAAGGACATGAACTCATTCTTTTTTATGGCTCCATAGTATTCCATGATGTATACGTGCCATATTTTCTTTAACCAGTCTATCATTGATGGGCATTTGGGTTGGTTCCAAGTCTTTGCTATTGTGAATAGTGCTGCAATAAACATACATGTGCATGTGTCTTTATAGTAGAATGATTTTTAATCCTTTGGGTATATGCCCAGTAATGGGATTGCTGGGTCAAATGGTATTTCTGGCTCTAGATCCTTGAGGAATCACCACACTATCTTCCACAATGGTTGAACTAATTTACACTCCCACCAACAGTGTAAAAGCGTTCCTATTTCTCCACATCCTCTCCAGCATCTGTTGTTTCCTGACTTTTTAATGATTGCCTTTCTAGCTGGCGTAAGATGGTATCTCATTGTGGTTTTGATTTGCATTTCTCTAATGATCAATGATAATGAGCTTTTTTTCACGTTTGTTAGCCACATAAATGTCTTCTTTTGAGCAGTTTCTGTTCATATCCTTCACCCACTTTTTGGTAGGGTTGTTCGTTTTTCTTGCAATTTAAGTTTCTTATAGATTCTGGATATTAGCCCTTTATCAGATGGATAGATGGCAAAAGTTTTTCTCCCATTCTGTAGGTTGTGTGTTCACTCTGATGATAGTTTCTTTTGCTGTGCAGAAGCTCTTTAGTTTAATTAGATCCCATTGTTAATTCTGGCTTTTGTTGCCATTGCTTTTGGTGTTTTAGTCATGAAGTCTTTGCCCATGCCTATGTCCTGAATGGTATTGCCTACTTTTCTTCTAGGGTTTTTATGGTTTTAGGTCTTACATTTAAATCTAATCCATCGTGAGTTAATTTTTGTATAAGGTGTAAGGAAGGGGTCCAGTTTCAGTTTTCTGCATATGGCTAGCCAGTTTTCCCAGTACCATTTATTAAATAGGGGAATCCTTTCCCCATTGCTTGTTTTTGTCAGGTTTGTCAAAGATCAGATAGTTGTAGATGTGTGGTGTTATTTCTAAGGCCTCTGTTCTGTTCCATTGGTCTCTATCTCTGTTTTGATACCAGTACCATGCTGTGTTGGTTACTGTAGCATTGTAGTATAGTTTGAAGTCAGGTAGTGTGATGCCTCCAGCTTTGTTCTTTTTGCTTAGGATTGTCTTGGCTATGCAGGCTCTTTTTTAGTTTCATATGAAATTTAAAGTAGTTTTCTTTCAAATTCTGTGAAGAAAGTCAATGGTAGCTAGATGAAAATAGCATTGAATCTATGAATTACTTTGGTCAGGGTGGCCATTCTCATGATATTGATTCTTCCTATCCATGAGCATGGAATGTTTTTCCATTTATTTGTGTCCTCTCTTATTTTCTTGAGAAGTGGTTTGTAGTTCTCCTTGCAGAGGTCCTTCACATCCCCGTAAGTTGTAATCCTAGGTATTGTATTCTCTTTGTAGCAATTGTGAATGGGCGTCACTCATAATTTGGCTCTCTGTCTATTATTGGTATATAGGAATGCTTGTGATTTTTGCAAATCGATTTTGTATGCTAGACTTTGCTGAAGTTGCTTATCAGCTTAAGAAGATTTTGGGCTGAGACGATGGGGTCTTTTAAATATACAATCCTGGTATCTGCAAACAGCGACAATTTGACTTCCTCTGTTCCAATTTGAATGCTCTTTATTTCTTCCTCTTGCCTGATTGCCCCAGCTAGAACTTCCAATACTATGTTGAATAGGAGTGGTGAGAGAGGTAATGATTGTTTTGTGCCGGTTTTCAAAGGGAATGCTTCCAGCTTTTGCCCATTCAGTGTGATATTGGCTGTGGGTTTGTCATAAATAGTTCTTATTATTTTGAGATACGTTCCATCAATACCTAGTTTATTGAGAATTTTTAGCATGAAACGGTGTTGAATTTTATCGAAGGCCTTTTCTGCATCTATTGAGATAATCATGTGGTTGTCATTGGTTCTGTTTGGTTCTGCGATGGATTACTTTTATTGATTTGCATATGTTGAACCAGCCTAGCATCCCAGGGATGAAGCCAACTTGATTGTGGTGAATAAGCTTTTTAATGTGCTGCTGGATTTGTTTGCCAGTATTTTATTGAGGATTTTTGCATCACTATTCATCAGGGATATTGGCCTGAAATTTTATTTTTTTGTTGTATCTCTGCCAGGTTTTGGTATCACGATGATGCTCGCCTCATAAAATGAGTTAAGGATGAGTCCCTCTTTTCTATTGTTTGAAATAGTTTCAGAAGGAATGGTACCAGCTCTCTTGTACCTCTGGTAGAATTCTGCTGTGAATCCATCTGGTCCTCGGCTTTTTTTGGTTGGTAGGCTATTAATTACTGCCTCAATTTCAGAACTTGTTATTGGTCTATTCTGGGGATTCAACTTCTTCCTGGTTTATTTTTGGTGGGGTTTATGTGTCCAGGAATTTATCATTTTCTTCTAGATTTTCTAGTTTGTGTAGAGGTGTTTATAGTATTATCTGATGGGAGTTTGTATTTCTGTGGGATCAGTGGTGATCTCCCCTTTATCATTTTTATTGTGTCTATTTGATTCTTCTCTTTTCTTCTTTATTAGTTTGGCTAGTAATCTATCTATTTTGTTAATCTTTTCAAAAAACACTCTCTCAGACCATAGCTCAATCAAATTAGAACTCAAGATTAAGAAACTCACTCAAAACTGCACAACTGGATGAAAACTGAACAACTTGCTCCTGAATGACTACTGGGTAAATAACAAAATTAAGGCAAAAATCAGTAAGTTCTTTGAAACCAATGAGAACAAAGACAGAACGTACCAGAATCTCTGGGACACAGCTAACTCAGTGTTTAGAGGGAAATTTATAACACTAAATGCCCACAGGAGAAAGTGGGAAATTTCTAAAATCAACACTGTAACATCAGAATTAAAAGAACTAGAGAAGCAAGAGCAAACAAATTCAAAAGCTAGCAGAAGGCAAGAAATAACTAAGATCAGAGCAGAACTGAAGGAGAGAGACACAAAAAACCCTTCAAAAAAATCAGTGAATCCAGGAGTTGTTTTTGGTTTTGTTTGAGAATTCTGAAGTCTTTATCCATACCTAAGCCAGCTCTCTCATACTTCCTTTTTCTCACTGTCACTCCCTGCATCTTTTGGGCACCAAATCCCATCAGCCCCGCCTCCCCACAGCTCCTTTTGCAGTTTCCACTCATCACTTCCCAGCTTTTGTGCTTTGTTGTGGTCCTTCATTATTTTTCCTCTGCACTACTGCAAGTTTCCTAATCACTTCACCTGCCCCGGAAAAGGATCATTCTACAATGTGGGTCTCCTCAAAACACCATCTGGTTTAAACGCTTTCAGTGGCTCCTCATTTCCTACAAGATTTAAACAAATAGCTGATGTGTATTAAGGGTTCAGGCTGTGCCAGGCACTGTATTAAGCACTTGATTCTGTTTTTGGATTGCTCTTTGAAAAAAACTATATTAGCACCATTTATGTATGATGAACCAAGGCTTAGAGAATGTAAGTGACTCCCCCAGAGTCACACATCTAGTCAGTGGCAGAGTTTGGAATCGAACTCAGATGCATTAGACTCCGAAACCTGTGAACTTTATGGATACAGGATAAGCCCTTAATCAAGCTTCTTAGGAAACGTCTCAGCAGGAAGCTGTACTTCCCAGATGGGGCAGAGTAAGAAGCAATTTGGGCCCACTCCCCAGTGAAAAAAAGCAAAACTAGTGAAAACTAGATAAAACAAACAACTGTTTAGAATTGCTGAAAATTTTCCTAATGGTATAAACAGCAAATGAAGAATAATTGTCCAGGAAAGTCTACCAAAACTCAGTAAGAAAAGTAAAATTAATGTTTGTGGTATCTGAGCCACAACCACCTGCTCCCTCTCTCTCCCTTCACCTCCTGCTCAGCTTGGTTGGTTTGACATAAGCTATGCTCCAGGCAGTTTGGGACCAAGAAGGTAGGGCTTCCTATACTCTCAGCTCCAGTTAAGGATCACTATATCTCACTGGAAGGGGCAGGCTGCCATCATATCTCATTCTCTCCAACCTCAAGTTGAAAAGGCTACATTCCTGGTGAAAGCCTAACTTCTCATTCCCTTGAGAGGTCACAGTCTACCTTCCTCTATCTAGTAAATCCTCAGGAGATGGAGGCTCTTCCCAAGTCAGGGAAGGCTGAAAATACTGGGGTCCTTTTTGCCTCATCCCAACTTGATAATAAAGCGGAGACTGAACATCAGGAGAAGAAAGTGGCGGAGACCAGAGACTATCTCCCATCCAGCACACAGAATAGTGGCTCAGATGTTTTGCTAGGAGGAGAGGCAATCAATTAGAAGAGTGCTCCAGAGCTTTCCAAAGGAACCGACTTTCTGGAACAACGTAGGGAAGTTCAAACCTAAGGGAGCTGTCGAAAACAATAGCTCCTCTTTAATTAAGATCAACAGGGCTGGATATAGTGGCTCACACCTGTACTCCTTGCACTTTGAGAGGCCAAGGTGGGTGGATCACTTGAGGTCAGGAGTTCAGGACCAGCCTGGCCAATAGGGTGAAACCCCATCTCTACTAAAAATACAAAAATTAGCCAGGCATGGTGGCACATGCCTATAATCCCAGCTACTCAGGAGGCTGAGGCAGGAGAATCGCTTGAACCCAGGAGGTGAAGGTTGCAGTGAACGAGATCACATGCCACCACACCCAGCCTGGGCAAGAGAGTGAGACACTGTCTCAAAATAAATAAATAAATAAATAAGTAAGTAAGTAAGTAAGTAAGTAGAGAGCAACAGGTTAGACCATGGACCAGCTAGCTTACCAGAGATAGCATAAAATAAACTTTGCTTCAAGATCTTGGGATGGGATGTAAGGGTTGGAGTGGGCGGAATAACTGGATGACTTTACCCCTCTCTAATTCTAAATTCTTGGGAAAATACATCATATCTTGCACTTGGTTGGAAAAGAGCAGAAATCCTTGGTTAACAGGACTACATACAATGGTGCAGAAAGCATTCTCTAAAGAAAAATCAGAGAGGAAGAAACAGTGCATAGAGAATCCAACAAACACTCTAAGGATTTAAGTTAAAATGTCAGAGGTCAGAAAGTGACAATTCTTGGAGGAATGTTTTTGAGCAGTAAGCAGGTGGATTAGAAGAAACAGCAAAGGCAAGATAAATTAGTTTTTCTTCTTAGAACCACTGAGTATCTATTATGTGCCATATATTGACCTGTAAATGCAGGTGTATAGTGATAGCCATTTCTGGTTTGAATTCACACTTGTATGGCAAAGACTATGTGTGGTGTGTAAGCATTTTAGCTTTGTCTAATTTATCTGAAGACTCATTATCTTCCCTAATGTGATGAATGAAGGTTCTTAACCTTTCAACTATGTGACATGAATAGTTCTATGTATCTAAGTGAAAATATATTTCTGGAGAATGCTTAAATTCTAGGACAATTGAAATATAAGAAATAATTTAAAACTGAGCTTTATTTTACTGTATATTACTTATATTCAGGTTTTGGTAAGTGAGCTTCTCTTTCTTCCCCTTCTTCTTCCCTCCCCTCCCCTCCCCTTTCCTCCCCTGTGGTGGAGCATGCCTGTAATCCCAGCTACTTGGGAGGCTGAGGCAGGAGAATCGCTTGAACCTGGGAAGTGGAGGTTGTGGTGAGTCAAAATCACGCCATTGCACTCCAGCCTGGGCAACAGGGTGAGGCTCCATCTTAAAAAGAAAAAAAAAAAAGGAGCATGATTATACAGAGGCCAACTGCCCAGAAATTCTTCAGCCTCAGAGACAGAAGGGGTGGTGATATGTACAGTGAAGAAGACTGGACCCTTTTTAACTGAAAAATAAAAGCAGATAGGGAGAAAGAGAATGATGTTAAATCATAGTTAGCAAGAAGACACAAGAGAACAGTAGGGGTGGGAGCAAGTTGCCACTCTAGAAATTTTCTTTCAAACCATTTTGAAGGGAAGTATTTAAAAATGGCAGAAAGAGTGTGAGAGTGAGTGAGGGAGGGCGAAACAGAGAATAAGTACGATCAGGGACTGTGAATTGAGCTATGAAGATTTTATCTTAACATGCCATTGAATATAGTTGAGAATAAAATGATTACAATTATGTATTTCATGTTCTGTACTGAATACGTAAGCCCAGTCTTAAACTGGGGATGGAGATACGTATTGTTTAGCTCATACAAAATATTTGAACAATTGTACCCAAATTACAATGAGATTTACAGAAAAAAATCCCAAAGGACTGTAATTTTACAATTTTCTGCTTTTGTTCTGTTGGGAAGGATTTGAGGACATTTGATGGTATTGTAGGAAATCACTTGCAATGGCACTGGGAAGGATGATGATGTTCTGGGGTGAATGTGGCCCCTGAATGCACCAAGTTAGCCTGCTGCCCCCACATCTGGACTGAGCTGCGCCTGGATCCTGAAGGAAAGCCCTAAAGCAGGGGCCAGACTCCACTGCCTGGTAGTAGAATCACCTGGAGAGCCTTTACAGCTATCAATGCCTGCAACTACTCTACACCAATTAAACAGCATCTTTGGGGACATGGACCAGGCATAGCTATTTTCTCAAACCTCCCCAGGTAATTGCAATTTCAGAAAGAGTTGAGAATTAGACTTGGGAGAAATAGAACAACAAATGCAATTGTTTATAGGACTGACTGGGACTGAACAGAGACAAGATCTGTGGAAAGGGGCTAGAGAAGATTAAACACAAGAGAGAAGGGGAAGGGAGGTTTCAGACTGAGTGACCGAGGAGTGTTCACATTCTGTCCAAAGTGAGAAAGAGAGCTAAGCACTGCTTTTCCCAACACCCTGAAGCCCAGAAAGTGAGCACAGAAGGCTGGATACTGTTAGAATTCCTTGAGAAGAGGGAATCCTTAAGAAACTTCAAACTACAGTGGACAGTGGTTCCTGCAGACAAAGAACTTGAGTCTTCTCGACATCAAAGAACTCCACGTATCCAATAGCAAGAAAAGCTTTGAAGAGCAAGATTTCTCCACAGCATAGAGGTGGCTGCTGAGCAGAGACAACTATGTTCTTCCTGGAGGAGGCATGAGCAGGATGGTGGAGTGAACCGTCCCAAGCATTAAGCTTTTAGTAATAAAACAGACCCCAGAGGCTGCAATCTTCAAAAGGCATCTGTGAACAAAACATGGCATTTCAAATAGAGCTGCCAAGTCAATCACAGGACACCTGGGTATATTTGTATTTTACATAAACAATGAAGACTTTTTAGAATTATATGGGATGTACTTACATTAAAACCTTACTCCTTGATTATCTGAAATTCAAATTTAAGTGGGCATCCTGTACTTTTATTTACTAAACCTGGTAACTCTTACTCCCAGTGACATTTTAGTAATTTCTAAAATATTTTTGGAAAGTGGGAAATGGCCAAGTCCTAGAAGCAGACCCACCTGGGCACCCAGATGAGTGGGTCCAGCTGAAATTGCTGTGAAATCATGGTATGACGGGAAAGCAAACCTCCAGTCAGTTCGGCCATCATGCTCAGTGTGAGCAAAAGGTTCAAAATGGCGACAAAAAGGCATAATAATGTCTTCTAATAACTTCTTACAAAGGGAGGGTGCTCTGGAGTGTGCGGTATGCAGTCTTCTTGAATGATAGTCAGTATACTGGACATCTGTCAATAGGCTGCAGGACTCTTGTCCCAAGAAGGGGACAGAGATGATAGAAGTAGAATCAGCAGCGTGCTGGGACCCTAGACCAGAACCTAGAAGTAAGGCCCAGGGAAGGAAGCTTGGTTAGAGAAATGGGGTTACCACATCAGGTCAAAGTAGTAGCAAGAGCGGCAACATACATATTTAGTGAATATAGGCTTAGTAAATACACCTAGAATGGTCTATCGAAGAATTTGCTATGTAAGAATGTTATTCTTCCAAAAAGCCTAATCTCTGTTTAATTTATAATTGTTTAATGTTTAAGATTTCCAGTAGCACAAGAATCCTGTTCTCTTCACATTGAATGCAGGTTCTTTGCATTGGCCAGACCTGTAGAAGTGTCAGAGGTTCATTGCACAGAAATAGTGAGAATTGGATTTTAACAACACTGTATGGTCTTTTAAACTTTCGTTTGCAAATGTTTAAACAACAGTTTCCTTCTTGGTGCTCTGTGAAGCTGGAATAGAACTGAGAGTTCGTGCTTTGCTAAGTTGTATGTAACATGTAGTAAGGTCACAATCATTTAGGAAGCAACCCTGGGGCCTCTAAAAATGCTACTAGGCCACGTGTAGTGGCACACATCTATAATTTCAGCACTCTGGCAGGCTGAGGTGGGCAGACTGAATGAATCCAGGAGTTTTAGACAACCCTGGGCAAAACAGATAAATCCTGTCTTTAACAAAAATACAAAAAATTAGCCAAGTGTAGTGATAAATGCCTGTAATCTCAGCCACTTGAAAGGTTGAGGTGGGATAATCACCTTAGCCCAGGAGGTTGAAGCTATGGTGAGGTACTCCAGCCTGGCCAACCAGAGTGAGACCGTGTTAAAAAAAAAATTAAAAATTACCCAGGCGTGGTGACGCATGCCTGTAGTCCCAGCTACTCAGGAGGCTGAGGTGGGAGGATTGGTTGTGCCCAGGAGGTGGAGGCTACTGTGAGCTGTGATTGTGCCACTGCACTCAGCCTGGGGGACAGAGTGAAACCTTGTCTCAAAAACAAAACAAAATGACACCAACCAAGCAAACAACAACAACAACAACAGGACTCTACTCTTCATGAAGGCCTTTACGTTGTGTTCACATCACCCTCCCAAACAGCTCATTTCAACATAAATGATCACTTGGGAGGATCGGCCAAGTTAAATTAATGACTTGATTTAAAGGTGGAACAATCGATGGACTGATTTGAAGTTGTCTACTCAGTGAAATGTCATGAACAGGGCTTGGCTTCCATCAAAGTTTGGCTTTGTAATGGAATAGAATGGTATTGATTATGTTAGATCTTATTAGCAACTTTTGATATCTTTGACCTCCAGTTAGATAGTTAAACATTAGAAATCTACCTGAATTAAGTTCTAAACATGGATAAATTTTGTGCCAAAGCAATTTCTATCTTTAAGAAGGTACAGAATGACATGGTTCTGTTCTTATAATTAATAAGAGTTAAATGGTCGACTGGCCCCTGCAGTTGGATACTGGGTATATCACAGCCTCCTTGACTACAAGCTAGCAGAATGGCTAAGTAAAGGGCTGATAAAAGGGGTACTTACCGTCTGGGCAAAGGTGGCCTTAGAATTAAGAAAATCTTTAAGTTCCCTTATCTTTTCTCTCACCTTTACAGTATACACCCAAAGACAAATGTACAGATTATTTTTACTCCTTTTATAATTGAAATACAAAAAAAGAGAAAATTTTGGCAACTTCAGAAAACACCTTGTTAGTTTATTGTGGGTATCCATCATTGTATAAACCAATTTAATAGGGTGCTATGGTTGCCAAAGAGTCTAATCTCCAGATTTTCTCAGCACTTCCCATCTGCTCACATGATAGCCAGAAGATGTTTGCTTTCCTGGAGATAGCATAATGCTTTAAAACTGCCCGAAGAAATCTACTCACCCAAGCTGTTTTAATAAGGTTAAGTATATAAAATATTCATCCCACAGGATATATGCCCATATGCCATCTTCTCATTAGTCACAAAAAATGGACACTGAATTATTCTGGTCTCTAAGGTCTATCTTTGTGGTTAGGCTCTGAGGGACTCCATGAACCAGGCAGTCTTATTTATCAATGACAGTGTCTTTATCCAGTGCACAGGACCTGCTCCATGTTGTCGTGGTATTTTATCTGTCTATCCGTCTTGTCAATGTTTATTCCTTGCTGTCAACCATTTCAACACACTTGGAGGCAAATGGGCCCCTGGCACTCTCCATGGTATTCTTCACATCTCCTCTTGGGCTGTCATACGCTCTCAAACATGCCTAGGAAACACGGAAATTTTGCTCTTTCTTCTAGAGCGTCTACAGAGCCAGGAAGGAAGTTGTTGCTTACAGACCTGCAATAAGAAGACCATAAACTGTTGCTTGGAATCCTACTTCCTCCGGCCTCTGAAAGACCATACAGTGATATTTCCCTTATGTCCTTATTCACAGTCATCACCCACATTAGGCACTGAATGGAGAGCGAATAGGTGCATGTATCATTAAGACTACATTTTCCCAAAGGCAGAATTGTCTGCGCTTTCTTTTTGCAGTAATTTTAAATCAGCACGCATTTCAAACAGTACATGTATATTTCTACAGCAGACATCTTTATATACCTAGTTAGGTATAACTATTAGATACATATTTATATTTTAAATAAAATATATTTATTATTAAATATCGATTTAAATTACCCATTGAATACTTTAATATACTATTGATCTATTTTGATCTACTGCAGATATTATTATAAACCTATTTATATGCCTAGATATCTATTTAAGTGTCTATCTGTATTTCTGTCTATAAATATAGATCTCAAATGATGCCTACCTAAACATTAAAAGCAGTTCTCTCTAGCTGGTATAATTATAGGTAGATTTTATTTCCTCCTATCAGCTTTTTGGCAGTTTAAAATTTTTCAACCAAAAATATGCTTTACTTGTGTAATGATGGAAAAAAATGTTAAAACAACCCTTTCTAAACTAAAAACAGGATCTTTATGTGAGTGTAAATGATGTATGACTACCCCAATTATAAAAGCCATGGAAATCCAAAGATAGCCTCACGTCTGTCTCTCCCACAGAATGTACATCAGCAATGCACGCATGTGTTCCTTTTGCACCGAATCACTGCTCCCCTGAAGAGGCCCGGCTCACACAAGGACAACCACAAGTACGCAGCAAACAGTAGATTGGGGTCGGGCAGAGCAATTGCAATCTTCCACTTTGATTTCCTGAGAAAATAGTGGTGGGCAGGAGCGTACTATAAAAAAAGAGAGTAGGAGGAAACTAGTGTTAGTAAGTGCCTATTTATGGCCTAGGGATTTGATGTGTTTGCTGTCTCCTTTTTTCCTCATAATCTAGCATCACTCCTGTTTTGCAGATAAGGAAACTGAGGCTTGGAGAGGTAGACAGCTCACTCATTGTGACTCACGAACCTACGGCAGAGCCAGTGCTTGACCTGATCCTAAAAATTGCCCCTTTTCCCTCTTTACCTCACTGTGTTATGTTTTCCAGCTTCTAGAGAAGATGAGGCAGATCCGTGCGACAGAGACACATGTCAGTCACCCATAACCACACTGCTTCTCTAGTGCTTTCCTACCGTGGGGAAATAAACACCCCCAGACTTTCTCAGGCTACGCTTTCATGAGCCTTTTGGTTGCAAACTCACCCAATTAACAAAATTCTTTTGGACTTTTGATAATAAAGCCCGTGCGTGTAAGACTGAGGTTCTGACATCTACCATGGTACAGTTTATGTTAACTAGGTTACCATCAATAAAAATTACCATTTGAAGTGTCACAAAATCTTGCCGTAAAACCACTGGTGAATCCTCCTAATTCTCCTTTCTTGACCCTGATTGATTAAAAGGGGAATGGGTAAATATGGGAGAAATCTTTGATCCACCTTCCACTTGGCCAACTGATTTTGACTTGTAACCTGAATGTGACACTTGACGTGAGCCCTGGAAACAGGCTGGTCCTGCCTCCCAGGCTATAGCCCGAGAAGCTCTGTTCGGGAGACTGAGGCACGTGTCGGGAGCTCTCCATGGGTTTGGAAATCATTTCTTTTTCCGCCTGCCACCTACTTTCCAGCAGCCACCACTCAACGCTGACAGAGGACAGATTCTAACACCGTCTCTTCTCATGTTTGAAACTCTAATTATCATCTCTTCTCCAGGTGAAACTTGTAGTTACTTGAAGCCTATCTAAGATTGAGTGTTTATTATGTGTTCTCCTTGTATTCTCTCTCTCCATTCTCACACATCTTATGGAGAAGGCCCCATGGCTTCAGGCCCCTCTCCATCCTGGTCTGCCTTGTTTAACCATGTTATAATTTGACAAAAGTATCTTAATACATGGGGCCTATGATCTAAAGTTACCCACGTAAAAAGTTATTAATCTCACCTGTTTCCCCTTCAATTTCATCCTTTCACAATGGTATGTGTATAAATCTCTCTCTGTCCCTGTCCTTTTTCTCCCTTCCTCTCTCTTTTTCTATCTCTTTTGCCCAAAGTGTAACGTATTCCACATGCACAATATGGAACTGTTCTTTTTTCAGTTAACATATACCATGGATATTCCTCTTGGTTAATGTATACAGATCTATTTTCAGAAGCTGCACAACAGCCATTATTTGGATGTAGCATAATTAACTCAACCATTTTCTTCTTGAGGAATATTCCACTTGTTTCTTTTTCTTTTTCTTTCCTTGTGTGTGTGTATGTACATTTTACTTTCCCTCCTTTTTTTTATTCCTTCTGTCAACCAAAAAATTACACAATTTATATATTTAGAAAGGGGACTTTATTTCTTATAAAGGTGTAGAGTCTGCAAGGTGGCTGTCCTGACAGGCTGGGAAGTGTAGCCTCTGGCAGAGATGTGTCTGACCTCCTACCTTATCAGGTTTTTAAGGTTTCTTTGGGGTCCCCTTGGCCAAGAGAGCATCTGTCCAGTTGGTTGGGGGCTTAAGATTTTATTTGTAGCTCTCACTTTCTTCCCCCATCTCCCTACTTCCTCTTTCTTTCTTTCTTGAAACTCAATATATAAAGTTGCAATAAGCATCTAGCTATTTTTCTTTTGTCTTTTGGCCTGTTATTTCTATAACAAATACTGCCAAGGAGCCAAAGTTTGCACCTCTTTCACCAATGTAAGCAGGTACTAATTTTTCCACAACCTTATCAGTTATGGACATTATAATAAATTTTAAATTGTACCTAGTAGTTTTTTAAAAGTTTGCCTATTTTTATTGCATTATTTACATTTTTTGCATCAATATTTAAAAGTCTTTGACTATGAAGAATATTAACTCTTTGGTTGCCGTGTGTGTTCAGTAATTTTTCCTAGTATTTGATTTTTGGCTTTATGATATCCTTCATTATACAAAATATTTTAAATTCATATGTTTTCTTTATGAATCTTGAATTTCCCGTCTTGGGTAAGAATGTTTCACTCATCCCAGGGTTATGCAAACATTTGCCTACTTTTTCTGATATTTTTATTGCTTGATTGCTACATTTATATCTTTAATTCATCTTAGGTTTGTTTTTGCACATGGAATGAAGTTGAAATCTACTGTATTTTATTCCTGACAGGTAAACAAAATCTTTTTTCTCACTGAAAATAAATGTCACATTTATCATATATTGTTGGTCTTTCTGTTCTAGTTCATTGATCTAACCATCCATTTCTTTTCCAACCCCTTACTATTTTGATTAGGGTTATTATAGTTTTAGCTGGTAAGGTTTGTTCCCCACCCCTCCAAACTAGTTCCAGAAAACACCAAATGCACTGGAATTCTGATCAAGATTGCCTTGAAAATACACACTCATTAAGGGAGATTTTTTTTTTTTTAATGGTAAGTTCTCTCACTTGGCACAAGGTAAACCTCCCAGTTCATTTGGCTCTGGTTTTGTGTCTTTCAATAAGATTTTGTAGCTTGCTTCCATGGGTCCTGCCCCCTCTTGCTAAATTTTAAAACTATATATAAAATTAAAACAACTTTTCTAGATTCTGTTCAGCTCCCATCTTCTAAACTCTCTTCTTTACACTAGTGCCTCTTAAAACCATCTTCACTGGAATCGCATTGTAAAATACTTATAAAAATGTATATTCTGGTGGGATGTGGTGGCTCACACCTGTAATCACAGCACTTTGGGAGGCTGAGGCAGGCAGATCACCTGAGGTCAAGAGGTCAAGACCAGCCTGGCCAACATGGTGAAGCCCTGTCTCTACTAAAAGTACAAAAATTAGCTGGGTGTGTTGGCGGGTGCCTGCAATCCCAGCTATTCAGAAAGCTGAGGCAGGAGAAGCACTTGAACCCGGGAGGCAGAGGTTGCAGTGAGCCAAAATTGTACCACCGCACTCCAGCCTGGTGACAGAATGAGACTGTCTCAAAAAAAAAAAAAAAAAAAAATTCCTGTGCCCCCAAAACTTAAAATCTCTGGGTGTGCCCCAGAAACCTGCACTTAAATGAATTCCTACAGTTGGCACCTGTGTACACTGAAAGCAGAGGGCATTGCTTTACTTTACCCACATAGGACCAAATATGCAACCTCTCCACACCTCAGTGTCTGAGTTGGAATAGATCAGTTTCCAACACCTACTCCCACATGAACTCGTTAACAAGCCCATCCCACTGCTTTGGAGTCACAGGATTGATGTGTGCTTCTCATGGGGAGCATACCAGCATCTCTCAGGACACATTTTTAAAATGAGCCGATAATGACTAAGCCCATCCTTGTTGATTCTTCCAAGGCTGAAAATAGCAGCAACCAGCAAATATTTTGCCCTTCCTGTGGCTTCTGGCAGTGTTGCAGCTGTTGCCTCATCCAGTGAATGTGCCAGGCCTAAGGGCAAAGACACTTAATTAGGTTAGGGCGAGCTTCAGAAACTCCAGAGTAGGCAGAGCAGTAATGCCCACCACACTTTCTCACTAAGAACACTCAATGCGTGCAGAGAAATAATTATCCGAAGAAGCCATGTTCCTTTCCCCCGACCCCTCCCTTTTTTGGCTGTTTTATTTGAGATCCATGACCTGATAGATTTACTCATTCAAGGAACGTAGCGGTGCCATGTCCCTTCGATCATGCAATAGGAGCCTCGCACCATGAAGTACCTGAAAGTCAGTGTTGGTCTTTCAATGCGAGTTTCAGCATGAGCTGTGTTTCAACAGCCCTTGCTATCTATTAACAGAAGAAAAGCAGTCCACCTCTGGCCTGACAAAAAAATCAAGGTGAACATGTTCTAACCAAAAATAGACTCAGTTTTCTTGAAAACTCACACTTGGTTGGTCAGACCAAGCCAAGTGGGGCCATTGTGGACATTTTCAATATAGTTGACTATATGTTTTATTGACTGTTGTACAAAATGACAACCATGTGCTACCTATAAGCAAGGATCCCATATGGTCAAGCTGGAATTCAGGGGGCATCTTGTGTCTTTTGAGAGTGGCCAGAGCAGCAGCATTTCTGTCCTTTACCTCAGTCACAGATGGAGGGGGACTGCTGGTCCTTCAAGGGCCAGAGGAAACTGGACCACAAATGCATATGTGTGCAGGCACACACTCGTCTACTCTAGGCTCCATGTATTTGGTTGTCCCATTGCTTGTGCTATTTCTTGTTTCAGTGTGTGTGTGTGTGTATGTGTGTGTGTTATGCTGTTGTGATCGCTTTGTGGTTTGTCAACTCAGCTAGGCTAGGGCACATTCCCCGGAATTTCCTTTCTAGTACGTGGGAAGAGTGGGCCATACCAGATACTCTCTCATAAGAGGTGGAAGGGAAGCCACAGGCATTCTGTAACACGCACACACTTTCTCCTAGGTGTTTCTGTGAAGGGACTTTGCAGGTATACTTAAAGTCTT
Source organism: Ateles fusciceps (assembly GCA_036589455.1). Taxonomy (NCBI): domain Eukaryota; kingdom Metazoa; phylum Chordata; class Mammalia; order Primates; family Atelidae; genus Ateles; species Ateles fusciceps. The sequence continues at coordinate 3,646,479 of JAZHEH010002229.1, forward strand.
TAATCAGTTGACTTTAAATTAGGGAGATTATCTTGGAAGGGCTTTAATCAATTGGAATGCCTTAAGAAGACACATGCCTTTCCTGGAAAGACAGTAAGCAATTCCTCCCGGTGGTCAGCAGTTTTAGTCCATGCATGTGGTGTGTGTGCATTGTTTGTGTATGTGCGGTGTGTGTTGTGTTTATATGTGATGTATGTGTTGTTGTATGGTATGTGTATGTTGTTTGTGTATATGTGTCGTGTCTGTGCGGTGTGTGTGGTATGTACGTGCATGCACACCCGAGCCTGCACACTAGACCAGAAATAAAACCAAATTCATTTCCAAGACCTATTCCAGATCAAAACAGAGCCCAAGGCCTTACAGGTTCATTCTCAAACTGGGTCTTAGTGAAGGAAACCAACATAAAATTGGGGTTGCTTGACCCAACGTATTGTTATTCATCTGATGTCCAATTTATCAGTTGCTCAATTTTCCAGTCATTGTGGCATAAAATGCAAAACAATTCATGCAGAAACATGCACTGAATTCAATAGATCTTGGAATATTTGATCCACTCAGGGCATCACCTGTCACAGATGTGACAGACACATTAGGCTGTTTGCAAGTGAGAGATTTATATAGCATTTAAAAAATACCAAGAGAGGATCAAGTTTGTCAGGAATGAATTTTGTGTAATAAATTCTATGGAAAGAATCTGATGTGTTCAATGGTGACTGACTATGGAACGTTAAATGTAAGGCGAAGCCTGACAAAATGACGGGCGGCCGTCCAGTCTATTCTTGGGGAATAAGCAGGCCACCGCTCCTAGAATGGCAGCCTGCAGGACTGAGTGGACTGCCAATCTCCAAGAAGATATCCAGGCTGCTGCCTGTGTTTGCTGGAGGTTGCCACTGGAAGGAGAGTCTCTGTGCCTTGTTTCCCTAGATACGTAAAGGAAGGGCTCTCTCTTCTATGACAACCTACCGCACAACAGGGTCGTCTTTTCCAGATCAGTAAGATAATGTTGGCAGAAGGTTTTAGCCTCTTAAGAATGAAAGTGATGTGCAGATATAGGAATGGATTAACAACCACAGGCAGCAGATCCCTGCTTCTCAGATCTAACTCATTAGCTATCACGATGTAACTGCTGGCTCCCATGAATAAAATATCAGATCCCAGTCAACACAGCCTAATAAGACAATCCTTTCTTTTATGATAATATCTTTGAAATGAGTTTTTAATTATTATTTTTTACAAAGCATCTACAGGTGTTTAGCCTATCACATTGGCCCATTAGCTGAGCAATCCCAAACTGAGATTTTATTATTTATCATCACTACTATTTTTGCTAGAAGAGATATCATCTTCTTCATGAACTGTAGATTGTTTCAACAAGGAATTCTTTTGGCTATATTTAAGTGCAGAGTTTTCTTTTTGCCTCCTTCCTCTTTTCCTGGCTTACGCCAACCTTTTTAAATATGCAGATGAGACTGCCTCCCCCACCCTATGTTAATAGCTGTGTCCTCAAATCATGCTTCTCCTCCAGCCTGTTGAGGCAGCTCACTGGACCATTACCCTAGAAACACGACACCGCCTGCTCAGTAAGAGGAGGCTGGTTCTCATCTCAGGTAGGCTGGGCCCCACTCCATGACATGGCTCTTGAGAATCATTAGCAGCGGGGGGAGATGGGATGGTTAGTGATGGCATCCCCAGCGGGATAAGATGGTTAGCTCATTGTTCACTCTTTTGTTCCTTTGACTACTATTGAAGGAATGGAGGGATGAAGAGGAGGGCTGCTCTGGGGATGTAGGCGTGAGCCTGACCATGCCTGGTGGAAGCAGCAATGCGGGGAGAGCCCGAGGTAGCCTGAGGGCTGCAGCTTTGCCTTCTCAAGATTGCCATGGGAACCCTTTCTGAAAACCAGCAGGTGTCTGTAGACAGGACTTAAAATGTCGAGATGTCAGTATCACAATTTAGGGATTGGGAGAGAGGAAAATTATAACAATTGCTGTGAAGTTTAATCCTCATGATATAAATGGGCAGCCTGTGACCTGTGACCCATGGACATTTTTTGTTTTCCCCCCACAGAGTTGAGACACATCGTATGTTTTTAAATATATATATATATTCAGCCTAGGCATGGTGGCTCAAGCCTGTAATCTCAGCACTTTGGGAGGCCAAGGTGGGTGGATTACCTGAGGTCAGGAGTTGGAGACCAGCCTGCCCAACATGGAGAAACCCCGTCTCTACTAAAAATACAAAAAATTAGCTGAGCGTGGTGGTGGAGCCTGCAATCCCAACTACTTAGGAGGCTGAGGCAGGAGAATTACTTGAACCTAGGAGGTGGAGGTTATAAAGAGCCAAGATCGCATCATTGTACTCCAGCCTGGGTGACAAGAGCGAAACTGTCTCAAAATAAATAAATAAATAATAAAAATAACTAAAATATATATATTAAATTGTGCATTACCACTTCAAAGCAGATTTCACATACATTTTCAAATTCCAGCTGACCTCAAAGAATCAGCAAATCTGGTCACCCCAGTGCGTGCTCCTACATGCAACAATGGCAGGTGTTGGGCTGCAGGAGCCCCTGTCCACAGGACGGATTCTCCACTGGGGTAGTTCCCACTCCTCTCTGCCATCTCTCCAACACAGAGCTCACGTGTCTGCTCTCTATCCCTGCCTATGCACTGTTTATCGCACTGAAGGTGAGGGAGACATCACCTTGTAGAAAGTGACAAGCAGTCATACAAACTTAAAATGCAAACGGAGAATGTTGAAAGAACACAACGTAAAGTGCTTTGATGAAACAACTTTGACCACTCTTCCCACTTACATTATTACCTCCTTAGCTTTGTTGGTACTAGGGTTTGTGAACCATATTTTTATCGGATTTGGGGACATCTTTTTTAAATGGCATAGAAGACAGGTGTGTTTTGATAGAGGTAGACATTGTGGAAAACGTCCAGAGCAAAAGTTCTGCCAGGCAGGGCTCCGAGACACTTGGGGGAGAGAACATTTCTGAGCTCACAGAAGAGGGCTTCTGGAATTCAGAAGGAGGGAGGGTGGCCAACTGTCCTGGTTTTCCTGGATCTGAGGGGTTCCTGGAATGCGGAACTTTCAGTGCTAAATCCAGGAAAGTCCCTGCTGTACGGGGATGGTTGGTCAGGCTAGGAGGAGGCTCAGCGAAGCGGTCAAGGGATCACCAGAATGAGCCCTGCCTTCTTCACAACTTTGTCCAGAGACAAACTCAGTGGTTGCTCTTCTCACTCCCTTGGGCCTAGACATGGCTGGTTCCTGGGACCCTGGCGTCTCACTTCTCACTAAGGACTGTGCATACATAATGCTGGTGTGTCTAATTCTCTTCGTGTTCTGTGGAATGAATCTGGCCTGGGTTTAGGCTTGAGGTTGCTTTGAGAAACTCAAATGGCTAGTCAATTTGCACTGCTTCTAGCTCATAAGCTTCCTTGAGTCTCTCCCTGAGATGGAGAAGAGGAGCTGGGAGTCATTGACAGGCATGTTGGGTGCTAAAGAGGACAAGCATGACACTGAAATAAACTTACCTGGCCTGAAATGTTGTATTCATCTGGTTTCTAGTTTACTAATCACTCTACCTTAAGATTCCCTGAAGAGTCATTTCTAAGAGAAAATGACTAGTTACCCTTGCCAGAAGAGGATTTGTAGCATCACCTCTTTCAGGGTCATTTTCTCCATGTCAAATGGCTGTTCCCCAAGCTTCCCCCTGCCAATCCCCATCCTTCTCTATTTGGACACAGCTCAGCGTTCGCCTCCCCTGGTGATTTCTTTCCAGCCCAGCTCCACCTGGCTCGGCCACCACCATCACCCCTCTGGGCCCCTGGGCTCCCCCCGCATCCTGATGACCGAGCAGCATGTGCACATGTAATTCAGATTTCACTAAACTGGAATACCTGATAAGTCAGTCTGGGCTGAGCTGAGTTTTATTGTGGCTTATACTTTCTGAAGAAAGGCTTTCACAGAACAAATGAATACTGACAACAAAATCACATGCACGTTTGGTTTAATAAAGAGGACCATCTGCCAGAATTCTCTTCACGCTTTGGGGCCTGCTTCACATCCCTTGACACACGTCATAAGTGTCTGGCACACAATGCAGGCTGGACCCCTTCTCTTTCCTCTTCTGGAAACCTTCCCTCGTCATCACCCAGGCCTAAGTGACCTCTCCCTCCTCTGATCTTCATGGCAGTTTGAGGCCTGGAACTTCTTTGAGTGTGAACTTGCTCCTCTGTAGTCGATTGTCTTTCCCAGCGTGTACCACACACCTTTCCCACATCACTTCGGATGCCTTGGTTTCACCCACCTCTGCTATCTTCTACCTGCAGAACCGTGAGCCAAGCAATCCTGTCTCTTAATAAGTTACCCAGTCTCAGGTATTCCTTCATAGCAATGCAAAAGGTACTAAGATGATAGCTTCTGCCTAAGATTTCACTGGGGAAAAACAACTCTGTTGCTACATTGTGTTGTTGGCCTCTTTCTGGACCAGTCACCATGTGGTGACCAGCTCTGCACAGGCTGTGACCAATTCCAGTCAGCACAGCCGTACGGTAGCTAACAGATGCTTGGGGCCTATGCCCTGTGTCTCCTTCCCAGTCGATGCTGAGACATGAGATGTTGCATGACCCACAAGGTCATGCTCAACCACACATGCTCAACCTAAAGTGTGAGGGACACTCTGTAGAACAATTTATGACCAACAGGGAACAAGAGCCAAAGGGTGAATTCTTCCTCGCTTTCTGTCTTCTGGACCCATTGCTCTGAGACATAGTCTTATAGCCTCTGAAAAGATGGCCCCATGTGATGGAGCAGTAGTAGAGATTGGTAGTGCATCCTGCTAATGGCTCTCCATCTTTCCCTTTGCTCTTTCCTGCATCCTGCTAGGATAATGCCTAATAAGAGAGTTGCATGTTAACTCTGGCCTCAGGTAGTATTTTTTGAAGAACTCAAGCTTAGACACCATATATTTTTCATATCCACCCCCCCCCATCAGTCACTTTCTTCCTACCTTTTTAAAACATGTCTTTAACCCAAGTTAAGATGGAAATGTGGAGGTTAATCCCAGGGGTCAGTAAATGGGCCACTTATTGAGTCTGGGTATGGCTTGGTTCCGGAGGATGAACCACGAGGGGCAGAATGCAGAGAACAAATGCATGAACTGTGGTGCTCATGGGTCTCTTTCCACAAGGTACTTAGAGCTTTCTCTGTTTTTATGTTCAACCAGGCTATTCTGGAAGCTTTAGAGGAGGCTGGGCATCTTCAGGAAAAAGATGATTGCCTGGGGCATCGGTTTCACTTTTGAAAATGTCACTGGAAGGAAGAACCTCAGGTTATACGGTGGCTGTCTCTCCCAGGTATTTTTCACCAGCTCTTAATTGTAGAATTTTGCCTTATTCTACAATGGGAAAATATACACGCCACTGAATTTACCACATTAATTATTTTTTGGTGTGCAGTTCAGTGGCATTAAGTCCATTTACATTGTTGTGCAAACATCACCACCGTCCATCTCCAGAGCCCAAACAGAAACTTATACCCATTTAACACCAACTCACCATTCCCCCTCCCACAGACCACCATTCTGTTTTCTGTCTCTATGGACCTGACTACTCTAGACCTCATGTTAGTGGAATCATACAGGATGTGTCTTTTTATGACTGGTTTGTTTCACTTCGCATAATGTCCTCAAGGTTCATCCATGCTATAGCATGTGTCAGAATTTCCTTTCTGTTTAAGACTGAATAAATCATAGGATTTTAAAGCTTAAAATTCTAAAAGCTTTCCTCTGTTCACTAAGAGGAAAATCAGTGGGGGTGTTGACAACACTATGCATGGACTGAGACCCCTCCGAGGCTGCTGCCTGAGTGACAGTAGGGATTTACCAGGCTGGAGGAAGAGGCAGAGCTACTGTCTTCATCCACTCAGTACTGGGTTTCCAATACAGCTTGGATATTTGTCTTCTCCAAGGATCATGTTGAAATTTGATCCCCCATGTTGGAAGTGGGGCCTGGTGGGAAATGTTTGGGTGCAAAGGGGCAGATCCCTCCTGAATGACAGTGCCATCCCAAAGGTCATGAGTGAGTTCTCGCTCTGTTAGTTCCCATGAGAGCTGTTTGTTTAAAAAAAAAAAAAAAAGCCTGGCACCTTCCCTCTACTTCTGTCTCACTTCCTCTCTTTCTCATCATGTGATCTCTGCATATGCCACCTCCCTCCCGTTCGCTTTCCGCCATGAGTGGAAGCAGGCTGAAGCCCTCCCCGGAAGTGGATGCTGGCACCCTGCTGCCCGTACGGCATGCAGAGCCGCAAGCCAAACAAACCTCTTTTCTTTATAAATTACCCAGCCTCAAGTATTCCTTGATAGCAAGGCAGATGTGCTAAGACAGCTTCTGCCTAAGATTTCACTGGGGAAAAAGAATTCCGCTGCTAAAAATAGCTTGAAAACTTTGAAGTCACCTACTTCTCCTTTTGCCTTTCCTTACATTTCTACATTCTCTGCCACTTCTCTCCCCATCTAATGATAGTTCCTAAGTATATGTCATCCTGGCTCTGAAAAAAGCCAAGAATCTACTGCCATTCAGACCTTGCCATGGATAAAAAGAGGGATCCCACTCTGCCCAGGTTCAGAATGGTGTGCACATGGTACCAAGAGAGATTTAGGTCCGTTCCAAGCACACCACACTACTAAAGAAACAGCACTGTGGTGAGATCTGTTCAGTGGACTTGAAAATTAACTTCACAGCTGAAACTGAACCCACTCAACACTTTCCCTCCCAATCCCTACCTGTACTCCTCTCACACCAGGAAGAAAATCAGAGAGTGTAATAATTACAAATAGAAATGCCACATGGTCCAAGCTGTTGGAATCAAATCCAGACTTATATTGTCCTTCATAGACCTAGTGGGCTACGTAACTATACTCCCTGTGGTTCTTCCAAATGCACCCTAAACGTTCTCACTTTTGTTTACTTGGTAAACATGTTTTCTCCATCTGGAAAGGGCTCCATCTGCAGCATCCACCTGCCATAGCCTGGACCAAGGGCCTGAAATGATGTTTTCATCTGGAGGTCCAGCTCCATCTGGGTCCTAAAGCCTGAAAGTCAAGCCTGGTCAGTCATTAGAAGCCTCTCCTGACCAGCCATGTGTGAGCTGGAAATAGTCATCCTCCCCTGCTCCCAGAGTCTTGGGAGCTCCAGGAAAGGATCTGGCATCTTGGGTTCCCAAATGGCAAGCAGGCTGCAGCTTGTCAGTTCTACATCTGCGGGCAGCTTGTCTCCAAACCGGTATTTTGGTGCAGAATCCTGGCAATTAGAATCTCTCTCCAGCCTTAATAGGGATGTGTGGTTTGCCTGATCAGGAACTGAAGATCAGGGGAATGTAGCAGGGTTTGGCCCTAATATCTAGTTTCTGACAAAACTCACTGTTACATCCTGGGATTAATTGCCATCAACTTTAATGAATGCTCTGCCCATCGCAAGACCATCATGCAAACTTAATTCCAAAGAATATCTTAACCAAGATGGCTCATTTTGTCCCTGATTGTTGAATGAATGAATGAGTAGGAGGGGCCTCAGCCACAGTCAGTTTAACAGCTTGCTTCATCAGAGAATTTCCTATCTCCTGGACTTCCAACTGACAACAGTGAGTACTTTTGTGCCCAGGGTCTGATGGCCCAAAATGAATGGATTAAGTAGACATTGAGTAACAGGGTGTTGCACCACCTACCTGAGTGATAATTTGATTTCAGCTTCTGACAACCCACATTTCACTTCAGACTCTCTTGTCTCTGGTGATTTTCTTTGGCTCTGTTTGGTTCTTCCCCCTGGTCACTTGGCAATTGCATCTGATACTTACATGCTTGAGCTCCAGGATGCTTGGGCAAATTTGCAGGGTATCTTGTTAGGTGCTTTAAATAGGCAAATGGTGGGCTCCAGAGGACCTTCCTCTTCCCTCCATAAGAAATGAGCTGCACCATTCCCCTAATGTCCTATGTCCCTGTTAACCTCAGTTCCCACTCAAAGTCCAAGCCTCTGGGGTCTTCCACCAACACCTAAACTTTCATCCCCATATGGCTTCTTTGCACATCCCTTAATCTGACCCATGTTCCCCGTCCTCTTCAAACCCCTAAACCTCTGCCCTTGAGCTCTATAAAATTATTGGTTTGTTATCAGTTTAAATCCTCTATGTTCTTAGCTGCTTCAATAAAAGCTCTCTCCTGTTGCTTTCTCCTTTTGTAGGCTTTATTTCGTTTTTAATTGGCACATGATAATCATACTATGGGGTATAGTATCACTTTCCATACATGTATAAATTGTGTAATGATCGTATCAGAGTATTCAGCATATTCATCACCTTAAACATTTATCATTTTCTTATAATGAGAACATTAGAAGGAAGGATGGGGGAGAGATTTGCTAATGGGTATGAAGTTACAGTTAGATAAGAAGAAGAAGTTCTGGTATTCTGTTGCCCCAGCAGGGCATCTATAGTTAATAATATTGCATTGCAGCCCTCCAGTTTCTTGCTGCTACTGAAACACAGCGCCCCCAGAGGACACTGCTTCCCCTGCAGCCCTCTTAAGCAATGGCTTGCTTTGTTTCTCCCACACTTCATGCACTTGGACCTGGAGTGACACAAGTGCCTTCTTTGTTCCTCATTGCCACTTGCAGACCATTTCTTCTATCCTCTAGAAAACAAAAGCAAACAAAACAAAACAGGAAACAGCCCATTTCCTGGAAGAAAAATGCCATCTGATGGTGCTACCTGCCGCTACTCCTCTTTTCAGGCATTCAACTTGCAGCCCTAATGCATTAATAATCTTATACCTAACCCACTGCCTTCTCTCTCTCTCAATTCCTGTCTGCTTCTCGGCAACCTCAACATTCACATCGACAACCACCCCAAACCCTGAGCCCCTCAGATCCTTCCCCCTCCTCACTTCTGCCCCATCCCAGCCTCCCATCTCATGGTCGTAGTCTATATTGCCATTACTGAAACCAGATCAGCTCTAAAACCTTGATTTCCAACATCTCATTCTCTAACCTCAGCCTCTCTCACTTTTGGGCTCACCTGCCCTAGGCTCCAACTCCAAAAATTCTTTGCTCTCCTGGGACCTCTGATCCCTTGGTTCTTCAGACCACTGTCTGTCCAGACCTCTCCTAATATCCTCACTTCCCTCCCATCCAGTTTAGATTTCATGGCCCATTATTATCATTTCTCTTTCCCTGTCGCACTCACTAGTCAAAACCCCAAATGCAGTTAATTCTGCTTCTCCACTTCCGTCGCCCCTGCATCTGAGCAGCTGACTGTAGCTGCAAAAAAGCACAAGGCTGCGATGATGGGTCTGGCTTTACCATTATGACCACGGAGCCCCAGGGGGCCCTCATCATGCCTGGAGATCCTACTACACTCTCCTGGCCATGGCACTCCTCCTCTCCGTGGTGATCTTGCTTTAACATTAAGAAAGCAGAAGCTCATAGGAGAAAATGTCCTCATCCACTCATCACTAAATCCACATGTATCCTGTGGCTCCACGGGACACATATCTTCCCTTCATTGTATTGTTACAATGGTTGACAATATGAACACAAAGAGCTAACATTTATTGATTGCTTCCCAGTCCACATACAGTTCTAAGTGTCTTAAATGCATTAATGTACTTCATCCTCATCACAACCCTGTGCGATAGACACAATTATCATTTCTACTTCTCAGGTGAGGAAACTGAGGCACGAGGAGGTTAAGTTACTTGACTGAATGGTGTATGCTTTTATCTAAAAAGACAGCTCCTGCATTTGTTCCCTAAGTTTCCCTTCTTGTTTCTCGGTCATTGTTTCTTCTCTGATAGATTTTTCCTATTATACAAACTTCCTGAAATATCTTCCCTCTTAAGTAAAAATATGTCCTTGTACCCCAGTTATTGGTTCATTTCTCTGCTCTCTCTGATAGCTAATGCCTTAGAGGAGAAGTTCATTTTTCCCCCTGGACCCACTCCCCGCCAGACTTTCACACCCATCACTTCAATGAAACTCTGGTATCAAGATTGCCGATGACCTCCAGGTTTCCCAATCTTGTTTTTATCTGCCTCTCAGGCCATTGAAAATAGCCAACACCCACTTCTCTCAACTTTAGTCTTGGGAAGCTGCTTACTCTTGGTTCTCCTCCCACCTCACTGGTAGCTACTTCTCAGACCCTTTGCAGGTTCCTTCTTATCTTCCTGACCTAGGAATATCGCAGTCTTAGGTCTGTTTCTCTTTTATTTCTACACTCTAAAGCCTCTTTCTTCATCATAGCTGTAAATACTATCTATTCACTCAGGAATGTCAAAGTTATTTCTCCAGAAAAGAACTCTCTAGAGTTCTAGAATCTTACATCTAAGCATTCATTTAAGCTCTCACTTGGATGTTGAATAGACATCTCAAATTTGACTGGTCAAACACAGAATGACGGATGCCCCATCTCTTTCATCCCAGCCCATCTTCATCATTCCAGTGGATGATACCATTAGGCACTCAGGCCCAAACCCTTGGCATCTTGATCAAATGGTCTTGATTCTGCTCTCTTCTTGCGTGTCCACCTTTTATCCCCAATATCCAACCCATCAGCATGTGTTGTCATCTCCATCAAAAATATGCCACCCTTTCCACCACCCGTTAGTCCAAGCCATTGATCGGGTCAAACAGCCACCTGACAATCTGTCTGCTTTCATTTCTGCCTGCTCCCACCCCATTATAATCTAGTATCTGACAGCAGCCAGAGCATTTATTGTAAAAACTACAACAAGACATGTCTCTCCTTTATTTGGCATTTTGCAATGCCTCCCGATACACTAATTTTTCCCTCCAAATCTTTACCAGGACTTACATGTGCTGGCTGTCTTTCCTACCCCAGATCCTACATGTCATCCTCTTGCTCACTCCACACCACCCACTCTGGCCTCTTTGCTGTTCTTCAAGGACACACAAAGTCAATGTGTGACTTTGCATGACTGTTTCTTCCTTCCTACCTCTCACCCCATCATATATGTATGGCTGACTCTCTCTCTGCTCAAATATCAGCACTTTGGAAAAGCCTTTTGTCCAACCTCAAATAGCTCCTTGTTACCTTCTACCTGTTTACTCTGCTTCATTTTTCTCTACAGCACATTCACTATCTGACATTACAATAGATGTAGCGTTTATTATCTGCCTTTCCCACAGAATATAAGCTCTATGGGAAGAAGAGAATGCATTTTTTTTTTCTTTTTTTGCCACTGTATGCCCAGAGCCTAGAACAGCACCTGCATATAGTGGCTTCCAATAATACATGCTGATTGATTGAAATGGATTAGTGGGAACCACACCCAGCTCTTCTTATACAGTGGGTTTCTCTATAGATCCTTAGGCAGTATAATTAACGCCCTTTTGAAAGATGGACAATTCACAATTTGGCATCTTTCTGCCTTGAGTTCCCTCAATGTTGAGTGGTCACTCCACACTTTTCTACTTCTCCCTAAGCTGCACCCACTAGCACCTGGCACATTACCCAGTGGCAGCTGCACCAGCACAGCAATGGTCAAAAGGAAGCTACAACTTGAGTCCGAGTAGCTTCAGGCTTCACAGACGTCCTGGTCAATGCTGAGCCCACAGCGCCTCACTAGGGGTGTGCATCTGGACCCACTCGCCTGCCAGCCTCAAGTTTCCTGAAAACTGTTCCTACATTCTGGTGTTAAGACCCTGGCTTGGGCTTTGCTCTCACTTTAAAACTGCATCTACATCTACTTTGATGCCCAGGAAATGGCCCATTTTTAGCTGCACATCTTTATCTTTGAGGCTTCATCTGGTCATTATATCTGCTCCTTTAGATGGGCCAGGGACTTATGTACTACTCCACCTAAGCCCTCCATCTTTCCCTGTTTTTGTCTGTTCTCCATGGCCTAGCACCTCTGCTGGGAGTTGGCATGCAGTTCCTAGAGATATGCTTTGCACAAAGGAAACACTCAAGAAGTAATAATTGAATTGAATTAATTCAATGGAATTGAATTAATTCAATTCCATTGTATTAGAAGAGTGCCTCAGTAATCTATAGCTTCAGAAAAAAAAACAAACCCAAAACAACCACTTATCATTTCTCATGACTGTACAAGTTGACCAGGAAGTTCTACCCCATGTGATATCCACTAGGTGTTGGGACAGAGACACATGGCCCCAGCCCAGCATGAGCCAGCTTCTCCACATGACTATCCAGGCTTCCTTACAGCAGAATAGGTGAACTCAAGGCTTGGCTTGTCATGTGCTTCCTGACGCCGCTGGACAAAGCTAGTCTGGGTGGGAGGAAACTCTACAGAGGCAAGATTATTGGAATGTTGGCTCACTGGAATCCCTGAAGTGGCAGTCTACCACGACGACACCCTCTAATCCCTGAGGAGGCTTCCTCTCCTCATCCAATATACACTGCATTCGAAGTCTCTCTGCAAAATGGTTATAAAATCAGACCTGATTCCTCTGTGAGCACATACATTGGATCAGCCACTGCCCTACTGCTATGTCATTAATAACATCACAAGGGTGGAGTACATGTTCTTCATGCCTGTTTTAGCTTAATAACCATAATTCTTTACATTTCCATTGCCTTCTAAGTATCCCCCCAAATCTCCATCTACTCACCCTCGTTAGTTCTTATGCCATGGAAGATGGAAAGGAGGCAGTTCTCTGCTCTATGTTACAAATGGAACCTAAGACCTCTACCTGGGGTGATTGCTATAATACTGTTGGACAAAGAAGAATTTTATTTCTGGACAAATTCACTATATAGATTGTAGGCTAGAAACAGATTGTTGTTAATAATAGCAGAATATGCTAGATTAAAAAAATTGAAAACCCATCAACTAGGAAGAATATTATGGAATTAAAAACATACTATCTATTATAAGCCCAGAGCCACTCAGCCAGGATGGCAAATAAATAGAAAGCCATTTCAGAATGGAAGGAAGCCAGGTCTGGGAAAGAGTTGAGTGCTTCTTAGCCCAATAATGCTGGGATCTTTGTTTCACAAGGGGCAAGGTCCCATCTACGAGAATTATAGAAACATTCTTTCCCCACTGTGAAATTAGATTGTGTTGTCTCCTGGAGAGAATAATGCAGGCTTTGGCGGCATGTGCTTGCTGCTTAGACTGGTAAGAAAATCAGCCTCCAGACTCACTGGTTGGGAGGCAGATGTAGAATTGGTAACTTTCCTCCAACTCCTGAGACTAGAGCCCTTCTTCCTCCCCCTCTCTCTCCTAGTACACAGTGCCTGAAAGGGAAGGGAATTATGTGCATCGAGCCTGTTGCTCAGGGCTTTGGAGTGAGCTTCAGAATTCCCTCCTCTTTTAGGAAAGAGTGAAATTTGCTGAGGAAAGGGCTGAAGGCACCAGCCTCAGGGACTTGAAAGAAAGGGCTGTGGAAAACAGGATGAAGTTTCCTGGGCCTGGTGGTTCATGCCTTTAACTCTAGGGTTTTAGAAGGCTGAGATGGGAGGACTGCTTCAGACCAGGAGTTTGAGACCAGCCTGGGCAACATAGCGAGACCTCTGTCTTTATCAAAAATGTTAAAAATCAGCGGGGCATGGTGGTGCGCTGTAATCCAAGCTACTCAGGAGGCTGATACAGGAGGATCGCTTGAGGCCAGGAGTTTAAGGCTGCAGTGAGCCTCGATTGTGCCATTGCACTCCAGCCTACGTGACAAAGTGAGACTGTTTCTAAAAAGAAAAGAAAAAAGAGAGAAGAAAGAAAATGAAAAAGAATGTAACATGGAAAAGAGAGAGAGAGACAGATTCAAGGAGTGCCTTCCACTCTGAACTCCCAGTCTGTCGTGAGTTCCTGCTGTCATGTGGCATACGGGCACGACTACATTTGTCCAAGTTACAACCTCTGTTTGGAAATTGACCACTTGGAATTACCTCCATTATAGTCAGCTGGGTATTTGTGATCCTGAGGGTGTAAAGGGAGGTCAGAGTCATGCCAGGGAGACTGATAAAGCCAGAGGCACTCAGAAGAGGATAAGCACTCATCGTCATCTTTACTCTAGAGAACGTTGGCTTGGGTTGGGGGCAAAAATGTATTCCTCTCCCAAAAAAGCATTATGCAGTGGTCAAGTCTGCCCTCATTCCAGGGCCTCTGCTAACCCATGTAATTCCATTGTGCAAACTGAGAAAATGATGCCCCTCTGGGAAGATGACAAACTCTGGGAGAGGAGTGGCTTGGCTGGATTTCAGCTCAATTTTCAGCTCAGTGAAGCAATGTGTAACTTGCACAACCCTCTACCTCCTGATAGTTTTCCATAGGCTACTAAATGGAGATGGAAAATGAAGGACTCTGTCCCAGCCAGGTTACGTAACAACCATAATCACAATCCCCTTTGTACAGAGCTTCCTAGAGGCCAGGCATTAAGCTAAGGGCTTTACTTTCATGACCTCACTCAGTCTTCCCAATAAGCAGGCTGTCAGCCTCATCAGCTTGTTGGCAAGTAAGGATTCCGAGGCTTTGCAAGTTAAGCAACTTGTCCCAGGACAAACAGCTGGAAACCACAGAGCCTCTGCTTACCAGCTTCTGTCTATCTCTCCGGGTGCTCTGTCCACTCAAAATCATTCTTATGTTTAGAAGGTTGGCTCCTCTGACCAAATGGATGCCAACATCCATTTGTTTGTTTGTTGTCTGTCACTTTTATTTCACCAGCATCCTTTGAATAGCCTGTAGATTTCATCAAGTGCTAGGAAGTAGTAGATCCAAAAGGCAGACATGGGTTGGCCTCCCAAGCCTGGGATCACTCTGCAGGGGTCACTCTCTTCCCTCGAGCACCTCACTTTGTCTTGTACCAGACAAAGTTTGGTGATTATAGCAAAGGCCGCCTATCCTATGTGGCTAGTGGGGCAGAGCACAGTGAGCCATCGTGCCTGGCTGGGCAGGTGATTTCTAACTCCAGGGCCTCCCTGGGACACTGAGAGACAACACAACTGAGTTGCTTCGATAAACAGTGACTATTTACCAGCTAATGTTTATTGTGCATCTCTACCAACTAAACGCCCTGCATTCTCAAACTGTTGAAATCCCACATGTATGACAACCTCTTCTGTATTTGTGTATATCAGGCATGGACTCTATTTTCCACGGAGTTTGAGTTTGCTGGCTTTTCCATTAGTACTTACACAAAGAAATGTCAGTCACCCTCCCCAGATTCCACTTCCTGGCCCGTCTCATCCTCTTAGGGAGCTGTCACCATAGGCAGCCTCAAATTCACAGCCCGTCTCTCGTAGCTGTTTCTGGGCTTGATCCTCCTTAGCTTTGTACTTGAGCCTGTCACTCTGCATAAGAGGATGGTCTCGACTACATTGCCACCTTTTGTTCCTTTTGTCAAATGGAAATTAGTTTTGTTATGAAATCACTGATTGACATATAATTTACTCTTGCTGTGATCTGGTAGAAAATTGTATATTAAAAGAAAGCCTCAAATCCAACAGCACCCAAGTTGAAAATGTCCTGTTATTTCCCAAAGAGAAGGACAAAAAGCAAAGGGTATCAGAAAATATTGTGAACAAGTGGAAGATTTTCATTAGTGCTGGATGACTAACTCAGCACTGATGGTATTCCAGTGGCTATAATTTAGCTCAGCGCTTCCCTTTGGTGCACTTTTGTGGCCGAAGCGACTGCCTCCTATGTGTTTTGTGTGCAATTTCTCTTCACATCAGCTGCCTTCCATTTTGTTCCAGTTCACAGTGCCCTTTGGCCCCAGGCTACAGTGCAAGTCCAAAGGAGGCACTAAAAGTGATGTGGTTGAATGACAGTTAAGTCATTTGCAAGGTCCTCGGCTCCAGCTATGAGGTCAGCACTAGATGGGACAACTTTTCATTCTTGGCATGGGCCTTTGGGCCTTCCTACATAGCTAGCATTTTCATTTGGTTAAATTCCTGTTTATTTCATGGGTTAGTCATACTTACCAACAGTGAGGGTGCTTCTTAGAACAACAGAAAGTCAATACTGGAGGAAACATTGTGGCTCATCTCATCTAGTTGTCATTTTTTAGATTAGGACATTAAAGCCCAGGGGAAAAAAAAAAACTGGTCAAGATCATATGCTTTCCTTTTTTTGCTTTAATAGAGAGTTCTTATCATGATGCCCCAACTGCTTCACGTGGCAGATGTGTTTTATATCCTTTGTATTCCTCACAGAGGCCAGCATGGAAGAGGGTCCTACTCTGTTGGGTGCACATATATACTTGGAGGATAAATAATCTTGACTATTTAATAAACATGAACTATTAGAAGTGTTTTAAAAATAGTATATATAGTCCTCAGAACAACCCTACAGGGTATATAAAAAACACATGTTACAGATGAAGAAACTGAGGTTGAGAAGGCTTAAATAACTGGAAAAAGATTGCACAAATAATGAATCATAGAGATGGGATTTCAACTCAGATCTTTTAGCCTCAAAAGTGCATGCTTGTTTTTTTCTTTTCTTTTCTTTTTTTTTTTTTTTTTTTGAGACAGAGTCTCGCTCTGTCGCCTAGGCTGGAATGCAATGGCATGGGCTCGGCTCACTGCAACCTCTGCCTCCCAGGTTCAAGCGATTCTCCTGCCTCAGCCTCCTGAGTAGCTGGAATTACAGGTGCCCACCACCACGCCCAGCTAATTTTTTTTGTATTTTTAGTAGGGATAGGGTTTTACCACATTGGCCAGGCTGGTCTTGAACTCCTGACCTCATGATCTGCCTGCTTCAGCCTCCCAAAGTGCTGGGATTACAGGCATGAGCCACCGCGCCTGGCCAAGTGCATGCTTCTTTCACAATAACAGTCTTACTTGCATACACTATAGGTTTTAAGATGCAGTTATTACCTATCATGAAATTAAGAAAAAAAAATTAAAACAAAGTTTTTTTCAAACTGCAGTTAGAACTATTAGGATTTCATTAGAAGCAACATGGTTCAATTTGTGTCTTTCTATTGACAATTATGTGATCTGGATCCTAATACTAGCTCAAGATAGCTGAGGACTTACAGCTTGTAAATAGCTTGCAACAGTCCCAACAAACAAAAATAAGCTTTACAAGTCCCGAAGCTGAAGGGTTATGAATCTTGGAGGAAGATACGAGTTCATCTATACTTACCTGTATGGGTTGTAATTCTCTTCATTTACTTTAGAATATGAAAGTCAGAATTACAGGAGCTAAATAATTCAAGGGTCTTGAAAGCTTAGTCGTATCTCCCTCAGAGTACTTTGACAAAAAGTAATTGCTCTCCAGCATTAAAATTGAAGGCTTCAGTCCACATAAGGAAGAAGTGTTTCTTAGAACAAGGGCATGGTTTGTTCAGAGTGACAGGCAGAATACTGGTCCCCAAAGATGTCCCTATCGTGGAATCTGAATCTGTAGGTGATATGGCAAAGGAGAATCAAGGTTGCAGATGGAGCTAAAATTATTGATCTGATGACACTGAGATGGAAAGATTATTCTTTACTATCTGAGTGGGCCCAATGTAGTCACAAGAGTCTGTATAAATGGAAGAAGGAGGCAAAAGAGGAGGGACAGAGGGATCTGTGATGACGGGAGTAAGGTTGGAGTGATGTGATGAGAGTACCCAACCTGGCATTGCTGGCTTTACAGATGGGAGAAGGGGCCATGAGCCAAGGAATGTGAGCAGCCCCTGGAAACGGGAAAAGGCAATGGAACAGATTCCTCCCCTAAAGTCCCAGGAGAAACATAGTTTTGTCAATGTCTTGATTTTAGGCCTTCTGCCTTCCAGAGTTGAAAGATAATAAATGTGAGTTGTTTGAAGCCACCAAGGTACAGTAATTTGTTACAGCAGCAATAGGAAGCGAATGCATCTACTCTCCCTGCTTACTCAAAAAACTGAATTAGTTATAAGAGCAGTACTGTGTTAGTTAGAATATTGGTTTGGCTGACAAAGATAAAAACAATGGCTTAAATAAGATAGAGATTTGTTTCTCTCATGTAAAAGTCCAATCTGATAGGTAGTGCAAAGCTCCACTTTGCTCTGCAAGGCTCCACAGGGACCCAAGCTCCTCCTACCTTCTTATTCTGCCATTTCTCAAGGTGATAACCCTAATCAGCATGGGTGAAGATAGCTTATTACTAGACCCTGAACTAGAGTACATAAAGGTGGCAGAAAGGAAGTTGTCCTTTTTTTTTTTTGTAAGGGCATGAAGAGGGAAGAGACTAAGCAGGGAAATAGTAGCCAGCCCCATTTCTGGAAGTGAGGGATCAGAGGTCAAATCCTGGCATTCTTTAAAATTATACCTGCTCAATATCTCTGGGTCAGGCTGATGACAGTCACCAAGTAACTGGAAGATTCTAAATTGCTGCCACTACCCTGGAAAATGTAGCCATCCACAGGACCCTAAATTGTCCCCATTAAAATTTAAGATATAGAGCTATCAGATGGCATCACATAATACTAAATTGTGGCCAGGACTGGAAGGAATTTATATTGTACAGCCCTGTCCCTTGGAATCTCGGCCAGCTCTCTGCACATTCTCACCCCTGTCATTTCATTAACCTTGCAAAAACGTGGGCCTGTATTTCACATCATTGACTTTTTTAGACCTCAATTATTGTGAAATAGCAAGCTTTTTCTGTTTTATCTCCTTTAATCATCACAACAATGCTACAAGGGAGATACCATTATTAGTCCTATTTAACAAATGAGGAAAGGCAGACACAGAGACATGAATAACTTGCCCAAGTTTACGTAGGTAATAAGTAATGAAATGAGATTTAAATCACCAGACAGTCTGGCTCCTCCAGTCTTTGTATAGGGAAGAATGGATAGTGGAGGAAAATTAGCAGTCTCTGCCTTAAGTTCTTGGACTAATGTGAGCTAAAGAAGACTGTAGTCACATGTAATTTTTCACCAAAGAAAATGTAAACACAGCCCAAAAGATCATATGCACTTGTTCAGAACTGAAAGCCAATATGAAAACTCTTCTGAGTCACTGTGCTGTCAGATAAGCCCCTGAATGACAAGAGCTTATAAGGCTATCCTTTAGCGTGGGGTTAAGAAATTCATGCTGGAATTTTCCTTTCCCCATGCATAAGGCTGGATATCTTAATCAGTTAATTTTTTCTATGTAAAAAACTACACCAAAACTTAGTAGCTTAAACCATAGCCATCCATTAGCTCATAATGTTGTGGATTACCAATTTGGGTTGGGCTCAGCTGGCTGGTTGTTCACTGACATTGGCTGGGCTCACTTTTCATGTCTGTGGTCTGCTACCATTCAGCTTGTAGGCCGTTTCTGCGAATGGGCTGCCATAGGCCAGCAACAGAAATGAAGGGACTACATTCATGACATGCCTCATCCAGTAGGCTAGCTCGGGCTGATTCAGTGGTGCAGGAGAGGTTCCAAACACAGCAACAGGGCAAGTTCCAGTGAACATTTGCTTCTCCAGTTTCTGCTTACATCTCATTTTCAACTGTTCCATTGGCCAAAGAAGGTCACACAGACAACCCAGACATAGGGATGGAGGAAGACTTCACCTATGGATGGGAGGAGCTACAAAACTGTGTGCAAGGGTGTGGATAACAGGGAGGAGGAGATTTGATGACCATTTGCACAATCCACTGTAATATTAAAAGCAAAAATAACTTTAGCTCAAGAAAAAGGAGTGTTTCTCAGCAATATTTCATCTTGAAGGCGAGTTTTATCTATCTGAGATACAAATTGATCTTAAAATACAATTAAGGCCAAGCGTGGTGGCTCACACCTGTAATACCAGCACTTTGGGAGGCTGAGGTGGGTCAACCACAAGGTCAGGAGATCGAGACTATCCTGGCCAACATGGTGAAACCCGTCTCTACTAAAAATACAAAACTTAGGCATGGTGGCGAGCACCTGTAGTCCCAGCTACTCTGGAGGCTGAGGCAGGAGAATCAATTGAACCCAGGAGGCAGAGGTTGCAGTGAGCTGAGATCACACCACTGCACACCACTGCACTCTGGCCTGGGCAACAGAGCAAGACTCCGTCTCAAAAATAAAAAAATACAATTAAAAGCATTTGTCCCTAAATAACCACCACATGAAAGAAAAAAGCAGAGAATAATGCAATATCATTATATTGGGAAGAACTGGGTTCCCATTAACAATGGAACGTTGAGATACTCTTGAAATAATGAATAATGACAACTGGATCAAGATCTCTATTCTTTATTTTTCCCCATTTAACATATAGACTCACCATTAGAATCTCAGGGTCACAACTGCACATTCTTGAAAATGCACTTCAAGGGCAGGGCTACCTGGCAAGGGTGGTGATGCTTTGGGCCTCTTCTGGGTTCAGACTGCAGCAATCCTGTCTGGTACAACTTGCCAGCTCCATTGTAATCACCTCACCCCAGTGGCTGGAGTCACCAGATGTCAGAAAGGCAACCCACTGATAAAAGAAAGAATGCTTACCTGGCAACCCTGACTGCCAAGCTCTGAATGTTTCCGTTAGATGGAATGAGAAAAATAATTGCCTGTCAAAACAGTTAATTGCATTCGAGAAACCTTGTGTCCATCTTTCTTTTTGACAGGAGACCTCGTATTTCTTCTTCTAGGAGGACTCTCAGCTGATGTTGGTTTTTTAGTCTGTATGAGTGATGGACAAGCTGTCACTACCTGTTAGATTTTGGGTGGTCCGGGGGGGACCATCCCAGGTTCGAGGAAAGTTGGCAAGTGAAAAAGGAGCATCTGATAGGAGCAGTCAGTGAAGTCCTTGGGTGAGTGAATTTTTATTTATTTACATTCCATCCTCCTCCTGATGAAAAGGAGATTTTTGGTGGCCTCCAAAAATATACCTATGACAGAATTTTACAAATTAATTAGAATAAAAGGGAAATAAAGCAGAACTGTTAAAGTGAAATGCTCATTTGGTACAGGTTTTTTTTTTAAGGCAGAAAAGATTTCTTTTCCTTTTCCATTGTTAGATTAATGGCCTTAACAAAAGACAGATTAACAATAGAAAACCATACACATGTATTTAAGCTTTTCATGACATTGAAGCCTTCGAAAATGAAGATCCAAAGAAACAGGTGAACTTGTCTATTTTTATATTTAGTTTAAAAAAAGAATGAACAGTTGTAGAGAAGTATAATAGGATAAAGGAGATGATCTAGTGATGACTAGGGACAACTGAGCAAGGCCGATTTGTTCTGATTCATCTCTGGCCCTGTGTCTTCACAAATAAGGATGTTCCTTTTCTCTGGGTATAGGAAGGGAATTTCTCTAGTGAGGGTTTTCTGAACTCCTTCAGGGGAGAAGGGCAGGAGAAAGCTGAATAGTGACCTTCCTGGGTTTTATGGCATCCATCAAGGAAGAATGGGTGAGGGGACAGTGAGAGAGACTTTCCTGTTTCTGCTGTTTTCTCAAATGCCAAGGTGCCATGTTTTGGGGTAGCATGTCCTGAACCCCACCAATAACCTATTTCATGAGTCCCAGTGTTCATGAGATAAAATTTGGCCAATTCCTCTGGAGGAAAGAATTTTTTCCTACTCTTGGGCTTTGAAATATAATTCTCCAGAGTCTACATAGTGAAGATACCTGTAATACTGTAAACAGGTGCCTTACCAACCTGTTGTAAACACTGGGTGACCAGCTTCATAGGTTGGGAAGAACCAAGGGTTAGGCCTTCTCGGCCCAGTTACCTAATGAGGCCCAGAAAGTCAAGGCCATGTGGGTCCAGATATTACAGCCAACTTCAGGGGCATAGAAGTATCATCAGTAAGGGTTCAGCTGCCCTCTGGATTCCTGAAGGGTTTTTAGAAAAGTGCTAAGAATTATTTTAAGGGAACCTAAAACTGGGTTCTCCCTTAGAAAAGAGACATTTGGCCGGGTGTGGTGGCTCACACCTGTAATCCCAACCTTTTGGGAAGACAAGGCGGGTGGATCACAAGGTCAAGAGATTGAGATCATCCTGGCCAACATGGTGAAACCCCACCTCTACTAAAAATATAAAAATTAGCTGGGCGTAGTGGTGCACGCCTGTAGTCTCAGCTACTTGGGAGGCTAAGGCAGGAGAATTGCTTGAACCTGGGAGGCAGAGGTTGCAGTGAGCTGAGATCACGCCACTGCACGCCAGCCTGGATTGCAGAGTGAGACTCCATCTCAAAAAAAAAAAGAAAAAGAGGAATGAGACATTTACACACTTACATAAAGGCCACATGCAAGTGTATGCCACAGGGCTGATAAAGACACCAGGGAGGCTGCCCCACCTAGGCCTAGCTGGGACTGGGGCATGTGCTTTCCCAGGCTCACTCAGACAGGGAGGTACGCCCAGCCAATCCTGATGAGATTCTGGACCAGATTTCTTTACAGGAAGCTGAAGTCACAGGACTACTTGGGAAACGAAGAGAATAGGTGAAGTAACTGCAGAAACATTCTGAGCCCCTGATAACTCCAGATTTCTAGTTCTTACGGAGGCAGAGTGCATGCTGTTCAGGCGCAGATGCTAGAGTTGGACACATCCAGATGTCAGCGTGAAAGGAAAATAAAATTCCAGGACCCCAAACTCACTACACCAAAGGGAAAAGGTAAGCTTGGAAGCTGAGTCACACAAAAAACTGTCTTTTGTTCCCAAATAGACAGCTACAAGATAAAAGGACACATATCTCTCCAGGTGGCCTCCCTACCTTGACAATGTGAACAGCTTATCTTCATGGGCATGGGACAAGAGGAGACTAGAAATCATCCCCCACACCTTCCCCCAAGACAAATGCATATTTAACTTCTGCTTCTGCTCTGTTTACTTTATCCTATGTAAAGTACAGATTTATTCAACATGAGACAAATACATAATTGACTATTTCTCTACCCTCTCCTTTCACCATACAACATGCAGATTCAGTGAGCGCTAACTGAAATCTCACAAGCATGTGACCATATCCTCCCTCTTTTCTTCTTTCCTCCTTTCCTCTCATGCCCACTTTTTCCCCTTTAAATATTAAAGCCCTGAAACTCCTCTCTGGAAAAAATACAGGCCACGGGTCCTACTGTGGCTTGTGTCTCCACTTCCTGGGTGCATTCTCAACCTTGACAAAATGAACCTCTCCACTGATTGAGCCTCATCTAAGTCATTTTCTTCAGTGTACACCAGCATTACCACTGGTGGGCTGAGTGGCACCAAACAAGTTACATGACCTACCTGACATAAGCTATGTAGCCCTAGATTCCTTATGATGGCAGGAGTGGCCAATCTGGAGTGGCTGCTGTGAAGACACTGGTTGCAGTGGGGGAGACACAGGGCTGTGTACTCCATGGAGCCACCCAGAGCCAGGAACAGGCAGGAGCCATGCCCTCTTCTGAGTTGAAGGGGTGGGAGCCTCACCTTCCCAGGCATAGCTGCAGCCTCTCAGCTGTGGCTGTGGATCTGAGCATCCCTGTGCTCTGGGGGGCCTGGGAAGACCCTCTGCTCCCACAGGCTTGGAAATGCCTGCTCCTGCTGCCTGGCCTCTCCCTGTTCCCAGTGCCCACTCCAATTTTCGAGGAAGGTTGTGGCAGAGCCTGGGTTCTGTCACTATTGGCCAAGTGTGTGTGCATCTGGGGTAGTGCTGACACACCAGCACCCTGCTGCCTTGGTCCCCCTCTGGACTTTGGGCACTGAAGAGCACAGATGGGAGACCAAGGGGATGCTGAAGGTGGCTTGGTGAGGGCCTGCAGGCACCCCTCAGCATGAACAGCCTGGGCACCGTGGGTTACATGTAGATGGCAACAGGAGGCAGACAGGCTTCTGGGTGGAAAGGGGTAAGTCCCTGGTGAAGTCCCACCTTCAACCAGGGAGGGCCTGAAGCCTGGGGGCTGGGCTGCCAATTCCACATGGAGTCCACAGCCAGGAGTGAAAACCTCTGGTGCTTTTCCCAGGCCACCCATAAACCAATCAGCATGCACTTCCTCCCTTCTGAACCTATAAAATCCCTTGGACTCAGCTGGACTCAGACCCAGGGAGATGTCGGGACAACCTGCCTGCAGATAGGAGCTACCCACTCTGGGTCTCTTCTCTGCTGATCTGCTAAGGGCTGCACACTCATCAGGATGACATGCCTTTGGATAGATGCTACCCACTCCAGGTCTCCTCTCTGGTGAGGGCTGCACATTTGTCAGGATGACCTCTGCCTTCAGATAGGAGCCACCCACTTTGAGTCTCCTGAGAGCTGTACTGTCACTCAGTAAAGCACCTCTTCACCTTGCTCACACTACAGTTGTCTGCACACCTCATTCTTCTTGGATATCAGACAGAACTCATGACCCACTGAATGGCAGGACTGAAAGAGCTGTAATACAAAAGGGCTGAAACACACCCCCTGCTCGCCATGTTGTGGGCAACAAGAGAGGAGAGAAGTGCTGCAGCCCTTTGGGGACCCCAGACCTAGGAGCTTCCCCAGCCAGGGCTCTAACACCCTCTTTTGGGCTCTGCAGTTCCTGGTGTCTCCAAGCTTGTGGGTGCCACTGTGTTCCCCAGTGCCTGCAGTGGAAGCCACTTGTGGTACACCTGGTTCAGCTGCAGCTTCTCAGGAAGTCAGTGCCCATGCAGGCACCTGCACCTGGAGCTGCCTTCCCTGCCACAGCCAACGTTGCTGGCTGTGCATAGTGGCCGGATCTCGCAATCACTCACTCACACATCCCTCACCACACCCCACCTGGCTCGCCCTTGGCAGGCATGGGATCTGGGTTGGTAGCATGAGCCAGGTGTTGCCTGCCAGGCCAAGTGGGCAGAACGAGTCTAGTGGGCCGTAGCAAAACTTGGGCAAAGGCATCACCAGCCACAGAGGTTTCTGGCTGGAAAGGCTACACCTGAAGGATCCTGTGACACTTACACGACAAAGAGCTATGCATTTGCTAGTACATGGCTGCAAGTTACACAGCATTCAACTAACCCAAGCTTAACCAAAAAGGATGACATTGATCTCACACAATTAGGCATCCAGGAATCTAACGTCCAGGGCTGGTAGAATGGCTCATCAGAGGGCTCAAAGACTCAGGCTCTTTCTAAATTCCTTTTCTTTAGAACTTTCATCCTTATGCTGCTCCTTTGGGCATTGTGTCTGAGTTCCAGGCAGAAAGAAGGCAGAAAAGACCAAGCCTTCTGAATAAGCCTTTGTTATTTTCTCCAGAGAGAAGAAACTTCAGCTTATATCTCACTGGTCAGAGTCTATTACATGGTCATCCACAGCTGCAAGGAAGGATGGGAAGACTGCTCCCCTTGCTCCTCCATTATGGTAGAGGAGGGCAAGGGAATGGGCATGGCATGTGGGTAGCCATTCCGTACTGCATCTCCCAAGCCAGGAACAGCCTTTCTGTCAAAGCCTTTTTGAGGAGTGTCTTTAAAGCATTTAGCCCAGTACCTGGAACATAGAAAGTACATAAATGTTGCTATTATTCATGCCACAGGGCAGACCACCTGAAAACACGGTCTTGGCTAGCTGGACCTAGAGATTTGTCAACTAAATGTACCAGATTTCCCAGGTCAGTCATATTTTGAGTCATTCATTGCCTGAACATGCATTAAATAATGAGCTGCGATTTAGGGTTCAGAAAATCTGATCAACATACTGAGAAACAGTTCTGGTGGCAAGGGTTGAAATGAAAATTGTTTGATATGGTTTTCAGGGAATCACCGTATAAGCCTGGGAAATGGAAGAAATAAATCCATGAGGTATTTCTATATAGAAATGCAGCAACACAATAACTGTGCTCTGAAAAAAAAAACGGAGTTTAAATCTCTTGGGGAAATCTAGGCTTTATGGAGTGAGTGTGGTGTTTTTTTTCTTTGCCCAGTAAAAATTATAGAGAGGAAAAAGGATTTTCTTACAGAACTTACTATTAATTTACAGGAGCTAGGATTCAGAACTCTGCTCCCCACCCTCCTCAACCTGGAGGAGACTGAATCTGTGCCCCAGGGCACACATACTGAGGAGCCACTTAGAATTCGACCCCTGAGGGGATAGGGTGCTGACGACAATTACTTCCGGAAACCCAGCCAGGGGTGATCTTCCCAGAGCTCCCTCCCTAAGGTCTAGCCCACCCCATTTGGTGGTTGGAAAGCAAGAGGAAGCAGGGCTAGGTAATGTTTCTATCAAACATCTACAAATAGTGTGAGCTGCCAGCCTTGCTCCGTGTAGTACATGAATTTCAAAGGAGAGGACACGGGCCGCGGAGATTGGCACCGAGGCTTGGCGTTCTGGGAATCTGTGTGTGAAGGCAAAGTCGCTGCTAAACTTAGAAATTTGATCTATTTCCTTATTTGTGACAGTGTCGTTTTTAGTTCCCTGTGGAATTCCAGGTCTGCCCTGCTAATTCTAGAAAGCTGAAGGAGGGTTAGGAGGAGGTCATATAACTAATACATAATGCACAGGTACTAATTAAAGATCAAACCCGCAGGATGTTAAGGGATATTTCATTGTATGGGCCAGCCAAGTGTCACAGCCCAAGGCTTCAGCAAAGTGGAAGAGCCCTTTTCAAGTGCTCTGACCTAGAATCTGCTCTCTTTCTGTCAAATGCCAGAGCAGGCCTTGTTACTTTCCCAAACGTTAAAACTATGCAAAGAGAAAGAATGCACAGAACAAATGCAGGAAGCCGTCCTGGTAATGAGCACCTGCAGCTTTCACTTTAGGGAGATGCACCGAGAAAGGCAAATCCTCTTAAATGCCAAGATTGCATTGACTTTACACTGCTAATTTAGGAATAGAAGTCACCAGCGTCTGCCCTTCCTGGGGTCCTTCAAACCAGCTCAACCCATCCAGGCATTACAATATGCATGCCTCTAATGGTGAAGTAGGGGCTGCAACATGTGACTTAAAAATACCACAGCCCCCACACCCCTCTCTCTGGAAAATACAGGAAAATATCATTTCAGTGCCTACTTGCATGGACAGGTTTTTCCCAGAGAACACAGAGGAGACTCACTGGGACACAGACCCCCAATGAGGAGAAACAGGATCTTGAAAGGACTGGACTGGACTTCTCACATCTTGCTTGAGGGCTCAGAGATTCCTTAGCAAGGAGGGGAAGGCTGAGCCTGCAGGCTGTCCCTGTCGATTTTAGCCTGGCCTATATGGCTACCCATATAACCGCCCAACAGGTTCACTTTGCCTGCTCCCTAGACAGAACCAATTTATCAAGACAGAGGAATTGCAATAGAGATAGAGAAATTCATGCAAAGCTGGCTGTTTGGGAGATGGGGGTTTTATTATTACTCATATCAGTCTCCCTGAGCATTTGGGGATTGGAGTTTTAAGGATAACTTGATGGGTGGGGTACAGTAAGTTTTACACTATAAACAAAAGTTACAGGCAAACATCAGTCAACACCTGGGGGACAGGGGAGGCTTTCTGGTCATAGGTGGATTTAAAGATTTTCTGATTGGCAATTGGTTGGGGAGAGTTAAGTTGTTATCTAAAGATCTGGAAAAGTGGGATGTGACCTGGATGTAGCCACTGTGGAAAGCATCTCACTGCCCCATCTTGGGGACAGTGGCAGGTAAGGACTACACTCTGTCTCTCTGGGCACTGCCTTGCTGGGGAGACCATGCTTCCTCAGCTACATGGCATCACTTGGATGTCAGTGTGCCCCAGGTGCTTGACGGTACTTATGACTAGCTGTACCAGATTTGAATGTCCTCCCTCCACATTTATGGGGTAAGTAAAATAAGGACTGTCCCTCTGTATTCAAGGCACTGGTGTCAGGTTTTTTGATACTTGCTCTCCAACCCATTCTTGACTGATAACTATCTTCTAGTAGAATCTCTTTTTATTGAGGCTAATGACTTTTCACTGGGCATAAGTTTCCCTGAAGACCCATGCCCGTGAGTGCCTCTGCTTCAGCCCCAACACCTATGCAGTATCTGCACAGACCAGCTGTTGCCTGTTGTGTGCTGAGTGAGTTCGCGTTGCAGCTGGCAGTGGCAATGAGCAGAGCTGAGTCATTCCACCACATCATTCTGGTAGCATACAAAGCCATGAGTGAGCATGGACCCAGGCAGCAGACTTCTGAGCCCTTCTCATGCAACCCAGCAGGTTAGCGTCAAAACACATTCTAAAATTTCTTTTTTCTTCTTTTCTCCTTTCTCCCTAGTCTCAAGATGTAACCTTGAAGCAAATTGCAGAAACCATTTTTTTCCCTTAGTTTTACAACATAGCCTTGAAATTTCCTTTTGAAATTCCCCCTCTCTTCCCTTTCCCACCATACACTCTATTACCCCATACACATTTATCTGTTTGCTTGTTAAACTCATGCCATGCACATTTATCTAACTATATGCTTGTTATGAAATTCCAGGGGCAAATTAAAAACAAACCAGGTGTAAAAGCCCAGTTGTGGAATTCTCCCCCAGTTGAAGATTGGATGCTCTAAAGGCTGTCCATTGTGGAGATGACACCAGCCTATGCTCCAGGTAGACCATAACTCAAGATAGGCATTGAAACAAGACATACAGCCCCTGCACCCCCACACAACTCCTGCGTGCCAGCCATATCAAGGTTCCCTTTTTAAACCCCTGCACTCAGCCCAAACTTTGGAAATGGTTCCCTTAGAGGATGAGCCTTGGCCATGTCCCCACTCCCAGTGCTAGCTTTGGAACTAAGTCACTTTCCTTTCACTGCACTTCATCCTTGTTATTGGCTATGGAAGCAGCAAGCGGCCGAGCCTGTGCTCAGTTACACTCAGACCTGCTGAGTCAGCATCTTCTGTTGCGGGTCTTCAATTGAATCAGAGGAAGCTGAATTTGGGAACCACTGATCTCAAGGACGAATGGATATTCCATTAAATGATTATCATTTGCCTATCAGTAGACACTATTGGCTGCAAACAACACGAATTTTCTCTTTCTTCCTTGCAGGCAGAGCCTCAGTTGTGCTCGGGTATCTATCCATTCCCTGTTCAGCCTCCTGCCTCAGGAGGTGCAGATCCCACCACTAGCTCCAAAGAAAAGCCAGTTGGGTGTGAGGACAACGATGTCATTTCCTGTTGCCAGGGTTGATTCAAAAGTAGACATGCGACCCCAGTCCCAACAATAAGAAGTAAGATAGCCAGGTGCGGTGCCTCACACCTGTAATCTCAGCACTTTGGGAGGCCGAAGTGGGCAGATCACAAGGTCAGGAGTTTGATACCAGCCTGGCCAACATAGTGAAATCCCATCTCTACTAAAAATAAACAAAAAATTAGCTGGGCGTGGTGGCAGGCACCTGTAATCTCAGCTACTTGGGAGGCTGAGGCAGGAGAATCACTTGAACCTGGGAGGCAGAGGTTGCAGCGAGCCGAGATCACGCCACTGCACTCTAGCCTGGCAACAGTTTGAGACTCTGACTCAATAAAAAAAAAAAGAAAGAAAGAAAGAAAGAAATTTAAAAAAAAGAAGTGAGATAAAGATCTCCAGGAGTTTCTGTCTCCTAAGAAAGCACTTCCAGAGGAGACCATAGCTCTTTTCTCATCAGCTGTTGGGTCTACATATGATGTCTGGAATAGCTGCAGTCATATAGCTACTGGCTCAAGGGCCACAGAGCAGAAAGAGGGATATAATTTTGATATAATTAGACTGCTAAATCAGGTAATCTATAAACTAAAAACAAAATTTGAAGTCCCCCAAATGACCGAATGGACTATCTCCTAGCCAAGAGAACCCCAGAGTAACCTTGAAAACTGAGTTATCTGCCATGGTGGATGGGGGCTCAGACACACTTTGTTATACCCCCTCCCTTACTAATCACAATTAGGCTTTCTTCTCTAAGGGCTTGACAGAAACAAGCCCTTTCTAAAGACTCCATCACTGATATTGACAAATTGCCAGATGCTACCCCTGCTTTTCTGACTGATGAGAGACTACTGGCCAGGCAATAGCTCTGGTTAGTCTATGAAAAATGCACCACAGTATGTTTTTGTGCCCTCTGCTTCACTTTGGCCACCAGAGGGCCAAAACTCCTCCCTCAGGTCATGCTAATGCTGCTACTTTTTGTGTCTGGGACCCGTGAAGTGGCATGAAGCTCAACTGCTCATGTGCATGTTTCTCCTTTCATAGTCATGACTCTTCCTAGAGCTTATTAAATATATATATATATATGTGGCCACCCTGCTCAGCATAAATTCCTGCTCCCTTTGTCCCTTCCTCACAGTGTCCAGCTGGCCCGCCTTGGCGTGGCCAGGGACTCTGCTTCCCAGCCTGTCAGGATGGCCACCCTGCAGGCTGCACCCTTTTATAAGAAATAAATTTCCTGATTTATGAGCGTCATCATTCTTCAGTTGACAGATCCTGAAGCACGCTTCCCTCACATACACACCCGCTCAGGACTAGAGAAATGTAGTTATCACAGAATGGCTACATTTCCATCTTGAGCACCTGTGCTTGTCAAAGACCCACTAACATCTCAAAGCTCTTTTCAAATTGTGCCTCCTCCACCAGTGGGGCCCATCACAGTCTCTCTCTCCCTCATTGCATTTTCATTTCCCTTAAAATTTGTATCCCTGTTTATAGTCATTTGCACACACATTGATCTTCCCTTCCTCACTGTGAGATACTGGGAATTAGGGACTTGTCAATCACCTCCACATCTCCACCGAACATCTACCCCAGGTGTGGCAGAGCTCGCCCTCAGTAGATTCTTGCAGAGCTGATGAAAACCCAGCACTGAGTGGCACAAGGTGTGTGCGTGGGAACTGCACACTGCCTGTGCTTGTTGACAGAGTTTTCCTTTGCCGTGGTAAAGTCCCAAGTTAACACGCAACCAATTTTCCCTAAAGCAGCCACGGAGAGGTATGATGGAGTTGCTCTATTCAGCGTTATTACACCTCCAATACCCTGTACCCCTGAGCAAAGACAATTTCACTAGGTAATTTCAGGGCCAGGGTTTCTTCTTCTTTGTTAATGTCACAGTATTTGCATTTCAGAAATCTGCATTTAAATGGATAAAAAACACAATTTAATTTGGAACAAACCTGGATGGAAGAAACATACTCTTAAAAAAAAAAAAGAGGAGTAAAGGGGTGGGAAAAGAATCATCCTGTGGAAAATTTAGTCACGAATTGGATTTTCCTTTTTCTGGTACTTTAATTTGCTCCTCCCATGCTTTTGTTATTTGACTTAAACGCACACACACACACACACACAAACCTTTAACTGGTAATAATAGTGCCTACAAGTTAAGAATTTCCTTTTAATAGTATCAATCATAATGGCTACAGTGTAGCTATTTTATTAGCAAATTAAGTAATTTCTAATCAATCAAAATGAACATTTTCCAACAGCTATTTTATCTTCATATTTTTTCTTTGCAGAGCTTCTAGAAAGTTTTTGCCCCTAATCAACCAGATTAACTTACATTTTCTCCTCTCTTTCTTTCTCTCCCTCCTTCTTGCTCTATTACTTAAAAGAAGCATTCTTAAACGCCTTAACCATTGCGTCTCAATAATGAATAAAAGGATATATTATATATTATCAAGGATAGCCTTTTCTAAAAATGTAGTTTGGACACGGTTTCCTGTTTTCTGGACGGTGGCCAGCAGTGGTAAGTAGGTACAGACAAGGATCACATCTCTATAGGCTATTTTTTTTAATGGTGCTTTTTAAATCTGATTAAATTTGTCATAGCGGTTTTAACATAGGATGCAGTTAAAGCTTTATTTTTCTTTAAAATATAAAGTGAAGCCTTCTACCTGCAAAATAATCAACCAGGAGCAAAGTGGAGAGAAGTCATCCAACTTTATTTTTCTTTCCCTCCTTTATTTTTATTTTTGCCTCAAAGGCAATGACCCTCCAAGCACAATGGGGCCTACTATGACTGTTCCTGACACCCAGGTGACAAGGGCATGTGTTGGTTGAGTGGTAAAGTGCAGGAGAGAATGTCAGTGACAGTTGCTGCTCCCAGGGGCATTTACCTGTGCTGCATAAAAGACCTGACGGTGCTGGGTAGGGGCACCTGCGGTTAGCTGGGACTCTGGGCTAGAAGTGTGGGGCCCATCCATGGCACTCAATGAAAACTTTCTGACTTGGGTTATTGAGTTGAATGAAGTCTTACTCTAAAGACACGTCATGACAGCACAGGACAGAAAGAGATTTGCCATATCAAGCATAAATCCTATTAACACATGAAGTAGACAGCAGCAACTTGCAAAGGGCATTAGAAAGAAGGGGACTTTCTGGAAATTACCAAGCGGTAAAGACTCAACCCATAGAGACCTGATTTGCAGGAAAGGGAGAAGCAAAGAAACAGTCCTGAAGGAGGAGAGGCTGTGGCAAGGTTTGGCTTCCCGGGGCTGGAGGAGTAGGGTAGGCCCTGCGGGACACACAGAGAGATCCTTCCGTCCTTCACTCTCAGCTCTTGTCCTTACTCTGTATTTCCCTAAGAAAAAAGAAGCATCAGAAGTCCCGCACATCGCCCTGTGAAATCCCCAGTTGGCCTGCCTCTGTGTTTCCAGGACAACATCCTTAGATCTGTCCTGTCATTCGCTTCTCCCTCCCTGGCGAATAAATGGACAGCAAGTGCTCTCTTCCTCACAGAAATAATGACAGTACAACAGTAACAACAAACCCTTCCAATCCTGTGACTCTTCCCACTGCTGCGTCTTTTCTTTGCTTCCCTCAGCTGCATTCCTGAGGTTAGTTATGACTGACAGCTGCCCACTCCACTGCATCTCCTTCCATCATCCCATAAACCCACCCTGACTAGGCCTTCATTCTTTCCGGTCTTCTCAGTCTGCTCTTGTTCAGATACCCGGACCTGTCCATTGCTAAATCCAGGGGTCAGTGTCCCAGTCTTGATGACTGTTGCCTCCTCCAAAGACTTTCTTCTCTGGGTCTTTAGGACACCTGCTCTTTTGGTCTCTGTGCTATCGTGAAGCATATATTTGGTCTTTGTCCCACTTCCTGGCATATAAATCCTAAAACCCCTGGAGGCTCCAAAGCGATATCTTTTTGGATGCTCATGAGTTGACTTGTTGTACTGGAGCGAGCACAGAGAGTCAACACCAAGACAAAAGTATGCCAAACTGCAGGGTCTTTATTGCCGGAGGCCACGGAGGACTCGCATCTCTCCAACCTGTGGCTCCGAACGGAGGGTGTCAAGACCTTTTATACCTGTAAACCACCTCGGGGGTGAGGGTGAGGGGCGGGGTGGGGGTGAGGGGCTTCAGACATTCTGAGGGCCAGTGGATTCTGTAAATCACCTCCTGGGCGGAGATGAGGGTGAGAGGCTCCGGACATTGTTACTTAAGTGGTTCACAGAAGTCAAGATAAGCGTTAGTTTACACATTGTCTGGGTAGGGTGGAAATTACAGACCTTAGTTACTTATCATAAGTCGCAGGGGTCAAGATGGCGTGGGTTTGGACTGCTTGCCTGTCACATTAGGGTTACAGAGAGCAGTTTTAACAGAAAGCCGAGGTATGGTTGAGGTATGCAGTTTCATGGGGCTTTTACCATGTCACAACTAATGGCTGGTGGCCCCTACATAGCTTCAGGAAGGGGGCTGGTCACCTGAAAGACCACAGCAGGATTAGATGGGTGACTCAGCCCCACACCAAACTGGGCTTTTGATAGGCATTGAAAACAAGGGGCAGGCTTGTGGACGTAGTCCTCAACTGGTGGGATCTGATGTTACCTCCAGATAGACATGGTCAGAATGGAGTTGGAATGGAGGGCAACCTGCTGATAACTGCTGCAGAGTTGATCCCATGCTTGTTGGTAGGAAGAAATCCTCACATATTGGGTCACAGAATTCTTCTGTGTTATTTTTGATAAGAGAATAGAAAAAACACTTCAAGTGTGTTTTTTCACACTCAGAGTCTCCTATAGTACTTGATGGACTGCTCCTTCTCAGCCTCAGTGTCATTTGTGAGTTTCTCTTCCTCTTTCTAATTTCCAAGCACTGGCTTCTTAGGACTTCTCGGTGCTTTCCGTGTTCACCCCTATCCCGCAGCTTTAAAGGCATCTAAAGGAGGAAGACTTCCATACTAATGTCTAGACCTGCCTTCTGAGTTTCACGCTCACACACTACACATATCCCCTGACATTCTATAGGCCTCTCAAATTTTGCATGTCCAGAGCCGAACTCTCAATTTTTACCACAGGCATGTTCTCCACAGTCCTCCATATCTCAGTTCCCATATCAACCTCATTCTTTCTAGTTGCTCATGTAAAAAATGAAAAAATTCTAGAGTCCCATATTCCACATCCCAACCATCAGCAAATCCTTTCTACTCTGCTTCAAAATCTATGCAGAATCCATGTCGGCTCACACTCCCTCTTCATATGTAAATCAACCAATACAAAGCCCACACTCTATCCGCCCACCTACCCTATTACCCCCAGGGCAAGACACCAGACACCGAGGACATTTTCTATGCCCTAGAGCCTGCTGAATTTTTTCAAGCTAGCAAATCCTAAGCTTGCTTGCTCTGCCTCACCCATTCCTTCCTGTAGAAATAATAATAAAAGCTCTGGTCCCTACTTTACCCGCCTTCCTGTCCTCCTAATCCACCCTGGTGCTTCCCCATGGTGTGTGGTGTGCCCCTCCCCCGGGAACTGTGAATAACAAACTGCCTTTTCAATGGCAAAATCTTACCCTAATCTGTTGGCATTGCTATACTTCAAACTTTCTCTCGATACACTGTATTTTAAAGCAAACACATTCACATAAAATATATTTAAAAACTGAACAGCAAAATATAAGGAATATATAGAATCCTAGAAGATAAGAGAGTAGCTGTGAGAAATAATAATTGGAAGAAAGTTTAGACAGTAGTGTCAGTTTGAGCACCAGAGAAAAATTTTTTAAAGAGATCAGTATTTAATCTTAGCTGGGAGAAGAATTTGAATTTCAAGAATAGACTCAAAATTATGTAGATGTTCAGGCAGAAATGCCTACAGAAATACAGAGAATAAAAAAGCTACCTATAAAAGAATGAACAGACTTCTCTTCAGCACTCTGTTCCAAAACAGTGAACCGACAGTGGGATACCTGTATCCAGCCAAAGTGTCACTTTTGTGTGATGTTCACTGAAAGACATTCTCAAACTATGCAATGACCCAGAAAGTATATTACCTTTGAGCTCTCCTTAAAACAATCATCTCTTTCTATACATTAGCCAATTGATAAGTAAATTTAAATGACCTAAAAAAGAGAGAACTATGTTAACATAATATAGGTTGGGCATCCCTTATCCTAGATGCTTGGGACCACAAGACTCTGGATTTATTTTTCAGATTTTGGAATATTTGCATTACACTTACTGGTTGAGCATCTCTAATCTGAAAATCTGAAATCTGAAATGTTACAATAGCATTCCCTTTGGGCATTATGTTGGTACTCAAAAAGTTTCAGCTTTTGGAGCATTTTGGATTTCAGACTTTTGGATTAGGGAGACTCAACCTATGCTACTGAAAGGGAATTATTAAGCCCAACCAATTCCTTTCATTGTTATAATTGATGCAAACATCAAATAATCATTGAAAGAGATGTTGCAAAGTAGTCTAAAATTGTAAATAATTTTGATTGATTGTATTCTATTCCTCAGATTAAATTCAGATAAATAGAGTGAAATACAGGGCAGGGAATGCAGCTAACTCGGAAAAGGACTATCCATGTCCAAGTAGCTCTGCCCAGATAGCAAGGTCATGCACTCAGTGGCTGCAGTGGGCCCAATCCTGGGTGCACGGTAGCGGGGGGTAGGAGGATAGTAGTTACCAGTTTAGGGAAGAGAGATGCCTCAAAAAATAACAACTGGAGAAGAGATAGAAAATGTTTTATTCCAGATGTTGAGAAGAGGAAAAAGCTAGTTTCTGATATACTTCTTGAGTGTCACCGCTAGTAGAATGAGAGTAGAATGAATAGTTTCTAACTTTCTAGGCATACAAACGTTCAGTTGTTTCTCAGGAAGCTTTTGTTGACTTCAGAATTGCTGAATTTAGTAACCTTTCCGAGTATTGTTCAATGACCGCTTGACCCATGAGGCCACTTTGGGACTCTGACTGTTGTGATTACAGTACCCAAAATGGACCAAACCATGTAAGCAGCACCCCTTGCAAAGTATTGTTTTAACAAGATTTATTCATATCAGGGTCTGCTGCAGACGACTGGGCCCAGGACTAATACGAGTACATGGGTTTTTTCTGACCCTCTGGGGCAGACATTTCCCAGCTTTCTGGAAATTGCAACGTCCTGTTGTTTATTTGATTCCCTAATTCCTCTCCAATTCCCTCCTCCCAAATTAAATATGGTTTATTTATTTAGTTTTTAATGGATGGGAATTTAAGTTGTTATTGTTCTGGAAATTTTTAGAGACTTTTACAAAATCCTCTTACGTAATGTGAGCTATTACTGGGTGCTGAGAATTATAGCTTTAAGGCAATATTCAAAAGAATGAATGGATGCAGAGCCAGGAGAGGGAAAAAATAAATCAACAGAGGAGTGTGACATAGAATCAGGAAGGGTAGAAATGAACAGAGAACTTAATTAGTAAAAGACAATGGAACTACCAAATGTCCCCCAACAGAACCTAGGTGGGAGTGGATTTTTATATTCATGTAATTGCCAAAGGGATTGCATTTACTCAATTCATTTATTCAAACAGAAATATTTTTGAACACACACTTGTAATGGTACAGGCAATTTGGTAGCCGTCAAAGAAAAAATACACATCAATAAAATAATGTTTATTCCCTTGAGGAACTCTCTTACAGATTGTATGAGGGAAAAGGAATGGGAAACTGAGTCAGAGAATAATAAATGACTATGTTCATGAAGACAGGATGAGAACCCAGTCCCCAGTCATGCCTGTAGACTCTGTTGACCCAAATTAGGCTTCTTCTCTTGTTATCAATGTTACTGGGTGTCAGAAGAACAGCTGCCCTGTTAATTACCCTTGTTTTGCCAAACAGCTTGGGAGTCTCTCATTAAATAGAAGCTTTCAAGGGATAAGCACAGAATACCCAAGGGAGGCCCTGCTGATGTATCCACATTTATCTAGAAAAGAACTTGATTAAAAGGTGTTGAATTTATAAATTGATATTGATAGTTATATAGTTATATATTATATAGGTATGTATATTGATAGTTTATAGATGTCTTGTTTGTGAAAGTGACTATAACCTGAGTATTTTTTTAAAGAGGATTTGACAGGTGTGTGGATTTTTTTGTTATCTTCACTTTACTGCATAGGAAACATCTACCTTATCATTTAAAATGACATGGGTGTTGGTTTTGTACGTCTTTGGATTTTTTTTTTTCTGGTTTAATTTAACAAAATTTAAAACATGACATTCCTTTGCAGACATTGTTGTATACCAATATGTATGGTTTCTTCTCTTTTTAAAATGTTTTTGACCATCAAGTAGCATTCTTCTAATACCAAGAATGTGCTGTATATCTTGTCTCAGTAAGTTTTAAGTAACATTTAAAAATACTGAAGCTTGTTACTTGACCTAATTTTTTAACATTTGAGTTGTTCCATTAAATGAAGCATCTCGTAAATTTCAAGTATTTTATCCTTGCAATTGTTAAGAGTTAAAAGGTAACTGTGTCATCTTGCCAAGTACCTGGCTGAGTGTGCTTGAGTGAGGATCTTGAACAGAAACTTCCTTTTCTGTTATTACTCACTACAAAGCTAAAACAGCCAAATATATTCTGTGAAAATTGGTTTCTTTTAATGAAAGATCAGATCCCTCTTTCAGCTGTACACATTTTTAAATAAAATTGTATTAAACTTAAAAAAATGTGTTGATATTGAGCATACAGCTCAGGCAGGTGAAGGAAAAGTAAATATTTAGGAAGGTGAAAGTACATAGAAAATATGAATTCTCACCATCTCATATCTCATAGCCTATATCCTATAAGATGAGACTGGCAGGGTGGGAAGGGAAGGGAAGTTTACAGCTGGGTTTCAAGGCTGCTCTTAGATTCCATTTAGCAGGGGCACAGCACTCAGCATGATGTCTGCCCAATAGCTGGGGCTCAAAAATGTGGCATGGCTGGATGGCTGTCTGGATGGGAGGGCGGGGGCGGGATGGCCCTGCTAGTTGGTTCAGATGTGGGTTAGTAAGTAGTTAGCCACCTTCCCAGGAAGAATTCTGTAGCCCGAGTTCTCCAGTCAGCCATTTGCCAGATCAAATAAAGGGCTCCTTTAAGGAAAATACCCTAATACAGGTTTGTAGATTCCTACCTGAGCCTTAGGCTATTTCATGTTTATAAGTTCACTTTCTATGCTAATGATTCCTTCTGGTAGAAAGGATCACTTTTGTGACCAAGGGCTCAAGCTTCTTGTTCAATGGGCACAGCCCATCCAGACTTCCTCCCAACTTGTTGTATCTCTGCCTTCATTTCTAACTCTTGCTACAGCTACTGCCTAAGGCAACAACAAAGTAAACTTTCCCATTAATCTCTCCCATCTAGCACAATCAAGATCACTTTTGTGTATCTCTTTCATAGGTATACGCCTTAAATAATTACACCAGTAGTGCTTATAGCTGCTTGTACCTTGCACTTATATTTTTCAAAGTTATAACTGCTCCTAGTTTAAAATATCGAATCACTCTAGAAAGAAAAACAGCAGTCTCCTGCCATGCTCCTTCTTCTCCCAGTTCTCACTTCTGATTGGCAACATTTTTAACCTTAGCTGTTCCTTACACTCTGTTTATTGATAGTTTTAATAGTTTAGAAATCATTGCCATCTACTTTTGGGGGTGGGAAGGAGTCTTGCTCTGTCACCCAGGCTGGAGTACAATAGCGTGATCTCGGCTCACTGCAACCTCCGCCTCCTGGGTTCAAGCAATTCTCCTGCCTCAGCCTCCTGAGTAGTGGAGACTACAGGTGCATGTCACCACACCCAGCTAATTTTTTGTATTTTTAGTAGAGACGGGGTTTCACCGTGTTAGCCAGGATGGTCTCAATCTCCTGACCTCAGGTGATCCGCCCGCTTTGGCCTCCCAAAGTGCTGGGATTACAGGTGTGAGCCACCATGCCCGGCCACCAATTACTGTTTTAAAAAGGGTTTCCACATTCTTACTTCCCATATCTCTCAACATGTTTCTCTTTCCACACTCGTATTCCCTTCTACCCAATTAGGTTGCACAGTAATATTTACATTTAGTGTTTATATTATGACCCTATAAATATTTGTGGCTGAGCTATTTATTGAACCCTGATTATATTTCCTTTCTTGGACAAACTGCATTTTTCTGTAGGTAATGTGTGTCCCTGCTGGTAGCATACCTCTCTCTCAACACTTGAGTAGAGAATACCTATCAGCTTCTTTCTTATCGATGAAGACCTCCCCCCCCCCGCACCCTTCTGCCAGCCTACCCTGTATGGAGAGGTTGCCCTCCAGGTCTGTTGTACGACAACCGTCTCCTGAGCTCTCTCGCTCCATCCTGGAGGTGGCTTCACTCTCTCTTGTTGGAGCACTTGGTATATAAGTTAATGCCTTTCTAGATTTATTCCTATGTTTTCAAGAAATACAAACAGTAGCTTTTAAAGAAAGTATGTGTGGCAAAGTTTTTCTTTTTGTTTTTCAGAAAGTATGTTTTCAAAGTCTTTCTTTGAAAGAATGTCTTTACTCCAGAGGCCAGACCACGAGGCCAGTGCCATCAAGCTCACCCTGGACCAGCAAGAAGATGAGCAAGATTGAGAAGAGCTTTGATTCAAGCTGGAAGAGACCTGGGAGGTGCAGGACTCGAGGAAGAAACTAGACATTTGAGAGAGTGGTCCTGTAGATGGGAGAGAGGGCACAAGCAGAGGCCACTCTAGAAGGTGATTTCTTTCAGATGAAGACAGGTAGTATGTATGTGGGGCAGGAGGAGAAGGGCATGGATGAGATCAGTAAAGAGGAAGACCTCCAGCCAAGGATGTCATTTTCTGAGGAAACCAACCCAAGTAGGAAAGCGTGAGCATGATGAAGTACACGGAGACAAAGGAAAAGCAGAGGAAAGGGCTCCTGGACCACAAGAATAGACAATCAAACTGAAGAATGCAGAGGACTGTCTCCACACACTTTCAGAAAACACACGTTTGCTCCTCGAAGAAGGCCGAGGAGATCCTTCCTACCCAACGCTGGGTGCATCCCAAGGTGGATGTCTGCATTGGTGCTGAAATAAAATGCATTTCTACCAAGGAAGCTAAGGCCTGGCTGCTAGCAGAGCAGCAGAGTAAGAGGACATTGAAACATCCTGTGTGCACCAACATGGCTGTGATTATGTGGGGTACACGTAAAATCTCTTCACATATCTCTCAACATGTTTCTCTTTCCACACTCATTCCCTTCATTTGATCCCAAGGGCTCAATGCCTCCACAGGGAGAAACAAAGAAGAGTCCAAGGCCTGGCCCTAGAGTGGATGACACCATGAAGCCTAAGAAGTCCCTTCCAAACCACCAGTGTCCTGCTAAAGAGAAGGCCACCGATGCCCATCACCATGAAGAGTTCAAGAAAATGAACACCCTTGAGAGCTGCTGAAGGGAAAATATGCAGGATGGGATATAAATAGCACTCCTCCCCTATTAAGAAAGACTTCCTTGACCAAGGCCTATGGATTGGCAGTAGCAGACAGTCCCCAACATCCACTTCATTAGTCCTGCTGCTCACCTGCTTGATTTCTCAAGCACTGGATGTGTAACCTTTTGAAATAAAACAATGTTCAGTTTTCCTACCTGGAGGCAACTTCATTCTTGTGAGTATTAGCATATATTTTGTATATGTATTACCTACTGTGTTCTTATAATGAAGCAAGCCAGAGAAAAGAAAGCGTTATTAAGAAAATCACAAGGAAGATAAAATATACTTATTATTGATTAAGTGGAAATGGATCATTACAAAGTTTTTCATCCTCGTTGTCATCACGTTGAACAGGCTGACGAGGAGGAAAGAGGAAGGTTTGGTCTTGCTGTCTTAGGAGCGGCAGAAAGAGGTGAAGGAGGTAGAAGGGGAGGAACAAGAGGCAAGCATACTTGTAACATTTATTAAAGAAAATCCACATTTAAATAGGCTTGTGCAGTTCAAACCCATGTTGTTCAAGGGTCAACTGTATACACACACAGTACCACTCTCTTTTCACTTACTGTAGTCCATAATAATTTTTGATAACCAGTAGTGAAAATCATCCTACTTTGTTCTTCTCTAAGATTTCCTTGACTATTATCTGCCCTTTGCATTTTCATACAAATTTTACAATCACCTTGCACAATTTCACAAAATCCTACTGGAATGTTGACCAGAATTGCATTGAATCTAGAGATTAATTTGAAAAAAAAAAGTTCACATATTTACAAAACTGGGTTTTCTACTTCTTGAACTTGGTTTATTTCTGCATTTATTTATATCATCATTAATTTATCTTAATGATGTATGCTATGATTTGGATGTGGTTTGTTTGGCCTCACCAAGTCTCAGGTTGAACTCTGATCCCAAGTGTTGGAGGTGGGGCCTTGGTGACAGGTGTTTAGGTCACTGGGGTGGATCCTTCATGAATGACTTGGTGCCATTCTAGCTGGAGTGAGTGAGTTCTCACTCAGTTGCTGTGAGAACTGATTGTTAAGAAGAACCTGGCACCTCTTTTCTCCCTGTCTTCTTCCCTGTCTCTCATGTAATGGGTGGCTGCCCTTCAGGTTGCACCGAGAGTGGCAGCTCCCTGAGGCCTTCATCAGAAGCTGATGCTGACATCATGCTTCTTGTACAGACTGCAGAACACTGAGCCCAATAAACCTCTTTTATTTGTAAACTAAGCCTCATTAAATTTATTCCTTCATATGCAATGCTTTGATACTCTTGTAAATGATATCTTTTAAGGTTTTGTTTTCAGTTTTTTAATTTCAGTTATATAGAACCACAATCGATTGTGTGTGTGTGTGTGTGTGTGTGTGTGTATTATTTGTTGTTCTGTTAAAGTTATTTAAGGTCTTTCAGCTGCATCTCAATCACGCTGGGTATGTACAAGTGATTCTATATCCAGTGACGTTGCTACATTCTCTTTCAATTCTAATATTTTAGTGATAATTATCTTCAGATTTCCTGTAAGAATTATTGTGTCCCTTGTGAGTAATAACATATTTGTTTCTTCCCCAATCTCTAAACCTTTATTTACTTTATCCTTATCCTTTGCACCGCCTAGGACATCCAGTGCTCTACTGGCACTCTTTTTTCCACTCCTATTACAGTCTTGTCAGTGAACTAAAGGCAAACATTAGGAAGAGCATTCCCAGAAAAGGAGTGGGAAAGAGTTTCTTTCTAAGGCTGAGGGCAGAGCTGGCCTAATCTATGCAGTTCAGGCTTTCTGTAGATATTTCTAAAGAAAAGATCTAGGGAAAGGTTTGAGTTTTCAGATAGCACTTACCTTGGGAAGCTCAAGACGATAAGGAAGTGAATTCCAACAAAGAATCTCAAGAGACAATAGAAAGCTCCCCCTTTGCTCCACCTGGACCATGTGTGGAGCTTTAACTCCCTTCCTTTCTCCATCTCCTTACTCACTGAATGTACCTTGGGGACAATGGTACAACACAACTGTTATGGATTGAATGGTGTCTCCCTTTAAAATTTATATGTTGGGGTCCTAACCCTCAATGCCTTAAAATGTGAGCTTATCTGAAAATAGGATTGTTGTAGACATAATTAGTTCGGATGAGGTCATTAGGGTGAGCCTTAATCCAATATGACTGGTGTCCTCATAAAAAGGGGGATATTTGGACACAGAGACACACACATGTGGCACAAAGAGACCACCATGTGAAGATGAGGACAGAGATCAGAGTGATGCATGTACAAGCCAAAAAATGACGAAGATTGTGAGAAAACCAGAAGTCAGGAGAGAAACATGGAACAAATTCTTCCCCCACAGCCCTCAGAAGGAATCAATCCTGCCAACAACTTGATGTTGGACTTCCAGCCTCCTCCATGTCCAAGGCAGCTGCCACAAATGGGTCTCTTTCCCTTTGCACGTCATGGGAGGGGTCCAAGCAGCCACAGTCATTTCATCATGAGTTGGCTTGAGTTGAAATTTCCTTCCTTAATGATTATATAAATCTCCTTCCTTAATGAGTATATAAACCTCTTTTTAGTAGAGGACATGCATAAATTCCACAGCTCATCTTTAAAAAGAATCACTAAAGCCCTATGAGCTAAGATGTTCTTTTCACTAATAGATAAGATTGAGGCTCCAAAAGATGGGTAGCTGTTTTTGTTTGTGCAAAAGCCTTGCAGCCTCTAGTAGTTTCCCCAGCACACAGTAGGTACTCAAAATTATTTACAGAATGAATGAGCAGAATTAGTCTTACCAAATAGAGCTAATGATGACAATAATCAATGATAGGTCCAGCCTTACTCATGGATAGCATAGGTAGTCATGGGCATGATGAATGTATGAGTTCTCGAGTTCCACTGAAACAA
Source organism: Ateles fusciceps (assembly GCA_036589455.1). Lineage (NCBI taxonomy): Eukaryota > Metazoa > Chordata > Mammalia > Primates > Atelidae > Ateles > Ateles fusciceps. The sequence goes on from JAZHEH010002229.1 coordinate 3,689,843, forward strand.
CATTTCTTGTGTGTGTATATGTGTGTGTGTGTATACATATATATGTATATACAAGAAATGTTATTTCTTGTATACCTGTATATGTATGTGTGTGTGTGTGTGTGTGTGTGTGTGTATGTTTAATCTCCAGAGAGAGATTTATTTTAAGGAATTGCTGCAGTGACAGATGTGCCTGTTTTTGCTGTCTTGGGATTTCTTTTTGTTATTTTAAGAAAAACTCAGTGAGCTTGATTTTGAAAGCTGCTGCCTTGGCCATGTTAGTGTTTGAGGCTGAAAGTGTTGAAACTTCCTATAAATAGTATCCGTAGCAATGGGTCATGTGTATTACTCCAATATTATGTTGGCATACTTTTAAATGAAAGATTGATGTTGTTGAACTATAGTTGCTTGTATGATTTGTGTTTGCAGTTGGCCTACCATCTTTTTGTGAATGGTTGAGACCACAAGAAATGTTGTTTCATTGGAAGAGAAAAAGAGAAAATACTCATTACCAAACTCAATATGATAACTCATGTCCGCATTCCCTAATGCGCTGCCTAACATGAGAAAGGGGAGAGAAGGTATATTTCTTGTCACAATTTTTCTATTTCATTATTGAAACCATTTATCTTTTGAGGGGGAAAAAAGAAAAATTTATAATGTTTCCAATAGAGTTGCCTGTATTAACCTACTTGAGCTTCCATAATAAAGCATCATAGATTGAGTGGTTTAAACAACAGACATTTATTTTGCATAGTTCTGGAGGCTGAAAGTTTATGATCAAAGTCCAGCATTGTTTGGCTTCTGGTGAGGGCTCTCTTCCTGGCTTGCAGATTGCCACCTTCTCATGGTGACCTTAGTGGTCTTTCCTCTGAGTGTACTTGGAGAGACAGAGATCTTTCTCTTCCTCTTAAAGGCACCAATCTTGTGTGATTAGAGACCTACCCTTATGATCTCATTTAACTTTACCTCCTCAAGGCCCTATCTCCAAAAACAGTCACATTCAGGTGAAGGTTTCAATATTTTGGGGGGGATACAATTTAGTCCATGGATGTGTCAATTAAATTATAAAATAATACTGTTTTTCAAAGGCATAAGTAACTAGCAAGGGATAATTAGGTATTCACAGAGTTGAAGAAAAAGGGGGCTGATGTGGTAAAAATTGAAAATTACTTGCCACTAACCTCTCTTTTTCTCTAAGAGACAGGGTCTGGCTCTGTCACCCAGGCTAGAGTGCAGTGGCATCAACATAGTTCACTGTAGCCTCAACCTCCTGCTTCAGCCTCCTGAGGAGCTGGGAGTAGATATGTGTGCACCACTATGGTTTGCTAATTTTTTTAAAAAAATTTTTGTAGAGACAGGGTCTCACTATGTTGCCTAAGCTAGTCACAAACTTCAAGCAATCCTCCTGGCTCAGTCAGCCTCCCAGAGTACTGGGATTACAGGCATGAGCCACTGCATCTGGCCTACTTTCTTTGCAGTAAAATTCAGACACAGTTTCAGGGTTCTTTTCTGGGTAAAAAATGTTGGGGTAAAATCTTTGGATTAATGACTTAAGTTTTCAGGAAGTAAGACGCATTATAAGACAATGTACCATACATCTCACACTATGCTATGTGAGGGTTAAAAATGCAGCACAAATATGGACCCTTACTTCAAGAATTTAGAGTTTTACTGGCAATATTGAGGTATGAGTTTGCTAATTCTCAAAGGAATTTTGTATGTGTCTACTCAGGAGTAGTAATTTGATTATTTTGAATAAATGTGCCTGATGACTTAGTGTATTAGTTAATTTTCACACCGATGATAAAGACATACCAAGACTGCGAAGAACTTACAGTTGCACATGGCTGGGGAGGTCTCAGAATCATGGCAGGAGGTGAAAAGCATTTCTTACATGATGGTGGCAAGAGAAAATGAAGAAGCAAAAGCAGAAACCCCGATAAACCCATCAGATCTTGTGAAACTTATGCACTATCATGAGAATAGCATGGGAAAGACTGGCTCCTGTGATTCAATTACCACTCCCTGGGTCCCTCCTACAACACATGGGAATTCTGGGAGATACAATTCTAGTTGAGATTTGGGTGGGGACACAGACAAACTGTATCACTTAGTTAAGTAAAAAGTCTGTTTTTCAAAAATTTCTTGTCTTGACTGGTTACAGGCTTAATTGACCGAATGAATTCATCTTTTGGCACCATGATGGCAAATTCTGTCAGTCCAGTGATTGGTCAGACATTCTATTTGCACTTTTTGCAAGAATATTAGCTTTTCTTTCTTGAAAAATCAGTGTCTTCCTTAGCAATAAGAGGATGGGGTCCGGGGGGGACTTTTATTTCGAATAATGCCATGGTAAAGCACTTGACAAATCTTGGGTCAGATTCATTCTCCCCATGTGGAAGGCTGAACCAGGAAGCAGAGCCAAGCAATGCTGAATGCTGATTAACTCTTCCAGATCACTCTTCTGGTCTCATTTGGTAAATTGCTACTTCAGGCCTTTGGTTTCTGGAGAGATCCTGACTCACTCTCACTCAGCTTTAATCCCCTGAAAGTGGGCAGTGGGCCTGGAGCTAGGGTGAGTAAGGACATGTTAGCGCTCCTCTTGACCCAAGCTCAGTTGGTAGCTCATTTCCTTGCTGTGGCTATAAAGGGAGGGAAGATAGTACTTTATTGTGAGCCTGCAGTAAAGGTAAAGGACTGCTCTTCCAAAAGAAGGACAGCTGCTAATGACAAAATCAGATTCTGTGACACTGTTGTCACTTTGCTAAGTTAGGCACAGATAGATACAGTTTTATGCATCGATGAGGTTAGAACTCGCCAGAAACCAACCCAAGAGTGTGCTATCTTCCTTTCTCTTTTCCTCTGTCTTTTGGGCTACATAACATCTACCGTTTCCGTCTCTGGAAGCTGGCGGTGTTAAGCAAAGCCATGTTTACTTCCTAAGCTGTTCACCAAATGCAAACCTTCTTCAGAAAGGCAGGAGGAGCCAGGTGCTGTGTGGGGAACTCTTGCGTCACTGCCTGGCTGGACTCAGAACCCCTCCAGTGCACTGCAGCAAAGAAGACTTTGATCTCAAAGTCATTTTTATCTTGATCTCATCTGCAGGCCCTGAAGACTCTTCCTGGGTGCCTTTCAATGCAAGGAGTGGGCCTTGGCATTTGTTGTAATGAACTGAAAAATGATCACAAATCACCATCTTCCATGTTGATGGGGACTATTTGTTTAATGGCTTTGCTTAGGCCATTAAAAGACCCCTCTGGAATCAGGAAGGGGTGAAGATTTGAAACATTTTCATCCTTGGTTCAGGACAACAGAATTTGAAGATGCCTTTACCGCAGTGATGTGGATATCAAGAGTATCCAGGGTGAGAGGTCACAGAGTCATCCGCCTGACTGCGTCTGCATAAGCAAGGATAGAGAGGATGAGACTGAAAATTCTTCTGCTTCATTCATTTCTGTATTTCTGGGTCATGCCCTGCACACAATTGCAAAGATGAACTGCAGTGAATTAGAATGACCTAACATTTCTGTGACATCTGATTCTGTTGTACCTGAACATCCCAGAGAAAACACTCCTCAAGGGAAATGTATATTTGGAAAATATCTTGTGAATGTCTTTAAGCCAGAAAATAAAAATGGACTTTTCAGAGCTAGCAAAGATCCACTATTGAGCCTGATGAAGCCTCTCTGGTGATTTATAATGCACTGATAGTATTCCCGGGATAATTGTTAGAGCCCTCCATTACCACCTGATGAATAGAAGCCATCTCACGGGGGTGTCAGTGGGGTTGAAATTTGCTAAGAATTCACTAGCCCAGAGAAATTCATGAGAGAGAAATGCCAGATGATACATCTGGAAGGGGACTGCAGCTGATTTCTACAGATGCGAAATCACATGCATAAGTCACTCAGGGTAGTGACTTATGGGGGACCATACAACTAACCGTGGCAATGTAAGACTAGCATTCAGGTCTCTGAATACCCAGCTCTGTGTTTAAAGACTGCACTGACTACTAGGAAAAATAGGTCTGGTTAATGTGCCAAGTGGCCATTCTGACAATGCTTTACTAACTGCCTGAGATAGACCAAGACTTCTTCAGCAGTCAGGAAGTCAGAGGAGCAAGGAAACAATTTGGTTCTACAGGGTGGAGACAAAATGCCTTCTTTTCGATAGGTCCCTAAGTTCTCCCATTTAACAAGAGCCAAAGAAAAAGTTCAGACCAAAACCATCTTATAAACAAAATTCATCCTTTATATAGACATCTGCACTTGTTCAGTGGGGGGCTGCGGGCCATTAGGGCCATGTGCTTGTCACTACACTTGCGGCAGATGTTTGCTGCTACTTTAAGATCTCCCTGTGATGTGGTTATTGTTTAATTCTCCTGTAAGGAGAGTTTTGCTCAAATTAAACAGGATGGCTTAAATGTGAACCAGGGTGCAATGTCCTGCTGTGCATTGGTTACAGTGGCACATCAAAGCTCTAAGAAAGGGGTCTGGGGTTTCTTCAAGCTCACCAGAGGCCCTCAAAGCACTATGCCATGGTGAGTGAGAAGCTGTGTCTCATTTTCATATCCATTTATGTTCAACTACATTGCAGGGTTGTCCTGTTAGCCCTATTGTGCCTTTTGTTCAAAAGGCCAGACTTTGCTTTGAAGTGAGCTGGCAGAGCATGATGACAGAGGGTCACTCTGGCAGGGCCTGTGGCCAGAGCCTGGAAGGGCGGTAGGAAAGGCTGTATTCTTCATGCCTGACCAGGTCTCCCTACTTCACATGAGCAAATAGACTCACTTTAAGAAAGGATTATTGGAAAGCCAAATGTGAGATGAAAAATGACTGTCCATTGTGACCCATGTGTGCTGAGACTGAGAGAGAAATCAATGGTCAGATCAACAAATATTTTACCAATTACCTCCTTTGGTCAAGAAGCAAAAGACTGGGCCATGTTTGCTCTCCCGGGGGGGGATTATAATTTTAAATCCACTCTCTTATCACCTAGGAGCTAGACAGAACATAAACATATTAGAAATTAAAGCCTGAAGGTTGAAAACATATTTCAAGAAGAGAATAGAAGAGGTAGAGTGATTCACTAAATGAACAATCTGTATTTGTCACGGGTCCAGGGAGAAACAGTTTGGTCTGGCCAGGTAAAGCTTTCCTGGAGAGGAAAACCTTGTCTAGTGGGAAGCAGTTGGTTTGGATTTTACTAGACGCAGATAGTTTCTGGGTCACATCCTTGTTTGTGAAAAAGTAAAGCTTTATTATTCTTATTAAGGAGTTAAGAGCCACCTGACTGCCACAGACATTAATTCCTTTGTGATGGGATCCAGTGCAAATGAAAACATATGATTAATGATGGGATGGTCTTATTCTTAGGTGGCAGCAAGATCCACAATTTTTCACATTCACATATGTGATTGCATGGATTTTCTAACTAATAATCTACTGCTCACAGCAACGCCTAGACAGTGGATCTCCACCCACTCTTCCTTATCACTCAGGAAAAGATCCACATGAGTCTCAGGTTTAAATCTCATCAAGGTTATGATTCAGGTTCTCTTGGCTGCAGGCTTGACCCTCCTCTCCCACTTCCAAATAATTTTCCAGGTTCACAAAAATGGACATTTGTGTAGCTCTTGGCTTTTTCTCTCTTGTGAGAACCAGCAAGAACCTACACTTTCCCAAACTTACATTCACTCATTTATTTTTTAATTAAAGCAACCTTCGTGCTTTAATTTCTAATATGGTTATGCTGTATCTAGCTCCTATGTGATAAGAGAGTGAATTTAAAACTATAATCCCCCCCCAAGGAGGTCTTTTGCTTCTTGACCAGCTAGCTATGTGTCAAGCACTGTACTAGGCACAGGAGATTCAATAATAAAAACCTTGGAATGCATAGTGAAGTGAAAGGATACAGGGAAGTAAAGAGGTGATGACGATACTGCCTGTGATATGCAGTGATAAAGGGAGGACACAGGAGGGGGCTCTGGTTCCTGACCTGGAGTGTAAGGAAGGTATGATAAAGACATGTCAGAGATGGGGCAATTTACTCAAGAAAGAGGTTTAATTGGATTTACAGTTCCATGTGGCTGGGGAAGCCTCACAATCATGGCAGCAGGCAAGGAAGAGAAAGTCATGTCTTACATGGATGGCAGTGGTCAAAGAAGAGAGAGCTTGTGCAGGAGAACTCCTCTTTTTAAAACCATCAGATCTCATGAGACTTACTCACTGTCATGAGAACAGCAGAGGAAAGACTTGCTCCCATGATTCAATTACCTCCCACTAGGTCCCTCCCACAACACATGGGAATTCAAGATGAGATTTGGGTGAGGACACAGCCAAACCATATTAGTATCCCAGGAGGCAATGTCAAAGCTGAACCTGAGTGAGCAGAGCAGGAAGTGGTCAGGCAAGGGAGACGGAGCAGAGGGCGTCCGACCACATGGGCTTGCATATGAAACCCCTGGAGGCTTGGAGGTCCTGTTGTAAAAGACCAAATGCTGTTTCAGAGGATGGAGCCAAAAATGAGGCCAGAGAGAAGAGCAGGGGTCAGCTGCTAAAGGCCGGATGAGAATGTCAAGAGTTTTGGCTCTCATGAGGGCACCAGGTAGCTAACAGAGTTGCTAAAGGCCGTATGAGAATGTCAAGAGTTTTGGCTCATGAGGGCACCAGGTAGCTAACAGAGTCTTAAGCGCTTCATTGCAAGCTCAGGGTGACTTGCCATTTAACACTGACTGGGCACATCCATCTCTCTCAGCATTTTAAAGAAATGACTGCATCCCAGTGAAGCCTCAGCAGACTCAGAGAGGAGCAAAGGTTTTCTCATTTTACAGGTGACGAAACTCGAGATACATGGAGGTGCCAAGGCTCACAGAGTTCATACAGGAACCAAGAGTAGAAGGTGAACAATCAGCAAAAGTTTGTGACAGGAGAGGGGAAATGTGATAAGGGCACAATGAACGTACCGTCCAAGCTGAACTAAGCTAACACATGGCATAAATTCTTTAAATGATTTTTTTACACCAAACTCGTTGCTTGAAACTTAATCAGGAATTTACTGTGGGACATTGAAAGTCAAGGTATTAGAGTGCCACTACAAATAGCTCTTATCCTGAGTCCTAATATACAGCCAGACTAGGCAGTGTGCCAAAACCAAGAGCTCCCTTTGCTATGCAGAAATACAGAAGGGAAAGCCCAGGATCAATCACTCGAAACCAGAGGCAGACAGACACTAGCCTCTCCCCTTGGGTGTACAAGGAGGTCATAACAGCATCCACCTCCTCACATGAGGACATGTGAGTTAATACATACTGCAGTGTATTGGGCAGAACCCGGCATATGATAAGTGCTAGATTTGTTAGCTGTTCTTTCCTGTGTGTTCCCTTAAAGATAAAGGTATCCAGTTTGAGAAATGGGGTGGTAGAACAGTCTTCTAACAGCATACAGCTGCTCTGTCATCTAGCAGCGCTGTAATTGTGCCTTTAGGCAAATGGAATCAAGCTTGACAAGGAAGACACTGTACCAAGTGTCCCTGCAATACCCAGCACTTCATCCCAGCAGCGTTCACCATGCAGCTCCAAAACATTCACTGGTGTTAACATGAATGTGCAGAGTGCTGGCTTCTGGTGTGGACCATCAAAAACAGGTGGCCAAATTAAAATGGACAGAATCTATCCCATGTGAAGAGGGAGTATGCTGAAAGTGTGGTGTCTGGAAATTACCGTAACTTTTATTGCATTTGTAATTTCAGGTTATATGTGATTTAATTAGACACATAATATTTAATAAAAGTCCCTGGGAATCCAGATATCTGCATGACACATAAAAAGGAGGAAGAAAATATTATTATTATTTTTTTTTTACATAAAAAGCCACCCTTTTCAGTGACTTATGTCAGTTTGTTATTATTATTATTGAGGCAGAGTCTTGCTCTGTCACCCAGGCTGGAGTGCAGTGGCACAAAGTTGACTCACTGTAACCTCTGCCTCCTGGGCTCAGACGATTTTCCTGCCTCAGCCTCCCAAGTAGCTGGTATTACAGGTGTACACCAACATGCCTGGCTAATTTTTGTATTTTTAGTAGAGACAGAGTTTTACCATGTTGTCCAGGCTGGTCTCAATCCCCTGACCTCAAGTGATCCACCCACCTTAGCCTCCCAAAGTGCTGGGATTACAGGTGTGAGCCTCTGCGCCTGGCCAACTTATGTCAGTTTAACAGGTCCAGGCTGTCTGCCCTTCATTTTCTGACTGATCCTTTATAGCAATTTCTGGACCATCAATTTAGTGAGGAATTAACAAACAAGAGACTTCACCCTTTTGTAGAAGCCTTTGGCATTTAGATGGGCCCTCCAGGGTGTAACTCACAGAAAAACAACACAGACTAATACAAAAGTTGTTATAAGTGGAAACAAACAAACATACACACAAATGTATACCACGTGACATTTTAGAATAGGCAAAATAAAACCATTTTGATAAAAATCAGAATAGGAGCTGTTTGGCGTGTGTGTGGATGGGGGATTGTCTAAGGGGTACACGGAAACGTTCCTGGGTGATAAAAATGCTGTCTTGATATACATTTGTCAAAACCACTTGGAGGGTAGGTATCCTTTATTTTAAAAAGTGTCTATCTCAGTAGCATTGCTATGTGGATCAAATGAGATAAGCCTGTAAAGCATTAAGCATACAGCCTGACACATAATAAATGCATTTTCCCAAGTAATATTAGAAGCATCTGCTTCCAAAACAGAAACCATAATAAGCTAAAAAGAAACAGGTATTGTAAAAGTTACCTGTCTAAAACTTCTCCCCAGATCTCAAAGCCTAGAGGTATTATGAAAGCAACTCAAAGAGCTTCAAAGAAAATGAATTAAGGGGAACAGGAAAAAGGAAAATAGCCTCTCTCAAAGAGATAGGAAGAAAGGAAAGATTAATTTTCTTTCTAACTTAAAATAGTGTCTTTGTTTGTATAATTAAACTACCGCTTATATGTAAAACCTAGTAGATAGGCAAAATGTGCATGTTCAAAATTTGCAATTTAACAAAACATGTTTTAAACAAAGCTAGAAAAGCATAATTAAAAGTTGTTTTTTAATTACAGGAGGAGACTATGAGGTAGTTTAGTAAAGTGTTTCAGTTTTCTAAAGAGGGCTCTAGGCTTTAAGTTCATGAGTAGCTTAAAAGTAATTTATAACCATCTAAACCTACACAGATGCCTAGCTACTCTTGAACCCAGGAAACCACTGGAACTATTCAAACCTTCTGGCACAGAGAACTAAGTTAGCCTTTATAATGTGGAAAGGAAACTTGAGAATGTTTACCTCGCCCAAAAAGAACTGAGATTTAGAGCAAAAGTGCAAGTTTCTGCCGTCTTCCTTGGTGTAAAAGTGGTTCTCAAAAGTAATTTGAAATAAACTCATAGAGCTCTTTATTTCTAAACCCTCTGCAACGTCTCTTTATGCCTTTATTACTAAACCCTGTGTTCCTTCTTTCTACTTTTGTTTTCTTTAGTTTTTGTAGCAGGGTTACACAAATGGGCTCCCCAAGGTGTACCCAAGGCTAGTTCTGGCTCTGAACCAACTATGGCTTGGTACTAATTTACTGTCCTGCCAACTAGTCCCTGGGACAAAGGGTGTCATCATAGGCACATAAGGTGTTTTCTAACCCAGCCAGGCATGGATTACATGCACAGGCTAACCCTCTGCAAAGCAGAGTGACAGTAGCAGGCAGCAGGCAGACCAGCCACACACAGCTGCCATCCATTGTAAATGAGACTGTGCTCTTTGTGTCAAATGTCTGTATGGTTGCACTGCTGAGCGGTAAACTTGACTTGTTCTACAAGTGGGAATGCTGACAAGAAGTCATTCCACTTACACAAATTGCAATGATTTGTAGACCCTGCGTCTGTCTTTCCTGGACTGTCCTGGTATGGACTTGCTGAATGACTAGTTCTTGGCCCTTGATGTTTAGACACAGAGGAGGTGGTTGTGAAATGTTCTTTAGGCCAGAATTACAGTGGGAACTGTTGTGACTGAACTGGATTTCCTGAATTCACTGAGGATGATGGGAGCCTGCTGGATCGGGGAGTCAAGATGAAGCTCTGAATCTCAGATGAGGATGGGTGGTGCTGGGGGAGCAGAGCCCAAGCAGCAACCAGAGTAGTCTGACCTGCAGTGTCTTTGCTGTTGATTGTAGTGTTCTTAGAACTAAAGTAGTTGAACAGCTTACTGAAGTCTTCATTTGTATAGGCAAGAAAGCTTTACATCTGGGGAACAGATGTCTAAATTTGGTCACCACAATAGATTGTTGCAGCCTTTCATCCAACTGTCAGACTTGAGTTAGTTCAGAACCTGGAGTAGAGTGAGGCAAGAAGGCACATGAGGTGCAAAAATTTCAGAAGGTATCCACTCCCAGGGTCATGCAGGTGCCTGCAGGCAGGGTCATGCACTTGCATGACCCAACAGTAATCATCTCCTTAAGTTGTGTGCAAGAGTCCCTCTCTTACCTTACCCTATACCCAGGCCAAACAGAGCCCCGTGAATGAAAGAGAGGCCAAGCCCTCTGGAGGAAGTTCTGTTTCATGGCAGAAGTTTATACTAAATCTCTCTTCTAGCCTCCTCTGAAAGAACCTAGGGCCATTTATAAGAGTGACTATGTGTTGAAGAAGGGTAAATAATAACACTTTTCAGGGATACTGAACACAGGCTTCTAAATTTCTGGAGCGAAACACCACTCGTAAGAAGAGGGGCTTGTGAAGGTCAGGTAATCAATTACATTTTCATGTAAGCCCATTTCATCATAGACTTGGTCAGACCCACCCTTTGGTAATTTCCCCCAGTTCAGACTGCAAAATTGGGATATACATACTCTGCAACTGGCAACACCCCGACATGGGTTCCCTGACCTGTGAAGTGGAGATGCTATGGTAGGAAAGACCAAAAGGCATCCACCAAAGCTGCCTCTGCTTAGCAAGTAGTAAACTAAAAGCAAAGCTACATTCATGGAGGAATTTTAAAGATTCATGCCACCTAATCAAGGACTTGAAAGATGCAAGATAGCGATTCCTACCATGTTCTATTCCACTCACCTATTTGGCCTGTACAGAAAACAGATGAATCTGAGAGAATGACAGTGATTATTGCAAACCTCGTCATGCTGTGACTCCAAGTGCACTTACTATTCCAAATGTAGTTTTATTGCCATATCAGATCATTACTTCCCTAGCAAGTGTACACAGCCATTGATCTGACAAATACTGTTTTCTCTACACCTGTTATCAAGAACCATATGAAGCCATTTTCTTTCAACTAGCAGGGTCAGAAAGATAGCTTCACTATCCTATCTAAGAGCTACAACCACTCTCTAGTCCTGTGTCATATTTTAGTCCTCATGGAACTTTATCATCTTTCCATTCCATAGGACATCAAGCTGGCCCATCACATTGGTAATATCATGGTGATTTTTCCCTGGTGAACAAAAAGCAACAACTGCTGGGAGATAACTTTTTTTTCCTATTTCTGCAGGTCTTGCAAGTAGAAGAACTGACTACCTTTGTTCTAAACTATCTTTTCAAGGAAGTTTGTATAGTGACTAGCCTTGGAAGATAGACAGTGTCTTCCTCTAAAGCAAAAGTTAGGCATGCTTAGTGTGCAGTATAATAATAATGTCTGCTTCTGGAGGAAAGGGCATTTATGCTTACTGCCCATTATAAAAGACTCGGGTTCCCAAAGCTCAGGATTCTGTTCCTGTAATGGAATCCAATGTGTGTACATGTGTCACATGACCCTCTTCGTGTTGTCCTGCAGGAAATGGGGCTTGGGGAACTGGTGCAAGAAATGCTGACATTCTGGTTACCATTATTGCTATGAGGAATAAAGCCCTTTATCTTTGATTCAGGAGTCTCATGTCTTCTACTGACCTCTATGAAACTGTGGCAAGTATTGTTAGATTACAAGTAGGGTAAAATCTCAGAAGCTTCAGACTCCTTGACAGCAATTACTATACATACCTCAATATGACATAAAAGATGGGAAATCAATCCCAGAACAATCCAGGGGGTATAACAACCACCCTGAATAAATTTCTAGGAGAACAGTTGTTTCACTCTGTCAAGAAAATCCCTTCTAAGATGAAGAACAAGTGGCTGCATCTGGCCTCTTATTACTAAGGAAGAGACAATACATACCTCATCTGCACTTGCTACTCTGACCCATTTATTACCTAGTCTACAAAATGGCCAGTTTTGGATGGGACCAAAACACTATCCATGGAATTATAGAAAGGTTTATTTGCCACCATTCTGTTATTCAGCACGGCATTGCTTCTGACTATAGGATTCACTTTTCATGACATGAAATGAGGCAAATAGATTCCTGCTCTGGAATCCACTCATCTTACTGTGTTTGAAGTATTTGGCTTCACAAAAAATGAAATGCCTTTTGGAAACTCAGTAGGATGGCATACAGTGTGTAATAAAGACTGTTATTTTTCCCATAGCTAGAATTCATGAGGCTGGAAATCAAGGGTGGAAATGGGAGTGACATTTCTCACTCTTATTCCTAGTAAAATATTTTTTCTTTCATCCCTATGAATTTAGTCTCTGCTGGTCAGGAAACTTTGTTCCCAGGGGGATAAATGTTTCCATGAGAAGGTACGTCAATGTTCTATTAAAATGGAAGCTAAGAAAGCCAGCTGGCCACTTTGGGCTCCCCTGCCAATGAATTAATAGCAAAGAGGAGAGCTGCTATACTTCCTGGGGGATGAACGCTGACTATGGAGGGAAGACAGGGCTGTCACTACACAATGGAAGATGAGAAGTATGTTTGGAATGAAGGCAAATCCCTGAGGCTTCTCTCAGTACCTGAGTGCTTGAACAGTGGATGGAAAACTGCAGCAACCCATTCCAGCAGGACTGCGGATGATGAGAACCTTATCAGATGAAACCCATGAAGGTCTGGTCCACTTTTCCAAGCAAGTAATCACAACCCCAGCAGAAGTACTTGCTGAGGGAAAAAGGAGTTTGAAATGGGCAGTAGAAGGCAGTTATAAATACCAGCTATGGCCATGTGACCAATTGTAGAAATGAAGAACGCAGTTTCAGTATTATTCCATGAGTTTTTGTTTTGTTTTGTTTTTGAGATGGAGTCTTGCTCTATTGCCAGGCTGGAGTACAGTCAGTGGCATGATCTCAGCTCACTTCAATCTCTGCCTCTAGGGTTCAAGCAATTATCCTGCCTCAGTCTCCCAAGTAGCTGGGATTACAGGCGCACACCACCACACCAAGCTAATTTTTGTATTTTAAATAGAGATGGGATTTCACCACGTTGGTCAGGATGGTCTTGATCTCCTGACCTTGTGATCCACCGGCCTTGGCCTCCCAAAGTGCTGGGATTCCAGGTGTGAGCCACCACACCCGGCCATTCCCTGGATTTAATATGTATACATTAATCATGATTTTCGTCCATTCCCTTACTATCTAACATAATATGTGTCAATAGTGACTAACCCTTATCTCAACACTTAGGTTACAGAATACCAGATGGGAAGTTTAACTCAGGTGGAAAAGAATGATCACCCAAAAGTGGATAAAAGGACTTTTTATCCTTTTAGGGAGGAAGGTTAGCACGTTTGTTTCCTTTGTACAAGGAATTGCTGCATCATTCTGGGCAGACAAATGATCTCGTTATCATACTTGGAGGTCCAGTTTGGTTAAGTGCAGTGTATGTGGAAGCCACCTAGATACAGGGCAGGCTATGATGACTTTGGACTGTCTCAACCCAGTGAAGCTGGGGTTACGTTTGCCAGAATTCCTTCCCTCTGTACTTCTGGGTTAACTTTGGCCACTGGAAGCATCTTGTGCAGGACTTACAGGCAGCAGTGGAAGAGCAGCTGTGTGTTTTGTCCTTGGAAAGCCAGTTCACTCCCAGGGGCCTGGGCAGCTCTGCATGTCGTTACTGATCAACCAAACAGCCCTTTCGTTCCTGTGGGGACACCTGGAATCTCGGCTCCTCTTTCAGTAACTCCAGGCCCTGGGCCTCTGCGTGTAGCTTTGAGGCAAAGGTGCCAGCATCTCCCAAAGGCCACCCACATTGCTGAGGCAGGAGATGGTGTGAAACAGGCTCCAGTTTGTCCTTGTCCCATTGTCTCTACCAGCTTCTCTTCCCAAATTCAGTCTGATGGACCTTTAGGGACAGCACGCTCCACGCTGGACACAAGAGGCAAGCTGGCCCCACCAGCTCCCACAACTGTGTAAGGTTATGATAAATGCCCGATTCTCTCACCCATAGAGGCTCAGTTTCTCTGATCAAACTATTTCCGGCACAGAAGGCAAGACTATTAATGGAGTTATCTTTAAATAGAGAGAATTTCTTAAAAGAGGAAATAGACTTGAAGGAGTCAGAGAAGTAACCTATGTAGCAGTGAGAGGTTTTCCAAGGACACAGAGGCAGAGCACTGGCTAAGCTCCTTCACCTGGGCAGTCCCCTCAGTGAGAGTGAGTCAGAGCGTCTGTCCATGGACGTGTGCGTGAGTGAAGGGCCCTTTACACAAGAGCACAGGAAGGCCACCTGGCTCTGACCTCAAATGATCTCCCGATACACAATCACAGCAATCACTGACACAATCACAATCACTGACAGGAACTGAAAATGAAGACAGATATCATACAACTTTAACTCAGAACAAGCTACTTTAAATCATCACCAGATCACATCATCCATGGTGATGGTTAATTTTATGTGTCAACTTGGCTGGGTCAAGGTGCTCAGATATTTTGCCAAACGTTTCTCTGAATGTTTCTGTGTGGGTGTTTTTTGGATGAGATTAACATTTAAATTGGTGGAGTTTGAGTAAAACAGATTGCCCTTCATAACGAAGGTGGGTCTCATTCAATCAGTTCAAAGCCTGAATAGAACAAAGAATTACCTTCTCATTCAAGAAGGAATTATCTAGCCTAATGGCCTACTCAGCAGATGTTGTGTGAGCCAATTTCTTTTTTTTTTTAAAGACGGGGTTTCACCCTGTTGGTCAGGCTGGTCTTGAACTCCCGACCTCAGGTGATCCGCCCGCCTTGGCCTCCAAAGTGCTTGGATTACAGGCGTGAGCCACCACGCCCGGCCTGTGTGAGCCAATTTCTTAAAGCAAATGTCTCTCTGTCTCTCTGTGTCTCTATCTCTCTCCCCAACCTATCAGTTCTATTTCTCAAGAGAATCCTGATGAATGAACTCAAAGTAAGCTATAAATTAAATTTGAATGATAGTTGTAATCATTTTGTGAAAAGCATAGTTATATGGTATTGCATTTCTGTTTTAAATTTGAATTTGTGGCCAGGCGTGGTGGCTCACACCTGTAATCCTAGCACTTTGGGAGGCCGAGGTGGGTGAATCACCTGAGGTCAGGAGTTTGAGAGCAGGCTGACCAACATGGTGAAACTCCATCACAACTGAAAATACAAAAATTAGCCAGGCGTGGAGGCAGGTACCTATAATCTCAGCTACTTGGGAGGCTGAGGCAGAAGAATTGCTTGAACCTGGGAGACAGAGATTGCAGTGAGCTGAGATAGTGCCACTGCACTCCAGCCTGGGCAACAGAGCAAGACTCTATCTCAAAAAATAAATTAATTAAATAAAATAAATTTTAATTGTTAAAGGTAAACATGTTTTTAAATTACACAATATTTTATAATCCTCTTCTATTACCCTCCCTTTAGCTCACTCTGATCCAGCTATAGCCTCTTTCCCATTCCTTAAATATACCTCAAAGCCCTTGCATTTGCTATTCCTTCTGCTGGGAACACTGTTCCCTCAGATGACTGCATGACTTGCTCTCTTGCTTTCTTCAGAACTTTAGTCAACTGTATTTGTGGTGAAGGTTTTCCTCCCTTCGATTCATCTGAAGCAGAGTTTTAAAGAGGTGCAGTCTGTGCATGTACATCTGTGCATGAGAGAAGGTCTCCTCTCAGTTCATCCAGCATCTTCTGTGCCACATGCAGACTTTCAGCTGCTTTCTCAGTTCAGTGCACAGAGCCCACTTAAAGGGTTATAGCTTTGCCTTTATAACAGCCATTTTCAGGGCAGTTACTGAGCTACAGTGGTAATGGATCTAAAGATGCCTCCATACATTTGAATTTCAGCAAAGCACTCGGTAGTCACATAGGGACATGAAATCAAATCAAGTTATGCATTAGAACAGGCCAAAAGATGTCCTTCCTTACCTGATACAGCACACATGTAGGGCATTAGTGTCTTTATTCCTGTCCATGCCTGAATCCCACATATAATGTGTCTGTGTGTGTGCATGGGAATGGGGGTGTATATGTGCATATTTTCAAAAGCATTATTTGTAATTTGGAAGACGCTACATACAGAAAAATACGAGGATGAAATTTAACTCATTTTCCCACAATTCACCCATATGACCATTACTATTTCTGGTTATTTTTTTCCAATTATTTTTATGCAGCTGTTTCAAATTTAATTTTATTTTTATACACTTGTAATTACACCGCACATGTAATATCCTATGCTGTTTTGTGTACTCCACATTATTTCATAAGTATCTTTCCATCCTATCAGTTAGACTTTTTTTCTGATTGCCAAGGACTGTAAGGAAACCAAGACTTTATAATTTCATATGCCCCGAGGCAGGGCTGGCTTTGGGTGAGTGTAATTTGGTGGCTCAAACAATGACTAGGAACTTGGCTCTTTTTATCTCTGCTCTGGCTGGAAATGTACTACCTGGCACACACAGAAAGAGACAAACTCTGCCTCTTATTCATAAGGTGGGCAATTCCCCAAACATAGGAAAGAGTTTAGATGCTTGGCAGCTAAAATGAATCCTAAATTTGTACTATGATATTTCAGAAGACTGTTGTGAAATGTTGAATGAGATAATACGTGTACATGCTCAGCCCAGTGTGTGGCAAGTAGGAAGTGAGCCTGATAAACTTTCGGTTTTATGCTAATGATGATAAGAGAAGGAGAGGCTGCTAGTTGAGGATGATTAAACTCAGCCTCACTTGTATCTTGACTCACCGGGGAGAGGCAGTGAGCACTCTTAGGCTCAGGAGCAGGTCACTGGGTCGATTTAGAAATACAGGAACAGAGCGACAAGCTACACAAAGCCGTGGCAATAAGAACCCCAAAAACTGTGTGTTTCTATTGGCTGTGAAAACTATACAGGATGAACCACTGGTTTCTTTAACAAAGAAATTGTAAGGAAAAATAATGAGATGGAGGAGGTCTTTTATATTAAAGGGATACAAAATGTATCAACAACTTGCAATGTATGAACCTTAAGCAGATCTAACTCAGTGCACAAGGGTCCCAATTGCTCCACATCCTCAACACTTGTTATTTTCTGGGTTTTGTTTGTTTGTTTTGATAGTAGCCATCCTAATGGGTGTGAGGTATCCATAGTTTTGATTATTATACAGATTTTACTTGTATCATTAACTAATTGTGTTATGTGCATTGATGTGTCTTTAAAATTAGATTATAAGTATTTTTTAGGGCAAGGTCCCTGTCGCATACATCTTTTATTACCCAAAAATGCCTACTAAGCACTCTGAACGTAGAAGTGATCAGCATGATTGTTTGACACTGCAGTTATATCCATTCAGAATGCTAGTATGTGCAGCAGACTGCTACTATACTTTTGTAATTGTTTTCCACAAAGACCTTTAACACAAAGGAGAAGTTTTAAAACATGTTCCGCTGAAAAATAAACTACTGAGTTTAGAAATTCATTTAATTAGCAAGCATTAATTGAACACCTAGATGCTGGCAATTCAGTGGTGAATAAACCTGATTCAGTTCCTCTCTCATGAAGCTTTTTTCATTTTAGTTGAAGTGAAAGTCATTAAATAAATTTAAACAACTCACCATTCAATTACAGTCATGGTAAGTGAAGTTCAGGAGGCTATGGGAGCATATATCAGGAATGCTTGGTATAAAGGCAAAAGCAGCTCCATCTTGGATGCTCATCCATCCGCCATGTTGACTTATGATTAACACTCATTCCAGGAATACCTCTAAGCCTTCTACTTCCACCTACTTACTGTGAATCCTGCTCTTAGGTCAAAACAACCCTGATGTTATTATAAATCCTGCCTTTAGGCAAATTCCTTATGCTATACAAGCTTTGGGTCTGGGGGTAACATGCAGGGATCCACCATCACATCTAGCAGCCACTTGAGACATGGCTTCTGTTCCTAAGTCCCTGTTAAATACTTCTTGGTGGGAAGCTAGATTCATCAGCCTCTTTCTTTGGCTTCTGAGCTCCCTTGGACTTTAGGGGTAGGTTTGCACAGACCTGTTAACTATAAAACACTGGGTGTGTTCTGGGGGGTCAGAAATGATAAATAAATGTTAGCTAGGAGAAGATTATGTGGGGGGAGAGCCCTTGAAGTGGCAGAAACAGCACGTGCAAAGGCCCTGCAACAGAGAGGAGAGTGGTCCCCTTGGGCATATGAGAATAGTTTGCATCTACCCCATAAGGAGCAGGAGCCCTAGGAAGTCAAACGTTGGCCTAGTGCTCCCATACAACAATACCATCACCTCTACTCTCCTGCACTAAGGTGGTATAGGGACATTCTTAGCACCTTGCTAGGCTGCTTCCAAGCAGGGTACCCAGGAGCCAACTATCCTTAGATCTTCAAATGTAAGGGTTCGTGGGGCAATGAACGCGGTGAGGCACAGTTCTCTTCTTCTCCCAGCAAAGCTTTATCCTGCTCTTGCCTCAGCTTGGACTCTGCTTATGAAATAAGGTGAGGGGCCAGGAGGTTGGGATCTCACGATGGGACACTTGATTTCTGTCTCTCCATCTGTCCCACTGGGTTGACAGAACTTAAGGATCTAGAATCTTTGTTTCACTAGCAGTGTGAGGTTGTTCATGGGGGAGAACAACAGAACCTGCCCTAAAATGCCACAAGTTATTTATGAGTTAGATGCAAATTAATGCTTCACATATCCACACCACAGGCTTTGAGCCCACACATGGTGTTAAGAGGGATGATGAAATTCGACCCAGGGGAACAATCAGTGCACATTTCTCCCTCTGGGAAGACTGATGATATTCAATAAAAGGAAAAAGAAATGATTCCTAAAGTTCTCCCTCAATTTTCAGTCATAAAACCTTTATTCACTTGCTGGGCAGATGGAGCTAAAACCATTCCCTTAACCAGGAATGTACAAGAGGGAAGTGACACCGTGTGGGTGCCAATGTTCCTGTGGGGGATGCATACAGCTAATTAAAACCATAGGTCACTTTGCCTACACTGCACCGTGCAAACAATGCTGGGGACGATGCAATCCAACCAAATTAAAAAGCAACTCGTTTCCCCTGCAGATGATTTGTAGGGCAAGACAATGCACCTTGAATAAATACCATTGAATTTACACCTACATCTAAAGACAAACACTTCATGATGTAGCGGATTCGGCTTCAGCTCAAGGACAATGCAGCCTCATACCCAAAGTGACCTGGGGGTGAGATGGTGAACCTGCTTGGCCCACTTGATTACAGATTGACCCAGGATTCTCCAAGTTGGCTTGCATATGAGGAAATATGTGATAGTAATTATTATTCTAGAAAGCCCTGGGGAGAATGAGATTAAAATCAGGAAGAGAGGGTCCTCAATCATTTCTGTTCTCATAGCTATTGTAAGAACTATTTCAGAATTCTTATCGCACCATGATATGATTCTTGTTTTCCTAGAAGAAGGAAGAGCAACCAATGGACCGTGTGTGCAGTCCTTGTGTGACCCTTCTTGCTTTGTGATATTGCACTCAATCAGTTTTCTGGACAAAAGTTAAAAAACCGCAACTTTGAACAGAAGTACAGTGTAGAGGTTGAGAGAAAAGATTCTGATGTCCAAATGACTGGGTTTGAATCAAATATCTCACACACACACACACACACGTATGTAGTCATGTACTACATAATGACATTTTGGCCAATGACAGACTGCATATACAAGGGTGACTAGGCACAGTGGCTCATGCCTGTAACCCCAGCACTTTGAGAGGCTGAGGTGGGAGGATGACTTGAGCCCAGGAGTTCAAGACCAGCCTAAGTAACATAGTAAGACCCTGTCTCTATTTTTTTTTTTTAGAAGATCACCATACCGTGTTTTTAGCATATCTCTTTGTATTTATATATGTGTAGATACACGAATAACATTGTGCTATAATTGCTTGCAGTATTTGGTACAGTAACATGCTGTGCAAGTTTGTAGCCCAGGAGCAATAGGCTATATATACCCTGTAGCCTTATACGCTATAGTCTATACATCATAGGTGTAATAGGCTATAACATCTAGGTTTGTATAAATATACTCTACCATGTCTGCACAGCAACAAAATCACCAAAGAACACAATGCGTTGTGACTGTATATGTAAATGTTTGTGCATGGATAGATGGATGAGTGAATGGATACAGCCTGGATGGTTGTGAATGGATAAACGGGCAAGTCCTTTAATCTTTCTGTGCCCTGGTCTCTCCACATTTAAAATGAAGTGTTGTGATGAATAAGTCAACAGAAGTTATAATGCTTTTAGACCAGAGCCTGGCACATAGTAATCTCAGTGTAAACGTTACCTATTATCATTTGTTAAATACATGAAAAGATTAAAAGGTTGGTGGTTAAAATGCAACACCAACTTTCTTGCTACACACTTATTCAATAGGTAGGTAATCGAAAAGGGTGGGAAAGTAACTCTTTCCCATGAAGCACAAATAAAGATATTCTCTTTTGAATGATTAAAAAAAAATGCAGCTCCTGGACATTTATATTTTATTTCAAAAATGGACCTTAGGTATAAAAGGCAGTGTTTTTTGTTTGTTTTTACTGTCTTAGTCTTCTCATTACAGAAGCTTTGATCTCTACTATTTACCACGGTATCCAGAGCAAAATAGGAGAAGGCAGACAGGCAGGCAGGCAGGGAGGGAGGGAGGGAGGAAGGAAGGAAGGAAGGAATAAAAGAATGGAAAGAAGAAAGAGAGGAAAGGAAGGAGGGGAGGAAAGGAGATATGTATATGCAATATCCAGCTCTCTTTAGATCAGCTGTTGAATATTTGTTAGATGCAGTGATTTTTAAAATTTCTGCTCATCAGAGGCAGATTCAAACCAGAAAAAGTGCCACATTATTTTTCAAACAACAGATTCTCCACTGATGGAATCCAAGTGGAATGAATGAATATGAACCTGAACAAAACGTAGCTGCAGTGTCAGGATTCTTCATGAAATGACTATAAAGCCAAACAGAAGCTCTGCCACAGGCTTCCTCTTCTCCCGTGCCCCCCAGCTTATCCTTACAGCTCACCCTTAAAAATCTTTGTTTCCTGCCATTATTTGATATGAGGCTAACGAGAATTTCCTTCATTTTGGCTGGTTCATCATTCTTTGTGGACTCTTGCAGTGACATTAATCAACTGTCACCTGCATGGATTTCTGCATCTGCTCTGATAATGGGTCTGCTTTTTCAAAAGTACACACAACACAGCCAAAGGAGTGGGCCCAGAGTGTGGCCCAGGGCAAGGGACACTGACCATAGTCAGAAAGGTGTCTTTTATTTTCACTTATCTTACTGGTCTTTACTATGTATGACCCAAAGCTTCCACAAAGCTCCATTTTCCCCATTCTGTCCCATAACAGTATGTGTGAGTGTGGAGCAACTGGTCAAATAAAGTGGGATGTATAAAAATATTTCCCAAACCTGTAAACCTCCATGCATGTGTTTGCATGCACACACACACATCCACACGATTATTATTTCTGTTACCTTGGAAAGCACCACTTCTAAGAGTAGATGCTAAGCGTGAGTTAGTATCTACTATTAGATATTAAGGGTGAGTTCAGGTCTCCCCTTTAGCACCTAATAATTCTCTGACTTTTTTTGGACAGGATACTCAATGTCTCCAAGGCTTGACTTATTATTTATGAAGAGGAGTTTAGGGGGAAATTCCCCTGCAAAGTCTATAAGAATTCAGCAGGTTAAAATACATAAAGTGCTTTCTTCATGGGAGGTCTATCTGAAGGTGTAGTAGTTTTAAAACATGTTCACCAATTCATTGATAGTCATCAGGTGCCAGAGCCTGGGGCTGTGCTTGGCTTAGAAAGCTCTCCAGTGGGGGGTGCAGTTGTGTGGGTGGGGTATTAGATTCTTATTATTGCATCACCAAAGTGAAATAAAGCTGTAAATAAGATCCCAGACTCTCCAGATGACGTGGGCTTCCTGTGGCTGATAGAGACACCCAGATTTATAAAACAGAACCAAATGGCCATAGCAGGATGAGAGAAGAGAGGTCACACACTCCTTCATTCTTGGAAAGGCAGCTCTTGAAAAACATCCCACTCTCCATCCCTGAGCCAGAATCGTTCCTGTAACCAAAGCCAAGATAAACTGTGGCCCAAATGCCCACTCCCCCAGTCACCCAACCCTAATGTTTGGAAGAAACATCTGTCAGAGACTTCTGGTTTGGGGTTTGAAAACCACCCAATCAGGCCTCAACTATTTCCAACAATCAGAACTGAGCAAATCTGAATCCTTCATTTGCATAAACAGACTTGATTGAGAACTGAGGCAGCAACCTTTTCTGACGATGTCAGACCCTTCCTTTGTTCTTCTTGGAAGAGCATGCTGTCACTCGAATAAAGCCTGTGCCTCCCCCAGTCTGCATAGTATTTTTTTTTTTTTTTTGAGACAGAGTCTTGCTCTATTGCCCAGGCTTGGAGTGCAGTGGCTCGACCTTGGCTCACTGCAACCTCTGCCTCTCGGGTTCAGGTGATTCTCCTGCCTTAGCCTCCCGAGTAGCTGGTATCACAGGTGTGCACCACCACACCCAGACAATTTTTTGTATTTTTAAGAGACAGGGTTTCACTATGTTAGCCAGGATGGTCTCGATCTCCTGACTTCGTGATACACTCGCCTCGGCCTTTCCAAGTGCTGGGATTATAGGCGTGAGCCACTGTTCCTGGCAGTTTTTTTTTTAATGGAAAATGAAACTCTCCCTTTTTCCTCTGAAGATTTCATGGTCTTTTGTTAACACAAGTTACTAATGTAACAACTTAAAACTCTATTCCTTTATCAGGTCACAGTTCGGAGGAAGCCCAGATACGGTGTGGCTGGTGTTCTGCTCAGAATGGCTGAGTTCTCACCTGGGGGATCTAGGGGAAAATTCAGTTTCAAGCTCACCTTCATTCTCTGCTAAATTCAGGTCTCTGTGGTTGACAGACTGAGGTTCTCATTTCCTTGCTGACATCAGCTGGCTCTCAGCCCCAGAGTCCTTCTGCACCCTTATCATATAGCTCTCTCTCCTTTAAGTCCGCAAAAACGTGTTGAATCTTCAGGCTTCAAATCTCTGATTTCCTCTGCTGGCACCAGCCAGAGAAACGCCCAGATTTTATGGTAAGGTCAGGGCCACCTGGATAATATCTATCTTGAGGTCAAGTTAAAGTCATATAACATAACCTAATCACAAGAGTAGGAATCTTCTGCTATATTCACAGTCTTGGGAGTTATGCATGGCACATACAGATTGAAAGGCAGGAAATTTGGAATGCCATTCTAGAAGTTTGCCCAAACCAGGCAGGATTGCTGCTTCTCCCATGAGCACCCCTGGGGAGCCCTTAGAACAATTCTTTCAGCTGGTCCTCTTTCCCCTGCTCTTTGCCTTCCCTAAGAGTCCAATGCTGTCTATGGGAATACCATTCATTTATTCACTCATTTGCTTAGAAAACATTCATTGAGCACCTATGATAAGCATGTGCCAGTAAATGCACAAACATTATCTCTGTAGCAGCTGGATTATTACAGCAGCATTCACACTGGTCTTCCTGCTTCTACTCTTGCCTTTTTGTCATCTATTTCCTACACACATGCCTGATGATCCTTTAAAAAATTTACATAATGCCATTCTTCTGGTCAAAACCCTCTAATGACTTTCCAGCTCCGTTACAGTAAAAGCTCGAGTCCTCACCATGGCCTATAAGGCCTGAACCATCTGGCCCCCTGGAGCCCCTCTGACCTCACCTCCTATGCATCTTTCTCTCCTACTCTGCTCCAGCCACACTGGCTTGCTTGGTTCCTCCTCAGGCCACGTAGTCCTATGTCGTGACCTCAGCACATGCCAATGCCTCTCTCTAGACTGCCATTCCCCCACACCTGCAGGGCTGGCTTCCTTCACCTCTCTGCTCAGATGCTGTATTCTTAGTAATATCCTGAGACATTCCCCTGACCACTTTCTATGGAGTAGCACATCCATTTCCCTTTTCATTTCCCATCCTTTTATTTTTCCTCCATGGCCTTACCACTCTGGGGCATTTTATTTATGTACTTGTCAATCTGCGTCTCCCACCAGAATATAAGCTATACCAGCACAGAGACTGTCTTCTTTGCTGCTGTATCCCCAGAACATACAACATTTCCTGGCACACAGTGGTGGATGAATGTGCTATAAGTACCATGCTATATTCTGGGTATAAAGAGATGAATAGTGCCAGATTCTTTAGATTTTTTTTTTTTTTTTTTTTTTTTTTTGAGGTGGAGTCTCACTCTCTTGCCCAGGCTGGAGTGCAGTGGTGTGATCTCAGCTCACTGAAACCTTCACTTCCTGGGTTTGAACGATTTTCCTGCCTCAGCCTCCTGAGTAGCTGGGATTACAGGCACCTACCACCACACTCAGTTAATTTTTGTATTTTTAGTAGAGATGGGGTTTACCATGGTGGTCAGGCTGATCATGAACTCCTGACCTCAAGGGATCTGCCTGCCTCAGCCTCCCAAAGTGCTGCGATTACAGGCATGAGCCACCGCGCCCAGCCTAGAGTCTTGCATTTGAAGGAATTCATAACCGAGTGGCAGGAGAAGAGGCAGATGCCAGCAATCATGAGGGTGCTGCAAGACAAGGCCAAGGAGGCAGGGGCTGGGCCTGGATAATCACAAAAACCTTGCAGAGTAGTAGCAGTTGAGCCCATCCTGGAGGATGAGTAAGGGGTGCCTGGGGAGAGTGGGAGGGGAGGCCTCTAACATCCCCTCTCACTTCCCCTTGTCCCTCTGCTTCAGTCCTGCTGGTTGGTGGCTGTCCTTGATCCCCAATGGCTAGGGGTGGAGGTGGTGTGGACCTAGCTCGGGTCGCATGCTTCCTCAGAGTCAGTCACTGAGGCTGGGAAGATAGAATGATCTCATTGACCAGGCTTGGGTCATATGCTCCCCTTGGAGAATGAGAAGAAGAGGGAGGTTCACTCCTATCAATCACAGGGCCTGGGAGGAAGGGGGTTCCTAAAAGGAGAATTTAGCTGCTATTTCCATACAGTTAAATGAACAGTAGCCTGGCCAAACAACACAATGGTCTCTCTTTCTACTTTGTTATTTTCACATCCACACTTTTTCTTTGTTCTGTTTTCAGTTTTCCTGTACTTAGGAAACTGTATCCTAAATATGCCAGAACTCTTGTTCTGTGTCCAGCCAGGAAGATGTCACCGGATGCCAGTAGTGGCTGGGTGAGGGGGGACATTTAGGCGTGTGGCGCAGGAAAGGGTGGGGTGAGGGGTGTAGAGTCATCTCTGCTTCTGTCCTACTGGGTTACTGGCAGGATGGAACATTGTTCTGCACAGAGATTAGAACCCAGGGTATGAAGGGCTCAGACTTTAGGTACAGACTGCATTGAACAGTCATTCTATAAAGACCGCTGAAAAGACTACAGGCTACAACAAAGTATTAGCCTTTGCCTTGTTTGTAAGAAGGAAATATCTTGTTTAACTGCATAAAACCTTCAGTTTACTTCCCATATATTCCTTTAACAGTTTGATGACCATCCATCCTGGTTTGCTTGGGATTGAAGGGCTTCCTAAGACACAGAACTTGCAGTTTAAAAATCAGGACAGTCCTGGGAAAAGGGTAGATATGAAAACAAAATAAACAGTGTTTTTCAGACTTTAGGGTATTTCATGATTGCAGAGACTGTAGAGTTGTATCTACAAACTGTTTTAATAAAGAACTGTACTGCATCCTGCCAAAAATGAGGCTGCACCCAGGTGTTGCAGGAAGAAATCATTGTAATCACCTGTTCCTTAGGTAATTCTACCTTGTGTGTTAGCTCAGGCTACTATAAGAGAGTACCACAGATGGGTGGCTTAAACAAACAAAAAAAATTTACTCCTTGCAACTCTGGAGGCTGAAGTTTAAGATCAGGGTGTCATCATGATCAGGTTCTTGGGGGAAGGCCCTCATCTTGATTGACAGATAGTAGTCTTGTATCTTCACAAGGCAGAGAGCACAGAGATGGAAAGCAAGTTTTCTCCTGTCTTTTTGTAAGGGCACTAATCACATTCATGAAGGCTCCACTCTCACGACCTAATTACCTAATTGCTTCCCTAAGGCCTCACCCTTTAATATCATTACCTTGTGGATTGAGATTTCAACAATATGAATTTGTGGGGGGGTACACAAACATCAATCCATTGGATGTTGATTAGATAAGAAGCACAAGTTAGATTCAGTATGGTACAGTACTTTAAGAACCTACTTATTTTAAAATTAGTTTAAATTTCTGTTATCTTTTGTTGTTAATCTCTAAGAGATATAAGCTAATTTGTTGTTATTGATGCCTAATAACACATAGAGGAAAGAGATTAAGCATCAAATCAATGAATTTTCTAACATGAAGATACCCATGTAATCCAAATAATTCATTTTTCATGATAAAGAACATTCAACTTTGGAAGTCTTTTTTTCTGTTTTCTGAGACATCAATTCACTGTACCTGGATTGTATATATCTTTGAGCTACTAAAATTGATGCCAGAATTCCAGGCACAGCATCAAAACAAAATAACCCAACTTCTGGTGGGCCTTGCAAATCCAAACTGCTTTTCAGTGATGGAAAATGCTGCATGATTTACATTTAAAATTAACATTTTTGATACAAGAGATACATATACTTCCCACTCTTTTTTGGAAGCTCCTCCTATGGATTTACTTTGCTTTATCAGCTTTTCATTGTACTCAACATGCATGGAGTGCAAAATAAATCAAGGTAGAAGGCCCTATATTACCAGTTGAGATAATAAATATTGTTGTAATAATATAGCATTACAAATGTTGCAGAAATAATGGTGATGACAGCTATATTTTACAAATCCAACTTTGTTTTTTAGATAATCAGTGGATTGGCATATGTCTCAGGCTAAAGGGAAACCAGAAGATCCACGTGTGGGCACAAACCAATCAAGTTGAGCACTCACTGAATTGCTTTCACAGCCAGGATGGGGAATGATTGACCACAAATCAAGCTGTACACATGTTAGACTGCAAGAGTTTACAGGTAAATATGGCCCAAGGCCACTGCCACGGCATTCGTTGACTGGAACATTTGCAGTGGTGAAGTGAGACGGAGAAGCTATTTAATTCTTTGCCAGAGGAGATCCTCCAGCTAGGTCTGGCTTTGGTATACACTTTAATGTGAAGGAAAAGAGGGAAAATTGGGCTTGCTATGCATGGCTGAGGATGGGAAGTCAGCCCACACCAGGGGTTCTCAACCCTAGTGCAATTTGGGAACTTCCTGGAGTTTAGAAAGAAGAAAAAGAACACAGATGCTCAGGACTCGTCCAAGACCAATTACTCATGTTAAACAAGATTTATGGGAGGCCATTGTTTTGGACTAACCTCTAGTACTAGGTCCTAGCAGACTAGACCAAACCAGAATGGAGTCATTTGTGCCAAGTGCCATGTAACCAAAATGAACTTTGAAACAGGCCAGTTTTCCCAAAAAACAGGAGATCCTAGTCAACCTGAGTCAGTACACTAACGAAGTCCAAACTTTTACCCTATAAGGAAAATAACTTTGAAATACCCACCTTAGTTGTTTGTTCTGTTCTTCAGCCTTTTTTTGCCCATAAAGCCAACCTCCTCTGCGCAGCTCATTGGAACATTCTATTTGCTTTATAGAATGATGTTTCCCGATTCTAGATCCCAAATATAAGCCAGTTAGATTTTTTTTTTTTTTTTAAAGACAAGAGTTTCGTTCTGTTGCCCAGCCTGGAGTGCAGTGGCATGATCTCGGCTCACTATAACTTCTGCCTCTTGGGTTCAAGCGATTCTCCTGCCTCAGCCTCCCAAGTAGCTGGGACTACAGGCACGCGCCACCATGCCCAGCTATTTTTTTTGTATTTTTAGTAGAGACGGGGTTTCGCCATATTGGTCACGCTGGTCTAGAATTCGTGACTTCAAATGATCCTCCCGCCTCGGCCTCCCAAAGTGCTAGGATTACAGGCGTGAGCCACCGCGAGCGGCCGCCAATTAGATCTTTAAACTAAACTTGTAATTTTGTCTTCTGACAATTCCTATTACTGCAGGTGAAACCCAGGCATCAGAGCAAGTGTAAAACTCCCCCAGCTGATTCTACTCTGCAGGAATGGTTGAGAACACAGTTGGAGTTATTACCTTGGCATCTCCCTTTGAGGAATGCTTCCAGGACCCAAACTTTCTACGAAAGGGCTGTCCCTGCAGCCTGGGGCAATTTCAGCTCCTAGGTCCGGGTTCCAGGGCAGAACTTGGGTGATGGCGCTCACTTCAAGCAGCAATAGTTTAATAACGGACGTTCCCACACACTTATTTCTGCAAAAACCCCACAAAAGCCCAGAACCCAGAATGAAACTTAGAGACCTCACAACCCGCTCTCTTAGGAACTGCCAGTGCATCGGCACAAACGCCGAGGGCTGAGTGCGCAGGACCAGACTGAGGACGCGGGAGAAGGCGCATGCGTGGTCTTGAGGGCGGTGCTTCCGGTCGCTGCACGCACCGCTGGGGGGGCGGGGCCTGCGATACGCGGTGGGCGGGTCCTGAATCGCGACCCTAGCCCGGATCTGACCTGGATTGCGACCCCAACCCGGACTGGTACCCTGACCGCGACCCCTACCCCTGCCCACCCGCATGGCCCGGCACGTGTTCCTAACCGGGTCCCCAGGTAACCCTGCGGGGATCCCCCACCTCTGAGAGGTCGAGGGGGGTGGGAGCGCGCGGGCTGGGGGCGACCCTGTGCTGTCGGGGAGGGTCCCCGACTCCAGGGTTCTGGCCTCTGAAGTTCCCAATTTAAATGGCGGGCTTGGTAGTCTGAAGCGTTTATACTCTTTCCCGGAAAACGTGACTTAAACGACTAAGGGCCCAAAGGATTATAACACACTTGTGAGGGGGTCCTAGACCGGCTTCCTGATGAAGGGCTGAAACCTCAGGGGCCAGCGGCAGCGGTAACTCCTTACTGCAGTACTGACATTGTGGTCTGCACAAACGGTATTTCAAGAGATCAGCAGCAACAGCGATGTGAAGTGGGGGATGTTTGATTTCTACTGATAGTCCCAGGTACTTCTTTATTGTGGCTCTTTGCTACATTCATAGTGCAAAGAAATGGAAAATTTTCGTTGGAGGATAACGAAATTGAAGATGTAACCCCTTTTTCCCATCTAAGTTCATCCCCCTATCCCCATCCCCATCTCCATCCCCATGAACTCCCTCCACAGCTGAGGCCACAGGTGGAGCAGCTTTGGTACCTACAGGAGCCCTTCTCAGACGCTCTTGCTTGTTCCTGTCGCTGTCCCCCCACCCCAATGTCTGTCAGATCCCTCAACCCTGTGGCCTGTGGAGTTCTCATCTGGGAAATAGGATAGCATTGAGGGCAGATGAGAGGTGTAGGAGGAGATACTTTTAAATAAAGGTGCTACCCATGTATCAAGCATTGCTAAAAAGGACGGGTAGGAAGGTGGTGGTCACATCAGATAGGCTAAAAAATAATGGTGGGCTAAAGGGCTTCAGCTCCTTTGCAAGGCAAATCTAATTTTGAAGTTTATTGTGGACTCAGATATCAAAGACTGTAACCCTGGATCTAGAAT
This sequence comes from Ateles fusciceps, assembly GCA_036589455.1. Taxonomy (NCBI): domain Eukaryota; kingdom Metazoa; phylum Chordata; class Mammalia; order Primates; family Atelidae; genus Ateles; species Ateles fusciceps. Next base: position 3,719,698 of record JAZHEH010002229.1, read on the forward strand.
TCTTTTTTACTTTATTTTAATGTTTATGTTCAGCCTTAAGTAGCAAAGCCTACACCGAATATTGCAGACTTTGGAATTCTATCGGGCATTGGAGGGGGGCAAATGGGGAGCAGATGGTGAGGAGGAGGAGGAGTAGGAGGGTGGTTTGAGAAATGCCTGCTATCCACAGTCACTCCTAAGTATTGCAAAGAACTGTTTTCTGAAAGTTGGTTTGTCAATCCTTTATTTGAAACTTGGAATGCAGTTTGATACTCAGCAGGCTGACCCCAAGATATCTGTGTGTTTTATAATGGAGGTGTCCTGTTACCCTGATTGTATTGGTGGTGATTCTTGTTTCTGCCTTCTTATCAAAATCTTCTGTAAACTAGTTGAAAGACTCAAATAATTCTACAGTGTAGCTCTCTTAAACCTGTCCTCAAACCCATGCACCTGCCTTTTCTCCTCCTCTTCCTCATGTAGTTACAACGTAATTTTCATTAGTCAGTGTTTATAGTATTATGGCTATGTACATAATCACAACAGAGGCACGTAGTAATCTTTTTTTTTTTTTTTTTTTTTTTTAGACACAGTCTTGCTCTGTGGTCCCAGGCTGGTGTACAGTGGCGTGATCTTGGCTCACTGCAACCTCTGCCTTCCACGTTCAAGCTGTTCTCCTGCCTCAGCCTCCCAAGTAGCTGGGACTACAGGCGCGTGCCACCACGCCCAGCTAATTTTTTTTTTTTTTTAATAATTTTAGTAGAAATGGGATTTTACTGTGTTAGCCAGGATGATCTTCACCTCCTGACCTGGTGATCTGGTGGCCTCAGCACTCCCAAAGTGCTGGGATTACAGAGGTGAGCCACTGCGCCCAGCCGTAATCTATCATTTTTCCATTTATTTATTTATTTTAAAGAGAGGATCTCGCTCTGTCACCCACACTGGAGTGTAGTGAAACAATTATAGCTCAGTGCATTCTCAAACTCCTGGGCTTAAGTGATCCTCCCGCTTCAACCTCCTGAATAGCTGGGGCTACAAGCGCATACCACCATACCCAAGTAATTTTTAAATTTTTTGTAGAGACCTGTCTCTTGCTATGTTGCCCAGGCTAATCTCCAACTCCTGGCCTCAAGTGATCTTCCCACCTGGGCCTCCCAAAATACTGGGGTTATAAGTGTGAGCCACTTAATCCCTCCTTCTTTTCTTCTTACTAAGATAGGGTCTCACTCTGTCGTCCAGGTTGGAGTGCAGTGGCACAATCTCAGCTCACTGCAACCTCCATGTCCCGGGCTCAAACGATCTTCCCACCGCAGCCTCCCTAGTAGCTAGTACTACAGGTGTGCACCACCATGCCCTCTAATTTTTCTTTTTTTTTCCTTTTACACACAACTTTTTTTCCCCCATTAGGAGTTATTATCTGATGTTTTTATTTGCCTGGTTTCTTTCTGTCTTCTCAACATGTTCAGACCATCAGGTAATGTCTCAAAGAGCTCACTTTTTGTTACATATCCTCTTAGTATCCCTGGCACTTAGCATTTTTTCCCATTTCCAACTGTCTGTACCCATGACTCATCTTGGAGGGCTTTCTCTGGTCCCTGGAGCCCACTTGACCTGCACACAGAGCAGGCCCAAAGAGCCAGGGAATTCCTGTGCCCAGGGGAGTAGCCTTCAACCTGTGATTGGTGAAAGTTAGTTGATAAATTCCCTACTTCCTCACTCCTCAGACAGGATAACTGAGCCACTTGCCCTGACTTATGCCTTAGGATTCCCCAGTGGGATGAGGCTCCAGCTGCCCCCAGTGGAACTTGCTTGATAGTGCACCTCGTGCTGGTGTCTTCCCGCCCTTCTGACTTTCTTCCCTACCAGCCCATCATGTTGTCAACTTCCCACGTTAAACTACCTGCACTTGAACTTTATCTGAGGGTCTGCTTAGGGGGAGAACCAGAAACAAAATATTCCAGAGCTTTCTGATCTGTTTGTGCCTGGTATACAGCTGTCATCTCGATGTCTCTGGGTCATTTCTCATCCAGACAGCATTGGGGTAGCAGCTTAACTAATGAAGAAAAAATTAACTGAAAGAAGATTCCTAGAGCTGAAGAAGCCAAAAGGAGCTTGGTCCAAATGCTTCCTATTTATTGCTGCACTGTGTGCTACACAACATGCAGTCCCCACAGTATACCCTTTGTGAACAGGAATAGTTACCGTTGCTCCATTTCATCTTTTTCAAAATACAAACAGCGTTGTTTTTTTTTGTTAGGATAAGAGTAAGACCCATTCAGTATAAGAATTTAAAAAACCAAGAAAGTTTTAAGGAAGAAAGTGACAATTACAGGGAATTGCAACTTAATAGAAATCATCTCTGTAAATCTTTGTTCTGTAATCTTGACATTATTTTCTGTAGACACATATGTACTTCGCCATTTTTTAAAAAGCATAATGGAATGGTTTCTGCTATTACTTAACCTGCTTTTTTCATATATTTTTATCATATATTGTGGTCTATTTTCCATGCTAATAAATACACATAAGCAATATATATATATGTATGTGTGTGTGTGTGTATTTTTTTTTTTTTTTTTGAGATGGAGTCTCACTCTGTCACCCAGGCTGGAGTGCCGTGGCGTGATTTCGGCTCACTGCAACCTCCACCTCCTGGGTTTATGTGATTCTCCTGCCTCAGCCTCTTGAGTAGCTGGGTCTACAGACGCATGCCACCACACCTGGCTAATTTTTTGTATTTTTAGTAGAGACAGGGTTTCACTGTATTAGCCAGGATGGTCTCGATCTCCTGACCTTATGATCTACCCACCTCAACCTCCCAAAGTGCTGGGATTATAGGCGTGAGCCACCGTGCCCAGCCAGCAATATATTTTTTAATGGTTGCATGGTATTCCTGCGTATTTATGTGTTATTATATACATGGTGCCGTGAGTTAACATTTCCTCACTAATCAGCATTTAGGTTGTTTTCAGTGTTTTGCTATTATAGAGAACATTGCAGTAACTGTCCTGTTGCACACATTTTGTTGACACCTAGTCATGAACTGCAGGGTGCTGTAGCAGGCATATTGAAATTGCCCTTCGGAGAAGGAGTACCAGCTTACACATTCAGCAATGCCATTACTTGCATTAAACAGATTCTTCAGTGACTTTCCTAAAGCAGTTGTTACTGAGGGCCAGGGCTGGATTAGAATTTCATCATTTTATGTTCCACACAATTCTCCTACCAGCCACCTGCTCACTGTGGCTCACTGTAGCCAGAATCCTCTTGGGTTGCTGTTCATGTTCCAGAAGGCCAGGTGCTATTACTTTAATGTGAAGTGTGAAGATAGATACATTAAATTAGAATAATGGATCATATTTTATGTCAAGGAGGGTTAAAAGAGTGGGTAGTTCTAGAAATAGCATGATTTACAACTCTGTAGTGTCTCAGAATAGCTCACTTGCAGACACGCTAGTTTTCTCTCTCTTTCCATTGTTAGGTAGTCATGATGCCACTTACTTAAATCCATATTGGGAACAAGGCTTATATTTTAAAAAGCTCAGTTTCTTCATCTGCAAAATACGCATAAGGATGGTAACTGCCTCAGAGGATGGTTGTGAGGACTTAACCAAGACAGTGCTTCTGAAGTGGGCTACGACAGTGTCTGGCTGCATGATGTCGGTGTTAGTGTTACTATATTAGGTAGCACCTGTTGGTGCTTGCCCGTGACTTCATCAGAGTAGTCGACTGGCCAGGCTGGATGGAAAGGAAGGGTCAAGGTGGGGGAGGATGAGAGGGTGGAGGTGCATAGGTTCAAATTAGGGAAGGTGTGGGGGGTAAGGTGAAGAAATGCTTAGAGACCCTGAAGAAGATGATGTTGGACCTGACAGGCTTGCTGTTATGAACAAGTTTGAAAGTGACCATTAACAGGGATGTTAATGGTATTTAATAGACATGTTTTCAGGAGATATAGCAATGTAAATCCAGGGAGGAGTAAAGTGATTTTCCCACTGTTAAGTGTAGGTCCGTTTGTAATCTCTTGAAAGCTGAAATCTTAAATTCCCAGCCCCTGACTCAGGTGTGACCAGTGTTACTTCCTGGGCAGAAAAATGAGAACTGTAAACCATTTCACAGGATGCAAATGGCATGTGAGAATATCATCAGAAACCACTCAGTTCGTTCTGGGATTGTGTATGTGCAAAATTAATAATATTTCACAATTTAAAAATAAACCTCAAGATATCATTCACATTTTTATTATGCTTGTTGAATTATGCTTGAAATTAAGCATTTTAACACCTGGAGCAATCAAAATTAAATTGAAGTTAATATTCATAAATCCATTTACAGCCCATTTCTCTACCCACCGTAATTGCTGTCTCAGAGTCAACAAGTGCTGTGTATGCTCTAGCAAGGGAGTGATTCCTAATAGGCTTTTCTTCTTTTTTTTCTTTTTATTTTAGGAGTTGGAAAAACAACATTGATCCAGAAAGCCAGTGAGGTTTTAAAATCCTCTGGTGTGCCTGTCGATGGATTTTATACAGAAGAAGTCAGACAGGGAGGGGAGAAGAATAGGATTCGATGTCGTCACGTTGTCCGGCACCCGGGGGCCTTTATCTAGAGTTGGGTACTGATATTTCATTTCTGTGTTGTTTTATTGTCTAAGCTCCCCTTCCATCTGTGCTTTGGGAGCTTTTCAACAAGAGCTAAATTCACCGAAAGCAAATACTCTATTGGGTTCTTGGATGCCAATCTGCTTTCCCTTTAGGTTGAGAGTTTCTCCCTGGGCACAAGGTTGAGCCAAATGATATCTATCCTGAAGAATCTTGGGCCTTTAGGGATTTCTCAGAGAAAGAAGACAGAATGAAACCATCACATGAAAAAAGTCATATTTTACTTAAAACTTATTCACCAAGTTATAAACTCCGCTCACTTTATAATTATTAGTCCTGTTTCTAGTGCCACTTTTCAAAGACTGTTGATGCAGTAGCTGCTTGGAGCTTATGCCCTTGCCATACCACAAGGCCCATTGTTGGAGGTGTGGATGCTTAGGGTAGGTCTGTTCAAAGCAGAGAAAACCTGATCAGCTTTGCAGAGCACTGCATTTTGTTTTGGTAATTTTTAAGGTTGACTTAGCATATGTGGAATGCTAGAGGCTCAGTGGAGCAGCTAAAACCCAGAAATCAATACTGGAGTTTTCAACAAAGAACACAATGTCTTTTCCTTCAGGTTACAGCCTCCACCTGGAAAACGTGAATGCCGAGTTGGGCAGTATGTGGTTGACCTGACTTCTTTTGAGCAGTTGGTGCTCCCTGTCTTGAGGAATGTGAGTATGTGGTTTCTGCTTTTTGAACCCATTTGCTTTTAATGCACTATGGGAATTGCTAGCCATGGAAACAGAATGCCTTTTGCTCTTAAAGTTCCCAGTTTTGCATTTTACAGTTTAAAAGTCATCAGGTGATTGAGTCTTAATAAGCATAAACAACATAATTTGCTGTCACTCTGAGCTACAAGTAAATTCCTATAAATTCAGTACAAATAAATATTTTATTTCGGAAAGGCTCTTGATGCCCAGGTGCCAACATTCCCAAAGACAGGTCTTTCCTCCGTCTTCTCACATTCATGTCTTAACCTGGTTTAAGCACAACAAACATTTAGGAAGAAAAAATGTCATTATATATACATAATCACCAGTTATCAAATGCCTAGGAAGTACTGTAAGCAGTTAAGACATTATATCATTATATTACCTTTTTCAAAAAAGAAAGAAACAACTTTATTGACATCTTACAACTTCTTCCTTTCTACTTTTAATGCCTTTTATTTCATTTGCTTGCCTAATTGCCCTGGCTAGAACCTCCATTACAACATTGAATAAAAGTAGTGATAGTAGATATCCTTGTCTTATTCCTAATCTTAGGAAGAAAATATTTAGTCTTTTACCATTATGTATGATGTTAAATGTGTCTTTGTATAGAGTTTATGCAGGTGTCTTTTGTTGGGGATTTCTGCGTCTGTATTCACAAAAGATAGAGTCTGTAGCTTTCTTTTCTTGGGATATTGTTGTTTAGTTTTGGTATCAGGTTAATACTGGTCTAATAGAGTGAGTTAGGAAGTGTTTCTTTCTCTTCTAATTTTTGGAAGAGTTTGTGAATGATTGGTATTAATTTTTCTTTGAATGATTGATGGAATTCACTAGAGAAGCCATGTGGGCTAGGTTTTTCCTTGTGAGAAGCTTTTAAATTACCAATTCAATCTCTTCTTATAGGTCTGTTGATTTTGTAAGTTTTGTTGAATCAGTTGTGGTAATTTGTACCTTTTAGTAATTTGTCCATTTCATCTGAAGTATCTAAGTTGCTGGCATACAGTTATAGATTCACCCATAATGCTTTTTATTTTGTAAGATTGGTGGTATTGTCACTTCTTTCATTCTTTATTTTAGTTATTTAAATCTTCTCATTTTTCTTGGTCAGTCTAAACGTTTGTCAATTTAGATGATCTTTGCAAAGAACCAACTTTTGTTTTATTGAATATGTATTGTTTTATGTACCTATTTATCAAATATTAAGTACTGTGTATACAGTCATGAACAAAACAGACATGTTTCCTACTCTCTCAAAACTGTTAGTCTAGTGGGAAAGGTAGACACTAAATAAATTTATACTTGTCATTAATGCTGTGACAGAAAGAGCAGGGTGCGATGAGAGAGAGGGACAGGAAGAACTGACTTGAGAGCAATGGACCAGGAAAGAGTTCTGAGAAGATGACATTTAAACAGAAAGGAAAAGGTGAGAGGGCATTGGAGAGAGAGAGTTAGTATTGGGGTATTTGTATGTGTCAGGGCGGGGAGGTCTGGGGATAATATTCTAAATGGCAGGAACAGATACGTTAAGACCTCAGAGCCCTGGAGCAGGAGCAGGTGAAGAAGGTGAATTTGGTAAGGTGGGGGCCATGTGATGCAGGGTTCTGTGGACCATGTTAAGGAATGTGAGTGTTATTTAATCTTTTGTAGACTTACTACTTTGATTTGTGAAAATTAAATGGTACAGATATGTCTCAAAAACCAATTTTAAACCATCCAGAGGTTTCCATGGCACCAAGGAGTTCAAGGTCTTTCTAGTGGCCAAGAAGACCCTGTGATACCTGGCCTTACTAACCTCTGACCTCATCTTGCCATTCTTCAGCCACACTTGTTCAATCATTTCCAACACATGCCAGCCTGACACTCATTGGCACTTGCCATTTTCTTTGGTGAGCACACTGTCTTCTAAGATCTTTGCCTCTCTGTTCCTTGGCATTCAGAGCTCAGCTGAAGTATGCAGTGGCAGTTGTCCAAAGGCTGCTGAAGATTTTAGCTATAGCCTGCTGAGGATCGTTCTAATCTCAGAGGGCTGGTGGTATCTTATGGTCTGTTTCAGCGGGGGGTTGTGCTTCTTGGAACCCAACAAGTTCTCCTTTTCTTCCTATCCCCTATTTCCTCCTCCCACTTCCTTCTTCCCTAATTCCTTCCTCTTGGAACTTTCCCTCAGTTCCTGTGCTGGGGACTCTTGTGGCCGACGTGTTATAGGGGAGCAGAGAACATGGTACTTTTCTTTTGAGTTTTCCCATCACGTACGTTCCTCTCTACTTAAATGTTCAAAACGCAAGTGAAATACTTGAAATGAAATTCCAGGTGAAGATTCTGGTTTTAGGAACTGACTGCATCAATGCAAATAATTTTTTACTTAACCTGCTCAGACAGAGTAGACCAAATCCTGGGAGAAGAGTGTGCACAGGTGCTTAGTGTCTAGCTGCAAGATCATATAAGAGATCATGTGCTGACCAGATAAAAGCATGAATCTGTTTTCTAATTAAAAAATAAAGAAATACAGAATTCTCCCAACTTTTTATATTCTGATTACCAAATGCAGACATGCACATTCTATGTAGAAAAAGTTCCTAGCAGGGGATTTGATATGGTTGGCTCTGTGTCCCCACCCAAATCTCATCACGGATTAATCCTCATGTGTGGAGGGGAGGGACCTGGTGGGAGGAGATTGGATCATGGGGGTGGTTCCCCCAGGCTGTTCTACTGATAGTGAGGGAGTTCTCATGAGATCCAGTGGTTTCAAAAGTGGCAGTTTTCCCTGCTCTCTCTCCTGCCACCACATGAAGAAGATCCTTGCTTCCCCTTCGCCTTCCACCATGATTTTAAGTTTCCTGAGGCTTCCCCAATCATGCAGAACTATGAGTCAATTAAACCTTTTTTATTTATAAATTACCCAGTCAAGGTAGTGTCTTTATAGCAGTGTGAAAATGGACTAATAAAGGATTCTTACCCAGTCAGTGTCATGGATTTCTTTTCTGGAGCAGAAATTTTTCTCTCATCATACATATTTTACTGGAATGAAAGAAGGAGAAGGAATTGGTCTTTTGTCTTTATACTAAAAAATTAAAATAATTGGGCAACAAAACTGGAGAGTATAAAGAGATCATTTTTGATACTGGCAATGAAAACAACCAAGTAAACTGGAAGCTTTAGAAACTCTTTATAAAGGGACACAGTGTTAGTTATAGAGCCTGGGATCTATGAAAACATAAACTCTGATAATAAGAAATATCCATTGTGTGTAAGAAATTTCACTATGTATGAGTAAAAGTTTGAGGTGTGTGTGTCTGTGTTTTAATACTAAAAAAAAAAATAAGAAAAAAAGTACTTTTCTGATTAGGCCAAGCCTATTTGCAGGTGGGGGAAGTGAGAATGTGGATGGGACCTGTCATAGTGGCCCACACCTGTAATTCCATCTCTTTGGGAGGCTGAGGCAGGTGGATCACTTGAGGCCAGGAGTTCGAGACCAGCCTGGCCAATATGGTGAAACCCAGTATCTACTGAAAAAAAAAAAAAAAATCAGCTAGGGATGGTGGCATGTGTCTGTAGTCCCAGCTACTCAGGAGGCTGAGGCAGGAGAATCACTTGAACCTGAGAGACAGACGTTGTAATGAGCCAAGGTGGCGACATTGCATTCCAGCCTGGGCAACAGAGCAAGACTCCGTCTCAAAAAAAAAAAAAAAAGAATGTGGTCAGGAGCTGAAGAGCAACTCGAGGTGAGGGATAGGCTCAGGAGGCCCAGGCACAACCCAGGCCCACCTTGCGGAGCTGCTCTGATTATGTTTCTTTAGGCAGGAATGGAGCCTGAGCATCATGGTCGCTCATGAGAAATAAAGAAAAATAGAGCATATGTGGTAAGCGTTCTAGACTCAGGAAGATTTTTAGAAAGCCTTTAGTGGGGTTGACTGTTATTTTTTTCGTTCCATGAGTTAACTCTTTCCTTGTTTGTCAACATTTATTATTTTCTTGAGTATTCAAGTTCTAGATATTCATGGTAAAAAATTATAACAAATGTAAAATAAAAATAAAAAATACAATGTGAATAACTCATCTTATCACCAAGTTAGCCAGTGTTAGCATATTTTGTTTCTGCTCCTTTTGTATACCTAGTTTGTTTATTCAGTCATTCAAGATCAGGGAAAATGTTGTGTTTAGTTTCATAGGCTTGGTGTATGTTTCTCTTAATGTGATTGAGGGACATGGGAATGGTCTCACAACACGAAAATCTTCAAAGCTGGGAGATTTTAATGGTTTCATCCTATTTCATGATATGAGTTTTCATCTTTGATTTAATTATTACTCCCTCAGTGTTGGGCATTCAGGTTCTGTATCACCATTGTAAGTAACCTTGCAACAAAGCACCCTTTATACCTGAGTCTTTTTCTCTAGGCGTGATTTTTTCCTTAGGGAGAGTCTAAAAGGGGAAGTCTGAGCTGGCAGGGTGTGAACTTTCAAGGTCTTGCTAGTGCTGTGTTGACTTTGTGCCCCACTGCCAGGGTGTGAGTGTGCTTGTCCTGCTGCACTTTGCCAGCCCTGAGCACTGAACTTATTTTCAATATAAAACACACTGCTTTGCTTTGATTTGCATTTTTCAGTTACTAATGGGGTTAAGTGTTTTTCAGTTGTTCATTAAGTTTTCCTTAATTTAAATCGTTCATCCATCGCTCTTCCCATTTCTTTTCTTTGGGCTTAAATAGATCTTTTATAAAGCAGATAGCCTTTTTATATTATTGATTCTGTTTTTCTCAGTTTATCACTTCACTTTGGTGATTTCTTTCCTTCAACATAGAGAAAAGTTTGTCCCTATTCCAAATTTATATAAAATTTTACCTATATATTTCTTTTTCTGCATCCTTTTTTTTAACATTTATGTTTTCAATCCATTTGGATTTATCTTGAGTGTAATATACAATGAGGTTCCCAACTGATTTTTTTCCAGATATTTAGCCAGTTTACTAAAACTGTTTGTTAAATAACCCATTTATAATTAGTTTTTTTATGCTTAATTAATTATATTAAAACTCTATGTGTGTGTGTGTATGTGAAGTGTTTCAGCGTTATCTGTTCTCTTCCATTGATCTGTTTGATCCTTGCATCAGTACCATAGTATTTTAATTACCATGGTAATTGTTTATATTTTGCTTCTGCAAAAATGGTCTTGTTCAGAAACTCGTTCAGAAACTCTAGTAATGGTGGCACTAGTAGCAGTAAACTGTTATTGAGTGGAAACTAAGTGCCAGGCATGAACTCATTTAATCCTCAGAACACTATCACTATATTCCTATTCTACAGATGAGGAAATGAGGCATAGAGTAGAAAGTTACTTGCTCAGGGACACACTGATTGTATAAGTGGTAGAGCTGGAGCAAACTATAATCAAGACTTTTACTATCCATTAAAAAAATGTCTTCTGTGGAGTGATTGGAACTGTAGCTATTTTGACATAAAGGCTATTTTAATTTTTCAGATAATCTTCATTCTCCACAGCCAAAATCATGTTTCTCTTTCTTCATTAATTTCTTTAAAATTTTTATTGGTGAGGTTATTCATAGGGCTCTCCTGTTTTCTGGTGCTACTAGAGTTGGGATTGTTTTTCTGTTTTCTAATGATCAAGGCTGATAAGATAATGCTGGGCTTTTACATAATGACATTTGTGACAGCTACCCTGAATGCTTTATTAAAATTTGATGCAATGAAAGATTTAACATTTTATTGGTTTTCAAAATGTCTCCTACTCACACAAAATGATGACAAAAGATTATGTTTTCAAGAACAAAGGACATCTACTCAAAGCCTTGTTTTCCAGGTGAAGTGTCATTTTTTACAAAGATCTGTGGAAGGAATAGTAAGCTAGAATCAGAACACCCAGTGAAAACCAACATAGTTGAACCTTGTATTTTCCTGTTTTGATTAAAATAAGGCTTTAAAGTGTATTTATTTCTGAGAGCAGGATCTACTTTTGATTCTGAAATAGACTCTGTTTTGGAGAATCTTAGAAACTTCCTTTGAAGGTGAAAGGATTCCTGTCTAGGGAAAAGTATTTTGTTTTTTTAGACTGTTGATCTGGAAGTGTTCCTTAGTGTTTCAGGCCACTTAGCTTTAGAAAGAATGCAGAAAAACCAAGTTCTAGTCAGGATCCATTCTTGAACTCTTGACTTCAGGTGATCCACCCACCTCAGCCTCCCAAAGTGCTAGGATTACAGGCGTGAGCCACTGCGCCTGGCCCATTCTTGAAAGATTGACAAGCGCCTCAGGATTGCTAGAATTTCCTTTATTGCTGTTAGCAACTGTAGCATTTGATTCTTTGTTCTCCTTCAGCTTCTGTTTCTCTACCTCATGTATCACAAGTATGTAATGCAGGATCAGCCAGGGAAAATTAAAAGCTATCTGGCGCAAACAGAAAATCAGTTTTTAAATTGTCAGTAAAGACATTCCTGCAGTGAATTGACATAAGAAAATGAATTGAAAATTCAGTATGAGGTTGACTCTGCAGTTCATTTTGCAAGATTTTTCATGACAAATCTTCATAATTTCTACTGAGCAGAGACTGAGGCTTTATTATTTCTGATTGCTAGTCTTGGTGAGATTCTGTGGATTTAGATGCTAAGCAGGCTTTTGCCCTGGGTAATGATACCTTTATGCCTTTCTTGCAGCCCACTCTCAAGAAACACAGAGTTGGATGCTCCTTAAGCTGGACTGGGGTTGAGTTTGTATAAACTGCTGCCTTTTTCCCTTTTCCTCACCCACTTTGTCCCATTTCTAGCACTTTCTTCTCTCTTGTCTCCCATGCATATCAGTCTAAAACTCCACACTCCATTAGGAGGAAGTTCATATGGGGTGAGTTGGTTGTTTTCTTGAATCTGGTACTGAGAAAGTACATAGGTGTGTGTGTGTGTGTGTTTTGTACTGATAATTTTTTAACTTCATTTGGATAAAATTTTACTCTTAGAGAAACTTATAAGAATAGTGCAAGAACACCTGTATACTCTCATTATCCAGAGTCACCTGTGTATATCAGTTTGGCTTGTTTGCTTATTCTCCTCCGTGTGTGAGAGAGTGTGTGAGTGTGTTTGTGTGTGAGTGTGTATGTGTGTGTGTGTGTGTGTATAAATATATAAGCTGGAAGGGGGTGACCATTTGAGAATATGTTGCAATCATCAAGGTACTTTACTCCTAAATGTTCAATATATTTTTCCTAAAAATAAGGATATGCTTTTACATAATCAATATAGTTATCAAGCTCTGTAAATCTTACATTGAAAAAACACTTTAATCTATCATTAGTGTTAGCTATCGTTAGTATCATCAATTGACTTAATATTCTTGTAACATTTCTTTTCCTCCAGTTCAACATCCAGTCTAGGGTCAGGTGGTACATTTAGTTGTCACATCTCCAGAGCCTCCGTTAATCTGGAACATTTCCACAGTCTCTCTTTGTCTTCCAGGACTTTGACATTTGTAAAGAATATAGTTCCAGTTTTATAGAACACTCCTGTTTTGGAGTTTTTCTGATGTTTCCTCATGACCAAAGTCAGCTAGAGTACTCCATAAATGATGATGAATCCTTCTCGAGTATCTCATCTGGAGGCACATGATGCTTAGTGATATTAATTTTGATTACCTGATCAAGGAATTGTTTTACTTCTCCACTGTATAGTTGCTATCTTTTTTCCCCTTTGGCACTAATGAGCAGTGAGTGGGGAGATACTGTGAGACCATGCACATCCTCCTCATCAGATTTCCCCTAGCCAATTCTAATTTTATCTAAACTTTATTAGATCATCTTAAGATAAAAATAATTTTCTCTTGAGGCCTTAATTGGCAAGCAAATTTAGCTACTCTCTTTCGAAATACTTTCTCTAGTAAGGTGAGCAGTAATTAACAAACATAAAATTACTATACATTGAAACCAAACTAAGACAAAGCCATAATAGTTGAGTTTTTTCCTACTCTAAGCTGTACTTCTCTCTGTTTGTATCCAGTTACCTATTTATCCGGTTACCTCCCCATTAGAAAAAGAAGCCATCACCATTTTATTATAGCAAAAACAATCAGTTTTTTCTCCTCTGGGCAGTTTCTAATGAAAAGGATATCACGTATCCAAGATACCAAACATTTACCAAACAGAAGTTTAAATATTGATGAAAATTTTTTTAAACTAAGCAAGTGAAATTTTTTTTTTAATTTAGTTTTTGTAAACACTGTCAGGTGATAAAGAAATGACAGGAAGGTGGACATATGAGGATACCTGGTCATAGCCCTTCTACTGTCTGCACGGGGATGTGCTCCTGGTGGAGGAGAGAGGTCCCTTTACCCTCCATCATATCTGCTACTGCAGTGGGCCATTTGCTATCCATACTCGATGAAATGATTTTGGTGGTATAATTCTCAGACCCAAAATATGAGTTCTTTTTGAGTAATTTAGAGCAATATGATTACTCCAAATAAATTGAAGTTTTGTGCCTCTGCCTCTGTAGATCCCTAAACACCAGAGTGCTGTTCCTTCTTATTGGAGAGGAAAGCGATTTCTTCATGGTTAGGTCAGTTTCCTTGATGCTGTTCTTTATTTCCTAGACGAAAGTGTGTAGGCATATTGCGCGCAGGGTGTGAAAGAGAGCTTTGAATTCAGGTGATCTCTGGTTTGACTCCAGTTCTGTCACTGTGCTCTCAGTGATTTTTGAGTAAATCTCTTAATACCTGATTTCGTTTCCTCATCTGTAAAACAGATGCTGATACCTGCTATGTGAAGTTGCTGGGAGGACCGAATGTAATGCTTGTAAAATACCTTGGCCCCTGGCTCCTACGAGGTGCTCAACAGAGCAGTAGCTGTGATTATTTTCTGGAGGAGTTAATTGAGGTGATGAATCGCAGTACCTTGGGAGGAGCCTCCCATCACAATTTGGTTTGTGTTTGCCAGGGAGCTGGGGGCCAGAGTGGGGTCGAAATCTGTCATGGAGTCCCAGGAGCCCAAATGTCCGGGGCAGTTCCAAGTGCTCAGAGCATGAGGAAGACAAGTAGTACTGGGCTCTCCATCCCACTGGGCTGACTTTCAGCCAGTAGATATTGTTTCATTCCCCAGATAGCTTGGAAAACCCCACAGGCACCATTCAAACACTCTTCAGTCAGGTGACCATGTGAGTAAGCCCACATGAGTCCTGAGAGGCCATGTAGGAAAGGATATCCAGGAAAAGCCTGAGAACTAATCTGTCTGGACACTGGGGTGAGGATCTCTGGCATGTCCAGGGGGAGCAGCTTCTGCCCAGAGTATGCCTGACTGGGGAAGGGCCGGGCTACCAGGCGCCATCGGGTAGTCTAGACACCTTGTCCTGGCTGTGCCCTGGAGACTCACAGTCCATATACCACCAGACAGCAAAGGGATTATGAAACATGAAGGCTTGGAATAAACACACGTAAAATCTGACTGGAGCCCTGCACTTTTAGCTAATAACTTCAGTGGGTGAGGAACTGTGGGCTGACTCAGAGATGGCTGCTGTTATCACCATTTGTCTTTCTGCTTCCCCAGAACGTGCTGCTGTTTTGGGGGAAGGGCTGCAGTTTTGTTGCCTAACTTCTGACAGATACTCCTTATTCACTCTCATGACTTGCAATACTTGCTGTCCCAGACGGGTGAGCTCAGGAGCTAGTCTGTGTGTCTGATATTAAAATAAAACAAACCAAACAGTCCTCCTAAAATTAACCTTAATACCACTAGAAATATTTATTACGCAAATAATTCAGAATAAGGCAAAGACCACTTTGATCAGCTTGCTCTTGTTCAAGTATTTTGGTTAAATGAAACTGATTATTTTATGTTTACATGCTCTTGGTATTTTTAAAAGTGCATATAAAAATAAACAAAGGACCTCCCCCCCCAAAAAAATCACACTATTTTCAGGTCTCTGATACAATTGATATGAAGATATTTTGTTGCTCTAAGACAATTTAATCTTTCTGGAAAGCAAACCAGCTAAGTGTAACCAAAGTTAGTTTAAGTTATAAAATTATTCATAGCTTCTCTTATCCCTGGTCAATTTTAGGACTCTATCTAAGGAAATATCTTCTCTCCTGGAACAGGGGAACTAAAAGTGTGCTTTGTGGCTGAACATTTATAATCAGCTGAAACGAAAGCCTATGGGGGTGTGGCCAGGAAGGCTAGTGTGTTACATAGGACGGAAGTGTGGCCCTGGGAAGCAGTGCTGCTTGGGTTGTCCTCTGCGGAGAGGCTGTGAGGGGGAGGAAAGGGTGCGCCCTAGATGGTGTGTACACTCCAGGTGGTATGTGCGTTGTGATGATGACCACGTGGCTGAGAGCCACCTACAGTTTTTACACACTCCTTACTCCAGCAGCTGCAGGTGGAGTTTCTCTGGGAGCTCATTAGGACTCTCCTACCACGGGGGGGTGGGGGTGGGGGGTGTTCGTGACCATCTTCAAACCTGGGTCCCTAGTGCTCTGTGTCTCTGTCAATTTAGAACAGTGTAAAGGGGGTGAGTGTTTGTTTACTTACTTATTTCTGTGTTTCCCTCTACAGTTGCTTGAATTTATGTAGAAATAAAACCATATTAAACATTACAGTGGTTCTTTTTTTAAGACTTTGAGTATATGATCATGTGCTATTTAGAAAAGCAAGCTGAGTGTCTACAGGCTTCAGAGTGGCCCAGCATCTGACATCTTTCTCTCAATTGAATATGAATAACTCACATTTTTAATTAAAAATCACAGACTTATTTTTGAGATTCCTGAAGTTTCTGAATTATAAAATTCCCTAATTCTGGACAGAATGAGGATTTTATGTAAGCTAAGGTTCTAAAATGAGGATTTCCAGTTGGTGGAAGGTAATGTATGCATGTGTGTCCAAATATTTTTGTGCTGAAACTTAAATAAATGTCGATGGGCTTTCACTGGTGAATGTTCTAGAGAATTGCAGGAAGGCTGGTTGTTGAAGAGCCATGCACTTTCTACCGGTACCTGTGTATTTACATGTGGCCACGTGCATTTTACTACCCTCATGTATACAGTCAAATAAATACATGTGCCTGTATACACACATTCTTTCATATCACTTCTTGTCCGATTTGGCACCTTCCAAAACTGTCATTTTGAGGTGCCAGAATAGGTTTTATTTGGCTTTTAGATGGTAGCCTCCAGAGGGATGACATCCGCAATTACTCATCATCACTGGGGGCAGCGAAATGTCCACAGCACTTGGGAACAGTCAGGCCAGTTGGAGTGGCATACTCCCAGGAAGACAGAAACCTTCTGTGCAGTTGTCTTTTTTTTATTATCATAGACAGGTGGTTGATAGTTATTTTATTTCTTCCAAATTTGGCTTTCGTTTTTGGAGGAAAAACTTGAAATAAGTAGTGACTTACTTCATAGATGCTCTCCCCTTCTCCCCGGCCCCACTAGTGGAGGGTGACATTGCCCCTTCAGCTCCCCATTTCTCAGCTCTGGGACATTGGTAAGTTCCCTGGGAAGGACGCAGATGAGGACAACCATGTACCTGCCCTAAGTGGGGAGACCAAGCTTGTGTACAGATCAGCTTAATCGAGAGGCAAAAATGAAGCGTGTCAGAAACACAGAAGTGTGGTGATTGTTCAGACCTCTTATGGGTGATTACAATGGACTCCTTGTTGATCTTTTAGCTAATAAAATGAGTGGAAAAATATTTCATAAGTGTACAATATGCAGTAGGAAAATAGAGTACTGCTTACCTAAAAGCTACTCTACTGCCTCTGTGCAATCACGACTGGGGTTTAGACACCTACCATCTTATATTATCTATTCAAAAACAGTCTAACATGTGTTCCTGAGTCCACAGCCAGCAATCTTTCTAGCACAATTTGAGATCCTCCCTGTCTTAGACCCTTTCAGCCATGGGAGAAAATTCCCACCCCTGGGTGTGCCATCAAAGGCCTTTAGGATCTGGGTCCGCAGCCCTGTCTGTCGCTGCTTTGGCTTTCGGAATTTGAACAAAATCCAATTTAACTCAGACATGCCCTCTGGGACTGTATTGCTTTCATTATTTAAGGAGTTAGAACTGTAGTGAAGAGTACTTTGTAAATCAGCTTTACATACAGTTTTCAAAGTAATCATGTATACAAACATGTAAGGTGTTTTTGCCATTCACCATTCATTGAAGTGTTTATTACGTGTTCTATTGTGTCCCTCCCATGGAAGAATCAACCAAAGTCCTATCAGCTTTCTCTAGGAAGGCTTTCTGTAGAGGACATGTATATTAGTTATAGTGGCTATGGAACAAGTTATCTCAAAATTTAGCAGCTTAAAACAACAAACACATTATTGTACACAGTATCTGAGGATCAGGAATCCAGGTACAGCTTAGCTGGGGCTCTGAGGTTGCAGTCCAGCTGTTGGGTGGGGCTCTGAGGTTGCAGTCCAGCTGTTGGGTGGGGTTCTGAGGTTGCAGTCCAGCTGTTGTGTGGGGCTCTGAGGTTGCAGTCCAGCTGTTGGGTGGGGCTCTGAGGTTGCAGTCCAGCTGTTGGGTGGGGCTCTGAGGTTGCAGTCCAGCTGTTGGGTGGGGCTCTGAGGTTGCAGTCCAGTTGTTGGGTGGGGCTCTGAGGTTGCAGTCCAGCTGTTGGGTGGGGCTCTGAGGTTGCAGTCCAGCTGTTGGGTGGGGCTCTGAGGTTGCAGTCCAGCTGTTGTGTGGGGCTCTGAGATTGCAGTCCAGCTGTTGGGTGGGGCTCTGAGGTTGCAGTCCAGCTGTTGGGTGGGGCTCTGAGGTTGCAGTCCAGCTGTTGGGTGGGGCTCTGAGGTTGCAGTCCAGCTGTTGGGTGGGGCTCTGAGATTGCAGTCCAGCTGTTGGGTGGGGCTCTGAGGTTGCAGTCCAGCTGTTGGGTGGGGCTCTGAGGTTGCAGTCAAGCTGTTGTCTGGGGCTATGGTCATCTGAGGCTTGACTGGGAGGGCCCTGCCTCTAAGCTTGTTCATGTGATTGCTGGCAGGCTCAGTTCCTCTTGGCTGTCGGCATGAGGCCTCAGTGCCTCACCATGTGGACCTCAGTGTCAGCTGCCTGAGTATCCTCACAGCATAGTACCTATCTTCCCCCAGAGCAAATGATTTGAGAGAGGGAGTCCAAGACACAGACCAAGCTTTATATATATACAGCCAGAAATTAAGTGGCACCCAAATACCTCAGGTTTAAAAGAAATGAGAAAGCAAGTGTGGGAGCCCTGATTGATAATAATGGCCTCTTTTTTCCATTTTGAGCCATATGAAATTCCCTGCATGCAGGGGAGGAGATAACTGCTATAGGCAGCTACTTGTGTATTTCATAATTGGTCCATAAGGGTTGATGGAAAAAAGTGAAAATTAAAAGGAAATGAGTCTTGGCTAAAGGGGGGAAAAAAATAAGTACGATTGCATGCTTTAGACCTCAGATTCTTTTTCTCATGATCTATTACTTCCTTGAAAATCCCACTTGTAACAGGCATGGTGGCCAGCCTCCAAGAGTCCTGATGATTCCCAGTTCCTGGGACACACACCCTTGTGCAGTCCCCCTCCTGCACAGTACCAGGGGTGGTCTGTGGGATGGTATGTCACTTTTTGAAATCAGTGAAAAGGTGTCTGTCTTTTTTACCTGGTTGGTGAGTGATTGGGGAGTGGGACCCATGGGCCCTGTTATTAATGTGACTCTGGTGTCCCCATGAATGTCTTTGTCATTTTCAGGCCAACTCCAACAGTGGCCCAGGGCAAAGAGTGTGCATCATCGATGAGATTGGGAAGATGGAGCTCTTCAGTCAGCCGTTCATTCAAGCTGTTCGTCAGACGCTGTCTATCCCGGGGACTATAATCCTCGGCACAATCCCAGTTCCTAAAGGAAAGCCACTAGCCCTTGTAGAAGAAATCAGAAACAGAAATGACGTGAAGGTGTTTAATGTGAGTACAGCCAGTCCTCCATGACCTGTGGAGCAGATGATCTAAAATAGCAGATGGCTCTAAAATGTATTGTTGGTTTTGAGTTACCATTTTTTCCCTCCCATGCTGAAATATAGGTGAGTCTAATTTTCTAGAAATGTATAGAACTTAAGTTAAACCTCTACTTGATGAAAAAACAAACTTGCTTATGGGGGAGCCTCCTGACGGTCTCAGCTGTTGGGGCTGTTTTTTACTTCCCTCTCACCCACCAGACACCAGGACCTCTCTGGCATCAGAACTGTCTGATCTAAGATGCTTGTTCTAACTCTTCTCAGATTGATAGGTCAGGTTGGGATACAGAGGCAAATATTTTTTGTTTTGTTTTAAAGGTTTCTCTTTTAAACCTGACCCACTTCTGCTTGTGGGGGAGAAGAGGCTGTGGATGGAGCTGGAGGCACAGCCTCCAGATGCTGAAGAGCAATACCGTCCAGTCGAACTTCCCATAGCGAGGGGAAATTACTATCTGCATTGTTCAGAACAGTAGCAACTAGCCACATTTGGCTATTTATGTCTAATAAATTTAATCAAATTTAAATTGAATTATTTATTTAATCATATAAATACTCAAATTTAAATTGAATTAGACATTCAGTTTCTCAGTCACACTGGCCACATCTGAGGTGCTCTGTGGCCTCATGTGGCTGCTGCATTAGCCAGTGCAGCTGGAGGGTCTGCTATTCACTGTGAGGCCTGCAGAATGGCAGCATGCGCGTCACCTGGGAGGGGGCCTTGCCCTGGTCCAAGGAATCAAACTCTGCAGGATGGCCCCCGATCTGTGTTTTGACAAGTTCTCACATGGTTTTTAGGTCCCCCCCCCCGCACTTTGAGGAGCACTGCTGTTGACCACATGTGAGAGATGAGGGGGCTGGGGCTTGTCAGCCAGTGGCAGCGTCTGAGCCGATCATAAGGGACTCGTGGCATTGCTGGCACTTTGTCTAAATACTTGCTTTTCTTTCTCCATTGTCCCTCTGTTTTCCTCTCCGTCAGATATTGCCTCTCTCCCGCCCCTGCCCTTAGTTTCTTTGAGTCAGTGATAGCTATGCTCTTGGCTGAGCTCTGCTCACACGCCTCACTCCCCTTCCTCAGTGTAAAAGCTCCCTGGCCCTGCAAGTGCCAAGTGAACGAGTCAAGGCAGGCAGGACTCCTCCTATCGGGGGAGTGGAGAGTGAGTAGCTGTGAGCACCTTACATCATGATCATTTTAATCACTGAGTAAAATGTCACCTTGGCCCACTGGCCCCAGTGGCAACATCTACATGGTTTTGGTTGCCACCAAAATATTTTGGAGTATGGTGGTAAACAGCCATTAGGGTTACACCAGCCAGACTTGGAAAAATGTGTGCACTCCTTCATTGATTTATTTATTCATTCATTTGGTCAATTGCTATTGAGCACCTACTGTATGCTAGATGTCATTCTAAGTCTTGGGATACTGTGGTGAATGACACTGACCAAGTCCCTGCTCTCATGAAGCTTACATTCCTAGTGGAGGAGCTGGATACCAAAAGTGTGAACAGACAAATAAAGCAGATATTGATAAAGGCAAAAGTAAAGAAACCAGGCAATGTGGTAGTTGGGGGCAGGAGTAGCAAAGGTGATCAGGGAAGGTCTCTTCAAGGAAGTAACATTTGAGAGCCCTGAAAAGTTTGTGGGGTTCTTCAGAGTTTCATGTTGTCTTCCCTTACTTAACGTGGCCTCCACATTAGAGGTTTTGTTTGTGATTGTAGAGTTTCCATGGAAATAGAGGCAATGAATAGTGAAAGATCATGAAAAAAAATTAGTTTTCAAGTCAGCTAGCTTCTAGGCTGGAAGACTGGGAAATTGCTAATGTTAGACTCCAGGGACTGGCTAGCTCTGTAAACTAATCTAATCTAAAAGTCCTAAGGAAGGATTGAAGGGAGCTGACTGTGATGCCCAGAAATAAACTTTGTGTCTTTGGCTCATACCACATTTCTTCCTCTCTCAGACTCAAAATTATTCTCCAGGCAAGGTAATCATTGCATCTAATGATCTGTAAATAAAATGATTAGCTTTGAGTTAATTATGTAAGAGATAGGGACTGGCATACCCTGTTATTTTTTGTCGTTTGAGTTTGTATAGTTCCTCTGTTCCAGTTTTATTTTATTTTTTATTTAACTTAATTATTTTGGGAGGGGGTGGGCAGAGTCTTGCTCTGTTGCCTAGAATAATCTGTGCTGGTATTACAGGTGAAAGCCACTGTGCCTGTCTTGTTCCAGTTTTATAAATCAAGAACCTCATTTTCTTTCTTTCTTTCTTTTTTTTTTTTGAGAGAGACAAGGTCAGGCTCTGTTGCCCAGGCTGGAGTGTAGTGGCACGCTCTTGGTTCACTGCATCCTCCGCCTCCCAGGCTTAAGCCTTCCTCCACCTCAGCCTTCCAAGAAGCTGGGACTATAGTCATGTGCCACCACACCTGGCTCATTTTTTTGGAGAGATGGGGTTTCACCATGTCCCCCGGGGTGATCTCAAACTCGTGAGCTGAAATGATCTGCCTGCTTCAGCCTCTCAAAGTGTTGGGATTATAGGCATGAGCCACTATGCCTGGCCAAGAAGCTCATTTTCTTTATCTGCAAACTTAGGAGTTGGATTAGATATAGTTGTGGGTTCTTTCCATTGCTCATATGCAGTCAAGTATCCAAATCCATTTTTGAGAGTGTTCTTCACATTCAGCACTTAGTCCATGGTTTAGGCACATGTGAGGCATGATCTCTGGCCTCAAGAAAAACAGACGATGGGGCAATAAAAATCTAGGGGCAGGGAAGGGAGAGATCTGAATGAGCAGTGGTGGTGGGGGAGAGGTGTCCAAAGGAAGTGGTTCTTGAGTGAGTTCTTAAAGGAGGAAATGGAAAAAAGAAGAAAACATTCCAGGTAAGAAGATGAGCTATGAAAAGGGGTCATAGGCAGCCTCCCCTTGGTACCAACTGAACATGCATAGTGTGAAGATGAGACTGAACTCATGATATGGGGGAAATATACCACACAAATTAGTAATATTATCTATACTTACTGTTCTTCATAATGTTGGGCGAGCAGAGTATTTTCCAAGAACACCTAAGAACACTTCCAGTTTTAGACAAGATGGAATAGACACACTTGTGTTTATTTTTCCTGCTAATTGCAGCCAAAAACCTTGGTGAAGAGAAAAACATAAGAAGACCTGAAAGGTGAAAAAGGCGGATTGGCTAGGAACCTAAGGACCAAAGGAACAACACAACAGACACAACCGAAAATCATTTGTCATGCCAAGAATCAGGAATACCTAAACCTGAGTGAGGAAAGGCAATCAGCAGATCTCAACAGCCAGGTGACTCAGATAGTGGAATTATAGGGCAAGGATTTGAAAACAACCATCATAAAAATGCTTTATAAAATTACAGACACACATGAAACACATGAAAAATGGTCTCAGCAAAGAACTGGAAAGTTTCAGCAAAAATCTAGAAGACAGAAGAATCAAATGAAAATTTTAGAACTATAAAGTACAATAGTGAAATTAAAAAGTCACTGAACAGGCTCATCAGAATAGAGATGACAGAAGAAAAAAAAATCAGTGAACTTGAAGGTAGAACAGTAGAAACTACCTGACAGAGCAGACCTTTTTAAAAAAAGAAAGAAATGAACAGTTTCTGGGACCTGTGGGACTATAACAAAAGATGTGACATCTATGTCACTGTAGTTACCAGGAGAGGAGTGTGGGGCTAAAAAAGTGTTTGAAGAAGTAATGGCTGCATTTTTGTCATATATGGCAAAATACATAAACATACATTTTCAGTGAACCTCAAAAGGATAAACTCAAATTCAAGCAAAGACATACCATAGTAAAACTTCTGAAAATTAAAGTCTGGAAAGCAGTGAAAGGAAAGCAGCCCCTTACCTCTAGGATAAAAACAATGAGTGACAACAGATTTCTCAGCAGAAACCATGAAGGTCAGAAGGAGGTGGTACATTTTCCAAGTGTTGAAACGACTGTCAACTCATAATTCTATAAGATTCACAGATGAAGGAAAACTAAGAGAGTTTGTTGTAATAGACCACTCTAAAAGAATGGCCAAAGGAAGTTCTGTTATCAGAAAGGAAATGGTAAAAGGAGTCCTGAAACGTCAGGAAAGAAGAAAGAACAATGGAAAGAGTAAAACTGAGTGAGTATAGTGGGCTTTTCTTCTTCTGTTGAGTTTTCAAGAATTACGTTTGACAGTTGAAGCAAAATGATAACATTCTCTGATGTGTTAAAAAAAACAGTTGAAGAAAAAGAAAAGAAAGAACAGCAGCTGACAAGGAAAATAAAAATCTCACTGATATAATCTTTGGCACCTCCTATTATCTAGTAAAGCATCAGCAGAGGAAATTGGCTATGGAATATTTTCATTCATCTATTCAGTAAATATTGAGCACCCATTGTATATTAGGTACTGTTCTATCCACTGGAGTTTTAGCAGTGAACATAAGAGGGAGAACCCAACATTGTTTTATCAGTAAGCCAGTCCTGCCATAACTCACTCATTCCCACTATAATAGCATGAATGCATTCATGGGGGATGGCCCTCATGACCTAATCACCTCTTAAAGGTCCCATCTCTGTTTGCATGAGGGTTAAGTTTCCAACACATGAACTTTGGGGACATATTCAAACCATAGCAGTTGACTTATGGGTTCTTAATAATTTGTTTTTCAGAACTCTAAGAGGTTATTACCATTGTATTCCATTGCGTTTTATCCCATTGTATCCCATTGAGTGTGTCATTGATTGGTTTTGCTGCCTTCTAGTAAATGTTATAACATTGGCAATGTGATCAACACCTTTAGATCTTTTTCAAGCTGGCAGCTTCATAGTAGGATTAAGTCTCTTGTTTAGACCATGGGATGCACTTGTTCTTGGCAGCAGTGAGTGGTTATTATCTGGTCTTCCAGGCTATTTCAGTGCTACCTCACTGCCTTCTAACTTGTTTAATATGACCTGTGTCTGTATGCCCTGCTCAGTCTCCCCTTCCTGCTTCTTGATTTTTTAAATAAGAAGTTGAGTTGATGATATTGCCAGTTTGTCTTTCCATCTGGTTGGTCTAGGTACTGTGACAGACAGTACTTGACTGATCTGCTGGGCACAGATGCAATACCAGATACCAGGTCCTGCGTATGTTCTGACTTTAACAGCCCCAAACTTGAAAACATGGATGGAACAGGCAGGGGAAGAAATGCCTCTTAGTATATAACCATGTGCAAGAAAGCAAAACAAAACCACATGTATTTCCTTGAAACTGCGGGAAGGGCCCCCAACATTCCTAATAAGCAACGGATTGGATCTGGAGGTCACAGGATAAATGAGATGTGGCCTCTGAGCCCATGGAGCTCACAGTCTTGTCTTCACTGGGCCCAGGATAAACTCTTACCAAGGGCCCTCTGCAGCCACTGGGCAGGGGCTGGGGTTCAGGTCCAGTCAGCTTCCTTTCTTTCTCTTAGACTCCAATGCAGACAGAAAGAATGGTTGGGGTTACTTTTTCTTTCTGCAGTCTTCTTTATTTCCTTTTCCTGTTCCCAGCTCCCAGTTCCCTCTTCTAATTAGCCTCTCAGGAAAGACTTTCTGCAACCAAAATTCTGGCTGTTGAGTAAAAAGTAGACTAGAATTCCACGTAAGGCAGAGACTGCTGAGGTCGGCAGATGCTGTGATTTCTGTTCTTGCATTTGGGAGTGTGTCTTCCTCATATAGGGAATATCATAACTGAATACTGTAGAGGGTTTCACATCAACCTCTTACTGCATAATTTTCAGAAATAATCTTAGGGAAATCAAAGGGAGTATCAAAATATTAATATTGGAGTGTTTGCATTCTGCTCATTAATTTTTAATTTGTAATTGATTTAATAATTGTACATATTTATGGGGTACAATGTGATGTTTCAATGCATATATACATTGTATAATGATCACATCAAGGTAATTTCCATATCTGTCACTTTAAATAATCATATTTTATGGTGATGACATTCAAAATCTTCTCCTCTAGCTATCTTTAAATATACAGCACCAGGTTATTTACTCTATGGTCACCATACTGTATAATAAAAGACCAGAGAAAATTCTCCAGCTGTGGATCACAGTCTACTCTCACAGAGTCTGGCTGGAGGCAGAAGCTACTGCAAACCCTGCTGAACTCAGAGTGGAAGAAAAGAGCCCTGAGGTGCCCACCTGTGTTGTCCCCTTTCTACCTCAGGTGGATTCCTTGATTGCAAACAACAGGAATGAACTTTGGCTAATTTAAGTGAAAACAACAACAAAAAGCCTTGGAGGCTTTGGAGGTATCCCTTGAAGCCAAAGAAAAAGCTGACTGTCCTCGTTTCAAGTGGATCCAGAGCTGTCCCGGGATTGACACGGCCAGGACTAGTAGAAATGGGTATCAGCTTTAAGCACTTGCTGCATGAACTCACTCCTCTTGGGGTGCAGATCTCAGAGAAGTCACCAGGGCCTGGCTTGCCCACTTATTGGCTGGGGACAAGTTTCCTAGACCGTGCAGTCTCCCAGAGACAATCAGAGCCCTCTTCCAAGAAGGGTGAGCGGGTGCCAGGAACCAGAAGTGACGAGGTCCGCTCGCTCTGCATCTCCTCCTCAGATATGTATTGACACCTACTGTGTGCCAAGCCCCCTCTTCAGATACAACAGCCTGAACCACAGAAGGCTTCCAGATGCACTCCCCCCTCTTACCGGGAATCTCGGCTCAGCTCCTTCTCCATGGTTCACCTGTTGAAATTACATCCAGGCATAAGGACCCCTGGAAACTTTTCCTGCCCATGACCCTCACATATGCCCCTGTTCCTGCCTGCCCCCCCCTCAGACTCCTTCATTGCCGTGGTTCATGCCTGTCCTGTCCTGGTCTGAGAGCTCCATGAATCAGGGTCCTTACCTGTGGCACTTCTCTGTTCGCGTCTCTGGGCCTGACTCCTGCTTGCCCTTCCACCCCATCAGCTTGTGTTGAGTGGATGGGTATTATATGGGCCAAGCAGGAAGGCACCGTGATAGGAGCAGAGATGGCCCTGCCTTCACCCTGGGGCACTCGGGGTGGTGTGGCAGTGAAACAGAAATAAACAGCAGATCGTCAGGCAAAGTTTGGGTGAACTCTCTGTTGCTTTTTTGTTTTTGTAATGGTGTGAGTGATGGAGCACACACACTGCGGTCAGGAGGCCTGAGTAACAGTCTATACGGAGGCACCTTCACTTCTCTGCCTCTCTCACTTCCCCATCTTTCAAATGGGCACTTGAAGTTTGTGGAGAGGTGAGTAGATGACCGAGCATCCCAGAATTCTGGGTGCTTCACTGCTGCTGTGCTGGTTGCTCTTGAGCCCAGCTGGCTCCCAGGTGCTCTTCCTTACTTCACTCTGACAGTTCAGTTCCTTCTGATCAGGTCAGGTCATGCTCAGGCGTCCTGCCCGGTCCTGCATTCCCATCGTCTGTCCGGTGTGCCTCGCAGGGCTCAGTTCACAGCTGTCCCCATGGTTGGCTGAAATCGGTCTGGGATCCAAACCCACTTTCACTTTTTGAGCTGTCACTTTGTAGAGGCTGATGTTGGGACTCAGTGACACCTGTCCTGTTTCTAAGTGCTTCTGACGAGTCGAGCCTCCTCACTGGGGCACAAAACATGCCTCACCCTCCCAGCCTTCCAGGCTTTTCTTTTAGAGAGTTAGTTACCTAGCACAAGATTGAAGAAGAGGAAAGGAGCTCTGAAGCCTGCTCTCTCACTTCTTTCCCCAGGTCACCAAGGAAAACAGAAACCACCTTCTGCCAGATATCGTGACGTGTGTGCAGAGCAGCAGGAAGTGAAGACACATCCTGCTTTTCTGCCCGTGAAGGAGTGGCCAGTTCACAAGGAGCCCGATGGAGCCCTGCCTGTCGAGACTGTATGCCTTTGGGGTTATGGAACCTTGTGGGCTTTTCTAGAGAAAACTCAGCAGCTGTTTTCCATAAAATGTTTAAAAGATCAAATTAGCCTTAATGCTGGATTGTCTGTACAAGATTAACAATCCGTTGTGGCTTATTTATGCTTAAAGATTTCTGTTTATTTCCTCTTGCAGTCATGCACATGATTTGGGTAAATTATGAGATGAGAAATGGTTTTCAAAGTATTAGATGGAATTTGCCCCCATCGAAGTTTATAAATGTGTTCAGGGGAAGGGGGAGGAAGGCGTTCACTGCCTAATCCGTTTTGCGTGTCATGAAAATTAAATTCCTCTCCAGGTGCAGCTTTGGTCTCATGCAACTTAAAGTGATAACAGATATTCAATTTTTAAAAAAAATTATTCCAAAAGAAAATCATTTTAGGTCATCCCCCCCCCAACTCTGTATGTTTGCTTATTGCTTAACAAATGTAAAACTAAACCTGATGGTTACAGACAGGAGGCATTGTGTGGGAGGAACACACATCCTTTAGAAGTGTTGATAGCCTCTGATATTCAGCCGGCCACATGACAAGAGCTCAGGCTCACGGGTTTGCATAAGAGCGCTGCTCTGCCTAAGTTAACGTGGGAGCAATTTTGAATCTTTCTATGCCTAGTTCCCCTTCCAGAAAAGCAGGGAGTGGCTGTCATCTCAGGAGAGTGATGCCACACCATGGAAGGAAACCTTCAGCCACTTCACACAACTGTGGAGCGTACCCAGTGCGGGGGACTGGGCTTATCAAGAATAATGAGGTAGAAATGAAGGGTTCGGCGCATAGCAGGGGTACTGTAAAAACCAGGTTAAAGACCACTGAAACCCCGGAATTCAGAGAGGATAAAAACTTCCCCTCAACGTGGTGGATGGTACTGGGGTGATAAACAGTTCAGTCTTTTTAGGTCATTTTGTTGAAGATCTATGAATTTCCAGGATTTAACAGTTAGCATTGACTACAAACCCACTGGCATAAGTGACAATGTGCCTTCTCTCTAACTGTGGATAAGTCGGGCATGTAGGGGGTGAGGTGCACTGGGCCGAGCACTGGGACACAGTGAATGGGGCAGGAAGCGCTCACATCAACACCAAAATGGTGTGCAACCCAGGACTGGCTCTTATTTCAGTGTCTCTTTCCTCAGGGCTTTTCTTCCAAGGTAGCTTTGTGAAGCTTGACTTGGACTTGCCTAGCCTTGGAGGGACCACAACAGGAAGGCCTAATAGATCATGAACTAATCCCCCAGGAGGAGGAAGTGGGCCTCTCCTTCCTCTGTCCCTGCCTGGCCGGGCTGTTCAGGGAGACTGAGTTCCAAGCTCAGGATGTCTGGCATATTGGCTGTGACTTCCAGACACCGTCACCGGGACAAGAGGGTTATTGAACACTGGTGTGGGCTACATGCCTCGGTGGGCCAGGAGGGGCATGGCCTCAGATGAGTAGAGGCTTCCCACAAAGGCCTGGGAACCTGATCCTGGCCAGAAATCTGTGAAAGTAGTACAGCCCTCAGGAGAACTAAGAAAGAGGGAGACAGGCTGGGAAATGTCACCAATGTGCACCAATGTGCACTCAGGCCTGGTGGAGCTGGTCTGTCCCAGCTGGGGTGAGACCCCATTGAGACGGAGACTTTCCTGGCACCTCTGGGAGGGCGTTCTGCATTTACAAGCTCCCCCTCATGCATCTGAAATACCAAGGGCCATGTTCCTTCTTGTGCTTATTTCTAGGAACTCAGTATTTCGATTGTGTCTATTTTGTAGACTTTGATTTTGTCTTAGCCGGTGAAGGTTATTTCAAAGTTAAAGAGCTAGTCTGAAGGGCTTACTGCTGAAGCCAGTTGTGCTTATGTGGGGTGGGGGTGTCACTGCCTACTTGAAAGTATTCACTTGTGTGGAACAGATTCAGCCCCTAGCACTTGGGACTGTGGGAGCTCTGCACACTTTCTCTTTAATGGTAAAGAGACAAGGTTAGAGTGTTCGTTCAAGAGCACGGTGATAGTGGTGAAAAGGGGGATTTGAGCCCACGTCTACGTGGCTCCAGAGTTCACTCTTGCATCACTCCCTGCCGCGTCCTTCTTGAGCTTTAGCATTTTTAGTGCATTATATACCTTCAGACCTCAGAGTTGACATTTAGCCGTGATAAACTACTATGAATCCAAAGAACGTTTAGGGTCTCTTGTGGTGAGGTCCTGAAAGGATTATTAGTCAAACAGAATGATCATGGAGCACGTATGGAGATGTCAGATGCAATCCCTGTATTGTAAAACAATGAAATTTAATGATGGATCAGATGAATTCACAAATAACTAGAACTCAGGGGGCAATGTGCACAGCCTGTAGAACAGTGTCATGCTGAGATATAAAGGAAAAAGAGATGCCGTTGCAGAACTCCACATGTGACCGTCCCCTCCCTGCACGCAGCCAGGATGAGAGGAGCAGAGCTGAGCGCTGCCTCCCTGTGGGTGCCGTGGCTGAGGTGAGGAGCTCTGGTCGGATGGTGGGGGGCGGCGGGGCGGCGGCAGGGCAGATTGAAGTCAGGGATTCTCTTATACCTGAGTTTGAAATGCCTCCTATTCAAACAAAGCAAAATATCTAACAGATGGTTGGATGCGAGTCTCAAGGAGGAATTAACTTTGAAAAGCACAGAATTAACGTGTATTGCTTGTATGAAGAATCTCAGCTAGAATAACAAGGTCGGATGGGATGAATCAGGACTGATTTGAAGAATGATTTACTAAATCATTCTTTCCTTTTCCCCCTTAGCAGATCATACCGCCGGCCGCTTAACACACAATACTTTAAAAGTTGTTTCTTCTTACCTCTGAGAGAGGGTAAGCACAGGCAGGGAGATTGGCGAGTCTTTTAAATGGATAGAGTATCATCTGTGATTATCATCCCCGACAGGGAGGGATCCCAGTAAAACTGCAAGTTCAGTCACTCAGTTCCCAGCGCTCCAATTATCAAGCGGGTGGGAACACTGGTTGCCTGGAAAATGTGAAACAGACTTGCTTCTCTTCTTTTGCTGCCAATTTCGGTATTCATAGAAGGTGGCTGTATCTGTGTATCGCCTCTGTGTGTGTACTGATGGTGGATGCTTGTGTAGCATAGTGACTTGGGACAAAACAGCACAGTGGATGAGGCTGGAGGTGGGTGAGCTAAGTAAACAGGCATAGCATGGCACATTTTGCGGGCAAAGAGAAGTTGAAGCATCGTGTGATTTTAACAAACTACTTGCCAGATGATTGCAACACACAGGGCAGAATTTAGAATCAATAATGTCAAATTAGCCACACAAGTCATATAAAACCAAGCACTATGGTTTTTATATTATCTTTGGAGGAGAAACCATTTTGTTCTGTGTCCAAATAACTCTTTAGCTATATACTGGCATAACATGTAAACAACTCTAGCAAGAAATGTCAAAGTAGGGATGCCTCCTCTAAATGGGGCTTAGAATATAACACATTTAAGGAAGTTCTTTTGATACACAGCTGACTAGATGAAGGACCAGATTAACAAGTTCATGAGTTGTAAATATAAAAGTTGTGTACCACAGTAAAAAGAAAAAGAGGTATGGCTGCATTGTTGATGCTGGTCAAACAGCCCCCAAGAATCCTAGGGTGACTCCAACGCTGCCACCTTCCCTCTGTGGGCGCGTCGCCTGCGGATGTGAGTGTGCGCATCTGCGCCCAGTTTGCACACTCGAGATGCCCACTCATAGACTGCAAAATGGCGCTGCACTCCTGTCTGATTAATGTGGCCTTAATGTTGTAGATACACTGTGTCACGTTCATTCTCCCTCCTCCCCCACAAAAGATGCCACGAAAACCCGTGAACTGGGATAAGCAACGAACAGAGTAACAGTTGAAGCAGCACCTCAGGAACCTCCCCAGAGAAATAGGATGGAGGAGTGCCCAGGGTGCTCTTGCTTTCTCGTCTGCACAGCCATGTCCGTCCAGCCTGGGTTTCTAGCTCTCTGGGGAGATTCCCCTTTTTGTGGAATGCTTTCCGTGTTTCCCACCTCAATGCCTAAGGAGTGACCAGTCGTGCTCCTGGCTGATGGCTGCCAGGCACTGTGGTTTTCCTCACTAACTCAAGGAGTCACCCGCATGGGGGAGGCCGCACGCACAGCTCCAGGCCTGCCGTTTAGCCCTTGGGGCGTGGCTGTAAAGTTGCCCCAGAGGATTACAGGAGCTGCCAGCCAAGTTTAATTTGGCTACCTTAGAGAACTGCAGCAAGGCCCTATCAGCTGCCTATTAGACACACAACTACATTTAAAGTAAAGTTTGCACCTCTAGGGAGTGCTGATCTGAAAATAATAGCATTCTGTCTCTGCTTATAGAGCCCACTTACTGTTATTAATTGCTGATTCTTATTTTACAAAAAAAAATTATAAAAGCATTACCATTTACTTCCAAGAGGTAAGGGATTCTCTATAATATCCTTCCCCCAACCTTCTCCTCAAATTTCCAAGTCCTAAAGACTTTGAAGAAATTTGTGTGACTATTTAAAATTGAGTATTTCTGGCCAGGCGCAGTGGCTCCCACCTGTAATCCCAGCACTTTGGGAGGCTGAGGTGGGCGGATCACAAGGTCAGGAGTTCGAGACCAGCCTGGGCAATATGGTGAAACCCAGTCTCTACTAAAAATACAAAAATTAGCTGGATGTGGCAGTACGTGCCTGTAATCCCAGCTACTTGGGAGGCTGAGGCAGAAGAATAGCCTGAGCCCGGGAGGCAAAGGTTGCAGTGAGCTGAGATAGCGCCACAGCACTCCAGACTGGGCGATGGGGGCTGACTCGGTCTCAAAAAAAAAACAAAAATTGAGTATTTCTAACTATGATCTTTTCAAAAGGGATGGTTCACCAGGCTAGTGATACTCTATGGACTCTTTTCGGGACCTCTACCCCAGCAAGGATACAGGTTCCTGGGGTGTTGAAGATGGAAAAGTTGTCTCAGAATTTACCCAAATGACATTCTCACCATAAAAGATACACTTTTAGAAATGAGAAGTTTCCACAGAACTCAAAACACGGGACACAACAATAACTATAAACATTTTAATTTCAAAAACAAAGGTGTGCGCGAGTGTTCTGCGACAGTCAGGGTTGCGGGGCTTGGAGAACAAGCCCTCGTTCCTGTGAAGCCCACAGGGCACTGGCAGCCCGCAAATCGCTTAGACTACAGTGAGGAGCGTAGTGTGACTCAGGTGGCTTTCCATGCACCAGATGGACTCGATTTCTAAACTCACATCTGAACGTATCCTGGCTTTTCACAGA
This sequence comes from Ateles fusciceps, assembly GCA_036589455.1. NCBI lineage: Eukaryota > Metazoa > Chordata > Mammalia > Primates > Atelidae > Ateles > Ateles fusciceps. The sequence goes on from JAZHEH010002229.1 coordinate 3,752,151, forward strand.
ATACTTGAGACATGACTGCATGCATGATCACGGTTCTTGTGAAACTGCCACCATATTATGCTTAACAGCTGCATAAATATGATAAAGAAAGAGGGTTTTCTTGACACTTAGATTTAAGCCTAATGCATCTGCCCAGCTGATGGCGTCTGACGTGCTGCTGTTCATTTCTTTTTCACGGTAACAGTAATGTATAAAGTGCCAATGATGTAGCATGCAGTTGTCTTATTTTCTTCAGGGCATTCATTTCATGGCTCTGTTTACTGTAGTTGTTTTAACATAGTAAATGGCTTTTGTTTGCAATTTCAGATTCTGGAGCGTGTGGTGCCGTCCATGGTGTGTTGCTGTGGGTGGCGCCGTGCCTCGGGGTGGAGGTGCGGTGCGGCTTCTTCGTTGTTTCCCCCATCATGTGAGTTGTTTTTTTTTGTTTTGTTTTTTTTCAAAAACCTGAGGTACGTTCTGTGTTTTGGAACAGCTCTCCTTTTCCACATGGATTGCCGTGTTGGGTGGTTGTGATTTGGGGAGAGCAGCACAGGTGGGAGCTGTGGGGGTGCCGACCTCCCCCCCACCCCCCGCCAGCTGCACGCCTGTCACTGCTCGTCTGACGCACTTTGCTGCGAGGCTGTGTCGTCCAGGCCCATGTCCTCCTGGCTTGCTCTCCTGCAGACCACCCTGGGAGTCTCCGCCACAGCCTCAGCCAGAGGTTGGTCACGAACCTGCCCCTGCTCGGTGGTGTCGGTGGGCTCGCACGGCTCGGAGAGGTGCTTCCAAAGAGAAGAAAGAAAAGCAGCGAACAGCTCAGCAGATGTTCACTACCCACTTTTAATTGGCACCCCCCAACCCCGTGCTGTGGGAACTAAAGGTTGGTGCTGCCCAACCTTGAGGTCAAGTTCTAACATCAGGTCAAATGACAGGGGGCCAGCACGGTGGCCTCTGAGGACAGGACAGCAGCTGATGCCGCACCTGGGACACAGGGCCTCTGCATGCTGGCCTTTCTGGATGACTATGCTGGAAAGAGCGGCCCGGGGGCAAAGGGCATTTGTGCGCCTGGATTTCCAGCTGTGGTCAGTGTGACTTCATGCACACAGCCCCTGTCATGAATGCTGAGTTCCAGCGGGCTTGACCCCAGTAGGACACAGAGGCTGTTCTATTCTGAGGGCATGTGGTCCCAATGACTCAACTGCCCATTTTGGAGAGCAGGAAGGAGAATGTGACAGAATCCCAGAACTGCACTCACAGACTGTGACTTTAACACAGATTGGGGCAGGGAGAAGGGTGACATTTTACGCACTTATATTGAAGAAATAAAGAAAAGGGAGGGGGAGATTTATTCTTTTAGTTATTTAAACGTAGGTCAAATTCCTGCAGTAACCATCTCTTTCCTCTTGGCCAGAATGGCCTGGGGGTTCCAGGAAAGCCCATCAATCTCCCCCCTCCATGAAAGATGGCACCCATGGCTGCAATCCTACAGCTTTTCATAGGGTGGCCAGCCCCGCCTTGGCTTCCCCTGGCAGGAAGGCACTTGTGTGGAGAGCTTTTCCCATGAAGGAGAGGGAAGGCGACACGAGGAATGTTCAGGTGCGGTCCCCTCTCTCCACCTGCAAATAACCACACCCAGAACCAGAGGCCAAACTGCTGCAATTCTGGTGTTTGATGGAGAGCATGAGCCATGGGCAGGAAAACCTGAACACTCAAAAGGAGCGGGGGGAATCTCCAAATCTGACCCAGTTTTGCCTTGACACCGTCGATTTTCCCTGTCTACTGGGTTACATAGGAGAACTGCCAGGTATCTACCTTTCTCTCACTGATGAAGCTTAAGAATTCATTTCATGTCAGCTGCCTTGGGATTCTGGACAAGTAACAGCTTATTTGGGGTGACGTCCTTAAAACTCTCCTTGTCTAGTATTGAAATACTTAGAAGCAGTGGGCTGTCTCAGCAGCTTTAAAGTTAAATCTTGGCTGAGAAGCGATGATGATCTAACTCCAGCATTGACAGCTACCCTTTCCTCTCCCTCAAGCCAGAAATCTTGTAAAAAGAGTCCCACCGTATGGATGAATGGAGAGCATTCTCCCTCCCTCCCAGGTGCAGGCCTGGCGGCCGCAGCTCCCCTAAACTTCTACATCTGCGACTCCTTTCAGTGCCCGCCTGGGTATTATTTACAGGACGTGTGCGCTGTATCTTGTCTGCTTCCTAGAGCAGCTAAGCCAATTTTGTGTCTAATCACTGTCCTTTGTCATTCTGGGAGCCCCATAGAGGAGGGGATGGGGTTCTGCAGGCAGAAGGGTGGGGATCACGCTCAGGCCAGAAGCCCATGCCACCACCCCAGCTCATCCTGGGGAGCCCTGCCCAGCCCCTTACCCGAGTGGCCTGGCTGGCAGCCCTGGCTGAGGGGCCCATCACGATATTGACGCTGCTGGATGACTGGGTGTCACTGGTATTGCCCCCCCCCCCCTCCGCAGCAGAGAGTCCAGAAATGACGAGTGCGCTGGAAAAGCTCCTCTTGCCGAAGAGGAAGCTCAGGGTGGAGCTGGTGGAGGAGCCCAGGCTGGACCTGATGAGGGCCTCGGCCCGCTCGCGGACGCTCAGGTGACCTGTGGTGGTGACGGGTGGGGGCTGAGAGTGCAGGGACGTGGCTGAGGTGTGCAGGGAGAGCCGGCTGCCTGAGAGCCTCTGGGCCAGCTCGTGCACGGAGGTGGACGTCTGGAGGAATGGCTGGCGGCTCTCTAAGATAGGGCCAGATGAGCTCAGCATGGGCGGCCTTTGGCTTAGCGCTGAGTGCGCCTGCACGGACTGGCTCCTGCCTTTCCTCCTGCCTTTAAAAGAAAGCAGAACATAGAGTTGTAATGGGGGGTCATGAACATCGATGCCTGTGTGGTGAAGCAGGTGGCCTGCTCTGCCTGGGCCCGAGGAACCTTCCTCAGGGCACCACCTGCAAGGCTGAGACAAGAGCTGGAAGCCTGATCACTGCTCACCCGCTCCCTCCCACCAAGACCAGGTCCTGATAACTGAAGGGCACCCAAGGGTGGGGGCTGGGGTTGGGGACACAGTGTGAGAAGCTGCAGCCAGGGCGACAGATCTGCCCAGTTTGCCAAGACATTCCTCGTTCTAGCACCAAAAAGTCCCTCGTCCCTAGAAGCCACTTGGTCCAGGCAAACCAGGACGACACCAGCAGTAGAACTTGGCCTCATAAAGTAAACCCAAATGTGATCCTGGCTCAGGGCTGTGGTTCCTATGCTCATCTGATCAGTAGCGATAAAGGAAAACATGCGGGGTTCTGTGATTTTTATTTGCCATGAAGAGGAAAGGCGAGGAGAGCTGAAGCCCATGCCTTGGGCTCTGTTTTCCAGGACAACCTTTCCTTACAGGCCCACACGCTACTGGCCAGGCCTGGGCCTCGGTCCCCATGCTTTTCTTACCCAGCCCCTTCACCCACCGCCTCCCCCCTCAGGGGCCCTGCCACCCCAGCCTGGCTGGCAGCCCTGGGCAAGGGGCCCATCACGATGTTGGTGCCGCTGGATGACTGCGTGTCACTGGTATTGCCCCTCTCCGCAGCAGAGTCTGGAAATGACGAGCTGAAAGTTGTCTAGACAAGGCCATTTTTGACAAAAGGGACTGGACTACCCCCAAAGATGTCGTTCTGTCCATGCTTCTGGAAGCAGGCCAACTTCACGGGGTCTTCTGTGCCTGATCTACCTGTATGGCATGTTGGTCAGCACTGCAGTCTAAGCAGTCTAAAAAAAATGTGCTGGCTAGAACACTGGGTTAACTCAAGCATCCATGATCATGAGGGGCTAATTTTGAAATATTATTTTGATGGGGGCACAGTTCTACCAGTGGCCTCATGGGCATGTATGTCTCCTGCAGCTGCTACAATTAGGCATTAAATCAAGTCAAATAGAGGGGGCTGAGGCATGAGTATCAGAAAGGATGCCCTATGCATTGCCTCGTGTTCCACCTCACCCCAAATGCCTGAGTTATTCATTGTGCATCTGGTGATTTTGAAGCAGGTATGGCTGCCTACAGGAGAACCCAGAACTGACACATCATGTGAGAGGCAATTCATTAGCCATAAACGTTACAAAGGGGACTCCAGAGTTCTTCCAGCCTCACCCCACCCCACTGTGGCCTAGGCTGAAGGGGCCTTTCTGCCTCATGTTGACCACAATGCCAGTTTGGATGCTGTGATGGTTGAGTGCCCATTTGCAGAGGGCACTGGTGCTCCCATCTCACTTTCTCCTGCTGTGTGCTGAGAGTATGGCGTGTTCACCCCACAGTGCTGTGGGCTTCCACAGGATGGGGCTGCCCTCCCTGGGAGGAGTGTGCTCAGCCCCGGGCACAGGGCCCATCCACCTCTGCCACAGGAGGGGGTGCATCTGGGCCTGCCTGAAAGGTCCCGGCTGGGTAGTTGAATTATGTTGCTCTTACAGAGAAAAAAGGAGGAAAGGGACCCTGACGAATCAGAATGAAAAACGGATGGCGATTTGTTAGTTTATTCAGCGTCTGGCAAGGCCGGACGTCTGTTTGTGATTTATATCGTAAAAGCACATCACTGTCCAAAAATAGTCCACATTCATCCACAAGTCAATGATTGCGATGCTCAATAGAAGACCACCCATACTTGGTGGGGAACTTCCCAGAGAATTCCAGGAACAAAGGGACAAATAACCCACTGTGTGTCACAGGGAAATGGCCTGCTATAGTCTATGCAAGACAAAGACTCCCTCCCCTGCCACCCAACCTCATTGCTTCTGATTTTCTCATTGCTTTTTTTTTTAAATTAATTTTGCAAATGGAACAGCACTAAGTAAGCAAACCATGCTAAATGCATTGTGCTACACAGGATCGTTATTTTACAATTTAACTTATTTTGCAAATTACTGTATTACCAAGTTATGAATGTTTCTAGGGAAAACCTCCCTAGAAGCTGAATGGAAATAGCTTATATATAAATCATCTTTCTTGGTTTATTATCGTGGCACTTAATACCTTTGTCTTTGATGTTCTCTGAAAGGTGGTGGCACAGCTCCTTAGTAATATAAGAACACAGCCTCCCTCTCCAATCTGGGATTCGGATTAGTTATGAATTCCTCACTGCTCATCAGTAAGTAGGTCACCAGCCTCCACTGCTAGGCCAACTCCCCCTTCCAGCGATGACATATACTTTTTACCTCAGCAAGACGATTGCAGGTTGTCAGGCCCTAGATGAGGCTGGCATAGTGGCGCCTGGCAGCTGGGTGCAAAGTGCCATGTGCACCAGCAGCAGCAGATGCACAGCGTGGCCAGCCTGGGGAGAGGAGTTCTGCTTGTGGGGTCTCAGGCAGGAGGGACCCCAGTCCTCCAAGCATCATGCAAGGGCTCAGGATTGGGATACCCGGCCAGAACTGAGGTAGGGACCAAGGAAGGGTGGGGCAGTTGGTCCCCAGTTATGGGAGTTGAGTCTTGGTGACCTGGTGAGTGAAACAAGACCCTTGTTAGAATTCGGTTCAAATTCGCCCTTCAAAACTGCTCACTCTTTGCTACTTGGCTAAGGGTCTCTGTTGTGCCCTTTCCAGAGAGGCAGGTCCTCCACTTTGAGAGGCCCCCAACCACCTCTCGAATGGCACTCAGCACACTGTGTTGTCACTGTCTGATGGACGGCGCTCTCCACCCTGTGCCCTTTCTGCAGCAAAGGACCCCTGTATCACTTCTATAAGCTCAGCACCTAGCACACTAACATGTAAGTAAAGGATACACGGGAAAAACCTGAAAAACTGACCTGATGCCAAAAGCCTGATTAGAAATCCAGTGAGTCCCAGAAAGTTCAGGGTGGGTACAGTGTTTCTTAAACTTGGCAATTAGAAGCATTTCAAAAAATTAATCAATACCTTGACTAGAAGCTGAGACCCATAGGCAAGCACCTGTTGATGGGCCCAAGGGACCTCAATGTAGACTGGAGGGCAAGCTAAATGTTAGGAAAATTGGAAGCTGATTTCTCCATTGTTCCAGGGTCAAGTACGAAGACCCGGGATCAGGAGTGTCCTCTCCATAGCTGGAGAATGGCCTCTAATGCCCCTGCATTGGCCAACCAGGTCTCTGGCTTCCTTTCTGGGAGCTGTGCGTCTCAACTCGGATGGGCATGGTTGTTTTACTTAACTGGGAGGAGGGTGAGAAGGAGGCCAGAGACTGAAATCAAATCCAGTTATCCTCACATCCCCCAAAGGGAATGATGGCCTGCTGGGAATGGCAGGTAGGTGGTTTCCCTAAAGTGTCCCGGGCAGAGGTGGCCGGGCCAGGCAGAGCCGCCCCTCTTGGGCTTGCTCTCCTGGGAACCCCAGGGGCCTCCTGCACACTGGGTCTCAGGTGCCGTGTCTGAAGGTGAATGAAAGCTTTGTGCTCCCAGTCCCAGTCAGGGCTGGAGACCCACATGCCCACACCATCTGCATCCATGAAGGAGTCAGAGTCAGGGGCGTGGTCAGGTGCAGGAGGCAAGCCTGTGGGTGCAGCCCTCATTTACGCCACGGGCATCTTTAGCATCTGCTGTTCATCAAGTGCCAAGGGTGCCATGGTGTGGGAGCCCTCAGGGAGTTCACACCTACCTGTACCTTCCTTTTCCAAGGCCAAGGGCTCCAACCTGAGGCCCAGGAGTGCGTGTGGGGGCGAGCTGCTAACCACCAAGGGACATGGAGATAGGACAGTGGCTCCTGACCTTCCACCGCCCATGGGGAGGCAGCAAGTGTCGTGAACCACAGTGGAAGCTGGCAAGTGCCCCACTGCAGCTTCCAACACAGTGGCAGCAGAAAGAAGGTGACATTTACCTTTTCCAGGGGTCAAGAAGGAGAGAGTGTGGGGTAGGCAAGTTATCCCTTTCCCATGCCTATTTTGGGCCTCTCTAGATTTCGTCCAGGAGATCCTGTTATGCTCAGGGTGTCTCCAGAATTCCCTGCTGCCTGAGGCTTTCCTGGGGCCCCAGATGCTAGTGTGAAGCAAACATGCACATACCTTCCCTCCTTTTGAATTCGAGTTTGGACTCCAGCCCTATTCCCGGTGGCCTCCCCCAGAGTGGCCATTTTGCTTATGTTGCAGGCCTTGGGGTTCCTCATGAGCTTTACAAGAGTTGCCCAGGAGCCCTCACTGAAGGCAGCTGCCATGGCAGAGGCTGAGTGTGGAGATGCCCGGGCAGCTAGGCAGGGCTGCAGGGTGGCAGGGTGGGACGGCAGGCGGCAGGGCTGTCCCGACATCCGCCCCACTGGGCCTCATGCCCGGCACCTTCCCGTAGCTCAATGGGCCCCCTCAGGGACTCCAGTCCAAATGGTCTGGACAGGCGACGGCACTGCAGTGCTTGTGTTCCTCATAGGGACCGCTTGAGGATCTCAGCTGCATCTGAAGACAGCCTGGCTGCTCTAAGGGTGGGAAAGCCCCCTGAAGAGGACCATGAGTGCGGTCCTCCCCCTCAGCCTGTCAGCTGTCTTTAGGGCCCCCCCTTTTCAGAGCCCTATCACCAAGCGTCACCAGGAGCCTTCAGTCTTGGGTCTCCTGGATAAGCCTTCCGGATAGTTGAGTCACAGCCTGGGGGGGGTTTGGCAGGGGGATTGGGGCACCAAGGACATAATGCACATTTCAGGAGAGCGACAGAATCAGCAGCTCTTGGCGCCACTGCTCTTGGCTGTGATAGAACCTGGCTACAGCCAGAAGTCAGACCCGAGGGCCTGGCAACCTCACCCTCTAGGGAAGTTGTAGTGTCAGTAGCTGAGGTCAGGAGGGGTAACCATCCACTCATTCGTTCAACCCTTGTCTGCTGAGCCCAGGACCATGCTTACCTAAGCAGCCACCCAGTCCAGCACCTTAGAGGTCTCCCTTGGTGCTCCCTGCGGCCATCTCTGTCCCCACAGGCAGAAAGCTGTGGTGACAGGAGCATGTCAGCCAGGTCCCACACACTGCTTCCTGGCCATATGCTGGGACCCCAGGACTCCAGAATTCCCTGCCCCAATCGAGCCTGCACAGGTCTCTTCCCCAGGGTCCGGCTTCCAGGGTGGACCTTGGGCCTACCTGCAGGCCTGTGCACCCCCAGAGGGGCAGCACGCCAGCAGCCCCTCACCTGGCAGGATGTAGGAAGAGTGGGGAAGAGGGTGGTGTGGTCTTCATATGTGCTCCTGTTGCAGGCTCTGCAGAAGTCAGGGCTCCCCGGCTGAGCATCCACTGTGGGCTGCACCGTCCCAGGTGCCGGGCAGTGAGCAGCTCATGGGGAACTCTGAGCACATACAAGGGACGTGCATCAGGCAGTGATTGGAGGGAGGAGAAAGTGGGGGCAGGAGGAGGGGAGTGCCGTGCGGAAGGCTGGCCGGGGTCTCTTGGATAAGCTGGGATTTGATGGGAAGCTGCGTGGGTGAGCGAAGGAGCTGCAAGCCTGGGAGAGGCACATTGGAGACAGAGGAAGCAGCAGCTGTGGGGCCCTGATGGGGGAGAACGCTGGACACTGGTGAGGGAGAGCAAGGAGCTGTGTGCTGGGGATGTGGGCCCGCAGGAGAGGGCTGAGAGAAGGCATCAGAGAGACAGCAGGTCAGATAGGGCCCAGCCTGCAGGGGAAGGGTGTGTGTGGGGCGTGTGTGGGTTTTCTGGGCTGAATCGTGTTCCCTCCCAAGATTCCACTGTTGAAGCCCTATCCTCTAGGACCTCAGGGTGGGGCTTTACTTGGACTCAGGTTGTTGTAAATGTCATTAGTGAAGATGAGGTCATACTGGAGTAGGATAGGCCCTGAGTCTAAGATGACCAGCGTCCTTATGAAAAGGGGACGTGTGAATGCAGACAAGCACCTAGGGAGAACACGATGTGAAGATGAAGCCGGAGCTCAGGGATGCTTCTCCAGGCCACGGGGTGCTGAAAATGGCCGGTAAACCACCGCAAGCTAGGGAAGGGTCCTGGAGCCCATTCCCCTCCAGCCTTCAGGAGGAGCCAAGCCTGCCCACACCTGCATCTCAGACTTCCAGCCTCCAGGACTGGCAGACAGTAGGTTCCCGCTGTTGAAGCCACCCGAGCCACGGCACTTTGTTACGGCAGCCCCAGCAGACTAACAGGTATATTCTGAGCTGAAGCCATCATTCAGCAGAAGAACAATGTGAACTGGTTTAAGTTTAAATACAATCACTGTGATTTGCTTTCTGGAGATTTACAATTTTGTGAGTTGTCAGAGCTGCACAAAAGACCAGAGAAAAAGATAGCAAGAGAGATGGATACTGAGAGAGGGTGTTTTCTTCTTTTAAGTTGGGAGGGGGTGGCGGGCCCTGTTCCACCTCCCGTCCCACTCCAACTCCAGTGTGGCTAAAAGGGGCCAAGGTACAGCTTGGGCCATTGCTTCAGAGGGTGCAGGCTCCAAGCCTTTGCTGCTTCCACAAGGTGTTGGTGCTGAGGGTGCGCAGAAGACAAGTGGAACTTTAGGAACCTCTGCTTAGATTTCAGAGGATGTATGGAAATGCCTGATGTCCAGGCAAAAGTCTGCTGCAGGGACAGAGCTCTCATGGAGAACCTCTGCTAGGGGTAGTGTGGAAGGGAAAGGTGGGGTTGGAGCCCCCAGAGTCTCACTGGGGTACTGCCCAGTGGAGCTGTGAGAAGAGGGCCACCATCCTCCAGACCCCAGAAAGGTAGATACACCAACAGCTTGCACTGTGCTCCTGGAAAAGCCACAAACACTCAATCCCATGCCATGAAAGCAGCCACAGGGACTGTATCCTGCAGAGTCACAGATGCAGAGCTGCTCAAGGCATTGGAAGCCCACCTCTTGCACCAGTGTGACCTGGAGGGGAGACATGGCATCAAAGGAGATTTTGGAGCTTTAAGATTTAATGACTGCACACCTGGATTTTGGACTTGCATGGGGCCTGTGGCCTCTTTGTTTTGGCCAATTCCTTCCAGTTGGAATGGGAACATTTACTCAATGCCTGTACCCCCATTGTATCTTTGAAGTAACTAACTTCTTTTTGATTTTACAGGCACATAGGTGGAAGGGACTTGCCTTCTCTCAGATGAGACTTTGGACTTGGACTTTTGAGTTAATGGTGGAATAAGTTAACTTTGGGGGATGATTGGGAAGGCATGATTGGTTTTGAAATGTGAAAAGACATGAGATTTGGAAAGGACTAGAGGCAGAATAGTATGATTTAGCTCTGTGACTTCACCCAAATCTCATCTCTAATTGTAATCCCCATGTGTCGAGGAAGGAACCTAGTGTGAGGTGATTGGATCGTGGGGGTGGTTCCCCCCCAGGCTATTCTCGTGACAGTGAGTGGGTTCTCACGAGAGCTGGTGGTTTTAAAGTGTGGCACTTCCTCACTCTTGCTCTCTCCTGCCACCATGTAAGATGTGCCTTGCTCCCCCCTTCACCTTCCACCATAAGTTTCCTGAGGTCTCCCCAGCCATGCAGAACTGTGAGTCAAACCTCCTTTCTTTATAAATTACCCAGTCTCAGGTAGTATATTTATAGCAGTGTGAAAACAGACTAATACACTCAGTTTCTTCATCTGCAAGATGAGGGAGGGTGAGAGCGCTTGCACCTCTAAGATGCCATGGTAAAGATCCAGTAAATTTGCACATGAAAGTACTCAGGATGGTGTTGGTAGAGTGGCACCTCAGAACTGTTACTGTTATCAAATATAATCACCTGCAGCAAGGATGCTGTGAATACACCTGGGGGCACAGAAAGAGCACGTGGCAGCAAGGTGGGTGAGTTCAAAGCCGCTGATGCTTGGCCCAGGGCTTCATGAATCTCCTCACCCTCCATCCCCCTAGCAGGACAACAACTCGTCTCAGAGCCTGGGACAACTCAGGCTGCAGGTGCAGCTCAGGGATGTGGGGTGTGGGGTATTTTGCCAGGCATGCTCCATTACTTGTAAAATGTAGAAAGCCAGGGGTGGCCTTGGCAGGAGCAGTTTTAAAAAGCATTCATGAAGAATTCACAGCTGGTTTGGGCCTTAGAAAATCCTGCTCCAGAGTAAGCATGTCATGTAAATTTGTGGAGGTAGATGCCCAAGAAATACAAAGCAGCTGCAGGAGTTGGAAGCAGTAACCTCTGGGGACTAGGAGCACTGCTGGGGGGGAGAAGGGCGGACCCATGATTTTTGTTTTAATCCAGGAAGTCCTGTTTGAGCTTTAAACTATACTGATATGCTGATTGTATAGTTTGATTATTAAATTTTAAGTTAAAAATCCAACTAAAAAAAAACAAGATCCCGCTCCAACATCTTCCACAAAGGGGATAGCTGTGATTACTCCTGTAATCTTGCCTGGAAGGGCTGGTGTTCCTTCCCCTCCCTGGAGTCCACACACCTTAGGCAGGGTCACTGCCTAAGGTCTGCACTCCAGGGAGGGGAAGGAACACCAGGTCTTCCAGGCAAGGCCAGTTGCAGGTGCTGTTTTACTAGGAAGAAAGGGAAGAAGGTGTTTCCAATTTCTTTTTCTGAGATGGAATCGTGCTCTGTCTCCCAGGCTAGAGTGCTGTGGCATGATCCTGGCTCACTGTGACCTCCTGTTCCTGCGTTCAAACAATTCTCCTGCTTCAGACTCCCAAGTAGCTGGGATTACAAGTGCCCACCACCATGCCTAGCTATTTTTTTTTATTTTTTATTTTTAGTAGAGACGGAGTATCACCATGTTGGCCAGGCTGGTCTTGAACTCCTGACCTCAAGTGATCCTCCCACCTTGATCTAAAGTGCTGGGATTATGGGCGTGCACCACTGCATCTGGTCTGCAATTTCTTTTCTGCCAAGCTTCAAGAAACCAGGTTTGAAGTGATTCTGGAACCCCTACCTCTGACCCCTGTCTCTGACCCCGCCCACCCTCCAGCCAAACTCCCCTGACTCTGGCCTTTTTCTGGTCCACACAAGTCACCTGGAAGTACTGGCAAATGACAGACGCTTAGATATTTCACCATTTGGAAGCTACCTGGCATTTTCCCCCATCTAGAAAGCCACTCCCGTGATCCTGAAACACATTTTTCATGTGATAAGAAAAGTTAACTAAACAAAAAGACATGAGAGGCCTGGGAGCTGCACAGGAGGCCTCCAGCAGGCGTCCTGGAGGGCTTCAGAGTAAACAGCATGGGTGGGTGGGGCAGGGGGAGATCTTTTTTTCTTTATTCTGAGCAGCTGATACCAATTATTTTGTCTATTTCCCTATCTATCTACCTGCCTACCTTCCTTTCTGTCCTCTATCAATCAGTCCCTATCTACCTATCTAGCATCTGTGAAAGGAAAATAAAATCTCCTCAAACTCATATGCCAAAGGAAAAAGCCAAACCTGGGAACTGAGACACGCAAAACTGCCTCCCCTCATAATTTGCCTGCAAAGAAATTCCTGTGGGCCCCAAGATCTTTACTCTAAAACAGTTCTGTTTAGTTTCACCCCGACAATGTAAATTAACAGCTTATCTTCACAAATGCAGGACAAAGACAGGACTAGGAGTCCTCCCTCTGCTCACCTGGGACAAAGGCATACATGACTCCTTCAATTCTATGTTTACTTTACATAAAAATGCACATTTCAGAGCTGGAGGAGAATGTACAATTGACTATTTCTCTACCCACTCTTTTTACATATAAAATGTGGATTCAGCGAAGGTTGATCAAAGCCTCAAAGGCTGGTCGCAGTGGTTGCAAAATGCCCCATGCACCTACCCCCTACCTGCCTTTTTCCCCTATTGCCCATTCTTTCCCCTTTAGATGCATAAGTCCCCAGACCCTCTTTGAAAAAAGCCGCAGTTGGCTCTGTTGCTCGTGTCTCTTTTTCCTGGGCACATCTTTAACCTTGGCAAAATAAACCTCTAAATTAATTGAAAGCTGTCTCAGATACATTTTGGTTTACACATCTATCCTCTCTCTCTCATATATCTTGCCCATGTTTGCGTAAATCCTACTGTCTGTTCAATTCTCTGCTCTGAGCACTCCTAGGAGTCAGGGACTGTAACTCCTGGCTCATTTGATGCAGAGCTAACAGGAGAAGCATGCACAGAGGTGCTTATTAAATGCTTCTGGATAGTCAGGAAGAACTGAGGCCAAAAGGTGAAACCACTGACATGCATCAGAGGGCAAAGCCAAGGACCAGCAGGAACCAGGGCAGAGCATCTGTTCTCTCTCACGTTCCCAGGACACGCATCCTCTGCCACCCCTCAGGATCTCCTTTTCTAGTCCAGCCACCCCCTCCCCAGCGCAGACCACCAGTGGAGTTTTGGAACTTCATCTGTCTGGCTGAGCATAACGATTTGTGTATTAGTTTAAGCATGATTTTAAACTTTAGACTCAGCCAGGCTTGGCTGCAGCCACCTCCTAGGTTCCTATCTGTGGGCACCCTTCTTCCCCTCTTTATTCTGCTCTGAAATGTTGAGTGTAAGTGAAGGAAGGTGAGAATCAGTGAGAAGCAGGAGAGGGAAGGCAGAAGGCTTGTCTGTGTGCCCCATGACACCTGCAGAAGAGGAAGACACTACGTGGGTCAATAGCTACAACACAGCCAGACACAGAAGGCACACCACCAAACGGTCAGAGAGTGAGAGATGGAGTGGAATGGAGCGACCCCTGGAGAGGCGGACAGACAGATGAATGGCTGGCCAAGGTCATGGACAGATGGATAAATGGTAAAAGCTGAATCTAACAGATGGAGAGTTGTTTTTCCGAGCAGAACTTACAAGAGTCTGCAAATTTCTGGCATCTATTGTCCCCATGCAAGAAGGTGCTCTCAGAGATTAGAACAACATCAGAACCCAGGGCATTGGTCACTGGGACCAAATAGGACTTTATCAGCAGTTGAGAGGCCCCCGCTGCACCCACCTGTTCTCTGTGTCCCTTCACAGGATGACGCCCCGTGCTGGGAGCCACCTTTTCTGGGCTGTTCTGCGCTGCTCTCCTGGCTGCCACCAGTCGGGGCATTGTTGCCACCTGTTGTCGGGACCCCTCCTCCGTCCACGTCTTCAATGTTGCCGCCACTGTGCTGGCGGGCATTGCAATCCTTCCGCATTCTGTGGGAGGGGGAGAAGTCCTTTGAGGATTCTCACCAGTACATTTCTAATACCCCTAAACTCCCCACCATGGCCCTGCCTAAATCGGGATCGAAGACCATGCTCTCCAGGTGAGCAGCACATCTGGGATGCTGGTGGGGAGAGGAGCTGTTATTCCCAAACCTCAGCATCTAATAAATGAACAGACTGCACCAGGATGAATGGGCTCAGTCTCAACCTTTCATAAGAACCCTTAGCACCAAGGCCTGATAAGGAGCTCTGTCACATTCGGGCAAAACTTCGAATTCATTCCAACTGATCACTACGCCCAGGTAAGACTTATTGGATGAGAAGTGTGTGTTGGGGAATGTTCTTCTGGTTCTTGCTAACAGATGTGGCACAGTTACTGCTAAGACTCATAACCTTGGCAGCCCTGCAAGAGCTCAAGCAGATTCTCAGCCTGTGCAAATGTGGGGGAAAGAGATTCTCATCCGTATGAGATTTCCCATAGATTCATAATCTGAGACTGCTTGCTGAAACAAATGATCTGTTCAATGCCACTTGGGAGTAGCAGTTTTAATCATATGAGAAAATGGTGGTTGACAGTGAAATGTGAACCAGAAGTACAGAGCTCCCTGCATCCCCCACGACCTCCCCCAGCATCTGGATAGAGGCCTTTGTTATAAAAACTTACCTTACCCACTTGGTCCAGAACCAGGTCCTAATTCCGTCCAAAGTGATGGGTCCACCCCAGACGTTCTTCAGCTGCCTGTGGGTCCCTAGGTAGGATGTGGTTAGTGGGGGAGACATACATAGGGTACCCCAAGGGCTGATCGCAGGAAGAGTTGATCAAATTCCGCAGAACCTGCTTATTGTTCTGGATGCTGCCACGCTCCGGATTGCGGTTGCGAAGGAATATGAGCTCCTGCTGCTGCCCGGCCCAAAGTCCTCGGACACATTCTTTGTTAACCTGCAGATCACAGAGGGAACAGGAAGAAAGGCAGATGGCCTGTGTTTTCTAGTCTTGTGTGTGTGTGTCTGTGTGTGTGTCAGAGTTTCACTTTTGTTGCCCAGGCTGGAGTGCAATGGCATGATTTCAGCTCACTGCAACCTCTGCCTTCCAGGTTCAAACAATTCTCCTGCCTCAGCCTTCCGAGTAGCTGGGATTACAGGCATGCACCACCACACCCAGCCAATTTTGCATTTTTAGTAGAGATGGATTTCTCTATGTTGGTCAGGCTAGTCTTGAACTCCCGACCTCAGATGATCCGCCTGTCTCAGCCTCCCAAAGTGCTGAGATTATAGGCATGAGCCACCATGCCCAGCCCCAGTCTATTGGTTTTTAACTACAGTGAGAGAGGACTCTGGGACTGAATATCTGTGACTAGAAAACTTTGTTGTAAAGCTCTTTCACAATCAAGCCAGAAGAGCCATCCTGCAAGACAGATATGATGCCATCTTCAAGGGGAAACTGAGAGAAAATGCAAAGAAAGTCATTTTTGTTTTCACTCAGTGATTTGAAACTATATGAAAGAGGAGCTGTTGGGAACAAAGCCTTCGGATCCAGAAGTGGGTTATGAGAGAAAGGTGTGGATTCTAGAGAATTAAAGTCTTTGCAAATAAGCTATATCCTGACTCTCACCTCCATGTGTGTCTACTGGGTCTTCTTGGCAAAGTCTGTGCTTGTGTGCTGGCTCTGTGAGGTAGAGGGTGATCCTGCCAGGGGAATGTAGTGCCCAGCTTGGTACCAATGCCCTGCTCCATTTGACAGCCAGCGCTCCTTCCAGACCATTCCTCTGAACAGAGGATGCTGGCACAGGGACTCCTGCGTCAGTGCCCATCACCATTCTATTTCTTCTCAGGTAGAGACACGTGAGCTAATGGGAGACCCAGAGAATGTGGCCGCCATACCTTGATCACCTTGAAGCTCAGGAAGCTTCTGTGGAGCATGAGGACCTTGTACTCGTCGGCGCCCTCGTCCACCACATGCCGCAGGGTGAGGAGCTCCTCCTTGTTGGACAGCACGGCACCCCGCCAGGCTGGGTCACCCTCGTGGCAGATGACCACCTTCTTCTCAAAGGACTGGATGGCCTCGTAGAGGACCGATGGGTCTTCATACTCATCAGGGCAAGTGAACTGGTCCTGGTGGGAAGAAGTGTGGGTGTGGGCTAGGCAAGGACCAGAGGAACTCACCCCCAGGAAGCATGCAGATGGCAACTGGCCAGTGACCTCCAAAGCTAAGCCTTTTTCTCATCTACCTCTCTCCTGTCCTTTTTCCAAATCCTGAGCTTGGCACAGGGGACATGTGTTTATCTCATTGCCCTAACCCATGGAATGTACCTAGAAAAGAGCTTCATGGCTTAGGTTCCTCTGACTTTTAGATATAGTTTTAGATATAGCCTGGGCATTTTTGCTGCATCATCGACTCTGCACAATACCTCTCTTCCTTTCTAGTGGGATATCACCACCTCCTGGCAGCTCTTGAGGGCAAATCACCAGTGGCCAACGTCAAGAATATCTAGACGGCCTCAATGCTTAGCTACCTAAATAATAAAACCACTTACAGTGCTGTGCAGAGAAAAGAGACCATAGTTTTCAAAGGCCATTTTTCCCCCTAAAGTTTCAGGCTGATACTTTTTTTCCCCCAAGATACAGGGTCTTGCTCTGTCACCCAGGTTGGAGTGCAGTAGTCCAATCAGAGCTCAATGCAGCCTCAAACTCCTGGGCTCAAGCAATCCTCCCACCTTAGCCTCCCAAGTAAGTGAGTGATACTTTTTTTTTTTAATAGATTTTTACCTGGTGAAGTTTCAGGGACATCCTGATAGCTGGAGCAACAACTTTATGCAGTAGGTCCATGTCAGCAAATACCCACTCATCACGTGCTGTTATTCTGAAGTCACCTTTGAAGAGGGCATGGAGGCCATATAGGAAAGAATCCAGGCTGCAAAACAAAGTCCTAACTGCTATTAATTCACACTGAACGAATGTTCAGAATCCTGTCATTGTGAGAGAGGTTTCAGTCTCCAATTTGTCCAAGAATTATCTTAATATTTAGGCTGATCTAGCAAGAAAAGGAAGATAACAGGACTCAGCCCAGTGCACCAAATGCCTGCCCCTACAGCTCATGTCTGGGCCCTCATAAGTGCTACTGTTTAGTGTCATGGCATGGGAGTTGTCTTTAACCATTTCAAGAGCCACTGAAGTACTGGATCACTGAATGTGACACTAGAATTCCAGGTCAGAACTGGTCTTTTGTGTCCACTGAAAGTTAGAGGGCTAAAATACAGGCTCATCTACCCCAGTAATCCCCCCAGAGACTACCAGCTCTCCAGAGATGATGATGCTAACTGTGGAATAATGCAGGAGTCTTTATTCTTCTTCTTTGTATTTCTGTATATCATTTTGGGACTACGTTATTTCTAAGGAAAGTTGGATTCAACCACAATATGAAGAGAGGAAATAAAAGTAAATGAAACGTCAAATGGATCACTTTGGTTCTCAGAGAACATGCATTTTCCTTTTTTTTAATGAAGAGAGAAAGAGGCAGAAAAGGCTTAAAATCAAAGATTAAGCAACTTCAGCAAAGTCTCAGGACACAAAGTCAATGTGCAAAAATCACAAGCATTCATATACACCAATAATAGACAGAGAGCCAAATCATGAGTGAACTCCCACTCACAATTGCTACAAAGAGAATAAAATACAGAAGAATACACCTTACAAGGGATGTAAAGGACCTCTTCAAGGAGAACTACAAACCACTGCTCAAGGAAATAAGAGAGGACAAAAACAAATGGAAAAAACATTCCATGCTCATGGATAGGAAAAGTCAATATCGTGAAAATGGCCATACTGCCCAAGGTAATTTACAGATTCAGTGTTATCCCCATCAAGCTACCACTGATTTTCTTCATAGAATTAGAGAAAAACTACTTTAAAGTTCATATGGAACCAAAAAAGAGCCTGTATAGCCAAGACAATCCTAAGCAAAAAGAACAAAGCTGGAGGCATCACTCTACATGACTTCAAACTATGCTACAAGGCTACGGTAACCAAAACAGTATGGTACTGGTACCAAAACAGATATATAGACCAATGGAACAAAACAGAGGCCTCAGAAATAACACCACACATCTACAACCATCTGATCTTTGACAAACCTGACAAAAACAAGCAATGGGGGACGGATTCTCTATTTAATAAACTGTGTTGGGAAAACTGGCTAGCCATATGCAGAAAACTGAAACTGGGCTCCTTCCTTACACCTTATACAAAATTTAACTCAAGATTAATTAAAAGCTTAAGTGTAAGACCTAAAACCTTAAAAACTCTAGAAGAAAACCTAGGCAATACCATTCAGGACACAGGCATGGGCAAAGACTTCATAACTAAAACATCAAAAGCAATGGCAACAAAAGCCAAAATTGACAAATAGAATCTAATTAAACAAAAGAGCTTCTGCATAGCGAAGAAGCTATCATTAGATTGAACAGGCAACCTACAGAATGGGAGAAAATTTTTGCAATCTATCCATCTAACAAAGGGCTAATATCTAGAATCTACAAGGAACTTAAATTTACAAGAAACCTCCCCCTCATCAAAAAGGGTGAAGGATATAAACAGACACTTCTCAAAAGAAGACATTTATGTGGCCAACAAACATGAAAAAAAGCTCATCATCACTGGTCATTAGAGAAATGCAAATCAAAACCACACTGAGATACCATCTCATGCCAGTTAGAATGGCGATCATTAAAAAGTCAGGAAACAACAGATGCTGGAGAGGATGTGGAGAAACAGGAACGCTTTTACACTGTTGGTGGGAGTGTAAATTAGTTCAACCATTGTGGAAGACAGTGTGGCGATTCCTCAAGGATCTAGAACCAGAAATACCATTTGACCCAGCAATCCCATTACTGGGTGTATACCCAAAGTATTATAAATCATTCTACTATAAAGACACATGCACATGTATGTTTACTGCAGCACTATTTACAACAGCAAAAACTTGAAACCAACCCAAATGCCCATCAATGATAGACTGGATAAAGAAAATATGGCACGTATACATCATGGAATACTATGGAGCCATAAAAAAGAATGAGTTCATGTCCTTTGCAGGGACATGGATGAAGCTGGAAACCATCATTCTCAGCAAACTAACACAGGAACAGAAAACCAGACACTGCATGTTCTCACTCATAAGTGGGAGTTGATCAATGAGAACACATGGACACAGGGACAGGAATATCACACACTGGGGCCTGTCAGGGAGTGGGGCATAGGAGAGGGATCGCATTACAAGAAATACCTAATGTAGATGACGAGCTGATGGGTGCAGCAAACCACCATGGCACGTGTATACCTAAGTAGCAAATCTGCACATTCTGCAAATGTTCTGTATCCCAGAACTTAAAGTACAATTTACAAAAAAAGAATTCAATTTCATTGTCTTTCATAGTTGGCCAACACTCAATTTTATAAAAGTTATAGTTCTACACACACACACACACACACACACACACACACATATATATATATTTTTAAAGGATCTTTCAAGATTATCCGGGTGTTCACGTTTCTAGGTTTTTCCTGCCTCTCTTCCATTTCCCACACTTCACTGAGCGTTGCCAGGATGGAGAATAGTGATATCACCCAAGGGAAATCTCTCAGAGCCTGGGGCCTTTAAATTTTGGATGAATCTGGGGTGTAGCTTTGGGAAAGCGACTCATCCTGCATTCTGAGGAGAGGGGAGAACAGTCTCTCCTTTCTTTCCTTTGTTTTCTTTCTATAAATATTCTCTATTGCAGCTGCCTCTCACATTCCTGAGAGGTAGTTACGAGGCAGGTACAAGAAACCAGCGTCCCTGATAGGGCCGGCCTGGGACAGGATGAGCAGGGCATGTGTGTGAAGGGAGTCTCTGAGGACTGCTGTTCCTAAGGATTTAATGAGTTGGCTCACTGAGCAAGGCTTCTGATTCAACACAGCGCTTTAGACCTGCACATCAGGGAAATAGTTCCACTGATTGCTATTTTAGCATTTCAATGTGAAATGTACCACTGTCATTAATATCTAGGACTCCCTTGAGAAAGAGGCCGCTGGGGCTTCACGGTGTCAGAGCAGATTGTGGGAAACAGGAGCAACCAGGGGCTGGTCAGGTGGGGTTTGGAGTGCTGTGGCCTAGAGGACCCTGGAACCTTCCAGAAAGGGATCCAAGAAGCTATCAAAAGCTTCCTGGGGCTGTGAGCTTTAGCAACTGCCTAGGTGGCACCAGGAGGGCTGTTTTACAACAGCAGAGGCAGGCTGCAGAAAGGCTGATGCCAAGAGGGGGAGGCTTCGAAACATGAGTAATAAGCGCTACCTGGTCCCAGTGGAAAACATTTGGAAACGTTCTCAGCATCAGATAGGAGCTAAGTGCTAAAATGAGAGCACTAACTCCTGAAAAATGGGTGGCATTTATTCAGGAAAGGATTCCGAGGGGCATGATACTTGCTCAGAATGGCCTTGCATAAACATAAGGGAAAAAGCTTTCTCTAGATGTAGAGATGAGGACAGTGGAGAAGGAAGATGAACACCCAGATAACCACAGCAACATCCACAGACAAAAGAGAAGAGCCAGGAATCGCAGGCATCAGTCTAGTGTTTGCCCAGCTGCATGTGCCTGGCAGCAGTCAACCCTCACTCAACAGCAGGAGGAAGGCAGCCTCCACAGGAACCTCTCTAAGAGGCTTGAGTTCCATCCAAGGCCACCAACAATGGACATTTTCCCTGTCATTTCTATTTTCAGAGAAAATGACACATTATGGTGCTTCATGCTGTTCTATTATTGAAATGGTTCTCAATGTAGAAAACAAAGTCTGAGTTAGAACTCCACTAGATTGGGGATATTATCCGCAGCGCCTTAGAGATCAAGGCATCCTAAAAGGAAGGTGTTTCATTACCTGGCTTTTTTCCCTCGAGAGAATGAAGATGGGGAAGGCAGTGAGCTGTGACAAGCCAAGCGGGGGTGGGGGACAGCAGAGGTCTGCAGGACACCTGCAGCACATTTCTGTTTTGGAGCTTCACAGGGCTACGTCTTTTTAAGGCTCTATTGAGAAATGACAGGCTCCCACCCTCAGGCCAACAGCTGGAGCTGGGCTTTTATTACTGGGAAATAATGTTGCATCTGAGTCATTCAAGGTTGGCCTTCCTGGGGACTAAAACAGCCCCCACTTCCACCCCTGCGGAGGATGTAAATGAAGCAGGTCATCCCATCATAGTCAGTTGGGAAGTCAGTGGCGTGGGATTACACAGGGACAGAGAACGCAGGCAGGGCCCTGAAGAAAGCTGGCACATGTGTAATCATGTGTTAGGGAAGCATGTCCATACATAGAAGACCAAAGACTATGGCACCGAGATAACCTGGCACCAGCTGCCATGGCACCATGGAAGTGCTAAATACTGTAATAAAACAGCACTAGAAAAATGTCACGCTTTCAGATGACGATGAAGAGCTAACACGAGTACATTTCCTTTTTCCCTGGAAAAAGCTGGAGTATATGACGTAGGATGTATCACTGCATTACTCAGCCAAGAATGAATCCATCGCTTGCTGTCCTTCTCATTCCTCACCCAGCTTCCTATGAAATGACATAGCTGGTGGTGGTGTGTGCAGAGGGGGAGGCTGCAGCCTCAGCACGAAGCACAGTTGTTTACAGTCTTCCTGGAAGTAACTGTTCTCTAGCTGGAGGCTGGGGCCATTTCCACCACGCCCAGGACCGCTCCCACCACAAAGAACCATACAGCTCAAAATGTCTATTGTGCTGTTGCTGAGAAACCCTGCTCTTTCAGAAAGACAGAATAGCACTGGAGGAGAAGGGTTTCGAGTATTGGACAATGGGGTCCTTATCTTGAATCTAGTCTTAATGAACCTTAGCATTCAGAGAGAAACAGCTTTAATGTGGGGATAGTTTCTGCAGGACTCACAGGGGGATCCCCAGCACAAAGACTGATTTGTTAATTTTAGTTAATTTCCAAGCACGCCTGTACATACGACGCTATATACAGATTAGCATTGTGAAGCGCCGTCTGCTGCTGCGCATTGCCATAAATGAAATGCTTGTAGAAGATACGTAAACAATTAAGTGTGATTTGCAGGCTGGGTTTCCTGTGTGTACTGATTAGTAATAGAAATACTCAGAGAGTGTGTGTGTGCCCATCTACCTAAGCCACTATCCCTGGCTCGGACAGCATCTCCACCTCGGGGACTGCAGCAAGCTCTCTTCGTGAGTGCCTTATTCCTCTCTGTGGAACCCGGCAACCACACGCTAGCTTCACAGCCAATCCCATGCTCCTGATCACACTCTCCTGCTGCAGTTCCCCCAAACAAAAATAACAATCCAAAGGTGTGCACAGTGCCACATGCCTGTAGTTTCAGCTATGCAGAAGGCTAATGTGGGGACTTCAAGGATGCAGTGCATTCTGATAGCACTTGTGAAGAGCCATTGTACTTTGGCTTGGGGCAACATAGAGACGCCCTGTTCTCTTAAAACACACACACACACACACACGCACACACACACACACGCACACAAAGTCAAAAAACACCCCAGTGTTCTAGATGAATAGCACCATCTCTGAGCAACTAAAAGTGAAACAGAAGGAGACACCTTACATTTATTTTTTTATTTTTATTTTTTTAGAGGTGGAGTCTTGCTCTGTCTCCCAGGCTTGAGTGCAGTGGCGTGATCTTGGCTCACTGCAACCTCTGATTTCTGGGTTCAAGCAATTCTCCTGGCTCAGCCTCTGAGTAGCTGGGATCACAGGCACATGCCACCATGACCAGCTAATTTTTTGTATTTTAGTAGAGACGGGGTTTCACTATGTTGCCCAGGCTGGTCTCGAACTCCTGAGCTCAGGCAATCCGCCTGCCTTGGCCTCCCGAAGTGCTAGGATTACAGGTGTGAGCCACCGCACCCAGGGACACCTTACATTTGCATAGTGACTTGTGAGTTTCTACGTGCTTTCCATTCCATAGGTTCCTTTCATTCTCACAGATGCATGATATAATTATTACAACCCTTTCATATGAGAAGAAATGGGCCAGAAAAAGTTGAGAAGAGAATAAGATAGGTGAGAACAAATACTCGCTATTTTATGCCATGCTGAAGAAGCACAGGAGAAAACCCACAGCTGCCTCCAGACCTCTCTGGCGAACATGTTGTTGCTTTTAAAATGTGTAACTGGAGCCATCTTCTTTAAGGCCTACTCGGAGCTGTGTGAGAATGAATGTATCCCTTTAAAGGCTTCCGTTGAGCCACAATGTTGAAAACGCTGTGAGTACAGTTCTTGAACTCACCCCCCTATCTCACCCTTCTAATTGGTGTGTATACTCTGCACAGATCCTGAACTGAGAGTGTATTAATACTGCTTTCATGAACTCTTTATCCAGGAAGTTATTCCACTGGCTCTAAAATCAAGACAATCCCTGGTTGGGATCCCAGCTCTCTCCTGCCTGGTAAAGAACATTCGGTTAAGAACATATGATGTCCCCCAAATAGCTCCAAGGTGCTTCACTTCCTCTGGAGTTCAGGTGCTGCACTGAGAGGCAGCATATGGCCCCACAGGGTGGCAGGGAGGGGAGCCAGAAGTTCCCAGCCTAAGCTTAAATCTTGGCTCTGATACTTGTCTCTTGCCCTCATTATCATCAATTTCTTTCTGTGTTCATTCATAAGATCAATTACTGCCAGGTGTATTTAGAGGTTTGGTAAGGATCTTGCTAGGAATTTCTTTCCATGGGGGACCCGGTGTCCAAGTGGGGTCTGCGGACAATGAGTGTATGTTGGTGAGGGAGTTGAGGCAATTCCAAATACACCCCAGTGTCCAGCATTCACCTTATCCTATGGATCAAAGCCTGTGTCTTGTGTCCTGAATCCTGAATCACAGCAGTTGTGTCCAAGTAATCTGGGCATGGAGGGTGCAGTGGCAGCAACTCCTATGGGAAAGGCACTGGGCTGGCAGGAAAGGGCAAGATGTCATCCCACAGGTGAAGCATCCCTGAGCTCAGGCCATACTGAGCATCAGAGCCATGACACCGGCAGCAGGTGTCATCAGCAGCTCTCAGCATCACAACCCAGCACAGGACAGGTCCACAAGGAAGCGTATGTAGGTGAGAAGGTGGATGCCCTGGAGCAGCTGGGCCACCTCAGGAAAATGTCAGGCAGAGCCAGGGGGAGTGCAGTGCGTTCCTGCAGAGCAGATGGCGATGAACTACTGGGAGATGTGGACAGTGGCACAATGTGGCCAGTAGGAGTGGGGACTCGGGAGTCTGGGCGTGACTCTATGGTGAGACCCTGCACAAATCACTTCTCTGTGCTTCAGAGATCCCAGCTACAAAATCAAGCCAATAATACCTATCTCATCCTCTCTCATGCCTTCAGAGAAGACGAAATGCATTAACTCTCCTAACTCGCATTAGCACTCTGCTTATTAGTACCTAGTGGGCACCACTGTAAATGTTCACAGATACTGTTATTGCTATTTTCACCCCTGAACTAGTATATTTCAGCAATTAATATCCAGGCCACCTTGGCTTCAAATATAAACTAAGCATGTTTGAATTGCAGAATCTCATATCATCACTGGAAATAAATTATGTTGGCTAAATAATTTCAGTGATATTGCTTCAAATAAATCATAAGTGTGAAATAATTAACAAAAGAGAAATAACTAAAATGTAAGATTTAAGATTTTTTTAAGTATATTTGACCTCATGATGTTTTAACAGCAATAGTTCCATGTTCGGAGGCTCCATATTAAGCAGATCAACTGTTACTGTCTGGTGCAAAATCCTTTGTAAGGCCGGCCTGATGACCAGGGTTGGGCTGGCTGTAGAAAAATCAGTCATGTGGCAGCTTGTTCAAATCACAGATTTCCAAATCCAAGATCCAGAGAGCCCATGTCACTGGTTTGTGATGGAGCTTGGGGTCTGTATTCTGGTCAAGCTCTCTCGGGTCTCAGGTTTGGACTCACGGGACCAGAGAAAGTGGGATCTCCTAAAGAGGCCAAGACATTTCAGAGAAGAGAGAGCTGGAACCTGGAGGACAGCCCACACACCAGGCCCAGGTGGGAGGGGCCTTGCCACACTGCACTAGAATTTAAGGTCCCAGAAACTTCTGCTCCTTTTCTAGGCTATCATTTTTCCCCCCTATGCTTTAAGCTTAGATATTTTTCTCATGTCCAGAGATTGTGATTTTAGCTTGATAACCTGATTTTAATCTCCTAGGTCAGATCTTGCATCCTCTTTATTTCCCCCTTAGATTCTGATTTCGGAGTTTCCTCAGTCTGGCAAGTGGACCTTAATTTCCTTTACAAGATGATCCGCTGTGACATGACAGCTGGCCCCAGTCTGGGGCCTCATCTCCAGTGGAAGCTCAGGAGGAAAAATTGGGATGACATCCTGATTTCAGAAGAGAATATTTCCTCAGCACGCTGTGGGTGGGGAGGAGTGGACTGATGGTAGATGGAGTGACCTCAGACCACAACAGTGACCTCCTGCCACAAGGCAGCACGCCAGGGCTTGGCAGAGCACACTTTGGTCTGGCTTGTTTCCCTATCGCTTTTCAAGATCAAATTTGCTTTAAATCTTCTGTCCTCTTGGAATTGGACACTATTCTGAGTCAGTAAATTTTCTTTTACAAACAAACCTGTTGCCTCTGTAAAATGCAGCCATCTTCTCCTAATCTCTATGGATGGAACATCAGCTAGGATCTGCCTCATCAGCGTTCACATATTTGAAGACAGTCATCAAGCCATCTCGTAGCTTTGCAGTCAGTGAAACTATTTTGACTTCCCGTTAAAACATACCATTATATCTGGATGGCTTTCTTCAGTGGGAGACACAGTTCTTCCAAGAAGGTATGTCTCAAACCTTAAATCTAAAAAAATTAGTGTTTTCTTGTCACATCCATGTGAACCCATCCCATCTCCAGAACGTATCGAGATTTTATTTAAGGACAATTTATATAAAGGTAGTCTGTTGCTCACTTGCATTTGGCATCTCATTTAAGAAAATTTTCATGTACTCATTCTCCCTAATTTTGCATGCATGTATTTTTCTTTCTTGAGGACTACCCACCAAATCTGTGCCACTTTTGTAAAGCCAAGATATTTCCCCAAAAATCAGTCGAGTAAAGGGTTTTTGTTTTGTTTCGTTTTTTTAGACAGAGTCCTGCTCTGTCACCAGGCTGGAGTGCAGTGGCGCAATCTCGGTTCACTGAAACATCTGCCACCTGGTTTCAAGCGATTTTCCTGCCTCAGCCTCATGAGTAGCTGGGACTATACGCACACGCCACCACGCCCAGCTAACTTTTGTATTTTTAGTAGTTTTACCATGTTGGCTAGGATGGTCTTGATCTCTCAACTTCATGATCTCGCCTTGGCTTCTCAAAGTGCTGGGATCACAGGCATGAGCCACCGCGCCCAGCCTGACGCAGCGTATCTTTAAGACCTACCTGGAGAGTCAGAGTTCACCATCACCGGATGTCCTTTAACATTAACTGCGTAACAATGACTTGTTGGGTCTCCTACAGTACACCTAAGAGCATACTCCCCATTTTAAAATTATACAACCACAGAGCACATGAGCACACATACAATTATGAGCCATTCTTACTTCGCACATGAATATAATCATACTAAGTAAAAGATTAGCAAATTGAACCCATCATTGTATAAAAATAATAATATATCATAACCAAGTAGAGTTGTAGGGTGTTTCAACATGAGGAAATCTACTAATGTAAAACAACATTAATAGATTAAAGGAGAATAATATCATCTCATTTATGCCCCCCCCCAATTCTATGCAAATTCAGCATCCTTTCTTGATAAAGCATTAGCAAGCTAGGAAAAGAGGAAACTCCCTGCATTCATAATAGTGATTTCACAGAAACTTAAACCAAACCCCATTTTAAAAATTTATTTTAAGTTCCACGGTGCATGTGTAGGATGTGCAGGTCTATTATATAGGTAAATGTGTGCAATGGTGCCAAACCCCATTTTCAGTGCTAAAATATTAGACTCATTCCCATTAATGCCTGAATTAAGCCAAGGATGCAGAGGTAGGCAGAATAATAGGCCTCAAAGATGCCCATGTCCTAAGCCCTGAAACCTGTGAGTAGATTACCTTACAAGGCAAAAGAAATTCTGTAGATGTGATGAAGTTGAGGACCTTAAAATGAGGACATTATCTGGGTGGGCTCAATGTAATCACAAGGGTGTGAATGAGGAAGGCAGAACCCTGTGTTCAAGTCAGAGAGATTTGAAGATGCACCACTGCTGGCTTTGAAGATGAAAGGGGCCGCAGGAATGTAAGCAACCTTTAGAAAAGGAACAAATTCTCCCCTCAGAGCCTCCAGAAGGAGCATAGTTTTGAAGACACCATGACTGTAGTCTGTTGAAATCCATTTAGGACCCCTGACCTCTGGGACTGAAATATACTGAATGTATACTGCTTTCAGTCACCAAGTGTGTTGTAATTTGTTATAGCAGCAGTGCAGCACTGATACAGATCCAACCTGTAACATTCAGCCAGTCCACTAAATAAAAGAATGAAGTTATAAACATTGGGAAAAAAGTCAAAACTGTCACAATTTTTAGATATGTCCCTTCTTTCCACCAGAAAATCAGATAATTAATTGAAATATTATTATGTTAATAACAGAGTTCAGTAGAAGTGCCCAGAATGGGATAAATCTTAAAAAATAACTTCCTGTACACTAAGTAACCAACTGGAAAATGTGACAGAAGAAATGGTTCTGTTCACAATCACAACAAAACTATAAAATACCTAGAAATAACCTCATTAAGAAATTTACAAAATGGTAAAATGTTACCAAAGGACATTAAAAAAACTGAATGATCAGAAAGATACACCATATTACTAAATAATGTTCATTTTGTTTTCTCAAATTAATCTGTATCTTAAATACAGTCTCAATCAAAATTCCAATGGAGATTCTAAAACTTTACCCGAAGAAAATGAGCAAGACTAGCATGCCAACATAAAACTATAAAAGACAAGAAGAAAGTAAAGACAGGAGGACTTGGCTTCTCAGATGTCAGAACAATGAGAAGTACATTGTATCACTCTAGTACACCAAACAGTATGGCATCATTGTAAGAACAGACAAATCCAGAAGTACTCCATTTATGTATGGAGATGTAGTATCTGGCAAAAATGGTAATTCAAGTCAGTGATAATTTTTGTTAATTAACTAATGATGAGATACCAAAGATAAACAACCAATAAACATAAAAAAGATGCTTATTCTTCACTGTTAATAGAAATGTAAGTTCAAATAAGAACAAGATATTATTATTATTATTTTTTGAGATAGAGTCTCGCTCTGTCACCAGGCTAGAGTACAGTGGTGCAATCTTGGCTCACTGCAACCTCCACCTTCCGGGTTCAAGTAGCTGGGACTACAGGTACGTGCCACTACACCCAGCTAATTTTTGTGTTTTTTAGTAGAGATGGGATTTCACCATGTTGGCCAGGATGGTCTCGATCTCTTGACCTCGTGATCCACCCACCTTGGCCTCCCAAAGTGCTGGGATTACGGGCATGAGACACAAGGCCTGGTCAAGATATAATTTTTTCACCCCTGAGGCTAGAAAAATCTGAAACAATGGAATACCCAGCATTAGTGGTCATGTGGCAAAACGGCATTGTTAAAAGTGCAAATTGGAACAGCTTTTTTTGGAAAGCAAAGCAATTTGACTGTATCTGATATTTTATATACATATATTATGATTTCATATACATATATGTATTATTTTATCATTTAAATATTAAATAAATATATTCAAATTTTATTACTTATGATATGACTAGATAGATAGATAGATAGATAGTTGACAGATAGATAGATATTCATCCACAATTTCAGGCTTATAACTCCTATAACCCTTGTAGCAGTGCTGGGGCACTTCAAGCCTCAGAAGCAGGCCTCATGAAACAGAATATCTCTCTGACCTTCTCCTGTCCTCCTTTCACCTGGCCAAGGCAAGACTCGAATCTGACTGTGGGTCATTAGACCCTCATTCCAGAAAGGGTTCTTCCTGTCCCATATTCAGGAGAAAGGAATGCAGCACAGAGAGGCCAAGAAGAATCTGAGCACACAGGCCTTGCTAAGTTTAGATAATGCCCTTTCTGACCCATCACATTTCTGCACAGCTGTCCAAGCTTCAATCATGGACAACCAATGACGCTCTATAAAAGGCCCATAGAACACAGTTCCCGGAGCTTCTGGAGAACTGAACACGTGGAGGTAGATAGGGAGGTGAAGAATTCATCCACATGCCTGGAGAGTGGCGCACCCCAACTTCACAGGGATGGAAGCTCCTGTGCTCAGGACCTTTCCACACCTGGCCCTATGCAGCTCTTCATCTGGCTGTTTATTTGTATCCTTTAAAATATCCTTCATAATAAACCAGTAAACGTGTTTCCCTGGAATCTGTAAGCTGCTCTGGCAAATTAATTCGACCCCAAAGAGGGGAATCATGGCACCCCTGTAGAAGCCAGTCGGTCAGAAGTTTGGGAAGCCCAGACGTGTGGGCCTCAACCTTCAACCTGTGGGATCTAACACCCTCTCTGGGTAGTGTCAGAAGTGAACTGGGAGACGCCCAGCTAGTGGCCACTGCAGAGCTGCTTTCTTACAGGGAGAAATCCCCACATATTCTGGGGCCACAGAAGTCTTCTGTGTTGATGATAGTTGTTGTTTTTGTGTGAGAACAGAGGGAAAACATGGTTTGAGAGTTTTTCCCTAAACAGTATCTATAAAAATTATGTGTAAAATTTGAGCTCTGCAGACTATTTTTTTCAAGTCAAACTATTTATGGAACCCTCGCCATAAATAGTTTAAATAGAAATCCCAGCTGTGGGTTGAAGAGCGGTGGAGCCGTGCCAGGCTCCAGCCTCCCCCTCCCACTGCACCCTCCACCGCGCTCCTCAGGCACATCCAACCAGGTCAGAAATTCATGGACTTCACACCATGGTCTTAGGGTGGGATGTAAAAGAAGTTGCCTTTTGTAAGTGAAAAAACTAAAATGAAAGCGTCTCGGAGGATCTTTCTATGTCGTGGAACCTCTCAGTGAAGTGAACCAGTCCCAAATAATCAAGGATTTCCCTAGAATACTGAGAGGATTCTCTCCAGAGTTATCTCATCACCATGTCTGCAGCAAGCAGAGTTGACATCCATTATGAGGAACTATTTTGAAACAAAGGAAATCCCATCAAAACGAAGTTTTAAAAGCAGCTGGTAAGCATGGCGTTTAATTAAAGAAAAAGAAATAAAGCGGGCCAAGCAGGAAACGCCTGGATCAGGAACATCTGAACAACCTACACAAAGAACAAGACTGAAAAAGCCTGTGAAAATGTCTTAGGTATGAACTGAAATAATATTTGTAATTTGAGGTTTATAAAACATTTTAAATTGATCCGACGAAAGAGCTTGTTATTTTATTCATCTTCCCAGGTGCTACGAATATCTGAAGAGTCATTTTGTGATTTCAAGTGCAAGATCCTATGAAACCCTTCTCAAACACTGTTCTCTGCTTACAGTTTAATAAGGAGCCCGCTCTTAGGGTCCGCATCATAATGTTTTACGAATCCCCACAGAGGAGTCTTCTGCTAGACCTGCAACAATCATCAAGCTTAGTCCCAGATGGCCACAAAGAGAATGCCCTGAGTCCAGTGTGAGACTGGGTCAGGGAGGACGGGGGGAGAGACTGCAGGCCAGCCAGGCTTTCCCAGAAGATTGGCCTAAAACAGGCATTAACATGAGACTTTAAGGGTCAGGCTTTTGGCATTTCTCACATGTAAAAGAGATCATGACATTCTGAGATGTGGGAGTTGAAAGAATAGTTGATGTCACAAATTTTAACTACCCCCTGGTTCTTGCCTGTTCCTCCTGGTGACTCCAGTCCCTCAGGTGACTCTGGATGCTTGGAGGCATCCAGAGGGAAAAGGAAAGTGCTGCTAGCCACAACACTTTATCCTTTATCAATTCACAACTCTTACTTAATGATACCTCCCAGCCACTTGCCACCAGAGTAGACTCACAGCTGTCCCTTTCAAGAAGGACATTCAGAAACACAGTCAACAAATCTCCCTGGGCTTGTTTACCTGACACCCCAGAACTGTGAAGGTTGCTAAACAAATAGACAGGTGGGTTTTGCCCTTAATGAGTTTAAAATCCAACCTAACCACACAAAACTCACTCAACTCAATATCAAAAGAACCCCTTCTGCAGTGCATCATCAACAATATAATATAGACACAATGAAGCAAGTCCAAGTAGAAGAAAACCCAGAGGGGCAGGTTAAGGAGAGGTGCCTTTCTCCTCCAAGCTCCCTAGGTTTGTGTGGTTCTCAACCTTGTCTGCCCACTGAATTTGCCTCGGGAGCTTTTGAAACTTGGGATTTGTGGTACCACCATAGAGGTGCTGATGGAATTGATTAAATATCCTGGGCATCAGAATATTTAAAAGCCTGACAGGAGACCTTAATGTGCACATGGGGTTGAGAACCGCTCATCAAGGTGATTCCAGTCAGCAGGCGGAGTTCAGGGCCACAGCCCATAAACACCAAAAAGCAGCTGGTAAGCATGGCGTTTAGTTGAAGAAAAAGAAGAAAGCAGACCAAGCAAGAAACGCCTGCATTAGGCGTTACGCCTGTAACATCTGTACAAGTTACATAAAGAACAAGACGGAAAAACCTTTGAAAATGTCTTAGATATGAACTGAAATAATATTTGTAATTTGAAGTTTATAAAACATTTCAAATTGACCCAACAAAAGAGCTTGTTATTTTAATCATCTACCCAGGGGCTGTGAAAGCGGACATCTGTGCAATGGCCACTGATTTGGGTGATTTGAAGGTGGCTGATGAAATTCATAAGAGCAGTTTGGCATGAGTGCTGTTTCTTTGGTGGACGACATCACCTGAGTGACACAGGGTGCCAAAGAGCCAGAAGAGTTTAATTTTGTTTTTGTTCTTTAAAAAGAGAGCCGTGAGCTATTTACCTATCTAGAGGAGAGATCCAGTAGAGAAAGGGTTTGAAAAACAGAAGTGGCATCCAATTAATTGGGCACTGTCTGGGCACTCAGAAGACAGGGTGAAGCAGGGTGTGGACTGGAGCGCAGATGTGAAGATTTTCGTTTATGAAGACAATTAGGGGAAGGGAACTAACACTGATTGAGCACCAACTCTGTTAGGTACTGCGCTAGACACTTCGTAGGTGTGATTTCGTTGAATCTTCCCAGTAAATCTGCAAGGACCTACAGAAGGTCCTACACCCAGAATCCCTGGGTCTTGACTGTTCCATATGAATGATATTTCCAAATTGAATACTCCAAAAGATCAGTGATCAAAAAAATGTTCTTGCAGGCCGAACATAGTTTATTATGAAAAGAACTATCTGAATTTAGTATAAGAAGTCCAGCTTCAAAATAAAGAAAATGATTGACAAAATCTGTCTAACATGTAAAAGTGGGTGCCTGTACCTAAGAGACTGCAACTGCTCCCCCCAGGTACCTGATGGCCATATTGTGAGCGGCGGTCCCAAGAGCTCTCCTCCCCAGGGTGCACAGGGCGAAGGACAGAGTCACCAAGGGAGAGTCCTCGTCACTGTCCAGGGTCTTTGAAGGCTGAAAGAGCAAGAAGTTAACTCAGCTTTCACACAGGTTCCAATATGTACCAACATAGAATCATAAATGTAGAGTGACAGTAGGCTTTGTAAGTCAACCACATGGTCATCAGTCCCCCTCTAAGATGGACAGGGAACTCTCTGCTCTCTGAAGGAATTTCTCCTGTGGTTGGACATGGAAAAAAAATAAAAGTGGAAAAGTTATTTTCTGAGAGAAAAAGGCCTACAACATGGACTGATGACCTGCTTTTCTGGGATTTGAAATATGGCACTTCAGGTCATAAAACTGGGCAGTAATTACAGTAAATAGGTGTGCCCACCTTAACACTCTCCAATGCAAAGGAGAAGCATGGTCTAGCAGGGGAGAGAAAAAGAACTTGGATCCAATGTGAAGGAGAGTCCTCTGTTCTCCCTGTAACAAGGAGCCCTGTGGGCTGACTGGTGGACTCTAAGTTCACAATCAACAACTAAATTAATCTTTCAGCTCGGGCATAGTGGCTCATACCTGTAATCCCAGCACTTTGGGAAGCCAAGGTGGGAGGATCACTTGAGACCAAGAGTTCAAGACCATCCTGGGCAACATAGCAAAACCCCATCTCCATAAAAAAGTTTTTAAAGATTAGCCAGGCATGGTGGTACGTGCTTCGAGTCCCAGCTACTAGGGAGGTTAAGACAGGAGGATCACTCGATCCCAGGAGTTCGAGGCTGCAATGAGCTATGATTGTTCCACTGCATTCCAGCCTGGGGAGGGTGAGACTCTGTCTCTTAAAAAAAATTGTCCAAAGTCAGATTTTTTTTTAAAAAGGGAGGGGGGATGGAGAGTGGGGGGATGGAGAGAAAATTTAAAGTCAAAATATCTTTTGCAAGAAAAATAAAATAATTTCATGAACCAACTGAGAAAGGACAGAGCCATTACAGAGCTATAGCCAACAACATCAATCAATTATTTGTATATCTCAACTGTTAAAGAGGCTGGCATGAATTAAGATTATTAGCACACCTTCTTCGTGGTTGGTCTGGACAAAACAGGTTCTGCCACCTGCTTCTTCTGCCACATGTTTCTAATCACCCATAAGAAATTCACAGACGTTGGCTAGTGTGCTGGTTTGGTTTTTTCTGTCTAGCACATGCCACATAGTGCATCAGCTGTTGCGGAAGTTGTTTCTAACTTGCACCCACATTTTCCAACAACGACCCATGGACTCAGCTTTTCAAATCCTAAGAAGCAAAGTAAACCTGCTCCCTTCATTTGCTCCCTCCTCTTTCTGCTCCTCCCCTGCCCCTTCTCCTCTTTTTATAAACTGTCATAATTCTTGATTATATTTCTAAGAGGCAGGATTCACTTCCAGAGAAGTGTTCTCAGCACATAAGCAGTAACAGCACAGACACACAAAATAACGATGACGGAAGTTAAGTTGGACCATCTGATTGCTAAATAGAATTTTCATGTCCATGATTCAATATATTTAGTAAATCCCCCCCCCCGATTCCAGCACAGAGAAGCTGCAAATGTTTAAAAGCTATAATAGAGGCTTAAAACTGCACTGGCTCTGAGCATAAAGGGATATATACCTTCAAGTCTCCTTCACTGGAGACATGGTATATTGATTCTCCTATTTAATTTTGCTTACCTTCAATAAACATTTATCCAAATAGTGCTTTTTGTTTCTGTCCTCTGTGTTGTAAGTCTACCACAGAATATCAGAAAGAGATGGACATGACAATGTTCTTTATTAAACTTCCATTCCACGCCCCAGCCCCCCACCTCCCTGACTTACCTCTTGTCTCTTCCGAGCGCAGTGCTGAATCCATTCTAGATAAACGTTGCAGAAGCTAGCTCGTGTAATCCCCTGGAGACATGGGACGTAGTCATCATCAGTGTTAATGTTGAATACTGCAAGGTCACGCTCAATGTAATGCCACTTGGCAAAGGGCTGTAGGGACTTCAGAAGTGATTCATTTTTTGATCCAGGAGAGGAGTTTGGGAGATGTTACCATATAGTATATTATACTCTGCAGAGAAAAAGCAAGATTTTGAGCCTTTACAGCTATTCTAAAGCCAGGAAGAATTTATTTATTTATTTATTTAATCGTAGAAAGTAAAACAACCTCAGGAAAGTAAGACACATGAAATCCTGACATGTGGGATCATTTGTATTTTCTGCTGGGTGTAATGCACAGAACTCATTTCAGACATTCTAAAATGTCCTCTTTTAAGGGTTATCGTAGGGAATAGGGAAGTGAGAAGAATGTAATGCTAACAGAATGTAACGGAACAGAATTTCTGTGATGAGGAAGAACAACAGTCAGCCCTGTCCTCTCTGAAAGAAGCACACAAAAGCACCCTTGGCTGGGGTTGCTGCAGGCTTTGGTGAGTCCTAGGCTAGGTTGATTCAACCTAGGTTGATTGGCGTAGACCCTCGTCCAGAGCCCTAGCCAAAGACTATTTAATGAGCTAAAACAACAGGGTTTTGAGTTTTGTTTGCTTGTTTTTAAGACAGCAGTGTCTCTCTCTGACACCGAGGCTGAAGTGCAGTAGTAGTCACGGCTCACTGAAGCCTTGAACTCCTGGGCTCAAGCAATCCTCCTGCCTCAGCCTCCAGAGGAACTGGGACTACAGGTACAAGCCACCATGTCTGGCTAATATTTTAGTTTTTATTTTTGTAGAGACAGGGTCATGTTGCCCAGTCTGGTCTTGTCCTGGGCTCAATCATCCTCCTGCCTCAGCCTCCCAAAGTGCTAGGATTACAGGTGTGATCCACTGTGCCCAGCCAAAACAACACAGTTCTTATGGAAAGTATGGACCATGTGAAATTGTTGTAACCTTCACACACTTAATCCTGAGTGCCCAGACAGCGGACATCTGCGATACGTCACAAGGAACCCATGTTTCCTTCTTAATCAGACACTGTACTTATGAGTCCCACTTGGGGAAAATGCCTCCCTTGGGCTTGATTATTCTGAGTAACAGCTTTGTGGAAAGCTGTTATTTTGTAGTTTTTGAATGAATTCCTCCTTCAAAAAGGTTAGCACCTGGCCTCAAGAAATAAAAATGTGACAGAGGAAATGAAAATCCAAGGCTGACAGGCTTGGATCAGGGTGTGCTGCTGCAGAGTCACTGCCAGCATCACTGCAGTTCCATTACAGCAGAAAAACGCAAGTGGTGCTTGGGGCTGTTGAGGCTGAGGGGAACCCCTGGAACGAGGCTGCACATCTCATTGTGAAATCATGAGAGGCTAGGGGGCTCGCAGTGTTTGATGCAAGGAGGCAGGCATGTGTGCTCCTGTTAGAAACACTTAACTGATGCTCTTCTCTGTTTATAAAAAACACATTCTTTTTAAGTGAGAAAGCAATAAGAAATGAATATTGGGTGGACGGAAACAAGGTCTTCAGTGACTGATGCCTGTAAGTGGAGTGGGCCGAGAAACCCTTTTCTAGGGGATCTCCCACCCTCCCTCTCTGGCTCTTTCCTCCCTCTGGCTGGGAAATGAAACCCAGAGCTCAAGGCCTCAGGTTACTGAGGTATCTGGTTTCAAGGTTTTTTTTAGGAGTTTAGCAGGTGAAGAGACAGCCTCTGATTTCCACTAAACAATTGCAAACGCATGACTGTGAGGACTAAGGACAGCCTGGACTTTGGGGAGGTTCGTCCATGGTTCATGGCTTATGGTCTTCCTTCTTTTGGGCACATCTTCTATTAGACTCCCCCAGTCCACCTGTCCCAAAAAATGAGGAAGTGGAAACATGAAATCTTCAGACAATCACTAGAATTCAGTAGCGTGCCTGTTCTCCCCATCCTCTGTAACCCTGCACCCCATGATAATCATGCCAGCCTCAACAAATCTCTTCAGTATAAAGAGGAAAGAAGAGAGTGAGTGATGGAAGAAGTGGTCAAGGAAGCTGAAAGCAAAGGTGGGAAAGAAAGACGTGCTAATGATGTCCACGTTGCATGTCTGTTCTGAGGGTTAGAATGAGATAATGTATATGAGGAACTTAGCACAGGGCCTGGCCCGTTGACATGTGTGCAAGTGGAAAAAAAAGTCATGTCTTTGACATCTGTGACTTACCTACCCAGCAAGCAGCATGAGCGTGGGGCTCACAGGGGGAGGCAGACAGTGGCAGCAGTAGCAGCAGCCCAGGACAGGTTGAGGCAGAGGGGCGAGGGAACGGGGGATGGCATTAGGGGACAGGAGACCCGCTGTGTCTGTGGTGGTCACCAGAGTGCACATCTCATATTCACAATATGAACTTTGAATCTGGAGGGTTCTCTCTTGTCTCCTTGCTGGCTGGTTCATTTACAGACAGTTTAAGTCGTCGGCCCAAAGTTGCAAGCAAAAGAAAGTAATGAAGCCCATGCCCATGGGCACTGCTTCTTGGCTGAGCATTGCAAAGGGAAAAAAGAAATTTGGTCTCTTCAAACATCTAGCTCTAGTGAACATCTGGTCTAGTTTTCCCCCAGTATGCCCTAATCACATACCAGATAAGAATAACAAACAAAGATTGAAAGACAAAAGTTTATGTTTTCATTCATTGCTAGGGCGGAATTAAAACAACCCCACAGCCGATGAAATCAGAATAGTTAATGAGGACTTTGAACCCCAGAGGTTAGCACTTCCTCCTGTCGTCTGGCAAAACCCTGCAGTGCTGACTTCAGAACAGAACCCAGCTTGATGCTCAGCTTTCTAAATCACAGCACCAACACTTCTCACCGGGAGAAAACAGAACCACCCCACTTTTTGCAAGTCATACCCTATCTCCATTCCATCTAGGCAGAACTTCTGTCATGGAGACATAGTCAATGAACACTGTAAAATCCTTCAGAATCTGTCAGGATGAAGTGGATACGACACTAAGTAAAACTGATAAGTTGGGGTAGTGACAATGAATTGATGGGGTAAAAGCTGGACCCCTCCTGAATAAATTCATGATATCTGGCTCCTCCAGCAGGGATCCTCCTGGTTCCTCATTTCAATTGTAGATCAGCATATTCTTTCAGACAACTCATTCTAGGAAGAGGGGGCCTGGCAGGCAGACCAACCTGACGGGTTGTTCGCGCCTCATTCTGCAAGGCCAGTGATAAGCACATCTCCTTTCTAAAAGAGCTGCCCAGAAACAATGGCAGCCAGAGCGTCAGGCCCACACAGAAAGAAGCAGATTCCTTGACTGCTAAGAGGGTTTTAAACACTAATAAATTGAAGAGAGCTGGAGGAGACACGAGGGAAAACCTCAAGTCGCCAGGAAGGAAATGATTTCAAATATATTCATAGAGGGTGGAGGAACTAACCCAGTTTATTAGGAGATTTAAAAAATTCCCTTTGTAGTAAAGGAATTATTTCAAAGTTTCTTCCTTTTCACTTTGCCTTTCCAGTAAGAAAATAATAAAGAGAATGGACCGAACTCTTGAAACTTTAAGTAATTCAGAGCTACAAAGGCAACTTTGTTTACCTAGCAACTGTGCCAAAGAAGAAAATAATCTTTTTTTAACCCCCAAATGGTGTTTCTTCTGTTCTAATAGCCATTTAGCCCTCCTGAAATTTCCCTTAACTAGCTGCACCGGGGAATGAGTGCAAATTACGAGCCATCCCTTGCTGAAGGGCAGGAAAGCACAGAGTGTTGTATTTGGAGGCAACCTCGCAGGATAGGCCTGACAGTTGAAATGAGACATGGGAGCACTGTGAGGCCCCATCTCTCCAAAAATCTCAGCCCCATCCTGAGTGCTGACTTGGAGTTAAGAAAATTCTTGTTTGTGTGGGCACAGTTATGTCTGCAGTAGCTCCAAAGTCTAGTTGTGTATGAAATCACTTAGGAAACTTATTAAACAATATAAGTCCTTGGGTCCCACCCCAGGCCCATGGAATTCGAATGTGTAATTATCTAGCTCACGGGGGAGGAGGGGAGTCTGCTCTAGGTTTGCCCTGGCTCTGGCTTGTGAGAGGCGCCATGCTAGGTAGCACACCCGTGCACTGCCTGCCTCTCCTAGCCCACCTGCAACGGCCATTCTGTCTTCACTCTCCTTTCTTAAAAAACAGAGTGAAGGGGCCAGGCGTGGTGGCTCACACCTGTAATCCAAGCACTTTGGAGGCCAAGGCGGGCGGATCACCTGAGGTTGGGAGTTCAAGACCAGCCTGACCAACATGGTGAAACCCCGTCTTGAAAAAAAAAAAAAACAGAGTGAAGGTTGTTGTTTTCCCATAAGCCAACTACTACCCAGCAGGTTCTGGGGGGGCCTTCCTGAGCCCTCTTCCATTTGGACATGATCCTGGATTTGTCAAATGGCAAATTGTAATCTTAGAAATTATCTAGGGAATTGGAGGCACCTTTCCAGCAGTCAGGAGAAAAGAAAGGTGAGTATCAACTACCAGTCCAAGGAAAGAAGGCATCAAAAGCTGGTCCAGTCATGGAATCCCCAAGACCTCTGTAAAAGCCAACAGGGTTAGGCCACAGAGGATGGACCCAGACAGGGCATCTCACTCTCACTGCTCCTCCCTTCTTTCCTACTCACGGTGATCTGCTGGCCCCATGGTGAGGGGTCAGGTCTGTCCACATGTGTGGCTCATGGAAAGGCAGGGATGTGGCTCAGTATTGAGCCCCATTCCCACCACTCGTGCCTGCAGCAGGCCACCAAACCCTTGCCAGAATTAGGATCTCTTTTCTCCAGACTGTATGACTCAGGCTCCAAACCTATGTTCCCTGGAATCTTTGTTCATTCAGTACAAAAAAAACAGATTGGGCCATATGATATACAGGTCATCAAGCAGAGCTCTGAGGACCCAAAGAGGATTCAGGTGTGGCTGCTCTGTTTAGGGAATTGCCATAAAGTGAAGCAGGAAAGGTTGCAGGGGAGGTGAATGCCAGGCACGGCCCCGGGTAAGCCAGCTGGTGAGGAAGAGCTGTTGGAACCGGGGTTGGAAGAGAAGCTCTGGGCATGTGGGAGGGAGATGAGAGTCCCTGCAGGAGGAGCGAGCACTGTGCAAGCGTGTAGGGCAGGGAGCACAGGTAGTGTGTGCACAGTGTGTACACAAAACAGTGAGAGATGGGGGAAGGGGAGTGGGAAACACAGCCGGTAGCAACAGTGGAGGTCTCTTGGTAGCAGATGAAAGAGTCTAGCCTAATTCTTGAGGCAACAGGGAGATGTCAACTCCAGGGCTTATCTACCTGGCCTGTCTAGACCCACACGACTGGTCCTCGCTGTCCCCTTCCAGCCACTTGCTTCATGGGCCTGTGAGTCTCTTGCTGAGTCAGCCCCTGGATCTAGCTGTTCCTGCAACCACCCAGTCCTGCCTCCTGAAAACTAAAGGAAATACTCAAGGGACACTTTCCTTGTCGAGGGATATAACAGAGATGGCTGGTTACATTTATCATCTGTTTTCTCCTTCTTCTGTGAACATACGATTTCATTCTGGGCTCACGGCTACCCAAAATATACTTTCCAGACCCTCTTCCAGGTGGCATGTGACAATGTTCTGGCTGACGGGATTCAGCAGGAAGATATTGTGGCAATATCCTAGAACCTCTTTAACCGGCAGCTGGTGCACACCCTTGGTCTTCATTTTCTGTGTCCTTTCCTCTATCCCTTTAAGCCTGTAACTTAAATTGTGGAACTCAAATTCTGGACGGCACCATACCAACCATCATCAAAGTCTGAGAGAAATAAGCTTCTAACATGCATGCCACTCTTATTTCATGGCCCACAGCCAAATCTAACACACCTGGTATACCGAGTTTGCCTAGAGTTTAGAAATAGAAGATAGATAGGTTATAACTCCCTGATTTGCTTCCCAAATCTTCCCCAATTTAAGTTCACAACATGTACAGTTCTGTATGAAATCTGAATATAATGTTTTGCATCTCTAGCACACACAAAAATGGTGAGCACAAACTGCTAAAACTATTGTAAATATTCTGCCACAGGAAAGGGTTTTGCAAACATTTTGTGTTGCAATCACCTAAAGGGATGAGATCTAACAGTTATTTACCCTTCTGACTTTCACAGACTATCTTCTATTTCCATTCAGCTTCAGCAGCTATTGAGGATGTCAGGAATTCCCAATAGCTATTCCAAACTTTTTTTTTTTTTTTTTTTGAGACAGGGTCTTGCTCTGTCACCCAGGCTGGAGTGCAATCACAGCTCACTGCATCCTCAAATTCCTGGGCTCAAGCAATTCTCCTGCCTCAGCCTCCTGAGAAGCTGAGACTACAGGTGTGCACCCCATATGTAGCTAATTTTTGGATTTTTTTGTAGAGATGGGTTCTTGCAATGTTGCCTAGGCTGGTCTTAAACTCCTGGGCTCAAACAATCCTGCGTTGGCCTCCCAAAGCTCTGGGATTACAGGCACGAGCCACCATGCCTGGCTTTATTCCATATTTCTCAATGCTCTTTGCTTGTTAGCTAGTTAAAACTTTGGGTGCCATGTTACCTTTTCACTCTGGGTTTCCTCATTTCTGCTGGACCACCTGCCTCAGCACGCTGGCAGGGAGCTTTGTGGTCTCTGACAAATCATGAACTCTTTTACTCACTCACATAAAGCAAAGCCCTCTAGGATTTTCCCAAAAGCAATGGTTCCCCAGATGGCTGGGTTTCCAATTCAGAAGCCGAGCTTCCTCTTTTTGAACAGCATTAAAATATGACCTTTCTGTGGGCCATCCAGGACTTCGACCATGCCAAGTCCCCCCCAAATCTCCTGCATAAGTCCCACAGAGAAGATTTCCTCTGCCATACAGCCCTCGCCTGCCCTTTCCCCTTTCAGAAAACAGCTCAGTCCTGATAAGCACGACACATCCTGTCAAGTCCTACACTTGTTTTCTAGGAGACTCACTCCAAACTGCCATAATTTCTGAGGTTGAATACAGATTGGGCAGACGTAGGCACTGAGCAACTGAAAAAATATGTGATTGGTCTCCATGTGAACCATAGGAGAAAAGGCTGTCACAACCAATTCTGACTGGATGATTTAGCTACATTTTGAGTGCTGCTTATGAGCTTAAAATACAATTCTGGTTCTCAAGTGGACACTTTGCAGAGCACCTAATTTGACACTTATAAGTTAAACATGGAGGCTTAGTAGTATTTCTAGGATATTTAAATTTGTCATCATCATCAGGACAAGCAAATCATGCTGTGGTAGAAGAGACGAAGATCTAGGTAAGAAAACGGTCTGCCTATTGGTGCCTACGCTTAGCATATGACCCAGGGCACAAACCTCAGGTTAAAGCAAAGCCCTCTAGGGTTTTTCCAAAAGCAATGGTTCCCCAGATGGCTGGGTTTCCAATTCAGAAGCCGAGGATGAGAGGCTTCAAAATGTAGCTTTCGGCAGAGCTCTTTCGGAGCTTCCTGTGCCATCCTAGCATTCTGTCTTAGACAGGTGTTTGGAAAACAGAGCAATACCTTGATGTAGTAGTGGATGAGGATCCTTCGGAGGTCAAACACTTGCAGCATGGTGGCTGCGTTGTTGTCCAGGATGCTGTAGCCCTCCAGGATGTACTGGGTCCGCGTGATTTCCCAGGTGAGCCAGCGGAGGTGAAAGGCAGCGTTACAGGACAGCAGGTGGGGCAAGTGGCCCGGTTTGCAGCAGCAGCAGCCTCTGTCCTCCTCGTCGCCCTCCATGATGGCTTCCACCTCTCTCTGCTGGCAGTAGGTTCCTGGCCAAGCACAAACACGATGGAGGTTTGATGAGAAGGCATGCTAGAATGTTTGCTTCAATGGATTTCCCCATGCCTTCATCAGAGGGGGAAGAGGCTGAAGGGAGTTGAGGAATCAGAAAATTCGTTTATTCTCAAATAAGTCCCCAAAAGAAGGCACAATTCTCATAATCATGAACTCTTTTATTCACTC
Organism: Ateles fusciceps; assembly: GCA_036589455.1. Lineage (NCBI taxonomy): Eukaryota > Metazoa > Chordata > Mammalia > Primates > Atelidae > Ateles > Ateles fusciceps. The sequence continues at coordinate 3,794,620 of JAZHEH010002229.1, forward strand.
ACATTCATTCTGAGTCTCTGTAGAAAATATATTTAAACCATTTAAAAATGTTTATGGAGACATGAGCTAAATATCAATGCAGAAGAACATCATTTCAGTGGGAGACAGTAGTTAACAAACAGGTTTTGAAAAAGGTAGCACAGACTAACTACTTGACTTTAGTCCATTTATTTAACTGGTCCAAGCTTGATTCCTCATCTGTAAAACAGGCTAATGTAAGGATGAAATCAAATGGCATATGCAAAGTGATTAGTCACCACGAAAAAATGGTAGTTGTTCCAATTACTTTTATTAGATTGTGAGCTAAGGGCAGTGCCTGGCACGTAGAAATTCAGTAAACACACAAATAAATAAACAAACAGATGAGCTAGTGAATAAGTTAATGTATTCACCAAATATTGAGTGCACCCAATGCATTGTGAATACGGCAATGAAAAAAATATGTGAAATCCCTGTCCTTGTATAACTTATCTGATCTTAACCTAAACTGATAAAAGTTTAGCTTAAAGAAAACAGACAAACAAATAATAATAAAGCAAAAAAGGCCTAGAATGACAGGGTGGGAATAGCTATTTTAAATAAGGGATCAAAAAAGTCCTCCCTGGGATTTCTGAGTAGAGAACTGAAGGAGGTCAGGGGGGAACTCAGTGCAGATAACTGAGAGAAGGGTATTCCAGGCAGAGAGAAGACCAAGACCAAGGCCTTGGGGTGCGACATGCTTATTATATGTTCCCAGAGCAGCACGAAAGTCTACAGCGGAGTGTACAAATGGGAAAGTAGTAGATGAAGCAGAGAGGCAGGTAGGGGCAGATCCTACTTAGAATGAGTTAGAGGAACACTTGGATGGCTTTAGCTTAAAAGAAATGTTGTCTGACTTATGTCTTAGAGGACCATTCTGGCTTGCTGCCCAGAGAAAGGACTGTCAAGGGAACAAGAGCGGGAGCCAGGGCATCAATTGTGAAGCTGTTAGTTAACCCAGATGGGAGAGAATGATGGCTTTGACCTGGGTGGTTGGAGGAAGTGGTGAGAAATGATTAGATTCTAGATATATCTGAAAGCAGTCTGATGAGATTTGTTGATGAAGTTAGATATGGGATATTGAAAAGATGAGAAAAGAATGATGCTAAGGTTTCTGTCCTAAGCAGGATGAAGAATGAAATTACTGTTTACAGAGGAGAGGAAGATTGCAGGAGGGCCAGCCTTTGGGTGGGAGTGGAGGGGAAGATCAGGGATTTACTCTTACATATGTTAAGTTTTAAGTGCCTAATATATCAAAATGGAGATGTCGGGGGAGGCAGCTGGCTTAAGGAGTCTGGAGCTCAGGGACAAGCCCTGGCTGGAGATTTATAAAATCTAGAAGAATTATTAGCATGTAGGGGCTATTTCAAATCACCTATATGCTAAGAAGAGAGTGTACAGAGCATGGAGAAGAGGTCTGAGAAGTAAAATCTGAGCATTGTAACATGTAAAGCTTGGACAGCTGAAGAGATCCCAATAAAGTGATGGAGCAGAAATGGCAAGTGAGTCAGAAAGAAAACCAGGAAGTCCCAACAGACAAGTGAAAAAAGAGTTTAAAGGAAGAGGGAACATCTGTTACGTCAAATGATGCTTACAGGTTAAATTACATGAAGAACAAACTGTTAGATTTGGCAATATGGCGGTGTATGGTGATCTTTGCAAGAGAGGCTGTGGTGGAGGTAGTCCGATGAGAGTGAACTCAAGAAATAATGGGAGGGGAAAAAGCAGAGACAGTGAATGTAGGCAACAATTTCTAGAAGTTTAAACAATCTTTTTGACTTGACCATTTTTCTTGGCACCTTCTTGCACAGGCTAGGATCTCCTGTATGCTGCTGACTAGAAGTGGTGAAAGTTGGCATCCTTGATTTTTCCAGAGAAGCATCACTTGGTTTAATTAATTTTCCTCTATTGCTTCTCTATTTTCTAGAGAAACCATAGACATCCAACATTTATCTTTAAATTTTTCTTCCTTTTACTTGCTTTGGATTTACCTTCATCAGTTTTTTCTAGTATGAGGTGGAAACTGACGTTTTTCTAGTATGAGGTGGAAACTAACAGAAAAAAAGTTAGGGGTCACTAACTTTTTTTCTATAAAGGACCAGAGAGTAAATATTTGAAGCTTTGTGGGCCACGTATGGTCTCTGTTGCAGCTGCCTCTCTTCCTCCTCCTCCTCCTTCTCTTTCTCTTTCCCATCCCCTCTTCCTTTTAAAAATGTGAAAGCCACTCTAAGCTCGTGAACCCTAGTTTGCCAAACCCTGGCTTACATCTCGATTTTAAACCTTTCTTCTTTGCTTATACAAACATTTACAGCTGCACATTTTTCTCTACGTATTACTTTAGTTGCATCCCCACAAATTTTTTATATGCTGTGTTTTGTTTTCATTCAGCTCAGTTATTTTGTGATTAACTTAGTTCTTTTTTGACTCATGAGTTTAGAAATGTGTTGTTATCTTCCAAATATTTGGGAATTTTTATGATATAAATTTTTGTAAGTTTCGAGTTGAATTCCAGCATTATTGGAGAATGAATATTTATTATTTCAGTGTCTTAAAATTTATTGGGAGTTATTTGATGGCTTAGCATATGGCCTATTTTGGTGAATGCTTCAAGTGCACTTGAAAACATCTGTATTCTTCTGTTGCTACATGAAGCGTTCTGTAAACGTCAATTAAAGTGGTTGACAGTATCATTTAAATATTCTAGATACTAATGTTTTTGTGTACATTTTCTATCATTTACTGAAGGTATAGTGTTGATGTGTTCAACTATAATTGTGGATTTTTCTGTTTTTACTTTTAATTCAGTTTTTGCTTCTTGTAGTTGTTATGAAGTGTATGCATATTTAGGACCATTATGTCTTCTTAATGAATTAAGTCTTTGGTTATTATGAAATATCCTTCTTTAATGTGGTCATACACCTCATCTTGAAGTCTGATATTAATAAAGCCAATCTAGGTTTCCTATAACTAGTGTTGTAAGGAATATACTTTTCTGTCTTTTTATTTTAAACAGCACGAAACAAAATAGGTTTCAGAGTTCCTAAGACTCTCCAGAGCTTTATAGTTAAAACATCTCTTGTAAACAGCATATAGTTAGGACTTGCTTTTTTATCTCGTCTGATGATTTCCAATTTTTAATTATAGTGATTAATCCATTTACATGTAATGCGGTTATTTATATGACTGGGTGAAAGTTGACTATTTTGCTACTTGTTTTTATTTACCCAACTTTTAAATTTGCATTCTTTCCAGTCATTCTTTTTTAATTGAGCAAGTTTTGGTATTTTATTTTTTATATGTTAGAACACTCAATCAGCTTTTTAGCCATACCTCTTTAATTTTTGCAGTTTCTCTAAGGATTATAATGTGTGTGTTTTATCACAATCTACTATGAATTAATTTCATACTCATCCTCTAATGATGTAAGATATTACAATGAAATATTTTTCCTGTCATGTTATTTGTTATTGTCATTTTACTTCAACATATAATTTAAACTCAATGATACATTGTCATCATTTTTTGCTTAATCAATTCTAAAAGATTTTAAAAACAAAAATATCTTTGCTCACATATTTGCCATTTCTCACAATCTTCATTCTTTCACGTAGAATCCATTTTTCCTCTAATGCTGTTTTTTAGCCTGAAGAACTCCTTTTAGTGTTTCCTATAATGCATGTCAGTTGGTGATCATCCTAGCTTTTTTTAACCTGAAAATATTTTAATTTTATCTTTATTCTTGAAGAATATTTTTCCTAGATGTAGAATTACGAGTTGACAGTTGTTTTTGATTTTTCTTTAAGAACTTAAAAATATTATTCCATTGTTTTCTGGCTTGCATTTTTTTGAGAAGTCAGAGATAATTCACACTGTTGGTTATCTCTATATAATGTTTTTAAACTCTCTCGTGATCTGGGTAAGATGACAATTAAAAATTTCACATGTGCTTATAATTGTTCTTTACCTTTAATTTTCAGAAATTTGAATATTATATGTTTAGGTTTGATTTTCTTTGTGTTTGTCTTGCTTGGGATGTGTTGAGCTCCTGGGATCCATGGACTGATATTTTTCATCAATGAAAGAAATTTTGGATAATATGTTCTTAGTTGCTTTTCCACCCCTATTTCACACTTCTCCATTTAGGACTCCAATTACACATATGTTAGAATACTTGCTATTGTACCACAAGATATTGGGTTTCTGTAAGTTTTCTTTAGTCTTTTCATTATTTGCATCAGACATAAGTTCATTCATTATGATCATTTTTACCTGTTGGAAGCTTTTTCTATTAATTCTAAAATCTTTGAGTGTGTTTCTATTTATAGTTTCATTTTCCTGGTTATGAGTCACTTTTTCTGCTTCTCTGCATATCTAAAAACTCTTATTATATGCTAGATATTGATATTATAATCCTGGCAGTGTGGATTTTTTTTTGGTCTTTTTTTTTTTAAGAGCTATGTTCTATCAGTTAATTTATTTGCCCATCAGGTTATCAGCTTGATATTTTTAAAGTTTGTTTTAAATCTTTGGCTGGGAAGGTCCAGAGTAGTCCTTATTCTAGGGTAGTAATATATCTATTCCTGAAGCCTGGTCATTTGGGGATCTCAACTGAATTCCTAAGATGTTTAGCAAGGTCTCCTTACTGGCTATTTGGAGCTTCTACATTTCTCAGCACTGTGTAACCTACATAATCTCTATTTATATCTTGTCACTCCAGTTACCATTCTCTGTCAGGCTATGCCTACACCCAAGAGCAGGTTAATATCCATCTAATCATGAAAGGGGTTCTCCATGCAGATTTCTGCAGCTCCTCTGTGCAATTCATTCCACTCTGGTCTCTGATCTACAAAGTCCAGATACTTCAGCAGCCCATGACTCAGATTCTGTCCCGCTGGTTCAGTAAGACCACAGTGCTTTGTCTGGGCTCCACCTTCTTGTACTATAGACAAGAAAGCACCTCTAGGCAGAAAGTGAAGGCAATTATGAAGCTCACTTTGTGTATTTCCTTTCTCTCAATGATCAGGTTCTTGCACTGCCTGTTGTCCAATATCTGAACATTGATTAATATAATTTTTCAGTTCTATAATTACTTATGGTAGTAAGGATATTTCAGTACTTTACTCAATCATGGCCAGAAGAATGTCTTTGAAGCTTTCTACATGTCTTTGGAGACTTAGTTGAAACACAAAATATTTCACCTCACCCACTCCCACCCCTGTTCTTTATTCACTTTTTCTGGGATCCCATATCATTATTCACAGTGTCTGGTACTTAGAAGGTGTTAACAAAGTTGTTGATGCAATGACTGAACAGACAAATAAAAACTTCTTATCCAGATCTCTGTATGAGCAGGCACCAGTTGAGGAACTCCGTGGCAGTATATTGTGTTACCTTACATATGGCGGCAGATAAAAGAAAGGCTATGTTTAGACCAAGCTTTTATATAGAACCCAGGAGCGAGATGACCAAAATAAGCCAGAGATGGAAAACTACAACCTTCAAATCATAATGCACATACAGAGCTATTAGGATAATCGTGTATGAAATTGGAGTACAGGTCAGGAAGGAGAAGAGCCACGCAGGTTGCCTACATAAAAAGGGAGACAGTTAAAGCCTGATCGCAAATCTTAGGATTCCATTTGTCTTTCTGCCAGACCTCCTTGCTTTGGCTCTTGACTGAAAGCATTCTTTTTTTTTTTTACATTTCAAGGGTCTCTTAACTCATTCTACAATATAAAACTTTTCTTCCCTCTGGCGAAGATGTACAGAAATGCATACTGGACTATAAACAGTGGGGCATCCAGACAGTAATGACCACCATAACCTGACTGCTCTGTACACTGGGGCCCTAGGACTGCAGACCCTAGGCTCCAGTGGGGGTGGGGGTGGGGGTGGGGGTAGGGCCTCACCCTGCCACATGACACACTAACACCGGCTTGCTGTACATTAATAATGTAATTTAGGAAGAAATTCTCTTCCGAGGAAAAAAGACAGTTTTCAGAAACAGATTACTTACACAAGGAAGAAGCATAAAGGAGGATTTTCACTTGAAGAGATTAGCAAAACTGGTTAAACAGCAGACCTCAAAAATGTGAGTTTCATTCCAATTTTCCCCTTCCTTATTCTTCCATTTAGTTCTACCATTTATCACATTGAACTGAAAGCCAGGGTTTTTTTTTCTTCTCTTTTTTATTAAAGTGGGAGGGCTGGTTGGATGAGTATGCGTGTGAGTCTGTGGGCTGTGAATGCATGTACATGTGTGTGTCTGTGTGTACATGAGAAGATGGAGAGTTTGCATTTCTAGCCATCTAAGTGAGATAGCACAGTAGACTATGAGGAACATGCAGGCAACTCTACACTGGTGAAAGGGCAGTTGAGGAAACAGTTTGCCATGAAGGATGGCTTAGACTTGACAGACACATCATAGCTGCCAACATTTGAAAAGCTTAGTTCAGGTGAGTCTTGGGTAATCTGCTCTTAGGAGTAAAAGAGTCACACTCAAGATTATATTGAAAAAGAATACGAAAATAATGAAACCCACTAATTCTGGAAAATGCACTAACTGTGTTGTCCAAATGTAAATCAAGGTCCATATTTTCAGGAAGACTCAGAAAGTTCAAAGCATATTCCCTCCAAAGGAAATGCTGAAAGTCAACCCACCCACACATTGTGACCTTTTGCAGCACTGGCAGAGATGAATGCCAAGCTGGCAAGGCTGTCTCTGCCTGGTATTTCCATCCAAACTGATTCTTGGCACCTCTAATTGTGGCTGTGTTTGCATTGTCACACCTTTGTCACACCTACCAATGCCAAGCCTAGCCAGACTTATTTATTCCCACCTAATTTCAAGAAGAAATAAAGTTAATCTAAGAAGGTATACATAGTATGAAAGCAAATAAAGAAATTTAAGTCCAAATGAGAAGTAAGAAAAATACAAATACAGAAACGATGTCAAGGGTCCTAACTGCATTCTAGAATACCGTACATTTACTAAAAGTGATGCACAGATTTCACTCCGGGCTTTCCAGAAGCCAACGTAGATAGAAAACGTAAATGGTTTCTTGTGTCTTTAGGGCAAAAACAAACTAATTCCTTGGAAGGATCATAGCTGTTTCTGGCAAAGACACCAGAGAGATGATACCCCCAGGATCCTCATAAAGACAGCACTGTGCAATATGGTGAGCGACACCCTTCAAGGATCCTCATAAAGAGAGCACTGTGCAATACGGTGAGCGACACCCTTCAAGGATCCTCATAAAGAGAACACTGTGCAATACGGTGAGCGACACTCTTCAAGGATTCTCATAAAGAGAGCACTGTGCAATACGGTGAGCGACACCCTTCAGGGATCTTCATAAAGAGAAACATTGTGCAATAAGGTGAGCGACACCGTTAGGGATCCTCATAAAGACAGCACTGTGCAATACGGTGAGTGACACCCTTCATAACATTGCACAGTAAGTGCAAGCACAAGGTTGCCAGGCCATTTTAACATTTCACAGTGTAGGATGCTAGAATATGGCCAAAGTGCAATAAAGCAAAAGCATTTCTATAGGTAGTCAAAACAAGTCAGCCTTAGGTATGGGGCTCTCTAGAGGCCTGGTATCAACCAAGAGCAGATTTTAGAAACTCTTGAGGACTGGGGAGAACTGCATACCTTTCAGGAAATCCCTGAGATGTCTAATTTCTGTAATTTCTGTTTGTGTCTCACCCAAATTAATGTATTGAAACCCTGTCCTCCAAGGTGATGGTATTAGAAGGTGGGGCCTTTGGGAGGTGATTGGGTTATGAGGGTGGGGCCCTCATGAGAATGGATATGAAAGAGCTTGCTCTCTCTCTTCTGTGTGAGGACATTGCAGAAAGATGGCTGTCTGCAGTCCAAGAAAGGGGCCCTCACCAGCCACTAGATCTGCCAGTACCTGAGCCTGGACTTCCCAGCCTCCAGAACTGTGAGAAATAAATGTTTGTTGTCTAAGCCACCCAGTCTATGGTATATTTGATGCAGCAGCCTGAACTAAGGCAATTTCTCTCTATCTAGTTTTGACAATTCTTATGTATTGAGTGGTAGCAAATTTTAATGTATTCTCTCTGAGAGGCACAGGATTGTAGCTAATTTGTGTGGCTGGTAGACACACCTGCCAAAATGGAGGCAGGGTTGGCATTCTCTTGGGAAAGTTGGAAACCAAAGAATGGTTGCCTGAACAGAATGTCCAGCAACCAAAAATCAAACTAAAAATATTCCTTTCTCTTATTATATCCCAAAAGGCCTCATCCTGGCTGAGAGACCTGGGCCAGAGGACAGAATCCATGAAGGGACAGGGATGGTGAGAGTGTGAGTGGAAGGGGAAAGCTAGAGTTAGATCAAACGGGAGACATTTGAACTGAATTCTGTAGGTAACAGGCAGGCAAAAGAGATTTTCAAGTCCCAAGGAAACATGAGGAAAGCTGTACTTAAGAAAATTCCCTGAAGCCTCTGGGATTAAGGGGAACAGACCAACGATGGGGAAACCAGCCACCCACAGCCTCGCTTCAGGGAAAAAGTGAGAGGGACCAGAACTAAGGTGCTGGCTGTTTACCAAGAGATAAGAGGAAGCATGGAGATAATGGGACTTCAAAGAGACATTAAACATGGTCTCCTACAACAGAAAAGCTGCTTTGAAAGAAAAGGTTGGAATGATTTACAACCTTCCAGTGAGAACATTGCTATGAAAGCTGAAATGCACCAACACATGTTAAAGACTGGGCTTCTTGGTCCTTCAATTTCCCTTCTTAACTGATATGAGTACTTTGAGAAATAACTTGCAGTTTTTGTTCCAAACAATGGAATTGGATTTTCCAAAAGGAATCTAACTGGATTCACAGAAAGATCCAACATTTCATCAACATGATTACATTTAAAACATAGTAAATGTTTAAAAATATCCTGAATATTTATTTTATCTGAGTTTTAAAAGGATTATTGCCTTCATTAGCCATTGCAGTATGCCAGGGACTGGGCTGGTGTTTTGCATATACCTAGCAGTGAGGTGACCAAGGGGATGTCAGAGAAGAGAGGAAGCTCAAACCACCCGTAAATACAATCAGACCCAGACTCACAAAGTGGACATTCTTAGACATAGGTATAGCTTAGCTTGTGCTTTTCAAACTGCAGATGAGACTGACAGGCACAAGCATTGGGATACATGTATTGGATTATTACAAAATGTATTTCCTTCTGTGGTCACGTAAGATTATTCCTTAATTGATCCGGGCTACGAAAGGAGGAGGCCATCAGATATGGCGATCGCTGAGCTCTGAGCAGTTCACTTCCACAGCCCAGAGTGCACATCACAAGCTGGGAACACCAGATGTGTGAGACAGGGCTCAGCTTCAGCGAGGTTCCTTGGTAGCCCCTTCTAATATCCTCCTGCATGTATAGTGGTAGAGATAGTAACAGGACGAGGGCCCCCATAACATTTTTCTTAAAGCTGGAATTCTAAACTTGTGTTGCCTATTGCCAGCTGGTTACATCAAGGGCTACTGTATGACCAAATGAAATAATGTCAAAAAAAGGCTTTAAAAAGTTTCTGAATGATGGTCATTTTTAAGAAGGTCACTGCCCTCCTTCCCTGTCCCGCAGACTTCTCCTGCAGCTTTCATGTCATGGCAGGGAGGAACTTTCTCAGCTCCTCTTCTACCCACGCTCATTCTCCTGGGGCAGCACCTTAGAACATAAGCTTAAAGGAACATTCAGGTCATCTCTATTCCCAGTCTTCTGCTCTTAGAGGACATCTCTGTATTTGTTAGACCTCATCATATTTAATTTATGGAAAGAAAGAATTATTGTAAGAATTTTATATTTCAGGCTGCACACGGTGGCTCACATCTGTAATCCCAGTACTTTGGGAGGCCAAAATGGGTGGATCACCTGAGGTCAGGAGTTCAAGACCAGCCTGGCCAACATGGCAAAACCAAAAATACAAAAAAATGCAAAATACAAAAATGAGCCGGATGTGGTGGTGCACACCTGTAGTCCCAGCTACTTGGGAGGCTGAGACAGAAGAATCACTTGAACTCAGGAGCCGAGATGATGCCACTGCATTCCAGCCTAGGCAACAGAGCAAGATTGCATCTCAAAAAAAAAAAAAGAATGTTATACTTCAAAGAGCCTCAATTTTCTTTAAGATTGCCCAATAGAAATAAAATTCATGTAGAGATTTTCTAGTTCCTAAAAGGTTTATTTTTTTAATCATTGGATTATAGTTACAAACTTAAAATTTCTTATTCCAGTTTTAAATACTAGAATTTCTAAGAAATGAGCCCCTGGGGGAGGTAAAAATGATTTTATTTACTCAACAAAGTAAATCAAGGGACAATCCTTCTCTTGACTGCTGTTTAATTCTGATTCTGATGAATGGAGCTTTCCCTGCCACAGCAAAGACTCACCTTCTGGAGGTTTCAGCTTCCCTAAAACCACCAGGGCCAGACACAGAAAGACTGAGTTTCTCTCTGGGAGACACTCTCCACTACAGGAGCCATGACTACTGCCATCATTACCATCACTGCAAAGCTGTCCTGGACATTTCCTATTCCCTAAGTGTCACACATTCACTTAGTAACCAATCCCGGTTAGAATAATCCAGTCTTTAAAGACAAGGAGACAGAGTGCTAATAGTATAATTACATGCCTAAGGCCACAGAGAAGAACTCAAACAACGAATAGGATTGGTTTGATGAGCCACTGAATGGGTTCAGTTCTTCATCACCTTAGCGGCAACTTCTCCCCTAGTTCCAGTTTCCAGTCCTTCAGCAACACTGGACCTATGTGTCTTTTTTATTTTATTTTATGTTTTGTAGACATATGGTCTGTCTCTGTCACCCAAGGTGGAGTGCATAGATGCAATCATAGCTCACTGTAACCTCAAACTCCTGGGTTAAAGCCATTCTCCTTCCTCAGCTTCTGGAGTAGCTGGGACCTCCGGCAGGCACAACCACACCTACTTAATTAATTAATTAATTAATCAATTTTTTTTTGGTAGAGATATGGTCTCACTATGTTGCCCAGGCTGGTCTCAAACACCTGGCTTCATATAATCCTCCTTGGATACAGACATGCACCACCATGCCTGGCCTTGTGTGTCTTTTAAATGTTATACTGGAAACCTAGAAGTGTACTGTCCAGTTTGCAGTAGAGAAAAAAGACAAAAGTAGGTTTGAATCATTCTAACTTGTTTGATTTTGTGAGCCTAGCACAGATTTTTATATTGTAACCATTTTACATTCCAAGGAGCCTCATCTTCTTTAAGATCTGCCCATAGGAATAAAATTTGTTCTGTGACCTCTCTGGCAAGCTAGATTTTAAACATGTTATAATACCTTTAAATTAAACAGCATTGGTTTTTCACAGAAGTTTTATTTCACAACACTGTGTATTTATGTGACACTTATCAATTTAAAAAGAAATGCTTCAGAGTATCTCATTTGATGTACACATCAACCTGGTTATGCAGAAGTAATTTCCAGCGCACTAACTCTCAAAAGGGACTTGTCTTATGGAAGGGTCTGGTCTTTTGAATTTAAAATCAGTATTCTTCTTTTATCACACACTGTCTAATGAGGCTTGACAAATTACAAGCCAAGGTTTCCTGAATTTATTTATTTTCAACCAGTTCATGTGGGAGAAAATGAAATTAACCAAACCACTAAGTACACATTGTACTCACATTGGGCAGTTTAGAAGCATAAGAATAAGAAATTTTGAAATAAATGATAGTTATCTCTCTGAGTGATATGATTTTCCCCCACTCCTAACCTGTTTAAAGATGAGAAAACTAATGCAGTCAACTCTACTCAGAAGAGTCCTTTCTAATTCATATTTAATTCCAAGTTGTATTATCTTCTTTTTCTCCCCCTAATTTATTTTTAAGTGCTGAATGTTAAGATATGCAGACTTTGTTCATGTTCAGTAAGAAGCCCTCTTTCTTCCCAGACTTGCTATCTAGACAAGGATGCCTTCCTGTCTCCTATTAACAGGTCACACAATATGCAATGAAGAAAAATATGTGGTCAGAGATTCTGAATGGAGAACTTATTATTGTATGGGTAAGTTTGGAACCAAGGGATTTCACAGATTACTCAAGCTATATAGACCTAAGAACTAAGCATTTGCTAAGGACCTGAATGTTGTGAGAGAGAAGAGAAAATTCTAGATAACTCCAAGATTAGTAGCTCTGTATGGATTAGCCAGTTAAGATAAAGGTATGGGTTGAATTTGCTTTAGATAAGATTCAGTTACACAGATATTTTTAAATGTCCCCCACAGGCCAGTGATTATGGGGTGTTAGCCAAACTATGCGATGGCTGATAACATTTCATACAGACAGAAACACAAATCCTATTTTTTGATATTTTCCAGACCTAGTGGTAATGTTGTAGCTATATCCTGATAATTGTGCCTTTTGCTTTCAATGTTCATTCTCTAACAGCCATCTAGGTCTCATGACTTTAATGAAGCCTTGTTGAATGAACATTGAAAGTAAAATTGCTAAGACAGCCAATAATTCAGGAAGCCGAGCTGCTAGAAGTGACCTACCAAGGTGCTACCATACTACCCTTTAAGAATGAGTTCTGGTAAAACCAAATTTTATTTGTTTAATTTCAGCTACCAAAAATACTTTCGGAAAATGGTTAATCATTTTTTCTTTCATATTCTCCCCTTACTTAACCCATCTTCCTCCCTCTGTTCCTTCTCTCTCAAGCAGTGGAGTCTACTGTATAGATGTGGACTTCGGGGTCAGTCACATCTAGGTGTTCATGCTCCTCTCCCACTGGTGACTGTGTGGCCGTGGGCACCTTACTTAAATTCATTCACTCAGATTTCTCATGTTGACACGTGGGTAATAGCATCTACTTACTTTATAGAGCTGTTATAAGGAATATTTTATAATGTAAGTAAAGTACCTAGTATGGCACCTGGTATGTACGTGGTGTTCAAGAAACTTGCAACTGTCTACCTTTTCATTCAACCAATATTTACTGGGCATCCTACCATGAGCCAGTCAATGCACAGGGGGAGAGTTACATGAATAAGGCATGAAGCCTCAGCCTTTGAAGGGCTCACAGTCTAATAGAGTCTGACTTAGTTAATTTTTCATAGTCTGCAGGAATTAAAAAAAACCCAGAATGTATAAACTTTCTAATGCTATTGAAAACAAACTGGCTTTGGCTTTCAAATTATTATTTATTATGTTGTTATCAAGAAAACATTTATTGATTGCCAACCATGTGGTCATATACCAGGCACTAAGGATAAGGTCCTGACCTCAGAGATTCATGCTCAACACAAACACTCAAACACAAACATAACTTTCATCGTGACTTTGTTTTAAATAAAAGAACAAAGTAATGTATATTATGATTTTTTGTTTGAACTATTAGATGAACAAAAACTGTAAATATTTGATTGACGGAAATATAGAAAATATATACAAATGCTGTATCACTCATCACAAGGAAATACTGAGAAACGAGGAAGTTGAGAAAATGTAGTTACACAAATAATTAAAAAGGCAAATGCCCATATAACACCATGCATGTATAGTATCATTGTTTTTCTCCTGCTTTCCAAAAGCACATCTTATTAGATGACTCTTTTCTACTTCCTAAGACCTATCTCCTCTAAGATGATTTCTGGAAAACAGATCTTGCTGTGAGAAAAATGTAACAGCCTTACATTAATGAGGATCGTGCATGCATACCTCAATGCCTAGGTAAACTTCGTTTCGGTTGCCTCAGAATTTTCCATGCAGGTGACCCAGCCTTAGATTACAGGATCATCGTCATCCCCCCCAGGAGAGAATCCTGCTTTACTGCATGCAGTTCAAGTCATTCGCCATGGGAAGCCCAGGATTCCCCTGCAGTTCTAATTTCCATGCCTCTCTATAGATCACATTTTCTGATCCCAACTTAACTGTCCCACCCACCCAAATCTCAAAATCCTTTCACACATGCCTGTCACCACTCAGTCAGCAATGGAAGACATCCTCGTGTTTCTCATTGATGCTCTCAGACCATTCTCTCACCCTACCCCCATTTCCATCTTGTTGCCATCTTCTTTGGTCCCCCCTGGTCATTCCCACTCCTTCCGTGAAGACTGGGGCTCTGGCTCAGTCACTCTCTCCACCACGGCTCCTGCCATCACTCCTGGGGATGTCAATATCCATACAGATGCTCTTTCCAGCATCCTGGCGCCTGGTCCAATCTCTACCCCTGTAATGATCTCATCTTCCACTCAGCCTCAGCCAGTCATTCCCAGAGTGATAATTCTAGACCTTGATTATTAAAAAAATTGCTTTCCCTCTATAGACATCATTTTGAAACATCCCATTTTCCAGTGACCACCTCATTTTTCCAGCTCATTTCCTCTAATATTTCAACTTCAACAATCTTTGCACCTTTCCCAGATCCACGATTCATTTGTCCTGTTTCTCACTTCTTTCACACCCTCACTTTCCTTCATCCCCAGCTTACACTCCACGGTCAAGTATTATTCTTGTCAAACCCTTACATATTAAATACATTCTCAGCTTCACGACACTCAGTTGGTTCAACCCAGTCCTGGTTAACTAACTCTGCCCTTCCATGCCCGCATCCACAATGTTGAATGAGGCTTAGAGAAAACCACACAGTAATTAATCTTTACAGATCTCTCCTTAAAATAATGATCACTAACCTCAAGTGAGTGTTTCATGCTTCCCAGCATTCATACTACGGGTTAAGCATCCCAAAGTAAAACATCCAAAATCTTAAATGCTCCAAAATCCAAAACCTTCTGAGCACTGATATAATGCCACAAGCGGGAAATTCCACGCCTAGCCTCTTGTGATGGGTCATAGTCAAAATGCAGGTGCACAGCCTGAAGTTTCTTCAGTGTCCCCCAAGGAGAAAAAGACCCTCTCAGCTATTTATAAAAGTCACCTAGTAGAAGGCCTCCTCATCACTAGAGGACCCACTTCTTGGTCTCTCAACTGCTTCTGATGTTTCTTCCCACCTAAATAAGTAAAATGCAGCGTATGTAACCTTTTAATCAAAACCCAGCACCCTGGGTGGAGCCTGAGAGCCGGTAGCTGTCTGCTGCTGCTGTTGCTTAACAGCAGATCCAGGTATTCTGGTGTGTGCTGCCCAGTTACCCTGAACACAGTATTTATTCACTATATTAATGGTATGTCACATTTTTACTGTTAAGTCCTTATGTGTGAATAATTATAAGAAAATAAACGTTTATCAGTAGCATAAAAATTCAGAGTCAGGAATGATGGTGATTCCAGACAACCACAGATTGCCCACATGTATGGCTGAAATAGTGATACCTTTGCTGTCTGATGCTTCGTTGTACACAAGTTTTGTTTCCTACACAGAATTATTAAAAATATTGCATAAAATTGCCTTCATGCTATGTATAGAGGGTTTATAAGAAACATAAATGCATTTTGTGTTTAGACTTGGGTCCCATCCCCAAGATATTTTATTATGTATGGGCAAATATTCTAAATCAAAAAATTCAAAATCTAAAACACTTTGGTCCCAAGTATTTCAAATAAAGAATATCCAACCCATATATGTCCCCGCTCCATTCTTTCTGCCATGCCCATTCCATCTCTGTAACACCTGCCCGTACCTACATATGTGCCATATGTTCTCTCTTCTTGCCCACTTTTGTGGATGAATAACCATGGGTTTCAACCTCCAAGCCTCATCCAACCCTTTGGATTTCCTCACTTGCCATTGTAGCAGGCCCTCCTCTTTCCTTTGCCTGAAATTCCTCCGTTCTGCTTCTTCTCTGCAGTGGTCCTTCCGAAGCCCAGTCCTATCACCAGCCGATAGACTAATGCTAAGGCGCACCAATCTTTCATGTGCTAGCACTCGTATCATCAGGAATCCAATAGTTGCTCCACTTCTGTGATACCAGCCATGGCCTCTAGCCATGGTATATCTCCCCAAAGCATCTCCTCTCTGGGAGGGAATTATCTTCACACCACAACAGGGAGAAGTTCAACTTTCCCCTAAATATGTCCTGCGGTGGAATTATTTTTTATCTCCTGAACTGATGGACTGTCAATGTTAGGAAGAAACTTAGAAATCACATTGAGGCTCTGAGGAAGAAATCAAGGTTCTGACAGGCCAAGTCACTTGTGATGCTCTGTATATCCTAACAGAAAGTGGAGGTAGTGGGGGAAGGGGATGGTTTCATTCTGCAGTACCAAGGATTTAGGCTAATAGAAGCTCTGCCTATTCCCTAGCACATTGCTTTCAAGGCCACCTTGGACTTCAGTACCAAGTTAGCAGAAAGTGGAAGACTGCATAGAAGATTGTTATGAGCTTGGCATAAACCTGGGATACATCATTTCCTTGTACATTCTACTGTCCACAATTGACATGACTACAAGAGAGGCTAGGAAATGCTATCTAGCTGAGTACCCAGGAGAAAAAGTAAAAGGCGTTGGTGAACAATTAGCTAGTTCTGGTGTAGTATAAACTGCCCAAACCTAAAACAGGTATGTAGATCTTGGATAGCCCAAAATAATGATCAATGTCTATGGCACATCCTATTTCTATTGTCTGGTACCATAATGAATGACTAATACAAATTCTATACCAAGAATACGAACAGGCCGGGTGCGGTAGCTCACACCTGTAATCCCAGCACTTTGGAAGGCTGGGGCGGGTGGATCACCTGAGGTGAGGAGTTCGAGACCAGCCTGGACAACATGCGTGAAATCCCTTCTCTACTAAAAATACAAAAATTAGCTGGGCGTTGTGGCATGCGCCTATAATCCAGCTACTCGGGGATTCCTCCACTACCTCCACTCACTGATTAGACTCTATATGAATGTATAACAGATGTCTGTTGCATCAGCCACTGAGATTTGGGTCCTAATAGTTATAGCCGCTAGCATTACTTCAATTAATATACCCATTTTGTGACTCTCAGGGATAGGAGTCACCATCTCCCATTATAGAAACTGGAGAGTCAGACACTCTCTTTCCTGTGCTCCCTTCCATCTAGAGCACACACATGAAATCTTGGCTGTTTTAATCTGATAAACCCACATCAGACATTGACTAATGAGCTGGAGACACAAAGAAGCAAGGTCATGTGGAATGCATTCTGGAAGGGAGGTGTTCATCCAGTTTCAAGGTCATGTGGAATGCATTCTGGAAGGGAGGTGTTCATCCAGTTTCTGGGGGCAGCTGTGGTGGCAGTAGCAGCGGTCCAGTATCCAGGCTCACGGTATCAATGACATGATGTCAGTGTCTGAATTCACCAGCTGAGATGTGACTCCTTCATAGCTGTGGTGTGATTTTAAACTTGGCTTTGTCCAATAGCTGCAAAGCCTACTTTGCTAGCCTTCTCAGAAGTCTGTGCCCTTTGCAATATCTTCCAACAAACCTTCCTCTACTTAAGTTAGCTAGACTTGATTTTTGCAGCTCACGACCAAGAACTCCTATTGACATAAACACATCACTTTCAGGAAGAGGAAGACAGGATACTTTCTTGGCCCACAGCCTCGGGGGAGTTTGCCTCCCCCTACAGGGTGTATTTCTCATTTTCTGAGAAAGAGTCAGAGCCTATCCTGTGAACATTTCATGTTTCCACTGATGGCTTCAGTAGACTTCAGGAGGTAGAACAAGCCCATCTATATTTTGACTGCCCCAGGTTGGGGGGAAGAAGATTAAATGTGACCAAAATAAAGCCAGTTATTTTGGAAAACAGGAAACTGAAAAGGAAAATGCTGAAAAGAAAACTCTAAAAAGTGTCCAAGGAGGTAAAAGAAAACAGACCTTCCCTAGGAATACTGTACTACATGTTGCAAGGAGATATAAAACAGAACAAACATTTTAGGTCAACTGGATTTTTCCCATAATAAAAGCGTAATTTAGATTTTGCCAAGCTAGGCACTCTTTTAAAGTCCCTGTGTCCTCAACTACAATTGAACTAGGTTAAAAAAATGTCTTGTTTAAGAGTGAGTGGTACTGGGGGAGGGGGAGCTAGCCTTTTTCTCTTAATACATTGCTATGGTGCCAAAGTGACCTTTATAGCCAGGTTGTGTTCCTACTGTGGCTGGCAGGAAAAGGGCTATCAACGAGTGATGGCAGAGATCCTCCTGGGCAGTCTTGTCTCACATAATCTCTGCCTCTATCTTGGGGATGGTTACATCTGTCAGTTCTGAGCCTCCTTCTGTATTTCATCTGATGAAGTTCAAGGAGTCTGGTATGTTGTAATATTGGCCCCTAGCAAATAATGCCTCCCTGTAACCATTCCACTGTGCAAATGTAGCAGAGCAACTTTTTCTACCACCAGAATCTGAGCTGTCCTTGGGAATGGCTTTAACCACCAGAACGTGGCAGAAATGACATGGTGCCTGTTCGGGAAGCTGGGCCTTGAGAGTCCTCACGGTGTTCAGATTTCCCCCTTTTCAAACCTGAACACCATCTGGCTGTGAAGATGCCTAGCATGGCCCCTGGGAGACTGAGTGGTCCCATGGAGGATATCCAAGGCTCCAAGTTTGGTAGCCAGCCCCTAGATCTCCCAGCCTGGCTCTTATACCTGCTGAATGAAACTGCTCAGGTGACCCAGGTGACAGCAGCAGCAGAACCACTGGCCAACCCACACAACAGTGGGAAATAGTACAGCATTGCTATTCTAAACCATGAAGTTTTATAGTGGCTGGTTATGCCCCAAGATATAATTGATCTAAGATGAGACCGGAACATTTAGTGTGCTAGATTATGAACCCCTGCTTGTGATGAGGAGCTGACAGACAGAAAAATCACTACAAAATTCTAAAATCTCATTAACTTGAACCCTTTAAACTCAAAGATTGGTTAAGTTTGCTAAAGAAGCTAAAATTGGCACAGAACTTGTGATGGAAACTACAACTCATATTCAACTAGGTTA
Source organism: Ateles fusciceps (assembly GCA_036589455.1). NCBI lineage: Eukaryota > Metazoa > Chordata > Mammalia > Primates > Atelidae > Ateles > Ateles fusciceps. The sequence goes on from JAZHEH010002229.1 coordinate 3,813,575, forward strand.
GCTCTAAAAGATTTTCCCTTGACCAGAAAAAAAAACAACTGAAAAGTTTTCATCAAAAAAAGGAGCAGGGGTCGCTATTCTTATATCGGATAAAACAGACTTTAAACCAACAACAGTAAAACAGGACAAAGCAGAGTATTACATAATGATAAAGTGTTCAGTTCAACAAGACTTAACAATCCTAAATATATATGCACCCAACATTAGAGCACCCAGATTCATAAAGCAAGTACTTATAGACCTATGAAAAGAGTAAAGCAGCCACACAATTATGGTGAAGGACTTTAACACCCCACTGACAGCATTAGACAGATCATTGAGGCAGAAAACTAACAAAGAAATTCTAGACTTAAATTTGACACTTAAAAAATTGGACCTAATAGAAATCTACAGAATACTCCACCCATGAACCATAGAATATACATTTCTTTCATTTGTAAATGGAACATACTGCAAGATCAACCACATGCTCAGCCATAAAGTAGTCTCAGTAAATTTTAAAAAACTGAAATAATATCAACCATACTCTTGGACCACAGTGGGATAAAAATAAAAATCAATACCAGGAAGAACTCTTAAAACTGCATACTTAAATGGAAATTAAACAACTTGTTCCTGAATGACTTTTGGGTAAACAACAAAATTAAGCCAAAAATGAAAAAAAAAAAAATAATAATAACCTTTTTAAATGAATAAAAACAGGTCTGGTGTGGTGGTTCATGCCTATAATCCCAGCACTTTGGGAGGCCAAGGCAGGCAGATCACTTGAGGTCAGGAGTTCGAGACCAGCCTGGCCAACACGGTGAAACCCAGTCTGTACCAAAAATATAAAAAGTTAGCTGGGTATGGTGGTACACACCTGTAATTCCAGCTACTTGGGAGGCTGAGGCAGGAGAATCACTTGAACCTGGGAGGCAGATATTGCTGTGAGCTGAGATTGTGCCACTGCTCTCCAACCTGGGCAACAGAGCGAGACTTTGTCTCAAAAATAAATAAATAAATACAGAGACACAACATACCAAAATCTCTAGGATGCAGCAAAAGCAGTGTTAACAGGAGAGTTTATAGTGCTAAATGCCTACCTCTAAAAGTTAGAAAGATCTCAATTTAATGATGTAACATCACACCTAAACTAGAAAAACAAGAACAATGTAACCCCAAAGCTAGCAGAAGGAAAGAAATAACTAAAATCAGAGCAGAACTGAACAAAATTGAGACCCAAAAATCCATACAAAGAATCAACAAAACCAAAAACTTATTTGAAAGCATAAACAAGATTGATAGACCACTAACTAGAATAACGTTGTTATTCTAGTTTTCTAAAGAAAAGAGAGATGATCCAAATACACACAATCAGAAATGATAAAGACGACATTAAAACTGATCCCAAAGGAATACAAAAGGTCTTTACAGACTATTATGGAATACCTCTATGCATACAAACTAAAACATCTAGATGAAATGGCTAAACTCCTGGAAACACACACTCTTCCAAGATTGAATCAGGAAGAAATTAAAACCCTAAACAGACCAATACTGAGTTCTGAAATTCAGTATGTAATAAAAAGCCTATCAATTAAAAAAAGTCCTGGACCAGATGGATTCACAACTGAATTCTACCAGACATAGGAAGAAGAGCTAGTACCAGTTCTACTGAAACTATTGAAAAACACTGAGGAGGAGGGACTCCTCCTTAATGTATTCTATGAAGCTAGTGTCATCCTGATACGAAAACTTGGCAAAGACACAACAGAAAAAGAAAGTGACAGGCCAATATCCCTGGTGAACATAGAGGCAAAAATCTTCAGCAAACTACTAGCAAACCAAATTAGGCAGCACATCAGAGTTAATTCACTATGATCAAGCAGGCTTCATTCCTAGGATGCAAGGTTGGTTCAACATACACAAGTCAATAAATGTGATTCATCATATAAACGGAATTAAAAACAAAAACCATATGATCATATCAATAGACATGAAAAAAACCCTTTCCATAAAATTCAACATCCATTCATGGTAAAGACGCTCAAGAAATGAAGCATAGAAGGAACATACCTCAAAATAGTAAGACTCATCTCTGACAAACAAATGGCTAGCATCACACTGAACAGGCAAAAACTGGAGGCATTCCCCTTGAAACTGGAATAAGACAAGGATGCCCACTCTTGTCACTCCTATTCAACATAGTACTGGAAGTCCTAGCCAGAGCAGCCAGTCCAGAGAAAGAAATAAAAAGATATCCAAATAGAAAAACAAGTCAAAATATCTCTCTTCATTGATCATATAATTGTATAGTCAGAGAATCCTTTAAGACTCTGCCAAAAGGCTCCTGGAACTGATAAAATAACTTGAGGATACAAAATCAATGTACAAAACTTAGTAGCATTTCTACACACCAGTAATATTCAACCTGAGAGCCAAATCAGAAACACAATCTCATTGATAATAGACACACACACACACACACACACACACAAATACCTAAGAATACATCTAACCAAAAAGGTAAAAGATCTCTACAAGGAGAACTACAAAAACACTGCTAAAAGAAATTATAGATGACACAAACAAATGGAAAAACATTCCATGCTCATGGATTGGAAGAATCAACACAGGAGTTGAACAATGAGAACACAGGGAGGGGAACATCACACCCTAGGGCCTGTCGTGGGGTGGGAACTAGGGGGAGGGGATAGCATTAGGAGAAATACCTAATGTAGATGATGGGTTGATGGCTGCAGCAAACCACCATGGCACGTGCATACTTATGTAACAAACCTGCAGGTTCTGCACATGTATCCCAGGACTTAAAGTATAATAATAATTAAAAAATGACCATACTGCCCAAAGCAGTCTACAGACTTTATTCCTATCAAACTACCAATGTCATTTTTGCAGAGCTAGAGAAACTATTCTAAAGTCCATATAGAACCGAAAAATAGCCCAAATATCAAAAGCAATCCTAAACAAAAGGAACAAAGCCAGAGGCATCAATTACCCTACTTCAAACTATACTCTAAGCCTGTAGTAACCAAAACAGCATGGTACTGGTACAAAAACAGACCCACAGATCAATGGAACATAATAGCAAACCCAGAAACAAAAAGTCACACATCTATGGCCATCTGATCTTTGAAAAGGTCAACAAAAATAAGCAATGGGGAAAGGGCTCCCTATTCAATACATGGTTCTGGGATAGCTGGCTAGCCATATGCAGAAGAAGGAAACTGGACCCCTAACTTTCACCATATACAAAAATTAACCCAAGATAGATTAAATATTTAAATGTAAGACCTCAAACTATAGGAGAAAAACCTAGAAAACATTATTCTGACATGGGCCTTAGGAAAGAATTTATGACTAAGTCTTCAAAAGCAATTGCAACAAAAACAAAAATTGGCAAGTGAGACCTAATTAAATAAAGAGCTTATGCACAGGAAAAGAAACTATCAACAGAATGAAAGACAATCTACAGAATGGGAGATAATATTCTCAAATTATGTAACTGACAAAGGTCTAATATCCAGAATCTATAAGGGAATTAAACAATCAAACAAGCAAAAAAATAAATTACACAATTAAAAAGTGGGCAAAAGATATGAACAAATACTTCTCAAAAGAAGACATACAAGTGGCCAAAAAACACATGGAAAAAACGCTCAACATAACTAATCATTAAAGAAATTAAAACAAAAACCACAGTGAGATACCATCTCACACTAATCAGAATAGCTATTATTAAAAAGTAAAAACAAACAAATAAACAAACAAAAACCCCAGATGCTGGCAAGGCTGCAGAGAAAAGGGAACATTTATATACGGTTGATGAGAATGTAAATTAGTCTAGCCGCTGTGGAAAGCAGTTGGAGATTTCTCAGAGAACTTTAAAATAGAACTACCTTTCAACTCAGCAATCCCATTACAGGATATATATTCAAATAAAATAAATTGTTCTACCAAACAGACAAATGCACTCATATGTTCACTGCAGCACTATTCACAATAGCAAAGACATGGAATCAACCTAGGTGCCCATCAACAGTAGACTGGATAAAGAAACTGGGGGTACATATGTACCATGGAATACTATGCAGCCATAAAAAAATAAAATCATGTCCCTTGCAGCAACGTGGATGCAGTTGGAGGCCATTATCCTAAGCAAATTAATGCAGGAACAGAAAACCAAATACAAGATGTTCCCACATACAAGTGGTAGCTAAACATTTGGTATTAATGGACTTAAAGAAGGTACCAGTAGGCACTGGGGGACTAGAAGACATTGTAGGTAGAGAAAAGGGCAAGGGTTGAAAAACTATTGAGTACTATGGGCAGCACCTCAGTGGTGGGACCAATCATACCTGAAATTTCAGCATCACACAATATATCCATGAAATAAACCTGCACATGTACCCCCAAATCTAAAATAAAAATTGAAATTATATTTAAAAAGGAATATACAAAAAAAAAAAAAAGGAAGAAAAGCTCTCAAAAGAGCTGAGATTCAGAAATTCAGAGAGCAGGACAGTTCTATTGTATTATTGCACTGGAGACATTTATTTTCACCACCTCCCATGACACTTTTCTGGCATCTGTGCTAAATGTAGGGGAAATATCCCTTCTGTGATTACTCTATAGAGATTTATCACTATTCCCTTGCTCAATAACCTTGCCCAAATTAAATTAGATTCTCAAAATTCAGAAAAAAATCACAGAATGCACACCTTAAACACAGAACCTACTACTCTAGAAAAAAAAAGCTTTCGTATACATTTATTTAGGAATGTGAAAAGGCATGGATATTTGCAAAACTAATGCTAGAAATTCTCATCCAAAGAACTGAGATAACTGATCATCTTTAGATAACAGTGTTCAAGATGGGAGAAAATGACAACTTGTTTTTGGCTAAAAGATGTCCTTTTGTTCACAGTGAGGGTTTGAACAGGTATGCATTGGCTCCTGCTCACCTTTCTAGCACTACCTATAACTATTACCTGCTGAGAACCACACTGGATGACTTGGTGCTTCTTTGTCATCTCAAGTGCTGCTCCTTAGCAGGTAAGACCCTTCCTCTTTCTCCTCCATTGAGCTGACTCAGCCTCCGACCTGACACAAGTGCCTCTCCTCTGGTCACTAATGTGGCCCTTGCAGGACACTGTCATAACACTCATTTCATGCAATGTTCATTTCACGTGAGCTTCTTCCATATTTGTCCTCTCTGTGAGGCTCCCAGGATCTTAAGGTGGGGGCTTCACTTCTGTACTCATGGTACCTACACTAGTGCATGACATATAATCAGTGCAAAATAAATGTCTCCTGAATAACTGTCAGATTGTATGTACTAGCTCCTTGGCGCATTCACTTGAATGCCTCCACCACCAGACCAAAAAGCCCTATTCCTCTTCCAAGCATCCCTGTTTTAGTAAATATACCTCTGCCCATGCAGATACTCGATCTAAAAACTTGGGGGCACGCAGAGCCTCCCCTCTCACTCACCCTCAACATCTAGCCCCTCCGTTTCCACCTCCCAGTCTCTGGCAGGGAAGCCCTGTCTCTGCCATCATCTTCTGCTTAGGTGTCTACACTGCAGTCCTAAATGGTTTCCCTGCTTCTACTCTTGTCTTCCCCCAGTACATTCTCCACACAGCCACCAGACCAATCTCTTAAAGTGTAGAGAGGGTCAACCATTCCCTCCTCCAGAGTCCCTGCACGGTTCCCCATCGCATAGAGAATAACATATAGTTCCTGACACTGGTGGGGAGATCTCCCCTTACTGGGCTTCCTGCTGGCTTGTGTTGAGTTGCTGTGAGCACTGGTCAGCCCTAGTCACTTAAGTGTTCCCAGATGTCAGGAATGCTCTGAGATACTGCCTGACTCATGCATTTAGCAGGTGTCAGTTCCTACACTGGGGACATTCTTCTCCCTTCTCCTCTCAAGGCCTCCCTTGACCATCCCATTGAATGTGGCACCTCCTCACCCTCATCCTCTGCAGTGACTTTGGGTTCCAGAACCCTATTTACTTCCTTCATAGCACTTGCTCCAAGCTGTAATTAGTCTGCCTGTTTGTTTACTTGTTTACTTTAGGTGTCTCTCACTGGAGGTAAGCTTCATCAGGTTAAGACTCTTTCATGTCACGTGTCCATTGCATCTCCAGCATTAAAACACTGCCGTATACAGAGGAGGTGTTCAGAAAACACGCAATGAGTAAAGGAATAAACAATGCAGGAGAAGGCAACAAAGTACCTCACTTATGACACTCTTTGCATCCCACATAACTCCAGCTCCTGATTTGTGGGAAAACGGGGGTTATACTTTCATGATTCAGACACCCTCAATAACCATAAAGCAATGAGAATTTATGAAGTACCTTCTAGATGATCTCATTTAAACCACATAGCAACATTACACAGCAGCCATTCTCATTATTATATTGCAGATAGGAAAGAAAAGCTCAAAGACATTAAATGATTTGCACAAACAGACTCCCAACACCTGTGATCCACAGAATGAGGTCTGGCTGACTCCGTCTGGAGCCCAGCTATTCCCCACAATATTCTGTGGCTTCTGAGTTTTTCCAAGAAGGATTAAAATCAATACCCTGATTTGCTAATAAACCAGTTTCTTGGTTTGCCAATCTACAAGTTTACATGCCATTACATGTTTTATGTTTTTATTCCTTCAGCTGACTAGAGTTTATTTACATTAAGATAGTGGTAGCAAGCTCTCTTTCAGTAGGAAGACATTAAGTTTTTCCTGCGTAATGGTGACTCTTCCTAAAGTTTTGCTTGATAATTAACTCAAGCAATCAACTTTCAACAATTTCCACAATGAAGAAATTCTTACCTCGGAATTCTAGTCCTCGAAGTTGAAAGGTGACAAGACCATTTCCAATTTCAATCAGGTGAACAAAGGCATTGAGGTCATCTGAAGCCAAAATAAAGCAATCACCAGAGCTGTAGTTGCCCCAACGACCAAGAACTAAGTCTCCACAGAGGGACTCCTGGAGGGTCCTTGTCAAGTGTTCATAAAAAATGGAATTGAGATTGTTGTCATCATTCCCTAAAGGCAGACAAGAAATATGATCAGTGAATGCATACTCCCTGCTGTGCACTCAGACCTAGGAAACAGTGAGCTGTCATCTGGTTAAGGGTAACATCAGACTCTTTACATACATAAAGAGAAAAAATCTGTTCTTTGACATTTTAGTAGATTATATGAGACCCTCCTATTTTTCCCTCTATATTCTTTCTGTACAATTTATAAGCAATAAGCAGCATCAATTTATATATATATATGCTAAAATATATAATACAAACAATCATTTCTAGTATTGTTAAATGCAAATATATATTTTACATGTTATATAATATGTTATTATACTATATATAAATGGATGCCATTTGTTCTTAAACTATATATAAATTAAAAATTCAGGTTTAGAAGAATAATTTATGTAGGGTAAAATTCATCCACGGTAGTGTACTATTCTATGAGTCTTGAAAAATGCATGTAGTCATATAACCAGCACTTAGAATAATGTGTTCATCTGTTGTATATATGAGTTTGTTCTGTTTCACCTTTGAGTAGTATCCCTCTGTATACATTCTAGTTTGTTTATCCATTCATCAGCTGAAGGGCACCTGGGGGTTGTTTTCAATTTGGTGATGGGTAAAACCACTACCAAGAGTCATGAACAGGAGTTTGTGTGAATATGACTCTCCCCATTTCTTTTAAGTAAATGCTTAGACGTGGGACTGCTGTTTTCCAAAGTGCCTGTACCCTTTCTGCATTTCCCCAGCAGTGATTGAGAGCTCTAATTCTGCATCCTTGCCAGGACTTGGAATTGTCCATCATTGCTTGTTTGTTTAACTTTGGCCATTTTAACTGGGTGGATAAGACATCCAAGGAAGGTGAAGGAGAAAGCAGCAAAGGTGAGGGAATGATGAAATACTTTGTTTCCCCGTAGAAAGCTAGGGGTGTGTGTTGAGTGAGGGTGAAACTGGGAGTGTGTAGTGCATTTCCTATATCATTCTTGCTGAGCCCTGACTCTTTTCCCTCCTTTTATGGGATCTCTCAAGATGAGGGATATAATTGTTTTTAAAGAGAAGATTGGACAACATGGAAAGTCTTCCTGGTCTGTGGTCCTGTGGGTGGAGCAAGCATTGGGAAAAGCGTAGGAAAAAGTTCACCTTCAGGACTTTTATTTTAGGACTAGTTTTTCTTTGGGAGAGGAAATCATGGCTCTGGAGAGCCAGAGGCATAGTTGTCCCAAAGAGGAAATGCCTAAAGCAAAACTCAAGGCTCCCTTCTGGATTGTCTATTTGAGTGGAGACAGAGATTCTGGGAGGACAGAGATGAAGGCTGCAGATCTGACCGGAGCATCCCCTGCTTTGTATCCATCGGAACTGGGGCACAATTGGGGTGCGGAGGGCAGGGAGTGGTGTAAGAAGGTGAAGATGCCCCAAGGGCACTTCCAAAAGGAAGATCACCAATCTGCCTCTAAGAAATCTACAGAATAACACTATCAGATTATGAATATCTTTGCTAGGTACTCATGACAGTTGAAAGCTGAATTGAAATTAGAGTATTTATAACCTAATTATGATTAATGGAAAGAAACGGTTCTGTGGGCTGAGTCATGCCATGCAGTCTAATAAAGTATCAGTATGTTTAATCTTGTGTGCAGATAAAGCCTCCTTGACCTGAACTGTATCCATTTTCTCTGATGAAGCAGCGTGCATCCTGAGACACTAATTAAAGATTACTTTCAGTCTCTGGCACTTTGAAAGGAAAGGCCTGAATGAGAGAATTAGCCTTTGCTTAACTGTTCAAACTGTTCAGTGTTTAAATAAAACAAAACAATTAAAATCACTAAAAGTAGAGATTCAACTCAGGGCATCTCCTTAGAACACACTGACCACACATCTGCATAATTAGATTAAAATGAGACAGCAATTATGATTAACTAACAGTACAATGTGCTTGGGAAACTGTCCCTCTGCCTTATATCAATAGCCTTGTAACATCACAGTCCCACAGCTGCACCTCAGAGATATCTACACCCCTCCTCCCTCATTGTACTGACATGAAGTTCAACAAAAAATAAGCCTGTCTCTCCAGGTATCTCAAATTTCAAATTTTGCTTTCAAATTAATCAGGTATATGCAATTCAAATATAGATAATGAGCGTGATACAACTGTTCCTAGACAGATTTTGAGGCACAAAGAAGGGAGTGAGGAGGATAAAAATAGAGAACAGTTAAAATTTGCATTCTAATATGAGGAAAGAAGAAATAGAATGGTTAGAAAGGAGATTGATTATGGAAAGAAAAAGGTAAAATAATTTTCTAGCAGGTAAATCCTTCCATAGCTTAATGCTGACCAAACTTTTTGCAAGCTTCTAGATCCTGGATCCTGGAACAGTTTGCCTTTAAGGACATTATAATGCTGATGTTTTTCCAAGGAATTTTTTTTTTCTAAAAGATGAATCTCAAGGTTTATAGTCTGTGTTTGAGGTTTACTACACATGAACTAAAATGTCTTTATTAACAGAGTTATCCAATACTAAGCAAGCTCCTAATCAAGTCTAAACAGCGGAGCAATGCATTGTCAAACCAAATCAGGATGCTTGATCAGTCTATCTGCACAGTTTTATTCCACAGTTAACATATTAACTAAGATATGCATTGTCTCCACAATGATTAAAAAGTGAGTACTTAATTCTTCCTTTTGAGAATCCATCCATATAATAATAAATAGTTTAATAAGAGAGAAGAGATCTTCTTACCTGGATCTCTTTCGATTTGGACTGCCAGTCTTGTGTTGGAATTATCCACTCGCCTTGTACTAGAAGAGGCCACAAAAGGGTAAAAGGTCATGATTAGATCACCCCAAGAGGAAAAGCTGGTTTACATAACCAGCTGCATGAGTAGAAAATGCAAAGGCAATAGAGCTCACAGGTTAAGATGATTGCTGTAATTTTACCATACTGCAGGAAGAAAGGAGTCTCATGATAAGAAACAGAGGGAACAGTACAAGAAACACATGGAGGGGAGAGATGAGTAGTAATCTGATTTGCAGAGAATGACCTTAGGTCTTAATCAGTTTGGAACACCAGATCTGCAAAATCAAAGCAAGTATTTAGGCCAAGCACAGTGGCTCATGCCCATAATCCCAACACTTTGGGAGGCCGAGGCAGGCAGATCACTTGAGGTCAGGAGTTTGGTACCAGCCTGGCAAACAGTGTGAAACCCCGTCTCTACTAAAAATACAAAAAAGATTAGCAGGGTGTGATGGTGCACTCCTGTAATCTCAGCTACTTGGGAGGTTGAGGCAGGAGAATCGCTTGAAACCGGGAGGCGGAAGTTGCAGTGAGCCGAGATCGCACCACTGCACTCCAGCTTGGGTGACAGAGTGAGACACTGCCTCAAAAGCAAAAACAAAAAAAAAAAACCTGCCAATGTAACGCCACCCACTTTCAGAACTTGAGAACAGTGTCCACATAGGTGTCTTTCTCTTCAGATTGATTCGAGGAAATTGTGGTGAGTAGTCAACATCTCTACCACTTGGTTTCAAGAGGTGGGTATACTCTTACAGACCTCTCTTAGGTTGAACCATGAGAATTAAAGCTCTCAGATCGTCTGCAGCCATGGTAACAAGTGGCCACTAGAACCAGCTTTGAACCTATTTAATCACGAAAACACCTCTCAGTGCACAGCTTTTGTAAGGCAGCCAGTCCATGGCTTCTGAGAGCCGACTCGCTGCAGACTCCTGAGGGGCAAGTGATAAACAACAGGCTCTTCAAGTAACCTCCTATAAAGATGCTGTCAACCCGCATATGCTTCCGAAACCTCAGCAGTCCTCGAACTCCACGCACCCCCAAAACCCTTTGTAAGTGCAGCGATCTGCTCTGCTTGGAGAGGCTATGCCTCTACCTTGGTCCTTTTATTTCCAATATTAAGTGGTGGTCTTTAAAGAATGAAATATGAAATTGACGTCAAGCCTATGAAATTGATGATAATCAACTGTTTATTATCACCTACCAAATAGCAATTTCAAATGGTTAAATCTGATATATTAGCCATTAAGAAAGGACTTCTTACAAATATATCAGCATCACACATAGGGTTTACTTAAAGATTGTAATGAAAGTCCCACTGACAATTGAAAGCCTGGTCTTGAACATGCCTGGCTCCTGCCTTTTCTATTACCCTGCCCTTTGCTTTCTTTGCTCCAACGCTGTTGGCTTTCCTTTTCCACACCTTCAACATGCCCACACCTTTTAGTCCTGATGCTCCTTCCTCTCCAGGAGCCTTTCCAAATGTTCCCTCTACTTAGGGATCCCTTTCCATTCCCACTCATTTTTCCTCATTGACGCCTCTCATCCTTCAACACTCAGCTCAAGTTTCACCTTCTCAGGGAAGCTGCCTTGACTCCTGCTCAGCGTGAGACTCCTTTGTCGTGTTGTCTTTCATGCGTTGTACCTGTACATCTCTTTTGGAGCCCCTGTCAAGGCTAACATCAATCATAACAACGACAGCTTACATTTCTGTAGCACTTGCTTGTGTCATGTGCCTGTTCTAAGTACTTTATATGTATTAACTTATTATTGCCTCAAAACGACTCTCTGAGGTAGGTACTCATTATACCCATTCTCACAGAGGATGAGGTGGAGGCACAGAGAAATTTAAGTAGAGTGCCCAGGGTCAGAGATCTAACAGGTCGGATAGCCAGAATACAACCTAGGGAGGCTGGCTCTGGAGCCTTTACTTTACACCACATCATACATCTCTTTGTGTAATTATCTGATTACATCTAACTCTTATTTCAGTCCCTAAGTACCATGAGAGTAAGTTTGTTGCTCCCAACTGGCACATAGTAGTCACTCAATAAATATTTGCAGACTAAATTATTGAATGGTCAAAGATAAGGCTACTTCTGAGGTTTTTGTCCTTATAATATTTGCTAAGAAGAAGAAGACTAGCTGTCAGTCAATGCTGCATATGTGGCTTATGTTTAAATATGATCATTGACATATTCTGTATAATTTAATAAATGACAAGCACTTGTCAGAAATGGTGCTTAAGAAGAAACCTAAAATGCAGAATTCTTTTGTGAACATGTCTATTGGGAATCAAAACAGATAAAAAGATATTTTGATGGAACTATAATTTGAATAAATGAAATGGCTTGTCTTCAGAAAAAAAAAAAGTATTATTTCTTTTCCTGTTATGTCTTAGACATTTGAGAACCATCTAGGTAAGATCCTGTTGAGTTCTGTGATTCTACAAATGGGTTGGAGAGAAGAAATACTGTGTTACATTTCAGAAAGGCTGTTAAACCCAGCATGTTGTTCTATTACAGCTTCAGTTTTCCTTACAAATACTCTCATAGCAGCTTTGAAAGATAAAAGATCTCAGGGTAGCAGAAAATAGAGCCAACAACAAAATTATTTTTAATGAAGGCTGAAATCCCATGTCTGCATGGTTAGTCTCTAAATGGAATTTCAATTTCACCTTAAGACCTACCACAAATGGAATTTTCAGCAGCAGAATAAACAACTTTTAAAGGAGGATTAAGACAAAAGAAAGTCATTTACTAAACTCCTTAGGGAACTAAAACACCTTCTAAAACTATGTTCACTGGAAAGCTATCTTTTCAGAAGCCTGTAGAATACAGTCTAAATTCTGATGAGCAATAACTAAGCTAAGCTGTCTGTGTACCCCCAGGACCTCTGGCTCTCCACATATTCTCTAAGAAGGTGGGCTGTCAGCCACACTGGGTAATTTGAGCTTTTCTACAGTGCTTTCCTCCTGTAAATTTTGTGCTTACCCTTCAAAGGTGCTAATTAGCTCAGTAATTGGATTTCTGCCTTCACTGTCCAATCACATGAACATCAACTCTGTAGCTCAAAGAGGAAACAGGGTATATAGCTCACTCCCCAATCTCAGTGGGAACATGCAGTCCTGGTACACATTAGGCATGTGTCTGCATGCATGCTCTTCTTAGCACTTGCCTGACAAAGTCACTGTGCAGTGCTGGGAAATGCTGTCCTGAGCACTACAGAAAAAGAGTCATGTAACAGGTCTCTCCAGAGAAGGTGACTTACTGAGAAGCATCCCTCTCTTATGTTAACACGAAATGCAGACAACAGAGCTGGCTGCTTCTCTTCAAACTTGGCCTTCTCACCCCCTGGTCAGTCTCTCTACATCAAGCACCTTCTTTCTCAGTTTCATTCGAGCAACTTAAATAATTTAAAAGTAATTTCCTATATTGATAATGCTTCAAATTCCCCTTTGTCAGTACACACAGTCTATGGTAAAAGTTGTCTCATTTTTTGGTGAGGGAATATTGCTGGCTGGAGTAAGAAGTTTGGTGGGGTCTGTTCATATGGCAAATCCAAGATGGAGTTAAAAATAGACTGTAATTCTATCCATAGGCAGGGCAACCTTAAAGAAATCCGAACAATGAGAAGGCAGCCAGAGTTTAAATACAAGGGCATTGTCTCCTTTAAAATTGATTATACACACAAGGTATAGCTGGGTTTGTTTTTCCACCTTTCATTGTTGCTGCCACTAACAACTGTATTAGTTCTTGCAAAGTCAGTGGCACTCTGCTGTCACCATGCAGCTCAGAATGATTTGGCATGAGACATTTCCTGAGGACATACTGCTGTACAGTCCTCAGGGTGGGCACTGCCTGGGGCCAGACCCTTCAGGTGACCTCCAGCCTTACTGGGCCTGGGTTTGACTTTCTTACATTTGCCCCGTCAGACCACAAAGCATAGCTCAGTTTGGCTGTTTCTTTGCTCAAGTCTGGCAGATGATCTTGGATAAAAATGGCTATGAGTGTTGGGTGTTTTCCTTCTACTGGATTTTGATATGAATTTTCAGTACTTTGAATGTTTTGAGCACCACCGACTTTGAGTTTTAAGAAAATTTTGTTGGTTCTTTATTTTACATTTCTTTTTGTTTGTTTTTTCTGTTTTGTTTTTGTTTGTTTTTTTGAGACAGAGTCTTACTCTGTCACCCAGGTTGGAATGCAGTGGCACAATCTCGGCTCACTGCACCTCCGCCTCCTGGGTTCAAGTGATTCCCCTGCCTCAGCCTCCCGAGTAGCTGGGATCATAGGCATGTGCCATCACGCCCGGTTAATTTTTGTATTTTCAGTAGAGATGGCGTTTCACCACATTGGCCAGGATGGTCTCGATCTCTTGACTTCGTGATCTGCCTGCCTTGGTCTCCCAAAGTGCTGGGATTACAGGCGTGAGCCACCACACCCAGCCCTTTTCTTTATATCCCAGTTTTTAGTTGCCCCCACTAGGGAAAATTGGTTGTAAATACCTAGCATGTCATTACTAGAAATTGAACTACTATTGTCATTTGTAAGAATTATGAAAGGGTGAGCTCCTTTATAATTGCCTAATATATAATCAGTGTTTCTCCATATTCCATGGGCACCTGAAAAGGGTTTTTTCATTTTCTGCATGTATGTGTGTTTGTGCATGTGTATGCACCTGCATGTGTGTATATGTTGTATATATATTGAATGTAACATATATTGAAGTTACATTATTAATTATTTATATCTTCTACATCCTTATCTAATTTTTGATCACTTGATTGTTCATGAACTAAGAAAAGTGAGTCATATTTTCTACCACCACTGTTTCTATTTTTTTAACAAAATTTCCTTTTTTTCCTTATAAGTTTTGCTATGTGAACTAATGCATTGCTATTGATAGCTTATATTTAAATTGTGAATTTAGTCTTTGGCATTATAAAATGATTTTATTCCTAATGGCTTTTGTCACAAATACATCTGTGTTTAATATTAGGCCACGATAATAGCGTTAATTTGTTTGCACTTGCGTAATGCTTTCACTTACTCTTTTATTTTCAGCTTTTCCAAGTCACCATCTTTAAGGTGTGCCTTTTAATTGGGTGTCCAGGAGGATGTATCTGGTCATAGTCCATCTTCATTGTTTATGTTATTATGCTTTCTAATTGTATTGTTTCTTTGAGTTTTAAACACATTACACTATAGTCTGATTATAAAATCATAAAGACAATACTATAGAATCAGAAATCATAAGACAATACTATGAAAAACTTTGTGCCAATAAATTTGAAAACGTAAATGAAATAGGTAATCTCCTATATAAAAGTGTAACATACTAAAAGTTACGGCAGAATAAAAACAAAAGAAGAGGCTGGGTACGGTGGCTCATATCTGTAATCCCAGTAATTTGGGAGGCTGAGGTGGGTGGATTACTTGAAGTCAGGAGTTTTGAGACCAACCTGGCCAACATAGTGAAACCCTGTCTCCACTAAAAATATAAAAATTAGCTGGGCGTGGTGGTGCACCATCGTTAATCCCAGCTACTTGGAAGGCTGAGGCAGGAGAACCACTTGAACCTGGGAGGCAGAGGCTGAAGTGAGCTGAGATTGTGCCACTGCACTCCAGCCTGGGTGACAGAGCAAGACTGTCTGAAAAGAAAAGAAAAGAAAAAAAGAAGAATAGCTCTGTAACTATTAAACAAACAGAATCAGTAGGTAAATAAATACCCAAACATGGCTGGGCGTGGCTCACGCCTGTAATCCCAACACTTTGGGAGGCCGAGGTGAGTGGATCATTTGAGGTCAGCAGTTTGAGACCAGCCTGACCAACATGGTGAAACCCCATCTCTACTAAAATCACAAAAAAAGTTAGCCGGGCATGGGGACACATGTCTGTAGTACCACCTACATGGGAGGCTGAAGCAGGGCAATTGCTTGAACCTGGGAGACAGAGGTTGTAGTGAGCGGAGATCGTGCCAATGCACTCCTGCCTGGGAGACAGAGCAAGATTCTGTTTAAAAAAAAAAAAATACCTAAACATACAAATATTTGATGAGAAAGATTTTAAAAAAAGGAATAAAGGTGAAGGAAGAGAGGCAGGGGAGAGAGAATGAGAGTGTAAGAGAGAAAAGAGATATAATACAAGTTAACTGTACTGAAAAATAGGAGTACAACTACATATTACTCCATTGTTGCTATGTGGAATTCTTCTACTGGTAATACATACTGTTACTAATTAGTATACATTCTTTCTGTTGCTTCTGAATGCTTTTAAGATTTTTTTTTTGTTATTGGTGCTCTGAAACCTCACTATTTTGTGTAGAAATGTGAATTTATTTTAAAATGTTTATTATGGTGATGACTTAGATTCCTGAATCTGAGGATTCATGTCTTTCATCAATTTTGAAAATTTTCTATTATTTTCTCTGAAAATTGTGCTTCTCCCTATTTGTTTTATGCCTTCTTCCAGGAACTTCTAAACTTCTAGTTGACATTTTTCATTTTGTTCTCCAAGTCTCTTAATTTCTCTGGAATTTCTCATTTCTTTATCTTTCTCTGTTGCATTCTGGCTGGTTTTCTTAGATTGACTGCTTTCTAGTTTAGCTGTGTTTAATTTACTATTTAACTTGTCTATTATACTATACATTTTAATGACTATATGCATTTATTTTTATGAGTCATTTGTTCCAATTTGTCATTTTTTTCATAACATCTTGGCATTTTAGTTTTTTTTTATATAACTTTTTATTCTAAATACATATACGATTATTTCTTTACTTATCTTTAGCTTTGGAGAGTCAAAATCTGCTATTTGTTTTATTTCCTGATTCTTGTTTATGATGAATATTTTTCTCTTTTATTCTGTAGCACTGGATTGAAAGTTCCTTTCCAGTCAGTTTTTATTATGGAATTAGTTGAAGATATGTCATGTTCTTTAAGAATAATTTTACACTGACTTCATCAGGAACTCTAGGGATATTACACACCAGTACCATTTTTGTGTTAACTTCTCAACGTGGGAATTTCCAAATATGGATAGTATAGTTTTGAACTCCAAACCCACATGTGACAAAAGATTAGTATTATCCATTCACAATGGAGACTTGTCCCACTCTTCCCTCTCTCTGACCAATTGAGATTCCTTGTTCCTTCTCTATGTTGGGTGTTTCACATCTTCACCGAGGGGAAGACTTTCAGGGCTCCAGCTTTATGTGGAAGTCTCAGTTGAAACTTTCTGCTTCTGTAGGACTAACACTTCATAACCTAGCCTGGCATAGATTTTAAAATGTCAGCCCCTATGTTACTGAGACCCACAGCCCTGACCCACCACTCATCCCATTCTCCCCCAGGCAGTGATAGTGGGTTTTGCTGTTTTCTGTTCCCTCTTTCTTTCTAGCCCTTGGGAATTTTCTAACTTTCTTGTTATGCTCAAACATATATCTAGAAGGAATTTTACCACCTATGATTTTTTGATACTTTTAGCAGGTGTGAAAGTTTTGAGATTATCTAATCTTGCTACAGCTCTGGAACTGAAAACTTCCAGACCAAATTTTCATAAAGGAAAGATAATACAAGTTAACCATACTGAAAATAGGAGAACAACTACCTATTACTCCACTGTTGCTGTGTAGAAGTCTTCTATTGGTCTTTGTGAGTTTTAGTCTTTTTAGTTTTACTTATATCACTTTTTAGTTTTAGTCTTAGTTATACAACTTTTCAAAGTAATTAAGTTAAAAACTAAATTAAAGTTTTTTTTTTTCATTTTTATGCTTATAAAGCTTGCTGAGTTTTATACCACTCTCTCCACAAGGATCTTATCATGACAGGGTCTGAATCAACCTTTTATCTCTCTGTTTACATTCCCTGAATGCATTTCTGGTCTCCTCTTATTCTCCTACAGATAAACTGCAAAATATACTCAGCAACCACACTGTGTTCAGCCTACCTCAAGGTGAAGTTTCTAGGATTCTGTGTAAATACACAGTGTGCTCACAGGCAGCCATATGGGCATAATGAAGCAATTCTCTTACCTCCTAATGTTATTGTAAAACTCTATTTCCTGAAAGTTTTGAGGCCTTCAATGAAAGAATATCTATACAGAATATTGGTATTCAAAATATTATATTGTCATAATGCCATATGAATCTGCAGTAGAGAAAGCTAAGCATGAATAAGAACAATGAATACATGCAGATTGATTTTATTCTTCTGGAAAGATGGAGTTGGTGTATTTTTCCTTATTCCTCTATTTGATACAACTAAAACCCTGGATTTTACATATAATAAAAACACCTTCTGAAAGGTAAAAGGAAAAAGCAGACCATCTGGGCATCATGGGATCCAAAGAAAAACACTGTGGTAAGTCTGTCTGTTTTTCTTTTTGCCTCATATAGCCCAGAAACACCTAGAGAAGCAAAAGAAGAAAGAAAGGATCAACAAACCCCTGATCTGTTTAGCCTGAGACTCAGGAAAGGCACAGCCTAACGAGACTGAAAACAGTAGGTCATAACCCCTCTGCAACAGCCAAATTCCACAGATAAAACCATAGCCCTATGCCTACCTATACCAGTGACAGCAGAAGGAGGGAAACAAATTCCTAGGAAGATAGGGGTGGGTCCCTGGTGAAACCAGACCTTCAAACCAAAGACAAATGAAAGCCTGAAAACCAAGCTGCCAGTTCTGGGTAAAGTCACTGACTGCAGTGAGAATTTCCTACATGCCTTTCAGCCAATTGAATGGTGCATTTCCAGGTTACTCATTGACCAATCAGCATGTACTCCCCCATTCTGAGCACATAAAAACCTGGGACTCAGCCACACTTTGGGAATACCCACCTTCAGGTAGGATCTACCCACTTTAGGTCCCCTCTCCACTGAGAGCTGTTGTGTCACTCAATAAAGCTCTTCTCTGCCTTGCTCACTCTCTGATTGTCTGTATGATCTCATTCTTCTTGGACATGGGACAAGACCCTGGGAACTGCCAAATAGTGGGTGCAAAGGCTGTCACACATCCCTGGCCAGCTCTCTGAGCTGCGGGCAGTGGCGTGCTCCTGTTCACTGGACCAAGAAAAAGAAGAGCTGTGATCCTTCTGGGGGCCCAGATCTCTGGGCTTTCTGAGCCAGAGCTGTGACAAAGCTAACAAGTCCCCTTGGGGCTTCCTCCAGTTGCTGGTGTCTTTGAGTTTTTGGGTTCTACCATGTTCCTTTGTCCAGCGACTGGTACTTAAGGCAGAAGCTGCCTGTGGTATGCCTGGTCCAGCTGCAGACTCACATGGACCAGGCATCTGTGCTGGCACCTGGAGCTGCCTGCCTGGCCCCACTGCAGCAACCTGTGTGCCTGGCTGTGTGCTGTGGTCAGACCTCACACCTGCTTGCCCACATACCCCTCACCATTCTGCCTTGGATGAGGGATCCAGGCCAGTAGCACAAGCCAAACAGAGCCTGCTGGGCTGAATGGGCGGAGCCATATCAGAATTGCTGTCTGTGGAGTCTTCCGCTGATGAAGCAGGCCCCCAAAGAATCCTGTTACCAGCAAAGACTAAGTGAGGAACCTAGACTTCCTCCCTTGTCAGCCAATAATGAGGTGCCCCTTCCCCTCCTGCTGAGATGGTATCAAAAGAGACTGAGTTCAGACTGTCATAATTTTCCTGGGTAAGGAGACCACATGGGGGAGCAGTAATGAGGTACTAGTATCCCTCCCATTCAGGAAAGTATCAATAAAGGCTTAGTGGGGGAATCTGAACTCCACCCCTTATCAAGCAATAACAAGAAACTTTCCACCTTCTCTCATCTCAGGAGTCAATAGAGGCTGAGTAGGGAACCTGGACTTCTAACCCCGGCTGAAAGTAACAAAGCAGGAGCCCCTTTTCTCCTGCCAGAATGGTGTCAGAAACAGCTAGCTGAAACAAAAGTGTAAATATTATCCAGAGGCTTATAATACATATTAGCACCCAAAATGTCCAGAGTTCAACAGAAAACTACTTACAATCAGCAACAAACAAGAAGATCTTGAAATGAATTTAAAAAGACAATAGATGCCAAAATTGAGATGACAAAATTATCTGACAAATATTTTAAATTACCAACCATAAAATGTTTCAATGAGCAATTAAGATCACTTGAAATAAATGAAAAAAGAGAGCTTCAGCAAAAAAAAAAAAAAAAAAAAAAAAAAAAGAGAGAGAGAGAGAGAAAGCCTTGGCAAGGAAATAGAAGATATAAAGAGGAATCAAATAGAAATTTTATAAGGGAAAACTACAATAATGAATTTTTTTTTTCTGAGACAATGTCTTACTCTGTCATCCATCCAGGCTGGAGTGCAATGGTGCCATCTCAGCTCATTCCAACCTTCGCCTCTAGGGTTCAAGTGATTTTCCCAACTTAACCATTGGGACTACAGGTGTGTGCCATCACACTTGGATAATTTTTGTATTTTAGTAGAGATGGGGTTTCATCATGTTGGACATGCTGGTCTTGAACTCCTGAGCTCAAGCAATCCACTGGCCTTGGCCTCTCAAAGCACCGGGATTACAGGCATGAGCTGCAGTGCCTGGCAAATAACTAAAATTTTTAAAATGAAGTCCCCAACAGCAGAATGAAGGGAAGATAAAAGAATCATTGAACTGGAAGACTGAACAATAGATTGTTGTTTGCAATCTGAACAACAGAGATAAAATAGACTGAAGAAAAAAATGAACAAAGTCTCCAAAACCCTTGGGACTATAATTAAAGAACAAAAATCAGGGTCCCATAAGGAGAGATGTTGGAAATCAAGCTGAAGAAATTCACACCAAAACACATTATTGTCAAGCTTCTAAAATCTAAACACAAAGAAAAGCTCTTGAAAGCAGCAAGAAAGAAACACCTTATCTACAGGGGGAAAAATTTGGAATTATTGCAGATTTCTTACTAGAAACCATAGAGGTTGGGAAAAAATGGCACAACATGTTTTTAAGTGCTGAAAGAAAATAATTTTCAGCCTAGATTGCTATATACAGTGAAGATATCCTTTTGGAATGAAGAAAATTTCATTCCAAGATATTCTTAAAGGAAGAAAAACTAAGAGACTATGTCAACAGGTGTTATACCCTGAAATAATAGGTAAAGAATGTTCTCTAAGAAAAAGAAAAAAAAAAAAGAATGAAACTTAAGACATCAGGAAGGAAAAAAAAACACAGTAAGCAAAAGTATGAGTAAATACAATAGACATTCTTCTCAAGTGTCTTCTACATTATGTTTAATGGTTGAATAAAAAATTATACAGTTGTCAATATAGTTCTAAATGTACATAGAGAAAATATTTGTAACATCATAGTACAAGCAGGAAGCTAAAGGGACATGAAAAGACTTCCCTACTTCATTTGAAAAGGTTAAATGACAGTACCAGTAGATTTTGATCAATTATTTATATATCATGTAATACCTAGAGCAACCACTAAAAGATACACTTAAAAATATATTATTTACTTAATAAATCAAAATGGAATTCTGAAAAATGTTCAAGAAACACATAAGAATCAGGAAAAAACAAATGGAAATTACAAACAGAGCAAAGAAAAAATCTGGTAATGGATATAAGCCCTAACATGTTAATAATTACACCAAATATAAATAAACCAAGACAAATTGGCAAGTAGGTTAAAAACTATGACCTATGCTGCCGACAAGAAATATACTTCAAATATGGTAACACAGCCCAGCTGAAAACAAAAATGACAAATATATACTATGTAAACATTAATCAAAGAAATGATTACGGCTATGTCAATATCAGATAAATTAGACTCCACAACAAAGAAATTTGCCAAAGACAGAAACGAACATTGTATGATAAGAGGGTTAATCTACCAAGAAAACACATCAGTTCTAAATATGTTTAAGTCAAACACTCAATTGCAAAATATGTGAAACCAAAACTGATAGAACTGAAAAAGCAGACAAATCCACAATTATAGATGGAGACTTCAACACCCATGACTTAACAACTGATAAAAAGACCAGACAGAAAATCAACAATGATACAGAAGAACTCAATGACACTATCAACCAACATTACCAATTCAACATTTATCACACTCTCCACGCAACAACAGTAGACTCCACATTCTTTTCAAGTGCCCACAGAGAGGGTACCAAGATAGACGATTTTTCTGGGACATATAACGATCTCCACAAATTCTTAAAAAGTGAAATCATACAGAGTTTGTTCTCCAACCATAATGAACTTAAACTAGAAATATATACCACAAAGAAAACAAGAAAATATCCAAATATTTGGAAACTGAACAACATAATTCTAAATAAACCATGGATCAAAGATAAAGTTTCAACAGAAATGGAAATACACACACACACACACACACAGAGAGAGGGAGGGGAGAGAAGAAACAGAAATCTATTGAACTGAAAGAAAATGGAAATAAAGATATCAAGATTTGTCTAACAAAGTAAAGCAGTGTTGAAAGAGAAATCTATAGCACTAAATATACACATTACAAAAAGTATCAAATTCATAGTCTATGGTCCCACCCCAAGAATCTAGAAAAAGAAGAGCAAAGAGATCCCGAAGCAAGCACAAGAAATGAAATAAAGAGCAAAAACTGGTGGAATTGAAAAATAAATGAGAAAATCAAAGAGCAAAGAGCTGGTTCTTTGAAAATATCAATCAATAACACTGACAAATCTCTAGCCAAACTGACAAAGAGGAGAGAAACACAAATTACAAATAACTGTACACACTACAGACCCTCCAGGTATCAAAAAGATAACAGGGAACATTACAAATATTTTTACATGCATGAATTTTACAATCTAAATGAAATGGACCAATTCCTCAAAAAAAAAAAAAAAAAACCCACCAATTACCATAACTTGCCCATTATGAAATACATAATTTAACAGCCCTGTAACTATTAATGCCATTTAACTAGTAACTTAAAAACTCCCCCACAAAATGAATCTCCAAGCTCTGAAGGCTTCACTGAAGAATTCTACCACATGTTTAACAAAGAACTAACAATTATACTTAATCTCTTTCAGAAATTATAAAAAGAAGAGACACTTTCCTATTTATTTCACGAACCTAGTATTACCCTGATATAAAAACCTGACAAAACAGCATGAAAAAAATAAAATTAAAGATAAATATCTCCCATGAATACAAATCCAAAAATCCTTAAAAATATATTAGCAAACAAAATTCAGCAATATATAAAAATAATTATATACCATGACAATGTGGGCTTATTCCAGAGTTGCAAGGCTGGTTCAATGTACAGAGAAATCAGTCAATATAATCCACTATACCTCACACGGTAAAGAAGAAAAATCACATATTCATGTAGATAAACACAGAAAAAAGCAATTGACAAGACTCTTATGATTTCTTTTTTTAGAAAACTCTCAGAAAAATAGAATTAGATGGGAATTTCTTCACTTGATAAAGACCATCTATAAAAACCTACAGCAACGCTGTACTTAATGGTGACAAATTGAATTTCTTCCCCATAAGACTGAAAAAACTGCAAGGATGTCCACTTTAGCTGCTCTTATTCTTTTTATTTATTTTTTAACTTTTAAGTTCAGGGATACATGTGCAGATTTATCATATAGGTAAACTTGTGTCATGAGGGTTTGTTGGACAGATTATATAATCACCCAGGTATTAAGCCTAGTACCCATTAGCTATTTTTCCTGATATTCTCCCTCCCTTACCCTCCACCCCGATAGGTCCCACTGGATGTTTTTCTCCTCTCTGTGTCCATGTGTTCTCCTCATCATTTACCTCCCACTTACAAGTGAACATGAAGTATTTGGTTTTCTGTTTCTGTGTTAGTTTGCTGAGTATAATGGTTTCCAGCTCCATCCGTGTTTCTGCAAAGGATATGATCTCATTCTTTTTATGGCTTCATAGTATCCCATGGTATATATGTACCACGTTTTTTTATCCAGCCCAACACTGATGGGTATTTAGGTTGATTCCATGTCTTTGCTACTGTGAATAGTGCTGCAAGGAACATACACGTGCATATGTCTTTATGATAGACTGATTAATATTCCTTTGGGTATATACCCAGTAATGGGATTGCTAGGTTGAATGGTATTTCGTTTTTAGGTCTTGGAAGAATCACCACACTGTCTTCCACAATGTTTGAACTAATTTACACTCCCACCAACAGTGTATAAGCATTTCTTTCTCTCTGCAACTTATCAGGATCTATTGTTATTTGACTTTTCAATAATAGCCATTCTGACTGGTGTGAGATGGTACCTCACTGTCGTTTTGATTTGCATTCCTCTGATGATTAGTGATGCTGAGCTTTTTTTTTTTTTTCATATGCTTGGCTGCATGTATGCCTTCTTTTAAAGTGTCTGTTTATGTCCTTTGCCCACTTTTTAATGGGTTGTTTTTCTCTTGTAAATTTGTTTAAATTCCTTATAGATGCCGGATATTAGACCTTTGTCAGATGCACAGTTTGCAAAAATTTTCTTCCATCCTGTAGGTTGTGAGTTTACTCTGTGGATAGTTTCTTTTGCTGTGCAGAAGCTCTTCTGTTTAGTTAGATCCCATTTGCCAATTTTTGCTTTTGTTGCAATTGCTTTTGATGTCTTCAGCATGAAATCTTTGTCTGTTCCTATGTCCAGAATGGTATTGCCTAGGTTGTCTTCCAGGGTTTTCATAGTTTTGGGTTTCACATTTAAGTCTTTAATCCAACTTGAGTTAATATTTGTATACAGTGTAAGGAAGGGGTCCAGTTTCAATTTTCTGCATACGGCTAGCCAGTTATCCTAGCACCATTTATGTCCTTCATTGTTTGTTTTTGTCAGGTTGTAGGTGTGTGGCTTTATTTCTGGGTTTTCTATTCTGTTCCATTAGTATATATGTCTGTTTTTGGACCTGTACCATACTGTTTGGGTTACTGTAGTCTATCACTGATGGGTATTTTGGCTTATCAGATTGAGGACATTCTTTTATCTTAGTCTAATATTTTTATCACAACATAGTGCTATATTTTGTAAAATGATTTTTCTGGATCAATTGAAATGGTCAAGTGGGCTTTTCTACCATTCTATTAATATAATGTATCATATTAATTGATTGTTATGTATTGAATCACCCCAGCACTCTCATTTGGTCAGAGTGTATAATCCTAATAGATTGTTGAACTCGGTTTGGTAGTATTTTTTGAGGATTTTTGCATCTATATTCATAAGAGATACTGGTCTGGGGTTTTCTTTTCTCATGATGACACTCTCTGGCTTTGGTGTCAGGGTAATATTGGCCCCACAGAATGAGTTAGGGATTGTTCCTTTCTTCATTATATTTTGAAAGATTTGAGAATGATTGGTGTTAATTCTTCTTTCAACATTTTATACAATTCATCATTGAAGTCAACTGGTCCTGGGCTTTTTCTTTGTAGAGCATTTAAAAAAAATTACTGATGAATTCTTTTTATTATACTTGTTATAGGTCTATTTAGATTTTCTGTTTATTCTTCAGTCAGCTTTGGTAGTTTGTATGTCTCTGGAATTTCTCCATTTCATCTAGGTTTTCTAATTTGTTGAAATAACAAGGGTTCATAGAATTATCTTATAGTCCTTTTAATTATGTAAGGCTAGTAATAATATCCTCATTTTTATTAGCAATTATAGTATGTTGAGTCTTGTTTTTAACTTGGCCATTCTAGCTAAAGGTTTGTCAATTTTGTTTATGTTTTCAAAAAATAAACTTTTGGTTTTATTTATTCTATCATTTTTCTACTCTTCATTTTCATTTATCCCTAGTCTAGTCATTCTGTCTGCTTGTTTTGGGTTTTGTACACTCTTCTTTTTCTAGTTCTTTAAGGTGGAAAGTTAGGTGATTGATCTGAGATCTTTAAAAATAAATGTTTTTTTGAGATGAGGTCTCACTATGTTGCCCAGGCTGATCTTGAACTCCTGACCTCAACAATCCTCCTGCCTCAGCATCTGAGTAGCTAGGATTACAGGCATAGGCCACACACCTGGTAATATCTTTCTTCTTATTATTCTTATTATTTTTAGAGACATGGTCTTGCCCCTGTCACCCAGGCTAGAGTGCAGTGGCATGATCATAGCTCACTGAAGTCTCTAACTTCTAGGCTCAAGCAATCCTCCCACCTCAGCCTCTTCAGTAGCTAGAACTACAGGTGTGCACCACCACATCCAATTAATTAAAAAAAAAAAAAACTTTGAAGAGATCCATCTGTCAGTATGTTGCCCAGGCTGGTGGTATTAAACTTTAGACCTTGAGTGATCATTCTGTCTTGGCCTCCCAAAAGTGCTGCAATTACAGGCAAGAACACCCACCATGTCTAGCCTTATTTTAAAAATCTAGGTATTTACATCTATAAATTTTCCTCTGAGAATGGCTCTCCCTACATCCTGTAAGTTTTAATAAATTATATTTTATTTTCATTCATCTCAAAGTAGTTTTTAATTTTCTTTGTGATTTCTCTTAGAACCATTGGTTGCTTGTGTGTTTTAATTTATACATAGTTGGAAAATTTCCAAATTTGCTCTTGCTATTAATTTTCCATTTTATTCTATTGTGGCTGAAGAACATTCTTGTATAATTTCAGTTTTTAAAAATTTATTGAGGATTGTTTTATGGTGTAGTAGATGGTCCGTTGTAGAGAACAGTCCATGTACAGTTGAAAAGAATGTATACCTGAAAAACTTTTGCCTTGCAAAACATTTTGTTAAGAGGACTAAAAGACAAGCTACAGACTGGAATGAAATATTTGCAAAACATATATCCAAGAGAGTACAACTATCTCAAATAGGTAAGACACTCTCAAAACTCAACAGTAGGAAAAAAAGTCCAATTAGAAAATGAGCAAAAGACATGAATAAACATTTCACTGAAGAGACTACAGAGATGGCAAATATGTTCATGAAAAGATATTTAAAATCATTAGCCATTACGGAAATGCAAATTAAATCCAATGAGATATCACTGTATATCCCTCAGAATTGCTAAAATAAAAAATCGTGAAAACATGAAAATACTGCCAAAGATATGAAGAAACTTGATCTCTCATGCATTGGTGGAGATGTAAAGTGGCATAGCACCTCCGGAATAGTTTTACGGCTTCTTTAAAAAGAAAAAGAAAATAAAAAAAATTACGAGACAGCAATGGCATTCTTGGACAATTATGTTCACATAAAAACCTATAAGCACGTGTCCAAAGCAGCTTTATTCATAATAGCTCCAAACTGGAAATAATCCAGAAGTCCTTCAATGGATGACTTATTAGACTCTGACACATCCATACCATGGAACTACTCAGCAATATAATAAAATAAACTACTGATACACACAACTTGGATGAATCTCCACTGAATTATGTTGTGTGAAAATAGCCAATCCCAAAAGGTTAAACAGTGTATGATTCCATTTATATAACATTCTTGGAATGACAAAACTATGAAAATGGAGAACAGATTAAAGGTTGACAGGAGTTAAAAAGGGGTGGGGGCAGGAAGGAAGCATGTGTGCTCTCCAACAGGAGTGGTCTCTGTGGTGATGGAAATCTGTTTTTTTGTTTGTTACACGTCACTAATTTGAAGCTTGGATGTATCTAGATCGTCTTCTCTATCTTGAATGTATAAACATCAATATCTAGGTTGTGATAGTTTTGCAAAATGTTACCCCTGGGGGAAACCGGTAAAGAATACATGGGCTCTGTCTATATTATTTCTTTCAACTGCATCGAATCTGCAGTTAGCTTTTAAAAAAAAACATAAAAACATTTAATTCAGAAAAGAAATCTCCATTGCTAATAGCAGGCCTGAACATAGTGACTACCATGCATTCATGTAAAATTTCTATCTCTAATTCTAACTTGCTTACACCTTACATTGTATTATTTCTTCCATTTCAGAAAGAAAAATCCAAGACTAATATTTCAAATACAGAATATGAAATTCAACTATTCATTTAGTGGAAAGTCATAAATATTTAGGGGGTGAAAAGTGTTTCTTCTCATTTTGCAAAAGCAACTAATAAAACTAGTAATAAAAAAAATCCAAGTTACTTACTGTTGGGCAAAGGGTCAGCCAAATGGGAAATTGAATAAATGAAGAGGCAGACAATTTTAAGTGATTCATAAGGATTAAGTTATCAGGGTTCTGCTGGGTTTTCCCCCCAAGTTTAATTTGACTGATGTAGGGTTTCGACTTCTGGCTGTTATATTCTTCTGGTAAAAAAGGTCCAGTGGCATTTATTTGAGTGTTTTATTTAGAGTTGTGAGTGCGACTTCTCCTGGGGATAAGACATGTTTATTTCATTCATAAGTTACCGCTGGTATATACAGAATTTGGATCAAGATGAACCAGGCTTTTGACATGCATTTCCCCACACAGCAAAAAGAAACTATAACCCTTGGCAATGGAACTGCAGGTATTTGTGCAGTGACACACTCAGCTGTGATGAGTTAACTTGGGTCCTTCAGATTTTGTAGCCACTTGTCTCAGGAGAGGCAGCAACCTGAGAAGACACAGTCTCTGAACACAATGCCCATTATACCAAGTGCAGTCTTCTAGTTGAGGGATTTGGCGTTAATAAAATCATGCAGCAATGTTCTTGCTCAGACAGACCTCACTTTTCCTTTGCTATTTCCTTCACTCCCAAAGCATAACACTGTACTTCACTCACTTTAGATCTTAAAATCTGTTACAAAATCAAATCCAACTAAAGTCACACTCCTGATTCTACAATCGTCTTGAGGCACCTTGTCAAATCATTTACACCTCGGCTAAACTTACAAATGAAGAAATTTAATATATGCAAGTTTGACATCTCATGTTTGCATTTTTATGATGTGGTGCCTTATGTAAAACAATTTGGCCTGGAAACATTGCAGTAATGATAAGGGGAGGGGAGTGGGGGGTGCCCAAGAATAAGCTTGCAATTGTAGGTCAACAAACATGATTTCTGGTTTCTCATTTGGTTTATGATTTATTAAATTATTTGAGGGTGCAAAAGAGAGAATCACTTCATCCTTCTCACCCTCAGTTTTCTGAATGTCTAAAATGGCAAATAAACATAGCATAGGGCTTTTGGTAAGAAATTAAAACACAGAGCAACATCTATGACTGTCTAGTGCAAAACTAAACAGATAGTCACTTTAGCCTTGTAACAGATGAGTCACCCAAGGGAAGGATGAGTGACAAAGAATGAATAGGAAATAGTTTTAATGTCACTACATCAGTACATCTGGGTATAAATTTTATTTTAAGGAGGGGGAAGGAATAGTATTTTTTATTCTGACAATATTTTACATTTGTTTTCAAATTAGATTTTTCAAGTGCTAAAATAGATTGTGTCAAATCTTGACTCTAGGAGCACAGAGACAAAATTCAACAGAAAATGAGTTTACTAATCTCTCCTCAACCCTCGCCGGTGTTTTCCTAAAACGGGATCTTTGAAAACAGTGAAAAACATCCTTAAAAGCCTTCCCCGGTGGCTCTTTTTCATCAGTGATAACATTAACTATAAAGCGAGTGCTCTATTGTTCTGCACGACTCCTAAAATTAGGCTTTTTGAAACTTTTCCTACCCAAGCAATTTTCGCTAACATCTACCAAGAACTCTCTTCCTTCCTTTCTTCCAAATCTGTCTTATGCCTTTCTCACAAAGTCTTCCCTGACTACAGGCAAATCAGTTCCAATGAGGCAACCTCTAAAACCAATGATAATAAACTTAGAAAGCATCCTACTAAGACATTTCAAAATAAAAAAGAAATATAAGATATTAAATTGCCCTTATTTTTATTGGATAATTTTTTTCTAATTCTCATGTATATAATTATTTTTACATGATTGGTCACTTTTCATTTAAAAAGGCATGAAGGGGAGCATCTGCCTATTTAGTTGAGTTTATGGGGGAGAGCCACACACAGCAATCCATACATGAAAGAGCATTATGAGACCTATGGAGTGGAGATGATGACAGAATGCTTCTGAAGTGACAAGAAAAAAGAGAATGTTTTTCTATATTCACATTATATATTATACCAAAATAGATTGTGTCAAATCTTGACTCTAGGAGCACAGGCACAAAATTAGACAGAAAAGGAGTTCACTCATCTCTTCTCGACCCTCGCCAGTGTTCTATATTAATTCCACTCATGAATCAAGAGCCCTGTGTACCAAGAAGCAGCAACTCTATGGAAGGCCTGGGCAAGGTCTTTGCTTTCAATAAAGTAGGATTAAAGTCAGTCTTAGAAATATGTGCAGAGTAACAAGATTAAACAAGCACATGAGTATCAGAATCCTATAGAATGAGACTCATAGAGTCTCAAATGCAAAAGTCTCCCAGTACTTCAGTGGTCTGCTGTTAATAACACAGAATGAGAGCACACCATGGAGTGGCCTGTCACAGTCACTTGGAGTATTGGCCGATCTCAGGGAAGACGTTTTAATTAGAGGTGCTCAGGATTCTTGGCCTTGGGGAGTAAACCCTCACTGTCCAGATGCTCCAAATCTTCCTAAGAAATCTTTATTTGAGCCATGTAATAAAAAAAGTTTAAGACAATGTAAATTTAAAGGCTGTATATTTCCTGTCTTTCTTTGTTTAGAATAAATCAGGTCTGTCTCTAACACTTTCCTAAAAGCTGGATGAGCTAAGGATCCTCCACTCACTTACTATCATGATTCAGAACAGGGTTCTGCCCTCCTGCTGTACAAGGCTTACATTCCCTGCAACCATCCATCAACCTAAATCACTCACAAAGCCTCACTCCTGGGTGACCTTGAAGAGTCAGCAGCACCAGACAGCTGGGAAGCAGCTGGGCGTGTTCGACGCCTCCCTGCAGTCGGATGGTCTGTTACACTATTCTGCACTTTTCAAATACTTTAACTGCTCAGCAAAAACTAACAGGACACTGAGCAAAATTATGCACCACAGCACGATGCATAATAAGCTCAAAGCAATGCTGTTTGAGAAATTCAACGCACTGGAGTTCTCCTCAAAAGCATCACCCTTCTGGAACAGATGTGTCTAATAGCACATTTTCATACCTCAAGTGTCAAACCTTACATGTAAGAGTTTTCTCATCCGTCAGCAAAACAGTGGGATGGGGTCAAGTTCATAATTTGGCTTCTCAGAAGTGACAGCATTCAGACACGGACCTGTGAGGAGATTCCAGGTGAGGAAATTCGAGGCAGAGAAGGGAAGTAGAAGGACTGGCCGAAGTCACAGGGACATCGGTGATTGAGCTAGGGGAGCTCAAACTCTTTTGTCTGCCACTCAGCCCTGGAGGTACAACAGGGTATGGATGGCAGCACTTTCTCTGGTAAGCACCTTCCAGGCTACTTAGTGACACAGAATTATGGCAATAAAGGTATGCTTTTGTGCCGTCACTCCCTAAAAGTAAAAGGTAAGGGAGAAGGGTTCCTTCGATAAAAGCCATCACTTGCTTTTATTCTGAGTCTTTTGATTTCAAGTGACAGAAACTCAATTCAGAATGGCTTAAGCAAAATAAAAAATTCAGTGGCTCATGAAGCTGAAAGGTCCTTTGGGCCTCGGTGGACTCATGGGATAAGGGAGTGTCATCATTCTCTGTGTCTCTCGGCCCAGCCTTCCTTTGTGTTTGCTGTGTTCTCAGGACTGTCCTTGCTTTGTGGTGCGAAAGGACTGCTAACAGCAATAGGCCTGCACCTCACACCACTAAGTCCAGTGGGAAGGAAGGGATTTCCCTTCCCTGCTGGTCCCCCACACCGTAACGTCCTGGAATTCACTCTGGATAGGCAGGAACAGTAGATGTCTGGGACACCAGGCTTCACGCCTTTTCTTTCTCTCGCTTTGGCCCTGTTGGCCATAGTCTCGCATACTTGTCTGTTTCCCGCTTGCCTATGCCCTAATGTAAGTCTCCCCCAGAGTGAAATGAAATATGAGGCAGGCACTACCCTACTGTCACTTCCCAGGTTTGGCCCATATGTCCCCAGCTAGCTGGGTGAGATTTACTGACTTTAAATTTTGATCTCTTTTCAGTACCTCAGTCTTGACATCTCTATGTTATCATACATAACTATGTTTTTTTTTTCCTTTTTGCTGGTTTCTCCCCACTTCTATTTCTTTTGGTAAGTTCAAGAATTTGGTCCATACTTAGGCCTTACCTGTCAATCTCAGGACCTGCTGTCTCCCCAAACATGATCCTGTAGTAGCTAAACCGTGTTAATGCTGAAACAAGTCGTTTTTATCCATCCATAACACAAACACACACACACACACACACACACACATCTTGTCTTAGGAACTTCAGGCTGCTATTTAAAAAATACCATAAACCAGGTGGCTTGTAAACAACAGAAATATGTTGCTCACAGTTCTGGAAGTCCAAGATCAGGGTGTCAGCATGCTCAGGTTCAACTAAGGGCCTCTTCCAGGTTACAGAATGCCAAATTCTCATTGTATCCTCCCATGGAGGAAAAAGTGGCTACAGAGCTCTCTGGGGACCCTTTTATAAGGGCACTAATCCCATGCGTAAGGGCTTCTTTCTTATGATCTGATCACCTCCTGAAGGCCCCACCTCCTAATACCATCACACTGTGGGTCAGCAGTCTTGGTGAGCTGTACTGGTTCTGGCCTGCAGTGGTTCTGACCTGTCCTGCCACTCTGAGCACTGCCTCAGGGCTCTCAGCTGCAGCTGCTTTCCTTTCCAGATAGGCCTCTCTGACCACACAGGGCTCTTGTGATGGTGCCTCCCTTTCAATGCTCTCATGGGCAAATGCATTAACTGGCATTCTCTGACTGTGTGTGTGTGTGTGTGTGTGTGTCCTCTGAGAGGCTTCAGGATATAAAGGGAAGCATTCAGGGCTTGGAATAAGACCAGCCCTGGGTTAATATCCTGGCTCAGCTGCTCACTTGTTCTGTGACCTTGGGCAAGTTCTTTAACTTCCTTGAGTTTCTTTTTTCTGATCTGTCAAATGAGAAAAAAGAAACTCTGCTTCCAGAGTGAATGTCAGGACTGAAATGAATGTATTAGTGAAGATGAGTGGATGTTCAACAAATATAAGATGAGGATCGCCATTGTTACTGTTGCTACTACTGCTCCGCTCCTACTACTGTGATTATTATCACTAAGAATAAGAGGTCCAGGGTCCAACATACTCCTAAGTATGGGTCTGAAAGCTCTTCTAGACTTCAGATTTCTGATAAAAGAGAGACATGACATTTATCTCAGCAGTAACTAAAATCAGGGCATTGAACAAATAAAAATGTGTTGCGTTCCTTGTTATGGTATATCCAGGCACCTTGCAAACATATCCAAATAAATTATGGGATAATATAACTGCAAGTCACTATATGTAAATCCCTCCCTGGTATAACTTTAAAGGAAGGACAGTTTTAATTACAGAGCTGCATTGTACTATTAACCCATAAGCCAGAATAAGCTGCCTGCTTTGTACTTAAGAAAAAAATTGCCTTTTAAGAAGCTCAGTGCTTTGCAAAGATCTTACAAGTCACCCTTAAAACAGCTTAGTGGGTAGAAAGCATTCAGCAATATTCATTTGGAAAAAGTTAAAAAATAAACTGTGAAGTTGAGAACTTCTCTCTTTGATTGCCAGATCAAGTCAGGCATCCCTGACTCCATCCTGTTCACCATCATTAACAAATCATGAATGAAGTGCCAGACAGTGACAGGTAATCCCATCTTCTGCCAAACTGAGGGGGCTGGAGGGATGAAAGATGACATGAATGAAACTAATCTCCATGGGCTGGAATGTTGAGTTAAAACCAATAAGATGAGAGTTGATAGAGGAAATGTAAACTTCCTGTCTTCAGTAAACCACACTCACACATAAGATCAGGATGATGAAGGCTCAGCTCAACAAATGTTTTGTAAAATAATGAGCCATTTTAGATTTTAAGAGGCATGAATGAGAGCAGGACATCTGGTTTGCAGAAGTAACGGGTCCTTCTACCGAGAACCACTTAGATCACCTCAGAAGCAGGGTGAAGATGGGGAGGGTTAAGGGCAACCCAGTAAATATCTAGATGAGGCTGACTAGGATTCCCAAGGTCTAGACCATTTCACATGAGGAACAGTTTGTACCATTAAGCTTGAAAAAGAGGGTGGCAAAGGAAAGAGAGTGCCTCCAAACAGGTAAACAGCAGCAGGTGCAGGAACAGCAGGGTTTATCCAGGTGATACCACAAAGAGCAAATTCAACTCAATGAAGAGCCCACAGCTGCAACAACACTCACAAGGGGCTGCCTAGCAAGGCACAAGATCTGCTCCACCAGCAGTGAGAAGAGGCTGGATGGTCCAGAGCACAGAGGGGTACCGTAATTCCCAAGGGTCTGTGCTATGCTCACGTCTATATTACAGACCAACAAAGGGCTGGAAAATAACACAGTGAGATCCACAAGAGCTCACTAAGACTAGTTAAAATGTTTGTATCATTTATTCTGTTGTTAGATAAACCACAAAATAGTGGGACTTAGAGAGCCTATTATTCCACAAAGGCAGCTGTGATGCTTGAAGAACAGAACTGGGGCTTGGTGACTGGCCAAGGTATCATAATAAACATGGTGCCTCAAGGGGAAAATAATCTTTATAGGGCATCTCACAGCAGGCTGGCTGTGGATGAGACGGTACACAATCTAAAATGTGTCATTTCCCCCTGTTGATTTAATTGCATTCTGCCATTTCAGAAAGGACTTCAGGTAGATTGTAGGGATACATAATATATGTAATATATGTCTAGTTACAACTGAATTAAAAGCTGAATGAGAAAAGATAGAAATTTAGGAAAGGAAAATGAAATGGGGTCAGGAATAAGGATGGGCATGTTGTACATAAAAATGACCTACACATTTACCACAGCAAACCATATCTCATTTGGTATGTCTAACTTCTGAGGAGTAATCATCTCATTTTACAGATGAGTTAACTGAGGCTCACAGACAAAGTAATTTCCTAAACATCTAACCAAGCATATGTGTTGGAAATTTAATTATGGTTTGACCTACCTCAAAGCTCGTGCTCTCTCATGTTCTACTGTTGCCTCAGTAAGAACTGAGATTTAGGTAGAACCAATTATCTACTCACCAAGCAAGGCAGTTCCAAGGATACAGACGCAGAGTTGATGCTTTTGCAGACCAGTCATACAGAGTGATCCCTGAGAGGGAAAGCCTAGCACAGTGCACTTGCATAGATGATGCTCATTACACATTTGTTGTAAACGATAACACCCAGAACAATGTATCCTTTTAAAACCAATCTGAATAGAATTCTAGAAATGCAACCATCATGAAAGCTTTATTTTCCTTTCATCTAGCATTGTAGTCTAATGTTTTTTACATTTTATAGAAGGTTTTTGACATATCAAAACAAAATCCCCTGTTAATGGGAGTTTTCATTATTTTAGAAAGCTGAAAATAGTCAACTCCTTTAGAACAAAGATGTTGCTGGGATAACTGGGCACATTTGTCATATAATTTCTGGCCTAAACATTTGTTTCATGTTAATGACAAAGTTTGGTTATTTAGTGACTGTTTATATACAAAAAGCAGGATGATAAATCATAGTACCAGAATGTGTTTCTAAAATCCTCTGACATTAGGGGGATGTATAAACACAAAGCACTATTACATACTGCATTTGCTATTGTTGCCTGGAATTAAAATAAAGACACTAGGCAGAGCTCATTAAGACAGATTTTTTTTTTTTTGAGACGGAGTCTGTCTCTGTCACCAGGCTGGAGTGCAGTGGCGCGACCTCAGCTCACTTCAACCTCCGCCTCCCGGGTTCAAGGGATTCTCCTGCCTCAGCCTCCCCAGTAGCTGAGATTACAGGCGCCCACCACCATGACTGGCTAATTTTTGTAATTTTTTAGTAGAGATGAGTTTCAGGGTTTCACCATGTTGGCCAAGATGGTCTTGATCTCCTGACCTCAGGTGATCTGCCTGCCTCGGCCTCCCGAAGTTCTAGGATTACAGGCATAAGCCACAGTGCCCGGCCCAAGACAGATTTTAAAGACCTTATTAGTCAAGACCACATCAGTCTAGCAGTGAGTGTTCTCACTCCAGCAAATGTGAAGCCAGACTGGTATTTCCATTTCCTCTGACATAATATTGTTAGACTTAATTCACTTAAGAAATACTTACAGAATACCTACTTTTTGCAGGAGCACATAGGCATACAAAAATGAAAAATAAACAAGTTCAGAATTGAAGGCATACATAGACTATATCAATCCTGGGTAGAATTTACTCATCGCCATAGTAGCAAATTTATTTTCCAAACACGACTGCTACAGTACCTCTCCATCCTACAGATCACTCCTGAACCTTACCATGTATCCACCAAGAAGAAGAATATAATTCCCCTTCCTTTAAATCTGGGTGGGTGAGTGACTTACTTGTAGATAACAGAATGAGAGAGAATTGATGCTGCAGAACTTCTGAGGCTAGGCCAGAAAAATTAATGCAACTTTTATTAATACCTTACTCACTAGAAAACTTATGCTGCAGCCTTGAGGCCAGCATGCTCTCAGGAAGCCAAAACTATCGCTCACCTAGAAATTACATGGAGAGGTTCTGAGACTACACGAAGAGAGAAAGAGGTCCAGTTAGTCCCCAGCAGTTCCAATTCTCTAATTCAGTTCAAGTCACCACCTTTACAAGGGACCCCAAATCACAACCGCTCAGCTCAGCGCTTCCCAAATTCCTGACCCATAGAAGCCATGAGGTATGACAAATTGTGTGCTGTTGTTTTAAGACAAAAACTAAGGTTTACAGAGATTTGTTATTAAGCAATAGATAACCAGAACATAAAGGCAAACTGTTACAGCAATTTAGGAAAGATAATTTTTAATTGGGGTGATCAGGGCAACTTCATGGCAGAGTTGCCATTTAAGTTGGGCTTTGCCAACTAGGTATGGACAGAAATGAAGAGGCTGAGGGAGGGAAGGTGATTCTATATGAAGGGTACAATCCAAGGAAAGGTTTGGAATGGAAATTCATAGTATGGGATGTGTGGGAAAGTGTTGCAGGAGATGGGCTGGAAAGTTAGAGAAAGAAGGGTCTGTATCTGTGCTTTCCAATAGGGTAGCCTCTCATCACAGATGGCTATTTAAATTTACGTGAGTTAAAAGTAAATGGAATCTGGCCAGGTGAGGTGGCTCATGCCTGTAATCCCAGCACTTTGGGAGGCTGAGGCGGGCGGATCACCTGAGGTTGGAAGTTCAAGACCAGCCTGACCAACATGGAGAAATCCCGTCTCTACTAAAAATACAAAATTAGCCAGGCATGGTGGTGCATGCCTGTAATCCCAGCTACTCAGGAGGCTAAGGCAGGAGAATCACTTGAACCCAGGAGGCGAAGGTTGCAGTGAGCTGAGATCACGCCATTTCACTCCAGCCTGGGTAACAAGAGGAAAATTCCATCTCAAAAAAAAAAAAAAAAGTAAATGGAATTTAAAATTCAGTTCCTCGGTCAGACTAGCCACATTTCGAGTGCTTAGTAGCCCTATGTGGCTGGTACCTGCCATATTGGAGAGCACAGACATAGAACATCATCTAGAACTTCATATTGGACACTGCTGGTCTACACGGCATTTATCCTTGTTCCTCAGGCACAATAAGCCACTGCAGGCTTTTGAGGAGAAGAGTGACATGCTGCGAGCTGTGTTTTAGGACAGCTATCCTAGAGCTATATGTGAGCAGAGAGCAGCAAGCAGATTAGTTAGGAGGCTAGGGTAAAAGGCAGACAGGGGACACATTTGTCATATGCCCTAGTGAGGCACAGAATCGGGGAACAGGAAGTCTGCAGGTTTTAGGACAGGCCAGTTCAGGGAGAAAGGGACTAGCCATGGTTATCAGGTCACTGGTGATTTACTTACCACTTCCTTAGAGTATTAAAATGGTTTGGGTACATACACTGCAGCTCTCACTAGAGACCTGCACAAACAAAAGTCAGCTTTAAAAGATCTGCAATAAAAACCAAGGGACTGGAAAGTGAGGGAGCAGGGGTGAAAAGAAAGGGGAAGCCAGGAGAGGGGGACTGCTAGGTATCCTCCAACACACACACCCAGGCTGGTGGCGGCAGTTCACAGTGGGAAATGTGCTCACTGGAGCTCCAGATGGGAATGTCTTTTCAGGAGGCCCTTGTAAAGTGACGGAACAACTAGTCCAAAATTAAACAGAATAAATTACATTATGTGACTGGTCTTTTGTATCAGACCCAAAAGATGGTAATTAGAACGGCCACATATAAACTCTCCAGCCAGAACACTAAAACTCATGAATTAGGATTTGAAACTAAAAAAAAAAAATAGTTTTAAATAGAATGAGCTTTCCAGAGTGTTTGTGAGGATCCAGATGAGATTTCCTGTCATTCCCTTTCCTGGTACCCACCACTCTACTGTCGTGATTTCCATCCACTGATCTTTTCAGCAGATGGACCAGAGGATGCTGTGTTCTGATGCCTTCACAAAAGGCAACAACAGACCTTCAGCAGACTGGGTTTTGCACCAAGAACTCTCTCCTGCAGTGGAATTGAAAATTTCCTTCCACTTGGCTCCTTCGGGAAAATCTAGGAAAGGGCAGGTATCCTTGTACATGCCCACAGACCCTGAGCCATCTTTCAACCCATGAGAAGGGCATCCAGAGGTAGACAACCCATATACACATACAGGGAGCCTGGTGCTAATATCTATGTTATCTATGAAAAGAACAAACATGGCAGAATCAGTTCTTTGTGGGACTAAATAAACATAAATCTTGCTCTAGAAGCCCATATGTTTAAGCAACCCACATAAACTGACAATTCAGACCCAAACATAACACCCTAAAAGGATGGCTGAATTTTGGAAGCGTGGAGATTAAATAACAAAACACGTAACTCCTTTAGTGCAGGCATTAGATCTCTCCAGTGGTAATCTCCACACAAAGATTCCCCTTTCTACCCTGGACACTTAAAATCCTTTCTGATTCAACTGAGAGGTGTTTTACTTCTACTGAATCTTCCCATGCCAGAAGGACTGATTCCCTCTCTGAGAATAGGAGACAAAAAGAAACCTTTTGTACTGAGGACCAAGTTTAAATATGTTGCACTTTCCTTCCTGTTTAAATGAAAGCATGAGAAAATGCCCCTCCTCTTATTTACAAATATTTGCACTTTCCAGAAGTGTGACTTTCAGAGCTCCAAAAAGGTCCCCTAATTCTTTTCTCCTAAAAAAGCTTAAAGAGAAGCCAACTCTGATCGTTTTCTTTTACTCTCTGGCTCTGTAAATATGCATGTCTCTTTAGACCAATGCAAAAGGGCAGCCTTGTGATGTGTGAATTTCAAGATGACTTGACTTTTATTGCAAAAATCTACCTCTCTTAGAGGGCAAGAAATCTGCCAGAAACCTGAGGGACCTCCTTCCACTTCTCATTGACCCGAAGTAGGGCTCACTGGTTTGGTTAGTTTTCACCAGGGCACCCCTAAACGTGAGATTGTCCAAAGAAGATCCCCCTGGGTCATGGTAAACACCTATTAGCATGGGTCAAGCTGGGACGAGAACTTCTCTGCAGAGCAGTCAGAGAAAAATCATCCTAGCCCAGGCTCACGGGGTGCTTACTTTGTGCCAGTCCCTGTTCTTGGTGTTTTACATATATTAATTCATTTTCTCCTCACAGCAAGTCTATGAAGTAGGTCCTATTATTTTACTTCCATTTTGCAAATGAGGAAAGGGAGACCTGAAATGATCACTGTTAAGAGGGAGAGATGAGGTGTGTGAACTCAAGCAGGCTGTGTTCTAATCCCTGAGCCACACCACCTGTATCAGAAGGATGCACATTTTATAAACCCTCTCTCTGGAGAAACATGAAACCACAGTTCTAACTTAATAATGGCCTCTTTGAGACATAAATCACACGTTGTAAAATGCTAGATTTCTGCAAAATGTAAATAAATTATGGAAAAAGCATTAGGATTTAAGAGTAATAAATAGCAGGCCTGTAATCCCAGCACTGTGGGAGGCCAAGGCAGGTGGATCAGGAGTTCAAGACCAGCCTGGCCAAGATGGTGAA
Source organism: Ateles fusciceps (assembly GCA_036589455.1). Lineage (NCBI taxonomy): Eukaryota > Metazoa > Chordata > Mammalia > Primates > Atelidae > Ateles > Ateles fusciceps. Next base: position 3,853,453 of record JAZHEH010002229.1, read on the forward strand.
AACTTGTCTATACTAAAAAATACAAAAATTAGCCGGGCATGGTGGCAGGCCCCTGTGATCCCAGCTGCTTGAGAGGCTGAGGCGGGAGAATTGCTTCACCCAGAAGCAGAGGTAGCAGTGAGCCGAGATTACACCATTGTACTCCACCCTGGGAGACAGAGTGAGACTCCGTCTCAAAAAAAAAAAAAAAAAAAAAAAAAAGTAATAAATGGCACAAGTCTGGCTAATAAATTAGGGCAGAGGAGACTAAAATGGAAGACCCGCCCCAACACATGGAGCAATCCAAAGGTCTCTGTCCTAGCTGAAGATCTCCAAGTACACACACTTTCCTTCCCTACTAGCTATTCTCAAGACCTTCCCCGACAAATCACTAAGAGATCTTTAAAATTACTTGGTGAACCATCACTTCTCTCTTCTCACCTACCCTTAAGAATAACACTCCTACTTCATCAATCACCAATTGCTTAAGGAAATTTATGACAGGTCCAAACAGAGAAGAAAAAGTGAAGAAAGCATCTTCACTTTTATGCCACAAGTTTTCTGGCACTCAGAAATTGGTGATCTCTTTTCCATAGAGCTGTGATAACTGCACACTTGTACAGGACTATATATTTAGAATGCTCCCCCAAAGGGATGCTACAGAGAGGAAAAACATGTGCCATCCAGGGGCCATCTTGGCATATCAAAGGACATTAACAATGGCTTGTTAAACAACCTTTCCCTAGGTCACCTACTAAAAATTGGCAGTGATAACTCATTTTCCTTCACAACTGGTGAAACCTGGACTAGTATTCGTTGGCAAATTTGAAATCAGTCATGTTCTTTCCAGAGCTCTGAGACCCAAGAGCTGAGTCAATGAACTGAGGAAGTCATCAAGAGAGACAGGTTTGGACTGGTCCCACAACACAGGGAAGCCTGGACCCAGGGACCTTCTAATAGAGGAAGGCAGAGGAGCCTTCTGAAGCACAAACTGGAGAAAAGCAATTGAGCACTGATTTTAGGATCTTACTTGTAGTTTTTCTCCCAGAATTTCACTGGCCTGACGTATGATGTGATGAAAATGACACTCCCAAGAAATGGACTCAGTGGGGTAGAAAAGATTGACGTGGCAATCGTCTGAAAGAAAAGCATGGCAGAATCTGAGAATGTTGAGTTAAGGCAAAAATATACATATATCATTTCTATATTTTTAAAATACATCACATTTTGATGAGTTTTCACTAAAGCCATTTTTTTTCCACCAAAGAAAGAACAAAGGATACACACTTAATCTCTCTATGTATACATTTATAAATATAAAACTTTCAGTAGTACCCTGCTAGGTCTCATTTCACCACCATGTAAACCAAATGATTCTCATGAAAGTCTCAGCGGTCTTAGTCTGAATCATGGCAAAGATTTAATATCTAAGGACTGAAAAGAACAGTTTCTTTTACGAAGATTACTAGCTGAACAAAACACACTAGAGTACATTTACTATAGTATCAAGTAGCTTTGTAAATAATTAAAATTAGATGATACATTTTGAAAATAAATAATAGCATTGTTTGGGAAGATAGTATCTCTGTTTCTCGAATCATGTTTTCTCTCTGTTTGAAATATTTATCCATCTATCTAGATAGATAGGATACACATCTAAATAGATGGATACACAGATAAACAGATGTCGTATATTGAACACCATTGGCTCAATTCAAGTCATATCTAGTTTTTAAGCAAAAAACACATGCATATGAAGTAAGTGTTTCTTTAGGCAAGTTGGGCCAAGTTGCTTCTTTAGGCATTCTTATATGAGTTTCTGACATACTGGCATGCGTCAATTTCACATACCTTGCTTGATCAAAGAGGTAATTGGTCAATATTAAACTTAGCATGTCTGCTGCTTTTGGCTTAAGTCCAATGAGTCTTTGGTGATTAGTGGGGAGGAGCCAGAAACAACAGTTCTCTGAGCAAGCTGGGCCCTCCAGGTCTCACTCCATCATTGGAGACTCCCAGTTGCCAATCACTCAGCACCATTGTGGCGCAGAGGTGCTGTGGGGCCTGTGGTTGGAGTGCAAGAGAGAACTGCTGGCCAGAATCCATGGGGGTGGCAGAAGTCAGTGGAGAGCCGGACTGCCCAGGTCCTATAATATGCATATCCTTCCTGGTCCTAGGGTATTAGAACTTGGATCTTCTACTGTAGATCTGATCTGACCTCCAACAGGGCTGATCTTCCTGCTGGGAAGTTGGTGACAGCTGTATCTCTCTCACTGCTGCACTAATGGGGGTTTTATTTCTGTAATTCATGTTCAAAAAGTTCTGGCAGAGAGTAGAAAAGAAATGTTTGGCACAGATAGAAAGACTCTGCATTTCATTATCAAGAATATAGAAGTAACTCAGACTTCTAAGTGGTTTAACATAACTTTAAACAAGTTATGTGATAAAGGGGTGGGGATGGAAGTAGGGATTCCCTAGTAGCCCCATTTATCTGTGAGATATAAAAAAGGAAGTGAGTCTTGTGCTGTCCACACTTTTACAGACATTTTCATAGATTTAAAATCAGATTTAAAAAAATTAGCCAGGCATTGTGGTGCACAGCTGTAGTCCCAGCCACACGGGAGGCTGAGGTGAGAGCTAGAATTGTACCACTGCACTCTAGCCTGGGCAAGAGAGTGAGACCCTGTCTCAAAAAAAAAAAAAAAAAAAAACCCTTATTTTTTTTTCCTTCAAGAGTGACTTTTTTTTTTTTTAACTTTCTATTTACTCCCAAGCATTTTCAGGAGTGAAATGTCACATCCTCCATTAATAAGCCATTCCAATGTTGAATTGTTTAGGTATCAAAAAGATCTCTATTTCTCTATTGTGCTGCAATTTAAACCCAATTCTTTTTATTTTGACCTAGGTTCAAATGGAGAACTACAGAACAATATGCTACTGTGATATCTATTATCACCCACCAGTTTTCCCTTCTGAAAGCTGAAAATACCTAAATACTTCTGCCACAAAACACAACAAATTAGCTATTATGCTCCTTGTCACTGGAAGAAAAGGGAATTGCACGGAATGTATCACTGGGTGAAGGTATTGAAAAAAATATTAGAAAGCAGAGTCGGGTCAGAGGTGGAGTTTTCTGAGGGGCTGTGTTGAGAAGAAAGGAAGAAGGAGAAGTCCCTACATCAGGGGACAGAGGGTGTGATGGAGCTTGCAGAGGAACCAGGACAAAATCAAGTGGAGCCAGGGCCGGGCAGATGTGCTAATATGTGATAATCTGGCTAAGTCTGTCTAATTATAAGACAGTGGTCCTGCATGGTCTCTACACATATTAAAAGCGGGGATGATGTGGCTTGTGTTTTTGATTCTAAGATTTCCCCAGAGATTACACTGTACATTTTTAAAATGCCAGAAACAATTATCTAAAATTTAAGAAGTGAGGGAACTAGCGCTAAGCTAAAAATAAAGTTCAATGTGGTAGGAAAGGAAACGACGTTTACCAGGTTAGAGGGAGGGTGGCAGTGAATAGAGAGGATCTTTCTTGGGGAATTATCAGTAAAGAATTATAGCACACTCTGGGCAAATATGAAAGGCTGTCACTACTACTGGCAAGGCAGTGCCAAGAAGAAGAGCTCCTAAGAGGAGTAGGCACATAAAGCCTTCTTTATTTCTTTCTAAGAGAAATAGCTGGGGGCTTAATCTAAGGGATAGATGATCACTCCTTTAAAAGCACATTTAAAATGAAAACATCAGTTATTAAAAGATTTTTAAAAATCATTAGAAGCTGAAAAGGATGCACCAAATAGAAAGCAGCCCTCCCAATCTCCAGGTTTACTGGAAAGAATCTGGCTAGGTCTGTCTAATTATTAGAATTAATAGACAATGGTCTTGCATGGTCTCTACACATATTATAAGGGTGAATATCCTCATCTTTCCCTGGAGGTTACAAGCTCAGAAGCTAACAGAGGCTATGGAGGGAGAAAACATGCTAGTACTGGAAAAAGCAATTTACCAAACATGCCCTGCTGGCCTGAAAGCTAATTCAATTCCAAAACAGAGCAAATTAGCCTTTTTTCAATGCTGAGATGGAGCCCACAACTTCTTAATAGAGTGCTAAAATAATTAACGTTTTGAAATTAGTCAAGATCCAGGGCTGACACTTAATAGTTTTTTCTGGATGGCATATATATCCAGTTTTTCAACTATTTATCTCATTGTATTCCAAACAGCATGATGTTGGACTCCAAGGAGCAAATATCTACGTTTACAACTGATGAAGGATGAGGGGTGTCCATGGGTAAGGAGGAGAGGGTAAAAACCCTGTCAGTGGCCAGCCTTCAGGGAGGTCAATTTGAAGGCTCTGTATCTTAGCAGAAGGGGAGGAAGTGGGTGTCACTTACAAGGCCAGGTTTAGGAACAAAACAAGGGGATCCACTGAGTGTTCTAAAATGGAACCACCAAATGCCCAATAAAATCTACATCTAGAAAGTGTCCATTCTGTAAGACAATCCGCCTATACATCGTGAAAGTATCTAAATTTAATGCTCACTGTGCACAAGCTGAGATAAATCCTAATGCTGTTTTTATTCTTCTAGAACTTATTAAGTGCTAAATACCATGTGCTCACGTGTGAACCCTCAACACAAATATAAGGCAAGTATTTGAAAATTATGGTTCCCAGAACAGTCTTAATTCAGCTGTGGAACTCCAAGGGATAATTAGTATTATTGAACTCACCTAACAAGGCATAAACATCAACAAGAAATGCTACAGACAGATGCAAGTCCAAAGTTATGATATCAGGAATCATCACTTCAATTTTTAAATTCTTGGTGCCAGTCCTCAACAACAAATTTGCACTAATCTAATCATTTTCATTTAATAAACATGCTTTAAATTCTAGTCAGGAAACTTTAGAAACACATCAGAAAGAAACTGCAAATCAACTCAATATTTCACCTTACTGTTTTTGTTTTAAAAGACTCTGTTTAGGAAAACTGACATTACTGGCATTACAGAAAATGCCGCTAAAGGGAAAGGGTGGTGCACGAACTCAGGCTTTGCAAATATATATATAATTTTTTCTTAGCTTGTTCTGCCAAATGACCTTGAAACACTTTAGCAGTATCAATGCAGGTCTAAGAATAGGAACATAGAACAATGTGTATTGTGAGAACCACTCTTCTTATGCTTAACATTAAAAAAAAATGTTATGAGCCTGGAAGAAATCATTTTTAAAAATATTATCACTCAAGGATTATCCCAAGTATATTTTCATTCCTTTACAAGTTAAGGTCCTAGAGATTCCTTAAGAATTGTCTTAAAGAGCCTTATGTAAATTTCACAAGGAAGAAAGCTCTGAGTGGTCATTCAAGTTAGGTTAACAGCAGCCCTGATGAATTGCCAGTTTAAAACCCTGGTTCACATACAACGACGGCATAAGAATCACCAAGGAAGCTTGTGAAAGACAGATTCCAGGATCCTGCCCTGTGAAATTTGATTTAAAAAGTATAAGCTGGGCTCAGCAATCTACTTGGTTAATTGGTTCCTCCAGGGATTCTGAGGCAAGTGGTTCCTGTTTCCTAGGAAACACACAGGTTTAAAAACTCTAAATGCAGTGAGAAGGAGAACCTTTGAAGACATTATTTCAGGCCTAAGTCAAATTTTAATTAATCTCTTTCTTCAAGAGCCTTTTTAAAGCAATTTCTCTCTCCACTTCCCCATGTGTACATATATAAAACTTAGCTATCAATGTCAAAGTGATTTTTAGGAGAATCTCAAAATTTGTTATGAAGTAAATTCAAACTATTATGAAAACACTGTAAAACACACATGAAAACCAAGATTTCTTGGCTAATTGCAACTAAAAGACCATAATTTAATTTTTTAAATTATGGTCTTCCAAATGCTGTTTGTACCTAATCTTAGGTTTCTGAATATTACTGGAGTGCAATATGAGAACCATAGTATAAAATAATATACACTTTATAAAAATGTACTGAATGCATCAACCCTATCCACAATGTTTAATAACAGCAAATTTATTTGCACTATTTTGCACAAGGTGACCCAATCATTTAAGCAGTAACTTTTCATTTAAAAGACAGGATACCTTAATGAAGATCTGGGCATGGGAAATGGAAGGACCAAAAAAAATAAAAGTAACTCCTGAATATGCATGAAGAAGCAGGAAGAGTTCAAAATTAAGAAACATCTTTTAAGGCTAAGTGGCCTAAAGGGATCCAAAGTGCCTCTTCGTGTCCCCATTAAAATGTAATCTTAAAGACTTTAAAATCTTTTTATTGCCAGGGGTCAACGAAAAGCTTACTTCCGTAAAATGTGAATCTCAGCTTGAGGGTGAAAATAGAAGCAGAAAGGATATGAGGAATGGCAAAGAGCTGAGCAAACACGTGAAACGAAGAACCCCAAGCCATCTGCCAAGGAGCCACATATGTCAGGACGAACTGTAACTTGTGAAGCAGGTCCCCGAGCTGAAAGTAAAAGAAAAAAAGATTCATCAGCGAGGACAATGACAACAGTGGTAACTGCATCAAGGTCATTTAAATGACACTTGCCAAGGTTAGGAAGGGGCAGTGAACCTGCTGTCTGCCCCTCTTACTCTTACCTTCCTGCATCTCATGTGTAATGCGGCCATTTAATGATATTTTAAAACACAGCAGGCTGATCAGAAGAAAACTTGCATGGTTAATCTCAACAGATTGATTATTTCAACCTATATATAGATGGTGTATCTCTTTGCCTTTCTCAGAAGAACAACCACAGCTTGCTCTTTCTTCCTTCATATTGGATCTTTTAGAAAGAGTACATACAGAAACCCATCATCATTTGACACTGTTGAGGTTTTTGTGTGTTAATTTCATTTTACTTCTTCAGCTGCTCCTACTGGAGAAAACGGCTCCATACCATTGAATTGCAAGTTACAAAGAACTTTAGAAAGCTAAGACAGGATATGAAGCTATTGCATTGGCCAGACAATCCAGCACAAGGAGAAACTGAGTTTTGAGGTGATTTGGAAAACACAGAGGAGAGACCTTATGTGCACTAAAGATGAACATGTAAGAGTGAACTGTTTAGTGGTTTGATTGGAGATGGAGATGATGAAAGTGCAGAGAAGGATAGAGATGGACGGACTGCTCTGGCTTTAGACCTCTGCATTATGGTAAGAAGTGACTGATGAATCCCGGATGCAAAATTCTGCTGCTGTCACTTCTAGATGCAGTCAGTCAGTATCCCGTAGGATTTTTCCCCCAAATCCACATCCGATCTTCATCCATAATGAAAACTTCAAATAGTATGCCATGTTTGGTCCGAGACTGGCTAGCATTTAAGACAATAAAATACATTCACCAAGACCATGATGTGAAATGAGAAGAAAAAATACAATTTTTAATTAGGCTCAATAGCTATTAAATAAAACAGAAGGTCATAATGAAAACAGGGCAAGATTTAGGCGATGGGGCCATTAAGAAAGCATTCAAGGAACCAAGATAACTGAGCCCTTCAGTGAAAAGCTAACCTTGTAATTTTGGAACCAAAAGAATGACATGACCCTGATTTGTTTCACAAAAATGTAATGAGGCAAAAGGAGGTTAATTAGAATCCTCTCCAAATCTTTGCCTCACTTTTCTGATCTCTACTGATTCTCATAAATATTCTGGTTTTGGATAAAAACTTTAAAGTAGAATAAAGCATTATTGGATAGGCCATAGTATATGAACCAAGAATAAAAGGTCTCTCAAAGGCACAGCAAACATAAAGAATCCTTAAGTCACAGGCATCTATCCGGTTATGTATAAAACCCCTGATCTAAACATGTCCACCAGAAACTCTAGTTACAAATCTAGCACTGAGATTTAGGGGAAAGCTGAAGAATTTTAGATAGAAGTGAATGGAAGAATAATAGGGACAGCAGGAAACAGTGAGAAAGAAAGAAATAGGGGAAACAAGGAAGACAAAGGGAGAAATAAATAAAAAGCAAAAAAGAAAAATGAAAGAGGAAAAAATAGACGATGTGATTAGGCTTGGGGAACTATAAGGAAATATGAATTCCAGGAAAGGAAAGGAGGAGTTTGTTTTGGCTCACAACTTTTCACTTTCTTTACTCTCACTCACTTGCATCAACCATAGTGGGTTGATCTCGATTGGTTTCCAAGATCTTTCAGAAAGGCCACTTTGATTTTAATCCTGGGGTTGATTTCAGCCTCCTGAATCCATTTTGGATGGGACTCCTCAGCCCCCAGTGCCTTTGAAAGTTTGTCAATTGAGAGAGCAGCATTTCACTCTGTCAACCTGAGGTTCAGCCTTACGAGTTTACATAAAATATAGTCATTTTCCCACCACCTTACTTTCTACCAGTCATCAAGTGACTTCTACAAACCAAGAAACCGACAGTTCTAACACAACTTTAAACTCTTGACTCACTTTTGTGATGAGATATGATTTGCATTAAAAGCCAATATCATTTCCTTCCATCTCCACCAGTAACCCAACCAGAAGGGGAACACGTCAAATGCCCAAGAAAAGACATGACTTCTGAGTTACCAACCAGGGCAAAAGTCCTGAAAAGAGGTGGTAGGCTCTCTTGCTCATGTATACCTAACCGAACTCTATCAGAAAAAATACCTCTGGATTTGAAATCTTCTAGTCATCCCAATATTAAGAATTCTTAGTTGAGTTATTAAGAATTAATCTTGTGACTCATGCCTCAGTGAAAACTGCAAGTATGAACAAGATTATCTCATATGATGTATGGCCCCCAAATGCGCTAAAAATGAATCATGAGTTATGGAAAGTTACTCCTGTTAGGTTTTCTGTGTATTCCTGTACCCTGGGAGGCATTTAAGCTACCGTTTGAAAAAGCTGATAAGTAGGTCAGTTATAGCAACTACAATCAGACTGGCTGCCCCAGGGAAATCTTCATCTGCAAGTTTGAATCTCTAACAACTTAAACTTTGCTGTATTATGATTAAATGAATCTATTACAATTAATTTCTGCTTAGCACAGCAACTTGTATTTACACATAAGCAAAACCAGTAATCAGACAGACATCTAAGGATTCCAGATACAAGTACTCTCATGCTCTACTTGCAGCCAAAGCCCTATGTATTGTTCTTTCCCTATGTCTCTGTATGCCTTTCTTTTCCCCAAGACCACTGTGAAGAATAAAATACACGCTTTGTAAAGATTTTCAACGTGAAGCTCACAAAATAGACTCCACTGTTCTCAATTACTGAAGAAGCCAGATCTCCTGAATGTCATTCTTTATGCAGTCATGATTCCTCCACAACAGAGTAATTTTAATGCTCCTCTATGAAGCCCACCAGAAAAAGGATGTGCTCTAGATGAGTCAGATGCTAACACATACCAATATTTCAAAGCATGAGGTTGAGGGCATGCTGCCTGAGTCTGAATCCCAGCTCTATCGCTGGTCATACGTCCTGCATTTATAAAATGGAGACGATAACAGTATCTTCTCAAAGTGTCATCTGAGGATGAAATGGCTTCATCTATGTTAAAGACTTAGAATAGTGCCGGGCAAACATAGTGTTACAAAAGAGTTTGATAAATAAATGTTAGGACACATGTTAGGATATCTTATTCACAACCTAGTAATTTTAGCGCCCTCTTCTTCCTCAAACCGAAACTTACCAAGTCCAGGTCCTCTCATTTTTCAGAGAAGGAAACCAGGCTCAGAGACGGTAAGTGGATTGCTTAGGTTAGATAGCAAGTTACTGGCCCATCTGAAACCAGAAATCAAAGTTCCTGATTCTCCATCCAGTGATATTTCTTTGACCCAACTTTACCATGCCTCCTTGAGGCCATGGGCCTTCTGTGAACTACAGCAATAGGAAGAACCTGCCTGACATGCAGCAGCTACAGAAAGATCCCCTTTATCCAAGCTTTCCTGCTGACAGCAGAGACGCAGGATCACAAGCATGAACATCACACATTATAGCTGCAGCCACTATTCAGACAAATGATGGCTGCAGCCACATTCTTTCATGTACACAGTAAAAAAGGACCTGATCTGCCCTGGAACATCCTTTTCAGTATAAATGCCTAATTCATAAAATATGATACTACCCCAAAACCTGATGACACTCGAGGGATTTCAACACTGCAGACTGCTGGGTTACTTGTGCTTCTTGAATGTACAACTCCAAAAAGATTGATTTGGCTCATGTATTTTATTCTTACAGTGTAGAGAGACATGATCCAGGTTTAAAAAGATTCAACTTCGTATTTTCCCTTTACACTTTGTCCTTCTCTTTAAGAGTAAAATCAGGTAAAATAATTTAAAATGAGTGTGTATCAAAACAGCAATTTGTAAGCACAAAAGAAAACCTAAATATTGATCATCAATGAGATAAGGATTTGAGGAGGGACCTTCTGCACCACATTGGCCATTGTGTACAAAATAATGAAACATTTAAGATAAGACTTAATGGAAACAGCCACACCAACACCTTTCCAGTAAGCATGGCCACATGCATTATAATATTGTATTGAAGTACTTCAAATAGAAATCTCATTTAGATTAGCTATGAACTTGCATCTCCTTAGACAGTTTGAGGTCTTTGTTTTTATGAAGCTTATCTCACTCCTAACATTCTACTCCCAAAATCTTAAATCTCAGCCCTATTAAAATGCATAATAAATTTTATAAGTTACTGGAGTATAAAAGAAAACAAAATCATTTGGGTTTATTCCACTTTAAACACCAGGAAAAGAGTAAAGAAAATCACAGTAGAGGCCAGGCACGGTGGCTCATGCCTATAATTCCAGCACTTTGGGAGGCTGAGGTGGGTGGATCACCTGAGATCAGGAGATCCAGAACAGCCTGGCCAACATGGCGAGATACCATCTCTACTAGAAATTTAAAAAATTAGCCAGGCGTGGTGGCGTGCACTTGGAATCCCAGCTACTTAAGAGGCTGAGGCAGGAGAATCACTTGTACCCAGGAGGCGGAGGTTGCAGTGAGCTGAGATTGTGTCACTGCACTCCAGCCTGGGTGACAGAGTGAGACTCTGTCTCAAAAAAAAAAAAGAAAAGAAAAGAAAAACGGAAAAGCGAAAAGAAAATCACAATGGAGTAATTATGGCTGTTTCCCTAGAAAAGCCAGCATAAATACTCTCATTTAAAATGACCTATTTTGGAAATATATTTTCAATTAGATCTAGACATGCTGTTATATCTCTGCTATAGATAGCAAATACACAAACCAGCTTAAGAGAAATGTCTCCAAATAAAGGTGACCCCAAAACTTTTCCTTGCTAATACATCTGCAATAAGGCATATGCCATCTTCACTCTGGAGATACCCTACACACTGTCCTGACCTCAGTGAAATAACTGGCTACTTACAGAATTTTCTTATATTTGGGTGTTGTCTTAGGAAGCTATACATCCATTTGAGTAAAGTGCAATTCTCTCTCCTAATCCTACTCATCACCTTTTCACCTATTGCTCCATGCTTACTAAGCTCCCAGATTCATTCTATCATTTGCCATTTTTTGCATTTTGTTGTACTCAGTTCTTTCTCAGCTTCAGTTAACTTCACCCAAATTTGGAATTACCAGTATTTGAACTTGAAGAGGTATACAAGAGGGAAAGACAGCACAGAAACTGGCTGTTGAGTTAAAGATGCATGGAGTTCAAAGTGAGAGAACAGTGAAGAAGCTGAGGCTCTCGAGTGCTTGGAAAGGAACAGATAAGATGAGAAGAAATTTGGAGTTTCACAGGCAACCAAGTTAATAAATTCGGGTGGGAGCCCAGCTGAGGGATTAAAAGCTGGGAACAAAGGAATTGTGGAAAAGTGTCAGATGTTTTGAGGCATAGGTGGTAATACGGGTAGTAGAAAAATGTTCAAGAAGGCATAGAAAAAGTAAAGCTAGTACATCTCAAATGCAGGGGACTGCTTTTTGGGGGAAGGGAAGCACAACTCTTACAGAATAACAAGTTGTTAATGGAAAATACGCAAATTCAATTTGGGGATATTAAATAATTCCAAATAGTAGCTGACAACATGAGACAGAATTTTGTAAAGTAAGAAAAAAAATATTCAGACAGTGGTTATAACTCATTACAAGAGTGACTTTCAGGCCAGAAGCAGATTCTGCCTTAGTAAACAACGTGTGTTGGGAGCCCATTAAATAGCATCCATCAGACTTTGCAAAATATTGATAGGCTTCATGGAGCATGGTAATGCATAAAGGATATCATCCATTATAAAAATAATATAAGTAATCAAAAAATTTGTAAGGAGAAACATAAATTAAATGTTAACTCAAAACAAAAGGGTGTACTCACCCCATAACAGTCAGAGGCAAAGAGCTAATTTGACATAAGAATGGTTAAGTCTGAACTGACACCATACCGACCCTAAGGGAACACAGACACGAATATAGGTCTTAGGAGCTGAGGAATTGGGTTTTAGCATAGTTGAATGGGTTCCATGTCTATAAAGGGCAAATTATAAAAAAAATTTCATTTACCACTGCTGGAAAAATACAAAAAGAGTTTGCTTTCTGCCTTTTGTAGAGAAGATAAAAATCTGTCATTCACGATATACCAAAACCTCAAGTTCTCCTAATATAGGGGAGTGGAATTTAAATTTAAACTATTCCAGTAGGATGAAAATAAAAAAACAAGAAATTAACATAAAATAAAAAATAGTGGAGGATGATAAAACTTCCTCACAGAAGCAAATGCATGAGATCAGGTTTTTTTCTCTTTTTTTTGGCTCCTACGAGTGAGAACATGCAACATTTGTCTTTCTGTGCCTGGTTTAACTCACTTAACATAGCGTCCTCCAGTTCCAACGGTGTTGTTGCAAATTGACAGGATTTTATTCTGTTTTATGGCTGAATAAATTCCATTGTGTGTATATATCACATTTGCTTTATCCATTCATCTGTTGATGGGGACTTAGGATGATTCCATCTTTTGGCTGTTGTGAATAGTGCTATCATAAACATGGGAGCACAGATATCTTTTTAATATGGTGATTTCTTTTCTTTTGGATAGATAGCTAGTCTTGGGATTGCCAGATCACATTGTAGTTCTAGTTTTAGCTTTTTGAGGACCCTGCATACTGTTTTCCGTAGTGACTGTATTCATTCACATTCCCACCAACAGGGTGTAAGTGTTTCCCCTTTCTCTACCTGCTAGCCTTTGTTATGTTCTGATAATAGCCACTTTTAACTGGTGTAAGATGATATCTCACTGTGGTTTTGATTGTCACTTCTCTGATGATTAGTGATGTTGAGCACTTTTTCATATACTTCTTGGCCATTTGTATGTCTTCTTTTGAGAAATGTCTAAATGTCTAAAAATGGCAAAAAGTTCCCAAAAGAACTTTTGCCCATTTTAAAATTGTTATTAACTTTTATTTGCTATTGAGTTGTTTGAGTTCCTTATATATTCTGGTTATTAATCCCTTGTCAGTTGAATATTTTACAAATATTTATCTACCATTTTATGGCTTGTCTCTTCACTTTGTTGATTCTTTTCTTTGCTGTGCAGAAGATTTTTGGCTTGATGTAATCCCATTTCTCAATTTTGGCATTGGTTGTCTCGGCTTTGAGGTCTTACTCAATAAACCTTTGCCCAGACTAATGTCCTGAAGTATTTCCCCAGTTTTCTTCTAGTATTAATTGTTTCATAGTTTCAGGTCTTATACTTAAGTCTTTAATCTACTTTGATTTGAGTTTTGTGTATAGTGAGAGATAGGATTAAACTAGATGTTTCATCCCTCTGAATATACATATCCAGTTTTTCCAGCATCATTTATTATGTTTTTCAGTTTTTAATTTTTGTGAGTGCATGGTAGGGATTCATGAAGTATTCTGGTGTAGGCATACAATACATAAAAATCACAGCATGGAAAATTGAGTATCTATTCCCTCAAGCACTTATCCTTGTGTTATAAATAATTCAGTTGTATTCTTTTAGTTACTTTCAAATACACAATTAATTGATTATTGATTACAGTCTCCTTGTTATGCTATCAAAAACTAGGTATTATTTAGTTTTTCTATTTTTTATACCCATTAACCATCTCTACCTCCCCCTCAGTGTTCCCTTACTACCCCCAACCCAGCCTCTGGTAATCATCCTTCTATTCTCTATCTCCAAGGGTTAAATTGTTTGGATTTTTACATCCCACAAATAGGTGAGAATATATGATGTTTGTCTTTCTTTTTAAATCCATTTACCTGTTGATGGACATCCAGGTTGCTTCCAAATCTTGGCCATTATGAATAGTACTGCAACAAACATAGGAGTGCAGCTATCTCTTCAATATACTGATTTCCCCAGTGGGATTGCTGGATCATATGATAGCTCTATTTTTAGTTTTTAGAGGAACTTCTACACTGTTCTCCACAGTGGTTTACTAATTAACAGTTCCACCGATAATGTACACAGGTTCTCATTTCTCCACAACCTCACCAGTATTTGTTATCATCTGACTTTTGGGTAAAAGCCAGGTGATGCTGATGCTGCCAGTCTGATGACTACATATTGCAAATCATTGCACTAAAGGGCTGGAAACACAATATTCAATTTTCAAAGTACTAGAGGGAAAAAAAGGACCAAAAAAGTTCATTTTGTTCAATATATGGTAAGAAAGAAAAGGTAGAGAGACAAAGAAAAAGCATCATGAACACAAAGCCAACAAAAAATACCATGGTAGAAAAAAGTCCAAACATATCAGTAATCACAGTAAATGTAAATGGATAAAATTTGCCTACCAAAACACAGATCCTCAGTCTGCCTTAAAAATAAAAATCTTGTTAGATTTAGAAGAAATATTAAAGTGACCTAGAAATTTTAGGTAAAATAATTTTTACAAAGATACCAGATACATTTTTACTAAAAGAAAGCTTCCTTACCTCTATTAATATTAAGCAAAATAGTGAGACTTTTACTCAAAAAAGAATAAATAGCAGTACATAATGATGAAAGAAGAGTGTTACCAGGAAGATAAAATAATTGAAATATATATACTTAGCCATGTAGTCTCAAAAATATTTGAAGTAAAAATGGGTAGAATTACAAGGAAAGATTAATAAATCTATAATCATAGGGGAAGCTTTTAAGATACCTAGCTCAGAAAATGATAGTTCAATTAGACAACAAAGAAATAAGCATATGAAATATTTGACCAACAGAATTAATAAGCTTCATCTAAGAGATACGTGTATTAGAACCTTACAACCAACCAAAAGAGAAAGAACATAATTTTCAAACATAAGTACATTTACAATAATTGATGCCTTATTAAAACACAAAAGTAGTCCTGATCCATGCCAAAAATTAGTATCATACACACTGTTTTGGAATTAAATTAGAAGTCAATAATGAAAAGGTGGCAAAATAACAATTGTAATAATCACAATCTTTTGGATTTGCATGTAATAACAACAATGAAAATAATAGTTAAGAATAAATTATTAAAATTAGAACATATTTTAAAATGAATGACAATGAAAAGCAGTAGTACCAATTAGAACTTTTAGAACCCAGGTCAAGTAATCTGTAGAGGAGAAGATATTGCCTTAAAATTTGCATCTTAGAAAAACTTCACAGTCCATATTGGGAGGCTATTTCTTTAATGTAAAAATTGGACAAGGATATTACAAGAAAGAAAAATATATTATTATCTATGAATATAAACGCAAAAACTCTCAATGAAATATTTACAAAATGAATCTATAAATGTATAAAAACACATCATCATCAAATTTGGTCCACTTCATAATGGTATATTAGGAAAAAATGTTAATGTAATTAACAAAATTGAGAAAGTAAACAAGAAAAACTGAATGTTGCTCAACTGGGGCAGAAAGGATGTTGAAAAATGAATTTGACACCCATTCATAAACATCCGTTACAAACTAGTAATGAAAGAGTTCTTCTTAAATCTCATAGAGGGTACCAGAGCTATACTGCAATAAACACTGTATTTAACAATAGAATCTCAGGATTATTCAGACAAGAGGCATCAAGCAAGATGAATCTGACTAAACTAAAACAGAAAAGTGAAAAGAAAATTACCAAGGAAGACTAAAATATAAGGAGAGAGAAAGGAACCTGGGGTAATAGTTTGTCATCTGTGAAGTACAGTTTTGGAAATTTTAACTAAGAAGAGAAATGGAGACAATGCAGAAATGATAGTACCCAGCAGGAGTAGGCTACTTAGGCAAATCAATGTGGCATTAATAAAGGAAATGCAACAAGCCCTGATTCTCTGATGAGCCGAAATTCAGACCCTAAAGAGAACACAATAGACAGAAAATATTAGTTAAGGTCATATTTCATAACTGCTAATTAGTGTATCCATAAATGCAAATGAAGTTGACGTTGCACATTGAAATTTTATCATCTACCAAGATGTAGGAATGCACAAAACTGAAAGGTCTCCTCTGGACCCCTGAGAATTAGGAACTAAATGTAATCCTGAGTCTGTGTGTTTCTGCAAGTGCTGGGGTATGGAGCCGTAGGTTAATGATGTATGGGGGAGGTGGACCATTGAGGAAGAAGGCAAGGGTGGACTTCCATAAGGAAGAAACAGAAGATAATGAAAGTGACGGATAATTTTGTTCTCTAAGTGTTCCGCTCATTTCACCTTGGAGTGAAGTGGTAGAAATAACACAGTTTATGCACACGTTCTGCCTTCCTTTTCAATTTCCTGCTTCTTTAACTCCATGTTAGCCTTCTTCTAACTATTCCATATATGAAATAGCTTCTCCATCTTTGAATTGCATTCTATTTAGCTCTCTCTTCCTGTGGAGAAGAAGCAGCTTCCTGGATTCTGCTTTTGGGGGCTTCCTCCCTCTTAAAGATCTGTTATAATCTTGTGTGGAGCAAATGCTGCCCCTTGGGAAATGGGTATGAGAAGCAAGTTCATTTGCCTCCTATCAGGACACATACTGCTTGCTTCTACCCATATGGTATTTTAGCAAGAACAACAATGTTAATGGATGAGCTATAAAGCAGCTTTTTGTAAAGCCCTCTTGTCCCTCTCATCTCCTGCATACCTCCCTGGGTATCTAACTTAGATATTGTCTTGAAGTTTTTCTATTTGTAATAACATTTCATTAATCTGGTACATATAGGAATAAGATGGTTCATATCGTGACTTTTTCCATATCACTGAAGATTTCTCTTGTAAGCACTTAAACTTTCCACATTTTTTAAATCAAAACATAAATATTATAATAGGAGTTTTTAAAATCAAAATAGAATAATAGGAGTTTACTTTTTAAAAAAAAACAAATAGTATAGAATTGCATAAAGTGTATAATGAAAGTTTCTGTTATCTGCTTTACTCTGACGTAACTTCCAGTACCAACCACAGTTAATGATGGTTTGAGGAGTTATCCTTCCTGCATTTTCTGCACGTGAACATGTACTATGCACACACACATACACAAGCACACACACTATCTCTCCTGCATCCCCCGTGTATGTGTATAGTACATGCTTCTTTTTCTTTAACTTGGATTAACAAGGTTGGGTCCAGTGGTGCAGTCTGTAGTCCTAGGTACGCAGGAGGCTGAGGAGCAATCACTTGAGCCCTAGAGATCCCGGCTGCAGTGAGCTGTGATCAAGCCACTGCATTCCAGCCTGGGTAACAGAGTGAGATCTTGACTCTTGAAAAAAAAATTGATTAGATGCTGGGGGCAGTGGCTCATGCCTGTAATACTAGCACTTTGGGAGGCCAAGGAGGGTGGATTATGAGGTCAGGAGTTGAAGACCAGCCTGGCCAAGACGGTGAAACCCTGTCTCTACTAAAAAGACAAAAAAACTAGCCAGGCATGGTGGCGGGTGCCTGTAATCCCAGCTACTCGCAGGCTGAGGCAGAGAATTGATTGAACCCGAGACGGGGAGGTTGCAGTGAGCTGAGATTGCATGACTGCCCTCCAGCCTGGGCAACACAGTGAGACTCCGTCTCAAAAAAAAAAAGAAAAAGAAAATCGATTAGAACGTCCTCCTTGTCCCACCTTCTGCCACCAAGGTAACAAGTTTCGAGTAAAAAGTAAAACATATACCAATGGGAGAGGGGCAGGAAAGGCATTAGAGCATGCCACCACTCTGAGGCACAGCCCTAAAGCTGGGGACTGAGCAGACTTTACTCTGGCAACCCCACCTGGCTCTCCAACCAGCACACAAGTTATCCCCCCCCAGGAAAGGGCCCATGATGCCCTGAGGATAACCACAGCAACAACAAAGCTCAGCACTCCCAAACTAGATTAATTCCACTCCTTCCCACATATGAAAAGTCTAGCAAAGGAAATGGACGCTCATTTTCTGGCATAAAAACTATTTACCTCAGTCTCTATGGGCCTCCACAAAACATCCAGCTGTCAACAAAAAATTATGAGGCATACAAAAGGGCAGGAAATAAAATTCACTCCTAAAAGATAAAGCCATAATCAAAGTAAGACTCAAAAATGACACATATGGTGGAACTATCTGATAGAGGATTTAAAAGAACTGTGATTAATACGTTAAGGGCTGTAATGGAATACTATGCAAGATGAAAGATTGAATGGGTAGTCTCCACAGAGGAATGGAAACTATAAAATAAAAACTCAGTGGAAACGATAGACATGAAAAACACAGTCACAGATATAGAAGGCTTTCTTTCCACAAGTTTATCACAATAGACATAGTCGGGGAGATAATCAGTGAACATGAAGACAGGTCAGTGGAAATGGTCCACACTAACACACAAAATTGAGTGAGATAAAAACTGCAAACATTATTGAGTATCTGAAACCTTCAGAGCAATACCAAATTGTCTAACATAGGCATGTTTTGAACCTCAGAGAGAGAAGAGGAAGACAGTAGAACAAAATAAATATTTGTATAAATAATAGCCAAGCAATTTCCAAAATGACAGACACTAAACCACAGATTCAGAATATCAGGCCAGGTGTGGTGGCTCATGCCTGTAATCCCAACTCTTTGGGAGGCCGAGGCAGGTGGATGACCTGAGGTCAGGAGTTTGAGACCAGCCTGACCAATATGGTGAAACCCTGTCTCTACGAAAATACATAAATTAGCCAGGCTGTGGTGGCGCATGCCTGTAATTCCAGCTGCTCAGGACACTGAGGCAGGAGAATCATGTGAACCAGGAGGTAGAGGTTACAGTGAGCCAAGATTATGCCACTACACTCCAGCCTAGGCGACAGAGGGAGACCCTGTCTCAAAAAAAAAAAAAAAAAAAAAAGATCAGATAGTAGCAAGGAGCATAAATATACAAATGAACAAGTGAATAAATAAACAAATAACAAAACCTACATGCAACAACTGCTAAAAACAAAAGACGTATTTTCAAACTACTGAAAACAAACGACGAAAAGAAAATCTTGAAGGCAGCCAGAAAAAAGACATATTACAGAGAGAAGAACAAAGGTAAGCACTGCAAAAGACTCCTCATAAACCATGTAAGCCAGTAGGTCATAGAGTGACATTTATAAAGTGCTAAGATGGTTGGGAGAACTGCCCATCTTGTGAAACTATCAACACAGAATTCTATTCCCAGCGAAAATATCTTTCAAAATGAAAGAGAAATACTTTCTCATGCAAACAAAACCAACAGAATTCCTTGCCAATAGACCTACATTCAAGAGTTGCTCAAGAAAGTTCTTCAGGCAGAAGAAAAATAATGTAGGTCAGAAACTCGGACCTACATGAGATATAGAGCATTGGGAATGAAATAAATAAAATAAAATCATTTTTAGAATTTTTTTATTGCTCTAAAAGAGCAATTTTGCTCTAAAGCAAGAATAGTAAATATTGTGTGTTCTTAGCATATGTAAAAAAATATATATGACAATAATAGCAAAAAGGATGGGAAGAAGAAATAATGTTAAAGTTCCTTACACTACATATAAAGTGGTGTAATATGATTTAAATATAGTATTATTTAAATTTAATATTATTAAATTTATATATGAAAATTCATATTATTAAGTAATATATTCTAAAATATATTATAAATAATATATTTAAAATATTTTAATTAATACTAATAATTATATTATTAATAAAATATATTAAAATAACATATTAATAATTAAAATATAAAAATATATTTTGAAAGTATATTAAATAATATAAATTTAAATATATGAATTTAATATTATATTTAAATCATATTATACCACTTTATGTGTAGTGTAATGACACTACACATATACCTTTAAAGGTAGATATTGATGAATTAACTTTTATATTCTTAATATAAGAGAATGACTTCTAAAAAGCACAAATAATATGTCAGTAGAAGAAATAAAATGGAATAAAGAAGTAGTTCAAAGTGATATCCCCTCAAAATTTATCCTGTTAGTCTCCTCTCCACTGCCCTAATCATTTGTCTCTCCTTCTAGAGACTCTTAAAATATTTGGCATATAATTTTTTATCACATGGAAAGTTGTACAGAATGTTGGCAGCAAAAATACGCGTTGGAGTCAGACAGACCCGGGTTCTGACGGTAGGTCTCCCTCTGACTAGTTGCGAGACAGGTTTCAGTCCACTGAGCCTCAGTTTTCTCATCTGCACAGCAGACTGGTTAATGCTACCTACCTCAGAAGTTTATTGTGAAAACTGAATGAGATCATCCATGTAAATTTTTAGCTTAAGAACCAGAATATCATTAAGTACTCATAAATACAGATTATTTTATTGATTGCACTTATGACATTGTTTCAAAATTATTTATTTATTTTTCATTTTTTAATTTTTTGAGACAGAGTCTTGCTCTGTTGCCCAGGCTGGAGTGAAGTGGCATAATCACGGCTCACTGCAGCCTCAACTTCCCAGGCTCAAGAGATCATCCTACCTCAGCCTCTCAGGTAGCCTCCCAAGTAGCACTACCACACTCAGCTAATTTTAAATTTTTTTGTAGAGATGGGGTCTCCCCATGTTGTCCAGACTGGTCTTGAACATCTGAGCTCAAGCGATCCGCCCACCTCACCCTCTCAAAGTGCTGGGGTTGCAGGTGTGAGCCACCACGCCCAGCCCCAAATTATTTTTTATAAATCTCTCCTGCATCCTCCATTAGAATGTACTCTCCTTGCAGCAGACACTGGTATTACTTACAGTTTTACTGTTATCTTCTAGAAGATTTGTAGGCTCATAGTAGGTATTTCAGTAAATGTTTTTCAGAGAGTGAAACAAGAGCCTGAAAGGCTCAGGTGTTGTCCCAGTTCATCAAGTGTATAGGCTATAGGAGCTTGGGTTCAATGGAATTTTTCCTATTACCTAATGATTTTCATTTACATGTCAGATCTTTGTCACTGCCACTGCTTTTTTTCTGATAAGACAGGTATTTACCCTCTCTTCCTCCTTGGATGTTTCAAATTTGTATAGTAACCATCTCAGTCTCATTCATACCCTTTCTTCACCTAAGGTAGAAACACCATAGTTTGGACCACTCAAAGTACTTCTACAACTGCTAGTTCAAGGAAAGAAAGAATGAGAAAATCTGTGACCTTGAAGATCTTGTCCTAAACATGAGCACCTGGTAAAGAATTGAAATCTGCAGGTTCTAAATGTACATCGTATAAAACAAGATGCCTACAGCCAGCAAAGGAAGGCAGATGCCAGTGGGCAGCCTTGCAAGGAAAAGGCTGTCCTGGCTCTTAACCAGATCGAGTTATCTATTCTGGAAGCATTTTAAGGAGGGCCTTAGGGCACTCCTAGGTGCTGAATGAGGAAGGTTTTCAAAATTCCTTCAGCAAGTGAGTCTAGAGTTGTCACCTGTCTTGAATTCCCTGAAGCCACTCAAGTAGCCTTTGTGCCTTAAGCACACCTTACTTCTCTGCTCCTTAGAAGATTCATTAGCTCTGGCTCTTCAATTCTCCCTATTAATGAAGGCACATCACTGCCCAGAGAGACAGCAACATTTAACCAGTGAGCAGACTCCTTCAGCAGAGAATGCTGCAAACTTTTTAAAAAGACAGGTGCTCGTAAATACTTCTTTGATGTATTAGCATGGATAAATGTGCCTGTGTAGATCTTTGAACAATATAACTAAATTCACATATTTATTATAGTATACTTTGGCATGAGAATAAAGCAAAATGAAGAAAAAAAGTTTTAACTCTTGCATGGTAGGCTTGATGTCCCAAATGGGGAGAAAACGCTGACTCTTACTTTGAAGGCTGAAGGGCAGAGGAATTGCTAGCATGCATTTCAGTCCCTCCCAAGAGATGAACTGCTGTAACTTGCATGATTTGAGTTAAGGGAAATCATCCTCTTTGTGTGTGGGTGCTGTCCTAGGGAGCAGAAGACAAGAAAGTGGATGTGTTAGGCTGTAAATCCTTAACTAAGGGATGTGTAGGGGCTGTGCAGGCACTTTTCTGCAATTACTCAACGCAGCACTGAGAATGCAGCCACAGACTGTGGCCACAGTGCAGAGAGCTGGCCAGTTGGGTGACAACAGCTTGTCATCACCAGGGTAGATCTACAGCTAGAAACAGACTGTAGTTTATTCTTCTTGGTTTTGCAAGAGGGACTCTGATGAGAGCACAGAGCAACAAACTCACGGTGCAGCTGTCAGCTCGACTGGCCCTGTGCTAACTCCCCCACTGTGAACAGGACAGCGGGCATCAGCTAGACAGCTGAACAAGATTCATAATAAGCCAAGAAAATCAAAACATACACCCTGAGAAGCCAGAGAAGGAACTCCAAGTAATCCATATGCTCAGTCTAAAAGTCTTGCTCCTCCCTGCACCCTCTTCCCCCACCACTGTGAGTCAGCATCTCTAGAATAATAAACGCCATCCAAATCACTGCATCCAACCTAAAAGTTCATTTCTCAAAAAAACAGTTTTCCATCTCAGAAGCTCTCAAATGAATTCAATCAATATGTGCTGAATAATTATTTTGAACCTGCCTTTTGTTAGATGTTGCACGCAGTAGGAAATAAAGACATACACCAGTGGTCTCATCACTGAGGCATTTCCAGTCTTCCTGGGAACACAGATGCACTAGAGTGTGTTCTTTGTTTTCAGGCATAGTGCAGAGCTTGTGAAATTCTTTCCCTGAACCATCCTGGGTAGCAGCTGAGGGTGAATATGTATCCCTGAAAGCCCAGAAAATGTGTTTTGCTTATGCAGTGGCTGCATGGAACTTCTGCAAACCAGTCTTTACTCCCGAGCCTGTGCAGACTGGGAATAGCACCGAGTTCACGTGAGCCTCTGTAAGTGACTTAGGATATGTTAATGAACAGTCATTGTAAGAGAGCAATATGAAACACTCTGGAGTTACATTTCATATCTACTGTGTGCCTGACTGTGTTCTATAGCAAACCTGCATGTTCTGCACATGCACCCTAGAACTTAAAGTATAATAATAAAAAAAAAGAAAAAAGAAACAAAACAAAGTGAAAACAACAACAACAACAAAGGCAAACATAAACACTACCATATCAATAATTACATTAAATGAAGTGGTCTAAATATATTAAAGACAAATATTGGCAGAATGGAATAACAACCATAACTCAACTATACGCTGTCTATTTAATGATATAAACAGTTTTAAAGTAAAAGGATGAGAAAATATGTATCATGCAAACATCAACCAAAAACAGGAATAGTGATATCATTATCAAATAAACTTCAGATAAAGCAAAGAAATTATCAGAAAAGACATTACATAATGATAAAAAGATCAATCCACCAGGAAGATCTACCAGTCCTAAATGTGAATATAGCAAACACCACAGATATGTGAGGCAAAAACTAATAGAACCAAAAGAAAAAGGAGACAAATCACAATTATGGTTGGAAACTTCAACACACCACTCTCAACAATTGATGGAATAATTAGACAGAAAAAATAACAATATAGTAGAACTCAACAACATTATAATGCAACAGAATATAATCAATTTCTATTGATTCTCCAAGAACAGGAGAACACATGGTCTTTTTAAGTGTTCATGGACAGATACAAAGGTAGACCATATTCTAGGCTACAGACACACAAACACATAGACACCAAAACAAACAAACCAAAAAACTCAACAAAATGAATAGAGATGGAATCATACAGTGTACTCTGACCATAAATAAATCAACCTAGAAATGAATAATAGAAAGATAACACAAAAATATCCAGAACCTTGGAAAATGACACACTTGTAAATAATTCATGGATCAAAGAGGAAGTCTTAAGGAACATAAGAAAAATACATTCAATTGAATGAAAATGAATGTGTAACATTTCAAAATTTGTGGAGCACAGCTAAAGCAGTGCACAGAAGGAAATTTATAGCACTAAATGCATACATTAGAAAATAGGAAAAGTCTGAAATTGATAATGTCCCACCTCAAGAGCCACCACTAAAAAAGAGCAAAATAAATCACAAGCAAGAAAAGAAAGGAAATAATAAAGTTAAAAGCAGAAATCTATGAAATTACAAATAAAACAAAAATAAAGAAAATCAATGAAACAAGAAGTTAGCTCTTTGAAAAGATCAATAAAATTAAGAAATCCCTAGAAAGACTGACAAAGAAAAACACAAATTAATAATATCAGGAGTGAAACAGGAGATATCACTAAGGAACCTGCAGATATAGAGAGGGCAATAAGAGGATACCATGAACAACAAACGTAGTACAACAGAACAAAAGTAAATTTGTCAATTTAGAAGATAGACGAAACAGATCATTTCCAAAACAAAGCTATCAGAAAACCCAGTATGAAATAGGTAATTTGAATATCCCTACAACTTTTACGGAAATTTAACTTATAATTTTAAAAACTCCTTCAAAATATTCTCCAGGCCCAGATGGCTTAATTGGAGAATTCTAACAAATGTTTAAAGAATTAATGCCAATTCCACACAATCTCTCCAGAAAATAGGAGAGGAAGGGATACTACAATTCATTTTATGAAGCTAGTATTATCCTGATACCAAAACCAGACAAAGACAATACACACAAAAGACCACAACACCCCATACACAAAAATATAGCTCAATATCTCTCATGATATAGATCAAATTTCTTAACAAGATATTAACAAATAGCATTCATAAACATTTAAGAAGAATTATGGACCATAACCAAATGGGTTTTGTTTCAGGGATGCAAAGTTCGTTTAATTTTCAAAAATCAATCAGTGTAATCCACTATATTAACAGGCTGAAAAAAAATCACAGAATTACATCAACCAATATAGAAAAGCATTTGACAAAACGGAAATTTCATTTACGAAAACATGCTTACAAAAACAGGAATATAAGGGGAACTTTCTCAACTGGATAAAGACCTACAAAAAACAACTCATTCATACTTAATGGTGAAAGTTGCATGCCTTCTTTCTAATGTCCGAAAGAAGGTAGGGATCTACTTTCACCACTCTTATTTGACATAGTGCTGGAGGTGTTAGCTGTTGCAATAAGACTGGAAAATAAAGTAAAATGTATACAGATCAGAAAAGAAGAAATAAAATTATCCTTACCTGCAGATGACATGGTTACCTACATAGAAAATCCCAAGGCACCTACAAAAACAAACAAACAAACAAAACCTTCCCAAAACTAACAAGTAAATTCAGGCTTACAAAAACCTATTCTATCTCTATATGCTAGCAATAAACCCATACATTCTGAAATTAAACATACAATTCAATTCATAGTCATTCAAAAACAGGATTATATAGTTGTAAATATAACAAAACTTGTGTAAAATTTATAAGCTAAAAGTTGAAAAATTATGAAAAAAGAAATCAAAAGATAAATAAATGGCTTCTGTAGTTACAGATTGGAAGACTCAACATAGAAAAGATGTCAATTCTCTCTAAGCTGATATGGAAGTTTAAAGCAATCCCTATTAAAATCTCAGCAAGTGTGTTTTTTTATAGCTGCAATAAAAATTAACCTAAAATTTATAAGGGAAGGGCAAAGGTAACTAGAATAGCTAAAACAATGTTGGGAAAAAATAAAGTGGGAAGAATCCATCTACCCCATTTCAATTCTTACAGTAATCAAGACTTCTTGGTATTGGTAGAGGGCTTAAACAGATGGGTCAACAGAATAAAATACAGCACTCAGAAATATACTCACACAAACATGTGCAACCGATTTTGAGAAATGTGCAAAAGTTATTAAAGGAAGGAAAGCCAGTCATTTCAACAAATGGTGCTGGAATAATTAGACATAAATAGGCAAAAAAAAAAAAAAAGCCTTAAAAACAAAAGCAAACCAAACAAACAACCCTTTACCTAAGTCTCATAACTCATATTAACTCAAGATAGATCACAGACTTAAGTGTAAAATGAAAAGTATAAAACTGTTAGAAAAAAAAAAAAAACACTTAGGAGAAAATCTTGGGGTTTGGAACCAGGCAAAGAGTTTTTTGCACTTCACACAAAATTATGATCAATAAAGAAAATATTGATAAATTAGACTTTGCCAAAATTAAAATTTTTGAACTTTGAAAGACCCTATTAAGAGAAGGAAAAGACTAGCTACCAAGTGGGAGAAAATATTTGCAGATGACATATCCAACAAGGGAATCAAATCTAGGGTGTACAAGGCTAGGTGCGGTGGCTCGCGCCTGTAATACCAGCATTTTGGGAGGCTGAGGCAGGTGGATCACCTGAGGTCAGGAGTTTGAGAACAGCCTGGCCAACATGGTGAAACCCTGTCTAAAAATACAAAAATTAGCCAGGCGTGGTGGCGTGCACATGTAGTCCCAGCCAGTCGGGAGGCTGAGGCAGGAGAATCACTTGAACCCAGCAGGCAGAGGTTGCAGTGAGCCGAGATCACGCCACTGCACTCCAGCCTGGGTGACAGAGCGAGACTCCATCCCCCAACCCCACAAAAAAGAAAGAAATACATAGAGTATATAAGGAATTCTCAAAATTAAACAGTAAAAAACCCAAACAATCCAATCTAGACCATACAAAAACGATATGAAGTCATTTTACCAAAGAATATACACAAATGGAGACTAAGCATCTAAAAAATATTCCATATCACTAACCTTTATGAAAATGTAAATTAAAACCACAATGAGATATCATTACACATCCATCAGAGTGGTTACAGTTTAAAAATATAGTGGCAATATCAAATGCTGGCAAGGATGCAGAGAAAATGGATCACTCATGCAATCCCGGTGGCAATGTAAAATAGTATAGCCACTCTGTCATTTTCCTTAGAAATTTAGCATGGAACTACTATACGGCAATGAAAAGTAATGAATTACTGATCTCTACAACAACCTGGATGAAGGATATCGTGTGAAAAAAATCTTAGAAAAGTGAGTAAAAAAGACAACCCCCAAAAGTTATATATTGTATGATTCCATGTATGTAACATTCTTGTAATATCAAAATTATAGTTACAAACATGGTATGTATTAATTTAGGTATATCAACAATCAATTCGAATGTGAATGGTCTAAATACACAAATTAAGAAACAAACTATTAGAGCAGATTTAAAAAAAAATAACCAACTATAAAAAAAAATTAAAAAAAAGACTTCTTGTAAAAAAGGAACCAAATACTAGCTATAAGTTTGGTACAAAGAAACTACTCTAAACATAAAGATTCAGAACAAACAGTCTTGGAACTAATATGTCAGAATAGCAAAGCTGCCCTATACTAAGTCAATAAACAAAAGTCAACTACTTTCTCATATGCAAGCAAGGAACAACTGGAGTTTAAAATTAAAAAATAAATACACCCTCTATAATAGCACCAAATAAGACAAAACATATGTGTATAAATATAACAAAATATGTACAATATGTATGTGCAAAGACCTATAGAAATCTGATGAAAGAAACCGAAGACTAAATACATGGAATAGTATTTAATGGTCATAGATTGGAAGACTGAATATTGTTAAAATGTTGATTCTTTACAACTTGATCTACAAATCCAGCATAAACCCATTCAAAATCCTAACAAGACATTTTGCAAATCTAGAAATCTGATTCTAAAATTTGTAGGACAGGCAAAACAACAACGACAACAATAAACAAAAACAGAATAGCCAACACAATACTGAAGAAGAAAAACAAAGTCGGAAAAATCACAGTATTTCAAAGCCCACTCTAAAATGGTAGTTATCAAGAGAGTTTGGTATTAGCAAAGTAGACACATATATTAATTGAACAAGCTCAAGAAATAGACCCGTGCTGGTACCATTCCTTCTGAAACTATTCCAACAATATAAAAAGAGGGGAATACTCCCTAACTCATTTTATGAGACCAACATCATCCTGATACCAAAACCTGGCAGAGACACAACTAAAAAATATCCATGATGAACACTGATGTGAAAATCCTCAATAAAATACTGGCAAACAGAATCCAACAGCACATCAAAAAGCTTATCCATCATGATCAAACAGGCTTCATCCCGGGGGATGCAAGGCTAGTTCATCCTATGCAAATCTATAAACATAATCCATCACATAAAAGAACCAAAGACAAAAACCACATGCTTATCTCAATAGATGCAGAGAAGGTCATTGACAAAATTCAACAGCCTTTTATGCTGAAAACTCTCAATAAACTAGGTATCGATGGAACATATCTCAAAATAGTAAGAGCTATTTATGACAAACCCACAGCCAATATCATACTGAATGGGCAAAAACTGGAAACATTCCCTTTGAAAAATGGCACAAGACAAGGATGCCCTCTCTCATCACTCCTATTCAACATAGTATTGGAAGTCCTGGCCAGGGCAATCAGGCAAGAAAAAGAAATAAAGCGTATTCAATTAGGAAAAGAGGAAGTCAAATTGTCTCTATTTGCAGACGACATGATTGTATATGTAAGACTCCATCATCACAGCCCCAAATCTCCTTAAGCTGATAAGTAATTTCAGCAAAGTCTCAGGATACAAAATCAATGTGCAGAAATCACAAGCATTCTTATCACCAATAACAAACAGAGAGCCAAATCGTGAGTGAACTCCCATTCACAATTGCTATAATGATAATAAAATACCTAGGAATGCAACTAACAAGGGATGCAAAAGACCTTTTCAAGGAGAACTACAAACCACTGCTCAAGGAAATAAGAGAGGACACAAACAGATGGAAGAATATTCCATGCTCATGGTTAGGAAGAATCAATATCATGAAAATGGTCATACTGCCTAAAGTAATTTATAGACTCAGTGCTACCCCCCATCAAGCTATCATTGACTTTCTTCACAGATTTGGAAAAAAACACATTAAAGCCCACATATCCAAGAGAATCCTAAGAGAAAAAAACAAAGCTGGGGGCATCGTGCTACCTGACTTCAAACTATACTACAGGGCTACAGTAATCAAAACAGCATGGTACTGGTACCAAAACAGAGGTATATACCAATGGAACAGAACACAGGCCTCAGAAGTAATGCCACACATCTACAACCATCTGATCTTTGACAAACCTGACAAAAACAAGCAATGGGGAAAGGATTCTCTATTTAATAAATGGTGGGAAAACTGGCTAGCCACATGCAGAAAGCTGAAATTGGATCCCTTCCTTACACCTTATACAAAAATTAACTCCAGATGGATTAAAGATTTAAACATAAGACCTAACACCATAAAAACCCTAGAAGAAAACCTAGGCAATACCATTCAGGACATAGGCGTAGGCAAGGACTTCATAACTAAAACACCAAAAGCAATGGCAACAAAAGCCAAAATAGACAAATAGGATCTTATTGAACTTAAGATCTTCTGCACAGCATAAGAAATTATCATTAGAGTGAATTGGCAACCAACAGAATGGGACAAAACTTTTGTACTCTACCCATCTGACAAAGGGCTAAGAATCTACAAAGAACTTAAACAAATTTATAAGAAAAAAAAACAAACAACCCCATCAAAAAGTAGGCAAAAGATATGAACAGATACTTTTCAAAAGAAGACATTTATGCAGCCAACAAACATGAAAAAAAGCTCATCATCACTGGTCATTAGAGAAATGCAAATCAAAACCACAATGAGATACCATCTGACGCCAGTTAGAATGGTGATCACTAAAAAATCAGGAGACAACAGATGCTGGAGAGGATGTGGAGAAATAGGAATGCTTTTACACTGCTGATGGGAGTGTAAATTAGTTCAACCATTGTGGAAGACAGTGTGGAAATTCCTCAAAGATCTAGAAATAGAAATACCATTTGACCCAGCAATCCCATTACTATTTACCCAAAGGATTATAAATCATTCTATTATAAAGACACACATACATGTATGTTTATTGTGGTACTGTTTACAATAGCAAAGGCTTGGAACCAATCCAAATGCCCAAATGATAGACTGGATATAGAAAATGTGGCACATATACACCATGGAATACTATGCAGCCATAAAAAAGGATGAGTTCATGTCCTTTGCAGGGGACATGGATGAAGCTGGAAACCAACATTCTCAGCAAACTGACACAAGAACAGAAAACCAAACACCACAGGTTCTCACTCACAAGTGGGTACTGAACAATGAGAACACATGGACACAGGGAGGGGAACATCACACACCAGGGCCTGTCGAGAGGTGGGGAGCGAGGGAGGGGACAGCAGGGGGTGTGGGGATTGGGGAGGGGATAACATTAGGAGAAATATCTAATATAGATGACAGGGGGGATGGATGCAGCAAACCACCATGGCATGTGCATACCTATGTAAGAAACCTGCATGTTCTGCACGTGTATGCCAGAACTTAAAGTATAGAAAATAAATATATATATACACACACACACACAAAGAGAAATAGACCCGTATAAATATGGTCAACTTATTATTGTTAAAGGCATTTTTAAAAAAGGCAATTCTATGGAGCAGAAGGTTCTAGAATCAATCCCCCACAGATACCAATGAATGACTGCACATGCATATTGGAATTGAATAGTTAACTAAACACAAACGGTAGAAGCTATGTTTCTCATTATTGGAATGGAAAGTTACAGTAAACAAGGGGAAAAGGCTGGAATGATCCATGTAGTATTGGAAACATCAATTTAAACTCATGTTTAGTTTAATCTAGATACAAGTGGTTACATACAGACACACTTCTAGATATGTGTATATACAGATCATAAACACACATATATTTCCTTGCTCTTTCAGCTGAGAATGCCTAGATGCAATGACACCCCAGTATCAATAAGTACATCTAGTACCCCAGATCAATACTGTTCTCCAATTAAATAGAACAGGGCTTGGAGAAATGTCTTATTCTGAGAACTGGGACAGGAAGTATGTGAGATGAGCCTAAAACATCCTGTAGTGACAGAAAGTTAGAAAGTACACACACACACACACACACACACAGAGAGAGAGAGAGAGAGAGAGAGAAGAGACAGACAGACAGACAGACAGACAAGAGACATGAGATTCAAAAGCTGCCAACTGGAGAGCTACAAGCAGCCAAAGTTGAAAAAATTTGGGCAACAAGTTAAATAAATATAGATTATAGCACAAGTATAAAATAAATATCTGAGCCCATACTGATATAAATGAATAAATAAAGAGACAAATCTCCCATGCAGAAGAATTCAAATAATTTAGGTACTTTCCCCCAAAGGAAGTGAAATATAACTTCCCATTCCTTCAATGTGGGCCGTGCATAGTGCTTCCTTCCAAAGAGTAGAGCATGGAAAGGAGGACAAAAGGGTAACTTTGCAGTGGAAAAACCTTATGAACAGTACTTAAGCCAGTTAGTCATGCTAAACATTAATGGTAATATGATAATTCATATTAATATTATAAATCTTTTTTTTGAGACCAAGTTTTGCTCTTGTTGCCCAGGTTGGAGTTCAATGGTGCAATCTCAGCTCATTGCAACCTCTGCCTCCCAGGTTCAAGTGATTCTTCAGCCTCAGTCTCCCAAGTAGCTGAGATTACAGGCATGTGCCACCACGCCTGGCTAATTTTTTTTATTTAGTAGAGATGGGGTTTCGCCATGTTGGTCAGACCTGTCTCGAAATCCTGACCACAGGCGATCCACTCACCTCGGCCTCCCAAAGTGCTGGGATTATAGGTGTGCACCACCGCACACAGCCATAAATCTTTGATATAATGTGATGAGAATGATATTTGACTTATGTGGTCTTCCTCCCCAAAACACATAACCCTAATATAAACACGAGGAAAACATCAGACAAATCCCAGTGGAGGGACAGTCTATAAAATACCTGATCAGTACTCCTCAAAACTGTCAAGTCATCACAAACATGCAAAATATGAGAAACTATCACAGCAAAGAGGAGCCTAAGGAAACAGGATAACTCAATGTCATGCAGTATTGTGAATGGGACCCTTCAACAGAGAAAGGACATTAGACAAAACTCAGGATGTCTGAATAAAGTATGAACTTTAATAGTAACACACTATTTTGGCTCATTCATTATGACAAATGTACCATACAAATGTAAGGTATTAGTAACAGGGAAATAGGGTGTGGGATACATGGGAATTCTCTATACTATCTTCATGTCTTTTCTGTAAATCTAAAATTAATACAAAATACATCTTCAAAACAATCTTCTTGTAATGTGAATGCAAACGAAAGAGAGTGGTATCCATCACAACTAAGTGGAATGCTTAATGACTTGATGAAGGCAAGTCCCTAAAGACATTGCTGTGGACCTAGATATGAATGACAAGACAGTTGGGAAGAAAGAAAATGTGGACTACTTTCAGAGTGTTTCATGAGTAACTCTAATGTCTCAATTAAAGTAGAAAAAAAAAAAAACAGAAATGGAAACTGAACATCCTAGAAAATGTATCATGGGTATGGTTCACTGAAAAAGACCATATAGTCATTCTGTAGATTCCTTCTCAAACGAAGTACTGGCCGGGTGCGGCGGCTCACACCTGTAATCCCAGAACTTTGGGAGGCCAAGGCAGGTGGATCATGAGGCCAAGAGATCAAGACCATCCTGGTCAACATTGTGAAACCCCGTCTCTACTAAAAATACAAAAATTAGCTGGGAGTGGTGGCATGTGCCTGTAGTCCCAGTACTTGGGAGGCTGAGGCAGGAGAATCGCTTGAACCCAGGAGGTGGAGGTTGCAGTGAGCTGAGATCCCGACACTGCACTTCAGTCTGGCAACAGAACAAGACTCCATCTCACACACACACACAAAAGGGAAGTCCTTGCTCTCCATCAGCACACTGGTAATGGAAGTTAATGTGTAAGTTTTTAAGTTATTATAATTAAGTATAGAGGTATCATTTAGTATTTCTTGCTTAATTTTTTTTGATTAACCAACCAACCACCTGCCAGATCTAGTTGAAGATAAAGTTTCTACTGCACTGGTTCTTCTCCTCATTCTCATCCTCGTTTTCTGTCTAATTATTTCTTTGTCATCTATGGTTTCAAATGACAACCAAGCGGCTGGTATGTAATCCAGACTAATTTTCCATAGGAAGTTGTAGACAATTTAAGTTTTATCAGAGCAGATGTACATTCTTAGAGATAGGACGCCGTGGGGTAGGAAGAACACTAGGCCTTATGGATTGATGTTATTATGGGGGTTAGTCTTATCCAGCAGAGAGCCAACTGTGAAATGACCTTACTGACAATTCCAGAATTATGAAAAAGATCAATAAATCTGACAAGTCCATTCTTCAGCCCAGTGAGGGGAAAGAGAGCTAAAAATAAACTGAAAATGGAGCATGAGTCAAAACTATCTCACCAAAAAGATAATGTAGGGATGCTATGACCGTCACCTTATTTCAGGATAATGAGAATTAGTCAGTCCTCATACTGACCCTATGAAGGAGGTGGGTGCAGATGTTACCATTCAGAAACCTGGAGGAAACAGAGGGAAACATGCTAAGATTAATGACACCAGAGAAAATAACATTTGTTGTTCATGGTTCTCCTGGCTGGGAATGCCTAAGGACCCAATTCTTGTACTAAAAGTGTCAATGCTTGCATTTTAAACGTAGAGATGGCATCATTAAGTCGTTAAGTGCACATGGCAGACTAGTCTTCGCATCACACATATTTAGCATGTTTATTCCTGCAAGGGCAGTGGACTAAATCCTTCGCAGGTAACAAAAACATCATGTTTAATACCATTCACCCCTTCTGGACCAATAAAGAATCAACAGCCCTAAAGTGGTTGCAATTGTAGAGTTTTCCCTTAAAGACAGCCTCAATGAAAAGCACATTACAAAGTTCTCCCAAATACCCACACTTAAATACACTGACCTGTGATCAATGAATAGACTTGGTCATTTACAAATAGGTATTGAGAGTTCACCCTACCAAGGACACTAAAGAAAGCACAGAGGATACAAAGAAGGAAGGAAGTCAGGCAGCAAACCACCAGACCTTGGAGAACTCACTCTAACAGTGCCAGAACCACTGTGCTGTCAGCCTTACCAGCGGCTTTTCTGTTGCTAAATCTAGTAGTGGCATTTCGGTGTTGGGCTTTGATCTCTGTGAAGACTCTGACTTTGCTGACTATACCTTCTTTCTTAAAACTGTTTTCTTTCTTGCTTTCTATTATACTGTACTTAATTTTGTTTCGTGGGTCACTTCTCAATCTTCCCTTACACATGCCTTCCTCTACCTGTTTCTTAAATGCTGGTCATCCTTGTTGGCAGCAATATGTGTTTTGGAATGATCCTCTATTGAGACCCTTTCAAGAGCATCCTCTTGACCCAGCAAGTCCAATCCCAGGGGTCTATGCTTCTAAAACACTCACATGCACTAGCATGTTAAACATGACCTTCTGTATAGTCCAATGCAGTGGCTACCTGCCACTTCCATCTGCTTCCCCTGACTTCCATCCCTGAGATGTGGTTAAAATTCCGGAGGCAGTCCAGGACCATCAGCTAGGAACCCATATCCCTCCTGCCATTGTACCTGGCTTAAGAATGAACATGTGGCTCAAAAAGTCAATGAGATTTCTCCACCCCAGGATTTTTGGCTGAAACTATCAAGAAAGATATTCTTTCTTTTGGGGGAGGATTATTAGTTATAAGATGCATAAATATAGAACTGCTAGTGACCATAATTACCACCATGGAGAGAGAGCCAATCTAACTATGAAGTCTACAGATGGGAGAGAAGGAGAAATTAAAAACAGAACTTGAATGGTATCACTAATGCCTTTGGGTTATTCAACCAGTTATGTAAACTGTTAAATTCTCTTTTGTCATTAGGCCAGTTTCATCTGGGTTTCTGCGGTTTGTGACCCAAGAAGTCCCAACTACCACAGAAAAGCTTGGAAACAAACTACGTGCCTGTTAATAATGGAATAACTCATCAAATTATGGTACATGCTATAGTATTCTGTGCAGGAGTCAAAAGGAAGAGGCAACATGGTATGTACTTTCATGGAAAAGTCTTCTAAGACGTATTTTAAGCAAAAAATGGAGGTAAAAGGCATTTAAAGAATGAACCTATTGAAATTTTAAATTTGTATGAATGTGTGTGTGTGTAAATATACCAGAGGACTGGAAAGATTTATTCAAAAATAGTTACAATAGTTATCCACAGGAAGAGGTTGGGGTTAAGGAGAGAGAGGTTATGTATAAAAACAGACTTTCTTTGTATTTTCCATTGCTTTTCTAAATGCATCATAAGAATGTATTTAGGTATTAAATAAATTTTAAAAAGTATAATAAAATAATAAAATCCTGCTTTCCAGGTTTTTATTTTTGACCTTTATCATTCTCATACTGTCCTCGTATCTGCATGGTCACTAAATGTCATCAATTCTCTCTCTTAAATGCCTCCTGAATTTGTTCCCTTCTTCCGCTCACTTCTGCCACCTCGGTTCAAGTCCTCATGAGTTGCCTGGATGACTGCAATAATTTCCTATTCAGGTCCAAGACTCCATGCCTTCTTATTGTTTATTTACTTCCACAAAGAGACATTTCTAAAATGCAATTCTGATCTGTTACTCCTCTGCTTAACATCCGTCAGCTTAGGTAGCAATGAAGTCTAAATTCTTGTGGTTTTCCTGGTTGGGAATGCCTAAGGAAATTTCCTAGCATGCTGGGTCCTTTGAGATCCATCTCATAGACACCTCCAGGTTCATCTATCACTTTCCCAGCCACCCACTGCCCTTTCCAGGTTTTCACACTTCCCAAATATCTCAGGATTTCTGGAATGTGCCAACTCTCTTGCTTCTGTGCCTTTACACATGCAGTTTCCTCTGCGTAACTCACTTTTCCTTTGCCTGACTTACTCATTCTTCCTCAAAGCTTAAGGTGAACATTGTTTTTTATTCTCTCAGATTAGACTGGGCACTAGTTTTACGTACACTTCTGAAACTCTATCACCATCACCTCACTTATTCTTTCTTGTAATTATCTTTTTACTTGTCTGCCTCTTTTCCAAACTCTACAAGCAGGGAAGGCAGCATCACAAAATACAGACTCAGAGCCAGACTGCCTGGCTTTGAACCCTGCCCTACCATTTTATAGCGCTTGGAGGCTTTCTGGCAATTCACTTAATTTCTGTGTCTCAGTTTCCTCATCTGTAAAATGAGATGTATCCACCCACAAAGTTGTTGTGAAGATTACGTATGTTATTGTGCACAAAGTGTTCAGAATAGTTCCTGGCCCACAGAAAGTACCAAACAAAGATTTGGTATCATGTGTATTACTAATAATCTTCATATAATACCCAGTGCAATGCCTGGCAGGCACCCAATACATGCTCAATGAAGGAACAATTGCTTTTTTGAACAAAGTATTTTGAACAAATACTTCTGCATATGTATGTATTTTTTTTTTAAAGTGGCTCTATTTAATCCAAGACTTTCTGCTTGTACTCACAAAATAAGGAAAATGCCATTTAGAAACTTCAGTTTCAAATAACTTGAACACCTAATGCAGCTGACAAAGCCACACATCACGGTTCTGGTGTGACTATTCATACAGCTTTCTCATAAATACAACCCCATGCATTAATTTTGATCTCCTAAGTGGCAAAAGTGTTATGCCCCATGTTGAACTAATGGCCTGTAGAATTTTATGTTTAATGTGTTCTGGAAATGCTGGCAGACTGATCTTATGGCAGAATTTTCTCAAGTCCTGCTTCTATGTCCTCTAACAACCCAAAGTTACTATGATTTTGAAAATAATTTTTTT
Source organism: Ateles fusciceps (assembly GCA_036589455.1). Classification (NCBI taxonomy): domain Eukaryota; kingdom Metazoa; phylum Chordata; class Mammalia; order Primates; family Atelidae; genus Ateles; species Ateles fusciceps. The sequence goes on from JAZHEH010002229.1 coordinate 3,890,551, forward strand.
TTTTGAGACCGAGTCTCACTATGTCACCCAGGCTGGAGTACAACGGGGTGACCTTGACTCACTGCAACCTTGCCTCCTGGGTTCAAGCGATTCTTCTGCCTCAGCCTCCCGAGTAGCTGGGATTATAGGCATGTGCCATCATCCTCAGCTAATTTTTGTATTTTCAGTAGAGACAGGGTTTCACCATGTTGACCAGGCTGGTCTTGAACTCCTGACCTCAGGTGATCCACCCATCTCGGCCTCCCAAAGTGCTGGGATTACAGGCATGAGCCACCACATCTGGCCAACAGTGGTTTTTAAGAACTTTTTCAGAGCCAATGGGAGGGCAGGTAAGAGGCTTTGCCATCTTTGTTTCTGTAACAATCAATATTCCTTGCAACCAAATATCCTCATCTGCATGTTTTACTGTCCCCTAAAGACTGAAACATACCAGAAATGTCACCAATGAATAACAAAAGTTCTTAAAAGAATGACTGAAGAAGCAAGATAAAGAGAGAAGGGATTGAGGAAATGAAGGAGTGGGGAAAAAGGATGTGTGGTTGGAAGGTCATATGACTCAGGAAGGGACACGCAGGAGCCCTTCTTTCTCACTGTCCTCCTACCCCCTCCACACCCTCCAAACCCACCCACATATCTACACACATGCAAGCCCAGGGCAACATTCACTAGAAAGTGTCCCACCCACCCTGTAATACATGAGCTGTACTTAATTTGTCCTAGTGGATTCCGGCCTTGGAACTCAATATTTCCTTTTTTTTTTTTCAACCAGGTCTGGCAGACTGAAGAGACTAGGCAATATTCATCCTCCAGACCTCAGGGGCATTGGGGGATTTGGGGGTTTAGGGAGGTAGAGAATATCATGTGAGCAGGGCCTGGGCCCTCTGGAAGCCGTCTGTTTCCTTCCTTGGCCTCCTGGCACTTTGATCTTACTCTCCCACTAATCACTTCTCTCCTCCCTTTCTACTCATAAAGCCCGAAGGATTAGAGGCAACTGACTCAAAATAATACTGTGTCCTATATTTGCGCAGTTCCTTTCTTCCAAGGAAACCGAGTGCCCAACCAAATGTTGCTTCATTAACCACACAGCCCTTCTGTAAGGGGGGGCTGCCAGGCTAACAATACTTCTCTACTTAGTAAAACAGGAGCAATGCTGAGGGAGGGCTGGGGATACCTGCAGTGGTCAGATGACAGGCCCTATTATAAGCAGGACGTACGTGAGTCTAGTGGACAAGTAGCATTTCACACTGTGCAAGGAATCGCCCCAGAGAGCAGGATTGCCTGTAAGCACAAAAGTGGAAGTTTCTAGAAAGCCCTTAGGAAATACATTCAAAGATAATTTTTTTTGAAAACGATAAATCAAAATGAGCAGAATGAAAGGAGCTATCAATTAGGACTTTCAGGCAGAATCGTTATAGGAGACCTTAACTGTGAACTTCTCCTTGATATGATCATTTTCTGTCACTAGTATCTACTGGCTTTTTTCCAGGAAAATCACAAACGCTGTCTCTTTCTCTCACTATATTCTTTTTTTATCAGAGAATAAGATCATGCTTCTCATTCCAGAAAACTCATTGTCACCAGCTCTCCAAAGCTAAGGAGTGATCAGGCATTAGCAGGAGGCGAGATGGACCAGGACGCAGAATCCCCCACTTCCAACTTGCCACCTATTTTCCTAGCTTTTGTCTCACTGATTTTTCTTTCTTACCTTTGACACTTAGCTATTATCCCAGCCTAAGAGTGGATTATTCAAATAATATGTGCTAATGCTTCCTCAATTAGAGAAAATAAGAAAGCTGCTACTCTGGTTCTATCTGAAATTATTCATATTTTAATTGGTGCTTCAAAAAGATGATGGCAAAGTGAAAGTCAAATGTCTGCACAACTAAGTTTTTGTGCATTTCATCTTAGATCATGCTCTTTTTCTTTTTCTTTTTTTTTTTTTTTTTGAGATGTAGTCTCGCTCTGTCACCCAGGCTGGAGTGCAGTGGTGAGATCTCGGCTCACAGCAACCTCTGCCTCCCAGCTTCAAGCAATTCTCCTGCCTCACCCTCCTGAGTAGCTGGGATTACAGGTGCCTGCCACTATGCCTGGCTAATTTTTTTTTGTATTTTTACGAAAACCCCGTAAAGACGGGGTTTCACCATGTTGGTTAGGCTGGTCTCGAACTCCTGACCTCAGGTGATCTGTCAGCCTTGGCATCCCAAAGTGCTGGGATTATAGGCATGAGCCACCGTGCCTGGCCTAGATCATGTTTTGTCAGGTTCCACCCTCCCCGTTCTGCACAGGATGTCACTAAGTGTCTGCACGGACCAGAAGGATGACCAACAGCCATGCTTACTGCCTTTCTCTGCCCCTTGAAAGCCTCTTTGGTGAGATACCCACTTCGAGCCACATATTTTTGTCAGTAGACTGCTGCCAGCACAGAATGCTGTCAGAATGCGGAAAGGTGGCCTGTGCTCCCATAAACGAAAGCCACTTTTCTTACTACAGATACAGAATCATTTAGAAGCCACACTCTAGGACTCTTACAGAAAGAAACCTCACTCCTCTTCTGTTCACCTGGGGCCACCCACTAATACAAGATGATATGAAACTGACAGGTCGGTGTGGAAAAGCGGCCACATCCCTTCACAAACAACAGTGTGTAATTTCTCTTTTTCTACTTACACACAGCTTTAAAAACATGACCTTTTATTGGAGAGTATGTTCTACTTAACTGTTTGCAGTTACATTGACAAATCCTCTCAAATGACTTTGCATTATTATTTTCCACATGACAAGAAACTGAGGCTCAGAAAGAAATATAAACACCATCATGTCAAAATGTAAATAATGCCAGTCAGGAATGTCAGCAGTTGAACTCCTTCTGGCACATTTTACATCTTTTTTTTTTTTAATTTGAGACAGGGTTTCATTCCTGTCACCTAAGCTGGAGTACAGTGGCACGATCTGAGCTCACTGCAATCTCCACCTCCTCGGTTCAAACAATTCTCCTGCCTCAGCCTCCTGAGTAGCTGAGAATACAGGCGCCTGCCACCAAGATTGGCTAATTTGAGTATATTTTGTAGAGACTGGGTTTCCCCATGTTTCCCAGGCTGGTCTCGAACTTCTGAGCCAAGTAATCCACCCACCTCAGCCTCCCAAAGTGCTGGGATTACAGGCATGAGCCACTGCGCTGGGCCACATTTTACGTCTGATGATAAGCTCTTACACCTGCAAGCAGTGAAATAATTTCTGGTAACTTCACAAATAGTTTAAAGATTATAGGATATAAATCTACATTTATTATGTGAGATAACAGAAATTTATACATAACGAAGGAAAAGAGCTTATGGAACCCTGTAATTTGAGCAGTAAGAAAAATGGGACAAGTTAATCAGAACAAAACAGAACTCACACAAACAGGAAACAAATGTTTGACCAAGGCCAGGGTTTACAATAAAATACAGAAATTGGGGTAGGCTGCAGCAGTTATAGTGAGAAACCAATGGAAGATGACACAAGAGAGACATAGGTGACTGAAAATTAGTGCCCAATTGGAGTTATAAGAGGAAACTTGTGGCCAGGCACAGTGGCTCATACCTGTAATCCCAACACTTTGGGAGACCAAGGTAGGAGAATCACTTGAGGCCAGGAGTTCGAGACAAGCTTGGGCAACATAGCAAGATCCTATCTTTACAAAAAGTTTTTTAAAAATTAGCCAGGTGTTGGTAGTGCATGCCTATGGTCCTCACTACTCAGGAGGCTGAGGCAGGAGGATCACTTGAGCCCAGGAGTTGGAGGCTGCAGTGAGCAATAATTGTGCCCCTGCATGCCAGCCTGTGAGTGGCACTGTGTTTATGAAGAAGTGAGAATCTGTCTCTAAAATAAAATAAAATAAAATAAGAAACTCATATGCAATATGAGGATTACTTATGGGGCTTCTTTAGTACAGTACAAGGGTTTTTTATTTTTGTTACCTAAGAGAATCCAAGAGAAAGGCAGTAGAAGGAAAAGGTAAGTAATTGAAATAAAATATAGATTAACAGTACTGACTCAGAGGTGAAAAAAAATTTGAAATTTAGAAAACTTTAAAATTTAAAAACTGTTAACTAAAATGGGAAAGGTGTTGCTGAAGTTGGTCTCGAGAGAAACCCCATGGCTGCTGTATTCAGCTGGGGCTGTGTGAACACCAGTGCGAAAGAAGTTGTATCACTGAGTTTATTCACCAAGAGCTGTTCCAAATTTCTATTTCTGCTTATAAACCTGCTTATAAACCTATTTCATTACAGTGATCAGACTAGATATGGTTATGGAGGAACTCCCAAGTATCCAGAGGATTTTATTACCCTCACATTAACTAAACATTAGATACCAGCCCCATACTTTGCCTGAATTATAAGTAGGATTTCTCATTGCCCACATATAAATTTGCTTAATAGATGAAATCCTGACTTGAGACAAGCTAAAGGTGTTGGAAATACTCCAAGAGACCCTGCTCTTGGGTACCAGGTCTTAAAATTTACGTCAAGAGGCAAAAAGAAAAGAGAAGGAAGAAGGCAAGAAGGCAGGAAGGCAGGAAGGTAGCCAGGCAGGCAGTCAGGTAGGAAGGAAGGAAAGAAGGGAGGGAAACAGGGAGGGAGACAGGGACGAAGGGACCAGTGAACTTGGTTACTAATCTTTAATTCACAGCATTTTAAGATCTAGAGAAATTTTTTTTTTTGTTTTGTGTTGTTTTGTTTTTTTGGTTTTTTTTTTTTTTTTTTTTTTTTTTTTTTGAGACAGAGTGTTGCTCTGTCTCCCAGGCTGGAGTGCAGTGGCACGATCTTGGCTCACTGCAACTTCTGCCTGCCAGGTTCAAGCAATTCTCCTGCCTTAGCCTTCTGAGTAGCTGGGATTACAGGCATGCGCCACCACACCCGGCTAATTTTTGTATTTTTAGTAGAGGCAGGGTTTCATCATGTTGGCCAGGCTGGTCTCGAACTCCTGACCTCAGGTGATCCACCCGCCTTGGCCTCCCAAAGTGATGGAATTACATGCGTGAGCCACCATGCCTGGCCTAAGATCTAGAGAAGTTTTATAATGAGATTGTTAACAGAGAAAAAGGTAATACAATTTAAAGTCACACTATTGGCTAATTCATTTTAATTCGTGATTTTTAGCAAATAACATGGCATACTTACATTCCATGGGCAATTTTCTCCAAATGGCAGCAAGAGTTTAACATACATGTATAACTCAATTTCATTTTCTCCCATAATTTTTAATAAAGAATAAATTTTAAACCCAGAATATGTGATGAGAACTGTCCCCTTTAAAATGTTAAAGTGAAGAAAATAGCTAATTCACTTGCCTTGCTAAATAAAATGGACACCATGAAGAAATCCAGTAAGAAGCTCTCTGAAACATCTTTGTAGTCAAAGTGGAAAAAGATGACAGTGAAGCTCAAGTTAATAAACTGGTAACCTGGGTTGCAGAATGAAGTCCGTAATAGCTTCATGCCGGCAGTGATCATCAGAAAGATGTCCCAGCTGTGGGGAAAAAAGAAAAGACCCAATCAATGACAGCGTGCACACTGCTAGGTGAGTGTCAATCACTAACATTTCTCCAACATTGATGGTGCATTATGCATTTTACAGGCACAAAAAGCCAGTCTAGGAAGCCCCGTTATTGTCTGCATTTTACAGAGGTATAAATTGAGTATCAGGGAGTTTGAGAAACTTGTCTAAGGTCTCACAGAGGCAGAACAAAAATGGAAATTCAGTCCGAGTGACTCTCAAGAACACTGTCTTTGCCATTACAACAGACATTTTCTTTCCATCACACGCTCTTCAAGGTCCCTCATGTTCTTCAGCAAGGGCACAGAGCTCCTTTTGAGCTTATCTGAACTCACCACTGCAGTGATAATGGATTTCCCAGAAAGTCTAATGCCAAATGAGAAAACAGGCAACATCCTGCCCCCTGCTAGAGGCAGCTTGGTGTATGCCTCTTCATGAGAAAAGAATCCAATTGGAACAGTGACATAACAACAGATACGAAATTCTGAATAGAGACAAAATCCAGTATCTTCATAAAGCCTTTCTATTTCTACATATTAATTTCTAACATTTCTCAGCATATTTGTCATCCTAGTGAGCATAAGGTTTTTGCTCTCTCTTTTTTATTGTTTACAATTATATTATCATTTTCTTTTTCGCCATGGAATGGGCCTTTTCAGGTAAGGAGCTCAGCAAAACAGTTAGGCAAAGGAAGACTCTTCCAGGACTTTGTTCCTCCAGTGCTCTTGCCTAAGGAGTTAGATTATTATTATTTACCCGCGTAGGGAGTATGTGTCATGTGTACAATTCTCCAGATGACAAGGTCAACAATGAACAATCTAACTATCTTGAGATTGGAGCACAAATGATCACATCCCATTGTAGCCCAAGAGAGCAGGCAAGTGCCTTCTTGAAGGGCCTGGCTTTCTGAAGAAAGGCACTGCAATTTTAACCAAATTCCTCTCCAATTCTAACATGCTATTATATTTAGTAACTGCAAGACAGAGGTGGGAACATTTCTAGAAAATGGTTGTACTTGTAAGAGAGAGGTTTTCTTTCCCTGGCTAAAGATAGAAAACTGGGGTCATGCCTCAATTTCCCTCAACCTAGAAGAATCTTGGACTCAGGGCCCTCATCAGCATTGTGAATATCTTATCTCAGAATGAGGTTATTTAAGGAGTACAAAATTGTCATTTTTATCATGAAAAAAAAGTTGGAAATTCCATATTCCTCAATCTGCTGTTTTTTTAATGCCTTCAGACCTAGGAGTGCGACTGTTTCCACCTTGCCTCAGGATGTGTGAGGTGAGGTTTGCCCAAGGCCTGTATAACAGGTTTGGATTTGGCTTCTGAGAAAAACTAGCACTTGATTACATGCATACTTCAGATGGGCAAGTTTTTCTTCAGCCTCAACCCAGAGCCCTCAGTGTTCCTGCAGCAAGGTTGAACACTGCTCCATAACTGGCCTTCCTTTTCCAGTACGTAACTAATGCCCAGGATGAAAATGCAGTATGAAAATATGACTACAGGTCCAGTTGCCTTTGCCAACGACCCAAGGTACAAAAACCCCTGTGAGACAGCCAAAGCCCTGTGGAGAAACCCCAATGATAAGGTATCTTAAGACTTAGAGCTATTTTGGTTTTCAGGAGAGACTGTTGATTTTCTGGGTTATTCAGGCAAAATCCAGATGAGAAGCAAATCTAACTTTCTGTTTTCTGTGACCAAGGTTCAATGGACTGCATCCATTTTATGTTTAGTAGGGATGAGTGGTTAAAACTATGGGAGATCTTAAGGACTCATGTTCATGGTTTTTATAACACTACAATAGTAATGGCTATCATTAATGGCTCATACATCATTGCATACAGCAGATCCTCAAATAACTTGCTTCGCTCAGTGTTGTTTCAGTATAACATTGATGAGAAAAAATGGATTCTGGCCAGGTGCAGTAGCTCACACCTGTAATCCCAGCATTTTGGGAGGTCGAGGCAGGGGAATCACCTGAGATTGGGAGTTCGAAACCTGACCAACATAGAGAAACGCCGTCTCTACTAAAAATACAAAGTTAGCTAGGCGTGGTGGTGCATGTCTGTAATCCCAGCTACTCAGGAGGCTGAGGCAGGAGAATCGCTTGAACCTGGGAGGCAGAGGTTGCAGTGAGCTGAGATCGCGCCATTGCACTCCAGCCTGGGCAACAAGAACAAAACTCCATCTCAAAAGAAAAAAAAATTGATTCCTGGCCAGGACCCCACTGCAGGTGTGTAGTTTGTGCATTCTCCTCATGTCTGTGTGAGTTCTTCTCTGAGTTCTCCGGTTTCCTCACACATCCCAAAGGTGTGCACAGTAGGTACACTGGCATGCTGACATGGTCCCAGTGTGAGGGAGGGTGGGTGTGGGTGTGAGTGTGTTCTGTGATGGGAGGCATCCTGTCCAGCCTGGGTTCCCACCGGGCACCCTGAGCTGTCAGGACAGGCTCTAGCCACCAGATACACTGAACTGAAATATTTGGTTACATAATTATCTTACTTGTTTGTATTAATCTTTCCTAAATATATGTATCATTCACATTTATTTCAATGTTTAACATTAGAAGTGTTTTGGTCTTTATTTGGAAGTGTGGTGATGTTTTTGTGACCAGAAATATGCTATGGAACTTAGCTCTTGTTTCTATCAATTAGCCTACAATAAAACTTATTTTATTTGGTTTTGTATCGGTTTTGATTAATGTCACAGTTTTCAAGAACTTATCCAGGATGTTACGTGAAGATATACTGTACTCAGCTGAAGGTTTTATAAAGGCTGAGGTAGTAATTGGTGAACAATGGCCTGGAACAGATGGAGAGCATCCACTTAGATCAGGCTGAGAAACAGAAACACCTAACAAGTTACCCCAGTTCACGGACTCATTCATTTACCAAACCCTTACGTGGTTGTTCACTCGTTCATCCATCTAACACTTTCTAGTGGTTTGCTATTGAAAGTTGAATAAGAAACAGTGCCTTCTGTTGAAGAGTTCACTCTGTGACTATTTAATACAATGGTTCTCAAAAATCGCAAGGAGGGACGAGGCTTCTCTAGTTTAGAAAAGGTCTCAAAGTGATACTGATATAGCGTTTCCTGCTATCCCATTTGAAAACAGTTGGTCTAGTAGGGTGCCTGAAGCCTTGAAAACTTTTGTTTTTAATTCTACAGATGCATCAGGAATAGAAAGGAATTCCCAGGTTTGGGTTCTGAGCAAAATAACTGCTGATGTTATCATCTGGGCGTTGAGGATATTCAGAGCTATGTAGGTAAGGTGCACCTTTCTGACTTTAGTGTCTGGAAAAAAATTACAGGGGATAGAGATAATATTACTTCCAAATGGACCCTCTCTGAATTGTTTATTTGACTCTTCTGGAGTTCTAGCCCTTGCATCTATTTTCTCTGACAACTTGGCCTCAACCCCATAGCCTTAGTTCAAGGTCCTTGTCCTGCAGTTGAGTAGGGAAAACTTTAAATCCTTTAGCTGGATTTCCCAGAGTGCCACTGGTAACTTCTTTGCTACTCTGGCTTTGAATGTGTGTCCCCATTCAAGAAACTGAGGCTCTGCCTTGTTCTGGCGGGGGGGAGTCACAGGGTCAACCAGGACTATACCATACTGGGGATCCCTGCCCTAGAGAGCACACGATGTTCTAAATTCTGGTCATCTCCTACACTGGGTCCCACCTAAACTGTATAAAGAGTCTGAAGTCCAGTCATCTGCCTTTTTTTTTTTTTTTTTTTTTTAAATCCAGTGAGACTAATTCCCATCCCTGGATTTGAAGTCTAGAATTCTAAGTATCAAAGGACATAGAATTCTTGCCCTGGTCTAACAGAAACAGGTCTGGACTAGAGGGAAGGCAGAGTCCAATAAGGATGGGATATAGGATCATTTCCTTTAGTGTCTGCTTTGTGTGACTATGAATCTACTCAAAGTCCAACAGAGTATTAAAATGCCTTTTATCTTAGCCTGCTCAATCTTTGGAGAATATTAATCAATTTGTCCTCATGACACCCTGAAAGGAAGAGCAGGTTTGAATTAGTATGTTTGGCATTATGCATCAAGGTTGACTTGGATACACAGTGTTTAAGCAACGTGACTAATGAGCAAATCTGGGAAAGAATCTCTTTTACATCCTCCTACTCTAACAACTTATTTGACCAGCAACTTTCACCTTTCATCAGAATGACAAGTCCACAGATTATCAAGATTTCCATGTTGTAAATTCAGAATTAATTTTAACATATGAAACCAATAACTCAACTGCACATTGTTAATGCTTTGAAAGACATGGGCATCTTGACAGTATGAAGTCTCTGTGCCAGTTTTTAAATTATGAGGCTTCTCTTGATAAATGCAGAGACGGCAGTGACAGTGATTAATTTCCCCCTCCCCCAAGCACAAAATGATAGAGTATTTGCTAAATGAAATGACACAAGGCAGTTCATAAAGCTCTAAGCATTTGATGTTAAGAACTCTAGGAATCCCAGACTCACACTGTGCTTCCGTCTTCTTATTAAGGCTCACTGACTAAGCTTCTGCGGGATGATTTTCAATTCTACTGACATTTATTCACATCATTTCAAGCAGATCTACCTTCATTTGCACCCCAGTCACTCTGCAATAACTGTCTAGCTCCAGTGGGTTTTGAGTAAAAGACCACCACGGCTTATTTTTACATGGCCAATAACAGCAGGTGAAGGTTGGCTTTTTCTGCAGCCTGTTTATTGAAAATTCACTTGATTTTGAAAATGTGACCCAAATAATTATGAGAATAAACCATTATCCACTTACTGGGTACCAAGTCTCCGGTGATTGCTTATTGAAAATGCATCAATAGTGAGGGCATTCAAAATTAGCGCTGGGTACAAGATGTATTTTTCGAAACACTGAAGCCAAACATAGAGTCTTTCAAACCACATTAAATGGGCCACATCTGAAAGAAATATAAAAACCACTTAGAACAACCACTGATCAAAGGATTTTTCTTTAAGTACAGGTAATAATAATTAATATTCTCCCCACTTTTAATTCAAAAGCTGCTGATTAAGAACTCCTGATACTAGACAAGATATGTCATTTTTTTTTCCAGGCAGCAACTGTTAGCTTTGCTTCTACGCAGTTCATAAATAATAATATACTTATAGTCATATAGATCAGCATCGCAATTTTTCAAGTCAATTGATTTCTTCACATATAATTTACTGAGTCCAATGAATGAGCTGTCGCATAGCATCAAGTCACCTCAGAGTAGTAAGGGTTGAAGGTGAAGGATGAAGAATTGGAAAAAAAATCCCATAGGTCTATCTCCTTTTAAGCTAGGGTTCACTTCTGTGGCTGAAGCTAGTTCCTGGGCTTTCTTCTCTCTCTTTTTAATCTTTAAACCACAAACAAATCCCTGGGCAATACATGCAAATAAGACACAGCTGATTCCTAAAACCCCGTCACTATGAATCTATCATCTTTCTTCTGAGTGCTTACAACAAAGGGAGTACCACAAAGATTGAAGTCTTTTCCATTAAGGGCTAAGGTTTTAAGTTAGACCAACCTGGGTTTGCATTCAGTCTCTACCAACCATTAGTGAATGACCTTGAATTACTAACTTTATCTTTTTGAGCCTCAGTTTTCTGTGTCCTGCCCATCCTCTGAATCTGCTGATGGGGGAAGAGATCCTTTCGGCTTCCTATTCCTCATGGCAGGAGATGGGGTAATGAGGAATGCATGCTTGTCCATCTGGGGAGCCTGTCCTTTTCTCTCTGGGGAGAAGAGGCAGCTGGTCTGAGTGGTCAGAGCACACACTTCCTTAGGTCACATTCAGGGGTGGGGAAATGCTTCATCCCTGCCTCTTGGATCTGGAACAAGAGCCAGGACTCTCCTCTGCTTCCCACCTTGAGGAGAGCACAGCAGGTTCAGGTTCAGGGTCCTCAGGTAGGCCCATCTCATTCCCTGACCCCTGCTCTCTGTGTCAGTAATCTGGAGGCTGCAGTGGGCCCCCATCCATCAGCAAATGAACCAGCTCTGCTGTGGGCTCCATGCTCTCCACAGCAAGCCTCAAAGCCTAAATCTGCAAGGTGAAAGGCAACACCATCATACTCCTAGAACCACATTCTTCAACAATTTATAGTAAAAAACTATACCCCGTAATGATCTATAGTTAAAAAGAGTTTTATGTAGTTTTTACATTGGGTTGCAAAAGAACAATTCACAAAAGAGGAAAAGTTCAAGCTGACAAAACAGCCTGTTCCTTCCAGGTCTCTTAACCAGGATAGCAGACAAATTGTCTGTTTTCAATCAGCTTCACTGGGGCTCTACATGACAGATCTCAAAAAGTACCGTAAACACACATAACAATAGAAACTTTTTACTTTCTTTGTGATATGGCTTATATTTCTATATAAGCATATATCATCTTTTATAGTTCTTTGGGTATATAACATCTTTATTTCTGCCTTCATTTCTTTGTTTATCCAGTCAACATTCAGAAGCAAGTTGTTCAGTTTCCAAGTGGTTGTGCGGGTTTGAGTGTGTTTCTTGATCCTGAGTTCTAGTCTGATTGAGCTGTGGTCTGATAAACTTGTTTGTTATGATTTCTGTTCTTTTGCATTTGCTGAGGAGTGATTTGTTTCCAATGATGTGGTCAATTTTAGAGTAAGTGCAATACGGTGCTGAGAAAAATGTATATTCTGTGGATTTGGGATGGAGCATTCTGTATATGTCTACTAGATCCGCTTGGTCCAGCTCTGCATTCAAGTCCTGGATATCCTTGTGAATTTTCTGTCTACTATAAAGACACATGCACACGTATGTTCACTGCAGCCCTGTGTACAATAGCAAAGACCTGGAACCAACCCAAATGCCCATCAATGATAGACAAAAAAAATGTGGTACATATACACCATGGAATACTACAAAGCCATAAAAAACAATGAGCTCGTGTCCTTTGTAGGGACTTGGATGACTCTGGAAACCACCATTCTCAGCAAACTGAACCAAGAACAGAAAGCCAAGCATCGTATGTTCTCACTCATAGGTGGGTGTTGAACAACGAGAACATGTGGACTCAGGGAGAGGAGCATCACACACAGGGGACAGTTGAGGGGGGTAGGGGAGAGACAACCGGGGGGTGGGAAGGGAGGGGAAGGTGGGAAGGGATACCATGGGGAGAAATGCCAGATATAGTATGCACCAAAAGTAAAATAAATTAAAAAAAAAAAAAAAGAGAGAAACATGGGAATGGAGGGCTCTGTCTGGAAAAATATATAATAATAATAATAATAAATGTGGGAATTGGTTAAAAAAAAGAATATATCATCTTTGCAACTCAAAAACATAACTACTTTCATTAGATTAAAAATATGAAGAAAGACCAGGTGCTGTGGCTCACGCCTGTAATCCCAACACTTTGGGAGGCCAAGGTGGGCGATCACTTGAGGTCAGGAGTTCGAGACCAGCCTGGCCAATATGGCAAAACTCGGACTCTACTAAAAATACAAAAGTTAGCCAGGCATGGTGGCATGTGCCTGTAATCCCAGCTATTCTGGAGGCTGAGGCAGGAGATTCACTTGAACCTGGGAGGCAGAAGTTGCAGTAAGCCGAGATTGCACCACTGCACTCCAGCCTGGGTGGCAGAGTGAGACTTCATCTCAGAAAAAAGAAAAAATGTGTGTGTGTGTGTGTGTGTGCAGAGAGATTTAGCATTCAGAAATCTTATTTGAAAAGAATTCATTCGAATGGGCTAGGAATGGTGAGAATGGATAGAGCAAAAGTTCTTTAAGATTTTGGAAATAAAGTATTGTGAGAACAAATACCCCAACAATCAGCTTAATAAATAGAAAAGACAATGAGAAATCATCCAGATAAAAATAAGAAATTTTAGTGACAGCTGAAACAGGGAGGAAGAGCGGGAGGAGAGTCAAGTTCAAGAGCAAGGATCTTGCGTAGGAATTCAATGTTGAGTATTCTTAATGGACAAAGAATAATTTTTTTCTGGAGTGAATTTGGAAATGTGTTATTTCATAATGAATGATTTATACATAATAAAGTCTAGGTATATCAGATATTTTACATATAAAGGATTTTAATCTATTGTGAAAGCATATATACATTTTTTAAAAATCTTCAAGACCCCTCCCGCATTCCCTCCCAGTAAATGACTTTGACCCCTACTTCCTAGAGAAAATGAAGACTATGAGGTACAAATTCCCTCCAACTACAAATTCACTTATACTCATATCTACTTTCTGGCTCTTCCTGAAGCAAAGCTCCAACAATGTCCTGATCCCACGCTCCTGCCATCTTGGTTCAATAGTCACTCCCTGCCTCATCACTAGCTCTTTCCCAAGGCAAGTGGCAAGATCCGTCTTCTCTGTGTGGAAAACTCACCTTCCACTGTGAACTTCCTTCTAGAGCTCTCTCTGGCCTTTTCTGTACTTCTCAGCTTCTTGGAAATCTTGTCAATATCTGATGTTCCCATTTCTGTGTCTCCTGCTTACTGGGGGACACCTCTGCCTCTGTGTATTTGCAGCTACCCTTGTCCTGACCTTCACGTGGCAGGGCCACTTGTAACCTCCTGACCGTCAAATAACTGATGCTTCTCAGTCTCTCTTACTGGACTTTTCTGAGGCATAAAACACCACTAATCCTCCTTTCTTTCTAAAACTCTCTCTGTCCTTAGCTTCCCCATCCCAGCATCCATCACCGGCTTGTGCCCAAACCTTTTGCCCTACTATTCTCCCATTTCCTCTGTAGTCTCCTCTTCCCCTATCCCTGGTCATCTGCTGTTCTTATTATTTTTCTCATCTTCTTGAGCTGATGTGTTCAACACGACACCCACAACTTTATTTATTCCATGCTGATGGCACTTAAATCTATAACTCAATATCTTATCTTTCTCCTGGATTTCAGATCTAAATATTCAGCTGAATAACTTCATCTGATGTCCCAAAGGAACTCTCAAACACATGTCAAAAATGGAATGCTGTCAACCTGTAAACACATTCTCTTCCTCATACATCTTTGCATTCATTTAGCCATGCAGACAATATACCTGGAGTCATCCTAAACCAGCTCTTTTCACTTCTCATAGTTGTATGTTGAAATCACCTCAGGGCAAAGCTGAAAAACACTGTCCTAAATGGTGATTCTCAAATATCAACATGCAAATAAACCCCCTGTTAAGATGCATTATCTGATGCAGTAGGTCTGGAATGGAGCCAGACATTCTACATTTCTAATAAACTTCTAGGTGAGGCAGATACTCCTGGACCTCAGGCAATACTTTCAGGAACAGCGGAGCCAGCAGTACCAGCATCCCCTAGGAATGTGTTACAAATTCCAATTCTCAGATTCAATCCTGGATCCACTGAGTCAGAAATCTGTGGACTGGGCCCTGGGCAAGGCAATCTGTGTTTTAACAAGTCTTACAAATGATTCTGATACATGCTCAAGCTTGAGAACTACTATTCTGGATGATCTTCCTCTATATATGGAGACTTAAGGACTGAAGGACTAAACTGCTGATTCCATGTGCTCACTCTTTGCATATCTGTCCCTTCTTTTCTATCTTCCATGCTCTTAATCAATTTTGTCTTAAAAATTATAATTATCTTTTATGCAGATAAAAGATGTGTACACTGTATTCCAATCCTTCTTGTCTGTATATTTGAGGACTTGTCTTGCAATGATCCCCCATTCTCCTTATTACTTGGGTTTTTTTCTCTTTACTAAATCATTCTCATAAGAAAAAAAAATTGCTATAATATCTTCCATTAAAAATATACCCCAAGCCTGGGCAACACAGGGAGACCCTATCTCTACAAAAAGTTTAAAAATTAGCTGGGCATGGTGGTGCATGCTTGTATTTCCAGCTACTTGAGAGGCTGAAGTGGGAGGATTGTTTGAGCCCGAAGGTTGAGGCTGCAATAAGCTGTGAGTGTACCACTGCATGCCAGCCTGGACAACAGAGTATAGACCCTGTCTCAAAAACATTTTAAAAATACCTACTTTTGGCCCTGTATTTTCTTCCAGATGCTGGTTATTTTCCAGGTGCTACCTGGAAAGTATTTTCATTTTTTAAAAATGTGGCCGCACTCACTTTCTCAATAACCTTATCTTCCATTTTTTTTTTTTTAAGTTTACTCCAGTCAGGTTCTCATCAAAACCTAGTTATAGAGTACATAACTAGGTGTAGAATTGGTAGGTTATCAGGCATGCATATAGCAAGCTTCAGTATATAATGACAAAGAACTTTCCAAAGGTATTGTGCCAATTTACAGTCCCACAGATGGTGCAAGAGAGTTCCTTTTGTTTGTTCCACATCTTTGCCAAAATGTTTTCTCTCTTCTTAATTTTTGCCATGCTGGTGTGTATAGAGTGGTATCACATTATGGTTTTATTTTACATTTCTTTAATGACTCATGCAGATGAGTATCTTATTACATGTTTACTGGCCGTTTGGATACACATTTTTGTGAAGCAGTTCTTCATTCTGTTGCCTGGTTCTTCTTCCTGTTGGATTATATGTCTCTTCCTTATTGATTTTTGGGAGTTCCTTACACATTCTAGATATGAGTCTTTAGCCAGGATATATATGAAGACAATCTTCTCACATTTTATGGTTAGCTTTTCACTCTCTTAGTAGTGAAATTCAGAATGCAGAATAAATTTTGTATTTCTTTTTTATAGAATTTTAATATGTTCCAACTTCTCATTTTTTTTTCTTTTAGGGCCTTTGGTGCTATGTGTAAGAGAAAAAGATGATGATCACATTCTCCTATGGTTTTCTCTAAGATCTTTATTGCTTTATTATTCATATTTAGATCAGCAAACTATCTAGCATTGATTATTGTGTAAGATGGGGCCAAGACTCATTTTTTTCCATGTTGATATCTGACTGATTGCCACCGTTGATTGAAAACAACTTCTATTTCTCCCTGCATTGGAGTGAACAGTGATGTTTTATGTGCCTCTATGTGTGCTAGATGCCTTCCTGGAATGACCCTCAGTCTTTCCTGCTTGAGAAACTCCCAATCTGTTTACAGGACCTGGCATCTTGCCTTCTGGAGACCTCAGGCCCCTTTCAGTCCCCAGCTTCCAATACAGTGACTATCAGAGGCTGCCAGGGGCAGGGCATTTGAAACATCTATTCTGGTAGGAGAAGGATTTACCACTGACACTGTTTAGAATTCTCAGTACATGGTAACAATAAAAAGGAGTAACTTTTAATTGGTATTCTTATTGTTTAAAAATTTTTTATAAACCATGTATCCCCTTTCTGCCTGCTCCTGGGTGGATCCCCCCACTTCCTTACCTTCGGTGCTCTACTGAAGTCCCATGTATCGAGTACCCATTAGGTGTCTGCCAGACACTGAGCCAGGTGCTCTGTATATCCCAAATCCAAAAACCTGGAATCTGAAATGCTCCAAAATCCAAAGCTTTTTGAGCACCAACTGTAACACTTAAAGGAAATGCTCATATGCCACAATCCAAAAGAAACCACAATCAAAAATACAGTCCCAAGTATTTTGGATAAGAGATACTCAACCTGTATTACTTCTAGTTTCAAAGCAAAGAGTATTATTCCTTCATACCGCCACTGTACCCTGTGAATTCTATAATTTTAGTAAATGACAAAGCACAGAATAATTGTTCACTTAAATAATACTGATCTTCCCACTAGATTCTGAATTTGTTAAGGGTAGGCACTATGTACCTACCAGAATGTCTGCCAGAGAGCTGCGGTTTGGCAAATGTTTATTACCTTATCATGTTTAGTGGTTGAGGGAATTCTGGATGATTACATTGAGCAGAGAGTCTAAGAAAAAAAGAGCAGTCTTTTTGAAGTACTTTTTTGATTATAAAACAGAAAAATGTAACTATAGCACATTAAATGATATTTCCTATTTTAATCTCTCATAAAGTGCAATCAGTTACAGTTAAGTTTCTTTCTGTACAAAATTACTTTTTCTGATTTCTCAATTTATAAGAGATCAACAGTGTCAGATTGAGGCTGTCACATCAAATGCAGTTCGGCCTGCTTATAAAAATACATTTACAGAGTTCTATCAACATTTGTCACCAATTCGGAGAGACATGACAACCTTAGCTAGATTCCTGCAAAAAAAAATGTAAATGAAGAGCAATATAAGCCAAGCTCTTCCCAGTGCTATTAGAAAAAATATGAATTAAAAGAAACATTTGAGTGGCTAGGTCATCACTGCAGAACAGCCTGCGTACCATTTAAATGGGGGAGTAAGAAGTAGATTTTCCAGAGCTTGTCACATTTACTTTTAGAAAATGACGTTTTCCAGTGAGTGGAGATGGACTGATGTGAGTGGAGGGGACATAATCCCATTACAGTCTGCATGGATTTACCACAAGTCATGATAACAAAAGTGGGTTTTTCGTAAGAACTTCAGTTTACTCATCTCAGAAACATATAAAGCAATGAACTTCAAATAAAAGAGAAAGCACTAATAAGCTCTGAATTTACTATCCACACCTTTCCAAATATTTGACAGTGAAATGCTTATTCAGTGAAATTCTAATCATCTGAACTACCTGGGGGGTGTGTGTGTATGTGAGCACATGAAACTATGGCTGACCCTTGAACAATGGGGGAGGCTAGAGACACCAACGCTTGCGCAGTCAAAAGTCCTAATTTAACTTTCACTCCCCCAAGAACTTAACTATCAGTAGTCTAATGTTGATCAGAAACCTCACTGGTAACATAAACAGATGATTAACACATATTTAATCTCTTATGTGTACTATATACTGTATCCTTACAATAAAGTATGCCAAGAAAAGAAAATGTTATTAAGAAAATCATAAAAAAGAGAAAATATATTTCCTGTTCATTAAGTGGAAGTGGATCACCATAAAGGTCTTTATCCTCGTTGTCTCCCCATTGAGCAGGCTGAGGAGGAAGAGGAGGGGTTAGTCCTGCTGTCTAGGGGTGGCAGAGGTGAAAGAGATGGAAGAAGTGAAAGGGAAGGCAGAAGAGGCAGGAGCACTAGGTATAACTTTTACTGAAAAAAAAAAAAAATCTGTGTGTGAGTGGACCACACAGTTCAGACTTACGTTGTTCAAGATCAACTGTGTATCATAGACACAACTTTAAGGCAAGTGATTAAAACATTCAATCTTTAGGAAGACTTGGATTGTAAGTACCATTCTGCTGTCTGACATTAGAGCAGTATTTTGTTAGCAGGCCCTGCATTCTATATAGCTACAATAACACATAGGGAGATGGGCTGAGGCCACAGATCTTTAAGAGGTGATAATCAAGTCTCTGCTTAGAAGCAAAGCAAGATGACAGCTATAAAGGAGCTCTACATTGGACTTTCAAAGGAAAAAAATCTTTTGGGAAACTAGAAACCAGTTAATTCATAAGTTACAAAACCTTTACTATTATTTTTATAGAAACAGGAGAGTCACAAAAAAAGACTGAGTTAGAAACCAGGTTGAATAATTCCGCTCTAGTTTACTGTCAACGGTGCTTCGAAGGAATGATAGTGACAGCTGCTGACATCTAAACTTAATGCAAAAACTACCACATGCTTTCCACTGATTAATTCTGAATCTCTAGATGAGAGGACAGCAAATGTGTTTACACTATGCACACACAACAAGAAGCAGAAGCAAAAAAAAAAAAAAAAAAAAACCATTTCAGGTAAAGATTCATCCCAAGGCATGGTTTTCCTGGTGGGTGTTGAATACAACATCTACCTAAAGCAGAGATGGGAAAATGTGTGGAAAAAAGTTAAAATAAATATCAGGAAACAACAAAGTAGAGAACAAATCCCAGGGATCACCAAGCCCAAACTTTTGACTTCAGGTTCTGTTAACCCTGCATATTCACAGAATATTAATTTCACTTTTCTTTTCTTTTTTTTTTTTTTTGATGGAGTCTCATTCTGTCGCCTAGGCTGGAGGGCAGTGGCACGATGTTGGCTCACTGCAACCTCTGCCTCTTGGGTTCAAGTGATTCTGCTGCCTCAGCCTCCCGAGTAGCTGGCATTACAGGGACGTGCCACTACACCAGGCTAATTTTTTGTATTTTTAGTAGAGACAGTGTTTCACCATGTTGGCTAGGCTGGTCTTGAACTCCTGATCTTAAGTGATTCACTCACCTCAGCCTTCCAAAGTTCTGGGATTACAGGTGTGAGTCACCATGTCTGGCCTTAATTTCACTTTAATTCTTCTACCAACCTCAGCAATTTATTCTAATAACACGCTTTAGTCTCCAGATGAGGAAAACATTTAACGGATAAATGGAACTCATACAGAATGTTTATAGTTGGAAGTAGAAAGGGACACATCGAAAGATGAATAATGACGTGAGAAGAAGCTAAAACGAAAGTGTAAGCCCAGAATTCTGATTCCACAAAGATTACACTTACTCCTTTCATGTACAACAACCATGAAAAGCTAGGAAAAGGAAAGCTTGCACAGGGAGCAGCGTGGTCAATGAGCTTCCTGCATCCCCAGATTGTGTCAGGGTTCACACAAAGTAAAGTTAAAAAGAAAATCTTCGCAATTATATTTTGTAACTGCCTTTCTGTAATGTCCCAAATATGCAAAGAGACCATAAAAAAACAGTACTTTAGCATGATTATTTCTCTTTTCTCTGGAATATTAGGCCCTTGAGAAAAAGCATGCAAACTAATTATGCCATTTGCAAGACTCATTACAATTTAAAGCTTTAAATTTTCTTAAAGGGTTTTCAGGTTGTGTTTTATTTAGACTCTTTATTGCTACTAAAATAAGTTCTTCTCCATAATTATAAGTTAATAAAAATCCTAAGGATGTTTTTAGCTTTAAAAAGACAATCTTCACCAATTCAAACCTTGAATTAGGATTTAAGCTGCAAGGATACAGAGCTTCCTGCTGTATAAGGACCAGACGCATTTCAATGGGGGTGCAGCTTGAATCAACTATCCCTCGTCACCCCTGAGTCATCTAAGGCAGAGAGACTCTGCAAAGTGGAATGAACACATCTGTGCTGCTACCATTCCCTTGTTATAGACAACTGCTTTTTTTCTGTAAGCTTTTCTCACTCTCATATATCTTCCTGGGTCAAATCTCAAATCTCAGATATTGTCAAGTTCTCAGCACTAACATGTACACATGTTGTTCATTCTCTAGAAACAGCCTTCACTTACAAAACCAGTAGCATGAATGGAGGGTAAAGGAAGTCATATCATCCTTGCTGCTCAAAGCCCTTGATCTCCATTTAGGATGAATCCATGGTCCATCATTTTTTCTTCTTCAAGTAAGTGAATTCAGGGCTGCCCATGGCCTAGTCCCATGCCTGCAATCCTCTTCCTCCACTTATCCTTAGACCTCAATTTATATGTATGTATGTATGTATATATATATGTAAACATGTGCATATGTATATATATGCACGTATGTATATATGTGTATGTATATATACATATGTGTGTGTGTGTGTACACACACACATTTTTTCTACTCCATTTCCTTTACTTAAGCCTCAATTTAAATGTCACTTCCTTAAGGAGCCCTTCCTTTTCCCTCAGATCTAAATTAAGACTCCCTTGTACTCATTTCCAACCCCCTCTGGTTTCTTTCATTGTGCTTTCTCCATGGGATTAATGACCATTTCTCCAGAGGGCTGCAGCTGCAGCCAGTGGGGCCAGGGCCGTCCTTCTCAGTCACAGTCAGCATTCAGCACTGAACTTTGTCCACAGTGGCCACGCAGAAAATCTCAGGTAGCACAACTGATTAACTGATGGATGAATAACTTAATTAAGAAGATGCCTAGTAGAATAAAGTCTGAGGAGAAGCTGGTGCTTTCCCACAGTGGGTACTGCTGCTTTCGTAGGGTACTGGATTTGTGTCTGGCCAAAGCATTTTATTTTCTCAGAATATCTGCTCTCTAGGTCCCCACCATCCTACACAGTCCCAGTGACACAATAAATATATTTTGAATGAATTGACAGACATTATCAGGTTCAACATCGAGGTAAATTTCTCAAAGAAATGCAAGATGGAAAAGAGCAACGTTAGAGAGTCAGAATATTAAAGTTTATGTTTTTCAAGGAATAAAAACTTTCTTTTGTTTCATTAGTGGCTTTTTACTTTGGCATCATGCTTAGAAAATTCTTTTCTCTTCCTCAACCAAGATGATATAACTTGACCTACATTTTCTTGCAGTGCTATTCTGGTTTCTTTCTTCTTCCTTCCTTCCTTTCTAAAAACATTTTAAATCTTTAATACATCTGGAAATTCATTTGATACAAAGTCTAACTCCAATTTTTTTTAATGTTCATTTCCCCAAAACCATTCTGTTAATTTTTTTTTTTCATTAGTTCAGTGGGAATAAAAATGTGTCCTTCACATTTCCTCAAAAGCGGGAGAAACTCCTGGCAGAATCAGTGTGAAATGTGCCTTCTCTTCTTGACAGAAAGGTCCTCAATTAACACCAAGCCATAATATTAATGTTTAAAACTGAAAAAGCAAATGGAATCATTTGTACATTCTTCACATGAAAAAGGTTAGATCAACATCCTTACATGAAGAGGGTTAAGAGAGAATTCCAAATGCTCTCACTGTGGCCACACGGTAGACAGAGCTTCTCGTTAGAACAACCATCTTGCCAACAGCAAGGACAAGGTGCTTACTTTTGCATCCTCAACACCCAGAACAATGCCTAGGACACAGCAGGTGCTCAATAAACGTCCAATTCAGAAGAGCGTCATTTGTATGTTATTTAAATTACAAGGTTAAATAAACATATAAAGTGTCATTTGTACGTTATTTAAATTACAAGGTTACTTAAAAACACCATTTCTATTTTCTCCATGGCATCTCCATATATTATCCTATCATAGAGAGCTATGAAGGTTAAGCTACTTCAGGTAAGATTCCAACAGACCTACTTTAGGGAGACTGAGTCAGAGCTCACCGCAGTGGCTGCACCAACTGCAGCTGAGGACTAACATTATTCTTCAAAATGCCCTCTTTAGCCCCTCCCATGTTTGTTGTGTGAACACAGCCCAAAGCCACTGTAGGGCCGTCCTGCATATACCACATGCTGCATATTAAGACTTACTGATTTTTAGTGTTAGTTTTTTAAGTACTCCTCTCACTACTGACCATTCATTTTAGCTCCATATTGCATTAGGTTTATCAGCAGTTTAAGAGAATTCGAATGGGCCTTGGATAAACAACCTGTGGCTTGCTGAAGAGCTGGAATCTGAGGCTGGCAGCTAACCATTGAAACTCTGCCAAGTCCTGTCTGTCTGTCTTTTTTTTTTTTTTTTTTGAGATGAAGTCTCACTCTTGTTGCCCAGGCTGGAGTGCCATGGTGCAATCTCAGCTCACTGCAACCTCTGCCTCCCGAGTTCAAACAATTCTCCTTCCTCAGCCTCCCAAATAGCTGGGATTACACGCACCTGCCACCATGCCCGGCTAACTTTTGTATTTTGGGTAGAGACAGGGTCTCCCCATGTTGGCCAGGCTGGTCTCGAACTCCTGACCTCAGGCTAGCTGCCCGCATCAGCCTCCCAAAGTGCTGGGATTACAGGAATGAGCCACTGCGCCAGGCCTAATCCTGTCTTTCTTAATGCTAGCCCAGGTTGGCCTGAGTTTCTCCAGACCTCCCTCTGCTGCAAGCAGAGGTAACTGAATTCCACTTTTCTTTTTTCCTGCTACAGAGTAACTTGGCTTCACTGCCAAACCCCGGTGGCCACCCCCAGCCTTGTGGAGACTGACTCAGGAAGATAAGTCTCCCAGTGGACTAGAGGAGATCAGCCAGAGTGTGAGAGTACCTGGCAGAGAGGAAGGGGAAAATTTGGGGGAAGAGAAGGTGAAGGAAAATAATAGCAACAGAGAGAATAATTAATAAAGCAGGCTTCCAACTGACAAGCTGGTTTCTAAAAACCCAGCGCAAAGTCATTTATTTGGCATTTGAAATGCACCTTCCCGTACTAGTATCACAGCACATGGTGACTACGTTACTCCAATTCAGAAGAGTGTCATTTGTATGTCATTTGTACTAGTTCAGTTTAGGGTTCAAACCATTTTAGTCACTTCAAATT
The DNA here is from genome assembly GCA_036589455.1 of Ateles fusciceps. Classification (NCBI taxonomy): domain Eukaryota; kingdom Metazoa; phylum Chordata; class Mammalia; order Primates; family Atelidae; genus Ateles; species Ateles fusciceps. The sequence continues at coordinate 3,914,153 of JAZHEH010002229.1, forward strand.
AAAAACACTTTGGAGAGTCTTCCAAGTCTCCAACGACTTTCTAAAGCTAGCGTCTTTTTACGTGGGAGAAAAGGGGGAGGTAAGGAATACATCCTCTTCCTCTATCCATGGCAAAGTAAGTTTCTTTCCAAAGACCCCCGCACAGCCTTTATGCTCTGAAATTAGACAATCCCTCTCATGCCATATTCCTTTAACCTAGCACTATATACATTTGAAAGGATTTTTACATATATTACGGAGTTTCACTTAATTACTGTGCAAATTCTGTAAAATAAAGCATTCGGATAGCACTATGATCTATTGATGAAAATTTCAAAACTGTATGACATGTACATCCAGATTATAAAGGGCCACCAATTGCCTAGCACAATGGGTGAAACAAGGGACAAAGTCAGGTGGAAAATGATGAGCAGAGGTGATCTCGAAAGTTTCTTCTCATGTGCCTCTTCTCAGGAGTAACCAAGGATGAGCTTCACTCCAGAAAAGGGAGTGAACAACAAACAGAAACTTGGCAGCAGGTTCCAGGAGGGAGTCAGGGAGGGGAGGGATGGAGCTAATAGGGTATCTGACAGATTGGACTGTGTGGAAAGCTGGAATGAGAAATATAGTACAGAGCTATTGGAAAGATGAGAAAATATAAAAACAAACATTTAAATAAGAAAGATAATCAAGGTCTGTACTACTGGACTCAGAGGTGAACAACATTTAGACTTAACAGTTAAAAAAACCTTAGTAGAAGTTCAACAAAAATATTGAAACTGTGTTAGAAGAAGGAGGAAAGTGAAAATGTTAATGCATAAAGGAAGATAAATTCTTATCTTTTATAATGGAAAGCCAGTAAATAAACAAATCTAAAATACCAAGAAGTAGCAGAACACGCACATGATCATTATTTAGAAGAATACAAAAAGAGATACCTAAAGAGCAGAAAGTAACTTTTTCTGTACAGGGAAAATCAGAAATGGGCGGACAGGAGTCTGTTTCTTTTCATGACAACTTGTTCTATTTGATTTTTAATACTACGTATTATTTTGATATAAGCGAAAAATACATTATAAAAAGCAAGAGCTCTCAGAATCATGTCTATCACATAGAAACTAGTCTATCTGTAAACTGATAGACAAGATTTGCTAAAATGCAAACTAAATTTCATTTAAGAATTGCAAATTTGGGACTCATTAGCGAATGTTGTGTAATACTGGATTTTTAAAACTACAATTTAAATAGATGTTTAATTGATGTGTTTCATAATGTACATTATCTTTTATTAATTTATTCTAATGCTTCCAAAAATATAGCTTAAGCTTTTCAGTACTACACAAAGGTACATGTGAATCCTTCAAACTATCCTTTACTTCAAGAGGCTTTTTATGCCCTCATCAGCCTATAGAAAACCTTCCTTTGGTAAATTTATAAATAGTAATCATTCATTTTCTCCTCCAATGTTTACTGACTATCTGCCATGCGCCAGGTATCAATGCAACATTTGATTATAAAATTCCACATATTTTCTGTTTATATGCATATCAATAAGTTGGACAGGCTTAAATAATGATACATGAAATTAATTGTAAGCTCCTCACTCAGGATATCAGCCTTCTACATCTTTCTTTTTTCTTTTGTTTTTTAAGAGAAAGAGTCTCGGTCAGGTGCAGTGGATCATGCCTGTAATCCCAGCACTTTGGGAAGCCGAGGCAGGCGGCTCACTTGAGGCCAGTAGTTCAACACCAGCCTGGCCAACATAGCGAAACCCCGTCTCTACTAAAAGTACAAAAATTAGCCCGGCGTAGTAGTACATGCCTGTAATTCTAGCTAGTAGGGCAGCTGAGGCACGGCAATTGCTTGAACCCAGGAGCGACGTTGCAGTGAGCCGAGATTGCGCCACTGCACTGCAGCCTAGGTGACAGAGTGAGACTCTGGCTCAAAAAAAAAAAGTCTCGTTATGTGGCTCCAACTAAAGTGTGAGAGTGCAGCGGCTATTCAATAGGCTCTATCACAGTGCACTACAGCCTCTAACTCCTGGGCTCAAGCGATCTTCCTGCCTCAGCCTCCCAAGTAGCTGGGACTACAGGCACATACCATCTTCCCCAGCTACTGTTTGTCTTCCTGCAGGGCGGAACACAGTGTCACAGCCCACATTACTGTATGTGTGTAACAGTCACAATTCTTCTACTGTGACACGGCCATAGGTTTATTTACCAGATCATAAGCTTTTTGATGACAGAAAGTATATCTTAGTCATTCCTATGTCACTGGTTCACAGGGCTTGGCATGTTGTAGGAACTCAATAATTATTTTCTGAATCAGTGAATAGCATTTTATTTTCTTTTTTTTTGAGACGGAGTCTTGCCCTGTCATCCAGGCTGGAGTGCAGTGGTAAGATCTTGGCTCACTGCAAACTCTGCCTCCCGGATTTGAGCAATTCTCCCGAATCAGCCTCCTGAGTAGCTGTGATTACAGGCGTGCACCGCCATGCCTGGCTAATTTTTAGTACGTTTAGTAGAGACAGGGTTTCAGTATGTTGGCCAGGCTGGTTTTGAACTCCTGACATCAAGTGATCCACCTGTCTCGGCCTCTCGAAGTGCTAGGATTACAGGTGTGAGCCACCACACCCAGCCTCCATAAGCATTTGCTACGTGAACAAACAAGTTTTCTTTTTTGTTGGGTCTCTGCCTGGTTTTGGTATCAGGATGATGTTGGTCTCATAAAATGAATTAGGGAGGATTCCCTCTTTTTGTATTGTTTGGAATAGTTTCAGAAGGAATGGTACCAGCTCCTCTTTGTACATCTGGTAGAATTTGGCTGTGAACCCTTCTGAACCTGGACTTTTTTTGGTTGGTATGCTGTTAATCGCTGCCTCAACTTCAGCCCTTATTATTGGGCTATTCAGGAGTTTCAACTTCCTGGTTTAGTCTTGGGAGAGTGCAGGTGTCCAGAAATTTATCTGTTTCTTCCAGATTTACTGGTTTATGTGCATAGAGTTATTTGTAGTAATCTCTGATGGTAGTTTATATTTCTGTGGAATTGGTGGTGATATCCCCTTTATCGTTTTTTATTGCATCTATTTGATTCTTCCCTCTTTTCTTTTATATTTATCTGGCTAGCAGTCTGTCTATTTTGTTGATCTTTAAAAAAAAAACCAGCTCCTGGATTTACTGATTTTTTGGAAGGGTTTTTTGTGTCTCTATCTCCTTCATTTCTGCTCTGATCTTAGTTATTTCTTGTCTTCTGCTAGCTTTTGAGTTTTTTTGATCTTGCTCCTCTAGGTCTTTCCATTTTGACTATAGGTATCAATTTTAGATCTTTCCTCACTCTTATGTGGGCATTTATTGCTATAAATTTCCCTCTACACACTGCTTTGAATGTGTCCCAGAGATTCTGGTATGTTGTGTCCTCATTCTTGTTGGTTTCGAAGAACATCTTTATTTCTGCCTTCATTTCATGGTTTATCCAATTGACATTCAGGAGCCAGTTGTTCAGTTTCCATAAAGTTGTGCAGTTTTGAGTTACTTTCTTAATCCTGAGTTCTAATTTGATTGCACTGTGGCATGAGAGACTATTATGATTTCTGTTCTTTTGCATTTGCTGAGGAGTGATTTACTTCCAATTATGTGGTCAATTTTAGAGTAAGTGTGATGTGGTGCTGAGAAGAATGTATATTCTGTGGATTTGGGGTGGAGAGTTCTATAGATGTCTATTAGGTCCGCTTGTTCCAGATCTGCATTCAAGGCCTGGATATCCTTGTTGATTTTCTATCTCGTTGATCTGTCTAATATTGACAGTGGAGTGTTAAAGTCTCCCACTATTATTATGCGGGAGTCTAAGTCTCTTTGTAGGTCATTAACAACTTGCTTTATGTAATCTGGGTGCTGCTGTGTTGGGTGCGTATATATTTAGGATAGTTAGCTCTTCTTGTTGTATTGATTGTTTTAGCATTATGCAATGCCCTTCTTTGTCTCTTTTGATCTCTGTTGCTTTAAAATCCATTTTATCAGAGGCTAGGATTGCAACCCCTGCTTTTTTTGCTCTCCATTTGCTTGGTAGATCTTCCATCCCTTTATTTTGAGTCTATGTGTGTCTTTGCAAGTAAGATGGGTCTCCTGAATACAGCACACTGATGGGTTTTGACTTTGTATCCAGTTTACCAGTCTGTGTCTTTTGACTGGGGCATTTACAATTAGCATTAATATTGTTATGTGTGAATTTGATCCTGCCATTTTGTTACTGGTTGTTTGTTTTGCCCATTGGTCAATGCAGTTTCTTCACTGCATCATTGGCCTTTACCATTTGGTTCATTTTTGCAGTGGCTGGTACTGGTTGTTCCTTTCCGTGTTTAGTGCTTCCTTCAGGAGCTCTTGTAAGGCAGGTCTGGAAGTGACAAAATCTCTCAGTAATTGCTTGTCTGTAAAGGATTTTATTTCTCCTTCACTTATGAAGCTTAGTTTGGCTGGATATGAAATTCTGGGTTGAAAGTTCTTTTCTTTAAGGATGGTGAATATTGCCCACCCTCACTTGCTTGTAGGGTTTCTGCCAAGAGATCTGCTGTGAGTCTGATGGGCTTCCCTTTGTGGGTGACGTGACCTTTCTCTCTGGCTGCCCTTAGCATTTTTTCCTTCATTTCAACCCTGGTGAATCTGATGATTATGTGCCTTGGGGTTGCTCTTCTTGAGGAGTATCTTTGTGGTGTTCTCTGTATTTCCTGTGTTTGAATGTTGGCCTGCTTTGCCAGGCTGGGGGAAGTTCTCCTGGATAATATCCTGAAGAGCGTTTTCCAGCGTGGATTCATTCTCCTCGTTCTCTTCAGGTACACTGATCAAGCGTAGATTAGGTCTTTTCACATAATCCCATATTTCTTGGGGGGGTTTGTTCATTTCTTTTCACTCTTTTTTCTCTTTCTTGCCTTCTCTTTTTATTTCATTTAATTGATCTTCAATCTGATATCCTTTCTTCTGCTTGATCGATCTGGCTACTGAAACTTGTGTATGCTTTGCGAAGTTCTCGTGCTGTGTTTTTCAGCTCCATCAAGTTGTTTATGTTCTTCTCCAGGCTGGTTATTCTGGTTAGCATTTCGTCTAACCTTTTTTCAAGATTCTTAGTTTCTTTGCGTTGGGTTAGAACATGATCTTTTAGCTCAGAGAAGTTTGCTTCTGTCGGTTCATCAAATTCATTTCTGTCCTGTTTTGTTCTCTTGCTGGTGAGGAGCTGTGATCTCTAGGGGAGGAGAGGCATTCTGAACTTTAGATGATTTCATCCTTTTTGCTCTGGTTTCTTCCTATCTTCATGGATTTATCTATTTTTGATCTTTGAAGTTGGTGATTTCAGATGCGATCTCTGAGTGGATGTCCTTTCTGTTAAAGTTGGGGTTATTTCTCCTGTATAAGGCTTTTGTTGTTGTTGTTTTACACAAGGGTCAGTGCTCCACTTAAGACAGTCTGTCCCTTATTTGCCTGTGAGGCTGAGGCTGGGCTGCCTCGGTCTTGGCCAGGCTGCTGTTTATTCTCCCCCGTGGTTTCTGCTTACACAGGTGAGACTTCCCAATGGTGGGCGTCGTTCCCTCCACCGAGCCCGCTCATCCCCAGATGGAGCCCAATCTGATGTGTTAACTTTAAAACTCTCCCACGAGAGGGCTTCCAATTGCTGGATCTTGTCAGGGTGGGACCTGTCTGGCCATATCATCTGACTCCCCCACTTTCGACTCTCCCCTCTTCTGTGGGACGGGCAGTTCTGTCCCGCAAGCCTTCTTGGTGTTAGTCAAAGTCTCTGCCCAGGTCTGCGCCGACAACTCGAGGCACTGGGCCGGCCAGCGATGTTGCCTGGGTCTGCACTGACAACTCAGGGTGGTTCTCACTTGGCATTTTCCTGAATTGTTGGCTGCAGAAGTCATGGAGTGAAGCACAGTATCTCAATTGGAGTACTGAGGGGGATGAAGACCCCGATCCTCTGTGCCAGATGCACTTCCTGGGTGGGGCAGAGCCCCGCCTTGCCTCCGCTCGCCCTCTTGGGCTACTCTCACCGCCTTTTTTGGGTTCATCCCACTGTTCAACCAGTCCCTTTGAAATGAACCCAGTTCCTCATTCAGAAATGTGGAGATCACTCTCATTCTGTGTCACACTTGCTGGGAACTGCACTCTGGAGAAGTTCCCTTTCAGCCATCTTCAACTTTTTTTTTTTTTAATGGAAGTTTTTGTTGCCCAGGCTGGAGTGCAATGGCACAATCTCAGCTCACGGCAACCTCTGCCTCCCGGGTTCAAGCGAGTCTCCTGCCTCAGCCTCCCAAGTAGCTGGGATTATAGACGTGTGACCCTACATCTGGCTTATTTTGCATTTTTAGTAGAGACGGGGTTTTAGCATGTTGGTCAGGCTGGTCTCAAACTCCCGACCTCAGGTGATCTGCCCACCTCAGCCTCCCAAAGTGCTGAGATTATAGGCGTGAGCCACCGCACTCAGTCAGAAGACTTTTTATTTAGAAAAAATCTATTTCTTCCCTAAGGCTCTGGAATGGTTGGAATACCAGGCTATTAGATCATGGCCAGAGACGCCCATGGAAACTGCTAAGTCAGTCAAGTGTAGATACAGGTATAGGCCTAGGTGAACAAAGCAAGCTAAAGAAAATGCAAAGGTTCAGGAGTCCTGAAAGTTAATGGTCAGGCCCTGCTCCATCCCCACCATTTCATGAGATATGGGACCATGGTCAAGTGATGCTCTTCTTATGCCCCAGTTAGTTTTGGTGGGAACAAAATAAGCTTCAAGTCTGAATGATAGAAGTTTTCCACAATACCAATAGCCGATTAATATTTTTATGAAACATTCTCTGATTCGCCTGGCTTTTTTGTTATGGTTGGCTGGAATATCTGGGAACAAATACCATATAATGTTTTGTATATTTTTTCTTTTTTATTGTGGTAAAATATACCTAATGTACCATTTACCATTTTCAAGTGTACAGTTCTGTGGCATTAAGTATATTCACTCTGTTGCACATGCTCTCTGGTTTAAAGTATACCTACCCTTCCTTTTTTGTCTTTTTTTTTTTTTTAACGACAGACATATTACTAACCTCTCAGTTCCCGTTGATGATACTCTTTGTTTTTGAGAATGGGGTGTGAAATCCACATCCAGGGATGATGCTTGCGGAGCTGAGGGAGCAGGTAATGTGTTACAAACCCCACCGCGCCAGCCAAGGCGAACAGCACGATGCTGAGAAATGGCTGTGATAAAAATGGGCAGGATCTCATTATTTAGCCTAGAGGATGGGGAGAGGGGATGCCCATGAATAATACATAACATCATTGTCCTTCCACTTTTTCCTCTTAAAGGATACACACTCAGTTCTTGTTTCAGGCCTCTGAAAATGTCTTCCTTATACCATTAAATTGGTTCATGTGGTGGAAACCCCTATAAGGAGGAGGGGAGAACTAGCCTTCGGAAGTACAGAGGGCAAGAGAATTATGCCCCTTTGGAATACATTTTAAAAATTTTCTAATGAAGAGGTGAAGAATAACCCACGTAGCTCATAGACGTTTCCTCTATGAAAGGGGGAGTCCATGGATGGACAATATTTTTGTACAGAGACAGCAACTGTCAGTAAGGACCACAGCAGGAATCCCATCTGGAGCTCCCACTTTGTTTTCATAACTGAACATCCTTTTCCCGTAGTCCTTCTGGCTCTGTGACCTCCACCTCACCCCCTGATACAGTGACTCCTCTCTTCTCTACTCATAGTAGAGCACTGTCAGCCTGCCTTATCACTATTAACTGTCCTCACAGTGGATTCCACAAGATGTGCCACCACTCTTGCAAACAAAACAGCTCCCCAGATGTAGGAAAGAGTAAGGATAAAGCAATCGAACCCAATCTGTGATGTGAACCAAATCACATCTTGGACATAACTGTTCACAGCACATGGATACATTCCCTAAGCTTCTCAATGGGCATTTTGTTTTCTTCAGCTGGCTCACGTGTCTTGTCAATACCCTGTAGCTCCATGACAGCTTTGTTATTAAGGACAATAAAGGGGCAGGAAGAGTACAAAGTTGGTGGATACATACTCGCAATGACAGGAATACAGTGCTGGCACTGACTGCAAATGAGAGGACAGCAACCACTGCGCAGACGATGAGATCCCATTTTAAGATATCCATCTGGAAAGAGAAAACCAGCGGTGAAGGCTGCTCTTCATTTCTCTCAGCAACTCTGTGTGACCCGGTAATTCAAGCGACAGGACACTGACCCAGGATAAACTGTTTTTCCAGCTCATCACTTACCTGACACACTCAGTGGCACAAACTGGATGAGCTGTTCACTAGCTCCTGCTTAGGGAATTTCAGGAAGGCTAAGGTGGGCTGGGGGGAGAGTTGTGGAGGAGAGGAATCACACACTGCTAGGTTAGTCTATGTGTGCTAACCATAGAAAGAAGAAAGGTTTTCTACGCGAGTAAGAGGCATGAGGTTCTTATATCTGAACTGTGTTTCCACAAACAGATACCAGATATAAGATTCCCAGAGAGCTCCCCAAAGGGACCTTAATTATTAAGATCTGATAAAGAAGCTCAAAATGCTAATCATCTCTACTGGGCTTTAGGGTGTCTTGGATTTTAGCATTCCAACAACCTGGCTAAAACAAACAGAAGCCTCTTAGACATTTCTTATTGCTTTGGACTAGACCAGATTTTGCATTTTAATTTACCAGTCAGGTCACTGGTGAATTAAAGAAACCACTTCAGAATTATTAAATAAACACATGTATATATACATATATATATATATATATATATATATATATATATGCAATAGGTACACACATTACATGCAGATAATGAAATGTTCCGCAAGTAATAATTTTCCGTACAAAATTGAAGTGTAAGCAGGGGCTAGGGAAAACAAAGCAAAGTTAACCCAAGAATGCTGTGAATGCAGATAGACAGAGAATGGCCTGTTAGCTCCAACCACGCATAATATTGCTGGCTGAACAATCTAAAACAGACATGAGGAACCACCACTTCTTTTCTCTCTATAGAGGCAGATTAGTTATAGTACACAATTATTGATCATTTGAAGGTATCACACTGTTACCTGAAAATTCTGAAACCATCAATACATTTATACCTCCCTTTCTTATATTGAAGGGAATTATGCCTCTTAAATCATTGTTTTGACTGTCATTTACCAGAAATTTATACAGAATATATACCGCCATTTCCCTGTACCCACCCCTTGACCACTTTTTGCTTTTCTTGTTTTTTAAATTAAAATGTGGGGTTTCTTGTAAGTCATGCTCCTTCCTGGCTTGCTGACTGTATTATCATCTAAAGTGATAAAAAGAAACAGTGAAAAAGTCAGGATCCTAGATTTATTCATAGTAATTAATAGTAATCCTATTATTGACCAAGGATAACCACAGAAATTTAATTCTGAATCTATATGTTTGTGATCAGAGGAATTCACCGAAAATTTACTTTAGTAATAGGCCATATATTGCTTCCTGTCATTCCAATGCTTAAAAAAGGCCAGACCTTTCTAGAGGAACATTCTGTAGTTCACTGCATCTTTAGGCTGTGGGGGAGATGTTAATTTTTCTCTCCTATTTTTCATTGACATGGTTTTATGCCATTTAAAAATTAATGAATGTTTATCTGAAAGAAGATAAACATTTTCCCAAATAGTCTATTTTAAAATCATTTGTCATGTTTAATTGACTACTCATCTTTGTCTAAAGTCAAAGTAGTTGGCCATGAATATGACTGGTATGGATGTGAAAGAAAGGGAACCTTACACACTGTTGGTAGAAATGTATATTGGTACAGCCATCATAGAAAGCAGTATGGGGAGTTTCTTCAAAAAACTGAAAATAGAACTACTATATGATCCAGCAATTCCACTACTATATGTTATTCAGAGTAAATAAAATCAGTATGTTGAATAGATATCTGCACTCCTAGGCTTAATGCAGCTGGAGTGGGGAGGAGGGAAGGCTGTATTTCTAAGTTTCTTAAAGCAGGAGCAGGAATGAACTTGAATTATTGTTAATCTTTTTTCACAGTTGGATGATATATAGGAATTCCTCTGTGATTTTCATCAGTGTCATGAGTATCCCATGTAAATACAGACCATTACACAGTCTTTCTCTATTTATTAAAATGTTCTCTCCACCCATTTCTTTTCTATATTATAATTTCTAAATAGCTTTATTGAGATAAAATTGACACACCAAAAAGCCACACTTATTTAAAGTGCACAACTTAAGCCGAGTGCTGTGGCTCCTGCCTGCCATCCCAGCACTTTGGGAGGCCAAGACAGGTGGATCACTTTAGGTCAGGAGTTCAAGACCAGCCTGGCCAGCATGATGTAACCTGTCTCTACTAAAATACAAAAATTAGCTGGTTGTGGTGGCTCACACCTGTGGTCCAAGCTATTGGGAGGCTGAGGCAGGAGAATCGCTTGAACCTTGGAGGCCGAGGTTGCAGCGAGCCGAGATCACACCACTGCCTCCAGCCGGGGTGACAGAGCGAGACTCTGTTTCAAAAAAAAAAAAAAAAAAAAAAAGTATACAAAGTAACAAGTTTATATATATTTTTTTACACATATATCCCCATAAAACCATAACCAGAATTAAGATAATCAGCATATCCATTACACCCCAATGTTTTGTCTTTTGCTTCTTCCTAATCTATCCCTTTCCTCACTATAGCTTTGACTTTCTCTCTCAAGTGATCCTCCTGCCCTAGCTTCTTGTTTTCATTTTCTATGTTATATAAATAGATTCATAAAACATGTATGGTCTGGCTTCTTTCATTCAGTGTAATTATTCTGAGATTCATCTATGGTATTGTCTGTGTCAATAGTTCATTCATTTTCATTGCTGAGTAGTATTCCTCTGTATGGATATACCACAATATATTTATCTATTACTTGTGGGTGGACATTTGAAATTTTTCCCAGTTTTTGGCTATTACAAATATAGCTGCAACAAATATTCATGACCATTTCTCTGGACATGTTATTTCTTTTCTCTTGTGTAAACACCTAGAAGAATGGCTGGGTTATGTGGTAGGGTTAGTCTTAACTTTTTAAGAAACTGCCATAATCCAATTAAAAATTAGGCAAAGAACTTGAATAGACATTTCTTTTAAAATGAGACATACAAAGGGCGAAAAATAATTTAAAATGTTTAACATCACTAATAATTAGGAAAATGCAAATCAAAACCATAATGATATACCATCTCATCCCAGTTAGAATGGTTATTATCAACAAATGCCGATATGGATGTGAAAGAAAGGGAAACTTACACAGTGTTGGAAGCAATGTCTATTGGTACAGCCATTATAGAAAGCAGTATGGCGACTTTCCTCAAAAAATTGAAACTAGAACTATCATATGATCCAGCAATTCCACAACTGTGTATTATTCGAAGCAAATAAAATCAGTTTGTTGAAGAGATATCTGCACTCCCAGTCTTAATGCAGCATTATTCACAACAGCCAAGATATGAAATTAACCTAAGTGGTTATAAGCCAATAAATATATAATATATATATCATCACATTTTATATATGATATCACATTTTTATATATGATGCATGTTAAGGTCACAGCAAGGCTGTGTATATGTATAATATATACATATATGATAATATATGTATATATTATCATATATACATGTATCATGTATATATGATACATGTTAGGGTCCAGCAAACCATGGACCCCCTCCCCATTCTTTCCTGCTAAGCTGAGCTCACAACAAAAACAGCCTCAAGCCTTGCAAACAGGGCACCTGGGTTCCAGGATGTGGTTGCACCTGGCTCTCGAACCCAGGATGGTGACTCAATTAAGCAGAATATTAGCACCTAAGAACCAAGATGTGGTTTTTCTTAGAATAGCACCTGGCTACCTGCACACCCCCTATATAACTCCCATAGTCTGTAAGCCAGGCTGCTGCCTTCACTGCCTGTGGTGAGGCAGCCAGCCTGGCAGGTTGAAATAAACTTGCTAAATCTGATCCTAGGTCTGCCTCTCCATCCTTTCGGTCAACCTTACAATATATATGATATACATATCACATATAGAAAATGTGATACACATACACACACACCCCACCATGAAATACTATTATTCATAAAAAAGAATGTAATCCTGTCATTTTGCAGCAGTGACATGGATGAACCTGGAGGACATTATATTAAGTGAAATCAGACAAACACAGAAAGACAAATACAACATGAGTTCACTTATTTGTAGAATCTAAAAAAGCCAACCTCATAGAAGTACAGAGTGGAATAGTGGTTTGTAGAGGCTGGGGAGGGGAGAAGGAAGGGAGAGGACATATCGTTAAATGAGTACAAAATTATAGTTAGAAAGAATAAATTCTGGTGTTCTATCAGATAGTAGGAAGACAACAGTAACAATATCATAATGGATATTTCAAAATAACTAGAAGAGAGGATTCTGAAAATTCTTACCACAAAGAAATGATAAATAAGTGAGGTGACATTTTAAATACCATCATTTCATCATTGCACAATGCATACATGTATGAAAACATTACAGCGTACCCCCATAAATGTGTACAAGTGTCAATTGAAAGCAAAATTAAAAAAAGAAACTGCCAAGCTGTTTTCAAAGTAGTTGTAGCTATGTTACATTCTCAATAGCAGCGTGTGTGAGTTCCAGTTGTTCCCTAGTCTTGTCAATAGTTTTTAAAATTTTAACTATACTAGTGAATGTTTGTCTCCCAGGGCACATTTTGCAATATCTGGAGACACTTTGTTTTTATAATTTGAGGAAGGGAAGAAATAATACTGCCATTTAATGGGTAGAGACCAGGGATGCAGCTAAACATCCTGCAATGCACAAGACAGCCCCCACCTCCCCCACAGCCAAGGAAATACTGTGAGGCTCAAAATGTCAACAGTGCTGAGGTTGAGAAACCTTAATGGAATGGCATCTAACTGTGGTTTTAATTTGCTTTTTCCAATGGCTAATGATGAACATCTTTTCATGTTCTCAATTTAAAATACTATTTATAATAGCAACGAAAAATGTACTAGGTATAAATTTGAGAAAAAAATATGTACAAGTCAAAACTACCAAACATCAGTAAAGAAATGAGGGAAACCAAACAGAGAAACTAAAGAGAGAAACTAAAGAAATAAATGGGGAGATATACTGCATTCCTGGATTTGAAGATTCAGTATTTTTAATAAGTCAGTTCTCACAAAACTGATTGATAAATGCAATGCAAGTATAATGAAAATTCTAGCAGAATTTTTTTTTAGAAAGGGACATGCTAATTTAAAAATGTATATAGAAGTACAATAGACCTAGAATAGCTAAACGACTTTGATAAAGAAAAGGTTGGAGGACATACAATACCTGGGTTTCAAGGTTTATTACAAAGCTACAGTAACTATGGTATTGGGGGTATTGGTACAAATACACATCTAGATCAATGGAAAAGAATAAAGTGTCCAGAAAGAGGCCACAACAGATATATGATCAATAGATTTTCAACAAAAGGGCAATGGTGAAATGACAAATCCCCTAAATGAGGAAAAGGATAATCTTTTCTATGAAAGGTGCTGGAACAATGGAATAGCCATCTACAAAAAAATAAAATAAAATAATAACGAAAACACTTACTTTGCTGCACATACAGAAATTAACACAAATCATGAACCTAACAAACCATCAAACTGTTCAAAGCAACTGTAAGAGGAAATCTTAATGATCCTGGATTTGGCAAAGATTTCTTAAATGCGGAACTAAAAGTTTGAACTGTAAAAGAAAAAAAATAAATTGGACATCACAAAAATGTAAAACTTTTGCCATTCAAAAGACACTTACAAAAAGGCAAAGACTAGGAAAAAAACATGCTACTCATAAAACCCACATTCAACAAAGGACATTTACCTATAAACAACACTCTCCTACATCCCCAGCTGCACATGGGAAAAAGTTCTGAACAAGACGCTTCACTGAAGAAGATATACAGATGGCAAATGGTAATTACTGAGATTTTTGCTCTTGATGCTAATTAATGAAACTAGACTGCTCTCCTAATATTGCTGAAAATAACATCAGCAAAATAAAAAGGAAATGGTTGTTCTTCCCGAAAGTCACCAAAAAGCAGATATTATATGAGAATGTAGATTGGTGCAGCCATTACGAAAATAATATGGAGGTTCTAAAGAAATTCAAAAATAGGCCAGGTGTGTTGTTTCGAGCCTGTAATTCCAGCACTTTAGGAAGCCAAGATGGGAATTCTGCTTGAGGCCTGGATTTCATGACCAGTCTGGGCAACATAATGGGACCCATCTCTATATTTTAAAAAAAAGATATTAAAAACAGAACTACCATGTGCCCCAGTAATCCTTCTTTAGGCATATACCCAAAGGAAATGAAATCACCATGCCATAAATGTAGGACTGTGCTACCATGTGTACTGCAGCACTATTCACAATAGCCAAGATACGGAAACAACCTGAGTGTCTGTCAACAGATAAATAATAGATAAAGAAATTACAATACATATGTAAATAGAATATTATAAAAAGAGACATCCTCCCATTTGCCACAACATGGATGAATCTGGAGCACATTTTGCTAAGTGAAATAACCCAGACACAGAAAGACAAATACTGCGTGATTTCACTTGCATGTAGAATCTAAAAGAGAGAGAGGGGAGAGAGTCAAATAAACAGAGATAGAGAATAAAACAGTAGTTAACATGGGGATGGAGGAGGTAGAGATGGGGACATGTATGTTAGAAATTATGCAGTAGCAGATATATAGGATAAACAACTCCAGAGATCTAATGTACATGAGAACTGTAGTTAATAAAACTACTATATTTGGGATTCCTGAGAAATAAGTAGATTTTAGTTGCCCTTGCCACAAAAACAAGTAAAAATGGGTAACTATGCGAGACGATAGATATGATAACTTACTTCACTATAGTAACCATTTTACTGTCTGTGTATCTCATGCTATTGTTATATACCTTAAATATACACAATAAAATCTATTTTCTTTAAAATAAAAATACTATTTTTAAAAGAAATCTTGTGAGACACCTGAACTTCAGAACTTGCAACTCTGTCCTGTGAAAGCAGCCTTTAACACTCTAAAAAGTTTGTAATTTTGGTTGGTTTTCTTGTTAAATAACATTTTGCTCATTTAAATGTATATTATTATACCTTTCCACCTTCTATAAGACATAAATATGTGAGTTTTTTTCAGATAGGTATATTTTATTTTAATCTTAGTTTTGTAATATAAAAAGAGAATTACTAGTACTGCCCCCTTTCTTCACATGCTTGAAGGTTACAAAAATCTGTTTCCTTTTAATAAATGTCCTGTGTCTTAACAGTGAATTGTACTGTGTTAGATCTTATAAAAATGAGTGTGAAAGGGAATGTTCTGTAAAAATGCAAACTTAGGTCTTTGTAATTTTTATTATTAATTAATTTTCCCATTATAGAATAACATAATAACACTGCAACACCCTAGAACATAGAGGAGAGGGGAAAATCATTCACAATCATTATAGCCTGACATTAATAGTATTAGCATTTTTGTATTTTCTGAGCCATTATTTTTCCTGTGGATGTTAAACCATGGCTCTAGCTATAATCAATATGTATATAAATATTTCTATGCATATTTTATAAGGGTCTAATCTTAGTGTGCAAATAATTTTCTACCTTTTCTACAGTACTTTCTTTTGTAAGCTATAGCTATATATATATATATATATATATATTGTTTGTATAGGCTCACTAATATCATTTAGTGGCTAATTTTCCATCTTGTGATGTCATACACATATACAGATACAAACACATACAATGCCATAATGATACTCAAAACATTAATTTAGTGAATGAAATTTAATGACTCATAGTTAATGCAAATATCCCTTGACTGCTACTATTAGGTTGCCTTCCATTGTTTACCATGATGAATTATGCTGAAATCATTATCTTTATGTACCTAAAACTTTTTTCATATTTTGAATTAATTTCCTAGAAAAACTATCAAATAGATTACTCTATCATAGGTTTACAATCGTTGATAAATGATGCTTTTCCAGATGATTGTAATAATTTACATAAACACAAATGATGTCTAAGAGATTCCATCTTGACACAATTGGCACCATCACTAATTTTTCCAGTGCTAATGGTGTGTACAAAAAAGGCCATCTCATTTAAATTTGCATTTTTAATTCATAAGAAGGGTAATTATTTCATACATTTACTTTTATGTATGTAGATAATTTGTTCCAAAATTTTATATAAAATTTCAAATTGTTTCATTCTGGAGCTCAGATATATATGTATTTGTATATAATTATATACAAATGATACACATATAGTTTGCCTATAGGGTTTTAAAAATCAAATTATAAAGATTGTTGGTATTAGAAAGATAACTTTGCTAAGTTTGCCACAAATATGGCACCAAATTATTTAAATTTTACAACCTTTTTTTTTTTTACATACAGAAGTTTAAAATTTTTATGTTCTTAAATCTAATTCAAGGTATTGTTGTGTGTGTTATTTATTTTATGGATCCTAAGTCTGAAAATCATTTCTCTATAAATTTTGGATAAATATTTGATTTTACTTAATATCTTTGTTTGAAAATTTCTTTTACATTTTTTTTTTTTTTTTTTTTGAGACAGAGTCTCACTCAGTCACCAGGCTCCAGGCTGGAGTGCAGTGGCGCGACCTTGGCTCACTGCAACCTCCGCTGCCCGGGTTCAAGCATTCTCCTGCCTCAGCCTCCCGAGTAGCTGGGACTACAGGCGCGCCACCACGCCCAGCTAATTTTTTTGTATTTTTAGTAGAGACGGGGTTTCACCTTGTTGATCAGGACGGTCTCGATCTCTTGACCTCGTGATCCGCCCGCCTCGGCCTCCCAAAGTGCTGGGATTACAGGCGTGAGCCACCGCGCCTGGCCCGTTCTTTTACATTTTTAAAATGTGACACAAGTAACCATAAAGTGCATATAATAAGAATGTACATTTTAATATTATAAAGTGAACACCTCTGTAACCACCAACTAATTCAATAAATCTAATATTTCCAGCATTCTAGAAGCTTCTTGCATGTGGCTACCTGATCAAAAATTCTTCTTTCCCCCTCCTGGAGGTTCCCATCAATGATCCTGACTGATGAAAATCATTTTCTTCCTTAAAAAAAAAATTATTTCACTACTTAGGTATGCAACTGTAAGCTGTTTGATTTTGTCCATTTTTACCTAATATATTGTACCATACTATATACATTATTTTGTGTCATGCTTCCTTTGCTCAACATTATGTGATTAAGATTCACCCATGCATTGCATTTAGCTGTATTAAGTTCATTTCCTTTGCTACAGACTACTCATTTGGCACTTCCATGAACAAGTGCTATTATGAACAATTTTATATGTGTATTTTGGTGCAAATGTGCAAGATTTGCTCCAGAATAAGTACCTAGGAGTTGAATTGCTGGCTGCAGTCTATTCACATCTTAAACTTTATGTTACCAAACTTTTTTCCAAAATGTGTATACTAATTCACACCCCCACCAGCAATACATGAGAATTCTCTTGCTCTACACTTGTCAACACTTAATATTGTGAGAACTTTACTTTTTTTTTTGGACTGGTAGTTTTGAAATGGTAAGTCAGTGTGATTTTAATTTGGAGTTTTCTGATAATTAATGAGGTTGCCCATATATTCATGTTTTTGGCCATTTATATTTCCTCATTTGTGAAGTGTATGCACAAGTCTTCTGCCTATTTTCAATGGAGATATCTGGTTTTCTTATTGATTTAGAGGAATTTTATATTCATCTAGACACTAGTCTCTTTCTGTATACTTCAAAATAATCAATCAAAGGTCATAATTGTAATAAATTTGAATCTTTTGTGTTGTTTAAAAAATTATTTCCTACACTGATATCATAAAGGTAGTTTCCATTATTATGACTCGAAGTGCTTTCAGGTTTTATTTTCTCATATGTAGGCTTATAATTTACCTGGAATTGACTTTTAAGTATAGTTTGACATAGTGGTCCAACTTCATTTTGTTATTTATGAATAACTTCTACTTTTTAGTTTTCTATTTTTCCCTCTGTATGGAATTGGAAGCTACATGCTTTGTTCCTATTCCTTTAGTAGTTGCACAAAACATTCCAACATGCATACCTAATTTATCAAAGATTGAAGTTAATGGCACAGGCTGAGCAGCCCTCATCTGAAAATCCAAAATCCAGAATAATTCCTTTCTTTGAGTGTCATGTTGGTGCTCAAAATGTTTTGGATATTAAAGCATTTCATGTTTTGGATTTTTGGATTAGGGACATTCAATCTGTATCTTTATTCTTTTCCTGGACATTACTAAAACCTCTGACCACTTGAAGTTCATTTCTCCTCTCGTCCAAACTTGTATGTTATTATAGTCATGTATTTAATTCTACCTTACATTTTTGAAGCCAACTATGTAGCCTTATCATGGTTTTATGCAGCTAATATTTATTCAGATTTGCTGATGTATCTGCCACTTTCTTTTCTTTTTATTCACTTGCAAATCAAACCTTCCATCCAAGATCACTTTGTTTTTTCCTTTTTTTCTTTTCTCCTCAAATTACTTTTACCACAAGATCACTTTCTACTGAAAAATACCTTCAGAATTACATATAATGAGGATCTATGAGCTTTTATTTTTCTAAAATTTATTTTGCCTTTATCCTTAAAAGATACTTTCACTAGGAGTAAAGTTCTAGCTTGGTAGTTACTTTCTTTATACATCATTAAGTATATCAAACAACTGTCTTCTGGCTTCTATGATGGCTCTTGATAAGGGAGCTTGCAGTCTGACATTCATTTTATGTAATCTGTTCATTCTGTTTACTTGCTTTAAGTTGGTCGTGTGCTTGGCATACTGCAGTTTCACTATGGCTTGTCTGGTGTGGATTCTTTCTTCTTTAATTTACCCTACTTGTGATTCACTGAAATTCCTGAATCACAAGATAAATGTCTTTCATCAACTCTGGTAAACTCTCAGATATTATCTCATCAAATATTGATTATGTTTCAGTCTCTCTTTTTCTAGGAATTCTCATTATATATATTTTAAATCTTTCACTCTATCCTTCAAGTCATTTCTCTTTCATATTTCTTGACTTTTTTTGTCAATTAGTATTATGTTCTGAGGACTTTCTTCTCTCTTTATCTTTCAGTTCACTAATTCTCTCTTCAAAGGTATCTAATCTCCCAAGTGTTGGGTGGTGTGGTGGTGTATATTTCAATCAATTCACTTGTTTTCTTGTTTAGAAAATTCTATTTGGCTCTCTTTCAAAGATGCTGGATTGTTTTAAATATTTTCTATGGTCTGTAAACTTTAAAGCTTGCCTTTTAACTTCTTTAAGCATAATAAGTATAGTTGTTTTAAATCTGTGTCTGATACTTCTAGTATCAAGTATTCGCAGACCTGTTTCTGTTGGTTCCTTATTTCCATACGTAGGTTAAAAAATTTTTACAGTAAGCTGTGCATTTTACCTCAAAAAAATGGTTTGGGAAACACTTGAAAAAGGGAATCTTCTAGAGAGGATTCATGTTTGTTTATGCCATGAGGTGTTTTCAGTTGGGGATCACATTAAACTATCTTCATAAATTGAGGGCTTTGCTGCCATCTAGTTGTTTGAACTTGTGCTGCAAATCCATGCAAACTTACAACTTCTCAAGGATTCTCTTGTTGTTTCACTCAATCATGAGGTGAGACTGCTTGCACTTCCTCGCGTGGAGGGTAGTAGAGCTGGCTTCCTGAGAATCATCTTTACTCTCAGAATGTGACACTTTGGCGTCCCAGGCTGATGATCCATGGTCTGGCATTGGATATCCACCTGGGCTCCAATTCCTGTTCTCCGTATTTGAGGTTGGAAAACAAGGCTTAGGTCCCCAGGTTGGACAGATGCTCTTGGGGCAAAAGCAGCTTCCTGCCCTGCTTCCTCCAGGTACTCCTGTTCACTCAGATTTTTAGTTGATAATTAATTCCTTATTATTTTGTCAGTTTTTTGCTACATTTAAGAAGGGTTTTTTTTTGTATTTTATTCTTAATTTTTATTTTTAATCAGCAGTAGCCTGCTATAATATCAGAAATGAAAAAGTCCCATGTGACTCTCCTCCTTTCCTTTTCCCTCTTCCTCTCCCTCTCACTTTTTGAAACTCTGAAATCCCTCTCATTTACACGGGTGTCTGGTGAGGGACTAGAACATAAGATTCTTTTTTTATTCCCACTGCTAAACAATTATCTCAACACTAGACTCTGAAAATCAATTTTTGATTGTGACATTTAATTTTCACATAACACGTTCATAAGAGTCTATCTCCTTTCTGTGTTTTTTTCATCCACTAATCCCATTCTCTGATCTTGGATAGTCTCATATCTCATATTTTTTTCTGATTATTCAGTCTTAACTCTTTTGTTGTTGTTGTTTTCTTTTTTTAAGACGGAGTTTCACTCTTGTTGCCCAGGCTGGAGTGCAACGGCGTGATCTTGGCTCATTGCAACCTCTGCCTCCCAGGTTCAAGTGATTCTCCTGCCTCAGCCTCCTAAGTAGCTGGGATTACAGGCCTGTACCTGGCTAATTTTAGTAGAGATGGGGTTTCACCACGTTGGCCGGGCTGGTTTGCAACTCCTGACCTCAGGTGATCCACCCGCCTCGGCCTCCCTAAGTGCTGAGATTACAGGCATAAGCCATTGAACCTAGCGATTGCTTCACTCTTAAGTCTAAAAGTGCGAAATTCCTTTTTCTTATGCTTCTTTCTCAAGTTTTTAAAAACTATTAACTGCTATTCTCCTAAAGGAACCTTAGAATCATTTCTCAATATTGGGAATATAACGCTGTACTTAGTAGTTCGTTCACTGCTGAAGTTCACTGCTGTAGTTAGTAGTAGTTTACTGCTGTAGTTAGTTTACTTTATTTGTGACACTAGTTAAAATCATTTCCATTATGAATTCAGATATTTTGTTGGTACTGTGAGCTGGATCACATTTTCACAGGTTATTTCTGGTATGTTAGATAGTTCTTGCTTTTCTAAATTTTCTTTTTTCTGGTCATATTTATAAATCCTCTTATTAATCATAGTTATTATGGTTACATAGTATGCACAGTAAAGTTGTATATACATATAATCACCATTTTTTCTCTTTACTCTTTTCTCTTTACTAGTTTGCTCTCTATTTTATATATACAAAATATATAGATTAAAAATATATTAATATGTATACAGAGAGAGCAAACTATTAATATTGAATATTGTCTTAGAAGTTCTGGCCAGTGTAAGGCTGCAAAGAGAAAACAATGAAAAATTTATATACAAATTTTTGGATTTATGGTAAATAAATTTATGGTAAATCCATGCATGTTTAACTAAGAAATATCTTAGTTCTTCATATACTGAACATTTTGAATTCACCGTGGCATTTTATATAGTACTTCACACTCCAACTCCCAAAGGAAGTTTAAGAAGCCCTGCATGGTGGCTCATGCCTGTAATCCCAGCACTTTGGGAGGCCGAGGCAGGCGGATCCCCTGAGGTTGGGAGTTTAAGACCAGCCTGACCAACATAGAGATACCCTGTCTCTGCCAAAAATACAATATTATCCGGTCGTGGTGGCGCACACCTGTAATCCCACCTACTCTGGAGGCTGAGGCAGGAGAATCGCTTGAACTCAGGAGGTGGAAGTTGTAGTGAGCTGAGCTGAGATTTTGCCATTGCATTCCAGCCTGGGCAACAAAGTCGAAACTCTGTCTCAAAAAAAAAAAAAAAAAAAAAGAGCCCTGGTCCAACATTCCACATCTAGCAGCATGGGACAAAAAAAAAGATCTGGATATTATAACCAATGATTTAGGAAAAATCTGTTTGAATTTTATACATAAAAATTAAATAGGCATTTTTGTTTGTTTGTTTGTTTTTAGGAACAGAAGAAAATTGATACAGTGAAACTAACAAATCTAAACATAATAAAGGATGTTGAAAATGATGATGTGAAAGTTAAAAACTTACAGTCTGTGCTAATAAGACCTACAGAAAAAGACTAACCAGGCAAACCACTAGTAGAAAGTTTATATCTTTACTAAGTAATGGATTTGGGTGACAAACTTTGTGTGCATAACTTATCTTGCTCATATGCAAACGTATAGACCCATTGGTATAACTCTGATTGTAGATCAGTGTTTCTTGAAGTACAATCTGTGGATCACCTAAACAGAATCACCTGGGTGAACATTCTTGCTAAAATGAAGATCCTCAGACCCCCTCACAGGCCAAATGAATCAGAATAGGGGAGGGAGGGCTAGAAACTAAAACCAAATGAGGCTCCCTAAGGGCTTCTCATACAAACTAAAATTTAAGGAAAGAGAGAGAGACTGACAGAGAAAATAAGAGGTGGAGAGAGATACAGAGAAACTAAATCAGAGACAATGAGGAGGGGGGTTTTATGCTTGCACTGTGTCACAGAAGGTATTATATATCAGACTCTAAAAGCTGAATGTGATATTCCCATTAAAATATTATAATGAGGCCAGAGACTTTTCAGAGAAATGAACACAAACATCTTATTAAATCACCTAACAAGCTATGTGCTCCACACTGTACAAAGCATTTCGAAGGGTATGAAAACCAAGGGAGGCAAAACCTAGCCCATCACATCTAATTATACCAATGAAATACTATCAACAGCTGCTGGGCACATTTCTTGTCAAATTTCTTTGTAATTCCTACATTATTTTTCATTGCAATAAATCATAAAATAGAGATGCATCTCCGTTAGTCATGAAATCAGGGAAGACTGAAGGGCATAGTTTTTCTCAGATATTCACCAGGAGACTTTTAGGTACACTCTCGGCAACCCTATGGCTTTTACAGAAAATGTTGTGGGAATTTCAGTTTGATCTTCTCCCTGCAACTCTCCTGGTATAAATACTACAGGTCAGGTTGAGGATGCCAGGCTTATGTCAAATATTTCTCTTTTTTTTAGCTGCCATCTCAGCAGGCCCAGCTGCTTCAACTTTTAACCTGCTTTTAAATGTATCTCTGCTCTTAAAATTCATGAACTATGCCCTTACTCATATTAAATGATTTGTCCTTTAATTCCCTTGTGGTGGAAAAAAAAAAGCCTCAATACATTAGCTTGAATTGTGACCACACTCAAAGGCACAAAAGCTGAGTATGAATTTTTTTCAAGCCTATCATGTTGGCTGTGAGTCCTGTACATTGTCTCGAAATGGCAGACTGCGACTCAACTTGTCTAAATTCCATGAACTGTACTGAGCACCCACTAGAACACCAAGCATTGGCTCTGTGGATATCAAGACAAATGAGACACAATCCTGGCTGAATCAACAGACTATTCCCTTTTCCTTTTATCTGTCATTCCTAAGAAAACCAGGAAAATTGTGAGTAAAGGACATCAGACGGCTCCAAGCTCAATATTCAGATGTATGGAAGCTTCCACAATTAATGACCATTGCTTTTCAAAGTATGAATGTTTGTAAGTTGATATCAAAGAAACTACATCTGCGAAAAGAATGTTTGAAGCTGTCCAGAGCCATTTTCCTGGTGAACAAGGAAATGACATCATTATTTTGTAGCTATAGGATTCTCCTGTTTCTTCCTTCCTCTCCTTCCTTTACTTCTCCCGTGCTCCACCCAGTGTGGTTGTTCCCTTCTCTGTGACCCAGCCATAAGTCTAAAGCCCAAGGGCCCCAAGCAATGGCTGTGCAGACATCAACTTTGAAAGAGTGCTCTGAACCAAGCATGGCGCTGAGGGGGAGAAGATGGGGAAGAGCTGTGTGTGAACCACATCAGGAAGGCAGGTTGGCTAAGCATTTATCTGACAAGCTTCCATTTGTGCAGAGCCCACCTGCTGTTTGGTGCCAGTAATAGGCAAAACTGACTGAATGTGATTCATGTGACGATCCTGGCAAACTGCAGCCAACTGAGGGCCACCTGAGCGCCCATCAGTGTGTGCACAACAGCCACCATTAAGATGCTCTAAAGGGCTGCACCTGGCAGGCAGCTCAACAGCCCAGTGTGTCAGGTACCCAGCTGAGATGTTCTCTGTCCTAGTCCTTCTCATGTCCACCTGTCTAGAGCCCCACTGACAGCCTGAGCTCTGTTGAAAAGGTAAGGCCCTCCTATATTACATTACACAAGGCAAATGTCTCACCACTGAATCTTTCATCTTCCTGGGGGAGAGGGTCAGCAGATGACTCTTCCAGATTTTGATGTAAAAATTTAGGAAACAGTCTGCATTGCATGAAGGACCTGAAAGTGGAAAAACACACAGATTTCACTTTATCAAAGGTGTTCTTGGGACAGTGTTTTCAGTAAATAACTTCACTTTAGATCTCACACCCACACATGACAAAAGCAAGTGCTCTCTTCGTTTAAAAATTTATAATAGGCCGTGTGTGGTGGCTCACGCCTGTAATCCCAGCACTTTGGGAAGCCAAGGCAGGTGAATCACAATGTCAGGAGTTGGAGGCCAGCCTGGCCAACATAGTGAAACCCCATCTCTACTGAAAATACAAAAATTAGCTGGGTGTGGTGGCATGCGCCCGTAATCCCAGCTACTCGGGAGGCTGAGACAGGAGAATCGCTTGAACCTGGGAGGCAGAGTTTACAGTGAGCTGAGACTGTGCCACTGCATGCCAGCCTGGGCAACAGAGTGAGACTCCGTCTCAAAAAATATATATATGTACACACACATACACATACACACATACACATACACACACACACATATAATAAAAAGAGGTGCATGTTCAAGTGATCATAAAGATAGTGTTTTGATTTGTAAATTTCACCCTAATGAGAGCAGTCAAGTACCTTAGCAGTATCATCTCCCCTCTACTGTCAGCAGTGGGACATGGGGAGGTCCTCCATCTCTGCCAGCCCATTAGGGCTTCATCTTCACAAACAATTAGTGGCGGAAAGTGAACATTACAGTAATACAATTGACACTAAAAATTGTGAGAACCACGTTTAGCTTTTCCCCATTTTTCATGCCTTTCATACTGCTGCATCTAATAGCCTAAAATTATGATGTCTCTGGTCCTCCAAGAGTTATGGTTATCTTAAATCAAAATCTTTCATAAATTTAAACACATTACATAAGACGCTACTGTCAATACCTGAAACTCCCTTTGGCATCACATGAACAATTTCCAGTGCCAGAGTACACGTTACCAAAGACATAAAGATATGATTAAAGGGAAGATTTTAACATATACTTTCATGTTACTCAGGATCACATTACATACATTTTAACACTTCGGTGCAAATCTCACTTTAAATTCAGAGCTGAGAACAACAACAAAAAAACAATAAAATAAAACAAGAACCTTTCCTTTCAGAGGTGCTGGTTTAGTCTCTAGGATAACTGCCTAGAGTAAATGCAGGGATGCAGCTTAAAGGATCTAGAAAGGTATTGTTGAAGTGGTAGCTTCTCACCCGACTCACTCAAGGGGAAGTCACCACAGGGCTTGAGTGCTATTGGCCATCTGTTCCTGCCATTGTTCATTTTACTCCAAAATCAAAAGAGCAAAGCTAAAATGTTTGCTGGATGTTCACTTTTAATTGTTACTAGTTTCTAGCTGGTCCTGTATTTCTCCAGCCCTCCTCTAGTGAGTGACCAGCTAGTTTAATAATGAGAGTCAAATCACAATGGGCAGTGAATTGTCCTCTCCCCCACATCAGTCAGGGCACAAAGCTTTGGGAACCACAAGCCCCTGCTCAGTGATGACAGAGCATAGGCGTAGATAACTCACATGAGCACAGATGGGTCACTGCTCTGCCGGCTCAGATGGTAGGAAAGGGCAACCAAGAGGCCACAGAAGGCTGAAAACAGCGCCGGGATGTGTTGCGTGCTCCACGGTTCCTAAAGTAAAGACGTCAGTTAGCCAAGTCATTTCACAACTGCGTGAATAGCACAATCTCTGTATCAAACATTTAGAAACATCCCCCAAGTCTAGCTGGATGGATGAGTTATTCCTGTGATCATTCCTGCCCGTGGACATATAAGCATCTGGTAGGCAAACAAAAGGTCACCCTGTTGATTTATAAACATTGATTTTGATAAGGGATTGGGGTGGGGGAGTTTTGACTAAATGTACATACTTATAAGAATAAAACTAAATCTTTCCTGAAATTAAGCTTAGGATTTTTTATAGAATGTAATATTAAACATGTGTCACTCTTCTTAATTCAACATAATAATAACAATTATAATAATTGTATTTCTCAATATTTATTAATTGATGGTCTAAATGGCTTAAGAAGGGTAAAAATGGCATAAGAGATTAAACAGACTAACAAACTAAAAAATTGATAAAGATTAAAGATAGTCAGTTGAAAGATTTCCAGTGCCAGACTACACATTACCAAAGACTTAAAGATATGATTAAAGGGAAGATTGTAATGTATACGTTCACGTTACTAAGGATTACATTAAATACATTTTAACACTTTGGTGCAAACCTTACTTTAAATGGCATAAGTGAAGAAAGAGCAAAGTTATTTGAAATGAAAAGAGACAGGCACTTCAGGTTTAATTTGATAGAAGCACAGATGTCAGTTATCAACATATTGTACTTGGCCTGGCAGAGCAGAACTTGGGAAATACATGTTACCAGCCCAAGCAGTGTGGTGGCCTGGGACTCCAGCTCTCCTTCCACACACACCTGCTGCTCCCACCAACACAAACATGTCTCTCACATGCCAAGAAGAAAATGTCTACATATTAACCTTCTCAATCACCATCAATGGAATCACTGATCCCTTCCGAAAGCTGAATAATTTAGTCAAGAAATTAAATACTTTTCTCTCAAGATTTGTTTTCTTTTAAAGATGGGTTGTCAACTGGGTTTACAATGAAATCTACAAATGAATGAGTCAAGTGTGCTTATTAGCAGTTATCCTCTGTAACTGCTAAGACAGGCTGGAAAAGCAAATGATACACTGGCTAGAGCAAGTGATTTTATTTTTGCACACTTCATTTCCTAGAAATGAAAATTAAAATGTATTTCTTTTTATTTTTCTTTCTTCTTTTTTTTTTGAGACAGAGTCTCTCTCTGTCGCCCAGGCTGGAATGTAGTGGCATGATCTCAGCTCACTGCAACCTCCGCCTCCTAGGATCAAGTGATTCTCCCGCCTCAGCCTCCCGAGTAGCTGGGACTACAGGTGCATGCCACCATGCCTGGCTAATTTTTTGTATATTTAGTAGAGATGGGGTTTACCGTGTTAGCCAGGATGGTCTCTGTCTCCTGACCTCATGAGCCGCCCACCTCTGCCTTCCAAAGTGCTGGGACTACAGGCGTGAGCCACTGCACCCGGCCAAAATGTATTTCTTTTATCTTCCCCATTGTGGAAGTCTAAACACCAGAGAGCAGTACCTGGAAAACAAATTGCCGGGAACTGACTCTCACTGAGGCTGTTGAGCTGCAGGGCTACAAAGTCAGGAAGTAAGACTCACTGCCTCCAGATGCATCTCCACATAGCTCCCCACACTGAGATGCCCTGCATGCCTCTCAGATCAGCTTCCCTGAGGGCCGGGTGCAGTGCCTTTTCCAGCGCCCTAAGGTACCATGGCTGCATTCATTATTTTTCTGATTCTGTGCAGATGTCTTCCCCACCAATTGTGTCGAAAAGCTCAAACCCAGTGATGAAGCATCCTCCATGAACCTCTTCTCCCTCTGGAGTTTTCATCAGCAACACCTTCTCTTCCAGTATCCAAGAAGGAGGTGTACTTCTTCCTCCTTCCTGAGCCCAACCCTCCCCTCACACTAGGATGTCCTACTCTCTTTCATTGGTCCCCTCTGCCCTGCCTATAAAAATGCTTAAGTTGCTGACATCTTTTTTTTTTTTTTTGAGATGGAGTCTCTCTCTCTATCACCAGGCTGGAATGCAGTAGTATGATCTCAGCTCACTGTAACCTCCTCCTCCTCCTGGGTTCAAGTGATTCTCCTGCCTCAGCCTCCCAAGTAGCTGGGACTAGGGGTGCACGCCACCACACCCAGCTAATATTTGTATTTTTAGTAGAGACGAGGTTATCACCATGTTGGTCAGGCTCGTCTCAAACTCCTGACCTCAGGTGATCTGCCTGTCTTGGCCTCCCAAAGTGCTGGGATTACAGGCATAAGCCACCATGCCCGGCCAGTTGCTGACATCTTTAACAAATAAAGTCCTCCGTCCCCTTGATCCAGTTGCCCTCAAAAGCTACTATACTCTCCTAGTCTGTTTGGGCTGATAGAATATCACAGACTGGGTGGCTTATAAACCACAGAAATTTATTTCTCACAGTTCTGGGGGCTAAAAGCCCAAGGTCAAAGTGCAGGAAGGAGAAGGTTTGCTGTATGGGGAAGCCCTGCTTCCTGATTCCTAGATGGTGTTTTTTTACTGTGTTCTTAGGTGGTAGAAGATGGAAGAGAGCACTCTAGGGCCTCTTTTACCAGGACATTAATCCGATTCATGAGGACTCCTCCCTCAGTACCTGTAATCACCTCACAAAGCCCTCACCTTCGATACCATTACACTGGGGGATTAAGGCACAATCCCCTTCAAGATGCTACCAGCACCACCATCCCTGAAGCAGCATCTCATATGTGTGCCCATCCCCTGTGACACCTTAGGCACCTCTCACTGACTTCCCATTAGACACTGGACTCTCCAACAAGGGGCAGCCTTGCGTGTTTCTTGCCCCGGTACCTGGCACAAATGTTAGCACATTGACATGCCCTTGTAAGAATGACCACAAGGTTTCCACTTTCATAATGACTCATATTGACAAGAATTTTTAGCAAGAAAAAATAAAGGAATTGAGTCGCTTTCATCAAATGTGGATCAGGCAGTGAAATGCTGAGGAACTGATGAGATTATCAGAGGAAAGGCAAGCTCTTGACTATGTTGACTATGTGCTTCTCATTATTCCTTCAAATAGTACCCCCAGTAACAGGAAAGTCATTCTGAAACTTGAGTTTTATGCTTTCCTAAGAGTCCATGCAACAAGCGTCCATTCATCCCTACCTACAATGTGCCAGGTACCCAGAAGCATAACCATAAACAGGACAGACAGCTTCTTGGGAAGGAAAGACACATAACTGCAGTCAGGTATGACAGGTGAGGGGACAATGAGCTGCTCACAGAGCACACGAGGGGCCACAGATCAGGAAGCAGAGGCTCACATGAGTCAAGGGAATGGCATTTAAGTGGATCCCTGCACACCAAGAAATGCAGAACATGGTCCTTCTGACGCAGGGACTTCTGGAAGGGCAGTGCATAGGGCTGGCTCTTCCATCCTCACATCGACTCCACCCTGCTCTGTCCATCCACCTAGGGCTTCTCTTATTTCATTTCATACTTGACTGTTACACAATAAACACAAAACATTTTCCAAAGGAGAAGAACCTGCTAACTTCGATTTCTTGTCATTGATTCCTCTGCACTTACCAGTGCTGGGTATTTAATTCACGATTTTGTGAAGGTGCAGCCTTTTCTCTCACATGTAGCCCATACATATGCACACCCTGGAAGAAATTCCTCTGAGGAATGAGTAACTAAGACCAGAGAAATAATTCTCATGGCATGGAACAGAGAAAAGGTCAAAAGAACAAGTGCTGGCAGAAGTGGCTTCCAGCTCACCCGTTGCTGAAATAAATTTTTCCATGGAAGGCATTTAATTTCTCAGTGGTTCAGCTTTCTATTCTGTAAAAAGGGAACTTTCTTAATGAGATTTAAAACAGCCTCACCACCTGCAAAGCTGAAAGTAAGTGTTAGTTTTTTATTAATTGGAAAAGAAAGGGTATCCATAATGGATGGTCTTTGCTGACAATAAATGAAGTCCACGCTCTAAATATATTTTGATAATTGAGTTTACCTACTTTTATTCCCCCAATACTCTGTCTAAATCTCGTCTCATTTTCTCTCTGCTTCAATATTTAATCAAACATTTCCAACAAAAACACCAAGAACAGCTGTTACACTCCTTCTGGTTTCTGTCCTGTATTAGAAGTCTGTATTCATTCTTCCATTACATATGATTCTTTTTAAGCATAACCAATAGGTTGCGGGTAAATTGTTGAATAGGAGTAAATGGCAGGTGGCCACAGGGGCAGAAAGAAGGATGTGTATGTCCTTCAACAATAAAAAGCAAAGTGATGCCAGCAGGAACACTTACTCTTCCAAGAAAAAGATGAGGCTGGACGTGGTGGCTCACACCTGTAATCCCAGCACTTTGGGAGCCCGAGGCGGGCAGATCATGAGGTCAAGAGATTGAGACCATCCTGGCCAACATGGTGAAACCCCGTCTCTACTAAAAATACAAAAATTAGCTGGCCGTAAGGGTGTGCACCTGTAGTCCCAGTTACTCGGGAGGCTGAGGCAGGAGAATTGCTTGAACCCAGGAGGTGGAGGTTGCAGTGAGCCAAGATGATGTCATTGCACTCCAGCCTAGTGATAAGACTGAGACTCCGTGAAAAAAAAAAAAAAAAGAAAACGATGAGGTAGAAGGTGTTAAGGACTCCCTATTCCACGTACTAATTTTCATGTTTTCTTGCCCAACATCAGACTTCCACACAACTCTTTCTCAGAAAAAAACTGACCTTCCCTGAGTTTTGACACATGGTCACAAATTAGACTACCTGGATCTTCTGAAGCTCTCTCCTGGAAACACCCTCAATCTCCAAGTTCTTAACTGTTCACTTTTTCAACTGATGCAAATGTATACACACACACACACACACACACACACACACACCCCTCAAATTGGAGGTTGCTTTCTCAAGGAAACAAGGACAAGAAAGATTACCTGATTATCAACATCACAGGTTATCCCTTCATGTGCAGACTGCCATTTGTCAAAACCACAGTATCTTCAAGAAAGGTTACTTTAGAGTTGGAAAGAATCTCATAACTGAGCTAGTCTCACCTTCTCAAGTTATTGATCAAGCAAGGAGGCAGGAAGAAAGAGACTTGCCCAAGGTGGTAAGACCAGTACGGGCCTCCACAGTCCTGAATCTAATGTTCCATGTACCCTACCACCTTAAATGTGTACATAGCTAACTGTGCAAAATATGTAGACATCTCACCCTTTTCATTTTAAAAAGTATTAGGATGTTTTGATGATCACCATAACTTATAAGTTCCCTGCTTTATAGGCTGTTTCATTCATTTATGCATCCATCCACACAACAGTGTTTGGATATCTATCGAGGTATCTGCCTATTTGAGTGCTTGTTGAAACACATGTAGAGCAATGCCTCAGAGGAAGAAGTGATCAATTTTATTGGCCACGGGCTCAGAGGCAGCTTCATGGAGAACCAAGTACTAGAGCCGGGTTGTAAAAGATGACTAGGAATGAGCTGGAGGGAGGACATTCCCAGTCATAGAAGGGTGCAATGCTTCACCAGCTGCATAAACTTGCTCTCAAGCATGGGCTTAGTTGCACTGCAGGATGAGAAGGGCCAGGTGTCATTCTGAAGGTAGGACTCATAGAACATGCAAAAGAATTATTGGAATAGATAACAGAATTGGAAAGAGCTAATCTTAGAGAAAATACACTTAAAGGAAATCTTTATCTTTTATCATCCTATAATTTTCTGTACTAGAAGAGAGGCAGTCAGTGACCCTGAAAGCCAAACAAAAGGAGATGGGCTTCAGCATCAGTAATAGAATCTGACTATAATTGAAAGAAGAAGTTCCTGACATTAATGATTAAATACTGAAATTACCATTAGGGAAACAGTAGCCTTTCCTTTGCTCAAATTATTTTTAAATGGGACAGATATCTGTTTTGGAGAGTTAAGATATAAGCTTGCCTGAAAGAGAAGGAAGAAAGAGAAACCTGAAGAATACTTGCATTCTTACATTTTTATTGAATGGGAATATAGTACTGTTTTAATGGTACACAGTTACACATACACACACACACACATACCCCATGTAACTAATAAACACACTGAATCTAAGAAGGAACTACTTTTAATTCTCTTAAGAAGTCAGATTTGGGTGAGGAGGGGATCAAAACAAATGACCTTTGCTGCATTTCTGTGTCCCTCTCTCCTTAAAATCCTGATGAGTCCCCAGGCTGTCTGGTTGTTAATTCCTCCCACAAGGCCCAGGCCATGTGCCCTGACCAGGTTCTTCAGACAGGTCTGCCCTGACCACAGAAGACACCTGGAAAGGACCACACTGAGATTGATTTGAGGGTAGGGAGAGGTTTCAGCAGCATCAGGGGCATCTAGAGCCAAATATCTCAAAGGAGTTGAATTTGTCAAGTCAGAGATAAATAAGAAAAAGAAAATACAATTGAGGATGTTTTTATTTTAATTTTTATTTGGAGATAGAGGAAGAAATACTGAAATTTGAGGAAAAAGAGACCAACCGAGGGATTTTGGAGAAAAATTATCAAGTACACTGTGCATTGTATCTGGAAGACTGCTTAGGGCTCAGACAGCTTCGTTCCTACAAAGAGAAGAAGAAAGGAAGAAGGAAGTCCTGACTGGCATTTCTACTGAGTTTTTAATATAAACTTTCATTTTTGAAACGTGTAGGTATTAGTCTCAAAGTTTGTTTTGCATGTATTATCTATTTATTATACACACATGGACACACAAATACATACACATACATATACATAAAAATAAAGATTTTGGAAAGAGATAAAGTTTTAAACGGTCTATTGCCCACAGATAATGAAGCATTTATCATGTAACAGTCTGCTTCAAAATTAACATCTCTAATTGCTCTGAGATGCATCTCATGGGCCTCAAAATCAGGAATGATAAGGATTGATGAATGCTGGTTTCATAAAACTTCCACAGGTTTTGAAATATTTTTATGAGGTAGAAATAAAACTGTCTAATAAACCTGCAATTCTGTGGTAGATTTCACATGCATTCGGGAATTACCTTTTGAGAATGGATAGGGCAGTTCGGCTTTGTACAAAAGCACACCCTGAACACAGTCTGAATTCCAACACTTTTTTTCTTAGAAATTTTATCTCGTATGTTGGAATTTATGGGACAGACTAACTGAGGGTTTGGTTATAAAGTGAATATCAACAGGCCAGACTCTCACTTTGCTATGCCTTTCATATCAGGTTTAAATACTTTATTTTTAAAGAAACTGATTTTTTTATCACATTAAACATAGGGGTATTTTTTAGATTGAGGTTTTTATACAACCTAAAATAAGAACTAGATTGTACCACTTTGACTCTGTATAAGTCCTATTTCTAGGTCTATAGAAATAGGGATTCATTCTTTGACATGAATTCCATCTTTAAGTAAAAGGAGCTCTGGGTCCATAAAGTTCGTGAAATTTAGTAACGAAAGATGTGTCACCCAGTTCCTTGAACTGTGCTCTCTCTTCTTCATACATGGCCTACAGAGTATGGTCCAGCTAGGCTCTGGCATCTCCCAACCCCTAGAGTGCACCCCTCTAGCAGCTCTTGTCTGTATTCCTCATGGATTTTGAACACCCCAGGAAGGGCTCCCCCCAGTGCCTTGCATTGACCCTAACTTATAGGTCACTATGTGTCTTATAAATAAATGAACAATTATGTTAACACATATGGCAAGTTAGACTTCACTATCTGCTAAAAGTAGATTCTTCTTGTTTCATACTGTTTCTTCATTTTGGTGAAAAACATAATATGTTTATGAATCAAGACAATATTTCACTTTTAGAGATAGGCACTGAATAAAAATGAGACTGTTAGCTGGCAAGACAGAATAATGGGTCCCATGTATCCCTGTCAATCTATATCTACATGGATAAATATGTAGAGATACACACACACACACACACACACACACACACACACACACACAGAGAAATATGTGTACTTCAGGGAAAACATTAACATTTACTTTCCTTCTCATTGCCCTTTTGCAAGTTATCTGTAATTACTTAATCCAAGATTTTTATAGCATACCTTTTATGTGACAGACTTGAGACTACACTAACAGGACATAAAAAAGAAACTTACATAAACCACAGTCTATGACTTCAAGGAGCAATGAAAAGTGTGTACAAGCAACAACAGCCACAGCAACAGTTCCCATGCACTTGGCAGTGACTGACTGGCCACTTAACATTCACCACCGGGCCGGGCATGGTGGCTCACACCTGTAATCCCAGCACTTTGGGAGGCCAAAGCAGGTGGATCAGGAGATCAGGAGTTCGAGACCAGCCTGACCAGCCTGGTGAAACTCTGCCTTTACTAAAAATACAAATATTAGCCTGGTGTTGTGGTGCACACCTGTAATCTCAGCTACTCAGGAGGTTGAGGCAGGAGAATCGGTTGAACCCAGTAGGCAGAGGTTGCAGTGAGCCAAGATCGTGCCACTGCACTTTAGCCTGGGTGACAGAGTGACTCTGTCTCAAAAAAAAAAGAAGAGAAAAAAAAAATATTCACTACTATACATAGTTTTGTAAACGCCTTGAAGGTAAAAGTATTGCCCATTTTACACATGAGGAAACAGAGGCTTTTACTTCACTAGTTATCCTGGTAAGTATCTATATTTTTCACATAGAATTGGTTACATAGAGAAGAAAACAAGGATTGGATGAGACATCAGTAGGACAATGTGCTCAGGATTCTGGAAGAAAGAAGATAAACTTTGGCTTGTGTCACTGAAACAAGTTTTGTCTTCCATCATTACCAGGGTCACAACAGCTCAAACTCTGGGTCCAGAATGCTACCTTCTCCCACCCTCTCCTCTCTGTATCCCTCACTCCTCATGAGTCGCTACATTTCCTGGCTTGGACCCTGGCATGCTCTCTGGGCTTACTACCAAAACTCGAGTCCAAATCTTACTTCACTCAACAATTGCAATTCCATTTTGAACAACTTCTGAGCTATCAACATTCTTCCTGCTTTCTCCCCAAATCAGTGTCAGCTGACACTGTCAAGCTTGAGGATCATAATAATCCAGCAGTAACTGGGTTTGAGAGTCAATTCTACTTTTTATCTGACCAGGAAGGGAGGCTAGACAGAAAGCAAGAGCTGCCTATCTGAGATCCGTTTCCCCCTCCTTCCTCAGTAGCAGATACTTCCTCACAATTTGTTCAGACAGCTAAAAGATTTATTAATCCTAGTCTCTTGCAGCTAGAAATGATGCAATTCTAACCATAAAAAATAATGTGAAGTCTGATAAAAGTAAAGATGAGTTAAAACTTAGGTTTTACTTTCAAATTTATTGCTATTAACATTATTAGGATTGTGTTTACAGTCATCATAACCATCAACTATGTATGCTAATAATAGTTTTCATTGCTATTAGTTTTCTATTGCCATGTAACAAATTACCACAAATTTAGTGGTTTAAAATAGCACAAATGTACGATCTCACAGTTTCCTAGGTAGGGTGCCTGAGCAGGGTGCAGCTGGGTCCTCTGCCCAGGGTCTCACTAGACTGAAATGTCAGTGTTGGCTGGACCTCTGATCTTATCTGACACTCGAGGTCCTCTTCCACGCTCACTGGTAGTGAGCAGAGCTCAGTTCCCTCTGGTTGTGGGACTGCAGTCCCTGTTTCCTGGATGGCTGTCCACTGGGACCTGTTCTAGCTCCTAAAGGCCACCCCCCTGGTCTCTGCCATATGGCTACCTCCATGAGCAGTTA
Organism: Ateles fusciceps; assembly: GCA_036589455.1. Lineage (NCBI taxonomy): Eukaryota > Metazoa > Chordata > Mammalia > Primates > Atelidae > Ateles > Ateles fusciceps. The sequence goes on from JAZHEH010002229.1 coordinate 3,949,835, forward strand.
ATAACCTGACTATTTACTTCTTCCAGGCCCATAAGGGAGGGTATCTACTGCTTTTTCTGTCCCTGACTTCTGGATCCCCAGGGCTCTTCTGATTAAGTCAGACCCACTCAGAATAATCTCCCTTTTAAGTTAAATTTTAATTTGAGTTAAAGTTACCTGATTAGGGGCCATAACTACATCTGCAAAATCCTTTCAACTTTGCCAGATAATGTAAGCTAATCAGAGGAGTAATATCCCATCCTTTTCACAGGTCCTGCCCACACTCAAGGGAAGGAAATTGTACAAGGAATGTACACCTGAGGTAGGCGTCTTCGGGCCATCTTAGAATTCGGCCTCCCACACCACTTAACAGGAACCTTCAGCCAGGCACTTTATAGACATTATTGATTTAATTTTATTTGCTTCATACAACATCCACAGGCAGGGTAGGTATTACTAATCCATTTTACAATGGAAAAAACAATGTGAATTAGTCATGTACCCTTAGGCAAATAAGCATTCTGTGTTTCAAGTTCACCACTGGAAAATAGGAATGTTGATATCTTCCTTATCTGTTACATGGAGATATAGTAAGGAGCAAATGAGAAGACACTTGGGAAGTTATTCTTTAGATTAAAGTACCATTGATCTGCAAGGTATCTTATATGCTGTGAATTGTTTTTTCAACGAGACATATATTTACACTTCAAGTGTGGGAGTGAAGACGGCACAAAAGGAAGACTGAGAAGACACAGAGCTGAGATCTGGGATGTGTGATGTGGAGTAAATTACTTCATCTCCCTTTGGATATTCATTTCGTCATTTTAAATAACAAAATGAAGAAATTGGCCTAGGAGGCATCTAAGGTCCACTTCAGCATTAAATAATATCTAAAACTATGAGTTTTACATTTACAATTAGATTTTAAATCCTGACTGCCTGTAAAGTACCATGATTTTAGGCTGCAATCCTATAGGGCCCAGAAGAAGTATGGGAAAAGCTCTCCCACAAGCAGTTGTTAATAATACGTGGGAAACATTAAATTATAATAATGTGCTTCAACCTCTGGATCCTCTTGCCATCAATAAAAAAGAATCTCTTTGTAAAGGATAATAAAAAATAGAAATCATAGTTTTTTCCAGATGCAGAAAGCCCAGTTAATTAACTACTGAGCTATTTCTCCAAGGAGCAAATATTCCAGTTGTTTCTGTATATCACTGTCAAATACTACTTAAGTCAATGAGGGAGTCCATTTATATGTTACTTGATACCATCTTGGATGAGTCAAAGAGAATATGAAATTAAAAGAGGAATCAAATGTTCTTTCCCTAATTAATAATCCAGAGGACAAAATTAACTCATGGTCTTGCAATCTGCTTCTGCCAAGTGATAATAATAAAAATTAAGGAAATATATATATATATATATATCATGACCCATATAGAACAATATATCTCTAGCAAGGCAGCCGACATGCTGAAATGGTTCACAAGGATCCATCAATCCATCACAACGCACTAGAGATGAAAGGAAAAAAAATCAATTCCAGCAATGCAAAGAGTAAGCATAAAAGGTATAAACAAAAGCATCGTTAAACAAGAAGCAGAATCACAGCTCTGGGTAAGTGGGAGTTAGACTGAAGATGGGCGAGCTTTTCTTGTTTCCTAAGGACCCTCTTGACAATTTACTAACTACATTCATTCAATTCACAGCATTTAATAGGTACTGCATCTTAAAGTAGAGAGTCAATCTGAGACCATTAGAAAACTCAGGACTTACAAATGAAAAGGGAGAAATTCAAATTGCTCTATTTTTTACCAAAAAGTGTTTCAAAATATAGTTAGAACATTAAGGTTTTGTTATAAAAGGCTACACTATTTATTGCAAGTGATCTTTGTTCTATGCTGAGCAAGGGAAGTCGATACCTCCCTGAGATGAAATAAACCTTCCCAAAGTACCCCAGTTCCAATTGGTCAAAAGCCTGTTTCAACACCTAAGTAAACTCCAGAGTCCTTGAAGTGTTTATTTCCATCACAGAGTTAATGGAGTGCTTTCAAAATGGAATCTATTTATTCTGATCCAACAATTACTTACACCTATAACAAGCCATAAACTGAATAGAAAACAGAAATAAAAGTCTCAGCCCAGGATAGAGAAAATAGAGTTTATCTCTTGGGCCAGCTCTGATCAGTTGGCACTGGCTGACTGTAATATTTCTCAGGCAGCCCGAGGTACTACTGACCTCAGTTAGAAAAAAAATGCTGTGATCAATTAGCAATGTCTGATATAAAAATGGAGCCACATTTGGGGAGGTGAAGGAATACCAGTACGAAAAAAATACTCTAATTTTTTGAATACCAGATTCTTCAGTAGTTTCTAAAACTCTTTAAGAATTTTGTAGGAAAAAGTTGTGTAACAGTCCATGAATGCACATTACTTTTGATAGTATCTGAACTGAAAATTATGGGTGTTCAGCATTTGTCAAATGCATGTTAAGTTCCTGGGGAGAAAGGACTGTCTTTTCCTCCTCCCATATCGCTACAGTACCTGGCAGAGCTGCTGCTAAACAAATATGTGTTGACTATCACAGAATATGAACTTTTCAGCTTCTGCATCAGTTACAGAAAGCTTGCATGTTCCCATTTCCGTCAATCAAAGACAATGATATTTATATCAGATGCTGTTTGCTCTTTAGGATTGCCAAAGTATGGGTCCCAGTCAAAATAGCATGAAGAACACTAGGAACTAGATCTCCCTCTCCCTGGAGCTTATTAAGTGTCCAATAAAATATTCAAAAAGAGAAAAGCCTGAACCCACATTGGGAACCAGAGCAAGTTACCTGTGCATAAGTCATAGACCCTGAGGAATTTATGCTAGACCTTATATTATAGATGGGTCTAGACTGAAAGAAGATTATAATGTCTAACTCCAATTCCCTCTCTCCATTTGAAAGACAGTAGTGTACTGAGGAAGTAAATAGGAAAAGACCCCTGCTAATATCACTTCTGAGAGGCAGAAGGGCTGGAAGTGAGTGTAGACCAAGGGGTTAGCAGACATGTTACCACTTGGCTTTGCATGTCTGTGGATGGGCAGTCTGCAGCAACTCCTGTTGTCTTAGAGGCAGCAGAATTTATTCAACCAGGTCATGAATGTAGAAGTTACAGCCAGGAGGGTAAAACAGAGATAACTACTATCCCAAGCATTTCATTCATATCTACTGCCTGTGATGAGCTTCCTGATATAACTTTCTGAAACTCCATCAATAAGACAATTTCCCTGGGAAAAATTATCTCTAACTAGTAGTGTATTACTGGAACATGTTTTGTTTCATTTTCTTCTCTTCCTGTGTTTTAGACATGAGGTACCTGTGAAAAGATCTGACCAAGGAGCCTTACAATTCCCTAACAGAAGTCAGTTCAATTCTATCTTGACTATAAGACAGAAGTCACAAAATCTAATGTCAATGTGGGCAGACAAGTGATATAAATACATTATGTGGGTCAGGTATAAAAGATGATAGGACATGATGAGACCTGTGAGCTTGCGGTAGCTGTGAGGTACTATTCAATGTCAGCAGGTTGTTACCAAATGGGAAAATGAGCCCAGTGTTGCCAGATCGTCACATTGTTAAAGAGAAGTAGGAAAATCATATTTTTACACTGACTGTCCTAATATTAAATGTTGGCTCTAAAAAAATTTTAAACATTCTGCAGGCTAAACACAAAACAGGTCTGTGAACTGAGCAGAGACAATACTAGGTTATCAAAGACATATTCTCACTGCTAAATGAGAAAAAAAACACAAGACAAACAAAAAGCATTCTTAAAATGAGATATTTCTCTAAAGAGACCTCTTATGGAAGCTTTCTAAAGCATATTTACATTAAAAAAAGAAATTTTTAGAAAATATCTGATTTAAAGTCTCAGCTTTAAAGCTAAGCAAGGAATTATGAAGGACAAATAATATGAATGCCAAATTTCAAACTGCAGTTTAGCAGTAGACCAAATAGCAAACAATGCAGGAAACAGAATTATAACTGCAAAATTAGGATAATAATAGTACTTGTCTCACAGTTATGCTATGTGAAATAAATTATATAAAATATATATAATAGTGCAAAAAAAATTCTGGAGATCTGCTGTACAACACTACGCCTGTAGATAACAATACTGAATTGCACACAAAAAGTTAAGAGAATAGATCTCATGTTGACGCATGCGTGTAATCCCAACTACTCGGGAGGCTGAGGCAGGAGAATCGCTTGAACCCAGGAGGCAGAGGTTGCGGTGAGCCAAGATCATGCCATTGCATTCCAGCCTGGGCAACGAAAGCAAAACTCCATTAAAAAAAAAGAGTTCTTACTGTGATAATAAATATATTTTAATTTGTATTTATTATGTATACTTTTGTATATAATTATATATGATTTTAATATTATTTATACTATAATTTATCAAATTATACTAAATGATAATTTATATTTTATAAATTATATTTTATAACTAGTAGAGATAAACTAGTATAATCCCTAGTACACAATAACTTCTCAATAAATATTTGTTGGTTTCATCATTTTTGAAATGAAAAACTCTAGAATTGTATCAGAACTCAAAAAATGTAAAGAGAGAAAAATCATGAAAAAGAAATGAGAGACATGAAAGACAACTGAAAGTTAAAGTCTGTGAAAAATTAAATCATATTATGTGAAAAAAATCAACGTCATTAATCAAAAAATAACAGAGAAACGTTTCCTCTAAACAGAGTCTTCAATATGAAAAGTGAAAATGGGCATGGTGTTCCAGAAAACTTAAGAAAGAGAACCATGCCTAATCATAGTCCACTAACCTCTTTTAAACTTCAGACTATAGGAAAGAATTCTACAAGAATCTCAAGAAAGAAATTTAAGTTAGTCTTACTGTGTTTTTCCTCAAAGCTAAACACTAACAAGTGATGCCTCCAATTCAGATGTAGAAATCCACAAGTGTCCTGCTCACAGCCCGTCAACAAGAAAAAGGCAGATGATTTACAAAAATCTCAACTTTAAAATGACTATAATTACTATATTAAAGAACCTAGTGACAGAGATGGACAACATGCTTGTGCAGTTGGGTAATTTCAAAGGAAAAATGAAAGCTCTCCACAGACATCAAATAGAAATGTTGGTTCTTTGGTTAGTTTATGACAGGACTAGACACAGCAGGAGAAAAAATTGGTAAACTTTGAGGTAGGTCAGTAAAATTATTAAAACTAAAACCCAAAGAAGAAAAAAGAGTGGAAAAAGACTATAGCATACAAATGATGTGGGACAATATGAAACATCTAACATGTATATAATTGGAGGCCCAAGAAGAAAAGAAAAATAGAACAAGGCAGAAGACATATTTGAAATAAAAAATGGCTAAAGATTTTCCAAAACAAAGCACACATCAAAACAGTTCAGAGAATCCTAGGTAAAATAAAAAATAAACGCCATACACTTAGTCACAGCATTGTCAAATTGCTGAAACCAAAGACAAACAGAAAATCTTAAAGGCAGTCAGAGAAAAAAGAAACATTACTAACAGAGAAACAAATACTGAAATAACAGCAGATTTTTTTTTATCTGAAGTTAAACAAAAGAAAATAGAACATGTTGAAAGTACTAGGGGAAAAAAGCTTTTAAGCAGAATTCTGTACCAGTGAAGACATCCTTCAAAAGTGGAAGCAAAATGAGACATGTTTCAGACAAAGACTGAAAGTTTTATGACTAGTAGACCTGCACCATAAGATATCTTACAGAACATTCATCCGACAGAAGAAACATGATGGCAAGCAGAATGATAAATCTACACAAAGAAATGTACATTGTAGAAATTATTTTTAAATATAATGTAAATGAAACAAAATTTTAAAGATTTTAAAATATCTCTATGAGATAATTGACTGCTTAATGAGAGTATAAAAGAACACATATTTCATCCTAAGAGATCAGTAAAAACAAATATTATTCTATAAAAATGTTCAATAAGAACATGAGTTATTTTATATGAGCTCTTTTGGAATATTAAGAAAACACTTTCCAACTCATTTTATCAAGCCATTATGTAATATCAAAACAAAACAAAGCATTACAAGGAAAGAAAAATTAGAGAACTAGAAGCTTCATGATCATAGACATCAAATTTCTCAATAAAATACTGGGAAATAAAATTGAGTAATATATTTAAAAAGACAATATGGCATGACCAAATGGGGCCCATCCTTTAAATGGAATGTTGGTTCTACATTCAACAGTCAATTTATGTAATTCTTCATATCAATAGATTTTTTTAAAAAATCAGTATGGTCTTCTCAATAGATGCAGAAAAAAAACAGTGGCAAAATTTAAAATCATTTATGATGACAACTCTCAGCAAATTAGAAATCTAAGCCTAGTAAAGGGAATCTAGAAAATTTTCATAGCTAACCTCATACTCAATGGTGAAAAACTTTCCCCCTAAACTTGGGAGCAAGGCAAAGATGTCTGATTTCAGCACTTTTAGTCAACATCGCTCTGGAGGTCTTAGCCAATGCAATAAAGCAAGAAAAGGAAATCAAAGGCATACAGGCTGGAAAGGAAAATAAAACTGTGTTTATTGACAGACATGACAATCTATGGTAGACAATCTCAAATAAATTACTAAAAAGCTACCAGAACTAGTATGTTAGTTTAGCCAGCTTGCAAGATACAAGCTGAAATATTAAAACATAAATTGGGGCTGGGTGAGATTACAGGTGGCTCACGCCTGTAATCTCAGCACTTTGGGAGGCCAAGGTGGGCAGATCATGAGGTCAAGAGATCAAGACCATCCTGGCCAATATGCTGAAACCCCATTTCTACTAAAAATACAAAAATTAGCTGGGCGTGGTGGCGTGTGCCTGTAGTCCCAGCTACTCGGGAGGCTGAGGCAGGAGACTTGCTTGAACCCGGGAGGCGGAGGTTGCAGTGAGCCAAGAACGCACCACTGCACTCCAGCCTGGCGACAGAGTGAGACTCTGTCTCAAAACAAACAAACAAACAAACAAAAAAACATAAACTGTATTTTGTATTATTTAACAATTGAAAATTCAAATTAATAAAATACAATGCCTTTTAAAATAACATATAATGCACAAAAAGGTGCAATAATTGTAGGTTGAAAGGTACAAAACATTCCTGAGAGGAAGTAACAAAGACAAAGACTGTGGTATATGGAACAATATACCATGTTCATGGATCAAAAAATACTGTTAAGATGTCAGTTCTCCCCAAATTCATCTACAAATTCATCATAATCCCATTCAAAATTTTTGCAAATTTTGGTAGAAATTGGCAAACATAGCCTAAAACTTACTTTTAAAGAAACATGTCTTTTAATAGTGAAAACAATTTTGAAAAAGAGGAATAAAGTTGGGAGACACACTATCTAATTTCAAAGCATATTATATAGCTACAGTAATCAAAACAATGTAGTACTAACATAAAGAAAGGCATACAGAGCAATGAAATGATTAGTTTTTGGTCCCAAAGTTTCCATGGTAATTTGATGGAGAAAAGTTAGTGTTTTCGACAAATGGTACTAGTAAATCTCAACCTTCACTTCATGTCATACACAAAAATCGACTCAAAAGAGATTTCAAATCTAAATATAAGAGCTACAACTATAAAACTTCTAGTACAAAAATATTTGTGACCTAGGGTTAGGTAAATGTTTTTTAGGTAGGATATAAAAAATACAAACTATAAAATAAATATTAAACTATAAAACAAATATTAGATAAATTGAACTTCATTATAATTAAAAACTTCTGCTTTTCAAAATATACTGTTAAAAAAATGAAAAGACAAGCCACAGCCTGAAAAAAAATGTGTGTAGCATATATCTGATAAAGGACTTGTATCTAGATTATCTAAAGAACTTTTATGTCTGAATAATATGACATACATGTAATTTTTAAATGGACAAAATAATTTAGCATATTTTTCATCATGAAGCTATACAAATGTTAAAAACACAAAAAAATGCTCAACACTATTCATTATTAGAGAAATGCAAATTAAAGCTACAATTAGATACTGGTTCACAAGAGAATGGATTTTAAAAAAACTGACAGCATTAAGTGCCAGCAAGAACCTAGAACACTTGGAAATCAAAGATTATGTGAGGGTAGGGAAATGAAAAATGCCACAGAAACTGGACAACAGTTTGGCAATTTCTTATAAGGTTAAATAAAAACTTACCATTTGATCTGGCAATCTCACTCAGGTATTCACTCAAGATAAATAAAAAAATTGTGTGGAGAGGGGGACTGACTACAAGCGAATATGAAAAAATATTTCTGGATTGGGGAACGGTTTGTATCATGATTGTGATGGTGATAAGTTGTCTGTATACATTTGTCAAAATACATTTAACTGCACACTTGAAATTAGTGGATTTTATTGTATTTACATCATGCCCTGACAGATTTGATTCCAAAGAAGCTTCAAAGATAGAAATCTGATGAATGGTGGCCAGAGGTTGGAGGTCGGGGAAGAGACTGACTACAAGGAATTCAAGAAAATTTTCTGAGTTGGTGAAAATGCTCTAATAACTGGACTGTAGGATTCTTTACTTATTTATTTATTAAAACTAACCAAACTGGACATTTTTAAAAGCTGAATTTTAAATTTGACTTTTAAAAAATTAATGAACAAGCAAACAGATAATTCCAGAACACAACAGAGCAGTATACTAAGGTGCCTGCAGCAAAACACTTGTGACCCCAAAGTTGTATAGGCAACCATTTTACCAAAAGACAGTGGAAAGATGTTCTCAGAAGTACAAGGACTCAGAAAATAACCATCCAAGTACTTTTCCTGAGTGAAGGACCTGGGATCCTATGACTAAATAAAGGAACATAAGTCAAAAGAAAGAACACCAGAAACACTGATTAGATAATTGTTGGTCTACCAGATAGGATAAACGTGGTAACAAACAGGGCCACTGCAAAAACATAAATTACCTTTGTGTATTAGATAAAGAAACCTTCCTCCCAGGCCCTTCCCCTTTTTTCTTAAAGAAAATATCTATATGGTAGGAATAGATGGAGCAACACAAAGAATTACTCCATTGATTACTGTGAAATATTGAGAGAGAAAAATGTTGAATTCATTCTCTTTCACAAAGAGAAATAAACAATTGTCTTTCTGCCGCTGACATTGATCAGTTTAATAGGAGTTAAGTTAATCTTTTAAAAAATCGAATTAAGAAATGTCAAGTGATTTATATTAAAAGCACTTTGGAACATATATTATTTTTATTTACTCCTTTACATTCTACTTTTGTTTTATCAAAGGAGTACCTGTTGTTTAAACTGTTAAACCATAAGTCCGGAAATATGCATAATATTAATTTATTTTTTACTGACTAAAGATTCCCCTGAGGACATTACGTATGCTATAATTTTTAGACTTAATGGCCATTCTACAGTTCTACAGCACTGAAAACAAATAGTAGTGGTCCCTGCCTACACAAACCCCTGCCCTAATTCCTGCTTCCTGAAGGCAATGACACAGCTGTTTCTTCTCCATATGTACCTCCACATTTTCAAATAAAATACTTGTTTTGCTATTTCTTGTTTGTTTGTTTTTTAATTTGAGAGGTTATTTGCTGACTTTCTAATATGGAAGACAAGATTTAGCGCTCCTCCATCACACTTCACCTGCCTCATTCTTCCACCAGAGATACAGCATGATGCTTACTCAGATTATTATATAAATATGCTTCATAGCTGAGCCAGTACCTACAATAGATATGCTTCTTGGCTGTTACAACTTTGTGTCTTCCTGAAGGTAGTGTTTATCTTGTTTCCTCAGCATCTTAGGCTTCCCTTGCTGCTAGGCTAGGTTTCCATTTTCCCCTTCTGGGTGTCTACAGTCCATCTGTTTTCTAGATTCTAACGTTTTGTGGCTGTCATATGCTTTTCTGTTCTCTTGTCCATATAGCTTTATGCGATTGTATCCCTTTATTGTCTTTTGAGTGGTATTTCAGGAAGTGAAGGCAGACACATGGGTTCCGTTGACCACCATGTTAAGGAGCAGCCCCTCCCAGTGTCACTAACTGATCTTGGCAGAGAAACATCTATAGAGGGGAGGCCAGGCCAGTAGGTGAGGGGCATTCCCCATTAGGGCAAACCAGGCATCTTGACCTGTCTTCTAACACCACCGAGGCCTCACTCAGCCACACCATCACTCCCTGGTTTGCACAGATCCTATTTCACTTGTAATTTTGGAGAAAACATTTATTTAAAAAAATAAGTTAATTTAATGAACTGAGAAGAAGGATGAGGGCCCATAGTCCTCACACCTACCTTCACGGCACTGAAGCAGACCGGGTGAAGCAGGGCAGCAGCCAAGATGCTCCTGGCCACGCTGTAAACAGCCGAGGTTATCCCAGACACAGCTGGAAGACAAACATCAACAGTTCTTTTCTAGACTGGCCATTCTTACAATCAACAAATGTAAAACAGCGAAGAGAAGGTTGCACATTCACATACAAGATGCCTGCTGAAGGGGCAAAGAATACATCTACGGGATCTGTCAAAAGGTACTGGGTGACTCGCAGGCACAAGAAAGAGGCTACCATTTAATTAAAAATTCAAGAGGAAAGTATTTAGAAAGAATGCTTTACAATGTTCTTAAAAGGCTAGGTGAATGTGTCAGAATGAAGGTAGGGAGACCTCATGGCTTACAGTTGAAAGCTGCTGGTCAAGGAAAAGATCCTGGATAGCAATTTCAATTGAATAAAGAGAGAGGAGGAGGAGGGAGGGGAGAAGGAAGGAAGGAGGAGACAGGAGACAGGAGAGGGAACAAGCAAGTGTCCCCATGTAGGAGAGAGAGAGTGTGAGTGTGTGTGTGTGTGTGTGTGTGTGTGTGTGTGAGGAGAGAGAGAGAGAGAGAGATGGGGGTGGTAACATCGATTGCATTATGCACATGATTTCATTTACTCCTTATAGCAATCCTATGAGGTCATGATGTTTACTTCCATTTAGAGTAGAGAAGAGTAGGCTGAAAACTTAAGCAATTTATATCACACAATGAGATTATATCCACCTTGGTCTGAATCTAAAGTATGACATTAAAAGGGTCAAAGTGATGGTTTGGGGATACGGGTCACCTGTCTTACAGGTACACACACAATACGCAGTACAATGTCAACCCCCAGGCTCACACTGATGCACTCCCAGACTTAAGCATGTACGTGCTCAAATACATACACACACACACACACAAACTTATAGCTGCTCACACATGCTTACACACATTCACACAGAGTGTTTTTAAAAGAATAGTTTGAAGGGCCTCAAACCTACTCCAAATCACAGAGAATTCTACCCTTGTTTCTGTGCTTATGCTCAACCAAGTTAAGTGGACAACTTCCCATGTAGCTATAGGAAATCTGGACAGGCCCATCATCACCCAGACTGACCCAAACCGAAGTCGTTTAAATGCTCAGGACAAAGAAAACCTAACTATCTAGCCTCTCATCCCCTGCCCAAGTCTATTTAGTCCTTATCTGAACTCTAGAATCCTTTACAGGAAGAAGAGAATGTAAATGACTTACCAGAACCGCCAAAAAACAGCATGTCAACTTGCTCCAAAAGATAAATGCAGAAAGTGTTGATTTGCGGGAAGAGCCCAAGGAGGGAAATAGCAGGGAAGCAATATAAAAATACTGAAAATGAACAAACAAAATCAATGATAAGCATATGGGAACTGTGTTGCCAAGGCTCCTGCTGCAGGGCTATCTCTCTACCCTTCCAAACCACCCCACTCAGGAATACCGGAGGCAATCTTAGACTGTTCTCACCCAGAGGAAACGAGGCTGAGATGGAAATGTGCCTGTGGATGCAACAAGGAGCTAATCCTGAGAAAGAGGTACTGATGAAAGGAATGCACACAAGCCCTTGACTGAACAAAGACCTCAGGAGTGGTGAGTGAGAGTAGAATCATCTTCAGTTTGAAAGAGTAGACTTGGACATGAGAGAGATGAGGGCAAGAGAAAGGAAACTAGGAAAACTACAGGAACATAAAAAGACACAGGACAGGCTGGGAGTGGTGGCTTGCACCTGTAATCCCAGCACTTTGGGAGGCCAAGGTGGGCGTATCACCTGAGGTCAGGAGTTTGAAACCAGCCTGGCCAACATGGTGAAACCCTACCTAAAAAATACAAAAATTGGCCAGTTGTGGTGGTGGGTGCCTGTAATCCCAGTTACTCGGGAGGCTGAGACAGGAGAATCGCTTGAACCCAGGAGGCACAGGTTGCAGTGAGCTGAGATCCCGCCACTGTACTCCAGTCTGGGCAACACAGCAAGACTCTATTTCACAAACAGAAAAACACAGGACAGTAATTATGGGGATCTCTTCCTGCATGTGAAAGGGTAGCAAAAACTGGGGCCAAGGGGTCTCCTTGCTTTGTACTTCTGCAATCTCAAGCACTTGAGTAACTCGGAGTCTATTACATCCTAAATACCAATTGGAAACTTAGCCAAGGCTCTCACGTAGGAACTACCTGACTGCAGCACATGGTGCTGATGTGACCCTGATTCTAGCTTAGATGGATCACCTGGTAGATGAAGGTGCTCTTGGCTGAGGAGAGGGAGATTGTGCTATCTCCCATCAGAATGATGCAATTGCACAATTGGAGAAAACATTTATAGTTTATAATTCAATGTTTCAGAGAACTATTTTGTTAGAGGAGGAAAAAATATAGTAGAGCTGCATTTTACAGCAACTTTCCTATCATTCCCTCTTGCTTAATTCTACTGAAGCTGGGTTTCATAGAAACACAGAAACTCCCATTAGCAGTGCCATAATACATCTGTCTTGCTCCCTGTCTCCGATTATTAGGTCATATGTCAATGAAGTTTGGTACTGGTAAACCTTAATAAAACTAAGGAAATTTGATTTGAAATTCAATATATCTAGACATTGGAACTATGCCCTAAAATGTGCAGAAACCACAGTGAACAATGGGAGGAGGATGGTAAGTGAGGGTGTTTCAGCTATTTCTGAAAAATGGGAAATGTTAACTTCCTATAGTGAAGTTGTTAAGGATGAGAGTATTTGCACAACTCATTCTCTGAATGTTGGATTCAAATAGTTAATATTATTGGGTTATTTAAAATAGGCACAATAGCACCTTTGGCCATAAGATGGTAAACAATGTCACGTGGACTTAGTTCTTGCTTCTCTCTTGTCCTTTTTCTGAAATGTTCCTTGTTTTGGGTTGAATTCTGTTTTCACAAAAGAGGTTGAAGTTCTCTTTTTAAAAGCTGGTATACCTATGTAATGAACCTGCACATTCTGCACCTGTATCCCAGAACTTAAAGTAAAAAAAAAAAAAAAAGTTGGTTAAAAGTCAGTACGGAACAAAGTACTGAGGAACTGTTCCAACTCTTCGTGGAAGTAAAATTTTATGTCATGAACATGGCTATCTTTGATAACAGGGGCTGTGCTTGGTGTTGGGGCCATATTTTGATACATGTGGTGATTTTGTTGTGATCATTTTTGTGTCAAGGTTTCAACTATATTATAAAAAAGTAGAGCACCTGAAAGCTGTTTACTTCTTAATCAAAGCAGACAAATACTGATATGCTAGACATAACTATATAAGATATAATTTCTTTTTCAGTTTCTATAAATGGAGAGATATAAGAAATAAATAGAAATTTAATTACAGAACATATAGTCATGAGCATAGAAATTTTAATCCATAAAATTCCATACAATTTCAAACAAACTGAGAAGAGCTTCTCTTTACTTTGCGGTCAAAAAACCTAGCAACGACAATTTTGTTCTATGCTATGTCTGCCAATTCTGGATCGGGGCAGAGAGAATGTCCAATGAGATTTATTATTTACCTTTCAAAACACAGTATGCCTGTGTGACAAAAACTACACTGAGAATGAAGAACTACAGGGAAAAGCTTAGGTACGGAGTATTAAAGGCAAAATCAAATATTGGGAGCTATTTGGTAAATCCAGGATAAAGAGGTATTCTGTATAAGAAATTCATTAGCTAATTCAACAAAACCTAAAGAAGTGAGAAGAATTGGAACACAATGAAAAATGGCATGAGGAAAATAAAATGGTAGGAACTACCTGAAAGTCATCCCTGGAGAGCTCTGGCTGTGGGTGTAGAATTGGAACTTAATGAAACAATACAGGAAGAACAGCAGTCAACAGGGAGGCCCAGGCACTAGCTCTTCTCCAAAACATATTGGAGGAGGAAAGCTCTAGTCTTTAAAATAAATGTCGTGGAGGTGGAATGGGAGGAAGATGGAGTCCACGTGTCTCATCTGTCAGGTTGCAGTGAACGTGAAGGAAAAAGCAGCCAAATGCTTGTTATGTTACCAGGGCTTTAGGAAAATGACACTTGAAATTGCTGAAATTATTTTGTCCTTTTTTTCCAGAAGTAAAAAATTAAAAAGTCTCTGTGGCTGTTCACAAGTTTCCCTGTGAACAAACTTTTTTTTGTTAGCATACTACTAAGCACATCTATAATTTTCCCTCACTTCTTCCTAACTTCTTATTTTCCTTAATAATTATAGTCAATGCAGAAACTTCTGGCATAGTTCCATTTCATAAATAAGCAAAATTCATAAATAAAAATATTGTGGCTTAAGCTTATTTCTTTTATCAAACGTGAATGACATAAATTACTCTATTTGAAGGTTTGGGGGGGCAAGCATGCAGAGTTAAAATGCCACAGAAATAAAACTAAAGCCTAGGAATTCAATGTGAATGTCTTCAATGTGCCCCACCTGTACATTAACTAACTGTTCTCATATGGACTACTGAGGCCAAGAAGCGAGCCTGTAAACAAGACATAGAAATGGGACATCTGGGTGTTTAGGGAAGGATAAGTAAAATCCAGTGATTAGTTTTAAAACCTCCACTCATCTCCAGAGTTACAATCTCCATTATTGGAGATGCATTATTGTTGGCAGGGATTTATAAACCTAAGGACCAAAAATAAAGCATAAAACTCCCAGATCTGAGAAAAACGAAAACAAAAAACACAGAGCAGAGGCCATCTGATAAAGCACCCATTCAGAACTTGGACCCGGGCTACAACTGATGGCCATTTCATGTTGCCTGAAGTTTTTCCATGCCAGAGAACTCATTTCACTAAGCAACCTACTCTACTGTAGGGCAGCTCTAACCCAAACCATTTTACTGGCTTCTTTGTACTGAGCTATAATCCACCTTCCATCATCTGGAACTAGTTATTAGGGCTACAAAAAGAATAAAATCCCTCCCCTTCAACCTGGCAGCATTTTAAGGATCCGAAGCTATCGTGTGTACCTCTAGCACTCAAGTGTTTCTTCTCTGCGTTGGACATTCTCAATTCCATTACCCAGTTTCCACAACTCATATAGGCCATGTGACTACACACACCTCTGGGCACACTCTAGCTTTGTTACTGCTCCTTTTGAAATATGGTACTAAGGATCAAAGACCTCTTGTCTTTCTCATTCATAGGATAATTTCAAAGCCAGTCTCACTCAGAGGCTTTTGCTGAAGTTACCCAAATGGAAAGTAATGTAAATTCTAGCCAGAGGTCACCAGTTTCTGACTGAGTGCAGGAAATGAGTGAGGACTAATAACTTTCACCTTATTCCTGGGAATGAAATAAAGAATGTTTTTCCTTATAATGAAAGGAAAAGTGCACAGAGTAATATTCTGAACATATATGAGGGATCATAAAAGAAAAAGAAATTACATAGGAATATTATTCTGTGTTTCTATCTCCTTAATTCACCTGAATTTCTCCTCCTACTATTCTATGATCTGACATTCCCTTCTTCCTTTGAGATGCTTCTCTCCTTGCATTATACATGACAAGGAGTTTCTCCATCCTTCCCACCTGCCCCATGTCCACCTGACTTATCTCATACCACTGGTTCAGGCATTCAGTCCCTTCTGCACAAAGAGGTAGAAGGAGCTGCTGATAGTGGACTGTCCTCGCTCCTTGTCTGTCTGTCTCCTTTGCTACCTCCTCTCGCTCTGACAGGGTGATGGTTTCTAAGCAGAAACCAGGAGTGGCAGTGGGTAACCAATACATCACCAGTAAGGCACTGCTCTAGGAAATACTCCATGTCCCCTAGCACCTGCCAGAGGAGGACCACTTGCACCCAACACAGCCTGAGAAGCACGATAAGTCCATGGGAAACAATGTCACATGGACTTATTTCTTCCTTCTCCCTTGTCCTTTTGCTTCAATGCTCCTTGTTTTGGATTGAATTATGTTCCCACAAAAGATGTGGAAGTTCTAACTCCCAGGAAATCGCAATGTGACCTTGTTTGGAAATAGGGTCTTTGCAGATTATTGAGTTAAGCTGAGGCCCTTAGGGTCCATCTGGGCACTAATTCAGTATAACTGGTGTCCTTATGAAAAGGAAAAATTTGGACACAGAGGCAGACGTGCATAGAGGGAAGACCATGTAAACACAAAGAAGAATGCTTCTACAAGACAAGGAGAGACGCCTGGAACAGGTCCTTCTCTAGCGCTTTTAGAGGGAGCATGGCCCGGACAACACCTTGAGTTCGGACTTCTGGCCTCTAGAACTGCAAGATAATAAATGGCTGTTGTTCTAAGCCACCCAGTGGGGAGTGCTTTGTTACAGCGGCTCTAGGAAGCAAATGCTATGAAGTCAATGTGAATGTATATATTGTGTGTCTTCCATATGCCCTGCCTATGTATTAACTAATTGTCCTCAGACGGACTACTGAGGACAAGAAACGAGTCTATAAACAAGACATAGAGATGGGACATCTGGGTATTTAGGGAAGGGTAAGTATAATCTAGTGATTGGTTCTAAAACCTCCACTTATCTCCAAAGTTACAATCTCCATTGTTGAAGATGCACTATTGTTGGCAGAGATTTATAAACCTAAGGACCTTGTACAAATGTCCAATGTGAAAAAATAAAAAAATAAAAAAATAAAATAAAATAAACCTAAGGACCAAAAATAAAGCATAAACCTCCCAGGTCTGAAAAAAACAAAACCAAAAAACACAGAGCAGAGGCCATTTGATAAAGCACCCATCCAGTGCTTGGACCTGGGCTACAACTGATGGCCATTTCATCTTGCAAATGCTTCCTAGAGCCACTACACACTTCTTTTTCCTCCTAATAACCTCTTTTTCTCCTAATGTTTTTCTTCTCTCCTTGCTAGTTCCTCCATATAGCAATGGCAGCAGATAATAGACTACTTACATCCCTTACTAGTTGAGGGAATAGAGAGTGAAGAAGTTCCACAAGGAATAAATGACTTTAAATTGTCCTTGTATTCCCTCATAAAGTCAGAAAAATAGTGTAAGCTTCTATCTCTTTCCTTTCTCTCCCATTTGTTCTACATTTATTTCACAACCTTTTCCTTCTCAGTGCAAATTAGTATGTTTAACATATTCACTCCATAGGGATTGTTATTATTCTATTTATCTTTACCTCAGAAGTTATTTAATCAGCTTGCTGGATTATTTATCACCATTTTTACTTGTCACTGTTGACAAGGAAACAAAAATATGTATTAGGCAGAAGCTTTAATGAGGGGAAAGGGAATTCCAGTGAAAAAGATAAGAATGTTCCCTCTCCAATCCCTAATGAAATTGATTTTAAAAATAAAATACAGTGAGAATATACATAGTTAGTAGGATATTCTAGAACAAGGGTTACTGCTAAAAGTAAAATCTTAGGCTTTTACCAATTATTTAAGACAATAAGGTCTTACTTTTTAAGCTTTAATAACATCTCACATTCCAATGCCATTGTAAGTTTGCCACACCACGACGACTACACTTATTCCACAGAGTTGACTTTTTACAGCAGCAAATAAAAATTCTACAAACCAGGAATAAGGGGAGACACCCATGCACAGAAAAGCAATTTCTAAATGGAAGGCATATCATGCTCTTCATGCCCCAAACCTCTTTCTACAGATTATTGGCAAAAAGCACTCATTAAGTCCCTACTTATTCTAAGGGCTGAGTTAAATGGTCCAAATGGACTATAGCCTTCTCTGACTTATGAATGGGAGGTATTCCAAAAGTTGTTTGTACATTAATCTCCTTAGTACTTAAACAGACTTTTGGCCATGCATGGTGACTCACACCTGTAATCCCAGCACTTTGAGAGGCCGAGGCGGGTGGATCACCCGAGGTCAGGAGTTCAAAACCGACCTGGCCAACATGGCGAAACCCCGTCTCTACTAAAAATACAAAAATTAGCTAGGTATGTTGGCACACGCCTGTAATCCCAGCTACTTGGGAGACGGAGGCAGGAGAATCACTTGAACCCAGGAGGCAGAGGTTGCAGTGAGCTGAGATCATGCCACTGCACTCCAGCCTGGGCGACAAAGATAGACTCCATCTCCAAACAAACAAACAAAAACCCCACAGACTTTTATGTTCATTAGTTCATCCTTTCAACAAGTGTTTATTTAGTGCCTATAAATGCCAGACACTGCTAAGGATTCAGTGGTAAGAAAGCAGGCTTGTCTTTTCTGAGCAAATAAGCTAGTGAGAGAGACAGGTATTATTTCAGTATGACAGATGTGAGCAGATTGCTCCAAAATGGGTTACGGACTATGAAAAGTGTGGGTAGTGAGAGGATAGACAATGGGGTGAAACTTAGGGGAATGAGGTGTTATGAGCCAGCAGAGTGAAGGGCAGGGGAGGCCGCAGAACAGCTTCTGAGCAGAAGGAACACAGTGTGTGAGAAGGAGATGAGAAAGGGCCACAGTAGTTATGGCTCCACCTCAAGCCACAAATCCCTGTGACCTGTAAGAGGTGGCACTCTATCAACACTTAACCCACACTCGCGATCCCAGGAAAAGATGACCTTATGGGGGTACCCAGGATGGAGTGTAGAGTGCAGGGAGAGAGAGAAAAGGCAACATTTTGACATAGACAATTGTTTCCTGGACATCTTCCAAAATTATTTTATGCTTTCTCCTTCTCTAATCTCCAGGTCCTTATGTGCCCTTGAGCTGTGGACTCCATCCAATACTGCTGTTTGCAAAAAGATGACAGGAAAGGATGGCCCTCCAAAGTGTGCAATCGTGAGTGAGCATCTCTGTCTACTCAAACTCTGACTTCTTCATTGCAGCCAATTTAGTGAGGAATATGGGCAAGCTAAGTTATAAAGTAACAAGAATGACAGAAGACCTTTCTTGTCGTGTATGTGTCTGCTCCAACTGATAGGACTGAAAAAAAAGGAAAGTAAAAAATATCAGGCCGGGCGCAGTGGCTCATGCCTGTAATTGTAGCACTTTGGGAGGCCGAGGCAGGCAGATCACAAGGTCAGGAGATACAGACCATCCTAGCCAACATGGTGAAATCCCATCTCTACTAAAAGTATAAAAATTAGCTGGGCATGGTGATGCGTATCTGTAATCCCAGCTGCTTGGGAGGCTGAGCTAGGAGAATCGCTTGAACCAGGGAGTCAGAGGTTGCAGTGAGCTGAGACCATGCCACTGCATTCCAGCCTGGTAACAGAGTACAATTCCATCTCAAAAAAAAAAATCAGGAAGGAATAGAAGCAAATATTCAATATTCTTGGGCAGGAGGGCACTGACTGGGAGATCAAATTATGGATCTGTTCCTACTTTTTTTCCAACATGTTTCTGTTTCCTAATTGAACTCAGAGGTTCTCTGAAGCACAGTGCATAACCCCTTGGCATTAAGAAGCTACTCTGGTCTTCACGTGATGTAATAGGAAAAGATGTCTTGAGAATGCATAGAGAGGTGGGCTTGTGGTAGGCTGGACATGTGGGGAGTGGAGAGTGAAGAGTTTGCCACCAACGCAGCAGGAAGAGGAACAGGAAGCCAGCGGGTGGGGATGCCTACCAGAGTTTTCACCTAGAAGGAGCATAAAGAAAGCTTACACCATACCTGGGCACCCTCCCCTAGTGCCACTAGAGAGATTCAGGGGACTGTCGTGGAGGTTGGGGAAAGGATAATGTGGAACAGAAGGCTTTGACAGTTTCTCAAGTAATATTTCTAGTCAGCAAGCGAGAGATCCAGCTATTGATGTCGGTGGAAGCTGCCCTTTATTAACTCAGCTGGTCAGTGTGATCACAGACAACGACAAGTTGGCAGGTGTGCAAACCCCTGGATGTCTCTGCAAGAATTCTCAGAGCATATGCAGTCGGGGTCAATACCAGGGCAAACACTTTGCATAATAAGGACAATAAGAGCTGATGTTTGGTGTCCAGCACTGCTCTCTATGTCTAAGTATACCAACTCATTTAAAAACTTGCAGTCATTTCTGAGGTGGCCAATAGTTTTGCCTTTATATTGCAGTTAAATTTTGCTCAAAGTCATATACCTCGTGAAGTGGCAAAGCTGGAATTCAAATAGTCAGCAGTTTGGCTCCAGAGTCAGGGCTCGAAACCATTACAGTATGCAGATGACTTGTTTAAACAGAGCATTTTATCTCAAATACTGCCTAAACCTTAAGGCAAGCAAAGGGATTGGTGAAGACTGGGTGATCTGAGTATCCAGGACTCCGCCTGGACAGAGAAACATGCCCATTCATGCTGCCACTCTGATGGCAAAACCACCCCCAGCAGGCACCATAACAACCATTCTTCAGATGGGCATTATTATGATGGACATTACAGTGCTGTAACTCCCTGGTCATAAATATCAAAATCCTTTAAAAATAATTCCATAGTTCTGTGCTTTGAGGCGTGGGCTCCCAGACGGTCTTCAGTAGATGTGCAAGCCAAGAGGAAAATGCACATCTCTTCACCCAATAATCAAGTAAGGAGGCTAAGAAATTCAGAAGACAAAGGGGAGACACACCCCCGACCCCCATTCTTCCCCACAACCCCGATATTAACTCACCAATTAAGTAGTCCCTAGCTGATTGTAGGAACACGGGAGAGAAGAGCTTCAGGCCATACACAACGTAACTGGGAGGGTGCCTGGCTTTGGCCTCTGTATCAAGAAGCAAAATAAGGCCACACAGCACACAAAAATAGATTGGTCTGCTATATGTTATGATTTGGTTGTGTCCCTAGAAAACAAACACAATTTCTGAATGGTACCTTTTATTTTGATTAAATGACAAAAACCACATAGTCAATAACTTATGCCATATAACACATTTTTCCCCCGACCACCACAATTCATATACACAAAAAACAAAACAAAAGAAAAGGAAAACAAAAAATGTTTGATTCTTCTTCTGTCAAAGCAGAAAGAGACTATAAAAAACATGTTATGGCTATCAATCTCAACAAGATTTAACTGAAAATTTAATTACCATCCTGAGAGAAAATGTAGATCTAATTCAATGCTTTCCCCAACAGTGAAACTTCCATTCATCTTGTTCATATTGAGTGCAAAACTAATTTAAACCACTATTTGCTCCACACTTGGGTGCCAATATTAATAAGAAATAGAATTATAATTTATGGGCTTTAATTTCCTACTATCTCAGAAACCAAGACAATATGGGTACAAAGTTATACCTGCAGAAATTACACAAAATGTCTTAGTGTAGCACAGTGGAATCATTCTGGTTTTGTTTTTTTTTAAGTGTTATTTATACTATGTACATAGCATTTTCCCGTGAAGGGTACCACATTTTTAGCAGACCTCATCTTATCCCTATACCTATTGTTATGAGGCAAAGTAGAAACATTTTTCATTCTTCTTGAATGGATAAAAAAATTAAAGAACTTCATCAACATCATACAATGTCATATATAAGGAACATCATACAATGTCATACATAAGGAACATCATATAACATCAACTTTCCAGGGCAAAAGCCAACAAAAAATTTACATCTCACAAATCAATGCACAATTTATAAGATTCAGGGGAAAAAACAATGAAAATGAATTGGGAAAAGTGTCTTTTGCAATTCATGAACTGCCTTGAGTGTAAAAAGTAAAAATTAAAGTGATATGGTTTCAGATGTGAATTTTTAAAGTCACTGCCGTGAACGTGTTATATTTAGAAATGCAATTTAAATTACCACTGCTTCTATAATAGAAATAGTCCTATTCTGAGACCATCTTTTAAGAGGAAGGAAAACACAGGCTGTCCATGGAGGTTGGCTATGTTTGGCCCAGAGTCCAGGCTTAGTCTTGAAGAATACTTGTACTCTTAGGAAATTTCCTTTTGAATCCAACTAGGTCGTAGATTAATGGATATGGGAATACTTTGGTTGCATTTTTAAAAACTGAAAGTAAAGCCCAAGTTAAATCTTAAATGCATTTCTCATCAAGTGAATGGCAAAATAAGTTTGTTGGTATAAATAATGATGCAGTATACAAATATACATGCATATGAGACATTTTCTCAAACTGGCATGGTTTAGGAAATATAATTAAATAGTTACTTTCCACTTGCTCTGATTTGTTTTCTTTTATTAAAAGTTTAAAAATGCATTATTCTACAAATTAAAGTGTTTGGCCTTTAACAAGTCTGAGATATTATTTTGAATCTTCCAAGTCAAACTTTACTGGGCATGGGAAGGCTTTCTTTGTATTTGTGATTTATGAAACAAAACTGAAGGCACCGTTATAAAGAGCCTGCCCTCATCACCATGTTCCTGTTTCACTATATTTTCCCATACTGTGTTTTGGGCCCCCAAACCATACTAAAAGCATTTTGCTAATACATGGCACATAAACCACTTCTCCTCTTTTTTTTCTTTTTTTTTTTTTTTTTTTGAGACAGAGTTCTACTTTGTTGCCCAAGGCTAGAGTGCAGTGGTGCGATCTCAGCTCACTGCAACCTCCGCCCCCCAAGCTCAAATGATTCTCCTGCCTCAGCCTCCCGACTAGCTGGGACTACAGGAGCATGTCACCATGCCTGGCTAATTTTTTTGTATTTTTAGTAGAGATGGGGTTTCACTATGTTGGCCAGGCTGGTCTCGAACTTCTGACCTCAGGTGATCTACCCAACCCCACCTCCCAAAGTGCTGGGATTACAGCCGTGAGTCACTGCACCTGGCTACTACTTCTATTTGCCTTGATTCCTGAGAACACCTACTAATAAAATATCCCTGCTCTCCAGTTCCTACTTTCACATATGAATCAATCATAATATCTCCTAAGGACTGATGTTTTAATTTTTTCAATAGAAAAATTCCAGTAGCTCCACCCACTGAAGTCTGATCATAATCTTAAAAACTCATTTGACTCCATTTAACCTTAAAATACATTATGGGGAGCACCAGTGGAATTCAGCTGTGGAGCGTCTTGCGAGTCTATTGCACAAAAGCAGATCTCTGAGCATTTGCATTTTCCATCAGCCCTACCTCCATATGCCATCTCATGACCCAAGTGCTGGTCTCAGTGCAAAGGAAGAGCAAGGTGAGAGAAACGAACAAAAACTCCAGGAGTCCTGCCTGTGCCAAGTGGCGGTGCATGTGGCTAAGTGATGAGGCCATCCTAACTATCTCTTAGAGACAATGGGATGGTCAACTGCTTCAAATGTTTTGTTGCTGTTGTGAAGGGGGAAGAAAGGTTTTTATTGTAAGGGAGCTGGGGTATCTGGGAAAACTTGTAGAGGTGTACAGCTTGGCCTCAAGGGGCATGACCTGAGGTCTGTGCACAGCCTGGCCAGGCTCCTCCATTCTCTCTCTCAGCTCTGCTGCATGTGCCAGCTCCAGGCTTCATTCCCCAGGGCAGAAGAGAGCCCCTGACACCTGCTGAGTTGACACACGTTCCTGTCTCCCCCACATTCAGAGGTCCAGCAACTACTTTTTTTTTTTTTAAGAAAGAATCTTGCTTTGTTACCCAGGCTGGAGTGCAGTGGCATGATCATAGCTTGCTACTGCTTCCCTCTCCTGACCAGCTACTCTTTTTTACAACTGACATAAAACAACAACAGCCACAACAGTTAATGTTTGTCTGACCTTTCCTCTATCCCAGGCACTGAGTGTCCTATCTACTTCAAGTGTATTCACGTGACTAACCTTCAGAGAACACCCTGAGAAGTACATACTACTCTCATTTTGACAAGAGTAAACAGACATAAGAATGAAGAAACACCCACAGAAAACAGCATGGCAGAGTAACGACTGGGACCCCATTTGCCTGGCTCCCCCATAACAACCATGGTGAGGCATACATTTGGCACTGGATTCTCCAGACCCAAGGACTCAGCCTTATGTCACAAAATTTCATTCATAACCATCACTCTTTAAACACAGAATATGAACGTTACTCATGTGAAGCAAATTTAGAGAATGAGGAAAGCATCCATGATAGCCTCCAGGTGTCAGTTTTTTCAAAGGACTCTGGGCAGAGAAAGGGGCTCTTACTTGTAGATGGTGTAGAAAACCCAGACATTCTCTGCCCATTTCTCTGCTATTGCCCTGTGACATTACACCCACATATGCTGAACTTTCATCACTGCAGCAAGCGCTTGCTGTGTTTTATAGTTCTCACAATAGTGTAGGTTAGTTTAATTAAACATTATTTTTTGGTGGCTGTTGATGATTTCTTTTTTACTTTACTTTTAGCAGTTCACTTGTGCATTGAGAGCCATCCTAAATGCTCCTAATGCTCTTTGGTTCCCCTTGTATGTGAAGCAAACAAGGGCAGCTGGGGGTGGGCACCCATCACCCCACTGCGACCCTAGACAGCAACTATTTTATGATCCACACTTTGTATATACAAGAGAATCCACAATATTTTAAAGAAAACAGTATGGAAGGAAGCAGCAGCCAAAGGGTTAAATAATTCTCAACAGGTTACTATTGAAATATTAAGATGCAACTTCAAATTAAATATAGCAGAAATATGACAGGCTATTTTAAAAATTGAAAAGAAATAGGCAAATAAGATTCTTTAACTAGTTTATCATTTAAGTCTACAGAACAATTTACGTTAGGTCCAACTTCCTAACATTCAGATCGGTGAACCCTGACAAAAATGGCAAATGCAATTGTCCAGGCAAAAGGGCAGTGAAATGGGCATCAAAGTGTTCACCAAGTGCTGCCCAGGGTGCTCCATTCCACTCCCTCCAAGTTCACATATTTTCCTACTGTCTCAGTACTGCCCACAAAGGCAGTGAAACAGAGCAGAAAAAGAGTGGTGACCTACATTCTGCTTTTAATCAATAGTAGAATGTAAGTATCATTTGAAATGATTTGTTTTAAATAGTACTATTTTGAGCAAAGACACAATTGAATATTATTTGACAACTTTTAATCAAGATCCACTAAAACTAAGTTGACTGTCTTATTTCTTAGGATTGAGCATTGAGAAATTACTTCACGTCATTCAAAATCATTCCTCTGATAAATACTACATTACCCAGGTGATGAAGGTCAGCATCAACAGAGATAAGTCACACTGATAATCTGTATCACTGATGTGATGTGATCCATATAATGTGTTACCTCTGTGGTCTTTCTCCTAAAATCCATAACCCCTATGTTATCATGAGATAAACATCAGAAAAATCCCAAATGAGAAACAGTCTACAAAATACCTGAGCAGTCCTCCTCAGAACTGTCAAGGTCATGAAAAACTATTAATATATTGCCAACCTATGTTCCTCGGACTTCTTCCAGTATCCACCTCACCCTATATATTTTTTTAAGTTTCTAAGAACTGTTTCCTTTTAGAATCAGACTAGTTTTTTCAGGGTTAAGGAAAATCTAAGAAATTGTCACAGCCAAAAGGAGCCTACGTGATTGCTATTATAATGTAATTTGGTGCTCTGGATGGGAACCTCAAACAGAAAAAGACATCAGGTAAAAACCAAGGAAATCTGAATAAAATGTGGACTTTAATAATAATGTATCAATATTGGTCCATCAATTGCAACAAATGTATCATATTGTGACTAACACAGGAGGTTAATACAGGGAATCTGGAAATGGGGTATACAGGCACTCTCCCTACCACCTTCCCAATTTTTCTGTAGATTTAAAGCTATTCTAAAATAAAAGGTTTACTTACAAAAAATAATCCCCAATTATTTCTATATAACCTGAAGTAGATACCAAGTGTCTTCACTGAATAGTAGCAACAGTTAATTGAACGGAATGCATAACAAGCTGTAGCCCTTGCTCTTTGGAGTTTTTACTGTCAGGAATCAAGACAAATATGTAAAGAGGAAGGAAACATTTACAGAGGACTTAGTATACTCTAGCATACTCTAGAGCCTGCACCAGGTATATCACATACATCCCCTAGCGCCCTCTTTATTAAATCCGACTGACATTATTCTGATTATGCATATTTTGCACACACACAAAAATGCTGCTAACAATTGCTTAGTGCTTCAGGGCCAGATGCTGTGCTAAACACTCATTGTTTAATTCTCTTGCAATCCTGTTTTGTTATTCCTGTTTTGCAGATGAAACACCTTTGATTGAGAGAAGTAAGTTTCCTAAGATCTCACATCTTATACATGGTAAGGCTGGATTCAAATATGAACCCTATATGCTTTTGGTTACTCCAATATTTCTCAATGTGTGATCTGAGATTACCTCCACCGTAATGACCTGGGAGTGTGTAAAAATGCAGATTACCTACCGAGTGCTGCCCCAGCCAGTGGAGGGGGAGAGGGGGAACTGAGCTCCCCCTCTGGCTTGCGCAGGTGATCCTGGGCACAGGGCTCTAGTTTTTCACTGCCTCTTGGATATTCTACTGAATTTTCCTTTCTGGATTAGCATTAGTGGTTACTGTCAGTTAGACCCATATGGATATCTGTGTAAACAAATTAATATCTTCATTCTCCATTAATATATTGCCATCTATGATCCTTAAATTGCAAAGTTTCAGTTACACAGTAACCAACCCCTAATCGTTCTAAGTTCTCCCAGGCCTGTTTTCTTTCAGAATCAGACTAATTTCTTTTGAGCCCAGGGGCTACTGTATCATACCTATTGCCATGCCATTATTATTAATTCTGCATTTAAAATTCAAATACAGAGTGTTATGCAAAAATTGTATTTTCATTTCGCTATCTTCTGATTTTAACAACTTGCTCAAAATATGCCACCTGTGCTCTTAGAAGCAAGCAAAGAAAAGTCTGTCAGTCATTCTAGAGCAAAAATTGGCTGAATTATTAATAGCTACCCTCCACAAATGGGCAAAGTAGTGAAGTCTGAAAAGCAGTTTTGGTTCCTTTCACAGCCCCTTATGAATAAAAATTAGCAGCAGGCTTGAGAACTGTTCTGTGTCCCATACCTGGGTTCTAGCTCCTGACCATCTCCTTTCTAAAGCTCTCTCATCTACAAATGGGAGATAATAAATCTGTCTCCTAAATACCCACGTGGTTCAGTCAGATTGCAACAGGAAATATTTTACAGCTACCATATTTTGTTTCTTCATTAGAAGTACTGGAGAAATGCCAACTCAAATCAGAGACTAATCTACTTAGAAATCTGTGTAAGCAAATTAATTACTGCAATAAACATAGTTAAATGTCTGACTATGTCTTACAAAAGTGATTTCTTACTGTCTCACTATGACATGCTTGCTCAGATAAAGGAATAGCAGCTTGGCTAATTCCTCTAGGAACTAAATAATATAACTCCAACCGAGAGCAGTGACATAGGCGCCATAGTAACAGATATTACAAATGCACAAGGACTACGCAGCTGTACTTGCCTTCTGCCTTTACTGGCATGCTCTGCATTACTTCCGAAAGGACATGAGGGGAGGGGAATGTTTAACAGCATAGAACACCCCTCCCCAGAGTCATGCAGAAAAACAATGACACAAGTGCAGTTAGGAGCAAGGAGAGTAGACTGAAGCAGGAGAATGGTGATATGGCATCTCGGGGTGGGCTTGAACAAAAAAGCTTCAAAGCTGTACATCTCTCTCACACCACCTAACCCAGATTTCTGATGATAATCACAACAATACATCTCAATACCCTAATTATGCTGCTTCTACTTATCTTGACATTCAGACACTAGGATAAAGAAGATGTATTACATGTAAACCAATTATGGGGAACAGAGGAATTTAACAAGATAGCAATGTATGCCATGTGATCGTCCAATTATAGGCTGTTCTTAATTACTGTGAGCTAAACAGGAGCTATCACAGATTGAAAAATGGGTCCTAAATCCTGGATGTAAATTTTTGAAAGCACAATAGAGGGGAAAATCAAGCTTTCTTTCATTGGGCGGGGTTTTCCACAGGCCACAGGAGATTGCCACAACAAAGGAAAGACAGTTGCTTAGCGCTCTGGGGAGTCTACCCGGCAGTGAACTCAGTACAGAGGCATGCGGCCCAGATGCCTGCAAGGGGCACTGCCTGTCCCAAAGCACCCACCCTGTAAGCCACCGTGGATGTGCGAAGGGGCAGCAGGCTCAGAGGAAAGCACATGTGTGTGTTTCAGAGCTCAAAAAATAATGCCAGAGCACCAACAGATCAGCATAGGTGAGCTCAGAGTCTTAGTTATGAATTAGCTCAAAGTTATAGAGACGAAAAGGAATAATATACGTGAAAATGTGGAGTAAAGAGAATGGTTTCATGTAAAAAGAATAACAATTTAGGGAAATGCCAGTCAAAATCACAATGAGCTATCACCTCATGCCTGTTGCAATGTCTTTAATCAAAAGGACCAAAGATAACAAGAGTTGGCAAGGATTTGGAGAAAAGGAAACCCTTCTGTACTGCTGGTGGGTATGGAAATTGGTACAGCCATTATGGAGAACAGTATAATTTGTCAAAAAAAATTAAAAATAGAAGTTTTAATTCTATTTGAATATGATCCAGCAACCCCACTTCTGAATATATATCCAGAGGAAATGAAATCAGTATGTCTGTCCAAGAGATATCTGCATCATCATGTTCATTGCAACATTCTTCACAATAACGAAGTCATGGTATCAGCCTAAATGTCCATCAACAGATGAATGGAAAAAGAAGATGTGGTATATATATAATATGAATATCACTCAGCCTAAAAGAGAACACCATCCTGTCATTTGCAACAACACTGATGAATCTAGAGGACATTATTAGGTTAAAAGTGAATTAAGTCAGGCACAAAAAGAAAAATACTGTAGGATGTCACTTATATGTGGAATCTAAAAAAGTCGAACTCATAGAAGACAAGAATAGAACAGTGGTTACCAGGAGGCAGTGGGATGAGGAATGAGGAAAGACTGGCTACAGGGTACAAAGTTTCAGATGGACAGAAGGAAGGAGTTCTGAAGATCTTCTGTATAGTATGGTGACCATAGTTAATAATAATACACTGTTATATCAAAAATTGCTAAGACAGTAGACTTTATTTTATTTTATTTATTTTTTTTTTTGAGACAGAGTCTTGCTCTGTCGCCCAGGTTGGAGTGCAGTGTCGCGATCTCAGTTCACTGCAACCTCCACCTCTTGGGTTCAAGCAATTCTCCTGCCTCAGCCTCCCAAGTAGCTGGGACTACAGGCATGTGCCACCACACTCAGCTAATTTTTTGTATTTTTAGTAGAGATGGGGTTTTACTGTGTTAGCCAGGATGGTCTCAATCTCCTGACCTTGTGATCCACCCGCCTCAGCCTCCCAAACTGCTGAGATTACAGGCATGAGCCACCGCACCTGGCTGAGAGTAGATTTTAAATGTTCTCATAAGAAAAAAATAATAATAATATGTATATGTAGTTATAGATTTGTCAAACAGCTTGATTTAATAATTCTATAATACATGCATATATCAAAACACCACCCTGTACCCCATAAGTATATACAACAAATTTTAAAAATAAGAATAATGATTCATGCCCATATAATTATATCACTAATCATAAGAGCTAACATTTATGGAGCAATCTCTGTCAGGCATTGTTATAGCACATTACATGGATTGCTTAATCCATGTAGGCATTTCCATTAGACTTTTTTACACATAGGGAAACTGAGGCATGAAGAGGCCCAGTATCTTGCTCATTGTCAAACATTCAAGTGGAGGAATCAGGACACAAAGACAGGCAGCCTGATGGCAATGTCTAAGGTCTTTCCCCCAGGCTGCTCAGTCTTTGCTGACTTGGATCCAGGGGGATAGGAAAGATTCTGTACACACTCTCCACACACTCTCCA
The DNA here is from genome assembly GCA_036589455.1 of Ateles fusciceps. Classification (NCBI taxonomy): domain Eukaryota; kingdom Metazoa; phylum Chordata; class Mammalia; order Primates; family Atelidae; genus Ateles; species Ateles fusciceps. The sequence continues at coordinate 3,979,893 of JAZHEH010002229.1, forward strand.
CCCACTGCCCCACACTTTCCCCCATACCACCCACACCATGCTCTCAGATCTAGCTGGAAGCTGTCTACCATGCACTTATATATATATTTGATATTTCTATTTTATATTCAATATATAGAGCTAGGTACAGACTTCGCCCTTGGACTAGATTTTGGCTTTTTCCCTGTCTTCAACACAGACAGACAAGAAAAGCTACTTGCCTGTATTTGGAAACTTACGTGTATTGGTGAGGCAGGGTCAGGCTGAACACTCTAAAACACAAATCAGAAGTGTCTGTGTCATCATCTTATGATTTCAAGGCTACATTAGTGACAGCACACGCTACTGGTAAGAATTAGATGTGGTCTTGCCTTTAGCAGGGAGTACTGGCAGCTGGCCATGACAAGGCAGAAGAGGAGCACCCACATATCTTTGCAAAAGCCTTGGCTCAAGGTCAGAAATCCAAGGAGGGAAACCAGGACAATGAGTAAAATTGCCAGCACATTCTCCTTGACATCTTCAGTTCTGTGCAAAATACATACATAAAAACAAACAAACAAAAAAGTTAAGTTTTGCCATTTTTAAACAGAATGCCTTCATGTTTCCAAAAAAAATGAACCATGACAACACAGTAGTTACTGTAAGCAAGACTTTGTATTTAGCTATGAGATTTTAAGGTTTCTTTCTCTCCTTATTCCTCATGCTATATAAACAAAATCCAACTTAACACCAGATTTTTGTTATTGAAGCAAATAAAATCTCAACCCATTGGATCTCCTTGGCCACTTAACTGGGTTTACTGGCAAACCTTAGTTAATGATTCCATCCACAACCACGAAATGTGTTTCAGATAAACGGCTTCACTGGTTCCTTTCAATGGAAGGGGGTGTGGTAAGGGGGATACATTCACACCTGGCCTAAGCAGAAAATCATTTCCAGATAAAACTTTTGGTGTCAGAGTTTACTGTCAAATTTCAGGAGCCAGGAGAGCTCCAGCAGGAGAGTTAAGGGTGAGCTGCAACTTCCTGACAGTGCAAAGGGCCTGCCCTGGAGCGTGGTGGGTCCACACTGTCTCACTGGGTGACTCTCTTATGGACTCCTCATACAAGGTGTAGGGTAGAGACAGGGGGTCAACCGGAGATGGAGTGTTATCAAGTGGATATGCAAAGGACAATGTAAGGTGGTTTTAGGATATAGATAGGAAGCGGCTACAGGTGTGGATCATGTAACCCAGGTAGAATAGGCAGGAAACTGAAGATGGCAAGGGCTGCAAGATAAGAGAAATTCAGTGGGGCAAACTGCTGGAGAGGACTGGGGAAACACTTGAGGGATTTAGAGAGACGGGAAGGATGAGTAGAAACAGGATTATAATGTCAGAGGTGGAAGACTTCTGTGAAAGGATAAGATGCACGGCGGGGCCATGGAAGGGAGTGGCAGAAATAGAGTCACAGGGGATGGCAAAGACCACAAGGTCAGGGAACAAGGGGCCTGGGTGTTTGGATGGGTCATTTGCAAGGATTCTGAGTATACTTCTCACCTTACCAGGTTTGGATGGGTCATTCGCAAGGATTCTGAGTATACTTCTCACCTTACCAGTTTTTGCTCGTGTACCTGCTTTTCTACCCCACTAAGCTGATGTTTTTTAGACAGGAATAATTGGCTACTTTGTGCCTAACAGGCAGGCAATTGTAAACATTTTTTAAAAACTAATAGGCTATATTTTTGAGAGACATTTGTTATTCACAGCAAAATTGAGGAGAAAGTACAGAGATCCCACATAGCCCCTCCCCACAGACACATGCACACAGCTTCCCCACCATCAACATCCACTGATGAACCAACAGTAACACCTCATTATCGATCAGGATCATCCAAGTCCATAGTTCACATTTGAGTTCACTCTTGGTGTTGTACATTGGGTTTTGCCAAATGTATAATGACATGTCTCCACCAAATGGGAACTCTAGCGAAAGTTCCATTGCCCTAAAAATCTTCTGTCCCCCCACCTATTCATTGCTCCCCACCCTAACCCCTGTAACAACTGATCTTTTTATTGTCTCCATAGTTCTGCTTTTTCCAGAGGGCCATATAGTTGGAACCATACAGTATACAGCCTTTGCACATCGGCTTCTTTAAGAACTATGCATATAAGGTTCCTCCATGTCTTTGTGGCTTGGTGCCTCACTTCTTTTTATTTCTTATAGCATCTCGTTGTATGAAGATACCAGTTTGTTTATTCATTTGCCTTTTGAAGGATATCTTGATTGCTTCTGAGTTTTGGCAATTATAAATAAAGCTGTTGTAAACATTCATACGCAGTGTTTTGCATGGATGTAAGTTTTCAAATCATTTAACACCAAGGAGCACGATTGTTAGATTGTGTGGTAACAATATGTTTAGTTTTATAAGAAATTGCCGAATTGTCTTCTAAAGTAGCTGTACCATTTTGCATTCCCATCAGCATGAATGAGAGTACTCGTTGCTCTACATCCTCACCAGCATTTGGTGTTGTCAGTGGGTTGGATTTTGGCCATTCTAATTGGTTGTACTGGTATCTCATTGTTGCTTTAATTTGCAATTGCCTAAGGACTATTATGTTGAGTGTCTTCTCATTTGCTTATTTGTGATCTGTGTATCTTCTTTGGTGGGTGTTTAGGCCTTAAGCCCATTTTCAGATTGTTCCTTTTTCTTACTGTTGAGTTTTAAGTGTTCTTTGTATACTGGATAACAATCCTTTAATTTATAAAATATTTTCTTCCATTCTGTGGAACATTTTTCAGTGAAGAAAACAATGAGTGAAAAAGAACCCAAATCTAATGCTGACTCTGATGCTTCAATAGCTAATGAAAATGAGAGAAATAGTAAAGAGAAAAATTTTGAAGAAATGCACAAATGCATGAATCATTTGATAGGTACTTTTTACATATAATTTCAGACAGATAGTTATAGAGATGATTGATAGATATGCACATGGATTTCACAGATTCAAAGAAATAGAAAAATAAATGACTCTATTAAAATAAACCTGGAGCTGGGGCTGCCAAGAGGCATAGCCTTGGGCCTCCTACACAGGAAGGACAGGAAACTCTGGGGACAACAGCCATGAGAAGAAAAACAATGGGTGATTTGGTTGACTGAACTGCAGCTGACATATTACAGAATAATAAAAGTAGGGTAGAAGATCGCATAGAAATATATAGAAAGGCTAAGTTAGCATTCAGATAGCATAAGGCTCAAGTTGAAAATTTTTTAAAAATCTGGAGGAACCAAAATACATTTGGCAAAAAGGAAATTGTGTGTGTCTTTTATTTTTCCACTGTGCACTTTTAATAGTGCTCAATATATTTGGTTTGTTCAAGTCTTTAAAATTCATGATGTGTTCTACAGTGTGCTCATAACAATTTGATGTATACTTAAAAATATCTAAAGGCCTTGGAAATAAAATTTCAAAGAAAAAAACAAATGTTTTTCACTTTGGGGAGGGAAAAGAATAAGGTTCCTAAAAAGTATTTTTCCTCCAAATTCTCCTCTGCCAGGATTCCATTCCTCTGCCCCCAGGCTCCCCCTCCCTCCCTCAGTTTCTTGTTTATCTATCATTAAACATTGGGTTAAAAAGTGTACTCACCAGGCCAAGAGTGACATGACTAAGGCTGTACTTTTGAAAGGTTTATCATGCAGAGGTTTACAACATGTACTGGAGGAGAAAAAGACAAGAGCAAGGATAAACAGCACTTCCAGGAGAGGTAATGGGGGCCTGGGAAGCTCACATGGCTGGGGAATAGAAAGAGACCCCTAACTCGAGGACACAATTCAGAGTGAGGCTGAAAGAACTTCAAATGAATTATGGGCAATGAAGCACTGATGGAAAGAATAAAGATTACTCCAAGACTTCAATCTGAGAAGAAAAGGATCATGGCAGAATCCATGGCAGAAATTAGGAAGGGGAGGCAATTTGCAAAGGAAAATTGATTTCTTCTTTCATGCAGCAAAAGTGCTCAGCACTGCTCTAGCTGCTTTGACATCAGTGAACAAAAGGGATGGGAGCTTCCTTTCTCGTGAGTGGTGCCATAAGTAAGGATGCACAAAAAAAGTTCAGTAAATATACAATATGTAAATATAAATGCAACAGACAAAAAGAATAGAGGCTGGGCATGGTGGCTCATGCCTGTAATCCCAGCACTTTGGGAGGCTGAGGTGGGTGGATCGCCTGAGGTCAGGAGTTTGAGACAAGCTTGGCCAATGTGGTGAAACCCCCGTCTCTACTAAACATGCAAAAATTAGCTGGGCATTGTAGCGGGCACCTGTAATCCCAGCTACTCCGGAGGCTGAGGTAGGAGAATTGCTTGAACCTGGGAGGCGGAGGTTGCAGTGAGCCAAGACCACACCACTGCTCTCCAGTGTAAGGGAGTTGGCACTGCAAATGTCTGGGAGGCAAATGTTCCATGCTGCAGGAACTGCCAGTGCAAAGGTCTTAAGCTGGAGGACTGCTTGGCATGGTTGAGAGACAAAAGGAAGGCCAGTATGGATGAATAAAAGTCCACAGGGATAGTGGGTGATGAGACCAGAAAGCAAATTAGTGGCTACAGCATAGGGGATGTGTGGTTACTGTGAGGACTTTGATTTTCATTCTGAGTGAAATGGGGAGCCATTGCTGGCCGGTCAGCAAAGCAGAGACATTGAAAAGCCTTATTGTGTTGTGTTAAGAATAGTGTACAGGGGCTGAGCAATGGTGGGTACCTGTGATCCCAGCTACTTGGGAGGCTAGGGTGGGAGGAATGCTTGAGCCCAGGAGTTTGTGACCAGCCTAGACAACATAGCAACACACCATCTAAAAAAAAAAAAGAAAAAGAAAAGAAAAAAAGAAAAAGAATACTACATAGACAGAATGGATAGAAGCAGGGAAGACGCTACTACAGTAACCTGATGAGAGATGAAATGGCTCAGACCACATGGTCACATTAACAATGAAAAGATGCAATAGGTACATTTGGAAGGAACAGCGAAAGCAGCTTCCTATAAGAGACTGAATGCAGGTGTGAAAGGAAAGAAGATTCAAGGATGACTCCAAGATATTTAACCAGAGAAACTGGACGAATGGAGTTGTCATCACCTGAGATGGGGAAGACCATAAGTGAAGCATGCTTGGGTGAGGCTGAGATGAAGAGTTCAGTCTTGGATATGAGATATCATCCTGACACCATGAGATGTCAATCTGGTAGTTAGATATACAAGTCTGGAATTCAGGAGATGGGTCAAAGTTGGTGATATAAATTTGAGAGTCACTGGCATATTAAAAGCCATAAGACTGAATACCATCACCAAAGAAAATAGGGCAGATAGAGAAAGAATGAAGACCAAGAGTTATGTATCTACTGGAGACTTCAACCTTAAAGGGTCAGGAGGCAGAAAAACCTGTAAGTCTTCCCTTCCTATGTAGGAGTGACCAGCAAGGCAGAAGGAAAACCAAGAAAATGCTGAGTCTGGAAGCCAAGAGAATGTCTACCAAGAAGGAGAAATGAACTCTGCCAGATACTGTAAATGAGTCTAGTAATGTGAGAAGTAAAAGATGGAGTCAATGGTGACCCTGACAAGGGCAGGTTCAATGGAGTTTTGGGGTTAGGGGGAGCCTGAATGGAACAGGATTATTAGAGAATAAACGAAGAGCAAGTGGAATCAAGCACAGGCAACCCTTCAAGGAGTCTTGCTGCAAAGACGAGCAGAAAAACAGAACAGTGGCTGGTAAGAAAGTGGGGTAAGACAGGATTTTTTTTTTAATACTTTTAAGTTCTGGGATACACGTGCAGAACGTGAAGGTTTGTTACATAGGTATACATGTCCATGGTGTTTTGCTGCACCTATCAACCCGTCACCTAGATTTTAAGCCCTGCATGTGTTAGATGTTTGTCCTAATGCTCTCCCTTCCCTTTCCCCCAACCTCCAACAGGCCCTGGTGTGTGATGTTCCTCTCCCTGTGTTCATGTGTTCTCCTTGTTCAACTTCCACTTAAGAGTGAGAACATGCAGTGTTTGGTTTTCTGTTCCTGTGTTAGTTTGCTGAGAATTATGGTTTTAAGACAGGATTTTTAAGGATGAGAGCTATAAGTGTGTGTACTTATGATAACAATGACGACAATTAGTTTTGTTTGAGAAGCATGAATGATTTCCTCTTTACTTGTCACATAGCTAGCTACCTCTCATATTTTCTCTCTCAGTTTGTGTGTTCCCCTCCTCAGAAAAGCCTTTGCCAACCACCAGTTCTAACATCAGTGCCCTTGCTTCCCAGGTCTCTCTATCTCAGGCCTTTATATGTTTCTTTCATGGCACCTATTACAATTTTCTCTCCTCTCCCAGTAGAAAGTAAGTCCATGACAGCAGAGACAATGGCTGTTTTATTCATTACTCTATATCCAAAGCCCAGTACAGGTCCTAGCATGGAGTAGGTGATTTAATATTTGCTGAATGAATGAAATGCTGAAAATGATGCAAGAAGGGCAACTTCTTATTTTGGATGCTGACCTGATCAACTAGATAACTGAAAATAAACCCTCAGTGTTTTATAGGAAAGGGCAATCGCAAGATATGAAATAAGAGAAAATAAGTAAGGAGAATAGGAAACGTCCAGAAACATCAGAGTAGATGGAGAACTGCAGGTAAATATCAGGGACTGCAATGACAGGAACCATGAACCTGCTGCCCAAAGACTGAAAACATTTTCAAGGAAGAACAGCCTGACTCTAAGAGTTAAGTTGAAGAATGTCAGGCAGAACGCCTTAATCTATGGGCGTTTATAGCAATGATTAGTGCATTTCCAGTGCTTGTTACCCACTGATTTCTTCTGCTTTCCTCCTAGCCCTTACATTTTGTTTTTTATTGCACATATTATGCATTTTTACCCAGCTTCCCAGATGATTCTGACTCACAGCCCTGTTTGGGGATTATGCTCCCCCTTGCAAAGGTCCCAAACAGCTCAGTTATTCTAGCTCAGTATTTCGAGTTTCTTTCTTCTTCCTTGCTGTGAGCTGTGAGTTCATGCTGTCCCTTTCCTTATTTTAATTGACTCTGAACTGTAAAACCAGATCACCAGTCCTGCTAACAGATGACTTTAGGTAGGTTTATATGGCTCTGATTAAGAAATGATGTTGACTCATTCTCAGCAAACTAACACAGGAACAGAAATCCAAACACTGCATGTTCTTACTCATAAGTGAGAGTTGAACAATGAGAACATATGGACACAGGGAGAGGAACATCACACACCAGGGCCTGTCGGGGCGTGGGGGGGCAAGGGGAGGGAGAGCATTAGGGCAAACACCTAATACATGCGGGGCTTAAAACCTAGATGATGAGTTGATAGGTGCAGCAAACCACCATAGCACATGTATACCTACGTAACAAACCTGCAAGTTCTGCACATGTAGAACTTAAAATTTTTTAAAAGTGATGTTGCCTATGGACTAATGGTCTAAATTTTAGGGTCTGAATTTGACAATATCTACTTCCACTATCCTAATTTTATTTTATTTTTTTTAATTTTTCTTCTTTCTGGGATCTGGGCCACATTCCAAGTAATAATAATAATAGCAACTAATATTTTAAGAACTCTTTCAATGACTAAATTGATTTAATCCTTACAACCTTTGTGTGGTATAGATTACATCCATCTAACAGATAGGAAACTGAGGCACTGAAAGATTTCTTAGCCATCCTAAGATCACAGCACTAATAAGTAGTGGGGACCGGGTTTAATTCCTAAGGTTGACTCCAAAGTCCAGGGATTTCCCACACCAGCTGAAGGATCTATGGATAAGGGAATGGTGCTATTTCTAGGTCATCCCTAAGCACAACATTTAAAAACTCATTGTGACTTGCCAGAAAGGTGATTAAAATAATAAAAACATAAGCTTTTAAAAACTGCAGTCATCCTCATCATCCTTTTTTAGACCTCCAATAGATTTCCATTTAATGTTTTATAACCAAGTAGATTTTAAAATACAAATCTATAGATATATTTGTTTTTGTTTTTGATATGAAGGGTTAATGCAAGCTAGTCCAACTTTCAATAATTTATTTTTAGCAGAAAATAATTAATATTTTTTAAATGCCTCATTTACCAGAATATACTATCTTGGATTATTACTTAAGTATTAACTGTTCCTCCTCAGTGTGTGCCCCTTGGGTAACATACTGTTGTTAGGAAAACCATTATAACTCCATTCCCTGACTTGTGGGTCCTGAAATTTACTGCTGTAATTCTGCATGAGTATAGTTTTTTTCATATGTGATCACACTATTTAAGACATTACTATAACAAGCAGTCACTGGGGGACCAATGACAATAAGACAGGCAACCAGGTTTTCCACTGTCCCCAAGGGTTGACATTAAACTGTGAAACTCAGCAATTGCTTATGGCAGCATTAGTAATAGTATCTGAAATTTTCAAACCAATCTTCTGGTCAGTGCTACTCAGCCCTTGAAAATCATAATACTGTTATGTGCACATTTTGAGGTAGGCAAAGATACAAATGATAAGCCCCTCTCCTTAGGCCCATTTCCATCATGATTTGTTTGTTTTTGTTTTTTTTTTTAGATGAATTTTTGCTCTTGTTGCTCAGGCTGGAGTGCAGTGACACAATCTCGGCTCACTGTAGCCTCTACCTCCTGTATTCAAGTGATTCTCCAGCCTGAGCCTCTTGAATAGCTGGAAATACAGGCATGTGCCACCACACCCAGCTGATTTTTGTATTTTTAGTAGAGATGGGGATTCACCATGTTGGTCAGGCTGGTCTTGAACTCCTGACCTTAGGTGATCCACACACCTCAGCTTCCCCAACTGCTGGGATTACAGGTGTGAGCCACCATGCCCAGCCTCCGTCATGTTTTAACCAACCTTAACTTCTCCTCCTCTTTCTCCCTACCCAGTAACCACAGCTCCTACCCCAAAACATTTTGCTGTATGGGACAGTGGTAAGAGAAAGTGAGAAAAAGGAAAGGAGTTAAAGGAAAAATTAACATTCAAGTGAGAGTACATCAGACACAAGTGAACAATGAGAATCCAAGGTGTCCAGGGAAGAGGCAGAAATCACCCCCACTTCATCTTCCCTCCTCTCCCCCATGCCCACACCCAGTCAAGCCAGGCCCTGTGCTACAGATGGGGCCTCAAGCTTTCCTACAAAAATGGGGTAAGACATGAGTACACCAAAGTATGCTACTGTGCCCAAACGAACCTTAAATAGAAACCATTTCTTATTTCTTATTATAACATATTATTTCTCAATATTTCTTATTAATAAATTAATTTATTATTAGTAAGAGTTACTTATTGTAACTCTCTTATTTCTCATTGTAACTGCTAAAGTACAATTTGTTGTCAGGATCTTATTGCTTTGACTTTGGGTTCACAGCAAAGGAAGCGTACAACTTGAAAATGTGCAAGTGACAATTTTGTCTTTGAAAGCACGCAGTGGGCACTGTCACATCCCTGGTGTGCCTCCGACAGTGGATGTGCATACTCAGTGACTTACCGATCAAGTAATGCCAGTAAGGTCAGTCGATCGTACCAGACTTTAATCCACTTCCCAGGGAAAATGATAAATTTGTAAAACTGCTCTCGGTTAGATTTTCCCTGTGTTGAAGAACGTGACGAGTCTTCCAATCCTGACTCACATGCTTTTAGATACCAAAAGAAATAACAGAAAAAAGAGTTTCATGTTGTCATGCCATGGCCACAAATATACATACACCATAATTTAAAAATACAAAAAGCAGATGTTCAAATTCTGAAATGTAGACCGACATATTTCATTTAAAATAAGTACTGTAAGAAAAGGATAATGATCAACAAAAAAGATTTTCTTACCAACATACTTCAATTTCTTTACCACGTACCATTAAAATTATGCTACTCACCACATCAAAACACTACTGCTCATTAAGGCCAAGAAACTGCTCTAAAAATAGTTCTTACGAAAGGTAAGAATTCAATAAAGATCTTAAATGACTTCATTTCTGAAAAATGTCTTATTTAATGTTGAGATACATATTCCAATTTTACTAAGCATAAAAACATTTTCACTGGAGCGATCTAGGTCATTGGAGAAGCCTGCTATAAGAAAAACTGAAATATCTGTTGAAAAAAAAATCTAAATCATTAAACCTGAAATGTGGGAAAATTTAGACTCAGATAGTAAAAGTTTTAATTCCTGATTCATCTGTGATTGGCTCTAACTCAGTAGAAAAAAAATCAATTTTGAAAAAAAAAATTGGCCTTCACTGATTTGTCTATCAAATACTTAATAGGGACTCTTAGGAACCTGGCAAAAGGCTGGGAACAGGCAGTTTTCCATGCAGTCCCCTTAGCGAAGGTGCTGGTAATAGAATGTGTTCAGTTAGGCCAGGCACGATGGTTCATGCCTGTAATCCCAACACTTTGGGAGGCTGAGGCAGGCGGATCATGAGGTTGGGAGTTTGAGACCAGCCTGGCTAACATGATGAAACCCCGCCTGTACTAAAAATACAAAAATTAGCTGGGCGTGGTGACACACACCTGTAATCCAAGCTACTCAGGAGGCTGAGGCAGGAGAATGGCTTGAACCCAGGAGGTGGAGGATGCAGTGAGCTGAGATCCCCGCCACTGGGCAACAGAGCAAGACTCCATTTCAAACAAGAAAAAAAAAAAAAAGAATGTGGTTAGTTAATTCTAACAGTGAGGTCCTGGATGACCAAAAGAAAGAACAGAAATGATGACCTCACTGTTAGTATTAAGTAACAGTTGATCCTGTTGGGGAGCCTCCTATTGGACATCCCACCTGTGTTTTGTCTCCTGTTCTCCACATACAGAAGCTATTAAAACCAAAGCCCCCATACAGCTCCTCCTTCACTCTGTTTGGCCACTTGGCTACTATCCTTAAGCCTTCTCTAGATGCCCCAGCACCCTGCAGAGCTTCTGTTTCTAACCTCTATATATTTTTAATTCCGGTTAAAAAACAAATACTGGACGGGTATGGTGGCTCACGCCTGTAATCCCAGCACTTAGGGAGACCAAGGCAGGCGGATCACGAGGTTGGGAGTTCAGGATCAGCCTGACCAACATGGTGAAATCCCATCTCTACTAAAAATACAAAAAAAAAAATTAGCTGGGCATGGTGGTGGGCACCTGTAATCCCAGCTACTCAGGAGGCTGGAGCAGGAGAATCGCTTGAACCTGGGAGGTGGAGGTTGCAGTGAGCAGAGATTGTGCCACTGCACTCCAGCCTGGGCAACAGAGTGAGGCTCCATCTCAGACAAAAAAATAAAAATAAAAAAACACAAATACCAAAAATTTACCATCATAACCATTTTAAGTGTAAAGTTCAATAGTATTAATGATATTCACATTGTTGTGCAACAGATGTCTGGAACCTTTTATCCTGCAAAACTGAAACCCTGTACCTGTTTAGCAACTCCTGCATTTACCCTCCCCCACCCTCTGGTAACCACCATTGTACTTTCTGTCCTGATGAATGTGACTACTTCAGGCACCTCATGCAAGTGATATCATATAGTAGTTGAACCTTTTTGTGACTACCTAATTTTGCTTGGGATAGTGTCCTCAAGCTTTATCCATGTTGTAGCATGTGTCACAATTTCCTTTCTTTTTAAGGCTGGATAATACTCCTTGTACGTATGTATCACGTTTTGTTTATCCACTAATCTGTCAAGGGATATTTAAGTTGCTTCCACCCTTTGGCTATTGTGAATAGTGTGGCTATGAACACAGGTGTGCAAGTATCTCTTCGACCTCCTGCTTTCAATTCTTTTGGATATACTCTCAGAAATGGAATTGCTGGATTATTCTAATCTGCATTTTTGTTTGATTTTGCCCTGCATTTTTCCAACTTGGATTTAAGGTTCTGTTTTCCTGTAGGCTGACAAACATAAGACACAGAAGATTAAAAAGAAGGGCAAAGACAAGAAAGGGATGAGTATGGAGACAAAGAGCAGCGGTAGAGGTGACATTGGCTTTTAAAGGACTCTCATATTTCTCTTTGGCTTCTAAAGCACAAGGTTATACATGGGCAGACTGCACAGCTTTTTTCCTAATTTAGGGGAAGTCACTGACGTCAAAGTGCCTGGCATGCATGAGGGCAGCGCAGCTGCTTCACTGGAGGCCACTGCAGAACTCTCTGAGAAAGCAAATTTTACCATCTCTCCATTTCCAGATGCTAATCTGCTTAACTCAGCCTATGGAAAATGGAGTTATCCCAGATATCAAATATTAATGCAAAAGGCATCTGAAGGGAAAGTTGATCCATCATGAAGGGAATATACAGGAAGAGTTGGACTGAGTAACAGGAAAGTTGAAATTGTAAGTGCTACTTGTGCCTGGAATTCTATTTCAACACAGAAGAGAGCTTCGCCGAAACTGCCTGGTGTCATCTCAGCAGGAACAGCTTCTTTGCATGATGATGAACTTGTGATTTATAGTAAACCTCCCCCCCACAAAGAAGTTCTTTTCCTTGAAGCCACATGGACAAAGAGTGTAAATAAGAATTAGGTGCACAGGAGCCCATGGTTACTGTCCTTGTTATGTCAGAATCCATGTATGATGCATAAACAGGTCAAGGGTAAGCAACAGCTAAAATGCAGCATTCCCTCCAATGGAAGAAAAATCCCTTCTTAAAGTCAGGTTTCATATTATACCCTTAGCGGTTAGGAAAGGTCAGTATATTAAAAATTACATGAAGACTATGCCTGCATCTTTTTTTAAACTTATTAAAGATTCCAGCATACTGTGCTGATTATTGGTGCTTAAATAAAAATCCTTGCTTTAATTAAAAAAAAAACTCCTCAAAAATTAATGAAAAAAAGAAATAATTTGACTTCTTTTATGGGAAAAAAAAGGTTCATGAAATTTTCTTTTTTGCCTTAGATATTAAAGAAGCCCGAAGCTATATGTTTTGGTGAATTGCAGCAATTATTCCTGGCCTGTTTTCTGGTACCAAATTCAAATTCAAATATTTCTCATCATTTTAATATCATTCATGTTTTCACTTATCAAACAAAATAGTTATTGCATAGATTATATAAACCAAATACTGTATGTAATATATGTTGAAAATTGAAAACATAACGAGAGAGTTGCTACCTTACAGGGGTTTAGAGTTTCTGGGAATAGGTAAGCAAACCAGTCATGGTAGCATCGTCACACATGCATAAACATATCTACATCTGTATCTATCTATGGAGAGAGAGTGAGAGAGAAGTGAGTCATGAGAGAATGTAGGATGGCCATCCCGGGAGAGTGCACGGAGTAAAGGGGTCTTTGGTAGTCCCTGGAGTATGTCAACAATTAAGTTTGCAATTAAGCTTGCATAAGTGAGGACCCACCGTGGAGTCTGAGAAGGAGATTCAGATCTATGACTTTTATGTTTCACTGTAAGTGGCCTAAATAATGAAAAAATGAATGCATAAACAAACTGACAAAAAAAATTATGTTTATGTCTCTGATTCATTAAGCCTTGCCAAAGAATAATTATGTTGCATTGCCCAGTAAGTTGGGCCTGCAAGTTTAATTCTATTATTCTGAGAAAGAGCTTTGGAAAAGGGAGGAGGAAGGAAAGGATAAAAATTGAGCTTAAGTTCTTTTTAAAAAACAAGATAATTGCATTTACACATACTCCCCATATGGATTAGTGTTTAGAGCATAATATCCAAGGTTCATTTAATGACTCTGAATTATCAAGAACAAACTTACATTATTATCAGTATATTCTTCTTAAGAAGCAGGGAAGTATAGTGTACATTTTAAAAATATTTTTGGTAGAATTTTTGAAATCTAAGAATAAAAGACTACTCCTTCTGAGATACCTGAGAAATTGTACTGCTCAAATAATGCTATTTCAAGAGTTCCAGATAACTAATACAAATATTTGATGATATCAGTAATTGCCACCAACTTGTAAAGTCGTAATTTTGCCACATATTATCTCTAATCCTTAAAAGCTCACAATAGCTCAGTTTCCTAAAAGAAAGTGAGGCTCTAAGAGATTAGGTCACTGGTCCGAGGTCCTAGATTACGAAGAGATTTGGGCTGTTTCTACAATCATGCTTAAGGGGACCCAGGTGAATCAACACCTCAAGCAGTGCTCACCAGTAAAGAGAAAGCCACCTTCACAGCAAAACAAATAGAGTTCAAGATATAATACATATAGTCCAACTGTGAAAGAACAAGTTAACAACATAAATTTGAAAAGGAAACTAGATAATGGGAACTGGCAAAAGTAAGATAAGGAATAATGGGTTACAAATGTTATATAAAACTAACTTAAAGTCAGATTTGTGATTTTGAGAATGAACCATATCTAATAAAAACTAAAATAGATATTAGGCCCTGTTATGTGAAAGAGAGTAAGTGATCAGCTCTACAGAATTTCCCCAAAGTCAGAACAGGTACAGATGGACTTAAAACTATTGGCCTCTTTTTTTGGGGGGGGGTGGATATTGAAAATAATTAGAGGTTCTCAGCTACCCAAAATGTTTTTACCTGAAAGGGAAGGGGAAAGGGAAGAGTAGAAGACTGAAGAGTAGACAGAAGAAAAAGTGGTCCTTTGGGGAACTATGTGTAACTCCTAACAGCTATCAAGCTCAGCATTAGGACAGCAGGGTTGGTAGGGACTCTGTTTGGTGTCAGAAGTGGGACTGTGAGAAATCAGAGCAGTGGCTGCCAAGGAGGATGTGAGGACTGGAGACCGTAATAGTGACAAAAGGACAACTAGGAAGGGACACTGAGTCAGGGTCCCTTCAATGCCCCAAGTTCCAGGACCCTCTGCACTGCAGTTTCCTTAGATATTCAAAACCTAGATGAAATAATGCCTAACCTGAAAACTTCTCTTAAAGATAAGATGACATCAAACATGAGAGTACCTAGCCCAGTGCCATGCACACAACTTGTGTTCAAAACATACAAGTGGAATGTGAACTATATCTAGATGTGAACAAAACTTTGAGGGATGAAACGTATGTTTTAGAAGTAGGATGATACTGTTATAACAGTGGTTACATTTAGCAGCCAGAATTCATAACCAATCATGTGGATTCCAAACCTGTTACAGATAGTCTCTGACTTACAATGGTTCAATTTACAATTTTTTAACGTTAATGCTGTGAAAGTGATAAGCATTCAGTACAGCATCAATAAGTGATATGAGATATTCAACATTTTATTATAAAATGGGCTTTGTATTTGATGATTTTCCCAACTCTTGGCTAATTTAAATGTTCTGACCATGTTTAAGGCAGGCCAGGCTAAGCTATGATGTTCAGTAGGTTAGGTGTATTAAGTGCATTTTCAACGTATTTTCAATTTATGATGAATTTACAGGGACATAAACCCATTCTAAGTTGAGAAGCCTCCATATTTAAATGAACTTCTGAACATGATAAATGAAAAGAGGCAAATGTTACTCTTTATTTTTAAAGTATTAATATACTTTCAGATAAATTAATATCTACGATGAAAAATAAATGCTGCAATATTATAATTGATGTCTCATTTCTTTCATCTACATAATTATTTCAACCATTTCATCTTTTAGTAAATGCCAATATTCTTATAAGTTCTTGTTAATGTCTTAATGATATTAATTGTGATGTAAATGCTACCTTTATATTTACCTAGAATAACAGTCAGCCAGGCCTAGTACTGTGCTCATCTTTGCAATTCACACCAATTCTCCTCAGTTTAGAACCAATGAAATGCTTGACCTTCGTGCTATTCATAATGATAATAATAATGCCACGATCATAGACTTGCATAGAGCTTTAGAGTTTACAAAGCACCTTCACATATCACACTATCTCATTTTTTAATGTAGGAGAAGCTGAATTAGTTGGAGACCATACCCAGGTGACAGTAAATGGAAGCAGAAAATGCTGTATTCCTACAGATTCTATGCTGCCCTTGAGTAGACTTCACCTGCCTCTCAACCAGCAGTTTAATAAAGAAAATGTTTCAAGGTGATTACTCAGGTACTGGCCCATAACATATTGGGACAATGTTAAGATTTTAAAAGCCATGGTAATGAGGTTACAGAATATACTCTGTGGAGTTAGAAGCACATAATGGATAAATTTAGTCACAGAGAAGTGCTAGTTTATAATATAGATTCATCCAATATTGTAATTGGTAATATTCAAAACCCCTGAATGCCAATCTTGAGTTCAAACAACAGATTTTCACCAGTTCCAACTATGCCCCAAGCTCTGCCCTTCTCTTTGTGCTCAAGAGCTAAACTCTACAGCTATGATGATGAAAAAGAACTTCCTCTTCTCCTCTGTGTGTGTGTGTGTGTGTATGTGTGTGTGTGTATATATGTGTGTGTGTATATATATATATATATATATATATATATATATATTTTTTTTTAATGACCAGCCCTTCACAAAAGTGACAGCCCTTCCTGGGAGCTCCCTTTCAGGGCCACTTCATTCCCTGCACACATATTGTATTTGTACCAGGGAGGAATTTCAGACAAGTCTTTCTCTGGCCTTGGCTCACCTCCTGGCCACCCACCTATCGGAGCCTGTAGAATTCTGTCCTTCGCTAGAAAGAGCTTGCAGAAAGTTGTGGGGGAAGCATCCCCAGAACTCAGGTGCTGCACTTGAAGGAGAAAGGCAGGGAGGATGGGAGGAGGAGGTGATTAAAGTCTTGTCTTCAGAGACCTATCTCCCGCTTACTTTTGCTAGTCTCTTCTGAGAAATAGCCCTCCTGTGCCTCCAGGCTCCAGAAGCACTGAACACACCTGCTTTCTGTCTCACCTCCAAGCCCCTTTAGCCAGGTCATTTCTCTATGTAGATACACTTATCTCCTTTTATTTGGTTAACTTTAACGCATCCTGCAGATTTCAGCTGAGGTGTCACCTTGCTAAGGAAGCCTCTCTGATCCTCTATTTACTGGCCTGGAGCTTGTTCTCTGTCCCACATCACCAAAGCCTATTCTAATCAGAATTTCTGTCATATAGAGTTGAATTGGTTGACTGGCTGTTAAACTTCTTGTAGGCAGGGACTGAGTCTTTTCACCATTGTAGACCAAGCTTCTAGCACAGGACTGCAGGCATAGTCAGCCTATAGCAAATATTTGTTGGATAATGAGCAGAAAACTAACTTAGTTTTTATTCTGTGGCTGAAACCTAATTTAATTTCCTGGTGATATCGATTATATTTAGAAAACAAATAGTAGAACTACATTTTTTTCCCAGTAGGAGACCTTTGTAAATATCTTCTTAGGGCCTACCTATAGGCCTGCTCAGCAATCTTCATTTTTCCTCCTCCGTACTCAGATATAATAGAATATAGAACTTGAAAAATTTTTACTAAAAGTTAACAAAGTTTAAATGATTGAAGCAATGAATTTGGTTAAGTGTCTAACAATGAAACACTACAGGTGAGTTGAGTTTTTATGCATCATCATGCCATTTACAAGAGCACAAATGTAAAATAAGGAATGGCTGGACTGTTTCTGATTTATTCTTGTAATACTTACTTATTTTTAAGTTTCTGCTCTAACTGGGATATTTTTGAGATATTAAATCAATGGATGTATACCTTTGATAATCCAAAGTTTCTGGTTTCCTGTAGCTCTGCTACTCATGAAATCAAAGTCATTTACACCTTCCCAAACTATGTCGATACTTTCATGGAGCCTTCTTGGAGGCTCAACACTAATGTTCTGGAGGGTGCTAGGGAGTTAGCGCTTCCCTGGGCCTATCTCAGGGGAAAATGCAAGTTTCTCAAGAAAGCCCATATTCTACAGTGCCCGCACATACTATGGCTGCAGTGAGCACTATGTACTGGCAGCTGAGGGTGGGGCTGGGCAGAGCTCGCAGACCTTGTACAGGGTGACGGTGTGTGGAGAATACAGCTAGGGCAAATGGTAGGGTCACTGGTGGCCAGTGAGTGGCAGATCCAGCACCTCACCCAAACCAGGGAGATATAATACACAGTACACCCAGTGACTGGGCCAAGGGGATACTCCCCCCACCAAAAGTGCCCCTCCCAGGTCCACTTCCACCTACTGGTTTAGGAATCCTATCTCTTATGTACAGAGGCCCTGGAAAAAGAAAAAGAGCCTGAATACCTAAAAGGAACGAGAATAAATAGTCCCAAAAGACTAGTTCTTTGAATAAATTAAACACTTGTTCACACAGAAACTCCAAGCCCAAAAGGGCTGCATTACCTAATTGGCACTTTTTTTGTTTGTTTTGAGAGAGGATCTCACTCTGCCACCCCGGCTAGAGTGCAGTGGTGCAGTCATAGCACACTGTAGCCTTGAACTCCTGGGCCCAAGCCATCTCTCCACCTCAGCCTCCCAAAGTGCTGGGATTACAGGAATGAGCCACTGCGTCCAGCAATTGGCATTTTTAAGGTAAGTCCTCCCTACACTCACCATATCAACAGGAATAGAGCTCAGAGCAATATGTGGTCCACTAAAAGGTAACTCAACATTTTCTTTGCACATCTGAGTAACGGTGTATAAATTTCAACCCACTGTATTTTGTGTTTGTTTGTTTGAGACAGAGTCTCACTCTGTTGCCCAGGCTGGAGTGCAGTGGCATGACCTCGGCTCACTGCAACCTCCACCTCCCGGTTTCAAGCGATTCTTGTACTTCAGCTTCCCAAGTAGCTGGGTCTATAGGCATGTGCCACCATACCAGGCTAATGTTTGTATTTTTAGTAAAGACGGGTTTTCGCCATGTTGGCCAGGCTGTCTGGAACTCCTGACCTCAGGTGATCTGCCCACCTTGGCTTCCCAAAGTGCTGGGATTACAGGCATGAGCCACTGCACCCAGCTCCATTGTATTATTGATCATCCTTTGGAAAAATGTGGCTAAGCAATCATAAAAATATATGTATATATATAAAATTATATTATTTTTTCAAAGATGAGCTTTTCTAGAATGAACTGAAACATTTCCAGGAAAAAAGTAAACAGAAATAAAGAAACTTGGCACTCACGTGACATCATCCATCTATAATCCTTTTCTCTCAATCTGTACCAGTGGAAACCAATCTTTCTTCAAGGCTGAACCCAAGTATTTCTTCTTCTAAGAAGCCTTCCCCATTCTCCTCCTCCAAAATGCCCAAAATTAAATCTGCAGCTCTAACTTCATGTCTGGGTGTTTCACTAGGTTAGTGAAACGTTATCTTTGGCTTTGAATCCTTAGCTCTGCCTCCCAAGTGTCTCATTAAAGGTTAACTGGATAAATGAATGAACATTAATGAGTTATCTCTTAGTAAAATAATGAAAGCCTTCATATTTTTACACCTCTTGATGATAATGTCACTTGCCCCAAGAATAAAGTCTCTCTTTAAGTCAAATGTTTAAGAATCTTTGAATATTTAATACACAAGGCAATAATACATTATTTAAAAAAAAACAGATATTTTCCAAACCATGGGGGGAAAAGGAACCTAATCCAGTGAGCTCTTGTAAGACTTATGCATCCTGGCAACCATAGATCAATGTGCATGAATTTCTAATGCATTTTGAAAAGCAACTGAGATGGTGGCAATCCTGTTAATAACAACTCAAGGTTATATTAGCTAACCTAACCCAATATAGCTATCTTGGTTAGCTGCTATCTATTTCATTTCTTTTCACATTTAGTCGGTAGACTGCCTTGCAGTGATATATCAATAACCCAGTGATGCAAAATTCAGGGAAAGACCTGACTAATTCTCTCAGGTAATCCAACCTGGAAAAAGGTTTTAAGATCCCGTTTCTAGAACAACCACAAACAGCAATTCTGGAATGTACGTACCCGTGGGGTTTCTGACTGGGTCCTGCGAGCCACCATCAGTAACAGCTGTTGTTGAAGGGCACTGACCGCAGGGTCCCCAGAAGATGGATCTTGACTCTCAGAAGTTGTGGTACTGGAGGAGCTGACCTGCATCTCTCTGAGGATAGGCAAAACAAAAGCTTTGGTTACCTAGTAATACCAGAAGTCATCTATTTATTATATACAAACACAAGGACGATAGGAATGCCCAAAGCAGGTAGTGGATGAGTCTTTACAACCTTACATAAACAGTTAAGAGTTTAAAATTATTTATACAAGGCTACCTTCAGGTAGAAAGTGAATTACCCTGCATACATTGAAATTACTCAGGCTGTCCAGGGTTGCAGTGTGTCATAGGGCAGGTAGGTAGATGCCTGGTGTTCTACAGATGACAACCTTAATTTTTTTACATATTTAATGGGTGGGGAGGCCTTAGCAACAAGCTCTAGCCTCACATTTTGTAAAAACAAATAGTGGGCTTGATAATTCTCCAGACACCAATGAGGAAGAAACAGAGATTAACCCTTCTGCTACCCCGGCTGCACGTCCTCTCCACCACACCTCAAAGCAAGGAAAGTACATATTAGATAAAAGACATGCCTTAGGTAATTGATAAAGAGGACATTACTGAATTAGTTGTGATCTGTATCTAAAATAGTTTTATCTTTAAACACACACAGATGGATAAGACTTAAATTAATAATAAGCAATTTCAATCCTGGCATTTTTTTCCTTCGGCTCAGAAAGCAAAACCTAGGACATACTTCTCTATCTGATTTTCTAGCAGGGTACCTAACAACTTTTAGGACACAATGTTGGCTGCCTACTCAACAGGCATTCCTCACAGAATGTCTGCTACCATAACTCCATTTTATTAAATCATCCAAGACTGTGCTTTGGAAGAGACACAAGGTCCTTCCCTAGACCCAGGAAAAAATCCTGGTCTCTAAGCCATTTGCACGGGCCAGAGTTTGGCTTTGGAATGAGAAAGAAACACAATTCTAGGAGGTCATTGGGGAGCAAAGAGGAGTTGGCTGGGAATAAGAGAGCTCTTGGACAAATTTTTCTATAGTTCTTAAATAGTAACAAAAGTAAAAGACAGTCTTTCTCCAGGCCTTTAGATGATTCATGAATAATAAATAATGCCATCATGAAGGACAAACTTGAGGACTGGAGAGCTGAGTGATGGAAGGGAACTAGTTTTTTCATGACAGCATTAAACCTCTGAATTCACCAACCTTAAACAGATCCTATCTTTGGGTTTCTTGTGTTCTGAGATAATACATCTCATTGTGCAGCCCACTTTGTTACACAAGGTTACTTGTAGCCCAAACCACACCATCTAATACAGGTTCCTCAAGAATGCAGATGCTACAGTAATGTAATTCCCTTCTGATTTATAATCTACACCTTTCAGGATAAAGCTTCTGACAGTCTTTTGGATCTTTTTCCTAACTCCTTCCTACTATATTCATAAACATACCAATAGTTATTCTGTGTGAATAATGTTTACAATACTGTCATACAGTTGGGTGCAGTGGCTCACACCTGTAATCTCAACACTTTGAGAGGCTGAGGCGGGAGGACTGCTTGAGCCCAGGAGTTCAAGACCAGCCCTGGCAACATAGTGAGACTCAATCTCTACAAAAATAGAAAAAAATTAGCTGGGCATGGTGGCGCATGCCTGTAGTCCCAGTTACTTGGGAGGCTGAGGTGGGAGGACCACTTGAGCTTGGCAGGTTTAGTCTGCAGTGAGCCACGATCATGCCACTGCACTCCAGCCTGGGTGAACAGAGTAAGATCCTGTCTGTCTCAAAAAAAAAAAAAAAAAAAAAAGCAATTTTCACACATCCACGTAAATAAACATAAACTTCAATATATTCAATAAAGTCTTCCTTATAAAGAACCATTTAGGAAACATTACATGACAACCTCAGGGTTTAGGAAATGAATCAGGTGGAACAAGCATATGGAGTTGGAAAATTTAAAAATCCTGTTCTTCCATTATTTAATGCTTGCTCCTTAAATAGTGCTTTTTCTTCTTGTCTATATTAGTGGCATAATCTCTGTCACTAACAGAGAAAAAGATTAGTTAGATATATAAAAACAAATGTTCCTTTAAACTTTTCTGCTTTGTACAGAAGCCACTGAGTAATGTAACACTGTCATTTCATATTGAAATACAATAGAACTGAAATTGCAATGTTAACACAAATTCAGAGATATCTTAAACTGAGCATATGCCAAAACTTCACTAAAACCAAAAGATTAAGCTAACTACATTGTAGGTAAGGTAGGTAATGATCATAAATGGGCAGGAGTGGGAAAAGAAATGTACGCTTCTGTGCAAAAATGTAAAAGGTGTACAGCACCCTCTATCGCCAACGGAAATAAACTAAGAATTGACTATGACATAAGGTGTAACAAATGGCTGTTTTAGAGCAGTCTTCCTCCTACTAAGGTTTCCTGCTAGGAATCAATCAATACACATTTGCATAATTTTTCCATATTTCTTAGAACATTTCTGATTGTAAAATAATAAACATCATTTTCCTATGTAAGCCATTTAAATATCCTTTTAAAAAATCTGTGGGTTGATTTTCTATTTAAAATATTTTGGGTGAGTGCTAGAATTAAACAAAACTAGGTTAAATTATTTCTCTACTACTTACCATCTGTGACTATAAGCATATTATTTTCCTACCTCAAATCCTCCCTATAAAATCAGGAAGATATTTTCCTCATAGGGATTATTGTGGAAACTAAACCAGACTATGCATGTAAAGCAGTGAACATTGCCTTTCATATATTAGGTACTTCATAACCATCCCTGACCCTTTTTACTTCCTTCTGTTGATATAGGACTTGACTTTGCTTATTCTTATATTAAATAGCAACATGACTCCTATGCTTTTACACAAATGACATATTAATTCCAAGTGTCTCTGTTAGCAGGCATGCAGGAAGAGTATCTTGCTCTCAACTCACACCTAATCCTCCTATTTTATATAGACAGTCTCAAATAGCATATTACGTTCCCTCTTAATTAACCTCTTTTACAAGGGGTGAGTATTCTAGACAAGGCATGAGCATATTAAGTAGGATTCTCTTCTGAGTTTAATGAACGGTATATGTCCACATCAGAAACTTGTATTGTCATCTGTATTCTCATGTGTATATGTGCTCCCCCGTTTGGCTAAGAGGAAATGGTTACATCCTTGCAGTAAGCATTGCTCAAATGGAGACATTTCCCTTATATGATGTAATTCTCTGATGTCCTGATAGTGTAGTTATAATCCGTGTGCACCAGCTTGCCCATCCAATTACCAAAGAGATGACAATGTTCACAAAAATCC
Source organism: Ateles fusciceps (assembly GCA_036589455.1). Classification (NCBI taxonomy): domain Eukaryota; kingdom Metazoa; phylum Chordata; class Mammalia; order Primates; family Atelidae; genus Ateles; species Ateles fusciceps. Next base: position 4,003,042 of record JAZHEH010002229.1, read on the forward strand.
CTGTCATGGACAGGTGGACAGGAGTCCAGTTTTGAATAATTCCAAAGTCTGTGTTCTTTGCTTGTATTTCTTCTTCAATCATTTGCTGCTTATTCTCTCTCTCATTTTTTTTTTTAAGTTATGGACTGTGAGCAGTATAATCATCTAAAAAGACTATGTCTGTAACTTAAAGCGAAAGCTTTCCCATATCAATACACATAAAGTGAAAGTGTTAGGTTTCAAGAGACATTTTCTCTTCCTTTAAAACAATAATGGAAATGGAAATATCCCAAGCCTGTAGTAACTATTTGGTGAACTACAATACATGATACTGAGCACATCTGGTCTCAATTATCCTGGTCTCTGTCAATCTTTCATAAACTAGTTTGGTTCAGGGGTATAGCAGAGATAAGTTTATTTAAACTAGATTAAGCTGCAAGCAATAGCAGAAATAGTGATTAATGGTGGAAACTTCTAAAAGTGCTGTCACTGGAAGGTAATAAAGATGGGCCTGGGGCTAGAATCTAGTCCGGGCCAGAAAAGCACACTTCTACATGGAAAGAGTTGGGCCTCAAATTGACCATGACAATATTCCACCATACTGGACTCCCCAGGTTTTCACCATCTGAACTTCTACAAGTAACAAACAGTGAAAATACAAGTGCTTTTTCTACACTGTCTCATTGATGTAGGAAAAACATTTCCTGAGATTCTTCATCTTCCCAGAGTTTAAAGACGATAGCCTTCCACTCTCAGGGAGAGGGCCTCCCTTTTTCTGCCTATTCTTCCTTGTTTTTCAGGCTTCCTCTGGGGACGTGGGAACAAGGCACACAGAGGGACACAGAAAGGAAAGTCGCAGCAACATGTTTCATATGTAGGATGCTTAACTAAAGCAGCACTATTCTGAAAACCATAACCTGTCATTTTGAATTTTAACAGGGATTCTTGTTTTAAAGTCGGCAAACAACTCTTCTTTTATGTGACAGCAAAATTTGTATGAGAAAAAGGCAGTGACACCGCAGAAGTGAGGCAAGGCTGGGAGCATGGGACCTGACTGCCATCATGTGGCGGCATTGGCTGTGACCACCGGAACAGAACCACACTAAGCAGCAGTGCCAACTCTCAGGCTTTCAGAGAAGATGCCCCAGAGAACAAGTCTTTCTAGAATCAACCTCACAAACCTTCCGTCCTTATGACTATGCCTGGGTAGAAGTATAATCTCTTTCTAATATATCTAAGAAAGCAAGGTAAGAATGACAGTGAGAGGAACAAAGGGTAAAGAGTGAAAAGCCAACAAGCGAGGACATGGAGCAGACACTGTTCCAAGGCAGATTCAGATGATCATCTGCTTCTTGCCAGAGTTTTCCATCTCTGTGTCATCAAAGGCACCAAGAGCCTACGAAAGTTTTTCAAATTTGAAGCAGCGAATACATATCTCTCTACGATCCAAATTAAGTGAGGGAGGCAACTATATGCATGATCTCAAATATTTGTAATAAAAGATGAAATTTCCAAACTATAACCAAATGGCACATGTAACTGGGTATATCCCATATTGAAAGAAGTCACAATGCTTTACTCTTCATTTTGAGTATCTAGTTGACTTGTTTTTTTGCCCCACATTCCTGTTCAGCTATTCCAAACCAGAGTATCCCTATTATTTCTTCTGACTAAAGTTGAAAACAGAGTCTAAACAGAGATGATTATTTCTTGCCGCTTTCTGCCTGCTTATCTTCTTTGGGAACCAGGTAGATAATTAAACATTGTGGCTTTAGAGGACTTTCCTGAAAATTAATACCAATAAGTAAGAGGTTTTATTGAGATAAGGGTCAGAGAAGCTGATAATGTCAACAAAAGAGTAAGAATTCTGAGGAGGTAGTAAAGATTATGTACAGGGCTTCAATCCACCTTTGGAGTATGGTACACAGTGGGTTTAGAGATTTAGGGCAGCTTTCAAACATAAGCCCAATTTATAAACTGAAAATACCTGCTTCAATCTTTGCTACAATAATTCAAAAACAAAAGCCATGAATAAGTGAATTCAGATAAATATTTATATTACCATCCTACTCCATGTTTTAAATAAAAACAAGTTGAGGTTCCATCGTGATACAAAAATCCCCAATAAAAAGTCCTGTAAACTAATTTGCTCCAGAATGCCTCTTCCATTCAGTAGACTACCATACCTACTTTATGAGTTATAGAGCTTCAAAATGAATGTAAATAACATGTCTTTCCAATCAGATTTCACTGGGGAGCAGATGATATGCATGTTGCGTGCATTTCCATTAGATTGCTTTTGACACTGGAGAAGCCAGATTAATACTGAAACATGGTTATAGATTATTCATAGAAGAAAGCACTGCTATATTACTTGGAATAATTTATACACAAAGAAATACAAATCTTTGCTGAACAAAACAGAGAAACTATCAAGATTTAATTGCAAGATCTATTGAGTAGTAATAAAAGTTCACTCTGCATCAAACCCTTTGGACTCAAAAACATATTTCAACTTTGTAAGCAGCTTCACCTCCAACTTCCTCGGCAGAGAGCCTACTTCAGCTTCAGTTTTCTAGGCAGATTAGCAACTCCAACTTTCTAGGCAAATTAGTTCATTTTGGCTCTGAACTACTGAATCAATCTTGTGTTCTGAGTAATAAAATACTGAAATGGATTTATCCTCTGGCAGTTTTTCCTGCTAGCAATTCTAAAGGCTGCAATTCAAGCTGTAGTTTCCTCATTCCAGTTTCTGGGGAAAGCAGAACTATGTTAGGTAATGTTACCATAGGTACCTGCTCTATGGACAGCTACTGTACAACTGGAAAGTAACGCTTATGTTTCTCCAGCAGTCCACAAGAACTGCACTGGTTCCCACAGTCACAGTGGGGCCAAGGAGAGAAATCTGTTTCCTCTCCTGGTTTCCTTCAGGAATCCCCAAAGAGACACGGAAGTTACATTGCTAACAATTCCCTGTTCATACTTGGGAGTCAGGGATATAAAACTGTCACATGGTAACAAGGCTGAACAATGGCTAAGAAGAATGGCTTTCTTGCCAATAATAAGAATCAGCCAGTTAATAGCCCATTTGGAGACAATCCCAGCCACTGAAGTCATCCTATAGGCAAAAGGCTGCTTTTCCAATATATCTTCCATGGCTGAATGGCTTCCAGCCCCAAGTAGGCATCCTTCCAAGTTCAAAATCAAAGTTTATGTTTACTATAAGAGAAGAACTTAAAACTTAATTGCATTAAAAGCCAGGAACATAATATTAAAAGACCTACTCTAAAATGATCATACATGCTAAGATGTTGGAACACAACAGGTTAATAAGGAGAAGGCCTTAAAATGACATAAACCAACTCATAAAAGCACTAGAGGAAAGGGTTCCACCTGGCTGAAAGTATCTTTTGTATTATAAAATCAGGTATTTTGTGATGTAAACTCAAGAAACAAAAGTCAGCAGCATCTTTTGGTATATCAAGTCACAGTGCACTTTACCTGAAGTCCTACTGCTTCTGACCAAAGATAGTAACCACAGCTAACATTGACTGAGGGCCCTCCATGGGAGGCACTGTCTTAAGCACTGCATGTGTACTCTCACATTTAATTTTTAAAGCAACCCAGTGAACTAATTACAGAGGTCTCATCTGCATTTTTTGGTTAGAAAATGAATACTTAAGATGGTTAAGCAAATTGCATAATGTCAAACAAAAAGTAAATATCGTGCTGGAATTTGAACCCAGATAAGTCCAAGACAAAATTTGTGTTCACATAGCTACATACTAAACCTCTGATTTCAAGGAGGTAAAATTCTCAATGTCAGATTTTCCTCTGCTGTTAGCTTTCATACAGGCAGAGAAAATTGTTTCCTTATGAGCTAACAAAACACAGGGCTGGACGGGGCGTGGTGGCTCGTGCCTGTAATCCCAGAACTTTGAGAGGCTGAGGTGGGCAAATCACTTTGAGGCCAGGAGTTTGAGACCAGCCTGAGCAACATGACAAAACCCCATCTCTACTAAAACTACAAAAAATTAGCCAGGTGTGGTGGTACATGCCATAATCTCAGCTACTTGGGAGGCTGAGGCAGGAGAATCGCCTAAACCCAGGAGGTGGAGGTTGCAGTGAGCCAAGATTGTGCCATTGCACTCCAGCCTGGGCCACAGAGCAAGACCCTGTCTCAAAAATATAAAATTAAATTAAAATAATAAAAACTCAGGGTTGGAAAATTTAATTTGAGTCTCCACCTCTGATTTCTATGTAGATTGGTTTAAAAAGTCGTTATACAGGTTTCATTTTGCTCTACTTTCCCACTTATAAAAGGAAAAGATCACGTTCTGTGTTCAAATATGTTGATCTGGCAAACTGCTACTGCTTCTGGCTCTCCCACCAACCCAAATCTCCCACCAAAAATGAGGGATTTACTTGTTGAGGTCATTCTGATAATCCCACATTCATCGGGGTTGTTTTGCTCTGCAGATAGATTCCATCACTCCTGCTGCACAGAGAACAAACCAAGCTCCTCAATCAGGTTTCAAGACCCCCAGGGGCCTACTCCGCCCCTCCTGTTTAGCTTCTCCTGCCGCCCCTCATCCCAGAACTCCAACTGGGCCATCTTTGTCATCTCCAATGATTCATTTGATTTAATCCCACATTTATTGAGCACCTACTATAAAGGATGTGAAGGCTGGTTTTAGATGTATGCTGTCTAGAAAAGAGATGGGAACCTCTACAAATAAATGAGATACCAGGGAGAACGTGATCAGCATCCTTCCAGTAGCAACTTGAAGAGGTGAATTTATTTTCACAGGGAGGACTGAGAAGGAAAAGAAGTAGAATAGAGGCAGATTGTAACTTGAGCTTTCAAAGATAAGAGTTTCACAAGGAAGCAATAAGCAGAGAACTTCCGCAAGGTGGTTTGGAGGAGCCTGCAGTGGGAATCACCTAGGGGCATCTGGATCCCGCATAGGTGTATAAGAAGGGCCGAGGGCAAGCGCTTTCCCACTGGAGGGAGCAGAGCAGAGGCTGACCACAGGTAGCTTACAGGCCACAGCCAACCACGCACAACCTGTGGTCTGTGATGTTGTTAAAAAAAATTAAAATCTACAACATTGAAACAAAATACACTTTTAGATACAAATGTGTATTTCTAGCTCCTGTGGAAAAAACTGGAAAATCCTGTTACCTGGGGCTTATGAGCCACCATAAGTAGACTAATAGCGGCAGCCCTTCAGTTGGGATAAATGCCCTCCAATTGACTGTAGTCACCACTACTCCTCTCTATCATTCCACACTGGGCCCCCTTCACCTGTTTATCACACCTGCCTGGGCTCTGAAGAACCCTGAGCTTGTGTGACACCACTGTGGGGGGGACGGGAGCAGGGAGGGAGACTCACCTGTCCACTGGCCACTTACTATCTGCATGAAGTTGAGCACTTTGGCAATCAGTCTTAGTTTCCTTACCTGTAAAATAGAGCTAGCATCACCAGTCTCAGTTTTGTTGTGCAGATAAAATTAGATAATTTAACATTTAGCTTAATGTGTAAGTGTTTCATAAACGGTGGCTGTTACTACCAGAACTATTGCAGGAAAGTGCCTCATTCAGGGCCACGAACTGCCATAATATTGCAAATTGGGAACACACGGCTAAAGTATAAGCCACTTGCCCCTTCCATGGGCCAAAATCCTGACCTGCTGGCATCTCACTGGCTCTGCTCTGGTTCCATTCTTTACCTCTACTATTAGAGACAGAGATACAGCAATGACACCTCCCATGTGCACACAAACTCACATGAGTGTGCACACACACACTAGTATGTTAATTCCGAAATTCAAATATCTACATTGAGCCATATAGCTGGTTCTTAGTCTGTTTTCTGAGAATTTTTCCTTCAGATAGCGAATTCAAACATTCCCAAATCATCATTACATCATGGACTTCCGCAAAAGACAAAGCTTCTCACAAATTCAAAGAAATTAGCCCTCCAGTGAATGGGTAGCACAGCTTTCTGTGTGTCAGAGGCTGGGAAGTTTGAGACAATTGGAATATCCACCCTAAGCCTGTCAGACAGCAGTTTAAATCCACAAGATCATCTGACTGACATAGGACTGAGTCGTTTTTCCTGAGCATGAATTAAACAGATGGTAGCACCTTAACTGCTTTTCCAGAACTGCCTAGGGGCCAGCTTCAATGCTGTAATTTTGCTAAGTGACGTGACTAGAGTTTTGTGCTCATGCATCTGACAGGAAGCACTGTGTATCTACTCTGCCCAAATGGGTCACAGAATGCCACAACACCACATAACGAAGTCCCCTCTATTACCTATCTTAAGGACTAACTATACATATGATAGCAAAGTATGTGTATTATTTTACCTTATCTTTGAAGTGAAAGAAAGAGAAGTTACACATGGCAATGTATCCTAATGTGTCCTTCCTTTCTAGAACTCTTCTTGTTGGTTTGTCTTTGCTATTTTTGTTTTGTTTTTTGTAGAGATGGAGTCTTGCCATGTTGTCCAGGCTAGTCTCAAACTCCTGGGCTCGAGTAGTCTTCCCACCTCAGCCTTCAAAAGTGCTGAGATTACAGGTGTGAGCTACCATGCCCAGCCCTTTTCTAGAACTCTTAAGACCAACACTCTGTCAAATAATGCTAGAGAAAGAGCAGGTAGTCAGAGACCCAGAACTTGGCATCTGAGACTGGTGGACCAAGACCTTGCCCACTGGAGCATTCACACATGAGAAAAGCTAGGGGTGACTAGCAACATTCAATAAAGGTTTCTTCAAAGGGAAAGTCGCTTGCACAAAACTTGAATATTTTTCTCTTTACAGAAGCTTACTTATTAATTCAGTTGCCGTTTCACCAGAAACAGAGAGTCCTCAGGGGTCACCTGTTGATTTCTGCTGCCCGGCTTTATCCACGGAACTCCAAATATCCCTTGCAGAACCAGGCCCATCCAGTCTTGGGGGAACCTAGAATCCAGTTGTGTGTGTGTAAGTAAGCCCAAGCCAAGTGCTTACTTGGTCTCAGTGATTGGGCTCACGGACTATGGCTCAGTCAGAACCAATCAGACACAATAAGACCTTCAGTGGGGTTTATGGGAAAGAAGCACACTGTCCTTGCTGGACTTAGATGAGAGGAGACATAAGATCTAGGGTAACAACAGCCATCCTTTAACCGCCAGGGTGGGGTGTTTGAGAATGGTGTCAAAACAGAGGAACAGGGTAGCAATGGAAATGACGGAACTAGGCCCCGATGACTCAACCTGAACCTCTTTATCTAGACACTCCTGAAGACAGATGGACCCAAGACTGTTCAGTTACATCCCTGCAAAATCCCCACTTTGATTTAACTCATTTGAGGTGGGTTTCCCTCCTGTGTAACAGAAAGGGGCCTGACTGTTCTGTGGACATGAAAAGGCACGTAGGAAAGGGCCTGGTATTCTGAGACTCTCCACTAAGTCACACACCTCACAAGAAAGCTCAGCATCAACACTTTCAGTTGCCTCTCACTCCAACACCCCCACAGTGCCCCCAACACAACCCCACCAAAAGCCATTTCCTTAAGGCTGAATGCACTGTGGCAAACCTACATCCAGGCAGCTCTGGAAATGGAAGGCAGGTTAAATATAAAAGATCTGTAATCTGGAGAGGAAATGAAAGAAAGCCGAGGTTGGAGGAAGTTTAATAAAGAGAGAGAAATTTAAGGGGAGAAAGCAAGTTAACAGGACATGCTAGAAGAGGAAAAGCCTAAGGAACTGAGGCTTAATGAAAACACGATAGGTCCTTTCTCTCATTCTTACTTGGATACTGTATATTTTCAGTTTTTTAAGACTCTGGGTATATGGCCTTATTCTAACTATCATTACTGACAAATGCAGTTGAAGTGTTTAACTTAGGAGGAAAATGACATACATTTATCCTGGGGGAAAAAAATTAAAAACAAATATCTTGTAACTTTACTTTGGGATAAAACAAGATTTTGTTGTAATTTCAGCTTAGAAAAATTCAGCTTTTAGCTGGGAACTGCAAAATAACACGACAGTTTTCAAAGCTGTGTTCTCATGCAATTATGTATTTTGTCTGAGAAAGCTGCCATCTTAGATGACTAAACTCATCAAATCATCAAAACATCTAGAATGTCCTGGAGGTTAGAGTAAATATATGGACAGCAAACCTCCCTCTCCTCTTGAGTGTCCATTTACATGGAGACTTTGCATGCTTTTTGGCTGGAGAAGAAGTAGTCTGTGCCTGTTTTGATTGGTGCATGGTACCTGCGGGAAAAGGAGGAAGAGTGGAAGGCAAGTAGGGGATGAACAATATGTTTGTTTCCCCCACAGAAGTGACTTTGGGCACACACAGGCTGCTTTAGTGCAAAGCTCGGGAAGAACTGCATGACGGGAGAGAGCCATCACCTATGGTTCCCATCATACCTGTATGGCAGACATTAGCATTCCTAAGCAGGTAAGAAACAGTAGTGCCATTAATGCATTCTGAAGTAAAATAGAAAATGCCCTAAGAAGCTGGCACATGACAACATTCTATCTGGAGGCCAGAATGCAAGGACAAAGACAGCCTTTATTCTAAGCACACAGGAGCCTCCCTCTGAATTTCCCATACACCCCTGGGAAGACTTTAAACTTGGAAAGATACATGGGGGCCATAGGATCTGAAATTAAGGTTTAGATGTGAAGCACAAGACATTCCAGTTATACCACGAAAGTCTCCCATAAATCCTCAAATATACATATAATTCTAAAGAAGCATACATGAACAATTTACTTCTATACTTAGAGCAACCAACTGAGACATGGCCATATGGATTATCCACAAAGAATCTTGAAACCCAGGATGAAGGATGAATTCCGTCTGCCACTGACAAGATGTACAGCTTGTACAACGCGCTATTAATCATCGTATGTCCCAGATATACAAACTAATTTAATATTAACTTCATCAACTCATTTAATATCAGCATAATTAAGAAAGTTATTCAAAGCATTCTGAAGTAAAATAGAAAAGATCTTTATCTAGCTATAAAACAGTTTGCCTTCATTACTGTAAATGAGAATAAATGAGAACTAACCACATTTCTAGTCCACTTCTTGGGACAAATTTAATAATGTGTTTGAGAGCTGCATCACCATCTTTCTTGAAGGGAACATTATTGTGTTTATACAGGGTTCCTGTCTATTTCTACTACCCACATGTTATATACATTTTTGGAAGCAGCAACAATAAAAATGATTTCATTTATTTTTCATTATTTCACAATGTCAGATTTTCTTTTTCTTTCACACAAAACCACATGCCTTAACAACTACAAAGGGATTAACACATTTCTTCTACACCAGAATCCTCAATTTATCTTCATTGCTGTGTCTGCCAGCAATGCCACAGCGCTCAAGCCTGGAAACAAAGCTTTACTCACCGAGCCTGAGAGAGACAGTCATAATTTGATGGTAGAGGTTGTAAAGGGCCTTCTTTCTGATTTCCAGATTTTAAATAACAGGATCTAATTTCCCCTGTAAAATCAGAAAATTTCAGCAAAGAAGATGACATATTATTTGTATAGAATTGTCTCAGCTTATACAATTTTCAAGTTGAAAGGAAACTTATTTTGGTCTGTTGTAATAATTGTTGAGAAACTGGATCCATTCTTTATATTTCTCCACAGAACGTGTATCATGAGAAGTCGAAGGATGTCTAAAAGAAACTTTACTAAGAAAATTTTCTTCGACCTATTTCCCTGCTAATATACTTAGACAAGTTTTGACTTGGTTACTTATTACTTAATTGCTTTTGATAGACTTATTTGTATCATCTCTTAATTCGCTTTGTATATATTCTCTTCATGTGTCAGCATGATCTGTGCTAGGATATAACTGAGGTTTTCTGTATACATATACCTCAGTATCATGTGCAAAAAGCAGCTTATTAAGTGTACAGTTTTGATTGGTGGACCACATGAGGCCATCTCTGCCTCCAAATGTGCAAATGAGCAAGTGCCACAGCACACTGACTGATGTGTCAGCCTGTTAATGAGGAAAAGCAAGAGATGGAATTAATTTGCAGAGTTCAATTAGCTCCACTAAAGCAGTTCAGGAGATTGAGGTGTGAAAATCCATTCCTTTTCTAATGTAAACGGTTTCTGCCCAGAAGAGCTCCTACTAGTACCTTCTTCAGTTGACACAGGAAGCGTAATTAACCTTGTCTGTTGTGAACAGCTGGAAGGTGGCCCTCAACTCAAAGGTGTTTTCCACAAAGAGAAACTGTATTGACAACTGCAGCCCCTGTGGAGGCTTTCATGTAAGTGCAAATGTTGTTCTTTATGATGTCAAAGTCCCTTATATTTCTGCAGATGCAAAAGCATTTAAAACTACAAACTACTGAACTCCAGATAATGGAAATATATAATATATTCTCCAAACCAGGATCCTTTCGAGAGTAAAATAACAAGCACTACTGGATCTATATGATACATAAGCTAAGACCCATCCCTGAAAAACTAGGACCTATATCCCTTATCCTTTGAACTTTGAACTTGCCGTTTTTAATTCTCTATGTATATTATTTTAAATTTTTTTTATAACAAGGCACTGAAAAAATATGTCAAGGTCAGGTGTGCAACATATATCCAACTAGTATTTACTGAGTACCAGTCATTGCCCTCTTGAAGTTCATAACTGTAAGGTTGAAATGCCATTAATCAAATTATTATACAAGCTGTAATATTATCAAAGAAGGAAAGAGATGGGGTGTTAAAAGAACAACAAAAACTGATGAACTTGGTTAAGTTTGGGGGAGTCCAGGAAAAGTGTCCTTGAAAAACTTACCTTAGGACTAAGATCTGAAGGATAAATAGCACACACTGGGGCACAGCATGTGCAAAGGCCCTGAGATGGAAGGGAGCACACTCTGTTCAAAGAACATTATGTGTCAACTATGGGGCTAAATCTTCCAGTTCTCAAGTCTAGATATCATACTGAGTCCTGAGAAAGCTGACAGTTTTCCCCTGCTTGTTCATTAGTAAAGAGCTCCAAAGACTCACCATGTTCATCAATGAAGACATGCATAGCATCCACAGATATCTCTTCTTGTACAGATGTTTCAGGCCCACTGATGACTTGCAAGACGGAACTATCTTGTTGGGAAGTTACCCTGTAGATTATCTGTCTTTGTCTATTGCCCTGGAAACTTAACATATATAAGAGTTTCAAAAAAATGATTAGAAGTTCCTCCTTATCCTTAATAAAGCATTAAAAGCAGCGGCCAGTAAGTAAGTCTGTCTCATGCTTTATGATCAAGTGAAACTAAATAAGTAACTTATCCTTACAAGGCCGTGGTCTTGGCAGGCTGAGTGCACACGGGGCTGGTACTAGTATGGTCTTGATTTTGCAAGTCTGGTTTTCCTTGCTTAGAATTGTGTCCAATGGGCTTTTCGTTTTCCAGGATTTCCTCCTTTTTTTCCTGGGAACAGTTATCTGAAAAACATTGCTTTATGTATTAATATAATATAAAATAAATCAATGGTGAAAGCTCTGGGAAGTAAGTTACCAAAACTGAAACAAGAATAGAAAGAAAATCTGAGCAACTCCTCTGAATGCAAAAGGCTTTTAAATAATTTTTGATTTTCCTAATTATGGAAGTACCTACATATATTTGAAAAACAGAAGTATGTATAAGTTTGAGTTGTCTTATTTAGGCATCTACAAACACCTACTACTTTACATACATGTTAAGGAACTCCCTTGAAATAACTCAGTGACCACACATGTGCTCAGCTGGAAATCACCCACTTAGATTACATAGTTCTAAAAGGTTCATATCTCATAAATGAATAACCTCAGATTCAAAAAAAAATTACAAAAACAAATCTGGCTATTTCAGAGCAAGGTCCCTTTTACCATTTATAAATCTTATCAGCCTTTCTTCTCACTTACTCTCCAAAACTGAATTTTTAAGCTCAAGCTAGAACTGGCCCTTCAAAAGCAAATACTTGTTAAGTATGGCTGGGGGCAGGGGTTGTTTTTATTAGTTTGTTTGAGACAGGGTCTGGCTCTGTTGCCAAGGCTGGAGGCTGGAGTGCAATGCTGGAATTACAGCGCACTGCAGCTTCAACCTCTTGGGCTCAAGTGATTCTCCTACCTCTGCCTCCCAAGTAGCTGGGATGACAGGCACAAGCCACTATATCCAGCTAATTTTTAAAATTGTATGTAAGTATAGGGGCACGCTATGTTGTTCACGCTGGTCTTGAACTCCTGGCGTCAAGTGATCCTCCTACCTCAGCCTTAGCCTCCTGATGCACCGGGAGTACAGGTGTGAGCCACCACACCTGGCCAAGTACAGCTGATTTTGAAAAATATGCTTAGCACTGTGGAGGACACAGTGAGCTACAACACCTACTCCTTGCCCTGAGAACATTTTCGGGTAAATGAGAATTCCAAGATCAATAGGTATAGATGGGGTGGGGTTTTTTTTGTTTTGTTTTTGTTTGTTTGTTTGTTTTGCATTTTTGAATCCTCTTTAAACAATGAGCCAACTAAGGGTCTCAGCTTATACCATTATGCAAAATGGACTGCATATGTCCCTGAGGGTCAGCGCTTCCTTATCTGTGGACATATTCCAACAGTCACTTTTAAGATCAAAAGGACCATTGTACTCCCATGACTTATTCTGAGTAAATGATTAGCTCTAAAGCTCAACAGCCTGTGCCTGAGAGAACAGAATTGAGCCTGAATCTACAAGTTCTTTCAAGACACACCATTAGAAAAGTCTATTAAGCTCTGCCTGAGCCCTCAGAAAGCAAAACTATGTTAGTGTCTGTGGGATATAAATCATATCATTGCATATATAACAAAGTTATTCATCCTTAAACTTCAAGTAATTAGAGGAGTAATGCTGGCTACTCTGTGAGTCCTGAAGGTAAACATTTTCAGCACATCTGTGAGACTATGATAAGAATTTCCTTGGTATGAAAATGTTTGCATTTCATTTGACAGCCTGTCAAGATAGAAGTTTTCACAGTTTTGAGAAACACATTTATAAGAAAGTGCTATCATAACAAATAACTTTAGCCAGTAATCATGCCTCATAAAAAGTTACAGAAAGGCACATTGACAAAGCTCTCCTGCTTCACACTAAGTGTCTTTGAATTCATTTGTTCACACCTCTTTATCATATCTTAGACTCCTTTTCTCTTAAATGGATACATTACATAAGTCAACATATGGACTATATTTTCCTTCTTTCCTTAAAAAACACTTTTATAGAAATGTTTGTTTATAAAAATAGTACAAATTCATTGTATGTAATTTAAAACTATACTAAAGAAAAAGGTTTGAATCACTCTTAATTCTGCCATCATGATATTACCACTGGAGCCAATCTGATACACATCACACCAGTCTCTTTTCCTAGATATATGCACTTTTTTTTTCTGTACAAAAATGAAGTCATAATACAGGTGTGGTTTTATACCTATCATATTTATCTTAAACTATTGTAAATATTTAATGCTATTGGATATTCATCTACATCATCCAAAAATAGTAGTTTTATAATATTACACTGATATGGTATAATTTAAATAGACCCTGACTATAAATTTACATTATTTCAGTTTTCCATATTATAGATAATTTTTCAAGAAGCATTTCTATATGTATTCATGATTATTTTCTTAGAAATTCTTAGAAATTAGGGGACTGAATATACAAATGGATAATGGCCAGAAAATATTTATAAACAAAGAACTCTGACCAATAATCTGCAACAACCAGGTGAGAAAACCAACCCATTATCCAGAGTAACCGGGCCAGGAAGCCAAAGTACTATGCACAAGTTAGGCTTGTAGGAAGTCAGACCACCTGGCAAACCATCCAGGAAGCCAAACAATAACCCCTGTAATAAGTAGCCCTAAACAGCCAGGACTTAATTCATAACTGACAGCTTCCCTAATGTGTGTTCCTGCTTCCAACTTAGGACCACCCGAAGAAAACCAAATACAGTTCCCTAACCAAGCACACAGAATGCCTCACTCCTCCTAGGTTAGCCACCTCCAACTTCCTAATACCCATAACTTCCGATCAGGGCACATCAGAAGCCTTCCCTTTTTTTCCACTATAAAGCTTTGTCATTCTAGCTGCCTTTAAGTCGCTGCTGAACCCAAGTGATGACGGCTCACTCCCTTGCTATAAGCAAGCTCTGAATAAATAGACTTTCCTTGTTCTCATTTGGGTGATCCTCATTTATTTCCACAAAGTAAAATAAAGTCGTGTCAAACCAAAAAGCAAACAAACATGGTTTAAAGGCTTTACAAGAGTGTGTGGTTTTTCCATAGCCTTAAATTCTAGGATATTTCTGAGACCTGAGGATAATCCTAAAGCCCTTTGTGAAGAGAACCTGGGCTCGAATAGAGTGCGCTACAGAGAATTGGAAAATAATGTATCTTTTTGTAGTCATGTCCAAGCTCAAGCACTGTCCTCCTAATGAGCAGGAAAAAGATTAGGGAACATTTCCTAAGCTGCTAGTATCATTAAACTCCATCACATTGTTTCATAAACACACTCAAAAACTGGGTTTTCTGATTACAATAACAAATACTTTAGTGAAAGAAGAATGAGAGGATATTACCAATCTCGAAGATACATGGCACTGCTGAAAAACTATCTAATTTGCCATGTTTGACATTGACAGCCTTCTAAGAGCTAAAAGATTCATTGTTGTCTGTCTCTTTCTCCCCTTCAATTAAAATCCTCTGTCTTTTCCTAAAAGAAGCATGTAATTCATTACGGCTCCTCCCTTCCTGTTGTACCTTCAAGTTCTTGATCACTAAGCCTATTTCTTTCCACAGAATACCTCATATCTCCCTGCACACAACCTTGATTTCCAGTGTAACCCTTCTGATTGAACGTAGCTGGCTGAAAAAATTAAGAAGAGCAAAAACTCCAGTTGGCAAACCAAATAAACTTTACATGTGGCCGGAGAAGAAAACAAAAATAAAAGACTAAAATTGATCAAATAGCAAACACATATTTTCTTAATTGAATCCTCACAATAAATCGGTAACATACTATGATTCCTACTTTATAGAAGAAATTCTAACACAGATGGATTTGGTCAATTGTCCAAGCTCACCAAGCTGGTATTACTGAACCAAAATCTGGCCTTGGGCTATGTGATTCCAAAGTCAGTGCTTTATCCACTGGACACATTGCTTCTGGGAAGGCTTTTATGTCCTTTGGATTATCACTATCTAATACAGTGGCCAATAGTCACATGGCTACTTAAATGAATTAAAATGTAATAACATTAAAAATGCCACTTCTTATCTGCACAACTCCCTTTTCAATTATTTAACAGCTACATGTGGTCATTGGCTACCGTATTGGACTGCCGATATGGATTATTTCTGTCACTACAGAAAACTGTATTGGACAGTGCTAGTCTAGAGGTATGAATCTTTATACTGGATAGATGATAAACACCCAAATATTTTATTTAAAAGTGTTTATCTCCAGTTACTCCTGCTTTATATACTGTCCTGTCCGTTAAAAAGTTTAACTGAATCAGAGAAAATTACTCAGAGACACCATTATGGAGTCAGAGGAGCCCCTGACTGTCCAGAGAGCAGAGGAAAAATCTCAGCACTAAGAAACGTTACCACCTACAGCACAGAAAATGAGCTACCATATGCAAACAGAACTTTCAGTAAGCATTCCTACTATACAGATGCCATCTCAACACAGATCTATGTAGAAATGACATGCTCAGAAATCACAGCATTAATAGAATTTAAAGCTAAAAGACCTTATAAAAGCTCTAGTCCAGTAATACCATTTTATCCATGAGGAAACCGAGGCCCAGAGACATTAAGTAATCTGAAAATAAATGTACCTTATCTTTATATAGGAAATGTCATTTAATTTTAATGAGCAAGGACTCTGGAACAAGACTGCCTGGAATCAAATCTCAGTTCTAGCACCTCTTGAACTGACTAGACACCTGGGGAAGCTAGCGAAAATTTCTGAGCCTCATTTGAAGAACAGGAATGATAATGGTGTATCCATAACATAAAGTTATATAAGGAGTAAGTGAGTTAATATGAAGGTAACTATATAATTCATCATCTAAACTGGGACTCCTTTGAGAGAGAAAGTCAGTGCTCTTAATAATTATGTTGGCAAAACATGTGTAAATGAGGACCCTTCCAGGCAAACCACAAGATACAGTCACCCTCGTTAATATATAAAAAGTGCTTAGGACACTGCCTGGCATCAATTAAGAGCTGCAGAAGTATCTGTTATTATTATGTGTACAACACGGGATAATTGGCCAATTCTGTATTTTATAATGGAACTCAGCAGGAAAAGTAGATTTACTTCACAGAAATTTGAAATTTGTCTTAGAATCAACTTTCCCAGAAGGCATCTATTTCGTAAAGGAAGAAATGTCTATTGCGAGTACTTGCCACAGTATTAAAATATAATTACTTATTTCTCTGGGAGCAAATAGCATTGCCTTCTATAGGGAAGCCAAAAAATTATGAAAATGCCTTAAGTGTCCTGGTAGAGTAAGACAATATATGTATACATGTTCATCACAGAGCTTCGAATGGGCACATTTCAGCAAATATTGATGACAAGCCAAGCAACAAACAATTGCCCAAGAGTTATAGCACTATTTGCAAAATCAAATCACAGAGGGCAAATGACAAAGAGGTGTACTGCCTTCTACGTCATCATCAGAACAGAAACGACATGGAATCGTACCTCGGAGAAGCCCACTTTCTTCATTCGGCTCTGCTGAGCCATTCAATTGATTGGATGCTGCCACCTTGGAAGTATTAATGGATTCTAACAGGGAGACAAATTCCAGGAAGTTGGACTCATTTGGTACTTGTCCTTCCTTAGCTTCTAGGTCAGATTTGGAAGTTGGCATTGTTTTCTCTTTATCATTAATAATTTCTGCAGAACTTTTACTCAAGAAGACATCTGTCCCACTGTCCACACTGAGCACCCGGACGTGTCTCTTTTCGTTGCTGGACTTACAAGATGATGGGTCAAGGTTAATCTGGCCTTCTTTCCCCACCTTAGACTCGGAAGCTATATCAGGTGTAAGCCGGGATGCTGATTCCCAGGGTTCCCGTGAGGAAGAACTGTGATCCTTGGTGGCACTTTCCCCATCCCCAGATCCATAGCCAGAACACTGATTGGTGGATACCCTCGCCTTCAGTCTCTCTGGAGTCCTTTTGCTTCCATTAGCTTCGGGACAGGGAATACCGCCTCCCCCGTCCTCAGGCAGGTCCAGGGTGATCACAGGAATTGAGATCTGCTCCGCATTTGGAGAACTGGCTGCCCCTCGGTTAGTTGGCTCAGCACCAGACTTTAAGCCGGTCTTCTCTGTGCCAACCACCTTCAGGTGGAGGGAGCTTTCCAAATCTGTCATGGAGTTTGGGGTACTGCTCATTGTGATAACAATTTTAATGGGTTCATGTAGACTCAGTGGGTCTCCAGGTTGAGAAGTATCGATGAGAGTAACAGCTACTTCACCATCTGAAGAGTCTACTTCCTGGTTCAAGGGCAGGTCCACCTGGCAGGAAGTGTCTGCTTGGCAGGAAGTATCAGCCTGGCAAGAGGTATCCACCTGGCAGGAGGTATCCACCTGGCAGGATGTGTCCACTGGCTCCTCCACAGGCTTGGCCACGATGGTGTCACACTGAGGGCAGCTGCTGCTCAGGCTATCCTGAGGTGACGTGCTTTGCACCCGTTCCCTTATGGAGCCCTGGGGACAACTGGCAGGTTCTGGAATCAGGACTGAATTCTCACTCCCCCATGGCTGAAAAGAAACATCTGTTTCTAGTAAGTCATACTGAGACAAAGACAGGTGGGGCAACTTCTTCAAGGGACCCTTATCCACTAAGCCACCCTCAGATCTGTGGCGCAAAGGAGGTTGCCCCTTGCTTCCTCTTTCCTTTACTTTACCACTGATGAAAGTTTCTGTGGCAACTGGTTTTACAGGTATTGCTGACTTGGGCATGGTTTCCAGCATGTGTGCTTGAGAAGCAGGTAAGCTTTCCATTTTGATACCAGGTGAGGTAGATGACACTGGTGCTATGGGATGGTCTTCTGATAGAATGACACCTGAAATAAACAACACACGGCAACTTTATGAGCATCGGAAATGAATGAGTAATGCCCAAGAGCAAGACCTAATGAACAATAACAAAACTAAAACAGCACCAGCAACTAATGGAATTGGATACTTCTTTTTTTTTTTTTTTACTTTAAGTTCTGGGAAACATGTGCTGAACACGCAGTTTGTTACATAGGTATACATGTGCCATGGTGGTTCACTGAATCTATCAACCTGTCGTCTAGGTTTTAAGCCCCACATGCGTTAGGTGTTTGTCCTAATGCTCTCTCTCCCCTTCCTCCCCTCCCCACAGGCCCCGATGTGTGATGTTCCTCTCCCTGGGGCCATGTGTTCTTATTCTTCAACACCCACTTATGAGTGAGAACATGCAGTGTTTGGTTTTCTGTTCCTGTGTTAGTTTGCTGAGGATGATGGTTTCCAGCTTCATCCATGTCCCTGCAAAGGATGTGAACTCATTCTTTTTATGGCTGCATGGATACTTATTTTTTAAAATAACATTTCCAGTGTTAGTGTTACTTTATTTGTATTGTTGTGTCCTTGAAACACAACAATAAAAATAAAACGAATGAAAAGCAATACAGTATTATAACGAGGTATATAGCATTTACATCATTGTATTAGGTATTTTAACGACTTTAGAGATGATTTAAAGTATACAGGAGGATGTGTGCAGGTTACATGCAAATACTATGCTATTTTATATAAGAGATGTGAGCATCATCCACGGATTTTGGTATCCACGGGGATCCTGGAACCAAATCCCCTAAAATACTATAGAACACCACCAACTAAGATGGCGTCTTTTATAAGATTTGACTAAGGAAAAAACAAAATTCCTTGCTTTACTGCAGTGATGCTAAGAAACACTGGACTTAGCAGCCGAATACGGGTTTAAATGCTATCTGTACATTTTACATACTATGACTCAGAATGAAATAATGTATGTAAAACTTCTACTGCAATTCCTAGTACAAGTAAAAAATAGGAAATTATTGTTTTAATTGGGAGGGTGAAATTAAAAGGCCAGACCAGATATTCAAAGTATATAAGATTATGAGCTATAGCACACCTAATCTGGAAGAATATGTTTAATATGATGAAAAAGCTATGTGCTTGTATCTATGTGTATAAAACAGACATAAAGTAACATTGTTATTAAGTTTAATATGATGAAAAAGCTATGTGCTTGTATCTATGTGTATAAAACAGACATAAAGTAACATTGTTATTAAGTTGTATGTGCAACCAAAATATTAGAAATCTAACTAATGTGAATTTAGTTCAGTAGTAATAATATAGAAAAAAATCTGGATAATCCTGTACTTATTGTTATAATGGGATACAGCTGAATGATTAAAAAAGAAACTTCATTTTAGGGGTTCAGGGCTTTGGTGCTAATCTCAGCTGTTTTCCACAACAAATTACATTTTACACTATTTTCAACATTGAAATAGTGTATAAAATGGGTTTTGTAGTAGTGGAAAAGAAAACAGAATTGCAGAGAAAGAAAGCAATCAATTCAGGCCTCCAAAAGATCTTTTCTAAGCCTTCTGCAGGTAGTCAAAAGACAAAAATAATCTTAGTAAAAACATAAAACAAAAATTGTTTAGGTTAAGAGAATGTTCCCCCAAAACAAAATGTGAATTGAACTAAAGGTAGATATGCAGAATACTATACAATTTCTCCTGTCATTTTTTGACATATATACTATAATAAAAGTTTTTATATTGATGATAATTAATAAATTATCATCAATAAAAAACTACATGCCTGCTCTTTATAAGCCATATGAAATGAGGCACAGACTGGAGAAATGATAACGAATTATGATCAACAAAATATCACAATTTGAATTAAGACTTGATATACAAATACTGATGAGAAAAAAATAAAATTAAGAGTTACAGAAACAAAGTCAAGATATAACTATGCAGTCTTAGGTATAGTTCTTATTTTCAATTAGTCAACTGGCATTCTGTTTTATAAAAATATTTTTCACTTCACTGAGGATAATGCTGTGATAAAATGTAGACAACATTTTACCTTTGAGATCTTCTACGGTTTCCTGTGCTGACAACTCCTAAACAAACGAAAGAAACAAAAATCAAGAGATGACTCGGCTGATCGTCCATTTCCAGGCAGTTGGCAGGAACTGATCAGTAGTTACTGGCAATAACTGATCAGTAGTCACTGGTTTTCTAAATGGCATGTAGGGAAGAGAAAATACAATGTCCACTCTCCTTAAGCTTCTATAAAATGGGAACCAGAATGGATACAAACATACATAAGCATGGACATTCAACCAAGACAACTGTACTGTGACAAAGGGAGAATTGCTACTAAGAAAGTAAAAAGAGAAGGAATAAGCCATGACTTACACTATGGTGAACAGAGCTCAATAAAGTTAATCTAGAAAAAGGTAATTTATTGACTTTCCAAAAAGACAAGTGTGATTTAAAATGGAAAGCAGAGGTGATATCCATTTCAGGCAGAAGGTACTGCAGATTTGGTGACTTAAATGAATGACAGCAGAATGGAGAAGAAAGCAAAGGTCTGCACATTGGTTCTCTGACCAGTGTGGCTGACCCAGCAGACAGGGTGGATGGCAGAGGAGGCCAGTGAGTGTGCTTTGAACACATGACTGGGCATTTATTTTATGGTCCCAAGGGCACCCTTCAGGCCATTTCTGTACCCTGGGATGTACTATTCCACTGTATAAGAGCCAGTGATTACGGCATGCAAGCTACAATCGCTGCTGCTGGACACTCCCATTCTAGGTGAGATCAAGGCCAAAACAACACAACAAGGGTGAAACAGGAAAAAAGACCACTAACCAATGGCCCAGAAGAGCGATGAGAGGTGATGCTTTGCCCTCTGGAGCTGCAGCGGAGGGGGAGGCGTGGAGAGGTTTCGATTGGCCTCTTCCTTTTTGCCATTGTGAATCTGCCTATTATTGCTAAGCCAACATGAGAAACACGAGAGCAGTGAGTGATATTATCAAACAGAAGCATGACTCTTTTAGTACTAATCTAAAAACATTTTTTTTCCTAGAGTCCATTCTGTCGTATTCCTTACATATAAATCTTTTGTTGTTGTTGTTGTTAAGAGACAGGGCTTCGCTCTGTCCGGGTAGGTTGGAAAGCAGTGGCATGATCATGGCTCACTTCAGACTCAAGTGATCCTCCCACCTCAGCCTCCCAAAATGCAAAATTTATGAGCCACCATGTGCAGCAGATAAATCTTATAATAAACATTATTTATAAATTAGACAACATGCTATCTTAAGGAGCTTTAAGAAATAATACAAAGAATGGTGAAAAGAATGCTAACTCTAAATACTCTCAAAATTTCATTTCTATGTAATGTATCACTTTTATGTCAACAAACACACAGGCTATTCTTTAAAATACTCTGGTATGCTCTAAACATTTAAATAACAACATAAAAACAGTGAAGTGAAATTTTTTGCAGTGCTAAGCCTAAGGCAAATGAATTCTAGATCATATGAGAAGGTCATATTGATAGCCAGTTAAACCATCTTGATTATGAATGTCAATTTTATGCTTTAAATATATGCTTAAATATAAGAAAAATGCACATATTTCTGTGTGCCTGTACTAGTAATTTCATAAACAACTGATAACAAAAACTTACTTTAACCAAGATAAAAACATTTAAATTTTGAACTGTCACATTAATTGAACTATTACCTTGGATTTTTGTGATTAGTTATGTGTTCACCTTTGGCCTCCTTGTCTTTACTTGGCTTTTCTTCCTTTCTGGAGGGCTTTTGCTGAATTACTTCTCCTTTATCAAACATGAGGTGTAGGCGGTAACTGACCAATTTGATTATTGTGAAGAAAATAGTCACTGAACTGCAGTAGAAAAATACAAGGATCGCATTTGGAGGAAAAGCCTGAAGAAGGAAAAAGAAAGAGAAAAATCATCTGCTTAAAATTTTCTTTCTGTTTTAAATCTGGAAGTACGTTTGGACTATGTATTAAACATAAATTGGGCAAGATTTCAAATTTGACAAATTTTGTAACTTTTACTGGCTAAAATACCTGAGGAGAAAGAGCTGCTATCTTTTTATATTTTTAAGTCTTTTTTGTTTCTCAGGTTCTGTAGTAGTTGAACTGATAACCAACACATGATTTGTGAGCAGGAACCCCACAGAACAAAAGATATATTCAAGGAAACCTCTCCAATTTTTTTTTTTTTTTTGTATTTTTTTTTGGGGACGGAGTTCGCTTTATCACCCAGGCTTAAATGCAGTAGTGAGATCTTGGCTCACTGAAACCTCCGCCTCCTGGGCTCAGACGATTCTCCTGCCTCAGCCTCCCGAGTAGCTGGGATTACAGGTATGCACAACCACTCCTGGCTAATTTTTGTATTTTTAGTAGAGACAGGGTTTCATCATTTTGGCCAGGTTGGTCTCGAACTCCTGACTTCAGATGATCTGCCCACCTCGGCCCCACAAAGTGCTGGGATTACAGGTGTGAGCCAACCACACGTGGCCTCCACATTTGATGAGCTCTTATCTATGGCCTAATCCAATGCATCTTCCTATGCATCTGGTCTTAAAGGCCAGGAATGTATTTGTTTTCATCAACAAAACACAAAAAGCCTTGTGGAGAACAGAAGGAAAAACAAGAGGTCCCCTCCCTGACCTCCCACTAGGGTAACACCTGCAGGCCATGGATTTCCCTAGGGTTGTAATACACACAGGAGACCACAAAAAGGTATTCCAAAAGGAAGGGGGATATTTCCAGCAGAGAAAAATGATCTGAGCATGGTGACTATAGTAAGGTTCAGCTCAATTCTATGCAATCCCCTCAAGAAACAAAACAAAAAGAATCACTGGGACCGGTGGAGTTGTCCCACTCTGTAGCATCTCCCATGTACCATCCTAATCCTCTCCAGGACCCTGGACTATCACAGATTGTCTGGTCCTTCCTAAACTACGTTCCTATTCCTTGGGATGGAAAGAGATCCCTGAGTGTTCCGAGGTGATCTCCAGGACAGCCTCAATGATCCATGAGACCCTTATATCAACGGACTGCCCTAAAGAATGTTGGAAATCCAGTAATCAGTGTAGTCCATGCCACAACCTAAACATAGCTAGGCTTGCAGACAGCAGGGCTCAATCATATCTGCGCCTAAGCAGCCCCTGTACAGCTTTCCATGGTCCCATGCAAGAGTCTGTCTTCTAGGTGAGCCTGTCCCTAAAACGGAATAGCCAAACCAACAGCACAAAAAAGAAAGAGGAAGATGATCAACAAGTAAAAGATAAAGTAAGAGATTTCCACCATCACTTACTGGTTCTTATTATGTCATGGGGGGAGAAGTCCACAAATAAATATAAAGCAATAAGTAAGTGAAGAAATAACTATATAAGATAATATGAGATAGATAACAAAGCCAGGTCCACTACCTGGCAGCAGATAAGGTTTATATTTACAAAAGATGCATTGGTAAATATAAACCTTACATTTACATACTAAATACTACTAATAAGTTAAAATATGACTAATTTAAATACTTCTAAATTAAATATTATTAATATTACTAACAGTATTTAGTATTCTTATTTGTATTTACATACTAAATACTACTAATTGCACACTAAATACTAATAGCTCCTATTACTTTTTCTTAATTATTTTGGGTTTTAAAAATATAAGCGGATCACCTGAGGTCGGGAGTTTGAGACCGGCCTGGCCAATGTGGTGAAACCCAGTCTACTAAAAATATAAACATTAGCTGGACATGGTGGTGCATGCTTGCAATCCCAGCTACTCAGGAGACTGAGGCAGGGGAATCACTTAAACACAGGAGGCAGAGGTTGCAGTGAGCCGAAATCACACCATTGCACTCCAGCCTGGGTGACAAGAGCGAAACTCTATCTCAAAAGAAAAATCAACTTTTGTTTTATTGTGGTAAAATACATACAACATAAGATTTACCATCATAACCATTTTAAAATGCAGAGCTCAGTAGTGATAATTACACCTACCTGTGTGTTACTGTCACCACCATCCATCTCTAGAATTTTCATCTTCCCAAACTGAAACTATACCCATTAAACACTAACTCCCCACTCTTCCCACACCCCATCTCCTGGCAACCACCACTAAACTTTCTGTCTCTATGATTATATGATGACTTTAGATACATCATATAATTAGAATTATATAGTACATGATCCTTTGTGACTGGCCTACTTCACGTAGCATAATGTGTTCAAGGCTTATCCATGTTGTACCCTGTGTCAGAATTTCCTTTTTTTTAAAGGCTGAATAATATTCCATTGTATGGCTAGACCACATTTTGTTTATTCATTCATCCATCAATGAACATTTGGGTTGCATCTACCTTTTAGCTACTATGAATAACACTGCTCTGAACATGGGTGTACACATAATCTGAGGCCCTGCTTTCAGTTCTTTTGAGTATATACCCAAAAGAGGAATATCTGGATCACATGGTAATTCTGTTGATTTTTTTTTTTCCAAGACAGTCACACTCTGTCGCCCAGGCTGGAGTGCAGTAGCACAATCTTGGCTCGCTGCAACCTTCACGTCCTGGGTTGAAGCAATTCTCCTGCCTCCCTCCTGAGTAGCTGGGACTATAGGCGCGCACCACCACGCCCAGCTAATTTTTGTATTTTTAGTAGAGACGGGGTATTACCATGTTGGCCAGGCTGTTCACAAACTCCTGGCCTCGGGTGATCCACTCGCCTTGGCCTTCTGAAGTGCTGAGATTACAGGCTTTACTGTGCCAGGCCTATGTTTAAATTTTTTGAGGAACTGCCTCACCATTTTCCATAGCAGCTGCGCCATTTTCTATCACTCTGGTTTTTAACTACAGCCGAGTGGGTTATTGCTTCCCATCTCTTGAATGGCCTGGAGAGATAAAAAATCTGGCTGAGTAAGGATTAGGTATTAGCAATGCCCATGCCCAGTGAGAATCAACCACTGCTGAGGGTTTCTGTGTGCAGACATAAATAAGGACATTCTTGGGGACTCAACCTTTACTGATATGTACCTCATAAGGGTACATCATCAATTGGCTTTTGCAAGCTGATTTTGAAGATGTCTTCTGGAAATGAATAGATTCATTCTGCACATGAAGAAGCTGGGTGTAAAGTGGGTCATGCTGCAGCACTGATGAGCTCACAGAACTCCTCCTCTCTGTAAGTTAGCTACCTAGCAACTTCAATGACCTGACAGAGAGCCAGAGACTCAGGAGAAATTAATAAAAATGTGGCCTTTCTGGGCAGTCAGAACACACCACTGTTAGAGGGAGATAATTCCTCCCTACTCTTTGGTTTCAAAAGAGGGGATTATTTCCTCTACACAGCTGGCTTCTCTGCCCCCCCTAACTCACTCCTCCCTCAGTGACTTCTGATGAGTGATTTGGGGAACAGGAACGGGACATGTCTTTCTCATGCCCTCCCCTTCTTCTCTCTCAGGAGCTGGTTGGGCCAAGAAGGTGTGTCTGGGTGGCTCCTCTACTGCAAGGTCTCCAGTGTCAGGCCCCAAGGAAAGAGGCCCAAGGCTGTGCATGGTGCCTCTGACCAAATGGGTAAGTCTCTATGACTCTCGGGTCCACAGTGAGGAAGTCCACTTGCCTGCAGATATTACTATCAATCACATCCCCAAATATCAGTTCATTCACACTAAAGGTGATCTTCTGAACTCTCTATGTTTGACTCTTTTGTCTCCCTTAAGTGCCTCAGAAAGGGAGATGATATCTATTGGGTCACCAAGTCTATGAGTGAAGTTCTTGACCGTAACTGGAAAGGGAGCCACTCAGCACTTCATCGAATGTTTTATTTTCTTGGTCTAGGCATAATTCATTTATATGGCACATAATAAGCCTAATAATCTCAGTTTCCCAGCTCACAGAAGAAACTAGAAGGGAAAATGAGGAATGAACAGAAGTAGGCGCAATGATATAACAAGACCTAATAAATGATGGCTGAAGTCATGGGAAAAGTAAAACTAGAAAAAGGAAAACGTACCCATAAAAAAGCAAAGGCACTTCTACGAATATTTTCTGAGACACAAGCACACCTCAGTTATGTCTGAGGCTATCACTACAATAGCATAATATGATATCCAGAATTACAAAGAAAATGGCCTATGATATTCAATATACCATTAGAGAAGGCAGGGACATTTAACACTATCCCATCAATGTGGTTAAAATAAGTTGAGTTTTCCTGCTTAAAGGTTAAGTTTCAAATAATTTGGAAAATGTTTTTACTCAGAGTATGTGGCCTAATAAATGAGGCATTCATCTGCCAAACATAACAGTCACACTCAAGTTTGACATTTATATGCCTATCCAACAGTGCTAGGATGGTTCTGCTGTATGCCAGAGCATTTCCTCTGGCTGTGGGGGAACTGCTTAGTCTGGTTATTTATGCCATTTGTGGGCTTTGGAACATCCTACTCAAGCTCTTGGAAGCCTTACAAGTTCTACGACTATTTGAAAACCACAGGTTCATCCAAAAAGACAGAATTCAGACTGAGCAATGTGAGTGGTCTTATCTGTTTCAGAGATTACAGAGATTCTTTTTTGTTCATCCATTTTGTCAAATTAAGAGAGAGCACCTTTGTCCATCTGGTCATCCGTTTCCCTTCCATTCATTCATTCCTTTCACAGGTAAATGTTAGTATCTTGCCTGTGCCATTCAAGTATGACTCTTGGGTCCTATTTAAGTAAGTTATAATTCTCTGAGGGATTGAGAACAGGTGTGCATACCAAAAAAAGCACATGACAGAGAAGTACTATCATTTCTCTGCATTTATGTATATGAAGGGATTTACAAGTTTTAGATTCAAAATATTTCTTACATAGTTCATGCATTTCCTTTATGAAAAAATAAACTAAACAAATTTAGTATTTTATCAGAAAATCTGGAACTTGTGATTATATGTTGAAAATTAGAATAAGCCCAGCAGAAGTTTGGATCCCAGAAATACAGGCCAAGAACCCCTAACGTAGATGTGTACAGAATGCATCCTGACACATATGAACCTGCCTCCAAAGGTTATGGACAGGGGGGCGTCCATGCAGCTCCCCCTTAGAAATAGGCCCCCCTTGCAAATCCTATTTTAAAATGATGAGGTAGACAGAATCAAGACTTTTGACAGTTTCTCAAAATTTATGTGAATTTCTGTCCTAAAAAGTAAGACAAACAAAAAAGTAGAATAGAATACTTTCTTTCAGGTCTGCTATGTGACTTTTGTTGGGTCTGCTGTCTGTTTCTTATGAAATCTGCTCTAATTTTGTTGACTTCCTAGACCTCTTTCTTAGCGTGCAGCTTTGATGAGAGAAATTCTAGATAAAGAGGTGGCAGGTGAGTGTCTAGATTGTTAAGATGGTGCTGCAGGGAATAGTAAGATGAAAAAACAGCCAAAGGTTAGGAAGTTAGATTTGGCCATATCAGCAGAGTCATTAAAATGAGAATTTTTATAGGCTTACTCACTTTGAAAAGTATTTAAAAAGCTGGCACCTATAATTATCCAATCCTTTCTCTTTTCTCTTCTGATAAAGAATACTGAATGGACAACTTAGGAAATGAATGTTTAGTATAGTCAAGGAATTTGAACTTATGTTGACTTTTTCATTTTAAATGACTGTGGTAAGAGTTAACATTATATTTATATTTTTAATGTACACTGAGATAAACAGAATGAATCAATACGTTTATTCAAGACAGTTATATCAACCTCAATGCAATGACGAAATCAATCATAAATTTGTACTGAGGTTGTGTGGGAAATCCATGTCACATGTCTCCTAATAGAAATCTGTTATTAATAATTAAAAAATAAATTAAATATTATGAATGTTTATAACATATAACCCATACAAGATCAATGTCATATTTTATGTATAATCTAAATCAAGATTTAAAACTCATTTTTCATAAGGAATTTTGGAAATAATTTTGGCTTGACAAAGTCAATAACTTACTACTAAAATGTCTGAGTTCATTACCACCATGTTCCTTGATTCCGTTTAGTGAGTGCCCTCAAACCCAAATGATACAGAAAATGACAAGTGTCATGAACTTTCAAGACTGTATCAAATAATATTCAAATTTAATGAAGTATATTTCATGTCTTAATTTTAAGCAATATTCTTCAAATTCAATTTTGTTAAAATATTAAAATCAGGTCTTAGATTTAAGTCTTTGATCCATCTTGAGTTGATTTTTGTATAAGGTGAGAGATGAGGATCCAGTGTCATTCTCCTACATGTGGCTTGCCAGTTATCCCAGCACCATTTGTTGAATAGGGTGTCCTTTCCCCACTTTCTGTTTTTGTTTGCTTTGTCGAAGATCAGCTGGCTGTAAATATTTGGCTTTATTTCTGGGTTCTCTATTCTGTTCCACTGGTTTATGTGCCTATTTTAATCCCAGTAGCATGCTGTTTTGGTGACTATGGCCTTATAGTATAGTTTGAAATCAGGTAATGCAATGCCTCCGGATTTGTTCTTTTTGCTTAGTCTTGCTGTGGCTACACAGGCTCCTTGGTGGTTCCACA
Source organism: Ateles fusciceps (assembly GCA_036589455.1). Classification (NCBI taxonomy): domain Eukaryota; kingdom Metazoa; phylum Chordata; class Mammalia; order Primates; family Atelidae; genus Ateles; species Ateles fusciceps. The sequence goes on from JAZHEH010002229.1 coordinate 4,031,736, forward strand.
TGAATTTTAGGACTGTCTTTTCTAGTTCTGTGAAAAAATGAGGACCTGAAACCATAAATATCCTTGAAGATAACATTGGAAAAACCCTTCTAGACACTGGCTTAGGCAAAAACCTCATGATCGAAAACCCAAAAGCAAATGCAACAAAAGCAATTGTAAATAGGTAGGACTTACCTAAACTAAAAAAGTTTTTGCACATCAAAAGAAACAATCAATCAGCGGAGTAAACAGACAACCCACAGTGGGAAAAATATCTTCCCAATCTATACATCCAAAAAGGACTAACATCCAGAATCTATAGGGAACTCAAACAAATTAGGAAGGAAAAAAACAAATAATCCCATTTAAAAAAAAAAGGCTAAGGACATGAATAGACAATTCTCAAAGGAAGATATACAAATGGCCAACAAACACATGAAAAAATGTTCAACATCATGAACAATCAGGGAAATGCAAATCAAAACCACAATGCAATACCACCTCACTCCTGCAAGAGTAGCCATAACCAAAAAATCAAAAAATAATAGATGCTGTCAGGGATGCAGTGAAAAGGGAACACTTCCACACTGCTGGTGGGAATGCAAATCAGTACAACCACTATGGAAAACAGTGTGGAGATTCCTTAAAGAACTAAAAGTAGAACTACCATTTGATCCAGTAATTCCCACTACTGGGTATCTAACCAGAGGAAAAGACATTATCATACAAAAAAGATACTTGCACACACGTTTATAGCAGCACAATTCACAATTGCAAAAGTATGGAACCAATCTAAATGCCCATCAATCAATAAGTGGATAAAGAAATTGTAGTGTACATATTTATCATGGAATATTATTCAGCCATAAAAAGGAATGAAATAATTGCATTCACAGCAACACGGATGGAATTGGAGACCATTATTCTAACCGAAGTAACTTCAGAATGGAAAACCAAATATTGTATGCTCTCGCTCGTAAGTGGAAGCTAAGCTATAAAGATGCAAAGGCATAAGAATGACACAATAGACTTTGGGGACTTGGAGGGGAAAGGTCGGGGAGGGCGAGGGATAAAAGACAACAAATTGAGTACAGTGTATACTGCTCGGATGATGGGTGCACCAAAGTCTCACAAATCATCACTAAAGAACTTACTTATGTAACCAAACACCACCTGTTTCCCCCAAAAACCTATGGAAATAAAAAAAATCATTAAAAAATCTAGACAGAATATCAAAACTAATAATTTAAAAATAAAATATTAAAATCAGTAATAATCCTTTTTAAAGGAACAGTGAGATGAAAATTAGTTACATTCATAACTTTTTCTTTACACATTCTGCTTAACAAACAAGCAGAAGCTGTAGTGCTGTGTGAGTCACAGAAGGAGTAGTGGCCACAGCTCAAAGTGGGAGGGTCCTTGGAGGCTGGGCTAGAAGAGATCCCTGTGCAAGCTCCATGTCCAGATTTTGCATTCCTTCTATTCGCCAGTCTGCTAGTCAGCATCCTAATAAGAAGTTAGATGTTGGTAGGTCTCAGAATCTTCCTTTCCTTCTACCCAACTGCAAATCTCTTTAGTTTGATTCTTGCAAAGGCCATACCTACCAAGGATTGTCCAGTAGGTTTCCACTCCATTCCATTCAGTGGTTTTCAATAAAATAGAAGCTCTTTGGCATTTTGAGCCTAATAATTTCTCACTGTGTAAGATGTTTAGTGTCTCTGGCCCCCCCCTGTTTTAATGCTACTGGACATTTAGTTTAGATTACATTGTGACAGAGTCATTGAGATAAACCCAAAAATGCTCCCAACAACTTTTGTCAATGTCCCTTGGAGGAAGTTGCTGCTCCCAATTTAGAATCAGTGTGCCTACTTAAATATAATATCCACAAGTGGGCATTAACATGCTGCAGCAAAGGTCACTAAAATCATGGACCTCGTCCACTAATATTATGTAAGAGTCACCCTCCTTCTTTAGCCCAGGGCTTCACAATCTTGACACTACTGACATCTTGGGCCAGGGAGTTTTTTGTTGTGAGGGGCTATGTCAGTGCTATGCACTGTAGGACGTTCAATAGTATCCTTGGTTTCTACATACTAAGTGCCAGTAGAAATCCCTCCAGTTGTGACAACCAAAAATATATCCAGACAGTCCAGAGGGGGGTGCAAAATCAGCTCTCCCCCAGTTGAAAATTAGTGCTAACTCAAAAATGGATAAAAGTGTACCAAGCACAGAGACAAAAGAAATAGAGTCCCTATACATACCAAGTTCAAAGTCAAGCATGAGAATAGATGTGTAGAGTAGAATTCCAAAGTAGAGTAGCAAGTGCTGTCATTCAGGTGTACCTAAATCAAATTGAGGGATGGGGGTGGCAGACCAAGAAAACTATTTCAGAGAAGTCACACATCTGAAAACTATAAAGCATGCTGAGAGAAGCCAGGCAGAGGAAACAGCATGATAAAAGCAAAGGACCTTCTAGGAAGAGCAAATAGTTGGGAATCACAGACATTGGGTATTTGAAGTCAGAGCCAAGTGGTAAGAAATGAAAGGACCTTTACATTACGCTTAGGACTTTGCTCTTCATGATGAAGAGCACAGAAGGCTAGTGAAGCATCAAAGCAAAAAGTTGGTATCTACATTTTACATACATTTTACAAACTCATCCATGTAGAAGGATAAATGGAGACAGAAGTAGGACCAGCAACAAGGAGGTGAGGAAGGGGCAATCTGCTTCATGGAATTGTTACAGTGTCGGATGAAATTACATTTGTGAATACACACTGTGAAACATGAACTGATTTTTCTATAAGATCACTTCAAAAACAGTAAAGCATGACATAAATGCAGACAGAAACTATTGCCACTGTTCTCCTATGCTAGTGTTAGAATTCCGAAAACATTTCTAGAAGGAAAGTTTGAGACCACTAGGATTAATGGCAGGATTGTTGAGATAAATAAATACTCTCTCTTTGATGGAGTCTCGCTCTGTCACCCAGGCTGGAGTGCAGTGGCGAGATCTCAGCTCACTGCAATCTCCATCTCCTGGGTTCAACGATTCTCCTGCCTCAGCCTCCTAAGTAGCTGGGATTACAGGTGCACGCCACCATGCCCAGCTAATTTTTGTACTTTTAGTAGAGATGGGGTTTCACCATGTTAGCCAGGCTGGTCTCGAACTCCTGACCTCAAGTCATCTGCCTGCCTTGGCCTCCCAAAGTACTGGGATTACAGGCTTGAGCCATGGCACCCAGATGGAATAAATGAGTACTCTTATAAGGTGATATTGAAAGGAGGTAACACATGTTAAGTTGCTACATTTTTATTTACACAAAACACTGTGGAAGTTCTTCAAAAAATTAATAGAATTAACATAGGATCTGGCAATTCCACTTCTGGGTATACATGCAAAAGAAATGAAAGCCAGGTTTCAAAGAGATATTTGTACTCCCATGTACACAGCAGCATTATTTATAATAGACAAAAGGTGGAAACAACTCTAATGTCCTTCAACAAATAAATGAATAAACAAAATGTGGTTTATACATACTATAGCATATTATTCAGCCTTAAAAAGGAGGGGAAATTCTGACACATGCTACAACATGAATGAACCTTGAGGATGTTATATTAAGTGAAATAAAGCAATCACAAATGAGCAAATACTACACAATTCCACTTAGATGAGGTACCTAGAATATTCAGACTCATAGACAAAAAGTAGAGGTTGCCAGGGACATGGGGGAGAGGGGAATGGGGAGTTATTGTCTAATGGGAATGGAATTTCAGTTTGGGAAGATAAAAATATTCTGGAGATGGGCTGGGCGTGGTGGCTTACGTCTGTAATCCCAGCACTTTGGGAGGCCAAGGCAGGCGGATCACCTGAGGTCAAGAGTTCAAGACCAGCCTGACCAACATGGAGAAACCCCATCTCTATACAGGGGAGTCAACACCTAAATAGGGAGATCAGATTAAGATGGGTAAACTTGTATTTAAACACTACAGAGGGGCACACAACTGAAGGGCTCACGTAGGTAAGCTGTTCTATCTTTGCATCAAGGCAGTCCAATTAGAGCAGGCGGAGAAAACCAGAGAACAGGGCTGTTGTTGAAGGCTCCAGAGGTCCATGGCTTCAACTGTGATGCAGAAATTAGGTAAGACATGGAGGGGAGTGTGGTGGAGGGCACCTATCATTAGCACAGATGCAATAAATGAAGCCAATACAGTGCCCTGACTCTCCACGGGAGAAAGGAGATCATGAAATACAAAGACAGACTTGAAGAGAAGACCCAAATTTAAGGGAAAAAGGGAAATGGAACCAAGCAAAGACCACCAAGAAGCAATGAATCACAAGTGAAAGACGAGGAAAGCCTGGACACAAACTTATTTTCAACATCACAGATTACGTTTATTATTCTTTATTGATTAATTAGTAAAGTGTTCAGTGTAAACTATGTGTTAAACACTCTGATGTCCAAATCAGTGATTATCTGCACCACTCATAGACAGTTACTACATTTTTATGGACTCTATTTCAAGTAATTATAAACTCCCTGAGTGCATGGGCTGAGTCTACTCTTTGTGCACGCACAGTGCCTGACACGCAGTCAGCATTGGATTCTTTCTTGTCTGCAGCAAGCATGTTGAGCCCTGACTTCCCACACACTCATTTTCAAGGTCCACTAACAGTGGCAAGGGCAAACTGTGCCTCTCAGGAGCCAACAGAGCCAAGAGGAAGGCAAGTCTGCAGAGAAGCCGGTGACTCACGGCAAGGCATCAAGGCCCCTCCTAAACGCATATCACTATATGAAGATCTCACTGGGGCTCAAATTGAACATACTTGGCCAGCACCTACAAGTTTACTCTCATATCTTTTTCACATGATCCTAGTACTCTTCAATAATTATTGTTTACTTATGGACTCCTCCTGTTCATTTTCTGGTGCAGACCTAGAATAAACCATTTTTTCCAAAGAGCTCTAGTTTCTTTTAAAAGAAAATGGAATTCATAGACTAAAACCTGAGTTCTAGATCTGTCCATTCTCGTTGAGTTATCACTGATTCTAGGTTTTTCAGTAGTGCTCAAAAATATATATATTTTTTAAAAAGTCATAATTTCAGAATGACATTTCTATTTTTTTTTTTTTCTTTTTCTGAGACAAGGTCTCACTTTGTTGCCCAGGCTGGATGCAGTGGCATGATCATGGCTCACTGCAGCCTCGACCTCCCAGGCTCCAATGATCCACCTCAGCCTCCCAAGTAGCTGGGACTACAGGCATGTGCCACCATACCAAGTTAATTTGTGTGTGTGTGTGTATATATATATATATATATATATATATATATATACACAATTGTAGAGTTTCACCATGTTGTTCAGGCTGGATTTGAACTCTTGGGCTCAAGCAATCTGCCTGCCTCAGCCTTCCAAAGTGCTGGGATTACAAATGTGAGCCACCACTCCAGGCTAATATTTCTAACTTTAAAAATTACAAGGTTCTATGTAAGTCCTTGATTTTATATTTGTCTGTTTTCTTTTATTGGTGAAATCCTTATTCCTAAATATTATAACATGATTTCTTATTTTCTTTACCCTTTACTACATATATAATAATTTCAAAATATGTATAAAATCTTATAAGTTTACTGAATGCAATTTAAGATGTCTCTGTGGCTCTTTTGCCTTTATGTTGTATCAGGAGGCCTAGAAATTCATGAAAAATGTCATTTCATAGATTTTGTTTGGTTATGCCACCAATCTATCAAGATTCATTCCTCATTTCTAGCCCTACTGCCTTCACCTGTTCTTTCCCCTCCTTCTATAGGTAACTATGTTCTTATTAATGTTTTATCTTTTCAGCGTCTCTTTTTGAAACATAAGTACTTGCAGGTATGCTTCATCTTTCCCTCCCCCTTTTTTGTCTATATGCATCTTCTGCTTTTCTCCTAACGATGTTACCTGGGGATCCCTCTACAGCAGTGTGTTTTCTCATTTCTTTTTTGCAGCTGTGTAGTACTCCACTGTAAGATGAACCATAATTTATTAAGCCAATTCCCTCTCAATGGATATCTGTTTCTAGTCATCAGCTAGAACAAATAGTGCTTCAGTGACTCACCTTGAACATTCATCCCTTTGAATTCTTGAGAATGGTTATTTATTTAAGCCACATTCTGTATTACCTTTTTTTTTTCTTTTTTTTTTTCCAGATGAAGTCTCACTCTGTTACCCAGGCTGGAGTGCAGTGGTGTCATCTCAGCTCACTGCAACCTCCGCCTCCTGGGTTCAAGTGATTCTCATGCCTCAACCTCCAGAGAATCTGGGATTACAGGCATGTGCCACCATGCCCAGCTAATTTTTGTTTTATTAGTAGAGACGAGGCTTCGCCGTGTTGGCCGGCCTGCTCTTGAACTCCTGACCTCAGGTGAACCACCTGCCTTGGCCTCCAAAAGTGCTGGGATTACAGGCGTGAACCACCACACCCAGTCTCTATTACCTTTTAAATCTTTGCTATGTAGACATGAAAAATCATGTTATTTTAATATATATTTATTTCATTAGTAAAAAATATTTTCACATTTATTGACTGTATATATTTCTTTGACAGTTGTCTATTTTGTACCACTTACAAGGTGTTTGTATTTTCCTAGTGATTTTTTTTTTTTGTTGGAGACAGGGTCTCACTCTGTCATCCAGGCTGGAGTACAGTGGTGTGATCTCAGCTCACTGCAACCTCTGTCTCCCAGGTTCAAATGATTCTTGTGCCTCAGTCTCCCGAGTAGCTGGAATTACAGGTGCTCACCATCACGCCTGGCTAATTTTTTTTTGTATTTTTAGTAGGGATGGGGTTTCACCATGCTGGCCAGGCTGGTCTCAAACTCCTGACCTCAAGTGATCCACCCGCCTTAGCCTCCCAAAGTGCTGGGATTACCAGCATGAGCCACTGCACCTGGCCCTCTCCTACAGATTCTTATTTATTCCTAGAGCCATGTAAAAATGGTAAGTCTTATGAGGATGGGGCCAGGTCTGTCTTATTCTCCATTACACCCTCAGCACCCAGCTTGGTATCCAGCAAATAGCTGGTCAAAAATATTGGTCAATAAATAAATATTTATGATAGTAATTTTATATTACATACTTTTCTCAATTTAGTGAATTGTACAACCTTTGGAAGTTATTTAGCCTTTGTAAATCTCTGTTTCTTCTGTGAAATGGGAAAAATAATTCTGAATAAAACTTTTATAAAGATTAAGCATAATACATATAAAATAATACACTGGCACATAATAAGCACTTAAATGTTCACATCTCTCATGATCACTACCATCATGATCATCATCATTACCTCTTCATCATTCATCAATACCATGGGATAATAAATTCAGATATGCTGTTTTAAGAAGGAGCAAAGTGCAACAGAGCAACGCAGCAAGTGTTTTATTGCCTGTGTACACAGTCAGAGGGGTTGATACACAATAAGCAAAAATATTTCTGAAATAAGTCAGACAACTGTTTTCTTTGTGAAATATTTGTGTGCGGGATTGCTCAGAGATATTTCTTATATTCAGGAATTTTTCTTCTTCCCTGATTATTAAGTATCTAGTTGTAGTCTTGAAAGCAGAAATAAGTTAACAAAAGACAAGGCTAGTCTAGAAACAGGTGTCTATTGATAGGGAACTATATCCTAATGGGCTATGAGTATTAGTTATCTGGCATTTCATTTGAGATAGTAAAGATTTGGGAGAAGGAAGTGAAACTCACAGTAAATCCAATGTAAATGTTTATATCAGAGAATAAGAGATAAGAATTAGAAATGCTTAAGGTCCTTCACGGTTCAAAGCTTCTATATGTCCCTTCTATACTTAATATCAGTCAGTAACAAGAAATGAGGTCACATTTATTTTTGCCCGATTCAATGGTCAATAATTTTTTTAAAGTGCAAGTTTCCCATGATAGGAAAAAAATGTAAATTACTATATAAGTACCACAAGGAAATACATAATTGCTACATAAATAATAAATGTTATCTTGGAAGCAACGGCAAATTGAACTTTAAGGCAAGCCAGTTCCAGGAATAATGTCACTGTTTTTAAGCTCCATTTTTAAAGATCTGGATTCTGGCCACAACATTGTGGTGAGTCTACAGAAACGGGTCTGACCACGGTCTGTAATGTGCACTGCCGAAACTGCGCCTTCTCTACGGAGTTAGATTCCATTAACGCAGAGTGATTAGATTATCCGGTGTGTATGAAGCATCACTCGAAGGACCAACAGGGATTCAAATCACAGCCCTACCCTCAAGGACCTTCTGACCTTGAGAGAAGAATAAACCCCCTTGACTCAAAACCTCTCTCCAGATAGTGTGCCCTTTTTTCTGCTCCCTGCTTGAAAGAACTGTCTTCACCTCCCATTGCCTCTTAAGCCCACAGCAATCTGGCTTCTACTCCCCAATACACGACGGAAAGTGTTCTTGTCAATGTCCCAAAAAACAAAAAATAACCACAATTTCCTCTGTTCACAGCAGCAAGCAACATGGTTGCTCGCAGTGGAAATGCTCTCCTGGCTCTTGCCTTGTCTCCCCACACCTCCTCTTTGCCGGGCCTCTGAGTGTAAGGCTCCTGGGGTTTCACCGTTAGCATTCTTTTCCTTCTCTACACATTCTGTTAAGGAAGTTTTTACCCAGTTCCTTGGCAGTAAATATCATCTCTATGCTGATGATTTTCAAATTTGTATCCCTAGCTTAGATTGTTCCCTTAAACTCCCCACACCTATATCCAACTATCTACTCAACATCTCCACTTTGATATATAAAAGTAAACTCCAAACTACTATGTGTAAAATTAGGTGTTTGGTTTCCCTACCAACTATCCTCTTTCATCCTTCATCTCAGTCAATGGTACCCTATACACCTCTGGCTCAAACCAGATAATCAGACATCTCTCGCCCATCCTTACTCCTCTACCCTAAAAATGAACTTATCATTGAATCCTAGCAAAATCTATCCACAATTCTCCATCCTTACTGCCACCACCATCTCTTGACTGGATGACTGAAATAGACACTGAACCTCTCATTTCTATTTTTATCCTTTCTTTGATCTACTTTCCATCTAGCAGTCAGAGAAAACTTTTGATAAAGTAATTCAGCATATCTTTTTATATGTTTAGTGATCTATGTTAATGTTTTATACCTCCTGTTGGTATAAATTATTAAATCAGCAAGGATAGAGGAAAAGCTAAAATTATATAGGTGCAATTGAACCTAACTATACATCAAATTGATAGCATAGCCACAAAATGAACCAAAAAATAATTAGAAAAGAATTCATCTAGGTAACTTTTGAGCATGATACTCTGGCAGTACCTTACTGGTGATGTGTATTCTAAAAATAATAATAATAGGCCAGGTGTGGTGGCTCAGACCTGTAATCCCAGCACTTTGGGAGGCCTAGGTGGGCAGATCACAAGGGCAAGAGATTGAGGCCATCCTGGCCAACACCGTGAAGCCTTGTTTCTACTAAAAAAAAAAAAAAAAAAAAAAAAAAATTAGCTGGGCATGGTGCGCACCTGTAGTCCTAGCTACTCGGGAGGCTGAGGCAGAAGAATCACTTGAACCCAGGAGGCAGAGGTTGTAGTGAGCCAAGATCGTGCCACTGCACTCCAGCCTGGTGACAGAGCGAGACTCCGTCTCAATCATCATCATCATCATAATTAATAATAATAACTTCTAAACAGTCTTGAACTTTTCCTTAAAGATTTGTCTATGGTGGTGTTAGGGGAGTAGCAATCCATGGGTATATTTTAGGACTGAGCAAATGATATCATTGTGAGCTAGAGTTCTCACGGTGGGAGAAGGGAAATATAAATGTGAAATAGGGGAAGGAGAGGAAGAGTCCTTTGATATGGATAAGATTGAAGGTCTCAGAATAAACTTTAATTGATTATTCAATCATTTAATCTATAGATGAGTCAATCTTTTAGCTTTATCTACTGAAAGGGGCTAGAGGCAAAGACAACTAGTAGCAACAAATGCAACTACTGCAGCCCAAGATTTTGGTTTCCAAATGTAATTCCCCACCTAAAGGATCATGGCTCCTTGGCGAAATGGCTGATTCTTCCAGGGCTGGAGCAGGGAAAGTACAAGCTAGCCCCAGAATATCTTGTTGGGGCAGAAAGCAATAAAGTGCTCACAAACTGATGAGGATATATCCAAGAAAACTCAGGAGGCACATGAAGAAGTTCTCACTTGCCAAATTTTGGATAATTTAAACATCAAAAAGAATGATGATAGGAATAGATTATACTTCCATTGAATTAAAAAATGAGTCTATGAGACCACACTAAAAAGCACAACAAAACTATGAGGATAGGGGAAAAAAACAAACTCTTCTTTACAGAAAAATATCAATTAATAAAGGTAGAAAGAAAATCAGAAAATTACCATTTTGCAACCACCATTGTAATAATTATTTTAGTAAAGAATCATGAATTTATGCTATAACTTGGGTGAAAGACTTTTGGAAATACAATATATACAGTCTCCAGGTTTCACTCCACAGACTGCTCACTAAATACAAAGGGGGAAACTGGCAATCCTACAATAGAGACATCCGGCTCACCCTACCTTAAACAATGATGGGGGCTGGGGAGAATCATAACCCTTTGATGTGATGCATGACAAGGATACAACACTGACACAGAGGCTTAGAGAACTCATTTGAGACTAAGAACAATCAAGAGATGTGACAACTAGAAGCCATGTTTTATCCTTGTTTGAATCTTGGATACAGAAAAACAAAACGAAACCCCCAGCTCTGTAAGACATTACTGGCATAACTGTGGAAATTTGGATAGGAACTATATATTAGACAATATCATTATATCAATAACTTTTCTGGGTGTGGTAATTACGTGGGAGAATGTTATTTTCCTTAAGAGATATCTGCTGAGGTTTTTAGGGGTCATGTGTCTTGATGTCGGCCACATATTCTGAAAGGGTACAGCAAAACTGGCCGGACTCTCACACATCTTAGAGTTTTAATACATGCCGTTCCCCTTGCTTGGAATGCTGTTCCTCCTCTGCTCATCTCTGCACAGCTAACTCCTACTCATTCATCAGACTTCAGATTAGAAGTTACTTCCTCCTCTGGGAAGCCTTCCTTAAGTACTCATGCCTAGATTCCATCTTCCATCTTTACTGTATAGCACCTATACTTCCCCTACAGTAACAATTATCACTGTTATTCATGCCTGTTTATCTGCTAACTGCATGGGGAGAAGATATCAATACACCTTGTTCTCCTGTTGTCTCCACAATAACCAGCAGACCACCTGGAACTCAGTCTGTTGTCATAGACATAAGTGCTGTCCAACAAACATGTCCAGTTAGTCCCTCAGGCACAGGGTAGAGCTGCACCCTCCTTCCCCTTTGAAGTGAGGTGTGGCCATGCAACATTCCCTGACAAAGAAGTATGAGGACAAGAGGTATCTGCTATTGCCAGGCAGGAGCCTTCAGAGCCACAGTATGACACCCACTCAGTGTCCTGCTGCCATAGCAACTGGCATGATCATCCAGAGTCCCGGAGGGAGATGACAGAGAGCAATGCTCCCAGTCACCCCAAAATGAAGACTCAAACAGCCCGTGTTTCTTTTTCTTTTTTTTTTTTCTGAGACGGAGTCTTGCTCTGTCATCAGGCTGGAGGGCAGTGGAGTGATCTCGGCTTACTGCAGCCTCCATCTCCTGGATTCAAGCGATTCTCCTGCCTCAGCCTCCAGAGAAGCTGGGACTACAGGCGCATGCTACCACGTCCAGCTAAGTTTTTGTATTTTAGTAGAGACAGGGTTTCACTATGTTGGCCAAGATGGTTTCGATGTCATGACCTCATGATCCACCCGCCTCAGCCTCCCAAAGTGCTGGGATTACAGGCGGGAGCCACCGAACACGGCCCAGTGTTTCTAAATACCTATAATGGATAGGACCCCCTGCTAACCATACCCCTGACATCCCAAAGGACCATGTTAGATGTGTAGTACACACAAAAAATAGGGCCAGGTACAGTAGTTCACACCTGTAACCCCAACACTTTGGGAGGCCAAAGTGGGAGGACTGCTTGAGGTCAGGAGTTTAAGACCAGCCTGAATAGCATAGCGAGTCCCTGTCTCTACAAAAATAAGAAATTAGCCAGGCGTGGTGGTGCATGCCTACAGTCCCAGCTACTCAGGAGGCTGAGGTGGGAGGATCATTTAATCCCAAGTATTTGAGGTTGCAGTGAGTTACAAGTACACTACTGTTCTCCAGACTGAGTGACAATGAGTCCTCTCTCTAAAAAGAAATAATAAAATTAAAAATTAAAAATCAACTTGGTAAAGCCAAACACATATTTAGGTTAGTCATTACTTCAGCATAAGCTAGTACATCTTGACTGACCCATATGTGTCCAACTAATGGCATTAGGTTAAAAATCATCTGAAAGCCTAAATATTCTTCAATAGGGACTAGTCAAATAAGTTTCCCTTTATAGACATAATGGAATACTATGCAGGCATAAATAATGAGGAGGCTGTTTGTGTCACAATCTTCAAGATGTTCTGTCAAGAGGGACAATAAGGCTATGTATGCATAAATGATTACTAATAGAAGTGTTGACCAAGGAACCAAGGTAGGATGGGTAAGAGATTCCAATGCAAATTTCTGGGACAAACAACAGACATTTCTAGATAGATTATGAGGATGAGTTACATGATCCTAAATTTCTTACTCAAAATGATGTCATAGAATTTTTAAAAGAAGGTATATGAAGAGTTTTGGAAAGGCCTGCTGGTGTGCAGCCAGTCCTATGTCCCATCCCCTCCCCCAGTCAGGAGAGAAGGGCTTCAGTAGAATCACTCAGAGGCTTAATATGAGTCCCCTACAATTTGGGCGGGGGTAGAAGGCACACTGCTGTCTGATTCCTTCCTAGAAAAGGGGAAAGATCAGAGACTGGCTGGCTAGCTTCTCTGATGGACGTATGAGCTTGGCCTGCTCTCCCAGAGTGTGATGGGGAAAAGAATATGTGAACATTGACATGCACTGTGTATGCAAGAATATGTACATATTTGCTTTAGGTAATGTCTGAACGGGCTATGGAGCAGAGGAGACTAGAGCAAAAGAAAGCTGGAGGTGGACAGAGTAATCAACCAGACAGGGCAAAGATGTAAGACAAGTACCAGAGAGCCCAAGACCAGCTTACCACCATGCCAATCAACAAAGAATGTTCCTGCTCTCCAAAGCCAAGGGCATCAGAAACATCAGTCAATGTATGAGGGAGGAGGAGAGCAAGAAAGAGACTGTGCCATTCTCATGTCCCTTCCTGCCTGGAAATGACTGGATGATGGAAGCTTTGATTATGCTACAGAACTGCACATTCTGCAATCTAAATCAAGTCTGTATTTTGCTGCTTAAAGCCATTATTAAATCTGTATAACCTGTGACCTGAAGTTATGGGGCTTACCCATGTTTTTATCTGAGATATGGAAAAAAAACTCCTGTCCAGGGCAAATTAAAACGGACAGTGGAAGACAAATGAGGGTGCTTTATGATTACACTCAGGACCCCTTACATTCCAACTTCCACTTACATGTATATAAAATATCACTGCAAGAAAATGCAAGAAGAAAACGTGGTTCCATCTCAAATGGGAAACTAGAAATAAGTGTGAGAGGGAAATTATCTTTTTATTATATGTTCTTATGTACATTTTTAGTGTTTGTATCTCTTCATGCCAATGTGCAACAAATATATATCCATTGATACGGTTTGGCTGTGTCCCCACCCAAATCTCATCTTAAATTGTAGCTCCCATAATTCCCACATGTTATGGGAGGGACCCAGTGGAAGGTAATTGAGCCATGGGGCAGGTCTTTCCTATCCTGTTCTCATGATACTGTGTACGTCTCATGAGATCTGATGGTTTTATAAAGAAGAGTTCTCCTGTACGAGCTCTCTTGCCTGCCACCATGTAAGACGTGACTTTGCTCCTCATTTGCCTTGTGCCATGATTGTGATGCCTCCCCAGCCATGTGGAACTGTGAGATCATTAAACCTCTTTCTTTATAAACTACCCAGTCTCGGGTATTTCTTCATAGAAGTATGAAAATGAACTAACATACCCACATTGTAAAATTACCTATTAGAAATGGTATGGCTGAGTGGGTAGAACTCCAACACTTGGGCTTTAATTCTAGTCAGGCCATGACTAGCCATGTATTCATAAGCATATTAGCCTACCTCTCTTTGCCAGTTTCATTGACTATAAAATGGGAATAATGATAGTACCTCACTAGGGCACTGTGAAGGTGAGATGATTTCTTTCTTGCAAAGCTCTTACAAAAGTATCTGCCTCCTATGTGCTCAGTAAGTGTTGGCTGTTAGTCTTACCTATTCCAATAATAGTAACATAATACAATTGTAAATGCTAAAGAAAGAAAATGTACCAGATAAAAAGTATGGTAAAATCTGAATACCATTAAAAGTACATTTTCTTCTTGCAGAGGGCATAGGAAGGAGATTTAGAGAAGATGAAATAGGAGTAAGATACTTAATATTTAAAATTTACCATTAATGAGACCAAATGATTAAAACCAGAAAATAATAATCACTTAGTATTAGCTTCCATACAAAAGAAATAATACCAAATGAATTAGATTGTTCTATTAAAACAAAAATAATAGGGTATTAAAGTATTAGACATTCCCTTTTGGAAAAATACCATGTATCTGAGTAGTGAACCATTCAAAATACAACCAGTCACTAATGGAAGGCAATCTCAAGAAGCCCTAAGAAAAGTGGGAATGGGGCAGGAGATATAACTATCAGAAAATTTGTCATGAACTTATAGTACCAGAATGGAAAGAAGAAACAAACACAGAAACACAACCTGGGGACATAGATCCTGCCCATAGGCATGCATGTGTCTAATGGCCGACAATGAGGATAAATGGGAGGAGTTGTGCAGAAGAGAACAACTGTGACTCAAGAAAAGAAGTATCAGTTTGAAAAGACTGAAGACGGCTGCCCCAGCAACAAATGAAGGGACTCCATGAAAGCAGAGCTCTCCACACAGGCAAGCCCTCTGCACACACAGTCCGCAGAATCATCTGGAGCAGCAAAAATTGAGAGACAACTACATGGGATGGCATTCAGCCCAAATCTAGAAGGACTGAGTCTGTAGTTCTTTTGGAGGCCCAGGACTCAGGAAGGATGCCTTTTAAGCAACTCCATGCTGCAGGCTCTTAGTCTCAAGTACAACTCTACTTAAGTCAGGTGAGGGCAGGAGGCAGGAAGCCGGACATTCAGGTAAATTATGGAGATAGTGCAAAGGATCAAGCATCTCCATGCAAGAATAAATAAGGCCCCCAGATGTGGAAAGACCAAATATCAAGGTTCCGGAGTCAAAGGAAAGAAAGCATGGACTACGTGATTCATTCACAAAGAAAGCCTTTCTTTTGAAGAAATTGAATATATTTGCTAAGACTGACTAGAACAGAGGTAACCTTTGGGAATGGCAACATTCCAAGCAGTCCAAGAGAATTACAACAATCAAGTGGAATGGGCCAAGCCTGCTATGCAAGGTTGTGCAGGTTGCATCCTGCACAAAGGTCTCTTGCTGACAGGATTAAATGTGCCAGGAAAGGGTGCCTCTCTGGGCAGGCCACGTTTCCATCATTTACACAAAGACATCTTACATGTTAAAAGTAGGGGAGGAAGTCTAGGTGAAGCATGGGGGAGAAAAAAAGAAGAAAGTAGGAAGGAAGGGAAGGGTGGCCAAATAAATTGTAAAACCTCAAGATTCTACTCTCAAACCTCAATATCCAATTGTACCTTCGCGTCTTAGGCCTCAGGAAGCCTTGTTATGGGGGTTAGGGGTGTGAAAGGGTAGAATAATCCAAGATGCCTAGTGTATGGAGCCAACAACCAAGCTCCATGGCAACTTTCTTTAAAATGTAATATATTTAAATCTCTATCAAAATGTCATTATGCAAGATGAAGTATTTAGGAAGAAATGGACTGATGTGTGCAGTTTACTTTGAAATGCATCAAGAAAATAAAGTAGAATAAGGGATCGATAGAAGGATGGACAAATGGATAGATACGTGATAAAGCCAATACAGTAAAATGCTCATGGGGTAAAATCAAAGTGCTGTGTACAGGGCTGCACACAGTAAAATTATTTCAGATTTGTTGTATGGTTTAAACTTTTTATAATAAAATGTTAAAAAATATTGTTTGAAAACAGAGGAATGCAAGATCTAAGAAAAGATGATGACATACCAGACTGGGAAATGGCTGCAGGCCATCATAGAAATGTCACCAACTAGCTGTAATAACTATTAGTATGTGTTGGGTGCTTACTATTTGCCTAGAGCCATGCCAGCACTTGATAGATAATCCTATTAATTATAATGATACCAATTAGAGGCCAGGCACAGTGGCTCACACCTGTGATCCCAGCACTTTGGGAGGCCGAAGTGGGAGGATCACCTGAGGTCAGGAGTTCGAGACCAGCCTGGCCAACATGGTGAAACCCCATCTCTACTAAAAATACAAAATTAGCCAGGCGTAGTGGCGTGCGCCTATTATTCCAGCTACTCGGGAGGCTGAGGCAGGAAAATTGTTGGAACCCAGAAGGCAGAGGCTGCAGTGAGCCGAGATCGTGCCACTGCACTCCAGCCTGGGTAACAGAGCAAGACTCTGTCTCAAACAATGAAATAAAATAAAATAATTACAGCAATTAGAAATGATGTAGTTCTTATTAAAGAAAGTCTATAAGGTTAAATTTTAAAAGCAGAACTGGAAACAGAACAAGTCTGACTAAAGTTAAAGGAAAGGAAACATAAAGCTACAGCCATAAAAAAAAGCGTGGAGAGGGCTGCCCATCCTAACATATTTGTCAGGCCTGGAAAATCAAGTCCAATGTTGCTGTGCATGCGTTCTGGAAGGATGTGAAGGCTCCACCCATTCTTCCCACCACTCGACTCTTCTTCTTCAGTGGAGTTGACCATGATACCACTGGCATAATCATAATTCCACTGTATTATGACTTCAAAGTGCTCTTACATGTACTATGTCAGGCAGCATAGTGTCCTGGAAAGGCCGAAGACTTGGATGCTACCAGACCTCAGCTAAAATGCTGAATTTTACCACTGACTATCTAGATGACTCTGGAAAAACAGCTGACTCTCTCTGGACCTCAGTTGCTAAACCTATAAAATGAAAGTGTTATCCCCCATTTTACAGATGATAAAACTGAGGTCTGGAGAAGTAAGATGACTTGCACAAGGCCACACAACTGATAAGAGGAAGAACAAAATGTGTCTTTTGACATGAGGCTGGTGCTCTCAGAACTTACACAAAGCCAGAATCATGCCCATGTGCTCCTTCTGTAAATCCTGCTCTGAATCTCCATTAATTACCATCTCAAAAGAATAAAGACAAAACACATGTAATAAGTGACAATTTAAATATCTCTCAAGACAAATCATCTTTCAGTGTGTCCAAAAGAAAATGAGCTTGGTAATAACCCAAAGTAAAACTCTTTCCAAGTTATCCAAATTGACTTGCTGTTTTTTGTTGTACATTTCCAAACATTTCTCAAAAATATATACATAGTTTATAAATGTTAATAAATCACTATTTTCCACATTGTCACCCAGATCTAAGTACCTTCTAGGGGTTAGAAATAAATTTGCCTCAAAAATTAATAATAAAAATGTTTATTTAAAATACTCAAAGTATCTGTTAAATTAAAAAGTAGATTCAATAGTGAAACCTTCTTTTTTTTGAGACGGAGTCTCGCTGTGTCACTCAGGCTGGAGTACAGTGGCACAATCTCAGCTCACTGCAACCTCTGTCTCCAGAGTTCAAGCGATTCTCTTGTCTCAGCCTCCCAAGTAACCGGATTATGAGCATGCACCACAACACTCAGCTAATTTTTTGTATTTTTAGTAGAGACAGGGTTTCACTATGTTGGCAAAGCTGGTCTTGAACTCCTAATCTCAATTAATCCACCCACTTCAGCCTCCCAAAGTGCTGGGATTACAGGCATGAGCCATGGTGCCCCACCGAAACTTTCTTGATTAAACATGTTTAAACCAAAATTGTGAAAAAAAAAACAAAAAACAGAAAGTTCACTGAACTTTGACTAAGCCCCTGCTGTCAGTAAGCTGTCAGGTATCTTCTTGGACAAATTATTGTAAATGAACAAATTGAAAAAGACATTAACAATCACAGGCAACACTGAAGTGCAGAGGAATATATTTCAGCACCAAGACTGAAGAACAAAGCCTCCGTTGGGGAAGGGGGCCTTTTAATTCAAGGGGACTTTAGAGACCAGAAGACCAAAGAAAGAAAAAACTAATCTGCCATGTTTTTAATAAGATAGGCTAGATATTAAAAAGTAGCATACCAGTAACTGCACCCACATACAATTACTCCATAACAGTTAAAGGCATGGTGGCATAAAGATATAAAAATCTGGGCACACTTGTTTTATTTTTTAAAGTCTGATATAAAAATAAAATTATTTAAGGATAATTTTACTTCTAAAATTTTGACATTTAGCTGAAAATTACATTTAAACATCATTGAAAAGCAAGTTAACGAAGGACAATTTCCGATTCACAAATGCAAGATCATCAAGCTACTCAATAAAGCATATTTAGGTAGAAACTAAGGGTTCTGACCATATGTACACATCAAATCTTAGGTAGAGTTTTATAAAAATGAGCCCATATGCACAGAAAAAAACATCTACAGGAACATAACATTAAATGCTAATGTGGTTATTTCTGAGCAGTGGGATTTTAGGTGAAATATATATTGCTATCATCAGGAAATTTTCAAAAAGTATAATGAGGTAGACTATTTAGTGCTGGTTGGAAAAGAAAGAGGCACACAGTTAATTATATATGAGATCAGTGTTACCAAATGCAGAGCACTCTGCTGTGTACAAGGAAAAACTAAGATGAATAAACAACATAAAAAGCCACATGTCCTCAAAAAAGCCTACGATCTAGACACAGAAGTGAAATACATGTTCCAACAACTAAGTCCCAGACAGAATTTGAAAAGTACTATTAATGCTAGTAATAGTCTAACTACAGAATACTGTAAAACTAATAGTAAATACAGAATGGTACAAGGGCAAGGGAGAACATAAATTAATTATAGCTAAAAGGAATCAGAAAAGCGTAAGAATGAAGAGATTTTAGAAGATGGGGAAAGAAAAAAAAAGGATCATCTCTTACCAAGCACTCTGTGTGTTCCAGGTACTAAGAAATACTTTCATTTATTAATTCACTCACTTTTGATTTTCACCCTATAAGGCAGTACTATAATCATCCCTGCTTTACAAGGAAGGTAAAGCTTGCTCAAGCTCACACTAGGTCTAGTAAGCAACAGAACCAGGATTTCACCCTGGTGAGGGCTATGCTCCTCATGACTTTGCTATGCTGTCCCCTCTAGGAAAGGGACCCATAGGCTAAGGAAAAATGGATTAAGAAAAATGGTGCACAAAATCAGAAAGAAGAAAGATACTTGCACTTATTGAAGGGCCTCCATGCAGTTTCTGTATTTAACGCTTTTTATATACATTTTTGGTTAATTTTTTTATGAAGTGGTGATTATGATGATCACATCCATTTTAATGATATGAAAGCTAAGTTTTAGAAAAGTTCAGTATCAGGCCATCAGCTAATAAGTAGCAGAACAGAACTGTAAACTCAGGTCTGAGTCCAATCTCAGGTCAAGCCAGACCTGTGGCTTTATATATACTATCTCATTTAATCCCTAAAACAATCTGTAAATCTGGTACTATTTCTTTTTCTCATTTTACAGATGAGATATGGTAAACAACCTCCCGAAGGTCACAGAACTGGCAACTGGTAGACCCAAAACTTAACCAAGGCATCATGACTTCAGATCTATCCATTATTATATCTTCCTGCAGATTTCTATACATGGTGGTGTAGAAATTACAAGGTGAGAAATTGATTGAACCTGCCTTCTCAAAGCAAAACAAGAAAGAAGGTGGAGAGGGGGAAAAAAGGACCAATAACTGAAATGGGTTTGTTTTTTACATTTTGTTTTGCCTCTTGGCTACAATCCACAGTATTTCGCACCAAACATTATCCTAAGCCACCCAGCTCTGAGGCCTAGAGTTACCCACCTACAAAACAGGCTGCATGCTCCCTGCCACAAGCAGAGTGACTCATCCTAACATCCGGCATCAATTCTTAATGAGTCTCAGAGGCCCTGAAGTCCTGTCTACTTCTTTTCTTTTCCAGCGAATCTTCACAGCCCCTTTTCCCTACACGTTCTCCGTCCCAAATTCCTGAAGCCCTTCCCCTTCCGTCTCTTAAGAACCACTAGGAACCCTTTCCCCTCTGAGGCTGATGGCAAGTCGGTGATTCCTTTCTCCTTCTTCCCTCCATCCTCACAGCGCCCGAGACCGGACCCTCCCCCACTCACCAGGTGCAGGGCCAGGGGCAGCAGCAGCAGGAACAGCCACAGGTAGAGGTGGCAGCTGTTGGTGAACTTGCTCTGTTCCGGGTCGTGGTACCAGCCCCCGGTGAGCGCGGCCCACACGCCCTGCCGGAGCAGCTGCAGCACCTGGGACACCATGCCGGCTGCGCCCCGGGGCTGGGGCAGCCTGCGCGCACCGGCCGGCTCCCCGGGCTCCCTCAGGTTTAACACCCGGGCCCGCGGGCCGCGCCCCCGCCGTCGCCACCGCCGTCGCCGTCGCCCCCGCCGCCTCCTTCCACCCCACGGCTGAAGCTGGAGCTGCTCTTCCGCCCGGACCCGCGAACCGCGGCGCCGGAGCCGGCTGCTGCCGCCGGGCAGGTGAGCGCCATGTCCGAGGGAGGAGGATTTTCCCGTCGTGCTCAGAGGCGGCTGCTCAGAGGTTGCTTCTGAGGCTCCTCCCAGCCCCCGCCCCGTCCCTCCTTAGCCATCAATGGGAGCCGGAAGGATTTCTTGAGTCCCTCCAGCCTTTTTCTTTCTTTTTTTTCTTTCCTTCTTTCTTTCTTTCTTTCCTTCTTTCTCTCTCTCTCTTTCTTTTCTTTTTCTTTCCTTTTCTTCTCTTTTCTTTCCCTCCCTCTCTTCCTCCCTTCCTTCCTTCCTCCTTCCTTCCTTTTTTTTTTGCCTCTGCCACTTCCCTTCCCCCTTCTCCCTGATCCTCCTATTAGGGGGATGTGCAAGGGTGTTCTCATGCAGAAGGCACACACCAGGACGCATTCCTTGTCCTTGTCCTTTTTTGCACCCAAATATTTACCTCATGCAAGGTCCTGTCACACAGCACTTAAAATAATTTCTTCTCCTGAGCACTGTCTGCACACCGTCATTCTCCCTAATTAAGGGCTGACCTCAGACGTTCTATTAGGCTAAACTCTACCTGGTCCTCTGGCACTGATCTTCTGTCCTCCCTGACTTTTTCTCCTCCACTCCCTATTGTCCAACTTGGTAGATAAAGAAGATAACCACCTTCCTGGTAAAATTTCAGAAACTTCAGTCAGGCTCCTTAGTTTTTTATCTATTTTCTAGAGCACAATCCAGGCATTAACTGGCTATTTAGAACATTAGTCTAAATCTCTCTATGCTGTTTAGATAGGAAGACCCACTGGAAAAAAAAGTAATAATCTTTAAGCTATTGTACATTTTATATCATTTACAGTGGATACACTTCAGATTCTCTTTTGAGAGCAGGTTTTGGAAAGGAAAGAGATAAAAGGGAGCTTGTCTTCCTTTGGGATGAGGAGAGGAAACCCAGTGTGAGCTAGGGCCTTGGGGGAAAGACAAAGATTCGAGGGCTCCATGATCCCCCAGCATGCCTTCCTTCCCTGCATCATACTTACCTGGTCTGTCTCCATCACACTCCTCTGACTTGTGTGCCTGCCTGTGTCCTGGCCTTGTTCTGGTTTGCAGCAGCACTTGCTGTGGCTGTCCTAGTTAGGCCCAGTAAAGGCACACCAGCATTCCCAGGCTGAAACCTGATAAGGACAGGCCCATTATGAGGAGAGGGCCCAGGACATGAAAGGCCACTGAGTGACAGCAAAAGCCTCACTGTGGTGAGTCTTCCATCAGCCATAACCACTCTTCCTTCTACTTTACATTCAAAATGTAATATGGCTGCTTTCTATACTGGAAAAGTAATTTCCTTTTCTTTTTTTGAGATGGAGTTTTGCTCCATCACCAGGCTGGAGTGCAGTGGCGTGATCTCAGCTCACTGCAACCTCCACCTCCCGATTTCAAGCGATTCTCCTGCCTCAGCCTCCCGAGTAGCTGGGACTACAGGAGTGTGCCACCATGCCCTGCTAATTTTTTTTTTTTTTAGTAGAGATGGGGTTTCACCATGTTGGCCAGGATGGTCTTGATCTCCTGACCTTGTGATCTGCCCTCCTCAGCTTCCCAAAGTGCTGGGATTACAGGTGTGAGCCACTGTGCCTGGCCTTGGAAAAGTAATTGTCTTAAAAACACAGTTTGTAAACAAACAAGTTTATTTGTGTATCTGCTCAAAATGCTTGCAACCTACCAGGTGCTGTATAAATGTTTAATGGGTTAATCAACCAACCAACTCCACACTAAAGTAGTGCTGTCACATGCATGGATACAGGAGGAAAGGTCATGCAACAGTCTGTTCCTACATGGAGGTTGTGCCCTTGTTCACTTGTCCTGATACATCAAACATTTACTGAGCACCTTCTGGTTGCCAAGTATTTTGTAGAAGACTAAGAAAGCAAATATAAGTAAAATATTGTCCCTACCATGAAGGAGTTAACAAATTACAAGAGGAGGCAGGAAAATCAAAG
This sequence comes from Ateles fusciceps, assembly GCA_036589455.1. Lineage (NCBI taxonomy): Eukaryota > Metazoa > Chordata > Mammalia > Primates > Atelidae > Ateles > Ateles fusciceps. The sequence goes on from JAZHEH010002229.1 coordinate 4,054,544, forward strand.
ACTTGCAATAAAATATGCTGCCTGTTGTAATATAGAAATGGACACGTGTCCAGATATATGGAAGCATTGGGGCACTGTGCAGTGCAGAAGACATGTGCAAGCCTGTGAAGGAGGGGTGGTGTCGCTGAGCACTGGGGAACTGGGTCTTAAAGCTAAATATTAGCTCTCAAGGCACATAAGTGTGAATAGCTCTCCAGACACATGTGTATGTGGAAGGAGGAGGATGGCAATTTGGAGAAAATGTCAGGATAGTCTAACAAGCCTGGAAGGTAGTACTGGGAATGGGGGGAAATGGAACAGTAGCAAACTTAATGAGATAAGCAGAGGTCAGTCTCCTGGGCCACACGACATTCTTTGGATCTTATCCTAGGCAATGGACAAGAACTGGAAAGCTAAAGTATGCATGTGACATGATCAGTAGTACAGGGGGAAATGCTGAACGCCTGAACCAGCAGGAAGGGACAAAATGTTGAGGGATCATATATGACTTAAGGCTTAGAGATCAATCCAATATAGAGATAAAGGGATAAGGAATGTAATGACTTTCCATTTTGGGATGAGGTGACTATACTGTAAAACAAATCCAGTTATGACATATAGGAAGGTTAGCAGAAAAAGATGACTACATTGAATTTGAGTTGCTAAGGGACTCTGCAAATCATCGGGGAAAGAATGTTTCTGAAGCTTAGAAGAGGTTTCTGAAATAGAGATTTATACTTGAGAGAGATCATCAGATAGTCCCATGAAAGGGGATGATAATGTCCTGGGAGAGAATGTAGCCAAGAGGGCTGTGGATTACAAGGATTAAACACACAGGCAGGACAAAAAGAGGGAGGAATGTAGGAGATAAGGTGAATCTGATATTATCAAGTAATTGGAGAAAGAACTATTCAAGAAGGAAGTGGTTAATAGTGTCAAGAGCCATAGAAGAGGCCAAGTACAAAGGTTGTTATTAGGACACAGCCATTAGGAGTGACCTAATGTGACACAGCCTCAGCCATTTTGAGGATTGAACATGATAAAGTGGGCAGATGCCTAATTGTGTTGTATTACAAAAGACTGAATGTGTAGTGAATGCAAAAGTAGAGGCAGGCAAAGTCAGCTACTCCTTAGAGGAGCCTGGCCACGGAGGTAAGTGTGATCTAAATGCAGGTACAATGGTCAAGAAAGTGTTTGTTTTGACTGATTAGCTTTTAATATGAAAAACTAAGTACACTTCTATTTGACTACTCTGCTTTCCTTGCATCATTATAGCTTTCACTATTATAACACTTATGTTGGAGACTCCAAAATCTCTAACCTTTTCCTGAATTTCAGATTTAAATCCAGTTGGGTGTCCTTCTGCCCCCTGGGTCTCAACATGTTCACATGTGAACTCACTGGCTTACTGTGATTCCTTCCATTGTGCCTTTTGTACTTTGATCCCAGCTGATGAAACCACAATCCACCCAGTCACTTAGAACCAGGAGCAAACCTAGATTCCTCCTCTCTCTCATCCTCCTCTCTCTCACTACCATATCCATTCAGTGACCACGTCTTATCAATTGTATTTCCAAATGATAATTAACTACATATGTTTGCTCTATCCCTGTTGCCACGACTTCAGGTCAAATCCTCAGGATTTCTCCCTTGAACTATCAAAGTGACTTCCTAATTAATTTTTCCAACCAAACCTTCTATATCAATGAAGGAAGAAAAGGAGCAAATCTAGCTTTCAAAGCCTACATAATTTCACACAGGAAATGAGAAAGCTGAAAAAGCAAACATGGGAGAATATGCGCCTACCACTCCTAAGACTGGAAGAACAATGGGAACAAGTAATATTGTTAGAAGCCGCAAGCCAGAGGTTGGTGACAGGAGATAGATCCATGGCAGGGCAGTCTGGAGAGAGCTGGAGCCTTGAGACCTGCAGTGGCCACAAGTGGTATGACAAAAAGGGAATGGGATTGAGTGGGAAATATGCATAAGGGAGGAGCAAACATGAATACCTTGGTCTCTTCTCTCCTCGAGTCTTCCAATCAGATGTCTGTCTCTTCCATTGGCTCAACCCACCTGGAGGTTATAGTACAGGGAAGCCTGGAAAGTGTAGTTGCCTATAATATAGATCATAGCATGAGAAAGGGAGGCTAGAGTGCTCTATATAAAATGAAAATCCAATTGGATTATTCCTTCTTAAATTCTTTCCATCACATTGAGAAAACAACAACAACAACAACAACAACTGTCCAAGTGCCCTCTATGGCCCTTCCCTCACCTAATCCCTTCAACTCATCTCTGGAAAGCCAGAGTGCTTGCACTTCTTTGCATACTCCATGTTTCTACATGTGTCTGCTCCTTGGCTGATGCTATTCCCTCAGCATGTCAACCTATCTACACACATGCACATCATCTGGTGGGATTTGGACTGGGATTGTATTGACCTTCCCAGTAAATTTTGAGAGAAGTGACATATTTTCAATATTGAGCCTTTCCATCATGAAGAAGATATATCCTTCCTTTATTAAGATCACTCAATAACATTTCATAGCATTCTGTATAGATTTTGTGCACATCATTTTCTGGGACCCAGTGTTAGCCATGATTGAATTAGCTAGGGATGAGAGAAACAATGTAAAAGTTGAAATATTATGCAATTGAGACTAATTGGGATGGAAATGTTGAAATAATATGAGAACTGCAACAGCACTGCTTCATGTCCAGAGACATATCCAGGCTTCCCTTGATAGGAGTTGCTTCCTAAGCAAAGCATGTTTGCTTTAGCAGCCCCTAGTGTGGGTACTCTGCCTGGAGAGAGAGGGCAATGACTAGGCTGTGTTCAAGACACCACAACATAAACAGTGGGGTTGGGGTAGAGTAAGGTAGTTTTGTAGAGCAGTAAAATTCTGTAATGTGCTTGATCTCCCAATGTCTCCTTCAGTAATTCCCTCTATCAACTACAACTCCAAGTAAACATAGACCTCCTTATGATTGTACTAGCAGAGGATTGAGATATGGCTATGCCAAAGAGCAGAACCTCATGAGCATATGAAGCAGTCTAGAGTCCTGGACAAGGAATAGCTGACTCAAGTATCCACCCCAGCCTCTGTCTTGGTGTGCTTTGCCCACTGAGACTACTGAAGAGTTGATCTTGCACCACGTAGCTCAAGAGAAAGCCAGTTTGCCAGTTTGCTTTTAGTCCATGGGCCCCCGTGAACAGCTGGACTACAAGCCATTCTTGCTCACTAACTTTATTGCGGATGAAAGACCCTTTTGTAACCCCCCCGACCAGAGGGCTCTGAGTATAAGCAAGTAGGAAAAGTCATATCTGCTAGAGAAGTGAAATAGGGATTTATTAAATGTCTCACAGAGGTAACACTAGCTAATTTTCACATATTTAGAGACTCTCATTTATAAATATTATATGAGAAAAATATCAAAAATTTAAAAATGTTAAAATAACTAAAAGTTCAAAGCTAAACACTGTAAAAGAATGGTTCCCACTAAAATAGAAAACAAGAAAAGTCCTTTAAAATTATAATTAATATTCTTCAAGAGATTTAAGGGAAGAACACATTGATTAAAAGAACAGGTCATTATTACAAGGAAGCAATTGGAAAGTAGAAGAGAATGTTGGCCATTAACAGAGCTTATGACTATCATATGCAAATGCTTTCAGAAAATAAAGGGAAAATGCTTGCCAACTCACTCTATAAGGCAAGTATTTCCCTGTACCAAAACAGATAAAGATATGACAGGAAATAAAAACTTCACCATGTATTATCCTGCCTTAACAAAAACAAAAGTCCTTAAAAACATATTAGCAATCTGAGTTGAGCAACATATAAAAAGGATTACACACTATGATCAAGTAGGATTCATCCCAGGAATTCAAGGTTGGCTTAACACCCAAAAATCAATGAACTATTTGAGGGTAGCCCTAATCTGTGTGATGGAGGACATCACAAATATCTGCTACATTCTTGTACACCCTTTCTCAGAGCTACTGGAAAATATGCTTCATTAAAAGGAATGAATATGTTAAGAAAGATAAAGTTACGGGACCAAGGGAAAAAGCTTTTTTTTTTTTTTGAGACAGAGTCCTGCTCTGTCACCCAAGCCAGAGTGCAGTGGTACAATTTCAGCATCTCCTCAGCTCACTGCAACCTCTGCCTCGTGGGTTCAAGCGATTCTCATACCTCAGCCTCCTGAATAGCTGCGATTATAGGCATGCGCCACCACACCTGGCTAATTGTTGTTGTTGTTGTTGTTTTTAGTAGATATGGGGTTTCACCATGTTGGCCAGGCTGGTCTCAAACTCCTGAACTTAAGTGATCTGCCCACCTTGGCCTCCCACAGTGCTGGGATTACATGAATGAGCCACCATACGCAGCCCCATTTGCTGACTTTATATGTAAGCATTGTGTGTATACGTAAAAAACATTGAAACTTCCTCAATAAATGAAGAGATGTCCTTTTTGTATATCTGCATTTCTGAAAGATAACATTTCTCTCTATCTTGGCTACTTGGGTGACTGCACATGCAGTGGAGACCCACTGAGGTTTTGGTTTGTTTTGATACAAGGTCTTACTCTGTCACTCAGGGTGGAGTGCAGTGGTGTGAACATGGCTCACTGCAGCCTTGACCTCCTGGGCTCAAGTGATCCTCCTGCCTAAGACTCTGAAGTAGTTGGGACTACAGGTGTGCATCAGCTGTAATTAGACAAACATTTTCTGTGGCTCATGCCTGTAATCCCAGCACTTTGGGAGGCCAAGGCCGGGTGGATCATTTGAGGTCAGGAGTTTGAGACGAGCCTGGTCAACATGGTGAAACCTCAGCCGGGCACGGTGGCTCATGCCTGTAATCCCAACACTTTAAGAGACCGAGGCAGGCAGATCACCTGAAATCAGAAGTTCGAGACCAGCCTGGCCAACATGGTAAAACCCTGTCTCTACTAAAAATATAAAATTAGCTGGGCGAGGTGGTGGGTGTCTGTAATCTCAGCTATTCAGGAGACTGAGGCAGGAGAATTGCTTGAACCCAGGAGATGGAGGTTGCAGCAAGCTAACACGGTGCCACTGCTCTCCAGCTTAGGCAACAGAGTGAGACTCCATATCAAAAACAAAAACAAAAACAAAAAAAAAACAGCCAGGCGTAGTGGCCTGAGCCTGTAATCCCGGCTGCTTGGGAGGCTAAGGCAGGAGAATCACTTGAACCCAGGAGGTGGAGGTTGCAGTGAGCCGAGATCATACCACTGTACTCTAGCCTGGGTGACAGACCAAGACTCTGCCTCAAAAGAAAAAAAAAATATGTGGCCTAGATAGAGCAACAACAACAAACAACAAAACCCCTAAAAATGTAAGAATAATGGTTTCCAAGACATTTTCTCATTAATTAATTAGTTAATAATTTTTTTTTTGAGGCTGAGTTTCGCTTTTGTTGCCCAGGCTGGAGTGCAGTGGTGCAATCTTGGCTCACTGCAACCTCCCCTTCCTGGGTTCAAGCGATTTTCCTGCTTCAGCCTCCCGAGTAGCTGGGATTAGTGGTGCACACCACCATGCCGGGCTAAGTTTTGTATTTTTAGTAGAGACAGGGATTCTCCATGTTGGCCAGGCTGGCCTCCAACTCCTGACCTCAGGTGATCCACTTGTCTTGGCCTGCCAAAGTGTTGGGATTACAGGTGTGAGCCACCGCGCCCAGGCCGCAGCACGCACTTCAGAACAGTTTCTTTCTGGATCCTTCCCAAGGTTCTGATTTCTAATCCTTCCTAACCCAGCTCACTGCTCCATCCTCCACCTTCATCCCCCCCATTCTGCCTCACTTTCTCCTTTTCCTGATTCCCACCATTTCCCACAATCAGTCTTACCCTCAGATTCCCGCCCTTCAGGTTCCAGTGTTCCCGGGTCCTCCCTCTCTCCTAATCCTCTCTGATTACGGGTGGGGGTGTGAACTGGAATTAAAGCCAGACTTAATTGGAGTCCTGGGGCTGGATTCTGCATTGTGCTCTGTTGTGTCATTGTACCTTCTCCTTTCGCTCTTTCTGCTGCTTCATCCTCTTCATACTCTAACCCCGCCAGCAGATGCTGACCCCGCCGGTGGAGCGCCGCTCCTTGCGCCCTCCTGCGTCTCCATGTCCATCTCTCCATCTTCTGCTCCTGCCGTTTCCTGGCACTGGGGGGCCTGAGCTCTGAGCTCTTGCCCTTTCCGGGGCGCTGTCCTGCTCCTCCTTATCACCCCGGGGGCAGTGGCCATGGGCTCCTCCTCCAGCTGCTGCGGGCCTGGGCCACCCGGGTCAGTGTGGCGGGGTAACAATGCAGTCCCCGCCCTGGGGTGGCAGCGGCAGGCACAGTGCGCGAGACACCCCCTGTAGGCTGGTGTGGGGAACGCCTGGAGGTTGGTGCGGCGCCCCCTGGAGGATAGTGTGGGCGTCGCCTGGAGGCTGGTGCAGTACCTCCTGGAGGTTGCTGGGGCGCCGCCTGGAGGTTGCTGTGGTGCTCCTTGGTGCCCAGCGCCCTATCCCGGGCTTCCGGGCTGCATCGCTGCTGTCCCCTCCCCGGCATCTCGCGAGGTGCCTTTGCTCCTCCGGGAAGTCGGTGGTGCCGTCCCGAGGCTGCTGCTACCCGGTCGCCACATTCCCCGCGGGCGCCGGCCAGGCTCCCTCTTAGGCCGCCCACCCCGCTCTGGCCGCCACCGCCTCTCCCCTTCCTGCAGAGGGAGGAGGCGATAGAGCGACCTCCAGGCAGCCCCCAGCAGCCGGCTGGGGAGGAGGAGAAAGACGCCAGGAAGCAGAAGGTCCCCGCCGGCCCTAGGGTCGCCCAGGGTGGCGCCCCCTGGTTCCTGCCCGAGAGCAGCTGCCGGGACCCTCCCTGCCAAGTTGCTTGCCGAAAAGCTCTAAGATTCTCGGGCCTGCAGGGAGGGACGCTTTCTTCTTCACTGTGAGTCTGTAAACTCGGGACCAGGCATTTTCTGCATAATCTTAAATAGGATGCCTCAGTCAAAGGTTGATAGTAGAACCACTCTTTCTGCTTATCACCTGCTGATAAAGAGAACATATGAACAGAAATGTTCTCTGTTCATATGTTCTCTTTATAACATAAGAATATTTATGAATAGGTTCCAAACGTTGGAGGCATCCAGTAGAGAGCAAAAACAAACGCTTCCACCCACCATTGTTCACAGAAGTGTGCTTTACCAAATCGGTGTAAATTACAGATAACTTGTGAGAAAAACGTTTCTTACATCTAGAAAACAAGCAAGCAGAGGGGCACAGTGGCTCACGCCTGTGATCCCAGCACTATGGGAGTTCCAGGCGTAGGGAGGGCGGGTTGGGTGAAGAGGGAGGGGCGGGGATCACCTGAAATCAGGAACTTGTAAAAAAAAAAAAAGTAATAAATCAACAATGTTTTAACTACAAGTTACAGTTATAAAAACGTTATCTTAATTTTATGGATTTTTTGTTTTGCTTGATCTCAGCAGTTTTTTGAACACTTAAGTTTCCTTATTAGAGTTCTAGAAATTGTTTTTTAGTTTATTGATCTTTATTTTTATTTTTGAGATAGTGTTTCACTCTGTCGCCCAGGCTGGAGTGCAGTGGTACAGTTTTGGCTCACTGCAACCTCTGCCTCCCAGGTTCAAGCAATTCTCATGCCTCACCCTCCCTGGTAGCTAGAATTACAGACATGCGCCACCATGCCTGGCTAATTTTTGTGTTATTAGTAGAGCCGGGTCTCACCATGTCAGCCAGGCTTGTCTCCAACTCCTGACCACAAGTGATCCACCCACCTTGGCCTCCCAAAGTGCTGTGATTACAGGCATGAGCCACTGCACCCAGGCCTTTGATTTTTTAAAAAATATTTATTTTTAATGTATCGAGGGGGATGTACGTGTGAGTTTCTGACGTGCCTATATCGCATAGTGGTGAAGCCTGGGTAGTTCATCGTTATGAGTTATCAGAAACCTATGTTCAAGAGGACTTGGTAGTTTTTTGCATAAAAAGCAAATCTGAGGGCTGAGCACGGTGGCTCACAGCTGTAATCCTAGCGCTTTGGGAGGCTGAGGTGGGTGGTGGATCACAAGGTCAGGAGGTTGAGACCAGCCTGGCCAACATGGTAGAACCCTGTCTCTACTGCCACCAATTAGCTGGACGTGGTGGCCGGTGCCTGTAGTCCCAGCTACTTGGGAGGCTGAGGTAGGAGAATCACTTGAACCCAGGAGACAGAGGTTGCAGTGAGCCGAGATGGCGCCACTGCACTCCAGAGTAGGTGACAGAATGAGGTTCCATCTCAAAAATAAAAAAGGAAAAGAAAAGAAAATTTGAATTTGGACTATTGCTGCTTACAAATAATTTTAGAGAATAATTCAAAACAGTAAATGTGGATGATGGAATCAATAGTTATGATGAAAATCCTATCAAAGTTCCCAGTTCACAAGGAAATTTAGTTAGTAGTCTTATGTGCAGCATTTTAAGAGAGTAACCAAAATCATGACTGACAGCATCGCATCAGGACCACCAGACTTTTATAAATTTCATATAATCTTCAGAATACATTAATAACTTTTTTGTTGTTGTTGTTTGAGATGGAGTCTTGCTCTGTTGCCCAGGCTAGAGTGCAATGGCGCCATCTCAGCTCACTGCAACCTCCACCTCCTGGGTTCAAGAACTTCTCCTGTCTCAGCCTCCCAAACAGCTGGGACTACAGGCATATGCCACCATGACAGTAATTTTTGTTTTTTGTGTGTGATGGAGTTTTACTCTTGTTGCCCAGGCTAGAGTGCAATGGGCGTGATCTCAGACCACTGCAACCTCCGCCTCCTGGGATCAAGTGATTCTCCTGTTTCAGCCTCCCAAGTAACTGGGATTACAGGTGCCTGACACCACGCCCAGCTAATTTTTGTATTGTTAGCAGAGACGGGGTTTCACTGTGTTGGTGAAGCTGGTCTTGAACTCCTGATCTCAGTTGATCCACCTGTCTCCATCTCCCAACATGCTGGGATTGCAGGCGTGAGTGACCATGCCCAGACATCAATAACATGTTTATACAAATAGAACTTTGGCAGATATTTAGCATAACAATCAAAATTACAAATCATAACATATTCAATTTGTATAAATGTATATAATTTTTGGAACATGTATATCAACAACATACCCATAATATAACTGAGATTAGATCTAATGTCACCTTGTTTGACAGTGCCCTCCCATGCAGTATCACATTTAACAATGCCCACCCATACAACCTACCAAATAAATCGAATCATTTAATATCTTTCTAAGATGAGAGACATTCTTTAGAGTCCCTGAGGGACCCAGCTGAAAAATCCCAAGGTTAATTTTAAGCCAAAAAGACTATTTAGGATTTTGATGCTGGAGAAACCCATCAAAGATGTCAAGTTTGAAAACACTTGATCAAACTAGAATCATAGGTCACTATTCATTTAACCAGAGACTTCAAAAGCAATATAGAAAGTTACATGGATATAAAAACCTTAACCCTTTTTCTCACACACACACACACACACACACACACACACACACACACACAGTCTTGCTCTGTCGCCAGGCTGAAGTGCAGTGGCATGACCACAGTTCACTGCAACCTCTGCATCCCTGGTTCAAACGATTCTCCTTCCTCAGCCTCCCAACTAGTTGGGACCTCAGGCACACACCACCACGCCCAGCTAATATTTGTATTTTTAGTACAGATGGGGTTTCACCATGTTGGCTAGAATGGTCTCGATCTCTTGAACTTGTGATCCCCCTGCCTTGGCCTCCCAAAGTGCTGGGATTACAGGCGTGAGCCACTGTGCTGGCGAAATCTTAACCCTTTTAAAGCTCAGTTTTGCTAAGTAATCCAAAAGGATACTTGAATTTCATCAGACACAGGAAGAGTGGGTACAGGTTTATGGGTGTATACACATGATGACTTTGGTCATATCTCTATTTGCCACATGATTACACATTAGAATAGCATCTTTACTGACTGGAAAGCCAGTATTATAGAAGGTATAGGAGGCACTCTTGGACTTGAGACAAGAACATTGTTGTGTACAAATTTTATTGATTGTGTTAAAGTTATTCTCCACGGGCTAGAGAACACATAGCGTAGCCTTTAGAATGAGATAGACTTGGATTGGATACAAGGTCTCAACACTTCCTAGCTGAGTCATATTGGACAAAGTGCTTCATCATTCTGAGACTCAGTTTTTTTGTTTGTTTTTTGAAATGGAGTTTTGCTCTTGTTGCCCAGGCTGGAGTGCAATGGCACAGTCTCAGCTCACTGCAACCTCCTTCTCACAGGTTCAAGTGATTCTCCTGCCTCAACCTTCCAAGTAGCCAGGATTAGAAGTGCCTGCAACCTTGCCCAGTTAATTTTTGTATTTTTAGTAGAGATGGGATTTCACCATGTTAGCCTGGCTGGTTTTGAACTCCTGACCTCAGGTGATCCACCCACCTCAGCCCCCTAAACTGCTGGGATTATAGGCATGAGCCACTCCACTTGGCTGAGACTCAGTTTTTTTGTTTGTTTGTTTGTTTTTTTTGTTTGTTTGTTTTTAGACAGAGTCTTGCTCTGTTGCCCAGGTTGGAGTTCAGTGGCGCAATCTCGGCTCACTGCAACCTCCACCCCCTGGGTTCAAGCAATTCTCCTGCCTCAGCCTCCCTAGTAGCTGGAATTACAGGCTTGTACTATCAAACCCGGCTAATTTTTGTATTTTTAGTAGAGACAGGGTTTCGCCATGTTGGCCAGGCTGGTCTCAAACTGCTGCCCTCAAGTGACCTCCCCTCCTTGGCCTTCCACAGTGTTGGGATTACAGGCATAATCACTGCACCCAGCCCATAGTAGGCATTTAATAATATTTGTTCAACAAGTATTTGGCATTCTTGGAGGTCAGAAATGGTGGGGGGGAGGGGGGAGATTTTTAAATAACAACTTTTTTTTAAAGACAGAGTTTTGCTCCTGTTGCCCAGGCTGGAGTGCAATGGTGTGATCTCGGCACACTGCAACCTCTGGCTTCCAAGTTTAAGTGATTCTCCTGCCTCAGCCCCTTGAGTAGCTGAGATTACAGGGATGTGCCACCACGCCCGGCTAATTTTGTATTTTTAGTAGAGGCAAGGTTTCTCCTTGTTGGTCAGGCTGGTCTCTAACTCCTGACCTCGGGTAATCCACCCACCTCAGCCTCCCAAAGTGCTGAGATTACAGGCATGAGCCACCATGCCCAGCCTAAATAACATGTTTTAAAAAGTCACATTGTCCTACAATATCCATTTCTCTTGTATATTTAGGAAATTGAGGTTTTCTTCCCTAAAACATGGTGACATATGGAAAATAGGATGCAAAATGTGCATGAATGTTTTAGACACAGCTTGAGGTTTCCAAGAGATTTGTGCTGGGAAAGCTGCTTGCTACAAGCTCCTAAAGCTCTGGAAGGACATAGTATTTAGTCTCCCTCAGCAGAGGCCATGAGGCGAGAAGCCCTGGGGGAGCAACCGAGCCTTGGGTTTTTAGCCAAGGGTTTTTAGTCAGGTCTTTATAGTTTGGGCCTGTGGAACAGAGAGATCATGGGTTCTGGCTTCCTGTGACCTTTGCCTTCCTTGCCAACAGAAAACGTGACCCTCCAAAGCAAGAAACTTGAGAGTGTGGGTCACCGCAGCCCAAGTAACAGTGGTCCTCCAGCGACCTCGCAGGGCTGGCACAGGCGGTCACTGCCTGTGTGGATCACCCAGCTGTACTGGGCAACCTGAACCCCATCTGCAGGGATGCGAAGAGGAAAACACAAAAGTCTTTACTGAACACTGAGAAGGCAGATGGAACAGAAATCTCCAGGCGGTAACTACCCAATCTGGGACCTGTAGTGGGGAGAAAACCTAGTTGGTGATCATGTGTACTTACACTCTAGGGTCACCAGGTGGCACTATGGCCACAGGAAGCCAGATTTCTGTAAGAAAATCTCAATGAACTCACAAGACCAAATACTATACATACGAACAGTATTTTCTGATCATAATCTAATAAAAGTAGAGGCTAATAGCCAACCAGGAAATAAAACAATATCTATCATCTAGAATTTTTTAAAATTTTTCCTCAAAACCTGTTGGTGCAAAAAACAAAGTAAAGATCAAAATAATGGAATATATAATGTATCATAATGAAAACTGAAAGCATATCAGTACCAATGAGATACAAAAAGGAAAAAAAAAATTAGCACTCGAAGGAAAATGTACAGACCCAACTAATTATGCTATCAAAAATGTGTAGAGGAGACCACTGGTTGCCTACCAGAAAGCATTGTCCCCTTCTTGAAGAATAACGCAGACCACATTTCCCAGAACATCTTTTGGGGAGTTGCAGCTATGCGACTGAGTTCTGAAACAGTAGTGGGAGAGACGTGTGTATCCCGTCAGGCCCACACAGTTTCCTGGGTGTTCTTCCAAGTCCTTCTGCTGGCTGGGTGCTCATGACAGTAAAGTTGCTGTGGGGTGTCTCTGTCCATGCGTGTTGCTGTAAAGGAATACCTGAGGTTGGGTCATTTATAAAGAAAAGAGGTTTATTTGGCTCACAGTTCTGCAGGCTGAACAAGAAGCACAGCATCAGCATCTGCCTCTGGTGAGGGCCTCAGGCTGCTTCCGTTCATGGTGGAAGGCAAAGGGGAGCTGGTGTATGCAGGTCACATGGCAGGAGAGAAGGCCAAAGAGAGAGAAGGGAGGTCCACAGCTCTTTTTAACAATCAGCTCTCCTAGAAACTAATATAGTGAGAACTCACTCATTACCACAAGGAGGGCACCAAGCTGTTCAACAGGGATCTGCGCTTATGACCCAAATACCTCCAATATTGGGATCAACTTTCAAAATGAGACTCAGTGAAGCCAGACACACATATCCAAACCATAGCAGGGAGCCACAGGATATGCTCAGCCTGGGTCTCTGACTATGAGGAGAACATCCATATGGCTGAACTGATTTCCTGCCCAAGTGTTCTCATAAGCAAGATAACATTTTTTTTTTTATTGTGTGAAGCAACTAAATTTTAGGGATTTGTTTGTTACTGTAGTATTACCTACCATAACTAACACAGAAGCTATTACCTTGACATAGTGTACTAATATAATAAAACCTAAAAGAGCCAACATTGCCTGAATAGTTGTTTAATACATGAGAAACAAGGAGACATGGCAGCCTGGCTGGAAAGATGGAGACCCAAATTATGAGGTGATTAAATATTTGGCAAAACTGTCACCTTCAGAAACTTAGAGGACCTACCAACAACTACCAAGCCCATGGCTCCAGAGGGGGGGAAAAAAAAAGAATAGTTGTTTTTGTGTGTTGCCTGTTCCTGGATCCATTTTGTAAATTATAATAAGAATAAAGAATTAAAGTTTCAAAGTAGAACATCAAAGCCTTGAATAACTTCAGTATAGAAAAACTGAATAATAGACACAAGTATCTACTTCTTACATGGAAATAAATTATAATAGAAATAAATCGATTTCTACTGCATTAAGTCACCAAGATTTGGGGGGATCCATTTGTTACTGCAGCTTAGCTTATCCTAACTAATACAAGACACAATAAAAATAAACAAATTAGACGTTGAAATCAAGAATTAAGAAAAATAATAATAAACCCAGGGAAGGCAGATGGAATGTATTAATAACGATAATTGCAGTAGGAGATGCAAAAACAAATAGAATTTACAAATAATTACAGCCGGGCACAGTAGCTCATGCCTATAATACCAGCACTTTGGGAGGCTGAGGCGGGCAGATCACCTTGAGGTCAGGAGTTCAAGACCAGCCTGGCCAACATGACAAAACTCCATCTCTACTAAATATACAAAAATTAGCTGGGTGTAGTGGCAGGCGCCTGTAGTCCCAGCTACTTGGGAGGCTGAGGCAGGGAGAATTGCTTGAACCCAGGAGGCAGGGGTTGCAGTGAGCCAAGACTGTACCACTGCACTCCAGCCTGGGCTACAGAGCAAGACCCCATTTCAAAATAGTAATAATAATAGTAATAATAACAATAATGATAATAATTACGAAGCTGGTGGAGGTGGGCATGGGAAACAATAAAACAGATAAATTAATAGCCAACCTAAGCAGAAACGAAGGGTAAAGGACAAATAGGCACAAAGGAAATGAAAAGTAGAAAACAAATAGAAAAAGAAGAAATTAAAAAGTCATAAGAAAATACTTTGCTCTTGAGTATTCAAATAAATGTAGAACCTAGATATAAACTGGATAATTATCTAGGAAAATATAAATTGTCAAATCATACCCCAGAAGATACTGAAAATCTTTATTGAAATAAGAGAAAAATAATCTGTAGAAGAAATAGAGAATATTATTACAAAGCTATAATTTCAAGAAGCACCAGGGCCAAATTATTTCACAGCAGGTTTTTATATCAGCTTTTATGAAATAGGGAATTCCAGTGTAACTTAACCTATTTCAGAACACTAAACAAGAGGAAAAATCCTTCCAAATTCTCTGTATGAAGGTAGCATAATACATTCCAAAAATTCAATAAAAATCCATAACTACACTCAATCACAATTATGAATGATTTGATGTAAAAATCCAAATTAGGTATTAGAAACAAATGTAGCAACACATAAAAATCCAAAGAAGGTTCATCCCTATTTTACTAGGCATCCTTTATTGTGTTGACCATCCTTGTACTGGTCAACACGTAAAGGATGCCTAATAAAATAGGGAAATTTTGGAGATCCATTAGGAAGACTATTATTTATACTGTTCTGGGCCATTGGTCAATGGATTAAAAAAAAAATTCATATGAAGAAAACCTTAAAATATAGCTGAAGGAAACAAAAAAAAAGACTAAGCAAATGGAAAGGCATAGACAGTGTACATCCAGAAGATTCAGTGTCATAAATATACTAATTCCTGCTAAATTGACTTATAACTCTAACATTATCTCAATTTTGAAAACCCAAAGGAAGAAACTAAAATTACACATCACAGCACGGATGGGTCTTAGAAATAAAATGTCGATCTCAGTAAGCTCATATGACTCCATTTATATGAAATTAGAAAACAGGAAAACCTAATTTGCTTTGTCAGGCCAGCAATTAGAAGGAAGCACAGGGAGTTTCTGGGCTTCTGGCAATGCTCTGCTCCTTGATCTGCTGACTGCTCACAGGCATGAGTCTAGCTTGCATTCATTATGAATGAATAAGCAAAATAAGAATTGCCAGGGAAATTCTAGAAAAAAGTATTAGTGAAAATTAGTCCTAACAGATACTATAATATTGTGGCATGGGGCATAAGTAGACAGAATTGTCTGTGAGATAGAACAGAGAACCAGGAAGTGGTGTGGAATAGAAGAAAACCTACTGGAAAATCATTTCCAGTAAATGGGGAAGACTATTTGTACTATGACTTAGAAACCATAAAGGAACAGATTCAACTACATAAAAGTAAAAGTAAAAAAACAAGCAAACAAGACAGAAAGAAAGCGGGAGCGAATGAAGAAAGAGGAAAGAAAGAAGAAGAAAAAATCTAGACAAATCAGGAAAAATATGTGAACCTCATGTCCCAGACATATAGTTATTTAGTATACACAGACCTCCCAAACATCAGTTAGAAAGACCAACCAAAAATAGACAAAGAAAAATAACAAATAGTTCCCAGTAAGGATAATTCAAATGACCCAAACATAGGAAAAAATGTGCAATCTCACTCACAATAAGAAATGCACTTTACAACTATGGGAGACCAGCTGCCACTATCAGACTGGGAAAGAGCAAGTTTCATTTGCCACTGTGTTCAGGAAGCTGCTGGTGGGAGTGTAAAGCGCTCCAGCTCCTGTGGAGGCCTGTTTAGCCACATCTGCCAAAATTGCAAACACATGCGCCCTTTGACTCAGTAATCCTATTTGCAGGAATTTATCCTACTTATATGCAGGCACTTGTGCAAATGGCAGACTATAAAGATATTTGCTACAGGGCTGTATGTGATCACAGAAAATTGAAAGTAAGCTAAATTTCCATCGAAGGCAGTCATGATGGAACAATGCAGCATACAGTGGGTACTACGGAAAAGTTAAAGGCAATGAGGCAGCTTTAAATGTCCTGCCTTTACATTCATATGATATATATGTGCATATATATATATGCATACATCTATCTCTGGATGTATTGTGTACATCTATTTCTGTAAAGATACAAATTACATTCTTAAGAAAATGGATGGCTGGGGTGTAAAGAGTGTGGGAGAGAATTTTAACTTTTCAAATTATCCTTTCGTATATATGACCTTTTTAAAATGTGCATTTTATTTCATTTTATTTAAAAATATGTATATAAAAATAATTAGAGCACACACATAGAAGATTTTCTAGGTTACTTCTCCATGGAAAACATTTAAAAAGATGGAGGCAACTAATCAAGAGAATAATGAACAGCTACGAGAATATTAACTTCACTTTCAAAAATAGGGTTAGAATCCATCTAAGTAGGAAAAATAAAGTTTTCAGTACCAAAGTTAGTATTAAGGACAATCAATATTCTGTATAAATGGAAGCTGTGTCTCAAAACCATAATTTGTCAATATTTTTTCAAGATGTTTAATTTGAAATCTTTGAGTTAGGCTGGGGGCCTAAAAAGATACTCTCACATTATTACAGAAAACCAGTTTGTCCAAGAGAATTGTCAGATAAGGGAATACCCCTGAAAGGGATACTTACTGGAAACTTTCACTCATTGAACCGTCAATTTTATGACACTGTAAAAGATTAGGAAGACTTCAAATGACCCTGTGATTAAGTAGCAACCACAATTAATACTTCACATTTATATGGCACATTATCGTTTTCAAAGTACTTCACATTCACCAGTGCCTTCAGGATAACAAAGACAACCCTATAGAGTAACAATAACATCCAGAAATTCAGGAAGGCCACATCGTAATGCAGATTCTCTGGCTTTGGGCCTTGAAAATTCTTACAGAGAATCGGTGATAACCATGAGGTTAGATAAAGCAGCAAAGAGAACGGATTCCAGCAGAGCAGTTATAACTGGTATGTTCCGCATTCACGTATAAGGGAACAAAAGGACAGCTAAGTGAATTTAACAATGCTTTAGAAATTTCAAAAAATATTTTAAAATACTGCAGAAAAAACAGAGATTATTTCATGAAAGAAATTGGAACTACATAGATTGTGCTAAATTAGCACATGCTTCATGCAGTAACTGGATATAAAATAATTGGATTTATCTAGTCTTTCTCTTCTGAGAATTTCAAAAGAGCTGTTCAGTTTTATCATCTCATTACTTCTCATTGTAGGCATTATATAGTATTCTTAAATGGGTATGTTAATATTAGTCTACTTTTATATATGGATGGAAGAACTGGAGACTTGAACAAAAGCTCAAGGTCTCTAAAATGGTCAGTGGTGTAAGTTCAACTTTTAATGAATGTCGCAGTCCACTTTAAGAAAATTAGACCTCTCAAAAATAGACCTGATATGCAGAAAACCATCATTTTCATAGAACAAATAAGATATAGAGTAAATTTTTGCAGAGAAGGAAAGTTAACTCACAAAAGCAAGTAGCATGACCACCTTTTGGCATTTAAAAAACAAACAAAGCAAGTATAAACCAACTTCTCTATGATTTTGTCTCTGTGACCTTAGAAGGATGACTAGCCTTTTTTTAAAAAATCATCTTTGTCCTCTGTGTCCTTTGTTTAATATTTCTAGCAGGTTGTGAAGAATTAGTCATTATGTTTGAAAAGAGTCTAATGAATTGTAAATAAAATAAAACCAATTTTAATCAGACAAATGTACAAAAACGGCAACTCAGGGTAGAATGGCAGCCTTCCTATCTCAGGTCCAAGGTCATCAGCTTGCTGGTTTACTTCAGCAAGGATATCTTCAAGGGTGTACAAAAGACCTGGGCTTTCTGGAACCACTCAGGTTTTTACATTGTTGCATTATTGAATGAAGTAGTTCATTGTTCATTTCAGCAGCCCTTGCTATAATCTGTAACTTTAAGCATGAACAGGCTGGACTCTAGTCCTGTCCACTGATTAAAGTTACAGAAATTCTAAAAATCGCAATTACTCTGTTTAAAGCTGAAAGGCAGCTGAAGCTGTGAGAATAAAGAGTAACCTAAAACAGGCTGAATTCAAAGCTTTGACACTAACAATAGATGCCAATAAATGTTAACTTATTTCTGTCGCCCAGGCTGGTGTGCAGTGGTGTGATCTCGGTTCACTGCAATCTCTGCCTCCCAGGTTCAGACGATTCTCCTGCCTCAGCGTCCTGAGTAGCTGGGATTACAGGCATGCGCCACCACGCCTGGCTAATTTTTTTGTATTTTTAGTGGACACAGGGTTTCACTGTGTTGGTCAGGCTGGTCTCGAACTCCTGACCTCAGGTGATCCGCTGGCCTCGGCCTCCCAAAGTGCTGTGATTACAGGCGTGAGCCACTGCACCCATCTCTGAAGCTGAATTTTAAACGTCAAATGTTTCTTCACCACTAATTCCCATTCCAACTATTTCCTCTTCTTCCTCTCTAGGGTCATGACTGCTCCTGTGGGTAGATTAGATCTCCTATGAAAGGGATGATCTTTTCTGGTATTAGCTACTGAGGCTCCTTTCAGACAGGAATCTGAAAGTCAAAGCAGGTGCAAGAGTAGAGGAAAAGCATAATCACGCTCTCAGCTTATGGTCCTCAGGTCTAAGTGGAAGCTCATGAGAGAAAGCCAAGTGTTCTAGGTTCGTGTGGGGGCTGAATTCCATTTTGTAGTTTCATTTGTCTTTAGTAACATCTTGCTCAAATGCCCCAGCCTTGTCTATACTGCCTGTGTTATCATAAGGTATTGAGCAAAGGGTCTTATGCCCTCATTTGAACAAGTGCTTTATCAGCAAAATTTACTTCCTTTTGTGGATAATTCTCAATTTTTTTTGATCTCAGGACGTCTTAACATGCTTAAAAAATCATTGAAAACCTCAGAGTTTTTGTGTATGTGCTTCATGACTATCAATCATTTCTGTATTGGAAATTAAAACAGAGGCATGTGTAAAATATTTATTTATAGCTTTATTTTAAAGATAACATTAACAAATCCATTACATGGAACATTAAATACATTTTTAGAAATAATTCATTTTCCCCAAACTAAAACATGTAGGTAAGTTGACTGGTATTGTTTCACATCTTAATCAGTCTCTTTATGCCTGGGTTAATGGAAGACAGCTGCATTATCTTATACGTTTCCGCATTCAACATGTTGCAATATATTGTCCTGGCTGAAGTATATGGAGAAATTCTGGCCTCACATAAATATGTATTTGCAAAAGGCAAAGGATTTTTTTAACTTTTTGTTTGGATATAATTGTAGATTTACATGCAGTTGTAAGAAAAAATACAGAGGAATTCTAAAGCCCTTCACCTGATTTTCTCCAATGGAATTTTGCATAATTATTGTAGAATATCATAACTAAGAAATCAACATTGATAAAATCCAATTACTTTATTCAGATTTCACCAATTCTACATACATTCATTTGTGTGTGTGTGTGTGTGTGTGTGTGTGTGTTTAATTCTGTGTGATTTTATCACATATGCAGATTTATGTAACCATCATCACAGTCAAGACACAGTACAGTTCCATCTCACAGGTCTCTCATGCTGCTCTTTTATTCCCTTTCCTTTCTTTCCCCTTCCCAACCTCTCTAACTCCTGGTAACCACTAATCTTTTATAAGGGCAGATTTATCTTCAATAGCCTTTTCAGGTAACCATGGATATTGTTTGATATCATATCAATGCTAAAAAAGTAGTAGTCGTTTAAAGATTAGTTAAAATGTGGAATGTGAAACCATTATCAATGAACTTTTCCTTAATACCCTTTGAATGGATCTTTATGCATACTTTGGAGATATCAAAATGACATTGGTCTTTTGGCACATATTGGTTCTCTGAGCTATTTAGATTTTCCAAATGTTGCCACATCTCATTATCCAATATTAAAAATCACACTAATTGATATCACTACCAATCTTATCGGGAAAGTATTTTAAGTATTTGAAAAGTTGTTGAGCTCATATTAGCAGCTAAAAGCTTTCTAAAATCCTGGTTGTTGCTTGGAAGCCCAAATTTTAACACCGGTAACAAATACTGCCATTGGTTTTCCATGGAATAAGAGATTCATTTCGTCCATTTTTAAGAAAATACCTTCTTAATATCCAAGGTTGAATAATTATAATTTGTCCATCAGTCATTCTTTTGAGTAAAGATGATGTTCCATTAAAAAAAAGGGGGTGAGGTCAACGTAGAACTCAAAGAATCATCCAAGTGCTTTCTCTTCTTCCGTCTCCTCCTCCGCCTCCTCCTCCACCTCCCCCTTCTTTTTTGAGATGGCATCTTACTCTGCTGCTAAGGCTGGAGTGCAGTGACAGAATCTTGAACTCACTACAACCCCTGCCTCCCAGGTTCAAGTGATTCTCCTGTCTCAGACTCCCCAGTAGCTGGGATTACAGGCGGGAGCCACCACACCTGGCTAATTTTTGTATTTTTAGTAGAGATGGGTTTCCATCATGTTGGCCAGGCTGGTCTCGAACTCCTGACCTCAAGTGATCCACCCTCCTCGGCCTCCCAAAGTGCTGGGATTAGAGGCATGAGCCACCGTGCCCGGCCAAGTACTTTTTCCTTAAAACGCCATCATACTTGGGTATGCAGCAGAATTGCTTTACATGCAATTCTCATTTTGTCATACAGAATATTAACCACCTGTAATGAAGATTTGACAGTAAATAAAATTGGCATTTTTAACTGCTTTGTCAAGGACATTTTAAAGTGAACCTGGCATTTTTTCTTTTACTGTATGTGCATGACACTAAAGAGTCATGCAGTTTGAAGCCACTGCCTTGGTTTCTGCAACTCATCCTCGCTTTTTGCATCATCAGTGCAATTGTCAACACAGTGAAAAAAAAGCAAATAACATTTTCCTAGAATTCTGAAAACAGTTCTGACCTTGTAGACTCCCTGAAAAGATCTCAGGGGTCTCTCAGGGGCCTCGGACCACACTGAGAACTGCTGAACTAAGAAGTGCAGTAGTAATTAGAGAAAGTCTCCCGAAGAGAAGGTGATTCTTAAGGGTTGGTTCTCCTTTCAAGACCAGCATTGGAGAATCTAAATACATGTATAAAGAGAGTAACGCCATACAGACATTCCTTCTTTCCTGAACACTAATCTTTTGTTCTCTTTGTCTGGTTCTTTTAAACTTTTTCCTTGGTTCTCATTCTTGCCACCTCTGTTTAAGTACACATTAGTCACCCAAATTCTGTCTTAGCACTCTGTTCTTGCGTTGCAATAGACGTCCTTAGTGGATTGTGCTGGGCTTGAAAGAACAGATGTGGTTACAGTACATGCCTATGAGTAGGGCACGACACCAATGTTGCTTCTCCAAATGTCAGATTTTGGGGGTAAAAATGGCACTGAAGCAACAAATGATGCATATTAGGATAATCAAGCCCAAGACAGACTCTTATCTGGGACAGCTTCCTGCTTAGAGGTACCAAATGGGGAACAGATCCAAGAGAATCACACTGCTCCGTGATCAAGGAGGAGGAGTCTGAGTTGTGGTGTGGAGGGTTATAGACACTTGGCACTCCTCTTAGTACCATGTGTGCGACTCAAGAAAGGGACGAAGTCTACCTAAGCTAGAAGATTCTGCAGACTGGATTCCTCTGGAAATTGATGAGCTTTGTTTTGGCAGGCAGCAGAAGGGCAGGGCCCAAAGAGTCAGCCAGCATGAATGACAGGGACATAGTTTTAGATGGACCTTCTAAGTCAAAAGCACCTCCACCCTACCCTAGTACTTCCCCACCCTCCATCTCTGCATGGCCCAAGGCAGTCTACTTCAGTGCCTGACATGCTTCCTCCAAAATGTGATTTCCGGCAGGGCGCGGTGGCTCATACCTGTAATCCCAGCACTTTTGGAGGCCAAGGCAGGTGGATCACCTGAGGTTGGGAGTTCAAGACCAGCCTGACCAACATGGCAAAACCCCGTCTCTACTAAAAATACAAAATTAGTGGGGCGTGGTGGCACATGCCTATAATCCCAGCTGCTTGGGAGGCTGAGGCAGGAGAATTGCTTGAACCCGGGAGGCAGAGGTTGCGGTGAGCTGAGATCGCACCATTGCACTCCAGCCTGGGCAACAAGAGCGAAACTCTGTCTCAAAAAAAAACAAACAAAATGTGATTTCCTCTACCCTTCCTTGCCCTTCTGACTTCCTGGTTCTCTCCCATTCCATCTTTATAATCAGTTGCCTCAGAGCAACATACCAATAAATTACCTTTTCCCTAAAACAATATTCTAGGTCATTTCACAGCATTACTATCCACCTCGTTGCTTAACCTAAAAACCTGGAAGGAATCTTGAACACTTTGCATAAACATCCACAATTCTAAAATCCAACAAACTTTGAAAATAAAAACTTGTTTTTGGAAGGTGGCACCAGACCTCATTTGGCATCAAAACTTGACTATAAATGACATAAAGCTGTTTATGGTGTTTATTTATTCCACTTGCTGAGAGTATTCTGACATTTCAGAACAGAAATATTAATGTTTTTGATTATAGGGTGCTGTCTCATACCCCACTGGGGGAAAGTGTTAATATCGATTTGTGCACTATAGTACTAAAATCCCCCAAATTCTAAAATCCTCAGACGCTCAAGTCCCATATATAAACTGGTACAGCATTTGCATATAACCTAGGCACAGCCTCCAGTATACAGGCCTGCTTCAAATCATTGTGCTTTGCAGATACTGCCTTTTTTACAAATTGAAGGTGTATGACAGCACTCCAGTGAGGAAGTCTATTGGCACCATCTCTTCCAACAGCATTTGCTCACTTTGTGTCCCTGTGTCACATTTTGGCAATTATCATAATATTTCAAATGCTTTCCTTATTATTATATGTATTATGGTGATCTGTGATCAGTGATCTTTGATGTAATACTGTTATTGTTTTGGGGCGACACAAACCATACCTGTAACAGACAGTGAACTTAACAAATGTGATAAATGGCCAGCTTCGCTGACGGGGCTATTCCCTGTTCCTTTCCCTTCTCCTCAGGCTTCCCTATTCTGAGAGAGGACAATATTGAAATTAGGCCAATTAATAACTCTACATTGACCTCTAAGTGCTAAGAGAAAGGAAAAGTCACATGTCTCTCACTTTAAAGCAAAGGCTAGAAATGGTTAAGCTTAGTTAAGAAGGCAAGTCCAAAGCCCAGATAGGCTGAAAGCTAAGCCTCTTGCACCAGTTAGCCAAGTCATGAATGCAAAGGTTCTTGAAGGAAATTAAAAGTGTTACTCCAATCAACATGTGAATGATAAGAAAGCCAAACAAGCTTATTGCTGATATGAAGAAAATTTTAGTGGTCTGGATAGAAGATCAAACCAGCCACAACATTCCCTTAAGTCAGAGCCCAGTCCAACACAAGGCCTTAACTGTCTTCAATTCTAGAAAGGCTGAGAGAGGTGAGAAAGTTGGAAAGCTAGTAGAGGTTGGCTTATGAGGTTTAAGGAAAGAAGTCATCTCAACATAAAAGTGCACAGTGACTGGGGGTTCCCTCTCTTGGCTTTGGAGACCCCCCCCTTTCCGTCTCTCTACCCCACTCTTTATCTCTCTGAGAAGAAGACGCTTCTTCCTTCTTTCTCTCCCTTCTTTCTTGCCTATTAAACTTTCTGGTCCTTAAAACCAAAAAAAAATAGTGCACAGTGAAGCAGCAAGGACTAATGTAGAAGCTACAACCAGTTACCCAGAAAAGCTAGTTAAGATAATTGATGAAGGTGGATACACTAAACAATAGATTTTCCATGTAGACAAAACAGTCTTCTATTGGAAGAAGATGCCATCTAGGACTTTCAAACTAGAGAGGAGAAGTCCATACCTGGCTTTAAAGGACAGGCTTTCTTGTTAAGGACTAATGCAGCCAGCAACTAAGTTGAAGCCAATGCTCATTCATCATTTTGAAAATCTTAGGGCCCTTAAGAATTACGCGAAATCTACTCTGCCTGTGCTGTATGAATGGCACAACAAAGCCTGGATGACAGCACATCTGTTTACAGGATGGTTTACCTAATTTTTTTTTTTTTTTTTGAGATAGAGTCTTGCTCTGTCGCCCACATTGGAGTGTAGTAGCATGATCTCAGCTCACTGCAACCTCCTCCTCCTGGGTTCAAGCGATTCTCCTGTCTCAGCCTCCCAGAGTAGCTGAGAGTACAGGTGTGTGCTACCACGCTCAGCTAATTTTTGTATTTTTAGTAGAGATTGTTGGCCAGGCTGGTCTCGAACTCCAAACCTCAGGTGATCTGCCCGCCTCAGCCTCCCAAAGTGCTGGGATTACAGGCATGAGCCACCACACCTGGCCAGTTTTATTGAATATTTTAAGCCCACTGTTAAGACCTATGGCTCAAAAAAAAAAAAAAATTCTTTTCAAAATGTTACTACACACTAACAATGCACCTGGTCACCCAAGAGCTCTGGTAGAGACATACAAAGGGATTAATGTTGTTTCCATTCCTGCTAACAGGACACCTATTCAGTAACCCATGGACTACAAAGTCACGTGGACTTTTAAGTCTCATTATTTAAGAAAAACATTTTGTGAGGCCATAGGTGCCAAACATAGCAACTCCTCTGCTATGGGATATGGGCAAAGTAAATTGGATTCACCATTCTAAATGCCATTAAAAACACTCATAATTCATGGAAGGAGGTCAAAATATCAACATTAACAGGAGTTTGGAAGAAGTTGATTCTAACGCTTAAGAATGACTTAAGAAGTTGATGACTTCTGTGGAAGAAGGAACTGCAGATGTGGTGAAAACAGCAAGAGAAATAGAATCAGAAGTGGAGACAGAAAATGTGACTGAATTGCTACAATCTCATGATCAAACTTGAACAGATGAGGAGTGGAGTTGCTTCTTAAGGATAGGCAAAAAATAATAATAATAATAATAATAAATAAAGTAGTTTCTTGAGATAGAATCTACTCCCAGTGGAGATGCTATGAACATTTTGAAATGACAAAAAGAATTTTGAGTATTACAAACTTAGTTGGTAAAATAGGGGCAAGGTATGAGAAGGATAGGCTCCCAATTTTGAAAGAAGTTCTATTGTTGTTAAAATGGTATCAAACAGGCTTGCAGGCTCCCCACCCCTCCTGCAACGCTCGACCCCAGGATACGCTGGCTCGCTTGCTCGGCATGGCCGACAAGGAAGCAGCCTTCAACGACACAGTGGAAAAATAAGTGATCAACAAGGAGCACAAAATATGGAAAAAGAACACTCCTTTTCTTTATGATTTGGTGATGACCCATGCTCTGGAGTGGCCCAGCCTAACTGCCCAGTGGCTTCCAGATATAACCAGACCAGAAGGGGAAAGATTTCAGCATTCATCGACTTGTGCTGGGGACACACACATTGGATGAACAAAACCATCTTGCGATAGCCAGTGTGCAACTCTCTAATGATGATGCTCAGTTTGATGCATCACACTATGACAGTGAGAAAGGAGAATTTGGAGGTTTTGGTTCAGTTAGTGGAAAAATTGAAATAGAAATCAAGATCAACCATGAAGGAGAAGTAAACAGGGCTCGTATATGCCCCAGAACCCTTGTATCATTGCAACAAAGACTCCTTCCAGTGATGTTCTTGTCTTTGACTGTACAAAACATCCTTCTAAACCAGATCCTTCTGGAGAATGCAACCCAGATTTGCATCTCCGTGGACATCAGAAGGAAGGCTATGGGCTTTCTTGGAACCCAAATCTCAGTGGGCACTTGCTTAGTGCTTCAGATGTCCACACCATCTGCCTGCGGGACATCAGTGCCATTCCAAAGGAGGGAAAAGTGGTGGATGCGAAGACCATCTTTACAGGGCATACAGCAGTAGTAGAAGATGTTTCCTGGCATTTGCTCCATGAGTCTCTGTTTGGGTCAGTGGCTGATGATCAGAAACTTATGATTTGGGATACTCATTCAAACAATACTTCCAAATCAAGCCACTCAGTTGACGCTCACACTGCTGAAGTGAACTGCCTCTTTTTCAGTCCTTATAGTGAGTTCATTCTTGCCACAGGATCAGCTGACAAGACTTGCTTTGTGGGATCTGAGAAATCTGAAACTTAAGTTGCATTCCTTTGAATCACATAAGGATGAAATATTCCAGGTTCAGTGGTCACCTCACAATGAGACTATTTTGGCTTCCAGTGGTACTGATAGCAGACTGAATGTCTGGGATTTAAGTAAAATTGGAGAAGAACCATCCCCAGAAGATGCAGAAGATGGGCCACCAGAGTTGTTGTTTATTCATGGTGGTCACACTGCCAAGATATCTGATTTCTCCTGGAATCCCAATGAGCCTTGAGTGATTTGTTCTGTATCAGAAGATAATATCATGCAAGTGTGGCAAATGGCAGAGAACATTTATAACGATGAAGATCCTGAAGGAAGCGTGGATCCGAAGGACAAGGGTCCTAGATATATATGTCTTTACTTCTTGTAATTTTAGACTCCCCTTTTTTCTTCTCAACCCTGAGAGTGATTTAACACTGGTTTTGAGACACAGACTTCATTCAGCTATCCCTCTATATAATAGGTACCACCAGTAATGCTATTAGCCCAAACAGTGGCTGTTTTCTAAATATTAATGGGGGAGGAGGGCTTGATTCAGCAAAGCCACAGACTTACATTGAAATTTTCTTCAGGAATTTCTAGTAACAAACCCAGGTCTAAAGTAGCTACAGAAGGGAAATATTATGTGTGATTATTTTTCTTATGCTATATCCCCAGGTTTTTCAGACTCATTTAAGTAAAGGCTAGAATGAATAAGGAATAGAGCCAAATGAGGTAGGTGTCTGAGCCATGAAGTATAAATACTGAAACTTGTCACTTTTATTCAGGAAATAGGGGAGATTCAAGTCATATAGATTCCTACTCAAATCTTGACACCTGACTTTGCAGGATGCACATTTTCATACGTAGACCAGTTTCCTCTTGGTTTCTTCAGTTAAGTCAAAACTACACGTTCTTCTTTCACCATATATTTTTGCTCGTTAGTGTATTTCTTGAGCTGTTTTCATGTTGTTTCTTTCCTTTCTGTGAAATGGTGTTGTTTTTGTTTTTGTTTTTTAACTTGGGACCACCAAGTTATAAAGATGTATGTTTTTACCTGACAGTTATACCACAGGTAGACTGTCAAGTTGAGAAGAGTGAATCAATAACTTGTATTTGTTTTAAAAATTAAATTAATCCTTGATAATAATAATAAAAAGGTATCAAACAGCTTCCCATGCTACAGAGAAGTCTTTTGTGAAAGGTAAAGTCAATCCATGTGACGAACTTCATTGTTGCCTTATTTTAAGAATTTGCCACAGGTGCTCCAACTTCTAGCAGCCACTGCCTTGATGAGTCAGCAGCTACCGGCATGGAGGAAAGACCTTCTGCCAGCTAAAAGATTATAACTTGCTGAAGGTTAGATGATCACTAGCACTTTTTAGTTACAAAGTTTTTAAAATTAAGGTATAAACATTCTTTAGACACAATGCTATTGCACACTTAATAAACTACAGTATACTGGAAACATAACTTTTATATGCACTGGGAAATCAAAAAATTCATGTCACTTGCTTTATTGCAGTGATCTGGAACTAAGCTTGCAATAACTCCAAAGTATGGCCATACTTTAAATACTTAGATTACTTATAATACCGAATATAATGTAAATGTTATGTAAATGGTTGTTATGCTGTATTTTATTTGTATTATTTGTGTTGTATTTGTTTTGTTTTTTTAAAAAAACATTTTTGACTAGCTATTGGTTGATTCTGTGGATGCAGAAGTCCCACTGAAGACTTTTAGAAAGACTATTAACTCATTTGGTCACAGAGAAATAAAGAAACTTGCTCAAGGTCACACAGCCAATAAATAGTTTGATCTGAGAGACTGAAAGAAAACTGAACAGGCAATAATTTCTCTTTACGTAACTCAGAATGTTACTGTATGTCCTATCCTCATAATATCCAAAATTGTCCCTCCTGTCATTGGAAGTACAGGATCCACACTTTAGGAAATTCTGGCCTACTACAGGATAATCTAATATTTTAGAAAGTTTCAGCCTCATCACCTGCCACAGTAACCTGTCAACCTCCAGCACCTGGTCATTGCCAATGCCTCCTAAACCCAAACCTGTGGGTTTCCAGGGAGACTGGGGCATTTTCCATCTAAGTAGACAGTAAAGACAAGCAGGGGATTAATCATCATGAAGCTTCTGGGACTATACTCACCACGGGTCACTTCTGCGCTGCGATCTGTAACCTAGTCAGTTCTGAATGCACGCTGGCTCAAACGCACTTAGCCTGGTGATGTGCCTCATGCCCTGGCCCAGGTCTGGCACCACGCTGCAATTTCTCCTGCAGCCTGTTCTGAGATTCCCTGTCACTCCCAGAATTGCAACTCTCTCTCTCTCCCCGCCACACCCTAAGGCCCCAGATCTTCTCCACCCTCTCCCACCGCCTCCTGGGAGAAGCGTCCACTCCCTCAGCCTTACCTTTAGCTTAATTCAAACTTTCCCGAAAATGTATAGCGGACGACGGCAGACTCCGCCTTCCAGATCACGTGGGCGCGGCTCACCATTGCTTCGGAGCACCTGCTGCGGGGGCGGGGCGGGACCAGAAAGGCGGGCCCAGAGGGCGGGACCGGCCCAAGGTGGATGAGGGACGGGCCCGGACGGCCAGGGGCGGGGGGGACGAGGCTCTGGGGACAGGCATAGAAAAGGGAAGTGAACCTGCCGTGGGCGGGGCGGGCTGGTGCGGTTCGGGGAAGGGTAGGGCGAACCCAGAAGGGCGGGCCCATAAGGCGGGCGCAGACTGGGCGCTGGGACGGGTCACGGAGGGCGGAATGAACCTGGAGAGGGCGGGGCGGCTGGGGAGGGGCGGGAAGGCCCTGGGGGGACAGGTCCAGGGGGCGGGCCCGGGGGTGTGTGGAATGAATCCGGAGGGGGGCGGGGCGGCCGTGGCGCGGGGGTAGGGTGGGGCTTCCCAGGCTCGGGCTAGGGAGCGCGCGGCTGGCGGGCCGCAGGCCCAGGGAACGACCATGGTGGGGATATCACCAGCGGCTGCGGGACCGCTGCGCCAGCAGAGGCGGCTGGGCCGGAACGGGGGCCGAGGCCCGGCCCTTTGGGCAACAAACCCTTGATCGCCGGCGTCACCAATCGTGATTCCTCTCCTTCGCCTTCTCCGGTGCCGACGGCCACCCCCGCTGGACGATGCGCGCCCGCGGCCGCCCGGGAGGCTGAGCCCAGCCTCCCGCTCCGCCCTCCCCACACAGCTGCCCCTCATGGCTTTGCCGGGCGCCGAGGGAGGGGCCGACACCCCAGTGTCCTCAGCCCGGGGAGCCCCCGGCGGCTCCGCGTCCTCGTCGTCCACCTCCTCGGGAGGCTCGGCCTCGGCGGGCGCGGGGCTGTGGGCCGCGCTCTATGACTACGAGGCATGCGGCGAGGACGAGCTGAGCCTGCGGCGCGGCCAGCTGGTGGAGGTGCTGTCGCAGGACGCTGCGGTGTCGGGCGACGACGGCTGGTGGGCCGGCCAGGTGCGGCGGCGCCTCGGCATCTTCCCCGCCAACTACGTGGCTCCCTGCCTCCCGGCTGCCAACCCCGCGCCCCGCCCGCGCCGCCGCCCCCGCGGCCCGGCTCCCCGGTGCACGTCGACTTCGAGCGGCTGGAGCTGAAGGAGCTCATCGGCGCGGGGGGCTTCGGGCAGGTGTACCGCGCCACCTGGCAGGGCCAGGAGGTAGCAGTGAAGGCGGCGCGCCGGGACCCGGAGCAGGACGCGGCGGCGGCGGCCGAGAGCGTGCGGCGAGAGGCTCGGCTCTTCGCCATGCTGCGGCACCCCAACATCATCGAGCTGCGCGGCGTGTGCCTGCAGCAGCCGCACCTCTGCCTGGTGCTGGAGTTCGCCCGCGGCGGAGCGCTCAACCGTGCGCTGGCCGCCGCCAACGCCGCCCCAGACCCGCGCGCGCCGGGTCCCCGCCGCGCTCGCCGCATCCCTCCGCACGTGCTGGTCAACTGGGCCGTGCAGATAGCGCGGGGCATGCTCTACCTGCACGAGGAGGCCTTCGTGCCCATTCTGCACCGGGACCTCAAGTCCAGCAACAGTAAGTGGGGCCGGGGGAGGTGGAGGAGACTACCTCCCTGCCAGCCCAGGGCGGGCTCCACAGGACAGACATAGTACCAGACGGAAGAGGCCGGGGTCAGCCTTAGGGCGCCAGCGGCACCTCATGCCCAGGCCTTCAGGGCTTGGAGGTCCAGCTAGTCCTTGTTAGTTGCTTTGCGGCTGGTGACACTCTTAACCTTGACTTGTCTTTGAGTGCTTTTTTAAAAACTCAGGCCAGACTTGCTTGTAGATGAAACATTTGTAAAATACCTGGATCTCCTAGAAACCTCAGGAGGCAGTTTGGCCTTTCAATACTAGAGGTGATTCATCTGGGTAGGACTTTGCAAACCGAGACCTTCTGCAGATTATGTGGAACCGTCCTCTCCCAGTGGCCTTCATTGAAGTCCCCGAATGCACTCGGGGGCGTCAACTTTTCAAGTGCGGTATTGAGGGTGCTGTTCGCCTATTCTCAATATGACTTTACGTCCCTTACTTTTTCCAGAGACTTTTTTCATTCAAATGTCTCTCTATGGGCAGGGTGCAGTGGCTCACGCCTGTAATCCCAACTCTTTGGGAGGCCGAGGCAGGGTGATCACCTGAGGTCACGAGTTCGAGACCAGTCTGGCCAACATGGTGAAACCCCATCTCTAGTAAAAATACAAAATTTAGCTGGGCGTGGTGGCAGGCGCCTGTAATCCCAGCTACTCGGGAGGCTGAGGCATGAAAATCACTTGATCCTGGGAGGCGGAGGTTGAAGTGAGCCGAGATCGCAGCCACTGCACTCCAGCCTGGGGGACAGAGCAAGACTCTGTCTCAAAAAAAAAAAAAAAAAAAAAGTCTCGCTCTGTGAAGTATGATTTTATTATTGGTTCAATGGCTTCTTTTCTCCAGACAAAAGGCACTGGTGTGCACTGTAGCACACTTTTGGGTTAATAACAAGTGCATTGTCCTTGCACAAATACCTGAAATCCTGAAGACCTGGCCAGTGTCATTGACCTTGTTTATAAATTAGGGTGGATTTTCCAGATGTCAATAAAGAACTGACAAATGACTTAAATGCAAATTCTATTAAACTTTGCTGTATGAAAGAGCCTATAGAATTGCTGTTTGATGTTGGTTCTTTAATAATGAAGATCGCTTCATATTCTCAAAATGAGATGAAATCCTATGAAAGGTTAAAGGATGCAGCCGGAACTGGCATTGGCCTGCAAGAGCTGGAGGTCTTTCAATCCTGTGCAACCTGCTAGGACAGGAGCTAGCTCAAGTGAAAACATTGTCCCTAAAGAAGAGTGACAAGAAGAAATGTACTTGAAAATCACTAATATAGCATTTTCACTGGGAATTGTAAATAACTGGAATGTGATAGCTAAACATTGAATACTTCTAGGTTTTATTTCATGATCCTCCTTCCCCCCAAGTCTCTCTATAATTTAGATTGCATCTGCTTAGGTGATGAGAGCAAAGTCTAACAAAATATGTTGTTAGTGGTAGTGGTGGTGGTGTATTCTTAGTACTCTGAGAGGCCACAAGAGGACTCTAGCACTGCTTGCTTTTGAACTGTGTTACAGTAAAAACAGAGTGCAATTTCCAAAATATACTTTTCTTTCAATAATATACTTTTCCTTCAATAAAAGGAATGTCTGATCAGGTGCTGCCATGGGATGGCTGACTTGTCCATGTGTCCCATAAGCCCTCTTTCCAGTGGTGTCCTGAAAGCCTGTGTCTGCTGGGAGTCTTCTGCAGAACCAGGTATTTTAAGGACATCAACAGCACAATTCATTCTTTCTCCTGCCTCTTGGCAATTGCAGCAACTCTGCGACAACACAGAACCCAACATTCTGCAAATGTATCCAACCCATCAACACAAGCAAACACTTAGGTTATACTGATCCTTAGGCCAACAATCCGTAGGATCTATAGATCAATCAACAATCCATAGCAATTATTGCAAATAGTAAACTTTCTTAAACTTTTATAAAATATAAATGTTTAAAGTACTCCTAATATGATTAAATGGTAAAAGAAATAGCATGACCCTGGAATAATAACTACGGCTGAACAGTTTTTTATTGACGCCAGAAAAACTTGTATAGTGGAGTATAGACTACTTCATATACAGTAGATATTACATAATTTGAAGGTGATTACATGCTGCTACTTAGTTTTTGGACTTTTAATTCTCAGGAATAAATTGCCAAACTTCCTGGAATATTTTAATGTCTATAATTGTCAGGCACGATTCCCTTTACTTTAAACTGTTGCACTCTTATAAAAGACTTAATTAGCTAGTCCCTAGCCTGGCCAAGTATTTGTTACAATATGACTATTATTATAGTTATTTAATTACCATAAAATGAAAAGTTCCACTGGAGTCTAAAATGTGCAAACCATGGGACCTCACACAGGGCCTTTTTCCTGAATGTCTGATTTTATTTGTTCAGTGAATAAATGCAGATTTGAAATTTTCTTCTGATATATGGAGCTATAACTTCTTGTTTAGACTTTTGAGTATAACAGATACTCTATTGCAGTATGTTTTGTTTGACTTTATTGGATGTTTGTTAATGGTGGTAGTGAGTTGGTGATAATGTAAACAAGGTTTTAAAAATCAATATTGAATTTTATTTTCACTCCATAGTGTGCTCATGTACCAAAGAGCCAGTAGAAGACTACTTGGAGCCAATTCAGTGGAAATTACTGTTTTAAACAAACGTTTAAATTTGTCTAGAGAATATGTTACTCTTCTCTCTTTTTTTTTTTTTTTGAGACAGAGTCTCACTCAGTCACCAGGCGCCAGGCTGGAGTGCAGTGGCACGACCTTGGCTCACTGCAACCTCCGCTGCCCGGGTTCAAGCATTCTCCTGCCTCAGCCTCCCGAGTAGCTGGGACTACAGGCGCGCGCCACCACGCCCAGCTAAGTTTTTTGTATTTTTAGTAGAGACGGGGTTTCACCATGTTGACCAGGACGGTCTCGATCTCTTGACCTCGTGATCCGCCCGCCTCGGCCTCCCAAAGTGCTGGGATTACAGGCCTGAGCCACCGCGCCCGGCGAGAATATGTTACTCTTGACAGATTTTCTTTTATCTTTTCTAGTAGATCTTAAGTTTGCTCATATCTTGTGAGGGAATGTTTATGTCTAGATAACAGCTGATATGCTGTGAATGATATAAACAACTTCGTCCCTTTCTAACAGCAACAGATTGAAAGTTGTGCCAAGTTAGCAAGCTTTAAGCATCATTTGTTATAACTCCACCCTGGATTCAAAATAAGTAGAAAATGCTTTATATAAGTCTACCTATATGCACCCCCCAGAGAACAATACAAGGCAACTTCGGGTTACTGTGAAATCGCAGTGTTGTATGCATTTACAGAAGAGAGAAACATCGTGGAGAGCTGGAACTCTTTTAACACTTTGGGAATGCCCACCCTGTGGCAGTCACTTCTGGGCCCCAGGGACACATGGCAAGCCAGACAACAATGACAGCATTTTTGCCATCATAAAGCTTAGTCTGACCGGGAAGATAGATGGCAGTCACTCATTCACAAATAGATTAGTAAGTGCTGTCAAGAAACTTAAGCATCGTGAGGCGAGGAGAGTAGGACAGTGGAGGATAGGGGTGCTGTTTCACACAGGGTACTCCAGGGAAGGCACTCCAAGGAAGGGCCACAAATTAGTCAAGCAAAGACCCAGGCAAAGGAAAGAGGAAGCTAAAACGAGCCTTCCATATTGGAGGGGTGAGGAAAAGACTGGTGAGGAGAGGCAAGTGTGGAGCAGGCCTAGCAGGCCTCCTCTGCTGTGCACGTGGAGGTTTCACTCTGAGTGATGGCACTGGCTTCTGTGAAGAAGGAACTGCGTGTGCTCAAGTGATGGCTGTCAAGGTTGTCTATATGAGAGGAGGCACCGACTCTGCCCAGAGTGGTAGCAATGGAAGTATTTTGCAGGGAGGTTCCCAGCGGGCCGTGAAGATGAAATACTGGAATATAAGAATGACTAAGGAGGGTTTGAATTATTAGAATTTCGTTTAAGAGTTTTATTTATCAAACTGCAAAAGTGCAGGATTGAAATAACATTATGTGGCATCATCTATGGTTTCGTTTTTCTTTTTGTGATACTGCTTATTGTGTTCTATTTTTTTTTTTTTCTTACGAGGAAATAAACTTTCCATGGGAAACTGAGCCACAAATTATGGTAGCTACTTACTTTTATACTTTTTATGTCAACGATTAAGCATCTATTATTTCAAGTATTGTTAGCCTTCTGGGAATAATTATTATCTATCTACAGTATTATTTACAACTACATCTGCAATAGTTGTATATAAATACCATGAAATGCCATTTGGAGCTCTTCCTATGACAAACTGCAAAAGGAATATAACTTTTTTGTTTTAGCTTTTTTCATTAGTACTATGTAAATAAAGGAGCTATCTGAGAAAATTATGGAAAATGTAATCTCCAAATAAGATGTTTAAATAGTTCATCAGAGTGATTTGGGGAAGCTGTTAATTACACTATTATCAGTTATAGGACATAAGTCCCCTACTCTCTTCTGTTCTTTTACTCAGGACACCTAGCTTCATGCTGTAGCTGCTTCCTGTTTCAGGAGGCACAGAGAAGTCAGTCCAGATGTCCCAATAGTAATGGAGATCAACATCTGCTTTTCACACAAGGTTAGCAAAAGGTTAGACTTTTAGAAGAATAGTAATCACAAAATAGTCACCACATCTTCCCCCATCATTTTCATGCTTGCATATTAAAAAAATAAGTAGCTGACCAGGCATGGTGGCTCATACCTATAATCCTGACACTTTGGGAGGCCAAGGTGGGAGGACCACTTGAGCCCAGGAATTCGAGACCAGCTTGGGGAACACAGTGAGACCCTGGACTACAAAAATTAAAATTAAAAAAAAAAAAATAGGCCATGTCTGATTTTTTGTAGTTGTGAGAGGTATAGCTAGTCACATCTGAATTATGCAAACTATCCATATTTGATCAGTTTTGTAATCATTAGCAATGATATCAAAGCAGGGTAAAGGAGACAGAGAAAAGTAGCTACCCATTTAGGAAGGTCATTTGTAAACCCTGCTTGCTCACACTAGCATTAAAATGTTAAACTTCGCCACAATAGTGCAGCTAACGGAAAGAGCACTGGCTTTTTTTTTTTTTTTTTTGGTAATACAAGGTCTTGCTGTATAGCCCAGGCTGGTCTTAAACTCCTGGACTCAAGCCATCATCCTTCCTCCTCAGCCTCCCAGAGTGCTGGGATTACACGTAAGAGCCACCACTTCTGGTTCTAGCATTGACGTTAAAGTCCGTCAGATCTGGGTTTGAATATCAGTGTCATCATGTACTAGCTGTGTGACCTTGACCAAGTTATATAACTTCATTGACGCTGAATGTCTTGATTTCTGATACTGTATTCATTTCTTGGGAGATTTGAAAAAAGTCCTTTAGGGAAAATCTGTTTAATGTTTCATAACCCATTAAAGGCAGTTAGATAATACTGGCATAAAAGCATATGGCTTTTTCAGGGAACAATGAGTAGTTAAGCATAACTAGACTGAAAAGTGGAGAAAAGGTCTTTTGGGAAGGAAACACATTTAGCATGTGGTCAGGCAGTGAGTGCCATGGATGCCATGCTAAAATATGTGGACTATTTAAGAGGCAAAGGAGAGTCATTGATGGTTGTTGAGGAGGAGTGTAGTATGATCTGCTGCTAGAAGACACATCTACCCAGAGAAAAATATAAGCTGGGGACCATCTGCTTTATGACTGTACTATCATAGATTGTCAGAACGGCAATAATAAAAACTAAAATAATTTACTCAGACATGGGTTTGACCAACATTGTTTATCATTTACAACCCAGCCTGGTTTTAGCATCACAGTTTGTTTAGTGAGTTATTTTAGAACCCTTTTTCTCTCTGGTTTCTAACTCCCTCCAAAATTAGAAAATATTGACTAGCTTTACAATGTCAGGCTGATGATTTTAATTCCAGATGTTAGTGACTGTCCCCAAACCTGCTGAGGTAATCTGGGGCTCCTGAAAAGCAGAAGCACCCCAGTGAAGGAATTTTAATGGTCAGAAGTTTTTCTGGGGGACCTGGGAGAGCTGTGATGGTTTTATTCTGGAGCCTGAAACTTAAATTTGTACAGTTGCCCCCTAGGCAGTGTGAATTTAGTTTTTAAAATTCATCTTCTCCAAATACTGCTTCCTGTTAAGTACTTTTAACTAAACAATAGTATTAATAATTGCAAAAACCACAATTACTTGTGCACCAACCTAATAGTAACAGGATTAGTTGTTAACACCTACTTAGGGCATACTAGATGCTGAGCGCTACTTGGAATTTATATTTGTCACTACAACCTTTTGAGGTGGGTACTCTAAATATCCCCATTTTGCAGGTTAAAAAAAAAGAACCCAATGATCAATTGACTTGATGAAAGTCATTCAGCCCGTCAGAGAGTAGTGCTAAGAATCGAATCCTAGAACTTGCACTTTTATTATCTCCACATATTGCCTAGATTACCTGTTCTCAAATATTTGCTTTCAGGACTCCCAAAGAGCTTTGGTTTGTAGCAATTGATACTTATCATACTAGAAATTTAAAATAATAAATTTTTAAAATGTCTAATAATATGAATATAACAATAGACCTATTACATCTTAACATAGCATTTGTAATGGGAACACCTCCATATTTTCCAAAACAAATTTAATGAAGATGGTGGCATTTCTTTGCACTTGTGAAGCTCATTTTAATGCCAGACTTTGAGAGAAGACAGATGAATGGTCATATCTGCTTCTGCATTCACACTGTCACCATCTTAGGGAACCCCAGGGATCCCTAGAACCATACTTTGAGAACCTCTAGGCTAAATGATTAGTTCTGTTGATACAGAATGACATTCTTTTTTTTTTTTTTTTTTTTTTCACTTAAGGCTGGGTGCGGTGGCTCGCACCTGTCATCCCTGTATTTTGGGAGGCTAAGGTGGGTGGATCACTTGAGGTCAGGAGTTCGAGACCAGCCTGGCCAACATGGTGAAACCCCATCTCTACTAAAAATACCAAAATTAGCCAGGCATGGTGGTGGGCGCCTGTAATCCCAGCTACTCCAGAGGCTGAGGCAGGAGAATTGCTTGAACCGAGGAGGTGGAGATTGCAGTGAGCTGAAATCATGCCACTGCACTCCAGCCTGGGTGGCAGAGCAAGACGCCGTCCAAAAAAAAAAATTCACTTAAAACTATTCACTTACAAAAATTATGTCACTTATGATCCCATTGCCTAGATTCTACCATTAATGTTGTACTAATTTGCTTTAACATAGTTTTAACCCTTATGCATCCCTTAATCTATCTTACTTTATGATGAAGCAATATTTTTTCTTTGAATATTCCAGATGATTCTGATACAGAGCAAAGTTTGAAAGCTACAGTTTAAAGGTCTGGATTTGTGGATTCCTTCTTATGTGTTATCTGAATTGATATAGAAATTCTTCCATGGCTACAGACTATATCCAAATCAAATTAACTACCTGCCGATAAATGTATGGTGAGTCATAGCAGGAGCCAGATGAGAGTATGCCTGATGTATTCTGGCATATAACTCTGGGAAGAGGAACATCTCAGAGTATTTGTTTCTTTTACGTTAGAGGGCAAATAGAGTTATTAAGGTAGTAGATTTGAGCTCTGTCTGACTCCACTAGCTTTCTGAATATGGTGACGTGAGGATTAAGTGAGATAGTGTATGGCTGGGGTCAGCAAATTTCTTCTTTGAAAGGCCAGATAGTAAATCTTTTTGGTTTTGCAGTCCATATGGTGTGTGTTTGCAACTATGTAATTCTGCTGTTGTAGCCAAAAAATCCTTGACAATATGTAAACAAATGAATGTGGCAGTATTCCAATAAAACTTTATTTACAAAAGAGGCATTGTGCTGATTTAGCCTGTAGGTTCTAATTTGCCAATTCCTCGTGTATGTCAAAGAATTTAGTAAACCGTAAGACAAAATCTAAATGCAAGCTATTGAGTATATTTATTTTAATATTTTACTTAGAAACGCTATAAAGTGTTTTAAATTTAAAATATTTGTGCTTTAAATATTTCCTAATGTAGTGTGTGTGTGAACTCATTGATACCTAAACGTTTTCTACAACTCTTTTTAGCCTAATAACATTATGATTTTTATTCATTCTGCAAAATCAGGTGTCACTGAATCAGGTATTTGTTTATGTGGTTGGAGGTGAGGTCCTTTTAATTTGGCTAACTTGGGTAATTCCCAGCAGCCTGCTGTATGAGGAAACAGTTCTGAGCCTTGTTCCCTGTAGGCGCGCTGAGATCTGTACGCTTTGGCAGGCCTGCTTCTAACCTGGGTTGATAAGTAGGGTCAAGGTGGAGGCATAAAGTATTTAATTGTTCTTGTAACTGTTTCACTACCAGCATTCATTACTAGTTTGTGCATTTTTTAAGCTATTGGAAAAGAACAAATCACATGCCATTTCAGAAAGTATCTTGATGGCATATAAGATGTTTGAATTATTACTTCTGAAGATTTGGCTTCACGTGATTTTACGTGGTTTATTTTATTTCAGGTTTTTCTGCAAATATTGCATCCAGTTGTATTAAATATGTTACATTCCTACAAATATATTAATGTAGAATATTATGGAAGATTTCTGCCTTAGTTTGCTTTATTATGTACCTTGACTGTTAAAATACTAACATGATAGAAATTTAGAGCTACATTTTACATACAATGAAATGTAAGTAGTTTTCTCTTTAAAACTGAGTATTCTGTGTGTCCATGAAAAGGCTTGACCCATGAAAGATAGATAGATTTTGTTTCAGTATATGAGCAGTGTGAAGTTCTGTTTTAGCTTACCACATCTGTTTCTTCTTTACAGAAGTCTATCTTGTATTTAGTATGCTAGCTCATTCATTTATACAACAGTTACTTATTGATCATATTGAGTGCCTAGGAGACACAAATTCCTCCCTTAAGAATCTTGTATTTTAGTGAGTGAGACAGACATTAAGCAAAATAAATAATAAAATGTGTATTGGAGAGCAGTAAGTGCCCAGCATAAACACTAAAGTTTCAAGGGAGGATGGAAATATTGAGGTAAACAGTCAAAGACTGTATGTCTAAGCAAAGTCTTGCAGAAAAGATGGATTTTCAGCAGAATCTAAGCAGGTGAGGAAGTGTGTCATCTGGGAAAGAGTTAGAGGGAACAGAAATTGCAGGATTTCTCAAACAGGAGGCCAGTGTTCTGGGAGAAAAGTGAACGTGGACAGAACAGCAGGACATGAGGGAGAGGCAGGGATCCCTCACACCATGCAGTCTTGAGGGCCCTACAGAGTCTTTGACTTTTACTGTGGCACAAGAGGGTTTTGAACAGAGGAGAGCTGCAGTCTGATTTATACATTAACAAGACTATACTGGCAGCAGTTTTGAAATTAGATGAGGGGGAACCAGGTTGGAAATGTGACTGTGAGAGTCATCAGCATGAGAAAGTATGTAAAGCCCTGAGATTGGCTGAGATTATCTAGGGAGCCAGTGTAATTTATTTAAAACTAGACAGAGGCCCAAGGACTGAGTCCTGGGTAGTCTCTAGTCTTTAGAGGTCAGGGAGATGGGGAGGACCCAGGAATAGCTAGAAGTAAAGAGGAAAATCAGGAGTGTGGAGACCAGTGAATAAAGTATTTCAGGGAAGAATGATCAACTGTATCAAATGCCACTGATAAATCAATATTCAAATAACTGTTTTGCTATAATTATTTTTAAAACAATCTTCATTTCTTCATCTCCTTTTTTTTTGAGACAGGGTCTTGCTCTGTTGCCCAGGCTGGAGTGCAGTGGTGCTATCACGGCTCATGACAGCTTTAACCTCCTGGGCGCACGTTGTACTCCTACCTCAGCTACCCAAATAGTTGGGACTATAGGCGAGTGCCATGACGCCCAGCCAATTTTTCAATTCTTTTGTAGGGATTGGGTCTCAGTGTATTGCCCAAATTGGTCTTGAACTCCTGGGCTCAAGCGATCCTGCTCCACCAGCCTCCCGAAGCCCTGAGATTATAGGCCTAAGCCACCGCATCTGGCCAACAGTCTTAGTTTCTTAACTGTCCAGGATCCTAATACTTTTTTTAGGAGGGTAGAGGTGAGTTGATTTTCTGTAATTAGCAGCTGACTTAACATGAAAGAAAAAGCTTATAATAATTCATCTTCTTCATATTCATTCTTTCCCTAAGAGTATTCATTATTAATTTCCTCATTCATTCAACCAACACTTGAGCATATTAAAATGCCAGTTGCTGTGCAGTATTAAAAAAATTAATTAGGCACAGGTTCTATCCTCAAGCTGCTTTCTATTTAAGAAAATGAGATTGCAACAAGGAAGATAAGGCAGGATTTAAGTGTAATGGGAAAGGTACAGTCTATGTATTAGAATGCAGGGAAATAGCTGAGGTTAGGCAAAAGGCAATGGGAAGATGTTGCTTATAGACTCATCTAATATTGGAGCAGGAAGTGTTGAGATTCCAAAGGCCAGTGTGCTTGTAAGTGGCTTCACAGTTAATGCCATGGTGGTCTGGACTAAGAGCTCAGTGCTGGTGCCCGGATGGAGTGGGGAGGTGCAGAAGGAAGTGTGAGTTTTATAGAGGGCAGAAGAGGAAGGCATTCCATTCTGTAAGGAGGCACAGGGAGGTGGGGGAGACAGAAAAAGGCAATGCTGTAGTTTTTGGAAATGGCACAGAGAATTGTCGAAATATAGGGTTCCTTCAGGAGAGTACAAAAGAGAGCTGGAAAGGTCATTTAGAATGAGATTGAGAAGGGACAGAGACCAAAATGAAAGTGTGGGCTTTACTCCATAGACTGGATAATGAATGGGGTATGTGTCCGAGGTGGGGGTCAGGGGGAAGGAGGAAGGCAGATGGCACTAGGGGTGAAGGGGAATGAGTACCGCTGGGGAATGGGTGGAAAGAAATATGAGAAACATTCTACGCTATATGGTAAAATTAGGAAGTTATCATTCATTCCATAGAAATTGTGGATTGTTCTCAAAGGTGAAATGTATAAAGTTTCATGAAGTTTTTTGTTAACATGTTCTTTTACATTATTGCTTTTCTCAACTTGTTTTCTTGCTGATGACTTTTTTTGTGGATACTACATTAACAGTTAAAGATTAATAGAAACTCATTTGACTCATTAAATGGAATTTGGACACAGTGATCCCATCAATGTTGAGAACAGGGAGTACATAGTGATTGCTTTTTAAAAAAATATACATTATATACAATAATTCTGAAAATACCAATGTGAAAACTTCACAGAAGCTGAAAAAATTCAATGCCTCATGGTTGAATAAGTAGGCTAAGTACAAGGTTGTAAAGGCCAATTGTTAAAGAATGGGGCTAACGAGGGTCAAAAATCTTTGCTGAAGTCACTGGAAAAGGTGCTCAAACAGTTGTTGCTAGGATACTCACAAGAATTTACCATTTCTGTGGCCAAAAAAGTTGATTTGCCTGGTTTGTACATGAAAATCCGTGGTGGCCAGCTAGGGCACTGTGGTTCTTCCTGCGTGAATGACAGGAAGCGGAAGTTGGCTGCCAACCATGTGTCTTCAGGCAGAAACCTGGCAGTGTGCCCCATTATATTACCTGTTGTGAGACGGGCTATTTTGGTTTCGGTCACATTGCCTGAAAGATAAGGAATTTCAGGAATTCTGCTGAATACCTCTGAAATGGAATCCAAAACAATGGGCCTTTCATGGAACCCTAAAGGGTTGACATTTGGAGAATGATTTTAACTTGTTTTCTGTGAGCCGACCATGTGGTGTGGAGGTGTTGGTTCCAGTGAAAACTTTGGACCTGGGGAATGGGGGCTGATATTCTGAAACTGTCAGAACTAAGTCTGCAAATATATGTTGCCATCACATTTATTTGGGAATGAAGTTTGTTAATGTTTGGTTTTTAGTTCTCACTTTTGACTCTTGTTTTCACTATTTTAGACCTTTTTTTGGGCTTGGCATCGCAAGGGCTGCCAGCCCTTACTTGGGGTCTTGGGCGTGGGTCAGGAGGCAAGGAAGTGTTTTGAGGCGTATTTTCATCAGTCCTTTCTCAAGTCTGCCTGTCTGGAGGTTTGTAAGAATGTGGAGATTAATGTGTAGAAAAGTGCTTTGAGAAACAAAGTTTTATAGAACTGCAAGCCATTTTGATCATGAATTTGGGGTATTTCTGGTGGTAGGAACAATTATTGTTTAAAGGTGAAATTAATGGCATTTCTAGAAGGAAAGCATAATGCAACTGATGAAAAGCTAATTAATTTACCTGCTTTATGTTTGTTTGTTTGTTTCAGCTTCTTTCTGTGGTTTTAGTACATGGGGTTTAAAGGATTGGGGATCTAAATCTCTTTTTCTGTAGGTATTTATTTTTCTTTATATTCACAGGGAATAAGGACTGAGAAATAAATATGCCTTTAGCTGATATGGCTGGAACATTCAAAAATTAATCTCACAAAATGAGATTTCTGGTTGTTTTGCCCTCTTCTTATAACCAATAGCTTTATGAGCAGCACAGAAGAGGGCTGGGCGTGAACTCCAACTCTGTATTTTAGCCCTTTGATCTTGGATAACATTTCTAGGCTCTGAGCTGGAGATTATTTCCCGCCTCGTAGACTAGTGTCATGATCAAATGAAATACTAAATGTGTGGAAACAACTCTGCATAGCAGAAGGTTGGTAAATGGTGGGCAATATTCTTATTATTTGAATTGGTGATAATTATCGTTAATAAAAGATATTCCATTGACCATTGTCATATACCAGGCACTATGTTAGGTGATATGGAGGATTCACAGAGTACTATAAAATACAGTTCCTGAGATTAAGTAGCTTGTACATAACTTAGGTAAAGAAGTCTTAGGTAAAAGATAACTGATAAAATATGTCATATGTGGGTAGCAAATGAGAGGGAAGATAAAATCGTTCGCAATTTTGTGGGATGCTTAAGGAGGTTTTTCTAGGAAGCTGGCCCTTGAAAATTGGGACAGTATAGATGGGTAGGAAGAATGAAAGGTTATTTCAAATGGAAGTGGGTCTCTGATTTCCCTATTCCTTGCCTCTCTCACCCTCCTTTCCTCCATCTCTCCCTATGTAGCATAGCATTAAGGGTAGGAAAAGTGTTAGCATTTTGGCCTTACTATTTAGCCACTGTGTAACCATGGGGATATAACCATCCTAAATTGAATTCTTTGTATCTACAATGGAAATAAGAATAGAATAGATTTCAGTTACAAGATGACAAGGGAAAAAAAGTTA
Organism: Ateles fusciceps; assembly: GCA_036589455.1. Taxonomy (NCBI): domain Eukaryota; kingdom Metazoa; phylum Chordata; class Mammalia; order Primates; family Atelidae; genus Ateles; species Ateles fusciceps. The sequence continues at coordinate 4,098,024 of JAZHEH010002229.1, forward strand.
CAACACAACAATATTTATTCAGTATCAGTTACTTATTTAATAAGTCCCTACTCAAATAATCCTCCACGTTTAAACCTAGCATTGGTTCCCTCCAATTGGGTTCTCTCCAATGCATTAACTCCTGTGACTTCCTGATAATGTAAATGTTTGACAGTACGATGCAATCAAAATGCACATCCATTGTGAAATGTCAAGTCTTGAAAAAGAGACGGGATTTCCTGAAGTTCATGAAAGTGATTTTGAAGACTTGATAAAAACTCTTTCAAAGCCACTGATAAAAGTGTTTGTGTGTGTGTGTGTGTGTGTGTGTGTGTGTGTGTGTGTAATTCTTACAGAGTGCTTACCATGCCTCATCTACTGTTCTAAGCACTTTACATGTGTTCATTTACTCTTCCTTACAATCTTATGTTGTAGGTACTATCGTAATTCACAAGACAGGCAAAGAAGCAGAAGCACACGGGATCCAAACCAGGGCAGGTTGGCCCGAGAACACATGCAGTTCATCACCACTCTCCACTGCCTCTATTTAGTTCAGTTAGTAATTGACAAATAACAGAAAATCAAAAGGGAGGAGAATGGGTACGTCAATGGAGATTTCCAAAGGATAAAGAAAGATCTTGTAAAAAAATTAGTACAGGCTGTCAACTAAGTGTGTACATACTGGTTAGGACCATAGGCTCTGGAGTCAGACTGCTTGAGCTTCACTGCTCCTTAGCTGAGTGACCCTAGACAGATTACTCAACATCTCAGTTCCTCGGTGCCTTTGTGTATACAGAGGAGATAATAGTATCTACCTATAGCATTGTGATATAGCTTATGTAACTAAAATACCTATAACCTCACCTGACAAGTAGAATATACTCAGAAGTGTTAATTATTACTAAAACTAACATTAGTAAAAAATGACCCTCTTTGTGATTATCTTCTACAAACCAGATATCCTCTCCTCTCTCTATAGAAGGATTAGCTAGAGGAGAGGGTGGCAGCTTCCAGCTGCATTAGAGCCTCATGGGCAACCTAGGGAACATTTCTACATGGTTCTAGGCAGAGGCAGATTAGCCACCGGGAGAGGAACTGAAGGTGCTGGGAGGGGGCAGGGTAGGAGGGTGCATGTGAGGAGTGAATGAAAGCACATTTATTGTAGCTGCAGAGCTGCACCAGAGCTTAGGGACATATGCTGGCATCAGCTCCACTCCTGAGAATTGCCCTTGTGCATCCTCTACATTGGCAGGAGGCTGGCACTGGGAAAACCAGTGACTGATGACCTCTGTGTTTAATTTCTGCTATATTTTGAGCTCCAATAAAGCAGTTATTTCTCCTACATTATCTTTATAAGTTAAAGAATCTATAAACGCTTTCCAAAATTTATTTATTTATTCATTTATTTACTGAGACAGAATCTTGCTCTGTTGCCAGGATGGAGTGCAGTGGCTCGATCTCGGCTCACTGCAACCTCTGCCTCCCGAGTTCAAGCGATTCTCCCACCTCAGCCTCCCGAGTAATTGGGACTACAGGCATGTGCCACCATGCCCAGCTAATTTTTATATTTTTAGTAGAGATGGGGTTTCACCATGTTAGCCAGGATGGTCTTGATCTCTTGACCTCATGGTCTGCCCATCTCAGCCTCCCAAAGTGCTGGGATTACAGGCTTGAGCCACTGAGCCCAGCCTTGCAAATTTAATGTATGCTAATGTTTGATAATAATGAGCTATGGTAATATATCATCTAATTTCAATATTCTCCACTTATCTTCAGTAGAAAAGATTCTGTACTTAGGTCAGAAAACAATATAATTTTTTCATATCAGGTAAACTTTTACAGACTTCTGATCCTACTTGTGATATCTCAGGAAATGTTTCTCGCTCTTAGAAATCATTTACTTTCTCAGAAAGAGAACTACTCATAAAGAGCATTAAGTTGTATCTGAAAATAACTTGTAACTTCAAGCACAAATAACCCACTGAAGCCTATAATATGTGTGCTGTAAGTAAAATGGTAAAACACAAGTTTATTCTTGTTTATTCTGCCAACTACAGTGAAGATTGTGTTTTACATGCCATAGAAAAATTGTGACAAAAATTAAAAGAATATGCAAATGTCGCACTTTTGATTTTTCTGTAGTTTTGCTACTTGAGAAGATAGAGCATGATGACATCCGCAATAAAACATTGAAGATTACAGATTTTGGGTTGGCGAGGGAATGGCACAGGACCACCAAAATGAGCGCAGCAGGCACCTATGCCTGGATGGCCCCCGAAGTGATCAAGTCTTCCTTGTTTTCCAAGGGAAGTGACATCTGGAGGTGAGCCTTTCCTTTTGCAAACATCTGCAGAAACTGCTTATTATGCATTATTTCAGTGAGTCTCAAAGTATTCAGTAATTCTCAGCATAGGCCTTTCTGAATAAATTTTTATGGTTTTGATCAAAATAATTGTAATGACAACGGAACAGATAATTTGAGGTTTGTATTGTCATACGACTCCATTTCAGAGGAGGACTTTCTTGCTAAATCATAAGTTTAGTTAAAACTGGTTAATTTGTATTAACACCAAATGCCCAAGATTTTGTAGGATGTGCCTGTGAATAAAAGTGAACGTTCCATGATGCAGTCATGGCTCATTACAGCTTCAACCTCCAAGGGTCACATGACCCTCCCGCCTCAACTTCCTGGGTAGCCAGGACCACAGGTGTGCACTACCATGCCTGGCAAATTTTTTTGTCTGTGTAGAGAAGCTTGTGGGGGGAGAGTTGTCCCACTATGTTGCCCAGGCTGGTCTTGACTTTCTAGGCTCAAGTGATCCACCCACCTCGGCCTCCCAAAGTGCTGAGATTACAGGTGTGAGCCACTCCACCCAGCCTGAATTGACATTTTTAATAAACTTTTAACTACTTGTGACTCACAGACAATATTAGCATGGAAGAAGTTTGAGAAAAAAATTTAGACCAATCCCTTCATTTTATAGATTGCTTCATCTAAAGATTAAATAAAGCCTCCTATTTGAAGACTGGGAGCTGCCCTCAAATGGATCACCAGGTTATTTTGACTTTCCATCCAGCTTTTCTCATTAGAAAGATGCGAACAGTTACAAAACAGCAAAGAAAAATCACACTGTTTAATAGTTAGGATACATCTAGAACTTACTTGCCATTGTTTAATGCTCACAAAATCCTGCTAATAAAGAAAATATGGTGCATATACACCATGGAATACTACACAGCCATAAAAAGAGTAAAATCATGTCCTTTGTAACACAGATGCAGCTGGAAGCCATTATCTAAGTGACTTAATGTAGGAATAGAAAATCTAATATCACATGTTCTCACTTATAAGTGGAAGCTTAACATTGGGTATGCAGGGACATAATAGTGGCAACAGTAGACACTGGGGACTAATAGAAGGTGAAGGGAAGGAGGGGGGAAAAACCAACTCTTGGGTACTATGCTCAGTACTTGGGTGACGAGGATCATTTTTTACCCTAAACCTCAACGTCACTTGACATACCCAGGTGACACTTGCACATGTACTCCCTATATCTAAAATGAAATTTGAGAAAAATTTAAAAAAAGGAATAGATGTAAAAACCAAAATAAAATCCTGTGTTAATTATTAAAATTCCATTTTTTTTTAGTTTTTAACAGGTTTGGTGAGATATGATTCATGTACCATGCAACTGATGCGTTTAAATTATGCAATTTGATGGTTTTTGTATATTAGTAAGTTGTGTGTCCATCACCTCAATCGATCTGAGAACATTTTCATTATGGCAGAAAGAAAACCTGTCACCCCTTATTCATCAACCCCAATTCCCCCTGCCATCTCAGCCCTAGGCAACCACTCATCTATGTTCCTTATCTTTAAATTTGTTTATTCTGAACACTTTATGTAAGTGGAATCTTAGAACACTCCTTTGTGACTGGCTTCTTTCACTGAGCATAATGATTTGAGGTTCATCCATGTCACAGCATGTATCAGTACTTCCTTCATTTTTATGGCTTAATAATAGAGTATTTCTATACTACATTTTGTTTACCCATTTATCTGTGCATGGACATTTGGGTTGTTCCCAATTTTTGGGGGTTGCAAATACAACTGATAACAAACATTCATGAACACATTTTTGTGAGGACGTGTGTTTTCAGTTTCCTTGATTGTATATCTAGGAGTAGTGAGATTGCTGGGCCATATGGTAATTCTGTGTTTAATCCTTTGAGGAACCACTAGACTGTTTTTCAAAGTGACTGCACCTTTTTTTATTCCCACTAGTAGACTGTCAGGGTTCTGATTTCTCCCTGTCACTTGTCATCTGACTTTTTGATTCTGGCCATCCTTTTAGGTGTAAAGTGGTATCTCATGGTTAAAGTTATAGTTTGGGGGTTTTGTTGTTGCTATTGTTTGCTTTTTGCTTGATTCACATAAAAGAAAACTAGGTGGCTGGGCACAGTGGTTCATACCTGTAATCCCAGCACTTTGGGGGGGCCAAGGTGGATGGATCACCTGAGGTCAGGAGTTTGAGACCAGCCTGACCAGCATGGTGAAACCCTGTCTCTACTAAAAAATACAAAAATTAGCTGGTCATTGTAGCAGGCACCTGTAATCCCAGTTACTCGGGAGGCTGAGGCAGGAGAACCACTTGAACCTGGGAGATGGAGGTTGCAGTGAGCCGAGTTTGCTCTGTTGCACTCCAGCCTGGGTGACAGAGTAAGACTCTGTCTCAAGAAAGAGAGACAGAGAGAAAGAGAGAAAAGAAAGGAAAGAAAGGAAGGGAGGGAGGGAGGGGAAGGAAGGAGAGTGAGAGAAGAAAGAGAAGAAAAGAGAAAAGAAGGAAAACTGGGACAAGAGAGGAAAAATACTTGCCAAGAGTCCATTGCGTGTAAGTGCCAGAACCTTATAAGAACCCAGATCTGTCTGGCTCTGAAATGCATGCTCACCAAAAATTGTTTTTCCTTTTAGATCTTTGGATACACTAGAAGTTACTCCCTCAGATTCACACATGAAGTCAGTGGCAGATCACCCTGTCAGTAAAAGTTCCATAAAACCACTTTACATTTAAAGCTTATCTTCTGCATTTAAAATTATGATTTAATTGTTCTATTTAAATCTTCTAAGGAAATTATTAATTAGATCAGGGGTCCTATAGTGTCTTAGGGCCAGTTTGAAAAATACAAGTGCTTGAGCCTCACCCCTGGATGAATTAGACTCTCTACTGGTGAAGGCTGAGCATATGTGTTTTTGTAAACTGTTAAATGTATTTTTGTTGATTTAATTACAGTAATTTTCAAACATGAAAATATTAAATTACACAAGTGACACTGGCTATCTTTTTAAGATATAATACTTCAAGACTCTAAAACTATTAAAACACATCATAAATCAATTTTACATGTGAAATAATGTATTTAAGACTGTGAGATCTTATTATAAACTATGCTTTTATTAGAAACTATGTAATTGCGAGGTATACGAATGCTGTGCAGTCATGCTCTATAGCACTCTTGTCTATCGTAAACATAGAGGAGAATCAAGAAGTAAGCAAAAAAGAAGGAAAAGAAAGTTGCTAAAACTAACCAAAATATGGGTCTTCAAGCCCCATACACTCTCTAGAGAAGTCACCTCTCAAAACTGATTTATTTACAAAGTGCGATGATCTGATTTTCATTAAAAACAGAAGATACCAATGGTCCACTGTATCTAATGTGTTTTTCTTTCCGTCACCTACTCTTCAGCTGACATTTTTTCCTGATACTAGCTTGGCATCCCTCTCCCCCTCTTCTAATTAACTCAAGTCCCTGATATAGGAAGGCATAGTGTTTGCATATGGCCTGTGCACATCCTCCCATGTACATTAAAGCATCTCTAGATTACTTATTATTACCTAATACAATGTGAATGTGGTGTAAATGGTTGTCATTCTGTATTGTTTTTAAAGTCGTTTTGTTATTTTTTATTGTTGTTTTTTCTGAATATTTTCCATCCATGGTTGCTTGAACCTGCGGATGTGGAGAGCTGACTGTATTATGAAAAGGACTAAGAAACTACTGCTTTCTGGAGCCGCTTAGTTGAAGGGGTCAAACATCCCCTGCGTATCTCCAGAACCCATTCATATACAAAAGCACATTGTAGGATATCAGGATAGGCAAGAGCAGAGCAGGTCATCTCTTTGAATTATAGACACCATTGCTGTAAATTCTCTTTTTATATTTCCATAAAAAAAAGTTTCATTCAAAAAACATTGCTTTACCTATGCAGTGCTAGGGATCGGCAACTTTATATTTCTTGATTTTCTTCTCTTCCCTTCATTCTAACAGTTACTATACTACAAGGTAACTGTTTTATGCACTTACATATTGTTTTCTAATTTTTTTTTTTTTTTTTTTGAGACAGAGTTTCGCTCTTGTCACCCAGGCTGGAGTGCAATGGCATGATCTCGGCTCACTGCAAGCTCCACCTCCCAGGTTCAAGCAATTCTCCTGCCTTAGCCTCCGGAGTAGCTGGGATTACAGGCATGCACCACCATGCCCAGCTTATTTTTTGTATTTTTAGTAGAGACAGGTTTCTCCATTTTGATCAGGCTGGTCTCAAACCCCGACCTCAGGTGATCCACCCACCTCAGCCTCCCAAAGTGCTGGGATTATAGTTATGGGCCATGGCACCCAGCCGTTATCTAATTTTTACAGCTCTTATCATTGTCCTGGTTTTGTAGGTTAAGTAGTCCAGGCACAGAAAAGTTAAGAAATTTGCTTAGAGTTGTAAAACTACTAAGAAGCAGACTTTAGGTTCAGGACTGAGATCCATGACTCCTGACACCACAGCCCCAAGTCATTACACTTCTTGAGTTCTCAGGAGACAGCTTCATCATACTATCTTCTACCCAGTTTAAGAGAAGAGAAAATTACAGTATACTTTAGAAGTAGTTCCATTGAAATAGTTACATTTTTTTCACACTGATTTTTTCATGGGCTAAGCCCTCCTCTCTTTGGAAAAATGATCTATCCTAGATTATTCATTTCCTGAAACTTCCAAGAAGCAAAGTTACCTGGCTATTTTTTTAGTTTTGTTATTTGTTAATAGGAATTTTTTTAATTTAGAAAATTTTAATTATTCCATGTAAGAATTTTTTTTGTTTTTGTTGAATGATCTATGAGTTGTTTACTTATGTTTGAAATTATGAATGTGTCTCCTCTAATGCAAATTATTTAAAATTTGATAATTTTAAGAAAATTATCAAAAGGAAGCAGATAAGCTTTGGAAAATAATGATTTCAACTTTAGCTAACAGTTATAGCACTGTGTAATTTACAAGTAGTGCATTATATGCATTATATATTTCGTTTTTGAAATAAAACCGTGTTTTGAGATGGTAGAGAGTGTCTCACTGTTGTTTGATAGAAGAGTTCACTGAAGATCAGCTTTAAGGGCCTTGTGAGGGAGAAATAGCTAGTGAGCAAGCAGTAATACCAGCAAAGCTGAAACTCAGGTTGAAATCGAGTTTTTTTCAGTGGTGCTCTGGGATTCTTCAGAGCACAAGTCTGGGACTCAGCCTTAGGGCTCAAATACCTCTGCTTAGGGCCCCTGGAACCTTAGATGGTGTATCCCTGAGGCCATTGTTTGGCAAGTCCTGTTGTTTTCTAGATTCTTTTTCTTATATTTTTATTGTGTAGTCATTAGTACCAGTAGGAACTAATGAAGAAGGCTTTAATTTGAAAATGATCATCTCCAGGGATGACATGGAGTTCAGCACTTTGCAGATTAGGTCTTCAGAGCAGGCTTCTTTCCATTGTGTTGTGATGTGAATCTCCACCTCCCTTAAGGTGAGAAGATAGTCAAATGATTACTGTCATCCTTCTGTCTATTATCTTTCAAAGTATGCTTAAAGATTATGTATAACCAACACATGTCAGAAATAATTCAGTGGCCTCTAAATTTCACAGTTTTTAAAAAGTTAAAGCTAATGAGGTTTTAAAAGATTAGGAAAATGAATAGAGCTTCAATAGTTACATTACTAGAATTGAAGAGAAAACCAAATATGACTGTTCCTTTTAATTCATTTTTATTTTATTTATTTATTTTTGAAACAGGGTCTTGCTCTGCCACCCACGCTGGAGTGCAGTGGTGCAGTCACAGCTTACTGCAGCCTCATCCATCTGGGCCCAAGTGATTTTCCCACCTCAGCCTTCTGAGTAGTGGGACTACAAGCACCTGCCACTATGCCCAGCTAATTTTTGTATTTTTTTAGAGACAAGTTTTACCATATTGCCCAGGCTGGTCTTGAACTCCTGAGCTCAAGCATTCTGCCCACTTCACCCTCCCCAAATGCTGGAATTACAGGCGTGGCCACCACGCCCAGCTATTTTTATTTTTTAATTGACATAAGAATTGTACATATTTATGGGGTACGTAGTGATGTTGCAGTACATGTAATGTATGGTGATCAGATCAGGCTAATTAACATATCCATCATCTCAAACGTCAATTGTTTGTGTTGGGAACATCTTCTCTTCTAGCTATCTGAAACCATCTAATATATTATTGCTAACTGTAGCCATCTTACAGTGCAATAAAGCAGGAGTACTTATTCCTATTATCTGGCTGTAATTATGTGTCTTTTTTTTTTTTTTTTTGAGAGAGTCTTGTTCTGTCACCTGGGCTGGAGTGCAGTGGCATGGCATGTCTTGGCTCAGTGCAACCTTTGCCTCCTGGGTTCAAGTGATTCTCTTGCCTCAGCCTCCTGAGTATCTGGGACTACAGGCATGCGCCACCACGCCCAGCTCACTTTTGTATTTTTAATAGAGGTGGGGTTTCACCATTCGGGACAGGCTGGTCTTGAACTCCTGACCTCAGGTGATCCACCCGCTTTGGCCTCCGAAAGTGCTGGGATTACAGAGGTGAGCCACCGTGCCCTGTGTCTTTTAATAAGACACTGTTTCTTACATGCTTATGTGTTTCAGTCTGAAGTCAAGTGAATCAACTGGAGTGACTCTTATTCTTTAAATTTACTTAACAAAAGATATCTGAGTGTACTTTATGTTTTGAAGAAGAATAAGAGAAAACTAACATACTGACTTGGATAGCAGAAGAGAATAAATATGTACAATGCAGAAGGCTTGTGCCTATGCCCCTGTGTACTAAATGGAATTTTGGATACCTCAGTCTGTGGTATGGATGTGTTTTGAAATTCAGCCCTTCATTGTAAACATTCATTTAGAAATCCTCTTCTGTGCCTTTGCTTGTTCTTGTTTGTGACTGCATCTGCATCACGTGTGATGATGCTTTGGAGAACTCAGTGACTGCAGTTGTGCCTTGTTTTTTATTCCCGTTTCACCCTGGCTTCCTTCATTACAAAAAGAGACGTATGTGCTGCCAGCAGGTGTGAGGGGACCCACACTGATTTCTTTCTGTTCCTTACTGTTCAGCAATATGGTGGAAACATTAGTAACACGTCTAAATATAAGGGAGACAGAGAAACAGTTTCAAAAAACTATTTAAAAATAATCAGCATGATTCCATGTCAGTCCTGTGGCATGCACCATGAGACTTCTGTGGGGCTGTGTCCTAATAATCCTCAGGAGGTTTTAAGTCTGGGAAAAATGAGATAGAAGGAAAAACAGCAAAACAGCCACATTACTCCTAAATGGTGACCTGGTTCTGGACCCTGTTTAATTCAATTATGTACTACTCTTACGCTTTCCTATTCATTAAGTGGTTTTAATTCCTAGAATGGATGCATACTTGATTTCTGGGATGGAATGTATGTGCATGTGTTTGAATTGTTGATGGGAAGAATCTACCTCCCACCTTTGGATGTCTTCCACTTAGGGGTTTTTCTGGAGAAGAGTGTCCTATTAGGAGTGGATGAGGGTACTGAAGTATTTATCTCACTAAGTGCATCATAAGGAGAAGACACCATGTAGCCCATTGAACATATGAAAACCTTGCTTTCTAGCTATGGAGTGCTGCTGTGGGAACTGCTCACGGGAGAAGTCCCCTATCGGGGCATTGATGGCCTCGCCGTGGCTTATGGGGTAGCAGTCAATAAACTCACTTTGCCCATTCCATCCACCTGTCCTGAGCCATTTGCCAAGCTCATGAAAGGTATTTTTTGTGTGTGTCTTTGTGGGGACTAGAATTTCTCATTAGAATATCCTTTTTAAAAAACAAACAAAAAAGCAATTTCTGTGACGCTGATTTCCAAGTACTTTTAAGCAACCCTAGTATTTTAAGAATTAGAATCCGAGTCTTTGATCTAGAATATCTGGTAAAGTTTTGATGAACTAAATAGCTTAAATACAATCCAGTTTTATCAGTGACTTATTTATGTAAAAAACTCAACTGAATAATAATCAAGTTTTCACAAAGTACATGAGTAGAGTTCAAATACGGTATTGAACTGGCTCCAAATCTGCTATTTTAAATTTGACTTAGTGATCAGAAATGCCTTATGGTCTTAACAGGCGTGATTTTGCCAGGACTATGTCTATCTGATTCTTATCTTTTAAAAATTGTTAACTAACTCTTTTTGTAAGCCGCAAGGTACCTTCCCTCATTGTTAGACCATTTTTTTAAGAACTTCTTTTGTGGATATAACATTTTAGAGACTTTGTTTGAGTTACATGACTCCATATCAAATCATCTGGTTATGGTGGCTTAACCCCCTGAAACATGGTGTCCATAGTAAAGCACGGGAAGCAGACATCCATTTATTAAATGCGGTGTAATATAGACAGCACCCGCCTTCTCTGCTAGTCATTATTATGCATGCCTGTGATGTGGACACTGGGTAAAATAAACGATTCAAACTATTGCCAATGGATTTTTAAAATCTTGAGGAGCAGATACTATAAATGGAGAAATGACAAGTGTTACGTTAAAATACACTTCAGTGTAAAACATTTCTTAGCCATGCTGATGTCTTGGGTATAATCTGAACTGTGTTGTGAGATGGAATTAATGTGATTCTTGTTTATTTTAGAATGCTGGCAACAAGACCCTCATATTCGTCCATCGTTTGCCTTAATTCTTGAACAGTTATCTGCCATTGAAGTGGCTGTGATGACGGAGATGCCTCAAGAGTCTTTTCATTCCATGCAAGATGACTGGAAACTGGAAATTCAACAAATGTTTGATGAGCTGAGAACAAAGGAAAAGGTGAGAGAGATTTGTTAATAGCATAATGTATTCAAATTTATGAAAATTGGAAAATATGAGGCAAGAAGCACTGTTAGCATTATTCTAAAATATTTTTAGATATCAATATTTGTTGATCACTTTCAGGTTAAAAATAAAAGCAAAACAGAAGTGTACTCAATATGTATAATTGGGGAAAATGCCCTTTTATTAGAGAAACTTTCAAAGGAAAAGAGAGAGAGTGAATAGCGTAATAAACACTCTGTATGCATTAATCGGCTTTACTTATTGTCATTATTTTAACATTTTATTTGTTTCCCTTCCCCATTATCTGTTAATACAGAATGTATTGATACAAGGTATGTCCTAGGCATTCCCCAAAATACAAAATGTTTTCTTAAAAATGAGATTTAAGGAAGTGTCTGTGGGAGATTGTTTTGAGTTTCAGTGTTAAATGCTGTTTTTCTTACTACATCCTAGGGACAGTGCCAGAGTCCTAGGACTTAGAGATGGATGTGGCATTTGTAACCTTGAATGGTCCTTTGAATGCCAGGCTAGTGATTTGGACCTTGCTGACAATTTTTAAAAAGGGGCTCCATATAATCTCTTGAAGCCAGACATTGAAGCAGAAGCTCCTCTCCACTCTCCCTGTGGCTTCCCTCCTTCTTTCCCTTATTTATGATAATGGGATCACTGTTCTCCCAGGAACCTAGTCTCAAGGGTCTTTTTACAATGTTCCTGTGGTCTTCTGTGTGACAAAGACCATCAGTGGCAATTTTCTGTCCCAATCCCTGCCACCCCCCTACTCATCACCAGCATGGCTGCTGGAGCATCCTCACTAGGCGCTCTGTGTCCAGCCTTGCTTCCCTCATCTGTCCCCTTCTTTTTCTAAAATGCAAATCTGATCAGCTCTGCTTCCATTGCCCACTTTTTTGCAATGTTCACTCCCTTTCTCCTTACATATTTTGCCTACATTTCCACTACCTCTGTCCCCTGCCATACTGAATTTCTTCCAGTCCCCATGATGTCATACTCCTGGCCCATAGCCTTGGCACATGTTCTTTCCTCTGCTGAGGCTCCTGTTTCCTCCCTAGCTTCTGTGCCCACTTCATGAGTGGTGGCCCCTCCATTCTCAGTCCCTGATAACTCCCTCCCCTACTCTACTCCACCAGGTAAACTGTGGGTGATCAGAGTGTCCTGTGCTTTTCTTATCATGGCAGTTAAGTCATACTGTATTAATAGTTGCTGATGTAATTGTTCTTGGTCTGTCCTTTCTGCTAGATAGTAAGTTCATGAACTATGTGTTTACATTCTTGTTCATTTGCATACACAGCATTGAGCATAGAACTCAGCACATGGCAGGCATTAAGTGAACCCAAGTACAGTTTGTTAATATACTCCTGATAACTATTTTAATAGTTGAGATATTGGCGATTATCATTATTATTACTGTTTTAATGAGCAATGAATTTTAAAGTGTATACTGTTATGATTCCTGTTATGAACCTTATGCTGTAATAGAGGCATATGACTCAGCTGTTCCACTTCCACTTATAGATTCTTCAGAAACTCACACATGTGCACAAGGAAACATGCTTGTTCACTTAAGCATCATTTGTAATAGTGCAAAGCTGAAAACAACCCCAATATCCATTAACAGGGGAATAGATACCTAAACTGTTATATTCTCAGGCAATGGAAATCTGTTTAGTTCAGTAAGTCCTCGCTCAATGTCGTGGATAGGTTCTTGGAAACTGTGACTATAAATGAAATGATGTATAATGAAACCAATGGTACGACAGGCTGATTGATATGACAAGAGTTAAGTTTTGACGGCATATTTCTGGTCACAAAAACATCTCCAAACTTTGAAATAAAGACCAAAGCCCTTCTAATATTAAACATTGAAACAAATGTGAGCTATACATAACATTTAAGAATGATTAATGACTGGGTGCCGTGGTTCACACCTGTAATCCTAGCACTTTGGGTGGCTGAGGCAAGTGGATCACCTGAGGTCAGGAGTTCGAGACCAGCCTGGCCAACATGGTGAAACCCCATCTCTACTAATAATACAGACATTAGCCAGGTGTGGTGGTGCACACCTGTAATCCCAGCTACTTGGGAGGCTGAGGAAGGAGAATCGCTTGAACCTGGGAGGCAGAGGTTACAGTGAGCCAAGATTGTGCCATTGCACTCCAGCCCCTGGGCGACAAGAGCGAAACTCCATCTCTTAAAAAAAAAAAGAAAGAAAGAAAGATTAATAAAAATAAGTAAGAGAATTATTATTTGCCCAATTATTCTAGTTCAAGGTCTCAGGTGGCTGGAACCTGGAGCCTCTCCCAGCAGTTCAGGAACCAGCCCTGAACAGGACGCTGTCCCATCACAGGACGCGCTGACACCCACACTCACACTAAATCACACCAGGACCGTTTAGACTTGCCAGTGCACCTAAGGCACACATCTCTGAGATGTGAGAGAAAACACATACAAACATGCGGAGAATGCGTAGGCTCCCCCGCAGACAGTGGTGTGGGTTGGGCATTGGTTTTTTTCTCATCCATGTGATGATGAAACAATGTTATTTCAGGACCTGCTGTTAAAATGAATGAACTTTAGTAAGGTGTTCCAATGAGGTGAAAACTAAACATAAAACTGGGTGGAAAAAGAGAGTTGCAAAAGAACATTATATACCATTTTTATAAGTGTATGAGACACACAAAACAATACTATTCGAATGTATGAGAAGGCTAAAAGTATCGACTCTGGAAGGATGCCCACCAATTTAAGAATAGCCGATCTAGGGAGGGAGGGGATAAGATTAGACTATGATGTACTTGGGGCTTTAGAACATCTGAAACAGATATGGTAAAAATGTAACATCTGTTAAATATGAGTGCATGGGTATTTGTCATTCTCTCTAATTACAGTATATTTAAAATATTTTATAATGTAAAATGATTAAAAATAATGGTTAGGGAAAAAAAATACAAGCCACTAAAGTCATTTATTTTTTGAAATGGAGTCTCCCTCTTGTTGTCCAGGCTATAGTGCAATGGCGTGATCTTGGCTCACTACAATCTCTGCCCCCCCGGGTTCAAGCGATTCTCCTGCCTCAGCCTCCCAAATAGCTAGGATTACAGGCATGCACCACCATGCCCGGCTAATTTTTGTATTTTTAGTAGAGACGGGGTTTCATCATGTTGATCAGGCTGGTCTTGAACTCCTGACCTCAGGTGATCCGCCCATCTTGGCCTCCCAAAGTGCTGGGATTATAGGCGTGAGCCACCGCGCCCAGCCTAAAGTCATTTTTTAAAGCAGACATATGAATAATTCCCTATGTTTCTTAGATTTTTCAGTATTTGGTTACATTGAAAAATGCACAACAGTTAAATAAATGCAACTTAAGACCATGACACCATTAATGAGTACTTAGAGTTGATAAATGAGAAATACCAATCCCATCTGCCCTGTTCTGCTCAGACACACAGAATTGCATCTGAGTACTAGCATCGTGTCTTAATGAGCCTCCCGGCGGGGGAGATGATGGGGAAGCCTAGGAATCTAAGCATAGGAAGAACACAGCAGCACACAAGGGGGTGGGGACTGCAGGGGCTACCCATGTGTGGGGAGGACTTTCAAGTAGAGAGGGAAGAAACCAGTTGCATGTTATTCCAGAGTTGAGCAGTAGGACCTCTGGGTGAATGCTGCAGGGATTGCAATCTGGTCTCCGAGTCAACAACTTGCGATCCCTTGGAGCTGGCTGGCCTGTTTCCTTCTCCAGGACGAGACTGAATGGGAAGTCTATATGGGATTCTGAAAAATATGATAGAGCACCCCCCTGACCCGCCACCACCAATCCTTTTCAAAAATATTCAATCTTTTGCGAATGCCAGAAGAGCAGCTTAGTGTGGTGGTAAAAACCAGGAACTCTGAGCCAGTTAGCCCTGTTGGCATTTGGGCTCTTGCTGCCTGCTGTTTTTGGGGTCTCTGACTGACTTTGTTACTTTCTGTACCTCCTCATCTTTGGAGCCATCACTGCAACCCTGTGTCCCTCAGGACTTGGGGGGTGAGGGGGTGCGCTTAAGTGAGTCCTGTATGCAAAGCAGCCAGAGTCCTGCTTCTTAGTAAATGCTAAGTTAAGTGTTAGCCTCAGAAAAAAGAAAGTGGTGATGTTTCACAGACGCTAGGTTTCCTAGCCCAGGCGTTCTTGGGAAACTGGCTCTAAAGAGTCAGGTTGGAACAGCACTGACTGGAACAGGTTTACATCCTGCGGTTCTTTGAAGCATTACTATCAATGATATCATTGACATGTTTCTTGGAAACTTTCATGTACTTTGTTGACTTAAAATGATACAGGAAAGACTTTAATTTGTTTTTTTGTTTTTTTATACTTCCCCAAATTGTTTCCAGGAATTCTAAAATTAGATGTTTAATTACAAAATGAAAAAGATTTTGAAGAACAGGGGAAGACTTTGAGAAAAAAAAATAAAGCTTCAAATCATAGAATCTAAAATTTGGGAGTGATGTAACTCCCAATTAGTTACTGGCTGGGTGTGATGGCTTGCAGCTGTAATCCTAGCACTTTGTGGGGGCCGAGGTGAGAGGACTGCTTGAGCCTGGTAGGTTGAGGCTGCACTGAGCTATGACTGCACTGCTGCACGCCAGCCTGTGTGACAGAGCAAGACCCTGTCTCAAAAAAAAAAAAAAAGAAAAGAAAAAGGAAAAAAACAAGAACATTTATTATTATTATTATTACTATCTGGAGCCAGAGTCTCGCTCTGTCACCCAGGCTGAGGTGCAGTGGCACGGTCTCAGCTCACTGCAACCTCTGCCTCCTGAGTTCAAGCTATTCTCCAGCCTCAGCCTCCCGAGTAGCTGGGATTACAGGTGCCTGCCACCACACTCGGCTAATTGTTTTTCTATTTTTAGTAGAGATGGGGTTTCACCATGTTGGCCAGGCTGATCTCAAACTCTGGACCTCAGATGATCCTCACCTTGGTCTCCCAAAGTGCTGGGATTACAGTTGTGAGCCACCAGGCTTGGCCTTATTTTAACCCATTTTAATTATATTTAGTTATTGGCAATTATTTATGAAACTGGAAGATACAGGCATCTCTAGTGAGTTCTTAATTGTATGTTATATTAAAATAAAAGCATGCTTTAAGAGTAGATGTCAGCTGTTTCTCCACTTTGAGATTTATGGTAATTTCTTTATTTTTTTGACTGATTTTTGAGCTATCATGTAGTAGTGTCTGTTTTTACTTTGTATTTTATTTTTGTGCATTGCTCCTTGAAATACAGCATTTATGATATCCTGTGAGCCTTTGGATTTACAATTAAAGCATATATAATCCTTTTTTATTGCCTTAAAAGTTTCCAGTTACATCTTTTTTGATGAAGTAAAAAGCACAGTATACGTGCCCTATCTCCCTTTCTTGTTCACTGATTGCTTAAGGTACGAGGCATCAGACTTGAAATTAATGGTCAGTAACTTGGCTGTGGTCTGTGTTATTCAGTAAGCCGTAGCCTCCGTAGACACTGGGTCCTCCCTAAACTCCTGGCTCCTTATCTCTGTGTGTCTGTTTTTGTGGATTTGGTGCATGCACCTGTCTGTGACCCCCCCCCACACAGAGGCATGCCTTGGTTAATGATTAACAGCCACTGCCAGGGATCTGGATTTGCCATTACCAGAGTGGCCTGTGCCAAGCAATTCAACAAATATTACTGCTAGTAATCTCATTAACTGAAAGAATTTTTTTGTGCTTCTTACTTTCTAAGCATTCAAAGGGTTCTAATACCCCCAGTTTTAAAATTTACTTTTGAATATGTTAAAATGTATTCAGAAGGAAGATTACTTTTGCTGCTTTCTCTTCAGTCTTATCTTTTTCACTTATCTCATCTTAGGCTAGTGATTTTTTTGTTTATTATTCATGAAGTTGTTGCACAGGGATTCGTGATTTAGCTTGGGGCCTGGAATTAAAAATGGTTTTTTATTCAATTACTGTCATAGCAACACACGGCCTAATTGAATTTGCTGTTCTTATCTCTTTCTCTTGCCGTCTCATTTAACAATAGCTAATTGGATTTATATCAACACCACTGAAAAGTATCTTAACAAAAAGGTTTAATGAGTTAGAAATTGAAAGTCGACTAGAAATTATCCTCTGCCTCCAAATACACTATAGTAGAACATCCAATTTGGACGAACTAGTTGAACAAAAGTTCCTAGTTAAAAAATGGATTACAGATTTTTTAACATGTAACATTTTTTCCCTTTTTTAAGTAATAATTTGTATCTGACACAATGTAATGAAGAAATAATCCATCTGCTCTATAAATAAAATCCAACTGATACATATTAGCTGAAGTGATTTAAATACCATTTGGTCTAAAATAAATCATTTCTCCTGCAGTTTGGCTTGTGAAATTTGTTTTAAAAAATAAATTTAAAGAAGGTTTCAGAACGGAATTTCAATCCACTTTGGTAGAATTACCATAAATTCAGAATCAGTTTGATCTGAATAAATAAATATCTTTATTATTAGCACTCCCTAGTCTCCTCTTGATATTGTCCCATTTATTTGTGGGACGATGGTCTTCTGTGTTTATTTTCTATGTGATAATTGTACTGACACATAGGCTCAGATTACTCTTTGAGTCCTTCTGTAAAAAGTCTAAGTCATTAGTAGATTTGAATTGCATCGTAGTCCCATGGTTTGGGTCTAGTTTCTTCCAGGAGCCCCAATCTTACTGTGTGTTTTCATGGATCAGCATTGTTGAAGTGGGCTTATTTAAACTGTGGTCTGCTTATTATATAAAGTAGGAAATGTTTGCGCAGTACTCATAGCTCTCAAAACTCACAGCCCAAAGCTTCACCTGAAAAGACACCTGCAGTTTCAAACAAAGACTTTGGTATTAGGGTATTCTAAGATTAAATTTGTCTGGAGCAGTGTAAATAAAAGCTTGCAGATGCCTTGATTTCTATGTGAATGCTTGATTTCTTAGCAGGGTAATTTAGAATAGAAAATA
Organism: Ateles fusciceps; assembly: GCA_036589455.1. NCBI lineage: Eukaryota > Metazoa > Chordata > Mammalia > Primates > Atelidae > Ateles > Ateles fusciceps. The sequence continues at coordinate 4,116,177 of JAZHEH010002229.1, forward strand.
GTTCAGTGCTACAAGGAATATTATGTCTCTGGTAAAGAACAGAACACATTTTATAGAAATGAAATAAAAATGGGGATATAATTTTAAAACTTTGTAGAGTTTTCAGTTTTACTGTGTAATATTTTTTTCTAGGAGAAATAAAAGTTTTTTTAATTCATAGATTTTCTGTTTCTCAGAAGTTCAGTACTTCAAAAATCAAAACCCAGAAGAGGTTGGTAAAATTAGTAAAATTAAACTAACTTTAATTAAGTATCATAACAGAGGAACTTTTATTAACTAACTCATGAGATCTGTTATAAAGTGATAATTTCCATACATCAGTGGGATCCTGAAAAGTTCTGTGTATACAGAATATATTTTCCTTTGGCTTGTAATTTTAGAGGTGGCTTCATTTTCATTTCCAACAGGCCTTCAACAGACTCCTAATACCTTAGCTTGATTTTCTCCCTTAATCTCTCCACCAAGATTTTTTATTCCCTAAGCAAAGTTGTAAATACCCTAAGGAAGTTCTAAGCAGTCTGAACTGCAATCTTGTATAACCAAAATAATGATGCTTTGGTTAATTGAGCTTGAACTTTTGGCTTTATTTTGAAATGGGTCATTCACATCTGCACTTTGTTGCGGTGTGTTAATGCATATTTTATGTGTCAGGTGAGAGATGAAGAGGGAGAAATGTTAAAAACCAAGTGTAGAAAATTTATGATGCCTCTTTTAGGATCATAAAACTAACAGAGGACAATGGCGGTTGTGCAGAGGCTGGGGCTTTCGTTTAAGTGAGTAATCCGCTGGAAAGGTTTCAGCTCGGATTGTCCTGACTGCAAAGACTTCCGTCCCTTGAGGACCCGAGTCAGCAGGGCTTGAGCAGAGGAAGAGGGAATTTCAGCTTCTCCTTGTGCACAGGCGCCGGTGGCCGAGGGGTTGCCACTGTGGTGTGATAGACGGATTCCATTCTTCCTGCTGGGAATGATCCCCGTGGGTGTGCGTCTTTGTCGCAGGAGCTGCGATCCCGGGAAGAGGAGCTGACTCGGGCGGCTCTCCAGCAGAAGTCTCAGGAGGAGCTGCTGAAGCGGCGGGAGCAGCAGTTGGCGGAGCGCGAGATCGATGTGCTGGAGCGGGAACTTAACATTCTCATATTCCAGCTCAACCAGGAGAAGCCCAAGGTCAAGAAGAGGAAGGGGAAGTTTAAGAAAAGTCGTTTAAAGCTCAAAGATGGACATCGAATCAGTTTACCTTCAGGTATGATCTTGCTTTCATGTTTTTGAAAGATTTTTGTGTGCCTTCCTTGTAATCGGTTTTCTCTGCTTATCAGAACCGGGAAAAAGATGTGGAAGTAACTTTGTGCAACAGTGACTGAATGAGGATCTTCACTCGCGGGCTTAGATTCATGGTTCTAATAGAACGGTCTAATGAGATTCCATGTAGGAAACAGTGTTAAGAGCACATCGTAGTCACAGCACACGAGGATCTCACTCTCAGCGTACTTACCTATTGATGGATTAACTGATTGACTCCTTTTGAAATTGAAGCAGAGCCGGGCGCGGTGGCTCACGCCTGTAATCCCAACACTTTGGGAGGCCAAGGCGGGCAGATCACCTGAGGTTGGGAGTTCGAGACCAGCCCGACCAACATGGAGAAACCCCGTCTCTACTAAAAATACAAAATTAGCTAGACGTGGTGGTGCGTGCCTGTGATACCAGCTACTTGGGAGGCTGAGGCAGGAGAATCGCTTGAACCCGGGAGGCAGAGGTTGCAGTGAGCCGAGATCGTGCTACTGCACTCCAGTGTGGGTGACAGAGCAAAACTCTGTCTCAAAAAAAAAAAAGAAAGAAAAAAAAATTGAAGCAGAACCTTTTTTTAGCTGATTGTACTGAACCAGCATCACATGGCATTGTGAAGATCCAAAACAACAAAACTCTTAATATTTCATCATTAAGTTCATTGCTTCCACAAGGATCTCTGATGTCATCTGGTATCTGGGACACTGATATTGTTGTGAGCACTTTCAACAAAATGTATCAAGTACTCTGAAGTACTTTCCCATGGGGGTTAAAATCCTTTAGGCACAAAAATCACCCGGTAAATCTAAAGAAGCTTTTTAAAACATTGTGAAAGCAACATAAAAGGATTACTAAATCCTTTTAGTAATGTGTTAGGAGAAACTAAAGAGAATTGGAAACATATCAATCAGTACATATAGATATTATTGGCTGATAATCAAAATTTATTGATCAACATAGCAGACATATATTGATTCACTAAATTAAGTTCTTTAATATTAAGTATTCTACTTGATGTAAAAAAAAATACCTCCATATTTTGTTTTGTGATTTTTTTTCTAGTATTAGAGCAGGATGATGGCAGAACAATGCAGATTTCACATTTATAGAATGTGTATGAAATATCTGTATGTCTATGTCTATACCTGTCTATGGGAATATGTACTATATATTAGAGTGCTCGGGTAGATTCTAGTGTTTTCCTAAGATGTTTGTTAATGGCATGGCAATTTGATTTAAAGTGCAACATGACAGTTTTGTTTTATGTTGAGTGTGTGTAATTGTCTTGTAAAATATGTATCATGAAACACTGGAAGCCTTGAAGCATTTAGGTTATTACAGATGTCCTCAGTTGATCAGAAAATTGCTAATTGATCAGAAAATTGCTAGTATGATGGCCAGTTGCAGTGGTTCACACCTGTAATCCCAGCACTTTGGGAGGCCGAGGTGGGTGGATTTCCTGAGGTCAGGAGTTTGAGATCAGCCTGGCCAATATGGTGAAACCCCCTGTCTCTACTAAAAATACAAAAATTAGTTAGGTGTGGTGGCGAATGCCTGTAATCTCAGCTACTTGGGAGGCTGAGGTGGGAGAATTGCTTGAACCTGGAAGGTGGAGGTTGCAGTGAGCTGAGATTGCACCATTGTACTCCAGCCTGGGCAACAAGAGTGAAAATCCATCTCAAAAAAAAGAAAGAAGGCTGGGCATGGTGGCTCACACCTGTAATCCTAGCATTTTGGGAGGCCAAGGCGAGTGGATTGACTTCAGGAGTTTGAGACCAGCCTGGGCCTCATGGTGAAACCCCATCTCTAATAAAATCCGCCCCCTAAAAAAAATTAGCCAGGCATGGTGGTGGGCACCTGTAGTCCCAGTTATGTGGGAGACTGAGGCAGGAGAATCTTTTGAACCCGGGAGACAGAAGTTGCAGTGAGCTGAGATTGTGCCATTACACTCCAACCTGGGCAACAGCAAGAGACTCTGTCTCCGAAAAAAAAAAAAAAAGCCGGAAAGAAAGAAAAAGAACATTGCTAGTATGAGGTCATCATGAGAATCCGGTATGTGTTCTTGATTATTTGGTTTGATGGGGTGAGAATGGACTATGGGTTCTTACTTTTACCTTCAACCTCTCTGGGGTTGGAGATTGGGGGAAGATCTTTTCCAGGCTCTTTTCTGATGTTTTCTCTTAGCTGGAGTGTTGCTTGCAGGGTTACTGACTTGTCTGTCTTATGTGTCAGCCATCCATAATTAGAGACTGGACTATTTATTTATAATGAGGTTTCTGCCTTCACACATAGATGAAAGAAAAATCCAGAGGTGCACTAGATGTGAGTTTTCTTCTCTATTTCTGAGCTTCATCAGTTTTCTTCTAGCTGTGATTTGATTATGTTATCAAAATTAATGTTTATTTTTTTCCTTGGGAAACTTTGGGGGGGAGGCAGAAAGGATTAAGAATCTGATGGAAAGAGAATTAAATTTGGAAGAAAAAATGAGAATTGTTCCAATGATTTTTTACTCTTCAGTGGTAAAATGATTAAATAAAACATTAGCATTCCTGAGGTTAGATTTTCACTCTTGCTTTTCTTCTCAAATGTTCCTTGGCTAATACCTTGAGTTTATTCAAAGCAGACTGAATATTATTCGACTATTTTTACCAGATTTTAAAAAAATTCCCGGATTGTATTATGCAGCTTTTCTTTTTCTGAGAAGAGAGGATAAATTTTAGTTACACATTTATTTCCTTTTTGGCCCTTAATGAAAGATTCCAGTTAAAATATAACCAAGAAATCTACTGCTATAATCCTCACTCATCACGAAGGAATGAAATTTGGTTTCTGGAATTTTTAACATGACAGTTACCTCTTCTTCCCACAAGATGGCACTACATTATCATCTTACTATTAATAATGCTCGTATCACTATGGAAACTTTAGAATGCTCCAACTCTAAACACACACACATGCACGCATATTTACTTATACAATATCCTAGACTGGGACAGGTATCCAAAAAGGGAAATGATAATGATAAAAATAATATTTTTTTTTCTTGAAGAATTCTGCTTATTATAGAAGAGAAAACAAGCATGTGTAACTTAAAATCAAGAGAGTTAGTTGTAGTCAATATTTATCTGCTAGAAAATTCTTTAAGTTAGTATTATTTAGTAGGGGAAACAATTCCAGACATAGATCTAGGCATAAATTTTATGACCAAGACTTTAAAAGCACAGGCAACAAAAAACAAAAATAGACAATTGGGACTATATTAAACCAAAAAGCTTCTGCACAGCAAAGGAAATAATCAACAGAGTGAAGAGACAACCTGTAGATTGGAAGAAAATCTACAGATAGTAGAAGGGAATAGTGCAGAATATACAAAGAACTCGAATAACTCAACAGCAAAAACACAAATAATTTGATTTAAAATTGGGCAAAGGAACTGAATAGACATTTCTCAAAAGAAGACATAAAAATGGCCAGCAAGCATATGAAAAAATGCTTAGCATCACTAATCATCAGGGAAATGCTAATGAAAGTCACAGTGAGCTATCTCGCCTTAGTTAGAGTGGCTATTATCAAAGAGACAAAAAATAGTAAATGTTGGTGAGGATGTGGAGAAAAGGAAACTCTTATGCAGATTCTCTTGTAATTTTGTCCTTGAGAATTATGGCTGATCATTTTAAATCTATGGCTATCTATAGCTAGTGGGAATGTAAATTAGTAAAGCCATTGTGGAAAACCTTATGAAGGTCTCTCAAAAAAATAAAAATGGAACGAATATATGATCCAGGAATTCCACTACCAGATATTTACTCAAAGGAAAAGAAATCTGCATATAAAGGGATATCTGCAATCTCATGTTTATGGCAGCACTGTTCACCGTGGCAAAGATAAGGAATCAACCTAAGCATCCATCAATGGATGAATGAATTAAGAAAATGTGGTGTGTTTACCTGATGGAATACTATTCAGCCATAAAAAAGAATAAAATTCTATATTTTGTGGCAACATGGATGAGCCTGGAGAACATTATGTTAAGTGAAGTAAGTCAGACACAAGAAAATAAATACTGCATATACTGTTCTCACGTATATGTGGGAGCGAAAAAAAAATGGAGCCCATGGAAGTAGAGAGAATTGCGGTTATTAGGCTGGGAAGGGCTTGAGGGGGAGGGGAGGTTGGAGAGAAGTTAGTTAGTGGATACCAAATCACAGCTAGATAGGAGGAATGAGTTCTGATATTCTGCAACATATTCTGTAAGGTGAATATGGTTAGCTATATAATTTATTGTATATTTTCAAAAAGCCAGAAGAGAGGATATTAAATGTTCATAACACAAAGAAATGATCAGAACCCAAAGTGTTACATATGCTGATTACCCTGACTTCATCATTATATATGGTAAACAAGTACCAGAGTATTACTCTGTACCCCATAAATGTGTATACTTGTTATGGGTTAACACAAAGACAAAGAGAAACAAATTCTAATACTGTTAAATGGTACACTGTTCAGGGACAAACTTCTGATAAGTGGTAGATGGAACGCGATGCTGTCCTTTCACAGAGTTTTTACCAACTTCTTGAACCCCTTTGGCAGGATTTTTCCCTATGCATAACAAGCAATTCTCTGAAACATATTCAAGCGTCCTCCAAGCTGACCCTTAATATTTGTGCCTGCAGATCTTACAAAAATTTGGTATTAAATATGAATAATTACATTCTCTTATAATTTTGTCCTCGAGAATTATTGCTGATTGTTTTTAATCTTATGGATATATAACTATGTAATTTTTTTCCTCCTGGAATTTCTTCATGGCTGACTACAAATAAGATTAATGCTTAAAAAGTAAGACAGTAATAATCTAGGATCATAATTTTAAAACTATACTTCGTGATTATGTAGTATTTTTCTTAGAATCTGCAAGAGAAAAAAGTATGATCATAGTAGAATTTTTATGTTGTGAATATATCTATATTGATTGGTCCTTCCGTTTATGTTTATTTCTAACTAAAGTTGTGTTTTTGGACACATTAATACAAGACAAAGGTTTTAAAGCCTCCAAAACTTGGTATGTCACTAAAGCAGTGGCATTCTCACTTTGACTGCTTCAGAAGTGCCCAAAGTCTGCCAAAACCATCTACCTCACAGGTATGCAAGTGAGTGAAGGGGTGGATGGAAGAGAGCATATAACCTCACCTGGATTCTTTAGAGAATACACTGCTTTTCATCTGCAAATGGAAGCTTCCCACTGAGGAAGTATTAGCTTTGCTAGTGAAATGTTCATATTGCCAACAAAAATACTAGGATAGGTTTTACTCCAAAGCCTGTGATTGAACTATAGCTGCCATGACCTGGCATCTTGAGAACCACAATTCTAGTGAGTACAGAGAAAATCTGAGCACAGGCCACGGGCATTGCAACAGTTCAGCTTTAGTTTTCCTAAATGTTTAGCTGGCACAGACTCAACCTTTCCTTGCTTCAAAGGGACAAGGATGTGAATGATAAAGAATGTTTTCTTTCTGTTTGCAACATAAAGAGTGCTTGTTCTGTTTTTTCTCTCTCTCTCTCTTTTATTATTGTACTTTAGGCTCTGGGGTACATGTGCAGATCGTGCAGGATTGTTGCACAGGTACATACACGGCAAGGTGGTTGGCTGCCTTCATACCCCCATCACCTATATCTGGTATTTCTCCCCTCTCCCCTCATTATCCCTCCCCACCCTCCCCACCCCTGTTATTCCTCCCCTAGCCCCCCCCCCCTACTGACCGCAGTGTGTGATGCTCCCCTCCCTGTGTCCATGTGCTCTAATTGTTCAACACCCGCCTATGAGTGATAACATACGGTGTTTGGTTTTCTGTTCTTGTGTCAGTTTGCTGAGAAAAACGGTTTCCAGATTCATCCATGTCCCTATGAAGGACACGAACTCATCATTTTTTATGGCTGTGTAGTATTCCATGGTGTATATGTGCCACATTTTCTTTATCCAGTCTATCGATGATGGACATTTGGGTTGGTTCCAGGTCTTTCCTATTGTAAACAATGCCACAATGAACATACATGTACATGTGTATTTATAATAGAACAATTTATAATTCTTTGAGTATATACCCAGTAATGGGATTGCTGGGTCAAATGGTATTTCTATTTCTGTATGTGGGTTCGGAAGCTCAGAAGCACTCTGAATCTTAGGTATTGTTGAAATGCAGCCTTGTATCTTTGCTGCTCACCCATGGCTTTCCACGCGTTCCGTGTTGGTTTCCTAACCTGTGCTTAGTATTTCTTGTCCTATCATTGGTCCCAAATAACTTGTCAAGCAAATCCTGTGGCTTGGTCCTTGGCTTGTCTTCTGCTATTCACAGGAGGGCTCCTCTTGCCATAAGAGTTCTCAGAGCATTTGTTTCTATCATGTTATAACAGTCGGGCGGCCAGCTGAACATTTACAAATGACTTTAGTCTAAAATAAACTGTTTCTTTTCTGTGACTAAGAATACTTTTTTCTTTGACCACCCCCTTCCCCCAGTAATCACCACCACTTCGTCTAGTCAGTTCTTTCTCAGCTGCTGTGCCCTGGCCAAGTCTTTCAAAGGGTATAACTTGGGGCCAGGTGCAATGATGACTCATGCCTGGCATCCCAGCACTTTGGAAGGCTAACAAGGCAGGTGGATTGCTTGAGCCCAGGAGTTTAAGACCAGCCTGGGTAACATGGAGAAACCCCATTTTTACAAAAATTAGCTGGGCATGGTGGTGCACGCCTGTAGTCCCAGTTACTCAGGAGGCTGAGGCAGGAAAATTGCTTGAGCCAATTTTCATTGGGAAGATTCAGGCTGCAGTGGGCTGAGATTGCACCACTGCACTCCATCCAGGGCAACAGAGTGAAATCTTGTCTTAAAAAAAAAAGCATGACTCAGCAAATGGAGGAGGCTCCCATTTGGTCTTTCCTTTCAGTTCAGTTTGTCTTCCAAATCTCCACCATCCTCCTGTGTATTACTCAGCAACTCACTTTCAAGCACCAGCCTGATCCTGTAGATGAACCTTGTATAACTTTCTCTGTCAACAAACACTTGAAGACCTGCTGTGTGGGTGATGTTAAAATACATATGCAGTCTCTGCACTCATGTTTCCCACAGAGAAAATATTCATTCAGCAAAGTTCCTGAGCACCTGTTATGTGCAAGGCACTGTGCCAGTCTGAAGTCATGGAGACTGTCATGGTCTCTGCCCATAGAGCACTTACCTTATATTGAGGGGAGGGGGCAGAACTTAAGCTAATAATGAAATATTTGTTTGCTTTCTGTAATCCTTAACTGCTGTGAGGGAAAAGTCACATGACAGTGATTAGTGCAGAGATGTAACCTGGTCTAAGGTGATCATAAAAGGCTTCCGAAAGGAGTTCAAAGCCAGCCTGGACAACATGGTGAAACCCCATCTATACTAAAATACAAGAAAAAAAAATGGCCAGTCATGTCAGCGTGCACCTGTTATCCCAGCTACTCAGGAGGCTGAGGCAGGAGAATTGCTTGAACCCAGGAGGCTGAGGTTGCAGTGAGCTGAGATCGTGCCACTGCACTTCAGCCTGGGCACGATAAATCAAGACTCTGTCTCCAAAAAAAAAAAAAAAGAAGAAGAAGTAACACTTAAATTGAGACTTGATGCAGGAATTTACCAAATACAGAAGAGAAAGGAAGAGAATAGGCTGAGAGCACATGCAGAGGAAACTTGGTTTCTTCCAGGAATTAAAAAAAGTCCAGTGTGGTTTAAATGGGGCTCAGCACACTGTGCCCTATGGGCCCAATCCTGCTTCTACCTGTTTTGTGCAGCTGTGAGCTCAGAATGATTTTTACACTTTTAAATGCTTGAAAAAAATCAAAGGGGAAGAAGACTATTTCATTGTACCTGACATGATATGAAACTGATATGAAATTTCAATATCCACAAGATCGCTTTACTGGGACACATTAATCTGTATGTTGTCCTTGGCTGCTTTCTCTCACATCAACGGAGTCAGGCAGTTGTCACAGAGACTGTGCAACTCACAGAGCCTAAAATGGGGCGTTTTGCAGAAAAAGTGTGCTGACCCCTCTTTTAGCTCATGACAAGTGAGAGGAGAATGGGGCAAGATGAGGCTGGAGCAGAAAGAACTCAGACTCAGATTTGCAGGGACTTACAGAAAGTGTTAAAATTTTAATCTGTAACTTAAGAATCATGAGAGGCCTTTGAAGGATTTTAAGCAGAGGAATGACGTGTCAGTCAGGCATATTAAAATGCTTCTGGCTGCTGTGAAGTGGACTTGGGGGGGGCCAAATGTGGATGCAGGAAGATGGACACAAGGCACTGTAGCAGGCTAGGTATGACAAGGTGATGGCCGTGTAGATGGAGAGAACAAAAGGAAAAAAACCAACATTTATTGAGCATTTATTATGTCCCAAGCCCTGTGGTAAATGCTTTTTTTTACTTCTTTGCACTGAATTTTTCATGGCACTCCTACAAAATAGGAATAATTTGTTCTATTCCATTTTTGTCAGTGAAGATACTAAGACTTCAAGACCTTAAGTTACTTTCTCAGAAATTCATATGGCTGTGATACAACTGGGATTCAGATCCAAGTTTGCTAACTCCAGAACCTGGAATATAAATTTCTCTACTACAAGAAAAATGCATAGCACGGAATTTACCTGATATTTTGCAGTTGGTGGATATGTAGATCAAGGAAAAGACAGTATCAAGAAAAATATTCAGATTTCTAGTATAAATAACTGGGTAGCTGTCTTTGCCTACCAACTTCTAAATCCTCTTCATCTCAAGTAGCAGTTCATTCATTAAAGTTCTTTAAAGTATAACTTCCAAAAAAGGTAAGTTGTAGTTCTCTTGCAAATATGAAATGAACATATATCAAAGATTTTTTATTAAACTCATTCATCATTGAAGAACCAGATAAAACCAGTTCAAATGAGAATTCAAGGAGTGAGGTATTTATGGGCAAATTAATAGAGGAATGCTGGATTAGATTGCTGGGTTAAATGAAAACCTGGTTGATGTCTAATATGGCAATAAACCGTAACCTTTGCGATTGTCTTTTTCTCCAGACAGAAGTTATTTGCATCATCACCAGACAAAATCTGCAAGTTAACCTCTGCTTTTATCTAGTTATAAAAATAACTCAGTCAGTAAAAAAGCAATCAAAGGTTAAGCTCAGCTCTGCACTAACAGAATATCCAGTAATGTCTTTTACCTCCTTCGAAGTTGTTAATGATTTTCCTGACAGTTTATGAAGTTTTCCCAGACACACCCCTCTTTCCTCTGGTAATATTGCTTTCTCTTCCATATATACTTACAGATCTTGGTGTATCTCTACCATCTTACAGTTAGATAATAAAGGCCAGCATTTGTAGAATGCCTGGAAGACAAAATACTTTTAATTTACGTTTTCTGTGTTGTTCACCACCACAACCACCATGTGAGATATTGTTGTTCACTTTAGCAGGTCATGAAGCAGGCTCAGAGCAGTTCCTTACTGGTTTGAGGTCCATAGTTTGTTATGTTATGAGAACCAGGACTCATTTAAATTCAGGGCCATTTAAATTTTATTTATTTATTTATTTGAGACAGAGTCTCGCCGTGTCGCCCAGACTGGAGTGCAGTGGTGTGATCTCAGCTCACTGCAACCTCCGCTTCCCAGGTTCAAGCAATTCTGTTGCCTCAGCCGCCCAAGTAGCTGGGATTACCGGTGTGTGCCACCACACCCAGCTAATTTTTGTGTTTTTAGTAGAGACAAGGTTTTGCCATGTGGGCCAGACTGGTCTTGAACTCCTAACCACAAGTGATTTGCTTGCCTCAGCCTCACGAAGTGTTGGGATTTCAGGGGTCAACTACTGCATCCAGCCTCAATTTTAGTTTTAACTATCTCAGACCGAATGTAGATAACTCTTTCTTCCCAGATTATAAATTCTTCAGTGATTCAGTGCTTTCATATTTTCGTGTGTGTGTGTGTGTGTGTGTGCATGTGTGTCACTATACCCAACATATAAGCTCTGAATCATTATCTATTGACTTGAACCCCAAGAAGTAAGAAACCAAAATTAGAAGTCTATTCTGAAATACACTTTGCAGTTAGGGTCTGACAATTTTTGCTTTTATTGCTGTGTGCTAAAGACATGGCTATGAAGATAACTGAAAGACAGGAAATATCAGTTCTCCCTTTCTGCATCCAACAGATTTCCAGCACAAGATAACTGTGCAGGCCTCTCCCAACCTGGACAAACGGCGGAGCCTGAACAGCAGCAGTTCCAGTCCTCCGAGCAGCCCCCACAATGATGCCCAGACTCCGAGCCATACAGTGTGAGCTCTCTGCACGGCCACGGGGGCTTCTGTGTTGATTTCTCTCCTTTCACCTGACTTAGATTCAAGTTGAGCAGATGTGTTTTCATAGCAGGTTGTGAATGAGCATGGGCCATTTTGTAGGTGCCACAACTATTTCAGAAACAAAACTTCAGCTTAGGTTCCTTCGTCTAGTTTTCTTCTACTCACAACAAATGAATTTTAGATTCTGTGCAGTTGTTGATGCACCCTGGCCCCGGAGGAGAAAGTGACACAACATCTTGAAACATTTTGTTACACACTTGCATGCAGAGCGAGCATAACCTATCAGCCATTTGTGTCAGAATACTTTGAAAAAATGAAATCAGGAATTCAGGATTACTTCCATTTCTTTCATTGTTTTGTGAAGGGAAAAAAATTTTGCTTTTCATGATTTAACTTTAATTCACTTTAGTTTTGACCAACCAAATACTTAAAAACTCCTTGTAGTATTTTGGTTTTAGAACAAGCATTCATTCTGGAGGAGAGTGCAGACAGCTGATATGCCTGGTACCTTTGCATTGTGAGAGTCTCAGTTAGGCTATGAGTCAGAATTTAGTGGATGAAATAAAATTACTAATTTTTTTCAAAGGGGAGTCCAAATAAACCGCTAAAAGTAGGCTAAGCAGAAGAATGTGATTAATGTGGACGTCTGTAAGTAATGTGGTAATTAGCCTAAGTCTGTGTTAAACCATTCATTTAGATCCTCTCTTTCTCCACCAAATTTAATTCCCTGCTGTTTACCCATCCTTATTTGGAGGGGAAAAAAAAAATCCAAAAGAAAATTTTGTCTAATGAAGCTTGCATGGAATCTCATTTTTCCCTCCTCTTTTGATAATGAAAACCTTGGCACTAGCAGAGTTTTCTTTTGCAAGTTCGCAGACACCAGGATCCCCCGCAGAGAAACAGTATGTAAATGAGGCTGTAGTCTTAGAACTTAAAGGACTGTCATTTATTATTATAACTGATCTGTTTTTCTGAGAATGCATTTTGCATAAAGCCATATCTCAAACCTTGCCTTTGCCTAGGCAGAGTAAAGGTGTAATTAACGGAGGGAGAAAAGGCTCCCAGGCTGGTCTCCCAGCTCCGTGAAGGGACAAGCAGATGGGACACCATGCCACCCCCACTTTTGCCCAGCCACTCCTCTACCCTCTTTCCTCTGTCTTCACCTTCTGCCCTGGGGGAAAACCACCTCACAGAAGTCAGGAAGGTGGTACTGGGCAGGCCTGACTGGGCCCAAGATGCGTACCAGTTAAAGCAAATACCTTGAGATTTCAAATGAATTCCAACCCTCTAGAGCTGAGATGCAACCAGCTTAGGGAGGCGCATCCTTAGTGCTCCTCAGAAGTAACATGGTGGAAAGGTTCTAATCCAGACATTCCACACAGGACCAGCTTTGTGTGTAGCAGCTGTTGGCTCAAGCTCTCCAGCCCAGATATTGCCTGTCTTCACTGTGACCCTGGGTGCTCCAAAGACTCCTCTTGTTTTCACGTCTGTGCACACCCCCATTCAATTCTGAAAACAGCCTCACTGAGTGGACACTTTTATAATCCCCAAATGAGGCACAGAGAAGTTACCATTAACCTGACCCAAGTTGGCAGCTACTAAGTGGTGAAGCTGGATTCAGACACATCTTCTGAGTGTAGATTGCACCATCCATTTCTGGCCTTTTAGTACAGGAAAAGTTCAATAAATGTGGAAACAAAAGAGAAACCAGAGGAGCAAATCAAGAGAGGAAGGAAAGTAGAAAGGGGGAGGAAGGAGAGGAGACTAAAGCCGAGAGTGTAGATAGCTCTGGGAGTGTAGATCGGTCAGTCAGTCATGCAGCTGGGATAAACTCGGGTCTAATAACCCCCACTGAAAGCTTTTCCTGTTCTGCTGCCCTCACTTAAATGAAAACTGCTAATCCACTTATCTCTCATTCTACTGTAAAACTCTTTTAATAAAAATAATAAACAGCTGATTCAAGATTGTTACACATGCACATGTACATTTAGGTATGTATCCACATTTACATGCACAGACATGTGTATACACACATGTTATGTATATTTTAAAATTTGGGAAATATTGACGCAAACATCATCCACCATGTGTCCAATTTTACAAAATGACATAAAGGAGTTAAATTTCCCTCTACATAGCAGTTCTCTCCATCAAATTGAAACACTTTAGTAAGTTTGGTATCTGTATTTAATAACTTATCCTCTGTGTATGTATGTGTGTATATACAGGTACACATAAACACATAATTTTTAATGAAAATGTATTATACATAATATTAAATATAATATAAATATTATATATTATCTGTACCTCATTTTTGTTATGGTCACAGAGTATTCCACTGTATATCATAATATTTCAAACTGTTTTTAGAACATCTAGTATGCTTCAGATATTTTTCCCGTAAATGTATAGTAATGACAGTAATTTTCCCCAGTGATTTCCGAATCACTTTCTTTTTTTTTTTCTTTTAAGACAGAGTCTGGCACTGTCGCCCAGGCTGGAGTGCAGCGGCATGATCTTGGCTCATTGCAACCTCCGCTGTTTGGGTTCAAGCGATCCTTGTGCCTTAGCTTTGCTAGTAGCTGGGATTACAGGTGCCCGCTACCACACCCAGCTAATTTTTTGTATTTTTAGTAGAAACAGGGGTTCACCACATTGGCCAGGCTGGTCTCGAACTCCTGACCTTGTGATTCACCCGCTTCAGCCTCCCAAAGTGCTGGAATTACAGGCATGAGCCACTGCGCCCAGCCCCAAATCATTTTTAAGTGCAGTTAAATTAGAGGGATAGCATGTAAGTGTTTAGCAAAATGTGGATATTAAACATGAATATACATCCTCCTGTGAGGTAGTGAACAAAGCAAGACATGGAAAACTGTTAAATATTTTCAAGTTTTGAAAGGCAACTGTAACCAAAGTGTTGTCATGACTGCGCAAAATTGTGACGACCAATAAATAAATAAATAATAGAAATAAATAAATTGTGATGACTAATGAAAAATTAGTTGAAATTACGATTTAAAAATATATGATGTTTGTGCCTCTAGTTCAAAACTTTAACTGATTTGGTTAAAAAATTAGAGTACTAAGTTCATTTTAAGTTACGTGTTTAGTTTGGCGTTTTCCACCCCATTACAATAAAATCTTAATTGTTGCAAAATGCTAAATAAATAGATTTAAGAAGTAATCAAACCTTTGCTGCTAATTTACCTCGAATTTATATCTTTTCTGTTAACTTACTCCGCTTTTCTTGATGTTTTTATGATCAGAGAAAGAAACTTACCAGAGATTGGGTAAAATAAATAATTTCCTCATTGTTTTCATGTTTTGAGTAAGGTAGTTTCACAACTGATCTGATTCATTTAGCTTTTTGTAATAAGCCAATACGGGTTAAGAGGATTGTTGTGGTTAATACAGTTAACGATGCTCTGTTTAGTGACTTCAGATGAAAGCAATAAAACCTGGGGAAGGAACACAGTCTTCGACAAGAAGAATTTGAGGATGTAAAAAGGAATTTTAAGAAAAAAGGTTGTACCTGGGGACCAAATTCCATTCAAATGAAAGAAAGAGCCGATTGCAAAGAAAGGTGGGTGTGTGGTGTCTGGTGGTATTCATTGCATAATGTGACAAATCTATTCCTGTGTTAATATCACATGAGACAGACTTAACTTTGAGAAAACAAATGAATTAATACAGAGATTTCTGAATATCAACTTAATTTTCTAGGATGAATTTATCATGCTAAATTAACTATTATTTAGTTAAGCAGTTAGAATATTTCTCTGAGATTTTTCCAGTCTCATTTTTAGGTTTTATTTGTACTTTGTCAGCTGTTCAAAACTGAGTACAAGGCTGGGCATGGTGGCTCACGCCTGTAATCCCAGCACTTTGGGAGGCCGAGGCAGGTGGATCACAAGTTCAGGAGATCAAGACTATCCTGGCCAACACGGTGGAACCCTGTCTCTACCAAAAATACAGAAATTAGCTGGGCCTGGTGGTGTGCACCTGTAGTCCCAGCTACTCGGGAGGCTGAGATAGGAGAATTACTTGAACCTGGGAAGTGGAGGCTGCAGTGAACTGAGATTGTGCCACTGCACTCCAGCCTGGTAACAGACTGAGATTCCATCTCAAAAGAAAAAAAAAAAAAAAAAGGAAGAAAGAAAAAGAAAAAAACAAAAAACTGAGTACAAATGTATTTCTCTTTACTACCTTAAAAATATTATTGGCCTGTATTCACCAAAACCTAATTGGTGTGTTGTGTGCTTCTATCTTATGAAAAGAAACATTTTTCTCTTACAGGATAAGACCTCTATCTGATGGCAACAGTCCTTGGTCAACTCTCTTAATAAAAAATCAGAAAACCATGCCCTTGGCTTCATTGTTTGTGGACCAGCCAGGTAAATGTGTTTCAGGAGGTAGGATTAGCTTGAGCGTCCTTGGCATCTGATTGCACTGAAGCTTTGCTTTTAATAGTCTCACGTGGTCATTAAAATAGCAGAGGGGAGATTAGCAAGTAATAAATAGCATTTCTTAAGATCAGAAGTTATTTTCTGTCAAGTCTTTATGGCAAGAAGTAATTAGGCTTCACATGTTTTTTGGGGATTTGTAACTCCTCTTCCTTACCAGAAAAATTACTATCATAATTAATTATGTAAAACCAAGTTAATTTAGTATAGGAAACATTAGATGTAAAAATATAGACCCCCCCTGAAAGTTCTGCTGAGATTAAGGGATATGGCTTCTGGCTATAGTGCCACCCGTTGACATGATGAAATCTGATAAAGCAGGTTAACCATGAAAAGCTTACAAAAACGAGCCACGGTGTAGTGGCGTATGTCTGTAATCCCAGCTACTCAGGAGACTGAGGCAGGAGAATCACTTGCATCTGGGAGCCAGAGGTGGCAGTGAGCCAAGATTGCACCACTGTCCTCCAGCCTGAGTGATAGAGTGAATGAGACTCCATCTCTAAATAAATAAATAAATAAGAAAACCTACTGCTTGGAGAGTTTTGCATTGGAATTCCTATTTAATTTAAATGAATCATAATGAGTTACTTTAGATATTCAGTATTTACATTCAGTATTAAAAGATTGAAGAGATGGAAATCATTGAAAAATTTCAAGCACATTACTAACAAAATAAAATTGGTCTTTACCCTTGACCATTTAGGCAGCCTCTTTGGTACTTTGTTCAAATTAAAGATGCTTTAGCAGGACACAGTGTAAATTTCTTGAATTTGTTATCAGTACTGTGCTCAATTTCACAAGCACCTTTGCACTCACTACCTGGGTTCAGTTTCTTCTTCTGAAGGTTCTCCTTTATGAAGGAAAAGGGAACTTGGGTCAGCAACGTCAGGGAGTGGAAGGAGTAGGAACGGAGGAAAAAGAAGGCACCCAAACAGAAGGCACCACAGGGAAGAGCACAGGGTTGTTTGGAGAAAGAAAGCTGGCACCCCAAATTGTCTAGATCTGCAGTCCCCAACCTTTATGGCACCAGATACCAGTTTCATGGATGACTGTTTTTCCATGAACCAGTGTGGTGGGGGATGGTTTCAGGATGATTTAATCACGTTACATTTATTGTGCACTTTATTTCTATAATCATTACACTGTAATATATAATGAAATAATTCTGCAACTCACAATAATGTAGGATCAGTGGGAGCCCTGAGCTTGTTTTCCTGCAACTAGATGGTCCTATCTGGGAGTGATGGGAGACGGCGACAGATCATCAGACATTAGATTCTCATAAGGAGCACACGACCTAGGTACTTTGTATGTGCAGTTCACAGTAGGGTTCGTGCTCCTATGAGAATCTAATGCTGCCGCTGATTGGACAGGAGGCGGAGCTCAGGTGGTAATGTGAGCAATGGGCATTGGTTGTAAATACAAATGAAGCTTCACTTGCTCACCTGTCACTCACCTGCCGCTCACCTCCTGCTGTGCAGCCTGGTTCCTAATAGGCCACAGTGTTTGTTAGTCCATGGCCTGGGGTTTAGGAACCCCTGATCTAGATCATCAAGCATGTTTAATATACTAGGATGTAATGCTGGAAAAAACTAGAGATGTTATTTGGAAAGCAGATTAATGAGTTTGTTGTTTAATTATGCACTGTTAAGCACATATGTAATAAAAATATTAGCTTCCTTTTAATTGAGTATAATTTGTAGCCTTTGGGATTCTGTAACCTCTTTGGAGAATCTCCTGTTTTAATGATCCCCAAACTTTAGCAAAGGCTTGCTAAAACACAGACTGCTGGACTCCACTCTCCAGAATTTCTGATTCCATAGTCTGGGGTGGGCCAATAATTGACATTTCTATGAATTCTCAGGGGGTGGAGATGTTGCCAGTCCAGGCCACACACTTAGAGAACCGCTGATCTGCTACAGAACAGTCGGTTTACTCACGGCCAAGCGGCAGATAATGGAGCCTGATACATGTATTTAGGTCAAGTGAGGAAAAGAGCACATTTGGCACAACATATTCAGTGATTTCGTGCCTATGGCTGTGCATTTTTGTGTTTTGATGACTGTTTCTACGATAGTGTCTATTATTGATGCTGATGAAGTTTCTGGAAGCTTAGGAAACAGCAGACGGCTAGCTTGCTGGTTCATCTGCAGGGAACCTTAAGTTGTCCAGCCCTGGAGTCTCGTTCTGTGGAGCCCTCCTGGACGAATCATTTGCCAAAATGAAAAGGACTGCATGTGTTTTGATTTAAAATACGTATTTATTATGTTTTAGCTTTATTTTACAAGCTAGTTTAAATGACTTTTACAGTAAAATGATACTACAGTGTGTGTACTTATACCTTTATTTAGGGACATGTGAAGAGCCAAAACTTTCCCCCGATGGATTAGAACACAGAAAACCAAAGCAAATAAAATTGCCTAGTCAGGCCTACATTGATCTACCCCTTGGGAAAGATGTTCAGAGAGAGAATCCTGCAGAAGCTGAGAGCTGGGAGGAAGGCGCCTCTGCGAATGCTGCCGCCATCTCCACTGAGCTGACACCTGCAAATAGTCCGAGTAGATCCCCCTCAGAGAAAGAAAACGGAGTCAGCTCTGTACGGGTGCACCGTCCTGCTGGCATCGGTGGCTCTGGGGCTGGACCTCAGAGAGCTTCGTAAAGCACAGGCTGCTGAAGAACCGTTGCCCAAGGAAGAGAAGAAGAAACGAGAGGGAATCTTCCAGCGGGCTTCCAAGTTCCGCAGAAGTGCCAGTCCTCCCACAAGGCTGCCGTCCACTGGTGGGGAGGCCAGCAGCCCACCTTCCCAGCCACTGCCAAGTGCTCTGAGCATCCTCTCCATGCCTTCTCTCTCCACAAAGTGCCTGCTGCAGATGGACAGTGAAGATCCACTGGCGGGCAGTACGCCTGTCACTTGTGACTCTGAGGTGCTGACTCCAGATTTTTGCCCCACTGCTCCAGGAAGTGTATGTGAGCCAGCCCTCATGCCCGGACTTGGCACTGAGCGTAGTGTATCAAGAAACCTGCCTCTTTCCTTCCTAGAGCAGACATGTGGGAATGTACCTTACTGTGCTTCTTCAACACATAGACCATCACATCACAGACGGACCATGTCTGATGGGAATCCGACCCCAAGTAGGTTGCATTGATTAGGTAAAAGTATAAAACACCGCTGTAGAAATAGTATGTGAAACAGTATGAATTTATGATTTTATCTTTTCCTGGTGATGACATTTAATAATTTGTTTTTACAGATTATGTAGACTGTTCACGTAGATGTTTGAATCTTACCCTTCTCTTATTTGATTTTAATTTAACTATGATTTGGATTCTGGGAAAAGTGTAATTGAATTTCAGTAACTTAAACCTATAATAGCATATCAAAGTGGAAAGAACACGTGGAGAATAACCACCCAACCCCCTTGGGTGGTTACAGAGAAGACAAGCCAGCTGTCCCAATTAGAACCACAGATGAGTGGGAGAGCTAGAACTGAAACTGGCCTCACCTCCCTGCGGTCCTTGTCTCCCCCACTGCTGCACACGTGATTGTTCAGTTTCTGTTGGGACTGCATGTAGCAGGTGTATCTGCTTGCTAGGGCTGCCATGACAGAGTACAACAGCCTGGGGGGATGTTCAGCAGAAACTCACTGTCCAACAGTTCTAGAGGCTGGAAGTCACATCAGGGTGTCTGCAGGGTTGGTTCCTTCTGAGCTCAGCCTGGCTTCTTGACTTCTAGATGGCTGTCTTCTCCTGGTGTTCTCACGTGGTCTTCACTCTGAGTGCATCTGTGTCCTAATCTCGTCTTAGGACATCAGTCACATTGGATTAGAGCCCACCCTAATGACCTTATTTGACATTCATTACCTCTGTACAGACCCTATCTCCACAAACAATCACATCTGAGGAACTGAGAGTTAGGGCTTCTGCTTATGAATTTTGGGAGGACACAGTCACCCCATGACAGCAAGTATTACCCTTTGATGTATGTTACACCACATAGTTCCATGAAGTGTATATCTGGATATGGAAACTCTGAAAGAAAAAAAAATCAAATTTTTAAATAGTTTTTTTAGTCTATTCAACAAGAAGGGCTTGGGCAGAAGGCAACCAGTGGTATTTCCACAGCACTCTACAGATGATAAAGCACTTGGACGTAAATTGTCTCTTAGTTTTTATGGCAACTCTATTATAGGCAAGAGAATTTGAACTTATAGAAAATTAATGTTATTCAAGATCACACAGTTAGGAAGTAGTGGTGTCAGATTTGGAACCCGGGGATCTTTCTGCTGTATCACGGTGTCTCACTTCTTCTCACAGCGGTGTTTTTTCCACTCCTAAAATTCAGCGAGTATTGATGTGACTGGATCATGCTATTGTGTGCTAGAGCGTACTCAGCTTTGAGATTTCTGGGGTTATGTGGCACTTTAATTCTGAGATTTGAGGAGATAATATGGCTACTTTGGAAGAATGGGGAATTTCGAGTCTAGGACAAAGGTTCACGTTGTAGTTGCAGCATTTGGTAAGTTTGTGATGCTGGGAAAATTATGTAGACTGC
Source organism: Ateles fusciceps (assembly GCA_036589455.1). Classification (NCBI taxonomy): domain Eukaryota; kingdom Metazoa; phylum Chordata; class Mammalia; order Primates; family Atelidae; genus Ateles; species Ateles fusciceps. The sequence continues at coordinate 4,136,827 of JAZHEH010002229.1, forward strand.
TTTCTTGTTCGAATGTCTTAAAAGGCATTGTATGTCATGGTTAATAGTGCAGAAGCTCTCTGGGTTCAGATCTCTGCTCTGTCACTTACATGCTGAGAAAATTGGGGCAAATCACTTAAACATTTTGTTCCTCAGTTTCTTCATCTGTAAAATAGGGGCAATAATAATATACCTATGTAATACTACACTTAACTAATCTCTACAATTAAGAGATTGTGGTAAAAGTCAAGTGGCATACTAAGTGCTTTGTAGAGCTTGAGTATTATTTATTTTGTATCTGAACATAATTATAATAACTTTATATACCTGTCATGAATATTAAGTGGCATAATGGATAAAAAAATGCTTTTTAAATTTTAAAATGGTATGCTAGCATTGGTTATAAAACTATATTAAAACAAACTGCTTTCATCATTTTTATCTTTTTCTTGACTTGTTTTTCAATATTCTATCTGGATATGATATTTTCTACCTTATTGCTCACTGCCTTTAGGTAAATTGGTTTATTATCTTTTTGTAGGTCAGTAAGTATTGGTAATTTATAACTGCGCAAGGAGAAATCCTAGTGCAGTAATACCATATGAAAGCATATTTTTCTCTTACATATTAGCCAATAATTATTCGCTAAAGTGGTAATAATGTTAGTTCTTCAGCACACGTAAGAAAAGAGGTAACATGTAAAAGTCTAACCACTTTCCCATTTTCATCAATTTTGTCAAATCATAATCTACAATGACATTTAATCATGTTGACCATCATTTTTAAACCTCTTACATTTATTCCAGTCTAGTCCATTTTGAAAGCTACCCTTACAATATCATTGTAATGATTCATAATGGTTATTGGCCTAAGCATTATGAGGATTATTTAGCTGTGTTTGCAAATATAATTTCCATAGGTTGAAGTACTCTTTGAAAACTTGCAGGACTTTAGCCAGGAGTGGTGGCACAGGCCTGTGGTCCCAGCTACTCTGGAGGCTGAGGCAGAGTTCCTTGGTCCTTAAGGCCAAGAGTTCGAGGCTACTGTGTGCTATGATGATGCCTGTGAATGCATGTTTTTTTGTTGAAGCTCATTTTAAAGCTATCCCCTTGTTGGATTGCCATGATAATTGTTTTTCTTGATATTGATCGTTTTAGAACTCATTTTCTTTCTAACTGCATACTGTCTTGGCTTTCTCCACCAGCTGGTGCAACTATTATCTCAGCCACTGGAGCCTCTGCACTGCCACCCTGTCCCTCACCTGCTCCTCACAGTCACCTGCAAAGGGAGGTCTCACCCAAGAAGCACAGCACTGCTCACATCGTGCCTCAGCGTCGCCCTGCCTCCCTGAGAAGCCGCTCAGATCCGCCTCAGGCTCACCCACAGACAGCAGAGTCTCAGCTGGCACAGGCTGCCTGTGTAGTGGGTTGCCCAGATCCACATCCCACCCAATTCCTTGGTGTTAAGGAGAGAACTAAACCCCATATGACTTCATTACTGGATGCTGATGTGGAAGGTCAGAGCAGGGACTACACTGTGCCTCTGTGCAGAATGAGGAGCAAAACTAGCCGGCCGTCTATCTATGAACTGGAGAAAGAATTCCTGTCTTAAATTAAGTGCCTTACTGTTATTTAAGCATTTTTTTAAAGGTGAACAAATAAACACAATGTATCTACCTTTGAACTGTTTCATGCTGCTGTGTTTTCAAAAGCTGTGGCCATGTTACTAAATTAGTAAGATGTGTCTAACTTCTCAAAAATGTATATGATTTACTGTTAGCCATGTCTATTGTGTTTTCCACTGGATTCTTTTCTTATAACTTGGAATACATAAAAGTGTAAAACAAGAGATGTGCACCAGTGAAAACTGTGCTGGGTAGAATTACCTTCAGCACAGTGTGAATGTTTTTGTTCTCATTTCTGTCTTTGCCTATTTGTACACAACAGAAATCGTAATGAGGTTCACCATTTTTGGTTTTTTCTTTTTCCTTTCCTTTTCCTTGTCTTGTTTCTTGTTTTTTTTGTTTGTTTGTTTTTTCTCTCTCTCTCTTTCTTTTAGTTTCTTTTCTTAATTGTTGTTTGTGTAACAAAAAGCCAAGAAAGAGCTTGAGTTTCTTGGCAAGAATAATGTGATATTAGTAAGTAAAGTTTTTTAAAGCCTGATGACTAGAATAGATGTAGAGTCCTGTTTAAACTACCTAATCTTGGCTGTGGTGATAATGCATAAATGTGTCCAGCTCTCACTTAAATTATGCAATGATGTTTTTCTCTGAGGAAACTATACTGAATGTAACTTATAAAAGCTTTACTGAATGTGAGTTGTATACATTTTATTCATTAGAACTCCAAAATAGATGTTCAAAAATCTGTCATTGACATTTGGCTAAGACCACATGGCACGCCCCTGAGCAAGGCTAATCTTTAGATTTTTTCCTATAGAAAATATTCTTCCTTCATCAGTAGCCATTTATTTGATATTCAGAAGTGGAAAATTTTTTCATTCTCCAGTAAGACTTTTAAAAATTGTTACAGATGCCTAGCTTTTCACAGATATCATGTATTGTGAACAGTCATGTGTTTGAATTTTATTTTTCTCTATTTGCATAATTATCCTAATAATCTCAAAGACACTGACAACTCAAGGAACAGCAGCACAGTACTGTTAGAATTTAAGTATGCTGTTATTTCACATTTCATTTAGTTGTGGATAAATGTTAGACACCTGTTGAAATAAGCTTATATGGTGGAAATGACAGCTATATCATGAATTATTTTCAGAAATGGTCTTTGAATAGCAGATCAGGATTTAAATGATAAAATTATTTATGAATCACTTTTGTGGTCATACATATATGATACAACCTGACTGCCTGGAGTTATTGGTACAGAAATGGCTACCTATCAACCATTGAGCTTGGTAAATTTGCCTGGGTTTCTTATATTCAATATATTGTGTTTCCCTTCTGTCTCTAGAATATGGCTCTTCAGAAGACAGACAATAGATATTCAAGTTTTTCCATACAATGAAACACTAAATTAAAAACAGTGTTTGATATTTCATTTAAAATTGTACCTTGCTTAAGATTTACTAAATAACTGAAATGTCCACAATTTAAAATAAATTCAATCGTGTGTGATAAAATATCTCACCTATAATAGAAGAAAAGGAAAATCGTATTATTTGGCAATTTTGCAGCATTGTGGTCACCTAACAGGTATGTCCAGCAGATGGAAAACAATATGAAAGGACTGCATTAACGTGGTGAGTTTTGCCCTAAGGAAAACAATCTTGCATTCTGGATTCTTGCAGGAAAGTCTCAGGTACTTATTACGTTTTTCTTGTATTATCATCCACTCTATGATTCAGCTGCACTGTTGAGTGGTTATTGAATTATGTAATAGAGATTTGGTTTCCCCCAAAATGTTATCACATTTGAAACTATGGTTGGTTGCTTTGTAGTCATTTTGGAGCATGTAGTTTCCAGCTTCATAGTAGAGGAAATATATAACTAAAATGATCAGTACACGAAAGAAAAGGATAAAAACTATGTTCTCAGTTTTGCTTCTACCAAAACATCCCCTGTATGTGTGTACATGTGTACGTGTGTGTATATGTGTGTTTACATGTGTGTGGGTGTGTGTGCATGCATATCAGTGCATGTGTGTGTGCGTGTGGGTATTGGGGGAGTGTGTGTGATCTGGGTGTTCGTTTACCTCTGTTCTTACTCCCCTTTAGCTTTAGTCATCTACATTATGATGAATTTCAAAATGAAGCTATATTAAAATAATTGCAATATAAGAATTCAGTCTCACATGCTACTGCAGATAGTTAACTTTTGCTGCAATCTATTGTACATTTGCGATTTTCTGTGTTAGTTAACTTAGTAGAATCTGGTTATTTATTTTTGTGTAGGCTTAATGTTCACTGAAAGATAAATTAAGCCAATTACTGTAAGTCAAAAATTAAGGTGCTCCCACTGCAGAGATTTAAGGCATGGGCCTAATGTGCTGTATTATGAAGCCTTGTGACTGAAAAATATGTTTACATATGTTGCCTATTTTTTAAATAAACTTTTATAGCTGGTCTATTTGCTCAGTAGCTTTGATCCTCTCCTAATTATTTCAACTATAGTTTGTAATGGTTTATTTTGTATTCAATAAGGAAAAGTATGTTAATAAAGTTTTTTTTTTATAAGCCAGGTATTAACCTGCTAAATTTATTAAACTGAAAATCACTAAATGAGTCCTTCAATTAAATACATCACAAAAGGTAGAATGAAATGTTTTATTTCAAATTTTTTTGGTTTACACATGCATTGAAACGTTGTATTTCACAGTGAGCCTTTTGCAAGTCTAGCTTTTCAGAAGGCACACTTTTGCAGAGTGAAATTAGTGTGTGAACAAAATCTCAGTGATTAATGAGACATGTTGATTCTATCATTTAATTTTATGTTAAATCAGAAGAATTTCAAACACCACCTAATGTAGAAATTCTTGCTAAGTGATAAAAGCTCGAGTGAATGAGGAAGGCAGACCTCAGGACTTCATGCAGATCATAGAATTACCCCACCATATGAGAGGGAGCGAAACGTAACATGCCTTGATTCCTATTATCTGCTAAGTTTGGGGAACCCTCCTAGGTGCCTATAGAAGACAGCTCCTATAATTCTCTTTAATAAAAATTGTGAGATAAGTAGTACTACTCCTGTTTCATTAGATATGAAATAGACACAGAAAGGTTTGGTAAATTTCCAAAGACCCTGTCTGAGTCAAGTAATCACCTGTTCTTACCTGTGGTTAGTAGTTGTAAGCATAGTATAGAAGATGAGGACATCTTGCGAGTGAGCTTTGTAAATGTTATCTAAAGCTAAGGTAGTTTCTCATCAAACAGTTCAGAAGTCTAAAAATGTGTGAGTGCTGTTGAAGTCAAGTAAGATATAGAGATGGATATTGAAATTTGAAACGTTTTATTTGGGAAGCAAGAGTTGCGATTCAGGGCATACACAGAGACCAGGTAATCCAAAGAACAGAGACAGTTGGGAGTTTTATTAGGGAAATGTTACATATTGTTACATATTGTTTTGAAAGAAAGCTCATTGGCACTAGAGAAGCTTTTCGACTCTGGCAAGCTCTGGTTGGTGAGTGATGGCAGGAGTTAAAACAGGTCTTAGAGTCACAACTGGTTGCTTCAGCAGCTACTGGGTAAAACTGGCCCTGAGTTGACAGCAGGCCATTTCAGCAGCTGGGCTTGCAGAAAGTGTAATTCCTGGTGTAGGTGCTATGTCCCCCAGGTGCATTTTCCTCCCTGGCCCCTCAGCTCTGATTTAATTGGGCATGTATGACAAGAATTACCCAATTTGTATTATTAACTTTCACAGTACTTACGTAAAAGTAAAACACTATATTAGCTAATAACAGTTAATACAGTGGAATATTTCCTAAGTATGAAATGCAATAGAAAGTAGTAAAACGTGCTTATCTGATAGATAAATTCAGAGAAATGAGGTATTCTGTTCAATAAGTTCACAAATGCCATGATCTGAATATGTCCCCCAAAATTCGTATGTTGAAATCCTAACCCTCACACACATACCCTGTTCAGGCCTGTTTCCCACCTTGTGCCCTGAGCTGCTGGGATGGACTCTGGCCACCTGCAACCCTGAACGGGAATCACTGGGTATATAATTACCTTAAGTTGTTTTTTATTAATATTAGGTGTATGTTTAGGTCACATTTATTTCAATATTTAATATTAGAAGTGTCTGGGTTCTTTATTTAGTGGTGTTTTTTGTGACCGGAAATATGCCCTAGGAACTTAACTGCTGTTTTTATTAATTCAACTTCAGTGAAATTGGTTTTGTTTTACCTAGTTTTGCTTAAAGTCACAGTTTCCACATCCCTATAGACAATGTTAAGTGAGGACTTACTGTAAGTAGTTTGGATTAAGAAGCTTCCATACACTGACAAACTTGTTTAGCACCTAGAAAGAGACACCAGATTTAGCGGAGAGCGAGGAAGATGAGGCCTGTCCCCTAGATGGTTTTAATGAGAAAACCCTGTGCTCAGGGCAGACTTCATGGACATCATGTGACTTGTGCAGTCACACAGAGCCTCACACTCAGATGGTCCGTGAGCCTGACTTTAATGCTCTGCTAACACCATCCTGAAATTCTTAATAATTTTTAAAGAGGGAGCTCCCTCAGTTTTATTTTGCACCAGGCCCCACAAGTTATGCAGCCAATCCTGACAACAAGTGAAGCGAGTGTCATAAAAGGTGAAGCCCTTGGGGCTTTGATAACATTAAAGAGATCATCTAGTCTTGTGTGGATGGGGGGTGTCCGGGAACTGAGGAAGCCAGGATGTCCACTGGATGAGGGGGTGCTCCATACAGAGTTTCTAGCTTGTGAAAAGTCCTAAGTCATTTTTCTTGTGTGGCATTCCATATTTTCTCTTTGTTTTTGGCTCTTAGTGTTTTTGCCATGACACATCTGGTTGTGGACCTCTTTGCATATATACTTCTTGGAGTTTGTTGAATTTCTTGAATGTGTAGATCCATGTGTTCAGGATATTTGAGAAGTTTTCAGCCATTATATCTTCAAGTATTTTTTTCTTCTCTTTTCCTCCCTTCTGCTACTCCCATTACACATGCTGGTGTGCTTAATGAATCCAACATTTCTCTGTGGCTCTGCTTATTTTTATTCATTCTTTTTTTTCTAGATAATATAATTGGTATTGATCTCTCTTCAAACTCTGATTCTTTAGTTCAAATTTACTGTCCAAACATTAGTGAATTTTTTATTTGGGCTATTATATTTTCTCCTCCATGATTTCCGTATGATTCTTTTTTATCTCTGTATTGATATTCTCTATTTGATGAGACATTGTCATCAGACTTTCCTGTACTGCTTTAAACATGTTTTCCTCTAATAAATTGAACATATTGATAATGGCTGGTTGGAAGTCTTTGCTATTAAATCTGAAATCTGGACCCTCTCACAGGCTATTTCTGTTTGCTTGTTCTCCTGTTGTATGGGTTATGCTTTCCTGTTTCTTTGTATGCCTCACATTTTTTGCTGAAAACTGGACACTTTAGGTAATTGTGATATTGTGAAATACATATTTGTTCCTCATCCCTGTCTCCCTGTATACAACTTTTAAAATCCTTGCAATCTCCAAAATGCTGTCTTTTTGTATGCTAATGAATTGACTAGTGGCTGTCAGCCCCTGGATGGCTTCAAGGCGGGGGCTGGTCACTGGAAAGACCAAGGTATTGGTCACTGGAAAGAGGGTTGAGACTTTCAGCCTCAAATCATGTGCTGAAGGTTAAGTTGGTCGCCAGTGACCAATGAGTTAATCAATGATGCCTGTGTAATAAGGTCTCCATATAACCCCCAAAGGACAGAGTTTGGAAGCTTCCAGAAAGCTGAACATGTGGAGGTTCCTGGAGAGTGACACACCCAGGGAAAGCATCAAAGTTCCACAAGCCTCCCTGCCAACCTTGCCTTAAACATATCTCCGTCTCTGTCTTTTGTAATAGCCTTTACAGTAAACAAAAAGTGTTTTTCTAAATTCTGTGAGCAGCTCTAGCAAATTAATTGAACCCAAGGAGGAGGTCCTGGGAACCCTGATTTACAGCTCGTAGGTCAGAAGCACAGGTTAAAAAAAAATCTGGAGCTTGCTATTGGCACCAAAATTAGGGAGCAGTCTTGTGAGACTGAGTCCTTAACCTATGGGATCTGATGCTATCTCCGGGTACATAGTGGCAGAATTGAACTGAATTAGAGGACACACATCTGGTGTCTGCTGCAGAACTGATTACTTTCCTGATGTGTGAGAAAAGCTCCTCCAAGCCCCATCTGATGTCAGAAGCATGTCATGAGTGCACAGTAGAAAAAACTGAATTTGTTTCTCCCACTCAGTAATGCAGTTGACACTTGAACAACACAAGTTTGAACTGCGCAGGTCCACTTATGCTCACATGGTTTTCAGTAAAGGTTATACCTAGTGCACGTGCCTCTCCTTCCTCCCCTTCCATCTCCTCTACTTCTGCCTCTGCCACCCTGACACAGCAAGACCAACTGCTCCTCTTCCTCTTCCTTTCAATATGAAGATGATGAGGATGATTTTATGGTGATCCACTTCCACTTAATGAATAGTAAATACATTTTCTCTGCCTTATGATTTTCTTAATAACATTTTCCTGTAGCTTACTTTATTGTAAGAATATAGTGGCGGGGCATGGTGGCTCATGCCTGTAATTCCAGCATTTTGGGAGGCCGAGGTGTGTGGATCGTGAGGTCAGGAGATTGAGACCATCCTGGCCAACATAGGGAAACCCTATCTCTACTAAAAAAATAAAACAAAACAAACAAACAAAAAAAAAAAAAACAGAAAATTAGCTAGGTGTGGTGGCGCACCCTGTAGTCCCAGCTACTTGGGAGGCTGAGGCAGGAGAATTGCTTGAACCTGGGAGGTGGAGGTTGCAGTGAGCCAAGATTGTGCCACTGCACTCCAGCCTGGCAACAGAGTGAAACTTCATCTCAAAATAAAAAGAAAAAAGAATATAGTATAAAATGCATATAACATACACAATGTGTTAATCGACTTTTTATGCTATCAGTAAGGCTTCCAGTCAACAGTAGGCTATTAGTAGTTAAGTTTTTGAGGAGTCAAAAGTTTTGTGTGGATTTTCAACAGTGTTAGGTGTTGGTGCTCCTAACCTTCATGTTATTCAAGAGTCAACTGTACAATGCAGCAGCTGTGGGTACTAATTCCCTTCAGCCTCCCTCAGGTCTTGTTTTTGTTGCTATTTGCTCATTTGTATGGGATTTGATAGACTATTTTAGTGACGTCTATTTCCTCCACCCACTGCAGCCTTTGAAGCCTTTAGTGTCACTCCTTAGAAGGTTCAGGCTTGGCCTCCACACAGCCACCTGAGATGACATGGTTTTAGCACAGCTCTCTGTAACTGTCTCTTTCCCTGATCTCTCTGATAAGCGGTCTGCTTCATTTGACATGACATCCAGTAATTGCTGGATGATTGCTGTATTATTTTTGCTTATGCCCTGGGCCATACATTACTCCACAGTCTATTCCAATTAATTTCAGGCAGAGGTAGCTTTGGGTCCCATCTTTAAGGCTTGTTCTGACCCAGGAGGGCTCCTGTTAGCTCTCTCTTTACAATTCTCTCCAATAAACTCCATGGCCTATGGTTTGGCTTGTTGCTCTTAACGAACAGCACAGTTTTTGAGAGTGTTCTGAGGCTTGCACTTTACCACGCTTTTACATAAAATCAGTTCCTTTGGTGACATCTTTGGAGGCTGCAGTGAGCTGTAATCATGCCACTGTACTCCAGTCTGGGCTACAGATCAAGACCCTGTCTCAAAAAAATAGAAAGAAAGAAGAAAGAAAAGAAGAAGGAAGGAAGGAAGGAGGGAGGGAGGGAGGGAGAGGAAGGAAGGAAGAAAGGAAGGGAGGAAGGAGGAAGAAAAAGAGGGAGGGGGGAGGGAGGGAGAGAGAGAGCAGGAGAAAGAGAAAGAAAAGAAAGAAAAAGGATGGGGAAGAGGAGGGAAGAAAGGAAGGAAGAAAGGAGGGAAGGGAGGGAGGGAGAAAGAAAAGAGAGAAAGAGAGAAATTGGCTCACATGCTTGTGGAGTCAGGGCAGAAGGCAGCAGACCCAGAGAAGAGCTGATACTGCAGCTGGAGTCCACAATCAGTCTGGAGGTGAGATCCCAGATCAGCGAGCTCTGGGGGTCTGCAGGGCCGCTTTCTCCCGAGGCCTTTCTCCCTGTCTTGTACTCTGTCCTCACATGGTCTTCCCTCCATACGTATCTGTGTCTACATTTCCTCTTATGAGACAATTAAGGTAAAATGAAATCATATCAGCCCACACCCACATATGACCTCATTTTTCCTTAACCACTTGTGTAAAGGCCTTATCTTTAGATACAGTCCCATTCTGAGGTGCTGGGGGTTAGGACTTCAATGCATAAATTTGAGGGGGACACAACTTAGTCCATAAAAAAACAACTCAGCCCATAACAGAGTGCCTTACGTTTAGCATGACAGTGATCTGTCAAGTAGATCTGAGAAGGGAAAACTGGAGCCACTGAGGAAAAAGTTTTTTAAATCAGCTTTTCTAGCAAGAATAAAGAGGAGAGGGGGTACGTGGAGAGGAACTGTTCCACCTCCAAACAGCACAATTGGCTATGGAAAGCAAAGAACCAGAGGTTCATGAGGGCAGAACGCTGAGTCTGCTGGGAGACTGTGGGCCACCCACAGGAAAGGACACATGGGAAGATAGGTGCTTGGCTTTGGGCAGGCAACATCTGCAGTTCTGAACGGTGGGAAAAGTTAGGAGGTATCCAACGAGCAGGCGGAGCTGGAATTTGAGACAGCCATCGGAGCTGGAGAGAGATTCTGGAGTCATCGGAATTTTGGTGATAATTGAAGATGTTAAGTAGCTTGGGGAAGGAATGAAAAAAGAAGAACGCTGAAAAAAGCTCTTTTGGAAAGAGTCAAAAGAGCCAGAGGAGATTCAAAGAGGAAGGACAACTTATGGGTAAGAAAGACCCAGAAAGTAGAAAGCAGTGAAGATCAAATCAAACTTCTCAAATACTTTTCTTAATTCATAACAAAACTTTCTGGGCTAATATTATCTAAGAATTACACCACTCCCTGGAGCTAATCAGCACTTCTGTCCCCCGCTAAGTGGAAGTGGGAAGAGAAGCTGGGTGTGCATCAGACTTATTAAAAGCAGCAGCCCTGTTGAGTTCCACCTACCTATGAAATCCCAAGGGGGCAATGTCAATCCAGAAATAAAACACCACAACTTAGATCATGCCAGCACTCCTTATTTTTCCTCCTTTCTGTTCTTTTTTTTTTCCAGTGTAAAGAGACAGCATACTGCACACACCATATTTAAAAGTTCCCCCAACCCCCAAACCATAGGTCAGGGAATCAATATTATATTTGATCATCATTTGACCTCAGACATAGTGATTAATTTTCCAGGTCTCAGTGGCCACCTTGCCCCACGCTGCTGCCTACAGATGGCCGCAGGGTCTCTGTCAGCAATGCCATGTCTCTCCTTGTGTTGATTTAGCCTGGTACTAGTTGCTTAGTAGCAAGAGATACTGCTATATCACATCTACAGAGAGAGCCAAAATCTAGACTACTGACAAGGACCCAGGAGGTACAGTTGTGTCACTTTAGATGCCAAAAAGCCAGAACATATTCTAATGTACCCTCTCCAAAAAGTTTTAATGTATTCTATTAAGAAATGTTTTCTACAGAAAATACAAATCTAAGTGTATTGCATAAGTCTATGGGAAAATGTTGTTTATTTGAAAACAAGATTCTGTCACAAGACCAAAGGTTTTTTACTTACATTAGATCGCGTGAACCACAGTGACCCATGGTTGTATAAAAACTGGAAAAATGTGTAAGCTTAACAGGTACTGAATTTTTCAAATAGCCAAGTCTTTTTCTCTGAAACGGGTAGGTATTTATACAGGGACAAACATGAATAAAATCCGTGAATTTGGTAATAATTGTTCCTCCCATCTCTTGTTCACCCAGACTCAACGTGTGTTTGCAAACATGGAAGACTCCTGTTGGAATCCTCTGGGCGGGGTTTCCGTTGTGTTCTTTCTGCTCACTAGATGGCACTCTAGCCATATTACTTCATGGCAAGGAAGCCCAACACAGTGGATTATTTGAATTGAAGAAAAGAGCATAAGAGCAGTGGATGTGATTTAGGAAGATATTGGAAGGACGAGGGGGAGCAAAAGAAGTGGTTTTTCAGTATTAGTTACACAGAAACAACAAGCAGGTGTTTATAAACGTATCTTTTCCGTACATCTTTTTCAAGTAAGGAAGGAGTTTCCTAGCTAGGTCAGATCTCCAAATTCAGCCTAGGTGGAATTGAACCAAAATGTTTCAAATACTAGGTGGCCCATCACTCTCAGACACAGGCTGAAAGCCGACTTCCCTCCTGCACTCAACAACCCATCTAAAAATGGTACCTGCTTAAGAAATGTCCTCTAATAGTCATTTAATAAATGAAAACTGGTCACAGGCTGTGTCTTATACTGGACTCTGGGAGCACACAGCGCACACTCACAACATGCTATTTGCTTAGGAGCAAGAGATACCCCTACATTACATCTATAGAGATAGCCTAAAACTGGACTACTGACAAGGGCCCAGGAGATACAATTTTATCACTCTAAGACATCACACACACATACACACCACACAAACACACAAAAGACACACACAATGCATAATATCCATAACAATATACATTACACACACCCATACACACACTTATGCACACACCATGAAAACAAGAACACACACAATGTACATTTATACACAACACACACTTATAACACACTTAAACACAAACTCACACTCATAATACACACACTTACATGTACAATGTACACTTAAACATACACAACATACCTATACTTATAACACACTTATACACACCCAGTAGACACAACACACAACACATACACACTTATACACATACACTCACACACCCCAATATCAAGATTATTTAGCTTACCAGAATGAGTCACCTTCAAATGAGGATAGCACTTAAAATGACTGAGGGTGGAGAAGGGACTCCTTAGACAAGTCTCGTTCACCTCTGGTCATCATCTCCTGCTTACAGAATATAGAAATTTTTCTCACTAAGAGAAGAGTAACAAAATTAAAGAATGCATTAATATTTTACGTAAAGACGTCAATCTCTCTGGTGCATCATAAAAATATATGTGAGATAATGGCAGAAATTTCCCTCAATTTGCTTTTCTCACACCACTGCATTTACAATTCTCTTTGTTGCTTTTAATTATTACAAATCATCCTCAAATGTTCTGGGCTGGTGCAGTTCCTTTCTTCTGAAGGTTCTTTTTTTTCAGATGGAGTCTAGCTCTGACGCCAGGCTGGAGTGCAGTGGTGCAATCTGAGCTCACTGCAACCTCAGCCTTCTGGGTTCAAGCAATTCTCCTGCCTCAGCCTCCCAGGTAGCTGGGACTACAGGCAGGCACCACCATGCCCAGCTAATTTTAGTATTTTTAGCAGAGACGGGGTTTCACCATGTTGGACAGGATGATCTCCATCTCTTGACCTCATGATCCGCCTACCTCGGCCTTCCTAAGTGCTGGGATTACAGGCGTGAGCCACCGCATCTGGCCCTGAGGTTCTTTTTTTTTGAGACGGAATCTTGCTCTGTCGCCAGGCTGGAGTGCAGTGGAGCAGTCTCTGCTCACTGCAACCTCCGCTTCCTGGGTTCAAGCGATTCTTCCGCCTCAGCCTCCTGAGTAGCTGGGACCACAGGCGCGTGCCACCACGCCCGGCTAATCTTTGTATTTTTAGTAGAGACGGGGTTTCACCATGTTAGCCAGGATGGTCTCGATCTCTTGACCTCGTGATCCACCCACCCCGGCCTCGCAAAGTGCTTAGATTACAGGCGTGAGCCACCGCGCGCGGACGGCCCAGAAGGTTCTTTTTAAAGCGTGTCCAATGTTATAACAAGGCCTATTATATTTGGTGTCCACGGATGTGTGAATCAGTGGTATCACTGTTTTTCATCCCAACACCCCATGTCTTACTGATCCAGGTCTGACAGTGTGTCATTTCTTTTGATTCCATTATGTGTTATGCAAAATTTCATAATTATTAAGAGTAAAGAAAAACAATACATTTCTTCTTTTAAGGTAAAGACAGGTATTGGCTTTGTACCTGGTAATTATGCCTGGGAATACTCACTTCCCTGGGACCAATATGACATATTAAAGATCTATGACCACACACTCCTTCCAGAATTTAGAAGAAAAAAAAAATTGAGTGGAGATGGGGTTATATAAACCACTTTTTAAATTTGACATTTTGTTCACAAATCTCACTATTCACTGAAATGGACTGAAATAACACTACTGCTGTGTTCTACATGATAATTATGAAAGAAATAAATCTAAATTGATAAAATACAGATAGCACAGTAAAGCACAAAATAATGTGAAATCAAATTACCTAGAGATAAACACTGTTAACATTTTAACACTTTGGCTACCTTTTTCCATTTTCTTTCTCTGTATATATAGTTAAAAGAATGGGTGTTTCAAAGCAAAACATACTGTTCTTGTTTTTCATGCAGCCGTCTGCAAGGAACATTTCCACTGTCAATCAACATTTTCCTCCAACAAGAGTTTCCATGGCTGTGTGGTACACTCTCTTATGGTTGTAGTACAATTTAGTATTTATCACCATTACATAAAACAGTCTGCTAAGCACTCTTTTTCAGCTTCTTAGAATTGGTGAGTCCAGATCTAAATCAGATTGCCTGGACTCAAATTTTCACACTGGTATGATCTTACTAACTTGGTGTCCTTGGGTGAATTTTATAAACTCCAAAGCCTAGTTTTCTTAAGATGATATAACAATAATAGTATCTATCTTAAACAGTTGAGGTGAGGATTAAATGAGAAAATCTCTGCCTGGCAAATCTGATCCAGCTAAATATCAACAGGATCATACCTATTTAAGTGAGATCACTTGAATCAAGTGGGATTTATCCTAGGATTCTAAGGTTAGCTTAACATTCAAAAATCAATGACTGTAATTCACTGAATAGAAGATTTTTTAAACATACCTAATACGATCACCTCAACAGGTGCATAAAAAGCCTTTGATGAAGTTCAGCACTTCTTTTTTTTTCTTGAGATGGAGTCTCATCCTGTCGCCCAGGCTGGAGTGCAATGGCGTGATCTTGGCTCACTGCAACCTTCGCCTCCCAGGTTCAAGCAATTTCTGCCTCAGCCTCCCAAGTAGCTGGAATTACAGGCACCCACCACCACACCTGGTTAATTTTTGTGTTTTTAGTAGAGACCGGGTTTCACCGTCTTGGACAGGCTGGTCTTGAACTCCTGACCTCGTGATCCACCCTCCTTGGCCTCCCAAAGTGCTGGGATTACAGGTGTGAGCCACTGCACCCGGCCAGCACTTCCTAATAATCAAAACTCTGAGCAAGTTAGGAAAAGAAGAGAACTGCTTCAACCTGATAATGGGAATCAATGCAAAATCTACAGCTCATATCACAGTTAATAGTGAAAGACTGATCCATGAGTCTAAGATCAGTAATAAGAAGACAAAAATGTTCATTCTCGTCACTTGTCTAGGAGGTTTAAATTGGGCAATTTGACAAAGAAAGGAAGCAGGCTACATAACTACTGGGAAAAAAGAAATAAAACTGCCTGCATTGACATAACATAAACTGAGAGAAAAAAGCCAGGCAGTACCTGCTGTATTTAGACCTCAAGAAGAGAGGTAGCAGGTCATTTGAGTTGCCTGGGGCCAGAGGTGTTATGGGATTTGACTGGAAAGTGGCATAAAGTGATAGACATGTTCTATATTTGTATTTTGGTGGGGGTTATATGGGTTTATATATTTGCCAAAATCCACTGAGCTCTATGTTTAAAATATATGCATTTCATTGAATGTAAATTGTATTTCTGTCAATATCCTCCATTCAGGAACACACATGCAATTGAAAAAGTTAGGTTTATTGCTCATTGTGGCAAGGGAGAACCCACACCATAGGGAACTGTGGGGTGTCTCTGAAAGAGGTGGTTAGAAAGGGCATACAGGATTTCGTTTTGCATTAGGTGGTTTAGGGGCGTGTTTAAGGAAGCAGGGCTTTGCCCTGGAGTGTATAGTATCAGGTAGCTGGAGTAATTCTGTTTTTGTGGCCTGAACAGAATACATACTTTGCATGTGTTCAGACATGATTATGAAATTGTCTGGTTTATGTCTTGATCTATCCCAGCCACAGAGTAGCCTTGTCTGATGTTGATGTCAGGCTTAACCAAGGCTTACCTTTGAGTGCATGCCTACTCACAGCTACACTGAGACCTGGCGGTGAGTACCAGGCCAACTCACAGTCAGAGACTGCTTTTCTGCTTCTTATCGCAGTGAAGTGATTTTAAAACTTCACTATGAAACAGGCAGAACCTTTGAAGCTTCCTGAGAATGTAACCTAAAACCATATGCTAAACTCTTGATGCTTACTCTGTAGACAAGGTCCTGTGCCCTGTACAGATGCATCTGCGGTATTTACTGCTCTAACATCACATTCCAAATTTCTGCTGCTATTTACCAGCTACTTGCTCAAGTTGCCTAGTAATGATGAGTATTTCTCTTCCATTGGTGTACACATTGTAAAATTTCATCCTTTGTCTAGCTTTTGTCTGTCATAACTCTTGGTGGTCTTTTAATATTAAAACATATTTAATTTAGTGACTCTGCATCTTGAGGGGGAAAAATTTTTTTCTGGTATGCAGTTTATATTCTCATAACAGAAAAAAATCTTTAACAGTTAATGTAGCCACTGAGTTTCCTGCTGAATAACTAAATGTGTAACGCAAGAGCCTGTAGCTATATCTGTGATGTCATTCTTTTGATATTCTACCATAGTGTGTTCTGAGTAGTTTCCTTTTGGCTAATTCCAAGAATTGTTATTCTTTGGATGAAATATTTAAATACCGCTTGTTGTCATTCATGAGGTGGAATGACACATTTTCTTTACAAGGAAATCGGTGTCTTGAATGTTTTGTTCCCTTGGTGATTGAAAATATGTTTCAGAAATTTCCTACTGCTTCAAAAAAAAAGTGTTCAAAAGTCTATGTTGGTCGGACGCAGTGGCTCATGCCTGTAATTCTAGCGCTTTGGGAGGCTGAGGCAGCAAATCACCTGAGGTCAGGAGTTTGGGACAAGCCTGGCCAATGTGGTGAAACCCCATCTCTACTAAAAATACAGAAATTAGCTGGGTGTGGTGGCTCATGCCTGTAATCCCAGCTACTCAGGAGACTGAGGCAGGTGAATTCCTTGAACTCGGGAGGCAGAAGTAAAATGATACAGCCACTGTGGAAAACAACCTAGCAGTTTTTAAAAGCACTAAATATGCAGCCATGACTTAGCTCTTACACTCCTGGATATTTATCCCAGAAAAATTAAAACTCATGTTCATGTAAAAACCTATACACAGTTGTTTATAGCAGCTTTATTAATAAAAGTGAAAACCTGGAGGCCAGGTGCAGTGGCTCATGCTTGTAAGCCCAGCACATTGGGAAGCCACGGCAGGCTGATTGTCTGAGGTCAGGAGTTCAAGAGCAGCCTGGTCAACATGGTGAAACCTTGTTTCTACTAAAAATACAAAAATTAGCTACGCCCACCTGTAATCTCAGCTACTTGGGAGGCTGAGGCAGGAGAATCACTTGAACCCAGGAGGCACAGGTTGCAGTGAGCTGAAATCGTGCCACTGCACTTCAGCCTGGGTGACACAGTGAGACTCCGTCTCAAAAAAAAAAAAAGAAAAAAGAACAGAAAAAGAAGGTTTTGATTATGTCAGAACAATGGTCATGCTAATTTTCAGAAAATTTAATTTTGAAATTAAAAAAATTATAATCATTATTGTCTATGGCCGTCACCTACAGGATTAAAACAATTTTAAAAAGCCTTCATCTCGGGCCAGGTGCAGTGGCTTATACCTGCAATCCCAGCACTTCAGAAGGCCGAAGCAGGAGGATCACTTGAGCTCAGGAGTTAGAGACCAGCCCTGGCCAACATGGTGAAACCCCATCTCTACTGAAAACACAAAAATCAGCCAGGCCTGATGACGGGTTCACCGTGTTGGCCAGCTACCTGGGAGGCTAAGGCAGCCTGGAAGGTGGAGATTATACTGAACTGAGACTGTGCCACTGCACTCCAGCCTGGGCGATTGACTTTTACTCCTTCACTTTTCCAACCAGTCTTGTAATCACCTGTTTCCTGCCCTAAATCTCTTTCTACTTTAAACACCTAGGATGGTTTCTTTGTCCCTTTCTTAATCCTGACTGACACAGAGATACTTGATTTAAATTACATTAAAAGGTTAAATGTTAACACCTCTTTTAAAGATTACGTGTCATACATTGTTAAAAGATAATCGAAATTTGTTGGAATTAAACTCATTCCACAATTTACTTACAAATAAATTAAACCTTTTTCCATAATTTTACTTTAACTCAGTGGTTCATTACAAAATTAAGGTCTCTAGGAATGCCTCTCTTTGCAAAGTCTGAGAGTTTTAAATCAGTGTCCTCGCATGGAGGGGATGACTGAAATTGCACCCCAGAAGATATCTGGAGATGTTTTTGGTTGTCAAGCTTGGCGTGAGGATGCTGCGATAATCTCATGGGTGGTAGCCAGGGATGTTGATAAACGTCCTCCAAAGCACAGGACAGCTCCTCACAATGAAGGATTCTCAGGCCCAGAATGTCAATAGCGCCAAGGCTGAAAAACCACAGTTTAAAGGGTGTCTTTCTGTAATCTCACATTTATTGATTCTAAGCTTGGACCCTTCCACCAGTCTTTACTACATTAGCCCAAACTACTGATTTCCTTCTTGTTATATCTGATAAATTTCACTACTTTGGCTCCTCTAATTCCCAGAAAGTTCTGCTGCTTATCAGTTTATCCACCAGGTATGTCATGGTCCATCACTACATGTTTCTTCAAAATATGCTAATTAGATCTGGGCAGCTGCCAGGATAGTCCACATAGATGAGATAGAAGGGGAACTTATTTATTTGTGTGCACAGGGTCACAACATTTCAAGATTGGAAAGAATCTTAGAGAATGTCTCAATTCACATGCTCACATTAGATATGAGAAAATTGAAACCCAGAGAGGCAATTAACTCCTTCAGAGCTATCTATTTCTAGGCTGCTAAAATTCTATCTAATAGCATTCAAAAGACTTGTGAAAGCTCTCACTTTATTCCAGGATAGTATGTTCCTGAACAGAAGACTTAATCAAAGATAGAAAAAGGTATTTTCCCAATGTCAATCCTGCCCTTCTGGTCATTTAACCTCCAATACATCTTAACTCTGGATTAATTTGGCTTTGAGGACTCTTTGGGCTAGGCACACATCAGGACAAAATGAGAGAAGGCCAGGGGCTTAAAATGTCCAGTTCAGACCTTGCCAGCTCTTCTCCCAAGAGAATCTGTAAGAAACCTAGGACTAAGCTCTGAATTTTTTATCTTGCCCAAATTCCTATCTAAGCAGTCTGGGAGTCATGCCCTACAAATCATAAATTCTCATTAGATGGGTTTTACTTAACCCTATATATCATGACTTACTTTCCAACCTGACTCTGGCATAACATTATGAGACAGGGGAAGAAAATCAAAATATTTTACTCGAAAAACATGTCTATTTGCCATATTTTGAAATGGCCCTGCAGAGGTGTTCTTTGTGGGGGGAAAATTTGCTGCCAAATCCTGGCCTCAAGCGATCCTCCTGCCTCGGCCTCCCAAAGCACTGGGATTACAGGTGTGAGCCACCACACCTGGCCTGTTTTATGTGTGTTTTCACTTCCTGACTTTCCACTTTTGTCTCAGAGAACCTGAAAACCAACATTGGCTTAATATCTTTGTTCCCACAAGAAAGAAGCTAATAAATGAGTATCACTTGTTTAAGGATTTAAAGCTAAGTCAAGCTTTAAATGGTAGTGGTCTTGCTGGGCGTGGTAGCTCACGCCTGTAATACCAGCACTTTGGGAGGCCGAGGGGTGGATCATTTGCAATCAGGAGTTCAAGACCAGCCTGGCCAGCATGGTGAAAGCCCAACTCTACTCAAAATACAACAATTAGCTGGGCGGTAATGGCATGCACCTGTAATCCCAGCTACTTGGGAGGCTGTGGCACAAGAATTGCTTGAGCCTGGGAGGCGGAGATTGCAGTGAACTGAGATCGTGCCACTGCACTCCAGTCAGGGCAACAGAGTGAGACACTGTCTTAAAAAAAATGGTAGTGGTCCTAAAAGTAACCTTTACACCCTTTTCCATTCACACACAGGTTACTTGATGTCTGATCTGAGAGACAAAGACTGTGGACAAAGGCAACTCTAACCCTCTAACTCTTCTCTCCCTCCTTCTCTTTCTTTGTAAAACGGCTAAACCTTTCTCACTGCTCTGATAACAACATAGAAATTGAGTTTTTCCAAAACCAAGAGTTTTAGATGTGGTCTATAGATGTCGCTGTTGGGCTCTTATCTGCTTAAATGCAAGGTTTCCTGTGCTGCTTTTAAACAGAGTTCTGGAAGGAACGCAGCCTTTGGCCTCAAGGGTAAGAGCTCTGATGAATGCTTGCTTTGGGAAGACTCTTCTCTGGAGGCTGGCGTGAGCTTGTGATGAAGGCAGGAATTAGATTTCTTTCAGTCCATGCTTCTTTAATTTAAAATAATCTTGGCCCCTGCTGAACTTTGTGGCCTCTCACCGTCTGGGGCTGGAGGAATTACTGTGCAGTTCTCCTCATGTGGAAGACCCTCTCTTGCCTATTGGTTTTTGCCCCTGCTGTTCTCTCTGTGGGCACCCCTCCTTCCCTTTCCCCTGGATGATTCTTGATTGTCTTTTAGCACCAGTGCTCAAAGTGTGGTGCACACACCAGCTGCTGGCCAGGACCCTTTGTTATTGGTTTACGACAAGATGAACTTGTTTCAGAACCTAAGTAAACTAAATCTCTAAGCAAACTGTTCAGTTCAGTTCATTCTCTTTTTTTAGTGAGACTCCGTTGATGAAGGAAGCAGTGTACTGATTTACATTTTGACACAAGCCCTTGTCACAGCCTGGCACTTTCGGTGAGTCTGCCTTTGTAAAGGGCTAAGACACTCTCCTCTGGGAAACCTTGCTCAGTCCTCCTTGTTCACCTCCTCTCTCCCTCCACCTCTCCACCTTGACTGTGTGTGTACCCTCGTGAAAACACCTGGCACACGGTGTTGGTAACTGTTTTCCCCAATGGGTTTATAAGCATCTTTATATCATGCATCAGTTAGCTGCTGAATGGGTGAATGAATACATTTTCATATTGTAAATTCTGATAATCTGTTTAGCATAGGTGAGAATGTTTCATGTTTTATGCAGTTTTGAATATTGCACTGTCTGTCTTTCTAATGTGTTAAATCTGGACTCAGTTTTCCAAGATAGAATAGAGGTAGTTCTTTAGATCAATAACCCTTTCCACAAATACCATACAGAAGCTGGAAGGGTAAATCACGTTCACTTGAAAAGGAGACACCTACTTATTACCACCATTTTAAACTGTAAATATGGTAGCACGTGGTTTCCAGGATGCCGGCTCTCTTATCCACGTTCTTGGCTCTCTCCCATCTCTGCCTAGCTCAGCAATTCTTCCCTCAAGGCTGTGAAAGGTCAAGTAGGAGTAGAGGTTTTATCCTCCCTTAATGTTTCCAGAACATTCCTGGTTTCTTACTAAAGCCTGGATTTCCTTAAAAAAATCTGGAGTTTTGGGGGATGTAGCAGAGACTTGCCAGAAGCTGTCATTTCAAGAGTATGTTTGCTTTTCCCATTTTTTGCTTCCCTTGCTCCTGATAAGCCCGGGGTTTCAGAATGGTAACACACCTACCACCCACTCAGTCAAAGCAATATCTCCCCCACCAAAAACAGGATGGGTGAAAGAACGTGAAAACTCCCCCAAGAGAAAAAAACACCCATGGCTATAAAGAGGCCTTGATTCATCACATTCCTCAACCTCTGCCTCTTCCCACAAATCGATGGGCTTATTTCTTCCTCCACGCTGTGTATATTCATCCCAATACTGTGTGCGTGTTCATGTGCATGTACAAGAATGCTTTAGATTAGCAGCCACAAAAATTGTTTTAATATTAACTCTCCCTGTCCCTGACCCTGATTCACTGCTAAGCATTTTAAAGCTAAAATAATCAGAAAACCTTGAGATGGTTGGCCTAGCATGTTAGGTGCTGCCTGGGTGGTGTTTCACTCTGCATTACATGACTAATTCAATAAATTTAATTATTTAGTCCAAGTTCCTCAGAGGAAACTCGTTTTCCTTCAGAATCAGCCTTCCAGCCAGGAGGATACTGGATTCACGTCAAAAATATTACTCGGTTGTTGGCAGCCTTTGAACTATTGCCAGAGGAGACTTTCATTAGCAACAATTATACAAATCTGACATTTACAAAGGGATTCAAAAATGCATAAAGTAGTTCCATTTCTATTACTTCACCGGATTCTTCAAAACAGCATACATTTTCATCATTTTAAGAATGAAGAATTTGAGACTCAGAGATTTCAGGTATTTTGCCCCAAATCTCACAGACAGTAAGTGGCCAATCAGGATTTAATGGCATACGTGCTGACTCTGCTTCCAGTGTCTTCCTCCCATGCCTTTGGCCTAGTGAAAGGTCATGAGAGGCAGCCTCCAGAAAGCCTCTGTGAGCCAGTGAGGAGCAAATGCCATGCTCATGACAGATGACCTCAACCTGTCCTTTCTTCCCCAGTCAGCCAGGGTGGATTGAGAGAAACTAGCTACCCCAGGCTGCAAGGCCAGGGTCTGATAAATGGCACTACCATGGGCCTGGTGGCCCTCGACATGCTGCTGCTTCTCCGGAGCCTAACCAGCTCTGCGAGGAGAGGCCAGAGCGCCTGCGCTAGCTAAGCCCAAGTCCACAGCAGCTCTGTCTGTACAGCCTTCCTTTTCTTCCAATGACAAGGAAAACAAAATGTGACAAAGAGTTACTTCCAATTGTCACTCGTCTTTAGCGTACAGATGAGTTTAAGGATTTGGGGGATGAGACTGGGAGCAGCGGAAACTTAATCACACTTTTTTTTTTTGAGATGGGGTCTCAGTCACCCAGGCTGGAGTACAGTGGCACCATCTTGGCTCAGTGCAGCCTTGACTCCCTAGGCTCAGGTGATTCTCCCACCTCAGCCTCCTGAGTAGTTGGGACTACAGTCATGTGCCGTCATGCCTGGCTCATTTTTTGTATTTTTAGTAGAGAGAGGGTTTTGTTGTGTTACCCAGGCTAGTGTTGAACTCCTGCACTCAAGCAATCTGCCAGCCTCGGCCTCCCAAAGTACTGGGATTACAGGCATGAGCCACTGCATCTGGCCTGAATGACACTTTTGAAAAATTATGTGGCTACTATTAAAAAGACTGGGGGAAGAAAGGACAGGTTGAGGTCATCTGTCATGAGCATGGCATTTGCTCCTCATATTAAAAAGTGAAACCACAACAGATGCTGGTGAGGTTGCAGAGAAAAGGGGAACACTTATACACTGATGGTGAGAATATATGATAGTTCAGCCACTGTGGAAAGCAGTGTGGAGAGTTCTCAAAGAATTCAGAATTACACATGGTGAAACCCCATATCTACTAAAAATACAAAAAATTAGCTAGGTGTGATGGCACATGCCTGTAGTCCTGGCTACCCAGGAGGCTGAGGCAGAAGAATCGCTTGAACCTGGGAGGCAGAGGTTGCAGTGAGCTGAGGTCATGCCACTGCACTCCAGCCTGGGCAACAGAGCAAGATTCCATCTCAAAAAACAAAAAAGAATTCAGAACTACAATTCAACCCAGTAATGCCATTACTGGATATATATTCAAAGGAAAATAAATTGTTCTATCAAAAAGACACAACCACTCAGATATTTACTGCAGTACTATTTACAGTAGCAAAGACACAGAGTCAACCACGAAGCCCATCAGTGGTGGAGTGGATAAAGAAAATGTGGTGCATATATACCATGGAATACTATGCAGCCATAAAAATGAATAAAATCATGTCCTCTGTAGCATCCTGGATGCAACTGGAGGCCATTATCCTAAGCAAATTAACGCAGGAACAGAAAACCAAATCTACCGCATGTTCTCACTTATAAGTGGGAGCTAAACATTGAATAGACATGGAAATTAAATGGCAATAATAGTCACTGGGTACTGCTTGAGAGGAGAGAGTGGGAGGCATGTAAACAGTTGAAAACTATTGGGTACTGTTATGCTTACTACCTGGGGGATGGGACCATTTATACACCAAGCCTCAGTGACACACATTTTACCCATGTAACAAATCTGCACATGTACCCCTGGAACCTAAATTATAAGTAGAAGAAGAAAAACAATTCTATACTTTCATTGAGAAACAATATGTCTTTGTTATAATTTCCTACGGAGCTCAGGATTAACAGCTGAAATTTTCTTAGAATTAAATACACAGATCCTGAGTTGTCCATTAACCTTGCCAGTTGGAGGTAATTATTTCACTGGAGCTGTAACACAGCTGGAAAATATCACATCTTTCACATGGGAAAAAGAAGGAGTCTGGAAAAAGTCTACTGAAAATTTTGTCTGATCTCACAGAATTTGCTTGTGAAGGTTTTGGCGAAAAGGAAACATACTTACAATTAACACCTGAAAATCACTTATCTTTGTGCGTGCTCATACTATGCGGATTTCTGTCTGAAGCTCTGGAAACTAAATGTTTTTTAAATAATGCATTTGCTGAAAATGGATTAGGATAAAAGCTTTCGTTTCCCCTTTGTGTTTTGATTGATCAGATTCCCAACTGTTGGAAGATTTCAAAATCAGTTTTAGACATGGGCTGGACTAGCCCTTTTCCCCTCCCTCTAGGGCAGCAGAGGCAAGAGCAGAACTCTGTGATCCGTCCTTTAGCCTCAGGGAGAGTTCAGTTACAGAGTCTGCAGGAAACGGGGGCCAAAATCAAAATCAAAAACAAAAACAGGTGGAAATGGAAAAGAATTTAAGTCTAAGAAGATTTCAGCTACTAATACTGAGCTTGGTAGAAAATTCTAACAAAGAGATAGTTTATAAATGAAAGTGTAAAAGTAGGTAGGTAGGCAGACATTTGCAAGACAGGAGAGGGCCCCCCCCAACCCCCGCAGGAACATCAGGCAACCATCAAGAGATGATCAGCTGGTTGTTAAACTCTCTCTCTGAAATGATCATTGGTCGCAGCCAGCTCCAGGGGGAAGACGCTTTCCCAATAGATAGAAAACACCTCAAGCTGGTGATCAGCAGCTTCTTGATAATATCTCAAGAGTTGAGCGAGCAGACCCAGGCGTGCTCACTAAGAGGCAAAACGGTGGATGTATGACCTTCCTCTGGGGGCGTCTACCGGTAAAGAAAAATCACCCCTAGAAAACATACATACAACCTCAGTAAATGCACTATGCATGCAGTCACCATCCGAGTGCTGACTGACACTGCGCATGTGGCAGTTGAGTGACAGCTCACCTGACGGGAAGAATGACAGGAGGAGGAAATGTACAAAACCCCGAGCCAAGGGCTGAGTGGGCGCTTGGAACTCTCAAGTCTCCTGCTTGGCCCTCGTCCAAGCGTACTTTGCTTCCTTTTGCTCCTGTTCTAAAACTTTTCTTTACTTTTTTTTTTTTTTTTTTTTTTTGAGACAGAGTCTTGCTCTGTTGCCCAGGCTGGAGTGCAGTGGTGCGATCTCGGCTCACTGCAACCTCTGCCGCCCAGATTCAAGCGATTCTCCTGCCTCAGCCTCTCTAGTAGCTGGGACTACAGGTGCACACCAACATGCCCAGCTAATTTTTGTATTTTTAGTTGAGATAGGATTTCACCACGTTGGCCAGGATGCTCTCAATCTCATAACCTCATGATCCGCCCACCTCGGCCTCCCAAAGTGCTGGGATTACAGACATGAGCCACCACACCCAGCCTTCAAAAACTTTTTAATGAACTCTCACTCCTGCTCCAAAACTTGCCTTGATCTCTCCCACTGCGTTAAACGTAATTCTGCCCCTTAGCTGAATTCCCTCCTCTGAGAAGGCAACAATCAAGTTTCCTGCAGACTCATATGGATTTGCCACTGGTCACGAAAGTAGAGAAAGTGCCGAAAAATGAGAGGCTAAAAATAAAAATAAGAGTTCCAAACCACAAAGTCAGCAGTCATTGAGGGCAGGAGATTTCCTGTTTCAGCCAGAAGGGTCTGTTTTATGTGAGAGTCCCTCATCTTTATGATTCTGCCACGTGAAGTCACCACTGTAGGGAGTGACAGATGATGGTGATGGAACGGGAAAGGTTCCATTTTCCCCTCGCAGGACGTGCAGCGTGGGAGAGGCTCACTTCTTCAGAGCCCCGCTGCTCAAACCTCTAGAGGAGCATACAGAGGGGCAAGCAGTGGGGCTCCGACCCCACAGCAGTGTCTAGGGGTGAATGTTTGCAGTTCCTGAGGCCCCAGTGGGCGTGTGTTGCAGGGCAGTTTTTTAGTTTGCTGTCTGTAGGCGGCTTGTGTTAACCAGCTCAGTCAGACCCTCTACCTTGTTGCAAGGACAGAGGGCTTTCTGTATCCTGGGTTCTTGCTTTGGTATACCAGAAGAATCAGATCACACGTGGGTTTGGAGAATGAGTCCAAAGTTTTATTGAGTGGAAGTAGCTCTCCACCGATGGGGGAGCCAGAAGGGAGATGGTTTCCACTGCAGCTGGGCCGCTTGGTGGCCCTGGCTCTCCTCCAACCGCCCCGGCCAAACTCTACCTCTTCCCATTGGCGGTGGTCTGCCAGCGTGCTGGCATCTTTTGATGCGCTGTTTCACTGGCATGCCCCAAACCTCCTCTCACCTTCCAGCCACTTGTGTCTTCTTCCACTGACGTGCTCCTCTCAACATTCGCACGCCTGTGTGTCTGCCCGCTGAGTCTCAGGTTTTTAT
The DNA here is from genome assembly GCA_036589455.1 of Ateles fusciceps. Taxonomy (NCBI): domain Eukaryota; kingdom Metazoa; phylum Chordata; class Mammalia; order Primates; family Atelidae; genus Ateles; species Ateles fusciceps. The sequence goes on from JAZHEH010002229.1 coordinate 4,163,366, forward strand.
AGGCCCAGGATGGGGGTGTGGTAGACCAGGGTGGTCTTGGAAAATGCAACATTTGGGCATGAAAGCAGGTGTGCCTGTCCTCAGCTAGGTCTGTGGGGGTGGAGACCTAGCCAGGGACCCACCTTTCTCTACCCAGCACAGCACTTCCCTATCCCACTCCTGTATCAGTGACACAGCACCCAGGCTCCTGAGCAGGCAGGACTGCTACTGGCTGGGGCCACATTAAATTTATAACCTCCGGCTAAAGCCATGCAGGCCTATCAGGGCACGTGGGCCTCTGACTCCGTCATACAACGGAGGTGAAACCAGACTTTTGGACAGGAGATTCCCCTGTGCTTACAACCAAGGACCCCTTCACTCCCATGAGATACTCTGCAGCTGAGAAGAAGAATGAATGAAATGAAAAAAAATGAATGAATGAAAAAGAATGTCTCTGTCCTGACAAGGAGGCCTATTCTTAAGACACTGCTGAGAGCAACAACCATGTTTGAAATATTCCCTATTATTTAGTGTATTCACAATAATCATGTTATTTAACTCTTTAAAAATACACACATATTTTGCAAAGGCTGTTTAAAAGATAAAATAAAATAATAAATACACACATAGTTGGAGTTTCCCAAACCAAGAGGAAAAGAAAATAAGGCGTGGGCTTTTCTTCAGGTATCACACTTCACTGTGTGATGCTTCTGTCCAAATTCTACAGAACTGGGGAGTGAGTGCTGCCTCATGAACTCAACTCCCAAAAGTAGCTCATCCGTATCGCCTCTCTACCCCTTTTCTATTTTATGCCATTTCAAAGAGCCCAACTGTCATCTGTGCACACCGAAAGTACTCCATAAATGCTGGTGGGATTTGTGGACCTCAGCTCCATACTGATAAACAAATAACTGCAGCTGTTTGAGGTTATTTGTATTTACGAGCCCACGCGAACATTTTATTTCTTGGGCCAGTATAACTAGAAAGACAAAATGTGGTCTGTGGTGAAAACCAATTGCCCATTAGTTAGAATTTCAGCCTATATTTTGCACTCAGCATTGTGCGAGATTTACAAGATCCATCAGGGATAATTGCTGCCTTTTGGAAATTTGCACTGTGAAAGAAAAAGCACGTGAGTATAAATAGGGAACATAAGTATGTGAAAAAATTTAAACAGCCCTCTGGCAGCTCTCCACTGTCAGCAGAGAGAAGAGATTGCCCAGTGTTTCCCCAGAGGCCTCACATGGTGGCCCTCCATCCCGTGGCAACTTTGCCAGGCCCAGCCTCAGCCTACAAGCTTGGAAATTTAATTTTGCCCCTGTCTCTTGGTGGCAGACTCATGTTAAATAAGCTCAAATAACTGATACTAAAAAGCTGAACACCAACTTGTTTATTCATTTGTGAAATAATTGAGTCACCAGAATACTCACATTTGTACGACCAGTGGATTTTCTGACTATCGAGGGACTTATGAGGCTAACCTTCTCAGTTAGCAATAATCGTGCCTTGGATAAACCGCACTGGCTACAATACTGCCACTTCACAAGGCTGCCAGCCTGCTCAGGATTCGAAGCCTGTTGAGGTGGGTAAAATCAGAACAATGGAAGCCGATGAGACAAAAATTTGATGGCATCCTGCTGAGCTGCCCTGAGCATCCATTTCCTTTTGGGGATGGCCAAGACTCACTGGTAAGACTGAAGTGCCCGCTGAGGAGTGCCTCATGGAGATGAGCTGAATTTGTGAAGTAGGTCCTAGTTATTACGGGGTCTAAAAGGAATATGTAACCAGGTTACTGGCCTCAAGGGAAATAGCTATTGATGGAATACAGAGAAGTTGTTTTTGTAATCTTCTTTCAAATATTGGGCTGAATTCTATTCCTGATGTTGCTGGCTAATACTCATGTCAATGGCAAATCCCCCTCACGTGTTGATGCCTTAGTTTCTCCATCTAGGAATGAGATCTATGTACTACCTGCCCTCTCCTGCTTGCTCAGGAGTGTAAGATACAAAGAGGAATTGCTTATACTGTTATAGTAGGTAGCCAGTCAGGCATGGATGGGGCAGGAGAGGGCTCCCCCAACCCACCAGGAAAGTCAGGTGACCATCAGATGATGGTCCAGCAGTTGTCATACTTGCCTCTCTAAAATGATCATTGGTGGCAGCTGGTGCCAGGAAAAGGCAGTTTCTTAATAGATAACAGCACCTGAAAATGGTACTCGGCAGCTTCCACTAAAATTTCAGGAATTGAGGCTGTGTCATGCGTGTGTCCTTAACCTTGGCAAAATAAACTTCCAAATTGATCAAGGTCTGTCTCAGACGCTTTTTGGTTTATACTCCTTACTTGTACCAAGTAAAAATTATCCTATAGGGCCAGGTGCAGTGGCTCATGCCTTATCCCAGCACTTTTGGAGGCCAAAGTGAGAGAATCACCTGAGCCTGGGAGGTGGCGGCTGCAGTGAGCCAGTTCTCACCACTGCACTCTAGCCTGTGTGACAAAATGAGACCTCCTTACAAACAAAGAAACCAAGTATTGATTTTAAAAAAACCCTACATTCACTTGGGGAGGCACTTGTGGCTTGCCAGGCAAATGAACCCAGGGGTTTTTTCTGGGGTAACAGAGGGAGTGAATCAAGAGGCTACAGAGCAATAAAGCAGGTTAGGGCTTGGATTCGTGGCCAGACAGAATGCAAAGGTTTTGTTCTCCTATTCAGCCAGGCTTAGGAGGGGTCTGGAGTCACTGGTCCACTGGCGATCTGGCATTTTGAGGCCCGGGGGAGTCCTGAACTGGGCCAGGCATTGATGATACAGGCAATCTGCTCACAGCACACCTGAGTGGTAGAAACACCGGGGCAGCTGAATATCTTTGAAGGAAGGTCAGATGCAGAGTGAGTGGGCCAGGACCTACAGATCCTTACTGAATCCTAACGATGATTAAAAAAGATCATAAATCCTTTGCCATTCCTCCTGTGAATGGATGGAGACTCTTTGTCTACCTCTCCATCTGGGCTGGCCCTGTGACCACTGAGACGGACAGAATACAGCACGGAAATGCTGGGTGTGTCTTGAGCTGGGGCTTCGAGGGGCATCACAACTTCCCTCTTCCCCTCTTGAAATGCTGTTGGCTTCTAAACAAGGTAGGGAAAATTGTTATTTGTCAATTATGTCCATTGAGATTATCTCCAGGCTGGCCTACTTGAGGAAGACAAACCACGTGCAGACAGAAGCCTGTCTCAGCAGAGGCCCTAAACGTGCAGATGAGCCTGGCTCAAACCAAGCAGCAAATCGGTAATTGTCACAAAATTCTGAGTTGGTTAAATCTTTGATACCCTAAATATTTGGAATGGGCTTTTCCGTTTCTGGCCTAGGGGCTGCCACAAGCTCTGCTACTTCTCCCGCCCTCCACCATGTGTTTTAAATCTCTTAACACAGCCGCTGCTCCAGCTGGGGCTCTGATGGTCTCCCACCTGCATCACCGCAACAGACTCACAACAGGCATTTGGCTCCAGCGTTGGGGAACAAACTGCAGTTTGCTCCTGCTTCCTGACACTCCTCCTTTGAGAAGACTCCCTTCACCCCCATGTGGGGCAGAGCCCGTCGGTGCACTGGAATCTCCCCTAGGCTGGCTCTCGGCACCACCTTCCCATAAGGTTAGTTGTCACCTGCCCTCCCATGGATTCAGCCTCTTTTGTTAAAAGGGGCATAATCTTTACTGCTCTTGCCTCAGTGCGTGGCACATCGTAGGTGCTCAACACTCACTTCTTGGACAAATGAATGGGCTAAGTTTGGCCCTTGCTTCAGGACAGACCGTGATGCCCACATTTTTTTCTGAGGTCCCACTTAGCTGGTTGTAGTCGATTTGTGAAATGCAAAGAAGTGAAAATGTGATCTTGTCACATTTTGCTTGTTCTTTGTTAGCGTATTTTTAACAGTGGGAGTTGCCGTATACAAATGGAGCAGGGCAGGGTGCAGTGGCTCAAGCCTGTAATTCCAGCACTTGGGAGATGGGAAGATTGCTGGAGGCCAGGAGTTTGAGACCAGCTTGAGCAACATAGTGAGACTCCCATCTCTACAAAAAATTTTAAAAATTTGCTGGGTGTGGTAGGGTGCACCTGTGCTCCCAGGTATGTGACAGGCTGAGTCAGGAGGAAACCTTGAACCCTGGAGTTCAAGGCTGTAGTGAGCTATGATCACTCCACTGCACTCCAGCCTGGGTAAGAGAGTGAGAATCTGTCTCAAAAAAAAAAAAAAAAAAAAAAGGAGCAAGAAGGCATTTTGGGAGGAAGTCTTTTTGGCTCTTTTGGGGTCAGCCCTGAGCCTCTCTGGATGTTCGCTTTTGCGGCCCGACATGCTGGTGAGTTTGCACGCAGCGCCCTGACTGCCTAGGACCCTCAGCTGTGCTGGAACAGTGTGTGCCTAGGCAACCTCATGTGAGAGGTGGATGGCCTCCATCAGCAGAAATGGGAGAGTTGTCTCCACTTAAATACCGGGTGAAAATGGAAAGCAAAATTTATCTGCAGACCACACAGCGCTCTAAGAGGAAAGTGCAGAATGAGAGACCTGGCTTCTATCACAAAATAAGTGAATCTATGTGTGTATGTGGCTGTGTGTGGAATGTCATAAGTTTTGCTGCACTTTTAACATTGTCAGTACCTGTCTACTTCTTTTTTCTTTTCTTCTGCTTCTCCTCCTCATCACCCTCCTTCCCCACTCTCAACCCTCTTTGTATCTCTGCCCAAATTCTATTTCTTCTGATTCCCCCTCAGCATGCAATGGACAGAAAGAATAATTTAGTAAAAACAAACAAACAAAAAATACAGGCTAAAATAATTAATTGGTAAAAATAAACATTTTCAGGCATTTTTTCATTATTTGATAACTCCTATGGATTGTGGAGACTGTTTTTGTCAAATAATTTATGCTTGTAATAACTTTTGTCTACATTTTGGAATTTCCCAGGAGCTCATTGGCAACTTTGGCGAGATTCACCATGGAGTAGTTTTCTTCATTTTGGCATTTGTTTTCAGATATTTCTCCATGTGCCTTCGGCAATGTTTTCATCTTTTTTTTTCACCCTCTCTAGTCTTACCGGTTTTCATGAGTTTTAATGTTGTCTTTGGAGCAAGGTAAAAAAATAAATTGGTTGAAAATGCGTGTTTTCTACCACGAGTTGAAGCCATGGTAACTGGTGTGGACCTTAAGTGGTTTTGTGACAATTCAGTGAATTAGTCTGCTTTGAATCTAGTTTTGCCATTTAAAAATTCACTTTAGCTCTCAACTTTATATTTTAAACAATGACATATCAAACTAAGGGGGGCATTTTGTAAGCTAATTCGTGCCCTCCCACCATCCTACCCTCCTGCTGGAAGCTGCATACCTCCTCTGTGGAACGTTTCCGACACCCTCAGGGACAAATGGGCTCTCCCCGGTAGTCACCACTCTGGCCTGGAATTGAGGACACTTTATTGCACTTACTTGTTTGTCTGTCTCCACCTTCTAAACTGTCTACTTTAATTTAGAAATTCTTTTCTTAGTCCTCATACATAGTTGGTGTTCAATAAATATAGGCTGAATGAATGAAATGAACCTCTGTGAAGTTATACTCACCTTCTGTGTATAATAATGTTTCATGATTGTAGCATGTGCATTTTGTGCCAGAGCCTTTTGAGATGTATCTTTCCAGCAGTGCTAGTAGGAAGACATCATTATCATCATCTTTGTTTTATAGATAAGGGAAATGAGGCTCAGAGAAAGCAACTCAGAGTCGTGCGATGAGCAAGTAGCAGAGCTGGGATTGGAAACCAAATCTCTCTGGCTTCAAAATTCTTCCAACTAATTTTAAAATTAATTAATTAATTAATTAAGTTTAAATATTTATTGAGGTATAATAGATAAATACAATTGCATATATCTATGGTGTACAACATGAGGTTTGGATATATGCATACATTGTGAAATGATCACTACCAGCAAGCTAATTAACATATTCATCCGTCTCATAGTTCCCTTTTTTTTAAGATAGAGTCTCTCTCTGTTGCCCAGGCTGGAGTGCAGTGGCCTGATCTCGGCTCACTGCAACCTCAGCCTCCCAGGTTCAAGTGATTCTCCTGCCTTAGCCTCCCAAGTAGCTGGGACTACAGACAGGTGCCACCGTGCCTGGCTAATTTTTTGTATTTTTAGTAGCCACAGGGTTTCACTGTGTTAATCAGGATGGTCTCGATCTCCTGATCTCATGATCTGCCCACCTCGGCCTCCCAAAATGCTGGATTACAGGCATGAACCATTGCACCCAGCCTGTTGCCATTTTTTATGTGTGTGTGAAGGGGTGAGGACACTTAAGATCTACTCTTTTAGCAAATTTTGAGTATACAATACAGTATTATTAACTAACTACAGTCACCATACTGTATATTAGATGTCCAAAATGTATTAATCCTGAATAACTAAAACTCTGAACCCTTTGACCAATATCTCCCTAATCACACCTCTCCCTGCACCCCAGGTATAGCCTCTGGCAATTGCCATTCTATTCTCTGCTTCTATGAGTTCTACTTTTTTAGATTCTTTATGTAAGTGAGATCATGCAGTATCTGTCTTTCTGTGCCTGGCTTATTTCACTTAACATTCTGTCCCTGAGGTTCATCCATGTTCTCACAAATGACAGGATTTCTTCTTCTGAGAGTCTGAATAGCATTACACTCTATGTCTAGACCACATTTTCTTTATACATTTTCTCCATTGATGGACATTAGATCGATTCCATATCTTGGCTATTGTGGACAATGCTTCAGTGAGTTGTTCTAATTATTATGCTTGTTTAATCCTTTGAGGCAAACAAGAGTATATCAGAAATATGTTCCCTGCAAACAACTGTTTTTGTCGTTTTATTTGTGTTTTCTGAACAGTGGATTAATGAAAAGAAGGCTGGGTTGGATAAAAACTTGGGTCTTTGCCCTGATTATTATACTAACCAGCTGCTGGGTGACCTTTGGGCAGTAACTTTACCTCTCTGAGCTCAGTTTTTTTTTTTCCCTGTAAAGTTTGGATAATGACACTACATATCTCACGGTTTTTGTAAAGATAGATAAAATTAGACAATGTACTATAAAATTATGCTTTTAAAGTAGAAGTAAAATTAAGCTTTGTCTAAATATTTTCCCTTGGTACTTAGCAGAGTTTATTTTGTAAATGCTGGTCTGGCATAGCTGTGTGAAAGGAACAGAAGAGTTTAGATCTGTGTCTGGCCCAATACTATAAAGAGAAATAAATATGCTGGTACAGTGCTTGATAGGTGTTCAAAAAATGAAAATTTATATATTTTTAAAAATTTGAACTGCAGTAAAGGTATATATAGAAGCTTTAATTTCTCGAGTACATTAGCAAAATGTAGTCTACACTTTAATATGAGAGACGATCCTTTAAGAGATCAAGGAGTCCAGGACCTTTGCAAGATGAAATAGACTCAAGCCCTGGTTTTTGAGTATCAATGTCAGGGAGATAGTGGACAGGGGAAGGCCTGAAATGTGTCCAGTGACAGGAAGAGAAAATAAGGCCCCGCGTATAAAACAATCCTGAGTAAAGAAAACATCAGGATGGTGTGGTAACCATGCATTTTACGGTCGTGTGCTGGTGCTTTGACATCTGGGGGCCTTGCTGGTCTTGGGGGAAACTGCAGTGCCAGGGTTTACTCATTTCTAGAGAATGTCAATTATTTTCCCATGAGCATGCTTTTCAAATACAAATCAACCAAACCAAAGCCCATACCTCTAGCCACCTTTTTTCTCATGGGTTCTCATACTTTGGGACACCCTCTACTTGTTCTAATCTCCCCAGACATCTAGGTTCAGCTGCTACAGCCCAGAGCCCTCTTGAATTATTCAAACCAGCCGGTCCTAAGCCTGTGTGCCCTGTTTTACCTGTTCCTGAGGAAACTGCAATAAAGTCTTTTGCCCCCAGTTCCCTGCCCCCTCCACCCCTGACCAACCCTGGTACTTCCCCAGGTGGCTCCCTATGGCACGACACAACTTCTCCTCCTGGGAACCGTAACAAATTCTCTTTCCAACAGTAGTCATCTTGTGATCTGTTGGCCTTACTCTAGTTCAAATTTTTAATGAAGACACTATATTTTAAAACACACTGATGGCACAGGCTGAAGACAAGGGCTTCAGCAATCATGGAAAGGTTGATTGGTTTGTGTACAGAATAGCACTTGGGAGGTGTTAATGATCTTCTGGAACTTGCCCCTGGGCCCAGTAGTTATGTTTCTGTGATGACATGTAGACACGTGAACTAAGAGAGCACAACTTGGTGCCCTGTTGTGCTATTTCATAGCCTCCTGCAGGAACGTGGACCAGCAAAGCTGTGCTCAGAGCAGATAAGTATGGGTCTCGTGGCTCAGCGCCAGCATTCGTCAGCAACACTGTGTGGTGATATGGGGCCACAAATGGCACCAAAGATACCACTTCTCTTCCCACTTGGGATTTCAGTGGACCAACTTTGCTTGGATCAAACCTCCGGGGTGGTTGGGCAATTTGAGGGAAGAGGGGGAGAAAGACTCAAAAGAAGAATATTAGATTTCCTTTTAATAAAGCATGTTTGCTTAAGCAATTAACTAGCAGGAAGAGGAGTCATGACCATAATAATACAGATCCCATTATTGTTACTCAGTCACTAGGGCTGGAATATGGTTATTGTCGTGGAGGTTAGAAGGAGGGAGAAGCCTCAGGGAAACCTGAGAAGTGGAGAGAGGCATGGAAGGCTAAAAGATGGGGCAGGAAGGAGGCCATCTACAGCATCACACCTCTCTACCCAGATCTCCTTCTGTACCACCTTTCTGCTCAGATTACAGACTTTGCAGCCCAGAAGCTGCTTCTTGGCACATGCAGCCCAGAGCTCTGCCCCTGAGACTTGGTGCTAGGTTTGTTCTGCTTGGGTCTCCTGGGGCTCCCAGACTGACGAACCTGGTCATGTCTTACAGTGTAGAGAGACACTCTAGAGTGATAAAATTCCAGAAAGGCTGGCATTTGCCCCACTGGCCCAGCACTGCAATAAAACTGTGCTGAATACTGAGCGTGAATAGTAATGAGATGCTTCTTTCTACTCAAACATCATAAACATGCTGTTTCTTTCTCTAAGTCATTGCAAGCCTTCTGCTGTAATTTGTAGTGGAGGTCCCCACAGATCATTCCTCTTTGTTGTCTTATTGATTTTTATTTATTTTTGATTGACGAGGGGTGGATAATAGACAATGTTTTAAGAATAATGAATTCAGAGAGAATGTGAAAACCACAGGGCCTGGAACAGGTCTCTCATCTTTTTATTGGAATTTTTAGACTTAGTATACGGAGGCAGGGTCATCTCATCAAAAATAAGGTGATATAAATAAAGCAGGAATCATGACCCCAAACTTCCAGTGGCTCATTCCAGTAATTAAGGAAATGGTTAGATAGATTCTGAGATGAAAAACAAACATGAGAAAAATGCTTTGTTATTCTAAGTATTAGGATCCTCCAGAGAGACAGAATGAATAGGAGATGGGTATAGATATAGATTAGATATGAATGTAGATATAGATAGATAGATGAGAGAGGATTTATTAGGGGAATTGGCTCAAATAATTACGGAGGCTGAGAAGTCCCAGGACGGGCTGTCTGCAAGCTGGAGACCTGGGAATTCTGGTAGTGTGGCCCAGGGCAAGTCCAAAGGCGTCAGAGCCAGAAGGTGACGGAGTAACTCTCAGGTCAAGGCCAAAGGTGTGAGAAGCCAGGGGTCATTGTGTAAGTCGTGGAGTCCAAAGGCCAGGGAGCCTGAAGTTGTCCAAGGACAGGAGAGGAACAGCATATGCCAACTCCAGTAGATAGATCAACCCATTTGCCCTTTCCGTTTTTGTTCCCTGCAGGTCCCCAGCAGACTAGATGGTGCCTGCCCACATTGAGGGTGGATCTTCCCCACTTAGTCCTGTCAGACGCACATGCCAATCTCCTTTGGAGACACCCTCGCAGACACACTCAGAAAAAAAAAATGCTTTATAGTTCTAGATATTCCTTATTCCAGTCAAGTTAACATCAAAAATTAATCATCACGCTCCCTAATTTTTGTTTTCCTAATTGTTTCATGCATGTGAATAGCTCTAGGGGAGTTCATTAAAGTCATGAAATCTCTTCCCTCCCAGAACTGGGTGGCATAACAAGGGATGGAGGTTGGTGTCACGATGCAGATGAAATCCAGACCCGTGTAAATACAGACCTGTAGTCTGCCACTGCTGCAGAGGCTCCTTCACATTGTGGGATGTAGGATGCAGGTGCACACTGAAATAGGGAAACCCCGAGCCAAAGCAGGAAACTGTGATCTGGGCCTCCCTGTCCTCTGCGTGATAAAGGTCCTGAGCTCCACTGGCCCCCATCCCAAACATAGAAGGCTTCCTGCTTTGGCTGCCATTCAGGGACAAATTCGTGAAGACTTCCTCACAGCTCTTCATCCCAAGGCAAATCCATGGACACCCTCTCCTCTGATTCCCCTCTTAACTGATGGAGGCTAGGGGGATGGATCTAAAGCAGGAGGGACCTCAAATCTGATAACTATCAGACTTGAATAACTTTCAGGTCTTAGTGGAGCTTCCAGAAAGCTGAGCCGGGCCTTGGGATCTTCATTTATAAAATGAGGGGGTTTGCACCAGGCAGTCCCTTCCAGTGCAGATTCTGCAAACATGATTCCCTTTAGCTATTTATTTCTAAAGTATTGTGTGGGCTGGCATGATGGCTCACACCTGTAATCCCAGCACTTTGGGAGCCCAAGTCAGAAGGATCACTCGAGGTCAGGATTTCGAGACCAGCCTGGCAAACATGGTAAAAACCCATCTCTACTAAAAATGGAAAAACTAATCGGGCATGGTGGCGTGCGCCTGTGGTCACAGCTACTCAGGAGGCTGAGGCAGGAGAATCACTTGAACCCAGGAGGCGGAGGTTGCAGTGAGTTGAGATCATACCACTGCACTCCAGCTTGGGTAACAGCGAGACTCCATCTCAAAATAAAATAAAATAAAAATAATGTGTGCGCCTCAAAAAGCCTCGAATAATACAGTGTATATAAAATCTCTTTATGTGTTTTGAACTGTGGCAATGCAAATATGAAGAATGAGTAGGGCTTATTTGACTACTTCTATTTGGCTATGTCTCCATTTGACTGTGACAGTTTCCATTTGCACCTATTGTCTGTATGTCATTGCTAATAACACTCCTTTTATTCTCAAAATTTCCCTGTTGAATGATTATTTATATGGACCACACAAGCACGGATGGCCCTGGGTGTAGGGCCATGCCATGGCTGGCTAGGCAGAGTAGTTTCCCATAACTATAGAAGACATGGGCGGAGCTTCAGTTAAACTAAGAAAAAGAGACTGAATAAGCAGATTGTTGTGATGTGTCAAACCCACCAAGACTTAGAATCCTATGTGATGTCCCCAAAACCCTATGTAAAAAAGGGGGGATTCTGAGACGAGTGAATGCCCAGTTATAATCCTAAGGTAAGGGGAGAAGGAGGGGCATCTGGGGAGTCAGTGGCCCTTCTAAGACTTGTAGAGGTCAAACCAAGATAACTCTCTATGGGATAAAAAAAAATGGCAGAGAAATTTTCTCTCTCTCTCTCTCTCTCACACACACACACACATCCCATTTCTTGACCCTACATCCCTCCCCCAGTTGTCATTTTATTCCATGCTGTCCCTTATCACTTGGCTTTGTTGAAAAATAACCCCGGCCCTATTATTTCCTCCTCTTTTACTTTGGTCAAGCTTCTGTGCCCACTCTTCACTCTCACCAAGATCATTAATGAAGCATTTCGGGTCCTTGTTAGTTGACCTGCCTTCTTGCAGTGTGGGATGCTGTCTTTTTGAAGTCTTTCTTTTCTGACCTCTCTAGTGCTTCTTCTCAGACTTCTTTACTCAATCCTTAGAGTTTGGGTTCCCCAGTGTTCTGCCCTCATCCCATTTAACACTTCTTGCTGTGCTTGTCCACACTAATTCAACTATTGCCTACAAACTAGTGAGTTAAATCCCAATCTCCAGATATGTCTCATGAGTTCCATGCTTATATACCTGACTACCTTTGAGACATATTCCTATGGTTTTTCCCCATGCACCCCAAACGTCACACACTTAAACCTGAGATCATCAACGGCCTTCGCCATTTCCCAAGCCTATCTGGACTCTTGCATCCCTAATCTTGTGGAATCTCTCTGCCGTCTACCCCATTCCCAAGGCAGGTTTATATAAATTATCATTTTTATTTTCCTTTATTCCTTATATCTAAGCAGTCACCAGATGCAGTGAGTTTTAAGCTTTTGACCTACATTATGCTTCTGTCATCTTCTCACGCCCACTTCCCTTCTTCAGGCTTCTGTTACTTCCCACCTAAAACACCACATGGGCAACTTCATTGATCTCCCTGCCTCTAGCTGTGTTCCCTTTCAGTCCAACCCTGTAGACTCTGACATCAGAGCTATCTTTTGAAATCCCAAATCTGATCACTGTTGCCACTTTATTGGAGTTTCTTCCATTGTAGCTCTGTTTTCCTTGGGGTCCTGGGATGCTACTGGAGAAGGCATGAATCAGACCAATAGCTATAGGAGAAATGGCACATAACAGCCAAGGTCTTATCATAAGCTGGGGACATTCTTTCAATTTTTTTTTCCTGCACACTGTTTGGATTCACCCCATTAGGCTGAGAAAACACCAAGATTCTTTTACAATTGGAAAAAGGTCCTAAGAAGGAGACCCTGGGGTTCCAGTTAATTTGACTGTGTGGTGGCTCAAGAAGCTAGTTTGAAAGAGAGGTGACCTCATTTGTTTCCCTAAACTGATGAAGGGAGCCTACTAGTTACATGTGAATAAGGAACTGTAACAATGACTCACCTGGAGAGCGGAGAGAGAGACAACCTGGCACATGGAGGTTGGACTCTAATCTTCAGGGTTCGGATGGTCCTCTCATACTGCATTCTAGTATTTCCCTCTAAAATTCTGGATTCCATCACTTCTCTGCTAAATATGCTTTGAAGCTTCCTTCCGGATTAAAGCAAAATTCCTGAGACTAGCACATGACATTGTACTTGCTCTGACCTCTGCCTTCCTCACGAGTCTTCCAGCTGTATCAGGCTTATTCCTCCAATGATGACAAATCATTTCCAAAAGTGCCACACTTTGGTCTTGCTCCACGTTTTCTCTGCTGGGAACCTCTTTCTTCTCTCAGGGCTTCTGTGCCCCTTATTCCTTCTTTGCTATTTGGAGGTAATCTGTTTATCCCCATCAAATCTCATGTTGGCATTTGATCTCCAACATGGTGGCCTTGGGAAGTGGAGCCTAGTGGGTGGTTGTTTAGGTCATGGATGGCAGGGGGTGAATCCCTCATGAATGGGAGGCTGAGGTTGGAAGATCACTTGAGCCCAGGAGTTCAGGACCAGCCTGGGCAGCACAGGGAAACTCCCATCTCTAAAAAAAATTAAAACAATTAGCTGGGCATGGTGGCAGATGCCCATAGTCTTAGCTACTCAGGAGTTTGAGGCAGGAAGATCTCTTGAGCCCAGAAGCTCTAGGCTGTATGGAGCTATGATTATGTCACTGCACTCTAGCCAGGGTGATTGAGTGAGATCCCATCTCTTAAAAATAAAAATGTCATGGAGGCTATGCAAGACAATGTCAAGGTCAAGAAACCGTATTTTGCCACCTAAAATTAATTATCTCCTTTAATAGGAATATTTACATTGTAGCCCAGTGTATGGCTAGATTTTCTTTCCCAGTGTCCTTTGCAATTAACTATGTCATGTGACTGGTTTTCAATAGATTGTGCACCGAACATATGTAACATTTCTGCACCAAGGATTTTAAGCAGTGAGTACACTTCATCCTTTATTACTCTTCTGTTTTTTCCCAGCTAGCTGCAGAAACTGCCAAGACCCTAGGGGATGGTGGAATGACGAGACTGTAGGAGCTATCTGCCAACCAGAACATGTGTCTTGAACTGTTGTGGGAGCAAGAAAGAAGCACCTGCTGTATTAGCAGCATGGTTCATTATGTAGCCGATTAGTCAGAGCATCTTGGTCTACTCTATCTAGATAAGGCAGAAAGCTACCTAAAGTTGTTGTTGATGACAAAATGGTGTAAAATGGTAGTAAGAATTGATTGGCAGGGGTGAGACTGATAGAGGATGTGGCGATAGTTTAAGTGAGATGGCTGAATCCATAAGACTGATTAAGTGACTCCATGCAGAGGGTGAAGGAGATGGAAAAGGTGATGTTGACTCTAAGGTTGTGCAGAGGTGATTGGTGATATCATTCCGGAAGGAAGGGAGTCTATCAAGAAGGTGGAAGACAAGGAACAGGAACAGTCAGGGAGTGGGAAAAGGGGCAGCCATGATGTGGTTGAGGTTGAGGTGTCCAGTGGAAAATCCGTATGGAAAACTCTGCTTTGCAGGTGAACCTTTATGTGTGGAGTTCAGGACAATGGTGTTTGAGCTGAAACCAAGGTATTGATGAGGTAATGACATATAGATGAAAGCGGGAACAATACGAGCATCAGGGAAGGTGGGGTGGGCCAGAAGCAGGCCAACAGCTGACTATAAAGGAAAATCAACATTATAAGAGAGGAGAGCCTTAAAATGCCTAGACATAAGTCTGGAAAGGCTCATGTGACAAAAGACCCACAAAATTTACATAAATTTGAGACATCCAAATCTTAAATAGAGACATTTATCATGTTTGTAAACTGGGGTATCAAGATTGCAAAGAAATCAATTCTCCCAAATTAATTTATAAAATCAATGCAAACGTAATATAAGTTATAATGAGACTTTTTCATGGAATTTGGCAGAATCATTCTAAAATCCATATGAAATAGTAAGTATGTCAGGGAGGCCAAGATAATTTTCAAAACAAAAGAATCCAGAGTGTGTATGTGTGAGGACTATGTGTGGGGAAGGGATAGGGGGACCACAGCCCACTGGGTGTGAAGATGTGACAAAGCCAGAGTGACTAGGAGGGTGTCACAGTGGGGGCCTAGACAAATGGGCATAGGGCACAGAAATACATCAATACATCTAAGGAAATTTAGCATTAGGAAAATGTTTTATTTTTGTAAACAATTTACATACAATCACTGCCTTCAGCCATTCACACAAAACCAAATTGCAGATGATATAAAGACCTATAAAATAAATAAATAAATACAATAAATAGATACATAAAATAAATATGTAAATAAATAAAGTTTATGAAAGCATTGTAAGAAAAAAAAATCAGGAAATATATATGAATAACCTTAGCTGGAGGAAGTTCTTTGTTAGACAGGACACAAATGCAAAAGTCAGAAAGGAAAGCCATATTATTTTGAATACAACAAAAAAATCTTCATGGCAAAATATATAGTAGTTAACACACATGGACGGGGGAGAAACATTTGTAAAATCCATAATGAAGAATACATTCCTAGATGAAGGCTGCATTAAAAATGCCTAAAAATAAGAAGGAAAATGCAAGTAGCAAAAAAGATAGATAAACAAAGGACAGGACAGATAATTCAGAGAAGCGGGATTACAAATGGCGTAAAAGCAAATGAAAACGAGCTCCACAATGGGCACCCAGAGAAATGCAAATGAAAACAATGGGATGCTATCTTACAGCCATCAGAATTGCAAATATTAACAAATTTTATGATATCTCACATTGGCAAGTAGGTGGATAAATGAGTATAGTCACAAATTGTAGTCTAAATTTGTATATCTAACTGAAAACCATTTTGGAGTATCTATTAAAATGTAAATACCCACCCTAGAGAAATGCAAATGTGCACAAAAAGTATACACCCACAGAGAGCTCAGTGCAGCTTTATTCATGATCACGAAATACGGTAAATGTCTTACATGTTCATCATATGAGACTTTTTAAACTGACAGTGGGACATAGATGCCATGCAGCAGGTAAGAACAAAAAAAAAGTAACTTGGTTTATATTAACTGGCATGAAACAGTCTTTAAGGAAGAATTATTATCTAGAAAAAAATGTACAGTATAATTCCACTTAGAAAAAAACAGGACCCAAAACACTATATATTCCTATAGAAATATGCATTTCCTCTATGTATGTGAAGGCAGTAGAAATGTCTGAAAGGAAACAAAGAAAGCATTTTTACCTAAAAGGAGAGGCTGAGGCATGTGATGTTATTTAGAGTTTACCTGAGCCTAAGAAAGGACAGCTGCTAATTAACCTTGGATATGAGCTCCCTTTTGCCTTTGTGACAAGCACGTTTTTAAAGGCAAAAAGGAATTTCTCCTAATGCTAATACCTAATGTAGATGATGGGGTGATGGATGCAGCAAACCACTATGGCACGTGTATACCTATGGAACAAACCTGCACGTTCTGCACATGTTCCCCAGAACTTAAAGTATAATAATAATAATAAAAATAAAGGCAAAAAGGAGAGACAGAGAACGGGCTAATACAAAGTTGTTTGTCAGGAATTTTAATTGATTTCCAGAAATGGCACTGATTAGTGATACACTGCTGAGTTATAGGGTGTGGGTTATAGTGTCCAATGCAGCATTATTAGGTTAATTTATAGTAATTTGTGACAATAGCAAGCAGTTTCAACAGATGAATACATAGCTCCAAGGGCAGAGTGGGACACAATTGCTGTCTCATTTTAATGTCTCTCTGGGCCTAATATTTTAACTGTATAAGTTTAAGGAGTACAAGTGCAGTTTTGTTACATGAATATATTGTACAGTGGTGAAGTCTGGACTTTTAGCATAGCCATCACCTGAATAATGTCCATTATCCTCACTGAGTAATTTCCCATCCCTCACCCACTCTCCCACTCTTCTGAGACTCCAAGGTCTATTATTCCACACTCTACATCAATGTGGACACATTATTTCTTAATAGGTCCCACCTATAAGTGAGAACATGTGTTGTTTGGCTTTCTGTCTGTAAGTTCTTTCACTTAAAAATAAATGGCCTTGGCTGGGCATGGTGGCCCATGCTTGTAATCTCAGCACTTTGGGAGGCCACGGTGGGCAGATCACCTGAGGTCAGAAGTTCGAGACCAGCTTGGCCAACATGGTGAAACCCCATCTCTACTAAAAATACAAAAATTAGCCAGGCATGATGGCAGGTGCCTGTAATCTCAGCTACTGGGGAGGCTGAGGCAGTAGTAGAGGTTGCAGTCAGCCGAGATTGCACCACTGCACTTGGGCCTAGGCAACAGAGTGAGACTCCATCTCAAATAAATAAATAATAATAATAATAAATAAATAAATGTCCTCCAGTTCCATCCATGTTGTTGAAAAAAGAAAGCTACATGACTTTATTCTTTTTTATTGCTGAATCGTATTTCATTGTGTATATATACCACATTTTCTTTATCCAACCATTTGTTGAGGACACACTTTGATTCTATATCATTGCTGGGCCTGCTCATTTAAAAGAATTCACATTCCTCAAATGAAAATTATTTTCTCAGCAGATACCAGTGGTTGTGTCTGGGGATGAACCTGGGCAGATCATGAGGTCAGGAGTTCAAGACCAGCCTGGCCAACATGGTGAAACCCCATCTCTACTAAAAATACAAAAATTAGCTGGGCGTGGTGGCGCGTGCCTGTAATCCCAGCTACTCTGGAGGCTGAGGCAGGAGAATTGCTTGAATTGGGACGGAGAGGCGGAGGTTGCAGTGAGCCGAGATTGCGCCACTGCACTCCAGCCTGAGCTACAGAGGGAGATTCTGTCTCAAAAAAAAAAAAAAAAAAAAAAGGAAGGACGGGGTCAGTGACTTTAGGCTTTTAATTGTACAATGGAGGAGACAAAATTTCAATATTTACATGAAGATTCACTATGAAGACATTACTTTACAGATATATAAAAGTATATTATCATGGGCGAGTGATGACTATTGGGCTGCTGGCACAGGGGTAAAAGAATTTACCAAGACAGTTGTAAGTAAAGAAAGGCAGATTTATTAGAGAAAGTATGAAAATATATTGTGATGGGACAACGGGCAGACCAACAGAAGAGGAGGTGACTGCAAGGAAACAAAGCCTTGCAGCGAATTTTATAGGATGGCTCTTAGGGTGCAGAGTGTTCTGTGCAGTACTGATAACACCAAGGTTGCAGTGAGCTAACTTGGCAATGGTGATATCTGGGTGCAGGAAGATTGTGAGTCATTTGCGCAGGTGGGCTATGTGTCCCCGAACCCTGAAGAAAAGCAGGCTTATAGCTTATCTGCTTTTTCTTTCTGCTTTCCCTTAGTCCTACTAGTTTAACTTTTTTCCTAGTTAGGATTCCACATGTGAGGAGTTTCAACTGCTTCACTTGTGAATTAGAGGTGATTCAACTTCATCAAGTAATTACTGACTACCCTATCTTTTAGGCAGAATGCTAAACGCTAAAAAGGTGAACACGCATAAGATGTTGCTGAAATGTTTTTTGGTTACAAAAGCAAAATACGATCATTGAAGAGTATTTCAAATATGGAAAGCTACAATGTAAAAAACAGAAATCATCCAAAATCTCAGTTCTCAAAAAAAACTTGATATTTTTCTTTCTGTATTTTTTATGCACATACGTTTTTTCTAATAAGATGACATTATACTTGGAAATTTCGATCTGATTTTCCTCTCCGTGTTATTAACTATTTTTGGAAATGCCATTTTAATTTCTGGATATCTATGCATCATATAGTTGCATCATAATTTATTGAGTATGATTTTAATGAAATACATAATATCTACTTAAATGCAACATGAGGAGCTTATGCTCTAATACTCCACAGAAAATAAGAATTAGAAAATTGAAGTAGAGAATCAGTTGGTCAGCCAGTAAATATTGGCCCTGCACTTTATGCTAATGTGTCTTTACATTTGTCCTATTATTTGTTGACCAAAACAATACTCAAATTCTGCAAAATATATAAAGGGGGTTTATTCTGAGCCAATATGAGTGACCGTGGTCTGGGGAACAGTCCCAAGAAGTCGTGAGGAAGTATGCCCAAGGCAGTTGGGTTACAGTTTGGTTTTATACATTTTAGGGAGATAGGAATTGTCAGTGAAAAATCATAAATCAATACATGGAAGGTATACATTGGTTTGCCTGAAAAAGAAGTACATTTTGAAGTGGGGGGGATACTTCCAGGTCATAGATGAATTCAAAGATTTTCTGATTGGCAGTTAGTTGAAAGAGTTAGGCTTTATCTAAAGACTTGAAGTCAGTAACAAGAAATGCTTGAATTAAGATAGGGGAGATTGTGGCCAAGGTTCTTGTTATGTAGAGGAGGCGTCTTAGGTAGGAGGCAGCACCCATTCCCTAGGCATCACCTCCCGCAAACTATGCTTGAAAAACCCTAGCCTTCAAATTTTCAGAGACTGATTCAAGTCATAAAACTCCAGTCTCCCAATTCAGCCAGCTCTGCATGGACTGAACTCTTTCTCGACAGCAATTCCTCTGTCTTGATGAATCGGTTCTATCCGGGCAGTGAGCAAAATGAATCTGTTAGGTGGTTACGGAGGTAGCCTTGAAAAACTGTTTTCTGTGGGGGAGATTAGCCTCTTCAGAGGATCTGCACCGATGCTGCCAGGCTAGGAAACATTATCTAGTAGTCTGACACTTTAAAAGGTCTGAAAGAAACATTTAGCATCTATTCTCTCTCGGAGCTGCTACCTGTGAGATCTACCTGTTATCCATGTACCAAGAGCATCTTTGCCAGCCACATCTCATCATCGCTCCCCTCTCATAACGTTTCACCACCATATCCTGATTTACTAAGCTCTAAGCCCCTATTTTTTTCCTGTAACCTCAAGATGGCATACAAGTGTCAACTATCTGTCCATTTCCTTGAGTTCCTTTATTTTGTAGGGCTCTTCTGCATGTTAGTTGCCTTTCCTCCTATTAATCTGCCTTTTATCAGCTGAATTTTCAATCTTCAGAGGGTATTTGCCCTTCGCAAACAGTATTTTGTTCTTAGCGGAACAGTGAAAACTGCACAAAACTTACTCAATGGTTTCTACGTCACTTCTGAATAATTGCTATCCGCACTCTTCACTTTTGGCTTACTGATGAACAAGGAAGGACAGAAGAAGAAGAGACTATAGTTGCCCTATCTTCCTTTTTCCTCCTATGTCATTTTCAGCATAAGTGGTTGGCTGATACAGGGAAGTTATTACACAAGTCAGAAAGATTATAAGTGGATTTGCTGGTCATCTGGGTTTCTTAGAACTCCATTGTCTTCTTTCTATGTTCAAAGCCAGCTCTGACTGGAACAGAAGGATGGCTTCTCATGGTTGTCATGGTCTTTACTTACTCAGGTATGGACATACCATATTTACTGTCTCCCTGATTCCCCACGAATCCCGGGTCCACCAGAATTCTGTACTCATGGGTCCTCGGGAATGCCATATGTGAATGGGGTGGCAAGGAATGAGGATGGACATGAATGTCTCCTGCTCACATGCATGCTCCATTAACCCATCCATTTCACTTACAAATGCCAGTCCAAAGGCAAAATTATTAGGAGTTTCTAGATGGTGGCTAACAGTAGAGCAGTAAGCCAAGCAGAGGGCTTGTATTAGTCCATTCTTATGCTGTTAGTAAAGACATTCCCAAGACTAGGTAATTTAAAAAGGAAAGAGGTTTAATTGGCTCAGAGTTCAGCATGGCTGGGGAGACCTCAGGAAATTTACAATCATGGCGGAAGGGGGAAGCAAACATGTCCTTCTTCAAGTTGGCAGGAAGGAGAAGAATGAGAGCTGAGTAAAGAGGGAAGCCTCTTGTAAAACCATCAGCTCTTGTGATAACTTACTACCACGACAACGGATGGCGGAAACTGCCCCCACAATTCAATTATCTCTACCGGGTCCCTCCCATGACACATGGGGATTATGGGAACTACAATTCAAGATGAGATTTGGGTGGGAACACAGCCAAACCACACCAGGGCTCCTCTGAACATGAGCCCTGGACAACTGCACAGGCCACATGCTGATGAAGCCAGCCGTGATGTTAAGGCATGGAGGCGGGCGAGGTCTATCTTGGTCATGTGTTTGCTCAGGCTAGAAGCAGGTTTACTGTGAAGCTAGCAAACCTTAAGCATCAGAGACTTTCACCCACCCAGGAGCTCACCAGCAAGGAGCTGATGGGAGCCACAGAATGTTCTGGGTGGAAAAGAAAAGCCAGGATGAAATGAAGAGGCATTTCTCTGTAAATTTCTGACAAATCTAAAGAGATCTCAGGAGAATAAGGCCTGAAATTTCTAAATTCCAGTAATTCGTTAGGAATTCTTTATACATTCTTTAAAAAATCACTTTTGAACTCCATTTTGTAATTTTTTTCTTAAAGAGATGTCCCCAAAGATATTAGCTTCAGGCCTCACAATACCTAGATTCATTGTTTTGCTGAGCTCAGTAGTGAAAACATAATCGACTAAGTTGTTTGTTCTCTTCCTACTAATCAAAAACCCAAACCATAGGAGCCCTGTGCCTCATTAACTTACACCTGCTACACTTGCCCTCCAGACACAAAACAACATTTTAATCCCATTCAGGGAATACCCTGCTCCTCTCCTCCCTCATGCCACCATTTCACTCCCACCAGGGGTCCACATTCGCCACGGATGCCTGTCACCATTCCTGTAATGATAGTACCACTGTTTACCTCAGTAACACACACTATGTTTACAAGATTGTTGCTGAATGCCATAGGGCCCAAATTAGCTATTTTTCCAGGAGGAAAAGACTTCAAACCCCTTATCTTTAGGAAATCCAAAATGTATTTAGTTAGAACAACCTAGAAAATGTAATACATTTCTTAACATTGACAGCAAGTATTAAAAATAGAAACAAGACCTTCACTAGGTAAATAACAAGCTTCACTAAGCAGTGAGTCAACAACTGTGGACCTACTGAATGTGACAAAGGAGATCTAGGTAGGGTTGTCAAAGAGAAGTGCGCAGAAATGGAAGGCTGGCCACCCAGAGGGCAGAGGGTAGGTGATACTGACCTGTAGGTCTAATATTTGATCCAACAGATTTCTGAGCTAAAAAAGAACTCAGATAAAATATTAGATGTATAGGTTGATATCAATTTTGATTCTTTAAATCTGTCTGCCTGTGGCAGAAATTCCAGGCAGCTGGGAAGGAACAGAGAGATGAGATCTAGTCTCTGATGAGAGGAAGAGGTGGGAAATAGTCAAGCTGGTCTAGTATGATCACACTTTCAACAAAACAAGAAGGATTTCTCAGGGATCGTGGCAATTGAATTTGGATTCCATGATTTGGACATTTAAGTTTGTAATCTTACCAAAACAGAGCACTGAGGTATATGGAATGTGAGCCCCAACTTACCACCCACCTGCAGTTGTATTGTAGGTTTCTAGCCTTGCTGTGGTTTTCAAGGTAGGCAGAGTATACTTCCTTCCCCTTACCTTTGAATTTCGCCATTTGACTTCCTTTGACCAGTAAGATGTTGGTGAACATGGTTCAGACGGAGACATTCAGACATGTTTGTGCCATTGGTCTTATACCCATGCAGCGTGATGGCCTGCTCTGAGCAGAACATGCCCCAAGTTCTTCCCTGCCCTCAGCTCCTGTCTGAGAGGGAGGCGCGTGGAGCCAAACACATGTCCTGGGTGGTTCCTAAATTAAGAGGCATGAGAGGCCCGTGGGGCCAAACTAAACCCTTAGGACCCTGGAGTCCAGCCAAGCTCAGCTGAATTGCACTCAACCCACAGACCTGAAACTAAACAAATACATTTTGACTTTTTCAGCCAATGAGTGTTGAGCATTTTTTTTTTTTTTTTTTGAGACAAGAGTTTCGCTCATGTTGCCCAGGCTGGAGTGTAATGCCATGATCTCGGCTTACCGCAAACTCTGCCTCCCAAGTTCAAGCGATTCTCTTGCCTCAGCTTCCCGAGTAGCTGGGATTACAGGCATGCGCCACCACGCAGGCTAATTTTTATTTTTATTTTTTGTATTTTTATTTTTTGAGACGGAGTTTCGCTCTTGTTGCCCAGGCTGGAGTGCAATGGCGCGATCTCGGCTCACCGCAATCTGCGCCTCCTGGGTTCAAGCAATTCTCCTGCCTCAGCTTCCTAATTTTTGTATTTTTAGTAGAGACGGGGTTCTCCATGTTACAGGCGTGAGCCACCACGCCTGGCCGAGTGTTGAGTATTTTTATGCGTCATTATTGTGGAACTTGCTGACTAAAACTGCAAGTGGGGTGTTACCATAACAAGACCGAAATTTCTGGAATTAGTTTTGATAATAAGAGGCAGAAATCAAGCCAACTGCTATGGAAGGCTAAACAATGGTAACCCACACACCATGCAGTGGAGAAGCATTTGGTAAAACTGCTTGCCTTTGGGAATCTGGAAGAAGAAAATGTACCCAAAAAACTTTTAGTTTTAGGTGAGGAAGTATGAAAGAAGAATGTTGAAAGCAGAAACTGGTTGCTACTAGATGCGCTTAGTAAGGTACTGCAGGAAAGAGGAGAGAAACTCAGAAAAGAACCAGTCAGTCTGCAAATAGAATTGAGAAGGATATTAGGGAGTTCGGAAATTGCAGGGCAGAGCTTTACACGATGAAATTGTTTCTTGCAAAATACAAGGTGTGGCCATAACAGAGCCTCGGGGCGCAGATCAAACCCAAGGTGCTGCTAATATGACACAGCCTTGGAGCGAAAAGTGCGTGAAGGGTAACACCCTTTGCCAAGACATCTGAAAGGCTTAAGATGGCATCTAGTAGGTCTCCTCAGGTGAGCAAAAGGGCTCTGAGGAAGGTTATAAAACTCGTTCCCATAGAAGTCTGATGTCTCAAAAGTATACATAATTAAGGCTAGAGATGACATAAGGCATTGTGGCTGTCCCTTTTCCCAAATGGAGTTGGCTAAAATCTCTTTCACAGAAAATCTACATTTGCGAGAGAGCTCTATTGGCAAGAACTCTGCCAGCCTGATGAAAAGAGATGAAGACTGTTAGAGATGTAAAAAGACCTCTTGGGCAGATGCAGTGGCTCACACCTATAATCCTAGTGCTTTGGGAAGCTGAGGCAGGAGAATTGCTTGAAGTCAGGAGTTGGAGACCAGCCTGAGCAACATAGTGAGACCCTGTCTCTACACAGTTTTTCAAAAAAATCAGCCAAGCATGGTGGCACACACCAGCAGTCCCAGCTACTTGGGAGGTGGAGGTGGGAGTATCGCTTAAGCCCAGGAGTTCCACGTAAAAGTGAGCTATGATTGTGTCACTGCACAGTAGCTTGGACAACAGGGCAAGACCATGTCTAAAAAAATAGAGAACTTTTCCCTCCAACTTTCTTTCTTTTAAAAATTTATTTACTTATTTTACGAAAGCACCAGTTCAGTCAAAATTTTGTTAAAGTTATTTGTTTATTTTTACAAAATGCCCTCCAACTTTCCATAGTCAGAAAGCCTCTAGGAAAATCTGCTTATTGTCAAGAAGAGCATATATATATACATATATATATATATATATATATATATGTATATATATACTTATATTTTTTGTATACAAATATATATGTTTATAAACATAAATGTTTTTGTATATGAATATATATAATATATACTTATGTATTATATATAAACATATATGTATAAATATGAATGTTATATATGTTATATATAAATATATAAAATATATACTTATATATCATATATAGCATATATTAAATGAATATTTATTATATATATATAAGTAAATCTGGACCTGATGAGGATCAGATTTGGTGTCAGATGACTCTCCCAGTTTTTAACAAATCCCCTTGCATATGAGTGGATGCTGCTGCAGAAACCAGCAGTTAGAGGGGGTGGTTATTTATAGTAGGAGAGCTGAGCCTCCCATCAACACTCCACATTGCCTGGAAACGGTGTGTGTGTGTGTGTGTGTGTGTGTGTGTGTGTGTGTGTATTTGTGTACACATACATGTGAGTTTCTTTCCAAATTGCCCTATGCTTGGGGCTGGTGATTAAAGAGATAAATACTTTCTTTTGTTCCTAGTTTTCAGCAGTCTCTTTAGAGTGTTGGACAGTATGGTGCATTTTCTAGATAACCCTTTCATTGTTTAATTAAAATTTTTCTGCAAGGGTAAAGAAGATGATACATAACTAAAGCAAATGTGCATTGTGTTTGCTGAGATTAGAGATGGACATGCCTTTGGGTTGTCATACAATGTCATGATTGGGCTGTGGGCACATGGTCCAGTTTCTCTTTAGTGATGATGCAGTATGGGCCTGTAAGAAGACCAGGCATTCTAATTCTTATGAAACCTTGGATCAGCTTGAAAGAAATAAGAAACCAGAGGGCAAATAGGTATGATTTTCAGTGCACTGAAAAACTCTAGCAAGCACATATTGATTTCAGTGCCTAATTCACAAATGAGGATATCGATCCTGTCCTTTTTGTTGAAGGTGCCAAGTTTCATTTTCTACTCAATTGATGAGTATAATTTAGGAGAAGGTGGCCTGATTAAGTGAGCTGGTGCAAGTCTAATGACTTACTTTTAAGATCCCATGGTGTGCTCTGACTTTTCAAAAATCTCAATATCCTTTAGGTCCAGAAGGAAAAGGAAACTTCATTGATTCTTTTAACAGTGGTATATTAAAACATTAACAGCAATCAAAAGGGACCTCATCAGAAAAAAATTTAAATAATGACATCCCTAGGAGGCATTTTTGTTCTCCAAATTGCTGAGCTTTTTTCTCTTGCTTCTCACAGCAACAACTCTGATATTCCACAGTGGAAAATGAGAAAAGTTTCTCCAACTATCTCATGCTGACCTTTTATGATATATTGTGACAGTTGTGTGGATAAAGTTGAAACTGCCTTTGCAAAATCATGGCAGTAAGAGAAGTATGACATAGTCGATTCCATCTTGCTTCTGACTTTCAAGTTGTCCTTGGTCCAACCTAACTTTGGGAGGAATTTAGTTTATAGTTTAACTTAAAAGCAAGGGTGATAATAGGTCCTCCCTATTATAGAACCTATTATCACCCTTGCTTTTAAGTTAAACTATAAACTGTGAACTGCTCAGGGACTGAAAACACCTTTGTAAAACTAATGAGAGATCACAAGATTATCGGAGGAGAAAGGATGCACTTGAATGCAGGTTCCTGATATCTTTTGAAATTGTGTCATTAGAGTAGAGGAAAAACTTCCCAGACTCTCACAGAGAGATGATGCATCCATAAGGATTACTGTACCAATATCTAGTAGAACAGGAATTAATTGCATGACCTGAACTAATAGAAGACTGAAATAATCTTTTTATAATTTTTTGCTTAAAATGTTGCTGATACTTGGCTCACGTCTGTAATCTTGGCACTTTGGGAGGGCGAGGCATGTGGGTTGCCTGAGCTCAGGAGTTCGAGACTAGCCTGGCCAACATGACGAAACCCCTATCTACTAAAAATACAAAAAATTAACTGGGCTTGGTGGTAGGCACCTATAGTCCCAACTACTTGGGAGGCTGAGGCATGAGAATCACTTGAACCCAGGAGACAGAGGTTGCAGTGAGCCAGCTGAGATCATACCACTGCACTCCAGCCTGGATGATAGAGTGAGACGCTGTCTTTAAACAAAACAAAACAAAACCAGATGTTGCTGATTCTTTTTGTGTTTGTTTGTTCTTCAGAGTTAAGAAAGCTTCTTTTGAGTAACTTATAGTTTTTTGACAATTGAGTAAATACTCCTCTGAGCAAAATTTGAAGCATATTTTTTTTCTCTCTACCTGATTTTGAGGCATGGTAGGTAGTCAAGGTAGTGACCTTGTCCTCAGAACACAGCAACCATGATGACCTTATAGTCAACACAATAAGTCTCATCATTCACATTGTAATCAAACTCATTCAAGCAAAGCTATCTTCAGTAGGAACTTTCCCTTCTAGGGAGCATGCGCATTTTGATTTTACCTGTCCTCAAACTGACCCTTTGCTCATTATGATAGTAAAAATCACACCCTGGGTGGAGATTTAAGATGCTAATAAGACATGCGACATATGAACAAACATATACAGCTAGTACACATGTGCACCCCGAGGACCACCCAGAACGTGCTTACTGGTTACAGCTGTTTCCATCTCCTTGTGAATAATCATGTAAGCCTCCCATAAAAGGGGTCTCCCTAGAGCTGGTCTTGGTTGGCTCGTCCTTACAAGCAGCCCACCCTGAATTTTCCCTCTCAGGGTGTACTGTCTATTCCGCACCTAACTTCCAGAATATTCCTTTTCTTTTGCATAAATTACTGTATGCTGTACTTCCTTTGCTGTGTGTCTCTTGCTTAAATTCTTTTAAACCAAGAAGACGATAACTGAGGTATCACATCAGCCATTGACAATTTCTCCAGAATTTGGAAACTATATGTGAATGAATATTCTTAAAGCAATATAGTTACTTGCAGAAGTTCAAAAAAAAAATCAGTTTTCTTTTGTAGCAGGGCCCAATTAAAGAGACTAGTTATTTTACCAAGGCTTTGACTGGAATGACATGTCTTCAGATTGCTTTGAGGAATTGAGGTTGACCTAGAGAGCCAGCAAAAGCCCTTTGAAAAAACTGGCCTCATACCTTATCCTGTGCAGAGTTCCTGACCTGTGACAACTATAGCATGTCACTTTTTGACAGACCCAGAAACCCTAAGCTATTTTGAGACCTCAAAAAGAGAGGAACTCACCCAACTCATACAGGTATTCGAAGGCACAAATAAATCCTTGTCTGGGCTCAAGAGGCTTTTAAAAAGTCTAATTTGAGATTCTTTATTAAAATAATTCCAAAAAAGCCATTTTTTAAAAAAGATCCTATATGGCAAATAATTATTCTTGTTGTACTGTATGAAAATAATCAGGCCAATTATAATGGGATTGGAACTTACATGATTTGTCCTTGATAAAAATGGGTGACTGGAAAGAAAAAAATTCTGTTTCAGGAAAAACTATAGTATACCTGTTATTATCCAGCTTTGTCCATTGTTTTTGAGTCTCTGCTGATGACCCCATATCTGATTGGTTCTTGGGGGTCATTCACCTGGATCCCTTAAGGCTTCATGTCAGTTCTACTGGAATTCCTGAAGCTAGGATTTTCACTCCTTATGTTAGGACTCATTATTTGTCTTGTAGTCCACTGTTCACTTGAGTGCTGTCCTAAAGCTCTGGATAAGAGCACTGATGTTTTGTTATGCAGACCTTGGGACTCCAACCAGCCACCTGTGAATACATACATACAACTGCAAGATGGTTTCACTCCTCTTACCCTGGGGGTGACCTGCTGTCAGCGGGAAGAAGTTAGAGACATTTTTGGCCTTCTCTCATCTCCATAGCTCACATCTCTGGATTGAGGTGTGCTAAAGCACAAGATGGAATTTGAAAACACCTTCGCAAAATTATAACAGTTAAAGAAATGCGACATTTTTGACTCCATCTTGCTTCTGACCTCCAAGCTCTCCTTGGTTATTCCTGGGTGTAGGTCAAGCTACTAAATTTGGGAGGAATTTAGTTTATAGATTAATCTGAAAGCAAAGATGATAATAGTCCCTTCCTAAAATGAACACCCTCCTTGATCAGGGACTGAAACTACTGTTGCAAGGCTAATGAAAGTCCATAAGAATAGGATCATGGGAGAGGGCTGAACTCTGCTGAGATGCAGGCATAGTTTCTATAATCCCTTACTGCTCAGGAATCATGTGGCCAGAGGTCACAAGATTTGTGACTTCCTCAATTGCTCCTATAGATAACGTCACTATTTTAGAACCTAAGATTGGCTTTTTTGAGATATCTTTCAGACTGACTCCACCCAAACTCATGACTCATGACTCAACTGCACCTGTGACCTCCACTCAGAAGGAGACTTAGCACAGAAGTATTGTTTTTCACACCCCTATGATTTTATCTCCAATTGATTAGCAATACCCACTTCCTAGCCCCCTGCCAACCAAACTTTCCACAAAGACCCTAGCCTCTGAGTCTTTAGGGAGACGATTTGAGTGATAACTCCAGTTCTGCGTGGCCTTGTGTCAGTTAAACTCTTTACTGCAATGCTGTGGTCTCAGTGGATTGATTTTACCTGTGCAGCAGGCAAGAAGAACCCATTGGGTGATTACAAAGTGTTACTAGAAACAACTACTTAGCCAGAAACTAGTCTATGCTAGGTATTCAATAAACATATTTTCAATATTTAGGGTGAGAAGAGCATATGAAATGAAAAAGCAATTGTTTGTCTATTTCTTCACTCTTTTTCAAGGTTACCAAAGCATCCTTTGCAAATCAGTGGTGATTGCATTTCAGAAATCAGAGGCATACAAAAACTGATGGCCTCATTTGAGAGTAGAGGGTGCCATTGCAGAGACAATAAAATAATGAGGTTCACATGCAAGTGCAAGAATTCAGAAGACGTTTGTTCTAAGGAGGACTCCCAGTTAGGCAGTTACTAGGTTTCTTCCGTGAACTTTTTATTGAATTTTCTTGATTTCATAGAGATTGTAAATTCTGGAGGTATGGGAACAGGTATGGAGGAGATTTAGAAAAGAAATCATTTTTTAAAGAATAACTCAACAGCTAATAGTTAGTTTGGTACTTCTGGTCCTGAGCTGCTGGCTGGAGAACATGGCTTCTGCTTTTAGCTATATTTGCAGTAATAATAATGAGCTTGGTTTCTCCTGACATGGGATACCTCTCTGGTCTCACATACATTTGTTTGAAAGTAGCAGTGCAGAGGAATGATTGTCTCCTCCTCCTCTCTTCCTCCTCTCTGCACCACTGTAGCCCTGGGGTGTGCTCAGCAAGGTGCCTGAAGCTAAGGGAGATCAGATAGTCAGTGCTTGGGTCTGTTCCCATGGAGACAGGGCTTTTCCTGCACAGACCAGGTGGCTTTTTCTCGGCCACTGCACCAGGCACAGAGGGTGGCAGCCCACTCCCCCCTTCCCAGGAGCAGATAAACAGCAGATGGCCATGTGCTTCTCAAGGACAGAGCCTGTGGGTTTTGCCAGCCAGTTGCAAAAAGGAATCTAAGGGGAAAAGAGGTTTTAGGATAAAAATAAAGATTAAGCTCTCTATAGCAAAGCAATATGACTTTCTGGACAGAGAAAAAAGCATTGAGCTGAACATTAACGTGATGGGCATGCTAGAAAGACCAATGCAGTCTCTCATTGTGCACTGTGCATCTCACTTTAAATCCCAAGATGCTCAGAAGTAAGGGAGAAGAAAAGGAGAGGTTGATTTTCAGGGTGTATGTTTCTCATGCTTTATACACACAGCATAAATAAAAAACTTTTAAATGAAGTACACCTCCAGCTGTTTCAAATATAATTCCCAAGAAGATACAATCATTAAGATGGGTTGTTAAGCATAAAAATCATGGTGAAGAGGATAAATGCTCTTTGAGGAGAGAATAGATCAAATGGAGGAAAGGCACATGTATCCAGAATTTAGTACTGCTAAATTTAGGAAGCTGCTTCATACCCCAACAGCGATCATAGCTCACATAGCCTTGATCTTCAGGCTCAAGCTATACTACCACCTCAGCCTCCCGAGTAGCTGGGACTACAGGCATATAGCACCATGCCTGGTTAATTATTTTGATTTTTAATAGAGAAGAGGTCTGGCTGTGCTGCCCAGGCTGGTCTTGAACTCCTGAACTCAAGCAATCCTCCTGCTTCAATCTCTCAAAGTGCTAGGATTTTATTTTTGTAGCTATTGCAAATGAAATTGTTTTCTTGATTTCTTTTTCAGCTACTTCGTAATTGTTTCCTTGATACCTTTTTCAGTTACTTCGTTATTGGTGTGTAGAAACACTGCTGATTTTTGTATGTTGATTTTTATCCTAAACAGGATACAAAATACAATTGATTGATGCAATTTGTCAGTTCCTGGAAGTGGGGGATGAAGAGAGGTTGGTTAATGAACATAAACACACAGTTAGAGAGAAGGAATAAATTCTATTGCTTGACAGTACAGTAGGGTGACTATCGTTAACAACAATATACGATATATTTCAAAATAACTAGAGGAAAAAATTTAAAATGTTTCCAACACAAAGATATGACAAATATTTGAGGCGATGGATTCTATAATACTAATTACTCTGATTTGATCATTACACATTGTATGCATGTGTCAAAATACCACATTATCCCATAAATATGTAACAATATTACATATCAATTTTAAAAGAGAAAAAAAAGAAGCTTTGCAGTTGAAGTCTTTTTTTTTTAAGACAGAGTCTCGCTCTGTCCCCAGGTGCCAGGCTGGAGTGCAGTGGCGCGATCTCGGCTCACTGCAACCTCTGCCTCCTGGGTTCAAGCAATTCTCCTGCTTCAGCCTCCGGAGTAGCTGGGACTACAGGCGCGCGCCACCACACTCAGCTAATTTCTGTATTTTTATTGGAGATGAGGTTTCAGCATGTTGGCCAGAATTGTCTCAATCTCTGGACCTCGTGGTTCGCCTGCTTCGGCCTCCCAAAGTGCTGGGATTACAGGCGTGAGCCACCGCGCCCGGCATGCACTTGAAGTCTTAAGAGAATCACTGATAAAGTCTTCCTAGCTCAAAGTGAGTTGGCTTTGATATTACTCCCATTAGTAACGTAGCCGCTTTTAGGGGAAAGGATTCTCCCCTGAGCTCACCCCTGTAAGAACATAAGCTCCCTGTGCTCAGCAGCTCACACAGGACATGGCACCTGTACACATCTGGTAACCATCTGTGGAATGTTAACTTGGCAGGAGATCACCTGTTTTCGGAATCATTCAGCGTTAACAATCCTTCTTTTGTGGGATAGGAGTGAGGCAGGCACGGAGAGAAGCAGATTAGTTTAGCGATATTGAATACCTTTATTGGGGGAGTCCAATGTTGGAGGAAATTCAGAAATCAATCCAAGACCTTTCCACTTAGCATGCAATCCCCTCTCTGGCCTCCTCGCCCCACTCTGCAATTCTTTTTTTTTTTTTTTTTTTTGAGACAGAGCCTTGTTCTGTCACCCAGGCTGGAGTGCAGTGGTGCAATCTCAGCTCACTGCAGCCTCCACCTCCTGGGTTCAAGCAAGCACTTTGGGAGGCCGAGGCAGGTGGATCACCTGAGGCCAGAGTTCGAGACCAGCCTGGCCAACCTGGTGAAACCCCATCTCTACTAAAAATACAAAAAATTAATTAAGATGTGGTGGCAAGTGCCTGTAATCCCAGCTACTCGGGAGACTGAGGCAGGAGAATTGCTTGAACCTGGGAGGCGGAGGTTGCAGTGAGCCAAGATTGTGCCACTGCACTCCAGCCTGGGCAAAAGAGTGAGACACTGTCTCAAAAATAAATAAATAAATAAATAAATTGAGTCTGGAGATGCTTTTCTAGAGATCTTTTACAGGTTGAAAAGGAGCCATCAGACAATGTCTCTGCTGGTAGCTTTCTTTAACATGATGCATCTAATGAGCACTGCTGTCCCCCAACTCTCTTATCGACTCCCTAACCAAAGGGATATCGCAGGGCTTTCTGTCGAATGGTATGTTGAACTCAAGTCATGTGGTAGCCTTGGTATACCTCTAATCTAATCTATCCTAAGCCTGAGGACAAAGAAATCATTATTTTAAATATCTTGCTCTTAGTAAATCCACACTGGACTCCAGAGAACAACCCATTTTTTAAAATGGATCACTATCTGTTTATTTAATAATTTATTTTAAATTTTTCCCAGAGATGAATGTCAGTCTCAAAAGTCTTTAGTATCTGAAATCTGGTCATTCTCCCCATTTAGAAAACTAGAATCACATATGTCTGTCAGCTTCTCTGAATTTCTCTCATATGTATTTTTCCTCCTTATTTGCCACCATCTTCTTTCTAGTTCCTCATTAACTTGTCTGTGTTTTGCCACACACTTGACTTGTACAAACAAAACTATTCATTATGCTTTGGTTCTAAATATATCAGAAAAATATTTAAACTTACTTTTAATGTTTGCTATAGGGAGGCAATTGGCAAACTGCTGCACTGAATATTAAAATTCATATTGAGATTTTTGTGGTGTTGGGGGAAAATGACAAGATTTTAAGTGAGAAGTTATTTTTTAACACCCCATTATGTTTCAAAGTTTAGCTACATGGAAAAATAGTTAATAGTAAGAACAACATTACCTTCTGTCCCTGACATACTTTATTACTTCCCACAATTATCTAAGCATTTTCACATTTTGGATGAATACTAAAGCAATTCAACGGTAACAGCAATCTGGTTCTTTTTTTTTTTTTTTTTTTTTTTTTTTTGCATTGAAGGAGAGGAAAAACAACACAGGAAATCTGCCTTCTATAATCAAAGAGTTGAATTTTAGTCTTATTGGAAATGTGTTTCAACCCAATTACTTAGAAGTCTTGTTCTTTGTTTGCTTTCCCAGGTGGTTAATATGCAATATCTTTGGCTTCCCCCTCCAGGCAAAGAGAAAGTGATTTACAACATGGAGCCGAAAATAAATAAAACTCTCCTTCGCTCCAAGGGACTTGCTTCACTAACACTTTTCAATTAAAGTTTATCTCCTGCTTAAAGTAATATTGTATTATAACCCAAAGCATGAAATAAGCACCTATGAGTCCCTACTAATCATGACAAAAACATCAGATAAGTTCTAATGCAGGAGATTCTACAGTATACTTGACCAGTACTTCGTCAAACTGTCAAGATCATTGAAAACATGGAAAGTCTTAGAAACCATCACAAAGAAGAGCCTAAAAAGTCATACCAACTAAACGGAGGGTGGTGTTTGCAGGAAATTGCTGAACAACAGCAAAATACATTAGGTAGAAACTAAGGAAATATGAATATTAGTTCTTAATAATATATCAGGATTGGTTCATTAATTATATAATTTAAAATTTAAAAATATCAACCTTAGCCATACATATTAAAAACCTTAAAGGATGCAAATCACCAAACTCTCCTAAGAATCTGATAGCAACCCTACTATACACATGAGGACTGCAGAGCAGCCTCTGCTCTGGTCTTGCATGTGATTAGATTTTGTTAGTTGTTAGTTTGTTAGTCTCACTCTGTTACCCCAGGCTGAAGGGCAGTGGTGCCATTTCAACTCACTGCAACCTCTTCCTCTTGGGCTCAAGTGATGCTTCCACCTCATCCTCCCGAGTAGCTGGGACTACAGGCATGCGCCACCACACTTGGCTAATTTTTGTTTTTTATTTTTATGTTTGGTAGAGATAGGGGTCTCACTGTGTTGCCCGGGCTGGTCTCAAACTCCTGAGCCAAGTGATTCTCCCACCTTAGCCTCCCAAAGTGCTGGGATTACAGGCATGAGCCAGCATGCCCAGTCTTACATTTATTTCTGTTGATGCATGCTACACTACTTTATTCACTCTTTCTCTGCTGGAAAGTCTGCTTCTTGCCTTAAATCTGCAAATAGTCAAAAATTATCCCAACTGTTGATCTTTATAGATCAATGTATTAGTTTCCATTTGCTGCTGTAACAAATAGTCACAAATTGTGACTTAAAGCAACAAAATTTATTATGTAAGTTTCTGGAAGTCAGAAGTTCAAGATAGTTCTCATTGGGCTAAAAATCAAGATGTAGGCAGATCTCTCTCTCTTCTTCTTTCTCTTTTTCTTTTTTATTTTGAGACAGAGTCTGGTGCTGTTTCCCAGGCTGGAGTGCAATGGTGCTATCACAGCTCAGTGCAGCCTTGACCTCCCCAGGTCAAGTGATCCTACTGCCTCAGCCTTCGGAGTGGCTGGGACTACAGGTGTGCACCACCATGCCTGGCTAATTTTTTCATTTTCTATAGAGACACGGTCTCACTATGTTGTCCAGACTGGTCTTGGACTCCTGGGCTCAAGTGATCCTCCTGCCTCAGCCTTCCAAAATGCTGGGATTACAAGAGTGGGCCCTCATGCCTGACTGCTATAGGCAGTTCTGAGTTTCTTTGGGGGGCTCTTGGGGGAAGAATCTGTTCTCTTGACTTGTCTGGCTTTTAATGTCTGTCTGCATTTCTTGGCTCATGTTCTTTTTCTCATCTTCACAGCAAATAATGGCCCATAAGGTCATTTTCAGGATGCCATCTCTGCTTCCGACACTTCTACCTCTCTCTTCCCCATTTGAGGACTCTGAAATTACATTGAGCCCACCAGCATAGTACAATATCACCTCTCCAGCCCAAGGTCAGTTGATTAGCAAATGTAATTCCACCTGCAACCTGAACTCCTCTTGTCCATGCAACATACATATTCACAGGTTCTAGGGATTAAGACGTGGATATCTTCGTCGGGGGCTATTATTCTGCCAATCACAAGCAACCTTTTTAGAAGTGTTTGCAGCTCTCCATGTTCTGAAGAAAACTGGCTTAAATTTCTGTTGTCTATGATACTTTTACTCCATTGCATTTCTTTTCTGAGCACTTTTGGATTATTGTTTTCTTTCCCTGAAATCTCTCTGTCAGCCTTCCTACTTACTTTGGTGATGGTTGCTGAAACCTTTTTTGGCAAGCAGAATCTAAATTCTCCGTTTTTTTGGCGGTTGAAGGCACGGCATCGATTCTCAAAAGACATACCTTAATAAAATGTAAATAAAACTAAATAGTGAATCAGAATAGTTTGGCATTTATTAAAATAACCAGTTCTAGTATTTACAATGTTTCTAGGCCAAGCTTTTCCACGTTTTTAACTTAGGCAAAAAACTTGACTGAAAGTAAAATTACTGGAAGCTGATTCAGTTTTTGAGGAAACACTGTTTCCAAAGAAACCCACGTCTATCTTGTGACACTGTGAAACACAGTCAAGTGTTGCTTAATGACAGGGATACATTCTGGGAAATGCATCATTAAGTGATTTTATCATTGTGTGAACACCATAGAGTGTACTTACTCAAACCTAGATCTCATAGCCTACTACACACCAGGCTATATGGTAGGTAGTCTATTGTTCCCAGGCTACAAAATTGTATAGTGTATTACTCTACCAAATACTGTAGGCAACTGTAATACAATAGCAATTATTTGTGTATCTAAACATAGAAAAGGTACAGTAAAAATATGGCATTATCATCTTATGGGACCACCTTCTTATATGAGATGCATGACTGTATATATTTGTTCTTCATCCCAGTTTCTTGACATGTAGCTCCTTAAACCCTTGGAATATCAGGAGTAACAAGACTGTCTTTTGTATGCTAATGCCTAAATTCCCTTAGATAGCTTCAGGATCGGAAGGTTGAAACTTTCATTCTCGCCTCTAACCTCTAGAGCAGGAAGAGGGGCTGAAAATTGAGTTGATCACTGATGACCAGTGATTTAATCATTCATGCCTATGTAATTGACCACAGGTTCTTGGCTCTCGTGTTATAGAAAATAACATGATGAGGCCGAGCAGGTTCCCCAGCAAGGCTTTTATTGGGTCTTATGTTTGAACACAAGGGAGGCAGCACAAATGAAATAATTATCTGGCCGGCTCCCTGAAGGGAGTAAGGAGAGTAATTTTAAAGGCGCTAAAGTGGGCTGGGAGTGATGTTTAAGCATGTAGAGGCTGGAAGCTTCTGGCACCTGCACAGTTTGATACTACGCTTCTTCATGCATTGCATATTTCATCCACATTTAAATCTCCACCCCCAGACATGAATTTTTAGTGTTATAATGAAGCTAGGGTAAAGGACTGGCCATTATTCTGGTCTTGCACGCATGCAGGAGATAGGGTTAACTCCCTTGAGTAAGTTTTAAGGTGGGGAGCTGCTTATTTAAGTTTCCTCAAGGCCCCACAATCAGTGAGTATGGCACATTGAGTAAGGTTTATGGGGGGCCATTGCTTTTCTTTATACTAAGCTGATAAGCGTAAGTGTTTCCCTGAGTTATATGAGTCACTCTAGCAAACTCATCACATTCCAGGAGGGAGTTGTTGGAACTCTGATTCATAGCCAGTCAGAAGTGTAGCTGACAAAGTTGACAACCTGCTGCTTGTGACTGAGTCTAAGTAGGAGGCGTTCTTGTGGGACTGAGCCTCTGACCTGTGGGATCTGATGCTATCTCCAAGTAGATAGTGTCAGAATTGAACTGAATTAGGGGACACCCAGCTCGTGTCTCCTGCAGAATCCACTACAGAATCTGCAGGATTTTTTTTTTTTTTTTTGGTGTGTAGGGACCCCGCCCCCCCAATTCATCTGGTGTCAAAGTGTTGTTTTAAGTGACTATGTGAGAATATAGAGTAGAAAAACATAGTTCAATTTTTTCCTATATCCTATATTTGGTGTCAGAAGTCTGTATAAGAAAAGAAAAAACACTTTGTTTTGGGTTTTTAAAAAATCTATTAATGCATTAACAGTCTGTTGATAATCAAAACACCCTGCTCCCACCTCTCCTGCCCTTGCACAAAATGTGCTGCAAATCTTGAAGCCTCAAGAGAGAGTACTCTCCAATGCCTGCCCTGGATACAGACATGGGGAAAAGTAGAAGGAGGTCATACTGAGGAAGGACCTCACAGAGGGCAAATGAGAAGCCAAGGAGAACGATGCCCAAAGGTACTAAAACCCAAGAAGTAAAGAGATTGGCGCTGGTCTACCCAATATACCTATTTTCCTTCTTCCTTAGGAAACCCTTACTTCTTCTGGGCAACAACGTACCCAGCCGAAGGGCTATGTACTCCATTTTCCTTTACCATTAGTGTGGCCTGGGATACAGGAATGGCTGATAAGATGTAAATAGGAATTGTTGGGTGAAATTTTTTTTGGAGTGAGGGCTCTGAAAAGAGCTACAGACACTAGTTGGGGTCTTTTTGTGTGTGCGCTTCGTCATTTCTCTTACCTCCTATGTGGAATAAGGATATGACTGTAACTCTAGCTCCCAAGTTTCGGAAGGATACTGAGACAGGAGACAAGCTACGAAGAATGAAGCAGAAAGGCAGAAGGAACCTGGGTCCCCAAAGCTCCAAGTCTTCATGCCCTCCCTGTGTCTCCTCTCACAGACTTCTTTTGTGTGGAAGGAATTTTAGCCTTCTTGTGTTCGCTGCCTTCCCCACACTGTCTGCTGGTAGCAATTAAGACCGATTTAAAAAGATATATTCATTTTCTTTATTAAAGGCACCAACTCTCTCGAAACCCTGAATGTTATTTGTATTGTGGTGAGCAGATTCAGCCTCATAAACCGAGTAGTTTGCTAAAATTTCTGACCTATAGAAAATTATAAAGCACCCAGGTGAGGTGTGACAAAATTAAAAAGAAACAAAGAAGAAAAGTATAAAGCAGTTCATTTCCAAAAGTCCAGATACTTTATATGATTCACATGGAGCTGTAACTATTTCTTCAAATGTATCATGGTGAAGTTATATTTTTCTTCAGTATAACTTCTGTTTTTTAACATGAGAAGGACACATTCTGGCTGCATTCTGTTTAAGAGCTGCCATTTCTTTCGTTCTTTAATTAGCCATATCAAAGACTTAGAAAACAGTAAAGTACATCTACCATAAAAACCTCCCTGTACACCATTTCAACTCTTGAATAATACACCAATCTCTAGTAGAACGTTCTCTTCTGTTTTGCTTTTTTGGCAGGACTCTGTGTTTATTTGGGGCCAAGTAGGCTTTTGATTCAGGAAGGACGTACGAATTAGGAATGCACTTGGCTGTGATTAACAGAACGTCTACCAGCCTTAGATTGTTTCCATTGAAAGTCTGAGTGCAGGAAGTTTAGGACAGTACAGCAGCTCCTCCAGGTTGTCATCAACGACACAGGTACTTTTCAGCTTCTACTCTGCTCTTTTTTTTCTGAGACGGTGTCTCACACTGTCGCCCGGGCTAAAGTGCTGTGGTGCAATCTTGGCTCACTGCAACCTCTGCCTTTCGGGTTCAAGTGACTCTCCTGCCTCAGCCTCTCAAGTAGCTGGGATTACAGACATCCACCACCATGCTCGGTTAATATTTTGTATTATTAGTAGAGACGGGGTGTTACTATGTTGGCCAGGCTGGTCTCAAACTCCTGACCTTATGATCTGCCTACCTCGGCCTCCTGAAGTGCTGGGATTACAGGCATGAGCCACTGCGCCCGGCTACTCTGCTCCTCCTAACATGTGACATTTGTCCTCCTAATTGCAAGATAAGTGCTTTACATCCAGATTCCACACAGAAATAAAGGTGAAAGTTAAAGGCCGACATGCTTTTTCCCAATCAAACATTACTAAGGAAAGAACGTGCTTTCCAGGTAAATCTGCCCATAAATTATCGACTCAAACTGTGCCACATGGCAACCCCTAGCTGGAAGGAGATCTGAGCAAATAAGTATTTTTATTTCAGTACATTGACATCCCCAATAACATGGGGTTCTCTTTTCCCCTTACAAAGTATGTGGAAATTGGATAGCCAGCCAGAATATCTACTACATAAGATAATTGTATTCTCTTTATCCTAGGAGAGTCTCAGTTGAAGAAAATAGAAAGGCTTTCAAGGAAAAATAGAATGGAAGGAGAAGTACAATACAAATTTTCTAGCCAAATAAAATTGCTGTGAGTTGTTTCGACGACTATAAACAGTACCATTTCTTTTGTAGATTGCCCTTTTCTGTGACATCACTGATCTGAATTGCAAGAGACACAAGTACACATGCAAGTTACAGCCAACTGAAAGCAAAGCAAGGGTTAAGGACACTGAGTAATGGCTCCTGGACAAGGCTCAGAAGATTCTGAGTCATCCAGGCTAGCCCACTTCTAGTGAGCCACCTTAATGAAGAGTAAGGCTTTGGAATCTCATTGGAGCTCATTGACTAAAGGAGATTCTTAATGCTATGGGTGAATGACTTGAATGAAAAATTATTTACCATAAAACATTTGGCATATTCTCCAGGCTTAGGGCCTAGCGAGGTAAAGAGTATATATTCTTAAGAGACTTAGTCAGCTTTCAGGCAGTGGCTGTTTCTGCACAGCAATTAGAAAAAACTTATCTTTTAGCTATATGGGAATAAATTTAACAAACACCAACAGATGGTCCTTCAGACAGGAAGCTTTCTCCAGAATTCTAATCTCAACGCTAATTGGTCAGGTCTTCCAAAGCAAAGCAAACAAGATCAGTTATCTTTATAATTTATACTCAAACCTGATTTCTGCCTGATCAATATAGCAGTGATTTAGACTAAATTGTCCAAATGAAGTCTTCAAGCATTAGCTTGTAAATATAAAAGTCTACAGTATGTGAAAATTCCTTCACGCACTGAGCTTACTGATGACACATATTACCTGTCTTTTCTTTTTTAAAAAAATTGAAGTCTTTTAAATTTAATACAAAACTCTCTCTCTTTTTTTTGTCTTTAACACAAGGTCTCACTGTGTTTCCTAGGCCAGAGTGCATTGGCATGATCACAGTTCACTGCAGCCTCAGCCTCCTGGGCTCAAGGGATCCTCCTGCTTCAGCCTCCCTTAGTAGCTAGGACTGAGTCTACAGGCATGTGCCACCATATCCAGCTAATTAAAAAAATTTTTTTGTGTGTGGAGGTCAGTTGCAGCCTGTTGCCCAGGCTGATTTAGAATTCTTAGCCTAAGCGATTCTCCTGGCTTTGACCTCCTAAATTGTTGGGATTATAGGCATAAGCCATGGTGCCCAGCCAAAAATTTTCTATTTTAAGAAAACATTGGAGAAATTTCCTTAAAAAGTTCATCCTTTGCAAATGAACAGTCTTGCCTTGAGACCTGGGTGAGATAGGTTCCCACCCCACTACTTATTTTTAAGAGGGTCCCACTCCTGTTATCCTCCAGCAAGAGCTCCTCTCCATGGGTCAAGGAGTCAACAGAGCCAAGGACATAACCCCAAAGTTTGCTGTCCCCTCGAGGCCACACTCCAGGAAGCAGAATGCTTGAATTCCCTGCCACCAATCCAGGTGCACTCCTTCAACCCACGCAGAACTCTTCCTAGGCCCATCCATCCAAGTGTTTCAAGAGTAGCCGAGAGGCAGCTTTTGATGGGACCAGAGCTTGGACAAATGAGCTGTGCTACCACACAAGGGTGCAACTCTGATTCTCTGAATTCCTCTGATTTTGGACAGCTTAGAAGGCAGGTGGGTCAGGGGCCTTGTGCCTTCAGATCTGGTGCAAGACTCCATTGGTTCAAGAATATTACATTTAAATCTAGCCTTCCAGGACACTATGTCAAGGTAGAACATATTTCACATAATGATTTAAGAGTTTCACTAATTATTTTCAGATATTTATTTATTTTTATTTTTTTGAGATGGAGTTTTACTCTTGTTGCCCAGACTGGAGTGCAATGGCGTGATCTCGGCTCATTGCAACCTCCGCCTCCCAGTTTCAAGCAATTCTCCTGCCTCAGCCTCTCGAGTAGCTGGGATTACAGACATATGCCACCACGTCCAGCTGATTTTGTATTTTTAGTAGAGATGGGGTTTCTCCATGTTGGTCGGGCTGCTCTTGAACTCCCAAACTCAAGTGATCCACCTACCTCAGCCTCCCAAAGCGCGGGATTACAGGAGTGAGCCACCGCACCCAGCCCATTTTCAGGTATTTAGGCATGCAACATGCTTTCCTTTCTATTTCTCCTCCAGGCCAAACTCCTGTCCTGAAATAATCATCATTCTTAATATACATATTTTGAAAATGTGAATTATTATATTAGATCTTGCTGAAAGTAACATTCAATTCAACAAAAGTAGCATATACACATTTTTATTCTAAACATTTATTTGAACAGTACCTCTTTCTCTTCATGAATGCAGTAGGGCGCACAGGTGAATTGTTTTCTATGCCTGTGACAAGGGGTAATTTGAAAGTAATGAAGCATAGCACATTAAACACCTTTTTCTTCAAAGGAATCTATGAAGCTTGGCATAAAATCCTGTGGTTCCCTGCTTTAACGCAATCTCGTATCTTTCAAATTGTTTGTAAACTATTTTTTTTTTAATTTCTTGAGAGAATGTCAGTGAATAAATTATTTTAGCCAATTCATAGATAAATTGAGCTTCAAAGAAAGCATAAGGTATTACTCTGTCTCTAACAACATTGCATCTTGGGCCATGGAGTCACAACTGGGAGATGAAATACAAATTTAAGATAACACTCCTCTCTGCCTGGCTTTTTGCATGCAGGCTGAACTTCCCAGAATGATTTCCTTGACTTTCCATGGCTTCTGCATTCTGGAGCCATCTGTACTCAGCGCCGCTCCAGGTCAATGGCTGTGTCAGTAGCACACGATGCTGAGATTCCAAGTGGGGGGCATATCCACTGGAAACTGGGCTTTGCCGAAATGGATCAATTCTTTCTAATTACATTTTGACCAAGCATATATAAATAAATTTCATCATTTTGGCGTCCACATCACCACTCTCTGTCGATACCATATCCCCAACACTGGCAGAGATGCCTGTGACTAAGCTTGACACATAGGCTCTCTGGACCTCACACCACTGTGGCAGCCATGACATGAATTTTATTTTGTGAAATATTCATAATGTTTCCCACCACCATCATCATTCAACAGGGGCTTTGGCAGAGACAGAGCCAAAGGGAAAGTGACTTCTGTCTGAGAATGGCAGGTGCTTTTTGTATGTATGTTAGGAGAGGGCGCATTTCAACTTCTTTCCAAAGTCTTCTTTCCAAAGTCTGAGATGATCTACTATTACAATTACTTGTACCATCTCTCACCCACTAACTAAATATGTAAGAGGCTCAGGGAATTAGTGATTAAAGTCCCAGATCTTTATTTCTCTTATCCACATTGAGTTTCAATTGTGTGCATTGTGTCTACAGGGACTTCATATTTTTCTGAAGAGTCGTAATGACGTGGGCTTTGTGAATCTGCACTCATTCAGCCTCGATATTTGTAGGGCTTGCCCCTTTTATCACACCACTCCCACCTTAAGAGGTACTTCCTGACCATCCACTTTAAATGACACCTTCCC
Source organism: Ateles fusciceps (assembly GCA_036589455.1). Classification (NCBI taxonomy): domain Eukaryota; kingdom Metazoa; phylum Chordata; class Mammalia; order Primates; family Atelidae; genus Ateles; species Ateles fusciceps. The sequence continues at coordinate 4,206,221 of JAZHEH010002229.1, forward strand.
GCAGTCAGTCCTGTCGCATTACCCTGTTCTTTGTCTCAATGATATTTATCACTATCCAAAATTTCATGGCATACTTATTTGTTTGCTTTTTTTCCTCCATTCCAACCCTACTAAATTCAGACATTTTAGTTATAAAGTCCCTATTGTGAAGAAAGACCTCATGTATCTTTTAAAAAATGTAACAGCTTTATTGAGATATAATTCACATGTCATACCATTCATCCATTTAAAGTGGACACATCGATGGTCTTTGGTATATTCACAGAGTTGTGCAACCATCACCACAATCAATTTTAGAACATTTTCATCATTCCAAAAGAAAACTCACACATCAGCCCTCTCTCCTCATTCTTCCAGCCCCTGCTCCTAATTTCTAGTCAACTCCTCATCTGCTTACTGTCTCTTTAGATTGGCCTATTCTAGACATCTTGCATCAATGGAATACACAATATGGGGTCTTCTGTGTCTGGCTTCTTTTATTCAGTACGATGTTTCAACATCCTCATATGATATCAGTACAGTCATCCCTGGTCCCTAGTATCTGTGGGGGGGATTGGTTCTAGGACACCTTGTGGATACCAAAATCCACAGATGCTCAAGTCTATTACATAAAATGGTATAATACTTGCATATAACCTATGCACATCCTCCTATTCTCCTATATACTTTAAGTCATCTCTAGATTACTTATAATGTCTAATACAATGTAAATGCTATGTAGTTATATTGTATTTTAAACATTTGTATTATTTTTATTGTTGTTTGCTATTTTTTATTGTTTTTTAGAAATATTTTCAATCTGCAGTGGGGTGAATTTGCCAATGTGGAACCCACAGAAAGGGAGGGCTGACTGTACTTCATTCTGTCGCATGACTGTATCACACTTTATCTATTCAGTAAACAGTCAGTGACTGTTATTTCCACTTTTTGGCTGTTATGAATAATGTGCTATGAACTTTCATGAACAAGTTTTTGTGTTGACATATGCTTTCATTTCCCTTGAGTATACATCTAAGAGTGAGATTGCTGGGTCATACAGCAGCTCCATATTTAACCCTTTAAGGAACTGCCAGATTGCTTTAGAAAGTGGCTGCACCATGTTACAATTTCTCTGCCTCTTTACCAAAACTTATAATTGCCTGTCCTTTTTATTACAGCCATCCTCGAGTGTGTGAAGGTGTATCTTATTGTAGTTTTAACTTGCATTTCTCTGATGATTAATGAGATTGAGCTTTTTATCACGTGATTATTGGTCATTTGTATATTTTCTTTGGAGAAATATCTGTCAGATCCTTTGCACGTTTTAAAAGTAGATTATTTGCCTTATAACAAACAGTCCAATTTATATGTTATAAGAATTCTTTATATATTGAGATATAAGTCCTTTGCCAGACATATAATTTGGAAATATGTTCTCCCATTTTGTCATGTTTCTTTTTTTTTCTTCAACTTTTATTTTCTTGAGTACATGTGCAGGCTGTGCAGATTTGTTACATAGATAAACGTGGGTCATGGTGGTTTGCTGCACAGATCAACCCATCACCCAGGTATTAGGCCCAGCATCCATTAGCTATTCTTCCTGATGCTCTCCCTCCCCCTGACCCCTGCCAGGTCCCAGTGTGTGTTATTCTCCACCATGTGTCCACATGTTCTCACTGTTCAGCTCCCACTTATAAATGAGAACGTGTGGTGTCTGGTTTTCTGTTCCTGCATAAATTTGCTGAGGATAATGACTTCCAGCTCCAACCATGTCCCTGCAAAGGACATGATATCATTCCTTTTTACAGCTGCATAGTATTCCATGGTGTATTTGTACCACATTTTTTTTCTATCGTTGGTGGACATTTGGGTTGATTCCATGTCTTTGCTATTGTGATTAATGCTGCAATGAACATGTGCATGCATGTATCTTTATAATAGAATAATTTATATTCCTTTGGGTATATACCTAGTAATGGGATTGTTGGGTCAAATGGTATTTCTGCTTCTAGATCTTCTGCAATGGTTGAAGTAATTTACACTCCCACCAACACTGTATAAGCATTCCTTTTTCTCTGCAACTTCACCAGCATCTGTTTTTTCTTGACTTCTTAATAACTGCCACTCTGACTGGTATAAGATGGTAACTCACTGTGGTTTCAATTTGCAATTCTCTAATGATCAGTGTTGTTGAGCTTTTTTTTAATGTTTGTTGTCTTCTTCTGAAAAGCACCTGTTCGTGTGCTTTGCCTACTTTTTAATGGGGTTGTTTGTTTTTTCTTGTAAATTTGTTTAAGCTCCTTGTCAACTCTGGATACTAAACCTTTGTCAGATGGATAGATTGTGAACATTTTCTCCCATCCTGTAGGTTGTTTTCTCTTTCTTGATGATGTTCTTCGAAGCACAACAATTTTTAACTTAGATGAAGTTAAATTTCTCTCCTTTTAATTTTGTCACTTGTGCTTTTGGTGTCACACATAAAAAGGCTTTGCTTAACCCAAGGACATGAAGATTTACTCTTTTTTCTAAGTTTTATGTGTATCCTTTTCATTTAGGCCTATTATTTATTTTAAGTTAATTTTTGTGTATGGTATGAGAGGAATCATTTATCTTTGTTATCACTGAATTCTCAGTGCCTAGAGTATCTGGAACATAGCAGATGCCTTACGAATGTTTCTTGAGTGAAAAATTCCATGATGAGAAAAGTGGTATTCCCCTCATGACGAGCGATGTTCAGCATATTTTCATGTGCCTGTTGCTTATTTCAGCATACCTTTCTGGGAAGTGTCTTCTAATATTTTGCCCTTTGTTAAGTAAATTGTTTGGTGTTTTTGCAATTGAGTTACATGAGCTCTTTACATATTCTGGATCCACGTTGAGGATCAGATATTTGCATTAAGAATAATTTTCCCAATATGTAGCTTGCTGTTTTTCTCAATGATATCTTTAGAAGAGCAGATGTTTTTAAAATTTCTCAAGGGTTTCTCCCCATTATACCACTCCTGATGCTGGTGAAGGCTTGCAGTGACTCATAACCAGCTTCCACATGCCCCACAGGTGTACCATTTCTGGGATGCCTTCCCTGGCACATGGCCAGAAGCTAAATATCTTTGAAGACTACGTCCCACATTTCACACAGTGGGCCTGCCTTCTGGGTGGATGAGCTGACTTTGGGGCTCACTGTAACTCTCCATCCACAGAATTCCTCTGCTGAAGGTGCCTCCCCAGCCTCTGTTTCATACCAACAACCAGAGAGAGGACATACGGCTGAGCTGTAGCACAGAGGAAGAGGCTAATCTCGAATATAGTCCTCTGCAAATTGGTTTTGCCAGTGCTGGGGTGCTGAACACAGGGCAGAGGAGGTGCTTAGATTCAGGAAAATCTGACTGCACCTGAGAAGCTGGTTTCAAAGACTGTTAAAGGCATATGTGCATACCTCCAGACACATTCAGTGTAGGCAGTGTTTGAGAGCACAGGGATGGATTCTGTCCTAGACCCTTTCTCTGAGGCTGGAGCATGAGATCTCCCTCATATTCAAGTTGGGCAACTGCATGAGACTTTGAAGGTGTAAAACCCAGTGAGGCCATGGTGCGAAGTTCTCTAGTATCACATCATGGTATGGGAGTCTCTGAGCATCACCAAGGAACCCTCACTCCTCTTGGGAGAAATACATGGCCATGTCCTCAAAGTAAATATTTTTACAGAGATAGAGTCCTCCTCTGAGTGCATCAACACAGTTGCTGCCACAGAAATCTATAGGGAGAGTGGGGAAGTGGGAAGCAAGAGACCAGAGTGGAGACTCAACACTATCATCCTCGCTGGGCCTCAGCAGCTGAGCCCTGGACCTGCATAGGTGCCGTGGGGATGATGCTTCCTCTTGTGCTTTCTCCCGTTACACTGGCCTCCCGAGAGTTCCAGAGCCTCTACCAGTGCTGTTGTTTTTATAAATTGCCGGTTTCAATTGGTTGATATTTTGCTAAGGAATTTTGTGTCTATGTTCAAGAGGGAGAGTGGGCTATGGTTTTCTTTCTTTCTTTTTTTTTTTTTAACAATGTCTTTCTCTGATTTTATAACCATGGTAGCCTTGGTAACATTAAATAAATCACGAAAGCATTGCCTCCTCTATTTTTTGAAAGAGTTTGTGTAGGAGGAATTTTCTCTCTCCCTTTTAATGTTAGAGAACATTCATCAGTGATGCTTAGAGGTCTGGAATTTTCTTTTTTGAAAAGTTTTTGGATTACAAATACAATTTTTAAAAATAGACATATGGCTATTCAAATTTTCTTTTGCTTGTTGAGTCAGATATGGAAATTTGTGTCTGTTAATGAATCAGTCCATTTCGTCTAAGCTATTGACTTTATTGACATGAAGTTATTTGTAATATTCTATTATCTTCAACAGCTGTACTTTCTATTGTGATGTCCTCTCATCACTTTAAATTTCTGATATTGGAAAACATGTCTTCCTCCTTTTTTTATCAGGCTAAATAGAATTTTATTAATTTTGTTTAATTCTTCAAAGAACCAGCTGTTGTTTGTATTAGTTTTATCTATCATGTGCTTTTCATTTCACTGATTACTTCTATTATCTTTGTTATGCCATTTCTTTCTGCTTTTCTAAGCTTGATTTGCTCTTTTTCCCTCAATCTTTAAGGAGGAAGCTTCAATATTCGAGTTTTCTTCTTCCTTAACAGATGTATGTTACGCTACAGATTTCCCTATAAGCACTGATTCATTTGCATTACACAAATTTTGATATTTGTATTTTCATTTTTTTGAAACGGGGTCTCGCTCTATCGCCCAGGCTGGAGTGCAATAGCACAATCTTGGCTCACTGCAACCTCTGCCTCCCTGGTTCAAGGGATTCTCCTGCCTCAGCCTCCTGAGTAGTTGGGATTACAGGCGCCTGCCGCCACGCCTGGCTAATTTTTGTATTTTTAGTAAAGACGGGGTTTCACCATGTTTGCCAGGCTGGTTTTGAACTCCTGACCTCAGGTGATCCACCTGCCTCAGCCTCCCAAAGTTCTGGGATTACAGGTGTGAGCCACTGTGCCCAGCCTGTATTTTCATTTTCATTTAGTTTAAATGTGTGTGTGTATTGATTACTTACTGAGTAATTTTCCATATATATGCACACACATATACACAGTGATTTCTAACTTAATTTCATTGTGATTAAAGAACTCTCCCTCTGCCTTTCTTTTCCCTGGCTGTTTGGGAGGTAGTGTTAGTTTCTGAATAAAGAGAGGCACAGATAGCAGAATTAGGGGAGAGGGTAAAAGATATGTGTGTGTGTGTGTGTGTGTGTGTGTGTGTGTTTAAAGAGAGCAAGAGAGAGCGAGAGGGAGAATGTGCATCTGTTCATACATTACTACAACCTTAAAAAGCATCAGGCACCCCATAGACTTGTGCTGGAGGTTATCAGCCTGCCTCCTTGCATGCACTCTCTGCCTTTCTCAAGTTTCCTTTATTCCTGGGAGGCTGATTAATCCATGCTCCATCAATAGGTTTCCTGCTCTCTGGTTTCTTTACAAGTTGGACCATTGGAAGCACTGACAGGAGGTCAGAGAGTGACAGAAAGGCAAGGACAAGTGCACATTCTGGATCCCTCTCTGCCGGTATACCCTGAGCCAGCGCACACCTTTATCAAAGGCCACACTCCCATCAGCTGGCCCTTTCTCCAATCTCAGGTGCCCTCTGAGCTCCTCTGTGGGCTTCCTCTGCTTGTCCCTCAGGTCTAGGGGTGGCAATAGCCCTACAAGATACAATAAACCCCTTGTTGGTTTTCATTGACCTTTGCATACTTTTGAAGTAGCCCCTCATTATAACAACTCAGTGATGGCCCTTGGATGTGCTCTTTCGTCCTTACTTCTTGACTGACATGAGAGAAGGCCACCCCTTTTCTGATGGTTACAGATAATTTGTTCTTAGCCTGGAGGCAGATGTTGGGAGAAGGGGAAAGGGCTTTTTCCCTTTTTTTCAGTCTTCTTGCAGGCAGAAAGACTGTATTAATGTATTATATTTTTCTTTCTATTATCACCAGTTTATCAAGTTCAACATGTGTTCAGTATTAACTCCATTTCTCTCCAAAATAAAATCAAGTTACCTACACTTTTGTTAAAATGTTAATGTTTTCCCTGTGAGTAGGTTTCACAAGTAGAAGCTCCATTCACTTACACCTGAACTTCTGGAATGATGGAAATTTCTGTCCTTCACTGGCTCATCAATTACTCATTTATCTTTCAGAATAAGGAGGTTTCAAAAGGAAAACGATGACTGGTGATTTAAAGAGTTAGTGCTACAACTAATTGTCTCTTTGGTACCAGCGTCTTTTTCATGACAACATGGAGCACTGCCTCTTGTGACCTGCATCTATTTTACTGTATTGAATGTTATGGTGGCTGTAAATGGAAACATGTTTTCCACCTCTGCTCTAATTAAAAGCATTGTAAAATGCTTTGGAATTCCCCCGATCTAAAATATTTGGCTCATTATGAGTTTTTCTCACATCAGTTAATGATTTAATTAGCAATATTCCTCAAATTAAAACCTTTGTCAGCATTAACTGTTGACAGAGACACAAAATTCTCATCCTTACGTCTCACCAAAGTTCATATAGTAACACGAGAAGAGCAATTTCCTATGCTTTCCTATAAATGTTAAACAATAAATTGCTAAGGGAACTTTCACTTCCACTTAAAGGGCAGCCAGGGGGCTGGATGAGGGGGATGAAAATATTGCCCACTAGCCACTAGACTCTCTTAATGTACTCCTGTCGACTGCCTAAATGCCTGTCTACAATTTTTTTTTTTTTTTTGAGACAGAGTCTCATTCTGTAACCCAGGCTGGAGTGCAGTGGTGTGATCTTGGCTCACTGCAACCTCCACCTCTCGGGTTCAAGCAATTCTCCTGCCTCAGCCTCCTAAGTAGGCTGTGTGTCATCACGCCTGTCTAATTTTACAGGCGTGTGTTATCATGGCTGGTTAATTTTTGTATTTTTAGTAGAGATGGGGTGTCACCATGTTGGCCAGGCTGGTCTCAAACTCATGACTTCAGGTGATCTGCCCACCTTGGCCTCCCAAAGTGCTGGGATTACAGGCATGAGCCACCGGGCCCAGCCTCCTGTCTACAATTCGTAAGGTGTAAAATCACACCAGGTTTACTTGCAGCCCTGTTATTTATTTAGAGATTTGTTCTCTTTAGAATGTCCTGGTGCAAGCTGAGCAGTAAAATGCTCCTCAACTCCAATCAAAAAGGCCTTGGTGTGGGGTGGGGAGCATATTGGGAATAGGGGTGAATTCAATAGTCCATCTCTTTTCCAAGTAAAATTAAAAAATATAAAAAATAGTGTGAAAAGAAACCACTATGCTTGCAAACAGAGATGACCTTTTCATCACTGGTGCTGCAAGACACTGTCAATCAGAACAGGCATCAGCCACCAGCAGCTACGCCTAGACCAGTGCAGACTTGGTAAGACAAGCGTCATCCATCACATATCAGAGTGAGTGTGTGTGTGTGTGTGTGTGTGCCAACATGTATTGCCTGTGTGATTTCAGAAAGGAATGAGATTCCTTTCTATGTTAAATGGAGTTAGCACAGGCTAAGAGGAGAGAGGGGAAGACACGGAAAGGTGAGGGAGATTGCGTCCACCCAAGTTTGGAGCTGCACAGGCTACAATACATCACCATGCTTTCTCATTACAATGATGTCCATAATTTTGATGTATTTAGCTTTTCACCTATCACTTATCATTTTAATGCACATAGCTTTCATCCTATCTCATATTATCCTCAGAGTCAAATATAGCCATATTCTTACTTTATAGCTTAAGTAGAAGACTGGAAAGGTGAGATTACAAAGTTGTCTTTTAATTCTCAAGTCAAATACCTTCTTCCTCTGTAAGAGGCCTTGGAAATAAACAAGTTTCTCAGATTCTGGATTGAGATGTCCTTGCCCTTACACTATGTGAATTCAGTCTTCCATTCAAGGAATTGATCCCAGGCCTGGGACCTCCCTAAGCCAGGTCTGTGACTCCCTCTTTGGGGCCCTGTGGTTCCTGATATCTCCAAGGTTCCAGGTGCCACTGCATTCCCTGGTGCCAGCCAGGGAAGCTGCTTGTGGTGCACCTGGTCCAGCTGCAGCCTCACAGAGAGCCCATGCCCATGCTGGTACCTGGAGCTGCCCACTCTGTGGCAGCAACTGGCGTGTTTGACTGTGTGCAGTGGCCGAACCCCACACTTGCTCACACACCTCTCACCGTTCCGTGCCTGACTTGCCCTTGGAGTCATGGGGTCCAGGCTGGTAGCATGAACTGAGCATGGCCTGCCAGGCCAAGTGGGTGGAACGAGCTCAGTGGGCCAGAGCAAAACTCAGGCAAAGGTGCCACCAACCACAAACGTTTCCGGCCAGAAAAGGGACACCCCAAAGGTCCTCTAACAATATGTAAAATCTCATCAAAGACACTGTTTGATACAGTTTGGGTCAGGTGCTTTTGCTTGCATCAATCACTGTGGCCCGATGATAAGATATTGAAATGGAGAGCACCATTACACTCTCACAAAAGACAGGGGGAAGAAAAATTCCACAAAGAAGGGGCAAGTAAGAAAGATGAAAGTAAGGGATGCTGGGCAGAAAAAAAGCAATAAATGCTCAGTTAAAAAATAAATGTCTTACAGAGCTTTTGGTGAGAAAAATTGTAAGGTTTTATTTGCCACTCATCTCTCTAGGACTCAGAGATGAATCCATGGAAGTAGGTCAAAAGAACAGTTTGGTGGCTGACTCTACTGAGTCTCCTGTCCCGTCCTGTGACCAAGGCGCTAATATTAGACATAGCTGTGTACCAACTCTTTTCCTGGATGAATTCTTTCTCAGGAGACTCATCTTCCATGTCATAAACCCATGGTAACCATCCCAACACCAGCCCTACAAACAAACATGCTCAATGTGTCTAAATCCTAAAATGAATACTTCTTAGGACAGTAGAAGATGTGTAATATCTTGCTTTTTCCATAATTATAATGGGAAGAATTATAATATCTACCTCTACCAATGTGTTGGGTTCCTGTTATTATTAATTAATCAGAGCTTTTTTAAAGTGTTTCAAGGTCATTTCAAATGAGGATGATGTAAGTAGGAAATATCTAGGCTGGGTGCAGTGGCTCACTGTAATCGAGGCACTTTGGGAGGCTGAGGCGGGCAGATCATGAGGTGAGGAGTTTGAGACCAGCCTGGTCAACATGGTAAAACCCTGTTCTTATTAAAAATACAAAAAATTGGCCGAGCATGGTAGCGAGCACCTGTAATCCCAGCTGCTCGGGACCCTGAGGCAAGAGAATTGCTTGAACCTAGGAGGCAGAGGTTGCAGTGAGCTGAGATCGCACGACTGCACTTCAGCCTGAGTGCAGCCTGAGACACTCTGTCTCAAAAATATATATATATATATATATAATTACTATATATATCATATTACTTCTGTTAAAGAAATTTATGAATGTCTCAATTTTTGTGTAATGCCACATTTTATTAAAAAGTCATGAAAATAAACATTCTCTCTTTAAATCAAGAGGAATAGAGAGAATAATTATATTTCTGGGATTGTTTCTACATAGTGCTTACCAAAAGAAAACACATGAAACAGAGGACATGTAGAGATTCTTCCCCCATTCTACCAAGCCCTAAATTGATCTTGCCACATTGAAACATTTTATCTGGATTGCCCATTGTTTTTAAATCTTTCATTATTAAAATTTTGAGCAAAAAGAAAAATTATCTGTACGCAGCCTATGTAAAAACACAATCATAGCATGCTTTTACATAGCTCAGTAAGGAAAGTATTCAGTGTTGATAATTTAGTTTTTAATTCTTATTTTGGTTTCCTTTGTTTATGGAAAAAATCAAGCATGGTAGTTGTTGAATCTCAAATTTCTACCCCAGCTTCAACCTCTCCTTCATCTCTTGACTGTGTAACCTGTTATCTCCCAAACAACTCCATTCGGCACCATAATAGATCCATCAAGTAGAAGTCTTGATTTTTCCTGCCAAAACATGCCTCTCAATCCAAATTCTATCAGCTGTTGAACTATCAGCTTGAACGCCACCTATCTCCTCACATTTGTTTGGCCAGCAGGTCCCTGTTAGGCTTTGCCAGGAGGGGGCGCTAGAGAAAACCTTTAACTCTGGGGAAGACAAAGAAACTTGCTCCTCCTTCCCACTGGGTTCCTTCCTGGTTTACCTCCTTTTCCTGTTTTGATTGCCTGTTCCTGTCAATCTGACCCTGGCAATGCTTTTCCACCTGGCAGCAGTGGTTCATTCTGATACCAGTAGTGATCACAATTTTTCCCAGGTTTTGTTATGTCTTCTTGGAGAAACCAACAGCACCAACCACCTGGCACCCCCTTCTCAGAAGTCTGGGTCCTGGCTCTGCAGACCTTTTCCTCTAAGCTGAGAGACAACAGCACCAGCTAAGCAGTGCCCCCCTCCTCATCTTACTTTCAACCACATTGGACCCTCTTCCATGCTTCTGAGTATTCATAATTCCAGCCCCTTCTGTTTGTTTTCCCAGCCCTGGGGGTGATGGTTGCTTTCTGCAGTTGCTACCTCAGTGATACCTTAGTGTTCATTTTGCCTAGGTTATTTTTTAATACTAAATTTTATATTACATAATCTCTGTTAAAAAAAAAAACAGGTATGGTTTCTTTCTCCTAACTGGATCCTCACTGATTCAGTCCCCATCTTGGTGAAACAACCCATCATCCACCCATTTGCTCATGCCAAACACTTAGAAATTATCTTTTATTTCTCTTTCTCTTATACCACATTGCTAATCCATTAGCAAATCCTTAAAGATCTACTTCCAGAGTACCTCTTGCACATGAGTGCTTCTTGTCACCTCCATCTCTACCACTTTTATCTAAGATGCCGTTATTCTTTGCCCAGATTATTGTTGTAGCCCGTACCTGATTTTCTGAATCTGCCCTTGCCCCTGACTGTGCATGTGTCAGTGGGAGTGATCTTTTGAAAACTTAAATCTGATGATGTTACTCTTCTATGCTCAGCTTTCAATGACTTCCCATCACACTTAAAAAAATCCAAACTCTCTGCCCAGGCCTGCAAAGTCTTGTGTGATCTGGCCCTGACACTCTCTCTGACCTCATTTTCTGGACATCACATAATGGCTTTATAGTAGAGTCGTTATGCTGCCTCCTAGGAAAAGCTGAGAAAGTTAAGACTCCCAAAGCCCCCCTCCATGAATTGCCCCCCCTGTGTGCTGGCCTCTGCTTCTTATGCCACGTTTTTCCTGCCTGTCAGGGGCAAAACTTTCCAGTCTCAGCACACTTGTCCTGATAAATGAGTTTGAGTTGTATCACCTATACATTAGTGGGTTCTACTCCCAACATTATTAATATTAATTATTTAACAAAGACATTTTAGAAACAATGCTTTTAATCCCCAAAGTTATTCTAATGGTAGAAATAAAGGGCTTCCAGTAGTACCATGGTGATGAATGTCAATGGTTGTGACCTTTTGACCACTCTCAAATTCATACCATTGAGGGCCATTCCTCAAATTCATACCATTGAGGGCCATTCCTCATTAGTTATATGCTCTAAATAACTAAAGTGTGGCTCATTTGATTACAAGTAACAGAAGCTGACTCCTAGTAGCTTAAGGGCCAAAATGCACATATATTCTTTGAAAAAGAAGTGAGCAACTCAGCCTTGTTGGGATGGGCAAGGGAAGGGTACAGGCAGATTTCCCCCGGGAACTCAGCCTGTCTGTGGACTTTTTTCCTCTGCAGCACTGCTGTTTGCATAATTCAGCCCCAGAGACCCCAATCTTTGTGTGCTTTTTAATGAATTTCCAGTTTTCTAGGAAAGAGAATTTGATAGAACCTGGTTCACCAGGACCAGAGATCCAAAGTGACGTAGTGTGATGGTTAATATTAGGTGTCAGCTTGACTGGATTGAGGGATGCCTGGATGGCTGGTGAAGCATTGTTTCTGGGTGTGTCTGTGAGGGCATTTCCAGAACAGACTGGCATGCCAGTCAGTGGAAAGGGAGAGGAAGACCCGCCCATGTTGTTAGATTGGCTGGGAGCTTAGTTGAGACAAAGCAGGCAGAAGGAGGAAAAGCAGTTTGCTTAGCTTCCTCTCTCTCTCTCCCTTCTGGAGCAAGACACCATTTCTCCTTCTGCCCTTGGACATCGAACTCTCCGCTCTTCGGCCTTTGGACCTGAGACTTGCACTCACAACCTCCTGGAGCCTCCTGGGGGCTCTCACGCCTTCGGCCTCAGACTGGGGCTGCACTGTTGGCTTCCCTGCTTTTGATGCTTTCAAACTGGGGCTGAGCTACCTACTGCCTTCCCTGGGAACCACATTACCAGCTTCTCTCATTCTCCACTTGTAGGTGGCCTATCATGGGACTTTGCCTTTGTAATCATGTGAGCCAATTCTCCCTAATATACTCCCTTTCATATATATATATATATATATATATATATATATATATATATATTCTATCTCTCTGGAGAACTTTGACTGATACAGAAGCCATGGCTGATGCAGGGCCACTTATGAATTCCAGGAGCAATTTCCAGTAGGGAGAATTGTTTCAAAATGCTTCTCTGAAATCATACCTGTTGGCTACCCACCCCACATAAACCTTTCTTCTCATATATCCAAAGATGTCTTTGCCTAACATAATTTAATTATTGCACATAAAATCACAAGTTTCACACCATCTCCTCAACCTAAGACAACTCAAAGTCACATCCAGCTGTTGCCTGCAGATGCACCAATGTCACTAGGCTCCTGTGTCCCCAGGCCAGGATCTCAATTTGATATGCACTCTGCTAGTTCCATTGTGATTCCGCCTAAACTCACTGTAACTCTGGAATAAAGAGTACATTTAACCACTATTACATAGCAGTAAAGCAGAGAAAGAGATGAAGATGAAAGAAAAAAAATCATGATAATTTCTGCTTAATATAATAGAGGTAGTGGCTGGGATGGTGGCCCACACCTGTGATCCCAGCACTTTGGGAGGTCAAGGCTGATGGATTACTTGAGGTCAGGAGTTTGAGACCAGCCTGGCTAACGTGGCAAAACCCCATCTCATCTAAAAATACAAAAATTGGCCAGGCATGGTGGTGGGCACCTGTAATCCTAGCTACTTGGGAGGCGGAGGCAAGAGAATCACTTGAGCCTGGGAGGTGGAGGTTGCAGTGAGCAGAGATCATGCCACTGCACTCCAGCCTGGGCAACAGAGGGAGATTGTCTCAAAAAATAAATAATTAATTTAAAAATAAAATAAAATGGAGGTAGTAATTGTTCATGCCTCAGAGACCACATGAGCAAGCAAAGGAATAGCAGGGGAGTCCAGAATTCTTGAATTGGCCATGAGGTCACAGCAGGAATTTACAATTTCCCTTTTCTACTCTCTGGTCCATGTTGGCAATATCTCTGACCCAGAATCAAAAATTGACAGAAACAATAACTTGGATAGGTTCACATTTGCTCTTCCTTTGATTTACTCCTAATGCAATGGAAAAATTTGCATGAGATAAGGAATCGAGTGGGAAAATCGAGGTTCTCCTTTGCCTGTTTAGTATTCTCATGGAGGTGTCACTGAAATTTGACAGTCTAGATGGTGAATATAGAAGAAAAGTCAGCTATGTTAGATGGTAAGCTTGATGCTTTTATACTCATGGTCATATATCAGCAGCCAAAGTCATTTTTATTTCAATGTGAAATAAAATATATGATAGGCCGGGCATGCTGGCTCATGCCTGTAATCCTAGCGCTTTAGGAGGTCAAGGCGGTGAATCACCTGAGATCAGGAGTTCAAGACCAGCCTGGACAGCATGGTGAAACCCCGTCTCTACTAAAAATACAAAAATTAGCCAGGCATGGTGGTGCGTGCCTATAATCCCAACTACTCAGGAGGCTGAGGCAGGAGAATCACTTGAGCCCAGGAGGTGGAGGTTGCAGTGAGCCGAGATCGCACCATTGCATTCTAGCCTGGGTGACACAGTGAGACTCCATCTCAAAAAAAAAAAAAAAGAAAAATCATATGATATAAATATATAACACTAGGACATTCTCCCCTTATCTGCTCCAAAGCAGAGGCCTGCGAGTTTTCCACTTACATTCATAAAAGAGCTTTCTATGGATAGTTCTAACCTAGTAGACTTCAACTTAACTCATACTTAATTAATCAGCTGTTTTTTGCTAATGGAATTAGCCCAAACCTTTATTCCCAAGAGATCTGAGCATTTGATGATCCTGCCTGTGAGTATAGAGTGTTTTTTTACTAACCTGACATGGAAATACAAGGATCACTTCAAGTTTCTTTATTTTTTGTTTTCAGAGACAGAATCTCACTCTGTCACCCAGGCTGGAGTACAGTGACATGATCATAGCTCACTGCAGTTACGATCTTCCAACTCCGGGGCTGAAGCAATCCTCCCATCTCAGCCTCCCAAGTAGCTGAGACCACAGATGTGTACCACCACGGCTGGCTAATTTTTAAATTTTGTAGTGAAAGGGAATTGCCATGTTGCCCAGGCTGGTCTTGAACTCATGGCCTCAAGGAATCCTCCCACCTAGGCATCCCAAAATGCTGGTATTGTAGACACGAGCCACTGAGCCCAGCCCACTTCAAGTTTCAACCATACTTCCCCACTGTATCTTCATCTCTAATGCTGACTGTAATGACTGATAGTCAAAGGCCAACGTCCCATCAAACAAGTAACATTTTTATTTCTGATTCTCTTTAGTCATATTAAGATAATAAGAACTTTTAATGATGAGATGGCCGTCTCAGCTTCCAGTTTATTTAAACGTTTATACGGAGTGCTTTTTCTTTTTTTTATTAAGAGATGGGATCTTGCTTTGTTGCCGAGGCTGGAGTAGAGTGGCCCAATATGGCTCACCGCAGGCTCAAATTCCTGGGCTTAAGTGATCCTACCACCTCAGCCTCCCAAGTAGCTGTGACTACAGGTGTGTACCACCATACTTGGCTATTTTTTTCCTTAGTTTTTGTAGAGACAGGCTCTCCTTATGTAGAGCAGGCTGGTCTTTAATTTCTGGCCTTAAGTGATCCTCCTGCTTTGGCCTCCCAAAGTGTTGAGGTTATAGATGTGAGCCACTGTGCAGTGGAGTACTTTCGAATTATATCCTAGATGTATGAATGCTGCGTTGTGAAGACCTGTATTCTGTTACGTTTCTTTAAAGAATGTTGTTGTTGTCATTGCTGTTGTTTGAATAGGCAACTAACTGTGTTGGACTCAAGTTGCAAATTAGGTAGCAGCTCAACTCTTAGTTCAACTCTTTCATCCTTAACTGAGGAAGTGGAAGCCTCCCGCTTTCATGTGGATTCAGGGGTCAACCAGAGGCTTAGACAAATTTCATATACTTGGTGTCACCCTCTTGGCCCTTTGCTCTCCAGAGTTTTCGTCTCAATTTGTAGTGGATATGATTGTCCTGAACTCTTCCCTGGTTTCTCAAGCCACAAAGACTGTGGGTTTTTATCTGGGTTTCAGTTGCTCTGTGTATCACCAGCTGTAGCCTGACATTATGCTAAAAGCCATTTCAAAATGAGACACTAACCCCATGCAATTTCCATCTTCCAACTGTTGGCTTCTCTTCAGAAGCTGCCTGATTTTATTTACTCTCCAAAGCACTCATGTCGTTATTTTTTATCCAGTGTGGATAATAATTTTTTTATCCAGTCGTTTAATTATCCAGTGTGGATAACTGCCCTCTCCAGGCATAACACGTAACTTCCAGACCATCAGTAAAGCTGACTGCTTTGGTTTTAATCCTGCTGTATCATTTATTACCTGTGTGAATTTGGCCAATTAATTTATCCATGTCTTAGTTTCCTTATTTATAAAATGGAAATGATATTATCCATATTTAGGGTTGTGGAAAGAATTATATGACATAATTCATATAAAACACTTGGGAAAATATTATCATTGAATATCTAAGAATGTTATTTTTATGCCATTTTTGAGATTTCTCTCAACACATTTAGCTATTTCCTCAATGAATAATAATTGTGATTCATTTCAAATTTTCAGGTCATCTTGGATAGCACTAGATGAAATTCACTGATAAATTTTCACAAATGTATTTTACGTTGCAAGTTACAAATCATCATTCTCATTTCAGGTGATGTTTCCCTCCTTACTCAAATATTAAATTATATTGTATCTTATTTCCAGTCCCCCAGATATTGTGATTTATAACCACTTTATAAACAGTAGCATTTATAGTTTTTCCCAAGTTATTCTCAAACATTAATTATAGTACTTATTATTAAGTAAAAAAATAATGTTCAAGTTGGCCTTTTTACTCCTTAGAGTCGGTTGTAGGGAAATTATTTACTGACTGCCTACTATTTCCAAGAACAAAAGTGATAAGAATGTGATACCTACGAAAACCTTATAATATTTCAGTCGATGTTCAGAACATTTATTTTATAAATTTGTCTTATCTATATTAGAGAAACTATTATCTAGAATAATGGTAAATATGATTGTATAGCAGTTCATTGGCATTCCCTGTAGCATTTAGCAAAATCTTTCAGGCCAGAAAAATAAATCATGTATTCCTCCAGGCATGGATGAGAAAAGCATCCCTTGTTTCAGTTAGGATTTGGAGCCAATAAATACAACTCTGACAACAAAGGCTTAAACAGTAAGGCCTATTTTTCTCATGCATTGAAAATCTGGATGTACCAGCTTGAGGCTGGTGCAGGCTTCCAAGGTGATCAACAAAGACCCAGTCTCCTTGGATTTATCTATTCTTCCATCATGAACATGTGGCTTTTATTTTGCTGGTCGTAAGTTGACTGCTACACCTCCAGAGATTGTGTTTGCATTCCAAGGAGACAAAGGAGGGAAAGTGAAAGACCAGGGGATATGCCGACTGAATTGTTTCCATTTTGTCAGAAAAACAATTGCTTTAAAAGACAGGTCCTCCACCCCAACCCCAGCAACTCAGTTTAGATTTCATCAGCAATAACTGGGTCATAATGCAAGCCAGTCTTGCAAGGTGAATATTTTAGCTGTGCACAATGCCCCAAAGAAAACTGGGATTCTGTTAATAACAATGAAAAGGAAAGATACTGAGAGGGCCAAAAAATTTCAACCGTTGGCAGGCATAGCTGTGGGGCACGTGACAACTTTCCAAGGAAATCTTGAAAGTCATTTTCCAGTTTTTCAACTTCCATGGATATAGTGTGTTCTAAAAGTGGTCTACATACAAAAGCATCTGAGGTGAGGGCATAATACCAATTTTCTTTTACCATCCCCACTTTTTAAGCAGCCTTCTTCCCACCTTGCAAAGGACCTGCATGCCTATCACCTCCCTGAATTTTACTGGGGTGCATTGCCTAGGGGATATAAAAACCTCCAGGAAAAAAAGAGATAGGTCAAAATAATGGCATGATAGCCTTGCTAGCCTTCTATATTTGAAGTTGAATCGTCCTGGTTGGGCTTCTAGACTTTCCACATATTATGCATATTTCTGTTAAGAGCAAATCATGGTATTAGAAATGAAGGGTTCAGGCTTAAAATATTGTCAATGCTTGGAATACAGCTATATTGCTGAATGAAATAGTGGAACTTTAACAACTTTCATTTGCATGTGTACTTACATCTTACCCCTTTTGTCTTTGTCAAAGAATGTATTGCTGTTGAGGATGAGTCTTTGAGAGCAAAGCAATGAAAATATCTATAAGGAATATTAAAGGCAAGAGTATGTCACTTTTATGGCAACAAAGGTGTGTGTCTTCATCTAAATCTATTTATTTACCTATTATCTTAGAATTGTAATTTAGAAATAAGATGGTTATCAAAAGAGTGAGGGACTATGTTAACTTCTCTTCCCCGGTCCACAAGGGGCGTGGTTTCAAAGTCAAGAACTTCCCAGCGCCATGCCTCCATCCACCTCCCCATCGGGGAAGTTAGAGTTCTTTGTCTAATTTTCCCGTGTGCGTGGGCTGGGGAGAAAGACCAGATGAACTTCCTTTGTTTAAAAAGCCCGTCAAAAGCTCCGAGGGAGGAGGCTTTGATTGTGAATCAGGCAACCAATTCAATATCAGAGTTGAAGATCAGTCACTCCAGAGGAAGTTTGGAAAAGCTCCTCTCACTGGATGAGAACTTGAATGGGGCCAGAGTAACTCCGGGGGTTAAATTCTCTACTCCCTTACCTATTTCCCTCTTTGGGATACCCTCCCACAGCAGCGCGGGAGCCTTTTCTCTCCCTTTACCTGTGCCGACTCCATCTCTGGATCCCCTCCCAAAACAGCGTGGGAGCTCCCTCTCTCCCTCTCTCTCTCCAATTCTCTTTTTTCTCTCTCTCTGCTAATAAATAGCTTTCTGCAAAACTCTATGGGTCTGATACTTACTTGAACGAGCTCACTGTGCCACCAGGGCCCTCTCCCCATTCTTGGGTGAGTGAGGCCCAAGGACCTGGGAAAACACATCCGATCGGGGAACAGTGATCGTCTTTGGGACACCCCCTGCAGCCCTGCTCCTGTCACCCGGTTACAGGAGTACATATCAATAATGTTTATCTGAACTGAAAAACAAAGAAATATTTTTCTGACAAAAATTTTTCTGGCTTTTGCTTATTAATTTGAAACACATCCGATCGGGGAACAGTAATCGTCTTTGGGACACCCCCCGCAGCCCTGCTCCTGTCACCCGGTTACAGGATTACATATCAATAATGTTTATCTGAACTGAAAAACAAAGAAATATTTTTCTGACAAAAATTTTTCTGGCTTTTGCTTATTAATTTGATCGGGGGGATTGGATCTGGCAATTAGAATATATAGTAAACATTTTCCACAATTCCAGTTAGGTCAATCTGAAGCTCCAGTGTTTTAAAGACAATATTTAAAAACTACTTTGTAAATATTTTACTTCAAAAAATTACAGTGATGTTTTGAGATGAACAAAGTTTCAACTTTCTCAAACTTTCAGTATATAGTAAGTTCAATATGTTGGGAACCACAATAAGTGTCTCTAGGTAAAAGAATAACACGTTTAATTGTAGTCAATTGATAAGGCAAGGTAAGTCCTATTTGGTATAGTACCAAAGAGTAAGAAGGTGAATGACTCCAAAGACTAGAGTTAAATGCTCTGACAAGTCTGGTGATTTCTTGTACTTAGTTTACAGGAAAATTATAGGTGCAATGAATTAACATGACAGCGAATTATTAAAAGAGTAAATAAAAAGTTTGATCACTTTGTTACTTCTGGTATTCAAATCAGAAGAAGGACCTATTTTTTTAAAAAAAGACTGATATTGGTATGTTTTAGAAAGCTCCTTCTAGTCCCATTTATTTATATCTGTGTTTCTTAGCATTTGCATAAGAAGCATTAAAACTTGGAATAGGACTAATGGTGAATGCTGCTTCACACTAACAATATCTAGTATTCTCTCCTGGAAATATAGACTATTCTTTAAAAAGCTCTACTTTTTTAGTTATTTATTTTTATTTCAATAGCTCTTGGGGCACAAGTGGTTTTTTTGTCACATGGATGAATTATATAGTGGAGAATTCTGAGATTTTAGTGCACCTGTCACCTCAGTAGCTAATGTGTAGTATTTATACCTACCTCCCCTACCATTCTCCCCTTTCTGAGTCTCTAAAGTCCATTATATTCCTCTGTATGCCTTTGCATACTCATAGGATAATTTATAAGGAAAAGAGGTTTGTCTGGCTCGTGGTTCTGCAGGCTATACAAGCATGACACTTGCAGCTGCTTCTGGTAAGGCCTCAGGAAACTTTTACTCATGGCAGGTGAAGAGAGAGCAGGTTTGTCACATGATGAGAGAGGGAGTGAGAAAGACACTAAATATTTTAACAATCACATCTCATGGTAACTAATAGAGTGAGCACTCCCTCATTGCCTTGGGGGAGGGCACAAAGCCATTCATGAGGGACCTGTCCCCATGACCCAAACACCTCCCATCCGTTCTCACTTCCAACACTGAGGATCACATTTCAGCATGAAACTTGGAGGGGACAAACATCCAAACTAAATCAGTAGGCAATGAGGCAAGTGGTTACAGTTTTGAGAGGCTTTGATTAACAATCAGTACATCTACATTTTACTTGTGAAAAGAGGGAATAGAGGAAAAAGTCAATTATGCATTCATCTCCTGCTCTGTAAATCTACATTTTATGTGAGATAAAGTAAACACGTGAAAAGCTGAATAGGGGGAAAAGATTGGTTGTATGTTCATCTGGGGGCGGCAGAGGGATAATTTCCAAGTTTAACTTTCCCTTTGGCATAGTAAATTTGGAGACCCAAGATTCTATTTTCTCTTGGAGGCGTATATAATATTTTGTTTTATTTCTATGAAGTTCTAGAACAAGCAAAACTAAACTATGGTGACAGAAAGACAAATTTCACATGTTCCAATTCATGTGTGGGAGGTAAAAACTGAAACAATTCAACTCATGGAAATAGACAGTAGAATGATGATTACCAGAGGCTGGGAGGAAAAAGTGGGGATGATTCGCGAGTGCAAAAATAGAGTTAGACGGAGTAAATATGATCTAGTGTCTGACAGCACAAAAGGGTGGCCGTAGTCAACAATAATTTATTGTATATTTTCAAATAACAGAAAGAGTAGAATTGGAATGTTTCTAGCAAAGAAATGATACATGCTTGATGTGATAGAAAAATTAAAAAATCAGAATAGCAGTGGCCTCTGTGTGTGGGAATGGGGGTGGTGTTTGACTATAAAGGGTGATGGACATATTCTATATCTTGTTTTACATGTAGTTAAATTTGTCAGTACTCATCAAAATGTACACTTAGATTTTTTTCTTTTTTTTTTAGACAGAGTTTTACTCTTGTCACCCAGGCTGGAGTGCAATGGTGCGATTTTGGCTCACTGCAACCTCCACAACCTCCGCCTCCTGGGTTCAAGCGATTGATTCTCCTGCCTCTCAGCCTCCCAAGTAGCTGGGACTACAGGCGCCTGCCACCATGCCCGCTAATTTTTGTGTTTTTAGTAGAGATGGGGTTTCACCATGTTGGCCAAGCTTGTCTCGAACTCCTGACCACAGATGATCCACCCGCCTTGGCCTCCAAAGTGCTGAGATTATAGACGTCAGTCACTACATCCAGCCTTAGATTTGTATTTTATTGTATGTAAATCATGATTCAAAGGCTGGGTTAATTTGTTGCTTTGCAGTAAACAAAACATCACGAACAAACTGGCTAACTACCATTCCCCTCTCCTCTACCTTTTATCTTTTTCATCTGAGTTAAGAAATCTACCACCTTGGCAACTCCGGTATATCGGGGAATGCCAACTTGAGTTAGACTTCAGCAGACACGATAGCCTTCCTGGGGGGGATACAGAAGACCTCAGGATACACACTTGGTCACCAGATTGAGATTCTTGAAGGTTAGAAGAAGGATCCAGGTAATTGCTGTCTTGGATGACTAAGAAACTAACTCTATTGCGTGTTTACCTTAATGGACAAGAAAATGGAATTCTGTCAAGATTAACTGATAAGTGGCAAAAAGAGCAGTTTTGGAATGTGATGCTGTGTATCACCAGGGAAACACATCAGGTATTCATAAAGAAAAAGCACTACAAGAAAACTTCAGCAGAAAAAGTTAAATCACAGCCAAGATTCTCTGAGCCATTCGATTTTCTTTGCCTGGTGAAAACAATCATTAGGGTCCCAGCCATTTTACTGGGTGGTATTCAGGGTCAAACACTATTTCCCTGTTGTTTCCACTTGTTATCGTTTTAAGGTCTTGGGGAAGGCATGACAATATCATACTTCTATTCTTCACCAGCATTATGAGCCAATAGAGAATGGGATAAAATATCAGGTGGATTTTCACCGAGTAAATGGTGCTAGTGAATGCAGCTTAGATCTTCAGGCCAGTAGACTTCCTAATACTTAGCTGCAGAATTGAATGTATTTCCTGATCCAATTAGAGGCTGTTGGGGCTCAGAAACCAGTACTCCAAATACGGCATTTTGACAAGCTGAACTAAAGCAGCATCGAGGTCCCTCAGACCTCCCCCAGCCTCCAGAGTTTCTCCCCCAAGCATAGGAGAAAGCTGTTCTCTGAAGTTCTTCTCTCTGCCTGAAGTCCAGACCCAGCAAGGAGAACAACTGGTTTTTCTTCTTCCTGTTACCTCATTATCTATTGCAGGAAAGCAAACCCAGATGTGACCACACCTGAACAAATCCTTTATAAGACAATGTCTGTCTTTCTCACTCAGATTCCAAAGAGAACTAATTACCGGTTAATCTCTGTTCCCCCTCCTTCATTCTCCCTAGTAATCACATATTGTCCCTCAACAGAGTTCCTCTCCTCTCCCTTTCCCATCACCTGTTTCATCAGGATCCAAACTCCCATTCTTTTGTCACCTCAAGATGGTATATAAGCTTCCGTACCCCCAGCAGGGCCGGGTTTTCATTCTGAAGCCTCCTGTGTATATACGTTAGGTAACTATGTATACTTTTTCTCCTCTTAATCAGCCCTTTGTGAGTTGATTTTTCAGTGAAGCTTCAGGAGGCCAAGGGCCTGGGGCCCTGCAAGGCAGTGCTGGGTCACTCTGCTCTCTACCAGCAGGCAAGGCTTCTGTGTGTAAACTTCTGCAGGGCTGACAGTAGTCAACAACGTATTCTCTCTGCAGCCAAGTTCCCTTTCAAAAAGTAAAGATTAAGAGGGTGAAAATAATGCTTCACTTTTTTTTCCAGACTCCCAATCAGGGAAGACAATCAGGGAAGACTCTCACTTTCCCTGGGTGAGGCTGGGAGTGTTTTGCTGATGGAGCTCCACCCATGTGGGAGTAGGGATGACACATCTCTCCCATTAACATTCTCTGCGCTCAGGCTTGACAGTCCTTGACTCTCCACACCTGGGCTTGTTCAGCCTCTGGAAACAAGGATGATTCATATGATGCTCTAGTCATCCCTAGTACTGTCTTCCTGCTACAAATCCTTTCCATTGAATAACCCTGATTTGATCACCTACCCTCTTGGCACTATACGTATACCACAGAGACTTGTTTTCTCTCATGTGCCAGGTGGTATCTTCTGCCCTCTGGTAGACCTTAGTGGAACCAGGGAGGCTGTGGGCTCTGGAGTCAGGAGAGCTTTGGATCTCATTTCCAGCATTGCCTCTCAACATGAACCGGGACAAGTGCCTTAACTTCCCCTGTGCTTAACTTTCCTCATTTGTACAAATGGGATAATCCTGGTCCTTACTTCACAGGTTTGTTCTGGCATGTAACAAGTGCTCCGTAAATGTGGTCCTCCCGCAACAAATTCTAGTCCCATGCAAGGAACACACTATTGGTAGTATTGGTTAGACCCTTCTGTCATCTTTTTCCATGTTCAAGTTTCCATCTTCCCAGTCCGTAACTCCTGAATACCTTTGGCTTTTCCTCATTTTCATTTGGCAATAAAAGAAAACGTCTATAAATGCGACTTTGAGTACCTTAGGCTCTTGGCATCACCTAGCAGCTCCTAGTCTCCTGATACCTTGCGACTCTGATTTTGGACCACAGCCATGGACCTGGCTGCTGATTTTTTATTTTCAGTATTGACTTTGTGTGCCCCTCAGGTTTCATTTTTGTTCTAGTCTGCTCAGCAAGGTACTTGTCTCTTTGTTCTAAGGAAGAGGTACTGCTGTCTGACTTTTGGTGCAAACTCCTTTTCTCTGCTCTTGATTCACATCCTCTTAAGTTTTCCTGGCTCCTTCTCCCTGTGCCGCTGCTTGGAATCTTCAGTTCCTCCCTGTGTCATTGTCTTTTCTCGACCATTAAGTAGACCAATGTCTCCCATAGATTAAAAATAATAACACATCTTCCTGCCTCTCCCTTAACACTCATCCCCTTTATTGACAACACACTGGAAATACTTGTCTGAACCTGTGTCTATCTGGCAGCCTTTCCTCTCACTCAGCTCACACTTGCCCACCTCTAGTTAGGGCTGTGCTAAAAAATATCCAGTGTGACCTTATGCCATACCCTTGTCTTTGTTTATCAGATACTCTGACAGATTATGGGAAGGGGTTGAACCAGCGATCTTTTTGTTTTATTTTATTTTATTTTTTGAGACCAAGTCTTGCTCTGTCGCCCAGGCTGGAGTGCAGTAGCGTGATCTCAGCTCATTGCAACCTCTGCCTCATAGGTTCAAGCAATTCTCCTGCCTCAGCCTCCAGAGTAGCTGGGATTACAGGCATGTGCGGCCACACCTGGCTAATTTTTGTATTTTTAGTAGAGACAGGGTTTCACCATGTTGGCCAGGCTGGTGTTGAGCTCTTGACCTCAGGTGATTTGCCCACCTTGGCCTCCCAAAGTGCTAGGATTACCCACATGAGCCACTGCACCCCGCCCTGGACCAACAATCTTTAATGCCCTTTCAGCTCTAAGACAGATGAACATGGTAAGAGTTGGTTTTTGCTGTTAATCTCGTTGCTTCATTTATAGAAATTCTCACTTAGATTACAATTTTAGAGTAAAAAAAAATAATTCTAAAGAAAATTGTTAATAAGAAAAGGGATAAAAATGAGCATCATTTCTTATAATGGAATGTAATAGTATCGTATCTGGCTGTAATAGTATGGGGTGCCTAATGCTTTGATATTTAGTACATTTCTGTGCCTGGAAGGCTGAAATTTGTATTCACTTTGTGATTTTAGCCGAATAAGAAAATGACATTTATTGATCTATTGACTTGCTGTAGCTGAATTTAAGGCAATAAAAAGAAAATGACAATAGTATATATTGTCTATAGAACAAATAAAATGGGCTCTCTTATTCTTACTTGAGTCTAAAATGATTTTATATTTTTCTAATTCTGCTCATATGTGTGTAAATATTGTTGACAATGAATCCCAGGAAATAAGCTGGTTCTTAGTGAAAGTAACACATCAAATTTATGTTTGAGAATTATAGGCTAGAAAAATACATAATTCCTATGTGATGTAGAGCAACGAGAAATTTGGTTCTACAAGAAAAAGTCTAACAGTATTTCTTTCCTCTCCTTCCCCTCTCCCATTCCACTGGCTAAGCTAGCTGGTTTCCCCGCCAGCCCCCAGGATGCTGTTCAGATTCTCTAGCTTCTGTCCTGGGGCGAACGAGCCTTTACCTTTGGAACTTGAATAGGGAGCATCTTGCTAACTCTTACAAACACCATCCTTGTAAAAGCGGGGAGAAATTTCAGAGGTCTAAAAAAGTAAAAGCTTTTTAAAGGGGGAAGGAATTTCAGAAACCTAAAACCGGAATTAGGCAGTGTAGACATTTCCTGTGTATAGTCTGTTTCAGAACCAGTCCAGTATAAACGTCTTCTCTATAAAAGATGTCAGGAGTAGCCGCATGTGAGAACAGATTAAAGACAATGAAAATGTTTTACATTTGCATATTATCTTGTAATTGTATATATCATGTTGACTGCATTTAGTTATTTGACCAGTATGGGCAGTCACACACCCCAGTTGAAGTTTTTGTTATATTTTGTGTACGGTTGTTTAAGGTTTTTTGTTTTGCTTTGTTTTATTTTTAATTAAAACAATATGATAGCACTTGAAAGGTCGAAGAATATGCTACTTTGGCATTAGGATTATTTTTAGCTAAAGGCAATTGAGAAGTAGATACAAGAAAAGGTCTCTGCTCTGCTCTTATTTGCCTAAAAGCAGGACCTAATTTGTGAAGGTATCCTCCTTTCCCCTCTACAAAGAAGGATGAAGGTTTCTCAATGGAGTTGACTTAGGTTCTCAGCCCAAAAACCAGTACCAGAGGAAATTACACAACAAACTTTACCAGCCAGCCTTTATCCACCATATCCGCCTTATCCACCTTTATCCGCCTTCCCACAATTTGCTGCCTCTAAAGCTTCCTTTTCTTCAAAAATGTGTTGTTCTTTGTGAAGATGTTATATAAGCCAGAGTTCTAAGCTACCTCTTTGAGAACCATTCATTCCCTGTCTCCCATGTATATATGAGATATACACGTTAATAACTTGTTTTTTTCTTGTTGATCTGTCTTATTACAGTGGCTTCACCTAAGATCTCAAAAGGTGATGATTTATTAACAAGATAGCTTAAATTGTTTCGTCTGTGAGCGCTTTTCACTTGGTTTTTGTTCAATCTGCTTCTGTGGTCTAGAATGGCTCCCTCAGCTTTATCCATCCTCCAAATTTCAATGCAAGCACCACTATCTTCAAGAGCCACTCCAGACCCCATCTCCCTGCACCATTGTGAGTAACCTCATCTTCCCTCGGAACGATGCTTGATATTCTAGTGGACGTGAACTGTGTCTCAGTCATCCCTACTGCTTTCATTATGGCATAGTCTTCTGAACATGATACAAACTCAACCCATGTTTTTGAAATGGATATATTTAAGACAAAAATGTTAATAGCACCTCCAGGGTGCTAGTTTCCAGGATGAAGAGCTGCCAGTGCAATAATTAGCAAAGTCAAGTATAAATTGCCTACAAAGGAAAAACTGAGAAATAAAGGTTGTATCATGCAGAATAAACTGGGATGCAAATAATCGAACATGAAATAAAATATGCTGAAGAAAGTGCATTGTTTATTTAATGTTACAGTATTTTAGAGACTGCATTTTCTATATCAGCATCCACCCAAATGACTTCCACCTCCTCCGCTTAGCTCAGTCTTTAAGAAGACGACAATGACAGAATTTTCATTTCCAGCCTACCCACTTTCTGTATCCACACAGAATCAAGTGCAGGGTGAAACAGCCACCTCCTACACTCACAGTCCTTTTTCCCAGGCGACTGTGGAACCAGCAAAACAAGAACTTTCTTTAAAGAAACCACAGTGTGTGGTTGGTGATTAAAGTTATATTATAGCTTTTTGCCTGTATGGATAACATTCAAATAATGAAGTAACTGTTGATCCATTACTTCAGAACTTTTCCAATAATCTACTTCCTGACAAATCTAAATAGGGGCAAATGTCTTTGCAAATTGCTGTTAAAAGTCCTTATTCTAGCCTCCTTGGATAGACTCACTTTCTAACTCTGCTAGTTCCTCTCAGGTTCATGACATTTGCTTCCATGCCCTCATCCTTGAAAGAAACTAAACTCTGTATCTATCCAACCAAAAGAAGCACACCACAGTTTTCTCGCCATCGTTTACAACATTGTTTTGTTGATTCATTTGTTTCTTACCTAGGAGGCAGGAAAAAGGTAGAAGTTCAACCGTGTAGCAAAGCCCTGCTATGCGGCCAGCTGAGACTTTTAGTTGCAAATTATTGAGCAGATCACGAGGCCTTGAGCCAGCTCCTATGTTGGAGTTGTTGGCCATCATCATCGGCCACTATGTTGCCTTTGTTATTAGTATCCCTTACTTGCCTGATGATGTATCGTACATTCAGATTGGACATATATTGGTTGCTCTCACATCTGTCTGAACATGTCAGTCATCATAGTATTTCTGCGGGGGTGGGCATTACTCGCCCCTGGGCTCAGAGAAATTAAGTGACTATTCAAAGTCTATCAATGAAAGGAGTAGAATTGCAACCTAGGCTTATCTGACTTCAGATGAAATAACTGTATGATCTTGAGCTCAGGTCCTTCAAAGTGGAGAAAGATGAGCCCACATCTCTTCTGACACTCAGACCTTTTGTTGCATTCCGTTGTGTCCCTTAGCTATTTTTCACGTTTTTCCCTGACCCTGTGAACTTCTCATTTGCATCCTCTTATGTTGTGAGCATACGTCCCAGATTAATCTTGGGAGGAAGAGCAGGAGGGTGAAAAGGAGGATTAGGAGTGGTCCCACCAACACCCTCCCTCGTACAAGTAAACAAAATGTTTTGCAGATTTCTCCTGCCTACCTACAGCTTTTTCTTTTGCTATCCATGCTCATGACTAATTCTCCACAGAAGCTCCCCAGTAATTCTTATGTTAAGCCATGGGGCAGACACCAAAGTTCTGTAAAATTGATGGGATTTTTGTTGAGTTCCATTGCCACAGGCTATACTTACTATGAAAACCTTTATGTGATTTACAGCTGCCTTTAGAAGAAAAAAAAATCTATTGATAATATTGTTTCCCCATTAATTCTTGCTCTGGTGTTGGTAAATTGAATTCAAGCACAGTCTGTTACCAAAATAAGAAAAATCTTCTGAGAATGTAGATTTAACATTAATCATTCAAAGAACTAGACAATTTTCCTGGATACATAAGGGTTTAATAAGGGTGTTAGCCTAAAAGATGTCTAAGTTCCTCTAAATTTTATGTAGAATTCACGTGTTATATTTTATTCTTAGTTAACAGATGCAGAAAGACAAGGTGAAGAAAGGAGTTTAATTTAAATGACTATTTCTCTAGCAAACGCCATTTCCTCAAGTCAAAATGAAACCTCTTGAAAATTGAATTGGGAATATTTCCAAGTCTTCTGTTTATAGGACATGAGGATTGTCTTCTGTGGAAATAACTCCACCTGGGTACAGTCATCACCATACACGGGCAGAGGACTTTACTGTGCATTATGGGCTGAACTGTGTACCCACCCCCCACACATTCATATGTTGAAACCTCCAGTAACTCAAAATGGGGTCTTATTTGAAAATAGGGCCTTTAAAGAGATGATCAAGTTAAGGTTATTAGGGTCAGGCCTAATCCAGTATAACTGGTGTCCTTATACAAGGGAAAATTTGGACACAGACGGCCATACAGGAGAGCTCCATGTGTATATAAAGACTGCCACCTATAAATCAATGACAGATCCTACCCTTACAGCCCTCAGAAGGAATTCAGCCGGCTGACACTGTGGTCTGAGACTTCCATCCTCCAGAACTGGGAGACAATACATTTTTCTTGTGTAAGTCATCCTGAGGCAGGATAGATAGTCAAGGAAGTGACCATGTCCTTGGGATGCAGCAACGGTGGTGACCTTACAGTCAACACAATAAGCCCCATCATTCACATTGTAACCGAGCTCATTCAAGCAAAGCTATCTTTAGTAAGGACGTTCCCTTCTAGAAAGCATGAGCATTTTCATTTTACTTGTCCTCAAACTGACCCTTTGCTCATCAGAATAGTAAAAAACATACTCTTGCATGGATATTTAAGATGTTAATGAGACATGCAATGTATGAACAAGCATGTACAGCTACTGCACATGTGCACCCCGTGGACCACCCAGAACATGCTTACTAGTAACACCTATTTCCATCTCCTTGTGAATAATCATGTAAGACTCCCACAAAGGGGGTCTCCCTAGAGCAGTCTCTGCTGTCTCATCTTTACGAGCAGACCACTCTG
Organism: Ateles fusciceps; assembly: GCA_036589455.1. NCBI lineage: Eukaryota > Metazoa > Chordata > Mammalia > Primates > Atelidae > Ateles > Ateles fusciceps. The sequence goes on from JAZHEH010002229.1 coordinate 4,235,499, forward strand.
AATTCTTTCTCTCTCAAGGTGTGCTGTCTATTCTGCACCTAACTTCCAGAATATTCTTTTTCCTTTTCAATTAATTACTCTTGCTGCACTTCTTTTGCTGCGTGTCTCTTGTTTAAATTCCTTTAAGCTAAGAGGACAAGAACCAAGGTTTAAAGCGGCCATCAACAGTCTAGCCTGTGGTACATCATTCCAGCAACCCTGGCAAACTAATGCACCATGCACCTCCATGTTCACATTCACATCATAAGTCTGTGAGGAATTAACAGATGAAGAAACTGAGGCTCACAGTTTCACACAACAAGCACCATTTCTCTGTTCTAACATGCGAACAAGTATAATGCTGACATTGGTTTAAGAACAGCTATTCCAGAAGAAAAGAAATATTCCCGGCTTGGCGCAGTGGCTCATGTCTGTTATTCCAGCACTTTGGGAGGCTGAGGCGGGCGAATCACGAGGTCAGGAGTTCCAGACCAGCTTGGGCAATATGGTGAAAACCCATATCTACTAAAAATACAAAGAAATTAGCTGGTCGTGGTGGTGGGTTCCTGTAATCCCAGCTACTAGGGAGGCTGATGCAAGAGAATCGCTCGAACCCTGGAGGCAAAGGTTGCAGTGAGCCAAGATTGCACAACTGTACTTCAGCCTAGGCCACGGTGTGAGACTCCATCTCAAAAAAAAAAAAAGAAAAAGAAATATTCTCATATGAAACATATTAGCAATAATGAGATTTTATGATAGTATTAATTCATAATTTTTAGTGCCTATTGGTATTGGGCCTTGTTCTAAGTGCTTTACGTGTTTTCTGGGTTTTTTTGGTCTTTTTTTTTTTGAGACAATCTTGTTCTGTCACCTAGGCTGGCATGCAGTGGTGTGGTCATGGCTCACTGCAGCCTTGACCACCAAGGCTCCAGTGATCTTCCTGCCTCAGCCTCCTCAGTAGCTGGGACTGTAGGCACATACCTGGTTAAATTTTTAAAAAAAATTTTTTTAAAGACGTGGGATCTCCTACTATGCTCAGGCTCATTGTGAATTCCTATGCTTAAGTGATTCTCCTGTCTTACCCTCCCAAAGTGCTGCAATTATAGGCATGAGCCATCATGCCCAGCCTAACAAACTTATTATTAAGTAAGCATTAACAGATTGTGATGTACATCAAAGGTAATATGCTAATGAATTACAAACCAGAAAGTAATCTGCCTCGTTAATATAGCCAAGTAGGTGCAATCTATCACATACATGTTCTCAGAAATAACGATAAACTGACCTTATGTAAGAGGACTAGACAACAACCATTTGCTTAATATTCACCTGGTAATTGGGGTAGACATCTGTGCTAGTTAATTGCCTTTATTTGAAAGAAAACAACATTTCTTTTATCTCTATGACAGGTATCAGTCAGAGCTTAGAGCAAGCTCCCACAGGGACCAGAAAACCGGGGTACTAACTTCCTTAATGTTTATATTTCCAAGAAATGCCTCTCAGGCCCTTAAGAAAAACGTTTATGGATTATTTACATGTATATCAAAGGGACAGGGGAAGGATTTATAAATACTAGGTTTTTTGTAAGAAAATGTTCTAAAAAAAAAAAAAAGAAGCTGGGTGACTGTTGGGGGGAGTCATTTTCCCTTTGAGCCACAGGGAAATGTCAGTGTTTTTACTCTCATGCAGACAGATGACAATATCCTTTATATATAGGGAGTTCTTACAAATCAACAAGAAGGAGACAAGCGCAGCAATAGAAAAACAGGTAAATGGTTTGAAGAGATGATTCACAAAAGGAGAAATTTAAATGTCCATCAAACATATGAAGACAGATGATTGCATTAATTATCAAAGAAATGGACAATAGGATTTGATAATCACATGACAATCTACCAAAAGTTGGAGAAAAAGATAATACTCAATTCTGACCTAGCTGTAAAACTTGTATAGTTTTTTTTTTTTTTGGTAGGAGCATAAATTGGCACAACTTTTCTGGTGAACAGTTTAGCAGGGAATCTCAGAAACATTTTATGAATGTTCAAAATTCTGTCATTATGGGCTGAATGTTTGCGTCCTTACCCCCAAATTTTTGTGTTGAAATCCTAACTCCCAAGGTAACAGTAGTAGGATGGGGGAGCTTTGGGAGGTGATTAGGTCATGAGGGTGGAGCCCCATGAATGGGATTAGTGGCACTACAGTAGAGACCCCGGAGAGCTCCCCTCACCCCTTCCACCATGTGAGAACACAGTGAAAAGATGCCCTGTATGAACCAGGGAGCAGGCCCTCACCAGGTACCAAATCTATCAACACCTCGACCCTGGACTTTGCAGCCTCCAGAACTATAACAAAGACATTTCTGTTGTTTATAAGCCATCTAGTCTGTGGTATGCTGTTATAGCAGTCTGAACAGATGAAGACATCTGTGTTCAGTGGCTTATCCAAAAAAAAGTACAAAAAATGTACATAAAGATTCACGTATAAGTATATTCTTCAAGGCATTCTTTAAAATATTGAAAAATGAGAGAAACTTAAATTTTGGTATAACCATATGACATAATTCTCTGTGCTATTCAAGTCTAACTTTCATAAAAAGCTTAATGACCAAAAAATGTGTACAATGCGATGTTGGGTGAAAAGAGCATGAAAGCTGGGCACAGTGGCTCATGCCTGTAATCCTAGCACTTTTGGAAGGCCAAGGAGGGAGGATTGCTTGAGCCCAGGAGTTCAACACCAGCCTGGGCAACATAGTGAGAGCCTGTCTCTACAAAAAATGAAAAAACTAGCCAGGCATGATGGCACATGCCTGTAGTCCTAGATACTTGGGAGGCTGAGGTGGGAGGACCACTTGAACCCAGGAGGTTGAGGCTGCAGTGAGTGATGGATGATTATACCACTGTACTCTAGCCTGGGTGACATAGAAAGACCCTGTCTATCACTTAGAGAGAGAGGAGTGAGCGAGAGAGAGAAGAAAACATGAAAAGGAGAGAAATAGTTGAATTTATTAGTAATCACTAATCACCATCTCTAGGATCTCTAGGTAATGAAGGTAATTATGATTTTATTTTTGTTCTCTTATTTTCTTCTGCAACAAATATATATGTATAACTGAGAAAATCCCCACATTTTAAAAAACAGTTATTATGCAGAGACAGGCACACAAAAGGATTGAACTGGTGAGCTAGCTGACACTGTGATATGCTTCGCCTGAGCGTCTGTCAAATTTAGAATCAGGTAGAGGTCCAGGCAGCATTCTTCTGCCAGTGACCCCTCCACAAAGCCTTTTTGACAACTCCAGACTGTGGTGACCTCTTTTTCTTTCATATTCTTACAGCACTGCTGTGCAAACCATCTACTTTGCCCCAGTATAATCTCGTGTTGAAATAAAAATTACAGCTGAAAAGAGCTTTGAAGGTCATCTGGCTCAACCCCAAAATGCTGCACTGAGGTGAGTGAGCTCAGAGAGACTGATTAAGTCAGCATTTATTTCTGTATTTAGGGTTTTGTTGTTGTTGTCATTGTTGTTAGCATGCAAGGGAACAAACTTAGGGTACTTAGGTTACCTCAAAGTAGGAGTCTATGGGTCACCTCAAGGTAAGGCTGTATGAAAAGCGAGAAATACAGTGGCATAGCTGGGCTTCAGGGGTGACTGGATATAATTCAGTCGTTTAGGAGGTAATTTAGTGACCAGGTCCTCTTGAGGTCTCTTTACTCACTGGCGGTCTCTACTTACTACCCCATTACTTTATTATTACAGTGACTGAATCGCTCTGTTGTGTCTCATCATTTTTCTTTACTGTCCTTCCCTTTTTCAGCTGCTTGTTTACTTAGTCATGGTTTCCACTGCTCTCGGGCTTCCACTGTCTTTCTAGATATCTTTCAGCATCTGTCCCTACTATTAGTGGTTATGATCTTTCTACCAATCAAATTGAAACTCCTTCACCACCCCAAAAAGTCTGATGGGTTCAGGAAGTTAACACACTGCATACTGCATAGATGCTCCTCCTTTGCCCATCAAAGGATGCCAGCTCAGGCAAATCTGCATTTTCAAAGTACTGAGGCTTTTTGGTATACAGAATGTTGGCCAATTTGTCAGAAATTCTTCAGAAGAGGACTGAGACACACAGGTGCTAAGGCTCCCTGAAGGGGACAGTACAAGGTGCAGATTCCTTGTTTAACCTTCCTATACTAGATCCAGACTTTTTTTTCCTCTCTCTCTTTTTTATTTTTTTCTGTTGGAGTGCAATGGTGCAATCTCGGCTCACTGCAACCTCTGCCTCCTGTGTTCAAGTGAGTCTCCTGCCTCAGCCTCCCAAGTAGCTGGGACTATAGGTGCACACCACCAAGCCCAACTAATTGGGTTTCACCATATTGGCCAGGCTTGTCTTGAACTCCTGACATCAAGTGATCTGCCCGCCTTGGCCTCCTAAAGTGCTGAGATTACAGGTGTGAGTCACTGCAGCCTGCCCTAAGCTTTTTCTAGCATGTACTCCCAAGGTTATTCCAAGCACTCTAGCTTTCCCTTCAATTGCACTGGAAATGGAAAACTCAGAGGGACGCATGGCTCCTATCATTTATTGATAAAAGCAATAATACAGCAATTACTATTGGTAACAAATAATTTGGGACCCAGTTGTTAATCATTTTTCTGACATGATTGTGAATCAATAAATTAATAAATTTTTCCAAAGTCACCTAGCTTGTTAGTGACAGGACCAGACTAGAACTCCTGACTCTCAGTTCAGAATTCTTCCCTGGGCATCACAATCAGGGAGAAGTCCAATGTATAGCTCTGTGCTATGTGCTATTGATTTCTTTTTATTTTTAGAATTTTTTTTTGAGACAGAGTCGTCCTCTGTCTCCCAGGCTGTAGTACAGTGGCGCAATCTCAGCTCACTGCAACCTCTGTCTCCCGGGTTCAAGCAATTCTCATGCCTCAGCCTCTCAAGTAGCTGGGATTATAGGCACATGCCACCATGTCCAGCTAATTTTTGTATTTTTAGTAGAGATGGGGTTTCACCATGTTGGCCAGGCTGGTCTTGAACTCCTGACTTCAGGTGATCTGCCCACCTCAGCCTCTCAAAGCACTTGGATTATAGGCATGAGTCACTGTGCCCAGCCTGCTATGTGCTATTGAACTGTGAGTCAAGTTTATTATTAGAGCAGATCACTATCTTTAGAGTCTTAGACTCTGTTTGGGGTGACAGGATGGACACAAATGAAATAATTAGGAGATTATGAAATCAAATCCCCAAAGCAAGAACTGTGCTGTCCAATTCAAGAGATGCTAATTACATGTGTATATTTAAATTTGTTATTAAATTGCATAAAATTTGAAATTTAGTTCCTCAATTTTACTGGTCTCATTTCAAGTTCTCAATAATCAGATGTTGAGGCTAATGGTTACCATATTGGATAGTGTAGACAGAGAACGTTTGTATCATTTCAGATAGCTCTTTTGGATTGTGTTGGGCTGGAGACCAAAAATCCAATGGGAGTTTAAAGATGAGAGAAACCAAACCATATAAAAGTGTGTTCGATTTCTAATTAAATTTCTCTAGAAGTTCTACATTGCTTCCTGAATTTAGTGTGAAATCCTTGTCAGTACAAAGGAATCCCCTTGAAATCTTACCTCTTGCTCCTCCTCATTCCAAACTCCACAGCCATGCCACTTTTCTCTGAATAGAACATTCTCAGGATTAAACTTTGCTTTGACAATAAAGGTACATTGAGGTAGTCAGCCAAACATGATAGATTGAAAACACAAATTTGTCTTTTATCTCTCCTTGAGTCATACAAATATGTCAGAAAATGAATTTTTTGTTTATTTGTTTGTTTTGAGACAAATTCTCACTCTGTCACCCAGACTGGAGTGCAGAGGTGTGATCTCTGCTCACTACAACCTCCACCTCCCAGGTTCAAGTGATTCTCCTGCCTCAGCCTCTCAAGTAGCTGGGACTACAGGCACGTGCCACCATGCCTGGCTAATTTTTGTATTGTTGGTAGAGATGGGGTTTCACCATATTGGCCAGGCGGCTCTTGAATGCCTGACCTCAAGTGACCCACCTGCCTCGGCCTCCCAAAGTGCTGGGATTACAGGTGTGAGCCACTGCACCTGGCCTAATACTTTTAAATAAATAGGTGAATTAAAAAACCAAAGGCATAAATGCACAAGGAAAAAAAGTCAACACACTTACCAACTTTAGGAAGATGGAAATGTGACGGATAAGTGGTAATTGAGTTGGCAGTCAAGCAAAGATGAATCCGCAGCCCGTGAAAAATTCCTGTGTGGAAACCAACAAGAAGCAAGCTGGTTGGAAACACAGAACTCTGAAAAGGTCATGAATGAAGGCACCAGGTAAAGCCTAAAGCATGGACATGTGGTAGATATGAGAACTGGGAGAGCTGACTAATGTCTTTGGAAAGGAATGATCTCCAGATCCCATTTCCCACTCTACAGAGTCAAGCTAATATCCCTCTCATGTAATGTAGCTCATGAGTAAACTGCAACACTTTAAGACTGAAGGGGACGCTAGTCATAGTTAATGCAGGAACAATGGTGTGATCACCTGACAAACAGCGTTCCAGCACCAGAATCGTAGAAGAGATATAAAGTATGGTCACTGCTCTCAAAGATCTTTCAATCAAGATCTTTTAATCAAGATCTCCATAGCATTCAACCAATTTTAGCATTCATTTATGAGTTCTATTGGGTAGAGAAATAAAAGAGAACACTAGGATCTGAAGTGACTGAAGAAAGATCAGAGACAAAGGGTGATTTGATCTTGAGGATGGTAAGATTTGGACAACACACTTCTACCTATTTCTAGAAGTCAGAATTAGGTAGTAAACCCCTTTATTTGCAGGCTCAAGAGGTCAAAATGAACACCCTATATTCTGCGGCACATAGGAGAAACAAATTTATTAAAGAATGATAGCCTGCTTCAAATCTTGCCCTCTCTTTGGAGAATTTCACAAATAAATGAAACCTTTAAATTTTGTGAAATTCTTTTATTGCTAAGAATTATTTTGTTTTGGTTGTAGTCAGTAATTCGTTTGTACTAAGACACTGAGCTCAGTTAAACCGGAGAAAAGGGGATGGGAAATACAAACGGAACTATTTACACTCATAGAGGCACGAGGAAGCATGTCAATACAGAACACTAGACCAATTCCTGACCACTTAAGGCCAATATTTTTACCTATGAATTCAATTTCAGGATGAATATCCTAGCTCCAAATGATCCTATATCATGGCAAAATATGTATAAAAATATTCACGTTATTTTTTAGCGGGTAGAGATGGGGGCCTTTTAAAAGTTATTATTATTTTTAACTGTGGCAAAAAAACACGTAACATAAAATTTATCATCTTAACCATTTCTAAGCGCACAGTTCAGTAGTGTTAAGTATATTTCCATTGCTGTGCAACAGATCTCCAGATCTGTTTCATCTTGCAAAACTGAAACTCTCTGCCCATTAAACAATTGCTCCCGATTTCCCCCATTCTCCAGCCTCAGGCAAGCAGTATTCGACTTTTTCTTTCTGTGAATTTGACCACTCTAGATACCTCATATGAGTGGAATAATATAGTATCGTCCTTTTTGTGATTGACTTATCTCACTTAGCATAATATCCTCAAAGTTCATCCATATTGTAGTGTGTATCAGAATTTCCTTCTTTTTTCTGACTGATTAGTATTCCATTATATTTGTATATCACATTTTGTCATTTATTCATTTGTAGATGGATGCTTAGGTTGCTTCCATCATTTAGATACTGTGATGAATGCAGCTATGAACATGAGTGTGCAAATATTTCTTCCAGAGTTTGCTTTTAATTCTTTTGGATATATACCCATAAGTAGGATTGCTGGATCTTATGGTAATTCTACCTTTAATTTCTTGAAGAACTGCCATACTGTTTTCCATAGTGGTTACACCATTTTACAGTCCAACTAGCAGCGGCGCAACGGTTCCAATTTCTCCATATATTTGCCAACAATTGTGGGTTTTTTTGTTTTGTTTGGCTTTTGATAGCAGCCATCATTATGGGTATGAAGTGATATCTCATTATGGTTTTAATTCACATTTCTTTAATGATTAGTGATGCTGAGCATTTTTTCATATGCTTGTTGGAAATTCATACAATGTCATTGGAGAAATGTCTATTTAAATCCTTTACTCATTTTGAATGGTGTTATTGGGTTTTTGTTGTTGTTGTTGTTTTTAAAACAAACAAACAGGATCTCACTCTGCCACTCAGGCTGGAGGGCAGTGGCATGATCATGGCTCACTGCAGCCTCAACCTCCCAGGCTCAAGTGATCCTCCCACTTGAGCCCCTCCAAGTAGCTGAGACTACAGGTGCATACCACCACAACTAGTGATATGGTTTGACTCTGTGACCCCGCCCAAGTCTCACCTTAAATTGTAATAACCCGCATGTATCAAGGACATGACCAGCTGGAGATAATTGAATCATGGGCCAGTTTCCCTCATGCTGTTCTAGTGGTAGTGAGTGATAGATCTGATAGTTGTATAAGGTTCTTACCCCTTCACTTGGCTCTCACTTCTCTCAACTGGCTCCATATAATATGTGCCTGTTTCGCCTTCCACCATAATTGTAATTTTCCTAAGGCCTCCTTAGTCATGCAAAACTGTGTGGGTCAGGCTGCTCTCAAATCCTTGAACACAAACAATTCTCTCACCTAGGCCTCCAAAAGTGCTGGGATTATGCATGAGCCACTGTGTCCAGCCTGTTTTATTGTTCTCAAGTTGGGAGAGTTCTTTAAATGTTTTTGGATGTTAACTACTTATCAGATATATTATTTGTAAATATTTTCTCACGATTTGTAGACTGTCTGTTCACTCTATTGATTGTGTTCTTTGAAGCACAGAAGTTTTTCAGTTTCATACAGTTCCATGTGTTGATTTTTGCTTTTGTTGCCTGTGCTTTTGGTATCATTTTCAAGAAATCTTTGCCAAATACAATGTTATGAAGATTTCCCCTGTGTTTTTTCCTAAGTTTTATAAGGGTATGTCTACCTGTAGCTTTTAAATCCATTTTGAGATTTTTTTTTTTTATGTTGTAAGGTCCAATTTCATTCTTAGGCATGTGAATATTCAGTTTTCCCAGCACTATTTGTTGAAAAGACTGTCCTTATCTCCTATGAGTGTTCTTGGTACCCTTGTTGAAAATCATTTGACCATATATGTGAAGGTTTTTTTTCTTCATGTTCTTAATTTGCTGAAAATTATTTATTAAATTTCCCTAATGCCAGGGAACAAAGTATTTTTTAAAAATTGTTCAAGTTTGTTCAGTGGGTGCCTTTTTTCTTCAGCAGTTTTTTTTCTTTTTATGTCACACAAATATAAGACACATCAAGATGAATAACACCATTTAAAAAAATCATTGAGGTACAGATGTAATCCTCTTTAACCAGACTCAATGAAAATTTGGGTTTCCACAAATGGCAATCAGTAATGATCATTTATCTTACTGAATCACCTAAATTTCCTTTTAAATATCAAAGGTATAAAAAGGAAGAAAAATTACTGAGTTTATATTGTGTTCAAGGTACTGTTATCTCATTTAATCTTACTGCAAGACAAAGAGGTGGCAACATGGGTTTCTCTTCCAAGAGTGAGTGTATATTTGGCTTACATTTTTGTAACTAAAAAGCCTACCTTGAACTTAGAGATAATGGCAAACTAGAGATGCAAAGAAGAACGAGAACAACAAAGAAATAGTTGTAGGCACAGTGGCTCATGCCTATAATCCCACCACTCTGGGAGGCTGAAGCAGGAGAATTACTTGAGTTTGGGAGTTCAAGACCAGCCTGGGCATTATGGCGAGACCCCATCTCTACAACTTAAAAAAAAATAGCTGCACTTTAAATAGAATGTCTAAGGGAGACCACTGAAATTCAGTAAGGGAGAGACAAAAAAACCTCAGAAACACAGAAATTTGGGATAGCAGCACAGAGAGGGAAGTAAAGCACTTATTTGAGATTGGCTTGGAACCAAGAGAGACTACCCACTAGAGGAAAAAGGTAAGTGTGAAAGCTCCATCAGTCCCCATCACCAATATGAATGGCTGCAATTCTAGCTACAGAAGGGCCTTGCAGTCTGTGCAGGTCCTGAGTTCAGTATAGGGAGCTGTCTGGATCATGCAGGTGTATTACTCCAGAAAAAGAACTCATGTTTGGTACCCCCTACACATTCACCCCATCAGGACTCAAACTGCTATGGCATGGCACCATTTTAAGAACAGAGTTACTGCTGGAGTGCATCCTGCCCTGGAGCCCAACAGCCTCTGCATCTCCACATCCCTGGGGCTCTGCCATTATACTACTGTGCCCACACAAAAGGCTGCAATGATAAAACCCCAGGTAGACTCAGCGGTACAGCCATGACCCCAGCATGCAAGTCCATGTAGTACCATATACCCCAAGGAATAGGCAGTCCCATACAGCAGGAAGGCCATGTCCAAGACCAGTGAACCTTGACAGGTTGGTTAGTGGATACAGAATTACAGCTAGATTAGGAGGAATAATTTCTAGTAGTGTTCCATAGCACTGTAGGGTGACTATAGTTAAGAATATTTATGGTGTATTTTTAAATATCTAGAAGAGAAGATTTTAAATGTTATCAGTACAGAGAAATGACAAATGTTTGAGGTTGTAGATATGCTAATTACCCTGATTTGATCATTACACATTGCATTACATGCATTAAAACATCATACTGTGCCCCGTAAATGTGTATAATTATTATACATATTAATTAAACATATTTTTAAAGACTTCTTTGAAAATTTCCAAACAATACAATAGCAACTTAAAGTACTGCTTTTTTTAAAGATGAAAATTTCCAAACTAATAGTGTTTGCAACAAAAGAGATGATATCTTTACCACTAAAACCTCAAATTATCAGTAACCTCACATTGATTAGAATTAGATTTGACTGTATGGGATAGTACAAAATTACTTACTTAACCAAGATAAAATGTACTATTCTCTTATGTAACAGAAGTCCAGAAATAGACATTCCGGGAATGGTATTGCATCTCCACAGGGCTGAGAGCCCAGGCTTCCTCTTTCTTACTGTTCACCATCTGCCTCCCAGCAAGGAGGAAAGAAAGAGAAATACAAGTCCCTTCCCTGAAGACACCATGGCTACTTACGACCCCTTGGCCAGAGCTTAGCCCCATGACCCTCCGTAATAGAACAGTGATATATGTCAGTAGTTAGAAAAGTTTCAACAATGTGATAAATCCCTAACACTATACTGGACAAACCCTGACCAGTGTATGTAATTTATCAACACCTTTTCCCAGTAATCTTTTTGAAGCTTCCTTTTTTTCTTTCTGCTATTAAACACAGGGACCTCCGTCCGTAGGTCATCACAAACAATTCCTAGAAGGGTTCTTAAATTAAACTTCTGCATAAAGAAAGCCTGGAATTTTGACATATTCAGGAACTAATAAAAATCTTAATTTAAAATCTGATTTTTATATCTTTATTCACCAAAATACCTAAACTCACGCATTATTAAGAAATGTAGTCATTATTCCCTCTGTCCATAAACTCTGTTACTAAAGAAGAAGGAGAAGACTAACACTGGGAAATAACCACCAGTGTTTTTTATTCCTACTCCCTCATGCCCTTTCCTTCTTATAATTCAAATAAAGGCAACAATAATAGAGTCCCTTCTTGTGATGCATCTGATGGCAAATCCTGTATGATGTACCACAGGATATCCAAAAGAGCACAAATCTCAGCATGTCCCTCACCTGCTTAAACCCTGTCTATGTCTCCTCGACACCCTTCAGAATAAAGAGACATTTTACGATATCCAAGGCCATCCTTCCTACATTGTCTACATCCATCCCTAACTCGAGTCCCGTCACTACTTCCATTCTTTGCTTCATTCTTCTCCCTATGTCTACCCTTAGCATCATCAAATCACTTGCAATTCCTCACAACCACCCTGTGTGTCTGTCCTTAGCTTCATCAAATCACTTGCAATTCCTCAAAACCAACCTATATTTGGGCCCCTCATCCCTGGCACATGCTGGGGCCTCCGTCTGGAAGCTCTTTCCTGTTCTTTGAGTAACTGCCATCTCATCTCAGACCTTCAGCTGTAGAATACACTTGAATGCTCAAGAAAATCATCCTGCTTTTTGTGTGAGGGAGAAATGGTACCCTTCATCTATCTGCTGACCCTGGAGAATTGAATCCTATGTGAGCACTTCCCAGATATAGCAGCCATGAAACGGGAATGTGACTCCCTCATCATTTTGGTAAACGTCTCAGTCATGGCAGGCATTAGATCAAGGACTGTGTGCTAGAATATTCTCCATAATATGACCCACAGATGGCAGAGTGGGGTGAGGGCAGAGGTGGGGCTGGGTAACAGAACATGGTGGGGGAGTGGCTGAGTGCTTTATAATCCCTCACTTGCAAATCCAGACTCCAAAATGATATGAAAACTGAAATTTTTTTTCGTGATTCATTGGGCAGCAAAATCTCACCTCACCTGAACTCATTTGGCAGCAAAAACTGACTTGAAGTAATATGAGGCTACTTGTAATCTTTATTCCAGTTGGTGTGAATATTATACATGAATGTGTCTGATTTCAGTGTGCTGAGTCAGGCATTGCTGGGGGTGAGAGAAGTATATGCATACATTTTAGAGAAAGCAGCAGGGAAGGAATTGACTTTGTGGTAATATAAAGACATTTGACCAGAAGATTCACGTCCACCCTTGACTATGTGATCTGGTATCAATGTTCCCTGGCTGCATCTTTGTCTTTCACTCTTTAGAGTGAGTTTGCTTGCCAATCAGACAATGTAAACTGTGTTGAGAGGTGAAACTTATTTTGTGAAATCCTGGATGTTTTAGTCCCTGGAGGACAATGGTCAGCTCCAAATTTTTTTTTTTTTTTTTGAGGCAGAGTTTCGCTCTTGTTACCCAGGCTGGCGTGCAATGATGCAATCTTGGCTCACTGCAACCTCTGCCTCCCAGCTTCAAGTGAATCTCCTGCCTCAGCCTCTCAAGTATCTGGGATTACAAGTGCCCTCCACCATGCCTAGCTAGTTTTTTGTATTTTTAGTAGAGATGGGATTTTACTGTGTTGACCAGGCTGGTCTCAAACACCCAACCTCAGGCGATCCACCTGCCTCGGCCTCCCAAAGTGCCGGAATTATAGGTGTGAGCCACTATACCCAGCCCAGCTCCAACTCTTTCGGTCTTTGCTGAGTCCCCATGCCCTGCCCAGGTGGAAGGTGCTCCAGCATATCAGATAGGCATGTAGGTTTGCAAATCCTACAAAACTTTGCTTGCTTTCTGGGACATGTTCCACACTTGCAAAGAGGGGGAAAAAAGCAGTTTTCTAAATATTCACATGGCTAGAGACCTACTTTAGGCCTTGCATGCTTCATTACCAGTGCTCCATTAAATTCATAGAATAAATAATGTGCTAACTGCATTAAAGGCAACCTTATACATTTAAAAATCAATATGATTTCAGTATAGGCTCTGGAAACAAAATTCTTTTTGTAGATTTACTCATGTTCAGAGACACAGTGCATATTTTCTTGAACCTAGCAGTATGTAACCAAAGCCAAAACGATTAACATATTATTAAACTATCACACTAGGACAGCTACGAGATTAAATTAGAGCTGTAATCCCGTTTTTTCTGATTTCTATGATTTCCAGATTTTAATAACTCTCCCTAAGGAACTGAGATATTTCAGATAATAAATAATGATGATCACAGTCAAAGATTTGCTAATATTTGTTAATAGTTATTCCAATTTATTAGGAATAGTTACATAAAATGTCAGAGGAAAGCTCCAACTCTGCATAAGGCTGGCATAGTGCCTGGGAAATGAGCTGTTTGCTCAGAGATAGCCTTAGCTTTTTGAAGAAATGTGTTCATTCCTTCAACATACACTTGCTGAATCTTTACCACATGTCAAGCACAGCATTCGATATTGGAAATAAAATGATAAATTAGACACTGTCTTCTCCCTTGAGGAAGATGAATTTGAAAACTAGAAGGAACAGAACACCTTTAGGACTTAATGATACAGGGTCCTTGAACTGTATTTTAATTTTCTACTAAAGGGTGGTCTCCATGTCTTACATCTTTTCTACTAATTCTCAGCATAGCTTTGGGCTTACAGAATAGTTGGGATAATTAATGGAAAGGCAAAAAATGTAATAAATCCACCTTTACGTGAACAGAGAAGGCCCCTAAAGGCATACAACGTTTTTCTTTTTCTTTTTTTCTGACTGTTCATCTCACATAAAACTTGCCTGGTATTCCAGAGGGCTCTCAAAAATACTGATGGAGTGAATGAGCCTGGGTTTTTCTGTTATTTTTTTCTTATAGCTAGATTGCTAAACCCTATCTACATGCACACAGGGGTCTGTGATGGTACTACTAGATTTTTCACATATGCACTCTGCTGGGTTACCATGGTGATTATAACTTATCACTGTCTCCCGTTATTTTGTTTTCTAGCTTCAATATAACTACTCTGTGTTCCATATGTGGAAAAGGAGCTGGGAATACAATGACGGTTCACTATTCAAATCCCAGCACCATTTTAAACTTAAATAACATTTTAAATTGTGATACCACGTCTTTATAATGTATTTTCATCCCCAAAGCTGGTTATCTATAATTTTACACACAGGCATACCTTGTTTTATTGTGCTTCACAGATACTGCTTTTTTTTTTTTCTAATTGAAGGTTTGTGGCTCCCCCTGCATTGAGCCGATCTATTGGCGCCATTTTTCCCGACCGCATGTGCTCAGTCTTCTCTTGCGCCTCCAATCATTAGGTCGCTTTTAAAACTCCAAAATAGGAGCAAGCCAGGATGATAGTATGTGGTAAAGCGGATTCTGATAAAAGAGAACAAATGGAGCATGTGTTCTTCTTGGATGGCAGCCTGTAAGAAACTAAGATGGGTCGACATGTTTTAATATAAATGCATTCAGATTTGCAAACTTCACAGGCAAAGCAATCTCCTCTGCAGTACAGTGCAGCTATATTTAAAGTAGATTATTCTTTTTTTTATAGTTAAGGAAAATAATTTCAAGATAGAACAACAAATTACAAGTTTAATTTCCTGGTTATAACATCAGACTAACTGTGCTTTTAATATTAACTTTTTAGGGGTTCATTCACTCATTTCTCAGTTTCAGCATAGAAAACAGTTTAGTGTAGATTTAAGAGATGTTAACCAAAGAAATGCAAATGGAATGGAAGAGGAGAAATGGGGTGAGAAAGGAGGAGAAAAAATAAAGGAATGAGGAATGAAGGAATCTATAGGTTGCATCACTCAGCTTAATGCCTTCCATTAATAGTGTACCTTGATTAATATTTATTTCTCTGTTGCTTCTCCACAATCAGGAAGCAAGCATAAGTTACACGATATAAATACAGCGCCAAACATTCCCCCAACTTCTTCCCTAGGCTTGCAACACGGAGCTACATAATGAATGTTTCCATACTTTGGAGCAGAGATTTTTCAAATTGTTCCATTAGATGCTGCAGTTTCTAGGTATAGTAATAACAATAGCTAATACCTGTGTAATTCTCACTGTGTCTAAGTCCTCTTCCAAGTGCTTGTTATATATTGTGTCTGTTAATACTTAAACGAGCCTAAGAGATAGGTGTTCTAATAGCATACCCATTTCACAGATAAGGAAAAGAAAGCACAGGGCAATTAAGGTCAAGTAGTGAGTAGCAGAGTTGGGATCCTGCGCCAGTATCCTTGCTCTGAACTTCAGTGTTACGCTCACTCTCAAGGTTTGTCCCAGCTCTTTGGGAGGCCGAGGCAGGAGGATGGCTTGAGCTCAAGAGTTTGAGACCAGCCTGGGCAATATGGTGAGACCTTGTCTCCAAAAACTAAAATTAAAAAAAAAAAAAAAAAAGCAAACACATAAATAAAAGAAGGTTTGTTTGATAGGTGGCCCCCAGCTTTGGGTCCCAATATTGTACTATTGGATTCCAGAATGCAAGTATGATAAAGAAACATAAGAGAACTCAAAGAGGTCTGAAAAGGAAGATCAATCATGAGAAATTTGACTTATATTCATTTTAAAATTTCCACAGTGATTTAGCTTTGCACAGTATGAGGCTTTGACAATGATCTCTCTTTACCTGTCAAGAAAATATGGAAGTATGAGTAGCATTTATAAGTATTTAGGAGGAAAGCTGAGGAGAATACCCAGAGAGGAAAATCAGAAGTACATTCTCTGGAGGAAAACCTGTTTCTCCAGGATCTCTAGGCTCTTTATATCTCAAACATTCTAGTATGTAAGAATGCTGCTAAATATAATCTGGGGTATTTATAAGACATACATTTTCAAACCAGACAAACACTGTTTCAAGCTTTTTAGTGAAATGTTCCACTAAAGATAAACACGGTTTTAGGCATTTTAGTGAAACACATTTAGTGAAAGAACTGGAATGCTTAATTCCCAGAAAGGAGTGATAGAGAGTAAATTCCAGAAAGGCCTGGGTTTCAGTGCTCGATAACTGATGTATGGGGTACTCACTGTGTGCAAAGCACAGGTAGAAATTGGGGGACACACAACCCGGAGGCTTCAAGGAGTTTATATCCACATATGAAGAACTTACGTACTTTCTAAAATTGTGTACACTGTATAAACACATATTACTTTAAAAAAATTAAACCTGCTTTTGGTTCCATTTTAATATTTGAAAACTTAATGAACATTTAGAAGGGGTGGGTAGAACAGCCAATTTGCCAATTGAGACCTCTGTTTGTCCCTTGGATTCTTACAAAAGATAAATCATATTGAAATAACAGCAACTGAAGATGAAATGACTCAAATTGCCCTCTTGGGTCTTTCTCTCTAAAGTCCTACAGATTTATAGTTTGTATCTTGCAACTTAGCACTCAATTATGTATCACATTGTGTTACCTGTTTGTTAATCTTTTCCTCCCCAAATAAATTTTAAATGCCCTAATTTCAGAGACCATGTCTTATACTTGCGCAATATTTATAAAAGCATGGCTTCTATGTTTCAGTCTCAAAAAGGGTTAGACCTGAAGGTTGTTGTGTAAAGTCCACACACACACACACACACACACACACACACACACACACACACACAAGTCTTTTGTTTTCCTTCCTTTTTTCTTTTCTTTTTTCTGACTAAGTCTCCATCTATTGCCCAAGCTGGAGTGCAGCAGCTCGATCTTGGTTCACTGCAATCTCCACCTCCCGGGTTCAAGTGGTTCTCATGCCGCAGCCTCCTGAGTAGCTGGGATTACAGGCACACGACACCACGCCCAGCTAATTTTTGTATGTTTAGTAGAGACAGGGTTTCACCATGTTGCTCAGGCTGGTCTTGAACACCTGATCTCAGGCAATTTGCCCACCTCTGCTTCCCTAAGTGCTGGGATTATTACAGGTGTCAGCCACCACACCCGGCCCCAAAAGTATTTTCAACTAACTTGTCTTTTGCCTCTGTTGATTAAATACCATGAAGGAAATATAGTCTTCAGTCATTTTTGTTAACGTTGCTTTTCTTTCCCTCCCATCCCTGCCATCCCACAATTCCTGCATCTCTTAAATAAAAGACAATCAAACATAATTCTTAACTCTAACTCAATTCTAACTTTTGCATACATATCTCAAAAGACTTGACTTATCTTCCTTCCTTCCCCTTCCTTTTTTTTTAAAGTTGAAATACGATTCACATAACCACAAAACTCACCTTTTAAAAAGTATACAATTTAGCAGGTATAGGTATAGTCACAAAGCTGTACAACTATCACCACTATCTAAATCCAGGACATTTTCCTTCCCCCAAGAAGTAGTCTTGTACCTCTCAGCAGTCACTCTGCATTTTCCCTCTCCTATTCCCCAGCAGCCATGATTCTACTTCTGTCTCTATGCCTATGCTTATTCTGGACATTTTATGTAAATTGAACTGAATAAAAACATATGGTCTTTCATGCCTGCCTTATTTCATTCAGCATAAGGTTCTCCCTTCTTCTTCTTCTTCTTCTTTCTTCTTCTTCCTCCTCCTCCTCCTCCTCCTCCTCCTCCTCTTCTTGTTCTTCTTACATTTATTTTAAGTGCAAGGGTACATGTGCTGAATGTGCAGGTTTGTCACATAGGTAAACGTGTGTCATGGGGGTTTGTTGTTCAGATTATTTCATCACACAGGTATTAAGCCTAGTACTCATGAGTTATTTTTCCTGATCCTCTCCTTCCTCCTGCACTCCACCCTCCAGCATGCCCCAGTGTGCATTGTTTCTCTCTATGTGTCTAGGTGGTCTCATCATTCAGCTCCCACTTATAAGCGAGAACACAGCCTAATGCTTTCAAAATTAATCTATCATGCAGCATGTATCACTATCTCAGCCCTTTTAATGATTAAATAATATTCGATCGTAGGAATATTTTACTTATTCATGCATCAGTGGATGGACATTTGGATTGTACTTGCATTATTCTTTCAATGAAATTACTAAATTATATTAGTTATCTGTTGCCTCATGGCAAATTGCCCCCAAACTTAGCAACTTTAAACAACAAATATTAATTATCTCACATAGTCTCTGAGGGTCATAAATCTTAGCGAAGTGGTTCTGGCTCAGGGTCACTCATGTGGGTTCAGTCAAGTTGTCAGCTAGAGCTACAGTCCTCTGACGTCATCATGAAGACCCACTCCCACACCCACTCACATGGCTGTTGTCAGATCTCAGTTCCTTGCTGGTGGTTGGACAGAGGCTTCAGTGACTTCCCACATAACCTACCATACTGCATCTCCTACAAATGTTCACATTTGTTCCATGTGCAAAGTATGTTTCCTTTTACACAATATCCCTGAAATTTACAGCCCATTACAGCATCAACTTAAAGTCCAAAATCTCATCTAAATTATTTAAGTCAGATATGGGTGAGACTCTGGATATGATCCATCTTAAGGCAAATTTTTCTCCATTTGTGGGCCTGTGACACTAGAAAATATTACAAAGTATGTTTTTCTTTTTTTTTTTCAAAATACAAAGTGGTACAGGTGTGAATACCAGATACAAGCATTCGTGTTCAAAAAGTGGAAAAATGGACGGAAAAAAGGAATTCTCAGTCCCAAGCAATTTCAAAACCAAGTTGGGAAAACAACATTAGATTTAAGTCCTTCAGATAAACCTCTTTCATTCACAACTCTGCCCTCTGGGCTTAAGGTTTTACCCTCTGGACTGTCAGCGCTGCCCTCTGAGTTATCCTTTTTCACAAAGGCTTGCATGTGTTTGTAGATGAGCAGTTTTACAGCCTTCTTTCTACCTGTAGACTTTTAGGAGTCCAGTAGCCTTTCATTTCATGCTGTCTCCTTCAGTCCAAGTTGGCAGTTTTTTGCTGGTATAAAATTCTGAAGGACAATGTGAGCCACTGGCGTATGTCATGGCGATTTACTCATTAACAGGAGGCTCATCCACAGATCTTTTCTAGATAATCCCATATCTACTTTTGGCTTCTGATGAGATAGCTAAGGAAATCCATGCCTCCTTCCTTCAAAGATGTTTGGTTCCTAGGGAAAAGATTGTCCAGCTATTCCTCTGATTTGCCCTCCAGAGCAAGCTTTTCCTTTTGTGATTCTTTGAAGTTTGGCATCTTTCATAACCTAGAATGACTGAGAAGTTTCCAAATCATCAAGTGCTGATTTCTTTCTGGTTAACAGTTCTCTTTCCTCTCACATTTTATAATGAAAAGCACAGAGAAACCAGGCTGCATATTCAACACTTTGCTTGGGAATGTCCTCAGCTAAATATCCATTTTGTAACAAATTCTCTTTTCCACATTACTGTAGAATATAATTCAGCTTAACATTCTACCACTACATAACAAGGTTGTCATTTCCTCCAGTCTCCATATGTTTATTTCTTCCTGAACCCTTATTAGCAGTGCTTTAACATCCATATTTCCACCGACAGTTTATGACAATTTATATATTCTATAAGATATCACAGGTTTTCTCTACCATCCTCTTCACTTCTTAGTCCTCACTAGCAGTCATTACATTAATATTCAGAATAAAAGAACACTTACAAATTTGTGTTATCAGGCTAGCATGACTCTGACACAAAACTAGAAAAGGACTTTACAATAAGGAAAAATTATAATGCCATATTCCTCGGAAACACAGATGCAAAATAACATGCATAAAGGGGATAATTTCTTATGATCAAGATGCATTTTGTCCAGGAATTCATAACATAAGATAATCAATCGATGCTATTGATTATGTTAGTAAGATAAAGAAAAAATTAATATGATCATTTTAATAGACACAGAAAAGGTATTTTGCAAAATTCAACAACTTTTCATAATGAAGTTTCAGAGTAAACTAGGCATAGTTTACTAACAGCCTGGTCAAAGCACTCTAGGCTTTTTCCATAATGTTCCTTAAAATTCCTTCATCCTCTACCCACTGCCTAAGTCCAAAGATATCTCCACAATTTAAAATTTTATTACAGCAGCAACAAAAGTATACAGTATAGAATATCAGTACCAAAAGTATACAGTGTTGATACCAAGATCTATATTAGTTTCCTGTTGCTGCTGTAACAAATTACCACAAGCACAGTGGCTTAGAACAACACACATTTATTATTTTACATGTTTAGAGGTCAGTAGTCCAAAAGGGGCCTTACAGAGTGAAACTCAAAGTAGCAGCTGAGTTGCGTTCCTTTTGGAAGTTCTAGGCAACAGTTTATTTCAGTGCCTTTTCTGGCTTCTAGCGGCCACCTGAATACTTTGGTTCATGATCTCCTTTTTCCATTTTAAAAGCCAGCCATGTAGCATCTTCCTGACCCTGCTTCCACCTTCTTATCTCATTCAGTAACCAAGTTCTTTGATTTTAAGGACTCATGTGACTAGACTGGGAACTTCTGGGTAATCCAGAGTAGTCTTTCCATTAAAAAGTCTGTAACTTTATCACATCTGCAAAGCCCCTTTTGTCATGTAAGGCATTAACTCACAGGTTCCAGGGATTCGGATATGAACATCTTTAGGGGCCCATTATTCTTTCTACCATAACATCTTTTATTCAGTTTTTACTAGGGATTTGATGTTCTTTGATGCTACTGGAAATGTTTTTATAATTTCAATTTTCAATTGTCTGTCTCTAGGAAATAGAAATTTAGTTGATGTTAGCATATAAACCTGGTATCTAATGATCTTCTAAATTAATTTATTACTTCAAATATATGTTGGACTTTTGAATATTCTATGTATATAATTATATCATCTATGAATGACAGTTTTAAAGTTTATATCATTTATAATTTATATACATTTTTCTTTGCCTATGATGCTAACCAGAAACCATAGCACAATGTTAAATAGAAGTGGTTAATAGTGAACATGTTTGTTCCTTAACTCAAGAGGAAAGCATTCAATGTCTTACTATTACTCATAAAGTTAGTGATGTATATTTTATAAATAACCTCCACTGGAAGATCTTTCTGGCTGTGTCCAGCTCTTCCTAGTTTACTTTGAATCTTCATCATGAAAAGGTGTTGATTTCGTGAGATACTTTCTTTGTATGTAATAAATGATCATATAAATTTTTCTTTATCTTATTAACAAGGTCAATAAGATTGATTCTCTTATGTTATGAATTCCTGGAATGAATGCATCTTGATTACAAGAAATTGTCCTTTTTACACATTGCTGGATTTGATGTGCTATTATTTTGCATCTGTGCTCCTGAGGAATATTGGCATTATAACTCTTCTTTATTGTCATGTCTTTTCTAGTTTTGTGTCAGAGTTATACTTGCCTTATAACATGAGTTGGTAAGCATTTCTTCATTCTGAATTCTCACTGAGACAGATAGGCTGAGGAACATCATCTCATTTCTATTAGAGGTTGAGCAGGATCAGGACTGGCACAGTTTTAGTGAGACTCAGCACATCTCAGGTTCACTTCTATTCCTTTCTTTCTCTTTTTAGAGTTGGGATCTCACTCTGTTGCCCAACCTAGAGTGCAGTGCCATGATCATGGCTTACTATAGCCTCAAACTTGTGAGCTCAAGCTATTCTTTCACCTCAGCCTCCTGAGTGGCTGAGGCCAGTGTTCCTGGCCTTAAAAAATTATTTTTGTAGAGATGGAGTCTCACTATGATGCCCAGGCTGGTCTTGATCTCCTTTCTCAAGCAATCCTCTCCCTTTGGCCTCCCAAAGTACTGGGATTACAGGCATGAGCCTTCATGCCTGGCCCTCACTCCTTTCTCAGTCATGAAACTTCCAGAATTTTAATTGAAATCCTGGTAGTTCTATTTCATGAGAATCCTTCATTTCAAAGATTTAGAGCTAACACTATAGTTTCTCACCTCATGTAATACAGGATCAAAATCAGGCAAATGTCTTAAATGGGGGGAGTAGGGAGTTGGTTTTTTTCTTGTCGCAATGGGACATTGTTTCTCAAGCTCTAATGGGGGTATATCACTCAGCCTTTCCACATCAGGCCCTTAGCTTCCTGTGCTCCTTGAGACTTCAAGAAGCATTGAATATAGGAAAAATAGCCAAGCATTTTTATTTCCTCCGGTATCCAATTTGTCACAACATCATGAAGCAACTGCCAAGAGCTTTTCTGGTTTTTCTTTCCCTATTTGTTGTGTTGCTGTATGGGCTAAATCTGACCCTCAGCCCAGGCCCAGAACTGGCAAATGCCACCAAGGAAGAAAAACAGCTGGCGGTCATCAGCTCACCTAGAATGGGCTCTTCTCTCCCCAGAATATTAGTTCATCTGTACTTGTCGCTTCCAACATTGCCTGATGTCTTTAAAAATTCTTGTAATTTATCCATTTTTAGTTAGTTCTTACAGATAAAATGTTGGCCTCCCATGACTGAACACATCTTACCTAAAATCAAATGTCTTATCTTTAGATATTTTGGAATTTTTTTTTATTGCATTTTAGGTTTGGGGGTACATGTGAAGAACATGGAAGATTGTTGCATAGGTACACACATGGCAGTGTGATTTGCTGCCTTCCTCCCCATCACCTATATCTGGCATTTCTCCCCATGCTATCCCTCCCCAACTCCCCACCCCCCCACTATCCCTCCCCTTTTTTCCCCCCGACAGACCCCAGTGTGTGATACTCCCCTCCCTGTGTCCATGTGTTCGCATTGTTCAACACCCGCCTATGAGTGAGAACATGCGGTGTTTGATTTTCTGTTCTTGTGTCAGTTTGCTGAGAATGATGGTTTCCAGGTTCATCCATGTCCTTACAAAGGACACGAACTCATCGTTTTTGATGGCTGCATAATATTCCATGGTGTATATGTGCCACATTTTCCCTGTCCAGTCTATCATCGATGGGCATTTGGGTTGGTTCCAGGTCTTTGCTATTGTAAACTGTGCTGCAATGAACATTCGTGTGCATGTGTCCTTATAGTAGAACGATTTATAGTCTTTTGGATATATACCCAGTAATGGGATTGCTGGATCAAATGGAATTTCTATTTCTAGGTCCTTGAGGAATCGCCACACCGTCTTCCACAATGGTTGAACTAATTTACACTCCCACCAACAGTGTAAAAGCGTTCCTATTTCTCCACATCCTCTCCAGCATCTGTTGTCTCCAGATTTTTTAATGATCGCCATTCTAACTGGCGTGAGATGGTATCTCAATGTAGTTTTGATTTGCATTTCTCTAATGACCAGTGATGATGAGCATTTTTTCATATGTTTGTTGGCTTCATGTATGTCTTCTTTTGTAAAGTGTCTGTTCATATCCTTTGCCCACTTTTGAATGGGCTTGTTTGTTTTTTCTTGTAAATCTGTTTCAGTTCTTTGTAGATTCTGGTTATCAGCCCTTTGTCAGATGGGTAGACTGCAAAAATTTTTTCCCATTCTGTTGGTTGCCGATTCACTCTAATGACTGTTTCTTTTGCTGTGCAGAAGCTGTGGAGTTTGATTAGGTCCTATTTGTCTATTTTGGCTTTTGTTGCCACTGCTTTTGGTGTTTTGGTCATGAAGTCCTTGCCTACACCTATGTCCTGAATGGTTTTGCCTAGATTTTCTTCTAGGGTTTTTATGGTGTTAGGTCTTATGTTTAAGTCTTTAATCCATCTGGAGTTAATTTTAGTGTAAGGTGTCAGGAAGGGGTCCAGCTTCTGCTTTCTGCACATGACTAGCCAGTTTTCCCAACACCATTTATTAAACAGGGACTCGCTTCCACATTGTTTGTTTTTGTCAGGTTTGTCAAAGATCAGGTGGTTGTAGATGTTTTGGAATTTATATATAGTCATGTAGTTGTTGAATAGTCAGAGGCATTGCCCAGTTTTTGTTTTTATATGTCTCTCTTTCCAATTCTTAATCCTTTATTTTTCTTGTCTTATTGCATTCGTAAGACCTCTAGTATAAGGCCCTATCTCATTCAGAATATCAGAGGGATTTTCAATATTTTGCTTATAAATATATTTTATATCAGTATTTTCTAGATATTCTTTATTATTTTAAGAAAGTTGCATTGTATTCCTTGGTGCCTGTCTCAAGGAATCCGTGTTCTCTGCAGTTATCTGGACCATAACGCCATCTTTTCTGGGCTGATTGTGAATACTAATAGCCTGACAGTTTCCATCATCATTCTTTAGCAGGATTTTTGTGGAAAACAGAATGTGTCATGCTGAATATATAGCTGAGGAAATTTCAAAACAAAGATTTGAAGGTGCTGCCTGGCTTCTTTTTGCCGCTTGTAATATGCACGAGGAGAGAGAGAAATTGAGGAGAGAACAGTTCAACAACAAAAAAAGCAAGACTGGGAGATTTTGAAAAATTTTCAGGCTTTCCAGATGGCATTAGGTGCTAAGTGTCAGAAAAGACTGCTACAAATGTGGTGTAGAGAAAAGGTTCGGTGTGTGATTGACAACACAACTTTTGCTAAAACCACAGATAAATCGAGAGATCACACAAAAGGCCCCTTCAAGAGATGAAGGGTGTGCCCCTCAGATCCTCTCAATGAACATAGATGTTCTCTCGCAAACTTACAGGGCTGTCCCTCAGCCATCTCAACAGAAGCCAAAGGTAAAGAAGGGCTCATATAAAAAAGATATTGGGAGTTTGGGTTTTGTCTATGGAGTGAATCTTCATGAAATAAATTCAGGATCCACAATGTTATGGGAAAATTGTTTCAGTAGAAACACTACCATCTTAGACAAAAAGGAAAAGAGAAAATATAAACTGAAGGGGGATGTTGGACCCTTCCCCCTCCCAAATTCTAGTAGCAGGAAGCAGGCTGTAAATAACTCCACTGCAAACACCTGCTACATTTTATGAGTAATTAAGAATGATTCAGAGGGTGGAGCTATGATTGCGCCACTGCATTCCAGCCCCGGGTGACAGAATGAGACCCCGTCTTTATAAAAATAAAAATGAAAACATTCTGTATTCCAGCAGAAGGGACGGAGAAGGACTGAGAAGGTGTGCACAGAGCGTAAAGGGTAGAGCCAAGAGCCTAGAGGAGGGTGGAATCAATCACCACAAAGGCAGAGCCAAGAACCTGCGGTGTGGGGCCAAACACTGCAAATGATTATTCTCAGGCTGTATTAGTCCATTTGTGTTGCTATAAAAGAATACCTGAGACTGGGTACTTTATAAAGAAAAGAGGCTGTTTTGGCTCACAGTTCTGCAAGCTTTACAGGAAATGTGGTGCTGGCATCTGCTACTGGTGAGGGCCTCCAGATACTTACCATCATAGAGGAAAGCAAAGGGGAAGCAGGGGGCATTACACAATAAAAAGAAGGAGCAAAAGCCATGCCAGGCTTTTTTTTTTTTTTTTGAGATGGAGTTTCGCTCTTGTTGCCCAGGTTGGAGTGCAATGGTGCCATCTCAGCTCACTGCAACCTCCATCTCCTGGGTTCAAGCAATTCTCCTGCCTCAGCCTCCCGAGTAGCTGGGATTACAGGCGTGCACCACCACGCCTGGTTAATTTTGTATTTTTAGTAGAGACGGGGTTTCTCCATGTTGGTCAGTCTGGTCTCCAACTCCTGACCTCAGGTGATCCACCCGCCTTGGCCTCCCAAAGTGCTGGGATTACAGGCATGAGTCACCACGCCCAGCCATGCCAGTTTTTTAAAACAACCAGGTTTCATGTGAACTAATAGAGTGAGAACTCACTCATCACCAAGGGGGTGCTGAAGGGAACCACCCCCCTGATTGAACACCTCCCACAGGGTCCCACCTCCAACATTGGAGATTGCATTTCGACATGGGATTTGGAGCAGAAACACATCAAAATCACATCATGGGCCTTGAAAAAAAAATTCAACATTTGCTTTGCTCTATTTCAAAACTTATAAGCTAGTGATTGCTTTTTACCTCTCATTCTTTCACTATTTGTGCCAGGATGTCTGTAATTATCCTACACAAATCCCATCTTATTATTTTCAGTGTGTTGGAGCCAGATAACTTGTTTCTAGTTCACAGGTCAGTGGATGGATTAGACCCAGGGGACTCATTCACAGCTGGGTTAGATGATTTGAATGAATTTGTGGACTTTGAGATAATGCTGTAATGGAATGAGAGCCTGGGGAATCTTGGGAGAGTGTGAATGTATTTTGCATGTGGGAGGAACAGAAATCAAAGTGAAGAGAAGTGAAGATGACTCCAGAAGGCACTTCAAAGAAAGTGGGAGTGATGCTTTTTGTTAAACTCAGGTGATAAATATATCAGTCTTTATTCTACCGTTTTTCTTTATATCTTACACACATAAATGCTTTCTAACCTAATATTTAATAAAGACAATTTATTTTTAAAAAATCAAAAAAAAATTTAAAACTTCCAATTCAGTCTCACTACATAGTGGAGACTGCCAGCCATTTATCAACATTCAGTCTTTCTTTTCTCCACAGTGGTAGATTGATAGCTGGGTTAGTGCGCCTGTCACTGTAAGTTCACCGGCGGCAGGGGGAGTGAAAATGAAGATGTTGCTTTCAGTCTTGGGCCTTCTCACTCCTTCCCCATCTCTTGTGCTAGAATACAGAACTGTGTTCATTATTATTATTATTTTATAGACATGGGATCTTGTTCTGCTGCCCAGGCTGGAATGCAGAGGTGCAATCATAGCTCGCTGTAACTATAAACTCCTGGGCTCAAGTGATCCTCCCTCTTCCTCCCCACAAGTGACTGGGACTACAGGCGCACATCACCAGCTCTGGCTAATTAAAAAAAATCTTTTTAGAGATGGGGGTCTCACTATGTTGCCTAGGCTGGTCTAGTACTCTTAGGCTCAAGTGATTTTCCTGCCTCAGTCTCCTGAGTTGCTGAGATTACAGGTGTGAGCCACTGCACTTGGGTGGAATACAGAATTTAACAGAAATTCAGTAGTATGGGTGAGAACAATGCTAATAGTGCCTGGCTTTTAAAGTCTTCTCCAGTTGGCAGCATCTGCGTCATCAGCAGCTCCTGCTCATTAAAGATGCAGAATACCTGGCACCTCCACAGACCAACTGAATTAGAATCTGCATTTTAATAAGGCCCCTAGGTGATTCTTAGGCACATTAACAGTGTGAGAAGTGCTGCTCTAAGATATGGTGCAGAAACAAGGTAAGAGGACCTTAAGTCGCGGAATGACTTCATGGAGCAGAACTAGACTGTTATGTAAGAAAAATGAAATTTTTGATGTTTAAGTCACTGTATCAATGAGAGATTTTGCAATAGTGATAGGGACAGGAGACAGAAATTCTAGGCAGAAAGGGAAGGGTCCCTGGCAAAGCCCCACCCTGAAACCTGGAACCATGGCCCAAAGTGAGAACATGCATTCCTGTTTTTCCCACTCAAACATTCCTCATTTACAAACTTTGCTGTAAATTAAGATCAACAGGCACTCCTATTAGTGCCTTAAAAACAAAAACAAAAAACTCCTTCACCATAGAGACATTGGCAATCTCTTCTGGGCCTTCTGGAGTCTTTAAACCCTGTATTATTGGCCACTTAGGGGCTTTCCTGGAAATAGAGAATTTTTACAGACCCTGAGCCTAAGACCTCCATACTTCACTGTCCATTATGCTTTGGGTCATGGAAACAGTACTCCACGAGCTAGGCAAGGCCACCAAAACCTTCTTAAGACAGGATGCAGAAAAAACCTAGGCTCCAGGACATATTCTACCTGCAGAAGGGTGTGGCTTCCTCTACTTCAGTCTCTTACCAGATGCCAGGGTACTGGAGGGAGTTACCCTTCCCCCAGAGCCCTTGGTTACCTGCAAAGCCCCTTGGGATGAACAGAGTGAACAGTAATGAGAATTGGGAAACAATGCAAATGTCACTGCTAACCATCATACACATGGAGCTTAGTGGAATGTGGCTGCTTTCTGTTGCTTAACCAGGATATCCCTGATAAATGATGGGACCCAAGAAACAACACACTTGATCAAACTTCAGGTGATCGTCTTAGCACTCGATGCCCTGGTCAACAAATGGCCTATCTTCCCATGTATCATAAACTGCTGAGCTGTTACTTAAAAACTATCCCCTTTAAGGTAAAAAAGCAAAACAAAACAAAAAAACTCTGGGGAATCTCTTGCCTCACAGACACTAAAAACAAAGCAAAACCACATCTCCACATAAATTGAGGCTATAATACAAGGCCTTCTTAGTGCACTCCTTATTCTCTTCAAAGTTACAGAAACTACAGGTGGTAACCAAGATCACATTTTACTTCTTGGAATACTCAAAGCTGGGCTCTTATGAAGGGCACTCAATAGAACTTCCATGTCCCTAATAGGTCCCAGATAACTGGTTTAACAGAGGGACATAATAATCTCCTCGAACAACTCTTTTTAAAATTCCAATACAACAAATAAACCACCAAAGTTAAGGCCTTGCCCCAGGCCTTAACCTATTATTTAAAATGAATTTATATTTTATTCCCATCCCATAAGGCCTGGAGGCCAGACAGAGGGACTCACTAACCACAGATTATCCCACAGGCCAGACAGCTGCTTATTTAGTATGAGACCCATTTGAACCTAAACTTCCACCAAAAACAAACAAGCAAACAAAAAAAAATATCTTTTCAGGTGCAGTTACCCACCATTTTATTAACTGTTGGTCTTAATACTGCTCTGGATGCTTTCATTGGTTTACAATCCAGACACCCAAACCCTCCAGTAACCCATTGTTTTAATTAAACATGGCCATTGGTGAGGCCTGTATCAACTCGAATGGGTCCCCCAATTGAAAAGGATACCTCAGTCCCACATCTCAGACAGCGTCATCCTGGCCCAAAATCTCACCACTGGAGATGATGGAGATCACCTCAGAAAACATTATCCCAACACAAGATCTCACACTGGAGATGACTTTGCTCCCTGTGTCAGAGACTATTTTACCCCACACATTAAAACCTCTGCCCCAGCAAAACCCAGGGACTGCCCCCTCTTAAGACATGAATTGGATACAGGACATTTTGCTTCCCACAGAAGGCACCAGCCTTACATCAGCCAAACCCTTGATCTCCAGGAGAGACAGAAAAATAGAAAGATAAATGTATTCTGCAATAATTTATTCTAACCTGTGATTTGTCCTTTCATTTTCTTTTCTTTGTAGAAATTGGGTCCCACTACATTGCCCAGGCTGGTCTCAAATTCATGGGCTCAAACAATCTTCCTGCCCTGGCCTCCCAAAGTACTGGGATTGAAGGTGTGAATCACCATGCTAGCCCTGTCTTTTCATTTTCTTAACTGTGTCTTTCACATAGCAGAAAGTTTTGATTTCAATAAAGTGCAACTGAGCAATTTTTTCTTTCACAGATCCTGCTTTTGGTGTTATAGGAAGAAGCTATCACCAAACTCGAGGTCCCATAGGTTTTTCTCCTTTGTTGTCTTCTTGAAGGTTTATATTTTTGCATTATAATTATTCTCAACAGTATTAAAACATTTACATAAATTGTCAGTATAGCTCTATGATCCATTTTGAGATAATTTTGTGACAGGTCAGTGTATAGATTAATTTTTTCTACATGTGGATGTCCAGTTGTTCTTGTACAGAACTAGAAGATTATTCTTTCTCTGTTATCTTGCCTTTTCCCTTTTGTCAAAGATCAATTGACTTATAATTTTGTGGTTTTATTTCTGAACTTTGTTCTGTTCTATTTGATTGAATTTGTATATATTGATCTATTTGTCTATTGATCTATACTGATTTATATTGTCTGTTCTTTAACCAATACCACATTATCTTGATCATCATAGCTTTATAGTAAGTCTTGAAGTTGGGTAGTGTAACATCTCCAGCTTTGCTCTTGTTCTTTAGTATTATGTTGGCTACTCCAGGTCTTTTGCTTACCTATATAAACTTTAGAATTAGTTTGCTCATGTCCAGAAAATACCTTGCTGGGAATTTGATTGGGATTGCATCGAATCTATAGATCAAGTTGAGAAAAGCTGAACTTAACAATATTGAGTCTTCCTATCCATGAACATAGAATATCATTTATTTCATTTGTTAGAAATTGGATTTCTTTTATCAGTTTTGTAGTTTTCCTCATACACAGTGTATACATATTTTAATTAATTTGTTCCTAAGTACTTCATTCTTGTTGGTTCTAATGTAGACGATATTGTGTTTGTAAATTAATCTCTCTTAGTCAGCATTCATTTACTCATTCATTCATTCATTCATTCCATGAAATGCAATAATCACATTTTATGACTTCTTACCTCTCTTTCTATGCCCTTGTGGGACACATTAGAAAACAGAAAATAGTGTATTCACTAGTTCTAAAGCAAAACTCTGCATTTTCTCTAATTTAAGTTAAATTAAAAAAATTGTCAGCATTCCCAAATTCACATTTAAAAACTAAAAGCAGCATTTAAATAATGGGCTAGTGAGGATTAAGAAAGAATTAGGAAAAATAAATAATATTTTCCAATAAAGTGTAATGGGGAGTTTATTTGTTCTTTTTTCATGACCTACCATGCCCAGACTGCTTTGCTGAGTTTTGACAACCTTATGCATGTGTGTAAACTAAACCCCCATCAAGATACAGAAGATTACCATCACCCCAGAAAATTCTCTCATTCCCCTTCCTTGTCAATTTTCCTTTCATCTTCCCATGCTGTTGTGTGTATCAGCCATCTCTCTTTTCCTTTAAATTGCTGAGTAGTATTCCAGTGCATAGGCATTTCAGTTTACTTATTCATTCTCTTAGTAATGGATGCCTGTGTGGTTCCCAATTTTTAGCTGTTATATAAATAAGCCTGCTATGAATATTCTTGTCAAATTCCTTGGGGGGGACATATATTTCAATTCTCCCAGAATGAAATGGAGAATGTGCCTATAGGTTAGGTGTGAGTTTAGTTTTATAGGAGCCTTCGAGACCTTTTTCCAAAGTGGTTGTGCCATTTTACAGTTCCACCAACAATGTTTGCTTTAAATTCTTGCCAACATGTGGGTCTTCTTAATTTTAGCTCTTCTGGTGGGCGTCAAGTGATAGCTCGTTATGGTTGCAATTTGCATTTTCCTGATGACTAATGATATTGAGCAGTTTTTCTGTGCTTATTGGCCATTTGTACATCTTCTTTTGTGAAATGTCTGCTACAGTCATTAATCATTTGGCTGTTTTAATTGGGCTGTTGTTTTATATTGATTTGTGGAATTTCTTTGTGTATTTTAGATGTCAGATCTTTGCCAGATATTACATTTTGTGAGTATTTTACCCTTATCTGTAGCTTGCCTAGTTTCTTAACAGTGGTAGCTTGCCTAGTTTCTTAACAGTGGCTTTTTAGGAACAAAAGTTTTAATTTTTATGAAGTATAATTTTAAAATTTTCTAATTTTTACTTTTATATTATGGTTATTGCTTTCTATGACCTAGGAAACTTTTGCCTATCCCCAAGTGTATTATCTAGATTCTCCAGAGACACAGAATCAATAGGGTGTGTGTGTGCGTGTGTGCATTTGTGTGTGTGTGTGCGTATATATATATATATATACACACCCATATAGAGAGAGACACACACACAGCATTATATATATAAATGTGTGTGTGTATATATATAGAGAGAGAGACACACACACCATTTTATATATATATGTGTACATATATACATACACACACAAAAATACATACATACACATACCATATATGCATAGACACACACACACACACACACACACACATACCCCATTTTTCTTTCATCTTCCCATGCTGTCGTGTGTATCAGCCAACTCTTTTTTCATTTACATTGCTGAGTAGTATTCCAGTGCATGGGAATTTCAGTTTCTTTATTCTTTTTCTTATTAATGGATAACTGTGCAGTTCCCAATTTTTAGCCGTTATATATATATATAACATCTATATGTATAAAACATCTATATGTATATAAAACATCTATATATATAAAACATCTATATATATATATAACATCTATATATACACACACACACATATAACATCTATATATATATATAACATCTATCTACCTACCTATATATATATATATATATATATACACATATAACATCTGTATATATATAACAGCTAAAAATTGGGAACTGCACAGGTATCCATTAATAAGAGAAAGGTATCCATTAATAAGAGAATCTAGATAATCTTTAAAAATTTCTGTGGACTTGACAAATTCAGACCTGCATTTATAGATAATAGTGATATGACTATTATTGCAGAATGAATTAAAATCATGTTTAGGACAAATGCACTTTAATGCAATAGATTGTGGTTGCTTGGAATTAAATATTTAGCAGAAGAATTCTGCTTAATATTAGTGTAATTAAAGGACATGAACATAGATAGGTATGCATATATATACATATAAGTTACATAAAAAACTTTGCTAAACCTTAATACAGGATATTTGTGCATACAGAAGTATGTTATTATCTTATATGAAAAACTACAAATCCTATTGGTTGTATTTCTGTTTATTGTTAATATTTCTAAAACATTTGGAGAAAATGATACCACGATTATAATGCATTCTTTGTAAGCATCTCATGACAGAGATGTTGTAATCCCTGTCAGTTGGTTTTAAAGCATGACCCATGTAAATATCTGTACTAGATGAGTTTGTTGATCATGAGGCTGATGAGACTTTGACTTTAGGTCCCCTGTCTTCATTTCCTCACATCATTTAAGTTCTTTAAAAGAAAATCATCAATCCATTGTCAAAAATGGAATGCCCAAACCTGCTGGAAATCTTGAAGGTACACTATTCTAAGGCGAAGAATGGATACATATAACCCCTATTAAGAACACTATAAACACACATTGAGGTGATGCATACTGGCCGAATATTCATGCTTTCATATAAATTATCTCTGTTAACTTTATAGAGAAATACAGACGTGAGGACGATTGTTATTGTCACTTTAGCAATGAAAAAAATGGCAAGTCATACTGACAGTTTAGACTAATATTCAACTTCAACATCAGTGATAAGTAAAATGGGAAGGTAATTCCTTGCTTCTGATGAAGAGGCACAATTTTCTGGACAAAGATAATTGCAACTGTAATTTTGCAAGTGAAAATTTTACAGGTATAAACTTAGCATCGAAGTTTCCATGGTGATATTTCCTCAGTCTCCTGATGCATAACACATGTTCAATCATATTTTGTTATGTGAATCAGCTAACCACAGTATATATTTATAGCATTTCAGATTGTGTAAAAGAAATCCCTCAAACTGGGTATGATATGATGCTGGGGCGGTGGTGGTGGGAGGAGAGGAGAACTTTATTCTTGTTTACCTTTAACTCTAGAAAAAGCAACTAAAGGAGAGGACAGAGTTTGCAATGTTTACTTACCACTTAAATGACTATGGCCGATGATTAAATATAAAGCAATAATGCATTCGTTGATTATAGCTGAGTTAAAGAATTTCTTGGGCAGGTTTTTAGGTCTTTCAGTTGTTTTTCTCTATTCTCTCTGGATGACAAGTTTCCTCTAGGAAACGAGCTGTGGAGCGTGATCTGGATGTGGAGAGCAGTGTCAGCCAAAGGATCAAGAGTCCAGGTGCAGGCTGGGCATGGTGGCTTATGCCTGTAATCCCGACACTTTGAGAGGCCAAGGTGGGTGCATCACCTGAGGTCAGGAGTTTGAGATCAGCCTGGCCAACATGGCGAAACCCCGTTGCTACTAAAAATACAAAAATTAGCTGGGCATGGAGACTCACCTGTCATCCTAGCTCCTGAAGAGGCTGAGGCAGGAAAATCATTTGAACCTAGGAGGTTAGGATTGAGCCTAGATTGTGCCGTTGCGCTCCAACCTGGGAGAGTAGAGAGAAACTCTGTCTCAAAAAATAAAAAAAGAGTCCAGGTGCAGATTCTTGATGCATATTTGTATGGGCCTTACAGGTTACCTATCTTGAAAAAAGAAAAAAAAATTGAGAAGGAATACCGAAGATATTTTTCAGGCTGCACAGAGGAATGTGTATCAAAGAATGAGCTTTAACTGTCTTACATTTTAGGTAAACATTACTTTGAACCATGTAATTGCAGGTAGACCACCATTCTACCTACAAAAGCAACAATATCGTATGAGTCAACTGAATATTGTAAAATACAACATACTTGCTAAAAAGCCCATAAAGATTTAGGGTCATTACAAGTTGATCATGGTTTATATGCTGAATCCCTAATCTACATCTGTTTCGCTTTAAGGAATGAACACTTGGGTATTTTTACTTCTTGTAATTCTGGCCAAGTATGTTTAGATAAGATTGAAAACAACTATAAAAACCTTGCTTCTTCCCAGATCTCCAAACATGTTAAGTGCCAAGTTCATTTTAAGAGTTGCTCATTCAGGAAGTTTCTGACTTTTTAAAATCTGGATTGAAAAGGCAGTCACTCTCTTAGAATAATAAAAATCTTAGAAGCACTGACTGAGGCCCATCAACTCCTATTTTTCAGAGACTACCGTCACCTTAAACAGACTTTAAACATCCTCATTGTTTCCAATGCAGCCGTCACCCTTTATCATTCTCGTGGTTGATTATCTGTCACTGTCATCTGAGTTTATGTGGTTTTCAGCAAAGAACAAATATTTCTCAGTGATTTAAAAGTCCTTGAAAGATGACAAAGTAATAGTGACAGGAAGCCATTATTATTAAACTCTTAGGTTTCATTTTTAAATATATCACCAAATGGCATCATAGTCATGTTGACTGCTTTAGAGTAACTCTGTATGCTCTGTGACTTTGCAGTTCAAAGGACAGGCCCTTCGTGACAACGAAAGAGCATTGAACCAAAGATGCCCTTGAAAAACGATCTCCCAAAGTCTGAGTTTACTCATCTGTAGAAATTGAATAATGCTGCCTGGCCTACTTAGTTACTGTAACGAAATTACAATAATGAATTCATCTAATTAATTATTTCATGGAAATGATCTACAAACTTTAAGGCATGAAATAAAAGTGAAGTTATTTAAGAAAAAAAAGCAAAGAGAAAAGTAAAAAATATTTAAAAGAAAAATAAGTGCTCTGAAATTAAGTGACTAGCTTATCTAGAATGAAAATTTCTAGCATGCACCCCACATTAAGGGAATGGTAACAAAGACCAGCCAAGTTTGGTGTTTTGTTTACGATGACATTATTTCTGCAGTTGAAAGTGACCCCGTTCTTGCGTCCAGTGGGGCATGGGGCGAGACTGGGTGAGGGGGATAGAGGCCACTGGATGGGTGAGCAGAAGGCACTGCCTGCCCCAGGGCCACTCAACCTTGAGCCTCAGCTACACTTCATTCAAGCTACCGTAGCTGACTCTGAAACCTCAAGACCAGTGCGCTCTGTGCTGCAGAATGCACCTTGCAAAATGTAACCTCTCCATGTATCCCTCCTCTCCTCTGCTCTCACCTGCAGTTTCTTCTCTCTTGCAGCTTCCTCTCTTGTAACTAGAGTTTCCATGGCTCCCCTCCTATGAAAAGTTTTCTGTGTACCCTCTGGGACCCTTTAGTCAAATCCATTTCACCTACTGCTGCACCTACGCCTACACAGAATACCTTCTACCTCTTTGCCTTCCTGAAGCTTGGTTGTCCTGGAACAGTCCTGGCATCCCTTGGAGGAGGATGCTCATTTGACTATTCCTGGGGCTGTAGATGGGATTAGCAACCTCCTCAAGACCCCGAATCAATTTTCAAACAATAGCCCTTCCTTTCTTCAGTAAAAGGCACTCTTGACCACAGTATTTCTCTTCAGCCAGTATCTCCATCATCCACTTACCTCCCACTTGCTCCTGAGACCCTGAAGATTTCTGCTCTTGGCATGTTGCCTTCCCCTCTCCTGGTCCAGGCATTGTCGTGCATCTCCAATGTGGATAAATAGAACACTAGACTTGCAGCCTCTCTCGTGACTTTCTTCCCTTAACTTTGGCAATAGCTAACTGCTAGAGATGGCCATCACCCAGAACTCACTCCTCTCTTCTGAACTAAGTCTTCTCCCCTCCAACTACGGCTTCCTCTCCTTTCATCTTTCATTCCCATCTGCCAACTATAACCATTCACCCACCACATGGAAACCAGTCGTTGTATAATTCTTCCATTTCCTTCTGATTTAGTAGCTCTTCACTACCTTTATCTCCTTCTCTATGCAGCGTAGACACTGTGGTCCATTATTTTAACGAATCTCCTTTTAAAGAGGCCTTTCAGTTCTCTAGTTCCTTTACTCTTCCACTCATCTAGCAAATCTCTACCTTCACATCAGTCAAAGAACTGATGACTGCTGCAGAAAATGGCAAAACTGAAGAGATGATTACCACAGCACATGTGTGGTCTCTGACTTAATGGTGTTCTCAACACATCTCAACATTCTCTTTTGTTTCTTGTCAGTTTTCTCTCCCATTTATCTTTCCTCAAGTTCACTGCTCAACTTCTTTTTACTCACTCTTAGCAATTATCTCACCTCCTGTTTCATAGATATAATGGAACCTACTGGGCAGATTCCATTTCCACTTCCCACTTGTTCTCTGTGGTAGACATGGCTTGTTTGTCTTGCCTACATTTCTTTCCTGTTCTTTTTATGAGAGCATCTTGTAAGAGATTTTCAGCCAAGGAGAAGAGATGGAGAGACAAAAAGGTGCCTTACAAGCAAGAGTCATGATGCCAAATGAATGACCGCCCTAAGCACTGCAGGAGTTCAGGTCAGAAATGGAAGACATGGAGGGAAACCTTCCTGGAGGAAACAGGGGATTGGGACTGGGAATTTCCAGAGAAAAGAAGGACAGTCATTTCAGGCATAGAGATGCCTCAGCAGGAGGGAGAGTGGGAATGTACATTGAGCTCTTGAAGGCAAAGAGGGCATCGCTAAGAAGTGCTTGGCCAGAGGATAAAGACAGCAAAGCCAGACGGGAAAACAAAGCTAAACCAGCTTCGCTCCCACAGAATTCTTTTTTTTTTTTGAGAAGTCTTGCTTTGTTGCCTAGGCTGGAGTGCAATGGTGTGATCTTGGCTCACTGCAACCTCTACCTCCTGGGATCAAGCGATTTTTCTGCCTTAGCCTCTCTTGCCCAAGTAGCTGAGACTACAAGTGCATGCCACCATGCCTGGCAAATTTTTGTATTTTTATTAGAGATGGGGTTTCCCCTTGTTGGCCAGGCTGGTCTCAAACTCCTGACCTCAAGTGATCCGCCCGCCTCAGCCTCCCCGAGTGCTGGGATTACAAGCATGAACCACCACACCCGACCGCTCCCACTGAATTCACACTGAACAGTCCCTCCATCCCAATTCCCTCTTCCTACTCTTCGCCTCCTCCTGATCCCTCCAAGTATTCCTCCCACAAATATTGATTTCATGCTTTCTCTGTGACAGGCACCGCATAAGGTGCTGCAGATTCCACACTGGCAAAACAACGCAGCCCTTCCTGTTTTGTAACTTTATAAGGGGAAAAATTTGTAGATAATTTATTCTGTGTCTAACATCGTGCTAAGTATTTTACAAGCATACCTCGTTTATCTTCCCAGTCTTAAGTGGCTGGTATGGTTATTATTGCCATTTTTACAGAAAGAGAAACTGATGCTTGGAAAGGTTGTTTCCCAAAAAGTAGATGGCTGGAAGTGGTAGTTAAGCCTATATGATCTGGCTTAGAATGTCAATCTTTCAGTTTTCATATCAGCCTGTTAATTGTCTACTCAGTTCTGCCATTATCAAGTGCCTGTTTATTCTTCAACCTTTATTATTTGTTAAGGACATGGCAGACATTGAAAACTAAACATCTAATGGAGGATTTTTGCCTTCCACTAGGTTAAATAGAACTGAAAAGATCTTTTTTATACAGCTGACCCCTGAACAACATATGAGTTAGGAGTACTGACTCTTTATGCAGTCAAAAATCTGCATATAACTTTTGACGCCCCCAAAACTTAACTATTAATATTCTGCTGTTGACCAGAAGCCTTTCCAATAACATAGTCAATTAACATATATTTAGTATCTGTTACATATATTATATACTGTATATACTTGTATGTAATATATAGAACACATATATATTTGTATATAATATGTATAACACATATTTGTTATGTATTATATAGTGTATATACTGTATTTTTACAATAAAATAAAATACAGAAAAAATGTTATTAAGAAAATTATAAGGAAGAGAACATATATTTACTATTCAGTTAGTGGAAGTGGATCATTTTCATGTTTAGTAGGCTGGGCAGGAGAAGGAAGAGGAAGGGTTGGTCTTGTTGTCTTAGGGGTGGCAGAGGTGGAAGAGGTGAAGGAGGCAGAAAAGGAGGCAGGAGAGGTAGGCACACTTGGTGTAACTTTGGGGAAAAAGGTCATAATTTCTGTTTGACTTTTTGCTTTTTCCTTTCTCAGAAAGTGATTCTGTATGGCACCAATCCTTCTGCCATTTGCTTTAGTTTCAGTGCCCATACATAGATGGTCCATGTCACACAAGAAGCCAAAAACAGTCTCAAATAATCAGAACCCTTCTGCCAGATTGGCTAATGTCAATTTGCTTTCTAGCACTGCACTGTTTCTTCTATGCCTTCTTTCTCATCTTCTGGCACTGGTTTGGAAGCACTCATCTCCGAGTCACCGTCTGTCAATTCCTCTGGTGTGGTGTCTATTAGCTCTTGAATTCTTCCAAGATCCACATCTAGAAGCCACCTCTGCCCCCTAACTTTTTGCCAATATCCACAATCTCTTTTATGATTTTTTTGATTGGCTCTATCACAAATCCTGCAAAGTCATGCTCAGCATCTGAACACAGTTTTCTCCAGCATAAATGTGTTGTTTCGTACTCGATGGCTTTCATGGTGTTTCTGTAATAACAACGGCATCTCGGATGGTGTAATCCTTCCAGACAGAATAGATGATGTTCTGTCTATTAAGGGCTCTCTTCGGTAGCATTGACAATCCTTCCGTAGTGTACTGTGTATAATGAGTCTTAAAGGTCCTTATGAACCCCTGATCTAGGGACTGAATTGGAGACACTGTGTTTGGGGGCAATTAGACCATTTTGATGCCTACCATGGTGAATTCAGGGGATTCTGGATGTCCAGGAACATTGTCCAATATCAAAAGAACTTTAAAATGTAGTCCCTTACAAGGTGCTTCCTGAGTTCAGGGATAAAACTGATAAAACCAATCCAGAAAAAGCATTCCCACTTTTCAGTCCTCTTTGGAGGCCTTCTTGTTATATAACCAAAAGACCGGTGGCTGGTGTTTATCTTTTACCTTCAAGGCTCAGGGGCTAGTGCCTTTATAGATAAGTGCAGTCCTGATCGTAAACACAACTGTATTTGCACAAAATAGTAGAGTTAATCTTATCCCTTCCTGACTTAAATCCTGGTGCCTGCTTCTCTTGCTTACTAATAGATGTCCGTCCTTTGTGTCTCTTTTTTTCTGGAGTAGAGCATTTTTATTTGCATGAAGAACCTGTTTAGGCAGATATCCTTTCTCCTCCATGATTTCCTTACTGGTGTCTGGGAACTCGTCTGCTGTCTCTTGGCTGGTAGAAGCTGCTTCTCCTGTTATCCTGACATTTTTTAAGCTGGAACTATTTCCAAAATTATCAAACCATCCTTTGCTGGCATTAAATTCTCCAGCTTTAGATCCTTCACCTTCCGTTTCCTTTAAGTTGTCATATAATAACTTTACTTTTTATTAAGTCACATTAGAGTCTATAGGTAAACAATTGTTTAAAACAATCCTGAACCCACATAAAAGCTGCATTTTTCCTTCCTTCCTTCCTTCCTTCTTTCTTTCTTTCTCTTTCTTTCTTCCTTCCTTTCACCCCTCCTTCCTTCCTTCCTTCCTTTCTTTCTCTCTGTCTTTCTTTCTCTCTCTTTCTCTCTCTCTCTTTCTTTCTTTCTTCTTTCTTCCTTTTTTTTGAAACAGTGCCTCACTCTGTCACCCAGGCTGGAGTCCAGTGGCATGATCTCAGCTCACTGCAACCTTTGCTTCCCAGGCTCAAGTGATTCTCTCACCTCAGCCTCTGGAATCGCTGGGACTACAGGCTCAGGCCACTATGCTTGGCTAATTTTTGTGTGTGTGTGTCTTTTTTTTAATAGAAAGACTGAGTTTCACCATGTTGCCTAGGCTGGTCTCGAACTCCTGTACTCAAGGGATCTACCTGCCTTGGCCTCCCTAAGTGCTGGGGTGACAAGTGCCAGCCACTGCACCCAGCTGCTGCATTTTCAATACAAAATAAAAAGGTAGTTTGCAAAAAGTGCAAGATTTTCACACGTGCCAGTTTAGCTGCAGAAATGGCTTTACGAATTTCCTTTTTATTTATTTTTTTACAATAGTCCTCACGCTTGATTCTTTTATCTTGAAATGGTGGGCAAACACAGCGGCAAGTCTGAATCTATGGTATATATTAGGCAATTCAGCTGTTTCTGGTAATATCGTGAGTTTTCTCTGCTTCTTATGAGAATTCCCAGCATCACTAGTGGCACTTCTTATGGGCCTCATGGTGCTAATCAAGGTTTATGGTATTGTACTACACAGGATGAAAAATATGTGAGACTACGAGATCATTTTTTACTGCAATATGCCATTTACTGGAGGGATGAACTGCTCACACAGAGATGATTAGCATCACACGGCATTTTTAGTGTGTGGAACTCCCAACCCTTGAGCTCACTGCAACAGCAACAGGAGGTGGCTACAATGTTTTTAAATGCATAAATTTAAAATGTAAACTACAAAAATTTTAATTGCATAAAATTAACTGTGGTAAGTACTATAGTTAATTTTATGCAGTTATGATTTAATACGGCATCTTTACATTTGTTTACATTTCTCTCAATTGCAAATGGTGTCATGTATGGTCTAAGTATTTGTGTGTAACTTTTGATAATTTTTAACTTTTAATATAATGGTTTGCATATATTTTATGGTAGTATGTGATAAAATAGTATCTGCATGTATGTTATGCATTAGTGACATACCTAAATTTTTCTTAATTGAAAAATATTTCTAGATATAGAAATATCTGTGAGATTTTTCAAATTGTTTCAGTTTCCTGAAATTTTTTCCAATATAGTTATTGAAAAATATCGATGTATAAATGGACCTGCCCAGTTCAAACTCATGCTGTTCAAGGATCAACCATATATGGAGAATCCTAGAATCAAATAGAGCAGAATTACTCTGCAAATAAATCATTCCCTGTCTAGAGCTCCTTGGGCAAGTCCTGTGCTAAGAGCCAATTTCCTCACATTAAATACAGTAACAGATATTTATGGCATAAGCACAGGGTGGTTGACCGTGGTTCTAAAAATATTTCCCATTGAACAATACATTTCTGCCTAAGGGAGGTGTAATTATTGTGAATATTTATTAAACAATGAAAAATATTTGCTGTATGCATATCTCAGGAAAGAATATCATAGAAAATAAAAAGTAAGAGACGCAGTACTTAATTGTACAATTCAGTTTTGTTTATTTTTAATGTCTTTCCTGTTTACAAAAATAATATATATCCACGGTAGAAAATTTGAAAAATATTAAAAGGTACAAGAAAGGAAAGTCGTCTATACACTCTACTATTACGCAAAGACAACTGCTAGGAGCCAGTTTTATTCCTTTGCAGTTGATTAATAACGCAGATACTGTTATATTTTGTAACAAAATACAAATATTTTATGTATTTGAGATTCTACACAGTTTTGTTTCAATAGTCTTTAGACACGTCTTTAATGTGTTTCCTCCTAAGAGTGTACAATCTAGTGGGGGAGACAATTCATTTTCTCATAAAAATAATAGCCCTAGGAGGTGCATGATGGGGATCTAGTGACTCAAACAGATAGCATGTGTAGCACGAATTCAGACAGAGGAGAGATGGGTTTTTGCGTGTTTACATAGTTAAAGGTTATCTGAAGGGGTAATTTGACTGGGGTCTTGAAGTAGGGGAAAGTTCAAGTGAAAGTGGCATCGATAGGGAGGGAACAGAACTGTTCTAGGATCTAAGAGAGGTACTAATGTAGTAAACTCAAAACTGTATGGAGTGAGTGTTTGCAGATCTCCTTCCAGCCCTAGAGTTCAGCAGGATGAAGGGGTGAATCCCCGTGTCCCCAGATCCGAACATTATCTTTCTGAGTATGCGGGTTCTTGAAAAGATAAAAAGCTGACCTTCAGCAGCAAACTACTGTCTGCTGGAAAGCTTCCTGGATGCCACACAGTGCCCTGTGTTTGTACAGCTGACACGTGTCACATGCAAACACAATGCTTTATGAAGTGTATTGTCCCGTGTTGTCAAATTGCTGACAGCTCAGGTGCTGTTGTGCAGGTGTCCGCCCAGTGCCCGTAAGACTCAGTACACTGATAATAACTTGCAGCCAAGGCTAGACTGCTCCAGGAGGCAAAAAATATATAGCATCCACCTTTTGTTTTCTTTCACTTTTTCAGTGTCAAGGGCACCACTCCCGACATAGTCATGGTCTTAAATCATGGGAGCAAACAAGCGTGGATGAGCCCATTCCAAGCTGCTGACACAAATGGCCTGTTTGGGAAAAGGCAATGAGGCAGCTGAGTGAATGTTGAGATGACCATCTCACTTCAGCACGGGAGCACTCTGAGGCCAGGGAGGGTGGGGGAGTGCATGGCTGGGCTGGGGACACCTTCCAAATATGCATGACAGGGCGGAGCAGTGGATGGCATTGGAATACCCTCAGCTCCTCCCCCTGTCATTTGATCTGTTTCTCACCAATCTTTCTTCGCTTGCTTCTAGGAGATCCTTTCTTCTTTTCCTTTCTCTCCTTACCTCTCATATTCATGGAGCATGTGTCGAATGAGAGATGAGCAGGGATCAATGATGATTTAACACTCATAGGTAAAGTGTGATTGGAGGGCATGGGTAAGAGGCAGTGATGAAGGCAGAAAAGTGATCAGCATCACTCAGGTCACCAGCGGACAGGCCACCCCGGGCCTGTGTGGGCAGAAAGAGGACATGAAGGAGCATCATCTGTCACTGCCCTGATCTGCATGCCTCAGAGAATAGCACCTCCCACCACTATAAGAGTTGGCAACACCCTCAGCTGAAGGTGGCAGAGACAGAGAAGCTGAGCGCCTCCTCTGTCTGTGTTCCCTGACACCTGGACGTGGCACCACTGGAGAAACTTCTGGGCCTCCCTGCTTGTGAATCCAGAAATTTTCAGAGGCATCTCCGAGTGACTTTTCGGTTCATTCTTTCCCTCCCCATGCCCTTGACCTTGTAGATGCTGGAACCGTAAAATCTCAGACTTGGAAAGAACCTTAAATGACATCAGGTGAATGCTCTTCATTCTACCTGTCTAATTTGTCAGTTTGCCTTTGGCTTGAACACTCCTGACAGGGAGCTCACTGTTTCTAGAGGTAGCTCGTTCCATGGATAGTCAACGCAAATGAATAGAATGTTCTCTCGTACTGTGAATTTTAAATGTTACACTCTGTATCTTCCACCCCTTAATCTTAGCACTGCCCTTTGAAGACATACAAAATAAACTCACATTTTTTTTTTTCCATATGCAGCTACCAGATCCTCCTAAGTTTTCTCTACTTGGGGAAAGCACTTGGAATCCTCCAGCCACTTCTCTAAGCAGAATTTCCAGACCATCACCAGCCAGGTGCC
This sequence comes from Ateles fusciceps, assembly GCA_036589455.1. NCBI lineage: Eukaryota > Metazoa > Chordata > Mammalia > Primates > Atelidae > Ateles > Ateles fusciceps. The sequence goes on from JAZHEH010002229.1 coordinate 4,279,563, forward strand.
CCGCATCTGGGTCTGTGCCAGGTCTTTCAGGTTCCTTGTACTGTGCCCCACCTGCACCATCCAGCACTCTTTGGAAATGGAGGCTGTCTGCTTCTTTAAGGGACCCATGTCACAGATAGAGCCTGGGAGCTCATTGGCTGGTGGAAAGAGCCTGGGAGCTCATTGGCTGGTGGAAAGAGCCTGGGAGCTCATTGGCTGGTGGAAGAGCTCCAGCTCACTGTTAATGCATGTGACCCCTCTGTCAATCCAAATGCTAACTTCTTTTTTTAGAATTGCCATAAAATACACATAACATCAAATTTACCATTTTAACCATTTTTCGTGCACAGTTCAGTGGCATTAAGTACATTCATACTGTTAAGCAATCATGGCCACGATTTACCTTCAGAACTTTTTTCGTTTTGAACAATTGAAATTCCACACATTAAACAATGATCCCCTTTCTGTCTTCTCCCAGCCCCTGGCAACCATCATTTTGCTTTCTGTTTCTAAGAATTTGACTATTCTAGATGTCTCATACAAGTAGAATCATGTAGTATTTGTCTTTGTGAATGGCTTATTTCATTTAGCATAATGTCCTCAAGGTTCATCCAATGTAGAACAGGTGTCAGAGTTTCCTTCCTTCTTAAGACTGAATACTATATAATTGCATGTATGTACCATAATTTTTATCCATTTATCTGTGGATGGACACTTGGGTTGCTTCCACGTTTTAGTTGCGGTGAACGATGCTGCTTTGAACATGGGTATACAAATATCTGTTCAAGTCCCTGCTTCCAATTGAGTACGTATCCAGAGGTAGAATTGCAAATGCTAACTCTTTGTCCTTGTTGTTGATTGACTGGATTTTTCCAACCCCGGATTTGTGAATTTCACTTTTTGATCCGCAAGTTCCTGTAGAACCACTGTCTCTACAAATTGTTCTCATCATCTCAGCCTGTTGAGATCATTAAGCCCATTGACGCCTAAGTATCATACAACACACTAGTTATTATTTACATCATTAGCTCTACATCAGATTCACTTGCAAGACTCTGTGCCAAGCCCAAGATTTGTTTCTCACAAAGCATTGCCACCAGTCCACAGATTATGTCAGTTAGAGGGAACGCTGACGCAGGAAGCAGAAAGCAGCCGTGGCCTCTTCCCCCTCTCTCTTTCCTCCCCCAACTCCTTCCCCACCTTGATCTCCTCTTTTGCATCTCTGCACTCTTCTTTGAGTTTTCTTCCATATTCCCATTCTCTTCTAAAACATGTTTGGGGATAGCCTGTAGCATGCTAGGTGGGAGTGAGTCAGCAGAAGTGTCAGCTCATATGGTCCCTTAGTCCATGTTGAGAGGTCCAGAGAGAAGTAACTAGTCAGCAGTGAGGTAGACACAAATCATGTGGGGTGAAGTTTTCAAACTTTAGAAGAAAAAATTCTAACCGTTCCAAGATTGCTAACTTCTTTGAGGAACAGGTGCATCACTCTAGAGCAGTAGCCCAGGAAGAGGAAGGAAGGCAGCCAAACTGTATTATAGGGATTCCCACCAACTCAGAGAGCCAGAACCACAGAAGTCTTCGCATTCCCCAGCCCCACATCCGGGCTCCACTCAACCTATCTCACCCTGCAGGATGGGATCTATGCTCCCATCAGACCATCTCCGTGATATTCCCAGTTTCTACTTGTAGTCTGAGGGTAACATGATTTTAAAATATTTGGTATCGTTGGCCTAGTTGTGATGTAGAACTGGGGCAGAGTCTCAGCCAGAGAAGTGAACTATGCAGAAAATGGCAAACTCATCTGAAGAATAAGAATTTTTAAAGTTCAGTTTACTCAGATGCACGTGGTTCCAGTTATCTATTATTGTATAATGAGCCAGCCCAAAACTCAATGGCTTAAGACAGCCATCTGATGATATATCAGGATTCAGGCAGAGCTCAGCTGGGAGTTCTTCTAAGTTCCTGGGTACATAGACAGAGGCAAGTCACCCAGTGGTAATCAGCAGGTGGATGCCCTGGTTTGAGAGTTGAAGATGACTGCACTCATCTATCTGGTGTCTCGGTGAGAATGATGAGGAAGCTGGGCTCCACTGGGCTGTCACTTGAAACACCTACATGTGGCCTCTCCGGCATGGCAGCTTCAAGGTAATCAGACATCTTACGTGACGGCTCAGGGCTCCAAGAGAGGGTTCCAATGAACAAAGCTGGAGGCTGCTGGCCTTTTATCATCTAGCTTTGGAAATCACCTGGTATCATCTCTGATGTGCTCTGCTGGTTGAAGTAGTCACAAGTTTCAAGGATAGGGGACACAAACCCTACCTTTTGGTGAAGGACTGTCAAAGAATTTACAACCATGCTTCAAAGCTGCCATAGACATGCATGCATATTTGAATGTGATAATACAGCCACACCTGCACCTGCAGTTCATCACAAGTACCCCACACAATCTAGCATTCAAAGGGTTGCATGGCTTGGGAAGAGGAACTCACATCCTGTTGGGGCATCAGAGGTTTCACTAGTGAGACGGGTCCTGAAGGATATAAACTGTGTTACAGATGGAGATGGAGGAGGAACTGTCCAAGCAGAAGGAGTCAGGCAAGCAGAGACATAGGGAGAAAAATGATCATGAGAGGCAGGAGGAGAAACCTGAGGGTCTGCTACAGCTGGGGGTAGCCTCAAGAACAAAGAGGTCTCTGAACAGGGCAACGACGCAAAACATCAAGGATAGGATAGGGCAAGCAAGGGGTACAGAGCACCTTTCAGGGAAAGACAGTGTAGGTTGGAGACTTGAGGGAGAAGGAAGAATTCAAGTTCTAAAAAAGTAGGGCACTCGCTGCTGGGGAAGGGTTCCCAGAGGCTGAGGACTGAGAGTGGTTAAGTGCTTCCTCTCACCTTGAAAATAAGGAGGTGTGTTTTTCCTCGGGGGTAAGAGCAAAAAAAAAAAAGTGGATTACTGATGAGCAAATTCTGAAGGACGAGAAGTAAAGTGGAGGGCTGGCTTCAATCTTTTGAGTAATGTAAGAGGTAAGGCTATTTACTAAAAGTGAAAAATCACTGATACATATGTTAGACATTTGTGTGAGTTTCTATGCAAATACAAAATATGACTTGTTTAGAGAACTTTGGTAAAGTAAGCAAATGTTCAGCTAGGTGTTGGATTGTACAATTCAGTGTTATTTATTTTTAATGTTTTTCCTGTTTACAAAAATAATATATATCCACGGTAGAAAAATTGAAAAATATTAAAAGGTACAAGAAAAGAAAGTCATCTATACATTCTACTATTACCCAAAGACAATTGCTAGAAGCTAGTTTTATTCCTATGCAGTTGATTAATAATGCAGATATAGTTTTATTTTGTAACTGAATACAAATATTTTACATTTTTGAGATTCTACACAGTTTTGCTTCAATAGTCTTCAGACACGTCTTTAATGTGTTTAATGTATATATGGTACCCATGCTGTAGAGATGCCATAACTTATTTAACCATTCTCTATTTTGGAATATTTAGATCGTTCTGAGTCTTCATTATTTCACATATACAGTGTTTGTGTGTCTCACATGTGTATGCAGTATGTTATACAACTCTATGTATGTGTATATAGATATCGTCCATGAACAGTCTTTGTAAGTATGTGCCTCTCTGTTTTTTCTTAGGACATATCACTAAATCAGAACACATAAACTCTTTCAAGGTTCTTGAGACATATTGCCAAACTGCCTTTCCAGAAAGGGTGTACCAATGTTTATTTTCATCCACAATCAGGCAGCTCGCTGACGCTTGTCCACATTTTTGTCACTTTAAAAAGAAATATCACATGGGAAAGCTCAGCTTCTTCTGGTAGTTGACACATTGGGATGTTTTTTCACTGTAAAACTAAGGTCATGTTTTTAGAAAATTCCAGCTCAGACATAGGACTTCTCTGAGACTCTCCTTTACTTTCAAGTCCTCTTTGTGAGGCGTTGGGTGGGAGAGGAGACTGATTCAAGGTGCCTTCAGACTCTGAGGTTCTGGTATTTTCACCGGCATTACTGGCAGCAGATTGCTCAACCCTTCGGCCAATAAGACAAAGAAGGAAAGTATTTCAGCGCTTGCTGTTTTGTCATAGTGGCTTTGATTAGGAGAAAATAAGTGGGAAACAGGAGTAGCTGCGACAGGGTGTTTGGACGGCCAGCGCACTGCCCAGAAGCTGCCCCCACCACATGCGCGCGATACACACACACACACACACACACACACACACACACACACACGCCGCGTGCGGTCCGCTGGAGTTTGGCTACTGGAGTCAGGGAGGGAGGGAGCGGGAGGAGCTGGTGGCGGTCGGGCCGGGGTCTGGGGCGCCAGCGAGCGCCCGCCCCATCTCTGGAAACCGCGCAGAGGGCGGTGTGTTCCGGGCCCCGGCAGCCCAGCCCCCGCTCTCAGGCCAAGTTTGCGCGCCGTCTCCGCTGACTCTCGGGTTACCTGAGCCGGCAACCACGTCAGCGCCACATCATCTGGGCTTTTTATATTGCAAGGAAACAGAAAAAGAAGGAAAAGAAACAACGCCCGAGAGGGCCGATCCCCGGGAGCCGGCGCTGCCCGGAGGAGCGGGCGGGCGCGGGCGGGCGCGCGGGGGAGCGGGCGGCCGGCGGGAGCCGGGCCCGGGCGAGGGCGGGGGCGGCGGGGCAGGAGGGGGCGGCGGGCAGCGCTCGGGCGGGTCTGCGGCGTTGGCCTTGGCTTTGGCGGCGGCGGCGGCGGCGGCGAAGATGCTGCAGTCCCTGGCCGGCAGCTCGTGCGTGCGCCTGGTGGAGCGGCACCGCTCGGCCTGGTGCTTCGGCTTCCTGGTGCTCGGCTACCTGCTCTACCTGGTCTTCGGCGCCGTGGTCTTCTCCTCGGTGGAGCTGCCCTACGAGGACCTGCTGCGCCAGGAGCTGCGCAAGCTGAAGCGGCGTTTCCTGGAGGAGCACGAGTGCCTGTCCGAGCAGCAGCTCGAGCAGTTCCTGGGCCGGGTGCTGGAGGCCAGCAACTACGGCGTGTCCGTGCTCAGCAACGCATCGGGCAACTGGAACTGGGACTTCACCTCCGCGCTCTTCTTCGCCAGCACGGTGCTCTCCACCACAGGTAGGGTATCCTGCGCGCCCCGGCCGCCCGGGCCACCTCGCACACACCCCGCACCCCCTGCCCCGGGGCCCTGGGCCCCTCTGACCCTCCCACCCCACCCCCCACCTCCCACTTTTCGCCATCCCGGCGCCTCCAGCCGGCCTCCCCCTACTGTGCTCTCGACCCTCCCCTTTCTGGCGCCCCCGGCCCCTGCCGCGGTGATTCGGGGAGGGCTAGCGCCGCGGAGCGGAAGCCAGAGAGGTGGCTCCAGACGTGACTTGGTTGTCGCCGTCTATAACTCTGGGGAAGTGGTCCCTAACTTCGGCCTGGGTGGCTGCAGGGTCTTCCTTCCCCCACCGAGTTCTTTTTTTGCAATCCCCTAAGCCAATCTATGGGGTCTGAATGTGTAGCAGCACCTGGGCGCCGCGTGGCGAGGCAGCCGGGTGATGGAAACGCGCTAGCGCTCACCTTCCTCCTGACCCCATCCCAGAGGCCGACGCTGCACAGTCTAGTAATAATACATTTAAAGGGTCACCTTCTGGAGTCTGCCGTCCCTTTGGATTATACACAGATATTCCAGCTCTTTTGTATCTTGGAGGCAGTTTTGGGGGTAGCCGAGTGACATCACTCTGCTCTTCCCAGGTGACCTCTGGGCGGACGGGCCGATCTGGTTTCTTTTCAGAGTAGGAGGAGGGGTGAGAGAGAGCAAAGGGAGCATCGGATTGCCTAAGATCTGACTAAATGGGGGTACCCTGATTCGGCAGTTTCTTCAACTTTAGGTGTGCGAGGCTTCTCGTAAACTTCGAAGCGCCACGTCTCCGCACAACTCACCCGCGGGGCGCTCTGCCAGGGAGGAGGGTCCTCAGGTGAAGGATGAGGCCAGGGGCATGCCCCAGGGCTGGGTCACTGTGCCAGATTAAATGGATGAAGGCCGAATTTCCCCAGCTGGACCTAGTAAGGCACATAACCTAGGTGGAGATATAAATTGGTATTTCGACACTCGAAGGAATCTCAAAGAGCATTCAGCACGGTCCTTTCTTTTGATCCATGAGAGCCAATCTTTGAAACAATCCATCTTGTCATGCACAAGGTCACACACTTCTTAGTTACCAGTGTCGTCCTGGAACCTGGGCCTTGTGATTTCTCTGCCAGGAACACTTTGTCACCCCCGACTTTCAACCTTTACAGGTGAATCACCTCCCTTTGTGTGACTCCCAACTCTTCCTTCCTCCCTATCCCCTCTCCACCACCCAAATTATTGTGTATCATTCCCTTTGGGCTATATCTAGTTGATTGTCTTGGTAATTACTTGGTAATGAGTAATAATACACTATTCATGTAGATCACATGAAACAACTATTCAAAGGTCTGGGGTGAATTATCTACCCTGAAATAAACAGAAGTGGAATTCTAGCTTGTATTGTGAGATCCAAAAAAACTGTGTTAAATGTAGCCCTAGACCAGACAGACCTGTTGTCTCACTTTCCAAAGAATGCCTGTTCCCTTGCCAATACAACTTAATTTTTTGTTCCATAACTCTGCCTCCATTGTCTTTACCTAGCTCTCTGTTCCTCAGATCATTTAGAAGTCACCGTTCCTTTCCTTTGGAGTATGTTTGTTCTATATTGAGAGTCATTCATTCTTCCCAGAAGTAAGTGTTTCCACCGGGCTACAGAAAGTTGACAGCTGGGTCACAGTGTTGGGTAAACATTTCACGGAATGATTATAGAGTGTGGTGATAATGTGAAGATAGAACAGGAATAAGAGCAGTTTCAAGGAAAAAGGGTTGCTTTTTTCTCGGTGGGATTTTTCATGATTATTTCATGCATAGTCTTAACATGGAATTACCTAATTAAATGTTAAAAATTAGTTTATAATCTTGAATAGATGAGATATTCTTCCCAGAGGAGAATTAGAAAAAGTTGTAGTTTCTATTTAAGAAAGGGGTGGGGTGGGAATAGACATCTTATTATTGGTATTCAGATTGCATTGTAGTTCCTAAGGAAGTCTGCATTCATGCAAAACAAGTGTTCATTTAGGAAATCAGTGCAAGGGGCACTTAAGGATAAACTCAGTGAAAAAGGTGCCTCTTGGTTTGTAAAGTTAGCAGATCAATGAATTCTTGTTATATGAATACGACTATTCTAAATGAAAAATACTCTTCTGTTGGCTCTGTACTGACCTATTATTTGACACATTTGATATTTCTTAAGGTTTCAAAATTATGATTACCCATTATTTGATTCATTTGATGTTCCTTAAAGTCTTCAAATCGTTATAGGTGCCCTGGCCATGAATTTTATGATGGGTGAGAAATCTTTTCTTCCCAACAAGGGGCAATAAAGAGATGTTAAACTGTTTGCTGGAAACAGTTTTTTAAGAGTAAAGCTGGTATGCTTCATTACTAGGAAAATATTTTCTGGAAAAGTACCAGCCAAATAAAATGAATTGCAATCCCTTTTCTTTTGGGGACGGATATTAGACACGTTGTGCTTGTTTTTTTCTTTTCTTAACACTTCTACCCCTTTTGATGGCAAATCACTGAGATTATTGTTACCCAATTAATCAGTACAGTCAATCTTTGACTTACCCAGAATGCTGACAATGAGCATTACAAAGGTGTTGTTAATGGTAGTCATCCTTGTAATACATATGGTCAGAATCTTCTCACCCCTAGAATGTACAAACTTCCATTTCTGGAAGGAACTGAGTAAAGTCTTCATGGTCTATTTGGAAGAAAGCTTAGGTTGCTAATTCAGCAATGTTCTTCTCATTCTCTGCTTTACCAAAGACTCTGAATTATTTCCTGCAAACAATTTAACATCTCTTTATTTTCGTTTGTAGAGAAGAAAAGATTTCTCACCCATTATGAGGTTCATGGGAGGGGCACTTATAATAAAATACGAATTAACAAGATAAAAGCACACACATTATTTAATAAAAGTTTTATGTGACATAGAAACCTTTAGAAATGAAGAACCAAAGAAACAGGGAAGCTTATGTATTTTTAGGGACAGTTATGTAGACAAATGATGGGAGAATGAAGGGTATGATCTGGCTGGGCACAGTGGCTCACACAGGTACTCCCAGCATTTTGGGAGGCCAAGGTGGGAGGATTACTTGAGGTCAGGAGTTCAAGACTGCAATGAGCTATGATTGCACCATTGCACTCTAGCCAACAGAGCGAGACCTCATCTCTATTAAAAATTTTAAAGATTAGCCCGGAGTGATGGGGTGTGCCTATAGTCCCAGCTACTTAGAAGGCTGAGACGGAAGGACTGTATGAGCCCAGGAGTTTGAGGCTGCAGTGAGCTGTGACTGTGCCACTGTGTTCCAGCCTGGGCAACAGAGCAAGACTCTGTCTTGGAGAAAAAAAAGGGGGGGGGGCGGGTATGATCTAAAAAGCTAATAAACTGGAGGAATTTAGCAAGGCCTATTTGTTCAGATTCTTCTTGGCATCTCTGTGTCTTCAAGGATAAGGCATTTGTTTTCTCAAGGTGTAGGGTAAGCTCCCTTGGAATGAGGGTCTTCTTCAAAGGAAGGGCAGAGCTTCAGGGGGAGAAGGTTGGAAGGAAGATGAGAATGACCTTCCTGCTTCTGCTGTTTTCTCAAATGCTAAGGTGCCCTGATTGGGGGTAGCATGTCCTGAACTCCATCACCCTCCATTCTAAAAGATAGAGCAACATCTGCCTAGGAATCACACGAGAACAGGTGAAAGAGTACAAGACAGTTTTGAGCTTTTCAGAAAGAAGAGTTGTATTCAAAAAAAAAAAAAGGAAGCATTATAGACTGCAGAATTTCTCACAGAACTTTTATGCTATGGTTTTTTTTTTCAAGTGTTGGGGAAATAATGTCCAGGTGATACTTGGAAAGTAAGAAATAATTATTAAACTTTAGCAGCCATCTAAAACTTTGGACAGTGTCATTCATTCTTAAGAACAATTTGTGATGTTGATTTACTAAAGTTTGCTTCTTTATTCATCCCCAAAGCAAGGCCATATTGTGACCACGACTACTTGGTAAAAATGCAGTTTATGTATTCATGCAGTATACAAACTTTTATTTTTGGAGATAGGGTCCTGCGCTATCTCTCAATCTGGGGTGCAGTGGCACCATGCTGGCTCACTGCAGCCTCTAACTCCTGGGCTCAGTTGATCCTCCCACTTCAGCCTCCTGAGGAGCTGGGACTACAGGCACACACCACTGCACCTGGCCATTTTTAAAATTTTTCTGTAGAGACGGTGGTCTTGCTTTGTTGCCCGGGTTGGTCACAAACTTGTTGCCTCAAGCTGTCTCCTGCCTCAGCCTTTCAAAGTGCTGGGACTACAAGCGTGAGCCACCATGCCTGGCCCCTGTTCCTGTCATTGGTAGCCCTGATGCTTTTAGTCAGGATACTGCTTTATCCCTATTTATGAAGAGATGCATTGAAACTCTATTTAAAGTGTTCGGTAAGTGAACTTAATTGGGCTTGATTTACAGTGGCTTTTGATTAAGGCAAGGTAGGGAGTTGCTACAACATAGGTAGTTTTCAAACAAAGAAGATGGGAAGAGGCAATGGGGGATGCTGGACTGATTCTTAGTTTTCAAATTATTTTCAGTAGTAGAAATATGTTGTTACCATCAACAAATACCTGTTGAGCTTTTAGAATAGAATGCAGTGGGCCAGACGTGGTGATTTACGCCTGTAATCCCAGCTCTTTGATAAGCTGAGGCAGGTGGATCACAAGGTCAGGAGTTCAAGACCAACCTGGCCAATGTGGTGAAACCCCATCTCTACTAAAAATACAAAAATTAGCCAGATGTGGTGGTATATGCATATAATCCCAGCTACTCGGGAGTCTGAGGCAGGAGAATTGCTTGAACCCAGGAGGCGGAGGTTGCAGTGAGCTGAGATTGTGTCACTGCACTCCAGCCTGGGCAATAGAGTAAGACTCTGTCTCAGAGGTGGGGAGTGGGGGGAGGAAAGAAAAGAATAGAACGAAGTGGGCAAACTAGGGCCCCCAGACCTGATCTAGCCCACCACCTGTTTTTGTGTTGCCTGAGCTAAGAATGGCTTTTATTTTCAAATGGTTGGGACAAAAAAAAAAAAAAAAAGAAAAAAAGAAAAATAATGTTTTCTGACACAGTCAAGTTTTATGAAAATGAAATTTCATTGTCCATAAAGAATTTTATCGGTGTTCAGCCACACCTGTTTGCTTCTGTATCGTTTATGACTGCTTTCCGGCTGCACTGGCAGAGTTGAATAGTTGGACAGAAACCATGTGACCACAAAACCTAAAACATTTACTGTCTGTCAGAAAAAATTCGCTGACATCTGCTTCAGAATGATACTTGAAAGGTAGCGAAGAGTATTCTCAGTATTTCACTTCCTTTTTGCAAACTTTGTATAAGACAGTTCAGCTTCTCAGACTTCTTTTGTGCTGTTGTTTTAAGTGGTATGCAACATTGAATAAATTATGTATCACCACCAACCACTTGCAAAACAAAGGTTTATTTCACATTTCACTTACTTGCAATCCAGTTTATGACACTGCTTTTTTTTCCTTTAATGGTGGCAAAGCTACACTAGATAATTGTGATTATCTCATCTAAAATGTGCAATAAGTACTCTATCTGCTAGAGAATTTACATAAGATTAAACAAGCAAACTCTGTATCAGCCAGAAGAGAGATCCAAAATCCCATGTTTTGATGTTCGTGCTCTGTATTCACAGGTCTTGATTTTTGGCCTTTACATTTAATTCTAGAAGTTTAATTACCTGGTTTTCAAGCCTATAATTTAATAGATTACAGAGGGAAAGGCACAGCTATAGGGAAATATACATGGCAGGTTATAAAAAGATAGTTTTAAAATTCCAAACTAAAATTTTGTTTTAAAATAACACCTTTATTGAACCCTTTACAAGTGTGAGGCAATGTTTACACATATTCTCTTCCATGCATTGCAATAAACTAATGCGATGTCGGTATCATAGTTTTCACTTTACAGAAGATGAAACTGAGATTTAGGCTGAAAAACTTCTCTACCGAGGTCCTAGAGCTGGAAGTGACATGGTCTTGATTTGAACGCAGGTATAAGAACCTGAGCTCTAATAGCATCTGGGCATAGGAGCTTGTTGTGGGCCGAATTGTCTCCCTCAAGTCCTTATGTTGAAGTTCTAGCCTTAGTAATTCAAAATGTGACTGTATTTGTAGGGAACATCTTTAAAGAGGTGATTACGTTAAAATGAGGCCACAGTGAGAACGTGGCCATCTGCAAGCCAGGAGAGAAGCCTCAGACGTGATGAAACCTTGTAGACACATTGATTTTGGACTTGAAGCCTGCAGAACTTTGAGAAAATAAATTTCTGTTTAAACCACCCAGTTTGTGATATTTTGTTAAGGCAGCCTTAGCAAACTAATGTAGAAGGACACAGTGGTTTTAATTTAGTTGCACAAAAACCGTATAAATAGTGGAGCACAAGATACAGAATCTTTAAGTCTTTACTCTTGCAACAAACAATTTTATATACCTGATTAGGGCATCATTGTTTTAGAGCACAATATAGTAATTCATGTCCTTGAATCATCAAGAAAAATGTCTCATCATATTTCTACTTAAGAAGGCAGGAAAATGCATAATAAATTCTAGAAACATTTCCACCCAATAATGGTGAAAGACAACAGATACTTAGTGTTTAAATCTGTGAACTCACACCTGTCTATAAAACATACCAGTTTTTAGGATTTTGAAGGTTTGGGTTTTTTTTAAACTATACATTTGTTGTTATATATGCCTATTTTATAGCCCCTGGAAGATACTGCTACTATTATCAATAACTTGAAAGAAATGATATCTTTGCTTTTATGATATAACTGTAAGTCCTATCAGGAACAGAATCTTTGATCGAACCAGTAACCTAATGGGAACTCCGGTGTTCTCAGAACAAGCTGTTTTATGACATTGCTCATTGGACTGTTGCTGTGTGTGTCTGTTGTCTTTGAAGCATGTGAATTGCCGACACTCAATTGTTTTGACCCATAAAAATGGCAATTCTACTTGGTTCAGGTTACTACAAGGTTGGTTTCAGGGACAGAAATCTCATCTGCCTCATACACTCTGGCATCCTCAGAGTTGCACTGTGCTGTGTTTTATTCTCCAGAGACATCTTCTGATTCCATTACTGACAAATCCATGAAACACTAAGGTGCTGAAGGTCTCCATTGCCTGTGTCGTACCCAGGCTGCTTATTCCTGGCAGGAGATACAGGTTGTCTCTTTATTGGAAAGCAAGCAACTTTGGGGTGTTTTATTGACTCCCATGACCCATCTATTTCCTAGACTCAGTTTGTACTCTGACTTTCTTTGTTTCTTCTGCATAGAACCCTTATTCTTTGTCCAGTCCTCAAAGCTGGCAGCCCACTCTCTGTCAGCAGCATATTGCAAGGTGATGATCCTGATGTGAGGCTGAATAGAGGAAGAAAGAGAACAGAGAGTTGGAGGAGTAGAGTTTGCGCACCTGAAAGGACTGTGGGATTGTCTCCCTGAACTTGAATCAGACTGGCAGGGCTTATCTGTGACTTTCCACTGCTGTTCATGTTTGCCTTCTTTAATTTGTAAAACAGTCGATTATTATATTGATGAGATTAATTAGCTTAAGTTAGACATTGACAGTGTTTTTAATTTGCTACTGTCTGCTTGATCCCAGATCAGAGTCTAACTTTTCGCATTAGCTCCTCTGACTGGGATTGATGTACTTTGTGAAATAAAAGCCTGCCTGCTGCTGTCTCTGAGACTCAGTTATTAGTACCCACGGAAGGGCTTTAGGCAGAAAGCTTCCAGGGTACTCAGAGAGAGTTGGTGAAATCATGGCTGGTGCATTCAGAGGTCAGAAAGCCAGGCACAGTGTTAAATACATGTTCTCACTCATATGTGGAATCTAAAAAAAGTTAATCTCAAACAGTTTTCCTAACTTACTAACTTCTGGGATTATCTTTCAAAAAGAAACAATGGAAGGTAATGAAAACAAATGGAAATGGTTAGCAAGAAGAAAAAGATTGGCTTTATAGAAGTAAAAAATAAACCAGAGCATACTAGCACCTGGGAAGGGCGCAGGGAGAGGGGGATGGGGAAAGTTTGGTTACAGGATACAAAATTATAGCTAGATAGGAGGAATAAGTTCTGGTTTTCTAGACCAGTGTAGAATGACTGTAGTTAGCAATAATATGTAGTTTCAAGTCGCTAAAAGGAAGATATTAAATACTCCCAACACAAAGAGATGATAAACATTTGAGATGATGGATACGGCATTTACCCTGACCTGACCACTGTACATTATATGTATTGTGGTATCACTGTGTACCTCATAAATATGTAAAATGATTATGTGTCAATTTTAAAAAGAAGAAAGAAACTTTTCTTTTTTTTTTTTTTTCCTTGAGACGGAGTCTCGCTCTGTCGCCCAGGGTGGAGTGCACTGGCATGATCTCAGCTCGTTACAACCTCCGCCTCTGGGGTTCAAGGGATTCTACCGCTTCAGCTTCCCAAGTAGCTGGGACCACAGGCACATGCCACCACGCCCGGCTAGGTTTTGTATTTTTAGTAGGGACAGGGTTTTGCCGTGTTGGCCGGGCTGGTCTTGAACTCCTGACCTGAGGTGATCTGCCCGCCTCTGCCTCCCAAAGTGCTGGGATTACAGGTGTAAGACACTACACCCTGCCAAAAAATCTTTCTTTAGAAGAAAGTAAACCTAAAACTATTCAAGTCAAAAGTCAAAACAAAAGCAAGCAGAATGTTTCTAAGGGATTTAGAGAGAGTAAAACCCGTTAGTTTTCATTTCTGTGAGTATGGTCAATGGAGTTGGAGTTGGTGGCCCCAGTCTTACAGTTGTCCCCTTGTTATGTGGGCGGCTGTGTGAGCTGAGTGAAGCCATTTACTCAAGTTGATGCCTCAGTCCCCTATTCACTCTGCTTCACTGAAACCTCCTGGGGTTTATTCGGACACATTTGCATTAACTCTTCCTGCTGAGATTGACGTACTTTGTGAAATAAAAGCCTGCCTACTGCTGCCTCTGAGACTCAGTTATTAGTACCTGATTTCATCATTTCGTCTGAATAGAGTATGAAGGATCTTTAGTGGAAGTATGCACTGAGAAGGGAGGCTTCAGAACTGCCTTATCCCAGAAAAGCGTGCTTCCCAGGACATGCTGAGCCAGGCACACACATGACTTGGGACTACTGAGAAGCAGGTTCTTTTCAGGTTCTGTCGCTCCACGCCCCTCCTCCATTTCTTCTCAATCTTTCTCCACAGCACTTAGCTTTCTACTTGCTGCTTCCCATAACACCTGTCTTCAACTGTTTTCACCTGGTCTCACCTGGTCTCACCTGGTACCTGGTCCCATAGCACCTGTCTTGGCCTCACTTGGCATCTCTAGCACTCAGCAGGTGCTCAAAGGAGCAACTTAAGGCACATTTCTTCATGTGTCTGAATCTGTATCCTTCTCTGAAAAATGAAGAAGCTTCTAAGGATGTTACTTCCATTCAAGAGACCTTAGATATAACTTTATTCTCTTGATGAGGAAACAGAGGCCCACATTGCTAAAATGACCTTTGAAGCTATTCATGTAAAAACAATGATATCTGAGGGGAGTCATGTATACTCAGTGAGTCACAAAGGCCCTAAGCGATCTAAGGAGAGGAGAGGCATCCGTTCCTCATGAGTATTTGTGGAGCACTTGGGTTGACTAGGTACTACTCCAGGCACTTAGGGATATGGCAAGGAACAAAAGGAAATGTCACCCTTTCCCTCCTGGATGTGCCCGCGTGGGTGGAGGAGGGAGATACAATTGTAGTGGCCAAGAGAAAACTTCTCCTTCACCCTCTGAAGGTTCACTGAAAATCAACTGATAAAAGGCAGATTAATAGGAGAAGAGGCATATGCAGTTACTTGATCATAGTTGATGTGACATGGCAGCCTTCAGAATGAAGACCCCAAAATACAGGGGAAACCATCCACTTTTAAGCTTAGGTTCAACAAAGATTGAACCAAAAAGGGATTACCTAATTCTTATAAGATTGAGTGGGGAAGCCCAGCAAGGCCCGTCTAGATTCTTCTGGGCTTCTCTGAGCATACATTCCTTCCTTCTGGGTATGGGGCAGCACCCTCTCTGGAATGGGGGATTCTTATGAGCTACATCAAACAAGATGGGTCATGTAAGTTCATTGGCCAGTTTCACACAGAAAGGTGGAGGAAAAGTTAGAGGAGTGTTGTTTGGTTTTATGGCTGGCTTTGGGGAAATAGCGTTCTGGTTTCTAGGATACACCTTGGGGAATAGGTATTCCAGATTCCATGGCTAGCCTTGGGGGAAGATGAAGGATGAGAGACAGGAGGGCAGGAGAAGGTTAGAGAAAAACTTTTGCTTCTACACCTTAATTTGGGTTATCATTTTCTGAGCTCCAGCATAAACAGAAGATAACTAAGGGAAAAGCACAGGATGGTAGGTGGTGATAAAGGCTCAGGAGCAACATAGCGGATCAAAGGAGACGGGGAGTGTGTGATTAGTGTGTGGTGAAAGAGGGCGGAGTCCAGGATTGCAGTCTTCCATGAAGTGGTCCGTGAAGGCCTTAATGAGAAGATGGCATTTACGTAAAGAGTCGGAGGAGGTGGGGGAGTGCATCCTGCAGTTTCCTGGGGAACTGTGTTCTAGAACAAAGGCCCCTACTGGAGATGCAGCTAGAAAGTGACTGTGACTGGAGCTGAGTAAGGGGGGAGTGATGAGGTCAGGAAGAAGGGGAGGGGGCAGATGCTGTAAGATGTCCTCGGCAAAGCATCTGGCTTTTATCTGAGCTAGGGGGAAAGCTCTGGGAGATTCTGAGCCAAGGAGTGACACAATCTGACCAGTTGTGCCAACACGTTCACTCTGGCTGGTGTGGAGGCTGAGGCTGAGACCTGAAAGGAGGCTGTTCTGATGACCCAGGTGGTCACTGGACCACTGATGCCTGTCAGTGGCTCAGGAAAGTGGTGATGAGAAGTGGTCAGATTCTGGGTCCATATTGTTGGCCAAACCGTCTGGCTCTGCTGATGGATTGGATGTGAGGGGTAAAAAGAAGAGTGAAGAATGACCCCAGGGTTTCTGGCCTAAGCCCCTGGCAACATGGCTGTTCTTTACAGACCAAGCGAAGGCCGTGGAAGGAGCAGGTGCTGGATGAAGACTCAGGATCTGGAGCGGGGCCTGGAACCTGCTGAACTTGGGATCCCTTTTGGGTGTCCAGGAGGATCTATCTACACGAGGCACACAGTAAACCCTCACAGAGCGTGGTGAAGGCCACACTTGGAGTGTAGCTGCCAGTGCCTTCTGTTGGTACAGCATGCCGTGATGTCATGTTGCAGCAGATGCATCCATTAACTCACTGCAGAGGCTGAAGAAGGCTTTTGAGGGTGATATGTGATTTTGGACTTGAATAAGAAATACAGTGTCAATAAGTAGAAAAGAAAAAGAGGTAATTCAGATTGAGAATGTGAATTCCCTGGGCTCATCTGCTATCTAATGAATACATTTCACAACAATGTTAAATACTTCCAGGCTAAGAGAGAGTATCTAAACTGTAATATTGTTTTCTAATTGAATATTACAAAAAGTTGTTTGGGAAACTGAAAAAGAAAAAGCCCTCCAAAAAAAGTATTTGCTTCATAGTTTCGTAGAATTAACAGTAGGACATTTAGTATTTGATATAATAGTTTAATAAAAAATTATATGTTATGTAATTCAAAGAACAAATCAATATGTCTGGTACTCTTTTGAGGAGTAGCTAATATTAAATAAAGTCACCAGAGAATGAATCTAGGTGGTTTCTGTTTTTAGGAAGTAAATAAGAAAAACATGAATTTTTTTTCATAAACAATCTAAACATTTTAGGAGTATGTCAGGTTCAAATAAACACATTGACAATTTTTACAGTTTGTAATAGATGGGCAAATTTTCATGTGACTCTCAGAAAAACACCTACACCTAAGTCATTTTCATTTTTACTGCCTTGCTGCTTTACTGTTTGAAATGATCCCATGAGTATAATAGGGCTGGCTCCCTGCTCATCATTGACTATCTAAACAGCTTTTTTTCTTCAAATACTGTATTTTTATGTAGCCACAGCTTGTAAATAACTAGAAGGGAAATAAGTGTTTTAAACTACAATTAAAAGGTTTAAAATATGATTGTAACTAAAATTCTTCAAATGTTTGAACACGGCTTACCAAGGCACTCAATTATTTAAAGACCATGCATGGTTAGATGGATTAAATTAAAGAAACTGGAGAGACTGTTCTGCAGCTGCCTACATGTCAGACTGACTCAGAAATTCTGACTCAGAAATTCTGAGTAGCGAAGCCCCCACATTGCTACCTACGTGCCACCCAGTGCTCTGACACCAGCCATCTCAGAAAAACAGTCTGTCGCCCACGGGCCAGCTCCAGCAGATGCACCTCGCAGTGGGAGGGTGGGCGGGTGCGGATGAGCTAAGCCATTCTGCACCCCCAAACAGCAGGGAAGGGCGCTGCTGTGTGGATCCACAATCTGTCACCCACTGCTACTCCCATCTCACCCTCCCCCTCCACTGCAGAGCAGCTGATGTTTGAAAATCCATCCAACAAAGATGGAAGAAAGAAAAAAAGCTAAAATTTTAAGAGAATTAAGCAAATTTCTGCTAGTAGTTGGTGGGTCGTGACCTAAAGTGACATTTGCTCTTTCAGCAACTCTGGTAGCGGAACACCTGTTACTTGTAATCTGAAAGAGGCTAAAAAGACATGTCTGGCTCCTGAACTTGCCTGTCTAGATTTTCTCTTTCGCTTCACTCGGAACCATGTTTTGTGTGTTGGCTTGTGTTAGTCGTCTATACCCAGATGTCCGGGCTGTGTCCCATTGACCCAGCGGCGGTGGAGTGCATGTCCTTGGAGTGTCCTCTGTCTGTCTTCAGTGTCCCAGTCTCTACACAAGCCCAGCTAATGGCAGCAGCATCTCACAGGAGCATTCCCTCATAACCAGCACTGGCTTGGGGAACGGAGCTGGGAAATCAAATTGTCATTAATGATGTCAGACTGAATTAATACTATTAAAAAGTCCAACTCTCAAAGATGGAAACACTAGGCGTTGGAGATTCCAAAAGAGAGAAGGAAGGAAGGAGGGCCAGGATAGAAAAACTACCCGTCAGGTACTATGTTCACTATTTGAGTGATAAGTTAATGAGAAGCCCAAACCTCATCATTACGCAACGTACCCATGTAACAGACCTGCACACGTACCCCCAAACCTAAAGTACAAAAGAATTTAACAAATTTAAAAAGTCAGCCAGGTGTGTTGGCTCATGCCTAAAATCCCAGCACTTTGGGAGGCCCAGTTGGGTGGATCACCTGAGGTCAGGAGTTTGAGACCAGCTTGGCCAACATGGTGAAACCTCATCCCTATTAAAAATACACAGATTAGCCGGGCATGGTGGCAGGCATCTGTACTCCCAGCTACTCGGGAGGCTGAGGCAAGAGAATCACTTGGAGGATTCTCTCTTGTTAGGGAGGCGGAGGTCACAGTGAGCCGAGATCGTACCACTGCACTCCAGCCTAGGCGATAGAGCAAGATTGCGTCTCAAAAAAATAATAAAAAATTTAAAAAGCCCAGCCTAATGTAGTGAAAAGTGAGAATCTTGAATTATTTTCAGGGAAAGTGTTTATGTTTGGAGAGGCTGAATGACCTTACATTAGACTTAAGCGAATGTGGGGGATCGGAAGTGTGAAATCATTGAACTGGGGATTGGAGGCCTGGGTTCTCTTCAGACAGAAATTCATCATGGATTTCTCTAGATCTCTGTTGCTTCATCTATACAATGTAAAGGCTAACAAAGACCCTCTCCTAGCTCTAACATTCTATGATCCTAGGTCTGTAGAATATTTACTGAGTATATCCCTACTGTACACCCAACATGTGGGAATGAATTTCAAAAATACTGTAAAGGGATAATCACTGAAATAAAAAAGCCCACAGCCAGCTGAGGAGACTCCATGGAAACATGTAAGTCCCAAAAGCTGCAGAGGGTGCAGAGACCTAACTGTTGAATTGTATGGGACCCCTGGTAACGTGTAGGACTCTGACAGGGAGATGGCTAATGTGGTCAGGGAAGCTTTATGGAGGAGGTGCACTGAGATAAACCGAAGCAGCATGGGTAAGGTTACGTAGAGTGGTGCTAGGGGAAGACGGCTGTTAAGGAAAGGGACATATGCTTGGCACACGCATCCAGAAGTGGAAGGCAGCATCGCCTTAGAGAGACCGTGAAGGTGCCAGCCTCTCAGAGCCAAAGCTCCCTGCTGGCACACAGCAGCGGGCGACAGGCACTGAAGGTGGAGGTGAGATGTGGGAAGCAGATATACCACTTGAGTCGGTAGGCACTGGGGGAGCCACTGTAGGCTCCTGGTCCTGCACCATGATAAATAGCCTGTCCTGCAGCCTGGCTTAAACAGGGAAAGCCGGAGTTAGGCAACAGAGCACTGAGGCTTTTGCAGTCATTCAAACACAAGCACAGAAGAAGAGATAGCACTGACCAGAGGACCGCCGGGGTGTGACGATCCGTAGTCGCAGGGATGAAGGAAAGCCATGGGCAGAGCTTGTCATGGACAGCTCCAAGGTGGACATAAATGGAAACTCATTGGTCTTGGGGGATGATGGGAAGAGGGGAGATGGCCCTTGGCGACCGCACCAAGAATTTCACAACCCAAGCCCGACTAGAAAGCCTGGGTGAGTAGCAAAACTGTTGCTGTATGTAGGAGTGTAAGTTTTTTCTGGGTGTATATATATCAGGGGATATAGAAGGTAACAACCCCCAGTTCTGTGTCTCTTCACCTCCCTATACCAGTGTGGGCCAGCCAGACCCCAGACATTGGTGTGCTTCTGAGAGGGGTGTCACGAGGAGCTGGTTCCACCATCCAGATTCCCACAGATTCAGCCATGAAATGATGAGTCAGCTCTCAACCGTGTACCTGTAGGATGCTCCTTATAATTACTGTGTCAGTTAGTTACAAATGGGTACTTCTAAATAGTTTTGAAAGCGTTTGAGTACTGTTATTTGGCTTTAAATAAATTATTTTTTGTTGGAGCAAAACCTCAACATCAGTTCAGTTCCTAAGTTACTAAGTTGCAACTTAACTAAGCTTCAGTTTACTCTCATCCTTAAAAGAAACAGGCATTGTAAGTACAATTCTTTGCATTTTGTAATCATTCAAGATGACTTCTTAGTACACTGGCCTCAGATTAAGGATGTCTGGCTTCTCTTTAATCTCTTAGTATTTTCATTTCTGCTCTAAGGCACCCAATATTAAAAGTCCATTCTTGGAAGCTGGGATGACAGAACTACTATATGAAAACTCAGAAATGCTTTGAGGAAAATGAACCACTTAGTGCAGACCTTTGATTCTGTTTCTTCCTCATCAGACATGATTTTTTTTTAACCATGCACAGAATCACACTTGCAAAGTCTTCTTTTCCTTCTTGTTACTCTATTTAGAAGCTGTGAACTCAAGAAGTAGGTCCCATATTGAACCTACATGTGCACAGGTGGTTCTTTTAACCAAGGCATTTCCACAATCACAATCACAATCACGCCGAAGTCTGGAGATACACAGATATGTGGATAGTATGTGGAAATGTTTGAAAAGCAAAGCCAGATGGATCAGACTTTCAATCTCTTAATAACCTGTCATCTAACCTCTGAGGGTCCACTCTGGCTCCCTCTCCAGGTCACGTTGGTCACGTGCACTCTCAGAGCCGTGAGAGCACCATAGAAACTTGACACATAGCTCGCTTGCAGCAAAAGAGAAGTAGATGTTAGCATTTCCAAAAGAGCTACTTAAAACAATTATAGAATGTTGAATATTAGCCCTATAAGGATGTCACCCTTCTGTTCTTACGTGTTCTGACAAGAAAAAGACCGTGCCTCACCTCTGGCCCTCAAAATTGTGCATCATCCACCGTCTATTTTATTTATACCTATGTGGTAATTACTAACTCAAATAGGCATGATGGTTACACTGTTATCATTGTGTTTCTTTTTGCCACCAGGTTCAGGGTTCTGACAACATCCAGGTATGCCCATGAGAGGTTGCCACTCACTGAACCCCTAATGTCTGTTTAACTGTTGGGGGAAGAATGAGAATCACTGCTCTGAGGCACAGAGTTTAATTAGGCCTGCTTCTTTATGTTTCTCTTTAATGATAGGATTTTAAGCTCAACAGATATCAGCTCAAAAGCACAAAATGTTCATTCTCATTTGTGCCCCGATACCTTGAAGACTGTGCAGGAGGTGAGCTTGCCATTAATCTAACTGAATTCCTCCCTGCTTGCAGACATGATGGTTTTGGAAGCAGCTCTGCCTTCTGGCAGTGCACTGAAGTTACCCTCACTCATCGTTTCTACTCCGCAAGTCTAAAAAGGTGGCGTGTGTCAGGGTACACAGGGAGACAATTCATTCATTTTCAAGTGTTTCCATCCTCCACTCATTTCCTCATTTGTGCTGAGCTAGAATTTAGCTGCGTGTTCCTGAAGAAATATGCTCACTGTTTACACACATTAGCCTTGTTCCTATGCCTGGTCTCATTACGTGCTGATAGAGTCTGCTTTTTTCTGAGCAGGTGATTCTCCTTTTACCATTAAATGCAGAGGAAGGGGGAGGTGTTTCATCCAGAAATGTCCCTGACTGAGGCTGTCTTCTAGGTTGGTCCTCTTTGGCTCGGGCAGAGGGAACCACTGCATTAGGCTGGACAGAGGTCTCGCAGTTCAGCCTGGCTGTAGCCCTGAATGCCAACAGCAGTTGCCCAAGATGCCATCCCAAAATACCCCTCCCGTTCCCTGTTCCACATGCATGACATTGTGCTTATTGGAACAGGAAAATAGTGCGTTGTCTTCTGCTAAGTGGGAATATGACATTCGGCTGAAAAGCTTCTGAGCATGGGCTAACATGTGTGCTCTGTCCACTCAGTTCGGGGAACTCTCATTGTATTCCTAAGGGCTGCTGCTGAAGTTAATGATTTCTTTGATGCCGGATTCTGCATGAATTCACTTCAACACTGTTGCCGTGTTTTCTACTCTTTTTTTTCCCCGAAAGTCTGAGCTCTAATTTGAAGCTAATAAGTTTTGACATGCAAGCAACCAAATTACTGGATAGAGCAAGGAGAATGTTTTATTAGTAATTTTGGCCAGAGAGGATGGTAAGGTCAATTAATGGACTAATGAACCTCGAGGTTCATTTTTCCTAATTCTACCGGGACTGGATTTCTGTCTCTCTCTCTTTTTTTTAAAGCTGCCAACAGTTCTTGTCAGGATTCAGTGCAGATGCTGCTGCTGACTGTCCTGGTGGTGGTTTGACCTCGGTTGTGTGGACTTCACAAGGGGCTCTGGTTCAGTGGTTCTGGTAATTGCTACCCCTTGGTGACCACATACTGTGCGCTGCACGCTGGATGTGACTTTTTTGTCCTTCCCTTCATTGCTGCTACTGCTGTCTAGTCACTGGTCTTAGAGGTCCTGGCTGTTCTTCCTGAGGATCGTGGGTCTGTGCCTCTTTTCAGAAGGAGCCCAGTGTGCAGCTTCCTGATTGAAAACTCTGCTTTCTTTGTCCTCCCGCTGTTCTTCCTCATCAGGTTCATTAGCAGTTCAGCTGTCAGAACATAGTGTTTTGGGGCGTCCCATCTCTCAGGCAGTCTTTTCATGTAAAGGCACTGAGAAGGAGAGCACCCTCTCTGTTCTCAGAAATGTTCTGAAACCTGTTTTCCCAGTGTCTTGTCTCTGCCTGCAGCCCCAGACCAGAGCTTCCTCCTTGGCCCTTACAAAGATGAGGTTCATTTTTGTTGGCTTGGGTTTGCTTCTGTGTGCCATTTCAGTGATAACCGTGTTGATTTTTCGTGAGTGAATTGTATGAAAATAGTAGTGAGAGCCTGGGGAACCACGGGGTGGAGAAGAGGAGGTTACGAGCAATACTGGTTTCTTTTGTGACCCTGAGAAATCTATCCCATACTAGATGGATTTGTCATTTGCCTTCTTCTGACAGGTATGAAATTGCCAAAGTATGTGGAAAAAATACCACATTTTTAGAAGAAAGCTCTATTAGAGTATGTGTTACAGGGTTCCTCTGCAGAGCATTTTCATGTAGGTTAGCATGTTGACATAAGCTAGATTAACATGATGTTCTTGGGCGATGTTGATAGCCAGGTGAGCTTCGTGTTCGTTTCTCTGAAGGAGTCAAGGAATATTCCTAAATCGGAAAATATGTGATTTCACTTACACTCCTAAACCACCAGTTTTGTAAGGTGAAATTTGCAGTCCTGTTATCAAATAGGCCTCTCTCTCTAGAAAAATAAAGTTGTGGTGTGAATTTGTCTAAAATATCGATTAATACCCTGTAAAATACTGGATTTATTTAGTGTTTAGGGACACTCTGAAAAGGAAACAAGCTTTGGAATAGCACCTTCCAGTGTCTAAAATTCCATGTCTTGTTTCATTTTGGGAGGGCTAGTTTTTGGTTGTTGTTTGGGGTTGGAGGAGAAGACTTTAAAGGAAGAGACAGAAACAGCACACGATTTAAGAAGAAAACGTTAAGCCTCATTAATGGTAGGTGTTAGGGGAAAACTATCTTAGCCTTTAGTGTAAGGAGGGGGTAGAATTAACATAGTCACACATCCACAACAAAGCAGTAGTTTATTTACCCATTTATTAATAGTTGGGTACAAAAAATTGTGAAGACAGGTGCTTGGCAATGACAATGATTAAGATAAGAAGGAGACTATGCGAAATAGACAAACACGAAAAGAATATTTACATTTTGGGCTGGGCGCTGTGGCTCACGCTTATAATCCCAGCACTTTGGGAGGCCGAGGCGGGCAGATAATGAGGTCAGGAGTTCGAGACCAGTCTGCCCAATACAGTGAAACCCTGTCTCTACCAAAAATACAAAATTAGCTGGGTGTGGTGACTGGCACCTGTAATCCCAGCTACTCGGGAGGCTGAGGCAGGAGAATCGCTTGGACCCAGGAGGTGGAGGTAGCAGTGAGCCGAGATTGCACCACTGCACTCCAGCCTTGGCGACAGAGCAAAACTCCATATAAAAAAAAATTTACACTTTGGTATCGCTTTTCAGGTTCTTAAACTGCTCTAACAAACATCACTTTTCTCGGTAGTTAAAATGTTTATGTGTGGACAGCAGGGCAGACACTAATGATCCCTGTTTCATAGATGTGAAACCTGAGGCCAGAAATGTATTAATAAGTGGCTGTTTAATATGCAGCGTTGGAAGTGGCAGTACAGGTCCTCAAACCCGAGTGCTCAGACAGTCCCAGATGGAGGCTGTTGGAGAGAGTCAGCGAGGATGAGGGCAGAGTATTTAGCAAAGCAGGGCTCGTGGGATTGTTATGCCCACCAGATGCCCTACAACAGTGACTTTGGCTTTATTAAGTGCGCTGGTTATTCTTTAGTAATAAGGGTCACTAGGGAAACTTCTGTTGCTAATGATCACGCACTTACACTTCCTTAGAGTCACTTAATGAAAAGCTGAAGGAAAAGCAAGATCATCTCTTGGGAGCAGACAGAAGCCTGATTAAGTTTTTCAATTTGCCAGTATGTCCTGCTGAGGAATCTGAGTATGAAGTGGTCATTATGTCCAGACAGAACAGTTCATCAAAGAAATAATTGTTTCTTTTCAAAGTTAGATTGATATATTATAACCCTCATTCGTAGTCAAGGCTGCTTCTACTCCTTGCCTCAACTCCAAAAGAAAGAAGGGTGTTTACGTATAGATAGTTTTCTATTAGACAACCTATGGACTTCTTTTGGCAAATGAAATTTATTCAGTAATTTGCTGATTCATTTGTTCATACTCGGGCAGAATATTTTGGGGGCACCTACTGTGTGCCACACGTGTTTTTAAATGCTGAGGAACGTCAGGGAATAGCATAGACTAAAATTCCTGCCATGTCATATCTATTCTAGAAGGGAGGAATGACAATAATATAAATAGATGAAGCATAAACTATTTTACATAAAATAAGTGTTAAGGAAAAATAAAATAAAGCAGTGAAGGGTGACACAAGATTTGCATCGAAGAGAACGTTGATATTTTACATACAGTGACTTGAGTAGGCTTCTGTGAGTAGGCAACCTGAAGTTGGTGCGTAAGCCAGCTTTATGGATAATTGGGGAAAGACCATTCAGGCCGTGGGGGTAGCCATGTGCAAAGGCCCTGAGCCTCTAGTATGAGCTAAGAGGCTTGTGTGGCTGGAGCTAAATAAACAGTGGGGGAGTCCCAGCAGATGAGGTTAGAGAAGTGGTGGAGTCAGATCATATAGGACCTTACGGAACCTGATAAGGACGTTAGGTTTTGTTGTAAGCAAGTGAGGTGAAGAGCCACCGGAGGATGTAACATGATATCCTTGTTTTCTTAGGGTCACTGTGGCTGCTGTTTATGGGAAGCTGGGGCTGATCATGGAGACCAGCTGGGAAGCTATTACTGTAATCCTCAGAGAGATTTTGGCGGCTTGGGCTATGACAGCAGAGTAAGAATTGATGGATTCTGAGTGTCATTTAATGGCAGAGCTAGTAAGATTTGCTGGTGGATTGGAAATGAGTGAAAGAGAAAGAACGAGAGATACATGAGACTGCAGGATTTTGACTGGAGCAACAGTGAGATGAAGGTGCCACTGACTGAGAGGAGCTAAACCCCAGTAGAAGCAAGTTGGGAGGTTGTGAAAAAAATCCAGGAGCTCAGTCGTGGACTTGTGAAGTTTAGATGCCCATGTGACGGCCAAGTGGAGATATGGAGGAAGTGGCTGGGTGTGTAGGTCTGGGCTCCCTCACATTAGACATCTGAAAGGGGAGGAATTAGGTCAGAAAAATGAGGGGTGATTAGTGATGTTGTAGGAAAAACAGGTGATTGTGGTGTCCTGGAGGTTAAGGGATCATGTGACAGGTGGGGAGGACGTGAAGGCAGCGGGCGGATAAAGGTTTCTGCATGTTATCCTGCAAAAGGGCACAGAAGAATGGACAGTAGGTGGCAGGGAAGTGGAGGATCAAGAGATGGTATTGAAAATGGTGAGATGGAAGAGCAGTAATGGTTATGGAAAGAAGGCAGGCTCACTGGGCTGTGTTTTTGAGCAGGTTAATGGGCTAAGACCCCATACCCAGGAAGAGAGCTGGCAGCAGAAACAGGAGAAGATTGGAGTCATTTTTATGGGTGGGAGGTGTGCTGGTGGGTTTTGGTAAGAGCTCATGTCAGTTGGCATCCATTTCCTCAGTAAGGTGAGAAAGTAAGGAAAATTAGAGACAAATGGACTTTTAAAACCTCACTAATATACATAATCAATTTTTCTGCCTCTCTCTCAATTTCCACCATCCTTTCTTTCAAGCTAGACTCTCAAATCCTTCAAATTAAAATTTTCCATTTGGCAGTGCAAGTTTCTCTTTTCTTAAAGACAGAACTACCAGTCTTTTGATGGAAGCTTTTAGGACTCTGGTGTCTTCCCAAGACACCAGACCAGTGATCACATGACCAGTGATGAAGTTTTCATCTGTGTAAAACCTATAAATTGGAATTCTGCTTTCTGGTGCAATGGAACGTTAGAATGTAATGTCGTTTTGAGAAACTCAGGATTGAGAGCAAACCCAATTCAGTCACTGGAGGAGCAAGAAACTCACTTTACATTTTAAATGGTTCTATTCACTGGGCTGAAGAGACATAATATTGAAAACCCTTAAGACCAGTGATTCTCAATGGGTTGTGAAGGGAGAGAGAGAGGCGTTTAAAAACTTATTATTATAGTTAATATTTACTATTTATCATGCAATTTACATAAATGAATGCTTGACAATGTCCTGGGCTGTGGAAAAATTAAAAAAAAAAATACAGGGTTATCTTCTCCTGCTTCTGGTATATTTATTTTTGTTATGTTGGTTATCCAAAGGAGGCACTGATTTTAACAGTAAAATATTGGTGTGGATATTCACCTTTGTTAGCTTACATGTCTTAAGTGGTGAAAAAAAAAAAAAAAAAAAAGCCAAATCAGTGTCTGATGTGAGATCCTTAAAACTGGGAGTCCCTGGGAGCTCCTTCTTCCCCTGACTTCAGTATTCCTGCCCTGGACAGTGAGCCTGCCTGAAGCTCTTTTCTGAGGTTCCACAAAGAAGGGTCGGATGGTTAGGGAAAATAATTGAAAATAACTCTTTTCTCTTGTTTCTCTTGTTTTTTGAGGACCAATACCTAAAAAAGGAAAAATAAAATAAAATAAAATAAAATTGTCAGCTCAAGAAATGAGGGTTTTGCAGAAGGGAGAATGCTTTTCCTCGCCAGGCCTGATTAGACTGGAGCACTGTGGGGTAAACTCGGCTCTGCAGCAGCTTTGTGAAGCAAAGCAGTGACGGATCGTGGAGGCTGCAGAGCAGTGCTGGACACGGTGACGCCAGCCTCAGGGCCTCCCCTTGAGGAGGCTCCCTGGCCTTTTGGGGCTGAGTGGCCATATTGAACAGGTGCAGGGCTGTGGGTAGCCAGCCAAGGACACACAGCATGTGATAAGCACTCCAGCTCTGGGCATCCATGGGCTCGATGACTAAGTGAGGCAATCCATGTGCAGGAAAATGTTTTAAGCCAGGGAGTAATATTTTTGGAAAGGGAGGAACTCATGTGATTCTACTGAGCAGCTTGTTCTTCCTACATTTGACTCTATGGGGTAGTGTGTATGTCTAGAAGTGGCAGATTCATTTTTCCTGCTACCTCAGGGTAAATGTCTACAAAACAAAATAACACTCACTGTTTGGGAAAATTAAAAAATAAGCCTAGGGATGATGAGTTTCCTCTGATCCAAGTCTTTGGAAGTCTTCTCTCCACATTTGTGCACCCATGTGTAGGTCCTAATGCACCCAAAGAACAGATGAATGAACATACAGGGCTTGAGTTTTTCACTCATATGATTCCGAATCAGGACAAAGTCCAGAGGGGCTAACACTGACCTCACACGGTGCTTGCTCTCCTCTTTCTTTCTTATAGAGCATATTTTTAACCACTCATTTGGCCCCTAGTATTCTGTTTTGCATTTTTCTATGTTCTTTGC
This sequence comes from Ateles fusciceps, assembly GCA_036589455.1. Classification (NCBI taxonomy): domain Eukaryota; kingdom Metazoa; phylum Chordata; class Mammalia; order Primates; family Atelidae; genus Ateles; species Ateles fusciceps. Next base: position 4,307,724 of record JAZHEH010002229.1, read on the forward strand.
TTTTTGATTCCACAACTATATTTTTCGTAAGACAAGAGCATGGATCTAGACCTGTGTTTCTTTGAAGAATCTCCAAAGTTTCAAATTGTTTGATAAATAGTAGATATGTCATAGGGATGTGAATATCAGAAACGAACTGTCTCCTGTGGATTTTGATTAGCTATGAGCAGGGTTGATTTTCTGACTTTCATGTTGCCTGGTTGAATCCATTTTTCCCAAAAGCAATACCTTCTTTTTCACTTCAAGTGTCCTTCTCATTTATCTGCCAACAGTATTTAAAGTAGAAGAATCTTAACGTCTGGCAAAGTATTGAACATTATTTGTATCAAATACTTGATTCTGTTTCTCATTAATATCATAAGGGAGAGAATGGATGCTTCTTAAGCTGTTCAATTACAAAAAAACAAACAAAAAAACCGCAACTGTGAGGCAGTTGGCCAACTCATGAACTTGGCATTGTGGTTTGCAGGTTTGCTTGGGTTTGCTTTTGTACTCCTGACATTTATCCAGAGAGCTCATTCCTGCTGAGCAGTACTGAATGCTGGTTCCTTCTTACACACGAGCCCAGTCAGAACACATCGAGGGGACCCCTCTGTGGGGCTCTTCCCCTGCCTGCTTCCTGCTCTGGGCAGTTGCTGATCTGGGGAATTGGGACCGATAGAAAAGAAACTGAGGAGGAAAGGCGTTGTTGCTATTACTTCAATATTCTCATTTTTCAAATGAGGATTTACAAAGGGGACTGTAAGTTTTCTATCCAAAGAGAGATCCGAGGTAAGAACTCTTTTCTCCAAATGAGAAAGACTGGAATCCCACCAGGTGTGTGGAAAGCTGCAGTTAAAACCAAATAATCCTGATTTTAAGAGTTAAATGTTTTTGGCAACATTTGAATAAATTGGAAACATATTCCTTTTTTTTTTTGCACCATAGATAGTTTCTAAAAGGTGTGGAAACACTTATAAGACATATCAATTATGCAGTGTTGGTGCCAGTGTGGACTTACTGCTGAGACTGACTTATTGCCAGGTGGGCAGGTGAAGTAATAAAGAAATAATTGGAATTTTTATTGCTGAACTCTAAAGGACTCTCAGGAAACCTAACCTTGCTTTTGACTTACTGATTAGCTTGAATGCAGCAGACTCATTATATTCTAATTTCATCTCCATTGAAAGATAAAACAGACTTGGAAGTAATTAATTATAGTTAGATATTAATGATCAAGTGAATTGACTTCAAAAGTCATTTTCTTATAGTGTGAACTAATTTCCCTGTGATGGAACTTTGGTAACATTTTACACGTATATTTTTAATCTTTTAAGTAAGTACTCCTGTAAATTGCTCCAAAAGACGTGATTTGCTGGGATAGTGTAGAGGATGAAGGTCACTCTGGCTCTTGTGCTGTGGTTCTGCTTTTCTCTCTCTCTTCTCTCTTTTTTTTGAGACAGAGTCTCATTGTGTTGCCAAGGCTGGAGTGCAGTGGCTCAATCTCTGCTCATGGCAACCTCCACCTCCTGGGTTCAAGTGATTCTTAGACCTCAGCCTCCCACGTAGCTAAGATTACAGGCTTGTGCCATCACACCTGGCTAATTTTTGTGTTTTTAGTAGAGATGGGGTTTCACCATGTTGGCCAGGCTGGTCTTGAACTCCTGACCTCAAGTGATCCACCCACCCTGACCTCCCAAAGTGCTGGGATTATAGGTGTGAGCCAGTGTGCCCGGCCAGTTGGCTCTGATTTTCTCATAGGTGATGCCTGAGGGGTTAGTCTAAACTGGCATCTTTCTTAAAATCTAGTGAGTTTATCCTGAGATGATAAGTTTCATCAGCATATAAATGGAAGCATCGACTAGCCAAAAGACTTTCTATGTAGGACACTCTTTAGGTCCTTAGAATATGGTTCTCACTAGGTGTCTTCACTCTCTTTCTGCCTGTCGGAAGGCTGAGTCAGGAGGAAGAATCTTCAGCCAGAGCACGCCACCTCCTGATGAAAGTGCTCCTTTCCTCTATATTTTGAGTCCTCTTAAGATTCGTAGGCTTCTACAAGCTTGCTCCCTTTAGAGCCCTATGCCAGGGTTTCAGGGTTAGAGAGACAAATAAGATACAGGTTCAGTAATCAAGCAGCTCCTATCTTAGAGAAACATCCAGGCTGATTATTATAATACAAACTCTGTACCAGTTAAGATCGCTTGTAGCTGCAGTAAACAAAAATCCCAATTTATAATGGCTTAAATTGATAGGAGGGGCATGTAAGTGTTCTCACACTGTAAGGTCTGGCAGTAAGCAGATGGGGTGTTATATCCCCACTCAGCACAGTAGGGTCCCATTGGCACTTCCGCCTTGCCATTCCTTCCTCCTGTGCTGGTGTCAGGGAGAAAATGGAATTTCTCCTTAACCCTCCTAAGTACATAAGTAGTTGAGACAGATCCCTGTAGCAACAGATAAATTAACAAGAGAAAAACCAGCAAGTTTATTAAGACAAGCTGTGCACATCACGTGAGAGAAACCTCATGAATGGTAACTCAAAGCAGTGGCTTAGAGAGCATCTTCAACAAAGAACAATCAATTAAAGGCAAGTGACAAAACAAAGGAAAAGGACTTTGAGTGTCTACGGGGAGCAGCTTGGGCAGAAGACAAACGAATGGCAGGGCAGATAAGATTAGTTAATAAAACTTGTTGATATCAATTCCTCTGGTGTCGTCTCAAGTTTGATGAGGATCAAAGCTGTCTTCAGTGGTTAGCCTTGGTGGAGAAGGGGACAGGATACTTTGGATATTTGTAAATCATCTGTCTCCCACTTTTAGGCAAACAGAGGGAAGGCAGAGAGCTCCCCTGTGTCTTCTTTTTGTTTGTTTGTTTGTTTGTTTGTTTTTGAGATGGAGTCTCAGTCTGTTGCCCAGGCTGGAGTGCAGTGGTGCGATTTCAGCTCACTGCAACCTCTGCCTCCCGGGTTCAAGCAATTCTCCTGCCTCAGCCTCCAGAGTAGCTGGGATTATAGGTATGCGCCACCATGCCTGGCTAATTCTTTGCTTTTTAGTAGAGATGGGGTTTCACCATGTTGGCCAGGCTAGCCTCGAACTCCTGACCTCAAGTGATCCGCCTGCCTCAGCCTCCCAAAGTGCTGGGATTACAGGCGTGAGCCATGATGTCCAGCCGGCATCTTCTTCTTTATTGTCTTCAGAGCAGCCATTTTTCCTGACGCTGGCGAGTCATGTTCTTGTCTCTCACTCTAGCTTTGACCTCATGCCAGTGACTCTACCTCATGAGATGCCTGCTCAGCTGCAGATGTTTTATTTGTGATAAAGGCAAGAAGAAACAAAGATTCCCCCAAACCAGCTTCCCTCCAGATTTCCCCTTCTATCTCATTAGCCAGAGCTCTGTCATGTGGTCACTGCAAGCTTCCGGGGAGGTGAGGAAAGAAACTGTGTAGCTTTCCTCTGCTCCATGGTAGGGACAGACAGGGGACAAGGGCACATGAGCAGAGATTGACTGAGGGGCTTAAAAGACAGGTCAGAAAGATGAAAGGGAGCAGCATGGGCAAAATCATGCATGTGTGAATGGGCAGCGGAGGTCTGAGACCACGTCCTGGTTCTCTGATGCGGGCGCAGGCAAGCAATGGGGCTGGGCAGGTGAGCGGGGCTTGTTTGTGAAGGACACGGAGAGGACCTGCGGGATCTGCCCTTTAGCCTGTGGTCGTGGGAAATCATGGTGTAGGGGGATGGACAGGGCAGAAGAACAACCCAAACTAAGACACAGCAGTGGTGACAGAGAAAAAGCAGTGAATTCAGGAAATCATTCCAAAGTCAGGGGCTCTTGGTGCCATTTTTCTTTCTTTTTCTTTCTTTCTTTTTTTTTTTTTTGAGATAGAGTCTCACTCTGTTACCCAGGCGAGAGTGCAGTGGCACTATCTTGGCTCACTGCAACCTCTGCTTCCTGGGTTTGAGTGAGTCTTCTGCCTCAGCCTACCAAGGAGGTGGGACTACAGGCACCTGCCACTGCACCTGGCTAATTTTGTGTGTGTGTGTGTGTGTGTGTGTGTGTGTGTGTGTGTGTTTAGGATAGACGGGGTTTCACCATGTTGGCAAGGCTGGCCTTGAACTCCTGACCTCAGGTGATCCACCTGTCTCAGCCTTTCAAAGTGCTGGGATTATAGACATGAGCTGTCGTGCGTGGCCTCTTGGTGCCATTTTGATGTCAGTGATGAGGAAGGAGGAGTCAGGGACGTAGAGCTGATCTCTGAGCCCCAGCAGGTTTGAGGGGGAGCTGACTACTTCAGTTGGCATGTGGGGTTATAGGCGGCTGTGGCACATCCACAGGCGGGTAGGAATAGAGGACTGGATTTGGTGAGAGAAGTGGGGGCGTAGCGTATAGATAAGGGACTTTGAGCAGAGAGGAGCGGGGGAGGCTGTGAGCACTAGTTGAAATAAAATGTCCGGATGGGCATGTTCAGGCTGAGCAGCTGGTCCACTCACTAAACACTAACTGGAACCCATGTCTATGTATGAGCTCACGGTTTTGCGGTCCCTTCCAAAGCATAACACTTTCTGTGATGAGTTTCTGTTGTTAGACCAGCACTTTCCCTGCGGTCAGTTCCCTTTAAACACTCTACTTCCTCCCGGGCAGTGCTTCTCTTATCTTGCCCTCAGGCTGTGTTTCCTGTTGTTACCTGTTTACAGAAGTGAGAAGAAGAAAGATGGAGAGTGGCCCTCATAAAAGGGTGTGGGCCGCCCACAGGGTCTTAGACCAGGTTGGCAGGAGGAGCCCAAACTGCTTCACTTCTTCCCCAGGGCATGAATGTGGGAGGGCTGGATTCACTTATACCACCGCTAGCAGCATCTCCAGACAGGGCAACATTTAAATTCACCTAATTCCTGTCCACCCCTCTACCTGACCCCAAACCCAGCCTCCTGGTCATAGTAAACAAAGAATATTTAGAATATGAAAAAAAAGCAAGTATAACAAAGACAAAATCACCTAGGGTGCCACAACTCTGAGACAGCTGTTGCAGCTCACATTTCTTTGCATTAAAACTACCACCCATCTCAGAGTGGGTTTATGGTGCTTCTTAAACAGATCACTTACTGTCCTGGTCCATTTGGAGTTGCCATAAGGGAATACCACTGGATGATTTATAAAGAACAGAAATTTATTTCGCAAAGTTCTGGAGGCTGGGAAGTCCAAGGTCAAGGCACCAGCCTCTGATGAAGGCCTCCCTGCTTCCTCACATGGCAGAGAAGCAGAAGAGTGCTAGAATAAACTCGCTCCCACAAGCCCAAGCCCTTTTTATAGCAGCTTTAATCTATTAATGAGGAAAGAATCCTCGTGGTTTACACGCCACCCAGAAGGCCATACCTCTCAACACTGTTACATTGAGGATTCAGTCTCCAGCACATGAATTTTGGGGGACACGGTCAGACCATAGTACCTGCTAATTCATATATTCAATGAATATTTATTAACTGCATACTTTTGACTAAGCAGCTCTTCTCAGCACTTAGGCATACAATGATAAACAAGACAAGTTCCCTGTCCCCCATTTTAGTTGGGAAGGCAATCGGTACATAATTCAATTAGACAGTAGTGGGTGTTACAACAGATTGAAACAGGATACTGAGCTTGAGCATGACTGGGGGAGCCAGTGAGTGTCTTTTCGGAAGGGTGATCAGAAAGCTTTCTCTTGGGACAGTGATATTGGTCTGAGGTCTGAATGAAGAGAAGGTGCCAGTCTTGTGAGACTGAGGGCAGAAGGCGTCAAACCAGGGGAACAGTGAGCGCAAAGGCGCTGAGCTAGGATCTCGAGCTTTTTGAAGAGTAGACAGAAGCCCCTTATATCCAAAGGGACACGGTAAGAGGAACAGTAGTGGTCAAAGTGGTAAAGAGGTAGTCAGGGGCCAGATCCTATAGAGTTCTGTAAACCAGTTCGAGGAATTTAAGATTACCTTCTATTTCTAATTTTGCAATGTGATGTCTGGAGGATTTTAATTTAAGAATTGATATGACATCATTTTTATTGTTAAAAGATAAGGCTGTAGTATTGTAATGGGCTTAATGGTGACCCTAAAAAGATGGGTTCATAGCCTAACCCCTGGAAATTGTGCATGTGGCCTTCTTTGGAAAAAGTGTCCTTGTGGAAATAATTAAGTTACGGATCTCCAGATAGGATCACCCTGAATTATCCAGATAGGCCCTAAATCCAATGAGAAGTATTCTTATACAAGACATAAAAGGGGACGAGACAGAGGGGAAGGCATGTGGAGATAGAGGCAGAGATTGGAGTTATGCAGCCAGAAGCCAAGGAAACTGGAGCCACTAGAAACTGGAAGAGGCAAGAAAGCCTTTTCCCCTCCAACCTTGGGAGGGAGTGAGGCACTGCTAACATCTTGATTTCAGATTTTTGCCTTGCAGAAATTTTGAGACAATACATTTCTGTTGCTTTAAGCCACCAAGTTTATGGTAATTTGTACAGCAGCCACAGGAAACTAATACCAGTGTCTCATAGGCTTGGCGTGCATTAGAGGGTGGAGGAGTAGAACCATGGGGAAAACGTGAGAAGCTGATAAAGCAATCCAAGGGAAAAATCACATGGCTTGCATCAACAGCAGTGGGAATAGTGAAAAGTGCTCTATTTAGAACATTTTGAAAGTAAAACCAACAGGATGTGCTGATAGATTAGATGTTGGAGACGAGGGAAAGGAAAAAAGAAAAGCTTCTTGGCATTTGGTCTGAAGAACTAAACAGACTGCCTGATACAGTTACCTGAAATGAGGAAGACTAGGGGAGGGACAATTTGGGCCGAGGTTGTCAGGATGAGAGGTGATGGTAGGGATGGAGGCTGTGTTGGGTTTAACATGGTCAAGACTTCTTTCATGGACTTATTGACTTCGAGATGCCTGTGTCGCATTCAAGATGGAATTTTGAGTAGGATGTCAGGTATGAATTTGGAGCTCAGAAAAGAGTTGAAGGTCAGTAAGTTAGGAGTCATTTGTGTGTAGATCCATGGTTCTCAACCTTAGCCCTCGGAGTCTCTTGAAGAGCTTTCCAAAAGAAGACACCCATACTGTGTTCCGTCTTGGACTGATTAAGATGAAATCTCTAATGTATTTAAGAACTCTCCAGGTGAGGCTAGGGGCAGCCAGGATGGAAAAGCCACAGATGTAAACATAGTATTTAAAGGCATGGGTCTCATTAATTCCGGGATTTGACAAGATAGAAGATGGGATGACACAGGGAGAGCGGCCTAGAAGATAAGATGCTGCTAACATGTCACAGGTAGACCAGACTGATCCTCCTCAGTTCTCAAGGTGGCTACAGTTTTACTGTTGGCACCATTTTTTTTTTTTTTTTTGGTAGGCCATGAAGTGAAAGAGATAGGAAAGGCCTGGTGCAGGGAGTGAGAGCGGAGGGAACAGAGGTCTGAAGGCCGAGTCCTGGAGGGTTCCAATGTGGTGGGCTCATGGAGAAGGAAGAACCAACATAGGAAAACAGACAGAGAACCTTCAGCTGGGAGGTGGCGGTGAGAACGTGGCGTGTGTGAAGCCAGAGGAAGAAAGTGATTCAGGCAGAACAGGGGGACTCAGTTTAGTCAAGTGGTCCTTATAAGTTGAGAAAGATGAGGGTAGAATTAATCCAGCGATTTGGCAAGACAGAAACCATTGGTGGCCTTGAGATGACAGACCTGTCTGAGAAGAGCAGCTTGGATGGACGCTCACGTTGAACCAGCTGAGAGGAAGTGAGTGCATTTTGAGCCCATACATCTTCCCACCAAACTTGAAGCAGTGACTGAGGCCTCTTACTGGCACATTGCTTCTGCTATTTCTTCTGGCATTTCTGGGTGTTAGAAAATTTTATTCACAATGTCTTTATTGAACCACGTATTTAATCTTCTGGAATGTAGTACATGAATCCCCTTATTAATGCGTCAGTTTTATGAACGGCATGTCATCTGTGCTTCTGTTCCTTTCCTCTAAATCTTTTTCTTTTGACTTTGTTCCAGATGAAATCCCCCTGGTATTTCCCTGGGTACGTGCTTTACTGTTTGCTAGCCATTCATCTTGAGAGAGGTGGTTCTGGTTTAATCAATCACAGCTGCTTCATACATGAGTGTCAGTGGTGCTGTCAAACCTCATTGCCTGGTGTGTAGTTGGGGCTCAGCAAACATGAGTTGAAACTTAAGGTGAAAGTAACCCTGTGGTGGACACCGCAACTGCCCTGGGGAGAGTGAGGTGAGTGTTTCGAAGTTCCTTGGCAGGAGGGCACAGAAGCCATGGCTGTGGATGGGAGAGCTTCTGCCCTTTACTAACTCCTGTCCTTGTGACCTGCTGATCCACTGTTCAGCCCTTGATGCTCTCATTACGGGATCATGATGCTCAGCAGGGGTGGCTGCCTTGACTTTTAAGTTTTGGCTGTGAATTCTCCGCTCTACTCTGAATTCTTCCCTCTGCTCTGGAAGGATCCTTGTGCATCCATGGTAGTTAACGTGATGATGGAAGACAGATTCAGCATGTGTGGGTGAGCTCCTGTGGCCTTAGTGAAATCGCATTTTCTGGAGCACTGCACACCAGTGACAGGTTGGTAAGACCAGAAGGTGCTCCCCCGGTCTGTGCCCCTCCAGCCTGGCAGATGAGGCTTGGCTCCTCCAAAAATTCTGTTCCATGTTGCTCAAGAGCTGACAGCTGATGTACTATAAATCTCTGGAAACTATACAATGCCATAGCTGTGTATTCTAATTCATTTTCTGTTTATATGATAAGGTATACTTGTAGTACTCACTCGATAAAAGCAGGATTTTAAGGAGTAAAGAAAATCTAGAACTTCCTACTGAGATTGTCCAAATGAAAAACTGTGTTCCTATGTCCATATTTCTAAGCCTCAACTTTTTAACTTTTTATTATGGTAATTTTCAAACATGTACAAAATAAGAGAGAATTATGTAACAAGTACACAGTGCATACACAGCCAGCTGTCAACTCTGAATCCTGCCATTCTTGTTTTATCCAGCCCACATGCCTCACCCACTTTCTTTTCTTTTTTTCTGGCATATCAGTACATTTTTCTTTAACCAGGAGATGCGTAGTAACATGGCTGCAAACTCTCAGTGGGTTAAAATAACAAAGGTCTATTTCTTTTTTTTTTTTTTTTTGAGATGGAGTCTCACTGTGTCACCCAGGCTGGAGTGCAGTGGCGCAGTCTCGGCTCACTGCAACCTCTGTCTCCTGGGTTCAAGTGATTCTCCTGCCTCAGCCTCCCAAATAGTTGGAATTATAGGCGCACGCCACCACACCTGGCTTATTTTTGTATGTTTAGTAGAGATGGGGTTTCACCATGTTGGCCAGGCTGGTCTCAAACTCCTGACCTCAGGTGATTCACCTGCCTTGGCCTCCCAAAGTGCTGAGATTACAGGTATGAGCCACTGTGCTTGGCCAACAAAGCTCTATTTTTTGCTCAAGTTACATGTCCTTTGTAGGTACAGGGTCTCTTGCTCCACACCTTCTTTATTCTGGGAACAAGATGGAGAGATGAGTCTCTCTCTGTGGAAGACCCTGGGAGACCCCACTCAGGGTTGTTCTGAAAGTGATCTCACATGGATTGAGCCATAACCTAGAGCCAAGAGAAGCCAGATTTGCTAGGAGAAAGGTCTGTCGGCATGGTCAGACACTTAAGAGGAGTAAAAAGATGTATTTTTCTGCAGAGATAGTGTGATTGAATTTTTATCAATTATTCTGCACCCTAGGGACAAAGAGTTAACATTTGAATTTTTCTAAGTAGGAATCTACTCCTCAGGGAAAGTTAGCATTTGAAAAACTAACTAGAAATCCACTCTCCAGAGGATGTCTCGGCAAGTGCTTAAGTCCATTCATAAGCATAAGGAGTGCTGGAAGTGATTTTTCATTGGTAAAGTGGGTGGTTTTCAGGTTATGCAGCTGCACTAGAGATATTTTTTTTCTACTCTTGCATGAAGAGGTAGTCCCTTTGGATTGCTATAACGCATTACCTTAGACTGAGTAATTTATATGCAATACATTTGTTTCTTCTGGTTTTGGAGGCTGGGTTCTTAGTTCTTCTGGTTCTTGGATCTGTTAGTCCAAGATCAAGGTACTAGCAGCTTTGGCGTCTGGTAAGGGCTTGCTCTCTGCTGGTGCCTTGTATCCTCATGTGGTGGAAGGGCAAATAGGCTCCTCTGGCTCCTGCTATAAAGGTACTGATCTTATTCATGAAGGCAGAACCCTTATGACATAGTCACTTTCCAAACACCCTACCTATTAATACTATTGCATTGGGGATTAGGCTCTAACATATGAATTTGGAGGTTGGGGGAACACAGACATTCAGACTGTAGCAGGGAATGAAATCTTTGGGCACCCAGCAAACGGATATCTTCTTTTAATTAATTTATTTTTTTTGAGATGGAGTCTCGTTCTGTTGCCCAGGCTGGAGTGCAGTGGCGCAATTTCAGCTCACTGCAACCTCCGCCTCCTGGTTTCAAGCAATTCTTCTGCCTCAGCCTCCCAAGTAGCTGGGACTACGGGCACATGCCACCATGCCCAGTTAATTTTTGTGTTTTTAGCAGAGACGGGGTTACACCATGTTGGTCAGGCTGGTCTCGAACTCCTAACGTTGTGATCCACTGCCTTGGCCTCCCAAAGTGCTGGAATTACAGGCGTAAGCCACCACATCTGGCTGCAAATGGATATATTTAAGAACAGGATTCTAGGTCTAGAACTCCATCCTATTCTGTGTTCTACCACTAAATGATGGGTCCTGAAGGTTTTCTCTCCTGATTTGGTTAGAAGGTTGTTGAATCTGGCTGTGAGAACCTAAAGTGCCTAAAAGAGAGCTTGAACTTCCCTGAGCATACACCAGGTGATGTGACACTTCCATGCCTCTTGTCGTTGTAACATGCCTCCTAGAAGATAACTTTTAGGAGAGGATACCTACAGTTCCCACCAACCTTTAATCATTAGAATTTACTAGAATCTACTTATAAGAACATGACCTCGGTGAGCGGCCATTGTAGTGGGTCAGTTTGCAATGAGGGGGAATAAGAATTTGAGAGAGAGCATTTGGATTTTTCTGTGGGAAAGTGATTAGTGCCATTCTAAACTACAGAGTGGCCACACAGTTCCTCTATATCAGATTGGTTCCTCAGCACTGTTGTTAAGTCTTTAATTTTTGTCGGGGACCACTTTAATAACATCTAACTGGACAAACGTCTCTAGAAGGACTCAGGGAATATTAAAAGGTGTGCAGAGAACAGAGGGGAGCATATAGGTCATTTGTAACTGGTACAGCTAGGAAGAATGTGGCCAATATGAAAGGGTGTATGTATTGTGGAGATAATTCAATTAGTTTTTTTTTTCCACAGCAACAGAAGAGTTGCCCTTCATGGTAATTCATACGCGCAGCATCTGTACTAAATGTTTTACATGCGTTGTTTCATTTAATCCTCATAACACCGCATGAGATAGGAAATAGTATCCACATTTGACAGATGAGAAAACTATGGCGTCACGTTTTTCAGGGAAACATAGCTAATAAGAAACAGAACCAGGACTCAGATTCAGCAAATGTAATTTTTCAGTCTGCTCCCCTAAATAAAGTCTTTCAAACAATAGAAAACAAAAAACAAAAAAAAAAACTCTTGACTTTATTTCAAGAATGTCTTCCTTCAAAAGGTGTAGAGATTCCCAAGGCAAAATGGACACCATGTTTTCCTCCCCTGGGGCAGCAGAAGCCTTAGTAAGTGGCTGTTCTGAGTTCCTGTGAATGGCACAGTGGCGGATTGGTTTGATTCCACAGAGCATCTAGGATTCCCACATCCCTTTATATAATATGAGAATTTAGGACCACTTTACCTTCTAGTCTCAGTTAAGCTTTGAGAGCAAGCAAGAGCTGTATTGATCGTCTGCAGGTTTGGAGTGTGGAAACTCAGCATCAAGTAAATGGTGTGTCTTCTTGTCACCCAGCATTTTCCCCGTTACCTTTTCAGTCTGTCTTCTGTTGGGCAAAGTGCCCAACTGTTCTGAAGGAAAAGAAACCTAAATCCCGAGCTGCCTGTACAGCATCTACGCCCAGGGGAAAAATGCCTACAGCAAGAATTCTAAAACCTCATTCTAAAAGTGCATTGCTGAAAAGGCTTTACAGTATAATAACTTTTAAACCTTGGGGTAGTGATGGCTGCAGCATATTTATGTCAAACCTGAAGGCAAACCCAGAGGAGGTGGCAGGTGGAAGAAATACTGCTTTAGTTAATAGATCAGCAACCTCATTTTAAAAAAGTGAGGCTTAGGAAAAACTACTTTTATCATCTCGGTTAGCTTCTTTAACTTTTCTTCACTCTGTGGTCCTGTTGTTAAAGTTTCTAAGAAATGGTAAAGACAGTGAGAAGGGAAAATTAAAAAAAAAAGGGGGGGGCATACTAGAATATAATGTGTGATTCCCCCTTTGCTATTCTGTGTTTGCTATTGCTATGCAATAATCAGGGTCAGGTTTCTAATTCTCTCTTCAACATCCCAGGTAGAAAGGTGGGTTTGTGTTTGATAGACACTCAGATGGGAGCAGGGCGTGTTCAGTGTGCTAACTCCTACACAAGGGTGGAGGTAGATACTGCCAAGGGCATGGCAGCAGCAGCTGGTGTGAGAACACCAGGGCATGTTGATGGCATTGCCTCATCTCCGACAGCTGGCTGTCTCCTACAAGATGTTTATGTGGATTACATTCACCGTGAGGATATATAACCCCTCTTATTCCTATTCTCATGGAATTGAGAACAGGAAGATGAGGGATGACCTGGACATTTCACCTAGATTAGACCAAAGGTGAACAAAGGTGATCAGGCAACAAAGGTAGCCTTTACCTGACAGTAACCCCAGGGCGAAGGCCACCATGAGTTAAAAGCAAACAGGGCCAAGCAACAGTCAGGCTCAGATCCAGGAAGGCTGTAGCCTAGCTCTCCACTGAAAGCCACTGGATTGTGGGGGCTGAGACCTGTTTTTCCTGGGAGCTCCTGCTTCGGTGGGTTAGACCTATGGTTGTTGTCTTAGGTCCAATCTATCTCAGAGCAATCCTTTATTCTGGATTTCTTTCTCCAGCTTTTATTTTCCACATCATTGGACATCACCCCTCTTTGATTTTTCCTTGTTCTTCCTCACCACTACCCCTGAGGCCAGACATAAAAGATTGATAAATGCATGGTTCAAATCCTGCCCCTATCATGCACTTGCTTTCAGATCTTTGTAAAACTATTTAATCCCCTATTCTGTTTATTTGTAAAATAGGGATCTGCATGCTTATCTGAGAGAGGTGATGTGAAGATTAAAGGAGGTAAAGCTATAAAGCATAACATACCAAATGCTTTACTTATATTTTCTCATTGGAATGCTCTTCACAGGTCTGGGGTGAGGGGAGAACAAGAGTTAACTAGTAACAAACATGGGGGTGATTTAAAGGTTTCAGGAGCTCGTGCTAGTCATACCATAACTATCCATAGACCACATTCCCTGACTTTTTCTTAAATGCTTTCAAGCATGTCTCCCCTGTAACTACCCAGTACACTGGATGCTTCCTGGTTTGGTTACTAGAACAAGCTCCTCAGGGTTGGGACTGTTTCTAGGCCAGGCTGGTGGACATGCCTTTGTAGAGCTTGGCTTTGGTCACATGCTCCTTCCATATTGTCTTTTTATTCTGATGCTTTGACATCTTGGGCTTTGCTGACCCTGAAGGAACTGCCCCTCCCAGAGCTGGCCAATTCCTAAGGAGAGTAAAGGACTCACCTGTGAGCATGCCCTTCCTATGCAAGCCGAACACGCTGGAGCCCAGCTCCCCCAGCCACCTTCTTTATCAGGCTTTCACATTCTGAGCCACTAATGCTCTGCCTCGATTACCCCAGGGCCTGGTACCAGACAAATGGGAACAACCCGTATATTCCAAAGCTCACTGAAATGATTCAAACCAGCTAACCGTAAACCTGCTTATGCTGCTTCACCCATTAAACCACAGTAAAGGTCCCCCCTTGATTCCTTTGTGTCCTTACCAACCGATGTTTCTCCAGGTGCCCCCAAAGCATGGCATGGCATGCCCCACTTTTGAAACCTGAACAAGCTATATTTTCAATTGCAAATATCCTGGTCTGTTGGCCTCATTATACCCGAATAATAATAAAACCTACATTTCAAAACATCTTCCCCAACTGATGGTTAATTGTTGTGTCAACTTGACTGGACTAGAGGACGCCCAGATAGCTGTTGAAACATTATGTCTGGGTGCATCTGTGAGGGTGTTTCTGGAAGACATTAGTGTTTGAATCAGTAGACTGGGTAGAGAAGATCCACCCTCACCAACATGGGTAGGCGTTATCGAATTCATTAAGAGGCTGAATGGAACAAAAAGGGAGAGAAAGGATTATCTGTCTGTTTTTGAGTTGAGACATCTCTCTTCTGACCTTGGACTGGCAGTCAGACTCCCAAGGTCAGAGAGAGATGTCTCAACTCAAACTTGGGCAGAATGGCAACACTGGCATTCCTGGTTCTTCTGCTTGCAGATGGCATGTCATGGGACTTGCTGGCTTCCATAATTGCATGAACCAATTCCCATAATAAATATCCTCCTACATATCTATATATATCCTATTGGTTCTGTTTCTAGAGATTGGTACCAAGAAGTGGAAATGCTTCTAACAAATACCAAAAAATGTAGAAGTGGCTTTGGAAATGGGTAATGGGTAGAAACTCGAAAAAGTTTGAAGGTGCACATTAGAAAAAGCCTACATTGCTGTGAATTGACCTTTAAAGGTGATTCTGGTGAAGGCTCAGAAAGAAAAGAGGAGAGCTATGACAAAAGCCTTAATCTTCTTAGAAAATACCTAAGTGGTCATGAACAGAACATTGGCAGAAATATGGGTAGTAAAGGCCAGTCTGATGAGGTCTCAGAGGGAAGTGAGGATCATGTTATTGGACAATGGAGAAAAGGCCATGGGGAAGGGGGGGCAAGGGAAGTGGAGAGCATTGGGACAAATACCTAATGCATGCAGGGCTTAAACCCTAGATGACGGGTTGATAGGTGCAGCAAACCACCATGGCACATGTATACCTATGTAACAAACCTGCATGTTCAGCACATGTATCCCAGAACTTAAAGGGAAAAACAATTAAAAAAAAAAAGGGTCAGATAACTTGGCTGAATTGTACCTGTACTGTAGTGTTTTGCAGAAGGTAGAACTGTGAGCACTGAAGTTATCTATTGGATAAGGAAATTTCTAAGCAAAGTGTGAAAGTTGTGGCTTGGCTTCTCCTGACAGCCTACATTAAAATGTGAAAGTAGAGAAAAGATTTAAAGACAAAATTGTTAATCAAAGGGAAGCAGCACTTAAAGGTTTGGAAAATTCTCACCCTAGCCATATTATAAAAAATGAGATTTCGGGTACAGTGATTCATGCCTGTACTCCTAACTATTAGAGATGCTGAGGCAGGAGAATCCCTTAAGCCCAGGAATTTGAGACTAGCCTGAGTAACATAGTGAGAGTCCATCTCTTAAAAAAAAAAAAAATGAGAGGGCACCTTGGGAGAGAACACCAAGAGTGTGGCCAAATAACCATCTGATAAGGAGATTAGTCAACCAAGTGGAAACTCTTGCTCAAGGTGATACAGAAGTAATTGGGGCTGCCACCTCCATCACAGCTCCAATGTGCAAAAGCTTGAGCAAGCAAGCATGTGACCCGAGAGACAGCCCTCGCTAGAGCAACGTCCGGGATAGCTGAGTGGTGGGACCTCTCCAGCAACCCCAGGCTGTAGAGCCATAGACACAATTCTAGCTCGGGGAGCCACAAGGGCACAGAGCAGCCTTTGGGGGAGGGCCACCACCTCCGTGGGTTGGGAAGGCAGGACCACAGCCCCAGTGAGCCTGAAGGACAGAACATTGAGCCAAAAATTATCCTCAAGACAAAATTTTGGACTTTGCTTGGAACCTATCCTTTCTTCTTTTCTGTTTCTCTCTTTTGAAATGGAAATGTCTTTTCTGTGCCTGTCCATCCATTGTATTTAGAAGTCTTTAACTTGTTTAATTTCACAGGTTCACAGCTGGAGGGGGAAATTGCCTCAGAATGAATCATACCTTGCGTCTCACCCATATATAATGTAGGTGCTATTTAAATGAGACTTTGGACTACAGACTTCCGAGTAGATACTGGAATGAGTTCAGACTTTTGGAACCACTGGAATGAACTGAATGCATTTTGCATGTGAGAAGAACGTGAAATTTTGGGAGGCTAGGGGTAGAGTGTTATGGTCTGAGAGTTTGCGTCTCTCCCAAATTTATATGTTGAAATCCTAACCCCCACCTACTTAAGGTGATGGTATCAGGAGATAGAGGCTTTGGGAGGTGATTAGGTTATAATAGTGGAGGCCTCGTAAATGAGACTCGTGCCCTTATGAAAGAGACATAAGAGGACTCCTTTGTCCTTCTGCCTTGTGAGATTAGAGTACGAAGGCTATGAGGAAGCAGCCCTTACCAGACACTGAATCTGCTGGTGCCTTGATCTGAGACTTCCCAACCTCTGAAACTGTGAGCAATACATTTCTATTGTTTTTATGCCACCCAGCCTGTGGTATTCCGTTGTAGCAGCCTGAAGAGACTAAGATACCCTTGGATGAAGAGCAGCCGAGGTATGTGAAAAAAACCTGCTCCAATGCCAAGGGTATGCTAGACACCGTTTTAACTTATGCTTGGTAGTTCTTCTCATCATTTTTAGTTAATCATAAAGCATTCTACTTGTGTGGATGTTAAGTCCCTAGGAAATGATGCTGAAGAAAACAACAGCTTTGTGAGACCATCAGCAGCTTGTAACATTGACACCTCTGCTTTCAAATGGGTTACAAAATTAAACAAGTGTCATCCAAAGGACCACCAGGATGGCTAGACAACAGAAAAGAGAGTTTCACTGGCAATGCTGGTTTACAAACTGGAAGAGAGAGTCTCTGGTGTGAACTTGAGACTGCTATCTCTGAAGAACAAAGAGAAGGTTGGAGGTTTTATAAAATGGGGAAATGTTGCATATTGCTTTTTGAGAAGTTTCATTGGCACCGGTAAGGTTTTGAGGAGCTGGCAAGCTCCAGTTGGTAAGTGACGGCAGTGCACAAACTCCTGAGAGTCGCTGTGGGTCGTCTCAGTAGTCATTAGACAAAACTGGTTTCAGGTTACTGCACCAGTGTCAGCTGCCAGGCCTGCAGAGAATTACGGTTTTTTGAAGCAATGTTCTTTACCCTGAGAGCATTCTCCCCCTGGCTTATTGACTCTGTCTTCATTGGGTATGACAAGAAAGACTCAGTTCATGTGATCAACTTGCACACAATAAAGCTTCATTTATTTGTTTATTTGTTTAAATTGAGAGAGTCTCTCTTGTCGTCGAGGCTGGAGTGCAGTGATGCACCATCGAGGCTCACTGCAGCCTCAGCCTCCCAGGCTCAAGTCTGATACTCCCACCTCAGCCTCCCAAATAGCTGGGACCACCGGCACATGCCACCATGCCCAACTAATTTATTTAGTTTTTGTATAGGCAGATCTCACTATGTTGACTAGGGTGATCTTGAACTCCTGGCCTCAAGCAATCCTCTCACCTCAGTCTCCCAAAGTGCTGGGATTACAGGTATCAGCCACTATGCCCAGCCCAAAGCTTCATTTTAAGTCTCTTTTATTTACTTTTATTGATTCTAGTCATAACACATTGTAAGTATACTCGCTAGAGAATTAGACAGTATGTTGTTTTTTAAGTGTCTTTTCTAATTAACCTGTCATGTAGTTAGTAAGAAAATATTAAAGGAGAATCTTGCCTGAGAGATGGCCAGTACTGAGTGAGAAGCCCATTTTGTTTGTGTCTGGGAGGATGAGACCCTGTTAATAGTGAGGATAAGTTTATTTTAGCTTTGGTGAGAGGGGGAACAAATCCACCTTTTCACAAGAGCTGCTTTCTCATTGCTTTTTGCCCCCTTCATCCCAACACCCGCAACCAAGGCAGTGTCAGTAAGTTTTGGGATGAAAAAGCCTTAGGCAGGCTTCTTATGGTTTTGAAATGTGACTGCTTGGAATTGGGGGGAAAGCTGTACTAAAATTAGGAAGCAGTGTGGTTATTAACCATATCCAGTAGTGGGTCGTGTTCCTGTGCTACCTTTATATGCCCACAGTAACCTGGCAAGACATAAAATCACAGTGCGCAGTAGATGGCACCACTGAACGAACCATATTGTCTGCAGGAATCTGGGATGATAAAGAGATTATTACCTCATTTATTTTCGTAAGGAATTGTGTAATTATAATGATTCGAAAAAAAAGAAAGAAAGAAAGATGAAAGAAAGGAAAGGGAAAAAGGAAGGAAGGAAAGAAAGAGAGAAAGAAGAAAGAGAAAGAAAAAGAAAGAAAGGAAAAGAAAGAAAAGAAAGAGAAAGAAAGAAAAGCAGACAGGCCCTGGTCTGACTGTTTCCTATGCTATTCTACTGTAGCATTTAATATCTTACTGCAAAGTTTGCTAAGTTATAACTTAAAAATGTTAAGGTTTTATTAGCACTTTGACAAACTTAGGCTCCTACAGCAGAAGGTGGTGGATTAAAAGCTGGGCTGTCAACCAGGTACTCACCAGCTTAATGACAATGGAGAAACGGAATTAACGAATTTGAAAAAGTTTATGCAACACACGTTTCTTTTGAAATTTCAATTTTGGAAGGCAAGACTTGATGAGATGATCTTCATTTGTGAGAGTATGCAGAGGGTGGTGTGAAAAGACATGGCAGGGATCCATAGTTTAAAAATGGATTGAAAAACAGTCCTAAAATATGAAAAAATAAGGACAAAAAGTCATAATTTAAATTCTCAAACCAAGTTCAATACATTTCAAAGTTAAATAGTAAACAGTGGTAGGGGAAAGAAAACATATAGAAATGGAACAACGGGGATCCATTAGAGTTGGATATCATTAGTTTACTAGTTTGAGGAGGAAAGTGAATAATTCTATGTGTTTTAAAATCATAGAGAATGAACCCTGAAAAATTTTAATGCTCAGAAAAGAAAGTATTCATAATACATATTTCTAACTTGGCCAAATTTCTTACTTTAAAATTAGAAAATTAGATTTTTTGATTGTATAATTTGGAACACATAATTAATAAGCAGGTAGATAAAAAGGAAAAACTGCATATTAAGCCAGAATCATCTAATAAAAACAGTTCCTTATATGTAAAAGACTGTAAGCTAACTCCTAGACCCCAAGAGAGCAAACGAGACTACAGTCAGGCGTCACTTAACAACAGGGATATGTTCTGAGAAATGCACCCTTAGTGTTATTGTCATTGTGTGAACAACATAGAGTGTATTTAAACAAAGCCGAATGTTATAGTGTATCATTCTAGGTTACAAACTTGTCCATCATGTTACCGTACTGAATACTGTAGGCAAGTGTAACACATGGCATTTGTGTATCTAAATATATCCAAACCTAGAAAAGATACAGTAAAACTATAGTATGAAAGATTTTTAAAAATTGGACACCTGTATAGGACACTTAGCATGAATGGGGCTTGCAGGAATTGAAGTTGCTCTGGGTGAGTCAGTGAGTAAGTGGTGAGTGCATGTGAAGGCCTGGGGCATTACTGTTCACTACTGTAGACTTTCTAGACGCTGGACACTTAGGCTAAGTTCAATTATTTAAAATTGTTTTCTTTCTTCAATAATAAATTAATCTTAGCTTTCTGTAACTTACTTATTTTATAAACTTTTTGATGTTTTTAATTTTGATTCTTTCGTGATAACATTTAACTTAAAACATGATCGTGTTATATAAAAACATTTCCTTTATTTTCTTATTTGGTAAGCGTTATTTTTTACATTTTCAGATTTTTTTTAACTTTTTAATTTTTTTTTTTTTGTTAAAAACTAAGACGCAAACACACACATGAGCCTAGGCTGACACAGGGTCAGGGTCTTCACCTCCACACCTGTCCCACTGGAAGGTCTTCAGGGACAGTAACACGTGGAGCTGTCATTTTCTATGATGACAATGCCTTCTTCTGAATTCCTCCTGAAGGACTTTTCCTGAAGCTGATTTACATTTGACATAATTTTTATTTTAAATATTTTTTATTTTTTAAAAAATGTTAAACGTAAGCCAGCTTCAGGCAAGTCCTGTAGAAGGAATACAATCTAGAATAATGATAAAAATTAGTAAAAAATGGTAAATATATAAACGATTAACAGTCATTTATTGTCATTATCAATATATATACATACACTATAACCATATGTGCTATATTTTGATGCAAATAGCAGCGCAGGAGGTTTGTTTACACCAGCATCACCACAGACACTTGAGTAATGCATTGCCTTATGATGTTACCATGGCTACGACATTGCTAGGTGATAGGAGTTTCTCAGGTCCAGTATAATCTGTCATATATGTGGTCCGTTGTTGGCTGAAATGTTGTTATGTGATACATCGACTCTACTGCCGGCAAGCTCCTATTTAAGTAAACAAAAACAATAAACACAAACATGAGAAGTACAGAAGAAAGCCCAAGGAAGATAAGAGAAACTTCCTACGTAAAGGAAGCTACATCAGGGCAAGGGGCCAGTTCTCACCTGGAAGACACAGTACTGCACACTTCAGCCAGATGATTGTCGTTTGAACACACACCACCCAGGCACTGTGTGTATAACCCCTGGGAATGGCCTCTGCCAGAAGCTAGTGGGTTGTTAGAAGCTTTAGAGGGGTTATTTTTAAGTTTCTGCTAATAAGCTCTATTTTGAGCTGAAAATTTATGTAGTGCATAGGGCTAGAAGGGAATATCAGAGATTGTATGGCCCATTCTGTTATACTCTTCTCACCAGTGACTCAGAGGATCTGGCTAGGCTGTCTTTGACCTGTTTCTAATAGTGAAGAATTGGAAACACTCTAAATGTCCTTCCATTGGGGGGGTGATTAACACAAGTTATGGTGCTTGTCTAGAGTAGAATATTGTGTTTAAAGAACAGGGAGTTTTTCATGATTCAAAATGGAGCCATCTCCAGCGTAGAGTGTTCAAAGAAAACTCCTTACAGTAACTTCTGGAGAGAACTAGAATTGAAGAAGACATGGGTAGTCAAGGGTACATTTGCTGCATCCGTGCTGTTTGAAATTTGTATAATGAAAATGTACTTATGTATTGAGTAATTTATAATCATAATGTACAATTTTGATTTCAACTTTAATCTGATATTTATGTTCATGTCTTTAGAATATAGCTCATTCTATGGGCTGTTGGACATCCTATCTTACTTAGCTGGTGGTATCTCTGTAATTAGATATTTATTTATAAATAGGGATTCCATCAGAGTTGTCATTTAAATTAAACAGGAAGATAAGTATTTTATTGGAATTTAGTTTGTGCTAATATCACTGATATTAATTTTTGCCACAGAAACTCTACTTTTCAAGGTGACCACTAATTTGGTATGTTTCATGTTTCTTTGTCACAATTTAGAGACATTTCTCTCTCTTCTTCATTGATGACCTTACTATTTACCATAGAAGTTCATCTATGTGGCTCCAAACTCCATTTCAAGAATATGAAAGGCACGTAGCTTATGCCCACATTCTCTGACCCTTGACACATGTTTTGCTGACCCACCTCCTAATATCTGTAGAGTTACCCCAGGCTCTACCTTCCACCAGCCAGTTCTGTGTGTGAGATGCACAGTCCTTTGTTACTAAACATGTTTTTGCTCTCTCCTGTCCTCTCAGTTCAGTCTCACTATCTTAGAATCAGCTTCATGGAACCACAGGAAAGACATCATTGTTCTTCCTTTGCAGGTGGCCAGTAACACCACCCTCTCACTGAGAGCCCCTAAGAAATAGTATTAGAATTTGAGTTGACTTTCGATGCATCAGTATTCTCGGTATCATGTAATATATCTGGAGTGGTAGAGTGCAAAGTCTGTGGGCTCCACTTGTTATTTTTATGACTTTGAGCAAGTTGTCTAAACTCTCAGAAACTCAGTCTTTTTATTTATAGAGTCGAAATAGCAACTCTAGGATTTGAAAATTGTTATGAAGGTTCACAATTCTGCATACACTACAGCTTATACACATATGGCAAGCGACAAGGTGTGGCTGTTTTTCTTGGGTGTTTTCAGCCCATTTTCCTCCTTTCCAGAACCTGTCTCCTCAGACTGATGGATGCATGATGAGTTCCCCTTGCCTAAGTTATTATTATTATTATTATTTGAGATGGAGCTTAGCTCTCATTGCCCAGGGTTGAGTGCAATGGCGCGATGTCAGCTCACTGCAACCTCTGCCTCCCGGGTTCAAGCGATTCTCCTGTCTCAGCCTCCTGAGTAGCTGGAATTACTTGCATCTGCCACTATGCCCTAGGTTAGTCTTTCTAATTGTTCTTTCACTGTGCTGCCATTTTTAGTGGAAACTTCATTGCAAAAAGTGCAAGGTTCTCGTCTGTGGCACTTGAACTGTTTGCTGGCCCTCTAGCTTTTAAGTGTGGTGTATTAATTTAGTCCCTCTCTCAGATGTCCACTGTAAGGTAATGAATTGATGCAATGTTCCAACTAGGAATGCCATTGCCTCTCTGTCTTTGCTTGTTAACAAGAAACCATTCATGATTGAGTAGAAACAACAATAAGTGTTTAGAAAAGTATTAAATGATTGAGGCAGTAAAAAGTGACCCCAAGAAAACTCTAGACCATTCGCACCTGCCATGACTTGTTACCTCTGTGGCCTCTTACCATCTGTGCCTCCTTGGTCACATGTATTGACTCTAGACCACTTTCAGTCTGTCAGCATTTCTCTTCAGTCTATTTAGAGCTTCCTTGAGCCTTCGTTCTCTGGCAAACTTCCTTTATAACGTAAGCAAAATAAGAGAAGATGTACATTCCTTATCACGTGCATGGCATGGACAGGAAGGAGGAACAGAGTTTATCCATGAAAAGTACTGCTGTCAAAAAGGGAATTATGAAATCCTGTTGTATGCGAGGTGTCTCAGAGTTAGCTTTTTTTTTGAAATTATGAAACAAAAACTTATTTCAAAGTGCAAAATGAAAATCTCAGAGAAAGTCAACCTGACCTGAAGCTTATTCATCACTGTACAATGAGTTTTACCATACAATGAGTTTCTTGCCCATGTGACACTGAAGTCACTATAGCACCAGTGTTACTGTTCACTGTAGATTGGACAGTGCTGTGTTTGGGGATTCTGGAGAAATTAAAGTAGGAGAGGACGCGGTCTACTCTCCAGGGCCACACAGTCCAGTGGGAAAGATAGAATTAATAAGCTGAACTCCAGGATTGCAAAGTAAATTCTGTTTTACAGAAGGGGAAGCATTGGGACTGATTTCAACATCTCTGTTGGGGGTGGAGAGACTGAGGCTCTTCTTTGTATCTGCTTCTTCTTCTTCATATGTATCAAGCTAACTTAATGAAGAATGTATACATTGTTCCATATCATACTAAATAATGCAAATAAGTGATACTGTTACAGGCTCAGGGTCACAACCTGGGGCCAAGCTGCACCCTTCTCAAAAGCATCTGGTATATGTGAAGAAGTTGCATATCAGCTACTTGCTCTGATGTACTCAATAGGAGCCCACAAGGTTCTCTGTCTTGGCCTCATTAAGGAGCATTTAAATACCAAAAA
Source organism: Ateles fusciceps (assembly GCA_036589455.1). NCBI lineage: Eukaryota > Metazoa > Chordata > Mammalia > Primates > Atelidae > Ateles > Ateles fusciceps. Next base: position 4,331,372 of record JAZHEH010002229.1, read on the forward strand.
AATCTAGCAAGGCATAGCCCCTGACTGGGTATTAGCCAGCATGATGTCAGGGTGGTTGTAGTTAGAGTACATAGATGGGAAGGCAAATTTTGTAGGGGACTGTCATCAGTACAACCTCCCATTATATATATACTCAGACACGCCCCACATGTGCAAGTTCATAACAGAAAACCCAGCATTTGTGGAGCAGGAGGCTAGAATTCAAGAACATTAGTGAGAGCTTTGTCTCAGGATCATAACTAATTTTGAGGTCAGTTTTTTCAGCAGTCTTTGTTATGTTCAATCTTTTGGCTCTAAAAATTATGTGATGACCGACCTTAGAAAAATTTAACCCAAGTGAGCCAGATCTATTAACATTTTGCTAAATTCTTTGTGGCTTGTAATGGAGTTAAATATGATTGTAAGATTCAAAAATAGGAGTTTTGCTTCATGATTTATCTGAAGGTTCAATTGACTGGACTTGAGTAAATTATTCACCACTTCATTAAAATTCAATAAGACTGAAAGTTTCCGTCGGATGCATTAAGGCGTCTATAGCTAATGAAACGCTACATAGTTGGTGCAGAGGGTGGTTGACTCAATATGGCCTGTGTTAAGTGTATGGAATGCAAATGAGATGTAAATTTTATATTTTACTTTCCATTAACAAAAAATTATTTATGTACACATCAGAGGAGGAAAATTACTTTCAGTAAGGATCTGTGCAGTGGTGATTTTTAATCTCTTAGTGGGAATATATAATATTTTTACAGTACTAGCATAAAAATGTCATTACTGCAGAGAGAGGTCTTAGAGTCTTACAATGATTATCTTTATTGCTTGGAGATAACATTTTAGTCAGTGAGATTTAGTTAACATTCTAATGAAAAGAGCTAATTTGAGAGAAAATTCCTAAGCTAAAATATTTTTAAACAACAAGTTTGTTTACTTTTTCTTCTCTCCTAGAACCTAAATCATGTAAATTATTGGAACAGATGGTACTGAAGATTTGGGCTGTGTGTTACACTTTTAGTAAAGCTAATTTATAAAAAGGCTACCAAAAAAAGTAATAAAATAGACTTAAAGGGCTTCGTGGAGTCCAACTGACTCAGCTGAGCTTGTTTTCTTGACAAAATCAGTGTCAAAGCTAAATTTATACGTTGCAGCTTCTGCTTGACCCTCTGGTCGTGTGAGCACTATTATTAATATCTCCTAGCACTTTCAGTCACAAGCTGGTAACTACATTTGTGAATCGCTCTCCCGTTGGCTTTTTTATGGTTAAATACATTTCCATTTTCAGACTCTATTTCCAGATCTCTGCAAGCTTCAAAACAGCCCTACTTGGTGCCTAGCTGAAGTTGTAGCTCCCATTAATTCAGGTGATTCTGTGATAGCTGCTTTCCTCAGAACAAGTCTCATTCTCCTTTCACACTTTTTCTCAAAATGAAACATTCAAAGGCTCCTGCTTCCATATGTTGCATGAACATTATTTGGCACTGTCCTTCATGTTATTCTCAAGACACTTTCCAACTTGCCCATTTCCCTTTCAATATCAAAATTAGCCACCGCATTCCAGGAGCAGCTGGGTGTGCAGGGACCAGATGCATTCAGGAACGGACCCTCAGAACAAGAGCGGTTCTTAACCATTTGAGGACCCCTTTTGAGAATCGAAGCCCTTGAATCTCTCCACCAGAACTCAGAGGTACAATCTCAGGGGATTCCTGGGCTTGATTGTAGTTCATTCATAAACTGTACCTTCTGGGGCAGTGGATCAAGAACCTTGGCTCTGCTGTGGTGAGGCTGTAGATGGGAATAATTGAGGAAACTTTTTAATAACCGCATACACTTGTACGAGCCTCAGGTATAAGGCAGAGAATTTGGGGGATTTGCAACTGAGGAGTTTATTATTTTAGAGATCAGATTTTGAAACTGTTTTTCAATTATAATCACCCATGTGGATTTTTGTGAGAATCCAACTTCATTTTAAAAAATGTATTTAGCTGGCTTTTCCCTGAATTGACTTGTTCAGACATGTTAGTTCTTTTAAGATGACGTGCTCATGAGATTTTAAAAATAGCCACCAGGCCCCATGCCCAGCTGGGTTCTCTATTGGCGTTGGTTGGATAAAGAGTCCCCCGATTGGCTTGATTTGGGAATAACTTCAGCCTGGTAGAAAGTAAAACAGACATGTGTTTCAACCACTGGTCCTAATGTAATTTTTTCAATGTTTGTTTGCGGAATTTATGACATCTTTGAAAATACAGAAATGACGGTGGAGGGGAATGTGTCAGTTTATGAACTTGCCATTTAACCAGATAATTGGGCAAAATATTTTACAAGGAGTATTCTCATGAGCAGTACGAAGTCAGGGATAACCATGTCCATGTGCATTTGTGTCTTTCCATAGTGTTAGACTTTTACTGATGCTATTTCGGTCACAAAAGCCAGGAGCTGCGTGGAATTGCAAGGAGGCAATTCTCCCTAGTACTTTCTGTTCACTCGGTAGTCAGAGCTGCAGGCACACAAGCCACTTCACAAGTCAGTTGTATTGCAAACCATACTTAATAGTATACCTAATCAATAGGTAAGTGTTACAGCTCAAACATTTCACAGCAAACAAAGTAACATATAACATCAAGAGAAAAGGGAGAAGAAGAAGGGTTAACAAACCAGTCCAGGGAGACTGGGAGAGCAACAAAGACACAAAGAATCCCGGTCTGGGCCAGGCGAGGGATCCCCAGGTTTTGCAAGGAAGAGTCTTTGGTTGGGGCAGTGCCTTCCCAGCAAATGCCAGGTGCTAATCACAATTGACAGCAAGACAGTATCAGTTAAGATGGCCATTTCGAGCTACTGATGTGTAGCTCTTTTTATGGCCACGGAGTCCTCTGGTGAGGACTGATAGTGACAGAATGTGCTTGTTTTTGCCCTTATCTGGTGGATGCAGATTTTATTTATTAAACATAACATCTTGTCCCTGTTGGCAAAGTGCCCTATGAAATGTAAGGTGGAGTTGTTTTCTAAGATGGGGTTACCCATGTCAAGGGTGCTGTATACATGTGCTCGATCCTACTAGGCATGCTTTAATCTTCAAGTTTTCTTCCTCTTTTTGATATCTCCATCTTCATTGAGTCTACTTTACCCTCCTACTAGACGTGTATTATCTTGGTTCTGTTCACACTTTGTCAGTCATTCCTGTTAGAACATTCTGAGTAGTTTGAGAGGTGAATGTAGACTGAGGTTTTGACACTAATGAGGATCCTTAGGGAAAGTGAAGGGGTGGAGGGGACAGACTGGCCCTGGTGAAGTGGGTGGCCTCAGATGAGTTTTTCCTGATGGTCTAAGATGCTGTGGGCCTCGCCTGTAATCCTAGCACTCTGGGAGGCTAAGGTGGGCAGATCACGAGGTCAGGAGCTCGAGACCATCCTGGCTAACACGGTGAAACCCCGTCTCTACTAAAAATCCAAAAAAAAAAATTAGCTGGGTGTGGCAGCATGCACTTATAGTCCCAACTACCTGAGAGGCTGAGATAGGAGAATCGCCTGAAGCCAGGAGGCAGAGATTACGGTGAGCCAAGATTGTGCCATTGCACTCAAGCCTGGGAAACAGAGTGAGACTCCATCTCAAAAAAAAAAAAAAAAAGATGTTGTGGGCTTTAGCTCCGTAGCACACAGAACTTGTGTTTGAGCCTGATAGTGAATTCAAGTCCAGAGACCCTGATACGTTGGATTGCCGGTTGCATTTTACAAAGAATGGTGGACTTCCAAACTTACAGTGACCACTGTTGATTTTTACTGACATGACAATTATGCTAGAGCCTCTAAGGTGGCAGACCTGAAGTCTTGCTCTTCTCTTTGATTTGGGGGGAATAAGGCAGACGATAGGCATCTGTTGGTTAAGAATGTGTTTGTCACTCTGCCTCTTCCTCTTTGCCTCAGTGACCTTGTTCTCCTTGTAGGTTATGGCCACACCGTGCCCTTGTCAGATGGGGGTAAGGCCTTCTGCATCATCTACTCCGTCATCGGCATTCCCCTTCACCCTCCTGTTCCTGACAGCTGTGGTCCAGCGCATCACCGTGCACGTCACCCGCAGGCCCGTCCCTCTACTTCCACATCCGCTGGGGCTTCTCCAAGCAGGTGGTGGCCATTGTCCACGCCGTGCTTCTCGGGTTTATCACTGTGTCCTGCTTCTTTTTCATCCCGGCTGCTGTCTTCTCTGTCCTGGAGGATGACTGGAACTTCCTAGAATCCTTTTATTTTTGTTTTATTTCCCTGAGCACCATTGGCCTAGGGGGATTATGTGCCTGGCGAAGGCTACAATCAAAAATTCAGAGAGCTCTATAAGATTGGGATCACATGTGAGTATCATGGCTTCCTATCTGCTCCTTCTGTCTCTGTTTTGCCATTGCAAGCTCCGCCTCACCTCCCGGTGAGGAGTCATTTATAAAAGTGCTGATTGCTTTCTTGTTGAGAAGTTTTCTGAATTTACCACCTTCTCAACCATTTCATTTTACGATTTCCTTCAAAACTCTTTATGCAAAAATTCATTACTGGTTACTTTTCTCAGTCACCTTAAAATTACAGATCAATTTATTACTAATAATGTAGGCATTATAAATGACAGTGCAAAAATACATCATACAGCATGTACTTGAAAACCAACTGTTAATTAAAAAAAAAAAAGGATTGTTCTACTTTATTAAATATTTTAAGCCCAAAAAACTAGGCGTTGGATAGAGCTTGTTATCAATCATGCTCTTTAATTTACCAAAAAAGTCTTAAAAGAGCTGCTTACCTCATGTGTCCATCTGGTTTGTTTTCGAAGAAGTTAGACTCTCTTAACTGTTTCCAGAATTTTATATGTGGAAAATAATATGGGCATTAAAATTCAGATGGCCAGGAATTTATACTTTTTAGCAGTTTTCATTTTAAATTCAATATAATATCATAGAAACCCATTTTCAAGAAACTATTCATTTCTGTGTGAGCCTTCCTGTCCTTTTCCAGATGCACAGAATTGCAGTTATAATGTACCTACTGTTTTCATTTCTGCCTTGCCTTCTTAAGAATTTTTCAATTTATGACTCGGCTCAGGTCATGTTTTCTAGGAAATTATAGCAGATACTCAAGCAGCCAGATGCTCTGTCTTGGCCCTGTCTTGTAATTCTTAACTCTACAAAATGCTTAGTTGAATTGTGTTTGACACAAAATACATGTGAAATGTATTTTGACATTTCCATTAAGCCACAGGCTCAGCCAAAACAAAGACTTTACTCATAAATCCCCAATGCTTTGAACAGTGCCTGGCATACAAGTTCAACAGGTTTTTTTTTTTTTTTTTGCCAAATACTTACTAGGATGATTTTATATTTCCTGTAGCTACCATAAGCATTATTTTTAGAGCCCATATGATAGTCACCAGGTGGCCATACCAGAATCCAGCCATGCCTCTATTGCTCACTGTTTAGGTTTCTTCTAATTCAGGGGTATTATAAATGACACGGTAGAGAATATTTTTGTATATGTACACATTTCTTACTTTGATATTCTTCCAAGAAATGAGATTGCTGGTGAATACGCCTTTTTGTGACTCATAGAACATAATGGCCTGGTGCTTTCCAAATGTTATGAGTTGACACTGTCACCAGCATTATCTGAATATGACAGTTGCAGCACTCCTGGGTGGTGTTGGCCAGTAGCATTAGAAATGTTTTTTGTGTATGTGAGTTTCATAGCCAAGTAAACATTATCTTAACTTTCTCTTCATATAATAGGTGATTGTTTTATTTTATTTTATTTTGTGACTTAGGGAAATAAATAGAATGTTTCTGTAACTATGTTTGCAGCTACAACAATTTTCTCTGATATAAATTGTCTTCTGATTAACCCAAGAATCAGAAGACAATCTGACTGTAGATTTTGATAACATTATTATGCATTTTATATTATATAAAACACTGAGGAAATTAAGTGGTTGGGCAAAATTTTATTTTTTCAGTTTTTGCCTGAAACCCCATGGCTTTTTTTGTCAGCATTCAAGAGTTTGACTAAATAATAATAAAGGAGGCCAGGCACCGTGGCTCATGCCCGTAATCCTAGTACTTTGGGAGGCTGAGGCAGGCAGATCACTTGAGGCCAGGAGTTCGAGACCAGCCTGGCCAAAAATTTTATTTTGCCCAACCACTCAACTTCCTCAGTGTTTCATATAATACTAAATCCTAGCATAACATTTTATCACTTCTTACAATGTGGATCTTTTTTAAAAAGCAATATACATAGTTAATTTATGTTTTGAGCATCAAGAACTTCAGTATCTAATAAATGAATGTTCCAAAGATATATTAGATGCGGGCAGGATAAAAATCTCACAGTTTTTGCCTGAAGCCCCATGGGTATTTTTGTCAGCATTCAAGAGTTTGACTAAATAATAATAAAGGAGGCCGGGTGCAGTGGCTCATGCCTGTAATCCTAGTACTGTGGGAGGCTGAGGCAGGCAGATCACTTGAGGCCAGGAGTTAGAGACCAGCCTGTCCAATATGGTAAAACACCGTCTCTACTAAAAATACAAAAATTAGCTGGAAATTACTTGAACCTAGGAGGCGGAAGTTGCAGTGAGCCGACATTATGCCACTGTACTCCAGCCTGGGTGACGGAGTGAGACTCCATCTCAAATAACAATAATAATAATAAAGGAAAAGACACAGATCCATCAATTAGTCTAACAACAATGTCATTACTATTTTTAAACTACAGGAGAGCACACTGAATGCACGATAATGTTATCAAAATCTGTAGTCAGATTCTGAAGATACTAAAACTTTGTATTCTTGGGTTAATCAGCCTCCTTGTTCCTGTTATGCTGTCAATTCTAGCTTCCCTGCTTCGTACATTTTTGAAAATCTTTCTAAAATGTTTTACCACTGTGACATGAAATTGGAAGTTTTGTTATTCTTGAAGTTTTCACCTTCACATTTCTGTTCCTTTTTATGATGAATTCTTTTTTCTGAAAACTAATTTTTAAAATGATGGAAGGAATTTTAAATCACCATTTCCCATGACAGATTCCAAGCAATAGCATTTTATCTGAGTCAACAGTTATCCTTTATTTTCTCAGTAAGAAGCTGGTAGTGTGAAGAGTCCATGTGTCCAAAAATGACTGGGAGGTAATGGAGAGCTTGGCTTTGCTGCTGGATATAGGTGCAAATGTAGATAGCCATGCACAAGGACCTATTTAATATTGACATCCATTCTTAAATTTTTGATTTAGTTTAGTGTATTAGTCCATTTTCATGCTGCTGATAAAGACATACTTGAGACTGGGCAATGTACAAAAGAAAAGTTTAATGGACTTACAGTTCCACGTGGCTGGGGAAGCCTCACAATCATGGTAGAAGGCAAGGAGGAGCAAGTCACATCTTACATGGATGGTAGCAGGCAAAGAGAGAGAGAGAGGGTGTGCAGGGTAACTCCTCTTTTTTTTTTTTAATTTGTTTTTCAATGCATGAGACAGAGTTCTCTGTATTGCCCAGGCTGGCCTCAAACACTTAGCTTTGCCTCCTCAAGCACCAGGACAACTGGCCTTACCCACCGCAGCTCCCAGGAAGTCCTCTTTTCAAAACTGTCAGATCTCATGAGACTTATTCACTATCATGAGAACAGCAGGGAAAGACCTGCCCCCGTGATTCAACTACCTCCCACCAGGTTCCTCCAACAACACATGGGAATTCAAGATGAGATCTGGGTGGGGACACAGGCAAACCATAGCATTTAGACTGCAATTTCTATGACTAAACTCTTATTCTATAGTAGAAATTTTAAGAGTACTGAGTGCTTAAAAAGATATGAAGCTTTCTTCCAAGCACCCCATGATAAAACGAAAACTTTTTTAAAACATCACTGATTTTAAAGCAGAGGCGGTAAGTCTTCCTTGCATGCAAGATCACACTTGGGTAAGTTCAGTATGTCATATGCCTTTAGTAATGCCACATCAGCACCAAGTATTTTTTTTTCCTCAAAAATTGCAATCTGTGATTCTAACTAATCCAAGTTCATAGGAGATTAAATCATTCTTTGTTATCTTTCACTCTTTAATAATGAGTAGTTCCCCTTTGAGCCATGGACTTAAAAACACTCCTAAAAATTAAAAAACTGGCAATAGTTTATTCCTTAACAGACACTGTGTTGGCACGAGGTGGGGAGGTAAGTCACTCGCTACTTGATTTATCTATGTTGAGATCACACTGAGATACTGTCCGTTTCTCACACAGGTTACCTGCTACTTGGCCTTATTGCCATGCTGGTAGTTTTGGAAACCTTCTGTGAACTCCATGAGCTGAAAAAATTCAGAAAAATGTTCTATGTGAAGAAGGACAAGGACGAGGATCAAGTGCACATCATAGAGCATGACCAGCTGTCCTTCTCCTCGATCACAGACCAGGCAGCTGGTATGAAGGAGGACCAGAAGCAAAATGAGCCTTTTGTGGCCACTCAGTCATCTGCCTGCGTGGATGGCCCTGCAAACCATTGAGGGTAGAATTTGCTGCATTATCCTATAGCATCAGTGTCAGGGTGCAAGAAAAGGCTTAAGTATGTTCATTTTTATCAGAATGCAAAAGCAAAAATGATGTCACTTTAAGAAATATCTACTGTTTGCAATGTCTTATTAAACAAAAATGGAACAAAGAAGCTGTGACCCTGGCAGGATGTCTAACATGTGAGGAAATGGGATGTGCCCCTAAAATTCATATGTGACAAAATTACCTAGACCTTATGTAGGAGGAGAATACTTGAAGCAGTATGCTGTTGGGGTTAGAAGCAGATTTTATACTTTTAACTGGAATCTTTGGGGTTTGCATTTAAATCATTTAGCTGATGGCTAAATAGCAAAATTTATATTTAGAAGCAAAAAAAAGCATAGAGATGTGTTTTATAAATAGGCTTATGTGTACTGGTTTGCATGTGCCCATCCAAAATGATTATTTTTATAGAATCTAAGTTAAACTTACTATTTATAATGCATAGGTAACCATTAACTATGTACATATAAAGTATAAATATGTTTATATTCTGTACATATGGTTTAGGTCACCAGATCCCAGTGTACTTCTTAAACCAAGATTGTAGATATTCTGTTTCTTTTGATTTCTCTTTATACTAAAGGATCTAGAGTTGCTACAATAAAATAAGGAGAATAATAAACTTGAGAGTGAAAAATCATACTATTCTGCTGCAATAAATTTCTATCCTCTTGCAATAGAATGGTGTCAGATGTCTTAACATGTTTATAAACTTTTTTTGGAATTGAACAAATTATGAATAGGATTTATAAAAAGATTAAGATACTTTATTTGGAAAGTACATTGTGATTTGCAGCCACCTAGTTCTAAAGCACAGAACTTAAACACAAATCCCTAAATGAACAGCTTATGTTGCATTAATCTGAGAATTTTAAATGTAGATGCTAAAATAAATAAAAATCACAGTTGGTTGTAATTTTATGCTTTCATATATCAGGAGTGTGCCTCTATGTGGAATATATAGATATATGAAGGAATACACACACACACACACATATATATATATGAATATATATGTGTGTGTGTATATATATACATGAGAGAGAGATCTCTATATTGCCCAAGCTGGCCTCAAACACTTACCTTTGCCTCCTCAAGCACCAGGACAACTGTGTGTGTACACACACACACACACACACACACACACACACACACACATATATATATATATATATATATACACTCCTTCATGGAAAACATAAAGGTCACATTTAGATGATGTACACAGGATATGATTAAGGATTTTAGAAGAGAAAATGAGAAAACCCCTGTGTAATAATGAAAGCTCAATGACCCTCCTAATGGAGCCTTACCTTTCATGGGTAGCTGACCAGGACTTGGTGTTTGAGGGGTTGGTAAAAATCACTGCAAAATCCGCGCCTTCTGATGAGCCGGCCAAGCACTCTGATCGTGGGGCAGTCCTCCTGACAGTGCGTTGCTCACTCAGTAAACATCTACCTTCTGTACCATGTGCTGCCATGAGCCAATCATTACCAGCTGCAGGGCAAAGAGAAAAGTTTGCTGAAAAGTCAACTCAGAAAAAAGGCAGATTAATGAGAAAAGGCATCACATTTATTACTACCATGCATGCAGAAAGAATTACAGAGTGATTGTCCAATGTCTCAATGGGGGTTCAGATGCTTAAATTGCTTACTGATTAGAGGAAAGGGAGATGAAAAAATGTACGTGATTTTAGAGGGAAAGTATATGATTTTTAGAGGAATCCAAGCGTGCTGCCCTGAAAGCATATTTCCTCCCTGCTGACCATGTCTCTGCAATGGAAAACTGCTGTCATGAGGGGCAGATCACTGGTTAAGGGTAGAATAGAGAATCCTTGGGGAATAGGGGGATGCATCATGGCCATAACTGGGTCTGCAAACATTCCTGATGGTCACAAAGCTTGGTGTGGTGCAAAGTCCTGAGGTGCTGATGAATATAAATCACCGAAATTGGATTACGCTTGGACAGTGTTATTCTATATTATGCAATATAGGAAAAAATAATAGACTGGTTTGCCACAGCTGCTTGGCTCTAACATGAGAGGGAAGTTCAAAGTCCAGAAAATGAGGAAGTACATGAAGAAAAACTTCTGAATCAGATGTCATTAATAAGTAATAGAGTTTAGTACTTAATTTTAGGAACTGGTATGAATCCGCGGAGAACACATTAAACCTTAATGCCCTTCAAATTGTTGTTGTTAATGTGAAGAGTGAAGCAGAAAAGTAGGATCAAGTTTTGCCTCGACCCTCACTCCAGCAGGCAGGAAATGTAAGGGAGGATGTCTTCCCCAGGGTTTCTTTTGTATTTGTCCAATGCTGCTGCCCTTTGTTTCCCCCAAGAGAAGTGAGCTTGGTCAACCAGGAGGACCTCTGGGTCAGCCCCTCAGAGAACAGAAACAGGGCTTGCTGCAGGCGTGACAAGGAGGTGGAAGATGGATGGTGTAGCTAAGCCAGAACTGACATTGGGAACACTTTAGTTGGAAGAGAGAGAGTGGGAAGTTGACGATAAGTAAATACTACAGGATTCTGGGTGATGAGTACAAGCTGAACTCACCTGCTTAGCTGGAGTCTTCAAGACTGAGTTCCTAAGATGCCTAGGGAATGCCCTCAGGGTAGAACAGCAGCAGGAAGCCTTGTCGTTCCAGGGCATGGTACTGTGTGTGAACTTAAATGTGATGTGTCTGGTAGAGATGTTGATTTCAAAGTAGTGGATACACTCCATGGAAGGAGAGAACAGACAGTATCTCAGAGTGGGAGTTCCTAACCTCTCAGAAACCCAAAGGAGGAGAGACCAAGGGATGAAGGTAGTCTTTTTTTTTTTTTTTTTTGCCCCACCGCGCTGCCCCACCCTCCTCCCCGGAGGTAGTCTTTAAATGAATCTTGTAAAAGAGGTTCCTAGGACAGATAAAATTTGGGCCAGTTCACTCCATTTATGACACTGGTTTATTTCTATAGTAATCACACCCCTAAGATATTTTTTAAGTGTTTGTTCAAAAGTTGAAGAAGAAGACAAGTGGGAGAAAAAGAAACATTTTCTGAAGACAGAAATTTGGTAGGACTTCAGAAAAAACAAAATCAAGTAATGTCTAGATGACTGACATGGGTTCACTTTTTATTTTTTTTAACCTGAAAAAAAAATCACACTCATACTTTCTCAAAACCAGCTTAATGGGCCTTTTGGAAAATGAATGAGGCAATACTTGAGGTCTGGAGACCTCAAGATAACTGAAATAGTCAATGCAAAACCTTTTCATCTCTTTAAAGTTATCACTAGTACACTAACCTCTTACTAAAAGCAGCTATATGCCTCAAAGAAGAAAAATTTTAAATTGGTACAAGCACACGTTAGAGAATCAGAATAGGATTATCTGTCTCTTATTCAGAATTCAGTGAGAGCAGAGCTTCCTGATTGTGTGGCATAATACATTTATTTTGCTATTTGTTGTTGTCAAAGCCTCCATGCTGAGAAGAGCTATGATAAACACTGATATCATCAATTTAGGAAGGTAGTCCCTTTAGGATGTAATTTCAGAAATGTACATATGGCAAATTTAGAAACAAAAATTTCTTAGTAACTGATAGCTGAAATTGAAATGAGACAGTATTTATCATTTACTTTATTTGAATATGCTCAGTAACGTTTCAAATCTGTCTCTGTAGTATGTTTAAGATTTTCCTATGGTTACTTTTTTAAAATTCTGCAAGAGTTTTACATTGTGGAAATTTGGTGCATCTAAGCCTTTTGTGTGAGGCAAGACATAAAATTGCTGAAGTCAATTTTCCTAATATCCCTCTTACGTAATATGTACTGTCAGGCAAACCAGCTTTTTGGAGTGCAGTAAGGAACCCAGAAGTAAATAAAGATGCTTTTTAAAGTATTTTTCATTCCCTGGTAGGAAAGCACATTTAATAAGAAGTAAACCCCTCTCTTTGCTTCACTCAGAGCCTACATATACTTACTTTGCAGAGAGTTCTAATAAAATGATTACTCTGTTTTCCAACCCACAGAAAATAAAGGAGAGAGCTGTATTAAAAGGAAAATTTCAGGCAAAATTAATTCAGCAGAGTTTATCTGAGCATTAAAGGATTCATGAATTAGATAGCATTCAACCCTGAAGAGGTTCAGAGAGCTTCACTCTAGCAGCAAGAACATCAGGGTTTTATAGGCTGAACATGCAAGCAAAGCAAAGCAACTGCTTGATTTGCTAGGGCTAAGTATTTGTCTTAATTGAGTATGATCTACTGGAAAGTCCCTGGGCTTGTTGGTGGTTTCTGACTGGTAAAGGGTTTTCTTTTTCACTGTTTATATTGAATTGAGTTTGGTTGGATTTCCTTACCTAGGAACCAAAGGGCTCTAGGACCATCTCAGCCTAATGGCATCTCAATTATTTTAACAATTGCTACTCAAATTTTGTGTTGACATAAATGACATTACAATTTTTGGTGATACAATTTAAAAAATGTAAAAGTCTTCATATGCAACTTGGCAATAATTACTGTGCAATCACTTAGGCAGCCTTAAAATAGTAGGTAGTCTCTCAGTTTCCGTAAAAGCATCTAGAGTACTTGCACCATTCCCTTAGCATCCTGCAGCACTCAGAGTCTGAGTAGAACAGTCTCACCACTGTTTTTTATACTGAGAAGGAGAAATGGTCACATCCTCCAGATGCATGGCAACCTATCTTACTGAAAGCAACTTTTAACTAAGTGTGGAGCCTCACTTACATGTTAGCATGGCAGCTCCTATGCTCCTCTCAAAGGAGGTGGCATAGTGTACTCAGAGCCACAAACCACACACAGGTGGCCTAGCAAATTTTTACCAATGTGCAAAATCCACATTTTAAGCCGATTGTCAGAAACAAATACTTGGTGCCGCAAAGAAGAACTAGCACTCAGGCAAAAAGTTTTCTCAGCAAGGCAATTTACTTCTGCACAAGGGTGCTGCCTGCATCAGTCACAATCACAAGAGCACACCACACAAGGAGAGAAGGGGTTTTTATCCTTAATGCAGTTCCTGTCCTTGTGTCCTTCTCCTATTGGCTAGGTTGGACTGTGCCATCGAAGCTGATCCTGATTGGCTAAGGTTTGAACTTTTCTACATATGGTTAATGCATGATTTGTAAGGTGAGTATGGTCTGTCCATTATAGTACAAGGCATATCTGGACATGTCTGGGCATACCAGGGCATGACTAGAGCAGGAGGGTTGTTTGCAGGTTGGAGACAAGAGTACAAGGAGGTTGGGCTTTTGAGCAAAGGATAAGAACATTATGCAATTAAACCTTTTGAAGAGGAATTTATTATTCCTAATACAATGATTACAAAGTATGAATACACACTTGTAGAAAAACATGGCTTTTCCACATTGGTAAAAATTTGTAAGTGAGGCTCCAGACTTAGTTAATTCTCTTCTAGATCAGGAAAAAGACCTAGAAAGGAAACATATGCAGAGAAGAGCAGCCAGTGTGTCAACAGCCCAACAGGAAAGGCAGCCAGAAACCCTGCAGGGCAGACCCAGCCTAAGAAGACAGGCAGGGGCAAGTGGCCTCCAAGAACAGCACATTTCTTTTGATGTTATTTCAGTAACACAATTTTCGTGACAACATTAAACTATGTGTATCCAGCTAGAGTAAGCGAATAGTGTTTCCATACAGAATGACTAAAATTTATTCTAAGATGTTTCCTTTTTAAGTGGTAATTCCTTTTGTCTAGAAAATTCCCTTAGGCTGAGCATCTTGTCTTCCACCATAAAGTAACTTGCTGTCTCCATATGAAGATGACACTACTGCTAAAATCTTGCATAAAAAATAATATGTCTATGTTATTTATTTTAGGTGAAGAAATTAGCTAAGTTTTGAGAGTCTTTTCATCCTCTTGGTTTTATTATTTATATAAATGATTGTAAGCCAAAAAGCATCTGACACAGGTTCAATCAATTTAGTTTATTTTGTCAAGGTTGAGAACAAGCCTGTGACACAGCCTCAGGAGGTCCTGGTGACATATGTCCCAGCTGATTGAACTGCTGCCTCATTTTATATGTTTTAGGGAGACATAAGACATCAACCAATACATGTAAGATATACATCGGTTTGGTCTGGAAAAACAGGACAACTCAGGATGGGCAGGCTCCTAGGTCATAGGTGGATTCAAAGGTTTTCCTGATTGACGACTAGTTGAAAAAGTTTATCTAAGACCCAGAGTCAATAGAAGTATGTGTTTGGATTAAAATAAGAGGTCATAGAGATCAGGGTTCTTATTTTGCAGGTAAAATCTCCTGGTAGCAGGCTTCTGAGAGACTGGATTGTAAATGTTTCCTATCAGACTTAAAAAGGTGCCAGACTTAGCTAATTCTCTCCTAGACCAGAAAAAAAATACCTTGAAAAGGAAGAGGGTAGAGAGATCCAAGATGGCCAATTAGCAGCAGCTCAGGATTGTAGCTCCCACTGAAAGCGCAGAGAGTGAGTGGATGCCACACTTTCAGATGAATTTTTATTGCCCACAGACCAAGAGATTCTTGGCAGAGGAGCCCCATGGGTCGCCAGTGCGACTCTTTTGGCAGGCGCGGCTGTTTTGCAGGTGCCCTGGCGCAGCGGTTCTCAGTCCGGAGTATACGGGACTGAGCGCCCTTTGGTTGGCATTTGGAGCTCCAGGAAGGCAGAGTCTCCCATTCAGCTGATTGAAAAGGGGACTGAAGCAGGGGAACCAGACCGGGAGATTCCCAGGCAGAAAAGCGCCACGAATCTTAACGCCGCTGTTTCAGCCTGCGTAGTGGGTCGCCACAGGGGAAGGCTGGTCCCCCTCCACAAAAAAAAAAAAAACAAAACAAAAAACCAGCAGTTGGAACTGCTGAAGATTGAGAGTTTCACAGCAAGTACAGCTGAACCCGGGAAGGTCCAGCTTTGTGGGGGAGGGGCATCCACCAAAGGAAAACTAAGAAACAGAAAAAACTTTACCACCAACAAGCTGGACGTCCACTCAGAGACCTAATCTGAAAGTTAGCAATTACACAGACGACAGGTGGATAAATCCATAAAGATGGGAAGAAACCAGCGTAAAAAGGCTGAAAACACCCAAAATCAGAATGCCTCTCCTCCTACAGAGGATTGCAGTGCCTCATCACCAATTGAACAAGGCCTGATTGAGAATGAATGTGAGGAATCAATAGAATCAGGCTTCAGAAGGTGGATAATGAGAAACTTCTGTGAGCTAAAAGAACATGTTCTAGCCCAATGCAAGGAGACTAAGAACCTTGAAAAAACGTTTGACGAAATGTTAACGAGAATGGACAGTTTAGAAAGGAATATAAGTGAATTAATGGAGCTGAAAAACGCAATACGAGAACTTCACGAAGTATGCACAAGTCTTAACAGTCGAATTGATCAAGCAGAAGAAAGGATTTCAGAGATCGAAGACCAACTTAACGAAATAAAACGAGAAGACAAGATTAGAGAAAAAGGGTAAAAAGGAATGAGCAAAGTCTCCAAGAAATATGGGACTATGTGAAAAGACCTAATCTACGTTCGATAGGTGTAGCTGAATGTGACGAAGAGAATGAATCCAAGCTGGAAAATATTTTTCAGGATATTATCCAGGAAAACTTTCCTAACCTAGCAAGGCAAGACATTACCCAACTCCAGGTAATACAGAGAACACCACAAAGATATTCCTCAAAAAGAGCAACCCCAAGGCACATAATCATTAGATTCATCAGGGTTGAAACAAAGGAGAAAATACTACGGGCAGCCAGAGAGAAAGGTCAGGTTACCCACAAGGGGGAAGCCTATCAGACTCACAGCACATCTCTCAGCAGAAACCCTACAAGCCAGAAGAGAGTGGGGGCCAATATTCAACATCCTTAAAGAAAAGAACTTTTCAACCCAGAATTTCATATCCAGCCAAACTAAGTTTCATAAGTGAAGGAAAAATACAATTTTTTACCAACAAGCAAGTACTCAGAGATTTCATTAGCACCAGGCCTGCTTTACAAGAGCTTCTGAAAGAGGCACTATATACAGAAAGGAACAACCAGTATCAGCCATTCCAAAAAACCCATTGGTAAGCTGCATCCAGACCCATCTCATATGCAAGGATATACAGAGACTCAAATCAAAGGGATGGAGGAAGATTTGCCAACCAAATGGAGAGCAAAAAAAAAAAAAAAAAAAAAGCAGGAGTCGCAATTCTCATCTCTGATAAAATAGACTTTAAAGTAATAGAAACCAAAAGAGATAAGAAGGACATTGTGTAATGGTAGAGGGATCAATGTAACGGGAAGAGCTAACGATCCTAAGTCTATGTGCACCCAATATAGGAGCACCCAGATACATAGGGCAACTTCTTGGTGACTTACAAAGAGACTTGGACTCCCACACAATAATAGTGGGGAGACTTTAACATTACATTGTCAATATTGGACAGATGAATAAGACAGAAGGTTAACAAGGATACCCGGGACTTGAGCTTAGACCTCGAACAAGTAAACTTAATAAATATTTACAGAACTCTCTACTCCATATCCACAAAAGATACATTTTTTTTCAGTAACACATCACATTTATTCTAAAAGTGACCTCATGGTTGGGAGTAAATCACTCCCCCAGCAATTGCATAGCATTTATAGGTTTAAATGAAATATTGGTTGGCTGTTTGTTTGTTATTTTCCTCCCTTATTCCTTCCTGTCTCCATTGTATAACACAATTATTAGTATAAAAGAGCTTTTTAATATCCATTTCTAGACTGCATTCTAGCCTGGGCAATAGAGCAAGATTCCCGTTCTCTCTCCCTCTTTTTCTTCTTCTTTTTCTCTTTCTTTCATTCTCTTTTTCTCCTTCTTTCTCTCTTTCTCTCTTTCTTTTCTTTCTAAAAAAAAAAAAGGAAGAGGATTCTCTACAGAGTGTAGATTCTTCCCACAGGAGACAGCTTTGCAGGGTCATTTCAAAATATATCAAAGAAATATATTTTGGGGTAAAATATTTCTATTGCTTTCAGAGCCTGCGGTCATGTCAGCATCTTATTGCTACACAGAGTCGGCTTCATCAGACTTAAGGCCTCTGTTTCAATGTTAATGCTGGTCAGCGGTGTGTGAATTCCTTTCATGGAGGCATGTCCAACCACTCACTTCCATCACAGCCTGAACTAGTGTTTCAGCTCAACTTTGGAAGGCCCTTGGCTAAGAGGAAAGGTCCATTCAGCAGGTTGGGGGGGCTTAGAATTGTATCTTTGGTTTACATTTCATGTATAAATGCAAATATAAGTATTTTCACACACATAACTCAGCATTTAATTTTCACTTCTAAGCAATGATGAGACATCCCAGAGCCCATCAGCCACCAGGTATTCAGACCTTCCAACTAGTCCATGGGTGTTCAAAGACATCAGCCTAGTTTACCCCAAACTCCTGCCTTACCTTGTTCTTGCTCTGCACAAACATCTTTGGTTTAAATTGCTGCATTCATTTTGGATAAGTGCCCTTTTTTCTGTGCTCCCTTGCATAACGAAAGCTTTCCTCTAAGTGGTTGTTACCAACTTAGTACATGGTGTGATGCACTGCAATTTAGGACAGTGTGACCTTAAAAACTGGAAGCAAGCCTATTCTCACCCATTCAGCAGTGACCAAGCTAGATTTTAAAGGTCACTGTAATTTACGGCACGTGCTATAACTGACAGAACTCTGTTAAAAAGTAAAATAATAGACTGCCTTTTTGTCACAGTCTATCATTTTTCCCTCAGAATTTGGGCAGCCTGAGAAGGAGGTCCAGCTGCCCCAGGGACCCCTGTCTTGGGTGAGTGAAGGAGAGTGAACATGGCATGGGCGGAGCCAGACATTGACACCACACATTCTGTTGGTGACTCCCTCCAAAAGGGGCACTGGCTGGAGAAGGATGATAGCACAGTGGGTCAGTATGGAAACCTAGCTGTGCCACCTAGAACACTTCTCAGACCACCGTGGAGGGTCTTAAAGAGCCTAATCACCTACAGTCACATTTGTTTTCTTTCCAGCTGATCATCTGTGTTATTATGTCTGTAGATTTCAAGGTTCCATGGCTATATCTAAGGCAAAAAGAGAAGTATTTTATGAGTGTTACACAGAATATCTGGACAAGTGATTGTGAAGTAGCTTTTTACCCAAGTTGTAAAATGAAAACATCCTGTCTATTTATTTCCCTTAGTACATAATATGTAAAAGGTCCAGTTGCAAGATCCCACTCAGACCCAGTCAAAACCAATGAGAATGGCAAGACCCCATCTCTACAAACAATTTTAAAAATAGCCGGCTGTGGTGGTGCACACTCAGGAGGTTGAGGTGGGAGGACCACTTCAACCCAGAAGTCAAGTCTATAGTGAGCTGTAATGGTGCCCCTGCACTCCAGCCTGAGCAACTCAAACAACAACAAAATAACCCCACAAATTAAAAAAAATTGGCCCAACATGGTGCCATGTGCCATTAGTCCCAGCTACTCGGAGGCAGGAAGATGGCCTGAGCCTAGGAATTCAAGGTGGAAATGAGCTATGATTATGCCACTGCACCCCAGCCTGGACAACACAGCAAGACCCCTGTCTCTGAAAGAAAAATGAAAACACCCACTGAGAAGAGGTGAATGTGAATACCTGTGAACCAAGGAAAAAGAAGATGCAATCACTGAGGCTACAGAAAGAATGTCGAGCTCACTGAATAAGTGAACACTCTTAAGGACAACTTTAAAAATTCAATGTAAGCTACTACATTTATTTAAAAGCTTGGACTTATTAATTTTCTTAAATTCTAAGCAATGACTAAAAATCAGTATTCTGTCACAACTGTAAATAACATAACAGCGAATCATTATCTTCATGGGTAAATAGAATCTGTGTGTGTGCAAACAATTCAATGTAACTTTACACACTTAAGTTATGGGCTGGCCCTCTCAGTTCCTTTGCATGTGGCTCTATATTTCCAGACCCCTCAGATCAGCCATGGAGCTCCTAGTCATGTGGTGGAGGCTCTGAAGGGGTCCACATTAGGCACCATACCCCGTCTATTCTATGACATGGAGTAAAATGGTTTCTAAAGGGAGCTTAGCTCTTCTGGAAACAGGTAAATCCAGGGGCTGTCTAGAAGTGTTAGTGCTCAAGTGTTACAAGAAGAGAGCTTTTCTGGGGGCAGATTGTGATAATGAATGCGAAGCAATTAGTTTGCTAACTGGTGCTTAGCGAACACTTTTCACAACGGTTAGCTGCTACTATTAAAACCAATTTTAGTCATTTTTCTAAAACACAAATGATACCCGCTGCTGTGGAAGTGAAATATGGCACAGGTTTTCAAGGAAATTGCCCATTTTTTATTTGGAGTATAAACACACACCAATTAGCAATGTGGGGTCATGAAATTCCAGTGCTATCTGGTGTCCTGCAAGTTGTCAGGGAAGCAGTAAACTCAAGGGAGGGAGAGGCCTCTGAGGGTTTGGGCGGGTAATGTCAAGGCCAAAGGAAACTTCCCCTTCTCCTTCCAAAGGTTTGTTGAAAATTGGCTGATAAAAGCAGGTTAATAGGAGAAAAGGCATACTCAGTTATTTGATCATAGTTTTATGTGACACAGGAGCCTTCAGAACGGAGACCCAAAGATACAGGTGAAATTGTCACTTCTTATGCTTTAGTTCAACAACGTATGGATAATTGTATAGAAATAAAATTGGACCAAAAGAAAATAATTGAATGCTAATAGACTAAGAGGGGGAAACCCAGCAAGGCCTGTCTGTCTAGATTCTTCAAATTTTTACACAGAAAGACTGGAGAGGGACCCCAAGAGTCATACTTTTGATTTTATGGCTGGCCGTAGGGAAAAGGAGTTCTGGCTTCCATCCTGCCTTGGGGAAGAGGGATTCTAGTTTCTATGGCTAGCCTTAGGGGAGAATGGGACTGAGAGACAGGAGGGTAGAAGAAGGTCAGAGAATAACTTTTGCATCTGAGGCCTTCATTTGGGGTATTGTTTTCTGATTCCAACAACATTAGGAAAGGTTTTGTGGGACAGCTGATCCTTGGAGACTAAGGATGAGGACATTTTAGGAGGTCAGTGCAAGCCAAGGTGAAGTCCCCAGCCAGGCAGCAGTAGAATGGTCACTTGGGATATGGCGTAGTGGCTCAAGGTGGAGATGCTGCCACCGGGCACATCTGTGCCAGTCTCCAGATGTGGTGCCTTGGGCAGGCTTCTCCACTGCAGCTTCCTCATCTACTAGCCACCCCCTCGGCGGGGGGGTGTAAAGATCATAGTGATTTCTTGGAAAGCACTTAGCACAGTGCCTGGTCCATTATGTGTCATAATACAAATCAGTTGCCAGTATTATTGAATGATCATTCTGAAGTTTTTCATTCAGCCTGTTTATAAAATAAAAATAATATTGGCAACTAAAGTATGCGCAGGAGTAGTGAGAGATCGCATCAGTTCGGGAGAGTGAGATATGAGGGCTTTGAAGACTTGACAGGGGTTCCTGAGTACTTTGACCTGAGGATTGACCTGAGTCCAGACTGCAGTCAAGTGAGACTGTCATTAGTATGTAGAAAACAAATACTGAAGGCATGGCATTAGGAAGGCTGGCCCACCCATCGATACACAGGCTAGATCATCTAGAGGGGTACTGGAGCTGCAAGTACAGCTTGGACCCAGTCCTAGTAATTAAAGTCTGAAAGGGAAGCAAAGGAGAGGGGACAGAAGGGGCAAATAATGCTGAGGGCAGTTTTAACACATAATTAACATGTTTTCCTAACTCGTAATGATTAGGATGCAGAAACATACAGAAGTTTCCAACCAACTAAAGTAGTGGTGCTTTAACAAAAAGAAGTAGAGCAGGGAAGGTAAATTTGTTTCATGGTAATGTTGGGTTTGGTATAATGGAAATGTTCAGAAAGATTAAATCAGATTACCTGTGCAAAATACCTATTACAATGCTTGATCTGACTTTTTTTTTAGTGATGGGGTCTTGCTATGCTGCCCAGGCTGGTTTTGAACTCCTGGGCTTGAGGGATCCTCCTGCCTCAGCCTCCCAAGCAGCTGGAAGTACAGGCATGCACAGCTAGGACTGGCTACATTGCCTGACATTAAGACTCAGAAAATGGTCAAAGTGTCAACTGCTGAAAAATGTCCAATTGGGTTGATGAAAAGGACATTGGATTTAACTACAAGGTGGACTTGGTGACTTCTGAAAGCAGAATTTGACGAAAAGACTGACTAGGAGAGGCTGTGTAGATACCCCAGTTGCAGGGATAGTGACCATAATAACTGCCTACAAGATAATAGTTCTGATCAACATTTCTCATTGTATAATTTAATGCCTACCTGTACTTTCTGAAATTTTTAGCAATAATTCAAATATTTCAAATATGTGTTTATGTCCTGCACAAAATTCCAATTTTACACAATACACACACAAATGTAACATCTAATACCATCCTATTTTATTCTTATGTGGTTGTGATGCTAATTTCAGAAGGCTAATTAGGTAAAATGTTCTTAGCTACTTGCAGAACCAATTGCATCTTTAGATATTTTATAATATATTATGCAACATATTTTATTTTTATTTCACCTCATTTAACCGGTGAAGGTTATTTGCCAAATGTATCCATTTCTAAAATTATTTGTCTATCTCAGACACCCTGCAGGCTGAGCATTTGACACAAGATGGCCTTGAAGTGAGTTCAGACTATAGAAGCCACCCCCAGGCCATGCAGTGAGAGCTAGCTCTTCAGCCCCAGAGGTGAAACCTGATCAGAGAGAAGATCACTTTAAAAATCAGTTATCCCAAGGGAGAGATTTCCCCACATAACTCTAAAACGTTTCCTTGTGCCTCATCAGCATTTAAATGCTGTAGTTTATGAGCTGTATGTCCAGGTAATAACAAACAAGCCACCAACTAGGAATTTATTTTAACTGGCTCTTGCTGCACACCAATAATTAGTGCTCACAAGTCCCTGGGACCATGTAGAAGACGGCAGTGCCTTCTGAAGCATTAAAGAAAGATATCCGGTAGAGTTATAGTCTTGCAAGGACCTCACCACACACTAATTCTCTGATCATGAATAGTTTTGGTTACTCTACTAAATGCATACACTATTCCTTAGCTATGTCTACATAAAATAACGTACAAATATGTACTTGTGAACATTCCTTTAAGCAGTTTATTAGTGCTTAAGAACTGCAATGTCTGTGATTTTTCTTTCTTTTATTGGATATCTGTGGGAACGTTGCTATTAGGGCCTGGGGAGGAAAGAGCCAGCATTATCATTACAGGAAAGCAGAGGTGTTATATTTTTATACTGTCATAGCCAAAGAATTTGTTTTGTTTTTAAGGTGAGGAAAAAGAGAGGGAGCATTCTCTATTCTTTGACATAAATTTATACCTCCAATAGCCCTTCTCTCTAAAATGAAGGCAGTGTGTTTTCATCTGCAGATATGGCCAGAAGTCAGGAGATTTTCACCTCTTCTCTCAATAATTCTAGGTCTGTGTGCTGGGTGAGGCCAGACTGGCTACCTATTTCTTCATCAAGTTAATTTATTCCTCCTTAGAATGGAACAAATACCAATAATCTCTGTATTCATCAGGGACAACATTGAACAAAATTAATTAGGTAGCCATTTTATACATATTCATGAAGATTGAGAAGTGATAGAAAAATAAAATTGATTTTTTGGTGAAGGAGAGAGATAAATGAGAGTATTGAAGGGCTAGTGCATTTAGGAAGCACAGAGCACAGCATGCAGTGAGCTACATGGAGGGAAAAACGGGGTATTTTTATTTTCATTGTTTTGATTTTTAGTGTGAGAATGAAATGTGCCGACGAAGTAAAAAAATTACAGTTGCCAGGAAAACCAAGTTCTTTGCATTTCATATTTTGTCTTAGAATCTTATATTGGGAGTGATTACCAAGATCAGAAATATTTGTTGAGTGAATAAGTGATCTCCCAGCACTTTGTCAAAAACAAATTAGGAAGACTGATTTGCCATCAGTATCAGAATTCCCAAGATTTTCTGTCTTCCCATCTCTGAAAGGATCAGACTCATAATGGCGACAGATCACACTGCCATCCCTACACTGTTGACTTTGCTTCTGATCCAGGAAGCCCACGATTCCCACTGAGTCTACAGTTTTGGAAAGATAGGCAGTGGGTGTTCCAACACCTAACAGGAGTCCACACGTCACACCATCTCCGTGTTTTCACGTGAATGCGTAAAGAGTGGGACGAGAATAAGAGGTAAGCCAGTGATAACAGGATAAGCCCGTAGAGAGTCCTGAGATCAGGAATCTGAACAGACTCGCAGGGTTTGCAGAAAGGGCTAAGTAGGTCAGAAACCAGAGGCTTGACATCAAGAGACAGGGAGGATAGGACCTATTTATTTAAAGTAGAAAAGCTAAACTAAAGTCATGGCTGCCTCTTCATAGGCTTAGCTGTTCCAAACTGGGCTGATAATGGCCCATTTAAGGGTGAACAGAGTACTGAAATAATTCCAGCCAATCCCTGGAAAACAGACTATTAGCAGAGCATGCCAACAGTTTTGGTGAATTCTGTTCTGGGTCAGTAAACAGTACTTAAGAATATTAAAGGTAGAGTAACCAACTGCCCCAGTTTTCCTGAACTCAAGGGTTTCCTGAAATGTAGGACTTTCAGTGCTAAAACCAAGATAGTTCTGGGCAAACCAGAACAGTTGTTTTCCCTAATTAGGGGTCACAGCAAGACTGGGTTCATTTATTATTTTTGACACACACTGAGATACTACACTGTGCCAAGTACTACACTAAGCCTTTATAAAACAAAAAGCTCCTCGAGAAGCTTGCAATGTGGTGGTTGAGTAAGGCACTGACTAAATAACACAAATGCTGTAGTGGACCGTGTAGTGGACCCCTTCAGGACTAAGGCCCTCCCTTCCCTAGCTGGTGGGAGTATTGCCTACTAATGGCTCACTGCTGAGTCTGTTACAGTAATTGCCCTCTGCTGAAGAAAGCTTTCCTGCCTAAGGTTACACCTCCTGCTTGGAGAGTCTTGATCTAGTGATGGCCAATGTGAGTTACAAAGGTCCAGCCCTCTTGTTCCATTCCAGGCAACCTCAAGGGCCATTCTAGCTCCCCTGCATCCTACTGGCTCATCTGAGATGCCTGCTTCAACCACAACGTTTTTCTTGAGAGCTGGTTTCCTTCAGCATCCTTGGCCGTGTGGCCATCTCTAGGCTGAAGAAACAGAACCTGACTTTTTAGATCCTCCATTCAACTACTTCCAACTAACTGCCTGAAAAAGCTGTCTACTTTTTTTTTCTCTTCAAGCGAGGCATTATTTTATTTCTCTGAGCAGCTCTCTGACCTGTTTACTCCTCATATTTCTTTAAAACATTACCTTTTGCAATAAAATATAATTAAAACATCATTTGAATGATCCTAGAATAGGTCTCTCAGCCTCTTCAAATGGATGCTTTCCTTAGGTAAAAGTCAAAAATGCATGCCTTTTAAAGTGCAACTTGAAGTTCAAACTATATTATCAGGTCTACAGATGAATAAGAGCAATGGGGCAGAAAGCATGTTTGCTTCCCAGCCACAGAAGCTTCTGTGACATTCCAATATCCTGCCAAGGGGAAGGGATGTTTTCTCAACACCGCCACCCACCGCTTCATCCCGCTTTAGTGAATTCTGAGGGGTACACTTTCCCACAGGACATTCAAGGAATGTTTATTGTCACAGTTTTCTATTTTTTAAAAAAAAAGAACTTCAGATGTGGCAGGAAGGAAGGCTTAAGGTTCCATCTGTCAGCTCCTGAAACCGCGTCATTTCTATTCTAGGACTAAAGTTGGAATGGTTATGGCAGCTGCCAAAGAGCATTTGATAAGGAGAGCCTATAACCTCAGCTCCTCATTAGCCTGGAAAGCCTGGGGTCTTGGAATCTGTGAACTCACTTTGTTACCTAATGGAGGGGATTCCAAACACTGCCTGGTGACCTCAGATATTTCTACAACGCAGAGATGGGTGCTATTGGATTCTCCCCCCACAATGAACTCTGTTCCTGACTTAAGCCGAATGGGTCTAACACGGGAGGGAATCTCATCAATATTATCAAGACCCAGGCAGCGTTTTGGGAATGATGTGCAGGCAATGTCTGGGTAAGGAGCATGCTTGTGATATGGCCACAAATAAAGAAAAAGCGTAAACATGGAGGAGATTGTTGCAGGGCAGTCAAAGTCTTTTGAAATGTCAGGGGGCTCCTCCCCATGACTTCTGTCCATTCCTACTTAGTGTTGGCTTCTAGTTAAAGAGAGCATTAACCATATATTTGATTTCTCAATCATGAATAAATCCATTTAGCAGCTTGCTTCCTCAAAACTTTTGTTGTAACTTTCTTTTCTCAAATTTAGACTATCTCCTCACCTACTGAGAAGTTCTGGCACTTTTATAATGAGAATGGTGACTTAAATTTAGAATGAGGCAGTCTTAAGATAAAGTGAATTCAATTTGGGCTTTGCCACAGGCTCCATGGTGGTCTCACTATTTAATTTTTATTTTCCTCATTTCCAGATTTGTCTTCCCCACTGTTTTCTTTGTTATGAACTTTAATAGTCAATTTAGCATTCCGCATCCAGGAAGATAAATTTTACAGAAGTGCAGTCATCCCTGGGTATACTCAGCAAAGTGGGTCCATGCAGTTCAAAACTGGTATTGTTCAAAAAGCAACTGTACTTTTCCCTCTACTCTTCCCTCTAATTACCACCCTGGATGTTAAATATGAAATAAACATAAGAAGACATCTTAGAGGTGGAGAGAGGAATACAGACCAGCTACGGAACTCAGGCTCCAAGGAAGACACACACCACAGAATAAACTATGGTCCTACACCATCCATGATAGCAAAGACTCAGTGGGGAGCCTAGACTTTGACCCTCACTAGGCTGTAATGAGGTACCCCAATGTCCCTGTATGGGTGGTATCAGAGAAGGCCAAATAGAGAACTGGAAACAACTCACCACGTGGTAATGAGTCTCCACTTCCACCCTAGCCTACCTCCATACACACACAGTGTCAATGCAACCTGACTTCAATGCCGCAGGCATCTTTTCCTCCTGCTTAGATGAGGTCAGAGAAGCCCTACTAGAGAGTCAGGACTTTCAACACTGCCCAGTGGTAATGCGACCATCCCCACCACAGTATCTGTGGGGAGCCACAATTCCCACCCACCACTAGCAGTAACAATACCTTCCCCTGAGGAAGTGATGTCAGACATAGCCAACTAAAACAGAAGTTTTAAAGAAGATGATATTTCATGACATAATATTAAAAAAAGCATTCATACCAAAAGCCAGGAAGATCTCAAACTGAATGAAAAAGACAATCAATAGAGGCCAACACCATCAAAACAGATATTAGAATTGTCTGACCAGGATGTTACAGCAGCCAGTAAAACAGAGTTTCAATGAGCAGTTATGAACATTCCTGCTCATAATTCAAAATGAAAAATAGAAAGTCTTAGCCAAGGAGGAAACTGCCTCAACCTGATAAACAGCATCTATAATAAGCCTACAACTAACAGTATACTTAATGATGAAAGACTGAAAGCTTTCCTTCTAAGATTGGAAACAAAGCAAGGATGTCTGCTCTCACTGTTTTTATTCATCATAGTGCTGAAAACTCTAGCCAGTGCCATAAGGCAAGAAAAGGAAATTAAATTCATACATATACAAAAGGAAGAAATAAATGGTTCATATTTGAAGATGACATGATTGTCTACATAGAAAATCCTAAAGATCACAAATGACCTAGAATCTTCAAACCAAAGAACAAATTGAGCCCTTGTCTCACACCATATGCTAAAATTAACTCAAAGTGGATCAATCTAAATGTAAGAGTTAAAACTATAAAGCTTTTAGAGAAAAACATGGGGAAAATCTTCATGACGTCGAATTTGGCAATAATTTCTTGGATATGACACCAAAAGCATAAGCAACAAAAGAAATACATAGGTAAATTAAACTTTATGAAAAATCTAAAACTTCTGTGCATCAAAGGGCACTATCAAGAGAGTGAAAAGACAACCAAGAGAACGGCAGAAAATATTTGCAGATGACATATCTGATAAGAAATTAATTATTCAGAACATATTTAAAAGCTCCCACAATTCAATTACAAAAATACAACAAACAATCCAGTAAAAAGAGAAATGCAATTAAAACCACAATGAGATACAACATTACTTTTATTATGATGGCTATTATATAAAAAAACAGAAAACAATAAGTATTGGTGAGAATATGAAGAAATTGGAACTCTTAATGGGAATATAAGACAATGTAGCTACTGTGGAAAACATTATGGCAGTTCCTCAAAAAATTAAACAGACGATTACCATATGTTGCAACAATTCTACTTCTGGGTATATGCCCACAAGAACTGATAGCAGGGATTCCAAGAGATGGTTGCATACCCATGTTCATAGCAGCATTATTTGCAGTAGCCGAAAGGTGGAAACATGCCCATCAACAGATGAACAAATAAACAAAATGTAGCACAGCCCTGCAGTGCCATATTACTTAACTTTAAAAAGGGAGGAAATTCTGACACATGCTATGACACAATTTCTTCTTTTGTTTATTCCTTCGAGATATTTAGGGGAAACAGAAGCATGTTATTGGAGGGAGAAGGAACGTGCCCTGTAGGGACTCTATATATTACTATGGAAGAGTGAAAGCAGGAATTAATAAATGGGTCTTAGGCTACATGTTCATCTGTCTAATTTTAAATTTACTGTCACTTTAGGTTCTATTTGCTTTCTCCTCTATTTTCTGTCATTATTGGCACCAGCTCAGTGCCCATTTGTCCTGACTGCAATCAGCTGCTGTTCCAATAGCCTAATTCTATTCCAGTGCCAGCTTTCACCTCGCTGTCTGTGCTAGTGCCAGCTCTGTCCCTGCTGTTTCTAATTTTCTCTTTCCCCCTCCTCCTTTCTACCCCACCACCTGCTATGTACCCACATCATAATCATTTCTAGATTCTTTCATTGTTTCAAAGCTGCTCCCTTGAGTCATGCTGTTCAACTCCAATATTCTCTCTTAACCCCTTCTCCCACAGGGATTGGCTACATCTCACACTACATCTTTCTTTTTGTTTTGCCCAGGTGGATTTTAATATTTTTCTATTAGATGATTCATCAAGCCACTGAACAGGAGCCCTTTCTCCTTATTTCTTGTGCCCGGCAAAAGTGAGCTGAATATACACCAACACAGGCAGGATACACGGTGAGCAGAAGCTTCTTAATGTTAGGGTCACAATGAGTGAAATACTGAAAATGGGGACTGGGAATTAACAATTTGTGTTATCAACAAATGAGTATTGAGTTTCTACAATGCAGCAAACACAGTTCTAGGTGCGTGGGACCCAGTAATGAAGAGAAGAGACAAAATTCTTGTTTTAGGAAGCTTCCATTTAAGGGGATACATACTACCTGCCAGGCCCAGCTTAGATAATGTGCATGAGTTATCTAATTAAATCCTCACATGAACCCTATAAAGTGGGTGCCACCCCCAAATAACATTGAGACCCTTCTGTTGCCTGTTTGAGTCTTCGCTTTGTCATCTGTGATTGGCAGCCAACGTTGCCCTCATACAATAAATGTCAGGGGAAGACACTGAGAATTGTTGAGCATCTACCATAAACCTGGCATTTTTTTCCAGGTGTTTTATAAGCTTTTCCTCATCAACCCTATGAAATGAACTGTCTTCTCTCAATTTTCAGGTGAAAAACCTAATTATCAGAAGAGTAGAATAACTTGCTTAAAGTCCCATCGCTACTAAGCAGCAGAGGTGAATTTAAACTCACTCCTTCCTGATTCTGCTGTTAGTTCAGAATGGGTTCAGGTGGCAGTTATTGTTTATTGTGTATCCCTTATGTAAAATGTAATATAACACTACTGAGAAATATTTAAATTGCAGAAGATAAAGTTCTTGCCACTAATAATAATATAGTCTAGTTGGGAGTGAAACATTTCATCCCAACTGTTAACAATGAAAGTGATTTGCTAGACTGCAAAAAGGTGGGACACAGTCCCCATGAGTTGATTTAGGACACATGGAGATTTGTCTTCCATCTTGGGCCTCATGCATGTTGGTTTGGCGCCTTTGGGATACATTTAAAAGTTGACGGCCAAAGACAATGAAGGGTATGGCTGTAGAGTCCAGGCATGAGATCCAGCAAGTCTGTGGTTATGGGAATTGAAGCTATGGGGTGATGGAATTGTCCCAGACAGGGTTGTAGAGTAATGAGTAAGGAATCTGGCCCAGACAGAAGAACCCAAGGACACCAATATTTAAGGCAGTGGTCCTCAAACTTCACTGTGCATAAAAGTTGCTTAGAGCCTGGCACAGTGACTGATGCCTATAGTCTCAGCACTTCAAAAGGCCGAGGCAGAAGGATTGCTTGAGGCCCGGGAATTTGAGGCTGCAGTGTGCTGTGATCACATCAGTGCCCCCGGCCTAGGTGACAGACTCCATCTCTAAAAAAAAAAAAAAAAAATTAAGCCCGGGCACAGTGGCTCACACCTGTAATCCCAGCAGTCTGGGAGGCCAAGGCAGATGGATCACTTAAGGTCAGGAGTTCAAGACCAACCTGGCCAACATGGTAAAACCCCATCTCTACTAAAAATAAAAAATTTAGCCGGGTGTGGTGGCAGGCGCCTGTAATCCTAGCTACTTTGAGAGACTGAGGTAGGAGAATCTCTTGAACCTGGGAGGCAGAGGTTGCAGTGGGCTGAGATCCCACCACTGCACTCCAGCCTGGGCAACAGAGCAAGACTCTGTCTCAAAAAATAATAATGATAATAAATTAAGATTAAATAAATTTTTGTAAAAAGTTACCTAGGACAGTGATTCCTAGTCTTTTTCACCTCATGGTATTCACAGAAATGATCCTGTGGGTAAAGTACCTGAGGGAAATGAATGAGGCCATTCATGCAGGAAGACGATCCGCCCAGGGCCTGTGGTTTTCTTTGCCGCAAGCCACTAAAAAGTTGAAAGTGTCTATATCTTGTTTAATTCATTTGTGGCAAAATGATCAGGAAGTTCTGACCTAAGAAAATATCTGCTGAAAATTCAGATTCTGAGGCTATCTCCTCAGCAATTCTGGCTTAGTGAATCCAGGAAGCTACATTTTTAATTAGCCCTGGAAGTGATTCTGATCCAGGTGCAATGAGGATCTTTTTTTAAGAAACCTGATTTTAATAGCTGTAAAACAAAATTACATTTTTAGAAAAGCAATGCCGAATAATCAAACATTATAACTGCATCTACTTGGTGTCATAACCTCACAAAGAAGAATCACTCCAAGAAACTTTAAAACATATCAATATTATTGTTCTTACCTAGTAAAATATTCTCTGTGGAAAAAAGTGTACCCCCAATAAGAAAATATTAAAGTGTTTTTAGATATGTAAAAAGTGCTTTTGGATATGACTATATAATGCTGATGGTACTGTTTTTCTGAGACTCTTATATGTGTATTGTGGGATAATCAAATGACTAATTACAATGGTGTCATTGAGAAACGAGTTTTCTAGCAATGCTGAAAGCAGAGAAAGATGTAAGACTGATCAAGTTAATGGGATCCTTAGCACTCAGCATGTTGCATCTAAATACATTTCTCACTGAATGGTTCCAGAGCTCTTTGAAGAACTGGCTGTTTCCCAGTATGGGACAGGAAATTATAATCCTGGAACATTTTGCCTCAAAAAGGATACCATCAAAGACAACTAGACCCATGTCAAAGTGACCCAGAAACCAACATGAATATGCTGCCACAAGCCAAAGGCAGGAAAATTTGGTTATTAATTGGAATAACTTCAAGGGATTGAAATAGATCCACTATGTTTAATCCTTGAGCTCATTATAATCATTAATACTTTTTTTTAAAAGTCTTTTAAAATCTTTAACACTAGGGGACTACTTTTATTATTTTGAATACTAGCATAAAGAGAAATTATTAAGTTATCCTATTTTTCCTATACAGTCATAACTCAGGAAAACCAAATACGTGATGAAGGAAGTTTGTCTTTTGGGATAATTCCAGAAGAGAAATTTATGTAATGCCTGGAGTAGATTACCATATTCAGTGGCGATTAGCATCACAAAAGGAGAGAAAACCAGATGGGTACCTTCTGATGGAACTTCACACAATCACCTATGAAGGAGTCTTTTCATAATTCTACCTGGAGGATGGATCCAAGATGGCCAATTAGGAGCAGTTCAGGATTGCAGCTCTCAGCGAAACTGTGGAGGGTGGCGCCACATTTCCAGACGGATTTTTATTGCCCACAGACCAGGAGATGCCCAGGCGGAGGAGCCCCACGGGTCGCCAGCGCGGCTGGTTTGGCCCGCAGGGCTGTTTTGGCCGGCGCCCCAGCGCAGCTGTTATGGCCGACGCAGCGGTTCTCCATACAAATTATTCGGTTCCGGGCGCCATTTTAGCTGGCGATTAGAGCTCCTGGCAGACAGAGTTGCCCATTCAACTGATAAAAAAAAGGGGACTGAAACACGTAGCCAGGCCAGGAGATTCCCCGGCAAAAAGCGCCACGAATCTCAGCGCGGCTGTTTCAGCTAGTGCAGTGGGTCGCCTCAGGGGAAATCACACCAGGAAGAAGTTGAAACCCTGAATAGACCAATAACAAAGTCTAAAGTTGAGGCACCAATTAAGAGCCTACCACCCAAAAAAGCCCAGGTCCAGATGGGTTCACAGTCGAATTCTACCAGACATACAAAGAGGAGCTGGTACCATTCCTTCTGAAACTATTCCAAACAATCCAAAAGAGGGAATCTTTCCCAAATCATTTTATGAGACCAACATCATCCTGATACCAAAACCTGGCAGAGACTCAGCAAGAAAAGAAAACTTCAGGCCAATATCCATGATGAACATAGATGCAAAAATCTTCAATAAAATACTGGCAAACCGATTGCAACAGCACATCAAAAAGCTTATCCACCATGATCATCCCGGGGATGCAAGGCTGGTCCAACATACGCAAGTCTATAAACATAATTCACCACATAAACAGAACCAAAGACAAAAACCACATGATTATCTCAATTGATGCAGAGAAGGCCTTTGACAAAATTCAACAGCCCTTTATGCTAAAAACTCTCAATAAACTAGGTATTGATGGAACGTATCTCAAAATAATAAAAGCTATTTATGACAAACCAACAGCCAATATCATACTGAATGGGCAAAAACTGGAAGCATTCCCTTTGAAATCTGGCACTAGACAAGGATGCCCTCTCTCACCACTCCTATTCAATATAGTATTGGAAGTTCTAGCCAGAGCAATCAGGCAAGAAAAAGAAATAAAGGGTATTCAAATAGGAAAGGAGGAAGTCAAATTGTCTGTATTTGCAGACGACATGATTGTATATCTAGAAGACCCCATCGTCTCAGCCCAAAATCTCCTGAAACTGATAAGCAACTTCAGCAAAGTCTCAGGATACAAAATCAATGTGCAAAAATCACAAGCATTCCTATACACCAATAACAGACTTAAAGACAGCCAAATCAAGAACCAACTGCCATTTACAATTGCTACAAAGAGAATAAAATACCTAGGAATACAACTAACAAGGAACGTAAAGGACCTCTTCAAGGAGAACTACAAACCACTGCTCAATGAAATAAGAGAGGACACAAACAGATGGAGAAACATTCCATGTTCATGGTTAGGAAGAATCAATATCGTGAAAATGGCCATACTGCCCAAAGTAATTTACAGATTCAATGCTATCCCCATCAAGCTACCAATGACCTTCTTCACAGAACTGGAAAAAACCACCCTAAACTTCATATGGAACCAAAAGAGAGCCCACATAGCCAAGTCAATTCTAAGCAAAAAGAACAAAGTGGGAGACATCACACTACCGGACTTCAAACTATACTACAAGGCTACAGTAATCAAAACAGCATGGTACTGGTACCAAAACAGAGATATAGACCAATGGAACAGAACAGAGGCCTCGGAGGCAACACAACACATCTACAACCATCCGATCTTTGACAAACCTGACAAAAACAAGCAAGGGAAAGGAGTCCCCTGTTTAATAAATTGTGTTGGGAAAACTGGCTAGCCATGTGCAGAAAGCAGAAACTGGACCCCTTCATGATATCTTACACTAAAATTAACTCCAGATGGATTAAAGACTTAAACATAAGACCTAACACCATAAAAACCCTAGAAGAAAATCTAGGCAAAACCATTCAGGACATAAGCATAGGCAAGGACTTCATGACCAAAACACCAAAAGCATTGGCAACAAAAGCCAAAATAGACAAATGGGACCTAATCAAACCCACAGCTTCTGCACAGCAAAAGAAACAGTTATTAAAGTGAATTGGCAACCAACAGAATGGGAAAAAATTTTTGCAATCTACCCATCTGACAAAGGGCTGATATCCAGAATCTACAAAGAACTAAAACAGATTTACAAGAAAAAACAAACAAGCCCATTCAAAAGTGGGCAAAGGATATGAACAAATACTTTACAAAAGAAGACATATGTGAGGCCAACAAACATGCGAAAAAATGCTCAACATCACTGGTTATTAGAGAAATGCAAATCAAAACTACATTGAGATACCATCTCACACCAGTTAGAATGGCGATCATTAAAAAATCTGGAGACAACAGATGCTGGAGAGGATGTGGAGAAATAGGAACATTTTTACACTGTTGGTGGGAGTGTAAATTAGTTCAACCATTGTGGAAGACAGTGTGGTGATTCCTCAAGGACCTAGAAATAGAAATTCCATTTGACCCAGCAATCCCATTACTGGGTATATATCCAAAGGATTATAAATCGTTCTACTATAAGGACACATGCACACGAATGCTCATTGCAGCACTGTTTACAATAGCAAAGACCTGGAACCAACCCAAATGCCCATCGATGATAGACTAGACAGGGAAAATGTGGCACATATACACCATGGAATATTATGCAGCCATCAAAAACGATGAGTTCGTGTCCTTTGTATGGACATGGATGAACCTGGAAACCATCATTCTCAGCAAACTGACACAAGAACAGAAAATCAAACACCACATGTTCTCACTCATAGGTGAGTGTTGAACACATGGACACAGGGAGGGGAGCATCACACACTGGGGTCTGCTGTGGGGAATAGGGGGAGGGAGAGTGGGGGGATGGGGAGTTGGGGGAGAGAGAGTATTGGGGGAGAAATGCCAGATATAGGTGATGGGGAGGAAGGCAGCAAATCACACTGCCATGTGTGTACCTATGCCACAATCTTGCATGTTCTTCACATGTACCCCAAGATCTAAAATGCAATTAAAAAAAATAATTCCACCTGAATCTGATTGAACCTCTAGATATAGCTAATAATTTCTAGAAAATACAAGGAACAGAGACACATGTTAAACGATGCCACAGGGATGCTGCCTTCACCAAATTGCAGACCCTGTGAAACTTTATAAGACAAATGACCCAGAGTTTTCAACTGAATCAAGATAAAATGCAAGTAGAGGCAGGGAATACAGTAGGAGAGCCTATAATTTCAAATACTTAAGGGACATGTCAATGAATCTTTATCTCTGCATCTTAGATTTTAATTCAATGAAATTAATTTTTAAAAATCTACAAGAGAAGAAATTGTGAAAACAGGATTGTTATCAGACTGATATTAAGGAATTATAACAACTACATTTGATGAGATTATGATATTGTGATTATCTTTTATTTGAAAGAAATTCTCACTATATATAGTGAGGTAGATCTATGTATTCTCACCTATATATAATGAAGCATTTGCAGGTTAAATAATACAATGTCCGGGATTTGATTCAGGTCAGGGAGCAGGGAGAAAATGAAGTATAGAGAAAGTAATATGGGTGTGTATTGTACTGATAATTGCTAAGATGCAGTCATGTGTACACGTAGTTCATTATACTGTGTTCTTCACTTTTATATACGCTTGAAAAGCTACCCCTCAAAAGTTAAGATATATAAAAAAAGAAAGAAACATGATTCAAAGAATCAGCAGGAAAAGGAGGAATGTTAATTCTCTGTAAAGCAGTGTCCAGAAAAGGAAAAAGAACGAGAAAAGGGTGCTATTGTGAAACAAGCAAAGAGCGTTCCAGAAAGGAGAGGGCGAGTCATGAGCGCTGTGGAGAAATCGGGGAATATGCAAGCTGAGAAGTGTGCTGTCAGTTTTCAGCAAGGGGTAGTGACTACAGCATTCAGAAGCTCAAAGAAGGCCGGGCGCGGTGGCTCACGCTTGTAATCCCAGCACTTTGGGAGGCCAAGGCGGGCGGATCACGAGGTCAAGAGATCAAGACCATCCTGGCCAACATGGTGAAACCCCAACTCTACTAAAAATACAAAAATTAGCTGGGCATGGTGGCGAGTGCCTGTAGTCCCAGCTACTCGGGAGGCTGAGGCAGGAGAATTGCTTGAGCCCAGGAGGCAGAGGTTGCAGTGAGCCAAGATTGCGCCACTGCACTCCAGCCTGGCGCCTGGTGAGGGAGCGAGACTCTGTCTCAAAAAAAAAAAAAAAGAAAAAAAGAAAAAAAAGCAGCTCAAGCAGTGCTCACTACACCGGAAAAGAGAGCTGCGGGCGGGGGCGGGGAGCGGGCTTCCTACGGTTAAATCAAGGGCTGAGCCTTCATTGTGTTTAAAGATGGAAGGTACTTGAACAAGCTAAGCATATGAGGAGAAACCAGTAGAGGGGAAGTGATTGTAATACATGAGAAAGATGGGACAATGTGATAGAAGTCTCTGAGAGGATGAGGAATGGGGAGAGTCGGGAGGGGTGATGCTACTTAGTCCAGAAAATAGCTGTCCTCATTTTAGAAGGGCCATTCAATGCTGCATTTCCTCAAATGAGTCATCATCAGAATCACTAGGGAGCTTAGAGAAATCCAGTTTCTCCTCTTCCTCCCACCTTGAAGATTCTAACTTTATAAATTTGGAGATTTCAATATAATAAAAATACAGTAACTTTATTATTTAAAGGCCCTCTGAAGAAGTCTGCTAATTAGCCAGGCTTTCCAACTATTGACTTTAATGAGCATTAAACTCATGAAATGAGTACTTTTTCTTCATCTTTCCCAGAAAACAGAGACTCAAACTCTTCCTTGGAGTGAAAACAACATGTTCTGGGTCTGAGTACCTGGGGGAGGAGAACAGGCTCTGTTAATCTTTGTTCAAACAACACTTAAATGCCAAGACTGATCTGTTTCCAAAACATAGCAACAGCCTTCATATCTCGGGGCACAATGATCCTGAGCATGCTTGTATTTTGTCATTTATGGTTGTGGGAGTATGGGAGATTAGAAAAATCTATTTAAGAAAGTATCCCATGCAGATGAGGTTATTCTTAATTTCACTACAGAAACACAGATAGAGCCTGGGGGATGGGATAAAGACAACAGGAAAATCAAATCACCAAGGGCTTTAGCTTTTGGAGCAAAGAACCGGGGGCTGCCATTGTAGATATCTGGTTCTGCTTCCAGTTCTGCCACCACCTGCACATCACTAGAGCCAGACGTGAGTTTTCTGATCTACCCTATTGTGGGTACTAGTTATAACCCCAACTGCCTTCTGGGAAGGTCACAGCATGAAAAGGACATAACAGCTGCAAAGGTATTTGGTATAAACATGCCGTGTAGACACAATTATTGTGCTGGTCAATGGCCTCAATGAAAAATGTATCACTCTAAACAGTTGGTGAAATTAAGCCATAAATTTTGAAAGACTTGGCTTTGTAGATAACATGCCAATTCCACCTGCTTCCTGTCAGAATGAGAATGATGTAGAAGCATTTTCTGACACTTTAACAGTTTATTGATTGTGGTTACATACTATGCATATGACATAAAAATATGTATTATTATTCTTGACAGCCTTAAAAAATATATATTAAAAATAATGTTGATCTTATTCTATATATTCAGCTATTAATTTCATGGATTTCTGATTTCCTGATGGATACAGAGCAAAAGTGTTCATGAGCCTTGAGTTTTCACTGAATCCTAAGTCTCCTTTTAATGCTCCTTCTCTTAATTGTCACTTAAGAGATGTAAAATTGACATCTTGGCAACCTGAAAGTCTCTCCTATCTCAGTAAATGGTATCATCACCCGTTTTTAATTAAACTAAAACCTCAAGATTTATCCTTTTGCCCCTTGAAAGCTCATACTCTTTTCTCCTTCATCACCGACTATAAACATATCAGATTCTTTTCAGTTGCTTAGATAAGCTATTTTTTCCTGTTTAACACTTCTGGGCTTCTGAACTAATATATTATATTGATGCTAAGGCATGTATTTTTATATATTTTAATATAATTGTAATAAACATGTGTTTTATAATCAATGACAATTTACAATTATAATTACATTTTTTTTTCTTTTAGAGGCACAATAGTGGTGTCTTAAATCCAATTAAAAAAAATGGTAGTGCCCTCTTCCCCCTCTCCAGATCTCTGTGTGGCTGGCTCAGTCCTAGTCTTCCTGTTGAGCTCAGCTCACACACCATCAGTTCAGCTTCTTGCTCTGATGCCACCTTTCCTGAAGTTCTCCTCCTCTCATCTCATCCCACGACTTGTTTTCTTTATAGCACTTTTGCCACTTAAAAACATCTAGTTGTTTGCTTATTTTCTATTTTATCTATGGCATAAAGCTCCTCAAAACAGGAGCTTTGTTTTGTTCTCAGCTACATCCGCAAATACAGTGCATGATCAATGAGTATTTGTTGAAGGAATTGTGTGGCAAGGGCATCTCTTCCATAGAAATTTATGTGGTCCATCCCCCCCTATCTCGGTAGTGTCTGAGATGAGCAGCTCCCCACCTTACCCTCAATGTCCCCACCCCCAGCCCCGCCACCATCACAAGCAATCGCTGTTTTAATCTCCACCATCTAAGAAGTGGTGGAACTTCCAGTGTAATGGACAAAGACCATGAATAGTATTTCTACAGAAAGGTATTTGGCAAAAAACTTACTATTTGAACTGTCTCTATCCTTAAACCCATCTTGGGGTAAAGGGCAAGTATATTAGTCCATTTTCACACTGCTACAAAGGAATGTCAGAGATTGAGTAATTTACAAAGGAAACAGGTTCGATTGACTCATAGTTCCACATGGCTGGGGGAGGCCTCAAGAAACTTACAATCATGGTGGAAAAGGAAGCAGTCACCTTCTTCACATGGCAACAGGAGAGGGAAGAGAAAGCAAAGGGGGGAAGAGCCCGTTATGAAAC
This sequence comes from Ateles fusciceps, assembly GCA_036589455.1. Lineage (NCBI taxonomy): Eukaryota > Metazoa > Chordata > Mammalia > Primates > Atelidae > Ateles > Ateles fusciceps. The sequence continues at coordinate 4,370,175 of JAZHEH010002229.1, forward strand.
CATCAGATCTCAGGAGAACTCACTCACTATCATGAGAACAGCATGTGGGAAACTGCCCCCATAATCCAATTGCCTCGCACTAGGTCCCTCCCTAGTGGACCTAGCTGCTGATGGGAGCAGCTTGGAGTTGCTTAGTCCCAGGAGGAGGCACTGATTCCCGTGTTTTCTTCACTATGTCCTTATCTCCTCCTTCCATGTAGTCCAAACTGTCTCTCCAACTGATTGCTCTGCAGTGGTCACATATTGCCGTGTAAGGAGCCAGTACTGCTGCAGCTTCCAGAGAGAGATTTCAGCTATGTGGAGCATAAGCAAGGGAGATAAAGTAAAACCCTTATGCTCCTGACTGCATTGCACGGGGCTTCCAGAACGTCACAAAGCCAGCCGCTGGTACTGCTCTCAGGGGAAAAAAAACTTTTCTCTGGAATGGCTCTCATGGGGTAAGGCCCGGTGGCACATTAATAAATCATACACTTATGGTTTAGATTAAGTCATATCTGAATGAGTCATTTCTCTACACAACTCACCACTCCCTGTGTCAGCAAGGCTGATGGGCAGAGGAGGCTGAATGTTGGCAGGTGGTGTTATGGGGTGAAGTGTTTTTACTTTAGTGCTAAGGAAGATTCTGCTAGCCAGGTGCACGACAGTCTGCACTGTTGGCCTTGGCTAATCTAATCTTAGATACCCGGTGTAATTGGGAAGAAGGAGAAACTGCAACGAATCATCCAGCAACTTAATCCCCTGGCTTGTTTTCTATTTTGTTTTAAGATTGGCTCTAAGGTCAGGAGAATGAAGAAGTTGGATGTCTGTAAGGCGAGAGGTTTTGCCACTGACAGAGCTGCAGAGATGTTGGCAGGGCCTGACAACCAGCTGCCCTCAGCCAGAGAGACACATGGCAAGTAGCACTCAGGCATCCCTGCCTTGGGAGACCAGGGCCAGGCTTCTGTGACATGCACACACCTGGCGTCTCATTGATCCCGCTGCCCCTCTGGTAGTAGTCCTGTTTTCAGCCCAGATGAGGATTCCCAAAGCTGTCCTTGGAAGCTTCCTTCAGTTAGCAATTACTCTGCCTGCTGTCCCAAGACAGTGCCTCCTAACAGGTCACCCTTCTGAGCCCAGCCCCTCCTGACTTCCTGCTCTTTTTAAAGAACATTTATTTATTCCAAAGCTCTATAAAAAAGGCTTATAAGAGTACCCCTAAATCACTAGCTTTTAACCAAGATAAAATTATCTGCCCAGAAGGCAGTATCACGTCACCATTCGTTCTGCAATTCCGGATTTCTCCATTGTGTTGTCATTAAATCCGTATTACTATGCTAAGAAATGTAAACATTTTAGAAGGGGCATAGAAGAAAAGGGAAACGCATCATAAAATTATTAATAAATTATTTTCACCTTGGCTACACAATTTATCATGATAATCTCCTGAATACAAAAACAGTAGCTGGCCAGGCATGGTGGCTCATGCCTGTAATCCCAGCAATTTGGGATGCTGAGGCAGGAGGATCACTTGAACCCAGGAGTTTGAGATCAGCCTGGACAACATGAGGAGACCTTGTCTGTACAAAAAAATAGACAAAATTAGCCGGGCATGGTGGCAAATGCATATATTCCCAGCTATTTGGGAGGCTGTGGAGGGAGGATCACTTGAGCAAGGGAGGTCAAGGCTTCCATGAACTGCATTCATGCCACTGCATTCCAGCCAGGGCAAAGAGGAAAATTCGGTATTTAAAAAAAGAAAAGAGAGAGAAAAAAGAACAGTTGTTGTAAAAACTTATCTTAGATATTTCATAATGATGACATCAGAAATGATGACTGAGTTTGCTATGTTTCTATAAAGAAACTATATATCCTTATATATATATATAGTTGTCATTTGTCAAATTCCACACAGCAGCAGTACACACTCAGTCATGGAATGTCTCATGCCTGCCCCTTCTCTTCCTCCCTCCCTCTGTTTCTCTCCCTTTCCTGTCCTCTCTTCCTTGCTTGATTCTTTTTCTATCTTCCTTTGTATTACAAAATATGACTTTACTAAGTGCTTGTAAGTTTCTCTAAGTAGGGAAGGTACCTTTGTTCTACTTCATAATTGTGGCCACCCCTGCCATTGACAAAGAGAGAACTTGGCACAGGCCATTCACAGTGGCTCCCAACACTTTGGGAGGCTGAGGTGGGAGGATTGCTTGAGGCCAGGAGTTCGAGGGCACAGTGAGCCATGATCCAGCCACTGCACACTAGCCTGGGTGACAGAATGAGACCCTGTCTCAAAAAAAAAGATAAAGAAGAAAATTTGACAATAAGGCATATTTGCATTTACCTATATATTAAAAACTAAACCTATAGAAGAGTATCCAGTGGAAAGAAACCAATTTTTCTCCATGTTTCCTGACTCTCCCAATATCACTTACCAAAGATAACCATTATAAACTTTAAAATATATGTATCTATCCTAACATAGTATACATGTGTGTGTACATATATTATATATTCATACATATGTGTACATGTATATACAAGAATATATGTATACGTATGCATACTGTTAATATATGTTAAATACATACATATTTCTATGTACATATATGTATAATGTAAGGATAGAGATACATTTGTGTGTTTATATGTACATGTAAGGATACATTTCATGTATATATGTGTGTGTGTATGTAAGGGCAGATATATATTTTAAAGTTAATGATTATATAGCATTTATGTTTTTATCTAAAGCTATATTATGGTTAGGTATATATTTATATGTGTTTGCATATGTAAGGGTAGATATATTTTTTAAGTTAATAATGATTATTGTATAGCATTGATGTTTTTATCTAAAGCTATATTTTAGACTTCTTTCCATTCTTCATAATTGCAGAATAGTGTCATTGTACCATATTATGGGCTGCTACTCCTTTTTTTAAAAAAAAATTTTTCTGTTAAGTCACTTAGGTTCATTGTTGAAAACTTGGTAAATACAGGCAAGAATGATAGAGTAAAATGCATCCCTGATGGTGTATGATACTTTAGGACTACCTGATAAGGCTGCCCAGTGGAAAACTGTCTCTAAGAAGGCCCATTATCCGGCCCTAGAGAGAGAGAATTGTTGATGAAAGTGTATCTCAAGGGCTCAGATGGGCCTGAAAATACCACCACACCTCTGAAATTAGTGTAAACTGTATGAGTGACAAACGTCAAAAGAAATTATTAAAAGGCACATCCGGGTATTGAGTATTCCTTTGGTTTAATCAGTAATAAATTCCCACCGGAGTACTTGAGGTGGTGGCTTGGGTTTTTCAAAGAAATACTGTGCGGTATAACAAAAAATATATCTGGTCTTTGTTCCTGGTTATTAACTTGAGCTTCAAAACCCTTGAGCTTTCCTGACAGGAGTGCTCTTTTTTTTCTTTGTTTTATGTCCAACTGCCACTCAGACAGGAGTGCTCTTCTTAAGCTATTGAAGGAACTCCTGATGCCCCCCACCCTGCATTGCTTCAGGATGGGCACTGGTCCCCAAAAGATCAGCCACATTATTAGAAGATTGACATTTTAGGCCAGCTTGATTGATTTAATCATTCTAGGCTTGGTAATGAAACCACAATAAAAACTCTGGACATTGGGGCCATTTACCCACATCCCATCTTCAGCACAGACCCCAAAATCCTGTGTATATAAATTCTCTTATTTCTGGGGTGTTTAATATGGTTGCTTTATTAAATTTCTGCAATAACACAATCTCTGTGTGACTAACTACACAAAATTATGCTTCCTGTCAGTGTGAAAAAGTATAATGGGAACTAGTAGACCTAGATTCTAGTCCTTTGCCATTAACAAGGTGTGTAATCCTATACTTAAGTTACTTCATTTGCCTATGCCTTAGTTCTGTCATTCATAATAAAGGGAGGTTGTACAGTGAAAACTGAAGAACAAAATTAAAGAGTGTGGAAAGTGCTTTGAAATATTTTAACAGTCTCCATCATCTTCAGTACTCAGATTAACCTAGCGTTGACTCATTGTGATGGATCTCAGGACATGACAACTCTCTATCATTTGTATTTGTATTAATCTTTTCCTGAATGTACGTCTAGCTCAGGTTAGTGAGTGCTTACTTTGTGTTAGGTAATTTACTGTGGAATTTCTTTTGTAATTTTGTCTTACATTTCACAACAGACCTGGAAAATGGATGCCCTTATGTTCTCATTTTATAGAAGAGGGAAATGAAGTTTAGCACAGAGAAAAGTCAATTTCTTAAGGATATGTAACCAGGGAGTGATAAAAACCAAGGCTGTCTGCCTCCAGAGCCCTAGTCCTTGGACACAGTCCACACCTTCCAGCTGATGTTCCAGAACACCAGATCCCTGCTCTCGTAAGTGCTCAAGGAAGACAGAGAAAAACAAGGTGGTTGTCAATCATGCTGTTCTGATGTTCTTCATTTTCATATTTGTCCTAGCAATAATCTATTATTCATGATATGTTATTATTTTCCTTTGTTTAAGCACTTGGAGGCTTATTTTTAAGAGGCTTTCCTTTAAGAAGCATTATGAACCATTTTGGTTACCAAATACCTTTTTCTCAAAGCATCAAAATCATACTTGATTGCATTCATTTTAATTGATTGCACAGATGACATAATAGTCTATTATCTCCTACTTTATCTAAATTCCTCTGCAGAGGCTACTCTGTTATTTTCATGAAATGGACTGCAGTAAATAGAAAGTCTATCATTTACTTACTTAGTAATTCCTATGCTACCAGCAACATAAAATCTATAAATCCTATACCTATGTGATGTTAGAAATTATCCTTGATTTGTGAAGGAAATTATATAGGATGAAATTGTTCATCATAAACATTTTTTGGTTTCTATATGTCAATGCACTTTCAAATGTAATAGGCCAATTTTCAGAGAGCATTACAGTTTCCAGATGCTGGCTGAGCATACAGTATGCTGGGGAGAGGTGCTGTGGTACACTCAATAGATCCACATTCATAGTATTTGCATTGTAGCAGTGTTATTTGAAATAATATAATCCTTTTATATTCCTCTGGGCCACGAATGTTTCTACCACGATTATCAGAAGCAGGAAAGAGAAGTAAAAAGCCATTAAGTTTAAGAAAATGAGGGATATGCTAGGGCCCTGTATTAGTTAAGGTAATGAAAGCTTCTATACAAATAAATATAAAAATCCAGAGGTTTACACAATAGAAGTTTAAGATGTAGCAGCCCAATATGTGTTGAGTGGGTAGCTTTTCACATAGTGATTCAAGATCTTGGCTGATTCCATTTTGTGACTCTACTCTCTTGTAAGGCTGCAGAGTGTTTCATTTCCAGCAGAACACAATAGTATTTTAAAGAATATTAAAAATTGTCTTAATGTCAATAGAACTTGAATAATCAGCAAATGGCCTAGGGAGAAAAGAAGGAAAACAAAGGATGTTATTTATATAATATGAATATTCAATGTCATCAGGCTCTGAAAGCCTGTAATGTTCACCTTCGCAGCAGGGATGTACAAAGGTAGAGTGAATCTTCTTTCTGACTGTGATGGTAAATTTTATGTGTCAACTTGACTGAATTAAGGGATGCCCATATAGCTAGTAAAACATTATTTCCGGGTGTGTCTGCCAGGGTATTTCTGGAAGGGTGTTTCAAAATAAGCATTTGAATCAATAGACTGAATAAAGGTCCTCTCCGCTGCCCAGAGTCAGTGAGCGCAATTTACTGAGTGCCCAGATAAACAAAAAGGTGAAGAAAGGGTAAATTCTCTCTTTTCTTACCTGGGCTATTCATCTTCTCCTGCTCTCAAACTGAATGTCTTCCTGGCTTTCCTTGTTCTCCGGCTTATAGACAGCATATTGTGGAACTTTTCAGTCTCCACAATCATGGAGATTGAATTCTTATACGAAATTCTTATACGAAATTCTTATACTAAATATCCTCTTATGTATCTAGACATATCCTATTGGTTTCTGTTTCTCTGACTAATAAATAGACATTAGGTGGATGGTGATATGATTTGGCTGTGTCCCCACCCAAATCTCATCTTGAATTTTAGCTCCCGTAATTCCCACATGTTGTGGGAGGGGCCCAGTGGGAGACAACTGAATCATGGAGGCAGTCCCCCCATACTGTTCTTATAGTAGTGGATAAGTCTCACAAGATCTGATGTTTTTATAAGGGGTTTCCCCCTTTTACTTGGCTCTCATTCTGTCTTCCCTGCCACCATGCCTCTTTTTCTTTATAAATTACCCAGTCTTAGGTATGTCTTTTATCAGCAGCATGAAAACGGACTGATACAGATGGATACTGTGAACTCTGAGACTCTCCTTTTTCTCTGTATCCTTGCTACCCAACTCCTTCGGACCCAGTCATTTTTTTTGCTGTTTGTTAACACATGCCTGCCGTGTTTAGTAGGCTTTGTGCAGCACTGATTCAGGATAGAGGTCATCAGCATCACTCTACAACAAGCACTAGTTCCATGCCCATCTCTTCCTCCTTGGCAAGGGCCCCACACACACTGTGCTCACATTAAGTAGCAAGGGGAATATGGGTCATGTTCCAGAACTAAGTAGATCCATCACAGCTGTAGACTGAATGTTTGTGTCCTTCAAAATTCCTATGTTGAAATTCTAACCCTCAAGGTGATGGCATTAGGAGGTGGAACCTCTTGTAGTTGATTGAGTCCCTGGGAAGATTGTCCCAATGTCCTAATGAAAGGGACCCTGGAGACTCCCTCATCCCTTCCACTATGTGATTACACGGTGAGAAGATAGTCATCTATGAACCAGGAAAACGCCATCACCAGATACTGAATCTGCTAGTACCTTGATCTTGGATTGGACTTCCCAGCCTCCAGAACTGTGAGAAATAAATTTCCCTTATTTGTCGGCCACCCAATCTATGGTGTTTTCATATAGCAGCCTGCACAGATTAAGAAAATCGCTAAGACAATTCTAAAGAGTGCAGAGAAGATATAGACAGCAGCCAATAAACTTTTAATGGCATTTATATTTTATATATAATAAAATGCTGTAAATATTGTAGATTCACAAGATTTATCACTGTGTATCATGAGTCTGTTTAGCACTGGTTCATTAAGTTTTCTGTTTCCAGGACCACATTCCTACTTCTCAGCGATTACGTTAGGATGTGCATTTCACTTTCAGTAGGGTTATCATCCACAGACCTCAGAGATCTCTGTCTCATTAACAGGAGCTTGTGTATCCCTGCTGTGACACAGAGAGTTTATTTCTAAGTATTTTAGGCACCTCACTGTTGCCAACTCTTACCCTCCCTCTCAAATAACTACAGGTGACATTCAGTAATTATTTGTTGTCATCATTAATGATGATTTATTGCAACATTTAGTAAGGTTGCAACATTCCATGCCCAAGAAAAAAAATACTCTATAAATGCTACTAATGGGAAATTAAACAGTTCTGTGGAAAATGGCTGGAGTTAGTGCCATGGCATTGGATGATGTTTTTGGATGACCCTAGGAGAGTGAACAGCTTCCTGGGTTGAATATTTTGATAGAAATCAAAAGACCCAGCTGCCTAATCACTTCAAGCTCTGATTAAGCAATTCTCAGTGCCTGAAATCTACCCTATTGAGCTCAGCTCTAACTGACCTAAACTGTTAAAATGTGAGTGTTCTGCATACTTAATAATTGGCAAATCTAACTAACCCTTTAGAGTCCAGCAGAAAGAAGGAACTGAGATCACAGGCATGATCACTTTGAAGACTAAAGGTCTGGTGAGGAAGAAAGTGTTGGGCTGTCAGGAAATGACCCAGTTCATCTGGTTAATTGAGTTGGCACCTGTCTCTGGTAAATACAGGTATCCTCTAGCAATGAGAAGAAGGTAGGGTTTAAATGTCCCTTCCCTGATAATGTTGTTTTCAGGCAGTAGATTACAATGAAAGCAAATATTTGATCAAGTTACACCAAGCATACAAACACTTTTAGCAAGCAGTTGGAGAAACCTCAGACAACCTTTCTTGGAAGCTCAGCAAAGCTCTACTGTTTTCAGGCACTCCAACAGGCACCTGACATAAATTGTTTGCTCCAAGGTCGAGGCAATAATATTCTGAGGGCAAGGTCAGCCAGCCATAGAATCAGATCAGGTGACAGAGTCCTCCAAGAAGCGAAGGGCTCTGACCAATGGGAATACCAGGAACTTACACTTCAACCCTGCTTTTAACATATCAGGCTGCTGGGTCTGTCCCTTGTTTAGACCTTGGTCTTCATGTATAAGCAGGGGCTGGAGAATCTTTTTAGTCTACCACATATTTTCAGCACCACCTATTTATCAATATAAAAATTATTTCTAAAATCCCTTCTCCTAATTATCAAATCCCCTGTATATGATTTCTATAGCCATATTGAGATGACCTAAGTAAGCACCTCAAGTCGATCAGTTGTGACCAGACCGTGAGCTTTACTGAGGCAGGTGCTTTAACCTGTTTTGTCTCAAAGAATAGTGCCTCAACAACTTTATGTACTTCGTGCTTATTTGACAGTTGAATGAATGAATGAATGAGTAAATGTCAGTGGATGATTCAGACACTTTGCAAGCTAAGTAAGCACCTTTCATGTTCATATTAAAACTAGTTAGCACACACATAATATGTTTATTCCAAATAATTTTTAATGTAAGTTACTACACTGACAATGTAACAGGAGCACCGCTGGGGAATGGCCTCAACATAAATGGGTAGGGAAATGATACTGGAGGTGAGAGAAAAGCTCTGTGAATTTGCACAGGTATTATAATTTTATTTATGTATTGAATGTCTGATATCATTCATCAACTCTACATGGATACATTTTAGTAATTTAACAACTAAATGGATACACTTTAATAATACATTATTTAATAACTGTACACATGCCGGGTGCAGTGGCTTATGCCTGTAATCCCAGCAGTTTGGGAGTCTGAGGCCAGTGGATCATGAGGTCAGGAGATCGAGATCATCCTGGCCAACATGGTGAAACCCTGCCTCTACTAAAATACGAAAATAAAACTAGCTGGGCATGGTGGTGTACACCTGTAGTCCCGCTACTCAGGACGCTGAGGCAGGGGAATTGCTTAAGCCTGGGAGGCAGAGGTTGCAGCGAGCCGAGATTGTGCCATTGTGCAATGTCTGGTGACAGAGCAAGACTTTGTCTCAAAAAATTAAAAAATAAAAATAACTGTACGCAGTTCCTTTAAGTACTCTTCAGATTCTGAGAATACCTCTGACCACCCCAATTAATCACTTCAGCTCTTCGTTATCCATGTGTGGTCACATTCACAAGAGGGTTGATAACTATCACTTTCGTCATTGTTAGGTGCTAGAAAGTTTAATTCCGCACCTATGTTTAATACAAATGCACTTTATTTCTTATATCCTGCTCATAGACAAAAAACTCTTCAAAATCACCTGGGAAAAAAATAGGGGGTATGCTTATCACACGTATTTGCTTGTCTCCACCTTCTGCTGCTGGCAATTACTCTGGGTGTCTATCAAAGAATGGCTCTCTACCGTGTGTTCCATCTCTCCACCTGCAGCTGAAAAGCTAGCCTCACTACTCCAGTGTTCCAGAGCCACTTATTTTATTATATTTTAACGAGACACATACAAACTGAGCAGCAACAAGGTCACACTGAAAATGAACCGAAGCTTAACCAAAGTGTAGCCCAGGAGAAAGTCCCCAAAGGAATAGCAACATCCAGTACAAGTAAAATGATGGGTTCCTCCATGCAAGGACTTAGCAATAACCACTAGGCTCTGGGTCTGTATGAGTCCCAGACTATCCGGAACTTCTGTCCCAAACTCCATATATCCCCATCTCTTCAGTCAGAAGCACCTCTCATTAGTAAATGTGTTAGAAATGTGCTGACAATAATGAATCTTAATAGGGATCATTGCTTTCACTCATTCATACGACAAATTTTTTTATCATCTACCGTCATGAACGACATAATGACTTTTGGTTAATGACAGCTAGCACATACAATGGTGGTCTCGTAAGATGATAATACCATATTTTTGCTGTACCTTTTTTTTTGGAGACAGAGTCTCACTTTTTTGCCCAGGTTGGAGTACAGCAGCATGATCATAGTTCACCACAGCCTTGATCTCCTGGGCTCAAGCCTCCTGAGCTGCTGGGACACTGCACCCAGCTAACTAAAATTTTTTTCTTTGTAGAGACAGGGTCTTGGTATGAAGCATTGTTGGCAAGAATGGAGAGAAATCGAAACCCTTGTGCACTGTCAGTGGGGATGTAAAATAGTGGAAAACAGTATGGAAGTTCCTCAAAAAATTAAAAATAGAACTACCTCACAGTCCAGCAATCTGATATCTGGATATATACCCCAGAGAACTAGAAGCAGGGTCTCAAAGAGATATTTATACATCCATTTTCATGGCAGCATTATTCAGAGTAGTCAATAGGCAGAAAAAACCTAGACATCTTTGCCTAATACAAGGTCACAAAGATTTTCTCCTAAGTTTTTTCTATAAGTTTTATTGTCTTAGCTCTTACATTTTTGTCTGTGATCAATTTCTAGTTGATTTTTGTATATTTAGGTAAGTGATGAGGTTCTATTTTGCATACAAGTTTCTGGTTAGGTATCAATTTTCTTGTCTACTAAAGAAGAATAACATTATCTACCTTATAAAATTATTGTGAGGATCAAATAATACCAGCTCATAGTTACTGAGTTTGAGTTCTTAGGATATGCTGGGCAATAAATATCTCACATGTAGAGACTCATTTCATTCTCACAATAACCCTATCAGTTATTATCTTCATTTTACAGATTTAAAAATTGAGACGCTCAAAAGCTAACTACGTTTTTCAGGGTTGTACAAATGAAAAGATTTAGGCGTGAAAACTAATATCAGACAAATGGGCTTCAGAAACTATATTCTTAACCAAAATACTGTATCAAGTCCCTAGAAATGTTTTTTTATATTTCTAGGGACTTGATAATTGCATTAATTATCTATTGCCGTGTCACAAATTATCCAAAAACTTAGTGGCTTAAAACAGCAAAAGCATTTATTATCTCACAGTTTTGGTGAGTTGGATACCTGAGTGCAGCTTACCTGGGTCCTCTGCTCCAGGTTTCTTACAAGGCTGTTGGCTGAAGCTGTGGTCTCATCTGAAAACTTGCCTAGGGAAACACATGCTTCCAATCCACACATGTATTGTGAGGATGTGCTTCTAACTCACACACTATATTGTGAGTAGTTCTGTTGAGAGACCTGCATATCAAATAATTGATGTCACCAGCCAATAGCCAGCAGGTAGGCTTCAGTTCCTCATGGGCTATTGGCTGGTGATATCAATTCCTTGATATGCAGGACTCTCACTCGAACTATTCACAACATAGCAGCTTCAGCTTGGTTTCCACGGAGTGAGGATCAAAGAGATATATGAGGCAAGATGGAAGGTGGCAATAAGGAAGCCACAATCTTTTTGAACCTAATGTGAGAAAGGACATCCCATATGCCTTTTGAATAGTCAGCACTTTTGCCATATTCTGTTTATTACAAGTGAGTCCCTAGGCTCCTGCCCACACTTAAGGAGAGAGTCTTGCTCAAAGGCACAAATGTCAAGAGCCAAAGGTCACTGGGAGTCCTTTTAGAGGCTCTGTATCATGATAACCATTGATTTCTTCCCCCTACTTTTTTTTTTTTTTTTTTTTTTTTGAGACAGAGTTTCACTCTTCTTGCCCAGGCTGGACTGCAATCATGTGATCTCAGCTCACTACAACCTTTGCCTCCCAGGTTCAAGCAATTCTCCTGCCTCAGCCTCCCTAGTAGCTGGGATTACAGGCATGCACCACCACATACGGCTAATTTTGTATTTTTAGTAGGGGTTTCTCCATGTTGGTCAGACTGGCCTCAAACTCCCGACCTCAGGTGATCTACCTGCCTTGGCCTTCCAAAGCAAAGGGATTACAGGCGTCAACCACTGCACCCAGCGTCTTCCCCTACTATTATCTCATAAATAGGGATTAGGTTTTTTAGAATGATTCTTTACATCTATTTTTCTTTAAATATACTTTTGAAGACTAAGAACTCGACTATCAGTTTTTAGAAAAATTTATTTCAATTACCAAGGAACTAAATTTACAAATTTCTACCTCTAGTACTTTTTTTAAAAAAAAAATATGAATTATAGAGCACTCAAGGCCTTTACATTCATAAAGATTTGAGCAAATTTCTGTATAGATCTCAGGCAGAGTGTTTTCTTACATCCCATCACTGAGACTCTGTCACCTTTTGATGTTGAGGCTTTAAAATGGCATGTCCAGCTTTTTAGAGGTTAAATGAAAATACAAGTCTTTTACTGATTAAAAGAATAAAGAGAGAGAGATCCAAGATGGCCAATTAGCAGCAGCTCAGGATTGTAGCTCCCACTGAAAGCGCAGAGAGTGAGTGGACGCCACACTTTCAGAATTTTCATTGCCTACGGACCAAGAGATTCTTGGCGGAGGAGCCCCACGCGTCGCCAGCGCGACTCTTTGGCCGGCGTGGCCGTTTGGCAGGCGCCCCAGTGCGGCGGTTCTCAGTCCGGAGTATATGGGACTGAGTGCCCTTTTGGTTGGCGTTGGAGCTCCGGGAAGATAATCTCCCATTCAGCTGATTGAAAAACGGACTGAAGTGGGGAAGCAGACCCGGAGAGTCCCGGGCAGAAAGCGCCACGAATCTTAACGCCGCTGTTTCAGCCTGCGTAGTGGGTCGCTGCAGGGGAAGGCTGGTACCCCCCACACACACACAAAAAACAGCAGTTGGCACTGCTGAGGATTGAGAGTTTCACAGCAAGTACAGCTGAACCTGGGAAGGTCCAGCTCTGTGGGGGGAGGGGCGTCCACCGAAGGAAAACTAAGAAACAGAAAAAACTTTACCACCAACAAGCTGGACGTCCACTCAGAGACCTTATCTGAAAGCCAGCAATTACATAGACGACAGGTGGATAAATCCACAAAGATGGGAAGAAACCAGCGTAAAAAGGCTGAAAACACCCGAAATCAGCATGCCTCTCCTCCTACAGAGGATTGCAGTGCCTCATCACCAATTGAACAAGGCCTGATTGAGAATGAATGTGAGGAATCAATAGAATCAGGCTTCAGAAGGTGGATAATGAGAAACTTCTGTGAGCTAAAAAGAACATGTTCTAGCCCAATGCAAGGAGACTAAGAACCTTGAAAAAACGTTTGACGAAATGTTAACGAGAATGGACAGTTTAGAAAGGAATATAAGTGAATTAATGGAGCTGAAAAACGCAATACGAGAACTTCGCGAAGTATGCACAAGTCTTAACAGCTGAATTGATCAAGCAGAAGAAAGGATTTCAGAGATCGAAGACCAACTCAACGAAATAAAACGAGAAGACAAGATTAGAGAAAAAAGGGTAAAAAGGAATGAGCAAAGTCTCCAAGAAATATGGGACTATGTGAAAAGACCTAATCTACGTTCGATAGGTGTAGCTGAATGTGACGAAGAGAATGAATCCAAGCTGGAAAATATTTTTCAGGATATTATCCAGGAAAACTTTCCTAACCTAGCAAGGCAAGACATTACCCAACTCCAGGTAATACAGAGAACACCACAAAGATATTCCTCAAAAAGAGCAACCCCAAGGCACATAATCATTAGATTCATCAGGGTTGAAACAAAGGAGAAAATACTACGGGCAGCCAGAGAGAAAGGTCAGGTTACCCACAAGGGGGAAGCCTATCAGACTCACAGCACATCTCTCAGCAGAAACCCTACAAGCCAGAAGAGAGTGGGGGCCAATATTCAACATCCTTAAAGAAAAGAACTTTCAACCCAGAATTTCATATCCAGCCAAACTAAGTTTCATAAGTGAAGGAAAAATACAATTTTTTACCAACAAGCTAGTACTCAGAGATTTCATTACCACCAGGCCTGCTTTACAAGAGCTTCTGAAAGAGGCACTATATACAGAAAGGAACAACCAGTATCAGCCATTCCAAAAAACCCATTGTAAGCTGCATCCAGACCCATCTCATATGCAAGGATATACAGAGACTCAAAACAAAGGGATGGAGGAAGATTTGCCAACCAAATGGAGAGCAAAAAAAAAAAAAGCAGGAGTTGCAATTCTCATCTCTGATAAAATAGACTTTAAAGTAATAGAAACCAAAAGAGATAAGAAGGACATTGTATAATGGTAGAGGGATCAATGTAACGGGAAGAGCTAACGATCCTAAGTCTATGTGCACCCAATATAGGAGCACCCAGATACACAGGGCAATTTCTTGGTGACTTACAAAGAGACTTGGACTCCCACACAATAATAGTGAGAGACTTTAACATTACATTGTCAATATTGGACAGATGAATAAGACAGAAGGTTAACAAGAATACCCGGGACTTGAACTTAGACCTCGAACAAGTAAACTTAATAAATATTTACAGAACTCTCTACTCCATATCCACAAAAGATACATTTTTTTTCAGTAACACATCACATCTATTCTAAAAGTGACCACATGGTTGGGAGTAAATCACTCCCCAGCAATTGCATAGCATTTATAGGTTTAAATGAAATATTGGTTGGCTGTTTGTTTGTTATTTTCCTCCCTTATTCCTTCCTGTTTCCATTGTGTAACACAATTATTAGCATAAAAGAGCTTTTTAATATCCATTTCTAGACTGCATTCTAGCCTGGGCAATAGAGCAAGATTCCCGTTCTCTCTCCCTCTTTTCTTCTTCTTTTTCTCTTTCTTTCATTCTCTTTTTATTCCTTCTTTCTTTCTCTCTTTAAAAAAAAAAAAGAATAAAGAAAGAACACTCAAATCCTTGGTGGGGATGAAGAAGTATTTGAATTTCCCTTAATCTTTGAGCTCTGTGAAGAGTCAAGATTCTATGCTATTGAAGGACAGAATTGATAATTCAGCTCTTGGACGATGTTAGCAATCCCTCTCTCTTATGTATAATCCTCTTCCAAAGAGAATCTCAGCTAACTTTAGAGATGTGGCAAGAGAAATCACCTGATCAACAGTATTAACAGCATAAACTTTGGAGTTTTTTCTGCGGATCTCTCAATACTGGCTGGGATGCCTGCTGTGCTTCAATGTATATATTTATTTCCAAGCAAATAGGACTATTAAGTGAAGATTTTTTGTCCCTAAGAACCACTTTCAAGCACCCTTTCGCCAGAGATACCAATCACCATAGAATGTGGGAGGTCCCTTCTATTAGAGGATAGGAGTTACTCCAGGACTGCTTGGCTGCTGGCTGTGCCTTTATTGGTGACTGTTTTTAGAGGCTCAGTATCTTGCCAAAGAAAATTTGAACCACCTGATTATCTACCCCAGTGCCTTTTGAATAGTTAGCACTGAATAAGTATTTGTTGACTGAATGAATGGATGTCCTATGGGTTCGTGCAATTGTAATTCTATTCAGGATGCTGTATCTAGGTTCCTTATCCTACCTTTCCAGACACTGTTTCAATGAGTTAAAGGAACCTCCTGCCAGGAAGGATCATTAGCTACCTTATTTGATCTGATCTTTGTTCTGGAAGGCCCAGAGCTAAGGACAAAACCTACAGCTCCCTTTGCATAAGACTTGCATACCTTTAATTCTGTCTGCCCCGAACTGCCTACAGTCACATGTCAGCCACGTTGTGCTCAATCCAAGGTCTTATCTGCACAGCCACACTGCACCTCCTGAGGGCTCCTCTGACTCCCATCACTGCTGTCATCAAACTCTCTAACACATCAAGGGAAGCACTTGGAACATGCTTATGAAAACTGTTCAAACATTTTGGTACTTAGTTCAAAGACAGAAACCTGGCAAGCGCCAACCCCTATTCCTTCTGGGCATTCATTAAGCCCTAAACAGCTGAGCTTTGGCACCATCTGGCTTGCCTACCACAAGCTCCTTGAAGTTCTCTAGGAGAGAGGAACCAGGCAAGTTATGGTTCAGTATATGAGACAGCCTGTTTCATTCATACAAAGAAGAGGAACATTTTCCCCAGTACCCCCAGTACACCTGTGCCCCAAAGAGTCTGGTCGTGTTTGCCTGAGAGATGACAGGGCTCTCCTGGACAGCTGGCCCTGGCCTCTGGTCATGAGTGAATGCATGAATTCATGAGTGAATGCAGATCATGGGTGAATTCCTTCTGTGCCTGTCCCTGTCTGTACAACTCTGCACAACTAAGGTCTTTAAATTGCCGTATGCTCTGCGCATTTAGAATAACAGCTGTTTATCCATGACTGACCACATGCCAGATACATTTCTGAACACTTTGCACAGTATTAACTGACTTAATCTTCAGTGCAACCCTATGAATGAGCATTATTTTTGCCTCCCTTTTTCACATGAGGCATAGAACTTAAGTAACTTGTCCAATGCCACCTTGGAAATGAGAAATGGAGATGAATTTGAACCTAAATATTCAGGCCCCAGAACTCATGCCATAATAAAATCTTGCCTTTCATATTTTGTATCTAACTCAGTAATCTTATAAAGCAAGAATATGGGCCAAGTGCCGTGGCTCACGCGTGTAATCTCAGCACTTTGGGAGGCTGAGGCGGGTGGATCATCTGAGGTCAGGAGTTTGAGACCAGCCTGGCCAACATGGTGAAACGCTGTCTCTACTAAAAATACAAAAATTAGCTGGGTGCAGTGGAGGATGCCTATAATCCCAGCTATTCGGGAGGCTGAGGCAGGAGACTGGCTTGAACCCAGGAGGCAGAGGTTGCAGTGAGCCAGGATCGTGCCTCTGCACTCCAGCCTGCATGACAGAGATCCTATCTTAAAAAAAAAAAAAAAAAATAAGCATATGCCTGTGCATATTTCTTTGTACATAATTTAGTTCAATGACACAAGGATAGAAGCATGTGACAGATACTTATTTTGATGATAAGCAAGCTTTGTCTGTCTTGGTAAAGGTCTTTGGATATGATGCAATTCCAAATCAGGCTGTTCTCTTTATCCGTATGCCCAACTCACCTGTGGAGACTCCGAGGAAGCTCACCTCATTGTCTTTGATTCAGCAACCAATTTTCCCGGCTTTGGAGTCGGAGTCACATGCCGGGCTAGGAGGTAAAAGCTGTATCGTAGAGAAATAACTCCTTGTCAATTTCCAGTTTCTGCTACTACCTAAAAGGGACCTGGCTGAGTGACACTGCATGGCCCAGAGTGGCTTTAGCTGAAGAGTTCACTTTACTGACTTCTAGGCAATTTAGTACCATTATGAACAATCTGCCCTTTCTTTGTCATGCTCTGTCATTTCATAACACTTTCCCTTCTCACAGCAACATATTCTTCCCCAGGATGCCCTTATATGGCAGCTATGCCCAGGGCAATGACCCTAGCTCCTAATTATTGTTTTCCTTGTGCAGGGGTGAGGAAGGAAAGCTTCCCCATTCGTCGTCTGAAGATTCTTTGAAAATGAATTACGAAAAGGCAGATTAATAGGAGAAAAAGGCATACACATCAAATATTTTAACATGTATAGCATGGGAGAATTGCAGGAGAATGATTATTCAATAATACATTGGGGTCCAGGTGCTTTTATGCCCTTCTTCTTAGGAGAAAGGGAGATGGGAGTGCAGGAGTAAATAATTTTTAGGGAGAATGAATGCACCTCATGTTCAGATAGTGGAGATAAATAATTCTCTTAGGGAATTAAATGGGACTGGAGAACAAACGAAATTCAAAGTTTGAGCTCTAGGTTTGGTGTTTAATTTTCAGTCTTTGTCTCCGTGATGAGTTTTAATCTTCTCTGGTTAATGAAATTTCAAGGAAAGGATCACAGGCAATTGCATTTCTCTTTGGGAGTCTGGTTTCTGGGTAGTTACCGGAACTTCAGAGAATAGCCTCAGCCTCTGCTTTGTGAGAGACAAAGGTGTGAGAGATGGGGGGTTGGGCGAAGGTCAGAGGGACCTTGAGGCTTTTTCTTTAGTTCCATATTTTGGGAAGTTATTTCCCAAGCTCCAACACTTGTTTGTAAAACCAGATTAGCCACTCCAGCCTGCTCACAGGGCTGCTGTGAAACAGGGTTGAAAACGGTTATATTGGCCACCTGCAGGGAAATTATGCCAGGAGGCAAGACGCACTTAATTAGCTGTGGCAGTTTCTAAAGATAGGCTACGAATAAACTTTTTCAATTCCATATAGGTCCTTGAATCCTCAGATAATCCAGTCAAAGCTGATCCTTTGCCCTTGCCAGTGACCGGCAGGTCTTTCCGGACACTCAGAGCGGCCAAGACAGCATTTTTAAAAGCGCCACTCTATATTTAGCAGTCCAAATTGCCTATGGCTTCACTCTCCCTTTGTACTTGCATCACCTAAAAAAGCTCCCCTTCACATGCAAGGTCAAAGAGATTGGGGAGACATTGATTTCTGTTGCCTGTAGAACCCAGAATAACTCTACTACTGAAAATGTTGCTCTAGGGGGGTAAACGGAAAGAATGGATGCTATTCAATTCAACTTCCGCAAAGTGCACAGGCGGGAGAGAATTTTAGCAAGGTTAAGTGCACAGAGGTCCTGGCTTCCCCTGTCCAGAGAATTCCAAGTTCATGTCGGGCCAGGATGATGCCTTGGGATCAGAGGTTTGGCACAAGGCCCTGAAGCTCCCACTCCAACTTTTCTAGCTCCTCTTTTACCTTTCATATATTTTCTCTTCTTTTGTTCTCCTTTTTCCTCCTCCCTTCTTTCTTTCCTTACTTTTTCTTCCTTGTTTTTTTAATTCCTTCTTCCTCCCTATTTTTCTTCTACTCAGTCCTCAATTAATAAGCTCTTACTGTTTTTGAGCAAATGGGCTCTTTGCCTGATGTACACAGAAACCAGGAACCATGGCAGCAGCTTCTGAGAAAAGAAAGGCTTTACTGCAAAATCGTCAAGCAAGAAGACAGGAAGTGGGTTCAAATCTGGCTCCCTGATTTGGGATCTGGGACAAGTTTTGAGGGATCAGAGGACTAGGGATAGAATTTAGGAATGTTGACTTGACAGGGTCTGATTGGAACGATGTTGACACAGATTTTAGCACAAGATCTTCCAGGCCAATGAACCTTTGCTTCTGAAAGAGTTCCAGTATTCAGGTTCTGATCATATCCTAGTCTTGGTTCTGATAAAATTGGCTGGTTACGAACATCATTAGAGGTCAAAGCTTTTTCTCTTGAGCATGTAGCTGGGCTACATGACTTCTAGTTATTTCACTCTGTTATACCTACAAGGTAACTTGAAATGTTATCATCAGAGTAGACCCAGTTCAGACTGGTCCCACAGTTAACATTATTAAATTTTGTGCAGTGTGCAAGGCATCGGGATTATTAAGCTTATTGAATGAAAAATCACTGACTTGAAAAAGCTCACCTATTAGAGGGCTAGACAAACAGGCCATCATGATACAGTGTCATACTAGGATGACAGGAAGGAGAAAAGGCATTCAGCTAGCCTGAGAGGTGCCAGGGAAGGCTGCCCAGTTAGGATAACACTGAGCTGTGTTACTCTTCATCCCACCATGTAAGAGCTGGCCCTTGGGGGAGCATGCCCCTTATTTTTTCTCTTTCAAGCTTGCACGGTAAATAAGAAAGCCACGTCAGCGGCACCTCGGCCTGCTGCGGTCGGCATCCAGCTCCTGTCTCCGTTACCACCTTAGGCTCCTTCCACTATCTGCATTCTCATTCCTCTGGCCTGTGGCTATACAGTCCACACTGTCTTCTTCAAGGTTAAGAAAAGGTCTGGAAATAAAATAAAATCACAAAAGGAAAATAGCAACTCTGCATTAAATGACGCAAATATTTAAAATATTGTCTACATTTTTTTTTTTTACATGGAGTTTCCCTCTTGTTGCCCAGGCTAGAGTCCAGTGGTGCAATCTCGGCTCACTACAACCTCCGCCTCCTGGGTTCAAGCAATTCTCCTGCCTCAGCCTCCCTGGTAGCTGGGATTACAGGCGCACACCACCACGCCCCGCTAATTTTTTGTATTTTTAGTAGAGATGGAGTTTCACTATGTTGGCCAGGCTGGTCTCAAACTCCCGACCTCAGGTGATCCAGCCACCTCAGCCTCCCAAATTGCTGGGATTACAGGCGTGAGCCACCTTGCCAGGCTCCAAAATTATCTAAATTTTCAAGAAATAAGAGTGCTGGGAGTTAATGGTGTGTCTGCAATAAAACTGTTGCAGGCTGGGAGTGATGGCTCACACCTGTAATCCCAGAACTGTGGGAGGCTGAGGCAGGTGGATCACTTGAGGCCGCTGTTGTTAAAACACAAACAAACAACAGAAAAACAGGTTTTTGTCAGGAAAAGTTAGGCATGCAACGTTGAAGCGTGAGGGGGGAATGGAATTTATTGAGTGAAAAGGAAGATAAACTCTCAGTAAAGCAAGAGAGGTTCCTTTTTACAGGCTCCCGTTTCACAGTTTGAATCCCAGGTTCCACCCAGGAACAGAAGGGACCAGCGTCCCCGACTGCAAACCGCACAAATTTCCAGAGACTCCACGCCATCCTCCCATTGCACAGACCAGTGTGAGATTCTCTGGGGATGTTCGCCCTTATGTTCTTCCTGCATCTATCATTCCCGCCTCTAAAGAAGTACATCTAACTGCCATTAGGATAAGGATAAGGACCAAGCCTAACTGCTTCCTACTGACAGGGGGCGCTGTTTTGGGGAAATGGCAGGCAGAGCTCCCTCAGAGGCCTATCTAAGGGTCCCCAGCAGAAGGGGCCAGCATCTGAGGCTTCAGTTGCATGACAATTTGGAGTGTGATGGCGTGAAGGTGAGAAAAGACAAACCGTGTTATTAGAAAACATGTATCAAAATGAAACAAGGTTTGGGCTGGGGGTGTGTAAGGACAACTCAAAAATCCCAAGGCCTTTTACCAGTGTGCACAGGGGAGAGGGAGGCCAACAGCTTGTTTGCGAACATGTCCAGTTCCCCTGAGCCCAATCCTAAGGCAACCAGTTTAAGGTTTGGGAAATTAACTCTTTCCGGTTTGGAGGATGCATCTGAGGGGGAGTGTCCTGTAGTATGGAGACACAATTACCTATCAGTAAAGAGAGGACAGAGGAAGAGAAAAGGAAAAAAGGAGGCTTTTGTTCAAAGAAGTCCCAGGGGTGCAGGATGCACTCGAAAGGGGTACAGACTGAAAAGGAATGGCTACCCATCTAGCAAGAGGGGAACAGGCATCCCTGGTTTCTTTCTCCTAGCAAATATCTGGGGTATGTGAGGGGGAAAAGTTAGGCATTCCTCTTTCTTTCCTCCGACCTTGTATCCCTGAGACCCAGCAACTGTGACAGGATGCCAAACATGAGTGTTAAAGCAGCTTTCACCCATGTTAACAGGCGGGCCTAGCAGGTGGGAGCAGCTTTCACCCATGTTAACAGGCGGGCCTAGCAGGTGGGAGCAGCTTTCACCCATGTTAATAGTCGGGCCTAGCAGGTGGGAGTATCTGATCTTACCCACATACGTGCTATATCCCCTGCAGTCAATAGCCTTGAATTCCCTAGACCTCTTTTAGGCCATGGATACTAGCGTGACCTTTATCCATGAAATGGGAAGCTTGGCTTAATCAGCAGGAATCAGCCACATGTGCCTAAAATGCACAGTGCTGTGCATTTTAACTTCTGTTATTATTTGCCTCTGGATCCCTCAGATCCAGCTTTCTTTCCTAGATGTTTGACTGGAAGCTTGGCATTGAGTTTGGGACAAAAATTTGTCTCGGTGGGTTTGCATGGACTCCGTATCACAAGCCAAATGCTAAGGTGAAGCTGTGGAATTGAGTCCTCCTCAATTCCAAGGAAGAAAAAAAGGAAGTCTTGTGATATGCCCAGATAACTGGTGGCTGTAGTTATGCTTTCTAAGGTTTGGGTGCATGGTGCTTGGCTTTGGTTAACACCCTTGGTCTTACTTTCCCAAAAAGGAAACCTCCAGGGATGGGCATCCTATTCATTCCCATCACCTGGCAGGATTTGCAGGATAATTGTTCAGAACAAGAATATTGATCCAGAATTCTGCATTACCCATCCTATTTGTTCTTTCTGAGCTGCAGCTGGAGACTGCTGGTTGGTTTACCTTCCCTTTAAAAATAGTTTGATCCAAGCACTTATCTTCCTTTAGGCCAATTAATTAGAGCTCTTTTTATAGACATCACACACACAACACATATATAGCTACAGAGACAGGCAGAAGAAAACCCACTCAACATAAAATCTTTCATTTGCCAATCTCCTAATTGGATTATTGGCCTCTGGGTGGAGCCCTTTAAGAAACAGGGCTTGTAAACATGCAGCTAATAAACAGGCATAGATGGGGCAAAAACAGATTTTGAGAGGTGTGTATCCACTTTTAGTTCCTGGGCTTCCATGAGAAAAACAGAGCTCTCTCTTCTCTCATGTGTGCATTGAGAGTGTCAAGGCAAAATGGAGAAAAGTAATTCAGTTGGCTGAGAAAAATACCTTTTTTCCAGCAAAACAAGATCCAAGAAAAGCAAAGCGTAAAGGCCTTTTAAATATACTTATGACTTGGCTATCCACTTATAATTAACCTGGGTGCTCTTTAAGAAAATCCTTGTAACTTTCTTGTTCCTGACTTTAGCCACACCAAGGGGCTTTCAAACTTTACTGAAGGCTCAAAGAAAGGAAAATCCAAGGCTGTTTGTGGAGGGGGAAGAGAATCAAGAGATAGCAAAGGTTGCACAGATATCAGACCAGAAAGGGATCATTTCCTATGCCAGGATTGAAGCCCAGGCCACCATTGTAAAATGGCAGAGGCCAAAACAAAAGCATTGTCACGTGGGTACAGGCCACACTCCCAAAGATGTGAAACAAGATGGAGGCCTGCCACAGAGTTTGCTACGGAGCACACAGAAAGATATGCACAGCACGCCAGATTGGCTGCAACTCAAGATCAACCTCACGAATCCTTTTTCAAAATTAAAACTTTACAGAGAATATAAACAGTGATCACCATTATTCCTGGCACAGCAAAACGTCTTCCAAAAGGGGAAAAAACCTCACTTAAAAGTCAACTGCTGACAGAGTAGAGAAAAGAAAATAGGTATCTGGAGAAGAACCTGTTATCCTTATGCAAATGTGTTCCTCCACCATGGAGAGTAACTTAATTGCTGTTGAATGGAGTGGGACCCCTTGGCTGGGGGAGGGGAAGGCTCTATGGCTGTGTGATGGGGAGCACTGACCAGCCTGCCGCTGGGCACCCTTGGGCCATGCATTCCAGCCCTGGCCCGGAGGGGGAGCAGGAGAGCCACCATTCACTGGTCCGTCCCCCGCGCACCTGCAGCTATTGGGATGGTGTGGTGTGCAGTTTCTTCTATCCCCCAGAAGAGGTATGAGGAGAAAAAGGCTTAGGAGTGAAAGAAAAAAAGATTTTTTAGTTTGCATGATACTCACCCTCCCTGACACCCCATGTCTAGATGCCAAAAATGTAGGAAAAAAACCCTGTGTTCTTGTCACACAACCAGGAAAAGTTAGGGATGCAGACACTTTGAAGGGTGAGGAGGAATAGAATTTATTGGGTGAAAAGGAAGATAAACTCTCAGCAAAGTGAGACAGGTTCCTGTTAACAGGACTTCATCTCACGGATTTCGGAGGAACCAAGTTCCTCCCGCTGAAAATGGCACGAACTTTCCAAGGCTCCACCCATCCACCCAGTGTGCAGGCCAGTGAAAGATTCTCCAGGCTCACTTATCTTCCCCTGTATCTGTCACCAGGAGTTGAGACCAGCCTGGCCAACATGGTGAAACTTCGTCACTACTAAAAATACAAAAATTAGTATGGCATGGTGGCACACTACTGTAATCCCAGCTACTCAGGGTGCTGAGGCATGAAAATTGCTTGAACCTGGGAGGTGGAGGTTGCACTGAGCCAGTGAGCTGAGATCATGCCACTGCATTCCAGCCCGGGCAACAAAGCCAGACTCTGAAAACAAAACAAAACGAAATGAAACAGTAAGATGCTGCTGTACAAGTGAACTGAGATATCTAGCACAAAATAAGCTCTGGGCTGGTTGCAGTGGCTCACACCTGTAATCCCAGCACTTTGGGAAGCTGAGGCGGGTGGATCACCAGAGGTCAGGAGTTTGAGACCAGCCTAGCCAACAGGGTGAAACTCTGTCTCTACCAAAAAATACGAAAGTTAGCTGGATATGGTGGCATGCACCTGTAATCCCAGTTACTCAGGAGGCTGAGGTGGGAGAATTGCTTGAACTGCGGAGGTGGAGGTTGCAGTGAGCAAAGATTGTGACACTGAGCTCCAGCCTGGGTGACAGAGTGAGACCTTGTCTCAAAAGAAAAAAAGAAAAAGAAGCTTTGTTAATCCTAAGAAAGGTTTTTTAATAAAAGGGTTTGCCTTTGGTTAGAAGCTATCTTAAAAATGAGATCTTTTAGAGTATTTGTACACAGTCATAGATTAGATCTGATGTTGGTAAGACTGGGGCTGAAGTCTCCTGTATCTTATGAATATCCTATGATTCTGTGAGTGAATTCTGTGTGAATGCTGATATAGATATATATGTAGATGTTGACAAAAATAGCCAAACTCTGTAAAATATTTGAAAAGATTTATCCTGAGCCCAATATTAGTGGCCATGGCCCAAGGCACAGTCTCAAGAGGTCTTGGGACATGTGCCCAAGCCGTTTGGGTTACAGCTTGGTTTTATACCTTTTAGGAAGACATAAGACATCAATCAGTAGTACATGGTTTGGTCCAGAATCGCAGAACAATTTGAAGTGGAGGCTTACCAGGTCATAGGTAGATTCAAAGATTTTCTAATTGGCAACCAGGAGCGGCGGCTCACGCCTATAATCCCAGCACTGTGGGAGGCCAAGGTGGGCGGATCTTCTGAGACCAGGAGGTTGAAACCAGCCTGTCCAAACTGGTGAAACCTGATCTTTACTAAAAATACAAAAATTAGCCCAGCACGATGGCACATGCCTGTCATTCCAGCTACTCTGGAGGCTAAGGATTGAAAATCACTTGAAACCCAGGAGGGGAGAGGTTACAGTGGGCCACGACGGCGCTACTGCACTCCAGCCTGGGCAACAAAGCATGACTCTGTCTCAAAAAACTAACCAAACACACACACACATGCAAAAAATAAAAAAGATTTTCTGATTGTCAATTGGTCAAAAGAATTAAGTTATGATCTAAAAGCCTGGAATCAACAGAAAGACGTGTCTGTGTTAAGAGACGGGGTTGTGGAGACCAAGGTACTTATTATGTAGCTCAAGTCTTGGAAGGGGCCAGTCTTAGAGATAATAAGTGGCAAATGTTTCCTATTCGGACCTGTAAAAAGTGCTAGACTCTTAGTTAATTCTCTTCAGGATTGGGAGGGTCTGGAAGACCATTGTGTTAATAGAGATTCTTTACAGAATGCAAATCTAAATCTCCCCCAAAGAAAAGATGACTCCACAGAATCATTAATATGGCAAAGAAACATATTCTATGTTAAAATATTTTGATTTCCTTATCTGTCATGTGATGTTCCCACTTAATTCTGCCTGTTCTAGAAGATTTGATTTCTTTTGGTTTGGAAGGGCATCCTGTTTTTGGGTAATTACTCACTCAATCCAAGCTTTAAACTTAAAGTTCAGATTCGCTCAGTTCCGTTGTGTCTTGCCTGTCTCCTAGGATGGCATCTATGTATAGGAAGGTTCATGTCCTGGTGCTGTCGTCTGGGTCCTACCAGCTATGATCTGTACAAACTCTTAATCTTTGTAAGATGGTCTCTAGTCCTTCTGCACCTGCTGCAGTTCTCCTTGGTCACACCATTCTTCCAGAGGGGACGGTACACTTGTCGCTGATATACTTTTTTTGTGTCAGGTGTGGGACCACAAAGTCTGCACACTCTGCAATGTTCTCTTGCCAGCCCCAGGCTCTCTTCCAATCCACCGATCCCCTCTACATTCCTTCGACCCTCACTGGACTTGCAGGAACATCTGCCTCTCTCGGCAGGACACAGAGGTACTATTTTGGGCTTTTTTCTCTTCAGTCTACTGGCTGCCAATTCTAAGTATGGGGAAACTTTCAAGGTGGTTTCCTTCCAAGAGTTCCAAACAAAAAAAAAAAGGCAAGCCCTATCGATTCTTTAATCTATCATCTGCTGCCCCATCCCTCATATGCACATCTACACATAGACACACAAAGACCAGGGTGGATGGGGTACTGAGTCCCTACTCAGTCTGCCATCAGCTCCTCAGCTTCAGATATCTCCTGCATCCTTGTGCAGTCAGAAAAAGTTTCCATGCCTTCCTTTTATCAGAGATGTTTGAACGAGAGCGACTCCATCTTGAATAGGGGCTGGGTAAAATAAGGCTGAGACCTACTGGGCTGCATTCCCAGAAGGTTAGGGATTCTAAGTCACAGGATGAGATAAGAGGTCAACACAAGTGTGTTCCCCATACTTATGACAGGTTGGGACAGTGACCTAGAATTGGCAGCAGGGTAGGTAAAACAGCATGTGGTAAAGAAGCCAGTGAAAACCCACCGAAACCAAGATGATGACGAAAGTGACCTCTGGTCATCTTCACTGCTCATTATACGCTAATTATATTGCATTAGCATGTTAAAAGACACTCCCACCAGAGCCATGACAGTTTATCAATGCCATGGTTAACATCAGGAAATTAACCTATATGATCTAAGAAAAGGGGAACTCTCGGTTCGGAAATTTCCCACCCCCTTCTCAGAAAATTCATGAAAAATCCACCACTTGTAGGGACTTGGATGAATCTGGAAACCATCATTCTCAGCAAACTGACCCAAGAACAGAAAGCCAAGCACCGTATGTTCTTACTCATAGGTGGGTGTTGAACAGCGAGAACACGTGGACTCGGAGAGGAGCATCACACACAGGGGACAGTTGTTAGGGGTAGGGGAGGGACAATAGGGGGTGGGGAGGGTGGGGAGGGATAACATGGGGAGAAACGCCAGATATAGTATGCACCTAAAGTAAAATAAATAAATTATTTAAAAAATATACAAAAAAAAATCCACCACTTGTTTAGCATATAATCAGGAAATAACCATAAAACAGACAACCAGCAGCCCTGAGGGCCTATGTGGAGTAGCCATTCCTTATTCCGTTACTTTCTTAATAAACTTGCTTTCACTTTACTCTATGGACTCACCTTGAATTCTTTCTTGTAGGGGTCCAAGAACCCTCTCCTGGGGTCCTCATTGAGACCCCTTTCTGGTAACACTTTGAGCCAAGGAAATGTAAATCTCTTTTTCTCAAAAAAAGTCTAGCTTTAGCTTTTTCAACTATTGTCTCTGAAAAGGGCTTCGAGAGTGCTTTGAGTGTCAAAAGGGGGCCATTTAATTCCCTTGCTCTTGTTTAGATTTTATCTTCCCTTTGAAGCAAGAAGGACAGCTCAGCTTCAATGTCTGGACAGCCTCAGGACAGCAAAAATACCAGGAATAGAAAATGCTCTAAGGTTCTATTTCAGAATAGCAGCTCTCAGACTGGACGTTCCTTACCCATGGCCTGCTGACCCCTACCTTTTATTCCCATACCCTTGTCTTCCCCTCTAGGGCTCCCTTGCCACAGGAGGACCCTTCATGAAAAGGGGGAGGTGGCTGATGGTGTCAAGATGCGCCATCCAGTACTCAGCAGCACTCCTTACATCAGAAGAGGGGAGGGGGTATTATTCAGCCAACATCATAGTTTTTATCTAGGTCAGAAAATACATGTGCCTTCCATATGTTAAGGCAACATTCAAACAGATTCGATAGGAAGTACCAAAGTCTTACTGGCTGAACCAACAGAAAGAAAAAAGAGCTGCTTAGAATATTTGACAAACAGAGAATTATGTGTTCAGTTGAGAACGGAATGTCTAAATAAGATTGCTAAATTAGATAAAGGAGCAGTTCCCTTTTTTACAATAAAACCTCTAGGCATAACTTCTCTAACAGGTTATTAAGATATATCTTATCTTTTCTGAACCACGCTGACTGGAAGCAGTTAAATGCCTCTATCAGCCGTGAATATTAAGCAAATATGTGGTGACAAAATACAATAAAATAAAATGCTACAGGCCTGTCTGAGGATGGCTAGTTTATAAAAAGCAGAGCCTTGCTTTACTGAAACATTAGCATGGTATAAAAACTGAAGCAATGCAAATTTTATAATTTCAATACACATATATATGCATATATCCATGTATACATATATAGTGGTATATATATATATATATATATATTCATGCATGTGTATACACACACACACACTTCTTTGCTTTCTCACATATGTAGAAGGTAAATCTCCAAAGTATAGGGAAAGTTACTGTTGAGGAGAAAGAGAAGCAAGTTGCAAGGAGACTGGTGTCATTTACCTCTTTGAACCTGCACATCTCAAAAGGCATCCTTGGATTGGTTCATTTCCAGGTGACTCTGCAGTGAATGCATACTGATTTTATAATCCAGCTCTCCTTTCTCTTCTGGGAAGTGCACCTTCCTCTGTTCCAAGCATATTGGTTTAGCGGGAGCTGCTTTGTCATCAGAGAATACACCTGGGCAAAGGGGAAGACGAGGGAAGAGGGCTGGTGACCATCACCAAGTCAGAGTCTTGCTTCAAGGATTTTCCAACTTTAGCCAGAGGAAAAAAACACAGTGTCTCTCTGGGGGATAAACCTAGGAATCCAGTTTCACCACTTTTACCTGTGTGAACTTGGGAAAGTCATTTCGACTCTGTCTCTTAGTTTCCTTCTGTAAAATAGGGATAATAATAGTACTTACCTGATAAAGTGGTGAAATTTTAGTGAATACATCTAAAAAATTTAGAACAATATTCGGCACATGATAAACTTTCAATACATTTTGTGAGAAATGGGAGCTGCCATTTTCCATCCCTGTTCCCTACCTATTGGAGAAAGATAATCAGAGCTAAGAAAAGCTACAGTGGAAAAAGTAAGAGGCCAGAGACAGATAAAAATAGATAGCAATGCCTTACCACCACTACCCTGTATCCCTGGGTTAGCTGCTTCCTGAGGCAAGCCTCATCCCTGACTTCCCTGGGGCTGTGTTAGGTCCCCCACACATTTCTGCCTTTGCTTGAGTTTTGAACTTCTTATTATTTTACTTTTAACTACATGTAAGTTGTATCCCTTTTAAATATGCTTTAGTATTTAAAGTGAGTATCTCACAGACACCATATAGTTGGGTCTTGCTTTTTTGGCCCATGATAATAATGTTGATAATTAATAGCTCTTTTACATTAAATTGTTATAAGACCTTGCACATTTACTCCTTCACTTGAAGAGAAGACTGAAGCATAGATGATGACTTGGTTTGTTGAATAACTTGTGTGTAGCTTAGTGCAGCTGAGACTAGAACCCCAGGGCTAGAAACACCCCAGTTGCTCTTTCATCTTTCCCAACCACATAGCTGCTATAAGAGATCAGGTGTCAGGACCTTATAAAGCAAAAGTTAATAGGTAAAAACCAGTGGTGAAGATTTCAAAGGTTATTTCCATTAGGAAAACAGTTGCCAATCACTTTTGTTTCCAACCTTAGGAAAGAAATCTTCACCACTGGCTTCTACTTCTACTTCTTAACTTTTGCTTTTTCCAGACCCAGCATATATGTAAAGCAAAGATGAAGTCACGTCCAGAACCTCTGAAGGGTTTTTGGTGCTGCTTATGTTTCGCTGTACTCATTGCTGCCCCTTCATTCCTTATCTCAGATATGCCCACCAGGATTCCACCAAAGGAGAAGTTACAAAGAGTTTTCCAGGCCTCCTCAGGGGAGTCGGCTAAAGTTGGCATTGCCCTTGATCTGGTTATTAAAACCATTCAAAAAAGATACAGATATTTTGAATTTCAACTCTTTCTCTGTGAATAACCCTTTTGTGAGAATGACTGTTTTTCTTTCATTTATTTTTCCCATGAAGAGTAAGTGCACATCTGCTATATACCAAGCACATTCTAGGCATCAGGGTATAGCAGTGAGCAAGACAGATAGGGTGCTTGCACCTATGGACAAGCTTCTTGCACTACCTATGCAAATGTTTGCTTACAGTTCATTCAAATATGTATAGAGTGTATACATAGGGCCAGGCACAGGCTTAAGTGCTGGGGACACAGTTGTGAAGAACCCTCTGCTCAGTAAGTGAAATTTTTAAGTGAAGAAAGCCTTATGAACAAGGCAGCATTTCTTTCCCTGCTAAAGTCCCTGAATACTTCAGCCACCTCATCTCATCTGAATCGTTGTATGATTCTCTATCCAGAAAAACAGAAGTAAAATAATTCCCTTTTAGGGTTTACATAGTCACCAAAGGTTTCAACAGAGGGGACAACTCAGAGAATGTCTATTATATTTGTAGACACTGAGATCCAAATAGGTTGGAAGTTGCCCCAAGTCACTACCTTATAACACAGCCAATGCTAGAATCCAAATTTACAGATTGCCAGCCCAGTATGCATTCTCCTAGTAAACATAGTGCAATTTAGACATTCTCTCTCATCTTGTGAATTTTAGTTTTCAAAGAATTTGCCTATTTCATCTGACTTGGCAAACTGTCAACTTCAAACAGTTATAATATTTCTTAAACATTTTTTTAATGTTTGTAGGGTCTGCAGTAATCGCTCCTTTTTCATTTCTGCTATTAGTAATTTGTGTTTACCTCTCTTTTCTTTCTTTTTAATAATCAATCTTGCTTTACATTTATCAATTTTGTTGATCTTTTTAAAAAACTGTCTTTTGGCTTTGTTAATTTTTTATTTTCTACTATATTGATTTGTGTAATCTTTTTATTGTTTTCCTTGTACATACTTGTACATATTTTGATTTTTAATTGCTTTTCTTTTTGTAGCTTCTCAAGGTAGAATTTTAAGTCATTGATTTGATGCATGCCTCCGTGATATTAAGTAAAAAAGAAATCCTTGTATTTTGAGAATATTTTTGCATACAGAATACTTCCTTCTGTATTATCATCAAATCAAAAAATTATGTTTTCTAACTAAATAGTAGTATCCCTTTAAAATAAATAAAAATGTAAAGGGGTTTAGGTGAGAAAACTATTCAATCTACACTTAACCTGTAATATAAATTGCTATACAACTGGATGAACTCACATTGGTTCTCTTCAATTTAAAAAACCAGCTGGACATGATGGTCCACCTGATTTTTTAAATTAGGACTTATAGTCCCAGCCACTCAGGAAGCTAAAGTGGGAGGATGGCTTGAGCCCAGGAGTTTGAGGCTGCAGTGACCTAAGAAGTTGCCACTTTACTCCTGCCTGGGTGACAGAGAGAGACCCATCTCTAAAAAAAAATTATTTACATACACATATGAACAAATAAAATGGCAATGAATGAAAAGATATAAATATCTCTCTCACTCACATAAAGATAAATATCTTTGATGTAATACATGCCTCCAGTCCTTGACTGATACCTGAACTACATGTCTGTAGGGTAAATCAAAGAATTCACTCTGAAAGGCTGAGTAAACTGAATAGTAGTTTCTGGAGACCAAGTTTCAGTTTATGTCCTGTCTAGTTACAGAGGCTTGGGAAATGCATCCTGCTTCTTATTATACAACAGAAGAAACATGCCTTAGAGGAGCAAAGCTCACATCACATGACTGAAGGATTTGCCCTATCCCCAGCATTAAAGGATAAATTAAAGACCTATTCTAACAAAGCTTAAAACCATGCCTATAAAATAAGATCAAGGGTCTTTGCCAGTCTATCTCTTGGATAGACCCTATGCTGGGCAGTAAAATAAGTCCCAGAGGACTGAACTCATATGGAACATATTCTTTGACTGCAACATAATTATATTTGAAATCAATAATATTAAGATAACTAAAATGTCACCCAAATATTTAGAAATTAAGCAACAGTCTTCAAAAAAAGCTCATGGGTCAGAGAAGAAATGACCAGGAAAATTTTTAAAAATTTAAAACACTATACAAAAGAAAGCTGCTGTGTCTGTAATCAATATCTAACATTACAGGGTTTAAAACAATGAGGGGTCTTTAATAATAATGAAAGGTTGAATTCAGTAAGAAGATGACAAAAATCCTACATGCATGTGTATCCGATAAGTGTGTCACAAAGCAGAAATCAGCAGAATTGAAAAGAGAAAGAAACAATCACACAATTATGATGGGATTATTTTAAAACCCCACTTATCTCAGTAATTGATAGAACACTTAGCTAGAAAAACCAACAGGGTTATAAAAGCTTTTAGCAGCACCAATAATCAACCTGATCTAATTGAAATTTATAGAACATTGCACCCAACAGCTGGAGAGTGAACATCCTTTTTAAATCCACTTGAAACATTCTCCAAGATAGACTACATGCTGGATTATGAAATACATTTCAAAGGATCAAAATAATGCAGAATATGCTCTGTGATCACAATGGTATTAAATTACAATAAGATATCTAGAAAATTGCAGAACATTAAGAAATTAAGCAATACATTTTTAAATACCTCATATAGGTCAAAGAAGAAATCACAAAGGAAATTGGAAAATAATTTGAGGCTTAGTGGAGTGGTTCACACCTATAATCCCATCACTTTGGGAGGCTGAGCTGGGAGAATCACTTGAGGCTAAGAGTTTGAGACCAGCCTGGAAACATGGTGAGAGACCTCTCTACAAAAAAATTAGGCAGCCATGGTGGTATGCATCTATTGTCCTAGCTACTCAGGAGGCTGATGCAAGAGGTTTGCTTGAGCCCAGGAGTTTGAGGCTGCAGTGAGCCATGATCATGCCACTACTCCAGTCTGGGTGATATTCAAGACCTTGTCTCAAAAAAAAAAAAAAAAGAACCTCTATGGAAACCTACATCGTACAAAAATGGTGAACTCATCACAGCCAATATTTACTATAATATTTTAAGTTGGAAAAGGACAATCAGGCTATGATTATAACAAATTATGAAGACTGCATATATAGAAATAGGGTTTAATGTTTGCATAATATAAAATGTAGTTGACAGATAATTGTTACTCTACAATCCAATAATTAGAGTCTAGTGAAAATTTTTTTGTCATAAATGAAAATTACTAATATTATATTTATATAGTGAAATGAAGTGTGTCTGCACGAGGTTGAAAGAGACAGTCTTTGCAAGGGGATGAGGAAGCTGAGGGCAGAATTACTGAGCTTCTGGTTCTCTCGAGAGCATATGCTTGCTGCTCCGGTCTCTAATTTCCAACTGTCTAATTTTTTTTTAGAGGGAGTTTCGCTCTTGTTGCCCAAGCTGAAGTGCAGTGTGGCACAATCTCAGCTCACTGCAACCTTCGCCTCCCGGGTTCAGGCAATTCTCCTGCCTCAGCCTCTTGAATAGCTGGGATTACAGGCATGCCTCACCATACCTGGCTAAGTTTTTTGTATTTTTAGAAGAGACAGAGTTTCACCATGTTGGCTAGGCTGATCTTGAACTCCTGACCTCAGGTGATCTGCCCACCTTGATCTCCCAAAGTGCTGGGATTACAGGCATGAGCCACCACACCAGGCCTCCAACAGTCTGAATTTAATGAAGATGTACTTCTGCTTTTCCTTAAGCTGCACTGACTCTAAGATGTCAGGAATTAACTTGCTATCATTCCAAATATTTGGAAATGGAAGATATTTCAAAAAATGTCCTTGGAATAAGCTATGTCTCTGGAAAAATCAGGAAATAATTTGCTGTTTCCTCATCCCTTACAATAGCTGCCGTTATGTCTTTCTCTCTCTCCATATCCCATTGCTATGTGACTTCACAGCCTACTCTGTCAAAAGCCTATTTTCCACCCCCTGATTCTGGGCTAGAATTGTCTCTTGCTTTGACCAATGCAAGTGCTGCAGAATTGAAGCCCCAATTCAGAGTTTAATCTCAAAAAGCTTTGGGTGCTTCTGCATGCCTGACTTATGTCCAGCTGTTCTTCGTAAAGTCTGGGCTGGTGCCCTAGAGGATGAGACCACATGGATCACAGAAGAGTTTTTTTCAACTAAGGCTTGCCTTCACAAGCCCCTTCTAGCTGAACCGGGAGCTGGCCATGGATACATGAGTAAATCCAGCTGAGACCCACCAAACCTGGCTCAATCACCACTCAGACTTGTGAACTAAAGAAATCATTGTTCCTTCACCCCACTTATTTTGGTAGTGGTTTGTATAGAAGTAACTAGCTGATACAAATATCGGTACCTAGAAGTGGGGTGCTGCCATATTAAAAATGCAAAGTATGAGGCATTGGTTTGAAGACCAAATGAGATGGGCCAGTGATCATTTTGTTACAATTCTTAGCACTTGGAAATACAATAAGCCAGGCTCCAGGGGAGTTGGGAAAATAAGTAGCTGTCTCTCCATCCCTACTTCCCTTCAACAAAATCTTCTAGAATTTATTATATTATATTCATAATATTTCTTATATTCATAGATATAATAAATAAATTTATTTATTATATTCATAGATAAATGATCCCATACTTCAAAGGAATCAGTAACTGGAAGGATGATGGTGTAGTTTGGATGTGTGTCCAGACCAAATCGCATGTTAAAATGTAATATCCAGTGTCGGAGGTGGGGCTTGGTGGGAAAGTGATCAAATCATGGAGGGCAGATTTCTCAGGAATGGTTTAACACCATCCCTTTGGTGCTGTCCCTGTGATAGTGAATGAATTCTCACCAGATCTGGTTGTTTAAAAGAGTGTGGCACCTCTCTCTCTCTTATTTCTGCTTTTACTCTGTGACATGCCTGCTCCCACCTCACCTTCCGCCATGAGTAAAAGATCCCTGAGGCCTCCCAAAAGCTGAGCCATGTTGATGTTATGCTTGTAGAGCCCGCAGAACCAGGAGTCAATTAAACCTCTTTTTTATAAATTACCCAGCCTCAGGTATTTCTTTATAGCAATGCAAGAACTGCCTAACACAGATGAATACGAAGGGACAGGAATTCTAGAGTCATAAGGTTTAAAAAGAACTATATTTTCATTTTAGTGTAATAACAGAATTTAATGAGATTGTTGTCCTACTACACAATGTAAAGGTGTCCTGTGGCAAGGCCCATCCTGGAAGGAATGCTATAGTGAAAGGAAGCTGAGATTAAACAGACAGCAACGGTACTGTGCTGACCTTAAAATAAGGGGGAGAGTATTGAGGGTGCTAGGAAGTCACACACACACACACACACACACACACACACACACACACACACCCCTCAACAGGGACAAGCCGTATACTCAGACATTTTTCAGATCCTACCTTCCATCATCAGAGAGCTGGTTGCGCGTTTAACTGGAAACCAAATTGGGAGACACATAGAAGCCATGATCCCAGGTATTCTCTGTGCTGCACTGAACTTGCATGGGTTGGAGAAACTATGCTTATAAGGACTTACTTTAAGATAAGGTCATCAGAAATTAATTTTCTCTAATATCAATAATTGCCTAGCTCTTTTTAAAATGACATCCTAGAAATCGCTCTCTAAGCTTCTTATTTGTTCTTCCTTTAAGTTTCCATAAAAAAATTAGATTCATCTCTGTAATCTAGAAAAAAACATGGCTCAACAATTTCATAAAATGTGACCCAAATTATTCATCTGTGGAATCCATCCCTGTAAGAGATTCAGAAACAATTACAAAAGGAGATTCCTGAATGACTGGCAATGTATTACGTCCATGTGTACCAAAGCCCTGCAATATGGGAAAATAATAGAGCTTTCACTGAATAGCATCAATTAAGGAAGGAAACGTCTGAACTCAATCAGATACTTCATGTTTCTGGCCTCTGGTCACCATTTTGCAGCAATTCTTGTTATGACTTCCCTTCATTCTTCACTTAGCCAAATGAAATTGGCTATTTCCAAAGAGACTTAGGCCCAAGCCTGGCACAGTGCTTTAGGAAGGAGCTGTAACAGGATGCAAAAATGAGACACCCCTGCTGATCTGCTTTTCTTTGACTGCATTTAAATTGCTTCAATTCTGCATCTAGTCCAAGTGGAGAAAAAGCTGAAAATAAAATGTAAATTACTCTGTAATAGTTTTAGGAATTAGAAAAACTAGCAGCAGCCATCTGATTATAGCTCTGTAAGAAGGGCAAATTCTCCCAAAGCAGACAAATTGTCATGTTGTGGACTCTGTAAACTAATAAATGACAATAGCCTCAAGAAAAATGTAAGAGCGAAGCTCAACTATGTTTGTGCATGCTAGAGGAGCAATGTGTCCGTGTAAAAGCTATACCATGGATTTAAAACCATCAAAAGCCATATGAAAAAGTGAAACCCAGAGTTATTATTTTAAATATACTTCTTTTGACTAGTTACATCCAAAGCCATATACACCATAGCCAAATCCAGTCAAAGTTCACGTTTGTAGAATAGACCTGTGTTTATACGTATGTTCTCATTCTAATGTTGTCTGGCTTCTGACGTTTTTGCACATGAAATATTTGATACAGATTTACCTACCCCTTATAATTCATTCCTAATAGTGGGAATAAATACAAGTCAAACATATTATGTTCATAATATCAGAAAATACTATCTTAATTTTTAACAACTATATTGAAATGTAATATTATACAATTCACCCTTTTAAAATATACAATTAAATAATATTAAGTATATTCAGAGTTGGGCAACCATTACTACAATCTAATTATAGAACATTTTTGTTATACCAAAAAGGAATCCCATACTCATTAGCAGTCAAATTACCCCACCCCAGCCCTAGGAAACCACTAATCTACTTTCTGTGTCTTATAGATTTGCCTATTCTGGACATTTCATATTAAATGACCATATACAACATATGGTCATTTGTGACTGGCTTATTTTACTTAACAGACTGTATTCAGAGTTCATATATGTTATCATATAAATCAGAGCTTCATTGTTTTGTGGCTGAATAATCTTTCACATATGGATATATCACATTTTATTTGTCCATTTATCTATCAGTTGATGCACATTTAGGTTGTGGTCACTTTCTGGCTACTATAAATAAATGCCACCACAAACATTTGCATAGAAATATTTGTGGGAACATCTGTTTTTGATTCTCTTGGGTTATATTCCTAGAAGTAGAACTGTTGGCTCGTGTGGCTCCTCCATGTTGAACATTCTAAGGAACTGCCAAATTGTTTTCCACAACAGTTGTATCATTTTACATTTCAATAGTAGTGTTTGAGGATTCCAGTTCCTCCATGTCCTGGACAACGTTATTATCTTTCTCATTACAGCCATCCTAATGAGAGTAAAATGATACATAACTGTCCTTTCGATTTTTAGTTCTCTAACAATTAATGATGTTGGAAATTTCTACTGTACTGATTGACAATTTGTATGTCATCTTTGGAGAAATGTCTATTGGGATCCTTTATCCATTTTTAAATTGGGTTATTTATCTTTTTTATTATTGCATTGTATACGTTTTTACATATTCTGGCTACAAGTCTCTTATGAGATATATAGTTTGTAAATATTGTCTCTCCTTCTGCAGGTTGTCCTTGAGTTTCTTGATAGATATTTGCATTTTTAACTTTTTAACATTTTTTAACTTTTATAAAGTTCAGTTTATCTTTTCTTTTGCTACTTCTGCATTTGGTTTCTTGTGCTTTTGTCATCCCAAGTTTATGAAGATTTGCTCTTACATTTATCTTAAGATTTTATAGTTTTAGACACTTACATTTATGTCTGTAATCTATTTTGAGTTAATGTTTTATGGTGTGAGGAAAGAGTTCACCTTCTTTCTTTTACATGTGGATATTCACTTGTCTCAGAACATTTGTTTAGAAGATTATTCTTTCCTCCATTGAATTGTCTTGGCACTCTTGTCAAAAATCAATCAACTATAAATATAGAGGTTTAGTCCTGAACTGTCAATACTATTTTATTGACATATATGTCTGTCCTTATGCAATACCATAAAGTCTTGTTTACTGTGACTTTGTAGGAAGTTTTAAAATAAATATGAGTTCTTCAACTTTGTTCTTTTAAGATATAGTTTCAGTTTTTATGGATTTCTTGAATTTCTATGTGAATTTTAGGATTAACTTGTCAATTTCTTCCAAAAAGTCAGCTGAGTTTTTAAAAAATAATAATTGCCCTGTAATCCCAGCACTTTGGGAGGCCGAGGTGGGCGGATAACGAGGTCAAGAGATCGAGACCATCCTGGCCAACATGGTGAAACCCCGTCTCTACTAAAAATACAAAAAAATTAGCCAGGCGTGGTGGCATGCGCCTGTGGTCCCAGCTACTTGGGAGGCTGAGGCGGAAGAATCGCTTGAACCCAGGAGGCGGAGGTTGCAGTGAGCCGAGATTGCACCACTGCACTCCAGCCTGGCGACAGAGCAAGACTCCGTCTCAAAAATAATAATAATAAAAATTGCATAAAATTTGTAGATAACTGAGGAGTATTGCCATCTTAATAATGCTGTCCTCTCAGCCATGTGCATGGGATGTAGTTCCATTTATTTAAATCTTTTTAAAACAGCAGACTTTTTATTAACACAGTTGTTGAGCCTCAGAGAAGTCAGTTAATTTCTCTGGATGTCAGTTTAATCATTTACGAATTAGAAATAAAAATGTCTACTTCATAAGCCTATTGTGAGATTTAGTAATGATACACATAAGGACACCCACTAAAAGGTAACAATTATTATAGTATTTTATACATGATGCCTAAAATTAAAATGAGATAATCAAAGTGAAGAAGTTGTCTAATTGCCTAGGAAATTGCAAAGTTTACTCCCACTAAACCATAAACATATGCTAAGTGTAAGTACCAAAGTTGGCAAATTGAGCAACATCTTTGGTTAATATAAAGGTGAACTCTCCAGAAGATGACTGAGAAAATGGAAGGTTGCTAGATAACACTTTTTGTGCATGCTGCGTCTTACAACCGGATATAAGAAAGCAGTAGTGACTTGTGATTACTGTACATTTTTTTTAATGCCTTGAAGTTTTGTTTAACCCATAATTTATTCAAGCTTTTCTTCAGTCCAAGCTTCAAGGGCCTCTACAATGTTCTCATTAAATCTTTATTTGCCATTGCGCACATTTCATAAATGCACTGCCATTTGGTGAGTGAAATACCCTCACTCCATGCCTATTTCCCCCACTATTTAACCCTTATCCTGAAATATCTAGAGTACATTGTACATAATATATTCATACTGAGTATGTATTACATCAAAGATATTTATCTTTGTGTGAATGGGAGAGATATTTACATCTTTTCATTCATTGTCATTTTATTTGTTCATATGTGTATGTAAATAATTTTTTTAGAGATGGGTCTCTCTCTGTCACCCAGGCAGGAGTAAAGTGGCAACTTCTCAGCTCACTGCAGCCTCAAACTCCTAGGCTTAAGCAATCCTCCCACTTTAGCTTCCTGAGTGGCTGGGACTATAAGTCCTAATTTAAAAAATCAGGTGGACCATCATGTCCAGCTGGTTTTTTAAATTAAAGAGAACCAATGTGAGTTCATCCAGTTGTATAGCAATTTATATTACAGGTTAAGTGTAGATTGAATAGTTTTCTCACCTAAACCCCTTTACATTTTTATTTATTTTAAAGGGATACTACTATTTAGTTAGAAAACATAATTTTTTGATTTGATGATAATACAGAAGGAAGTATTCTGTATGCAAAAATATTCTCAAAATACAAGGATTTCTTTTTTATTTGATATCATGGAGACATGCATCAAATCAATGACTTAAAATTCTACCTTGAGAAGCCACAAAAAGAAAAGCAATTAAAAACCAAAATATGTACAAGTATGTACAAGGAAAACAATAAAAAGATTACACAAATCAATATAGTAGAAAATAAAAAATTAACAAAGCCAAAAGACAGTTTTTTAAAAAGATCAACAAAATTGATAAATGTAAAGCAAGATTGATTAAAAAAAAAAGAAAGAAAAGAGAGGTAAACACAAATTACTAATACCAGAAATGAAAAAAAGACCTATTACTACAGACCCTACAAACATCAAAAGAATGCTTAAGAAATATTATAACTGTTTGAAGTTGACAGTTTGCCAAGTCAGATGAAATAGGCAAATTCTTTGAAAACTAAAATTCACAAGATGAGAGAGAATGTCTAAATTGCACTATGTTTACCAGAGAAACTGAATTATCAAAAACCTCACCACAAAGAAAACTTCAAGCAAAGAAACTTTCAAAAGTAAATTTTATGAAATATTCAAGGAGAAAATAATACCAATCTTATGAAACTTAAATTTAATCAAATAAAGGAAAGAACACAAGGAATATTTTAAACTTTTATGAGACTAGCATAATCCAATAATAGGTACAACTAATGTAGAGTAAGAAAAAGATCAGAACTTTGAGGGAATGGAGATGGAGAGTTGCTTCTAAGGTAAAAAGAATATAGTCTACTTGATAAGGGTTTGAGGTTTAAGTAACATGTTTAAAAGATTTCTGAATTTTCTCAAAAGAAAAAAACATGTAAGCAAATATTGATCGTTAATGATGCCTATGCTGAAGTTTTTGACGAGGAGAGTTTGATGGTTTTTATTTACTTTGAAATGCATAAAAAATAAGATGGCTTGATGGTAGGGTAGAGGAATGGAAAGATGGATAGATACATAATAAATCAAGCAGAGAAACTGTAATTGTTT
This sequence comes from Ateles fusciceps, assembly GCA_036589455.1. NCBI lineage: Eukaryota > Metazoa > Chordata > Mammalia > Primates > Atelidae > Ateles > Ateles fusciceps. The sequence continues at coordinate 4,410,741 of JAZHEH010002229.1, forward strand.
AACCAAGGTAGAGAGTATATGGGTGCTTAATGTAAAATTATTTTGACTTTTCTGTATGTATAAAAGTTTTATTAAAAAATGAAAGGAATTGAATGATGATATCAAATGATTTGGTATTTAGATTACATAGGATATAAAAGATAAATGTAGAAGTTATGTTTTGAAATCACAATATTGTAAACCAAAAATAAAATCGTAAGCCCTCCAATCAACTAATGGATATTCCCTCTCTTTCAAAGTTTAGACAAAACTAATCGCATTAATGTTAAAATAGAGCTCTGAAGACTGACAAAAAAGACCCTTTGGCAGTAAGAACAAATTCCAACCTGACTCTTGTATAGCATCACATGATCATGAAGGAAATAAAAATATTTTATCAAAACATATTTCTTTGACATATTTTGAAATGACCTTGCAAAGCTATCTTTTGTGGCTGATATTTTGATTCTGTAGAGAATCTGCACTAATGCAGCTAGGGCTTTCTTCAATCTAAGAGAGATGAACTAAATAACTGACACCTCTTAACAGAATAGCATACCATCTATTCCCTCTGAAACCTGGTACTTGCAGGCTTCATTTACATAAGAACCTTGGCTTCCACAACCTCCCCTATCTTAAGCATTTCTTTCTACTGACTTCAAATCTTTAAGTTAACTCTTTCAACCAATTGCCAATCCAAAAATGTTTGAATCTACCTATGAGCTGTAAATCCCCATTTCAAGATGTCCCACTTTTCTGGGCTGAACAAATGTATACCTTATATGTATTGATTTATGTCTGCCTGTAACTTCTGTCTACCTAAAATGTATAAAACCAACCTGATCACCTCAGGGACACTTTCTCAGGAGTTCCTGAGACTGTTCCCTAGGCCATGGTCACTCATATTAGCTCAGAATTACGCCTGTTTTAAATATTTTACAAAGTTTTCTTTTTTTGGTTGACAACATGTACAATATTGTAGAAGTTGTATCCTTTGCAACTATATAAACCTATGAAAAAAATTTGGGGTGTCAACCTAACATTCTAGGTGATAGATTTTACAAATCTTCCAAATTACACAAAGAAGTTTGAAGACAAGATGCACTAACACCCACCTGACGCCAGTCATGTGCATTGAGCATGACATCTGAACTTGCTTCCTCTGCACAGAATTTCTTACTTAGGGTGTATCCTATCCCCTCCCCCACTTCCAGCCCACACTGAACCTTTCTGCCCACTTTCTATTACTGCAAAGATGTATTCTCTAATATAACAATTAATGCAGTCAATATGTGAATTGGTGCAAGCATTGGCTCTACATCCTCTTCTAGGTAACATGTGTTTTGCAATAATGCTCTGAAAAAATGTATTAACCCAAACCAATGACTCTGCAAGTGGAAACAAGGGATCTTGGAAGCCAGCTGAAGAGTCATTTAGGGCAGGCAGACCTAGGAAGACGAGGTTGCAGTGAGCTGAGATCGCACCACTGCACCCTAGCCTGGACAACAGAGCAAGACTCCATCTAGAAAAAAAAAACAAAACTCTGAAGGATCCAGCCCATTTGCCAATTTACTTCCTGCCAAAAAAACTCAACACTTTGTACAAGAAAAGAACAAAATTCAAGCTCTCAATGAAACAGTATTCACAATGTCCAGCATATTCTAAAAAATTCCTAGTGCTAAAACAAAACAAACAAACAAAACAACCTGCGACTAATAACCAGGAAAAACAAACAATAGGAACAGATACAGTGATAAACATCTGTTGGAATTAGCAAGCAGGACTTTCAAGTAGCTACTACAAATATGTCCAGGTTTAGTGAGTCATTCACCAGGTAAATTGTTGAGACGGATGAAACGTACGTCCTTGTGTACTATTATGCATACTTTATGCTTAAATTTTTCCACAGTCTATCTCCAGAATCTGATGACTTCTCACCACTTCTATGTTATAACCCTGGTCCAAGTCACCAAGACTTCTCCTCTGCAGTAGTTTCAGTAGCCTCTGAACAGGATGCTCTCTTTCTCTCCTTGCCCTGCTGCAATCCATTCTCCTTAGTTCTTTCAAAACAGAAGCCAGATTATGCCACTCCTTTACTCAAAATCCTGTAATGATTCTCATCTCAACGTAGAATTCTACAGTATCAGACAAGGTCCTCCAAGGTCTGGCCCCTCATTATGCCTCTATGCCAGTTTCTTACTTCTCTCCCTATTGCTCGTGCCACTTCAATCACTCTGGACTCTTTACTGTTCCTTGAATGTTGCAGCCATGTTCCAGGTTCAGTAACTTTTCACTGTCTTAATTATTTTCCCTGAATGTTCTTCTCCTAGACATTATCAAGACTGACCTCATAACTTTATTCAAGTACTTGCTCAGCTTTTACCTGCACAGAGAGGTTCTTTGAAGCAAATTGGAATATAGTTTGTGACTCTTCACTACCTCTCTGCTATAGAATTAGGCATCGACATCTAGGTGATCAGATCCCATTAGAGTAGGGGGGGTATGCTTCCTTCCTACATGGGCTTGTTTCACGGAAATTGCTTATGCATTAAAATGCTAGCAAAGAAGACGCAAACAGAGGTCTTGAATATGTTTAGGTGATTTGGTGTGACCTCCTCTACTTCTGACATTGGCCATGAGAAAAAGACATCCTTGTTCGAGAGGAATGAGGACATATATGAGACAGACCTGAACTCAACAGCATACTCCAAGTCCAGTTGACCCACTGACCAAAGTTTATTGTAAACAATGGAGATTTGTGGATTATTTTCCATGTAGCATTATAAGGGAAATAGGTCAGCGGTGTACCCTCCCTGACCAACTATTTAAAATTGTGCTCTTACGTCTATCATTTCCAATAATACTTGCTATTCTCTATGTTTTCTACAGATTTAACATTTTTTAACATGCAATATCTTAAAGTTTATTTTCTTTTTCAAATGTAAGCTCTACTTTGGGCAGAGCTCTCTATCTGTTTTCTTCTCAGCTGTATCCCTGGCTCTTGAAACAGTGCCCAGTATATAGTAATTGCTCAATAATGGAATGGAACAAGTGAGTAAATGAATATTTATTGCACTGTTGCTTGATAGCGAAAACTTGAAAGTGACAGGAGAATGAATACGTAAATTATGGTTTAGTATAGTCTCTAGCAGTTAAAATGAGTGAACAAGGGCTATATTATCAAAACAAAAATAAATCTTAATAAAGTTGAGGGGAAAAAGCAAATTGTAGAACAAAACTAACATTTGGATAAATTGTAAAGAACTATTATAATATAGTTATGTATATATATATGCTATATATAATTAAAATATATCTGGGGGAATAATAAATATCAGTTCAAAAACACTGTTACCTTTGGTAAGCAACAAAGGGAGATCAAGGAAGGAAAATGGGCAATTCAACCATGTCCATAGCAAAATGTTCAGATCTGTCAACAATCAGTGTTGTTCATTCAACACATGAAGGTTGATTATAATATTCTCTTTCACCGTGTTTAAATATTCTTGATTTAAAATTCTAAACACAGGCCAGGTGCAGTGGCTCATGCCTGTAATCCCAGCACTTTGGGAGGCTGAGGCAGGCAGATTGCCTGAGCTCAGGAGTTCGAGACCAGCCTGGGTAACACAGTGAAACCTTGTCTCTACTAAAACACAAAAAATTAGCCGGGTGTGGTGGCAGGCCCTTGTATTCCCAGCTACTCAGGAGGCTGAGGCAGGGGAAATTGCTTGAATCTGGAAGGCAGAGATTGCAGTGAGCTGAGATCATACCACTGCACTCCAGCCTGGGTGACAGAGCGAGACTCTGTCTCAAAAAAAAAAAAAAAAAAAATTCTAAACACTTAATTTTATTGATTAATAATATATTCACATGGCACAAAATTCAAAAGATAATGGTAAGTTATGTGGCAAAAATTCTATCTTCCAACCCTATCCCCTGAGAAGCCATTTACTTCCCTGAAGGCAACCATTTTACCAGTTTCTTACCTATCTTTCCTGTGTTACTCTATGCATACTTACTACATGTCTGTGGTCTTTCTTATTTTATTATTTACAACATTTGTAGCATATTATGAACATTATTTTACACATTCTTTTTTTCACTAAAAGATATACCTTGGAGCTGATTCCATATGAATTTGTACTTGGATATACAGCACTTCCTCATCCTTTTTACTAGTGGCACAGTAATCCACTGGATGGATGTATCATGATTTACTTAATTTCTTCATGAGCATTTTGATTGGTTCTAATCTTTGGCATTAAAAAAAAAAAGTTACCAGAAAAAACTTTATACAAACTAATTTCATCCTATACCTGCATATGTATGTGTGTATATTTGCAGGATAAATTTCTAATAGTGGGATTGTTCTCACTTATACTATAGCAAAAATGATTGCATTTTAATTCATAATTTATAATGTCTATAGATATAAAAAATTATCCTCCAACAGACAACGTACCAATTTAGCCTCCCACTGACAATAAATGGAGTGCCAGTTTTTCTATATCCTTGTTACACATGGTGTCTTCTCAAACCTTATAAGGTAAAGAAATATTAAAGATAAAGATTACTTTGACTGAATTGTGGAAAATGAATTTAAGGAGAGAAAAGCCTGAGGACAAAGAAACTAGAGAGTCATATGCTACAAATGAGGTAAATATGAAAATAGTGAAATGGAGAAAAATGGATGGATTTGAGAGCTAACAGCTACTATTGGTGAGATTTCGTCATTGATTTTAATGTACTAACATCAATCCTAACTGCATTTGTAAAGTAAAAAAATGGAAGTAATCTACGTTTTCAAAAATAGATGTTTTAAATAAATTATCGTATATCCCTATGATGTTATATCACTCAGTAATTAAACATTAGGCTGTTAAAGAACAAATCCAATGATGAGAAAATTTTCCAATATAATGCTAAATACAAACAACTAAATTCAAAGTAGAAAATACAGTATGATCTCAGTTTTGCTGATCTATCTTTATCTATCTATTTTTCAAGAAAATGCACCAAAATACATTACATTTTTCTGAATAAGATTACATTTTTCTGAATGATGAGATTATAGATAATTTTAGTTTTTACTTATATTCTACATTTTCTTTACCGACATTGTTTTCTAAGAGACAGAAAGAGCAATTGCATGAACAGATTATATAACAAATACTGTCATTTCCAGTTTGACATCATTGGTATAAGTTACAGTCATCCTCATTTATTTTTCTCCAAAGCTAATATAGCTTTAAGAATTTCAAAATGCAGTTGAATTATGTTGCCTGTGAGAAGATGATTGTGATACTTGTAAAATGCAAGGTAAAAGCCCTGCATGATGTAAGTGATAAAAGTCAGTCCTCCCATTATACATAAGGACCCTTACAGAGCTTTCATAAACTCAGACTGTTTAACTCCTTTAACAGTTGAACCAAACCAATTTCAGTTCTCAGTATGTCTATAATTGTACAGTTTTATCAAGAATCTCATTTATTTTCTAGGACACATGAGGTAAGAACATTCTGAAAAATCTCTTTTGTTTTTGGTTTCTGCATGTATGTCACAAAATTGTTGCAGTAGATTTCTTTTTAGTGAATTTACAATTAGAAAAAAAAACGAGTTAGATTATTTTGCCTATCATGGTATTTTGAGATAGAAAAGTACTTTATAGGCATTAACAGATTAATTCTTCAAATTATGCTATAAATAGGAAGTAAAGAATCTTAAAGACAGAAGTTAATGTAAAATAGAGGTTAGGTTTAGTAATAATTTGGTCCTAATACTATTTTAAAATATAAAGTTTCTGTTAAAAAAAAAATCTCTGCCCCAAAACTTCACCCCTAGAATATGTTCCCAACAAATAATACAAATCCTAGCTATTAAACAACTTCATTGTTTTAATTAATCAAAAAACACATTTGTCCAATGCCACACTGAGGTTTTTTGTTGTTGTTGTTTATTTTTAATAGCAGATACTTAAATCACCCTTCTCTAAGCACCCAAAATAAAAGTACACTCTTCCTTTTTCCAATTGCTTTAGCCCCGTCACTCTCTTCCACTTCATCTCCAGTGTGACTTAACATATGACAATCTTAACTCTGGAGCAGGCTTCAGCTGCAGAAGACGACAAAATAAAGTAACTCAAGGCCTTGAATTTATTGACATCTGTTCGTTAAAATGCAAGCCTGGATGGTTTATGAACTATTGATGTCTGTGAAGGCACATTTATCTGTGTATATGCTTAGAAGACACAAGCTATTGTCAAAAGAGCTGAACAGTCATTTCATTTGGTCTGACAAGACTACCGTCATTCTTTAACAAAATGTCAGTCACTTCAAATAATCTATTTTAGCCAAATACAAGTGAAAGCCTGACTTTTGCAGGCTGTACCATGAAATGTGCTAGGGAATTTTCAACATTTTTCATTTGGTTTATCTTTCCTTTGGTACTAAAATAAGTTCAAAAGTCATGGTAATAATATGTTTAAAAAATTCATAGGTGATTATTTATTGATGTTAATTAATGTTTACAATAAAATGAAGGAAAGAATACACCTCAGTACATACGGTGTGCTTTCATCTATGTGTTCATAGATATATACAGGCACAAACACATACATACCCAGAAGGCACTGGGCCAATGCACTTTGTTTTGTTTTGGCTTTGGTTTTTTAAATAATTGCTTTTAAGGATATAGAATGGGTAATAGTAACATTTATAAAACTGAAATTTGTCTTTCACCAGGAAAAAAAAAAAAGAAAGAACTCCCTTATAGAATATGTAAGATATACAATGAATTATGATATCTTCTATGGTTTGAGTGGTTTTGTCCCTTCCAAAGTTCATGTATTGAAAACTTAGTCACCAGGATAACAGTGTTGGGAAGCAGGACCTACAGGGAGGTGTCTAGGTCGTGAGGGTAGGGTGGATTAATGCTGTTATAAAAAGTGCTCCTGGGAGTGGGCTCTCTCTTGCACTTCCCCTTCCTGCCATGTGAGGAAGAAGGTCCAACTCCAGATGCCAGTACCTTGATCTTGGATTTCCTAGCCTCTGTAACTGTAAGAAATAAATGTACATTCTTTATAAATTATCTAGTCTCTGGTACTCTGTTAAAGCAGCACAAAACAGACTAAAACATTATTGTCAAGAATTCAATGGGTAATATCAGTGAAACTTGCTTAGAGCAGAATGAATCATGATAATGTTCCCTTGACGTATACCTCTTGGGATATATTGGCATTAGTAAAAAAATAGCTTTGGTTATTTTTCACTTTCAAAGGAACAGAACTAGCTCTCATTGAATAATGTGAGTCTCCAAAAAATTGTTGGACAAAAACAATTTAAAAATTCAATGAGTTTCAGTTCAGCAAATGCTGTTGAGTATGTGCTTTATGTGATAGGGTCTAAAGGGAGTAATAATAGAATAAGACTTGGTCTTTGTGCAAGCACTTGTACAAGCCCTGAGCATTTTTAAGACTTATATCAACTATTTTGTTTGAGACCCATAACTAATAACCACTAACTTGTAAAGCACTTATGGGATGTTCAAACATTATCCTAAGCAGTCTATCTATTTAATCCTTACAAGAACTTCAGTGAAATAAATACTCCTATTGGCCTTATTTTATATTTGGGTAATCATTTTACATTGTATAATCACCCAAAGTTTAGTTCACATTAGGGCTCACTCTTGGTGTACATTCTATGGGCTTTGAAAAATGTATCATGCCAGCTATGTTAGTCCACTTTGCATTGCTGTAGAGGAATATCTGAGATACTTATAAAGATAAGAGGTTTATTTACAAAGATAAGAGGTTTATTCAGCTCACTGTTCTAGAGGCTATGCAAGAAGGTACCAGCATCCTTATATCTGGATAAAGCACAGAACATTAAGTAATTTGCCCAAGGCGGCATAGCTATTAAGTAGAAAACGAGGGACTAGACTCTTCCTAGTCTAGCTCTAGTCTGTGTCATTTAGTCATGTGGACTGGGCATGAGAATAGACATTGTGCTATGCAACTTCAACCCCAAGGCTCCCCCTCCTGAGTTATTCTACTTCTAGAATCCCTGTATTAGGCAGGGTTCTGTAAAGGGATAGAACTAACAGAATAGATGTATGAATGAAGGGGAGTTTATTAAGGAGCATTGGCTCACACGATCACAAGGTGAAGTCCCACAGTAGGCCCTCTGTAAGCTGAGGAGCAAGGAATCCAGTCCAAGTCTCAGAACCTCAACAGTAGGGAAGCTGACAGTGTAGCCTTCGGTCGGTGGCTGAAGGCTGAAGAGCCCCTGGCAAACAAGTGGTGTAGGTTCAAGAGTCCAAAAGTTGAAGAACCTGGAGTCTGATGTTTGAGAACAGAAAACATCCAGCAAAGGAGAAAATTGGAGGCCAGAAGACTCAGCCAGTCTGCCAGAGCTGACCCTTTACATTTTAATGAAATCCAAATTATCAATTCTTTTTTCCATGGTTGTGCCTCTGGTGTTGTATTCATGGTATCATTTGTTTCTCTATTTTTTCCCTTTATTTTTAGGTTTTCTTTATGTAACATATTTTAAATTTTGTTCATTTTAATAATTTAGGAGATGTTCATTTTCTGAAACTTTTACTTATTATTATTATTCCACTTTCTTAGTCTTTTTCTTGTTTTGGAAATGATAAGAGTCTGAAGTTTGCTATTTTTCTCTGGATCTCCAGCTGTGAAGATCCACACACACACACACACACACACACACACACACACACAGCAGGCCAGTTAAAGAAGACCTGAGAAATAAATGCAGATACTGAAGGAAATCCTCGGGGGCATCAGGTTGGGTAGGGAGAGCTTTGTCTACAAGGAGCTTCTCTCTCTGACGCTTCTCTAAGAGGTGGATGGCCCTCTTGTTTTTGTTGTAGTGCAATAGCTACACCAGCCTAACACCAGCAGTCTGTGGAGAACATGAGAGCAACGCTGCACATTTCTGTGGTGAGCAGAAGACAGTAGGCATAGGCAGCCTGCATTAGTCTGTTCTTGCATTGCTATAAATACTCGAGACTGGGTAATTTATAAAGAAAAGAGGTTTAATAGGCTCACAGTTCTGCAGGCTGTACAGGAAGCATGACACTGACATCTGCCTGGCTTCTGAGGAGTCCTCAGGAAACTTACAATCATGGTGGAAGGAGGAGGAGGAGCAGGCACCTCAAATGGTAGGAGCAGGAGCCGGAGAGAGGGGGAAGGTATTACACACTGGTAAATGACCACATTTCCCAAGAACTCACTGTTACCAGAGTGATACCAACAGGAGGATGGTGCTAAACCATTCACCAGAAACCTGCCCCCATGATCCAGTCCCCTCCCACCAGGTCCCCCCCTCCAATATTGGGGATTACAATTCAACATGAGATTTGGTAGGGACAAAAATTCAAATCATATCACAGCCTAACTAGTCCCAGAGCAGCTTCAGTTTTAGCAGAAGGTGAGTCATGTGGTTAGACTTAAGTTTTTATTATTTTCAAACTGATGTATAATTCTCCTAAGTTATGGCTGTATAAGGTCTTAAAGCAAAAACTCTTAATAATCAGACTCTTAGATATAAGGGATGACAGAGTTGTCAAAGACAGTTCTGGGCTGGGCACAGTGGCTCACTCCTAACACTTTGAGAGGCCAAATAGGGACGATTGCTTGAGGCCAGGAGGTCAAGATCAGCCTGGGCAATATAGTGAGACCTTATCTCTATAAAATATTTTAAAAATTAGCCAGGTGTGGTGGCATGCACCTGTAGTCCCAGCTACTCAGGAAGCTGAGGCAGGAGGATTGCTTGAGCCCAGGAGGTCAAGGCTGCAGTGAGCTATGATTACACCATTGCATTTCAGCCTGGGGGACAGAGCAAGACTTTGTCTCTAAGATAATAGTAATTAATAATAATAAAGGTAGTTCTGAATTCTAGAGTCCGGAGCCTGGGCAGCAAAAAGAAATGAAGATCTCTAGAAGACAACCTAGTTTTTTGTTTGTTTTGTATTGTGGAGGAGACAGCGGGGGAGTAATGCATGGATTCATTATCAGAGTTAGAGGCAATGTTGGACTATCATGTGTAATCCCTAGGAGGCAATGTAATTTTGGAACTTGGAAGAGAAAGTGCCACGCTAGTGGTACAGAGAAGGAGAGATGGAGGGTGGAGGTGACAGGAAGAATAACATTCCATATGATGATGGGGGAAACAGCAAAAGAGCATGAGAGAAGACAGGTGAGAGAGCTGGATTCAAATCAAAGCCAGCGGGGGTTCTTTTTGTTGTTGTTGTTTGCTTGTTTAAGAGACACAGTTTCACTCCAGTTCCCAGGCTGGAGTGCAGTGCAATAGTGCAATCATAGCTCACCGTAACCTTGAACTCCTGGGCTCAATTGATCCTCCTGCCTCAGCCTCCCAAGTAGCTGGGACTACAGATGCATGCCACCGCACTCTGATAATTAAACGCGGTGTGTGTGTGTGTGTGTGTGTGTGTGTGTGTGTGTAAACAAGGTATTGCTATATTGTCTAGGCTGGTCTTAAACTCTTGGCCTCAAGCAATCCAACCACTTTGGCCTCCCAAAGCACTGAGATTACAGGCATGAGCCGCTGCACCCCACCCAGAATGTTTATTACAGAGAGAGATGTTGGTAGGAAGGAAACCACAGAATGTGCCCACATCAATTTACCTTTACTTTTGTAATTTAGGAAATTTCAAGTGGAAATCACCAGCTTAGAGGGAAAATTAATACCAATTGCTTGCAATGAGAGGGAATCGTTTGAAGCAACTATTGCAGTGACTGCAATATAAACAAGAAATAAATCTAAGACAACCAAATGGAACGAGAGACAAAATGATAAACAGGGAAATTAAGCTGGACAGACAGAACACTTTGCAAATCATAATGATGGCAGTTGCCACTTCTCTCTACCCTTTGGATATGTCTCATCTTTGGATTGCTTTCCCTGGCCCACCATCTGAGCTGATGAGATTTGACAGGTGGTCGGCTTCCAGTACTTCTTTTCTCCTTTATGCCCTGTGGTTTGAGTCAACACAGAAACTCTGGCTTGATGACATCTTCAGTGGTGGGTACAATAATCACAACCTCTGCTGTCCATCCTTCACACATTGCCTCTGCTACAATTCCTGTCCATCGTGACTCCCAGACCCTTACTTTTAGCCATCCTAAACTCTCCTAGGATCTTCTAACATTTAGGTTTGACAGATTCTGGAGAAACTTCATGGGTATCATTTTGAGAGACGTTATTTAGAATGACATAAAGAAAATAAAATGCTTTCCCAATGTCCAGATGGATTCCATAGCCATTATCTCATTTGACCCACAAACTGGTGAAAGAGGTAGTGCTGCTGCCCAGTCACAAAATTACTTAGCAACAGATCAGAACCTAGAAACATCAGGTATCCTCGTTGCCTGGGTTATACCTTTTGTTTTTGTTTGTATTTTTTTATTGTTACCAAAAAGGACAGTTTGATTTAGAGGTAGAGTAATAATATTCTCCAAAATTGTTGTGCCCAGAGGTAATATTTAACATTTTTGAGAGAGCAAGCTTGATAGAAACTGCATGTTCTTACCCCAGCTGGAAAGATCAGATTCCCAGGGGTCTAGCTGAGCATTGAGGTTCAGTACTTCAGGCTGCTAAAGCAGCAATTACACAGGGCACAACACTGATTTGCATTCACACAGCTCTTCTCTTCCTCTGGGAATGTCAGAGCTTATAACAAATACTCGCTTATCTATTTCCATGTTAAGACAATGTCCCTCTTTCAAGGCACCAGAAGCAGTTTGCATATATTAATCTACCCAGTAAACAATTGCAGCGTTAGTGAGAGTTAAAAGAAGTTGAAGGAAAGCTAGATTCCCAAACCTGCTCAAATTTAGGTGTCATCTGATCCTTTAATATGAGCAGACCCTCAAGCCAAGTGTAGGTTAGATTTTCATAAAAGGTGCTACTCAAGACAAGTTCATCATCAGTGGGCTCAGTGGACCACCCCTGTTAACATTACCTGGGCGAGCCAAATGTGGTAGTGCGTGCCTGTAGTCCCGACTACTCTGGAGGATCACTTGAGCCCAGGACTTTGAGATCAGCCTGAGCTACATAGTAAAACTTCGTCTCAGAAACAAAACAATACATTACCCTGGGCGCCTAGTAAAAATGAGGGTTACTTGTCTCCACCTCAGACCCTAATGAATCAAATTTCTGAGTGGCAGGAACCTGAAATGTGAATTTTAACAATCTTCTTTGATTCTTGTATATCCATTGCCTGAATAGTGTACATTGTACCTCTTGGGTAATTTCTCATTCTTTAGCCCCCTTCCACCCTCCCACCTTTCCAGTCTCCATTGCCTGTTATTCCCCCTCTCTAAGTCCCTGTGTACACATTATTTAGTTCCCACTTGTAAGTGAGAAGATGCAGTATTTGACTGTTTCTCAGTTATTTTACTTAAGATAATGTCCTCCAGTTCCATCCATGTTGTTGCAAAAGACATGATTTCATTTTTTTAATGACTGAGTAGTATTCTATAGTATATGTATATATACCAGAAATATTCTATGGTATATACATACCATACATATACTATAGCATAGGATTCAGCCATAAAAAAAGAAGTGTGTGTGTGTGTGTGTGTGTGTGTATGTAGAGACAAGGTGTGTGTATATATATATATATATATATATATATATAGGTGTATGTATATATATAGATATAGATATACATATACACACACACACACACACACACACACACATCTTGTCTCTACAAAAAATTTTTTTTAAATTATCGGACTGTTGTGGCATGCACTTGTAGTCCTAGCTACTTGGGAGGCTGAGCCAGGAAGATCAATTGAGCCCAGGAGTTCAAGGTTACTGTGAACTTATATATATGCCACATTTTTTTAGATGGACACTTAAGTTGATCCTATATCTTTGCTATTGTGAATGGTGCTGTGATAAACATACAAGTGCAGGTTATCTTTCTGATATAATGATTTATTTTCCTTTTTGTATATAATGAGGAGTGGGATTGCTGGATCAAATGGTAGCTCTACTTTTAGTTCTTTTAGAAATGTTCATACTGTTTTCCGTAGGGGTTACACTAATTTACAGTCCTACCAGTAGTGTATAAGCATTCCTCTTCTCTCCATCCTTACCAGTATCTGTTGTTTTTTGACTCTTTAATAATGGCCATTCTGATTGGTGTGAGATAACATCTCATGGTGCTTTTAATTTGGATTTCTCTGATGATTAGCAATGTCGAGCATTTTTTCACATATTTTTTGGCCATTTGTATGTCTTCTTTTAAGAAGTGTCTGTTCATGTCTTTTTGCTCACTTTTTAATGGAATTATTTTTTTGTTGTTGTTCAGTTGTTTGAGTTTCTTATAGATTCTGCACATTAGTCCTTCGTTAGACACATTATTTACATATATTTTCTCCCATGCTGTAGGTTGTGTGTTTGCTATGTTATTTCCTTTGCTGTACAGAAGCGCTTTAGTTTAATTAAGTCCCATTTGTCTATTTTTGTTTTTGTTGCATTTGTTTTTTAGTTTTTAGGTCTCAGTGATAAATTCTTTGCCTAGATGACCCCTACCCTTGTGACCATGCATCCCATGACGCTCTTTCCCTCTCCAAGACAGATTACTGACCGCTACCCTTGTGACCATGCATCCCATGATGCCCTTACCCACCCTAAAATAGATTATCACCTTTAACTGACCAACCTATAAAACCAACTCCTAGCCCTCCGCTGACTCTGTTTTCAGACTCAGCCCACCCGCACCTGGGTGAATAAACAGCCATATTGCTCACACACAGCCTGCCTAGTGGTCTCTTAACGTGAGTGACGCACCTTACAGTATGTATTTACCTTACCATGCTATTAGTCATTTTTTACCATTATCAAGTATTATGAACTGTACATAATTGTATGCGCTGTATTTTTATACAACTGGCAGTGCAGTGGGTTTCTCTATACCAGCATCACCACAAACACATGAGCAGTAAGATGTTATGACATTACCATGGCTATGACATCACTAGGTGATAGGTATTTCTCAGCTCCATTATAATCTTTTGGTAACACCGACACATATGCAGTATGTCGTTGACCAAATTGTTATGTGGTACGTGACTGTAGTACCACTCAGAGTCATGTTTCCTTTAAAAAATTATATCCCAGGGACTGGCAGAGATTAAAACATAAATATTCCAACCCACTTTCAAAATGTGCTAACCTGTCTCCATAAATAAATAAATAAAGCTTGGATTTGAGGATCACAGAGAAGTTCACAGTGGACTGAAAAGCATCAACTCAGTGAATTAACTGCACCTTTGTCTTCTGTGAGCTGTGCTCATGAGCTTCTTCCTTGACCTAATTTCTCAAAATGCAGACAAAACATAGTAGATGGCAATGTGGCAGAATTTAGCTGTTTGGTAGTCCTCAATGAACACTGATCACTCAGGTTCTGGTGGTTATTTTTAAACTCCTGATGATGAGATTCTCTGTATCTAAAAGGATAAAAATTGTTTGTGGTTCAGGTGGCTGAGGCACACGAATCACTTGAACTCAGGAGACAGAGGTTGCAGTGAGCTGAGACAGAAATGCATGACAGTTTTGTGGGCTGTTTAACTTCTATGGCAGTTACTTAATTGGAAAGTCACCTAGTGGGGTGTGTATAGGTTCACATTATAAAGTGGCAAGGCCAGAAGAGACGCTCCTACAAGCACTAGGATCGGGACAACATTGTGAGAGCATTTGTGTGTCAGGCAATGATTATCCTATGAAGAGAACTTGGATATACCTGCTAGCTTGATATTTATATTTTCACATGATCCATAGGTAAAACATCACAGGGGCAGGTGTGTAAGTGTCATGCATAGATAAGAGGTGAGGTCCATGTTCATAAATGGACCAGTGATAAAACAAAACTCCAGCTTGTGACTATACTATTCTACCTCCACTTGTATCACTTGCGTTTTCCTACTCATTTGAATGTCCCCTGGATTGAAGGTCGTAACTGCACAACTCTATTGCTACCCAGGTTGTCTAGCCTTCTACCACAGTGTTTCTCAAAACAATTTTTTGGTTTTGTTTTGTTTTCACTTTTGCATCACTAAAGAGAAAAATTAATTAGGTTTAAATTTAATTTAAATATTTATTGTTAGCAAATTTAAATTAAATTTTAATGTTTATTGATTAGATTAATTTAGATTTAAATTAGGCTACCTGTCTTTAAAATGAAAGAAGCTTAATACTAAGAAACTCAACTTTGTTCATAGGGTTGAGCCTTTATAATATACTAAGAGTTTTTTATATGTCCCCCACAAACCATGAACCAGTTTTCCCCCCTGCTGGTAGTGATATCATCCATTGAAAGTGCACGTTCTATACACGTATGTTTATTGCAGTACTATTTACAATAGCAAAGACTTGGAACCAACACAAATGCCCAACAATGATAGACTAGATAAAGAAAATGTGGCACATATACACCATGGAATACTATGCAGCCATAAACAGAATGAGTTCATGTCCTTTGCAGAGACACGGATGAAGCTGGAAACCATCATTCTCAGCAAACTAACACAGGAACAGAAAACCAAACACTGCATGTTCTCACTCGTAAGTGGGAGTTGAACAATGAGAACGCATGGACACAGGGAGGGGAACATCACACACTGGGGCTTTTCAGGGGGGTTGGGGGCAAGGGGATGAAGAGCATTAGGACAAATATTTAATGCATATGGGGCTTAAAATCTAGATGATGGGTTGATGGGTGCAGCAAACCACCATGGCACATGTATACCTATGTAATAAACCTGCACATTCTGCACATATATCCTAGAACTTAAAGTAAAAATTTAAAAAAAGAGTGCATATTCTGTTCTAATGGGTGTATGCATGTATAAATAAATAAATACACACATATTTTATCATAAGCCAATCTAAATTTTCCACATATAACTTCAGTATGGATTATAAACACCATTTATGAATAGACGCAATAATCTTTTGTGAAGCGAAGGCTGAATTTTATATACTACACTTAGCCAATGGGCTCATTTACAAGGGAAACAACAGTCTGTGAATGATTCATTACTCAAGGGGAATGTGGGCCTTTATTTTTTAATTGCTATTATACAAAATGTTCTAGGACTTTCCAAACAACATAACATAAAAATAAAATTTCAAAATGGCAATGCCATTTTACAGAGAAGTCTGGAATGATGTGTACAAGTAATACGGCAATTTCAACACTGACCCAAGGCACTGGCCTGGAGTTCAGTAAAGTCAAAGGCAAGAATAAAACTGAGCAAGCATTACTGAATAAGACATTCCACTTAACGGCAGATGAAATTTGAGTTAGAATTGTTTAACCCCTGCTGCCGGGGGTGGTGGCTCTTGCCTGTAATCCCAGCACTCTGGGAGGCCGAGTTGGGCAAATCATGAGGTCAGGAGTTCGAGACCATCCTGGCAAACATAGTGAAACCCCATCTCTACTAAAAATACAAAAATTAGCCAGGCGTGGTGGCATGCACCTGTAATCCCAGCTACTCAGGAGACTGAGGCAGGAGAATAGCTTGAACCCAGGAGGCTGAGGCTGCAGTGAGCCGAGATTGTGCCACTGCACCAGCCTGGGTGACAGCGCGAGACTTCATCTCAAAAAAAAATTGTTTAACCGCAAGCAAAAACAAACGCAGCTTCTCCGCCATGGAAAATCCAACACACATGTTGGCCCCAAAGTTCCTGAACATGATGGCTGGGTGACTTTCAGGTGAACAACCTCAGTGGCAGGAGTTTTCCCCCTTTGCAGACTACAGGAAACAGCTTCACTTTCTTTGCAAATTAGAAAAAGAGCACATAGCTTCTGTAGTTTAGTGAAAAAAGAAAATCATATAGAAGAAATTTAAAAGTAATTCTGAAACGGCCTCTTATTCCCAATTGCTACTAGGATCTCCCTAGATTTACTTTTCTATTGTTTTTTGACTTACATTTCAATATATAATTAAAAAAAATAAAACTGGGATAATACTAGACAGAGCTTTAAACCTTATTTCAAACAATCATGTAGTTAATGTTTCTTCATGAATTTAAATAATTTTAAATCAAGATTTTCAGGGGCTACATAGTAATTCATCACGTATAGGTACAATATTTCATGGAACTGTAAGACATCCTGGTGCATATTTCCTTTATTCTAGTTTTTTACTAGACTATATAGCACTACAATAAATATCCTTGAGAATAAATATTTGTTTGCATCTCTGGTGATTTTCTTAGAATAAATTCCTTGAAATGAAATTACTAGGTGAAAAAAATATGAATAAACTTTTTAAAAAATGTCTTTGATATGGGATGAAAATCACACTTTATTCTTTCTAAGTTTTTAGCCAACTCTCCCCACTCTTCTCCCCCATTCCCTTATGCACACACACACACACACACACACACACACACACACACACACACTTTAGTTCAGCCCTTTTTTCTTTTTATTTTCTCCCCCTTCAACACCTGCATCCTACCACATCCACGTATATCTGAACCCCATTCTTTTTTTTTTTTTTTTTTTTTTGAGACGGAGTCTCACTCTGTCACCCAGGCTGGAGTGCAATGGTGAGATCTCGGCCCACTGCAACCTCCACCTCCCATGAACCTCATTCTTCCCAGCAAGATTACCCATGTTGACAACAGAGTTTGAATCCTTCAATATTTTAGTGTAAATATTTTACATATTCCAATTTTTCCTTCAAAAATTGAAAACCAATTAACTGTCCTTCAAATAATGTATTAAGATGACCATTTCAAGCCAAGCATGATGGCTAATGCCTGTAATCCCAGCACTTTGGGATGCTGAGGTGGGAGGATGGCGTGAGCCTAGGAGTTTCAGACTAGCCTTGGCAACATAGTGAGACCCCATTTCTACAAAAAAATAAAAATAAAAAATTAGCCGGGCATGCTGGCACATGCCTACAGTCCCAGCTACTTGGGAGGCTGAGGTAGGAGAATCACTTGAGCCCAGGAGGTTGAGGCTGCAGTGAGCCGTGATCATGCAACTGCACTCCAGCCTGGGCAACAGAGCAAGACCCTCTCACACACACAAAAAAGCGATGACCATTTCACTGGGTATTATATTTCAATCGGAGCTTCTTTTATTAGTGAGCTAGTGAGTTCAAACATTTTTTCAGATTATTCACTCATATAAATCTTTGTTTTTTTAAAAAATGTTCTATTCTTGTTTCTTTGCACTCTTTCTTTTTGTATTGGGAGGCATTTTTTCTTCTAATTAATTTATAGAAATATCAAATAGGGTGCAAATGTTTTTTTCTCAGTACTTTTTTCCATATATTTAAAGTTTGACTACTTTTTTTTTTTTTTTTTTTTTTTTTTTTTGAGATGGAGTTTTGCTCTTGTCACCCAGGCTGGAGTGCAGTGGCACAATCTTGGCTCACCACAACCTCTACCTCCTGGGTTCAAGTGATTCTCCTGCCTCAGCCTCCCTAGTAGCTGGAATTACAGGCACCTGCCACCACACCTGGCTAATTTTTGTATTTTCAGTAGAGACGGGATTTCACCCTGTTGGCCAGGCTGGTCTCGAACGCCTGACTTTATGTGATCCACCTGCCTCAGCCTCCCAAAGTGCTGGGATTACAGGTGTGAGCCACCATGCCTGCTGACTACTTTTTTAGCAGAGAAAATTTAGTTAACTTTTTATTAATTTTATTAATCTTTATGTTTATGCTTCCTTTATTTTAAGATTATACAAATATTTATATTTATACTTTCTCATAGTTTCATTATTTAATGGTTAAATATTGGCCCATCTAGAAATTAGGCAGGAGTATAGCTTTGTATTATATACATGTATATACTTTCCCTAACAGTTAAGCAGTTGCCCTGGGTTCAAATATTGATTAGTTTTCTTTTTCCCAATTTTTCTCTTTCAACTTTGAAGATTTTTAAAATTATGTTATCTTTGAATTGGCTATCAGTACTCATAATAGAGTAATTTAAGTCATTGGAATATTATACTTCCACCATTTAAGATTCAAGGTCTAGAAAGTGGCTTAGCCTAAGATATGGAGGTCTTCTTTGTTTAGACAGAATGATTCACATAACGTTTTCCCAACTAAATACCAGTAAAGCCAGATTCTGTCAAATCAGTGGTTGATTCATCTCAATCTCTGAAAGTCACTCCAAGAAATAGCTTATGAAAGACCGTAGGAATGCCTCTTTATTACATGCTTCTCCCCAAGTTGTTGTCCTTTTTTGACACGTCTTTAAGTATCTAGTAATAATACATTAAATCCATCTTATTTTTGTGCGTGTTTCTTAAATCTTCTGCACCTCAATTTCTTCATTTGTAAATCTGGGACAATAAGAAATAAGAATGCTGGCTGCATACATGGCTCATGCCTGTAATCCCAGCACTTTGGGAGGCTGAGGCAGGAGGACTGCTTGAGCACAGGAGTTCCAGAACAGCCTGGGCAGCACAGCGAGAAGCTGTTTCTAAGAAAATACAAAAATTAGGTGGGTGTGTTGGTGTGTGCCTGTGATCCCTGCTGCTCAGGAGGCTGAGGTGGGAGGATCGCTTGAGCATGGGAGGTTGCAATGAGCTGTGATAGGATCGTGCCACTGCACTGCTGTCTGGGAGACACAGAGAGACCCTGCCTCAAAAAAAAAAAAAAAGAGAGAGAAAAAGAAAGAAAGACAAGGAAGGAAGGAAGGAAGAAAGGAAGGAAGGAAAGGAGGGAGGGAGGGAGAGAGAGAAAAGAAAGGAAAGGAAAGGAAAGGAAAAAGAAAGAGAAAGAAAGCTGACCTTTTGTGACGTGAGTCTATGTTAACATGCATAAAGTTTGGTCTGTTGTTTGCTGTTACTATTATAAATGCTACCCAATGTCATGCTTACCTTGAAGTTCATTTTTCTACTGAAGACCTTTGTAATCTCTTGCTCAATTCTGTTCCCGTTATCCTAAGCTACCTCGATTTCCTCCGTGTACTTGTTCCCTCACGTCTCAGCACTGTGGGTCCACTGCTCCCTTTGCCTAGAATGCCCCACCCCACTGCTCCCCACCACCTCCATCTCCCCTGACCCCCCACCTTGCAGTCAGCCTTCAGGACTCAGCTCAAGCCTTAGCTTCCCCCCAAGCATCCCAGTGCCTCCTACTCTAGCCCAAGTGATGTATCTCTCTTTCACGATTCCTCAGTACCCTGTACTTTCTTCTGTCAGAACACTCATTCATTTGTTCACTGGTTCGTTCATTTAACAAACACTTACTGAGTGGCTGCCACATGCCACACACTGAACTATCCATCTGCCTGCCCTGGAGAGTGTCTTATCCAACTGGCATACAGTCTGCACTTTGTAAATGATGGCTAAATGAAAAAATGTCTTCCCATAGGTGTACTGCCCCTAAAATGGACTTTCTCGGCTCCTTTCTTAAACCATCAAGATCCTTTTGGGGAATTCTAATGTACTCTGCATGTCTAATTCGAGCATAAGGAAAGAAGGATTTTCCTTAGTAGAAAAAAGATGAGAAAGTGATAACATAAACTGGACATTCTATTTTCTTTCTGGGAGAAATAAATCACTTACCAATTTCACCAAATTCATGCAGAAGGTATTTCCTAGGAACCTACTTTTTAAAAACAAACAAACAAAAGTCTTCCCTGCTGCTGCTTTCACTGGAAAACTCTTTCTGGTTATGAGCCTTCAGGAGACGTTTCCTGGTCACCTATCTGACAAGAGCTATCATAAAGAACTGCATCCATCAGAGAGTTCGTGTCCTCCTCTGGACACACACATACATTCACATCTCCCTTTCTCGGCCACACTTCTCTCCAAAGGTGCTTGCTGGGTTCCACCCAGAATCTGCGCCTCCGCCCCGACCCCAGCAAAGGGAAATTGGAAACATGTTGCACTTCCTGAGGCCTGTGTGTCTCTTGATGCTCTGCCCTAAAACTCCTTAACCAGAATCAAGCCCTGTATCATCTTGCTGTGAGCTCTTGATGTGCCTGGAATTTCCAGGAACGAAGGGCACTCTGATGGGGAATGATGCTTTTCCAGTCCTATGACCTAGCTCTTTTCCAGTTCACTCAGTATTTTTGCTCAGAACAGATGCCAAGATGGATGCATGCTACCTCCTCCCCAATCAAATTGCGAGCATCTTCCAAGATGCCAAGTGCTGAGGACTGGGCATGTTAGCTAACTTGTGCTCCCTCTAGTGGCGCTGCAGGAGCATAACACAGATGTTCAGATAATGCCATAGGGATGACAGGCGTTACTATTCCGCACCTTGTTTTCCTAGTGAGTTAGGATGGCCATGTTTTAAATGATCAGTTATTTAAGATTTCAGAATCCATGATAGGAAAAGCATACCCTGTCATTTAACATTAAGATAGTCAAATTTGGAGTTCAGCCTTCTTGGATCTTTTTAAAAAACTATTTCACTTTTAAAAAGTAGAGGTCACAATTAATATAAATGGGAATGCGAAATTCTAATTTATGCCCTTGAGTCTGAGATGGTAATTGATCCAGAACAGAGGATACTATAACATGCTTATATCATATGCTTTGGAACTAAGTGCAACAAGGCAGGAGTAAGTGGTAATTTTCACCACTCAAAGTGAGTGCACACCACGTGTGAAAGGAGATGTTGAAATGTGTGTTCTGTCTGAGCTGGCACTAAAGTTGCGCATAAGGCTGTTGGTGTTTTGTGTCTCTCCCTCCACACACCAGATGCTACAGAATCCACATTGCCTCAAAGGCAGCCCAGCCACGTGTCCTTGATGCTTCATGGCACAAATAATCATAAACTAGCAAGGCCAGCAGTGGCTCCTGTGACATAAGATGGCACATTTTATGGGCTCTGCCCTCCTCGCTTCAGTGTTATTTATTCAGCTCCATATACTGTGCAATGCTCGCTCCTTTTATTGCTCAGCAGAGGTTTGTACATACATAAACTCTTCTCCAAGCCATTTTCTGCAACGCAGATGGCTGGCCAAGTGGCATGTCCTTGGTCAGAGCTTGTGCAGTGCTCACACTGCCTTGACAACAGCTATATTTCCTTATGTTCTGAGTCCTTCCTTAGACGTGTTGTGCAGGGGTCAGTCTTTAAGATACTTTCTAAGGACTAGAATCATGTAATTGGTCAAACACATTGGGCTATGTAACCAGTTAACCAAAATGCATTTCTTAAAATCAAACAAACAATTAAAAAAAAAAACTCCAACCAATAATAATAACAACAAATGCAGTTTTTAGAAATTGGATGTAATACAGTGTACCAGGGAGGGACAGTTCAGTGTAGGTAAAAGGACACTGGCAGTCTGGATGAGAGACACTGTCTTTCTAAGTCCTGAAATGCTCAGAGCAGTGCCCACTTCCTCACCTGGTGACTCCAGAGCTCCCACACTCTCAGCCCTTCTCTAATGCAGGAAGTAAAATTAGGTCCAAACAGAAGACAGCAAGAGTTGCTTTATCTAGTTATTCATCATCATCATCATCCTGTTCTCAGCCAGCTTCTCCTTCCCTCCAACATTCACCTCCAATGTTGTTTTTGTTTTTCTGCAAAATTTGTTGAGGACATTGGGGGCTGAGAGATCCCAGGCACGAGTCAAGGGAGGCTTAAGCCTATGGAAGTATTGTAAAATTTGTTAAAAGGTTTCATTTACAAAGAGGCAGTGACCTCAGTAATTTCACAAAATATTTTGCCAAAAAAAAAAAACAAACCCAAAACTGGTGTCATTTCGTAAAAGAGAAACTTTAAGACTCACTTTGTTATGTTCTAAGACTTGCTAAGATCGATGGTGTCAGTGGTCTCATATTCAAAACCCTATGTGAAGGTTTTGAAGGAACATGCCTCAAAATAATAAGAGCCATCTATGACAAACCCACAGCCAACGTCATACTGAATGCACAAAAGCTGGAAGCATTCCCCTTGAAAACTGGCACAAAAAAGATGCCCTCACTCACCATTCCTATTTAACATAGTATTGGAAGTCCTGGTCAGGGCAATTAGGCAAGAGAAAGAAATAAAGGGCATCTAAATAGAGAGGAAGTCAAACTATTCTTGTTTGCGGATGACATGATCCTATATCTAGAAAACCCCATAGTCTCAGCCCAAGAGCTTCTTAAGCTGATAAACAGCTTCAGCAAAGTCTCAGGATACTAAGTCAATGTGCGGAAATCACTAATGTTTCTATACACCAACAACACTCAAGCCAAGAGCCAAATCAGTCATGCAATCCCATTCACGATTGCCACAAAAAGAACAAAAAACTAGAAACACAGCTACCCAGGGAGGTGAAAGATACCTACAAGGAGAACTACAAAACACTGCTCAAAGAAATCAGAGATGACACAAACAAATGGAAAAACATTTCATGCTCATAGATAGGAAGAATCAATATCATAAAAATGGCCATACAGCCCAAAGCAGTTAATAAATTCAATGCTATTATTATGAAACTATCATTGGGATTCTTCACAGAAGTAGAAAAAACTATTTTAAAATTCACAGGGAACCAAAAAAGAGCCCAGATAGCTAGGGCAATCCTAAGGAAAAAGAACAAAGCTGGAGGCATCACCTTACCAAACTTCAAACTATATTAAACAGGGCTACAGTAAACAAAACAGTATGGTACTGGTAGAAGAATCGATGCATAGACCAATGGAATATAAGAGAATCCAGAAATAAGGCCACACACCTACAACTATCTGATCTTTGACAAACCTGGCAAAAACAAGGAATGGGAAAAGGATTCCCCATTCAATAAACGGAGCTGGGACAGCTGGCTAGCCACATGTAGAAGATTGAAACTGCACACCTTCCTTACAGAATATATAAAAATTAACTCAAGATGTATTATAGACTTAAGTATAAAACCCCAACTGTAAAAACCCTGGAAGACAATCTAGGCAATACCATTCAGGGCATAGGCATGGGCCAAGATTTCACGATGAAGATGCCAAAAGCAATTGCAACAGAAACAAAAATTGACAAATGGGATCTAATTAAACTGAAGAGCTTCTGCACAGCAAAGGAAACTATAAGCAGAGTAAACAGACAACCTACAGAATGGGAGGAAATGTTTGCAAACTATGCATCTGACAAGGGTCTAATATCCAGCATCTATAAGGAACTTAAACAAATTTACAAGAAAAAAACCAAACAACCCCGTTAAAAAGTGGGCAAATGATATGAATGAATGCTTTTCAAAAGAAGACATACATGTGGCCAACAAGCATATGTAAAAAAGGTTCAGTATCACTGATCATTAGAGAAATGCAAATCAAAACCGCAATGCTATACCGCCTCACATCAGCCAGAATGGCAATTATTAAAAAGCAAATAAAACAACAGATGCTGGTGAGGTTGCAGAGGAAAAGGAATGCTGATTTACTGTTGGTTGGAGTGTAAATTAGTTCCACTATTGTGAAAGACAGTGTGGCAATTCCTCAAAGGCCTAAAGACAGAAATATTATTTGAACTACCAATTCCATTATTGGGTATATATACCCAAAGAAATAGAAATCATTCTGTTGTAAAAACACATGCACGCATATGTTCATTGTAGCACTATTCACAATAGCAAAGACAAAATCAATCTAAACGCCCATCAGTGACAGACTGGATAAAGAAAATGTACATTAACACCATAGAGTACTATGCAGCCGTAAAAAAGAATGAGATCGTGTCCTTTACAAAAACCTGGATGAAGCTGGAGGTCATTATCCTTCACCAACTAATGCAGGAGTGGAAAACCAAATACCACATGTTCTCATTTATAAGTGAGAGCTAAATCATGAGAACACATGGACACATAGAGGGAAACAACACATACTGGGGTGTATCAGAGAGTGGAGGTGGGAGGAGGGAGAAGATCAGAAAAAATAACCAATGGGTACGAGGCTTAATACCTGGGTGACAAAATAGTCTATACAACAAACCCCCATGACACAAGTTAACCTATATAATAAATCTGCACATGTAACCCTGAACTTAAATAAAAGCTAAAAAAAAAAAAAAAAAAAAAATCCACAAATCCCTACATGAAAGAACAGGGCTAATTAGCACAGGAGCCCACATTGGTGGTAACACTATTCACAGTGTTTACTGAGTGCTTGTATCAGCCAGACACTGATCTCAGATCTTGAGATGCATTAGCTCATTAAGTTAATTGGTCCATGATTTGGGTACCATTACTGCCCTCTGCCTCACAAACAGTGAACCTGAGGTGGAAACAGTTTAACCTCAAGGTCACCCTAGTGGACATCTTGGATTTTGAACATAGGCTTTACGGTTCCATCTCGTATGCTTTGAACCATCCCATTGCCCCTCTCACAGGACAAGGCAGGAATCACCCACTTTGGTGTTGTGAAGGCACTCAGGCCAGCTTGTGTTGCTGTAGGGAAATACCTGAGGCTTGGTGATTTAAAAAGAAAAAAGGTTTATTTCGTTCTTCAGGCTATATATGAAGCTTGGCATCAGCACCTGCTTCTTCTGAGGACCTCAGGAAGCTTTCAGTTGTAGCAGAAAAGGCAGGAAAGCTGGCATGCCACAGGAAGGAAGCAAGAGAGAGGGGGATGGTGCCAGGTTGTTTTGAACAACCAGCTCTCTTGGCAACTCTCATGGGAATAACAGAGCAAGAACACACTCATTACTGTGAGGATGGCACCAAGACATTCACAAAGCATCTGCCCCATGACCCAAACACCTCCCATTGAGCCCCACATCCAACATAGGGAATCAAACTTCAACGTGAGATTTGGAGGGTGAAACAAAGCAACTATAGCACCAGGCTAGGAATTGCTGCTCTTGGTTTGCTTCCTAACAGTGTCAAGTCTTGCCTTAGTGACCCCATCACTGGGCCTCTGCAATTTCTCTTCTTGATGTTGGCATTAGGATCATTTTAAAGCGTTTGAATTATGTCTCCATTTGTGTGTGTATAGAGGGGGAGCCAGAGATGTGTAATGGATGTAATGGTGAAGATGGCTAGTTAATGCTCGTAAATGTCAAGTTGTTCAGAGGACAGAAATACTATATTAATGCACAGCCCCCACCTCCCAGGAGAGTATAAACCCTGTCCAGGAGGCATGCTACGAAAATAAAATATCTCAAGGCTCATGCTCATTTTATTCCTCCATGAAGAGAAGAGCTATTATAGACATGTTCTCTGAGTGAGAGGCAGCATGAGAGAAAAGACAAGACTTGGAAGTGAGTCTTTGGTCTACTTTTCAACTCCTCCATTTATGTAACTATTAAATAGGTAATACCAGCAAAATAATTAGCTTCTCTGAATATGAGTTTCCTCAGAGCTATTCACTGCTTATACCTGTTGCCCCATGAGCTGCATGTATGGCAGATGTTCAGTGAATATTTAAAGAATGAATGAATGGATGGATGATGTAACCAGCATGAGATGTGTGGCAGGCACAGTTAATGGATGATAGTTACCATCACCTTCATTCCTATCCCTTCTGTATGTTGTCTTCTCAAGGTACCTGAGACCACCTGGACCTTTTGGAGTGAACTGATCCTACACAGACATTCATAGATGACCCTTCTTACTGAGAGAGTGGTTATGCACAAGGACTCCGTTCCTCATTGAGCCATCACAGTACTTGCAGAGAGGCCAAATACTGGTACTCCAGTTTGTGTCTTTTTTAATGCCACGCAGTCTGTGGTCTGGGTGAAGACTTTGTTGCCAAAGACAGAAAAACTTCTGTTGAGTCTCTGATTGGCAGCTTTACCAATAAGGATATTTGAAAGCATGTTTTTTAACCCTGCAGCTGAAATGGCCTAGACACACCATGTGGGTCTCTGTCCAGGGATGTGGTCTGTTGGGCAGGTTTCATGTTCTGCTTCACTGGCCTCCAGTTCCTCATCACCAGCTCATTAGCTTTTGTCAGCTGGAGGATCCACACAGATGCCCACCTGTTGGGCTGCCCAGATGAGTTACCTTCAACAGGTGCTGCTGCTGCCTTTAGAAATGTATAAGTCCCTTCTGTCTTCCTTCCCAAGATGGTGCATGACAAGGCCCGTGGTTGGCATAAAAGAAATATGTAGAATGAATGGTTGGCAAGCCAGCATTCCTGACTTTCCCATCACCACTTCCAATAAATCACATTCACAGGACAGTTTCCACAATGAAAAATGGGAAATCATAGTTTCCCAAGCTTGTTTTTCTGTCTTAAGGAATGTTAGAAAGATAGTACCTGCAAAATGAAGTCGTCTGTGTCTACAGGGGTTGCTTTCGGAAGGAGGCTCAAGTCCCTTATGTAAAATGACATGGCATTTACATATAACCTACGAACATTTTTCTGTCTACTTTAAATCATCTCTATATGACTTATAATACGTAATACAATATAAATGCTATGTAAATAGTTGTTAGGCTGCATTTTTAATTTGTATTATTTTTTATTGCTATATATTTTTAAGTTTTTTTGTTTTTTCAAATATTTTCGACCTATGGTTGTTTGAATCCATGGCTGCAAAACCTGTGGATACCGAGAGCAAACTATACTCAGGGTTGCCTTAGGAAAATGTGCCTGGGGCACTTTCAACATAAATGTTTGTGATTTTGGAAGACTGACTTCCAGCAGGCAAATTTAAACTGATTCATATCCCAGAGCCAATCAGAAGTTATAGGAGGCCCAGAGAAAACCATAAGAAGTACGGAAATTAAAAGTAAAATGCTACCTGGGCCTTGACATGGTCCTATTGCACCTTCCTGCCACATAACTCTTCCACATACTTCTCCTAGGGGCACCATCCGTGGTGGCTGCTCCCAGCGGTGGGGTCTTAAATCCCCTGCATCTGACTGCAGCTCCATCCTGGGTTGCTTCATGGCTTTGCCATCCTCCTTTCAAGACCTCATTTTACAGCTGGCATCAAAGAAAGGGTCTCCTTACTTCTTCGGCCTTGCAAATGCTTCTCTCCCTAATATAGACACCCCTGCATTTTTTCCTCCCAATTTCCAGGTCCTTTAATTATCCCAAAGGGCAAGCTTGCTAAGTGTTCAGGTGTAGCTTTGCCAGGGTGGTGCCTTCGTTCAAGGGTCAAAGGCATAAAGGTCTACAGTAGGAGTTTATCCAGAGAGGGCTTGGACACTGGGCAAAATCTCTTTTTTTTCCCCTCTTCTTTTTTTAAAATCTAAGTTCCAGAGTATATGTGCAGGATGTTCAGGTTTGTTACATGTAAGTAAACATGTGCCATGGTGGTTTGCTGCACCTATCAACCCAGGCAAAATTTCATAGAGGGGCAATTCCTGGAACTTCTAAAGCTGAACAACTCTCCATGAATGGTTAGAGCTGGTCTAGGGATCCAGACTCGTTTTTGCCCAGGGCTTCCCCATGGTGCATGGGTTCCTAGAACTCTGTGAGGTTCAACACTAAGTTCATACTAAAGGTTAATAACATTTTCTGTTAACCATTATGGCATCATAAAACCATAAGAGCCATGGGCTAAAACAGTGTTGAATAGGTCTGTGTAATCTGGTGACACTAGATAAGACAAGACCGAGACTTTTAAAAATATTTAATAAAAAAAGACTTCAAAATAATTGGCCTAAATGAGGTACAGTGCAATCTGAACCCAGAGTGGGGCCTCTAAGGCTATTTCTTGTTTGGGGATATGTACCAAGGTTTGGTTATTGCATGACTGTTGTTGGAAACACAAAGCCATTCCAGAGCCCCTGGGTGTAGGTTCAAGTTTCCTGGAGGGAATGGTTTTATGCTATCATTCTGGAAAAAGATATCACTCCTGCACCAGAAAATGACTCTGGAGGCTGGTCTTAGACTAAAGGAAAGGAAAAATGTCCTTTTTCAATGCAGATAGAGTCAGTGTTACAAAGGACTCATCATCTATATACTGGGATTCTTTCCAGCAATAAAACAGTGGGCTGTTTCCCAGCATTATGAAGAAAAAAGAAAGTAGAACAGAGAGACTAGCCAGGGGAAGCCCTGAGATTGAGAGTCTTTGTCCTAAGTATAGACTTGTCTTTGTATTATAGACTTCCCTTCCATCAATTTTTGTTAGAGGTTAAAGCCTGGTCTCAGGCAGCTGCAGTGGATGAAGAGAAGACTAGTCCTGTGATATGCTGCTAACCTGGCTCTCCCAGTCTCCAGCACTCGCCAATTTCTATGGTGTAAATACTCCCACCACAGCCTATTTCAAGCTACCAATAGTTTAACTTCTGGCTTCAAAATTCCTCATTACTCAACAATGTATCCTTGTGAGGAAACCACCTCCTCCTGACTCCCCCATCCAGGCCACAGAGGACACAAGCAGGAGTATAGGTAGGGGATAGCTGTGTACAGAGGAGCAGCCCCTCATGAAGGTCATTACCAGAGGAGGTGGCAGAATTGGTATGGGGTTTGGAAGCTGGAATGGGTCATGGTTTGGGCAGCAAAGCTGTCATGGTGCTGATAACCTTGAAATCTGGGTTATATTCAGTGTTGAGCTAGAGTTGGCCCATACAGATTCCTGAGTGCTGATTGTTAAGTATCTTCAGGAATTCTGCCAGCTTGTGCATGTCACATTGGTCACTTGAAATAGACCATGGTGGGAGTACTTATTGATAATGGGAAATGGTCAAAAGCTAGACATATAAGGCATTTTATTTTTTTGAAAATGGTTTTGTTTTTGTTTTTCCTACCAGGCTGGTATAGGTGCTGGAAAATGTGACTTCACAGGCATCAGAGTGAGATAAATACAAAACAAACACAAGGGATCACTCACACTTCCATTATCTCATTTAATCCTTGCAACAATCTTGTCAGATACCCAGAACAAATATTAACTTCCCCATTTTATCACACAAATTTCTAAGAATACAGAGACTGCTATAAAGAAGGGTCAGTGATGAGTTCAGGCAATGGGAGGGAGACAGTTCCCCACAGAGCTGGTGGCAGGCAATGAGAATGAGAGTGGCCTGAGACGTGAAGGGATGGAATGGGAAATGACTTACCGTGAACTACATCAGCCTGAAAGCTCTGAAAGAAATTCTACAGCCTTGTTTATGAAGCCCCATGGAATAAAAAGGTAGATTCATGCATTGGAGCTCTGCATTTCCAATTTGTAGTACAAAATTGTGGAAATATACATAGTGCACAATCTGGATGAATCAGGTGGTTGCCCAGTGTGCTTAAAAAGTGAGTCAAGTCTCCCAGCAGTCTCCTCCCTGTTTTTTCACTTAAAGAGGGCTCTGCCTTGATTTGCTGGGAGCAGACCTTGTGTTCTCTGTGGTCTGCGCTGTCCATAGGAGACGAGAAGACAGCTTTAGGGAGAAGGGGAGGTGAGGATCTGCTTGCTCCATGACTGGGACTGAGACAAGGCCATCAGTCCACTGATTTTTGCAAATCATTCTAAAGCTTCATTAATACAGAACCCAATTCTCTGTAATTGTAGGATAATCAAGCCAGATTTATAGAGGTTTGCCTTTTAACCATGTGACTCTACGGATGTAAGTGAGAATGTGATGGGAAAATTTTACATGAGAACATATTTTAAAGAATGTCAGTGACTCATACTCCCATAAAATCAAGAATGTGCTAACGACACCTTCATGAAAACAGGCTCAGCAACCTAGATAAGTCGAAAGCTCCTGATATTGTAGATATATGGAAGTAATAAATCGTCAGTTAAAATTGGTCTGCAATTCAAATTCTCACAACTCCTAGCTGTTCCTATCTTTTCAGACTCAGTTCAATTTGATAATTAGATATTGAAAACAAAAGAGTTCCCCCCATCCGCCCCGCCCCACCCACACACAAGATCTAACAAACCAATGATACTTATTTGACTCCTTTCTCTCAAGTATTGATGAACACGTCTTAAAACCTCTTCTCAGTCTTTGATCTGGAATTTTGTTTTTCCCCAAGCATCTTTCATTCTTCATTGTAAAATAGAAAAAACAATTCATGATTGTTCAGAAAACAACTGTAGTTTTTAAAAAACTTGTACAGCATATCTGGAAGCGTTGGACAAGGTCAAATGCTGATGAAGATGTGAAACAACAGGAATTCTCTATTCTTTGCTGGTGGGAAAGTAAAGGCCACTTTGGAAGAGAGTTTGGATATATCTTACAAAACTAAACATACTCTTACCATATGATCCAGCAATCGTGCTCTTTGGTATTTACCCAAATTAGCTGAAAACTTATGTCCACACAAAATCATGCACATAAATGTTTATAGCAGCTTTATTCATTTCATATTTTAATCTATGAAAGTGCTGATTAATTATAGATAATCTTTGAGAAAACGAATCCTTTAGAGAGAGAAGTGTCTCACGACAAACAATCATGTTCCTGGCTAGGGTTTGATCTCATGTGAGCTCCTAAGGGAACTGAGAGAAAAGAGAATTTAATCTTTATTCATGAACCTCTTTCTTTTTCCAAGAAAAAACAAAGTAAGATGAACTGAAATGGTTCCGGTCTTTGGAAATGTTTCAATGAAGTAAGTTAAGATAGCAACAATTATTTTGAGCATAGAGGCTTTTTTGCTTAAAAATTCTATAATCTTCACCTGGAGGGGAACAGGAGCAGAGGGGTCAAACATCTACTGAAACAGTCTCTGATAACGTTTGTTCACAGAAGTTCAGAATTAGAGCATTAGTGGGTAAACAGCCTCCCAGCATTAAAGACAAGAGGAACAACAGGCTGACTGATGTGATAGCCCCTCTCCCAGATTCATCTCACCTCCCATTTCTCATACATGAGAATCCACATTGATGACAAAGCTCCATAATGAATGAATTGTCTGCCACAGAATTGCTGGTCTCGCAATCACTGGCATCACCAAAAACCTGTGAAGGGGCCAGCTCATTTCGTTTCAGTTGGTAATATAGGTAGAGCTGCACTTATTTCTCCAGACACCAATGCCATTACTATAAAATATTTCCTAAGGGCACAGGGACTTCCTGCCACTTTGCTACATTATTTTCCAGCAGAGTTCCTTAATATTTCTGTTTTCTGGCTATACCCTATCCTATGGGAGCTCATGTTCCACCAGAGTTTCTTGTCTTCTCCTAGAGCGTGTTTCCCTCACAAAGATGCTCACAGACTTTTCTGATTTTAGTAGGAAACCTGGAACATAGTGCTAGGATTGGTAATGAGAACTGCTTGGCTCTGTTTGCGATGCACCCCTTCCTCCAACACCCTCAGCACACTTGCTAACCAAATTAGTATTTGTTCTGACAGTGGCTTTGCTGATATCTCAGTAGAAGAGCTGCTCTTTTTCTGGGATCTTCTGCATGATTCTGGAAAAGTGGAATCTGGGCACTTTGGCAGATCCGTCCCACTTCTCAGGTCTGATGGCCCACTCTTGGACTGTGAATGATGAAGACTCCACATGCTAAGTTTCTCTTGTGTGTGTCCAATCACTAGCTCATTTCAAACATTGCTTGGTCATCACATTCACTCAGTGGAAGAGAAGGAGAAGGGGAGCCAAGAACACCCCAGCTGAGCTGAAGTGCTTCCTGCTCCCTTGGGGGAAAAAACCTTTTACTCCTGACATGACTGTCCCACTCCTCAGACTGTCAATGGTGTGCCTTAAAACAACTGTAGATTCAATGGGATTCGGGTAAGTAGCGACAATTGTATCATTGAAATAAATAAATTGGCTTTTCATCTCTTTTGTGGAAGGTAAGAATTTAAGGCAGTTTGAAAAGGGATTTAGATTGAAAACAAGAAATCAATAAAGAGAAACCAACAAAACTGAAAGGTGATTTTTGGAAAACATCCAATAAAATTGATAAAGTTTTAGCCAGGTAAGAAAAAAATCAGAAATGAAAGAGGCAGTAGCTACTGATTCCATGGACAATTAAAAGGAACATTATTAAATAAATCTATGTCCAATTTTTATCTAGATGAAGTGGGCTAATTACTTGAAAGACTTGAAAGCTGCAATCTACTAAAACTCACACAAGGATAAATAGATAATCTGAAGAGGGCCATATCTATTAAAGAAATTAAAGAAATAATCAATTATCTTTCAAAACAGAAAACATTGAGGAAAAATTAAAACCAATTCTCTATACTTTCTTCCTGAAAATAGAAGCAGAGGAAAACTTTAACTCATTCTGTGAGGCCAGCATTACCCTAATATCAAAACCAAATAAAAAAATTACTAGAAAGAAAAACTAAAGACCAATATATCCCATGAAAAGAGATTTAAAATCCTCAGCAAAATATTAGCAAATCAAATCCAACAAATTTATTTTTCAAAATTATACATCATGACCAAGTAAGATTTATTGCAGAAATACAAGGCTGGTTCAATGTTTGAAAAGCAATTAATGTTATCAATCACATCAACAGGCTAAAGAAGAAAAATCATACGATTATATCAGTAGATGCAGAAAAAGCATTAGACAACATCAACACCCATTCATGACTTAAAAAATTCCCAGTAAACTAAGAGTAGAGGAAAACTTCCTTTATTTGATAAAGAATATCTACAAAAAATACCCTATAGCAAAATACCCTATAGCTAAGATTATATTTAATGGTGAAAAACTCCAAACTCTCCCACTAAGATGAGAAACAAGGCAAAAATGTGTCCTGTCATCACTCTTTTTCAACATTGTATTGGAAGTACTAGCTAATGCAATAAAACAAGAAAAGGAAACAAAAGGTATACTGATTGGGCAGGAGCAAATAAAACTATCTTTGTTTGCAGATGACATGATTATCTATGTAAAAAAAATCCCAAAGAATCAACCAAAAGTCTCCTAGAACTAATAAGTGATTATAGAAAATTTTTAGTATATGATATTATTATACAAAAGTCAGTTCTTTCTTATATACCAACAATGAACAACTGGAGTTTAAAATTAAAAAGGTAATGCCATTTACATTAGCAATGAAAAATTAAATATTTAAGTATAAATCTAACAAAATAGGTACTAAACCTATATGAGGAAAACTATAAATCTCTGATGAATGAAATCAAAGAAGAGCTAAATAAATGGAGAGACATTCCATGTACACAGAAAGGAAGACTTCATATTGCCCAAATGTCACTTTTTCCCAACTTGATCTATAGATTTAATGCAATCCCAATCAAAATCTCAGAAAATTAGTTTGTGGATATGAATAAAATGATTTTAAAGTTTATATGGAAAGGCAAAAGATTCAGAATAGGCAACACAATTTTAGAGGAGACAATCAAAGTTGAAAGACTGACACTATTAAATTTCCAGGCTTACTGTAAAGTTGTGATAATCAAGACCATACATGTTAGCAAAGCAATGCACAGATAGGTCAATGGAGCCTGATAGTGAGCCCAGAAATAGGCCCACGCAAAAATATCTAACTTATCTTTGACAGAGGAGCACAGGAAATTCAATGGAAAAGAATAGTCATTGTAACAATGGTGCTGGAACAACTGGACTTTTGCGTGCAAAAAGAAGAAGTATCAAGACACAGGCCTTACAACTTACAAAAATTAACTCAAATAAATGTAAAACGCAAACACATAAATCTCCTAGAAGATAAAATAGGAGAAAATAGGTGACCTTGGGTCTGGCAATGACTTCTTAGAACTCCAAAGACAAAATCCATGAAAGAAACAGTAAGTTGGAAATTATTAAAATATAAAACTTCTGCACTGTGAAAGACATTGTTAAGAGAATGAAAAGATAAGCCACAGCCTGCGAGAAAATATTTGCAAAACACAAACCTGAAAAAGGATTTCCCTCTAAAATATGCAAAGAACTTTTAACACTAAACAATAAGGAAATAAACAATCCAATTAAAAAACAGGTAAAATATCTGAACAGACACCTCACCAAAGAAGATATATAGATGGCAAATAAGTATATGAAAAGAAACTCAACATCTTAGATCATCAGTGAATTAAAAATTAAAACAACAGTAAAATAATACTACACACCTATCAGAATGGCCAAAATCCAAAACACTGACAAGGTCAAATGCTGATGAAGATGTGAAACAACAGGAATTCTCTATTCTTTGCTGGTGGGAAAGTAAAGGCCACTTTGGAAGAGAGTTTGGATATATCTTACAAAACTAAACATACTCTTACCATATGATCCAGCAATCGTGCTCTTTGGTATTTACCCAAATTAGCTGAAAACTTATGTCCACACAAAATCATGCACATAAATGTTTATAGCAGCTTTATTCATAATTGCCAAAATGTGCAAGTAACCAAGATGTTCTTCAGTATGTGAATGTATAAATAAAGTGGCACATCCAGACAATAGAGTACACAGGATTTTGTGCTAAATAAGAAACGAGTTATCAAGCCATGAAAAGACAGGGAGAAAGCTAAAATGCAAAATGCTAAGTAAAAGAAGCCCATCTGAAAAGGCTTGTATGATTCCAACCATACGACATTCTGGAAAAAGCAAAACTAGGGAGGTAATAAAAAGATTAGTGGTTGCTAGGGTTGGCGTAGGGGGAGAAAGGGATGAATAAGTAGAGCACAGAGGATTTCAGGGCAGTGAAATTATTCTGTAGGATACTATTACATAATGGTGGATACACGTCATTATATATTTGTCAAGATCCATAAGCTATACAACACAACAGTGAACCCTAATGTAAACTATGAACTTTAGTTAATTAATATGAATATTAATGTATTAATATTGGTTCATCCTCAGAGGCAGAGGTTGCAGTGAGCCAACGTCGCACCACTGCACTCCAGTCTGGGTGACAGAGCGAGACTCCATCTCAAAATATATGCATATATGTTCATTAATTGTAACAAATGTACCACACTCAGGCAAGATATTAATAATACGGGGAAATTACAGCAAAGGGCAGAGGCAGCATATGAGAACTCTCTGTACTTTTCTATTGAATTTTTCCGGAAATCTAAAACTGCTTTAAAACAGTAGTTTTTGAAGGTTTTGTACTCCTTCAACATACATGAATTACACATATTATAGAATCCTTGAATGCTTAATTTTATTTCTTTTTTAATGTTCTCTGCAGGCACAAGCACAATCCTTCTCACTGAAACCATGTTGCAGCTGCCAGTTTTTATAGGTTCTAATGGCCTTTCCAAAAAAAATTTGCAGAGTAAGCCAGCAGAAATTCCTGTAATTTATCATGCAGTAATCCCTGTGTACCTGCCACCACATGTGTTTTCTGATCATCACTGCAAAGTCTCCTTCCCAAGCATCCAAGAAAAGGATTTCATTTCTGAGATGATGCTTCTGAACCTGCTCATCCAGCTAAGATAAGAAGTATGAATATATGAATGATAATTCCTTCTGCTAATAGGAACTTACACATTTGGTCCAGAGAGTAAGATGGGAGCATGCTAATGGACTATCCTGTCCTTATTCAAGTTCATTTCTTCATTCCCAAATAAGTGAATAATTTTTGCCTTATTGTTTAAATGCCTGTGTGGTCTTTTTATCTATCTGCAGGCAATTTTTGATCCTTATTAATAAAGTTATCTAACTTCTTTTTTCCTCTGCCAAAGAACATTCTTTACTAAAGATCATTTCTAAAATGATTTGATCTTGCCGCTTTGCTAATAAAGACTTGAGATTCTTTTTATGAAGTCTCTTTCAAGAAATGAGACTCAGGTTTTTGTTTTTTGGTTTTTTTTGTTTTTGTTTTTTGGCTTTTTGTTATTGCCTTTCCCTTAGAGCTGAAGATAATAGATTGAGATCTTGTTCATCACCATAAAGAAGTAAATTTGGAGGAATTTGGTATCTAAAATATTGAAGTGACGTTCGTTAGCAACACTTAGGAAGTACACATTCTATTCAAAAGCTATACTATTCACCCACCAATACAAATAGAAATAGCAAGAAAAATCTTGTTCTTCAAAATATTATGATAAAAAGATAATGAATAATAGAGAAAACATGGGGGGGGAAATCAAATGTTTACAAAGGAACAAATAAACATAACTTGTAGAGTACAGCTATTTGATTCTTTCTCCAAAATTCTACCATACATATTTCTTCAGTCTAACGCTCTCCCAACTGAACTATTTCAGCAAAAACCACCATACATATTTCTATTCTGATTTTGAGGCTTAATGTATGCTATTTTATTTTTTGAATTGTTTCATATGCAAAAGACATGAGCAGTAGAGTTCTTGAATGAGAAACTTATCCAGGCTTCTAGAGTATTCTCTAAGCACTTAGTAGGATGCTAAGCACATATAGACACATTCTAGATGGACTAACACAATCTATTGCATTTTAAAGCTGAGTGGTGATTATCTTATTTAAAGAGGAGATTACAACTCTGGAAATGGAGCCTACCTCGCATTGAGAGCATTGGTAGGTAGTATAAGATGTTTCTCTTTTCTTTCTTTCTAAGGAAATCATATACCTATTCTTCAAAATACAGCTCTACTGTCCCCTTCTTTGTGAAATCTTCCCAGGTAATCTGACAAAGAATTTTATATACCTGTTTTCTCAGATGTCATTATATTCTAGCACATTTAGCACTGCATTGAAATTATTTGTGTTGAAGTCGCTTGCCTTCAAAGACAAAGACAGTGTGTTTTTCATCTTTATAGCTCTACCAGCTTGGCAGAAGTAGAACCTCACTAAAGTCTGTTAAATTCATGAATAAAATAATATAAGTTGGATTTCATCTTCATATTGACCGATTTGCTTTTCTCTAATCATCAGTTAACAGACTATGCCTCTAATCCAACTCCTGTTTCTGACCTTAGTGAAGTAACCAACATGCACATTATGATTCCTAAGAGATTGTGGGCATTTCTCTTAGAAACTGTCATCATGGCTATATAATGGCAAAAGCGAATGGACAACGATAATAACCACAAAACCCAAAAACAACAGCAATGACAAAAAATGCCAAATAGCCTCCTAATGTCAGGTCAGTAGTGCCATCTTTATGTAGTTAGAACAGATTGTATTATTTATTTAAACAGACAAATCATATCTTTTAATTCTGAGTGATTCTAGCTTCCTCAGGACTCCCCAGCCTATGTGTAATTTTTTTTTAAAAATGTTACTACCTCCTGCCCCTACCCACACACCATAGATACCTTACCTCTTCTCAAAGTCCCAGGAGGAATTGCTTGAGGTCTCTAAATGCACCTCTTCCCCCTGGCCCCATGTTGGTGTCCACACAGGTGCAGCCCATGATGCACACCTATGGTGGCTGTTTATGCAGGCAGTGCTGATATATTTGCAGCAGCCCTTTGCTGGTCCTTTGAGGTCACCCAGTGCAAACCCACACAATGTCAAAGCAATATCACATGCAAAGCTGCAGCCAAGAGAAGAGAGTCTTCCTCCACCCTGCATGAACCATCTTGCTTTTGTTTCTGGTTTCACCAAGCACCTGTGAAGACTCCTTGACTTTGCCTATTGCCTGCTCTCTACAGGGCTCGTGAAATAGTTCAGGGAGAAGGGTTAGTCCACACAGGAGAGAGTCCATTCCCCCTCTCCAGATCTCACCTCTCTCACCTGCCAGTAGGAACTCATGTACGATCTACCTTGATACGACATGTAATGCAAAAAGGAAAAGAAAAAAAGATTGATTTTGCCTTTCCTATGTCTGAATTAAGGCTAGTCTCCATGAGGACCTCTGTCACAATCATAAAGCTTACTGCATCTTTACATTTGAATGTATAGATTTGATGTTCTTAGATATATCCTAACAGCATGAAACTGGGCCTTCTGGCTCCAGCCTTGATACCAGTCTCCCCATTATGTAGCATCCAGAGGAAATACAAGATAGACCTTCAAAAGATCATCAAGAACTCAACTTTTTCTAAGGTTCTTTCATGAGGAGTGTAGAGAGTATTTATGTTGTACATCATCCAGCAAGATTTTCAGAATATACACTTTAGACATCTCTATCTGTTCCTAAGATCTAATCCTCACAGAAGCAGTTATCTTCCCCAGGTTTCTCACAAGTCTATGGCTGGGGCTGGGGTAGGTTGCACCCAGCATAGACCTGGCTCTCTCAACACGCTCATGTGCTTTTGTCATAGCAAACTAGAGGTACCACATTTCTCTTTGGAGAAAAACATTGGTAAAAGTATTCCTTTCTTAAAATCATTGATTTTTTTTCCTTCTCACAAACCCCACCAGCAAGTAGAAAGCTGTCAATTTTTTTCAGTACTAAATTTTAAGAACAAAAATATGTGCATTTCATTCCAATCCAAAATACTCAAACAATTTTCACATATAATTAATACAAATTTAGATGAGTTAACACACCAGCCTTGGATGGCTGTCCTGAGAAAGGCACACTGTGGAAGGTTCTAGAATGTGCTGTGCATGTCATTCCCCTGGTTCCACAGTCTAAGCCTTCTGCTAGAGGAGAAGAATGGGTTTTCACAGAGTTCTTTACTCTCGAGGTCAATCTGCCACCAGATGTTTCTTTTCACCACAACCATGCCAAATTGCATAAGGATATATCCATTGTCCCAAGTCATGAGCAGTGCCAGGTTTCTTACTGAATATGTTCCCTGAAGTTCTAGAACATGAAGCAACAGGGGCTTAGTGCCTAGGTATTTATTGTGACCCTTATTACCTGGAGGTAAATTAGAGGCACACGATATGATCCAAAGCAGATGGCTCAGGGGTGGGAGGCACTGATTTGGTCTGGGAGACACACTTTTTTTTTTGAGATGGAGTTTTACTCTGCCGCCCAGGCTGGAGTGCAGTGGTGCAATCTTGGCTCACTGCAACCTCCGCCTCCTGGGTTCATGTGATTCTCCTCCTGCGTAGCTGGGACTACAGGCATCCACCACCATGCTCAGCTAATTTTTGTATTTTTAATAGAGACAAGGTTTCACCATGTTGGTCAGGCTGGTCTCAAAGTCCTGGCCTTAGGTGATCCACCCAGCTCGGCCTTCCAAACTGCTGGGATTACAGGTGTGAGCAGGAGACATACTTTTTACCATTTGTTAAGTCCTTGTCTGTCAAGTTTGCCTTCAGCAAGCTGTATCACACATATGATGCTTTCCCACCAGGTCTACTCTACAAATTTTGATCTCAGTACTGTTATTTGCTCTTGTTTTCTGAATACAGGCATTGTCATCTTTGTTTAAATTAGCTTTGCAAGTGTTTAGAATTCATATGGCTTTTGGAGAAGACTAAGTGTTTAAAGTAACTCCCAGCTATAAATTTATCCTGCAGCGACATGACGCAGCTATGTCTAATCTTCCAAATCTTGCTACAACACAGGAGTTCTAAACCTACTTGATTCCACGGCCTCATGGCAGCTCAGCAGTGGTCTCAGCCAGGACACTGGGCAATGGATCCAAAGGCAATCAAACGCCTCTCCCCTTCCTATGAAGTATCCAAATTCTACAGAATCATGCACTCCCCCAGAATTCTGGACAAATACTAATTTCCAGCCTTCATACTTGTGAAGAATTTTCAAAGACTTTCCTAATCTTGGAGTGATAAGTTACATATCTAAGCAAAGAAAGGTTTGCTTCCCATAACATACATGCAGGCACTCACGGGGCTTTCTCCCTAAAAAATGCCATTCTGAATTCAGAGTACTTTGCTCTCTTCCCCTTCTACTTTGAGGGGGACTCCAAGGAACACTGCAGATTGTGCTTGTTACTGCCCAAGCCCTTCACACTGTATGTCCAGCAGTTATGGTGAAATCACTCTCTTGACCCAGTTCTAGGCTGATGATTTAAACAAAGGTATGGTTGGGTATTGAGGCTCCAATTCCTGGTTGACAGTCCACACAAAAACAAACAGGCTCTTTCCTCCTGCCTTGAAGGTAGGAGCACAGCATGGCACAGCATCTGAGGAAACAAAATCCAATACACTGAAAAACAGTGCAGGTCTTTTGTGGAAGTGTCCTGGGAGCTGTGTAGAGTATAGGTGAGGTGAAACTTATATCATACAACACAAAGAGACACTCCTGGAAAGCCTGTTTAGATGTCTCTCTCCCTGCAAAATGTTGTATAGGGACTGTCCCCAACTCCTCCTGCCCTCTGCCTTCAAACATTCCCAAGCCAAGTCACCGTGTTCTGCTCTCTCGTACTTTGGCCAACCTTCTCTGTCTTTCCCTGCCCTTCAAGTTGTTGTCATGGTAGTTGTTATTGCTCCAGGTATCTGTCTTGATTACCTCTCTCATGTAGGTCAATCAAGCCTTTCTTATCTTCTTCAAGCCTGTATCTCACCTCTCACCCTATTCTGGGAAAACAAGACTTAGCATGTGAGGCATGAAGAAATGGTTTCCTATGAAGGGATTCAAGACAACAAACAGCATTTCTGTTCCCATCACGCTGAGTTCAACTGCACTTTGAAAGGCTAGATGAGGGCTGGTAAAATGCTCACAAGCTTTTCTTCCCTGTGGACTGCTTAAAACTCTCTTTCTCTGTTTAGCTGATGAGAAACAACTTTTCCTCCCACCAATTAAAGAAATCTGCCCGAGGACTGCTTCACTTCTTGGCTCTCAGCTTGCTTTCTGTTTCACACCTTTTCTACAGATGAAGGAAGTGATGAAGTGTTTTGGTTGAGAGATGAACTCCCCCAAAACTCCTTCCTTTCTACTTTTAACAGGGTGGAGGCATCATAAATAGTGTTACTGAGAAGTGGAATTAATAACGCCACACAGGAGTTGAAAATAATGTGTACAGTCACTGGGCCAGAGTGGAGGTAAGAATTTGTTAGAATATGAGGAGTGCCATATGTCAGTTTGACTGCAGCAGAGATACTAGAGAGATCCTTTAAAGAAGGGGCCTACTGGAATTTGTTTGAAAGAGCTTCGTGGAGGTGTGTTTTGATCAGTATTTCAAAGAAAACAAGTGGTATTTTTAAAGAAAGAGGTGGAAAGCAGATTTCAGGGATAGATGCATCTCCCTATAGAATTCTTTATCTAAAATCTTTGTACCTTGCAGAATGACTGACACACAGCATGTACCAGGAGATGATCATTAAGTGAACTGATTAGTAACTGAGATTGCATGCTGCCTACTTAGTGTTCTAACCTGCTCCCAGGACTGAGTCACATGAGGGGAATGAGACTAACCAGGTACAGGGGACAAACGAAGACATTTGAGGAGGGACTTTGGATAACATTTGCTAGTTCCACTCCAATGTCAAAGGAACTTCAATGTTAAACGTATTTCCTATTTATCTCAACTCAGAGAGATGCCCTAGGATGTAACCACTGAATTCTTAATATTCTGGATATCAGTACAAGAATTGTTAAAAGAATGCTGTTTGAATTGTAAATGAGAGATGGAACTGAGTGGAAGATTGCTGAGGTGGGTGGGATGGGGTGGGCAGGGGAGCAGAGTTTGGTGGGAGTTAGTTGAGAAAGACCATATGGCCCCTTTCGAAACTCAGTATTACAACAAGCTTCTTCCAAGTTTCCTCCTGGCTCTCCCTAAAATTTGATGTTAGTGTCTTATAAATACAACTACTACTTTACAAAGGGTATAAGAATAGAGTGTTGATTTGGATTATTTTGGTCAGTGTATTCGTCAATTCTCCCACTGCTATAAAGAAATACCTGGAACTGAGTAATTTATAAAGGCAAGAGCTTCCTTGGTTCACGGTTCTGCAGGCTACACAGGAAGCATGGCTGGGGAGGCCTCAGGAAACTTACAATCATGGCGGAAGGGGAAGGGGAAGGGGAAGCATGGTAGGAGCAAGAAGCAGAGAGAGAGGGACAGAAGGGGGAAGTGTACACACTTTCAAATAACCAGATCTTGTAAGAACTCTATCACAAGACAGCACTAGGGGATGGTGCTAAATTATTAGAAACCATCCCCATGATTGAATCACCTCCCACCAGGTCTCACCTCCAACACTGGGGATTATAATTCCACATGAGATTTGGGTGCCATCCCATATCAGTCAGTCTTTGTCTCATTTGCCAGATCTAGAATATTCTAAATATTGATAATATGTTTGATAATATTAATATTTCATTGCATGTAATAATTTTAGATGCAATTATGAAGGATAATGGGATTTCCTCTGGATAAGGAAGAAAAGTAAAGGATATATTGCTGGATATTAAAATGGAATCTGTGGTGAGGGCGGGGGAGTGGGGGGAAGATAGTCTGTAAATGTATACACAAGTCAGCTGACCTGTGGCCAATTTTCAAAGAGAAATTTTGCTGCTGTGGTTAGCATGGTTAGTTACTAACTTTCCTTTTTCTTTCTACTTTCTTATTTACTTATTGTCTAATGGAGGCAAAACTCTTTCCCCCTCAATGTGCTCTTTCCCCCCTTCACCTTATCCTTCACATCAGAGAAAAATATCTCTCTCCATCTCTACATCTATCTTTGCTACTGTGCTTCACAATAAAATTGTTTTCAAAGATAAAAAAGCTACTTTCATCTTCTCACATTTTTAGAAAATTTTCCAAAATCAATCATCTTATCCTACCTCATTCCTTTCAAATACATTTAGATTTTTTCTGTTCATTCTCACCTGCAGGCTCATAAAATAACTAAGGGGGCAC
Organism: Ateles fusciceps; assembly: GCA_036589455.1. Lineage (NCBI taxonomy): Eukaryota > Metazoa > Chordata > Mammalia > Primates > Atelidae > Ateles > Ateles fusciceps. Next base: position 4,454,154 of record JAZHEH010002229.1, read on the forward strand.
AGCCTGGAGGTGAGAGCTTGAAGCTGCTGGCCAAAGCCAATGGCATGAATGGCAGTGTGAAAATAAAAGGAGACCCACCCAATGAGAACAAGCAAAGGCTGTTATTATTCAGAGCTTGCTACAGCAAGGGAGTCAGCCACCATCACTTGTGTTTTGGAAGAGGCTAAAAAACTGGCAGAGGACTAGGAAAGCCTCAGTGGAAAAATCCTTCAGTGGAAGGCTTCAGGTGTGCTTTGATTGCAGGCTGCTGGGATTGGGAAGCTGGAGGTGGCTGGCTAGAAGCGGGCAACCTATGTGATTGGTTGGGGGAGTGTATTCTGCATTCTCTGGTCAGTCCTAAGTTAGAAGTAGAAACTCAAATTAGGGAGGTTGTCAATTAGGAACCATATTAAAATGGTCAATAAGTATTTGAGAAAATGCTCAACATCATGAATCATCAGGGAAATGCAAATCAAAACCACAATGAGGTATCATCTCACCGCAGTTAGAATGACTGTTATCAGAAAGCCCACAGATAACAAATGCTGGCATGGATGTGGAGAAAGGGAACTCTTTTTAAAGTTTTTATTTATATTTATATTTTGTTTAAGAGTCAGGGTCTTGCTGAGGCTGGAGTGCAGTGGTACAGTCATATATAGCTCACTGTAACCTTGAACTCACGGCCTCAAGTTATCCTCCCTCCTTGGCCTCCCAAAAGTGCTAGGGTTAAAGGAATGAGCTACTGTGCCCAGCCCCAAAGGAAACATACACAGTTGGTGGGAATATAAATTAGTGCAGCTATTGTGGAAAATAGATGGAGGTTTCTCAAAAAATTGAAAATAGAAATACCATACAAACCATCCATCCCACTATGGATATTTATTATAGAAGAAAAAGAAATCAGCATATCACAGGGATACCTGAACCTCCATGTTTATTGCAGCACTATTCGAAATAGCATAGATATGGAATCAACCTAAGTGTCCGTCCACAGATGAATGGATTTTTTAAAAAATGTGGTACATATACACAATGGAATACTATTCAGTCATAAAACAGAATGGTATTGTCATTTGTAGCAACATGGATGGAACCAGAGGTCATTATGTTAAGTGAAATAAGTCAGGCACAAAAAGAAAAATGTTGCACGTTCTCACTCACATGTGGAAGCTAAAAAAATGCTGATCTCATGGAGATAGAGAGTAAAATGATAGATACCAGAGGCTGGGAAAGATGTATGCGTGTGGGGGCAGGGAAAAGAGGTTGGTTAATGGATACAAAAATACAGTTAGGTAGGAGGAACAGGTTATAGTGCTTGACGGCACAATATGGTGACTACAGTTAACAAAAATATATTGTATATTTCAACATAGCTAGAAGAGAAGATTTGGAATGTTCCTAACACAAAGAAATAATAAATGTTTGAGCCAATGGATGTCCTAAATGCCCTGATTTGATCATTACACATGGTATGCACGTATCAAAATATCACGAGTGTACAATTATTGTGTATCAAAAATTAATATTTTTTAAAAGGACTTATTTTAAAGCAAAAAAAAAATTAGTCATAGCTTTTTGGGGCCAATTGTTATAGGGGTTATTGTTTGGCTTCCCCGGACTGTTGCTAGACATAGCAGCCCGACTTCCCATAAGTCTAACACAGCCGGTGGGCTTCCTGGACTGGCTACTGTACACACTGTGTTTGCTTCCTGGACAGGTTGCTGCAGGCTGTGGGTCAGAGTTCTGTCTTTCAGGCATGGTCTGGCTGTTTTCTGTTTGTCTGTTCAGTCTCTCAATAGTGTTGCAAGAAGCAGAAGGTAGAGCTTTGCCCTACCAGGAAAGGTTAAAATTTCTGAAGGCACAGAAGCTCGCACTGGATTATTCATCCACTTACATCACTTCATGTGTCAGTCATCAAAGCAGGGTTGAGGCTTGACTCTTGGGATCAAGCCCTAGCTGACTCACTCCACCCCGACGAAACTGGTGGTAGGTTAGGGAGGGCAGCTATTCTCTCTGAGGCTCACTCACGCTGTGGCTCAGCGAGCTTCTGAGCCACAGCAGTGCTCAGAAAGGTAGTGGGAAACTCCCATCCCTTAGGCTGTAATTGCTCTGTAATTTATTCGGAAGGAGGGCACCGTGTACTCTACTCGCAATGACAGGCAGCAGTATTGAAAAGCTATCAGCAGACCGTGAGCATGTTGAATGCAGCTCCTAATCTCCTTTTCCATCTGCATGAGTTGGCCTGACAGTCTGACTCCCTGAAAATAAGATAGCATACTGGGGAAGCTGTTTTTCTTCTTAATTTCTTAATTTAATCTGGCTTGCATCAACTCCTCTCTGTCAAACTCTGGGATTCCAAGGTTTTAAAAAATAACAGTAAAGATTTGCTTGGTACTAGAGATTCACAATTGCTAAAGAGAAGTTGTGACGATTAATGTAAATATTTGTTTAATAAATGACTGAATAAGAAATGAACAGAATAAATGACTCAATTCAGAACTCATCTTAGATTTCACCACACCTCTGGGAAGTCTGTCACACCTTGCTGGTCGGAGGGGGTGCCCTGTGGTCCCCCTGGCTTCTGTACCTCAGTGTTGACAGACAGCACTGGTAAGTGGTGACGGTGTCCTACCACTCTCCTCCTTTACTCTGTAAGCTACTTTTTTTGGAACAAGGACCATATTTAGTTTCGGCATCCCCAGTACTTGTCACTGAAACTGCACAGAGCAGGAATGAGTCTAGTGTTCCTGAAAGGAACATGAAAACAGTACAAGAAAAAAGCTTGTCACTTTGGTAATACTGAAGAGAATGTTCCCAGTATCACCACCATTCCTTTCTTCACTGCCTTTAAGGATTAGCCAAATTTTTTTTGTAAAATTTCGGTCTACAGTGCATGAATCATTTATAAAGGGCTACCAAATGATAAAACACTATCTTATCTCTGAGGTAATTGGATCTGAGCAGGGGGAGTAGGCTCTGTTGATAAATTCAGGTAAACAGAATTAGTATCAAATGAAATGTCCACATGAAAAATGGTTGCCGGGGGCGTGAGGCGTTTGGGTGGGCAAGTGAGAGGGAGGGTTTCCAGCTGGCCCATTATGGTGCCATCCAAGGAAAGAGGAACGCAGGGGAATGGGGGAGAGCAGATAAAATCAATCCTGGACATGGTGAGTTGCAGGTACTTATCAGACATCAAAGCAGAGTGCAGAAGAAAGATGGTGCTGGAGTTACTGATTTGTGAGTCAGTAGCACTGAAGTGATCACTGAAGCCTCAGAGTGAGTGCTTTTGTTCAGGTACAGTGAAAATTAGTAAAGAAAAAAGAGCAGAAAGCCCAAGACTGCCCTGAGAAATACCCGTCTCAGGGACAAGAAGAGGGACCTGCTATGGGTGCAGAAAAGCATCCAGAAAAGAAGGAGAGGCCAGAAATTGGAAACCAGGAGACAGAATATTAGGAGATTGAGACAGAAAAGACTTGGAACTGTGATTGTCCCCAAACAAAGAGGCTGAGGGTCAATCCTGACCTTTGATAAGAGTTGTTTATATTGATAGGTAATTTCTGCAGGAAAGAGAAAGACATGAACATCTTCCACTTCTAACTCAGATGACTTTTCCAACATCTCAGCTGACTAAAAATATAGAAGGTAGTTGAAAAAAAAATACAAATAGGCAATATATAAGTTTTCTTTGCTTGTGAAATACTCAGAAATGCAATCTTCTACTGTTCCTAGATAACCTGTCAGGGAAGTAACAAGTTGTTTCCTTTCATTTTATTTATTTATTTTCATACATGGGGTCTTGCTATGTTGCCCAGGCAGGTCTCAAACTCCTGACCTCAGGCAATCTTCTTGCCACAGCCTTCCAAATTGCTGGGATTACAGGCATGAGCCACTGTGCCCAGCCCTACTTATTTTAAAACCAGATAAAATAGTACAAAATAACACGTAATTCCTACAAAACATATGATCAATCTAGACATTTTGTAAGATTCCCGTGGCCCATAATGAAACTAACATTGCCTATAAAACTTGTGTTTCTTCAGTGCAGATCAGAAACAGAGTCATATTTGCATAGAAAATGACTGTCGTAGAATAAACCCTGTGGCCTAATGTTTCCTGTTATTTGACAAGATGGTGAGCCAGGAAAGATAGAATAATAGAATGCAGTATTGGTGGAGGCAGAGAGTCCTCTACTCTGGTAAGGGACATGGAAGAAAGTGCACGAGAAGGTGCACAAAAGATTATGGGTTTGTTAGCAGGACCGTTCAAGGACATTTTTCTGATACCTTCTACTGTCTTTGAAGTAGGAGGTGAGGTAATTTGCTGAGAATGAGCAGAGTGGGGAGTAAGGATGTATGTATGCAGAAAATGCAAATGTTTCCATTTTTGGTTTAGTTTTTTTTTTTTTTTTTTTGGTGGAGAGCAGAAGAGAAAGATGACTTAGGGAAACACAGGTTGGGTAGGTAGTTAATTTAGAGGGGCACCAGCCTAAGACTTTCCTCTTCAACAAAAACTATTTTAATTCCTTCTGTCTACCACCACAGCAACTGAGTTTACCTCCTTTTCTTACAAATAATACTCATGTGTGTTTCTGAAGAATTGTCCTTCTGCCAAGGCACCTGTGGTTTAAAGGAGCTGCCTTCCTTCTGATGGTTCATGATGCTTCTCTTAGTGCAGCTAAGACAGGTAGGCTCTCCTTGCCTTCCACATGAGTAAAAGCTTCCGGACACCCTCACCAGAAGCTAGGCAGATGCTGATGCCATCCTTCTTACACAGCCTGCAGAACTGTGAGCCAAATAAACCTCTTTTCTTTATAAATTACCCAACCTCAGGTATTCCTTCATAGCATGCAAAATGAATGAAGTAACACATTACTTCTGTCTAGTTATTATCATAGAGATAGTTGTACATATTTATAGGGTACAATGTGATGTTTCAATGCATGTACACATAATATAATGATCAGAGTAATTTCCATATTCATAAGTTTAAACATTTATCCTTTCCTGGTGGTGATGACATTCAAAATCTTCTCTTGAAACACATGCCACATTGTTATTTGCTATAGTTACCCTGTTGTGTAGTTGTGGATATTTTTAGTGATACTGAATTTCCTGATGGAATAAGGCTTTACATTTTTTCTACTGATTTCTTCTACCATGTCGCAGTAGAGAACACGAAGTGCAAATGATGACGATAATGATGATGCTATTTTGAAAACCATCCAAAATACAGGTACTATCAACTGTGAATGCAAACAACTTTCACTTTAAAACAGCATCTAACTGGTAAACCCTTTGCAATCTCTCTCATAGACACACTAAAATATTTGTAAAAAACAGAGAAAGAATAACATTCTTTTTTATTGTTGTAAGAACACTTAACATACAAGCTACCCTCCTAGCAAATTTTTGGGGGTATAATACATTACTGTTGACTATAAGCCCAGTGTTGTACAGCACATCTTTAGAGCTTAGTCATCTTGCATAGCTGAAATGTTACACCCATTGAGTAGCAGCTGTCCATTGTTTCATCCTCCCTGCTTCAGAAACCATCCTTTTTTGTGTCTACTTTATATATCTCATAAATATTGCTATCATGCTTATTTCCCTTAGCATAAGGTCCCAAGGTTTATTCATGTTGTCACAATGCCTCAAGGTTTATTTATGTTGTCACAGATGGCAGGATTTCCTTCATTTCTCAAGGCTGAAAGATATTCCATTATATGTATATACCACATTAATATGGTTTGGGTCTCTGTCCCCGCCCAAATCTCATGTCAAATCGTAATCTTCAGTGTTGGAGGTGGGGCCTGGTGGGAGGTGATTGGCTCATGGGGGCGGATTTCCCCTTTGGTGCTGTTCTTGTGACAGTGAGTGAGCGATCATGAGATCTGGTGGTTTAAAAGGACGAATATACACATTTTCTTTATCCACTCATCATTGATGAAGATTTAGGTTGTTTCTACATCTTGATTACTGTGAATAATGCTGTAATGAACATGGGAGTGCAAATATCTCAAGCTCCTCCTTTCAGTTCTTTTGGATAAATACACAAAAGTAAGAGTGATCATGTGGTGTTGCTCTTTTTAATTTTTTGAGAAACCTCCATATTGTTTTCCATAGGGGATGCGCAACTTTACATTTTCACCAACAGTGCAAAAAGCTTCCAATTTCTTCACATCCTGATCAACACGTACCTTTTTTTTTGACAATAGCCATCCTGACAGGTGTGAGGTTATATCTCATTGTAGTTTTGATTTGCATTCCCTTGATGGTTAGTGATATTAAGCACCTTTTCTGTTCATTTGTTTCCTGGTTTGTGTGTTTGTTTGTTTTGAGACAGAGTCTTGCTTTGTCACCCAGGTTGACTGCAGTGGTGCAAACGTGCCCACTACAGCCACAATCTCTTGGGCTCAAGCTATCCTCCTGCCTCAGCCACCCAAGTAACTGAGACTAGAGGTGACTACACCAGGATAATTGAACAAAAATTTGTAGAGCTGGGATCCTGCTATGTTGCCCAAGCTGGTCTCAAACTCCTGGGCTCACACAGTTCTACCACCTGAGACTCCCAGAGTGCTGGGATTACAGGCATGAGCCACTGTGCCTGGCTGAGCATCTTTTCATCCACCTCTTGGTCATTTGTATTTTTTGGAGAAATGTCTATTTAAGTATTTTGCCCATTTTTTATTTTTTTCAAATGAAATGTAGAATTTATTAATGTATTTACATAACTTATAATCTTTAAGCAACGGCCTCATAAATATAGACTACAACTTTACATATGCTAAGCAACAGATACTTGTTTTTCCCCACCAAAATACTTGGGTTAAAAAAAATTTTTGACAGCATTTACACCAACTTCTTTACTTCCTCTCTTCTTCCTTTTTAAACAATTGCTAGTCAATTAGAACACATGGAATTCAATTTATTCCAGGCAGCTTCTCTACCATCACCATCTTGATCATGAGAACTTATTTTTAAAAGGTACCAATAACATGTTTGGTGGCATACACGTGACGAGGTCAGAAGCAAACCCAGGGTGAGCTAGGGCTCTGCTGCTATCATTGTTAATTTACTGTACGTATCCTAGGCTAACATATTCAATGAAAAGTGCTTTAGAGATGGCAGAGATGAAATCATTTCCATCAGTCCTATAAATAACCCATTTTAGCTTCAGACAATAATTGTCCTCTCTCCACTTAGACTATCCTACTATATTTTAAATGATACAACTCCCTCTAACAGTGGTAACAGAAACCAAAGAAATTATAATCTCCGCAAGGTCTTCTTTTTCCTTAAGAACCACAGAAGTGGTAATTTTCCCTTTACAAATGTTACATAAAATCTTGATGACAAAACTACTCAACAATTTAATCTTACCATCCATACAATTATATGCTCCTTTTCAGCAAGGGCAAAATCCAATGATGCAGTCCCTTTGTACACTAGAGATTCTTTACATAATAGAAGTCCACAGATTGAAATATCATTGCTACAGTCTTTGGAGAAGAGACTGGTCAATTTCTACGAATCCTCTTTGCTCGGAGAAGACTCAAGACCAGCTAGGTGGAAACTGGTGACAGGACCCCAGCCCTCCTATTAACTTTCAGGACCACCTACTTCATCATCAAGTCTGAGAGGCTGAGATTCGGTCAGCAGCACCTCCGCTTTGGCTCTGAAGGCTGCCTTCGGAGTTTGAAACCCTTACCGCCAGATGGCGGGTTGGCGTCAGTGGATGGAATTCTTCGACTAATTTCTATACAGAGTTCATTTATGTTTATCGCGTTTTTTGCGCTGGTCTCTGCAAAAATTGCATGAACAGAGTCGGCGTAATCCTTTGCATCTCTCTCCATGACTTCTCTTACATCAGTAAGATCACACTTATTTCCTGCAATGGCAACTGCAATATTAGGTGGGCCATGCTGTCGAAGCTCTTTCACCCAATTCTTCAACGTTGAAAATGTCTCTTCTTTTGTGATATCATAAATTATTATAGCTGTGGCCGACGCTCGATAGTACATTGGTGAAAAGGCACGAAATCGTTCTTGTCCAGCTGTATCCCAGATTAGGAATTTATGTAGCTCATTTTGGCACTGGACAGTCTTGGTCATAAAAGATGCCCCTATTGTTGGGCTAACGTTTGGATCAAAACTATCTTCCACAAACCGCCACACAATACTCGATTTACCTACACCTGTATCCCGCAGCAGACACACTTTGAGCTCCCTCAGCGCCATGGCCGGGGAGCCAGGGGCGCGGGTCCACCCCCGCCCTAAGTTGAGGAGGGAGAAGCCGGGCCCAGCAGGAGCATCCTCTGGCCCCACTGCCGCCGGAGGGCCCAGGCCCGGTAGGCGCAGAGGCGGCTGCCACCGGTCCTCCAGCATTAGGTCTGACCTGTCCGCTGCCAATCAAGTGGTGCCCACCTTAGCAGCCGGGCGCCGCCGCCGCCGCCGCCATCTTGGGATCTTGCCCATTTTATAACTGGGTAATTTGTTCTTTTGTTACTGAGTTGAAAGAGTTCCTTATATATTTTGAATATTAACTGTTTATCAATATATGGTTTGCAAATATTTTCTCCCATTCTGCAGTTTGCCTTTTCACTCTGTCAGTTGTTTATTTTGCTACGCAGAAGCTTTTTAGTTTGATCAGTTCTAAATGTCGATTTTGGCTTTCATTGACTGTGCTTTTGGTGTCATCTCTAAGAAGTCATTGCCAAGACCAATGTCATAAGCTTTCCTTTATGTTTTCTACCAGAAGTTTTAGTTTCAGGTCTTATATTTAAGTCTTTAATCTATTTTGAGTTTTATGTATAAAGTTTAAGTTTAAATTTCATTCTTTTGCATGTGGCTATCCAGTTGTCCAACACCATTTGTTGAAGAGAATGTCCTTTTCCAGTTGTATATCCTTGGCATCCTTGTCAAGATAAGATTACAAGGTAAGTTTCTGGGGCTCTCTATTCTGTTACATTGATTTATATGGCTGTCTTTATGCAAATACTAATTTATTTTAATTATTATAGAAAGCCTGATGCCTCCAGGCTTTGCTCTTATTTCTGAAGACTGTTTTGGCTATTTGGGGTCCTTTGTGATTCAATATAAATTTTAGAATTCTATTCCTGTAGAAAAATGCCACTGGGTTTTTGTTAGGAATACATTAAGTCTATAAATCACTTTTGGTACTATGGACATCTTAACAAACATAAGTCTTTTAATCCATAAGTACAATATGTCTTACCATTTATTTGTATCTTCTTTAATTTCATCAATTTTAAAAATAGTTTTTGATGTACAATTTTTCCAGCATCATGATTACATGTATTTTAAATATTATATTTTTCTTAATGGAAATGGAATTATTTTCTTAATTTTTATTTCAAATGGCTTCTAACTAGTATATGGAAATTGAACTGATTTTTTATATAAACTGTGGTGACTGGCAAGATGGCCAAATAGGAACAGCTCTGGTCTGCAGCTCCCAGCGAGATCAACCCCGAAGTTGGGTGATTTCTGCATTCCCAACTGAGGTACCTGACTCATCTCATTGGCACTGGTTAGACAATGGGTGCAGCTCACAGAGGGAGAGCCAAAGCAGGGTGGGGCATTGCATCATCTGGGAAGCACGAGGGGTAGGGGGAACTCCCTCCACTACCCAAGGGAAGCTGTAAGGGACTGTGCTGTGAGGAATGGTGCACTTTGGTCCAGATACTATGTGTTTCCCATGGTCTTTGCAACCTGCAGACCAGGAGATTCCCTCGGGTGCCTATGCCACCAGGGCCCTGGGTTTCAAGCACAAAACTGGGTGGCTGTTTGGGCAGACACTGAGCTAGCTGCAGGAGTTTTGTTCATACCCAGTGGTACCTGGAATGCCAGTGAGTCAGAACTGTTCACTTCTCTGGGAAGGGGGCTGAAGCCAGGGAGCCAAGAGATTTAGCTCAGTGGATCTCACCCCCCACAAAGCCCAGCAAGCTAAGATCCACTGGCTTGAAATTCTCACTGCCAGAATAGCAGTCTGAAGTCAACCTGGGATGCTTGAGCTTGTTGGGGTAGGGCGACCCCCATTACTGAGGCTTGAGTAGGCAGTTTTCCCCTCACAGTGTAAACAAAGCTGCCAGGAAGTTCAAACTGGGCAGAGCCCACCGCAGCTCAGCAAAGCCACTGTAGCTAGACTACCTTTCTAGATTCCTCCTCTCTGGACAGTGCATCTCTGAAAGAAAGGCAGCAGCCCCAGTCAAAGGCTTATAGATAAAACTCCTATTTCCCTGCGACAGAGCACCTGGGGGAGGGGTGAGCTGTGGGCACAGCTTCAGTAGACTTAAATGTTCCTGCCTACCAGCTCTGAAGAGAGCAGTGGACCTCCCAGCACAGCACTCAAGCTCTGCTAAGAGATAGACTGCCTCCTCAAATGTGTCCCTGACCCCCATGCTTCTTGACTGGGAGATACCTCTCAGTAGAGGTCGACAGACACCTCCTATAGGAGACCTCTGGCTGGCATCTGGCAGGTGCCCCTCTGGGACAAAGCTTCCAGAGGAAGGAACAGGCAGCAATCTTTGCTGTTCTGTAGCCTCTGCTGGTGATACCCAGGCAAGCAGGGTCTGGCGTGGACCTCCAGCAAACTCTAGTAGACCTGAAGAAGAAGGGCCTGCCTGTTAGAAGGAAAACTAACAAGCAGAAAGGAATAGCATCAACATTAAAAAAAATAATAATGTCCACACAGAAACTCCACCTGAAGGTCAGCAACATCAGAGACCAAAGGTAGATAAATCCATGAAGATGAGGGGAAACCAGTGCAAAAAGGCTGAAAATTCCAAAAACCAGAATGCCTTTTCTCCTTCAAAGGATCACAACTCTTCAACAGCAAGGGAACAAAACTGCATGGAGAATGAGTTTGATGAATTGACAGAAGTAGGCTCTGGAAGGTAGGTAATAACAAACTCCTCTGAGCTAAAGGGGCATGTTCTAATTCAATTCAAGGAAGCTAAGAACCTTGAAAAAAGGTTAGAGGAATTTCTAACTAGAATAAACAGTTTAAAGAAGAACATAAATGACCTGATGGAGCTGAAAAACACAGCACAAGAACTTCATGAAGTGTACACATTATCAATAGCTGAATCAATCAAGCAGAAGAAAGGCTATCAGAGGCTGAAAATCAACTTAATGAGATAAAGTGTGAAGATCATATTAGAGAAAAAGAATGAAAAGAAACAAACAAAGCCTCTGAGAAATAGGGGGCTATGTGAAAAGACTCAACCTACGTTTGATTGGTATACCTGAAAGTGATGGGGAGAATGGAACCAAGTTGGAACACAATCTTCAGGATATTATCCAGAAGAACTTTCCCAAACTAGCAAGACAGGCCAACATTCAAATTCAGGAAATACAGAGAACACCACAAACATAATCCTCGAGAAAAGCAACCCCAAGACACATAATTGTCAGATTCAGCAAGGAAAAATGTTAAGGACAGCCAGAGAGAAAGGTCAGGTTACCCACAAAAGGAAGCCCATCAGACTAACAGTGGATCTGTCGGCAGACACCCTTCAAGCCAGAAGAGAGTGGGGGCCATTATTCAACATTCTTAAAAGAATTTTCAACCCAGAATTTCATATCCAGCCAAACTAGCTTCATAAGTGAAAGAAATAAAATTCTTTACAGACAAGCAAATGCTGAGAGATTTTGTCACCACCAGGCCTGCATTACAAGAAATCCTGAAGGAAGCACTAAATAGGGAAAGGAAAAACTGGTACTAGCCACTGCAAAAACATACCAAATTGTAAAGACCATCAACACTATGAAGAAACTGCATCAATGAACAGGCAAATTAACCAGCTAGCATTATAATGACAGGATCAAATTCACACATAACAATATTAACCTTAAATGTAAATGGGCTAAATGCCCCAATTAAAAAACTGGATAAAGAGTCAAAAAATTGGATAAAGAGTCAAGACTCATTGGCGTGCTGTATTCAGGAGACCCATCTCATGTGCAAAGACACACATAGGCTCAAAATAAAGGGATAGAGAAATATTTACCAAGCAAATGGAAAGAAAAAAAGCATAGATTGCAATCCTAGTCTCTGACAAAACAGACTTTAAACCAACAAAGATCAAAAGAGACAAAGAAGGCCATTTCAGAAGAATAAAGGGATCAATGCAACAAAAAGAGCTAACTATCCTAAATATATATGCATCACCAATAGAGGAGTACCCAGATTCATAAAGCAAGTTCTTAGAGACATACAAAGAGACTTAGACTCCCAAACAACAATAGTGGGAGACTTTAACACCCCACTGTCAATATTAGGCAGATCAACAAGACAGAAAATTACCAAGGATATTCAAGACTTGAACTCAGCTCTGGAGCAAGCAGACCTAATAGACATCTACAGAACTCTCCACCCCAAATCAACAGAATATGCATTCTTCTCAGCACTATGTCCCACTTATTCTAAAATTGATCACATAATTGGAAGTAAAACACTCCTCAGCAAATGCAAAAGAATGCAAATCGTAACAGTTTCTCAAATTACAACTCAGGATTAAGAAACTCACTCAAAATTGCACAACTACATGGAAACTGAGCAACCTGCTCCTGAATGACTACTAGGTAAATGACAAAATTAAGACAGAAATAAATAACTTCTTTGAAACCAAGGGAGAACAAAGACACAATGTACCAGAATCTCTGGGACACAGCTACAGCAGTGTTTAGAGAGAAATTTATAGCACTAAATGCCCACAGGAGAGAGCAGGAAAGATCTACAATCAACACTCTAACATCACAATTAAAATAACTAGAGAAGCAAGAGCAAACAAATTCAAAAGCTAGCAGAAGAAAAGAAATAACTAAGATCAGAGCAGAACTGAAGGAGACAGAGACACAAAAAAACCCTTCAAAAAAATCAGTGAATCCAGGAGATGGTTTTTTGAAAAGATCAACAAAATAAATAGACCGCTAGTCAGACTAATAAAGAAGAAAAAAGAGAAGAATCAAATCAACACAATAAAAATGATAAAGGGGATATCATCACTGATCCCACAGAAAGACAGACTATCATTAGAGAATACTATAAACACCTCTGCACAAACTAGAAAATCTAGAAGAAATGGATAAATTCCTGGACACATACACCCTCCCAAGATTAAACCAGAAGTCAAATCTGTGACTAGACCAATAACAAGTTCTGAAATTGAGGCAGTAATTAATAGCTTACCAACCAAAAAAGCCCAGGAACAGATGGATTCATAGAGGTACAAAGAGAAGCTGGTACCATTCCTTCTGAAACTATTCTAAACAATAGAAAAGAGGAAATCTTCCCTAACTCATTTTATGAGGCCAGCATCATCCTGATACCAAAACCTGGCAGAGACATAACGAAAAAAGAAAATTTCAGGCCAATATCCCTGATGAACATTGATGCAAAAAGCCTCAATAAAATACTGGCACAGTAGCCCATCAAAAAGCTTATCCACCATGATAAAGTCAGCTTCATCCCTGGGATACAAGGCTGGTTCAACATATGCAAATCAATAAACATAATTCATCATATAAACAATCAATGACAGAAACCACATGATTATCTCAATAGAAGCAGAAAAGGCCTTCAATAAAATTCAACACCCTTAACGCTAGAAACTCTCAATAAACTATCTCAAAATAACAAGAGCTATTTATGACAACGTATCTCAAAATAAGAGCTATTTATGACAAACCCACTGCAAATATCATACCAAATGGGCAAAAGCATTCCCTTTGAAAATTGGCATAAGACAAGGATGACCCTCTCACCACTTCTACTGAACATAGTATTGGAAGTTCTGACATAGGAAATCAGGCAAGAGAAAGAAATAAAGGGCATTCAAATTGGAACAGAGGAAGTCAAATTGTCTCTGTTTGCAGATGACATAATTGTATATTTAGAAAATTCCATCGTGTCAGCCCCAAATCTCCTTAAGCTGATAAGCAACTGCAGCAAAGTCTCAGGATGCAAAATCAATGTGCAAAAATCACAAGCATTCCTATACACCAATAATAGACAAACAGAGAGCCAAATCATGGGTGAACTCCCATTCACAATCGCTACAAAGAGAATAAAATACCTAGGAATACAACTTACAAGGGATGTGAAGGACTTCTTCAAGGAGAACTACAAATCTCTGCTCAAGGAAATAAGAGAGGACACAAACAAATGGAAAAACATTCCATGCTCATGAATAAGAAGAATCAATATCATGAAAATGGCCATACTGCCCCAAATAATTTATAATTCAATGCTATCCCCATCAAGCTACCATTGACTTTCTTCACAGAATCATAAAAAACTACTTTAAATTTCAAATGCAAGCAAAAAAGAGCCCATATAGCCAAGACGATCCTAAGCAAAAAGAACAAAGCTGCAGGTATCACAGTACCTGACTTAAAACTACACTACAAGTCTACAGTAACAAAAACAGCATGATACTGGTACCAAAACAGATATGTAGTTCAACGGAACAGAACAGAGGCATCAGAAATAACACCGAACATATACAACCATCTGATCTTTGACAAATCTGACAAAAACAAGCAATGGGGAAATGATTCTCTATTTAATAAATTATGTGGGAAACTGGCTAGCCATATGGAGAAAACTGAAACTTACAAGGGCTCCTTCCTTACACCTTATACAAAAATTAACTCAAGATGGATTAAAGATTTAAACATAAAACCTAAAACTATAAACACCCTAGAATAAAACTTAGGCAATGCCATGCAGGACATAGGCATGGGCAAGACTTCATGACTAAAACACCAAAAGCAGTGGCAACAAAAGCCAAAATTGACAGATGGGATCTAATTAAACTAAAGAGCTTCTGCACAGCAAAAGAAACTATCATCAGAGTGAACAAACAACCTACAGAATGGGAGAACATTTTTGCAATCTATCCATCTGACAAAGGACTAATACGCAGAATCTACAAAGACTTAAACACATTTACAAGAAAAAAACAACCCCATCAAAAAGTGGGTGAAGGATATGAACAGACACTTCTCAAAAGAAACATTTATGTGGCCAACAAACATATGAAAAGAAGCTCATTATCACTGGTCATTAGAGAAATGCAAATCAAAACCACAGTGAGATACTATCTTATGCCAGTTAGAATGATGATCATTAAAAAGTCAGGAAACAACAGATGCTGGAGAGGATGTGGACAAATAGGAACGCTTTTACACTGTTGATGGGCATGTACATTAGTTCAACCATTGTAGAAGACAATGTGGAGATTCCTCAAGGATCTAGAACCAGAAATACCATTTGACTGAGCAATCCCATTACTGGGTATATACCCAGAAGACTATAAATCATTCTACTATAAAGACACATGCACACATGTTTATTGCAGCACTGTTCACAATAGCAAAGACTTGGAACCAACCCAAATGCCCATCAATGATAGACTGGATAAAGAAATTGTGGCACACGTACACCATGGAATACTACGCAGCCATAAAAAAAGGATGAGTTCATGTCCTTTGCAGGGACATGGATGAAGCTGGAAACCATCATTCTCAGCAAACTAACACAGGAACAGAAAATCAAACACTGCATATTCTCACTGATAAGTGGGAGTTGAACAATGAGAACACATGGACACAGGGAGGGGAACACCTCACACTGGGGCCTGTCACAGGGTCAGGGGCTAGGGGAGGAATAGCATAAGGAGAAATAATAATGTAGATGACGGGTTGATGGGTGCAGCAAACCACCATGGAACATGTAACAAACTTATGTGACAAACCTGCGTGTTCTTCACATATACCGTGGAACTTAAAGTATAAAGAAAAAGAATATAATGAAGAAGGAGCGAAAATGTATCACTATAATACAGTATAAAAACAGCTAATAAAAAATCTTTAATACATATACGAAAGTCTTGTGAGAAAATACCAAAAATGTGCCAACACTAAAAGCTTTGAAGGACTGACAACCCACAAGGAATATAGCCATTCTGTACAAAAAGCATAAGAACATTTTCTTAATTAATAATTCTTTATCAACTACTCTGACTATATGTATGTGTACTGTAACTCTGAATGCCTGATTCAGTCTTTATAAATACATTCATTTTGGTATTTAAGGATAAAACTTCTTCATGATGCACACAATATTTCTCCTTCCTTATGGTCAGCAATCACAGATATGACAGAAAATCCATACAGTGGAAAATATTTTAGGAAAACAGCATTGTAAAGTTTTATTTATTTATATATTTTTATAAGTGATAAGTTGCCATGAAAGGTCTATTCAGTAAAAGCCCAATTTTAAATATAGTAGCTATCTATTATATTCATGTTTTACCTTTATGGTGAGCATGTGTGGACAAGGGACTAAGAACTAACCCAAGAAAGAATGTGCAACACCTCTCTGCCTGAGGCCTGAAGAAATGGCAATCACAGGGATTCAGTTATCCCATATGGTCATTCACATTTCTTCCTATTTGTGGTTTTTAGGCTAGAATATAGAATAAGTAACTCCATCTACAGGCAGATTAAAATTGCATTAACTTTTAAAAATCTGTATACAATTTTTATTCACATAGACAAAATCACTTTAAATATTTCAGACACTCAGCTCCACTAAACCTTATCTAGGTGATGATCATTCTAATGATAATAAGAAGACTGAGGCACAAGTCAAGTAAATGACTTACCCCACCCTAAAACAAAGTATCAATATGAAAAGCAAATAAAGGAATTATAAATAATATTTTCAGATGCCTTCAACTAGGTATAGTTAATAATAAAATGGTTGTCTAACTCAGTCTTTTCCCCCTTCTCTCTTGTAAGTTACACAAAAGCAACAAGGAGTAAAAAGCAATCCCCCCAAATTTTATTTTTCCAAGCTGAGGAAGATGTAATTTACATATTCAAAATTATGTGTATGGGCTACAAAAGGCTGACATTGGGCCAAATCAATGCAGATAGAAAGACAGAGAAATCATGTAAAAAGTATCAAGAGGATTCAGAAGAACATAGTCTATTGCACACAGGGGGATCAAAGGCAAGAATAAGAATAACAGCCACATTCTTGTCAGAAACAATAGATGAGAGAAAACAACAGCAAAAAATGAATGACATTTTTAGAGTGCCGAAAGTAAAAATCAGCCAACCTAGAATACCAGTGAGAATATTTTGCAAAAATGAAGGTAAACTAAAAATTCATGGTAGAATTCTCAGTAAAAAGAAGCTGAGAGAATTATTTCACCTTGAAGCAAATGCTGGAGGAAGTATTTCAGGCTAAAAGAAAAGGATGTCAGTTGGGAACTCATACCAAAAAACAGATCCAAAAGAAGAATGAATCACTGATATGGTAAATTATTTGTGAACAAATATGAAATATGTTTTCTTTACTTAATTTATTTAAAAGCAAATTGATTATTAAAAGCAAAAATATTAATATCATAGAATAATTAGAAGTAAAAATATGACAACAATAGCAGAAAGGGATTCTACATGTCCTATATAATGTGATGTTCTTATATGAAAGGTAGTTTAATATTATTTCAACTTGAACTGTAATAAATTACAGCAAAAATTTGCAATCACTAGAGCAGTCAATAAAAAATACAAAGAGGTATAGATAAAATATCAATAGATGAGATAAAATAAAATATTAAAAAGTACTTGATTATCCCCCAAGAAACCGTGACAAAAAAGCAGAGGAGAAAGTAGAAAACAAAAGAATATGGTAAACCTAAACCCAGCATGTGAATAATTATATTAAATGTAAATGGAATAAATACTCAAACTAAAAGGAGGATTTGTTGGATACAAATTTTTGAATTTTTTGAATAATAATGTAAGTTACAAATATGTACTGTCTATAAAGAATACACTTCAAATATAAAGACACAGGCAGATTGAAAATAAAATGTGGCAAAAAAATATACCACACAAACACCAACCAGAGGAAATCTGGTATATTAACAATTGAACAAAGTAGTCTTTAAGAAAAAGAGCATTACCAGATATTTAAAATTTCATAATTGTAAAAGGACCAATTAATCAAAAAGGTGTAACAATTTTAATTGTATAGAAAATCCTAAAGAATTTATGAAAAACCCTATTATAGCTAACATATTAATTCAGCAACAATACAGGATACAAGATCAACACATAAAAGTCAATTGTATTTCCATACACTAAAAGGAAATGATGCTAAGAGAAAATTAAGAAAAAAAATCCATTCACAAGGAGAATCAAAAGAATAAAACACTTAGGAATGCATTTAACTAAGAAAGTGCAATACTTGAATAGTGAAATGAAAGCTATAAAACTGCTGGAAAAATTAATGAAACCTAAATAAATGAAAAAAAATCCCACATTCATGAAATCGACAGCTTAATATTATTCAGAAGGCAGTATTATCCAAAGTGATCTACAGATTCAATACAATCCCAATAAAAATCCCAGTGACCTTTTTTTGCGTAAGTGGAAAAGCTCATCCTAAAATTCATGTGGAATTGCAAATGACTTCAAAAAGCCAAAACAATCTTGAAAAGGAAAAAGAAAAATTTGGAGGGCTCATAAGATTCTGATTTCAAAACCTACTACAAATCTACGATAATCAGTACAGTGTGGTACTGGCATAAAAATAGACCTATAGATCAGTGTAATAGAATTGGGAGCCCAGAAATAAATCCATGCATTTATGGTTAATTGGTTTTTGACAAAGATGAGAAAGCCATTCAATAGGGAAAATATAGTCTCATTAACAAATGGTGCTGGGGCAACCAGGTATGTACATGCAGAAGTATAAAGCTGGTTCCCTACTTCACAACTTCAAAAAATCACCTATAAAACCATAAAACTCTTAGAAAAAAATATCAGAGTAAATCTTCCTGACCTTAGATTTAGCAATAGTTTTCTAGAAATGATACCGAAAGCACAAGCCACAAAAGAAAAAAAGTAGATGTTAGATTTTATCCAAATTAGAAGATGTTATTTATCAAAGGACACTATCAGGAAAGTAAAAAACAAAACAACAGGAAAAAAAACACCTAAAGAATAGAAAGAAACATTTACAAATCACATGTCTGATAACAAATAAGATTCTAGTATCCAGAATGTATAAGGAACTCTTACAATTTAACAACAAAAAGACAAACAGCTTTATGCTTTGTATGATGGCTGAAATAGAATAAAGTACAAATAGAAAGCAAAAGTTGGTAAGGATGTGGAGAAACTGGAATGCTAATACATCGTTGGGATGTAAAATGATGCAGCCATAGCCTGGCAGTTTCTTAAATGTTTAGCCATTAATTTATCATACAATTCAGTAATTCTTAGATATCTCTCTAAAAGAAATGAAAACAAATATTCATACAAACGGATATATAACAGTAAACTGTAAAGATCCTTGCCCCATGGAGCTTGTATTCTAGCCTGGGGAAAAAGACAATGAACAAATAAATACATACAGTAATGTCAGATAGGGACTGATAAGTACTCTTGAAAAGAAAACAGTAGAGAGGACAGAGAGTGATAGGCATGAAAGTAGATAAGGGTGGAATGATGCATTAATAGGTACTTAATCGTTGTGAATGAATGAATGCATGATTTTAAAGCAATGTATTTTTTTAAAGCAAGGCATTGTGTAAACTCTATTCAGGGAAAATTATTCTGGCTACCTGGGCAGGAAAGAAGAAAGGATAAAGGCAGAGAGATCAGTCATGTGGCCATGACAGCAGTCAAAGTGCCTAAAACTAGGGATTTGAAGGGAGCCGAAGCCCAGGCAATGGCAATGGACCTGAGACATAGCAGGGGAAACAAGTTTGGAGGGTGTGGGGATAGAGGTGACCAGCTGCATCAGGACATGGTGGGGAAGGTCTAGGACTCTGACAGGCTACCTTTTTACCTCTCTACCACCCACTCCTGCCCCAGCTCATCCCCATTTCCCAAGTCATGGCAGCTGTTTGGCT
Organism: Ateles fusciceps; assembly: GCA_036589455.1. Lineage (NCBI taxonomy): Eukaryota > Metazoa > Chordata > Mammalia > Primates > Atelidae > Ateles > Ateles fusciceps. The sequence continues at coordinate 4,474,095 of JAZHEH010002229.1, forward strand.
GCCACACTCTGCTATAGTGAGAGGGAAACCAGCCGTGGTAGGTGAGGGCCAACTTCTGCCCACATACTGCCCCTCTTAAGGGTGGGCCTGTGATGGGTTAGGGTATTGCATCTTTTTACAGGGGATAATGCCTGGGGCAGACAAAACCTCCCTCAAAACGAATATTTTTTATTTTTTTAGATAAATTGTTTAGATACAGAGTCTTACTCTGTTGCCCAGGCTGGAGTGCAGTGGCACAATCCCAGCTCACAGCATCCTCAAACTCCTGGGTGCAAGTGATCCCCCTGCCTCAGCTTCCTGAGTAGCTGGGACTGCAGGTTTCTACCACCATGCCTGACTAATTTTTAAAATTGTTTATAGAGATGAGTTCTCGCTATGTTGCTCAGGCTGGTATTAAATTCCTGGCCTCAAGTGATCCTCTTGCCTCAGCCTCCCAAAGTGATGAGATTACAGGCATGAGCCACCACACTCAGCCAAAGTAAATTTTAATTGATGTCTGCAAACACTTAGGGAGCATTCCAGCTTAGTTGTGTTATCGGATCTGAAGAGTGATTAGTTATGGTTCACAGCCTGTCTGCAGTCAGCAGTGAGGTCTGTCATATCTACTGAAGAGAGCTGGAAGCACCATAAATTCATTAGCAAGACTTGATTTTGTACCAGTGGACATGCAGAAACCCCAAAGTTTAGACTCAAGGTGGTTCCTAGCACTCAGCAGCCTCACAGCTGTTTGGATGCACTTCCTTATGAGGTCTAGTCATGCCCAGAGAAGTAGGTAAATATGCCCTGGTGTACTGGCCTGGCAAAGAGAAAAGAGATGTGAGTGGAAGGTGGTGAAGTGTTTATTACAGCTTCCAGACTCTGACATTCAAAGGCTACACTGTTTAGGACTGAGACTCATCTGAGCCAAGTGACCCTTTCACATGGCAACTGTCCCCATAGTATTTCCACATTATCCAGCAGTGGCCAGAGGTGATGAGGGAGGAACCACAGATAGTCCTATTTAAGTGTTGCAAGAGCTTCCCCCCACCCCCGCAAAAGACTCAGGGCACTTTAAAATGTACGAGCCCATATCCAAGGCCTTTTTGTACTTTCCTTCCTATTTACCTGTAGCTAAAGACAAGTATGTGGATAAGCTAAGGATCCTACCGGAAAACAGTACAATGAAGTGGTTAAAAGGACCAGGTCTTTGGAGTTAGCCTACCTGGGTCTCAGCTCTGCTATTTATTAGTTGCATGACCTTGAACAAGTTACTTAATTTTCCTCTCTCTCAGCAATTGTTTAAACTTCAAACTGGGAATGATAATAATAATAGCAATTTCACAGCATTGTGATGAGGACTGAAGGCTTAGAAATACTGTACTTACTTTCTTTAGAACAATCTTTAAGTGGTTAGAACCATGTCTGACAAATGAATAAAACAACAGATGTTAGCTACTTATTAAATGTTTAAGTCACTTAAGTATTCCAAAATCAAAAAGAAAGAGATGAATTAGGCAATATACCAACTTCACAGCATTCACACAAAATTGTAGGGATGAGAGTCTATGCTCACTCCTTCCTGGACTCTTAAAAATAGATTCAGATCATACACGCATAGGATACCCCAAATCCCAGTCTTGGTCACAGCTATGTCTTGTGCCCTGACAAATGCATTCTCACTGTCCTTTCCTGTCTGCTGAGCTGTCTGCTGTCCCCTGCCTCTTTCCTGCCCTTCCTAGATGTGGCTTTGCAATCTACCTTTCCTCTGACACTCTCTGGACATGCTCCCCTGATTTACTGGCTTTTCCTTCATGGGAGCTGACGTATGGGCTTCTGCTCCTTCATCCATCATAGTGTCAGCTGAGAGCTGCTTGTGTCCCATAGGACAGGGAATGCAGCCAGCATCTCTCTGATGGCAAAGGGATTGGACAGGTAGAAGTTTCTCATGTTATTAAGAAATGAAAAGGTAACTTCTCATTGTCTTCTATTTTTTAAGACATTAAAAGACAACTAGCCTATATTAATAAAAAGAAAGATGTATAAACCATGTGATAAAGATTTTACTAAAGAAGTTACATACAGTGTTTGAAAGCCTAAAAGTTTGAAAGGATGCGTTATTAATTATTTTAAACCCTCACTTTTCGTAGAGTTGTCAAAGACTGATAATGCTTAGATGTACCCTTAACATTTTTAAGGTGGAACCAAACTACAATATCAGACCCTTCTAAATATTTGAAATGTTATAAGTCAAACTAACCAAATGTTAAATATGTTTTATACTTCTGCATTGACAAATATATCTTTCTTATTTTTGGAAAGGCCAAGTTCAAATAGAGTTTCCTTATTCCTTATATTCCACACTTGAACATGGCCATGATGAAAGGGCTGTTCCCCACCCCTTCCCTACTGTGGCTCAGACTTGCACCACCAAGAAATTTACAACCATGCATACCTAGAGACACTCATTCCACATATCTAAATGTCATCCACAATGCCCCAAGGCAGCCCCCAATTAGCCAGAGTCCTAGGCAGACAGAGTCTGTCCTCAGGAGAACCAACCTGGGAAAAGAGACCTGTACCGGTTCTGAAAGTGTGATTGGGGCCAGCTGAGCAGGAAATTCCTGGGTCCTGAGTACACAGTGAGAGACCTGGGTCTGGGCCTTAGGTAGTCCTGTTCCCTCACCTTGGTTTTCCTTTTACCCCAAGCCTGGAGGCGTCAGCTGGTGGAAGATAAGAGCAGATCCTGCTTAGCCCTGGTCTAAACCAGTGCAAGAATAGTATATTAACCACTCTGCATGTTTTTCTTTCCAGTTGCTCTTGCAGTTCAAAAAATGTTGCGTTACGTAGTTTGAGTTATGGTTTTAATGTTTAACATTTATTACAATTATGTCATACTTTTAATCAAAATGACAGGGTTTTCTGTTTCATGAAAAAGAAAAATAGTAAGTAAACTGGTTTTGAAATCCCAAATGTGAAAGTAGGGGAAGGGCTAGCCTTCTAATTTTATAAGAAGCTCCCTATTTCAGTTTATTAATAGTATTATTACTGGAAAATGCTACAGGATGTTGCATCTTTATCATCTAGAGTTATGGAATAGACTTAGAGGTAATCTCTTGCATGGAGCCTGAGGCCATCAAACCCAGCATTTTATGTATTTCTCTCTCATAGGAAGAATACGGAATTAGAAATCCTGTCTGTTTTCTTTTACCGTTTTCTTTATAAAATAGAAAGGGTGGAGTTGAAAAAACCTACTCTTTCCTTTACAAAATGAGGTCAGAGAGTTGTGATTGTATATCACAGAGGCCACAATTTCTATTCCAAAGAAAGTAGTGTAGGTTGTATAATGTGGCTTTTTTTTAAGCTAGTGCCACTGAAGCCATTGCCCTGTTGTTTGCACAGGGGCTCGACTGTATGCTCCAGGGAAAACTCCTCAGTTATCCTCATCCAACCAACCACATGAATAGCACCAGCTCTGAGGCTCAGGGCTTGCCAGGAGATTGAAGAATTTGGTGTCAGTGTCACCTGTGTATTTATTCTGCATTGGATGATTATAAGAAAAATTTGGACCAGTTTGTACCTCTTATTATTATTATTATTTTAGTTTTCACTGACTGATATTTTTTTAACATATTATTAAAATATGGTCTACAGTTTAGATTTCTACTTCTGGGAAAATAGATTCGGTATAACCTTCTTTATTATTCCCACTAAGTACAACTACAAATCCTGCAGAAAGTCAAGGGGAACTATGAAGAAAATGAAAAGGCAACTCACAGAATAGAAGAAAGTATTTGAAATTCATATAACTGATAAGGATCTCATATCCAAAATATAGAAACAACTCTTACAACTTAACAATAAAAGGACAAATAACCCAATGTAAAAATGAGCAAAGGGTTTGAATAGACATTTCTCCAAGGAAGATATACAAATAGCCACAAAAAAGATGCTCAACATCTTTAGTCATTAGGAGAATGCAACTAAAAAACACAGTGAGGTTTAACTTCACACCCACTAGGATGGCTAAAGTTAAAAAGATAGACAATAGCAAATGTTGATAAGGACATGCAGTAATTGGAAACTTCATACATTGCTATACAGTGTTGAATGGTACAGTGACCTTGGAAAATAGTTTCCCAGTTCCTCAAAAATTTAAACATAAAGTTTCCATATGACCCAGAAATTCCATTCCTAGCTTTATACCCAAAAGAATTGAAAACATATGTTCACAGAACAACTTGTATATGAATGTACACAGCAGCATTATTCACATTAGCGAAAAAGTTACACAACTGAATGTCCATCAACTGATGAATGGACAAATAAAATGTGGTATATCCAACAGTGGAATATTATTCAGCCATGGAAATGAAATACTGATTCATACTACAACATGGGTAAACTTTAAAAACATTATGCTAAGTGAAAAAAGTCAGACACAAAAGGCAACAAATGTTGTATTTCCATTTACATGAAATGTCCAGAATAAGGCTAGTGGTGGGGCGGAAGGCAATAGGAAGTGATGGCTAAAGGCACAGAGTTTCCTCTGGGGGTAAGAAAAAGAATAGAATAGAGTAGAAGTGTCCTGGGATTAGATAATAGTAATGGTTGCACCTTGTGAATATACTAAAACCCACTGAATTACAAACTTTTAAATGGTGAATTCTGTGGCATATAAATTATATCCTAATTTAAAACAACAACAGTAATAACAAAGAAGATTCTGAAAGGCAGACAAGAAGAAGGCAGACTGGCCAGTGACACTGGGAGCAGAGGAACAATAGGGTGGTGAGTTCTCTGTTGTTTTTTCCTTGTAGATGCTGGAGAGGCTGACAACCCAGAAATCCCAATGGGCAGATAAAAAATAAGCCCAACAAAAGCCCACTCTCTCTAACTGAAGGATCACAGCCTAACACAACAATAAAACAATTAGATAATACTAGCCTTACTCCAGTCAAACATCACTGAAAAATATATGGTCCCAACACCACCCATATCAGCAAAAGTCACATAAAAAGAACAGACTTCCAGTCATTCCTAGGCATAACAATTTGCTTTCATACCCTTTCAGGTGTATTCAGAGAACACCAAGTAGGACCTTGGAACTTTTTATCTGCCCTGGTCTATAATGAAACCAATAACTCCCTCTCTTCTCACCAACGTGGCATCAGTGCAGACCATATGGGAAGACTGCCATCAGGCACCCCCACTCCCACTCAGCAGTTATCAGGCACCCTTCCCCTCACTGCTGAGGTGGGTGTCAGAGGACACCTACTAGAGAATTAGGGCTTTCCCCATCACAAAGTGGGAATGAGGCCAACTCCACTGTAGAGGCCATGTGAGGAGCCAAAACTCTCATTCTTACTCAGCAGAAATGAAAAGACCCCCCTTCATACCCATGTGCTGAGGCCAACTTCTACCTCAACTTAGCAGTAATGAGGTAGAACCTCCCTTTCCCCTATTGCAATGGTGTCAGAAAAAGTAAGAAGAATGAGAAGATTTAAATAAAATTCAGAGTCTCAGGGTGTAATATGAAATTGTCAAGATTTCAATAGAAAATTTCCCATACAAAGAATCACAGAAATCTCAGGCTGAATGAGAAAAAGATGAAGCAAAAGACGAAGACTGGTGGAGTGGATTTAAAAAGCATAACCTAATTATATGCTGTCTACAGGAAACTCACTTCAAATTTAAGAATACAGGCAAATTGAAAATAAAAGAATATTAAAAGATATACAAACATTAATCAAAACAAAGCAGAAGTGACAACATAAATAGCACATAAAGTAGACTTCATAAAGTAGCAAATAGACACATAAAGTAGCAAAGAAAATTACCAGAAACTGAGAGGTACATTATATAAAGATAAAAGGGGCAATCCACCAAGGACACATAGCAATCTAAATGTGTATATACCAAGCCATCAAGCTGTAAAATACATGAAGTGAAAATTGATACGTTTGCAAAGAGAAATAGGCAAATCCATAATTATAGTTGTAGGCTTCAACACCCTTATCTCAACAACTGACAGAACAACTAGAAGAAAGTCGGCAAGGATCTGAAAGAACACAGTAACACTCTCAACCAAGAGGATCGAATTGGCATTTACAGAATACTCTGCCCAACAACAGCTGAATTCACATTCTTTTCAAACACCCTGTTAATAGGATAAAAAGAGGACTACAGAAAGAGTGAAAATATTTGCAAACCACATATCCAGCAAAGGGCTATATCTAGAATATATAAAGAAGTCTCAAAAATCGAGTAACACAAAAAACAATTAGGGAATGGGCAGAAGTTTCTAAGGGACATATCACTGAGGAGATGTTAAATAAGCACATGAAAAGATGCTCAGTATCACTAGCCTTAGGATTAAAAATGGTTAAAATCACGTGAGATATCAACACACACTTATTAAAATGTCTAAAATAAAAAGTAGTAAAATTCCAAATGTTGGCAAGGATGTAGAGAAACTTGATTACTCATATGTTGTTGATGGGGATGTTAAAATAGTTTGGTAGTTTCTTAAAAACCTAAACATGCAATTATATGCTAGCCAGTAATTGCTTTTCTGGGAGTTAATTCCAAAGAAATGAAGCCTTATGTTCACATAGTAATGTATATACAAATGTCTATAGCAGCTTTACTTATAATAACAAAGTCTAGAAACAACCTGATGTCCTTCAATGTTTGAATGGTTAAACAAATTGTGGTATGTCCATACTATGGAATTCTATGCAGCATAAAAAGTGATGAGCTATAAATACACACAACTCAGATGAATCTCCAGAAAATTACACCGAGTGGGAAAAAAAGCTAATCCCAAAAAGTTATGTATCATATAGCCCTACTTATATAACATTTATGAAATGACAAAATATAGAAATGGAGAATAGATTAGTGGTTGAAGAGAAATAAGAAGGGGGACATGAAAGATCCTAGTGTTGATGGTAATGCTTTGCATCTCCACTACATCAATGTCTATATGCTAATGTAAAAATTGTACTATAATTCTGCAAAATGTTACCAGTAGGGGAAACTGTGTGAAAGAGACATGGGATATTTCTATATTATTTTTGAAAACTGCAGGTGAATCTACCATTATTTCAAAATAAAAAATTTAATTCAAAAAATGTAATCTGTTCTAGTAAGACCCAGGCCAAATTTCATAGACCCTAGGAAAATGCACCTGGAAATACAGGCATGAGATTGAGATGAGAGGAGTGAAGAGAATTTTTTGTAATGATTTTAATAATTTTTAAAACAATTCTTAAAAAGTCAAAAGAGCTTCACAAATGTAGACAGCCCATTCTAACCCTCATATTAGGAAACTGTCCTGGAAATCTTGTCCTTACATCCTAGGAAATGTTTTACATCTTTTGGTTGTTATCATGTAGCAGTATAAATGATGTGTAAAATCATCTGTGCATGCATTTTGCAAATAGATTTTAAAAACTCAAAGCTAGACATCTTTTTCTTCTGACTTTAGTATTCTGGACATGAAAATAAACCCAGATGTTCTGGCAAATATTAAGCAATTCATTTAAAAAGTCTTGCATTTCATTCTTCTATCATATTACGGTCATTTATAAAGACCATCAAAGGCAACATTTTCGTTTATCTTGCTCAGTGAACATTTTCATACCTATGCTTGGCTCTGGGCTCCCTCAGATTAAATGATTGACCTAATTTGTTCCCATACCAGTTGAAACCTTGCTAAAACTGCTTATAGTTAATTAGCCATTATGATGGAGAAATTGTATCTTGGGTCCAGATGCTGGACAAAAGATCTTGTAGACCAAGTTTTCTCTTCCTGGTTCTTCCATATATTCAGTAACAATTATAGTTTTCTGCAGTTTATGTCATTATTTTACTGCTCAGTTTGTAGCCATTAAAAAGGCCATCAAACTAACGTAAGTTAGTGAAACTCAAGATGGAATGACTTCTGGTTCATATTTCTTTGTGGACACCTACTGAAAAAAAGACATTGAAAATTGATAAGTTGTTGTGTCTGGCAGAAAAGAAACTTAGTCCTCCAGGATCAGAGCTTTTTATATGTAGCTTTTCAAGTTCTGTCTGAAACTCAGAACAGAAAATATTGCAAAGGCATATACATATATTACTAATTTAATAAAAAGTACATGCAGAAAAACCCTAGACCCCTTTCTTCATCTTCACAGTTAGAAAGCTCTTTATTTCATAGCTGACTAATAAGGCTTTGCATCACAAAAGAGGAAGTTTTAGAATTAGTACTCCTCTATATGATCAATTATAAATAAGTAAATAGCAAATGTATGGCTAGCTTCCCAGATATTTCAGAATATTTCTCAAATTTGTAGTTTTCAACATGGCCTTGGGCATATATACATATATGTACAAGTGCATATGCGTGTGGACACACATTGTGTCAGTGTGTAATGTTGAACAAAGCTTGTCATGTAATTATTTTTGTGGATACATAGTTTATGAAAGTACACTTATAGAGTACATGAAATATTTTGATACAGTCATGCAATGTGTAATAATCCCATCATCTCATGTCATTCTGATTCCCAGACTTCCTCATTGACAACCACTGTTCTGAAATATATCATAAAAAATTCAGAAGTGCATCTTGAATATTAAATATCAGTCACACATGCACTGAAGTCCCTCAGATAGATGATTATCGATTAAAGTGCCCAGTAAAATTAATGGCACAGAAAATAATTTCAGTGTTCAAGACATTTTTTATAGGTCCTTCTACCAGGAATTTACATAATGCTTATAATGCACTTGGCACTTGCTGAACTCCACAACACAAGGGACTAGATCTCTTTATTGATAAATATGCAACCAGAGCCTAGCCCTGTGTCTGGTACATAGTGGGCACTTAGCAAATATTTGAGGAAAATGAATAAGGGAAGAGTCCAGCATGACTCCTGGTTTCTGGTTTGGGAACCTAATTGGAAGGCAACGACATTAACTGATAGAAAGTGTAGAATAGGCCCAGAAAGGGAAAAAAGAAAATAAGTTGGTACAGCCACTTTGGAAGACAGTTTGGTGTTCTCTAAACTCGACATACTTTCACCATACAATTCAGCAATCATGCTTCTTGATATTTACTCAAAGGAGTTGAAAATTTAGGTCCACACAAAAACCTGCACACAGATGTTTATAGTAGTTTTATTCATAGTTACCAAATTACCAAAACTGGGAAATGACCAAAATTTTCTTCAATAGGTGAATGAATAAATAAACTGTGATACATCTAGACAATGGAATATTAATCAGCACTAAAAAGAAATGAGATTTCAGCTATGAAAAGACATGGATGAACCTTAAATGCATATTTCTAAGGGAAAGAAGTCAATCTGAAAAGGCTACATGCTGTATGATTCCAACTATGCAACATTCTGGAAAGGCAAACATAGGAAGACAATAAAAAGATCAGGGGTTGCCAGAGGTCAGTGGGGTGAGAGGAATGACTAGGTAGAGTACAGAGGGAATTTAGTGCTGTGAAACTGTTCTGTGTAGTATTAATATAATGGTAAATACATGTCATTATATGTTTATAGCTATTCAAGAGGCTGAGGCATGAGAATAGCTTGAACCCAGGAGGTGGAGGTTGCAGTGAGCCAAGATCACACCGCTGCACTCCAGCCTGGAGAAGGAGACTCTGTCTTGAAATAAAAAATAAAAGTCTATTAAAATTAATTTGAGATCATTATGGAAATTTAAAGACAAAGGGTGTGTTCCACAGGATTGAATGCTGCAGAGAGAGAAAATATGGTGGAAGAAGCCAGAGTCATCACTGGTAATTAGAAGATTGTTGGTGGCCAGGTGCAGTGGCTCGTGTCTGTAATCCCAGCACTTTGGGAGGCTGAGGCAGGCAGATTGCTTGAGCTCAGGAGATTGAGACAAGCTCAAGGCAACCTGGCAAGACCCCATCTTTACAAAAAATAGCAAAACTTATGCAGGCGTGGTGGTATGTACCTGTAGTCCCAGTTACTCTGGAGGCTGAGGTGGGAGGATCACTTGAACCTGGGAGGCAGAGATTGCAGTGAGCCAAAATCATGCCACCTTACTCCAGCCGGGGTAGCGGAGTGAGACCCTGTCTCAAAAAAAGAGAAAGGGGAGGGGGAGGGGGAGGGGGAGGGGGAGGGGGAGAAGAAGGAAGGAAGGAAGGAAGGAAAGAAGGAAGGAAGGAGGGAGGGAGGAAAGAAAAGAAAAGGAAAGAAAGAAAAGAAAAGAAAAGGATGATTTCTAGATTCATCCATGTCCCTGCAAAGGACATGAACTGATCCTTTTTTATGGCTGCATAGTATTCCATGGTGTATATGTGCCACATTTTCTTTCTAGCAAACTGACACAAGAACAGAAAACCAAACACATGTTTTCACTCATAGGTGGGTGCTGAACAATGAGAACACATGGACACAGGGAGGGGAACATCACACACTGGGGTCTGTTGGGGAGTGGGGTGCTAGGGGAGCGATAGCAGAGGGTAAGGAGATTGGGGGAGGGGATAATATTAGGAGAAATGCCTGATGTAGGTGATGGGGGATGGAGGCAGCAAACCACCATGGCACGTGTATACCTATGTAACAATCCTGCAAGATCTGCACACGTACCCCAGAACTTAAAGTAAAATAAAATAAATAATAACAAAAAATTTAAAAGAAAAGATTGTTGTCGATATGATTTGGAGATTTAAGCCTCTCCGAACCTCATGTTGAAACTTGATCCTCAGTGTTGAGGTGGGGTCTAGCAGGAGGTATGTAGGTTATGGGGGTGGGTCACTCAGGAATGCCTTAATGCCATCCTGGTGATGATAAGGATTTCTCACTCTATTCGTTCCTATAAGAACTGGTTGTCCAAAAGGCCACGGCACCTCCCCTCTCTCTCTGGCTTCCTTTCTTGCCACGTGATCTCTACAAAGCGGCTCTCCTTCACCTTCTGCCCTGTGTCGAAGCAGCCTGATGCCTCACCAGTGCATTTAGTGCAGCCTGCAGAACCATGAGCCAAATCACCCTTTTTTCTTAATAAATTCCCCAGCCTCAGGTGTTTATAGCTAGTAAGTATTTAAAGACAAGCTCATATTTATTAGAAATTAGAGATGCAAAAAGTTGTAAAAATATGCAGTACGACTCTATTCAATATTTTTAAAGTTAGATGATATCAATTTCTAGAGACATCAGAAGATACAAGGATCCTCATGCACTGCTGGAGAGAAGGTAAACAGATGCAGCTTTGATATGGTTTGGATCTGTGTCCTCACCCAAGTCTCATATCGAATTGTAATTCCCCATGTTGGAGGTGGGGCTTGTGGTAGGTGACTAGATCGTAGGAGTGGATCCTTCACAAACAGTTTAGATCCATCCCTTTGGTGCTGGTCTCGCAATGGTGAGTGAATTACTGTGAGACTTGTTTGTTTAAAAGTGTGTAGCACCTCCCCGCTTTTTCTCTTCCTCCTGCTCTGATCACGATGTGCCTGCTTCCCCTTCGCCTTCTGCTGTGATTGTAAAGCTTCCTATGGCCTCCCCCAGAAGCCAAGCAGATGCCAGCATCATGCTTCCTGTGCAGACTGTGGAACTTTGAGCCAACCAAACCTCTTTTCTTTATAAATCACCCACTCTCGGGACTCTCAGGTATTTCCTTACAGCAATGTGAGAATGAACTAACACAAGCCTTTTTAGAGAACAATTTATAATGTATGATAATAGATAATGAAACTAGCACTACAGCCCCAAATCAGCTGGATCCCTCGGAAATGTCAGTGCAATAGATTCTCCCAAGCCATGATGACCAGGAGGTTGAACAAGTAGTAAGGACAGATGTACCTTGCCTGTTTATTGAATTGAATTGAGTGCTGGAGAATTGAAGCTCATCATATGCACAAGGGAGAGGCTTCCACGAAGTCTCAACTACACGGTGAATCCCACCCATACTCCCTATTAAGCCTGCACCAGGTGATACCCCAGTATTTACCCTGTACCTGCTGCATGACACTCAGTGAGAACCCCAGCTTCAGAACAACAGCAGGGGGCTTTGTTTTCTTTCTCCCTGGTATATCTCCAGTGCCTAGAATAGCTCCTGGCACATAGTGGCTGGGCAATACTTGTCGGATGGATGAATAGATGGGTGGGTGGGTAGATGGATGAATGAAAGCATTTTTGAATTAAAGAACAAATAAGGATTGGAGAAGCAGTTATAGGAACAGTCACTTTCTGCAGGAGAAAAACAATACATTGTTTGCTGATAGCTCTTTTCTTGGTTTGGTATAGTGTGTGTGTGTGTACATTGTTCTACAATGTTACATTGTGGTTCCTCCCTCTCCTTTTCTTGGCCTTGCCTTACAGAATTGATTATGCCCCTTTCTTCCTGCGAGGCCCCCATTTTCTTCTTTATTACCTTTCAGTTCTCATTCTATCCCCAGCACCGACTCACTCTATTGCACTGCATCTACGCCTTCATCATGCACATTCTAGGTGTTTATTTGCATATGTATACAGGTCAATATGCAATTGGCACACTGGGCACAGCCTCCCAGGAGGAGCCCACTCTGATGGGTTGACACTCACACCACACTTATTTTTAACTATTTTGATTACTGGCCCTGTACATAGCCTAATGTTCATTTAAATACAGTTGACCCTTGAACAGCATGGGTTTGAACTTAGCAAGTCCACTTATACGCAGATTGTTTTCAATCAAATGAGGATCAAAAATACGGTATTGGAGGAATGTGCAACCCATGTATATGGAGGGCAGAATTTTCTCCTGTGTCAGTTCCGCAGGGCCGACTGTGGGACTTGAGTAAGCTTAGATTTTGGCATGGTCAGGGGGCCTGGAACCAATTTCTCGCATATCCTGAAGGACAACTGTAAATTCTCAATATATCTGATACTTATTTAATATATTGTAATGGTTAATTTAAATATATTTTAATAATAATGCTCATTTAATTGGAAAACATATCTCTGTTTCTCAATTTTCTTTACTCTTTTTTGTTTTTGCAAACCATCCACATTGCCTCCATTTCTTCTGACTGCTATAACATGTTGCATTGCATGCAGCTAACATTTTACTTATTCACTCTAAGGACAGACATAAAGGTTACCACCTGTTCTTTGCTATCTTCATTGCCAATATAAGTTGGAAATTCCTAATATATCTTTCTTTATGGAGCTATATGGTAATTTTTCTGAGGTATGTATGTACCCAGGATGGAATTGCTAAAGTAATACACATGTCTGATTTCATTATGTATTATCATACATTATAAATTGCTCTCCACGAAGGCCATATCTATTTGCCTTCTTTCCAGAAGTGCATGAAGATCCCTGTATCTTCTGATGTCTCTAGAAACTGATATCCTCTAACCTTAAAAATATCGAGTTAAGTGGTATTGCATTTAAAAAAAAATTTTACATCTCCAATTTCTAGCGAATACGAGCTTGTCTTTAAATTCTCACTAGCTATTCAGCTTTTCACTTCTGTTAATGGCTAATTCATATTCTTTTCCTATTTTCTAGTGAATTTTCTGATTTTTTTCCCATTTATTTTCATGAGTTACTTCAATGTGCCAGACATGAATCCTTGTAAGGTTTTGGAGACTGAAGTTTTTTTCCCCACCTCTTAATACTGCTTTCTCAGGATTTCTACAGAGTGGGAGCAACTTGTATGTCCTGATCTAAACTATTTTAAAGCTGTTTCCCCTTCATCTGGCAGGGATACATTCCAGTACTTTCATTGTGTAAAGGAAAAAGTGTCTGAGACAGATCTCCATTGATTTAGAGGTTTATTTTGCCAAGGTTGAGGGTACACCCAGGAACAAGAGACATAAGTTACAATGAGATCTATGTTTGATACTTTTTCCAAAAATGGTTTTGAAAACGTCAACATTTAAAGGGGAAAGAGCAGGCAGCAGAGGAAGAAGAAAACAAAAAGGAGGGCAGGTAGTCAGATAAGTGATTCCATTCTTGTAAGGCTTTGATTAGCACTTACTGAATCCACGTGTTAAATATGAAAGGAGGGGGCTAGAGAAACAGTCAATTATGCCCTCATCTCATACTTAGTAGATCTGTATTTTACATAGGATAAAGTAAACAGAGAGTAGAGGAAGAAGTCTGATATGCACTTGTCTTGGGGTAGGTGGAGGGATGATTTCTACTCTTGTCTTTGTCCTGTACCTTTGAAGATAAGCTGTTAATCCACCTTGTCAGGGTGAGAGACCACCTGGTGAGATACGTGGCCTTCTATCTTGCAGCTGTCTGTTTAGGGCCAAAGGAAGGCAGGTTTTTTTGTGTTTGTTTGTTTTTTGTGACTCAGCTCCCGAGCTTAACTTTTCCCTGTTGCATAATGAGCTTGGGGTCCCAGAGATTTTATTTTCCTTTAACATGTGGATGCCTGAAACCTCAGTTAGAACCAAATCCCATATCTACTATGTTTTTTTGATCTGAACATATACTGTGTTATTTCTATCTGATATCTGACACGTCTACTAATGGGTGTGTAGCATATACAGTATGGATACACGGGACAAATGGATGATTCATGTCCTGGGTAGGAAGGAGCAGAATGGCATGAGATTTCATCATGCAACTCTGAGAGCACACAATTTAAAACTTAGAAATTATTTATTTCTGGAATTTTTTTTGTTTAAATTTTTTGGACTGTGGTTCACTGCGGGTAACTGAAACCAAAGAAAACAAAACCATGGATAAGGAGGACCACTGTACCCACAGCATATGTGACATCAACTGTGTGTAGGTTTCTTTCCCCGGACACCAACAAATTCCCTGACACCAACTGGGTATCCTGCAATTTAATTCAGTTCCGACAAGAACTACCTGGAATTCACATCAGACTCCACAGGCTTAAGGGCTCAGTTCCACAAAACTGCCCTCACTTTGGAGGCCACTTGCTAAGAGAGGGTCCCCAGGTGTGCTGTCAATATAAATCAGGGGTTCCCATGGCTCCCCCTCAGTTTCCGTAATTTGCTAGAATGGCTCACAGAACACAGGAAAAATTATTTACTTCCTATCACTGATTTACTATACACAATACAACTCAGGAACAGCCACATGGAAGAGATGAATAGGTCAAAGTGTGGAGTGGGGGGTGCACAGAGCGCCCCTCCCCCTCCCCCAATACTGCCAGCCCAGCACCTCCATGTGTTCACCAACCCAGAAGCTCTCCAAACCCTGTCGTTCAGGAGTTTTTATGGTGGTTTGATTGATTAAATCAATGGTCATTAGTCATTGAACTTAATCTCCAGCCCCTTTCTCCTTCCTAGAGGTTGGTGGAGAGGCTGGAAGCCCAACCATCTAACCACAAGGTTGGTTCTTTGGGCCGGCAGCCCCCATTCTGAAGCTCTCTAGGAGCTCTTCCAGTGTCACTTTATTGGCATAAACTCGGGTGTGGTTGAAAGGGCTTATTATACTAACAAAAGATTCTCCTCTCACTCCTATCACTCAGAGAATTCTAAGGGTTTTAGAAGCTCTGTGCCAAGAACCAGGGGAAAAAAAACAAGTATGTATTTCTTATTATCACACCTGGTATTTGCCAAAATGTGGGTCCAAGTACGAGATCTATGTTGGTGTCTGGAACTTCCATCACTCTGGGGAGGCTGGCATCTTAAAAATGGGGGACCCCTTAGAGTACTCATACATTGAGTATTCATTATTTACCCGACACCAAGGCTACTTTTGATTAGCTGATGGTCCAATAAGGGAGGCACATAACAAGGAAGGAATCATCCAGACAATGAAAAGGTATACAGGAATAACCAGGGCTAAGTCACATGATCACATGAAACTCCTCTCTTACAATGGACCTAGTAGGTCTCTGAAACACACACATTATTTACGAGCACTACCCCTTTAATAAGTGTCTGCTGATACTGTGGCTCAGGATCGAATGGCTAGACTGTGTCATAAAGCATCAGGTTCTACAGGCATTCATACTCGAGGGTGGAAATCACCCCTTCAAGCACAAGGTCATACCTGGTGCCCTTGGTTCCATGACCTTAAAGGAGACATTGCTTGCTGGAAACAAGTTCTACTGTGGCTATGGCTTGTTCTTCATGGTTCTTAGGGAAGGAAGCCTAGTGAGATTCATTGCAAAATCAGCCTAGCAGTTGCCTAATCTTCAGCAGCCTCCAAGCAGGAATCCAGGTGCCAAAACCTATCAATTTGTTGTATTTTCCATCAGGATCTTTCTAAGCAGAGAGCTCAGAGACAATTATCTTGCTTCAGTTCCCAGCCTGACAGGTAATCAGAGCCCCCTGGGCTGAAATAAAGGACTAGAATGCATTCTTGCTGGCTTGTACTGTAACATTTTGCCAATTCCTTTGCACACACCCACACTTTGTTAAATATTTTAAGTGACGGTAGCAACTCAGATGTTCTGTTTCTTTATGATTTCCTTTGTACATGGCCTTCTATCTTCCTTTCTCTTTTGCTCTCCCCAAAGGCGCATAGGTAACTCCAATTTTTAAAGAAATAAATATAGAGTATGTGAATTATCCAGGCCTCTTACTTTTTCTCCCTGTCTTCTGCCTGATGACCTGCCCATTGTTAGTCAGGGTCCTATTACCTATAAAGACAGGCAGAGGGAAAGAGTGAAAGTGGGTTCATTGCATGATGTTTTTGTACCTTTGGTTTAACAAATGGGGAAAGGGCAAGTTAAATCTACTAACAAGTAATACTTCAGGTTATCTGTGGATTACAAATAAAACGGTAAATGTCTCAACCCCTCTTTTCTTCTTAGAGATGTGTCTTTCTCAACCCTTTTTTGTAAGACTTTTCTGAGGATTCCAGGCTGGAACTAATTCTAAGATTCTGATGCGTTTGTGTAGGGGAGAAAGTTACAGTGCAGACCCAGAATGAAATTTTTTAAGCTCTGTTAGCTCTTGGCAAAGCTAAACTTGATCTAAATTCTTTCTGGTTGTTTTGTTTTTGTTTGAGACTGGGTCTCACTCTGTCACCCAGCCTGGAGTCAGTGGCACAATCTCATCTCACTACAACCTCCGCTTTCTGGTTTCAAGCGATTCTCCTGCCTCAGCCTCCTGAGTACCCGGGATTACAGGTGCGCACCACCATGCCTGGATAATTTTTTTGTACTTTTAGTAGAGACGGGGTTTTGCCATGTTGGTCAGGCTGGTTTCAAACTCATGACCTCAAGTGATTCGCCTGTCTCAGCCTCCCAAAGTGCTGGGATTACTGATGTGAGCCACTGCACTTGGCCTTAAACTGGATCTAATTTCTTGATAATGCTATCAAGATCCTGAAGACATTTTGAATTTCTAAAAGTGTCAAACAAAGGGGACTCACCTTCTCCAGGCTATGGTCTAAAATCTCTTTCTGCTTTCTTGGTTTGGCCATGGTCATGGGGTGATGCAAGAAGAGCAAGATAAAATAAAAATCTTCCACAAGTGTTTGACTAATCTAAGGCCAACAGCACGCCATTGTATAAGAAAGAATCAGGCTTTAGTTGTGGAGTAAGAAGAGTAAAATGAATCCTATCTTGGGGAGAAAAAAATTACAAACAAAAATTTTACTTTTCCTCATTAAGAAAGTGCAAAGACTTTAGGATTTTAGAATTGGTAGAACAATTGAACACTTTGTTACACCAGAATATGACAAACTCATTACTGAAATTTTCTTTCTCATTTTGTTTGTCCAATGTATTTTAAGGAGCTAGAATGCAGTTTCTCAACCCTGAATCTACATTACACAGCATTGCTTGGCAGTTCATGTATATTTTTCTTGACCAGTGTTTATTTAATTCTCATTTAATAATCCCCATAGCAAAGAAAGCAAAAGGAGTGTTGAAATGAGTCTTCCTCTCACTCAATCAGAATATGGTAAAATTAACAATGTTCTCCAGATCCACCCCAAGTAGGGTTGACAGATACAATATAGGATTCTGAGTTAAATTTGAAGTTCAGATAGATGATGAATGATTTTTGAAGTGTAAGTATGTCCCGAATACTACAAAGGATATACTTATACTAAAAAACTCTCTTGTATATCCAATTTTTTTTTTTCTTGAGATGGAGTCTTGCTCTGTCACCCAGGCTGGAGTACAATGGTGCAATCTTGGCTCACTGCAACCTCCACCTCCCAGGTTCAAGCAGTTCTCTGCCTCAGCCTCCTGAGAGCTGGAAACCCCGTCTCTACTAAGAATACAAAAATTAGTCAGGCGCCCACCACCAAGCCTGACTAATTTTTGTATTCTTAGTAGAGACGGGGTTTCACCATCTTGGCTAGGCTGGTCTTGAACTCCTGACCTTGTGATCCACCCACCTCACCTCCCCTAAAATTTAAATTTAACTGGGTGTCCTATATTTTTATGTGCTAACTCTAGAAAGCTAACTCCAGGACCATATTTAGTAAGCTATGAATTAGAACCAGAGTAGTCTTTTTATTATAGTTTTTAAATGATTCTATTCCAGTCAACGAGGTCTGAGTGTCCCCGTGAAGGAGGAAGACAGTTTGGTGATGTAGAAGGCACAGGGGCTAAGGACCTGGGCGCAACTGCTGGCTCGGGTTGTTTACCCGTTGTTTGTCTTTGGGCAAAATGCTCCAGCTCTCTTAGCCTCAGCATCTTCATCTGCAAACTAGGGGTTTGTACTGTTTTCTAGCTGCTGTCGGGGGCCTAGGTTTTCATGGCACACTCTAGAATTCCCTAAGCTGAGGAAGATGAAAACAAAGAGCTGAACTCTAGACCTCGATTCTGCTTCAACATGAGAAGCTACATTTTGTGTTCCCTTAGCATATATTGCTAAGATACAGTGTTTGGGGGCTTAAAGAAGAAAAGATAGCAAACCATCAGTGTAGATATTTACAAGGATTCTCCCAGTTCTAAATGTCACAGAGGTCTTTAAGGGACACTGCCAGGAGAAGAAAGGAGTGAGACTCAATGGTCTGAGAAACTGAAAATGAAGCATATGTTGACCTTGACCATCATGTCTGCAAAGGAAATCCTATTTACTTCTCTTTTCTATGAGCTTTATTTTCCTCTTGTGGGTATGACAGTATGTGTTTCCCTTCCCCGTGTTGAAATATTCTGCCAAACGAAAGTGCTCTGGGAATGCTAATGAAGTTTTATGGACAGTAGATTTGAGGATAGAAGCTGTACGGAAAGAAAGAGAACTCACAGGCATCCAGGATAGAGCTTAGCTGGAGACCAAGAGAGTTTTCTAAGCAACATCTCTATGTCCAGGTTATTGAGTGCTCTGCTGCACTGAAGAATGACAAATTCATTCAGTACCACAATTTTCCTTCTTGTTTTATTTGTTGAATACATTTTCAGAAGCTATAGCTCCATTTTCAGAAGCTATAGCTCCATTTTCAACCCTGGATGCACATTACAATTTCCAGGGAAGTTTTTAAATAATACTGAAGCCAAAGCCTTGTTCTTAGGGGCTATTGTTTGATTAGTTTGAGTTGGGGCCCAGGTGCTAGGCATTTTTTAAAAGCTTCTATTGTATCCCAATGTGCAGCCACAGCTGAGAACCACTCAGAATGGGTACAGATCTCCCTCTCTGTGCCATTAACTGGCCCTTTCCTCCTGAGGTGGGGGTAAATGGCCTCTGCTCAGCTCTAAGACCAACTGCAATGGCTTCCCGCGTTAACCTCAAGTTATCCTTCACTCTCCTGTGTCATCATACTTCCTCCCTGACCTTTCCCTTCTATAGGCAATCATGCCAATAATCTTCCCCATCCTTACAGTAATCTCTCCTGATCCCACATCAGACTTCAACCTCTGCCTAAATACTCTGCTTTTCTTAGATCAAAGTTCTTTAAAAGTTTCCTGCACTGGAGGTTTACACGTCTTTACTTCCCAGTAGTCTCTTATTTCATTTTTGTTATATTTTATACTTAGAAAAGAATAGATGCAACACATAAGTCATTTACAAAGCCTCATAATAAAACAAATTTCTGTGATTGCTGCATCAAATTTCAGATTGTAGTGTTACAAACACCAAGTTTGCTTCCAACACTTTTTAAAAATTTTATAATTATTTTCAAAGGTGTTGAATGAGGACAAAAGATTGTCTATAACATTTGCGCAGGTAAAAAGCGATAAAGAATAAAAAGAAAGTGAACATTCACGTATGCACCACACCATGTAATACAACATTCCCAGTCTGCTGACTCCCTTCTGTGACTCTCCTATCCCATCACCTTTCCCCCACCACAGGTAAATATTCCACTAAATTTAGTATTCAGCATTCATTTGCTTTTCATAATAATTTACCACGGTTACATCCTTCAGCCATGTTTAGTTTGGCCTATTTTTGTACTTTATCCAAGTTTGTCTTATCTCCCTCCAATTGAGTGTTCATTACAACCACAAACCTGACAAATCCAAGGCTAATTAACACTCTGGTCTTGTATTATCAGTCCCCAGCTCCAGTGGACACTCTTGATTTCTCTCTCCTTCTTGATAACATCAGATAGGGCACTCTCAGAGTCTTCCACCCACCTCACCAGTTCCTCTTTCTCAGTTCCCCTATATTGGATGCTTCTCTTCTTGCCATATTCTATGTACTGGAATACCCTGAACTCAGTCCTCGTACCTCTTCCCTGTCTAAGCTCACTTTCTGGCCAAGAAACATGAAAAAATGTTCAACATCACTAATTATCACAGAAATGCAGATCAAAACCACAATGAGATACCATCTCACACCAGTCAGAATGACTATTCTTAAAAAGTAAAAAAAAATAACAGATGCTGGTGAGGCTGTAGAAAAAGGCAACACTTAGACACTGTTGGAGGGAGTGTAAATTAGTTTAGCCACTGTGGAAAGCACTTTGGAGATATCTCAAAGAAATTATAATGGAACTGCCATTCGACTCAGCAATCCCATGACCGGGTGTGAACCCAAAGGAAAATAAATCATTCTACCAAAAAGACACATGCATTCCCATGTTCATCACAGCACTATTCATAATAGCAAAGATATGGAATCAACCTAGAACCCCATCATCATTGGATTGGATGGAGAAAATGTGGTACATATGCACCATGGAATACTATGCAGCCATCAAAAGGAATGAGTTGTGTCCTTGGCAGCAACATGAATGCCACTGGAGGCCATTATTCTAAGTGAATTAGTGCAGGTACAGAAAACCAAATACCACTTGTTCTCATGTGTAAGTGGGAGCTTAACAATAGGTACACATGGGCAGAAAGATGGCCACAATAGACACTGGGGACTCCTAGAGGGAAGAGACAGTGAATGGGGCAAGTACTGAAAAACTACCTACTAGGTACTATGCTCACTATCTGGGTGACAGAATCATTTATACCCCAAACCTCAACATCACACAATATACTCATGTAATAAACCTGCATATGTACCCCCTGAATCTAAAATAAAAGTTGAAAGTATACAAATAAATAAATACTCACTTTTCCAGGTGACCTTATTAGTTCAGTAGTTATAAGGGTCGTAGATCTGCTGAAAAGACTCTCCGAATCTATTCCCTTTTGAGCTCCAATTGGTATAGTCAACAGCTTCCTTGACATCTCCACTTAGATACCTGATACCAGTTTTCAAATGTAGCATGTGGAAAATATAATTCTTTGTTTTCCTTACCAACTGCTTCTCTCCAAGCCTTTCTCATCTCGGTAAATGGCAATTGCATTCTGCCAGTTACTTGGGCCAAAATTTGAAATTCTTGGAGTCATTTTCAAATCCTTTTTTTCTCTCTCTCTCACAAATAGCACATCCAACCCATGGCAAATCCTGTGAGCTCTGTCTTTGGCACCCGTCTTGAGTCTGCCCACTCCTTGCTTCCTTCACCACTGCCGTCTTAGTGAGAGCTTGAATACGTCTTGCCTGGATCCTGTGAGATCAGCCAATCTGCACTCTCTTCTTTCATCTTGCTTGCCCTCTCCCCATCCCCACTCCAGTTAATCAGCCAGAATGATCTTTCTGAAACTTTAATCAGACATTAGCCCTATCCTTCTCCAAGCCCTCCAGAGGCTCCCTGGCACATTAAAGTCCAGATTCAAGGCCTTGCAGAATATGGCTCCTGGCTTCCTTTTCAGCTCTACATCCTACCTTCTTTTCCTTGCTCACCTGCCTTAGCTACTCCAGCTTCTGTTCCTCAAATGCCAAGTCCATTACCATAGCCTTTGCATTTATTTATTGCTTCTACCAACAACATCGGTATCTATTCTGCTGCCTCCTTCAGGTTTCTGCTCAAACATCTCTTTCCCACAGAGGCCTTTCCTGACCACCCTACCTACAGCGGCATACCCTAATGTAAGCATTTTAGATATCACAGCACATCCACATCCGGGAGTCCCCCTCCCCCTGCCCACACTCCACCCTGTACCTCTGACCACAGCAGGAGCTTTTTTTCTCAAATACTTTTTCAATAGCCTACAAAATATCAATAAAATAAAACACATATTACATCCATGCACCACATGCAAATGAGTTCCTCAGGTGAACATAATTTTTGTTGTCCTGCTGAAAGGGCTACTTATTGTAAGTACTAGACTAAGGTACACGAGGTCTTGCAGGATTTGGTAAAATTTCAGTTGGAATGCTCCATGATGACACAGGCTCATCTGAGATGGGGAGTGTGAAGAAGGATGAAAAGATCACCTGCACACAGCCTTGGAAGAGAGGCACCAGTTTTGTTTAACATTGTGCCAGGGAGCGGCCGCATATAAGAAGGAAGCATGACAATCACTAGGAAGCATTTCTGAGGAGGCCTGAAACCATGTCAAGAAATTGTTTCCAACGACATCCCTTTTAATTACTTTTTCATTTAAATATGGGATGCCCAGCAGCGTTCATTCACGGCTGAGACTCTACTCATGCTAAAGAAGACAAGAAGCCACAGCTCCGGGTGCAGAACACTGGGCAGCCACCAAAGTACCTTTCAGGCCAGGACTGAGGGATTTTTTCCCCCTGGTCTCATAGTGTAAGATGTGGTTTGGGACTGGGTTGTTCATTACATTTAATTCAACAATATTTAATGTCTCCCTGGTACCAGACATGATATGAAACATTTGGGATAGATTAGTGAACACAGCAGACAAATTGCCTGCTGCTGTAGAGCTTATACTCCAATAGCAAAGCAAAGTGACCAAGAAAAATATTATATTATATATTAAATGAGAGTGATTGCTGTAGAGATAAGAGATCAGAGAAAGGGGGACAAAGGAGTACCAAGGGGTCAACTTTAAACCTGGTGCTCAGAGACGGTGCCACTGAAGAGGGGGATTTGAGCTAATACCCAGAAGAGGTGAGGGAGCAGGTGGGAGTTTTCAAGGGGAAACAAGGGGGTCAGTGTGGCTGCCATCAGTAAACTGAGTATAAGGGAGCATAAGCCAGCACAGAAGCAAGGTCAGAAAAGCAAAGCACTTTCTGGGCTGTTGTAGTCTTTGGCTTTTATGCTGTCTGAGGTGGAAACCATTGAAGAATTCGAGCAGGGAAGTAACATAATCTGACTTGAATTCTGATAAGATTACACTGAATGCTGAGTTAGGGATAGACTCTAAGTGGGCTGGGGAGGTAAAATCAGGGAGAATAATTCATAGATTGTTGTGACTTGGACTAACATGGCGTGGTGGTAGTAATCAAAATAATAAGAAGTTGAAGGTGAAAGAACTTGCTGTTGGTTGGAACTCGGGGGTAAAGAAAGGAAATTCAAGAATGATTTTAGGCCGTGTGGTGGCTGAGGCCTGTAATCCCAACACTTTGGGAGGCTGAGGTGGGTGGATCATTGGAGGTCAGGAGTTCGAGACCAGCCTGGCCAACATGATGAAACCCCATCTCTACTAAAAATACAAACGTGAGCTGGGCGTGGTATCACATGCCTGTAATCCTAGCTACTCAGGAGGCTGAGGTAGGAGAATCGCTTGAACCCCAAGTGGAGGTTGCAGTGAGCCCAGATCACACCATTGCACATCAAGCTGGGCGACAGAGCAAGACTCTGTCTCAAAAAGAAGGGTTTTTCCTGGGCCATTGGGAGGATGAAGTTGCTTTTGATTGAGAGATGATAACTATGAGAAGAATAGATCTTAAGGTAGAAGGAAAAGAGAAATATATATATTTTTGATATGCTCAGCTTGAGATACCCAGTAGATACTCATGTAAAGATGCCCATTATAGATGTCTGGGCTGGAGATGCTTATGTTACAATGTCTCATTGGGTAGAAAAATACTCTACCCTATGCCTTCTCCTTTCAGAAGGGAAATGATGACTTTTTCCTTTTCAAGAGTTCTTAAATCTACATGCCATTCACCACCACAGCCACACCCAGGCTTAGGGTTCAGCTTTTCTATGATTAAGAAGAGTTCAAAAGTTTCATCTTATGATGCCATCTTTGTTCATCCTAAGTGTTGGGTGTTCTTTATTTCCTGCACCCAGGATGAGTAGCTAATCAAAATATTTCTAGGATGTCATCTAATTAGTTATTTGATTTGCATCAGCAGTAATTACAAGCAGACAATTTTTCCTTTGCAGCTTTGAGAAGCAGAGAGGGAGGGGATAATAGTAGATATATGGTAACAATTAATTGAAAACTTTTTGCTGATGGGAATATTGACTTTACAGTTTAGAATATGACATCTATTTCACAGTGAACTTACGAGAGTTGAATGAGACAATGTATGTGAACATGTCTTTTAAACTATTCACAGATGTGAAGGACAATATATCTTAAGATTCAACTCCTGCCAGGCATGGTGACTCTTGCCTGAAATCCCAACACTTTGGGAGGCTAAGGTGAGAGATTCAGTTGAGCCCAGGAAGTTTAGACTGTAGTGAGCCAAGATCCACTGGGCAACAGAACGAGACCCTGTGAAGGAAGGAAGGAAAGAAGGGAGGAAGGGAGGGAGGGAGGAAGGGAAGAAGGAAGGGATTCCACTCCTTTCACTGATATTCCAAAAAATAAAAAAACTAGATCAAGTTCTCCAAGCAATTTAGTTTCAGTAAAATTTCAGTCAATTGTCATGAGCATTTAGTTTGATACTCCTTCTCCAAGTTGATATGGAAAATTTCAGCTCGCCCCAAATCAAAAGTAGTTTTTCACTTTTAGTTAGGGCAAACATGAGTGTATATTGCTGTGTGGCAAGACACAAATGAGTAACTGCTAATCAGAAGAATAAATTCACATCGAATTTGGATAAAGTTAAGCCAACTTGCCAAGTAGACAGCTGGGATATTACAAGCTGGTATAAAATGTCAAATGAATGTTTTTGATTGGCACATAGAGGCTTGAAGACATTTGGAAAGATACTATAATGACACAAAGCTGCAAGTAACCATGAATCCTGTCAAAATTTTGATTGATTCAAATATCCTCCAAACCTTAACAATGATGGCCAAAGTAATAAAAGTAAAGAAACATGCAGATCCATTGCACAAAAAAATATTGATGTCATAGAAAGGATTGTAAGAAAGAATTATGAAAAGAATATGGTCATAAGAATTCAAAAACTTTGTTCTAAAACTAGGTTCTCCTCCTGAACAGTTGAGTGACTTGAGTCTTCTCCATGTCCGTCTGCAACATAAAGAGTTGCATTAGCTTTGCAAACCTTGAACATTCTATGATGCTCTAGGGACAATATCTATCATGACTGTGCCTTTCTTTTGGGTGATGATGAGAAAATGTGAAGACAGAGTATTGTGATAGTTAATTTTATTTGTCAACATGATTGGGCCATAGGGTACCCACATATTTAATCTAACATTATCCTGGGTGTTTCCATGAGGATGTTTTGGGGTATGATTAACATTTAAATTGGTAGACTGAGTATAACAGATTGCAGTCCATAATGTGGGTGGGCCTCATCCAATAAGGTGAGGTTCTGAGTAGCACAAAAGATTGACCTCCCCCAAATAAGAGAGAATTCTCCAGCCTGCCAGCCAGTGGACTCAAACTTGGACATTGGATCTGCAGATTTTGGATTTGCCAGCCTCCATAATCACAGGAACCAACTTCATATAATAAATCTCTTAACATGTATATTCTATTAGTTCTATTTTTCTGAAAAACCCTTACATACAGATTTTAGTATTGAGAGTGGTTGCAGAAAAACTGTATCTTAAAGATGAATTTTATGAATTGCTTTTGAAGTTTCTGGAATTGGAGCTCTAATCTGATTACATTTAAAGACACTAATTACTCTATTTTCAGTAGTAAAGAAAAGCACTCATAGCCTAGGGTGTGATCTGGCAATAGATGTATACAAAATATTACAATTGGATACTCTTAATGAATTACTTATAAGAAGCAAAGATCTGGGAGACCAAGTACATGGTATTTTTGAAAATCTTTGTCAGACAAATGATTACAATCAAATTGGTTGGTTGCTTTTGATATTACTAGATGAAGTAGGGGAAAAAGATCAGCTCAGGAATACCAATTCCTAGGCTAAGTGCCATACAAATGAACAGAAAACTTCTATGTTTGCCTTGAAAGAAACCCCATCTCCTATAGCTGTAGGGCTGAGATTGCTGAAAACCAAATGCAGAATCGCATACTTTGAGTGGCTAAATTACAACAGAGATTATCTTTGCAGTCTCTTTTCCAGCCACATTTGTCATTCCTCAGTGGGCTCATAAACAAAGTGGCCATGGTGGCAGGGGGTGGGGGTTGTGCATGAACTCAGCAACATACAGCTACTGTCCAGGCTGCTAGCAGCAGAAACCAACACTGAATTTCCAATATGGCATTATTTCTTGGGTAATGTGGCAGCTACTTGGTGGCAGGTCAATTATATGGGGCCACTTCCGTCATTGAAGGGACAGTGTTTTGTTCTTATTGAAATAGACAGTTACTCTGGATATAGATTTGTCTTCTCTGCACACAGTACTTCTGCCAAAACTACCATCTGTGGACTTATTAAATGCCTTATCCACCATCATCGATTCCATACAGCATTGTTTCTGATCAAGGAACTCACTTCTTAGAAAATGAACTGTGGCAATGGCTCCGTGATCATGGAATTCACTGGTCTTGTAATGTTTTCCACCATCCTGAAACAGCAGTCTTGAAATGGTGGAGCAGCATTTTGAAGACTCAGTATGCTTCCAGCTAGGTAGCAACAGCTGTACTGCTGGGACAAGGATCCCCCAGTAGTATATGCTGAATCAGCATCCACATATGGTGCTGCTTCTCCCATAGCCTGAATTCATGAGTCCAGGAATCAAGGGCTAGAAATGGGTTCAAAACCACTCACTGTTGGTCCTAGTGACCACTAACAAAATTTTTGCTTTTTGTATCCATAATGATGTACTCTGCTGGCCTTGAACTATTAGTTTCAAAGGGAGGAATGCTTTCGTCAGAAGATGCAACAACGATTCTGTTGAACTGGAAGTTAAGACTGCCACACAGTCACGTTGAGCTCATCATATCTGCGAATTAACAGGCAAGGAAGGGAGTTACTGTGGTGGCTGGGGTGATTGATTCTGACTATAAGGGAAAATTGGACTGCTATTCCAAAACAGAGGTAAGAAAGGGTATGTCTAGAATATAGGAGACCCTTTAGGGAGTTTTCTATTATTATCATGCTGTGTGATTAAAATCAATGAGAAACTGCAACAACCGAATCCAGGCAGGACTTCTGGCCCCACCAGGTAAAGGACCATGACCAGCTGAGGTGCTTACTGAAGGCAAAAGTAATATGTAATAAGTAGTGGAAGAAGATAGTTATGAAGATCAGCTATGACCATGTGACTAGTTATAGAAACAAAGACTGTAATTGTCATGAGCATTTTCTCCTTATTTTGTTATGAATATATATGTGCGTATATAGCAAATAACTTTGTTTTCTTCCCCTCTTTTATTCCTTTTTCATGTAATGTAAGAGGTATTGACTTTATATCATAGTATTTAAGTATTGTTAACTTTACCTTATAGTACTAAAGTCATGGAATATCAAAGAGAAGAGCAAACATTATCCAAGGACTTTGCAACCTCTTCAGGGGACAGAACTGGTGCATTATTTGCAAGGTAGTTGACGAATTCTAGCTGGAAGTATAAACTTGTTATTGTCTTTTTTTTGTTTGGAGATTAGTCTTGGTTTATGGAGATGCACATGGGCACCAAGTTGATAAGGGGTGGACTTCTGATAGATAATTTTATGTGTCAACTGGAAGGGTGTTTTGGGATGAGATTAACATTTAGATTGATAAACTTCATGTAAACAGATTGCCCTCCATACTGTGGGTGGGCCTCATCTAATCAGTGGAAGGCCTGAGTAGAACAATTGACCTCCTCCAAGTAAAGGAGAATTCTCCAGCCTACTGGCCTTCAAACTCAAACTGGGACATTGACTCTGTCGATTTTGGATTTGTAGCATCCATAATAGTTTGCGCCAATTTCTTTTAGTAAAACTAAATTAGTAATAGAAAAATGGCATATCTTGGGGGATCCCAGAAAGCCTATGTGGCAATATCATTAAATTAATAAATGTTGACTTGTTTATTTGACATAATGCATTGTTCATGTAGGTTTCACCCTCCAGCATCAAATAGTCCAGCAGAGTTATGTAAAAACCGAAGATTCTGTGGGAAGAGAAAAGCCTGTGCCATCATTCACTGATTTCTTTTGTCTTCTGAAAATTCTCCAAAAAAGTGGATACTTGTCAAATAAAGAAGGAAAAAAGAAGACTTCAACTGATTTTACTTCATGTTAATCAACCATATTTTAGTCAGCGTTTTCCCCAAATGACTTTTGTCTGTTTTCCATGAATGAAGATTGTCACCACAGAAGATATTAAGAAGTTTGTGCCATAGATTCTAAAGGACATTTTAACAGCCGAGTTCTGAAATTATTTCCAGCAATAGCAGTATGATTGAATGGATGGAATAACTTCCAGGCTGACACTGGTGTGTGTGTGTGTGTGTGTGTGTGTGTGTGTGTGTGTGTGTGTGTGTTATATATATATATACGATAAACACACACACACACATACACACACTGGTGTATATATATGTGTGTGTGTGTGTGTGTGTGTGTATATGTGTATATATATACTGGTGTATATCCAGTATATATATTATATGTGTGTTATATGTCATATGTATACATATAGCCTCTGACATAAATATATATTTCTGTGTGTATATATATATATGTTCTTATGTACATATGCTTTTGTTGTCATGGCTATTTTGTAGTGTAGTCAGACCTAAGCCTCTAGAGCTGCAAGTCAAAATAGTGGAAGTAGGATGTTTGTGCAACATTCATCCCAGTGGGCAAGAAGCAGCAAAACTCCAGAAAGGCAGTATGTGAAATGCAATCCCAGTGCCTTAGCATGGGACACTTAATCTTGCAATAAGAATGGGAATGATTTCTAAGTGAAGAAGAAAATTTTTTCAGGTCCCAACCAGGCTACAAGCCTTTATCTTTCTACTAGCAGCCATGGGTCTTGTATACTGCTTCCCATGGAGAAAGAGGAAAACCCTGTTTTAGGGAACTGCATCAAACTATAGGCATAGAAATAGATGAGGATCTAGAAATGCAATTAAACCATTGTCAGCTCAAAACTTGTAAGTCCAAGTTTCCAGCAACCGCACAAGAGCCCTCAGGAATCACCACAATTAACTAGCATATTGGCAATGATGACATGTGAGTGCTCAGATGGAGGTGGGCTAGTGGGATTCACAGGCAACATGGACAGCAGTGAGGTTCAGAAAGGAATTCTAAAAAAAGGTGGCAAAGAGGAGGAAGGCTGGGGCAGGATCACATCCCTGAATGCTCTTGGCTAAAGGTTTCACCGACGAATGGTAACACATCACACAGGGCTATAGCTTATAATATTTTATTTTTTGACTAAGTATAGATATACATTGAAGTGTTTATGCATGTATTTTTATTTTATTTTGGATTCAGTAATACATGTGCCTGTTTGTTATATGGGTATATTGCTTGCTGATAGAGATCGAGCCTCTAGTGTATCCATTACCCAAATAGTGAACATTGTACCCAATAGGTAATTTTTCAACATTTATGCCTCTTCCATCCTTTCCCCTTTTGGAATTCCCAGTGTCCATTATCTCCATCTTTATGTCTATGTGTACCCATTGTTTAACTCCCACTTATAAGTGAGAAAGATATACTATTTTACTTCCTGTTTCTGAATTTACTTATGACAATGTCCTCCAGCTCTACTTATGTTGTGGCAAATGACAGGATTTAATTCTTTTTTATGACTGTGTAGTACTCCATAGTGTATATATAACACGTTTTCTTTATCCAGTCAACCACTAATGAATATTTAGGTTGATTTCCATGATTTTACTATTGTGAATAGTGCTACAATGAACATATGAGTGCAGGTGTCTTTTTAATATAATGATTTCATTTCCTTTGGGTAAATCCCCAGTGGTGGGGTTGCTGGGTTGAATGGTAGTTCCATTTTTAGTTTTTTGACAAATCATCATAATGTTTTCCACAGAGGTTGAACTAACTTACACTGACACCAGCAGTGTTTAATCATTCTGCTTTCTCTGCAACCACGCAAACATCTGCTGTTTTCTGACTTTTTAATAATAGCCATTCTGACTAATGTAAGATGCTATCCAACTGTGGTTTTAATTTGTATTTCTCTGATGCCGAGTGATGTTGAGCATTTTTTCATGTGTTTGTTGGCTGGTTGTATTTCTTCTTTTGAGAAATGTCTGTTCACGTCCTTTGCCCAGTTTTTAATGGGGTTGTTTGTTTCTTCCTTGTTGAGTTGTTTGAGTTCCTTGCAGATTGTGGATATTAGTCTTCTGTTGGAGGCATAATTTGCAAATATTTTCTCCTATTCTGTAGGTTGTCTGTTTACTCTGTTATTTCTTTTGCTGTGCAGAAGATTTTTAGCTTAATTGAAACCTATTTGTCTGTTTTTGTTTTTGTTGCATTTCTATGCATATATTTTTATCCTCAAATTAACAGTCATGTTGATCATTCTCAAGTTATGCTCCTATTTTTGCCTTTATCATGTCTAGAATAACAAGAACGCTTTTTGCTACTAATAGGTCTTCCAGACTTCTTGTGTTCTACCTAAGCTGGGTTCTCAGGACTGTCAGAAGGATAGAGCTGCTGGGACCCAGACATGAGGGATAAGTTGCGATCTTTATCAAAATTCTTTTTTATATCTTCCCGTTTCAGAAGTCAGAGCCAAGCACTGAAGGATGTCTGTGGCTTTGAATAGATGCTTCCCTGCTTGGGTGATACTTTTGCTTGTGAAGTAATTTTAAGAAAATTATTTGGGACAGTTCTCAATTGTAAATCCTTCTCACAGTTATCTTTCTTTGGAGAATTTGACCCATTCTTTTACCACTCTTTCTCTGCACTCCAAGAATGTAAAGGCAGAGCTTTCTTTCTACTGGCCCTTTGGTAGGATGAATTTACCATTGCCAATTCTGTGCAATTCCAAGCAATGTCAACAAATGTCTTTGCCCTTTTATTAATTCTGAAAATAGTATCTACTTGAGCATTAGCTCTGCAGTTAAAGAGTCACTCAAATGCCATGTCATTGTTAGAGGAAAGTTACCCTGGGAATGACCATCAAGCTCTAGTTTTGCAGAGCCAAGGGGACTACATGACCTGGAGTGAAACACGATCCTAGCACTAAGTTCTCATTATATTCCAACTGGTGCTAATTGACCTTGGTTGATTTTTGGTCCTCAGCCTTTCCATCCAGATCATGGGCACAAGCACACAATATATAAAAATCAATTAATTTTTGTGAAGACATTTTATGAGATTAATATTTAAAAGAGATTAAGGTGAGATAAAAGAGTAAAATGAGATTAATATTTAACAAAAGGACTCAATATCGGCAAAACCCACATCCATCTTTGCATTTAGGGTGGAATTAAACTCAATCCTTCAGAAATGAGTCTCTCTCTCTGTAAGAATAATGGGAAGTTCTGATTATCAAAAGATCTTAATTATTCAGAAGTTAATTGTTCTGCCACTGCATTATCTTAGTTATTCATTCTTTCTACTGCCTATCTCTGGATCTTTTGCCTGATCATTAGTAGATCATGACACAAATTTTTCACTGTGCCCTCAATTGTGCAAATAAAATTGGCTTTTGTAATGATCTCCCCCTCCTTTCTAACTCACTGGATAGTAGAGAAACTCAAACCTGGCCATTAACAATGTATCTGTCTTTTCCAGTTTATACAGTCTCCTTTCATGTTAAGAACAATTGCTTTCAGAGTTCTACACCCTCCCCCTTCTTCTCTTAGGAAGTACCTTGCTTGGTGTATGAAGCAGTTGACAGGGTCCTCTGAATCTCTTTTAGTCTCTTTTGCAGAATGGCGAGCCGGGCTTGGCTAGAACCAGCAACCTCTGAGGTACAAATGTCCCCCTCCAGCCTTTTGGAGTGTGATAGCATTCATTGCCACTAACGACTGAGTTTGACATTCCCTCTACTCATTGAGGGTTTTATCTGCAGGAGCCTTCTCTTGCACAACTTAGAACTCTTCCAATCCCATGGTTTTCTTAGCATTAAAGCAAGCTACCAGCATTGGGAGAGCAGGGGCTAGTCCTCCTCTCTCTCTCTCTCTCTCTCTCTCTCTCTCTCTCTTTATCTCTCAACCTCTCAAACCTCTCTCTCTCTCTCTCTCTCTCTGTCTCTCTCTCAATCTCTCTCTGTTGCTTGCTTCATTATCTTTACGTAGCTTCCAAGTCTACAAGTAGCACACATAACTTCTACCTACATTCCCATTGTCTGCTAAAAGTACCCCCAACAGGTCATTTGCTATATTAGAAACCAACAGCCTTCCTCTATTGTGCCTTGGGAAATAAACCACTAGCCCTGATGTTCCTGGTGTCCCCTATACTTTCTTGGAAGTTTCTACAGCACCTTGACCCTACTTCTGGAGATGTACACTCAAGTCTAGGTAGAAATGGGTTGATTCCTTATCTTGGCTATTGTGAATAGTGCTGCAATAAACAAGGGAATACAGCTATCTCTTTGACTTACTGATTTTCTTTCTTTGGATATATACCTAGCAGTGGGATTGCTAGATTATATGATACTTTTAGTTTTAGTTTTTTAAAGAACCTCCATACTCTTTCCCACAGTGACTGCACTAATTGACAGGACATGGAAATCTTGACCTTTACCTTCCTTGTTCTACTTCTGTCTCTCTCTTGCTTCCCGTGATTCAGATGGAAAGCTCCCCCTCTTCTTTCTGTTTGGGTAAGGCTTTCCTAACAGCACACTCTTCTTCTATTTCCCAGACCGACCTTAGCTCTTAGCCCTCCCCCTAGAGTTCTAGCAGAATGGCTGCCACAGAATATTATTTACAGAGGACAGGAATGCAACACACGTTGACTTAGAGTAATCAAAGGGTAAGTCTTACTACATCTAATCTCTATCAGATGGGAAGAGAAAAGAGAATAAGACAAGACAGAATAAAGGGCATAAGATCCAAACCATTTGGTTATCTACTGGCACTTCCATTGAATGATTTGATGGGATATTAACTAAAACTGTTGGTTGAAATAGAAGTTCTAAATAATATGAGTATACTATTATTTGTGTGTGTGCATATATGTATATATGTATGCATGTATGTATATATATATACACACAAACACACATGCACAAACACACGTGCATGCACACACACACACATACTCTTTTCTACTCCTCTGGATGACTGAGAGTTGGTTATAACTGCCATTTAAAACAAATTATTATTAAAAATAGATCACTGGGAGCCTAGTACATGGATTATTCATCAGTAATGGTAGCAAGGAATTGGAAGCAAACATTAAGGAAGGGGTGGCAGAAACCATAGCAGAAATTGTGCTTATGCTGATCCAATCCCTGACCTCTAAGTGGATTCAGGCCACTGAGAACATGCTGCTGGAAACACAGGAAAGGCCTGTCTTGGCGACAGCTCACGATTCCTGCTATTTGCAAAGACTCCCTCCTGCTTTTCTGTTTGAACCCACTGACACCTGAATCTTTAATCTTATGGTTCTGCATTCTGACTTCTGAAACCGGCTTCAGCCCTCTTCATCTGAAGCTTTACTTGAACCCTCTTCTTTGACTTTAACCCTCAGAATCTTCTATCTGTGAGCATGACATTGCTTTCATCTACCTAAACCTGTGTGAAAGAGCAAAAGCCTCCTCCCTATGCTTGCAGGATGCACACCTGCTAGACCATCCTGCCTGGATTTCTTAAAATTGATGGGCTGGGAAGAACTGTGGAGTCAAGTGCTCATCAACTCTGGCAGTGACAAAATATCTCCAACAAAAAACACTGCAGACATTTTTCCAAGACTTTACTTATCCACAGGCAAGGAGAAAACAAATAGAATAGGCTAGTAGAAAACAGATGCAAAATTTAAATAACTTTGCGTCGAATCATAGAAAAAGAATTGGAATCAATCTTAGAAATCATCTAGTACAATGTCATTTTTCTTAAGAGTGCACTGAGGTATTGGAAAGTTAATGAAATTACTACTTAAGGTTGTATAGTTATTTGTTACCAACATTTACAATCCTACCATGTATGAATGTCATTAACATCATCATTTGGAGGGTGGCAAGAATACAATGATGAATGACTGAATGTAATCAACTTACTATTGCAGGAGGCTGTCAAGTATGCACAAATCACAAGCAAATCCTTCATCTTGTCTCACTAGTAGAACTGCATTAGTCAGTTTGTGTTTATTTATAGAAATACCTGAGGCCAGATACTTTATAAAGGTTTATTTGGCTCACAGTTCTGTAAGCTGCACGTGAAGCATAGTGCCAGCATGTGCTTCTGGTGAGGGCCTCAGAAAGCTTCTAATCATGGTAGAAGGCAAAGAGGAAGCCATCATGTCACACGGCATGGGAGGACACGAGGGGGCAGGAGGTGGTGCCACACTCTTTTAAACAATCAGATCTTGCAAGAACTTACTCATTGGCACAAGGAGGGCACCAAGCCATTCACAAGGAATCTGCTCCCATGACCCAAACACCTCCCAGCCATCACCAACATTGAGGATCACATTCCAAAATGAGATTTGGAGGGGACATACATCCAAACCGCATCAAGCACTTTTTAGCCAATGGTAACACGTAAGGGATTTCCCTATAAAGTGTATAAGCAACACGCACAGCATATGTTCATTGTAGCACTATTCACAACAGCAAAGACATGGAATCAACCCAAATGCCCATCAATGATAGACTGGATAAAGAAAATGTGGTTACATATACACCATGGAATACTATGTAGCCATAAAAAAAAATGAGATCATGTCCTTTGCAGGGACATGGGTGGAACTGGAAGCCATTATCCTCAGCCAACTAACACAGGAACAGAAAGCCTAACACCACATGTTCTCACTTGTAAGTGGGAGCTGAACAATGAGAACACGTGGACACAGAGAGGGGGAGCAACACACACTGGGGCCTGTTGGGGAGGTAGGGGAAGGGGAGAGCATCAGGAAAAATAGCTAATGCAAGCCAGGCTTAATACTAGTGATGGGTTGATAGGTGCAGCAAACCACCTTGACACACATTTGCCTATGTAACCAGCCTGCACATCCTACACGTGTATCTAGGAACTTAAAATTTAAAAAGAAAAAGATTAAGTGTATGTCTGTTTCCCCCTAGATGGTGTGTGATTCATTCACATTTGCCTAATGACTAATACCGTGTTTGACCGGAGTCAGTGTTTAGCAAATTCTCAGTAATTTAAATGGAATGAAAGGGGGACCATTACTCTGTTTTGCTGTAATGTGTAAATTCCTAATTTGACGTTCATAAATGTCTTCAGAATGTCTGTGAATTTTCTGAAATCACATTCTAAATTGTACATATGTGTGTGTGCGCGCACGTATACATCCCCTGCTCACTCCAGGAGACATCACGGTTTTTGGCAGCAGCAACTCAAAGGGATTAAAAGATTAGTTTAGCAAAGGAAAGACTGGCATGTCCAAAGCAGATATTAACTCACCGAGTTCCCCTGCAGTCTTCGGAGGTCCTGGAGGGCATGGGACTTAAACAGCTAG
The DNA here is from genome assembly GCA_036589455.1 of Ateles fusciceps. Lineage (NCBI taxonomy): Eukaryota > Metazoa > Chordata > Mammalia > Primates > Atelidae > Ateles > Ateles fusciceps. The sequence continues at coordinate 4,510,065 of JAZHEH010002229.1, forward strand.
AAACTGGAATTCTTCCAAACAGAAGTTTCAGCATCATTGAAGAGAGGGAAATGGCTCAGAGTGATCCTGATGGAGTGGCTGTAACTCTCCAGCACCTATTGGAGAACAAAACAAGCATAAATCACAGTGAGGCCAAGGGCAGGAGGCCCCAGAGTCCGAATCCACCTTTCTCCAGTAGAGGAGCTGTGGACATATATCTCTACCTTCTCTCATTCCTCTTTCTCCATATAGAAATTTGTTATTTCTCTCCACTCATATGACATTCCTTCATCAATGAATCAGTGAAAAATTATTAGAAAGAAAGAAACAAATGTTGAATAAAGTTCAAATGGAAGTGATTCGAGTGCTTAAATTCATAAACATGAAGCTGAGAGTTCGAGCTATCCATCACAGAAAAAGTCTCCCAGGAGGTGTGAGCTTTGGAACACTGAAGGTATTTAAGCTAGATGCCACAGAAGATATTTCTCACTGAAAAAGACCCCAGGATTAGCTGACTACTCATGTCTCTTTTAGAAAACCTAAATGTATTTAATTGTGAGGAATCTTATATTGGTTACTTGTCCATGTAGAGGGCAAAGTCACAAACACCTCCCTCAAGATGTATAATACTTAAAGAACTTACATTTATTTGTAGACATTCTGTTTGAAATTAGTTTTCTATGTCTACTCATGTCTGTTCAGGTTAAAACTGAAATTGGTTTAATTCCAAGAGCCCATATACCCTGACAGGAGATGACAATTTTGATACATGCTGGGTGGCAGGCAGGAACCAGCTTCGAATTTAATATATGAAGTGGATATTTCACAAAGCAGATAAAGTGCATGTTTAGGTGATAAATTATTAGGAATGGAGGGAGGGGCAGAGTCAGAATTTTTAAAAATAATTTGGGCCATACATTTATTGCATTTAATTTGCAATATAGAAAGTAATCACTTCTTCCTCTGAATTCTGACAGAACTTTCAGTTTCACTTCAGCACCCTGTACTTTTTTCACTTTTATTTTCATTACTTGTGTTTGTGTCTTGTCTTCTGCTGCCTTATAGTTCCTTGAGGACAAAGCTTTCAGCTTGTATAGTATTGAGTGTGCCAGAAATTGTTGGAAAGATACATAAGTGGATTGTTTAAATTAGCTTTTTTTCTTTTTCGTTTTCTGTGAATTAACAAAAATGCCAGAAGCATGAACCATAGAGCTAAGCAGAAATACAGGGCAAGTAAAAAGTGAGAGGAAGACCGCCAAAACTTTGTGCTAGTACATTGCGTTATTCCAGGTAAGCTAGATAATGCTTTTGTGCTTCAGTAACAAAGAAACTCAAAAATGTCAGTGGCTTGCCACCCATGAAAAGTTAGAGTTTTATATTTTAACATAATTAAAATTTTGCTTCTTTATTATGAAATATCCAAAGAGATTGTTCCTGATTAAGTGGCTCTTCAAGGCTGTTCTTTTCCAGGTGAAGACTCACAGACCCAGGTTCCTTCCTTCTAGTGGCTTCATCATTTCCAGTATTAAAACAAAGAGAGAGCATGTAAAGTATTTCTCAAGGAGTTGCAAGGAACAAGTGTACTAGTAGCACACATACCATCTACACACGTTCCAAGGGCAATAATGCATTGCATGGCTTCACTTTTAAGGGAGGCTCAGATATGTAATCTTATGTCCAGGTCAGGGTATATAAGATGGGTGAAATAGGTTTGGCAAATATAAAGGATTCTTTGCCACAGTGACCAAATATCCATTTTATCACTATTTGAGATTATATGCTCACTCCTTCCCTTAACATCAACAGCAACAGCAACAAAAACTCCACATTTCATTGAGTCATTATATCTAGTTCAAAGTCCAGGATCTCTCAGTGATGTAAGTTTTTAATTTTCCTCTTCCTAGATTCAAATGTGACTGCTTAAAGCAATCTTTAAGAAACATACAGGTTATCTGTTTTTCTATACACACTCAAAACATAATAATGGAATAAGAACAGATGACAGCAACAAATACTCCCTGGTGGAAGGGGAAGGGAAAAGATAGAAACCAGTTTAGAGCATGATGAAATTCTGTAGAGAAAGCTTTGGAATAGGTCCCTACTGTAGGGTAGGCGTAATTATTTAACTAAATCCTCCTTCTGATCTTAAGAAGAAATCTCTTGCCCGCTGTTCCCCATGGATCTTGGTTCAGTCCTTTGGGAAGTTAATTTTTTTCCATTATCCTCTTTGACTACAACAGAAATCAGTGTTGAGGAGGATGCTTCCCATGAGATCTATAAAGCTTTTGTAATCTGCTTTCTGTCCTTAAGTCAGGGTCCAAAGATTGTATGAGTGTCTAATAGTCAAAGGCATTTTTGGTTGGAACTTATGTTTTCTTTGGCTGTATATTTCTCTTAAAAATATATCTGTTGGCTTTCAGTTGGTTCTGTGTGCCATCAGCTATGCCCTGATTTTTTTCCTAGGCATAGTTTTCATGTCTGCCTTGCTTCTTTGCTTTCTCTTCCAAAATTCTTGCCTTTCAATTTAAAGGCAACTACATGGAGGCTAGTAGGATTGGGAAGACCACACGTGTTAATATGAGAAGGTTCACTTTCCATTTTTCAGAGTCTTCAAAGTCCCATTTCCTACTTTTTGGAGTCTAGAAGCAAATGGCTTTACCAGTCCTGCATGACACCAAATTTCTAGACAGTATCTGTTTCTTTTCTTTTCCTCTTACAAGTTGGCATTCTCTCTGGAACTCACCTCTTTCTTATAATGCCTTAACAAACACAGATAATAGTAACCAATATGATTTGGCTCTGTGTCCCCACCCAAATCTCACCTCGAGTTGTAATAATCCCCATGTGTCATGGGAGGGATTGGGTGGGAAGTAATTGAATCATGGGGGTGGATTTCTCCCATGCTGTTCTCATGAGAGCGAGTGTGTCTCATGAGATCTCCTGGTTTTATACAAGGGAGTTCCCCCTGCACAAGCTCTCTTGCCTGCTACCATGTAAGACATGACTTTGCTCCTCATTTGCCTTCTACCATGATTGTTAGGCCTCCCCAGCCACATGGACTTGTGAGTCTATTAAACCTCTTTTTCTTGATAAATTACCCAGTCTTGGGTATGTCTTTATTAGCAGTGTAAGAACACACTAATACAGTAGCCAACACAGAGGAATACTTTGAAACATGTAGCATTGTATTTGTTACAATTATGTCATAGTCATATTTGAGGATATTGATCTTAATTGATCTGGTCAAATGTTTGCAGGGTCTGAGTAAAGACTTCGTTTCCTAATGCACATTGTACAACATTAGAAGTCTACTTTTCTTTCCATGATAGGGGTTAATCCACCAATAATATTTACTTAGTAATTGAGAATGGGAAGAGTTAGAAAAGATGAAAAACATGATGCCTAAATTAAAAGAGGCTGTCATTTATTGCCATTATTTTAGCTCTGAGGTATCTCCCCTGATACATGAGGATTACAATTTGACATGAGATTTGGGTGGGGACACAGAGCCAAACCATATCAGTCATCCAATCTAGGAAGCCTTATCTGACAACTCCCTGGCACCCCATCTCCTTCACTCTTTTCTCTGGTACTGACTTGTAAATCCCTCCTGCATGATTCCCTAGCATCATTTGCATGCATCCATCATGACCCATGTTGTGCTACATTGCAATTGTTTGTCTGTTTATTTATTGTATTATGGGTTTAAGGGCAGAAAATGACTATCTTATTTGTATTACTAGTCTCCGTCTTAGAACCTAGCACACAGCATGTACTCAACAAATTTTTATTTAATTAATTTAAAAATAGACATATATGTAAATATCCTAAATATTTCAGGGAACTTGGACCTTTTGTGAAACATAAATCATTCTTATGTCAAAAAACACATATTTAATAAAGTAATTTTTAAAAGTTAATGAGTTAAACTTTCATTTGGTGATTTAAAAAAAACACTTATTATCCATGGGAGATTGATTCCAGGACACCCCTTTTATCCCCCAACCCCACCAAAATCTGCAGATGCTCATATCTGCTCAAATAATTGACATATAAACTACACACATTCTCCTTAATATTTTAAATTATCCTTAGATTATTTATAATACCTAATGCAATGTTAACACTGTGTAAACAGTTGTTACAATGTACTTGGGTTTTGTTGTTTTTATTTTTATTTTCATAATTTCAATGTTGATTTTAGCTTCAGGGGGTACATGTGCAGGTTTGCTATCTGGACATATTGTGTGTTCTGTATGGGTTTTAAAATTTGTATTCTTTTGCATTATGTTTTTTCCAAATAGTTTTTATCTGTAGCTGGCTGACTCCAACAATGTAGAACTCAGAAATACAGAGGGCTGACTGTAAGCTATAGAAACATATATGCAGAATATATTCCTTATTTAAAAGTAGCATATAATTAGCTTGGCTTTCAACCCAGGACCCATTTGAAGAAACTTACTCATTAAGATTTTATTATGGGAAGAAAATGAAAAGCACATAACTTCATTCAGGCAATGAGTACAATTCCTTTAGACAGAAGATACAAATATACTGACCGGTTCCTATTGATACCCTGGTCTCAGAACTGAAATCAGTCAAAAGTGAATACAGTGCCAACTAAGCCAAATGAAGCCAGTGCATAATCATTTCTAGCCTTAACCCCTTTCCTTCAAATTAACCCAGGAACCATAGGGAAGCCAGAGGTGGAAAAGCATCTCTACATGTTACATTTCTAAAGATATCTTGATAAATGTGCTAGCTTTGATGTAATTATACAGCTGTTTAAAAAAAAGAAAAATAGATAAACATATATGAAATTGTGCAGGAGTATATCTACATGCAGGTGAGATGTAGCAAATTTTGGCAGGCCAACAATTAGAAAAGCCAGGTATGTAATATTTTTAAAGACATCAGAAAACTGTGGAAGGAATATGTATTAGGTGAATTCATAATCCAGAGAGTAAATCTATTCTAAGGGGAGCTGGCAGTTGCCAATGGCCATTTGTTTTTCTTTTGTTGCTTTGGTTTACACGTGGGAGCACTTGCCAATTTTGAGTGCAAGCCAAAGACTGAAAAAGGCCCTGGAAGAGGGCCTTTTCCCAAGATCAGTGAAATTAGTGAGGGTTTCAGTGATTGAAGAGAACTGGAGAACAAATTGGAAACTTAAAGGGCCCCAAGTCTTTCCCATGGAATATTTACTCAAGTTCTGGGGTTGCGTGACAGGTGGAAGAAATACAGCAAAACTTCTAAAGACAGAAGGTATATTTTAGTGGTGAGTAAGCAACAAAGACTCACTGAGAGAAGTCCTGACTAAAGAATGCCAACAGTCTGTCTCTTAAGATATTTAGTGATTTTTAAAGCTTTGAGGGTAGGTGGCTGGAGACCTGGGGTTGGGAATCTCTGAAGTGCAGAGATAGATTTCTTGCTGAGAAAACCCTAGGAGGAAAATGCGCAAATAAAAAGGGAAAACAGAGCTAGAATCTTACTAAAATTGCAATTGAACCTCAAGCCAGTTTAATCTCTGATTGGGCTAAGATGATCTACATGTCATTCTATCTGATTAACAGAAGAAGAAAACATTATCTTCTGGGGAAAACAATAAACTGAATGCTGTATACTGTTTCAAATCAAAACATCTAGAATAGAAAAAAACTACTAGACATGCAAGTAAGCAAGAAAATATGACCAAAAATCAACAGAAAAATAGACAGTAGAAGCATATTCACAGATGACCTCAATATTGGAGCTGACAGATAAGAAATGTTAAAGAACCACAGAAAAACTCTTTAAATATGCTTAAATACAGTCCATATACAGAAGCTTCTTACTGAGGGAGCTAAAGAGTCGTCTGAAATTAGCATTTAAAAATGTTTTCACATGTTCTTGAGGCACTCCTCTCTCTAAGGGGTGTATTTCACTGATATCTACATCAGCCTCATCAAGCGTGCTTATTAAAATGTAGCTTATCGGACCTACTTGGCAGGGGGAACCCTCCCTATGATTGGATAGGATATAAGAACCTACATTTTAAAATAGCATCTGAGGTGATTCTAAAGAACTATAAACTTTAAGAACCATGAACATAGAGAATTTCTGCTATTGCTTTTTGTGATTCTGAGATTCTGAATATCCCAAGCAGAATTTGTCTCAAGATTTTATTGATATTCTTGAGGCACCCAAAATGTCTATAGGTTATAATAAAATCAGCTTATGCCACATTGTACCACACATGCACCGTTATTAAACAAACAGCATTTACTAGCAAGTGTGCAGAAAAAGGTTTTGTGGCCTGTTTTGTAACTCAGACAAAGGGCAGCATTCTGTTCTTATAGAGCCTCTGACGACGAGAAACATGGAAAGCTCACCCAGAAGCAACCATCTTCTAAAGCAGGATTCTTCGCCCAGGCTGGAGTGCAGTGGCACGATATTCTCCGCTCACTGCAACCTCTGCCTGCCATATTCAAGCAATTCTCCTGCCTCTGCCTCCCAAGTAGCTGGGATTACAAACATGTGCCGCCATACCCAGCTAATTTTTGTATTTTTAGTAAAGATGGGTTTCACCATAGTTGTCAGGCTGGTCTCAAACTACTGACCTCAGGTGATCCACCCACTTCATCTTCCCAAAGTGCTGGGATTACAGGTATGAGCCACTGCACTCTGCCCTATTACTCTTAGACTTGGTATCAGGAAACAAAAATTATATAAATGTTGGCTGGAAAAAGGATGGCAAATTTTGGGTACTATCCCAAAGAACAGAAGTTAAATCTTGGGTTACCTGATGGAGAGGATCTCTGAAATATTGTATCCAATCCACATATCATTAACATCTGTAATTCCCCAAGGAGAACTCATTTCTTACCCTTACAGATGCCATTTAAAAAGGAAAATTTTCACCAGTGAGCACCCACTTCTGATATTCACTGTGCCAAAATGCAAAGCATTAGGTGTTAATTGACATATGGATAATAGAACCGGTGGTAGCTGTTCTGCAATGTGGCATGTATGGTATAATGCCAGCTGAACACACCTGGTTGGACGAGTAGTTTGCTGGTCTCAACTAGTGAATGCACACTAAGTATCACACAGCCCAGGCTAAAGTATTTAACTTGAGAGTTATAGTCATAACTGTCTGGAGAGGTGAGGGTACCGAGCGGTAAGGATACAAAAGTTCTCCTGTAGCACTTGGTGGGAGTAGGCGCAGTAATTGCAATGGCTGACAAAGTCCAGATCCAGAAACTTCCTGAGATGTTATAGAAATGGCTACATCTAGGCCGGGCATGGTGGCTCACGCCTATAATCCCAGCACTTTGGGAGGCCGAGGCGGGTGGATTACCAGGTCAAGAGATCGAGACCATCCTGGTCAACATGGTGAAACCCCGTCTCTACTAAAAATACAAAAAAAAATTAGCTGGGCATGGTGGCACATGCCTGTAGTCCCAGCTACTCGGGAGGCTGAGGCAGGAGAATTGCTTGAACCCAGGAGGTGGAGGTTGCGGTGAGCCGAGATCACGCCATTGCACTCCAGCCTGGGTAACAAGAGCAAAACTCCGTCTCAAAAAAAAAAAAGAAAAGAAAAGAAATGGCTACATCTGACAAGTGGAAACATTGTGACAATAATGATCATTGCAATATTTACAGAGCACTAAACTCCTCCCTGCACTGTGCTAACTTCTTCATTCTTCATTGATTGAATCATTTTACAATGTATCCATATATCAAAACATGTTGCACACTGTAAACAGATATAATTTATATTTGTCACTTAACCTTAATAAAACTGGAAAATATTTTAGAAGAACATAGTGACATAGTAAAGCAGCATAATGGAATTTTTAAAATAGACTTTTTTTTTAGAACAATTTCAGGTTCACAGCAAATTTGAGCAGAAAGTACAGAAAGTTTTTAAATACCTTCCCCCTGTCACACGCCCACAGCTTCTCTCCACCCACATCAACATCCTGCACCAGTAGTACATTCCTTACAAATAATGAGCCAACATTAACACATCATTATCACCCAAAGTCTATAGTTTACATTAGGGTTCACTCTTAGAGTTGTGCATCCATTGAGTTTCGACAAATGTATAATGATATATATCTACCATTACAGTATGATACAAAATCGGTTCACTGCCCTAAAAATCCTCTGTATTCTGACTATTTATCCCTTCCTCCCCCCAACCCTTGGGAACCAATGATTTATACTGTCTCCATAGTTTTGCCCCTCTCAGTATGTCATCTGTTTGGAATCCTACAGTATATGGCCTTTTAGACTGGTTTCTTTTACTTAGCAATATGTTTTCAATTTCCTTCATGTCTTTTTGCATCTTGATAGCTCATTTATCACTGAACAATATTCCATTGTATGGATATACCATAGCGTGTTTATCCATTCACCTAATGAAGGACATCTTGGCAATTATGAAAAAAGTTTTTATAAACATTTGTGTGCAGATTTTTGTGTGGACCTAAGTTTTCAACTCATTCAGGTAAATATCAAGAACCATGATTGATGGGTTGCATGGTAAGGGTATGATTAATTTTGTAAGAAACTTTCAAACTGTCTACCAAAGTTCTGTACCATTTTGCATTCCCACCAGCAATGAATGAGAGAGTTCTTGTTGTTCTACATCTTGTCAGCATTTAATGTTGTCAGGGTTTGAGGTTTTATCCATTTTAGTAAGTGTATAGAAATATATCTTCGTTGTCTTAATTTGTAATTCCCTAATGATGTACGGTATGGAGCATCTTTTCATGGTGCTGATTTACCATCTGTGTATCATCTCTAGAGATATGTTTGTTGAACTGTTTTGCCAGTTTTTTAATTGGGTTCATTTTCTTATTATTGAATTATTATTCTTATTTTGGATAATAATTCTTAATCATGTGTATGATTGATAGATTTTCTATCAGTCTGCAGCTTGTCTTCCCATTGTTTAAACAGTGTCTTTTGCAGAGCAGAAGTTATTAATTTTAATGAAGTCCAATATCAATTTTTACTTTTATGGATCATGCCTTTGATGTTGTATCTAAAATGTCATTTACAAACACAAGGTCACCTAGATTTTCTCCTTTTTATCTTCTAAGAGTTTTATAGTTTTGCATTTTATATTTAGGTCTATGATCTATTTTGAGTTAATTTTTGTGACAGCTGTAAGGTCTGCATATCTGTATCTAGCTTCTTTTCTTTTTTTCTCTCTTTCTTTTTTTGTGAGTGGATGTCTAGTTGTTCTAGCACCGTTTGTTGAAAAGACCTTTTCTCCATTAAATTTCTTTTGCTCCTTTGTCAAAGATCACTTAACTGTATGTGTGGGTCTATCTTGGCCTCTTTATTAATCTATTTATCTGCTCTTTCACCAATAGCACACTGTCTTGATTACTGTAACTACAGTAAGTCTTGAAGTTGGGCAATATCAGTCCTCAGACTTTCTTCTTCTCCTTTAGTATTGTGTTGGCTATTATGGGTCTTTTGCCTTTTCATATAAACTTGAGAATGTTTGTGATATTCACAAAATAACCTGTGACTATCACAAACTGGATACTTTGTGATATCTGGGTTTCTGACTGGAATTACTTTGAATCTATAGATGAAGTTGGGAAGAACTGACATCTTAACAATATTAAATTTTTCCATCCATGAACATGAAATATCTATTTATTTAGTTGTTTGATTTCTTTCATCAGAGTTTTATAGTTTTTCTCATATAGATATTGTATATATTAATTAGACTTGTACCTAAGTATTTCATTGAGTGATGTAATATAAATAGTATTGTGTTTTTAATTTCAAATTCCCATTGTTCATTGCTGGTATATAGGAAAGCAGTTGACTTTTGTATATCCTTCAACATTACCATAATTGCTTATTAGTAACAGAAGAGTTTTTTTTTTTTAATCAGTTGAGATTTTTCTACATCGACAGTCATGTCAGCTGCAAAGACAGTTTTCTTTTACCTTTTCCTTCCCAATACATATACTTTTATTTTCCTTTTCTTGTCTAATTTCATTAGCTGGGACTTCCAGAATTACGCTGAAAAGGAGTGCTGAGTAGAGATATACTTGCCCTGTTCCTCATTTTAACAGGAAAGCTTCTGGTTTCTCACCATTAAGCATGGTGTTAGCTGTATGCTTTCGTAAATGTTCTTTTTCAAGTTGAGAAAGTTCCCTTCTATTCCTGGTTTGCCGCTACACAATATGATTTTAATATATATAAAAAAAGCAGTATATAAAGCAGTGTGTACAATTTCATTCTGATTTTTGTGACAACTGTATTTTGCATTGGAAAAAAGCCTGGAAGTGAATACCTTTATAATTGAAAGTCGTCATTTTTGGCTGGATAATGGGTATTGTCTCCTCCACATACTTCTGTCTTTTCTAAATTTGCCCCGATGAAAAACAGTATTATGAAAGGTGATTAGGTAGTCTGGAGAGAATGGCTTTCGGCCGTCGGGGGCGGTGGGGGTGGTAGGAAAAAAGGATGAGAAAATTTTAACAAGGATATCTATAAAGAGATAACTGATTTAGTAATTGCGTCATCAGTGAGAAAGTAAGCTCTCTGAGGACCAGGTCCGACTCAGAGATGCCTATGGCGTAATAGATTTAATTCACTTTGTGTCTCAGCGTTGCCTGTGAAACGCCATTTATTCGCTTGGCATGCTGAGCATGGAACCAGATTTCTTTCTTTCCAAGTAGTTTTGCTAATTTAAGAGAGAGAGACAGACACATACATACGCACAGAGAGAGAGAGAAGGAGAGACGTGAACAGGGAGTGGCAGGATTCGAGTCAAAAGAGGGGGGAGGAGGAGCGTTCCCCGTGCCCCAGGTTGCCGGGCGGAGCGCGGGCTCGAGGTGCGGGCTCCGGGGCCGAGCGCACGCCCGGGAGGCGGGAAGTGGGCAGCAGCGCCCCCGCCTGGCCCCTGTGCGCCCCTGACCCGACGCCTCCCCGCCCGACCAGGTGCCTCGAGAGCGCACAGCTGGGAGGGCTCTCCGGGGCTCGGCGGCAGCCGCGCCCGCGGTGTGCTGGGGCGGCGTCGACGGTGACGGGCGGGGGGCGCGGCGCTGCCTCGGCTGCCGGGTAGCTGCGGCGAGCGCGCGGGCCGGCCTGGAGTCGCCGGGCTGAGCCGCCGCGCCTGCATCGCCCCGCACGCCGCGGAGGCGCTCGGAGACAGACCGCGCGGAGGCGCACAAAGCGGCCGGGGCGGCCGGCGCGGCGCGGACCCTCGGTGGGCAGCGCACCCCCGTCTTCCCGGTTGGCGGCTGCAGGGAGCTCCGGCCCGCGGCCCCTCCGCCTCAAGTCTGGGAGCTGCCGGCCCCACTCTGTCTTTGCCTATGGGGGATCCGAGAGTTTCCCGGAGGCGCACCCAGGGGGCAAGAGCATCGCCGTGTGAGTAGCGCCCCGGCGTGGGTGCGCGAGCTGGCGGGCGGGAGGCCGGAGCGCCGGGGTGGCCCTTTGCAGCCGGGACACCGGGCAGTCTGGGGCTCGGGGAAGGGCTGCGCGCGCGGCAGAGCTGCTCCGGAAGTTTCATTCTGTCCCTCGCCACTCGCCCCCACCCGCACTGCCCCGGGGAGCCCACGGTAGGGCACTGGGGACAGCTGCCCGGGGAAGTGGGTGAGTGGAGGCGGGAAGAGAGCAGCTCTGCCGCGGCGCTCGCCCCCGGGAGGGCCCCGGCCGCGCTCTTGCTCTCGCCCTGGGATCTGCTCCTCACGAATCCCCCTTCTCTGTCCGTGCTCCCCCTGCCCACCCACCTGCCCGCGGCGCCTGCTACCTCAGTGGCATGAGGAGGTCACCGGACGTCAGCCCCCGGAGACTGTCCGACATCAGCCCCCAGCTCCGGCAGCTCAAGTACTTGGTGGTGGACGAGGCAATTAAGGAGGATCTGAAATGGTCGCGCTCCGTGGAGGATCTCACCAGCGGGCCCGTGGGGCTCACGTCCATCGAGGAGAGGATCCTGCGCATCACTGGCTACTACGGCTACCAGCCCTGGGCAGCGAGCTGCAAAAGTAAGACCCCCTCACGTCATCTTCCTCCTCCACGGGTCAGTCTCCTTACCATGGCAGCCTCGGGGAGCGCACGCAGCGAGGCGCCCAGCCACCCCCGCTAGCCCTGCCCGCTGACACAGACCCGGGTTTGTAACTTTGAGTAAGAGGCCTGGAGACGGAGTTCTCCTGGACCTCTGGGGCTTTCTGATGCGTTCTTTTACACCCCTTCGTCTCCCACACACAGGATCTTTCTGTATCCTTACCTCCCTCAAATATGGGGGGACAATCCTATGTGGCCGACCGTGGAAAACAGATCTGAAACTCAAATTATCCCGGACAGTGTAGTTTCTTCGCGGTCCTGAAAGTCTCACAGGGCCCTGGGTCAGGGCTCAGCAGGCTCAGCTGGAGATGCTGACTTAGGGGCCGGGATTTAACTCTTCCTTGCGCCTCCATTACGTCTCCTAGCCCTCTAAATGGAGGACAATTCTTGGGGTCTTCATTTTAGATGCTATTCACACCCTTTTACCCTGGATTTTATCCGTCTTCAGTAAGGAGGTTTTATAGTAATCACTCTAGATAGTGGTGTTGGTTCCCGCAAGATGAATAGTTGGTGTCAGGTGGAGAAGCTGAAATGGTTTTCTGCCAATGGGCCCCAGCTGATGGCTTTGAGGATGCTGTGATCAATTAGACAGACATTATCTTATTTGGTGGATAAGATAAATGGACTTATTTGGTGCACATTTCTTTTTCTTACTTTGCAAGAGAGAGGTTGATGATGATGAAGTCCAGATATTTATAAATATAACCATAATTAAGTGTTCTCAGCACTGTAGTTTGACATAAGAGATTGCCATTTGCCACCTCAGTCAGTATGAGAAATGGGCCTTGACTTATTTCATTTGTAATAAAGACTAGATTAATAGCTTGTTGATTTTGAGTTTTTTTCAACCTTTTATTGCTTAAAATTGAAACATTCTTTATTGGTCTTTAGGGGAAAAACCGGGCTTTTGTTGTAATTTAATCATGTTCATCACAAAAAAAAAAAAAAAAAAAAAGTCTATCTTTTGGTTATTCCTAAAACCTTGGAGTCCAAGCCAAAGGTCAGTGGTATGCTAGCAGATAGCTGGTTAGTTTTAAATTACTTGCAGGAAGAAACATAGGATTTGAATGTTTTGTTTTCATGCCCTTACTTGCTTTTAAGACTGTGTTGATCACATTTCGTTGGGTATAAGCATGTAAAAAAATTGTCTGTATCCCTTCCAATCTCTTGCCTCTGCTGCTAAAATTGGCTTTAGATTACAAAAGAAAGACAAGGGGCCAAATTCTCTGTTTGTGTGGAAAACACTGGTCATGGGATAACAAAAATTAAACTCCCTCGGAATCCATATTTCTTATGAGTATGGATAGAACACTCAATTTTTATTTGTTTTTTAAATTTCTGTTAGAAAATAGCGATTTTCTATTCTTATTTCCATTTTCTGCTTCCTTAATAACAAAAGACAGTGGTACAAATTACAGCCTTCATGAAGTCATCTCTTTAGTCCTTGAAGTCATAAATAGGTTTTATCTTTATAAATCTATTTGTGACTGGCTCTACGTGCTTTGTGGAAGTTATCACCAAGGTTTGTGATTTGGGGGGCTTGGCAGAGAGCTTATAGCAGTGATGACTGTTTGGTACAAATGTATTTTGTGATTAAGACAAGAGAAGGGCCGTGCAGAAGTAGAGTCCCTTGCATCACCAGAGGTATTCTTAAATGCCCTCTCTCAGGCTTTATTGAAAGAGTAAATATTAGCAGGCAAGGCTACAGTGATCACTGAAATATGAGTAAAATCAGCTCATTCCACTTTCTCTGTTCCTGTGAGGATTCTTCTTTATTCCAAGGTATTTCCTTGTTATTATAATGCTTTAGGTGACAACTGACATTTTGGTGAATTAATTAGTTGTTATGTTTAAATTTAAAGAAAGTAGTGTTTTATTATTGTAGCAAAAGAGGTTTTTTATTTTATTTATTTATTTTTTGAGACGGGACCTTACTCTGCCGCCCAGGCTGGAGTGTAAAACTTCTCATGATCTCCAAAGTGAGTTATGGAAGTTCTAAGCTATTATGTAACCTTTCAGTCGTCTTTCAAAGTTATTTATCTATGTTCCAGCTGAAGGAGTTGCCAGTGAAAGTTTCTAGACTCTTTGAGAGATGTAAGTCACTTGCCCTTGTAGCAGCAGCAATCATTTGAATGACCAAATATTCATTTGTATCCTCTTCATTTTTAGATTTTGTTTGTGTTAAGATAAATGAGGTAATTGTGAACAGTACAGAAATTACCTTTGCTCAGTATTCTCAACTCAATCAGTGAGATTTGCAAGTTTCACTCTAGACAAGAGAATTTTGTAAAAGATTCTTTTTTTTTTTTGAAAGGGAGTCTTTCTCCATTGCCCAGGCTAGAGTGCAGTGGTGCAATTTCAGCTCACTGCAACCTCCGCCTCCCGGCTTTAAGCGATTCTCCTGCCTTAGCCTCCTGAGTAGCTGGGATTACCAGTACCCCCACCACGCCCGACTAATTTTTGTATTTTTAGTAGAGACAGGGTTTCACCATCTTGGCCAGGCTGGTCTTTAACTCCTGACCTCGTGATCCACCCGCCTCGGCCTCCCAATGAGATTACAGGCATGAGCCACTGCACCTAGCCTTCTTTTTTAAAAATCCCAAAGACTCCTAGGTCTGAAAGGGATGGCTTCTATGGAAGATTCAACTGAGAATCAAACTATAAACCAGTAAGTAGAAAGGGCCCAGTTCCTCTTCTCAGTGGCTAAAGTCCTCCAAGCTCCACGTTCCATGTTTTTTAACCAAACCACTTGGCAGTATTCCTGGGAATTCTTCAAATTATTTTCTGTGAGTGGATCCAGGGCCCAGAAAGCACCTGGGCCACAGGAGGGGCTCAGTAAATATTTGTTGAATGAATGGATGGCTGCTGCCTGAAATCGTGACCTCTGGGACAGGGGAGCTTTGAATGCGCCTCTGTAGTGATTTGTATCATTTACTTCTTCATGCTGACTTCCTGTTAGTGCGGAATCGCTTTACTCTTTCCTGGTTCTTCCATCACAAGTGCTGCTTGAACCATAGACTGGACCAGAGCTCTTGGTGATAAGCTTTGGGTGAGCCCAGGGTTTCTCAGTCGCAGCACTATTAACCCTTTGTGCTGGGTAAGTCTTTGTTGTAGGGAGCTGTCCTGTACTTGCAGGATGTTTAGCAGCATCTCTGGCCTCTGCCTATTAGATGTCAGTAGCTTACCATAGTGCCCCCTAAGTTATGGCAACCACAGTATCCCATGGGGGGGGCTGCCTTTAGTTGAGACCCACTCATTTAGCGTAACCCCCCAAATTTGTGCTGCAATAGAACTCTCTTCTGCTGCCCAGTAATGCTAAACAAGCAAGCCCACCTTACAAATTCCTGACCGTCTCCTTCTTTCACCTTTCTTCCTATACCACTTTTTAGGTTTTCAGGATGGCCAGACAGAATAATCACCGCCACTGGTAGTGCAAGTGTCTTCTAAAGATTTGAAAGAGCCTCTTCCTTCTGCAGCTGGCATGATTCCACAACCAATCATCATAAATTGATGCCCTGTAGGAAGTGCTTTTGAATTCAGTAGACTCTGAACAGTTTCTTTTAATAACTTATTTGTCTTTCCTACCTTTTGCCCCAGTAGAGGAGAAATGACTGGTTAGAATACCTTCTGCTTCCTTTTCCTTTCTCATTTCTCTGGGGTGGACACCAAGTAAGGAGGAGATGGCTAGAGATGGGAAGAGGAGAATCAAAGACCAGGAAAAATCTGTATAGTGGACAGCCAACCCCAGGCATCTTATAGGGTGGGGCAGCTGGTGGCATTTCCACACAGGCAGGATTGAAGGAACATATCTTGGAGATTCCAGATAGAGGCTCTGCTGCAGGATGAAGGAACATCTAATACTCCTTTATTTTCAATTATTTATTTAGCAAACCTTTTTTCAGCATTCAGTGTATGTCAGAATAGAGAGAGAAGTGATGGCAGCAGTAGCTCACTGTCCAGGTGTGCCTTCATCTAGAAATACAGGTCAATACAAACCTGCATTAGAACACAGACATGCTAAGGGTGAGCAGGATGTTTTACTTTGGAAAAGGTTTCCCTAAAGGATGTTTTTCAAATAGTGAACTCTTAAATCCTTTTCTGGGAGAAAAGATCCCGGAACATTTTAGGAATAACTTTTTTGAAGGGGATCAAGCTTATTGCTTAGCATGCGATGTCATTATCATTTGAGTAGATTTATACACTATGTTGAATATCAACTATCATTTACTGCAGGTTCTGGTATGTTGAGATTTAAATGATTTTTTTTCAGACTGTGAATAAATTGAGTTTTAAGGCATTTGTAGGATGGAGAGAGGGTCAATCTTAAAAAACCACCTTTCTATAGCCCATTTCAGCCTGCCATTGGCAATGAGAACGTGGGGACAGGAACATGCAGGTTACTGAACAAATCCTTGCAATCTGGGTGGAGGTTTTCTAGTTCAAGCTGAAAAAATGTAGGGCACTGAAGAACACACCTGGTCAAGGAAATTGCATGTTTCAGGATTCTCCAGATTTAAAAGTTGTAAAGGGTTTGTGTGAGGTGAGAGGGAAGGGTTCATGACGAAAGACTATCTTCCTTCTGTCCCTGTTAGTTCAGACTGAGCTGTGAGTATAGATTGCTGTCGTAGTTACCAGTGCTAAATGGAACAGAGCCTTATAGTATCACTGAATTCGTGGTGAGCAACTTTTGTTCGATCCTCCTAAAATAGTAAAGGTCAGGCCAGCAATTCAAAAATGACCCACTTGTAAGAGATTTATAATTTGGTTGTAAAAGTTTATTCTAGAATGGAGCTTGGCATATGAAATATGAGATGGAAAAGATTTTAGAAGGAAAGAGTTAGAGGGCTTGGGAGGGGTGAGTTGAGTGTTAGAACACAGCATTTTTTATTGGGTCAGAGAATTAATTTTATTCCTGAATATGCTAACAATTTGTAAATAGTTTCTGAGTTTTGATGTACTGACGATTCAGAACTACTATCTTTTAAGGAAACAAGATGATTGCAGCTCACTCAGATCACTGCCATGGGGTTAAAAGTCCTTCACACCTCTTCATGTGCCTTTATTTTCATTTATTCATTTAGCAAACTTTTAAAGCATTTACTATGTGCCAGAATACAAAAATAAGTGATAGGAGACACAGTCCTCACCCTAAAAGCTAGAGCAGGTGAAATCTGAAGTACGCATATGGTGGGGGATGGGGAAATGACCTCACCTCCTCACCTCCGCAAAGTCTTCCAGGCTTCAAGGAGGCATGGGCAAGAAAAGTTCTCGTTGCTCTTCAGAAGTCCCTTCTGGGTCTCATTAAAAAGAGTCTAGTCTAAAACACTCCAGGTTTGAGCCTTGGTCGTTTCCTTAAGCAGCTGGAAACAGGTTAGTCGCATTCAAACATTAATTCACATGCACATACACCGTAGATGTTTGTTAAGCATTTTACTGGGAGCTGTTAGGGATGCTCTGGCCCTGCAGCCCTGAGGGATGTCTGCTCTGTTTTATTTTTAATGTCTGGAGGAGCAGAGGAAATGGAATTCACATCCCAGCTTCATAGCTGTATGACAAGTTCATTGCTATGAGCCTCTAGTTTCTCATCTATAAAATGGGAGATAATAGAACTACTTTCCAGGATTGTCATGAAGATTAAATGAAATACAGTAGTCCCGCTTTATTCGAGGGAGAATGCATTCCAGGTCCCCCAATGGAGACTGTGGCTAGTACTGAACCCAATATGCACTATGTTTTTCTCTTATACAGTAGTGAGCAGGTGGCATAGACAGCGTGGATACGCTGGACGAAAGGATGATTCACATCCTGGGTGGGGATGAAGTGGGAAGGTTTGAGATTTCATCACATGATTCAAAATGGCACACAATTCAAAACTTGTGAAATGTTTGTTTCTGGAATTTTCCTTTTAATATTTTCAGACCATGGTTGACTGAGGGTAACTGAAACAGTGGGAAGCAGGACAGTGGATAAGGGGAGGACTCGTCCACTGTCTATTCAGCTGGCATCTATTAATGCACCTTTATTTTCATTTATTCATTTAGCAAATCTTTTGAGCATTTACTTTGTGCCAGAATGCAGAGATAAGTGACAGCCCACACCGTCCTTGCTCTAAAAGCTTACTAACTGGAGCAGGTGAAATCTGAAGTGCTTGTATGATGTGATAAAGATCAGTTTGTGGTGCCTGAAGAGCCCTTTTCTCAAATCGGTGAGTTCATCTGTCAGCTGGAGGAGTCATTCACAACAGGAATGGAGGGGGAGGTTTGCATTCCAGGTGCAGGGACAGCCTGTGCACAGGAACGTAGTCAGCTATCGCTAGAACATAATTCTGCTTGATTGGAATATCACAGGGCAGGAATGTAATGTATGAAGTTGAACTTGTGAGCAAAAACAGACTATGGTACATTATGTTCCAGTCATCTGATCCCTATCACCTTCTTCCTCCTGGTCCCAGCCTAAGCATCACCTCCTCCCGAAAACCTTCCCTGGTTAGTGGAAGTGCTCTTGCGTCTCCTATAGTGTTGGTGGTGGGCACCTGTAATGCCAGCTACTTGGGAGGCTGAGGCAGAGAATTGCTTGAACCAGGGAGGCCGAGGCTGGTCGTGGAGATCACTTCTTTTACATTGTCATGACTGGTTTAAGAATGTGGCTGAAGCTCTTGCAGACAGAAAGCTGTCTAAGCGCAGGGCTTATTGTGTCTCCAGCCCTCACTGTGGTCTTGGCACATAAAACTCTGGTGATTCTATCCCCAGTGCACAGAGTATCTCAATCAATAAACATTTGTTAAATGTACTAATAGAAGGCATAAGTGACCATTTCCTCGTGCACATACACAAATGGCTCCTAAGTAAGCATCTACATTTCTGTGGGGTTTTCCAGAATTATCCTGCATGGAACCATTTCTAATTGCAATTCCTCTGTCAAGAAATGGGACTCCCGTTGCTGGTTCTCTTCAGTCTTCACTTTAACTCTGCTAAAAACACTGACAAGTAATCGC
Source organism: Ateles fusciceps (assembly GCA_036589455.1). Lineage (NCBI taxonomy): Eukaryota > Metazoa > Chordata > Mammalia > Primates > Atelidae > Ateles > Ateles fusciceps. Next base: position 4,529,119 of record JAZHEH010002229.1, read on the forward strand.
TCTCCTAGAGCTTACGTTATCCAGTCTTATATCAGGGTGTTCTGTCCAGTTTGGATGACTTTACTTTAAAAATGATATGTATAAAATGAACAAGTCCCAAGGAAATAAGAAAAATATGTATTGACGAAATCAAAGGATTAGGGGAGGAGGAGATTAGGTGAAAATGTGACACGTCTTCATGAGGACCATCAGAACAGACACCTCTGGAATGTCTTTCCAGCTCAAGACCCCTTAACTGCCCGGCACTACATCCTCAGTTTGGGTCCTTAGCAGCCAGAACGACATCTTCCTCCTGGGCAGTGTAGATGATACCAGGGGTAGACCCCTGATCCATGCTAACTCACTCAGCTTCTCTCTCCTCCGATTTGAGATTAACACCAGAAAGTTGGGGTCTAGTCTGACAGAGAGGTCTGTTGAGTGGAGGGGGCTATTCTGTCTCCCACATGGATAGAGAGGCAGAGAAAGCTAGCCTACATAAAAGAAGGAAGCGACAGGTGTGTAAAGTAACTCAGAGACGGGGTGGTGGTTTCCAGGGTTCCATGCTGGGGCCTATTTCCCTCCTACATCAAGGTCTTGCTGCAGCTCCTCCTCCAAGCCCCCTGAGACACCAACTGTTGCAATGCAACAGCCTTCTTCCTGCTAAGTGAGCAGAAACCAGGTTCTGTTCTGTGCAACTACAGGCTTCTCTCTGGATAAGATTTCAGAGCCATTTCTGTTCAAGCTCATGCATGACAAAATAAGGACCTACATACCAGTGAATTTCCAACTGGAAATACAAAATCACTGTCTGACTACTAAGATCATAAATAAGGTCAGGAAGCCTCAGTCACTGGAGAGATTCAGAAAGATGAGCTGGATTAAGCACTCACTTTTCCCATAGCAAGAGGACGAACAATATTTCTTTTTTTTTACATGATGTCTTTTGGTTCAAAGCAGTGGCAAATGTGCATTGATTAATAGAGCAAAGGCCCACTTTTGTTTCATGATCTTACTGCAGAGCCTAGAAAGGGATTCGTGCAGTTAGGAACCTGGTAAATTATTCTGGTGGATGATGGTGGCAAGCACTGAAACAATTGCCTAGAAGACAGGCACAGATTTTTTTCTTTCATGCAGCTTAATTTATGACAGCATTTGGGAGTGGAGGAAATGAATTGCTCTTCTCAGGTGATTTGCAGTGTTTAAGGCTAGAGACTATTTTGGACTCCTCAGACAGAGGTGTTCAATACAACTGCTCACAACAGTTTTCTGAGCAGTTTTGGCAAATGTTTTCTGTGACATTCAAATTTTCTCCCTGTCAATCTGCTATGTATCATTTCCAGTACTTCACTAGATCAGGATCTATCAAGAAACTATTTTTATCCTTCTTCACCATCTACTTGTAGCAATGTAGTGTTATAAAAATTCAGGTCTATCCTCAAAGTTTTATTCCAAAGGGTCAGAAGAAAAATGTTTCTTAGTGTATGTCAATTTTGCTACCTTGCTTTCTTTTCAGAAATCGAGTCAGCTCATTTTTGATGAATGTATATTAAGATGTCCTCTTCTTAGCAGGGGATGGTGGTGCATATCTGTAATCCCAGCTACTCTGGGAGGCCGAGGCAGGAGGATCACTTGAGTCCAGGAGCTCAAGGCTGTAGTGTTCTATGTATGATCGCACCACGGCACTCCAGCTTGGGTGACAGAGCAAAACCCTGTTTCAAAAAAAATAAAAATAAAAAGAAGTCCCTTTTTTAAGAAAAAAAAAAAAAAAGGAATAGAATGATGATGGTAGGTGTATTAGTCCATTTTCATGCCGCTGATAGAGACACATCTGAGACTGGGCAATTTACAAAAGAAAGAGATTTAATGAACTTACAGTTCCATGTGACTGGGGAAGCCTCACAATCATGGCGGAAGGCAAGGAGGACCGAGTCATGTCTTACACAAATGGCAGCAGGCAAAGAGAGAGAGCACTTGTGCAGGTGAACTTCTTTTAAAACCATCAGATCTCATGAGACTTACTCACTATCATGAGAAAAGCACATAAAAAACTTGTCCCCATGATTCAATTACCTCCCACCAGGCCCCTCCCACAACATGTGGGAATTCAAGGTGAGATTTGGGTGGGGACATAGCCAAACCATATCAGTAGGTATGGGACAGTTGAGTTTTGTGCAGCATTCTGTTCATGCTGTGCACGTGTGGGAGTTTAATAAGCCTTTTCCATGGCAAAAGTGCATTACACTGGTGTGCAGTACCAAGGAAGAATGGAAGTCACTTCCTATAGACTTCCTCGTCTTAAAGAATTGGCCAGATAAATAGTTTAAGGGCTTTTAAATGACAAATTCCAGAACAACAAATTTCTAGGGTTTATTCAAATACTTTTACTTTAAGTCAACATTTTTTTATTAACTATTAAATGTAAAAATTTTTCATTTACTTATTTATTTTTGTTTTTTAGAGATGAGGCCTTGCTCTGTTGCCCAGCCTGGAGTGCAGTAGCACAGTCATCACTCACTGTAGCCTCTAACTCCTGAGGTCAAGCAATCCTCCTGCCTCAGCCTCCTGAGTAGCTGGGACTATAGGCTTGCACCACCACACCTGGCTAACTTTTTTTAAAAAAGTCTGTAGAGACCAGGGTCTCGCTATTTTGCCTATGCTTATCTCAGACTCCTGGCTTCAAGCAGTCCTCTCACTTCAGCCTTCCAAATTATAAACATCTTATATAGGGTTTATCTGATTTAGCAGTGGGTATGATTTCAAAGTTACGTGTAAATAAAGTGTATGTAATCACAATGAACTTGTAAAAATCCTCAGAAAATACAGTACTGGTACACAAGAAAATGTGTTTGTTCTGTCTGCAACTGACGTTGTATCTGGTGATTGTCTCCCAATAAACATTGAAGAGTTCCTATGTAGTACTTCACTGCAAGGTGAAGAAGGAATACTTTTCAACAGGACCCACCACCACCACGTGGTCCCTTTTGAGAAGCCCATGGACAAGGCCAGGGCTTCAGAAAATCACTGCATGAAATTTCAGACACTATTCATGGAGGAATTCACTTGTAAATGTGTTGGAAGCAGATGAAACAAAGGAACCAACTGTTGAATGTAAATTCATTTGTTCGTTAATCTGTTTATTCAATGATTCATTCATTCCTTCTTCATTCAATCATCAGATAATCCACGATCTCTAAAAAGCAGTAAATGTATTAGCTCCTCAGGTGAGTGTATACTAAATACATGGTAGAGCTGCTGTTTCCTAGAAAATAGCGTAGCGGGATTATAAGACATACACATCTCGATCCATCAGGTGGATTGGTTTGGCTCCATGCCATACTTTCCTTATCTTGGAGGCTCTCTCACAGGTGCAGTAAATGTCTCTTTTTGCTCCTTCTTTAAATATCTTGGGAATATTTTCAACCCACATTGACCGGCCTTAGACTAAACTCTATATTGTGTACCTAATTTTGCATAATATTTTATTGTAGGGCACCATAAACAGCTTCTTAGCTACAGGGGACGATACTTCAGGGAACTTCTTTTTCTCTTTTTTTGGAAACTTGAGCTCTGCTGCTGTGATCAGAGTTCTAATTTGTTCATTTGGTGTATCCCAGTCATTAAACTTTTTTTTTTCTCTTTCGTGAAATCATGCAACAGTGAAGATTTTTGTCTGGGCTGATGAGATCAAGCCACTAAACCGGTGCATTTCTCCTCTAATGTTTTATGCGGCTGGCATTCTCTTTCTTTCCCGCTCTAAGAAAGCTAGCCTGGGATGTTTTTCTTCCTTTAACCAGGGGCCTAGCAGAACTAACATGGACTAGAATTTAAAGGAGTTGGGCTATGCTCCTAGCTCTATCTTTTCTCTCTCACACTACTGTACCTTATGTTTGTGCAATTTCTCCGATTCCTTTGGGAGAAGATTCCAAGTTCATAGAAATGATCTTTTAAAGCTGTTTTCTTGGCTGTTTCGCTTCACAGTAATAGCACTATCCAATTCATACAGATGTGAATGGAGTGATGTTTCTAAGGGTCATGTCTACTTTTATACACTCACAAAAAACAAAATGTGCTGGTGAATGTGACTGTTACTTTACAGAATGTTGAGAACAGTAAGATCTGAAGTTTTGTTCAGCAGTTTCATGCCTGAGTTGATCCTGGAATCACTTCCCATGGTGGATACATGTAAGTCTCAGGAATTTGGCTGAGCTAAAATAAAGGGTAAGGTTGGGTTGTTAAAGGATTATCCCTCCTGCCCCTCTCTTCCTGACTTGCTTGCTTCTGTCCTTGATCCCCACCTTTTCTTCCTGCTGAGCACGTGGAAGACTGAGTCTGAAAAGGAAGACTGTGTCTCTTTGGAACAGATGACTCCTAATGGTGAGCAGGTGGTCTGAGGTCACTTGAATACCCAGGGCCATGCCCTGAATCTCTTGATGGTTTTTAGGCTGACATAGCTTCTTTGTAGGGAGGGAGGAGCTTAGGCTGCCAGAATCTGTTGGCCACCTGTGCCTGATAAGACTGCAGGGGTGATAACAGTTATGTTCTGGTAGCTTAGATCTCTTGTCCCGAGACCTCAGCAGTGCACTGGAACTGCCTCATTTTCTACGTGGACGTGTCTGTGTGGTTTTGGGGGAAACATATCTATAAAAGACATCTTGGAGGCAGCTGGGAAAATTTGAAGGTCTGTTGCTTATTAGATTATTGGAGGGGGCCGGGTGCAGTGGCTCACGCCTGTAATCCTAGTACTTTGGGAGTCCAAGTAGGTGGATCGCTTGAGGCCAGGAGTTCAAGACCAGCCTGACCAACATGGCAAAACCCCATCTCTACTAAAAATACAAAAATTAACCGGGTGTAGTGGTGGACACCTGTAATCCCAGCTGCTTGGGAGGCTGAGACAGGAGAATTGCTTGAGCCTGGGAGGTGGAGGTTTCAGGGAGCCAAGATCGCGCCATTGCACTCCAGCTGGGCAACAAGAGTGGGACTCCATCTCAGTATACATATATATGGGGGTATTGTTATTTTTTGTGCTCAATAGTACTAGTGTGGTTATAGAAGGTCCTTATTCTTAACAGATGCTGAGATATTTAGGGATAAAGTGTCATTTTTTTTTGTAATGTACTTTAAGTAGTTCAACAAAAATGAGTACAGATAGATCAAATGACAGATGAATAAAACGGGAAAATTTTAATACTTGATGAATCTAAATAATGTGTGTGTGTGTGTGTGTGTGTGTGTGTGTATGTTCATGGGACCATTTTCTCCACCTTTCTGTAAATATGAACATTTTCAAAATAAAATATGTCATTGCTCCAGCCAATGGCCTAGCATAATTCAGGCTTGAAAGGAAAATACTATGCCTATTTACTTTAGTTATTACAAAATAATTAGTCAGAGCAGGGAGAATGGCGTGAACTCTGACAAGTTGTCCTTAGGGAAGATGGAAATTCTTTGTCACAAAGGGCAGCACTTGTCATCGCTGGCTTCAGCTTCACTTAGTGCCATCTTCCAGATCCCACTGTGCCTAGGACAGAGTCCACCTTGGCTGCCCCTGTCCACCTCTGGCCACATCGCCGTCCCTCAAGTATGCTCGTTGGTGTGTGGCGGCCAGTCAACATACTTGTCTCAGGCTCCAGGATTCTTTTGATACAGGAAATCTATTTTTTTTTTTTTTTTAATTTATTTATTTATTGCATTTTAGGTTTGGGGGTACATGTGAAGAACATGGAAGATTGTTGCATAGGTACACACATGGCAGTGTGATTTTCTGCCTTCCTCCCCATCACCTATATCTGGCATTTCTCCCCATGCTATCCCTCCCCCAACTCCCCACCCCCCCACTATCCCTCCCCTTTTTTCCCCCGACAGACCCCAGTGTGTGATACTCCCCCTCCCTGTGTCCATGTGTTCCCATTGTTCAACACCCGCCTATGAGTGAGAACATGCGGTGTTTGATTTTCTGTTCCTGTGTCAGTTTGCTGAGAATGATGGTTTCCAGGTTCATCCATGTCCCTACAAAGGACACGAACTCATCGTTTTTGATGGCTGCATAATATTCCATGGTGTATATGTGCCACATTTTCCCTGTCCAGTCTATCATCGATGGGCATTTGGGTTGGTTCCAGGTCTTTGCTATTGTAAACTGTGCTGCAATGAACATTCGTGTGCATGTGTCCTTATAGTAGAACGATTTATAGTCTTTTGGATATATACCCAGTAATGGGATTGCTGGATCAAATGGAATTTCTATTTCTAGGTCCTTGAGGAATCGCCACACCGTCTTCCACAATGGTTGAACTAATTTACACTCCCACCAACAGTGTAAAAGCGTTCCTATTTCTCCACATCCTCTCCAGCATCTGTTGTCTCCAGATTTTTTAATGATCGCCATTCTAACTGGCGTGAGATGGTATCTCAATGTAGTTTTGATTTGCATTTCTCTAATGACCAGTGATGATGAGCATTTTTTCATATGTTTGTTGGCTTCATGTATGTCTTCTTTTGTAAAGTGTCTGTTCATATCCTTCGCCCACTTTTGAATGGGCTTGTTTGTTTTTTTCTTGTAAATGTGTTTCAGTTCTTTGTAGATTCTGGTTATCAGCCCTTTGTCAGATGGGTAGACTGCAAACATTTTTTCCCATTCTGTTGGTTGCCGATTCACTCTAATGACTGTTTCTTTTGCTGTGCAGAAGCTATGGAGTTTGATTAGGTCCCATTTGTCTATTTTGGCTTTTGTTGCCACCGCTTTTGGTGTTTTGGTCATGAAGTCCTTGCCTACACCTATGTCCTGAATGGTTTTGCCTAGATTTTCTTCTAGGGTTTTTATGGTGTTAGGTCTTATGTTTAAGTCTTTAATCCATCTGGAGTTAATTTTAGTGTAAGGTGTCAGGAAGGGGTCCAGCTTCTGCTTTCTGCACATGACTAGCCAGTTTTCCCAACACCATTTATTAAACAGGGACTCGCTTCCACATTGTTTGTTTTTGTCAGGCTTGTCAAAGATCAGGTGGTTGTAGATGTGTTGTGTTGCGTCGGAGGTCTCTGTCCTGTTCCATTGGTCTATATCTCTGTTTTGGTACCAGTACCATGCTGTTTTGATTACTGTAGCTTTGTAGTATAATTTGAAGTCCGGGAGTGTGATGCCTCCAGCTTTGTTCTTTTTGCTTAGAATTGACTTCGCTATGCGGGCTCTCTTTTGGTTCCATATGAAGTTTAAGGTGGTTTTTTCCAGTTCTTCAAAGAAGGTCATTGGTAGCTTGATAGGGATAGCGTTGAATCTGTAAATTACTTTGGGCAGTATGGCCATTTTGACAATATTGATTCTTCCTAGCCATGAACATGGAATATTTCTCCATCTGTTTGTGTCCTCTCTTATTTCATTGAGCAGTGGTTTGTAGTTCTCCTTGAAGAGGTCCTTTACGTTCCTTGTTAGTTGTATTCCTAGGTATTTTATTCTCTTTGTAGCAATTGTGAATGGCAGTTGGTTCTTGATTTGGCTGTCTTTAAGTCTGTTATTGGTGTATAGGAATGCTTGTGATTTTTGCACATTGATTTTATATCCTGAGACTTTGCTGAAGTTGCTTATCAGTTTCAGGAGATTTTGGGCTGAGACGATGGGGTCTTCTAGATATACAATCATATCGTCTGCAAATAAAGACAATTTGACTTCCTCCTTTCCTATTTGAATACCCTTTATTTCTTTTTCTTGCCTGATTGCTCTGGCTAGAACTTCCAGTACTATATTGAATAAGAGTGGTGAGAGAGGACATCCTTGTCTAGTGCCCGATTTCAAAGGGAATGCTTCTAGTTTTTGCCCATTCAGTATGATATTGGCTGTTGGTTTGTCGTAAATAGCTTTTATCGTTTTGAGATACGTTCCGTCAATACCTAGTTTATTGAGAGTTTTTAGCATAAAGGGCTGTTGAATTTTGTCAAAGGCCTTCTCTGCATCAATTGAGATAATCATGTGGTTTTTGTCTTTGGTTCTGTTTATGTGGTGGATTATGTTTATAGATTTGCGTATGTTGAACCAGCCTTGCATCCCCCGGGATGAATCCTACTTGATCATGGTGGATAAGCTTTTTGATGTGCTGTTGCAATCGGTTTGCCAGTATTTTATTGAAGATTTTTGCATCTATGTTCATCATGGATATTGGCCTGAAGTTTTCTTTTCTTGCTGAGTCTCTGCCAGGTTTTGGTATCAGGATGATGTTGGTCTCATAAAATGATTTAGGAAGGATTCCCTCTCTTTGTATTGTTTGGAATAGTTTCAGAAGGAATGGTACCAGCTCCTCTTTGTATGTCTGGTAGAATTCGGCTGTGAACCCATCTGGACCTGGGCTTTTCTTGGGTGGTAGGCTCTTAATTGCTGCCTCAACTTCAGCCCTTGTTATTGGTCTATTCAGGGTTTCGACTTCTTCCTGGTTTAGGCTTGGGAGGATGCATGTGTCCAGGAATTTATCCATTTCTTCCAGGTTTACTAGTTTATGTGCATAGAGTTGTTTGTAATAATCTCTGATGATGGTTTGAATTTCTGTGGAATCTGTGGTGATATCCCCTTTATCATTTTTTATTGCATTTATTTGATTATTTTCTCTTTTCTTTTTTATTAATCTGGCTAGTGGTCTGTCTATTTTGTTGACCTTTTCAAAAAACCAGCTCCTGGATTTGTTGATTTTTTGAAGAGTTTTTCGTGTCTCTATCTCCTTCAGTTCTGCTCTGATCTTAGTTATTTCTTGTCTTCTGCTAGGTTTTGAGTTTTTTTGATCTTGCTCCTCTAGCTCTTTCAGTTTTGATGATAGGGTGTCAATTTTAGATCTCTCCTTGCTTCTCATGTGGGCATTTATTGCTATATACTTTCCTCTAGAGACTGCTTTAAATGTGTCCCAGAGATTCTGGTATGTTGTGTCTTCATTCTCGTTGGTTTCAAAGAACATCTTTATTTCTCCCTTCATTTCATTGTTTATCCAGTCAACATTCAAGAGCCAGTTGTTCAGTTTCCATGAAGCTGTGTGGTTCTGAGTCAGTTTCTGAATTCTGAGTTCTAACTTGATTGCACTGTGGTCTGAGAGACTGTTTGTTATGATTTCTGTTCTTTTGCATTTGCTGAGGAGTGATTTACTTCCAATTATGTGGTCAATTTTAGAGTAGGTGCGATGTGGTGCTGAGAAGAATGTATATTCTGTGGATTTGGGGTGGAGAGTTCTGTAAATGTCTATTAGGTTTGCTTGATCCAGGTGTGAGTTCAAGTCCTGGATATCCTTGTTAATTTTCTGTCTTGTTGATCTGTCTAACATTGACAACGGGGTGTTCAAGTCTCCCACTATTATTGTGTGGGAATCTAAGTCTCTTTTTAAGTCATTGAGAACTTGCCTTATGTATCTGGGTGCTCCTGTATTGGGTGCGTATATATTTAGGATCGTTAGCTCTTCTTGTTGCATTGATCCTTTTACCATTATGTAATGTCCTTCTTTGTCTCTTTTGATCTTTGTTGGTTTAAAGTCTATTTTATCAGAGATGAGAATTGCAACTCCTGCTTTTTTTTGCTCTCCATTTGCTTGGTAAATCTTCCTCCATCCCTTTATTTTGAGCCTTTGTGTATCTCTGCATGTGAGATGGGTTTCCTGGATACAGCACAGCGATGGGTTTTGGCTTTTTATCCAGTTTGCCAGTCTATGTCTTTTAATTGGGGCATTTAGTCCATTTACATTTAGGGTTAATATTGTTATGTGTGAATTTGATCCTGCCATTTTGATGCTAGGTGGCTGTTTTGTCTGTTAGTTGATGCAGTTTCTTCATTGTGTTGATGGTCTTTACTGTTTGGTATGTTTTTGGAGTGGCTGGTACTGGTTGTTCCTTTCTACATTTAGTGCCTCTTTCAGGAGCTCTTGTAAAGCAGGCCTGGTGGTGATGAAATCTCTGAGTACTTGCTTGTTCGCAAAGGATTTTATTTTTCCTTCACTTATGAAGCTCAGTTTGGCTGGATATGAAATTCTGGGTTGAAAGTTCTTTTCTTTAAGGATGTTGAATATTGGCCCCCACTCTCTTCTGGCTTGTAGGGTTTCTGCTGAGAGATCTGCTGTGAGTCTGATGGGCTTCCCTTTGTGGGTAACCCGACCTTTCTCTCTGGCTGCCCTTAGCATTTTCTCCTTCATTTCAACCCTGGTGAATCTGACGATTATGTGCCTTGGGGTTGCTCTTCTTGAGGAATATCTTTGTGGTGTTCTCTGTATTTCCTGGACTTGAATATTGGCCTGCTTTCCTATGTTGGGGGAAGTTCTCCTGGATAATATCCTGAAGAGTATTTTCCAGCTTGGATTCATTCTCTCCTTCACATTCAGGTACACCTATCAAACGTAGATTAGGTCTTTTCACATAGTCCCATATTTCTTGGAGACTTTGTTCATTCCTTTTTACCCTTTTTTCTCTACTCTTTCCTTCTCGTTTTATTTCATTGAGTTGATCTTCGACCTCTGATATCCTTTCTTCTGCTTGGTCAATTCGGCTGTTGAAACTTGTGTATGCTTCGCAAAGTTCTTGTGTTGTGTTTTTCAGCTCCATCAATTCACTTACATTCCTCTCTAAGTTGGTTATTCTCATTAGCATTTCGTCAAATCTTTTTTCAAGGTTGTTAGTTTGTTTGCATTGGGTTAGAACATGTTCTTTTAGCTCACAGAAGTTTCTTACTACCCACCTTCTGAAGCTTGATTCAGTCATTTCATCACACTCATTGTCCATCCAGCCTTGTTCCCTTGCTGGTGAGGAGTTGTGATCCCTTGTAGGAGGAGAGGCGTTCTGGTTTCGGGTGTTTACCTCCTTTTTGCGCTGGTTTCTTCCCATCTTTGTGGATTTATCTATGTGTGGTCTTTGTGGTTGGTGATTTTCAGATGGGGTCTCTCAGTGGACGTCCCGTTTGTTGATGATGAAGTTATTTATTTCTGTTTCTTAGTTTTCCTTCTAACAGTCTGGCCCCTCTGCTGTAGGACTGCTGAGGTCCTCTCCCGGCCCTGCTTGCCTGGGGGATCACCTGCAGCAGCTGCAGAACAGTAACGGTTGCTGCCAGTCTCTTCTTCTGCTATCTTTGTCCCAGAAGAATACCCGCCAGATGTCCGTCTGAGCACTCCTTTGTGAGGTGACTCGTTGGATATGTGGGGGATCAGGGAGCTGCTTGAGGAGACAGAGTTTCCTTTATAGGAGCTCAAGTGCTGAGCTGTGAGCTCCGTTGTTCATTCAGAGTTGCTGGGCAGGTACGTTTAAGTCTGCTGCAGCAGAACTCATAAACCCCTTTTTTCCCCCAGGTGCTCTGTCCCGGGGGAGTTAGGGCTTTATTTATGAGTTTCCCTGGTGCTGCTGCCTTTTTCTCAGGGCTGCCTTGCCCAGCGATGAGGCAGCCTAGTCACTGTTTGCCTACAGAGGCTTTGCTGAGCTGCTGTGGGCTCCGCCCAGCTGCCGTATGAACTTCCCTGCAGTCCTGTTTATACCGGTGTAGTGAGAACTGCCTGGGCAATGGCAAACTCCCTCTGTAGCGGCAGACTGCCTCAGTAATGGCGGACGCCCCCTCCCCCCACAGAGCTGGGCCGTCCCGGGCTCAGCTGTGCTTGCTGTGAAACTCTCGATCCAGAGCGTTTCCGTTGGCTGTTTTTTTGTGGGGGTGGGACCAGCCGAGCCTGATCACCTGGCTCCCTGCCTCAGAGTCTCCCAGGTGTCCCAGCTGCCTGTTGAAAAGGCGCCGGGATCTGTGTGATTTCCCGTGCGGCGACCCACTGCGCCGGCTGAAACCGCGGGCGCGGAGATTCGTGGCGTTTTTTTGCCCGGGAAATCTCCTGGCCTGGCTGCCTGTTTCAGTCCCCTTTTTTAATCAGATGAATGGGCGGCTCTGCCTTCCCGGAGCTCCAATTGCCAGCTAAAACGGCACCCGGACCCACGTATTTTGTATGGGGGAACCGCTGTGCCGGGACGCCGCCCAAAACAGCAGCGCCGGCGAAAACAGTCGCGCCAGCAAAAACTGCTGCGCCGGCCAAACCAGCCGCGCTGGCGACCCGTGGGGCTTCTCCCCCCTGGGAATCTCCTGGTCTGTGGGCAATAAAAATCTGTCTGGCAATGCGGCGTCCACTCACCCTCCGCGCTTTCACTGGGAGCTGCAATCCTCAGCTGCTCCTAATCGGCCATCTTGGATCCCCTCTCAGGAAATCTATTTTTTTCAGAGATTTAGATTTTAAATAGTTTAATGTTGCACCCTAAAAATAAACATATGCTGGATTTGGGGACCACTTGCCTTACCCGGGAGTGGGCAGGTGGTGTAGATACTTAGTCTGCAAAATAGACGGTTTTTAAAGGACTCGTTGGCCTATAATGCAGATTGCGTTTCGTGTACTTGGTCTTCTGAATGCTGGCATCTTATCTTCCTACTGTATTTTGCATCTTTCCTGACCAACTCTCATTTATGCTCAGATGTTCTGTCCTTCCGCCCAAATACCAAGACTTAGGATGATGAGGGAATGGGGGAAGCCCTTTTGAGGGCTGCTCTGGGGAAAGTTGCTCTATCACTGCTCCCTGGAGAAGGATGGGTTTGTGGCAAGAGAGGGAGAATCAAATGGGCCTCTTGGTCTCCTTCCTCACTCTGTACTCCGGCCTTAGACTATGGAGGATTTCCATTTGCCTTCAGCTGCCTAGAACTCTTGGTAGGATTCACCTTGTGAGTGACTCATCTCTAGGAGGGTGTTGCTATGCTGTTTGTGGATAGAGAGAGACGTTAAGGTGCAGAGTTATGAAGAGATTACACGGGGGCTCAATCGGAGATAATATTGCTTTTGTCTCAACGTGAAAATGTGAGAACTGGAGGCAATATTGTAAGTTACGGGGTTACCCTTGTTAAACAGGGGAAGCTCTACTTCTTAAGAATAAGAAAAAGGGAGGTCAGCTATAATGGAACAGAGAAAGCAGAAATACTACGGTGTTAAAGAGCAAGTATTCGTTGTGCTGGGAGTGGGAGCCATGGATTGGTTTTGGAATGAAATACACACAAGGTTGGAGGAAGGAGTATTGAGTGGAAGGCAAGAGTGGAGTTTCAATTTCAAGCAGTGTTTGTGAGAGGAGGCCTGTGTGACCGTGCTAACCGTGAAGGGGGAGATGATGGCTACTCCCGAAGCTGCCCTGAGCATGTGTGCAGTTGTCTGAGTTGAATGGAAGCGCTCATTGCTGCACACACACTCAGGAGTGGGATATCAGAGTTGTAGTGTCCTGAGGGACAAACTCTAAGGTGAGCACCATGTACCCACTCTGGTGTTCATGCCCTTCAATAATCACCCCGCCCTGAGTGTGGGTGGGGCCTGTGACTAACTTCTAAGCAACGGAATACGGTGTGTAATGGGATGTCACTTACGGAATTACGTTATGTTACATGAGATTCCATTTTGCTGGCAAATTCACTTCAGACCTTCTCTCTCCCTCGTCAGCATTGGTGAAACAGTGGCCATGTTGGGAGGCCCATGTGGCAAAGGATAGCAGGTGGCCTTTAATAATTGAGGGCAGCCTCTGACCAAGAGCCAGCAAAACTCTGAGGCTCTCAGTCCTACAACCACAGTCAACAACCCTGCAAGCAGAAAAGCAAATCCTTCCCCTGGCTGACACCCTGGATGGAGCAGCCCTGGCTGCTTTCTTGATGTCAGCTTTGTGATACCCTAAACAGAGGACCAGCTAAGCTGTACTCAGATCCCTAATTCACAGAAACTGTGAGATAACACATGTGTCTCGTTGGGTTTGTGATATTTCCTAGATAGCAATAGATCACTAATACAAGACAAATCGGTCAGGATTCACAGAAGCAGAACCACAAGACATATAGAACTCCCTTAACCAAAATATACTTTCATTTTTTTCTTAAAGTTAGATAGCCTCTAATTCTTTGCCTTCAATAAAACTTAAAAAGGAAATAAATAAATTATCAAAAATAAAATTTGATAATAGAGCACTATGTAATTTTTTTAATAGACTATTTTTCAGAGCTCTTTTAAATTCATAGCAAAATTGAGCAGGAAGTACAGAGATTTCTCGTATTTCCCCCCACCCCGGCACATGCATAGTCTTTCCCATTTTTAACGTCACCCACTAGACGGGTCCATTTGTTTCAACTGATGAGCCTGCACTGACACATCATTATCAGCCAGAGTGCATAGTTTACACCAGGGCTTACTCTTGGTGGCACACATTCTATGGGTTTCTACAAATGTGTAATGACACGTATCCACCATTACAGTATCAGACAGAATAGTTTGACTACCCTACAAATTTTCCGTGCTGTACCTGTTCATCCCTCTCTCCCCTCAAACCCTCTCTGACAACCACGAATCTTTTTCCATAGCATTGCCTTTTCCGGAATGTCAGTTAGTTGAAGTCAGATAGTAGGCAGCTTTTTCACATTGGCTTCTTTCACTTAGTAACATGCATTTAAGGCTCCTGCACATCATTTCATAGCTTGATAGCTCAGTTATTTTCAGCATTGAATAACATTTTATTGTCTAGCTGTATCACAGTTTATTTATCCATTTACCACTGAAGGACATCATGATTACTTTTGTGTTTTGTTAATTACGAATAAAGCTTCTATAAACAAACATTCATGTGTAGATTTTGTGTGAACATTAGTTTTCAACTCCTTTGGGTAAATGCCAAAGAGTTAGATTGCTGGATTGATCTCTTTAATTTTTGATATGTAAGTAGGAATGAGCTTAACACATTGAGTGAAATTTCCATAAGAAAATTTCTTACATTTGTATCATCTAATTTACTTCAAAATGTTTTTTCAAAATTTATACCTGTAGCAACAAAAAATAAGAATAGGACTGATGCTATAAGAATAGGATTGATGCTAAACTCTCTCATTCTAGCAGTATGTATGACACATGAACTACTTAAAAAAATTTTCATCCATTTTGTTAGGAGATGCATTCTAATAATTTTATGTTAAATAATTATCAAACTTGTGAGAAGTTTGCATAATTTTCATTTTTAAGTACTAATAAAAACTGAAATGGTAACCCAATTCAGAAGACATTTTTGAACACTTAAATACTTATGGACACAGAAAATTAAATAATTGAATTTCCATTCCTATACCTAATTTTTGTCTCCTAGAAGTATGATGTATGGCCATGGTGCTTCACGGAGAAGTATATAAGAGAGAAAAAGGAATGATATAAAATTGCTTGCTGCTGAAGAAAATTATTATTTATGTATTTTAAAATAGATTATTGTCGGTATCAAATAACTATGGTAGTTAAGTTTCTTAAATAGATTCAAAAAGTAATACAGTGGCTTTATTTTAAAATATTAATATTTGTAAATTCTGAAAATTGTATCTTAGAACTTTCAAATTTATTATGAAAAAATCAGAATGAATGAAAACATTAAAACATGATACGTTTTTCAGAAGTCTTTGATGGAGGGTTTGAAGACCTCTGATAAACCCTTCCAACGTCCCTGTTCTTGGCACTGTAAATTTTCTGCTTAAGCCCTAGCCCTCTGCTTCCTCACATGCCGCCAGCATTAAACAACAGGCAGCAGCAGTCGTGGAAGTCAAGTCACCCCATAGTGAGCGAATTTTCTGGTAAAGCCAGGGAGAAATGGGATAATTCCCTCAGCACTGAGGTCAAACTACGGGTTCTATAAAAGGTAATTTATCAAATAGTTTTTTAGAAGAAATGTCAGCACATCACTGAATGAGTAAGTCACTGTCTCTCACTTTTCTTTACTCACAAATAATAATAATAATCGGAACCTGCAGTTCTACACGTAACCTACATACACTGAGAGAGAATATAGTAGAGTGATTAAGATGACGGACTTAATTAGTCACTGCGGAGTTTGAATCCCACTACCTACTTTCTACCTGGGCTTTGGGGAATCTAGTCAGCCTCCCTGAACCTATTTTTCCTTTTCTATAAAATGACAGTTCCAGTTCAGAGAGTTGTCGAACGTATTTTGAGATAATGCATCCAAAGGGCTGAATATGGTCCTGGTGTTTGGAAGGTGGCCAGTTAGTGACAGCTTTGATTACTATTAGGTTATCACTGTTGAAAGTCTTGACTTACAAAAGGAATCTTATGAAAGGGGTTCATTATAGGACCCTTTCAAAGAGAGAGCTTCTCTGATGTATGTGAAATATAATTTGACTCTCTAAAATAAGGCAGGGTGGTAAGTAGTATGAGCAAGCTGTTACTGTGTAATGCTTCCTGGCAACTTACCCTGAGCTGGTCGCTATGTCTCATATGTATTAAAACATGACTATGCACTCCATGAATAAGTACAATTTTGATTTGTCAATTAAAATTTTAATTTAAATAAAGTCTTAGTGGTTTAAAACAATAGTACAAACATTTAAAGCCTGGGTTCTCCTCATGTCTGTTAATATATAATACATTTGGCCAAACCCAAGTCAAAGGGCAAGGTAGTACTCTGTCTACCATGAAACCGTGGCAATGTGCAGATATATAGTAAGGAGTAAATATTTGGTCCAATAATGCAGTCTACCACAAGGGTAGAGAAACAGAATTAACCTTTAGGACACACTTGAATTCTCATCTTGGGGTCGCCAGTTCCACTGATGTCATAGACCAAGTCTCTTATCCAGCGTGGCCAACATTACCTTTTATGTTCAATTAAGGGTTTCGGCAAGATTACATCCTGAATCTTTTCCACCACTAAACTTTCAATGTGTCTAAGATTTATTTACAACGTCTTAGGAAATGTATTACTCTGTTAATGAGAGTTATTGAGAAAAGTAGCCAAATCTGAATGCCCTCTTCACTTTATAGTGGAAAAAGCCCACTACTTTACCTCGATCCTAAATCACTGGAAATGGACACATATGATAAAAGAGTTCCTTTTTTTCTTACCACTCTTTCTCCTTTTTTTTCTTTTAGTACATTGACTAAAAATATATTGACTAAATCTCTTTTGATTAGTTACGTTGAACACTACAACTTGGTGGATTTAGTGTTTGCATTTCAAAGCTTTGGAAATGAGAGGAATGACCACTTGGATTTCTAATTAAAGAGCCTGAGAATTTCTGTTAGACCCAGGAGCACCTGGTTCTGGGATAACATTTTCCAGAGAGCAGAGGAAACAGAAGAGGCAACCAGGAGACCACTCTGGTTTTCACTGGTTTGTTAACCTATGACAACTATAGGGGTTAGAATAAGTTTCTTAAAAAGGAAGTTGCACCACTGTTGAAGCCACTTGAAAGCTCATTGGCTTTCAAATACACCCGTGTAACGCATGGATTTTGTGGAGAGTAGCTCTCTATAGATTGAGCAGATAGAATCAATCTGGCTGAGACCTTTTCCTAGAGGTAAGGAGGATGACAGAAATAGAGAAATTTTAAGAGCCAGGTGCAGTGGTTCACATGTCTAGTCCCAGCTACTCAGGAGGCTGAGGTGGGAAGATCCCTTGAGTTTATGAGTTTGAAGCTGTGATGAGCTATGATTCTGCCATTGCACGCCAACCTGGCCGCCAGAGACCCCATTTCTTATAAAAGAAAAGAGAGAGAGAGAGAAACTTTGAAAGGTTCTTGGGAGGTGCAGGTCCTGGGAGTTGCCACTTTAAGAACAATTGATGAGGGAAGCTACTGTAGCCTCGGATGTAGAGTTCTTTGTTCTGCCATTGGAGATTCCTAGTGAACAGAGTTGTCTCTGCTATTGCAGCATGAGCTCCCTTTCATTAGGTACTCATCAAAAATCTTTTTGTTTTCTTTCTTACTGCACAGAGGTATTATAATTTCCCACCTGGCAATCTATAGATGTCAGAAGGCGAGATGAGAACTATTGAATAATTTATTCATAGGACGCTTACGTTTTTGTGTGATTCTCAGAGTGCCATTGAAGTTTGTGAACTTTGGAAACAAAGGCCTTATCACAACATATCTCTACAAATGATCCTTGAAAAACAAGGGGGTTAGGGGCACACACCTTTCACATAGTAAAAAAACTGCATGTGACATTTGACTTCCCCAAAACTTAAACACGAGTAGCCTACAGTTGATGGGAGCCTAACTGACAGCATGAACAGTCAATTAATATGTATTTCATGTGTAATGTTTATTATATACTGTGTTCTTACAATAAATTAAGCTGGAGGAAAGAAAATGTTATTAAGAGGATCTCAAGGAAAATAAAATATATTTACTCTTCATTAAATGGAAGTGGATTATCATAAAATTCTTCATCCTTGTCATCTTCACCTTGAGTAGGTTGAGGAGGAGGAGGAGGAGAACGGGTTGGTCTTGATGTCTCAGGGGTGGCAGAGGCGGAATGAAATCTGTGTATAAGTGGACCTTGAAGTTCTAACCCGGGTTGTTCAAAGGTCACCTGTATAATATGTCGACTATATAAAGTTCAAAAACTAGCAAAACCAATCTATGGTGATAATGATTCGAAGAGTAGGTATACTTGGGTGTATGGACTGGGAAGAGGTGTGTGGAAGCCTTCTTTCTGGGGTGGTGGAAATTCTATCATTATCTGGGTGGTAATGTATCTGTGTGTAAAACGGTGTGCATGTATGTAAAAGGGTATGTGTGTATGTAAGAATTCATCAAGTGCTTGGCTAGATATGTTATACCACAATTTAAAAATCTCTTAAAAATGTGGTATTTAGGGGGAGGAAGCCACTCTGCATACAGACATCGATCCTTGATGGATCAGTTGTTTATACAGGATGATGACCACCTAGGACCTATGGAAATCGGAACTGGAAAATGAGAACTCTGCTGCCTTTGTTGGTGGTGCTATTCCATTAAGGTCTTGAATAGTGAGATAACTCTTAAACATAATCTCATTTGTTTTGGACATCTAGATGTTTCTAAATGGAAGCACATCTTATTTTCCCTTTTAAAAGAAATGCTGCCTTTCATATCTTTTTACAAATTAAACTCATTGATTTAGGTGCTGCTTTACTGCAGTGTAATTTCTGAAGAGCATATGCTTAGAGAAAACCAGAGGTTTTGGCTATTTAAGTAAAAAAAAAACAAAACACTATGGCCATGGTAAAAATAATCAGGACTTTGTATATGACTCTCTACCATTCCTTGCCATTATTTTACTACTTACTAGTTTTCCCCCAAAAGATGACAAAGGGAGCAGAATAATAGTGAAGCACAGTCGGTTCATTTAAAAGTTTTAATCTATGTTAGTTGCAAATTTTTATGAGAGGCAGCATAAACTAAGGTTCGAGGGTTTTTCCCTATTTGTATTTCCATGTGTTAATTCCAAGTAGTCTAACCAAATTATTGTCACATACCATTAAATTTTCGCATGAAAAAGTTATTTTTTAACCTTTTTTTTTTTTTGGTAGAGACAGGGTCTACCTCTCATCCTGCCTGGAGTGCAGTGGTGCAATTCTAGCTCACTGCAACCTTGAACTCCTGGGCTCAAGCAATCGTCCTGCTTCAGCTTCTGAGTAGTTGGGACTACAGGTGTGCACTACCCCGCCCAGTTAATTTTTTATTTTTTGGAAGGAACTCAGATGAGGACTCCAGAACTGGAGGTGGAGAGCATTTCAGGGGTTGGGAAGTAAGAAAGGGGAACAGCTGGGTGTGGTGGCTCAGCACTTGGGGAGGCCAAGGTGGGCAGATGACTTGAGTTCAGGAGTTCAAGACTAGCCTGGCCAACATGGCAAAAACCTGTTTCTAATAATTAGCCTGGCATGGTGGTGTGCACCTGTAATCCCAACTACTGAGGAGGATGAGGCAGGAGAATTGCTTGAACCTGCGAGGCAGAGGCGGAGGTTGCAGCGGGCAGAGATGGCGCCAGTGCATGCCAACTTGAATGACAAAGTGAGACTCCATCTCAAAAAAAGGGAAGAGGAGCAGATGGAAGAGAAAGAGTGGGAGAGTGTCCCAGGAAGGATGTTGTGGAGGGGGGAATCTTACTTCATCTCCAAAGCACGTAGAGATCATCTAATGTTTTGAGGTTATTCACTCCTCTTTGTTTTCTACTCTATGAGCACAAATAGTCTCGAGTTTAGCAGGAAGTGCTTTATTCCATTTGAAACACTATTGTGTAACTTGCTCAGCATTTTTCACGTGCTGCTAAGGATAGTATAGGATATCAATTATTCTTCAAAGTGAATTCAGAGTGTGTCTGTAGGTTCATGAGTATTCAGGCTATGAACTGGATGCATATTTTATCCTTCACATTAAAAGTGGCATTGTCCAGGTAAGCTTCCTTAAGTGAGGTTTTAGGGGAAACTGAGTGCCCCAGGAATTAATTTTCAGTCCTTCATTTTCTAAGACAGTTCCCCACCTTCTAAGACGTTAATTTGCTGCCTGAGTTGCCACTACATTTGTTCCTATGTTCTTTCCGTATATATGAATTCCTTATTCTTAAATATTCACAAATACACTCATGTAATCCAAATAATTTCCTTGATAATAACTAGTCAGCTAGACAGAGTATACTTTTGAATTATGTAACATATATGCATTTATCTTGTTTGACAAATTACCATTAGACAAGGAAAATCAATTATTCCAGAGATATTTTAATGAGCTGTCTTGAAAATACACTTCTCATTGAAGTATAATATCCAAAATGAAATGAACATAAATTATAAGTGTACAGCTTGATGAATTGTTACAAAATGAATATACCCTTGTTTACTGCATCCAGAGCTAGAAATAGAATATTACTGGCGTGTAAGTTATTTTTTTAGATACCACTTTACAGGAGATCTTACTAATTTTACAATAATCAAAAAAGCCACAGGCTTTCCCTCTGAAGCAAAGGTCACTGCCTGCAGAGATAAACAGTGTTTCAAAGAAAAATCTAAGTGTATCCTGTTTTTTATAAAGAAGCCGTGTCTGCTAGAGCCTGGCATTTTGTCAGGATGATCAAGATAGTTTTCATACATTCTAATCCGTGCATCATGTGAAAAATGGGATGTCATCATGCTTCTTGGAAGCTCTAGGTTTACTTTGTAATTTTAATAACTCTTTGCAAGAGCTGACTTCCAGGCAAGATCTCTGCTGAAATTCCCATATGTTACGTGTGTTTACCTGCTTTTCCACTAGATACCTTAATATTTCAGTCATGGTTATTTTAAAGTTTCCGTCTGGTAACATCAGGTTGTCTCTGCATCTGGTTGTATGGCTGTATTTCTTCACAATGAGCTGGATTTTCCTTCCTTTTTTTTTCTTTGCATATCTGAAAATATATGATTGAATACTGTCTATTGTGTGTAAAAGAACAGAAGAGACTGAGGTATACATTATCGATATCCAAAAGTGGACACACATCTTTTTGTGTCAGGCCATTAGTGGAGGCTTGAGTCAATCTAGCGGGTAATTGATTTGGGTTTGAGTTTGTTGGACTGCATCTTCTAACTTTCCCCCAGCAGCAATTGACCTTTGCCTATATCCTGGAGGCAGGGCACGTCCTACATCATCCTCAGAGTGAGCTGAAGTTTATCCTATTCCTACCCCAGAAGCAATAGACTTTTTTTCCCTTGGCCCTAGAATAAGGGAGTTTGCTGTCCAGTGGCTTAAGACTTTTGCTTTCTGTGAGGGTTGAGAAAGTAGACAGGGCTTTATGCCGGTCCTCAGCAGCAACTATCTGATCACCTACCACAAGCTTATGTTGCCTGGAGCGGCTCTTTCTGTCTTTTGCCCTGCCCCAATTCTTCTCATGAGCTACTTTCTGGAGGCTCAGGGGAAATAATTTGTGCATGAGTGCAAGCTCCCCTGTGGCTGAGACATCTACCTATTCCAAACTGACACATTACTCTGTATTTTGCCTGTAAGGATTCATTAGAAACGGAGCTGATCCCTTGTTACTCATTGGTATGGAAGCTTCCTTTTTCATTCATCCTCTGCTAAAGGTAAAGCAGATGATGTGTTTCATATTAATTTGGGAGTGCTTGGCACTTGAATTCAGTTTGTTTGCCTTGCAACAACCTCAGCTCTTGATGGGCTCAATAAATAACCGTTTTGTTGACTGCCCAGATTTCTCTTGCAATATTCTCTTGAGGCTTTTTGCATCCTAAGCAGAACTAGAACTTTCAGTAGCCATGGCCCACCCTAGGGTCGCAGGTTAGCCTAGTGAAGATAGAAAAGGAAGACAGGAAGATAGGAGACATTACTAGTATTTTGATAATTGCTTGTAAAAGGGGAGCAGCAGACAGACTGACATATCCAACACAGTTCCAGGAGTAAACTTTTACTGGGTAAGTTGTTCTCGGTTACTATCCTGCCTGTATCATAGTGTCATCTCTGTTTCTTATAGTTTGTGCCTGTCATTATAAAAACATACATTTCAGAACAAGAAGGAGTGGGAGTGGGGAACATTTGATGCTTCCCTTCTTGAATGCTGTCTAGTCCCTCTCCCTCCTCCTCTTCCTCCTCCTCCTCTTCCTCCTCCTCCTCTTCTTCCTCTTCTTCTTCTTCCTCCTCCCCTTTCCCTCTTCCTCTTCTTTTTCCCCTTCCTCTTCTTTTTCCCCTTCCTCTTCTTCCTCATCTTCTTCCTCTTCTACTCTTCCTCCTCTTCTTCCTTCTTTCTTGTCTTTGTCCTTGACTTTCTCCTTCTTCCTTCTTCTTCTCCTCCTCTTTCTTCTCCATCTTCTTCTCCTTCTTCTTCTTCCCTTTTTTGAGACAGGGTCTTGCTATGTCACCCAAGCTGGAGTGCAGTGGCATTATCATGGTTCACAGCAGCCTTGACCTCCCCAGCTTAAGCAATCCTCCCATCTCAGCTTCCTGAGCACCTGGGACTGCAGGTGTGTGCCACCATGCTGGGCTGATTTTTCAAAAATATTTTGTAGAGGGGGGCCTGCTTGTATTGACTAGGCTGGTCTTGAACTCCTGAACTTAAGCGATCTTCCTGCCTTGGCCTCTCAAAGTATTGAGTTTACAGTCATGACCACTGCATCTGGCCACCTCTGTCTTCTTACAGGCTGTGACATTTTGTGATAATGAGACTTGCTAGTCAGCATTTTACCATCCCTGCTTCCACTCACATCTTCCCCATGAATCAAGCAGTTCACAACACTCGGCACCAACATCAAAATAAGATACTTCCCCAGGTTTCATAGAAAGGGGAAAGATCAGAAGAATTGAACATTAATGTAATGAAAGAGCAAGAAAAAGCCTCGTGATGAATTAAAGATGCTGCTCATATGAGAACCTAGATTTTAAAAAGGAGATTAAGGGCAATTTAGAAAGATATCGTTGATAAAGGCCAGGATACAAAAAGTAGCTGAATGCAAACTAAATGGATGAAGAGTATTTACAGTATCCATTCTGTTAAAACCAAGATGTGATACACCTTTTGTTTTCAAGTCAAGAGAAAAAAATGTCCAAGGCTGCCTGTCTGAAGACCTTTGCCACTGCAGAGACCAGTAGAGGTAATCCAGCCATCTGATTATCCCTCTGTTTATGTTTGCCCAACATGATTAAAATAAGGACATTTCCTATGAATCCTGAGACATTTGTTATTTTATTTTAGCACTAAAGTGCCCCACTGGAGTTGTTCGATGTTTTGGAGGGGCAAATTTGTAGGGAAAGAAGACCCTTTGAAGTATTTGAAAAAGGGAAGTGATGGGATTGAATTTTCATTTTGAAAAATCCACTCTGAAACAAAATGGAGAATGGACTGAAAGCATTGCCTGGTTAGGATGCTAATGCTATAATTTAGCAAAATAAGATGAAGGTCACAACTAAGGCTATGTCAGTGGGGGATACAGAAGGTAAGATAGAAGTGAGGATAGTCAGGGGGCAAGGGTGAGTCACTTAAAGTTTGATAGTGTTGGTGAGTGCAGGAGAAGGAGGGGGTAGAGGATGATGTTCAAATTTCTGACTCAAGTGACTTGGTAATATTCAGGTAGTGATGTCCATTAATTAGTTGGAAGTAGTCAGCAGAATTCAGGAGAGAAGTTTGGGTTGACAATAGTCCTTAAATTATAGGTGACAGGAGATAGCTAAAGCCTTGAATCAATGCCATTGCTCCCATTGATTAGTTAGGGTTCTTGGCTGAAAGCAACAGACATCCAATGTTTCCATCATAGGCAAAAAAAAAATAATAAATTTCTGGAATTATTCACAGAAACAATAGGAGAACAGATGACCAGACCTAAAAACGTGGGCATGATGTGGGGACCGCAGATACTAGCAAGCAGAGAATGCAACAAAGCTCATGCCTCGAAAGAAAGCCTGCAGCTGACAAAGCTAGTCTTCAGTTTTTCCCTCTGTCTTCGTTGTACTGGCTTAAGATTTACAGGCATCGGATTGGTTGAATCTGGGTTACATGGTCTTTCTCTGGCTCTCCTAGGAGGTAGAATGTTGAAGAATCTTATACCCTTGGCTTAGGAAGCTGCAGTGAGAGGTAACCTAAGAATATTGCCTTCTGACATTATACACAGTAGAAATTTCCCTTCAAATGGATTTTGGGATTCTAGTAGTCAGAGGAATGGATGCTGGAAAACAACACAAGGACCATTATACTTAAGGAAAAAAGTAATATACCTCCTGAGGTCAGTGACGGGACAAAGAGCTAACGATGGATGAATGGATGGATGGATGGATGGATGGATGGAGTATAGGTGAATGGATGGATGGATGGGTGGACAGATGGGTGGATGGATAGATATGGAACAATTAGTCTGGGGGAAATGAATAATCAGAAAGGAAAACAAATAGAAGAAATGGAGTCACAGAAGTGAGGAAAGGAAAAACTGATCTGAAAACAGTATTGGTTAACAATGTGAAACTGCAACACTGCAGTCAAAAAGAGGAGGACTAAAAAGCATCCATTTGGCTTAACTATTAGATGATGGAGCTTTGAGCACCCCACTCTCCATTATCCACCAGTGGGTTTGGAACTGCAACCATATTCATTCTTCCCAGTCCTTGTTATGATGCTTCTGGTTCTTTCAGGTTGCCAAGATCTGCAAGTGGTAGTCAGGTCTTAGAACACTAACTTAAATAAGTAAATACCACTTCTTGACTAATTGACAGAGATACTAGTATAATTCAGTATTGTTGGCCAGGTGCAGTGGCTTATGCCTGTAGTGCCAGCATTTTGGGAGGCCGGGGAAAGTGGATGTCTTGAGGCCAGGAGTTCAAGACCAGCCTGGGCAAAAAAAACAACACCCTGTCTGTGCAAAAACCTTAAAAAATTAGTTGGGTGTGGTGGCACATACCTGTAGTTCTCAGATACTCAGGAGGCTGAGGTCAGGGGATCGCTTGAGCCCAGGAGGTTGAGGCTGCAGTGAGCTGTGATGGTGCCACTCCACTCCAGCCTGGGTGACAGAGCAATATCCTGTCTCCAAGAAAAAAAAATGTATTGAAAACATCCCTGTTGTATTGAAGAGGCTAAATCTCTGTTGCAAAGAAGATGCTAAATCTCAGCTTATGTTAGAACTGTGTTCTTTACATGATTATGAACAGGGTGTGTTCCAGAGTTGAGAAGAGTCATTGCCACACCTGAGAGATGTCAGAGTGCCTTAACCATGGACAGTACTGACCGCTGCTTCTGGCACTTATGGGCTCACTTGGAGAAAAACCACCTATAGAAGTCAGTGTGAAGCCTGTTTAGGAGAATTGTTACTTAGGCTTTCCTGGGACTGAACATGTCCTTAATCAAGGCAGCATACAAGTTCAAAGAGGATGGAGTCTGAGAAGCTATGGAAACCATTAAGAGCTCAAAGATCAAAGGTCGCAGTAGGTCCTTTGTTCCATCTTTTAAGACTTTTCTCTTTTGCCCTTGTCAAAATATTATATTAACTTAAATAATACACACAATAAATAACATCCAATAATTACCCCTGCTCAGTTTTCTAAAACCACTTTCTGGAGGTAACCACTATTTATATATTGGGATGAGCCTAACTAATTTTGCTATAGGCATCCACACTCAGGCACATACATTTGCACATGCAGTTTTTGCTAGAATGGGACCATAACCTGCACTTTGTTCTGCAGTTTGTCTTTTTCACTTAATATATACATGCGTATATATGCACACACACACATATAAAATATTGTTGATATCTTTCAGTGCTAGTACCTCTCAATCATAAAGGAAAAAATAGCAGCATATGAATATTGAACTTATTTCTATTTAACTCTCTGAGTTTTAGAGAAAGACACCCAGAAAAAAGCCAGGGGCACACACACACACACACACACACACACACACACACACACACACACGTGCAATATGAATAAAACAATTGAACTGGTTCTGCAGCCCCTGCTCGCCATTCTGCTCCATATGCTCTTCCTTTAGTAGGTCTCAATCCCTAAATCTGTGCAAAGTGTGTGCACTTTGCCACAATGAACATGATTCTTTCATTCAAAGATAGATTTCTAAGCAAGTTTCCTAAAACAGAAGCCAACCCCTTCATTTGATACACACCTGCCGATACAGAAGTCACATATAATTTTGACTAAAGTAAACCTAACTCTCAAGAAATATTGCCATGTGTTCCTCTATTTGCATTATGCTGTCATTTATTTAAGTCTTTCCCTATTGAGAGACAATTAGATTGTTTCCAGTTTTTCACCGTTACTAAACATTTCTGCACTAAGTATCCTTATGCATTTATTGTGTAGATTTCTCTTTGGTTTTTCTGTGTGATGGATTCTTAGACATGCAATTACTAGGTCAAAGAGAATGCACATTAATATTATTGATAAGATACTATCACTACAAAATGTCTTTCAAAAAGGGTGTACTGATATACAACACTCACCCACTGCCCATGAAGTTCCTCATGTAGTGGATAGGTCATAACCTTATTTTTCATTATTTTTTTCCCAGTTTTCACCACGAAGAATCCCTTGACTAACTGCTGCATTGTGCTTGCATTTAGTGTAGGCAGTTGGAACAGTTAGGGAAATGAGCTGTTCTCTCTCCACACACCGTATATGGTTATAACTAAAGTACCGAGTCTCCGTGAGCATGCCTTCCTGCCCTCCTCTCATTTTTGTAACTATGGCATTTCCACTTCTCGTTCTACTGGTATTTCAGTTATTTTTTACAGCACGCTAAGACCCTTTTCTAGATACCCAATTTCTCTGAGCTGACTTAACCTTGCATTATAACATTTTACTGGAGTAAGTGTACAGATTTATCACCTTGTAACTGAATTTTCTAGGATGCAGTAAGGGAAGTGTCTTTAAAGCTGCTGTATAACAATTATCACTAAATAATTACTGATTTAATGTGAATCTCTCCCATTAGAACAACCACAGTTAGAGGAACCTGCAGGAAGGCAGGGGTCATCTTGCTGTGCATTATGGTACCTGGGCATCTAGAACAGTGCCTGACACACAGTCTGGGCCCAAAACTCATTTGTTGAGTAAATTAACCAATTAATTAAGTTTTGTGGGATTTGGAAAACCAATTATACCAAATTGAAACACACAGATGATTGTCATAACTCCCCAATGATAACAGCAGTCCTGCAATTGCTCAGAATATTTATAAATTACCCCCAAAGAATACTTTTTATTTGATTATTCCTGTGGTAGAAAATCATTAACATTTAGGGCTAGCTTTTTTAACAGCTTTATTGAGATATAGTTCATATACAGAAAACTACACACATTTAATGTACACAATCAGATGAGTTTGGACATATGCTTACACCCATGGAACCATCACAAATCAAGGTAATAGACATATTCATCATCTCAAAGTTTCCTTGTGCCTCTTGGGGTTCTTGATGTTGTTTTGTGTGTCTTATGGTAAGAGCACTTAATATGGCATATACCCTTTATTCATTTATTTTATTCTATTTATTTATCTATTTTGAGACAGGGTTTCGCTCTGTCACCTGGTCTAGAGTGCAATGGCGCAGTCATGGCTCACTGCAGCCTTGACCTCCTGGGCTCAAATAATTCAGCCTCCAACATAGATGAGACTACATTTGTGCTGCCACCACACCTGGCTAATTATTGTAATTTTTGTAGAAATGGAGTTTTGCCATATTGGCCAAGCTGGTCTCGAACTCCCAGGCTCAAGCAATCTGTCCCGCCATGGTCTCCAAAGTGTTAGGACTAGAGACATGAGCCACTGAGCCCAGCCAACATCTACCCTTTTAACAAACGTTTATGTGCAAATGCAGTACTGTTAACTCCAGGCTCTATGTTGTACAGCAGATCTAGAACTTATGCATCTTGCATGACTGAAATTTCGTGACTGAAACCCATTGAGTAACAGCTCTCCATTTGTCCCTCTCCCCCAGCCCCTGGCAACCACTATTCCACTCCCTGCTTCTATTAATTTGACTATTTTAGACTCCTCTTATAAGTGGAATCATGCAGTATTTGTCCTTTTATGACTGGCTTATTTCACTTAGCATAATGTCCTCATTCATTCATGTTGTTGCAAATGGCAGGATTTTCTGTTAGTCACAATATCCGAGATATGGAAACAACCCAGTGTTCATTGACGAATGAATGGAGGGTAGATTTTACTGTAGGAAATACCCAAACATCATTCCAAGGTAATTCTGGTGATAAAAATGGTGATCATAATGGATAACACTCGGCGATGTTCAAAACAAACATTTCCTATTAAACAGGATGCTTTACCTATTTAGTTTATAAACTATGTCAAAGAGTGATCTATAGGTGTCCATCAATTATCAGTAATCCAAAGGGAATTTGTTAATTTTCTGCAGGGAAAGTGATGAAATAATCTTGTTCACAGTTATTTCCCTAATTTTAAAGTAGGATTCCACAATTTTGTTCATTATAGCTCACTTAGTCAATACACAAATCATGTTTTGTTAACAAGATGAGAGTAGATTGTTTGTGTCATGTTCCAGTTATTACATCTATTGTGTTTACACTTTTCATTGTTTCTATTGTGTGATGTTATATTCCTGGCATAAGAAATGGGTGAGTGATGCAAATTTGATTCATCAAAGTATAGGCACAGGAATAAAAGAGTAATATAAATATTACAGTCTAGAACAACCTATTGAATTTAAAAATTCAAAGGACTCCAGTATAAATATAGAATAAATCTGTATGGGCTTGGTATGTATATCTGGTAATGCGATAACTTTGAATAAGGAAATGAAAGGAAAAATGTAAAAAGTAAACCTTGATGAAGAGGTTTGAAATGGAAATTTATTGGAAAACTCATCCATTTGCCTGTAGGAACAAGTGTGTTGTGATCTGGCCTTTGGATATAGACCCAGTAATGGGATGGCTGAGTCAAATGGAATTTCTATTTCTAGGTCCTTGAGGAATCGCCACACTGTCTTCCACAATGGTTGCACTAATTTACACTCCCAACAGTGTAAAAATGTTCCTAGTACTCCACATCCTCTCCAGCATCTGTTGTTTCCAGATTTTTTGATGATCGCCATTCTAACTGGCACGAGATAGCATCTCAATGTGGTTTTGATTTGCATTTCTCTAATGACCAGTGATGATGAGCTTTTTTTCATATGTTTGTTGGCCTCATATATGTCTTCTTTTGAAAAGTGTCTGGAAGATGCTCCATTGTGAATGGTTGGGATTTCTTGCTCCATAGAGACAGGAAGCTTCTGAAGTAACATCTGAGTGCACTGAAAATACAGGTTGTTAAGGGCATCACTTTAGAGTGGTTGGTAATCAAAAGGAAACCGCTTAATCATAGAAGTTGTCCTTGCTTCAATCTTCTGTGCATCCTAGAGCTCTAGGATTAAAGGGCAACAGGATAGCATAAGAGTTTGAAGTGACAAGGCAGAGGAAACTCCCTAAGACTGGGTGTCAGGAGACCTGAGTTCTGACCCTGTGTGTGCTGAACAGGCCAGTCAGTGTCTGACCTGGAGCAAGTGACCTGGCTTCATGGTCACAATTGACTATTTCATAACTGTCCCCCAGTTGTATCATAGTTAATTGTTAGGCATATTCATTTCCTGCAACTTTCATACCAAATTGCCACAAACCTGGTGGCTTACAACAACAGAAATGTATTCTCTCAGAATTCTGGAGGCCAGAAGATTAACATCAGCTTCACTGGACTGTAGACACAGCCACATTCCCTTTGGACACGCTAGAGAGAATCCACTCCTCACCTCTTCTAGCTGGTGGGGGCTGCCAGCATTCTTTGACTTATGGTTGCATCATTCTAATCTCTGCCTCACATGGATTAATCCTCCTCTGCATCCTTCTAACAGCCTTCTACCTCTTTCTTATAAGAACACTTGTGATGGCATTTAGGGCCCATCCAGATAATCTAGGATCATAGGCTCATCCCTAAGTCTTTAATTTAGTCATGCCTGAAAAAGCTTTACTATGTAAGGGTGTACTCATAGGTTCCAAGAATCAGGATGGAGCTATATCTATCCTTGGGTGCCATGATAAGCCCACTGCACTAGGATCTGCTCCATTTCAAATGAACAAACATTTGTTGATGCTCTGCTACACACAAGGCAGTGTGCTAGATATAACGGAGAAACAAAGTTACATAGGACAGTCATATCCTCAAGGAGATACAGTTGAGTTGGGGGATGCAAGGGTGTGTATGGATGAAAGGCATTACAAGTAGAAAGAAAAGGATGAAAAATTAGTAATTGATAAGTGTGAGAATAAAGCAAACAGTAGTACTTCAGGAGTTTGTAAAGGAGAGAGTTCTAAAGCTGAGGTAGTCAAAGAAGGCTTCTAGCATCATGTGGATAAACCTGGAAGGCTAGGTTAATTCAGGTAAAGAAAGATGTACAGAAGCTTAGATTATACTTAAATTAAGAGGACCAGTTATTAAACCATTCTGATAAGAGCAGATGCACATGAAGGAGAGTGAAGAAAAGTAACTGACCAGACAAGCTGTAGCCAGAATGGAAACAACTTTGCATTCAGATGGAGCACTTGAAAAACTATTTATTTAATAAGTAATACATTCACATAGCTCAAAATTTTAAAGGAATGACAGCATACAGTACTGTTAATGTTATATGATTCCTATCTATTTTAGCAGAGATATACTGCATTTATATGCATAAGCAAATCACACACACAGTTGTATGACTATGCACACATAATTAAATCCCTCATTTGTAAAGCTACGTAATATACTACAGTATGGCAGAGCCATCATATATTTAATCAACCCTCATGGATGAACAATTAGATTGTTTCCCATCTTTTATTATCACAAACAATGCTACAAAGAATAGTATATACTCTGTTCCCATGTTTATGAACATACCGGTAAGATGTATTTCTGGAAGTGAAATTGCTGGGCCAAAGAATATTCATTAGTAATACTGATGGATATTACCATATTGTCCTTAATAAAATTTATAAATTTATATCCATTGGCACTCCCAACAGAATTGAATGAGAGTGTCTTCCCCCCCCATATTATTGTCAAAATGGCGACATCTAACTGATCTTTGATGATCTGGTGAAAAGTAGAATGTTTGGTGCTATTTGTCTTTTATGAGTGAATTTAAGAATCTTTTAATATATGTAAGAGCTATATGAATTTCCTTTCCAGCAAATTACTTCTTCATATTTGTTTCCATTTTAGTTGGTAGTTTTTAAAATTAATTTATTGATTTATTTTTAATTTTCTTAGTCTACTTGAGCTGCCATAACAAAATGCCATAAAATGAGTGTCTTATAGACCATAGACATTTATTTCTTGCAATCTGGAGACCGGGGAAGTGTAAGCTCATGGTGCTAGCATGTTCAGCATCTGTTGAGGACTCACTTCCTCACAGGGTAGAAGGGGCAAGATAGCTCTTTGGGCTCTATTTTATAAGGGTACTAATTTCATTCATGAGGGCTCCATCCATATGACCTAATGATCTCCCAAAAGTTCTCACCTCCTAATATCATCACCTTGGGGGTTAGGATTTCAGCATATGAATTTTGGAGGCATACAGACATTCAGGCCATAACAATTGTATATATAGAAAAACTACATATGAAATGTGTGATGAGATTAAAATGCCCCCAAATTCCATACCTTTTCTCATTAAGAGATGGAGTCTCTTTTTTCTTGCCTTGAAATATGGCTCATTTTGTGACTTTCTTTGACCAATAGACAGTAGAGGAAGTGATATTGTACAGATTCTGAGTAAGGCTTCAGGAGACCCTGCAACTTCCCCTCTCAACCTCTTGCTGCCTTAAGATGGCCATGTAAAGAAATCAGGGCTAGCCTTCTTAAGAATGAGAGATTACGAGGTACACCAACTATCAGTCAAGTGAATTAGGTCAAATTGGGCCATCCAGCCATTCCAGCAATTGTCTGACTGCAGTTGTACAGGTATGCCCAGAAGAGACCTGCAGAACTACTTGACTGAGCCCAGTCTGAATTGCCAACTCAAGGAATGTGAGCAAATAAATGTTGTTTCAAGCCATTAAGTTGTCAGGTTGTTGGGTTTTGTTTTAGAAGTAAATCACTGAAACAAGAAGAAATCATCCATTTGTAATTAAAAAAAAGTTGCAGCTGGGCATGGTGGCTCATGCCTGTAATCCCAGCAATTTGGGAGGCTGAGGCAGGAGGTGGGCTTGAGTCCAGGAGTTAGAGACCAGCCTAAGCAACATAGTGAGATCTCGTCTCTACAAAAAAATGAAAAAATTAGCTGGGCATGATGGCTTATGCCTATAGTCCCAGTTACTCAGGAGACTGCGGTGGGAGGGTGGCTTGAGCCTGCATGGTTGAGGCTGCAGCGAGCCCTGATCATACCACTGCACTCCAGCCTAGGTGGCAGAGTGAGACCCTGTCTCAAAAAAGAAAAGAGAAATTGCAAAGAAATTTTTCAGTTGGTCATTTGTCCTTTGACTATCTTATTTGTGTTTTGGCCAAGGAGAATTTTTTCAGTAGCCAAATTTATCAGTCCTTTTTTTCTTGTTTTTTGTTTCTGGCTTTTATGTGTTAATTAAAAAGCCTTATTTTAATCAATGTTATCAAAAGGCATGCATATATACTTCTTCTACTAATTCATTATTTATTTATTTTTATGATTGTGGATCCATGTGAGATTTTTCCTGTGTTGAATGTGAGACATGGATCTAACTTGATGCAACTTTCTACATTGTAAAAACCTATGATATTTTCCATCTGTTCCTTTTCCCCAGCTCCCTATAGTTGTTTTATCCTAAGCTTTTAGTTACATAAGTGTGGGGCTCATCGTACCAGTTTGTTCTTCTGTGGTTGTTTGGTGTTTGTGCTCTTGTCTTTTCCTCAAGAAGTGATCATGGGGATAGAAGCTCACAGATAGGTTGGGTCTTGCTGTCTTTCCAGGAGGACTTTGTAGTTGTCCCCCCTGTCTTCTAGCATTGAAAATTGCTGTAGAGAAATCTGAGGCCAGCCTGATTTTTGTTTCTCTCTTATAAGTGGCTCAGTATTTTTGCCTAACTGTCCAAAAGCTTTTTATTTTTTATTTTCTCTCTTTGAAACATAGTATTTAACTAGGATGTCTCAGAGCTGACTCTTCTGTGTCAGTTTCTCCTGGAATATTTTGTAACATTCCACATGTAGATTCTTCTTCTTCTCCTCCTTCTTCTTCCTCCTCCTCCTTCTCCTTCTTCTTCTGAGAGAGAGAGAGGGGGAGGGGTCTCACTATGTTGTCCAGACTGATTCCTGGGCTCAGGTGATCCTCTCACTTGGGCCTCCCAAAGTGCTGAGATTATAGGCATGAGCTACCATGCCCAGCTGGCAAGCCTTCTTTTATGTCAAATATATTTTAAAAGATTTACTCTGTTCATTAGTTGAGTTTCTATCCTCTGGGATTTCAATTATATATATGTTGGTTCTGCTTTGCCACTTTCACATCTATCTTTTTTTCTCTAATCCCATTAACTTTTCCTGTATTTTCATTTTGCTTGATGTTTCATTTCTAACCTCTGTCATTTATGCTTTCAGCAGTAGTTATTCTTCCTTCTGTTCTTATAATTACATTTTCTTTTTATGGTGTTGTTTTTTCTTTTACTTCTTTCATGAACTTGAAGATACAGTTTCTTCAGAGATGTTCCTACTTTATTATGCTTTTTTTAATGCTTTGGTAAAGGGTCACAATTTTCATCTGCTCTATGCGAATATTTTTTTCTGTAACTATTCTTTATCTGTCATTTGCTTTTACCATGACTTTTTTGACTACTTATCTTTGAAGCAGGTGACTTTCTCCTAGAACAGTTATATGTGGGAACCTGGAGTTGAGGTAGGTATGAGCTGTGCTCCAGTACACTTGGAAATTCCTTATAACCCAGACATTTATGTTTAAATTTACCTAGATTTTATTTCTCCCTATCCAATGGAGATAAACTGTGTAGTTTTTCACAGGGCAAAGTCTCGTTGCTGCAGAGATAGGCTGCTTCCTCCACACAGACTCCCACGTGTGTTTTGTCCGTGAGTCCTGTCTCCTTTTCTTCTTGCAACCAAACCAGATCCGGTGTCTGCCACACACCACACCCCTGCTGTGGCAAACAAAGCATTTAGGTCTTGCAGCTCAGGATATACCTCTCAACTGAGAACCATGCTTTCTTCACTCTGTTTGTAACCCTTGGCCTCTGGTTTCTTCACTCCTCTCCCTCACGCCTGCACTGTTGCACCTTTACCACGCATTTTGGGAGCTGAGAATTTTAACACTTAGTATCATCAAAAGTTGGAATTCATCCCCCACCCCCGCCATGCCCCCCACCCCACAATTCTCTTTGTTGCTTTTCGTATGATTTCCAAGAAGATGAGGGAGAAAACCTTGACTTTATGCTACCATCTTTAAAATAGTAGTCCTCCCAAATGGAGGGCTTTGATCTTTAGCCTGTGAGGGATGGGTAGCCATTACAAACTTTTGAATAGTGAAACAATGTGAAGAAAGAGCTTGGGAATTAATATTGTGGTTGTAGTGGGAGGAACGAGTTCAAAACAGGAAAAGACTAGAGCCCGTGAGATCAGCTGGAAACCTAAAATAACATTGAGTTGTGAGAATAATGGCCAATAATGGCCTCAAATAAGCTAATGATGATAGGATTGCAAAGGAAAGAAAAGATACAAAAAAAGAAGGAAAAAAACCAGTAATATTTGAAGGTATATTAGATCTGATAGAGGAAAAAGAGTTAAGAATGATTTAAATTTTGAGCCTGAGACATAATAAATGGGACTATGGAATTATAGCTGGGAATTCACTGAAGATTAATACTTTTGATAAAATAAATAAGATTATCCTCTGAGAGTGAACTTAAAAGTCAACACATAAGTAAT
The DNA here is from genome assembly GCA_036589455.1 of Ateles fusciceps. Taxonomy (NCBI): domain Eukaryota; kingdom Metazoa; phylum Chordata; class Mammalia; order Primates; family Atelidae; genus Ateles; species Ateles fusciceps. Next base: position 4,564,278 of record JAZHEH010002229.1, read on the forward strand.
CATCGTGGGTCTGCACAGTTACGTTAGAATGAGAGACCTAGAGACACTTTGTAAGGTATTGCAAGTGTCCTTCAGATCACATTCCAGAGGACCGTAATCTTTGTCAACTATCCATCATAGCTCTGTTGGCACAGCCACCCTGTGGAGGAGATGAATGCACCATGCTGCCTTGGCTGATGGCATCTGTCTAGCAGGCAGCTGGCTCTTCAGGAAGACGATTTAGGAGAGAAGTGGTCACCTGTACAGATACACGCAAATCCATGAAGTGTCACAGGGTAGAGTGTACAGAGAGAAAATCAGTGACTAAGGATAGATCCTTTAGGAACAATGACATAGAATAGGAGGAGAAAAATACCTGGATAAGTTGAAGAGGCAGGGAAAGTGTTGGAAGGTGCAGCATCAAAAAGGCAAAAAAAAATGTGCAAACCATGTGAGCAAGAGTAAGATGCGGCCCAGGCTGCATTTCTGAAAATAGCACTTCCTGACAATCATGATAAGTAATAGGCCCATTTCACTTCTTCAGCGATAGGCTCCATCTGAACACAGGTCCAAAACTACAGCCTCTTTTAAAGAAGATACTGAACTTCTGACAAAATAGGGAATGCAGAAAGGGGGAGGGGAGGGGCCACAGTGCCCTGCGTCACCCAGAAATTAGGCCAGGGAAAGAGAATACTAAGGAGGAGGTGTTCCAGGGAGTCTCAGAAAACTAGAGTGCTTTTGTGGCTGATTTCTGATTTTTCTTCCTTCTCCCTCTACTGTGAAAGCTCTTCTGGAAACAACTCAATCCTAAGCACACTTGGTTGCTAAGAGTGGCCACATGCAGTGGTTTTCGACAAGGAAATATATATGAAAGTACCTGGTAGAGGAGTCCCTTTCCAAATAAAAGGGCAAAGGCTCCCGAAGAGAAAGGGCTTTGTCTTTTGCTCTTCTCCTTTCCACCCTGCTAAGATTAGGACAGACATGGTCCAGTAGCCTTCTTGCAGCCCTGAAGATGAACGCTCCCTGAAAAGGATAGCAGATCAGGAGGGTAGAAGCAGGCTGGGTCTTTGCTGACATCATACCAGCCTGGGACCGTACATGCCCAGTCTTCTTCATGTTTGGTTGATTGGTTGGTTTGTTTGCTTGCTTGCTTGGGGGTTTTGTTTGTTTGAAATGGAGTCTCACTCTGTTGCCCAGGCTGGAGTGCAGTGGTGTGATCTTGGCTCACTGCAACCTCCACCTCCCGGGTTCAAGGAATTCTCATGTCTCGGCCTCCCGAGTAGCTGGGATTACAGGTGCACACCAGCATGCCTGACTAATTTTTGTATTTTAGTAGGGACAGGGTTTCACCATATTGGCCAGGCTGGTCTTGAACTCCTGACCTTAGGTGATCCACCTGCCTCGGCCTCTCAAAGTGCTGAGATTACTATGGCCATGAGCAACTGTGCCTGGCCAGTCTTCCTATGTGAAAAAAATCAACCTTACGGTTTCAGCCAGTGTTGGCTGGCTTCCTGTTATTTGCAACTGAATTGATTCTTAACTGAGACAGCTATACACTTCTGAGTTGTAGGAAGAAAGATTTAAATTCCACCAAGAAGGTCTTTCTATTGATTAGAGTAGTCCAGCAATAAAATGGACTTCCTTTATCTTTTTCTCTGAAACTGCTCTTCCTCCCTGCATCCCTCTGCGTATGCTGCAATTTGATAAATGTCCCCACCAGCTATCGGCTTATCTCGCCCAGGAACTAGGAGTCAACCTTGATTCATCCTCCTACAATCTGCTTATCTAATTGGTGCACACTTCGGTTGTTCCTATTTCAGTGACGGTTTGTGGACTTGGGATCCAGAAGTCACTTATGATGATGATGTGTGTGAAGTGGGTGATATTAGTTTCAGGTCATGCTTTTCCCTCCCTGTGTTGCTGCTTTTGTTCAGGGTTTTAAAACATCTCTTACCTGCACTCCCACGGGACACTTGCATCTGGTCTCCTAGCCTCTGATCATTCACATCGATAACTCAGTAACCTTTCCGAAATACCAATCTGTTCCTATGACTTCTCTACTTAAAAATCCCACAAACTATTTTTTTTTTTTTTGAGATGCAGTTTCACTCTTGTCTCCCAGGCTGGAGTGCAGTGGCGTGATCTCGGCTCACTGCAACCTCTGCCTCCCAGGTTCAAGCGATTCCCCTGCCTCAGCCTCTTGAGTAGCTGGAATTATAGGCGCATGCCACCATGCCTGGCTAATTTTTGTATTTTTAGTAGAGACGGGGTTTCACCATGTTGGCCAGGCTGGTCTTGAACTCCTGACCTCAGGTGATCCACCCACCTTAGCCTCCCAAAGTGTTGGGATTACAAGCGTGAGCCACCGCGCCCAACCCCACAAACTATTAAGTTAGTTTAGAATTTAAAAGTTGAATGTGACTTTTCCTATTGCTCTAGAATTGGTAGCAGAGTTCATATTCTAAAGAAAGTCAGCAAATATTAGGGCCAAATCTTCCTGCATCCTTCTCTCTCTCTCTCTCTCTCTCTCTCCTCTCTCTCTCTCTCTCTCTCTCTCTCTCTCTCTCACGCAACTAACCAGGGATCAGTAGGAGGCAGAGGAGCTGGCCCCACTACAGTCTCCCACCACTCTAGCTTATATAAGATCAGGATAAGGGTGTGGTCATAAAACCATTTCTAGGTTCATTGCTGTTGCTATGGTTGTGGGGGAAAGGCAGTGTTTGTGCTGAGATTTTTTTCCTTCCCTCCCCCCTGGTTCTTTCTTCTTTCCCAGTAGAAGAGTAGAATGTACATCTGCTTAGGTACTAGACCTATCTGAGCAGGAAAAAGAATTGGAAATAGAGGCAGGGGAGAGGGAGACAGAGCAACAGGGGAACAGCCTGCGAGCTGCCTTTTGAGTGGCTGATAAAGTGTGCCTTTTCTATGGAAGGCAACTGGGTGTGACACATCTTCCATTGCCCCTCCAATGGGGCTGCCTGCCAGCAAAGGTACGGTAGCCTCAAGTAGCTGTGGATGAAATCTGGTGGGAGGTGGGAATGGCAGCGGTGGATAAAGAACTGAAGCAGAAGCCTAACCTCGTTTCCCGTCAGTGGGGCAGCTTGCAGGGACCTTTTTTTCTTGAGATGGAGTTTGGCTCTTGTCTCCCAGGCTGGAGTGCAATGGTGTAATCATGGCTCACTGAAACTTCCCCTTCCTGGGTTCAAGCGATTCTCCTGCCTCAGCCTCCTGAGTAGCTGGGATTATAGGCACACTCCAGAAAAGGGTAGGGGTAGAGGCCAAGTGGCAAGCCATGCCCATGCATCATGCAGAAGTTAGCACATGGAGGGCATCTTCTGCTAGCTTCTGCTAGCCACAGTAGCTAACCAGGACTGGATAGCAACTGCTGCTCCCAGTTAAGTGAAGAGGGCTTTGCCGGTTTTATTTTCCCTGGTATCCTCTCTCTTACTTTGAAGGACCGGGACCCTAAGAAAGATGGGTAGGAGGAGAATGAAAGAGCTCCCATCCCTATTCCAAGACCTGGTTCACAGTCTAGCTTCCAGAGTGGGAGGAGATTGTTTTATGTCAAATATGAAATTGGAGTTCTGAACTGGCCTGAGATTTACTACTTAAGGAGGTTGAGTAGTAAAGGAAGATAAAACATAACGCAGGTAGGAGGAATGGCTAGAGGAAGCGATGCCACTCCATCCTCATTCTACTAACTGGTGCGCTACTTAGTCCATCAGGATGTGGTCTCTGTCATCTCTCTAGCCTCATTTATTTCACTCCTTTCAGTATTCCCTGTATTCTAGCTTTACTAAATTCTGTGAAGTTTTCTGAATGTTTCAGTTGCCTCTGGCTGGATAACTACATCAAAACTTAGTGGCATAAATATAACAACTAGTGTGGTGGCTCACACCTGTAATCCCAGCACTTTGGGAGGCTGAGGCGGGTGAATCACCTAAAGGCAGGAGTTCAAGACCAGCCTGGCCAACATGGTGAAACCCTGTCTCTAATAAAAGCACAAAAATTAGTCAGGTGTGGTAGTGGGTGCCTGTAATCCCAGCTACTTGGGAGTCTGAAACAGGAGAATCCATTGAACCCAGGAGGTGGAGGTTGTAGTAAGCCGAGACCACGCCATTGAACTCCAGCTGGGGCAACAAGAGCGAAACTCCATCTCAAAAAATATTACAATAACCATTTGATTATTGCTTGTGGTTTTATGGGATGGCTGGGTTCAGCTGGGCAGTTCTTCTGCTGGTAGTCCTGGAGGGCTTTTGTATGTTTGTGTTCAAGTGGGGTTATGGCTCAACTCTGCTGAGGCTCAACTAGGACTTGATGACTAGACTGCCTTTCCAAATGTTAGGACTTTTCACTCTATGTGGCCTCTTTGTGTAGCTTCTTCATGTGCTTTCTTCACCATCCCAAAGGGAGGACAGAAACTGCCAGTCCTCTTAGAGATGAGGCAAGAAGTGGACATAATGTCACCACTGCTGCCTTCACCACACTGAGGACTCTCTACGATTTTATGTTTCTGATTTTTTTGTTTATGATGACCCTTTTGATGATCTGAACTACCTGCTCCTTAAGCCTTCTCTGAATAGCACTTATCAACTCAGTCTAGGTCTAGTGACTCTCTTCTGTGTGCCCTGAACATAGATTTTGGTTTAGTTGCCACTTTCTCTCCAGCTAGACTAGAACCTAACAAATGGTCATGCCTTGATCATTCTTTTTCCTTAGCACTAGCAAGAGGGATTGCTGCACACATAATAGGCAAGTAAGTTTACTGGATCATTGAATGAATGAATGAACTCATTCATACCTGTGAGGTCTATTCCAGCTGAGGCCACGTGATCACCATAAGGATTTTTATAGAACACACTCCAGCAGGTTCAACAAAGTGACATCTGATATCTTTTCCAATGGAAAGATTTTATGAATCCTGGTCAAGAGAGGGGAGAGCTTTGAGACAAGGGTGAGAGGATGTGTTGTGAGAGACAATGCATGAGGAAGTATTTTTTAAATTATGAAATATAAGAGCAAGTATTATTAGACTCTCAATTTCAAGATACCAATGGATAGCTATGCCACAGTGCTTACATCCAAGATTGTCTTGTGATGTTTGGAGAGGAGAGGGTTAAAGAGTAGTTCCAAGTTACATGATATAAAATAAGAAAAAGACAAACAAGCTCTTTTGACCTCACTTAAGTTTTACTTGACCTTTGAGTACAAAATAAACACATGAGCAGCCACCCCAAATGTTACCCTTTTTTCCGTGATAGAAAATAGAAAAACATTTCCAACAATTGTTTGGATTATGTTTTTTCTTTTGGAACTGTGTGTATGATCAGGTGCCTCAGAAAAAGACCAAAGTTAATGAAATAGCCCTTGGTTCCTGAAGGAGAAAGGTTAAGGGTCAATTTGCCTTTCATCCCTAGAGGCCATTGTAAAATAATACATAGCTGAATCGTTTATGCAGTAGTTTCTAATGACCTTTGTGTGTTTGAGTAACTCTAAAGCTTAGTCTCTTTTTCCTAATCACCTAATTTATTCTCATGTATAAAGAAGTGTACAGTAGTCATGCGTTAAAGTTACTTATCACTGATTTAGTTTCTTTCTTTTTTTTAAAAAAAGGCAGCTTAGTCTTATCTGCAGTTCCAGCAATGAATAGTGTGACAGTAAGATATTTCAAAATACTTAACGACTTTTTGCCCTTAACTGCAGCTGCTACAGAAAAGAAAAAAGCAATAAGTATGCATAATGGAAATCTCTCCCCCAACTGCCTTTTCATTTCCTGCAAGCCCAGGGGAAAGCATTTCACGGGGGAGCGGGGCATAGGGAGGGCTAGCAGCAAACAATATTAAAAGAGTAAGAAAGATATAATTTTTTTCAGTAATCGTAGGTCACACTAGGAAAATAATGGCATTCTGTGGTTTGAGCCTTGTGAGTACTGTGAATGTCAATCAGGTTTTAAGACTAAATGGGTAGAAATAACTACAAGCTTTAGAAGTTTCATGGAGCAATAGGACATGGATTGCTGAAGAAGACCTTAGCCATGGATGTTTCTTAACTTCTAAGTTTCAGCTGGACCCAAGGAGGTCAAGTGACTTGGCCAGGATTGCTTGGTTGGTACCAGAGTGGGGATTAGATCCATGCTTGTCAACCTCGGACTGCACCTTGAAATCACTCTGGAGTCTCAAAAATCTCAATGCCTGGATTCACCCCCAGGGATCTGATTGTAATTGGTCTGGTGTGACCTGGACATTGAGACCTGGAGTGTCCAACTTCTCTTTCAGGATGCTTTCCACGTCCTCATGCGACTTGTGGACTGTTTTGATGTGGGCAGGACGTAGACATTCCTGCCACGGTGTGTTTCCTCTTCAACGCATGTGCTTTTCTATCTTCTTGGCTCCTGCAGACTCATCTCTGAGGCTAGAAACTGAGCAAGATTGTTGAAAGCTAGATCCCAGACTGAAATCTACATCTTTCCAGGTGTGGGTCCCATTCTCACATAAGCCACACGTTTCTGTCTTTGCGCGATAGGCTGATGGGTGCACAGGGCTCTGCTGTTAACATGCCCTCCGTTCTCCTTCCTTCACCTGGATGAGCAGCTGTACCCGCATCTCCACCTTTCTCGAGGAGCAAGTCCCTTGTTTCCCCTCACCCATCACTTTGGCAGGAGAAGACAAAGTGAGAAAGCTCCTTGCTGGCCTTCAGGTGAGGAAATTAAACACGTCTTTTTCTCCCTTATCCTCCAATACAAAGGACCACTTTTCTCACCAGGCAGGTAACCCCGTGTCACTTTAAAACACAGACTTTAGAGTTGGAAAGGACCTTCAAGATCATCTGGCTCTGTGTCTCATTGGGCAGAAATCCTTCCTCTGTTCGCCTGGCAGATGGCTCTCTGGCTTTGACTTGGAGGCCTGCTGTGAAAGGAGCTCATTTCATCCCATCTCAGCCCATGCAGCTGTTGGGTGATGCCAGTTATTTAGCGTAACTTTTAAAGTTAGATCATTTCTCATATTCCCCTGGCAGATTTCCCACATTATAAATGCCACCATGGGGTCCTAGTTAACTCTGTTTCATCACAGAAGATGGGTTTAGGAGGATGGCCAGAATGGAACCCCACTGCCAGCATCCCCCCTTTGGAAGGACCAGTGAATGAGGCATGTCTGAAATGGGGTACTTAACAAACTGTAAGTTCCTTCGACCTTGACCTTGTGTAACTCATTTTCTCCATCAGCTGAGAGCACCAGCTGCATTCTGTACCAGGACATGGTTATTAGAGTAAGCCTGTATCTCTTGGTAGCTCCACACACCTGCACCACCATGCCAGGGTCCTAGCCCAGATCAAAACAACCTCATGAAGATGAGTGCACGCTTCCCTGGGAGAGTGCTGTGTCTTGTAAGCGGTGCAGTTCCTAACACTGCCTATAAATCCGAGCTCCCCCAGAAGGTTGTTTGTGAGAGAAGGATGTTGGATCAAATATTTCTTCAAAAAGCAACAAAATGTTTCCAATGGTGCCTCATTTTGCCTTAGCAATGTATGAAACTCCAGAAAGAATACAGATACAGCCTGCAGGTATCCACTGAATGCTCGAGCAGGTGGGGATTTTGAAAAAAACCTGTGAAAGCATTCTCTGTGCCTTGCTACCCCAGTGTGTGGTGGGCAGACTGGCAGCTTGTTAATCACCTGGGAGCTTGTTAGAAAGGCAAGATCTTGGGTCCCACTCAGAACTACTGAGAAGCCCTACTCGAGAGATCTTTCACAACACTTGCCTTTCCACCTCCCAAATCCCCATTGACTTGTCCTCATTTCAGCTTTCTCTCTTTTTTTTCCTTGAGACAAAGTCTCACTCTGACATCCAGGCTGGAGGGCTATGGGCTACAGCCTCTGCCTCCTGGGTTCCAGCAATTCTCCCACCTCAGCCTCCCGGGTAGCTGGGATTACAGGCACACACTACCACACCGAGCTAATTCTTGTATTTTTAGTAGAGATGGAGTTTCACCATGTTGGCCAGGCTAGTCTCGAACTCCTGGCCTCAGGTGATCCCCTTGCCTTGGTCTCCCAAAGTGCTAGGATTATAGGTGTGAGCCACCGTGCCTGGTGTCTCATTTCAGCTTTTTTAGAGATCTACTCTCTGTCAGGTCATCGCTCTCTAGCTCATTATAATAATGGAAAATAGGTGCATTTCATAAAAATTAGGTGCATTTTAACTGGATAGACACAGCATCTCAACCCAGAACAGTCATGCTGGCAACGTGCCAATGAAGTGAGTGGTATTTAGGACAGAAAAACTTCCAACGTGTTTTAATCAAAAGGCATAGGGATGAGGCTGCAAGATTATGGGGGGATCATTCTTGAATTCTCATGGGGTCATTAATTTGTTTATTCATTCATTCATTGATTCATTCTAAGAGTAGATATGATCATTGGAGCAACTTGACTAAATACAGAAGTGTTATGTCAAAAATTAAAGCCGTGTATATTTCCACCACACCAAAAACCATTGTTAACATTTTATTTTGGTGCATATGCTTACAGATGTTTTTCTATGAAAGACCTACCATTTATATAATATGGGTTTGTATATTTGCTTAATTTTGACATAATATTATGAGCAGTTTCTATTTATCGTTATTCTTCAAGAATGTGATCTGATTTTAAATAGTTGCAATGTGTATATTTATCAAACTATACTTGTCCAAGTTCTTATTGCTGGAAACTTAGTGTGTTTTATTTTCAGTTCTTCTCCATTATAAGTGGCATTGAGATAAGCATCAGTGTCCATGAATCTCTGTGCACACATTTAACATTTATAGAATTCCAATGTGCCTTACACTAATTGCCAGGCATGCAAATTTAAGCCCAATGGAATCCTGGTCTTTGTGAGGGGCTTATATTCAGAGTTCATAATAAAATGAATCCAGGTCTTTGGTAACATCTATAGAAAGTTAAAGTCAATGTTTTCCTATTTCTATCCTGAGCATTTTTTCTTCTATGTTTTCTACTTTGAGGAGTTGTCAATGTTTCACACATAGTTCTTAATTACGAAAAGAGACAATACTGATAATAATTCCCAGTTGAGCATACAGTGTTTAACATCTCAGACAGAACCTAAACATGACATTTTCAAGATATTCTCAAAACCTCTACAATGCATTCCTTTTCATACTTGAGCCTTGTGACTAAGATGGGACAGTAATGGGAATATTGCCCTTTTTGGCATGGCAGTGATGAATTAATCTTAACACTTTGCACAGGCCTCGTAATGAAGAAAGCTGTGACTTGCATAGCAGAGTGGATTAGCATTTTGGAGGAGATACAGTGAATGTTGTGCGTAGCTGCCATCTCTTTCAACCGTGATGGGGAAGCTGTCCCAGACCCTCGGCTGCAGAGCCCTGCTGGAGTACAGAGGCAAGCATTAGCCCTGTGACTCATCCTAGTACTCAGTAGCTACCTTTTCTTTTGCTCTTGCAGCCTTTCACTGGTAGCATTGGGAATTCATTTTCTACATCTTAAGTGATAGGTCATTGTCAATGTTGGGGGTGGGTACTTCTGCCTTTCACGTATCTGAATCCCATTTCTCCAGTCTGTTTCTCTCCATTTTGGAGAGAGACCTTGGGGCAGGTCGTAGCTTTCTTTAGTGTTTGGGGCAGGTCAGTTCCGTAAGAGGCAGGTGCCAGGGGTGAGGGCAGAGTTCCACAGGCAAACACAGAAGCCTGCATGCTCTTCAACCTCTCAGATGCTGGGGGAGGTGAAGTTCATGTTTCATCTTACGCTGCTGACTAATCTAGAGCAGTATCAGAACATCTCACTGCACGGCCATAAGGGGGTCATTCACTATCACCCAATTGCTGCCCCACATTTGCACTTATATTTGGCTCTCTTTCTCAGCTGGAGTCACTCTGGGTTCTGGAGCCTAGTTTTTTCTGGTATCAGGTTGGCTGATGCACCTGGGGGGCCTGTACCCCAGATCCCAGCTTACCCACAGAAGGTCGAAAGACCGATCATCATTTCTAAAGGGTTTAGCCGAAACTCAAGTTACTCTCTGTATAAACCTGGCAGTTCAAACTTTTATAAGTGCCTCTGGAAGGTCCATGTCACTGTGACCTCCTAACACTCTGAGGAGTTGCCCCACTTTGTATCGGCAGGCCAGGGCTCCAGCTTGTGAGCTCAGTGACTTGCTTTGGCCCACACTTGCACCACTGTGATTTTTTTTCTGGTGTGGAAGGGTGAAAATCCCGATTCTGAGCTCCCAAAGGAGTAGACCACTAGTCAGTGCCAAGAGAGGTAGATGTGAGACGTGCTCGAAACGTACATGGCTGTACATAGAACCTGCCACCAGAAGTCCCTTCCGAAGTGGCCTGGGGCTGAATGAAGGTTTCAGAATGCACCCTCGGCTCCACTCTGCTTATTCCTTCAACTATAGATACTCATCTGGAGCTTCCCCAGTGCCAGGCACCTTCACAGCATGGAGGACCTCACCATGAGGGAGGCAGATGTGGTATTTATAGAAGAATGGGACCAACAAACAAGAAGTTAAATGCAGAGCAAGATGGCTTCAAGAATCCAGTACATGCTGTAAAGGAGGTGAATCGGGGTGATAAGACTATTCACGTATGCAGCGAAGGCATGCAAGGATCCAACATTCACACTGAGAGCTGAACAGTGGGAGAAGTCATTGTGCAAAGGGTTAACGGATGAGCTACAGACAGAGGGACAAAGGAGTGAAGTCAGAGAGCTGTACAAAAGAGAGAAATGCAATGCGATATTAGTTCTGATGGTAGCACCTATGCCATGCTGACGAGTTTTTCCAGGGCTGCTCCATCCTGGGTGTTATCATTGTCTGCCTGGCCATTTCCCCACTTGAGGACATGTTACCAACTGCTGTGATTGAGAATTCAGAGGACCACACTAACATCAGAGGAAACTAGTAGACTAACCTTTTGCAGAAAGTGAGAGGAAATTTATCTACCACCAAGATTCTTATCAGTAAAGTTTTCCCAGTCCCCCGCCATGGCCAGTGTCATGAAGTTGTCATTGCAATTGGACTCAGAACATTAGGGGCCTGGAGCAAGAAATACAGGATTAGATCTTCTAAACCTTTGTTTATAGCCTGGGTCCTTTTAAATTCCTATTTCAGACTATGGACCTGTGGTCCTTCCTAAAATATAAAACTAAGGCAATTCTCTAAAGGGTGAAGGATATTAAATGGTTGTTTTTAGAAGGACATTAAATGGTTGTTCTTCAAAAATTTGGCTCAAAGAAGGAAGAGATCAGAGATGTATACACATTCTTTAGTACTGTTACTTGCACTTAGAATCTGCCTGAAAATATTTAAATAGCTACCCTAGGCTTACAGCTTGGGGGGCTGAGCTCTTTATCCTTATCTCCTGGTTCTCACGTCTTTGTCTAATTTCTCCCCCTTGAGTATGGGTAGGACCTGTGATTTGCTTCTAACGAATAGAAAATTGCAAAAATGATGGGCCATTGCTCCTGTGTTTCTATTATATAAGGCTGTTTTGCTAGCCAACGTGAGAGTCTCTCCTTGTTGACTGGATGAAGTAAGCAGGCATTTTGGGGAAGCCACGTGGCATTGGTTGACAGGCAGCCTCTAGGAGCTGAGGACAGCCTCCCAACAGTCAGAAAGAAGCCAAGGCCCTCATTCTTACAACCTCAAAGAAATACATGCTGCCAGTAACTGGAGCAAGCTTGGAAGTGGATTCTTCTCCAGTCCAGCCTCCAGATGAAAACACAGCCTGGTCAATACCTTGATTACAGCCCTGTAAGACCCTGAGCAGATGTCCCAGTAAAGTTGTGTCCAGATTCCTGACACCTCAAAACTGTGAAATAATTAATGTGTGCTGTCATAAACCTCTATGTAGGGGTAATTTGTTATGTAGCATAGCAAATGAATACATTTATGAATCTGTTTAACCCAGGCTTTGGCTAGGTGGGATATTTTAATGGACAGCAGTTCTCTAAGAGACTTGTGGGTCTGTGACGTAAAATCTCCATGGTGAGGGGCTTGGCTGTGGGCAGGAGAAATGACCCAGAGTCAAGACAGAGAGAAGAGTGGAAGACCAGCCCTAGGCCAGGCCCAAGCCTGCCTCCACCAACAAGAGGACAATGGTCTTGCTGTAAGTTATTTGTAGGTCACAAAGGCTGTTAGCAGCCAGCAATAAAAGCTCACATTTGGGAATAAAAATTACCAAGATAGTGAAAGTGAAGAAAGGATTAGTGAAAGAAGAAAGAAACAAGAAATGATGGGAAAGATTTTCAATAAGAGGTGATGAGTCTGGGCAAATATGAATGGAGATACCCCAGTCAGACCTAATCAGGACAGATATACCCTAATCAGACTTAATCTCAATGGGAATAGTTAAATCAGACCTAATCTGGATGGGGACACCCCCAATGAGACCGCATCTGGACGGGGGAGACCCCATCTGGATGGGTACACCCCAGTCAGACTCAATCTGGACAGGAATACCCCATTCAGACCCAACCTGGATAGGGATGGCCAATCAGATTTCATCTGAATGGGATACCCTAATCGGACCGATCTGGATGGGGATAGCCCCATCAGAACTAATCTGGATGGGAGATACCCACCAATGCCTGCTCTCTAGCCAGCTAAATTATTCACTCCAAGAATTTATAAAGATCCTATTTAAAAAATAATAAAATTAGGGAAGAAACCTCTGGTACTTATGGAAGAAAACTAGAACTCATCCATTTAAAGAACAGCTTTAGAATTTTCTAAATCATAGAAAGCCTTCCTTCTCTCACAAGCTAAATCTGCAAAGGGTCAAATACAGATTTATGGGGGTGATTCTAGGAGTTTGATAGAAAAGCAAAGGAAATTCATGACTGTACTTTAGTTCCTTTATTTTCTTTGGAGACAAAGCATCAGTGCTGGCCCTGAATGAACAAGTATAAGCAACTTCCAGCTCTGTATGAGATATTACTGGTATTGTCTTTTTTTGCATCAAAAGATCCTTTGCATCTGTGGAACTTCTATAGGGTAGTGAGTCAGCTTTCTACCTATAGTTTTTGAGTAGGGTTGCCAGACTGAGCAAATAAAAATACAGAGCACTAAGTTATACTTTAATTTCAGATCAACAAAAAATAATTTCTCAGTATAATTCTATGTCAAATATTACTTTGGACATACTTATTCTAAAACCAAAATTCATTGTTGATCTGAAATTCACATTTTATTGGGCATCCTGTATTTTATCTGCAAACCTATCATAGAGGCATTTCAATGAAAAATCCAAGCCCCCACCCCAGACATATGTTTGAAGTTTTCTTTTAGGAATATCATTCCACTATAAGACCTTTAAAAAAGAAAAGCCGGGATTATTAGTAAGGAGTCTATGCGTCTACGTGTAGTTTTAAGTTTACGTTATTAGATAAGAATTAATATTTATCTAGATTATCTGACCAATGGAACATGATGAATATAAACAGTTGAGGATCTCATAGTAGCTGTTCTTCAATCTTTTATATAAGAAGGAAATGTAAAATTTGACTTTGAATGTCAGTATGCACATTGCTACCTTTTATTCAACATAGTAAGCTTGTTTTACTGATTATGTTTATGATAAGCAGTTACTCCAGTATATTTTGGGAGTTGAGAGCAATGTGGAACCCAGTAAGAAGAAATATTCCTCCAGAAACTACATGCAGGGTGACTTTGCATTTAAAGAATCTTTTAAAAGTAGATTTAATTTAGTCTGAGAAAAGCAGCCCCATATCTCAATAAATTTTTCCACTCTGGAATATAGAAAGGCAAGGATTCGTTCTGAGGCCTAACACAGGTTTAATTGCTATTGAAAACAAAAACTAAGTTACTTAGTGTTTTCACTATAAATCTTGTTTTTTGAGTTAAAAAGGAGGAACAGAAAAAAAAAACAACCGTGGCTCCAAACTGAAACTGCAATTTTGCCACTGAATGGAAAGTTTTAGGATTATACAGCGTATTGTTTTCCCGGGACTGCCATAAACCAAGTACCACAAACTGGATGACTTAATAAACTGTATTGTCTCATTTATTTGGAGGCTAGAAGTCCCAGATGCAGGGATGTGCACAGTGGGTTCCTTCTAAGAGCTGTGAGGGAGAATCTGCTCCGTGCCTCTCTCCTAGTTTCTGGGGGTTGCCAGCAGTCAAGGGCACTTCTTGGCTTGTGGGTCCATCACCCCAGTCTCTGCTTCCATCTTCATCTCTCCACTGAGCATTCCCCCCGAGTCTCTGAGTCTTCACAGGGCTGTGTTCTTATAAGGACACAAATCTCTTGGATTCGGGGCCCTTTCAACTCCAGCATGACCTCATCTTAACTAATTACATCTGCAATCACCCTGTGTCTTCTTTGTTCCAGCTTTTATTTTAGATTCAGAAGGCATATGTGCAAGTTTGTTACATGGGTAAATTGTGTGTCACTGAAGTTTGGTATGCAAATGCAAGCATAGTACTAGATAGGTAGTTTTTCTTTTTCTTTTTTTCTTTCTTTTTTTTTTGTTTTTGAGACAGAGTTTCACTCTGTCACCCAGGCTGGAATGCGGTGGCATAATCTCGGCTCACTGCAACCTCCACCTCCTGGGTTCAAGCAGTTCTCCTGCCTCAGCCTCCCAAGTAGCTGGGATTACAGGCCCGCACCACCACGCCCAGCTAATTTTTGCATTTTTAGTAGATACAGGGTTTCACCATGTTGGCCAGGCTGGTCTTGAACTCCTCACCTCAAGTGATCTGCCCTCCCTTGCCTCCCAAAGTGCTGGTATTACAGGCGTGAGCCACCACAGCTAGCCAATAGGTAGTTTTTCGACCCTCATCCCCCCCCCCCCACTCTCCGTCTTCTGCTAAGCCTTAATGTGTATTATTCTCATTTTTATGGTCATGTATACTTAATGTTTAGCTCCCACTTGCAAGTGAGAACATGCAGTATTTGGTTTTCTGTTCCTGCGTTAATTTGCTTAGGATACTGGCCTTTAGCCGCATCCACGTTGTTTCAAAGGACATGATTTTAAAGACACCATTTCCAAAGAAGATCCCATTATGAGGTACTTGGAGTTAGAATTCTGACATATTTTTGGAAGGACACACTTCAACCCATAACACAGAGTATGCACATTGCAGCCAAGCAAAACTTACAAAATGTTGCCTCATTTTTCCTCCTTTTTGCAATTCTCATCTTCAGTTTTCAGATGTCTGAAGGCACCACCATGCCAGTTTTCATCTGTTTCTCATGGGATGTTTCCCCCTTCTGTGAAGACCAGAGGATCCCAAGGGGCCATAGGAACGGCTGGTTTTCAGTGGGCAGAGAGTTCCCTGCAGTGACCATGTGTGCGGTCATCATGGGCCCTGTCAGTGGAGAGCAGACGTGGTGTGATCATCAGGAGGTGTGGCTCTGGGGACTGCAGTCTGCGGTGCCTCCTCATCTTAGCATCTCCCACCCTTTGCCCTTCCTCTTTCCTTTGCTCTCCCTGGCGCCCTTCCTGCCTATCTGTGGCCACCTTCTGTCTTTCTCTCCGTGTTCCTGAACCTCTGTTTGACACTTAGAGGAAAACTAGTTTGAAATCTCTCTGTGTAGCTCCCCCTGCTTCTTCAAAGAAAAGCTGTCACATAAAAGCCACAAGTAATTACATCTAGAATGTAGACTGCAGCACAGGGCATTGGACCTAGTGTTGGAAGGCATGGCTCTTTTGAATGACTGCTAAGAAGGGCCTGAAATGGTAATCATATAAAAAGATAAGTCTCTGTTTTTTTCTTACTTCACATGAGTTCCAGATCTATGCAATCCAAGGCTAGTAGGGTGGTGCCGTGAGATCCTGTGAGATGCAAGTCCCTCTCATCTGTCTGCTCAAGGATCCACCATGGAGGATCCTTGCTTATGAGATCTGGTCATCACACCTTCCCTCCAGGCAGGAGGAATGTCTGGGGGAAAGGAGAAGTGTTCTCTTTCCTCTCTGAGTAAGGCTCCTTTCCAGAGCTTCCTGGGAGCCCTGTCCAGTGGCTTCTTCTCCTGCCTCATTAGATGCCTTCAGTCTAAGGCAGGCTTGGAAAAATACTTCTAGCAAGCCAGTTTGCTACCTCTTAACAATGCAAGGCCCCTGTTAGAAAATTAAAGGAGGAAAGAAAGGAGATGATGGACAGGCACCGGTGGTCTCTGTCACAGCCTGACCCAGCCTTATGGTGACACCTGGGACTGGTGCCCCACTGTGTCTCCTCCTGTCTGCTGGATGGACATCAGAATTAGCACCTGGCCACCTTCTGGGGGTGTTGGGAAAGAGAGCGGTGATGGGAATGCTCAGTGAGTTTTTCAGAGAAGCCGCCCCTTCAAGGGTCTGTGATGTAAACAACGGTAAGACCCATAGCCTGAGGATGGATTAGACTCAAGTCTCACCTGTGCCTGATGCAGATGATATCACATGAGATTTTTGACTCAGAGTTGATGCCAGACTGGGTTAAGATTTGGGGGCTTTTAGATGAGGTGAATGTATTCTGCATGAGGAAAAGGACATGAATGTAAGAGGGGGCAGAGGATGGAGTTTGGTGGGCTGAATTGTGCCCCACCTCCCAAATTCCTAACTCTGAGTATCTCTGAATGTGGCAATATTTGAAGTTAGGGCCTTTACAGGGGCAATTAAATTAAAATGAGGTCATTAGGGTGGGCCCCACTTCAATAGGCCTGGTGTCCCAATAAGAAGAGAGAATTTAGGGACAGAGACATCAAGGGAAGATCGTATGAAGACACAGAAGACGGCCATCTACAGGCTCAAGAGAGAGGACTCAGAAGAGACCAACGCCGCAGACACCTGAATCCCAGACTTCTAGCCTCCGGCACTGTGAGAACATACATTTCTCTTGTTTAAGCCATTGTTTATGTGGTTCTTTGTTGCGGCAGTCCTACCAAGCCAATAAGGATTTTAGACTGTGTTTAATTCCTAAACTTGCAGGATACTCTTTACCTGGCCCTGAAAAATGGCACTGGCATTCAATGGCACTGAAAGAGAATCTATCTTTATGTATTTGGCTAGCCTCTTCACTCGTGTCTAGACCCTGACATAGGCAGAATGTCAAAAGCCAGGGGGACTTCCCTTCTGATCACAGGCACCATGAGCCAATGGGCAGAATTTACTTCTGAATCTGAATGAATGGATATGCGTCTGACTGCGGTGCACACTACCCACTCCTCCAATTTCAGAGTCGTCAGCCTTGTAAAGGAAGCACTGGCTGCCCAGACAGGAGAGGCCCCTTCCAGACCGACTTCATCACAGTTCTCTCCGACTAAAACTCAACCTTATTACGAAGGAGAAGAACCACGTCTGATAGCTGTTGGCAAACAAAATTTTAATGTAGTAGCTGGTGATGGCAAGAAAAGAGAGGAGGAAAAACAAACTATTCTTCAGGTCAAATCCTATAAAAATAAGGACAGTTATCAAAAGATACCCAGACCTTCTCTGCTGACTCCTTTGTGGTCAGCAATGGGACCACAGTTGACCGAAGACCACTCCTCATTAGTTGGGCATTGGCTGCATGAGGGGAGGCTGAGGCACGTACTGGAAAGGATTGATCATCCACTTATACCCTGCATGGCCCAGGCCTGTCACCCCTGATGGGAAGGGACATCCCCTACTGCCCAAGAGCTCAGTTGAGCCTGCTGTCCTACACAGTGCCTCACCCTGTTTCAGTGCCGTGTGTGTGGCAGTGACCCTGGGGGTGAGGGGCCCTGGTGGCCGGTGGCTGTCATTCCTCTCCCAGCCATGGCTTCTTGTACAACAGCATTTGAAACAATGCACAAAAGCTATTTGGCCAGGAACAACCAACATTTGCTCCAAATGTGTGATTGTCTGTTTGAAATGAGGACGGAGTGGTAGAATCTTTAAGCCCATGAGCTTTGGTGTTGGACTGTTGGGCTTCAAATCTACCCTCAGTGTCCCCAGGATTAAACAGGTGAATTGTAACATCTAGGTCAAAGGACTTATCAGAACATTATACAGCATAACATGTCAAGAGGCATCAAACATATTTTACATGATGGCTGAAACATTATGAACACTCAGTAAATGTGAGCTCTCTATGTTGTATATATATGTATGATATATTTCCCCCTTCCCCCCCAGGTGGGTATAAACAGTGAAGAGTGATGATTAAGAGCACAGCTGGGATTGGATCCTAGCTCCACCTCCGGTAGCTGTGTGACTCCTCTCTGCCTCAGTTTCCTCATCTTGAAGATGTGGACAGTGCTGATACTAGCTGGTGTGGCTGTTTTGAGGAGCAAATGGGCCAAACCATGCACAGCATTTAGGACAGAGCCTGGCACATGGTGAGTCTGGTAAATCATGGATATTAACATTACGGTCATCGTCATAATTATTACAACAAATTCAGAGAGGTCAAGATGGACAACGAAGACTTTTTTCCCTCATTTCTTGGTTTAAACAACATTACTTGGGTGAATGAGGCATCGTGATGGCTTACATATGTAATTTAATTGTCACTCAAGTCTGATGGTTGGCTGTTTTATTTTATTTTAGAGATGAGAAAAGAAAGATTCAGGCATTTGGGGCCATTTCACCATGTCGCTAAGTAGCAAGGCTGGAAATCAACTGCAGACAGCCCTGACCCAGGGCCACCTGAGCCCACTGTGCCTTGCCCCTCCCCCTGTCATCTTGGTCCCCACTGTGACTAAAAGAGGAGCCCCAGGCTCATCATAGCTCTGTGTCCTCATCTGACCACACTTCTTGTCTCTGGCAATAAATATGCCTGAAGGCTAAAAGACACTGTCCCCTTGGGTGACAATAAAATCATGTGATTCAGCAGCCACATCGCAGGGAGCATTAGTCATCAGAGGCACATGGCTCCTATGTCCCCTGTAGAGTTGAGAATAATATATTTTGGTGTGGAAGTCTAGGGTTTGTGAGAGTCACAGTGCAAAGCAGAGCCCCAGGACTTGACTTCACAGTCTGGGCACCTCTGGTGGTGGAAGGTGCCATGGAGAGCTGAGCAGTTACAAGGAGGGGATGATAGATGCCCTGGGTCATTTCAAGCAGGGGTCCAGGAAGACCATGTCCAGGCACATGAGGGGGACCCAGTAATCCCACAATCTTGAACAACTTGGGGGATTAAATGCGATATTGTAACATGGAGCCTGATGGCATTGACTGTAAATAGATGAGCTTTCAGAAATACTCAGACATTTACGACACTTCTGCTACTTCCCAGGTTCTTGAGAGGAGTTGAGGATGCAGAGTCTTGTGAGACATGGTCCCTGTTGCTGAGAAGCTTATGAGTTAGATGAGAGGCTGAAGTGTATAGGTACAATTTATAAGCAATGGAAGGCTGAGATGTGTGCACAGGTCTCTGTGGCCGCATGGGTGGGTAAGCAAGGTAGATACTTCCACTGAAGTGTGGAAGAAAATCACAAATGCACGTGGTCATGCGGCAGAGACAGAGCAGCTTAACCCTAACCTTCATGAAACCTTTATTAACATTGTGAACAGGTTCCTCTGATGCTGAAACTGGTAATTTCTAAGCATAAAGCTTTTTCTTCTTTTCTTTTCAAACCAGTGCAGACTGTCCTTATATTACATAGCTAGTCTAGAAGTCTGATTACAGACTTGGCTAGACAATTGATTCTGAATAAATAATTTTAGCCTATATTACACCTTCACACTGATTTAATTATTTCTCCAAGCCTCTGGCTACATGTATATCCCTACTGATGCCTTGGTATATTTGCTTATTGAATAGAAACTTTCTCTCATGGCAATGTTCTCTCCGTTCCCTGAAAATGTTACTTTTCCAGGAAAAGGCTAACCATACTCTTGGGCAGGGAACTATTGCATTCGAGGCTGTATTTCAATTTGTTTTCTAATAAAACTGATTTGCGTGATTATTCTGGAAACCAAGTTGTGTCTTCCTCCTTGAGCAAAATCAGGTTTTCTCATAGTGGCCCAGTTTGCACTTCCTTTCATTTTAATCTACTTTCTACCCATTTGCTGTTTCTTATGTCTTTGCTCTCGTTGACTCTTGGGGATTGCTTTTCGTAGTTTTAAAGCAGTGGCTTCATGCTCTCCATAAACATATCAGTGAGGTGAATGCACTAAACATGCAGCAAAGACATTTCAGTTTTCTCAGAAGTCATAGTTTTGTTCATCTTTTGTCCCAGAGAAATCTATGAGGGACTTGGACACATGCTATGCACAAGAGATGTAGACCTTGATTATTTTGAGATCATAATGTTGAAGGGACACTTAGCACACAAAATAATGTTAGGGAAATATATGAAATCAGATTCCAATCTGTGCATAACAAAGTGCAAAGCTTAGAAAGGCTTAGAGAAAAGACACCAAGATCAGCTGTGTAGTTCAGGGATCCCACGGGGCATGGACGGTGAGCCAGGTTGCAAAACAGAGGCTCTGAATGGGTGAAGACCATTATCTACAGAGAAGCCAGAATGAAGATTTCCAGGCCCCATTCCCAGAGAGTCAGGCCCAGGGCCTAGGAATCTGCATTTTAACAACTGCCCCATGACCTTCTTATGTAGGTGGACCATAGACAATATTTTGATAAGTACAACCTTACAGGATAGTTGAAGGGTTTCTGTAGATAAATAAAATAAGGGGCAGCATTTTGATGTTAAAAACAAGCACCCTGCTGGAAAGTTAATAGACCCCTGGCAGTTGCTCATGGCAGAAAGTAGCTCACGGAACCCTCCAGGTTACTGAGCCAGAGTCTTCAGGGGGATCTTGGAAAAACAATTTTAGTATGGCATAACTGCCGAATACCTTTCTCTAAGAAGCTAAAACAACCTTTGTCAACCACCGCCCTGTGAGTCTGGCGGATTGTGTATGGGGGAGAGAATTAAGACAAGTTGCTCTTTCCCCATTTGACAAAGAGGGGAATGGGGGCGCCAGAGGGGCCATCCTTGCCAGCTGTTAGTGATAGACATGATATCTATGATGGGACTCCAAGGGCACTCTGTGGCAGGAGCGGGGCACTGCTGTGGCAGGGGCATGGTTGAATAGGCAGCAATAGGTTTTCTAGTGAGGAAGTGGCTGGGAGCTGCCCAGGGCAGCATGCATCAGCCAGAACCCAGAGTGGCCATGGGAAGTTCTCAGTACCCGGACCACATGTGCATCTCAGAGGTACAGGTTGCCAGTGCAGGGGTGGAACTGGGCATCCCTTACACCTGCCAGTACTGGCTTTCTGTCCCTCTTATTCCAGAAAAGGCTTGAAGATGTGCTTCAGTAAATGACCCAGAGGTGTACACATTCATGGTGTGTGTTTTCTGTGTGTGTGAGTTAGAGATGGCATATCAGAGTCATGAGAAAGTGGAAGAAATAAGGTAATTCTGAAGCATAAGTTCATTACCCTTAGTGAACCAGGGCAAAAAGAAAATATGCTGGGTTATATAATTTTTGTTATGAAGAAGGAGAAGAAGGAGGAGGGAGGGGAGAAAGAGGAGGAGGAGACAAATTTTTAAGAAAATCTACATTTCCATGGCACAATGGTTTTTAAGTAGCCTGACCTTTTATTATAAAGATACTATAGTCTCCTTGTAGAAAATTTTAAGATGGCATGAAAAGATAAATAAGAAAAAGCAGAAACTGTCACTGATCCTATTACCCACTATGAAACAGAGTTCACATTTTATTCTATTTTTAACAACTCTTTTCATGTTTCTATTTTTATCCTATTATTATGGTAAATGGTAGACTTACACAAAAGTAGGGAGCAGAGTAGCGATCTCCCATGTATCCAGCACAACTTGGGCAATGGTCAGCGTTCTGCTGTACTTTAATCGCTTCTCAGCTTCAAACTCCACATGAAGATGTACCTCTTGTTTTCTCAGTGCATGTCCTATATTGAGTTTACTTTTATTCCTATGTCATTTAAAAGTACCTATAAACAAAATCTGTAATGTTGTACATAATTTCATGGTATGATTGGCACTCATTTTTTTTGTTTTTGAGACGGAGTCTCGCTCTGTTACCCAGGCTGGAGTGCAGTGGCGCAATCTCGGCTCACTGCAACCTCCGCCTCCCGGGTTCAAGCAATTCTCCTGCCTCAACCTCCTGAGTATCTTGGATTACAGGCACCTGTCACCACGCCCAGGTAATTTTTGTATTTTTAGTAGAGACAGGGTTTCACCTTGTTGGTCAGGCTGGTCTCGATTTCCTGACCTCAGGTGATCCACTGCCTCGGCCTCCCAAAGTGCTGGGATTACAGGCATGAGCCAACGCACCCAGCTGGTACTCAATTTTAAAGAGAAGTCATCATCCAAATGTGATACTACTAGCTTTTTGACAATTGATCTCACAGTGGGTTTACAGCAAATACAGAAGCCACCTCCGGGAGACCTTTCTCAAAGCATCCTTGTTAAAGTTAAAGAGTAGGACATTCAAATGTCACCTCATGGAAGAGCCTCTGCACATGCACCCCAGGTTAGCTCAGCAGTGTCCAGTTCACCCACCTCTCCTTGGGTCTGAGAGTCAGGCTTCCATATTGCATCCCTGCATCTGCTTCTTTCTGGGCTTGTGTTGTGGAACCTGGTGCTTGCCTTAAATAGTTACAAAGATTCTTTTCTCTTCCTATGATAGCTGCTTCTTGCAAGTAATTGTATTGGAGAGGTGAACTAATCATCCACCTCCATATGCTTATGGGATTAGAAAATTGCGGTTTTGTCTCTTGGAAGAGAAGATTCACAGGGAAGGCAGACCTTTGTAGTCACAGCTCTCGTATGAAGAAGCAAGGACTCAGAGTTCAGCTCTCTGTCACCTCCTAGTGTTCTGTTCCGGTGTGCCTGATTTTGGTATCATCTGATAGAGTTAGGGGACAGGGAGCTGCATGTAAAATAGGGGCTCTGCTGTTGGATTTTCTTTTTAGGATTGCAATCATGAAGTATCTACTTCATAGTATTTCCTGAGGGCTACTCTATACTGTATATTTTAAATGCTGTCGCTATGTGCTGATAAATTGTACTAATATCCTCATCATCCACGAAACATTTTGGCCACTTGCTTGCATAAATTATGGTATCAAGTCTGTCCTGGGACTAAAGCCCTTAACAGCAATTCAGATATTTGGTTATTAAGTTGCCCACAGTATTGCATGTGCTCAAGATACAGATATAAGTCTTATAAATCTAGGAAGCAGGACTTCCAGCAAAATAAGCAATTGTCAGGCCAGGGCATTTGGACTGGTTTAGTGGGTGCTTTCCATTTGACATGGAAAATGAGAAGAACTCTGATGACCTCAAACAGGAAGTGGGAAAGAGCTGTACCTGTGCTTTAGGCAGGTTCAGAAATGACAGGGGATAGCAACTCTTAGGTTTTCTTCTCAGCCATACTATCAGGTGTCCAGAAGATATCCTTGCATCTAGTAAAGTGTTTCTGCAGGTTGCTGGGACGTCCCATGTGGTTGACACTGGGGAAGTTGATTGAGGTTGCTGGAGGCTGGCAGACATTTGCCACTGGAGGAGACAAAGCTCTGAGGAAGGAAAAAAGGTAGTGAAGGGAGACAGGACAGAGCAGAGAAACTGGGTTGGTGGTGGCTTGTTGAAGGTGTCCGGCACACCATGCTGTTTTTGGCCACTATCAATCTAAATTGTTCATGCCACACTGAGGTTGTATGTGGAAACACTGCCTCATTTCATCAATGTGATTTGATTGCGTTTATTTCTTATTTTACAAAGAAGCCTTCCTAAAGGCATATATGTAATGGTGGGGGTTTTATTGGTCCTCTCTTCACAGACTTGTGTGTAGAATACCTTTGTTTTCCAAAGAACCTGGTAGTTACCTAAAGCCATCCCATATTATAAAGCACTAAAACAGATAATGACTACAATGACAATAAACAGCTGAAGTCTTCCTAGACAAAACCTGATGTGGGGACTGCAACTGCAATCCAGAATCCCAATGGGGAAGAAAGTGCTCCCTTGTGTGGGTTTATGAATAATTTTACGTCAGAGAGCTCTGCTCCTGACGTCTTGCCACTGCAGAGGTCAGGAGTTCAAGACCAGCCTGGCCAACTCGGTGAAAACCCCGTCTCTACTAAAAATACAAAAATTAGCCGGGTATGGTGGTGGATGCCTGTAATCCCAGCTACTCGGGAGGTTGAGGCAGGAGAATCACTTGAGCCTGAGAGGCAGAGGTTGCAATGAGCTGAGATCATGCCATTGCACTCTAGCCTGGGCGACAAAGCAAGACTCTATCTCTAAAAAAAAAAAAAGGAATAAATAAAGTGAATAGTGTGATTCAGGGCCAGGTCCACAGAAGGTGGTCTCAGAAGACTTGAATTCCAATTCTGACTTACACTGCTCCTCTTTGTACTTCAGGAAGATACTGGCCTCTTGGCCTCAGTTTTCTCATCTATAAAATGGAAGAGCTGAGTCCATCTGAACATTCAAGTCTCTCTTCGTGTTAGGGGAGTTTTAACTCCCCCAGAATGATTAGAAAAGCAATTTGAGTTTAAGGCCCACAGGAGTAATAAAAGCAAGCATATGGTGAATTATTCAGGCCACACAGAACCCAAGCCTTTCAGTCAGCATGATATGAAGACAAAGGACATTTTGTCCTTATATTTGGCAGCCTAACTTTGTTCACTAGCTTCTACGAATGACAGCGGCAGGCTCATTCATCTTGCAGAGACCTTATCCAGGTGGACAGATGTTAAATAGTGTGCGATCTGTGGTTAGATATATTGCCTCGTCATTGGATAGATTAGGTCAAAGCAATACAACGCGTAAGAAATGCTTGGGCTCCGTGCACTGTTTAAAAATCTTTTCAGCAGCGGATAGCTGCTCTTCACTCAGACTTTCACTTCTTGCCTCTGGAGTTAATGCACTTGGACCACCTGCTTCTGGAGGTAGGTGGTTATGGGTTCTGAACAGGCTGCACCAGTCTGATGTGGAAGAGTGATATGTAGCCACGGGTATATGAAAATTAAAGAAATTCAGTGAGTGATATCTGGTTCCGTCATTTGATAGGTGAGGGAGCTCCTGGTCGTGATGGCATCAGTCTTGTCACCATCAACTTCAAGTGACTTGGCGAGGCTGAGGTGGGCTTGGGCAACCTGAAAACAGACAGAGCCATCACCCCTGCACCTGATCTCCACCAATTGTACTCTTCTAAGATACAGCCAGGCTTCCTGACAGGGGATGGGAAGGACTGGTATGTTTGAGTTCCCACTGTGCATGTTGTGTACCAGCTCTGCCTTTCCAACCATTTCATTTAATCTTTACCATACACAGCCCTGTGAAGAGCATAGGATATGCCCTTAAAGGATGTTGGTGTTGGAAAGGACTTTGGTGTTGGAAAGAGTGAGAGGAAATTACGGATCCTCAATTCAGCAGATATTTATTTTGCACCTACGACGTACCAGACCCTGTGTTAGGTCCTAGGGATTCAAGAGCAAGCAGCCTGGCTCTCAAAAGCCTCACAAAACAGTGTTGATGGCGATGATGACAATGGCAATGATGGCCCATAAAAAACCCAGGACTTAAATGGCAGAATGAATTAGTGGCCAACTGGGACTTGGCCTTGGTCTCTTCCTCACATCATGCTACTCCCACTGCAAGGCCTGTGGCTCCCCAGCCCACATCCCTTGCAGGGACTTTCCAACTCCCCCATGTGGAGTATGCTGGGGGTCATTGCTTTCTAGAAGCCCAAACTGCCAGAATTGGCTTTTCTTCTGGCCCTCCTGGGAGAAGGGGGAGCTGCACAACTGAAGACTGAGGGCATGTCTCAGTCTTTAGTGGATTCTCAGCTTGAAATAAGCTGAGAATTTCCAAATAGAGTGATGTTATATTTTCATCATTGTACCTATGTGAAACTGAATTTTTAAAATAATGACCCTGATTTTAGTTAATACACTGAAACAAGTGGGAAATTTGAGCTCCCTTCACATCGTACTGCCAACTATGATATTTGGTAGTCATTATTATTATTATTGAATAATAATAGGCAACATTCATTGGGCACTTCGTTGGTGACAAGCATTGTCTTAGCATGTTTAATACATTAATAAATCTAATCCTCATGACAAATCTACTAGGCAATCTTGTTTTCCTCATTTTGAAAGTGAAGAAACTAAAGCATAGATAAGTTCATTTTTATCCTCCTAACACACACTTGGGAAGTGTCTGAGTTTTTACCTTCTAATTTTGAAATAATTAAAGAGGGATGGGAAGATATAGAAAGAGCAGAAAGAAATACTGTGTATGCCTCATTCAGTTTCTCCCGCTGGTAACGTTTTACATAACTATAGTACAATATCACAACCAGGAAATTGACTTGGGTACGATCCACAGACTTTATTAAGATTTCATCAGTTTGTGTGTGTGTGCGTGTGTGTGCATGCACACACTTCTGTGCATTTCATAATCAAGACATGGAACAGATCCTTTGGCACTAAGGTCAACCTCCTGCTGCCCCTTCACAATCACGCTCACTCCCTTTCTCTGCCACCTTTAACCCTACGCAATCACTAATCTCTTCCTCCTCTCTATAATTCTGTTATTTAGAGAATGCCATACACATGGAATCATATAGTACTTAATTGTTGGGGTCCCCCTACATTGGGTGCCACTGTTGGGGTCACGGGTTTTGTCCTGCAGAGCCTGACTCAACGACAGATGAATCAAGTACACTGACACACAGATATTATGCTTTGCCAGTTCAGCTGAGGGTCCCTGGCCACTTAATAGACTCCCTGGAGAGTGCTGTAAAGAGATAGTAGCTGCTGACCCTCCTCAGCCAGTGAGACTCGCATTTATTTAGTAAAGTTTAATTGACAAAGGCTTGAGTCAGCACCACTAGAGGTTGATTAAAGGACAGGTTTTGAGGCCCAAAGCAAACACCATTAGTGGGTAATGTCCCTGGTGGACCTACCCCGAGAGGGTCACCCGCCTCAAAGGTTAGTTTTAAGACCATATGGGTAAACAGACTAGCTATATAAACTACTCACCTTCCTTTGTATTAGCATCCTAATGTCTCTGGCTCCTGCAAAGAGACTCTGATTGCCTTCAGCCAAGAACTATAGAAAAAACCTTTGGGCCTTCCAAAAGAATTTGAGACTATATTCTATAATTTTCTCGACTATTTTTCCTTTAATATTTTTGCCACCACCCTGAGTTAATTCCCACACTTAATCTTCTGAGATTGACTTTCTTTCACTTGGCAGAAGGCCCTGGAGATTCATCCAAGTCCTGTGGTACAGGCTCCTTGCTTTTTCTTGCTGAGTGGGATTCCACGGCACGGATGTGTCACAATTTATTTTACTGTCTACGCATTGAAGAACATCCATGTTGTCTTCAGTGTTTGGCTGTTATGAATAAAGTTGCTATGAACATTCATGTACAGTTCTTTGTGTGGACAGAATTCCTCTTTTCTCTGGGGAAAAAAAAAGCCCAGGAATGCAATTTCTGGGTTGTATAGTAAGTGTATGTTTAATTTTTTAAGGAACTGCCAAACTGTTTTCCAAAGTGATGGTACTATTTTACATTCCCAATAGCAGTGTGTGAATGATCTCATTTCTCTGCATCCTTGAGAGCATGTGATGTCATTGCTATTTTTTATTTTAATGTTCTAGTAGGTATGTAGTAATATCTCACCATGTTTTTAATTTGCATTTTACAATGGCTGATGATGTTGAACTTTTATTGTGGTGGTGGTGGTGGTGGTTGTTGTTGTTGAGACAGAGTCTCCCTCTGTCACCCAGGCTGGAGTACAGTGGTGCAACCTCACTGCAACTTCCATCTTCCAGATTCAAGCAATTCTAGTGCCTCAGCTGCCTGAGTTGTTGAGACCACAGGCTTGTGCCACCATGCCCAACTAATGCTTTTTTAATTTTTAGTAGACAGGGGGTTTTACCATATTGGCCAGGCTGATCTCAAACTCCTGGCCTCAAGCAATTGCCCACCTCAACCTTCCAAAGTGCTGGGTTTACAGGCGTGAGCCACCATGCCCAGCCATGATGTTGAACATCTTTTAATGTGCCCATTTGCCATTTAAATATCCTCTTTGGTGAACCATCCTATCAGTCCATGTCTTCTGTCCATTTTGTAATTGATTTTTAGATTTTTTTAAACTGTTCAGTTCGAGAGTTTTTTGCATATTCTAGATATGAGTTTTTTGTCAGATACCCACATCTTTTTTTTTTTTTAATTACTGACTATATGCAAGGCACTGACATTGCACTTGAGGATTTGGCGATGAACAAACATCATTGTTCCTGCCCACACAGAGTTTATTCTCTGGTGGGGGAGGGAGACATTAACTACCCTGTTAGAGATTTTTAGCTATGGTCATAAAGGACTGTGAGGAAGAACTGTGGGTGCTATGTGAACAGATGGTGGCAGGAGGGACTTGGGGAAACCTGGGAGCTCAACGAAGCTCAAAGAGCAGGAGATGACCGGGGAGCAGGCTCATGCCTGGTGTGTGCCAGGGGCAGGTGGGAGTGCCGTTCCTTCAGCCCTCCACGTGGCTGTACATCAGCCCCTGCTCTTACTAGAAGCTCATTTTTCATCCCTGATAAGAAAATGCACAAAGCACAATAAAGAAATCCCAGAACTCTGTATTCGTCTCTGAGATCAAGTCCTTCCCCACCACCCCCTCACTGTCTCTCAGCAATCAGAAAGTACATTTCAAATTTTTTGCCATCATGAAATTTGTCACCCTAAGATTAAAAAAAAAATTAATTAAGCCAAAAGAAGTACGATTTGTTTCCTTTATTACATGATTCTTGATTGAGTTTGGGAACAAGTACCTCATTATAGGAGGAAGGTGGCAACTTCATTTACAATAGAATTGGATTCATAAATAATGTCCTCCATACAGATTTAATTTTGAAAAATTGAGTAATTTCATGAAACATCTACAATCAATTTCTATTTGTGCAGTACCTCCACAGAAACACAGCAGGAAGCAAGAGTATAAAACATGAAAAATTATGTCTCTGATGCATTCTGTTTCTTTACTTTTATCCTATATTTTACAGATAGAATTACCCCAAGTGTTTTCTCTATTATGTTTCTTAATTTGCATATGAAGTTTAAGGGTGTAGACTTCCTGCTTTCCTTGCTAACAGTCATTACCAGCTAGCTCCTGTGGAAGCCACTTCATCAACAGAATTTAAGATGATCACTGTCCAATATACATAACTTCAAATTAAAGTGAAATCTCCCACTGGTGTCCTCACTGTAAAAGCAATAAGTAGGGCCCATTTCTCTCAATCAAAATTGTAGAAGCAAGTAAAAGAGCCCCACTAGGCGGAGTATCTGAGTGTGTGGGGGTTTCCTTTAGATTTGGAATCAATGC
Organism: Ateles fusciceps; assembly: GCA_036589455.1. Taxonomy (NCBI): domain Eukaryota; kingdom Metazoa; phylum Chordata; class Mammalia; order Primates; family Atelidae; genus Ateles; species Ateles fusciceps. The sequence goes on from JAZHEH010002229.1 coordinate 4,593,562, forward strand.
TTCCTGAACTGAACTAAGACCGCATGGCCTGACACCAAGATACAATGTTCTAATCAAGGCTCTGCCAGAAAGCTCAGGAACTAGGATTGTTATACCACAGCATTTGATTTGTTATTCTCCATTGCCCCAACCACACCCTGCTTCTTCCCTCCACTCTGGCTTTGTTCAGGCTGTTTCTCCTCTATGCTGTCATTAGGAGAAGTTAGACCAAGATGAAGTGCATAGGTGCTTGGTGCCAGCAAGGTATTCTCTTCCCTCATGTTGGGGGTTCCCAAAGCTACTCAGCTCTTCTCTTTTGTTCTCCTAAGCTCACCATGATATGAATATTCCTATGCTGCTGCCTCTGTAACATTTGGGCTAAACCGAAGAAAAGCAACAAGTATTTTGAAAGTGTTATAGAACTGAACTGGGGTCCACTTACCCGATATCCATACCGAGGTTTGCAGCAGTAGAAAGGAAGATGTTTATTTGCAAGGTGCCAAGCAAGGAGGACTAGGCAGGTAATGCTCAAATCCTGACCTACCTGAATGGCTTGCAAGTCAGAGTTTTTATAGAGATGGGTAAGTTTTAGGAAAGCAGAAACTACAGGAAAAGTTGCAAATCAGTACATGGAGGTTACACATTGGTTCTGACTTAAAAGAATGAAATAACTTGAAGTGAGGGCTTATAGGTCAAAGATTTTCTGATTCACAATTGGTTAAGGAAGAGAAGCTTTCTTTAAAAATTTGGGGGTCAGTAGGCTGGGCGAGGTGGCTCATGCCTATAATCCCAGCACTTTGGGAGGCCGAGGCGGGCGGTTCATGAGGTCAGGAGTTGAAGACCAGTCTGGCCAACATGGTGAAACCCTTTCTCTACTGAAAATACAAAAATTAGCTGGGCATGGAGGTGCGTGCCTATAATCCCAGCTACTCAGGAGGCTGAAGCAGGAGAATTGCTTGAACCGGGACCCAGGAGGGAGAAGTGCAGTAAGCCAAGATTGTGCCACTGCACTCCAGCCTGGGCTACAGAGTGAGACTCTGTATCAAAAAAAAAAAAAAAGAAAGAAAAAAATTTGGGGTCAGTAGAAAAGAATGCTGTCTCTGGCTCAGGGATGTAACTCCCTCCAGACCCTCAGGAAGAAATTTAGAACAAAGAACAGCAGTCAGAGTCTGTCCTCAGTTCCCTCTTAGCTGAGGTTTATAGGCCGGTGGATGTCTTCGGTGGGGGTCTAGGATTTTGAAAAGCTACCCAGAGACATGTGTTAAGATATTATCTTTATAGGAAAACCAAACATCCCATAATTCTAGCTTCCGTGTTATTCTTTTAAGCTACTGTTATCTTCTTGTTTATCAAGTTGCTTATTTCTCAGGGCTAGCTAGGTGCCTGGAATTTCCTTTGAAGGAAATCAAGCTTTTCCTTTATTTCCATGCTGGGGTTGGGGGCCCCCTAAGAGGGATCCCTGCTCCATCTCAAAAGTGTAAAATGTCATATGAAAGGCTACTAATGACGCTGATTTCTGGAGGTGAGGTCTGCTCAATGGCACTTAAAGGACAGAAAGAATTCACTGTGAATTCATCAAAGTTTCTTTCCTAGGAAATCAGTGAGACCTCTCAGTGGCATATGACGTCATATCTTCTGATTCCAGATGAGCTTCTTCCTTCTGAAATAATAACATTTACTAAACAGCACACAGTAGAGTTTAAACAGAAAAATTAAACAGAGCAAAACTTTTCATGTAACTTCCATTTGTGCTCCATGGGGATTCTTTTTATAATGTGGATTAAATATTGCGTAAATTGTGCAGTCATTCTGCTTTTATCTGATCTTATTTTTACTGAATCTATAGTTGAAGAATCTACCAACTATTTCTAAATTTAGAGATATGAAAGATTGATTTAAATCCTTATTTTCTTAACATGTCATGTAAGTGTGCAGTAGTCTTATGACCATTAAGAAAAAGTTCCACGTTGATTCTTGGAGCCACTTGAGACCCACACAGTTCTTTCTCCATCTAGTTCTGATTGCAATCATTGGTACACGATGTAAGTTAGTGAGAGTACATTTTCAGCACAGCCTTTCAGCAATCTGCCTTTCTGTAGACATTCTGGGGATGCTTTATTGGAACTTTTAAAATGGCCATGTTGGATAATTCTCTAAGCTAAAATCACACATAAAAGTATAAGGCAGAGAATACTGGCACCACAGCAGCCCACCAATCTTTATGTGGGTGCAGAAGACTCTGGGAAAGCTCTTGGTCCTGCCTGCAGAATCTTCTTGCAGAGGTTGATGAACTTTTAATCAGGCAAGCATTCTTGGTGTGCCTTTTAAGTGTTTCCTTTTTGGTACAACAGAAAGTTTAACATTGAAGGCTCTGGGGCCAGGCTGTGTGGGTTAAAATTCTGCTGTCACTGCTTTCTAGCTGTGCAATCTTGGGCAACTTACTTAAGGTCTCTGGACCTTAGTACCCTGGTCTTTAAAATGGATATTATAACAATAGCACTAGGCTCTTAAGATTGCTGGGAAGAGAAAATGAGTTAAATCATGTAGAGTACTTCAAACACAATATATATGCAGTAATGTTAGCTATTATTCTTACATCCTGCCCTTATTAGTATTTTTTGTGTTTCTTTTCATTTAGTTTTTATTTTTATAAAATAATGCATGTATCTTTCTTTTAAAATTTTCGAATAATTCTTTGAGTATTTTAGGTTTTACCCAACTTCTTTCCACCCCAGGTTCCCACTTATGTGAGGCGCCACATTCAACCCTCTTCTTCTTTTTCTTAATTACTTTTATAAATGTTTATTCTGCATATTCTTCCAATTTTTAACATGGTGGTTTAGTTTCCAAATGTAGAAAATAAAGATTTATCTCTTACACTTTCTGCATCAATATCTAGACATTTTATGAGCTTGGCTATAGCGTATAGGTATATGTATGTATTATATGTTGTTATGTATTATATATTATTATAGCCAAACTAATAAAATATACATGTGTATATGTGTATCTGTTTGAGGCATTTTATATATTATGAGTATATTTTTTCTCTTTGTTTAACTTTTTCTCTTGCAGTTTTTAATTGAATAATTTTAACATTTGCTTATTTTTGTATTTATATATTCCTAACTAAGCCCATACTCTTCAACAGATAAAAATCTCCCTCTGATGAGTTCAAACATCTAGATCATCTATTTCTTTTGTGTTTTTATTTATTTGCAGACATTCCTCCTGGAGCCTCTGTTCTGCTCCAACATGGATTGATTACTTCCCAGGCTTTCTGGGATATTCCTTCATCATCCTCCTGGAAATTTCCTTCAGTTCTCTTCTATATTGGATCCTCTGTTTCCTCATCTCATTTTTTCTTTTTTGTGTGTTCTTTCTGATTTTATTGAGCCACATCCTTCATTAGCAGCTTAAGAAATGATGCAAGAGGCCAGGCACACTCACGCTTGTAATCGCTGCACTTTTGGAAGCTGAGGTGGGCAGATCACCTGCCTGAGTTTGAGACCAGCCAGGCCAACATGGCGAAACCCTGTCTCTACCAAAAATACAAAAAAACTAGCTGGGAGTAGTGGTGCATGCCTGTAATCTCAGCTACTCAGGAGGCTGAGGCACGAGAATCACTTGATCCGGGAGACAGGTTGCATTGAGCCAAGATCGCACCACTGCACTCCAGCCTGGGAGACAGAGTGAGACTCATCTTGGAAAAAAGGAAAAAAAAAAAAAGAAATGATGCAAGATTGGCACAAATTTGTGACCTTGTATGTTTTAAAATGCCTTTCTACTGACCTTTTCTTGACTGAAATTTGCTGAGTATGGAATTCTAAGTATCAATTTATTTTCTTTCTGGATTTTGAATGTACTTCTCAGTTCTATTCTAGTTATATTGCAGTGTTGCTAAGGAGAAGTCTGAAGCTTTTTGATTCCCGATCTTTTTATTTTGATCTACCTTTTCTCTCTGAAAGCTTTTAGTGTATTAATTTTGCCTCTGATAATTTGACATCTTACAGTAATACGACTCTACTTTGTGACTTTTTAAATGATTTTTGCTGGCCATTTGGTGGAATCCCTCAGTCCAAAATTTCATGTTCTCTCAGATTTGGGAATAATATTTCTTTGCTCATTTATTCCCTCCAATTTTTGCTCTCTCTCTCTTTGGACCATCTATTACTCAGATGTTAGACTTCCTTGATTAATCTTTTAATCTTCTTATATTTGATCTCATATTTTCCAAATGTCTACCTTTTACGGAGATTTCTCCAAATTTATGTTTTAACCTTTATTTATTTCTTGCCTCCTGATACCATATTTTAATTTTAATGAGATCTTTTATATTGTTATTTCAGTTTCTTCTCACTCCTCAAAGTCTTGAAGGTTACTAATTATAGAAATAGATTTTAAGTGGCCTTCTGCCTTCTTCATTGATTTTGTTTCTTTGTTTGCTTTTGTCTTAGTTTTATATGCTAGAATATTTCCTCTCATGTCTGTGATTTTTACTGTTCATTCATTTTTAAGTCAAAAATTCACAAGGTCTGTGTGGGAGCACTGAGAGCCTGAGTAGTATGTATCAAGCTTCATTTCAGGGTCACGGTCTAGGGATCAGATGGTTTCATTAAAAGACTCCAAAATGTTAGTAACTGGAAATCATTTCTCTTGTGTTTCTCCAGAAAGCAGTCATCCAGGCTCTTGCCTAAAGGTGTGAAACTGGTTGCTACTTTTTAAGAAAATAAAGAGGAACAGAGGTCACCACTGGATATGTAAACTTGAAATTAATTCTCTACTTTCAGTTGAGCCAATTGTACATGGATATCCCAGAGATCCTGCTTGTCTGCACAGATTCAGACTCTCACTGCTCCTGAAACAGACTTGCTGTCAGTTCCCCTATTTTCAACCCCACCTGTGCCTTTGCCTTCAGAAGTACCTGGTGCTAATCATATTTCCGCTCTTTAGGGGTCCTGTGGCTCAAACATACTTGCCTTCTATCTTAATTCCCTCCCTCCACTTGCTCTTTCCATCCTCCACACAGGCAGACTTTCAGCTTCCTTTGGTGTCCTAAGTAAGCTGCCATTTGTCCATCTGTTGCTCTACTTCTAAAATTATATTGACATCTCTGTCTCTTGTAACTTTTTCTCCCATTCTCTCTGTTCTTGTGCAGTTTTGCCCTTTACTATCCCTTTGCTGTTATCCCTTTACTATCATTTAAGTGAGTTTTCCAGAGGAATTGTAAAACTTCTGCCAAGCCTTACCAGACATTTCTCCTTAATTTTCAAAAGAAGATTCCAACCCTACTCCTGCCCATTTGATTGCCAAACCAGTGCAGTAGAGTTGCTTGAGAGGCAGCAGATCATGGTGGTGGAGAGCAAAGGTCTCCAAGAATGGAGGGATGGTCCACTGGCCTTAGAAAGACATTAAAAATTTCATGTATATTTTAATCTAAAAATATAAAGAATGTAGATTCACACTGTTAACATTCTAAACTTTCATGTTTGATACCGGATTAATCCATTTGTCAAGATGGTCACAGATCACACATAGTGCCCAGGACTTCCTGGTACCAGAGGAGTACAGGGAACTCCCTAACATAGCAAACCGGACTGTGGGGCTGCATTCATTCTCTTCCAGAATGTTGGAATACATTGCCCTTTGGTAGTGCTTCAACATAGCTTGATCTGGCTAATTTCATAAAAATAAGACTAAAATAATGTAATATTTACATGCTTTAAAATGACAGTTTCTATGAAAATTTTTTGTTTCATAATGACATTTTCTGTTTGTATTATAGCAAAATCCTCAGAAACGTTGACTTTAAGGATATTATACATTTATGTTTTTCTTTTGCAAAAAGTCAAGCAATATAAGCTGTGGCCTTCTCTGTTACAATAGAGGCTAGCAGAATGTGGTACTAAGCAAATATTACACACAAAGAAACAAACGCATTCTATCCCCTTCAAGGGAAAGATGATGTTTTCATGAGTGAGAAAATAACATATTTTAAAAGGGAACTGGTGATCTGTAGAGAACATTTTGAAACTACATGTTTTAAAATATTTCTAGTATTATATGAATATTTTCACTGAAAACAGTGTGCTATGTGTTAAAACTCATACCTAAACTCTTTTTCAGAAATCAATAACAAATTTTCTAACCAGTTTAAAGATATTCCTGAAATGAAGAGTTTTAGTAGGTTTTGAATCCCTTCATGAAACATATGTAAATATCTTACCTTCTAATTCATTTGCAACTGAGCTCAAGAAAAATTGAAATTTACTAGCTGGGCTATCACAAAAATCTTTGACTAATTGGTAGATGAGTTGAAAAAAAGATTATCATTATTTAATAAGAGACTCAGTTATACATATTGCGTTTTGATCCACATATTTTTGTATAGAATATTTTTAGTCAAAAGTATCTATGTCAAAGGAAACAAGTTATATCCAGATCTTTGGATCACTGTATCATAAACTAGCAAACCAAGCTTTTAAAAAATAATGATGCATTATTCATAATACTAGTGACAGCAGAGGATTGCACTAGTAATACAGAAAAAAATTAAGTATTATTTTATTTCCTCTTTAGCTTTTTCATCCTTTAAAATAATACATTTTAGCAGTTTCACGATGGACATATTAGTATTCATTCATTAATATATAATTTATGTAAAAGTGATTCACATGTACTGGAAGTGCATGCTCAAATTTTATTTTAGTGTTTGGAGTGTGTGAATTTAAGAAAACACAAAGACGGAGCTTACAGCCAAGGATTTAGAGTAAACTGACCTTGATTCTAATCTCAGTTTCATTACTTATTAGCAATGTGAACATGGGAAAATTCACATCCAATCTTCTATTTCTTCAATGGTTTCTTTAACCTAAATAATATTCAGAGGGTGGGAGAAAAAATGGGATGATGTTAGTCAAAGGGTACTCACTTTGAGTTGTAACATCAGTAACTTCTAGAGACCTAATATACAGCATGATGACTGTACTTAATAATAACATATTACATTATTGGATTTTGCTAAGGGAGTAGATCTTAGGTATTCTCATGATACACACACAAAGGTAACTCTGTGAGGTGATGGATATGCTAACTGGCTTGACTGCAGTAATCATTTTACGATGTATGCATATATCAAAACATTACACTGTATAGCTTGAATATGCACATTTTAAAATTTGTCAGTTACACCTCCATAGAGCTGAAAAAATACTCAAGCATCAAAAAATATATACAATATGTGTAAACCGTTTAATTAAATACCTAGACAATAGTAACTGTGAAATAACTGGCATCTACTATGAAGGTGTGTATGAAACAGGAATGAAAATTCTGTTGATAGTGATGATGGTGATGCAGCCGGCAAATCTGCCCTTATGTAGTGAAAGGTACATCTGTATTCCACATCCTTTCCGAAGCTAGCATTGTGAACTCTCCAAGGCCCCACTTTTATTAAAATTATGTTCCTGTTGAACTTTCCAAAGAGAGACTGCAAATATGTGCAATGAGTCCCATTTCCATCCCTGTAGTAGTGTCAGTAACTGTGTCCTTCTTCCTAAGGCTGGACTCCTGGCATAGCCCCAGCACCCTGCAGAACCACAGCCACAGGGAGCAGAAGAGTTGGAATCTGGCTGCTGATTCAGACTTAGAGAGTGTTCAATTACTCCTTTGCTCTTGGATTACTCTCTCCTGTCAAAAAGCTATGAACTTTGCCAGCTCATGGGGCCCCTCGTCCTATGGTGTTAAGGAAACCTTATGCTGATTTGTTTTTACTTATGACCTTTATAAGTATTTTAACTAATCTATTTTTTACTCTGGCTACCAGGAAGCTCAACAACTAATATAGTCTGTATTTTGCAATTCCAAAAGTATATTTCATGCATTTAGAGAATGAAATTTTGCCTCCAGCCACTTTTCATCACCACCACCATCATCATCATCATCATTATTTCGCCTATTTATTTAGTTTTACATTATTACCTGTATAGTACATATTTTCGTGAAATATCTCAAAACGTTTTTGGAACCAAGTTGAATACAACAAAATAAAAACATAAGCCTGTTAATTTCCCTAACACAAAGAAAAATAACGTCTCTTCTCTTTAAATATTTAATGAATAATTGCTCAAGCCTCCATTGTATTGATAAGAAATGGGAACACTGTGGCAAGTAAATGCAGGAATTTGTAAGGTCAGTTTGAGAATAGAAGCAGACACCCAAGCCACATGATGGTGAGCAACCTTGCAATCCCAGATGGCCATGGTGCTCTGTGGACAAGAATGTGAGAGGGCAGGATTGGTGGGCAAAGGGGAGGAGGGACATCCCCTCTGTTCATTTCTTTTGAGATCATTTTTCCCATCGCACTAAATAAATACAATAAGTGAATAATATTTTAGTTGGTAAAGGAACCCATCTGTCTTAGTCCCTTCCTGTGTTGGTATTAAGAATACCTGAAGTTGGGTAACTTATAAAGAGGTTTATGTAGCTCATAATTTTGCAGGCAGGGAAGTTCAAAGTGTGGCCTTGACTTCTGGCAAGGCCTTTCTTGCTGCATCACAACATTGCAGAGAAGGTTGATGGGGTAGTGGACACATGTGAAGAGGGGAAATCTTGAGGGGTGTCCTGGCTCTGTAACAATCCCCTCTCTTAGGAACTAATCTGTTCCCATGAGAAATAATCCAGTCTTGCAAAATAGAGAACTCACTCCCTACCTTGAGAATAGCACCAAACCCTTCTCGAGGGGTCTGCCCCATGACCCAAACGCTTTTCACTAAGCCCCACTTCTCAACACCACCACATTGGGGATCCATTTTCAACATGAGTTTTGATGGGGACACACTATATCCAAACCATGGCACCATTGTTAACAATCCAAATATGCCATGATTCTTACAAGAGTTCATCTCGATGGGCACTGTGGCAGGGACAGAGATTATTACGAGAGCATCTTAGAAAAAGAGGGCATCTGGAGTGAGATGTGAGGCAAGGGAGAGAAAACAGAAAGAGAAAGTGGGGAGGGCAGCCTGTCTGGGCCCCCACAGTAGCTCCCAAAAATCATCTTCCACAAATGCTTACCCCCTGTGCTATAGATGCTTGTCAAATACACTTTGTTATTTGAATGTGCTTAAAACGCCTGTGCCTTGCCTAGTGCTCCCTTTGCTCTTCATATCGGAGTACTTAGCTTAGCAAATCCTGCAAACTAACTTCCCAAAACTCCAGAGGGTACAATTAGCCGGCCACCACATCCAGCTAATTTTGTATTTTTAGTAGAGATGGGGTTTCACCATGTTAGCTAGGCTGGTCTCAAACTCGTGACCTCAAGTGATCTACCAGCCTCAGCCTGACCTCAAGTGTTCCACCCGCCTCAGCCTCCCAAAGTGCTGAGATTACAGACGTGAGCCACCATGCTTGGACCAAACATTTTTATTGAGCTCTCAGTGAGCATGAGGTGGTCAGTTTTGCTGGGCTGCTGGTGCACGGAAGTAGAACTCACCCTTGGTAGAGAAAGTGATATGTTGAATGCGAAGATCTAACTTTCTTAACCTCGTGAGAAACTTGCTTGGAAGCCCCAACTCACTAGCTAAAAATCACAGCTTTGTTTATGATAGGTTCATCAAAATTCTCTTTTAAATCTGAAAGGCATCATATAAATAAATTTCTTTCATGCAACTAGCCTTTCTTAGATAATCAGTGACCTTCAGTGCTAAGGGCCCACTGAGGGACTCTCTGCTCTAATACCCTCATTTTACATCTAAGGAAGCAGAGATCTAGGCTATTAAATGATGCGTCTAAGATCACATGGATTTTAGGGGCAGAGTCGAGCCCAGAGCTGGCCTTTTGAAGTCTAGTTCAGTCATTATTCTCAACAACCCATGGCCTCCTGAAATCTTGGATCCTGGACCCAAGTCAGCATAGAGTTCATCTGCGCTGGTGACTCTGCATCTGCTCTCAGCTCAGCTAATACCTGAGGAAGGATTAATGGCTCTTCTCAACACCATGGTTCCTAATTGTACCTCTCAGGAAGTACAGATGACTCAGCTGCCCAACCTGCTGCATGCTAAAATGAATCAGAGTGAGGTGTTTTGAGGTTTTGAGCAGTTTCATTGTGTGAAAAGACTGTCAGTTGCCTGGTTACCAGAGTGGAAAATATAAAGTAATTGTGCTTCTCTATGGCTGTGGGGGGGAGGTATTTAATTGTCACCATGCAGTCTGAGAAGTGGAGTCAAAGGCCAAGTTCCTGACAGATAGATGTGAAACATTTGTTACTTTCTGTGGGTTTGTCTTGCCATGTTATTGGCATCTGTCATGCAGGATAGTCCAGTGGAAAAGAGAGTGGCAATTATATTAATAATTATAGATAAAAATCTTATGAGCTCTTACTGTGGACTAGGTAGGAGGCTGAGTACGTGATCTTTGAAACTTTATAAGATGCTTTTTAGATAGGCACTTTTATTAGGGCCATTTTACAGATGAGGAAACTAAGGATGAGAAAGGTTATCCAAAATGGCAGAGTGGGGAGCTCTGACAGCTCCTAAAAATCATCTCCTACCAATGCTGACCCTCTGTGCTGTAGATGCTTCTCAAATACACTTTGTCATTTGAATGTATTTTAAACACCTGTGCCTTAATGTACTTGAAATGCCCATGCCCTAAGAATTCATAGGGTAGGAATTTATACTCAGGTTGCTACAACTCAAGAGGGCAGCTGTTAACTACAACCCTACTCAGCTTCTCTGTAAATGTCGAAGAGTGTGGTGTGTGTCAGTCAGTCCTCCTGTAGGAACCCTGGCCTGTTTTCTAAATGCTGGATACTGGCTAAGTTGTGAATCAGAGCAGAAGCAGTCTGCCTTGTTCCTTCTTGACTTTCATGCGAAGAGCCTGCTCAGTCCAGGGGACCTTATGAGGCTTCCCTACCCTTCTTCTCCCCATTCCACAATGCAGCCAAGTATTACATCCAGAGAGGCTTCCTGGTATAAAGTATCTTATGGAAATTAAGTGATTGGGTTGTAGCCCAGGTCTCAACCACTGGCTCTCACATGACTTTGGAAAGGGAGTTACCCAGCCCTCAATTTCCTCATCTCTAAAATGGAAGATTGTTGAATAGGAAGTTTCTAAGTTCTTCAAGCTCCAAAACAAACAAGAAAAAAAAAAAAAAAGCCAAAAGTACTCCAAAATTTGAAATTACATCATAACCTAATGGGAAGAACACAGATTCTGGAGAGAGCTCACCTTGGTTTGAGCCACAACACCTTCACATCTTGTACAAATTTTATTAAGTTAATCTTCAGAAACCTCAGATACTGCATCTGTAAAAACAGAGTGATCTAGCTCACAGAGTCATTAGGAGGGATTAGACATGCTAACGTGGGCAATGCACAGCACAATGCCAGCTACAAGTAAATAAATGCCCAATAAACGTTAACCATCACCAACACCGTCATTAATGGGAGATACGGGATTAAAACTAGTCTAGAACTCAATATTAAGTATATATGTAAAACATATCCTTGATCAAATACTAACATACACATTTTTCCACGGGACAGAGACAGATACGTAGTTCTGGAGGTTCACGGAGTGGGGATTTGCCACTAGTGCTTCTGAATGAGGGCAGAGAATGGTTTGTTGTGAAAGAGATTGCAGGAGAGTCAGGCAGAGTCAGGTGTGATTGCAAGCTGTGGGGATAGTAGGGTGGGAGCTCCTGGCCAGATGGATAAACCTGTGCCTGGCTGGCATTTCTGCCTGCATATTCATGGGCGAACATTTATTTTAAATGAAGGGTTAAAGATGCCTGGTCCCTCTACTTGTGTTAAGACTGATTGCTGATCTTTGATGGGAAAGCTGCTTTGATCTGTGATAAAGTCAGCCAGGCAGTCAGCATCCCAGATTGCTTCTAAATAGTTTCTGATGTCTTCAGGCAGAGGCTTTTTTGGACAAGTCTCAGTATAACAACAGCAGAAGAGAGGAATGCAGAGGTCCTTGCTTATCCTTGGTCAACAGCACATGTCTCATGGCAAGCATCTGGGGCACCCCATTATTACAAGTTCAGCAACCTCCAAAAGTCAGTGAGGCCATGACCACATCCCTCCTGCAGCAAGGAGGCAGGACTGTAATGGATGGGACCTGTGCCTACTGCTATATTGAACATAGGCAGCCTCTTGGTTAACCCCCATTCTAGCATATTTTTCTAGCGTTTCTTTCTGGGTCCTTTAGGATTAGCATAGCTTGAGAGAAGAGGAAAGCAAATAAAGTTTTTCTTATCTTTATTCTGAGTGCCTGGTAGAGTTATCAACTGAACTAAATGGAATTGTCCTCACCTGTGGGCATTTTATTGACCTCTTCGAACAGATGGAGCGTTTTATTAATATTACATATCTATACAGTCGGCACTCCATATTTCTGGGTTTCACATTCATAGATTCAACCAATCAAAGACTGAAAATATTCAGGGAAAAAAGATTCATTGTGGTTGTACTGAACATGTACAGACTTTGAAAATATTGTCATTATTTCCTAAACAATACAGTATAACAGCTATTTACATAGCATTTACACTCTATTAGTTATTATAAGTAATCTAGAGATGGCAAAGTATATGGGAGGATGTGTGTAGGTTATATGTAAATACTGTGCCACTTATCTACGGGAATGGAGCATCCTCGGATTTTGGTATTTGAGGAGGATCCTGGAACCAATCCCTCATGGATACTAAGGGACAACTCTGTATGTGTGTGTGTTATTCCTAGTGCTCACCCCACCAGATGTGAATGTGGAAGGGTTGCCAATTCAGGTAAGAAAAGGCGAGCTAGGAGACGTCCTCAGAGGAGGATAATGACTTGGGGGAAATTTGTGGGTTCCCTGGCAGTCTCACACTGGTTGTCAGACCCTTCCCTCTTTGGAATGTGCCATTGCAAGGCATTTATTTGCTCATGTGGTGAGTGTTTTCACTCATACATAGGGTGTGTCTAAGGGTATTACATTCTACAATGACTAATAATGATTAGCCATCACTGGGGAGTTAGGAAGGACCAGGCTCCATGCTGAGTGGCATTTATTTGCACTCTTTCATTCGATACTCACAGCAAGCAGGCAATCTCATCCCATTCGAAAAAGTGAGAAAAACTGAAGTTCGACTTGGTTAAGAAGCTTGCTGAAGGTTGAATAGCTGGTAACTGGCAGAATGGGATTTAACTCCATACTGGGTGACCCTGTGACCCCTGCCCCTTACTTTTTGTAACCACTATTTTATATTTGATATTTTGGGGTGTTTTTAGATTCCACATGTAAGTGAGACCATCTGGTATTTGTCTTTTTGTGTCTGGCGTATTTCACGTAGCATAAGTCCTTCAGGTTCCTCTATCTTGTCACAAATGCCAGGATTTTCTTCTTTTCAGGCTGACCATTTTATTACATATATACCACAGTTTCCTTATCCATTCCTCTGTAGTTGAACACTCATGTTGTTTCCATATCCTGGCTATTCTGAATCGTGCTGCTGTGAACATGGGCGTGCAGACATCTGATGAGGTGCTGATTTCATATCCTTGGGATATATACCGAGCAGGGGGTTTGATAGGTCATACGATCATTTGATTTTTAATTTTGGAGGGAATCTCCATACTGTTCTCCATAATAGCTGCAACAACTTACACTCCCTCCACAACAATGAAAAAAGGGTTTCCTTTTCTCCACCTCCTCACCAATACTGTCTTTTTGATAATAGTCACTCTAACAGGTATGAGGCGATATCTCATTGTGGTTTTGATTTGCATTTCTCCGTTGATTAGTGATGCTGAACACCTTTGCATATACCTGTTGGCCATTTGTATGTCTTCTTTGGAAAAACATGCATTCAGATCCTACTGTCAGCCCTTCTTGATCCTCCTACCCCTCACAATAATCATCCTTCTCCCTGAGGGCACACCATTCCTTCTTGCACCACAATACTGATTCTTTTCTATGCTCTTTCACTTCTTTTATTTTGAGAAATATAATATTCCGAGTGGGAATGAACAACAGCTAACATGTTCTTTTTTTTTTTTTTTTTTTTTTGAGACAGAGTCTCACTCTGTCACCCAGGCTGGAGTGCAATGGCGTGATCTTGGCTTACTGCAACCTCCACTTCCCAGGTTCAAGGGATTCTCCTGCCTCAGCCTCCCCAGTAGCTGGGGTTACAGTTGCCCATTACCACACCTGGCTAATTTTTGTAGTTTTAGTAGAGACAGGGTTTCACCATATTGGTCAGGCTGGTCTCAAACTCCTGACGTCAGGTGATCCACCCACTTCTGCCTCCCAGAGTGCTGGGATTACAGGCATGAGCCACTGCACCCGGCCCATATTTTCTTCAAGTCTATTTTTAATTAAAAATGAAAGTATTATATACAGATATGTGTGTATTCATAAATAATATATACTGTGGTTGTGTGTGTTTAAATTTTAATGTCTCATAAGAAAATAAAGTGTCCTGGTTCAATCATTTAAACTGCCCCTGTGGTATTCTATTCCATGAGAATGCCCAATTCAATCATTCTCCTACCTAGCTAGCTTCCAATTCTTATATGCCTTGGATAGCAGAGATTTGTCGTATGTGTTGCAAATATGACAGCATCTAATTATATAATTAATGTATTTCTTCCTCCTCTATGTAGCTGTAAGCTCTTTCAGGGCAAAAATCACGTCTGATTTTCCTCTGTGTCCCCCAACACTTAATGAGTATTAAACCAGATGTAGAATGACCATTTGTTGAAATGTAATGCAAACAGGAGTAGAATGGGGAGGACTATTCAGAGGACATGCTATGCCTGACTAGCTTAGTGATTTTCTGCTTAGGAAAGGATTTTTCTCAGGAAATCATACAAGATTATAAAAAAGCCCTATCAAAAGAACAGTAATAGAGATGTTCTTTATTGAACCGTTCAACTCAGTAAACACTAGTCACATGGGACTGCTGAGCACCTAGAATGTGGCTAGTTTTATTAAGAAACTGAATTTTAAATTTTATGTAATGTTGATTAATTTAAATTTAAATAGCCACATGTGGCTTGTGACAGTTATTGCAACAGAATTTAAAGGAACATCTAATATCTGATGATAGTGGAAAATAGGGGTCTTTACTGATGTGTTCTTAAATGTACATTTTGATACTTATTGATGATGAGGAATTTAACAAATATTTTGCAAGTATCATCCTCTGCGGCCAGACAGTTTCTTCACCTATAGAGTCTACTTTATAGGATTATTGATGGAGTTAAATAGGATAATTATGCAAAACCCTGGAACCTCATGCTCCATACAGACAGCAGCCATCAGAGTTTTTCTTCCATTATTACTACATAGCAGGTATTAAAGATTTGGATATGACTATCAGTTCCTGGCCTCAAGCTGGGAAGAGAAGACGGGACAAATACAACCCAGGGTGTCTCCCTTGTGTCAGCTGTGTTCCTGAGACAAGCCGAGGTCATCCTATGTCTTTTCCACCCTGAGTCCTAATTACCCACTGACTTAGAGTATAAACTCGGGGATATGTTAGCACCAATTCCGAGTGACTATTTATGGCAGAGCTTCTGAGCTCTTTGAATCCTTCTTGGCCTTGTCACCTGTGTCCAGTGTCCCTCCCCTCCCCTCCATTCATTCAGCATGTCACAAGAGCAGTTTCCCCAAAGCACCGCACTGATCCTACTTCTCTGCTGCTCCATATCTTCCAAGGGCTCCTTATGTCCTGGAAGTCAAAGCCTAGGTTCGATACCATCCAGGCCGGTCTCTGCTGTTCCTTGTGGGGGATTCTGCTTCGCCAGCCTGTTTGCTGTCATTTCAGCACACGCTCCGCTTTCCTGTATTGCGCCTTTGCTTGTTTCCTGTTGCACTTCCCATCTGCAATGCCTCCACTTATCCCTTCCTGCCCTGCTCTCCTTCCTACAGAGACTATCTCCCAGTGTCAGTCAAAGGCTGCCTCTGCTGTGCAAGTGGCCTAGCCCTTCTGTGCTTGCACCACACTCATTCTCTTTGTACTACCTTACAGTGTATTTATTTGCATTAATTTCCTCTCTAGACTATAAAATTCGTGAAAACAGGGATGGCATCTTTATCTCTCTGCATCCCTCACAGCATGACTGTACCAAACATGGAGGATGATAAAGATCTGTTAGCGAATGAATGAATAAATAAAAACACTTCAACATTTAGGATATGATTCCTCCTTTAAAGCAAAGTCCTTTTATCATGAGAATGACCCCGAACCCTCTCTCACAATGTGACAGTGGTCCTAGGAAAGACCTTTAAAGGGCTATATAAAAATCACAAAATGCAGTCTCTTCATCACAAAAACTCTGATCTCTGTGCAACAAGGACATTCAAAGATTTTTTTAAGTGAGTACTCACAGTGAATCACAAAGGTTCTAACTCGGCAAAGAATTAATATATGCAAAGAGTAGAAAACATGGGCTGTGTTTCATTTCGTTGGTGAAAAACCGCTCCCTATTCCTAGTTCAATAAGCATATATGTATTTAGTTAGAATTGCAGTCCAACTCAAAAACTAAAGATGGAATTTGACTCTTTGCCTTTCACTTTGATTTTGCTTTCAATGTAGGTTTGATATTGACATTACCACGAAAAGAGCTTACCTTTGTTCCCAATTTTACACAATGGCAGGGGACACATTGCTGACTAACAAGGCTCTCTGAAATCAGCAATGTATGCATTGAACATCCTGATGTGCTTGGCCCAGTACTAGGTGCCATCGGAAGTTACTAAGAAAGACATGGAGGTGCTCATCACATCAATCAGAGAGACGGTTTATAAACCACTGCTGTGTTTAAGGAGTGCTACTGATTTCTGGATTAGACTACAAAAACAATTGTCGAGTGCCCCTCTGTGACCAAAAACTGTAATGGAACAGAATCTAGGAAAGGGCTGAGTTCACTACAAATGGAAATGTAAAAATCCAGCTGTTTTTGATTTTTAACAATAGAAAAGGGAGTTAGCACATTATCGAGCTTACACAGGAGGCCACACAGCTAGACCTTTGTCAGGGCTTGTGGACGACAGGCCAGAGCTGGTGTGGAGTTGTTGGGGAAGCTAATTCTTTATTCCAGGTGAGCTCTGTTTCCTGTAGCTGCTGTTGCTGTAATTGGCATCAAGGGGAGGTTGGCTGCCACTGTTTGACAGTGACAATGACATTCTCCTGGAGGGCTAATACTTTAATTTATGAAAGACAAAGAGAAGGAGCAAGTCTTAAGCCAGGAGGCAGGAGTACAGTGAGAACTTGATCTGTACAGAGGTCAGCTTCTTGAAAAGAGAGTCCAGACCGGGCAGTTTGGCCTGTAACCAGTGCGGCCATATGACACATCTGGAAAAGCTCTTTTCTTTGTGAGGGACAGTGCCTGTGACTGGCCTGCTGGACTAAGATGGATGGCAAAGCAAACGTCTGTGGACCTCAAAGTGAGATTTTGTCATGCTTTATGACATATCAGACCTTAAATTAACATGTGAACTTTTTTTTTTACTGTATCAAGGAAAGCCAGCAATGCATGTGGTATCTTTCTTCTTAACCAACTCTTGATCAACAAACAATACTTACTTGAATAAGCTCTGGGAAATGCCAGTGAGGCAATCGTAGTTGCTGTTCATTTATTCATATGACAAATATTGGAAGTTGGATTTCCAATATTGAATGAATTGCTGTTGTCATAATTGTTATCAGTCATACTAAGGAAAGTTTTCAATTGTATTGTGCTTTATAAGACTCCAAGTGTTTTTGCCTAAGTATTCGCTTTGGATTCTCACAATAACACTGGCAGGTAGACAAGGTAGGTGCCATTCCCATTTCACATTCCAGAAAACTCTGAGGCTGACAGAAGTGATCAGGGGTATTACTGATGCAGTAGAGGCATTATTACTGTTGGTAGTTGATTATTTACAGGTCCTGCAGTTTAAGAAATCTTTTTCTCATTCGGTGGGAAAGAAAAGAGTTTAGCAAGGAAGAGGGCAAAACCATAGACTGATTTTACACTCTGAATCCTGCTATGCATATATGGAATTTCTTGGATGAATCCCCTGTCCCCTATCTTGCGGGGGAAATAGGCACTGAATGATTTTCCACTGTGGCGTATCCATTATCTTCTCTGCTGTCTGTCATCATCAAGCTGTCCTAAATTTCTGAAGGCTTAGTAAAAACACTTAGTAACAGTGGCAAATCCATTTCAACAAGTGTGTTTGCTCCAATGGCTAAAAGGCACTCACTGACTCACCTTGTAGGCGGACTGGCCTCTGCCTGGGGGCGAGTTGTGCTGCTGGCTACAGGTAGGACTTTCAGCATGAAAAGATAGTCTTGTACCTCTCTATTTTTTTTAAATGTTTTCATTTTACAATAGTTTTGAATTTACAGAACAATTGTGAAGATAGGACAGAGAGTTCCTATATACCCAACACCTAGTTTTCCTATCATTAGCCTCACACATTAGTACAAAGCATTTGTCGAAATTGAGGAACCAGTAAACATGTGCTGTTGTTAACGTAAGGCGATATTTTATTCAGGTATCCTGAGTTTTTCCCTAAAGTTCTTTCTGTTGTAGGATCCCATCCAGGACACCACATTACCTTTATTTTCATCCTTAGATTCCTCTGGGCTGTGACCGTTTCTCAGACTTTCTTGATTTTGATGACCTGGACAGTTTTGAGAAATATTGGTTCAGTATTTTACAGACTGTCTCACCGCAGGAATTTGTTTGATTCTTTTCTCATGATTAAACTAGGGTTAGGGTTTGGAGAGAAAGACCTCAAAGGCCATGTTTATGATGTTGTATCAAGGGTACATGCTACCCACTTGACTTATACAGTTGATGTTGACCTTGATCGCCTGGCTGAGGTTGTGTTAGTCAGATTTCTCCACTATAAAGTTACTCTTTGCCCCACTCCTTCATACTAAACTCATTGGAAGGAAGTTGCTATGCATGGCCCACCCTTAAGGAGTGTTGTGTCTATCTCCGTGAAGGTGAAGAGTCTACATAAATCATTTGGATTTCTTCTGCAAGGGAGACTTGTCTTCATCCCCCAGGTATTTATTCATTTACTTGTGTCAGTATGGACTTATGGATATTTATTATATCCTTTGAGCTACAATCCGACACTATTTTCTTGTTTGCATTGTTCCAGATGTGCCCACTAGCAATTCTTTCAGTTGTCTGCTGTGTCCCTTTGACATACGTCCATCGTTGTGTCTGACATTTTTGTTGTTGATCTTTTTGTTTGAGCACTTCTCAGATTCCTGGCACTACAAGATACTCCTAGGCACATTTTGTACATTTCCTGCCCCAGTCCTAGAATCAGCCATTTCTCCAAGAAGCCCTAGTTTTTTTTATTGGAAAGTGGTGTTGGACCTGGCTGGTTCCTTTTCTTTCCATTTGTAACAATATTTTAAAATGTTTGTGGCAAATGGATAAGAAATATATGAAATATTTTGCTTTCAGGGATGCTGGAGAATTAGTAAGCAAGTCCAGCTGTCTCCATATTAGGACCTGAGGCCTGCAGGGGTTATGTTACTTTTACTGATCACTCCCATAGTCAGTGGAAGAGCAGAGAGGACTCTTTATGTGTCCCTATCAGAGAAAATGATATGATATGAGATTGATGGTTTTTCCAACAGGAAAAAACAGATGTTTCAATAAATGACATTGCTTAATGAGTGAGCCATACAAAACAAAGTTAAGCTTTTTCTACAACCAGCCAATTTAACCAATAAATTAAAATCCAAACATTAAAAAGCAAAACTTTATTTGAAAAAAATATGGCAGTATATTTCCACAAGCTTAGAGAAAGGACAGCTTCTTAAACAGACATACAAAAGAACAAAATCCATAACAGGTAAATACTGTTAAATCTAACTACATGAGCATTTAAACCTTATAGATTACAAAAGACAGCATGAAACCAGTTCCAGGCTAAGAGAAGGTGTCATGGAGTATGGAATGAACTCCTACACATGATAATCAAACAACAAACCAAGAAATAGTAAAACAAAAAATTCGAGAATCAGTTAACACACACACACAAAAGGAAAATCAGAATGGTCCATTGAATGATCAGTAATTAGAATGCTCATTAAAACACTAATGAAGTGTGATTTTTCATGGATGAGATTGTCCAAGAATTTAGCAGTGTGAGAATATGGGCAGCTGGCAATGTTAAGAAAGGCAATACTTATATATGACTGATGGGAGAATAAATGACTGCAGCCACCAGGGAGTGCAATTTGGTAGAATCTAATAACACTGTCATCAAGCTTCCCCTATGCCTTAGAAAGTGAGTTTAAAATATGTGTCCCAGAGAAATGCAAATGTAGATCCACGTGGATATGGCAAATGGGAATGGTCTCTACATCATTATAACAGCAAAAAATTAGAAACAATCTAATATCTGTCAATAGAGGCATGTATAAATAACACGTACAAACTGATTACTATGGAAAACAAAACACATTCAGAAGGAATGAGTGAGATCTGTTTTTTTCTCTATTTTATCTGTTTCTATCTGCATTTCAAAATAGATATATCTCAAAAATATTTCTCAGCTAAAAAGCAAATTGCAGAAGGAAACAGATATTAACTATAGATTTTATTACTGTGTGTAACAAAACACACAGAATAGTCTAATATATTTTCTATGTTTATGTCCGTATAGATGTAAAAGTATTTTTAAAGGTAGTTAATGACACTCAAAATATCATAATTTTGGTTATAATTGAGGGTGACAAGGGGAGTGAGATTGGAAGTATGGAACAAAATATATGCTGATGGTCTATTTTTTAATAAGGAAAATAGACTCCTGTATTAAGAGTCAAATTAAAAACTAATTTTGAAAAGAAAGAAAAACTTGTACAGAAAAAAATTACATAAAAGGAAAGATAATAAATTACAGCTCTTCATCAAGGCAAATTGTTTTTCTAACCATACTCACAAAGTTCCAAGAGCTGTCATTTATTTTTGAAGGGAAAATAGTTTTTCTTGGCTAGAAATCAGGTAATTTTCTAATAAATGCACCTGTGTCATGCCCCCAGTACATGAGTCACTGTAATTTTCCTTTCTTCTTTATTTTCAAATGGCTTTTCTAACTTAGAGGTTCTGAATCATCCTCTCACTTGCAGATTTACAACTCAGTCAATATGCATTAAGATGGGAAATTCATTAATCATAGAAGCAATAATCTTTAGATAAAAAGCATTTATTTAACAGAATTTTAAGGAAAGAATCTTAAGCCGGAAATGAAATTTTTTATTCTTGATTAAAAGAATAAAATAGAAAAGCTGAAAATTCTTAAAGTGTTTCAAAAAAAGAACTTAAAGGCAAATTTGTATTATTTGTTGACTCCTTCAAGCTTGGAATGGAACTGCAAGAGGTCAACCACGTTAGTCTCCTGAAATACCCTAACCTAAACCCTAGACGATATTTTGAAGATCTCTGGGAGTGAAAATTTAGGTTATCAGAATGTTCTAAAACTACACAGAACTAATAATAAGGAAGCGATTATTTTTTCCTTAATTTTAATCTAAATCTTATGGTGAAACCATTTTCTTGAGCTCAGCTTCATGAGTAACCTGCCCACTGTGGTACCTATGACGCTGAGTCACCTTACAACCTTTCTTTATTTCCTGATTATCATGTACTCGCAGAATTGTTTCCCCTGTCTCCTGCTGATCTAATTCTTGTTAGTTCACCAGATGAAATGAAAATAAACCTCCACTAAAGTAATGGAGGCTGCTGCTGCTCCATTTACAATAAACCTCCACTAAGGTAATGGAGGCTGAAAAATAGATAATATTAATAATGGCAGTAGTGGTGATGTGTGGAGCCGATGGGATTTCAGGCAGGGAATGACTGTTTGGCGCTACAAACATTTGTCTATATGCGTATGCTAATTTGGATGCATATCTATGTTGTCCCTAAATGCCACAAAATCGAGGGGCAGGAAGAGTTGCCCTAACCTCACTCTTGAAGTGAGAGTTACAGGAATGGCTCTTCCCATCTCTAAGCACTGAGCCAGACCAAGTGAGACTGAGACAGAGGTCACTAAATAAAGTTGGATGGTTTGTGTGGAAAGACTAGGAAGCATAAAGGCAGGATAATGGCCACAGAGACAGAAGACTGGATCACTCATCCCAACTCTGCTGCCACACCAATCTCAACTTTGGGCAAATTTTTGAACCATGCTTTTTTCCTCTGGGAGATGAGCACATTGGCTTAGATGATGTTTATGGTTCCTTCCTGCTAACATATTCCAGGATGATGCCTCAATACTTCACTGCCTCAATACTTCAGAATAAAGAGAATTAGAGTTTCCCTGATTCTTCTTCTGGATCCAAGATGTTGGAGAGGTTTGAATCTACTGGAGCCAGTCCTTGGTCTCCTCCAGGCTGGAGACTGGGACTGGTGACATCTCCTTCTCAAGACTCTGTTTCCCCCTGGAAAATATTTGCAGTGAACCAGGCATTTTCTATGAACCAAGTCACATAAGTTTGTAAGAATAACCCAAGGAACAAAAGGACAGACTAAAATTAAGATTCTTCTGGAAAACCCAGGAGATACAGTGATTTGTTTTGCTTCACCAGTTTGGTAGCCACCAAGAGCAATCTTTGGTTACCTGATCCACAGATCAAACTCCTTATCCCTGTGCTTCTCAAACTGTGAGACCCCTTTTAATGGGGGTAAAAATTCATAAACACCCAGGGTTATCTCTGTCAATATAAACATAAAAGTTTCTCACTGCCATTACACAGAGATTCCTGTATTCCATGTGTGATACTAAAGTATATGGTGTGATAACTCAGTTTCCCTTACTTTTCACAGGCTACACAAACAAAATAACTTCTACCTTGAAGGCACCATTCATCCATTCACTCCTTGTACAGATATTTATCTAGCACTTACTATGTGGCAGCCACCTGGGATGCATTAATGAACAAATCCATTTCCTGTCCATGTAGAACTCTTGTTGTAGACCAGTGGTTGGCAAACATTTTTGTAAAGGAACATAGAGAAAATATTTTCAGCTTTGCAGCCATTTGTTGTTCTTTGTGACAGCTACCCAACTCTGCTGGTGTTGATCCAAAACACCCATTGATAACTGCAGCCATAGACGGATGGACCTGGTTGTTTTCCAGTAAAACTTCATATTAATAAATAACAGATAGTGGGCTGGATTTGGCTCAAGGCTGTAGCTTTCTGACCCCTGTTTTAGCCAATAAACAAAAAAAAAATGAATAAAAAGGCGAATTATTAATATATAATAGTTAGAAGGTAATTGAGCAGGGTAAGGTGATTTGGAGTGGTGAATGAATGAGGATGCAATTTTAAATGGGCAGAGAAAGTGGTACTTGAGCAAAGCCTTGAAGAAGGAGAGTGAGCCCTGGAGCTCTCTGAGGGGAGCAAATTGTAAGCAGAGGGAACACCCAGGGCCAAGTTCCTCCTGTGGAGGAGGGCCTGGAGTGGATGCAGAAGGCCAGCATGGCTGCAGCGGAATGAGAGTGTGGGGAGGGAGTGGAAGATGAAATGAGAACTGGGTGCTAAGCATGAGAAGAGGAGGCCTGGTAAGGACTTTGCTTTTATGCTGAATGAAATGAGGAGCTGCCATAGGTGTCATTGGACCTTCCTCCTGTGACTATTCACTTGTATATTAAGTTTGCTTGGCTTCTTGTGCTCCTTAGCTATCAACTGTAGAAGTCGCAGCACAGTTTGTAACCCACAGAATTGTAACCTCAGATGTAATGCTTCATGTTGAAGTTTTTGGTGAATGGGCAGTCATTGCAATGATCTCAATTTACTAACAGTCTTAAGATAATCATAGAAATAAAAGTGTAAAAATGCTTAAAATCGGTCATAGAAAATTCATGGGTTTCCCAGGAGTATGTACACGGAGTCCCATTGGATCTGCATTGCGCCATAGTTGTCTCTTACACATGTTGCTTTATAAGGAATTCAGGTTGGGGATGGGTGCCATAGAGGAACATTGCAAAACTAGGGCTAAATAGATGAATGCATTTAAGGAAAAATGAGGCTTAGTAATTAAAAATGGCTAAGATTTATTTTCTCGATATTCTACACTCTAGAATCCTAGAAACAGATTCCTTGGAAGCTCTGTGGTCCCAGATGCCTTTGAACTAGAAGATACTCAGCATGTACCTTTCTTCTCTTCTTCCTTGTCTTCTCTCACTCATCTATTCAGATTCTTCTAAAAAACAGTTTTCAGCCTCCAAAGATCCTGTTGTGAGGGCCATTTAGTTAACACCAATGGAGGACACCATGATTACTGGTATTAAAGTTAGGGAAGACGAAAACATGCTGTCAGGAGCCAGGTTTTTCTGAAGCTAAAATATTGTTTCAGATACTTGCTTATGATGCACCATCACTTGCTTTTCCCCCAGTATTTGCCTCTGTGTTAGGATTGTATGCTCTGAATGAAGAGAACATATTCCTACCAGAATTAGGTCCCTCTCCGATCAAGGGTCTTCAAGTTGTTCACTTTTTCATCCTTTTCTCTTCTTTTTGTACTTGATGGTAAAGCCATTTGTTTATAAAGGCTGCTCTGGAGTCTCCTTTTCCTGCACTATACAAAGGTCTTTCATAGCTTTATCTTGAAGTGTTTTACTCATTTTTACTGCTATTTTCTACTGCTACCCTTCTTCAGGCCTAATATTATACTTCATTAAACAGAAGCACTTGCTCAGGGGAGAGTTTCCAAGTACAGCATGCCCTGGAGGAGTATCTGACAGTGCCATCTTTGCTCATTCCTGTTTGTTTCCTGAAATGGCACTTGCTTCCTCAACTGCTGTTGGCTGTCACCCAGCACCTCAGGACCCCTTCTGTCATGACTATTCTTGGTAGTCTCCAGGCTGAGACTCCAGATTCCTGGATGCTGCCTGGCTGATTTCTGTTCCCAGTTTTGATGGACAAGATGGACTTCATTCAGTTCTCAGACTTGATTCCTGATGTTCCCTTTTCCTTTTTTCTGGAGAAAAAGGATTAACCTCACTTTTTTGATGTCATATCACTTACCTACACAGATTACGTAAAGTTAATATTCTAAGAGGCATTTTTTGTTTAACTTCAGCGTAGTTTTGCGTGATGCTAAAACTCACAGAAATGTAGATCTCTTTCTGTGTGTTCTCCCAAAATTCCTGCAAATTCCTGTCTGTTGAAAAAAAAGCATACCAGAGCTATTCAATTTAATTTTTTAAATAAAGAGAGTAATTTGATCAGGAAATGGATACAAGCTTTTTTCCCCCCCCTGTATTTTTCAAATGTGTTTTGCAGAATACTGCAGAATTCCATGCTAGATGCCACTGGCAACTCTGTGTTTGAAGACACTTGTGGTATTCAGTTTTCTTGGATATTTGTTATTGATTTATTTCACATTCAAGTTGACTCAAGTGCAGTGCTCATAATTCCATTAAGTTTATGACTGTTCCTACATCAATGAGAAGGATGGCATGTAATCACACAGGGCTTTTCTGAACAAGAATTTTCTTTTAATTTGCTTATCACAGTCTAAAACTGTTTTGTGCCTTTTGAATCAGGGCAAATAAATTACAACTCATTCCCCAGCTCTATCTCAGGGGGTTATAGCATACATCCCAACCACCCTACTCAGCATTGCTGTATAATAACGTTCAGCTGAACACCAGAATTGTGCAGTTTACTGAACAGCCTTTACTTGACAGAGTTCAGATATGTAAAGGATCTATGTTACTTTGTGAGATTTGTGTTAATTTCATATGTCAGCAGTCCACAGAAATTGCAGTGCTTTAAACAAAAACATCAGTCTTCATCACATACAAGTGAATTCCGATATGGCTATCAGCAGATTGCTCAGCAGAACAGCTACAGGCCAGGAGAGAATGGGATGTTATATTCAAAGTGCTAAGAGAACAAAATTAGCAACCAAGAATACTTTACCTGACAAAACTATCCTTCAAAAATGGAGGAGAAGTAAAAACTTCCCAAAAAAAGCCAAGAGATTTATCACTACTAGGCCTGCCTTACAGGAATTGCTAAAGGGCGTTCTTCAACCTGAAATGAAAGGTTGATAATTAATAACATAAAGCATACAAAAATATAAAACTCAATGGTATAAGTAATATAAAGTCATATTCAAAATACATTAGGACTGCAATGGTGACATGTAAAACAATTTTATCTAGTACAAGGGTTAAGAGAAAAATTATTAAAGCAATTGTGGATTAAAAATTGTTGAAATACAATTTACAAAATGATGAAAGTTTTGACATCAAAAACATTTAAGGGGGACACTAAACATAAAGAGTTATATATGCAATCAAAGCTATGTTGTTATCAGCTTGAAATACCTAGTTATAAGATGTTTTATGTAAGTCTCATAAAGCAAAGCTTTGTAGTAGATGCACAAAACATAAATAGAAAGATTCAAAGCATATCACTATAGAAAACCATGAAACCACCAAGGAAGACAGCAAGAGAGGAAAAATGAAGCAAAATATCTACAAAATAACCAGAAAACAAACAAATGACAGTAACAAATCCTCACCTACCGATAATTATTTTGAATGTAAATAGATTAAAATCTCCAATAAAAAGGCTGAGTGGCTGGTTGAATTAAAAAAAAAAATTAAAAAGACTCAACTGTAAACTGCCTGTAAGAGACTCATCTCACTTTTGAGGTGATATGTCCCTTGTTGAAAGTGGGGTGTTAGAGTCCCCTACCATTATAGTATTGCAGTCTATCTCTTCCTTTAGATCCTTGAATATTTGCTTTGTATATTTAGGTGCTCCAGTGTTAAGAGCACCTAAATATAGACTGAACGTGAAGAAATAGAAAGAGATATTCCAACCAAATGGAAAGAAAAGGAGAACAGGAATAGCTCTATTTATATGAGACAAAATAGACTATAAAAAGAGACAGAAAAGGGCATTATATAATGATAAAGGAGTCAATTCATCAAGAGACTATAACAATTGTTAATACATATACAGTAAGTCTTTCCTTGATGTCATCAGTAGGTTCTTGGAAACTGAGATTTTAAGTAAAAATGTGTAACCAAACCAATTTTATCATAGGCTAATTAATAGAAACAAGAGATAAGTGCCTATGGCATATTTCTGGACACAAAAACATCACCAAACTAAACAAAGACCCCAGACACTTCTAATATTAAATATTGAAGTAAATATGTGCTACTATATATGAAAGAGTAATAAAAACAAGTAAGATAATTATTTATCAAATTTTTGGTGAATCAGTGTAGGATGGTAGTCATCATGGTGGTGGATTAAATCAAAGAATAATTGTTTGCAAAGCAAAAATTATAAGGAATGCCTCCAACTAACATGCAGTTCAAAAATAATTGCAAATATGACAGAGTTGCAGAGTGCTTTCACACTGCATTGTTTATTCTTCTGCATTTGTATGATTATTGTGTGCTTTGCAAATATTTATTTTACAATAATTTTCATGTATTTATGTATTCATTTTCCAGTATGTTTATTCCAATCCAGGGTCACAAATGGCCAGAGCCTATCCCAGCAGCCCAGGACACAAGGTGGGAACCAACTGTGGACAGAACTCCGTCACATTGCAAGACATACTCACGCACACACACACCTAGACTCACTCACACTGAGACAATTCAGACATGCCAGGTTAACCTAATGTGCACATCTCAGGATGTAAGAGGAAGCAAGAGTACTTGAAGAAAATCCACACAGACATGGAGACAACATACAAACTCCATGCAGATGGTGGCCCTAGCCCGGAACTGATATTTTGCTTATCAATGTTTCATGAAATGACTTTGAATGCAACATCATTATTCAAGGACTTGCTGTACACCCAACATTGAAGCACCTAAATATACAAAGCAAGTATTAAAGAATTTGAAGACAGAGCTAGACTCTATATTATAATAGCGTGGGACTCTAATACCCTACTTCCAACAATGGATATATCATCTAGACAGAAACTTAATAGGAAAATATTGGCCTTGATCTATAAAAGATCAACTAGAACTATAAAAGACACATACAGAACATTTCATTTAACAGCAACGGAATACTCATTCTTCTCAAGCGCACATGAAACATCCTCCAGGATTGTCACATATTAGACCACAAAACAAGTCTGAATAAATTTAAGAGGATTAAAATTAATCAGATATATTTTCTGATCACAATAGTATCAAACTAGAAATCAATAACAGGAGAAATCTTGGAAAATTTACAAAGGAGTGACAAACAACATGCTCCTGAACAACCAATGAGTCAAAGAAGAAATCAAAAGGGAAATTTTTGAAATTTTTAAGACAAATTAAAATAGCAAAAACAACATACAGGATGCAAAAACTTACAGGATGCATCAAAAGCAATTCTAAAAGAGAAATTTTTAGCAATAAGCACTTATGTCTAAAAAGAAGAAAGATCTCAAACAACCTAATGTTACACCTCAAGGAACTAGAAAAAGAAGAACAAAATCCAATGTTAGGAGAAGGAAGGAAATAACAAAAATCAAAGCAGAAATAAATGAAATAGTGACTAGAAAAACAATAGAAAAAAATCAATGAAACTACAGAGCTGCATTTTTTGAAAAGATAAACAAAAAGCCCTTAGCTAGATTAAGATAAAAGAGAGAAATCTCAAATAAATTAGAACTGAGAAAGGAGACATTACAACTGATACCACAGAAACACAAAGGATTCTAAGAGATTACTATGAATAATTATAAACCAACAGATCGAATAACCCAGAAGAAATTGATACAGTCTTAGAACCATACAATTACCAAGACTGAATTGTGAAGAAATAGAAAATCTGAACTGACCAGTAACAAGAGATTGAATCAGTAATAAAGTTTCCCATCAAAAAAAAAAAAAAGCCCAGAGCCTCATGACTTCACTGCTACTGCTGAATTCTACCGAACATTTAAAAAGCTAATACCAATGTTTCTTAAACACTTCAAAAAAATATGAGGAAAGTTATACATCTGGTAAGAGGTAAACTCATTTTTTTAAGGCCACCTTTACCCTGATACCAAAGCTAGACAAGGACATTACAAGAAAAGAACATTACAGACCAATATTCCTGATGAAAACAGATGAAAAAAGTCCTCAATAAAATACCAGCAAACAGAATTCAACAGCACACTGAAAGAATCACTCACTTAATCAAGTGGTATTTATTCCTGTGATGCGAGGATGGTTCCACGTACACAAACCCATAAATGTGATGCACCACATAACAGAATGAAGGACAAAAACCATGTGATCATCTTATTTGATGCAGAGAAAACATTTGACAAATTTAACATTTTTTATAATAAAAACTCTCAACAAATTAGATATAGAAGAAATCTACTTCACCACCCTAGAGGCTATCTATGAAAAACCTACAGTGAACCCTATATTGAAATGTTTTCCTCCGAGATCAAGAACAAGATAAGGATGCCGACTCTCACCACTTCTATTCAACGTAATAGTGGAAGTACTACTGGCCAGAGTAATTAGACAAAAGAAAAATCTGAACATTGGAAACTATATCATTGAAAAAAATTATAAAAGGTACAAGTAAATGGAAATCTAGTCTGTGTTCATGGATAGGAAGAATTAATCTTGTTATAATATCCATACTACCCAAAGCAATCTACAGATTCAGTGCAATCCCTATCAAAATTTCAGTAATACTTTTCACAGAAGTAGAAAAACAATCCTAAAATTAACGTAGAACCACAAAAAGAAAAAAAAACCTGAAATTCAAGGTAATCTTGAACAAAATGAACAAAGCTGGAATGGCCAAGTGTGGTGGTTGGCTAGGCGCAGTGGCTTATACCTATAATCCCAGCATTTTGGGAGCCCAAGGTGGGTGGATCACCTCAGGTCAGGAGTTTGAGACCAACCTGACCAACATGGCAAAACTCTGTCTCTACTAAAAATACAAAAATTAGCCAGGCATGATGGTTTACGCATGTAGTCCCAGCTACTCGGGAGGCTAAGGCACGAGAATTGCTTGAACCCAGGAGGTGGTGGAGGTTCCAGTGAGCCAAGTTTGCACCACTGCACTCCAGCCTGGGTGACAGAACAAGACCCTATCTCAAAAAAAAAAAAGAAAAAAGCTGGAAGCATTACACTATCTGATTTCTATCTATATTACAAAGCTATAGATATTAGAACAGTGTGATACTGGCATAAAAATAGACACATCGACCAATGGAACAGAATAGAGAGCTCAGAAATGAACCTATGCATTTTTAGTTAATTGATTTTCAGCTATAGTGCCAGGAACACACTACGGGGGAAAGGACAGTCTCTTCAATAAAGGGTGTTGGGAAAACTGGATTTCTACACGCAGAAGAATAAAATTGGACCCTCATTTCAGAGCTTATACAAAAATTAACTCCAAATGGATTAAAGATTTAAACATAAGACCTAAAACTGTAAAACTACGAGAAGAAGACATAGGGGAAAGCTATGCTGGTCTGGGCAATGATGTTTTGAGTTTGACCCCAAATGCTCAGGTAACAAAAGCAAAAATAAACAAATGGGATTACATCAAACTAAAAAGTTTCTGCACAGCAAAGGAAATGATAAAGTGAGGATGCGGTCTACAGATTGGGAGAAAATATTTACAAGCCATACATCTGATAAGGGGTGAATATCCAAAATATATAAGGAACCCAAAAGAACTCAGTAGCAAGAAAACAAACCAATTAAAAATGGATAAAGAACTTGAATAGACATTTCTCAAAGAAAGACACACAAATGCCCAAGAGATACATTTTTTTTTAAATGTTCCACATCACTAATTATTAGGGAAATGCAAATTAAAACCACAGTGAAATATCACATCACACCTGTCAAAGTGGCTGTTATCAAAAAACTGAAAGGTAAGTGTTGGCGAGGATATAGAGAAAAAGGATCCCTTGTGCACTGTTGATAGGAGTGTGAATTAGTACAGCCACTATGAAAAACAGCCATTATGGAAAACTGAAAAAGTTAAAATTACCAGCAATCCCACTTCTGAATGTGTCACCAAAGGATTTGAATCCAGTATGCTGAAGAGCTGTTTACACTCTCACGTTCATTGTGTTACGGTTCACAATAACCAAATTATGAAATCAACCTAAGGGTCCAGCAATGGATGAAAGGATAAAGAAAATGTAGTATTTATATATACATGAAGAGGTGCTATTCAGCCTTTTTAAAAAAAGAAATTCTGTCATTTGTGACAATGTAGATGACCCTGGAGGACACCATTCTAAATGAAATAAGCCACACGTGGAAAGACAAATACCATATGACCTCACTTGTGTGTGGAATTGAGCTCACAGACAAAGAGTAGAGTGATGGTTACCAGAGGCTGGAGTGTTATTGGAACAGGAGACAGCATTTTAGTACTCAATTTGGAGCATGTTTTAAATAACAAAGTCACTGAAAAAAAACTCCACAAAAATGAAAGTAGTGACACTCAGTAGATCTAGAAAAGGGCACTTGTTTACAATACGGGAGATGAAACAAGAAGGTAGAGGCCTTCTTTGGCCTCAGCTGGAAAAATACGTCAGGCAACTCTGCACATGTCCACAAATGACTGCGAAAATGTTGTGAATATTGATTCGAGGATAGACATAAATTTTGGCAAGTAGGTGAACTTGCAAATACAGAATCCATGAATAAGGATCCACTGTACCTAACATAGTAATTTCTGGAAAATGGTCAGTTCTTATTATTCTCATTACTTTACACCCTAGAAGAAAGGCAATGATGGGCAAGGACACAGCCCTGCCCACCTCCTCCATTCAGCTGGCTCTGAGGACTGTGCAGCCAGGAACACAGGAAACAGTAGGGGAAGAGCATTTCTTCTTTGCTGATTGTACCCCAAGTTTCCTTCTATATGTTCTGCTTCTCCTTCCTTTTTTCCCTCCTCCCACACTTCTTAGCGTGTTCAAAAGTCTAGCTTAGTGCAGTAATGGATAAAGAGAGCCCGGGACAGCTGGGCGCGGTGGCTCACCCCTGTAATCCCAGCACTTTGGGAGGCTGAGGTGGACAGATCACCTGAGGTCAGGAGTTCAAGACCAGCCTGGCCAACATGGTGAAACCCTATCTCTACTAAAAATGCAAAAAAATTAGCTGGATGTGGTGGCAGGTGCCCGTAATCCCAGCTACTCGGGAGGCTGAGGCAGGAGAATCACTACAAACCGGGAGGCAGAGGTTGCAGTGAGCCAAGATTGCGCCATTGCACTCCAGCCTGGGCAACAAGAGCAAAACGCCATCTCAAAATAAATAAATAAAAGACCACAAACATAGCCTCTTCCCTCAAGGAACTGCAACACTGGGAAGACAAACATTTATATCACAAAATGCCAGGCACCATGTAACCTCATGAACACACTGCTGAATCCAATCAGAGATCTCTAGATCCATCCTATTAACCTGCCTTCCTGTGCTTGGTAATAAGGCTATTCATAACAAACACTGATTCAAGCATCTCTGCCAAAAATTCTTGTTGATTGACATTTCCTTGACACAGAACCCATCTTACAATATGGTCCAGGGTGTCATTTGGGAAGTTCTCTAATTTTCCTATACATTTGTTTAAGCATCTATTTTTTTTTTTCTAATAGAATGTTTTGGTTGGGTATGTGCACTGAGTACATGATGCCTTTCTGGAGAGGAATTAATTTTGTTAATTCCTCTGGCCAAGGTAGTTTTGCTGCTATTTCTTGAATTATCAATGCAAGTGATAATTCAAGCAATAGCAGCAAAACTACCTTTGGCCAGGCACATGTCGCAACCTGACCAGGTGGAAGCAGGATTGATTTGGCCCAGAGGATGTGCCCAGCACGTGTCTGCCAGAACCAGAGTCCAAAATGCAGAGAAGCATATTCCAGCCAAGTCTAAGAGGAGACTTTCTGACAGCCCCTGCTGCCTTCTGAGGTGGTAAACTCACTGTCACTAGGGTCTTCTGCCTGGTTGAGATGATCACATGTCAGGAAGCACATCTCCCCTGAACTGTTGAGTTGCAGGCTGGAAGGGGTGAGGTCTGGGGTCACTTCCTGTATTAGTCTGGGTTCTCTAGAAAACAGAAACAAAGCCAATAAGGTGTGCATGTATATGTGTATGTGTAATAAGGGAGAGTGAGACAGCCAGAGAGACAGAGAGAAACAGAAAGAGAAATTCACTTTAAGGAACTGGCTAACCAATTGTGGAAGCTGGCAAATTCAGAAGTCCAGTGGGCTGGAGACTCAAGAAAGAGTTGATATTGCAGGTTGAGTCTGAAGGCCATCTGGAGGCAGAATTCCCTCTTCCTCTGGGGACCTCGGGGGTGTTTCCTAAAGGCCTTCAACTAATTAGATGAGGCCCACCTGCATTTTGGAAATCAATCTGCTTTACTCAACATCTACAGATTTAAATGTTAGTCATGTCTAAGAAATACCTTCACAGCAACATCTAGACTGGTGTTTGACCAAACAACTGAGTTCTCTAGCCCAGCCAAGTGTTCATATAGGTTCAACCATCCAACAGGGCCCAGGTGTCTTCAGACTCATTGTCTCCCTAGGTGTCTTCCCTAGGTGACTTCAGACTCAACATCTCTGGCTCAGTACATGTAATTAAAATTCAAGTCTCAGAAAAAACACACTTCCACTGTATTTAGTGTGTAAGGTGCCTTGCCATGTTGGCTAGTTAGCATTACAAATGTGAAATCTGTGATTCTAAGAGTGAGGGTGTTAGTTGACACATTCTGAAGGTTCACTCAAGGGCAAGTTGAGTCACAGTGTGGCCTGATAACTGTTGCTCCAGGAAGTGCTCCAGCAAGAACATACATGTTTAGCAAGGAGAGCATTAGACAACAGGGTTGAAAATGCAAATCTGTGTTACGAGGGCATCTCCAAAGCCATGTGGGTAAGCTGCACACCATAACATCCCACACAAAAGAAGTTTGAAACTATGGTTTTGAGGGAGTGTCTACCTTATTGTTACCTTGGGGTGATTTCATTGTATTGTAGTTTTAGTCATTCTGACCTAATTTTTAGTATTTTTTGTTCCTGTTGGTTTATTGGCTTTCAAATATTTCATGTTCCTCTATAGTTCTCATTTGTTTACCCTTGGATGAACTCAATAGAATATATTTCTGACATAATAAAATTATTATTTTTGTACTTAGAAATTTAGATAAAAACATAGAGGCAGGCTATTATTATGAAGTCCTTGTTCTTCCTGATACTAAAAATTCAATATGCAGGAAACACAGTACCTTTTATTTCTTTTTTTTCTTCCTTTCTCTTCCTCCCCCTTTTTTTGAAAATTATGATTTTTCTAGATACTAAACTGGCAGTGGGGGAAATTAAGTTGCTTAAAGTTGACTTAAATTGAAATTACTTTTCTGAAGTTTGGTCCTTCTATTTCAATGACTCCTATGAACATTAGCTTCAGAAGATTGTAGTTAGCAGCAATTCTTTCAGCTCTACAGAATTTGTGTGAGTGTGTGAATTGTTTTTTTTCTTCTGAATACAATAAGAGCCCTAGATTTTAGGATGGAAAATGGCTTTTAAAGCTGATAACAGATCTCCAACAGCTATTCCTCTCCTAGCCCTTAAAATTTATTCCAGTGTTCCTAGGCTTGTCCTTACACTGAACAACGGCATTTGTTAGTTCATTCTTTAAAGGTACGATTTAGCAAATGGTCCAGAGCATTCAGATGCTACTTTGGGATCCTCGAAATGCTAGGTTGATGTGGAGAATGCACAGCTGGTTCTCAGAAGGCCGCATAAACGCATAGCTGCAGAGATCGTGGATCTTGGAAAGATTTTCTATCTAGCCTTTCCTTTTTCAAGGGAAGTTCAGGCTCAGGAAGCCTCCATGATGCACCAGCCCACCTACCCTAAAAGGCGGAACAGATCTTGCACACATCTTTGATGCAAAGACAGAACTTGTGACCCTAGGAGACATTGCCCCACCCCCAGCAGACTCCAGACGTTGCACATCCAGATCACTGCTGAGGCTAGCAAATCACTACAGGTTGGTGCTCTGGAAAAATGTGTTCTTGAAGCTGGGCAGTAATGGAAAGAAGACAGCAGGGGATGACCAGAGGGATTTTGATATTGGGTTCTAACGTAGACCCCGCATCCTCTGGACATGCTCCATCATCATTAGAAACCCAAAGGCCTATGTCATATCATCACCCATTCTTTGAAATGAGAAAGTTGGAAAGCTTTCCCAATGGCCCTATGATTTAAAATATTTTATCAACCAACTAGACTTATTAAGTGATTAGTCATTGCTTTATTGTTTGTTCATCAAAGGCATGCCTAACCACATGTGATAATCAGGCCTGATTATATTAATATCACCCAGGATCACCATTACATCACCTGAATGATAGAACCCAGCCAAAGGCAGACAGCAAAATGTTGAAATTAGACTATGTTGTCTATTAGGCTGTTGAAACTTTGAGAAAGAGCTTCAGGACTTTCACACTGCCTTTGGAACCTGTAGGGTCTGGAACCTGCCTTTGCTTACCACTGGTTTTACTATTCCAGAACCCTCATGACCCAATCACCTCTTAAAGGCTCCACCACTCCATACTGTCACATTGGGAATTTAGTTTCTTTTTTTCTTTCCAACTGTTGTTTTAGGTTTGGGGGTACACGTGTAGGTTTGTAACATGGGTAAATTGAATATCATTGAGATTTGGTGTACGAATGATTCTATCACCCAGGTAGTGAGCATAGTGTCGGATAGGTAATTTTCTAACCCTCACCCCTTCCCACCCTCCCTCTTCCTGTAGTCTCCAGTGTCTATTGTTGCCATCTTTATGACCATATATACTCAATGTTTAGCTCCCTGTTATAAGGAGAACATGTGGTATTTGATTTTTTGTTCCTGGATTAATTCACTTAGGATAATGGCCTCCAGTCACATTCATGCTGCTGCAAAATACATTATTTTGTTCTTTTTAATAGCTGTATAGTATTCCATGGTGTATATGTACCACATTTTCTTTATCCAGTCCACCACTGATGGGCATCTAGATTGATTTCATGTCTTTGTTTTTGTAAATAGTGCTGCAATGAATTTATAAGTACATACATCCTTTTGGTAGAATAATTTATTTTCCTTTGGGTGTATACCCAGTAATGGGATTGCTGGGTTGAATGGTAATTCTGTTTTAAGTTCTTTGAGAAATCTCCAAACTTCTTCCCACAGTGACTGAACTACGTTACATTGTCAACATCAGTGTATAAGCATACCCCTTTTCTCGGCAAGCTCACCAACATCTGTTGTTTTTTGACTTTTTAATAAAAGCCATTCTGACTGGTTTGAGATGGTATCTCACTGTAGTTTTGATTTGCATTGCTCTAATGATTAGTTATGTTGAGCATTT
Source organism: Ateles fusciceps (assembly GCA_036589455.1). Taxonomy (NCBI): domain Eukaryota; kingdom Metazoa; phylum Chordata; class Mammalia; order Primates; family Atelidae; genus Ateles; species Ateles fusciceps. The sequence goes on from JAZHEH010002229.1 coordinate 4,629,928, forward strand.
TTTCATATATTTGTTGGCCACATGTATTTCTTCTTTTGAAAAGTGTCTGTTCACGTCTTTTGCCTATTTTTTAATGGGATTATTTGAGTTTTGCTTGTTGATTTGTTTAAGTTTCTGATAGATTCTGGATGTTAGACCTTTGTTGGATGCAGTTTGCAAATATTTCTCCCATTCTGTAGGTTGTCTGTTTACTCTGTTGATAGTTTCTTTTGCTGTGCAGAAGCTCTTTCATTTAATTAGGTCCCACTTACCAACTTTTGATTTGTTGCTTTTGGGAAGTTGACCATAAATTCTTTACCAAAGCTGATGCCAGAATGGTAGTTCCTAGGTTTTCTTCTAGGATTTTTATAGTTCTAGGTCTTATATTTAAGTCATTAATTAATCTTGAGTTAATTTTTATATGTGGTGAAAGGTAGTGGTCCACTTTCATTCTTTTGCATATGGATAGCCAGTTATTCCAGCACCATTTATTGAATAGGGATCCCTTTCCCCATTATTTATTGTTGACTTTATGAAAGATCAGATGGTTGTAGGTGTGGGGCTTTATTTCTGGGCTCTCTGTTCTGTAATTGGTCTATGTGTCTATTTTTGTACCAGTGCCATGCTGTTTTAGTTACTGTAACCATGTAGTACAGTTTTAAGTAGGGTAGTGTGATGCCTCCAGCTTTGTTCTACTTGCTTAGAATTGCTTTGGCTATTTGAGCTCTTTTTTGGTTCAGTATGAATTTTAGAATAGTTTTTTATCGTTCTATAATGAACAAAGGTTAATAAATTACTGGTGTGTTAAATGGCAAGGTTTCATTAAGGAAGCTGTTCTGCTTTACATATCTGAAACCTACTTAGAAAGTGTCTGCATTTTCTAACTTCAGAAGCTACAGCCTTTTTAAAGACAAAGGCCTTCACACAGTTTAGTGCTTAGTGTTCTTAGCACAACACCACAATTTAGTTCAGAAGGTAGGTTGGAAACTCTTAACCTAAACAATAGAGGCTTTGAAAAAGAAGGGTTTGGCCGGGCACGGTGGCTCACAAGGTCAGGAGTTCAAGACCAGCCTGGTCAACGTGGTGAAACGCCCGTCTCTATTAAAAACACAAAAATTAGCTGGGTGTGGTGGCGCATGCCTATAATCCCAGCTACTCAAGCGGCTGAGGCAGGAAAATCGCTTGAACCCAGGAGGCAGAGGTTGCAGTGGGCTGAGATTGCACCATTGTACTCCAGCCTGGGTGACAGAGTGAGAAAAAAGAAGGAAGGAAGGAAGGAAGGAGGGAATGAGGGAAGGAGGGAGGGAAGGAAAGAAAGATAGATAAAGGTTTAAGAAGGCTTGTTGGCCAGGTATGGTAGCTCACACTTATAATCCCCACATTCTGGGAGGTCAAGGTAAGAGGATCAGTTGAGACCATGAGTTCAAGACCAGCCTAGGCAACAAAGCAAGACATTGTTTCTCCAAAAAGAAAAAAAAAAGATTGTCATTTTAGAGTCTGAACTCTATACCTTAAAGTTACTACTTGGTTCAAAATGGTTTCATGGGAAAATTAAATCTGTAGCAAAAACTTGGCATTGAGTATGAAGGCTCCACCATCTTCTCAGCAAAGTGCATAAAGGTTCCCTAACATCAAGTTCAGGTCTCACAAGGATGACAAGAGTGTTTTGGAAAGTAGTGGTGCCGCACTTCAGTATACCACTTTGCACCAGCAGTTTCAAATGGCATGGGACTCACAAGGGAAAAGCAAATTAAGAGCACATCTGTTTGCAGAACAAATACGGGGCATGGTTTCTTGCCCAGTTGTATTCCATAAGCCCAGATACACTGGTTTTCCAACTACCATAACATTGGCAGAACAGTTGTCAAAGACTGTAGGGATATAGTCTCCAGGAAATGCATTGGCTGTATAACCAGTCAGTAGGCAAGTTTTACCTGCAGCTCCGTCTCCCACCACCACACGCTTGATGGCTTCCATCTGGGCTGCTTGTTGGGCCACGGCGATCAGTGGCAGCTGGGTGCTGAGATGGGAAGCTGTGGACTTGGGACAAGGCAGACAGGCAGGCAGCTTGCAGGCAGTGGAGTGTGGGGCATCAGGGCTGCTGTCCATGCCACCTCCCCCCTCCACAGACCGGAAGCTGAAGCCTGGCAGCGGCCACCACCCGCAGCTGAGGAAAGCTGCTTGGGGATTTCAACTTGAGTTTTGGAGGGGACGCACATTCATAGCAATTAGCTTTCCATTTTAGTCCATTCAGTAGTGGTTTAAAGACTGGGAAGTGGGGTGTTAGACTCGCAATAGGTAGGCTAGAAGGCTGTTCTCTGATCTAAGCAAGACAGAAATGAGGGCCTAAAGTAAATTGGTCACAGATAGTAGAAAGGAAAGAACAGATGTAAAGGATATTAAGAAAATAAAGTTGATAAAAGTTGGTGGCCAGTTTTTTTATGAAGTCAGGGTAATTTTGTTTGTTTATTGCATGGATTCATTCATTTAGTAAAAATTCACTGGGACCCTGCCCCGATTTAGCATTGGGTATTTAGCAGGGAACACAACGGACCATTTCCCCCACTCTCGGAGATTTCATCCTAAGGAGCAGAGACAGATGATAAGGGAATAAGCCCATGTAAAAGCGAGGTAATTTCAGCTGGTGATAGCAAGCATGTTGAGTGAGCAGTATTGATCAAAGGGGAAATTCAGGAGGGGGAATCGATTGCACAGGAGTAAAGTATTAAATTTGGCCAGCAAGAAGGAGAAATTAAGTTAATAAATTCAGGTAAAACTATATAGGCCAGCTAGATCTCATGGAAAAAGCCATGGCAAGGAGAGAAAGCAGGCCGACCTGTGGACAGGAGTGTGTTCTTCTGACTATAAAAGCGAGTGCTGGGAGGAACCTGGTAGGGACCCTGTGACCTACAAGCAGATGGTCTTGGTCAAAGCTCTAGGGCCTATCCTCCGCCTCTGTTTGCGCTGGCTGTGCCCCACTATCCAGCTTCTGATCCTCAGATAAAACAGGTGAAGTAAGCTGTAATTAGGGGCAGAGCCACTGTGTGGTCTAGGTAGCTCTACCATTGGGTGATGATCTGGGGTAAAGTTGGGAAATGCTTCATGGATTTGAGCCTGTGAGCTTAAGAGAGTTTCTTGGTACTGTAGTGCTCCTGGGCTGTGGTCCAGTTGGTGATGAGCACCTGAATGTCGGCATGGCCTCACGCAGCTACTCACCAGCATCCCTGTTGGAAGAGACCCAAGGACTGAGTGGAAGAGGATGTTGCTGACCTGGTGTCCTGTGAAGGTGGACTGGAGACTGGGTCAAGGATAGCTCCCCCTGCCCATACCATCACCAAAGGACTGGGATTTTGTTTTAAGAAAAGACGGTCTTGAGAATGTTTATGCATTGAAGGGAAAGAAACAATACACTAATACAGAGCAAGAGAGACTCTATAGAAAGAAGAGAGGTAACTGGGAAAGCTACAGGAGGTGGGATTCAGACTACAGGTGTAGAAAGTGGCTTCTCTTCCTATTACAGTGCCTGCAGGTTCATACCAGGTCACCTCAGTTTCCTCTGAGGTGGAGGAATTTGCTGAGAGAGAGATGGGCAGACTAGAAACAGGAGCTTAAGTAGTATGGTGATGGTTTGGATAAGCTGCTATGGAGAGGGAGAGAGGAAACGCCTAGAACCAAGCACAATGATTGCTGTGGGGAGCTGAAGACTCAGTTAAAACTTGAATGAACTCAGGCATGAGAGACTTAAATGGAAATATTGGAAGCATCTTACTTTTTATGATACACTGCTCCTGAAAATTTACTTATAAGTAACATTTTGACAAATTCTTTCTGTTTCTTTCATTTGAAAAACATCGGCCATTTCCTGCCCAGTGAGCTTGGGCCTGGATGATAACATTGAATAAGAAACCAGACTCCAGGGCTCTTAGCTTACAGGAGAAACAGACAGGCAATAAATAGACCCATGCTTTTGGGGGAGAGCAATAGAAAGATGATGTAGACGCTGGGCCTTAAGAGCAAAGAGGAGGACATGCCCTATTGCTTGTGGTAGGGAGTGGAATCAGGAAGGATGATAATTAAATTGGTAGCTAAAGGAATTCATCAAATGGAGGAGCATTCCAGCGGATAGCACAGAGTATGAGACACAGAACCGTGAAGGGCCTCTGGAAAGTGCTGGGGGATCTTGCTGTTGAGGAGCAGTTGATGGTGACAGGTCTCACCTGGTATTTGGATGTGGCAGGTGGAGACATGTGGCTCATCTCGCCTGAAGCAACTGCTGTGAATCCAGGTGCCCTAGAACCATGATACTGGCCTTCCAGAAAGCTACATGTGGTTTGGGGAGACTACATTTACAAACGGAAGGAACCCACATTCCTTTATTTTAATGGACAGAATGCAGCAGCGGAGACCAATCTGAAAAGAAACAGTCCTTGTCTTCTTCCTATTTTCTACCCTTTCCCAACTGTTTCCCTGTGTTGTACCATTCTTTTAAAGTTTCGGTTCTGGGCTGAACATGGTGGCACATGCCTATGGTCCTGGCTACTTGAGAAGCAGAGGCAGAAGGATGGCTTAAACCCAGGAGGTCAAGGCTGCAGTGAGCCATGATCATGCCACTGCACTCCAGCCTGGGCAACAGAGAGAGACTGTCTCAAATAATAATAATAATAATAATAATAATTAAAAGTTTAAAAAACAAAGATTTGATTCGGTACAGAATTTCTTCTTGTATCATTTTCTTTCCATTTTCTAAGAATTAGTTTTGCTGCCATGCTCCTCGGCCAAAGAGATGTTAGGTTTCTGAAGACTAATAATATTCAAATAATGTTCAAATACTATTCAATAACTTAAATATTTATTATTAAATGTAGCACTCAGCTTTAATAATCATTTTTCTTCTAAAATATTATTCACCCAGACAGAATACACTATTCCCACTATTCCCAATATTATCTTTCACAAAAATTATTAACCTCATTTAGTATAACCAAACCCAGTTTCCCGTAGAAACTGTGACCCGTCCACTCCCACCTACGGCCACCACTTGGCTGTGTCCTATAGCTTAACCTTCTACAACCGTGTCTGTGCTCACTGTTATCTTGGATCCAGAGGAACAATGAACCTATTTCCTGGGGATTTATGGCATCATCAGAGATCACCAGAGAAGAATATGCCTACAGGTGCCCACAGCGCTTTCAGTACACAGTACTGTCCTGGCATTGAATCTAACTAGAGACCCCAGGACCAGAGACTGGGAGAAGGGCTCACTGCTTCTGCGTCAACTCTGAATATTCAAAACTCTTTTAGTTGATTAGGGCCAGTTGATTATTTTATGTTCCCCTGAGAAAGCACAGTTATAAAGCTTTAACTCCTCCGAGGCTCATTCATCTATTTTTATGGGATTAAATACCTAACTTGGATTATTATTAGGTTGGATAGCATGAAATTGCTGATATTTGACTACTTTTTGACCTACAAAAGCAACTGTTTTGTGTACATCATCTAATATATTACGATGATGTGAATTCACATGGCATTATACATTTATAACTATAACATAATGTATCAATCCATAGATTTCTTGCATTTTAAGAGGGACTATTGGGATAGACCAAGAGAAAAGATAATCCTAACAGTTACTCTCCTAATCGACATTGCTTGTGAAGTCTGTGCCACTTTTAGGTCTCAGCTCAAATGGAGAACAAGGCAGACTAAATCTTACTACTTTGCCAGTTTGCTGCTTATATGGAGGGAAATGGATTAAATGGAGGTTGTTGCTCTCTCAGCCTGTTACCGTCATTCATGTCAGTGGAGGCAGGAAGAGAGAAGAAAAGCCAAGATGTATAGAAGAGTTTGCTGGGAATTTACACCATTTGCACCTGAACGAATGCAACCAGGTGGCCTCTTGTGCCAGTCCCTTCTCTTGCTCCAGATGAACTCTTTCCTACAAGCCTGCCCACTTTCTGGGTGCAGATGGTCTTTCCATTAGGATTCCACTCATCTCAGTCATTCAGCAAAAACCCACTGTGTTCAAAGGACCGTTTTCTGGGTTTCATTGTTTCTTTGGAGACGATAAGTCAGCCCAGACTCTAGCACCCATGTGTGAACTCAAAAAGGACCTGGTCTCTTCCACACCTGTTGGACCTCATTTTCAATTCCAGGCTGGGTATCAGTGAAGGAGCACATGGCTACTGATGCCACAGAATGGTGACTTGGCAGAGTCACAGCTACCAGCTGCCGGAATGAGCCCTGTATTGCTCCAACACCAACACTCCTGCTCTGTCCAAGATAGGCCACTTGGCATATTCTGAGTGTGACTCCTTTTTTGTTTTTCTTTCTAAAGGACAAGGTCTCACTCTGTCACCCAGTTGGAGTGCAGTGGTATGATCATAGCTCACTGCAACCGCAAACTCCCTGCCTCAAGCCATCCCCCTGCCTTGACCTCCCAAAGCACTGGTATTGCAGGTGCGAACCACTGCCCCCAGCCCAACTCCTCTTCTTTGACCTGTACATTCTACACTAGTCATATCCCGAAATTGGCTTTTGTCACTACTGTGTTAATTTCAAGGTCTTCTGCCGTTATTTGGGCTGCATTTAACTGCTAGACCCACCTTGAACCCCAAACATCGTCGTTACCCACACTGTCTACACAGTCTGGAACCATTTCCCTATTTTCTAAAATGTCTGTATCATGGGCAAATACATGAATCAAATAGTTTTATAAGGTGTGTAGACAAAAACAACAGCCCACTGAACCCCTCCCATTCATTTTCCCATCCCTGAAGGCAGCTTGTTTTGGTTTTTCAGTTGACCTCGTTGGTGTTTAATTCCATATTTCTAAATAGCATGTTTGCATTGACACTTCCCAATTGTTCTGCTGTCGGCATTCTCTATTGACTTTGTACTCTAAAAAATAATAGTTGAGTTATCTTTCCCCTCTGTGTTCATACGATCCTCAAGCACTCTTCCCAGCCATCTAATCTCTAGTTCATTTATATCATAAGTTTTGAATATACTCATCACATTTATATTATTATAAATCGTGTGGTAAATTGTTATTGCTATTCTTTCATGAGCCACCTTTCATCATTTTCTTAGATTATTTTTATATTTTTTTTTTCCTTTTTAAAATATTTCAGTAGATTTTGGGGAGTAGGTGGTGTTTGGTTACATGGATAAGTTCTTTAGTGGTGATTTCTGAGATTCTGGTGCAACCATCACCCAAGCAGTGTACACAGAGTACAGTTTTATTCCTCACCTCCCTCCCACACTTCCTCCCCGAGATCTCCAGAGTTTATTGTATTATTCTTATGCATTTATGTCCTCATAGATTAGCTCCCAATTATAAGTGAGAATATACAATCTTTGGTTTTCCATTCCTGGGTTACTTCACTTAGAATAATGGTCTCCAACTCCATCCAAGTTGCTGCAAATGCCATTATTTCATTCCTTTTTGTGGCTGAGTAGTATTCCATGGTGTGTGTGTGTGTGTGTGTGTGTGTGTGTGTGTGTGTGTGTGTGTGTTATTTATCCACTCGTTGATTGATGGGCATTTGGGCTGGTTCAGTATTTTTGCAATTGCAAGTTGTGTTGCTATTAACATGTGTGTGCAAGTATCTTTTTCATATAATGACTTATTTTCCTCTGGATAGATACCCAGTAGTGGGGTTGCTGGATCAAATGGTAGATCAACTTTTAGTTCTTCAAGTTCTCCATACTGTTTTCCATAGTAGGTATAGTAGTTTATATTCCCATGAACAGTTAGAATAAGAAGGACTTTATTCTATAGGTAAATTTAATATTTAATAGACCAAAATATATCTTCTTATAATTTTCATTTATTTATCAGGGTTGTAGAGATTCCTCTAAAACCTTTTACTGTTCGTTTTATAATTCAGTGGAGTCGCCAGAATTCTGCTCCAAGTCTATAAGCAAGTCCTAGGTGTTTTCCTCCAGCAGGTTTCTGCTATCACATAACACACCTGGAGATGCTACCCCCAGGGTCCGGTGGTTCACCCTGACACAATCACGTGCAATCTCTTTATAGTAGTTGTCCTGTGGCTACTTGTGCTCATTTTATGTAACTAATTCCATAGGATTTTAATGTGTGCTACTAAATCAAGTTGAAACATGGTAATTGTTTGATTTAACTGCCTTAGAACACTGTGTTCAAACAGATCCCAGGGTAGACCAGGCATAATTCAGGCATCATAGTACCTGGGGCCATACATTGTTACTGAAGTTTCTTCTCCTCTAATGGCAACTTAGGAGAGTAAGGGACCCTAGTGCATTTATACCTGTCTGTATAGGAAGCAGACACTCAAAGCTGGCCAGAGTAGGATATTCTGAAGGGTCAGCATCAAAGTACTGAAGACTGTTTTATTTTATAATACTTTAAAAAGAAGACAGCAAAAAATAGTGCCAGTTGCCTTAAGTAACCTGATGATAACAAAACATGGAGCATGCCTATGATAAGAGAAAGAATATTGACACAGTGGTGTGCATCCAGGAAGTTTGTATTGAATAGTTACAGTCCTCATGGCTGTAAGTGTGGAAAGAGAGACTGTGAGAAGGGAAGTGAGATCTACTGATCAAACACTCGTTTTTTAAAATAAATTGGCTTCTAGTTTGACATTTTTTATTTTCAGGTCTAGGGAGATTTAGGACTTGAGAATGCAGGATTTACTTTTATACATATATCCTTTTACTATTGTTGTGTTTAAAATAAAGTTTCTATATCACAGTATATGAGTCTGCCGTGAGTGCTACGAGAAGAATAGTTCATGTCCTACTTTGACGGGCAGGTGATAACATAAAGATTTAAAAACAATATGTATGATCTGTTGAAAATAAAACATTTCTTGGTCGACTACACCTTAACAACAGTAATTTCTTGAAACTATGTGAATATAACATTTGTTTACAAAATTATTTCTTTAGAAGAATGAGTTTAGATGAGTGTACTTCCATTTAAGAAAATAAAATGAATTAAAATTAAAACAACAAACTAATACAGTAAAAACTTGCCATACAAGGGGTCCAGAAACTTCAGTTGCATTAAACACAGGGTGACGTTGGCGCGAGGTCAGTGGATGACTGAGAACCTGCCCTTCAGTGGCCTGGAGGCAAGAGCCAAATCAGTTCCATCCCGGTTGCATTTTGGCGCCACCTGGTGGCACGATTCTGCTCTGGTATACATATCAATGGGAATGATTTGGGGTCCTGTAGCTCGCTGGGAAAAACGTAATTATTATTATATTAGGAATTCCAAAGAGTTAGAGTTTCCCCAGTTCTTTTTGTAAAGACTGGTGAAGAGAAACACTGTGAGTTACTAGGACTGTGGTTGTTTTCTTTGGCTGCCTGTTGCTCAAACCTTTTCTCAGCACAGCAGACGAAGTCAGGTGAGGTCTGTCCTCTGCTATAGTGGTTCCCATTTTGGAGAAACCTCTAAGGCCTTCAGATCTGCTCTACCCCCACACTTTCTCCGCCTCTCTGGCCTCATCTAGTACCACTCTTTCCTTGCTCATTCTGCCCCAACTACACTGGCTTCATTGCTGTTTCTCGATCCCACCAGGATTGTTAGCTGGGACTTCAGACTGCAGTGGTGAGTCCAGGTTTCTTCATAGTTTTTAAGCAATCCATGGAGGTAGGAACGGAGGACACCAGGAAGGCCGTGTCCCTCTCTTACCTTTGGAAATAGGGTTGCCTTCCATTATGCTCCTGGTCTCTTCCTCTTCACTTCCCTCTACCTTCTCCTTCCCAAAGATGAAAAGATCTGCCCCTGCCTTGCTTCTCAAATAGGAGCTGGATGAGGGCAAAGAACAGAAGCCAATCCCTCTCTCTGTCTCTCTCTGTCTGTCTCTCTCTCACACACACACATACAAACACACACACAATTATATTAAAATCTCTGTTATTTGGGGCTGTTATTGTACCCAGTTTCTGCAGTTCATTAGGGAATATATAATTTCATGAGTTAATTTGGGTATGAATAAAGCCAGTCTTTTAAAGGAACAAACATTTTTATAAATCATAATAAAAATATTTCTAAAATGTGCACTGTTCTACTCTGCTTTCTTAGTTCTGATTTGTCAAAGTTTATCACCACAATCATCATTTGTTATATTCCATTTTAATAAGGATGTAAGGGTACTGCAGAGGCAATTGTGATTTTTTTCTTCTACTTCCATGCTGCAAATGACAACTGACTTTGAGGCTTTTTGAGATCTCAGTTTAGGTGTTTACATTTGCCTCCATTATTTTCCTGTTTCTGAAGATTTCAGCTGGCTGTTGTCACTGCCCTTAGCATACTCGCCTCTAGTAACCCATGTCTATAGACAATTCTAACTTACTGTGTTAGAGTAGTATCCCACAGGCTAAGAAGCCAAATAAAAATGCTATCAGAAAATATCTAGGCCGGGTGCGGTGGCTCACGCCTGTAATCTCAGCACTTTGGAAGGCCAAGGCCAACGGATCACGAGGTCAAGAGATCGAGACCATCCTGGCCAACATGGTGAAACCCTGTCTCTACTAAAAAAATACAAAAATTAGCTGGGCGTGGTGGTGCACGCCTGTAGTCCCAGCTACTCGGGAGGCTGAGGCAGGAGAATTGCTTGAACCCAGGAAGCGGAGATTGTAGTGAGCCGAGATTGCACCACTGCACTCCAGCCTGGCGCCTGGCGACATAGCAAGACTCTGTCTCAAAAAAAAAAAAAAGAAAAGAAAAGGAAAAATATCTAAATACTGGTCCATGGTCTCTGAACAAGGGTGTGATGGATCATCTGCCACATGACCTCCACACATCACTCCTTATGTCCACACCCATGAGTAGTCTCCTTGACTCTGATTCTGGGCTTGATCACGTGACTTCCTTAACCTAAAACCAGCTTTTGAGCCCTTACATCTGGGGAGCCTTACAGCTTCTTTTCTCAGAACCCTGAGACTACCTTGTGAAGAAGCTTGGGCTGTCCTCCTGGAGGATAAGAAATCACGTGGCAGAGAGTCCCAGCCAATAGCCAGCACCACCACACATGGGAGTGAAGACCTTCAATATCACCCAGCCCCAGCTGAGCCTCCAGATGACTGCAGCCCTGGCAAAATCAGCAGAACTGCTTGGCTGAGTCCAGTCATGATTGCTCATTCACAGAATTATGAGCAAATGAGGTGGTCGTGATTCGTGGTTGTGGTGATTTGTCACACAGGAAAGGGTCATTCATGCACATGGCTTCTGCCATTTACCTGCAAATAAAGTAGCTGGGTTTAGTGCATGACCTCTGAGATATCTGTTTGGCCTCCAGAGGTGGGCTTTACTTACTCCCAAATTCTGGGCTTGGTTTCAGGTAACTGAGAGCCTTCCAACTAAATGACATTTACTCACATTGTAAAAACCTCTTGGCTCTCCTCGAGATGTTTAAGCAAGTTAAATATAATGAACCACTTATGAGATTGGAAGGGAGACAGATAAGCTTAAAAGTGTTAGGAGCTTCTGCCAACTGAAACTCCCATCAGAAATGAAAATGAAGCGTCTCTAAATGTGTTAAGGAAGTGACTGTAAACATGGGATTCAATGCGAAAAATTCTACGCACATCAAGCTTTCAGAAATAGCAAATGCACTCTGTCCCTGCCTTTTGGCTTATGGCTCCCTCTTGAAATTCATGTATTAAGAAAACTTCAACAACTACTATAAGCCAGATGCAGTCAAGGGTGCCATGAAAGATGTGAAAGTCAAGGGTGCTGTGAAAGGTTAAGTTAGCCCTGACTCTCATCTAATTCACAGTCTGTAACAGAAGACCCACATGCTAACAGCGAAAGCTGCCCCTAGCTACAAGAGAAGCCATAATAGAAGCCACAATTGCTGTCCCTGAAATAGAAAAGTAGGCACAAATAGGAGCAATAATAGAAGTAGGAACAAAGGGCAGTAGGACAGGAATAGCCAGTAATCTGGGAGTCAGAGAGGTGTGTGTGTGAGCAAGCATGCGTGTGTGCATGTGTGCGTGCAGTAAGAGGCAGCCGTGTAGATCACGTAGGCCTTGCACATCCCTGTGAAGGCCTTGGCTTTTGTTCCTTGTGAGACAGGCATAAAGAAATATCCAAGCAGAGAAGAGACAGGATGAGATTTATATTTAAAACATCTCTCTGCATTGCTGAGAGCCAGTAGGTGGAGAACAAGTTGCCAGAACTCAAGAGTCCTCTTAGACCTCACTCACAGGCTCGTGGGAGCCCCAGCTCCTCCCAGGCTCCTCAGAACAGGGGTCCCAAGGTCCCTGGGGTATTCCTCTTTGGCTAATACCCCGGCACTCTTAACACAGTCTTGCATTTCCCTGCCATTTCTGTTGCTCTTCCTGTAGCTCAGACTTTCTCCCCTTGCCCCTGATGGGCACCATGCTCAGTTGTGTCTTGATTTCATTGCCACCAGTCTCATACTGCCCAGACCGTGCTACATTCTGGCTGCCAGATTCTGTGGTCCTGGAGGATACCCTTCGTTCTTACTTGAGCTGGCCTTGGTTATACAGGAATGGAGACAGCACCACCTTGTGCTCCAATCTCATACACAGCTTTCAAACCCAAATCTTCCAAACACCTCCTCCACCAGGACGTTGGTTTAAATAGCTGGAGACAACGTGCAGAGCCAAAGAAGTTTAAGCAGCACATACTCTCCTGGATTCAAGACCGCTCCTTCTGCCCATTCTCAACTAACCTTCCTCCTTGAACCCCTGTACAAACACAGCATCCACTGGTGTGAAGATGAGGTCTCATGCATTCCCCAGAAGGTTCTGACCTTCCTTCATGCAGCAAGTTCCTGGAAGGCCTACTTGCTGGCTGTAGTGGCTGATATGATGAAGCCTGCAGGCTGCCTGGCCAGTTACTCCATTGATGATGACATGAAAGCACAGAACATCAAAATAGAAAACAAGGTTTTTATGCCCTCGTTTCCCAATAGGCTTTGACATGATTTACTTTCCCTGCACATGGAGGAATTTATTTATGTGTATACCAGCCAAATAGTCTGGATTTTTTAAAGTTTATATTCCAAGTGTGTTTATCTTGGTTTCAGATCGTGTTGACTAATTTCCGATTTGGCAAATATGATGGCCATAGCCATATTATGCTTCTCTCCCATAGACAAATCTAACAGAATGTTGGGTGTGTCCCCAATATGTTTTTAATTACCTTTATATATAGTTTCCATGTGTATTATTATTATTTAATCTCATTGGGCTCATAGAATTGTTCTAACAATTCGTATTAGTTAACATCTTTTTCTGTTTATTCATATTTTAAGAAGTTATCTATTTTCTTTTTTTCTTTCATTTATTTATTTATTTATTTATTTTTGAGACAGAGTCGTGCTCTGTCGCCCAGGCTGGAGTGCAGTGGCAGGATCTCTGCTCACCGCAACCTTCACCTCCCAGGTTCAAGCAATTCTTCTGTCTCAGCCTCCCGAGTAGCTGGGACTACAGGCATCCACCACCACGCCCAGCTAATTTTTGTATTTTAAGTAGAAACAGGGTTTCACCATGTTGGCCAAGATAGTCTCAACCTCTTGACCTCGTGATCCGCCTGCCTCCGTCTCCCAAAGTGCTGAGATTGCAGGCATGAGCCACCACGCCTGGCCAAGAAGTTCCCTGTTTTCTGCAGTGATTTTTGCAATATTATAATTGACATATTTTTATGCTGTTTCTTAATATATCAGTTCATTTTAGTAATTTCATGTGATGACCTCTTTAAAATAAACAATTAATGTTCCTTTCAACCTTCTAGATTTGTGCAGAGTTATATCTGGAGACTATTAGATCTAGGAAGAATCTGATAGCTTACACTCAACTCCCATTTTCGGAGATGAGGAAATAGATGCAGAGCAATTCCCTGTCTCACCCGAAGCCCTGCTTCCAGGCAGCCGACAGACTCTAATGACTCTATCAGAGGAAGTCTGTCTTGTTACATGCACAGTGAGGAGACTGTACGTTGAGGACTTCCTTTCAAAGGAGTCGTTACCTCCTCTGGCCCTATGTGTGGAGAAGACCCAAGAGCAGACACAGCAGAGTCTAGGGACCTGGCATGTCAAGAATCCATCAATATCACTACAATACATGAATACCTGCTTGGGGCGAGGTGCTGGTCAAATGCTTTCTTTATTTCCTTGACAATTACTTATTGAGAAACTGTGCCAGGCACTGTTCAAAGCGCTTGGGACACTCCAGAGAATAAAATGGTCAAACAGCTCCAATATCATGATGCTTCTTTTAGAACCATTTTCAGAAAGATTGTTCACATCCTGGTTTCATCAGGGCAAAGATGACGTTCTTCTCACTCCCTGCTGGGTCCTCCACCCCTAGCAGAGAGCCTGTGAGTTAATGGGTGGGTGGACAGTCCTTAAATGACCAAATTCATGTGCTTCCAAATCTTTGCCATTTCTCTCACCTCTGGTAAGAGTAGAGCATTAATGGGTCAAACAGAAATGATCAGTTTAGTAAACTCTCACCATGAAAGGTGCAATAAATAACATTTTTAGGAACATTTAATGAACATTTCATGTTATTCATGTCTATGAGCATGCAGTTTTTCGTTGAATAGGTGAAGCCTTGAGAAGAGAGCAGCAGAATGCTTCAAAAGACGTATAATTCGCAACTACAAACCTATTAATAACAGCTCCTCCCAAACACTGTACCTCCTATTGGCTTGCCTTGTTAAGATGTAATTAATGGCCAAGGACCACTCTTTCTACTCCCCACAGGTACCTGTGCATTCATCTTTTTCCTTTTGGTTCCTTTCTTCTAGCATTTAAATGGGCCTCAAGTCTTTCTCATATTAAAAATCAAAACTACACAAAAGCTCTCTCTCTTAAGGATTTGCCTTCCTCTTCTTCCTCCTCCTCCTTTTCCTCCAGCTACTGCTGTTTCTCGCCAATTTTCTCAGAATAGTTATCCACACTCACTGCTCCATTTCCTCACCTCCTACTCATTCCTCATTCCACGCCAGCTGGCTTCTGAGCATGTTATCCCACCAAATCTCACTTCACCAAGATCACCAGAGACCTCTATGTTAAGGTTAACCATAGACATTTTTCAGTCTTCAGTGAACTCATCCTCAGAAACAGTCAGCCCTGTTGACCCCCCTTGCTCCTTTCTGAAGGAATCTTCTCCATTGGTTTCTCTCCTTCCATAAGTCCCTGGTTTTCTTTGACCTCTCTAAAAGCTAAGCCTCAGATTCCTTTGCAGGCTCTTTCTTCTATATTTGACCAATAAATGCTTGGATTCCTTGGGACTCTAAGCCTTTTTGTACTTGGTGTTCTCTTCTAACTCTCAAAATAGGCAGTTAAGTCCTTTTCTATAGCTAATTATTTTTTTGTAGGATGTTAGAATCAGATCTGGAACTTAAAAATTATCCACTTCAATATCTTACTTTGTGCAAGGAAAAGCAGTCACTGAACAAGGACATGACTGAACTTGCAGGTCAGAACTGAGATCTCTTTGTTTTATGTAAATGTTCTTTCACCCTAACCACACTATGATCTGCAAAGAGAGAATTTAAAAAGCTTCAAATTTCAACTGCCTTTTTTGCAGGAAAAAATCAAAAGTGGATTCTAAATTCGTATAGAAAATGTAGGGACACTGAAAAGCCTAAATAATCTTGAGAAAGAACAAAGTTGGAAGACTTGTACTTTTCAATTTTAAAAGGTACTACAAAGAAACTGTAATCAGGACGGTGTGCTGCTGGTACAGGGATAGACATACAGATCAAAGGAATAGAATGACAGAGTTCAGAAGGAAACCCCTATATAAATAATCGATTGATTTTCAACAAGGGTACCAAGACTATTCAATGAGGAAATAATAATCTTGTCAACAAGTGGTGCTCGGACATGAGTCCATTTTTGTAGATGGTGTGAGATTAGGGGTCTAACTTCATTATTTTGAAGACCTAAATGTCAGAGCTAAAACACTGAAGTTCTTAGAAGAAAACATAGGAGTAAATATTCATGATTTTAGATTAGGCATCAGTTTCTTAAATATCAAACAAAAACCACAAGCCTCTAAAGAAAAATAGATACTTTGAACTTCATCAAAATTCAAAAATTTTATGTATCAGAGGATACTATCAGGAGAGTAAAAAGACAACCTACAGAAAGGGACAAAATTTTGCAAATCATATATTTTGAGTTTAGCATACAGAAGATACAATGAACTCCTAAAACTCAGCAATAAAAAGAGTCATGGATAAAAATGGACAAGGATTTAAATAAGCATTTCTCCAAAGAAGATACACAAATGGTCAATAATCATCAATGAAATGTCTAACATCATTCGTTATTAGGGAAATGCAGTTTTGAAACCACAATGAGATATCATTACCTGCCCATTTATAATGGCTTGAATAAAACTTTAAAAAAAACTGAAAATAAGAAATATTAATGAGGATATAGAGAAATCGAAACCTTCATATATTGCTGGTGAGAAGGTAAAATGATACAACCACTATAAAAAATAGTTTGACAGTGTGATAGTTTTATATAAAAAGACATAATATATTTGTCTTTTGTTTCTGTTTTCTGTAACAGAGCTCCAATAACTTAGAGATTTCTTGAGTAATGGGGTGAGACAGCATCTTTTGTTATTCTTAAAAAGCCCCTTTCAGCAATACCTGAGTGTGTGCTACTGAGGTGAGTCTTGGAGGATGAGAGCTGGCTGCCAGAGGAACCAACAAAGTCATCAGAGAGGTAGAACTTTCAGCCCCACCCCAGACCTCCAGGGAGGGGAAGAGGCTGAGGGTTCATTAATCACCCATGGCTAATGATTTAATCACCCATGCCTGTACAATGAAGCCTCCATTCAAAGCCTCAAAGTTGGGGAGTTTTGGGGAGCTTCCAGGTTGGTGAGCACCTGTCAGGTACTGAAAGGGTACTGTGCCTGGGAGGGCATGGAAGCTCCATGCCCCTTTATTATTTCTTATTATATTACAGTATCACAGTTGGTTCCTCAAAAAGTTAATTATGAAATTACCATATGACCCAGCAGTTCCACTCCTAGGTATATACCCAAGGGAATAGAAAACATATATTCACACAAAAACATGTATCTGAATGTTTCTAACATTATTCATTATTATAGCTAAAAAATGGAAATAACCCAACTCATGAATGAGTAAACAAATGTCATATATTAATACAATGGAATATTATGCAGCCATTAGAAGGAATGAAGTACTGATGTATGCTTTCACCTGCATGAATCCTGAAAACATTATGATAGGTGAAAGAAGCCATACACGCAAAGCTACATAGTGTATGATTCCATTTATATGAAATGTCTAAAATAGGCAACTCCATTCAGAAAGAAAGTAGGTTAGTGGTTGCCAGGGAAGGGAAGTGGAAGGAACTAGGAATGGTTACTGACAGGTACAAGATTTCTTTCTGCGTCAATGGAAATATTTTAAATAAGATAGTGGTGATGAGTATACTACATCATGAATATTCTACAAACAAGTAAATTATGTCTTTTAAGATGGTGAATTTTATGTTATGTGGATTTTATCTCAATAAAAACTTGCAAAAGAAAACCCTTCAAAGTAATATTTAACTAACTCTTTTTCTTCTCTGTCCTCCCTACTCCCCACAATTACTTAACCATACAGCCCCATGCCAACTTGGCCACCTCTGAAAAATTTCCTTTGCTTCTCATTCCTACAGCCATATATTCAGCAACAGCCTCCCTCCTGGTCTTCCTTCTTCCGTCTCTTCAGTCCTCCCAGAAGCTCTTGAATCCTACATGAACCCATGCCTCTGCCAAAATATTACAAGCTGTGGCCAACCTACAAGTGGCGTACAGGCCAAACATCCATTTACACTGTGGTTGTTATTCCTAATACATTTTACCATGGACCTAATGCCATACAATAGGTGGAGGTTAGATTCTCAGGCAACTCATGAAAGCATGTTTCATCTTCAAATAACTGAGAACTAGTTCTAATAGTAGTAGAGAATCTAATCATTGCAAAACAGTGTTTCTGTTGGAAAATAAGCTCAGAGTTCTAATTTGTACTCCCCCGAGCCAAGCTGCTGGTTCCTGTTTCCCAGAGTCAAGACCTGGGAGAGGGGGTTATGGGAGGCAGGGGATTGAGTGGGCTGCAGTAGGTCACTGTAGGTGGGGTGAATATCCTTCCATGATAAACACAGAGCCCTGTCTCTGACTGGAGTCACCTATTCAAACCTATTCTTTGCTTTTGTTTACACTGCCTTTTCTTGATGCCTTTAACTAGGGCTTCTGTCTTGTCCACTGTAAAACAGAATACTCCATCAAATCTTCTGTGCCTGAAGTGTGGACCCCTGGGGCACCCTGGTAAATTGGCACCTTTTCTAGCAACACTTTCTGCACTCGTTCACTGAGGTCAGAGAGGGCTCAAATTTTATATAATGTGCAAAACAGATTCCATAATAATTCATGTCTGCCAGCAGAAGCGTTCTTATAAAATTTGTTAAATTGTAGCTCAGTTTTCTGTAGTTCATGTTATCTCCCTGGTTTCCTCTGTAAGTTTATAAACAAGACAACTTCTTGGGTAAGTACATCAAATGGCTTTATGTATAAATAAGAGGAATCTCTGTAAATGCCACTACATCATGCATTATTTGATTTCACAAATTCAGTTCGCTGCCTGCCTGAAGCTAAATGTAACCATGTCACAGAAATTCTCAACCTCGACAGAGCAGTGTGATGAAGAGTGCTTGCTTATTTTTTGGTTTTACATTCTGTTTGTTTTCATTCCCAAAGTTGCTGCCTTATCATTTATGTAAGGGCTGTGTCTGGAAACCTGAATTAACTGTAAAATTTACAAAATGTACAAGTTAACTGAGTAACTTGTAAAATTTGTGCCAGTGATAGTTGACACTGTAGTATCCCAGGGACTGCCAAACTGGTTTATGTTAGTCTGTTTTTATGCTGCAGATAAAGACATATCCAAGACTGGGTAATTTATAAAGAAAAAGAGGTTTCATGGACTCACAGTTCCACGTGGCTGGGGGAGGTCTCACAGTCATGAGGCGAGAAAGAAAATGAGAGCCAAGGGAAAGGCAAAACCCCTTTTAAAAACATCAGATCTCATGAGACATACTCACTACCACAAGAACAGTATGGTGACAACCCCCACACCATGATTCAGTTATCTTCCATTGGGTCCCTCCCACAACACCTGGGAATTATGGGAGCTACGATTCAAGATGAGATTTGGGTGGGGACACAGCCAAACCATATCACGGTCCCACCAAACCTTTCTCTGCTTCCTAACTGTGAGCTATGCAACCTTTGGAATCTTATCGAAGGATCTCATTTTTGCTCCAATTACCTATTAGATTGGAGGAATACGAGAGAAAAGACATTTTTCCTCTTGCTGTTTCCTCCTTATTTTCTTTTCATTAATTCCAGGCAAAGACTTGTTAATGATAATGTTGGTTTGGGGCACAAAGAAGACTGTTGTCTTCAAAACTGCAACTAAACTGGCAGCTAACTCCAGTGATTAGCAGAATCACTGCTAATTAAGGTTTAAGAAAAGCAAGCATGCTAATTCTCAGAGCACTCCTTGTCAGAGTAGATCATGTCAGAGTATTCTGGTGTGGCTGTTTTCTTCTTTAGGCTCTTAGATACTGGTTTCCTATCACCTGTGCTACTTCATGCTTCTTAGTATCTTGTTTTTTCATTTCGTTTTCTGGCACCCATTGTCATATTGTGCATAGGTGTTTGACCTGGACTGATTCTCTTCTTTCTTTCTGAGTACTTTCGCAGTCTTGATGTCTTCATTCCAGAGTGCTTATGAAGCAGGGCTGCTGTCAGATCTCCAATCATTTATGAAAGGCTGAATAAGCATTGGACTACTTCCTAGAAGTGTCTCACTCATGTAGACTTTGTTCCCAAAGCACTGTAGTGTTGTCATCAGAATCACTGCCTACTTTGAGCTTGCTGTCAATTTACCACTTCGAGTGGGAAAATCACTGTGAGGCAGGAGGCCACAAGCTTTCTAGTACAAACAACATTTTTTTTTTTTGAGATGGAGTTTTGCTCTTGTTGCCCAGGCTGGAGTGCAATGGTGCAATCTTGGCTCACCGCAACCTCCACCTCCTGAGTTCAAGTGATTCTCCTGCCTCAGCCTCCCGAGTAGCTGGGATTACAGGCATGCACCACCACGCCTGGCTAATTTTGTATTTTTAGTAGAGACAGGGTTTCACTATATTGGTCAGGCTGGTCTCGAACTCCCGACCTCAGGTGATCTGCCTGCCTCAGCCTCCCAAAGTGCTGGGATTACAGGCGTGAGCCACTGCAACCAGCCAACAACATGTGTTAAACAAGTGATTTTCATTCACATGAGGCATTTCCTCTAATCTTTGGTCACTGTCGGTTATGAGAAATAGACACACACACACACACACACACACACACACACACACACACACATTTGTGTGGATGGGAGGGGGAGAGCAAGTTATTTACAAATAGTTGTCTTGGAGATATTATATGTGCCTGTGTGAATTATAACTACCTGTGAATCCCATTCAATATTTGCATGTTGCCAAACAAATATGAGGCATAGAATCCTGAACTGAGTCAACTCATTCCAAAAGCTCAGTCTGCTCAGTGAAAAACATGTTTTCCAAGCTCAGAACCAACTAACTTTTGCAGCCTAGAATGCATAGCATTAAGTCATATATGTACATATATATTTATATGTATATGCATATACTTTAAAGAAATTATTCCAAAGAAATAATGTGCTATAAACAAATGTTAGAAAACATGTAAGTTTGTTTATGTCAGGAGAATTAGCAAAGAAGATCTTGATTGGCTGAATGGAACCGCCTACTTCCCAGACTTATTTCAGCTCTCGCAACTCCACGTGTTCTGTTCTATTGAAGTATAAAATGGGTTATCATGTTCCTAGAGAATATCAAAGAAGTTAGGTGGGAAGTGAATTTCAGAAATGACATATTAAGTAGCCAGGATCTGGTTGTTCCTGACACTGAGTGGATGTATTATAGCATCTTCAGATTGGAGCACTTCCCTGGATTTGTTTTTGGAATTCTTCACTATTAGAAGGACTGAGGGGCCACATGAGAAGTGGCTGTTCTGAGGTCAGCCTAAATCCTATGTGGAAAGGGATTTAACCATTAAAAGGAGTGAAGTACTGATGTGTGCTTTCACATGCATGACTCCTGAAAGCATTATGATAAGTGAAAGAAGCCATACACAAAAGGCTGCATATTTTATGATTCCACTCATACAAAATGTCTAAAATAGGCAAATCATACAGAAAGAAAGGAGGTTAGTCTAGAAGAGAGAGTCTACAACACCAGTAAATGCTGGGCTTTGGGGTGTGTCTTGCAGAAGAGCCACAGTATTCTGTGCTTATACTGAAGGTTTGTCCAAGCTGGGTGCAAGGTGAGTGTTAGCTTCTCCCCCACAAATCTTTGGCAGAGGAGTGCTTCAGTGTCCATGAGACATATCTGTGTAGAACAGTGGGAGGCAGCTGTGGATATTTCCCCCACCTATTGATGATAATTAAAAATCATCCATGCCTGGATCTTTATGATCAACTTGGGCCTTCAAAAATTGGTTTTTGTTTCCTAAGTCCTATTGGGATTTCTGCCCAGCCAGATTTGGAGATAAGTATTCCCTGAACAATCATTGTACTATGATCCCTATTTCCCTCTGTCTGAATGGAATGAGATATTATTATTTTGGCTTGCATTTGCACCAACATGGCAACCAATGTTGAGGTGTAATTTGTATCTGGGATACCTTGTAGCCAGACCTCAGTGTGCCCACCCTTTATACATTTGCTTTTATTTGAAGGCTATAAAGGTCATAAACCTTAAGCTCCTATCAGTGACATTGCCTAGAGTCTCAGGTCATTTTTCCCCTGCCCATACCTTAGAAAAGTCAGTGCTTATATTACTAATAAATTTCATGTCCATGTTAGTGTGATGTCTCGGTCCCGTAAAAGGTTTTCTGTGTATGATGTGGAACTCAATAAGCCCATTGTGATTCTGACTGTGCTTTGGGAAGTTTCAGTTGCTCTCTAATTCCAAGCAGGGACAATTTCTGGTCCTCAGTTGAGAAATCACCTCGCAATAGTTGATATCAGGCATAACTATTAGGTTGAGCCATATACCCTGTCTTGTATGTCAAAAACAGTCAAATATCAGTAATTTTGTATGTTTTAACCAAAGGGGAACGTGAGCTTCTTGAGATTAGGATATATCTTGTTCATTTTTCTTCATACCCTTCCATTACACCATCCTAACACAGTGCCTGATAAAATTATTGGAGAAATGAGTGAATGAATGCATGCATTAGTTCCCCATTTGAAGTGCTCATGTCTAACTCAGGATCTAGATATACCCCCGTATGCTGCATTTGTTTCCTTACTATCAGAGGACCATCCTGCATCATGCAAGAACTGTGTTTGAAAACAGCAAGCTGTCTTATTTAGTTCAAATGTAAGGTTTGACGAATGGGAGACATGAGTGAGAGGCTGAATGTTGAGGTGAGACTATGAAGGGCTATGAGTGACATTCCCAGGACTTTGGATCTTACTCCATTGCCAACACGCAAGTAATTATGGGGTTTTGAAGCAGAAATCCAACTGTTTTTGGTTTAGTGGAAGATGTCTGTATTTTAAAAGAAAACTATATTTATTCATCCTTTGATGGACAGAATGCTAATAGTGAGAAGACAGATGTATTTATCTTGAGGAAAGGGATAATTTATGTGCATTCAATCCTACAAAATCCTTCACGTAACACAGTATAAGCCTGATTACACTTGATTAATAATTGCACATGACCTGATTGCTGGGCGTTCTTGGCTGGGATGTTTTTATAGATAATTAAAAATTTATCTGGCTGCAAATACCTACCCTAGCTAGAGAGTGGTTAGCTGCTATTGCTAGAAAACCGTCCCACATGCATGACAGTTTAGGAAGATGATGACGTTTTAGGAGCATCCACTTGGAGATGCCAGGAAATGGAAAGCCCATATGAAGGACATGTAGAGATTTACAGATGGCCCTAGCTGTGTCCACTCAGCAGTAAATTCTGACTTACCATCACAGCATTGTCAACATGTGAATAAACTCCTGACAGGCATTAGCAATTGAATTTCTCCAGGTGTAATAAATTGTCTCACTCTCTGATCATTTCATATTATATGCTGAGTCTTTTCAAAGCTTTTCAAGCCTGAGCTATAAACCTGACATGACCTGTTTGAACTTCTGGGAAGGGCAGGTGCTTGGCAAAGATGTGGATAAATGAAGTGTCTCCCTTTTCTGCCTGCCTTTCTGGCCACCAGCAATACCACCTCCCCCCCGACCACTGCTTCCAAGCCTTTGGTGTGCCGTGATCATCTAGGGATGGGCAGAGGGATTCCTCTTTTAACAGTGTCATATAAAAGAAACCATTCTTGCCCACTTTAGAACTTTCCGAAATCTGTCATGCCACATGTCAGCCCAGACATCTGTGACAATGATTAAATACTTGCCATCACTGATGGTATAACTGTTAGCTGTTGTTAAATGCTCAATGCCCAGATTCAGAAAGTTGGAACTGGTATCATCTGAAGATCCGCAATCCGGGGGTTGCTGCTTCATACTTATAAAGGGGCTCAGAACTGCCCAGAGTTAAGTGTCCTGCTCAACATCACCCAAGCGAGTTAGTGAACAAGCCAGGGCTGGCACCAGGGAAACTGGCCTCTAGCCTAGGGTCCTCCCACTGCACTGTGCTTTCTTCATTCTGTTCATCAGACAACAGCTTTGGTGAGCTTTCAAAGCATAAAACATATTATATCCCTCTTCTGTAACAAACAATGGCTTCTCAACCCACCCAGAAAGAAATTCAAAGTCCTTAAGTGTAAGGTCCCCCGGTGGTCTAGCCTCGTCCACCTCGCCCACCTCGTTTCCCTCTGCCCTTTCTGTTACAGCCATGCGGCTTCCTTGGTGATGGGGGCACATACCAGGGTTATCCCTGCCTCAAAACCTTGGCACAACATTCTTCTGCCTGCGCTGTACCTGCCTCAGATAGTGGCATGGCCTTTCTTTACTCATTGTTCACAGGTCCTTTTCTTGACCCTTCCTAAAATATCCCCCTCCACACTCAGCTTCAGCTTAGTCTCCTCATTCTGATATATTTTTCTATATTTATTTCTTTGTGTTTTTATTCCTCCTTCCCAGGAGAATGTAAGCTCGATGAATGCAGGGTTTTTCTCTTCTGTATGCTGTATTTCTAGCACCTATAGCCGTGATGTGCAAATAGAAGGTACTCAGTAAACACTTTTTTGTTTGTTTGCTTTTTGTTTTCAGACAGTCTCACTCTGTCGCTCAGGCTGGAGTGCAGTGACGCGATCTCGGCTCATTGCAACCTCCGCCTCCTGGATTCAAGCACTTCTCCTGCCTCAGGATCCCAAGTAGCTGGGATTACAGGCATGCACCACCACGCCCAGTGAATTTTTGTATTTTTAGTAGAGATGGGTTTTCGCCATGTAGGCCAGACTGGTCTCAAACTTCTGACCTCAGGTGATCCATCCACCTCAGCCTCCCAAAGTGCTGGGATTACAGGCGTGAGCCACTGTGCCCAGCCAGTAAGAAGCAGTTTTGAATCAATGAATAACTGGATTTATTTTCGGATTTCTTCAAATTCTGTTGTTACTTGCTAACTCAATAGAAGTACCAGATTAAAACATTTTCAGTTTAGCTTGTCTAGTACTTTTTAAGCACACATTTTGTGTTTTGCCATATTTTGTATGTTGTGGGAGTTAACAAAGAACTGCATACCACAGACTGTTAGGATTTTATACATTTCACACGGAATGTTACAGAACAGAAAAGATTTCTTTTTCCTTAGGTTTTTTTTGTTGTTGTTGTTTGTTTTTTGAGACAGAGTCTCACTCTGTTGCCCAGGCTGGAGTGCAATGGCACTATCTTGGCTCACTGCAACCTTCACCTCCCAGGTTCAAGCAATTCTGGTACCTCAGCCTCCTGAGTAGCTGGGATCACAAGCACATACCACCACACCCAGTTAATATTTGTTTTTTTGTTGTTTTTTTTTTGAGATGGAGTCTAGCACTGTTGCCTAGGCTGTAGTGCAGTGGTGTGATCTTGGCTCACTTCAGTCTCCGTCTCCTGGGTTCAAGCAATTCTCCTGCCTCAGCCTCCCAAGTAGCTGGGCTTACAGGTGTGCGCTGCCACACCCAGCTAATTTTTCTGTATTTTTAGTAAAGACAGGGTTTCACCATGTTGGCCCGGATGGTCTTGATCTCCTGACCTCGTGATCTGCCCACTTCAGCCTCCCAAAGTGCTGGGATTTCAGGCGTGAGCCAGTGCACCCAGCCATATTTGTATCTTTAGTAGAGACAGGGTTTTGCCATGTTGCCCAGGCTGGTCTCAAACTCCGGGGCTCAAGCAGTCTGCCCATCTCAGCCTCCCAAAGTGCTGAGATTACAGGCCTGAGCCACAGCACCTGGCTGAAGATTTCAGGTAATTGTTTATGCACATGGAAAACTGGTATTTTAGAGTCCTCACCCAGGGCACGCACTTTTCCACGTCACATAGTTCCAGCCCCTCTTTGTTGTGTAATGCCTCATAATTTCACTCATTAAATTACGCAGACAGACCTGAAAGGCCTCTGAGTGTGCATCACCTGAAAGTCAGCATGGGCTGTGGGGATGGTGAGGTGGAGCTCACTGTAGGAGAGCCTTAAGGAAGACTTCCTGAAAACACAGAAAGAAGGAAGGGGCTTTCTAATGGATGACAGCAGCATGTGCCAAGCACAGGGAATAGGAATGAGAGTGTTGGCCATTCAGGTGTTTGGACGGTGGGTGTTGAGTGCAGCTGGGAGAAAAGCAGATGAAGGACTCTGCAGTGTCTTCACATCAGTGTTCAGGCAGGCAGAGGGCAAATGCATGAGAGCAAAGCTGCATTTCAGAAGGTTCCTCTGCTGCCTCCAGTGGACGGAAAGCACAAGAGCAAGGAGAGAGGTCAGGTGTACTCCAGGGTGGTCACTTCTTAATATGCATAGGGCTCCTTATGAGGTGGAAACCATAGAAGATAGAAAATGAGTGTGTGCACTAGCTCACTGGGTAGGAGGAGAGGTAGTTTGCCACTGGAGGGGGATGGGCTGGGGCTCTGTCCACCCCAGGATAAATATCAAGGTACCCTTGTCACACAGAGGGTAGAAAGTGAGAGAGAAACGGTGGCCCAGAGTATGGAAATAGAGAAACAGATGGGGGATGCACTGATGTACTAGATAAGACAGGAAAATGTGAAAGATAAAAAGAGACACCAAGATAACTCCACAGGCCCAGGCCTTTGAAGCTGGGAGAATTCCCTTTGAAAGAACGCTTTGTTTTGCAGATCATATGTATTTTTAAGTATGTGGAAAGTCAAAGGGTTATAGAATCTTGTTTGAAGAGCCCAGACACCAAGCAATGATAAACTATAAATAAGGCTCCTTGGTGTGACAGTTTGGCAATGTGCTGTCAGTCACAGAGAGCCTTTCGAGGTTCGTGCGTCTCAGCCCTCAGTCCTTTAGGTTAGCATTGCTTCATATAGTTCATTCATTGAATCACCCTTACGAAGTGCTGAGCACTGTGTGCTATTTGCTAGAGGCACAGCACACTCACAACACAGCAAAGAGGCAAGCCTTTGCCTTAGAATGGGGGAAGAGCTATGAGAGATTTGCACACAGCCATGATGCAACGGGAAGGTGCTCATGGTGCCGGCACAGATTGTTACCACCTTATTTGTTCTGCCAGCACACAGCAAGCCAGTCACTGCAGGGTAACCTTGATCATGTCCCTGTTCAGGCACCACCTGTGGCATTGGTCTCCTCACACCAGGTCGCCTCACACGGCTCTCCTCACGTGGGGCACCTCCTGTGACCTCGATCACTTCAGGGTCACCACCTGAGACATCGATCACCACCTGTGGAGGTCTGTCCTGCAGACCCTGCCTTAACGACAGATGAATAAATGCACTCTCACACCTATTTCAGTGATTCAAGTGGGCTAGGGATGGTTGTCAGCTGCTTTCAGAGGGCGACTGCCGCCAGTCGACCAAGGCCCCCTGTACATCCACCCATTTATTCAGTAAAGATCTCATAACAGAGGTTCTAAGTCAACACATTTATGGGTAATTAACCTGGTTTAAAGAGTGGTTTTACGAATGATAAAAGTTTTAGGTTCTGGAGCCCAGAGTAAACACTGTTAATGGGTAATTTCCCTTTCAGCTCCCCCTGAGAGGGCAATCCAGCACAACGTTTACATGAGTACACAGAGTAGAGACAAAGGAATGTGAGATAAACACATTTAACTGGGAAAGCCTTTTATCATCCCTATCTTTTCCCTGACATAATGGACCAGCTGTCTTTGGCCTGTCCCAATAAAACCTTTCAGCCTTCCAAAAGATTTGAGACTGATACTATAATCTGTAACTTTCCCTAATATTTCACTAATATTTTGCCAGCCACCCCGAGTGAATTCCAACACTGCAGCAACGGGTTTTGCAGAAGAGAAAATATTTTTATTAACAAGGCTGTAGAGCAAGGAGACGGGGGAATAAATCTGAAATCCACCTCTCCAGAAATAAGGCTTAGGGGTACTTATGGGACAGTAGGCAGCATAGTCTGAAGTATGGGGAAAGTTAACTGGGAGGTACCAAAGGTGAGGTAATCAGGGTTTCTGTACAAGCATCATCGAGCTACATGGCTCTTCTTAAGACCCATGTGCTGAAGATGGCAGTGTTAGCATAATCTGAGGGTGGAGTTTTTCGCCCTCTGACATCAAAAGGACACTCTTTGGGCACTTGTACATGCCCAGCTGAAGGATCGGTATTCTCAACTGGCTTGAACTGGGCAAGAAATGCCCCCAGTTCCTGAAAAACAACTTTAAGCACCTGTTATATCAGTGACCCACTGTCAGAAGTGTTATCTATAAGGAAGCTACTGGGAGTTTTAAGATCAACTAGAAGTAAGTAGTTGCAGCAAGCAAGGCAGGTTAAGTTTGGCAGGCTCAATCTGGTTAGTCTCCGTTTCAACAGGGGGAGGCACAGATTTAAATCCAACAGTTCCTGACACACCACCAAGTTTTTCAAGCACCAGAAGTTCAATGTGCAATAATCACTTCAGCTTTATTTTGTTTTGCCTTTTTTTTTTTTTTTGAGACAGAGTCTCACCCTGCTGCCAGGCTGGAGTACAGTGGCACGATCTTGGCTCACTATAAGCTACGACTCCCTGGTTCAAGCGATTCTCCTGCCTCAGCCTCCTGAAGAGCTGGGATTATAGGCAAGCGCCACCACACCTAGCTAATTTTTATATTTTTGTCAGAGATGGGGTTTCACTATGTTGGCAGGATGGTCTCTACCTCCTGACCTCATGATCTGCCCTCCTTGGCCTCCCAAAGTGCTGGGATTACAGGCATGAGCCACTGTGCCTGGCCTGTTTTGCTTTTTAATTACACAGGTAATACATGAACATGCTTACACGTAAAGATGCACTCAATACAAAAGTAGATATAATAAAAAGCTAAAGTTTCCTTCATTCATTGCCACTGACCGAGCTCCCTAACATAATGGACCAGCTACACCTTCTCAGAAATAACTACTGTTGATAACTACTATGATAGCTGGACCTAGTCCTCACTGCATCCCCCGAGCAGCTCTGAAGCACCATCACCCTACCTTCAGGCTTTTGTTCTCCACACTGCTCTCTGTTTACTATCAGTCCTTTCATGGACAAAGACCAAGGCCTTTTCTTCCTGTAGGTTTTCTCCTAAAATTGCTTCAAATCCCACTGGACACGCAGCAAGTACTCACCCCTGCCTTATTAGCTTATTTGTGGGACCACGACCCAAGGAGGGGAACCCTCGGGAAACTTGCAAGCTGCTCACTTTTCTGAGACCACAGTGGAAGAAGGTCTGTTCATGCATCTCCAGCTCTGGGCCCTGCCGGGACATTCTCTGCCCTGCTCAAAAGGGAGAACCAGTCAAGCCAAAAGGCCAAGCTCCTACACCGTCTCAGAAATAACAACTCTTATTAATTTGGTTTTTGATCTTCTAAACCTTTTTTCTATACATCATCTAGATACATCCAGAAATATATGGAAAGGATGGTATTTATATTTGAATGGGCCTCTCCCCTAGGCATTATTTTATAACTCGCTTTTTTCACTCACTGTGTGGTATTAGATTTCTACACCTCTCTGTGTCTATCTTAAACTGTTAGTATCCATGGGATGACTGAGCCATATTTAGATAAGTCCGCCTCACTTAGTATTGGCTGTTTTCCCCGTGCAGCATTAATGTCTATCTTGCCCTCATACCACCTGCTTGGAGGCAGAAGGGAAGCTTGCCCCACTGGGCTTTCTTTGGTTGTAAGAAGCAAGGTTCCTGCCCCATCAATGCCAAGAAGCACAGCTGTTACTATACTCCCTTGTGCCACCACTGAAAAGCTCAGCTTTTTTTTTTCCTTGAGACAGATCCTCGCTTTGTCACCCAGGCTGGAGTGTAGTGGTGTGATCTCGGCCTCACTAACCACCACCTCCCTGCTTCAAGCAATTCCCCTGCCTCAGCCTTCCGAGTAGCTGGGATTACAGGCACACACCACCACGCCTGGCTAATTTTTTTGAATTTTTAGTAGAGACGGGCTTTCACCATGTTGGCCAGGTTGGTCTCAAACTCCTGACCTCAGGTGATCCACCCGCCTCGGCCTCCCAAAGTGCTGGGATTAAAGGAGTAAGCCACCATGGCTGGCCCCATTTGGTTTTTAAAATTTCACTTCCAGGAGCTAGAAGGCAGCCAAGCCTGGAGAAAAGAGAACTTGGTGCCTACCTATGAGCTCGGAAGACACACCCAGAGGGAAGTTTCTACTGGAGGTTTAAGTTCTAAGAACATTCTCCCAAGTTATAGGCTGCCTTTTTGTGAGCTTATCTCTGTCTGGCTTTATCATCAAGTTCCTTTGCAGAAACTTGGGTAAGACTTTACCAAAGCTGTGAAGTAAAAAGGCATTGATGGGGAGTTGAATGTTATTCTGTTCTTAGAGTCTTCCTTTGTCTCTTCTATTCCCTCAGGAACTCTGTTAGACCAGGCTATTACAAAGGCGAAAGGACCCCTCTCCCACCTGCTCTTACCCCACCCGAGTTTCTTGCCATTTCTGAACACCTAAGAGAACTGTATTGCTGCAGAAACCGTGTTGAAACTGGCATGGTGCCAGGAAAAGCCTTGGCTTGATGCTGAGGCTACAGATCTGTTGTATTTGGAATGCAAAATGCTGCAAATAAGATTGAATGTCAGAATGTGGCTAGCATGATGGTTCATGCCTGTAATTTCAGCATTTTGGGAGGCCAAGGCAGGAGGATCACTTGAGCCCAGGAATTTGAGACTAGCTTGGGCAGCATAGCAGATCCCATCTCTTCAACAATTAAAACATTAGCTGGGCATGGTTGGTGCGTGCCTGTAATCCCAGCTACTCAGGAAGCTGAGGCAGCAGCATCACTTGAGCCCAGTAGTTCGAGGCTGCAGTGACCCATAATTGCACCAGTATGCTCCAGCCTGGGTGACAGAGCAAGACCCTGTCTCTAAAAAAGAAAATTAAATTAAAAAATAAATAAAATAAAAATGAATGTCACTCACCGAAGAAACATCTCTACTCTTCAGTTGGCCAAGTCTCCACTACTCCCTGTTTCATTCATTTATGGTTCTAAACGAGTCCTGTGGACACGAAGCAGGTGAAGTCTGACGTCTTGGCTTGTCTTTGCCACTTAGAGTTTCTGGACTGTGGGACACTCATTTAACATCTTTGGGCCTCAGTTTCCTAATTTGTGGAAAGTTATAGCATGAGCTAATCATATATATCAGCTCTGGTAAACAATAAAGACCAACCCATGAGAACGTGCAGGACCATATTAATTATACTCACAGCCTGCCTCCCGACATCATCTCTCTGCTATTTGAGAACAAAAGGCTTTATCTGGCTCAATTTTGAGCAGCTTATCTACTCCCGGATAACTTTTCTGATGTATTCCCACTGCATTCTGATAATATAAAAACACTCTGCAAACAGAAAAGTACTACAAAATATCATCTGTGATAACCTCACCCTGACCTAGTCCTCACTGTATGAATTAGCCAGTGGCTCTGAGGCACCGTCACCCTATCCTGTGACTTTTGTTCTCCAGCACTGCTCTCTATTTACTATCAGTCCTTTCATGGACAAAGACCAAGGCCTTTTCTTCCTATAGGTTTTCTTCTAAAATTGCTTCAAGTCCCACTGGACACGCAGCAAACACTCACCCCTGCCTTATCAGCTTATTTGTGGGACCATGATCCCAGGAGGGGAACCCTCGGGGGAAATTGCAAGATGCTCACTTCTCTGAGGTCAGGGTGGAAAGTCTGTTCATGCATCTCCAGCTCTGGGCCCTGCCGGGCATCTCTGCCCTGCTCAAAAGGGAGAACCAATCAAACCAAGAAAGAAAGAAAACGCCAGCCTCCTGTTACATATGGTGTGGGCCCCTGTGCCTTGCCATTTCCCCTGTGCACATGGTGATGAGATGATCCAAACAGGATGGGCAAGAAAACTGGAGCCCTCTTGGAGAGGGAGTCTGCAGCTGCAGGATGTTTTTGCCAGATGCGAACACGTTGGCCAAGAACAGTGCTTGCTCTTCAGCCAGCGCTGTCCAGGCAGCGGACCACCCAGGTGGCCAGGAAGCAGCGGCCCTGGGGCACATGGCCCACAGTCGCTGGGCACTCAGGTGTCAGGTCAGACTTCCCAGAGGACTGATGCAGACTCCGGTCTCCCGTGCCTACCTTCCTGGCAGAGTGAATTAGCCTTCACCTCTGGGGACTGAACTGCCGCCCAGAATTTGATTCTCCTTCACCAGTGACTGTAATTTAGAGAGAAACTTAGAAGTCTGTTTTCATGAAGACGGATGAAGGAGTCTGTGCTAGTTCCCCTTCTGCCTCCGTTTCTGGAGGGAAACCAAATAAATGATATTCAGCAGCAGAATCCAACCGGAACTAGTAGGAAATTGATTTGCTTTTTAAATCTTCTAGCTTCATGCAATGAATTATCTGAAGCTCGGCTTCAGAGAGCGAGAGCACTATATGCTCATGGCAGTTTCTCCAGCCAGAATCTGCTTCAGTGGAGTGACACATTGTTATCAGAGATGCTGTCCTGGGTGTTACAGGCAATTCCCTATTGGTGCCTGATTGTTTCCTGTAAGTCTTTTAGTTAGTGGTGGCCATGGAAACAGCATGTGATTGATGGGTCATTATTAGGTTGGACCCTACCTAACCATTAATGGAACTAAGAGCTCACCCCGAGCCCCAGGAATGAGGGCCTCTGATTTACAAGCCCCCGCTCTCTCTAGTTTCTGAAGTTTATGGCATTATAGGATTCGGCAGGGGTTGCTTTTATGAGACATGAGGGAGGCTTGATAGGGGCTTTGAAGGCACTGCCGGCAATTGGTGAAGTAGACTTTTATCTAAAGGGGGCAGAGATGGCAGGTGATGGCTTACAATGGCAGGAGGGATTAATGGTTCAGTCTGTCTGTCTCTGTCTAGCATGTAGGTAGACATACGCACACATACACATAACAAGAAAGGAAATTGCTTACCTGCTAGTTCTCATTTTTGTAACTGGTCATAAACCATAGTCAGTACTCACTGCTGTCTTTTGTCACTACACATTGCACTTTACATCCACCCTCAGCTGGTAGAGGGGCTTTACCTGTGAGGTGACTCAATCTTTATTCCTGAGAGGTCTGAATCCTCAGTGGTCCTGCCTGTTTTGGTTGCCGCCATTTTCTACTAAATCTTACTATTAGACATGAAATTACTCCCAAAGAGAGCAGAGGATCTAGGCCTAGGAAACTATCTAGTGAGATTGCTGAAGAGCACAGGGGCCTCTGTGAGGTTCATAGTCATTAACTTAAAATGGAGCCAGTCAGTATAGCTGTGGTGGTGAACTGGATTTAACCAGATTTGGGCCTTTGCCAGCTGAGTCGGAAGGAGGGGAGAGGAGCTCAGGGAGCTGAAGGTATATCCAAAAGCATGATTATAACAGTTAACCATGAGGTTCCGGCTAAGTGTTGAGGAAAGAACAAGCATGAAAGGGAAGCTACATGTGCAAAGGTGGGAAGAGGGATGGATTCTAAGTCAAGAGAACTGATGTGACTCTACCTGTGTTATTCCACACTTCAGTTAGGCTTATTGGTAAGTTCAATGCTAGTAATTTGGAGACTATCTAAAGTTTTTAGAATTTCTTATAACTTTCTTAGAAATTTTATTTATATGACATGATTTAATTCGTGAGGATGTGGATATTGGTATCATGAAGGGCAACAGATTGTCGTTGACCAGGGCATCCCAGGAGTCTACCTGCCTGGGGTCTAATCACAGTTCTGCCACTTACTTGCTGGGAGAACTTCGGCAGGTTGTTCCACTTTTCTGTGCCTCAGTTTTCTCATCTGTAAAATGGGAATAATAGTATCTACCATAGGGAGACAGTGGGGGATGAATGAGTTAATGTCACTTAGCTCTTGGAAATGTGCCTGGCACATAATAAATGCTCATGAAGTATTAGCTTTACTGTGGTAATCAGTGAGTGCTTTTATCCTGCGCAATGGGACATTTTCTATTCCTAATTCCATCCTGAAATAGGTGAGAGATTTTGCTTACATTTCTTCTTTGTTTTATGTGTTTCTTACCTAAGCAAGAAAATAATTTCTAGCCCAAACTGGGCTTGTGTTTATCAAAGCAGGCATTCAAGCACCTTTCCTTCTTTCTGACTTTTTGTTCTTTGACACTTCATTTGTTCTATAAATACTTCCTTCCCCACTTCCAGTGTCCTTTCCATGACTCATAGTGTCCAGGGTTTTCCTACGCTCATGTATCTCTGAAGGAATCAGAAAACATTAGCAAGATGTCTCTCTTTCCCACATCACCCTCTCTCTTTTTCCTCAGCCCTCCCGGCCTCCCCCGGGAAAGCAGCCAGCCTCTCCCTCTGTTTTGCCTCACAGGAAGGATCAGGTGTAAAGCTCTTCTTTGAGGGATTCCATTAAACAGCTACAGTCTGTAGCTCCGGCCAACCCATGGAAGGTGCCTCAATTGTTGATCTTCCGTCAGTCAGCTCTTTATCACATGCGTAACTACGAAGACTGTAGTCCATGTCTCTCCTGACAGGTTTGCCTCTCTGTACAGCAGAACGTGAGCATCTTTATTTGTGGGACATTTGAGGAACTACAAATTGTTCTGCATGGCTGGAACAAAAAGCCCCAGAGCCAGTGGTGAGAGGCAAGACTGGAGGAGGGAGCGGGAGCCAGATTCTTAGTCTGAAAATATAGGCTATACTGCAGCATTGTCTCACAATAGTCTGGTAGATGGATTTGAGGCTGGGTAAGCCTGAGTGGAGACAGGGAGGCCAATTACAAGGCTATTTCAATGACCTAATATTGCAGTGATGGAAAAGATGTCTTTATTTGGGTAGATACCCAGTACTGGAATTGCTGGACCAAATGGTAAATCTACTTTGCTAAGTTCTTTAAGAAATCTCCATACTGTTTTCCATAGAGATTGTACTAATTTATTCCCACCAGCAGTGTATAAGTTTTCACTTTTCACCACTATACAATTTATCCACGTAACGAAAAATCACTTGTACCCCGAAAGCTATCAAAATTTTTTAAAAATTGAAAAGATGTCTTCCATTTTTTGAGTACCTACCTTGTACAGTCATGACCTCATTGCATCCTAACAACCACTGAGAGTTTTGGCTGTCACTGTGCCCCATTTATAGAAGGAGCACCTGGGCTCAGGGCAGTTAGGAGATAGCAGAGTGTCAGAGCTGGAATTTGAACCAAAGTCTACACACACACACATGCACACACACACGCACACACACACACGCACATGCACACGTGCACAGACATATCACTTCTACCTAATACAAGTAGCCTCCCTCACCTGGGGGAGAAGTTATGGAACGTGAACTAAGACAATAGCTGTGGAAATTAAGAGAAGGAGGTAGAAGTGATAAGACCTGGTGACTGGATTTGATGTAGAAGTAAAGGAGAAGAAGGAATCCAGGATGATTCCCAAGGTTTGGGAAATGGTAGCACAAGTAACAAACGTAGGCCATGACAGAAAACACAGGTTTGGTGGAGATAATAATTTTGCATATATATAAGAGATTAAGAGGCATGTCAGCGTCTTGCACATTCAAGCACTTGCCAAGCGAAGGTGATGTGGCGGTGGTAGTAGTGCTGGTGGTAGTGGGGACGGTGTTAAGATGATGGAGTGATGATGTGATGATAGTGCTCATGATAGAGGTGGTGATTGTGTTGCTGCTGGTGGTAGCAGTGCAGATGGAGGTAGTAGTGATGGTGGTACCTGCACCGAAGCAATAGGAGTGGCAATAAATTGTTATTTTCACCATAGCGCTTTTTTATATTCCACATGTTCTCGTACGGAGGGAAATAGTTTTGCTAAAAAATGCAAAAATCATATCATATCCACAACGATGGAGGTTCAAGTCTTTTATTAGCATGCTGAAACTTTAACTACTGTAATTTACTTAGCAGTGGTTTCTAGGGAGCAACAAAGAGCAGATAGAATAAGATTTGGAATGATAATGCTTTGGTTCTTCTTGAGACAAACTTCTAGCCACCTTAAAAAAAGATTTTGCCAACGTGTATTGCATCTTAGTCAAAGAGCAATACAAGAGAGCACAGAGTTGCATCGTCTTCCAACATGGCTACCTTCCTAAGCGTGTTTCTTCTCTTGGTGTGACACCCCATGCACAATGAGGTTGAATTGCTACTGGATGACTAAGGATCTAGTGGGGAAGAATGAAACATTACAGAAAGCAAGATCAAAACATTCTACACTTTTGAGTTGATGCGAGTTTGATATCGCAAGTCTGCTTTAGAAATATTTGTTAAGTTCACAGCACAGAGCTTCTATAATTCTGTTAGCAGTTAAGGAATAGGCTTGGAGTGTCAATGAGCTTTAAATAACAATTGCTTTGTATGATATACATATTACTTTACTTTAAACAGGGCAGTAGAGGACATTAACACCCAAGGTATTCTGAATGATTAGGTGTTGCGAATCTTAAATTCTTGAGTAAATATAAATTGAGTTTTGTGGTGTTTATTAAACATGACAGCTAAATTAATACTCAAACAAGAGGAAGAAACTAAATGAAAATGAAATTGTGAATACCATAGTGAAATTGTGAATACCATTATCATCATTATCCTACCCCTGCTTTCTCCACTCTTACATTTGAGTCAAGATTCTGAATGAAACCTTTGTGGAAAGAACCAGGCTGTATCTGATATTTGAATTATTTCTCCAACATCTGCCAAGAAACAGTCTCTCAGCCTCTCCTACAGTATTTCCAATAACAGTTATATTGTTATTTAGCTGCACCTATATCGATCTCTCTTAATGTCTATATGTTCCTTGTGTGGTATTTTTGAGTGAAACTCACTAAAAATCAGAGAGGTAGCCAAGAAACTAGTGTTGCCTTGTGGACAGATAATCAAAAAAGTGTGATGAGTATTCTCCTTTAGAATTGCTGGGAGATTTTGTTCAATGTATTTATTTCCCCTGGAAATGTTTCTAAGTCTGTGATTATAATGAATCTAAATAGTCCTGGAACAACTTGGCGCTCTAACTTGAAAATAAATAGATTAAAAGTATGGACACACATATGCACATTAATACTCTGAGGGAGGGAGACTAAAAAGGAAGAGAGGGACAGAGAGACCCTTTCTGTCTATACCTAAGCCAATGAGCTCGTCAAACACGGTCTCCCCATGGAGCAAAAAAAAAAAAAAAATGGGTACCTCATGCAGGAGTATACTTTTATTTCCACAGAGCATGTTACTTCGGCCAGAAAGAGCGATGCCAGGATGGAGCGGGGATCCTAGCTGGGCTACTTTGTCATTCACCTCTCAGTTGCATATACTCAGTGTTTTCTGGAGCTCTTTTTGGTAGCAATCCACCTCATTGGCCTCCTCACCCATCACTCTTCATTTCACCAACCACACACCAACCACGTAGGGCTTTTTCCAGTCCCTGGAACACAAGCCCCTTCCTACCAGATAGCCTCCTTCCTTGCCTTTCCTTCTGCTTGGAATGTTTTCAGTTTAACCTTCCTATTTCAAATTAGCTAACTCCTCCTTGTCCTTCAAGTCTCAGAGAGGTGACCCTGGGCCACAAAAGCAGGTTGGATGCCCCGCGGTATGGACTCAGTACTCACTGCAGTCAATGGCCATTCATTAGGTATAATAGTCCGGTCTGTCTTCCTTAACATACATAAGCTCCATGAGGGCAGAGAGCCTCCCTTTCTCATTCAGTCAATATTTTTATTCAACAAATACTTCCGGTTGACTGTATTTATAAAAGAAACATGGCCCTGTGTTCTTGCCCAGACACTCCTGAAAACTGGAAGAAGGTAGAGATAGTAACAGAACCAAAACCTAGCTGATGTCATTGTCATGCCAATGTTCTTTCCCTTATGTATGTAGTTCCTCTACTATGAATACAAGTTAAATTACTCTGGGAAGTTAAGAAACATGTTTTGTTCTTAGTATAGTTACTCTGAGTATATACTGGATTATTGTGAGGATTAAATAAGAAAGCATACACTTGAAATGGTTCTTGATACATAGTAAGCGCTTAATAAATGTTGGTTATTTTCCTGAGCCCAGAAGGATACTTATAGCACTTTTCTAGACCTTCCGTACCCAGGAATTCCCAGACCTGATGGGGGGTTGAAAGCACTGTGCAAACATTTAGCAAACAAATCACGTACATTTTTCTTGCCACATTGTTAGGACAGAAATGATATTGGAAGGCCCCTGGGTCAAATAGTGGCTAGGACAGAAGCTAAACCAGAGATTCTTCATCCCTAAGAATCAATTAGCTATTGGCAACGTATTTTGTTTTTGCTGTAGCAATATCCGGATAAACTTAAAATAGGTCACTGGCATGTTCTGCCTCTAATACAAGAAGCTGGAAGCATAGGTGAAAGAATTCCCATTCTGCTCCATAGAGAGCCGACTCTGACTCATACACCAGGTACCACCGCAGAAGCCCAGGGCTGCCACAGGACACATGACTGCTGAGGAAGCCACTGGATTTCGTTAACAGCCCTTCAGAAAGTATCACTACCCATGGCCACATAAAGGAATTTGCTTTCCTCCTTTCCACGTGGAGAAAAAGAGGAACTCCATATCTTTCATCCCTTGGGACCTCTTTAGAGAAGAGATGCTCTGCTTGATAAATGCAGTTTTAAAGCCAGATCTGCCATTGCCCTTGTGAAACTTGAGAACAAGAGCTTGGGTTGGATTCGGACCTGGATGAGGTTTGTTTGGAATGGTTTTTTTGGGAGGGTGTGTGTGTGTGTGTGTGTGTGTGTGTGTGTGTGTGTGTGTTATCCTTATTTCTTGTTTTGAAGAAGACAGAAGAGTGAGGCTGAGAAATGAGTCCTGAACCATCTGCTCAAGGAAAGAAACAGAAGTCCTTTTCTGGAAGAGCCCAGATTTAACCTTTCAGTATCTGTGCTATTTTTTTTTTTTTTTTTTTTTTTTGAGACAGAGTCTTGCTCTGTTGCCCAGGCTGGAGTGCAGTGGTACAATCTCGGCATACTGCAACCTCCACCTCTCGGGTTCAAGCAATTCTTCTACCTCAGCCTCCCAAGTAGCTGGGACTACAAGTGCATGGCACCACACCCAGCTAATTTTTTTATTTTTTAGTAGAGATGGGGTTTCACCATGTTGGCCAGGCTGGTCTCAAACTCCTGACCTTGTGATCCACCCGCCTCGGCCTCTCAAAGTGCTGGGATAACAGGTGTGAACCACCACGCCAAGCCTCTGTGCTTTCTCAGTCTGTAAATTGTGAACATTATTTCTCCTTGTAGAAAGGAAGAGATGAATGAGTTAGTGACTGAGCCTTGACATATTTCATTGCCCAGGAGGTGAGAATCAAACTGGGATGAAAAGCATTAGAAACCCCAAATGTCATCCAAGCTGTGACTCTGGCCTGTGACGTAACAACTTCAGCACTCCCCGCTCCCCTCTTGTTCCTTGTGCAATTACAGACCCACTAACAAGCACAAGAATCTAGCTGCCCAAGCAGCTGCTGGCTTTCCACGCACAGATTCCAAACCACAGCTGCTGAAGTCGGAACTTCTGCAAAAGCACTTGGCAGGAAACACACACAGATGGCTAACCAAGTTCATTTAGCCACTTGTAACTGAAATAGAAGCCAAACAAACAAGGGAGAAGTAAAAGTGAGGAGAGTAGAGCATGGGAAAATTTACTGACATCAGTATTAATCTGCCTGTCCAATCAACATTATGCAAAGTTCAGTGTCACTCTACACAAATAGTCAAGTGCTTTGGGGAAAAAAAAAACATAAAATATGTGTATAAGATAAGATTCACTATAAGTAGATAGAAGTTGGTGAACAAGGCCAAACAAGACAAATGCAACATTGTGGGCAAAATTTGGAACCCAGCCTCCTAATCTGCCTGTGAGAAAAAGAGAGGGTGTGAGGAGTGTGTTAAGGCTGTGTGTTAAGCCAATGCCTGGCTATGAAAAGGTGACTAACAAATCTGCCTTGACTAGTACCCACCCCACCCCCCGTCAATGCCTCCCTGATGTTGCCTTGGCAATTTCATTATTATTCATAAGAAAAATTCACTGCATCTGCCTTCAGTCACAACTACATCTGGCCTTCGAGGCCACCCTCAGAGGCCAAGGGTCCCAGAGTGGGTGGGTGAGGGTGAGGTGGCCGAATCCACAGGCCGTGCATGAGCAAGCGTTCTCCAAAACCCTGCCTGCTGAGTGATGGGGCCTCTGGGACAGCAAGGCATGAACCTCATCAGCCTGAGTCTTGGCCACAGGTATGGTACCACATGGGACATCCAGTGCCACTGTAGCCAACTTCACATTTTCCGGTGGGTTGTATAGTAGCTCTTATAATGATTCAGATTTAAGCTGAAGTAGTAGGCCCAGACCTCTAAGCAAGATCTTCCTATCAGGGGCAGACTCTGCTTGCCCTACCCAATAGCTGTATCCTCTTATTTAGTAACAGAAATACCCTCCATTAGCCTGCATGATTGTTTCCAAATATTCATTGTCTCTCCTTGGGAAAGGATTATCCTTCCCCACTCATTGACTGCAGCTTGGCCGTAGACCTTTTCCAGCCAATGAAATGGGAGTGGAAGTGATGGATGCCACTTCTGAGCAGAACCATTAAAAGCCTGCAAGTGGTCCGCTGCGTTCTTTTCCCTTAGCCATGAGATCAGCGGCATTCCAAACAGAGAAGTTCCAGCAGCCTAGATCTCAGAATGAGGCCATGGGGCAAGTCACCTGACCCACCACAAATGGATAAAAATGGGTGAAAATCAAAACTTGTTTTTGTTAGTCATGGAGATTTGGGAATTTGTTATAACCTTAGTATAACCTTGCCTATTCCCCGTAATCGGCACTGGGCATATATGACATTGGCTTTGGGTCTGGGAGGTGGACAAGGAAGACACATTATCTTAGGTTGGAAGGATGGCAGCCCATGTTATGCAGTGGTGAAATATTAGGTGAAATAGTCACCCACAATAACTTGGAAAGCAGATAATGTCGCTAAGGTGTCTATAGCTTTAAACAAAAAACTGGAAAAATACAATTGTTAATAGAAAGATTTGGTTGCTCTTGGATATAGTTAGAAAGATATAAGAAAAACAACCTGTAAAGAAAGAAAATCAGCCCTGATGAAAGGGAATAGAGAATGTCTAGAAGTTCAGGGACCTGCGTGACTAAAAGGTGCAAAAGATAAAAGATTACACTGAGTAGGCCTTTCAAATGACAGCAGCCAATTGCAAGTCAGCCTTGTGCTAAGAGCCACATCAATGACATGACATGGCCATAATGCCTTTTCTTGAAACATCTGAATTTATTAAGATGACCTGTGGCAAATATTATCTTTTAGGTAACATGGTCCAAGAAAAAGAGCTAAAGGTATAGTTGTACGAAAGATAGGCTCAAGATACATTTACCTTAGTCTAGAAAGAGTGGTATGTCTCAAAAAATGTAGATGTAGTTAATGACCTGTGGAACTGACTGATAATAAATTAGTACAGATATGATTTAATTTTATGAGAGTGATAATGACAAATGGCCTACCAGTTTGGAGGAAAGCAGACTGTGTCATTCAAGATTTAAAACATTCTTTGGGCTCCAACCCTCTATGGGTAGGAAGAAGGCCTTGAGAGATTGTGCTTCAGTTCCCACAAAAAGGAATATTCTGGAATACTCTTTTCAGATTTGTCCAAGGAGGATAACTGGGGAAATAAGGACCTCCCACAGAATGGAGTCAATGGTCAAAAGGAACAATTGACTGGGGAAGCTGCTCCCAGGAAGTGAGACTAGGGCCTCATCAGAGAAGACCTTCTGTCCCCAGGGCAGGGGCTCTCCACATAGCTGCTCAGTGGGACTTCAGAATCCCTATGGGTCAGTAGTTGTTCTGTATATCCAGTCCCTTCTCTTTCAGATAGTATTTTATTGCAGATATCCAATTACAGTCCAGTAGCTATTCACCATGGTGTAATGGGTTTCAGGAGTGGCTGGCAAGAGAGTCTCCAAAGAAAGAGGAGCTATGTCTGCACCTCTTGCAAGATCCTACTAGGAACCACTGAGATGCTTGGACTTTGAACTGGACAGTTACTGAATGGAACCATTGGGTTCTTTCTCGTCCGAAGGAAATGAAGGTGCTCTGTATGTAGGAAGAGAAGAAAATATTTGTCATCAGAAAGACAAACTGACTGGTATTATTGTTCAGATAGCTCAGTTTCTCCTCCCCTGGGGCAAGATTGTCCTTCTCTGCCCCATTACTATCAGGATCGGACAAGAAATTTACCCAGCTAATAAAACATAAATGGAGATGAGGCATGTTACTTCTGGGTAGAAGCTATAGAGCCAGCTCATAGTTGATCCTGTTCCCTTTTCCCTCAACCACAAGATCACCCACATTCCAGTTAGAGATGTTCTATTATCCTGGGTGTCAGAGCAAAGAAACTGTAGGGCAGAGTTGTAGCCAACCCACAGAAGGCATGCCCTGTGAGTGTGAGACAAGCCTTGGTTCTTGTGAGCCACTGAAATTTGTCACTACAGTTTATTGTGGCTCATTCTGAAGGATATACTCCCAAATTTTGTTTGGGTGGCATAGTTCCCAGTCCAAGGTAGTTCACCATGATTGGTCTGTGCCAGTGCTGGCAATCTCATTTTTTTTTGCCAACCATTGGTCTACAGGGCTCATGTGCCCCAGTTCTGGGCAACAAGCCAAGGATAAGAGTCTACTGGGGGACTTCTGGGAAGGATTTCTTCCATGATAGAAAGAAAGAAAGCAATACAAAAGAAGTCCCCTTTATCCCCCTGTCTTAGTCTGCTCAGGCTGCCATGAGAAAATATCACAGACTGGGTGGTTTAAACAACACACCTTTATTTATTCATGATCCTGGAGGCTGGAAGTCCAAGAACAAGGCACCAGCAGGGTTGCCTTCCGATGAGGCTTCTTTGTTTGTTTGTTTCTTTCTTTCTTTGAAATGGAGTCTCACTCTGTCACCAGGCTGGAGTGCAGTGGCATGATCTTGACTCACTGCAATCTCCACTTGCTGGGTTCAAGCTGTTCTCCTGCCTCAGCCTTTTGAGTAGCTGGGACAACAGGCACACACCACCATGCCCAGCTCATGTTTGTATTTTTAGTAGAGACGGGGTTTCACCATGTTGGCTGGAATGGTCTCAATTTCTTGACCTTGTGACCCACCTCCCTCGGCCTCCCAAAGTGCTGGGATTACAGGCATGTGCCACTGTGCCCGGCCAAGGCCTCTCTCTCTGCAGACAGCACCTCCTTACTGTGTCCTCACATGGCCTTTCCTCCATGCACGCACAGAGCTAGTTCAGGTGTCTCTTTTTATAAGAACACTAGTGCTATTAGGTAGGGCTCCATCTCTGTGACCTCACTTAATCTTAATTACATTTCTAAAGGCCCCATCTTCAAACACAGTCACATTGAGGGTTAAGGCTTCAATATATGAATTGTGGGGGAGGGGAGAGACATTTCAGTCCATAGCACCTGCCCCTCTACTTTCTCCTGGAAGTGTTGTCATTTGAAGATACAATGTATGGAGCTATTGCAGCCAGCAGGGTTCCATGAGGGAGGACTTTGCTGAGACACTGAGGATGGTGGCGTGACAGAATGAAAAAGAACATTGGTCTTTGATAACATCCTTCTCGTCATTTATAAAATTGTTTAAGTCACTTTTTAACCATCTCCATTAGTTAATATTAACAAAATAATGTTATGAAACAACCAACCCCCAAATCTCAGTGTCCTACAACAACAAAAACGTTCTCTAGGCCTGGGACAATGGCTCACACCTGTAACCCCAGCACTTTGGGAGGCCGAGGCAGGCGGATCACCTGAGGCCGGGAGTTCGAGACCAGCCTGAGCAACATGGAGAAAACCCGTCTCTACTAACAATACAAAATTAGCCGGATGTGGTGGTGCATGCCTGTAATCCCAGCTACTCGAGAGGCTGAGGCAGGAGAATCATTTGAACCCAGGAGGCGGAGGTTGCAGTGAGCCGATTGTACCACTGCACTCCAGCCTGGGCAACAGCAAGAGCGAAACTCCTCAAA
Source organism: Ateles fusciceps (assembly GCA_036589455.1). Classification (NCBI taxonomy): domain Eukaryota; kingdom Metazoa; phylum Chordata; class Mammalia; order Primates; family Atelidae; genus Ateles; species Ateles fusciceps. Next base: position 4,673,631 of record JAZHEH010002229.1, read on the forward strand.
AAAAAAAAAAAAAAAAAAATTCTCTAGTGCGTGGGTCTCCAGGTTGGCAGGTCCCTGCTAAGCTAAGAGTTGATCACCTCTGCATCAGGCTGCAGTCATCTGGGCAGGGCTCTAGGCTGTGGTTTAAGCTTCGGGTGGTGCCACTTGCCTCCCAACCTCCTGGGACCAAGAGCTACCCACCCGGGGCATGTTCTCATGACAAAGCAAGTCAATGGCCAAACAACCATTTTAGTGAGTTGGAAAAATATACTCCACCTACAGTGGGGAGGGCACAGCAAAGTGAAGTGACAAAAGGTGTGGCTGTAAATCCTGTGACAGGGGAGTGAAGAATTGGCACCAGTAATTGAATCTACCACTTCAGCTATTATGTTAAACAACAGACTTTTATTTCTTCATAATTCTTGTGGCTGGAAGTCCAAGATCAAGGTGCTAGCGGGGGTTGCTATTACAGGGGGAGTGAAGAATTGGCACCAGTAATTGAATCTACCACTTCAGCTATTATATTACCTACAGTGGAGAGCTTCATGACTAGTTCTTCATAAGCTTCAGGATCGTGTGTATGACTATTAGATGAAGCGCTGAAGAGCAGAAAGGACACAGACCTTCTATTTACATAGAGCTTGGTTCAAACCCAGCTCCCTGCATTTCTAACTACATGGCTTCTGTCCATGTATCTACATTCTCTGAGCCTGGATTTTCTAGCTATAAAACAAATTTTACAAATCGAATGAGAAAGCATTAAAAGGCAGCTCACAGAGGCCCTGGTACACAGGACACAAACAATAAATCTGTTTCTCTTCCATTCTTTTATTCATGGAAGCACTCAAAGTACACTTTACAAAAAAAACCATGGTTAGACTGACTGAGCAGCTCCCTTTGCTTTCCCTCCATGTGTTATTTGGAAAACCCGACTTGCTTATTTGGGCCCTTGCCTCACAGAACTGTTTGCAGTCAGCTGTGTCTGAAATTCTTTTTCCATCTTCCAAGTATGGGTAATGATAAGCATAAGCCCCCTAAGGAAAAAAAGCACTGCTTAAGTGCCAGCATTTACTGAAACAAGTCACAGAAATAGCTGTTATTCCCAATCTTCCATTAAAAATATGATGACCAATCTTGTGCAACATAGCGAGACCTTGTTTCAAATGGAAGTGATGTGTGTGTGTGTGTGTGTGTGTGTGTGTGTGTGTGTGTGTTATCACTCTTTTGATTCCTTTAAATCTCTTTCTCTCATAGTCCAGGTGTAAATCTCCACAAGCAATTACTATAGCCATTACCAGATGTCTGAACATAGTCGTTTTGATTATTAATGGACTTTATTTCAGGTGGCAAGTGGCCTGAGAATGTCTCCCACTCTGGAAGGGTTTGAAATGCCTGCCAGCCATCTCAGGGGGTGGAGTATTCTACTTGTAAAAGTCATTCTGCTCTTACCACCCTGATAGGCACCCCACACACCAAGGTGTTTGGTTTTGCAGAAGGGGAGCTGGTGTGAGCAGTCTTTATGTGCGCATTGCTTGTAGTGGGAGAGAGTCAAGCCACCGGTGGGTGGAGACCAGGATCAAGGAATGTTCACACTGCCTAGAGGCTTGTGAAAGAAAGTAACACTCCCTGCTAAAGATTTCTTTCTTTAGAGTTTTAGGACAGAAAGGAATTTTAGAGAATGGCTAGGGATATAGAAGCCACTTCTAGAATTTTTGCTTCAGAGCCTAGCCTGTAGGTTAAATGTGTGTCAAGTGGAGGTGAGATTCTCAAAGAAGAGGTACATGAAAGAAGGTGAAGCAGGTGCGTCCTAGAGCCCTAGGCAGCTCGTATCCTCGTGGCTGGAGGAAGGAAACTCCAGAGAACCCGACTTGAATGTTCTTGGGAGTCTCCCTTTTCATCTCTCATCACTGTTTCTGTCTGCGGTTGACTTCCTTCTAACACATCGACTTCTCCATGTGGTTACCAGCACCTTTTTTGTTGGAGACAGAGTCTTTCTCTGTCGCCCAGCCTGGAATGCAGTGGCATGATTTTGGCTCACTGCAACCTCCGCCTCCATGGTTCAAGCGATTCTCCTGCCTCAGCCTTCCAAGTGGCTGGGACTACAGGCACCTGCCACCACGCACGGCTAATTTTTGTATTTTTAGTAGAGATGGGATTTCACCATATTGGCCAGGCTGCTCTCAAACTCCTGACCTTGTGATCCACCCGCCTCAGCCTCCCAAAGTGCTGGGATTACAGGTGTGAGCCACCACACCCAGCCAGCACCTTTACTTATCTATGATGTGCATGTCCTCATTCATTCTTCAATCCAATGAACTCTTAGGGAGGGACTACTGTGTGCCAGGACTGTTCTAGGCAACAGGATGAAAAAGTGAACTAGTACTGTCTGATCTCAAAGATGGTAAACAGAGGGGGAAGACAAACAGGTGATGGCCACCAGAAGAAGTGGACAATGCTCTGGGTGCTCTAGAGAGGGCGTAGTGGGTGCCATCTAGCGAGGGCATAGTGGGTGCCATCTAGAGAGGGCGTAGTGGGTGCTATCTGGGCTCTGAAGTCAGGAGGCATCTGGCCCCCAGTAATAGGGATGCTTTCTTAGAGAAGGAGGCATTTGAGCTGGACTTTGAAGATGGGTGTGGAGAGATGGCATGGCCAGGGGCACAGCTGCCAGAAAATGTAGCACCTGTTTAGGGAACAGCAGCTGGCTCTGGTTGGCAGGGCTATGGTATGACTAGGAAAGTGAAGGACTGAAGCCTGAACGAGTAAGATGGGCCCAGAAGCTCAAAGGCACGGGAGCTCAAGCTGGGGAATTGAGGAGAAGGTGGAGAGAAAGGGAGGGTTTTTGATCAAAGGACAGGTGGAATATTCCAGCATCAGTTTGTAGGTTGAATAAGGAGGAGAAAGATCACTTTAGATCCTGTATTCCTTGCAGGAGCTCTTGGGTGCCTGGATATGAGTTAGTGGCCGTGGAAATAAAAAAAAAAAGAGGATGACTCCTAGAGACATTTTCAAGGTGAATTTCCTAGAATGTGGCAGTTGATTGAAGATGGCAGTGATGACCACACCAGGTTCTCAAGTCAGCCGACAGAGACACTAACTGAAATGGCAAAGCCAGGAAGGGGTGGTGTCCTGGGGCAGAGGCCATGAAGATTTTGGTTCAGGATAATGTGTGTGATTTTAGCACAGTGTCTTATACACAGTAGGTGCTCAATAAACATTTGTTAAATGAGTGGACAGATGGATAAAATTGTGTTTTAAATACATATATAATTAATGCACAAAGAAAACCACACAATATAGTCAATTTTTTTAGTAAGCAAAAGAACGCCAAGCACAATAGCCATATGCCATTTTTTGGACAAATAGCACAATTAGAATTACAGTGCTAGCCAGGATGCTATGGAATACAGTTTCATCCACAGCTGATGGGAATGTACATTGAAAGGGTTTTTAGCCGGATAGATCTTACACCCTCAGACACAATAATCCACTTCTAGCAACTTGTCCTGAGAAAGTAATACAAACTACAGAAAAATCTTTTGCTATAAAACAACAAAAATTTTAAAAAATTTAAATAGGTTGTCGAGCAAGTCTGTTAAGGTGTGTCCACATGATAGAATTGTGTAGCCCTGTAAAACAAAATTTGAAAAGATGAGAAGACTCTCATTTTTGTAATTATGTGAAAAATCTAGTATAAGCTTTATTAAGTTCATAGTGGTTATCTCTGGTTGGTGAGCTTTTAGAACATTGTTGTAGGAAACAGGAAACAGGAAAAAGTTTAAGATGGGAAATAAGCATTTGTTTTATGATCCGAAGAAAGAAACCCATTGAGTTTTCTTTAAGAGAGTGAATTTAATTTTTGGAATCTAGCTCCTGGTCTGCGTTCATGTGGACTTGTTTGACTTTGCTGGTGAAAAGGCCCCTGTGTTTTTTTGTTTGTTGGTTTTGTTTTGTTTTGTTTTTGGAGATGGAATTTTGCTATTGTTGCCCAGGCTGGAGTGCAATGGCGCTATCTCAGCTCACTGCAACCTCCACCTCTCAAGTTCAAGTGATTCTCCTTCCTCAGCCTCCCGAGTTGCTGGGATTACAAGTGTGCGCCACCACGCCAGGATAATTTTTGTATTTTTAATAGAGACAGGGTTTCACCATGCTGGCCACACTGGTCTTGAACTCCTGACTTCAGGTAATTGGCCCACTTCGGCCTCCCAAAATGCCGGAATTACAGGCGTGAGGCACTGCACCTGGCCCCTGTGTTTTTCTGCAGACTCTGTGCTGAGGATCCGGCAGCACAGAGTGGTCACATCGTGTGACCCGTGCTCCCTCTGCTGATTCCAGCCAGCAGTGACCATCCAGTCCCAAGCCACTGGGGACCACATTCCAAACAGGCAGGAAGAGCTTCCCCAGGACAGTGGCCTCAGAGCTCAGGCTTGGAGAAAGCTGAGAATTATGCTAAGGAAAGAAAAGAAGACTTTTTTAAAAATAGAGGAAACAATGAGATGGGGCTTTGAGAACATAGTAAGATATTTAGGCTGAGGTTGGCCTTGGCCTCTGTATCCTGTGTGGTCCCCATCAGGATCCTGGTGGAGACAAGTGCCAGAGAATACTCATCCTCCGAGTGGAGCAGCAGAAGATAAATGCAGGCAACGCTTTCTGCAGAACCTCAGATCTTGCATGAGATAAATGCAGGCAACGCTTTCTGCAGAACCTCAGATCTTGCATGAGATAAATGCAGGCAACGCTTTCTTCAGAACCTCAGATCTTTCTCATCCTTCCATGGCTGTGCTGGTTAATGTGGTGCTTAGACCAGGTGCAGTGGCTCATGCCTGTAAACCCAGCACTTTGGGAGGCAGAGGCAGGAAGATCACTTGAGTCCAGGAGTTTGAGACTAGCCTGGGCAGTGAGACCCTGTCTTTACAAAAAAAAAAAAAAAAAAAAAAAAAAAAAGGTAGCCAGTCATGGTAGTGCACACCTCTGGCCCCAGCTACTCAGGAGGCTGAGGTAGGAGGATCACTTGAGCCTGGGGTGTCGAGGCTGCAGTGAGCCATGATTGCACCACTGCACTCCAGCCTGGGTGATGGAGTGAGACCCTGTCTCAAATAAAACAAAACAAATAAATCTGTGCTTAGACACATACTCTCCCTATAACAATGCACTGACCACCTTGCCGTCCTTTTCTCTCATATGACTCATATCAGAGTTTATCATCTACCCTCATTTCCAAAAGTAATCTCAAATAATTACTATCTTATATTGTATTTGGAAATTGTACCCAATCTTTTGGAGAAGACTATAATTCACATTCTTAATGACTGGTTTCAGAAATAACTTTTTCCTGAAGCTGAACATAGTGGCATATGCCTATAGTCCCAGCTACTCAGGAGGCTGAGGTGAAAAGATCACTTGAACCCAGTAGTTTGAGAACCAGTGAGCCTAGGAGTTCAAGACCAGCCTGGGCAAAAGAGCAAAACCCCATCGCTAATTTAAAAAAAAAAAAAAAAAGAAGGAGAAGGAGAAAGAAGAAAGAAAGAAGAAGAAGAAGAAGGGGAAGAGGAAGAAGAAGGGGAGGACGAGGAGGAGAAAAAGAAATAGCTATTAATATAGCTGCTGTGCCTAATCAAAGAACTTTTATGAGCCCCTGATAATTTCCACATTTGTCCTCTCCTTCCAACCACGGACTAATTTGCCATAATCATCCAAATAAGCCCTTGGCCTTAGACCCAGGACATAAAAGAATCAGGATGGAGCCAGTAGAAACCTGGCAGTTGTCTGGAGATCCCTTAAGCATTTGTTTCCTGTTTGTCTTTCCAGGAAAACTGTTTCATAAAGAAGCTCCGAAGATACTCACTACAGGCTAATGCTTATGATCTCTTGATTTATGAGAAATTTAAATAAGCTGGAAGAGGAAGAAGCTTCTAAATGTAAATATAATGTTGGAAGGTATAATTGGGATTTAAGATATTAAATTGTTTAGTTATAGGCTGCCGCCCTAAAATGAAATCTTTCTTGTGTTCATAGATTTTAGTTCATGACCATTAAGATTTTGGTGACATGTAAGAGATTTCTCAGCAAAGCGTAAAGACTCAGAGATAAGTATTCTCTTGCCTCCCTTATGCAATGTGTGCTGGTAAGGGTTTAACAATTGGCTTTCCAGGAGGAGACTAGGGCGAGAGGGACGCTGATTTGCAGCGTTTGCCAATTCCACAGTGTAAACGCTCCCACCATGGCTGATTTCAAACTACCAGTATGACATCACTGAGTGTGTGTTTGGGAGGAGATGTACACAGTAGTCTTATGAGCCAGTGTGAGTTGGCTCCAGCATACCAGTGCATGCCATTAATAGATTTCTACTGTTCTTTGGAAATTTATATCATGATATTTATTGCCGATGAGAAGATAATGAGTTTTTGCTGAAGTTTGGGAAAGGAAAACAAATTTGAGAATTGTGCACCAAAATTGTTATGAAAATCTTGTAATTCTTGAGTTTTTATTGTTATTGCTGTGTTTTAAAGATTGCTTGTTTGGTCCTTTAAATGTGAATAAAGGGAAGAAAATAAAACATTTCCAATATGGCTGAGTTATTTTTAATTATAAACTGATATACCTATGAAATGTTCTACTTAAATGGAGGACTATTAGTTTGAAGGGAGAATGGCAGAATACCATGTGATAGATCAGATATTTGTGAGCCATGATTAATTTGTTTTTGCTGTTCTCCACTTGGGTTCATTTAGACTTAACTTTGAAAAGGATGTCTTTGCTGAGAATTGAGATTTAATTCTTTTAACATGTTTTTAAAAATCATTTTAGCTCAGAACAAGAAATTTTAAACCTAGTAAAATTTTAGGTTTGGAATGAGAAGGGATTTCCCCTTTCTTGGACATTTGAGGGAGTTGGGAAGAGGCATTTTTCATTGTGCAGACACAAGATGGCGCTAAAGGAGTATAATTTAAGTATGGCTTCCTTTCTTTTAAAACAGTATTTGGAAATGGGTCATTTTGAGATGCAGCATGCATTTGAGATGCGGTGTGCATTTTGCTACATGCTGGTGGGTTTTTTGTTTGTTTGTTCTGGCTGTTATTGTTTATAAAGAGACAGAGCTTTAAAGGGGACCAGGTATTGAGTTGATATTAAAACATGGTAGAAAGATATCCATATGGTCTATAAAATAAAACAGGTCAACATAAGGAGGCCTTCTGGCTCTGCCTCTGGTGTTTGCCATTCCTGTTCCTCCAAGGAAGTGCATTCATCTTGCCTGTCCTTCCTTGTGGCTGCCAAAGTGTTCAGGCAGGCTTCTGCTCCAGTAAGGAAGTGTCTAAGAAGCTGGATGTGCAAGGTTTCTCTGCCTTTTGAGGGACCTCATAGTTTACTTTCCAACTACTCACCGACATCTTTTACTCTTTAGTATTGCTGCCGCTTTACTCCTGGCTGCCCACACATCTGCCCATGCCTGCGCTTGTAGTGCTTTGGAATTTGTGGTTTTAATTTCTGCCCTTTGTCCTCTGGTCCCTCCCTTGTATGCACTTACATAGTAGGCTGCTCTGAGGACCAGTGCTTTGCCAACCCAAAGCATTTCCCCAGGAACATTCCGCTGCCTTGTTTACCCTCTGCTTCTCTTTCGGCCACTTCTCTGGGCTTAGGACCACCCACTCTTGGAATCCAAATGCTGAGGAATAAAGTAAACCTGAGATCTAACTACCCCCACTTAACATGTTTGACTTTTTATTTTGAAATAATTTCAGACTTTCAGACTTAGAGAAAAGATGCAAAAATAGTAAAAGAATTTCCATATCCACTTGGATTCTCAAATGTTAACATTTGCTTTATTCTCTCTTCTGAACCATTTGAAGACAAGCCATGGGTACAATGCTCCTTTTCCTTCACCTCAAAATACCTCAGTGTGTATTTTATAAAATCAAGGTCATTGTCTTACATAACCATTGTCAACCAAAAAGTATCTGAGACAGATCTCAATCAGTTTTGAGGTTGGTTTTGCCAGGGTTGAGGACGCACCTGGGAAAAAGGAACAGGAAACCGCAGGAACCATCTGTGATCCTTGCTTTTGACAAAAGGGTCTGGGAACTTCAACAATTAAGGGGAAAGGATGAGCAGTAGGGGGAGAAAGGAAGAAAGAAAAGGAGGAGATGGTAGATAAAAGGGGCCAGCAGTTGCATTCTTTCGAGTCTTTGATCAGTGTTCACTGAATCCACATTTCATATGTGAAAGGAGGGCATAGAGGAATAGTCAATTATGTATTTGTCTCATGCTCAGTAAATCTGCACTTTACATAAAGTCAATATAAAGTCGCTACCTGTGAAGACATCTGGCCTCGGTCTGTAGCTATCTGCTTAGGAGCAAAAGGAAAAGCAATTCCTTCCAAAAGATTTAGGAGTTCTGTGTCAGGAATTGGGGTCAAAGAGACCAAATATTAAAATAAAAGACATACCTATGGCCTTTATGGCTCAGGAAATTCAAGAGTTTTAGAAACTGTGTGTCAAGACTCAGTCAGGGGAAAAGGCCAAATAAATATTTCTTATTAAATCAGAAGACCACAGAACTATGTTATTATCATTGTTTATTTTGGTGCCCACATTGTCTCAAATTTAGCAGTAGAGCCACTCCACCCCGCCCTTTTTTTTTTTTTTTTTTTTTTGAGACAGAGTTTTGCTCTGTTGCCCAGGCTGGAATGCAGTGGCGTGATCTCAGCTCACTGCAACCTCTACCTTCCAGGTTCAAACAATTCTCCTGCCTCAGCCTTCCAGGTAGCTAGGATTACAGGTGCACACCACCATGCCCAGCTAATTTCTTTGTGTTTTTAGTAGAGATAGGGTTTCACCATATTGGCCAGGCTGGTCATGTACTCCTGACCCCAAGTGATTTGCCTGCCTTGGCCTCCCAAAGTGCTGGAATTAACAGGCATGAGCCACCACGCCCGGCCTAGAGCCCCTTTTCATCTGGGGGCTTTGTTCTTTTTACATATTCCCATCATTGAGCACTCATTTGCTTTCCAGTGTAACAAGATGTCCCAGGCTTATCTTGTACTATCTCAACCTCAGCCTTGGAATCAGCCATGTCTCCAAGGAGCCGTGGTTTATCTTGTGGAGGATGGTCTTTAGAAACAGAGATCTAGTGACTAAGGGAATTTCCCAAAGGTAGATTGCTTTTTTATTACCTAGTCTTATTCTCGTCACCAAACACAAACCAAATTTAGTAAGAGAAAGTTAATACTTTTACCTTAGAGCATCTGCAGAACCCAATCTGTGGAACTGCTGGTGCTTCAAAGAGCCGGGACTAAGTATCTCTTTGTTGGACTTACCCCTGCGGACACTAAGCATGACTCTCAGCTCTGAGTGCTGTATTCAGATGTTGACCCTAAACAGTTCTGGTTTGAAGGATTTCATGCAAGATTCACCCTAATACACTATGCAAAAGTCCGGGTGTGGTGGCTCACTCCTGTAATCCCAGCGCTTTTGGAAGCCAAGGCAGTGGGATCACCTGAGGTCAGGGTTTTGAGACCAGCCTGGGCAACATGGTGAAACCCTATCTCTACTAAAAATACAAAAATTAGTTGGGCGTGGTGGCGCACCCTTGTAATCACAGCTAATTGGGAGGCTGAGGCACAAGAATTGCTTGAATGGGAGATGGAGGTTGCAGTAAGCAGAGATCACACCATTGCACTCCAGCCTGGGCGACAGAGTGAGACTCTGTCTAATAAAAAATGACAACAACTATATAGATATAAATATACATATACATTTCAAACTACATATGTAAGAGAGACGGAGTTTTACCATGTTGCCCAGGCTGGTCTCAAAACCCTGACCTCAGGTGATCCACTGCCTGGGCTTCCCAGAGTGCTGGGATTACAGGAGTGAGCCACTGCACCCGGCCTCTTGCATAGTGTATTAGGGTGAATCTATCTATCTATCTATATAACTAGTCATATATATATAGTTGTTGTCAGACCACAAGAAACTGTGAGATACACAGAAAGAGCTCTAACTAACCTTTAAGGCCAGAGTTAGTTTCATTATGCCAGGATGTAATAAAACATGGGATATCCAGACTCTATGGGGATTGCTAGTTAGCACTGTGCTTGTTTTTTTATTTAAAAAATCTAGACTTCTGGAAGACAAAAGAATAACAATGCCAAGATCCTACTTCCTGTGTCATTATGCAAAAACTTTAATACATGGTGGATTCCAAGTAATTGAACATCATCCTGACTGTGCTACCTTGATCTGCTATTGGTCTAATTCACTTTTATCCCACTTTTTATCCCACAGACATCAGGCAGGGCCTGGGAACAAGCATTTTGTACAAAGAGTTTGTATCATTGAATTTCCATCTCCGCTGACACATAACCCACATCCCTCACTTTCTACCCTTTAATGATCCTTTCAAATTCAGGGGGTCAGCGAACTTTGGCTGCAAGTTCAACTTTGGCCCAAGGCCTGTTTTTATATCGCCAGCAGGCTAAGAATGGGTTTTCCAGTTTTAGAGGGCTATGGAAGAAAGAGGAGGAGGAAGAGGAGAGACAGGAGAGGAAGAGAAAAGAGCAGTGACCAGATATGGCTTACAAAGGCTCAAACATTTACTCTCTGACCCTTTAGAGAAAATGTTTGCCAATCCTGGCTCTATGTGATCCACTTAGCCGTCATGTCACGTAAGCAGCAGCAGAATTCTTATTTCCATTTTTAAAATGAGGAAACTGAGGCTGAGGAAGATGAAATGATTTGTGCAAGGTCACATGCTGATATTCAGAAGAACTAGAAGTAGAACCAACTCTTCTGACTTAAAAGATCCATTTTAAGTCTATTCGTTTGCTTCTCCTTTTGTGAGAAACGAGCAAATTACATATTTTTTCTTTCTTTTTTTTTTTTTTTTAACAAAACCTCTTGCACTACCTGAATATTCTTAGAGTAAGGTAAAAATGGAGGTAAGTTGGAGTGAATCATCTAAATCATTCTGTATTAGTTGGCTTTGCTGCAGAGGGCAGATCAAGAGAGCTGGCAGGAACTCGTCAGACCTCTTGAAGTTTCTGCTCAGACAAGGCATGTGTTAAGATTCCCGTGCATGAATCAGCACATCCTGTAGTCATAGGATTTCTGCTCTTTCCATAAGAGTAGCAGAAATCACATGGCAGGGGTGGGGCATGTAAGGTCGAGGGAAGTAGGGTGAATACTTGTGAGCAATCATGCCACCTACCACACACAGAAATGCTTTGCCACTTGGGCCTTTGCACACTAGCCTGTACCCTTTCCACAACCCTATGGGGCCTCTCAATTCATGGTCATTTTTCTTTTTTTTCTGGAAATGTTCAAACAAAAATCTCTTAACTGCCACGATGTCATGAAGACATCAGGGATGAACAGGCCAAATAAACCATGAAAAATCTGACTCGTGGCCAAGCTAATTCCCAATCGTAGCCAATTTGTTACTAAAAAGTTTAAAATAGCATGACAGGTCCACAGTTTGATTGACATTTCCCATTCATAATGGTAGCATCACAAAAGCTTCCAATGTAGGGAAGCAAGTCCTTTCTCTGTCATATGCTGAGCTGAAAGGAAAATGAAGCTCTGTTTCTTCCTTTGTGAATACTTCATCTAATCTAATCATTACATAATTGCTCCCATGCCTCCATGGTAGAAATAATCCTCTTCTAGATGCTTATATTAGATACTTAACTATTGCACTCTGTTTTATCTGAACCAGCTAGTATTAGGGGTGGAGAAATGAACAGAATAGTCAAAACAGCTAAAAGTAACAGATGAGAAGCTGAAAATAGCATAGTTGCCTATTATATAACAAAGAGACTTCCATCACGCAGCAATATGCACTATTTTCTTTTTCACACACACACACTCAATTTACAGCCTCTAGCATTTTTTCTCCCATGGTTTAGCCTGTGTTTGGTGTGCTGCCATAATCAGAGCACCAGCCCTGATCCTGTGAAGCTCTGGCGAAGTAGAAGCCTCCCTGTGGCTTCATGGCACCTTCCACTGTGCTGGTGGGTACATGGGAGCTGGAGGTGCAAGCTAAAGAAAGACAGTTCATGCTTTGCGTCCCAAAACGTGGAAAACACTGGAATTCCATTTTTCCAGCGGTAAGGGGACCACTGCAAGAATGGCATTAGGTGGCCTCTGTGTTTCTCAGAGATAAAATTGAGGCATCTCAAATGGCATAGTTTCACTCAGCTTACATTCATATCACTACTGAATGGAAGTTAAGGTTTCCATTTTGTATGGAATGAAAATAAATGTGAAGCGTCTTCTTACATTAAAGTATTGGGAGTCAGTGCTGATAGCACCATAATATAAACTGCAGGAATTTTTATTGTTCTGGGAATAATAATAATAGTAGCAGACCAGCTAGCATTTGCTGGCCATCTGTTGTAATTCTGAAACTGTGCTCAGCGTGTCCATATATACATTTGAATCCTCTGAGAACCCCAGTTCCTCTGAGCCTCTAGTGTACATTGCACTGTTTCCCCTTTGATTGCCCGGTATGGCCAAGCATTCAAGTTCAAGGCACAAAGCTGTTATTGCCGAAGTAGCCAAGTTACTGTGCGCATCTGGGGCCATAATTACACAAAAGTACAAAAGATCACGCCTGGTTTGACAGTTGTTATTAGCCTCATTTTGAGCAGCAAGAGCCTAAAACTCAAGGCAGCCTTTGGTCTCCTCCTTCTCAGCCAAGGAGGGGCAGTTGGACCTGCTTATATGAGTGACACCCATGCTCCGCAGGGGACCTCACTGCCAGACACTCCAGTCTGTTTGCATTTCTCCACTCAGTCCTACTTAAAATTCTGATCAACTTTATTCACAGTTGAGGCGTCTTTTAAGCATTCACTAAATTTAGCATCTGCTAAATCTAATCAATTCTCGCTAATGCCTTAAAATGTTTTTTATGTGTAGTAGTATAATTTTCGAGCAGTTTTTAAGTATCTGGTCCCTTCGGATTCAAGCATGGGATGCTGCATATTTAAAAATCTTAGGAACAAACTTTTGAGTTTTAACCATTGTTCGCAACTCTTCAATCGAAGAAAAGAAGCCCATGGTAATTTTTTTTCCTGATTTCTGGTCATCTTATTTTTATCAATTTGAAGATGAAAAATTACTTTCTTAATGCAGAGTAAATTTAATATGTTTTAGAAGAAAGACCTGGAAATGTCAGATGCTTAGTAAAGCTGAAGAGTAATGAAAAGCGTTAATAATTAAAGTAGCTGAATATTGACTTTAACATGATCCCTAGAGTAATTAAGAATTCTGCAGGTTAATCAAAAGCATTCATGTGTTGTAATGATATATCTGTAAACCTTGGCATCTGACCAGCCATTTTCTTTCTTCTTCCATGAATCTATATCTCACACAACATGCTCACCAGAGATAAGAGGTACTGTTTAAATACATAAGCAGACAGCTATACCAATATTTGAATAATGATTTCGGAAAATTATTTCAAATGGCATCATATTTGAGGCGTGTTTTAAAAATTTTACTTTAAGTTCCAGTATACGTGTGCAGAATGTGCAGGTTCGTTACATAGCTACACATGTCCCGTGGTGCTTTGCTGCACCTATCAACCCGTCATGCAGGTTTTAAGCCCCGAATGCATTAGGCATTTGTCCTAATGCTCTCCCTTCCCTAGTGCCCCACACCCTGACCGGCCCCAGTGTGCGTTGTTCCCCCCGTCCAATCCATGTGTTCTCATTGTTCAGCTCCCACTTATGGATGAGAACATGTGGTGTTTGGTTTTCTGTTCTGTGTTAATTTGCTGAGAATGATGGCTTCCAGCTTCATCTATGTTCCTGCAAAGGACATGATCTTAATCTTTTTTATGGCTGCATAGTATTCTATGGCATATATATGCCACATTTTCTTTATCCAGTCTGTCATTGATGGGCATTTGGGTTGGTTCCAAGCCTTTGCTATTGTAAATAATGCTGCAATAAACATACATGTGCTTGTCTCTTTATAGTAGATTTCTAATCCTTTGGGTGTATACCCAGTAATGGGATTCCTGGGTCAAATGGCATTTTTGGTTCTAGATCCTTAAGAAATCACGATGGTTGAGCTAATTTACACTCCCATCAACAGTGTAAAAGTGTTTCTATGTTTCCACAGCCTCGCCAGCATCTGTTGTTTCTTGATTTTTTAAATAATCCCCATTCTGACTGGCATGCGATGGTATCTCATTGTGGTTTTGGTTTCCATTTCTCTAATGATCAGTGATGAGCTTTTTTTCATGTTTGTTGGCTGCATAAATGTCTTCTTTGAAGTGTCTGTTTATATCCTTTGCCCACTTTTTGATGGGGTTGTTTGTTTTTCTCTTGTAAATTTGTTTAAGCATTTTTATAGTGCACGGTAGCACAAATAGTATTGTGCATCTAGGGCCATAACTGGTGCTAAACATTTGTTGTTGTTGTTGTTGGTGGTGGTGGTGGTGGTGGTTTTTGAGACACAATCTTGCTCTATCACCTAGGCTGGAGTGCAGTGACACCATCATAGCTCACTTCAGCCTCGACCTCCAAGGCTTAAATGATCCTCCCACTTCAGCCTACTGAGCAGCTGGGACTACAGGCGTGTGGCACCATGCCTGGATAATTTTTCTGTATTTTTGGTAGAGACAGGCTTTCACTATGTTGCCCAGGCTGTTCTTGAATGCCTGGGCTAAATCAAACTGCCTGCCTCGGCCTCCCAAAGTGTTGGGATTACAGGTATGAGCCACCACGCCCTGCTGAGCATTGATTTCTAATCCAATACTTCTTGCAATGATATTCCCTTTATCTGTGAAGAGGAATTTTTAAAACATCAAGCTGATGTGAGAGAAGAATCTGAAAGCCCATCTTTAGGCCTGCAGCTCTGGAGACAAAGGGTACCCTTACCCAGTTTCCACAAATGGTAACATCTTGCAAAACTAAAGTACGATGTGAATACCAGGATATCAACATTGATACAGTCCACTGATCTATGTTTCATTCTGTTGGCCAGGCTGGTCTCAAACTCCTGACCTCGTGATCTGCCCACCTCGGCCTCCCAAAATGCTGGGATTACAGGCATAAGCCATCACGTTATACATGATTTTATCATCTATGTAGGTTTATGTATCCATTACTACGGCCAAGACTACACAGGTCCATAACCACAGGCTTCCTCTTGCCCTTTCATAAGTGCACCCATCTTCCTCCTACCACATCACCCCCTTCCTCCTACCACATCACCCCCTTCTCCAGTTGCTGGAAGCCACCAATGTGCTCATCATTTCTATAATATTTTCTTTTCTTTCTTTCTTCTTTTTTTGATACAGAGTCTTGCTCTGTCACCCAGGCTGGAGTGGAGTGCAGAAGCACAATCATACCTCACTGCAGCCTTGAACTCCTGGGCTCAAGCAATCTTCCCATCTCAGCCTCCCAAATAGCTGGGACTACAGGCACACACTACCCTGCTGGGCTAATTTTTTAAATTTTTTCTGGAGATAGGGTCTCATTCTGTTGCTCAGGCTGGTCTCAAACTCTTGACCTCAAGCAATCCTCCTACCTCTGCCTCCCAAAGCACTGGGACTACAGGCGTGAGCCACTGCACCCAGACTTCTTTAATTTTTCATTTCAGAAATGCTATATAAGTAAAATCATACAACATGCAACCTTCTAGGCTTGGCTTTCTTCACTCAGTGTAACTCCCTGGAGGTTCATCCATGTCGTTTGTATCAGTAGTTTATTCCTTTTTATTGCTGCCTACTCATCTTTTAAGGTCCTTTATGATACCTACTTGAATACTTGATGCCTCCGACTGGAATAATCAGTTTTTCTGTGCTCGCTTACCAATCTTTAACACTCTGTGTGATTCACAGCTATTTAACAATCAGGTTTTATATTTGCTTAACTCTTCAGGGCTTATAAAGTACTCTTGCAGACATTATTTTATCTCATCTTATGTAAATGTCTCTCTCATGTCGTTGCACCTATTTTGATTAAATAGAAATGTACCACGTCCCTTCGAGTTGAGGGCATCAAGTTCAATGCCTCTCACATCGCGTGCTGCCAGGAAACTGCTGCAAGAGTGAGATCCCTTTGTATAGAAAGCCATCTCCTGGGTGTGATTCAAGCCAACTAAATAATACTGTCATTTGATGCAGCTTAAGGGGCAGATGTTCCTGGCTCTAGGTAAAATAGAAATTGTAGAACAAGGAGTCTTTTTTAATGTAAGAGAATGTCATAATAGACTGATTTAAAAGACTCCTTCAGGGAGATGATAACCTAAGGCGTTTCAATATGCAAGTATTACCATTATAAAAGCTGAGTATTAAAAATATGATGAGATTTTCTTTGACGGGAATAAATTAAACACGAGTTTACATTAGAATAGATTTATAAGCATGATAATATTCCTCTTAAGCATAAATTGGGGAAGATTATATGTTGCCTAGGAATGCACTAGAAGAGTCAAAGTAATATTGTTTAAAAGTCAGACATATATATGTGAACATGCACATGATATGAATCACCAATATCTGATGATCTCCAGTGTGTTTTGAAAATTATCTGTCCATTGCGCCCTCCAGAGGACAAGGACACACACTGAAGACCTGACGTTGGGTTGGGAGCACAGGGAGAGGACTCAGGGGCAAGATGATTATGAGGAGTGGGAAGAGCTGGGGTAAGTGCCGGCTGTGTCTTCAAAGTGGTGCCAACAAATGGGCATTAAGGCCATGAGGGGGAGTAAAATCTAGAAAGATCGTGAACTGAATATATTCAGAGACACAGCGGGAGCAGGAAGGAAGCAAGAAGGTCCAAGACACTTCCCAGAAAGCTGGTGTGTCTGGGGCATGTTTCAATTTGGCTTCCAGCTGTTTGGTGCTTGTGTACAGGAGGGCCATGTTTTACCCTCTGCTGTCTCTGCATCACCTGGCAAAGGACAATAGAAGATTCAGGCACGAAAAGCCACAGTTAATGTGGAATGAGTTATTCAGGATGAGGCTGGCCAGGGGGAGAAGCAGGGCTGAAGAGTCTCTGGGTTAGAAGGTGCTGGCCAACTGTATGCCTGCTCTGAAAGTCAGCATCTTGGACGGTGGGTGAGAGATGAGAATGAGGTGAGGAATGGCAAGGATGGAGTCATCGGAGCACTGAGAACTGGAAATGAGCAGAAACAGCATCAGAGATGCAGCTGAGACAGAATCCCATGAGGGAAATGCATGAAGAGGGGATGATAGTTGGAGCTGAATTTTGAAAAGTAAATAAAGATCAAGTAAGAAAGGGCATTTCACACGGAGGAAAGAGCTTAAGAAAAGGCATAGGTATGCATGTTATATTCAGGGAATTATAATGTAGGATCTGTGTAGAGAGAAGGAAAAGAACACATCTCTGTTTGCTTAAATTTTGAATGTCTGGAGAGCAAGCACTTTCCATCACATTTCTTTCACTCTAGTGGAAAATCGGGGACAGCTCAGTAGATTCGTAACTTGGGGCTAAGTTCTAGAGGTAACTGTGCAAGTTAAAAATCACTAATCAAAGTTGCTCTTGAAAAATCAGTGAAATTGCCCACAATACTCAGTAAATGCACATCCAGCCTTATGGTAAAGTCCACACAAACATGTTTTTGTCCAGCACTAGAAGAGACTGATTTGTCACAGTTGAATACAGAGTGAAGTCGTTGGTTTGCATTGATGTTTATAGACACCATTAATAGAGTAAGAAGACAAGCTAGAAGAAGGAAAGTAGAAGATATTTAAAGCACATATGCCCCCAACAGGACCTGAAAACATAAACAGGCACTTTACAATAGAGGATATGCAGATGGCCAGTAAACAGAGAAGGTGCTCAACCTCACTGATCATCAGGGAAATACAAAGTGAAGTCCCAGTGAGATGTGTATACCTTTACCAGATGGTTACAATGTAAAAGAAAGTAATACTGCAGTAGACTCAAAAATGCCAAATACCTAGCAATACATTCTACAAAAAATGTAGAAGACTTTTTGATGAAAACTACAAAGCATTGCAGAAAAAATATTAGAGAAGACCTAAATAAATGGAAAGATAGACTGTTTATGGTTTGGAAGACTCAATATTTAGATGTCACTTCCCCAACATTGATCCATAAAGTCAATGAAATCTCAATCAAAATCCCAGAGGGCTGTTAAGGAGATTGACAGATAGATTCTGAAATATATGTGAAAATACAAAAGAAGTCAGACTAGCCAATAACAAATTTAGATAACTACATTACCAGATTCTAAAAATTATAAATTTACACTAATTAAGACTATAGTATTGGTGTTAGGATAGACAAATAGATCATAGAAAACGCAGCGTTCATAAAAGCATCTACACCTGCACTCACTTAAGTTTTGACAGAGGCACCAATACAATGCAATACAGAAAGAATGTTTTTAAAATTAATGATGCCGAAACAAATGATTATCCATATGGAGGGGGAGGAAATTAACCTTGACCTACCTAACCATAAACAAAAATTAATTCTCAGTGATTCACAGACCCAAATATAAAAGCTAAAACTATAAAATTTCGATAAGAAAACAGAAAAATACCTTGAATCTTTCTATGAAAGGACACAGTGCAAGAAGGTACTAAGTTGGTGTCATCAAATATAAAAACTTGAAGACACCGTTAAGAAATACAAGCCATAAACTGCAAAAAAATATTTACAATGTGTACATCTGATGAAGGATTTACCCAGAACACATAAAATTCCTTCAGTTAACTTTAAGAATTCAAACAAATTGATTTTAAAATGGGCCAAACAATCAAAGAGGCATTTTACAAAATAAGTTATCCAAATGGCCAATAAGCATATGAAAATTTTTTCAACAGGGAAATGCAAACATAAATCACATTTTATACCACTACACGCCCACACAGTAATTTTAAGTTTTAACAAACTGTCAGTACCAAGCGTGAGCAAGGAGGGTGGAGCAAATGAAACTCTCATACACTGCTGGTAGAAGCGTATATTGGCACAATCACTTTGGAAAGAAATGTTTGACGGTGTCATTGAAATTGAATATATTTATGCCAAACCACCCAGCAATTCCACACCAAAGTATAAGCTAATGGAAATGCACGCACATATGCAGACCAAAAATAGGTAAGATGCATTACTCGTGATAGTTAAGACATGGAAGCAACTGAAATATTTTGTGACAATAGAATGGATACATTTTTATATATTCCTACACAGAAATATTATACAACATGAAAATGAGGACTGCCATTAAATGGAACAACATAGAAAAATCTCACAAACAAAATATATTATACAATTTCATGTTTACTAAGTTCAAAGAGAGGCAGAGCTAAACGGCCATGTTAGAAGTCAAGACACTGGTTAACACTGGGATGAAAGAGGCAGTCGTTAAGAGGGGGCATGTAGGGGCTTTCGGGTTGTGGTGATGTTCTATTTCTTGCCATGGATACTTAAAATTTGTCATTTTTTGTGTGCATAGTATACTGAAATAAAAAACATTAAAATGTTGTGTTACTACCTCCTTAGGAAATGTTTAAGACTAGAAAATATGGGAAATAATTAAGTGAATATTTTCACATCTGTGTTTCTGTTTCTTTTCCGTAAGAGGTAGCTGGACCCTGGAATTGTAATCTGAAGGTCGTAGAACGCTGTGGCCCTACTTAGCTCCCACGGCATATCTGGCACCAGACTCATGAGCCCTCTACCCAGCTTCCCTTCTCCGCATCCCCGTCTCAGTAGCAGTTGTTTTCCTACTTAACGTCCTCATAGAGTATTTATGTACACGGTGTTGCTGAGTAACTTAAGCCAATGTCAAAAGTAAACCAGACACGGAACTTGAGTTAAAGACTATGACGTTCATACGTCAGTTCAAGTTCACAGTTGTAGTAAGCAAGGAAAGGATTCAGCATTTCTCAGCATTGATATTAGGGGGCACATTATAAACAAACTAGAATTTGCAGCAAATTTAAAGGTGCTGCTCACTGTGTGTCTTTCTCCTGATGGGAGTGAGGAGTCTGGAGGGGAATAGCTTTTAATAGACCCAAAGACTAGAAAGCATTTGGCAGGTGGCTCTGTTCCTGGGAGCCAGGCACTTATTAGTTAGCCTAATTTAGAACAGATCACTTGTCTCTCT
The DNA here is from genome assembly GCA_036589455.1 of Ateles fusciceps. Lineage (NCBI taxonomy): Eukaryota > Metazoa > Chordata > Mammalia > Primates > Atelidae > Ateles > Ateles fusciceps. The sequence continues at coordinate 4,693,721 of JAZHEH010002229.1, forward strand.
TTATACAGAACTGTTGATGCTCAGCAAATAATAAGCAATAATAATAAGGCTCTCTTATGAAAACAAAGTTTGTGTTTATTCTAGACTATGTATAAAATTCAGGGAGTGGGGTAGAGAAGACGCTGTGCAGTTCTTTTCCCTAGAAGCAGCTGAGATGGGAAACATCACAAATATTGCCTAACACAGAAGTCAGAAAGAAAATATTAGGAGGATTGGAGCATCTATTAATAGCAAATGAACTTACTTCATCTAACAAGATGGAAGTCAGATAAGATCGCTCAATCAGATTCCCCTGCAAACTCTCTCTTACTTACCCCACCCTCACTGTCATCTCCCCCTCTCATTTTGAACATTTCCTCATATTATATAACATCCTGCTTCAACACCATTTTTAATTTCTGCCCAGTACATTGGTAATTTAAATTATATCCTTTTGTTAATATTTAGGGGTTTTAAATACTTCATTGCTATGAGCAATGTACAGTAAGTGCAAGTATACATTTATAATTAGTCTCTTAAGATAATTTCTGGAAATAGAATTGCTGAGTCTAAGAATATACAGAATTTCACATTTTTGGCATATGCGACCAAGAATTCCAAAGATTGGAATTCCTACCAGTGCATAAACATGCTTATTTCCTTGCAATTTCAGCAGTGTTGTGTATTACATTTTATCTAATCTTTGCAGTTTGATTCAAAATAAACATTGTGTATTATGATTTAAATATTTATGTTTATATAAAACTTTTTCATATTTTTGAACCATACTTTTTATTTATGGATTAACTCTTCAAATCATTTGCTCATTTTTATTGTGGTGTTATTTTTTTATTGTTGAAATGTTGAAGCTCTTTACACATTAAAAATCTATTCTGTGTCGCAAACATGTTTATTTTGCATAGCTCTGTTAATTTTATTCATGATGGTTTATAATTTCAATCCATGGTGTTTTATTTATAAAGAGCCTTCCCACGCCAAAGTCTGAACATTCTATGCCAAATTTCTAGTGGAAGCTAAAATAGCAGCTAACAACTATTGAGTATTGACTCTGTGCTGCACACTGTTCAAAGTGTTTAATCATTTAACACTCATAATACCTTGATGAAGTAGGCAACTATTATTGTGCCAGTTTTATAGATGAGGAAACTGTGACACAGAGTGGTTGAATAACTTGTCTAGGGTCCAAAACTAGTAAGTAGTGAAGCTGGGATTTTATTTTATTTTATTACTTATTTATTTATTTTTGAGACGGAGTCTCACTCTGTCTCCAAGGCTGGAGTGCACTGGCGCAATCTCGGCTTACTGCCACCTCCGCCTCCCGGGTTCAAGCATTTCTCTGCCCGGAGTAGCTGGGATTACAGGCGTCCACCACCACACTCAGCTAATTTTTTTTTTTTTTTTTTTTTTTTTTAGTAGAGATGGGGTTTCACCATCTTGGCCAGGCTGGTCTTGAACTCCTGACCTTGTGATCCACCCACCTCAGCCTCCCAAAGTGCTGGTTCTACAGTCATAAGCCACCGCTTCTGGCCAAAGCTGAAATTGTAATGCAGTACTTCTGACTCTGCCCATAATATTATCTCTCCTTCATTGTTTTTCTTTTGGTGGGAAGTATTTTTCAAAGAATTATGGCAACTTTCTTTTTCATTTACTTAAAGCTCACTCTTCAAGATCCATTCCACAGTGAGAAAAATGATGTGTTTAAGAGACCCACAGAAATGAAATGTCTCTTAAATTCCTAGGAGAGCTTTATTTTTCATTTGTATTTAAAGGCATCTAGAGACCTAAGTGAAGATTAGCCACACTCCATGAAAGACCAAGCTGTAACTGAAGAAATGCTGTCCTCTAACAGGAAGCCTGTAGGGTCCCCAGCAGCTCATAGTCAAGTTCCCTGCAGCAGATGACCAACAGAGACATCTGACATGGGGCTTAGTGCTGGCATCACCACTTTGGCAACTTGAAACACCTGTCATGTTCTATTTTCTGCACCAGGTTCTCAACACTGGCCCAGATAGTCAGGAGTTAAATTTAGGAAAAAGCAAAGCATGCATTGAACGATGATATCAGACATTTTAACCATTGGCAATTTTAATCAAGGTACCAAGTTAGGAATAAGATAGAGTCCATAACTCTCTTTTCTGATGAGCTATTTATCCCTTGTAATGAGTAATACTAAAACTTGCGGCTTAATTATCTTTGCTTTGACCTCTCTTGGATTTTATGAATCGGGAAATCATTCAGTGCAACTCACAGGAGGAGTACCTGCTATGAGCAAGAGACTGTTCTCAGTAAGCCCTGGGAAGCACAGGGTCTTTGGTCTAATGGAAGAGGTGGATGGATATGTAACCACAAGGCTCTGATTAGTATATGATAAATGTGGTAGAGCCAAAATAATCCATAAAGCGTGTAGACCATATGTAAGAGAAGGATATGAAAATAGCAGAGTAAGTGGGCTTTTTCAGATCATGGAGAGCTTTGAATGCCATCCTAGAGGATCATTTATTCTTTCATTTAACAAACATTTATTTTAAGCCTCCATTGTACAGTAGTTACTATTGTAGGCACTGAAGATGTAGCAGTGAACAAAATTAACCAAGTTTCTGCTCTTGTAAAGTATATTTTCTAATTAGGAAATTGCATATATAGGATTAATTACATATTAATTGTAATTAATAAAAATTATATGCAATTATATACACAAATTATACAAATGTGTTATTTATACTTATGTATTACATTATATATATAAATACAAATTCATTATATATGTATTAATTTCTAGTAGATAAATTAAATATATATTCATGTAAATTATACAAATATACACATTAAATATGTATATTTAATCTATATAAAATACAGATTATATTCGCATGTTATATATGATTTTTAAATAATTAAATTTTATACATAATGTGTCAGGTAACAGTACAATAAAGGAAAATAAAACTGGATAAGAGGATAGAGTTGCAAGCCTCAGTCTCAACCCTGCCTGCACATTAAAATCATCCAGACAGGTTTAAAAATGGTGATTCCTAGGCCCCCACTTAAGAGCAAGAAGATTAAAATCTTTGAAGTGGGCACTGGCACTGGCATTTTGTTTTGTTTTATTTTGTTATTTTTTGTTGTTGTTGTTGTTTTGAGAGAGTCTCACTCTGTTGCTCAGGCGGGAGTGTAGTGGCATGATCTTGACTCAGTGCCATCTCCCCCTCCTGAGTTCAAGCCATTGTCCTGCCTCAGCCTCCCTAGTAGCTGAGATTACAGGTATGTGCCACCATACCTGGCCAATTTTTGTATTTTTAGTAGAGATGGGGTTTCACCGCATTGGCTAGGCTGGTCTGGAACTCCTGACCTCGGGTGATCCACCCGCCTCAGCCTCCCAAAGTGCTGGGATTACAGGCATGAGCCATCGCCCAGCCAGCATTGGTATTTTCTAATGTGCATCCCTGGCAGAAACCAACAAGACAGAGAATAAGGACATGCCATTTAAACAGGCTGATCAGGGGAAGGCCTCTCTAATTGAGCGAAGTCTTAAATAGAGTGAAGGAATAGGCCATACAGATAAGTGGAAAAGCTGTCCAGAGAACACCTAGTCCAACATGTGGGACTTAGTTATTCAGCATCTCCTTATCTGACATGCAGATGGTATCCTCCCTGGCATTTCTGTTGGGTAATATGTTACCATAAGAAGGTCCACGATAAATGAAAAAGTAAAACTTGAGATAATTAGGAAGTTTTATAAGCTAATGAGTCATGTCCTTTCAATAGCTTCTTGGAATGTTCATATGGCTGCTGCTCTAGCTGGTGTATGTGGAGACCCAGGCACTAGACCCTGCCCCTCACAGGTCCTGCGTAGTGAACAACTTACCTCACCCCCCCCACCTTTTTTTAAGCTTTATTAAGGGTTAATGGGTATACAGAAAGTTGCACACATTTCGTACATACATCTTGATGAGTTTGGATATATACATACACCTGTGTAGACATCACCACAATCAAGGTACTAAACATGTCCACCACCTCCAACAATTTTCTTGTGTTATTTTGCAGATTTTGTTTTGTGCTAAGAATACTTAGCCTGAGATCTATCCTCCTAACAGTGGCTCCACATTGCCTTTCAGAGAAATTCCAAACTACTTCACAGAGGCCTCATGGTCTGTTCAACTCACCATGTCAGCTCATCTTTGGAGAACCCTCCCCCAGCTTACGTCAGATTTGGAGAACCCTCCCTATTGGACCACTTGCTAAGTCCTGTCTACCTTCCACACTTCTGCCCATGTTGAGCCTTTTGCCTAAAATACTCCTTTGCTTCCTTCTGTATGCCCTTAGCCCTAACTCTTTTGCTTAGATAACACCTACCCATCCTAGGATCTTTCCCTCAAAGCAGCCAGCCTTCCTCACGCCTCCTCCCACCGAGAGAGCACCCAAAGTGCCTTGCTGACATATCACATATTTCACTGTATTGTAATTATTCTTTGTCCCCCATTAGATGTAAGCCAGGCTGCAGCAAAGCCTGTATCTGTCTTCTTCACCACACTGTCCCCCAACCCACACACATTGCCTGCCACACAGCCTGGTATATGGTAGCCCCTTGGTAAATATTTATTAAATGAAAGAAGGAAGATCTTCAAAAGACTTTGCTCATGCTACTAGAAGGCGGAGTAAAGAGAGGATTACAATCTAGGACATGTTTCTCAGTGCCTGTAAGGGGCGTAGGAGGACATCAACGTGATATTGCACTTACCACTTCTGTTCTTGCAGAATTCATTTAAAGCATGAACTGTTTGCAGGGAGAGCATAATAAATAAAACTTACAAAAAAAAAAAAAGATGTTTAGTACATGGAACTAATCAGCAGACTCTTGCCTTTGCACTAAAGCTTGGCTTTCCCAGGCTCTGGTGAGATGCTGTTCAGTAACAAGAAAGGAGCTTATGCCCACAGCCCTGAGCAGCCTGGGAGACCAGGAATAGAGCTGCTTTGTCTACTGTGGTGGGGGAGGGCTGCTGCGGTGAATGACTGACACCTCTGGAAAAGGGTTTCAGGTACAGAAGCAGCCTGTTGAAATTAGACGTGATGCTTGCTCCAAAAAAGGAGTCTCGTTTTCATTAAATGGAAATATTTACTGCCAAGGACATTTGATGAAAAACAGTTTGGTCTTGGGAAGTGGGGTCAGGCTCTAGCCTTTGATAAAACTTAGCCTCAAAAAAAAAAAAAGCATGATGTGTGGCTATGTGGGACCCTTGGTTGGAGGTCTTATAAATACAGTGGGGCCAATTTATTAAATATGGCCCTTTTCTCATGGAGTGGGTCATCATGATGTTTACCATGTTTCAGATTCAAGGTATCTGACCTCACCATGGTCACATGGCCAAATATGTGACTCTCATTTAAAAGACTGAGTTATATATTCAATATGGGGAAATCTCTGTTCACTTCAGTGAACTGTGAAGTATTTTATCGTTTCAATTATGTATATTTAAGGTATACAACAAGAAGTTTTGATATACGTGTATATAGTAAATGATTATTACAGTCAAGCAGATTAACATATCCATTACCTCATACAGTTACCTTTTCCTGTGGTCAGAGCACCTAAAATCTACTCTCAGAACCTGTTCGGTATACGCACAATATTATTAACTATCACTCTCATGCTGCACTGTAGACCTCTAGATTTCTTTATCCTACCTAACTGCAACTTTGTACGCTTTAAGCTATGTCCCCACTCTTTGTACCCTTTGTCCCCACCCTCCTTGGTTCTACCTCTGGGAATCACTCTGCTTCTATGAGTTTGACTCTTTTTTATTTTTATTTTTTGGGGAGATAAAGTCTCACTCTTCTGGCCCAGGCTAGAGTGCAGTGGCATGATCTCAGCTCATTGCAATCTCCACCTCCCAGGTTCAAGCGATTCTCCTGCCTCAGCCTCCTGAGTAGCTGGGATTATAGGTGCACACCACGACACCTGGCTAATTTTTTGTATTTTTAGTAGAAACAGGGTTTCACCATGTTGGCCAGGCTGGTCTTGAACTCCTAACCTCAGGTGATCCATGCACCTCAGCCTCCCAAAGTGCTAGGATTACAGGTGTGAGCCACTGCACCCAGCCGAGTTTGACTCTTTTTGATTCCACATATAAGTGAGAGCATCTGGTATTTGCTGTTCTGTGCCTGGCTTATTTCACTTAGCATAATGTCCTCCACGTTTATCCATGTTGAGATGGATGAAAGGACTTCCTTCTTTTATATGGTGAATAATATTCCATCATGTATATATGCCACAACTTCTTTATCCATTCATCATGTATTGTTAAACATTTAGGTTTATTCCATATGTTGGCTATTGTAAATGATTTGCAATGAACATGGGGGTTGCAGACATTGCTATGAGTTGCTGACTCATTTCCTTTAGGATAAATACCCAGAAGTGGGATGGCTGGGTCATATGGCAGAGGGATCTCTTGTTTACAGGGGGTCACAGGGTAACTTGAGCAGTGACCCTGGGGATATAGGAATGGCTCAGCAGCTCAGTCTAAGGCAGCCAAGTGAGCATAAGAAAGAAGGTGTCCCACTGCCTTCCACTGCACAGTGAAGGATGACTGTTGGTGCTCCAGGAAAGAGATTCTGAAAAGTGAAATGGGGTGTAGCAGGGGAGATGACACCACACAGTGTGAAGCACATGCCCATCCTTGAATGAAGCTATAAGCTTCCTGCATACTAAATACCCCTCACAGTGCTTCTCAGTTCTCCTGACACCCTGCACAGGAAACAGAGGGGCTCCGAAGCTGCATGTTGAGTGTCGGTGCTCTTGGGATGTGCAGGGCTGACTGCAGGGTGTCCTCAGTTTCCAAGGGTAGTATAGGTCACAGTTGTAAATGCAAGGGGGTTAGCCATCTCTAATGCCACTGCTAAATACAGAACTCCTTTGAAGAAATGGTCCTTTATGACTTCTCATGGTGGAATGGTGGTTCCACTGGGTAATTCTTCACAGCATATTATTTCTATCTCTGACTGAGGGCTTTTGTCATTGAATCCTCCAACCATGTATGTCTTTGCTGTTTGTTTTGAGGTGAGTATTTATGGTCTATGGGTTGTTCAGACATATGTTTTTATTTAGAAGTGAAGTTAGCATCTGCTAAGCAACTATTTTAAATCTTGCAATTCTTATAGCAGTTAAACACAGGATTTTTTCTTTCATTAGTTTCTAATTCACTTAGTAAACATCTACTAAGATACCTTGCTAGACTGTGGGGATACAGAGATGAATAAATGAGGGACCCCTTTCTCATAGACTTGAGTCTAGTGGAGGAGACTTATGGGAAAACAATTAAATATCGTGCAGGGTGTTAAGTATAAGAATGGAGAGGAGTTCCATGCACACGTATGTTCATTGCAGCCCTGTGTACAATTGCAAAGACCTGGAACCAACCCAAATGCCCATCAGTGATAGACTGGACAAAGAAAATGTGGTACATATACACCATGGAATACTACACAGCCATAAAAAATGGTGAGTTTGTGTCCTTTGTAGGGACTTGGATGAATCTGGAAACCATCATTCTCAGCAAACTGACACAAAAACAGAAAGCCAAACACCATATGTTCTCACTCATAGGTGAGTGCTGAACACTGAGAACACATGGACTCAGGGGAGAGGAGCATCACACACTGGGGGCAGTTGGGTGAGGGGTAGGGGAGAGACAGCAGGGCGTGGGGGAGGGAGGGAAGGGTGGGAGGGATAATATGGGGAGAAATGCCAGATATAGTATGCACCTAAAATAAAATTTAAAATAATAATAATAAATTAAATTTAAAAAGAATGAGAGAGGTGTCCAAGAGACAGAGTGATTAAGTTGCGCAGAGAACAGAGAGATGATGAGCCAAGAGGACAAGGAATACGTGGTGTTGGAGCAGGGAGAGGAGTGTGCCAGCTGTAGGAAATAGCATGTGTAACGCTGTGTCATTCTCTTGATGATAATCATCTTCTCCACACACTGATCTTTCTGTGTGATATTCACTGTGTTCCTTTTGAACAACTGTAGTATCCTCCAGGTCAACAAAGGAAATATTAAACAGCACCAGGCTCAGGCCTAACTTTCATCACAGCAACCCTGAGGGTTTTCACTGTATCCTGAGGAAATTCCTTGGAACCTCAGGGTGACACCCGTTTTGATGTCTTTACTGCGCTGTCCCGCTGTGAGAGTTACTGCATTATAATAGACTCTTCTAGCACTTTCAGGAACAAAATCCACTTTGGATGTCATCCTAGCCTCATAATGAAGTGAGTTTTGACCTAACTGGATCATACTATTGGGGGAAGCTCTGGAGTATTTTGAATTTAACTAGTCATCCAACATAGTCTTTAGATCTTTAGTATATCTGCTTCTTTTTTCTGCTTGATCAGTTTCTGAAAAAGCTATTTTAATATCCATGTTCAGTTGTGAATCTTTTCTCTCCCTGTGGTTCAGTCTATTGCTTCTCTTCCTTTTCTGAGGCTGCGTGGTTAGAGACATGCAGTCAGCACTCCATATCCATGAGCCATGGATTCAGACAACTACAGATCAGAAATATTCAGGGAAAAAGGATAGTGTCTCTAACCTTTTTTTACTGAACATGTATAGATATTTTTTTCTTGTCATTATTCCCTAAGCAATACAGTATAACAACTTTTTACATAGCATTTACACTCTATTAGGTATCACTCTTGATTTTCAAATCAATCTAGAGGTGATTTACAGAATACAGGAGATGTGCGTGGGTTATATGCAAATATTACACCATTTTATACCAGGGGCTGGAGCATCTGTGAGTTTGGTATCCTCAATGGATCCTGGAACCAATCTCCCAGGGATACCACGGGACAAGTGTCTGTGTTTATGATGATCATATCATCTTTCTCCTTTGTTCCTTTATCATGTATACTGCCCTTTTTTGTATTTATGATCGTTTGGTCATCATCTGTATTTTGTCACCTGTTAAGATTATACTCCAGCTTTCTAACAGTATTTGCATGGGATATCTTTGTCAACTTTTTCAACCTTTCTATGTCATTTTTGTTTTAATTATGCCTCTTTGTAGACAACATGTAGGTGGATCTTTTTATCTTCTTTTTAATCTGTCTGGTCATTTCTAGAGTTTTAAAATTTAATCATTTTAGTTACTGTTGATAACTATAATTTTATAGCTGGTTTCAGCAATTTTGTTTTCTACTTTTTATTTAATGTATTTTTTTCTCTCCTGAATTCCACTGCATAAATTTTCTTCATGTTCTTCTGATGGAGTGATATGATAACTATCACTAAATTTAGAATCTCCATTGATTCCTTGAACTTATAAATATCTCTTTTCTTCTATATTTTCTGCATCCAACTTGCTGTTTATCCAACTTACCATGGTTTTGTTTCATCTGTTATTGTATCCATAGGTAATATTTGTACTTAATTCTTTATGTTTCATATCATTGCTTCATATTTATCTTTTTAAGTAGAGTCACACTTTAAATCTTTTCGTACATCTGTTTTAATACCTGTGCTTTGGATGGTTCCGTTTTTTGTCTTTCATTTATAGTGTGCGTACTCCTCAGTTACGAAGTTATTTTGATCAGTGAGCTCATGTTTCTTTGGGAGAATCAGTTACTCTGGTAATTTTTTGGATAAAGGGCCAGAAGTCAGTTTAGTCCCCGAGAATTTCAGAATCAGGTTGAGGAATAAACTCTGAGGGCAGCCAGGAGCCTGCTCATCATAGACTCACTCTGGGTCCCTACCACTCTTCTGCTCAGGGTTTCACTTCCAGACCCTTAGCGGGGTGGTTTGCAAGCTTCATTGTGAATCTGAATCACCAGAGAGCTTATTACAGTACAAAGTGCTGGGTCCCACCCCCAGAGTCTCTTGCATGGTTTGTTCAGGATGGACTTGGTGACTGGCATCTCCAACAAGTCCCCCGGTGATGCGGATGCTGCTGGTCTTGGGACCACACTTTGAGAAGTGCTGCCTTAGGGCGCGCCACACTGGGAGGCACTGAACTAGAGCCCACTGATCCTGAGGGCAAGAAGGGGAAAGAAAGAGAGCATGATTGTCCAAGGAGGGACTGATCAGCTTGCACTGATCTTTGAAGATTCACCCCGGCAAGGTTTGGCACTGCCGAGTTATTATCCCTTCCTACACACACCTGGGGCTGGGCTCGTGCTACAGACGTCCAGGTGGAAGGTATCTGCCCAAGACATGAAGGGAAAGGCAGGAGCAGGGAGAGCTTCCCTCTGACCTCCCTCACTTTGTCTGCAGCTGCCCTCTTGATGCTCACCCACAGGCGCTCAAGAAGATTTCAGGCTCTTCAGGCATTTCTCACGGCTTTGTCTTCATTTTCATTTTTTCACTTCTTTACCTTCATTCTTCCAGAGCTGTTTTGCGGGGAAGGACCAACAGTCTGTGCTAGCTCACTAGCTTGAACTGTGAAGCTGTCATTATGAAACCCTGTTCAACATTTTCCTCTTGATGTTTAACTAGAGATAGAAAAGCCATACCTCAAAAGGACAGGAGGAGAACGGCATATCACATCTAGAGAGGCACAGAGAGCCACGCCATGCTGTGCCCTGTATGATGGGAGGGGAGTTTTACATCAGTGTATCAGGAAACATTGATGATTTATTTAGAAAGAGACATCACTGGCTTTACATTTTAAGATCAGTCTGGCTGCTTTACAAAACATAGATGGTGGTTTGACAAAAATGAAAGCAGGGAGCCCAGTTTAAAATTATCTAAAAGAGAAATAATGGTGATTTGGACTAAGATGGTGGCAGTGGAGATGGGGGAGAAGTGAATGGATTAAAGATGTATCTTGGAGATAGATATGATAGAATGTGCTGATGAACTGGATATGAGGGAAGAGGAAAAGAAATTGACTCCTAGGTTTACAGCTTGAGCAACTGGATGGAGACTGGTGCCATTTCCTGTGATGGGAAAACACATAGGGGCACGAGGAGGGGGCAGAGGATGGCATGGGAGTAGAGATTAATGGTTCTATTTAGTATGTGTTAAGTTTAAGACTTAGTCATCCAAGTGGAGATGTCAAATCAGTAGTTGGCTATACTGGAGCACACAGGAGCATGCAGCTGGGGGACACACATGTAGGGGTTTTCAGCACATAAATGAAATCAGTGAAGTACTCTCTGTGGATGGAAAAGGGAAAACCAAGTCCTGACACAGGGTTCCCTCTCTGCTAATGTTTGAGTGAAGATGGAACATTGCAGTGCCCCTTGGGGACATAAAATACCCATTGGGGACACTGTGAACAGGATTTCAACATAAGGCAGGAAATTAGACAAACTGACTTCCCAGTCCTGAGCTTCTAAATTTCTTTATTCCTAAAGTCCAATCTGGATGCCTAATCTTTCTTACAGCATTCACATTTTTAGTTGTGATGAGTCACTAAAGACTTAGGAGTGGTTTTAGAGCATGATGATGTGCCTGCTGACTGTTTGGGGATATTCCAAGTGGCTGTGACACTGTAACTATGACATTTAGATGAATGGCTTCAATGCAGTCATGTGGTTCCCAGAATTCCGTAACAGCTGTACTCCTAGCCATCAGCTCATCCCTGATGGCTTCCTCCATGAACCAAAGAGTGGCATCCCTAATCCTATAAATTCCCAGACATCCATTTCATGTGCTCTTTTCTTCTTGCCCTTCAAAAGCACCATGAGAGCTATGTTCTCATGTTTGATATTTTCAAAGAAATAGAAGCTGCCTCAGATCATTGGCCAAATCCTGCGGAATCAGGAGCATGGTTTTTTTGTGAATACATATTACTTTTAATTTTCCTATAGGAAGTCATGCCAAAAAGGTAAATAAGAAAATGCTTTGTATTTTTTAGTTGAAAATGTATTGTAACTGCCCAGAACAGTCCAATTTCAGGCAGACCCAATGGTACCTGGAAACCAGATCCTTCCATCGGGGTTGGTGATGAGTGTGCTGTACGGTGCATTTTATGCTTTCTCCAGAGAGCTCCTCATGCCGATCCCTTGCCATAGCAAGGTGCAAGTCACCAGTGACACTGCACATCCTTCTTTCGTGGACTTTGGCTCTGGCCAGCAAACAAAGCTGCCTTCTGAGAACTTTTGCCCATCCATACCTAGTACTCAAAATGCCAACTTCTAGGAAACTAGATTTACCCTCTAAAGGTTCAGCTAATTGTCTGCATTTAAATTTTGCTCAGATGGAAGGAGTAATTCTCAACACTTCCTGAGGCAGAATATGTATGAATGTAAACTCACTGTAAATAAAGCAAACAATTTTCTTTGAGCTTCTTAAGGACAAGCCTAATTTGGCCACCCAGATTGTGAGGAAAAGTGGTGTTGGTTTTAAGACTTCGGGGTAGGGAAGCCTGGTGACTGCGACTCTCTCTGGGCTCCTTTTTATCTCCAGCCAATGCTACACCATTCTCTTACACATTTTTGTCAGGTCTGTGTGTCTGTACCTTTTCTGATTCTGTGCTAAGTATACTTTAAGTAAACTCTATGTAAAGCTAAGATTTTTTTTAATGCTTGTTCCCTTTAATTTTCATCCCTTATGTCCCATATCTTATCTCATTGGATAAGCTCTTAAAAATGTATATTGGGTCCACCATACTGCAGTCTGCCTCTGGCTGCCGAAAGGTTAGACAGTTATGGAGAGGATTCTGGGAATCTTGGGAGCAGTGCCAGTGTCGTGTTTTCCATTCTGTCCATATTCCCACATTAAAATAAAGCAACTAGATAGCAAAGACAAAATCCCATGGATATTTGTAACAAAACTCAATGAAAATATATTCCCGGGACCCCAGAATACAGACCACAAACAAGCCACAGAGCCTGCCTGGTGTCTGTGGGGGAAAGAAAGGAGCAATGACGGACCCAGTGTTGGCAGTGACTGAGAGAACCTACAACAAAAGGACCCCAAATTGCCGTCAGAAATTCCTGGGAAAGAACAGACTGCTAAAGAAGCACACTAAAACGTGATGGGGTTTTGCTGACTCCAACACCAGGTCCATGCACGAGGCTCAGGGCAGGAGGGACTGAAGGATCCAGAGCCTGGCAGCCCTCTGGACACTAGAAACTGGCCCAGCGCAGCTCCCACCTGGGATGGGGCCCACGCTGAGGAGAGACTGCTGGGATGGGGTCAGAATTGAACAGCATGGGGACAAACTAAGAGGAAGAAAAAATAAATTTTAGACCAAAGCCAGACAGGGGGGACAAGGCCAGGAAATCCCGGAAAGTAAGCTGCCATGTACATAAACTGTCAGAAAAAGCAAAAGAGGAAGCTCGGTGGAGCTAGGATGACTTTCCTGAGCTCCATGTCATTCGAAAAGTTCAGAAAAATCAATTTCACAGGAAAATGAGCATGAGAAAAATATTAAAATCAAATCCCAGCTAAAGTTATTATGAGAAAAAGGAAACCAAGGAGCAGAATAAAAATTCTACACAATGAAAGTGTGACGGAAAATGTGCCCACAAATTGAACAAAACTGAAACCTGGCATTTCAAAATGGTAGAAAATTATATTAGGTGTGAAAAAAAAACATAAACCAGAATTAGCAAAACTCAAAAATGAGGAAAGAATTCAAAATAAAAGAAAAAGTCACTTCAAAAATTAAGATTAAACTAGAAGAAACTCAAGAGCATATAAATGTAGTATAATACCTTAAGAGAAATAAGAGCTAAAAACGACTCTAAAAGTTAAGAGAAATGAAATGATTTTTACAAAGTGAGAGAAAGTAACAAATATTGAAGATGAGCGAAAAGATCAGACATACAGCTCACAGTAGTTCCTTACAGGATTAAAAAACACCCCATCGTCTTGGATTTGAATTGCAAGTCTCAAAATGAACTCACAAAATATTTTATGTACATGTCCATCTATCTATTGGCATACAAATATTTCTTAGTTCAACTGCCAATCCAGTAGCAGTGAGCATTCCTCACTCACTAATAGAAACCAACCCTTCTTGAAGAAACAGTTGCTTCCAAGTCTGAGCAGAAAATGTATAAAGATGAGCCTGGGATTTTTTTTTTTTTTTTTTTTTCAGATGGAGTTTCGCTCTTGTTGCCCAGCCTGGAGTGCAATGGCATGATCTCGGCTCACCACAACCTCCACCTCCCAGGTTCAAGCGATTCTCCTGCCTCAGCCTCCTGAGTAGCTGGGATTACAGGCACGTGCCACAGCACCCAGCTAATTTTGTATTTTTAGTAGAGACGGGGTTTCTTCATGTCGGTCAGGCTGTTCTCGAACTCTCAACCTTGGGTGATCTGCCCACCTCGGCCTCCCAAAGTGCTGGGATTACAGGCATGAGCCACCACGCCCCGCCAAGCCTGAGATCTCTTAAATACTAGAGAGCAAGGAGGTTATCAAAGACCACAGGGTCAGGCAGGGGAGCACAAATTTGATGGCTGGCGTTCACCTTCACCCAGTAGTTACAGTAGTTATCATAATTAAAATTTTAAAAATCAAATATCTGTCAGAATTCCTTACATTGACTTTTGATCAGCAAATTTTAATAATGTAGGCATCAGATGCCACCATAATCTTTTCAGTGGTTAGTATTTTTAAAGGTTTTACTACAGGCTCCTTCAGGCCTACTCAAGAGCCCTCCTTGATCCAGCATTTAGAGAGGCTCCCGCCTGATGTAATGACAAAAGAAATCCACCAGGGGGAGAGATAAGCAAATATGTAAATCATCCATGTGTATCCGTTGGGGACTGACTCCAGAACTCCCAGAGATACCAAAATTCCAGGATGGTTAAGTCTCTTAGGCAAAACGCTGTGGTATTTGTGTATAACCTATGCACATCCTCCATATACCTGAAACCATCTCTAAAATACGTATAATACCTACCACAATGTAAATACTATGTAAATTGTTCTTATGCTGTATTTTTTACTTATATTATTTTTTATTTTTTCCAAATATTTTCAGTCTGCAGTTGGTTGAATCTGTGGATGCAAACTCATGGATACAGAGGGCTGATTACATAGGGGGAGAAATGGTTTCTCTGCTTTTGTTTCATTGTTTTGTTTTAAGACAATTTTATTTGAGAGAGAAATAGTACTTTGGGACAGATTATCTAATAAAAGTTTCTACTGGGACTGGTTCCTTACCCGCTTCTTTTAAAGGATCTTGATAAACTTCCCTGTCATTCTAAGTGAAAACTTCTATTCACTTGATTATTATTATTATTATTATTATTATCATTACAAAGAGACAAAATTTTGCTGTATTGTCCAGGCTGGAGTACAGTGGTGTGATCTCCACTCACTGCAACCTC
Source organism: Ateles fusciceps (assembly GCA_036589455.1). NCBI lineage: Eukaryota > Metazoa > Chordata > Mammalia > Primates > Atelidae > Ateles > Ateles fusciceps. Next base: position 4,709,007 of record JAZHEH010002229.1, read on the forward strand.
TGCCTCCTGGGTTCAAGAGATTCACCTGCCTCAGTTTCCCAAGTTGCTGGGACTACATTCATGCCGTAAAAGATTTTATAATTCTTTATTAAACTACAACAATTAAAATATTGTTAAAATATTACTACCCACATATACACAGTTTAATGGAAAGGAATAGAAAGTAAAGGATCCAATTACATATAAGAATTAAATGAATGCTAACAATTGCCTGAAAAATTACTGGGGAAATGATGGATTATTCACAGATGGAAGAGTTAGAACTCTATTTCATACCATATACTAAAGAAAAACCAAAAAACAAAAACCAATAGGGTGGAGTAATTATTAAAAGTAAAAAATAACATTCAATTACTGTAAGTAGATATGTTTTATATTTATATGTTCAGTCAGTAAGACTTTTCTAAGCATGATATCAAATGTAGAAGCCATTAAAACATATACTGAAAAATATATCTATCTAAAAACTTAAACTTCTATTTGGTGAAGAATACCGTAAGGAAAACTAAAAGGTAAACAACAAATTGGAAAAATTATCTATAACATATACAATCAAAAATGTCTTTTTTTTTTTTTTTTTTTTTTTTTTTTTTTGAGGTAGAGTCTCGCTCTGTTGCTAGGCTGGAGTGCAGTGGTATGATCTCGGCTCACTGCAACCTCTGCCTCCCAGGTTCAAGCAATTCTCTTGCCTCAGCTTCCCAAGTAGCTGGACTACAGGTGTGCACCACCACATCCAGCTAATTTTCCTATTTTTAGTAAAGATGGGGTTTCACCATGTTGGCCAGGATGGTCTCTGTCTCTTGACCTCGTGATCCACCCGCCTCAGCCTCCCAAAGTGCTGGGATTACAGGTGTGAGCCACCACGCCTAGCCCCAAGTTTTTATTTTTAAAGTATGAAAAGTTTTCTAAAATAAAGAACCACCAAATGAACACATTAAACATCTTTCAAATTAACAATATCATGGATTTTAAAAAATTAATGATGTCAAAGAAATAGAACAAAAATGATAATTTTTTCCACATTGGATTGGAAAAGATGAAAAAAAACAGTAATACTCAGAGTCTGTGAGAATGTGGTAAAGTTGAAAATCATACACTATTGGTGCAATTACAAATTGGTGGGAGCTCGCCGGAAGTTAATTTTGCCATACGGCTGAAGCCTTTGTAAAATGCGTGCTGTACTTCACAAAGTACCCAGCAGTACCACTTCTAGAAATGTACCCTAAAGAGATCATCAGGCATGCAATATGGCGCACAAAAATATTCAGGATTAAAAGACAGATAATATTGGTGAGGATGAGGAGTCATTGTAACTCCATGCATTGCTGATGGAAATGTTAAACAATAAGGACACTTTGGGAAACAGTTGAGCAGTTCCTCAAAAAGTTAGTTACTTAGAAAAAGATTTAACTTAGAATTAAGCTTGAGCCCTTAAACAAACCCATCCAAAAGTGGGTGAAGGATATGAACAGACACTTTCAAAAGAAGACATATATGAGACCAAGAAAGACATGAAAAAATGCTCATCATCACTGGTCATTAGAGAAATGCAAATCAAAACCATGTTGAGATACCATCTCACGCCAGTTAGAATGGCAATCATCAAAAAATCTGGAGACAACAGATGCTGGAGAGGATGTGGAGAAATAGGAACACTTTTACACTGTTGATGGGAGTGTAAATTAGTTCAACCATTGTGGAAGGCAGTGTGGCGATTCCTCAAGGACCTAGAAATAGAAATTCCATTTGACCCAGCAATCCCATTACTGGGTATGTACCCGAAGGATTATAAATCGTTCTATTATAAAGACACATGCACACATATGTTTATTTTGGCACTGTTTACAATAGCAGAGACCTAGAACCAACCCAAATGCCCATCAATGATAGACTGGACAAAGAAAATGTGGCACATATACACCATGGAATACTATGCAGCCATAAAAAACGATGAGTTCATGTCCTTTGTAGGGACATGGATGAACCTGGAAACCATCATTCTCAGCAAACTGACGCAAGAACAGAAAACCAAACACCGCATGTTCTCACTCATAGGTGGGTGTTGAACAATGAGAACACATGGACACAGAGAGGGGAGCATCACATACAGGGGTCTGTTGAGGGGGTCTAGGGGGAGGGACAGTGGGAGGTGGGGGAGGTTGGGGAGGGATAACATGGTGAGAAATGCCAGATGTGGGTGATGGGGGGGATGGAGGCAGCAAACCACCTTGCCATGTGTGTACCTATGCAACAATCCTGCATGTTCTGCACATGTACCCCAGAACCTAAAGTACAATTAAAAAAAAAAAAAAAAGTCAAGTGAAAAGGGTTTCCCCTTATAAAACCACCAAAAAAAAAAGAAAAAGAAAAAAGTTTAACTTAGAATTAAGCTTGGGCCCTTGGTGTATATTCAAGAGAAATGAAAACATATACCCGCAAAACAATCTGACGTAGGAACGTTCATAGCAGGATTATTCATCACGGCCAAAAAGTAGAAATACCGCAGACATCCATTAACTGACGAATGGATAAACAAAATGTGATATATCCATACTTATTAAGTAGTAAAAAGAAATAAGTACCGATACATGCTACGACATGAATGAACCTAGAAAACACTGTGATAAGTGAAAGAAGTCTGTCACAAAAGGCCACATGTTGTATAACACCATTTAAATGAGATGTCCAGATTAGGTAAGTCAATAGAGACAGAAAGTAGATTAATAGTTGCCTAGGGTTGGGGAGTTTGCTGGGAAATAGAGAGTGAATGCTAACAGGTGCAGAGATTTTGGGAGGAGATGATAAAAATGTCCTAAAATGTATTATGGTGATGATTGTACAATTCCATAATTATGCCAAAAACCATTGAAGTGTGCACTTTAAGTGGATGAATTGTATGATATGTTTCTGATATACATATCGATAAAACTGTAATTTTTAAGATGTTCAGGGTGATACTCTTACAATAGGGGGAAAAATCTGTATGCTTTACCTCCTCCCTGCTACCACCTAATCCAAGCCATCATCATCTCATTCTTAGATTGCTGCAATGACCTCTTACCTCGTTTTTCTTTTTGTGTTCTTGTCTCCTGCAGTTAACTTTCCACACAGTAGTCAGAGTGACCCTTTTAAACATAAGGTAGATCACGCTCCTGCACTGCTCAGAACCCTCCAGGGACTCCTACCTCGTGCAGTCGCCCAGTGGGCACTAGTGGCCTGGCGATTACCTCTCTGACATCATCTTCTACTTTGGTATATATTTAACACATTTCCATGTTAATAATTTTTTAAAAAAAGGAAGGAAAGTACCCAATTGTATTGAGTTAATTTACATGAGGATGCAATTCTGAAAACACAGTGCCATGGTTGTTTTCTCTCGGGGAAAGATTCTGTTTTCAACATCGTGTCCTCACTCGGCACCTGAGCAAGGCGGGTCTCATTTCCTTTGCACATTGTATTTTCCTTGCACCCTGGGTTTTTGAATCATTAACCTCATTGGCTGGCACTTACAGTATATGCAAAGCAGCTGGTGGCTCACCTGCAGACATCTGAGGAAGCAGTTAGTTCTTAATTTTATATTGTTTTGCGTTCAGACCTGATCATGACATTTCTTCACCAGAAATAACTCTGTTGAAGGGATGAAAACAAGGAAGTATTTCAGGAAACATGTTGTTTGACTTGTTTTTCTTTTGGTTCATACGTTACTATTTTGTGATTTTCCATACTCCCATTGAAATGGTCTCTGAAACCTTGCAGGTGTAGTAACACTTACTTGCTTCACAGACATTTATGAGTCAGTTCAGCCAGTCACCTACTTCCGGGACTCATCTTCACTAAATCATGGCTTTAGCCTCTTCTTTGTTTCTGGGGTTGAGAAGGGACAGTTCAGATTTCAAACAAGATTCTCGTTTCTTGCATTTGGACCAACATAAAGTAATGTGGGTGGGGGGAATAGCTTCATTTTCTCCATTCCATTGAATCGTTTGAGTCCTGCAAACCATCTGATTTCTTCTAATTAAGCTGCATACTTAATTCCACTAACAAAATTACCTAAAAATAGCTTTAACTGCTTTCCTTATTACAAAACAAATACATATCTATTGTAAAAACTTTAGAAGAGCTGAATAAGCAAAGTTACCTATAACTTTACCCCAACAATGGAATATTCATCTATCCCTTCAATACTTTCTTATGAATTTATAGTTTTGCTTACATTAAAAATTGAGTTATTTTCTATTACTTTTTTGTCACTTCTTTTTCACTGAAAAATAAATACATATTGAGTACTTTCTGCTACATTTTTTTACATTATAGATACTTTTATATCATTTTTCATCACTGTCTAGCATTTGCTTGTGTGGATATGCCATAATCTGCTATAATCTCATATCGAGTATTTAGTTTCTAGTTTTTCATGATTATAAGGAAGCTTTGTTATAAACATTCTTCTGGTTTAATATTTGCATACCTTCATGATTTCCCTAGTATCAGCTTTTAGACATGGAATTGGTTGTCAAAAAGCATGCACGTATTTAAGACTTCCCTGTTTCTTGCTAAATAATTCATTCCCTTTATTTTTTATCAAGAACATTACCTGTGATGGACAAAAGCTCTGAGAACAGTGAACTAAGAAATACATGTAATCACTGCTTTATAAGATATTAGAAAAGAACCCCCCTTTTTTGTGCTTTACAGATAAGAAAACTAATAAACAAAGGGGATTTTTTTCTCCATACTAGCCCATACTTTTATGAAGAAAATAATAAAGATATTTCGAGTTTTTGTTGATCTGTTGAAGTTTGGAACAGTGTTTCACTGTTTTTTGAATGGAACCCAGTTTTGCTCTATACCAGGACCGCATGGGGTCTCTAATACCCAGAGCATCGTAGATGTTACAGAATTTTCTCAGGGCAAGACTCTTCACACACACAAACGTGAAGTTTGTGGAAGATGTGTGACATATCTGAGACAAACATTTACTAACTGAGAACTAAACCCATGCATGCCAGTCTCAGTATTTCTGAGAAACTGTAATCCTTGCCAAGGAAAACGAGCAGTAAGAACTACTACTGGTACTTCAGACCTTAAGAACATATACAGGCCGGACGTGGTGGCTCACACCTATAATCCAGCACTTTGAGAGGCCGAGGCAGGTGGATCACCTGAAGTCAGGAGTTTGAGATCAGCCTGGCCAACATGGTGAAACTCTGTCTCTACTAAAAATACAAAAATTAGCTGGGTGTGGTGGCGGGCACCCGTAATCCCAGCTACTCAGGAGGCTGAGTCAGGAGAATCACTTGAACCCAGGAGGCAGAGGTTGCAGTGAACCAAGATTGTGCCACTGCACTCCAGCCTGGGCGACAGAGTAAGACTCCGTCTCCAAAAAAAAACCCTTACCTAGAGAAGAAACTTTTGCCAGTAGGAAAATGCTGACTGAAGTAGCATTGCCTTGGGAATTGTCAGATAAGCTTTACACAATGGAGCCGTCATTGTCTCACCCTTTGGTCACCCTCTTTGTAATCTTATAATGAAACTTTCGTTTTGTATCTAGAATTTCCCTTCTGGAGTGTAGTTTGTAGGTGAGGGATTCATCTGTGCCTTCATTCCCTCACTCACTCAGTTGTGTATTTACCCTCATGGGCTAGGTGGAGAGGCAAACAATAATCACCACACAATCATGGCAGAAATGAGCCGAAAGGTCTGCCTTTTTCAGCCCCTTTGTGTCTGGACTCATTTCTCTTAAGATTTTAGACCTAGTTGTGTTGCAGGAATCATGGGTGCCAGACCACTAGTTTATGGGTGAGCACAATGGGGCATAGAGAAGTTAAAGAGACACAGACCACATTGTTCATGCATTCAAACCTGCCTCTTTCATTGACTAGGATCATTAGTATCTGTTGATAAGAGTTGGATTGCAAGGATAAAGTTTTCTATTTCTCCATCAAGGGCCCAGCCTCACACCATATGGGCTAATAGCAGTTGCCATGAAAACTCAAGATCCTCACTAAGAAGACATGGTTATCTTTTAGGATAGAAATATATAGCAGGCCCACACATAACAATTTTAAAAACAGCATTCCTGCTCTTCTTTCACTCCCATCGATGTTGAAGTTTCAGACCAGTATCAACACAGGAGCCATGAACGACTCAGGGCTGCGCTTGTACTTCATGATTATTATAAGGAGACTTTGTTATAAACATTCTTCTGGTTTAATATTTGCATACCTTCATGATTTCCCTAGTATCAACTCCTAGACATGGAATTGGTTGTCAAAAAGGATGCGCACATTTAAGACCTTCCCTGCATTTTGCCAAATGTCAGACTCAGAGAAGACCCAGGCAGCACAACAGTGTTGTTGGAGACAAGGCTGTTCCAGGCTTTTGCTAGGGGGAGGAACAGAGGCTCTGGAACCCAAGACCTCAACTCCAAAAGTGAAGCTAATAGCTCCATCTCTGCTCAGAGAGAACCTAGAGACTTCACGTGTAGACTTCCGCCTTCGAGTTGGTTAACTATGGATCACCGAAGCCGGGGGTACAAGAAGCATGAGAAAGACGCTGTTCCTATTACACCAGGACAGTAAGCACAGGCCAGGACTGTCCCAGGCAACCCAGGACATATGGTCACTTTACTTGCGGTGGTCCCCAAGTCGTCTTGATGCTCTTGGTCTCAGCTAATGAAGAGCATCAGGAAGCATCAAGCCCCTTTAACCCAGATGATTGAAAATGACTGGCTAGCCAACAGCCCTGGCTCCATCTGCATGAGATGCTATGGCTTTTCTGCAGCTGTTCTCTGCTCTGTGAGGCAACTTTAACCCAAAGATACATGTTTCACATGTTGGACACACATCAAAGCTGAAACACAGTTATCACTTATGAAAATAGGTATCCTTTGTGCATGGATCAACATCTATCTTTGTCAACAATGCCATGTATGTCATCCATAAAATGCTGAATTAATAGGGTCAGGCTATTCCTCTGCCTCTCTTGGATCCAGCCTTCCCTGCCTCTCTCCATTTCTGTGGCCCTCAGTGACGGTGGCCCAGGCTCCAGACACTACAGCTGCTGTGTAGTGTCATCCTGCTCTCAGCACTCACCTTCCACTCGTGCTGTCATTCTGCACTCAGCGGGAAGAATTGCCAGTCTTTGTTCAGTTGCTTTTTGCCGTTTACTCTGTGCCAGTCACTAGGCTAAGTGTTTTCACTTGTTACCTCATTTGATCTCCCAGTGGCCTTCCGAGGTAGGTAGTATTATGATCCCAACCTTACAGATGGAGGAAAGAGGTATAAAAGTGTGAAGTGCCTGGCTCAAGATCAAACTGGTAGAGATTCTGGAGCTGGGATTTCATCCAAATCCGTCTTTCTGCAGAGGTGGATGCTACCCTGCACTTAGAGCCACACTGTGCTGCTTCCTCTCTTTTTGGCAAATTACGCCTCTTACTGGGCTCTTATAGTGACTATCCATCAAAACTCCTCGAGGCCGGGTACGGTGGTTCATGCCTGTAATCCTAGCTCTTTGGGAGGCCAAGGCAGGCAGATCACTTGAGCCCAGGAGTTTGAGACCAGTCTGATGAAACCCCATCTCTAGAAAAAAATACAAAAATGTTCCAATTGCTAGCAGCTGGAAAGGGTAAAACAAACAAAAAATACAAAACTTAGCTAGGTGTGGTGGTGTGCACCTGTTGCCTCAGCTACTCAAGAGGCTGAGATGGGAGGATCACTTGAGCCTGGGAGGTTGAGGCCGCAGCGAGCCATGATTGTGCCACTGCAGTCCAGTTTGAGTGACAGAGTGAGACCCTGTCTCAAAAAATAAAATCAAAATACTTTGGCTTGTGGGAAAACTCCTGGGCTTGGCCTCTTGGGCACCCTTTCTGAACTTTCCACTGAATGCAAGATTTGATATGTACTTTCCTCCCCTCACCCACCCATTTGTGGCCTCAAAGAGATATTATAGCCTGAGCCACTGCCCCAGTTCGTATCTGAGCACAGGTCCCTTGGGCTACCCTTGCTGCCACCAAGGTCTAATTGACCTGTGCTATCTGGGGCTCACCCCTGCCTCTTTACTGATTTACACTGCAGCAGGGCTCACCATTGCTGGGAGAAAACCCACAAGCTCTTGACCCTCCTGAGATGCGCTCCTGGGTGCCAGCCCAGCCTGTGGTGTGGATTCATGGCAAAATGCAACACTGCTCAGTAGCAGGCTGTCCCACAGAGTATGGGAAGTCGGTTTGTGCCTGCGATGCTATGTCCTCCCTCTTGGAGAAGCTCAGAGTGGTTCCTCTTCCCTGCCCCACTCTCATCCCCATACACTCAAGAGAGGAGGGGGAGTTCATGGATTCCAGGAGCTCAACTGAGCCTCTGTGCAAAAAAAAAAAAAAAAAAAAAGGAATCTTCAACGGAAGGAGGAGATGGGTTATAAGTGGAATCTGGGCAACACCTGCTTCAATTCTTTTCCCTTCTAAAGAAAGGTGTCTCTCCCATGTAGCTGATGTGACAGGGCAGGACTGGGTGACCTTCTCCTTGCCTCTCTCACCCCTCCCTTGCCTGGCTCACCTCTGCTTTCCCCAGCCCAGCCCTTCACACACCAAAGCCTGGAAGAGCTTAAGGTGAGCAGATTTCTCTTTATTTGACCTGTGTAGCCATTGTGTAGCCATTGAAGCCTTAATACCTCAAGGCCTTAGAAAAAGGAACCAAGGATATCAGAGCAAAAATGTCAAAGAGATGATGAAGACTCAGTCCTGCTTGCTGGGAGGATGGCAGATGATAAAGGGCCCAAGTCAGACAGGAAAGAACCCAGTCTGTTTGCCTGGGGTTTCCTCTGCATATTTCTCTTGGGAATTCAAGATGTGAAGGTAGCTTAGTCATGGCCAAATTCTTCCTCGTTAATAGGGAGGGTTCCCAGCACGTGGCTTCCCCTGGGTAGTAACACTCTGCCAAAAGTAGATGCTATAAGAATGTCAGTGGTAGAGAAGGACCATGACCTAGGGCCCGCTCTCCCATGTCTGTAAAGACTCTACTCTCCATCACAGCTCCCATGGCTTCCACGGCTCCCACGGCTCCCACGGCTCCCATGGCTCCCACGGCTCCACGGCTCCATGCACAGACTGCCTGGCTCTTGGGGAACTGCCCTCTCTGCCTTGCAGGTTACTCAATGCCTGTGCCCAGAAGGACTACCGTATTTCTAAAACATGACAAAATCTTGAACTTGTATCAGTTTGGGTTTTTTCTTGCAGTATTGGTATTTCCGCAAGGTGCGTTACCTGATACACCTTAGATGTGGTGTCTGCCTCCCTTGCTTTTCTCTCCTTTTCTCTTTCTCTTTTTCTGTCTCCTTTTCTCCTTCTGTCTCTTTCCTGTCTCCCTCCCATCCTCCCTCCCATTCTTTCTTTCTCTTTCCCTCTCTTTATCTCTCTCTCTCTCTCCCTTCTCTCATAACTACCCACTATCTCCCTCCCTTACTCCCTCCCTTTCTCTCTTTCTCTTTCCCTCTCTCTCTCTCTCTCTCTCTCTCTCTCTCTCTGTCTTCCTTCTCTCATAAGTACCCACATCCACTGGTGATGCAGTATCCCTCTTGTTGGCTGGATTCTGGGTGTTAGGGAGAAAGTAGAAGGAAGTCATGTGTGAAATGGCGCAGGGAAAGAGTTACACACAGAATGGGACAGAGGAAGGCTGAGACAAAGACAGATGTCCTGTAGTGCAAGGTCTGCTTTGCTGAGACAAAGAGGGGGGAGTGCGTGAGAGTGTAAACAGATGACTCCACGGTGCTGGTTGATGGAGGGAGAGGGCAAGGAAAACAAATGGTGAGTGACATGGACAAGCTTGCCATGCCTGAGGGGACTGCAGACTGGGGGCTGCTACCCCATCCATTTGATATGAAACACTTTCATCTTGATGGACTTCCAAGAGCAAATGTTTTCTGTAGAGAAGAACATGCACCCGACAGATGGATGTTTCAGTGGCCCATCAAACAGCTTTATTTTTAAACTCATAGGACTAAGTTTGGCAAAGCTCCTTCTCTCTCTCCAGAGCTACCTTGTGAACTTGACTTTGATTTTCCTCCAGATCTGCCATGCCCTCCTCCTACAAGGTTTCCCCTTTTGCTGCACCTGTCTCTGAGAAACATTTAACTTCTCTTTGCTCAGTGCCCAAGAGTGAAAGAGTTTATTCAGTAACTGTCAGATTTCTTCTCCCAGTTTCAGGAACAAAAGTAATATTTCTTCTCAAAAGAAAAGAAAAGAAAAAAATCTCTCCTTCCTAATACAAAAAAAAAAAAAAAAAGCAAATTAGAATTTAGGAGAGACTGTAGAAGAAGAAGAAGGAATATGGATTGTAAAAATCTCTCTCTCTCCCATCTTTTTCTTTTCTCTCTCCTCCACCTCTTTCTCCTTCTCTCTTTTCTCTTTTTCTGCTTTCTCTCTTCCCCCCCCACCCTGCCTTCCTTCCTTTTCTCTTTATCCTTCTCTCTTTCTGTCTCTTTGCCTGTCTCCTTTTCTCTCTTCCCACCTTCCGTCCTTACTCCCTCCCATTCTCTCTCTCTCTTTCCCTCTCCCTTTCTCTCTTCTTCTTCCCTCCTTCTGTTCCCTCTGTCCCCCACCTTCTTTCCCCTCTCTCTCTCTCTCCTTCCCTCTTTCTTGGAGTGAAGTTACTTTACCTAGAACAACGGCCTCCAGTTCCTCTCTCTTTACCCCGCTTCCTTCGCCTCTCTCTCCTCACTCCCTCCCTCCTTCTATTCTTCTCTCTCTCTTATCCTCTCTCCTCTTCTGTTTCTCCTTCCTCTCCCCGCAGGCTTGTGAGTAGCAGATGAGCAAGTGCCATCCACCACCTTGCAGTCACTCCAGGCATAGTCATTGGAAGGGTGGCCACATAGCTTACACGGACAATGATACTTAAAATACAGACATCAGAGCTTGTTGGTTTGTTGTTTTTACCTTCCTGTCTAACAGCATGCAGGGTCACCTAACTCCTGCGGGCCCATCACAGCTGGCAGGAATGAAGAACAAGTCCTCCCATGTGAGTGAGACATCAGGTAGGGCAATTCACCATTGCACTCTGTAAAAACATTGCTGGGACTTTTCTCAAGGACAATTGTATTTAGATATTTTCAGATATTCTTTAGACATTTTGCGAAATGATACTGTGATTTGGGTGGGGTGTTGGCCCCCCCAATTTTTCCTGTGTTTTGGAAAAATTAGATATTATTTGTAAACAGACAAGCATTTGAGCTGTTGATCAAACTCTACTATAAACAGCTGTAGTACCAACATGCTATAGTTGGGACTGCTTTGATGAAAGGGTCATTCAGTTGGTTTTATGGTCAGCTTATCTCTAGCTTTAATTTGTGTGTGTGCATGTGTGTAAATAAAACTTTATTTACAAAAACAGGCCCCTGGCCTGTGTAGTATTAGTATATACCATTAAATGTAGTGACTGCATATTTAAATCTCAGAGCTGACTTTGTAGCATAGATTAAAGGAAAGCACTTAAATTTGCTTATGAGTAGATATTATTTCATGTTAGCAAAGGAGCTTATTTAACATGTCTGTTTTATTCTGTCATCATCTGCTTTTATCCTCTGTCTTATAATTCCGTCACTGTTATGAAGGGCTCTCTGTGTCCTGCTCATTTGTTGGAGAGAGAGAATAAAGGCAAAAATCAAGTTCTTTGTAGAGAGAGAAAGTCTCCCCTTTCAGTTGAAAACAATTGAATTCAAAAGAATTCAATATGAACAAGTTATACATTAGAAAATATATTAATAGAATAGTGGATCTCAAAATGTTTGGTCTCAGGACCTCTTTACATTCTTTTTTCTCCGTTTTTTCAGAGGATGGGATCTTGCCATATTGCCCCAGCTGATCTCAAATTCCCGGGCTCAAGCCATTCTCCCACCTCTGTCTCCCGATGTACTGGGATTGCAGGCATGAGCCACCACACCTGGCTCATTTTTTTCTTTTCAAATTTTGATTTTTTAATATTTCAATAGTTTTAGGGGCACAAGTGCTTTTTGGTTGAAAATGAAATGAAATACAAGTGTTTTTGGATGGATGAAATTTGTGGATGGTGACATTTGTGGTAAATGAATTTGTGGTGAGGAAATCTGGGATTTTAGTGTACCCCTCACCCAAGTAGTGTACATTGTACTTTGTGGGCAGTTTTTCATCCCTCATCCTCCCTTCCTTATGGAATGTCCATTATACCACTCCAATGTCCATTATACCACTCTACCTGCCTTTGTGCACTCATAGCTTAGCTCCCACTTATAAGTGAGAACATTCAGTATTTGGTTTTCCATTCCTGAGTTACTTTACTTAGAACAGTGGCCTCCAGTTCCATCCAAGTTGATGCAAAAGACATTATCTTTTTCTTTTTATGGCTGAGTAGTATTCCATGGTGTATGTATAACCACGTTTTCTTTATCCATTCATCAGTTGATGGAAACTTAGGTTGATTCCATGTCTTTGCAACTGGGAATTGAACTTTTTAATAGACTTTATTCTTAGAACAGTTTTAGGTTTAGAGAAAATTGAGCAGAAAGTACAGAGAGTTCCCATATACCTACTGTCCCCACACAAACACAGCCTCCCACACTGTCAACATCCCCCACCAGAGTGGTCCATTTGTTACAACCAATGACCCTGCACTGACACAGCATTATCACCCAGAGTCCACAGTTTACATTAGGGCTCACTCTTGCTTGATGTTGTACATTCTGTGAGTTTGGACAAATATATAATGGCATTTATCCACTTTCTAGTACATATAGAAGCTCGATTTTAATAATAGAGAAACAGATCATTTCATCTCCACTATCACCTCTCATCCTTGCAGGGAGGGCAGCAGCTGTCCTGTCTGGGGCTGAGTGTGCATGTCTGGAAGCAAAGATGGGGCTTATACTCTAGGGGTATGTTTGGCAGGGACAGGCTGGGGGTGTCCCAGAATTCTGAAGACAGGACCACGTGGCCCCAGGGCTGCATCCCCCAAACTTCTGTGTCCCTTGAAGTTCAGCAGGAAAGGAGGGAGCAGGAAGGCCCTCTAATCTAGGTCAGACAGAATGCTGTGCTGATTGCGCTAAAATTAAGGACTCTTGAACCATTCTGGATGCAGTAAGTCCCCTTGACTTACACAATACATTTTTAGATCTCTTTATAAAGTTGAAAAATCTTATGCTTCCTCTCTCAGTTCACTGTTCTTCAGCAGCAGTTTCATGGGGTGAAATAATAAACCCAGACCACTAGAGAAAGCATAAACTCACGGGGCTTCCACCCTAATTCCACACCCAAAGGGAATAGATTTTAAAGGATTTTTCACCTCCAGATAGTGGTGTCGGCCACATCTAGGGTGTGCAAGTATTCATTTGTCATTGCTCCAGGTCACTTAGGTTTTGCCTAGAAATGGAGAATTGCTCCCCTCTCTGGGGACCGGATCTATTTCAGGAGCCAGATTAGAAGCTATTACTATATACCATTACCTTCTTTTCATTTTCCTGTCTTTCTGGCTCAGACCACTTGTGCAAGAACACCCCTGAAGTCAAGAATACCCTCTCCGCTGTTCACTCCAGCGAGAACTAGAATTGTAATGAAAATAAGAGCTAACATTTTTACAGCCTCCTTTCAATGTCCTAACGACATCCTCACCATGCTTCTATTGGCATTGCTGTTTTTCAAGGGAGGAAACTGAGGCTCAGAGGAGCCAAGGAAATGTCTAAGGCCCCACAGCTCACATGGGCTGCAGCACTACTGGGAAAGCAGGACACCTCCCAGGGTGCCCAGTGGGGGATGCACAGAGTCACCACAAAGGGACACTGGGTCCCCCCAAATCTGTGGCTCCTCAGGCTTCTCCATAACAAGTCAATCAACATGGACCTACTGTATTTTGATTCAGCCTGGCTGGCAGCTCTGGGTTTCTCAACTCAAGAATAATATTTGTAGGGGGAGTCTTACTACAACAGAGCACCTTTAACTTTTCAGACTGCTTTCATATCTACTGTAAAATAATAACCACTTTTTGAAGCAGATAGGGCAGCCATCACAAACCTCACTTCCTAGCAAGCAGAGAGAAGGTTTCATATTGAATAGGTCACATGTGCCAAGAAATCGTATCATTTCATCCCCACCACCTCATGGGAAGGTAGATATCATTGATCCCATCCTACAGATAAGAAAGCTGAGGCAAGGTGCAGTGAGGCCAAATTGCCCCAGGTTCCCTAAGGGACCTGCCTTGCCTCCCAGCCCGTGTTTTATCCTCTAGTCCTGAGGTTGGCACACTTTCTGGAATAAGATTGTGAATCTTTTTCTTTGTGGTTCTATGGTCCCTGTTAGAACTACTTAACTTTGCCATGCAGTTGTAGCACAAGAGTAATCATTGAGAGTTCCACTGGTGTGTCTGTGTGTACATGAAACCGTATGCACAAAAACAAATGATGGGCCAGGTCTGGCCTGAGGTCCCTGCCCTGGGCCTCACAGTTTTCTGAAGTCAAGAACCTCCAAAGTAGCAATCTGTGCTTCACTTGAGCCGTGGTGCAGCCTCAGTGCCAGGGTCCTCTCTGCACCCTAGGGCTGGATTATGACTTTCAGATGCTCTCTGAAGGCCCCTTAGCGATTTCCTCCCAGATGCATGCCACTGAGTTCATCAGAGAAACCGTGATGGCTAGGGGTACTTCCCCAGGGGTCCGTGCAACTGGATGGCTTAGATCCCTGCAGATGTGGTACAGTACTCCACACAGCCCAGCCATTTGCAGGCCCTCTCCATGAACCTCTAGAGCCCTTCATCCTCTCTTCCATCATTAATAAGGCGGAGGTGCAGGACTGTGCTCAGACCATCCTGTAAGTGTCATTGCCATTCTGGCCAAGATGCAGCAGAGCACCTCTCTAGGCCGCTGTTCCAAGTTGGACAGGACAAGACAGCTTGCCAGAAGGTCGCCGTTGTTTACAGCAGTGGCCTTTAAAGCCTCTTGGCATATGGAGCACACTGTCTGTGATTCTGCTGCTGAGTGCCTGCCAGGAAATGCAGAGGTGAGGGTTCAAGACTGCATTTGCCATACCCAGCAGAGCAGCAAGGCTGGGCAGTGGCAGGGAGGCCTCTGGGATAGAAAAGTGGCTTTGCCGTCTCAGAAACCTACCCCGTGAAGAGGGAAGCCACCGTGGGGACTCCCTCTAGGCAGAAGCAGACACAGAGCCAAACGACCCCAGCCCTGTTTGCTGGGAGCTAGGGGGAGTTGCATGCCTTCCTCTGATGGAGAGAGATCTATAGAAGAGAAGACTTATTATGGGAATTGGCTTACATGGTTATGGAGGCCGTGAAGTCCAAGGATCAGTTGTTTGGAAGCTAGGGCACTAGGAAAGCTGGTGGTGAAATTCAGTCCAAGCATAACGGCTTGAGAACCAAGGGGAGCTGATGGTGTGACTCCCAATCAGAATCCAAAAAGCCAAGAAGCTGTCGGGGGAAAAGGGGAGGGATAGTGGGGGGGTGGGGGAGTTGGGGAGGGATAGCATGGGGAGAAATGCCAGATATAGGTGATGGGGGAGGAAGGCAGCAAATCACACTGCCATGTGTGTACCTATGCAACAATCTTCCATGTTCTTCACATGTACCCCCCAAACCTAAAATGCAATTAAAAAAAAAAAAAAAAAGGCAAGAACCAGGACTCCTAGTGTCTAATGTCAGGAGAAAGCAGATGTCTCCACTCAAGAAGAGAGCATATTTGTCCTTTCCCTGCCTTTTTCTTCTATTCCAGCCCTCAGTGGACTGGAGGATGCCACTCACATTGGCAAAGGCAGATCGTCTTTACTCAGCCTACCGTTTGAAATGCTCATTTCTTCCAAAACATCCTCACAGATGCACCAGAAATGTCTTACCAGCTACCTGGGCACCCCCTTAGCCCAATCAAGTGGATACATAAAATTAATGGTCTCAGTTTAGGAGTCATAGTCAGGAGGCCTGGGTCCTCATCCCAGCCCAGCAAATGGTTAGCAACATGACAAGGACAAAGGGTTCCTGGCTGTGGGCCTCCAGGCTCTAACATTCTGGGATTGTGTCACAATGGGCAGCCAGAGGGACACTGGCCTCCACCTGGAAACTTTGCTGGATTTCTGGGCGTTCCTAGCTGTGATGCTCTGGACAGGGACATATTGCCTGTCAGGGACATCTTGTTGACCATGGGGCCCACAGTTCCACTGTAGGAGGAAGTCAAGTCCCTGCTCCACAGGAATTCCAGGCTTAGAGGCTGCTGGCCTCACCATGGCCCAGTAGATGAATGTAGAGCGCCAGATGTCCTGCTATGAAGGTGATGCACATTCTTCCCAGGGGAACATCTTAATCCTTTATGCCTCTTCACCAGCCCCACTCTCTCAGCCTCCTACCCTAAGACACACTGAAAGAATAGAACCCTAAGTATAGCCAGTCATGAAGTCCTTTGTGCTGGCACTGTGCTGGGGGGTTTTACATGAGTTACTGTCCCATTTAATCCTCATTGGAGCCCATTACAGAGGGGGAACACTGCAGCTCATAGAGGTTCAACCACTTGCTTGTATGGGAAGGAGCTTGAGCTTGATCTAGCTGATGCCGAAACGAAGTGATTTCTGCCTCGTGCTGTCTCTCAGGTCGTAGCTAAAGCCAAGTGGCCAGTACAGAAGTGAGAATTCTACCACTGCAGCACACATTTTGGCCAGACATCTTTAGGCGGCTTCTTGGTGGTCAGGTCACCTGCTGGCAGGCAGACCCCAGGGTGTAAAGTGCCCATTCCCACCCAAGACAATCCCAAGGAAGAGCCCTCCCAGAAGCAAATGACTCATCTCCCTGAGATATCCTACTCCTCATCACAGGCCTGAGCTTTTCCTAAGGCTGCAGGATTTGACTTTGTAAGTGCAGCATTCACAACACAGACCAAAAGCTGCCTGAGGCCAGAGCTGAAAACAAGATTTGGTCCTCAAACAGCAAAAGAGGTGACCAGGTTACCTAACTTAACCTAGGGGTGAATTTAAGGAACGTTTAAGGAAGAACATTTACAAGAAATACTTACGGTTGCACTATGCAATTTCCTTTCCTCTCAAGTCACTTTAATGTGGCCTTCTCATGGGGTGAGTCAGCCTCTCAGGATCTTGCCAAGCCAAAGCAGTCTTGTTGGGTGAAGCCAAGAGTACAATTAAGAAACTTAATTTGCAGACTCACAGTTAGCTCACTTAAGAAAAATTTCCATGCATCTTGTAGTAACAGAAAGAGGTTCAGTGTTTGTCAGCTATGGGACTGTGTTCTGAATCTTCTCATTCTGCTCCCTTTCCCCAATCCAGGGGTTCCGCAAAGTTTGGTCCTCAAACCACCAGCAGCACCTGAGAACTTGTTAGAAATGCAAATTCCCAGGCCTCGCTCCAGAACCCCTGAAGCAGAAGCCTGGAGTGGGGCATGGTAACCTGAGTTGTAGCTAGCTCTCCAGGGAATTCTGCATACTGGGACCACTGAGGAAGCTTTGAAGGGTACTGATGCTCTGTCCCCAGTCCCAGAGGCCCTGGCTTAATTAATCTGGGGTGCAGCTGGGACATAGGGATTTTTCAGAGCTCCCATAGTGATTCTGATGTGCAGCTGGGGTGAAAATGACTGCTTTTGAGGGCTTTGCACAATGGGAGTAATGTGATCTGGTGCCTGTTGAGATATGTGTAAATTTCTTACACAGAGGGAGGTGTCTCTGCAGCGCCAATGTCTGCTTTAGGATTTACCTAGATAATTATTAAATTCCTGGCTTCCAAGCCCACCCAATCAAATCTTCAAGGAAAGAGCCTGAGAAATTATAGTATTTTAAAATTAAATTAGTGTCCCAAGACAGATGATACGTATCATCAGAGAGTTGGGAACGCTGTGGTTCTCAACAGAGGATACTAGAGGCTGGGAAAGGTAGGAAGGAGAGGATAGGGAGGGATTTGTGAAAAGTTGTAAAATTACAGCTAGACAGGAAGAATAATTTCTAGTGTTCTATATTATTGTGGGATAGCTACTGTTAAGAATAATATATAGCTTCAAAGAGCTAGAAGGAGGATTATCAATGATTGAGATGATAGATATGCTAATTACCTTGATCTGATCACTATACATTATGTGTATTGGAGCATCACTACAAACCCCATAAATGTATATCATTATTATATGGACTGTGGACTCAGTTACCCCCTCACCCCCCACCGTCCTACTTCCCCAATCCCAGGAACTGATGACCGTTTCTACCCAGTGAAAAGCGAGAAGGAATGTCCAGCTCATCTCCTTTCTAGCATAGACTCACATCTGATCGTTGCTTGCGTGGATTTCTGTGCCCTCACCCTTCCTGGCCTCTAGCACCCAGCTGGACACCTCCAGTTCAGACTCCCACCTACCCTTCTAGCTAGTCCCTGAGCTGAAATCTCAGGGTGCCTTGTAATGGGGTCAGTGCCACAGCCCCCATCAGAACTATATCCATCATTTTTAAACAATTTATTTGTTTATTTATTTATTTTTTTGAGATGGAGTCTTGCTCTTTCAGCCAGGTTGGAGCGCGATGGCACGATCTTGGCTCACTGCAACCTCCACCTCCTGGGTTCAAGGCTGCCTCAGCCTCCTGAGTAGCTGGGACTACAGGCGCGTGCCACCATGCCCAGCTAATTTTTGTATTTTTAGTAGAGATGGAGTTTCACTGTGTTGGCCAGGCTGATCTTGAACTCTTGACCTCAGGTGATCCACCTGCCTGGGCCTCCCAAAGTGTTGGGATTACAGGTGTGAGCCACGACACCCGGCCAAATTTTTTAACTATTTATGTTTAAAGCAGTCCTGTGTCACTTAATGGGCTTCATTCTGAGAAATGCATCATGAGGCGACATCATCATTGTGGGAACATCATAGAGTGCACTCACACAAACCCGGCTGCTATAGCCTACTACACACCTAGGCCGTATGGTATTTCCTCTTGCTCCCAGGCTACAAACCGGTGCAGCATGTGACTGTCCTCAATACTGTAGGCAATTGTCACACAATGGTGTTTATGTCTCTAAACATATCTAAACATAGAAAAGGCACAGTAAAAATGCAGTATATAATCTGATGGGGCCGCAGTCATATATGCGGTCTGTTGTTGACTG
This sequence comes from Ateles fusciceps, assembly GCA_036589455.1. Taxonomy (NCBI): domain Eukaryota; kingdom Metazoa; phylum Chordata; class Mammalia; order Primates; family Atelidae; genus Ateles; species Ateles fusciceps. The sequence goes on from JAZHEH010002229.1 coordinate 4,728,094, forward strand.
AAACGTGACTATGCAGTGCGTGACTGTGATTTTCCTCACAGGATGTTGCAGAAATAGTACAGAGAGGCCCCATGAGTCCCTCTTCCAGCTTCCCCCAGTGCTAACATCATCCCTGACCTTAGGGCAAAATTGAAACCAGGAAATCATCACTGACATAACACTGTTGGCTAGGTTATAGACCTTGTTCAGATTTCACCAAACAGCCATTGTCCGGACTTTTTAATGCCTGTGCCTCTTTAACCAAGGGCTCTGATAGCCAGCTGACCGAGGGATGGAGTCATTGTGCAGCATTTCACTAGGAGCTGGCGGAGGGGCTGGAATACAAACTGCTTTTCAGCTCCCTCACGGAAGCTCATAAATGATCACGATGAAAATACCAAATACTCACACAGGATTATTATATGCCAGATGTTGTTCTAAGCACATTTAGTCTTTACAAAAGCTCTAAAAGGTAGACGCTCTTATCATCATCCCAGTACTACATGTGAGGAGCGAGAGGCCCAGAGAGGGTAAGTAGCTTACCCAGAGTCACAGAGCTAGTCAGAAGTGCAGCCGGAATTCGAGCTAGGCAGCCTGGCTGTGGGGTCTTTGTCCTTCAACCCCGTGCGCTCTACTTCCTGCACTGCTATACTCTTCTCTCTCAAACCGGGGAACAAATAATCTCTGGGGTCACAGATTGGAGAACAGAGGTGGGGGTGGAGCAAAAGCACTGGCTAAGCATGGTTGTAGTTTCAGGGAGGATAGCAGATCCATTATGAAAACAAAGGCAGCCACAATGTGAATTCCAATGCAAAATCCCTGGGAAATTTCAGGATGGAATGTGGGATTGTAAATACTGGTGGGACAGTCTGACCACAGCCCCTGCCTCCAGGAGCTAAAGCTACCCCAAGGCCATCCAGACTCCTTCAGTGGGAGAGAAGGGAAGCATCGCCTTAAATTAAGAGTCCAGCCTCTGCTGAGGACAGGGGTTTCCTCCTCTCTCTGACAAAGTAATCAGAACTGAAAGTGAGAAGGTGGGCTTGGGAATGATTTTCTCCTATGGAGACTGGGGAAATGTGCTCATGTGTGCCCCACAGGACCTCTGTGTACAGCAGTAAAGGGGCCACCTGGGGAATTAGAACCAGAGACCTCTTCCAGACCCCTCACCCCTCACCCCTCACTCTGGCAAAGCATGACCTGGACAGCTCTACATGGCAGTCCTGTGTTCCTGCAGCCTGGTGCCATGGAGAATGTTTTGTCCCTGTGCTGGTGGCCTCTGTTGAACACTGGCTTTGCCACTTCATGGCAGCTCTGTGCCAAAGATGTGAGATGAATAAAGGGAGGCACCAGGGCACCTGTCCACCTCATGTGCACCCTGAGAACAAGCAGACAGTGCCCCTAACAAAACCCACTGGAGGCCAAGCCCATGGCATCCCTGTCCCTTCACTCCAGCCTTCCATCTGTTAGTTTACTACCACCTGGCCTTGCATTCGTGGATCCAAAAACTCGTTGTTTTACTCACTTTGGATACATAATGAAAATCATAGCTTCTATTTGTTGAGCACCTACTATGTGCCAGGAATGATTTTATGTTTATGTGTCACAGACACTGTCTTACTTAATCCCACCCTGTCTCTGAGAGAGCTGGTTATAATCCCCATTTTGCACACAAGGAACCTGAGATTCAGAGAAGTCAGTCACCTGCCCAAGGCCACACAGCCTACCAGGTGCTGAAACAGATTCCACGCCACTGCATGTATGTGTGTGAACATCTACGTGTGTCCATAAACACGTTCTTCCCAACCAGAAATCCTGCAGAAAGGACATGCCTGGAGGATACACAGAATACACGTGACCAGGAGACTGGAAGGTCCCCTTTGTGAGTGGGCAATCTTGGAAAATGTTTGTATGAAACATCATCAGCAAGGCGCCTGTCAACTTGATTCACGCAGCAGCCCAGCAAGGGCACCGTTCTTTACCGAAGCCACAAAGGAAAAGCTTTTACCATGGGGCCAAGGACTCTGGCAGGGAGTGTTTGGCAGAGAATGAAGGGGAGGAGGCTGAGATGTGCATCTGACCAAGAGTTCAGTCCTCCTGGGACAGGGAGGGAGGCGGGAGGCTTCTTGTCATCTGAGAGACTAGCAGACTCCTAGGCAGATTTTGCCACTGATCCCCATCCGGTATTTTTCAGAGACCTTCCATGGATTTTAGAATCTGCTTAGGCTCAGAAAGCGGCACACAGTTTTTGTATCTTGAGTGGGGGCTGTCACCATAGTTACCCTGTCCAGTAAACTTTTTCATTTAAATGCCTCTCACTTCAATGTACTATTTTATTCAGATCTCTGTCTAATCAAGGAGGCTCTGGCAGTATCTACCCTGGGAAAGTCCTGTTCATTTTGGTCAAAAGAAGCAATCTTTATTAACTATTTTTTTTCTTTCCCACTGTCCAAAAGAAGTAGGACGACAATTAATTTTTTTATCATTTTTCTTCCGTTATCTGCATTTCCCCTTGTGCACAACAGGTAAGAACCATGTCTTCACCCTTTGATGAAACAAGAGGGGGAGGTTATTTAGAACCATCCCAAAAACCTGTTTAAATCATCCCATGTATTGGAAAAAATAGCAGCCCCACATCACCAACTTGCTAGGAGCGGGTCTGGGTTTCATGCCACGGCTCATGCCTTTAGTCCCAGCTACATGGGAGGCTGAGGCAGGAGGAGCACTTGGGCTCTGGAGTTCAAGGTTACAGTGAGCTGCGATTGCACCACTGCACTCCAGCCTAGGAAACAGAGTGAGACCGTGTCTCAAAAAAAAAAAGGGTGGGGCAGCTCTCAGAACCAAGAGCCATCAGTGGGTTCCCAGTAGGACGGCCAGGTCAGTGTGGAGGGAGGTCCGCCATCAGCACCCCTTGCTGCACTGTGGCACAGCCTCCTTACAAGAGTGAGGTCCCTGGCCTCCACTCTTTCTCAAGCCAAACCCTTTTTCTCTCAAGCATAGCTCTGAGCCCACTCTCCCTTCAAAGATTCCACCTGCCTCAATAGTGCTTGCCAACATCAAGTGCCCAGGATTCATCCCCCAGCCACCTTCAGCCCTTCTGCCAGAGGGGTTGGAGAGGATCAGAAGGCAGAGCATGGGACGTCCCTTTTTTTCTGGAACATCCATGATCTCCTACCTGAACCATATGCTGGAGTTCCGCATCAAACAAATCCTGCCGCCAAGAGGCTCTGCAGCGCTTCTCTGCATTCTGCTTCACTTGGCAGCTCCGCATTCTTACCCAAAGAGGAAGAATCACACAGCAGTTGCGAGTGGCTAGAGATTTCAAGTGTTTTAAGGCAGTTAATTTCTGAGGAAAAGAGAAAGCTGCTCCATCTGTTCATAGGGTGGAAAAGCCTATTCCCAACCTGGACAAAGGGATGTTTGGTGCGATGTGGAGGGATTCAGCTGCAGGAACTCATGCTTGATCCACTCACAGCATTTTGAGGACCCCAGAAGCCCCCTCAGCCATAAATGCGTGGGACAGGCTGGTTCCTTTGACTTTGACCTTCTATGAAGGAACAGCATTCTCATCAGAATAAATTGGGAAGTCCTTTGAGATGGTCACTAGACTCACACTCAAGAGTCCAGCAGAAAAGAACCTGGCCGAGGTGGGCTGACAGGGAGCCACGGGGGTAGCCTTCTCTGTCTGGAGCATTCTACTTCAAACCACCATGGCTCCATCTGAGTGGTCATAAAAAGTGCAAGTCCCTGAGTTGTGCCCCGGACAGACTGAACTTGAACATCTACAAGTGGAGATCAGGAACCTGCTTTAATTTAAAAAACAAACAAACAAAAAAAAGCAAAAACAAAACAAAAAGACACAGTCTCCTGGTTCTTGTTGTGATGCTTGCTGGACTACTGTAACCATGCTCCAGAAGCTCTGATCAAGACCTTTCCCTACACCCACGTGCCACCAGAACTGGAGTTTCTTCTTTGGAGAGTTATTCTTGTGAGGGTCCCGGAATGTTGAGTTGTGGTTGATACAGTTTGGCTTTGTCGCCACCCAAATCTCATCTTGAACTGTAACTCCCACAATTCCCACGTCATGGGAGGAACCCGGTGGGAGGTGATTGAATCGGGGGAGTGGGGGTAGGTCTTTCCCGCACTGTTCTCATGATAGGGAATGGGTCTCATGAGATTTGATGGTTTTCAAAAGGGGAGTTTCCCTGCACAAGCACTCTCTTTGCCCACTGCCATCCATGTAAGATGTGACTTGTTCCTCCTTGCCTTCTGCCATGATTGTGAGGCCTCCCCAGCCACGTGGAACTGTGAGTCCAATTAAACCTTTTTCTTTTGTAAATTGCCCAGTGTCAGGCATGTCTTTATCAGCAGCATGAAAACGGACTAACACAGTGATCTTCTAAGGCTTCAGGTTAAACCATAAATACTTCTAAGAGGGAGGCACCTCCAAGCCACCCGGATGAGAGAAATACCACGGGAACAGAGCTAACCTGTCTTTGTGAGTGAGAAAGCCAGAAAGGGGGGAAACAGCATGAAAAAGCCCAGGGGTTCGTGGACAGGCTTGGCCCCTGCCCAGTGTGGACGCCCCCATGCAAAGACCACACAAAGACAGCTTTGCTACACTTACTGAGCAGGGAGAGCACAAATCTGTCAGAGTCTCAGTGTCTCTAAAGGAGGAACTTGCAGAGTTGTATGGGCTGAGTTAGCTATGGGGTACTGTTTAAGGTAGAAGTTAGGAAGCAGAGATTGGTAAGAATTTGCAAATCAGGTGAGTTCCTGAACTCAGATGGTCTTTGAACTCAGATGGCATCTCTTTCATTTCTCACTACCTAATAAGAACATCAGCTCATCGTTGCTTTATAATCATCTGGGGGCACGGTTTACTTATCACACTGTAACCTTTTCCAGAAACCAAATTCATAACTTGAGAATGCTAAAATGGAATTCTGGAAACTTGTTCCAAAAGCGTAATTCTGAAAGTGTTAGAGCAATGATAGCACTTCAGTAGTAAGAGCACCGTGCCACAGGTTGCCTCCTCTGAAAGACTATTATTATTCGCTTGTGGAAATTCCAGTGGGCCCATCACCGCACTGTGTAGCTGGGCTCTGTTGCTTCTCACATGAAATCCCTGGGCATAACCGGTAGGGGGATCACCTAGCCCATCCCTCTTGCAACCAAACTCATCCCTCCAATGCCTTCAGTCAATTGGAATAAAACCTCTTACTATGACTTTTAATTGTAAGCACACTGCATGTCTTTATCTGGCCATTTTCAGCCACCATTTATATTGGTTCTCTCATTCACCTTCACAGAAGTCTTAGGAGACAGGTGAGGCAAGCTTCTACCCTCTCCTTAAAAAAAAAAAAAAAAAAAAAAAAAAAAGTTTTTAGAGCTGTTTTAGGTTCACAGCAAAACTAAGCAGAAAGTTCCCATATAACCCTTTGCCCCCATACATGCACAGCCTCCCACACCGTCAGCCTCCCCCGCTCAGAGTGCTGCACTTGCTACCATTCACGAACCCACACTGACACATAATCACCATCCAGAGTTCCTAGTTTACATTATGGTTCACTCTTGAGGTTGTACATTCTATGGATCTATCCATTGTTACAGTATCAGATAGCGCCATTTCATTGCCCTAAAATCCTTCCACCTAACCCCTGGAAATCACTCATCCTATACTGTCTCCACAGTTTTTCCTTTTCCAACATATCATAAGCTGGACTCTCATCTCCTCTTAATGAACGTGGAAACCTGCACAGAGAGGTGTGTGATAGTTCAGTGTGACACAGGCAGCCCCAGGTGTTCCATCTCGGGGCCCACATTCCCTCCACTGAGCCTCCTTCACGGCTCTGTTTCTTGACTCTGCACAGCTGAGAGCTTCCTCAGCTGTGATAATTTTCAGACCTGAGTAGAATAGAACTCCTCCACCGGTTGTTTCAGTGAACAGAGAATTTTAGGGAATGTTCCAATTCAGCTGAAGGTCCGTCTTCTTGATGAAGCTAATGGATGAAGCTAATGAAAAGCATTTAAAACAAAGACAATCAGGAGAGACTTTGTTTTACAAAACAAACCTGAATACTTGGGAGAGCAGGTTTAATTCAAGTGTTCAAAAATTTCTTCACTAATACCTGGCTTTTAAAAAAATTTTTTAGTTGACAAATAGTAATGGTACATCATGGGGCTATTTTAATACACATAATGTATAGTGATCATACCAGGATAATTAGCATATCTATTATCTCAAGCATTTATTATTTTTTGTGTGTTGGAAACATTCAATATCCTCCTCCTAGCTATTTGAAACTAATAACATATTATTGTTAATTATAGTCATCCTACAGTTAATACCTGGCATTCTTATCAGCACTGAGTTGAACCACATCTAAGGAAAAGCAAGGTTTTTATGAGCCAAGGACACGGCATTAACGCTCTTGAATTTTTACCAATTATGTTAAAAATAACTGTGCAATTCAGGTTCAATTAAAGAAGGGAATAAAGAGAGTGGAGCAGCACGTAGCAGAATGAAGCATTTATCTGAGACTCACAGCAAAAGCCTCTTTGACTTCAGCGGTGGAATTCAGTATGCTTCCTTAGAACGAAAGACCAAAAGAAAAAAAGGAAAAAAGCCTCTCCCCCTGACTCTATCCTCTTCTCAGTTTCCATGACCTTGGGTTGTCAGACCCACTGCAGAAGGAAATTTCAGCAGTCCAGCAGTATCACTCCTATAGGTCAACCCTAGAATTGTTAGGGCTCGAGTTCCATAGACATTTTTTGTAATCTACTACCAACCCCTAGGAAGTGAGGGTGAGTAATGACAGCACCTGGCTAGAAACGACAGTCTGTAGCTCCAGTTCTGGTGGTTCGCTGGTTGTATAGGTGAGCTTCAGGGTGGCCATTGCCCCACTGTGGGGCTCTCTTGACTCCGCCTTTTCAAACGGATGTGGCTAAACCTTCACGTTAGATCTTCTCAAAGATGCCTAATGATCTTAGGGTCAGTGCATCTCATGGTGTTTTCGTGAGTGCAAGTTTAGGCTTACAAAATAGGGACAAAGGGATGGCCACCTTGACCTTCAGGTTTCCTTAAATCCCTTTCTTCAGAAGGAAGGGCGCAGGTAAAGGAAAGACATCACTGCTGTATGGTGAATGCAGCTGAAAGCACTCTCCTCCCTCCTGGGGGAGAAGGCCTAGCTCGCAACTCAAGGATGATGCTCATGTCCCCCCTAGGACTTTAGAACACACACGGGCACACACATGTACACACATGCACCTCTTTATCCCACTGCACACGTCTGGTTAGGAGCGATCATGTCACTGAATTTAGAATTATCAGGTCACTATTTCAAGTCCTAGTCGTGGAGACTTCATTCACCTCTCTTCCTTAATTCTCTCATTGGCCACCTCCTACTGCAAAGGCACCTAGGAGTGGATTTGAGTCCCATAACGTTTACAGGAGGCTTGGAGTAAAGTGTTCCAGAAATAAAAGTCATCACAAACTCAGGCAGGGAGATACAGGAGATTCTTATTCCTTTATTTAATTTTATATTTTGTCTTATCTTTTTATTATTGAAAATTCAACATTTACAGAATGGAAATAGTACAGTGAACCACCACGTATCCATCATCCAGTTTCAACAATTAGCAACTCAAGACCAATCTCATTTCATCTATAGCACCATCCATCCCCTCCTCCCATTAGATTGCTTTGAAGAAATTCAGATATTATATAATTTCTTTTAAGGTATTTCTGAATATATGTATTTCTAAAAAATGGCCAGGTGCAGTGGCTCATGATTGTAATCCAGCACTTTGGGAAGCTGAGACGGGCAGATCACTTGCAGTCAGGAGTTGGGAGACCAGCCTGGCCAACATGACAAAACCCTGTGTCTACAAAAAAAATACAAAAATTAGCCAGCATGGTGGTGCGTTCCTATAATTCCAGCTACTAGGGAAACTGAGGCACGATAATCACTTGAATCCAGCAGGTGGAAGTTGCAGTGAATCAAGATTGCATCACTGCACTCCAGTCTAGGTGACCCAGTGAGACTCTGTCTCCAAATGTTACCACAATGTTAGAAATTATCCACTGTTCAATCCCTCCAGTTGTCTCAGAAATCCTTTTTGTAATAGTTTGTCTCCATCAGGATTTAAATAAGATCCATATCCACATATTGCAATTAGTTGAGAGGTCTCTAAAATATCTTTTAATCTGTAGGTGCCTCTTCCATTTTTCCCTTGCCTCTTATAACTCATTTGTTGAAGACAGCAGTTTCTCTTGAGAATTTTCCGCAGTGTGAATGCTGCTGATTGCATCTCTGTGGTGTCATTTACCATGTTATTCTGTCCTCTGCATTTCCTGTAAGTTGATAATTAGATGTAATTAGATAAAAGCTTGCTTGCATTGTGATCTTATTCTGGTTTTTTTCTTTGTTTCTTTTGGTTTCTTTTTTTAGAGTAATTCACATTTGGTTCTGTGTAGTTTCATTACAAGAAACATATTGTCTGGTTATCTGTTTATCAATAGCACCTATTAATGAACTGCCTAAATTCATTAATTGATCAGAGACTGTGCAGTAGTGATATCCTCTCATCAATGATTTGATTTCCCTAAAGTACATTTCATGTAGAATGGTGAAAGGAATTAATTAATTTTTACTTTTTTCTTAACCAATTTTAAAACAGTAAGTTGGATTTCTAATATCTTCTAAAGGTAACCAGTAAGGTTTTTTTTCAAGTATTTTTATAAATTCAGGGATTCAAACATGTTCTGTATGTTCATATCCGTTACAGTTACTATCCTTAATGATGTTCCAATTGTTCCTTCATTGGCCAGAGCAGGCTTCTTAAAGCTGGATCAGTTCCTTTTGACCTGACTCTTTGAGAGCTAGATTGATTGATTGATTGATGTCTTATATGACAACATATTCTGGGATTGTCTTGCACATTTATTACTCCAGACTCAGAATTAGCCATTTTTCTAAGGAGCCCTGTGTCTTTCAGTGGAAAACAGTATTTAGACACCCTGATCCGGGCGCTAGGAGTGTTGTTGCTTTCTTCAGCTCCGTTGTCTGGCTGTGTCCTGGTTTGTTCACCTTCCCCTGTTGGTGGGCATTTGTGCTGCATGTAATAAATACCCTGTGCATACATCTTCCAGTATCTTTCTTGAGATTAATTGCCAGAAATGGGATAATTGGAGCAAAAGGTAAATTCAAACATCATTTTGCTGGACAATGCCAAATTCTTCTTATAGAGGTTGTACCATTTTATATTCCCACCAGCAATGACTGACAGCACCTATTTTCCCACAGCATGGCTAATTAGTTGATATTGTCAAACTTTTGGATTTTTTCCAATTTGATAGATGAGAAAGTTTTATCAGTGCAGTTTCAAATCTCATTTTTATCTTATGAATGAGATTGAGCATATAGTGAAGTGCTATTTGCACTGTACAATCATTGGTCTTTTGTTTCTCTATTTTTATATTTTTCTATATTAGGGATATTAATTCCTTGAGTTACAATTTACATTATTAAAAATTTATTTGCCTTTTTATTTTGCTTAAGATTTTCTTTTCTTTTTTTTCTTTTCTTTTTCTTTTCTTTTTTTTTTTTTTTTTTTTGAGACAGAGTCTTGCTCTGTCACTCAAGGCTGGAGTACAGTGGCTCAGTCTCCACTCACTGCAACCTCCACCTCGAAGGTTCAAGTGATTCTCATGCCTCAGCCTCCCGAGTAGCTGGGATTACAGTGTGCACCACCACACTCAGCTAATTCCTGTATTTTTTTGTAGAGGCAGAGTTTCACCATGTTGGCCAGGCTGGTCTCGAACTCCTGACCTTAAGTGATCCACCTGCCTCAGCCTCCAAAGCGCTAGGATTACAAGTGTGAGCCACTTCACCCAGCCAGATTTTAATGATGCAAAAGTTCTTATTTTTATAGAATCATCTTTATAAGTTTTTTTCTGATTTGCTCTGGATTTTGAAAGAGACCATTTAAGAAAATGCGTACAGTTTTTCCTTTACAGATGTAAATATGTTAGAATGATGTATTCTAATTTTTTTAAGCAAATGAATTCTTATTTTTGTCATTGTGAAAACTTAAAGTACTCTGGACTTGACATGATATAGACCTTCAGTGAGTGTATACACATAAATATGTAGCAGGCTAGATTCATTTTCATTAAAACAATACTGTGTCACTGGTCTGGCCAACTGAGTCATTGATACTCCATATCTGTGTGTCAATACCTGTAAGCAGAGTTCATCTTTAGTCAGTTAAGGACGAGCTGTACAGTGTGGCACCCATTACTTAATAATAGTGACTATGACCCTGTAAGTGTTCGTGTCTCATTTTCATACAACTTCAAGTACAAAATACCACATTGTGGACCTATTCACAAAGCTATAAGGGTGCCTACCCCTGCCTTCCTCCCTCCCTTCATTCATTTTTGTTTAACAACATTCCTTTGTTGAATTCCTGCTAGGTGGTAGACACTGGCAGAGCAGTTTACAATTTATTCTACTTTTCTGTTAGCCTACACTTATTGAGATATTAAGAGACATATAAGCTACCACAAAAAGGGACGTTCAGTTCAAATTCACACTGGTTACTTTGTAGGCTATGTGTTAGATGTACTGAAAATATGTCTAGCTGTTTTAAGGATACTGTTCTTTGCTAGTTTATCCTTTACTAGCATAGAACACCGTTTAAAAAAATAACACCTACATGCACATGTTGCTGTCATTTATCATCAGTAGTTGGATATTTATGAACCATAACAGTCTTGCTTGCTGCTGTTGCTTGCATTGCTGATTTTTCTACTTTCCCCAAGAAATATAATCGTATTAAAAATATTCAGTCACATAGCAGCAAAATATCATTTCTCCATGTAGATTGATGTTTTCTGTATTCAAACTATTTTATGTGGTTTGTAAAGTCAGCAAAACATAGCAGCTTGTGGAATGAAGCATCTTTGAAGCCTACACAGACTCTGAGACCTATGACTTTAATATTTAGCACCGATGGAGAAAACAACCTGAGAAATGCTTATTTAATGGGCAGGACATTTTCATCTTTCAAAGCTATGATACCTGATATTTTGTCTCTTTTGTCAGCGCCGTCACATAGTGCCTGATGCATGTTATTTTGCTCATAGAGGGAACGCGGGAATGGGGAATGCTGCCATAGGCCAGAGCAGGTGGGAGGAGCGTGGAGCCCATCCTTGCTCTGGGGATGACCAAAGGCCGGCACACAGTTTTCAGGACCTCTGCATATTTGCTCCTCAAAGGGGACTGAGGACTCAGCTCTGCAGGCCATGGTGGAGGATAAGTAAAGGAGCCCATGATGAATAACTATTTGTTGAAAGTCTACCACACACGTGACATTGCCCTAGATACGATAGTTCCTTGATACTCAAAGTGTGGTCCCCAGACAGACCAGCTTTGACATCAATTGACAGCTTATTAGAAATGCAGAATCTCAGGGCCTGCCCCCAGACAGACCCACTGAATCAGACTCTGCATTTTCACAAGATCTTGGGCATTTGTACCACACACTACGTCTGAGAAACATTCTATGGAGAACACCAGAGTAGGCACAGTCCCTGCAAAGAAGCAACCCCACAACAGGAGACAAGCTACATAACCATAATTTTATAAATCTAAAGAATACATCAAGGGAGAGTACAAGACACAGAAATGATATGAGACAAATACGTGCAGAAGAAGGAGGGAGCTCTACAAGATGAGGTGATCAGGAAAGGCATTCTGGGGGCGGGGGTGTACTCTGGTTCTGGAAAGTTGGGTAGGGTTAGAGCCAAGGAGAAGGAGAGGACACTTTGGGAGGCAGAACCATCGCCAGAGGTGAGAGGGACACCCGAGATATATCCCAGGATCGCTGAATATCCAAATGCGTCTGAAGCCAATCGTGTTGCTCAGCTCTTTGCTGGACTCTTCACTACAAGGAGTAGAAAGAGGCAGCCCTGTAGAAAAGTGAATGTTTTAGGAGACTAGCAAATATATTTTATTTTATTTTATAATTTTAAATGAAGCCATTCCAAAAGGCCTATTTATCCAGTTAATTAGTAGCGTGTGTTGTACATAAGGCATTAATGTCTCTTCTGTGGTAGAACCCTTGGCTGGAGCCTGCTTTCATATGGCTGGGCCACCGCAGTGACCTCTGTCCTGGATGCCGAGCCAACCGCTCCTCCCCGGGGTCATTCTGAAAAGCCATCTCTGCTTTGTAGAATACCCAGGGGTGACGGCAGGGGCTTGGAAGGGGATATTTAAGGAGTCCTCAAATGTGCACCTAAGGTATTGATTCTTAAGATATTCAGTGCTGTGTTACCATTCATCACATCAACATGTGGATACCTGCTGAATTGTAGGTCTGTGCCAATAATGCATTGATTTTATAATTGGTTTGCTCTGTTATTATCCCTGTATGAAGAAGAGATTGTTCCCTTTTGCTTCAAATTCTAGCCATTGTTTTTGTTATCACTCTCTCTTTGAGCAACTCATGGTGTCCTGCTGGTTTTAACATTCATTGTCTGTAAAAAGATTCCTAGTTTACGTACTGACTGACATAGGCTGAGCACTGTGTAGACAGTTTGTCTGAAGGTAGCATTTTAAGGAGGTCCCACTGACAGAAAGAGATAGAAACAGGCACCAGGAAAGGGTTGCTGGCAATATACTCAGCTGCAATGAATGCTCTGACCTGCAGGTGTTTGGAGTGTGATTCACCCAGCAGGGTGCAGATTGACTAAGCAGTCTCATTGCATTGATATTCCTGACTTGCTTTAAAGCATTGCTCAAGCACACAGTGGGCTCCACTATGCTGAGTCATGAGACTCATGATATTGGCCAAGTGCTCCTGGATTTGGCTGGCAAGACCAAGTGAACTTTGACAACTGACCAGTATTTGTTTTTTAAGGCATGGCTTGCAAACAGAGATTCAGTGGAGAGACTGGTGCCAAATTTCAGTGGATGCTTAGCAAGCCATGAGCAAAGGGCTATGCCCCTCTGCTCTGAGAATGAGACAAGCTGGGGTGCCCCTCCTAGACCTCCCAGTCCTTCTGAATTCTTGCCCTAGGCCAACCTGGCACCTCGTTCGAGGTGAGATATGATATGTGCCCTGAGACTCTGAAGTGCCAAGTGGCAGGTAGGGAGGAAGGACATGCCATCAGAATCCCAGATAGTCTGTTCTGTTGACACATTTGGGCCTGATCATGGGTCCACCATCTTAATAATGTTTTTAAATAACATTGGTAGTTGTAGGGACTTCCTAAGGTCAGCATGCTGGGCCAGGTATCCCATGTGCATTAGCTCCTTTAAACCTCACAGCAACCAGCAAGGTAGGTATTATTGCCATATTGATGGAACACTATGGCAAGAGGCCCCATAGTGAGCCTGAGACTTCAGAAATGCTCAGGGCTGTGGAGCCCCTTCCTTTGTTGTTGTTGTTCGGTTGGTTCTGATGTGCTCTCACTCTTTGCTTTCTAGCCTGGCTCTGCATCCTATGTCTCTCTCATTCCTCCTTCCGCATCTCAGGTCCTCTAGCTTTTCCTGCCCTCCCTTGCACAGCCAGATCTCCTGGCCCTGTGGTTCCAGGGGCATTGGCCTGATTCACAGAGCAACTCCCTTACAGGAAGGGGAAATTGATGATGGGCTTTTGTCAGTGTTGATGCTTTCCATCTGCACCTCTTTAGGGACACCAGCTGCTGTCTGCCAGCCCCAGGTTATGTGAAAGAAACAAGCAACCAACCACAACACACCAGTTTGTAAACTGTATACTATACCTAAGGTTTCCAACCTCCTAGGCGAATGGAAAACCCACCAGTCTAACCTATAGAAATGCAAGTTGTTCAAAAAGTGACTCAAATGGGAAAGAAGAAAGGATCCCAGGCACAGAAAGTACAAAAGAGCAGCTCTAAGGAGAGGAGGGGAAAATGGGAGATAGGAGGCAGGACTAAATTGCAGTTTTCACTCGGATGGACAGAGCAGGGTGTGGAGACCCGCGTTGTGAACTTTTGCTACAAGAACTACTGCAGGAATATACCAGGAAAACCAAGAGAATCCACAGACCCATTGAAAGAAGCATATTACTCCCACAGGACCCAGGAGACAGCCCAAATACTGTGAGTGCCCAAATTGTGAAAGTGGGAAAGGAGGAGACATCCACCGCTGAATACACACCCTCACTGAAAGTCCAGATCATGGGAGAAGGATTTGACCTTACCTGGAGCTGAGACAATGTATACAGCTAAGTGAAATGTAGAGGTAGAGGAAGCAGTGGGAAGAGTCCTGTGGTCTCTCTGGGTCCCCCAGGGAAGCCATTTCTGATTTGTCTCACAGAGGTCCCTGAGGAGGGCTGCCAGAGGACCTAAGAAAGGACCAGAGGGAGAAGGAAAGCTCCAACTGAACTTTGTAACAATTCCACCAGCGTTTCCTAGCCAGAACGTGGGGGAGGGCGTGAATCTGATGTGCAGACTCAACAAATGGGGAGGCATGGAAGTCCGGCTTACTTTCTCAGCTGGGAGGCTGGTAGCTTGGGGCAAGTTCTCAGCCCTGTTCACCCACTGCCTGGAAACAGATTCAGTGCTGGGGAGGTGGGGGTGCATGGTTGGAATGAGACTGGCCTTTTGGTTTGTGTGGGGAGCTGGGTGAGGCCTGTAACTGCCAGGTTTCCCCCACTTCTCTGACAACCTGCATGACACAGCAGAGGCAGCCATAATCCTCCTGGGAACATAACTCTATTGACCTGGGAACCACACCCCCATTCCCCCACAGCAGCCACAGCAAGCCCTGCCCAAGAAGAGTCTGAGCTCACACATGCCTAGCCCTGCCCCCCGTTGGGCCCTCCCTACTCACCCTGGTAGCTGAATACAAAGGGGATATTCTCTTGGGGAGTTCTAGGGCCCTGCCCACCACCTGATCCTCCCTTTACTACCACAGCTGATGCTCTCTTGAAAGTGCCACCTCCTGGCAGGAGGCCAACCAGCACAAAGCTACAATACACAACAATAATACAACTAAGGACCCTCAGAGAGTCCATTTCACTCCCCTGCCACCTCCACTGGAGCAGGTGCTGGTATCCATGGCTCATGGCTGAGAGACCTGAAGATAGTTCATATCGCAGGACTCTGTGAGACACCTCCCAGTACAAGCTCAGAGCCTGGTAGCCCTTCTAGGTGGCTAGATCCAGAAGAGAAATAACAATTACTACAGTTCAGCTCTCAGGAAGCCACATCCCTAGGAAAAGGGGGAGGGGGAGAGTACTACATCCAGGGAATACCCTGGAACCAACCCAAATGCCCACCAATGATAGACTGGGTAAAGAAAATATGGCACATATGCACCATGGAATACTCTGCAGCCATAAAAAAGGATGAATTTATGTCCTTTGTAGGGATGAATCTGAAAACCATTATTCTCAGCAAACTGACACAAGAACAGAAAATCAAACACCGCATGTTCTCACTGACATGTGGGTATCGAACAATGAGAACACATGGGCACAGGGAAGGGAACATCATACACAGGGGTGTGTTGGGGGGTGGGGGGGATTATAGGTGGGACAGTGAGGGGGTGGGAAAGTTGGGGAGGGGATAACATTGGGAGAGATGCCTGATGTAGGTGACGGGGGGGATGGAGGCAGCAAACCGCAATGGCATGTGTGTACCTATGCAACAATCCTGCAAGATCTGCACATGTACCCCAGAACTTAAAGTACAATTTTTAAAAAAAGATAAATTTATGCAATTATGTAACTATTTTACCACAAATATAATTAAAATATATTTCTATCTTCAGCTTGTGTAGGCATTGGCAAGCCCTCTTCCAGAATGAAGCACCAACTTATATGGCCAGCACTATATGAGGGATTATTTATTATCTAATTGTCTTTATTTTTCAAACCCTACCGTGTAAACTTTGTGGTCAGAGGTGTTTAATTTCATTCACCGTAGTATTTGCAATTTTTAATTAAATTGATTTGAAAAAAAATCACATGATTAACTCAATAGATGCAGGAAATGCATTTGGCAAAACCTGGCATCCCTTTATGATTAAAACCCTCAGCAAAATCAGCATACAAGGGACATACCTCAGTGTAATAAAAACCGTCTATGACAAACCCACAGCTAACATAATACTGAATGGGGAAAAGTTGAAAGCATTCCCTCTGAGAATAAGACAAGGATGCCCACTCTCATCACTTCTTTTCAACATAGTACTGGAAGTCCTAGCTAGAGCAATCAGAAAGAGAAAGCAATAAAGGACATCCAAATCAGTAAAGAGGAAGACAAACTGTTGCTTTTTGTTGATGATATGATGGTAAACCTAGAAAACCTTAAAGACTCCTCCAAAAATCTCCTAGAACTATTAAATAAATTCAGCAAAGTTTTGGGATAAAAAATTAATGTACACAAATCAGTAGCTCTGCTATACACCAACAGTGACCAAACTGAGAAATCAAGAACTTGACCCCTTTTACAAAAGCTGCAAAAATGAAATAAAATACTTAGGAATATACCTAAACAAAAAGGTGAAAACCATCTACAAGGAAAACTACAAAACACTGCTGAAAGAAATAATAGACAACACAAACAAATGGAAACACATCCCCTGCTCATGAATGGGTAGAATCAATACTGTGAAAATGACCATACTGCCAAAAGCAATCTACAAATCTAGTGAATTTCTCATTGAAATACTACCATCATTCTTCACAGAACTAGAAAAAACAATCCTAACATGTGGAACCAAAAAGAGCTCACATAGCCAAAGCAAGACAAAGTAAAAAGAACAAGTCTAGAGGCACCACACTATCTGACTTCAAACTATACTATAAGGTCATAGTCACCAAAACAGCATGCTACTGGTATAAAAATTGGCACATAGGCTGGGCATGGTGGCTCACGCCTGTAATCCCAGCACTTTGGGAGGTTGGGATGGGCGGATCACGATGTCAGGAGATCGAGACCATCCTGGCTAACGTGGTGAAACCCCATCTCTACTAAAAATACAAAAAAATAAAAAATAAACAGAATTGGAGCATTCCAAGACCAGAATGTGCTGGAGGTAATAGTGAGTTACCTCCTCCTATATCACTGCAGAAGAGATTCTGGAGATGTCCACATACGTTTCTAAGGCTTTAAGGGATCTTGTAGACACCTATGTGGGTCTTGGAGCTACTGTTTCTTTCTATTTTGATTGCATGAACTTTTTTTAATTTCCATAAGTTTTGGGAAAACAGGTAATATTTGGTTATATGAGTAAGTTACTTAGTGGTGATTTGTGAGATTTTGGTGCACACATCACCCAAGCAATAAACACTAAACCCAGTTTGTACTCTTTATCCCTTACTCCCCCTCTCACCCTCTCCCCTGAGTCCCCAAATTCTATTACCTCGTTCTTATGACTTTGCATCCTCATAGCTAGCTCCCACTTATGAGTGAGAGCATGTGATGTTTGGTTTTCCATTCCTGAGTTACTTGTCGTAGAATAATAGTCTCTAGTTTTGCTGCAAATGCCATTAATTCATTCCTTTTTATGGCTAAGTAGTATTCCATGGTGTGTGTGTGTGTGTGTGTGTGTGTGTGTGTGTGTGTGTGTGTGTGTGTATTCTGATAAATAGTCTATGTATATTCTGTTGGTGAGAGATGAAGATCCAGTTTTATTCTCCTATATGTGGCTTGCCAGTTATCCCCCACACCATTTGTTGAATAGGGTGTCCTTTCTCCACTTTATGTTTTTGTTTGTTTTGTTGAAGATCAGTTGGCTGAAGTATTTGCGTTTACTTCTGGGTTCTCTATTCTGTTCCGTTGGTTTATGTGCCTATTTTTTTTTTATTTTGAGACAGAGTCTGGCTCTGTTGCCAGGCTGGAGTGCAGTGGCGCGATCTCAGCTCACTGCAGCCTCTGCCTCCCAGGTTCAAGCAATTCTCCTGCCTCAGCCTCCTGAGTAGCTGGGACTACAGGCGTGCGCCACCATGCCCAGCTAATTTTTGTATTTTTAGTAGAGACGGGATTTCACCATGTTGTCCAGGATTATCTCGATCTACTGACCTCATGATCTGCCCACCTCGGCCTCCCAAAGTGCTGGGACTACAGTCATGAGCCACCATGCCCAGCTCCAACTCTGGTTTTTAATCCATTTTCCTGTTTCCTGTCCCATTAGCCCACACTGCACCCAGTTGTGCTGAGGAGCAATTAGGGTGACAGACAGATGGTGTGTTTCTATATGTTTGGAAAGAGTATATATTTTGGGAGCCATTCTTGGCCACCATACTTTCAGCACCCTCCAGGCCGCTTTAATGTGGACACCCCAAGACACTTCTTTCTGAGCAGGGGACATAGCTGTGGCTCATCAAAACTGCACTCAAGCTCTAGGAGAAAAAAGACCAATTGCACCCTGAAAGAAAATCAGCAAGTGGGAAGTACCCAAGGACACATGTGGACAGAACCCTTATCACTTCAAGGGGGAGGGGAGAGCCATCCGGGGGATAAGGCCTTGTGCTGTTAGAAACTCTATTAGTGTTTGTTCAAGTCTTCCTAGGGCAAAGATGAGGGAGGTAATAGTGAGTTACCTCCTCCTATATCACTGGAGAAGAGATTCTGGAGATGCCCACATACGTTTCTAAGCATATAATGGAGAAGAGGGCTCAGAGGAACCTGGTCAAGGAGAGAGTCTATCCATCTCCAGCACAGTGCCTGGTACATAGTAAGTGCTCATAAAACACTTATTGGACCAATGAACAAATGAGTGAATGACTAACAGGAGGATGAACCCCCTCCATGATCACTCCCTGGTGTGGAGAGGAAGCAGGAAGGGTGCTGAGGGAAGTGAGAGGGGCAGTTCTCCTGCCCGCAAGAACCTCAGGGTAGAGGATGGCAGCTCAGCAGAGCTCAGCCCACAAGCCTGCTCTCACTCGCCACAGAGGGCTGAGATCCTTGCAAAGTGGAGCACAGCAGAGATGCTAGAATCTTCTTTGACCTTAACTCAATGACATCAATTTGAGGGAAAAGAAATTTCAAAAGCACTAGCATCATGTTGTAATGTGAGCGTGTTTGCAGCAATAACACATCTGTTGTGTTGAAAGACCAACAAGAAAAACAGAAACATCCTGAACAACACCTACATTTTTTATTCTTAACAAGATCAAATAGGTTTACTCCTCAATAAGCTACACAAACTCTGGTCATAATTGGCACTTGGCTGTGAGAAGCCTCTGCCAGATCGTTCCCTCACCTGTGATATGCTATAAACATAAACACAGGAAGGCGTGCTGGCCTGGGGAAACCAGCTTGTGCTCCAGGGCATCTGCGAGATGGTTAACCTGTGAGTCTCAACTTTGGCAGCAGAGTGATTTTAGAGGAAAAAGGAAGAAGTACCTAGCACAGCAGTTAATAGGTGTTCTTGATTGGCACCTTTTGCTCAAGTAAGAAATTAGTTCCTGTGAAGGCGTTTTGGTCATTTTCGTGTTGATTACATGGATTATGTACAATGTTTCTTGAAAAAGATGAAACAGTTCCTAGAAAAGGGTGCTGGATGAGACAGCAGAACATTGATGTTTGGGAAGGATTTTACTTTGAGTTATTATGTGTAATACTGCTCTGAACGTTTATGCACAAGGTTCTGTATATACACATATGTTTTGATTTCTCATGGGTATATACCTCAGAGTGGAACTGCTGGGTAGTAGAGTAATTCTGTTGAATCTTTTGAGGAAGTGCCAGGCCATTTTCCAAAGTGGATTTCCACCAGCAGTGAATGAGGGCTGTAATTTCTCTACATCCTCTCCAACAGTTGTTACTGTCTGCCTTTTTTATTCTAGCCATTCTAGTAGGTAGGAAGTGTTACCTTATTGTGTTTTTTAAAATTAATTAGTTTTGTTCATTAATAATAATTATATGTATGGGGTATAATGTGATGTTTTGATTTATGTATAGATTGTAGAAAGATTAAGTTAAGATAGTTAACATATCCACTGCCTCATTAACTTACCATTTTTTTGTGGCGAGAATGTAGAGAATCTATTCTTCAGCAATTTTGAAATACATGATACATTAATATTAACTGTGCTCACCATGCCCTGAATAACCAAACAAATCTTGAGTAAAAAGATCAAAGTGGAAGTATCACACTACCTGATTTCAAAATATATTATAAAGCTATTATTGAAGAGGGGAGACCCAGGCATCTCAGATGAACTTCCTCTATGACCATCACACTGCATTTCAGTAAAAGAAAGGCTGACCGACTGGCGCCTCCTGTTTCACCTTCCTGTAGGTGGCAGGCTTGGTCTTGGGGAAATGCTCCAGAAGGCACTATTTTTACTTAAAACAATATCAAACCAGAAACCTTTTCACGTATGAGTCCTAAAACTGTAAACCGGAACCCCTTCATATGTGATTCCTGAAGCTGTAAACCAAGACCCTTTTCATATGTTATTTCTAAAGCTATAAACCTAAGATTCTTCCACATGTAATATCTAAGGTATAAGCCTATGTAAAGGCAGAACCTTCCTTTGTTAGATGAGCTGAGCTTTGGACAAATTATGCCCAGGCTCCCAGCCAAATAAACTCTTTCCTTCTGTATTCAGTGTTCCGGAGATCCATTTCCTGTGGCCGCTCCTGCTACATTATAATCAAATGCCTATAATCCCAGTGCTTTGGGAGACCAGGGCAGAAGGATTCCTTGAGTCCAGGAGTTCAAGACAAGCTTGGGCAACATAGTGAGACCTCATCTCTATAAAAAAAAAAATTAAAAATTAGCCAGATACGGTGGTGTGTGCCTATAGTCCCAGCTACTCTGGAGGCTGAGGTGGGAGAATTGCTTGAGCCCAGGTCTTCAAAGCTGCAGTGAGCTATGATGGCACTGCATCACCACACTCCTGCCTGGGCAATGGAGTGAGACCTGTCTCGAGAAACAGAAAAGGGAAAAGAAAAAAAAGCAAAAATCATAATGGCACTGGCATAACAACAGACACACCAACCAATGGAATAGGATATAAAGCCCAGAAGTAAAACCAAGTATTTATGGATGATTTATTTTCAACAAAGATGCCAAGAAGACACAATGGGGAAAGGGCAGTCTCTTCAATAAATGGTGCTGGGAAAACTGCATATTCACATGCAGAAGAATGAAAGTGGACCTTATCTCATCTATCATATATAAAAATCAACTCAAAGTAGCTCAAAGACAAATGTAAGACCTGCAACTGTAAATCTCCTAGAAGAAAACGTAGAAGAAAGACTTTATGACATTGGTCTCGGCAATGATTTGTTGGTTGACTCCAAAAGCATAAGCAACAAAAGCAAAAACAGGCATATGGGATTATATCAACATAAAAAGTTTCTGCACACCCAAGGAAATAATTAACAGAACGAAGACACAATCCACAGATTGGAAGAAAATATTTTCAAATCATATATCTGATAAGGGGCTAATATACAAAAAAATAAGGAACTCAAACAACTCAATAGCAAGAATACAGATAATCCAATTAAAAAATGGATAAAGGACCTGAACAGACATTTGTCAGAAGAGATACAAATGGTCAACAGGCATATGAAAAATTGCTCAACATCTCTATCAGGGAAATGCAAATTAAAACCACAATGAGCTATTACCTCATACCTGTTAGAATGCACTTACAAAAAAGGTTTATAATAGCATGCATCTGGTGACGGTGCAGAGGAACGGGAAAAGCACACTGTTAGTGGGAATGTAAATTAATATCATTTCAGAAAAGAGTATGGAGGAGCCTCAAAATCTAAAAACAGAACTACCATATGATCCAGTAATCCCACATCTGGGTATAGAGCTGGAGGAATTAAAATCAGTGTGTCAAAAAGATGTCTGCATCTATTGTGGTTCTGATTTGCATTTCTCTGATGGCTAATGATGCTGAGCATCTTTTCATGTCTTTATTGGCCTTGGTATATCTTCTTTGGGGAAATATGTCTTCAGACTCTGCCCAATTTTTAATTGAGTTGTCTTTTTATTATTGAGTTGTAAGAGTTTTTCACATATTCTAGATGCAACTTTCTTATTAGATATATGATTTGCAAATATTTTCTCCTGTTCCATAGGTTGTCCTGTCAATTCTATGATGGCAGGAAGTATGAGTTTGCTATTGTGCCTACTGCCTTCCTTTCTGACAAAACTGCCTGATAGCCTTACCAGATGCCCTAATTCACCTATCACCTCTCCCCGGGAGTCCCCATTTTCCCAAAAACTTCCACTTGGATCTAGGAACACCTACATGGCCTTTCATTTCTTAAAATTGAGTATTTTTCCCCCTAACGGCTCAATTTCCTTTTCTAAAAACAGAGTCACTTTAAAGACACTATAAATTTCCTGAATCTTTTCCAAAGTTTAAAACTCATATCCAAGAAGGAGTGGCCTCTTTATTTTACCTCCAGAAGAGTCTCTGAAATGCAAGCAGGTCCCATCAATCTAAAATACTCTCGGCTTCACTGCAGCTGCAGCTGCGAGACAGACCTCGTCATTTTGGCTGTTTGTACACTTCTGGAGGTATATTTAGGTTGCTTCTATTTAGTGTTCCCAGAATAGCCATAGTTTTTTGTTTCTCTGTATCTTCTTAGTTTTATTCCTTCCTGTCCCAAACTGCGGGTGATATACAAGATGATTTCCAAAACCCTTTCTACCTCAGAGCGTCTATGCTCTTAAACAGTGTCTGGACCCTCCTTTGCAGGAGCACAGTATATCAGCTGTAGCCATAACCCACAGTCCACCAGAAAGCAGCAGAGAACAGTCACCAAATGCAGGAGAGGCCCCATGCCTCACAACTGAATTGGGCCCATGTACTCCAAATCCCAGTGTGATTTGATCACTACCATTTAGATTCATAAAGAAGTGTCCTATGGATTAATATGTAATGTGCTTGGATGAAGACAAACTTGTGTTTACCTATATCATTTCTGGGCGGGATTATAGTTATGTTGCCATGAAAGTGATTTTAGATTCTCGTTCATGCTAACAACTTAAGCTGACATATTTGATAGCTTCAACCAGCCCCAAGGGTGGTCAAGTAAAACTTTTTGTGCTTCATGTTGTCCATCCCATTAATAAATCAAATAATGCTGCCGATACCATGGTTACATGTGCCTTATATTTTGAGAATGACACTGCCGGAGACAGATTTTCAAGTTACAAACACCCTTCGTATCTTAGATGATGTGTTAGGTTGCTACAAATCCCAGATTAGAATCCAGCTATAATAGAACTTTTAATGCCCACTCACTTTAAATAAGCAATCAAAATTAAAATAAAAATCAGTGAGCTTCTCCTGTGAGTATTTCCCATAAATTCGGCTCAGCAGAGAGCTCTTCTGAGGATGGTCCCCACCCCCAGGAGTGGAATACAAGACTTGAATGGATTTTGATGCCTGGTAGTTTTCTGCTGATGATGTTTTTGGTTTGGGATGTAGTTTTTTTCCATCTTTTACAAAAAGCAATTTTTACAAAAAGCAATGGTTTATAGAAGGGGTTAAGGTATGTGCAAATGCAATAGCAAAGACGTGGAATCAACCTAAAGGCCCATCAGTGATAGACTGAATAAAGAAAATGTGGTACATATACACCATGGAATACTATGCAGCTATAAAAAGGAACAAGATCATATCCTTTGCAGGGACATGAATGGAGTCGAAAGTCTAATATTATCCTCAGCAAACTGACCCAGGAACAGAAAACCAAACACCGCATGTTTCACTTATAAGTCGGAGCTGAATGATGAGAACATGTGGACACACGGTGAGGAACAACACATACACTGGGGCCTATCAGGAAGTGATGGTGGGGAAATTAAATTAAATAAAATAAAAACTTTTTTTAAAAGTATGTGCAAATAGACGGGGGCATGTTTTAGACAGTGGCAAAGAAAAAAAGTCAAAAGACAAGGGGGAAGTCTTGAACTGTGTCATGGTTCATTCATTTGAGCTTTGACATATCAAAATCAAATAATTCCACACCAAGAAGTATTTATATTAGTAAACAATATATAACCGGCAACCACAAACCCATTTATAAACACTGTATCTAAATAATAATTTCCTACCTGTGTGCCCTGAAGCCAATACCTGCAAATGACATGTTGAAAGGAATAAAGGCAATGCGTCCAGGGCCTGTTTTGCTGTTTTTCCTACGACTCCACCAGAGCACAAGCCTCCTTCATGAACAGGAGCCCTACGCATTTCAATCAGCTGTCATTTCAAGGTGCCAGGAAACCAGATATTGGCCAGGATGTGAGGAGATTACCCCTTCTCCTGTCTAAGACAGATAACAGTACAATAGCTTCTTCACTCATGCATACTCAAAGGAAAAATCAAAAACCTTATGTCAGCTGGAATGAAGAGATGGAGGAGAGGGCTAGGAAAGGCTTCCATGAGACTGGAGCAGAAGGAAGCGGCAAGAAGAAAAGGCAACTAACTGCTCCTTGCTAAACCACCAATAGAGAGCTGCACCTGCGTGGAAGGGCAACCAATGACTCTCCCCAGCTCAGAACTCTAGGTGTGGATTCCTTCATTTCTTTTTTTTTTTTTTTTTTTTTTTTTTGAGACAGAGTCCTCTTCCCTCTGTCGCCCAGGCTGAAGTGCAGTCGTGCAGTCTCGGCTCACTGCAACCTCCACCTAGTTAAAGCAATTCTCCTGCCTCAGCCTCCCGAGTAGCTGGGACTACAGGCATGCGCCACCATGACAAGCTAATCTTTGTATTTTTAGTAGAGATGAGGTTTCACCATGTTGGCCAGGCTGGTCTTGATTTCTTGACCTCATGATCCACCTGCCTCGGCCTCCCAGAGTGCTGGGATTACAGGTGTGAGCCACTGCATCGGCCTCATTCCTTCATTCCTGAAGGAATTATCAGAGGAATGCAATACTGTTAGTAAAAGCATCTCTCACCTTCTCCTTTCTTCATGTTTCATTACCAGCATTGTTCTGAAAATTTATATTGCAAGAAAAAATAAAAAGGATGCAAGAAAACAAAATATTTAAAATAAAGAAAATGAGAGTGCTCATTTACTTTTGATGTTATAATAAACACTTGTAAAAAGACAAAGGGACAATGACATTAAAAGCACAGACTTAAAAGAATTTTACATTTTAAAAAACAGAAATTGTCGAAATATTTCAAAAGAGAAAAAAGTTTCCTTCTCGTCTTACACATTCCAGTTCATGAAGGCTTTTCTCATGTTTATTATCATTTGTATCTGTTTACAAGAGACTCATCCTTTAGACCTGTTAAACTATTCTTAAGCATCAAGAATGGTTTCAACACAATTCCCCAGTGAACTGAACTTTAAAAGTGGACAACCTTCTCTGTCAGGGAAGTCTCAAGGAGAAAGGGAATGACTCACTGTTGTTAATTGTGGTAGTTAGAAGACATGAAAACTTTTAAAAAGTGGAAGTGTACTCCATTTTTCTCTGAATATATGAGCTAGGTATAGATAATATGTAGAACATATGTACACGTATATGTTGAGTGATATGATATGAGCTACATGTGGAGGGAATATGTAATATGCATAAGTATTCTGTGGGCTGTAAAACGCATACCTTTCTTCCTCTCTAGCATTTTTCCTGTGTTATTGAATAACTTATTTTCTCAGCTAGCTTATATTCTTTTGTGTAAATACACCATACTTTATTTGCCGTTTCCCTTCTGATGAACATTTAGGTTATTTCCAGTGTATTAAGAGTAATAAAACTTGGATGAACATCTTTGTAGCATATCTATGTTCACATCAGATTGTTTTTTAGAAAAAAAAAGTTTAAAAAGAGAACAGTGAATATGAGGCCATAACTTTGATAGATATCATCAGCCTTCAAAAAGGGTATATCAATTTTTATTCTCATCAGCAGTACATGGAATTTCTAAAGATAATCATCTTAAAAGCGAAACAAAGATTGGCAAAAATCCAAAAACAAATTTGGACTAGATCATGTGGAAAGGTTCCCATCAAGCTAGAACGTTATTATCTTGTTGATGATAAACTCTGGCAAACGGAAACCCAGCGTGATTTCCCCTGCTGAGGGCTCCGGACTGCTCACAATTGCCATGGCCCTAAAGCTTCACTTCAGAGGCACCCCTGGAGCCCTGAGAAGCTCACCTTTGTCCTAGTGCCTAAGGAACTATTTGTTAGAAGGTAGTGTAGGAATCCACGAGCCAGAAATACTGTAGCACCAACTAGACAGTTTTAGGAACAAAGCATGTATACATTTCGCCCTGCAGACCCTGCTGAGAACTCTAGGGAATTATTGGGGGATTCAGCTGACTTTTCGCTATACACTAACAAACCCATCTTAGGGAAAAGGGGTGACTCACAGTGGCTCGTTCAGGAGGGGGACACACCTCTACACCTCATCTGTTTTTGCTTTTGTCCAGCTTTGGCAGGACCTTCTCTTC
Source organism: Ateles fusciceps (assembly GCA_036589455.1). Lineage (NCBI taxonomy): Eukaryota > Metazoa > Chordata > Mammalia > Primates > Atelidae > Ateles > Ateles fusciceps. The sequence goes on from JAZHEH010002229.1 coordinate 4,754,495, forward strand.
TGCTTCACGGCAAGGAACAGGCTTTGCCTTAAGCAGGATTTTCGGTTGTTTGCTTGCTTTTGCAAAAAGCAAGATGTGTTGCTGGAATCTGATTAAATTGTGGAACATCTCTCTCCCTTTTTCCTGCAGCTACTCTTCTGGTGATTAGTACAATTTCTTATGAATACAACTGACTCTAAATGCCTAGGGTAAGCCAACAAATATGTGAAAAACAAGGGAGAAGGAGCCATTCGAAGTGCTTATTGGTGGAAAGACAATTATTTCTTTGGAACACTTTATATTTTTTTAGCCAATAGGGTCATTTGGCAATCTGTGACATGCAAAATGTTCGCTCCCATTCAGTGAGTTCCCAGGACAGTTCTCAGTGGACTAGAATGAGCTGTCCTCTGAGGTTAATGGTCTCAGCATGTCAGGCCTTCGGGGGAGATATACTGATCAGAGCTCACCTTCATGGTTACTAATAAGAACACAGCACCAGGAACAGAATAGCTGCTTTCAGTGAGGTGGTAGCTCAAGAGACAGGGCTCAAAATCACTTGAACCCGAGAGGCAGAGGTTGCAGTGAGCTGAGATCATGCCACTGCACTCCAGCCTGGGCAACAGAGGCAATACCCAAGAACAGCTAGCACCGGGAATGCTGGAGTTGTACCTGAACTCCCTCCCACTTGAAGAATCTAGGCTTGCTGGACTCCACTCGGGCTCTGACCTTTCTCTGAAGCCAGTCTGAGGGGCAGAAAACAACTAGAAGCCTAGAGAAGGGCCTGAGGGCTTCCAATAAAAGAAACTAGGCCAAGAGTCAAACTCAGTGCTATGAGTGAGTTGTTCTTTGAGGTGGAGAGAAGAATACATCAATATCCAGAAGAAAGTTCCTCACTAGAGACAAAGCAAGCCAGCACCAAGCCCTCAGGAAAGCAAACAGAGCAAGGAGGAGAGTTTTAGGAGCCAGAAATCTAGGGGCCTCCCCTGCCTAAGCAGATACCAAAGACACTTCCCAAGAGGCTCCTCTTACCCAAGATGACCAGGGGAGGAGGGTGGGGTGTGCAGGGGGGTGGTGGGTGAGGAGTCCATGTAGAGGAAAGAGGAGAAGCAGCCCATGTTGGGAGGAAGGACCTGCTGATGAGGGTGCTGTGTGGATGAGGAGGAGGGTGTAGGGAGGAAGGACTTGCTGGTGAGGATGCTGGAGGGATGAGGGGGCATGTGGCAGCCGGGGGAGCTCAGGAAATGCAGAGAGGCAGGGAGATGTGATAAGCAGTTTTCAGCACCTCTCCGTGTGACACTTCGTAAACCCACTGCACCACTCCTACGTGAAAAACACTGCAGAGTTTTTGTGATGTTTGGAGGCATCTGGTGTTTATATGATGAGTGGAGCAGCAGAGCTGGGTCAGTTATTAAGAGGGCCTGGTTATTTCCTAGATCCACTGGCCTAAGCAGGCAATCAAGGAGGAGAGCCAGTTTCTCAGGGTAGCAGAAGAAGCCAGCGGGGATGAGGGTCTGTGTGAGGAGCAGGATGCCCAGGGGTAGCTGGCACCCAAGGGGTTCTGTGTGGTGCTCTTTTCCTGGTTCCTAGAGGGCTATTTCCAGGGCTGACATTGCCTGCCTCCAAAGACCTGCCCACGTTTACCCCTGGAAAAGTCCTGCTTCTTTTCTGCCCTAGTGACTTTCCACACATTCATTCACTCAACAATGATTACTGAGACCCTGTTACCGCAAGGTCCCTGCTGTAGAGAGTTGACAGCCCAGCTGAGGCTGGAGCAAGTATACAAATAACTCCAGAGCAAGGCAGAACAGGATGGCTGCCTTCAGAGAGAGGCAGAGGGCTTTGCAGTGCATAGGAGGCCCCTGTCTCAGAGATCAGGACTTCTGAAACTGGGTCTGCCCAACGTTGAGCCTCCGAGGACCTCATTGAACAAGACTTGCCTGCAGGTCCTGGCCAGCCTGTGCTCAGGAATGACTAAGGAGTGGAGCCTCAGCAACATCCTTCTCAAACCCAGACGTCTTCCTCCGACTTAAGCACAGCCTGAGGGCCAATCCCCTTGAATCACCCTTGGAAACAGACACCAGCCAAGGGAGCCGTCTCCTGGCGTTGATAAGGATCGGATTTAGGTCAGTATTCTAGTTCCCACTCTACAGAGGAATCTGACTGGAGGCCAGCTGTGGTCGATGAGTCATCCGGAACACAAGCAGCAGCTATTTCCGAACTAAATGGCATCTGATCTCCCTCCTCACCTTGAGTCCGGTGCCCTGGTCTCCAAAAAACACTTCCTCTGAGATCAAGCCAGGGAGAAGAGACACAGAGGCCTGAGCAGAGGGGAACGAGTCAGCATGGCTTCATCACTCCTGGTGCCAGGCAGGCGGCAAAGGAAAGTCTAGGATAGAGCAGGAAATTCTAGAAGATTCTAGAATTCTGGGTCCTGTTAATAGCCTGCCTCCATCCCTTTTTTACATCCTTCAATCCTCCTTCCTTCCTCCCTTCCTCCTTTTCTCCCTCCCTCCTTCCTTCTCCCTCCTGCCTTCCTCTTTTCTTCCTTCCTCCCTTTTCCTCCCTCCCTTCCTCCTTCCTTTGTCCTTCCCTCCTCCTCCTTCTTCCTTCCTTCCTTACTCCTTCCCTCCCTCCCTCCTTCTTCCTTCCTTCAATCCTTCCTTCCTCCCTCCCTTTCTTCCTCTTCCTTCTTCCTTCCTTTTCTCCCTCCCTCTTTCTTCCTTCTTTCCTCTTTCTTTCCTTCCTTCTTTTCTCCTTCCTTCCATCCTTCCTCCCTCCCTTCTTCCTCTTTTCTTGTTTCCTTCCATCCTTTCTCCCTCCCTCTTCCCTTTCTCCCTCCCTTTCCTTTTCTCCCTCCCTTTTGCTTTCTCCCCTCCCTCTTCCTTTCTTCCTTCTTTCCTCTCCTTCCTCCCTCCTTTCTTTCTCCCTTGCTCCTTCCTTTTTTATCTTTTTTCCTCCCTTCCTCCCTTCCATTCTTTCTTCCTTCCTCTCTCCCTCCCTCTTTTTCCTTCCTTCCCTCCCTCATTCCTTTCCTCCCTCCTTTTTTCTTTCTTCTCACTTGGAACACCTATTATATGTAAGCCATGTACTGTGTTAGACACCAAATCAGAGATGATCTTTTCTATTATGTAAAAGACTGAAAATAAAGACTGATATATATTGATTCTTACTATTTGCCAGGTACTGTTATAAGCACTTTACATATATTAATTCTTTTAACCTTCACCACAATAGTATCTGCGGTAGAAGGCAGATAGTATGATTATCTCCATTTTGGAGAAGAGACATCTGGCTGATCATGGAGAGATGAAATAACTTGCTCAAGAAAAACCGTGTATAAGCAGTGTCCCCTTTCTGTACTGATTCACACTGTTGGAAGGAGATTCTGGAAGCTGGCATGACTACTTCCCAATGGGAAAGGAGTATCATTTCTTACCTACTGTGTGCTAGACACTGTGTTAGTCCCCTGACTCCCTGACCCTCTGTGTTGGCCACCCCAGCTGACCTTTGGAAGGTCCCAGGAAAGGGAGCTCCACTCTCCCCTAGGGGTCCAGCCCAGGAGCTCCCTCTCAGCAGTGCCGCTGCCAGAGTGGTGCCCTGCTCAGCTCCACTGTGCCGTGATACACTCCTCCAGAAGCCAACACCTAGTGTCTGCCACTGTGCATAGGACAGGCCCCTGACTTGGATATACAGAGCAAGCAGGCAGACACCCTGCTCCCATGTCCGTGCCTCCGCTTCGGTCATCATGATCCTGATGCTGGACTTCGGCATCACCACAGGGGCACCCTAGTGAATCCGGAGGGGCCAGGGGATGAGTCCGGAAGCCCAGTGGTCCCACCTCCCAATGTCCTGTCTCCAGCTGGAGTTACTCAGCCTTGGTGTTCCTCCCTAGAGAAAGAGGAGAAAGCTTCATGGGACCCTAGTAGGACCTGAGGCATGTTGCTGCCTGGGGAAGAAGAGACATGTGAGGTTCTTGTTTTCCTGCCCTTGCACTTGGAGTTATTGAAAGGATATCAATGATCCCTGCCAGGTGAGGGGAAAGAGCTGCCCAGTGCCTGGGAGTCCACTTCTTGGCCATCATTAGGCGTTCTCTCCCCTCCTGTTGGACACACCAGTGCTTACCTCACTTGGAAGGCTTCTGGATATTGTGGACTGATGTATTGGGGTGAAATTCCACAACTGGGTCCTGCAGCCATTTAAGTGATTATTTTTAAACACCAGTAACTATGAAAATAATTTGTTATTTTCACTATTTAATACTGTGAAGGACTATTAAACAGTGTTGATAGTTCAGAGTGAATGAATTAAAGTGGTCTATTTTATGACTGTTGAAAACCATAGCTGGATTCAACATTTTTAAATTTATTCTGAACACATTAATTAAAGGTCTTCACTTAACTTACATGAATATAATTTTAACAGTATTTTTCAAACCAGGTGGATTATGACCCATGAATGTATCGTAATAAAACAAATTTAGTTGATAACAATCAGTGTCTTTTTTTTTTTGCAGTGAAACAATAAAACAAAACAAAAAACAGAACAGAATGGATAGAATAGTGTGCTCACATGTGGTAAGAGTGATAGTTAATTAACTAGTTTAATCAGTTATATATCTGTTTGTGTGGATATATACACACCATATGTTTATACAAATGTGTATATGTATCATTATCTATACACATGCACACACATGCATACACATTTGTGTGTAAAAGCTGTGATGTAAAATGTATTTTTGCCAATTTTTAAAATTGATACGTAATTCACAAATCATAAAATTCACCCTTTTTAGTGCATGACTTTTGACAAATGTAAAATGTATTTCTGACTATGTCAAAAAGTGAGAAAACCACTTAAATCAAGAATCTACTTAATTAACTGGAGATACTCATGAAAGAATTTTTTAAAGATCTTTGTAGGCAGTGACAGTTGTAACATCTAGAATGATAATTTCATATACACCCCAAATTTTAAAGGCAAACAGAACCTAGGAGATTATCCAGTCAATGGTTTTCTAAACTTTCTTTAGCCATAACGTCTCTTTTATAAACCAAATCTAACATAGGACCCCAACAAATAAAAGTAGAGTTGCTTTGCAGAGAACGAGAAACAGTTTGGGCTGATTATAGGCTGCGCCTTTGAGAGTCCAAAGCAGGAGGATTGCTTGAGACCAGGAGTCTAAGACCAGCCTGGGCAACATAGTGAGCTCACATCTCTACAAAAGAAATAACTTTTAAAAATTAGTCAAGTGTGATGGTGCACACCTGTGGTCTTAGCGGTTCAGGAGGCTTAGGTGGAAAGATAGCTTGAGCCCAGGAGTTCAAGGCTGCAGTGAGCTGTGATCACACCACAGCACTCCAGCCTGGGCAACAGAGCAAGATCCTGTCTCTTTTTTAAAAGAAAAGAAAAGTATACAGCTGGAAAACTGCCAGTGGGGTCCAATTCTTTCAGGCCCAAATAGGGAAACTGAAGCCGGAGGAGACTTAGTGACCACTCAAGGTTGGCTGCTTCTTACTGGAAGAACTGGAGTTTAAAATCAAGTTGTCGGCTACAGTTTAAGACAGTTTCCATGCTCTGTTAGTCTCAAGGGAATCATAAGTAACACTTAACTCTAGCAAATGGATTGATGCCTTCTTAGAATTTTGCAGTGGGACCATAGATATTTATATACCCCTGCATGGGAATGAATAGACAGAAGACCCTGTGGATGGCAGATGTGTGAACCAATCCAAGTAGGGCAAGAAGAGGCTATTCATGCTACCCCGGCTGGAACTCTGTACCAGAACGAAGAGTAACAAACCTCCAGAATCTGAGAAATCAGGTGGGCCCAACATAGCTACCCTCTTCCTGATGATGGGCCCAGGCCTGTCTGCTTTCTCATTCTAAAGGGCCATGGCTGGGCCCTAGCCCTGGGGGTTGCAATTTCAATACAGCCCCTGGGTGGTCGGAGAAACTGGCCATTTTTACTTCTTTCTTACCTAGGATTCCTCTTTTTCTGTGGTTTGCATGTGAGGAGTTAGGAGGAGGCAGGGAGTATAAAACTTACGCTCCTGGTATGTGAGCTCTGCATCTGTTCCCTTCTGTATCTACTCAGCACACCCACTTCAGTATCCAGACTGCTGCTGAGATCACAAAACCCAGTCACTCTTGAAAAGTCTGCCATACCAGACTACCACAAATTGTCATTAAATGCCCCATCCGATTCCCAGCCACATCAGTGAAAAAGCAAAAAAGAGAGTGGGGTTGGGATAAGAAGAGGCTTATATCAGAATAGACACCATCACACATCGCTGAGGAGACGCTTGGCTTTGATGAGCAAACTGTTGCACAGTACATTCTTAGAAGATGACAAGGAAGACCTATTTAATAAGTAAAACCTGAAAAAATCAGCCCAGTTCCTTTTTCCAGCTCCTGTAATACTAAAGTTAAGACAGTTAGGTACCAAATAATCTCATCCAGATATTATGCTGATACCCTCAAAAGAGGAATAGGGGGTCAGAGGTCAAATGACCCATCCTTTTATCTGTATATTATTTATACAGTATTGTTGCCATTGATACGTGAGGGAGTCTTACCTCTCTTTGTTGGAAGAATTATTGGCACTATTTTTTGGAGGGGGGGGGGAATGTGAGATTTGAGTTTTTAAGTGGGGCTTGGGCAATTTTCTAAGTAACTCAGAATAGGTTATTATGACCTAACTCCAGGGTGAAGCTTTAAATTGTTGGAATTCTCAAAACAGTAATGCATGCTCATATGCCAGTACACCATTAACTTCCTGGATGATTTTGTCTATGTGAGTTTTGAAATAGGCATTCCCACCACATCCCATTCTCAAAAAGAAGTGTTTACTTAAGGAATATCCGTACTCATATGGTCAAGCAGAAAACTCCTGATTTGAAAAGAAGTATGGGAAGTTTGGTTTTTCGAGCAGTGTAGGGTGGGGGCAGCTGTTGAAACACAACAGAGCACACAGAGCACATAGGACTGATGGAGATGAGTATGAAAAATGAAAAGTAGAAGCAACATGGAGTGCTTAAAATTAAGGGGAAGCAGTTGAGATGGCAATCAGTAACTCCCCTTCAGTAAGCAGAAGTTAACAGGCATGAGGAGGTGATGACCTCCCAAGAACCAAAAACTCCTGAGGTAACCTGCATGTGAAAAAAAAAGATTTAGTGGTCTTTAACAATATTCGTTAACTATTTGACTTTGTACACAATATTGCGTTAAACAGAAAGTAGATATTTTAAAAACAGACAAATATTTATTGAGCACTTGTGATATGGTTTGGCTGTGTCCTCACCCGAAATTCATTTTGAATTTCCACGTGTTGTGGGAGGGACCCTGTGGGAGGTAATTGAATCATGGCGGCAGGTCTTTCCCGTACTGTTCTCATGATAGTGAATAAGTCTCATGAGAACTGATGGTTGTATAAGGGGAAGTTTCCCTACACAAGCTCTCTCTTTGCCTGTTGCCATCCATGTAAGATGTGACTTGCTCCCCCTTGACTTCCACCATGATTGTGAGGTCTCCCCAGCCATGTGGAACTGTAAGTCCAATAAACTTCTTTTTCTTCCCAGTCTTGGATATGTTTTATCAGCAGCATGAAAATGGACTAATAAATTGGTACCCGCATCACATTTATTCTAAAAGTGACCACATGGTTGGGAGTAAATCACTCCCTAGCAATTGCATAGCATTTCATAGGTTTAAATGAAATATTGGTTGGCTGTTTGTTTGTTATTTTCCTCCCTTATTCCTTCCTGTCTCCATTGTATAACACAATTATTAGTATAAAAAAAGCTTTTAATATCCATTTGTAGACTGCATTCTAGCCTGGGCAATAGAGCGAGATTTCCGTTCTCTCTTCCTTTTTCTTTTTCCTCTTCTTTTTCTCTGTATTTCATTCTTTTTTTCTTCCTTCTTTCTCTTTTTTCTCTTTAAAAAAAAAAAAATTGAATACCGTTGTTTAAGGGTGGTAAGTGCTGAGGTACACAATGAGTATAGTAGAGATGAGAACCAGCATTTGCTGAGAGTTTTTTTTTTAATTATGAAATGATGTTGAATTATGTTGAATGATTTTTTAGCATCAATTTATATGATCATATAAATATCTTTAGGCTGTAGACAGGGTGGATTACATTGATTGATTTACAAATGTTGTAACAAGCTTGCATGCCTGGGATAGAAAATAAATAAATAAATAAATAAATAAATAAATTGGTACCAATAGAGTGGGGCACTGCTAAAAGATACCCAAGAATAAGGAAGTGGCTTTGTAACTGGGTAATAGGCAGAGGTTGGAACAGTTTGGAGGGCTCAGAAGAAGACGAGAAAATGTGAGAAAGTTTGGAACTTCCTAGAGACTTGTTGAATGGTTTTGCCCAAAATGCTAATAGTAATATGGACAATAAAGTCCAAGCTGAGGTGGTCTCACATGGAGATTAAGAACTTGTTGGGAACTAGAGCAAAGGTGACTCTTGGCATTTTGTCCCTGTCCTAGAGATTTGTGGAACTGAACTTGAGAGAGATGATTTAGGGTGTCTGGTGGAAGAAATTTCTAAGCAGCAAAGCATTCAAGATGTGACTTGGATGCTGTTAAAGGCACTCAGTTTTATAAGGGAAGTAGAGCATAAAAGTTTGGAAAATTTTCAGCCTGATAATGCAATAGAAAAGAAAATCCTGGCCAGGCACGGTGGCTCATGCCTGTAATCCGGCACTTTGGGAGGCCGAGGTGGGTGGATCATGAGGTCAGGAGATCAAGGCCATCCTGGCTAACACGGTGACACCCCGTCTCTACTGAAAATACAAAAAATTAGCTGGGCATGGTGGCACACACCTGTAGTCCCAGCTATTTGGGAGGCTGAGGCAGGAGAATCACTTACTTGATCCCAGGAGGCAGAGGTTGCAGTGAGCTGATATCGTGCCATTGCCCTCCAGCCTGGGTTACAGAGTGAGACTCTGTGTAAAAAAAGGAGAAATTTAAGCTGGCGGCAGAAATTTGTGTAAGTAACAAGGAGCTGATTGTTAATCACCAAGACAATGAGGAAAACGTCTCCTAGACATGACAGATTTCTTCACGACAGCCCTTCCCATCACAGGCCTGGAAGCCTATGAGAAAAAGATGGTTTCCTGGGCCAGGCCCAGGGTCCCCATGCTGTGTGCAGCCTAGGGACTTGGTGTCCTATGTCCCAGCTGCTCCAGCAGTGGCTGAAAGGGGCCAACGTAGAACTTGGGCTGTTGTTTCAGGGGATGTAAACCCCAAGCCTTGGCAATTTCCATGTAGCATTGAGCCTACAACTGCAGAGAAGTCAAGAATTGGGGTTTGGGAACCTTTACCTAGATTTTGGAGGATGTATGAAAACACCTGAATGCCCAGACAGAAGTTCGTTGCAGGGGTGGAGCCCTCATGGAGAACCACTACTAGATCAGTGCAGATGGGAAATATAGGGTCAGAGCCCCCAGAGTCCCTACTGGGGCACTGCCTAGTGGAGCTGTGAGAAGAGGGCCACTGTCCTCCAGACCCCAGAATGGTAGATCCATGGACAGCTTGCACTGTGTGCCTGGAAAAGCCACAGACACCCAACACCAGCCCATGAAAGCAGCTGGGAGGGAGGTTGTACCCTGCAAAGCTACAGGGGCGGAGCTGCCTAAGACCATGGGAACCCTGCTCTTACATTGGCGTGAGCTGGATGTGAGACATGTAGTCAAAGGAGAGAATTTTGAAGCTTTAAGATTCAGCTGCCCCGCTAGATTTTGGATTTTCACTGGGCCTGTAGTACCTTTGTTTTGGCCAATTTCTCCCATTTCAAACAGCTGTATTTACCCAATGCCTGTACCCCCATTGTATCAGGAAATAACTAACTTGCTTTAGATTTTACAGGCTCATACACCACTTTTGAGCGGCTAAAATGAGTTAATACTTTGAGGGATAGTTGGGAAGGCATAATTGGTTTTTAAATATGAGGACATGAGATTTGGGAGGGTCCAGGGGCAGAATGATATGGTTTGGCTGTGTCCCTACCCAGATCTCATACTGAATTCCCATGTGTTATGGGGGGGGGACCCACTGGGAAGTAATTGATTCATGGGAGCAGGTCTTTCCCTTGCTGTTCTCATGATAGTGAATAAGTCTCACAAGATGTGATGATTCTCTAAGGGGGGAGTTTCCCTGCACAATCTCTCTCGTTGGCTGCTGCCATCCATATAAGACATGACTTACTCTTCCTTGCCTTCCACCATGATTGTGAGGCCTCCCCAGCCACGTGATACTGTAAGTCCGTTAAGCCTCTTTTTTCCCCAGTCTCATGTATTTCTTTATTAGCAGTATGAAAACAGACTAATACAACTTGTCACTGTGAATGTGTGTGTACAGGCCAATGTGAAGTGCTGAGGGAGACCCAAATCAGCACAAGGATAAGCCAGTGTCCCCAGGAGTGTACAGATGCTCAGACATGGTGAAATCTATTAAAACCACATTCAAACCTGACACATATCTCTCAGCTGACTTGGAATAGCGATGTGGGATTTTTGCATTTTGTATCTCCAACATGTAAGAGAATTACATAGTGGTTATAAGTTCAGGCTTTTGAATAATTCATACTTGGCTTTCAATCCCTGCTTGGCCAATTACTCACTCTGTGACCTGCGACATTTTATTTATCCTCTCTTAGTCTCAGTTGCCCCATCTATGAAATGAGATAACAACAATCTCACAGAACTTTTGAGAGTAGAAAATGAGATTATTTATATAAGACAGTTAACATTAAATAATACATAGTAAGTGCTGAAAAATGTGTGCAATTATTCTATTTGTTTTAGTTACTATGTATATAATAAATGTTGTTGGTGAACTTGATGAAACATACAGAAGTATTATTTTGTAGTAAAAAGATCCTCTTTAATATACAATACATAATTCTTTTGCTTGAAGCTTATTGAGGTTAATTTTTCCAAACAAGGAAATGACTTATTGGCTTATTGTACAGTCATCACTAGAGTCTTGGAAGACTCTTAGTTTTCCTGTAAGAGGCATATATTGTGGAGGGGTACCACTAGAGGGCTCTGCAGGGACCCTAAATACCTTTTCCTTGGCTGTAGTGATGGGAAAGAAACCCTGAGAAGCCCTGACCTTTTGGAGATCAGGGCCATTCCATTCATTACAGCTGTTCAAGAGGTCAAGTAGTAACAGGAATCCCACAAGAGCAATCCTAGGAGTAGGAGCCACTTCTGCCAGAGATCTGGGGGTTGCAGGTGGACGTCATCGGAAACAACTGGTAGGTGCTGAGTTAGGAAACCCTGTTGCTTGAATTTCACTCTCCCTTTGTACCACTCCACAGAGCTACCCTTGTGGAGAATTGAATGACATAATACAATGAAATTTTAACTTTGAGACAGGAAACCAGGTAGTATTGAAGGTTCTGAAATTCTGGGCAAGACCTAACCAACAATAGCAACAAAACACACCTTGAATCTCAACTGTTGGGCGTGTGTAAAGGAGATGAATATAAGGCCCTTGGCATTCTGGGGCTGCATGAGTCCTGTGTGTCCTACCTGCAGGGATGATGGTAGGTCACCTCTGACGATGCGCTGCCTTGGGGTAAATGCCCCTCCGGACTCAGTGATCATTCAGGGATTGTGCTGGCAAATGATGCGGTAGGTATAACACAGCTTTTTAACAAGCACCATCGGCCAATAGCTTACAGCTGTGTCTGAGTGCGAGCAGTGAAGCCGGTGCCTGCAAAGGCAAATGTCAGACCTGCAGCTGAAGCAAGAACCTGGGAGCTGGGCGGTAAAGGAGCTTTCCTGCTTCCCGGGCAGCTTTGTATCTCCAGACTGAGGCAGTGGGGTGGGAGCAGAAATCACTTCAGGCTTTTGTTTTCTTGCGGCTGTTTTGCTTCTGTGGTGTTTGCATTTTGTTGCCCCCCTCTCCCTACTCCATCCCGTTAAAAAAAAAAAAAAAAACAGAGCTATCCACGGGGCCAAACAAGATAATGTGCCTCTAGACTCAAGAAGTGAATGCCAGCCTTGGGAAGCTTTGCTTTTTTCCAGCTCTCCCTGTGAAATAATTCAGGACTTTGCCCAGTGACGAGTCAACTCTCAATCCAAAGTCAAGCACTCCCTTTTTTTAAACTTCTGCAACACGGAGGCTTAAGTTCTCAGGGTCTCTCCTCGCAGGCGCTGGTCCTTTTAAAGGGCTCTTCAGGGAGGTGGTGGCCAGAGGCTGCAGTCAGGACCTGGCTGGGAGGAAGAGAGGGACGAGGGCTGCGGGGGCTGGGCGTCCCGGGGAGGAGGGCGGAGCAGGTGAGCTGCGGGGTGGGAGCAGGGAGTGCACTTGTACGTGACGTTGGAGTTTGCAGCAACCTCGAAGTAGGAGGCTGTGCGCGCGTGTGTGGAGTGGCTGCGCGGCCGGGGAGGATGTGCGCGGCAGGGCGGCCGCCGCAGTGAGCAGCGCGGCGACCGGAGCCCGGCGGGCAGCCGGGGAGGCCGCGACTGAGAGGGGCGAGCCGCTGGTGCTCCCGGGCGGAGGAGGGACGCGTCGGCCGTGGGCCCGGGAGAGGCGCGCTCCAGCCGGCCCCAGGATGTAGGCGATCGGCGGCAGCACTCCTGCAGGCGGCCGGCTCATCATGAAGAAGCACTCGGCCCGGGTGGCCCCGCTCAGCGCCTGCAACAGTCCGGTCCTGACCCTCACCAAAGTGGAAGGTAACGCGCGGCCGCCTCGCCGGGGGTCCCTGCACCCCAGCTGGGGGATGCTGCCACCCTGAGGCGGGCTGCCTGGCTGCGGGGCGCCGGGGCGGGGGATGGCTGCTCCCCCAGGACGCGGCTCCGCAGTGCAGCGCACCGCCGCCTGCGTGGGGGGGGACCTGGCAGCTTCGGGGGCTGCCCTGAGCTCCCTGGCGAGCAGGCAAGAGCTGCCGCGGCGAGCGAGCAGCCGGTTCCCCCAAGCCTCTCCTTCCGGGCAGCACCCAGCGCATCTGGCAGCAGCTGCACCCTCACCTCCATCCCAGCTTGTCCTGGGGCTCTTGCCTGCTCGGCAAGAGGGGGGTCGTCCTGCCGCTCCCAGTGTCCCCCCCACCACACGCACACTTGAGTTGCCCGGGTATGGTGCTCTGTGTCTCACCCCCAGGCCGGCCAGAGGTGCTGCCCGTGGCTGGTGGAGGCGGAGAGGGCTGCAGCGGGCTAAGGAGATGTCTCTCCTGCCTGTTCCGAAGCCTTTCCGGCCACCAGCCAAGCGACTGCCCTGCTCGGTGGGAATGGGCGGGGCGCACAGGTGAGGGAAGAGCCAGCACCAGCCTGTAAACAGGCTCTTTCCCCGGCCCTGGAGAGGGATCCGAGAGGCCCCCAGAAGGGTCCTCCTCCCCGTGTTGGCCTTTCTGCATGGAACTGCTCCACCCAGGAAATGTGAGCGAGAGGGCAGGGGGAAGAAGCAGCCACCGAAAGAGCTTCCTCAGACACAGCTGGCTTCTGCTGGCCTAAGGGGCCTTGCTTTCCAATGGAGAAGGGGGCAGAGGGACCACTCCCAGCTCTTAACTCCTCCTCCCAGGAGGCAGAGGTAGAACGACTAACTCCCTCTCCCAGGAGCAAGCCACCTTGGCTAGGTGAGGCAGGCAGACCACCCCTTGGTCCCAGGAGCTGCCCTCTAGGTGCTTGTCCTGAGCTAACAGAGCCCATGAGCACCAGCAGTAAGTGAAGGGCAGCTATGGGCTCCAACAGAGCCTGGCTTCTGCCCTTCCCCCGGAGCCCAGACTTCTCTAGGCTTCTATGGACCCTGCTTCCATTCATGGGTTCTTGTTTATTACAATAAATCTCAGAATCAGCAAAGACAAGACAGAGGCTGGCTTGGTAATTGTACACTCCAAGCTCAACTGTACACACAGGCCTGCCGGCAGCTGTCCCAGTCCTATGGCGCCCATCCTACAGAGGGGCACTGTGAGGCCCAGCAAGGTGGGTTAACTTGTCCTAGACCCACAGTTGGTAGGTGACGAAGCAAGAATGGAATCCTGGGCTGTCTGATCCAAAACTCATGCATTTTTTTCAGAACATCAGTTTGTACTCAACTGTAACTACTTACCTATTTCTTATCATTTTCTATCTTTGGGAGGTTGGGTTTTCTTTTCTTCTTTCGGCTGTCTTCTCTCCTGCATCCCAACCTCAGGAATGACTTGGTATCAGTCATCTACACCTGAGTTTAGTGCGCGTGCTGCCTCTTCCAGGGGTGTTTGTATTTCTCAGCCTTCTCCCAGACGTTGCCCACATGTATGTGTGAGTTGGGGGAAGAGAAGGGTTGGCTGTTTATTTCTCTGAGGGAAGCAGGGAGTGAGTGTCTGCTCACTCACAGGGTCCTTTGGAAGCTGCCCCACTCCTACCTGCTGGTAGAACAGATTGCTTCTGCTCTGCAGCAGCAGGGGTCTCCCTGGGACACTCCCAGCCCACCTTGGGCAGGACAGGTTTGAACTGCACTGGAGGTGGGGCTGGATGCGGTTGGTGGGACTACCTGAACTGGGTACTGTGGCCTCAGAGGTGCTGCAGGAGGCAGTGAGTGGCATGCGAGGCACAGGTACTTCCCTATGGTCAAGCCTGGAGGTTGCCTTCAGGGAATGAAAATGAGAATTATCTCCCTCTAACCACCCCCTTCAAAAAAAAAACCCTTAGGGCTGCTGGCAAATGAGCTTTGAGTCTCCTGTGCATACACACCAGCAACTGCCTCACCATGGGCTGGGCTTTGGAACCAGCATTCCCTCATAAACGCCTGTGGATAATGGAAATGTGTAATGAACTAAGAAATGGTCAGATGGAGGATCGAGACTGGGCTCTGCCCCTTTTCCGTTGGATTTGTGTAAATCAGAAACACTGCCTCCATTTCCTCAAATGTAAGAGAGAAGGAACAACCTACTTCAGTAGCTGTGAGAAAATGCGGTAAGGTAGAAATAGCTGAAAATGTCTAGCAAGCCCCCCGTGGCATTTTGCGTGGGATACCTATGAGTATTCCATGCAAAATTGTGCCCATCGGGGCCTGATAAAACCTGCCCTTGGTGTGCCTGACTCACATAGAGCTCTTTCTCTCTGCCTGTTTTTTTCCCTTGGTGTTTTTATTCAGTTTGGCTTTTGGTCTATTTTTTGGAAACCATTTGCATCTTCTGCGCCGGTTTTGGAAGTGTTGAATCATTTTGTTTTAACTCGAATGCACAGGGCAAGGTGGTCCCCGTGCTGTGGGTGTTTCTGTATGGATGGCAGACAGGCTACAGGGATGGAATGCAGCCAGCGAGGAATATTTATTAGCTTGCAGAGTGTGTCATCTAAGGGGAGGCAAGAAGGCACCAGCATGTGGTGCATATAAAACCAAAATAGAAAAGGCATTGCTTGGTTAAACTCAAACACAGGAAGATGGGCAAGATGACTTCATTTACTCAACGAATACTTAACCCAACCCTACTCTGTGTCCTGTGACAATTTAGCAAGGCCCTGGAAATGCAAAAGGAACAAGGCTAGCTTCATTCACTTAAGGGTGTTTTAGTCTAGGGGAGAAGAGACATACAGATGGATAGATAAACTATCAAATGCAAAGTAGTAAGTTCTGGTACTGAACTAAAAGCAAAATGTCACAGGGGCACTGAGAGTTGAACAATCTGAGGAGGTGTTCCTGAGGAGGAGGCCTTCATGAGGAGGAGAGTTTCTACAGAGGAAGCCTTTCTGAGGGGAGCCTTTCTGAGCGGGAGGCTTTCTGAGGAGGCCTTTCTAAGAAGAGGCCTTTCTGAGGAGAAGATATTCCTGAGGAGAAGAGACTTTTCTGAGAAGGAGGGCTTCTAAGGAGAAGGCCTTCCTGGGGAGGAGGCCTGAGGAGAAGGGACCTTTCTGAGGAGGAGGCCGTTCTAAGAAGAAGGCCTTTTTGAGGAGGAGGCCATCTAAGAAGGAAGCCTTCCTGAGGAAGAGATCTTTCTGAGGAAATATTCCTGAGGAACAGGGTTTTCCAAGGAGACATTCTGAGGAGGAGGACTTCCGAGGCATTGCAACTGAGGCTGGGGGGATATGAGAAAGCTTGTTGGTACAAAGGGGAGGAGAGGCAGTTTCAGGCAGAGAGAACAGTGAATACAGAGGCTCGGCCTGTGAGGAAAGCGGGGCTGGGCCTTAGATAGGGGTTAACGCTTGAAAAGTGCTTTCTGGCAAGATTGATGGCATCTGTCACGTCTGACAACAGACCTTGTTTTCACAGATCCTTTGCTTGGCTTTCCTTTCAGAAGCAGAGCACTGATGAGCAGCACGTCTCTAATGGAGTAGTGCTGACTAGGATCCTCCATGCTCACAGTCAGCTCACTCATGTTCAGTGAAATTACATTCAGTAGGAATCAATAGTGGAGAACAGTACAGGGAATTCCCCCCAGGAGGCCTGCAGCCTCTTGTTGTGGAAAGGGGGAGGGCTTTGGGATTAGATGGACTGGGTCTACCCAGCTCTCACACTGGGTGAGTGATTTCTGGCTAATGAGTAAAGCTCTCCAGGAATCAGTTCTATCCTAGGAAAAAAGCGGTGATGATATGTTGCTCTTAATATTCAACAAATAGTTTTTGCTAATGAATGTCTACTATATCGCAGGTACTACGCTAGGAGAGATTGTTCCATTATGTCTATTTTTTTCCCTAAGCAGTATTGTTATCCAACTTTATAGATAAGGAAACTGAAGCTTAGGAAATCATTCACAGAAGGTCCTATAATTAGAAAGCAAGGATCCCAGGCTTCAAATCTGTATCTACCTGGTTGCAAGACCTTTGCACAACTGCGTTTCATCTGAGCAGGAGAGAGAATTATATCAGCTCATGGCACTTTGTAGATCCTCAATAAATGCTCCTTAAAGCTCCCATTGTAATCTAACTAATATAACTCAGTGGTTTGGACCCCCATGGGGGCTCACAGGACCCATGGCTGTGTGTCATATTCTTAGTGCCTCTGCTTTGGGAGTGTTGGGTGGTCTCAGCTGCCCCTGGAGTAGGTCTGGCTACCTTGTTCCTGTCAACGGCATAAGACTGTTATCCTGGAATACTCAATTAACGGTATGTGAAGACTCAAGATGCTGGCCCTGTCCAAGAGGATTCTTGAGAAGTATACTGCCAAAGAGTTTTCCCCACTCCAAAATATTTCCCTGGTTGGCTAGCCCTAGGGCTGAAACTTAAGTGACAACAGTCATTCATGTAGTGATCAGATAGTTTACCTAATATATGCAGGAGAATGAACCGGATGTTTGGGAGGATTCTCAGAGGAATGAGATATAATCCCTGATCCAACAGAGCTTCCAAAGGAGTGAGAATGTCAGAAAGCATGCAAATACAGATTGCCTGCTGGCTGAAACGCAATGTTTTTGATTCTGTGGAAGGAGTATAAAGTAAATGCTGCATTTCAGCTGAGGGTGAACTCACTTCTGGCTGGAACGCACATGGCCCCTATGCAGGACTCCTGCTTGCCATCATTACTCCCTTCTTTGCCAAAATGACCTAACCTGACAGGATACTCTTTCCTGCTGACCCTGGAAGTGGCCTCACAATTCTTGTCACCACATTCCAGGTGATGGCTAAACATTTATTGGAACTGCTTTTCCTGGGAGCACGGTCAGGACGGCATAGTAGAGGAGGTTGCCTCTGCCCTGGGCTGTCAGAGGTGGGAGGTGAGAACACAGCATTTCCTGACAGAGGGAGCCAGACAAAGGTGCAGAGCCAGGAGAGGGTGGCGCTGGGAGAGCAGCAGGCAGGCTACTGGGCCAGAGCAGAGTGATCAGAAGAAGCAGCATGAGGGGAGTTTAAGCTAGACCATGCGCAGACGCTGAGGCATCCTGAACGCTGGACACGGAAGAGGATTGAAACAGGGGGGGCCAGAGAAGAGATGAAACACCATCTGAGACTGAGAAAGAGAGTCATGGGCAGCAGTGGTGTTCAAACTGGGTTATGAAATCTCTTTTATCAATCACAATAAGTAGTTCTTAATAAAGGAATTCAAGTAGAATAAAAACTGCCAATGTCTATCGAATGAAATAAGAGTCATAGTGGATCCGAGACTTTCAGGGGCGAGTGTGTGTGCTCACGTGTACGTGCTCTCATGTGCATATCATATTGAAGGTATAGTGAAAAATGTTAAAAACCCCCGCTGGAAAGTATCCAGTGGCGACAAGGAGACATGTTGGGGAGTGACAGCAGCAGTCCATGCATGAGCTCGTGGTAATAACCGTGGTAGTAACATTTCCTTCCTCCTCGCCACAAGCGAGCCCTTGACCTGGGTTACCTCATTCAGTCCTCACAACATGCCTCTGCAGTGGGTCCTAACGTAATCTCCACCGTGCAGTGAGGATTTGGATTGCAGGGTGATCAGGTAATTCATTCTTCAAGACAACTGCCATGTGGTATGCCCACGTCCTCACCACTGTACCATCTGATGGCAAGGACAAGGACAGGAGGGAGGAGGAGTCCCCAGGCCATGGGGAGAATGTGGGTAGGAAGGCTGAAAAGAGCCATCAAATATGGCTTTGAAGATTTTGCCTGAACAATTCTGAGAATGGAGATGCCATTAGCTGTAACAGCGAAGATAGGAGGGAAAACACATCTGGGAGGGAGAGATGGGGGAGTCACCTTTAGAGAAGTTGAGTTTGAGGCCAATGCCTGCAAATGCAGGTGTGTAGCAGGCAGGAAGGTAGCAGAAACCAATCAGGTGATTTGGAAGTAAATGGGCAAGCACAGAATCCCGGAGGCCGTGCACATTTAGGAGATAAGGGAGGCAGGAGAGAAGTTTGACCGGCCAGACCAGAGAACTCAGATAGTATGGTGGCATGGAGACCACCAGAAGAAAACCGAGAAGAAAGAGGGAGAGTGATGTGTCAGATGCAGCGAAGAGAGGGGTGATTTTTGTGGAAACAGTTTTAAGCAGGTGCTGGTCTGCAAGCCAGATTGTAAGGGTGGTTGGGGGCATTACTGGGTGCTTGGTTAAAGTGTTTGACAGTGAGGAAGGTTTGAGAAGTTACACTGTCTTAAGGGGGAAGAAGATAATTTTGAGAGAGCCAGGCTGATTCCAGGGCAGGTCTGAGGTTGCCCCAGAGGGAAACGATCCAACAATTGATGCCACAATGGCCTAGAGGAGGCAGCGTACCACGGGAGGACCACAAGACAGAGAAAGGGAATGATCAGCTTTGAAAAGGAGCAGAGAAAAGTGTAATGAGCAGAGACACAGAGAAACATGAAGATGCGGAGGAGGGAAGCTGAGGGAGCTGTGCTGGTGACTTGGTAATGCAGGAAGTGTCGTCGTTCGCCAAAAATGATGGATGGGGATTGAAGACTTGAAGAGGTGGGAAAGGGTTCAGAACAGCTCTGTTGGGACAGCCAAGAAGAGATTTAATTCTTAAAAGCCTTTTTGGCGCATAATACATTTCCATTGGTTAAGACATTGTGTAGTTCAGGAGAAGGGTCTGGAGGGAAGAACACTGGGTGATGTGTTGGGACACTCAAGTGTCATTTTCTGCTCCTCCATTAGCTATTGAGTATATTGGACATGTCGCCTGGCCTCTTGCAGCCTGGGCTTCTCCTTCTGCAAAGAAAGGAGACTAGAATAGATCTTCCATTGCCTCTTTCAGCAGGAACATTCTATGAGTCTATGAAGTAGCTTACTCATTAGCAGAGACTGGTTTATCTGATTAAAACCCTTCATTAGCTATAGTCAGAGAGCAGAGCTTTGAGGAATTAAGATCAAGAACAATAAGGAATCTACCATGTACATGTATGTGAGCACGTGTGTCCATGCAAATGCATGCTTTCTAGGAGCAGATTTTGGTATTTGAGCAGGGGGTGGAAAGACTACCTACATAAGTACAACTTGCTCCATGAGTTTTCACCAGCAAAAAGCTACTGGACACAAGACGGGACCCCAAATGATTAAATGGTATAAAAAGAGGTACAGAAAGATGCCAAAGAGAAGCTGTGCAACTTCCAAGCTTTGCCTGGGGCTGGTCCCAGTCCCAGTGTTTCTGTGTTAAAGCCTCAGAGCTCAGGAATGAGCTGAGCCATGTCACCCTTTGTTGGTTCAGAATGTCTATCCTTGGGTAGGAGATTAAGCCTGAGAGGTCATGTTTAACAGCTGAAGACCAACCCCACCTTGATCCTTGACCAAGCAAGTTTAGTCCTGCCTTGATGCACAACTCTGCTAAGAACTAGAGACATGTTTTAGAAAAGGGTGTTTTAATTTTGCTCTGTTCTGCTCATTTTCATCTAACACTCCAACCAACCAAAACCTATACCTCTTCTGATTAGAGGACCAGAGATGCCATACTCCCCCATTCCCCCCCACAGCTACCCAGAACTGCCGTGGTGACTCTGGTGGGCCAGCCACTTCACAGGAGAAGACTTCAGCATGCCCTCTTTTCTCAAGAGCCCTCAGGCTGCAGGAGTGGGCAGTGCCTTTGCCTGGAGGTACTGTCCTGCCTACAGCCTGCCCTCCTGTAAAACGATGGTTCATCCTCTGCATTCCAACAGCCAAATTTCAGTCCACATAGAAGCCAAAGGATCTGGAGATGCTAACCATCTGATGAGGAAAAACACCAGCAAAGAGGTGTATGCATATTTGTGTGGATTTTGTGTGCAGATCATTAGCAGCACCAAAATATCACCAGGTTTACCAACTAGTGAGTACCGGCTGTGTGTTGTGTATGGAGGCATCATGTGCCCAGGCCACAGAAAATGGTGAAATTCCAGGAGGCTGCACAAGCCATAACTAGCAGTGCATATGGATTAAAACTGATGCCCTCAAGCTCAGATGCTTTCAGACCAAGTATTAAAACATAGTGCTCTGCTTCCTCCCAAGAGGAGACATTGACTTTTCCCCCCAAGGCACAAACAACATTATTTAAGGCTTATCCATACCTGTCAGTTTCTCAAGAGTCATGATTCACCATAGGCTGAGTCCATTCCAGGACTGTCTTAAATCCACTGCAGGAGGTTATTTGGACATTTGAGTCATTCAGGGACCTCTAAGGAAACGGAAGTGAAGTAGAAATGCTGATTTAGATATCTGATTACTGAGATGGTGGCGATGGGTGGGGAAAGTGAGCTGGATCAAGACCTGACTCTTGCCAGCTCTCAGACTGCTTCAGAGTCGATCACAGGCATCTCAAAGAAGCCCCCACCACCCCATTCCATCCCCCAAAAAGCAATTTTTGCCAACCTCCTGATTCTTTATCCTAACCAGAGGAATAATTTCCCAGTGCAAAACACTAATTTTGTTTTTAAACACAATTTCACAACTGCCGTGTTTTCTCCCAGCCCTACACACTGCCTCCAGAAATAACTTTACAACAAAGGTTCAACCAATAGACAGGAGGCAAACAAATACAAGATAGCATCTAATAGTTCTAATCCAATGAAGTTATTTCTTCTCTTAATAGGTTATCAAAATAAATACTCTGTCATCTGTAGCATTTCGTCCACATTCTGCAGAGGGGTGCCTCTGGGTCCATGCCTTACACCTTCTCAAGCACAGTATACTCTCTACTCTAACCCCTTGGATTAGCTAGCACTGCCATAACAACGTATCTTAGACTAGATAGCTTTTAAAAAGGACATTTTAGTACTCACAGTACTGGAGGCTGGAAATCTGAAATCAAGATGCTGGCAAATTTGGTTTCTGGTGAGGGCTCTCTTCTTGGTTTGCAGACAGCCGCCTTCTGTGTCCTCACATTGCCTCTTCTCTTTATGTGTGTGTGGGAGAGAGAGAGAAAAAAACAAACTCTCTGGTGTCTCTTCTTATAAGGATACTAATCCTATCAGATTAGAATTTCATCCTTATGACCTCACTTAAACTTTTTTGGTTTTCGGTTTGTTTGTTTGTTTGTTTGTTTGTTTTTTAAGACAGGGTCTCAGTCCTATGCCCAGGCTGGATGGCAGTGGCACAATCACTGCTCACTGCAGCCTTCACTTTCTGGGCTCAGGCAATCCTCCCACCTCAGCCTCCCAAGTAGCTGGGACCACAGGCAAGCACCACTATGCGCAACTAATTTATTATATTTTGTCATAGAGATAAAGTTTCGCCATATTGCCAAACTGGTCTTGAACTGGTCTTGAACGCCTGGGCTCAAGCAATCCACCCACCTCAGCCTCCCAAAGCTCTGGGATTACAGGCATGAGCCACTGCACCCACCCTCTTTAACCTTAATTACTTTCTTAGAGGCCCCGTCTCCAAATACAGCCACACTGGATGTTAGGGCTTCAACATATGAATATGGGAAGAACACAATCACTCAGTCCATAACACCCTCTTCCCAGGACAGCAAATCCTAGTGCAGAGTCCCATACACACTCAGTCTCTTCCATGTTACAAATGGGTTTCTGTCCTCTGCAAACCTGAAGTCCCTCTTTAGTGACAGGCAGTTCTGAATGAGGTGTTCAGCACCATGACCTTGGTCAACTTTCAAAGGGGAGAATGAGAGTAATGAGAACATTTTCTATTAGATGCTCTGGAGTCAAAGAGAACCACATTTAAACTGTGCCTTAGCTGCTCACTGATTTACCTTTGGGATATTAACTCTCAGAACCTCAGCTGTTCAATCTGCAAATGAGAAGCAATCTTACTGATCTCCACCATTATGATGGGTATAAAAGATATATAACACCTACTGGCAGAGAGTGTGGTATATATATTGGGTGTCTAACCACCACTTGCCCCTTTAATTCTCTATACCCTCTCCTTTTCCTTTACCCACAGTCAACATCCAACTTCAATTATCCATAGATTCTGTTCTTTCCCTGGAACCTGTGCTAGTCAGGAGCATGCCTGGGGCCTCGGCCACGTGTGAATGGTGGCAGTATTTTCTGACCTAAAGTCCAGGAATCCATATGGATGATCTGGCAAGGGTAAGTGGGTTGGGACATGTGAAATGAGATTTGCTTTGGGATGTTTGGGACATGTAGTTGGCCTTATATGTGTGAAAGCCTTTTCTGCAAGTCTCCTCCCCTTTCCTCTACATCACTGCTTAAAAATAATGTCACACGTAAATTCACTGAGCAAGTATTTAATGAGCAGGAAAGATAAACAAAGCCTGAAATGGATTGTTTGGAAGATAATTTACACTTGCAAATGGTCATAAACAAAAGCTTTCTTCTAAGCTCCTCGTGATGCAAAAGCTATTTAGTTTGTTGGCCAGATCCTGGGATGGTGTATTCATCAGTAATCAATAAATGGGAAAGTTTTCATCAGACCCTGTCTTTCATGCAGTCTAGGAAAAAGGTGCAGGAGTTGAGGGATGGGGGAAGGTGGAATTTAGTTCCCAGAGCAGCTCTCAACTGTGTCCTGTTTGGACGGAATTAGATGCACTTAAGCCTCTGAGATGTGGGTAATTTAAGCACTGCCACTTGGACTAAGGAAGATCTGTGAAGGCAAAGTTGTGCCTGCCTTTTATCACAAAGTAGATGGTCAATTACGATTTGTTGAATGAGTGGCCTAAAAACTAGTCCACCCCAGAGAAATACAAATCTATATCCACACAAAGACTTATAGGAGAATGTTCATAGCAGCTTTCTTCACAGTAGCCCCAGACTGGAAGCAATCTGCATGTCCAGCAATAGATGAATGGATAAGCCACATTTAGTATATCCATACAATAGAATTTTCTTCAGGCATCAAAAGAATGAACTGCTGGCTGGGCGCAGTGGCTCACACCTGTAATCCCAGAACTTTGGTAGGCCGAGGTGGGTAGATCACGAGGTCAGGAGTTGGAGACCAGCCTGGCCAAGATGGTGAAACCTTGTCTCTACTAAAAATAGAAAAATTACTCAGGCATGGCAGCAGGCACCTGTAAGCCCAGCTACTCAGGAGGCTGATGCAGGAGAATTGCTTGTCTGTCTCAAAAAAAAAAAAAAAAAAAAAACAATAAACTGCTGACACATGCTACAACATGGATAAACCCCAAAGACATGATGTTAAATGAAAGAAGTCAAATGTGAAAGCCTGTATATGTATATGAAATGTTCAGGATATGCAAATTATGATAGAGACAGAAGACACATTCATGGTTGCCTAGGGTTGAAGGTGGGAACAGGGAGTGACTGCAAATTGGCACAAGAACTCATTTCAGCATATAGAAATGTTCCAGAACGATACTACGGTGATGGTTTCACAATTCAAATTTGCTAAAACTTACTGAGTTGTGTACTTAACTGAATTTTATAGTATGAGAATTATATCTCAATAGAGCCATAAACAAATAAAATAACTGTATAGACCTTACTGATATAGATGTCAATTGTGAGGCATCGTCTCCCATTTCCTGTGCAATTCTATCTCCTTTGCATTTGGGAGGCTTGGGTCACACCAGCCAGCTCGTGGTCTTTTGATTTCAGCTCTGGGTCCCTACCCTAAAGAAAGGACTTGAGCACTTTCTAAGGGGTAAACTCCCTGGAGACTTTTTTATAAAGGAGTCAGCAGGGTCCACTTATTCTCAGGGAAGTTCTTAAAAGAAACATTAGTGGTCTCTTGAAAGTTTAAAAGGCCATTTTATGAGATGTGAGTGAATGACTTTCCAATCTTTCTTGCTTTTCATTGTAGAAGTGACTCACATTAAGAAAAAAAGAAGCACCTAATTCATGATTTTCTCAGGCCTAAGCAGGGGGCAGCTCATGGGACAAAGGATGTGCCTTGGCACCTGTATGAGTTGGCAGCTAAACTAGACCTTCTTCACCCATTGTGACCTAGAGTTTCCTTCTGCTTTGCAGACATTGCCTCTAGGTACTGCTACTGCTTGGCCAAAGAGTGTGAATCCTTCCACTCTTTGGTCACGAGTCTTTGGTCATAAGCAAAAAGTGTGATTTTGCAGGGGGTAGGGCTTATGCTGTTTTAATAAATTGCCTGACAGCCCTCAGGACACCGAGACAGGGCTAAAATGGAAGCTCACACGCAGGCATGGTTACATCTCACCCTGCCATGGAGTATACAAAGTGCACAAGAGAGCATTCCCGCAGCACACACACACACATACATACACACATACACACACAAGTGCTCAATGGAAGCAACTCAGCCAACAGAACTGGGGTGAACTCGCCTGTCCTCCGGCATTTATGGATGAATTAAGTAGCATAAACAGAATTCAGAGACGACACAGCTTCAGAGAGAGGCTTGGATCCACAGTTACAGCATCTGTCAGCGCAGGCATGGGGCCCGAGTGTGTAATCCACTTTGCATTGCTCCCAGGACTGCTGCCTAAAGGACAAGATTAGAATTTAAGGCACGAGAAGATCATCAACAGAGGGATTGTTAGCGGGGTAGGGCTGTTGGAGAGCGAGGGTGCGGGCAACATAAAATAGTATTTCTAGTTGTATACTAATGGTCCAGGAGCTGTGGCAGTAAACAGTGTGAGGTTAATTTTAGCATTGATTTCCTTGAGGCACTGCCTCTTTCAACTGTGATAAAGGAGTGAAATCACACAAAGCCAACACTTGACCTGAAATGTTGGATGTGGTGGGGGGGCAGGATTAAACAAAAGTTTCCTACACTTAGAAGATTTGAAAGGCTTCCAAAAGAGATATAGCCCTCCCCCCTTGTAACTCCTTCTGTCTGAAACCTGTCTGAGCATCAATTGGCCAGCTCATTGAAAATAACCCTGGAAATGATGTAAAGTGTGGGGGTGCATTTGCTGCATTTCCAATAGTACAGAATAAATGTCTCTGCTAAGCAAAACCGTTGTGTCACTCTACATTTATTCTTCAACTAATTTTCTCACTTTGTAGAATCAGTCAACATCTGAGTTCGCTCCCGTCCCTTCGGCAAACCTGGCAGTTTCTCCTGTGGCATGTCTAACCAAAGCAAGATGAGGCATTGCAGAGTGACAAGGTGGCAGTGAATTTCAGATCTCATCACCATCCTCACTGCCCCTGGGCAGGTCATGTGTATTCCTGACCCTGAATGTTGCTCCTATTTTTACTTACTTTTACGTTCTATCCTCCAAGACTCAGGTCAACCACCTGCCTCTTCTGATTCTTTTCATGGTAATCCCAACTCATACTGGCCACACTTCCTGAAGAATTCCTGTTATGTAGTCAGAATCTCTATTTTATACATAGTTGTTCTGTAATTCCCTCATGGGTCTGTTTCGTCCCTCTCACATAGACTGTCTATCCCTGAAGAATAGGAATCATGCTTTACATTTATTTATAGACCACCCAAAGCTCTTGGCACAGTGATTTCCTGGCTGACCGAAAGGCTCTTAGGATGCATTGCACTGCCTGTAGCCCTGTGAGATGTAAAAAATGCATGCCATTTGTTGTGAGTTTGGTTAAATAAATGAGAAAGATAAAAACACAGTGTAATGGCAATTTTCCAGTATGGGTGTGTGAATGGGTTTGTGTGTCCATTTGTGATGGGGGCATGGTTCTGCTGAGAGGGGGTGTGTGTGTGTGTGTGTGTGTGTGTGTGGTGTACAGACACAAAAGACTAGGGAAGATACAGCAGCAAATGTCAATAGTGATATCTCTGGGTGCTAACATCATTAAAAATTGCTTTTTCTTTTTACTACTTATCACTTTTATGATGTATGTATAAATAATATTTTTATTTAAATGAGGTATGACACGTTTAGCAGTATGAAGAATGAGGTAATGAAACTGATAAGTGATTATTATTATAAGAGGCACAGTATAGTGAAGTAGGAGGTTTGCAATGAATTGGGTTTGGTTGTCCATTATTCTTTCTGGGTCTATTCCAGTGTTTCCCAAAGTATGTTCCAGAATATAGTAGTCCCTGCCACGGGCATTACACATTTAAATAATATGGGAAGCAGCCTCTTGGAAATTCACAATATCCATTCATTGGCCCTGAATATTTTTACAGCAAAGGAACCTGTCTTCTACTTGGTGTTTTCCAAATTTCTCCAAACATGGAAACTTTTTTCCTTATAATGCCTGTTAACTGTGTTGCGCTTTGGAAAACGTTATTCTATTTCTGTGTGGTTGTTTTCAAATAACAGAGTAGTGAGTTTAGTTCTAAGTGTCTTAATTTTGTGTATTGTTCATATTCCTTTGGTTAGAGGATCCAGAGAGGTTACACAGTTAGAGAACAACTTCTTTAATCCAAATCCGTAGAAACATTTTAGCAATACCAAATTACATGATTTGATGATTTTCTCCTTCATTGTAAAAGCTATGCAGCATCACTGCTTAGTTTGCTAAGTTTTAAAGCTTAATTTGCTATAATGAAAACACTCAGTGAAAAACACACTGTGAGCTGAATTTATTCAGCCTCTTTTGGAGTCCATTCTTTCACTGGAAGTTATTGCCGTGAAACTGCATTTTATTTTTATGTGAACTTTTTTTTTCCATCTCTACAGTCATCTTTTCAGGATGAGTTTTTGACAGTGACGCTAACAGTGACAACCCCCCTAACCTCCAACACACCTTGCAAACTATCTCGATAATGAAGGGCTGCAGATGCTGATTCAAAATGGCAGGTGATTCGTGTGTAAACTGAAATGTGCATGCTTCTGTCTGAAACTGCAGTTGCATTAAGTTGTGGGAATTCACAGTGAGCAAAGTCAAGAGACGCTGATAGGAGGGCATAGGCAAGCAGCGCGCCAAAAGGCTGGAAATTGATCTTCCTTTTTGTCCTCCACGTCTTTCTGCCGTGCAGCCCACGCAGAATAGACAACTTGTCAGAAGCTCAGAGGGTGGCCCAACGTTTGGATTTCCAGGGGCTTTCCAACTCAGATATGTGAGCACACTAAAAGTAAGAGAAGGAGGGACATTATTAATAAAGCACAATAGAGATGGTGTCAGATGGAATTTGGGCCAATAAAGTATATTATCTCTTTGACTAGCCATGTAATGCTTCAGTTTATCTTTGGCTAAAACAGATACAGCAGAGCCGGTGGTTAACAATGCCAGCTAACACCTGAAAAATAGGCTACGATGAATCACGATTTTTGCCTCATAGAATCATAATGCCTCAGTTTGTTATTAAAGTTATTTAAACTAAGTTTAAACAATACAGAGAAAGCAGGTTTGACCCCAATATATTCGGGACTCATTTCCTGTAACCCTATAGTGAAAATGGCCTCTTAGCACTGGTGTGACCCCATTCGGCCAGGTGCCAGGCACGACATCATTATAAAACGCAAGTAGATTGCCTTCTGGAAACCTGCATCCATCCATTGTTACACCCGACACAAGCTACAGCTTTGTTTAAATTTCCAGCTGACTGACTCGCACACAATCGTGAATGGAAAAGCAAACAGTGGAAAATAACGCCTTTTCACCTTCTTCTGGTCTGCGCGAGCAACACTGCCGCAGAGCCAAGCTTTGGGCTGCAGCCTGGTTTCCAGAAATCACACAGCTCTAGAATGGAGTGTCTGTGGCCTTTCACACACCAGCTGCCAGAGGTTGTGGTTTTTAAGTAAAGCTTCGAAGTGGGACTGCAGGCTGTCAGCAGGAAGCCAGTTAAAGCAGATAGAAAAGAGTGGGAAAGTCTATTTTTGCTGTACACACAAAATAAGAGAGTCTTGGCCATCTGTGCCTTTAAGTAACAGGCCACCTTCTGTCAAGGTACTGGGACCTTTTAGAGGTCAAGACCTCCTCATGCAGGAATCTCCAGCTCCCAGTACGGCCCCCGCACCCAGGAGCACCTGAGTACCCGTCAACTGACGTAAACGGGAGTGGAGATAGTTCAGCAGCTCTGTGTGTGAATGCAGGTTTTGATTTGGGGATCTGGGGTGAGCCCTGAGATTCTGCATTTCCAACAAGTTCCGGGGACGGGGGAGGATGCTGACGTTCCCGGGCCCTGGGACCACACTTGGAGAGCCGAGGATCTGGAGGGTAGGAAAACCAGTGAGTGCAAACGCTGTCGATTGCAGCTTGGTGTCGCAGAGCCGTCCAGGAAGCCGCCCCCACGCCCGCTCTCTCCCCCGCCCCCAGGTAGCTGGGGGTGACACTGGCTGCAGGGCAGCGCCCTGAGAAGTGCAAGGGTGAGGTCTGCAGGCCCCGCTAACCACGCCCTTCTCTTCCCCAGGGGAGGAGCGCCCCCGGGACTCCCCGGGCCCGGCGGAGGCCCAGGCGCCGGCCGGGGTGGAGGCCGGCGGGAGAGCGAGCCACCGCTGCTGGACGTGCTCCCCTGCGCAGCTGAAGAAGATCTTCTGGGGCGTGGCGGTCGTGCTGTGCGTGTGCTCCTCGTGGGCGGGCTCCACGCAGCTCGCCAAGCTGACCTTCAGGAAGTTCGACGCCCCCTTCACCCTCACGTGGTTTGCCACCAACTGGAACTTTTTATTCTTCCCGTTGTACTACGTGGGGCACGTCTGCAAGTCCACGGAGAAGCAGTCTGTGAAGCAGCGATACAGGTAGGCGCCTCCCGCAGGAGGAGGTCTTCTGACCCGGGGCTGCTCCGTCCTGCGCCGACTGCAGAGCTGCCCCCTGGTGGCGGGCGCTGGGGTGGGCCGGTGGGAGCCGGTGGAGAGATGCCGCAGTGAATGCATCTGCTCTCCCAGTGGGGCCGGGAGCAGAATTCTCTCTACCCTGGGTGGTGAACGCCTCCTTCCTCTGCCTCCTGCCCCTTGATCCTGGGAGCCCCTTTATATAAAACAGCAGCACGCAGCGTATTCCAGAGACAGCAGATAGTAGGAATCCAGAAAGCTTAGAAATAAGAGAACTGTGTAGTTCAATTCATCCCTCAGCAGGCTGGGGTGAGGACCGCATGGCCATGGAGGACCAAGGTCACTCAGACGCCTCCTGTAGCTTACTTTCCTCACGTAGATGTTCACTGCAAAGACTTCCTTACTCATCCTCTTTCTAATTCCAAGACATGCCCCGCTTCGGGTATGTAATTGCATGGGTCTGAGTATCTCCCAGTGTGATGATCAAAACCAAAGCGGTGTCTGGACTTTGTTGACTAGATTTTCTCAAATGGAGTCCATTGGAATGACATCCCTTTCAAAAAGGGGCCAGAAACTCTCTGGCCTCAACCCCCTACCTCAGTGTGCAGGAGGGCTCCCGCAGCCCTCCCGGGGAGTCACATTGTAGATGCTGACCCGTGGTGTTCATCTGTGCCAATAAGAGCATCTATTGTTTACCCAAAGTGGAGGCCTTCTGTGGGGTGTGTCAAGGGCTTCCCAAAATCAGGCCTAGTCAAAAAACAAAAACAGAAATGAATGCTGGCCAGGTGACACAGTAGGCCCTGGAAACTTGAGTTTTATCAATCCCAGAGGTGAGGAGAAAATGAACATTTAAGAGTCTTCATTCCTTCACCATTGCCTTCTTCCCCACCACACCCCACCCTGCCAAACACATACACCCATAAGACTGCCATGTCCTGAAGTTGCCCTTAAAAGGTACAAAATAACTAAAAACATCATTGGGTCCAAGGAACAAAGAGGTTTGGAAATGGAGGTGTACACCTGGACCAGAATATCTTTCTGGGAATCTACCAGTTTGTAAACTTGTAGCTGGAAGTACGGGTGTGATGCTTTTTAATATTCAGAGGGAATTTGGCCTGGCTCCTTTCAAAGACCAGCTTGTAAATTAGAGCATAAATTCTGGAGGAGGGGGCTCTGATGGAGCTTGAATTGAATCACATGACCAGTCTCACATGCCCCCTTAGTGAAAAGGATTTGGTGCAAAGAATTCTGATCCTCAGGGTTGTCTTAAACCAGTGGCTCATGGACCAGCCAGAAATTGCTAAAAAGGCACTTAATGCACCCTCTTCTGAATAGAAGCCAAAAACAGAAGGAAACAAATCATTAGGGCCCGAGACTGTCCCACAGGCAAAAGTAAAATAGTCCCAGAGAAAAGCTAATCTTTAGTAAATGATGTATTTAACAGTTAAGGATCCCTAAGTGTGTTTAATTTGTAATTAGGAGTTTGCCTTTCATTAAAACTGATTAGAATGGTACGTTACTGCCTCTAATGAAATGCTAAAAATGAGCTTATATGCACTTTCTTGTTCAAGATTTATTGGGAGAGAAGATGAAATGCTTCTTTCAACCATGTACCTTCAACCTTATAGGCTGAAAGAGGTCACCCGCCAAGTGGTAGCACTAGCTGTTGTCCCAAATGCGCTCCATGGCTACCACTTACGTAGGGAGAAGACTGTCACTGCCAGCCACTTAGGGCAGGCCTGGCACCACTAAACTATTGTGCTGAAAACCACACATTGGTGTGGTGCTTATACGGTCAAAGTAGGAAAAAATCAAAGGTCATTGAAGATTAGTTATACACAGAAAAACATCAACACCTTGGTTTCAACCTATTGTCTTCCTATAAAAAGTGCTGAAAAAGAATCATGAAAAAAATCTGGTGACTGCCCTGTTAACTGCAGAACAATGTTAAAGAGCTAGGATAATTCCAACTTTATTAGTGAAACTGGTTAAAACCTTGCCCAATGGCCGTCATCACGTTCTGCTTCAGCTCTTTAAAAAAATTATTTTTTTCTGTCTGTAAGCAGTGTTAGCCCTGTGGCTAGGCAGAGCTGCCAATTTACCAGCCAATTATCAGGCATGTCAATCAATCCATGTACACCATTAGAGGGGTGAAGAGAGATTTCTTTCTTAAAAGGAGAAAAAAATTTTAACATCACAGACCTTCCTTAGGAAATCACAACTCTGCCACAACTCATATTGGGAGTACTTCAGACAGACTTTAGTATTCTCATAAATCAAGGAAGACTGAAATTACGTCTTTCATCTTTAAGCTTTTATCAAAATTAATGTCAGAGAGAAGATTCTGAGTTGTCTGCGGAGATGAGTCTCTCGGCTGAAAGTGTTTAGCAGGGAACTGGGAAGAAAAGGAGATGAACAGAGACCTGTTCCATAAAAAAGGGAGCTGGACAGATACAGCAGCTTTTCTTGCAGTTATCAGGAAGCAAACAGATGGAAACGTCTTTTTGTAAACCTTCCCCACCTGAGCTGCTTCCCCCAAGGTGAAGCCAGAGCAGAAAGCCAAAGCAGAGAGAGAGGAAGACATGTACTCCCCAGCACAGAGCTCCTCAAACCGCAACGCCCTGTGAGACTCCCTGGGGTTTTGTTGAAGGCACACTGATTCAGTGGGTCTGGGTGGGTCTGAGACTCTGCTTTTCTCATGAACTTCCAGGGAATCCTAGTGCTGCTGGTCCATGGGCTGCACTTTAACTGTAAATGCCCTGGAATTGTTGAGCCCCAGCTACGGATTTTTTTAAATGCTGCTGATTTTACCAAATGTTACAACTAGGACTCACCTCACCATGTAGAACTGATGAGTGACTCCACTGGGGCCCAGAGGATGTTTGAGCCCTGGTCCTCTCCAGCCCCGGTCCTCTTCCAGCCCCGGTCCTCTTCCAGCCCCGGTCCTATTCCAGCCCCGGTCCTCTTCAAGTCCTGGTCCTCTGCCACTCATGAGGGGAGGATCCATGGGCAAGTCCTCAAAGCTTTCAGAGCCTCAGATGCCCATTTGTAAATAGGAGGTGATGATATATGTACTGCCTTGCACAAAGGACTGCTGTGTGATCAAATGACACGCTGTATGTGAAAGTGCCCTATAAAATGTAGCTTGTATAAGTGCGAGGAACCAGTACTGTGTTGTGATAGCCTCTGTGGGTTATTCTGAAGGCTGTTGCCCATGCTTTGTTCATTGGCTGCCTTGTGGTGCCAATTTAAATGGCAAGAGTGCCAACCCCTATGCTCCATGCAAGTGTCAGTCTTAAAGAAATCAACTTGTAGCCCTAGTAGCTGCACCGGGCTTACAAGAACACTGATCACGGCTTCTCATGATCAGATACTATTGTCAGGAATTAGATGTGAACCAGCAAACCTCTCAACCTAACTCATCTGGGTTTTCAGCCCCTGCCTTATAGTCTTCCCAGCAAGCACTCAGCCATCCTGGCTCACAATGGGCTGCTTCCTTCTCCAATATGATAGGCCGTCCTACCCTTATCTTCCCTGCTTCTCCCTGAAGCTGGCCACATGGATGTTCTAAGGAAGCAGTAGTGCCCAGAACTCAGAGAGGGCTTCGGTCTTGAGGTGCTTGAGGGTCCTTGGGAACCACAGTCTCCTGGACCACCTAGCACGTGGGGGAGGCA
Organism: Ateles fusciceps; assembly: GCA_036589455.1. Lineage (NCBI taxonomy): Eukaryota > Metazoa > Chordata > Mammalia > Primates > Atelidae > Ateles > Ateles fusciceps. The sequence goes on from JAZHEH010002229.1 coordinate 4,787,514, forward strand.
TAGGGAGGTGGCTGTATCAGGTCTGTGTTTGGGAGAGCCTGTTGAGCACAGGTGTGATGACACACAGCCTCCTGGTCCCTCTGAACCTGGAACAGGAACGCAGGTTTTCAGAGAGGTCTGCAGAGCTGGAGCAGAGCTGGGGCATTTTCATTCTTGCCCGAAGGTCTTCCAGGAATTTGCAGCAGTAGTGACCTGTTTTCAAAAGCGAATGCTGAGACCTTCTGCTATCATGCGGCTGCCAAAAAAAGTGAACGGTGCAGTGGTGACAGATGTTTTTCTCTGCCTTTGTAGTTCCAGGCTTTCTGTAAGCCATCCTGTTGATTCTGCTTCAGATATTCTGAGCAACAGTAGAGCCAAGAAAGGGGAAAGGGTAGTTTAGATGCCTTTCATCTTAAACCCTAAAAGGGCCCGGCGTGTGTACCTTGCCACCCAGACTTACGCAGGAACCATATTGGGTCTTGCAGCTGTAACATTCATCGGCCATTTAAAATCAAAAGAGCAGAGTGGAGCGGTTGCAATCTGGAGCTTTGTTCTGAAAATAGTTACTGTGCATCTTCTTAGGCAATGCACCAGAAATACGAGATAAGTGGACTCTGTCCTCCAGGATCCCAAAACCTGGAAAGTGACTCAGATAGCCACACAAGGTGGGGGTGCATGCCAGGGAGCTGAGAGGGGGTGAAACCCAGGTACATGTGTCCGGGGACAGGGTACAAAAGTTTCTTAGGAGAAGGCAGCTATGGCCTGGCGCGGTGGGGGCTCATGTCTGTAATCCCGGCACTTTGGGAGGCTGAGGTGGGCGGATTCATTGAGCCCAGGAGTTTAAGACCAGCCTTGGCAACATGGCAAAACCCTGTCTCTACTAAAAATACAAAAATTAACCAGGCGTGATGGTGCATCTGTAGTCCCAGCTACTCAGTGGGCTGGGGCAAGAGGATCACCTGAGCCTTGGGAGGTCGGGGCTGCAATGAACAGTGATCGGGTCACTGCACTCCAGCCTGGGTGACAGTGTAAGACCCTGTCTCAAAAAGAAAAAAAAACAAAGAAGAAGAAGAAGTTAGCTAGGAACAGTTTCTTTACGGACAAGCAGATGGTTCTCTGGGTGCTGAAGGAGAAGGTCAAGAACATTCTAGGCAGACAGTAGCCTGGATAAAGCACACAGGCTGGACACAGAGCATGGAGCTCTTCCTGAGATGTAGGATGTAAGTGGGGTAAGATGAGAGAGAAGACCCGGCAGTTAGGCAGAGCAGATGCCAGTGAGCCTCCCACACTATGCTGAGGAGTTTCACTTCCAGCGTGAATATCAGCAGGAGCCATGGAAGCAGTGATCAGATTGGATCTTTCAAAATGCAGCTGCTGCCACTCTGCAGAAAATAGAATGAAGGACAAGGCTGGAGGTCAATCCAGGTCAACAAATACTTCCTTATGTCTATGTGGGCACATGGACAGACATGGATGACAGTTGTTGTTCTTGACCCTAAGGAGCTCACAACTGAGTGGGAGACAGAGTCTTCTATAAAAAAAAAAAAAAAAAAAAAAACAGAATAAAGTATAAGGAGGAAATGGGGCAAGAGCTGAGGGCAGACTGGCTTGGCTGTAGCTTGGGTGTGAGGACAGGGCACAGTAGATCTTGGGACTCCAAATTCAGCTGATGGCCAGATGGGAAGTACTTGGGGTGCCCAGTCAAGGGGTTGGGGCTTTATTCTCCAGGCAAGGGGGAGCCTCAAGAAGTTTTTGGTATAATCAGAGCTGCTTTCAAAAGTAGGATTCATAGTACTAATTATGTAGCTGGTTACGGCATATGGTCTCATTTCACATAAGAGGTGGAATGACTGTCAGATGTTTGTTTTTGGGGGACAGAATGCCTAGTTCCTGAGCAGTAGCAAAAACTTTGAGTGTAAATCCTGAAATATTATAAAACTTGTTTGAACTATCAACTTTTTGAGACTATATCACACTCTTTTGTTCATAAAAATCATTTTAGTTGTCATTTTCACCAAACTCAAGTGTTCTGAAAACGCAGGGAATATCTTCTTTCCAGGAAATATTTGTACAATTTTTTCAGGCACAGTGGTAAATGCTAAGGCATTGCCAAGGGAATACTAATTAGTGAGACCCAGCATCTCCCTGCCTTCCTGCTGTCAGGCCTCACATTTCATGCAAGCTGATGCTTTTCTTACCCTGAGCCCCAGACACATTCCAGCCTGTTGTTCCTATCAGCAGTTACTTTTGTTTGTTTGTTTGTTTGTTTGGGTTTTTTTTTTTTGAGATGGAGTCTTGCTCTGTCGCTAGGCTGGAGTGCAATGGTGCGATCTCAGCTCACTGCAACCTCCGCCTCCAGGGTTCAAGCAATTTTCCTGCCTCAGCCTCCAGAGTAGCTGGGATTACAGTTGCCCGCCACCACTCCTGGCTAATTTTTTGTATTTTTAGTAGAGATGGGGTTTCACCATGTTGGTCAGGCTGGTCACGATCTCCTCACCTCGTGATCCACCCATCTTGGCCACCCAAAGTGCTGTGATTACAGGCGTGAGCCACCCTGCCCAGCCAACAGTTGTTCTTTATAGGGTAAGTCCCCCTGGAAACAAAGTAACAGGACCCTTCATTCAACCAGGAAAGAGAGAGTCCTTCATTCATTCCACAAAATCTTTCCAGCACCTTCTGTGTCTCAGGGGCTGTTCTAGAAACTGAGGATACAGCAGTGACCAGAGCAAGTGGAAACTCCCTTTACTTTCACCCTTCCTCCCACCTCACAGCAGTCTCATTTTCTGTCTGATTTCTTCATTGTTGTTTTCTGTTTTTGTTTTGCGTTAAATAGTTTTTGTAGAGATGGGGTTTTGCCATGTTGCCCAGGCTAGTCTCAAACTTCTGTTCTCAAGCAATCCGCCCGCCTTGGCCTCCCAAAGTGCTAAGATTACAGTCATAAGCCACTGTATCCAGCCTTTCCTGTCTGATTTCTAAGAATTATCCACCCAGAAAGTGATGAGCTACATTCGGAACTCCTACAGTTGATGTTTTTGTTGTTTGTGTGTTTACTTTTGTAACTAGTTAAGAAAAATTTGAAAAAATATTGGGAGACTGCAATTTGTAATTTGACCTGTGGCTTCAGTGTGGTGGTGAATAATGGCAATTAAGCATACACATCCTCATGTATAGCCAAGAGATTTTGCTCTCCTGAGACAAAATACCATGCCCCATACACACACACACGCATACACACACACGTAGCCAGCTGAGCAGCAGGTGTCTGGTACAGCCACAGGAAAGCATGTAATCAATTCTCCAAATCTAACTAAGAAGTCATAATGGGCACCGGTGTCAGCAAAGGAAGAAACAAGATGGGGGAGGCTGAATAGGTTTGATTTGTCTCTGCCTGTTTTCAGACAATGCTTGCAATATTCAAGAATACATCAGTGGCGAAATGAAACAGAACATTGTCCACATGCCCCAGATTGTGACATCACCTTGAGTTTACACCAGATCCCACCACTCTATAGAGTCTTCCCTTTCATTCTGCCATTGTAGTATTCATAGATTAGCTCATTTATTTTCCCACTGGCATCACCCCCACCCCACCACCACATCTCAGTTAACAGATGCTGGCTTCATCCCAGTGAAATTCAGTGACAGCCAAACACCCCTAAAGACAAGTTCAGAATATTCTACAAGTGATCTTTAGGCTTTCACTGAGGCAAGCAGAACATTTTCATTACCTCTTTATCTCCTTTTTTCTATACTTCAGCCATCCCACGTCCCAATTATCTGAGATTGCTATTCATCTTTGAACAGATATCAAGGATTTGGCTTTGAAGTTCAGCACTTAAGAAGGTTATCTGTCTTATGACCTTATAATTCCAGAGCTTGTCATATTCAGCTATAGCAATGTTATTTCAGTTTCACTGAAATTCTTTATAAGATCAGCTGCAGTGCTCATGTTGGTGTTTAAGGTGTGGGTTTGAAGGATAGCAGCCATTTAAATAACTGCCATATTAGTGCAATCATGACTCTTGTGGGGTCATGATACCCAAGGCTGGAATTATCAAAAAGGGATTTGGTAACACTTTTGGCATAAAATATCATGGTCCCTGTGAACATTTGCAAGATCAGTGTGACAGTGAAATCAAAGGTGGGAAGCAATGAAGGTTGATTTCCCAGAGGAGCGTCCTTCAACTAGTGGATTTTGAGGAGCATTTAATCTTTGTGTAAGTCAGATGAGAAGGAGGGCCCATGTATGTGGTGGGTGAAAGTTGCAAGTGTGTACAGGTTTGCAGGATGTAACCAGGCTGCTCAGGGGCCTCCCCATCCCACCTAAGTGGTGTTGAACCATTCCTTACTTTCCATGTGATTTTTCTTCATTGAGTCAAGACTAGTGAGCCAGTGATAGGTACATTGAAACTTAAAAATCTCACCACATTTAGCAAAAGAGCATCTGCACAAAGACCTGGAAAGATCAAAAAAGGACTTTGAGGATTCTCTGGTCCAACTCATTCATATTATCAATGAGTCCAGAGATGCTCAGAGAAAGGGCAGGAGAGCCCTGTTCTCGGCAGCCTGAGATTTCTCCAGAAATACTACCAGGAAAGGAATGGGTCAAGACTCTCTCTCCTCATAGGAAGAAACCTGGAGGCAGTGCCTGTGCAAGGGTAGGAGTGCTACTAGCCCATGCTGGCACATTGTGTTAGATGATAAGAACACATGCTTGCCATTAGAGAGTTTGGGCGGGAAACTCAGCTCTTCCTTTATCTGGCAACATGATGATAGATCAGTCAACTGAAAGTTCTTAGTCTCAGCTCTTACATGAAAAAAGTGGAGACTTTAATTCCCACTTCCAAAGGTTGCTGTGGGATTGAGTGCCCCTCCTGTGGGCTCCCACAGCTCCTGTGCAGATCATGTGTTTGAACTGAACAAAATTAAACATGATAGTGTGTATAAAGTTCCAGACTATTCTTGGTCCAGGGATTTCCTATCTATCTTTAGTTGACTCCTAATGTGCATACCAAAACTCATTCAAACCATGCCTACTGCTCTCTCTAAATCATAAAGTGATGCTGCTGATGATGATGATGATGATGATTATGAGGTCATAAAATGATGAGGAGGAGGGCCAGGCATGGTGACTCATGCCTGTAATCCCAGCATTTTGGGAAGCTGAGACGGGCAGATCACTTGAGCCCAGGAGTTCGAGACCAGCCTGGCCAACATGATGAAACCCCGTCTCTACTGAAAAGACAAAAATAGACCGGATGTGGTGGCAAGTGCTTGTAGTCCCAGCTACTTGAAAGGCTGAGGTAGGAGAATCACTTGAACCTGGAAGGCAGAAGTTGCAGTGAGGTGAGATCGCACCACTGCACTCCAGCCTGGGTGACAGAGTGAGACCCTGTCTCAAAAAAAAAAAAAAAAAAAAGATGAGGGGGAGGTCGTAAAATCATGATGATGATGATGAGGTCATAAAATAATAATGATGACGAAGTGGTAGAACCCCAGTACTGAGTCCTCCTCCTTATGAAGATTCAGTTCAGATTACCAGGTAGCTGGTATGGAGCCCACAGCCAGAAGGACAGCATCGTGCCCTGTCTTTATTTTAGGCTGTTGCGGGAGGAGGAGCCTTTCTTGGCAGAGGTGAATTTTGAGACAAGTCCTGACAGGAGGGGCAGAGAACTGATGTGGAACTTATCATTGTCATGACATTCCAGGATATGAGCTAAAAGTGAGAAGGAGATGTGAGGTGATCCATTTGTCTAGAAAGCAATGTCCTGTCCAGCTCTTGATGCTTTTTATTTTTTAAAAGCTAAAAAGCAAGAAGGAGAAAACATGCTAGTGCCATGCAGAAGCTAAAGCAGACGTGTTTCTGTTCACTTTTCTTCCACCAGCACCCTTTTGGCCTTTACTGTACATAAATCCTAGCTAAATTGGAATGACCACGCTGCCTGTCATAGAAACAGACATTATAATGGCTTCCCAAATAGCTGGCCCACTTTCCTGCCCATGTGGCACAGGAGTACCTACGAGTGTCGTACCCACAGCAGCCTCCAGGGATATAGAAAGGAATGAGACCACGTGTGGAAGGAAGGGACCCAAGCTTTGCGTCAGGCTGGTCCCAGTTCTCAGACGCACCATTTACACCCCGCGTGACTTAGGGTAAGTTACTTGAAAGGGCTCCTCTAGCTTTCGTTTCTCATATTTAAACATGGAGCCAAGCCAGGCATGGTGGCTCACGCCTGTAATCCCAGCACTTTGGGAGGCGGAGGCGGGCTGATCACCTGAGGTCAGGAGTTCAAGACCAGCCTGAGCAACATGGCAAAACCACATTTCTACTAAAAATACAAAATTAGCCAGGTGTGGTAATACATGCCTGTAATCCCAGCTACCTGATAGGCTGAAGCAGACGAATCACTTGAACCTAGGAGGCGGAGGTTGCAGTGAGCTGAGATTGTGCCATTGCACTCCAGCCTGGGCAACAAAAGTGAAACTCTCTCTCCAAAAAAAAAATGGAGCCAATAATGCCTGTTTATATGGTGGGCTTCAAGGTTTGGGGTGCAAATCAGCTCACCTAGAACATGGCCCTTGATCAGTGCCGCATTAACAGAGATCACTGCCACCCCTGCTGCTGGCTGATGATTACTGGAGTGGCGATTATTACTGTTGTTCATTGTTCAGTCTCTTCCTTGATGGCCTTTCTACACATGCCATATTTCTTTGGGTAATAATAATCCATTTCTAATTGAGCCACAGGGTAAAGACTTTTTGGCACTTGCATTCTCTTGTGTTATTTCATGATATCACAATCCACGTAAGCTTTCCTTGGCTAATGAATCAGGAGCCAGTGGGAACAGGAATCACTGGAAATTGCCATGCCAGACTTTTAAACCAAAATCAAATCACATGCTTTTGGATAGCCAGTGTCTGTGCTAAGTGCTTCATAGAGTCAGCCTCCACTTCACCAGAATGCAGCTGTGTCTACTTCAAGCATGAGCCAGAATGGATGGAGTCACATGCCTGTCTCATCTTGGGCCAGTCCTCCCCCTCCGTCCACTCCCCAACTTCTGCAGATCTGGTCCTAAAAGAGAAGGGGTCTCCACATGAGGGTCCCTAGGAAACCTCCTCTGATGTGTTTTCCAGTCTGGGTCATCCTGTTCAAACAGAGGTTCCAGCTGTGAGTGGGTTCACTGTGTCTCCCAGCTGGTGAGCTTGGTCTTGGAAAACTCTTAATTATTTAAAGTGCATATTGGGTTTTGTGGCCACACCTCATACTGTCTAGCTGAGTTTGTTTAAAAAGATGAAAAATCCAATTGGCCGGAATAACATGCCTTTTCTGGTATTTGTGCAAGTTCCATTCATATGCTTCCTGGATCATTTAAAATACAACTATACTAACTACATTTACCTCCTCGGCTATATTCTATGTTGAGCAGAAAGAAAACAAAGATGATTTATGTACTTAATGTAACATTCACGAGGACATCGGAGTCATTTCACACTTTTCTTACCTAAGTGCCTTATTTTATGACGCTTACATTTAATGAGTTACTCTCAATCATATATACATTATTAATTTATAACAAAATAAATTAAAAGTGCTGGATACTCAAGCGCCGTTGTTGCAGGAACACATCATTAGAAACACTACATAGCACTATTTTGCTACATGTTTCTCTGAGGGAAAAACAGAAGAGAACTTTTTCAAAGAAAGACGTTAAGTGTTCCACCAACAATATGGAGACAGGCTTGTCCATATTTTACTGTGAATTAGTGGAGGGGGAGGATGGGTCTTCCAGATGCTTATTGGTTATTTTTAAAGTGTTTTGTTTTCGCTGGGCACAGTAGCTCACGCCTGTAATCCCAGCACTTTGAGAAACTGAGGCAGCAGATTTTTTGAGGTCAAGAGTTCGAGATCATCCTGGCCACCATGGTGAAACCCCATCTCTACTAAAAATAAAAAATAATAAAAATAGCTGGGCATGGTGGTGCATACCTGTAATCCCAGCTACCCGGGGAGGTTGAGGCACAAGAATCGCTTGAATCTGAGAGACAGAGGTTGCACAGATTGCGCCACTGCACTCCATCCTGGGTGACAGACTCTGCCTCAAAAACAATATAATGAAGTGTTTTGTTTCATTAAAGTTGGACAAAAGTTGGTGTATTTATGCCCAGCTTAGGAAGTGCCTTTATTTCTTGGTAAAGATGTTTTCTCCCGTGGAGGAAGTGGGAGGAATTCAAGAAGTAGATTGAGGGACACAGGTAAACATGAGTTTTGCAGAATTCTTTCGGGGGATGTAGGAGGTGTAATAGATCTTCCCTAAAGAGGAAGGTTGGCACCTTTTTGGTTTCCTGGCCAAGCCCCCAACTCTCAGGAGTCCTAAGCAAAGCCACTAGTGTCCTCTTTGACTTTGCAAAGCCACATCATTCTGGAGACAGAGATGGGTAACTCTGAAGCCAAGATCCCTGCTTCTCCTGCTACAGTATAGGGTTGCTGCAGGGAGGGGTTGGGCAGTCAGGGACTACTACATCTCCCAGCCTCCGCTGGCATCTAACTTGGGCCAAGTGACTTCTCTCCAAAGGGTTAGGAGTCAACCGAGGCAGATAAGAAGCAGATGGGCATTTTCCACCCTCCACTTCCCTGTTGCACTGGCTGCATCACAGAATCCCTAAGCTTCAAGGGATGGCACAGCTGCAAGGGGGTAGAAGGATAAAGGATCACCAAGGGGTGAAATGACACCTGTCAACCAATAACATGAATCAAAACTAAACTTCTGTGTGCCAACCTCTGAACTGAAGAGTCTGACATAACAGCTAGCATGATACTCATTATTAGGGTCTCCATCTCTCCCCACAAGCTCAGAGTTGGAATCAGTCTGAGAACCTACATCCCCCACCATACATACTTAGATATCCTCATTGTCCAAAAGCTTCCATGTGGCTTTGTTTATATTCTGAATATAATTTAAAAAATTTAAAGTGTATCTGGACAGAAAATGTCAGTCTTTAAATACCACAAGGACAGGGATCATGTGTGTCTTGCTCACCTGCATATCCCCAGCACCTTGCACAGTGCCCGGTGGGGTGCTGATAGAAAGGGATTGGGGGAAGGAAGAAATTATTCATGGGCAATGGTGGTATTGTCAATCTCATGTTCACAATCAGAGTAGCCTTGCTAAGATCAACTCTTGGTGGGCAATTTCCAAGGAGCAATGCAGGAATCATTTCCATCTGTCTTTATAATAAGCTGTTTCTCTGTCATCCAGAATGATAAACTAATCCTATTTTGAAAGAGTCCTTGAATGACAAAGTTTTAGAAGAAGAAGTGCTTGATTGTCAGACATTTTTTTGGAAAATAGGTCTGAAATTAGTAGACTAGCACGGGCGAAGTTTCATTATGCCATCTGATTGAACTGAGAGTAAAAACCCATCTTTAAGAAGTTTCAATTCCACATTTATACTGGACAGAATTTCACAAGCTCCTAAAACTCACTGAGTCGTGGAAGAGAAGAATTTAAAGAATTTGTGCATTTAGGGTCTTAAAAGTCCTGCTCACTTTTTTGTTGATATAAAATATATATTATGTGTTTTTTACACGCATAGAATGTGTAATGATCGTGTCAGTAGTTCGGGTATCCATCACTTTGAGTATTTATCGTTTCCATGCATTGATATCATTTCATGTCCTCTCTTCTCATTACTTTGAAATATACAAAATATTGTTGCTAAGTATAGTCACCCTAGTCTTTTTTCTTGTACTTTTTTATTCTATCTATCTGTATGTTTGTACCCATTAACCAACTTCTCTTCACTCCTATCCTCCGCCACCACCTACCTTTCCCGGTCTCTGGTACTATTAGTCTATTCTCTATGTCCTTGAAATCAAGTATTTTTAGCTCCTGCATGAGTGAAAACATGCAGTATTTCTCTTTCTGTGCCTGGATTATTTAAATTTATAGAATGACCTTTGTTTCCATCCATGTTGCTGTAAATGACATGCTTTCATTCTTTTTTGTAGCTGAATGGTATTCCATTGTTTATATGTGCCACATTTTCTTTATCCATTTGTCCATTGATAGACACGTAAGTTGACCCCATATCTTGGCTACTGTGAATAGTGCCATGATAAACGTGCAAGTGCAGGTATCCCTTTGATACACTGATTAATTTTCCTTTGAATAAATACCCAGCAATGGAATTGCTTCCTGCTATGGGATTTGAGAACCAATATCTGTTTTAGTTACTACTGCTTCTTAAGAAACTACTCTGAACCTTATGGCATTAACAACTCTTTTGTTGGCATCAGGAGACAGGTTTTTCCCCTGCTCCATGATGTTTAGAGGGTGTGCTGGAGGGGGCAACTCAACAGCTGGAGGCCAAACACAGCTGTTGTCTTCCTCTAATATCTGGAGGTTGGTGCTGGTTGACATGGGCCACCTAAGTTGGAACTGTCAACCTGAGCATCTACAGATGGCCTCTTCTGATGGCCTGGGCTTCCTCCCAGGAGGGTGGCCAGTGTAATCACACTGCATTCATGTTTACAGCTCAGAGCCCCAGAAGTCTCAATGGACACACAGCAGAAACTCCATTCCTTTTAGGGCCTAGCCTTGAAGTCACATAGTGTCACTTCCACCATAGTTTATGTCAAGGCAGTCACGAGCCTGCCCAGTTTCAAGTTGGGGGGTGGGAACGTCAGCTTTGCCTCTTGACTGAATGATGGCAAGATCATCTTGGGGAAGAGTACATGGAATGAGAGGTATTGCTGCTACCACCTTTGGAAAATATGATCTTCCACAACATCTAGAGCAAAGGTGGTGTTTAAAGAGAGTAATACACTGGCCTCTGTTAGGAAGAGGTATTACTGGGCCAGGAAAGGCTGCCATTGACAGAGGCTTGGGGCTTAGGAAGCAAGAGAAGCGGCTCAGATGGAGAATTCTACCAGGGTACAAGGAGTTCACTTTCTCTAACCTGACCCTGCAGAGCAGTCAAAACCCTGATTTTCCCCTGAGCTTGTGGGCAGCTGGCCTAGCTTATAGCCCATCTAGACACCCTGGGATGCACCCAGCTCCCCATAGACTTCAGCTGCAGCGTCTGCTGTCTCCTTTCTCTGAGAAACAGGGCCTTTGTCAGTAAAGCAGAAAATAATATCAACCTGGATAGAGAAGCCTAATAAAAGTGATAATAAATTATTCAGAGAGGATAAAACTACTCTGGAGCTGCCAAATGATAAGAGCAAAAACATGATATGGACACCTGGACCGTATTTTCTGAGGTACATCCCACAAAGAGACATCCCCCTACTGGCATATCCACTAAAACAAGTGTCCATGAATCTTCTGAATTCCTTTTTCCATACTGATTTTTTCCCCTTCCAAATAGGTGATTGCTTTTAGGCAAATAGTATCCAAGAAGTGCAGTGATGCAGGCCACTGACAACACAATCATGTATAACCCAAGTCACGTCCTTTTATGCACTGAACTGCCAGGGAACCTAGCATTAACAAAAACCACACGTAAGTTAGAAACGGCCATATGCTGAGTTAAGGCGTGAATAAGAAATCACTCCCAGAAGTAGCGAGAACAGCAGAGCAGAGTGCTATTGTGGCTCTGTAGGTTGAGTGCTCTGAGAATTGGGAGGCCCTGTCGGCTGCTGTAGGTATTCAAATCAGATGGCATTAGTGAGGGGTCAGGCCAGACCATGGTGCCATCCTAGGAGCCAGGCAACCAACCCACCAAACAGGTGGCAGACACTGCAGGGTGTGATGGTCTCAAAGTAGCAGAAACCACAGCAAGTCCAAGACCCAGTTACCAGTTCATGGGACTGGAAACCTGGAAACCAAGGTGTGAAACCAAACAGGTGGGAACTTGGGCACCAGCAGCAGCGTCTTAAGTAGTTCCAAGGCCAAGTTGCCTGGGAATGCTGGCTGCTAGGTGCTTGAAACAAAAAACATGAAGAGAAACTGTGTGTGGTAGGGGATAGGGAGTTGTGTGCATGCACGGGTGCATGTATGCATGTGTCTGTGTGTGCATATGTGTGTAATATAGCAATAGTTTTAAATTTTGTCATTTGATCATTGGGTTGGTCAGTTGGATGACTGGTCCATTGTTTGGTGGATTGAATGGCTGGTCCATTGTTCAGTAGTTTGGTTGGCTAGTCCATTGCTTGGTGGGTCGGTTGGCTGGTCCATCATTTGGTGGATCAGTTGCCTGGTCCATTGTTTGGTGGGTTGGTTGGCTGATCCATTGTTTGGTGAGTCAGTTAGCTGGTCCATTGTTTAGTAGGTTGGTTGGCTGGTTCATTGTTTGGTGCATCGGTTGGCTGGTCCATTGTTCAGTGGGTCAGTTGGCTGCTCCATTGTTTGCTGGGTTGGTTGGCTGGTCCTTTGTTCAGTGGGTCAGTTGGCTGCTCCATTGTTTAGTAGGTTGGTTGGCCAGTCCCTTGTTCAATGGGTCAGTTGGCTGGTCCATTGTTCTGTGGGTCAGTTGGCTGGTCCATTGTTCAGTGGGTCAGTTGGCTGGTCCATTGTTCAGTGGGTCAGTTGGCTGGTCCATTGTTTGCTGGGTTGGTTGGCTGGTCCTTTGTTCAGTGGGTCAGTTGGCTGGTCCATTGTTTAGTAGGTTGGTTGGCCGGTCCCTTGTTCAATGGGTCAGAATAACTCAGACAGACCTGTGTGCTTCTAGTCCTGAGGCTGCATTACTCGAAGTGTGTTCCACACAATGTTAGTAATGCAACATGTTAATTAGGCTTCTGTGGTCAAAGCAGTTTGAGGATTGTATAGTTTCTGACTGCAGAACTCCCTACTCTTTAAAGTATTAACATGCACTGGAACCCTCCAAGTGGAGGACACAGTATGTGGTGTCTCCCAGCATATTTTACCAAACTAGGAAAAAAGCTGGAAATATACATGGAAGGAGAAGGAAATTATTGGCTCTGTCATAGACCTTCTTTTCCACTGAATATAACACCTGTGCTAGCATTCTAAGAAGCACATTTGTGAAGATACTATTTAACTATTCAAAATAAAATAAGAGATAGATGGAACTGCAAGCTAAAAAGAGATACAATATGTGGACATTGGTGAATATGGTAGTAGAAAACAGTAGAACATTTGTTTGGAACAAAGCAAAGGCAAAGAGGAGGCTAAACAGAGGCAATAGCCCCTGTCTTTACCTGTTTCTGTTGCTGTTAATCACAAAGGCATATTTGTTTGACCTTATAGCTTCACTCCTAGTTTGAACATCGCAGCATTGTTTGTAATTAGCTAAAGATTAGAAACAACCTAAAATATTCAACAATCAGGAATTGGCTAAAGAGATTGTGAATACAACCTTATGTAGAATGCTCTTCAGCGGGATGGGCATGGTGGCTCATGCCTGTAATCCCTGCACTTTGGGAGGCCAAGGCAGGTGGATCACCTGAGGTCAGGAGTTCAAGACCAGCCTGGCCAATATGATGAAACCCCATGTCTACTAAAAAATACAAAAAATTAGCTGGGCATGGTATTGCGCATCTGTAATCCCAGCTATTCAGGAGGCTGAGGCAGGAGAATCTCTTGAATCTGGGAGACAGAGGTTGTAGTGAGCTGAGATCACACCACTGTACTCCAGCATGGGCAACAAGAGCAAAAAAACTCCAAAAAAAAAAGAAAGGAAGGAAGGAAGGAAGGCAGGCAGGCAGGCAGGCTGTTCAGCTGTAAATAAAAGGGCTAGTGTTTATGCATTAAGGAAAGATCTCTAAGAAATATTGTTCAGTGAAAAAGCAAGATCTACTACCATTTGAATTTTTTAAAAATAAAAAGCAGGAAGAATTGCTTGAATATTCATTTAAAACCTCTAGAAGGATAAACAAGAAAAACTTTAAAAAGTGGTTTCCTGTTAGTAAGATGGGAACAGGGCAAATGGTTAAATGCACTATGTTGTCAAAAAGAAGTACATAATTCAAAAACAACAACTAAAGTGAGGGGGCTGTTCAAAAAAAATAAATAAATAAGAACCAAGAGCATCAGTATGACCATCCAGGGTGCTCTCTGATGGGCTCAGTTTTTAAAAGCATGTACAGAAAATGAACAGAGAGGCACATACCCAAGACTGAATACCAAATAAGGTCAAGAGCAGCCTCCAGATGAGCTAAGCCTTTAAAGATGTCAAGGGGAAGGGCATTTTTTTTCAGTCATTGTGAGGTAGAATATAACAAGGAAGATCAATGTCACTGGGGAGTAGGGGGAGATGGCAGGATGCTAGCTGGTGACAGACAGCTTCCCTGTTGAGAACCGCTTCCCTATTATGGCCCTACTGCTTCTCACATGGGGATCCTTTAGGTTGTGCTTGTGCTTGGGACTCTGAACTTCATCCATGTCCAAAACCAGGCAAAGGCTGATGTCCCATATGGGAAAAATTATTCTGTCTCTTGTGACTATCTGGATTCATTGACTTCCATGAAGACTGGCCTTGGTTTTCCTTTGACTTAATGACCTAGGAGTACCATATTTGGCTTGTCTGTGTTCCTGTGGGCTGGTTCATTCCTTTATGCCTTTGACTTCTTCAAAACCTCCCTATGCACTGGCTTTCTATATCCTTAGTAGTGTTCACATTCTCCTCTACTCTCAAAACCCAACCCATCTGGAACTCATTTCAGCCTCAACCAGCTACACCAGACCTAACAAGTCAACCAAGAAGCCCCCCACCAGGCCTTGGGCCTCTTCTTCCAGAGGTCCCCAATGGTGCATATGTGGGCTTTACTTTCTTGGTGTCAAACCATTGGAAAGAAACGTCACCATCTTCTCCCATCTAAGAATATAATCTTTAAATAGGGTAAGGACGATGAAGCACAAACTTTATCAAGAAGGAGATAAAATCTAAGAAAGGAGACAAGATAGAAATACACTTAGCCACTTTAAAAATCTTCAAGTCTTTAGGCCCAAGTTAATTCTATCCCAGGGCAATAAAAAGACTTGCAAAAAGGATTATGAAAGATACTATAAAAATTTCTGCTCTGTGAATGACATTGTTAAGAACATGAAAAGATAAGCCACAGACTAGGAGAAAATATTTACAAAACATCTGATGAAAGACTGATATCTAAAATGTACAAAGAATTAATACTCAACCACATGAAAACCCAATTCAAAAGTGGGCAAAAGATAAAAAGAAATGCCTCACCAAAATGATATACAGATAGCAAATGAGTATGTGAAAAGATACTCAATATCATGTCATCAGATTAGAGAACTGCAGATTAAAACAACAGTGAGATACCACTACACACCTATTAAAATAGCCAAGATCTAGAACACTGACAACACCAAATATTGATGATAATATGGAGCAACGGGAACTCTTCTTATTCATTGCTGGGGAAAATGCAAAATAGCACAAACACTTTAGAAGACAGCTTGGCGTTTTCTTACAGAACTAAACATACTTGTATCATAAGATTCAGCAATTATGCTTTTTGGCGTTTACTCAGATGAGCTGAAAACTTATTTCCACACAAAAACCTGCACACAGATGTTTATAGCAGCCTTATTCATAATTTCCAAAAATTGAAAGAACCAAGATGTCCCTTGGAAGACATTGAACAATCTTAAATGCATATGACTCAATGAAAGAAGCCAGTTTGAAAGGGTATAGACTGTTTGATTCCAGCTATGTAACATTCTGGAAAAGGCAAAATTGTAGAGACAATAAAAATCAGTGATGATTTGGACCCTGGAAGGGTTGGGGATGGAGGGATGAATCAGTGGAGATTGAGGGATTAAAACACTTAGGGCAGTGAAAGAATTCTGTATGATACTGTAATGGTAGATACATGACATTATGCATTTATTTAAAACAAAAACAAACCAAAACCCTGCAAATCCAGAACTGTACAACACAGAGTGAGCCCTAATTTAAACTACAGACTTTAGTTAATAATAATAAATCATGACGAGTTCATCAGTCATAACAAATGCACCACATCAATGCAGGATGTTAATAATGGGAAGGAGGGAGTGTATGGGAACTCCCTCGACTTTCTGCTCATTTTTCCTGTAAACCTAAAACTGCTCTGAAAAATAAAGTCTACTGATATTTTTAATGTCATAATTAAGAGCAGAAAAACTATTTGATTGGAACTTTTGAAAACTGAAGCTAAAAGTGGTGAAAAACATTTTTAAAATGTAATTTGTAAATGCAATGATAAATTATTAGAATTAATAAAAAGTGAATTAAGTAACTTTAGGGGGTGATGGAAATATTCTGTATCTTGATTGTGGCTGAGAAATAAAAATAAAATTATAAGCCCCCCTGAATGATTGAACAGATCTCCTCTTGCCCAAGAGGACCCCAGAGGAAGCTTGGAAGCTGAATTTTCAGCTATGATGCGATGGTTGGACAAACCTCCTTATATCCTCTCCTTTGCTAACTGCCATTAGGCTCTTTTGCCTAAGGGTTTATCAGAAACCAGCCCTTTCTAAAGACTTCATCAGTGATTTCACAGCTTCATGACTGCCAGCATTCCTTTCTGATAAGAGACCACTAACCGTGGAGTAGTTCTGGCCAGTCTATGAATGATGTGCAGTGAGGGTTTTTGTATCCTCTGCTTCACCTTTTGATGTCAGAGGGCCAAAAACTCCACCATCAGAATATGCTAATGCTGCCATTTTTTCTATCATGGGACTCACAAAGGAGCATGAAGCTTATTATGCATGTGCATGTTTCTCCTTCTATAAATATTCATGACTGCTCCTGTAGCTTATTGAATATGTATATGTGGCTACCCCATTCAGCCTAAGTCTCTGTCTTATTCTTCTGACCCTTGCAGTGCTTGCTCCCAGCTTCCTAGCCAGAGGCTATGCTTCTCATCCTGTCCAAATGGCCACCCTTTAGGCTGCAACTGTTTATGAGAAAGCTCTCCTTTCTAAATTTATGAACCTTGTGCCACTCTTCAATTGATATGATAATGGTTTCATGGTATTATAAATTTATCAAAACACATGGATTCTTACCACTTAAAATGAGTGTATTTTATTGTAAGTAAATTGTACTTTATTAAAGTTAATTTTTTTAAAGTGAGATAAGTAGCTTGGGGATGTAATTTTGTGACCAAACTATGATAGTGCAATATATTGTCTGTCACTTTATGCTTGACTTTTACTCCATAATCCTAAAGAAAATGATTTTTACATAAATATTCAAGTACTTTGTAAATTTTTCCAGTTTCCCCTAAATCCTTTAATACTCAAGCCATTCTCTTTTAAATCCTTTTAAAGCTATTATCCTTGTTGAATTTCTCTTCTTTGGTTGTTATTCTGCTAAATCTGCTATCCCTAGTTGGTCGGTGGCTTTGTGTATGATTTGAGGTGTTTTCTAACATCACTGCTATAGATTACTGGTTTGGTTTTATCTTTTTCAACACTTGCCATTTGCTTTGTAACAAATTGCCATGTATTTGCACACAGCAAAAGATGAACAAGGATGTTGAAACAAAGGATGGAGATAGATGCTAATGTTGAAAGGGGAAAGATATTTGGATAGGAAATACTTTTATATTGCACTATGGCTGGTTCATTAGGGAATAATTTTATGTTAGGATGATTTTTGGTTTCTATACAACTTCATAACTACAGAGACTGCAATAAGAAAGCTGTAAAAGTGGCTTTAAGAAAAAGATGCATTTTAAAAATGAGTAAATGAAATTAAACAAAACTAATAACTAATACAGTGGATGGCTCTATTGAGATTCAAAAACTTATTGACAGGGTTGAAATGATCAGCCTAAGCCAGCAAGGGGAGATTTAACAGTGATTGCATTTAATAAGTGTATGCATTACCTGTTTAAGTATTAATGTCCAGTATTGGTTGGACCTGTGGCTTAT
Organism: Ateles fusciceps; assembly: GCA_036589455.1. NCBI lineage: Eukaryota > Metazoa > Chordata > Mammalia > Primates > Atelidae > Ateles > Ateles fusciceps. The sequence goes on from JAZHEH010002229.1 coordinate 4,805,342, forward strand.
CTGTAGTACTTACAGGAAAACCCTTGGTTTTGTAATCACCTAACAATGTAATCACCTGCAGTTCTTGCCCACTGTACAGACAAAGCCAATTCACCGAGAAAGTGGTATTGCAGTAGAGAAAGTGTTTAATAATCATATAGTTAGCCAAGTGGAAGAATGGGAGTTTATTATTCAAGTCAGCCTCCCCGAAAGCTTGGAGGCTATCTTCAAGAATAGTTTGGTGGGCAAGGGTTTAGAGAATGGGGAATGCTGATTGGTTGAGTTAAGGATGAAATCATACCAGGGATCAAAGCTGTCTTCTTGCACTGAGTCAGTTCCTGGGTTGGGGGGTCACAGGACTGGTTGAATTCATTCCTTGGTATGAGTCACAGGTCCAGGTGGATTCCCTCAGTGACCAAACTGCAAAAGTCTGAAAAATATCTCAAACACCAATCTTAAGTTTTACAATAGTGATGTTATCTATGGGAGCAATTAGAGAAGTTACGAATATTGTGACTACTTCTACATGACTCCCGAGCAGTAAACAATGACTAGTTATCATTTAACTATGCCTAGGTCTTAGCAGAATTTAGGCCCTCCCATAATTCTAATCTTGTGAACTTTCAATAGTTTTACAAAGGTAATTCCATCCCAAACAAAGACCAAATAGTTTTGGGAAGGGGCTGTTATCATCCTTGCTCTAAGGTTAAACTATAAACTAAATTTCTCCCATAGCTAGTTTAGCCTATGTCCACGAATAAGCAAAGACAGCTTGTGCATTTAGAAGCAAGATGGAGTCAGCTATGTTAGATTTCTCTTACTGTCCTAGTTTTGCAAAGGCATTTTGGTTTTTGATCATGTCCTGGTCAGGGCAAGCCAACAGTGTCAGATAATGACAAAAGAAGCTAATGTCATTCTGTCTGGGTTAATTAAGGTACACTATCCAACTGGTGAAAGTAAAAGTCATGCTACATTCTGCACTGGTGTGAACACTTAGAATAATGTATCCTGTTCAGAGCTCCACCCTCTTAGAAAAAGGCATTGATAAATTATTGAGTCCAGAGGAAGGTATATGGGGTATTCAGGAAAAGGAGAGACTAAAAACCACTTCTTATGAAGAATGATTGAGAGCAGTGGGAATATTAATTCTGGATGAAGTAAGGCTTTGGGAAAATCTAATAGCTGTCTTCAGACCTTCAAACCAAAAAATTGAGAGTTGTAGAATTTTGCTGTTGGACAAGATGACCTCTAAGAGTCCTTCTCCCTGGAAGGTTCTTATTTCTATTGTGTTAAATCTTCACTTTAAAAGACCTTCTACTCGTACATTCTACTTCTTCTTTCAGTATACTGCATAAGCCTTAAACAAAAGCCTATCACTATCATTTGGTAGCAAGCTAATAGCTTCCCAACTTCCATTAACTAATTAAAACCAACAATAATAAGAAAGAAACAGGGTTTTTATTCAATCCAGGCTGCTGCACACATAACTGAGCTGCTAAGTATAAAGTTCCAGGATGCTTCTCCAGATGCAGGCTGAGGGGGTGCTCCAGTTCCTCTGGGGCAGGGTTGCTCAAACATAAAGAAGCCATCTTATTAGCTGGGCATGGTGGCATGCATGCATGCCTGTAGTCCCAGCTACTCAGGAAGCTGAGACAGGAGAATTGTTGGAACCCAGGAGGCAGATGTTACAGTGAGCCGAGATCGTGCCACTGCACTCCAGCCTGGATGACAGAGTGAGACTCCGTCTAAAAAAAAAAAAAAAAGCCATCTCCTGATTTGTACTCACACCATTGTTTAGGCAGAGCCAGAGTAATTTCTCTAGTGCACTGTTTTTGTTTTCTGTTGGTTGCCTATCTACAGATATCACTCTTATCTATAGATCAATATCTATAGATATCGCTATATTCAGTGATATCTTTGTTTCGATGCTCTTGCCTTCAAGAGTGAAATCACAGCTTAGATATAGTGAAATCACATTCATCCAGGCCCCTTCCATTAAGAGTTAATTTTGATAGAGATTAAACTGCTCCCAGTAGTATTTTTAGCTATTCCTGAAGAAGAAGTTTGCTAAGGAAATGGATAGTGTAGGACAGGTGGGGAAGGGGGTGTTTAACTTCTATGGGAAAAAAAAATGAGTAAGTTTATAAATCTTTTGAAGCTCCCATCTACTTGAAATCAGTTGGTATAAGTGAATATTCTCTTTTCTGTATATCACACTCCTTAGTACTGGTTACTATGTCTCAAAACGGTTCTCAGAGTTTAGTGTGTAGAAGAATCATCCAGGAAGCTGGTTAAATGCTGATCCCAAGGCTCAGCCTCCAGACATTCTGCACTTTGTGAAAGGCTGCCATATGGACCCAAAAGTGAAAATATGCCCTTCTGTTCTTCTTCATTATGTTCTCACTTAAAAAAAAAAAAAAAAAAAAAAAAAAAACTACTTGTTTAGACCAAAGAAGTGACATTTCACATTGTAATTCAGAAAAGAATTCAGAGATGGCCATCTGAAATTAAGGCAGAAGTCACCTGGGGAGCTTGAGGTTTCTCTATGTGAGTTCTGCTCAGAATCCCAGAGACTCCTTTGGATGGAGATTGTGGTCTTCGATACTGGGTCCTCTTTCTTTGGGTTTTGAGTGGTAAGACTAGCCTAGGCTGAGGGGTAACATTCTGAGATCAGGACTTGGGATATGGAATTCAGTTATCTTAATAGTTAGGACGACCTGCTTAACTTTGTGGAAACTCATCTTTTTCATCTGTAGGAGGGGGATAACAAATGATCTTAATGTAGTCAGGTTAATATAAGGCTCAGGTGAGTCATTTCCTGATTAAGCACACAGCTTCCAGGAGAAAGTCCACATACATTAGTGCCTTCTCCCTCCATTTCCTCCACCAAAATTACCCAAGAGCAAGAACAAGGCAGTTTACTAGATGGACTTCCTGTGTTCGCCTCCCTTGATTGTAACCTCCAAGTATACATAGAGTTCCCATGAGAGGGAAATAGTTAAATTCAAAACATAGATACGGGCAACTTTTCTGTTTCACATGAAGCCAAACCTGGAAAAATGGAAGAGTTTAGGACTGAAATTCTTTTTCCCTTAAAAATGAAAATAATTTTATTCAGTAAAATTTTGGCTTAACACAATGCTAAGCGGGGCTTGCTGATGGCAACCCATCCAGGCTACCTCCCGAGAAAGTGTTACAAAAGGAGTCCTGATCCAGACACCAAGGGAAGGTTCTTAGATCTCATGCAAGAAAGAACTTGAGGCGACTTTACAGCATAAAGTAAAAGTTTATTAAGAAAGTAAAGGAATAAAAGAATGGCCACTCCGTAGGCAGATAAGCCCTGAGGGCTGCTGGTTGTCTACTTTTTATGGTTATTTCTTGATCATATACTAAACAAGGGGTGGTTTATGTGAGTTTTCTGGGAAAGAAACTGGGAATTCCCAGAACTGAGGGTTTCTCTTCCTTTTAGACCATATAGGATAACTTCTGGACGTTGCCATGGCACTTGTAAATGGCCATGGTGCTGGTGGGAGTGTCTTTTAGCATGCTAACGAATTATAATTAGTGTATAATGAGCAGTGAGGATGACCAGCCGTCACTTTCGTCACCATCTTGGTTTTGGTGGGTTTTGGCCGGCTTCCTTATTACATCCTGTTTTATCAGCAGGGTCTTTGGGACCTGTATCTTGTGCCTGTCTCATCCTGTGACTAACAATGCCTAACCTCCTGGGGATGCAGCCCAGCAGGTGTCAGCCTCATTTTGCCCAGACTCTATTCAAAATAAAGTCACTCTGGTTCAAACACCTCTGACAAGAGCAGTGTGACAAGCCTGGGATTGCCGTAGTGATCAGGCTGGTAGGAGTGAGGTGTTATTATTTGGAAACACTATTGCACCCCCTAAGGATATGCAGTGATAAGGTGACTGAGAAAAATGAAGGGGCTTAAGTAGTGTCATACAGCCAGTAAACAGCAGGGCAGAGACTCAAACCTGGGTTTGCAGATGCAACGTCCTTCACCCCTGTGTCTCTACAGTACTGACATCTCTCCAGCCTCTAAGGCTCCCCCGCAGGACTGTTGCCTGGTTGGGTAAAGAGGAAGCTCTTGGTGTTCATCTCAACAAATTTTTACTGAGCACTTACAATGTGCCATGCTCCGTATTAAATGCTGGAGGGTAAAGTGATGACTAAGGCAACCTCAACTTTCAAGGCATTCTATAATGTGCTACCAAGGAAAGGGAGTTACTTTAGGAAAGGGAGAAAGAGTGTGAAGCAACGTGCTGGTAATTATCAGTGAGAAGGGTAATCTTGGACTAGCAGGGGGAGAGCCCTGCTGTGGCACTGATTCGCTTGCTGGGCATCTAAGCAAGGTACTTCTGAGCCTCTGTTTTCTCACCTGTGAGATAGGGTTAATAGACTGACCTAACAAGCTTGTTTGATATGACTATAAGAAATACTTTGAAAATAAATGCATTAATAAAAGCCTTCACCAGTGCCTGGCATGTGGTTGGCACTCAGGAATGGTGTTGTCCGTCCTGAGAGTGGTGGTTGCGGTGACTGTTTTAGGATCTGACTCTTCTTACAGGAGAAGGAAACAGTTCCACTTCCTTCTAGGTAAGCGGTTTTTATCATTCCCCTCCTGGTCCTCAGGAAGTCTTCTGGCATTTGACTTTGGCAGAATTAGGACCCAGTATGCCAAATGAAGCCTCTCTGGTGCCCATACCACTAGCCTGATTCCTGCAGATAAGCTGCAATCTGCAACAGCTACAGGCACTGGTACAGAATGCAGTTCTGGCTGTGGTCTGAGAGCAAATGGTGAGATCCTCTGCACTGCCAAGGCATGGGCTCTGCTCCCCCACTTCTCCTTTCCAGCCCCAAGGTGCAGGTTATTGGAATTCAGCTGGCTTTAGGAAAACAGGACTGTTTGTAGTCTAAGACAGAGCTGAGTCTCTATTAAGCAAACAGCCCTTTGACTAATGGACTTGGCCTTGAAACAAGAGCAAGCTGCTTACATTCCCAGGTTGCCACAGTTCTGGGCTACAATTCGTATCCGGAGCAGATGTGCCAGGGATCATGTGGCTTTGCATTTGGGTACCCTGCTGATGGGATCAGACACATAAGACACACACAAAACTGCTGGTGAAAAAGAGGAGTTGCTATGTACCATAACTCAAATGATTGATCCTGCTAATCCTGGACTGGGTGCTACCTGCAAGGGCCAACACTGAGAAGCTCCATTTGAGAAAGGGAGAGACTAACAGAAGCATGATGAGAAAATCTGGGAGTTGGGGACTAGGAGTTAAGGCATATTTAGGTTCGACTGAGGATGGGGAACTTAAAGGAGATATGAATTTTTTTTATTTATTTAGCTTTTATTTATTTATTTATTTATTTATTTATTTATTTATTTATTTATTTTTTGAGACGGAGTCTCGCTGTGTCACCCAGGCTGAAATGCAGTGGCGTGATCTCGGCTCACTGCAACCTCTGCCTCCAGGGTTCAAGCTATTCTCCTGCCTCAGCCTCCCAAGGAGCTAGGATTATAGGCATGTACCACCATGCCCGGCTAATTTTTTGTATTTTTAATAGAGATGGGTTTCACCGTGTTAGCCAGGATGGTCTTGATCTCCTGACCTCGTGATCGCCCCACCTTAGCCTCCCAAAGTGCTGGATTACAGGCATGAACCATCATACTCGGCCATGAATTTTAAAAGAACAAGAATTTTAAAGAGAGCTGAAAGAACGTTAAAGGAGCACAGGAGTTTCCAAAGAGAATTTTAATTCTTATTAAAATTAGTATTTAGTGTGCAAAATAAACCCCCTGTTTCACCTCCCTTGTGAATCCTTAAGTAAAATTCATCTTGCTTACATCTATATTATGTGTTCTGTTGACTCAGGAGAGTACCCAACAGTGTTCTGAGCCTTGATTTAAGGCTGGGAGGTTCTGAAAATATGGTCCCTGTAGCAACAACATGAGTACCACCCAGGAGCTTGTTGGAATTGTAGTCTCAGGTCCTACCCCACACCTGAAACAGAAACTCTGGGGATGAGACCCAGCCCTCTGGGTGATTCTAATGCAATTGAAGTTTGAGAACCATTGGGGCAGGGTGACATCCTAGAAGCAGCATCTAGGGACAGCCAACACCTGAGATTTGCTAGTCATTCACAAGCAAGCTAGGACACTTGTGCTCAACCCTGGCTGACATTAGAATCACCAGAGGAGCTTTTAAGAGTCCAGATGCCCCAGCCCGGACCAATTAAATGGAATCTTTGCGGGTGGGACCAGGCGGCTCTACTGGTGATTTCATGTGCAACCCAAAGTTGGGGACTGTAAGTCCATATGGGAGCTTGGGTCTTTACCTGGTATCAGGAAAAACAGAGGCTCCAGATAAGGTTAAAAATTGCAACACTAAATTCAGGGGATGGGTCTCCAGGAGCTTTAAATGATTATTGGTGGGCTGTGGAGCCAGTCTGCCAACAACATTTATGTAGAAACAACGTCAAAAAAAAAAAAAGCATTCTTTCTACCTGGAGATATCTCAAATTTTTCTTAAAAATAATAATTTTTTGTTTTGAATTATGAAAGCCTGTTTCCATTCCTTAAAAAGTATAAACTACATTAAAGGGAAAAAAATTAAACATTATTCAAACACACCTCTCATTATCACTTGGCTGTGTTTCCTTCTACTTTGTTTGCATATGTTAATATAGCTGGAATGATATATATCCTGTTTTTTTCATTGAGTTTTGTTGGGAGATTAAGCTACAGTCCTTATAACCATCATTATAAGGACTGCTGGATTTTGGTTTATGTTTTCTTAGTAATATATCAGAATGTTTTGGAAGCCAGCTTCTTTCACAGAGTGGAAAAGGGCCTCTTGATGGAGATGGGGAGGATCGACCCAGTTGTCAGGAGTGGTCTTGGGTCCTGCTAGGGGACAACCCACCTGAGGAAACACTTCTGCCTTAAGTCATGCTGTAGCTTTCAGCATCTGAGCTAATTCAGTTCTGCAATTCCAGCCATGCAAATGACTTCAGTGTAAGTTCTGTCCTTCCCTATGCCCAAGGCCCAAAGCCAGGTAGAAAGGAAACTTTAAAATTCTTAATTATAGAAAACTTGGCCGTGCGCAATGGCTCACTCACTTTGGAAGGCTGAAGCAGGTGGATCACCTGAGGTCAGGAGTTCAAGACCAGCCTGGTCACCATGGCTTGACCCTGTCTCTACTGAAAATACAAAAATTAGCCAGGTGTGTTTGTCCTATGCCTGTAATTTCAGCTACTCAGGAGGCTGGGGCAGGAGAGTTGCTTGAACTAGGTGGGTGGAGGCTGCAATAAGCCAAGATCACACCACTGCACTCCAGCCTGGGCAACAGAGCGAGACTGTCTCAAACAAAAAGAAAAAGAAGAAAAAGAAGCCATGTTGAGCAGAGAAACTGGCAATGAGTGTTGACTGCAAAAAAAATCCTGGAAGATAAAAATGAGGTGGAACTAAAGTACTGAATTATAAGTAGATACAAGTGGGGATTTCATTTTTTTTTCTAACCACTAGACCATTGAATAAGTGGGGGATTTCAAAGGGAAGTTAGATATTCTTATTGGAGAGAAAGCAAGAGGTGATGATTTACTTTAGACTTTTAAGAAAACTATAAGGCTAAATTTGCATGCTAAAATTTTAAAGATAACTGCTTGTTAAATATACAGTTGACCCTTGAACAATGCAGAGTTAGGTAGCAGTCAAAATTTGCATATAACTTTTGACTCTTCACAGCTTAACTACTAATAGCCTACTGTTGACGTAGAAGGCTTACTGATAACATAAATAATCAATTAACACATATTTTGTATGTTGTATGTATGATATACTGTATTCTTACAATAAAGTAAGCTAGAGAAATGAAAAAGTTATTAAGAAAACCATAAGGAAGAGAAAATATGTTTACTATTCAGTAAGTGGAAATAGATCATCATAAAGGTCTTCATTCTTGTCATCTTCATGTTGAGTAGGCTGAGGGAGAGGAGGAGAGGTTGGTCTATCTCAAGGGTAGCAGAAATGAAAGGAAATTTCCATATAAGTGGGCCCTCAGAGTTCAAGCCCATGTGGTTCAAGGGTCAACTATGTGCATGTGAAATGTGCAGAGGAAATCAGTCTGTCAGAGTGTGGGACAAGAGAAACAAAAAGAGGCAAACACAAAGCATGAGACATAGACAACACAAAATCACGCAGTGGAAATCAATCCAAACACACCAATACTTACAATAAATGACAACATTCAAGCAGATTATATTTGTCTATTAGTCATAGAGACCAAAATCAGATCTTAAAATTTCAGTTATGTACTATTATAAAATTCAGTTATGTGTTATCTCCTCTGCACACCCCCGAGTAAAATGCTTGGATTGTGTATAGGATATTGTCAGTGGGGAGTTCCTCGGAGCTGGCAATCTCTGTTTGCAAAAGAGAATGAATTTCAACTGCAGAAGGAAATGACCAAGAAGCACCCCTGTCTGGACCAGGTGCCTGCTCAAGCTGTGGTTCCCCCACCTGGCTTCACCGTGGGAAATGGCAATCTCCCACCGGCAAGTCTATGGCCCAGTGCACACATGGCGGATGGGGGCTGTGATCCCTACCAAAATCTCTTCCATGATCCCCTGGTCCAAGGAGACTGTTCACAAGTCAGAGTTTTGGAGAATCTGTCTCCAACTTTAATATTTTTCAGAAACATAAGCCATTACTTCTGCTTCTAGCGGTATAGTAGAGTTGATATCCTGAAAAACTTACCAACTGTAAAAGATATTGGATAAATATTTTTTTAAACCTTTTAAATAAAGAAGCCAAAAATAAATAAATAAAACAAAAACTATGCAAATAAATAACTAAGCCAAAACTGCCATGGAAGCAAGGATCTAGCAAGAGGTGAGCCCTCGACCCAGCATTAGCACTGGGGACGTGTGCCCACCCTGGTGACCGTGAGCCTCCGTCCTTTCAGCCCTGTGGGGCTCAGGGCAAGGAGACCAAGCAGGAGGTCTGCATGGCCAGGAAGGACTTCAACAGGTCACAACTGCCAGATCATAAAGGAGAAGATTGAGCGATTCACCTGCATTAAAGTCAAGAATACCTATTCATAAACAGGTGCCATAAATTGGGAGGAAATATTAGCAATACAAATAGCCGAAAAGGATTACTATCCAAACATCATTCACCACACTCTGTCTGGTGTGCACAAGGAGCCTTCCACTTGGTCCTATTCAGGGCCCTCACGCCAGCAGTTGTTCCCACCTTCTCCTGGATCATGCTCATCCGCTCATTATGACAGCTCTAAGAATTTAAAAACTACACCTGGCCAGGTACCACCTTCTTTATCTCTCTGAATCCAGCAAAACTCACCAGAAAAGTAGTCTGACTCTGTCTCCCTTTCTCCCTTAAACTCACACCACTACAGATGAGCTCTTATCAGAGTCACATGTTGCTGAATCCAGTGGCCATTTCTCAGTTGTCATCTTACTTTTAATTGTTTTTATTTTTTCATCTTCTTGACAGAGGGTCTTGCTCCGTTACCCGTGCTGGAGTGGAGTGGCACGATTGTAGCTCACTGCAGCCTCAAACTCGGGGGCTCAAGTGATCCTCTGACATCAGCTTCCTGAGTAGCGAGGGCAGCAGGCACACACCGTCATGCCCACTAATTTCTAAATTTTTTGTAGAGATGGCTCTTGCTGTGTTGCACAAGTTGGCTTCAATCTCCTGGGCTCAAGCGATCCTCCCACCTCAGCCTCCTGAGTAGCCAGGACGACAGACATGCCCCACCACAGCCGACCCGTATTCCTTTTACTTAACCTAATACTTGATCCCTCCTTCCTTTCAGGAACACATTCTTTACCTGAGACACTGAATTTTCTATGTCATCTCCCTTCCTCTCTGGCTATTCCTTCTCAGGTTGCTTTACTGGTTCCTCCGGCCTCTCTGACCTCTGAACAGTCCAGGACCCCGCGCTCAGTCCCTGGTCCTCTCCTCTGCAGTGTCTACACTCGCTTGCTAGGTGAGCCCCCTCCTGCCTCATGTCTCCCTGATGATGACCCCTAAATGCATGGCCTCAGTCTGCACCTTTCATGAATTCCAAGACCTATAACCAACTACCTGTTCAACACCTGCCCTCAAATAGCAAATAGACATCTCAAATATAACGTGAAAAATCAAACCCCTTATGTTCTGTTCCTCTCACAATCCTCCCCACCACAAAATACGACAGCTCCATCCTTGCAGCTGCACAGGTCAAAATCTCAGCATATTTTTTCTTTTTTTCTTTTTTTTTTTAATTTATAGAGATGGGGTCTTGCTATGTTACACAGGCTGGCCTCAACTGAACTCAAACAGTCCTCCCACCTCAGCCTCCCTGAGTACTGGGATTATAGGTGTGAGCCACTGCACCACCCTCAGCATTATTTCCGATACCTGCCTTTCCCTCATGCCCCAGCCAATTCAGCAGGCATTCCTGTTGACTGTAATTCCAGAACATATGTAGAAACTGACCACTTCTCCCCAGCCGCACCACGTCCACCCTAGATAGACTAAGACATCATTCTTTCTCCCTTGTATCACACAATTCGCCTCCCAAGCGTTCCCCATTCTTCTTCCTGACCTCCTTGCAGTCTGTTCTCAACACAGAAGAGTCCTTGAGACAGAAGCCTCCTCTCACTCCCCTACCCAAACCCCTGTGGTGCCCCACCACGTCACTCAAACTGAAAGCCAGAATCTAGTACCCTGCGTGATGGAGGCCCTGATCCTTCTCCTCCCTTCTCTGCTGGGTCTCTCTCCCAGGCTCTACCCACACTCCAGCCTGTCCTCAGGTCCCCTGCCCTTCGTGTTCACTCTTCCCTGATGGTATATGAGCCTCACCCTCTCACTCTGTTCAGGTCTTTGCTCAAATATCACCCCTTCAGGCTTTTCCTGACCGTACAGCTCCCTCTCCCTTGCTCCCGCCCAGCTCTGTTTTTCTCTGCAATGCATAGGAGCATTGACACACTCTATATTTATTCTGTATGTGTTTGTTTGCTCTCTGTACTGGGAAACATGAGGAGAGGGACTTTGTTTTGTTCGCTGCCATATCCCAGAACCTAGAGTAGTGCCTGGTGTAGAATAAACACTCCATTTCTCAAACAACTTATATAAATATTTAAAGAAGTTCCGCATATTATCAAAAACGACAGTAGAAAATGGGCAAAAGACTTCAACCTGCATGTAGAAAAGACACAAATGGCCAACAAACATGAAAAAAATGCTCCACTTGTTTAGTAATCTTAGAACTCCACCAGAATGGCAATTAACAAATCAGACGGTATCAGGTGAGGTGAGGAGGTGCAACATCTGAATCTATATTCACTGTCAGTAGAAGGATAAATATTTACTGTTCCTTTTGAAAACCTTTCTACATCCTATACATGTCATCTTCCATCATGTAACACTGGGGACACATTCTGAGAAATGTATCCTCAGGGTTTCGTTGTTGTGTGAACATCATATAGCAAACTTATACCAGCCTAGATGGTACAGCCTACTGCACGGCTAGTTTATAATGGGATCGCTTCATTGTTCCTACAAACCTGTGCAGCATGTGACTGTACTGAATACTGTAGGCCACTGTAACACAACGGGAAGCATTTGTGTATTTAGACATATCTAAACTTAGAAAGGGTACAGTAAAATATGGTATTATCTTATGAAACCACCGGTGTATATGCAATCCATCATTGACCAAAATGTCCATATGCAGCACATGACTATATACTTATGACCTAGTAATTCCATCCTAGGCTTTTACGGATTGGAATCCAAAAAAAGGGTACAAAAAGAATCATAGCAGCAGCAATGTTTGTGATAACAAAACACCCAAAAGCAACCCAAATGTTTCAGCAGAGGAATGGAAGTAATTTGACCACGTCCTACCAGCCCTACCATGTCCACCCCAGACTGAGACATCAACATGGGGATCTCATGTTGAAACTTGATCCCCCATTGTTCCATATGCCACACGATGGAATGTCATATGGCGGTGGAAATCAGTGGGCCTCGGCAGAAGAATTCTCCATGCAGGACTCTCTGGAACACAGTGTTAGGCAAAAAACTAAAGTAAATCACAGAGAATACAGTGGTGTGATTCCACTGGTGTGATGTCTAAGGCCTGCATACCTAAACTATATGTTGATTATACACACATATACATATGGCACATACTTATGTTGCATATTATAAAAAAACATAAAGGGATGATAAGCTCACACTGATAGCAGTCTATTGAGAGAAAGGAAGGAGTCATGGGTCTTCAAAGTTACTGGAAATGTTCTAGTTTTAAGCTTATTCTTGAGCATACTGTTATTTCACCTTGCATGTAGTGTAAATATTTTTACACATTCAATATTTGATTTAATATTTTAAAGAATAATATTTTAACGAATATTTTAATTTACTATTTTAAAGAATATTTAACATTTTAAATTTTGAAGAATCCCACTATAAACATTTGGAGAGAGCTGTTTAACAGGAGGAGGACCATTTCCTGGTATTGAACTGTTCACAGGAGCAAAAAGGGCCCTCACCCTTCCCACAGTTGGTGAGATTCTCAAACCGTGATTACTGAAAGATGGTGTCTAAAGGGCCTGCTATACAAGCAAGGTGGGAAGTAATCAGAACAGAACAGAACAGATCAACCAGGTGGTACATTTTCCAGTGATGCCCAAGGACTACCTTGTGCTAAGTTGACAAAAGTACCTTTTATAGTCACCGTCCATCCTTCCTCCAGCCCAGTGTGTCCCAATCCCCACCCACCAAGGCCTACGTGCTGCTCTCCCTCTTTACATTCCAAAAGCTGGCACCCCTTGGTGACTTGCAGAGCATGGTATATTTCTAACTGCCATAGTTTGGATGTTTGTCCCCTCTAAATCTCATGTTGAAATTTCATCCTCGTTATTCGACGTGGGGCTTAATAGGAGGTGTTAGGGTCATGGGGGCATGAATAGATTGTGAGGTGTGTGAGTTGTCTCCCTATTAGTTCCCATGAATAGAACCCCTGGATTTGAAATGTGTGTGTTCTCATGCTATTCTCATAAGAGCTGGTTGTTTAAAAAAAGGCTGGCACCTCACTCTTCTCTCTTGCTTCCCGTCTCACCACATGATCTCGGCACACACTGGCTCCCCCTTCCCCTTGTGCCATGAGTGGAAGCTCCCCCGAGGCCTCACAAGAAGCAGGTGCTGGTGCCATGCTTCTTGTATAGCCTATGAACCATGAGCTAAATAATCTTTTTTCCTTATAAATTCCCCAGCTTCAGGTATTCCTTTATAGCAACACTAAATGGACCAAAACACTAACCTTCACGTCTTCATCAAAGCCCACAAACCCATGCCGTTGTTCACTTGCTCTCCTAGGACAAACTTAGTTACAAGGATTAAAAATTCTCACTATTGTATGAAGACTAATACCTCCTGATTAATGCTTTCATTCTTACATGTGGATTTTGTTTTCATTCATTTTGGCCATGCAAAATTTTTGGCACCCCCCCCCCACACCACCACCACCACCTCAATTCCTCCCACACTAAGAAACCATCTCAGAGTCTTCTGCCAGTGAGTCATAAAATCATCTTGGCTTCAGAAAGGGAAGCCACCAGCCTCGAGGAGAGGGTCTGTCCTACCAACTTATAAAGCAATTCTCAGATTATTTTATCTTTTTAGAAATAAAACAAATAATAAATCTATTGCTGTTTACATATTGAGGGGTATGTGGTTGAGGCATGGCCAGTGACACAAATAATTTTAAACTAAATTAAGCATTTCATTATGTTGATCTGTGACAGAATGCAGCTTTTAGACCACAGTGCTACCCTTCTGATGACATTCACTTCACCCTCATCCTACAGAATCCTTGGAGAAACGTAATTGCCCACAAAGTTCATTGCACATTCTGGAAGTCAGTGCTGGTGCTGCCCTGCTAATTGTGATGAATGGACATTCTAAGCTGAGATGAGAGCAAAGCCTTTTTGCGAGACAAAAAGGCAGCTGATTGTTTCAGGCATCACTCTTGAAGGATGTTCTTTGTAACAACTTGCAAGGCCAAATTAGGATGATGCCTGCCTGATGCGGGGGCTTGTCAAGGTGGGAGGCAGGTGTTGCAGTGGCCCAGGAGAGGCAGGCTTGATGACGATGCTCAGAAGTTGCCCTCATCATGCTTAGAGGAGGTTCAGTGTTGACCAATGCCAATTCCATGCCTGTTGTGATATGGGAAAGCATGGTCTCCTCTGGGAAGAAGGGATCGTCTTCTCTCTAGCAACACAACTCCAGCAGCAGAATAATTGATTGTAGGCAATAGCTAAGTGTGCACTTCTTGGGTTCTAAAGAACCCATTTCCTGTGGAATTTTATTGCAGAGTTAAAAATTGGATGAAGTTCAAATCATAGGCTTTCTAAAATAGTAAGAGGCTAGCTGTAAATTTAAAGCTGTGTGGGAAATATGAGTCAGTTGAGTCCATTGGGTGGCCCCAATGGTAACTACTGAGATAGACTTTCTATGTAGGTTTATTCCTACTGTTGTCATGAAGGTCTGGAAAGGCACAAGAACTGAGCAAAAGGAAACTTATTTTAAAGCATATACAGGGCACCTACAGTATGATGAGTCAGTCTTCATTATTTTCAGATCGTTAAAAAGAAAAGTCCTTGAAATCTTGTTGCTGAACTCTTGTGGAGACTAGTAATACAGACACTGAAAACAGAATTATTAGTAAATGTCTCACCTTCTCTGGCTCAGAGTTTCTTCCTTTTGCAAAAGAGAAATAATGCTCTTTCTTTTATCTTTGATTGAAAAGGTGTTTGTGAGGTCCCTTGAGATCCATAAGGGAAAATGTAAAAAGTGCTATAAAATGTAAAATGTTATTTATTATACACTAGTGTTATTTAATAATAATACTTACCTAAAGCAAAAACTTTATTAATCAGAGATTTGTGTCTCAGATTTTATCATATCATGAATAGAATTTGCACACAAAGAAAAACTAAAATATTACTAGTAAATCAATCTGATACCATGATCCCAATGAATAATGATAATTCCTTGACTTTCAATTAATGAGTGCAGGGATTTAGCTTCATTTAAGAAACATGTGAAGAAACAAGGCCAGATGCAGTGACTCACGCCTATAATCCCAGCACTTTGGGAGGCCAGGGTGGGCAGATTGCTTGAGTCTAGGAGTTTGAGACCAGCCTGAGCAACATGGCAAAACCCCATCTCTACCAAAAAATACAAAAATTAGCATGGTAGAGCATGCCTGTAGTCCCAGCTCCTTGAAAGGCTGAGACAGGAGGATCGTTTGAGCCCAGGATGTAGAGGCTGCAGTGAGCCAAGATTATGCCATTGCACTCCAGCCTGGGCAACAGAGCAAGACCCTATCTCAAAGAAAGAAAGAAAGAAAGAAAATGCGTGAAGACAAGAGGCAGAGAGTGATAAAATCCAATCGTATTTAAGAATCTAGCTGGGCGCGGTGGCTCACACCTGTAATCTCAGCACTTTGGGAGGCTGAGGTGGGCAGATCACGAGGTCAGGAGTTCTAGACCAGCCTGATCAACATAGTAAAACCCCATCTCTACTAAAAATACAAATATTAACCAGGTATGGTGGTGTGCACTGGTGATCCCAGCTACGCAGGAGGCTGAGGCAGGGGAATTGCTGGAACCCAGGAGGTAGAGGTTGCAGTGAGCTGAGATCACACCATTGCACTCCAGCCTGGGCAACAGAGCGAGACTCCATCTCCAAAAAAAAAAAAAAAAAATCCTTAGCTGGCTCTCTTAATGGAATATTCTAGAACTATGTATACTTTCCAGGGTATGGAAAGTAAGAGTAATAGGAGAGCAGGGGTTGAGTATTAATGAAACTTCTCAAAGGTGACAGGAAACAAGACCTAAAGCATTCCAGAAGTGGAGAAACTCACTTCAACCACAGACTGTGAGATCAGAGCGGTTAAGAAGTAGCACTTCCAGAACGTCCTTGCATGTATACTGTTGGAGTAACGTCTTTAACCGTGATCCTCCCCCTGCATTTGAAATTGTTCCGAGATAGGATGGATTCGGATGGTGAGGTGAGGGTAGGGTACAGACATAGGCCAGTGCAGCCGCCTTCAGATGAGTCATGAAGGAAGTCGAGAGATGGATGAGGACTTGGCCTCGGTGCTCTTCAGGATCCCTTCCACCCTGGAGCGTCTATGTCCTGTAACTTCCTCAAAGAAGCTTTATTGCTCTTTCTGACGATGCTTCTAGAACAGCATTGGGTCTTTCTTAAATCTCACATTTTTCCACTTTTTTTTTCCTGTCCATGGTGGTGACCATTCCCATATAGACTTGCTTTCCAAATGGCATGCTGCCTGGTTCCACGTGCCCTCTTAGTCGGTGGCTGCCTGCCCCTGTTTTTGTTCTCTTGCCTAGCTGCTGCTTCTCCCCAGCCAGCATGGACAGCAGGCTCACTGCCCCTGATGTGCCATGGGGTCAGCACTGCATCAGAACTCTCAAGTAGACCTGGAAGCCCTTGTAGAACAGTCACGGTCCCTGGGCTTTACTAATGAGGCTGCATGAAGTGCCTCTCTGGTCAGCACTCCTCGGGTGCCTCTCTTGCTTTTCTCTCACCTTTTCCTTGTATTCCCTAATCCATTATTGGATTGTGTGTGCATTATGTCATCATCTGACACCTGCTGCATTCAGGGAATTGCCAGCATGGGCTCGCTCAGCTGTCCCTGCCTGATTCTCTGGAGTTGGCCCGCCTACCTTCAATGCATTGATCTGAATCATTATTTTGAAACCCAAATGTCCAACTGCCAGCTTTGTCTACTTATTTTTACTATCCCTTGTGCAGGCTGTTGCCTATAAGTCTTCAGAACCTTGGCGATGACTTTCCTTGACTTCCTTTATGGATGACTGCCCAGAAGGGCTCACACCAGCATGAGCGGTGTGGGGGATGTAGGGGGCCCTCCCATGGGCCGCCCTGCAATTCCAGCCATCCATCTTGCCCCACCGTCTGGAGTAGCCAAGAACCTAGGTTTGTGCTCAGCATTTTTCAAGAGGCAGCAGGAAGGCCAGAAACACATCCTGCTGTCATGAAATAATACTCCATCTTTCAGGGTTGTGAAAATTTGAGTTGTAAATTTTGTGATACAGATTCCAAGTGATGCAAGCCTTCACAAGAAGTCATGCGAGGGCTAGATGCCTAGGAGGCCTTCAGAAGGATTGCGACAATTCATCATACACAAGGTGTTGAGGGTCTGGAACCGGGAAGGAATGGGGGGACATCTGAACAGAGAAATGGGGACTTGATGGAGGATTCATGAAATGATTCCTGGGGCACTTGGGGGCTTTGGAGGAATACACACAGTCTAGGAAGCCCCCTTGTTGGGGGGGGTGCCACAGCCCAGCTCCTGGAGGCATCCAGATGAAGCAAAAGGTAAAACTGAACAGCAAGAGTGACTATGGACTCATCACATGCTGCACATGGTAGCTTTTGTGCACAAAATAGGCCACTTGCTAGGATAGAGTGTTTTCGTTAAAAAACCATTCACATACATTGAACTCTACTTTTAAAAGGAAAAACAGATATAGAATACCTTATCTATGGTCTCCGTAGCTTGATTCTTAAAAACTTGTGGGCGGTGAGATGTTGATAGTTCTCAGGGAGAAATGTGAACATTAGTCCTAATTAAAAGTGTCCTATTGGAATTTCTGGGCAGCTGGAGAACAAACTCAAAAGTCTTAATTAAAAAACCATTTTGTGCGGTATTCAACTCCTTCTCCATTTCACCAACACACTGCACAGTCTGTGTATTCAGCATCACAAAAGAGATTTTTAATTCATCGGCCTGGTTTTTATGGATTGTTCGTCATCTTCTCAGTGCTGTGACACATAGAGACACTGGTATAGTCATTGGGAAGGATGGGAGAAGATACCAAATGGTATAACACATGGTCTGGTATTTCCAGGGGAAAGGATCATCCATTTAGGAAAAGAACTACATATAGACATGTAAAACATTACAAAGAAACTCGTGAAATTTCACAGAAAACAGCACATAATCAATTGTCAAGTGGGATCCCTGGGTAGTAACTTCAGGAAGAGGAATATCTGTGATTGAGCACACCACGGCCAGGGCACGAGGTGCCAGGGCTCCCTGCTGACAGTAAGATAAGGCACTTCTCTGCTCATGTCCTAACCAAACTTGGAAAAGCCATCCAAGCCAAGGCGAGTTTGATGGTGCAGATTCCAACTGCTGAGGAAGAACACCCTGGCTGCTGACTTTGCCCCTAGTCCCCGTCTATCTGGTCCTCACAAACATTAGTCTTCAGTGTTGCATACAAAAGCAGACAGAATTCTGTATTTCAAGGACTCTATTTCTGTCTTATAAGTGGCGTGCAGCCCTGGAGCATGTCAAAGAACAAAAAATGTCATGCAGAATACTAGAAAGGGGTTTTATTTGCATTAAATGAAAAATAATGAGTTCTCCATCAATGTTCTACTTCTTTCTTCATATGCCCCATCCCCACCCACTCCTATTCTATTCCAGACCCTCACCACCTTGTATTGCAGCAACCCTTATCCAGCAACCCTTATCCAAAGATCCAAAATTGGAAATGCTTCAAACCTGAAGGTTTTTGAGCACCCACAAGACTCAAGTAGAAAATTTCACACCTGACCTTGTTTGATGGGTCGCAGACAAAATGTAGTCAAAACTTTGTTACATGCACGAAATTATTTTAAGTATTGTAGAAACTTACCCTACGGCTATGTGTACAAGGTGTATCTGAAACATTAATGGTTTTCTTGTTTAGACTTGGGTTCCATCCCCTTAGATAATATCATTGTTTATATGCAAACATTCCAAAATCAAAAAAAAAAATAGAAATTCAAAAACTTCTGGTCCCAAGCATTTTGGATAAGGGATACTCAGCCTATATCACATTCATTAAGTAGGATTCCTTTAGATACCAATTTCATTCCCCTAAATTCCCTATTGTATGTCACGCCTAGTTAAGAGAATACAGATTCTTTTCTCAGTATTGCAGAGACAGAGGGATGCTCAGAACTCCTACATCATCTGAATTAGATAGGTGGGTAGGTTTATAGGTAGGTAGGTAGGTAGGTAGATATATAGATACATAGATAGATAGATAGATAGATAATAGACACACACACACACACACACATACACACACACACACACCAGTCATACTGAGATACACACACATGTCACTCAGGTCCTGACTTCAGATAGCCAGTTTGGCTACAGTATGTTCTGCAACCAGGTCAGCTATGATAAATGAGACATCATTGGTAAGTATTGAAAAAATACGCATATATATATAGCACAGAAGATGCTGCTGCTGCTGCTACTAGCTAAGATTTATTTAGTATTTATAAGTTCCAGGTACTATTCTAAGTACTATGCACATATTAAATAATGTAAACCTAATAAGAACTCAGTACAGTAGGTACCTTTATTTTCCTCATTCCCATGTAAGACTGAGGCACCAGCAGCCTTCATCCTTCACCCAACACAACACAGCTATGAAATGAAAGAGTCAGAAGACCAGCTCAGGTGGTCCAAGCCCAGAGCCCAAACTCTTACTCATACCTGAGGCAACACTGGGGGAGGGTGGTCGTTGCTATGAGACCTAGTAATGGTCATCAACTCAGCATTTCATCACCCCTTTTTTACAGTTAATTAAGTAGGATATTTTAATGCAACAGAAATTAGGACAAATCCTCATTCTAGCCGGTCTATAAAGAGAGAAATTCTAAATTAAGCCTCTTCAATTTCAGAAATGCTGAAATATGGGATATTTCAGATCCTCCAACATGATGTGGCTGTGGACCTGAGACAAGCTCTGAATCCCTGTCTTTTCTCATCCACAGTGAGACTTACTCACCAGAATCTGTGAGTGTTCAGAACAGACTTAGGAGCTGGAGGAGGTCACAGAAGGTGGTACAGCAGAGGCAGTACTGGGCAGCTCAGTGTGGGAGGCGCTCCCAATATCCCTCCACTGTGCATAAGGCGCAGTACACATTCTACCTAACATTACAGCTTATTGTGCATGGATTCTAACTAACTTAGTAGAAAGCTTCATGAAAACAGGAGCTGTATCCTGTTAGTCTGTCTCTATCACCAGGACCTTGCGCAATGCCTGAGACAGAAGAGATCACTGGAAATTAACAAGGAGGATTATGCACAGAACAAGCAGAACACACCTCTCTATTGTGACAGCTCTCACTGAAGCAGACTTCTTC
This sequence comes from Ateles fusciceps, assembly GCA_036589455.1. Lineage (NCBI taxonomy): Eukaryota > Metazoa > Chordata > Mammalia > Primates > Atelidae > Ateles > Ateles fusciceps. Next base: position 4,825,615 of record JAZHEH010002229.1, read on the forward strand.
TCCAGGCAAGTCACTTTCTATGCCTGTGTTTCTGCTTTATAAACGGCTTGCAGGCCTGGGAGGCGCCAAAGAGGAAAAAGGTGTCATGCAAAAAAATAGGCAGGGATTTCATTTGCATTAAATGAAAAATGAGGAAGACTCTTATTTGGATGTTCATAGAATCCAGCTAGGGCCTTGTTATAAATAACATTTGGTGCCCAGCATCTGGCCTCTTGCCACTGGCATCAATAGTGAAGGCAGGTGGAGAGCAACAGGGGCTGACGTGGGCCTGCCAGGGGGAGTTTGGGGGTTTTCCTCTTTCCCCTGATGCTGGGCTCTCTCCAAACACTCAAAACTTAAAATAGCAATTTCTCAATTGTTTAAGAGGAAAGGGGAAAGACCAGAGCCATTCTCACAGGGATTATGGCACCTTCTCTAATATCATTCCAGCCCTCAGCTCTTCACAAAACCATCATCCACAGTCCAATGAGAGAAACTAAATCTAGCTACCAAGGCTCTGTGTGGCTGGTGGCAGGCCAGGGAGGAGAAGGGAGTGTCCGTCTTGTCCCTGTGGATGAAGGTCATGGGGAGAGAGCAGTAGGCAGTGACATCAGCGAGGTTTGGAGGCAGACAGGATGGCGTGGTGTGGAAGCTGCTGGACTGCACTTGTTAGATGTGGTTGTTTTCTGGGTAGGAAGCTTTGGAAAAGAGGCAGCTCACCAAACAGCCATGTACTGTAGCCAGAATCTCTAGCCCGAAGGGGGAGTCCCTTTACCCAGACACACTGGCCATCTCAGCATGACTTGAAACCATCTTTACATCAGTCCTGCATAGATAGAAAAATGTTCCCTACATTTCTGGCCCTTTACTTTGGTACTCTTCTAAATTATTGACTTTGGAAGTAGCTTTGTGTTCTAGCCCAAAGTCTTATGAAATACTAATTGAACTTTCCTAAAGAAAATATACCACAAAAGGTGCCATTGTTTCCTCCCACCCTCTCTATCAACTTCAATACAGACTCCTATTGTTCTTTCATCATAACCAAGTAGAAATGGTATGCCTGCAAGGACGCAGCGATACACTGTGGCTAGAAATTAGGACAAACATGATTGGTGGTTTTTAGTTGTTTTCTGGAAGGTAAACGGCACTGCAAAATAAGAGAGGAAATGGCTGATGAAGAAGTTATTAACTCTAAAAGGAGGATGTGCTGCATCACTTGGGAAGAGAAAGCCTAAAACAGCTGGGCGTGGTGGCTCACGCCTGTAATCCCAGTTGTTTGGGAAGCGAGGAGGGAAAATGGCTTAAGCCCAGGAGTTCACAACCAGCTTGGGTGACGTGGTGAAACCCCATCTCTACAAAAAATACAAAATTAGCCAGGCATAGTGGTATCCACCTGTGGTCCCACCTACTCAGGAGGCTAAGGTGGGCGGATTGCCTGAGCCTGGGAGTTGGAGGCTGCAGCGAGCTGTGATCATGCCAATGCACTCCAGCCTGAGCAATAAAGCAAGACCCCATCTCAAAAAAAAAAAAAAAAAAAAAAAGGAAAAGGGCCGGGTGTGGTGGCTCATGCCTGTAATCCCAGCGCTTTGGGAGGCCGAGACTGGTGACCACTTGAGGTCAGGATTTTGAGACCAGCCTGATCAACATGGTGAAACCCCATCTCTACTAAAAATACAAAAATTAGCCTGGCGCCATACATGCCTGTAGTCCCAGCTACTCTGGAGGCTGAAGCACAAGAATCGCTTGAACCTGGGAGGCAGAGGTAGCAGTAAGCCAAGATCACACCACTGTACTCCAGCCTGTCCAACAGAGCAAGACTCTGTCTAAAAAAAAAAAAAAAAAAAGAAGGAAACAAAGACTAAAGCTGAGTTGTCATTTGCGTTTCTTTGTCCTAAGATGACTTTTTGTGGGACTTGACTAGCCTCTATCTTAGTCCTTTCAGGTTGCTATAACAAATTACTGCAGACTGGGTGGCTTTGACGACAAACATGTACTTCTCACAGTTCTGGAGGCTGGGAAGTTCAAGGTCAAGGTGCAAGCAGATCCAGTGTCTAATGAGGACCCATTTCCTGGTTTGCAGAGCACTGTCTTCTTGTTGTACGCTTACAAGGCAGAGAGAGAGCCAGCTGTCTTTCGTCTCCCTTATAAGGGCATTTATCCCATCATGAGGGCCCCACCACCACGACCTCATCACCTTCCAAAGGTGCCATCTCCAATACATTGGAGGTTAGGATTCAACATGTGAATTTTGGGGGTGTGAACCCTGAATATCTGAGACAGCTCTCAGTCAATTTAGAAAGTTTATTTTGCCAGAGTTAAGGATGCGCGCTTGTGACACAGCCTCAGAAGGTCCTAATGACATGTGCGAAGGTGGTCCAAGCACAGGTTGGTTTTATACATTTTAGGGGAAACATGAGACATCAATCAGTATATATAAGATGAACACTGGTTTGGTCTGGAAAGGTGGGATGACTCGAAGCAAAGGCAGGACAACTAGAAGTGGGGGAGGGGACTTCCAGGTCATAGGTAGATAAGAGACAAATAGTTACATTCTTTGGAGTTTCTGATGAGTCTCTCCAAAGGAGGCAGTCAGATATGCATTTATCTCAGTGAGCAGAGGGGTGACTTTGAGTAGAATGGGAGTCAGGTTTGTCCTAAAGAGTTCCCAGCTTGACTTTTCCCTTCAGGTTAGTGATTTTGGAGACCCAAGATTTATCGCCCTCTCACAGGGAGCACACAAACGTCTAGTCCATAGCAGCTTTCAGGTTAGTTTTAAAACAGAAATGGGAAGACAGAGGGGAGATAAACATGAGGCTTATGATTTTTGACTCTCTGCTAGGCTGAGGACCCAGAGAGTGAGGGTCAGAAAGCCAGGAGCTGAGTGTGTCAGTACGTCAGACAACATTCACCTGGTGATCAAACAGACCTTTACAGATGGTGGGGAAGTGGAGAACCTCACTGAGATGGTGGAGGGCTAGGAGCCCAGCACTCAAGTGAACGGGGCAAAACATAGGGAAATACCAGGCTGTCTGTGGAGTGGGGCTGGGTGAGTCAGCTGCTTACAGGGTGGGTCTAGAATAGAAAAAATGATTATGGCCAAAGACTGTCTCACAGTGGAGAATAAAAACCAAAAATGCTAATTTGTGAATTGGTCCCATTTAAGGTTCTTCTCTCAGACCTTGGCTTTGCTCCATTCATTATGTTTTCTCCATTCCATCAAGTTAGGGATGTGTTTTTCTTTCACAGACACATTAGTTAGACTTTCCTAGGCTGGCAGCACATCAGATAGGATAATGCAGTTCAGGTAACAAATGATCACACTTGACAGTGGCTACATAAATTGGAACCTGGCTTGTTAAGTGACTCATGGTTCAACTAGCTAGAGAGGTCTGCTCCTCTCTGGCCTTTGATCCTGACACAAGAGCCACACAGGGCCCTACCCTAATCCACCAGGGTCCACTTGCCTTCCCTTCCCATACAGAACATATTAACATTTCAATGGCAAAGACTCCTCATTTGCTTCAATCCATTGTACCATTAAACAACATTCCTGCTTCCTCCTCACCTCCTGGCTTCCCAAAACTTTGTGGGGAAAATTTTTTGCCCAAAATGAGGGGTGCCTACTAAATCATTTTGGGCAACAAATAGGCTTCCTCCTAAACCTTGTCTCGTCCATATTCTTGCTGACCATCTGCTTTCAGATGCCTACGCATATTGGAGATACAGAGAAGGGGCTATAATTACAGTAACCAATGGCTGTTTTAACCTTTCTACTGAGAATCATCATTAGATAAATTCACTCTGTAGCTGAAACAGGCTTTATGTTTATTGGAAGCCAATGGAGAGAAGAATAACCCAAGTGACCAGGAAGTCAGCACAGTATTAATTGAGCCTGATAGCCTTCAGCAAGGCGTGTGGGGTAGAACAAGAAAATGGCTGCATCAAGCTGAACCAAAGACCCGAAGCATGGTGACGAGGCCCTTTCACAGCCTGGGATGATTCTCCCAATGCAGTCTTTACTTTGCATGTCATGAAGAGCCACATTTCTGAGCACTCAGCAGGTGCTGGTGCAGTGCTAAGCACATGCACATACTTTATCTCACTTCGACCGCACAGTCATTCTGAGAGGTATTATTACCGTGTTCCTTTCGAAAACTGAGAAACTAAGGCTGAAAGAGATTGAACAACTTGTCATTGATCACAGGCAGGATTTGAACCCAAGTATGGCTCCAGATCCTGCTTGGCTTACTCACTACTCTGCCCTCATCCCAACCGGAATGCTGGAGTTCTGTTTGCACCAGCTGGGGCTCCAATATGAAGTGCCTCGGATCCTGCACAGCGGCTCGGGTTCCATGCTGCATGCCTTCCTAAAGGCAGAAGTCAGCAGAGGGGGATGCCTTCCCAGCCTACTGTGTTATTTTTGTTTGTTTGTTTTTGTTTTGAGATGGAGTCTCACTCTGTTGCCCAGGCTGGAGTGCAGTGGTGCGATCTCGGCTTACTGCAACCTCTGCCTCCTGAGTTCAAGCAATATTCCTGCCTCAGCCTCCCAAATAGCTGGGACTACAGGCATGCACCACCACACCTGGTTAATTTTTGTATTGTTAGTAGAGACAGGGTTTCACTATGTTGGCCAGGCTGGTCTCAAACTCCTGACCTCGTGATCCACCTGCCTTGGCCTCCCAAAGTGCTGAGATTACAGGTGTGAGCCACCACGCCCGGTCAACTGTGTTCTTAGGTGAGTGTACGGGCTAAGTTGTGTCCCCCGCATCCTCAAATTCATATGCTGAAGCCCTAACCCCCCAGTACTTCAGAATGTAACTGCATTTGGAGATAGGTCTTTACAGAAGTAATTAGGTAATAGTGAGGTCCTAAGGGTGGGCTCTGATCCAGTCTCATGGGTGTCCCTATAATAAGAAGAGATGAAGACACAGAAGGGTGATCGTAGGAAGACACAGGGAGAAGATGGCCATCTACAAGCAAAGGAGAGAAGCCCCACAAGAAACAGCACTGCCAACACCTTGATCTCAGACTTCTAGCTTCCAAATTGTAGCAAAGAAGAATGTGTTAAGCCCCCGAGTCTGTGATGCCTCCTTATGGCAGCCAGGGCAGACCAAGGCACACAAGTTAGCAGCCCTTGTTTCCTCTTTGTACCCATTTGACAGAGAGGAGAGTGGATCAAACTCAGTCTACATCTACTATGAACGCGTTTTCATTAGAAACACAAATATAACAAGACGTTAAACAGACTTTTCAGAACGTCTCAGAACAACAACAAAATAGCTGGTAGTTTAAAATAGAATCCTGAGACATGCATCATGGGATCAATCTGTGCAAAGTAGGCAGCTCAGTTTTGTTCTTGAACTGGAAAGGGGTCCATAATAAGTGGTAACTAAGCCACACCTCCAAAGGGACCTTCAGACGGCTCCACCTTGCACTTGGAAAGAGATGTCCTGTGCTGTCAGATCCTGTGAATCAACCACATGGAGCTTGTGTGAAGACTTCTGTGTACTTGGTCTCAGGAGTAGAGTGCACTGTGAAGGCCCAGCCAACCACGCACTCTTCTGTTCTTCATCACGTCGAATCACTGTCAGAGCCGCAGCCCTGGCCCCAGAGCACGGAGCATGCCATGGCTGTGAGGTTGAGGCTCGGCTTAAGTTCTGTGGTTTTTTTTCCAAAGCATGCATTTCCCCCTGGTACATCTTATGGAGTGGGATCCTGTCTCCCGGCCCTGTGGAGTGAGCTGTCAGATGGAACAAAGGCCTCTCTCAACACCCTCCAGCATCACTGTGCCCAGATGCACACAGCGCCTGTTAGTCACTCCATGCAGGAGAGACATAGCCATAATCCTTCACCAGACAGCTACTGCTGTGCTCAGTTTGGAGGAATACATAAGTGTGCAGCAGACCCACCGGGCTGATACTCAGTCTCTGTTGCCAGCCGGGACTAGAGTCTCCAGTGCTTATCTGGTCTACAAACCTGCTAATGGTGTGTGTGAGCCTCTAGGCCCCTCCTATGTCCTTAGTACATGATACAGATGGGGCTGGACCCTGAACCTGGCAGTCTTCTCCCACCCCTGCCCTTGACCTGGGTCTGACTTTGAGAGAAGCCCCAATCACAGTCCAGAGCAGGGCCTTCCCCTGCTGTCTAACCAGGCTGCTTATCCTGGAATCCAGCTGAACTTTCACTTAGCCTTGCTGGGGAGGGCCTCACCCATGCGGGAGATCCTCCAGCGCCCAGGTGTGTCTCCCTCAACCAGCTGGAGGAAAATTAGAGATGGCAGAGCAAGAGAGATGGGTCCGTGCAAGTTTGAGCTGCTCTCATCGAGTTCTTTTGGTTGTTCTTTTTGCACTCCCCATTCAAAAGCTTCCCTCGCTTCTCTAAGGACCCCCATTTAGCTCCTAACCCAAATCCGAGCTCCTGCTCTCCGGGCCTGGCATTGGCGTGGGTTGTTCTTGTACACACATTGTGTTAAAGTTGCAGTGTGTGTCAGGCCACCATCCTTTCTGATAGGTACTTTAGTGCGTAAACCAATAGTTGTGACAATGATCCTTGGGGGGATGGGTTATTAAAGGTGATTGTGAAGTCTCCCCCTCCTGAAGTTCTATACAAATAAGACTAGAAAAAGAACCTGGAGAACTAGGTTAGATTACCTCTTGAGGATCACGCCAAACCACGAGGTGCTGCTGTTTCTTAAAAGAAGTGGAGAAAAGCGCTTCAGGCCACCCAGAAATAGCCGTGGATGTTAGTCTTTGAGGGAGCATGTGGGTAGCATCAGGGCCATGGGATTGGTGAAGAGGTCCCACCTCCATCTCCACCCTGGGACAGTGAGGGAGTGCACCTCTTCATCCCATTCAGGGCCCCAAAGCACACTTCCTAAGATGACCGATACACCATGGCCAGCTCCCATCAGGCTGGGCCGAGCCAACATGCACATAAGCATAAGCCAAGTTTTGATTTTGTAGGAATGATTTTTTAACAAACTACCTTTCCTCCTTATGCTTTACCCAACAAGTTTTTTTTTGTTTTTTTTTCGTTTTTTTTTTTTTTTTTTTTTTTTAGATAGAGTCTCGCTCTGTCACCAGGCTGGAGTGCTGTGGCATGATCTTGGCTCACTGCAACCTCCATCTCCTGGGTTCAAGCAATTCTCCTGTCTCAGCCTCCCGAGTAGCTGGGACTACAGGCACGTGCTACCACGCCCAGCTACTTTTTGTATCTTTTTTTTTTTTTTTTTTTAGCAGAGATGGGGTTTCACCATGTTGGCCAGGACGGTCTCGATCTCTTGACCTCATGATCTGCCTGCCTCGGCCTCCCAAAGTGCTGGAATTACAGGCATGAGCCACCGCGCCCAGTCAAGTGTTCTTTAAATACAAAAGAGAGGTGTTTTGTGATCATTACTGTCATTTTCTCCATCCACAAGTAACTTAAGAATAAACAATTGTACAACTCACTGCTAATTAGCAACGCTGGGTCTAAGGCCATTGGATGTTTTGTTGAAGTTATTGCCGAATAAAAGATAGCACTGCAAACCAAAAGATATATGGATTGGTCCAGCTGTTCCTAAGGCAGATGGATCCTCATAAGAGGGAGATTTAATGGACTGCACAGTGTTGGCTGCTCCTGAAAGATAGCTGAATTCTAGAATCCTTGAGAGGGAAGAAATCATTAAAAGAGGGAGAATCCAGCCTAACAGAGAATACGGTTCTGGGTGATCAATCACCACAGCTCTTATCACCAGCAGACAACACACAGACATGCTGCAGTGAAAATGTTGACTGGGAATAAAAATTGTGGTGCCCAGACATTACAGTATGAGAATGATCACCCTCTGTACCTAGGAATTTTTAATTATTATAGTAAAGAGCACTTGCAGTACCAGTACCACTTTTGGAGCTCTTATTACATGTCAGGAATCTTTAGACACAATGTCAAATTAAATATTTCTTTGAGGCAGGATCTCACTCTGTCACCCAGGCTGGAATGCAGTGGTGCAATCATAGCTCATTGCAGCCTCAAACTCCTGGGCTCAAGCGATCCTCCCACCTCAGCCCCAGGAGTAGCTGGGACTACAGGTGCACACTACCACACCTGGCTAATTTTTAAATTTCTTGCAGAGATGGAGTCTCACTATGTTCTTGAACTCCTGGGCTCAAGAAATCCTCCCACCTTGGCCTTCCAAAGTGTTGGGATTACAGACGTGAGCTACTGTGCCTGGCCTGCTAATATCTTTTTAAGATATGTGTTATCTCCATTTTGCAGATGACAAAATTGAGGCTCAGAGAGGAAAATTAACTTTCCTGGTTCAATGTTTTTATCAACGACTTTGGTAAAATCATAAACGTTACATTTGTAAAAGTTAGAAATGACACAAAATTGGAGCGGCATAGTGATATCATATATGTTAAAATCAGGATCCCAAAAGGTCTGGTAATACTGTTTTAAGATAGGTGTTATTATCTCCATTTTGTAGATGACAAAATTGAGGTGGGGAAAATTAACCTTCCCAAGATCTCACAGCTAAGAGGTGAAAAGGGCAGAATTCAAACCCAGATGTGTCTGACTTCTAAATCCATGCGTAAGACAACTATTTGCTGCAACTGGCTGGCTGGAAATAAGGGGCCAAATAGGACAGAAAAGTTAGTAGGAATAAATGTAAGGTATCCACATGGATCTATAAGATACAGGAACAGGGGGCTGGGGTTGGGGCAGCCCAAATGCCACAGGTGGGAAAGGGATTTTGATGGATTGTAACTTTACCGTTGAGTTGTGTGCGTGATACAGCCACCCAAAAATCTAATGTAATCCAGTTATGGAATGAAGTATAGTCATTTGAATTAAGGATGTGACAGCATTGTTCTCTTCTGCAATGACTGGATACTACTAGTAATATTATGTGGGGCCACATTTTAAGAGAGACACAGGTGAGAGGCCATGAGGGTGACGAGCAAGCACAACATGAACTCCTACAAGAAGCAGCAAACATTTGATTGTCTCAACAGAAAAGGGTTTAAGAAGTAGAATTAGGACCAATATGCAGAAGTTCTGTGGAGCTAGGTAATGAAGGAGGATAAAAAGAGAAACTTCAATCACTACATGACAATGGTGGTGTAGATTTCCTCAAATGTAGTGAGTTTTGCTCACTACATTTATTAGTACAAAAAAAAAATAAAAGTAACTATGGCTGGGCACAGTTGTTCATGCCTGTAATCCTAGCATTTTAGGAGCCCAAGGCAGGAGGATTGCTTCAGGCCAGGAGTTTGAGACCAGCCTGAGCAATATAGTGAGCCCCACCTCTACAAAAAGTTAAAATTAAAAAATTAGCCAGGCATGGTGGTGTGTACCTTTAGCCCCAGATACTTGGGAGGCTGTGACAGGAGGATCACATGAAACTGGGAGTTCCAGGCTCCAGTGAGCTATGATCACTCCACTGTACTCCAGCCTGGGCAACAGGGTGAGACCCTAAAAAATAAAGAAAGAAAAAATTTAAAAGCAATTAATGTTAATTATACACCAGCCAGACACTGCATTTTTGCCACATACACTTTCATTTTACCTTCACAATAATTCCATAAGATATGCTTTATATCCATATGAGCCATAAACATTCATGCAGGTTAAATAATTTACACAAATAACATAACAAGTGAAAGAGTAAGGATTTGGTTCCACAACTGCCCAGCACCAAAATCTGTGACCTACTATGACAGACTGACTATTGAGCCTTCTAAGGAGGGGTATATGTACTTCCAAAAAGATCACTAATAATTACAGTAGCTAACATTTATTGAATACTTACTATATCCCAGGCACTAGCCTACACACCTAACACAAAGCAGTTCATTTCATTCACCCGACAACCATATGGAATGAATATTAGCATCCCCATATTATAGACGATGAAGCTGAGGCACAGAGAGGTTGAGGAAGCTAACTCAAGTCAGTATCCTACCCAGGATTTAAACCCAGGCAGTCTGGCTCTAGGGCCCATCAATGAAGGGCCACTGCAGTGCAGTGAAAGCTTTTGCTTGAAGATGTGAGACTTCAATATGTGGATAGAATCATTCGCTTTGACTCTAAGCTTAATTTTCCAGTTCCTTCATTTACATTTACTTTGGATTGAAAGACAATTGCCTTCAAGTTGGAGTTGGTGGGGAAATTTTTTTAGAGAGACAGAGTCTTGCTCTGTCACCCAGGCTGGAGTGCAATAGCACAATCATAGCTCACTGTAACCTTGAACTCCTGAGCTCAAGCAGTCCTCCTGCCTCAGCCCCTCAAGTATCTAGGATTACAGATGTGCACCACCACACCTCACTAATTTAGTATTTTTTGTGGAGACTGGGGTCTCACTACGTTGTCCAGGCTGGTCTTAAACTCCTGGCTTCAAGCAATCCTCCTGCCTGGGCCTCCCAAGGCACTAGGATTACAGGTGTAAGCCACCACACCTAGCCTGCTGGGAAAACCTTTATGTCACCCAGATGTTAAAGTGCAGCATCTACACCATAATACAGACTCCCGCCCCCTTCCCCCAAGCCAGGAACACTGCAGCTGTGAAAACAAAGAAGGCAGTAAAATTCACAGCATTAGGAAATTGACATGGCTGAACTCAATCTATACAATCTCTATAAATCATTATACATTTAGTACTTTTCAAAAAAAAAACCTTATAACTCTTACTGTTTAAAAACTATTAATTAAATTTTCTGAAATGCAGACAGACTAGTTGCTGTGTCCACTGTGATTGGTAAAAAATGCTAAGGATGTTTTTAGTCTGTGTCTGTTGGCAGCATGAGAAATTAAACTCAAGCCTCAAAGGATTTCCCTTAAATTGAAGTCTGTACTTTTTGAGGGAAGGGGATGGCAAGAGGGCAGAGATAGCATTCAGCGAGTTTCTGTCATGTCACAACCTCTTTGCTGATTGCTCAACTCATATCATCTCATTTGCCTACTACTACCACAGTCCCGCAAAGTCGCTGTTCAGATGTCCACTTTCCTGATGAGGAAACTAAGAATCCCAAGATTCCAGAAGATGCATATGGCTCCACTATTGATAAATAGTGGAAGCAGGGTTCAAATCCTTGTCTTTCTGGCTTCAAAAATTATTATTCCTTATTCACTGATCGACACTGCGTCCTGATCAAACCAGAAGGAACCAGAGGCTGGCAGATGCAAAGGCTGTAGCTTGAATGTTACCCATTTCAGATGGGATTGTTTCCTCTGGGACTCATTCAGAAGCTCTGGCTTCCCCAATCACTTAGACGAAGAATAATAACCATCACACAGTAATTCAGGGGAAAAGGGAGGAAGAGAAAACAACTGTGATGAGCACAATTCTGAGGCAGAAGCAGTGCACAGAGCCTTGAAAGGTGGATTAATTGATGTCCAATGACATCATGGCATTTGAGCTTTCTTAAAAGAGGATCACCCGCCCTGGGGTCCAAAGGCTTCTTGGGATGCACAAGAGCCTGTGTCTCCAAAACTTCCCATCACTGTGTAGACCACATTGGCTTGAGAAATTCTGTCCCTGATCTGCTCCAAATACAATAGAAATGCTGAATAAAATTCCACACAAGTTTAAAGAAAATATATACTATTCTTGAAAGTAAGGAAGGGAAAGAGACAGGTGCCAGAAATGAAGAAGAACCAAACTTCCCACCAGGCTATCAAAATTGACTATATATCCTGGGGCTTGGTTAAGTCTGTAGGCCTCCTACATTACTGGAAATATGACTATACCTCTCTACATAAAGTTGGAAGTACAAGAAGGGCCTTCCCACCCATCAAAGGAGACTGGAGTAACTCTACCTACCAGACCAGGGATATGGCACATAAATTACTCACTCTTGGGATATGAGAAGAAAAAGTCACCTGTTAGAAATTGAAACCCCAAGTCCATGCTATGTACAAGTATGGAGTCCAGATTCACATTAGCCAAGCGGAACCAAAACTATAAGCTAAGAAATTAACAGAAAAGCCAACCTGAGACTGGGGAAACCCATACAGTTCAGGCAGAAGCAAACATGAAACTGTCCCATGGGAACATCTCTACAGTACAGCACAGATCATATTTAAAAAACAAAACAAACACCCACTAAAAGTGAGCCCAAAGTCAAAACTTATAAATCACAAAGTAAACCAAAACACTATGAGAGAGAAAGTTAGCAATCCACAACAGATGGTGGAACTCACGTCCCAGGAACTGCTGCACAAAGTAAAAGAGCTTTATTAATAGTATGTTTAAAGTTTTTAAAGAAAGAAGAGGGCATTGCACATGAAGAACAAAATTGGAAACTAACTATATAAGCATTCTAGAAGAAAAAATGGTTATAATTTCTTTAATGATGAAGTAAGCTGTAAACCAGACATGGCTCAAAAGAGAATTAGTGAATTGGAAGACCATTCTGAAGATTATCAAAAATAAAGCAGAGACATGAAGAGATGAGAAATACAACAAATAAGAGATATGGAATGGTAAGACACAATGGAATGTTAAGAGATAAGGAGCTATAGCCTTTACCTCATAGGAGCTTCAGAAGCAGAATGAAGAAAATGGGGAGAATAAATTGTTTTAAAGAATAATCATAAGAAAAAAATTCTCAAAAATGATATAAGATATAAACCTTTAGATTATAAATTACAGTAAACTCCAGGAAAAGCTAAATAAAATATATCCAGACTGAGACATATTGTAAGTCTCATATACTCCAGCACATGTAAAAAGTATGCCCCCACACATGCAGGGTAGACTTCATCACTCCAGAGAAGGGTTAGCCTCAGTGCACTTGCAGGAAAGTCTGAAGTGGAAGTTATGGGTTCACTGCCCTGTGTCTGGGAGTCAGGTGTCAAGGATGGGACATTCATCAACAAGGAGCTGCTGAGATCCTACTCCGCTTCCCTCCCTCTCCCTGGATGGGCCCCAGAGGTCCCAGCCCCTGACTGCAAGGACACTCCTCAGGACCACTTAGAAAATTACTCAAACCAGCTCAAAGTAGCTTAAGCAAAAAGGGGATTTACTAGAAGGACATTGTAGAGGTTGAGAGACTTGTTAGAGGAGTTGAGCACCTGGACTTAGGTTGTAATGAACCAGGACATTAAAGAACCTGAGGGTTCTTTCTACAACGAAAAACTTGAAAAGTAGTGAAACTCACCTTTCTTTTTTTCCTCCCCTTCCTACTTTGATCCCTCTCAATTCTGCTACTCTCTGTGTACTGGCTTGATTCTCTCTTACTGAAGATTGGATTGGGGGTAAGAAGAGGCCACCGGTAGATATGACCTTAACTTCAGATTCACTGTTAAAGAATAGGCTCTTCCCTAGAGATGTGAAAACGCCAAAGGCTGATTACTATGGTTTCTGGAGATAGAAGATTCGGGACCAGCTTGGGTTACATGCCTGCTCACCCCCACCCCACCACACACACACACACACGCACACGCACACGCACACGCACACTCTCTCTCTCTCTCTCTCTCTTCTCTCTCTCTCTCTCTCTCTCTGACGCTAATCACTATAGCTAAAAAAGCAATAGCCAACACCCGTCAGTCATCCACTTCTGATTGCTAGAGCAGTTCTCGTCAATGCTAATGTGCACACATTAGGGGAACCTGTTAAAATGCAGATTTTGATTTCAAGAAGGAAGTCTGGAGTGGGGCTTGGCACTGCATTCCTAACAAGCTCCCAGGCAGAGCTGATGCTGCTGGTCCCCAGACCACATGGTGAGGACCTTGGCTAGAGCTTGGGAAGACTCAGAGTAGAGTCAGAGGAGGAGCAGTTCCCCAGAAAAAAAAATGGAGCGGGATAGCACAGAGCTACACTAGAGGATTTTTTTTTTTAAGAGATAAAGTCTTGGTCTGTCGCCCAGGCTGAAGTGTGGTGGTGCAATCATGGCTCACTGCAGCGTCTTCAGCCTCCCAAGTAGCTAGAATTACAGGCATGTACCACTACAAGTGACTAATTTTTTTGAGAGACAGGTCTCACTATGTTGCCCAGGCTGGTCTCGAACTCCTGGGCTCAAGCTATCCTCCTGCCTTGGCCTCCCAAAGTGCTGGGATTACAGGTGTGAGCCACCATGCTAGATCCCTAGGGGGTTTTTTTGATGGAGAAGCCAGCATAATTTGTACTCACACTAATTAGGGTCATCTTGCCTTCAAGAAGCAAAAGTGACTGCAGTTGGTCCTTGTACTTTCTAAATACACTTTAAGGCAAAAGCCGAAAAGTATCAGGAGCTAGTGATGTCCTTGGTATGCAGAAGACAAAAAAAGAAGCACTGGGCTTAAGATGGAATGGGAGTAACAGGGGAACAATAGGTCAAGAGTGGCAGCGGCAGACGCCCGACTGTCTTCGCTCCAGGGAAACCACAGCTCACCAAGCCTGGACTGCACGCATCTGGGTTTCTCTGCAGGGCTGGTGGTAGCATGTGCTTCTGCGTCTTAGAGTGAGGGAGCAGAGATTTGTAAGGCTTTGATGCATCCACTCCTATAAACACTGCTGCAGTGCCTATCTGCTGCCTTTTGTGCCAAGTTCTGGCAGCCCAGCACATTGAGAATCATGCAAGGAAACCAATGTGTGAGGTGGTTGATCCCTTGCAAGCCTGGCTAAGGACAGCAGGGAGGCCATCTGGCCTCTCAGCAGTGGCACTCTACAGATCAGCAGGGTCTTGATTTTGGGCTTGCATAGACAACATGGTCAGGGAAGATTTTATCTCCCTTGACCCATTTATGCCTAGTGTTCCATTATTGGAACACTAAGCATGTGGGAGTTTTTTATATCCTACTGCTCAAGGTCATCGCCAACGTTTGATTTTTAAATTCAAATCAAATTCAAAAAATTGTAACCTCAGGCACAAATGGATTAACCATCTGGCTCCAGAACTGTTGCCAAGACATGATTAAAACAATTGGGGTACCTGTTGGGGCCTCCTGGGGTCTGGAATAAATGATACATGTTAGAATCCCACCCATGTTAGGAGAAATACCTAATGTAGATGACAGGTTGATGGGCGCAGCAAACCACCATGGCACGTGCATATGTATGTAACAAACCTCACATCCTGCACATGTACCCCAGAACATAAAGTATAATAACAATAATAAAAAGAATCCCACCCATGGGTGTGTGTCACCCCACAAATGTTCTGTCTTGGAATGAGAAAGGGCCCTGGGGCCCATCCTAGGGTGGTTTTAATGTGCTGTGTGAGAAGGTTCGCTGCTGTTTAGAGTTACCCTTGTTCTTATGAACTGTCAGTTTCCTGCCATGAACCGAGAGGAAGCATAATGCAGGCGAGGCCTGTCCTCCTGCCACCTCCCAAAGTAGGGCGCTTCATCAGGGATGTTTTCTTCAGGCCTGGGCCTCTCTTCCAGATTCCAGCTTTAGGTTTTTAAGTTACCAGGATTTGAGTCTCATATTCATAGATTTTTTATAGAGGCCATTGGATCTGGCTTTTCATTTCACAAATGGAAAAAACAACTGCACCCAGAGATATACAGCTAATTCATTTTTAGACTTATGATGCCTAAGACTCATTGTCAGCTTCCCAGAAAGGGCACTCGAGCGAGACCCTGCCTCCAGAACCTTCTGCTGCCATAGGTTGATAAGAGTAACTTTACTTTGAAAAGCTCTACTCTTTCTAGAAAAGACGGACTGCCTCTCCTACAGCTAGAGCTGTCACTGGGTGTCCATAGAATCTGAGTACACAGAAAGGAGCCATAAACAGGAATCACAGCAAGATGGGAACTAGGAGGGCCCATCAGGAAGCCCCTGGAGCAGGCAAGAGCCCTGAGAATGGAGGCTCCCGGGGTGCAAGCCTCAGTCTAGGAGACAAGGTACCAAGAGCCAGGGCTCAGCTGTACCCGGGGGTTTTCTCTAAGCTGGGAAAGCATCCAAAAGCAAGGATAACTTTCTCTCAACCCATTTTGAATCCTTTAATCTCTGTGTCTTCCTCAAGGGTGAACAATGCATGTCTCTGATTCACATCACATGCAAGGCCAGGGAGTATGCATTTAGATGGTTAGTCAAATCAAATTTATATTTACAAAAAGCCATTATCGTGTGCCATGGAAATCCATCTAACTCTGAAGAAGTCTATGCTGTTGGTCCGGATGCAGGCAGTTCTGGCTGTGTGTGTGAGAAGAAGAGAAGGAGAGAGAGAGACATACCCAAAGAACACAACTGCCTTCAAAACCAGTGTACCCAGACACACCAGCCTCCTGGAGCTGACCTTGAAAAGCTTTGCAATTAATAGAAATCAGTGCTATCCAAAATGGCACATCATGGCATCAAGGATGCCCCGTCCATAAGCATCCTTGCCCTTGAGATAGAATAGTCTTTCATTTCAACTTTCATAAAATTGTTCTCTTTAGAAATAACCCTGATTTTTTAAACACTGTTGAATCAGGGGCATCTTCGTCTTATTCCAGGTTTGAGACCAGGAAAACACAGCCTGTTCATTTGATGCTGAATTCCACATGTTGTTAAGTCTCTTTAGTTTGAAGGAAGCTGTTTTTTAAAAAACATAAATCATAAGCCAGAGGGAGAGCCCTTGGGACAATTCCCCCGAATGTTTCTTTTCTAAAGACAAATCTATGCCCATGGCTTTAAATAGTTTTAACACAACTTCTGAAAATAGCAAAGAGCATTGCCCACACATCTGCATAATTAGTTGCAGGGAATGAACCCCAAATCCACATGGCCATTCCTGCAAAACCCAGGGAGGCAGGTCACTTAGGCTCAGCACTCCACATGTGTTCCTTGACAGCGCTGAGCCTAAGCAGTGAAGGAACCACCATTGCACCAGCCTTGGCTCTGTTTCCTGGCTCTATCTCGGCCAGCAGAGTAGGTGGCCAGCGACTCTCTGGTAAAGATTGTTCCACTTTATACAGCACATCAGCCACAATTAAGGCTTCACTAAAATAAATGCAGAGAGTGAGGAACTGAATCAGGAGCCCCTAGTTCTAGACTCAGCCCTGCTACTAGCTAGCTCCCCCACCGCCCTGGGCGGAATGCATCACGTCCATGCCAGAGCTTTCCTACATATAAAGTAAGAAAGTCGGAGCTCTGATGTCCCTGCCAACTGATAGTTCACAGTTTTAAGATACCCACTTGCTAAACTTTCTGGCAGTATACATGTGCTGACGTTGGCAAAATCTGCCTAAACATCAAGCACTGAGTTCCACTTATTTATTCACAAATATTTCCACACTGCCTCTTTTGGGTCATGCACTCTAGATGATGGAAGATACAAAGGTGACTGAGACACAGGCTGCTTCTTCCAGGAGGAGATCTTGCTCTGCTGGGAGAGACAGCTATGTAAACAGTAATGATGGAGCTGTGTGGAGGTGTGAAGGAGGTAGGCACAGAGTATTATGGGGGGCAGATTTACAGGGTAACTGTGGGGAGCCCAAAGTCAAAGAGGAAGCCTTGGAAGAGGAGAGAGCCGGTAACTCCATGAAGGAGACAGCAGCAGGAGGGTATCTTCAAACTTCTGAAGCCCATGAGGCTTGGCCTGAGGTGGAAACTGAGTTTAGCCAGGTGCAGAGAAATGTCTTGATTGTCTAGTGAGGAAGGGTGCCCCTCTCTGCGCCTCGCTGTCCAGCTGGGCCCTGTGACAGCAGCTCTGTGTTCCTGTAGCCTGCTTTAGTGACAGATCACTAGGACAAGATACTGTTCCTGCTCCTCTGAGAAAGGCCAAGGACAGCAGGTACATTAACATGAGTGATATAGGGTCTAAAGTCGGGCCGAAGGCCTTTTGGAATCCCTGTAAGATAATTAAACTATTCCATTATACTGTTCTTGAACATCTGTGGGGGAGCTCTATGAAGTGTCTCATTGGAGACTGCATTGCTCCCTTGCAAAGCTTGGGCTTTCAAGACTGCCGTTCTGCCCACCGATGTGTACCCAATTCCCATTGCCTTTCATGGCGACAAATGCAAAGAGCACGTTGGTCAGGCCAGTTCTCAAGTGTCAGTCTCTCAATTGCAAGCATGGGAGCCAGGCTGGGCTTGAGAGGGAGGGCTGCTTGCCCAAGGTCTTTAGGAAATCTTATCAAATGTCGTTTCACACTGATAGAATCCCAGATCCCTGAAAAGTGGTGTGGGGTACAAAAGCAAGCCCAACTTTGAAATTCAGCTTCTTTTCTTGTTTAATTATTGGAAAATTCTTTTTCATAGTGAGCTATATATACTCTTTTCTACCACTGCAAAGCCCCAAACAAATGACCCTCCCTGGGGAAGAAAGTCAGACCAGCCAGCAGATGAACACAGGTACCTGCCACAGCTGTGGAGTCCCATTCTGGGGCTCTGGCGGGCACCCCTCAGATCTGGTATTATTGCTCCACTGTTCCCACTGAGCCTGAGTTTCAACTTCTTTTAAAGGAGCCAAGTCCACACGCTGTGCTGTGTCTTCTCCACTCTGGAATAAAAATGCTGTTGGATCATGTGTTATAGAAATGTATTCCTGGCTCATCTCTTGACAGTTTATTGAAACTCAAAACCAATCATTGCTGATGTGGAAGTTGTGAAAAAGCCGCAATATAGAAGTGAGAGGCCAGCAGCTGTTATTTTCTGGGACCTGTTGAACAACAGCTGAGCGCTGTTTCCTTCTGTTTTGCGGAGGGATGCGCTTCGTTAAAGCAGAAGGTTGACACTCTCCTGAGCCGCCTGTTCCATTTCAGCACTAACAGCTGTCAGTAGAGCCCATCTCCAGCTTGTTCTTCATCTCCTGCCTCCACAGCAAAACATCACATCTTGCAAGAGATGGTCCTGTCGGGTCTTTCTGCTTCCGAAAAAACCTGTGTATAACCTCATTGGGTTAAGTGGACTATCATAAACAAAGGTATTCAGAGTAGCTTTACTCCATTCAACATATATATATTTTTTGAGACAAAATGTTGCTCTCTTGCCCAGGCTGGAATGCAATGGTGTGATCTCAGCTCACCGCAACCTCTGCCTCCCAGGTTCAAGTGATTCTCCTGCCTCAGCCTCCCAACTAGTTGCAATTACAGGCATGTGCCACTATGCCCGGCTAATTTTCTATTTTTAGTAGAGATAGGATTTCTCCATGTTGGTCGGGCTGGTCTCGAACTCCCAACCTCAGGTGATCTCAGCCTCCCACCTCGGCCTCCCAAAGTGCTGAGAGTACAGGTGTGAGCTGAGCCACCATGCCCAGGCTATTCCATGCAAAATATTAATGAACTCTTTAGAATGGGCAGAATGGTTTCTGATATGGAGAGACTATTTCAGATTGGAAGGAAATGTGCAGCAGTTCAGGAGGTCCATCCTTCCTAGGTAGCCAGACTGCTTCACTTGCCATCTTCGTGTCCAAACATAAATGGAGACTGTCAGTCATCTCTGCCACTTCCATCTTCACCTTTGTCATAGAGCACAGAATCACTTCTCTATGAACCTAGTAAGTTGGCCAGGGGCCCTGTGGACCAGCGATGCTTCGAGAACAGGCATACTCTCGGCACTTTTCAGATACCTCTGCTGTTTGATTGAGCATGCAAAATAACCAGCTGGTCCCCGAAGAACAGATTCCTGTGGGGAAGGCTGTAAAACTCCTAGTTAGTGAGACATATATGCAGTCTGTGCTTCTCCACGTTCCCTCTCCAAGACCTCATCGCTCAGACTGGACCATTCCTCAAGGGAAGATCTCAGAAACTAAAATTTCTTGTGGGCTGCAAATGTCTTGAACTTACATTTTCTTTTAATGAAATATTTGCCTACTCATATTTTGGTGGATGAACACAGACAATTTAAAAAACTGTGTGGGCAAAAGACCTCAGTACACATTTCTCCAAAGAAGACACACAAGTGGCCAACAGACATATGAAAAGATGCTCAGCATCACTAATCATTAGCGAAATGCAAATCAAAACTGCAATGAGATGCCACCTCACGTCTGTTGGAATGGCTACTATCAAAAACAAAAGATAACAAGTGTCAGTGATAATATGGAGAAAAGGGAACCCTTGTACACAGTTGTAGGAATAAAAATGGGTGCAGCCACTATTTTTTGAGGTATAGTAATCCCTCAAAATAGATCAAATAATAGAACTACCATATGGTCCAGAAATCCCATCACCGGGTATATATACAAAGGAATTGAAATCAGTGTGTTAAAGAGATAATGTCTGCACTCCCATGTTACTGCAGCATGATTCACACTAGCAAGCTTCAATGTTTACTGATGGATGAATGGATAAAGTATGGTATATATACAGCATGGAAGACCACTCAGCCTTACAAAAGAAGAAAATCCTGCCATCTGGGCAACATAGGTGGACTTAGGGTATATTATGCTAAGTGAAATAAGCCAGACACAGAAGGACAAATACTACATGATCCCACTAATACAAGGCAATAGTTAAAATAGTTAAACTTGGCCAGGCACACTGGCTCATGCCTGTAATCCTAGTACTTTGGGAAGCCAAAGTGTGAAGATTGCTTGAGCCCTGGAGACTGAGGCTGCAGTGAGCCATGATCGTGCCACTGCACTCCAGCCTAGGCCACAGAGCAAGATCCTGTCTCAAAAACGAGAGTTAAACTCATAGAAGCAAAGAGTATAATGGTGGCTGCTAGGGGATAAGGGGGGCAGAAAACAGAGAAGAGTTAGTCAAAGAGTGCAAAGTTTTAGTTGTGCAAGATGAGCTCTTCTGTACAGCAGAGTGCCTATAATTACTAATACTGTAGCATATACTTAAATATGTGCTAAGAGGGTAAATCTTATGTTAAGTGTTCTTAACACACAAAAGGCTGGGGAAACTTTGGAGGTGATGGATATATTTGTGGCATTAATTGTAGAGTTAGTTTCATGGGTGCATACTTACCCCCAAACTCATCAAGTTGTATATATTAAATATGCACTGCCTTTTTTATGTCAATCATACTTCAATAAAGACAGTTGTTTTGGAAAATGTAAATATGTGACATCTCAGAGAATGACAGTGTAAGTGATAAAGAAATGGAGGATTAAGGTGTGCTGAGAGTGATTGAGGTAGTGTCATTACTATTTTATGGAGGGTGTCTGGGAAGGTCTCTCTGACATTTGGTCAGAGACCTCAAGGGGTGAGAAAGAGAACCATGTGTAAATCTTTCCCCAGATTTACATTTTTTGTTTTAAATAAGATGGGAAGCCAATGAAAGTTTTTGAGCAAAAAATGACATGACCTAATTTATGTTTAAAAAAAGAGACAAAGGTAGAAACAAGGATAACAATAATCTTGGAAAGAAATGATAGTGGCTTAGACAAAGTGTTAGCAAGCGCCCCAGGTGTTAATGGCACAAGTGTTCCTCAGACACATTTTCAGAGATAGTGGTCTACCTGGATAGGCATCAGAATCTCCTAAGTATATTTTAAAATATATAAATGTCTGTGCCTCATTCCAGAGCTACTGAAACAACATCTCCAGATTGGGGCCCAGGAATGAGCAATTTGCCACTATTATAACTTTTTTCTAATCACCTAACCAGGGTCATTTCAGAACCTCCTTTGAGCTTCTAAAATTTAGCAGCTTTAATAAAGTAGGCAATTCTTTGACAGAGCAAATCAGACTAACCCTCCCTTTGAGAAGAATTATAAAAGTTGGAGAAAATAAAAAATTGCTTGTGGGCATCAGAGAGCAACTAATTACAGCCAGGACTTAAAGCACCAAGATCCAGAGTGAAGGGACACACAGGAGAGCAGCTGTACATTTGCTGGTGCTTTGTCTTCTTATAAAATTCTCCAGGTCACAGAGTGTGTCATAGAAGTCAAGCAGAAACCAGCAGCATGGAACTTATGGCACTCATTAGGCTGGGAGGACAAAAAGCTAGAAATTCAAGGCTGACAACCTAGCCACAGATTAAGATTGATTCAGGATCAGAGAGTAGAAGAACTCAACAGAAGTCAAACTAAATTCCATGTGCAGTTACCCCTCAAGACATTGACTGATACCTAAACTGTGAATGTTTGGGATCAGACAAAGATTAACCAAATAGAATAAGCATCCACCAAGGCAAAGACTTTAGTAGTTTCATAGTCCTGGACAGAAAAACCAGGGTTCAAACTCACCAAGTGGGAGAAGCCCTGGTAAACAACCAGTACTTTTAGTTGAGACCAACAAAAGTTCTATGACCTATGAGTAAAGAGAGAAAAACAGAAATTGACTAGTATGAGCCAGTCAAGGTGATCTTCATGCCAGAAAAAATTAAATCTACACCAGAAGAAAATGACATCATTCAGAGCCCTACAATTTTTTATACAGAGACTTTCATCAATAAAAAATAATAAAGCTGGCCAGGAAATAACTAGATGACCAAAACAAAATAAATAAATAAATAAAATAGAAATTAGAAGCAGATCCAGAGATATTCCTTGGTTTTGAGTTATCAGTTGCATACTATAAAATAGCTGTGATTAATATATTCAAAAGAGTACTGAAAATATGAAGAATTTCACCAGAGAACTGAAATTTATAAAGAATAATCGAATGGGGCCGGGCGTGGTGGCTCACGCCTGTAATCCCAGCACTTTGGGAGGCCGAGGCAGGCGGATCACGAGGTCAAGAGTTCGAGACCATCCTAGCCAACACTGTGAAACCCCGTCTCAAAAAAAAAAAAAAAAAAAAAGAATAATCGAATGGATAGCCTAGTAATGAAAAAATAACAGAAATTAAGAATCTGTAGGTAGGTTTAACAGGTCTGATACGACAAAAGAGAGGATTCATGAAATGGAAATTAGGTCATTAGCAAATATTCAGATTGGAGCACAGATAGAAAAAAGGTGGAAATTCAGAAAGAAGCATAAGATACATATATATGGGCACAGTGAAAAGATCTTGTATGTGTATAATTGGAGTCCCAGGAGTAGAGGGGAGAGTGTATATTAGCCAAGAATTTTCCAAAACTAATGGAAGACATCAAACCGTGGATTCAAGCTTTATAATTCCCAAGCTCTCCTTTCACCACAAAAAGAAAAACAAACAAAAAACAACTTGCCACATCATAGCAAATCTGAAAACCAAAGTAGACACAAAATGTTAAAAAAAAAAAAAAAAAGAAGCCAGAGAAAAAATTCATTGTCATCAAAAGAGCAAAAATTAGAATTTACAGCTGACTTTCCTACAGAAAAACTGGAAGCTAGAAGACAATGGAAAAATATCTTCAAAGGATAGAAAGAAAATGATTATCAACCTGGAATTCTAAGACTAATGAAAATGTCCCTTAAAAAGTGAAGACAAAAATAAAGATACTTTTATGAAAACAGACCCATGCAAGAAGTAATACTTTAAATAGACTCTTCAGACAGAAAATAAAAAATGATCTCAGAGGGAAGCACGGCAGTTGAGGAGGAAATGATGAGCTTTACAAATAGTAAATATGTGGTGGAATATAAATGAATACTGACTGTCTAAAACAGCAGTAATAACATGTCACAGAATTTCAAAAATACATAGAATAAAAACTCATGACAATACCAGCCTAAAATAGGATAAAGAAGTATTGGATGGAATTAGTGTTGTAAGGCCTTTGTATTATCCAAGAAGTGACAAAATTATCAAATAAAATATATTCTAATAAGTCAAGAGTACATGTTGTAATATCTACCACTGGAGGGGTAATTTTTAAAATGTATTTATAGCAAGTTAATATAGAAGAGATGGAATCATTTTTAAATTTGATTAACCCACAAAAAGGCAAAAAACTGAAATGAAAAATAAAAATGTTTATGAGGCAAATATAAAAGAGAGATGATAGAATTAAATCCAAATATAGCAGTAGTTAAGTTAAATGTAAATGGATTAAAATTTCAATTAAAAGATTAATGATAGGCTGTGGTGGTTCACACTTGTCATCCTAGAACTTTGGGAGGCTGAGGCAGGCAGATCACATGAGGCCAGGAGTTTGAGACCAGCCTGGCCAACATGGCAAAACCCCATCTCTACTAAAAATAGAAAACTTAGCAAGACCTGGTGGCACATGTGTGTAATCCCAGACACTTGGGAGGCTGAAGTATGATAACTGCTTGAACCTGGGAGGCAGATGTTGCAGTGAGCTGAGATTGTACCACTGCACTCCAGCCTGGGTGACAGACAGACTCTGCTTAAAAAAAAAAAAAAAAAAAAAAAATTGTAGTATAAAGTGGTGCAACTACTTTAAAAAACCATTTGATACTGTTTCTAAAGCTGAACATGTACATAGTCTCTAATCTTGTATTTTAACTTTTTGGTATATTCCCAGACTAAACACATATTCATAAATGTTTATAGCAGCATTATTTATATTCTAAGCCCCTCAATGTCCATCAACTGTAGAATGGGTAAATAAATTGTGTTATTAGATGCTACATAGCAAGTGAAATACTGCTACCCACAACAACATGGATGACTGTCACACATAATATTGAGCAAAACAAGGCACAAAAGAGTAAAAAATGTATAATTCCATCTTTACAAAATAAAAAATGGCCAAGCATAGTGGCTCACGCCTGAGGTCAGGAATTGGAGACCAGCCTGGCCAACATGATGAAACTTCATCTCTACTAAAAATACAAAAATTAGCCAGGCATGGTGCCAGACACCTGTAGTCCCAGCTACTTGGGAGGCTGAGGTGGGAGAATTGCTTGAACTCGGGAAGCAGAGGCTGCAGTGAGCCAAGATCACACCATTGCCCTCCAGCATGGGCGACAAGAGCAAAACTCGGTCTCAAAAAAATAATTAAATAAATAAAGTAAAAAGTAAACTATAGAGATAGAAGTCAACATAATGATTATATTTGAGGATAGGTACTGACTTGGAGAAGGCACAAAGGAAAGTTTTGGAGAGCTGGGATATTCAATATCTTGATAGAGATGGAGTTACATGTACGGTTTCACTTTATAAAAATTAAATTGTGCACCTTAATCTGTATACTTAAATGTATGTTATACTTTACTCAATTTTTAAAATTATTTTCTAAAAAGGAAAGAAAATAAAACAACTCCACTTGCAATAGCATTAAAAATAATAAAATACTTAGCAATAAACTTAACTAAGGAGGTGAAAGACTGGCATATTGAAAACAAAATATTGCTGAAAGAAATTCTAAACAACATAGACAAATGGAAAGACACCCAGTGTTCATGGATTGGAAGACTTAATATTGTTAAAATGTCAATATTACCCAAAGCAATCTACAGATTTAATGAAATCCCTATCAAAGTCCTAACAGCAGTTTTCGCAGAAATAGAAAAATTCATCCTAAAATTCATATGGAATCTCAAGAGACTCCAAATAGCCAAAACAATCTTAAAAAGAAGAACAAAGCTGGGGATCTCACACTTCCGAAATGTATTACAAATTCATAGTAATGAAAACAGTGTAGTACTGGCATGAAGATGGACATGCAGACGAATGGGCTGGTACAGAGAGCCCAGAAATAAACCCTTGTATCTATGACCAAATGATTTTCAAAATCAGTGTCAAGACTATTCAATGGGGAAAGGTCAATGTTTTTCAAGAAATTATGTTGGAAAAACTGAATATCCACATTCAAAAGAATGAAGTTGGATCTCTACCTTCAACCTATGGAAAGAGAAATATATTTGCAAATCATATATCTGTGGGGAGTTAATATCCAGAATACATGAAGAACTTCTACAACTCAACAACAACAATGAAAACAAATTTAAAAAAGGCAAAGGACTTGAGTAAATATTCTCCCAAGATGATACACAAATGGCCACCAAGCACATGAAAAGGCGCTCATTGATTAGGGAAATCTGAATCAAAACCACAATGAGATATCCACACCCGTTATGATGGCTATCCCCCCAAAAATAAAAACAGAAAATAACAAGTGTTGGTGAGGATGTGGAGAAATTAGAATGCGTTTGTATTGTTTGTGGAATGTAAAATAGTGCAGCTGCTATGCAAAACATAATAGCAGATCCTCAAAAAATTAAAAGTAGAATTATCATATAATTCAGCAATTTCTACTTTTGGGTATATACACAACAGGACTGAAAGCAGCATCCTAAAGTGATATTTATACACCCATGTTCATAGCAGCAGCATTCACAATAGCTAAGAGGTGGAAGCAGCCCATGAGTCCATCAGTAGATGAATGGATAAACAAAACATGGCATATATATAAAATGAAATATTATTCAGCCTTAAGAAGGAAGGAAATTCTGACACTGACACATGCTATAATTTGAACGAAGCTTGACGACATTATGCTAAGTGAAATAAGCCAGTCACAAAAGGATAAATACTACCTAATTCCCCTTACATGAGGTAACTAGAGTAGCCAAATTAATAGAGACAGAAAGTAGAATGGTGGCTGCTAGGGACTGGGGGAAGGGGAGAAATGGGGAGTCATTAAATGATTACAGAGTTTCAGTTTTGCAAATGAAAAAGTTTTAGGATTAGTTGCACACCAATGTGAATGTACTTAACACTACTGACCTATACACTTAGAAATTGTTAAGACTGGGCTGGGTGCAGTGGCTCACACCTATAATTCCAGCACTTTGAAAGGCCAAGGTGGGCAGATCACCTGAGGTCAGGAGTTCGAGATCAGCCTGGCCAACATGACAAAACCCCATCTCTACTAAAAAGACAAAAATTAGCTGGGGGTGGTGACACGTGCCTGTAGTCCCAGCTACTCAGGAGGCTGAGGCACAAGAATCGCTTGAACCTAGGAGGCAGAGGTTGCAGTGAGCTGAGATCATGCCACCGCACTCCAGCCTGGGCAACAGAGTGAGACTCCATCTCAAAAAAAAACAAAAAAGTGATTGTTAACATTGTAAATGTTATATGTATTTTACCACAATTAAAAATGTAAAAGAACTTTTTAAAAGAGAGAAAGAAAACAAAGAGAGAGAAAGAGCATGAATCTTTGGATTCAAATTTGTGCATGAAAATCATCTGGAAACTTTTTTAAAAAATACAGTGAAGTTTATATTTTAATGCAAATTTACAGTAACAAAATATAACTATGACATGTTTTATGTATGCATAAAATTTCAAATAATGTGACTCCTCTGAGATTTTAGAAGTTAAACAAGAATCACAATACCAATTCTGGAAGGCTGAATGAATGTAATTGCCAGGTAATGATGTTAACATTAACTGGCTGACGAACAGAAACACAGTGCTACGGGGGGAAACTAGTCAAGAATCTGTAAATTTTGAATTATGGCATGCTGTCAAGAATGCATCCTGCATATAAACTGCACCATTCTCTACAAAATGCTCGGCCCCTCACTGGACAGTATGATTAAGTATGTCTAGGGTCAAATCCAAGCAATTGTATTTTTAAAAGCTCCCTGGGATTTTTAAGACAAATGGTCCCATGCATCATTGTTTGAAAAACTTCTGGTCCCCCATAAAGGAATAAGTTGCATGCTTTCTGTAAAAAAAGTATTTGTGAACATGTATTATATGCTAGGCTATGAGGATATAATATGAAGCAAAAGTATAACAACCACACAGAGTGTATGTTCTAGTGAAGAAGACGGACAATTAAATAAGTTGCTATTACAATAAAGTGCAGTTACGATAAAGATCCTGAACACTATGATGAAGAAGACAGGGCATTATGGGACCATGCGTTAGGAACACTTCACTGAAGGGGATATATGAGCTGATACGTAATTGATGGAAATTAACCAACCAAAGAGGTTGGCCATTATCCTAAAGGAAGGCCAGGGAACAGGAGGATCTCTCTGAGTGTAGTGTGGAAAATGGAACAAATTCGATTAAAGAAGGGACGGCAGTGAAGGAGAAGCTTAACTAGACTCCAGGGGCAGCAGTTTAAGTGAGAGAAAATAAGGGCATGGGCCAGGGTACTGGCCATGAGACTAAAATATTTAGTAGAAGTAATCTGTAGGGCATGGTGCTAAATTAGATGTGAAGAGGAAAAAGGAGAAGCTAAGAATGATTCCTAAGTATCTGGCCCAGGTAGAAACATGAATCATGGTAGCATCTCGGGATTGAGGAAGCAGAGGAAAGATACTGAGTTTATTTAGGAAGACTGAATTTCGAGGCATCCGGGAATGCCTCAAACAAGGGCGGTGTCAGATTTTTTAACGTGTCTTGATTAAAGAGTTGTCAGCTTGGCTTTAAAACCATGACAATAGATGACATTGCTCAGTGACTATTTGTAGGTTGAAAAGAAGAGAACCTTAAGAGAATACCAAAGAACAGATGAGACTGGGCGTGTTCAGGGTGGTATTGCAATCTACCCATCTGACAGAGGTCTAATATCCAGAATTTACAAGGAATTTAAACATACATACAAGAAAAAGACAACCCCATCAAAAACTGGGCAAAGGATATAAACAGACACTTATCGAAAGAAGACATTTACACAGCCAACAAACGTATGGAAAAAAAAAGCTCAACATCACTGATCATCAGAGAAATGCAAATCAAAACCACAATGAGATACTATCTCACACCAGTTAGAATGGCTATTATTAAGAAGTCAGGAAACAATAGATGCTGGTGAGGCTATGGAGAAATAGGAACGCTTTTACGCTATTGGTGGGAACGTAAATTAGTTCAACTGTTGTGGAAGACAGTGCGGCGATTCCTCAAGGATCTAGAACCAGAAATACCATTTGACCCAACAACCCCATCACTGAGTATATACACAAACAAATAGAAAGCATTCCACTAAAAAGACACACGCACATGTATGTTTATTGCAGCACTATTTATAATAGCAAAGACATGGAACCAACCCAAATGCCCATTAATGATAGACTAGATAAAGAAAATGTGGTACATATACACATGGAATACTATGCAGCCATAAAAAGGAATGAGATCATGTCCTTTGCAGGAACATGGAAGCCATCATCCTCAGCAAACTAACACAGGAACAGAAAACCAGGCACCACATGTTCTCACTCATAAGTAGGAGTTGAACATTGAGAACACATGGACACAGAGAGGGGGAACAACACACACCAGGGCCTGTTAGGGGGTAAGGGGTGAGGGGGAGGGAACTTAGAGGACAGGTCAATAGGTGCAGCAAACCACCATGGCACACGCATACCGTGTAACAAACCTGCACGTTCTGTATGTGTATTCCGGGGTTTTGTTTTTAGAAGAAATAAAGAAAAAAAATACTAAAGAAGGCCTACAGAGAAAATCTAGAACGGTATGGAGATGTCAGAGGAAACTTTAGGGAGTGTGCCAAGTTGGAAGACACGAGGGTGCTTCAGGGAAGAACAATCAAATATCAGAGGCTTCCAAGAGTAAGATGAACACCCAAAAGTGCTGCTGGAATTGGCAATGTGAAGGTCATTCATAGTTGGTCCAGGGGTTTAAGTGAGTGTGGGGGAGCAGGCGTGGACTAGAGTAGCTGGACACTGAGCACGGCAAGGTCACGGAGAACGTGAGCGTAGATGGCTATTCTGAACAGCCTGGCTATGAAAGAGGGGGAAGAGAGGAAAGGGCTGGGTGAGAGGCTTGCTTCTATACAGGGGTATGTTAACGTTGGAAAGGCTTAGACATATTTAAATGGTGATTAAATGGGTACAGAAAAAGAGAGGATGAGGCAGAGCATGGCGGCTCTCGCCTGCAATCCCAGCACTTTGGGAGGCTGAGGTGGGCGGATCACTTGAGGTATGGAGCTTGAGACCAGCCTGGCCAACATGGTGAAACCCTATCTTTACTAAAAATACAAAAATTAGCCGGGTACAGTGGTGCATGCCTGTAATCCCAGCTACTCAGGAGGCTGAGGTAGGAGTATCGCTTGAACCCAGGAGGCAAAGGTTGCAGTGAGCCGAGATCGTGCCACTACACTCCAGCCTAGATGACAGAGCGAGACTCTGTCTCAAAAAAATTTTTTTAAAAGTGAAAAAGAGAGAGAGGATGAGAGGATGATGAGAGTGGGCACTAAGGAACAAGCCCAGGCTGCAGGTTTGGCTGCGCTGCTGGCATCTGTTTGAGCTCCAGCGGCTCTTTTCCCCTGTCTGGGCTACGGCATCCTTCACTGTTAACTGCAGAGCTTCTGTCTCTCTGGTTTTCAAACTGCACCCCTCAAAGCTGTCTGAGTGCCCCTGTTTCTGCTTCAACCGCAGAAACTTTACCTCTCTCTTATGTGTTTTTAATTAACTTAATTTTAGCAATTTAATGCATGCACATACTTTGGAAAAGCAAAATAGTAGTAAAAGAATTATGGTAAAAAGGAGCAACTTCTTCCAGCCCCACATCTGCCTACTCTCAGCCACCCTCAGTTCTTGCGGATGCTTTTCCCTGGTATTTATCCCAATTTAGCTAAATTAAATTCTTATCTCAGTGTTTCTTAAATACAGACATCCTCTGATTTCTATCTCACCCCACCCTTTCTTCCCTACCCTCAACATAATGGTATCCCAATTTTTGGTTAATAGCGTTTGCATTATCATAAGCACACATACGTTGTTCACTGACGCCACCTCCTTTTGTGAAAAACCCGTCATGTCTCCTGCCAACAATATTTCCCTCTTTTGTCTCATTCATCTTGATTTCCATGTACTGATTGCTATTTTTTTCCCCTAAACATTCTGCCACCTCAAAAGCCTATCACCATTTTCCCTGTTCTTGCTTAATCACAAGACTTCCTTGGAGAATTTCCTCTGGGAGCCTTCCGCGGTTCCTGGTCTGCAGCAGACACGCTGCTGGTGCTGGGACCCACTTTCTGTCTTGTCCGTGTGGAGCTGGCCTGCTTCCAGCTGCACGTCTTTCTCCTCGTTGGTCTCCACCCTCGCTTTGGTGCAGACTGTCCTCCAGTGGCTTGGGAGACACCGCTGCTGAGGACTGCGTAACTGAAAACGCCTTCAGTCTCCCTCCACCTTTGATTGATAATTGACTGGTGATAGAATTCTGCCTGGAAAAAAATTTTCCTTCAGAAATATTCATGCATTGTGCCATGATTGTTGTGGTGGTGTCTGGTGCAATTACAGTTTCCTATCCCTTGATCTTTCTTGTTTTATTTCTCTCGGGTGATTTTAGGTCTTCTCTTTATACCTTTATTTTACAGGTAGGTGCCTTATTGTGCTTCTTTCTTTATTCATGTTGTTGGTACTTGGTGGCCCCTTCCATTATGAGGATTCATGTCTTTCCGTTCTGAGAAACTGTCTTGAATGATTTATTTTGTAATTTCCTCCACTTCGTTTTTTTCTGTTTGCTTTTTCTGGAGTTTCTTTTAGTTTGAAATTGGACTTTCTGGTTTAATCTTCTCATTTTATCCTTCCTTTCTTTCTTCCTTTCTTTATTCTTCTCTCTCTCATTTTATGGAAGATTATTTTGACTTTATATTTCAACTTTTTTATTAATTTTTTTTTTTTTTTTTGAGATGGAGTCTTGCTCTATCTCCCAGCCTGGAGTGCAGTGGCACAATCTCGGCTCACTGCAACCTCCTCTTCCAAGATTCAAGTGATTTCGTGCCACAGCCTCCAGGTAGCTAAGACTATAGGTGCACACCACCACACCTGGCTAATTTTTGTATTCTTTTTAGTAGAGGCAGGTCTCAAACTCCTGACCTCAAGTGATCCACCTGCCTTGGCCTCCCAAAGTGTCTATTAATTTCAAATTTTTAATTATATCATATATTTAATTTCCAAGATTATTTCCTTTTTAATAGCCATTTGTTCTTGTTTCATAGATACACTATCTTCTCTTATCTCTACAAGGATATGATCTCTCCCACACCCCCCCACAGACACTTACATAAATCCCACCTATCCTTTAGTCCTTCAAGATTCCGCTCAAATTCCACATTTTATGAGGACTTATCCAGTCAGCCTGACTCTTCACTAGAGAGTAATTCCATCACTTCATTATATTCCCCACCATCTATCTCATATGTGAATATGTTAGGCTTGCATTGCCTTCTATTGAAGGAAAAGTGTTATCTCCCCAGTTATACCATAATTTTCTCATGAGCAGAGACTGCTCTTGAATATTAAATGTAGGATACCAGTATTTAAAATGTAATAGAAGAGTTGGAATCTAAAGTCAAGATAATCTCCCATAAAATAAGATAGAGAAAGAGGGAAGGGAAAAAGAAAATTAGAATATCAAACCAGAGGGTCCAATATCAAACTAAAAGAAGCACCAGAAAAACTGAAAAAAAAAAAAAACTAGGTAGAAAAACGGAAGTGGGGGGAAATTACAAAAGAAATAATTCATCTTAGTTTAAAACTTTTTTAAACTAAAAAAAAAAAAGTTAAGCTAAATCTTCATATATGACTCAATCAATAGGAACAGAAGGGCTTGATGTGCTGGAAGTAACCTGCCACCCTCTGGTCTTTGGCCTGCCAGCAGCATCAGTGAACAGAAGGAATGAAGGACATTAGACTGTCCAGTCAGTTATGTGGGAGTCAGTCAAGAGAGTGTTGACTGTGCTCCATTTGTTTCCCAAGAAGAGGGAGGTCTCTGGCAGAAATGGATTCATGTTCATCATCTGTCTTGGGCTCCCTTGCAATGAAGGGCATACATGGGCCAGCCAGATCCTGAGATATTGTACTGTATTTTTTGTTTTGGTTTGTTTTGTTTGAGACGGAGTTTCGCTCTTGTTGCCCAGGCTGGAATGCAGTGGCGCAATCTCGGCTCACTGCAACCTCCGCCTCCCGGGTTCAAGGGATTCTCCTGCCTCAGCCTCCCAAGTAGCTGGGATTACAAACACTTGCCACCATGCCTGGCTAATTTTTGTATTTTTTGTAGATACGGGGTTTCACCATGTTGGCCAGGCTGGTCTCAAACTCCTGACCTCAGGTAATCCACCCGCTTTGGCCTCTCAAAGTGCTGGGATTACAGGTATGAACCACCCTGCCTGGCCCATATTGTGCTGTTTTAAGATCAAAGACTGTGCCCAAATCTCTTAGCACTGAAGATTAGTGCGTAGTCTTTGGTCTCAAAATAGCATGAGGCTCATCAGCCCTGGGGGCCAATTGTCTTGATCTAATTAGAACCAAGATCCACCAACCTAAGTTGTAATCTCCTTGCCATGAGGCCTTAAAGGGCCAACAGGACTCTGCTGAGGCCTAGAAGTCTCACCTCTTTCATCTCCAGTTTGGGATCCCCGCTCCCTCCCCATTTCCAGCAACTTGGGCCATCAACTTGGCTTGATACCAAGCCATGTATGTGCCCTACCACCCTTCTCCATCCCACCTACAATCATCAGGCTTAGGAGGAATCAAATATGGATTTTCAGAGAGGAAGCAGGTTGTCCAGTTAGCCTTGGATGTCCTTTCCAGAACATGAATTATTTTTCATGAGTGTGAGCCAGGTGGAACTTGGAAATTCTACTTGCATGATATTTTTCTCTTAGAAAGGGAAATCTCTAAGTATTGTGGAGATAGGTTGGCATTAATGGCAGGAAAGAATATTTGTATTTTATCTGGTCATATTCAATGGACCAGCATCACTTTGTAGCCACCATAATCACAAACATAAAGGAAGCCATCATTCATGGTCACTGTCCCTGCGGGAACCGAGACTGTTCTGCAAACAGGAGCTTGGGAAACCCCATAGCAAATATAGCTGGAATACAGTATGAAAATTACATGGCAAACAGAAATATCAGCCTCTCATTTAGATGAGGGTTGCAGCTATATAAAGCCAAAATGAAATCAATTCAGCTGAATCAGTTTCGTGATAAATACAGTGACGTGAATGCTTTACCTGGTCCCGTTTGTTCAGAAGCAACATAGGACTCTGTGTGCAGAAAAAACTGGCCAAACTGCACCAGCCTCTACAAAATGGTAAGTGTGTTTCTCCTCTTTCAGTATCCCGGGCTCTCATGCCTTTCTCTAAGGAGTTTCTTGTTCCTTCTATGGACATCCCACAGTTGAGTCCTGAACAAAGGCAGATTTCCTTCTAGATTGATAGGAAAAATAGTAACATTAAATTTAAAATCTAAAATCTTACCCAATCCCCCCTGGACTCTTGTTTTTAATTTTCCTCCTTTATCTCTGCATTTTAACACTAAGTGGCACAGACCAGAGCTATTCCCTCAACCTAGCACATTTGGTTTATTCTAGAGTTGTCTTTTCTTTTGCTCTCGTGGCAGTTCATTTGGGACTGAGTCTATTTCTAGATCACTAGCAGGCTGACTCCCTTCCTGGCGGGCAGGCCATCAGCTGTGGCAGTGCTGTGCCATGTCCATGAGCCTGGACAGGGACTTCCATGGAGCAGTGCGTCCTCATTTGTCCAACTCCTTGCCTGGCTCATCAGGCCCAGCCCAGCAATGATCTTCACTCCCCGACAGTCAAGGAAACAGGCAGCCATAGACAAGCCTTCTCAGCGGCCTCTCCACACCTGAGCGCCCACGGCCTCCTCTACTTCCTTCTTCTGCATGTGGAAGACTGGCTTTATTTTTCTTAAGCATTTCTTGAAATATCTGTGATCCTTCCCCCAGACTCTAGAATGGCATCAGAAGACTTTCTCCTACAGATGTTTCCTCATCTCCTTCCCGCTTTAGACCCTGAAGCTTTGGATCTGCTTATTCTTCCTGTGCTAGATAGTCTCTTGGAGAAGTAGGACTTCCACATGGTGGAATAAGTGCCCTAAAAATGGCCTCAGGGAGAAAATAGGTCGAGAGTTAGCACTATTCATATTATAGCCAAAATGTATGAGATATGCCCAAGAAGTGGCTGCCCCTGCCTGATCACAAAGATAATTCCAATCCAGGGTAATATTTTTAAAAATATGTTCCAGTGTGTTCTCTTAGAGCAAGCTTGTCCAACCCCTGTCCTGCAGGCCGCATATGACCCGGGATGGCTTTGAATGAGGTCCAACACAAATTTGTAAACTTTCTTAAAACGATGAGAATTTTTTTTGCTATTTCTTTTTTTAGCTCATCAGCTATCATTAGTATTAGTGTAGTTTATATGTGGCCCAAGACAATTCTTCTTCTAATATGGCCCCAAAAAGCCAAAAGAGTAGACACCCCCTGTATGCAACCTCCTCCATTACCACCCTTTCCCCACAACCCCCCAAAAATAGGTGTAGTGACCCCCTTCTCTTACTCAGCAAGTGACAAAATCCCTCAGTCAATCACCAAACATACATAGGCCTTTGGGTCAGATAACTCCAACATTACCTTCTGTGTAGAACCATAAATTCCAAACTTAACATGAACAGAAGGAAGAATCTGTGACCTCAGATCACTGTGCAGCATTTGTTTCAGTGGACTAAAGCAATAGGTTGAAGAGCTTTAATATAGAAAGATGTTTATTAAAAATAATAAATTTTAAAGCCCTGCCCCTTCCTATATTTGCTTAAAAAAAACTTGGTAGAGGAAATAAATGGTCTGTCTGAACCCAGGAAAATAATAACAATGCCTCTCTTTCCTTGTTTTAGGGAATGCTGTCGATTTTTTGGAGACAATGGCTTGACTTTGAAGGTGTTTTTTACCAAGGCAGCACCCTTTGGTGTTCTTTGGACACTCACAAACTACCTGTACTTACATGCAATAAAGAAAATAAACACTACGGATGTCTCCGTGTTGTTCTGCTGCAACAAAGCTTTTGTGTTCTTGCTCTCATGGATCGTTCTCAGGGACAGATTCATGGGAGTGAGGGTAAGTTCTTTATTATCTGTCTTCCTCCCTCACTCAGTCATGTCAACCAAAACCTGCCCCATCGGCTTGCTTAGCTCCATGTGCTGGACCATGAGCATAAGCTGCTGACCACTTTCCTTCTGATTTGCAGCAGAAAAGGAGCCCAGCAGAGGGCCCGGTTCTTGGTGTGCCTTGCCAACCTTCTTGCTTGCAAACCATACTAGACAAGCATTCATTAAAGCACCTTTCATTTCAAGCATTTCAACAAGCATTCCCTAAAGTGTGTGCCAGTCGGGGACCCAGCCTGGGAATGGCGATGTGCTCCGCTCTCTGCGTGCTCACCACCCCGTCTCTCGTGGGCAGCTTTCCCGGCTGCAGTGCATGGCATGACCATGCTCTGCGACCTGGAGCTTTCTGCTAACACTGCCACTCTCGGGTGAGGATGTGCGTGAAGCCTGAAGGCTCCTTCGGCATCCATGCATGCATGCAGTCTTGGCCCTTTGCCTGGGCCGTGTGTACACAGCCAGAGTGAACCAGACATACTCATGCTAAGCCCCATCTGTGAAGGGCCAGCCTCACTTCCTTCCAACCAATGACAAAGGGGGAGTGAAATTATATCCCTTGAATTACCTCTCATTTTACAACGGAGACTCACTCATCACGTTAAATGCTAGTCAAAGTTAGCTTGTCAGGTTTCATAACACCTGTATGAAATAGGACACGTGCACTATCAAATATCAGCTGAAATACAGAGAGTCCCCCCAACGTAAGAAACAGGTGACATTTAGCACAGGGCAGAACCCTAGTGACTTCTGACAGGCTCCCTCTGGTGGCCAGGAGCTGCTACTGCCCCATCATCACCTTGCCACAAACCAGTGCCAGAACATTTGGCCAGGCCGCAGGTTCTCTTGTAGTTAAGAGTGTACGGCTTTCCCCTTCAGCCACAAAGCTAACAGCCAGTTTAATGGGCAGTCCCATGAAAGCAAACCCTGCTGGCCACCGGTGCAGGGCCGTCTACTTCCGTCCTTCCCTCACTGTCCTGGGAACAGTGACATCACCCTAAGGGTGCAGTCACACCCACCTAAGTTACCCAAACAGCAGTGGGGACATGAGTCAACTGTGAGTTGTATTTTTAGCTTGCAGTAGGGGGAAAATTTGTTTTGAGGCTTACTGTTAATTTTGGAATAAAACTCACTCTCTGTGCCACCAGAAAAGCTTTCAGCAAATAAATGATCTGCTGCATCTCTGCAAGAAATGCAGGTACTTACAGTCAGCCACGCAGCAGCTGGCCTGTTTTGATGCTGAAAACTTGAATGATCTGGGCCTCCCTGCCACCCACTCATGCCCTTCCTGACTTTATTTTGATGTAAAGAGCCAGGAGAATTTGTGGAAATTTTTGGCATGACTCAGATGTCCCAAGAAAATTCCAAATGAGACCCTGTTCCTGGGAAGAGAAGCTTCAAGTTTAATTCTGCATGTAACAGAAGAAACCCATTTTTTTTTTTTTTTTTGAGGTTAAGAGAAGAAGGTGTGAAAAACTTGAAAAATACTCCTAAATTCATAGAAAGCAATATAGTGCTTCCAGGTCTTTATTGCTATACATGGATAAGACCCCTACCCAACCCCACCCAACACACATCCTCAGAATATGGCACATCCTGGCCATGCTGGCCACTTGATCGGTTTGGTCTGTTGCTGGTCACTGTGTACTGAGCAAAGTTTTGTGTTGAAGGACGTTGGTACTAGACTGACACTGAATGAGGGTCCCAGGAGCCAGTGTCGGTGATGGCACTGATGGCATTTTGTAACTTGCAAAGCACCGTGCAGTTGTGGGTCTCTCTAATAATCACTATTCCTCTTAGAAGTGCATCTAAGAGCTTCCTGCCACAAGTGGTGTTGGAGCTCCCTCTTCTCTTCTTCAGGAGTTCAGAGAGGTAGCAAAATCCATGAGACACTGCCACATGCCAAAGGGACTGAAAGATTCTCCTTGATGAACAGATGGAGATTTAGTTCCAGGATAATATCTAACTGATACATGGGACCACTCAGACTTCACTCAGATGGCTGGGTTGGCTAGCACTGTCCACTGGGTAATTTCCAAGGACTGAAGAGAATTAACATGGTCCTCCATCCTGGAGGCTGGAGCGTATGAGCTTGAGCGTCAGGCAGGCATAAAAACCATGACGAAGGCCCAGCCTTATGTTTGTGGAATTGGCTGCTCAGGAGACTTGTGTTATTAAGGCAGTTACTCAAACCATAAGGGCTGCAGTTCCTGGAAAACATCAATAGGTGTAGGTCATATGCACAGATCCAGAAAGAAGCAAACTTACCTTATCATGCTGGGGAGATTCCTGACCACAGATAGTACAAGAGGGTGAGAAGCTGTTGGGGTGTCTGTTTGGAAGGAGTTAAGCTGGTCTTGTGTCACCATTTGACTCTCTGCTTAGGTGTGCTTTCTATATGTGCCCTGGCTCTCCACGTCAGGATTCTAGCTCAGCGATGGAGGTGTCCCAGGTTAGAGTCAAGTGACGAGGTCACAGATCTTGGCTCCACTCTTATAAGCTGTTGGACCTTGAGAAAACTAGCAAATGTCTCTGAGCCTTTGTTAAATGGACAGAATATTACTACTCATCTTAGAAAACAGTTGTGAGAATAAAACGATGCATGCCTCCCACGTAAAACTCAATAAATGGTGTCTTTTCTCAATGTTGTTATTCTTCTTATTCCTTTTCAATTAGAGGGGGGTTGATGGATCAGCCCAGTTCTCTTGTTGGCGGATGAAGATTTAGAGAGGCAGTTTAATGTGGCAAAAGCAAGAGTAGGATGAGAGCAGGAGAGTCCCAGGTGTAGCCTGCCCACCAGCTACGCTCAGACTGAGTGAGACC
Organism: Ateles fusciceps; assembly: GCA_036589455.1. Taxonomy (NCBI): domain Eukaryota; kingdom Metazoa; phylum Chordata; class Mammalia; order Primates; family Atelidae; genus Ateles; species Ateles fusciceps. Next base: position 4,863,984 of record JAZHEH010002229.1, read on the forward strand.
ACCCCAGGCCTCCATGTCAAGGGAAATGGGAGGTGAGATTCGCTGATTGTTCAGGGCTTCTCAGGACCACCCATCACAGTGAGGGCCTTCAAACCAGGAGAGATGTAGGAAGGAGCCGGAAGGTGAGCTAAGAGGTCATCCACGGGGTCCTCAAACCCCAGTGGCACATTCCTGGGGATCATGGACCTTTTTCCAAGATCAGTTCCCTTCTCAGTCAGATTCCAGCTGATGTTTCCAATAATCAAAGTGTTTCAAAAGGGGCAATCCATCCCCGAACAGTACCTGTGTGTCTGGCCCGGACTCCCCCTCTGCGCGGGGGGCTGCCCCCTGCAACCTGGGCCAAGCTTGGGGGACGACACAGAGAACAGGCAGTGGTGGAGCTCACAGCCCAGGCCACCGTCTACTCTCTCACACAGAAGGAGTGGACTAGAGGATCCCCTCCCTTCCCTCCAAACTCCAGTATTCCTTGAGTCAATGAGAGCAGTCCAGCAGCTGGGAGGGAGAGTTGGGGGAAGGATGATTAAAAATCAGCCCATTTTCCCATGTGTAAAATTGACCCAAGCTGTGCAAATATAAAGCTTCCAAATGGGGTAATGTTTGGCAGAGAACATGCAGCCTGCCACGTTTCCTTGTTTTTTTGTTTTTTGTTTTTGTTTGTTTTGTTTTTTTTGCAGAAACAGGATCTCTGTCGCCCAGGCTAGACTGCAGTGCTGCTGTCCCAGCTCATTGCAGCCTCAACCTCCTGGGCTCAAGTGATCCTTTCACCTCAGCCTCCTGAGTAGCTGGTACCACAGGTGCACACCACCACACCCGGCTAATTTTTTGCAGGGACGGGATCTCACTATGTTACCCAGTCTTCAAATCCTGGGCCAAAGCGATCTGCCCGCCTCAGCCTCCCAAAGCACTGGGATTACAGGTATGACCATGGCACCAGGCCTTGCCACATTTTAGCAAGACCAAGCGGGAGGAGCCCTAGTCTGAATGGTGACTAGACTTCACCTAGGGCAACACCAACCCTCCTGTCTCCTCTTCATGGCTCAAGGGTTTCCTCGCCTTCCCCTTCCCCCCCCCCAGAGGGAGCAGGAGCAGAACCATCATGGAGATGAGTGGCGTGTCAGTGACTCGGGTCTAGGTGCGTGGGACTCAGATCCGGAGTGCTGGCAGCAGGGCAGGTTATGACAGTGGGTCACCACGCTGGGTGAGGACCGTGTTCCTTCCTCACCTCCAGCTAATTGTCCCCCAGGCAAGGCAGAGGTGGTGGCTCTTACCCGTCTTGGGCTTGGGCCACTGTGACCCATCAGTCTTTGTTTTAGAATTGTTTCATGAGGAGCACCGAGGACCGGGGGAAAGCATAAGGAAGGAGAGGCATGGGAGGGTGAGGGAGAGCTGCGTTGTCATGATTCCACACCCACCCTCAGCATCCCCCCCCAGGTGCCACAGCAGGGAGAAGGTGTGCGTGGAGCACATGGAACCACGGGGCGGACTTGACTGGCCTTCCTAGAGAGTTTGTTTTAGTGCAGGAAATGGGCAGGAAAATATTGTTACACGAAAACCAAGAAACTCAGATGTGTCAGGGTGTCAAATGTAACATATACACATACTTTTCAAAAAAAGATAGAACTGGAAACTTCACAGGAATTCCAGGCATCAGGAAGGACTCTTGGGCTCTGCTCCCAAAGGCACAGGGCACGTTCCAACCCTGCTGTGCTCCGCGGGATATTGAGAGTGAGGTAGGATCCCCCAGTTCACATCCCAGCACATGGGTCCGGTCCTGGCAGGGCTGCTGACGTCCAGAGAGTGGGAGGCCCACAGCCAGGGGTGTCAACACTGTGCCTTGTGGGTGGGACCCCCAGGAGAAGGCCAGGAGGTGGAGGAGGAGCTCAGAGTCCCCCGCCCGGCCTGTCGGGATGAACTGATGGGGTGGCACGGGCTCCTCTGATGTTTATCTCCTCGACAAACCAAAAGATCAATGGCCAACCATGCTCTCATTTCCTACCACCTTGTCCCTTCCCCCAGCTTAGCCACACAGCGCAGCCCAGGCAGAAGCTTTTAGCTGTTTATGATTTAATCAATAGAGAAGAGAGGAAGAGGTTGGAAATCTGCCCTGCAAGTCTTCAGAAAAAAATAACCCCTCACTGTCCTTCACTTCCTCCAACTTCAGCAGTAAGCCTGAAAAGGCTCAATAAAAGGTAGCTCCAGGCCGGGCACCGTGGCTCACGCCTGTAATCCCAGCACTTTGGAAGGCCAAGGTGGTGGATCACCTGAGGTCAGGAGTTCGAGACCAGCCTGGCCAACATGGTGAAACCCCGTCTGCACAAAAATACAAATATTAGCTGGGCGTGGTGGCATGTGCCTTTAATCCCAGCTACTCAAGAGGCTGAGGCAGGAGAATCGTTTGAACCCCAGAGGCAGAGGTTGCAGTGAGCTGATATCGCGCCATTGCACTCTAGCCTGGGCAACAGAGCGAGACTCCGTCTCAAAAAAAAAAAAAAAAAAGTATCTCTAAAGGGGAGATGCACCAAGCATCTGGAATTGGGCCATTTTCTTCTCTTCATTCCTTCCTTGTGTCTTCTCACTGGGAGTCCTCCGACGCCTGGCTGGGTGGGCATGTTCCTGGCAGCACCCTTCCATTACGTGTGTCCTCTGGAGCAGAAACCAGCCCTTTTCCCCCTGCTTTCTCACTTTTCCCTTTTTAAATTTCTTGTGGGAAAAATCCCCTTATGGTCTTGCTATCTGTGTTTCTCTTAATGAACACTTCTACCCAGTACATGTAGCATTTGAATATGAAATATAGGCATATATGTGATGCAGAGTGGTGTGGCTGACTGCAAGTGAATTCCTGTACCGGAAAGAACACTCAGACAGATTGGGCCAGGCAGTCCTCTCATACTCGATAGCCACCTGCTGTCTCGATGCCTCTGTGTTAGGGGTGGATACAGCATTGTATGGAAACATTGCGTGAGTTATACGCTAAGAGAAGTATGTAACTCAGACATACTGTGTGAGATTAAGCCACATTATGTTTTGCTAACCTAAACATCTTATGTTTAAACTACCAAGGCAACTTCAATTCAAATCTAACTGTAGGTTGGCAGTACTTCCTAGGTGAATCATACGCTCCTGTTTATATATGTAAGCACCAGCTTTACAATCAGGCAGACCTGAAATCTGTCTCTGCTCTTCCACATACCAGCTGTGTGGCTTTGGGCAAGTTACTTAACCTCTGTGAGCCCAGGTTCTCATGTCTATAAAATGAGGTGAATGACCATATCTACTGTGAAGGTAAAATGAGAAAATACATAGAAACATGTATCCTACGACCACTCAGTTAACCTTAGCTATCTGATATTGTTTGAGATAGCTGAAGTTGATTTTGAATGATTCATAAGAGGGATAAAATTCTCAGTAAATCCAGGAGTGGAAACTTCTCCTGCACACATTTGTTCTACTGACAGCAGCCCCCTCTCCACCTCCCACCCGGTGACATTCCTGCAGCTTCATGGCTACCTCGGATCAGTCCCTGGTATTGATTCTGTCTGCTGGTGCATTTTCTCCTTTGAGGAATATTGTCCCAGATGTTTTAGCTCCTATTTACTCTGGCGATTTCACTTTGCCCAAGAGTAATGTGTACATCTCCATGAAGCCTCCGTCCCATCTGAGCAGTCAGTATCAGGACAATAACAGGATTGAGGGGGAGCCTTGGTGGGTAGGGTGGAGGGGCTACGGCCACGTGTGAAAGGAATTGTACCTCCTAGGTTAGGTCATTGTTTGTAGCCTTGATTGGTAGGTAACATTCTGTCAGGCCTCACTGCTGGCGTAGAAAACGGGACAAGATGTGCTGTCCTCATGGTGGCTTTCCTGTTGAGACACGAAACACATAAAAGCAAGGTCACGGGGGGGACTTTCAGAAGGTTGGAAGACAGGTCGTTTCCAGGGGCTGCCCAGGGATTCTCTACCAGGCCTTGTCATGACCAGATAACCTGCCACTGCAACTACGACCACCTCCTTCTCAGGCCCCCAAGAATCACAGTGACTGGCCAACCCCATGCCACCCATTCCTGGCTGACAGCCATCTCAGGTCTTTGGTCAAGCCAAGCTTTGCTAAGTGCCCTCTCTAAGCAGCAACAAAATTTTAGACAGGAGTCAGCCTTTGCCTGTTGCTCCCCCAAGGAGGAACAAAAAGAAGATGCCACTTTCCCCTCACGTGGCTGAACCCCACGCACATTTGGCGTTCGCGTGGTCCCTCTGGCTCCATCCCGACTTCCCTGACTACATATTCTTCCATCTGTCCAGATTGTGGCCGCCATCCTAGCCATCGCTGGCATTGTGATGATGACCTACGCTGATGGCTTCCACAGCCACTCCGTCATCGGCATTGCACTGGTGGTGGCCTCAGCATCCATGTCTGCCCTCTACAAGGTACGCACGGGGAGTGAACTTTCTCAGCTGGCTCGGCTCTCAGCCAGCACAGCCGGCTCTAGATGCTTCGTCCTTTACTTTTCAAGAGCTTCTGATGATGCTCGTGCTTCAAGACGGGCAGGTCTAGATAGCTGAAGTCAACTGTGCAACAGGCAGAGACTTCAGTCAAGGGCAAGGGGAGGTGTGCCACTGCTCTTGGTTTTGGCTGTCTGGGCCTTCCTGTCTGTAGCCACATTGTTGCAGCATCTGGGATACAATGAGTGGTGCCCATGAGCAGAGTCAGATTCCTGCCTTTATTATTGGCAGCGAACAAGCTCAGTGTTTGCTCAGATAATTTGCCGCCCTGTAGGGCGGGAAGACTTGAATACCTGGAGCAGCTTTGTCACGTAAATCTTTGCCCACACAGTTTCTGCAGCCACCACTGCTCACTATGAATCCATATGCATTTCAAGTACTGGCGTGAAGGGTAAATAAATAAAAGTACAACAGCTATAACATTGGGATTATAAAATATTTTGATGAGATGTTGGGAATCATTGGAAAGCACTTCCCAACTTCAGGTCTGGAGGAAACAAATTTTTATTCTCACACTCAAGTCCCTTTGTCTGTTCACCCCCTACTTGATCAAGCCTCCTGGCTGCTCTTCCCCGCACTTCCCTTCTTCTCCTCTCTCCTCCTCCTAAGACCCATAGTAGAGAATGCAAATATTTTCAGGACTCCAAGTTGGAGAACTGACCGAGAAGGTTCAACGAGAAATTAGATTTTAGCTTTGAGCCTTGTCATCCTTTGTGCATCCAGACAGTAGGACTGATATAATTAAGTACTGAAGAGAGTCATAAGGAAAGACATTTTTTTCCCAGCTCTGTGAGTACCATGTGTTCTGGTTTTGGGAAGGTGAAACAACTCAGCCTTATCCTTCATTACCTCCCTGCCCTCACCTCCCACAGAGGAAGACACACATGTCCTTTTCTTTCCCCTGAACACCTCTCACTGAGATGTGATAATCTAGCACCACTCAGAGACTCTAGCAACTGTGCAAACATAAAAAATATTAGAAGGCTACATACACTCCTCTGGACTCAAATAACTGTGGCCTAATAATGAGAAAAAACGCGGAGAAATACAATCCACACTGAACACAGTATTCTGATTCAGATTCCCGTCTCCCACTCCTCTACCACCTGTCACTTGTCCACGGGGGACTCCTAGATGAGAGGCTGAAAGCCATTTCTTTCCCCTTCCATACTTCCTGCACATTTGCCAGGAAATACATGAATGAGTTGGGAAATGGCTGAACAAGGAGAAAGCAGGAAAAGTAAGAGGAACCACAGTGCAGAGAGTCAAATTAGACCGCAGCTCGCTCAGCACAGGAGCTGCCCTGGGACCATCTGCATTTCTCAGTTCAGCTCTGGGCTGCTCCCATCACATTCACCCTCTCCTCCTGGCCTTCCAAGCACCTGAAATGATGTGCAAACAAGAACAGGTGCAAGAAAACAGAAGTTTGGTACATCCCACTAAAACCCATGCCATTTCTGGAATGTACATGGTAGGATGGAGCAGAGATGAGCAAAATCCCTCCACCCTTGATTTACAGAAAACATCTTTGCAGCCAGAGCGCTCTTTCTTGGGAGCAACGGTGTTTGACCTGCTTATGCAGAGTTGAGGATCCCTCCTGGGGGTCTCTGAAAGGATGTGTAATCATGGCAGATGTTTTCGAATGATGTGGTGTCAGGAACACAACACAGACAAATCAAACCTAGTGTGAAAACCCATGACTCCTAACGATCCTTTCTGGATAGCCGAAGAGCAGCTCTCTGCTGCCGTGTCACTGAGATTGGAATATGTGTGCAAATGAACGCAGGTCAAACCCCATGGAATTCACTGGAATCTGGTTTCCATCCTGCAGTGCAACCCCAGGGTTGTGGAGTGAATTCTGCTTCACTTACATCACGCTGGGGTCTGAGGTGAGCCTTCACCTCATCCTGCTCTACTTTTTCCTACAGGTTCTGTTCAAGCTCCTCCTGGGCAGTGCTAAGTTTGGAGAAGCCGCCTTATTTTTGTCCATCTTGGGTGTGTTTAACATCCTCTTCATCACCTGCATTCCTATCATCCTCTACTTTACCAAAGTGGAATACTGGAGCTCTTTCGATGACATTCCATGGGGGAAACCTTTGTGGATTTTCAGTTCTCTTATTGAGTAAGTGGTGACCGCCCTGTCCAGAATCCCCAGAAAGCAATCACCAACGCAGGACCCTTAGCAAACATGTTCCCTGAAGGAGGAACACATTGCTCATGGCTATTCTTTAGTTCTCACTGATTTTCAAGATCTTTCTGTTTCACAGAGTAGTCTTTGAAATGATGACATTGGATTCGAATTCCAGAACCAGAGTCTATGTAGTAGTCAAAGTGGTCACGGCTGCTCTGAACAATGAACAAATAGCCCAGTGTGTTGCATGTTACCTACTAAGCACCGCAAAGAGTTGGTAAATTAATACCTGCAGAGCTCCCAGAACACTGCCTGCTAAATGTCACTGTTCAATAAATACTATTAATTATCACTATTATTAATGTCATCATCACTGTCTCCATTACTTGATATAAGTCTAGAACTAAGCCAAAATGCAACCAAGGAGGTGACTTATCTAGTTTCCATCCAAAAACACATATCCCAGCCAGGCACAGTGGCTCATGGCTGTAATCCCAGCACTTTGGGAGGCCGAGGCAGGAGGATCGCTTGAGCCCAGGAATTCTAGACCAGCCTGAGAAACATGGTGAGACCTCATCTCCAATAAACATTTAAAAATTAGCCAGGTGCAGCAGTGTGCACCTGTAGTCCCAGCTACTCAGGAGGCTGAGGTGGGAGGATCACTTGAGCAGAAGGGTTGAGGCTGCTGTGAGCTATGATTGCACCGCTGTGCACTGCACTCCAGCCTGGGTGATATTACAAGAGCCTGCCTTAAAAAAAAAAAAAAACAAAAAATTCCCAGCGCTCCTGTTCATGCAGTTATCCCAGAAGCATTGTCAGCAGCAGAAAAAAAGCAAAGCTGGTAAGATAGTCCCAGTCACCTTTCAGTGGTTACCATTTCCAAACTTATTTCCCTTCTTCAAAACTCAGGGAACAGAGGGGCTGAGTACTCGGAGTGTCTGCTCCTGATCCCAAGCCCTGGAGCCCCCAGAGGAACTCTGAGCTCACTGAATCAGAGCAAAGGGTCATTGTAACGCCTATGACTCCAGCCTCATCAGGAAAACTCGGGTCAGACAGGCAGCGGGGGAGGTAAAGTACAGAGCAGTCGTGAATAACATCCCTCATTTACATTCTTTATTTCAGCATTCAATATTGTATTAAATTTTGGAATCGCTGTCACATATCCCCACTCTGATGTCTCTTGGAATCGTCCTCAGTGTACCTGTGAATGCAGGTAAACCTATTTGGCTTTCTATATCTTCACATAAGCACACACACTCAGTCACCTACTCACACACAAACACACACTCATGCATACATACACACACACATATATACACACACTTATGCATACATACATACACACACATATACACACTCATGCATAATATACATACATACATACACACACATGCATACATACACACACATACACACACTCATGCATGCATACACACTCATATACACACATGCATACATGCACTCACACACACACATACTCTCACATACATACTCACATATATTCTTGCTGTGCCTCCTATAGAATGCATGTTTAATCATCTGCAGAAAAAAAGCATTTAGGTGAAATGTTGATATTAATTATATATGCAATATTTTCTCCATAATGCGCTGGTTTTCACTTGACACTTCAAGATACAGAAAGTCTAAAGGCATCTCAATTCTGACTGGTATGGGGAGCAGAAATGAATGTCATCAGCATTATTAAGAAATGTAGGAAATTATGTGGCAGGAAAAAAAAAACGTTAACTTTTGCAGGTAACTTTCTAGGGGGAGAAAATTTGCTCAAGGCATGATGTAGAAACATGCCGACAAGTTGGAGAAGCGTGAAGGTGATTTTCCCCTACCTCCAGGAAGACAGGGAGAGAACCCTTTTCCCAGGAACTGGGGACTGTCCTTTGTTTTCCCCTGGGGGACTCGTTGCCAAGGCACACAGTTGACAGCTCTTTCAGATGCGTGTCTTCACCTGCCCCTTGCTGCCTTCCTTTTCCTGGCTCACACAGATAGAAATTTTGGATTTTCTTCCTAGAACCTCCTGACCTCCCTAGGCATCCTTATCTCAGCCAGAAAAGGGCTGTGAGTCTGTCCTCTCCAGAACACTCACTCCTTTGTTCCTGGCACAGCTTCCTCCAAAGCCATCTCCCAAATCCTGCTGCTTCCAGGCCATTAAAAGATCACCCCCGCCCCGAGGGAATGGCAAACACTTATCCTGCCTTATCCTGCTCCGTGTGGTGGTGAATATGCCTGCGGGCACCCTAACTTCCGAAACCTTTCCCCATGACTTGTTTTCCCACCGCTCCCATTCCTTAGGCGCTGGACCTCTCTGCCCCACCATGGCCTGGACTCCTCTGGTAGGCCTGCCTCACAGCAGCAGCAGTGTACCAGGCTTGGGGGGAGGCATCAGGAGATGGGGCTCGGGCCCAGCACCACCACAGCCCGCCTGGAGGTCTGTGGTCCCAACTCATCCGTTTTCTGAGCCTTAGCCTCTCTCCCCTGCAAATGAAACGTCACACCTGCCCTTGCTACTTCAGTTGATATGACAACCAGATGCAATAACCAATGAGACAGCAGTTTGAAATGCAGAAAGCACCTGAGCTCCTGGACAGCTGGTAAAAAAGGAAAATGGTCCAGACACTTCAGGCTTCTGAAAAATCACTTGTCACACACTCCCCTACATTCTTTGCATCTTCAATTTGCAGTCACGCCGTGTTCCTGTCTCCAGAAGGCACGTTCCAGTTGTCTTATATAGAAACTTACTTTGAGCATAGAACATAGCCGGGTGTTTCAGAGATTAATTAGAATCATTTTTCATTACTTACCTGCAACGTAAAAGGTTTAACAATGAGTCGAAGGAAAGAATCCCAGGCCACTCTTGATTGGAGGAGAGAAGCCGAGGAACCTGCTGCATAGCTCACTTGTCAGAGCAGTCATTGCCCAGCTTTTGGATTCTCCCTCACATCTGCTCATGGGACTGGCTGTTTTGCTGTCCTTATCTGCTGAATTAACAGAATGTTTTACCAATATTAAAAATTAAAATAAAGGCTGGGCACGGGAGCTCATGCCTGTAATCCCAGCATTTTGGGAGGCCATGGCAGGAGGATCGCTCGAGCCCAGGAGTCTAGACCAGCCTGAGCAACATGACAAAACCCTGTCTCTACAAAAAAAAAAAAAAATTAGCAGGGTGTGATGGCGCGCGCTTGTAGTCCCAGCTACTCAGAAGGCTGGATGGGAGGATCGTTTGAGCCCGGGAGGTGAAAGTTGCGGTGAGCCATGATCATACCACTGCACTCCAGCTTGAATGACACAGTGAGACCCTGCCTCAAAAATAAATAAATAAATACAGTTGACCCTTGAACAATGTAGAGACTGGGGGGCCCCAACCCCTGAATAGTTGAAAATCCACAGATAACTTTTAGTTCCCCAAAAACTTAACTACCCATGGGGTGCTGTTAACCAGAAGCCTTACTCGATAAAAAAGAGTTGATTCACATATATTGTGTGTGTTATTTGTATTATATATGGGACTCTTACAATAAAGCTAAAGAAAATAAAATGTTATCAAGAAAATCATAAGAAAGAGAAAATATATTTGCTACTCTTCGAGTGGACGTGGGCCATCATAAAGGTCTTCATCCTCACTGTGATCTTGACATTGACTAGGCTGGGGAGGAAAAGGAAGAGGAAAGGTCAGTCTTGCTGTCTCGGTGTGGCAGAGCCAGAAGAAAATCCACATATAAGTGGATCCGTACAGTTCAAACCCACGTCGTTCAAGGGTCAAATGTGTGTGTGTGTGTGTGTGTGTGTGTGTGTGTGTGTGTGTATCTATCTATCTATCATCTCCTCAATTGTCCTTCATTCAATTTTTTTAATCACATAAATCAGTGGTTGAACTACCAAGTCAATTTTGGGAGGTGACATATAAGTGCAAGGCCTCATACCAGAGAGGTTTTATAAAGTTAAGCGTGATTTACTAGAGGTAACCCCAGCCCACCTGGAAAAAAAACATACTGAGGAAGATCCTGTGGTCCAGGGAAGACCACAACACTGCCAGGCAGAGGGGGATGCCCCCAGGCCCTGCCCACTCTCTGGGGCCGTGCACTGAGCCCTGCAGCTGAGTAACCTCCATGCTCTGTCTCCCACAGTGGTTGATCACTACACTAGTCAGATAGTCTTCAATGGGGTCCGGGTCATCGCCATCATCATCATCGGCCTGGGTTTCCTCCTCCTGCTCCTGCCAGAGGAGTGGGATGTCTGGTTGATCAAGCTGCTCACCCGCCTCAAAGTGAGGAAGAAGGAGGAGCCTGCAGAGGGCGGTGCCGACCTGAGCTCAGGACCTCAGAGCAAGAACAGAAGAGCCCGCCCTTCCTTTGCCCGCTAACACCACTCCTCTAGAACTCAGTGGTAATGACTGGGAGGTCTATTCCTGCCTGGAGGAACCTCAGTTGGGTAAGGTGTACATACCTGTACAGTTTTGGTCATCTGCGGTAAGTTCTATGGTATTTATTGGCATGTCCAATTTGCTTGCACTTTTCCACATCAGACCTTCCACTTAAGGGTACCAATTCAATACAAAAGAGAAAAGAAGAACCTCTCAGTGCTTTTCCAATGAATGTAAAGTGGGTTTAAAAGATCCCTGCGTAGATCGTTTTGGATGGCTAACGTTCTTGACAAGCCAGGACAAGTGTTTTGAATCTTAGCAACGGAACATGGCATTGTACACTGTGATTATTTTTCAGCTATGGTAGCTCATATTTTGTTTTATACCAGAGCTGTACTCTTAATTTTAAGGAATTTCAATGAACCAAAAGATAACTGTCAATTTATTTGGATGGATGGATGGATGGATGGATGGATGTCTGGGATGTGAAGAGGTGAGGCAGAAATGGATGATGAACATCAAAAGCTGTCAGAGGACAGGTCTGTGCCAGGTACCAGGAAGGAGGAGATAAGTCCAGCTCCAGCTGGCCTGCTGTCACGAGTCTGTGTAAGATCATGCAAGAGAAATCACAGTGCCTTCTACAGAATTTTCGTCTTTACCTATGTGAAGCGAGGTGACGTGATACGTCACTGACGCCGTCTTATAATTTAGATGTAAAAATCTTTAGAAACAAATAAAACTATATATATGTGTGTGTGTCTGTGTACAAAGCTGACAGAGCTGATGGCCAGTGTATAGAGTGTGGCCCGCAATGTACAATACCCATATAAGGTACATTGTGCAGGAGGGGAATTGCTGGTTGCTTTTACTTCCTGACCAAGACAGAAAAATTATTTACTGAAATCTATAAACCTTTTTATGAAACTTTTAAGCACCAGGCTGTTTACTTACACAATTTAGGTCTGCCAGAAAATTCTATCTGTGATAGATCTGTAAAGAGGGTCAGGGGTTAGAGTTTACTATTTTTGAAGTTTACATTGTTACATATGAAATGGAAACGTTATTTTGAAATGTTGTCATAACCCAATGGTGCATTCTGTAACCATGGAGTCTTCTGTTCCTGGGGGAAAGGGGCATTCATGACCTGAACTTTTTAGCAAATTATTATTCTGTTTCCATTACTTGTTTGGCCAAACAGATTAATAAAATATTTGAAAAAGAAGCGTTCAGTGCTGTCTTGCTGGCCATCCTGTTACTCTCCCACTGCAGCGGTCCTGAAGCAACCCTCCTCACGTTCTGGCTTTTTCTCAACTGTACTTGCCCCCAAGAACTTTCCAGGTAGGTAAGCCAGCCCATCTGTCTAGTGGGAAGGAGACTGTAACATCAATAGAACTGACTTTTGCAAAAGTGAAATGCAGAAGGATCCCCAAAGCCTCACAGAAGCTCTGAGTCCTGGGGCAGCCTCTCCCTCCCCCTCCCTCCGCCCTGTTCCCCTCCCCTTTCCCTCCAGGGACCTGCCCTCCGCTCAGCCCTGCAAGTGACGTCCTTCTACCTTTCCCTTCTGAAGGAGTTCCGCAGCTCAGTTTACACTGGTCCCTAGGAGCCGCCCAGAGCTGGGAGCCCCTGTCCGTAGATCTACCCAGTCCTCCAGCTCAGCCTCCGTAGCCGCCTGCCTGCCTGGGCATCCTAAGCTAATGCTGGCTTTTTGGATAATTTGATTTATCCACTTCAGTAACATAATGTAGCTGTTCCAAGCAGCTGCTATGCCAGGGGCTATGAGATCCAGTGGGTCTCATTCTAGGGCTACAGAGGGCCAGGTACTACAGGAAACGGTGTCAGCCAACAGGAAACGAGAGCCTTTTTAGTACACCTCATCCCATCACCCTCACTGAGAGCATCTGCTCTCCATGCACCACACGTACCACTTGATGCATGGGCTCTAAACTTGAAGAACCTCGTTATCCACAGCAGAGAGCTCCCCTACCCAGTGTGTCCAAGCCTGTCTGGGAGGGGACAGCTGGGCAGCAGGATGCTGGACCAGTCGCCTCCATCACCCTGTTGAGGCTCCAAATCCCAGGGAGACACACAGATATTTCCTTTGTAAGCTAGAACTTGAAAAAGTGGGAAAGCCCTGCCTTAGGGTAGATTTATCTTATTCTCCCGTTGGGCAAAAACAACCATGAAAACCCAAAAGAACTGAGACCATGGACTCAAAGGGATATGTGCACACCCACATTCGTGGGAACATTAGTCACAACAGCCAAAAGGTGGAAGCAACCCAAGTGCCCATTGGCAGATGAATGGATAGAGAAAATGTGGCATAGCCATGCAGTGGAATATTATTCCACTTTAAAAAGAAAGCAAATCTGGGGCCGGGTATAGTGGCTCACATCCGTAATCCCAGCACTTTGGGAGGTGAAGGCAGGAGGGTCCCTTGAAGCCAAGAGTTCAAGACCAGCGTGAGCAACATAGTGACACCCTGTCTCTACAAAATGAAAATTCAAAAATTAGCTGGGCATGGTGGTGGTGCATGCCTGTTTACTTGGGAGGCTCAGGCAAGAGGATTCTTTGATCCCACGCGTTCAAGTTTGCAATGAGCTATGATCACACCACTGCACTCCAGCCTGGGCAACAAACCAAGACCCTGTCTCAAAGAAGCAGAAGCAGAGTAAGAGGAGAAAGAGGAGGAAGAGGAAGAAGAAGAGGAGGAAGAGAAGGAGTGGAGGGGGGGAAGGGGGAGGGAAGAGGGGAGCGGGAAGGGAGGGGGGGGAGGGGGAGGGGGATTATATCTGACACATGCTTCGGTATGTTGAACCTTGAAGATACTACGCTGGGTGAAATAAGCCAGTCACAAAAGGACAAATACTATCTGATTCCACTTATATGAAGTTACTGGAGTAGTCAAACTCATAGAGACAGAAAATAGAATACTGGTTCCCAGTGACTGGGGGGGAGGGGAAATGGAGAGTTATTGTTTAGTGGGCATACAGTTTCAGTTTACAAAGATGAAAGATATCTGGAGATGGAGGGTGGTGATTGTTGAACAATGTGAACGTACTTAATGCCACAGAACTGTACACTTAAAAATAGTTTAAATGGGCCCAGGTGCAGTGTCTCACGCCCGTAATCCCCACAATTTGGGAGGCCGAGGCGGGCGAATCACGAGGTCATCAGATGGAGCGAGACCATCCTAGCCAACATGGTGAAACCCCGTCCCTACTAAAAATACAAAACTTAGCTGGACGTGGTGGCGCGCGCCTGTAGACCCAGCTACTCAGGAGGCTGAGGCTGGAGAATCGCTTGAACCCGGGAGGCAGAGGTTGCAGTGAACTGAGATCGCACCACGGCACTCCAGCCTGGTGACAGAGAGAGACTCTGTCTCAAGAAAAAAATATATATATTGTAAATGGTAAATTTTATGGCACGTGCATTTTATCAGAAATTTTTGAGAGACTATGAAGGGTAACGGGTATGAAATAAAATGGTGAGAACTATGTGGTCCTTTCGACACATTCTAAACCTGGGTTGGGGTGGGGGGAGGGGTGGGTCGAGAGATTTCTTTCCAGAAAGAATACAGCCACAACCACAACACCTCCGCTCCCCCACCGCGCCAGAAGGTTTCCAGCACTGGCACGCGCTGCGGCAAACCTAGAAGGGACCCAGAAGCAGAAAAACCTAGACGAGAGTGGCTGCCCATGGCTCAGCGGGGCGGCTCTGAGAGGCCGGCTCCATCCCTGCTCAGCCGGGGGAACCGTCTGTCCTCTAGAGGCGGGTCTCGGTAGCAAATTTTTTATTTTATTTTATTTTTTACTTTAAGTTCTGGGGTACATGTGCAGATCGTGCAGGTTTGTTACATAGGTAAACACGTGCCATGGTAGTGGGGTAGCAATTAAACAATGTTTCTCTTTCAGCTCCTTTAAGGAGGAAAAGTAAAGCCCAGACGGAGGGTACTGAGAAAGGAGACCAGGACCTCCGTCTGCTGCTGATGAAAGAGGCAGAACGCTCTGGCACGTCTCTGCTCTCTCCTTTCTTTCAGACTGTGATCGTTTGGAGCCCGAGAGCATGAAGTGACCTGCTGGCCGCCTTGCCACACCAAGTCAGAGCTATCTTTAAGAACCCACACCTGCCTTACAGACCCTGAGCTCCTCCCTTTCTTGGGCCTTCAAGGATAAAGGGAATTAGGCAAGAGGAATTCGTGGCCAGAGACTTGCCACCCCATAGAACAGATGTGTTTCTAAATCTAGCCGAGGTTGCATAACATGGAATTCTTTATCTTCAAATTTGAAAACAAATGGTTTGTCCTAAAATTAGAATGTGGTGGTGGTTGCACCATTCTGTGAATATGCTAAAACTCAATAAACTGTGTAACTAGATGAGTGAATTTTATGATGTGTGAATTATACATCAATAAAGCAGTTTAATAAATAAATGGTTGCCCCACAAGGTGATTTTTTTTTTTTTTAAGAGATAGGGTCTCACTGTCACCCAGGTTGGAGTGCAGTGACACTATCTCAGCTCACTGCAGCCTCAACCTCCTGGGCTCAGGCAATCTGCCTGCCTCAGCCTCCCAAGTAGCTTGAACCACAGGCATGGGCCACCACACCTGGCTAATTTTTTTTATTTTCTGTGGAGATGGGGTCTTGCTATGTTGCCCAGGCTGTTCCTGAACTCCTGCACTCAAGTGATCTTCCCGCCTTGGCCTCCCAAAGCTCTGAGATTATAGGTGTGAGCCGCCGAGCCCAACCTCCACAAAATGACTTAAAATTTCTTTATGAAAATCTCATAAGCAGAAAGGACATTTGTTGGGTTGTGTGTGTTCTTGACTGCCCAACGCCTATCCCCTGTTTGAAATAGCACCTTGCTCTTGCTGCGGAAGCTGAAGGGAACAGAATCTTCACTTTGGATCCTCCCACAGCACAGGAGGGGCGAGGAGGGTGTGAACTGGATTTGCTCTAAAGCAAGATGCCAGACTCCAAAGAGCAGCTGAGAAGGTGGCGCTGACTGGCCAGCTCCTGAGAGCCCTGTGGGCCCTTCCCATCATCAAGGTCCGTGGTTCCTGCCCTTTTGCAAACAGATCCTTTAGATTCGCCAAGTCCCAAAGGGCCTTCCAACCAATTCTCTTTTGTTGAAGACAGCAGGACGCCACGGCTGTTGCTTGAGTCCGAGAGCTCTGAACAATATATGGGAGAGAGCTGAGATGTTCAAAGAAAAGACGAACATTTGTTTATTTGAGGCTTTGTTTACCTGTGTGTTTTAACTTTCTGGTAGATGTCTTGAAGCTGGGCTTATTATGGTCTAGCAAGACTCCTAGGTCAAACTGCTTTAACGAATGGATAAGAATGACTTATAAGAAATGCATCAAGGCCAGGCAGAGTGGCTCATGCCTGTAATCCCAACACTTTGGGAAGCCAAGGCAGGTGGATCACTTGAGGTCAGGAGTTTGAGACCAGCCTGACCAACATGGTAAAACCCGTCTCTACTAAAAATACAAAACTTAGCTGGGCATGGTGGCAGGTGCCTGTAATCCCAGCTATTAGGAAGCCTGAGGCAGGAGACTCGCTTGAACCCAGGAGGTGGAGGTTGCAGTGAGCCAAGATTGCACCATTGCACTCCAGCCTGGGCAACAAGAGCAAAACTTTGAAAAAAAAAAAAAAAAAAAAGAAAGAAAGAAGGAAAGGAAAGAGAAGAAAGAAAGAAAGGAAAAGAAAGAGAAATGCATCAATGACATATATATAATGAGAGCTTGAAAGCTCTTCACTGCTCTTAAAAGATTTTAAAATCATTTTTTAAAAGTAATATTGTCTCAGTCATATATTTTTGTGTACACAGCATTGCCAAATTCTTGAGAACATCTTCTATTCTTAAGTTAAAATAGTGGTAAACCAGCTCAGGTAAATTCCCTTCAGATTATCAAAAACTTTGGAGTTACTAGAATTACTGGAAATGAGGTTTAATGTAAAGACAACTCAATGTGTTATAAGTTTTAGCTCAAGCTTTTTTTTTTTCCTCCTACTGAAAAAAAGGTACATGCTTCCTGTAGAATATTGAGAAATACCTATAAACACACAATCTAGTAGTCATTGTAACCATAGCAGGGGTAGCAGTAGCCTGTGAGGATATGACGGGGACGATCCCTCTGAGAAGGTCTTGAGGAGCTCTCAGGCACGCCCTCTGGGAGAGAGGTGAGGTCAGGGCATGCCCGTGGGAAGCAAAGTGCACACACCTGCTTAGCTCTACACCTGCTCGTCCATCCCCACGGAAAAGACACTAAGGAGAGGCTCTTGCCAGAAGAAAAATATTAGAGGAACTTTCAGCCCTCCAGAAGGAAATTCTAGGAATCCCCGGAGTTCATTCCTTATTGGGAATAGAAGACCAGCTGGCCACCTAAGCCTTTCAATTTGTTCAGAATTTATGGTATGCAAATCACAGGGGGATCTCAGAGGCTAGGGAGAGACAACCACTGGAACGGCTGTTTCTAAGACCTTCTTCACACCCGCCCACGGACGTGGGGGATGGGGATGGAAGGCTGCACTGGGAGGCACTGGCTGAGGCACTCAGGGACCCAGACTCCTCCTCCCTGCAGCTCTCCCATGCTCGATGTGCAGTTTCGCAGTGGTGAGCCAGAGAAGCAAGGCCGGGAGGCGGCTACTCAGACTGGAAAGTGTCTGGGCCCTGAGGTTTAGTTTGAACTCCCAGGTCAGTCTCCACACAGCAAGAGTGGGGCAATATAGGGATTAAAGAAAGAAAAACCTGGCCGGGCGTGGGGGTGGCTCACACCTGTAATCCCAGCACTTTGGGAGGCTGAGGCAGGTGGATCATTTGAGACCAGGGGTTCGAGATCAGCCTGGCCAACATGGTGAAATCCCATCTCTACTAAAAAGCCAAAAATTAGCTGAGCATGGTGACGCACACCTGTAGTCCCAGCTACTGGGGAGGCTGAGGCAGAAGAATTTCTTGAACCTGGGAGGCGGAGGTTGCAGTGAGCCGAGATCACACTACTTCACTCCAGTGTGGGCAATCGAGTGAGATCCTGTCTAAAAAAAAAATAAAGAAACCTGGCCAGGTGCAGTGGCTCACGCCTGTAATCCCAGCACTTTGGGAGGCGGACGTGGGTGGATCACTTGAGCTCAGGAGTTCAAGACCAACTTGGGCGACCTGGTGAAAACCTGCCTCTACAGAAAGTACAAAAATTAGGTGGGTGTGGTGGTGCCCTTGTGGTCCCAGCTATTCAGGAGGCTGAGATGGGAGGATTGCTGGGGTGCAGGACGTGGAAGTTACAGTAAGCTGAGATCGCACCACTGCACTCCAGCTTGAGTGACAGAGTGAGACCCTACCTGAGAAAAGAAAAAGTCCTTTCTGAAATAGAGGGATATTTCTTGGCCCCTGATGTAACCCAAAACTCAGATTCTGGGAAGGGCCTTTGTTGTTAAATTTCCTTCAATGTCTATGAATCATTTCAATTATTTCCCAAATAAAGACACCAAAGCTGTATCAAAAAAAAAAAAAAAAAAAAAAAAAACCTCCCTGCACAAGGCAAGCTCTGACTCCTAAGCTCTCTGTGCGCAAGCCTTTAGGGCAAAACCTATTGAAAGCTAAAATTCCTCTGCTTTGGATTCAATGTTGAGTCTTGGCAAAATCTTTATTAGCCATCCGAGGCCAAGGCAACTTCAACCACTCCTGCCCTGAAGGTCTCTAATTCTCCTCCCCTCGTTCTTGATCCACCACATGAAATAAATTTCCTTGAACATTAAGCATTTACAAGTATAAAATAAAGAACCTTTAAATTGGAAATTTAACATTCAAAAGAGAAACAGACAAAAAATAGGACAATGTGAGTAAGAGTTCACCAAACTCAGGAAATAAACTGAAGAAAAAGTAAGATCATCTCAGAAATGTGAACTTTGTAAAGTACCTAGGGATAATTGATTTGACTGAAATTATAGAAATTTTAGTAGAAGAATGAAAAAAATCAAGAGAGTTAAAATAAATAGGAGCAAAAAGAAAAAATCTTTAGCTATATAAATTTAGCAAAGAAAATCCAACATTTTCAACAGATAAATCTTTGAAGTCCCCCTACAAGTAACATGCTGTAGAGGAGGACTCAGAAATGTTTTTCTGTCAAGGACCAGAGAGTGAATATATTAGACTTTGTAAACCATGTGGTTTCTGTCACAATTATTCAACTCTGTTGTTGTAGTGCAGAAGTCACCAAAAACAGTAAATGGAGGAGCGTGGCTATGTTCCAGTTAACCTTATTTATCAAAAACTTCTAGTAGGCCACAGTTGGCCCATGGAACGAGGTTTGTTGACCCCGAGTGCAGACTGTTTGGCTTGGCAATTGTATACCTCGTTCATGCAAAGAATAAAAATTGGATTGTCCCACCAAAGCTACTTCCATCACTTACAGTGCTAATTATGCCATCTGGAGGTCCTGATGCAGATTATAGTTAACTGGTTCACCTACATTCACACATCATCATGAACCACTTAAACAGGAATAAGCACAAATAGAATACAACATACCATGTCTAGACTCAACTTTCTGGCTTTGAGTATTTGTGGCTCTCCTGCTCAGCCATCCTGCCTGCACCCTCATCCCTACTTGCAGCATTTGGCCTGCACCCCCAGTCCCCAGCATTCTTCATCACTCAGAAAGGTCAGGTCCTTCCAGAGCCTTGGGGTTCTCAGACAACAGAATAAAGGCCCTGGACACTCACCCGTGTACTGGTGTAAGCCTCGATGCTCACCAAGATTGACATGTTTATTTAGCCTTATTCTTGTGTTAAGTGTAATGCTAGATGTGAAAATTTTAAAATCACAAAATACAGCTTTCAAGAAGCATGCACTAGACTGACATCCACAAAATGGTGAATTAGGCATTTCCTTCCTCAAAAGAAACAGAAAAACACGAAGGAACTGTTGGTACCAACTTTGTCAGAACTCGCAGAGGGAGCAGGCAGCAGACATCTGTTTGAACAATTCACAGAGAGCAGAGTCAGGGGCAATTGCATATCAGTAGAGCAGGTGGAGGCAGGTTGCTCCTAAAATCTCACCTGGGACTGCCCATGGGCGCCACTGGTCATGTAATTAGCTAATGGAGCTGAGAACAGGCTGCTTTCCAAAGAGAGATGTGACCAGATCAATCAAGCAAGCAACAACACAAACAGCAAAGAATCAACACGGAGGGCATTTTGCTTCCCTGAACAAGGTCTGACAGAGAGAGTTCAGTGTGAATGTCTGATGGAAAGCCAGCAAGCAGAAAAGTCAAAACTAAAAATAGAAATTCTTTTAACTTTTATGGGAACTCGGAAATGTATACTATATGGATGATTTTATTAACACTAGAATTAATAATAGATGTTTGCAGGAAACACTACATATTCCTAACAACTCAACCATAGGGAATCCTACGACTCTTTAAGGCCATTGCCAGGTTATTTTCTACTTCACTTACAATGAACAAATCAATTCTAAAAATTCTATGTGTATTTAAAAACATGTTAAGGACTCAATATATTTACCATTTCATCGGTTGCAGTCTGTCACTCTCATGTATAAATCTGGAAGTTTTTCTAAACATTTAATACTAAAGTTGAGCATGATAGCACATGTCTGTAGTCTCAGCTACTGGGGAGGCAGAGGCAGGAGGATCACTTGAGCCCGGGACTTGCAGTCCAGCCTGGGCAACATAGCGAGACTCCACCTCTAAAATAAGCAAACATTTACTACTAAAAACTAAAGTGATTTCTTCATCATATATGATGTTTTACCATAATTCATTACTTCTGAGGTTCTACTTATTAAACATTCAATACAGTTTCCGCTTTACAATAACAAGAAATAACAGCAATTGTGATTCCAGTGGCTTGTTCTTTCAGTCTGTACTAGGCCTCTGAGCATCCGACTGAGTGGGGGAATAGAGAAGATTCTTTAGGATTGCTTTGGGGTGCATGTCTATATTCACTTACCACCTTGGTCACTGGAAAACCCTGAGATAGTCATTCTTTTGAGGCATAGTACATCACCTCTAGAAAGCCCTATTTGAAATTCAAAGCAGTATCTGGAAAGAGCCACACATTGAGTTAATATGGCCCATTAATTTATATAACCAGAATTAGCTTAAATGAACTTGAACTCCTGGCCTTACACAATCCTTTCACCTTGGCCTCCCAAAGTGCTGAGATTACAGGCATGAGCCACCACACCTGGCCTGATCTTCCTTCTGTTTCTTAAAAACAGGAGATGAAATTACCATGCACAAGATGCCCTTCCCATACCAGAAGGAAAGTGTCATTCTTATCATCAAGGGCAGAAAGTCAAGGCCAAAGGAATTCTGTACAAGCCTGGTTAAAATGACTGTTACCTTCTCTTAGCCTCGCCACATAGTTTAGTTATTTTTCTAGAACTCACCACTCTTTGTCCAACTCAGTATAGAAGTGTTCAACTCTAACCACATCTTTGGGTCTTCACTTCCTTTTAAAGGCTCCCATGTAAAACTTGTCTTAAATAAATAAATGTGTCTGCGTTTCTGTCATTGATCTGTCTTGTCAATTTAATTATAAGGCCCAGCTGAAAAACTCTAAGAGGCTAAAGGTAAAATTTTGCCTCTCCTCAATGGATGAGGGTGGTGGAGGCAGAAGCCCTGGCAGGCTGAAAGAGTGCATTGTCTTCAGAGTTTTAAACACACATGTATAACAACATACACATATATATATAGACATAATATAGATACATAATAGCTTATATATACATAATATATACATATATGTGTATATGTGCTTCAAATCAGCATATTTATTAGTCTTCTTTGTTTTTTGTTTTTTTTTGTTTGTTTTTTTTGAGGCAGAGTCTCACTCTGTCATTCAGGCTGGAGTACAGTGGCACGTCCTCGGCTCAATGCAACCTCTGCCTCCCCTGTTCAAGCAATTCTCCTGTCTCAGTCTCCCGAGTAGCTGGGATTACAGGCACTCGCCACCATGCCCAGCTAATTTTTTGTATTTTCAGTAGAGACAGGGTTTCACCATGTTGGCCAGGCTGGTCTCAAACTCCTAACCTCAGGTGATCCACCTGCCTCAGCCTCCCAAAGTGCTGGGATTACAGGCGAGAACCACTGCGCCCGGCCCTTAGTCTTGAATAAGCCTTGTCTTCTATACAGAGATTAATGCAAGGAACTCCCAGTTATGAAGCAGCCCCCGAAACGCCCAGACACCACTGAGTCTCTTCTTTCTAGGTTGAATTAGAATCATTGCCATGGACTTTCCAAATACTTCCTATCTCTCCAGCACCTGTAGTACTACATAGTGCTACATTTAAACAATATACTAGAGCTAAACAATGAAAAACAACGATAGCACAGACAGTAAAGGCAAAGGAATGGAACTTAAGTTACTTCAATTCTTCTTTTGTTCTGTGTGACCAGTGGAAGCCTCCGTGTTTAAAGTTCAACAGAGAGAAAACTGCACAGTGTAGTATTTTTGTTTGGTAAGTACAAACTTTGGTTTATACATGAAATAGTTTACTGATTACTGAACATATTTAATAGTAAAATGTATTCTTTTGTTAATTGTCTTAAAATTAAAGAAGAAATCAAGAAAATAAAACAATATCAGAGATATAATTTAGTAGATTTCTGGCTTGGGAGGTGAATTTTTAGGTAGAATTAATCAAACACAAAAATTTTGCAAACAGCTAGATTTCAGGCTTAAGCAATGTACAGGAAAACATCAAGCTTTAAAATTGTATCTTAAAAGTCTAGGCACAAAATTTGTGCAGAAGGTTAGCAACTATGCAACAAAAAGTGAGAAAATTTACATGTACATGGAAAAAAGAATTACATTTTAGAGAAGAGTGTGAAGAGAAGTTACAAAAGCAGCCGCATTGCCGAAAAAAATCATAAGGGCGATGTCTCAAAACCTTGAGGATTTTCACCAAGAACTAGGTATCCATTATAATGCGATAAATCAAATAATGGTAATGTTCACTGTAATTCAGTGCTGTTTTTTGATTTTTACAAAAGAAAACCTTCAGAAGTTTTTACAAATATAAGACATTGATGATGAATTTTCAGATAGAAATAATCTAGTGAAATGATTTTTTGACTACAGAGACATTTGAAAGTTGCTAGAATTGAGCCAAAAAGAAATGTGGACCACATTGCAATTTCAATGTGAGATGAGATTTTTGTGAATATCTGCCAAACTTACACTAAGTCAAATAAAATATAGAGATGAATCTCTAAATTTAAAACATTTTATTTAGGAAGCAATAATTGCAATTTGGGGCACACAGACCAGGTGGCCTTTGGTATGTCTGAAGAACAAAGAGAAGGTTGTACGTTTTATAAAAAGGGGAAATGTTGCTTATTGTTTTTCCGGGAATCTCACTACTAGTCAAGTGTTGGGGAGCTGGCAAGCTCTGATTGGTGAGTGATGGTTGTGGATAAAACGTGTCTAAGAGTCTCAGCAAGATGTTTCAGCAGCTGTTAGAGTAAACCAGTTTCAGGGTGCAGCAGGCAGTTTCAGCAGCCAGGCTTGTAGAAAATTACATTCTTGGAGCAATTCTATGTGCCCTGAGTGCTTTTTCCTTTTAGCCTCGTGACTCTGATTTAGTTGGATATGACAAGGATGACCCAATTTGTATGATCAGCTTTCATATCCTTAAGACTTTTTCTAAAGATTCACATATTTTTTCTCCATATGAAAGAATTTTTTTAAGTTTATACTAACAGGAAGTATTTTTATCAACTATGAAGATAAAAGGATATATCTGCCTATACTCTCTATGGATCATGAATATACAGAGAAGATTAAGTTTTATAAGGTCACTGAAACATTTGCAAAAATTAAGTCTTGAGAACATAAACAGTAAGGGTTAATTCATTATTTTGATAGATCAATAAGCAGGAATACATTTTTGTTTTAAAAAATATATCTACATAATTAAAAGTACTATCCATTGAGGTTTTTTTCCCTTTATGTCTTGTAATTATTTTACTTTCATTTTCTTGATTATATGTACAAAATTAAAGAAAACGTTCTCTGTGTTTCTTTTCTCATCATTATGATCATTTATCTCTATTATTATTACTGAAAATAACTGTATTATACAGAGGAGGAGAGTTTTAAACATGATCAACTCTGAGTGTCAAATAGGTACAGCACCAGGTGAGGCTGAGGCTGGCCATGCAGCCAGGGAGTGTGGTGAAATTCTGTAAACTGAGTAATTGGAGGCCCCACACCCCTATTCTGTAAACACAGTGCTGCCCTTCCACGGACACACATTCTCACTGAGGTCTTGCATTTGCTGTTTCCTCCATCTGGAGCACACTTCCACTAAATACTCCCATGACTTGTTCCCTTATTTCCTGTAGGTTTCCCAGCAGAGAGATTTTTCACGCCTACAAAAAGACCACCCTCTGTCACTCTCTGTCCCCTGACCCTATTTTATTCCTCTTTAGTTCCATGTGATAGAGTGTACATTAATTTGTTGATTGTGTTTCGTTTGTCTCAAATGGAATCCAAGCCCATGAGATCAAAGCTGTTGTTTGGGGCACTGCTCTATACCCAGCACATTGGACATCCCCTGGTATATAGCAGTCAATTATTTTGGAGTGCATTAATGAATTCACTGGAAAAACAGAACCTGAGAAGCTATGCACTTGGGGATATGCTGAAAGACCAGAACAAGGCATGAATTTACACACGAGAGAATTAAATGGATGTCTATCTGCCTAATTGTATTATCTTCCACCCTCATTCTCCAGCCCTGACTCCATAAGGTCAGTGTCAGGCGCCTGTTCCCTCCTCTCTATTATACCTTGGGCAAGATCTTGAGAGATTCCATTTCAAAGAAACTGAGGTGCTAGAGAAGAGAATTTTAGGTATTGATATGTAAGGTCCCTCCAAAAAGCTAGCTTGCTTCTTGATCACTGCATAATGAAACCTACCAATGCACTGGTTCTACCTGCAGAACTAGAAACCAACCGCCCAGCGCCAGACTCTTCGCAGCCAGCCAAGAAGCACCCAATGTTTGAGTACGGCTGTCAGAAGAAAAGAGAGGTAAGAGTAAACAAACTAAATATAGAAGGAAATAGAAAACAGCAAAAGATAATAACAACAACAGAAACACAATAATCAGTGTTCCTGGAGGGGATAAGAGAAACTGTACACCCAAAAAAGCAAGATGAGATGTTACATTTAAAAATAAACAATCAGGGAATAAGAGCTTTCAGGATAGAATAAATACACCCTTTTTAAAATCAAAGAAGAAAGAAGGCCAGGTGTGGTGTCTCACACATGTAATTCCACACTTTAGGAGGGAAAGGCAGGTAGATTGCTTGAGCTCAGGAGTTCGAGACCAGCCTGGGCAACATAGTGAAACCCTATCTCAAAAAATAAAAATAGGCCGGGCACGGTGGCTCATGCCTGTAATCCCAGAACTCTGGGAGGCCAAGGCAGATGGATCACTTGAGATCAAGTCAAGACCAGCCTGGCCAACATGGTGAAACCTAGTCTCTACTAAAAATACAAAAATTAGCTAGGCGTGATGGTGGGCACCTGTAATCCCAGCTACTGGAGAGGCTGAGGCAGGTGAATCTCTTGAACCTGGGAGGCGGAGGTTGCAGTGAACCCAGATCATGCCACTGCACTCCAGCCTGGTGTCTAAATAAAATAAAAATAAATCAGCAGAAAGTCTTTATTTGCATAACGCAAAAGGTATTAACCACAAAAGAAAAAAAATGATAAATTGGACTCCACCAAATTTAGAAACTGATGCTTATTAAAAGACATTGTTGAAAAATGAAGAAGCAAGCCACAGACATGGGAAAAATATTTTCCGCATATCTAATAAAGGACTTGTATCAGAATATGTAAAGAACTTGTACAAATCAGTAAGAAAAAGAAAAATACTTTTTTAAAAATTGGCACAAGACTTAAAGAGGCACTTCACAAAAAAAATACACAAAGGTCCAAAAGGTATATGAAAGGGAGCTTATCATCATTAGTCATCAGAAAAAAATAAAAATCAAAATTATAATAAGATATTATTATCCTCCCAGAATGGCTAAATTAAAAAATACTGAGAACACCAAGTTTTAATAAGGATGTGAACTCTCCAATACCCTCAGTTCAAAATGATAAAACCATCTCAGAAAACTGTTTGGCAGCTTCTAATAAAGTTAAACACACACTTATTTATGAACTGGAAATTCTACTTCTAGGTATATATCTAGGAGAAATGAATGCATATGTCTACAGAAAGGTATATAGAAAAATGTTCATAGCAGCTTTATTTGCAAATACTAAAGATGGTAAACAGCCCACATATTCATTATTGAGAAACAGACACACATACTCAGGTGTATTCCATTTACATGACCATTGAACAGGTCAAACTAATCTACGTTGAAACAAATCAGAATAAATGTTCCCTCTTACAGGAGGAGGGTATTGATGGAAAACATTTCCCGGTGATGGAAATATTCTAGAGGATGGATGACCTGGGCGATACTTACACAGAAAGAGTCATCAAGCCATACACTTACTATTTTTTTTATTTTAGTATCTATAAATTAAAACTCAATAAAGTACTGCAAAGAACAAATCAATTCCAGCTGTGGCTGACAATTTAGTTTTAGAGTAACTCACATGTTGCAAAGACCCACAAAAGTCACCAAAGCAGCAAGAACTTGCCCAGAGAGAAGGAAAGTCTGGAGGAATTTTCTTCTGACACTTTTTATTTTCTTTTCCTTTCTTTTTTTTTTTGAGACAGAGTCTTGCTCTGTTGCTGAGGCTGGAGTGCAGTGGTGTGATCTCGACTCCCTGCAACCTTCACCTCCTGGGTTCAAGTGATTCTCTTGCCTCAGACTCCTGAGCAGCTGGGATTATAGGCGCCTGCCACCATGCCTGGCTACTTTTTGTATTTTTAGTAGAGACAGGGTTTCACCATGTTGATCAGGCTGGTCTTGAACTCCTAGCCTCAAGTGATCCACCCGCCTTGGCCTCCCAAAGTTCTGGGATTACAGGCATGAGCCACTGCGCCTGGCCTCTGACACTTTTTCTTTTAAAGCATTCGCCAATTCAAAAGCAGTCACTCAGACCTTGAGAATTTGAGCAGAGCCTGTGACCAATATTTACGGCTAGAGAGATGAAAATGAAAATTTTCCATTTTTGGGACCCCAGCTGAATGGCCTTGCTATATACTCAGTCATTCAGCTGGGATCCCAAAAGTTCAACTCCAGTAACTGGGTAAAAAGAAAGAGACCAGTATTTTATTGGTTTCCTGTGGCAGTTGTAATAAATTACCACAAATTTGATGTCTTAAAACAACAGAAATTTATTTCCTCAAAGTTCTGGAGGCCAGAAGTTCAAAATCAGCATCATTGGTCCAGAATAAAGATGACAGCAGGGCTGCACTGCCTCCAAAGCCTCCAGGGGAGGTAGCTCCCTGCAGTGGCTGCTGATGCTGGAAGTGGCAGGGACCATCCTCCTTGCTGTGAATACATCACTGCAATCACCGTATCTGTAGTCACATTGCCTCTTCCTCTTCTGTGTGTCAAATCTCCCTCTACCTCCTTCTTACAAGGATATATGTCCTTGCATTTAGGGCCCACCTAGGTAATTCAGGATAATCTCCCCCATCTCAACCTTCTTAGATCTTTAGCTTAATCACCTCCACCAAATCCTTTTTGTTGTTGTTGTTGTTGTTCTTTGCCATCCACAGGTTCCAGGAATTAGGATGTGGATATTCCGGGTGTGGGGAGGGCAGTCATTACTCAGTTAAGCTGACCATACCTCACAAATTAAAGCCTAGCCTTGAATAAATGGAATCTATGATCAGATTGAGGAAATTTGCCTCTAGTCTAACTGCTAGACAAAAGCAAAAGTAAATTCTGTCCAGAGAAAAATAACATCATCCAGAGCCTTAAAATATACCTAAAATTTTTCTTTCACAATCTATGAAATGTCAATCAAAACTAACTAGACCTTTTTTAAATAGAAAAGATCAAAAGGAAAATATAGGCAATATATATAGACCCACAGAAGATACAAATATTGGAGTTATCAGACATAGATTTTCAAAAAACTATAATTACTATTTTTAAGAAATAAAATGACAAAATAGAAAATTGTAACATAGAACAGGATACCTTAAAGGACACACAAATGGAAATTCTAAAAATGAAAAATATTTTTTTCTGACCTTATATAAACAGTAGATTAAACACAGCTGAAGAAAAAAATTAAACTGGAAAGCAGGTCAGAAGAAAATATTCAGATTAAAGCATGAGAAATAAAAGAATGGAAAAAGTATTTTTAAAAGCATAAGAAATATATAACACACATTGAAAAGTTTTAGCATAGTACCATCGGCTCACTAAGGAGAGGTGAGACAAAATGAAGTGACCACAATATTTACACGGAATTTGGCTGATAATTTTGCAAGCTAAATACACTAAGTCACAGATTTAGAACACGCTGTTAAACCCAAGCACGATGGACATTAAGCCCAGACTTAAGAAGCACTATGAGCTACAACTAATCAAACAGTAAAAGTAGTGAAAACCAAAGAGAAAGAGAAAAATTTTAAATGCAAATACAGGGACAAAAAAGACACAACACCATCATGGGTCCAATAAAAAGACAAACCATTAGCTGGGCGCAATGGCTCACACCTATAATGCCAGCACTTTGGGAGGCCGAGGCGGGCGGATCACAAGGTCAGAAGTTCAAGACCAGCCTGGCCAATATGGTGAAACCTTGTCTCTACTAAAAATACAAAAATTAGCCAGGCATGGTGGGCGCATCTGTAGCCCCAGCTACTCGGGAAGCTGAGACAGGAAAATCGCCAGAACCTAGGAGGCGGAGGTTGCAGTGAGCCGAGTGTACCCCTTGTACCACTGCACTCCAGCCTGGGAGACAGAGCAAGACTGTCTCAAGAATAAATAAATATAAATATAAGTAAAATAAAATAGTAAAAAAAAATTAAACTTTGTACATAGACTACTATGATAAAAATAAAAATTCCAAACAAGGCAGCCTTCTTTCTAAAAGCCCTCTGCCTATTGAAAGACAGCTGAGTGAGATTTAATGAGTTCTTCCTTCATATAATGACATTTGCTCTAATTGGCCAACTTTCTGCTCCACCATTAAGCCTAATTGTCTTTGCTGACACTTAGAGCACATTTAGTTTAGATAGCAAATTGAAGGCCGAACAGAAGATAAAAAGTCCCTACCAAGTAAACATGGCCTCTCCCCAGAGTCCCACACAAAATAATATATCGCATTTTCTATAATAAACCTTAGGGGTTCAAATCCTGGATCTGCCATTTATTAGCAACATAACTTTTGACAAGTAATTCACCTCTCTATGCTTATTTTGTGAATTGTACCAAGTCTGCAAGGAAATCCATAGGTCATGCCCTACCTTTTTAAGAATCAGCTCTTAAGGAATAGTTATTAATGCAATGTTAGGCAACAATTTCAGTGAACAGAATTCCCCTGAGCAACAAGAGAAAGCAGAGCACACTCTGTTCTGAGAACTGTTCTGTAAAGTAGAAAGCATATCCAGGCCCTTCATTACACTCTCCATCTCTGGTACTTGGAAGATCATAAGATAATAGCCTAGGGGCTATAACAGCCTCTGGTTAGGGGCCCATTTACTAAACCCACTGGTATAAATAGAAAAAGTTTTATAAGTTAACTCACTAAACTTAATGCAAAAGGATAACATAATTAGGAAACACACCTTTTATTTCTCTAAAGATGAAAATACATCTGAGGACTGAAAGTCTATGACGTACGGGGAGAAGGAGACAGAACATTCACTACTTCACTTTTTTGCATATCTAAAGGTGGTTTTCCTGATGAAAGCAATCACCACTATTAACAGATATGAGCATAAATGGCTAACCAGCATGATCAAGAATGTTTCACTTGATAATAAGCTTCAGTATTCCTTAGATAATACTCTTTTATAATATTAATATTCAAGGTATTTACTTAAAATAGACCAATGGATTTCCAAGAAAACCTTCTGTATTGCCTAGGTGACTAAGGTTCATGCTGGCATTACGAACTTATTTTAAAATTTTCAGGAAATTCAGGTCTATTTAGATTTTTTAAAGCATGCATCCTGGCTAAGTAAAAATTCTATTTCACTATTCTCCCATGTCACATTTAAAACGTTTTATATCACCTCAATAAGCAGAAGCAAAGAATGGAGTCTCTAATTGTGCTTGTGAATTCTACAACTCTTCCTATTAACCAAATAGTTATTAAAGGAGGTACAAATGCCTGAAGGCGTTACGAAGGATCTATTTGATAAAATCCATAATTTATTTAGTTTTCAATCAAGCTTCAAAAAATAAAATGATGATTCAAGTGTCTGGGACAGGGAAGGCATTACAATTTAAAGGAACTCACAATAAGTGCCAAGAGCCTCATCCCAAGGCTTGGTGAAAGGTTTAAATAAGATAATGAATGTAAATAATATGTTCTGAATACATAGTAAGTACTCAATCATATCTGCTACTATCATTGAGAATTATGGACTGGATGCTATTATACCTGGGAATTCTGTGGTTAGATAAGCATAACCCAAAGATTTTAATAATTACCAACCTGGAAGGAAGTCACTGGTAGGGATATGATGAGGTCTATGAATTTTTTATGCATTGATAGTCTAGTTAGAAAAGCATAGCACTAGTAGAGATAATTCATAGTTTGAATGACACGCTCAAGATCAGAAGGAACTGAGACTGAGATGATGGGCTGTAATAAATGAGTAGTTAATCATGTTATTCTCCCGCTTAATTACTTTCAGAGGTTCTCTGTTGCTGACCACTGAATGCCCTAATGTCTCAGCATGGCATTGAATACCCTCTGCATTAGAACCAGTCTGGATTTTTTTGTAGCTCCTACCACTTCTCTACAGATGCCCGTCTCTTTAACTGAGCTGCTTGTTGTTCCCAGATCTTAACCCTACTGTACTACCTGTTTCTTCTTGCTATAGACTGAATGTTTGTGTCCCCAAACCCCATAGTCACATGCTGAATCTGATCCCCAATGTGAGGGCATTTGTATTGGAGGTAAAGCCTTTGAGAGATGATTAGCTCCTGGGGGTGGAGTCCTCATGCATGGAATTAGTGCCCTTATACAAGAGACCCCAGAGAGCTCCCTTGCCCCTTCCACCTTCTAAGGACACAGGAACCAGGAAGCAGGCTCTCACCAGACACCAAATCTGCCAGCCCCTTGACCATGAACTTAGAAGCCTCCAGAACTATGAGAAATAATAAAAAACAAAAATAAAAAGCCACCCAGTTTGTATTAGTCTTTCTCATACTGCTATAAAAAAACTATCTAAGACTGGGTAATTTATAAAGAAAAAAAGGTTTAATTGACTCACAGTTCCACAGGCTGCACAGGAGGCATGCCTAGGGAAGCCTCAGGAAATTTACAATCATGGCAGAAGGCGAAAAGGAAGCAAGCACATATTCACGTGGTGGCAGGACAGAAAGGAAGAGTGCTACACACTTTTAAATCGCCAGATCTTGTGAGAACTCTATCACAAGATAGCACTGGGGGGATGGTGCTAGACCATTAGAAACCATCCCCAGGATCCAACCACCTCCCACCAGGCCCCCACCTCCAACACTCAGATCACAATTCAACATGAGATTTGGGTGGGGACACAGAGCCAAATGATATCACAGTTTATGGTATTGCTGTTATTGCAGCCGAAACAGACTAAGATAGTGCTGCTGTTTCATTCATCTGAACTGGCCTGTCTCCCACCTGTTTCTGAAAATCTTTTCTTTCTTTTTTTTCTTTTTTTGAGACGGTGTCTCGCTCTCTTGCTCTGTCGCCAGACTGGAGTACAGTGGCACGATCTCGGCTCACTGCAACCTCCGTTTCCCGGGTTCAAGTGATTCTCCTGCCTCAGCCTCCTGAGCAGCTGGGACTACAGGCACGCACCACCACACCCAGCTAATTTTTGTAATTTTTAGTAGAGATGGGGTTTCACCATGTTGGCCAGGATGGTCTTGATCTCTTGACCTCGTGATCCGCCCGCCTCGGCCTCCCAAAGTGCTGGGATTACAGGCATGAGCCACTGTGCCTGGCCTGTTTCTGAAAATCTTATTCATCCTGTTTGGCTCAACTCAAAAGTTATTTCCTTCATGAAGTAGTTTCAGTCCGCCAAAATCAAATAAGCAGCAAGTCTGCCCTTGTGTGCCAACTGTCTCACACCACTGCCTCATATTGGACGTCTTGGTGACCTTGATCAGTCCTCTTAGTACCTTCCAAGTCTCTTAAAGGCAGGAGCTGTTTCAATATGCAGACTGCATTCTTGAAAAGTATTCATGAAACAAATAAATGATAAACGTGAAGTCCTCTGTTCGTGGCCAAACCAAAATCATTTCAGGAGAACAGGATAAATGAAAAATCACATCTGAGGGTTGTAGTTGCTGTAAGTAGAATAAGTGCAAATATCGTTGGCACTAAAAGCTAATAAAAACATAGGGTACACTATCCAGAGGACAGAAGAACTCTCTGGTTACCAGATATGAGGCAATTAACATTCTATGTGGGTTCTGATTGTTGAATGCTTAAAGAATTGCTCTAATGTGGGCTTATGGTGGGAAGGGGCTTCACCTGCAGTGTGGTGAAGTATCATTACTATGCCAGTAACAGCACATTCCTCACCCTGGAACCTGATTAATCTCTACACATCTTCAGACCTAAAGGGACTGAAAAAGCTCAAATCTTAGGTCTCTCATGGCTGGAAAGGGGACAAACTGGCCAAAGGGAATAGCCTCATCTTATGTTATGGTGGGAAATAATAGAATATTGACCGCTATGACGGATAGGCTGGGAGTCAGGTGGGAGGTGACCATTAAGAAGGAGAGGGACTGACCTGAAGTCTGCAGAGTGTCACTGTCACTCATCACAGGATTAATTATGAGAAGCATCTGTGTTTGTACAGCTGTGTTTTTGGTAAGCATTATTGTTTTGCTCCACCATGGTATTTCTTAAAGTGTTTTGGAAAAGTAAAGAAACAAGCCAGGTGTGATGGCTTACACCTATAATCCCAGCACTTTGGGAGGCTGAGGCAGGCAGATTACTTGAGGTCAGGAGTTCGAGACCAGCCTGGCCAACATGGAGAAACCCCATCTCTACTAAAAATACAAAACTTAGCTGGGCATGGTAGCGGGCACCTGTAATCCCAGCTACTTGGGAGGCTGAGGCATGAGAGTAGCTTGAACCCAGGAGGCAGAGGTTGCAGTGAGATCACGCCACTATACTCTAGCCTGGGCAACAGAGTAAGACTCTGTCTCAAAAAAAAAAAAAAAAAAAAGAAGAGAAAAATCCTTCGTAATAAAAAGCGTTGTGTTATACTCAATTGGCAATGCTTTTGCTTTTCTTAGCAGTATATAAAATAACGTGCAACTTACAATGAATGCATCTTAGATGAGATGAAACATAGTATCATTCTGTTTACAGGACTTCTCTTCCTTTAAGTCTAAGATGAAGTGACCTCTATAATATAGTAATATTAATAATTAACATTTTCTCTTTTCTTTTTCCCATAACACCTAACATAACTACTTATACTTTATTTTTTATGTTTATTGCTTATTTTCTCCCTGTTAAAATGCACATTCCATGAGGGTAGGAATTTTTATCTATACATTCTCTGATGCCTCCCAAGCCCCTAAAACACTGTCTAGCACATAGCAGGTGCTCTCTCTCTTATATATATATATATATGCACATGTATGTATGTTGAATGAATGAATGAAATTTTTTAATGTGCTAGACACAGTTCTAAGTGCTTTGCATAGCTTATTTCATTCAACTTTCACAAGAAACCTAAGGTCTATGTTACCATCCACATTTTCAGTTGAGGAAACCAAGGTTTATAAAGATTCAGTAACCTGACCGATTGCACAGTCTGAACATGATTCAAGCCTAGTCTGCCTCTGGACACAATACTCTTGTCCACTCCCATGTGCTGTTTCTAATACCACCTGTGTACTCCTTTTTGAGTTCTCTCGGCAAACTCCTGTTCTGGACACTCATTGCATTGGGTGCCTGCCTCTATCACAGCTCTTACTATCCTTTATTAGAGGATAATATGGTCTATGTCCTCTACTAGATTGAGCTTCTCAAAGGCTGAGATCTACCTTATTTGTCTTTATTGCCAAGGTCTAGCATGGTGACTGGCACTGCACAGATATGTAATGTCTGTGAAATAGATTGGCATAAAAGAGAATTGGAAGGCTTCTAATGGGAAGACAAAGGACTTGTGGAACTGATGAAAAGGAACAGCTTAAGAAGAGAAGCTCTTCTAGAGAGAAAATACTGAGTACAGTTCTGAACATCTTGAAATGATGGAAAGATAAACAAGTGACGATACCCAGTAGGGATGTGGAACAAGAAAACTGTAGCAAAGTTTCTTTTAAGGACCAAAATACAGTCTTGCAAGTCTTTGTGACAGAAGTACTAACTGAAACTATCAGTGAATCGACTCACCAGCTAAAACAATGTACAGAGACAGAGGAGAGCAAGAGGGAGAAATGAAGGAACAGCATCCTGGCACACACCTATAGTTAAGGGGGTTGGGCAAGACAAGGACACAGCACAGAGATCTGGAAGAAATGCAGAAGATCGCTGTAGCAACACTGAAGTCAAGGAAATCGTTCTCCAGTTTGTGTCCATGAGTAGGTGTCTGTGATAACTGCTTTGTAACAGTACAGATTATAAATAAAAGTCTGTGGGCAGCAACAGAAAAACAACACATAGGTTTTCAGTGCGGCTGGGTCTGTCTGGACCTGCCCACCAGTGGTTTGGGGATCTACTTGGTTCAGACTAGAGAACACCCACACAAAATTTCCTCTGGATGGCAACCCAGCACAACATGTCTTCCACCTCTTCACACTGACTTCTCTTCGCCTCCTCTCTTCTCCAAACATAGGCTGGGTGATTACACCCTCTTTGTGTCAAAACAGCACACTTGAAATCATTTTATGGCACCCACATTCTTCTATTTTAATCTTTAAGATTTTATAAGGTGAAATGGTCTTTGCAATTGTTATCCTGTGTTAATTTTCTTTTTTCTTATCAACACCTCAAAATTCCTTTCTTCTACTTTGTTTTTGTTCTGATTGGTTAAACCAATGTTTCCCAATTGGCGAACTACAGACTTCTTCAGGGGTAAGGTGGGGAATGTTATTGCAATTGACTGAATCTCTTTGGTAATAGTTTCCTTGTCTATCCCTTAGGCTTAACACAGACCAGTAGGAATTGCTTAGGTACACAGTGTCATTTAGCAATAGAGATCACTAACTTTTGACCTCAAAGAGCACTTAAGATACTAAATTCATAAAAAATTTAGTAATCACACTACAAATGTTGTGTGTGACCACTATTTTTACCTTTCTGTAAATCAAATTTATTAAACATGACCTTCCTCAATTACTCATTTTATTTGTTTAGAAACTGAGATACAATCATTCCTACAGAAAAGCGAATAAAACTGTACATATGTATAGTTTATTTAAAGAATAATTATAAAGCAAAAACTCAGGTCCATAAATAGTACATTCTCCATCTCCACAGCCCAGGATTCCCCCCCATATGCCCCTCCTTGATCATATCTCCTGTCTCACCCTAGAGAGAAACATTTGTGATAATCATTTCTTTGCTTTTCTTTATAGTTTTACTACTTATGACTGTATTTTAAACAATATAGGAGAGTTGTGCCTGTTTTTTAACTTTATGTAAGTGGAAACATTCTGTATTCTTTGGTTGTCTCAGTATGGCAATTCACCATGTTATTGTAAATAATTATTTGTTTCTCTTTGTTGCTGTATTATATTCCACAGTATGACTATACCATAATTTATCCATTCTATTGTTGATCCAAGTTTAGGTTGTATAATGGTTTTGGCTATTACAAAAATGCAGATGTACAGGAAATTCTGTAGAATTGCTGAGTCACAGTGAACGTGTCTTCAATCTTACTAGATAATGCCACATTTCCCTAAGTCATTGTATCAATTTAGGCTACCACAGTGTATGCAGATATTCCTTGCTTCTTCCTTAAAACTTGTTTCTGTCAGGCTTTTAAATTGTTTTTTGATCTGGTAGGTGTCTAATAGTATTGCATTGTGATTTTCATGTTCATTTCTATAGTTACTAATGAGAATGTTGGTCCTTTCATATATTAGTCATTTCCATTTGGTGCTGTGCCTATTTAAGCTTTTTGCTTATTTTCAAAATGGGCAAGTCTATTTCTTATTGATTTGTGTTATTTGCATATTTTGGGTACTAATTCTTTTTCACTCGCTTCATGGTATTGTTTAGTAAACAAAAGTCCATTACTTTTATGTAGCCCAGTATTTTTCTTTATGTAATACATCATTTTATAATTACTGAACTTTTCCTTTATAGCTAAAATAATTCCTCTCAACCTAAGTCATAAAGATATTTGCTCATATAGGTCCACATAACTTATCTGAAATCCCTGGAGTCAGATGTTCGAAATACAGAGTATTTTACATATTAGAAGGGTAGTATGAAACATACAACATATTTTGTATAATATTCTTGACAAGAACTGGGACAGTACCTATAATGAAATACATTAATATTTCTACAGGAAAACACATGCAGTTACGTGATAATGTTAGTAACAACTATGAAGAGACTCATGTTAAGTCATATTTTTCAACAAATGAGTTCCAAAGTGCTTGGTGTTTCAGAGGTTTGGGGATTTTATAATTAGTACAAAATTTATGGTAGCCTTACTCAGTAAGAATGGAATTATTTCAAAGTTTGTAGGAACTAACTGGTGGAGCCATGTACCTGGGATTTGTGTGTATGAAGATTCTTCACTGCTCATTCAAAGCATTTAATGGTTTCTCTACTTTTGAGTCGGTTACTTGTTTTTCTTGAAATTTCTACACTCATTTAAATTTTACTTACATTAACTTGTTTATAAGATTATCTAACTTTTTTGATGTCTATAGTATTTCTAGTTTCCATTCTTGATAAAGACTGCTGACATCCCTCCTTTTATTGCTATCAGACGTTTGCCAATTTGAATTAGTTTTTTCCAAAAACATCAACTTTTGTTTCTTTCATCCAATTCTATGCTGTGGCGTGCTAGTGAATTGGCGCCAACATAAAACAAAATCCTGGCTTGTTTGTTGATTTCCATAGTGTAAACAGTCCCATCATGGGTGACTTCAAGCTACTTATTTGATGTTATTGATCACGGAGTTGGCAAGAGGTATGCACAACTGGCTCTCCCACATCAGTACAGGCTGGCTCTGGTACACCACTGCATTTATTTTCCATTTCATTCATTTCTGCTGCTAATATTATTTCTGTCCTATTTTCTTTAGTCTTATTTTGCTCTCCTTTTTCTAACTTCTTGAAAAGGGATGTTTGGCTCAAGACTTTTCAGACTCTTCTAATATACTTACATGTATGACTGTAAATGCCCCTCTAAGTGCTGCTTTAGCTTCATCCCACAGGTGTTGCTATTGTATTTTATGGTTCAGTTCAAAATATTTTCCCATTACCATTGACTCTGTCTCTGTGTTATTTAGACTTGTTTTCACAGTTCTTTATTGATTTCTATCTTAAATGCACTGTGGTAAAAAATGTGAATTACTTTAATTTTCAAAATTTGTTGAGTTGCTTTATAGCTAAATATGTGGTTGACTGTGGTGATGTGTTGTGTCTGCCTTCAAAAAAACTGTACATTCTGATTTTGGTCATGTTGTTCTGTATGTACTAATTGCAACGTTTGTACGTCATGTTATTCACATTTTCTATACCCTTAATTTTTCTCTTGCTAGTCTTAACAATTACTGAGAAAGGCCTATAAAAATTACTCAATATGACTATGCATTTTTTTCTCTGTAATCCTGTCGTTTCACTTTGTTTCATATATAGTTTTCATTAGGTATATATACATTTAAAACACATTTCTTTTTTAGACTCAGAAGTCGTCTAAGACTCTTTCCTTTTATATCCCATCAGTCATATTTAAAAGACATCTCTATGAAAACTGACGTCAACAGACATAATGTAAAAGAAGTGGGTGGCTCTGGTAAAGCTAAAGTAAATCCACTCTGAGAGTCCATTAACTATGAGGGAAATATTTTCTATATTGCAGAACACATATTTGGTGGGACTCAGCTTCACATAGCCACCCTGAAAAGGCTGCATATGTTGAATTTGGAATGGATCAAACTGCATTGAGTGTAAAATGGTAAATTGCTTATCTTATATCTAGAAGATGGAGCAGATGGAATCTATTGAGAGTGGGGTGCCAGATGACTAACCACAAACATCCTTTTTAATAAAGATTCTGCTGAGATATTAACTCATATATATTTTTAAATTTTTTTCTTGTTCATTTTGTTTCTAAGATATTAACTTACATATTAAAAATAACGTCTGAAAACATTTGAAGCAGCCCTGTTTATCCCCTTTTAAAATATCTTGCCGTTTCGGGGGGGTAAAAAAGCCACAAGGGAGATTAAAACAATACAAATATTTATCTTGCCAACTCCCCTGACCAATTTGCACTTCCCTAGCTGTACTTCACTGGGCTCTCAGCCTGGACAACTCATTTGCCATGGGGCTCTGAGACGTCACCGCCTCTTTCTGGGGCCCATTTTGTCCTTTTATTTTAATCCAAGAAGCCGATGGTGGCATGCGCCTGTAGTCCCAGCTACTTGGGAGGTTGAGGTGGGAGGATCGTTTGGGCCCAGGCGTTTGAGGCTGCAGTAAGGCGTGTTCTCACCGCTGCCCTCAAGCTTGAGCGACAGAGCGAGACCCTGTATCAAAAACAAAACGAGAAGGCATCGCGGCTCTGTAACATTCCGTCCAGCTCTCGCACCCACAGTGCAAACTTCCACACAAAACTCTCGGCTCGCCTGGTCTCGCGGGGCTTCCGGGCGACGCAGTGCCATAAATACGTATATACCCTCCTTGCCCTTGAAGGCCGGAAGTCAGTTTTACAGGTAAAAAGGCAAAACAGGAAGTCCCGCCCCCCTTTGAAAAGTCAATGGTGGCCCGGAAGGATCAAAAGGAACCGGCGATTTCGCCGCGTGAATTGCTTTTTGCGGTTGGGAAGGTTTTCGCTTCTAGAGCTCGAGCCAGCGGGGCGACCTTGCAGTACCAGGACTCGGCACCGCGCCTTCCTCCGCCGGTTGGTGGCCTGCGTGACCCTTTCCTCCCGTCGACGTCGAAAGGAAGCCGGACGAGGGCGGGCAGAGAGGTAGGCTCGCTGGTGGGTCCGGGTGGGGCGCGCGTGGAGTCCGGGCCCGGGAGGTCCCTTACTGTCCCCAAGCAGCGAGTTCCTCTTGTGCAAAACACGGTGGCACTCCAGTCGCCTGCTTGGTGATTGTGGTCCCCACACACCCGTTTCTACAGCGCTTAGGTTCGAACAGCAACCCTGTGAACTAGGCACTGCTGTCTCCGCTTTATCGGTGGGAAACGAGCTCGGAGAGAATAAATGAGCTGCCCTAAGCGACTGGGACAGAGCCACAGTTCCCACCCCGGGCTCTCTCAGCCTACGCTGCGGCCCCAGCAGGGATCAAATCACAGTGTTAGATGCGCCTCTAGAGCAAGTGCTCTTACGCTGTAACTGAGAACTGATTGTTTTCAGTTGTATCATCAAAATCTCGAAGCATGCTTTTTTTAATTTTTAAAAGATGATGAGAATGACAGTTTTCCTCTTTCTCTTGCCTTCTCTTCAAATTACAAAGTTCATCGTTAATCTCAAATGTTATTTTGGCCAGCAGCTTCATCCCATTAGGAATGGCAGCCCCATCTATGAAGGAAAGACAGGTCTGCTGGGGAGCCCGGGATGAGTACTGGAAGTGTTTAGATGAGAACACAGACGATGCTTCTCAATGCAAGAAGTTAAGAAGCTCCTTCGAATCGAGTTGTCCCCAACAGTGGGTAAGTCACACTTTGATGTGTTTCTCTTCCCTGTTAAGTCACATCGAGCTGATAGTGTGAGTGGTAGGCTGACGTGCAGCACTATCTGAGGCATGTCAATCAACAGTTTCTTTGAGGAGCAGAGAAAACCTTGTCGGGTCATCGAGCCTTGTTTGATGCACTTACATCAGGTAGACCTTTGGAGAATGTCAACTGACACGTTAAAGAACATTGAAAAGCACAACAAACATCTGAACAATAACCAAAAGATTTCAGCTCACTTCACTGCTAGACTTTTCCAGGATCTTCTGAAGGGGATAGTATTTAATCTTGGGGAGGAGTTGGCAAACTTACTGGCCTAGAGCTACTAACAGAAATAAAGTAGTTCCCAGTTGCTCACCAAAAATCACGTAGTCATATACCCAAAATATAAAGAAAGGAGTTTGGTAAGTAGAAGAAAGAAAAGGTTCCTATTGTGGATTCTGTGTCCCTGACAGGCATGCAAGCGCTGTATTCCCCGTCCTTAGTGTAAGTGGGAATTGGAAGGCGACTGTTCTGTTACTGAGGTTAGTGAGTGGCCCTGTGTGCTAAGTGCCCGACAGTTCATCTTCACCAGTGCCCATTAAGATACATGTTGTTATTCTCTGTCTCCAGAGGAGGCAACTGACGCTCAGAGCATTGAAGTAACTTGCTTGTTATTATTCAGTAAGTGGCAGAATTGTAATTCGAAGGCCAGCCCAGCCGGCTGATGTGGGATTTGAACTTGGATTTGTCTGTGCTTTTTCACTACCTTATGCTGCTCCAAAACATATTGTGTAGTAGGAGAACAGACAATTTTAGAGATGAAGTGGTTTTAGGGTTTTTATTTACCCTCTTGCACCTCAAACTTTTGAGAGGCTTTGAAGGAGACCACAAGAAAGGTGTGATGCAGAGGGAGGAGTTATGTTGGTGGGCTGAGCTGGGGATGAATGCAGTGAACAGAAATTTTATTTTTCTTTCTTTATTTTTTAGAGACAGGGTCTCAATCTGTCACCCTGGCTGGAGTGCAGTGGCGTGGTCATAGCTCACTACAGCCTTGACCTCCTGGCCTCAAGCAATACACCCGCTTAAGCCTCCTGAGTAGCTGGCACTATAGGTGTCTGCCACCATGCCTGGCTATTTTTTTTTTTAATTTTTTGTAAAGACAAGGTCTTACTATGTTGCCCAAGTTGGTCTCGAACTCCTGGGCTCAAGTGATCTTCCCACCTTGACCTCCTAAAGCACTGGGATTAACAGGCGTGAGCCACCACATCTGGCCAGAAATTGCTTTAGATGAACTCTTCATCTGTAAAACCAGCATGATGCAACCTATCTCATGGGATTGTTATGAAGACAAAATGCATAACTTGACATGTAAACTGAAAACTGATAAATGTGGGACTTTATGATTGAATTAGATAATGATTCAAGCAGAAAATGCTATCCATCTGTAGTTTTCCCATTAGACAGATGCATTGAGAGGAACTCCAGGTTTAAAGAGTTCCTCTTCGGTCCCACATTTATCCTCTTTCTCCTCCTGAAACTCACTGGTTTTTCTCCAGCCTAATGGCTCCCACTCCCACACTTCCAGGGCAGCTTCCAGTCTGTGTGTCAGAAAGGATTTTATAGCCAGACATTGGTTCTGTATCGTACATCTGTCCCACTCAAGCAGACTGGGCGCCATGCCCTGAGGGCTCAACCTCTCTCCAGGTCACCGTGTCCTGGTCACCGCTAACATTAATTGAGTACATCCTCTACACTCTACACACTTGAAATGTGTCATCTTATCTTATTTATCCCTCATGGAACTCTTCTTAGCAGTTTTATAGACAAGGTCAGATTGACATGAAGTCTCCTGTAGTCACAGAGCCTGGATTTGAACTCAGTAGTCTGATTCCTTACCCCACATACTTCTTCCTGTGCCTACCATGCAAGAAAAGGATCCCTGAAAATAGCTTGCACAAATCTCATGTTCTAGAAACTTAGTCATAATTCAAGTCTACTTAAATACTTGAGTCTGTCTTCTTGGGTCCCTTTCCAGTTCTCTCACCCAGTTCCTTCTTTCATGTCTAGCAGCCACTGCTCTTTGGAATGCCTTCCTGTGTGTCTGTTAAATGCCCGTGTTCCTTAGAGCTCCCTTCTATGCTACTCACCCATCCAGGGCAATCCTTTTGACAGCCAAGGCTTTAAGTCCCAGCTTATGTGTTGATGCCTATCTTAGCTCAGGCTATCATAGCAACATACCTTACAGAAATATATTCCTCACAGTTCTGGAGGCTGGAGGTCCAAGACCAGGATGCCAGCATGGTCAGTTTCTGATGAGAGCCCTCCTGCTGGCTCGTAGAGAGCTGCCTTCTTGCTGTGTTCTCACCCAGCAGAGAGAGAGAGGTCCAGTCTCTTCCTCTTATAAGGACATTAAGCCCATCAGATTAGCAGGGTCCACACTCATGACCTCATCTGAACCTAATCACCTCCTAAAGGCCCCACCTTCAGATACCTTCACATTGGGGTTAAGGTTTCAGCATTTGAATTTGGGAGGAGCATCAGCCTTCAGCCCATACAATGCCCAAAGGTGCATCTCCAACCTGGCCCTTTCTCCAGCTCCAGAACCAGCTTTCCAGCCACCTGTTAGCTTCCTAGTTGGAGATTCATGAGGACCAACCTTGACCTCTGCATATACAAGAGTGAGCTCTTCCCCATCCTGCACCCAGTAGACCTCTCCTCCCATGCTTCCAGCCTCAGTGAAAGACATCAGCATCAACTTAGGACCAGGGACCTGGACGTCAGCCTTGACTGAATTATTGGACTGTTCTCAGGAGGGAGACTAGATAAGTCAGGGCTGTGAGCTTAGCTGCTGTCCAGCTTCAGTCTCATCCTTCTGGAAGCTCTGGAGTATGAACTGCACCGTAATTCATGGCTTTTGGCCTGCCAGTCATTGGCATTGGCTGAGGGGCAGGTCTCTGGAGAAGGGGGCAGCCATCCGGTGTTAGCACAGTGGGGAGTGGGTACACGGTTCTGCAGAGGGAATCTGGACAGAGGCCCAGTAGTGGCCATTACCCCACCTGTCCAGTTGCAGGCAGGATGAAGCCACCACGGCACCCCACATGGGGTCTCTACGTATTCAGCTCGCCCATAGAACTGCAGAGCTGAGTATTCTCTTCAGCCAGTCTCACTGGCAGCGGGGTGAAGGAGAGGAATTCATGCATTCATAGTCAGTTAAAGCACTTGTCTTTTCCAGGGAAGGAGTATTATAGTTCATGGATCTAGAGTGGAGACTCAGTGTTCCCCCTTCTGACAAGAAAAGTAATACTTTCACGTGTTTTATAAAAAGTATTTATTAAAGAAAAATTCAAGGACACATAACCTGCGCATTTCAATGAAATGATGATGTAGAAAAAAATCTTTCAACTGTAGATGATGGCCCTACTTCAGCTGCACTGTCATTTTTTTTTTGGTCCATATCCTGCTCATTTAATCATTCCACAAATATTTATTGAGCATCTCCTATGTGCCATAGGAAAATAGAGCAAAGAAAAAAAAGTAGACAGCCTTCATGTAGCATACATTCTAGTATGGGGAGAGAGACAAGTAGTAGAATTAGAAGGATGTTATATGGTGATAAGTGATAGAATAAAAAATCAAACAAGGGTGCAGGTTTAAGTAGTATAGTCAAGAAAGGTTTTATGTAGAAACTACTTTCACAAAGATATGAAGAAGGTTAGGGAACAGATAGGCAGATACCT
The DNA here is from genome assembly GCA_036589455.1 of Ateles fusciceps. Lineage (NCBI taxonomy): Eukaryota > Metazoa > Chordata > Mammalia > Primates > Atelidae > Ateles > Ateles fusciceps. The sequence goes on from JAZHEH010002229.1 coordinate 4,907,709, forward strand.
GGTGAAGAGGATTCCAGGCAAAGAGAATGAAACATCCAAAAACCTGCACTGATGGGCCGGGGCATGGTGGCTCACGCCTGTAATCCCAGCACTTTGGAAGGCTAAGGTGGGTGGATCACCTGAGATCAGGAGTTTGAGACCAGCCTGGCCAACATGGCAAAACCCCGTCTCTACTAAAAATACAAAAGTTAGCTGGGTGTGGTGGTGGGCGCCTGTAATCCCAGCTACTTGGGAGGCTGAGGCAGGAGAATCACTTGAACCTGGGAGGCGGAGTTACATTAAGCTGAGATCGTGCCACCGCACTCCAGCTTGGGTGACACAGCGAGACTCTGTTTTGTTTTGTTTAAAAAACACACACACACACACACACACACACACACACACACCCAAAAACCTGCACCGATGTGTTTAAGGGACAGTAAGAAGAAAATAGCAAAAGTTAGAGCCAAGAGATGGGAGGCCAAGGAGGTTATTTATTAATTTATGTATTGAGACAGGGTCTTACTCTGCGCACAGGTTGGAGCACAGTGGTGTGATCTTCACCATGTTGCCCAGGCTGGTCTTGAACTCCTGGACTCAAGCAATCTGCCCATCTCAGCCTCCCAAAGTGCTGGGATTATAGGTATGAGCAACTGTGTTCGGCCGTGGATGGTGCTTTTAGTCTTAATGATAAAGGAAGCCATTGGAGAGCTTTGGATTTAGGAGTAAGGAGGGAAGTGAGGCCATGAGAGGGATGACAATCAGTGAAAAGGTGGTGGGATTGGGGGGGCTGTTGGCATTAAGTCCAAGAGGGAATGTTCAGGGAGTTGGAGAATGGGATTCTCACAAGTGGAATTATGGAAGGGTTGTATTTGTTATGAGGACAAGATATAACCTTTGATCCTAGGAGTAAGGTAGGCTGGAAGATGAGATCATTGAACAGGTCAAGGAACTGAGAGGCCAGGGTATTGAAAAGATTAGTATGTGGACATTGAAATTACCCACGAGTTGTGACCTGAGTATTGTTCGAGAAAATGATGGTGTATTAGTCCGTTTTCATACTGCTATGAAGAACTGCCCGAGACTGGGGAAGTTATAAAGGAAAGAGGTTTGACTCACAGTTCAGCATGGCTGGAGAGGCCTCAGGAAACTTAGAATCATGGCAGAAAGCAAAGAGGAAGCAAGGCGCCTTCTTCACAAGGCAGTAGGAAGAAGTGCCGAACGAAGGTGGGAAGAGCTCCTTATAAAACCATCAGATCTTCTGACAACTTACTCACTTTCACGAGAACAGCATGGGAGAAACTGCCCAGTGATTCAGTTACCTTCACCTAGTCTCTCCTTTGACATGTGGCAATTATGGGGATTACGATTCAAGAATGAAATTTGGCTGGGAACACAAAGCCCAACCATATCAGCTATCAGATGGTGACTTGTAGTTATAGATGACTGTAACAAAGAAGGGAAGCAGGTAGTAAATTCTTCCCATTGACTTCTGCAGCATTTGATAGTGATAGCCCTTTTCCCATTTACACCCATTTTCTTCTGTACCACTGTTCTCTCAGTCCATAACTGAGTTATTTCTCAGTCTGCCCTTCACTATAGGTTCTTTGCTCCCTGTTAACCTGTGCTCTCTTTTCAAGTATTACCTTGCTGAAGTCCTACCCAACTGCCATAGAATAAAAACTGAAAGGTTTTTTCCAGAGATAGGTGTGCATAAGAGTGGGGGAGGCACACGGGAGGGCAAGGAAATGGAAATATCTTTTGAGTGCATTCTGATGAGATGCTTTGTTTTTGTTGCCTGTAATTTTCATTCAGTCTTGTGAGGTACTGTTGTATCTGTTTTATACAATAGGAACTAAGACTCAGAAAGGTAAAACTATTTGTCTTAGACCAGCCAACCAGTAAATCAGTAGCGAGAGGATTTGAATGTCTGTGATTCCAAAATTTGGATCTTTTACTTAGCTGTAGTCACAGCCACAAAATAAAGATAAAAATAGAACTACCCAATAAGAGGGATTTATAATGAATAGCTTTATCCCAAAACACCAAAAATACATGCTTATTACAAAATAAATAGACTATACAACTAATAGGCTAGCTGTCACCAAATTAGTTCTCTCTAGCACTCACATACCTGTTTTATAGCACTCATCAGTATGATTTGTATAATGGTCCTACTGAAAGTCTCCTGTTGTCCCTAACTTAACAGCAGGGATCAGGCCTATTGTTCTAGCATCGTCTAACAAAGTTCCACAAACAGAACAACCAAATATCCAAGATATGTGGTCTTAATATCAAATTCACATATTGTCTTTTTTCTATAAAACTTTGAAATGTCTCAGAAATCCCACGTATTTTGGCATTCACACTACTGTCCTGGGTCTTATTTAATGGTTTAGAGGACACTCGCTTCTGTGTATACAGTACTTCTCAATAAATCCTTGTTGATTCTTTAGCCTTTTAGAGAAAGGACCATGTGTTGAGGGTCTTAGACTGTTGGTTGAAGAGAAGATGCGGCTAGGGAGGAGAGCTTTCCAGGCAGAATGTGGTAATATGCAAAGGCATGGAATCAAGACGCACAGGAAATAAGCATGGGATAGCTCTGTAGGGCAAACAGTTCCGGGACTGCTGGTAAATTCAGAGAAGATGGACAGATGGGCAGGGATGGAGCCATCAGTGGCCTTGTTTGTCTTACAAACCTTAAAGGCAATACGGATACCTTGAAAAATCTTTAAACAAACAAGTGACCTTATTAAATTTGGGATTTAGAAAGATTATACTCTGGCAGCATGGGACACGTGGATTAAGGATGCTTGAGCCTGGAAAGAGAGAAGCCAGTGAACGAGCTATTACAACCACCCAGGTGAGGAATGATGAGGGTTTGTGCCATGGCAGGGAAGAGGGGGAAGAGAGATCTAAGTGTCTAGGTGGATGTGATGTGTTCATTGAAACAGGTATTAAAGAAGAAACACGTTTGGAGAGAAGCTAAGTTCTGGACAAGTTGGGACTGAAATGTCAGTAGGACCTCTAAATGGAGTTGTCTTAGGCAGTTGGTGATGTGACAGAAGATGCAAACATTTATTAATTTGTCACAAAAATGTTAAGGACATTGTCCACTTCTTTCTTTGGTATCTTATAAAACATCTGTCCTAGCCCAATCAGCCTGAGACCGCCAGGGATGAATCTGTAGACTGATTTATGAATGCTGGTAACCAGGAAGACCACACACAAGAGGAACTGTGGGTATCTCACCAACAAAGGAAAAGAGAGTTGTTAGAAGTTAGGGGGAAAAATGGAGTTTAGGTAAAATTTAAATGAAGTGTTTTTTTTTTTAATTTTTAAAAATATATATGCATTTTATTGCATTTTAGGTTTTGGGGTACATGTGAAGAACATGCAAGATGTTACATAGGTACACACATGGCAGTGTGGTTTGCTGCCTTCCTCCCCATCACCTATATCTGGCATTTCTCCCCATGTTATCCCTCCCCCAACTCCCCACCCCCCACTGTCCCTCCCCTAGTTCACCCCCCCCACAGACCCCAGTGTGTGATGCGCCCCTCCCTGTGTCCATGTGTTCTCTGTTCAACACCTGCCTATGAGTGAGAACATGCGGTGTTTGATTTTCTGTTCGTATGTCAGTTTGCTGAGAATGATGGTTTCCAGGTTCATCCATGTCCCTACAAAGGACACAAACTCACTGTTTTTTATGGCTGCATAGTATTCCATGGTGTATATGTGCCACATTTTCCCTGTCCAGTCTATCATTGATGGGCATTTGGGTTGGTTCCAAGTCTTTGCTATTGTAAACAGTGCTGCAGTGAACATTCGTGTGCATTAGTCCTTACAATAGAACGATTTATAATCCTTAGGACATATACCCAGTAATGGGATTGCTGGGTCAAATGGAATTTCTATTTCTAGGTCCTTGAGGAATCACCACACTGTCTTCCACAGTGTAAAAGTGTTCCTATTTCTCCACATCCTCTCCAGCATCTGTTGTCTCCAGATTTTTTAATGATCGCCATTCTAACTGATGTGAGATGATGGTATCTCAATATAGTTTTGATTTGCATTTCTCTAATGACCAGTGATGATGAGCATTTTTTCATATTTTTTTGGCCTCATATATGTCTTCCTTTGTAAAATGTCTGTTCATATCCTTTGCCCACTTTTGAATGAGCTTGTTTGTTTTTTTCTTATAAATCTGTTTTAGTTCTTTGTAGATTCTGGATATTAGCCCTTTGTCAGATGGGTAAATTGCAAAAATTTTTTCCCATTCTGTTGGTTGCCAATTCACTCGAATGACTGTTTCTTTTGCTGTGCAGAAGCTCTGGAGTTTAATTAGGTCCCATTTGTCTATTTTAGCTTTTGTTGCCAATGCTTTTGGTGTTTTAGTCATGAAGTCCTTGCCTATGCCTATGTCCTGAATGGTTTTGCCTAGATTTTCTTCTAGGGTTTTTATGGTGTTAGATCTTATGTTTAAGTCTTTCATCCATCTGGAGTTAACTTTAATTTAAGGTGTCAGGAAGGGGTCCAGTTTCTGCTTTCTGCACATGGCTAGCCAGTTTTCCCAACACCATTTATTAAACAGGGAATCCTTTCCCCCGTTGCTTGTTTTTGTCAGGTTTGTCAAAGATCAGATGGTTGTAGATGTGTGGTGTTGCCTCCGAGGCCTCTGTTCTGTTCCATTGGTCTACATCTCTGTTTTGGTACCAGTACCATGCTGTTGTGATTACTGTAGCCTTGCAGTATAGTTTGAAGTCAGGTAGTGTGATGCCTCCAGCTTTGTTCTTTTTGCTTAGAATTGACTTGGCTGTGCGGGCTCTCTTTTGGTTCCATATGAAGTTTAAGGCGGTTTTTTTCCAGTTCTGTGAAGAAGGTCATTGGTAGCTTGATGAGGATAGCGTTGAATCTGTAAATTACTTTGGGCAGTATGGCCATTTTCACGATATTGATTCTTCCTAACCATGAGCATGGAATGTTTCTCCATCTGTTTGTGTCCTCTCTTATTTCGTTGAGCAGTGGTTTGTAGTTCTCCTTGAAGAGGTCCTTTACATTCTTTGTTAGTTGTATTCCTAGGTATTTTATTCTCTTTGTAGCAATTGTGAATGGTAGTTCGTTCTTGATTTGGCTCTCTTTAAGTCTGTTCCTGGTGTGTAGGAATGCTTGTGATTTTTGCACATTGATTTTGTATCCTGAGACTTTGCTGAAGTTGCTTATCAGTTTCAGGAGATTTGGGGCTGAGACGATAAGGTCTTCTAAATATACAATCATGTCATCTGCAAATAGAGACAATTTGACTTCCTCCTTTCCTAATTGAATACCCTTTCTTTTTCTTGCCTGATTGTTCTGGCTAGAACTTCCAATACTATATTGAATAGGAGTGATGAGAGAGGGCATCGTTGCCTAGTGCAAGATTTCAAAGGGAATGCTTCCAGTTTTTGCCCATTCAGTATGATATTGGCTGTGGGTTTGTCATAAATAGCTTTTATTATTTTGAGATTCATTCTGTCTATACCTAGTTTATTGAGAGTTTTTAGCTGTTGAATTTTGTCAAAGGCCTTCTCTGCATCTATTGAGATAATCGTGTGGTTTTTGTCTTTGGTTCTGTTTATGTGGTGAATTACGTTTATAGACTTGCGTATAGTGAACCAGCCTTGCATCCCCGGGATGAAGCCTTCTTGATCGTGATGGATAAGCTTTTTGATGTGGTGTTGCAATCAGTTTGCCAGTATTTTATTGAAGATTTTTGCATCTATGTTCATTATCGATATTGGCCTGAAGTTTTCTTGTTGAGTCTCTGCTGGGTTTTGGTATCAGGATGATGTTGGTCTCATAAAATGATTTGGGAAGGATTCCCTGTTTTTGGATTGTTTGGAATAGTTTCAGAAGGAGTGGTACCAGCTTCTCTTTGTATGTCTGGTAGAATTCGGCTGTGAACCCATCTGGACCTGGGCTTTTTTTTGATTGGTAGGCTATTAATTGCTGCCTCAACTTCAGCCCTTGTTATTGGTCTATTCAGGGTTTTGACTTCTTCCTGGTTTAGGCTTGGGAGGATGCAAGTGTCCAGGAATTTATCAGTTTCTTCCAGGTTTACTGGTTTATGTGCATAGAGTTGTTTATAGTAATCTTTGAGGGTGGTTTGTATTTCTGTGGAATCTGTGGTGATATCATCCCCTTTATCATTTTTTATTGCATCTATTTGATTATTCTCTTTTCTTTTTTATTAATCTGGCTAGTGGTCTATTTTGTTGATCTTTTCAAAAAACCAGCTCCTGGATTTATTGATTTTTTGAAGGGTTTTTTGACAACCATAGGTGTCATCATCAGCTCTGGATTGAAAAGTGGACCCAGGGTTTTCCATTGCTTTGAAGTTAAAAGATCGAGTGTCATGTTCATGTTGAGAAATGTGATTTGACATCCTGAAGCTTGGTTGGAGATCAAGGCTGCTTCTGTGTCAGGGTGCCTTAGATCCTCTAGACAAAAGTGGGGATGTTTCCTTCTTACAGATAAGACTTCAAACAGCAAATTTCTGGTAGTTGATGGTTTTAGAGAACAAGATTTCTTAGTGAATAAGAAAGCAGTAGTCACTCAAATAAAGGGTCTATTAGCATACTCCATGGCTGTAGTATGCCCTTGGGAGAAATGATTGCTTTCACCTGGCTTTATGTGTATCCCAGCTTCATTGATACATGGCAGGGCAGATTTTTACATTCACAGTCCAAGCTGATTTTTACTTACAAGCACCACTCAAATATTTTAATAATTAAGTCCTAAGAAAGGCTTTTAACAAAAGAACTAGTATTTTCTAGTTTGACAATGAAGGTGAATTTAGAGTTGATAAGAAAAATGGTCCAGGCTGGGTGTGGTGGCTTACGCCTGTAAACCCAGCACTTTGGGGGGCTGAGGTGGGTGGATCGCTTGAGGTCAGGAGTTCAAGACCAGCCTGGCCAACATGGTGAAACCCCGTCTCTACTAAAAATACAAAAAAATTAGCCGGGTCGTGTTGGCAGGCGCCTGTCATTGCAGCTACTTGGGAGGCTGAGGCCGGACAATAGCTTGAACCTGGGAGGCGGGGGTTGCAGTGAGTGAGATCGCGCCACTGCACTCCAGTCTGGGTGACAGAGCGAGACTCTGTCTCAAAAAAAAAAAAAGAAAGAAAGAAAAATGGTCCAATATGTTCACATCTGAAACCTTCTGATCTACTGGAGAGCTCTGTGGACTCTGAACTTGCCAGCAAGCCTCACCTGTGTGTACATGAGTCCATTTCTTGAAAAGGTTCCTGAGTTATTCAAATTCTCAATATGGTCTATAACCCAAAAAGGATTAGGATTCACTGGTATACACTGTCCTCAGAGACTTCCTCATCAGATGCCTCAATTCGAAATGGTTCTATCTTTAAGTCACTTAAATTTATGTTGAATAATGTGTTACACTGCAGTCTGTGCTTCTGCTTGTCTAAGCTGCATAACTTGCCCTTATTTCCAATCCTTTTTCTTTTTCAACAGATAAAATATTTCGATAAAAGAAGAGACTACTTAAAATTCAAAGAAAAATTTGAAGCGGGGGAATTCCAGCCTTCAAAAACAACTGCAAAATCCTAGGCTCTTCGTAAAGATTGAAAGTATTCTTTCTGGACATTAAAAAAAGCTCTACTCACTGTGGGACGGTAGTAGCCTGAATCATAGGGAACATCAACGCTTATTCCCTGTATCCGACTCTTGATAATTAAGATGATCAAGAACCAGAAGATCTGTAAGAAATTGAAATAAAATGGTATTTATAATTTAGTAGGGAATCTCTGTTTTACAAATTAAAACCTATTATAAATACATGCAGTTTTTTGTTTTGTTTTTTTGAGGGTGGGTAGTAGGCAGATAAAATCTATAGTATACATAGAAGTGAAATAAATGGGAGTTAGCATTTTAATACAGGAAAGAGCTATTACAACAACCCCAGTGAGAAATGATGAGGGTTTATGGAAGGTTTATAAGGAAGAAGGGTGAACTTAAAATATATAAGCAAAATAATAAAAGTCATCTATAAAAAAGCCCACAGCTAATATCACAGTTAATGTTGGGACAGTAACTGGATTCCTAGCTAGTCCAGTAAGACAAAAAAGAAAGAAAAAGCATACACACTGGGAAGAAAGAAATAAAACTGGCTCTACTCACATATAATATTATCTTACAGAATGTACCGATGGATGCACAAAAACTCCTAGAACTATGTCAGTCATAGAAAGGTTGCAAGAAACAAGGTCAATATACACAAGGAAAATTATATTCCTACATACCAGCAATAAACAATTTAAAACTTAAAAATACCATTGATGAATAGCACCAAAAAAAATTAAAGGAATACTTAGGTATAAATCTAATATATGGAGGCCTGAATGCTGAGGAAGCAGACTACATCAAATTAAATGGACAGGTATACAGTTGGCCTTCTGTGGGTTCTGCATTCATAGATTCAACCCCGAACAGAAAATATTTGGGAAAAGAAAAAGTTTAAAAAAGTAAAAATAATAATAATTTAAAAATAACAGTATAACATCGATTTACATAGCATTTATATTGTATTAGGTATTATAAATAATTGAGACGATTTAAAGTACAGGCATACCTCAGAGATACTGCAGGTTTGGTTCCAGACCACTGCCTTAAAGTGAATATCACAATAGAGTGAGCTACACATTTTCCAGTACACATAAAAGTTATGTTTATACTGTTGTCTAGTAAGTATGCAATAGTATATGTCTACCCAATGTATATACCTTAATTTTAAAATACTTCATTACTAAAAAATGCTAAAGATTCTCTGAGCCTTCACGAGTTGTCATCTTTTTGCTGGTAGAGGGTCTTGCCTCGATGTTGATGGCTGCTGACTGATCAGGGTAGCGGAGTGGTTGCTGAAGTTGTTTGGGGTGGCTGTGGCAATTTTTAAGACAACAGTTAAGTTTGCTGTATTGATTGACTCTTCATTTCACAAAAGATTTCTCTAGCATGCAATGCTGTTTGATAGTATTTTACCTGTAGACCTACTTTCAAAATTGGAGTTAATCCTCTTTAACCCTGCTGCTGCTTTATCACCTAAGTTTATGTCATATTCTAAATTCTTTATTTCAACAGTATTCACAGCATCTTCACCAGGAATAGATTTCATCTCATCTCAAGAAATCATTTCCTTTGCTCATCCATAAGAAGCCACTTCTCATCCATTCAAGATCTTGAGATTGCAGCAGTTGTCACAGCAGGCTTTTTTTTTTCTTTTTTTTGAGACAGGATCTCACTCTGTCACTCAGGCTGGAGTACAGTGGTGTGATCTTGGCTCACTGCAACCTCCGCCTCCGGGGTTCAAGCAATTCTCCCACCACAGCCTCCCAAGTAGCTGGGACTACAGATGCGTACCACATCTGGCTAATTTTTGTATTTTTTGTAGAGACAGGGTTCACCACGTTGGCCAGATTGATCTCGAACTCCCGACCTCAAGTGATCTGCCCACCGTGGCCTCCCAATGCTAGGATTACAGGCGTGAGCCACTGTACCCAGCCAGGCTTCACATCTAATTCTCTCTCTTGTTATTTCCACCACATCTGCAGTTCCTTCCTCCAAAGTGAAGTCGCCACCTGCATTATTAGCCCCTAACAAGTCGCCCATCCTTTAAAACTTTGAAGCCAGGCATTGACCTCCTCTCTAGCTCTGAAAGTCCTAGATGGCATCTTCTTCCAAAAAAAGGCTGTTTCGTGTGCATTGAAAATCTGTGTAGTGTAGCCACCTTCATCGGTGATCTTGGGCAGAGCTGGGTGATCTGCTGCAGTTTCTACACAAGCACTTGCTTCTTCACCTGCCACTTTTTTGAAGAGAGCTTCTTTCCTCACACTTCGTTAACCAGTGTCTGCGAGCTTCACAGTTTTCTGCTGTAGCTTCCTTACCTCTCTCAACCTTTATAAAATTGAAGACAGTTAGGGCTTTGCTCTGGATAAGCCTTTGGGTTAAGGGAATATTGTGGCTGGTTTGATCTTTATCCAGAAAACTCAAACTTTCTCCATATCAGTAGTAAGACTCACTTTCTTATTTATGTGTTCACTGGAGTAGCACTTTTAATTTCAAGAACTTTTCCTTTGCATTCACAACTTGGCTAAGCATTTAATGCAAGAGGCCTAGCTTTGGCCCATGTCAGCTTTTGACATGGCTTCCTCACTAAGCTCTTTTTACTTATTTAATTTTGAGACGGAGTTTCACCCTTGTTGCCCAGGCTGGAGGGCAATGGTGCGATCTCGGCTTATCACAACCTCTGCCTCCCAGGTTCAAGCAATTCTCCTGCCTCAGCCTCCCAAGTAGCTGGGACCACAGGAATTTGCCACCATGCCCGGCTTTTTTTTTTTTTTTTGTATTTTTAGTAGAGACAGGGTTTTTCCATTTGGGTCAGGCTGGTCTCGAACTCCCGACCTCAGGTGATCCGCCTGCCTCAGCCTCCCAAAGTGCTGGGATTACGGGTGTGAGCCACCGTGCTCACACCAAGCTCTTAATCATTTCTAGCTTTTAATTTAAAGTGAGAGACTTGCCACTCTTCCTTTCACTTGAACACTTAGAGGCCATCGATAGTGTTATTAATTGGCCTAATTTCAATACTGTTGTCTCAGGGAATAGGGAGGCCTGAAGAGAAGGAGAGAGACAGGGGCCAGTGAGAGGAGCAGTCAGAACACATACATTTATCAATTAAGTTCATTGTCTTATATGGGTGCAGTTTGTGGCACCCCAAAGCAATTATAAAAGTAACATCAAAGATCACCACAGCAGATAAAGCAATGAAAACATTTGAAATATTGTGAGAACTAGCAAAACGTTAACAGAGAGACACACCCTGTTGGGAAAATGGCACAGACAGATTTGCTTGACACAAAGTTGCCACAAACCTTCAATCTGTAAAAAATGCATCTGTGAAGCACAATAAATCAGGTGCAATAAAATGAGGTATGCCTGTATAAGGGAGGAAATGTATAGGTTATATGCAAATATTATACCATTTTATATAAGAGATGAGCATCTGCAGATTTTGGTATCTGCAGAGGGTCTTGGAACCAATCCATCATGGATACTGAGGAACGACTGTACTGTGTTTATGGGTTAGAAGACTCACTATTGTTAAGATATTGTTAAATTTTCTCCAATTTGATCTATAGGTTCAATACAACCCCAATCAAAATCTCAGTAAACTTTCTTGTAGATATTGACAAACTAATTCTAAAATTTATACGGAAAAGCGAAGGAACTAAAACAGTCAATTTTAAAAAGAACAATGTTGGAGGATTCACATTGCTTGATTTCAAGACTTATTCGAAAGGTACAGTAATCAACACAGTATGGTAATGGGCAAAACGAAAGATATAGTTTAATGGAACAATAGAGACCCAAACAAATAGTCAACTGTGTTTGGATGGAAGTACAAAGGCATTTCAACAGAGAAAGGACAATCTTCAACAAATAGTGCTAGAAAAATTGGATATTCAAACACACCAAAAAAAACACTTTAACTTCCTCATGGCTTGTACAAAAAGTGACTCAAAATTCATCATAGAGCTAAATGTAAAATGTAAAACTATAAAACTTGTAGAAGAAAATATGAAGAAGTTCTGCATGATCTTGTGTTTGGAAATGAATTTTCAGATAAAGCATCAAAAGCACAATCCATACAAGTTAAAGCTAAATTAGACTTTATCAAAATTAAAAACTTTTGCTCTGCAAAAGATACTCTTAAAATGATGAAAAGATAAAATACAGACTGAGAAAATATTTGCAAATCACATATTTTATGAGGAACTTGTATCCAGAATAAATCTTATAATTCTCAAAATAAGAAAAACAATCCAGTTTAAAAAATAAGATTTTGTATATATTTCTCAGAGATATACTCTGAAAAATATATGAAAAGATGCTCCATGTTATTAAACATTAGAGTAATGCAAATTAATACCACAATGATATATCACTACACACCTATTAGTGTGGCTTAAATTAAAAAGTTGACAATACCAAGTGCTGACAAGGATGCAGAGTGACAGTCATTCACTGCAGGTGGAAATGCAAAAAATAAAGCCCCTTTGGAAAAGTTTTTTACAGAGTTAAACATACACTTACCTTATGACCCAGTAATCATACTCCTAGGTATTTCACCAAATGAACTGAAAACAAAACCTGTATATGAATATTTATTTGAAGCAGCTTTATTCATAATCACCAAAAACTTGAAACAACCCAGATGCCTACAACAGAGGAATGGATAAACTGTGATACATCTATGCAATGGGATGCCACTCACAAATAAGGAAAAACGAACTCTGATTCACACAACATAGATGAACTTTAAATGCACTTTCCTATGTGAAAAAGCCAGATCCAAAAGGCTACATATATATATATATATTTTAAATTAAACGTCAGGGGAAGTGCAAATGCATATTATATGCCGTCATTTTTAAGATTCTGGAAAAGGTAAAACTAAAGGATAGAAAACAGATTAGTGGTTACCAATGGTTGAGATGATGAAAGCAGTTGACCGTGAAGGGGTTAGATCTACCACTGTGGTGGTAGATCCATGAGTTCACATTTGTCAAAACCCAGACTGTGCACTATAAAGAGTGACCCTGAATGCACATTAAAATAGAATCAACCAAGATACTGGGAGGATTACAATATGGAATGCAGGTGGCAATGAGTCTAACTGTATTATAAATATATGACATAACCCTATTCAAAGAGGTAGGTAAGAAAGGGACCGACTTAAGTAACTGGAAAATGGTGTTTTGACCAGATACTGTAAGGCTACGGCGCAAAAAGAACTATATACACGTTGCTAAATTTGCAATTCTGAAACTACGTTTATATTAGGATTGAACAAATAAGTAAATATAGATAATGGGAACCAGGTCTGTGTCAGAAAAAGCAGTTGAAAGTGAGAAGTGAATGTGAGAATGAATCCTGTGGCGCTGGATTGGTGTCAGAGAAATTAGTATGAAGTCGTGTTTATGTTCACCTATCTAGACTGACAAATGCAGAAACATCTGTAGATACGTACGTACATGGGTTGATAAGACATACACAGATCCCCCTAGCTCCATTCACTGAGAGGGCCTGTAATGTGCATAGCATCCAAATATTCCCCCAAATATTAATTACTCTGGTAATTTTAACAGCTGCCCCTGAATTCTTTAATCCTCCTCCCTCCTAGAGTGTTTACATTCTCTACCCTTTAATATAGGCTGGGCTTAATCACTCACTTTTAGCAGACTGAGGAAAAGGACAGAGAGCAAATTCACAAAGAAGAATGTGGCAAGCACAGCCTTCAGCAAATGATCGGAGTGGAACATCCTGCTGGTGCCATGCACCATCTGACATGATGTGATGGGAAGGCACCTGACTACTGTCATATTCCTCCTCAAAACCAGAACCTCAGTCTAATGAGAAAACACCAGACAAACCCAAATTATGGGACATATACAGAATACTTGGCCACTACTCTTCAAAAGTATCCAGGTCATGAGAGACAAGGAAAGACTCAATATCTGGTCAGAGATATGAGGAGACTAAGGGGACTTGATGAGTAAATGCAATGTGGTATCCTGGGATGGACGGCTCCTAGGGCAGAAAACAGAGTGGAAAATGGGAGATCTGAATCAAGTCTATAGCATAGTGAAGAGCACCACTGTCAATGGTTAATTTCTTAGTCTTGCTGAAGGTTACCATGGTTATGTGAGATCACATTAGAGGCATGTGGGTGAAGGGTATATGAAAACGTTCTGTACTCTCTTTGCAACCCTCCTGCAAAACAAAGTTATTTCCAAAGGAAACTACAGAAGAACATATTTACAGGTAATGGACTTAAATTTAAATATTATTAAAAGGGACCCAGACATAACTGAAGTTCATTGCTGGGTGGTGACAAATACCCATAAATAATTAAGTATAAATAGCAGAGAAAAAATTCAAAAGAACAGAAACAGTCAGTCAGCACTTACAGGTTCCATTCTATTTCAGTGATGTACAGGAGTAATTCAGCTCCTTTAGGTCCATGTTCATACTTGTCAGAATATAGACTATTTCTAACCACTATTGATCTGTCTGTGCAAAGGTACTATGAAAAACTTCGTATACACTTTTTTTTTTTGAGATGGAGTCTAATTCTCTCACTCAGGCTGGAGTGCAGTGGCGCAATCTCAGCTCACTGCAGCCTCCGCCTCCCAGGTTCAAGTGATTCTCCTGCCTCAGCCTCCCAAGTAGCTGGGACTACAGGTACATGTCACCATACCCAGCTAATTTTTGTATTTTCAGTAGAGACAGAGTTTCACCATGTTGGCCAGGCTGGTCTTGAATTCCTGAGCTCAGGTAATCTGCCCACCTCGACCTCCCAAAGTGTGGAGATTACAGGCGTGAGCCACCGCACCTGGCCATAAACTTACTATGAGTGATTATGGCCTCGGTCATGGCTTTAAAAATAAATTAAAGTCTATTACCTGAGCATTCTGAGCCTCAAAGGGACACTGGCTCCACATCCTGCCAAGTGTGCTTCCTGAGGGGGAGTATGGAGATGGAAAGCAGCGCAGAGGCTGATGACCCCTCTTCATTCAGAAACTTTGTCTCAACCTCCCCGGTCTCCATATGACTCAAGGGTATGACTATTCACAGATGATCGCTGCTTTAACTCTGCTTGATCATAGTCCACATTTCTGACAACAGGAGTTTCTAGGAAATAAATTATCTCTTAAAAAATCCATTGTTGCTGGGCATGGTGGCTCACGCCTGTAATCCCAGCACTTTGGAAGGCCGAGGCGGGCAGACCACCTGAGGTCGGGAGTTCAAGACCAGCCTGACCAACATGGAGAAACCCTGTCGCTCCTAAAAACACAAAAAATTAGCCGGGCATGGTAGTGCATGCCTTTAATCCCAGCTACTTGGGAGGCTGAGGCAGGAGAATCACTTGAACTCAGGAGGCGGAGGTTGCGGTGAGCCAAGATCGTGCCATTGCACTCCAGCTTGGGCAACAACAACACAACTCCATCTCAAAAAAAAAAAAAAATCCATGGTTTTATTTCCACAATTGCTTATTTTATTAAAGAAACAATACAATTTAACAAAAAGTGTTTATTAAAGGGGAAAATATATAATAATATATTTAAGGCACATGACAAACCTTCGGCATTAAATTGCAAGAAAAAAGAAATACAAATTATAACAGTAAATTTCAGAATCTGTTTCTTTAGTCCAAATAGTTTTTTTAAAAACACTTTCAAAAGCACCAGCGGTTTACTGAAATAAGCACATCATGGCTTGGTGTCTCCGTGTGAGAGCAGCTGCTGCCTGGTGTACTCCCAAATCAGCAGGGCTCCGCTCACGTGGACATTCAGTGAGCGGATAATGCCCTGCTGAGGAATTTCCACACAAACGTCCAACTGCTGGATCAGATTTGCTGGAATTCCCTCACGTTCATTTCTGAGGAAGAAAATGGAAGAAAAGTTAGTTTTCCTGTATAACAATTTTTCTCTATGATATTCTTTTTATTTTTTATTTATTTTTCTCTTCGATATTCTGAATGTTACTAAAAGAGACATTAACAAATGAAGTAAATCTGTGGTACCAGGAAATAAATAAGAGTGTAAGAAAAAGACTGATGGGTCAATTCTGTGTTCACCTGACCATGCCAGAAAGATGAAATAAAAAGGAAAACCCAGGGGGCTTCTTATAAATATTATAAATCAAAGAGAAGTGCAGGTATGAGCAGTAGTCTAGATAAATTGTAAAACAGAAAGGTAACATCTTCCTAAACAGGCATGGTGGTTCATGCCTGTAATCCCCACCACTTTGGGATGCTGAGGAGGGCGGATCACTTGAAGTCAGGGGTTTGAGACCAGCCTGGCCAACACGGTGAAACTCTGGGTCTGGTGGAGCACACCTGTAATCCCAGCTACTTGGGAGGCTGAGGCCCAAAAATCACTTGAGCCTGTGAGACAGAGGTTTCAGTGAGCCGAGATCGTGCCACTGCACTCCAGCCTGGGCTACAGAGTGAAATTCCATATCAAAAAAAAAAAAAAAAAAAAGAAAGAAAAGAAAAGAAAGGTAACATCTTCCAGTAGTCTGGGGTTCAGAGAATATACTAAGGAAAAGAGAAGCTTCTTACCCCAACAAGAGTAGAGATTTCTCAGGAAAGCAATATTGGGTTAGGTCTAAACTTCTGGCAGTTTGTTCCACTCCAATGATGGTATAACCTTCTGTTTTCTTCTGCTGCAGATAATCAATTAGCTGAGGCGGTTTTACCTGAATATTAGTTTAAATAGAACATAACGTTCATTCAGTTACAGCCCTGCTTGTTGTGAATTAGCTAAAAAATTATTAACCTAAACTTGTTATGTCTTTTTAAAAGAAAATGGACAGAACTACACATTATAAAAAAGAACTCTCCCAAGATGATATAAATTTCTAAGAATTATTCCTAAATCAAGAGTGAGCTGTAACAGGATACATTTTACTGAACAGAATTCTGTATTATTGATGATTTCTAAATATGACCTATAAAAAAATAAGTAGAAAAACAGAAGTGAGCTGTATTTTACTTTTAAGCATTGTTCTTAAATGATTAAAGACAGCACTACTATAAATTAAGCAAAATAACTAATACACAAAGATAGAGCACTACAAAATATTTTTACAAACTTTTTAAACTTTTATTTTAGGTTCGCGGGTACATGTGCAGGTTTGTTATAAGAACTTTAATAATAAATTATTTTCCACCCACCTCCACTAAAGGAAGCCACTGTTCTGCAGAGACACTGAGGTACTGGAACTGTTTGTCACTGATACACTGAAGACTGCCAACAACGAGCACGGAAGCCCCAAACACCTCGCAGGTCCTGCACAGTCCTGCACAGAACACCTGGAGTCACTACAGTTGTTTCCAGCGCAATGCTAAACTCATCAACTCCCATACATTCCTTTGAAGCTCCCATGGCAGCAGATTAATTAAAAAATATTTAAGACTAAAAGAGTTTAGGCAAGCTCCTGGAAATCTACAACTTTACCTCCTAAATTGGTTGGTTTGTCAATGAGCGAGGCCACAACTATTAGTCTACTAATTGACTTTCCAAGTCTGGCAGCACGATCCCGAAACAGGAGCTCCAGGTCTAACTCAGGAACACGATTGTTCCATGGGATAATCTTCTTCTGAACGTCAGTCCACTCTGCTTGGTTATCTGCTTCAACCAAATTAGTACCTGTGAAGGAAAAGAAAACAATCCCACATATAAATAAATCTGAATCTATCTCTATATATTTATACATGTATAGGTTTTTTTTAATAATTTGAAATAACTTAGAATGAGATTTAACAAAGCATTAACTAAAAAACTTTACTTGGATTCAGACACAATTGCCATTTTTAGTAGTCGTTTTAAGTTTTCAAATTCAGCTCTACTAACTAATATACTGTGATACTTCATGAAAACATAAGATACACATTTTGTCACATTTTAGCATATCTGAAATTGAGACACGTCTTAGAATCCAGATTATCATAGTTTGGTAACATTTTTTTCCTTGGAGGTACATAAAATAATGGTTTATCTTACAAACAATAGAAGATTAGGATTTTCTGTGGAAAGAGTTTCTGAAAACAATATAATAAAATATCTAAAATAATTTTATAAGTGATCGGAGGAACTCTTCTAACGTGATGTTGTATAAAGCAGTTATCTCTTGACTAAACTGATGAGTACACAGAACGTCATTAGCCTATTTCACTGCAGTGTTTCGATCTCTGTAGCACAGGAATGAGACTCTATTGCTGAAGCTCTTCCTCAACTCTGTCCTACTCCAAACTGCTTTCTGAGCAATCAAGGAGCACTTCGTTCACTTAGGATAGGACAGACATGCAAATAATTGTAACACAGTACAACAGTGAAGGTAACGCTCACACAGAAAGGGATTACTAATGTCTAGGGGAAGGAAAGGCAAAGAGTAAGATCCAGGAAGGCTCATGGGAAGGAAGGTAGAAGTCTGCAAAGCAGACAGTAGATACAGCATGTGCACAGGCATGGGATGTGGGGAGCAACATGGTTCAGGCAGCAGCAAGTACCTTGGTTTAGTGCACAGCCTACAATGGAGTTGGAAGGAGATGGCTCAGATCAAAGAGCTTTGCATATAATGATAAAGAATTTATTCTACTGACCAGGCACAGTGGCTCACGCCTGTAATCCCAGCACTCTTTGGAGGCCGAGGCAGGAGGATCACCTGAGGTCAAGAGTTTAAGGCCAGCCTGGCCAACATGACAAAACTCCATCTCTACTAAAAATACCAACATTAGCCAGGCGTGGTGGTAGACCCCTGTAATCCCAGCTACTCAGGAGGCTGAGGCATGAGAATCGCTTGAACCCGGGAGGCAGAGGTTGCAGTGAGCTGAGATGGTGCCACTGCACTTCAGCCTGCAGCCTGAGAGACAGAGTGAGACTCCATCTCGAAAAAAAAAAAAAAGAGAATTTATTCTACAGATAAAAGCCATTAAAGGATTTTAAGAAGGGGAGTTAACAGTACTGCTGTGTGTTTTAGAGAAATCTCTTTTACTAGCTATGTCGAAGCTAGAAAACCATTAAGAGGCTTTTGTACTAGTCCAGGTAAAGAGAATGCCACTCTAAATTAAGAAAAGGCAATACGGGCTAAAAAAGAGGACAACAGGACAAGAACGACTTCTACTACCAGGCACTCTATTAGGTATGTGTTCACTCCTCTGTAAGAACGTGAGCTCCGTGAGGCAAAGACTTGGTCTCAAGTATAGCATGTAGAAGGCAATCAATCAATCTTTGCTGAATGAATAAATTTAGGACAGTATGTCTTAAAACACATTAGTGAATCATCCAGAGGCTTGACAAAAAATTGCATTTTCCCAGAATTCTTCTCCAGAGATACCGAATTAAACTAAGGGTGGTTCCAGACCCATAATTGGCCTTTTCAACAAGTCACATGTGAGTCCTAAAAACATGAAGAGTTTCGAGAAGCACCAATGTCAGGGGCAAGTGAGGGACTCATTGAGTGAGAAGAGCCAGAGTGGGGAGGAAAGTCAGGATGGCGAGAGACTGGCAAACACGTGGCACAGAAAGGGCAGGTGTGATCCGAGGGGCAGCGTCCATCTGTCCACTCAGACTGTGTAAAGGAAACTGAAAGAAAATTTCTAATTTCCTGGAAGAAGTTTCAAAGGTGGTTATGGGTTGGAGAGCCAGAATTAGGCTAAAATGTGAGTGACAGACAGGAAGGTGGACTACAACTACTACAAGGTTAGCTGTGATTTTTAAATTGAGTTAGGGAACTTGATCCTTGGGTTTTAGGACAGCTTGACTGTGAAGGGAAAGAGGAGGAGGAGGAAGAGAAGAACGTGGGTACCAGAGGAAGCCGAAGGGAAGGAGTCCGGGTACAGGGAAGGGTGAGGCAGAGGAGAAGGGATAACACAGGAAGTGGCGTGCAACCAACCAAGAGGGGACTAGAATCAAGAGCTATGGTTTAGTCCCAAAGAGGACAAAAAAAGAGATTTCCTCATTTGGTCCTTTTGGAAATTTTTATTTTTACAGAAATATACAGTAGAAAAGCAATGAGTATTAATGAACAATCCTACTTAAGACTTAAGAGAGAGACCACTGGCCATCAGCATTATATAAACAGATCAGGCTTTCTTTGGCTTTTTTTTTTTTTAATAGCAAAGTTAACTTTCAACTAAAAGTGTCAGTCAAAGTTACATCATACTTTTTCACTGTCTTTTTCCTAAGTGGAAAGGCAGAGTTCCCATGTTAATGAAAGTGAGATTATTAACTACCTGTCCTAAGTAACTTAAATCAAAAAAAGATCTAACCAGACCAACAAGGGGAATAAAAATAAAACAAAAATTCTTTTTTACCTATGTCCTGCTGATACCAGTCACCTGGTTTTAGTTTACTAAGTTGAGTTTGGGAAAGGTACCACTGAAATCCCGCATCTAAAGGAACATCAGTGAATCTGGTAAATTTATCAATGGTGATCCATTCATCTTCAATGAGGCCTGAAAGGCGTGGAAGGATGTAAAATATGGTCTGAAAAGAGAATTATAAAATCTAAATTTCTTCCTTTAAAAATAACAAAGAAATATACAACACACTTAAAACACAACTCAATTATTAATGATATATTCTCCCAACTATATCTGATCAAATTACATACTTTCATTTATATCTTATAGCAACTATCTATATATATTTCTCATCTTCTCTAAGAAATTAATTTAGGGAATCTCTGAGAGGAGGCAGAACTTGTACTCCGATACTTCTAGCTGTGTGTAATAAACCAGTGCATGCCTAATAAAAACAGTGTTTCGGAAGTAATCAATTCTAATGATGGACAGTATTTGGATAAGTGCAATTTACTGATAACTAAATACCTCCAAAGGCAATCAAGTTGAAGCTCTTTTCATGACAAGTCTTTCACTCTCATAAGCGTTAGATAAATTCAGAATCTGAATTCTGGTTTGACTAATATAATTAGTTGTGTGATGTTAGGCAAGTGATCCAGCCTTTCTTGGCTTCAACTTCCTCATTTGTAAAATGAGGATAAAATCAGATTGCAACAGCATATTAAAGTGTCTTGTGAAAACGGCATAGTCTGATACCACTATAAATAATCCTCACATAAGCCATCCTCCTTTTCCTTTTTTTTTGGAGACAGAGTTTCACTCTTGTTGCCCAGGCTGGAGTGCAATGGCGCGATCTTGGCTCACCGCAATCTCCACCTCCCAGGTTCAAGCGATTCCCCTGCCTCAGCCTCCCGAGTAGCTGGGATTCCAGGCATGCGCCACCACGCCTGCCTAATTTCGTATTTTTAGTAGAGACAGGGTTTCTCCATGTTGGTCAGGCTGGTCTTGAACTCCTGACCTCAGGTGATCCGCCTGCCTCGGCCTCCCAAAGTGCTAGGATTATAGGCGTGAGCCACCGCGCCCGGCCCTCCTTTGCTTTTCTTACCTACTAAAAGAACTGAACCAGAAAATGACCAACAGTGAAAAGTACATAGGAAGCAGAGGTCCAAGTAACAGGAAACTTAAAAATGAAACAATACACTGAACAGCATGCACATGTGTTCATGACAGGTTTGAGAATGAATATGGTTTTCTTCATGCTAGCTGTATCCGTGCAAACTTCAACTGTCCTAATGATCACGACTACATGCTGATTAGGGGGAGCACCAAGTACAGCTCCAAATACATGAAGAGACACAGTTCTTGTGAACAATTAAGTCCCATTATTTTATTTACGTACACAGATTTAATTCATCTCATTAATGGAGACTAAAACATACAACATATGAGAGTGAGGCGGTCAAAGGCAAGGATGAGGAGAGCAAGGAGGGAGGCAAAGCACTTACTCCTGTTGGAGAACTGAATAGGAAAAGGTAGACTTAACACTACAGGGTTACTAGAGGAGTCCTGCAGAAAGATACCAGACAAAGTATTCTGGACGCTAAAGAACACAGAGCAGAGCATGTTAAAATCTTTGAAAAATCCTAAATGATATTTGCAGTGAAGCAGCAGAAAATACACATTAGTGTTCTATGAGGCATATCTCACAATATATAGATCTATATTCTTTTAAAGACCAGTTTATTAGTAATCTTAGTAATCCACCAAAAGAACATGCTTATGCACAGTAGCTTAAGTTACCAATAACTTATAAGTTCTTCAGAGGGAAAGCCCTAGGTCAAATGATTTAAATTCAAGGGCGGCACATTATAATTAGAGTTGAAAAAGGGAGAAAACAACATAATTTATGCAATGTCTAATGATTTACATATTGAATTAATTTAAATGTTAATCACAGTAAACATGTTTATGGTTCTTAAAATTATATAAGCACATTTTGTTAGTCAGTGAGGTGATGCATCATTTGCTATACCATTTTCATTACCCAGAACCTAAAAAATGCCATTAACAAGAGTTTATCTTTTTGTTCTTTCATTAACAATGGGCTTCAGTACAATAAAATCTCACCTGCACAAATGTTTTCACTCATTTCCTTTTAATGTCAGAACAGATTTCTGTTTAGAGTTAAATAGTCCCTTCCATTGTTTACAAGCCAGACACAGCCTGAGAAATAGAAAGTGAAAATGACTAGCCAATTTTCACTGCTTAAGAGTGAAATGAAAGCAAGTCATCTGCATAAACTGACAAACTTAAAACTTTAAAATGTTAAGGTGATGTTTGTAAGCAAGAAAAAAGATTTACCCTAATCATAACCTTTCAACAAAAGCAGAGAGGAAGCATCAGGATTAAAGATACAGCAGAGAATTTTCAAATGATATTCTCCGCTCACCTCTAGACAATAATCCTCGAGTGGGTGAAATGTTGCAAAAAAGAAATGCTCCTGGATGCGCTGCCAATTCTTCTTGGCATTCCTAAGGATTAAAAATAAGGTATGAGCCACAGACAAATGAAACAACTCTGGTGAGGGAGAATCAATTAGGTATCTTAAAGAGGGGCTGCAGAGTTGAGAAGGAACAGAAAATTTTGAGAACTTTATCCTAAGATTTATACACACCTCCAACACATACTTTAAAAACTGACACTAAATTTCAGATTGAAATGGAACCTTAAACCTATGTCTGGCAGTAAACTCTTTTTTCCCCCGGAGAGAAAAACATTACATAAAAGTCCCTTTTTCTGCTCCAAAGACTCACAGCACACAGCCAAACTGTACCCACTTTCACAAACCAGACAAATTTACTATGAGCAGGGTTTAAATTTTTAAAACATCTGTTGTCAAGTTTACGATTTAAAAGGCAAAAAAGGTAGGAATAAAAATTATACAACATGACAGGCAGGTTTCAGATGAAATTCATGATCATCAACCCATAAACTAAGCAGCAATTTCAAGATATTTTTCTGGCAAGATCACTCTCCTGCTCTGGCCAATGTATCCACTCCCCCGGAGTTCCTATTCCTTCCCCGACCCTCTCACTATCAGCAGACAGCCATGCCTCACACATCACGGGAAACAGGAGTGAGAGATCTTCTTCTTCCTGCCACCTACTTACCCACCTATCCTCTTTCTCCTTCACTTTCAAGAGTGTCTCTTCAAAGGGCAATACCCTCTCAACTGATCCCATTCCCCTGAGTTTTGCCCATCTCCCCCCAACTTCTGCATCTCCCTTCTTCTCTATTCTAGCCTTTCCTTCAGCCTTTTCAAAACGGCTTTTATATCTAATCTTAAAAAAACAATACCAAACCTTATTAAAGTGTCCATCAGTAGTAGACTCAAGAGATAACTTAAGGCACAGCTATACAGTGGAATATTAGGTACCTGTTAAAAGAAGAGTCAGTTTACTGGGGTTTCAGCTTTGGTGAGAGAAGGGAGGAATAAGACTGTCTCATTTTTATTTGATGCCTTTCCACACTGTTCAACTTCCTATCTATGAATATCACTTAAAAACAACTAATGTGGCCGGGTGCAGTGGCTCACGCCTGTAATTCCAGCACTTTGGGAGACCAAGATGGGCGGATCACCTGAGGTCGGGAGTTCAAGACTAGCCTGACCAACAGGGAGTAACTCCATCTCTACTAAAAACACAAAATTAGCCAGATGTGGTGGTGCATGCCTGTAATCCCAGCTACTTCAGAGGCTGAGGCAGGAGAATCGCTTGAACCCAGGAGGCGGAAGTTGCAGTGAGCCAAGATAAGGCAACTGCACTCCAGCCTGGGCAACAAGAGCAAAAACACTCCATCTCAAAAAAAAAAAAAAAAAAAAAAAACCAACTAAGGTTACCAAAAATGAAACAGAAGCCCTCTTTGACAGCACATCCACAACTAGCTGTTGAACTTTCAAATACATTTTTTGAGAGAATTTTCTAAATAAGTTGGCTATGCCTTACCTTCCTCATCACCTATTTTTTGAAAAATTAAAGATAAAATTTTTTAAATATTCCAAATATTCAGGTACAAAAACTTATAGACACCAATAAACCTACCACTCTGACGTAATATATGTTAATATATTATCCTATCCACATTTGGACTTCTTTTTTTTTCTTTTTTGAGACAGGGTCTCACTCTGTTGCCCAGGCTGGAGTGCGGTGGTGTGATCTCAGGTCACTGTAGCCTCAACTTCTTGGGTTCAAGTGATTCTCCCACCTCAGCCTCCCCAGGAGCTGGGACTACAGGTGCATGCCACCAACCGGCTAACGTGTTGCCACCACCGGGCTAATATATGTGTGTGTGTGTGTGTGTGTGTGTGTGAGAGAGAGAGAGAGACTTTGCCACATTGCCACCACCTGGCTTACATGTGTGTGTCTGTGTGTGTGGGTTTTTGCCACCACCCAGCTAACGTGTGTGTGTGTGTGTGTGTGTGTGTGTGTGTGTGTGATTTTGCCACGTTGCCCAGGCTGATCTCGAACTTCTGGGTACAAGCAATCCACTCACCTCAGCCTCCCAAAGTGCTGGGATTACAGGCGAGAGTCACTGCACCTGGCCCCTTCTTGGATCTACTTTAATTCGGTTTCAATCCCCCGACTATGCTACCAAATGGCTTTTGATAAATCCAGTTAAATGCTTTAGTCTCTTATTTACCTTACCTCAAAGCCTGTCCATTTCTCCGTCCCTCTACTAATCTCACACTAATCTCAATCACAATTTTCCTCCCACTCTCTCTTGCTCACCTACGATCTGGTCTTCACACTTCAAATAATGCAAAAGCAAACTGGATAATGTCATTCTCAAGTTTAACTTTTTGCTGGCTTCCGAATTCATTTAACATCAATCCAAGCCCAGTGCTGGCCCACTCCATCTTGTGACTACTCTATTCTCTCCATCAGTCAGACCAGCCTTGCTTGAATTAAAGCACTGGGCAAATCAAGTGGGGCTGGGAGTTCCCAAACTGCACAGAAATGTCTTTCCTTCACTCTTCATTGACCTAGTTCCTATTCATGCTTCAGATTTAAATGTAAACATAATGTAAATGTGCAAAAATCACAAGCATTCCTATACACCAGTAACAGACAAACAGAGAGCTAAATCATGAGCAAACTCCCATTCACAATCACTACAAAGAGAATTAAATGCCTAGGAATACAACTAACAAAGGATGTGAAGGACCTCTTCAAGGAGAACTACAAACCACTGCTCAATGAAATAAGAGAGGACACAAACAGATGGAAAAACATTCCATGCTCATGGTTAGGAAGAATCAATATCATGAAAATAGCCATACTGCCCAAAGTAATTTATAGATTCAATGCTATCCCCCATCAAGCTATCATTGACCTTCTTCACAGAACTGGAAAAAAACCTTAAACTTCATATGGAACCAAAAGAGAGCCTGCATAGCCAAGACAATCCTAAGCAAAAAGAACAAAGCTGGAGGCATCACGCTACCTGACTTCAAACTATACTACAAGGCTACAGTAATCAAAACAGCATGGTACTGGTACCAAAACAGAGATATAAACCAATGGAACAAAACGCAGGCCTCGGAGTAACGCCACACATCTACAACTATCTGATCTTTGACAAACATGACAAAAACAAGCAATGGGAAAAGGATTCTCTGGTGCTGGCCATGTGCAGAAAGCTGAAACTGGACCCCTTCCTTATACCTTACACAAAAATTAATTCCAGATGTATTAAAGATTTAAACATAAGACCTAACACCCCCTCCATGTCACCTGCTTGATACCGAGCTTCCACGTATGATTTTGTTTGGGGAATTGGAGAGTTCTCATAGAAAAGAAAGAGAAAAGCCTTTAGCTATAACTAATATTGAGAGGTTAAGAGCATGTCTTTAAAGTCAGGTCCTGTCACTTCTAAGCAGTCTTCATACAACAGAGGAGGATGACATTTAGCTATACTGAAGAGAAACACCTAAAAGTATGTAAAAGATTACTTGCACAATAAAAGATTGAGGATAAAAGGGCAATAAGAGGTCAAGGTGGAGCTGACAATTAACTGTAATTAACTACACCCCATAGTGAGCTGCTTATGCCTGGCCCAGTCCAAGCCCTCAGTGCTCCAGGACGGCAGAACAAGGATGTGGAACGAGGAGAAGCTGATGTGGCATGGGCACCGCCCCTCCCTGTGGGCCCTGCTGGAGGGTGACGAGGATGAAGAGGGCCACGAGGGCTCCTTACCCTGCTCCATGCATGCTTTCCACTTGATGGAGGCTGGATTCAATCACAGGGGTCAGGGCATCAAATTCTTCAACACGTAACTCTTTACACACGGTCCAGAGTTTCTTAAGAGCAACTAAAGCATACAGTCGAACACTGAAATTGTGATTGAAGCACCACTGCAGCACAACAATAAGGGCTTGCTTCAGAATTAGTTTCTGAAAAGAAAGGTGAAAAATTCTTCAAAACACAGCCATTTTACCCTTACTTGTATGACACAAAAATGTATCAGAATGATAAAACTGCTCCTAGTATTACTTCTTTCACTGGCATTGCTACCAGGGCCTCTCATTCTTCTCTCCCTGGACAAATTAGGTGCACTGGCATTTGCAATTTTCTCAAGGAAAAAAAAAACATTCTCCCAGCTCTAGTATTCATTAATGCTGCAGTACATTTCCCCCCCCATACTCTAGTACCTGGCTTAACTTGAAAAAAGTACATTTTATGCTAACCATTATACCACCACGGTGTTTTTCAAACGGAGCCTCCATCACTTATTATCTTAATTTGTGCTGAAAAAGTCAGAAATATTCTTCAAGAGTCCCACTTTCGGCAGCTTGAAAATGCTCCTAGAGCAAGATATCACACAAAGTGCTGTCTTCCTCCTTGCCACTGATTTCTGAGCTACTCTGCCTTCCCTAATGGTGATCCTGGATCCACACAGTACTGAGTAACGGCAGGAAAATTAAGAAGTGGGGGGGAAAATAATAAAACTGTTTCAATTTCCCTGTAGTCTTTTCCTGTGAACTTCAGTCTTCACAGCCCAGAGATTTCACACAATCCCTTGCTTTCTAAAATCACGTGACTCTAAATAGATAATTGAAAGTCAAAGGAAGTGCCATATGTTAATGAAGGAATCAGACAGATCCAAACTTTTAAGAAAATATCAGAAGCTATTTTGATGCTCCTACCAAATGTACTTCTCCCCTAAGGCTCATGTGGAAATGCTCACCAGGCTGCTCCTAGTAGCCCAGTTTCTACTGATCAAATAAAAGCATCCATATTCAAAGAATAGTTTACCAAAGGCATCAGTATGGCTGATAACACACTTCAGTTACCCAAAGTTTTTCTGAGAAAGATAAAAACAGATATAAATAATCCTCTTTCTCTCATTCCTTTACTCAACATGTCATCAACATTTACCAAAGGTCAGTGACTGCACTGCCAACATCACAACATGTGATGTTATGATACACCCTGGTTCTTGTCCACAATTCCTGGCTTGTAACTTCCACAGTCCTTGTTACAGTCTTTTGTTATAACGATCCCATTTGGAAGGAAGTCACTCATGCAGCCCACATTGAAGGAGTGAGAAGTCATGCTCCCCCTCCTTCAGGGCAGAGCATTTATAAAAATCACTTGTAGTTTTTTTTACAAGAGATTTGTCTAGTCCATCCCTTCTTTTTTTTTTTCTTTGAGATGGAGTCTCGCTCTGTCACCCAGGCTGGAGTGTAATGGCACAACCTCAGCTCACTGCAAACTCTGCCTCCCGGATTCAAGCAATTCTCCTGCCTCACCTTCCTGAGTAGCTGGGATTATAGGCACCCGCCACCATGTCTGGTTAATTTTTGTATTTTTATTAGAGACAGGGTTTCACCATGTTGGCCAGGCTGGTCTCGAACCCCTGACCTCAAGTGATCTGCCTGCCTTGGCCTCTAAAAGTACTGGGATTACAGGCATGAGCCACTGCACCTAGACTCACTTATTGATTCAATCGTTTATTTATATCAGTGTGGGCTCAGGGATATTTATTTTATTCTTTGAGTTGTAATCCAGTACTGCTTTATTTTGTTGCTCACACTGTTTCAGCTTTAGCCACTGAGAGCACCTTCCCTCTGCACGCCCATCTCACATCACTGTGTGTATGTGTAAAGCTCTGCCTTGCTTTCTGACTCTACAAGATGCTCTAGGCTCATCTTGTATACCTTCTGCCCTAGTTCTAGAATCAGATTTCTCTAGGGATCCCTGGTTCCTTTTATTGGAGAATGGTGTTAGCAATCAAGATCCTGGAGCTAAGTATACATTACTCGTAAATGAAAAAAAAAAAACCCCACTACAATTCTCAATAGGGAAAACAGTGCTTCCTACAGAGGCTATACTCAAAAATGTTGATATTGCCAGTGATTGCTTGGCTATGGCTTTTGAGACTTAAATGATGCTTTCGTATATATCAGTGTAAAAAGCTCTGCTCCTGAATTCTCATGTTCTGCTCATGTTCATTATACAATGAACAAGCTGACAGGACAATACACAACTGTGAGCATACTTAAGAAAGGCTGTTTTTTTTTTCTCCTTTTTACTTTTACAGGAACACTTTGTGCTCTGACTTTGAAACCACCACTGCAAAACTGTAACCAAGGCAGTGAAATAGATCTGACCTAACCAACTCTATCTTGCTTCTAACCTCCAAGTTGTCCTTGTTCATTCCTGGGCATAGGTAACTTTGGGAAGCACTTAGTTCATAGTTTAAAACAGCCCTTTCCCAAAATGAACCTCTTTCTTGCCTAAAGACTAGACTGCCTTTGTAGGACTAATAAATTAGCCTCAAGATTAGAAATTATGGTTTAGGAGTCATGTAGCTGGAGGCTGCAAGATTCTGACCTTCCCTAAACTGCTCCTAATGTCAGTGCTTGAGATATTTTGCAAACCCTGCACTTGATGGATCAGCTGATACCACCCAGATTGATAAACGGATCCTGTAGCCCCCACCATGGAACTGACTTAGCACAAGAGGATGCCTCAACCCTATGATTTCATCTCCGACCCAATCAATCAACACCCTTGACTCACTGGCCTTCCCCCTCCCACCAAATTGTCCTTACAAATTCTGATCCCTTTATGCTCAGGGAGACTGATTTGAGTAATAATAAGACTCCAGTCTCCTGCACAAGCAGCTCTGCGTACTCTTTCTCTATTGCAATCCCTGTCTTGATAAATCAGCTCTGTTTAGGTGGCAGAAAGGTGAGCCCATTGGGCGGTTACAGCCTCTGTCGTGTTGACAATTGTTTTCAATCTCTAATTGCTCAGTACAGATCCCATATACAGGTTAAGTAAGACACTTTGAAGAAAACAGAAAGTCTTAAGTGATTGCTTCCAAGAAATCAACCTACATTTACCTAGGTAACAATGGACTTTATCAGAAATGAAGAGACTGACAAAATAAATCAGTTTGGCCTTTTCTTAGGTATGTTAAGTCTGTTTTTTTTTTTTCCTAAGGTGTTGAAATGGAAATTATTCCATTCTACTAATTGGTGTTCCTTTTCGGATGCTTTGAAAATAAAAAAATAAATCTAAAATATGTAGTATATGGCAAAGTACAAAAAGGGCTTGATGGAAAAATAACATGTTACTTTTTACCAGATCTAATATGAACATCTTCTAAGATAAATTCATTTTCAGAATGTGTCTAAACTATTCTTAGGCTATTGATCTACTCTGCAACAGGACAATGTCTGCTCTGTTTAGCTTTCGCAATAGATTGTAAGCAAATCTCTTTCCTGCACATATTTAAAACAGAAAGATAACATTTGATCTTGTCTGATGCCAGAGGCTTCTTGATCTTACGGAAAGTGTGAACAAGTTTTCCTGGAACTGTAACCCACTGCCATCTGGCTGATAGACACTGCAAGACACCATCAATTTAAAAATGTTATCATGATTTTAGAGGTTAAAATGTGGTGTGGAGAAAGGACTGTCTTAGAATGGATGAAACAAGTTAATAAAGAACATATCACTGTCTAAAAACTAGAACACTTTGAAAAACTCTAGGCCAGGAGCAGTGGCTCATGCCTGTAATCCCAGCACTTTGGGAGGCCAAGGCGGGTGGATCACGAGGTCCGGAGTTCGAGATCAGCCTGATCAACATAGTGAAACCTTGTCTCTCCTAAAAATACAAAAATTAGCCAGTGTGGTGCTGTGTGCCTGTAATCCCAGCTACTCAGGAGGTTGGCGCAGGAAAATTGCTTGAACCCGGGAGGCAGAGGTTGCAGTGAGGTGAGAGTGTGCCACTGCACTACAGCATGGGCAACAGAGCGAGACTCCGTGTCAAAAAAGAAAAGAAAAGAAAAATTCTAGGAAAGCTTATTTTCCCTTATATTTTTATGGCACTTTCAATACTTAATAACACTATCCCAATTAACT
The DNA here is from genome assembly GCA_036589455.1 of Ateles fusciceps. Taxonomy (NCBI): domain Eukaryota; kingdom Metazoa; phylum Chordata; class Mammalia; order Primates; family Atelidae; genus Ateles; species Ateles fusciceps. Next base: position 4,938,041 of record JAZHEH010002229.1, read on the forward strand.
TTTCTCCTAGAGTTTACAGTGTATCGGTACCTTCTTCTCAGTGGATATAATAATATAGAATCTTATTCCAAATCTTACCGGCAGGTTCTCCTAAATTCTTCAACAGTTGCCACAGTGATTAACCAAAATTAGTTATGATTTCTGCTTATCTGTGTGAGAACCCACTGGGGACATTGTTCTAAACCTGAGAAACTGTACTGCACACTGCAAATGATGACAGTCATTTTATATCACCTTCAGTTGCCCAACAGCTTTTAATAGTCTGGCCATAAGTTTCTTTGCATGAGTATTCATTAAATAACTACCATTTAGTTACAGAATGCAGTAAGGAAAGTCCTGTTTAAAGAATCCTAAGTAATCCCAATCCTAAGAATTATAAATAATTCTTAATTTTATACAAGTATCAACAAAAACTTACCCAGTAATTTGTCTATAAATTTGGTATGTACTCAAGCACACCTTCCCATTTATTGGGTATTTTTATCTAATATATGTGGACATTAGCGGGGCAGTGGAAAGGGAGAAACTGAAAAAAAAACACAGGAATGCTCTACATATAAAAAATTGGTACAAATACATAAAATTCTTTTTTTATAGTCAAGTTTAAATTCTTACAAACAACTTAAAACTCACCTTTTCCGGAATATTTTGAGTAATAATGTCCAAATGTGACAAAACCGCTAAAAATGTGCAAATGCTTGTTTTAAGATTTTCTTCACCCTGAAAGAAGAATCAGATAAACAAATATCCATTCAAAGCTTACTGTGAGCCATGCATGTGCAAGGCGCCGGCCGTGCTGGACTCTATGAGGGCCCAGGATGGGAGGCAGCCTCTTCCCTGAAACAGCCCAGGGTCTGGGTGGGAAGGGGGTTGGCGGGGGAAGGAGCAGGATTCAAAGCAAAGGAAATAACTTCCCAGAGGCAAATGTCAGTGCACACAAAAATCAACAGGTCACATAAAGTATTGAATAACTCGACTCTAAGTACAGCAGGGCTGGGCATGGTGGCTCATGCCTGTAATCCCAGCACTTCCGGAGACTGAGGTGGGCAGATCACTTGAGGCCAGGGGTTTGAGATCCGCGTGGCCAACATGGTGAAACCCCATCTCTACTGAAAAATACAAAAATTCGCTGGGCGTGGTAGCGTGCACCTGTAGTCCCAGCTACTGGGGGAGGCTGAGGTGGAAGAATCGCCTGAACCCGGGAAACAGAAGCTGCAGTGAGCCGAGATTACACCACTGTACTCCAGCTTGGGCAACAGGCGAGACACTGTCTCAAAAAAACTCCAGAAAATAAAGTACAGTGTGCCCTCTGTATGCATGAGTTCTGCATCTATGAGTTAACCAACCATGATGGAAAATATTTAAAGAAATAAAAATTTAAAAAACACAACACAATTAAAAAGCAATACAAATAAAATTAAAAACCATATAACAGCTATTTACATAGCATGTACGTTGTATTATACACTATAAGTAATCTAAGATTATTAAAGTATATGGGAGGATGCATGTCAATTATACGCAAATACTATGCCGTTCTAAATAAAGGACTTGGCCGGGCATGGTGGCTCAAGCCTGTAATCCCAGCACTTTGGCAGGCCGAGGCAGACAGATCATGAGGTCTAGAGATTCAGACCATCCTGGCCAACATGGTAAAACCCCATCTCTACTAAAAAATACAAAAATTAGCTGGGCGTGGTGGCATGTGCCTGCAGTCCCAGCTACTTGGAAGGCTGAGGCAGGAGAATTGCTTGAACCCGGGTGGTGGAGGTTGCAGTGAGCCGAGATCGTGTCATTGCACTCCAGCCTGCCAACAGAGCAAGACTGCCTCTCATTCATTCATTCATAAGTAAATAAACAAATAAATAGGACTTGAGCATTTTCAGGTTTTGGCATCCGTGGGGGGCCTGGAACCAGTCCCCATGGATACCAAGGGTTGACTATACATGGCAGAGCCAAGGGCACGCTCACTTCAGGAGAGGTGATGCTTTCAGGATGGAAAGGACTGGCCTGGAGAAGGAGCAGGAAGCTGAGAGAACAGGTAAGTGAATAAGAACAGAGACTCAAAGGCAAACTTAAGGGAAAGGCACTAAGAGGAGATAAAGCCAGTTGGGCAGGGAGGGATGGGGATAAGGCTCAAAAGTTAAATGGAATCACACTGTAGAGGCTTTAAAAAGCTATAGTGAAAAGCTATGTCACACTTAATCAGCCATCTTGAGGAAAATTTCCAAAAAACACTGTTCAACTAGAATCTGGAAACCTCCATAATAATAGTGGTTTAGAATAATACATTATTTTAGTGATAATAAACTGATATATGCCAAACAGATTGGAAAGAAAAGAGCATATATGCAGGAAGATCAGTTTGGAAACCTCTCCAAGAGGCAAATCAGATGATTATTTAATTCCTTTATTTAATTAATAGTTAATGAATGTCTTCTACATGACAGTTACTATAGAAACAAGTTCCTGTAACTTAAAAATCTACTGGAGAAGACAAAAATCAAATCAGATTAAAATTCTAACTATAAGCAGTAATATTTATGTGTTATGAAAACCTAAAATAAGGGGATCTAAATACTCCGGGAGGCAACTTCCTTTAACAATGATGATATGGGGCCAGGTGCAGTGGCTCCTGATTATAGTCCCAGCACTTTGGGAGGCCAACGCAGGAGAATCGCTTGAGGCCAGAAGTTCGAGACTAGCCCAGGCAACATAACAAGACCTCATCTCTATAAAAATTAAAAAAAAAAAAAAAAATTAGCCAGGCATGGTGGCATGTGCTTATAGTCCCAGTTACTCAGGACGCTGAGGTAGGAGGATTATTTGAGCCCAGTTGTTCAAGGCTGCAGTGATCTATAATCACCTAAGTGACAGAGCAAGACTCTGTCTCAAAAATAAAAAAAGAAGACACGAGAACTGAGATGTGAAGGGACAGAAAGAGTTAACTAGATGAAGAGAAGAAAGACTATTTTGTGTAGAGGGGCACAACACGTGCAACAGCCTGAAACCAAAAGCACTAGTGATGAGCAGGAAAGATTAAAAAGGTCATTGTGGTACTCAGTTATCCCGGGTGGCCCCCAGTCAACCAACCCTCCCCACGCACGCCCGATGCAGGCCCCTTCCACCCTAGCAGGGATGGTCACATGATTTGCTCTGGCAAATGAACGTTAGCAAGCCCGATGCACCGAGAGGCTGGATAAGCACTTGCACATCAGGACATGCCCCCCACCTCCTGCCCGGAATGCTCATTCTTGGAGCTCTGAATATAAAAAGGTCCAGCTACTTTGCTGGAGACATGGAGGGGGGAGCGATGCAGGCCTCCAGAGCTGCTCCTGCCATTGCAGCTGAGGTGCCAAATATGTGAGCAAAGAACCCATTTGGAAGTCCCAGACCCAGATGATACCACAAGGTGCAAAACTGCCCAGCCAGGACCAGACAACACACACATCGTGAAAAGAACAAAACACCGTTTAGGCTGGGTGGGGTGGCTCACACCTGTAATCCCAGCACTTTGGGAGGCCGAGGCAGGTGGATCACCAGAGGTCAGGAATTTAAGACCAGCCTGGCCAACATGGTGAAATCCTGTCTCTACTAAAAATACAAAATTTATTTAGCCAGGCACAATGACAGGTGCCTGTAATCCCAGCTGCTTGGGAGGCTGAGGCAGGAGAATCACTTGAACCTGGGAGGCATAGGTTGCAGTGAGCCGAGATCACACCACTGCACTCCAGCCTGGGCAACAAGACTGAAACTCCATCTCAAAAAAAAAAAAAAAATTGTTTACACCACTAAATTTTGGAGAGTGTGTAGAACTCTCCAAAATGGAAAACAGACAATCAATGTGACTAATGTAGCGAATTGAGAATGGACCACACAGAGAGACGAGAGAGGAGAGGGGCCAATGATCACGCAAGCCTTATGGGACACTCCGGAGAGCGTAGTCTTCGTCCTGAGAAGACATAAGACACTGTCTTCAGCAGGTGGGGTCGCCTGTTCAAACTGTCATTGTAGAAACCCTGCCTGGGCTTCAGGGTGGAGAGCAGATGGAAACAGAGGCAAGAGTGGATGCAGGCAGCCCAGTGAGGGAACCACTGCAAGGATGACAGTAGCGTGGACCAAGATACAATGGCAGACAGATGAGAGAGAACTCAGAAATATTCATGCAGAAAGATCAGGACCTGGCCATGAATCAGACACAGAGCATGGAAAGTCTCAAGGTGTCTGGTTTGTGCAACTGTACAGATAGTGGTGGTGTTCACTAGAGCAGGAAGAAGATCAAGTTTGGGGGAAAAAAAAAGGCACTCAGTATTCGACATTTACATATTGGATGATTTAGTCTAAGGGAAAATCATCTACAAGGAAAACATCTACAGCAAGGGTCAGAAAACTTGTTCTGTAAAGGGCCAAGGAATAAATAAAAATACGACTTTGCGGGCTACACAGTCTTTATTGCAACTGTTCAACTCTGCCATGGTAGCACAAACACAGCCAAAGACAATATGAAAATGCACGGGCACAGCTGTGTTCCAGTATAACTCTGCCAGGCCAAATTTGGCTGTAGCTTGCCAACCCCTGATCTAGAGGTTAGGGGAAGATGTGTGGCATACAAATAAAAATTAGTAAGTCATTCACATTAGGTAACACCTGAATCCACAACAAAGGTAAGACTGACTACAAAAAGAGGAAAAAAATAAGGAAAAAAGGAAGCCTAGCCCTAGAGAAGCACCACCGTTTAAGAGGTGGGCAGGGAAGGAAACGCCTGGAAAGGACATAGAAAACAGGGCAGGAAGAACCAGAAAAGCGTGTCACTAGAACCAAGAATTAAGAAAATGGTCAGCAGCATGCATGCAGCCGAGAGAAGATGACAAAGGCTGACCACTGACTCAGGAGGTCACCCTCGACGCCAGCAACAGTGTCTTCTGAGAAGTGACTGAACTGGAAGCTGGTCTACCATGGATTCAAGAGTGGGTTGGGAAGGATGTCAAAAGTTAAGGCCCGTTGCCGTGGCTCACGCCTGTAATCCCAGCACTTTGGGAGGCCGAGGTGCGCAGATCACCTGAGGTAAGGAGTTCAAGACCAGCCTGGCCAACATGGTGAAACCCTGTCTTTACTAAAAATTAGCCAGGCATGGTGGCGGGCGCCTGTAGTCCCAGCTGCTCAGGAGGCTGAAGCAGGAGAATTGCTTGAAGCTGGGAGGCGGCGATTGCAGTGAGCCGAGATCACACCACTGCACTCCAGACTGGGCGTCAGAGCGAAACTCTGTCTCAAATACATAAATAAGTAAATTAAAAAACCTGTGAACCCAGGCACCTCTTTCAGGAAGTCTGACAATGAAATAGTAGAGAGCCATGGTGATTATAGGAGAAGGATGAGAAAACATCCAGTGTAAATAGCCACAGAAAATGGATGCCAACTCAAGAAAAGCCAATGGGACCATTTGGTTAAGGAGAGACTGAGGAGAGAAGACAGGCTGACAGCAACAAATGACTCAGAAGGCGGGAGGGAAGAGGGCCAAAGAGCCAGTGGAAGAATTACTCTGGCGCTGGAGAAGATTCTCATCCTTTATGGTAAAAGGAGGGAAGAAATCTCAGATGGATACTGATGTAGGCAGATTTGTCTCATTGCTATTGAGAAGATACAGGTATTCCTATGTGGTAACTGTTATTAAAAAAATAAAGGGTAAGGTAATTTGCTTCGAATAAAGGAGGAAAAGGTATAGTGGACAACTGCCCCTTTCTTTGATGTGTATCCTGAATCCCCTTCCACGATTACGGAATTCTTCCATCTTATGAGTGTTCAGGGACACGGAAAAATGCCAGAAGTTCATCTTCCCAGCCTCCCTGCCACTAACAAAAAGGCACCTGACCTGGTTCCAAAGACCCCAGTTCCAATTTCTAAACTGAGAACTTACAGCTCTCCACGGCAGGTGGCAGAGACAGCAGGTATACAGTTGGCTATGGCAAAGCCCTGCTGAAGGCACCGCATGTCCAGTGGGGTAACGTCACCAGTGAACCAGCTCTCTCTGGCCTACCTGCGGCTACAGTTCTGGAAGCCATTGAGCCTCCCCTCGCTGCCAATTTTCCAGGCCTGAGTCTGTAGCTTTCCCAGCATTCTGTAAGCTACCTACTACTGCCCTCTTACCTACTACCTTTTCTGAATCCCTTTTGGATTCCATCAGCAAAAGCTTCCTTTGCCTACATCAAAAAAAACTCCGACTGATGTCCACAGGTTAAAATCAGATTCAAAGAGAATATAGAAGGTCTAATGACAAGTGAGAGGCTGAGCTGAGCAAAACAACAGCAACCTAACAACTGGCACTGCTGTGGACGGGAGCGTTAGGAAGTTTTAGCGGCACACCGGAACCGATCTGCTCTTTTGAGAATTCCTGGGATGGCACTAACGCATCTGAGAGTTGTCACGAACAATCTATATTAATAAAGCCATAGGTCCAAAAAGCAATTCAAAGAAAAATAACAGAATCTGTTTCTTCATTACAGGAACATGAAGATGAGAAAGAAGAGCCAAGGAGCCTGAGAAGAGGTGAAAATTTTTGAGATGGAGTCTCACTTTGATGCCATCTAGAGTGTAGTAGGGTGATCTCGGCTCACTGCAACCTCTGCCTCCCTGGGTTCAAGCGATTCTCCTGCCTCCGCCTCCTGAGTCACTGGGACCAGAGGCGTGCACCACCTCACCTGGCTAATTTCTGTATTTTTAGTAGAGACAGGGTTTCACCATGTTGGCCAGGCTGGTCTCAAACTACCTGACCTCAAGTAATTTTCCTGCCTTGGCTTCTAACAGTGCTGGGATTACAGGCCAAAGCACTGTCATTTCTTAGCGGTGTGGCAATTGACTTAATCGTTGCTTTCTTCATAAGGGTGAAAATCCGAACCTGTCTTTGAGGATTACTGTGAGGCTGCTGTTGCTGCTGCTTATGGTGACACCCAAGTTATAAGCTAGGAGACTGGAAGAATGAAAGACATCAGAAAGAGGAGCCAATTTTAGGGCAAGATGCTATTACCAGTTCAGTTTAACACAGGGTGAAGTTTGAAGTGATTGTGGAAAGACCTTGCAGGTGGCTGGAGAAGCAGAGATGGGCTTTACTACGTTTAGGGAGCACAGAAAGAAAAGCAGACGGGCTAACCAGCAACTCTTCAGATAAAACCAAGTGTAAAGGTTGGGAGGGAGAAGCAGGCATGTGAAGGAAACAGAGAAGCTATTAGCACAAACAGGAAGGGAATTCTGAAGTTGACTGCAGTGTAAGGGTCAGCTGCGGAGAAAGCCGCCACCAACACGAAGGTGAAATGAAAGGGGGGGAAGATGGAAGAAAAGAGAAAGGCTGCCTGCAGCCCAGAGGAAATCCTCGATGTATCACCGTTGAAAATGGAGTGGACCAAAGTGGCTTGAGGAAGGCAAAGATCACGTATTGAAGTTTCACAGCAGAGAAAAGAAGACACTGGATGAGAGCTGGATGGAAGAAAAGTCAACAGAACAAGCATGAAGAATCTGGTGAGGTCGCAAAGGAGATACAAACAGGTCACAGGGGATAGACGTGAAAAAGAATAAGGATGTCTCTCCTGAAATAAGAAGAAACGGAGAAAGAGATACTTTGAGAAAGTCACCTCCATTTTCACACAAAGTAGAAGACAAGATCATCTATTATGAAAGGGAAAGGTGAACCTGGGAACCAAAAGAAAGCATTCGAGATTTAGAAATGATACTTAGAAACAAGTTGCTCTCTGTAAGGAAGCCAGCAATTATAGACTCTATCACTAATTTTAGTATCGATTCCTTAAAAATGACTTTCCATATATGAGAAATGTTGGAAAGGGATTAGGGGAGTGTGTGAGGGTGCAGATGAAAAAAAGAAAGGAAATGAACTGATATTACTTCTATTCTTCCTACTTTGACTATATTTGAAATCTCCCAAAACCTTTTTTTTAAATTTTAAGAAATGCAAATTAATTCATCATTAATATTTCTAAGATCAAACAAAGCCATTGCTTAGTAAATAAGAATATAGAAAGCACCTATTTCCCTCATTAAGACAAACACCTTTTCCATCTTTATTTTGTTGAACAGAACAGCTCTCAAACAAGAACTATGAAATACTCAATATGAATGCCAGGGTTTTCTATCTTCTGAATTAATTCAGATCTTGTAAAACATAACTTATGATGTCAATACATTAGGGCAAATGAGAGTAAATACAACTATTTAAGTGAAACAAATCTCTCAGCATTGTCAAAATCATTTCTTAGTTTAAAAAAAAATTTTTTTAAGTTCTTTACTTACATAAGAAAAACAATCCCAGAACTTTGGAAGAAATTGAGGGAATTTATGAAGAATCAATATAATAATCCATTCTATAAAATATTTTACGGAAGCCTGATTACTGATGAAACCAGCCTGGAAAATCCTGTCAATAATTCCATTCAAGAAATTCTGAGAAAAAGAAAGTTCACAATTAAACAGTTACAGTTATTCATTTTAATTTAAAAATAGTCTCCATTTAAAATAAAATAGCTTAAGTTTTTTATTGTAAGTAATTTATTGAATCTACAACTCTCCAAGAAAAGACACTAAAAACTACTGATTCAAATATAACGATGAAGTACCTTCACTCAGTACTTCATAATTTACTTGGACATCAGTTCTATTTACAAGGAAGGTTATTAATCACCTGTTATTTTTACAGGGAAAAGAAAAGACTCAGAAAAGCTGAATAACCTTCCCAAAGTCACATACCTAGTAAGTGGAAGAAGTCAGGTTGAAATCAAGATCTGCCAACATGCCAGGGCTTAAACCTTGTAACAAGGGATGGCGCAGAGACTGAAGTCAGCAGGCAAGAAACAGCATCCCAGAGGGGCAGGTCTCAGGCCACTGAGCCCACTGTTCAGGCTCCTCGTCCTCCTGCCCTCGTGGTCTGTGCTGTCCCACAACTACTGCACCTTCTCTGGCTCCAAATCATCCTTCTCCCTTCCACCCTCTCCTCTTCAAAACTGTATTTCCATCTGGGGGATCGAACCTATCTAAGTAGCAGGTGAAAAACAGGATCTACTTACATAAGCATACACAAGCAATATGTCTTATGTACATTTCTTCATTTTAAGAAGAAAAGGCCAGGCACAAAGTGCTGCCTGTAATCCCAGCACTTTGGGAGACTGAGGCGGGCGGATCACCAGGTCAAGAGATTGAGACCATCCTGGCCAACATAGTGAAACCCATTTCTACTAAAAACACAAAAATTAGCTGGGTGTGGTGGCGCGCACCTGTAATCCCAACTACTTGGGAGTCTAAGGTAGGAGAATCACTTGAACCCGGTAGGCAGAGGTTTCAGTGAGCCGAGATCATGCCACTGCACTCCAGCCTGGCGACAGAGTGAGACAAAAAAGGAAGAAAAATCTTACAAGAATTTCTACTTGGTAGAAAAGAGCAGAAGGGCTCGTTTTAAGCCCTGAGAGTGTTGTAAAGTGGAGCATGAATTGTGTAGTTAGGCTTGATCTTGAATTCCACCTCTACCATTCACCACTAGCTCTGTTACCTCACAGGCAGGACACCTAACCTCTCTGAACTGCAGTGCTATTAGAGGCAAAATGAGAATATGTATGGCCTACCTCGGAAGAGTATCAGGAAGTTTAAACAAAACCGTAAGATATAACAGTTTCTAACTCTGAGCTCCGTAACAGACTGCCATACAAGCTTTCCTTTCCCTTACAGTGTGCCTGCTTGGTCACGTCCCCACCCTCTCCAATATTACCCTTCTCTCTGGGAGGGCCTCTCCATTCTAAGAAAAAAATGGTCTCAGTAATCTAGCCAAGCATTTCAAAAATGTTTCCTTTCCTAATACATCTTTATGTTTAACGTATTTTAAATCAAATAATACTAAGAGACCTATGATGAAAAATAGCAACCTCCCCCATTCCTCGTATCCATCAAAACTACTCCCCCAGAAGCAATTCTTTTAGGTATTTCCTTTTAAATTATTCCAAATAGTTACCTTTGAATATACTTATATATTTACACTGTTTTGAAATGTTTCTCTCTCACAGATATAAGACTTCATAAAATTGGGGGAAAAAAAAAGAGGCTGGTATATATTTTTTAATTCTCTCACACATTTAAAAGAAGGTAGGAAGAACAGTAGGAAATTTCAAAGCCTGAAAGATGTTTTTTACATTGAAAAATGTTTTTAAAAATTGCATGAGTCATATGCCATCACTTTCCCATAATGCTGATCTATTTTTCTTAGCAGGAAGATTAAGCAAAGATGGTTAGAAAAATCAGATCGTCCATTCAACTGTTTCTTGCCTCCTCAAGAGACGAGAAAAGGTAACTTTAGATAAAGATATTTTGCCTTTCCTTAGCTGGTTTATGTGGTCACACTATTCATGAAATCAAGGTCAAGGAAATCCACCATGTGAAACGATACAATCTGCCTGGTTTCTAGGTATACATAATCCAAAATAGTAACACTCTAAAATAACTTAGCTATAGCAAATTAGGAGTTAAGTATTTGCATTTTCTAATCAAATGGCAAAAGAGACTTTAAACAGTTAAAATGTTACAATAAAATACTAAAGAGAAAAACTATTAAATGGGGCAATGTAAACCAACTTCTAACTTATTTCTGTAATACCTAATTGCCTTGGTATTCTCTCTGTTAATAAAAACTTTTGAATAACTTCAATTTTAAGAACTAAAGTATAAATTTTAAACATTTTTTTTCCAATTTTAAAACAGTATATGACAGTTTCTGCAAAATAGTTTAGCCATAAAATCTTATGGGTCAAAGGTACAAATATAATAAAAATATGATACCTGATCAAGTCTAGGGAAAAGTACAAGCAGAGTCTGCCATACGCGGTTTTTCACTCTGTGCTGTAGAGAATTCACGTAGTAGCGTCTTTTGGACTTGGACACTAATTCATCCTGGAAAGGAGGGAGGGGGAGTCAATATTAAATTATCTATTGAATTTGTGATTAATGAAAAAATCAATGACAATTTGAAATGTAAAAGGCTTAAATAAGTCATAGGGGCTTTTTTCCCCCCTAAAAAAGCAGTCAGGAGGATGAGAAAAAGAATGGCATCTTAAAAATTTTCAAACATTGACATTTCGGGCTGAGTGGTAAGAAAAATAAAAATTTTTTTAAATAAAACATTTCATACACTGAACTTAGTTGCTTTTGTTTAACTTACCTGTTTGTTTTTTCTTTTTTGAGATGGAGTCTCACTCTGTTGCCCAGGTTGGAGTGCAGTGGTGCGATCTCAGCTCAGTGCAACCTCTGCCTCCCAGGTTCCAGCGATTATTCTCCCGCCTCAGCCTCCCAAGTAGCTGGGATTAGAGGTGCATGCCATCATGCCCAGATAATTTTTGTATTTTTAGTAGAGACAGGGTTTCACAATGTTGGCCAGGCTGGGGCTCCTGACCTCAGGTGATCTGCTTGTCTCAGCCTCCAAAGTGCTAGGATTGCAGGCATGATTCACCGTACCCGGCCACGTGTTTTTAAAATTAGAAGAGGGGCTAAAAAACTGGGAGCTATGGGTCACAGGGGCAAGAAGAGATTGAGATACTGGACATACACTGCCACACATTGCCATGTACCTCACAGGCACGTCTCACCTTGTGCCCCCTTGTCATATTCACATTTGGAATACTGGTACCTACAATCTGATGCAAACACCACTAAGACAGAAGCCACCCCAGTACATGGGCAGTGCAAGGCATCTCTACACATGATGTGTCTCTAGATACAAGAAAATGGCAGCACCGAGCCTTTCCTATTAGCAGAGAGCTCTCCCTGGCTTTTCGTGGCTTGTGCCACCTAAATTCAGCCAGCTGCAAAGTTTGCTTTTATTACCATAATTACTAGTGCTCTGGCTGCAAAGCAAGGTGGCACTGAAGAGTATGTCAACGTTTTCAAATGTCTTAAAGGTGAAGTCATTCACCACCTCCAAAACCATTTTCACTTAATGTAGACGATCCTCATCTACCTCGTAAGTTCTCTGACCTTTCCTTCTTCCATAATCTCATTCTCTGCATTTAAGTGTGTACAAAGTTTCATGACAATAGCTAAATTAATATAGATTTTAATGACTCCCAATGATATTTAAAATCTCATAATCTCTATATAATTTCTTTTAGAAAATTTTCTTCTGATATAGGTATATTTAGGTTTCATTTATTGCTCAACCTCAATGCAACTAAAAATGGAATCAGCAAAGTAGATCACTCATGCATTCAGAAGATGCATCTTCATGTCAATAAAGCTGCCCTTAGGACCCCACCAAGTCACTGTCCTCAACGGGAAGCTGAGAATTCTAAAATTCCCTTCTCAGCTCAAAATCTTATTCTGTCCCACTTGTTCCACTCAATGTGCTCCTTTACTCAGAATATCTTTTCTCTACTAGTCTGTTCAACTCGTTGCCAGGTACTACTGAAGAAAATTAAAATCACCAGCCACAACTGACTTCATTAAAAATACGTATTCCACACAATGGAGTACTATTCAGCCATAAAAAAGAATGAAATCCTATCATCTGCAACAACTTGGATGGAACTGGAGGTCATTATGTTAAGTGAAATAAGCCAGGCACAAAAAGACAAACTTCGCATGTTTTCACTTATTTGTGGGAGCTAAAAAATAAAACAATTGAACTCATGGAGATAGAAAATAGAATGACGGTTGCCACAGAAGCTGAGAGGGGTAGTGGTGGTTGGGAGAGGATGTATGGAGTATAAAAATATACTTAGATAGAAGCCAGGCGCGGTGGCTCACACCTGTAATCCCAGCACTTTGGGAGGCTGAGGCAGGCGGATCACTTGAGGTCAGGAGTTCGAGACCAGCCTAATCAACATAGACAAATCCCTACTAAAAATACAAAATTAGCCAGGTGTGGTGGGGCATGCTTGTAATTCCAGTTACTCAGGAGGCTGAGGCAGGAGAATTGCTTGAAACTGAGAGGTGGAGGTTGTGGTGAGCCAAGATCGCACCACTGAACTCCAGCCTGGGCAACAAGAGCAAAACTACATCTCCAAAAAACAAAAACAAAAACAAAAAAATATATACATGTATATTTAGATAGAATGAATTTGACAGCACAACAGGGTGGCTACAGTCTACAGTAAGTTATTGTACATTTTAAAATAACTAGGAGTATAACTAGATTGTAACATAAAGGATAAATGCTTAAGGTGATAGATATCTCATTTACCTGATGCAATTATTACACAAAGTATGCCTACATCAAAATATCTCATACACCCCATAAACATACACACCTATAGACCCACAAAAAACATACTATAGACCCACAAAAATTAAAAATTTAAAAATATGTACTCCAGCTGTATCTGGGCCTCCATTATTCCTAGACCGGTAGTTCTTAAACTGTATCAGCTCCAGAATCAACAGAAGGGCCTGTTAAAACAGACTGCTGGGCACCACCCCCAGAGCTTCTGATTCAGTAGACTGGGGGGCAGGGCCTAGGAATATGCCTTTCTAATAAGCTGCCCAAGGATGCTGAGGCTGCTGATCCAGAGATCACACTTTAAGAATCACTGCACTGGACAAGTGTTTTGCTTTTTCACGTCTGTTTCCCAAAGCAGCTGCACCGTTTTGTATTCCTATTAGGAATGCAAGAGGGTTCCCGTTTTGTACATCCTCAGTGCTAATGCTCATATTTTTAGTTTGTTTTCTTACTAGCCATCCAGTGGGTATGAGTGGCTAGTATTTCACCTGTGTGATTATTGCTGGACTGCTGGCCTCTCCCTGTCATTTTTCCCTCTCTACTGGAGCATTTCCTTCAACATACAAACTCTAATTATGCTCTAATTATCTCCCATCTTTAAAAAGCCCCTTCTTTAACTCCAGGTTCCCCCTCCAGGAACGACCCCTTTTATTCCCCCTTTCTAGGACAAACTCCTAAGAGAGTCTATACTCACTGTCTCTACTCACTCAACTTCCATTTTCTTCTGAACCCACTGTATTTAGGTTCTCATCCCACCATTTCGCTGAAATGCCTTTGTCAAGGTGACCAAGAGAGCCAAATCTAATGGCCGGCCTGAGGCCTCCTCGTCCTCCATGCAGGACTTCCTTTCCCTGCTGGGTCTCCAAACAGCATCCTCTCCTGGTGTCCTCCTTCATTCATCCAGAGCTCAGCCCAAATGTCACCTGATTTGGCCCTCCTGACCCCCTCTCTTTTTTTCTGAATACTTTTTTTTAGCAATGTAGTCTCACTCACTGTGTTGCCCAGGCTGGTTTCAAACTACTGACCTCAAGTAATCCTCCTGCCTCAGCCTCCCAAAGTGCTAGGACTACAGGCATGAGCCACCATGCCTAGCCCTGACCCCCTGTCTAAATAGCTAAATATATATTAAAATGTGTATTTTTGTTCTGATAGAATACCCATACCCAGTTCCCATCACTTTAAGCTATACTCATCTTTTAGAAAACCAATAAAATACTATTTCCTCTGGGACATCTTCCTTGACTCCAACACTGCAAAGAGGGAATTGCTGCATAAAAAGTACTTCCTAGGTTTTATATAAAGCTGACTTGCTACCTTCAAAAAATAAAAGTACGATGAACATTCCTGTTTTAACATAAACTCTGTGTTTTCTCCTCACAGAAGAGACTTAGAAGTACATATTCCAGCAACATAAATAGCAAATGCTGACCTCTGACTTGTTAAAAACAAAGGTAATTTAAAGTAAAATATAATTACTTTATCTAACAGCTTGATTGCAAGATCCTCCATAAACAACTTATGGGACATATTGGAGCCATCTAATAAACACAGGAATTTAATAGCACAAATTCTCACATAATGGTCTTCTCTCTTAGTACTAAAAAAAATTAAACGATAAATTATGTTAATACATTTTGAAAGCAGAAAGATAACATCAAATATTAGTTTCAAATATCATTACATGATCAAAACCACTCAAAGTTTTCTAAAATTATACTTAATGACAATACTTTTAAATTCAGAATAGATAATAGAAGATGACAAATGAATATATTACAAGGAAGGTCTGTACAGAAAGTATGAGTAAGCACAAATTAATCTAGACTTCTGGAGAATCAGTGCACACGCTGCTGAACCTAGGTCAATAATACCTTATCTGTGGACAAAACAGATCACAGCTCATGAGCCTGTCCCTGAAAGAGGACCACAGACACCTCCATTCACTCAGGGGCATGAATGCATGTCAAACACGTCAATGGCCTGTCTCTACCACGTGCTATCAGTGCACGTTCCCCAAATGAGGGGCAAACTAGGAAGCACTGTGTGCTCTGAACACCCGGCATTTTCAGTAGCCAAATGTGGAGAGAAAAATAAAGTGAAATTGTTAGTATTTTCACATTCCATTATAATTGTTATGGTGTGAATACATATTTAAATTTAATAACAAAGCAATTGTCTAGTAGAAGTCAAAATCAAATTATCTGGCAACCACCAACTAGAAAAATTCACTTTTATTGCCACACTAAGCCAGCCAAGAAAAAATAACTAAAAACAATGAAAAAACTATATATATTTAATGAGGAAGGACAGACGATTTAAAACATAGTTAAGACTCTCAGAATAATAAATACTTTTGATATCTAAATATCATAATCATTTGATGTCCGAAACTCTAAAATGAGAGTGAATGATACAATGCTATTTTAATCTTCTTTATAAACACACATACACATTTTTGAAAGCCATGTGAAAAAATAAAACTTGAAAAAAAGCTATTTGGCAAGCTCCAAAAAAATTAATTCAGTGGTTAGATAAAAATAGTCTTAGCCCAGAAATCAAAACTTTAGGGCCTATCCCCAAACTCATCAAGTTGTACACATTAACTATGTACAGCTTTTTACATGTCAATCATACCTCAGTCAAGAGTTTTTTAAAAACCAAAAAATTTTAGAATCTGTTCCAAGAGTAATTCTATTTTTGTGTGTAACATACCAACTTGTTAAATGGTGAATTTTAATTTCATATTAAACTTTACAGCCAAAAAAAGGACTGGAGAATAAAGTGTGTGTGCTGATGATCATCCTATCCCCATAAAAGAAAGACAGGGGTTTTAAGTTCTCCAGAGTAATTTCCTTGTTTATGCTGGACTCTGCACTAAAAACTTTTAAAATGTTACCAAATTTTAGTGAATAGTGAAAGATGTAAAGACAGTATATTAGCAAGGGACTATAATTTCTAACATACTTTTGAAGGCTCATCTCATTAATATATTAGATGTCACCAGCAACATTTATTAAATTTAGCAATTGCAGAATGTTTGTCATATGACATTACATTTTCAATTTGTCATTTATGTAAAAACAGAAAATCTACCATACTCACTTTTCAATAATGATATTTGCCGCACAGTCATGTCCAAGGTTTTCTATGAAGGTCTGTACATCCTGAATAAGTCTTTCCATAAAAAATATTTGATAAAGAACAACAGGTTTTAAATAGAAAAAAAATTAAATCCCCAAGGTTAAACTTAACTAATAATTTATAATCTCCTAATTGAAAGCCTCAAAACAAAGAGATAATTCTACACCCAAGCAGGCACTTAATTTGAAATAATAGCGTCTTTTACCTTTGATCACGCCTAAACACAGTTCCAAATGTACAAGCCTCAAGGATAAGTTCACTATAATTTTTAGCACTTGATAAAGATCCTTGGGACAGTTTTGAAGTAGACACTATCCAAGACTGACAGCAGTAACTTATCAGTGTATTGAAGACTCCAGTCTTTACAGCAGACATTTCAATTATCTTGTACATAATCTGGAATAAAATACAATGATCATTTTATCCTTTGATTTAGTTTAAAAAAATATTAGTGCTGCTAAAAACTGTTAGTTTCAACATAATCATGGTCTAAAAAATGTTGAATTCCTTATTGTTAGAATAACTTTGCAAGACGATCAATAATCAGAGAATGCTCACTATTTCATCTCTTGGCAATAAAAATAAATAAAATTTTACTGATAGTGATATTCATACAGAACTCTTCAAGAGAAAGAACTGCCCAAATCAGTAGAATCAAAGGGAAAAAAACACCTCACCCCGAACACATTCAGTTTCCTTTGTCTGCATTTTGCCAGTGGCCTTCCTTTGAGGCAGCAAAGACCAGCAACGCTAAGTATGTACTATGGGGCAGAAAAGGACCACGAAAGGCAGCACAGGACTGCAGAGAAGTAGCAGCATCTAACGCTTCCTCATTCCCCTTGGGATCAGGAGGTACACTGAATTCCAGCTTGGTAGGATCCCTACTATCTCAGTGGCTGCAAATGAAAACACCTCTAGAAACCAACAAGACCTTTTGATAAGAATTACAGTTGGAAAAATATTTCTCTACAAACAAAAAACAAAAAAACAAAAAACCCAGCCAAAGTGCAATGACAAATGGCACCTGACATTTGGCTGCAAGACGTAGGGGGAAATGAGACCGACTGTGGAAAGAGCATGCCAACTACTCCTGCTCAACCCAGCGATCAATCACACTGTCATGGAGGAATAACCAGTGTTGCCAGATTATCTCATTTTCCAAGAGAAGGAGAAATCCAGTTTTTCATACAGATTTCCTAACACTTTTTTTTTTTTTTGACAGAGTCTTGCTCTATTGCCCAGGCTGGAGTGCAGTGGCATGATCTCAGCTCACTGCACTGCCTCCTGGGTTCAAGCAATTACAGGCGTGCGCCACCACACCCCCGCTAATTTTTGTATTTTTAGTAGAGACACGGTTTCTCCATGTTGGCCAGGCTGGTCTCAAATTTCCGACCTCAGGTGACCCATCTGCCTCGGCCTCCCAAAGGGCTGGAATTACAGGCATCAGCCACCGAACTCGGCCAGATGTCCCAACAATTAAAAGTTGCCAGCTAATCAAAATTTTAAACACTGTATGAACCAAATAAACAATTTCTGAGGGCAGATGTGGCTCCAGACTACTGTTTTGTACCTTCTCTTCTATATCTATCAGATTTTCTCGTTCTTTCTCTTGATATTTAAGAAGGTTCAAAAATATTTTCTGACTGAAGGAATTAAGAACCACAAATCTAATTACAAATATAACTGTCATGTTCCTCATGTGCTGAAGCTCGCATACATGAACAGAAAAGCAAAAAGAAAAAGAAAGTTTGTTACCTCTTTTATTTTGAAATATGCCTGGCCCTTGATTTTGGCAGCAATGCTAAGAACTTTGTTATCAAAAACAAACTGAACGAAAGCTTTTAAATTAGGCCAGAATATCAGCTGAGTGTTGCTTAAAGAAGATGTAATTTTCCAAGCCATGTCAAAAGACTCTATGCAGAGTGATTCGGAGGAGGTCAGAAGCTGGTAAGGGAAAAAAAAAATACATACTTTATTCAGAAACTTTGTTCACCTCTCCTCTATAGTTACTCTTCAATTTATGTTTCATTCTATCTTACCTTGGGAACCAACACTTTCATGCAATGGAACACGGGTAAAACTTGATCAGAAGAAAGAACTGTGAGGGCTTCCAGGGCAGACTGCAAAGTCCTCACTGGCATCTGAACAGCAGGTAAAAACGGTTCCAGAATTTCACTCCCTGTGGTTGGTATAAGGGTGTGATATTTTTTCAACAGGAAAGAGAGGCACACCCACTGATCATGAATATATTGTGCAACTATTTTTCCCCATCCTTGGGAAGATGACGATTCTTCCAAAACACTGAAAAAAAAAAAAAAAAAAAAAAAAAAACACTGAAATAAAGTTACTAGGCCATTCTTCCCCAATTTGCCTCCACAACTTTGGCATGTAGCACACTATCCTTCTAAAGGCGCAAGTGTACAGATATAAATGATCATTATCCAACAGCCTATCTACCAAAAACTAAGGAAACCCCATAAACCTTAATTTTCTAACTTCTCTGAAAGTAGGCACTTTTGCTCATCTTAAATGACTCAGTGAAACCTAGACGCAGAAAAGTCAGCAAGTCTCCAGTAATAGAGATGAATAAGGTTATATTACACTTTCATCCTGAATGGAGCTTCAGCTCCAAAATTCTATAACTCTATAAGCAATGTGGGCAATCATGAGCCCTTGATGACAACAACAGAAATGGCTTTTTAAGCCTTAACCTTCCCTGTACCTGCTGCACTCCAAGGGGTGGGCATAACTGCTCTGCTCCTCTGCATGGGGCTTCTGCAGCATCTGATTGAGCTGAAGAGAGGAAAGGAAGCTTTCCATGGGCCCAGCATGGAGAGAGTCCAGCTGTAGCTCAGGCTTCTGGTCTATGGCCTCACACACCATGGCCAAGGCAGCCATGCTCACTACTCTCTGAATCTGACTTCCAAGTGTTGGCTCCTGAAAGGAAATGTGACAGTGTTTTATTTAATATGCACAAGTCTTAATCAGTAAGGACCTGAGTTGCCAGTCTATGGAAAGCTCAGGCTCTCCTTTTCCCTCTTCCTGGCTGCTCCTGAGTATCAGGAGAAATGAAAGGAAATACAGTACACATCATTCACTTTCACTACTTCTCTATAGACTGGCAGTGAACAATTTTAAAGTGGCAATAAGAACTAGCAATTTAGATTAAGACAACAATGGGATCTTTTCATTTGGCAAACAAGTACCTGGAACTAGTACATGACAGATTTGCTATGTAAGTCCTTTTCAACCTTTCTCCTACTCACACACACATTTGCATGTAGTATTCCTGTGGGTGAGCCTTATTTTAACTGTCTGCTGAGACATGTTAAAAAAAAATAAAAGGCTCCATGTTACAAATAATTCCTTCAATCAGCTGCACACTACTTTTGGAGAAGTCACGTAGCCCAGCAGTTAAGAGCTGGACACAGGAACCACACAGCCCAGGTCTGCTTCCTAGCTCTGTGCTACTACCAGTACGAGTGTAGACATACTACACATTAGTCTTCTCATCTGTAAAATGGGGACAGTAACAGAATCTACTTCATGGAGTTATTGTGAAGATTAAGTACATGGATTACTGCATGTAAAACACTTCGAACTCTAC
This sequence comes from Ateles fusciceps, assembly GCA_036589455.1. Taxonomy (NCBI): domain Eukaryota; kingdom Metazoa; phylum Chordata; class Mammalia; order Primates; family Atelidae; genus Ateles; species Ateles fusciceps. The sequence goes on from JAZHEH010002229.1 coordinate 4,958,041, forward strand.
CCGTAGGAAAGGAGGGTAGCCAAGATAGCCAGGGCTATACTTAAAGAGAAAATCAACAATCTCTGACCAAGCTAGGCGTGCAGGCAAGAAGTGAGACACAGAAAACTACAGCACTGAGAGATTACAGCAGCAGCTCTCTCAAATACTGCCAACCAGTAATGTCTCTAGCAGAAAGGAAATCTCTACTTATTTCATACCCTTCCTTCACTCTCCAAAAATAAATAAGCATCTCTACAGAAAAATTTTACATATCAACACTGCCAACATATAAAATAGAATTTAGTTTTACCTTTGAGCCAACTATGGTCCTTGCTAACCTTAATGTAATTCAGTGAATTACTAAAGGAAGCCGATTTTTAAGAATAAGAGTTACTGCGGCATGGCTCACGGTTTTGTTCCACATTTAAAACTCACAGTGTTCTTTCATAACACTAACAGACTAATACATACTAGACAGGACGCTGAAATATTAATCATCTTTATCATTTCCTTCTAGGATAATACAATTAAATTATTAAAGCAATCGAGTACCTTCTTTGTTTTTCTCAGTAGCCTGGACTAGTTAGACTGAGTTCAACTTTATTAAACACTTAACCACATGTTAAGTGAAAGTGGCTTTTATTGAGAACTTTCTATGTGCCAGGTACAGTTCAAAAGATTTAACCTGTCTGAGCTTTCTTTAATTCCCACATCAGCTCTATAATCCCCATTTTGCAGGTGCAGTAAATGAGACACAGAGAGGTTAAATAATTTGGGTCACACAGTTAGCAAAAATAAAGCCAGAAGTCAAACCCAGCAACTCTAATTCCAAAGCCTGTGCTCTTCATTACCAAGCCTTATTGTGCTATGTTTAAGAAATGCCTTGGCTGGGCACAGTGGCTCACGCCTGTAATCCCAGCACTTTGGGAGGCCAAGGAAGGCAGAGCACCCGAGGTCAGGAGTTCGAAACCAGCCTGGCCAACATGATGAAACTCTGTCTCTACTAAAAATACAAAAATTAGCTGGGCGTGGTCGTGGGCACCTGTCATCCTAGCTACTCAGGAGGCTGAGGCAGAAGAATCGCTGGTTGCAGCGAGCCGATCGTACCACTGCACTCCGGCCTGGGCAAAAGAGCAAAACTCCATCTCAGATTAAAAAAAAGAAGAAGAAGAAGAAAGAAATGCTTTGAGGCCAGGTACGGTGGCTCACCCCTAAATCCCAGAACTTCAGGAGGCTGAGGCAAGCAGATCACTTGAGGTCAGGAGTTCACCCTGGCCAACATGGCAAAACTACATCTCTACTAAAACTACAAAAATATCATAGCTGGGCATGGTAGCACATGCCTGTGGTCCCAGCTACCTGGGAGGCTGAGGCAAGAGAAGTGCTTGAACCTGGGAGGCTGAGACTGAAGTAAGCCAATTATCATGCCACCAAACTCAGTGTGGGTGACAGAGTGAACCTCAGTCTCAAAAACAAAGAAATCCAGGAAAAGATATATATACATACATTCCTCCAAAAACAAGAGAGATGGAAATACACACTGTAACTAAGGCATAAAGAGCAACAGGAAAATGAAGGAGAGTGAGATACTAATCAAAGAAGACCTCTAAGAGAAAAGAGATTCCAGCTGGTCCATAAAGGAGGGACCAGATGCTGAAAAGTGTATGTTGGAGGAGAGGGCACTCATTCTCCATGGAGGGACCAGACTGAATGACAGCCTCAATGAGGAAGATATGACACAAACTCTATGCAGCCTAGAGTGGTTGCAATGTCGCGGCACTGTGGCAAGGGGGGGGGGAAAGGCAGTGGACAGTGGACAGGTAGGCTAGAAAATGTGGTAGGAAGCCAAGCATGAAGGGCTCTGATGTCAGACTAATAAAATGTCCTGTACTGGACATGCTTGGGCAAAAGACCTCGCACAGGTCAAATGTCTGTATCTAAAGGGTTTTAAGACTGATGCCTCTTATATGTTTAATATTACATTAAGAGTAGCACCTGTAATCCCAGCACTTTGGGAGGCCAAGGTGAGTGGATCACGAGGTCAGGAGTTCAAGACCAGCCTGGTCAACATGGTGAAACCCCGTCTCTACTAAAAATACAAAAATTAGCCAGGCGTGGTGGCGTGCGCCCATAATCCCAGCTATTCAGGAGGCTAAGGCAGGAGACTCGCTTGAACCCAGGAGGCAGAGGTTACAGTGAGCCGAGATCATGCCAGTGCACTCCAGCCTGGGTGACAGAGTGAGACTCCGTCTCAAAAAAAAAATAAAAAGAAAAAAAAAAGAGTATCAATCTTAACCACATCTTATCATCAGAGGGTATTATTTTAAATCTCAATTTTAGTAAATACTTTGTATGGTATCAAAATAATGTGTAACAACTGTATATGTATTCCCTGTATACCTTATTCAAGATAACTACAAATCTTGAATCAAAGAGACTTACCTGTCCACTGTCCATCTCTTGAAGATGCTGAATGGACGCATTTTCAAAAGAGAAATAACTCTCCAAATAGGGTTACCCCTTTCCACCCAACCTTCAAATGCAGATTTAGAAGCTCGGTTAACACCATCAGGTATAAATGGCAACGATCCAGATCTGAAACCTAAGACAAGGATTAAAAAACTTATGGGTACAAGCAAGGTCCATGATTTTCACAAAACTACAAGCCTTCAGGCAGGAAAGGTTTACTTGAAGGACTACGACAAGACACTGAGGAGAAAATAAGTCCTTTTCTCCAAGCAGCCTTCCATAACCTCCCATGCAGAGCTAAGGACTTCCTTCTCTGTGCCTCCACAGTGACTGTGCATTCAGCACAATTATGGTGCATTTCACGATTGAGTCCTGTCTCCCCACCTGTGAGGGAGACCTTAGATGGCAGAAATTACCATCTATCAATTCTTACATCCCAGGGTGACTACATCAGAAATAATAGCGATAATGGTTATAGCAATGACTACTTCCATTGTTTACAAAAATCACTTTTCACAAAAAAAAATCAGTGTCCCACTTTCGTAAGACAACTAAGTTTCAGAGAGGTTAAACAACTTGCCCAATAGCTCAGAGCCAGTAAGAGGGACAGCATTAAATGCAAACTTTTTGACTCATGCACCTAGAATAAAATGGGTTCAGCTCTATTATTCACTAGCTCTGTGACACAGGACAAGTTATTTAACTCTTCATTACTAAGCCTTATCGTGTTAATGTCTCATAATCCAGGAGGGGAACAGATGACTCTATTGTGAAATGTGCCGTAATTGTGCTGAATGCACAGTCACTGCCTAACCTTGTCCTTGTCCGTAATATATCCATCTCATGGTTTGGAAAGTATCCATTATGTTTATGACAAAACAGTCACTGACAACTTTAGCAAGAGCCATTTCTGTCTTGTATTGATGAAAAGAATGAAAGAAAAGAAAAAGAAAGTTATTCCAATGAGTACTTACACTATTCAGCTCATTCATGGTAAGTCTTCTGAGAATAAATTCAGAAATGCTCTCTGTAGTAGACATGACAAAGTTCTGAAGAACAGCAAACACCTCATCTGTATGGGGGGGAAAAAGCATGCAACTAAAATGACAGCAGTTCTTTGGTACAAAACACACCAGATATTCTAGTAAATGTACAACTGGGCTAAGCACATGAGTGAATCGCTTGCCAAAAATAAACTGCAATAATATAATAATCATTCATCTCATGGGGAAATCTATACTTAATCTTAAAAGTCATGTAGGAGTCCCAGTACTGGGTAGAATGAATCAGGGACACTCTTCTCTCCACCACTGAACACAGCTATAAAACCTGGACAGAATGCATAAAGCAGATATTTGAAAACTCTACAAGGAAAAAGTAGCAGGTAGATTCAGAGAGAAGTAACGCTGAGCAGTGATCAGTTTACTAACGTTCCTCCCTCTGGTCCTCCTCCCAACTGTAACCAGATGCAGCAGCAGTCAACAAGGTGGGCAGCACAACAGGCGCCAGCTTTCTGGCCAGAGAATGAAACGGGAGAACTCCAGGAGAGCAGACCGTGAATACTGAGGAGACTCCAGAGAGGGAGGGATGCAGGAAAGCAGCCTCGGAAAGCTGTTTATGAACTCCTGGGCTCACCTCCAAGCTGCACATGCATGGATCTGATGCTAATCAGCATACCACAGACTTTCCGGACTGAACACACAGAGTCGCTACTGCCCAGGTCCCAGAGGGGCCGACAGATGGAACACATGTGGCACAGGTCCAAAGAGCATGGCAAAAAGGTGCAGACAAAACTGATAGCAGAACCAGCACCCACAGAAGCTAAGTCAGAACGCGAGGCTTCAACCTAACCAGGCTGACTGAGTGCCGGACAACAGCATCAACATTCTCCACAGGATTTAAACAAGATTTGGAGTTTCATGTTGTAATATTCAAAACAGCTAGGACAGAATTCAAAACAGCTAGGATAGAATCCAAAATTACTAAACATATGAAAAACCATGAAACCCCCAGATCATATGGAAGAAAATCTAGAGATAACACCAACAAGATGACACAGGTGTTAGAATAATTTGAAAAATAATAAAAGCAGCTCTAATAAAAATGAAAGACCTAAACCAAAACTTAAGTAATTACATTAAATGCAAATGGTCTATACCAAAATGATAGTTAGAGACTTCAAGGTTCCTCTCTCAGTAATAGATACAAGGAATAAACAGAAAATCACCACAGATATAGAACTGAAAAACACCATGAAAACTCTTGAATATAACTTGACATTTATTGAACATGTCAGCTACTAGTAAAATAATATTCTTTTCCAGTGTACATGAAACATTCGCCGAGACAGACTGTATCCTACGCAATCTTAAAAAATTTTTTTAAACTGAAATCATACAATGTATGCTCTGTGACCACAATATAATTAAATTAGAAAGCCGTAACAGAAAGGTAATAGGAAAGTCTCCAAAGATGATCTAAATAATTCATAGGTCACAGAGAAAGCTTCAAGGAAAGTTAGAAAATATTTTGAACTAAAAATGCAGCATACCAAAATTTGTGGGATGCAATTAAAGAAACACTTGGAGGAAAATTTACAGCACTGTCATTTCAGAAAACAAGAAACGTCTAAAAATCAATAATTTAAGCTTCTACCTTAACACTAAAAAGGAAAAAAAAGGCAAAGTAAACCAAACACAAGCAGAAAGAAGCAAACGAAAACCAGAAATCAATGAAATTGACCAATAAAAAATCTATAGAAAAACAATCAATGAAATCAAAAGCTGATTCTTTGAAAGGTCAATAAAATGATAAACCACTAGCAAGACAGAGAGAGAGAGAGAGAGACAGAGAGAGAGACAGAGACAGAGAGAGAGACAGAGAGAGACAGAGACAGAGAGACAGAGAGACAGAGAGAGAGAGACAGAGAGAGAGAGACGGAGAGAGAGAGAGAGAGAGAGAGCACAAGCGCACACACACGAGTAAGACACACGCGCGTGCACACACACACATACACACAAATTATCACTATTAGGAATAAAAAAGGAGCTATCACTAGAGACCCTACAGGCATTAAAAGGGTAAGGAAATACTACTGACAATTCTACTGCCCCTATTCACAGATGACATGATTGTCTACAAAGAAATCCCAAGGAATCTTCAAATAAACAAACTCCTAGAATTAATAAGTTCTTCAGCAAGGTCACAGGATACAAGGTCAACATACAAAAATGAATCATGTTTCTATATACTAGTAACATACAGTTAAAAAAATTTTATAAACTATCATTTACAACACCTTTTTATAACTATTCCCCTCAAAAGAAATAGTTATAAATCTCACAAAACCTATATAAGATCTATGTGCTGAAAACTATAAAACTCTGAAGAAAAAAATCAAAGACAACCTAAATAAATGTAGAGACAGGTCAGGCACGGTAGCTCATGCCTGTAATCCCAGTGCTTTGGGAGGCCAAGGTGGGCAGATCACTGAAGGTGAGGAGTTTGAGACCAGCCTGGACAACATGGTGAAACCCCATCTCTACTAAAAATACATTGGGCATGGTGGTGAGTACATGCACTACCAGCTACTTGGGAGGCTGAGGCAGCAAGATTGCTTGAACATGGGAGGTGGAGGCTGCAGTGAGCTGAGATTGCACCACTGTACTCCAGCCTGGGTGACAAAGTAAGACCCTGTCTCTAAACAGATAAATAAATGTACAGAAATACCATATTCGTGCATTAAAGTTTCAGCATAAGAAAGCAATTCTCCACAAACTGATCTATATATTTAATGCAATTCCAGTCAAGATCCCAGCAGGACATTTTTTTGTAGGTACATATTAGTTGATGATATAATTTATATGAAAAGGTAAAGGAACTAGAATAGCTAAAAATATTTTTGGCCAAAAGAAATCAAAAGAATCACACTATGTATTTTAAGACTTACCATAAATCTACAGTAACCAAAACAGTGTGGTATTGGCAAAGAATGAACACTTAGGTCAAAAGAACAGAACAGAGTCCAGAATTACACCAACACAAATACAGCCAAATTATTATCATCATTATTATCATTATTTTTTGGAAATGGAGTCTCACTCTGTCACCAGGCTGGAGTGCATTGGCGCGAACTTGGCTCCCTGCAACCTCTGCCTCCCGGGTTCAAGCAATTCTCCTGCCTTAGCCTCCTGAGCAGCTGGGACTATAGGCGTGTGCCACCATGCCCAGCTAACTTCTGCATTTTTAGTAGAGACAGGGTTTCAACATGTTGGCCAGGATGGTCTCAATCTCTTGACCTCGTGATCCGCCTGCCTCAGCCTCCCAAAGTGCTGGGATTACAGGTGTGAGCCACTGTGCCCAGCCCAAATTAATTATTTTTAAATAATTTTTTGAGAGAGAATTCACAGAGCATTCAACCCCCTATGAAAGGTATCTAATTCGATGGTTTCTTGTATAGTCACAGATATGTGCAACCATCACCACAGTCAATATTACAACATTTCATCACCACAAAGAGAAACCTCATACCCTTTAAACCATCAGGCCCTTAACCCCTATTTTTTCCCAGCCCTAAGCAACCCCAATCTACTTTCTATCTGTATAGATTTGCCTATTCCGGACATTTCATTTAAATGAGATCATATAATAATGGTCTTTAGTGATCACCTTTCACTTAACATAATGTCTTCAAGGTTTATCCATGTTATAACATGCATTACTACTTCATTCCTTCTTATAGTTGAGTATGTATAAACCACATATTATCCATTCATCTACCCATGTACTTTGGATTGTTTCCATCATGGCCAATTAATTTTTGACAAAAGTACAAAACAATTCAACAGAGAAAGGATACTCAGTCTCTCCAACAAACGATCCCGGTGTAACTACACATCTAAAGGCAAAAAAAAACTACCCTTGACCTAAACCTTACACCTTAAAAATTAACCCTAAATATATCATAAATCTAAAAGTAAAATAATAAACTATAAAACTTTCAGAAAAAAGGGAGAAAATCCTATATGACCTGGGGCTAAGGCAGAGTTCTCAGTCATAATACCTATTGCACGATCCATAAAACAAAACAAAAATAAACTGGATTTCATCAGAATAAAAACTTTTGCTCTGCAAAAGACACTATTAAGAGACTGAAAAGATAAACTGCAGAGAAGAAGAAAATATGTGCAAACCATGTATCTACCAAAGGACTAACTAGGAAAAGACTTGAATAGACACTTCTTAACATGCTGTATTTATCACTCTGAGAAGCGTTCATTCTTTAAGAGATTACATACATTAAAAATTAATTTTAAATTTTCATGTTACCCAGGGGCTTTATTATGTGGCCTCTGGAGTATCTCATAAGTCACTTTCCAGGTCAAGAAGCCACCAGCAAATGATGAGAAAGTAAAAGCCTTTATTAAAAAATTAAAAACTATAATCAATGAGTATGGGAAGGACAGAATACTCTTGTCTTCCATATTCCAAAACAGTAGATACTACTCTTTTGCCTTTTCTTTCTCCTATACATATAGTCGACTCCTTAAATATTGAACTTACATTAACAGCATAAAATGATTTACTTTCCTCATATGCAATCAAACTCATTCAATTAAAATAAATTTGAGATTTCAAGAGAAAGCCTAGGCCTTGGAGAACAGAGAACAAAATGGTATGAAGAAAAGTAGCTGCCATCAAGGGATCCAATATTATCGTCCCCACCACAGTGCCCCCTCTTAATTACCGCAATACAGAAGAGCCTCCATTTCACCCTCAAGGCACATCCCCAGTCACTGCCACATCTCGGAAATTAACACCCTGTCATGATATACAAACTATGGGCAAAAGTTCAAGCCACGATAAAAATTATGGTTTGGTTTCCTACTCTACGCCTCATATAATTTACAGTAGTAAACTGAATTCCAAAAGAAGTGGTACCAGAATTAGTCAAAAAGTGATCACAGTCAAAATCATGATGAAGTACCACTTTATATCCATTAGGATGGGTATTACTTTCAAAGGCCCGTTAACGAGTGTTGGAGAGAATATGGAAAAACTGGAACCCCTGGGCACTACTGGTAAAAATGTAAAATGGTGCAGCCACTGTGGAAAAGTATATGGCAGTTCCTCAAAAACTTAAACAGAATTATCATATGATACAGAAATTCCACTTCCAAAAGCATTAAAAGCAGGGACTCAAACAGATATCTGTACACCCATGTTCACAGCAGCATTATTCACAAAAGAGAAGGTGAAAAAAATCCAATTGTTCATCAACAGATTAATGGAGAGCCAAATATAATCTAGCCAAACAATGGAATATTACTCGGCCTTTAAAAGGAATTAAAGTATGATACATGCTACAACACAGATGGACCTTGAAGACATTATGCTCTGTGACATAAGTCAGACACAAAAGGACAGATGCTGTATGATTCCACTTATATGAGCTACCCAGAGGAGTCAAATTTATAGAGACAGAAAGTAGAATGGTGATTGCCAGGGCCTGGGGAAAGAGGAAAATGGGGAATTAGTGTACAGAGTACAGAGTTCCAGTTTGGGAAGAGAAAAATGTTCTGGAGATGAATGATGGTGATGGCTACATAACAGTGTGAATGTACTTTATGTCACAGAACTGCACACTTAAATATAGTGAAAATGTAAATTTTACGTTATGTATAAAACTACCTATGTGTAAAACTAAATATGTATAAAAAGCTATCTCAGGAAGAAAAGTTCCAATACACAAGAGATTACTCCCACGAAGAAAGTGAGACTCAACAAAGCAAACAGACCCACCACAGTGACAAATCCAGCCAGTAGTGAGGAGAAACAGTAGTAATTCTTGAAGGCCCATTACTTTCACCCATATAATCCAGTGTAACGAAATGTAATGTAACTAAAAGTATGTTTCCTCAAATTTAAAATAAACATACAGCTATTGCAGATTAAAAATATAATCATGGAAACATCATTTTACAAAAACTGCATCTGCAGAATGACAATCCCTGAATCTCACCTGATTAGGCACAGCCTGAAGTGGTTCAGCACATCGCAGTACGGTACCAGGAGGAAAACACAGCCATGTGGACTGCCGTCACTGTGAACGTACAATCGCCAACCTCGAGGGTGCACTCAGCAAGCCCAGCAATCCTACAGCACTGCCTTAGTGCACTTACAAAGCCTCTTACTCAGACAGATGCTTATATATCCAGTCCTCACACTGCCAACACTTCCACCCCCATCCTCACTCTATCTCCTCTTTCCTTAAAAGAACAGAATAAATTATAAAAGAACTTCTATGACCTCCTATATCTACCCACCTACCTGCACCTACGTATCAGTGCTCCTTCTAGAACCTTCTAGAACCACTTGTGCCCTGGATTCCATACACTGTCACTGATGCTTGGATGCCAGTCAGCAAATGCCACCCCTTTATGTCTTCAAAACTCCCCCTCAATGAAATCATTTCCACCAGCACATAAACATTGTTATATTCATCTCTTAAGGAAACAAAAACACTTCTCTTTCTCCACCACCAACGGCCCTATTTCTCTGCTCCTCTACATAAAATACTCCTTGAAAGAGCTTGCTATTTTACTCACTATTTTCATTTCTCTCCCTGAGTGGCCTCTACCACTGCCCTAAATTGTTTCTGTGAGGTCATCACTGATTTCACGTTGCTAAATTGGACGGTCAATTCCCAGTCCTTCCGTCAGTCATCAGCAGCCTCTGGTGGGGGATCCCGCTCTCCTCCCGGAAACACGTTCTTCGCTGGCTTCCTTGTTTTCCTCCTCTCTGGCTATAAATTCCCTGAGTACCCTCTGCTGTTCTCTTCACCTCCCTAACCTCTGGACATTGGTGTCTCCAAGGTACTTAGACCCCTTCTCCGTCTACACTTGCTCCCCTAACACTCCCAATCAGTCTCATGATTTTAAACACCACCTGTATGCTAATGACTCCCAAGTTTCTATCTCTAACTCATACTTCTCCCCTGAACTACAGCCTCATAAAGTCAAATGCCAACTCAACAACTCCACTCAGGTACAGAGGCATCCCACTCTCTAACGCCAGCCTTTTTTTTTTTTTTTTTTTGAGACAGAGTTTCGCTCTTGTTGCCCAGGCTGGAGGGCAGTGGTGCTATCTCAGCTCATCGCAATATCCACCTCCCAGGTTCAAGCAATTCTCCTGCCTCAGCCTCCTGAGGAGCTGGGTTTACAGGCGCTCGCCACCACGCCCAACTTATTTTTGTATTTTTAGTAGAGACAGGTTTCACCACTTTGGTCAGGCTGGTCTTGAACTCCTGACCTTAGGTGATCCACCCACCTAGGCCTCCCAAAGTGCTGAGATTACAGGCATGAGCCACCACGCCTGGCCTAATGCCAGTCTTTTTGATCTCAGTTAAAAGCAACTCCAGCTATCCAACTTATCCAAAAATACAGTCACCTTTGGGTTCTCTCCTTTCCTCACAGCCCACATTTAACCAGTTAGCAAATCTTGGTGATACCATCAAGAAACATCCAAAATTTCTATGCACCTCACTGCACCCACAGTGGGCCCTGGCAGGAGCCTAGCAGCTGCCTCTGGCTTCTGCCCTTTCCCCCTCTGTAATTTACCCTCAACACTACAGCCAGAGACAGCTTTAAAGACTGATGGCAGATCTTGATGTTCCTCAGCTACAAGCCCCTAATAAAAGTCAGTGCCCTTGAAATGGCCAAAAAACTCCTACACAACTCACGCCCCTGAGCCTTACCTCTCGGAATTCATCTTCTACTGTGCCTATTTCACTGGTTTCCTAACTGTCCCTCAAGTGGCCAGCTCTCACAGCAGGGCCTCTTCACCTACCAACCCTTTTCTAGGAAGACCTCCCCTACTTACATCACAGATCCCCTCCCCCAACTCTTTAACTCTAAATATCTCACAGGTGAGAACGTAGAATGTATGCATTATTACATGGAAAAACAATTTTGCATTAAGCTGAATAAGCACAGACCCTAAGAATAATCTATTTCATTCTAGAAAACACAGCCTGTAGAGACTCACACACAGGCCCCAGAAGACAGGTGGAAAAGTGTTCCTGGTGGCACTGCACATGATAGTAATAAAGTAAAAATAATCAAATGTGCAACAAGAGGAGAATGCATGAATTGTGGTATCGTCATACAACAGAAGATTCTATAACAGGGAAAATAATAAAGTATAAGAAAGGACATGGATGAATTTCAGAAACATGTTCAGTGAAAAGTTATATAAGACTTCTTACACTAAGATACCATTTCTATAAAGCTCAAAAGCAAGAAAATGAAACAATATATAGTTAAACCCAGACATACGGCCAACTAATCATCTACCAGGGCTCCAAGAATACAAAGTGAGGAAAGGGCAGTATCTTCAATAACTGGTGTTGAGAAAACTGCATATCCGCATGCAAAAGAATAAAACTAAACCCTTATCTTAAACCATACACAAAAATCAACTCAAAATGGATTAAAGATTCAAGTGTAAGGCCACACGCGGTGGTTCACGCCTGTAATCCCAGCATTTTGGGAGGCTGAGGTGGGTGGATCACGAGGTCAAGAGATCAAGACCAGCCTGACCAACACACAGTGAAATTCCATCTCTATTAAAAATACAAAAATTAGCTGGGTGTGGTGGTATGCACTTGTAATCCCAGCTACTCGGAGGCTGAGTCAAGAGAATCACTTGAACCCAGGAGGTGGAGAGAGGTTGCAGTGAACCGAGATCACACCACCACACTCCAGCCTGGCAACAGAGCAAAACTCCGTCTCAAAAAAAAAAAAAAAAAAAAAAAGATTTAACTGTAAGACCTGAAACTGTAAAACTCCTAGAAGAAAACAGGGTTAAGCTCCTTGACACTGGTTTTGGCAATAATTTTTAGGATGTGACACCAAAAGCAAAGGCAACAAAAGTAAAAATAAACAATACGTGAAACCTGAACACTTCTGCACAGCAAAGGAAAAAAAATCAACAAAATTAAATGGCAACTTATAGAATGGGAGGGGATGGTCAAGGGGTTTGAAGTTTCAATTATGCAAAACAATGAAGTTCTGAAGGTCTATCACACAGCATAATGCCTAATAGCTACAGCGTTGTATGCTTAAAATTCGGCAAGAGGGCAGATCTTAGGTTAAGTTTTCTTATTACAAATAGTTATAATAATAGGAGCCAGAGAGAACTTTGGGAGGTAAAAGATACATCTATGGCCTTGATGATGGTGACAGTTTCAGGGGTGTATACCCATCCCCAAATTCATTGAGTTGCATACATTAAATATGTAAAGCATTTTAACATGTCAGTCATACCTCAATAAAGTAGTTTGAAAAAAACCAATATATTGTTGAGGAATAGCTATATATTTAGTAAAAACTCTTTTCTAAAAGGCATGGATATAATAAAAGTCACAATAGGAAGACAAAGAGTAACAGAAGGGCACTAAACAGGTAAATCCGTTCTTAGGTTGCATGTGAGTACACAGGTGTTTACTTTTCACCCTAACTTACATATAACTTATATATCACAATTCTTTTGTTTGCATCCAAAATTATGGCGATATTTCAAGGGCACATGTGACCCAGTTCTACACTGAAAGCACTGAGCATAGGAATAAATAGTCAGGACATGTCCAATGAATTCAAATGTACGTTCTTAAGGAGTTAGAAGTCTTATTTAAAAAATTACTGTATTTTCATAGCATTTGATTCTGCTACTATCATTATAGAAAATCAGAGTATTTCATAAGCATATATTAAAATGTAACCATATCAATTTTATTCTCAGGATTAACCTAACACTAATGCTTCTCTAGAATTTTTAAACAGGAAATTTCTAAACTGCAAATGAGACTGATCAGAAAGGATTGGGAGGTTCACCCGTCACTACTCTCATCTCTGATGTCTATGGGTTTTCACCTGCTGTTTTACATACCTTAGTTTAAAGAGAGAAGAAGGAGCTCAATGCTTCTATTATCACTAACTTTATGAGGTATTTTACTTAAAACGTACTCAGAGATTAACATATGTAAAAACAAGTAATTATAAAATTACTGCCATTCTCGTGCTTTAGCAGAGTGGAAATCATAAATGGATCCCGCTAAAACATATACAAAACAGTGATCATTTTAAATGATCTAGAAACCAATAAGCACGCATAAACTTTTTAAAAAAGCAAATGAAATCACATTATAGTAACCAATGCATGTAAACCACTAGAATGTCAACTCACGAGAGCAGATGGTTGCTCCTTCACCACTGTATCCCTAGCACCACTGGGAGACACACAGTAAATATTTATTGAATGTTCTTTTTATTTAAAAAAGTCAGAAATTTCCTTTTACTCTAAATACCAATGATATATCAAGGAAGATACCAAGAGAAACAACTTATCCTCACCATCTCGGGCACAGGAACCTTTCAACCTGCATGTATGCAACAGCTTCAACAGCAACTGGAGGCACCTGTCAGTCTTCAGCAAGGGCATGTAGGCATTAGTTCCAAACTTCATAAGCACATCCAGAAGCGGATCCAAGAATATCCGCAGTACATTCTCTGTTCTCTGCTTTCCACTAGACATTAAAAGACATGCCAAAATCAACCATTTCAAAAGCATAAGCAAATTACTTCCCACCTATAATTTGTGAAACCGGTTAGTTAATGGATCCAATCAGACAAAGTTATTCTCATGAAAGATCCAGACAACCAGCACCATGGAGGACTCATCTTCTGGTCCGTGCTTTCCCGTGAATGTAGCAATTCACTAAAGAAAGCACAGGGAAGAACAGCTGTCCTCAATGCCAGGCGCCAGTAGGAAGGAAATCCTATCCCAATTTATTTGTAAATTAAATTGCTGAGACCCTGCTTCCATAATACAAAAATATAAAACCAAAACAAACATAAGTTAGTCAAGGAAATACAACATGTTTTTAAAAATCAAAAAAAAAAAAAAAACTAAGGATTTATTTAGAACTGTTATAACCAATTTTTTTTTTTTTTTTTTTGAGACGGGGTCTCACTCTGTCGCCCAGGCTAGAGTGCTGTGATGTGATCACAGCTCACTGTAGCCTCAACCTCCCAGACTCAAGCAATCTTCCCAAATCAGCCTCCCGAGTAGCTGGGACCACAGGTGTGAGCCACCATGCTCAATATTTTTTTAAATTTTTATAGAGACGGGGGTCTCACTTATTTTCCCAGGCTAGATAACCAACTTTGGTACTAAATCTTCGTCTGGAAAAGAGATTTGATGTAAATCAAATTAACTGTATGTCATGCAAATATACTACCTGATCTACCTACTGAAGCTTCTTATTGCAAAACTATAATCTAGTGAAAACTGATCTGCTTACATTCTCACAAAATATAAATAATATTATCTTTATTATCATTTTTTAAAATCGTGTATTTTACAAAGGAATCAAATCCAGTAAATCTCTTTACCTAAACTTATACTGGAATCTTGTAACCTGTTTCTAATACTCTGATATAAAACCAGTGATTATTATACATAGTTTTTTAATCTTCTCTAATTTAACATTAATTTTTATTTTCAGATGGAGTCTCACTCTGTGGTCCAGGCTGGAGTGCAGTGGCAAGATCTCAGCTCACTGCAACCTCCACCTCCCGGTTCAAGTGATCCTCCTGCCTTAACCTCCCTAGTAGTTGGGACTACAGGCACGTGCCACCATGCCCAGCTAATTTTTGTATTTTTAGTAAAGACAGGATTTTCCACGTTGATCAGGCTGGTCTCGAACTTCTGACCTCAGGTGATCTGCCTGCCTTGGCCTCCCAAAGTGCTGGGATCACAGGCGTGAGCCACCGTACCCAGCCATCTAATTAACATTAAGTTGTTAAGTTTAACGTTTAATTTACCAATCTAAAAGCACTAATATGCCCTTATTCCTATTTGTTTTTAACTTTAAACATTTCTTTGGTATACTGTTAACGTTCTAGTACCCTATCTTAATACCTGTGATCAACTCACTTCAATCATTCAAAAATATGAATATACATCATAATTCTGATCAGAATTTTTTTTTAAATAGGCTTTCTGTTCAATTATAGAAACAATTACCTATATTGAGTCTTCATTCCTTCCACATCCACAGCCAGTAAGACCATCAGAGAAACAAGCTTGGCTTCAAACCAATCAGGCATAAAACAATTTTCTCCCGCTTAAAACACAATAGTTAAGGTTTGCAAAGCATTAACAAAATTCTTCAAGGATAACGCTTCAAA
The DNA here is from genome assembly GCA_036589455.1 of Ateles fusciceps. Lineage (NCBI taxonomy): Eukaryota > Metazoa > Chordata > Mammalia > Primates > Atelidae > Ateles > Ateles fusciceps. Next base: position 4,973,739 of record JAZHEH010002229.1, read on the forward strand.
AACAAAACCGCTAAATGATTATGTCTTATTAATATTAAATTATGAGAGAAATACAGTTGAGAGGAAATACAGTAGAACACTCTAGAGCATGGCTCATTATTATACATACATATTTCAACATGAACAAAAAACAAATTTGTGTGCCTGCTACATGCCATGCAATTACCTGGGTGCTACAGACATAATGGTTCCTGTGCTCATGGAATTTAAAGTTACAGGAGAAAAGCATTAATCAAAGAATAAATAAGGCCATATAAAAATGCAATTGTAGCGAGGGCTATAAAGGAGAAGTACAGGGTGCTAGTGGAGCGTATACTAGGAAGACGTGCCCTCATCTGGAGAGTAAGAGGAAGTTTCCCTGAAGAAATGACAACCGGGCTGAGTGTGATGACTCAAGAGGAAAGATGAAGGGACACAAGAACTTTCTAAACAGAAGGAAGAGCATATCAAAGGTCTTCTGGCAGGAGAAGGCATGGTACATTCCAGAAAATAGAAGGATGCCCATGTGTACACTAAGTGACAGGGAGTAGCAAAAAATGAAGTAGCATAAACGGCAGGAGAGAGACCAGGAAACATTGTAGGCCATGCAGAGGACCTCTGTCTCTGCCCTAAAGGCAAAAGGAAGCCACTGAAGGTTAAAGGGAATATATACAAAGAAGTGGAGGAAAAATATCTAAGATCAAAATTTGTATTTTGAAAATATTTATCTGGCTACCATGTGGAAAAGAGATTGTAGAAGAAGCAAGAGTAGACACAAGGTAACCCCCTAAGAGGCAATTCTAGTATTTCAGCTGAGAGAGTGTTCCCTAAAATGTGACCAGAAATGAGATTAAATGAATAAAGACACAAAGGCCATGGTCTCTCAGACCTCTATCTGACCCCCCAGTTATATCTATTTTAATAGGGACTAACATATTTATTTCAAATAATCTTCCAATGTAACAGCATAGGACATTTACTAGACAACAGACAGACCAAAAAAGACTACAAACACAAAAGCGAAATATTCCAAGAATAAACTCATGCATTTTGGAAGGATAATTATCTGATCATTTAAGACCTATTCCATGGTCAAATTAATGAAATCGGGAGATGAAAATGACTTTGTGTGAGACAAAGCTAGGAAATTTAAGAAATGTTAAATCTGAAGATGCAATTTTCCTAAATTATCACTAATGACTTTAATGAAGTGGAAGCATTAGGAATGTAAAAAGAATCCTAATTAATGAATCTGTTAAGAGTGCTTCTCTAGGCCAGGCATGGTGGCTCACACCTGTATTCTCCGCACTTTGGGAGGCGGAGATGGGCAGATCACAAGGTCAGGAGTTCAAGACCAGTCTGGCCAATATGACGAAACCCCATCTCTATTAAAAATACCAAAAAATTAGCCGGGTGTGGTGGCACATGCCTGTAATCCCACCTACTAGGGAGGCTGAGGCAAGAGAATGGCTTGAACCCAGGAGATGGAGGTTGCAGTTAGCAGAAATCGCACCACTGCACTCCAGGCTGGGCGACAAAGGGAGACTCTGTTTCAAAAAAAAAAAAAAAAAGAGTGCTTCTCTAATGTGGTCTTATATATTTCCTCAAAGAAAGGACCTTTGTAAAATTGATGTTGCAAAGTATCTGCTGAAAAGAAAACTAATAAAACTATCCTTTTAAACACAGTTTTTGTTTAAAATTGTTTTCCATAATCAATGCATACTAAACATAGTGCTTTAAAAACAAAAAAGATGAGCACATATTTCCACTGCACGTATTTCTACTTCAGAGGCTCCAAAACCATATCTGCAGTATCTGGTTCACAAGGACCCAGTAATTGTAGAATGAATTACTTTGTGTCCACTTTTTACTCTGGCAACTTACTAGCTTCCTTAAACATAAAATAATTTAAAATCTCAAGTCTCAGAACAAATAAAGTATTAATGCAGGTTAGGAGATAGTGTCTTTACTTTTTTTCCACTTTCAACAAGTTTGGCATCGATAAATCATCACATATTTCATACAGCTTAACTCTCAGTCTGAAAAACTAGTTAAAAGTTCTTCGAAAATATTTTGGTTTTATCAGTCCATAAAAATGACTGCAGACTTACTTTCCCAAGCAGATGACTTAACATACTCTTGAACAAGGTTCTTCACATAAGCATTTAAAGATGTCTTCTGAAGTGCAATGGAACTACACGGTGGGGATGGCTTAAAATAGCTTTCATTAACATGTAGCCAGTCACACAGCTGGAAAAGAAAACAGTTATTACTTTGTTTTAAAAACCTAACTGAACAAAGGGTTTCTAATTTCGTTAAGCCAATTTTCTTTACTTCATGATAAACTGCATTTAAATAACTGAATACAAAGTAATAAACCATTTACTATGATAACTGAGTTCCAGATAGTAAAAACAAAAAAAAAATGTGTGTGTGTATATATATATATATATATATATATATATATATATATACACACACACATATATATATACACATATGTATGTGTATATATGTATGACATACATACATATGTATGTGTGTTCTCTAATCTCCTTCAAAGAATGTATAAACTTCATTAACGGGCAAGAATTCTAACGTGCCTTATACAAAATGTACATTTTAATGAGGTATTCTAAAGATCTCTAAAAAAACAACACATTATGTAAAACAAATTACAGCCTTCAACTAAAACTTCTTCCAGCTTCACATGCTAAAACAAGAAGTTTTACCTTTGAGAGAATGTAGAATTTGAAATGTAAGATATAATCAAAGTTCCTACCCTCCTCACAAGTTTATTTTCTATCATATGTGCATATTAAAATACTGTATATTAATTTAAAAGAGAAACACTGCCCAAGGCCTTCTCCATTACATCTCCTAGAAAATTTGCAAACAAAAGTCACACAATTTCACAACTCATCTTTGATTATGTGTAATGGTGAAATTTTTGTTTTAAAATCTAAATATGTTCTCAATTTCTTTTATAATATCTGTCTTAGTAAGCAAATTCAATAACTGAGTTTAAATATAAAGAAAATAATTATGATGAAATTACACTGGAATGCCTTTCCCAACCACCAGATTGGCAAAAAATCCTGCTTCACAATAGGCACTATCATACCATTTGAGATTTCTGCAACCCTATGGTAGGCCCCAAAGATACTGAAGTCCTAATCCCGAAACCTGTGAATGTTATCTTATGCAGTGAAAGGAGCTTTGCAGATTAAGTATTCTGAGATGGGGACATGCTGGATTATTTGAGGGGGCCAAGGTAATCCTAAGTGTCCTTATAAAAGGAAGGCAGACGCAGATTTGACAGAGAAACAGAAGAGAAGAATATGATGTGAAGATGAAGCAGAGATCTTGAGATGCTAGGCTGCTGGCTTCGAAGATGGAGAAAGGCCATGAGCCGAGAAATGCAAGCAATGCAGCTCCAGAAGCTGAGGAAATGGACTCGCCCCTACAAGGGAGCACAGAACGGCCAGAATCTTAATGGCAGCCCAGTGAAACAGATTCCAGACTTCTGGTCTCCAGAACTGTGAAGGAATAAATGTATGTTATTTTAAGCCACCAAGCTAGTGGTAATTTACTACAGCAGCCATAGGAGACTATAGAGGGAAACTGGGCAATACCCCAGAAAGATTACACAGGCACCCAATCTCTGACCAGAGATCCCAATTCTAGGACTCCATTCTGCAGATGTTCCTGCAGAATATTTTATTTATTGTGGCATTATCTGTAAAAGCCACAAGACTGGACAACTCAACAGTTCAGCAACGGGGAAGTTGAATTAACAATGGTACCACCACCAGATGGAATACCATGCAAACATACAAAAAAAGAACAAAAAGGGTCTTTGCCTACTGATATAAAGAAATCACTAAGAATATATATTTTAACTAAAACATGCAAGATAGTAAGCAGAATGTGTATCAAAAACACCTTTGTTTGGGAACGGAGTGGGGTAGGATAAGGATCAAGGCAGGATTGAAGAGCAAAACAGAAATAAAGATACTTCTGACCAATCGTTTTAATCTTCAAATCAAAGCTAATTTTTTTAAGAACAAAGAAAAATTATTATAATAGGTATAACAACTTGTCAATACCCTTAATATAAAAAGGTCACTTACAAATCAAGGGGAGAAAAAAAAACAAAACTAAAATCCCAAAACGAAGTGGGAAAAGAACAAGAATAGACAATTCACAAAAGAAATACTACAAAGACATGAAAAAAACATTTTAAAAAACCAGCGATCAGAGAAATGCAAACAGTCACCAAATGCTGTGTTATCTACCAAAGTGGCAAATAATTTACCATGCTGATACACTTGGTATTACATCATGGTAGATAAAGCGGATGTCCACTGTCATACTTTGAAACCTCTCTCCATCTATATCAAGAACTTTAAAAATATTGAAATACAGCAAATTCAATTTTATGAATTTATACTAAAGAACAGGCTTAAATAAAAACATATGAGAATAAGTTCCTCCCAGTGTTATTTATTTATGTATTTTTTTTGAGACAGGGTCTCAGTCTGTCATCCAAGCTGGACTGCAGTGGCACAATCTCAGCTCATTGCAACCTGCACCTCCAGGAGTTCAAACAATTCTCCTGCCTCAGCCTCCCGAGTAGGTGGGACTGTAGGCACATGCCACCCGTCCAGATAATTTTTGTATTTTTGGTAGAGATGGGGTATCGCCATGCTGGTCAGGCTGGTCTTGAACTCCTGGCCTCAAGTGATCTGCCGCCTCAGCCTCCCAAAGTGCTGGGGTTACAGGCGTGACTCACTGCGCCCAGCCCAGTGTTATTTATAAAAGCAAAAACTTTGAAACAAAGTCCAAGAAAAGGAACTGATTCAGTACATTAAAAAAAAATTAATCACCTGAAGTTTTACTACCCCATCTTGAAAAATGACTTGGCAACATGCTAAATGCTTATATGTGAATACAAAAAATGAAATTTAAAACAAGGTAATCTATATTTAGAAAGTTCAAATGCATTAATATTATCATTTTAAATATACATATACTTATCCATAATGAGAAAGCAAGTAAGAGAATACATATATTATATTCACAGGGAAAAATAATTAAAAACTAAACCAAAAAATATACATTTAGTTTGATGGTAGGCATTACAGGTGATTTTTATTTTCTTTATATGGTTCCATATTTTTCAAATTCCACATAATCAGATGCATTGTCATCAAGAAAATAAAATAAAATTCTGGCTGGGGGCGGTGGCTCACGCCTGTAATCCTAGCACTTTGGGAGGCTGAGGCGGGTGGATCACCTGAGGTCAGGAGTTAGAAACCAGCCTGACCAACATGGTGAAACCCTGTCTCTACTAAAAATACAAAAGAATTAACTGGGTGTGGTGGTGCGTGCCTGTAATCCCAGCTACTAGGGAGGCTGAGGCAGGAGAATCATTTGAACCTGGGAGGCAGAGGTTGCAGTGAGCCGAGATCACACTATTGCACTTGAGTGAAACTCCGTTGCAAAAAAAAAAAAATTTAAAAAACAAACAAAATTTCATTTTTTAAAGGCCCCAATTTGCCCCTTCTTCATTTCTTCTGCCATTAACTTACTTCCTGAGCCCTCATTATTTTATGCTTGAATTATAACATACTCCAAGCTGATTTCTCTTTCTCTCTACGTATACACATAGAATTGCCTTCTAAAAGAAATAATCCCTAGTTTCGCTCATCGCTTAGGCATTGGAGAAATGTTGAAAATATATACATGGTTCCTGTTTCTCAAAAAATATATAACCTAGAGGGGACAAACATCAGAACTCAACCACATACATAACGAATAAACACTAAAGTCAGTCGTATGAACTACATCTCATGGTTTACAAAAAGAGGGAGGAGGCTGGCCCCATAGAGTCCTAAGAAAAAGGGTGGCATAGTAAAAGACCTGGAGGCCAGGGATGCGACATCAACAAGACATCATCACAAGGGAAGAAGCTTCACATGAGGAGGGTCTGAGCTAGAGCCACAGTGGGGCATGGAGAAGAGGAAAGATGTTTATGAGACAGGAGGGTTTCATGATGAATTGGATGCAAAAATCAGGACAAACTGAGAATTACCAAAATGTGAGGACTGGACAACTGGGTGGAGGAAGGGGCCGTTCACTGACAGAAAACAAAGCAAGAGGAGTTTGTGTCACTTACTGTGTTTGGGTCTAACACCGTCATTACCCCTAGGGCATCTCATCCAGAGTTGAGATCTGCCCACCAGCAACATATTTATTCTAAATAGGTCTATCTCTACTGCAAACGTTTTCCTCTCTCCCACCTCTTCATAAGCATCTTAGCAGCATTAGTTAAGACCACTCAAACCAAATATACAACATTTCAAAGTCTCTGTTGACAGATAACAAGCAGTCATTATATTTTATATAAATGGCCAGTAAGAAATTCATTAAGAAAACCATTTTTTATAGTTTTCAAAGACCTTATTAAATTATCTTCAATCTCACCTCTGTCCACAATGAAGTTCCTCGTCCTAAGGATTCCTCTTGTCTCAGAGACATGAGAAAAGTTGAGACATCAGAAAGTGACACTTTCTCCTGGGCAGGGCAGGAAATATTTTAAAAATTGTATTAAAATGTTTAATTGAATAAAACCAATGTAGAAGCAACCAAGTATACTATTTAAAGTGGGTTATCATTAGCTAAATCCAAAGAAAGCTATATTTTAAAAAGAAAATATTATTCAACTTTTAACATAAACATAACATGTTAAAATTGAGATTACTATCTTAAATGTGGTCACAATCTTAAAAACATAAAAACATTCTAAAAGAAGAAATTACTTTCAATCAAAATGTGAGGCTGGACGTGGTGGCTCACACCTGTAATCCCAGCACTTTGGGAGCACCTGAGGTCAGGAGTTTGAGGCCACCCTGGCCAACATGGTGAAACCCTGTCTCTACTAAAAATACAAAAATTAGCCAGGTGTGGTGCATCCCTATAATCCCAGCTACTCAGGAGGCTGAGGCAGGAGAATCACTTGAACCTGGGAGGTGGAGGTTGCAGTGAGTTGAGATTGCCCCATTGCACTCTAGCCTGGGAGACAAGAATGAAACTCTGTCTCAAAAAAAAATATGTGATACTTTTTGATGCCATAAAAATGACCCCCTGACTAAGAAAACCATCTAGATCTTCATTCCTTTAAGGTTATGTATCTTGAATTAAGATACCTTACTCTGTGTAGGCCAAGCAATGGCAAAAACCACTCACAGCCTGCTTTGTAAATAGTTTTGGTGGAACATAGCCAATGCCTGTTTATCTAGTTCAGAAGTTGCAACAGAGATCATAAAGCCAGCTGCAAAGCTTAAAAAATGTCTGCTACCTGGTACTGCACACAAAGAGTTTCTGACCCTATAGGAAACAATACTTATTGAGGCTTTGTAAAAAGCACAGAATAAGCATGGTATACATTCCTTGAATGTTGATACAGGGGAATATGAGGGGGAAAAGTATAGAGGGAAAAGGGCATAAGCTCCAAGAGTCCTCTCCCAGTGGGCCACCCAGGACACGCTTAGCTCCCCCAGCAACAAGCTGTGACAACACAGTGAAAATCTCCATGAAGCTCCCTAGAGACTCACGGAGATTTTCAGCAGGGAAGCTCACTAGAGACTCAGTGCCTCAGGCTTTTACTGGGAAGTGGTCATGTAGGTGCCCTTTGCCTCAAACATACTGAAATTCCAGACTCCCAGAAGAAAAGCAGGTATTCCACATAAACCGCATTGAATAAACACTTTAGATACAATAAGCACTCTTAGCAGTTAGGTTAGTGTAAATGCTCCCAAAATCCAAGGTCCCAGTGCCAGCCAAGGGCCAACTTTACAAGCAGGCCTTTCTGATGTTAGCATCATAGGTCTGCTATGTTAATTCATTTCTGCATACCCACTCACTTAGAAAGACTTGTAAATGAAAGCAAAAGATAAACTTACCACATCTAGCAAATTCATAGCTGTCTGAAGAAGGTAGCATTGGGCTGCCCCTCTCAGGAGAATTTGATGTGTGATCATAGTGCAATGAATAACATCCCTGACAGCAAAACACAAAAAATGCAGTTCCATATTCCCAAAGGCAATTCTGATCATTTGTGATTATCTAAAAGTTAATTTACAACATTTCCAATTTCTAATGCAGAAAGTCAGCAGAATTTCAAAGCTATTATTTCCCGCTACGGCCTCCACTAGAGCTCAATTTTAATATGCAACAATTCTCTTTTAAAAATAAGACTATAAATGAAGATGCTTTTAAGAAGTTCGTACTGGCCAGGCGTGGTGGCTCACGCCTGTAATGCAAGCACTTTGGAGGCCAAGGTGGGCGGATCACCTGAGGTCGGGAGTTCAAGACCAGCCTGACCAACATGGTGAAACCCCGTCTCAAAAAAAAAAAAAAAAGTTCGTATTTATTGAAATATGTATTTTTTTATCTCCTCAAATTCCTTTTTACTGACATTTTTTAAACACTTTCTAACAAATATTATTATTTGAAATTTTATCTTTAGTTTTCTACTTACGAATGTAATTTTTTTAAAAACTTACTGGCCTATTTGAAGAGGTCAAAATTCAACAACATATACTTCAGTACACACTTAAACTAGTAATTTGTGAAACAAAGTAAGTTCAACTATATGAATAAATGAATGTTTTAAAGTTTGTTTTTTTCTTACGTAAAATTAAGAGGTCAAACATCCCAATGTCAATATTAACTATAACCATTTACTGTAGATTAAAGCACATGAAAAATATACATATTGATGGAAAGTCATGGCAAATAACCATACAAGTACATATACAGAGTAAACTACCTGAGAGCAAGAAGCCCATCTATACCCAGGGCCTTGTATCTTGGGACATTTGCCAGAGCCTTAGATAGAAACAAAATGGGAACAGCACACCAATGTCTACTTGTCATCTTCCGAATAAACTTCAGTAAGAAGCTACCTGAAAGAAAACGTACATTATCATCGTTGCCAATAAGCACAGGAAAAGAAGCTTAACACCATTAGGTATCCGAGAAATACAAGTTAAAACCACAGTGAGACTCCACTTCCCAAACATGGCTATAATCTAAAGGACAGACAATAATCAGAGCTGGGGAGGATGCAGGGGAACTCAGATCCCTCACACAATGCTGGTGGGAATGTGAAATGGTGCAGCCACTGTGGAAAACAGTGTGGCAGTTCCTCCAAAACGTAAACCGAATTACCATATGATCCGGCAATTCTACTTCTAGGTATATATCCACAAGAATTAAAAATGTGTTCATACAGAAACTTGTATATGAATATTCATAACAGCATTACTCATAACAGTTGAAAGTGAAAAATCCAAATGTCTACCAACGAATGAATCAACAAAATGTGAAATATCTACACAGTGAAATATTCAACCACAAAAAGGAATGAAATGCTGATACATGCCACGACATGGATAAACCTTGAAAATACTATGCTAACTAAAAAGAAACCAGACACAAAAAGCCACGTATTTTGATTCCATTTCCATGAAATGTTGCGAATATGCAAATCTATAGAGACAAGGCAGATTAGTAGCTACCAGGAGCTACAGGTAGAGGAGAATGAGAAGTGACTATTAATAGGCGTGGGGTTTCCTTCTGAGGGTGATAAAAATATTCTGGAATTAGACAGTGGTAATGCTTGTGCAACTCTGTGAATATACTAAATACCACTGAATCAAATGGTTTAAAAGGGTGAATTATATCTCAATAAAGCTCTTGTAAAACAAAAAGTTAATTTCATTTCATTTTTATTTAGTAAGATTTCTACTCTACTGTAGAGATTTTGATATCCATGAAGCTATGGTTTTTTTAAAAGATAATTTTTTTTGAGACAGTCTCATTCTGTTGCCCACACTGGAGTGCAATGGCTCAATCTCGGCTCAATGCAACCTCCGCCTCCTGGGTTCAAGAGATTCTCCTGCCTCAGCCTCCTGAGTAGCTGCGATTACAGGCATGTGCCACCACGCCTGGCTACTTTTTCTATTTTAGTAGAGACAAGATTTCTCCATGTTGGCCGGCTGGTCTCCAACTCCTGACCTCAGGCGATCTGCCCACCTTGGCCTCCTGAAGTGCCAGGATTACAGGGGTGATCCACCGCACCCAGCCGTTAAAAGATAAATTTTTTTATGATTAGAAGCCATTCTTCTACTTGAGATGTTAAGGAAAAACAGGATAGGAAGTATTGATGGTTAGTGGCATCTAGTATCTACAAACAGTAACATCTTTCTCATAGGCTGTTTCATGATTACCTTGGATCTAATCCCAATCATTTACACTTCTATTTTGAGATACAAAGGGATAGTGCTTCATTCTGTCCTCTCTCCTAATGTGTGTTTTGTTAAGAACTCTCAGCTCATGCAGTTAGTGAAAATGTCTGTTTTCTCAAATAGTTGTAGAATGACTTTTAAGAAATCCTCAGAAGCTCCTTAAAGGATGTCTATTTTTTATCTTTCAAAATACCTAGCACAAAAGATATTCAGAATACCCAGAAGATACTCACTGGAAATTGGTGACTGAAAAATGACTACCTAACTGTGAATGAACACTTTAATTCCTCTCTTTTTGAACTCCTGGCCTCAATTGTTCTCTCTTCCATTTGCACCATTTAAATTCAGTAAATCCCATCTTTTGCCTAAAACCTCACCCATGACACTAGGAAGATGACAATGGCCAAGCTTCCATTTCACATTGATTCAACACATTTACCAAGCATCTGGAATATGCCTGGCCCTGGACCTCAAACACCTGGCTCTCAAATTCTAGGAAGCCCTGGACGACATCATTTCACTCGTGTGCTACTGACATGCAAGGCAGCAACGTGGCTGACAATTTCATCCCCATATGGCTGCAGCCCAGAAGCTTAACTAAACTTCTGAAAACTGCCAAACTAAAGAATGGCTCTAATAGTTCTCTTCCCCAGTAACTCATTTTTTTAAAGAAGAAGTAATCAAAACAATCAATTTTCTATAAACTTAAAAGTCATGATATACAGACCATACTGTCCCTTTTTTCTGATGTTTGAATAGATATTGCCATTGGTCATCTTGTCACTTTATTTGCAGATTAAATACAAAAGAAAAAATACATATTTCATACCTAGGCTCACTTTATAAATCACAAAGGTGGGAGTGAAACAAGGATTCACAAAACAGAGTAGGCCCTGCTGCTGCTCGGCAATCACACTGCCTTTGTCCTTTGCCTTCCAATCTACCTCATTAGAATGAAGAATACATCTCCAACCTGAAGATCGGGGATGGTTCTAGGACAAGGTCTTACATAAAATAAGTTTGTTTTTTTTTTTGAGACAGAGTCTTGCTCTATCGCCCAGGCTGGAGTGCAGTGGCACGATCTTGGCTCACTGCAACCACTGCCTCCTGGGTTCAAACGATTCTCCTGTCTCGGCCTCCCGAGTAGCTGGGACTACAGGTGTACACCACCATGCCCAGATAATTTTTATATTTTCAGTCGAGATGGGGTTTCGCCATGTTGGCCAGGCTGGTCTCGAACTCTTGACCTCAGATGATCCACCTGCCTTGGCCTCCCAAGGTGCTGGGATTACAGGCGTGAGCCACTGCACCTGGCTTATTTTTTCTATCTTTCTAAGTCAGTATCTATAAAGGGACAACTTGCCACAATGGGTATTTTGTTTACAACTTTTTCCTAAAACCAGGTTCCCCTCTTTCTTGTATATATTTTACTAATTCTTGAAATTCAATAGCAGACAATTACAAAAGATGGCTAAATTGCAGCACATCTCCTAAAATGACTCCATGCTACTCATGCCAATACTGATCAGATGTTATACGCAATGACTAAAGGGTGTACTCAAAAAAGATACTGTATAATTCTGAGAAAATATGCATATCCTGGAAAAGGAAAGCTTTTGAAAATATTTTACTAGTTGATGTGCTTATAACCAATCTGCTAAAAACAAACAAAAAACTTTTAAGTTAATACATTAAAAAAAAAAAACCCTTTACCGACACATACTCTTTATTTCTTCTGGAAGAAGAGAAACATAAGCGACTAAAAACTTCTGTAATTTCAATCCCAATGGAGAACCGCTTCCTATTGGCTGGCCTGAGGACCTACAGAGAGGGAGGGGAACAAATAGTTAACATTTATTTACAAGTGATTACACTGAAACTAGCCTACATGGACCATGGCCCGAAAGTCCTTCAACAGTAAAACAATCAGACAATCTTATTTTTCTGAACCTGCATTTTACTTTTCAGTAAAATTCTGAAAATCTTTCTGATTACAGAAACATCAGGACCTTGTAGAAAAATGGATGTGAGTTAATAACCTACTACTATACTAAGGATTTCCTTTTTGTGACACTTTCTCTTCCACATATATGAATCTTGCTAAATAGTATCATAAAAAATAAGCCTGAAATGACAATTTAAAATTATATTTAATTGTTCCCAACATATAATCCAATGACTCTAAATCTTTAGGTCTAAAATAAAAGAAGTAACATTCATAGCAGAGACATATATTAGTAATAAATTACTTTTGCAAGAGCATTTAATTGTTAACATCTACTAAAGTCACATTTTTTCTGCTATATGCTTCTTCCAGAAACATTATCTGCTAATTGAACAAATTAGAGTGCAAGAAAACTGAAGACATTTCATAATAAATGTGTTTGTTGACTCTTAGAAAACACCAAGATCTTTTCATTGGTTTTACTGCTCTCCAGCTGTCTAATTGCTTCAGAAAATGATTCAACAGTAATGAGTTATTTGAAAACCAAAAATAATTGGCAAATCAAATGTTGCTATGTTCTTTCAATATTATTAAACTGGACTAAATATTAATACAACTTGGCATAGACTAATTAAAAATGTTTCAAGAAATTGGCTGAGGGGGATGTATTTCTGTTTAGAGGCATACCAAACAGCAAGACTCACAACTATAAATTTAGTTAATATTAGAAAGACAACATAATTTCAAGAGCAGGGGAAATTTTTGAAGATAGAATTCAAGAGTCATAAATGATGCTCAAAAAAATGAGGCTAAGGTACAATCCTGACAAACTTCTCACTGTCAACCTTTTCAAAACATAACTGTGGCCTATAAGTAGAGACAGGATGAATAACAGCAGCCACCAGCAGATATGGAAAGGAAAGGTCAGAATGAAGCCTGCAGTACTGAACTGAAATCAGATGTCCTGGTGTGAATTCCTGGTTGCTAATATGGATGGACGGATGGATGGACAGATACAGATGGGTAAGTCTGGTCAGCAGACAGAGCTAAGAAAGATACACACACAGGGAGAGGCAATGATCAAGCAAATGCAGTGAAACATTAACATCTGGGGAATATGGATGAAAGAGAAATGAGAATTCTTTATATTATTCTCAAGACTTGCCTATAAGTCTAAAACAAAGTCAAAAGAAAAAGGAAAATAAGTTTAAAGTGTTGATTAGCTAAAGTCATTGCAACTTCCAAGAGGGCAGAAAGTAGGAATAGGGAGAAGAAAGTCAGTTGTAAAAGACATGGTTTCCAACAGCCCAAGAATGGAGGAGCTCAAGGCAGAAAAAAGGAAGCAAAAAAAAAAAAGAAAGGAGAAACACCTGATGCAAATCAGAATGCAAGAAGAATTACAAATATAGAAAGGACCACATGATGAGAAAAACTTGACTGTCTATTCAGCAACATACCATATGTATCAAATGCATTCAACAATCTGGTCATGTCTCCTAACACGAAATTTATATATCAGATACATCATAACAATGTCTCTTTACCTGCTATACAGAGAGCTCTCTGAAAGTGCATCCATTAATGGTCCAATAATAAACTAAAAAAAAAGAGACACATAATTGATACTAAGTTGTAAATGCAATTTTGAAATCAGCTTCCCCTGACTGCACATCCTATGCAGGCTTACAGAAGACCTGCTAAAAGCGAAGCTGACCTCTTACGCTGCAGGCTAAATTTAGTGATGGTCCTGCAGGGGGAAGCTTAATTCTACCAGAAAAACAAAGTAACTACAGAATTTTCCCACCTGATTAAAACTTATGCCATACTAAGAAGAGAGTTCATGTGTTGGGTCAAGAAGGAAGAAAGGAAGCCAGAGAAGTAACATGTGGTAGAAAATAAAGGTAATGATAACAAAACCAAAAAGATACTCTAGAGAAATGTAAAACCCTATGCCTAGAGGATAAAGAAATTATACTCAAAAATTAACATTAGATACTGTCAGAAAAGCAAGCTTACATGAAGTGCAGAAAGAAATAGAATGCAGAAACATGATGCATATCAATATATCACAGCATATATTAAGACAATTAGAAAAAACCGACTTAGGCTGGGCACAGTGGCAAACACCTGTAATCCCAGCACTTTGGGAGGCCAAGGCAGGTGGATCCCCTTGAGGCCAGGAGTTTGAGACCAGCCTGGACAACATGGCAAAACCCTGTCTCTACTAAAATTACAAAAATGAGCCGGGCATGATGGCGCGCACCTGTAGTCCCAGCTACCTGAGAGGCTGAGGCATGAGAATCCCTTGAATCTGGGAGGCAGAGGTTGCAGTGAGCCAAGATCACGCCACTGCACTCCTGCACTCCAGCCTGGGCGACAGAGTGAGACTCTGTCTCAGAAAAAAATAAAAATCATATCACTATCTGAGAAATAAATACAATCATCTTAAAAAAAAAAAAAAAAGAAGCTGGGCACAGTGGTTCACGCCTGTAATCCCAGCACTTTGGGAGGCTGAGGCAGGTGGATCACTTGAGGTCAGGAGTTCGAGAGCAGTCTGGCCAACGTGGTGGAAACCCATCTCCACTAAAAATACAAAAATTAGCCGGTGTGGTGGTGGCGCCCACCTGCAATCCCAGCTACTCGGGAGGCTGAGGCAGGAGGATCACTTGAACCTGGGAGGCAGAGGTTGCAATGAGCTGAGATCACGCCACTGCACTCCAACCTGAGCAACAGCACTAGTCTCCATCTCAAAAAAAAAGCTACTGAAAAATAAAAAAGAAAAAAAAAATTGACTTAGGTCACCTTTAAATGAGACACGGCACCATAATGTAAAACTTAAAATCACAGCTATAACTCCCACTGTCTCTGCCTCGTGTGGTTCCTGACAAATGGAAGTATAGATTCTAATAAATATTGCTCAGAAGGCAATCTCTGTTTCACATAGTAGACAACAGCAATTCATTGAGTCAGAACTGGGGAAGTAGCATCACTAAATAATAATCAGTGGCTCAGAACCATGAGAACAGTATCACCTGAAAGCTTCTAGACCACAGTTTTCCTATGGTGAAAACTTGACTTATGCTTATGATTCTTGACTTACTACTTTTCCACGATGGTAATAATGCAGGCAGTTCTACTGTTCGGCTTGTTGAGAAACAACATTAGCTTTTTCCAAATAGGATGGCTAGGTTTAGAGAAATATGATTTGTTGGATGTAAATTTATAAAATGTTACTTGCTGATGCAGAGTCCTAGTGTATTTTTACCATTCATCTTTCAACAACAGAGCAAGGAAGGGGATAGGCTGTCATACCTCAGAAAATTCTGGTGAAAATGGAAGAATCTTTGTTTCATACAGCTCCAAAAAATGGATAACACCTTCTTTGGTCAGGATTTTGTTTTCACTTTCAAACATTCTTTTATAAATACACATATGCCAGGATGGGTGAAGAGCCAACACCCTGTGGAAATAAACAGCTAATGTTGATATTTGATTCTTTGTTTTGCCATGAGTATACTCATAAATACATGTACAAATACAGTACTTCATTATAACACTACAAAATTTTTTGTTATTGTTTTTTGAGAGACAGGTTCTCACTCTGTCACCCAGACTGCAGTGAGGCAAAATTCTAGCTCACTCCAGCCTCAAACTCCAGGGCTCAAGCAATCCTCCTGCCTCAGCTTCCTGACTAGTAGGCCTACAGGTATGCACCACCATGCCCAGACAATTTTTAAAATATTTTTTAGAAATGTGGTCTCAGTATGTTGCCCAGGCTGGTCTCAAACTCCTGAGTTCAAGTGATCCTCCATCCTCGGCCTGCCAAAGCACTGGGATTACAAGCATGAGTCACCACACCCAGCCTGTTTTCAGTCACAGCCGAGTATGTTCTCTTACTGAATAACCAAAATAATTTTAGTATTCAGTATTCTGTATTCAGGCAGCTTTGTTTTCATTGACTGTAAATGGGCCAGGCGCAGTGGCTCATGCCTGTAATCTCAGCACTTTGGGAGGCTGAGGCAGGTGGATCACATGAGGCCAGGGGTTCAAGCACAGCCTGGCTAACATGGCAAAACTCTGTCTCTACTAAAAACACAGAAATCAGCCCAGGCATGGTGGTACATGCCTGTAATCCCAGCTAGTGATGGGGCTGAGATATCAGAATCACTTGAACCCTTGAACCCGGAAGGCAGAGGTTGCAGTGAGCCCAGATCCCGCCACTGTACTCCCGCCTGGGCAACAGAGTGAGGCTCTGTCTTGAAAAAGTAAGAAAGACTATAACTGAATGCTATAACTGCTACAGTGTAGAAAAACCAAATATTACCCCATGCATGCAGGTTGGAACTTCAGATAGTCTCAACCAATTCTTCTCTTATCCCACTTCAATCCATTTTTCACACAGAAATCTGAAACCATCACTCCTCTGCTTAAATTCCTTCAACATCTCCCCATTATTCTTAGAACAAAGTCCAAATGAGGCATGAACAGTTCCTGACTGCCACTCCAACTTCATCCCTTCCTCCACACACCAACTCTGCTGCAGCCCCGCTGGTCCTTCTGTTCTGCCTCCTATAGCTGCTCCTGTCTCAGGGCTTGCACAGCAGGTGGTGCCTCCTCAGCCTGGACTCTCAGCTTAGATGTCATCCTAAGACAGGCCTTCCCTAACTACCCCACTCACCCTTTAGTCCATTTCATCAGCCCCTTGTCTGTTCCCCTCATATATCTTACCATCAAAACTATTTTTTCATAGAAAAAACGAAGGTCAGGTAAAAAATACTGCAGCTCTCTCACCACTTTACCGCCAGTAATTACTAGGTTTTGCACCAACTAACATACTAGACACTAAGTAAATATTTACTAAGTAAATAAATGAGTGAGCAAATAAAAAAATAGAATAAATGAGTATCTTAGAGATGTTTTCTCTTTTGAAATATCTTTTAATTCTATTACAGAAAAATACTCAGCATCTTTAACCCATGACATTCTATAAATAAATTAATCCATTATTTGTAATTTACACCAAGATGCTTGTTCAACTCTTTGGCAATGGTGATTTTTCAAAATCAGTCACTGCTATTTGATTTGGTTTGCCAAGAGCTGTGGGCAAAATGCAGTAATAAGAGCATCGTTTTAATGGTAAATGCGTAAGTGAAGTCACAACAAGATTCAATTAAATTCTAGCCCCAGGTATAACTATAGATGCTTATGTTCTGTGAAAAATCCCAGTGTATCAGAAAACAACTACAGCAGTCAGCCGAATAAAGCTCAAATCCTAAGGGGTCAAACTATTAAAGTTGTAATTATCTAGAGTAGGCACTAAAAACCATTTACCTAGGTTAATTCTCATGTGTAAACACAATAATGTAGCATTTTAGCATTCATATGAACATAAAACACTGTTGGCCTGAATTTAGCTATTTCATTAATCTAAATTTAATTTTATAAAATAAGTTTAGGAAGCTCCGGCTTCATTGTATATCTCCTAAAAAGCTCTCATAAGATAGTGATCAAGGGCTTATAAACAGTATTTAAAATTATATCCTGGTATATTCTCTTCCTAAGTACAAGATACAGAACAATAACTGAAAGCTTAAGAAAAGTAACTCTAACAAACACTGGAAAAGATATACTAAGAGAATAAGAATGAAAAGCAGTTAAAAGATATATTCATACCAAACAGCAACTGTTAGCCAGGTGCGGTGGCTCACACCTGTAATCCCAACACTTTGGGAGGCCGAGGTAGGGGGATCACCTGAGGTCAGGAGTTCGAGACCAGCCTGGCCAACATGGCGAAACCCCATCTCTACTAAAAATACAAAAATTAGCTGGGCATGGTAGCACATGCCTGTAATCCTAGCTGCTTGGGAGGCTGAGGCAAAAAAAATCGCTTGAACTCGGGAGGCAGAAGTTGTAGTGAGCCAAGATTGTGCCACTGCACTCAAGCCTGGGCGACAGAGCGAGACTCCATCTCAAAAAACAAAACAAAACAAAACAAAACAGTGATTACTAAAACCAGACTCTATTATCATTAAAACCCTACGAACTTATCTTTTAAGGAAATGTGCTGAGATATTTATAGATAAAATGATAGGACATCTAGTGATGTGCTTCAAAACCATTTAGTGAGAAGGGAACAGGAAAGACTACATAGGATGCACTAAGCAAGGCTGGCCAGGAGAGGATCATTATAAGAGTGTGAGTGCACCACACACACTCTCCTCCTTCTATAAATGTTTGAAATTTTCCATCACCACAGTTTAAAAAATCAACCGTATCTCTAAATTATAGAAAATTCTGCAGCTATGTAAAATTGTGTTTTTAAAGACTATTTAAGGATATGAGTAGATGGATATAGATATTATGCTAAGTGAAATAAACATGGACAATATGATCCAGAAGGGGTGTATCTGGAATGGTAACAGCTATTATCTCGGTAGCAGCATTACAAGATGATTCCTATTTTCTTCTGTAACTTTTATAGTTTCTCAAAATTCTCTACAATGAACAGGAATTAGTTATAAAATCAGAGGAGAAAACCATGAACGTTATTAAAAATCAGATAAAAGTAATCATTACCGTTTTCCTCTGATACTGCATATTCAAACAGATTGTTCAGCTTTGGTAAAACTGGCTTTATAACATGTATCTAAAAATAAGAGCATAAAAACATATGAACTGAAAATACATCAGCAATTTATGCTTTACGACAAGCTATTTGGGTGATGCTGAGAAACGTTAAAAGTTTTAGAATGGCAAGGGAAGACCAAATAAGATTAAATTTTTTGAATAACGTAGGTTAACTGAAAGTATTCTTTAACTTCCTGAAAGAACTTACATTCTAAGTTGCATTTATGCCAGAAAACAAAGTATACTTGGATTCTATCACCAACAGCTATATCTGAGTTGGTCTTTTTGTATTGTTTTTAACGGATGTTTTTAAAAAAGAAAAATGATCTACTGTAGGGTTTGCTAAAATAAAAAAACACTTACCTGATTTCCTTCTAAAGTCTCCATAATTAAAATATAATTTTCCCAAAACTTCAGAAGCTCATCTTTTTTCTTCTCAGACCACCAAAACAAACTTGGGCCTGATATGGTTTAAAAAAGAAAATTAGTTCTTCCTTTTGCAAATTTCATAAGTTTCTCAACGACAGCAGTTCTTAAAATAATGCCACTATTACCAAATGTATTCTCTAATAATGGAGTTGCCCCTGTATCAAAGCCTGGATAGGAGGCTTGAGAATTTCAGAGGGAGATTTTTTTTTTTTTTAAACTGGGATTACTGTTTTGGAGTTCTGGGTAAAAATGGCAGATTTGCACATTTAAGCTCTACTTCTCTCCCCCAAGAATCTCACTATAACAGTAAAGGAGCCACCAAATCCACCTGGGAAAAGTTTGTAGCGTGCACTGAAAGCAAATATAGCAACAAATGCCAAACCCAGCTCAACTACTAACTAGACTAACTCAATGCCACAAAGTAAGGGTGCGTATCCCTAGGCAAAAATATTTACTTCCATCTCTGTTATTATAGTAAGATTAAAAAAAAAAAAAAGCGATTCCATAACCAAACACTACAACAGAGAGCAAACCCAAACTTAGGTGGTCCAGGTATTGAACTTGCAGATAACTATAATTAACATGCTAAAGGATCTCATGGAAAAGGTAAACATGCATAAACAGATGAGCAGACGAGGATTTTCAGGAGAGTAACTACAAAAGTGTCAAATGGAAATGAGAGAGAATAAAAACATGACGGCAGACATAAAGCAGTGTTTGATGGAGTTATCGGACATACAAAAGCTTAAAAAAAATCCTATTTCAGGAAACTGCTAGAGAATGCACTGCACTGACACAAGTGAGTAAAGCAAGAAAGAGGAAGATATGAACTACAGGAAACGAGATCCAACAGGGCGCCTAAGTGAAGGGAATCCCGGGGTGAGGGTCTGTGCACCAGGCACAGGGAGACAGCAGCCACTTCTGGGCATGTAAGAGGACTCTGGGAGAGACTTCTTGAGGAAAACTTATAAAACCTCTGATGAGGGCGGAACCGGTGGCTCACGCCTCTAATCCCAGCACTTTGGGAGGATGAGGCGGGCGGATCACCTGAGGTCGGGAGTCTACACCAACCTGACCAGCATGGAGAAATCCCGTCTCTACTAAAAATACAAAATTAGCTGGGCATGGTGGTGCATGCCTGTAATCCCAGCTACTCCGGAGGCTGAGGCAGAAGAATCGCTTGAACCCGGGGTGGGGGAGGAGCGGAGGTTGTGGTGAGCCGAGATACCACCACTGCACTCCAGCCTGGACAACAAGAGCTAGACTCTGTCTCAAAAAAAAAAAAAAAAAAAAAAAATACACTTCTGATATCTGATTTTGTAGAGGAAAGATTTAGACAACTGGCTAAGAATTTAAGGAGGAATTCATGATAAGTATAGAAAGAACCAAACACATTTTAAAATGTCAAAATTTTAAGAACTCTGCTGTGGGTTTGTTGGAAATAAGAAAAAAGAAAAAAAATTTTAAGAACTTGCAGGAAGAGAAAAAGTATCCGTTTCCTACAAAGATCACCTGTGAGCAGCATTTACAGTCATAATTTTATAAATGCTGAACACGCTTTTAACCAAAATTTCAACTGTGACTGTATTTTATGATATAACTAAGACATATTAAGTCAAGACATAGCGGTAAATCCCAAAATATTCCATTGAAAGAGCAACAGGATTTGCTTTCTGTAACAGAGGAAATGGGAGTCACGGGAAACATGGATAGACTCTTGCTTATCCTTAAAACTGCAAAATAACTGATTCATTCAACTATATTAATGTTTAACTTTGATGATTTTTCAAATGTTTTCCAGTGAAAACTCAAGGGATGATCACACCCATCTGTGGACTGTTCAAATATTTACTATCTAATGTTTTAAAATTACTTGAAAATATAACTTCACAACTTCAAACGAAAATCCTTTACCTGTAATAAATGGTCAGCTGCAGTTGAAAAAGTAGAAATATTCTGAGACAATTTTGAGTCAATCTACTTTGCACTTTGATAGTTCAAACGCAAATTTAACATGACTGAAGTCAAACCAATCAACAGTCGCCTGTAATCCCAGCACTTTGGGAGGCCGAGGTGGGTGGATCACTTGAGGTCCAGGAGTTCGAAACCAGCCTGGCCAACATGGTGAAACCCCCATCTTTAAAAAAAAAGAAAAAAAAAATTTTAAAGAAATATAAAAAAAAACCAGTAACATACCACCTTGAAGGGAGGCCTTGCTGTTTCATTACTCTTCCACCAAGCGGTAGGGAGCACAGCTCAACAATGTTAAAAAGAAAATCTGATTCATTCTATTAAATCAATAGCAAAAATACACTCAAAAGGTCGACATGTTTAACAAATATTAGTAAAGCCTGTTCCTAATTACCAGGGGAAATTTCAAAAGAGTGTGATGGCCTCTATGACGCTTAATTCTAACACTCCAAGACTCAATTCACTGGTCAGTACAGATAATTTTTCTTTCAATTTGATAGCTATCAACCGTCCCTACTGGAATGAATCTGCCATGATAAAGTGCAGATATGGGTCTGTAAAATCTTGCACGGGCTCCATCATCTTCCTAAACTATTCCACGGGTGCTGTATTCCACCAGCTCTGGGTCAGAACGTTCTCAACTGCAGTGATTTGTGTCACTGCAGAGAACACCCTCGAGATGGGGTTCCAAAGGTTTTCAGGCTTTAGGGGGAGCAACCCGGAAAAACCAAATTCTGTATGGATCGGAGTGACGACCCCAAGAAGCTAGATTTCAGAAGCAGGAAGACTCCCCCTCCGAGGCAGCCAAGTAGGCAGGACTGGGCTGGGGGGCAAAGAGGCCGGTACCGTTTCCTTCCTGGGGCCCGCAGGTGCAGTCGGCCCCCAGCTCCGCCGACACCTCCACCGCCCTCTGCAGCAGGTAGCGCGCTCGCTTGCGCGTCAGGGCGTCCGCATGGCCCAGCCCCGCCTGCACCGTCGTCCAGAAGCGCCAGCAGCGCCGGGCGTCCGGCCCTGGCTCGCGCGCACCGGGGGCGCGGTCGCCGCCGGGCTCGGGCAGCAGTTTCTCCGCCAGGGCGCTCAGGACCAGCAGCTTCGCCTCTACGCGGCCCGGCTCCGGGGGCGTCCCCGGCGCGACCAGCCCGACCCACACGGCCCGCAGCGCCGCCCCGCCGCACTGGACCAGTACCGGCAGCAGTCGCCCGGCCACCAGCGCCGCCGTGTCCTCCGCGGGCCCGCCCTTATCCCCGTCCCCGCTCAGCGCCAGGGCGACGGCGGCCCCCGCCACGCGCTCCAGCAGCGGCCCGTCGTCGCGGGGCCGCAAACAGGGCCCGACGGCCGCCAGCACCTCCACGGCAGCCTCGGCGCCAGGCGCGCGCCAACCCGCGAGCAGATCGCGCAGCGCCTCCTCTGCCAGCGCGGTCGCCAGCTGCGGACCCGGGCCAGGCGGGCGCACGAGCGCAGGGCCGCGCCCGCCGCCCTTAGCACGCGCCGGCGGTGGCGCGGCGGCAGACCCATGTCAGGGCTGCCCGCCGGGCGCCCGCGCAGGCTCCGCAGTAGTGGCACGAGGTACCCTGCGGCCACCTCGCGCGCCGCCTCCGGGAGCGCGCCTCCACCCCGCCGCCGCCGCGCGCCTCCTCGTCCTCGAGCCGCTGCAGAAGGAAGCGCAGCGTCTCCACGCGTTCCGCGGACGCCTCCCCGCGGCACAGCGCCCCAAGCAGGGCCCGACGGTCCCGGCTCTGCGAGAGCAGCGCTTCAGCGAGCACCCCCTCCATTTGCCGCGCGCCCGCGCCGCCAGCCCGGGCTCCCAAAAGAAGGCGCCGGCGTGCGCGATGCGTGCGCACAGGACAGGCCGGCTCCTGCGTGCGCGTGCGCTGACAGAGCTGGGCGCGCGGCCGCTGAGAGGGGAATCCCAGCCAGACTTGGTCCAGTTCAGCGCGCCTTGGGTTCCTGCCACCAACCCTGCCTAGAACCTATCTGGTTTCTTGTTTTTTGTTTGTTTGTTTGTGAGACAGAGTCTGCTCTGTCGGCCAGGCTGGAGTGCAATGGCCCGATCTCGGCTCACTGCAACCTCGGCCTCCTAGCTTCACGCGATTCTCCTGCCTCAGCCTCCTGAGTAGCTGGGATTACAGGCTGGGACTACAGGCGTACGCCACCAAGCCCGGCTAATTTTTGTATTTTTAGTAGAGACGGGGTTTCACCATGTTGATCAGGCTGGTCTTGAGCACCTGACCTCGTGATCCGCCCGCCTTGGCCTTCCAAAGTGCTGGGATTACAGACGTGAGCCACCGCGCCCGGCCTGGTCTCTTGCTTTTTAGGAGAAACGAGGCCCTCCTTAAAAGTCAATTGTATCTACTCCAGCTCCATCGATTCCTGATTGGAGGTTGGTCTGCCCAGGACCCTAAATCAGGCTTGCGTGTGAGCGTACACCGGTTCACAGAAGGTGCACACAACAATCACCTTAGATTATTTTCAAAACGTTGCATGCCGGGCACCATCCACAAAGAGACTGACACAATAGGTCTAAAATTGGTTCTGGACATCTGCATTAAAAATAATGAATTCGGCCAGGCCTGGTGGCCCACGCCTGTAATCCCAGCACTCTGGGAGGCCGAGGCGAGCGAATCACGAGGTCAGGAGTTTGAGACCAGCCTGGCCAACATGGTGAAACCCCGTCTCTACTAAAAATACAAAAATTAACCGTGCGTGGTGGCACATGCCTATAATACCATCTACTCGGGAGGCTGAGGCAAGAGAATCGCTTGAAACCGGAAGGCGGAGGTTGCAGTGAGCCGAGATCGTGCCATTTCACTCCAGCTTGAGCAGCAAGAGTGAAACTCTGTCTCAAAAAGTAAGAAGTAATGAAAACACAAGAGTGATTTAGACTTAAGGCCAGAAGTGAGAAGTGTTACCGGTGGAGGGTGTCCAGGTTCTTGAACAAAGAATTGGACAAAACGCACAAACAAATCAAGGAAAGAATGAAGCAACAAAAGCAGAGATTTATTGAAAAAGTACACTCCGCAGGGTGGGAGCTGAACTGAGCAAGCCGCTGAAGGGTTTGGTTACGAATTTTCTGGGGTTTAAATACCTATAGAGGTTTCCATTGGTTCTTGGTACACACTATATAAATGAGGCTAAAATGAAGTTACAAAGTTATTTACTTGGTGTACGCCCTATGTAAATGAGAGGGTTTTTCCTGTCATAGCTGAAGTGTTTCCACCTGATTTGGTTCTAGGACGTCTTTAGTTTCCCTGCCTCCAGGCCCTATTCTCCTGCCTCAGCGGTACCTATAGCAACGTACCTATAGCAATGTACCTATAGCAATGTGCCAGGATTCAGCTAAAACCAAGATGCCCACGCCAGCCCTCACAACCAAATGCCCAAGATGACTCCAGGATGCAGAGCCTCCCACACAATGCATGTGCTCCCATGTGCAAACTCAAAAATAGTCCGTGTCTGTCTTTTCTGTATTTCTGAAAGCATCCATTGCTAAATACAGAAACAGACAACCTCACCTCAGCATGAATGGCGCTGATTTGATTCCTGGCTCAATTTGAGACAAACTGGATCGGTGGCATGGGTTTTCTCTGCTGCTAAGCCAAATATCTGCCCCATAGTCAATAGAGAAAACATGGTCCCAACTACAAAGAGCTTGACGTGTAATAAACATAATGATAAGACAAAAAATAAAGTTATTTAAATTTAAAGTCTTTTATACAATTTAAAGTTATCTGACATTACACAGGCAAGACTTTTTTCATATTTCAGAGTCATTCAGTTTTTCATTGACAGAATGCATAAATGGTTCTATTTTAAGCCCTATCTATGCATTTTGCTTTGTAGAAACCACCTCAATCTTGAAAAATGACTTAATACAAAAAAAAAAAAAAAAAAAAAAACAAGTTGACCTATGTGTTTTGTTCCCTGTTGCCTACAGAATAAAGGCCAACTGCAGAGCATGGCACTGAAGGCTTATTGGGACTGGGGAAAGCCAGTTGGCCTCATAACCTGATTTCCCCCTACTCTGCCCCATGTCCCAGGCACATGGAACTCCCCCTCCTTACCCACAGCATGTTTGCACTGTCTTGTCTGCCAGAATATTTCCCACAACACCACTTTTCTGATTCACCAACGTGGGCATCGATCTCCTAATTGCCAAAGTTGTCCTTTTTTGTTCTTATCTTAATAGACTCTGTGGAGTATTTCCTACTTCTTGAAACACTGTCTTCTCTCTGATTTTCATCTATGGCTTCCTCCTGTTCTTTGTTTTTCCTGCTTCCTCAGCTGTTTCTTCTCCATCTCTTTCAGCATCTTCTTTTTCATCCTGACCTGTCCATAGTGATGCTTCCAGGGTTTTATCTTCAGGTCTCTCTTCTCCTCACTCTGTAAATTATCTCTGAATAACTTTATTAACACTATAGATCTGATTACCATTTACATGCTAATGATAAAAAAAAATCTATATCTCCAGCCCAGGTCTCTCTCCTGAGACCTATCCTTAGGAAACAGCTCCAGACCTATTTCTCCAACTGCCTACCACACGTCTTCACCTGAATATTACTCAGGACATCATTCTCAGTCTCCACTTTTACAAATCTAACCTTATTATCCTCACTCCCTTCATCCCTTCCCCCCAGCACCATGACTCCCAACCAATGTACTTCTTCCCAGGAATTCCCTATTTAGGGGAATGGCCGTCATTCCCAAGTTGCCCAAGTCAAAAACCTGGGAACCAATAGACTTCCTACTCACTTACCTGATTCTCATATGCAATCACTCCTCAAAGTCATCCATGCAACTTCCTAAATCTCTCGGTGGTCCCTCCTCTCTGTGCCCCACTAATACCTTAGTTTTAGACCTTCCTCATTTCTTACCAAGAAAATACCAATCACCCCCTACCCACCTCCCATGTAATACATACTCCATGTTGCTACTAGGATAATCTTCCTGCAGTTAAATCACTGGCTACCCAGAACCCTCAGCATCATGGCTGAGGTCCTTAGTATGTCATTCAACATGCCTCAAGACAGAATGCCTGCCTAATTCTCCAGCTTCACACTCCTGACAAGCCCCATATACACCTTAATTTTGAAGTCCCAAAAACATGTGTGCTCTCACTTTTCTTTTTTTTTTTTTTCAAAAGCCCTTTTCTCTTTTGGTAAGTGCTTACCCCCTTTTCCACCTGACTTTTTTTTCTTTCCAGACAAAGTTCAAATGTTATCTCTCCAGGAAGTCATTTCTTAATACCTTTCTCCTGTTACCAACACCCCAGCTAAGTTAGGTGACCCTCTTTCAAATTCTCCAAACATCCTGGCATGTCACTAACACAGCAGTGGTCACATTGTGTTGCAATTGCAGGTTATTTCTCTGCCCTCTTCTACTCCCCCACTCCTTCCCTGTAAGCAATCCGAGGGCTAGGCAGGGGGCGTGACATTTTGTCTGTTATTATACTCATGTCAGTACCTCATCCCAGCTATATCACACTTAAGTAATGCTTATTGAGTGAATAACCATCTCCTACTCCATTATAAAGACCCAAATTTCAAGGCATCTCTCTAAGAAGCCATTCCTAATGCCCCTGATTATAACTTACTTCTATTTCTGTATTCTCCAAACTTTTTTTTTTTTGAGACAAAGTGTCACTCTGTTGCCCAGGCTGGAGGGCAGTGGCACAATCTTGGCTCACTCTTCCTCCTAGGTTCAAGCAATTCTCCTGCCTTAACCTCCCGAGTAGGTGGGATTACAGGCGCACACCACCACGCCCGGCCAAATTTTGTATTTTTAGTAGAGACGGGTTTTCACCATGTTGGCCAGGCTTGTCTCGAAGTCCTGACTTTATGTAATTCACACACTTCAGCCTCCCAAAGTGTTGGGATTACAGGCGTGAGCCACCATGCCCAGTCTTCCCCAAACTTTTAATTGTAGTAATAATAATGGCTAATAGTTACCACTCTTATTAAAGACCTGACATAGTAATATCTATCTGTATATATTATTGCACATCACCCTCAAAACAACTCATAAACGTAGTGCTTTTACTTTTCTCATTTTGCAGATGAGGAAACTGAAGATGGAAGAGGTTGAGTTACTTGCCCTGATATCACAGGATGAAAAAGCAGCAGAGCTCTCTGACCCAAAGGCTGTCAGCTGGGCACGATGGCTCATGCCTGTAATCCCAGCACTTTGGGAGGCCGAGGCAGGCAGATCACAGAAGTCAGGAGTTCGACACCGGCTTGGCCAACATGGCAAAATCTCATTTCTACTAAAAATACAAAAATTAGCCAGGTGTGGTGGTACCTGTCTGGAATCCCAGCTACTCAGGGTGTTGAGGCAAGAGAAAGAAAGTTGTAAGCAAGTAGATAAATCTCACTCTCTCTCAACACAAATGGTGCCAATGTGTGTATAGAAAAGCCCACTTTAGCCAGGCACAGTGGCTCACGCCTGTAATGCCAGCACTTTGGGTGGCTGAGGCAGGCAGATCACCTGAGGTCACGAGTTTGAGACCAGCCTGACCAACATGGAGAAACCCTGTGTCTACTAAAAATACAAAATTAGCTGGGCATGGTGGCACATGCTTGTAATTCCAGCTACTCAGGAGGCTGAGGCAGGAGAATCTGTTGAACCCAGGAGGTGGAGGTTGCAGTGAGCCGAGATCATGCCATTACCCTCTAGCCTCGCAACAAAAGCAAAACGCTGTCAAAAAAAAAAAAAAAAAAAAAAAAAGGCTGTGCACTTTTCTGCATTAGCTCCAAAACATCAAGAAAGAAAAATATACAATTGCCATGTCCAGTGTACTGCCTATAGAATTTCTGTACTCTCAATGTTTAGCACATAGTAGGTACTCAGTAAATTATGGTTGTATGAATGGGTGGAGGTGTAGTTTCTACAACTACTTATGTGCCCCTTAAGAAGTGGGATTTTGGCTGCACACAATGGCTCACACCTATAATCCCAGCACTTTGGGAGGCCAAGGTGGACAGATCATTTGAGGTCAGGAGTTCAAGACCAGCATGACCAACATGGTGAAAACCCGTCTCTACTAAAAATACAAAAACTTAGCCAGGCATGGTGGCATGTGCCTATAGTCCCAGCTATTTGGGAGGCTGAGGGAGGAGAATCCCTTGAACCTGGAGGCAGAGGTTGCAGTAAGCCAAGATGGCGACACTGCACTCCAGCCTGGGTGACAGAGTGAGACTGCATCTCAAAAATAAAACAAAGGCCCCCCCCCAAAAAAAAAGAATTGGGATTTTGCTTTAATTCATTTGTATATTAAATATCAAACATATCACCAGAAGCGTGTTAGTTACTTAACAAGTACTTGAAACTGGATGAATAAAAATCCAGTATTTTATAGTGATAGCATTCTAAGTTAATCAGCTGGAAAATTTCTAGTGGCATAATTACCCTCGAAACATGAACACTTGCAAGCTGAAAATCTCTGTGGCTGCTTCAACATGAAACAGTATTCAGCTTTGATACACAGAGGAGATCCAGCGTGTGAAGAGCCAGCCCCCCCTCCTCATCCTCACGGAGATGAATAGTTGCATTGGAATCCATATGTGAATAGGATTTAGAATAATTTTCTTTCCTCATTCCTTGCAATTTTCCTGCTTCATCCATAGATGAATTAGGGTTGTGACTGTTATTTTAACATCAAAAGCAGGTGTACTATGAATGAGTGTCTGAGTTTTCCTTTCTTTAAAGTAGTAAAGCTTAATTACTTCAGTCTAGCTTCTGTATCCCTTACAGCAGGGGTCCCTAACCCCTGGGCCATGAACCAGTGACCTGTTAGGAACCAGGCTGCACGGGAGGAGCCGGGCGGCAGGCGAGTGGGCGTTACCACCAGATTCTCTAGGAGCGCGAACCTTGTTGCGAACTGTGCATGCCAGGGATCTAGGTTGTGTGCTGCTTGTGAGAATCTAATTCCTGATGACCTGAGGTGAAACAGTTTCATCCCAGACCATCTTCACCCCTCCCCCACCCCCCACCTTCCCTGCTCCATGGAAAAACTGTCTTCCATGAAACCTGGTCCCTGGTGCCAAAAAGCTTGGGGACTGCTGCCTTACACCCAAACTCAGCTGCATCCTGTTTCCTTGGGCAACAAATACGTACAGTTTTTAAAAAGAGGCCTGTGCTTCTGTCATCCTGGATGGGAGTGTCCAGCAGGGGCCTCGGAGGGGTCATTTTCTGCCCTGAGAGCCCTCCTCCACCCCTGGCTCCCACAGCTCTGACTACACCAGTTCCAGCAAACTTGGAGTGTAGGGGTGTTACTGTCTACACCTTATATTTTAAAACTCACCTGTTTTTTATTTCCTTCTGATCTGAAATGGAGCAGCTATAGACGTGATTGCTCTGCTGCGTCTCCTGACTTTGAATTCTGACTCTTCTCACTTTCCCAACTTGAAATGGACACTGCTTCCCTCTTAGTAAGGGTAATGGAGAAAGGAGCAAGATTTAAAACGGAAACAGAAAGCCTAAGTCAGGGAAGCTGATCCAGATAAATGTTCTCTCTAACGTCTCCTTCCTTCATGAGTGTTTGCATGGGGCTGGGCATGGTGGCTCATGCCTATAATCCCAGCACTGTGAGGCAGAAGCAGGAAGATCACTTGAGGCCAGGAGTTTGCGACCGGCCTGGACAACATTGGGAGACTGTGTCTCTACCAAAAACAAACAAACAAACAAACAAACCAATAATAAGGTGGGTGTGGTGGTATGCATG
The DNA here is from genome assembly GCA_036589455.1 of Ateles fusciceps. Classification (NCBI taxonomy): domain Eukaryota; kingdom Metazoa; phylum Chordata; class Mammalia; order Primates; family Atelidae; genus Ateles; species Ateles fusciceps. The sequence goes on from JAZHEH010002229.1 coordinate 5,003,722, forward strand.
TGCCTGTAGTCGCAGCTACTTGGGAGTCTGAGGTAAAAGGATCACTTGAGCCCAGGAGGCTGAGGCTGCAGTGAGCTGTGATTACCCCACTGCATTTCAGCCTGGGCAACAGAGTGAGACCCTGTCTCTACAGAAAAGAAAAAGAGTGTTTGCATGGGCTCACTGTTTGGGATTTTCAAGGTACAAACTGCAGGTGCTTAACTTAGTCTTTTGTAGTGCCATGAGGAAAGCAGTGGGCAAGGGCGCCCTGGCACTGTGAGGGCTGTAGGACTACATAATGAATGATGAAAATGTTGACCTGAGAGAGGTACAGGGAGCTCCAACCCCACCTGAAAAGATCTTCTTCAATGCACGAATCTTGCATGCGTTCATGGTCCGGAATGCACAGGCAGTTGCATAACCAAAAACTATAATCTATTCAGAAGCTGACATTTCTCTGGACAGAAGATGGTGCTGTTGTCAATGTAGTGTGCTTTTTCCATCCTTTCAACTAAACATTCATAGCTGCAAAGCAGAAAACAAGTATAAAAAGAGAGAAAATAGCAATTATATAGCAAGACTTCAGCTATAGCCTTCAGCTATTTATCTCTAAGGGTTTAAGAAAGGGAAGAAGATTCTTTCTTTTCTTTTCTTCTTTTTTTTTTGAGACCGAGTCTTGCTCTGTCTCCCAGGCTGGAGTGCGGTGGCGCAATCTCAGCTCACTGCAACTTCTCCCCAACCCCCACCCCCCATTTAAGAAGTTCTCCTGCCTCAGCCTCCCGGGTAGCTGGGATTACAGGCAACTGCCACTGCGCCTGGCTAATTTTTGTATTTTTAGTAGAGACGTCATTTCACCATCTTGGCCAGGCTGGTCTTGAACTCCTGACCTCGTGATCCACACACCTTGGCCTCCCAAAGCTGGGATTACAGGTGTGAGCCACCATGCCCAGCTGGGAGAAGATTCTTGATAGGCTCTGTCTGAAATTTTTGCCTTGTGATGTTCTCCCCTGAAAGTCCTCAGAGAACCTCTGTGGAAAAAATGGCTGCTGCAGAATCATTACTATGTTTATGGTAAGCATGACATCTAGAAAACTCAAATTCCCAGTGGGGCTCTGTGGCAGACACCATTCATTATTGTGGGAAGTAGAAAAGTTCCTTTTTAAAGTTTCCTTTCTTGTCAAAGAATCAGTGTGCTAATAACTTTGTTAAGTCCTATCCTATGTTGCTGTTAAACATGCCATGCTTACAGGCATGTAGTACATTTTATGTCCTTGTACTTTAAGCAAGATATCTGTGCTGGACATGCTCACAGGTATGTCCCAGGTCTCCACTGCTTGTACCTGTTTAGAAAAGTTTTAAGTTATTAGCCAATCGGGTTTTAGTTTAAATTGTGAGGTCTGGCTCCAGCCAATGGAGATCAGACATAGCAGTAAAGACAACCCCAAATGCATAAGGGATAAATTTGTCTGTTTTCCTTTGTTCATTGTGCTCTCATGGCAAGATGGCTAGCGAGAGTACCCTTCCTGCAGTCCAGGAAATAAAAATTGCATTACTGAAAGATCTTTTTTCTCAGTGCTCATTTTTCTTTGCGGCACTGAGCATCTATTTCCAACAGTTATTAACCCCACAACCATCCTCCCTTCTCCCTCGCTGACAAACCCTCATTTTGCTGAGAATGGGCCACATACTAACCCTTGGCTCATGGCTCACGCTTAGGCAGCAAACAGGACAGGCCTGTTCCCTGCTTGTCCAACCGTCATTACAAGTCAGGCAATGGGTGCTGACTGTGTCCTAGTCTTGGACAATGAGACATAAGCAGAAGTCTGCTACAGATGTGTCTGGGAAAGCTTTTGCTTCTGATAAAAGGAGAGAGACCATCACCTCCATAGTTCTCCTCCGCTCCCTTCCTGCCTGATCACAGAGCACTCTCTGGACCTATAGCAGCCAACTTGAACCCATGAGAGAACAAGCACGAGATGACAAATGCCGCATGAAAAGTGGCAGGGGAGCAACGCAGAAGGAACCCGGGTCCCTTGAAGCCACTCAGCCAATGCTGGCGAATATCTATTTCTTGAAAGTCTATCATATGAGGAAAACAAGTCCCTGTGTGTTGAAGCTTCCCTTGTTGCATTTTCTATCTTTCTGCCTGGTACAGGACTTCCACCCAGTTGCTTATCATTTAGTATTGCTAGCTCCATTAGTTTTGAGTATTTCAGTCTTTCCATAGTTAGGGGCCTCTTCCTGACTGATTGCCACCATCATTTTTGCCTTGAAACTGACATTCACTGTTGCTCAGCCCCAGTCCTCCTGGTTAGACTATACAGAAACAGTAAACAACAAGTAGAATCACCAGGAATCTTTAATCACTGGGAGACACATGCTTATACTGAATGCCTGGGCCTCACCCCAGACCCAATTCATCCAGAAAGTCTGAGTACAAGGTACAATCATCTGCATTTTTTTTTAAGGTTCCAAAAGTGAATTGAGAACTGCTGGCCTCACTCATACATTCCTCACACACATGGCAGATATGCACAGCAAATTGTGGAGGAAAGGAAAGAAAATAGTTAATTATTGGGATAAGCCATCCTTTCAACATTCAGCGAATCATTCCAGTATAGATAGATACCGTCTCACCTTGGCTTGGGTCAGCCTTGCTCTTTGGCTAATGGACATAAAGACAAGCACAGGCTACTTCGAGGTTCACTGGACTAACCAAAGGGATGAAGGGGAAAGCGGGGAAAGGATGGCCCGCCCACTCTCACAGTGTCTCCAAGACTGTGCTCGTATACTGACTGCTTCTGTGTGTGTCGCCTGAGGCTTCCGTAGAACTGCTATGAACAATTGGAGTCACCAAATTTTCCATCAGTTTATCTTTTAAACACAACCTAAAAGCATTTTTTAAAAAGTTCTTACCCCTGCTATTACTTCATTTCCTTTTTTTTCTCTTTTTTTTTTTTTTTGCTTTTCTGCAAACAGAAAAAGCCCCTACTTAAGTGGGCTTCACTGGTTCAATACGTGTAAGGTAATCCACGAAGGCTCCTTCAGGTCCTGGATCTGGCTTCTGTAGTCTTCAATCAAATCCGTAAGGGTTTGGCAGGCAGAGAGTGCAGGATTAAGCCTGCCCATCCAGCCTGCTTCTGAGACAAAATCAGAATTCTCAGGCTCTCTGCCGCTGTCAGAATCGCTCACCCTGCTGCTTCTGACACAGGGATGAGATGGCAATAGGTTTGGTCACACAAGGAGTCCTATTAAATGATGAATTGTGATGCCATACAAGGCAGCACATTACTGCAGGGAGAATTTGAAGCCCAGGGAGTTCCTGCCAGTGTGAGCATGCCGGAGGGACCTTTAATAGCTGCATTTGCAATAAAGAAGGAGGTGAAATCCATTATCAGCTGTCTTTATTTTGCTAGCCCACTCATAAGCGATTGAAGTCTGTAGAAAGGGCTTCTAAACACGTTTTACCTGCTCCATTTAGCCAGAGACTTGGACATACCAGGCCAGTCAAATCATCACCAATAACAACAGCTACGGAGGTACTAATAGCCTTTCCTGGAATACTGGGAATCCCCCTTTCCCTACTTTGTAAGTAGGTATCCTTCTAGAGGGTCTGGCAAGTAGATCTAAATTTTTGTACCAGGACACAGAGCCAGAGGGCATTGACTGCCTATTAAGTAGATATTGCCGATTCCTCACGGAGGGTGTGACAGGCTCGTAAAGTGAGCTATTGAAACAGTTTTCAGTATCTCAAGTACCACACTTGAGATAGTGTATGGGTTTTGGGGATTTTTTCCTACTTAGGGCAAAAGTGGCTTACACCTCACAAAACAGATGCCATTGGCGTCAGTCACCTCTGCAAGGCACTTTGCAGACTGTCCTAGTTCTTCTGCAGTGTGGCATCTATGTTTTCTTCCCACTTAAACATGTTGTCTGCTGGGTTCTTCCTTTGTAAATGAGGATGTTTTGGTATGAGAGTAACACTACATTGGTGAACTCTGAGTAAGACAGATTGCCCTCCATAGCATGGGTGGGCCTTATGCAGTCAGTTGAAAATGTGAATAGAACAGAAAGATCAGCCTCCTGAGCAAAGGGGAATTCCACCAATAGATGGCCTTTGAAGTTCAGCTCACGGGCAGCCCTCCTGGGTCTCCAGGCTGCCAGCCAACACTGCACACTTGGACTTGCCAGCCTCCATAATCACATGAGCCAATTCCTTATAATAGATCTGTTTCTATATATGCATACGTCCTATTAGTTCTGTTTCTCTGGAGAATTCTACTACACAAGAGTCCCCAAACTCTTAAGTTCTTCTGAAAACGTTGTTTATCAAATGCCATAAAGTGAAAAGGAAAAGACATCTTTGCTGAAAGTGTTGAGAAGGTCAGTTTAAAGACTGGTGTGTTTTTAAGCTGGCAATCTCATATCTTTCTAATGATGAGTAGTCTTCTTTTTTAAGTTCAGTGTTGCTCCTATTAGTTAATAAATACTTCAGTGTTTCTGAGTCTGTAGGAAATACGTACTATTTAACTATTTGACTTTTCTCAATCTAGCAGTCAATTAGTCGAGACGGATTTAATCAGCCTCCGTCTGCTATATACTCCCTATGCACTTCACAAAAGCCCCTGTGATGGGGCAGGTTTATCTTCCTCCCCCTTCTCTGTACTACAGGAAAAGAAGGGAGCTTGTCATGTGAGCCAGGCCTGGGAAGGAGACAGCCAGCTGCGTAGCATAAGGCCATAAAGGAGATATTCCAGCAGGAGGTAGGTTTTTTCAGTGTGAAAGGATGAATTGTTTTTTAGATACTTTACCCAGAGACTAGACCTTGGAAGAAACCTCTTCCTGTTTCTCTCCTCCATCCTCAATATTGAAGACCTCTTCCCCCTCTCCCTTTAAACACACACACACAGAAAGAGAGAGAGAAAAGAGAGAGACAGAGACAGAGAGAGAGAGAGAGAAATACACAGAGCATCCCACCCCTTATACAGCAGCAGATAAGAACATAAAAAGCCTGAGCATTTTAGCAGCAGCAGGCCTGATACTAGACCAAGAAGATTTTGGGGGTAGGTGGAGTGAGGGAGGGGGCTGTGTAAGCAAAAGTGTTAAAGGACAAAGAAACAGTGAGAGAATGATAATAGTAAGTTATTGCAAAATATACTGCCCCACTGTCCCCACCCAATTTCTTTTGCTAAGGAGGAGCAAAGTGCTGGATTTAGCTGTAAAGGAAGTAAAAGAAACTGTCCTTGACCTTATTTGCATTCAGTTTGAAAATCTAGGTATCAGTACACTGTCACCAAATCTAGTATTCTTCGGGCAATTTCTTTTCATAGCTAGAGATGACATTATGGAAAATATTAATGTCTATGAATGAGCAGCACTGTGCAGTTTAGCACCCGACCACAGTTCTCTATAAATACTGATGCCCACCAGTGAGACACTATGGTAGAAGGTTTTTTTTTTTGCTTTTTGAGATGGAGTTTTGTTCTTGTTGCCCAGGCTGGAGTGCAATGGTGTGATCTTGGGTCGCCGCAACCTCCGCCTCCCAGGTTTAAGTGATTCTCCTGCCTCAGCCTCCCAAGTAGCTGAGATTACAGGCACATGCCACCATGCCTGACTAATTTTGTATTTTTAGTAGAGACGGGGTTTCTCCATGTTGGTCAGGCTGGTCTTGAACTCCTGACCTCAGCTGATCCACCTGCCTCGGCCTCCAGGGACCAGCCAATGGCTATACTCGAATGAATTAACTTTGCCTAGGTTCTTAGCACTTGTCATACCCCGGAAGATGGAAAAAGAGCTAAGATCGGTAGAACAACGTGGGATCCAAGAGACATTTGCATGCCTATGATGTGCCGGGCACCATATTGGGGCAGTTACTATCTCTGCCCTCCCAGGGAGCTTACAGTCTCATTTATCTTCGTCTGTTTGGCTGCTAGAAGACAATGTCATAGACTGAGTCACTTATAAATAACAGAAATTTATTTCCCGCAGTTCTGGAGGCTGGGAAATCCTAGCTTTGAATTACTTCCACCTTTCGACTATTGTTTCTATAACGCTGCTGTGGACATGGGTGTACAGATAGCCAAGGCTCTGCTTTCAATTATTCTGTAAATATACACTCAAAGGCTTTTTCCTCAATCCCGATTCTGGGCTAACACTATACTAAACACTATGGGGGTTTAGAAACCTAAATATGACAGCCTCTGACATCCCAAAGACACAGGAAAATGCCCCCCACCCTTCTCTCTGCAGCTTCCGGTGGAGTAAATAAATAAGTCGTAACTGATGTGATTAAAAAGACAGAACTAGTTAACAGGACTGGGTAAGATGTTTAAATCAAGTCAGTATAAGATGAAGAAACACTGGAGGGTTTTTGTTTGCTTGCTTGCTTGGTAAATCGGTTGGTTAGTTGGTTGTCTGATTTGTTAAAAAATTAAGTTAAACATAGACAGAACTACATGAACTAAATTAGACCACAGAAAAATCCCACCAAAGGCCACATGCAGGGTGAATTGGAGAGGGGGAAACTGAAGACAGGGGGCCTAGAGAGGAGGTTATGGCAATAGCCCAGGTAAGAAAAAATCAGGGTTTTAAATGACACAGTATCAGTGGCCACGGAAAGAAAGGACTCTTTCTTTGAGGTTAATGCCCATTTGCGATTGGTTGACCCTGATTTCAGGAAGGTCTGGTCTCTGAGCCCACAATGTGCCTCTACCTTCTGGACTGTCAGCCTCTGTCAGAGGTAGAACGTTTCTTCCCCTAGGGGATCCTTCCATTAAGAAACATCTCCATCTGCTTCAGCTCCTACTTCCTTGTGACCAAATGCAATCTGCCCAGGAGAGCTCTGCGTCACACACCAACTCTCAGGGCCGTGGGCAGCAGCAGCTTTGAAGGATAGCTTCTCCGAGCAGGAACTCCCACTGGGCAACCCAAGAAGCCTCTAGGCGACTCAGTCCCTTTAGCTATTTTTAGTGTGCCTTTTAAATTCAGAAACAGGAAGCATTCTGTGCAAACTCATTTTTTTCTGCTTCCCTCAGGCAGAAAATTTCTATCTTAAACCTTTGTGCTAAATGACACAATGTTTTAGAATTTAACTTACTTTCTTTCCTCATTGTTACCGCACTATTCATACCTCTAAGTATGCTAAGAGCTCTGAATCGTACAGTTCCAGCTCAAGCCGCAGTCAAATTGCAATGAATGGGGTCTCTAACTGTATTAAGACCATGATGTCAAGCTGGGGTGGGGTGGGCAGGGTGTGCAAAACTATACAGTCGTTGAGGGACACAAACTTGAACCTCCACCCCCACCCCAAACACACTACAAAAAGTAATGCCTTCGGGCCAAGCGCCATGGCTCACGCCTGTAGTCCCAGCACTTTGGGAGGCCGAGGTGAGCAGATCACAAGGTTGGGGGTTCGAGACCAGCCTGGCCAACAAGGTGAAATCCTGTCTGTACTAAAGATACAAAAAATTAGCCAGGCATAGTGGTGGGTGCCTGTAATCCCAGCTACTCAGAAGGCTGAGGCAGGAGAATCGCTTGAACCCAGGAGGTGGAGGTTGCAGTGAGCCGAGATATCATGCCATTGCACTCCAGCCTGGGCAACAGGGCAAGACCCCGGCTCACAAAAATAAATAAATAAATAAATAAAGGCTTAAACTTGAACATGAGCACCGTATAAGAGGTCCTCAGATCCAGAGTTTGTCCTGAAAGAGCTATCTTTCTTTCTCCCTCACTCTCTTTCTTTCTCCCTCCCTCTCTTTTTCTTTCTTTCTCCCTCACTCCCTCTCTCTCTCCTTCCTTCCTTCCTTTCTTTCTTTCTTTTTTCTTTCATTTTTCTTTTTTGTGAGATGAAGTCTCACTCTGTCACCCAGGCTGTGCAGTGGTGTGATCTCAGCTCACTACAACCTCCACTTCCCCAGTTCCAGTGATTCTCCTGCCTCAGCCTCCTGAGTGGCTGGGACTACAGGCATCCGCTACCATGCCTGGCTAATTTTTGTATTTTTGGTAGAGAGAGAGTTTCACCATAGTGGCCAGGTTGGTCTTGAACTCCTTGCCTTGGGTGATCCGCCAGCCTCACCCTCCCAAAGTGCTGGGATTACAGGAGTAAGCCACCATGCCCGGCCAAAAGATTCATTTTTTTTTAAAGAGCATTCTTTCTGAATAGGACAGAATTATCTTAAAAATTTTTTTTACTTTAACATCTTATTTGCTTGGTACTATCAAGAATTCTAGAAGAAACTGAGCCATGTGATAGTAGAAACATTAATGTTTCATGCTGGAGTGCAGTGGCATGATCACAGCTCACTGCAGCCTTGATCTCCTGGGCTCAAGCCATCCACCCACCTCAGCCTCCCTAGTAGCTGGGACTGCAGGCGTGTGCCACCATCCCCAGCCAATTTTTTAAATTTTTTATAGCCATGAGGTTTCTTCATGTTACCCAGGCTGGTCTCAAACTCCTGGACTCAAGCAATCGGCCGGCCTCGGCCTTCCAATCATTTACTTATTCTTATTTGCAGTACCCACTGCAAAAAGTCAGACTACTCGCAAACATCTATAAATGGCTAATCTCTGAAGTAGCGGAAGAACATCCAGAAGAATAGGACCTGAAGCTGACGACACACTTAGTGAGGAATGTGACATAAATTTATCCCCCCTTGTTCAGTTTTTTATTTTGAAAATTGTCAAACATGGAAACGTTCAAGGAATAGTACACCACTCAAGGGCACCGTATTTCACCTAGATTCACTAGTTGTTTATATTTTACTAATTTTCTTTCTTTCTCCCCTCTTTCCCCCATGTATATGATATATATGTGGCTATGTACAGACACACGCACGTTTGTATTCATATGCGCCGAACCATTTGAAAGCAAAGCGTAAGCCTCGTGATACTTCACCCTAAGTGCTTCAGTGTATACTCTTAAGAGCAAAAACACTGCCTTTTATAATCCCAATGCCATCATCACACTCAATAAACCTAACTGGTATTTTAAAGGATACTTTTCAAAAAAAGGTAAAATTATGACTCCTCAGATACTAAAAAAAAGTTAAAGATTTATTTAATTCATTATTAATGAGGGAACTATAAGATGCTACAACCAGTTCAAAAGAGAACCCAAAGAACAGACAGATTTATTGATAAGGATACTGAAAGGAATAAGCAAACAGGCAAAACTGGCTGCTTCTTGTCTACGGGCAAGGATTATTTTGCATTGTTATCCATTATCTACAACTTATTGAGTTGCAAAATAGCTCAAAGGCTGTGAAAGGTGCAGAGCCCCATAGGATCAAAATTAGATAACCCGAAGGGTGGGTGGGTCTAGACCTTTCCCTCTAAAGGGCCAGATAGTAAATGTTTTCTGTTTTGCAAGCCATATGATTTTTGTACAGATACTCAACTGCTATTGAACATGCAAGTAATCATGGACTATATGTGAAGCATGAATGTGGCTGTGTGCCAGTAAACTTGATTTATAAACACAGGTGGCTGGCTGGATCTGGCTCACTGGCTGGAGTTCGCCAACCCTGCTCTAAACAATGCATAATCTTCCATTGAAGCATACGTTTTATCCTACAGATACAACAATAAGATGTTGCTATGGGCTCAACTGTGGCTCCCCAAAGTCCTAATCCCCAGCACCTCTGAATGTAACTGTAATTTGACATAGGGACATTAAAAGGGTGATTAAGGTAAAATGAGGTCATGTCGGTGGGTCCTAACCCAATATGTCTGTTGTCCTTTTAAAAGAGATAGGACTGGGTGCAGTGGCTCATTCCTACAATCCCAGCACTTTGGGAGGCTGAGGCAGAAGGATCACTTGAGCTCAGGAGTTTGAGACCAGCCTGGGCAACATATTGGTACCCACCCTCCACCTCCATCTCTACAGGAAAAAAAAAAAGAAGAAGAGGAAGAAATAATGAAGCAAAAAGAGAAGGCAACTAGGACACAGATAGACACAGGGGAAGACCATGTGTGGCACTGAGAGAAGACGACCATCTATAAGCCAGAGCAGAACCTCAGAACCTCAGAAGAAACCAGCCCTGCCAACACGCTGGTCTTGGAGCTTCAGCCTCCACAACTGTGAGGCAATATGATAGCCCCAGCAAACTAAAGCAGATGTCTTCCAGTTGTAAAAAGATAGCTACATAATCACGGGGCAAGTGAACAGGGCACTATTTTTCCTTAAATTGTATTATTAAATGTAGTATTTGCAAGATGCTCTCCAAAGGTGGAGACAGGAGGAAGGTTTTGAGGCCAAATAAGTTTAGAAACTATAGCGAACTGTAGTTCCTTAGAAATCCACTACATTCTCAGCATGTGTAATGCTCCTGAGAAATCCTGCAATCATGTCCCTCTTACCTTGGCGTAACCCTGACTTTCCCGAACTTTGAATGTCATGCAGTGGCGCGATCTCGGCTCACCGCAACCTCCGCCTCCTGGGTTCAAGAGATTCTCCTGCCTCAGCCTCCCCAGTAGCTGGGACTACAGGAGCGTGCCACCACGCCCGGCTAATTTTAATCTTTTATTTTGATTTTTTGTATTTTTAGTGGAGATGGGGTTTCACCGTGTTAGCCAGGATGGTCTCAATCTCCTGACCTCGTGATCCGCCCGCTCGACCTCCCAAAGTGCTGGGATTACAGGCGTGAGCCACTGCACCCGGCCCGAATGCCTTTTCAAAGATACAGTTGTACTTAACAAAACCACCATTCTTGGAACACACTTTGGAAACACTAGTATGAACAAAATATGAGGCAAATATTCTAAGGATATAAAGATGCCTGTGGACTCACCCTTGAGAACCGTGGGATTCAGAAGGGAATATACACGCGTTGCAGGTAGGGGCAAGGCAAAGACGCCTGTGGCCCGACATGTGGGGTCATGACGTGGAAAGCAGGCACAGAGGGGCCAGACTGCGCAGAGGCCGGTGCTCATGTTGCTGTGTCATAGGAAGGCTGGTACTGAAGGAAGGATCAGTGCCTCCTCCTCAAAGGGGAACCTGAGGCTTTCAGTATCCACTTGTAGAATAAGGAATGGAATTCGGAACATCTGGCCCTTGTTGTCTTCCTTTGGGGGCCCTGGTGATCACTGCCAACACAACTTAGACGCCCACAATGGTTTCCTTCTGTGTAGTATCTGTCAATGGGGTAAAAGCCCGGATGGTGCGCCCAATGTCAGCCCGAAGCCACCAGATGGCGCGCGGAACCCGCAAAGCACGTGCGCCTGCCTTGCGTTTGTCCCCCACGCTGGCCCCAGGCCTTGGGAAATGTGTCCCTGCGTCTCCCCAGCCTTTTTACACTTCAGGAAGCTCATCTTTAGAGAAGCATGTGAAACACCCCCCTGCACAGCTGTCTCCTCCTGCCCTTTCCCTCCTGGGGACTCGGCAGCCCTTCCCGGTCTGAAGAGTTTCCAAGCCGAGGAATCTCTTGCACGTTGTTTCTACTGGAACTCGAAGCAGGAAGCACTGAGCTTCCATTTTGTAACCCACAATCCCGGTGAAGTACAATCGTTAGGTAAAAAACATCTCAAGGATGGTTTATTACGGCAACCGCATTTCTGGCGTGAAAACAAGCCCTGCCAACGCCCTGTTACTCTGGTGTTCTGACTGCAAACACAGGGGGCTGCAAGATTTTTACGTAATCCCAAACTCAGCCTTGAAGAGTTAATGGTGTTACTCATGGCACTGGGCATGAAAGAAAGACTTGCGTGTTCGGGTGGTTACGGCTTGCCCAGAGCGATGGAATGAGCCATAAGGCTGAAGGCCAAGGGACTCGGACCACCCATGCAGTGAAATAATCCCCCAGAAATGCAGTGCCGCGAGTGGAAATGAAAGTAAAGAGAACAGTCATTCCGGGCATTGGCTAAACGGGACTAAACCTGACTGACTGTCGAGCCTAAAGTTCACTGGACTCCCCAAACTGCAAATCTCAGATTTGGGATGAACTGCGTAGATACCAGGAAACGACAGAAATCACAGTTGGAACACTGTTCTTAGCCAACTCTGGGTCTTAAGCTCTGCTCTGGGTCTTAAGCTCTGTTCTCATTTTCAGTTCCAAAAGCAATGAATAATTAATAAGTTAGTTTTTGAATGGAAAGCACATTTCAATGGATGGGTGATGCTTTCTGAAGGGCCTCTGACAGTTACTGTTTATTTCCTTGTTTCTTTCTCTTTTGAAATAAAACCCTGGAAGTTAAGACGGAAGCAATATTCAAATATACAATAGCCTACATATTGGACCCGTCAGAAACTTGCACATTAATAAAGAGCAGAATCTAATAACTACCTTGGCACCTACTATATACCTCGTACTCTGTTCCGTGTTATTTATTTCTTTTTATTTTATTTTATTTTGAGACAGAGTCTTGCTCTGTCACCCAGAATGGAGTGCAATAGCAAGGTCTCAGCTCACTGCAACCTCTCCCTCCTGGGTTCAAGCGATTCTCCTGTCTCAGCCTCCTGAGTAGCTGGGCTTACAGGTTCCCACCACCATGCCTGGCTAATTTTTGTATTTTTAGTAGAGACGGGGTTTCACCATGTTGGCCAGGATGGTCTTGAACTCCTGACCTCGTGATCTGCCCGCCTCGGACTCCCAAAGTGCTAGGATTACAGGTGTGAGCCACTGCGCCCGGCCTGTTCCATGTTTTTATGTAAGTAATGTCTCATTTAATCCTCACAGCCATGGCTTTGTAGTTGGCACTGACCCAGGTTTTCAGATGAGGACCCTAAGCCCCTATGAGGCTAAACAGCTCACCCCAAATCACACAACTAGTAAACTTGAGAACTAGGAGTTGGAATCAGGTAGATCTGACTTTAAAGCCTCAGTTCTTTTTCCTTTGCCCATGCATTTCACAGACTCATGGGACCTCATGGGGTTAGAAGGGATCTGGGAGGGCATTTAGATGAATGCTCTAAATAATGCATGAATCCTTTTCCAGCATTCTCTGTAAGTTGAAAGCTAAACAAGTGTGAATGTGCCTGAAATCAAGCGGAAGCCTGAAACGAAGTCAGAGCAAGACTTCAGAATTCAGATAGAGGGCCTAAAATACATGTAATAGATGTTTCTATTTTCTCTAAGAGTGGGACAGATGTATATATTCAAGTCTGTGAAAGGACCAATGATGCACCTAAGGAATGAGTCCAGACCGTTGTTCTCTTAGCCCAGCTCAAGGGGGAATAGTGGAAGAAAAATGACTAGGAAAAGAAGGCACGTGTTGGTATGAATGGGATGTCTGTGATATCCTGGAGATGTGTGCCCTGGAACTCAAAGAGAGTCAAAGGAATGCTACTGTTTCAGCACACACCCCCCTCAGGTCCTGGAAAGATCAGATAAAAAGCTCCCCTCTCCCCCAATACTGGGCAAAGGTGACTGAGTGAGAGCAGGTGGCCAGCCTCGGGCCACATAGCAAGGAGGTGGCAATGCTAGAAATAGAACCAAGTGCTGAGTGTCTCAGTTGTGCCCTGGTGCTGCTCGTCCTTGCTACCTCACACGTCTTCCGTCATGACTGGCTCTGTGTGAATTTGGTAAAGAAACCCAAAACCAGGTTTCAGTTTTCATGACATACTGGAAACTTGGCCTTGGGTCACTAAGAAGTTCACTATGGTTTGTGAATCTTTCAAGCAAATGGAGCCAGGTTTCTGCCATGTGTTGACCTCCACCAGTGCCAGGAGGGATGGATGGGTTTGAGGGGGAACCAGGTACAATCCCATCGACTTGTTATTGACATGTCCCAGGGTACATGCTGGCCTAGAAGGACACCTGGAAACGGGGCCTCTACAAATCCTAGCTGCTGTGGAGTCTCTCAGAGCCATTCAAGGAATAACTTGGGGAGAGAGAGAGAAACGGAGGGAATGATTTAGGAGGTGTGCATATTCCTTTGCAAATTAAGTTATGGAAGTTGCTAGTGAGATTTTTTTTGGTAATTAAGTGATAATGCCTGTGTAAAGCTGCTAGAGTTGGAATTCCTGTAAAATACTGAAGGGACAGAGGCCCTTTTGAGAAATGTCTTGTTGTTTAGCATTTTCAGAAACAATTTAGGTTTCTGTAGTACCTTATATCCTCTAACTAGTAACTCCTCAAAGCACTCTTTCGAGGCAGGTCACTGGGCTAACTTATTTGTGCACACCTCAAAGATTGTTCATTTACATGTAGAGGATATATTAGATGACATCTCTCTCTCTGTCACACACACACACACACACACACACACACACACACACACGCTAGGATAGAGGATCAAATGTCCTTCAAATGACCCTGCCAGGTAGAAAGTGTTTTGTTTTGTTTTAAATCATTAAGATCCTGTATATGATTAGCTTGAGATAATACAGTTTAATTAATGGAATTAGAGGAATTAGGAAGGATCTAGGTACAGCGACTATTCGAAGACCTTGCAAGAATTTATGCTTGGTGGCTCATGCCTGTAATCTCAGCACTTTGGGAGGTCGAGGCAGTTGATCACTAGAGGTCAGGAGTTTGAGACCAGCCTGGGCAACATGATAAAACCCTGTCTCTACCAAAAATACAAAAAAAAAAAAATTAGCCGGGTGACGTGGCGCATGCCTGCAATCCCAGCTCCTCAGGAGACTGAGGCAGGAGAATCACTTGGACCCAGAAAGCATAGGTTCAAGTGAGTCAAGATCATGCTACTACACTCCAGCCTGGATGACAGAATGAGACTCCATCTAAAAAAAAAAAAAAAAAAAAAAGAATTTGTGTTTGAACTGCTATGTAAAAAGGTAATCACTTTCTTCTCTTGCTGGCTGGCAGTGGTGGCCCCAACATCCTCAAGGCTGAGAGAAGGGAATAAAGGAGAAATCGAGAGCCTGGTCCCAGTTCAAACTGGATAATAAGTCCTTGATTAATCTGTAACTGCCTCTTCTCTAAATATATTATTTGATATTCAGAGAGAGACAGAGAAAGACTCCCTTATCTACACATGTGCCCTGTCTGTAGTGAGAGGTCAGCCAGGACAGGTAGGTCAGAGGGTGAAGTCCAAAGTAAGGAATTCCAATGTATTAACTTTTTCAAGAGGGTGCTTTATTGACTTTAACATATACAAAGAAAATAAATTAATAAATGTCTAATCAAAAATCTGAAAGAGTAATGTGCTAATCTACCAACCATGCTGGAACTCAGCTCTTAATAGCTATCTGTTCATGTGGGAGGTGGGTACGTGTGAACACGCCTGATATCATGTCAGGGGGTGTGCATGCCTCCAAAAGTTAGAGCGGCTGGGCTCTAGGAAGTGGGTAATGCAGCCCCGGGCCCAGAGGGAAGAGATTGAAAAATGATGCCATTGGGGTCAGAAAGGAAAGGGAGGAAAATTTGGGAACAGGAAAGATGTTTTATTTTAAGCACCTGGTGCTTAATCCAGGATTTGATAACACATCCCCCACTTTTTCTGGAGGTTCCTAGATTATATCCGCTAAAACACCATAAGTTTCTTAAGCCCAGATGGTTTAATATTCCATGTTCTCATGGACTTCCCTCCACCATTGGCTGTTTGTTGTGTTGTTTCCTGGAGAATAAAGTGACCATGGAGATCTTGAAGGTGATGGACACTTAACCAAAGCCTGTCTATGAAAATATGAAGGGTTTTTTGGAGATAACTGTTAGGAGTTTCCAGAGATGAACTGAATTGTCATATTATCTGTATTATAATTAGTCACAGACCTTGTCCATTTTTTCCTTCCCTTGTTTAGCTAATTCTAGCACTTCCTGAGGGATGTTGGTTTTAAATTTACTACTGATGGCCAAGACTAAGTTTCAGGCCAAAACTCTTCATTCTTGAAAGACTATAAAGCCAAATCATCTTCTGGAATTATCCAAAGACATATAACAGAGGACAGGAGAAAAAAAAAAGTCAACCACGCATTTAAACACACAAATGCACATTTATAATGGCTACCACCCATTGAAAATTGACTAGATGAATGGCACTCCACTGTGCCCATTTAATCATGGGATGAATGAACAACTGAATAAACCGATTGCTGTGTTTTGATTGCTAACTCCTCTTTTTCCTCACTCCTTGCTCCCATTGACCTTTTAGTTTCTTTATGCTCTGTTTTAGCAAGCTCATCAAAGATTTAGATATCTGCTTTTTGTCAAACCATCTCAAATTTATATTATTTTCTGTGACCTTTCTCCTATGCCTATAAGATATCTTTACCTATCTGATATGGATTGGCTGTGTCCCCACCCAAATCTCATCTTGAATTGTAGCTCCCATAATTCTCATGTGTCATGGGAGGGACCCAGTGGGGAGGTAATTGAATCATGGGGGCAGGTCTTTCCTGTGCTATTCATTGAGATAATGAATAAGTCTCACAAGATCTGATGGTTCTATAAATGGGAGTTCCCCTACACAAGCTTTCTCTTGCCTGCCACCATGTAAGATGTGACTGCCCCTCCTTTGCCTTCTGCTATGATTGTGAGGCCTCCTCAGCCATGTGGAACTGTGAGTCCACTAAATCTCTTTCCTTTTTAAATTACCCAGTCTTGGATATGTCTTTATTAGCAGCATGAGAACAGACTAATACACTGTGAAGCCCGAAAATTTGAGATAGGTCTCACTTAATTTAGAAAGTTTATTTTGCCAAGGTTTAGGACACGCCCATGACACAGCCTTAGGAAGTCCTGACAACATGTGCCCAAGGTGGTCAGGGCACAGCTTGGTTTTATACATTTAGGGAGACACAAGACATCAATCAATATATGTAAGAAGTACACTGGTTCAGTCTGGAAAGGTGGGACAACTTGAAGCAAAGGCAGGAAGACTCAAAGCAAGAGGGAGCTTCCAGGTCACAGATAGGTGATACACTCTTTTGAGTTTCTGATTAGCCTTTCCAAAGGAGGCACATCAGATATGCATCTGTCTCAGGGAGCAGAGGAGTGACGGTGAATAGGAGGGGAGGCAGGTTTGCCCTAAGCCAGTTCTGGGCTTGAGTTTTCCTTAGCGGTTTTGGGGGCCGAAGATGTTTTCCTTTCACAATGCTATCCCAGCCATAACATGGAAGAGGACAGACAGAGAGAGAGAGAGAGAGAGAGAGAGAGAGAGCACGTTAGCTCTGAGCACGGGCTAACCCTTTACTGGCTCAGCCACCTGGGTAAATCACTGCATCTTCTGGCCTCCATTCTTTTTTCAGTTAGATGTCATTCTCTGGAACCACGTGATGGGTTGCATTGTGTTTCCCAAGAAGGAATGCTGAAGTCCTAACCTCAGTCCCTGTCCACATGACCTCATTTGGAAACAGGGTGTTTGCAGATGTAGCCACGTTAAGATGAGGTATGCTGGAGTAGAGAGGGCCCTTCATTCAATATGACTGGTGCACTTACTAAAGGAGGAGAGATGCTGAGACACCGACACAGGAGGGGCAGGCCAGGGGATGACAGAGGGAGACCAGCGCTGCAGCAACAAGCTGAGGCGCACCAAGGTTACTGGCATCAGCAGAGGCTAAAAGAGGCAAGGAAGGACTCTCCCCTGCAGGTTTCAGAGGGAGTGTGGTCCTGCCGACACTTCCATCTCAGACTTCTAGTCTCCAGAACCCTGAGACAATAAACTCGGGGTTGTTTCAAGCCACCCAATTTGTAGTGCGTTGTTCCTGGCACTCCTAGGAAATGAAGACGGTGCTACGGGGGAGGAGTTGAAGATCCCGGGCTGTGAAATCAGATCTGCATTCGAATCAAGGTTCACTCACATACCCGTTGATGACGATTTGGAGCACATTTCTCACTGAGTCTCATTTCTTTCTTGAAACCTTAAGTGGGCCATAAAAGGGAAATGATGAAACGAATCTTGTCAGAAGGACTGTTGCAAGAATGAAATGAGACAAGGTGTGTATATTAGGAATGTTTTTGTTGAAAGGAGAAACTCAACATGACTCAGTGAAAATGGGATTTCGGTGTAAGAATTGTGGGATGTCTCAGTCCAACTTGGCCCTAGATTCTAACATTGGCAGCTCTTCATTTTCATTCCTGCCTCCCCTCTGAATATCTGAGCGCAAGCCTCTTTCTCCATTCGCCTCTCACCCTTACCTTAGACCAGGTGCCTCTACTTTTCCATTCTTCCAAACTTCAGCCACCTGAAAGAAACTGATCTGAACCTCCCCTCTTCAATATATGCTGCTTGGGTGATGGGTGCACCAAAATCTCACAAATCGCCACTAAAGAGCTTACTCGTGTAACCAAATGCCACCTGTTTCCCAAAAACCTATGGAAATTAAAACAAAAAATTTTTTTGAAGCAGAGTTTCGATCTTGTTGCCCAGGCTGGAGTGCAATGGCGTGATCTCTGCTCACCACAACCCCCACCTCCCGGGTTCAAGCGATTTTTCTACCTCAGCCTTCTGAGTAGCTGGGATTACAGGCATGCGCCACCACAACTGGCTAATTTTGTATTTTTAGTAGAGACAGGGTTTCTCCATGTTTGTCAGGCTGGTCCCAAACTCCCGACATCAGGTGATCTGCCTGCCTCGGCCTCCCAAAGTGCTGGGATTGTAGGCGTGAGCCACCACGCCCAGCCAAAAAATTCTTTTAAAATAATAATTTGAACTTCCATCAGCTTGCAAATCCAAAAGTCCGATGGAAGAGATGTAGTGGTCCACTTGGGGTCAGATGCCCACCCTCACCCCAACCAGCTGTGCCCAGGGAACAGGGTTGTATATCCCAAAGCACACTGTGAAAATCACAGGAGACAATATGTAAAAATTACTTTGGAGAACTGTGACACGTGTAAAGTGTCGTTATTTTCTATTTTATTATTATTATTTTTTTGGATGGAGTCTCGCTCTGTCACCCAGGCTGGAGTGCAATGGCACAATCTCAGCTCACTGCAACCTCTGACTTCCAGGTTCAAGCGATTCTTCTGCCTCAGCCTCCTAAGTAGCTGGAATTACAGGCAGCCACCATCATGCCTGGCTGGTTTTTGTATTTTTGTAGAGACAGGGTTTCACCATATTGGCCAGGTGGGTCTTGAACTCCTGACCTCAGGTGATCTGCCCACCTCAGGCTCCCAAAGTGCTAGGATTACAGGCTATTTTCTATTTTAGCTCATGGCATCCTAATGGGGGACTTTCCGTCTTTCTGCCTCCTCTACTCCCTCAGCCCTGCCCTGATGCCCTTCTTCCCACTCCACCCAAATCCTTCCCGGGCTTCAAGTCCTTGCTCAAATCTTTCCAATTCACAGCCACACAGGTCTTTGCCATTTGTAAACTCCTTAGAGTTTGATTTCTCTTACAGTTTAGTCCTTAACTGTCTTCTAATTGGTCTTTGGCCTGGATGCTAAGCTGCCAGAGGGCAGGAAGCATGCCTTCTTGTGCTCCTAGAGCCTGGTGCTGCTTCACATATTTCCAGGCACAAGGAGGTGCAGCCCTGTCCCAGCCACCCCACCCCACTTCCCCCGCCCCCCCCCTCCAACACCCCCCTTGCCCCACAGGCTTCCTCCCCACTGACCCGGAACTCCAGAGAAGCCTCAAGATAAACACAACAAAATCCCTCACATCTGCAAACTTGAAGATTTAGATTAGGGGTGTCCCATCTTTTGGCTTTCCTGGGCCACACTGGAAGAAGAATTGTCTTGGGCCACACATAAAATACACTAACACTAATGACAGCTGATGAGCTAAAAAAAAAATTGCAAAAATATCTCACGATGTTTTAAGAAAGTTGACGAATTGGCGTTGAGCCTCGGGTTGAACAAGCTTGACTTAGATAGTGTTGCTGCTACTCAAGGTGGGCAGGGCTGTTTCCCTCACACACCGCATTCACCTAACTGCAACCGATTTCAACTCCATGCTATTGGATCTGTTTCCCTAAGGTACTGGATTCCAAAAAGGTCCTACTCCTCCCTAAATCAGCTGGGGAGGTGCCTGTAGCCCGTCTTCTACCTTCTTTCTGGTTTAGTCATGCTCAGGAGCCTGGGCAGCCAGGTGGGTGCTCCCCCTGGGCTGATCCTGACATTGGGAGACGTGACGGAGGAGCATTATTACTAGGAAGCAAATGAGAACCTTTATCATGAGGGGGCAGAGTCTTGCCTGGGAAGAAAAGAGCACATCTCAAGTTAAGGTAAAAAGACCAGGACAAAGGGGAAAAAAAAAAAAGCTAAACATACATTGCAAGATGTTCAGGCATGCTGGAATAAAATAGCTCTTTCCAGATTGTCCCATCAAAAAATTCAAAATCTGTTCATTGCCGCTGAACTTTTGTTCTCTCCCTCTCTCCCTTTCTTCATTCCTTTCCTTCTCCCTTCCCTCTTTTCCTCTTTTTTCTGCACGTGTTTGCCACTTGCCTAAGCAAGAACACAGCCAAAGTATTCCAGCTTTTGGCTTATGGAGAATGCTGGAAAATTGAATCACTCATTATTTAGAAGATTCATCTAAATGATCTCCCAATCCCTCCTAACTCGGAGGTTCTGTGGGTCTATGGAATGTCTTGGTGAAAAAAGCACAGGCTTTGAACTCAGACCAGGTATGTCTGATTTTAGACCAGGTATGTTCAACTTTAAACCAGTTCTGTCTGACTTGAAGGCTGTGTTCTTTCCCTTTCACCAAGGCATTCCATAGACCCATAGAACCTCTGAGTCAGGAAGGATTGGGAGGTCATTGGATGAAGCTTCTTAATAATGAGTGAATCCTAGCTCTCATATTTACTAGCCATGTGACTTTGGGCAAGGTACTTAACCTCTCTGAACCTAGGTTTCTCATCTGAAAACCTGGCCAGTGCCAACAATCAAGTTGTTGACATAAGGATTAAATGAGAAATTACTTATAAGACACGGAGCTGGAATGGAAATGGAAGAGTAGGCCCAAAATCTGCCGTCGGAAAAGCAGAGAAGACCAGGCTGCGGAGTGGGAGGTTCATGGGACTGGGTGGGATTTGGCACTGTTGCTTAGAAAAGCTACTTGGGGCCGGGGTGTGGTGGCTCACGCCTGTAGTCCCAGCACTGTGGGAGGCCGAGGCAGGTGGATCGCCTGAGGTCAGGAGTTCGAGACCAGCCTGATCAACATGGGGAAACCCCATGTCTACTAAAAAAATACAAAATTAGCCAAATGTGGTGGCGCATGCCTATAATCCCAGCTACTCGGGACGCTGAGGCAGGAGAATCACTTGATCCAGGGAGGTGGAGTTGTGGTGAGCCGGGATGGAGCCATTGCACTCCAGCCTGGGCAGCGAGAGAAAAACTTCATGTCAGAAAAAAGAAAAGAACAAAAAAAGAAAAGCTACTTGGGCCAGCTTATTTCCCAGAGCCTGTCCTTGCCCTGTTCTCCCTGCCTTCTCGTACAGCTGGATTCTTGTGAATAACCTGCGCGTCTATACCCGGGACTTCCACTGCGGGTGCTGTACCTCTGCGGCTGCACACGCTTTTCTGCCCCTAACTACCCTGGACCTACCCCAGCCCTATTTAGACCATCTAACTGCTGGCCTTTTTTATTCACTTATTCATTCATTCCACAAAATACTTTTCTGTCCTTCTGCCCCATAATCCTTTCAGCTTCTTGCCAGCTCCCCAACAGCCCCACCCTCAGGCTCATTCCTCCCTCCCTGGAGGCTGGCTGCACCAGGGGTTACATTCCCCCACCCCCTGCCAGGAGCAAATTCTGACAGTCATATTTGTTGACTAAATAAACACACAGAAAAAGACTTTGTAAAAAATGACCACCCCTTCTAGATCCCCAGCCCCCTTCGGGCTGATGCAATCCAAATTTCTCTGCACCACGGTGAGTTCAGTGCTGGCAGCTTGGTGACGGTGCATAAGTAACTAAGTTTCCCAGCTCTCAGGCAGCCATTCCCAGCACCTCTGTGAGTTTCTGATTTTCAAGTATCCCTAGGGCTTACAAATGCTAATGGCGGCTCTCTTCATATTACTGTAATAATACTTAGCACTCCTGTCCTGCCACATAAAATCAGTTCAAGTGCGCCCACACCCCCTGGTGAGGTAGGACCCTGATAGCAAGCTACTATAATGAGCAGATGAAGGTGCTGGGGTACAGCTAGGGCCAAACTTGGCTTTGATCTGAAATACCAATTTCTTTTTTAATTGCTTTTTTTTTCTTGATACATGCATACAAAGTGTAGTGATGAAATCTGGATAATTGGAATATCCATCACCTGAAACATTTATCATTTCTTTGTGTTGAGAACATTCCAGATCTTCTCCCTTCTAGCTATTTCAAAATATACAATAAATAATTGTTAACTCTAGATACTCTACAGTGCTACTGAACACGAGATCTTATTCCTTCTAACAGAATGTTTGTACCCATTAACCAACTCTTGTTTTTTCTTTTTATTTTATTTTGTTTATTTATTTATTTTTGAGACAGAGTGTCACTCTGTTGCCCAGGCTGGAGTGCAATGGCATGATCTCGGCTCACTGCAACCTCTGCCTCCTGGATTTGATCTCAGCCCACTGCAACCTCTGCCTCCCAGATTCAAGCGATTCTCCTGCCTCAGCCTCCCGAGTAGCTGGGACTATAGGCGCCTGCCACACACCTGGCAAATCTTTGTATTTTTATTAGATACGGGTTTTCACCATGTTAATCAGGCTGGTCTTGAACTCCTTAGCTCAGGTTATCCACCCGCCTGGGCCTCCCAAAGTGCTGGGATTATAGGAATGAGCCACAGTGCCCGGCCTATTTATTATTTTTTTTAGATGGAGCCTCACTGTGTCACCAAGGCTGAAGTGCAGTGGCGTGATCTCTGCTCACTGCAACCTCCACCTCCCAGGTTCAAGCAATTCTCCTGCTTCAGCCTCCCGAGTAGCTGGGACTACATATGCACACCATCATGCCTGTCTAATTTTTGTATTTTTAGTAGAGACGGGGGTTTCACCATCTTGGCCAGGCTGGTCTCGAACTCCTGACCTCAAGTGATCCACCTGCCTCAGCTTCCCAAAGTGCTGGGATTACAGATGTGAGCCACCACACCCAGCCTTTTTTCATTTTAAAATGTACAGTTGGCTGGACACAGTGGCTCACACCTGTAATCCCAGCACTTTGGGAGGCCAAGGCAGGTGGACCACCTGAGATCAGGAGATCGAGACCAGCCTGGCCAACATGATGAAACCTCATCTCTACTAAAAATACAAAAAATTAGCTGGGCGTGGTGGCGGGTCCTGTAATCCCAGCTACTCGGAAGGCTGAAGCAGGAGAATTGCTTGAACCTGGGAGGCGGAGGTTGCAGTGAGCCGAGATTGCGTCACTGTACTCCAACCTGGGCAACGAGAGCGAACCTCCATCTCGGGGGGTGGGGGATAATGTACAATTAAGTTATTATTGACTGTAGTCACGCTGTTCATGCTATCAAATAGTAGGTTGTAGGTCTTATTCTATGCCCATTAACCCTCCTTACCTCCCTCCAGCCCCCAACCAGCCCTTCTTGTTTTTTGTTTGTTTGAGACTGAGTCTCACTCTCACCCAGGCTGGAGTGCAGCTGTGTGATCTAGCTCCCTGCAACCTCCGCCTCCCGGGTTCAAGTGATTCTCTTGCCTCAGCCTCCCGAGCAGCTGGGATTACAGGTGCCCACCACCACACCCAGCTAATTTTTGTATTTTTAGTACAGACAGTGTTTCACCATGTTGGCCAGCTGGTCTCAAGCCCCTGATCTCAAGGGATCCGCCTGTCTCAGCCTCCCAAAGTGCTGGGATTACAGGCGTGAGCCACCGCGCTCAGCCCAACCACCCCTTCTTAATACTGCCCTCTCCACTATGCTTCCCAGCCTCAAGTAGCCACCATTCTACTCTCTGCCTCCAAGAGATCAAAATTTCTTGCTCCCATATGTGAGTGAAAACATGTGCTATTTGTCTTTCTGAGCCTGGCTTATTTAATTTAATGTCCTCCAGTTCCATCCATATCACTGCAAATAACAGAATTTCATTCCTTTTTATGTAAATAATATTCCTTGGTGTATATATACTACATTTTCTTTATTCATCCTTTGAGGGACACTTAAGTTGATTCCATATTTTGGTTATTGTGAATAGTACTTCAATAAACATGGAAGTGCAGATATCTCTTCAATATATTGATTTCCTTTCTTTCAAATATATTTCCAGCAATAAGATTGCTGGATCACATGGTACTTCTATTTTTAGGTTTTTGAGGAATCTCTAAACTGTTCTCCACTGTGGCTGTGCTAATGTACATTCCCACCCACAGTGTATGAGGGTTCCCCTTTCTCCTTATCGTTGCCAGCATTTGTTATTTTCTCTTTTTGATAATAGTTATTCTCACTGGAGTTCAGATGGTACCTTGTGAAAAACCAATTTCAGGTTACTATATTCTCAGATATGTCTTTGTCTGACTCCACAGCAGCCCCCTGCCCTACAGGTATTTGCTCCCTCCTCAGTATTCAAATGTACAGTATCTCCCTGAGACCCCACCCCACGGGAGGCCTGAACAGACTGTCCCGAGGGTGGGGCTTTCCCTTCTTCCCAGAGGCAAAAACCAAACAAAACCCTGGTAGACATGTGATAGAATCATCTCAAAGACATAAAATTAGCCATGTAAATTGTGAAACATTAAGTTTCAGTTCCATAGACTGTGAAATAGCAAAGTTTCCAACAAGATTGAAAAAGTTCATAGGCACTGGGAGAGACGAACAGAATACCCCAGTGTCCCAGGTGCGAAGAAACCCTGGGCAGGATGGATCTGACTCATCTGGAGCAGCCCAGAGCCCCGGCAAAGCCGGCCACCCACCACTCGCATGGCCTGGAAGAAAATTAACTCCATGTGCTCTAGAGCACCCCCAAGAGTGCTCCCCTCCCTACCAAGTGGTTGAAGACAACAATTGGCCGGGCGTGGTGGCTCACACCTGTAATCCCAGCATTTTGGGAGGCTGAGGTGGGGGATCACAAGGTCAAGAGATTAAGACCATCCTGGTCAACATGGTGAAACCCCATCTTTACTAAAAATACAAAAATTAGCGGGATGTGGGGGGCACGCGCCTGTAGTCCAGCTACTCGGGAGGCTGAGGCAGGTGAATTGCTTGAACCTAGGAGGTGGAGGTTACAGTGAGCCAAGATCATACCACTGCGCTCCAGCCTGGTGACAGAGCAAGACTCCGTCTAAAAAAAAAAAAAAAAGACAACAAAAACACTAAAATGTGCATTTATCATTAGATGCACATAAAATGCACCTGTATAAGATATGTAAGAAAGGGAGGCTGGGCGCAGTGGCTGATGCCTGTTATCCCAGCACTTTAGGAGGCCAAGGCAGGTGGATCATCTGAGGTCAGGAGTTTGAGACCATCCTGGCCAACATGTTGAAATCTTGTCTCTACTAAAAATACAAAAAACAAAAACAAAAACAAAAACAAATCAGCCGGGCATGGTGGTGCATGCCTGTAATCCCAACTACTCGAGAGGCTGAGGCAGGAGAATCGCTTAGATTCAGGAAACAGAGATTGCAATAAGCTGAGATCGTGCCAGCCTGGGCAACAGAGGGAGACTCCAAAATAAAGTGTGACTCTATGAGCCTCAAGAAATGCAACTAGTCTCCTTCTCTCAGCTGCACAAACGGTTCCTTGCACTGGTTCCATGTTTCTGAAACTGGAGTACATGATCAAGGAGGCAGATCCAGAAAGGGATGGGGGCGGAGGAGGGTCGATGGGGATCTTTAGAGTTACTTGTTGGTTAGCGTCTCCATTTTTTTAAAAAACAACATTTTTCATGAAATCAAATTCTAGTATGGAATGAAATGCAAACTTTCTATGAACTTTTAAGAGCTAACATCAATTTTCAAAGAACTCTTTCACCTCTGGCCAGAGAGGTGTATTTATGTCTTCTGGTCTCAGGGTTCCTAGGTGGAAGCTGGGAGACCACTGAATTTGTTTTCATCTCGGAAAGCACAGAGTCCCTGTAAGGCCGGTTGCCTCCCTGGGAGCTCAGACACGCCCATCCTTCCTGGCAACAGGGAATTACGTCACCACTCTGCACCCAACACCTAGCCCCCGCTAAAAAACCCCCGCCCAAAAATTTCAAAAAAGCCACACCAAACCCTGCCCAATAACTCTTTGTCCCGTTTAGGTCATTCTTCCCCAAGACGGCCCACTCACCAAAGATCCCGCCTACCTACCAGTAATAACTGCCTTCACTCCACTTCCTGGGTCCCAATATCCAATCAAGTGCCTTATGCTTTGTCTCCCCTATATCAATCAAATGCCTTCACTCCACTTCCTGGGTCCCAATATCCAGTCACATGCCTTATGCTTTGTCTCCCCTATATCCAATCAAATGCCTTTACTCCTTATAAAACCCCTTGCCCTAAAAAGTTAAATACAACTTCTCTAGCCCTTACCTAAACCATAAAACCTGGCCCTGGAGCTGAATAAATCGGATTTTCATTTTCTTATACTGGCCTCAGTTTCCTCATTTCAACTCAACAATATACCTTACAGTCCCATCTTGCTGGAATGAGGTTCCCTAGGTGCTGGGGGTGGTTCAGCGTGTACAGATCGGGGTCAAGCTCAGGATGGCCCAGTAGCAGCCCAGCTCTCCACTGAGAAGGTGGGCCTCCTCCATGTGGCCTATGGGTCTTAGCTCTTGGGTTGTGGGGGAGCAGACCCATGAAAGCCTAGGGGGTGAGCTCCTAGAGAGGTGGAGGAGAGATGGAGACAGGAGAGAGGGAGGGTGACACTGGAGGGACAGGTTAGACAGGGAACTCTCAGTGACCTCAACAAGAAATCTGTGAAGAGTTCTGCTCAAAGTCAACTCAAGCACGCTTCAGAACCACAGAGTGTAGGCACTGAAAGCAACTAGAAATATTCTAGTGCAAACCTCTCATTTCACAGTTGGGAAAATTGAAGTTCGGAGCATTCGAGTGACTTGCAGGAGGTCACAAACCTGATTAGTCTCGGAGTTATATTTTTAATATTAACAAGATTATCAGGATTCTTTGTTGTTGTTGTCGTTGTCGTTTTTGAGACAGTCTCACGCTGTCACCCAGGCTGGAGTGCAGTGGGACCATCTCGGCTCACTGCAACCTCCGTCTCCTGAGTTCAAGTGCTTTCCCTGCCTCAGCCTCCTGAGTAGCTGGAACTACAGGCACATGCCACCACACTTGGCTAATTTTTGCATTTTTAGTAGAGACAGGGTTTCACCACGTTGGCGAGACTAGTCTTGAACCCCTGACCTCAGGTGATCCACCGCCTCGGCCTCCCAACGTGCTGGGATTACAGGCATTAGCCACCGCACCCGGCCAAGATTATCAGGATTTTAAAATCAACTTGCAATAAATATCAGCCTGACAGTTGAGTCAGAAAACATTATCCTGCTGAAATAAAACATATATGAAAAGATAATTGCAAAAAGGAACAAAATAGTTTAAAAGCAAAATTATTAAAAGCACAGTAAGAAAAAAGAAGGGCAATCAGATCAGCATTTTGACCCAGTGAGCAATCGAGTTGATTGTCCTGGGTTCGTTTGTAGCGTTCAAAGCTATTGATGTAGTGTGAGCTCTAAGTCTTTTTTCACCAAGCAAGATTTAGGACTCCTGGCACTGTTTTTGAAAACATTTCCATGCCATTTTATGTAAAAACAAAATGAAACAAAAAAACCTTATGCTACTTGGCTTTGCAGTGCCTGACTTACTTGCCTAGAAGCTAAAAACTTCACCTCATTACAAAGATGGGAGTCAGAGCTGCAAAATGCAAAACCAGCATGCAAAACCAGGGATTCTGGAGAGGCAGCATTAGCAGTTGAGCAGGGGCTCTTGCAGGTGGTCACCCTCAAGATTTTCCATGGTGTTTTTATGGTAAGGAGGACTGGGGATCATTGCTCCATCAATACATATGGTGTGTTCTAACAAAGACCAGCTTCGCAGTGGCTCTAAAGCTGCCCCTGTCTCTGTCAAAAATCCTGAAACGGCAAATACTAGGTGCTCAGTTTGACTGAACCATGAGAAAAATAAAAGTTCCCATTCGGAAACTGCCTGCTAATTATTCCGGGGACATTCTTCCTGTCAATCTTTTATTAATTATCCAGGGGGAAGTGATTCTGTAAAGCAACACACAGTGAAATGATTCATCTGACATAACTTCCTTCATTTTGTATCCAACTGAAACAGTTCCAGAAGCCCCAGCTAGCAATAAAGCTGGGAGAAAACGAAACTGAATGCCCTCCAAAAACACAGCGGTGTTCTGAGCTGCATTCCACAGCAGAAGCATGGGCTTAGGCAAAAACAATAGGTAAGGACGATGTACCTTCCAATTCCCCAGGTGTTTATAATGAATATGGATTCAATGAATAAATTCCAATAAATGACTGAATACATTTTCATAGCTAATGACTCAAGTGATGAGTAAGAACACTGCAGTCTCAAATATATATTTAAAACACTACAAATTCTAAAAGCTTAAATTATACATTTTCAAATATTATATAGAAAACTTTAAAAATAAAATTTACTATAATATCACATAATTATACAATTATCAATTCATGTTATCTTACTATAATCTATACCTACTATACATTTCATGTTATCTTAGCTATACTTATGTTATCTTACTATATCTTTTTTCCTTCTTTTCTTTTTTTTTTTTTTTTTTTGAGATAGAGTCTTGCTCTGTCACCCAGGCTAGAGTGCAGTGGTGCAATCTCTGCTCACTGCAACCTCTACCTCCTGGGTTCAAGCAACTCTCCTGCCTCAGCCTCCCGAGCAACTGGGATTACAAGCACCCACCACCATGCCCAGCTAATTTTTGTATTTTTAGTAGAGATAGGGTTTCAACATGTTGACCAGGCTGGTCTTGAACTCCAGACCTCAAGTGATCTGCCTACCTCGGCCTCCCAGTGTGCTGGGATTACAGGCATAAGCTACTGCACCCAGATCTTTTTTCTTTTAAAAAAATTTTTATTTTTATGAAAAATTTATATATGTAAAGTATACAATGTGATGTTTTAATGCACTTGTACATCGAGGACTGTTTACCACAGCCAGCCTAATACTTTTCTCCTTCTCTGTCTCACTTTCTTTCTTTAAAGATACATATGCACTTATATGCACCTATACACTTCTCTTGTTCTGATTTACGTCAGGTGATTGACTGTGAAGCAGAGATCAAGGGTAACAAAGTATTCCTTTAAATGCACAGACTGAATTCAAAGAAAAGACGTGCTTGGGAAGCTGTGCCTACACACGACAAAACTGAAAATACACCACCCCTTAACCACAGGCAGTTGCTGAGTGCACTGAGTTTCAGGAGCCTTTAAAAAGACTTCATCAGTCATTCAAAGGCATGGATTTTAAATGCAATTACTGTGTATAATTAGCCGTTTCATCTTCAGTGTCGGTGAATTTGGAATTTAATCTCTGATTGCACAAAATAGAATACTAAGTAGCTTACTCAATAGAAGGGCTGGTATCGTTGTTTGTTGGTGGCCAGATAATGTGGCCAAATCCCTTACAGCCCCCATAGGACAAAGGTTGAAGAGACACGGATGGAGACGAGGCACTGGCTCTTATTAGATTTGTAGGTGTCTTTAAGCTCATATTGAAGACACAGTTCACAAGTCATCTCTGCACTGGAAAATTCTGTCATTCCCTTGCCCATGGCCGGTGGAGCTGATCACCCTCACCTCACATACACCATTTAACTCACGCTGTACCACCACAGTCCAGTAGTCTCCGTGTCTGCTTTCCTTACAAGACTATGCGTTCCTTGAGAGCAGGGACCATTAAACTTTGTGTTTTTACATAGAGCACAGTGCCTGGCCCACCACAACATTCAATAAATGAATGAGTCAATGAATGAGCCACCAATTAAAATCAGCTAGAGCCAGATTTACAAAACTAGTTTATAAACAGTTGTTTTCTATGTTCTTAAAGAAAAAATGAAGTACCTAATTTTTTTTTTTTTTTTTTTTTTTTTTTGAGACCAAGTTTTCCTCTTGTTGTCCGGCTGGAGTGCAACGGCGAGATCTCGGCTCACTACAACCTCTGCCTCCTGGGTTCAAGTGATTCTCCTGCCTCAGCCTACCGAGTAGCTGGGAATATAGGCACGCACCACCACGCCCAGCTAATTTTGTATGTTTTAGTAGAGATAGGGTTTCTTTATGTTGATCATGCTGGTCTCAAACTCCTGACCTCAGGTGATCCATCTGCCTTGGCCTCCCAAAGTGCTGGGATTACAGGCATGAGCCACCACGCCCAGCCTAACTATCTGAATTATATTAGGTTCTCAGTCCTCTTCTAAGGACTCAATTCTCAGTCGCAGTCCTCACCTTCAAGTCACCAATAAGTGATGTGATAACACTTTAAAATGTATGAATAAAAATAGGCCATCAAGTTCAAGTGATGCTTCATGGATTGACCTTAATTCTGGTTTTGGTCTATGACCTATCTATGAAATTTATTTTTAGCTATTCCTGGAATATAAATTTCCTAAAGACAAGAACTGTGTCTGTGCTGTTCACTGCCATATCCTCAGCTCCTTGAACAGTACCTGAACTACAGAAGGTGCTCAATAAATAACATCTCGAGTGAATTCATGTGTGTGGCAGACACTGGGATAGAAGTTTGCTATTAAAAAATTATGAACCACTTTCTTGTCTCCTGGAAAAATGTTCAATAAACCAACCTGAAAAGAACATATATATCATAGGCATATAAAGATTGATGGTTTTATTGTAATGATTTGTATCTTCCAAAGAATAAAAGAAACCCCGAAAACCTGTACAGAACTCATAGCAAGAAAATTTTCCCTCAAAATATGTCCTAAGTATTCCTAAATAAAGTCTTTCTCTTAGCACAGAGGAAACGCAGAGATGAACATTGTGGCAGATCCCTCGCTCGCTCTGGGAGTCAGCTGGCCAAATCTAAAATTGCTTTAGTGAGTCAGAGGCAGGAGAGGAAACGTTGCCCCTGATAGTAGAGAAATTGGGTTAGCAACAGAAATGGCACCTCCCAGCTGAACTAAATGTATACTACTACATGCAGAATGGACGTGTGTCACGCAGTTGTGATACGTGATTCCCCATCCCTGCCGCCACTGCGGGGAGTGAAGAGAATGGACAAACACAAAGACCCCAATGTGGTTTCTAAAGACTAGGATTTCCATAGGTGACATGAGACATTTGTAATTTCCACGTGAAGCTATTTGCAGAATGACTCATTCCAAAGCTTAAGAGAGAAAGATTGGTTCCCAAATCAGCACAGTCTGTTTTACGACGACTAATAGAAACACTGGGAAAAAAGGGGGATGTTCCAGTTTTTCGTGTGCCCCGGCCCTCAGCCCCAGATTCTTGAGGGAAGCAAAATCTCTGGTTAGTGAACTGGTGTATGGGATCCTCAGTGAGGGCCAGGGAGGCGCTGCAGCCACCCCACTGAAGAATCCCGGGGGACTGGAGCAAGTGTAGTGCCACAGTAGGTAGCTAGTCAAGTGTAGCGGGGCAGGAGAGTGCTCCACACACACACACATCCACACCCCACACACACACCCCCACACACACACACACACACTCACACCCACACACACCCACACACACCCACACTCACACCCACACACACCCACACACACACTCCCCACACACACCCCACACACCCATACTCACCCACAGACACCCACACACACCCCACCCACCCCCACTCACACCCACACACCCACACCCACACACACACTCCCCACACACACCCCACACACCCACACTCACACCCACACACACCCACACACACTCCCCACCCACCCACACTTACACCCACACACATACATCCACACCCACACACTCCCCACACACTCCCCACACACACCCCACACACCCACACTCACACCCACACACACCCACACACACTCCCCACCCACCCACACTTACACCCACACACACACATCCACACTCACACACTCCCCACACACACCTGCACACCCCCCCCCACACACACACACACAGTGTGGTGTGACTGTCAGGTGATGGGCAGGCAGCTGTTAACCATTGCTCTAAAGTAATAATTAGTCACAGCTGGTGCCAGGGAAAGGCCGTCTCCTAATAGATAGAAAACACCGGAAACTGATCACCAGCCTCCCAGCAAGATCTCGGAAGTACGCCATGTATAAAACCCAAAGTCAACAGGCAAGCTGAGCACTTGGTTTCTCAAGTCACCTGCTTGGCTCTCTTCCAAGTTGCACTTTTTTTTTTTTTTAGATAGAGTCTCACTCTGTCACCCAGGCTGGAGTGCAGTGGTGCCATCTCAGCTCCCTGCAACCTCTGCCCCCTGGGTTCAAGCGATTCTCCTGCCTCAGCCTCCCAAGCACTACAGGCGCCTGCCACCACACTCGGCTAATTTTTGTATTTTTACTAGAGATGGGGTTTCTCCATGTTGACCAGGCTGGTCCCAAACTCCTGAGCTCAGGCGATCCACCCACCCCAGCCTCCCAAAGTGCCAGGATTACAGGTGTGAGTCACCGCACCTGGCCCCTTCTTTTCTTTCCTTTCCTTACTCTCCTAAAGCTTTTAAATCAACTTTCCCTCCTGCTCTGAAACTTGCCTCGGTCTCTCCTTCTGCTTGATGCCCCTCAGTCGAATTCTTTCTTCTGAGGAGGCAAGAATTGAAATTGCTCCAAACTCGTAGGGATTTGCCATGGGTACCTTGCAATAACTTGGGGACCTGCCACCAGTAACAGCGGCACAGACCCAGCACTTGCCAGCGTGTATACCTCATCCCCATTATCACTCATCCTGTGTGTGCTTGTGTGTAGGTAGGTGTGTGTGTGCCTATGCATGTGTGCACATGTGTGTGCACATCCAAGCATGTATATGCGTGTGCTTGTGTATGTGTTTAAGCACGTGTCTATGCATGTGTTTGAGTGTGCTTGTACACGTGTGTGCAGACATGCATATATGTGAGCACCTCTGTGTATAACGTGTGTATGCATGGCAGTGTGACACGCAGTGAGGGAGGAAGACTTCAAGGGAGGAGAGTTGAGGCCTAATTCCGAACTGTTATTTGCTCTTCAGTCTGAGACAAGTCTCTGAGCCTAAGAATTTGCTTTTCATCTATAAAAATGTGACGGTAAGAACACTACATTGGCTACCCTGCAGAGATCATTAAAGCCCTGCCTAAACGGCAATGTGCCGTGAATATGCTAATCACGATCAACTTTGTGCTGCTTTTATCTCTTTTGCCACAGCTGCCTCCAGTCGTTAGACTGCATGTTAGAACCAAGTGCCCACAGCTAGAGTTGCAGGCCATTAAAAATAGATTTGTGGGCTCCCTGGCAAAGTGGGCTGGCTCTAAGCCTTACCTGAGATTGAAGTTGCTACGCAGTTTTGTCAGGGTCTAGGGAGTTTGTGTTGTTTCCACCAAGCTGTTTGCCCTGCCTGCAGCTTCCCTTAGTATTCACCAAGCTGATATATTGGTTGCTCATGCCTTCCCACCTGATCACTGAAAAGCTTCATGTTTATAAACTGCCTTAGGAACTCTCTCCAAAGGCTGTTCTATAAGTGATAACAATTTCAGTGACTAAGCTGCACTAATCACTTTTGTGCCAGGCACTTTGCCAAATACCCTACAGACTTTATCTCATTTAATCCTTATGACATTCCTTAAAATAAATAATATTGTCTCCATTTTACAGACGAGGAAACTGAGGCTTAGAGAGGATAAATGCTTGCCCATCATCACACAGCAATCGAGCAAAACACAAGAGGTCTGAGGCAAAGTCCTGGCTCTGAACCATAGTTGCCAAGCCCAGCCAGTCATTCAGTATCTCCGCCCATGGGAGACCCATGGAGTTTGGGAGAAGAGAAAAGCGAGGAGACCGTATTCAGGATGTGCAGGCTGGATGTTACGGCTCAAAGGTCCCTTCCTCTCTCCTTGCATGTGCCTATACCATTTTTCCTCCTGGCTCCAATTTAACTAGAGTGAGACTCTGGTTAAATTCTGTCACCAGGATAGTCCAGGTTCTCTTCTGGGTTGCCCCTTGCTGCCTCTCCATTTCTGCCATGGGGCGCATGCCACCTTAGGGGCAGCATGCCTCAGCTAGGTGGAGTCTAAGTGGAGTGCAGAGAACAGAGCTCTCTATGGGCACTCAGCTAAGGGGAAAACGTTGAGCTGTGCTCAGGCGACTCCCCCAGACGCTCACCCCATGATTGCTGCTCACACCCACGCTGCACATGGCTTGCTGGTCCTAGAGCCTTTCACTCTACTGGACAGGGCAACGGGGCCCACAGTTTTCCCAGCCCTGTCCTGCCCCTGGACACTCACAGGCTGCTGTACTGAACAGGGCAAAGGCCACTGCAGGGACATGGGTTCTGGCCCCAGGTCTGATGCCAACTTGGCCACACCCGCAAAGTCCTTGGACTTCTCTGGACTTCAGATTTTTATTTTCCAAATGAAATGAGAAGCTTGGGTTTCACTCCAAACATTCTTTTCAACTCTGAGACCTGGCGATTCAGAATCTCTTCACCTCTGGGCAACTCTGTTCCCATTTTCGGGGTTCATGGGAGAGGACCTTCTTCAGAGAGGTTGAGGCAGGAGCTCCCAGGGGAAGGGCAGTGGGGCACATGAATTGTAGAGCAGAAGCAGGGGATGAGTGTAGCAGCTGGCAGAGCGAGGAAGCAGTGATCTTGGGAGTCCCAGCCCGAAGGCAGATTCCCTGGCCACAAAAGCACCAAAGGACAAGACCCCATCAAGAGCGCCCCTTGGATGGGGGAGTCCAGCTGCCAAGCTCACTCAAGGGACAGTGGCTCTTTTCTCAATGACTCATCATGCTCACTCAGGATTAAGTGCATTTAATAACACCCCCACTCTGCATTTAATAACCTCCCAAAAACCCAAATGACTCCTCTCCACATAGAAGCTGCTCAAACCATTGACTGACTAACGGCTATAGCAACTGCATGACAGGCTGGAGGAGTGTGCGGGAAAACGACTCCACCAGCATGCATTACGTGTTCTTGCTGAGAGACACAGGGAAGGATGTGAGTTTGAGGCTCCCTTTGGTCCTTGCATATGAGACTTTTTAATGTAAAATATGCTAAGATGAACATGGAGCTCAAGCTACTGGGACAGCAAATAAAGATGCCGGGAAAATGAGGAAAGATTTTGAATGGGCAATGGTTGACAAGCCTTTCTTGTTTGTGGCTGGCAGTGAGCAGTGGACAGGCATTCTCAGAGCAGGTCAGAGAGCAAGTCATAAATGGGGGGCAAATTCCAGTCGGGTCTTTCAACCGACCGTTTTGTTCCATGAATGTCACACGATAACAGGATAATTAGAGGGTTTGGGTAAGCTGGTGAGGGAATAAGGGCTTTTCCTAAGAATGATAAAAGCAGAGAGGCAGCTCTCAGCTCTAAGCCGGCTGCCCTGTTTCTGCAAAAATAGGTCCTTTAACATGGAGAAGCAGAAATCTAAACCTTCTTAAATCCCCCTCAAATGTTTTGAATAGAACAAACACCTAT
Organism: Ateles fusciceps; assembly: GCA_036589455.1. Lineage (NCBI taxonomy): Eukaryota > Metazoa > Chordata > Mammalia > Primates > Atelidae > Ateles > Ateles fusciceps. The sequence goes on from JAZHEH010002229.1 coordinate 5,039,086, forward strand.
TTCATGAAAGAAATACATTTTCAAAGATCATAGCAAGAGGATACACTAGCTGCTTGGTCACCTAAGTGTTTTTGGAAAGGGAAAAGAGCTATTCAGCATTAAAGATTCAGGAATGTCTGTTGACATATTAAGGAAACAACCTCAGGGGACAGCTGACAAGGCTCCAAGAAGCATCACCAAGGGAACAGTGACGCAAACACGTTCCCTTTTTACAGGCTGGCGGGTTGCCAGTTTCCCTCGCCTGACGGCTGATGTAATGCTAATCCCTATCTGGGTTAGCGTTGCTTAGATATCAACTCAAGCAGCTCAGCCAGTTGCAATCAATAGCAGGATCCTTTTATAGAAGATAGTAAAGGAAAAACGAAAAAACATATATATATATATATATATATATGGGAGAGAGAGAGAGAGAGAGAGAACTCCAGATTCTGGTATGCTGCAAACCTGTACATTCATTGTACAAACACAAAAAAAAATACGTTATGCACTCAGGTGTCTCCATATGGAGTATAGCCAGTTGTCTACAAAAGGTATTGCTATTTCATAAGACAAGTTCTTTTTTTAAAGCATAACTAAAGAATATGCCTAATTCCCAGCGGAGCTAAATAATGATGGACAAAAACAGATGACATTAGATAGGAATGTGAAAATAATGATGTTTTTCATTATTGGATAAATGGGCTGATTCCTTTTAAACCTATGCGTAAAATATCACTTTTTAAAAACTTCTTCAAGACCGCTGCTTTTCAGTTATTTTAGAATAAATAATAAGAATAATAATTATGCAAATTTTAATCAGTCTTGGATTGAAGGTTTATGTTAAGTGTCTTCTATAATGTGTTGAGGGGGCCACTTTTCATTTTTTCTCTCAGGCATAGCAATTTTAACTGTCCAAGAGCAATAAAGAAGAACTCATTTTAAAAACTCAATTCAATTATGCATATTCTTTTTTTGAGACAGAGTTTTGTTCTTGTTGCCCAGGCCAGAGTGCAATGATATGATCTCGGCTCACCACAACCTCCGCCTCCTGGATTCAAGTGATTCTCCTGCCTTAGCCTCCCGAGTAGCTGGGATTATAGGCATGCGCCACCATGCCCGGCTAATTTTTATCTTTAGTAGAGACAAGGTTTCACCATGTTGGTCAGGCTGGCCTCGAACTCCTGACCTCAGGTGATTTGCTGGCCTTGGCCTCCCAAAATGCTGGGATTACAGGCATGGGCCACCGCACCTGGCCCAATGACACATATTCTTACTTATTTACAAGATTATACTTAGATGGAAGGAATCTATGTTGTCCTACACAAAAGACCAACAGCAAATAGATCCTTGGTTCCAAAGCCTTCAAGGTATAAAATAGTCAAACATTCCTCCTGCAACCCGCCAAAAAAAGGTGGTGGGAGAGCAGAATGAGCACCAACAAAGATAACCGAGTTATTTTTAATAATAATAAAATAAGCGTAACTGTGTTAACATAGGGCAACAGACTTGTCAATCAAGCCCACAAGGATGGCAGTTACAGGATAGAAATGATGCATTATTAATATTTTATATGTTTATTGCACTTTTCTTTTAAGATAGGTTTTATTTTACTCTCAGCCTATGAGAAGTTTAGGGATAAGCTTTATAAGCCACCTAAATTACATGAAAAGCTGATGGGTAGGTACATATTTTTCTGGGGGGGAGGGCTCATAGATACCATTAGATTCTCGAAGGGGCCCAGGAGTCCCCACCCCAAGGTTAAAACTGATGATTTCTAAAGGAGTTAAAAATCCTTTAGAAATTTGATTTCAATTATCCCCACCTGCCAGTGAGATTATTTATTTATTTATTTATTTATTTTGAGACGGAATCTCACTCTGTCGCCCAGGCTGGAGTGCAGTGGCACAATCTTGGCTCACTGCAAACTCTGCCTCTCAGGTTCAAGGGATTCTCCTGCCTCAGCCTCCCATGTAGCTGGGATTACAGGAACCCGCCACCATGCCCGCCTAATTTTTGTGTTTTTAGTAGAGACAGGGTTTCACTATATTGGTCAGGCTGGTCTCGAATTCCTGACCTCAGGTGATCTGCCTGCCTCGGCCTCCCAAAGTGCTGGGATTATAGGCAAGAGCCACCATGCCCAGCCTGATTAGTTCAATTTCAACTCAAGGAACACACCTCGATTTCTAGCATCCCCCATACCCACCCAGCCTCCCTTCCCCCTCCCCACATTCCTGCTGTCCAAAGTCTCCCTCTAATCAGGCTTAGGCTAAACAGAACACTCAACTGTGGTATTTTGAAATTTCAGTAGTCTGAAAATGTAGCTTTAGTATCATTTTTCTTTGATAAGGCAATGTTTGCTTCAGCATCTTGAAACACTTCCTATCAGGCAGAAAGGATACAGAACAGGAAACAAGGGCCCACGAATATGAAGGAACTTCCCACTCTGTAGAAATTAAGAATCGAATTAATTTCTCCAGACTCATAGCCCTGTCTGTTCTACATTACCTTTCAGCAGCTCAGCCTGGTGAATAGAGTTGTGTATTCTGAGTCCAGGTTCTCCTGCCTGGGGCAGAGGCTAGGAATGGATGGCACAGGGAGCTCCATTCCAGCTTTAAGTAAGGAGCTGAGAAAAGAGCTGGGCTCGAAGGCATGAGGGTGAGAATTTCTTCCCTTTTTTGAAGCAATAATATTTAATGTCATTTTTATGGTTATAAAATAGTATTTGTTTATTGTAGAAAATTCAAGGGGGAAAGACTAAAAAAAAAGAGGAAGCAAAAACTATCTGAAATCCCGTCTCTCCCAGATATCACACTAAGTGAACAAATAACTTGGTTGTTAGGGCAGGACCCGCCTCTTTGGTGTCCTTGAAGACGTCACAAGTGCTTGGTTTCTTTGTGAGGAAGATATACATGATTAAATCTTTCCTTTTGAGACCCAGTCTCACTCTGTCTCCCAGGCTGGAGTGCAATGGTGCCATCTCAGCTCGGTGCAACCTTGCCTTCCGGGTTAAAGCGATTCTCCTGTCTCAGCCTCCCAAGTAGCTGGAACTACAGGCGCATGCCATCATGCCCAGCTAATTTTTGTATTTTTAGTAGAGATGGGGTTTCATCATGTTAGTCAGGATGGTCTTGAATTTCTGACCTCAAGTGATCCGCCCACTTCAGCCTCCAAAAATGCTGGGATTACAGGTGTGAGCCACCATGCCCAGACATGATTAAATCTTTCTTGTCTGCTTTACAGGGTTGTTCTATGGCTCAAATAAGATTAAGGATTTGGAAATGATTTGTAAATCACACTGAACTATACTGCAGATATAAGATATTCATACCGTTATCCTTAAAGGTTATTTGCCCCTATCGTATTCATAGCTACTAAAACTATCACCTTAAAAAAACACAATTTCCCACGCTCATTCCCTGCTTCAGAATTGACCATGGATCCCGATGGCCTATGATTTAAATCAGAGCATCCGCAGTCTGACTTCTAGGTGCTTTCTCAATGCCGAACTTGATCTTGTCTTAGTTGCTGCAAACCATCCTTCTCATTGACCTTTGACGCAAACTCGACCCCATCAAAGTAAATTTTCTCATCATTGGCACATATACTGCATGTTTTATATTCTGGAACTTTCTATATGCTTTCCCTCAAATAGGACATTCCAGCCACCTCAAAATGCAAATCACTTCTAGTGCTTCATTTAATTTCATTTCCATCAAACAGCTGCATGCTGGGAAAAATTCAGAGCTAGTTTTATACATGATAATTACATGACATGTCACTGAAATTTACACTCCTCTTCTGATTTTTCTTTTGCAAACTTTTCTCTTCATTCTCTAACTCTTTTTCTAAAATGGTTAAAAATAGATTTTGGAAAACATTGGACATGAATGTCATTTGTTGTGTATGAATTTGCTAAGAAATAGGGTGTACCACAGCTGTTATTTTTTTCCACATAGCCTACTCAATCTGTCATGCATTTACTGTGTTTTATAAATATGTGACATATTTGGAAATATATTGTTCACATATCTTGCGTGTTTTCCATTCAAGGCATGCTAAAAATATAGTATCAGTTTGTCAACATGGTTTTTAAAAACAAGAGCCCCTCATTTAAAAATCCCAAGAAAGTCCATAGTTTAGACCAAACAGTTCTTATGCTTTCTGTGTCTTAGCTTGCCGTGCTTATTTGTGTCCCTGTCTCATGTAAGTTGTATGTTAAGCATCTCAAATGCAAAAATATCAGACCTGTGACTCAAAGGCGAGGTGGTTTCCTCAAATTGCTTCATGTTCTAGAATCCATGTTTAACTTGATGCAGGAATACAGGAGAAAGAATGCAGGTTCTCTCTCACAGGTGAATGTTTTTTCTGACGAGTCAGCAACATCACCTTGGGATAGTGCTGTTGGGATGTTTCCATTAACCTAAAGCTTTGAGGTGTGCAAATCATACACTGAGCTGGCTTTCATAACATTTAAAACCTTTGTTTCCTTTTCACGACAATAGCCCTGGATTGACATTTAAATAACGTCATTTCCTGGAGAATGTAGAACCCAAGTGTACCCTTGTTGATAATGGCAGCTTGGAGGGAACTGAGGCGAGGGTAAGAGATGGGAAGGATAGAATTTTCATACCGTTTTTTTTTTTTTTTTTTTTGAAACAGAGTCTCGTTCTGTCGCCCGACTGGAGTGCAATGCACGATCTCGACTCACTGCAACCTCCACCTCCCAGGTTCAAGAGATTCTCCTGCCTCAGCCTCCCAAGTTGCTGGGACTACAGGTGTGTGCCATCACGCCCAGCTAATTTTTGTATTTTTAGTAGAAATGGGGTTTCACCAAATTGGCCAGGATAGTCTGGATCTGTCCACCTCGTGATCAGCCCGCCTCGGCCTCCCAAGGTGCTAGCCACAACGCCCGGCCTGTTTTTTTGTTTTTGTTTTTGTTTTTTAAAAAAGCAATGCCTATAATCCCAGCACTTTGGGAGGCCGAGGCAGGTAGATCACCTGAGGTCGGGAGTTCGAGACCAGCCTGACCAACATGGAGAAACCCCACCTCTACCCAAAATACAAAATTAGGCAGGTGAGGTTGTGTATGCCTGTAATCCCAGCTGCTTGGGAGGCTGAGGCAGGAGAATCACTTGAACCCAGGAAGCCGAGGTTGAGGTGAGCTGAGATCGTGCCACTGCACTCCAGCCTGGGTGACAGAGCAAGACTCCGCCTCAAAAAAACAAAAACAAAAACAAAAAACAAACTTACTTGCTGTTTCTAAGTTTAAAAAAAGGCAATGATTAAACAAGGAAAATGAGCGTTGAGTCAACGTTCTCCAATTCTTTGTTAAATTATTTTCATTGTTATAAAGTACATCTGTCAGTTTCCTTTAAGTAAGGGGAAATTTTTCCTAAGAAATCTATAGTGTAGATATCATATTTTCAACAGAAATAACAGTTGCAATGACAGCCACTGTTATTAAACTATTATTATTTATTATGTGTATATTTCCTGCATTAATCTGATCTTAACACATTATCGTTGGATTCTCTCCTTGCAGGAGGGAAGCCTGCTCAGTGGAAGGTGGATCTACAAAGCTCTCTCCCAGCCTGGACTGGAGCTGCATGGCTGCCTTCCTTCTGTGCAGCTGCACGCCCCTGCTCACTGAGAGGGAATTCTCACGTGACTGAAGACGGCCCCAGACTTCCCACTATCTCGCTTCCTTTGTGTTCCTTGCAGAGACACATAGGGGACCGTGGAAGCCGGCTGTGGAGGCTGCTTGAGAGATTTTTGATCCAGAACTCAACTTTGGGGTAAAACTTTGAAGAATGTTGGAGGGGTCTCTTTCTCCTCGAATGTGATCACCCATTCACCTTAGGAGATAGCAGCATATTACTAACCACCATCTCCTTAGCAATCCTGGGCAAGACAATAAGACCTTTGTACCCACAGTTTGTTCTTTCCAAGCCCTCTCAGCCCATCGTCTCATTCTGCCTGCTCAGCAGCCCTGCAAGAGAGGACAGGAACTATTTCTCCCACTTTCCAGATAGAAAAAGATCACCCAGCTTGTATAGGAGGAAGTGGAATTTGAACTGAGATTTCCCAGCTGGTTTTTCTTTCTTTTAGCCTGTGTGCTCTTCCGATTGTTACCTATCCACACTTCTCTCTACCTCAACCCACAGGACATATTGAGGGGGAAAAAATGACCTTTTTCATAGTGTGCTCTGCAAGAAACTTTGTGTCTTAAAAAGACAAAGGAGGATATTCAGGTGCTGGGCAGCCAGAATAATGTATAGATGTACACAACATATACTTTTAGGGTCAAAATAAAATAATGTATTTATAATTCTGAGACCAGTGTTTTACATAATATAAATATATTCCCTTAAAAAATTCACGTGAATGAGAATCAAGTGGTAATTCTACATGGCTTCAGAAAACATGACAATGTAGAAGTTATGGCATTAAATTCTCTGTGCAAAATCCACAGAATGAAAATTATGAGATGTAGCTTCTGCACCAGTTTTAACAAAATATCCTCTAAAAACTCATGTATTGAACCTTATGAAAAACGGATCTACCAAATATTTAATATTTCATGTGCTCTATGAATTTTTTTACTTCAAGAATGTCAGTGTTAAAATGCATTAAACCTGTATTTTTAATTGACTTCATTTTTTAATTTACTTCATTAGTAGATTAAAAGGTTTAATACAACCCTCAATAAGCAACACTAAACAATCCAGTTGAAATCACCACTCCACAGTGGAAATCAAGAGAATGGCTTACTTGGTTTAAAACAATCAAGACAATTATGCATTATTTAAATACTTTAAGAGCATATTTTATTATTCGACCTTTTCTTTCATTAGTCCTATGTGCTACATGCAATTTATGTTTTTGTTTATTTAATCCACAAATGACTAGGAGGAAGTAAAACACACAAAATGTATGGTATTCTTTTTACACTAAATCCATAATATTTTTCTTATTTTCTAACTAAATTTTTCAGCCCTACTACCAAATAAACGTGTAAAAGAAGTATTCTTATTATACCGATGACTATTTGTTGATTTTTTTTTATGTAAGCTTTTCTATATTATACAAAGATAAATGGATGGAAAATGGCTATTTGGTCACTTTCATTTCATTATTGAAGTATCAATAAAGAAAGAAAATTTTACAGCAGAAAAAAATATTAATTCATTTCCAATTGCTGAATTCTCTGTACCAATCAGTTATTTTTTCTTGTGTGCCTATTGCTCTGCTAAGCATAATGACTGAACAAAAAGTACATATGACAACACTTCCATCCACAAGTAGCTTATTGTGGTTGCCAGAATTCTGAGATGACCCCTGATGTCCCATGCCCTTGTATAATCCCCTTGCCTTGAGAGGTAGCAGGACCTTAATTTGCTTCTAGCCAATAGCATATGGCAAAAGCATTGGCATATTGCCCCTGTGACGATGTTATATCAGGCAAAGGTGAGCGGATTTTGTAGATGTAATTAAGATCTCTAATGAGTTGACTGTAAGTTAATCCAAAGAGAGATTATCCTGGGGTGGGTCTGTCCTAATCAGATGAGCCATTTAAAAGAAGGTCGAGAGGCCAGGCACTAAAAGCAGCAGATTCACTCTCTCCCTTGCTGGCCTTGGAAAAGCAAGCTGCCATGAGATCTGTAGATTCAAAGAAATGAATTCTGTCCTGTGACCTTGAGTGAGGACCCTGAGCCTCAGATGACACCCCAACCCCAGCTGAAACGTTGATGGAGTCTTAAAAGACACCCTGAGCAGAGGACCCAGTCACTTGCCCCCACACTCCTGGCCCATGGAAGCTGTGAGTAAATGTGTGCTATCGTAAGCTGCTAAATGTGTGACAATTAGTTACGCCGCAATTATTATGCAGGAAGGGGAGGCTACTCAACATAATTTAGCAAGTGTCTGTAAAAGCTAAGATTTGTAAAAAAAAAAAAAAAGAGCTTTCTTTTTTTTAGCTTCTTGGAATACTGCATAAATAAGATGCAGAGGTGATATGTAACACTAATAACTATACTCTGGTAACAAAACCAGTCTTGCCATTGAGAAACAGTAGAGACAGCTATGTTTCTTCCTCTTCTCTGCCTGCCTCACACATACGGTTGCCCAACCCACTGCTCATAGGAAGGTCCTATTGCTAACATCAGTAATCATATTTAGACACATCAGATAGCTATCTCAAGAAGGCATTTTTAATTTCTCTCCCAGCTGGAGCTGTCACCTTGGACAAGAAGAGGTGGGTTCTATTCAAAACCACAGGAAAAACTTTCCCTAGAACACTGGATTTCAGGAGATGCTCAGGCTCTTTCTGAGCCTGTAGATGTTGTTTGTTGTTGTTGTTGTTGCTGTTGTTTTTGAGATGGAGTCTTGCTCTGTTACCAGGATGGAGCGCAATGGCATGATCTCGACTCACTGCAACCTCCACCTCCTGGATTCAAGCGATTCTCCTGTCTCAGTCTCCTGAGTAGCTGGGACTACAGGCGTGCACCACCACAACCAGCTAATTTTTGTATTTTCAGTAGCTAGAGATGGGGTTTCACCATGTTGGTCAGGATGGTCTCCATCTCTTGACCTCGTGATCTGCCTGCCTTGGCCTCTCAAAGTGCTGGGATTACAGGTGTGAGCCACTGCGCCCAGCTGCCTGTAGACTCTAAAGCAGTGCTGAAAACTGTGCCTGGCACTTAGTGGGAATATAGTAAGCACAATAGTAGGCATTCAGCAAATATGGAATATGCACAAGTAGCATCAGCTCTTGAAAATACTCTTTGCTTTATAATGTCAGAAGAAGGCCAGGTACAGTGGCTTGTACCCATAATCTCAGCAATTTGGGAGACTGAACTGGTAGGATTGCTCGAAGCCTGGAGTTGAAGATCAGCTTGGGCAACATAGCAAGACCCTGTCCCTAAAAAAAAAAAAAAAAAATTAGTCGAGTGTGGTGGCATGTACCTGTAGTCCCAGCTGCTTGGGAGGCTGAAGCAAGAAGACTGTTTGAGCCCAGGAGCTGGAGGCTGCAGTGAACCACATTTGCACCACCAGACTCCACATACTCACTCTGGGCAACAGAGTGAGACCCTGTCTCTAAAAAATAAACAACCAATGATTAATTAATTAATTTAAAATTTTTTAAAAATAAAATAAAATATCAGATGAAATGGTCAGTCTATTAAACACTTCTTGGTGGATTTGACCCTAAAGCTTACATTTTAGTGATTCTTTCTAATATTAGTGTTATTAACGCAAGTGTGGGATTTTGGGGTTGCTGCTGTGATCGCTAGCTGTTAGGATGAGGTAGGGGCGGGGCAGGAGAGAGCTGGGTGGGGGCAACAAAAGCCCTGGCCTGATGGACAGACATCGTCTCAGTCTGCTCTGCAGAGGTGGAAGTACACCTGGGAAGACAAGGCAGATAAAGTAGCACGCAGCTGAGCTCATGGGTGGAGGAGAACAGAGAAAATGTGTCTCTGTGGGTAACCCCTGGGGTAGCCCATTTTGCAGCAAATGCAGAAACAGCATTATTAAATCAGGATGAGGGTAAGAATGAGTGCCCCCTCCGCCCCCACCCGCTAACTAGTTGTCACTTTGTCACTGTGGCTGTAGCAGTGGAGGTGGCCGGACCTTCTTCCCCACCTCCCTTCTTTCCCACGGTCAGCCCCGCTCCCAGGCTCCGTCTGCATCCCTAGCTCCCCGGCGGTGGCCTTTTTGTTCTGTTCAGTGCTTCCTTGGCGGCTGGGATTCACCCTGATTTAAAAGCTCCAGATGTGTTCTCGGCAGCCCGGGGAGCACAGGAGTCAAAGCAAACCAGGCAGCGATTCCTGAGAGGACGCCGCGCTGACTGGGGATCGAGAGGGTGGCTTCCTTCAGACAGAGAAAGGGAAAAACCCCCTGAACCAATCTGAATGTAAAAAGAATCCAAAAGCTGTGGCCACCGCGAGGAAAACAGCAGTCACGATGCAGGCCAGGAGGCCGTGGTGGTGGGAATGCAGGCCGCCCTGCACGTGTGGTGTCTGAGCAGGGCCCGAGAGGGCCCGAGACCTTCGAGGGAGGGGGAGAACGACTTCTTGGCTGACTCTCCTGACTCTGTTTCCTACAGTTCTACAACAAAGATCCAGGAACATGAGGAAAGGAAAATGAGAAAATGTGTCCTGTGATCCAAATTTAAGCCGAGAACAGGACAGACAATGTGAGCCAAATAGAAATGAGGCCAAGAGTGCTTTCTTGGGGCCACGGCTTTTTTTTTTTTTTTTTTCCGAATGCCCAAACCTGTTTAACTGCTTAGTGTGAACACCAGTTCTGGGAAATAGTTCACTATGGGAAAAGAAATTTAATTAGCACTGGCGACCTCACCTTCATTCTTAGGTCAATACAGTAAAGTGGCCTATGAATAGTGATTTCTACCAATTGATTCCTGAAAGAAAAGAGAGAGAAAGGGAGAGAGGAAGAGAGAGAGGGACACACACACAGAGAGACAGAGAGTCAACGAGGCACAGAGAAAGACAGAGAAACAGGCAAAGACAGAGAGAGAGAGAGGCAGAGGGAGGGGAAGAGAGACGGAGGGGAAGAGAGACAAGAGACAGAAAGAGACAGACTGACAGAGAAAGAGACAGAGAGTCAGAGAGAGACAGAGAAACACAGAAAGTCAGAGAGAGAAAGAGAGAATCAAGTGACATACTTTAAAAATTTTACTTGAGAGAGGTCATCCTGCATCAGCTGCAGAAATTAACAATCACTTTGCACTGCCGGCTCTAATACATTCCCAGATTGTGCTATGCACGGCACTGACTGCCTTCACCCACACTCTCTATATCAGGCTCACAGTAACAGAAGCGATCAGATTTCTACAATTAGGACTTGCAAGATAGTAATAACAAGCCGTATTCATACATTGCTTTACTGTTTGCAAAGCAGTTGCGTAATTGTCGTTACGTTTGGTTCCTCATGACTATGCTGTGAGGAAGGCGTTCCTGTCCTCATTTTAGAAGTGAGGACACAAAGTTACAAGTGTCCAAGCCAGAACCTGATGCCAAATCCCATGACATTTCTGCCGTACTGGGCTCTATCATGCTCTGGGAGGATGGTGACCTGCAAACAGCCTTTCTCCCAACAGAGAGGGAACCTGAGAAGCAAGCTAGAGTGGCAACTTGCTGGAACGGCAGAGTTGGGACCGTGGGCTCTTAGAATACATCAGTTTTGATAGACTAAAATGGACAGGAGTAGCTAAGACAGAGGAAGACCTCCAGAAATAAAGGGGTCCGGGAGGGATGATGGAGAAGTGACCTTACAGTTATCGTGAAAAAGGCTGTGTGTCAAGACAGCATTACACCTAGTGGGAATTGGAAGGATTTCGCTGTACTTTATGTCTCAGAGTGTGCTAATGTGATTATCTCATATTAGCTATTATGTGTGCCCTGTGAATAATGTCATTCCAGTGCTTCTGGAGAATAGGAGTGGAGCTCCAGCCCCTTCAAAACAATCCCAGGCAGAGTCTGAGTAATCCTGCACATCTGAATCACCAGCAAGAGACAAGTCTCAATTTGGATTCAGAAAATACATGATGCAAACCTTTCTCAGCCCTAAAAGGGAGGGAAGGCATGGGAAGACACAGGATTGGACTGGAAGGACTGGCTGTCTTTCCTGCGTGCTCTCCCTTTGACCTGCTTGGCAGGCGCTGCTTCCAAAATGGCCCATGTGGTTGACAGTCTGCAGGGATGTGAGTAGAAACCCAAGACTTGGGACTGAGTGCGTCTCGAAGTAGGGCTGCAGTCTCAGGCACAAGAGAGGGCACGTTCTGCTCATGGAGTTTCTTTCTAGTCTGAGCAAAATCTTCCTGCAAGGCCAAAATCCCAATTGCTGGACATGCACAGGGTGTATATGTTTTCCCCTTCCAAGCTCTTTTGTTGCGTTTTATTGCTTTTCCTACCTAAATATTAGACTGTCTCCTTGATGCAAAACATCCTTCCTTTCTAGAATTTCCAGGAAGCACAGTTGCCTCCCACATTTAGATTTAATGTAATACAAACCAAAGTTTGAGGCTATTTCTCCTAATTCAGGAAAAGCTGTGAGCTTGGCAACCCAAATGGAAAAAAGGCAAACAAACAAAAAAAACGATGGTAGTGGATTTGGGGGTGTTTTTCTCATTTTAGGTTGTGTGTGCGGCGTTTCATAAAGCGCATAGGAGAATTAAGCTCAAAAAGCAACTGCTTGGAGAGATAGAAACTCTTGTAATTCATGTTGTGCACAATGGATTTGGCAGGCCCAAGCACAGAAATTTCCAGAAGTGTTTGCGTGGCAGCAGTTCTTAGCCAATTCACATTTTTTAGCTGTTCTGGCCAGCTGCCCAGCCTGCAGAAAAAGTCTTGTATCTCCACAAGTTTGGCTGGCCTCACTGACGAGTTTCCAAACTGCATGGCAACATTGGATGAGCTGCTTTTCAAGTGCCAAAAAAACTCCTGCTACTTATATTGTTACTAAATACCAGATGTGCTTAATCAAGAGCGCGTGGGGCCAAACCTAGGGTAATCAAATAACCTATCATTAACATTTTCTAAAAACAAAAAAAATGCAATTGGAACACCAGATTACTGTTTTTCTTTGTTTGCTTTTACGCCCTATTACTGGAACTCCTAGGGTGATATGAACAGGACAGGGGCAGGGAGGCCGGCTCTGAAGACGCTGTTTACAATCACACCCCTGCACATCTGAAATATGTGTGAGAAAGTCAAGGCCTGCACAGATTTCCTCTGGGCTCCTCACAAAGACCCTGCCCCCCCCCCCCTCACCCTACAGGGGAGGGACCCCGCAGGCAGATGCTCTCACCACACTGGAAAGCACTAGAAGTTTGAGGTGTACTGGAGTTTGACCTTGAAAGACAGAAATGCAGAAGGAGACAGGAGGGTAGCTTTGGGGACTTGGCAAATTAGCGAATGTGTAAGAGTTGATAGCTGCTGCTGCTGCTGCTGGAAAAATACATAGAGATTCTGAAAGGCTGTAAGAGACGAGAGGATGCCATGTGGCTTTGTTGGAGGCCCCAACTGGGCTCCGACTGGTAGATCTTGAAGTATTTCTTAATATAAAAATCTCCAATTCTCTTTGGTTCCCTCTCATCACTGTAATATACATATTTTTGTAGGATTTCTGGAAATCCGATTCGAAAAGAAATGTGGCTGGCAGAGTCTCCCCCTTGCTCCATTCAAGGTCATTCTTGCTGTCTGGGCCTCCAGGGACCTGCTTCTCCAAACCTCTGTGCCTCCCACCTCTCTAATCCCTTCTCCCCCAGACTCACAGTTCTAAAGAGATGAAAAGGACATCTTTCTTACCCCAGGGTTGGTGGGTGACCCTGACAGATAACAAGCATGTGTGTTGGGGTGATTCGAGAGAGAGAGAGGTGGGATGTCGCAAAATGAAATTCTACAGAAGGCCATGGCAGCCTGCAATAAGAAATTTCAGAGTTAATAACACTTCTGAAACTATCTGTTATCTGTGTTAAGTCAACTGTGTAAATAAAGGAATAAGAGACTCAACTCTTTGAGAGTTGTTTTAAGAAATCTATTCCTAAAAATGTGTTATAATCACTGTACCTTGGACGCCATTGTGTCAAGCCAAACTCAGAGAGAAAAGATTTAGTGTTTCTCGGCTGCGTGGAGCCATTGCGGGGCTAAACCATGAGCTTGGTCTAATTCCCAAGGAAATGCCTTGAACACTGTGATTTCAGCAGATGTGAATAGTAAAGTCTTGCAGAGCTGATAGCTACCATCTCTTTTGAACTTTCCCCTAACTATAATCAGGGTTTTGACTAAAGTTGCTGTGAATCCACATACAAAGTAGAATGACGTTTGAAACATTCTAGGGGTGCTCTGGCCTTCGAGGAACCATGTATCAGTGAAGCAGCCACAGGGAAAGTCAGTACCCACCCCCAATTTCTCTTTGTTCCACTTGGACGGGGCACCCCCTCCATCCTTAAGCCCTGGTGGAGGTTACCGTAAGCTGCCCCTCACTTTCACTGCTGGGCCATGGAAAGGAAAGGGCTGGTCCCCGAGAAGGGTCAAGGCAAGGCTGTTTTGTTCTCCAGCAGCAAAGCAGGCAACACTGGAGGAAACCACCCAAGCGACAAGCTCTGCAGAGGGCAACTGGAGGCTGAGTCTAAAAACAAAAGCGGAGGAGCCATCTCCTTGGAGCTGTTTATATTACATAACTCAAATAAACACAGCAGCGCAGGAACAGTTCCCTCGGCGCGGGGCCAGGACCATGAGAGGCAGACAAAGGGCGTCGCCTTCAGCCACCCTGGTCAGAAATGGCTTCTTTAAAACAACAATAATAGCAATTCACAGGGCCACGCCAGTCCAATGCAGCAGGGTATCTTGACTACATCAGAGAGGAGTCGCTGTAATTAGGACTTGGAAGTTCCCTTTATTTTCTCTAGCTAAGGAAATAAATCCTAATCAGAGCACCCAGAAAGAGGCAAAACTGACTGGAATGACTATTCTCATGTGCAAAGTAGGGAAATGAAGCCCTTCTAATGGGTTTTCTCAGCACTCGAGAACCGCTGTGAAGTCGGGCCAGTGCAGCGGCTGCTTCTTGGGCAATCGAGTAGTGGCTGACTTTCTATGACTTCAGCTCCTTCTCAGTTCAGGGCGATGCAGGGGCCCCAGCCTTCTGGGAAGCTTCAGGCAGTTTACATGGAGTCTGAAGAATTTAAAAAAAACAACAACAACATAAAAACAGTTACTGACTCAGTAAATGAGCTCAGGCCTACAGGCCCAAAGTGTGAACAAAATCAGTCTTGAATTGAGAGCAAGACAAGAACCTACTGAAACGTTTTTCATCAGTGCCCTGACAACTCCAGGGACAGCAACCCCTATCATATACCAGGGGATGAGAATAGAAATAAAAATTGAGAATGCAATCCTGAGCACGGGCTGATAGTACTGGCTGCCAACAATTGCCCCATTAGCAGGCTACGGGGACACGCTAGCGAACATTTTCTCTGCGAGGCTTGTGTTTAAAAATGTGTCTCTCTTCAAAGCTGGCCCAGGGAGAGGATGGAGAGGAAGAAGCCTTCTTCTCCATGCTCATTGGGCGCTGATTCATCCTGTGATTTGCTGCAGATAGCTTACTTCTCTGAGCCTGCATGTGCTGTGTGAGTGACTGATACCCTGTCTCTCAGCGAGTTAATGTTTTAGACAACTCTTGGATGAAAGCTGCGCTCCAGAATTCGTCACCCCACCCCCCCCACCGACCCAGTGTGTTTGCTGGGTGCCCATGGGGCCAAGGACAACAGAGGACAGTGGCTAAGGATCACCTTCACTACTAAGGGCTCTCACCTCTTCTTGCCCCTTGGATGCGTCCCCTGAAGACGTTTGTCTCTTGGTTTCTTTGTTCTCAAAAGGAGGGCAATTTCTACCCACTCCCTAAGGGTGTTTAGGAGTAATAGCTAACAGAAGTTACTTAAAAGTGCTTGGCAAATAACATTCAGGATCAAGTGCTGAATGATCCCCTTCCTCACACTACCCTACCTAATGCATTACCTATGTGCTGGCTTCCCTTTCAAATGCATTGCTGACAGACTGCCCTGTGGGGTGTGAGGCTGTTCTGTACAGAAGAGGCCTCTCAGGCTCCTCCAGAGAAGTTTGCTTTGTAGGAACCGCTGAAATCCTTACATGTCCAAACGCATGCTCTGGATAGCAAACAACAGGTGATGAGCCGTAAGGTAGAAGGCTACCATCCACCCATGGGCACCCTGGGTTTGGCATCCCCTCTTTCCAGAGGAAACGAAAGTGAACCAATCGACATGGCTAGGTCAAGTTCAAGTGTGCCTCAGTAAAACCCTGGGGAATTTCTTCTTGAAAAACAACTCGGGACGGTGTGACAGCTGTTTAAGGATGCCAAAGAAAAGGGTCCCCGGGGAAACCTCCCCAAGGGCTACTCTGCTTGCAGGAGTCTGTGATGAGTGACAGAAAAGACAGACAGTGAGAACAGGGCAAGCCAGGCCCAGGCAAACGCTCTGATTAGCTAGTGAGCAGAGTGTCACACAGATGTAAGATCTAGCAGTGATGACAATCGTGATAATACTAACTCCAGTGATTATTATGGTTGGCGTCGGGGCCTATTAAACAATAGATTGCCTTGAAGCTGTGGCCCCTATAAGAACCTCTCATCTGGAAACGTGTACCACCTTGCGATCCTCCCAGTCCCTGCTGTGGCTTCATTTGGCATGTTGATAAACGAAACACAAATCAGGTTTTATGGTTGCTAGATAAATATTTGCAATGACTTTAAAATCTCGTATGTGATGCAAGTTGTTCCTCATAGCAAATGCGTAGTGGGACCTCAGAACGACGACAAAGGTGGGAACAAAATCTCTGCCCAGAGATGTGGCGTGCTGGAGGTAGAAACAGATTGCATTTGCATGGCAGCTGCTGCCTCGGAAACAGGCTGTAGCAATTCCTTTTACGGCAGACACTGGACTTAGAACCCAAAGACCTGGATTTCATTCCTGGCTCAGCCACCTCCTAGCAGTGTTAACTGGGACAGGTTAGTTAACCTTTCTGAGACTCAGTGGCCTCACCTGTAAACTGGAGCTCAGGATACCAGCCTGTCAGGGCAGCTGGGACGGTCAAAGGGCACCCCAGGAGCATGATAAATATGAGCTGAAACAGCAAAGTCGGAATCTGTATACAGACGTGACCTGTGGCCTCCCAGAGCATCAACGTTCACAGTGAACTGCCAGGCGGGGCTCCTGTATTACTTCTGGGAGCAGAGGCACAGAACTGCGAACTCGGCCTGCCTACCTCCCCTGAGACCTGGCAAGACAGCCAGGAACGGGATGCACGCACACCCCTTCGATCCAGAGCTCCTGCTGCCAGGCACATGGCCTCTTCAACAGCTCACCAGTTGAAGGATTTGCTTCCATTTTCTCCTGGGCCTAAATCGCTCCCCCAGCTTCCAAGGGGCACTCCCTCTTTCACACTCAAGAGGACCGCCCAGGGAACTGAAGGCTCAGAAAGAGTAGCAACAGGGAGTAACATGGGCGCCAGGGAAAAGGAGGCTTGTTATATTCTTTCTAGATGAATCTCCAGGCTGCAGCAGTCCCAGGCGAGTCCCAGGCCTGCCGCAAAACCTGTCCGCCGTGGGGCTGCCTCAACACGCTATTTGGAAAGTCAAGATGTTCAGTGTAAACTTTGTTCTCCCTTCCCTTTCTTCAGGGATTCACAGAGGCAGCTCTTCGCCGGCCTTCCTCTCCAAGTCTCTCTGGTGCTGAAGTCTGAGGTCACACGCCCTGGAACAGGACATCTCTGTCAGAACAAGCCCGTGGGGCGGCCGTCCTATCCGAGAGGGCCGTGCAGCGGGTGGTGTTGGCTCTGGAGTTTGCCATGGTTTAGGTTTCTCCGTGGCACTATTTTTGGCAGATTTTTTTTTATCCTCGCTCTTTATCACAAGCCCGTCGGGCAAATGACAGTGGAATTGCAAGCTTGAATGGACTTGTTTGACAGGCCAACTCTCATCCTGAGTGCTGCTGCTGACTTTTAAAAAGGAGCTCTGAGAGGAGGATAGTAATTTCACACTAATTCCTTGCTGTAATTTGCTTTTGAGTTTAAAATGTCGTGTTTCAATCACCCTAGCTGCGTGGTGTAAGGGAGAAGATGGGACACACGTGTGGTTAATATGTTGGTAATAGACACACACAAAGACATCACTTTGCTCTGAAGCAACAACACAGGAAACATTCATCCACACTTCAAGGGAATCTCTACCAGGTACAAACAAGAGCATTCAAAGGAATTAATAAGAAATTGCCAGCTTTGGCAGAAATAGAGAGCTCCTTTAAACAGAAAACCTGGCACTTGACGTCTCCATCATCCAAGCGTTTGTTAGAATATCCTCATCCCCCCAGGCTGCACTATGTAGAGAAATTGCGGTGGTTTTAGGCAAACCCCAAAAGCAGGAGGGTCTGAATCCCTGGATGGACCTAAGTGCATTGGGGGAACAGATCAGGTTCAGCTGAGGAAGGTGAAACTTAGCTGGAAGAAGGGTAAGTTATTAGGTAGTGGCCAAAAGGGAAAAATAGCCTGAAGGCCAAAGAGAGCTGGTGAGGCTGTGCTTGGAACATCCTCTAAGAAAAAAGGACAGGGTCTCGCGGAGAGGCCAGTGGCGAGGGCTTTGCCCAGTTTGGAAGCAGGAGAGCAGTGACCTTTTCTGATTTATTAATCTGTACTTGGAAGCACCCTAATCCCATCCCTTCACCACCTCTCACCACGCTTAACTAGCCTGGCCACGCTGCCTGACATTTCATTTTTCTCCCGGGGGACGGCCGCTAATATTTCACATACTTAATCTTGGTCTCGCCTAGATTATAAATTCCTCTGGGTCAGGAGTCAACATCCAGCCCCAGGCTCCTTCCCAAGACTCCGTAACTCCCTGGAGGATTGAGAGACCTTCACACATTATTCGCAAGGCTTCTGAAACAATGGCAAGATTGCACAAGGGCCAGGCAGGGTATTTTTAGAGGAACAGATCCAAGCTCTTTGGTGTGCCCTCAGGCTGTTTACCATCTAGCCTGCCTGCTTTTGGTGTCTTTCTGGCCCTGGTCCTCTATGCGTGTGCTCCAGCTGAGCAGAACTGAATGCTTTCATGCCTCTGTGTCTTCGCACGCGCTGCTCCCCTCTGCCGGCTGCCCTTGCCCCTTCTTCCACCTGTGGGTTGTCTTTCAGCTCTGGGTCACCTTCTCTCTCCCCACAGAGCTGCCAGCATCCCTTGGGTACAGCTGGTAATGGTACTCTGTGAGTCTAGGGTGCTTTCTGGAGGCCTTGATGGGGAGGCGGGGCCCACTGCTCAGTCATCAGGTTGGTATGGCCAACGGATTGGTACTGCCTGGTTGGCAGGTCTGTCTCCTCAGTTACCCTGAGAGTGCCTGGAGGGCAGGGCCACCTTCCTGCCCGTCTCTCAGCTCTTGGCCTCTAGCACAGTGTCTGGCACTCAGCAAAGATTTCTCCAACGAATGTGCTTCCCATGTTGGGCAGATCATGGCGAATGCAAGAGCAGGGCTCAGTGTGTAATGTGAGGACAACTAAAAGGGACCCCGCTTTGAGACCAGAGATGCTCCAGAGGGAGCTACCCCTGTAAGGAGTCAATGACTGGGTATTAGCCATGCTTTTAATTTCTGTAAAATGGTGCTTTGACATTCACCTAAGGTCTTGCTAGCCAACTTTAGCCAGTTGTGACTCAGCCAATGCAATGGTTAATTTTAAGTGTCAACTTGGCTGGGCCATGGTGCCTGGATGCGTGGTATCCATCATCCACCACGTCTCCATCATCCTCAAACATCCTCACAGAACATTATTCTGAATGTTTCTGTGAGGGTGTTTTTTTTTTTTTTTTGAGACAGAGTCTCACTCAGTCACCAGGCGCCAGGCTGGAGTGCAGTGGCACGACCTTGGCTCACTGCAACCTCCGCTGCCCAGGTTCAAGCATTCTCCTGCCTCAGCCTCCTGAGTAGCTGGGACTACAGGCGCGCGCCACCACGCCCAGCTAATTTTTTTGTATTTTTAGTAGAGACGGGGTTTCACCATGTTGACCAGGACGGTCTCGATCTCTTGACCTCGTGATCCGCCTGCCTCGGCCTCCCAAAGTGCTGGGATTACAGGCGTGAGCCACTGCGCCCGGCCCCAGTGAGGGTGTTTTTGAATGAGATTAACACTTAAATCAGCAGGCTTTGACCAAAGCGGGTGGCCCTCCATAATGCAGGCGGGCCTCATCCAATCAACTGAAGGTTCCAATAGAGCCGAGCCTGACCCCACCCCTAGGAAGAGAATTCTGCCAGTGGACGGTCTTCTCACTTGAACCGCAACATCAGGTCCTCCCTGGGTCTCCAGTCGGCTGGAGATTTTGGACTTTTCAGCCTCCATAATAACGTAAGCCAATTCCTTAAAATCTCTCCATTTCTCTCCCCCTCTCTTCACCCCACCCCCAACCCCACATGCATTCTATTGATTCAGTTTCTCTGGCTAATATACCCATAGGCATCTGGAGTCCTCAGGTAACCTTAAACTCCACAGTCACAGTAAAGGTGAATTTCGCAGGGGTGCCACTTGCAAACATAGCTAGCTGGTCCCAAGCCCGCGTGCCCTGACTTGCTATTCCTTCCCATGGAAACCACACTAAAGGTTCCCGCTACTGTCCCACTCTCCCTCTGCCTCCTGACCCACCCCCAAGGCTTTCCCATGTGGCCCTGCGTGCTGTGCAGTGTTCTCCCAGGGAGCTGTGGAGAATACTAAATCTTTAAACTTTCTCCATCTCGCCCTACCTCGCCTGGGCTTCCTGCACCTCCTCCAAGGTAATGCGATGAGACAGACTATGACTGCAGCCTAGTGCCAGGGAAACTGAGATGGCAAGTGGGTTATTTATCGCTGTCACGTGGTGCTCTGCCAGATGTCATGGTGCTATTCTATGTGAGATCTGGGGCTGATACAAACTCTGATGGCAAACTCTTGAGCAGCTTAGGCTAAAAGAACTATTCTTTGCATAAAACAGAAATTGTCGTCATCATTATAAACACCATCCTGGCCCTCAAGAAAGCCCAGATTAGCTGTGTTCTTGGTGAAGACAAATGTCCATCCAGAGGAGGGGTATTTATTGGCTCTTCAGGTCCCAGAGAAGTCCCAACCCCCATGCAGGAAGGATTCCAGAGGCATCCATAGCTGAGGATAGGATCCTAGCTCAGAGCAGAGCTCACTTGCTGTACCTGGGGGAAGAGGAGGACAGTTACTTTCCAGAAACGAGGTTAATTTTCCCTGAGTGATTCATAAAGTCGCAGAATCGCAGAATCACAGAACCTTAGAATTTCAGAGGCTGGAAGGGATCCTGCAGAGCATTCGGTTCCAACACCCCTCATTTTAAGAAGGAAAAAAATGATACAGCCCTCCACTCAACTGCAGTTTCTGTGATAGAGGCCCAGATGAATGCTAATTAGAAGACTGGATGGAAGAACAGCTTTTTCCTCCAATCCGTGTTCATTTTGTGGGATTTCTCACTGTCGAGTAATTGATGTATGCATCCATCCATTCACCTGTCTATGTATTTACCTATTCATTGCTCCATCCATTCCTCACCCAGTAAAAAATCGAGGCAGCTACCTCAAGAACACAGGCATGGTTTACTCTCACGCCCTCCTCCTTCCTTTTTGTTTTTCTTTCCCATCCAGGATGAAGACGAGCTAGCAGAGCTCTGTGCATGTGTGGGTGTGGGAGAAAGGCCAGTTGCAGCCAGTGTCATGGTGCTGTTTTTGAAACTCTGCAGGTCCCTCACAGGGCCATGGCTGATAGCACCCATGCCAGGATGGCTTGGCCTTGACAGAGCATGTGTTAGAAGGGATATCATGAAGTTATCCAAGATACTCGAGGGCTGAAACAAGCCTCTCCCTTGTCTTCACAATATCTTCCAGTGCCAGACAGGAGGCCACTGGATGAAGCTGAGGACAAATGTCAATAAACCACCACTGGGAGCTGCTGCTCCCCCATTTCCCTGGCCTGCAGGGGGTCACTGAGTTAAATGCCACAGCTGATTGTGAAAGGGACCGGGTGGATCCATGATCAATAATGACATTGGTTTTTACACGAGCTAAGATAAGCGTAATTAAATCTTGTGCTTCAGGCCATATAAACTGATCTCCACAGGAGGGCAAGAATTAATTTAATTCCACACACATAATCCCGCCCCACCCCTCCGACAGCTTTAGCATAATGGACTCAGTGCAGGATGGGGAAGACAGCACCAGGTATTAACCACCACACCTGTCGGGAGCTTGAACTTGATGGGCCTCATGGCTGATCCAGGGCAGCAAATCCAGAGCTTCTTACAGCTTCTCTCTGTGCTGGGTTTATTACACACAGTCTGTACAGGGGCTGTTTCCACACTTAATGGCAGTCCTGAATCACTATCTATTTCCCGTCCTTGCCTGCAAAACAGCAACCCAGAGCCAGTGGTACGCCGTCAATACCGGGCCCCATAAAGCCACTGTTGTATAGATTTGCCTTTTTGTGCATGGGCGTCTGATTCACGAGCACTTTGGCAGCCTTCCAGGCTCGAGGAGAGGAAAAAAGCATCCTGAGCATCCCAACAGCCTCATTTTGATCTGTGATACTGAGCAACTCATTTCCACTTCACAGGCTCTGCTGAGCTGTGCCACAGAAAGACAAATCCCAGATGTGGCAGGGGTGGGAGGAAGTGGAGGGGGGAGAGGGGGCTGGCTGGAAGGAAGGAGGGTGCGGGAGAGGGGAGGGAGGGAGGCAGGGCCAAGGGAAGGGAGGGAAGATGAAAGCAGAAAAGGGCCGCATTTATTAAGCTGTTTTTCTTTTGGTGAAAAGAAGCATTTATCAGTGATTTCATATATCATGTGAGAGGTGGCTTCCTGCCAATTTCCAAGAATCCAAACAACCCGCTGACATCATATGCTAAAAATAGCTCAGGCTTTGCTTTAGGTGAACAAATAATGCCGCTGGACAGGAATAGGTTCTCTTCAGTTACATGTTTATTATGATCAGGCTGTCAGGCTTGTGTAATCAAAAGAATCATGTCCAGTTCCAAGGAGGAATGGTGCAAAGAACTCTTCAAACAGTTTCAGGAGATGACTGATGAAGCCCCATTCCTCCTGCCTTCCCCAGGTGGCCGGCTGAGCCTGGCCACTGGAGGAAAGGTGGGGAGACCCTGTTGTTGCAGTGTCTTCAAAGCCCCAGTGTGTGTGTGTGTGTGTGTGTGTGTGCACTATATTTCCATCTCTGCCCTGCCCTCCACAGCCATCAGAAAAGGTGGCTGATCTTCCCAAGGGAAATGCATAGAAGGAAGACAGACCTTGAAACTCACAGATAGGATCAGGAGCTTTTCATCGGGCTGGGGCAGGGCCGAGCCGGGGTGGGGTTGGTGGCACAGATAGTCAAGGCAGTCTGCAAGCATTCAGGTAAGGGTGCTTGTCTGATGGCAGTTGGAGAGCCATCTTCCATGGCTGTTGGGCTCTGGTACCTTTGATTCTACCTCCCAGAGCGTTTGTGTTGCTCACGTCTCGTCTGAGACCAGTGCCTGTCATGCTGTCTGAAGCCACCTGAAAGATTAAGACTCATAAATGAGACCTTTCCCTCCTCTGCTGGCACTCTCCTTCTCCCCACCCACTCCCCCAAGCTCACACTGGGGAGAGAGGGAGTTTGGGATGGGTTCATATTTGGCAGAAGGGGCAGCAGTAAGGAGGAGAGAAGGACGAGAAAGGGAGATAAGGAGCCGGTGCATCCGAATAGCTGCTGGAAGGTGTATCCCTTCGAACATCTGCATGATTTCTCTTCTCAGTCAGGGATACAATAGAGGTTGTTACTATGGAAACTGGTGTAAAAGCAGCACAGAGAAAGGAGAGGGCTGAATATAAAGAGGAAAGAGTAAAAGGCGTATAATACTTTTAAATCATCAAAGAAGAATACTATAGCACTTCCCACCTCCAAGAGGAAGAACTAAGTCACTGAGCCTAGGGAAGGTTGAATGCTGCGATCATGGGAGGATCAGGGACTATTAGACACCACCGTCCTTTCACCTGGAAGCCTGTGTGTTGAATCTGCCCACCTGCCGTAAGATCGTAAGCTGGGAAAGAATGTCCAGGCAGCTGAGGGTGGTCAGCTTCATGGCAAACGGCAGGCTTGGCTCGGCTCGGCCATGGCCTCTGGGAATGGCCTTGGAGGGAGCAGGACATTTTTCTGTGTCATGGTTTCATCACCTGCCTTCCTCCTACGAATGACAAAGCAACTTGCTCAAGAAAGAAAAGCTAGTGCCGTTCAGGGCAAAGACATGACAGAGTGTCAAGTGCTCTGTGTGCAGAGGGAAAACATGTGAGCAATTCCAGCTGGTGCCCTGAGCATAATACCCCAGAGGCGCCACGGACCAGGCAGAGGCCAGTCTGTGCATACCTAACCAGTGTCACTTTGTTTCACTGTGGGTATTAATGGGATGAAAGCATTTGCTCAGACTGAGGAGAGTTTTGACAACCATTGGCCTTTCATGCAGACTCACACATGCAGTCCTGTAGACAGTCTGTCCAATAGAAATATGATGTGAGCCACTATGCAATTTATTTATTTTTTTGAGATGGCGTCTCACCCTGTCACCCAGGCTGGAGTGCAATGGCGCCATCTCTGCTCACTGTAACCTCTGCTTCCTGGGTTCAAGTGATTCTCCTGCCTCAGCCTCCCCTGTAGATGGGATTACAGGTGAACGCCACCATGCCCAGCTAATTTTTTGTATCTTAGTAGAGACGGGGTTTCACCATGTTGGCCAGGCTGGTCTCGAACTCCTGATCTTGTGATCCACCCGCCTCGGCCTCCCAAAGTGCTGGGATTACAGGCATGAGCCACTGCTCCTGGCAAAATTTATTTATTTACTATTATTTTTATAGAGACAGGATCTCACTCTGTCACCCGGGCTGGAATGCAGTGATGCAATCATAGCTCACTGTAGCCTTGAACTCCTGGGCTCTAGCCATCCTCCCGCCTCAGCCTCCCATGTAGTTAGGACCACAGGTGTGAGCCACCACACCCAGCTAATTTTTAAATTTTTTGCGGAGATGGCTGATCTCAAACTCCTGGCATCAAGCAATCTTTCCACTCAGCCTCCCAAAACACTGGAATTACAGGCATGAGCCACCTTACCTGGCCCACTATATTATTTAAAATGTTCTAGTAGCCACATCCAAAAAGTAAAGAAACAGGTTAAATAACTTTAATGTAATTTCAGTGTTATGTTATTTAACCCTAGTATATCCAAAATATGATCGTTTCAATAAAATCAATTCAGAAATTTTTTGATGAGATATTTTATACGCTTTCATACTGAATCTCTGAAATCTGGATTTATTATTATGTGTGTTATGTGTGTGTGAAAGGGAAGAGAGAGAGAGAAAGATGAAGAAGGACGGAGGGAGGGAGGAAGGAAGGAAGAAGGGAGGGAGGGAGGGAGGAAGAGGGTCTCTTTGGCTCAGGCACTGACTCTGACCACGTGCCTTGCACCACTATGGGAGCGATAATTACACACACGCACTTTTTGAACAGATGGTCAACCTCGAGTACCTCCATTTGCCATTGAACAATGATCCCTTCATCCTCCAACCACAATCCATGGCCACTGGAATCAGACAAACCCAGCTGAAACCACAGTCTTCTCACTTTCTAAGTGCCTCTTTCTGAGGGAGTTTCTTAACCTTTCTGAGTTTTCCTTGTTGTGAAATGGGAATCCTATTTTACAATTGTGGTAGCTCCTTCCTGTCCCTTATCCCAGCTTATTCACCAGTCTTCCGTTGAGTACCTAATCTTCTCCAGGCCTCTGTGAGTGAAGAAACTAGGATCGTACATTTTTCCATGTGCTCAGAAAGCCACTTGAGTAGAAAGGAGACTTCAAGGACTAAGACTGAGTTTATTTCACTGATTCACTCCAGGCTGATCATTGGATGTCTTCCCAATGCAGAGAGATACCAATTCTCAGCCACTCAGAAAGAGTCCTTCTTTTGATGACCATGGGCTACATGGTAAGATATTTAGAAAAGATAATTAAAATATACCCTTCCTTATAAATAAGATCTAGTATTTGGTAGCACAGTAGGGTGGCTATAGTTAACAATAATTATTGTATATTTTTAAGTGGACACAAAGAAATGATAAATGCTTGAGGTGATGGATACCCCATTACCCTGATTTGATTATTACACATCGTATGCCTGTATAAAAACATCATATGTACCCCATAAATATACACAACTATTATGTACCCATAATAGTTAAACATTTAAAAATAGGTCCTTTCTCTCTTAGAGTGGCATTGTCCCATACGGTAGCCCCTAAACTTATGGGCTATTTAAATTTGCATTAATTGAAACTAGAAAATGTACTTTCTCGGACACACTAACCACATTTCAGGTGCTCAATAGCCACATAAGGCTGGTGGCTACTGATTGGACATTTCAGATGTAGAACATTTCTGCATACTAGAAAGTTCTGCTAGAGAGCATCACTCTGGATTTTTAGTCATTTATTCAATATGCAGCCAAAATAAAACTCAGAGACAGCAGGACAGCATGCATAAGCAGGTCTAAAGTCAGACTGGGTGGGTTTCATCCTTTCTACACTTTGGGCCATATGTCAACTTCAGAAACTTTTTTTGTTTTTTTGAGACGAAGTCTCACTCTGTCACCCAGGCTGGAGTACAGTGACACAATCTTAGCCCACTGCAACCTCTACCTCCTGGTTCAAGCGATTCTCCTGCCTCAGCCTCCCAAGTAGCAGGATTATAGGTGCCCACCACCACACTCAGCTAATTTTTGTATTTTTAGTAGAGATGGAATTTTGCCATGTCGGCCAGGTTGGCCTCGAACTCCTGGCCTCAGGTGATTCTCCCACCTCAGCCTCCCATAGTGCTGGGATTACAGGTGTGAGCCACCATGCCCAGCCTTAAGTAAGTTTCTTAACCTCTCTGTGCCTCAGTGCCTCAGTGTCATCATCTGCAAAGTGGGATGTTAGTAATAGAACTTACTTCACAGGTTGTTGTCAGAACCAAGTAAAGTGCTTACAACACTGCCTGGCAGGTCGTAAGTGCTTGGTAAATACTAGATATGATTATTAATAATATAATAATTAACCCCCAAAAACAAGAGAGGGTTAGGGTTATACTGAAAGGTGCAGGTGACCTCCATTAACCCAAAAAGCTTCCTGGAAGAGAGAATCCCTTAAGCTGTGACTCAAAGGAAGGAAAGGCGTTCTCCATTATTCAATGCATTTGACAGGCATTTATTGGTCATTTGCTGTGTACAAAGCACTATTGTGGCTGTTGGAGATGCAAAAATGATGACAGAGGGTCCCTTCCAGCTTGAAGTCCTGAGTCTAGAGGAGAAAGTCTACACAGCTGACCCTTGAACAACACAAGTTTGAATGGCACGAGTCCACTTGGATTTTCTTTTGCCTCCATCAGCCCTGAGATGACAAGACCAATCCCTCCTCCTCCTCCTCCTCCTCCGCCTCAGCCTACTTGGCATGAAGACATCAAGGATGAGGACCTTTAAGATGGTCCACTTCCACTTCATGATCAACAAACATATTTTCTCTTCCTTATGATTTTCTTTTCTCTAGCTCACTTTCTTGTGAGAATACAGTGTCTAATACCAATAACATATAAAATGCATACTAATCAACTGTCTATGTTATCAGCAAGACTTCTGGTCAACATAGGCTATTGGTAGTTAAGTTTTGAGAGAAGCAAAAGTTATAGGTGGATTTTCCACAGTTAGGGGGTTGGCATCCTTCACCCCCATGCTGTCCAAGGCTCAAGTGCTCTTCCAGGAGTAAGAGCAGTGATGGATTTATGCAGAGTTCCAGGAGAGCCTGGAAAGAGCTCTAACTCGGTGGGGGAGACCAAGGAGGACAATGTGGAAGGGGCAGTCCCGAGCAGACCTTGAAAACCCTGGGAAATGGCAAGCTGTGTGCAGGAGTGAACGACCTTCAACAGCACCTGAAGTCACAAGGCTCCCTCTAGGAATCCCCTGGGGGACATTCAATCAGCCTCTTGCTGATTGACAAGATGAGCTTCAGCCTGTGCATTTAACACCCTCAGCAGGGGCCTAGCCCCTCTAGGAGCACCTCCAACACCACCAGTGAACCAGCAGTCCTGGGGCCTGCCTGCCTTCTGCAGCTCAAGGCACAATGGGAAACCACAGACATCACAAAAAATAGCTCCCTTAGGCTGGGCGCAGTTCCTCACGCCTGTAATCCCAGCACTTTGGGAGTCTGAGGTGGGCGGATCACCTGAGCTTAGGAGTTTGAGGCCAGCCTGGCCAACATGGTAAAACCCCATCTCTACTAAAAATACAAAAATTAGCCAGGCTTGGTGGCGCATGCCTGGCTACTCTGGAGGCTGAGGCAGGAGAATCGCTTGAACCCAGGAGGTGGAGATTGTAGTGAGCCGAGATTGCGCCACTGCACTCCAGCCTGGGCGACAGTATGAGACTCCATCTCAAAAAAAAAAAAAAAAAAAAAGGCTCCCTTCTAAGACAATGAAAGCAGGTAGAGTCAGGGAGATGTGTCCCATTATTATTCTGGTCATTGTTGGTTCTTACAAAGTTGAAATTTTAGCATCTCTCAGGATGGCTCTTCTAAAAAGACCCCATGCATTCTTGGGAAGAAAGGGCTGGCTGAGGCCACCTTGAGAGTCTGGCCGAATCTGTTGGTCTAGCGTTGAGAAGTTGACACGCCGGGCTACTGCCCCCAAGGGCCAGTTTCATATGCAAGTCAGGCACCGCCAGTCAAGTGGGAAAGGCAGCCCCAGAGGAGCATGTTTCTGGTGACTGGGAGCTTTGAGCAGGCCTGCACTCTGGCATAGTGACGAGCCTCCTGCACAGGCAGCGGCGGCTGACAGCCAGGCGGGAGGAGGGCGGGGGGGGTGGCCACAGCCTCCACCAGAGCATCTGGGGGCTCAAGTCGCCAGAGCGCCCTGGAGACTAGGTAATGGAATTCCTAAACGGATGAAACACTGAGCTCCAGACCCCTGTCCCCGCCCAAGGATGGAAACACTGACTTTCTCCCTGGGGCTTCTGGTTTCCCCCTGCCTTTCCCTGTCCTTCCCAGCCGTTGCCAGGACAGGAAGAGGTTTTCCAAACAGACTTCTTTGTCTTCCACTTGGTCTGGCCCTCTAGGTCTCATCCGAACTGTTCTGAGCCTCACACATCAGAGACACTGTAGGGGTGACCAGCCACCCAGGTTTGTCTGGAACTATCCTTGGTTTTAGCACCAAAGGTTCCTGTATCCCGAGAGAGGCCCTCAGGCCTGGGCCAACCTGCACCTTGTCCAGCTGCCCCCTCGGCCCTCAGAGCCAGGTTGAGGTACTGGCCAAGCAGCAATCATGTCAGGATTCGCCTTCCGCCTCCAACAAAGAGCTCTTCATGTCATAGTCAGCCAAGGACAAGGTTAGCGTGGGTATTCACCCCACTGCCGGGCTGCCTCCCCAGGCATGGGAGTGGTCAGGAGATGCAGACACACAGAGGAGAAAGCTTTGCCTGTCCCAACGCACAGAGACGCCTGACACTACCCCAGAGTACCTGCGCTCCACTCACCCATCTTTTGCTCATCTGAGGCCCAGGTCTCCAAGGGGCGTGGGAGGAGATGGTGGGAGAGACAGCCAGGCCCCACACTGGGCACCTGAGAGGTAGACCCTGGCTTCGTGTTGAGGTAAGTTCGAGAGATCTGGGCCTCCCGTTGAGTGCGGGTCAGCAGCGCTAGGAATCTAACTTGCTCTCTGTGCTGTCATCTTTTCTTTTCCTTTTTATTTTCGAGACCGAGTCTTGCTCTGTCGCCCAGGCTGGAGTACAGTGGTGCAATCTCAGCTCACTGCAACCTCCATCTCTCAGGTTCAAGCAATTCTCGTGCCTCAGCCTCCTAAGTAGCTGGGATTACATGTGCCTACCACCTACCTGACTAATTTTTGTATTTTTAGTAGAGACAGGGTTTTACCATGTTGGCCAGGCTGGTCTTGAACTCCTGACCTCAAGTGACCCACGCACCTCGAACTCCCAAAGTACTGGGATTACAGGCGTAAGCCACTGTGCCCGGCCTCTGTCATCTTTTTTCAGAGATGAGTTCTCACTCTGTCACCCAGGCTGGAGTACAGTGGCACGATCATGGCTCACTGCAGCCTTGAATTCCTGGGCTCAAGTGATCCTCCCACCTCAGCCTCCCCAAGCAACTGAGACTACAAGACACATGCCACCACACTGGGCTAATTTTTAAAATTTTTGTAGTGAGAGGGTCTCGCTGTGTCGCCCAGGCTGGTCTTGAACTCTTGGCCTCAAGCAGTCCTCCTGCCTCAACCTCCCAAAGTGCTGGGATTAACAGGCATGAGCCACTGTACCTGGCCAACTCTCTTTGACCTTAAATCAAAGAGATGAGATTTCTCAGAAGCAAGAGTTATAAGTGCTGGGGGTCCATTGTGAAGAACTGAATCGATATAATCGTGAATAGTGTAGAACTTACTCTACAGCAGGCTTAGGTCGAGTCAGATCCATAGTCTCCTACACAAACAGTAGGAAATGTGGGCGATTGTGTGATACTGAAAAGAAAACGGAAAAGGAAAGCAATTCATTTTCTTCACCATTAGGAAACATCATTTTTGTGCGTATAAACCTGGAATCAATTATTAAACTTCCCTTATGGATAAAGCGTAACTTGTAATAAACAGCAAAGAGGGCTGTTCATTTCACTTAATGATAAATAAAATGGTGTTTGACCAATTTGATGAAGGCAGTAAGTCAAACTTAAATGGTCGAGCATTTGATGTCACTGAAACTACAAATCTTATTAAGCAGCTTTTCACATTTAAAATATGCAAAATGCAAGCAAAATTTAGTAGTGAAAGTAAAGTTAAATATTTAATGACATAATTAAGTCTTATTAATGGTATGTTCTTTATTTTGCAGATTAAATATTCACAACAATTATCATCGCTTTCATCTTTATTACTTAAGCAATGTGTTTTTCATAATTATTTGTTAGGTATTTTCATTAACATTTGATGAATATTAATAGTTAAAATAAAAAACAGTTCTTATTTCTGTTGTAATGACTTTATGGTGATCATAATATACAAGTAAGCGTTTGTAATGTGCGCTACTGGTTAAAATTTAGATCACTGATTTTGTTGCCACGGAGTAGAAACGTGGATCTTTATGGGTGATAAATGGCAATCGTCACATTCTCCCCTTACTATTTATTTATTTATTTATTTAATCTACTATTCTTAATGTGGCTTCATTGTGGGAGACATATGAATTGCAAGCTTACAATGAAGGCTAACAAGTAGTATTTTCGGCTGAGTCCTACTCTTGCGTTAATAACGGCTTGCCTCTCTTTTTAGATGTCCTCATTCATTTTCCATTTTTATCTCATTTCCCTCATGGATTTCGTCCAGCAGAGTTAGACGGCTCTGGCACATTTTCCCTCCACGACCTTTAAAGCTCAGACGGATGGCCTCACAGATATTTTTCTTTGGGGACAAAGGATGAAGATTTTCCATCCTGAACAACATGAAGCAAATGCGCATGGATCTACTGATTTTTCATTCAGACAGTGATTGCAGAGTAAGCAGCACTGGGTCAGATCGGTGCGCACGGTCAGTGTGGCCTGCATGCAGTGAGCACCCCTCCCTGCACCAAGTGTGGCAGCCATTTTGTCCTGACACCCGGGGAAGCTTGTCACTTCCAAGGCAGCCCAGGAGATGCGTCTTGGCCACCCCCACGTCAAGCTCCCCCATGGCAGGCTGCAGACCCCCGCCTAGGCTTTTCTTCTGAAACCTTTAGTGAATTTTCCTTGAGGATGACCGACAGAATGATGGAGATGTATTCTAGTCTCACGGTCAGGCCTGCAATCACATTTCAAAGCAGCCTCCGGATCCCTGCTCAGCATTCTGTGACTGACGCGGGCGCAGACATTAGAGTCCAGACAGAGTCACTGCTAATCAGAACAGGATGCCCTTTAGCTTCCTTGGGAAAGCTTTATCTCTTTAGCAGGAGCTATCTGCATTTTTAAAGCCACAGCCTGTTGGAAAGAGCTCTGAACCACAAAAATGTACAGCGGAGGTAAGGAGAGTTCCTAGCCATTAACCACTTCCAGGCAGTTAACCATTTAAGTTTAGAAGAACCCACATTTGCTTCAAGAGCAACTCTAATCTATTGAAAACCTACTATGTTAGGCTCTTTCAAGAGCTATTTCTGATTCTCATGATGCCCTGCTGAATGGATGGGAGTACCCCCACTGTATGGACAAGCAGACGCGAGCTCAGTGAGTTAGCTGACTGCTCTAAGGTCTCACGGCTGATCATGGGCACAGCTGGGGTTCAAAGCCCGTTCTTTCTGGCTCAGAGTCCTGTGCTCTTCTCAGCAGGCTGTGACGATACCTCCCTCACTGCCATTTTTCTGTGTGATTATATGGGACACGAGCTCCTGGGAAATCTGATTGTTAAGAAAAAGCCCTAATACACACAGAGGCGGAAGAGAAAGGCATAGATCTCACCCTGTTGGTGAAGCCAATGCATGAACTTAATGTGCAGGAAGACACCACTGATGTCTCCCCAGGCCCTGGCCTCGAATCCTTGACTTGCTGACTATTTGGCCCTGGGTTAGAAAATACAGTGCTCATTCTCAGACATTTATGTGTAAGTGTTTATCTCTCCAGCCAAGCTATCCTCAGGTCCTTAGCCGTCTGTGTGTTCTCAGCCCTCTACAAACAGCTATGCTGGAATAGCTAAAACTGAGATTTTCATAATGTGTGCTTAAACCATTTATGCTAAAAAAAAACCTGCCAGTTCTGGCCATTTCCAGTAACAATATGCGCTCCCATGACCGCTAAGAGTCTGGCAACACACAGATGATGCCACTGAAAGCAAGTGAAGGCAGTGAGACAGGGCTCAATCCGTGCTGTGCCTGTGACAGCCCAGAAGCCATGGCACAGTGCCAAGAATACACCTTGAACATAACAAGCAGGCCTCAGTTTCCCCCTTCTGAGCATGTCAACAAAAACACATGTGAGAGCCGGCACAGTGACTCACGACTGCAATCCCAGCACTTTGGGAGGCCGAGGCGGGAGGATTGCTCGAGACCAGGGTTTGAGACCAGCCTAGGCAATAGAGCAGGACACTGTCTGTACAAAAAACTTTAAAAATTAAATAAAAACACATGTGGACTCAACAAGGACAAATATGGACTCTTTGCACCCTGGGGTGAGCTGGGAGGGGCGGCGCAGTGAGCACCAGCCAGGACCGCACATGAGGTGACATCAGGCCTGCCCTCCCTCTCATCTGTAATGTCTCTCCTTGTCCAGCCTGCAATGTGACCATTGTTTATTACCTATTGAGCCCCAGCACCATATTTGGCTCTGCAGGCAAGATTGATAGATTCTTGCTGTCACCAGCCACATTCTGATGGCAGCTTTCCAGGCCTTCTCCTCACCCCCAACCCCCTTCACCTTCCAACAACCCCTGAGGCTCAGAGCAGTCCTCCCCACCAGCGAGGCTGATGCAGACCCTTTTGAAGAAGCTGTTTCCAGGAGAGAAAGGAGCTGATGATGGATACACAGCCAGCCTCTGTGCTCAGGAACTGCCCACCACAGTGAATCGTCTCTGCCCTGGAAGCTGCTGACAGCAATAGGGGCCTTTCTGGAACCACCTCCGTCCCCACCTGCCCTGCACTCTCTGCATCTTCAAGGAGAGAGGATTTGAGTCTCAGAGGCCTGGGATACACGACAGTCGGTGGGAGGGGGAAAGCCTGGATGTAAGAGTCAATTACACCGCCTTACGGGGAAAAACGTATCCAACTCAGAGTCTGGAATGGGAATGACACACAGCTGGACACCAATTTTCATCAGGTGTCCTAAGGCAGGTTGCTATAGCTTTACAGCAACACAATTCTGTATGGGTGCTATGGAACCGCTATGGCTTCAAATAAGGACGGAGACTTCAGAAAACTGAAAGGCAGTGAGGTTGAGGGACTATGTCCCAGCCATGAGACTGGGGTGATGGGTCCTTGTTATGTCATCAACAATCGATGTGACCTTAGGCGTTGTGCCCTGAAACTCACTAACACCCTTCACTTGAAGACCATGCTTACTGTGACCAACCCAGGAAATACCTGTTTCATGAACTCAACTGAAGATGAAGAGGTTTCGGGAACCAAACCTGGAGACCAAGAGCCTGAAATTGCTGATTAACAGGTCAAATCAGTGGAGCACCTGTGGTGTGCCAGGTGCTGTGCCAACCCCTGATGTTCTTTTTTTTTTGAGATGGAGTTTCGCTTTTGTTGCCCAGGCTGGAGTGCAATGATGCGATCTCGGTTCACTACAACCTCTGCCTCCCGGTTTCAAGCAATTCTCCTGCCTCAGCCTCCCAAGTAGCTGGGATTATAGGCACCTGCCACCACACCTGGTTAATTTTTGTATTATTAGTAGAGACAGGGTTTCACCATGTTGGTCAGGCTAGTCTTGAACTCCTGACCTCAGGTGATCCACCCGCCTCAGACTCCCAAAGTGCTGGGATTACAGGCGTGAGCCACCGCGCCCAGCCTGATGTTCCTGAAACAGCAACTCCAGTCCCACTCTGGACCTATGAAGCTCGCAGTTCAGTAGAGGGGTGTGGTGGTTTTTCCAACAACAACCAATCAGTTCTCAGATTCTCCAACACCATCTGAGTGTCATACAAGTCAACTCAGTTCTGACACTAACTACCCGGAGTGAGCCCAGACCGCACAGATTAAGGGCTCAGCCCAAGAAGAAAGCTCCTATTTCAGATGCCAGCCATAAATAGGGTCTCCGTGTGCTGTGGTGTGAATATTTGTGTTTCCCCCAAATCCATGTCAATACCTATTCCCCACTGCAATATCGTTAAGAGGTGGGGTCTTTGAGTGGGGATTGGGTCATGAGGTGGAGTCCTCACGAACGAGACTCTTAGGAAAGAGGCTAGTGGCAGCTTATTCACCCCTTCAGCCACGAGAGGACACGTAGAAGGTGCCGCTTATGAGGAAAAGGCCCTCACCAGACACTGAATCTGCTGGCACTTTGATCTTGGACTTCTCAGCCTAGAAAAGTGAGCAATAAATTTCTGTTGTTTATAAATTACCCAGGCTGAGGTTTTGTATAGCAACCCAGACAAAAACAGAAAGCTACTTACACTTCTGCCCAGCCAACCTCACATTCGAGCCCCCATCAGGTTCAGTGACTCATTACGAACACAAAACTCAGGAAAATACTATACTCACATTACAGTTTATTATAAAGGAGACAAATGAACAGCCAGAGGAAGAGGTACAGAGGACGAGGTCTGGAATGTTCCGAGCTCAGGAACCTCTGACCCCATGGAGGTGGGGCGCACCACCCTCCCAGCAGGCAGATGTCTTCACCAACCTGGAAGCTCTTCAAACCCCAAGGTTTAGGGTTTTTGGGGGAGCTTTTTGTTTGTTGTTTGTTTTTGAGACAAAGTCTTGCTCTGTTGCCCAGGTTGGAGTGTAGTGGCGTGATCACAGCTCACTGCAACCTTGATCTCCTAGGCTCAGGTGGTCCTCTTGCCTCAGCCTCCTGAGTAGCTGGGACCACAAGTCCCACCTTGGCTCATTTTAAAAAATTATTTGTAGAGACACAATCTCTCTATGTTGCCCCGGCCTGTCTTGAACTTCTGGGCTCAAGTGATCCTCCTGCTCTGGCCTCCCGAAGTGCTGGGATTACAGGTGTGAGCCATGGCGCCCAGCTCCTTTAGAGTTTTTTATGGTGGTTTCATTAGCTAGGGATCATTGATTCAATCACTGGTCATTGGTGGTTGACCTCAACTCCCAGCCCCACTCCTCTCTCTGGGGGTGGGGTGGGTGGTGCTTGGGTAAACCCCTGTGAGCATCTCATCAGCCTAAACCCAAGTGTCCAAAAAAGGCTTATTATCAATAACAAAAGGCACTCCCATCAGGAACTGGGGCAAAGACCAAATCTGCATATATACATTGTGTGTGTGTGTGTGTGCACACGTGTGTGTAATACCACAGGTGGTAGAAATGCTACAGAGAGCTAAGGAAGGACTACAGGGAGGCAGAGGACTGCGTGTTTCTTCTGCTAACTGGGCAGGCTGCACAAGGGAAGGGGCCTGTGGTGACACCCACTAAGGGTCACTACGGCTGCAGCACCAGGTGCAGCTTAAACCTTCACATCTGTATGACCTTGGACTGGTTCCCCCACCTCCAAGCCTCAGTCACCCCATCAATGGCGCTAACAACTGCAACACTTCGGGGTTATTATAGGATTTACTGAGACTCTATAAGTCTCCACACTGTGCCTTGCACACCGTGCCTTGCACATATCAAGCACTCCATGAATTTAAGCGGTGATTATTGGGTGATGATGGTCATGATTAAGGAAAAGTTCGGGGGGATAGTGGAGAGGCTGTGCACGGCTGAAGCACTAGATATGTAAGTGGCTTGATTATCTCCTGATCTGTGGGACATCTGCTTACTCAGGCAGCCATGCGCAGACCACCAGACAACTGGCTCCCGGACAATTGCTTAATGGTCCGTGGGGTGACCTGTCCTCCTTCATGCTGAGGAAACCACAGGGCTCTCCTCCCTGTATCGGCTTCCTGGAGGCCCAGACGTTTTGCCTAGCTTGGCTGGCATGGGCTCCTAATCAGATCATGCCCCTAATTAGAAAGAGCTCTTCTTAAAACAGCAGCCATAAAATAAACAAAAATATTTTGAAACAGAGTGAAAGCACTTTGGATCTAATTAAAACAGGAGGGGAGAGGACCAAGTTTTGTGAAGCGGTCCTCTACCTTCTGGTGCTTGCACCTGCAAATAGGGACAAGAGAGGCTGCTGCTCAGGGGCACCCTTGATGTCTTGCAGGAGGGTAGTGGGGGAGACCCAAGGGCCCCTGTTGGCCTGCTCTTGGAGAGGTTCATTGATCTAGGAGGGCTGTGGGCTGGTCTTGGGAGTGTGGCTGGCTAGGACCTCAAGGCTGAGCTGAGGATGAGCCCAGCAGAGAAGACGCTCTTGCAGCGGAATGAGTGTTTGATCACTGAGCTGCACCTGCCAGTGCTGGCACTCCAGCCGGCAAGACAGGAATGAGTGGCAGCCAAAGATTTCAGGCCAATTGCTCTCCTTCCACACACCCCCGCTCCCACTCCAGGTGGACTCTTCCCCTTGAGGTCAGAAAGCCCTAAGCCCAGTGCAAGGAAATGCCCAGCACCTGGCATTGGGGCCTTGGGCAGGAGGTAGCCTGCACCCAGATCATTATAGCATTGTGGGTGCTGC
This sequence comes from Ateles fusciceps, assembly GCA_036589455.1. Classification (NCBI taxonomy): domain Eukaryota; kingdom Metazoa; phylum Chordata; class Mammalia; order Primates; family Atelidae; genus Ateles; species Ateles fusciceps. The sequence continues at coordinate 5,075,907 of JAZHEH010002229.1, forward strand.
TCTGCCTCCCAGGGCTAGAGCGGGCAGAGACTGGGCTGACTGCGGGCTTGGGGCACAGGTCCCTGGATTCTATGATCAACACTCCCAGCCCTGGGGCCTCTAGCCACACACGGCCACAGCTGAGCTCACTGCTGCCTCTCACTCTCTCTGGGCCGGACACGAGCCAGAGCCAGGCCCCTGGGTTTTTAGCTCATTTCCTGATGCCACTTCTTCGTTAAAGAAGAAGAGGGAGACAGCTGAGGAAATGCTGCCAGGGTGGGGCCTCGTGGCACAGTTTGCAGTCTTCTTGGCCCACAGCCTGCCTGGAGACTCACACGAGGGCTCTCAGCCTCGGAGGAAATGAGATACCGTGTCACATGCACAGCTGTGGGAAGCGTGTCCTCTCTCTCCTCCCTTCTGGAGCTCCCAGGAAGCCAAGGCACATGCTTAGAGTCTCACTTTGAGATGGAGGATAATGGAAGTCAAGGACCCAGCACAGACCAGCTGGCAGCCCCGTCCAGGAAGTGCCAACCCCACAGGTCACTCTTGGGGACCCTCAGTGGCCCATACCAGCTGTGCCCATCCGTTGAGGCCATGTAGAGATGCATTAACTCCTGTGAGGACTCAGGATCGTCATCAAGAAGTACAGGTGGGATTTCGAAGGCAGGCCTCAAGCTGGAAGAGGCTAGCTTCGGTCCCACAAGCAGGCGTGGACATCCAGCAAGTGCCTGCCTGGCATGGTCTAGATGCAAAGGAAACAAACAAATGGAGCACAGAACCTGATGAGGAGCTTGTGTGCTGTGCACACTCATTCTCAAATCTCAGCATGCAAAGAGCTCTATTGATGAGCTTTTAAAGGGCAGAGGCCTAGGCCCTGTCTCCTGAAATCCAGATTCATTCTCATTTATTTATTAATTTTTTAGAGACTGGGTCTCGCTCTGTCATCAGGCTGGAGTGCAGTGGTGCAATCTCAGCTCACTGCAACCTCAACCTCCCAGGTTCAAGCCAACCTCTGCCTCAGCCTCCCCAGTAGCTGGGACTACAGGCATGCATCGCTATGCCCAGCCAACTTTTTTTTTTTTTTTTGAGATGGAGTCTTGCTCTGTCACCAGGGTGGAGTGCAGTGGCACGATCTCCGCTCACTGCAACCTCCGCCTCCTGGGTTCATGCGATTCTCCTACCTCAGCCTCCCGAGTAGCTGGGACTACAGGCACCCACCACCAAGCCCAGCTAATTTTTATATATTCAGTAGAGACGGGGTTTCACTGTGTTGGCCCGGATGGTCTCCATCTCTTGACCCTGTGATCCGCCTGCCTCAGCCTCCCAAAGTGCTGCGATTACAGGTGTGAGCCACCGCGCCCAGCCATAATTTTTTAATTTTTCCTAGAGACGGGGTTTCACTATATTTCCCAAGCTGGCCTTGTACTCCTGACCTCAAATGATTCTCCCCACTCGACCTCCCAAACTGCTGAGATCGCAGGTGTGAGCCACCACACCCAGTCAGATCCATCTTTAATGATTATCCCAGGTGCTTATGTAGTAGGTGGTTGGTGGGTCAGCTTTTGGAAATTGTTGGTCTAAAGGGAGTACTGAGGAGGAATCCCCACCCCAGCTCCAGGCCTGAGGTCATGGAAAGGGAAACTGGAGGAGACTTCTTGGCACCAATCCCCAAGCCAAGTCATTTTTACAGAAGACAGAGAAGGAGGAGAGATGGAGTTGAGACTGGGCAGGACATTCTAGGCAAAGCACCAGAGTGGCAGAAGGGCAGAGGTGAAGATACCTGAGGGCCGTGTGTGTGGCCTGAGTACCCACACCAGCCCTGCGCTTAAGATGTGATGCATTGTGGTTGCCGTTTTGAAATTCTTGATAATTTTAGCTTTGAATTTGTGTTTTGAACAAGAGGCACTGCAATTTCGCTTTGTGCTGGGCCCTGCAACTTATGGGCCCCGCCCCCTGGGGTACAGGGGAGCTGCAGGAAGTTCAGGTGTTGCTGGGGTCGGAGGTGGGAAGTAGGAGAGGTAGAGGGGCTAGAGAGACATGAGAAGGCTACATCCCTGAGGTCTCCAAATGCCACACCAAGGAGCTCAGGTTTTATCCAAGTAAGGAAAGGATTTAAGCAGGAATGGAGTAGTTAGGTCTGCATTCCACAAGGACCACTCTGGAAAAGGGCAAAAGCCACTCTGCCTGCGGATCCAGGGGGCAAGCTAGGCTGTCATGAGGACCAGGCTAGCACACCAGTAGGCAACTGGAGAAGGAAATGGTCTAGAGAAAACTAAGCGACGATTTGGAATCGGAGTTGGGGTGGAAGGAGAGAGAGGGAAGGCCAGGGTGACTCCCAGATTTCTGTTCATTTTTTTAAATTGGTGGTGGTGTTTATTCTAAGAACACATCATCATTGCTCACATCCGTCAGTCAGAGTCTTTTTGCAATATAAAAGTAACTTCCGAGGCCAGGCGCGGTGGCTCACAGCTGTAATCCCAGCACTTTGGGAGGCCGAGGCGGGAGTTCAAGACCAGCCTGGTCAACATGGTGAAACCCCATTTCTGCTAAAAATACAAAAATTAGCCAGGCATGGTGGTGGGTGCCTGTAACCCCAGCTACTTGGGAGGCTGAGGCAGGATAATCACTTGAACCCAGAAGGCAGAGGCTGCAGTGAGCCGAGATCACACCACTGTATTCCAGTTTGGGTGACAGAGTGAGACTTCATCTCATAAAAAGATAAAAAGCAAAAATAAAATAGTATTAAGATTCCTCAAAAAGTAAATGTAAGTCTTGTCCTTTAATAAAAGAAAAAAGATGGGGGCAAATGTTATCTGTCGCCAAATTTAGTTGCCAATTGTATGTCCAGGATAAGATCCAGTTTGTTGGTGAGAAGGTGGTGTGTACATTGAACAGGGGCCAGAGAGAGGCATCTGTACAGTGGTTTACCATACAGAGAGTTTCAGCACTAGACCTTTATAACTTTGTTTGCCTTTATCCCTATCCTGAATATCAATTTTTTTTTTTCTTTTGCTGGAAACCCAGACTTGACCTTGGAATTCTCATTCATGTTAGTAAACACATTCTGGTTGTTTTACCAGACATAAAAATCAGCGCTTTAGATGTGACCTCAAGACACCCTTGCTCCCAAAACAGCCACCCGTAGGTCTCAGCCCAGATGGGCAAGCATCCAGCGGATCCCGGGATTCGGGGAGAGCGAGAGCCTAGAGTTAATTCATTTACTGGAGCCCCTTTGATCTAGAATCCATCTGACAATCCCACGAGGCCAGACGGGCCTGGAAGGTTTTCAGGCCTTCCTCGGGTTCCGCTGGCTGTGCTCGAGCACTGTGTTCCCTCAGGCATCTCGGGGCTTGAGCTTTGAACAACTCGGTATTGCAAATTAAAATGACCCTAAGTAGGAATGAAAGATTTTAAAATGAAATTCGATTTTGTTCCAAATAGGCAGTGTGCAATTGAGAAACAGGAGCTTTCGTCGAGCCAGTTAAACTGAGTGCAAGATCAACTAAATTCAGCTGAGATAAATGCCCGAATAAAGCAGCTTTTCACAGAAGACATTCAGAAACGATCGCTCTTTATAAATATAATTATTCGATAGATGTTTTAATAGCACTTTTCTGCTGTATAAAAGTTATACATGCAGAGTGTAGACAGTTGGAAAACCCAAAGTATAAGATGCAAACAGGAAATCACCTGTGAGCCATGATACGCAGGGTCATTGTCAGCCTTGTGAGCTGTTTCCTCCCAGCCTTGTTTCAACGCCGACATTTACAAAGTTTTGTTGAAGTAGTTCTAAAGCATTTTAAAGGTAGAGATAATGGATTAAACTATAATGCTCATTTGAAAATGAGATTTAACTGCATATTTTAAGATCTTTTTTTCTAATTAAAGAAACAGGCCGGGTGTGGTGGCTCATGTCTGTAATCCCAGCACTTTGGGAGGCCGAGAAGGACAGATCAGCTGAGGTCGGGAGTTCGAGACCAGCCTAACCAACATGGAGAAACCCTGTCTCTACTAAAAATGCAAAATTAGCCAGGCGTGGTGGCACATGCCTGTAATCCCAGCTACTCAGGAGACTGAGGTAGGAAAATCGCTTGAACACGGGAGGCGGAGGTTGCGGTGAGCCAAGATCAGGCTGTTGCACTCCAGCCTGGGCAACAAAAGTGAAACTCTGTCTCAAAAAAATAAAAACTTGTAAAACACAGAAAAGCACAAAAGAAGAAAACAAAAATCACTTGGATTTCAACCAAAGAGCGTTATGATGAACGTTTCAGCAAGTAACTTCTAGTATTTTTTTTCCATATATGTATGTGGATTTCTTATTTATTAGAAATACCAGTGTATCCCTTTGGCTATTTGCTGTTTACAGAGTACACATTTGCCATAAAAATAAATATTCTTCTACCACATGATTTTTACTGACTGCATAGATGATATTCCTTAATATAATGATGTATAATAATTTACCTAATAAATCTTCTATGTGGGATTTGTAGGTTGTTGTAATTTTTCATATTATAAACAATGTCATGATTAATATACTTATGACTAATATCTGATTAGTTTCTTATAACAAATTTCTAAAGTAAAATTGTATTAAGGGAGATATATAACACACACACACACACACGCATATATGTGTATAATTTTTTTGATAGATAAAACTAAATTGCTTCCAGAAAAGTTATACTAATTTACACTTTCATTAGTTCAGGTTTTTGAAAACATGATTTAGAGGCAAATACAATTCTCTCTGTTTCATTGTTTGGGACAATTAAGGCAGAAACCAGTATCAAGATGAGGGTTACATGGCAAGTTAATAGAAAAGACTTTGATATAAATAAGGAATATCTTCTTACATGTACTTTACATATGTTCTCATTTACAACAATCCTAATAGGAGTTTTTTTGGTTTTTTTTTGACAGAGTGTCACTCCGTCGCCAGGCGCCAGGCTGCAGTGCAGTGGTGCGATCTCGGCTCATTGCAACCTCCACCTCCCGGATTCACGCAATTCTCCTGCCTCAGCCTCCTGAGTAGCTGGGACTACAGGCACACGCCACCACATCCAGCTAATTTTTGTATTTTTAGTAGAGACGGGGTTTCACCATGTTGGCCAGGATGGTCTCGATCTCTTGACCTTGTGATCCGCCCGCCTCGGCCTCCCAAAGTGCTGGGATTACAGGCGTGAGCCACTGCGCCCAGCAAGGAGTTATTTTTAAATCCCCATTTCCAGATAAGGAAAAGGGGTTCAAAAATCTCAAAGCCATGCCGTTTCTATTCATTCATTATACCAAGCTGTCTCCATGACCACAGACAGCCTGACAACCCAGCTACAGTGTAGTCATAGAATCCTAGTGTGTAACTCAGTACTACCAACACCAGATAAATCAATCCTTGCAGAAACAAATATTTAAGGTTTAAATAAGTCAACATTCTAAACATTCACTGTTTTGATAAATGCAACCTAAAAGATCTTGTCCCCTAGATTTATTTTTCAGGTAAAAATGGTTCCCTGGTTATGTCCTCTTGGGGGTTTGGAGGGAGGGAAGGGATTGGGTTCAGGAAGAGAAAAACAACTTCCTCAGAGGATTGAGCAAGGTATAAGAGCATGTCTTCTAGTCTAGATTGGCAGACTTCATGCTTTGACTCAGCAGAGAATCTGCTTTGGTTTCCTGACTGGGTTACCTTGTTTATCAGCCACAGGGCAAGAAACATGCCACAGCAATGAAATAAAGTTGACATGTCATAATGAGGGGAAAGGGAGTTACTCCACAGGCTGAGTCACCGCTCTCCCCGCAGGTACAGAATAATACACCCTACAGAAATTCAGAGCAGACTGTCAGACTGTGGGATGAGTAACAAAGAGAAACAGGTCTACAGATGACCTAGCATACACTTATTTTGAAATTTCTGGATTGTAAAAAAATGAGAATGGCAAAGTCTTAGGTAGATCTAAGTTCACTCTTAAAACTCAGTTCCAAGTTTGCACGGAAGTGGGGCATCTCATTAACAAAATAGTGGCTGCAGTGACAGTTATTTATTTGAGGGGAACTTACCTGTAACTTCAAACTAACATACATCTTGGTGGAGTCTGAGTTCTACATTTTTCTGCTTTCTTCCTCATCAGTTGTGACGGTTGACATTTGATCTTTGAAAAGACCGAGTGCCAAATGTGAGCTGGACAGCCCACTAGACAAGTGCAGTGTCAAGAGAAGCAAGCGTTCATCCTGTGCAGCCAGAGCACTAAGGAAGCTGCTAATTCTACTAATGCATCAGCACCTACCTCCTGGGTGGGTAACCCTGCTGGCAAGTTAATCACTCTAGGCCTCAGTTTCCTTTTCTGTAAAATGAGTAATAATAGTAATTATAAAGTAAGAAATAAAGAAGGCGTCACTGGCCACTTGGCCTCTGGCGAGGATCTAGAGACAGCAGCACCATAATCCTGCCTAACTCGCCTCTGCTGCTGCTTGACCTGCTGCTCCCCAGTGCTCACCCGCTCTAATCCACACTGCTGTAGCAAGCACTTTCGGTCAGGCAGCAGAGGGCATTGCTTTAGTTCAGACTCTAGCATTTACTATGTACCTGTTGTATGATCTTAATACTAATAGCTATAGCAGTGATAGAAGCATCGATAGCCAACCGTTATAATCGTTACTTTGTGCTTGGCGTTTTATATCAATTTAATCCTCATGGTAATTTACTGACATAGGGAACATTGTTCTCTCTCTTGTAGGTGAAATAAGTGAGGCTTAAAGAGGACTTTGGTCCATAATTTGGTCCCACAGCTTATAAGTGTGAGGCTGGAATTCACCCAGGAAAGCTGTTTCCAGGGTTCATGATCTTAACAATTATTCTGCCTTAATTTCCCCCCTGCTAATATTTCTGCCGGTAAGTCCCTTATTATTTGATTAATGGCAGTAAAGGATATTTTTTAAAATCTATTGTTGTTCAGCATCCTTTTTGAGGGAGAACTTTCCTTCCCCTATTCCACAGGTTTGTATTGAAGCTGTGGCTTAAAGGAAGCCTCTTCAGAATCATCCAATGTCCCAATAATAGACTGGTTTTAAGTGGACAATGGCCAGAGTCCTTCCCTTTGTACTGATGTACACACAACATGAGAAGGCATTTTTCTACTGAAGTTGCTTAGCTGGGGAGGCCACGAGCCATATTTCTGTTGTGTGGGCAAAGCCTTTCTGTAGTAGAGGAGAATGAACTCTATAGATAAACAGAAACAGAAAATCATAAATAAAATATAGATAGAGATGAATATGGCCACTTAGAATTCCTAGTTCCAGACCAGGCACGGTGGCTCACACCTGTAATCCCAGCACTTTGGAAGGCCGAGGTGGGAGGATCACAAGGTCAGGAGTTCAATACCAGCCTGACCAACATAGTGAAATCCCATCTCTACTAAAAATACAAAAATTAGCCAAACATGGTGGCACACGCCTGTAGTCCCAGCTACTCGGGAGGCTGAGGCAGGCGAATCGCTTGAACCCAGGAGGTGGAGGTTGCAGTGAGACGAGATCACACCACTAAACTCCAGCCTGTGTGACAGAGCGAAACTCCATCTCGGAGCGAAAAAAAAAAAAGAATTCCTGGTTCCATTCCAGAGGCCCTGGTTCTATTAGTTACTGCTTCAATTCTGATCAACCCACTACTTCCAACTACGTAAACCAATAGAGTCTCATGCTTGCATAAGTGAGTTTGAGTTTTGTTTTGTTTTATTTTTATTTTATTGAAATGATGTTTTACTCTGTCACCCAGCTGGAGTGCAGTGGTGTGATCTTGGCCCACTGCAACCTCCGCCTCAGGGTTCAAGCAATTCTTGTCCCTCAGCCTCCTGAGTAGGTGGGACTACAGGCATGTGCTACCACACCCAACTAATTTTTGTATTTTTAGTAGAGATGGGGTTTTGCCATGTTAGCCAGGCTGGTCTCGAACTCCTGGCCTCAAGTGATCTGCCTGCCTCAGCCTCCCAAAGTGCTGGGATTACAGGCATGATCCACCACTGCTGGTCTAAATTGTGTTTTTCTTAATTGCAACCAAAGAAGCCTAATCAATAGAACAGAGAAGGGGCCTGGGAGTTAGCTGTAGACAGCAGGTGTACAAATGTGAATTTACCTATTAGTGAATACAAGAATATTAAAGGGCACAATACTTTGAAAAACCAAGTTAATAAGAAATCATGTACCATGGTTTGAGTGTTTGTCCGCCAAAGTTTATGTGTTGGAAACTGAACCCCCAAAGCAATAGTGTTGAGAGATGAGACCTTTAGGAGGTGATCAGATTGTGAGGGCTTTGCCTTCATGAATGGATTAATGCTGTTACTGCTGGAGTGGGTTAACTTTGGAGGGAGTGGGTTCCTGATAAGAGGATGAATTCAAATTCCTTTCCTTCTTTCTCTCTCTCTCACGTACACTCTCTGCCTTTTTGCCTTCAACCAGGGCATGACACAGCAAGAAGCCCCTCACCAGATGCAGCCCCTCAGTCTTGGACTTCCCAACCTCCAGAACCATCAGTCAAATCACCTAGTCTCAGGTATTCTGTTATAGCAGCAAAATGAACTTAGACATCATATTAGACCCAGACCATAATTTTAAAAAATTTTAATCCAAAATCCTCATTTTTTAGATATGAAAACTTTGCATATATACAGGGTAACTGGCTTGCTGTTAGGCAACCAGCTGGGCATCGGCCTGGGATCTAGCTGAATTCAGGTGGCCTCAAATCTTTTCCAATACCTTTTTCACCACCAACTCCACCTACCCAGATAGGGTAGTAGATAGTCAGATAATACAGAGATAGATGAATGTATAGACGATAGATAGATAAATGGACAGATAAACGGATAGATGGATGGATAGAGGTTGATTGGGAGATAAATAGAGAAGATTTAGTAGGAGATTTAATTGTACAATAAAAGCCACAGCAAATTGAGATGATGCTGGGAAACAGAATAGTTGAAAAAACCCCAAACTAAAAGAAAAATCTAGGTTCTAATTCTGACTCTATGCTAATTAGCTGTGTTACCTTGGACAAGTCCCTGAGTCTCAAATAGACACATAAATGGGGATCATATATGAGAGTAATTTTAACTATGATAATTTCATGAATATGAGATGCTCACATCTATTTATGAAACTACACTGCATTTGTGTGCTCATATTTAGGGGGCAAGTTCCATGAGGACAGAAATTACACTTGTCCCTTGTTGTATACCAGTACCAGATGTTCAATAGGCATTTTTAAGGCAAACTGATAGCATCATTACTATTTAAGTGCTCTTCTTCACCACCATGACCCAGCTTGGCTCATGGACTCATGCAATCAATATGGCAGCTGAGTTAAAATTAAAATGACACATGCCAAGAAGGGCAGAGAAGTAAGAAAATGCCATCATTACCCTTGGTTTGAAGGATTTCATCCTAATAAACTCTGAGGACTGGCCTAGTCTTCTTAACCTCCTATAATCTCTAACAAAATTCTGTTTTTTTTTCTTTCTCGCAACACATTCACATTTCCTATCATTTTAGAAATATCCTTTATGTTAAAAATATATATACATATGGGGGGGAAAGATACTAGATCTCTACTTCATACTCCCTAGACATCAATACTAATTAGATTTCAGACTGAACTCTCAAAAGGAAATCTCTCAAATTTTTGACCATGGAGCAGAAGGGAGACATTTTTTTTTTTTTTGACTAGACAAGAAAAAAAGTATGACTCATAAAAGAAAAATTGATAAATTAAAATCCATTCAAGGTTAACATTTATGCTCATAAAATGACTCCACTCTCCAACTCCAATTTCATTAGGAAGTTAAACCTGTGTGTGACTGTATGTCATACTTGGGTATCACCACCCCAGAGGTGAGATGTCTAGCCGAAGTTGGCTGCCACACCCCAGATGGCAATAATTCAGGATGACAGACACCTGGCGGGAGATTCATGTTCCCAAGAGGGCTTTGTCTGGATAATCTGGGGACTGGGGGATCAACTGCCGTCAAAGCAGTGCACATCTTTTGCTGCCTATGGAAATAGAATTTAATTCACATAACCAAACAGATGTGTCATGAATACCTTGATAGAATGGACCATATCTTATATTTCCCTCAATCTTAAAGGCATCAAACTGGGTCTGTCATGAAACAGGCCTTTTATATATGAAGTGACAAAACATAGTCTAATCCTCACTCAGACAGGAAAGCTATTATGGAGACCATTTTCACCCCAGTTTCCCCATAGCCTTCTTGTTCGTTACTGTGGCTTTCCACTCCAGCCTCCGTGGGTTACAAGCCTCACATCCAGAAAAGCAAAAGCAATTGGCAGAACAATCCTAATAATAGCGACACTGGTCTTGTGTCTTACATTTGCAAACGATTTCCAAATAGAATTTCTCATCGGAATCTCACAACCACCAACTACGACCAGGCATTGTTCATCTGATTTTATAGATGAGGAAATCAAGGGTCAGAGAGGTTACTTGACTTGCTCAAGGCCCACAGATGGTAGGTGGCAAAGCCGGGACTTGGAATCCAAGATAAAATTCAGTGGGAAGGCGAAGCTTGCGATTAAATCTAACTAAAGGAATAGAGTAAAATGAAGAATGCAGTAACTTTCTCACCAGGAATGTGTTCTGTTTTACTCTTGGCTTTTGAAAATGAGGCTGCTTCAGTTTTGCTATCTGGTGGAGAACACATCAAAGTCAAAGGAACAGCAGCCCTTCTCCTGGGTGTTTGCTGACGCTCCTCTGCACAAACACACACCTTTTGCTTCCGTGTTTGCCCCAATTTTCCTACCTCTCCAACCTCTTGGATTAGGACTCTGGCTCCCGTAGTTGCCTAGGGCCCTTCTCTGAGTTAGGCAACCTATTTCACTATACTTTTGAACAACAGAGATAAAGATGCTAGCAGCCACCCTCTATTGGGCCCTACTTATTATGGGCTAGCAGTAAGCACTTTGCATGTATTATCTCATTTAGTCTCACAACAACTCTATGAGGTAAGAACTATTTTTGTCCCTGTTTGACAAAGGAAGAAACTGAGGGACAAAACGATGAAGTAATGTGCCCAAGGTCACATTGCTAGTAAGTGGCAGACTGAAGACCAAGTGCCTGGCTGCAGGCCGTCACCCCTGCCACCACCCTCAGCTACCTTTCTCTAGGCTGTCCAGCTCGGATTCACTGGCCTTGTCACCCCACGCCCCCTCAACTGCTGGCTTTGCACAGTCCCTCAGCAGAGCTCTAGGTAATCACATTCCCTCTGCTGGCCTCTCTCCCAAGATTCTCAAAAGAGACAAAGCCCATCCCCCAGAAAGTAGATGATGTAATGGATGCCATGGTGCCCTCAGATCTCTCCAAAGAACCGGGGCCCTCATTCTCCTTGCTGCAAAGGAGGATCGGCTGCTGAGTGTTCACAGCTGAGACCCTCTCCAGGACTTGCCCTTGGCTAATGGGAGCCACCTGGCTGGGGTTATGCCCCCTTCCTGGGAGCACCCCACCTTCAGTAATTGGTCAATGCAGGATACAAAGGCCCTGCCTTCTAGCCCTAATTGGGGTCAACTGGGAAGGGCCGTGCTCAGTCCAGAGCTCCCCCGGGGATTGGGTGAGGCCTCTGTTGCGCCCGTTTCATGGTTCAATCTCTCTTTTCCCCATATCCACATACTTCACCCCTGACAGATGTTGACCCTGAAGCACTCCTCAGTGAACATCTCGGCTTGCACACTGCAGCCTCAGACTCTGATTTCCAGGAATCCAGCAAAACACAGAAGTGTGTCCAATATCTGAGTATGGCCTCCACCTCCTGACTGGCAGAGTGAGGCCTCACGTAGGATGTGGTAATGAACCTTTCCCAGGATTTTCGTTTTCCTGCCCACCTGGTCTTTGACACTGCCAGATGTGTATTAACTGTTTATCTTATTTTCCTTTCAGTCCACTGGAATGTTCTGGTGTTCGTTACCATGTTATGGGATTTGCCTATACCTTCAGCCAACAATAGTGCTGGATGTCTAGTCCAAGCCTTGACCGGCCATCCTACTACCCCAGCAATGCCTATGAGTGGTCTAACCTGGGACCCAAGGCCTGCTGACCATGTTTTTTACAGGGTCCACCCAGGCATAATGAGTAAAAGACATGCTTGAAATGTATGCACATGAAACATACAGGCAGACACAGTCAGGAATGGGAGTACTACTCGGTCTTGACAGGGTATATCTCTACAAGCAAACCCAGGAGGACTTGGCTCTCTGTCCTATTTTTTCCTCTTAGCTCAGACCCTCATTTCTTCCATGCAAAGATGCCATAATTACTTCTGACAGCCCTCTTTATCTCCTACCTCTTTGACTTTAATCTGTCATACACATTGCTGCCAGATTTATCTTCCTAAATGAAGCTCTTATCATATCCTCTCCCTGCTTAAAAACTGCGTGCTCTCACTGCCTACCAAATGGAGTGCACGTGTCTCAGCCTCGCCTCCCAAGCCCTACCCATTGTGGCTGAGATCAAAGTGGGCTGCTTCTGGACCCTCTGTGTCTTCTGGCCTCTGGGACCATGCTCATTCACTTCTCTTCAAACGCTTTTGCCAGGAAATGTTTCTTGATCCGTACAAATAGCTGTAAACAGTGTTTGGACTGTATTTTCTAATATCTTCACCTTAGTCTCCCTTAAATGACAATTATCTGTGAGCTTGGTTTCTCTTCCCTCCTAGATTATGAGCAGCCAGGGAGAAGACACACCCCCAATCCCAGCACTGCCACAGCATCAAACACGTAGTGGGCTCTCCAGAAAGATCTGTGGAAGCGATTTATCATCTCCCAGTTGGACCACAGATTTATTCTCTTTCCCTTCTCCCTGCCTTCCCGCCAGTCTTTATATTCCTGAAATACATATATATTGATGTTATAGAAAGTAGTTATTTAATCATAATGTATATAAAGCAACAGACGGTATATTGAGATCCTACCCTAAAACATGCTTTGGAGAGGGAGAATTTATAACCTAAGGTAGACCACAAATGAAGTCACTGCCTTAGCCCAATAAGAAGGAAAATTACGATTTTGAAATGATGACATTCAAACAATGGACTAAATCCAGGACAGAGAGAGGGCTTTTAAAAATGCAGTGTAAGTTGGCTGGGCGCGGTGGCTCACACCTGTAATCCCAGCACTTTGGGAGGCCAAGGCAGGCGGATCACGAGGTCCAGAGTTTGAGACCCGTGTGGCCAACATGGAGAAACCCCCGTATCTACTAAAACATATAAAAATTAACTGGCCATAGTGGCTCGCGCCTGTACTACTCAGAGAGGCTACTTGGGGAGGCTGAGACAAGAACGTTGCTTGAAACTGGGAGGCAGAGGTTGCAGTGAGCCAAGATGGTGCCATTGCACTCCAGCCTGGGCAACAGAGTGAGACTCTGTCTCAAGCTATCTAGAAATCAAAGATCAGCAGTGTAAACAACTGCTAGAGAAAAAGTTGATTATTTTACTGGAAGAATTGAGGATTTGTGCATTACCTGAGAATCTTTCACAGACAACTGGACAAATGGCCACTCCTGGCTAGTGGGCTCTGCAAATTCTGACAACTCTGCCAGGCAGCTCGGGTTACTGTCCTGCCTCTGCCCCAGGGCCCAGAGTCCCAGCGCTGCAGGCAATGATATCATTATTCCCCCGCCCAGGCTGCAGAAACAACTGTCTCCCATTCAAACACACTTTCCCCTTATTTTCTTGAAGTCTCGTTCCCCTGACAAATGGCTGGAGGCTTCTGGTAGGAAGAAAAACTCAGCAGCTTCAGAGATCATGAAAATAGCGTCGTGGTGCAAAGAGATTCTTAATGACCACCAGTAGGGACTCTCTTGGATTTTGAGCTGTTTCTCCTCCTGGGCTTTTGCCCCTCTGTTCCATATCATGAGACTTCTCTGCAGATAGGAAGCCCTGTTTTAGGACAGGCTGTCAAATCTGGAATTGGCCCTGGTGATGAGAAAGGAGGGGATCCCTCTCTCTTCTATTTTCTGTTAACAAATGGATGTCAAAACTGACATAGGCTCAATGTTTAAAAGTCAAGTCATTTAGGATAGGTAAGGTTCTGAGAAACACTAGAATAGATTCAATGTCAACAAGGGAAAAAACCTGGATAATGATATTTGTAAGAAGGATTTGTGCACTGCAGGAAAAAATAATCCCAATAAATATTTGTCCTTCGTAACACTTGTTTATTCTCGGTAGTGTTGCCTTTATACCTGGGCAAGGGAGGTTCTGATCCAGGTCTCACGCTTTAAATAGCCCTAGATATCACACAGGCATACACACATACCCTTATTAAAGTGAACACAGACACGTCACGACTTGAGCCCCAGCGTTCAGTGCAGGCACAGCAACCTGTAATCTCAACATCCACCCTTTCGGCCAGTGCTGCTCGGGACCCAGGAACGTTTCCTCACGTTGCCTGTCCTTGCATCTTGCCTTGGCAATAAAAGGCAACTTAATCCAAGTATTGAGGTGTCTGTGCGACCTACTGTTGACTTCAGAAATGCACACCACTTCAGAGTGTGGAGACGATGTGAGCATCAGAAGTGCTGAGATAAGAAAAGACAAACTCACTACCTTGTGAGATTCTTCCTATCGTACAGCAAGGTCGTAACAGATTCTCGCATAATAAAGAACTATTTCCCAATAGAGCCAAGAGTTCATTTTCTCACTCTCTTCCCATTCCAATTAGGATTCCAGAGGTACTAAAATATGGCACACAGTAGATGTGATAGTTCACATACACTGTGGCTTACACTTTGTAATATTACTTAACTCCTGTTTCTCTTACCTTTATATATAAATATATGAAGTATGAAATCAGTTCTTTACATTAGCAACTAAATGGGCTTTGCTAGAATTGCACATTGTTTTCATAAAAATATGCAAGAAAATGTAATTAAATCTTATAAAAATTAAAAACTCTTCAGATCTGTTTAAATAACTTTAATTTTTGATATTTACTTATTAATTTACATTTTGGTTATAATAAATCATTTTGAATATTTGAGAGTAAAAATAACATTTTGAAAACATCCAAAATAATTAAATCTTTAGTTTTTTTATATTAACATTGATTTGCGTATTGATGAAAATGCACTCAAGTTTTGTATAATTTAATATAATTACATTTATTTTCAGTCTGTTAGATTATTGCTGTCAGCAGAACACAGATTGTGTGAACATTTAGATTGTAAGAATATAATCAGTGATTTTAGTTTAAGAAAGGCAAGAAAATAAATTTTATTAATAAATATATGAGACTTAATGAATTTATATGTGTTTATTCTTATTACTCATCCAAACATTGCTAGCTGACATCCCAGACAGGTTCACAAATGATTAGACTCTTTCCTCCTTGAGAGTTTGCTGATTTTTGTCCTATTCTGCATCCATTATATCACAGCTTCACACATATTTTGTACCTTTTGTGATGAGAGAATATTTGTCAAGATGGAAGGATGGACCATACTTAGCAGTTTATTTTCTTTGTTTATCTTTTTAATATCTACACATATAGCATCTGTGTCCCAGGCCCCCACAAATAACAGGAGGGAGCAGCTTCCTTGACCACTGTGAATGCTGGCACCATGGTGCTTTCTTTTTATTTATTTATTTATTTTGACACAGAGTCTTGCTCCATTACCCAGGCTGGAGTGCAGTGGCATGATCTTGGCTCACTGCAACCTCTGCCTCCCAGGTTCAAGTGATTCTCCTGCCTCAGCCTCCCCAATAGCTGGGATTATAGGCACTCGACCCTGCCTGGCTAATTTTTTTGTATTTTTGATAGAGATGGGGTTTTACCATGTTGGTCAGGCTGGTCTCAAACTCCTGACCTCAAGTGATCCATCCACCTGCCTCGGTCTCCCAAAGTGCTGGATTACAGGATGAGCCACTGCTCCCGGCCACACCATGGTGTCTTCTTTCTTTCTTTCGTTTTTTCTCTCTCTTCTTTCTTTCTTTCTTTCTTTCTTTCTTTTTGAGATAGAATCTTGCTCTGCCACCAGGCTGGAGTGCAGTGGCACAATCTCGGCTCACTGCAACTTCTACCTCCCAGGTTCAAGCGATTCTCCTATCTCAGCCTCCCAAGTAGCTGGGACTATAGGCGCACGCCACCACGCTCAGCTAATTTTTGTATTTTTAGTAGAGACGGGGTTTCACCATGTTGGCCAGGCTGATCTCGATCTCTTGACCTGGTGATCCACCCACCTCAGCCTCCCAAAGTGCTGGGATTACAGGCTTGAGCCACCGCACCCAGCCACCATGGTGTTTTCTTTTATTGAGAGCTCACACTGGGACAGGCATTGTCCCAAGTGCTTTTGTGTATTTCATTCACCCTTGCTACACCCTTTGAGGTGGGTACTGCTACCCAGTTTACATGAGGAGGCTGGCACACAGGGAGGAGAGGTCATGAGTCAACTGGGGCCGAGTGTGATGAGTGATCACTCTCCTGGCCTCTGGGACTTCAATCCCTTTGCAGCCTGGGCCCTTCCTGCTTCATCCTCTCTCCTTACCAGAGGCTGAGGAGCCTCAACTTTGTCTATTCCCTGTTTGTTTCATAGAGACCATTTGTTGAAAGCTTTTATTATGTTGCCTGTTACATATCTGTTTTAAAAATCTGGATCAATATATCTGTTTTGAATTTCAAGTTTGTTAGGATAATCTAAATCTCTATATGCATGTACAAACAGGCACCTCCAAAATTACATTTTTAGCACAATTATTTTTGTAAAACCTTCAAAACAGCTTAAAGGCCTAATACACAACTGCATTAGTGACTCAGCTGATACACTTTGAGACAGCCATTGAGTGGACTATCACGAAGGAAGTGAAAATGGTGGTTATGAAGGTATCATAAATACTTATAACAGATGGGAAATACTTATGACAGATACAATTTTAAATTTTAAAAGTACCATATAAAATTACACATATCATATGCCAAAATTATATAAAAATTAGTATACACACGAAAAAACATAAAGAAAAAAACAAAGAAATTATAGCTAAATGTTCTTAGAAGTTGTGTTTAACGTAGTAGGTATTAAAGTATTGGAATGACTTTTTTCCCTTTTGTTTTTGTTTTCTTCTATTTTTAAAATAATTTTGGATTAGATTAATTTCTTTTTTTCTTTTTTTAGAAACAGGGACAGGGTCTCGCTCTGTTGCCCAGGCGGGAGTGCAGTGGCACAATCACAGCTCACTGTAACCCTGAATGGGCTCAAGCAATCCTCCCACCTCAGCCTCCCGAATAGCTAGGACTACAGGCATGCACCACCATGCCCGGCCAGGTTAATTTTGTAATAAAAATATAGGATTTATTTAGAGTGCATTTTTTTCTGAAAACAATAATGATGAATTTTAGCACAAGTTCACATAACTTGCGAGCAGGCATACCACCGGCTTTTAGCATTTCAGGCTTGTCTTCTTCGTTAGGAGGAGCAGAGATGAATGTGTCCTAGAGGCTTGAGGCTTTCATATAAATTCTACAAACAGAAAAGTCTTATCACTTCCCAAAGAAAGTGCTGTCCGTCAAATGTTCCCCGGACTTGAAGCCGCTTTGTCAGTGAGCTTGAGATAAAAGCAGCCTCTGATGTGAATGTGTCCTTTCCTCAGTGACCAGTGACTGTGGGCATGCCCTGGCTCCCCCATCTTTGAGAGAATGCTGGCACTCTCATAGGGACATGCCAAATTGGAAGCAAGCTTTGAGGGCCACGGACACATCTATGAATATGCTGGGAAGACACTGTATTTTTTAGATTTTTTTTTTTTTTTTTTTTTTTGAGATAGAGTCTCGCTCTGTTGCCCAGGCTGGAGTGCAATGGCACTATCTCAGCTCACTGCAACCTCTGCCTCCTGGGTTCAAGCGATTCTCCTGCCTCCGTCTCCTGAGTAGCTGGGATTACAGGTGCCCACCACCACGCACAGCTAATTTTTGTTATTTTTTTAGTAGAGATGAGATTTCACCATGCTGGTCAAGCTGGTCTCGAACTCCCGACCTCAGGCAATCTGCCTGCCTCGGCCTCCCAAAGTGCTGGGATTACAGGTGTGAGCCACCGTGCCTGACCTGGGAAGACATTGTCCTTTAAGAAGCTTCCACTAGCCTTACTGCACATCTGCCTCACCTGTGCCTGTCTTGGTTTTTAATAGGTGGTAAATATCAAGAACAGAAAAGATTTACTTAGTGGAAAACTTACAGCTTCTCTCTCTCTTTTCATCTCTCTTTCTTTTCTTTCTTTCTCCCTTCCTTTCTTCAAAACACCCTCACCCCAGCACACACACACACCCGGTACAGAGTCAGGTACAGCGCCAAGCACTGAGGATACAGGGTCAGATCAGATCTGACACAGGCCCCCCAAGAGCTTGGGTCTGTACCTCCCCCACTGAAAGGATAGTGCTTAGACCAGCAGCATCAGCGTGGCTCAGAAGCTTGTTGAAAATACAGACTCTCAGGCCCCACTCTGGACCTGCCAACTTGGAATCTGGATTTTCACAGGCTCCTAAAAATTTGAGATCCACTGGCCTATAGGACTCTACAAGAGCAAGCCTAATTTCTTCTGAGTGCAGTTATGATAAGATCTGGGCTTGGCATTATTATTTGGCTTTCACAAACAATTTTAGCTTATTGTTTTACAAATATCACCTGGAATTTTACGTGACACTTGCAGGATTCACAGGCTGGGTCACAAGGACAGTGATTGCCTGTGGGTATGTAAAGTCCTCCATCTGGACCGCTCATCTGTATTTGTGGAGCAGGACAACAGGGACAGGGACGGGGAACAGGGGAAAGAGGAAATGGATATTAGCTTCTGCAGAGGAACAGACAGAAAAGAGCAGGAGGGTGGGATGAATGCACCCACGGAATACTGATGTGCCCAGGCCTGGGAACGCAGCTGTGGCAGGGACACCCTCCTCGTGGCTGCATCTGAGGAATACACCTTCCTCTCAGGTTCAGAAACACAATGGCCGCATGTGCTGTGCCTCCTGAACCCATATAATGTGCCACTCAGCACAAGGAGCCTTCCAAGGCACAGGAGCACGTGGGCAGGGGGACTGTGAGGGGGGCAGGAACACCAGTGACTTCCACCTCTCCGTCCCAGTGCTGCAGGATGAAGGTTTCTTGGGAGTTGCATAAAACTTTTTCTTTTTAGAAGAAATAAGTCTTATTTTTGCTAAGGTCAGCCTTTCTTCTACATAGATAAATTAAATTTGAAACAATGCACATTTCAGAAAGGATGCTTCAGGAATAAAAAAGATTTTGGAGTTAGGCTAGACATCTGCTGGGGGTTGTCCCAGACCTTATTTATATTAAGCAATGGCAGGCGTTTCCAAGTTAGGAGTTAGAGGCTAAGACCCACAGCCTCTCCCAAGTCTCCAGAATCTCCAGACACAACCTCGAGCAGATCTCATCACACAGGTGCTGTAGAGAGTATCTGTGATCTTTCCTTCCTTTCAGCCATCTGACTTTCTGCTGCACTGGGCAGAAACTGAATCTTGATGCTAGACGTTATCAGGAGGGGAGAGGCACAGATGTCATTTACATGTCTTCCTTCCATAGTAATTCACATGTACCAACAACATAAAGGCTTTTTTTTGGGGCATGTGCAGAAAGAGTTCTAGTGTATTTATTCTAGATGGGAATAAAATAGTAAGTTTCTTTTTTCCTATGGGTATATGAAGAAACAATTTATAAGATACCAATATCTCATATTTTTCTTGTTGTTTAGAGACAGGGTCTCTAAACTCAGACATCACCCAGGCTGGAATGCAGTGGTATGATCATAGCTCACTGCAGCCTCCAACCCCTGGACTCAAGTGATTCTCCCACCTCAGTCTCCCAAGTAGTTGGGACTACAGGTGTGTGCCACCATGCCCTTCTATCTTTTTTTTATTTTTTGTAGAGACAGGGTCTCTCCCGCTATGTTGCCCAGATTGGTCTTGAACTCCTTGCCTCAAGCAATCCTCCTACCTCAGCCTCCCAAAGTATTGGGATTACAGGTGTCAGCCACTGCACCTGGCCAATATCTTGTATCTTAAGAGTTGTACTATTCAAACTATACACAGACCATCAAGAATCAGTCAAAAGAGCCAAACGCAAGACAAAATTCCTAGGAAAATGGAAGAAACTGGTATTGAAGAAGAAGAATCTGGGGCAGGGAGATAAAATCTCCTGAAAATTGTGTTGACATAAAATTGCAATACACCTAGTACCACTATGAAGACAAACCACACTGCTCTCTGAGGAATACGGCTGTTAGTCAACCTTCACCGCACATGTGACCCCAGACCCATACTTCCCATTGTGAAGGTAGAAAACCGTATTACTTGCTAAAAAATGGTTTTGATTAAATTCATAATATGTTTTCTAGTGTGTATTGAAAAATGTTTGATCATTCTGTACCAGACATTGTAGATTCGTGGCTCTACTAAAAGTTCTAGAAGGCTAATGAAACGAGCCAAGTTTATCTATCAAAGGGAAATGAGAAAGATACTTTTTAACAGAGTGGGCAACTCATGGTTCCTCAGGTACAAATAAATATGCTTGTCCATTCATACTATGCCTATTTTGATGAGGAATTAAGTTATTGACAGATAGCTTTTGTTTTTACTCTGACACATTTTGGAAGATTCTCAAATAGAAAAATATAACTAAACTAACACATTGGAGCAGGAGTTCCCAGAGTATCTGATGATAAATATTAATTTATACACTTACAAACACTATGGACCACAATGTTAATTACATTACTTTGGACACAAGCAACCTAGACTCTCCCTTCTACTTAAAACAATAGTTTTCCATTGTGTCCTTAAATTAGAGTAAAACTCCTTAATTTAGCATATAAGAACAGCCAAAATTTAGGATTGCTCCTTTCCCAATTCATCCCTTACCAATTTCCTTTATTTTCTCTTACCCAATCTAACACATTTGTTTTCCTTTCCAGAGTGTGTGTCTGGCTTGGAGCAGATCCTCCCTCTGCCTGCACACCTCTGCCAGCCATCTGGTTGACCAGTTAACTCCTTGTATTCGTTTGTTCTCACACTGCTAATAAAGACATACCCAAGATTGGGTAATGTGTAAAGGAAAGAGGTTTAAAGGACTCACAGTTCCACAAGGCTGGGGAGGCCTCACAATCATGATGGAAGGTGAATGAGGAGTAAAGTCACGTCTTAAATGGTGGCAGGCAAGAGGGCGTGTGCAGGGGGAACTCCCTTTTATAAAACCATCACTTCTCATGAGACTTATTCACTATCATAAGAACAGCATGGGAAAAACCTGCCCCTATGATTTAATTACCTCCCACCGGGTCCTTCCCACGACACGAAGGGATTATGGGAGCTACAATTCAAGATGAGATTTGGGTGGGGACATAGCCAAACCATATCACTCCTCCTCATGCTCCAGTCCCAACTCAAACATTTCTTTACTCAGCAAGGCCTCTTGTGACTCCCTCTCAATTAGGTGAGATGCTGTGTTTTGTGCTCCTGTGCTATACTGTGAGCCTCCCATCCTGGTTTCATCCCACTCATGGTTCTTTGTTTATTGCCCATCTTCGCCCATTGGAGCAGGCTGGGCTCCTCTAGCTGAACCCATAAGTGGGGCAGCTTCTTTCAATGGGACTGTGGTCCTGGCCAGCACTGGCACTGGCCCACATAACACAAATGCCAATCAGGGAAAGGGACTCTGGGAACAACCTGAGAGGCATCAGTGGTGGACGGAATAGTATTTGTCTTTGGAGATTTCATCATCTCTTGCAAGGATGGGAAACACACCCTTTAAAAGGTGAAAAGCATGAATGTGCTAAGTAGCAAAAGGCACAGTGAGTTTTCAGAGGTGGGAGATTGTCCATCTTCACTTGGGGGGGCCGCAGAAAGCTGTATGAAGAATGTAAGTATTCATGCTGATTACAGGACAGGTGGAATTTCTATGGAAAGGCTCAGTGGACACACAGAGGCCCGTGTGGCCGGGTCAATTAGAAGCAAAGTCTGCGAGACACGAAAACCTGAAACTGGTGCCAAGAATAGACAATCTCACATTTTGCAGAGTTCATAGCAGTTAGACATCGATTTTTTTTTTTTTTTACAAAGAGGAATTGAGTCTAAATATTTTAAAGACTTTTTCATCTAAGGTAACTCTGAGGGCATGTGAATAATGCAAGAATCGAGTTTATGCTTCCTGTCTCTGAATCTCTGGAAAGTTTATTTGATATCTTAGTTTTCCCTCGTGTTCCTCCAGAATAATTCTCAAATATGTATTAAAAGCCCATGACACAGCAGATAGTTATCTGGCCTTTGAGCCCGGGGGTGTGTGTGTGTGTGTGTGTGTGTGTGTGTGTGTGTGCGCGCGCGCATGCGTGTGTCTGAACACACTGAGGTGGAAAGGAGAACAGGAGGAACAGGGAGAGTGAGTTGTATTCCCAAAGATGGGCAGTGGCTCAGTTCTGACGTGGACACAACCCTGTGGGGCTGGAGGAGTGCATTACCCTACCGGTGATATTTTCAGCCAGGATTCCCTTCCACCCGCTGCAAACAGAGCATAAAAATATCACGGGCGGGCAACTTTCCCAAACAGGGAGAGGCAATTCACCATCACGGACAATGTTGTCTATTGAAATAAAAACAAACTGGGGGCGGGAAGGTTGAACTTAACTGAATGTCTTTACCCAGGGTACTTGGAAGCACAACAGTGCCAAGGCACCTCTGGGAAAATGAGACGGCAAAGGTGACATCTCACATGCACCCACAGGTGAAGTTCTCCAATTCCTCCCCCAGGAGGCTCTGGGGCCAGCTCAGCAGCTGACATTCCCAGGCCCAGGCGGGCCCCTCTCCGACAGACCCCTCCCTGTCGTCCCTCACCCATCCCGCCCCCCTTCCTGCCACAGCCACTGGGGCTCCTTGTCCACTCCTCAACCAGCCTTATTTTCAAGCTACCCAAAAATAACAACATTTGATACGATGGCTCGGAAGGCTTTGGCTGGGGTCATGTTTCCAAATTCTTGACTCAAGTATTGCAAATGAGAACTCCTTTTATTTCCCAGTCAGGCTATTTTTTCCCTCTTTTTTTTTCTCTTGAGATGTTGGGCGAACCCCAACCAAGGAATCAGTGCTTAATGGGTCACAGGGTATAAATAGTAGTGTTGAGACCATAACACAAGGCTCTTTGTACTATCATGCAACTGAACCTAAAAAAAAAAAAAAAAAAAAAAAGCTTCCAAACAGACCAGCATGGGGCTCTGTGGGGGCGTCTAGCATTGCTGAGCACAAGCTACATTCTATATTTGTCCACTTCAACATTCCACTACTGATATCTATTTATGGCTTTGCCATGTACACAGGATACTCTATTCATTAAATATGTGCTCAGAAAATGTCAGTCCATATATATTTTTGTGCTGCTCGTAGTTCACAGACATACACTAGGCAAATCCAGTGTGAACTGCCGCTCCCGGCTCGCGCCCTCAGCCCCTAGCTCTGTACATCTTCATCTTGTCAACGTGCAGCAAGGTTTTCTCGTCCATAAAATGGGGACAAATGTACCTGTTCCCTAGAAGTTGGCTCTAGGTGATATGTGGCACTGTTTTGAAAACTAAAAGACAAAATCTGTGGGCTTCTTTTGCTTTGAGGCACTCTTTAAATATGAACTATTATCCTAATTAAACTAAATTTTCATCATGGGGTCAGTTTCCTGATGAAGTTAAATGGGATGATCCGACGTCTCTATTAATTTGCTACCAGTCATAGTATTTGGAGACCCTGGGGGGATCCTGAAAATTGATTAATTATGACAGGCCTGACGGTATATTTCTGGGTGATTATGGCAAACCTTGGGTGGTATTATCAGGGATGCCCATTTGTATGTGACAGTGAAATTCATAGGCTCTAACAGAAGGACTATTATCCCACTAGCAGGGACCAGGCTGAAGGGCATGTGACTTAGCAGCTGACAAGTGCAATACTTCTCAGAATTTTGTGGCCGAGAATTTGTGCTGGCTACTAAGAACCGGGAGTTTAGAAACAGAAAGTTCAGGTTACAAGCCTACTGGGCAGAAACTCAAACTCCTGGTGCTGGCAATACGCCCTGGGCACTCGGGGTGGACCAAGGTTCTGACCATTCAGTGTCCCATGTTTAAATGGTGAGCCTGTAAGCAAAAAAAAGAGAAAAAACTGTTAGAAGGTTTCTCTTACCTTTTGGATACAGCAACGTAAAAATCTCCTTTGGCAAAGAGCCTCTTTCTTCTGTGGGCTCTCCCACAGGGCTGCTGGGCAGGATTGACCTTTGATCTGCCATGATCCCACCTCTTCAGCTGCCTGCACATCCATCTTCGTGTGTGTGTGTGTGTGCGTGCGTGTGTGTTTGTGTGTGTGTGTATGTGTGTGCATGTGTACTGTGGGAGGGGGAAGGAGGGAGTCCATTCTTGTTCAAAGTGCCAGATTAACCAGAAAATTAGCAGGAAGACAAGGCAGCGAGGTGAAAGCTATGCTGTACAGTACAGGCGCTTCATAGATGATTCCACCTACTAATGAGGTTACTATTTCAGCAGCAGAGATTTGAGTTGAGCTGCCAGGGGAGAGAAGGAAAGAAAGGTATAGGCAGCGCTGCTTAGTTCTTGAACTCACACAGAACTTGGAGAGCTACACTCTTAATAATCAGGGATCATTTTTCAGGCAGCAGACACGGTACTACGTACTTTACACAGCTCATCTCATTCAGTATGCACGAAGTTCCTATGAGACTGGTGCTAGCTTATGCCCAGTCTACAAAGGGAACAGAGACTCAGAAAATAACTTGTCCAGGATTAAACAGTGAGTCACGTTGTGGACACAGAATTCAAATCCAGTTTTTTTTTTGTTGTTGTTTTTTTATGCCCAAACCTGGGCTGTTAGCAACCTTGCTAAGCTTCATTCCTTTTCCTGCCCCTCTCACCCTAAGCCTGGAGCAATGCAGGCAGCTAAGACTCAGGGATATCTCTGGGTGGGGGTGGAGGTGAAGTCAGACAGAAGTGTCAGGGATGAAACGTCACGGTGTTGTTACAGACCTAAGGATGCCCTAGAGGAGGGGGCTCCCATCTCTTGGCTCCTTTCAAAGCCGGTAAGAGCCTGCAGTCATGCTGGAGAGATGGGGGAACATCTGAGCTGCTGAATGGAGCTCCAGTCTCTACCATCAGAGAAACTTCTTCTCTTGGGGCCTTGCTTGCTTTCTCCTCGGATCCAATTTGTTCGCAGGAAGCAGAATTGCTGGAGAGCTTGTCTTTACTTGAAGCTTGATGCTTAAAAGAATGGTGTCTGGCCTGCAGCCAGGAACCTCTGCCCGGAGATGTGAGCTTACTTTCTGGAGTCCATTCTCTCTATGGCATAAACTGATGAAAATAAAATCTTCGTTTTGTGACATTACTATATACCCATGAAACAGGATTTAGAAGGATCCTGGTTGGTGAAAATAAAAATGAGCCAGTTCTCTTTGCCCAGTTTGACCCTTCAATTCAAAAAGCATGTGCTCTGTATCCTAGTCTCTGATAGGCCACACCAGACTCCTGTGGGGTCTGCTTGACTTCCCTCAAGCTGCTGTGACAACAGCAGCCCTGGATTCTCAGATACACTGAACTCTGAGACACATGTTTCTAACCCTGAATCCTGCAACCCTCTGCTTTTGCTCCTCCTGCTGAGAATTCCCAAGGGGAAGAGCTCTGAGATCTTTACCCTCTTCGATCCCAGTTCAACACCACATCCCTTTGGTTAATTTCTTAGAAAATATCCCAAGTGGTTATTTCTGATAGTTTTCTCAGATTTATTGCTCCCGTCTTGAGTTCTGAAAGTCTGTGTATCTGTGCCCTCCTGTGTAGGCTGGGAGCTTCTTGAGGGCCTAGTTTCTTTTTTTTGCCCTGGCACCCAGCACAGTGCCTGATGCACGTGAATGATAAGTCATGCATGTCCAATGCGTGAAACAGTGAAGGAATGAATGGAAAAGCGCTGCTTGGACAGCACAAATACAAAAACGGATCTACAGACTACATAACAAAAAGACTCCTCTGTACACACATCCTGAGCACCAAGGCAACTTCCGTTTGGGCTCCTGACCATGAAATCTACTCTGCCTACTTCCTGTGTTCATCTTCGTCCTCTAGTCTGAACTCCAGATCTCCTCGACCCAGAACTCCTTGGCCCCAGCTCTGCTCAGCCCGACCTGGCCCCTCAGCAACCTGGCCCGTTTCCTGTCTGGTGTTGACATCACCCACTACTACTCTTGCCCAACCCTGGAGGTATCGGGAGGAGAGAAAGATCTTGTTCTGCCCTGAGGCATGTCCCAGCATAACAGCAAGTCATTCTTACATGCTCATCTGGGCATTTAGACTTCTTCCAAGACTGCATGGTGCTCCCATTCTCATAAATGACCCACATTTGCAACCCAGGAGTCATCGTTGAAGCCCCCTTCTTGTCCATGCCCTTCAACAGGTCAGATTCTGAGCCTTATGAGCCCCCCTCTTTGAAATGTCTCATCTGCTCCTCCTCTGCTGCCATCCTGGTCCAGTTGCTCGGAATTGGGTTATCTTAATGGCCTGTCGGCAGCTTTAGCCCCGTGTCCCCACCCCTTGTTCCATTATTTATAAATACCTCTGCCGGGGTCTGCTGCCTGACTTGCCACTGTCATCATGGGCCACACTGAATTCTTGGCCCGAGTTTCTGGGCCCTTGGAAGTTTCATCTTACCCTATTTACTTCCCATCGCATAGACTCTCCTTTGTGGTTCCCAAAATACAGGATGCCAATTTCTGTCTCTTTGTACTGCCGCTCATGTCCCTCCTCTCAAGCTTCACTTGAGTCTGTCTTCTCCATGAAAACTTCCTTTTTTCTTTCACTCCCCTCTGTAACTACCATGCACCCTAATCCAAATCCTGCTGCTCCACACCTGCGTGTGTACTCTCTTACATTGGATTCATAATTGAGTGTGCATTTGCTTGAAATTGCCAAATAGGCTCTAAGTTCCTTGAGAACAGAATGTGAATCTTAACTTGTGTTGCTCATGGTACCTGCCAAAGAGAAGAACTTACAGAAATGGTATAATATGCTTGTGTTCATGATTGACTAACCTTTGCTGAAGAAAACTGGGGAAAGTGTTCATTCTGAAATACTATACGTATTTTGCTTGGGAAAAATGAGGGCTTGCAATGGGGATTTTGTTGACATTGGCTGCTACTGCTACTTTCATTTCTGCTTTTCTTTCTCCTTCTCTTTCTCCGTTTCCTTCGTATTCATCAAACTCTCTCTCTCTCTCTCTCTCTCTCTCTCTCTCTCTCTCTCTCTCTCTCCAGTCCTTTATCTGTAGACTACAAGACTGTTGGATCATAATAACAATCTAAAATCTCCAGTATCACACATAGGAGGCACACAATAAATGTTTGTCAAATGACTTAATCCATGAAATATCTAGTATCTACAATCCTTAAAATCCCATAGTGGTGGCTGAGTGCGGTGGCTCACACCTGTAATCCCAGCACTTTGGGAAGCTGAGGTGGGCAGATCATGAGTTCAGGAGTTCAAGACCAGCCTGACCAACATGATGAACCCCCGCCTCTACTAAAGATACAAAAAATTAGCCAGGTGTGGTGGTGCACACCTGTAATCCCAGCTACTCAGGAGGCTGAGGCAGGAGAATCGCTTGAACCTGGAAGGCGGAGGTTGCAGTGAGCCAAGATGGCGCCATTACACTGCAGCGTGAGTGACAGGGTGAGATTCCATCTCAAAAAAACCACACACACACACACACACACTCCATTGTGGTTAAGCCAAATATCTCCTTCTTTGTTTTTAATTCCTGAACCCAACCTTTAATGTTTGAGTACCCTAAGCACCGCATCCATTGCCATATGTGTCTCTATTGTCCCCTCTTCCATTTCTGTTCTGCCCTATCCAATTTTCTGCTTTCCTCTTAACAGTGATTATTTGGCTTTCAAAACATCCTCTCATGAAATAAAGTTCCATGATTATTAATTGCAATTATTGGACATTATCATATTTGCTACAGCAAGAGATAATCCATGAAGATGAATCAGTGTGAAATGTGCAATTTATGAAATGACCTTTATATACCCTAAGGAAAAAAATCAACACATGAATAAGAGATGAGGTTGCTGGTACGTTTGTTACCAGACTCTCCAAAGGTGATCATACATATTTTTAGAAATTACCTTGCCTTCGGGATTGGAGCTGCAGATGCGAGGTATGTGTGGTCACTGATGTTTCCCCTAAACCACACTGTATTCAATTTGAACAGTCAACCTGCATCTACAATGGGGTTGTCAATGAGAGGTAAACAGTAATGTGACATGCCAGGACATTGCATGTTGTTGAATCACACTGCTACCGGCCACAGTAAAACCAAGGGACCTATGTGAGTGCCCCTTGAGAAAACCTAAACAAAAATCAGGAAGAGGAAATAGAAATACTCCATTGACTATTTCAGTCCATACATAGATACTATGTATTTTAAAACTAAATAATTTATGTTTTCTTTGTGATAGCAATTCCACATTTTATTCAGCATAGCAATCATGACAATTGAATCATAAAAGCAAAATTACCTAATCAATGGACTGGAAATACAGTCACTGTGAATATAAATTCTTTCCTCTTCTAATGATCCAAAGCTAATCATTTTAGCTCTTCTGGCTCGTTTTCCTGATTAAACCAGGAGAATAAAGACAACAGTAACATGTGACTCCTACATTAGCACGCTAAGCATGAAGAATGAGTATAAACCAGTCTGTAAGCTAAGGGGTTTGGGGGATTTGTATAATCCATTCCATGGCACGTCTTAACTAATATTCCCTGTCCTGACGGGGCCAAAAAAAATTAACTCTCAAATAGTGAAAAGAAGAAAATGGGATTAGAGTTAGATCAGCTTCACTTAGTAACTATATATAACTTGAAGCAAGTTGCTCGGCTTTGCCTCAGTTTTCTGTTCTGTAAAAGTGTTTCTTAGAGGCTGTTATGAGGCTTGAATGATCCGACAGAGGCAAAACAGCTTTGTAAACCACAAAGCATTTTGTTTGGAGTCAACAGGATGACTTTTCCCCCTCACGCAATTTAGAATTATGAGCCTGCTGAGGTAGCAGCGTCCCTGTTTAATCCCAGCAATATTTGGTTCCCAAATGCCTCTCTCACTCGCCCAGAGGGATACTGAGGCCCCAAAAAGCTCTGCTGATTTTTTTTCATAGTCTTTCTCAGTTCCCACGTGGTACGCAGGTACCTGGCGTGTGTCTGTTCAGCGAATGGCCCTTGTTCAAAGACTGATGGGAACACACAGTGTACGTGGCAGCTCCAGGGCTGACCACAACAGGCCGTGCTCTCCCCGTCTCACTGAGCACGAGGAGCCGGTGTGCTCTTTGGAGAGGCTGCATCACGCTCCCTCCGTTGGCTTTCCGTGCTACGTGCCTGTGCCAGAGACTGCAATGGCAGCACAGCAAACAGGGAAGAGGCATAGACAGGGGACGGGGTGGAGGAGGCATTTTACAGCTTGTTAAGATGTGAGTCTTGCCACCTCAGGTGTTGGTTTTTTAAACAAAAACACACTACAGACCAAAATCTCAAAGACAACCCCCCTCTTCTGGGCTGCCCCAACTTGTCTCTAAGCCACCTTCCTCCTTCATTCTATGTCCCTGCCAAGCCACTGATCAGAACAGCGTGAATCATGCTTCTCAGTTCTGGGTGGCTCCCAGTGACATCCCAAATCCCACAGTTGTAAAGCCAGCTGCTGTGAGTTCAGTCCTGTTGAGGTGAGCACTCCCTCAGTGGCAAAGGGAGGGGCAAACAGATCTGGGACAAGGAATCTGAAGTGAGCACATGTCCACCAGCCACAACCTCACTCTGCCATGTTGTACTGATACTGCCCTGATATTCCAGCAGGGAGCACCCTTCTTTCCAGGCAGCTGTTTTCTCTTGGGGATCAGAGCTGCTGCCTGGGACTCAGCTGGGTCCCCCTCAGCTCTAGCAGGTACCATGTGCACAGGCTGCAGCGGTGCATGGGCTCTTGGAGTCAGACAACGCAGCAGCCTTGCTTTGGAGGCTGACGAGGAGTACAGGTCCATTCCTCAGCCACTGTGCAGCAATCATTTATTGTGGTGGGACTGATGCTATTCCCAATCACAGGGAGTAACTCCTAACTAAGTGCCAGTCATGGCAATCCCATCCCCTTGCCCTGGGATTGGTTAGGGCATGGGCAGACCTAAGCCAATCAGAGCAGAGCTTTTCCTTGGCCACAATGATGATGTCGGGACTGAGCCAATCAGAGGAAGCTTGGGACTTGTTCTAGAGGGAATGCTCTGCTCTCTTTCCTCTTGGATGTGAAAGAGAAAGTGTATCAGCTTGTAAGCAGGAGAGAGGCCTGCCTGAAGATAGTATCAACACAGCGAAGGTACAGACCCGAGAATCAGAGACAAAAGAAGCTTAAACCTTAAGCAAGTCAGACCTGGAGCCTACCTGACTGTAGATTTTTTTAGTTCCAAGAGCCATGAAGTTCCCTTTATAGTTTAAGGCTATTTGAGTAAGATTTTCTGTGATTTTGCCCTTGAAAGCATCACACCTGATAGAGGCATCATGGTCTGGGGAGGCCAAGGGAGAAGGAAAAGAAAACTTGGAGAGTGGCCATGATGGTTAATGCTATGTGTCAACTTGGCTAGGCTACGTGACCAGTTGGCCAAACAGCAGTCTAGATGTTGCCTTGAAAGTATTTTAACATATGAGTAATATTTAGATCAGTAGATTTCAAGTAAAGCAAATTACCCTCCATAATGTAGATAGGCCTCATCCAATCAGTTTAAGAAAGACTGAGGTTTCCCAAAGAAGAAGGAAGCGGGCCTCAAGTTTACAGTGTAAAAGCCCTGCTTGAGTTTCTAGCCTGCAGATTTCAGACTGAAGAGTGCACCATGAACTCCACAACGAAATTCCAGCATGCTGGCCTGCTCTACGGGTGTTAGACTTGCCAGCCTCCACAATCACGTCAGCCAATTCCTGAAAATCAATCTCTCTCTTTATCTACCCTATTGGTTCTGTTTATTAGTCAGGCTCTGGAGACCCCTAACTTATACCGTGGCACCAAACTTGGTTACTAGGAAGGGACAGGCACTGGTTCAACTGACTTGGTGGCAAAATCTGATTTGGGAGGTGATGGCCGGGGAAGAGATGCAGCATCCTAAGGCTCCAAGAGTCTCAGACACAGTTCAGAAAGTGGTCGGCGTCATGGAGCCCAGGATGAGGAAGCAGAGTCTCAGCAGGAAGGCACAGTATGGTGACAGAGGACCGGGACAGAACGCCATCCCCTAGGAGATGCTGGGAAGAAAACCAGGCAAGCAGCAAAGTGCTCTTCACTGTACTGAAGCTTAAGGTAGATCTGCGGTCCTAGAAGAGACATATGGTTGTAGAACAGCGCAACCAAATAGAGCTTAGGCATGGGCCAGCGCACAGTTGTGTCCCATGTACCCAACCTGGGTCAAGAGAGGGAAGGAGTAGCTGAGAGCTGTGATCTAGGGTCCTGGAGCCACCTAGAAGTCTTTCCTAAGGACAATGGCCCTGGGGGCTTGGCAGGGAAGGAAACTCAGGGAGCCACATGGGAACTCAGTGCTACAAGATGATCTTGGGACTAGGAGAGGCCACTCAAAAGTCCACTTCATGCTTGGGTCGTCCTGGGGACTAGAACGGATGTGAGCCTTCCTGGAGGGACCTGGGAGCAAAGAGCAAAGGCGTTTCAGTGTCTCTTCCTCTACAACCAGTCCCCCTCGCTACCTCTCTTCTGGCAGAGTGACTATATCTTCCCTATGCCCCCATGGTGTCTTATAAATGCATTTATTATGGCTCAAGGAAGACAAAGCAGGTAGGCCATAGCTCCCATGTTAACAATCCTACATTGAATCTTGACCACACATTGAAATGAGACACTCATTTGTATAGGCCCCCCAATTAGTAAGTAGCAGAGGTATTTCCAATCTCTTGTCAGATACGCCCAAAGGAACCAGCCTCCTTCTGTTTCTGTATTCAGACTTTGTCTCCAGTGGCCTTCCTATGGGGACTCAAGTAAAGGGCAGCTAGCCAGGCAGGTCTTCCCAGTCTTGCTAGGAGGAAGGCTGTGGTCTCTTCTGGTGCCTTTGACCTCCTGGCTCCCACTGTGGACCTCGTGGCAAATTTGAGCAAAGCATTTCTGCAAGCCAGTGCAGAGACATGATCCAGTGACTTATAACTGCACCAGAGCCATGAGAACCAATTCACAGAAAAGGTGGTATCCTCAGGACAAGCCTAGGATTTGGAAGAACTGTGCTGGATACATGCTTTGCAGGTGGTCAGAGGAGAGTTCATCCGTGGTCTTGGTATTTGTAAAAATATTATGTAAGGAAAGTAGGTCCCCAACTTCATCACTGAAGCAAAGCTTGGGTAGAAAATCCCAAGTTAGACAATAAAAG
This sequence comes from Ateles fusciceps, assembly GCA_036589455.1. Taxonomy (NCBI): domain Eukaryota; kingdom Metazoa; phylum Chordata; class Mammalia; order Primates; family Atelidae; genus Ateles; species Ateles fusciceps. The sequence continues at coordinate 5,108,352 of JAZHEH010002229.1, forward strand.
TCAACATTTTTATGTTACTTAAGAGTCTACAGAGCGTTTTCATGCTCATAATTCTGTAATATAAGCATTAGTGTTCTTTCCATAGCTAGGGTGTGATGAGTGATATACACATTTTGTTAATTTAGCATAAAACTGACCTTAGCCCTTGCTGCTAGGGAGAGAAAGAACCACAATTGAATCAGCCTTAAAATTTTCCAAACCAACCTCTCTGGTTCCTACAACATGCTTCCCTTTCTTGGTGCTCTTCCCCAGAGCCAAAAAGGGACCAGAGCTCCCCCAGAGTGGGCTCATAGGAGCCTGGACAGAGCAGATGCAGGTTTGCAACTGAAGGCTTACAGCAGAGTCTGCAGGCATGAGAAGGACAGAGGACCAGAAATCCATTACCACTGGAAGTGGTAGGGATGGATTCCACTGAGTGGGGGGTCTGGAAAGGGGTCTCTGAAGCTTGAGGATATTAAATAAGCATTTAAAGAAGATTGGCCAGGCACTGTGGCTCACACCTGTAATCCCAGCACTTTGGGAGGCCGAGGCAGGTGGATTGCTTTGAGCTCATGAGTTGGAGACCAGCCTGGGCAATATGGTGAAACCCTGTCTCTACAAATACAAAAATTCATCAGGTGAGGTGGCATATGCCTATGATCCCAGCTACTCAGGAGGCTGAGGCTGGAGAATCGCTTAAACCCAGGAAGCGGAGGCAGCAGTGAACCGAGATCATGCCATAGCACTCCAGCCTGGGCAACAGAGCAAGACCCCATCTGGAAAAAAAATACTATCAGAGGAACTCTATCCACAAAAGACCTGAGTACAAAGGCTGTGTGAGAGGACGAGCAGGGGGAGATTAAATCACATTCCCAGAACTCTGATGCGTCCTGCTTTTGGATAAATAGTAAGACCCCATATATATTATATCACAGACCCAAGGAGACTTGGCACATTGCTTCATTTAACCCTCACAAGGAATCTAAGAAACTGGTGCTATTATTATTCCCATCCTACAGACAAGGAGACTGAGATTTAGAGATATCAAAAAACTTATCCATTGTCAGGTAGGATAACCCTTACCTCTGTTTGGAGGGCAGTATTAGGACATCATGATTGGAGTTGCATGATATGACTAATGTCTGCTGCACAATCAGGACTCGCATCACCCTGATTGCTCCTATCTTCCTGATGATCTCTTAAAGAACTAAACATATTTCCAAGGACACACAGCTAAGCTATGGTGGAGCTGGGATTTGAAGGCAGTCATGCCTCTAACCATGACACTGTTCTATGTCCACTTAGCAGAATCTTTCAAAAAAAAAAACTGCTGCTAACATGCTCCTAAGACCACCCAAGGAGCTGTTGAGCCCTGCCCTTCCCCCACCACCCTCCCTCTGTCTCCTCCCACGCCAGGAGAAGGTGGAAGACCAGAGTGACTGACCAGATGGCAGCACCCACCTGTGACCCAGCAATCAGAACCCAGTCCCACCACTGCTGCAGGCTGAACCTGAGCAAAGCAGTCGCCATCCTACGCCACAATGAGAACGGCTTCCTGCCTACTTCCTCCTGCTTTATCTTACCTAAATCTCCCTAAACTCTGCACCTCAAGACACATCACCTTTCTGATTGGGACTCCGCTGTGGTTAGCTACCATCCGCCCTCTTACTGCTTCTTTCTGGTTTTTCTCATCCAAGTCTCTCTGTGCGGACCCTCTGTCCTGGCTGAACAGCATTTGTAGGATCCCTATGCTTGCTCAACATCCCAAAGCCCCTCTTATTCCGCTGAGCTCTGCTCTTCCTCCCTCCCTCCTGGCCAGCCCCACCTCATGGCTGCTTCCCTCAGCATTCTCTCCCCAGGTAGTCTGATTGGGTTTCCATTGTATCTTATAAATACATTGTTATGGCTCTTTTCTTATTTTCTATTACTTTTCACCATATTTCCCTTGTTGAGATTAGAAACTAAGTTTATTCCTTTAACGAATATTTACAGCACACATGATCATGACAGTGAGTGTACTAGTCTGTTCTCTCAGTGCTATAAAGAACCACCTGAGACTGGGTAATTTATAAATAAAAGAGGTTTAATTGGCTCACAGGTCTTCAGGCTGTACAGGAAGCATGGCTGGGGAAGCCTCAGGAAACTTACAATCACGGCAAAAGGCAAAGAGGAAGCTTACCTGGCGGGAGCAGAAGAAAGAGAGAGACAAGGGGGAGGTGCTACACACTTTCAAACAACCAGATCTCGTGAGAATTCTATCACAAGAACAGCAAAGGGGATGGTGTTAAACCATTAGAAATCATCCCCCATGATCCAATCACCTCCCACCAGGCCCCACCTCTGACATTGGGAATTACAGTTCAATACGAGATTTGGGTGGGGACACAGAGCCATACCCTATCAGTGGGGGTCACTTTGCCCCTCCTCACAGAGTTTACATTCTATTGCAGCAATCCCCAACCTTTTTGGCACCAGAGACTGGTTTCATGGAGTACAATTTTTCCATGGACCTGATAGGGAAGGGGTTGATGGTTTTGGGATGAAACTGTTCCACCTCAGATCATCAGGCATTAGATTCTCATAAGGAGTGTGCAACCTAGATGCTTTGCATGTGCAGTTCACAATAGGGTTTACGCTTCTATGAGAATCTAATGCTATGGCTGATCTGACCGGAGGCAGAGCTCAGGAGGTAATGCTCGCACCTGCCGCTCACCTCCTGCTGTATGGCCGGGTTCCTAACAGGCCATGGACCCATATGGGTCTGCAGCCTAAGGGTTGGGGATCCCTGCTCTACCACATGCAGGGCCTAGGGTCTAGGGAGACAAAAACTTATAAATTAGCAACTAATATATAACATCTGATGAGGCAAAGTACTATGAAGAAAATAAAAGAGGAACAGAGACTGTAGAATGTGGAGTAGCTGAGGATGGATATTTTATATAGTGTATAAAATATATTATGGTAGCTGAATAATGGCCCCCCCTCAAAGATGTCTCTGTCCTAATCTTCCAAACCTGTGAATATGTGAAGTCACATGGTAAAAGGGACTTTGCAGATGTGATTAAATTAACTATTTTGAGATGAGGAGATATCCTAGAACTGCTTAGCTGGGCCCCATATAATTATAAGGATCCTCATAAGGAGGCAGGAAGAGAAATGATGATGGAAGCAGGAGGCTGGAGTGACGCAGGGAAGGGACCACAAGCCCAGGAATGCAGGTGGCCTCTAGAAGCTGAAAAGGTAAGGAAGCGGCGTCTCCCCCTGAAGCCTCCCGAGGAAACCAGCCCTGCTGACATCTTAATTTTAGATCATGGCATCCAGAACTGTAAGATAGTAATTTGGTGTGCTTTTAATCCACTAAGTTTGTGGGACGTTGTTATAGGAGCAAGAAGAAACCAATAGAGGCTGGTGAGGGAAGACTGGGGGACTGATCAGGGAAGATCACTAATCGGAGGACACTGGCATAGAGACCTGAAGAAAATGAGGGAATGAGGGAATGAGCTATGCATACATCTGGGGGAAAAGCATTCCAAGCAGAGAAGAGCAAATGCAAAGGCCATGAGGTGGGAGCATGCTCAGCAAGGTCAAGGAGTACCAGGAAGCTGGCGCGGCTGACATGGAATGGAACGAAAAAGGACAGGAGCCATGTCTGGGAGGTAGCATGGCCTTCATGGCCATTGTAAAGACTTTGGATTTGACTCTGAAGGAGACAGAAACTCACCAAAAGGATTTGAGCAAAGGAGAAACAAGATCAGATGAATATTTTTAAGGTTGATTTTGGCCATTGAACTGAGAAGAAATTGCAGAGGACAAGGGCAGAAACTGGAAGAACAGTCTGGAAGACTCTGCAACACCCTGGGCAAGAGATAAGAGTGGCTTCTAGTAGGCAGTGAGATGTGGTCAGATTCTGAATATATTTTGAAGGTAGAACCAAGAGGATTTACTGATAGATTGGAGGGAGAGTGGCTGAGGAAAAAAATCCAAGTCAAAGACCACTCTAAGGTCTGTGGCTCAAATGACTAGAAGATGGAACTGTCGTTTTGTAAAATGGGAAAGACTGAAAGGAGATTGTGGTATGGTGGTGTGGGGAGGGTGGGATGGAGATGAGAAGTTCAGCTTCGGACATATAAATGTGAGACGTCAATTAGATATTCAAGCGAATACCTGAGTAGGTAGCCGAACATACAATGCTGGTACTCAGGGACGGAAGTCTAAGTTAGAGATATAAATCTGAGAGTAAGCATATAATGTTATTTTCAAACCATGATTCTGGATGAGATTGCTAGGGAGTAAGCGTAGACAGAAAGAAAAAAAAAAACCATCTGAGGACTAGGCTTAGGGGCTCTCCAACAAGTGAGATGAGGAGGAAGCAGTGAAAGAATAGCCAGTGAGGTGGCAGAAGGAAGGAAGTGGTTTCCAGAAGCAAACTGAAGATACTGTTTCTTCACAACTTTATATTTAAGGTTAGAAAGAGGTGGAGCTGGAAGTTAAGATTAAATAGGCTGACCCCAGAGGCCATGTTCTTTACCATGAGATATGTGTGTAGAGTGAAAGAATAAGTGAGCCAATGAACAAATGAGTGAATGAATGAATGGCTATGACCAGACATTGGTTTCCTTCATGTAATTTTTTCTCTCCAATCTCTCACCTCTCGCACCTGCCATCTTTTTTCCTTATTTATTTATTTATTTTAATGTTTTTGTAGAGATGGTGTCTCCCTATGTTGCCCAGGCTAGTCTCAAGTGATCCTCCCACCTTGGCCTTCCAAAGTGCTAGGATTCCAGGTGTGAACCACCACGTCCAGCATCTTTTCCTTCTTAACTGCTTACAATCCATCTTGTTCATAAAGAGTTTCAACCTGACTTTTATTGAAACATAAAGAGTTTCAACCATCCATGTCCTCAACCATCAGCAAACATGGCCTAGATGAAAGATCTCTGGCTTGGTCTCGTCATTGCTTGAGACTCAGCTCAGCCAACATTTGTTACTGAGACCTTGAATCAGCTCCTTCCAGCGCTACAAATTTGTGGCTGACAAACCCAACTCTTCATGATCTCTGAAGACTTACTCATGAACCCAGTGGCTCCTGTGTAAAGAAATACGATTTACAAGAAAATGAAATGATTTTTTTTACAAACACGACATCAGTGAAGATGATCTTATTTCCCATTATACATCATTTTTATTGATTCATTATTTAAACGAATCTTAACAAAAATGAAATATGTTCAAACATATTTTCAACCCACTCACCACCAGCTGCTACCAGCCACACAAATACTATCCTTGTTTTTAAAGTCATAAATGGAGTGAGGTAGACCATTTTGGTGGTTCACAGGCAGGCTGAGCCTTCAGTAAATCAATCTGAGCATAGAGTGTTTGAAGAAAAATATGCATATCCTTTCTTCGTGGTCTGCATTTTAATTTTAGTTCCAATAAAACTATACATCCTCCAAGGTGATGATAACTTCGGGAATCTTCTGATACTGTGATTGAAACCCAGTGGGTACTCTAGGTACAAGACTCTGGCCTGAAACAATGCATTTTCTGTGATGACAGCAGGGGGAGCCCCTTCTCTCCAGTGTTTCAAAGAGATTTGCTATTACTCTGTTTAACATAATCACTGAAAGTCTCTATTTTGGGTGGTAGGCACTCACAGTGCCCAAACACCTAATGATGTCCTGTATGACAGCACTTTCTTATGGCTGGTTGATAAATGAAAAAATCAGAAACCTGTCATAGAGATTGCCTAATTTGATTTTTTAGCCCCCTCTGAGGTGAGTACATCATTCATATACATATTATATATAATAAAAATATATAATATATATTAAATATAATATATAATAAAATATATTACATAATATATTCTATAATTATATATTATATTTAATGTATAATAAAAATATATAATGATATATATACACACACACATATATATATATATATTTTTTTTTTCACTTATGAGCAAGTGTCATCACAGGTGGGCAGTGAGCTTTATATATATTTTTTTAAGACAGAGTCTCGCTTTGTCGCCCAGGATGGAGTGAAGTGTGGCGATCTTGGCTCACTGCAACCTCCACTTCCCAGGTTCAAGCGATTCTCCTGCCTCAGCCTCCAAGTAGCTGGGATTACAGGCATGCACCACCACGCCCAGCTAATTTTTGTGTTTTTAGTAGAGACGGGGTTTCATCATGTTGGCCAGGCTGGTCTCAAATTCCTAGCCTCAGGTGATCCACCCACCACGGTCTCCCAAAGTGCTGGGATTACAGGCGTGAGCCACTGTCTGGCCTATATTTTTTTTAATAATTGCAAAACAGACACAAAAGTTCATTGAATTACCTGAGATGACCGCACAAGGCCCAAGCACAGCTGGAGATTTCCTGACCTTTATTCCAGTGGTTTCATCTGGGGGCAGAAGCGGACAGTTCTGAGGTGTTTTCCGAAAAACTTGAATTTGCATCTCTGAGCATAGTTCTCGCTCAGAGGTCTCTGTGAGGAGCAGAGCCACTGAGATGGCATTGCTGCTGTGTCAAGACAAACAGCCACAGGAAAAGAGCAAGAATAATTTCCTAGGAATTGCATTTCAACCCGGAAAAGCTTACAGATTCCGCAGTAAAATATATAAAGAGTAGACTATATTGCAAGCTTCTAAAATGGTTTTGTTCCTATTATCCAAAAAGAAAAACACGTTGGTGAAGGAAGAAATCTTTGGGTAGGATTGTGTCTAGGAATTCAAAAGCCTGGAGCAAGTCTTTATTTTTTTTTAGCCTTCTATCCATCCACCATTCATTCACTTTTAAACAATGACTAAAACTATTATACAATACTTAATCCACAATCAAGTTGCTACTTCTGGTAGTCAGCACCCTGCCCCACCGCCAACTCCAAGGCTGGTGATGGAGAAATATTTTAATGTCAGTTTTTAAAGTGACAGGGGTCATTCTGTTCATTTTTTGAGATAATGCTGCAGAGTACTAAAGGGAATAATTAATAAAAAATGAGCAGTTAACTAATTGGGTAGAGTCTCGGGTACACAACCATGCTATGATAAAAACTTTTTTTTCATATTTAAATAAAAGTTTCTTGATAGAAAGCAAACTCCTTTTCAGGCAGTCAACTGTTACAGTACTTTGGGTAGTTCTCATAGGGGCATGTCCTGAGGTTTGCTTAATAAATACATTTTTATTAGCATGCACCATCCATTAGTGCTAACACAGATGCTTCTTTAACATGCGTGTTTACTTCACCAGCACGGAATATTTAGCTTATTATAGCTGCAGCCTTAAAAAAAAAAAAAAAAAAAAGGCAGCATCATGATTTCCAAAAAGGGAGTGGCATCTGATTTGGGGCAGCTCTTGTCATGCGCCATCTCCAACTTATAAAATCCACCCAGTACAGCCCGGACCGCGTCAGGGACCCTTGCAGGCGGCAGCCAAGGCTGCTGCTGACGCGCGTTTGATCTTTTCTGGGCCACGGAGGGCTCGCCACACCCCCGCGCTGGCGCGCACGTTCCTCGCTCGGCCTCGCCCAGCAGGAGCCAGACCTTTTACTTTATTTGGTTCACCACGCGGTCCCTGCTCCAGAGAGCGCGCCGGCGGTGGCGCACGCGGGCCCTCGCGCGCACTCGCACATTCCTCCCCGGGAACGCGGGCGGGGGCGCGGGGGAGGCGGCCGGGCCAGGGCCGCGGGCCCTCTAATTATAGCCCGGCAGCTGACGCGCGGGCTCGGCCAGGCGCTCGGGGCCAGGACTAGGCGGCGGGGCGGGGCCGGGCGCGCGGGGCCGTTTCCCGTTTCCGGGCCCGCGCCCCGCCCCGCCCCGTCCTGCCCGGGGTCGCGCGGATCCACGTGCACAGGGCAGCGGAGACTGAGCTGCTCCAGCCCGGGAAAAGTTCTAGAATAGAGGCGCGGCGCGAGTCAGGGGGCCGCCTTGGAAACCGCAGCAAGGGCTCCTCCTCGGCTCCTCGTGGGCTCCAGGCGGCAGGAGAGTGGGGGAGCCTCCTCCCCTTCCTTCCCCCTGGAGTAAACAGGGTTTGGTAGGGCTAGAGACTTGCTTTCTTTTTAAAAAATGCCATTCTGAACAACATAAAAAGTGAAAAATAAATTTAAAAAAAAAAGCTGCAGTTTGCCCATTCTGACCAGCCTCGTTGTTCAACTGGCCTCTTGATTTGTATAAAGATAATGGGGTCCAGCGGCCCCTTTGATGCATGAGTTGCACGCTGGGCATAATGAACTTATTGTGCGAAAGCACTTTGGACTTCGGACTGTGTTCCTGTGTCAGAATCCGACTGTGGAATGTAAGATAAACTGGAAGGAAACAAACCCGTGGTTAACTCTTGTCAATACCTGCCTTTAACCAAGCAAAGTGACATTTCCTACCTGTGGCTTTGACTTTAAGCTGCCCAAAAGATAGGAGCTAGCCTCTCAGCTGTTCAAAGCCTAGAATGAGATGCCTACTTAGTAGGTGTTAAATAATAACAGCAACAACCCATATGGTGCTTATTAGGAGAACAGTATTCCAAAACTTCTCTAATGACTGTGACCCTCCTGTGAAATTCTGATTTCAATTGTATATGGGGTACAATAAATCTTTATCTTTTATCACCAGAAAAGCTAATTGAATTGCTGTTTGCAGGCAGAAATGACAAAATGGGGGTAATGGGCTCTTAGCCTGGGCTACAGCTCACAACAGCGTTTTTCAGCTTTGCAGCTCACACATACAGACAGTCGGCTCAGGCTCAGGAAAACACAGACGGCCCAAGCCAAGCCTGTGCCGAAGGGATGCTGATTTAGTCTGACCCAGACAATCTACTCCTACATGTCACTTCTCTGCAGAACTCTTACTAGTATGGCAAACACTTTAAAAATCATACAGTTAAAGACGGCAAAACCTCAGTAATTTGAGGTTCACTTTTAATAAACTCTTTCCGTGCATTAAAATAAACTGAGCCCCTTAGCTCTGGCGAAATGTTGTTTCTGGGTTTTTAACGCCCCCACAGACATAAATAGCCACATACACAATTCAAAGTACTGTATTTGAACTAGTATAGGAAAGATGTTTTCTATAATATTGCAGAGGTATTTGCAGTGAGTTAAATATTTATCTGCTAAAGTTGCTGAATGCCTCCATAACAAAACCTAACTCATTTTTTGTGCGTGATGGACATCCGAATGCTAACCAGTGATGATATACTTAGAAATACTAATTGCTAAGTAAAAGTGTTAACTGATGTGATCTGCAGATTACGTAATACAGTTCGTTTTCCCCAAAATGTAAACTATATTTAGAAATATTCAAATGTGACATTACTACCCTATACAGGATGTCTTATCTCAGCATCAAGGGCGTCTGCAGAGCTGCTGGAGGAGGCTCTTTAGATTACGCAATCTAACTTCTGAAAGCCCATTCGCTGTGCTGCAGCTCTCAATTTAAACTAGGAATCCTGGAGTCTAGTCTCTAGACTTATCTGACCTAGGCAGAAATCATCTCCTAGTGGCTTTTCATGCTGATTTTGTGATGTTTTACTTGTACTGAAGATTTATTATTCCATGTTTTGAGTTAGTGTGAGGTATAGTATGATTCTATATATTTTTCAAATAAATGTTTGTCTTACAGAAGAAATTGTTTATACCATTCTAATGGGGTTGTTTAATAAGAAAATCTACTCAGTTGTTTTTTGGATTCAAAATAACAGCTTTTTAAGACACAACGTCTAAATGATTCTAAATAATAATCTGTCTAAGGTATACTTTCTGCCCTAAAATACCTTTTCTGTGGGTTGTATGGATTGTTTTATGTTGTACCAGGCAAATGTGCACAATTTTCTGATAAAAACCAGTGTAAATACAGACTTTGTATTCTAAAATCTTTTAGAGAGAATCTACACTTCAACAAATCAAAGGAGAGTGTTTCAAATCAAGCATTTTAGGTTAAGTTGTATTGACATGGGGAGGGAGCAGATGACATACTAATGAGTTAAAACAATTTTCACTGTTAAATTAGGTATAAATTAATTTGTTAATGATAACTAGGGGTAGTGTGGATATCCCTGACAAATTATGGATTTATCTGAGGATTAATGGAGGAATCCACAGATAATCCATAAATCTACTCATTTTCCATCTTCTGCCCTCTTCATTTATAAACTGTCTACTTGTGTGCCTTTTAAGTTACAGCGAGGGGTTCAGACATACTGAGGAAAATGCAGGCTGTCAACAGAAGCAGCAACAAGGGATCTAGATAGTTTGTAATCTGGAAAGTCACACCCGTCATTTTTACTCGATTGTAGTACCATTGTCGTCAGAGGCCTAACCAGTGGCACTGAAGGAGTTAAAACATCCTCCCCCCACCCCCCCCCCCCCCCATTTCTAGAACTCCAGATGAGAAACTGGGTAAATATGTATTCCATTCATTGGTGCATCTGACCTTGGTCTGTGACAGAGGAAAGGCGTGTCTTCTCATGCTGTTCCCTATGAACAAAAGGCAAGCAAATGAGGGTGACTCAGGACTTCTCGTGGCCTACACACAACTAAACATTTTTCTGAATGATTCCACGTATACACTTAGGAATCAGGAAGAGAAACATTTTACTCTTCACTAACCAAATAAAACCATCTATAAATCATATGCAAAACAATTTTGAGTAGAGAGGGACTTAAAAGTCTAGGAATTAAAAAAGGATTTCCACAGTTTCCTTTTAACTCTCCCCAACTCCCCTTTGGGGAATAAACAAAGATATCTGCCACATCAAGAGTCCGGAAAACTAAATGCAGGCATTAAAGTGTATCTTTGGGAAGAGGTTTGAAATTTTGAAAATGACTTTTCAAGCTGCACTATTTTAAATTTCACTAAAAATAAAATGTAGCATTTTTATGTTAGAAAAAAACTGATTGGTAGTTCAACCTATTTCTTTTAACCTAGATATTAAATGAAAAATTGTTTATTATACTCCATAACTTGCTAAGAATATGGTTTCTTAAAAACGGCCTTAAATGGACTACTAATAATGAAAAACTATGAAAACATATAGTGATGGGCCCCTCCTAGTTACTGGACCACACCTAGTGTAAATATATTCAAGTACACATTCACCGTTGCGGTTTAATTTAAAACATATAGTAACTCTATGTATATCCTCACCTCAAACTCTTTGTAAGTTTCACAACTTCCTTTCACAGAGAAGTCTGCCAAGCCATTAATCAATAAAGAGTAAAAGCTGCAACATCTAGGAAATGTCTTCCTATATGATAGTAGACAGTAAAATGTGTCTTGGTGCTTTCTACCTATCATCTCTATTTATAAATTTAAGTTTCAAGACATCAGTAAAGCTCATACATGGCTTTGGCTTTCACTTCATTTCTAAGCTTTCTAAAGTGTAGGGCTTTTGTTTTTTTAAATCCCTTCTGTCTTTAGTGCATTTCCTGTGGCCCAACGTAGCTGTTTTATTTCAAAGCTTTCCAAAGATCAGCTCCAGGTCTTGACAGTCTTTTCAGTGTCCTATCTTCTCCTTCCAGTCTACTATTGCACAATGGCTGGCTCTACTGCTAGTTGAAAAATAAACAAATGCTTTCTAGCTGTACTTTGTTCAGTTCTTTTATCTGTGTCCCCTATCCAGTTGCCCTTTCCCCAGTCCCTGGCACTTCTTTTTCATGCCATCAGTTGCCTTTTTGTTTCATGTCTTTTATCTCCTGAAGTTCAGGCAAACCCCAACCCCAAACCCACACATCCTTTAGTCACATTGCCATTAGTGATTAAAACAATAGCCATTCTAAGCTTGCTTCAGAAAATTAAAAAAGGCCTCAGAAAATGTTCAGTGCTCCCAATTTTATTTTTATTTAATGCTAAAAGTTAAAGAAAAAAAGGTACTGTAAATCTGACAAATGACAGAATTCAGGTGATATTTCCATAGCGTGATTTTAAAATATAATAATGTTGATATCTGAGATTACACTCACTTCAGTTGACATGAGTTTCATCATATATAGAAAAAGTATCACCTTCAACTTAAAAAAAAAAGTAAAGGTTAAAAGGTGGCACACTTTTAAAATACTTGGTGGCCAAGGAAAGGTATATAGTAAAAGTTGTAAACCATGTGTATGTTCTCATAACTTTAAATGTGAGGCCACATGAAAGACAGTACATCTGTTAAATTCTATAAATTGTTAAAGCAAAAAAGGGAAAGCTTCAACACCCCATCCCCTAATATTTTAAGTATTAAAAGCACAGATGAAATATTAGGATTTGAAATCTGATACTGCCCATGTACAGTAAGTAGCTTTCTGACATTTTTATCCAGCTGTGGAGAATCTCTGCACTATCATCAGGTACAACAAAAGATCAAACCCATGTCCCAATGTTAACTTTTTAACTTAAAAGAATGCCAGAAAACCCAAATCAACACTTTCCAGCTAGAGCCTTCCACAAAGGCCACCCAAGGGCCGGTGAGACTCATGCACATCTTATTTTTTAATCGTAGTAACCACAATACACAGCTCTTTAAAGCTGTTCATATTCTTCTCCCATTCAACACCAGTACAGAGAAACCACAGGTTGCCCTTTCCACAGCTGGATAGACTTTTCCACAACAACAGGATGGTTCTGTATTAATTTTTTTGGAACGCTTATCTGTATTGAGACTGCAAAACATACAGATAGCTACCACAAGTTAGGTCAAATGACTGATCAAGTTGTAACATCTATGAGGTCAAATTCCAGTTATAATAAAGTGCCTAGATACACATTTATATAACAGACCATAATAGCTGAATTCTTTACAAATGTCTTTATGGGCATGTAAAATTGACTCTGCATTTCTGCATGTGTGCATTCACATAAAAGAGACCAGTTTGAACTGAGTCGTATATACTCCAATTTGAAAAAAAAGTGTAACAACAAACTGGTTAATCATGCAAGTCTGTCTGTAATATAACAATGACTGGTAACAAGAATTCTCGCACAGTAGTAATAATAGGTGCACTCATTAAAAACACTACGAAAAAATACTGTATTTGGTGCAGTATCTGATTTTCAAGTGTTAGTAACTTGACCATTAAAAAATATTTTGAACAATTTAAAAAGAAAAACACGTAACTAAAAAAGAATCCAAAGTTGGTAAAAATCTGTATTTGCAAATGAAAACAGAAGCAAGGCTGTGAACCATACACATGAACTGTAGACCTTGAGGCCATGAATCAGCCTAATTATAAGGCCAAGTTACACACACGTGAACATAAGGATTTCAAATAGTGTTCCTGTCAATGTTAAATCGTAACAGCACAAAAGAAAAACCAGTAGCACTGTGAGACAACTATTTCTAATAATTGATGATTTATTGGTTTAAAAAAAATCATTTTACTGATGCAAAATAGTGATCAAAAGAAATTAGTTTACAAAAAGACTTCTAAAAATATTTTGAGAGGTGGGGCCTATTATATAAAACCCTTAATTTTTTGAATTTCCACTAGATTATCTTTTTTTTTCCAGAACAGTATTATTCACTTGGTATTTCAAACACATGTAAGAAGGAAATTACAGGTTTCCTCCACCCACATTTGGGCTGTCACTGATATGCCCAAGGGCAGTCCTGGCAGCACCACGCGGCTGTTACTGTCATTGTACCATACTGTATTCAGCACTCACTAGAAACAGGGTATAGGTGATACTATCAACAGCAATAGCACTACAGGTAAATGATAAAACAAAACAGAAACAAAACCAATCCCACAATCTCCAAGTTCACCTGGACTCTAACTTCTCTTGCAACTCTTTCAAAATAAAGGACAACAGCAACAACAAACAGACCTCTAGGGTGTTTAAAAAGATGAAGTGGCGCTGCAGAGCCGGGCTTGCTCAAAGATGGCAGTGCCATCTTGTACACACCACCATCCATTATAACCGCCTTCCATCACTGGAATTGTGTTTATGTAACCAACTAGCATGCAGCATTGTAATCTTACAACCGATCACGTGGACAGTGAACAGCAGTCAACTTTGTCTTAAAAACAAACAAAAAAAACCCAAAAGACCACACAATCCTGAAAATTTCCCAGCAGCACTCTCAGTCATCAGTATCTCAGGAACCCAACTTTTAAGAACAAAATAGAGATTCAAAATCTACTTTCGTACTCCTCTGAGGACCATGTTTCAGGGTAAACTGGTGGTATTTCCCAGTGGCATGCCCACTTGACTGCATGCCCGCTCACTTCTTTTCCTTCTCCACCACTTGGCCTCCAGCCTGAGAAAGGGGCCAGCAATAAGGAATGACAGACAGTAAGGCAATCTTACAATGTCAGAAAATGTATTTGGCTTTTTTTTCTTTTTTAAAATAAGTGCATACAAATACAGCTAGAAGCATTTCTGATTTGCCAAGTGCTCTAAAAAAGCAGCGCAAGTCACAGCCTACATAGAAGTCACAGCCTACATAGAACGGTAACTGTCACCAGGATAATAAAGCACAAAGATATGCTAATAACGTTAACAAAAGAAAAAAATGCCTTTATAAGTACATACCTTTTGTCGTCAAAAAAATATAGAAACACAATGTATTCAAAAAAAAATCAAAATTATACAGCCATGTTTATGAAGTCTACATTTCCCTTGTCTTGGATATATATATATATATGGAGATATATATACAATTCAAGCAGTTTTAATTAAGAGTAATCATTGGGTTTTTCTGAAACCGGAGAGTCACGAGTCTCTCTCTTTTTTCACTTTCACATCTCCAGCAAGGATGGTTGCAATTTCCCCTTGCATAAAGGCCCAGGGGACATTGGAGCCCACAAGAGGGCATTTTTCCCCCACTGGGACAATAGACCTCTCCACTAGCTCCCTGCTGTTTGATGCTTTGTCTGGAGCAAGGGAAGCAGAACTTGTGAGAAGGGACAGACGGGCACTGCACAAAATGGGTGTCCTCCAGCCGCTCGTGGCAGAGGGTGCAGCACAGGGGGGCACTGGCTGCCAGAGAGGAGTCCGGGGAGGCTGGCAGGGTGCACTGGCTCCAGTCCTCCCGCGTTGCCTGCTCCCTGGCCCCCCACCTCTCTGGGGCCCAGCCTTCTTTGGTTCATAGAGGACGGAGAGGGCGGACTGTTGCTATTCCTCCTGGTAGTGGAGTGAACCTGGTTGGCATCTTTTGAGGCATGACTGCCCCCTGCATTGTCTGCTACTAAGATCAGGGCTGCCATGGGGGACTGGCCATTCTGGGCCGCTTCAGGCGGTGTGGTCCGGTTGGAATGAGGTGAGGCAGTGGGTGGCGGCGGAGACACAAAGAGGATGTAGGAGTCATGGGGATCTTGAGCCCTTCTGTGGATGTGGACAGCCACGGCTGGGCCTCTCCATTGATCTTAGGGGGCCCGACTTCACCTTCTGGTTCTGGAGAGGGGCTTCCTTTTCCTTGCTGTTCTTGCAACTGTAAACACAAAGAAATAAAAGAAAAAAACATAAATGATGGTGCACTGAAAAGAATCCCTCTTCCTAACCCGAAACAAAACTCGTTTCAGAATTCCTCCTCTCTAAAAGCATGGACGGAAAAGACTCATTCGAGTTTCAAGTGCACATGCAACTTAAAACCTTTAGACGTATGGGGTTCTGAGGCAGCAGAGTGATTTAGTAAAATGAAGCCAGTGAAAACGGCATGCCTGTTTTTACACATGCAAAAAAGTACCCTAGGTTTGCACTGGTCATGTGACTGCTAATGTCCCCCAACAGGTTAAAAGGTGACTGGTGCCCTCATGCTCCCATCCAAGAATGTGCTGGGAAAGGAAAACCCCGTGTCAGAGCCTATCAGCCCAGTCTGACTCATCTCTGTTATGCTGCTTCAGCACATGAACACGTTGCCACTAAGCACTGGTTCCGCCTCAGGCAGATCGGGAAGTGGGGTGTTTGTTGTTTCTGGGCTGGGGTAAAATGGTGACTCGAAAGAACCATCCCTCCTCTACTCTCCGTCCCCTTTTCTCCCCTAGAACCCCTCACTCTACAGCCGCCCCTACCTGCTTTAGACCCGTTGGCCCCGTTGGCCTCGAAACCCAACAACCTGCCTGCAGTCAGGGCCGGCTCCTTCTTAAACTTGCTCTCGAAGGGCCCCGAGTGGCCGTGCTGGTGCAGCGCCAGCAGCGTGTCGCGCACGGTCTTGGGCCTATTGACCCAGTCCTGCTCTCCGGACCCGCGGCTCTTGCTCGCACCGTCAGCGCTCAGCTCGGCGGCCCCGGCCGCGGTGGACAGGCTGTCGGCCGAGCCCCGGTGGGCCGGCGGCGGCGGTTGCTTCTCCTTGGCTGCCGCCTCGCGCTGCTCGTGCTCCACTGCCGCGCTGCTGGACACGGAGGCCGGCCGCTTGTGGGCGCCCAGGTCGGCGGGCTGGGCAGAGCCCAGGCTGGCGGCCGCGGCTCCGGACACCGCGGCTAAGGAGGCGGCAGCGCGGCCGCCGAGGCCGAGCGCGGTGGGCAGCGGCGTCGCCGACCCGTTCATGAGCGGCACCAGGGTGGGCGGCACCGCGTGGCCACGCCGCGGGTTCGGGCTCTGGCGGTTCAGCTCGGGCGGCTCCTCCAGCTTGGAGAAACCATTGGGCACCAGGATGCCGTTCACGGGCGGCGGCTGCGGCGTCGGCGGCTGGGCCAGGCTCGCTGCCGGGCGGCTGCCGCCGAAGTCGGAGCCAAGGCGCGGGGGCCGCTCGGCCGCGGCCGCCAGAGGGTAGCGCTCCAGGGCCTGCGGCGCCCGCGGGGCCGCCTCGGGGCCGCCGTGGCCGAGCTGCTGCTGCTGCTGCTGCAGGAGGATGTCCTTGGCCGAGAGCGGCGGCGGCTTGGCGGCAGCCGGGGCCGCGGCGCCGGGCGGGGAGCGACCCTCCGGGAAGCAGCCGTGCGCCCGCTTGAGCTGCCGCGCCGTCTCGATGACGAACTCGACGCGGTCGGCGCCTTCGTAGTTGACGCAGCCGCGGCACACGGGTTCGGTGAAGTCCCAGATCATGGCCCAGGGCATGCGGGGCAGGTCACACAGGTAGCACGACTGCCGCCGGGACGCGGCCGCCACCGCCACCGCCGCGGCCATGTCCGAGGAGCCCGCGGCGCCGGAAGAGGTGGAGGAGGAGGGGGCGCCGCCGCCGCCCCCCACCGGCACCACGCGCGCCCTCCTCCCCCCCCCAACCCCGCGTCTCCCCCCACCAGCGGTGGCGGCGGCCGCAAAGGCGGCGGCGGCGGCGGCAAAGCCCGCGAAGGTTCGGCGCCCGCGCAGCGCCCCCGGTGCACGAGGGGCGGCGGGCGCGGTGCGAGAGACTGCAGCCGCGGCAGCAGATCCCCCCGGGCGGCACGGACGGGCGGCGCGGGGCGGCGGGGCGGCGGGCGCGGCGGCTGGGGCTCGGCCGGGGCCGCGGCGGGCCTCCAGACCGGAGCGAAGACGGGCCGCGCGGTCGTGGGGGAGCGCAGCAGGTCGCAGCGGCGGCCGGCACGGAGTGTGGGGCGGGGGGCGGGGAGGCCGGGGGGGCGGGGGGTGGGGGGCGGCCGCCGGGGCAGGCTCAGCCCGAGCGGCGGGGCATGCCGCGCCGGGGCGGCGGCGGCGGCGGCGGCGGCGGTGGCGGCCCGGCGGCGTGGAGCTCGGGCGCGGCGCGGGCCCCGGGTCGCTCCGCCGCTCTCTCACAGCTCCTGGCGTCGCCGGTCTCCAGCGCCAGCGTCAGCGGCCAGCCCGCCTCAGCTCCGCCGCTGCCACCGTCGCTGCTGCTGCTGCCGCCGCGGCCGCTCCACTTCTACAGACTTGATTCTTCGACAGTCTCGCACGGCGCCTGCGCGGGCCCCCTCCCCTCGTGCGCGCGCCCGCCCTCCCGCGCGCGCGCGCGCTCCCCCTCCCCCCGCGCGCCCAAGGAGCGCTGCCGGGAGAGCCGGGCGCCGCAGCGCGGGTGCTCACTTCGGAACACCGTGCAAAGTGGTCCTGTGCTTTTCCTCCACTTTCCCTCATTTCGCGCCCCACCCGGCTGTCTCGACCACCCTCAGGATGTTTTCCCCCTGGTGTGCCTCTGGGCCAAACCGTGCTAAAAAAGTCATTTAAAAATTTTTTTTATGCAAGGCTACTTTGTCACTTGCTTTCCGTCAGTCTCCTGAGAAGGGGGATTTTAAGTCTAGGGTGGTTCACAGTTCCGGTTTCTTAGGAGTTATACTTGAAAGCTCAATGTCCGACGCATGAGCATGAAATCCGTCACTGGTGCTTTGCATTTGCATTTGTCTTGGGAAGGACACACGCGCCGCCTGTCCCTTTTACTAACTGGGAAGAGTCTGACGTTCCCAAGCCCAGCACCGCGTGCACACGCCAACTGGCTCGCGCGTTTTCCACGGAGCCCTCTGGAGCGGAGGGAGCGCGGTTCTGATTTGCCGCTCGAGAACACCAAGTGATGCTCTAGACACTCCAGCGGCCCTGCTCAGCGGGGTCCTCGCCGCGCCAGCGGCCCCGGCCGCCTTATGTAGGTCCGCGCGGCGGGCGCGTGACGTGGGCGCGGGGCCGCGGACGGCCGCCGCTGCGAGTGCGCACGCTCCGCGCAGACGTGCCTCGGCGCCGCTAGCACTAGGGCCTCGTGGAACGAATGCACATTCCAGGGATCCGGGGTCTATGGCCAGCGCAGCCGCGTCACGGCGCAGGCTCCACCCCCTTTGGCGAGTCTGGGCCTCAAGGCGCCGCCCCCGGGCCCGAATTTGGACTCGATGTGGCGGGAGGCGCGGGCGCGAGCCGTAGGGGTTACTGCTTGTCTCCGCGGGGTCCCCGCGGGCCGTGGGGGCGACCGGCTGGCTGGCTGACCCGCCGTCGCGGAGGGCGGGCCACTGGCGGGGGCGGACTTGCACCCTATGTGCCACCTAGGCCGGGCTCAGCCCAGCCGCCCGGCCCGTAGCTCTGCCACCGTTGGCAGTCTCAGCCTCAGCCCAGACTGAATTGAACACTTGAGTTTCGCACTTTTATCGGGAGGAGGAGCTGGTGTGTGTTGTGATAAATCACTTTGGGCTGGTCGTTCGTCTCCCTAATGTACGGAGGCTTAGGCGCTCTCAGTTGGGACTTTTACACTTCAGCTCTTTAAGGGCGGCCTCTGGAGCTGCTTTTGTTGGGGAACACAGGCCCACATCTCTCCCTTGAGACTGGAATGAGCTGGTTAAGTGTGGGAAGAACAGGGTACTAATTATATTATCTTTCCTACAACTGGATTGGTAGGTGGAGAGAAAAAATCCTGCTGACGTTTCTCTCTAGTCGTTGCTATTGAAAATACCAGGTTGCTTCAAAGGATTAACCACAAGGAAGAGAAAAACAGCCTTAGAGAAACAGTGGAGGGAGCTGCTTAAAACACATGAAAAAACCTGTTCGAGAATGGCACAGAAAACGTAATGTCAGACCTAAATGTTTTTATAGGTTAGCCTTGAATGTCTTTTGGGGATTTCCATAGAAGGTGCGCCTGCTTTAAAGGGCTCCATCTGTTCGTGGATCTTGCCCTGCAATTGCAATCCTGCCTCACCCTCTTCAAGCTGGGAGAGCGGGGCCTGCTCAGATCCTTCCCGGGAGCAGCTGGTGCCAGCGGGTTTGGTCACTCCCAGGCCCTGCTGTTGCACACTGCCTTCAGGACCTGTACCTTTGGTCACCCTCCTTGGAGACCCTGTGACACTCATTCTAGCACATGGCTTCACCCACTGTGTCACTGCCCAGTCCTTGTGCTGCAGAGAAATGAACCAACTCAACACCCCCAAGAGATGGCCTACTAAGCACTGACTGAAACATATTAAAAGAAAACACAACTCACCATTAGAGCTGCGGCCTAATTATACTCATTTATCTGCAAGCTGGTACTGTAATGGCCTCGAGGGAGAGCCTGCCACTCCATCCCAAAATAGAATTAGAGATACAAATTCTGCCTTGAGAGATACTAAGACCTTTGTAGAACAGAGCTTTCTGCTGCAAAGGAAGAGCATTTCCTTCTTATTTTACACTGTCAGTTTCATGTCGAAACTGAGTTGTTGTAACTTCCCTAATGAAATGTCCAATGGAAAATGGAAAGGCTATTTTAGTTCTGGGCTCGATCCGGAATCAAGGGGGTTAAGGCTGGATCCAGGGCAGCAATTCCTTATATTGTATCAGAAGTCTTTCATGCTGGCTGGCCTTTCTTGTAGCTCTGAAGCAGCTTTATCGATGTATGCTAAGTAAACATAGCTTTGTTTTTGTCTTCCACCCACCACTCTCCCTCCCGGCACAGACTGGAGTTGGATCCCTTCCAAAGCGGCTGCTGCAGCAGTTACAGCCGCCTCCTCCACACACAGGAGCAGGGTTTCTAGGGTGAGGCAATGCGTCTGCAATTCGCAGAGACAAGGCAGGAATTGTAATTGTAGTTCATCATGTGATGACTTATGAAAGAGGAAGTTGGTATGTTTTAGTCACGTAGACTCTGCCCTCTTGCTTAAGGCACCAGGTCCTCTCAGAAGAGAATTATGATCATCTTTGCCACTCAGAGTCAAGGTTACCGGGTTGGCTGCAGTGTGCTCCTGCACATTCATACACGGACAGGCAGGCAGATGCTGGGCCAAGTGTTGGCGAAGCAGCCGGTTGAGGCTGGCTTTTCACCAGAAGACTGAAATGTTGCAATTTGTCTTAAGGACTAAAGGAAATATTCTATGGAGAACACTCCTGCTGAGACTAGACAAACCCAGTCTTTTCCAGCTCTAATTTCTGAAGGTTTTTTTTTTTTTTTTTTAATAAAAATCACAGTTTAGGAGTAAAGGAAAGCCATTCAGTATGACACTATCAAAAAGCAGGAATAAGGGAAGTGGCTTGGAAGGCAAACCTAAGAGAGCAGTTCTAAGCAAGAGCTCGATGGGTAGAACAAATGTGACCTTCCCACACTGCAATTTAAATGGGCTTCTACTGTGTGAGCGTTAAACATCTAAAATCTGAATCTGGTCCCCAGAGCTTACACCAGTCAAGCGGCTCTTAACACACGGAAGCCCTGAGCTGACACTCTATATAGCACAGTGTAAAGAAACGGTTCCTGCAAGAGTATCTTAATGGAACTTCGCCCCCAGGACACGCAGCTGCAGGAAGGGTGCAACCCCATCTCCCCAGCAGCTTGTGGGTGCATCCAGGAGATAGATGGTATTCCTAGGAACTGCTGAGTTCATGGCTTTCACCCTCTATCCAGAGGTGGAATCACAGCCTTCATTCTTTAGAGTGCAGTTTCCTTAAATAGCATCATGTTGCAACCACACTAAAGCCTCTTAAACTCTGACCTTGGCATATTTGAAGAAAAGAAAAAATGCAGCCACATTTCATCTGGATTTCTGTGAACATCATTGCAGGTTTCTTCAGCTTTGGCAAAAGTGTCATAAGGCTAGAAGAGCACACATAATATTCAGGGCTTTGCTGACTTTTTTTTTAAGTTATATATTTGAACACATTTGTTTATATGAATATATCTATACATACTATGGAGCACCATGACATAAATGATCTTCTGTAATTGATATGCGAGTCTTCCTTCTAAGCAACAGCATTTTATGGGACAATCTCACTGTTTCTCAAATTGCAAATATTCTTTTTTAGAAATACTTTCCCTCTGTTTGACCTGTCTCTATAGCCTACCTCCCCTGTGCACAGAGAGCATACAGATATTAAAGAGACTTTTTTTGCATGTTGAGGAGATAAACTCTTTGTGGAGGGTCTAAGAATCAGGCCAAATAAAATCACAGGAGCTCTTAATCATCCACATATTGTACACAGAAGCTGCTAGTCACCAGCCTATATGTCAACATATGTATAGGTCCCTATTTAGAGCAAAATTTGGGGTCTTGATGAAGGTTAAATACTGTGTCAGAATTTAAAGAGCTAAGTGAGAAACAGGCAAAACAGACAAAGGAGAGATTGAGGTCACACACTTGCTCAGTCTGCAAGGAAATTTGTAGAACTGGAAGGGATTCAACAGCCATTTGATGCCAGTAAACCTCCTATTGACTTTTTGGAAAAAGCAGGATGAAATGCACTTTTCTGGAATAACGTCTGGATGTGGGTTTAACTTACAATATTTAAGACACTCACTGAAACCCTTTGAAAGATATCAGTAGGAAGATGCTGATGAAATAATGAATTAACTTCACAGATAACGTTTGAAAATAAAAAGTGGTAAATTTCCTCTCAAATTAGTTTTCCTAGTAAAAAATGTACATTTCCTACGTACACATTCCATAGTACAGGAACTGAAAAACTCGAATAAGGTAATAATTCTAAAAGGTTAGAGAACAGTATGATGGCATGGTATTTGCTATATCTTTCATATGAACATTTAAAAAAGATATTTCAAGGATAAATTATATTATCTTGTCATCCTTTTCAGAAACTAAAAAGCTGGCTTGCCTAAAGTAACATGAAAAGTGAGTGTCAGAGGCCAGACACGGTGGCTCACACCTGTAATCTCAGCACTTTGGGAGGCCGAGGAGGGAGGATCAGGAGGTCAGGAGTTTGAGACCAGCCTGGCCAGCATGATGAAACTCTGTCTCTACTCAAAATACAAAAATTAGCTGAGTGTGGTGGCAGGCACCTGTAATCCCAGCTACTCAGGAGACTGAGGCAGGAGAATCGCTTGAACCCAGGAGGCGGAAGTTGCAGTGGGCCAAGATCATGCCACTGTACTCCAGCCTGGGCGACAAAGCAAGACTACATCTCAAAAAAAAAAAAAGAAAAGAAAAGTGAGTGTCAGAACTGATATCTAGGTATGAGTCTGTTGCCTAAGGATGTAGTCGAACATATTCTATTTGCATTTTGCCTTGTTAAAAATCATGTAAGCACAGCATAGAGTCCCAGAAAGAGTGTTAACATCTGAATTTTAACAGAAAAGGTTTTAAGCTTTGCTTATCTATACCTATATTTATAGGAAAAAGGAAAATTTTAGTATAGTTCATAGAACAATCAATCCAAAGAGAAGTGAACGTTCACCACAGACAAAAGGAGCTGACAGAGGTAAGGCACAGCTGCACCACCAGCTGCAGTGCCAGGCTCTTCACATGGCAAACCGTTTTCGTGCTGGTCTTTATGAACCTTAGATAAAAACTGATGTTGGTATTAGGATAAAAGACTCAACTGTGGGAGTCAGTTGGGTGATGAAATGGTTTTGGCACTCACCAAATTGGAATACAACACCTCCAACTCTTTGTGATCTATTTTCTTAAAAACAGGAAGAACTCATCATTTAATTCCAATCGTAGGAGTCCAATCCTAACTACTTTGCACTCAGACAAATAAATACAACGGGCAACAGGGTACTAAAAAGAAAAAACAGTGAAACAACATATTGCATAGAATATTACGGTTATAAGGGGGCTATGGAGTACAAGTCGCTCATAATTACTCAAATGAACTTTCAAAGTTACTATTATATTTTGAGACGGCCATCTTTTTATTTATTTATTTATTTATTTATTTTTTGAGACAGAGTCTCGCTCTGTCACCCAGGCTGGAGTGCAGTGGCGCAGTCTCAGCTTACTGCAGCCTCCACCTCCCAGGTTCAAGTGGCTCTCCTACCTCAGCCTCCCGAGTGTCCACACCTGTTTTTTTGGCATGGGAGGAATGGTGGTCATTTTTATAGGTAAAGGAGGCACAGAGAGCTTGCCACAGGAGGAAGGAAAGTTAAACAGAAGGACTGAGAACTGTACTTTTTTAGTTGGAGTGAATTCTTGTATGAATTGGCACAGCCATTTCTATGCCCACATGTTAATGCCTCTTTGTGAGGCAGAGCGTAAAACCATTGAAAGAATTAGGATTCACACCCAGAACTGAAGTTCACGCAGGGGAGAAGGAAGCAGATATCAGTAGACAGCCTAGATGTGAGCCCTAGCAAGAGACCACTGCTGGATTCCTTAGAGTGACTGCCTAAATATAGTGTGTTTACTAAAAAGCTTGTCACAGACAGCTAAAATGCAAATACAAATGAACTTTGATGGACTTGCTGGCAAGACTCCCAGCCCTTCAAGCAAATTCCTGAGTGAGGAAGTCGGTTCTGAAACATGCCTAGGAACTACACGCGTGAACATCCTGAGGGCTCTTCTCTTTAGCATTTAACAGGTAACTAGATTTTAAACATTTGTCAGGCTGCTTTTATTCTGTCTACCTACCTCTGAATTACCTACCTATCTACCTATCCATCTATCTATCTTTGCATTATCAGACCAATTCGTTATTCTTAACAATGGCTAAGAACATCAGTGACTTCACTTTATGAACTGAGGCACCAAGACAATAAGGAATCTGTCTTAAAACAAAGAAAATGTGCAGTTAAACGATAGTTAGAATTCAGGTTTCCCAAACTGCAGTTCTTTCTTTAGCCCACTGGTGGGCTACCTCCTATTTGTATTTTCTTCATAGGTTCTTTTTTGCATACATGTAAATATCTATGCAGATCACTGAGGGACCATAGGTTCTCCTCATACACCTGGCACGTGACCTGAGGCAGGTCAGTTGGACACTCTAGACCAGTTTTTCTTGAGTGGAGGAGAGGGTGCTGGCCTTGATGTCTTTTCTGTTCTGACCTCTGATGTGGTGGGTGGGGGTAATGGGAATACACAGGAATTTGAAAAACCCAAGCCCAACATTCTTCTGACCCACACAGGATTACAAAACAGTGCGGAAAAACTACCAGTAAATGCCTGCCCATTATTGGGGGGCATTGTGCCATCCAAATAAAGTCGGGAGGTTAAATGGCTACCAGAGCATCACATCATCTGAGAATATCATGTCTGTTTGGTTTGGGGCTAAATCCCAGGTTAGAATAATCTAAACCATGGTCTATACTTAGTTTAAATTAGCCAGGGCAAAACATCTGTATCAGCAATAATATAAGCCCAACTTCAATGTCTCAGGGCTTATGGAAAATATTTGCACTTTTCTTTCCTCAAGAGACTGCCTTATTTCATATACATATGTGCGTATGCATGTGTGTATGTACGTGTATTTATATATAATTCTATGTGTATGTATGTGTGTGTATGTATATATGCAAATATACATATATATATATATATATATATATATATATATATATATATGGGCAAAGACTTCATATACTATCCACAGGCTATTCAGATTATTCCAGAGGTCCTCAGTTGAACAGACCAACAAACGAACAAACAAAACAGTTTCATACACAGGCAGGCATTTGGCTGAATGTGTCAGCAGGATATGGAAACCTGCTTTGAGGTGTTTTTGTACTCTCACCTAGGATTCTACTGCTTAATGGCTGTGTGACTTCTTTACATGCTATATACTGAATTCATAAAGGATGTTATGAGAGTAAATTCAAAGAATTCTGATGTTTTGAAATTTGTTGTGACTTGATTAACTATGGTGAAATGTTACATTCATGTTACATATGGCTTTCATTTCTACAGGTCTGATTAACAAAGCTTTTAAAAATTCTATGTTTTTCAAAAATTCTGTGTTTTCTTATGTGAAGAATTTGTTTCATTTCAACTATTCTTCAAAAACCAAAAAAGGAGCCACCATATACTTTACTTTTCATATAAAAACTACGCAATATATTTTAAAATGAGTGTTCCAGAATTAGACTTCCAGATTCCTTGAATTCAGAGTGTGGAAAAGGATAGGCAGCTCCTGTAATAGGAGACATTCTTTTAAAAGCCTGGAATGCTGAAGCCCTCTTAGACTGAAAACATGTCAGGACATGCCTTTTGGGACGCTGTCAAATGGTTTAGGCTCAGAATTCCACATTCCATACTTTTGAAGTTGTTTTTCTGTTGGCAAATGACCTCTTGATTATTTTCATGTGGTGGGTATTCAGGCCAACCTTTCTGGTTCCAAGTGACTTAAACACACACACACACACACACACACACACACACACACACACACACCACTCTGCAGTGTCCATATTTTAGCATAAAGTTAGGAATTATGCAAGTGCTGGGTGTATCGCGGATCGCGGTCAATTCTGTGAGCCTCGTCACAGTTAATAACAAAAGTCAGAGGCTTCAACATCAGACACACGTTGACCTGGAATGCTTTATTCTCCAGTGCTCATTCTTGTTTCTCAGTAGCATCCCTACTGTGAAAAAGTTTTCACCATTAGGGGAGCTGTCATTTCTCTGGTTAAATTAACCAGCAATTTCATTCACCTCTGCTCCTTTTTGGATGAAGGCTGGCAATGGCTTAAGCAACAAATAAACGAACGAATAAATGAATGGAGTTCCCTCCTCCTGACTCAGAAAGGTGCAGTTTCCCCTCATGCAGGAGATACAACTCACATGCAAGCCAGTTCTCCCACTACATAGAGCCCTTCTGTTTTTAGGAAGTTCTGATTCATGGATTGGAGAATTGTACTAAATTAATATACTGTACAGCATGGGCCTGGTTAAATTAAACATAAATGCTCTGCCCCCTGCCACCCACCTCACTCAGACCATGGAGAGTTCACTTCACAGGCACCACTATCTGTGAGACCCAAACAAAGGTAGCTGACTTCAAACCCTGTCTACATTTGCCTTATTACAGACCATGTGTTAGTAGATGTTGTAATAGTTTTTATAAACCAGTAGGATTCTCAGAATGCTCCAAAACAGAGAGGCAGGATATCGGGTGATGATTTTTTTTAAGTCTCGATTTTGTGAGAATTTTTTAAAATTGTCTGTTTTACTGAGAAATTACTCAGAGATCACATACAATGAGGAACTCGGCTGGAAGACGGTAAACAAAACAAGTATAACAGAGGCAATGTTCTTTTAAAACACTTCATTTTGCAGACCAAGAATACAACTTGTAAATCTCTTAAAAAGACTTTTATTATGGTGTATAAATTATGATATTTTACTTGAAGCCAATAAAGCCAGCATAGAGAAGAAAGTTATTTTTTTCTTTAAGCTTTCCATAGGTAGTATAATTTAAATAATTCTATGGTAGAGTTTCAACACCTCAGATTGAGCACTTTTGTTTACGAAGTAAGAACAGTAATCCTCATGTAAAAAGGTGGTATTGCTACCCCAGACAGCAGATGGTGTTATTAAATACACAGGCAAAGTCTAAGGTCATAAGGAACTAACAATTAACCAGAAATACGACCTGTCACAGTCGTTTAATGGGTAACCTACCAGATATATACCACTTGTATTCCTGTGAGTGGTGGGAGGTAAATCGTCAAGCTTCAGAGCAGTTGCACAATCGTTTAGAAATATTGTAATTATATTCTTATTTAAGCATTTAGTGAAACCAACAAGCCAGAAAGAAAGTGAAAATCAGTGTGATTTCCTCATAATACTATGTCCTGTTAATCTACTTTGAAAAATACTTTACCAATTCAGACGGCACAATTTCATAGCTCTCCCTGAATCTAAATGGTCTCCCCAAACTAGGACTGTCAAAATTTTGAATTTTTTACTGCTAGTTTCAGCTGTTCTAAGACCTCTTTACGTTATCATAGGTATCATTTTTGCCCCTGAAGTTTTCGTCCTGTGAAGGTGAAAAATTGGGGCATACACAACAGCAAATGGAAGCAGGGTGGTAGGAGGCAGTCAGCTGGTGGGGTGGACCGTGGGAAGAGGATGGCCTTACCAGTAAGGAATGGATGGTGGGCTCAATTTCTATTGTAAATCAAATATAAATCTATCACTAAAGTAGGAGTTGGATACACAGTGCCCAAGTCCTCGTGAGGGATTCCCAAGGAGGGTTTGCCATGGAGAATGTGTCATCAGTTCCTTTTCGTTTGGGGTTTTTGAAGATGAGGAACTGAATTCTAAATTCACCCAAAGGAAACATGACCAACAAGGCAGCAACTAAGTCTGAATCACGAAGAACAAACTGCTTGGTTAGAATTTGGAAGAATGGCTGGGTGCAGTAGCTCATGCCTGTAATCCTAGCACTTTGGGAGGCTGAGGTGGGAGGATCACTGGAGGCCAGGAGTTTGAGGCCAGCCTGGGCAACATAGCGATACCCCCGTCTCTACAAAAAAATACACAATGTAAGGCCAAGTAGAGTGCCTCACACCTGCAATCCCAGCACTTTGGGAGGCTGAGGTCTCTACAAAAAAATTAAAAATTAGCCAGGCGTGGTAGTGCATACCTGTAGTCCCAGCTACTAAGCAGGCTGAGGCAGGCAAATTGCTTGAGCCCAGGAGGTTGAGGCTACAGTGATCCATGAACCATGATCATGCCACTGCACTCCAGCCTTGGGAAAAAGCGAGACCCAGCCTCTTAAAAAAAAAAAAAAAAAAAAAAGTTTGGAAGAGTGAACCTGATCTCATAGGCAAATAACTATGATGCATATCCAAGAGTCATGACTCTAGCCATTGTATCAACACAGCATCTGGAAAAGCAAAAACATCCTCAGTGCCCCAGGTGAATAGAAGATGAACAATGAGAAGCAAGGTTCAGAGGTCACTGGCTGATCAGAGTAAAAAAGTTAGTAGATTCCAATCTTTGGACAAAAACTATTCTTAAAAGACAAACAGTTATTAAATTTCCTTGCCGTTGGATTTTGTGAGGATGTCTGAGTCCCAGAGAATGCATACTAATAAGGACTTTTTTCATATACAGTTTCACGCATTTATATATGTTTATTTAAATTTCTCTAAATTTAAATTGAATAAGGAAGGCAACAGCATCTCAAGGCACAGACTCATAACTGGAGACCTTCATCCACAAGCTTAGCTAGCTTCATTTTCCATGAGGCCAGGACGCTTGCTGAAACTTTCAGCAGTCCTCAGAAAAGCGGATGAGATACCCTTGGGCTGAATAAGAACTTTCTAGAGAGTGGAAGACTGGTGAAAGTCCAGCTGGAAAAACATATGGCAGCAGAGGCGGAAAGAGTGCTTGATGACCGGGAGCTTTCTAAAAAAATGTCTGAAGGCTCAAGGCAGCCATTACAACCTAAGATCTTACTAAGCATGATGGATGTTCTTATTTCTAGGATTGCCTCCAATTTACCTGGACCACAGCCAACACTGCATCCTCAGGCACCCCATGGGACGGTACATACAGAAGAACAGCATCGCAACATATCCCATCCCTAAGGCCAGGATTTCGTGCCTCCGCCCGCCCCCCACCTCCTTAAAGTGGGGGAAGTTGGGGGGAAGAGTCGATTCTTCTTGGAGCATATGAGATGGTAGCTTGCTGTGTTGTCCTGAAAGAAAACACAGTTTGTAAATCACTGTAGACAGTTTTTTTTTTTAATAATAGATACGTTGGGAGGGAAAATGACTATGGTAAATTCCATTCTCAACCACACATTCACTCAGAGCATTCTTGAGCCACACAGTGACAGACTGAGCTCAAGGAGACAGACTGGCAGTCTGAGTTTCAGACTACAGAACCATTTGGAGGTGATATGTACAGAAAAAATGCAGAGCTTTGAGGTTTTATATCTGTCCTTCCCTGCCCAATGTCATTTCCAAAGTAATGGAAAGGAATATTTTATTTTTTCATGTTAACTCTTCATTATAATCATCTTTTATTGCAGTGACCATTTGTATCTGTTACTGAGAACAGGTATGACTAGCTTTAAGAACATTTCTGCGTGGAATGATGTATTCCTTAGAAAAGAAATCAATTCACAATTACAAAAGGACCCTTTATAAAGTCTATAATTTACCACAGGATTAAAGAAAAGTACAGTTGACCTTGAACAACACAGATTTGAATGGCACAGGTACACGTATACATTGATTTTCTCCCACCTCTGCCAACCCCAAGGCAACGAGACCAACCCCTCCTCCTCCTCCCTCCTCCTCAGCCTTCTCAACATGAAGAGAATGAAGACCTTTATGATGACCTACTTCCACTTAATCAATAGCAAATATATTTTATATTTTCTTCCTTTTTTTTTTTTGGAGACAGTCTCACTGTGTTGCCCAGGCAGTCTCCGCTCACTGTAACCTCCACCTCCCAGGTTCAAGCACCTCTCCTGCCTCAGCCTCCCGAGTAGCTGGGACAACTTGGAATTAGCCAGGCACCCAACACCATGCCTGGCTAATTTTTGTATATTTAGTAGAGACAGGGTTTCACCATGTTGGCCAGCTGGTCTCAAACTCATGACCTCAAGTGATCCGCCCTCCTCGGCCTCCCAAAGTGCTGGTAGTACAGGTGTGAGCCACCACGTCCAGTCTCTCTTCCTTATGATTTTCTTAATACCATTTTCTTTTCTCTAGCTTACTTCTTCTGTAAGAATACAGTATATAATAAGACACATACAAAATATGCACTCATGGACTGTTTATGTTACTTGTAAGACTTCTGATCAACAGGTAGACTATTAGTAATTAAGTTTTTGCAGAATCAAAAGTTAAACACAGATTTTTGAATTCATGGCGGTTGGTACCCTGACCTCCATGTTGTTGGAGTTTAAAAAAATGGAATCAACGTAGACTTGTTAAAGGTCCACACAGTTTGTTTGGAGAGGCAAGCACGCCGACCTCTTTTCATAGATGCCTCAGCGGCGGCATCCGGAATGTAGGCATTGCCGGCACCACTATTCCTCTTCAACAGACAATACTACCTCCCTTTCCGCTCCTCTGATGGATGTTTCACCACTGTTTTACTTAAGCTGCGGTGACAGTACAAGCAGCAATGACTATAGTCACAAAAATCGGGGGCCTACCTTATTACCCGATCATCGTGACAGTTATCACTCCAGTTTTCCCTTTGTCCATGCACACACATTTCCATGGTATGCATTTTCATTAATGGACAGAGAAGGGCCTATAGGTCAATTGCACACACTCTGTGCTGATAAAGAAATGTCATTAACTTTTGATTTTTTTAAAAAAGCAAATTACAGTCCTCTATTCCTGGATTGTGTTTTTCCTCTTGGGTACTCAAATGTTTTTTGTTCAGGAACACGCTTTGCACCCGTGAGCCAAGAGCCAGTGCTGTGAATCTAAGACTACCTGGGCCTAATGAGGAAAGGCTTTGAAACTCTGGCATTTTCTAAATGTTCAGGGGAGAGAAAACAAAGTCACCTCTTCTTAAGAAAAACTTTTCTCCTTAGGGGGTTCCAGGGATGTTGAGATAGATCTGGGCCAGAGACTGGCCAGATGTTTGTTCTTTTGAATGGTGTCCCCACTTCCCCTTTCTGGGGGACCTCAGCCGACTTCTTTTGCACTTCCCCGGCTCTGTTTCACACAATGCTCAGAGCTTCAGATCCCCCTGCTCTGCAGTTACTTCGAGGTTTAGGCTGTGGGAAAGTAACTCAGGCTGTGTGGGGGGGTGCCAGCACTGCTTCTGTTGCTGCGTGCTATGTCAACACACCACTTCTCTGCGCTTCCCTTCCCTCTGTAAATTGATACAACAACAGCAACAACAAAATCCACTGCCAAGCCAGCGTGAGATTTACGAATATGTCCAGAGACCACTCAGTATCAGCCAGCAGATAAAGCTCAGGGCTGAGTCAGAGAGCCTGAGTTCTGATTCCAGCTCTACCACTTTCTTCAGTTGTGTGATCCTAAGCAAGTGACTTAAACCTTCTGTGTCTCAATTTCCCTGTCTGCAAAAAATGGGTCTAAAAACAGTACTTACCGCAGAGGTTGATGCGAGGATTAAATGATGTGCAAAATGCCTTGAACAGTGCATGGTTCATGGCAAGCCCTCGATTCACATTGGCTGTTACGTTAGGTTAGTTCCAGACTCTGCTAAAGCAGGCACTTCTAAAACCAACCAGTTCTGCTGCTGCTCATGGCCAGACTTCAGGATCCTTAGGAACGACCTCTGCTACTTAGCAGTCCTCCACATCCACCGCACCATGGAAGTAGCTATCATCAGAGCTGCCAGTGACTTCCCTGTGACCATCTCCAAGAGGCTCTTAGCGCTCCAATCCTTTCTGAGTCATCTGCCACTTTAGATATCACTCCTTGGCATCTTTTTCCCACTTTGACTCTTAAAGAAATATCCTGTACCTACTGAACTTCTTTCCCTATGTATTTATTTTATGTGTTTGTTCTCTGCCTCCCCACAGCTCCAAACCCCTACTCCACACTGGAAGTGTCAGTACTTGGCACACAGTAGATGCTCAATAAATGTCTGTGGACTGACTTGAACTGTGTTATTGAAGTAGTTCCTCAACTCTGTCCCTTTGTATCATTTTCTTGATATTTGAGCCCTTGCTGCTCTGCCTGGAATCTCTGCTATGATAAGCAAACCCTTAAACATCTTCTGACTTATAGTTCATCTTTTTCCTCCTTTTGAGCCTTGAAATTAATTTAATTTTATTTATATATTTTTTGAAACAGGATCCACTCTGTGGCCCAGGCTGGAATGCAATGGTACAATCATGGCTCCCTACAGCTTTGACCTCCCAGGCTTAGGTGATCCTCCTACCTCAGCCTCCCAGAGTAGCTGGGACTACAGGTGTGCACCGACACACCTAGCTGATTTTTTATGTTTTGTACAGACAGGAGTTTGCCATGTTGCCCAGGCTGGTCTCAAACTCCTGGGCTCAAGCGATCTACCCACCTCAGCCTTCCAAAGTTCTGGGATTACAGGCATGAGCCACCACGTACAGCCTGAAATTCTTTATAATTAAATTAACCTGTTTCAAGTTTCCAATTTGGGGAGGGAGGTATGCTTTTTAAGGTGTAAATTTCACTTTATACAGGAAACAGAAATTAGGTCCCACCATACATCAGAACTACATACTGTTATCCTAAAAATAACTCCTCTTGAGGTGTGTAAGATGCAGATTAACAAGGGAATCATATTCTCTGAGGGGCAGAACCCAACATTTTAATATGCATTTTTAAAATAAAATTAATGTCGTGGGTGTGGTGGCACATGCCTGTAGTCCCAGCTACTCAGGAGGCTGAGGTAGGAGGATCACCTGAGCCCAGGAGTTCGAGGCTGCAGTGAACTATGATAGCACCTCTGCACTCTAGCCTGGGTAACAGAACAAGATGCTCTCTCTAAGAAAATAAAAAATAAATAAAAATAAAATTAATCTCTTAAAGACGGTGAGGTATGATAACTGCTGGTTTGATCTAGCCCTGAATCCCCTTGATAGAACATCTCAGCTCAGGACCACTTCAGCTGAAGAAAGGTTTGACCTGTGAAAATCAAGGACAATTAAAATATTAGCTTATAACATTAGAAAAAGAAGAAGCAGACTTCCCCTTACATGCACACACATACACAGACTCTCTGAAATCAATGACACATAATTTTTAATTATTACACATTGGATTGTTAATTAATACATTACACGTAGGATCGTTCCAACCATCACGTGATCCTGTCATGATTAGGGCTAACTTCTCTGTTACGTGTCGTAGGGGCCATGATACTTTCAGGGATTCATGAAAATGTTTGATTTTAATTTATTTCAGAATCAGGGCCAGGTAGGTGCAGTGGCTCACACCTGTAATCCCAGCACTTTGAGAGGCCAAGGTAGGAGGTTTGCTTGAGCCCGGGAGTTCAAGACCAGTCTGCGCAACATGGCGAAATCTCATCTCTACCAAAAAAAAAAAAAAAATTACAAAAATTAGCATACTGGTGCATGCCTGTAGTCCCAACTACTTGGGAGGCTGAGGTGGGAGAATCACTTGAGCCTGGGAAGCAGAGGTTGCAGTTAGTCAAGATAGCTCCACGGCACTTCAGCCCAGGTGACAAAGTGAGACCCTGTCTCAAAACATACGTAACATCAGAATGAAAAAATATAATAATCACAAGTATGTAAGAACGAGTTTATATAATTTTTAATTTTATTTTTAATGAAGAAAGGAGCCCACAAAGGCAAAAATACCCCCAGCATTTCCAGGCACCACAAGCATCACAGTGAGGCCTAGTGAGGACACTGATTCCACTGAGGTTCATGTTTTCATACCGAGTACTCCTGGACGTTTTCATATTTTAAATTATATATTGCGCAAGACGTAGTCTTTGATTTTCTAGTGTTTTCTATTTACACTAACCCCTCAGAGACCTGATCCATTTCATGGCCTTTGTTTACTGTCTCTATTGTGACGACTCCCAGGTCCCTCTCTTCTCTATTCTTGTGTTGGAGTTCTAATTTTGTACTTCTAACTGCCTGTTGGGTATTTCCACTTGTGTATCTCATTGCTGGCTCAGCCAACAAACCCGTTGCTGAGCTCACCATCTTCCCCTGCTCTTCTGTTTCTCTCTTCAGTTTTCCTGCCTGCTAGAGTTCCTACTAATTCTATGTCATTAATGAGCCAACCATGAGCTTGTCTCCTTCATCCCGTATCTGAGGGCCTGGTTGCGCCTCTGGTCCCATGTCCACTGCCATCCGTATTGGAGTCTCACTGCCTGTCCCTCAGCGGAGCGTCCTTACCTCTCATCGAGTTCCATAGGCAGAGTCCTGATCGACTTCTCTGCATTCCAGCTTCCGCATGCAATACATTCCTGACCCTCCCCAAGTTAATCTTTGCTCTGCTTTCATCATTTTCCTCCTCTGCTCTGTAATGCCTCCACTTCAACCCAAACTCCTCACCCAGTTTATAAAGCTCTGCTCACGTGGTTCCCTCCACTGTAGCCAATGCATCTTCCAACACATCAACACCCACCAGAGGTGATGATTATGGAGCCCCTTCACTCACGAACCTGACTTGCTGCCTTAGTCTTTTGTTCCTTCTCTTTCATTCATTCATTTATTCCGTTTGGGGTAATGACTCTGTCCCAGGCACAGACACCTTAAATGTTCCTCTATTACCTATTCCAACCCTATACAGCTTTCAAAGCTCAGATCAAGTTTCCATCCATGAAGCCCAGGTCTCCCTTCTATCACAAGTCTTTTCCTCTGAACTCCTGGGACGCTTGGAGACACTGTCAAACATTTAGGACTTAAACATGTGATGTGAGATTTCCTGATTGTGTCATTCATGCTGTCCTGTCTGAGTTGTTTGAGTTTCTGCAAAGGTCTTTACGGAAGATCTATCTTTTTACCACTCAGCTGCACCTGGCATCAAGCCCTGACTGGGCTAGTCACGCTAACCCATTGGTCGTTAATCCTCACTATGATTTTTCACGTGTTTACTACAGTATGATCCAGGCATTAGCTACGCTAGGCAGTTTATGAGCTTGTTATTATCCTCCCATTTTTACAGATGAGGAAAGTCAGGCTCAGAGAGGTTAAGTGACTTCTCCAGTTTTACATAGTTTTTAAGTGGCTAAGTGAGAATTTGAATATAGGTCTGACATTATTCAAATATTGTGCTCTTGACCACTTAGCTAAATTAACTTTACTTTCTGATTGATTTGTATATGTTTAAACCTACTCTTTCTCCTCCTAATGTCATTATGTTTGCTTTTGTCTCCTTTATATTTTTTAAGGCCTGCTAGTCTGTCCTTTCAAGACTCTGCACTTATGCTGGGCCCACTAAACCGTCCCAGAACATCACAGTAAATGTTACAGATATTAATTATCTGAGTGAGAATGGTTGTGAGCATTGAGACTCACATGTGGACTCCCCCAGGCAGTACCCTTCTCTCTTGCAAAGTAGCATATTTTATAGATTAAACAAAACTCAAGATTTTTCTAAAAATTTAATAAATGATCAATGGAAACAGAAGTCTGGAACATAAAAGTAGTATTTCAAAATGAACACATTATATGTAAAAGCTCACAACCAGGAATTTCTTCAGCTGGGTTTGCAGCAATGTTATGTCACTAATACTGTGTTTCTCTGTATATGGCCAAACCTGGTTGGGTTTCTGTAACGCCTTAGCATCTGATCATGGGGCACATCTAGAGTGTTAAAAACCCTCCTATAATATTAATACAATCAAATAACAAAAATTAAATTGATTAATCATAGCAACTTCATTCTGAGAATGTTTTGTCAGCTGAAAGTAAATCCTTGAGGTATTTGTGCAGAAGCGTCATTGCAAACAGAATCTGTGGTAGAACTTGTCTTTTGGTTCTAAGAGTGCCATCTTGTTGCTGGCAGATGGCAAGTATCTATTTGCTTGCTAGCTCTTTAGTGGGACTGGTCTCCTGTTTCCACTGTTGCCTCCTGTGACACAAGCAGCCACCTCTCTCCCAAGGTTCTTTCTTGGTAACAGAACCCTAGTTCTTGGCTGGACTCATTGCCCCAGTGGTAGAGGCTGCTGCCTGGTCACATCATGAGCCCAGGCCTTTTTCTTGGGCACAACTAGATGCCATTTCTCAGCCTCCTTTGCAGTTATACGCAGCTGTGTGCTTGAGTTCTGGCCATTAGCGAGTGGAAGTGGTATCTCCCTTTCACTCACACTTCTGTAGTCCTGGCCTACAGAAATGCACAATGGTTCTCTACACTCCTTCTCTTTCCATGGCTTAATGCAGATAAGTACGAAGATCTTGGAAGACAGGTGTTGAAGGTGAAAGAGGCACAAGATAGAAGACACCTGGGTCCTTAGATCCCTGCTTGGAGGAAAACCACCTCCCAATCCAGAACACCATCTTGGATTTTGTGTGAGTGAGAAGTAATCCTGTATCATGTTTAAGCCATTAAGCATATTTTATTTGCTTGTTCTGATAGCTGTAAGTATCTTACGAACATAGACATCATAAGTGAAAGACTATATTTCCTCACCTCCCCCTGCTAAGTATAACCATGTAACTAAGTTCTGGCCGGTGAGATGTAACCAGAAGTGTTTTGTGAGACTTTGAAGAGGATGCTTCAAGGAAGCCGACTTGGACAGGATGGTAAAACTTCTGTCTTCTTTTGCTCTCCCTCTTTTATAGTCCAGAACTCAGACATAATGTCAGGAATTGCTCTGGCCGTCTTGCACCTCTGTGGATGGGAACCATTTTCTAAGACAATGGTCAGGGCGATAGAGGAGACTCGGTTTCTGATGGATGTAGAGCTGTTGGGCCCATCGGGAACCCTTCACCCCTTCCACAATGCTTTTATGTTAGAGGAATGTCTTTCTTGTTCAAGTCACGATTTTATTTCCCATAGAGACACACATTCTTTCCATAGGAGCAAAAGTGATCCGTTTAAGATCTGAATCAAGTTATGCCACTTCTTGGCTATGAATCCCTTCATGACTTCCAGTTTACCTTAGATTTCAATTTATATTTCTACCGTGGCTTATGAAGCCCTGCTTGGTTTGTCTCCTGCCTGCCCCACTGACCCCACCCCAATGACACTGGCCTGCCTTCTGTTCCACTGTAGTGATCAATCACTCACCTCCATGAGGCCCTACTGAAGATGTCACCTTTTCAGAGGTTCTCTGACCTCCCACCTACAGTGGGCTCTCCCAGCTTTCGTCTGTCTCAGCACCCTGTTTATTTCCTACATGGCTCTAATCACAGTCTCTACTCATCTGGTTGATGTATTAATTCATTTTTTATCACTGTTTCAACTAGAATGTAAGCTCCATAAAGCAAAGGTGGTCTCCTGTACAACACAGCACCTGCTGCATAGAAAGTGCTCATTACATTATGGAAAATA
Organism: Ateles fusciceps; assembly: GCA_036589455.1. Taxonomy (NCBI): domain Eukaryota; kingdom Metazoa; phylum Chordata; class Mammalia; order Primates; family Atelidae; genus Ateles; species Ateles fusciceps. The sequence goes on from JAZHEH010002229.1 coordinate 5,145,704, forward strand.
CAGCAAACGTGTATGTACATTTGAATATATATAAACACTATATGTACGTGCATGTGTGCACATATACAGTTGACCTGTGAACCATGCAGGGTTGGGGCGCTGACCCTCCACGCAGTTGAAAATCTGACTTTTAATACAAGTTGGTTTTTGAATTTATAATGTGTGGATTTTTTAAAAAAAACCTGGGGCTGATTATAATGAGAGAAAAAATAGAATTAAAATTTAGCCATTATTAAGATTCCAACAAATCAAATATAAGTCACAGTGAATGCTAACATTTTGAGGTGAAAAAGAAAATTAGAACTGGGGATAGACATAGTGCCTTCCCAGAAAATGGCAATATCTAGCCCATGAGAAAGTTTCTTTCATATTTTTTTCATTGCATGTACTAAAAATACTGATTGCTTATCTTTTTAAAAACATCTAAATCATTATTTGCTCTCTGTTCAAAAATTAGCCAAGTAGAATTTCCTGTTGAAGAAAATTATGATATAAAAATTTTTTAATTACCCTACCGCTTCTTTTTCTGTTTTTTATCTCTGTCAGTTTCTTACCTTTCTTCCTGAAAGAAGGACTCAAGACTCATGTAATACTCTAAAATAGGTACTAACAGGAAGTGTTCCTGGACAATGTCGGTTTGCAAGAGAAACAAAGAATTTATTGTTGACTTGATTACTAGTGCAGAGTAATCAGAAATTCCATGAAAGACTGCAAGTTGACCTCTTTTAAAATTACTTTAAAAAGCTGAGGTTGCTTTGTATTTCTTAATCAGCATCTCAGAACAATGTACATTCTTTTTGTATCATGTCGTGGGCATCTGCGGCTTTGGCTTGATCAACACCCACTTCCTCCTGTGATACCAAGACCCTAGTTTTCTTTTAGAGAACCACCCCTCCCTGACTCTCAGTCCCAGTTTTCTGGTGGGGTTGACTCTTACCCCTAACCCCAGGGGTGGGCATGTGGTCCAAGTCTGGTCCATGAGAATTTTAACATTCTGGTGGTTCAGGAACGAGTATATGTTACACCCTGAACCTATCAGAACCAACACTGTCAGCCCCAGGGGTTATTCTAGAAGTATTGCAAAGGAAAAACGCTCTTCTTGGGTGGTTAAACCTACAGAAAATCAGCCTGGAGCTTCTGGTGGAAATCTTGTCAAAAAATAGTGATTGCTCGCTTGAAAATGAAATCAAGAGAGAGGAAGGCAAAGCTAAAGCCTGGAGAATATTCCTGAAGACATTGTTCGAGGATCTGAAACTACCCCCCGGACTTTTTTTTTCTTTCTTTTAGAGAGAGGGTCTCGTTCTGTTGCCCAGGCTGGAATGCAGTGGTGCAATCTGCAGCCTCACTGCAGCCTTGACTCCTAGGCTCAAATGATTCTCCTGCCTCAGCCTCCCAAGTGGCTGGGACTATAGGCATGCGCTACTGTGCCCAGCGATTTTTTTTTTTTTTTTTTTTTTTTTTTTTTTGAGAGATGAGGTGTTGTTACATTGCCCCGACTGGTCTTCAACTCCTGGCCTCAAGTGATCCTCCCACCTTGGTCTTCCAAAGTAACTGAATTACAGGCATGAGCCACTGTGTTTAGCCTGAGCATTTTCAGGTACATGAACAAATATATTGCCCTTATTTGAGTTTTATTTCTCTCAACTGAAACTGAGAATCTTGACTGTACACTTAATTTGTTACTAAATGAATCAGGATATAAAGATTTTTTTAAAATCACTTCACTACAAAATTATCTGTAATTGAAAGAAAGATGGACATTCCTCCCCCAAAGGAACTCTTACGACTTGTATTCATTTATCAGAAAACACAGTTTCCTTTTGCCTGTACACAATCTAAAGCTTTTGTGGTATACCTGTTCAGTTGCCCAAATGTTCTTATATGCTTCTCTTGTCCTTGCAGCTCATATTAGGTATTATGTTACCAATGAGCAGGAAGTATGATGAATGTGTCTTTAGAACACCCAGTGAAGTGCCACTTGCCACAAGAAGCTAAGTCACAATTTCTGATGGCAAGAAGATGCAAGCATTCTTCCTATAGCTTTGTGCATAAACCTTCCTGCCCCTCTGCTGGGGATCACCTGCAGGGAGAGGAAAACTTCCCTCTCGTGGCTCTTCTTTTCCAGGAAAACTTTAGCTCCTGTTGAGACCAACGCCTTGCCTGGAGAATGCAGAGTGAAGGGATTGGGCCTATCACAATTTTCCATTCATGATGTTGGGTCAAGCAAGGCATCACATAGAATCAATAGAAACAGCACCACACGTGAAGAAGAGCTCAGCTGGAATGAACGAGGGCTCGGTGCGGGTGAGTTACACGGTACAGAGCACAGGGGCTGACTGCTTTGTGCTCTTCCAGGTGGGATCATTACTTGCCAGCCTTCCAGCTGATGCCAGTGGGAACAGCACGACAGGCTGAACTGGATTCTTTATGACTGTGTATTCATTAGGGGGAAAGAGCCCTTCCGATGCAAATGACTGAAATGGAAACAAGATGTGCGCTCTGCTGCCGAAATAAAAGCTCTACCAGGTAGGCCGTTCAGACTCAATTAAGAGTAGTAAAACAGGATCTATCAGGACAGCGGCTGCAGCCCCTGTCACAGAGAATGGACAGTGAGTGGTCCAAATGGGTTGGGGGGCGTGAATGAATGGCACCTGACTTACTGCAGGAGCTCAGCACTTTTACTCTCTTCGCTGCTTCACTGGAACAAGGAGAAAAAGACATTAGGACGAAGGATAATGTGCGACACACACTTAAAGATGAAAGCGAGACGGACACATGCAACGTCACTTATTGGAAGGTCCACTTTAGGCTGCTGTGTCCTCTCTCCCTGAAAACATGTTCCACGTTGTTCTGACCATCTGCAGCCCACTCTGGAGCTCGAGGAACCTTGGTCTTTCTGCTTTATTTTGAGCACAGCCATATGAAACTGCAGTCTATGTCCCAAGGTCCCAGCTAAATCTTTTTTTCTTTGACTCTGTGAATCTGTCAGTAGGAACTTCCATCCAGGTTCCTGAAATGTGGGAATATATTTGGTGACTCTGTTTTACATACTATTAAATTATTTTGCATAAATTTTTCAGAATGTGTTTTGTATAACCTAGAAGACCAAGCAGGGGGTGAAAGTAAAGTAAGCTAGGAAAGTAGGCCATAAGGGGTAAAGTACTTTTACTGTCTCTGCTGAGAAAGGGTTTGGATGAATCAAATCCCTGTGTTATGCCTGGAACTGAACCCTCTAGAAAGCTCTGTTGATGACCTAACCCACGGTACCTGTGAATGTGACCTGACTTGAAAATATGATCTTATAGATGTAATCAAGCAAAAATGAGGTAATACTGAATTAGGGTGAGCCTCAGCAAACATGACTGGTGTCTTCATGAGAAGAGAGAAAGAGACATAAGGAGAACACGGTGTGATAATTGAGACAGATATTGGAATGATGCATCTACAAGCCAAAAAATGTCAAGGGCTGTGAGCCACACCAGAAGCTAAGAGAAAGGCACGGGACAGATACTCCCCCCAGAGCCATCAGAAAGAACATGACCCTGGCCACACCTTGATTTTGGACTTCTAGCCTCCAGAATTGTGAGAATAAATTTGTGTTGCTTTAAGCCACCCAGTTTGTGGTAATTTTTTATGACCGTTCTAAGAAACTGATCAACCCTGCTGAAGAGTAAATGTGTAACGCTGCAAAACTCACTACATGGATGAAAAGGCTGACATGTTCCAAAGAGTCATAACGAACTGTGCCATCATCTGCACAGCAAGTGCAGCACTCCAGCAACTCAAGGTAGATCCTGGAGACGTGGCAGGACAGACGTGTCCACCACACTAGGAGCACTTTCAGGATGGCTGTCATGCCTTGTTCTCCTCCGCATCCCTCCCTCTGTGCCTGAAAACCAGAAATGCTCAATTAAATGTTGAAAATGTGAATGAATTCATGAGAAAACTATTTCAGATGAGTGATTAATGTTATTTTATGATGTCATGTGAGTCCTTATCATCACCTTCCACGAAGACGTAACTGACAAAGACATCCAATTTGATGCTTTCATTGGAGAAACCCACCCTTGGCCATTGAAAGGCACAACTTTGGGTTTCTTTGAGATTTAATCTGGTCCTTGGAGTCCCAAATGGCAGATGTGACCCATAACAGCTTTTTATAAATCTTCAAATCCCACTGACACTGGGATTCTGGCCCTCAGATGTGGCCATGGTTTTTTGACTTACAGGGCAAGACATGTTACTTTCCACTTAAAATCAGCCCACCCAAAGTGTTAGCCTGCTGTTTCATACATGAATCCATCTTAAATGCCTCTGAGTCTCCAGATGAAGGGTGCTGCCATCAGCAGCAGCTAATAAATGAAATAATACCATATATAAAATCACCCACATTGGTCTCCTGGAGGTAAAGAGAGCACAGGGGCGTTTCATTTACTGAAAGGCCAGAATTGCGATACCTGTAAATGTTGAATGTGAATGTGTTTTATAAAGTGTAAAGGGCTATAAAGCAGTTGGTTATTATGTTTATTATTGCTCCTGCTCTGTACACTTGATCAAATGACAAACCCAAAGACTCACTTCTCTGGGCTCCAGTCTCCTTACTCAAATGAGGGAATTATGTTTAATATCCCAAGGTCTCAGCTAAATCTTTTTTTTTTCTTTGACTCTATGAATCTGTCAGCAGGAACTTCCTTCCAGGTTCCTGAAATGTGGGAATATATTTGGTGACTCTGTTTTATATAATATTAAATTATTTTGCATAAATTTTTCAGAATATGTTTTGTATAATATAGAAGACGAAGGGGAAAAAAGTAAAGTAAGCTAGGAAAATAGGCCATAAGAAAGTATAAGGAGAAACACTGAAGAAAATCCACCTATTATAATAATTAAAATTCAATTTATCTGGAAACGGGAGGAGAGTATTTATGATTAACATGAATATAGTCTGTGCTTATTGCAAAGCAAGTTTTCAGAAAAAAAAGGGCAACATCTATGATTTTAATCATCAGATTAAATGTAATTAGAAATCGCTGCTGCCTTCTAAACAGCAAACTTAGTATTTTACTACATGAAAGAAACAATTGAAATACTCCTAATTTCAAGTTATCGTTGCATATAATGGAACACTATACATAAAAATGATCCTCATTGAGTTTCTTGGATTCAACAACTTTTTCTGTGGTTAAAAATGTCCCCTTGAGTTTCCTGAAATCTGCTAGAATGCTGGAAAGAGCTGTGCAAAAATACCTCCAAAGGGTCAGGAAGTAATTTAGGATTTTTAATTCAATGGAATCAATCTTTCTTGTGTATTTTTACTTACTTTTTTAGACAATAGGCCGATAATTGTAGGGTGTATTCTAGCCTTGAAACCAACTCCCTGCAGAGCAATTCCTGTTTCTACAAAGGGTATATCAGGATGCACGGGACCCCCAGGATTGCCGGCCCCACATGTGAGGGGAAGCAACACAGACCATCAATAACAGAAACCTCTCTAGGTGAGTTCTCCTGAGATACAGGGAAAAACATGATCAGCAGCACGAACAACCCTAAAGATGAAAAATAGGCTTACTAGCCTGGGCTGGAGGAAAGGAGGCATTAGGGCTAAAAACAGAGAACCAAATGTGTCATTTCTCTCCATAACCTCCTTTTGATCTCAAATACCATGTGTTCTCACTTATAAGTGGGAGCTAAAGAATAGGTACACTTGGGTATGAAGATGGAAATCATAGACACTGGGGGACTCCAAAGTGGGGGGAGAATGGGAGAGAGGCAGGAATTCAAAAATTACCTGTTAGGTACTATGTTCACTATCTTTTTTTTTTTTTTTTTTTTTTTTGAGACGGAGTCTTGCTCTGTCACCTAGCCTGGAGTGCAATGGTGCAATCTCTGCTCACTGCAACCTCCGCCTCCCAGGTTCAAGTGATTCTGCTGCCTCAGCCTCCTAAGTAGCCAGGACTACAGGTGCACACCACCACGCCCAGCTAATTTTTGTATTTTTAATAGAGATGGAGTTTCACCATGTTGGTCAGGCTGATCTCGAACTCCTGACCTCAAGTGATCCACCTGCCTCGGCCTCCCAAAGTGCTGGGATAACACATGTGAGCCACTGTGCCAGGCCTATGTTCACTATCTGGGTAGCAGATACACTAGAAGCCCAATCCCACTATCATGCAATATGCTCATGTAACAAACATGCATATATGTACCCCCTAAATCTAAAATAAAATAAAACAGAGATGCAGAAAAAAAAATTTTTTTAATGTTTTGAGAAATGTATAACAAGAGCCATAAAAGTGTTTATATTCCCTTGTCCTAGTAATTCTGCTTGTAGATATTTATCTTAACAAAATAAACAGAAGTGTGTAGAATGATTTATGGATAAGCATGTTCACTGAAGCATTCCTCATACCATATGAAAATTTGGGGAAAAAACCCAATATACAAAAATGAGGAAACAGTTAATCATAATCATAATCCGTTCGGATGACAGAATGCTGTGTAGATATGTAAAAATCACATTTTCAAAGGTGGTTGTTGATCAGTGAAAATGCCCAATCTATAACATTCTGTGAAAAAGACAGATACACAGCCATATATTCCATACAGTTATAATTTTAAATATGTATGAACGTGTGTGTATATATATGTTTTAAAAAGTGGAAAAGAAATACACTAAAATGTTAACTCATTTTCTCTAAGTAGCAGGATTATGAGATTACAGGTGATGATTTCTGGTTCTTTATATTTTTTATTATTTTAAGATTTTTCTACAATGAGTCTCTATTGCTTTTAATATCAGAAATCTCAATAATTTGGAAGGTTATGGGATTTATATGCATTGCTTTAAAATGGCGAATGTTCTCCCTAAATCAGAAATGTGGACATCATGTTTTGTCTTTGCTGTAGTGAGGTGGAGTATTATGATTAAACAGTGTATTTTCAAGCATTAATGACTCAAAGAGCGGGTACTTACAGAGCACTTACTCTTTCCAAAGTGTTGCCCTCTGATTTTATGCCCAAGAGCCAGGATACCACAAAAAGCAACAATGCCAGGTCTGCAAGGTGAAGGCAAGAAGCTCCTGTTCTAGGCACTTGTGACTGTCCTGTAACACTAAAGAATGAATCATTTCCAAAGGTTTGGCAAACTCGCCAAACTCACTCCCAAGGAGTCTAACCTTTGCCCAAGTATCTAGGATTCAGGCCCAGCTGCTTGGCCTGGTCTCACTGACGTGTAGAGGCAAAGCATTTGCAGGTTCCTATCATGACCTCGTGGCCGCTTTTTTGTCTCATAAGGAAGTTGTGTGAGTTGAAGAGGCTTGGTGTTGTATATGGTTGTGCAGCTTAGTGCTTTCTTAGCATTCTGTTTAAGTGCTGACAACTTGATATTTTGATCAATGGTGCTGTATTTCTCCATATGTTAGGTTGACAGGCTAATAATTTCAGAAGTCAATTTCTTTCTCTCTCTCTCTTCTCTTGGTTTACAGATATCTATTTTCCAATTCCCTTACGTGCATTTTGTAAATATCTCAAAATAGTAGAAGGCAGGGCCTCTGGGATCACTGGGCCCAGTCTCCATATAATTGGATCCTTAGGGCTTGCTGTATCTTTAAAGAAACTGAGGCCACCTTCTGTCACCAAGAAGTAAGCACCTGTTGTGTGACGGATGGAGATCTGTGTGCAGAGCACATTGCCCAGGGCAGGTATGATTCGATTACAGGCAGCCTCTAGATGGATAAGAAAAGTTGGGATCAGGTTGTAAACATTTTGCTCACTGTAACAGAGAGCCCTCGGTGAACAGGGAAGTGTCTAGACAGGGTGATTGACTGCAGCAGAAGCTGCCCAGGGACGCACCTCCTTCCCACATGGCCTTTCCAGCCCCGACTCTGAGTTGCATGTGAGTCACTCCGACAGGCCATCTGCCAATTATTAAGCGACATCAGTGGGCCCAGCAATTCCATTCTGTGTAGAGCAAAGATCCCCCACACATTCCAGGTCTATGCCATCAAAGCGACTATTTTTCTCAACCCATCCCTTCCCCTTGAGAAAATGGGGGTCATTTATTTCCAGGGATCACTATTTATACTCCATTGGCAGATAGTGGAGCCCAATGGTTAATAAGCAACCTTGTTTTAAATCTCATCTCTGTTGTTTGCAAGCTATGTGTCTTTCAGAAACTTTACTTAAATTTCTTGAGCCTCAGTTTCCTCACGGGGTATGGTCAAGTGATAATTACGTATTTGCACTTTAACCCCGTACCTGGCTGATAGCAACCCCTCAGAGAAGAATTAACTTACAGTTTTTATACGTTCCTCCAGTACAATGTTTCTAACATACAAGGGGCGTATGTTGTGTATTGTGAATGGGAAGAAGGAAGGATGCAGTTGGGAAGGCTTGCAGTCAGCATTGCTGCAGTCAAACTTTCCTTAGGAAGATCTGGATGAGCCAACATTTCTTACATATCATATGTGGAGGTGAGTTAGGTTTTTCTTTCAGCCCTTCAATCACTTGAAAGAGCATTTGGTGATAATGAGTAGGTTTTGAAGTCTGTGAACTAAACTAAAGTAAAAATAAAAGTGACGATGAAATTTTGTTTGTACCTTCAGGGGAACTAACTTCCTTTACCCTCTCACTATGTTTGTTCTAACATATCATCTCCTAACAATTCCCTCTGTTCGTTTTTTCTCCTCATTTCTTCTCCTTTCAAGTAACAGTATTTTTTAACAATCGTTCAGCTCTTCAGAAACTTAAAAATCAGATGATCCGTAAAAGCTAGAAACTAATATTGATCACATGATGTATAATAACTCCACATCTATACACTGGCAAATGGTGGCACAAACAAAGAATCTCAACTTGCTTTGTAGTCATTCTGGATTGCTGAATTCTGGGCAAGTGAGAACTGGTCCTTCAAAGCACCAAAAGAAAGAAAGAAAGGAGGTGGGCAGAGAGGGAGGGAGGGAAGGAGGGAAGGAGAAACAAACAGAAAGGAAGGAAGGAAGGGAGGGGGAAAAGAGATTTTGGGCAGAAAACTTTCTAAAATGTAATTCAACCTTCTCTGCTTTCTTAAAGAGTGGAGGAACTTCTTTTTTAAAATTTTTTTCATCTTAAAGTAATCATAAAAGGAACCACTTTCACTGTTGTTGGATGAAAAAAAATGGGCTTAGGCCATTGAGAGAGAGAGAAAGAGAAAGAGAGAGAGGAATATTTGCCGGCACACTGAGAGGTCCCAAATTACTGTGCCCTTTGGAATTCTTGTGCCTGTCTGTTTTTCACACTTTTCCGCTGCTCCCTTCTCTGGGTGGTTAGCAGTTATTTCTTGTTAGTGTGTAAGGCTATGCAAAGCCTTCTCCCTACTGCTGATTTTCTATTTCTGAATTGCCGTGGACATGGAGAAACTCACACTGGTTAGGGATATGTGTACAATAAACATGGATGTTTTCTAAGTCAGGGACCGGGGCCTGCTGCTTCTATGAGAGAAGTATAAGAAAAGCATTTCTCAAGTATTGTTTTTATTTTTAACAAATTCATTGTTTCTAAGCTATTTTCTAGATATGTGAGTTTAGCAATGGCTCAGTTCTATGTAAATGAAAATATATATAAAGTATTGTCAACCTACCGGCCCCACCCCCTGGCAGAGATTGGTAACTCAAATGCTTACATTCAGATGATATATTTCTTCCTTGCCCTGAAGTTTTGAAAATTTTAATAGCTCCACGGATTGAACCAACAGGAGAGAAAAATATTTCAAGTCTCTTTTAGTAGTTTTTACGCTCATAAAAATGTTCCCAGTGTATCAAAGGCAAGTTTGATCTCAAAGAAGTGATATCCTCCAAAATCTATCTCAGGTACCATCTCCCTACTGAAGACACTTTCCTTTTTTCCAAATTGGTTTATAAAACTCATCTTCCAAGTGGGCAAAGGACGTGAATAGACACATCTCAAAAGAATACATACAAGTGGCCAACAAACATTTGAGAAAATACTCAATATCACTTCTCATCAAAGAAATGCAAATTAGAACCACAATGATGGCATCTACACCAGTCAGAATGGCTACTAAAAAGTCAAGAAATTGGCCAGGCACAGTGGCTCACGCCTGTAATCCCAGCACTTTGGGAGGCCGAAGTGGGCAGACCACGAGGTTAAGAGATCAAGACCATCCTGGCCAACATGGTGAAACACCGTCTCTACTAAAAATACAAAAATTAGCTGGGCGTGGTGGTGTGCGCCTGTAGTTCCAGCTACTAGGGAGGCTGAGGTGGAAGAATCGCTTGAACCCAGGAGGCGGAGGTTGCAGTGAGCCAAGATTGCACCACTGCACTCCAGCCTGGCGACACAGCAAGACTCTGTCTCAAAAAAAAAAAAAAAAAAAAAGTCAAGAAATTACAGATGCTGACAAAGATGTGTAGAAAAAGGAATGCTTATATACTGTTATTGGGAATGTAAAATAGTTCAATCCCTGTGGAAAATAGTATGGAGATTTCTCAAAGAACTAAAAATAGAACTACCATTTGATCCAGAAATCTCACTGCTGGGTAACTACTCAAAGGAAAAGAAATCATTCTATCGAAAGACACCTGCACTCAGATGTGTATTGCTGCACTAGTCACAATAGCAAAGTCATGGAATCAACCTAAGTGCCCATTCATGGTGGGCTGGATAAAGAAAATGTGATACATATACGCCATGGAATACTATGCAGCCCTAAAAAGAATCAAACCATGGCCTTTGCAACAACATGGATGCAGTTGGAGGCCATTATCCTAAGTGAATTAACGTAGAAACGGAAAGCCAACTTTTGTATATTTTTACTTATAAATGGGAGCTAAACAATGGGCATATGTGGACATAAAGACACAAACAGTAGACACTGGGGATTCCAGAATAGAAGAGGAAGGAAGTGGGGTACGGGCTAAAACTGCCTATTGGATACTATGTTCACGATTGGGGTGATGGACTCAATAGCAGCCCAAAGCCCGGCGTTACACAATATACCCTTCTAACCCACCTCCACAAATACACCCTGAGTCTAAAATTTTTTTTAATTTAATTTTTAGAAACTTAATTTCCATGCCTGGTCATTTCTGTTTGCAATTCTGTTGGTCAAAACTGCTATCTAGGCAGTTGCCAGTCCTTCGGGATTTCCAAGCAGAAACTGTAACGAGAACTAAAAACCAGTGGGCTGGGAGCTCTAAGTCCCCAAACACCTTCACAGTCAGCCATGTGACGTTCCTGATTTACGAACCACAAGCAGAGGCAAGCTGCGGGGTCTGCTGGATCAGAGCAGATTGCAGCCAGGCTGGCCTTCCTGAAAGATCCACACACTGGTCCCTGGACCCTGGGATGCCCCTACTCCCTCGACTCTGTTTATGTTCCCTGTCACACACTGAACAATCATGTGGCACACTTCACAGTCAGCAAGTTTATCTTGAGTTAAAATTTGACCAGTAGAAACCAAGTTGTGTTTACCCCCATTCTGTAGCAAGTCATGCGCAAATTGTACCTGTGAACATTTTTCAGCACACATTCTGTACTCCCTCCATAGTTCTCATGGCAGTGAATGCTGTGGGGAAAGCCAGCAAGTGTGAAATCTTTGGCAAATGTTAAAATCCTCTCCAGAAATGGTTCGCAATCACTGCCATCAGGGTGCATGCGTCATGACCATCCTCATCGTCAGAGCACAGTCATTGAGTTGAGTCATCTCTCTTCCTATAAATGCAAAGTCAACCCAGTAGCCCCCTCTCCCGAACAGATGAGAAACTCTGAATGCTGTGACAAATACTTTCTCACTGCAATAAGAATACTCTACACTTAGACTTTCTTTTGTTAGAATTTAAAAGAATTTTATAGACTGGATTTCAAAACACTTTCCAGCTGTTTTATTTCCTATTTATGCATTGGTCACAATGTGTTAAGCAGTATTCTAAGTGCTTTCAAACGTTATTAATTCATTTATTCCTCCTGACAACTTTGCGAGACAAGTACCATTACCCCATTTTACAGATCTGCAAACTGAGGCAAAAGAGATTAAGTAATTTGTCCAAGGTTACATACATTGCCAGTCAGTGGTAGAGCCAGTGAGTTGAACCCAGGCCCAGACGAGAGCAAGTATATACCCATTTTCCATGCTGTCTTACTATGTAAAATGTAAGTATTGGCAATACTATCTCTCTCTCTCTCTCTCTCTCTCTTTTTTTTTGCAGATAAATTGAAGAGAAGCTGATTTTTAAAAATATTTACTATATGAATTTGCTAGGGCTATCAAAACAAAGTACCCTAGACTGAGTGACTTAAACAATATAAATTTATTTTCTCACAATTCTAGAGTCCAGATGTCTGAGCTCAAGGTGCCATCAGGATTGGTTTCTCCTGAGGGCTTTCTCTTTGGCTGATAGACAGCCGCCTTCACCGGTTCACTGTACATGGTTGAGTGCACCTATATCCTCATTTCCTCTTCTTAAAAAACATCAGTCATGTAGGGTAAGGGCACGCAGTAATGACCACATTTGAACTTACCTCTTTAAGAACCTGTCTCCAAATAGAGTCCCATTCTGAGGTAGTGGGGTTAGGGGTTCAACATATGAATTTAGGGGGGACACGATTCACTGTAACATCTACCACACAGTCGTAATATGCTAGCTATTATATGAAACGTCAAAATGTTGAGCTCCAAATTCCTGAAGAAGGCACAATATTCATTGTGGACATTTATTTTTGTTTTCTTTGGTTTTTTTTTTTTTTTTTTTTTTTTTTGAAACAAGAGTTTTCCTCTGTCGCCAGGAGCCAGGCTGGAGTGCAATGGCGAAATCTCGGCTCACTGCAATCTCCGCCTCCTGGGTTCAAGCAATTCTCCTGCCTCAGCCTCCTGAGTAGCTGGGACTACAGGCGCATGTCACCACGCCCAGCTAATTTTTGTATTTTTTGTTTTTTTAAGTAGAGACAGGGTTTCACCATGTTGGCCAGGATGGTCTCGATCTCTTGACCTCGTGATCCGCCTGCCTCGGCCTCCCAAAGTGCTGGGATTACAGGCGTGAGCCACCACGCCCAGCCATGGACATTTATTTCAATGACAAAGTTGACACAGCTCTTGTTTCTTTCCTGGATGGTTGGCTTGACCACGCTCTCCAATTTGAAGTGGGTACGATGACACCGAGGCGTAGTGCTTACCATTGTTTTACCTTGACTTCCTCACTCCATATGCCAGGTGTGAGAAACTATTCATCTGTCTCTATCACCTATGTTTCAACTCTCTCTCTCTCTCTATCATCTACCTTTCATCCATGTATCTATCTATGTATCTATATATCTAACTATATGTCAATCAGTCATCTCCATGAACCGCAAATTAAGGAGTGAAGTAGTCATCTCGTTAGTATGTGTGTCTTGGGCATGTCTTTAAAAAGACTCCATTTTAGCTTTCTCATTATAAAGTGTGTCTTTTAAGCCAACTGTAGAAAGTGTGACTTAGTATAAAGGGAAAGAACTTTACGGCAGGAAATCTAAGGTAAGCCATCTTTTATGACTAGAAGTAAATCCCTGGGTACAGGGAAAAATCAGAGATGTGGAAATAATAGGTGTGTGTATATGTAAGTATGAGATATTCATCTCACAGCGCCTGTCCTGTAGAGGGTGATTTAAAATATTAAAGGAAGGAAAATGGTATCCTGTCCCAGTTTTTTCCCCAACAAATGGCATAAACAGATACCTGCAATGATTTAGGTCCCTACAATGATTAAGCACATGTAACACTGTAATTTTACTTCTCATATAAAAGCAAATATCCTGTCTCTCCTACTTCTAATTCTAATTCCCCAAGTACAGCGTGTCCTTCTTAACTCTGTTCATCACTTCTGCAATTACTGTGAATGTGGAAGTGCTATTTAAACAAATTTTAGAGCATTACACGAGTGTTAGCATGAATGTTAGCCACTCCTTTCCCTTCTTTTGGTTTTGAATCCCAGGAAACTAAAAACAAAATTGGACACTAGTGAAATGAAGCTGCCAGCATAATGCTGAATAAATTACTAGTGTTAACCCTAGTGTTGTAATAATGAGGTTCAGCATTTGTTTTTTAAAATTTCAAAATCTGTGATCTTTAACAGATGTTGGGCTTAGTTCAGTGTCCTTCACAGTGATGACTTTCCTTTCCTGTAGGTTATGTGTGCCATGATTGAGGATCTGCCTGTGTTCTACCCTTCAATGAAAGGACAGAAATGTAGATCCAGAAAAAAATGTGCCAGTAAGTTCCTCACTATTTTGGAAATTGCCAAGTGGTTACTGTAGTGGATTATAGTATTGTTTGCAATTATTTGTCCTTCCTTTTTTAAAACGATTATACATCCCTGCCTTAGACCCCTTATAGGTAAGTGTATTTCTCTGACTCCCTGTCAGGCTTGGTCATGTGATCTTCATTGGCCAATGACATGTGAGTAGACAAGGTCTATGCCACTTAGGAGCAGAAGCTTTAAATGTGATCGTGTGGTTCCACTTGGTCTCTTGCTCTCTGCCCTCTTCCAGGAGAAAAGAATTTCCCAGATAGGAGCTGCTCCTTCAGCTGCATCCTGGGATGAGAAAACACCTGGGACAGAGCCACAGCAGACTCATAGCCTGCATGTCTCCTGAGCAAGAAATAAATTGATGATGTAAGCAACTGAGGTTTTGGGGGATTGTTTGTTATGCAGTGAAGCTAACTAATACAGTTACACAAGACTTTGCTGAGATTTGCATGGATAAAACAAGGGAGGATGTGAGTGCAAGAAGATGTTATATTTCCAACTGGTAAGGGCCAGTTTATAAACATGAAAGAACACGTAGCTTACGTAACGTAACATTCGTTGGAGAATATGCCCTAGAAAATCATGATATCACAGATATACACTAAATATCTGAAGGCAATTAAGGAGAAAACATTTCCAGCAGATGAGTTATTTAATATAGACAGAGCTTGTTTCAGAATTGGTATCGTCCTGAATATCTGGTTTGTGTAGACATTTTTACATATATATGTGTGCAATTGCGCATAGTATCATTTTAAATTTTTGTTCTCTAAACCCCGTTTTTAATGAGTACTTGATCTCGCCCACTAAGGTTCTGCTAATATTTTTCTGAAGTGTATGATGGGTTACAGATGATAGCTCTGCACGCCAGTAGGTTTCGTGATAAGTGTTATTGAGTGTAAATATTACAAGGAGAAAACTGGAGCACCATGATAAAACTGAGCTTAGAATAGTACCTGGTATAGATTAGATGCTAACAAATACTTATTCATCGACTGAATACATTATAATACTGTAGAGTTTAGGTAAGATAAAGGGTAACCTTTATCCTGAGGTTTCTTTGCTGTTTATTTAATTATGAATTCTCTCCCTTCTCATTCTGTAAAGACTCTGGGTCAACGCGTTCTGGAGGATGTGCCTCATACAACTTATTTTCTTCTTCTTTGTTTTTCTACACAGAAAGTGGGAATCGTAAGAGTGAGAAGAAAAGGTTTAAAATGTTTGGAGAACTTTAGCGTTTTGTAATGATATTCCCTTGCCCCTTTCCCTGCTTGTGGAGTATTTGTGGCTTATTGCTGTTGTTTCTGTGGTTGATGTAAAGTCCACTCCGGCGGCTCCTGTTCTGCTCTCTACCTTACGATGTGCTGGCCACGTCGAGGAGCAGAAGACCCATTCATAGTCTCGAAAGCTGTGTTGGAGGACAGTGAATGGAGAGAATGCAGTCTTGGAAATTTGGAAATAGGTGGGATCCAGAGAGACCCCCAATATAGCATTTGCTTATTGGTCATAAAATAGTTGTTGAATGCATGAATACATACTCTTTGAAATGGTAGAGATGCTTGTACAAAGAGCAGCTGCACACCTGGCGAGGACAGCAATGCTTGTGTGTGTCCTGGCTGTGTGCCTGTGCCACAGTTAAGTCTCCTAGGAACCCGGAGTATCACCACATTGTGCCAAACCGGATCTCATGACGGTGGCAAGAAGTTTAGTTTCCTGCCGCACCTAAGTGAGGGTACACCTGGTGTTAGTAAACTTCATAAATATAACATTTTAAGTATTAAATAGATTTTAATTAGATACATTATATATTTCTGAAATTAAATAATTAACAATAATAAACCTCCTCATTTACCTTCAAATATTGAGGTAGTGAGAGAAGAGTAATCATTTAGGTTTATGCCTTTCTGGGTATCAGTATTTAAGAGTGCTCAGGAATGGCTGAAGTTGTCTTTTCTCTGTCTGAACCTCCTCCACTAATTTGTGTGCTCTGGAAAGGCAGAAGCTATACCTGCCTGGTTCACTGCTGGGTCCTCTGTTACTACCTGGGTTCCCATCTTGTTATAGGCACTAGTACAGACTCGATGAGTGCTCGATGAGCTGTACTGAGAGAGCCCAAAGCCGCGACAGGGCCAGCCCATATCACTGCTTGGCAGGAGCCGCTCCTAAGTCAGTGTTGCCCTGGGGGAGTCTGAGAAAACACCTACGTGGATAAACTAGTGCATTTCTGGCCAAAGGACCTCACTGAAACATCACTATAAATTAGTTGCAGAAAAAGAGTACTTCAGTTGACTCACGCTTGTAATCTCAGCAGTTTGAGACGCCGAGGCAGGCGGATCACTTGAGGTCAGGAGTTCAAGACTAGCCTGGCCAACATAGCAAAACCCTGGCTCTACTAAAAATACAAAAATTAGCCTGGCATGTGCCTGTAGTTCCAGTTACTTGGGAGGCTGAGACAGACGAATAGCTTGAGCTCAGGAAGTGGAGGTTGCGGTGAGTGGAAATCACACCAATTCACTCCAGCCTGGGTGACAGAGCAAGACGCTGTCTCAAAAAAAAAGGAAAAAAAAAAACCACTTGATATTTAATGTTAAACATGGACAGACATCTATAATATTAATAAGACCTTTCATTTGTTGAGCAATACTGTATTATGCTATGTTTAAAACACTGACATTAATTCATTTAATGCTCACAACCACTCTATGAGGTGCTGTGGTAGGCAGCCTCTGCAATGGTCCCTGTTGAGCCTCACCTCCTGGCATTCACTTCCTTCTATAATCCCTTCTCCTCGAATGTGGACTGGATTCATGTACTTGCCTTGAATGAGCAGAGTCTGTCAAAGTAACAGGACGTCCCCCGTCAAGATCAGGATATAAAAAGTCTGTGGCTTCTGTCTTTGGTGCTCCAGTTGCCGTGCCTGTGAGCTGCCCTGTAGAGAGGTCTATGTGACAAAGCACTGAGGGAGACCCCCAGCCAACAGCCAGTGAGGAAGTGAAACTCTCAGTCCAACAGACTGCAAGGGATGGAATCCTGTTGACAACCACGTGCATGGACTTGAAAGAGGATCCCACCCTAGTCACACCTCAGATGGGGCTGCAGCCTCAGACAGTAGTTGGACTGCAACCTCGTGAGATACTTTGAACCAGAAGCTCCTGGCTGAGTTGTGCCTGGCTTCATAACCCAGAGAAGTTGCAGCTAATACACGTTTATTTGTTCAAGCTGCTAAGTTTTGGGGTCATTTATCATACATCAATAGATAACTGACATAGGCAGGTACTGGTATTATTTACATTTTTCAGAAGAGGAAACTGAGGTTTAGAGAGGATAAGAAATGATGGAGCCAGGATGTGGACCTTCTAATATGACTCCAGGGGCTGCACAGTTGAGAACTAGAATCAGTTTTGGATAGTGTTAAGCACATTACGGTTGTTCAGTCCAGGTTGGTACTGTGCAGAAACTTCGTGCTTCCAGACTTTAGAAGAGCTAGTATGAGCAGACAAAAGGATGGTTTCCTCCCAAGCAAGGTCAAGATTTTAAAAGAAACACGAGAAAAAAATTATAGATCATGCAGGCAATGATAGAGCATTAACATTCCATTTCTAACAAAGATGATCTTAGTATCAGACTTCTCCAGAGAGACAAAACCAATAGGAGATAGATGGACGGAAAGATAGATAGATTAGATAGATATGTAGATAGATAGACAGATGATAGATAGATAGATGGACAGATAGATAGATGGATAGGTTAGATAGATAGATAGATGATAGATAGATGATAGATGGATAGATTAATAGATAGATGATAGATGGATAGATAGATGTTAGATAGATAGATAGATAGATGGATAGGCAGGCAGACAGATAGACAGACAAGGGAGGATTATCAGGGGAACTCGCTCGTGTGATTAAGGAGGCAGAGAAGTCCCACGACAGGCCGTCTGCACACTGCATGCCCATAGTGTGCCTCAGTTAAAGTCCAAAAGATTCAGAACCAAAGAAGCCAGTGGTGCAACTCTCAGTCTGAGGCCAAAGGCCTGAGAACCAAGGGTGTCCTGGAGTCTAAACGCTGAAGAGCCTGCAGTTCTGCTATCCAAGCGCAGCAGAAGCAGGGTGTCCCAGGTCTAGGAGAGAGAAAGAAAGAATTCTCCTTTCCTCTGCTTTGTTGTTCTGTGTGGGCCCCCAGCTGATTGGATGGTGCCTGCCTGCATTGAGGGTAGATCTTTCCCACTCGGTCCACTGACTCACGTGCCAGTCTCCTCTGGAAACACCCTCACAGACACACCCAGATCTGAGGCTTTACCCGCTCTCTAGGTATTCCTTAACCCACTTAAGACCTAAAATCAACTATCACAGCTTCCCTGCCTTCCAGTCCACCACTCAAAAATAACCACTCTCAGCACTTCCTTCTGTTCTCTCTTCCCTCAAAAGTAGGCAAAGCACAGCAAATGTGGATGTACATTTGCATCTATAAAAATATTGTGTGTGTGTGTGTGTGTGGGTGTGTGTGTGTGGTGTGTGTGTGGTGTGTGTGTGGTGTGTGTGTGGTGTGTATGTGTGTGTGTGTGTGTGGTGTGTGTGTGTGGTGTGTGTGTGTGGTGTGTGTGTGTGTGGTGTGTGTGTGTGGTGTGTGTGTGCGTGTGTGTGGTGTGTGTGTGTGTGTGTGTGGTGTGTGTGGTGTGTGTGTGTGGTGTGTATGTGTGTGTGTGGTGTGTGTGTGTGGTGTGTGTGTGGTGTGTGTGTGGTGTGTGTGTGGGGGGGTGTGTGTGTGGTGTGTGTGTGGTGTGTGGTGTGTGGTGTGTGTGTGTGGTGTGTGTGTGTGCGTGTGGTGTGTGTGTGTGTGTGGTGTGTGTGGTGTGTGAGGTGTGTGGGTGTGTGGGTGTGTGGGGTTGTGTGTGGGTGTGTGTGGTGTGTGTGTGTGTGTGTGGTGTGTGTGTGGTGTGTGTGTAGTGTGTGTGGTGTGTGTGTGTGGTGTGTGTGTGGTGTGTGGTGTGTGTGTGTGGTGTGTGGTGTGTGGGGGTGTGTGTGTGGGGGTGTGTGGGGTGTGTGTGGTGTGTGTGTGTGTGTGTGGTGTGTGTGTGGTGTGTGTGTGGGTGTGTGTGTGTGGTGTGTGTGTGGTGTGTGTGTGTGGTGTGTGTGGTGTGTGTGTGTGGTGTGTGTGTGGTGTGTGTGTGGTGTGTGTGTGGTGTGTGGTGTGTGTGTGTGTGTGGTGTGTGTGGTGTGTGTGTGTGGTGTGTGTGTGTGGTGTGTGTGTGGTGTGTGTGTGGTGTGTGTGTGTGGTGTGTGTGTATGGTGTGTGTGGTGTGTGTGTGTGGCGTGTGTGTGGCGTGTGTGTGTGGTGTGGTGTGTGTGTGTGGTGTGTGTGTGGTGTGTGTGTGTGGTGTGTGTGTGTGTGGCGTGTGTGTGTGGTGTGTGTGTGTGGCGTGTGTGTGTGGTGTGTGTGTGTGGTGTGTGGTGTGTGTGTGCTGTGTGTGTGTGGTGTGTGTGGTGTGTGTGTGGTGTGTGTGTGTGGGTGTGTGGTGTGTGTGGTGTGTGTGGTGTGTGTGTGGTGTGTGTGTGTGTGTGTGTGTGTGGTGTATGTGGCGTGTGTGTGGCGTGTGTTATGGTCGTGTGTGTGTGGTGTGTGTGTGTGGTGTGTGTGTGGGGGTGTGTGGTGTGTGGGGTGTGTGTGTGGCGTGTGTGGTGTGTGTGTGTGTGTGTGTGTGTGTGTGGTGTGTGTGTGTGGTGTGTGTGTGTGTGTGTGTGTGTGTGTGGTGTGTGTGTGTGGTGTGTGTGTGTGTGTGTGTGTGTGTGGTGTGTGTGGTGTGTGTGTGTGGTGTGTGTGTGTGTGTGTGTGTGTGGTGTGTGTGTGGTGTGTGTGTGGTGTGTGTGTGTGTGGTGTGGTGTGTGTGTGTGGTGTGTGGTGTGTGTGTGGTGTGTGTGTGTGTGTGTGTGTGGTGTGTGTGGTGTGTGTGTGTGGTGTGTGTGTGTGGTGTGTGTGTGTGTGTGTGGTGTGTGTGTGTGTGTGTGTGTGTGTGTGTGTGTGTGGTGTGTGTGTGGTGTGTGTGTGTGGTGTGTGTGTGTGTGTGTGTGTGTGTGTGTGTGTGTGTGTGTGTGTGTGTGTGTGTGTGTGTGTGGTGTGTGTGTGGTGTGTGTGTGTGTGTGTGTGTGTGTGTGTGGTGTGTGTGGTGTGTGTGTGTGTGTGTGTGTGTGTGTGTGTGTGTGTGTGTGTGTGTGTGGTGTGTGTGGTGTGTGTGTGTGGTGTGTGTGTGGTGTGTGTGTGTGGTGTGTGTGTGTGTGGTGTGTGTGTGTGTGTGTGTGTGTGTGTGTGTGGTGTGTGTGTGTGGTGTGTGGTGTGTGTGGTGTGTGTGGTGTGTGTGTGTGTGTGTACACATATACATATACAATTGACTCTAGAACATCATGAGGGTTAGGTGCACCAATCTCCAACACAGTTGAAAAATCTGCACGTAACTCTTCACTCCCCTAAAACAAAACTACCAAAAGCCTATTGTTGATCAGAAGCCTTACCAGTAACACAGTCAAGCAACACCTATTTTGTATGTTATACGTATTAGATACTGTATTCTTAGAGAAAAGTAAGCTAGAGAAAAGAAAATGTTATTAAGAAAATCATAAGGAAGAGAAAATACACTTACTATGTGTCACGTGGGAGGGGATCACCCTAAAGGTCCTCATCCTCATTGTCTTTGTGTCGAGTAGGCTGAGGAGCGGGAGGAAGAGGAGGGGATCGGTCTTGCTGTCTCAGGGGTGGCAGAGGCAGAAGAAAATCTGTGTATTGTGGACCTGCACAGTTCCAGCTCATGTTGTTCAAGGGTCAATTATATACACACCACACACACACACACACACACACACACGTGCACAAAAATTGGGGATCATGGTCATTTCTATCATTTATTGCTACATAACAAATCACCCCCCAAACATAGTCGTCTAAAACAGCAGCAAGTGTTTGTCCTCACTTCTGGTTTCCGTGGGTCAGGATTGTGGAAAGAGCTCAGCAGGCTGGCCTGGTATTGCTTGTGCAGAGGCTGAAGCTTGGAGCACCTGAGCATGTCTCTCTCCCCATCTTCTTTCCACTTGTGTTAGTTTGGGCTTCCTCACAGCATGGTGATCTCAGGCGGCCCACTTAGCCACTAAAGGCTTAAGAACAAGTATCCTAGCAACGAGGCAGAGGATACATCGCTTTTTACAGCCTAGACTCAGTATCACATATTATCATTTCTCTCCTCCCCTGCTGGTCAAAACAACCACAAAAGCTTGTCCAGTGTGAAGGGGATTTCATCTCCCAGTGGAAGAAATGTCAAAGAATTTGCAGACAAAGTTTTACATTTCCGTAACGCTGTGCTCACACCACTCTCATGTGGAGTAGATGCCCACATCCAAGAAAGTCTCTAAAACAATTCAAGGGTGTAGAAAAAAATAGAACTTATATTTCTTTGCTTTAATTCACCCCTTTTGCTCTATTTTTGTATCTGATTATATACCTGTATATATTCTATAAATAAACGCATTGGGGGAGGTGCCCCAATGTTTTTTTGTACAATTTAAAAACTTTATCAGATATTGCTGAATATGTAGCCCTTAGCCATGCTTCTTTGTTTTCTACATATTAAAATTAAAGATCCTCTATATGCAAGCTCTACCAATCAACTTTTCACCTTTTTCAAAACTACTTCATAAAGTTCTATTGTCTAACTAGTCTCATCTGATGGACATTTAGGTAAATTCTGGTTGTTTCTGCTATTGTAAGCAATGCGGTAATGTTCATCCTTGTCCTGTATGTTTTGGTATAATTTAGTCAAGGTAGTAGTAGTCTAAATTCACGCAGTGGAATTCCTCGATCAAAGGGGGCACACATTGGAAATTACAATTGATATTGTTAAATTGCTCTCAGATGAATCTATCAATATTGGCAACGTGACCACCAGTCGACAGTCCCCATAACAATATTGGTGAGTTTCTTTCTCCACATATCTTCACAGGCACTAATTATTTTAAAAACCTTATAATCTTTGCCAGTTAGGTGAACAATGGTATCCTGTTATGATCTGGATATGCATTCTTAATTTCTTTTTGTTGTTGTTGTTGTTTTTCATTTCTTTTATTGCATTCTTAATTTCAAGTGAATGTGCTTATCAGACATTTGTGTGACTTTTCTTATAAGCTGCCCATTCATATTCTTTGCCCAATATTTAATTTATTGATTCATGCCAGCTTTTCTGTATTGGTTTGTACCACCTTTTTATAATTTAAGAAAATTAAGCCTCTTTTTCTCATATATGTTGCAAGTATTTGGCTTGGTTATCACGTTTAAAAAAGTAATTTTGTCATACAAAAAGTATGCATACTTTTACGGTATAAATTTATAATTTTTTTAAATCTATGGTTTATACACTAGAAAGGACTTCTCTATACAGAGATACAGATATTATCAATAAACACACCCCCTTTTTTTTTTTTTTTTTTGAGATGGAGTCTTGTTCTGTCACCAGACTGGAGTGCAGTGGTGCGATCTCAGCTCACTGCAACCTCCACCTCACAGGTTCAAGCAATTCTCCTGCCTCCGCCTCCCAAGTAGCTGGGACTATGGGCACATGCCACCATGCCCGGCTAATTTTTGTATTTTTAGTAGAGATGGGGTTTCACCATGTTGGCCAGGATGGTCTCGATCTCTTGACTTCATGATCTGCCCGCCTCGGTCTCCCAAAGTGCTGGGATTACAGGCGTGAGCCACCACGCCCAGCCCACACACACATGAATTTTAAAATCTTATGGTTTCAAATTTTATCTTTAAGTTTTTTATCCACATGGAATTTATTGGTGGTAAGAGTAAGGTAAGAACGAGCTTAATTGATTTTTTTAAGTGGCTAGCCGCTGGTCCCAACACCATTTGTTGAAGAGCCCTTCTTTTCACCTCTTACAACCAACACTTACTACTTTCACCTGATCCACACTCGTCAAGTGTCTATTGCTTACTACTTGGGGTAGACGCTGACAATGACCTAGAATTAGGGCAGAAGCTACTGCCACTATAAAGAGAAGGCCCTTTATATAACTTCTTACTACAAGCATATACATGTCCATGCCCTTAGAGGCTAAGCTGATCTGTCCACCCACCCCCAGCCTCTCTGAGATCATTTTCCTTATGCATATTTGGAAATTCTTACCCACTTGATTTTTTTTTTTTTTTTTTTGAGACAGAGTCTTGCTCTGTTGCCCAGGCTACAGTACAATGGCAAAATTTGGGCTTACTGCAACCTCCACCTCCCGAGTTCAAGCATTCTCTTGCCTCAGCCTCCCAAGTTGCTGGGATTACAGGTGCCTGCCACCATGCCTGGCTAATTTTTTCTATTTTTAGTAGAGACAGGATTTCGCGGTGTTGGCCAGGCTCATCTCGAACTCCTGACCTCAGGCGACCCACCTGCCTCGGCCTCCCAAAGTGCTGTCGTTACAGGCATGAGCCACCATGCCCAGCCACCATTTGATCATTTTTTGGGTCAGTGCTCTAGGCACAACCACTCTGTAAGTCACTTTCACAAAGTGTTCTTCCAGATTAGTCATGTTCATCTCAATAGATGCAGAAGAAGCATTTGACAATGTTCAGCATTCTTTCTTGATTAACAAGTCTCAACACTTCAGTTATAGAAGGAAACTTCTGCAACATAATAAAGGCTATTTATGAAATCCCAGAGATAGCATCACAAGCAGTGGGAAAAATTGAAAGCTTTTCCTCTAAGATCCAGTACGAGGCAAGGATGCCCATTCTTGCCACTTCCATTCAGCGTAGTATTGAAAGTACTAGCCAGAGCAGTCAGACAAGAAAAAAATGTAAAAGGCATCCAAATCAGAAAAGAAGTAAAATTTTCCCTGTTTACTGCTGACATGATCCTGTATGTAGAAAACCCTAACAACTTCAAGCACACACACACACAAACCTGTTTAAACTAATAAACACATTCAGTAAAGTTGGAGGATACAAAATCAATACACAAAAAGCAGTACCATTCTTCACAACAATAATGACTTATCCAAAAAATAAAAAATAAAGAAAACAATTTCACTAATGATAACATTAAAAAGAATAAAATAATTAGGAATAAATGTAACCAAATAGCTGAAAGATCTGTACACTGAAAATTATAAAACATTGATAAAAGAAATTTAAGATGACACAAATAATGGAAAGAGATCCCATAGTCAAGGATTGAAATAATTAATATTGTTAAAATGTTCATACTACACAAAGGAGTATGAAGATTCAAAGCCATCCTTGTCAATATTGCAATGGCATTTTTTACAGAGCTAGAGAAATCAATTCTAAAATCTGGACGGAATCACAGAAGACCCCAACAGCCAAAGTTATTAAAAAAAGAGAAACAAAGCTGAAGACATCATACCTGGTGATTTTTAAATTTTAGTACAAACCTATAGTATTTGAAATAGTATGTTATTGGCATAAAAACAGACACATAAACCAACGGAACAGAATAGACAGCCCAGAAATAAACCCAAGCACATACAATCAACTAATTTTTGAAAACAGCACCAAGAAGACACAATGGAGAAATCATAGTCTTTTCAGTAAATTGTGTTGGGGAAGTGGGATATCCACATGAAAATTAGACCCTATCTCACAACACATACACACACAAATCAACTCAAAATAGATTAAAGATCTAAATTAAGACCTGAAAACGTAAAACTTATAGAAGAAAACAGGGAAAAGCTCTTTGACATTGGCCTTGGCAATGATTTTTTTTGAATATTACATCAAAAACTCAGGCAACAAAAGCAAAGATAAACAGGTGGGACTTTATATTATTTTATATATATGTATATCTCACAGGGATTTGGTAAAAGCAATTTCCCCTGTGTTAGTACAACTTATTGAGGGATTGGGGATTATAAATGTCAGTCAAAGGAAAGGATACCATCACGGGTCTAACTCAGACCACAGACAAGTACAGCTTAAACATTTTCCTTAATCAGTATACTTTTATACAGCCACACACACATACACACACACACACACACACACACACACACACACACACACACACAATGGAATATTATACAGCCTTTAAAAAGGAGATACTGTCATTTTTGACAATATGGATGAAACTGGAGGACATTATGTTGAGTGAAATAAGCCAGCCACAGAAAGAAAAATACTGTGACTCATATGTCAAATCTAAAAGAGAAGTTAAATGCATAGAAAAGAGACAGTAGAATGGCTGTTACTGGGGATGGGAAAGGGAGAAATGGGGAGAGGTTGAAGGGTGCAAATGTAGGATACATAAATCTAAAGGTATAGTATACAGCATAGTTAATAATATTACACTGTATACTGGAAATTTGTGAAGACAGTAGATTTTAGGTGCTCTTACCATACACACACACAAAAAATAACTATGCGAGATCATGAATATGTTAATTTGCTTGACTGTAGTAACTATTTCACTCTGTATATGTATGTCAAAACATCATGTTGTATGCCTTAAATATAGACAATTTTGTTAAAAAGGGAAAAACTACCAATGAATAAAATGGAATTTTTAAAATACCATTTGTCTTTGTGGAGTTGAATCGCTGCAGGATTGATATTGACATGACCCTTCTCTTTGTGAAGGCACATGGCACCTTACACTGTGTATGAGTCCTTTCGGTTTGGTGGGGTGAGTACCCCCCACCCTCTATTTATGTGATAAAAGCTAGGAGTATGCTGAAGGTCTCTACCTCACAGTTGTTTTGGGTTTTTTTTCATTTGCCTAATTAATCTAGGCTGCTTGGAAAATGTTATGTTGGTGCCGGGATTCAGCCCTTGCCTGGACAGAGGTGGCCGTTAGAGTCATTAGCATGTACATCGGCACCAGTGACTATATAGGTCCCAGGATGGTAGCCAGCTGCCTCCAGAGATCACTTGAGAGGTGCAGAGACTGTGGGCCAGCCCCTCATTCTTGTCTGAGACAGTGACACCCTCCCCACTCAGGAATTACGCGGTTAGTAGAGGTGGGAGCTGGGTTCTCCCACACCCTGCAGTAGATCAGAAATCCCAGGGTGGGGACAGGAGGATAGAGTTGCTGTGTCAGCTCAGCACCCACTCCTCCTGTGTGCCGAGGAGGGCTGCTGAGATCCTCCAGCACTCTGGGCTGGCCCAGGACCCAGATTTCCATCTGAAGTTGGAGAGGCTTCAGAGCTCAGGCCCTGGCCAGCAGAGTCCTGGGAGAGCGGACAGGGCTTGCAGATACAATCTCAGCCAGTGGGACTGTGCAGGTGGCCCCAAGGCCTCTGGCTCCACAGATAAGAATCAGAAGCACAGCCACCTCAATTTGAAAACAATTAGAGTTATCACACTATTTAAAGGGGTCTGCAGCCTTAAGACCTGACTAGATTTAGAACCCCAAGGTTAACAGAAATCAGACAGTTGAGAATGAGAATTTCGCATGCATAAAAACATGTAAGTACGATGTGCAACTGAGAAGCTGCCATGATTTTTTCTTTCCAGGCTGTGGATAATTTCCATCATCAGATACATTATTTCTGACCAGGGGAGTGGGGGAGTGTGAATGGGGCCACTGACTTTTTGTTCATTTAAAATCACTGTAATTTGCTGAAGAAGGCTGAATGACTCCTACATTTTTTTTAAAGGCAGCTCTGAAATGAATGGCTTCATTTAATGATATCACAAAAGAAGGAATACCAGCAAGACCACCCAGGCCCCAGCTCCAGTTTTTCCTAAAGAATCTGGCCGCATCTCCCTTTTTGAAGGCAGAGTTTCATCTTGTAATTAGAAGATTCCTTTGTTTCTTTAATGATCCTAAAGCACTGGTGTCATCTGAGGGAAATGACCTTTTTTTTCTTTCTTTTGAGATGGAGTCTCGCTCTGTCACCAGGCTAGAGTGCTGGAGTGCAGTGGCGCGATCTCAGCTCACTGCAACCTCTGCCTCCCGGGTTCAAGCGATTCTCCTGCCTCAGTCTCCCAAGTAGCTGGAACTACAGGCGTGCCCCACCACGCCCAGCTAATATTTGTATTTTTAGTAGCGACGGAGTTTCACCATGTTGGCCAGAATGGTCTCGATCTCTCGACCTCGTGTTCCGCCTGCCTTGGCCTCCCAAAGTACTGGGATTACAGGCGTGAGCTACCGCACCCAGCCGGAAATGACCTTTTAGACAACGACAGCAGCCATCACTGGGGGCTTTCAGTGTAAGAGGCCGACACTGAGGTCACAGGCTATGAAGCTGTCCTATAAGAGGCAGGTGAGGCTCCCTGGGCAGGTAACAGGTGTGGAAGGGGGCATCCAGGCACATGTCCTGCTGTGGCTCACAAAAGGTGCCACCACCACTGTCTGTAGGAGGCCGACAAAAACTATTTTGCAAAAAGAGAACCATGACTGTTTTGATCATGAAAGGTTTAAGTGTCCTCTTCACTTAAAAGTTTAAGTGCTCCTCCCCCAGGCGGCTTGAGCATCTGAGGCCCGTGCCTGTGGCCAGACGCAGCAACAGGCCACCAGGTCCCTAAGGTACTGTGTTGAATTTCTCAATCTGACTTTGTTTAGTTTGGGGAAAACATTTTTTGGTCCTGAAAGAAAAATCACTGTGGTTTCTCTCCTACTCCCACCCTCTGTAATCGCCGCTTGCAAGAGTTGCTCCATTTTCCCAGAAAACCAAAAAAATGAGGATGCTGGGCAGACATTCTTTGTGTCTTTTCTTCCATCTCCCTCTGCTCCAGGCAGTCTCGTCTGCCCCCTGTCCCTCCACCTCCTTCCTTCATGCTGAGTTCACCTCTTTCTCCTTACCAGATTTTCTCAATCCTCTCCTTGGTAAATAACGCCTCAGTAGACTTAGAGGTAGCCCAGGTCCTTCCGCCCGTACTGTGCCGGGACAACCTCTGCCCCATCACAGGCTCCGGCTGAGCCAGCCGCCGGGAGTTAACTGCTTCCTCTCTGCAGCACCCCTGGTCATCCTGCTTGATGTTTCCCTTCTCCCTATGAGCACTTGTAGCTCCTCAAGTCACTCATCAACCAACAGTCCCTGAGCTCCCACTAAGGATCAATTGCATTGTGCAATATTATTTTGCACCTGCCTTTGGAAGCCTCCTAACATCATTCACATGCATAGGCATGCAGGCCTCTCTCCTCCACCGTGTGTTGTCAACTGACCTATTCCTGTCCTTTCTACTCCCTTTACCAGGGTGGTGTCAGGAGTGAGTAGCACATTAGTCAAAGCTCCTGGATTCTCTTAAACAGTTCTGCTACTGACTCACTATGAGAGTGTGGACAAGTCACTTCCCTTCCTGGCCCTAACTTCTCCAGCCATAACATGCTCTCTGTACGTCTGGAAAGAACACAGCTAGAACAAACGGGCTGTCCTCTATACATAGGTTAACTCCATAATTTATTGTCCAACTTTCCCTTTTGAGAACAACAGGGGGTGTTTTCATGATTATAACAGGACAGCTTACACAGGTTTGTCCCTGGCAAACCCAGGGTGTGTGGTGCATGCCAGTTTCTGGGATCTCAGGTAAAAATGGGGATAGGAGCAGGCATTCCTCAGCTTATCACCTGCCAGTTCACCAGAGATGGAATATCAGCAGCTTGCTGCCGTCTGAGCTATTGGGTTTGCTCTAGAGAAGGAGGCAAGAATTTCAGACTATCTTTCATACATTTCTGACCTATGTGCAAAAACAATCAGACATAACTCTCCAACACCCAAAGGGTGATCTGACAAATGGTGACTAAAGATGAGCAAAACTGTCAGAGTGACAGAAGGTTCTTATCTGTGCATTGTAAGTCCCAGCCTCAAACATTACGCCATGCTGTGCCCCTCTGAAATTTAAACCACCCTGATACCAAGCACTTGCCTATTTCAGGTGTCTAAAATAACACCCAGCCAAGTCAATTAAGTTGAGCCCCGAGGAAGGGGTAAAGGACCCCAGCATGGCTCTAAGGGGTCTTTGTAACTTCTGAGAATTCAGAAGTGGAAATGGTTGCGTATAAGAGCTACATCTGGGCCTGCAGCTCTCGGGGCCCTGGACTTAATTCCTTCTGGGGAGGAATATCCAGGTAGGAACCGAGAACCAGGATGCGGCATGCAACCACAATCAGGAATCAGCAGAAACAGAGCCACCCATGCTTGGCTCAGAAACCAGATACCAGGCGCTAGGCAGGAATTCGCCCTTGGTGAGCTGTTGCTTAATTCTCTAGTTCCTCAGGCTCCTGGACTCCTTGAGAAAGGCCAAGCCAAACAGGGATCCCAGGTGAGACCAGGCTGGCCAGCCAGTGCCAGCTCACTCAGGGTTAGACTAGGGCTGGGAGGATCCCAGGCAAACCTTCAGGATGTCAGGCACTGAACAGAATCCCAGAGGTAGGCGAGTTCTGCAGTTCCAATATCCCAGTGGAAAGGTGCTAATTTCCCAAAGGCCTTTCATCAAAAGACCCAAGTAGTCTTTGGCCTAGGTCTAGCCAGAACCACTGGGATCCGGTATGAAACAGCAATTGCAGGTCTTGCTGGGGAGTGTAGAGAGGTTTGGCTACAAGTGGGTCCCAGTTGACAGGGTCACAAGGATCAGCCAGTTCCTAGGTGCAGAGCTGGGATCCACGGGCTTTGCCCCTAAACAGCCCCACTGACACCTGCAAGGACTTGTTTTATTATAAAGGGAGGGGGAAGGGGAAAGGGTTTGTTCCATTATCAAAGGTGGAGGGCGGGGAGAAGAAGAACAGGAGATGGTTGTCTGAGTGTATTTATTTTCTTCTAAAATGTAAACTGAACTGGAAATGCCTACAGAAACACACAGGCACTTTGATCATCAGCCCATTGGGTGGGCAACATGTCTAATCTCTGCTCTGCCCTGCACACTGCGGGCACGTGACAGCTGTATAGCAGCATCTCCACCGTGGTGACCACATTTATTGGCTTTGTGACATTCATCAGGGCTTTCCTCTTATTAAAAATGCAAGGGCTGCAGCTATTTGGAAGGACACCAGGTATATTCACTCGAGGTAGAAAACATTTCTTCTTTCTCCAGAAACCCAAATGGAACACCCCAGATCTTGGGGAATACAGAGAAGCAGTGGGCAGAGAGTCTGTGGTGGTGGAGGTGGGCACAAAGCCGGAGCTGTCCCCAAGTTAGATGTCTCAGATGAAGGAAGTCCTCCAGAGTGCATTTCCTCCTGGAGATTCTGCCATTATTGACCCTGATGGTAAAGAATTGACTATATGTTTTACATTTATTTACCCCCATAGATTCTCCACTTCAATTCAGGGAGATAAGATTAGGGTTGGCCCATTTCATCCCTTTGATTTCTTGTCATTCAGTCCCAAATGCAGAAGCTTGGTGGACAAGCTGCTCCCAGGGAATGACAAACAGCGTGAACATTACAAGAGCGTAAAAGTTGATGGTAGTGGCTAACAGAGGCCAGAGAGGGAGGAAGAACCGGTCCTGAGGAGGCTCCTCCTCACTCTGTCCAGTTTTTAAAACTCGAGTTTTTTCCTTAGTTCTTTGTTCTTTCCCTTGGCGTTGAGGCTGTCCCAGTAGACACAGGGAGGTTGGGGCAGGGCTGGAGCACTGCAGATGCTCTGATGTGTGAGAATGAGTCACCCGCTCAGGCCTCTTTCTAGATAAGCAGAGGTAAAGGCCCAGCTTTGTAGCAGGTGGAGTGTGAGAATCCTTCGCACTGATCTGGGGACAGTGGACTGACTGCAGGCCCAGAGGCCCTCAAGTCTCATCCCCAGTGGTCTACTGAGCTGTGCATGGGCCAACACCCTAATGTTACCTACCTGCATTGAAGTGGAGTATCTATGGGAGTAAATAAATGGAAAATACACAGCCAATTCTTTACCATCATAGTCAATTAACGGCAGAATTACTCCAGTACCTCCACTTCGAAGTCCCAGCCAAGCCCCCTCTGTCTGTTACAGGTAGTTAGGCATGAAAGGGGCAGGAGAGGGCTCTCCCCACCACCCACTAGAAATGTTGGGTGATGGTTCGGCCATCATCGCATCCCTTCTCTAAAAATGACAATTCCACGAGGCGGGGAAGAGACCGTTTCCTGATGGTCGGCACCTGTTAACATCAAATGTTAATTGAATGCAGGCCCCAGAGAGAAGCAAATTCCTGGGCATGCGTGTTAAGAGACAAAAATGGTGACGTATGGTCACCACTCCACCAGAAAAGGGAAGAAAGCCTCAGAGGGGCCTGCGTGGACCTTCCCCTAAACACACTGCGCATGCTCCATTCCAAAGGGCAAGGCGGGCACTGCGCATGCGGGAAACCCACACTGTACCGGAAGACTCCGGGGAAAGAGGCGAGCCTATAAGTCCCAGGATCAAGGTTAAAAACCCTCTTTTTTTTTAACTGTCTTCTTTAGCTCTCTTTTCTCTCTTGGACCTTCAGGCGCCTGCTTGGGTCTCTTTCAAGCAAATTTTCCTTTCTTTCCTGTTCTAAAGCCTTTTAACTAAACTTCCACTCCTGCTCTGAAACTTGCGCGCTCTCTTTTCTGCCTCATGCCCCTCAGTCGAATTCTTTCTTCTGAGGAGGTAGGGACTGAAGTTGCTGAGGACCCATAGGGATTCTCCGCCGGTAACTCGGGGTAACTCGGGTCTCTTCCACTGCTGACATATGTAGCAAGTCCTGTCTTGGGACTGGCAGGCACCACGGCTGACACCACATGCGCAGAGAGAGGGGAAAGACCAAGCAGTGACTCATGACATCACTCTCGTCTCTGGAACACAAGATGTGGGTCTCGGGTGCGCTGCAGTCTTCAGCGCTGGCTACAGCCAGAGCCCCTGCAATGCAAACCAGGATGAGGGAAAGCTGCCAGAAGATGCCTATAGCATTTTTTATTAGTAAATCCAGAGAACGTGTGAGTGTAAGACAATCTCCATTGGATGCATTTATTCATTCACTCGTTCAGTAAGGAATTTTCCATTTCTTTATAAATGAGTAAAAGGTACAGGCTGGGTGGCCTTGGACAGTATCCGATTAATGAAAGACAGATTTGAATGAAAATGTGTAAGGTCTCAAATACCAGGCTACTTACTGCCTTAGTCAGTATTCAGAGGGGAGCCATTGGAAGTTTATAATGAGAAGGAAAACAAACACGATTTTCTGGTTCTTGATAGTTTCCCATGGACAGTAACAGTTTGCCTAGAGATTCAGCAAACCATGGTGTCTATAAGATGCATGGATTGTTCTGAGCACCAGGACGCTGGCTGCAAGGTGCGGGGCCCTTGGTCCACTGGGGCTTGTCCTGGTCCCTAGGCGAGCTGTGGCAGGGCCTCTCTGGTGGCCCACCCAGTGGCCTGTGGTAGGTGATCAGGAAGCAGAGGCAGAGCACCTGGGGCAGAACTGGGATGACTGAACCTCTCCTGCTTAGGTTCAGGGGCCCTCCCTCAAGGTGCGGCCTGTGTGAGGCATGGATCCATAGCCTGGTAACCAAAACTAGCACACCCAGCACAGTCACCTCCGTGGCAGCACGTGACCTACATCAGCCAGTCAGCAGCTCTTACTGAGGAGCTCCTAGGTCCAAGTGCATGTGCAGCATGACGGGGAAAGGGGCTTACCTACATTGAATTAGCAACGTGAGATACGCACACGAGAAGTTCCAGAAGCAGCAAAGGATCACGGATGGCTGCAGAAGCTGAGTCGGGTGGAAGGAAGGACTTTGAGAGGAGGTAGCGCCGGAGCTGGGAGTTGAGGGAGAATTAGAGTGAATTAGGAAACCCAAAGATGAGAGGGTGTTTTGGGCACGGGGAGAAAAGGAGTGGGAGAACATGTGTGAGGTATGCTCCGGAGACGACTTAGTATGGCGGAGCCCATTTTTGGAGGGAGGTGGTGTTCATTTGCCATTAAGGTGGCAAAGCTAGATTAAACCAGCCTTTTGATGTTTCTGAAAGTCAGGCTGAGGGTTTGGATGGTCTTCAGAGAAGAACCATGGAAAGGTTTTGATGAAGAGGGCCAGATTCAGTGAGACGGTGTTGTTACAGAATTCAGCCTGTGCCAGGGTATTGTGTTAGGGACTGGGGGTTCAACCGTGTTAAGTCATGGTCTCTGCCTTTAGAGAGTTTCTAACTGGGGGAATGTGACACATAAGAAACAGATACTTTTGGTTTAATGTGGTAAGGGCTGTGGTAAAAATATTCCAAGGTGGTTGTTGCAGCTTAGGAGAAGTCCGGGACACCTGGCTGTGTGGAGCACAGGGAGGGAAGGAGAGGGAGGCAAGTGTGGACGTCAGTGTATACAATGGGAGAGTTTGTACCTTCTCCTGAGGGCAAGAGGCAGGAAGAGACGTGGACCAGACTTGGACTCCAGCCTCGGGAGTGGCAGGGAGGATGCAGGAGCGATTCGGAAGGTGGATGACCCAGGCGAGGGCGGGAGAGAGTGGGAAGTGGCCGTTCATTGAGGTAGATGAGTCCAGCAGCCCTCAGACGAATGGACAGGATGGACGGGCAGGAAGGTGCTAGAGGGTGAAGACAACCATCAGGAAATGAAGGAACCTGGTGCAAGGTGAGAAAAGCTGGAATGGAGAAGGAGCAAGACAAATAGGCTCTTGGAATGGTCCAGCTGCCTTGCTGAGAGTAGGCTGTGAAAGCCGTGATCTTAGTGCAGTGAGATTTCTCTTTTAAATAAGTCTGCTCTTTCTGTGACATCAAAAGAAGAAGAAAATTCCTCAAAAGCTCCCAAAGACCACCACTGCTAGCACCTGGGAAGTATTTCCTTCAGATCATTTCTCCTGCGTCTGTTTGTGTTTGGTTTTAACATGTTCTAATCACACTGTGTATCCTGCTGCCTTTAACATTCTAGTGTGTATATTTCTCTGCATGTTAAATTTATCCTGGCTGGGACAGATGTTCATGTTTTCATGTAGATTTACATGAAGAGGCTCTCTTTGCCACTTTTTGCTTCCTGCTTCACAGTAAACTTTGAAAATGTTGCTTCCCTCCCTTCCTTCCCTTTCATCCTCACTTCCCTCACTCTCTCGCCCCGACCTTCTTTCTTTCCTTTCCTTCTTATTCTTCCTAGTTCTCCCCTTACTACCTCCCTTCATTTCCAGAGTCATGAATAGACATTTTCTTTTACATCAGCAAGTTTCTTTGTAAGACATACACCAGAGACTACTTCTAAGGCCTAAACTCTCAGAGGTTTCAAGGTACCCGTTGAGCAAAGGAGGGATTTTTGGTGATGGCGGCCTCACTCCAAGGGGCAGGGAACTGGCGGCTCATGATTCCAAGCCAGGGATACTTGTCAAGATGAAGAGGAGAGGAAGGTGAGACTGGACCCAGGCAGAAAAAGGTGTTTCCCTGATTTTTCAAGGCCATAGAGGCTCAGAGAGAGGGGACTATACCACATTCCATTTAGAGAGGGGGGAAAAACATATGGTGTATAAACTAAGCCACAGGCCCACACTTGGGAGGAGTTTTAATTTTAAAGAGCAGGAGTTCCCAGCCCTGATCTGTAACACCCATCGGTCCATGGCCTGTTAGGAGCCAAGCCACACAGCAGGAGGTGAGCAGCAGGCAAGCAAGTGAAGCTTCATCTGTATCTACGGCCACTCCCCATCACTCCCGTTACTGCCTGAGCTCTGCCTCCCGTCAGAACTGCTGCAGCATTAGATTCTTATAGGAGCTCGGACCCTATTGTGAACTGCACATTCGGGGGATCTAGGTTGCTCCTTATGAGAATCTAATGTCTGACGATCTGTCACTGTCTCCCATCACCTGCAGATGGGACCATCTAGTTGCAGAAAAACAAGGTGAGGCATCCTACTGGTTCTATACTATGGTGAGCTGTATAATTATTTCCTTTATTACAATGTAATAATAATGGAAATAAAGTGCACAATAAATGTAATGCACTTGAATCATCCCGAAACCATTCCACCCTCATCCGTGGAAAAATTGTCTTCCACGAAACCAGCCCCTGGTGCCAGAAAGGTGAGGACTGCTGTGATAGAGTGTTTCCAGCGGGGACTGCTGTTACAGACTGTTTCCAGCCAGGCTTCGTAAGAACCAGTTTGTTCTTCCTTTGCTTCCTACCTGATAGGTACACACAGCCTCTCTCTCTCTCCCCTGCAACTCTGTGTCTCTCTCTGTGTCTCTCACACTCATACTTTCTCTTTATCTCTGTCTTTCTCTCTCTCTCTGTTTCTCTCTCTCCCTGTCTCTCTTTCTCTCTCCTTTAACCCACTGAAATTTCCAAAGGAGCCTTTGTTCAGTACTCATGATAACAAGTTTCCTTTGTCCCATATGCCTGCCACTGTCCCCAGCCCTTGTGTGTGTATTTCTCAGAACACCTCCAGGAGGAAGGTACCATTATTATGCGCAGAAAGAATACCTCGCTTGTCCAGTCACACAAGCAGGCAGTGTCAGAGACTGGATTTGAACTCAGGTCACCTGCCCCCAAAGTCCATTCTTTTAACCACTGTGCCGTATTATGATATCGCCATGTTATATTCTTTCAACGTCATAGTTTTCAAAGAGAAGATAGAATCCCAGTGGAATTTTATTGCAGAGACAAACATGTTCAAAGTTCTTTTGACCTGAATGCTGATGATATGTGAATGCAGACTTACAATTTCTTGCAGTTCAGTCTTTGGGTGACTGCTTTTTCCAGCCAGGCAAGGAGTAACCCAGGAAAACGTTTTACCTTTCCTAAGATGTCTGGAGAACAGCTAGGCCTTTGCCTTAACAGTGCAGCCTGGCCTTAGCGATGTCGAGGCTTTGTGTTCATCTGACCTCCGTGACCGAGGGCCTCAGAGTGTGGACAATGTGTTCCACTGTCCTGAGGGCCTCAGAGTGTTGGACAATGTATTCCACTGGCCTGATCTAATGCGAGTATCGTTGCCTGTGCCCAGTGTGTTGGGGAAGTCCACACCCTCATCCCCCAGTGCCCCCATCCCGATCTGTGTATTGACTAGCAGAGTGAGGAATCTAATATAGAGTACATAACTCTATCTGGAAGAAGAAATCACCAGTGTTGATTTCTAAAGCTCCCTTTTGTGCTGCTTGCTTCTGTGAGGCTCTTGAAAGACTTTCACTCTGCAGCAGCCAGGACTGGAGTCTACTCACCCCCCACTAGCCACACGCTTCCTGCCCCAAATGTCAAGGTTTTCATTTGACCATGGTATAATGAGCTGTATAAAATTAAAAACAGCTAACTACCACCTTATTTACAGTAATTTTCTATTTTCTGTACTCATCACCGAAACCTCTCCTTAACAACGCCAACCTCCAGATCATACCAGTCACCACTGAGAAGCCCAATCACTACAACCACTAACCACAACATAAATCAATGTGAAGACCTGAGAGCTCGCTCGCTCCCACTCTGTCCCTAGCCCAGCCTGGTTTTTCCATCACATGCTTCTTAGGCAGCAGGGGCTGAGGCAGGGGGAACATTTAGTTCCCTTTTCAAAGAGTGGGGGACACTTAAAAATATCTCCAAGTAAGCAACCAGCATTCAGAGAATGCTTATTTACACTTTGTAGGAGCCTGGTGTTGGGAGTCTGGCTCCTGGATGTCCTCAAACCTGCACTTGGGCTTGGCCGAGGCCAGTTGGATGGCCTGCCATTTGCAGATGGCTCTTGCTTCACTGTTGCGTCTCCATCTGGGTAAACAACCTTGCAACAGCCCTGGTTCTTCTTAAGGCTGTCTGTTACGGACTGAACTGTGTCCCCTTCAGATTTATTTGTTAAAGTCCTAACCCCAGTATACCTCAGAATGTGACTGTATATAGAAGTAGGGCATGTAAAGCAGTCATGAAGGCTAAATAAGGTCCTATGAATTGGCTCTAGTTCAATATGACTGGTATCTTTCTAAGAAGAGGAAGAGACACCAGAGCTCACTCTTTCCATGCACACAACGGCCGTGTGAGCACACAGTGAGAGATGCCAACCACAAGCCAAGAAGAGAGGGCTCGGGAGAAACCAAACCTGCCAACACCTTGATCTTGGACTTCCAGCCCCAAGAACTGTGAGAAAATTAATTTCTGCTGTTTATTCCACCCAATTTGTGGCACTTTGTTATGGCAACCCAAGCCAACTAAGATGTCATCCATGTAATATCTTGTATGGCAAGGTCTTAACATGAGACATGACCATTTCTATACAGAAATTTGCAAGCATTCTTGAGTTATCAAGGGGAGATTTAAATTCTTATATGAACACCTCTAGCCTGTATTTTCTTATAGGAAAAATCTCTGCGAAATTGGAATATTCCAGAAGTTAACCAAAGGCATCTTAATTTACACTCTATCTCCTATTCCTCACATTGCTAGTATTGTTAATTACTCTCCCTCTTCAACCTCTGCCACATCCCTTTGGCAAGGCCACACATTTTAGTAGATGTTTATTGAGTGCTTCTCTAGGCCAGCCTAGGCTTTAGGCTGCGGAGGTACAGGAATGAAGAAAATAGATAAGGAATGTGCTCTCACGTGGATTCCATCCCAGCGGAGGAAAACTGAAATAAAAATAAACAAAAAAACAAGAACTATATCAGATAATGAAAAGCTATTCAGGAATTTTAAATACAGCAATGCAAGAATGACTGAGAGCCTCCTTTGGTTAGGCAGACAGGAACTCTGTCCTTTCCAACTAAAAACCTTTCTACTCCCTATACTCCTCTTTCCATCACCATTATGACCCCTTGAGTTCAAGCTTCTGGGCTGGACTCCTGCAAAAGCATTCTAATTGGTCTCTCTGCCACCTCCTTTGTACCACTGAAGTTCATTTCCCACACAGCAACTAGTGAAATACGTAAAAAACACAACTAGTTCTCATTATTCACAGTAGCTGTGTGCTATAAAGTTGCCTCAAACCCTGAATTCAGGAATACTGAAGCATTGCTCCTAGGGGAAATACAGGGTTAGGTTCCTATGAGCTTCTGATCACCCATCAATGCGTAACCTTGTTTTATGTGTATTTCTGTGTAAAGACACCTTATTTTATATGTATTTTTGACTCATTAACATTGAATTCATGGCCAACAGCACAATAACTCATGCCTGAACAAAGCTTATTTAACACACATATTTTCTACATAAGGAACTTTCTGGCCTTCCTGTGCTTAGGAACACTAGATGGCACGTCAGCGCTAGTCTGCAATGGGGGCAGGAAAAGCAGACAGTTTAAGCAGCAAAATCACCAACAAAGAGTCAAGAAAATATAGAATAAGATGGCACTACATAGACCACAAAAAGGTCACTCGAGTATGAGAGCCAAAACAAGAAGAGAGCGTGTCACCTTCACCTCAGCTAGCAACCTGCAGGTTGGGTGACTCACATTTTTTGCTTTGCTCATGTCTGTGAATGACTGCAAACTTGTCACCGAAATATTGATCTTGGGATAATATACAGGAATTCTTGTGGTTTAATTGTATCCCCTCCCAAATTCAGGTGTTGCCAATGTGACAGTATTGAGAGATGAGGGCTTTAAGAGGTGATTTGGACATGCAGGCTTCTCCCTCCTGAGTGGGATTCAGGCCCTTATAAAATAAGCTTCACACAGTGTTAGCTCACTTGCTCTTCACCTTTCTGCCAGATGAGGACACAGCATTCCTTCCCTCTGGAGGACACAGCAAAAAGCTGCCATCTTGGAAGCAGAGAGAAGCCTTTGCCAGACAACCAAACCCATTGGTGCTTTGATCTTGGACTTCCCAGCCTCCAGAACTGTGAGAAAATAGACTTCTGTTCTTTATAAGCTACTCAGTCTCAGCCATTTTGTTTTAGCAGCACAAATGGACTTTTTTTGGTATTGTCTGAAGAATATTTCTCTGTATGCCATCGGCAAGCTACACATGCTTCATGGGAGTTGATATACGTAGCAATAATAGACTCACGGTAGCAGACATTCATTATCTGTTAAGTAAATGACAATGCATTAGTAAAATTTCAAGTGCTGCTTTCTTTAAGTTAGGAACTGTTTCATTACAGTGAAATCTCCAGCCACTAGCACAATACCCATTGTGGATGCCTAAGTTATGTTTGATGAATGAATGAAGAGTCATAAATTTTAAATATTGAATGAAGTCATAAATTTTAAATATTAGACATAGTAAGAACAGCTTATGAACTCTAAAGCTTTTGAAAGTGCCCAGTCTCTTCAGAATCACCACAAAATTATTTATCAACCTCTTAATCCATAATTAAACCTGCTTTACCTCTATTTTTTGAAAAATTACTTCTTCAATATTTTTTGTTTTTTATTACTGTGACTATGAAAAGATTAATCAACTCTATTGATTGCCAGTATAGAATATTTCAGCTACATGATGATTTAATAAGAGTTTTATAGACTGGAAACTCAATCTCCATCTATTTATGATATTGTGTTCATGAGAAAAATGGATTCCAAGGTTCAAAACATAGACTTTATCTAATGCTTTCTGAAAATACAATTCATTTAACAATATGGGCATTTAACTGGATTTTGTTTATTCTCAAATACATGGCATAACCTCATATCTCAAAAAAGATCATGGGATATCAGACTTCAGTATCATTTTCTGTCCTATTTAAGTGGCTTTTTTTCTTCCAAATTGCTTACCCCTACAACCATTCTTTTATACTTGTTGACTGTAGATTTAATTATTGTCATATGCAGTGAGTCTCTGCTTTTTATCAAGTTTCCCATTCCTGGAAAGCTTATGACACAGTGAATTGACTTAAAGTAGATTATGTTTTACCTTAGGAACAACAATATAATTGAAGAGTTTTATTCTTGATTTAACATCAAATGAATTTTAGATATGGCCATAATACGTCACAAAGGCAAAAATACAACAGTTTTAAGCCTCTATAATCAATTAAAAGAGTGAAATTAATGTCCAAGCCACTTAAAATGGGCTTAAGTCAATTATATATGCTTTGTAATAAAAAGGACTCTGTGTCTATGTGTGTGTGTATGTGTCTATAAAAGATAAATATTCTTTGTTTTTCCACCTCTTCCTTGATGGTCCATTCTATATACTGGCGCCAGATTAATCTTAATAGGTGAGACTCCAAGTTCACAAACCTTCACTAGCTCACCTTCACTCACAGGACCAAGCTGGAGCCCTTAGTATAAAAGTTCCCCTCCCAAGAGCCTCAGCTCCCTCCACCCTTCTCCAGCTCCTTCTAAATCCTGGCCTGCTGCTTAGCAAACTAGTTAGCAGCTCCTAGTCCTTCACATGCAGGCGCTCTCTTTTCCTGCCTTGGTTCTCTCTGTCTGCTCACCCCCGATCATCTCTCCACCATAGCAAACCCCACGCCTCCTTCAAGGCTCTGCCCAAGTCCTCTTAGGCTTCGCACACCCTCCCTCTAGGCAAAAGGACTGCCCCTGTCTGACCCTAGAACACAGATTCAGCAGTGCATCATGGCTCGTGCTACCCAGGCTGGCTGGCTGAATCCGTCTGCCACTGTGCTTCAGTAATAAAGGGAGAGAAACCAAATTTACTGAGGACCTCCTATGTGTCAGGTATCCAGCCAAGCATTTTATAAATGTTCTCTCACGTAATCCTTACCAGGCAGGTATTGGCATTTTCATTTTGGCAGCTGAGAACACAGTGGATAAATAACTTGTTGAAGTAACTCAGCTGAGAAGGGATAGGGCCAGAATATAAACCTGTAAAGTACATAGGAAGGATAAAAAACTAAAAATCAGGAGATCTCCAACTTAATTAACCTTTCTGAATCTCATTTTTTTTTCTCATTAATGGAGATGGCTAACACCTACCTCATGGAAACGTGCAAATTAACCGAGGACATTATTTTGAAAGGCTTTATCAGCTGTGGAGGTTTCTTTTCTCTTGGTGCCTAGCACACTCCAGTACTCAATAAATATCTGTTACTAGATTGATTTCTATGAGATTGATTTCTACGTCTTCTCTTAAAAGCGGCACTGTTAGTCTTCCATGCCACGCCTCCTTGTTCTTAGCTGGTTACGATAATATTCATGTACCCAACTTTGAAAAAGAAATCATGCCATGATTTTCTGAGAACCATTTCCCGGTCCAGCATGATGAGAGAGTCCACACTTAACTGCACACATTTGCAAATATTGCTTAATGTGCTCAGGAAAGAGAATTCCTCCCAGTATTTTGTAATCTGTGTTCGGTAGTGCTAACAAATTCTAATGTGTAACGTCAAGTTTGCTTCTTTGCCTTCAAAGATAACAACTGTCAATAATCATCACTGTGTCTCCCGCTTGTAGAGCTCACTTAAACGGTCTAAAAACCCTTGATAGGGAGTGGTATCAGCCTTTTCCCTCTGGACCAAGCTACCTAAGGAAAGCAGTATTGGTCTCATGCTAAATCATTTGTTTTTGCTACGAGTTCTATTGTTCCTTCACACGATAATGATAACTGAGTTTTGGCCTCTAACTTATCTTTCCATGCCTCCTGAGTATTTGCACACTATATTTGGCATCTTTCATGGTCTGTGCTTCTGTTATTTCGATTTTCAGTTTCCTCCCTGTCCTCCTTCTTTTCATGATTACCCAGCTTAGCTCCTTGCAAACCTGTCTTCTCTATTTATTCTCATCACAGTATCATTTGACCCTCAGCTTTCCTGTTTCATCTTTCAGAAATTTCCCAGTCAGTGAGTCCTCTTTTGCCCTGGTGTAATTAGAGCTCCTATCTCTAAACCTCTAGAGTTACAACTTG
This sequence comes from Ateles fusciceps, assembly GCA_036589455.1. Classification (NCBI taxonomy): domain Eukaryota; kingdom Metazoa; phylum Chordata; class Mammalia; order Primates; family Atelidae; genus Ateles; species Ateles fusciceps. The sequence continues at coordinate 5,187,618 of JAZHEH010002229.1, forward strand.
CGCTGATCCACAGTTTCTTTCCTGCTTGTAAATTTCCTTTCCTCTAAGTAGTAAAATTAGTAACTCTTTGCATTTCTTAATTGTAGTTTCAACAGCTTGGATTCTTTTTGTAGGAAACTTGCTTACTCTTTGGAGCTCCTTTTCCACCACAACTAGGCGGTACAAAAGCAAAGTTATTTTTAAGATGGAGTGGTCCACAAAAATAGGCACCAGTCAGAGCTTTTGTACATAAAGTCAATAACTTCTAGATATAGATTTTATTTCTCTACCATACGCCCCTACTCTGTACGATTACCCAGTGATCAAAACAGAAACCTTAGCCAAACAAACGCATCCTATGGTATGCAATGCTTTCCCTTTCTTATCCAATATGCAGGGCTTTTTCTCTCTGCCTAGTTCAGCTCTTCATAAATATTCATCGGTCCCATTGATTCATCTTTCCATTTTACAGCCATTAATAGACACCTCTCTGGATGGACATCAGATAGTTTATCCACTTTAACCAAGCTGATCGATTCTCTTTCTGAAGAATGCGTGCTTCAGAAAAGTCAGGGAAACCAATTTCTCTTCCTGCTTTCCTTTACAGTCTTCTGAGGAAGAGCTGAAGGTGGCAGGAGTCCTCACCCATGAGTCTTTTTTTTTCTTTCCTCTCTGTCCTCACTCACAGCAACTCTTTCTCTGCCCCAAAGTGCTCCTGCCACATCTGTGCCCCCATACCACTTGTTACAAAGCATCCATGCTGGCTGGCTGCCACAGCCACACTTACAGGTGGGGTGGGTGGGCACTGTTCTTGGTCCTTGCATCCTCCCCAAGAGCCCTGTTGAGTGGAGATGTGACAGGGCCAGGGCACTTACAAGATTGTTCACTGACCGCTAACAGGCTGGGGGAACAGTGCGTCCAAGTCAGAGCCGCTCTTGCCATGGGTGATGGCTGGTCTTCTTTGGTCAAGCTGACCCAGCACTGCTCAGCCAAGTCTCTCAGGGTCAAGTGTTCGTTCTTCCAGGCAGTTCGTTCTTCCAAACAAACATTCTTGGAAGGCCACCTTCCTTTGTTAACTTTATTAATAGACAACTCTCTAGTACGAAGGCGTTCTGGGGCCACCTGAGGCATAGGGACTGTTTCTGTGCTGCTTGAGAAGAATCCCTTTGGGAGATCGTTTGTTTAGTGGCTAGAGCCTTGCATGAACCCAAGAGGTAATTAGGTTATAGGTGCCAAGCAGATACGCTTGTACCAGCTGTTCTGGAAGAGAAAGCACTTGTGTGAATGGAAGGAAGAGGTGCATTCAAGGTTACAGAACGAAGGTCAGTGGTGAAGATGAGAATTCAGGATTCTCACCAATAGTTAGAGGTTTGTTTGTTTTTAATTCCCAGAAGAATAATGAATAATGGATAATAATAATAGTTGGCCCGTGTACACTGTTTTATGTACTAGACAGTGTTCTAGTGGTTTAAATGTATTCACTTATTTGATCCTTATGCCACTCATAAAAGTCCCCACTTAACAGATGAGGGAAAAGGACACCCACAAGTTCAGTAAGATGGCTAAGGTCACACAGGGAGAAGGGTATGGGACCAGGACTCAAACCCTGGCAGTCCGGGCCCATAGCCTTAACCGTGTGTGTGTGCACGTGTGTGAGAGAACAAGAGAGATAGATAGTGGGGTATGTTTCAAAGACAGACGTGAGATGATAAGCATATGGTTCATGTGAGTCCACTCCAAAGAGTATTTCCAGACTAAATAATGGCTCCAAGAGCTAACGTTTGCTGAGCGCCTATTAAATCTTCTCTAATTCTTACGGTAATTCAGCAAGACTTTTCAGTTTAGAGGTGAGAAGACAGATTGAGAGAGTGAAGTGAATTGCCCAAGATTACCCAGATAGTAAGGCGGATGGGGGACCGAGACGTGAGCCCAGAGGCCAAGCTCTTTGCGGCCCACCTTGTCTGGAGAGGGCCCCCTCACCTTGTCAAGTGTATGAGTCAGTCACACTATGAAGCAGCTCACAGCACTCCTTCATACATTTGTCTGAATTTTCATGACACATATTATCCAGAAGAATCTTGTATTCTGTGTCATCTGGCTGATAAATTTCTGATCTCAGTCTGGATCACTGGGAGAACAGAATGGGCTCCTGTTTGCTGATCATTGTTATATGGAACATCAAACCAGTATTGTGGACTCATTGACATGCATGTACTTGAGAACTAAAGAGATAGCACAGTGATAGTCCCTAATGCTTGCTGTAAGGAAGGAGCTGCCCCAAAATGCAAGGCAAGAAGATTCTACACGAGCCTTTCTACTCCACAATTTAACGTAGGATCTGATTGTTTCTGCATTTTCCCTTTCGAAGAATTTTGTAACTAGCCAGAAGGTAAGAATGTCACCTGCGTCCTAATCTGGATGTGAACGAGGAGCTAAACTTAACAGGCAAACTCGTGTGGCTTCAGGCAGCATCATTTTGCATGGGGTTTTGTGGGAAGGTGGATGAAGATGCAGGTAGCTGAGGGGGACACTAACATGGGGAGGCCAGTGTGGTGTCTGTTAGAAACTGGTCTGCAGCCCAGCACGGTCCCTGGGCCAGAGGATCTGCAGGCAAGACTGTAGGTGCTGATTTATGCAAGACTCTGGGACAAAGAGCCAGGAGCAGTTCTGCTTTGGAGGGATCACAGAGTTGCACAGGGTGGAAGAGAGGTTTATCACCCCAAGTCAGGGAGGACCTAGATGTTCTCACTGAGGAATGGGGGCCAACTGTAGCCATCAACTGGGTGGGGACCAGGCAGCTGAGCAGAACCAAGCTGCTGTTTGTGAGTACCTGTGAGACACCCCCTCAGGGTCCACAGAAAGCGGTGCCCTCCTATATTGGGAGTGCAGTGGGGATCAGAGCCTGTGAAATCTGGATGATTGCTATTAGTGTGACTCATTAGTATCCACAGACTCCCAGTCCTGGGGAAATCTGGTTTATAAGAACAGCACCCATGAGGGTGAGGAGTGGGGTGGTCCGTGAACACAGGTGTCATGGGTTCTCTACTACCAGGCAGCCTGTGAAAAGGAGGTAGGGTCGTATTTCTGGTTGGGGTATAAGCATGTGATAAGTGAATAAATAATTATCTTAAAAAGATCTCTCAGGTAGGGCCTTGAGTTTCAGGGTCACAGATATGATCCAAGTTGGAGGAGCTCTGAGTATGGAAATCTGAGACTCTTGGACTTAGAAATAAAAACCCATAAATGGTAAGCCCTGGAAGCAGTGGAGGAGCCTGGACAAGCCCATCCTTCCAGAGGCTGAGAACAGTGGGCACAGCAAAGGGCATGTTCACCTTGGCAGGTGCACAGCAAGGACTGAGCCCAGGGAGTTTCCGGAGGTCGGGGGATGCCTAGGCATCCAGGCATGTTCACAGGCAATCACATACAGATGCATTTCATGCGCAGGTGGGGCTTAGTCTCCAGTGTTTCCAGCTTACCCGACACTATCCCCCCAGTTCCCAAGCAGGTGTTTGAGCCAGACTCCCATGCGAGCAGGGACAGGACTCCACCTCGCAACCCGTGCCTTCACTAGTTTTGGGCAGACCACCGGCAGTGCTGGGTGCAGTCCGCATATCTGCTGAGTCTTTCATCTTCATATTGTGTCTTGGTACTTCTAATTAAAGGATCCCAGAAAGCTGACTCCTAAAGGAGGCTGGTGTTGAGCCAAGCCCTTGTATAACACACCTACTTGCTATAAACAAGAGCAGCAGAGAAAGGTTTCCAGTTGGATTGAAAGTGTTCCCCCCTTTTGTCTGCAGTTTGGACGACTCCAAGGCTGTAAAGATGAGACTACCCCACTTGTATTCTTGTCCTTACATGTTCTCTCCCTTTTTGTTCTTTCCCTTCTAACTCAACCTTCAACTCCCCATCGTGGAAGGAAATAGAGAGAGAGAGAGAGAGAGAGAGAGTGTGTGTGTGTGTGTGTGTGTCTGCGCTTGTATGCATGCATACATGTGTGTATGTGTGCATGTGCGTGTGTGTTTCTCAACATAATCCGCTTTAGCAGGCCGCTAGACCTGACCAGTAGCAGCAGCTGTGGCAGCTGCAGCAGTGGCTGATTGCTCTGGAAGGGCATGGATAAGCCTGTTTGACGGAACCAAGAGGGAAGGCATTTAAAAACCTTCATGTCTTTCTACTGCTCTTTCAAAGCCCTCATTAGCTTCACCAGAGGGAAAACTTATCTTGTAGGGTTCAGTTGCTGTCTTCCTCTGGGCACACAGCACAATCAGGAGGGATTTCCATTCAAAATAAAGGAGGTGGAGTTGGATTTTTAGAAAGAGAGAAGAGGATACTCTCATCTGCTGAAACTCACTGAGCCAGGTGACCTGAAAAGCTAGGAAGACACTGGTTTTGTGCCCTGCTCCCTCTAGGCCCTCTGGCTCAGAGACCCAAAGGCAGTGCCAGTCAGTAAACGGGGTTTCTGGTTCTGTATAAGTGTGCTTTGTTTTTTGAGGGAGCCTGAATACTACCCATCCAACCTTCTATACCATCTTTCTCTCTGATGTTGAAAGATTACAGTTCCCAGGTAGATCGCTGGAAATTGCTTTGGGGAGAGGGTAGAGTGGTGACTGGTGGATGGGAAGCCCTGGAGGAAGCCACTGACCACAGTGCATGCTGGGGGTTGTAGTTCTCGTCCACTCCACGGGTGAACAGGCAGAGGAACCAGCTCAGTAAAACCTGAGCTATGTGAGATGAATGCTTGCTGGACCCCCGGGATTTAGGCTAATGTGGGCTAGCGGAGCCTGCCTGCTGAAGACACAAGAAAGGTATTCAGTCTCCTTCTCCACGTTTATGTTTCACCACTTGATCTGTTAAGAAATGAGTTAAGTGTTTTAAAGTTTCCCATCGATTTTTTTTTCCCGCCAATCCCTTACACTTTGAACAAGTTTTCCTTTTTATATGACCTGGCTACATTACTCAGGGCTTAATATGTATGGTGGAAGATCAGATCCTTTGTCAACAAAGTATACCTTCTGTGACCCACGAAATCTTCCTGTCTTGAATTTTAATTTGGACCGACAATCATTTTGTGATATTGTTTGCTTTTTGCTTTGTGTTTGCTGCGTCAGTCTTTTTAATTTTCATGAGTTAGTATGCCTCTTGTAGACAGCATAAAGTTGAATTTTCTAGGAAAACATAAATTAACTCAATAAGTAGATTCCCTAATAAATCAATAAGTATAGAAGATATTAAATAAGTTGTCAAAGACTTCATTCAAGAAAGTCAGGAGGCTCAGGTGGGTGTGTGGTTTGTTTATGGGTGAGTTTTTTCAAACCTTCAACAAAAGATTAATTCCCATTCTAAACAAATTATTGTAGAATACAGTGACGTACATAAATCTTTCCAAATCAACTTATAAATTCCAGATTAACTTATAAACTTGCAATCTTGTTAATAAACCTGATGAACCTAGGACAAAGGAGGCAACTAATACCGACATAACTTACAAGTATAGAGAAAAAGCTTTACAATGTTTTAGCAAATCAAATCCAGCAATATATTAGAAGAAGAAGATATCATACCAAGGATATTTGATTCCTGAAATGCAAGGATGGATCAATGTGAGAAAACTAATAATACAATTTATCTCACAGAAAGGTTTGAGGGAAAAAAAATCATCAAAACAGATACTAAAAAGCTTTTAGTAAAATTCAACATTCATTCCCAATAAGACCTATTAATTAACAAATACCCACCATCATAGTTAACAATGAAATAATAAAGATGTTCTCATTAAAATCAGGAAGCAGTTAAGGATGTTAATTACCACAAGTACTGGTAAACATTTTCCTAGAAATTTCTGTTACAAGACATACAGAAAAAAAAGTAAAAAATATCAAAAAGGATAAAAATTATTACTTGTAAGTTATATGATTGCTCTGTCTAAAGAAACGAGTGTGCTGGGTACGGTGGCTCACGCCTGTAATCCTAGCACTTTGGGAGGCCGAGGCAGGTGGATTGCCTGAGCTCAGGAGTTCGAGACCAGCCTGGGCCACATGGTGAAACCCCGTCTCTACTAAAATACAAAAAAATTAGCTGGGCATAGTGGCATGCGCCTGTAGTCCCAGCTACTCGGGAAGCTGAGGTGGGAGAACTGCTAGAACCCGAGAGGCAGTTATTGCAGTGAGCCAGGATTGCACCACTGCACTTCAGCCTGGGCAACAGAGCAAGACTTCCTCTCTTTAAAAAAAAAAAAGAAAACAAACTTCATTCTAACCTAATCACTTTATACGCATCCTATGAAGCAAGTACTGTATCACCCCCATTGTACAAATGAGGACACCGAGGCCCAATGTTATACACCTAGTAATAGAACTGGTATTTGAATCCAGGAAATCTGACTCCAAAACCCTTTCTCCTAACCACCCGTGTTACACTGTCTTTCCTTGTTTCACTCCATAAAGTTTAGCTCTCATTATGATAGCAATATAAAAAATACTTTTCCTATACACCAGTAATAGCCAGCTAACGATATATTTAAAAGAATAATTAAATTCAAAATAGCAAAACAATATAAAATTCATAGAAATAAACCTCACAAGAAAAGTGTACCTGCAGAAAAGTTAAAAAAATTTAATGAGAGGCATAAAAGAATATTTGAACAAATAAAAAGATGTATAATTTCCTGGATGGGAGGACAAATAATAGGAAGATGTAAATTTTTTGAGATAATTTACACATTTAATATAATGCTAAAAATTGGAAGAGATTTTATTTTTTTGGAATTCAGTGAAATTATGCATCTATTTTATTTGCAAGAAAAAATGAGAACCACCAAAATTGTTTGGAAAAGCAGAATAAGGAAAAACGACTCACATTGAAAAAAATCAAAATGCTTTATAGAGCTATAATTTAAATTGTACAATTCTATAACTAGCCATATCAATGAAATAAAATAGAAAGTCCAGAAACAGATACAAATATATATAGTATATAATAGAGACATTACTTCAAAAAAGGAAGATAAGTCATTTGATTAAAAGTGTTCTAAAAATAAATGCAAAGAAAGTATCACAAAATAAATGATAGATTTGCCTCTGTACATATTTTAAATATACGTCAAAGATATCAACAAGTTAAGAAAAACGCTAAACTTGGAAAATACTTGCATAACATAGTCCAAACATATCCTTAAAATATAAAGAATTGTTAAAATTAACAAGAAAAAGTAGGAAGAACAACAAGAAGCAGCAGAAATAGCAGCAGCAGCAATTGAAAGGTAAAAATTAGGCCTGGGGCGGTGGCTCACACCTATAATCCCAGCACTTTGGGAGGCCAAGGTGGGAGGATTACGAGGTCAAGAGATTGAGACCATCCTGGCCAACATGGTGTAAACCTTGTCTCTACTAAAAATACAAAAATTAGCCGAGCATGGTGGTGTGTGCCTGTAGTCCCAGCTACTGGGGAGGCTGAGGCAGGAAAATCGCTTGAACCCAGGAGGCAGAGGTTGCAGTGAGCTGAGATTGCACCATTGCTCTCCAGCCCGGCGACAGAGGGAGACTCCGTGTAGAAAAAAAAGGTAATAATTAATGTGGCCAATAAACACATGGGAAATGTGCTCACTTTACCAGTAATCAAAGACAAGCTGATTAAAATATTTTATATGTAAAATGACAACTATATACACATATTTTAATCACCGAGTATTTGATCAGCAAGAACCAGTTTAAAAATAGCTGGAGGCCGGGCGCGGTGGCTCACGCCTGTAATCCCAGCACTTTGGGAGGCCGAGGCGGGCGGATCACGAGGTCAAGAGATCGAGACCGTCCTGGTCAACATGGTGAAACCCCGTCTCTACTAAAAATACAAAAAAATTAGCTGGGCGTGGTGGTGCGCGCCTGTAGTCCCAGCTACTCGGGAGGCTGAGGCAGGAGAATGCTTGAACCCGGGCAGCGGAGGTTGCAGTGAGCCAAGGTCGCGCCACTGCACTCCAGCCTGGCGCCTGGTGACTGAGTGAGACTCTGTCTCAAAAAAAAAAAAAAAAAAAAAAGCTGGAAAATTTCTTCTCAATAGCAACTAAAACCATACATTACCAAGTTACAATTCTATAAAAACACATCCTTTAAATTCTCTAACACATGCCAAAATTTGATCAAATGAAGATCTATATCATGATTCTGAATGGGAATGTTGAACATTGTAAAGATGTAAATTCTACAGATTATTGCAAGAAATGTATCTTAACTCTGTGCATGCGTCTTACAAGCATAAGGCCAGCAAAGAAGCCAGTTAACTAAATTTTCCACTTTTTGCAAGTTGCCATTTATATAAAGTTTAAGAGCTAGCAACACGAATCTATGGTGATTGGCGTCATGAGATGGTGACCTCTGGAGCAGAATCGATGACCAAGATAGGGACATGGGGTAGACGCTGGGTGGAGTCACCTTCATTGCTTCCCTTGGGTGGTGGATACCTGGGTGTGCTCAGCAAATCCAATGAGATGTCTGCTTATGATTTGGGCACTTTTCTGTATAAATGTTACATTTCAATAAAAGGTTCCTTTAAAAAGAGGAAAAAGCAGAAAGGCTCTCATGTCATACTTTCTAAAACTTCCAGTGGAAGGTAAGAGTTAAACATGAACATTAAGTAATGAAATATGAGAGTATGTGCTCTTGGAGAACAAGCTGTTTTTTAAAACTGTTTTGCTCACTGTTTTTTCCCAGCCTGTAGTAGAAAACCTGGCTCCAAAGGTGCTTAACATTTATTGTGTGGATGAATTAGAAGAAAATGCCAATGAAAAGTTAACTGGCATTGGGTTGAGAAAGGACGTTGTAAATATAAACATAATGGGAAATAAAGCATACATTAAAACACTGACATACCAAACATTTAAAAGTTCACATAAAATACATAAAGAGCATAAACAAAATTAAAGTCAAAAAACAAACTGGCAAAATATTTTTAATAAATATGACACTGAAAATTAATATCTTTAACAGGTTAAGCACTTAACAGTTAATAAGGAAAACACTAACATTCCTAGGGAAAATAGGTAAAAGCAAACGGGCAGTTTGCAAAAACAAACAAACAAATGGCCAAGAAACAGGAAAAGATGTTTGAGATGATTAATAACCAAAGAAATGCAAATTAAAACAGCAAAATGCCGAAGTTTTTAGTTTGCCTGTCACATTTTTCCTTCGCTTATTCAACGGATATATTTTTGAGTGGCTATTACATCAGGCATGCCTGGGGATTCCATAGAAAAAGAAATCAGCTATGCCCCTACCCCTCAGGGGGCTTACATTCTGGAGGGGAACATGATAGACAATAAACAAATTATTGGATACATATTTAGTGTGTCAGGTGGTGATAATTACTATGAGGTTTGGGGGGCTGTAAGTTCATGGATTGTAATTAACACATGTACCACTCGAGTGTGGGATGTTAATAGTGGGGGAGGCTGTGTGTGTGTGGGCATATGGAAATTCTATACTTTCCCCTCAGTTTTACCACAAACCTAAAACTGTTGTAAAAATAGTCCAGAAAGACAGAGAGAGAGAGGGAGGGAGGGAGAGAGAGAGAAAGAGAAAGAAAAGAAAGAAAGAAAAAAGAGAAAGAGGAGGGGGAGGGAGGAAGGAGAAAGAAGAAAGAATAAAAGGAAGGAAGAAGGGAGGGAAGGAAGGAGAAAAAGAAAGGAAAGAAGAAAAAACTAAGGAACAATAGAAAAAAGAGAAAAGAAAGGAAAAGAAAAAGGAAAGACAGAAAGAAAAAGGAAAGAAAGAAGGGAAAGATAGAAAAACAGAGAGGAAGCAGGCAAGCCGACTAAGGGACATAGGGAAGTGGGGCTGGCGGTTGGGAGATAGGAGTTCAGGGCTGGTGATAGTGGTTGCTACATTTTATGGAGGGATTTTTGAAGGCATCTTCCATAAGATGGCATTTGAGCAGAGACCTGAGGAAGTGAAAGATGGAGATTTATGGCTGAAGGCTGAGGACTCCAGGTAGAGGAACAAGCAAAGACCCTGAGCAGGATCAGGTTTGGTGTCTTCAAGGAATATCCAGGATGGGATGAGGCTGCAAGGGAGTGGGCAAGGTGTAGACAGGTAGAAGGTGAGGTTGGAGGAGTGGATGGATGGGGAAGAATAATCCCACAAGGCCCTGTACCCATTGCAAAAGCTGTAGTCTTCTGCTTTAAGAAATAAAGTCTTAATTAAAAACAAAATCAAATGAACAGAACAACTCTGGCTTTTACTCTGAATGAGAATCAACTTAAGGATTTTGAGCAGAGGTGAGACATAATCTAATGTACATTGCAAGATGGTCTCTCTGGCTGCTGTGCTGGGAACAAACTGCAGGGGCAAGTGTGGGCACTTGGAGGGCAGGGAGGGGGCCACCACTGTATTCACCCAGGCAGAGAGGTGGCGACAGGGACAAAGTGGCAATCGTGGATGTGCTAAGAAGTGGTCAGTTCATCTATATATGCAAAAGAGAGCCAAATAGATTTACAGAGCATAGCGGGGAGGAATCAAAGGTGACTCCAAGGTTTGGGTCAGGGGCATAGGGTAGAACCAATGGATTGTTGGGGATTATCCTGTTGGAGACAAAGAATGGTTGGAGTACTGGAGGGTGAATTAAAAGAGAAGAGGTGGTAGCTGGAGAACAGGAGGCTTGACGTAGAGGTTATGGAGGAGATGCAGCTACTGGGAATGATAACACCAAGGGTGGAACCCTGTGAGCAGGCAGCTATGTGGGGTGGAGTCAGTGTGGGGAGAGCCACAGCATTGGAGAAGAGGGCAAGGAACTGGGAGTCCAGAGTGGAGGAACCAGCAAAGACTCTACGTGGGTACTGATGTCACCAACAATTATGACACGAGTTGTGTTACAGACAGGGAACATGAGCCATACACTGAAATCCTTAATAAATGAAGAAGAGGTGTCACAGGGGAAGCAGAGGATTGAAGCCAGGAGGGTAGCCCATGTTCTGAAACCGGAGTTTCAAAGTTAGGGGCATTTCAAGAGGGTAGAGAATGTTCTGGAAGCATCGATGGGGAAGAGGAAGCATACATCCAGCACTCCAGATCAAGTCATTCAAGATATGTGGAGAAAAATGAGCGATGACGTCAGCACGCTGCAGGGAACGCGGTGTCATCAGGGGAGAGCCAAGTTCTAATTAGAGCAAGAAGCTGACAGGAGTGACCAAGTAGGAGGTTGAGGATGTAAGGGATTTAGCTGATGACTGACTGGAAGTCTTCAGAAGTGGGGGAGGAGGAGAGGGTGCATCCAGGTGGCTGAGTTGTGTGGGAATGCGTCTGGGTGATGTGAGATGACCTGGGAGTTTGTGGTGAAGGCTGAGATGGGAGTGGTTCTATGGGTCAGTGAGGCAGATTGAAGTGACGGATTGTTGGCTGGGGGTTTGGGGTGCTGAGAAGGGGGGGAGTTATGAGGGTCTTTCCAGAAACACTCAGATCTCTGCCGTTCCTCGTTGCCCCTACTGATGGACACGTGGAAGAAGCACATGGAGAAACACATGGAGCGCTGCCTTGCATCAACCCTGCTGTGAGATGGGTGGATGCCAGGGAGGGGCGACCTTACCTGGAGCCTACAGAGCTCTGGGGCTCTCTTCTCCAGCAGAGGAGGCAAGGGTTAAACAAAGGAACTTGAGCAATGCTGGGAAGGGTTCAGGAAATCCAGCCCTCCCATCCACAACTTGTGGGAGGGTAACTTGGGAATTAGCTTCTGGAAAAAAAAAATTAAAAGATTTAATGAGAATCTTAAAATTGTGCTGATCCTTTGTTTCGGTAATTTCTCTTCTAGGAAAGTATGGTAAAGACATAATCAAAGATATAGCTATAGAACGCACATGGTGATTTTGTGAATATAGCAAAATGAAAAAAATTAATGATGAACTTGTCCAATAAATTGTGACCATCTATACTTTGGAATAACATGAAGATTGTTAAAAACTATGTTTATAAGAATGGCAATATCAGAAACACTTGCTATATAATATTCACGAAAACAGGGTATAGAAATACTATATATAATAAAATCAAAATTTTGAGGGAAATTAAAATGTATAGCAAAAATTGGAAAAGGATACACTTAATCTTTTTTTCAGCATGGTAGAGTTGTTGGTGATTTTTATTCCCTTCTTTATATTTTTTTAATACTTTGTACTTTTTAATGACAAATGTATGTACAATCATTTAATGATAAAAATATTTTTTTTAAATACTGGATAAGAATTATTCAGATAAATGCCTTAAAGTTAAATTGCAGACCAGGTGCAGTGGCTCACACCTGGTATCCCAGCACTTTGAGAGGCCAAGGTAGGAGGACTCTTTGAGGCTAGGAGTTTGAGACGAGCTTAGGCAACATAGCAAGACCCTGTCTTAGCTGGGCACGGTAATATGAGCCTGTAGTCCAGGCTACTCAGGAGGCTGAGGCAGGAGGAGCCCCCTTGATTGAGCCCAAGAGGTCAAGGCTGCAGTGAGCTATGATTGTGCCACTTGCACCCCAGCCTGGGCAACAGAATAAGACTGTCTCTACAAATAAATAAGTAAATAAATAAATACAATAAAAATTAAATTGCAAATGAAAAGTTACTGTATTTCTATCTCACACTATTATGTGCTAGGAATTATAATTTTCCTCCAATTCATTACTTTGATTATTTTACAAAATGAAGACTAAACTGGAATTTAAATCACAAAGACTCAGAAGCAAAGAATAACAATGACGAACTACAAGATAAATATCCCACATTATTTGCAAGGAGGAGGCCAGTGGTCCCTTCTGCATCTGTTTTTGGGAAGAGTGCCCAAAGCCTTCCGAGGAGACAACCTTTTGTGCTGTACCGCTACTCCCCACATTCCTGCCCTGAATAGTGTTCTTTCCAAAAAAGAATAAAGAATACTCAAGGAAAACTATTAAAATGCTTGGCAGAACTACACAGACAGACACAGAAGCCAATTAAGTGTAAATATTTCGTACCAGAACTGTCTTTGTGACCCAGCCACTAATATCTCCCCCCACCCCCCACAGATCTAAATGTCTGGATGAAAATGATAGAGCAGAGGAAAGCTGGTCAGCCAGCTGCAAAGGGACGCCCCTTCGGAGTGTTCAAATCTGTCTGAAGAATATGTGTGCAATACGTTTTCCTAGAAGCATGGAGGGGCAAGCAGATATTTGACCATCTTCCTAAACCTGAAAAAGGTCATTGTTTTCCTTCAGGGATTATTCTTTTTTTTTTTTTTTTTTTTTTTTTTTTGAGATGGAGTCTCTCTCTGTAGCCCAGGCTGGAGTGCAGTGGTGCGATCTCCACTCACTGCAATCTCCGCTTCCTGGGTTCCGGTTCAAGCAGTTCTCCTAACTCAGCCTCCCAAATAGCTGGGATTACAGGCACGAGCCACCATGCCCAGCTGATTTTTGTATTTTTTAGTAGAGACAGGGTTTCACCATGTTGGCCAGTCTGGTCTTGAACTCCTGACCTCGTGATCCGCCCGCCTCGGCCTCCCAAAGTGCTGGGATTACAGGCATGAGCCACCACACCCGGCCTCCTTCAGGGATTATTCTGTCCCACCACTTTTGTTTTTCGTTTGTTGGTTTTTGGTTTCCCTTGATCTAAAAAGAGTCTACTTTCTTCTTTGGATTTTGAAGTTATGGGTGCCTTTCTACTCAGTTAATTTTATTTGTTTGTTTTCGTCTTTTAAGCCTTAGCTAGTTTAGTTTTTGAAAATGAACACGCTGACAGCCATTGTGAGAAGACAGCCTGGCGTTTTGGAGGACGGTGCTGTGGGGTGGCATAACCTTGAGGCTCAGGTCCTGGCACTGGCATTTAGTGTGTGAGCCATGCTGTATTGCTTCACCTCCTGGGCTTCAGTCTCTCCATCTGTGAACGTACAATGACAATACCTGCTGTGCTCTAAGGTCACTGTGAAGATTAAATGAGATAATGCTTTGTAACCTGTTGGACTCTGTGCAGTTTAAGATGATTCATTACTTGGCTAAGTGCTGTACACCCACTGCTCTGGAGGTAAAATTAAAACAAAAAGCTTTGTAATGCTCCCCCCATTAAAAACATGACTATGTTAGCCTCTATATACACAAATGATTATAGAAACACATGGAAGGTAGGAAAATACCTTGAATTATGTTGTTTTTAAGAGTGAGGACAAGGGTTGCTTTCATTCATTTATACTTTTTGGACACAATCTGCATTTGTAAGATGACATTTGATAAAGAGATGGCTACTTCATAGATTGCCTCTTGTATATTAAGAAACAATTAAATCGATTTTAAAAGCACAGCTAAAAACCTCCATTTCCCAGAATAGTGTGGATTAGATTACCTAAAATCTTTCCTACTACAAAACATCTAGAAATGTTGAAAACCTGTAATATTCTTTTAAATTTATTATTTGAATTCTAAGAAAGTAAGAAATATCCCTAGGGTAAAAAATGAAGATGGATATGAACACCAAAATGTAAGCACAAGCCATGCTGCACCAGCCTGGGTGGGGAAAGGGGGGTGAGAAAGTAGGAGTTGCCAGTCTTATTAGGCAAGATGATCTCCCTCTCTTTCTCTCTCTCTCTCTCTTTAAAAAACTTAAAGTAAAAAATTTAAAGACCGGGTGCGGTGGCTCACGCCTGTAATCCCAGCCCTTTGGGAGGCTGAAGCGAGCAGACCACGAGGTCAGGAGATCAAGACCATCCTGGATAACACGGGGAAACCCTGTCTCTACTAAAAATACAAAAAATTAGCCAGGTATGGTGGCACACGCCTGTAGTCCCAGCTACTCAGGAGGCTGAGACCGGAGAATCGCATGAACCTGGGAGGTGGAGGTTGCAGTGAGCAGAAATCACACCACTGCACTCTACCTGGGTGACAGAGCGAGACTCCGTCTCAAAAAAAAAAAAAAAAAAAAAAAATTCAAGCACTCACATAGAATACTATACAACAGCCCCAAATACCTATCACCTAGATTCGTTATCAAAATTTTGTAACATTGTGTTTATCTTTTTTGTTTGTATTTTTATTTTTGCTGAAGTTTTTACATTGAGTCCCAGACATCACGCTATTTCACTCCACATATTTTTATATCTATTTAAACAGCATAAGAAAAGAAGTATGATCATAAAATCAAAGAATTTAAACAGAAGCCTTATAATCTTAAATTTGAATTGGAGATATTAGCATCAACTCTTTATTTTTATCTCTTTTTATATATATATATTTTTTTGATTGCATTTTAGGTTTTGGGGTACATGTGAAGAACATGCAAGACTGTTGCGTAGGTACACACATGGCAGTGTATATACACCATGGAATACTATGCAGCCATCAAAAACGATGAGTTCGTGTCCTATGTAGGAACATGGATGAACCTGGAAACCATCATTCTCAGCAAACTGACACAAGAACACAAAATCAAACACCGCATGTTCTCACTCATAGGCAGGTGTTGAACAATGAGAACACATGGACACAGGAAGGGGAGTATTTTTGTCTCTTAAAAGGCCTGGCGAAAATGAAAACTCAGTAGCAAGGGGTCTTTGATTACTTCCTTTTTCTGACACTGGAAGATGCCCCAGGATCATCTTGGACATTTCTTGTCCGAAATCTGTAATTATTCATTTTTTCAAGGAGCCCTGGTGCTTCTTAGTGAGAAATGACACTTAATGACCAACCCAAGACTGACACAAATGCTAGAATATGCAAACAAGGACCTTGGAGCAGTTATCATAACTGTATTCAATATGTTCAAAAAGTTAAGAAAGACATGGAACATATTTTTCTAAAATTGGGCTTCTAGAGATGAAAACTACAATGTGTGAAGTGAAAAAAACATTGAATGGGATGAGAGGATTAACAGTAGATCTGACATTAAAAAAAATTAACTTGAAGATATAAGCAATAAAAACCATCCAAAATAACAAAGATTGAAAAAAATAATTTTAAAACATGAAAAAAGCATCAGTGAGCTGTGGCACAACTTCAAGTTTTTAGTATAATAGATGATCCCAAAGGAGGGAGGTATAGAAAAATATCTGATGAATAATGGTCAAATTTTTACCCCAATTTGATGAAAACTGTAAAACTATAATCCAAAAAGTTCAATGACTCTCAAGCACAAAAATCATGAAGGAAACTACACCAAGACACATCATAGGAAAAATACTCAAAATCAGTGATAAGAGAAAATTTTCAAAGCAGTACACTTGTCTATAGAGGAACACATATAAGGATGATAGCAGACTGCTCATAGGAAACAATGCAAGTGAAAAGACAATGGTGCAACATCTTTAAAAAGCGCACTATAGCACTCAATGAAAGAAAAACGCTGTAAACCTAGTATTCTATACCTAGTAAAATATCTTTCAAAAATAAGGTAAAATTAAAGACTACTTTCAAACATACGAAAGCTGAAAGAATTCATCGCCAGCAGACATGCACTATTAAACATTTAAGAAAGAAATGTCAGTTTTACAAAACTCTCAGAAAATTGAAGAGGAAGAAATGCTTTTCAACTTTTTTTCTTTTGTTTTTGTTTTTGTGTTTTTTGAGACAGTGTCAGTCCATCACCCAGGCTGGAGTCCAGCAGCATGATGTTGGCTCACTGCAACTTCTGCCTCCCAGGTTTAAACAAATATCCTGCTTCAGCCTCCCCAGTAGCTGGGATTATAGGCTTTGCCACCACACCCGGCTAATTTTTGTATTTTTAGTAGAGATGGGGCCCATGGTTGACCGTGGGTAACTGAAACTGCAGAAGGTGAAACAGCAGATGAAGGGAGACTATTGTAAAACCACGATGACGTACATGTACACAGTGTCATAGTTCATTTTGTGCTGCTATAACGAAATGCATAAGACTGGGTAATTTATAAAAGAAGAGGAATTTATTTCTCATAGTTTCTGGAGGCTGGGACGTCTAAGATCAAGGTGCCGGCAGGTTCCTTTGTCTATGAGGGCTGCCTTTTGCTTCCAAGATGGTGCCTTGGTGTGGCATCCTCTAGAGGGGGAGGGACACTGTGTCCTCACATCGTGAAAGGTGAAAGGGCAAGTGAGCCACAAGTTACACGAAATCTCTTCTGTAAAGATCTTAATGCCATTTACGAGTGAGGAGCCCTCAGGACCCAACCACCTCTTAAAGGTCCTATCTCTTAATACTATCACACTGGACATTAAATTTCAACACCTGAATTTTGGCGGGGACACATTCAAACCCTAATATACACCTATTAAAATGGATAAAATTATAAAGTCTGACCGTACTCAATATTGGAGACAATGGGGAAGAATTGAAACTCTCATGCTCAGCTGGCAGAGATGTGCAATAGCACTTCTATGGAAAACACATTGGCAGTTGTTTTGAAAAGTTAAGTATATAGCCTATTGTCTGATGTCGCCTTTCCACTAGTAGGTATTTATCCAATAGAAATAAAATCTATGTCTACCCAAAGATTTACACAAAAACGTTCTTAGCAGCTTTATTTGTAGTAACCCCAAGCTGGAAACCATCCACATGTCCATAGATGGCTGAACAATTGTGACAAAGTCATACAATAGCGTACCACTTGACAATTAAAAGTACTGATACAGACAACAGCATGTTGAATCTGAAAATAATTATGCTGAGTAAAAGCAGTCAGACTTTTTACTCATACAGCAGAGTCCATACTAAGTAATGCCGTTGTAAAAATTTCTAGAAAATTCCAACATAAAGTAAATCAGAGATTGCCTGGGGATATAGTATGGAGGAGGAGCAGGAACTTACAAAGAGCACAAGGACACTTTAGATTACAACATATATGTTCACTACCTTGATTATGCTTTTGTGACTATATAGTATGCCCAAACTTTACAAAGTGTACCATTTAAACATATGCAGTTTATTGAATACAAGCTATTTAAAAGATCCTAAAGAAAGAGAGAAAGGAGAATGATGGCAATTAATTCAACCTCATCAAATATATAAAAATTTATGAATATATAATGATGAGAAAAACATATTGGTCTCCACTAGAAATAATTAATGGTAACTTTTATCACTATTCTGAAAATTGATAAGGAAGAAGAAACGTCAAGTCTTTATAGTGATTTTGTTTGTCTGTTTTGCAAGTTACATTTTAGGGTATTTAAATAGTTGATGGGGGAAAATTCCTCTTGGTAAAGAATTCCAGCTAGTATATATAGAAGGGACCAGAGATTTAGAAAATCATTTTGCAAACCTTGACAAATCCAGGCAGTGATTATCCAAAGATGCTGAAACCACTAGGTAAAAAGTAGAGGTGACTTCTTTTGTAATGATGGAATAAGGTCAGACACCACCGGGACCCCCTGACCAATCTCAGAATTACTGAAAGTGAGACAGCCAGACACAACGTGCCTCCCTCCTAGATGTGGTGCATCAGGAAATACACAGAATGACCTATGAAGTTTTCTTTTAAAAAAAAATTGAACCTAAATCTAAATTTAATCTTTGATTTAGGGACATAGAGGAATCAGTTAAGCAACTAAGTCTTAGGACATCCGTCTTAATAACTCACAAGACACTGATGCTATTACATTAATTTATATTGCTTAGACCTGCTCAAATGTTTTTAAATAAATATGCATATATTTTCTTTTGGGGAAACCCTCTTCCTGCCTTTTCTGGCAACCGGGTATAAAAGTCTCAGGCTTCAGAATGTTACTCAATGAATATAAAACCATGGAACAGAGAGTGGGTGTTCTTGAGGGTATTTGACCTTGGATGCAACCAGAGGTTTGTGAATTAATTTTACTTCACTCCAGGGGACTCCATTTTAACGTTGAGCGACTGTATCCAGAAGAGTCATGCCCTTAAATTATGTTTCGTATTTTGTATATATACCCTTAAAATATATGTATGTCGACGTATTCTTAATTTACATAAATGTTACAGATCTATTTAGGATATATATATATTTATTGGCAACAACCAAAACAATTTATCAAAGGCCTACTCTGTATCAAGTACTTCTGTAGCTGCTAGAGACATGGTCATTTTGTGCATATGTTTGGAATTTATATAAATGACACTCTATATCTCAATCCATTTCTTGCTGTCATCAGCCAATAGTATCTTATTCAGATCTCTCCATGCTGAGTGTACATCTGTTTTATTATTCTGACTACTGCATACTATTCATCAAATGCTCATATCAATCCTCCCTGTGGTAGAAACTTACATTGCCTCCAACTCATCACTACCACCAATCATGCTGCAGTAAACACGTTCTTGAGCCTAGTCTGTTATAATCAGAGTTTGTCCAAGTTATATGCCCAGGTATGGGATTCACTAAATACTGCCAGGTTGCTCTCTGGAGTCTCTGCACTCATTTAGACTCCTAGGAAGGTTTCATGGAAGTTAACGTTTCTTCAATCCTCAACAATCGACATTATTCAATTTAGTATTTTCCCCCAGTCTGACGGACACAAGATGCTGTCTCATGGTTGGCTTAATTGCTGTTTCTTTGATGATGAATATTACCTTATATTTGGATTGCATCTTCATAGCCACTGCCCACTTTTCTGTTCCATCATCTGTATTTTTTTCTTTTAAAGATTTCAGGTCTCCCTCAAGTTAATACAATCAATGCAGTTCCAGTTGGAAGCTCAGCATGAGTCTGCTTTGTGTGCCGGAGATGTTTCGTGCATCACATCCCCCCCCTCAGAGGGGAAGCTCCTGGAGCTCCGGGGCCGCTATTGCTCCTGAAGCCCCCACAACACTCTCCCCAGAGCCCCACTCAGAGCAGGCCTCAGTGAATGCTTATTGATGGGATCTGTGTGTGAGTCAAGGGCCAGCAGGAAGAGGATGCTGCTGGTAAGCTGGTGGCTTTGAAAATGCAGAATCCAGGCATGGTGGCAGAGCTGGATGGCCAAGAGTAGGGACTTATAACACCTGGGGCATTGTTGATGGGAACACTTTAGAAAATGTTCTTTCCTGAGGGACCAGGACAAGTGTCCTTTGAAATCCCATTTCTAAAAATAAAAAGGAAGGAAGGAACAGAAACAACAACAAAAAGAACCATACATATTTTAGCTATAAATATTCCACCTAAGAGCTTCTTTTTTCCATAGTTCTGAGAGCTCATGCCAAGTGCAGTCCTGAAGCTTCCATGAACTGTAGCCAGTGACTGCCTTAGACAATCTTACACTGAATCCTGTTCTAGATGCCAAGGATGATAATATCATTCCCTGGAAACAGCAGGCCGCATGGAGAGCATTGGGAAGAGGCTGTCCTTGCTCAGCACCTGTCACCCAGATTGCGTGCTAACTTTTCTGGAGCTCCATCTTTATTCTACATGTTGATTAGATGCGCTCAGCATAATAAATTGCAGAGGGCTTCAAAGTTTCTGTAGCTAAATGCTGCTCAGAGACAGTGACTCTGTCAGTGCTGAATGAAGACACTGGATCTGCTTAGCTGCCATGCCAGGCTGAATGTCTTGGACCCGGTTCCTTTTAGCAGAAGGCTGATTAAACCCACATAGCTCTGAGATCACAGGAATGACCATGAATGGCAATTATCTGCTTGAGGGTGTGTCTTGTTTTCACAGATAGACTGCACGCTGCCTGAGGACATAAACCATAGATTATTCCTCTCTGTTTCTAGAAGAGAGCTATGCTCATAATTCAGCACTTAATAATTATTTGTTACAATTACTAATGAGTGAATTAATTAGAATGAGTAATCAAGGCTTGATGTTCAATGATCCCCCAAATACATGAGTATGCCTGCTAGGCCAAGTGCCTGTGTATAATACCAGAGTTTAGGTATTATGTATATAATATATAATGTATATGCTACATTATTATATATGCATATATGTATATAATATATAACGTATATAACACCTAAACACTGGTATTGCATGCAGGCGCTTGTATCATTGAACCAATAAGGAGCAATAAGATTTTGTTGCTATAACAAGAAAGACAAGTGGAGGAAGAGAAAAGGAGTTAAAACTGCAAAGGTCTGAATGACCCAAATTGGTATGACCGGTTGGGTGTACATCCTGCTGGGTTACTCAGGACTCTTGGTAGTCCTCAGTATTGAACGATTTGGTCAGCGTTTCTGCCAAGCCCAATTTCTGTTTCTAGCTTAACTTGCTCTAGGCACAGCCCTGGATAATCAGGCCCTGAAGGCTGCAGTTGGTTAGTCTGAGGATGGATAGGAGATCCAACCAGCCGGCCGGGGGCGGTGGCTCACACCTGTAATCCCAGCATTCTGGGAGGCCGAGACAGGCAGATCACAAGGTCAAGAGCTGGAGACCATACTGGCCAACGCGGTAAAACTCCATCTCTATTAAAAATACAAAAATCAGCTGGGCGTGGTGGAGTGTGCCTATAGTCTCAGCTACTCGGGAAGCTGAGGCAAGAGAATCGCTTGAACCTGGGAGGCAGAGGTTGCAGTGAGCCAAGATCATACCACTGCACTCCAACCTGGCAACGGAGCAAGATGCCATCTCAAAAAAAGGATCCAACCATCCAATTTGTCAACTAGCTAACAATGACACTCCTCTCACGGGTTTTGAGTGAAGACACTCAGGGAGCGGGAGTAAGCAGCCCTAAGGATAAGGGCTGAGCCGCATGAATAGCAGCGCGCTCGTAGAGACTGGGGAAGTCTTGCGGCTTTACCTCCTGTCCCCCCTCACTCCTGATGTTCAGTTTTTCTTGAGTTTCTGCAAAACTGCTATATATCTTAAAAATGTATATACCTTTACACATTTCCCTTATTCTTTTAAAAATTCCAAGCTACTTTGAACAAACTTCTGATCTTTGCCACCAAATGAGCTCTATGGCTAAAGCACTCCTCTCAATGACAGTTCCATAGCTTGGGCTTTGATGGGTAACCTGCAACCCCACTGGGCACTCCAGCAGATGGTGACCCTGCGGGTGGTAGAGAGGCTGGAAGGATCTAATGCATCTCAGCTGAAAGTGGCTTGTCTCACACAGATGTGACAAGGCCCAGCGTTGAAGGGATTCAGGATCAGGGCAATCTGCTGTCCTCCCAGGGGGTGCAGCCGCTTGGCCTCTGCTGACTCCACTGACCCAAGGGATCACACACAGTGGCCTCTGCCCCCATGACGGCAATCAATCCGGCCAACCAGATGCACCCACAGCAGGGCCATCGAATTCCAAAACTAGAATAGACTTCAGAACTCCCTTAGTTCATGGGTCAGCTTCACAGCTTCTCTTACAAATGATCATTCCACCCCTTCTTAAACATGACAGGGTAGCCCATCTCGAGATACCCTCACAGAAAAATGTGGCCACTAATTTCGATCCGAAGTCTTCCTCCCTTTAAATTATACCCTTTGATGCTAGTTCTGGACCTCTTCAGATATACACAAACATAAAACTCTTTAAAGAATTTAGTCAGTCTTTACACATTTGGACAAAAGACTCAAATCTCTTTGAAAGCTTCCTTTTCCAGGCAACATATGCCTAGACCTTCCAGTCATTTCTTCTGCAGCATAATTTTGAATCTCTTCATCATCACAGTCACTTTTTATCTGGCTGGGCTCTGAGTTGACTCTAGGTTTTTCTTAAAATGTGTCAGCCATGCGCCCTCAGATGGCATCTGGCCAGGGGGAGTAGAGCAGGCCTCTTACCTCCTTTCCTCTATGACTGTGTTGGCCTCTGGGGCAATTCCTCCCTTTTAACTGCAGTTGCGTTTGAATCCACCTTTCCAGTCAGTGGCAGAAGGCTGGCCTGGAGTGACAGCCAGGTTCTGACCTGCCTGTGCCATCCCGGGGTGCCAAAGTGGCCAGTGGTGCCTTACCCACCATTAGAGAGAGTCAGCCCCTGTCAGCTGCATAAAGGACAGTCCCACTCTTACCACAGGCATGGGCCAGAGCGGGGCCCTGATCTCAGCTGGACCAAGGAGACCCCTGCCCTGGTCAGTTAGCTGTGAGCGGCCTCACTGGAAGGCCATCGAGACATGGAAGCTGACCTTGTCTTTCGGGATGGTCATAAGAGAGCAGCGAAGCCTCATGTGTTAGTCTGTTCTCACACTGCTCTGAAGAAATACCCGAGACTGGGTCATTTATAAAGGAAAGAGGTTTAATTGACTCACAGTTCAGCACGGCTGGGAAGGCCTCAGGAAGCTGACAATCATGGCAGACACCTGCTTCACAGGGCAGCAGGACAGAGTGAGTCGCAAAGCGGGGAAGAAAACCATCAGATCTCGTGAGAACTCACTCACTATCACCAGAACAGCATGGGGGGAGACCGCCCCCATGATCCAATCACCTCCCACTAGGTCCTGCCCTTGACACATGGGGATTGTGGGATTACAGTCTGAGATGAGATTTGGGTGGGGAAACAAAGCGAAACCATATCACCTCATATCTGCCGCAGATATGAAGAAGGCTCCCGGAAGCAAAGAGAAGAGTCCACAAGGCCCCGCAGAGATAGAAACAGAGAAATTAACCAGCAACTTTTCACTTCCCTAAAGTCCCCCACTAAACCTCTTTCAACTGGTTTCCATGAGATGTCTCTGGAATAAATCCCCTTTTAAATTTAAGACTTTTTGCATGGATGTTGGCTCTGAACAAATAGTCCCTTGACTAAGCCCCTAAGCAAGTTGTTGAGCCTCGTTGGGCTTAGTTTTCCATCTGGATAAATTGACGTACAGTGAGCTCCTCCCACTCTGCAATTCTGTGTCACATCATCCCATTCTACACTTCTGTACTAGGGAGGGCTTTACGAATAAAAGCCTAAGGGTATAACTTTATACGTCACCCTGGTAAATTTCATCTTGTGTGTCGGTTCATCTTCCAAAACATCTCACATATTGGAATATGTTCGGGGCTTTGATTAGCAAAGAGTATATGAAAGAACAATTGAGAGTAGTGGCTTCACACAACTTCTCAGAAACCTATCAAGGGGTCGTCTCTCACATCGGATGAATTGTTCAGGAATTCTGTTTATAGATGGCTTAGCAATTCATTCATTCATTAGTTCATTCGTTTCTCAGTTTCACCAGAGGTTAGTTATAGACTGAGGGGTGCTTTTCTAACTTCAGCAGAAATATACATGAGTGGCAGGTGCAAGGGTTTGGTTTACTGTGATCTGTGAAGATGGCTACCTAAGAACCAGACACCCACATCTTGAAGGACTATGGAACTGGGCTCTGGCATGAACCCATTAAGCAGGG
Source organism: Ateles fusciceps (assembly GCA_036589455.1). NCBI lineage: Eukaryota > Metazoa > Chordata > Mammalia > Primates > Atelidae > Ateles > Ateles fusciceps. The sequence continues at coordinate 5,211,757 of JAZHEH010002229.1, forward strand.
TCAGATACACCACACAAAGAACTAGTGAAACTCAGATTAGTCAATTTGCCATTTGTTAGCAACACAGGCATAAAGAGTTGGTGGGAAAGGATGTAGGAATTTTGGCTAAAGAAGCTTTTGGCTTATCTTCAGATTCCAATTATGCAAGGCTATCCCCGTTCCTCATTACCACAGATAAATTAAACATCAGCTTAGAGTTCAACTTGGCAACTTGGAGAAAACAAAGAATATATCTTTGAGGCAAAATGTGGCTGTATCTATTTGTAGTTCCTATGTGCTCCAAAAAGACAGGCAGGCAGAAAGAAAGACTGCCTCTCCCAACTACAGCATTAAATAGCAGAGGCAATGGGAATGTGGGGTATTTCTTGGACACACCATGCTCTGTGGGGAAACAGACACTTCTGAAGATACAGTTCAGAGAGGCTTCAGGAAAAGACAAAAAGCAGAGAAAGAAGGAGGAGGCACGTGCAGTCAGCTCACCTGCACTCAACATCCACAGACAGCTTTCCGTAGTTGATTCATCCCGGGTAACAGTCATGCTCATGTGAATGAACCATGGAGGTCCACGTCCTTGTGTGTGGTCTTTGCCATCAGCCAGAACTGCTCCAAATCCTGTATCTGGAATGTAGACATCCCTCAGCCTATCAAGCCCGGTACTCCCCTGCCCCATTCTATTAGCTTTTATTTGACCTCGTTTTCTTCCCGTCCCAATCACTCTATTCTTTTGCTTCCACTGCTCAGCAAATCCCATCCCTGGGTGAATCTATCAATCGGCCTCCGTTTCTTCATTGAGAAAATGGGTATAAGTAGAGCTACCCCATGGGGTTGGCATGATGCTAAAATGAGATATACATGTTAAGGGCATGGCTCGGGCCTGCAAGCGGCACCCACTCAGGAATGGCAGTTCCCTACAGCCTACAATCTCTCTCTCTCTCTACCATGTCTTCCCTCTACTTACAAACAGGCTCTTTCCTTTACTTTAGAAAAATCCTGTAAAGCTACAGAACATCCCTCCTTCTCTTCTCTTCATCATCAGACATCAGGAAAGACTCGTGTACTCACTGCCTCCTCTTCCTCAGTGACCACATTCCCACCGCCACTGTGGTCTGATTTCAGCTCCGTTCTGCCTTACCTCTTCCTCAGTGACCACATTCCCACCGCCACTGTGGTCTGATTTCAGCTCCGTTCTGCCTTACCTCTTGACTCTGGTCTCTCAAATGCAAACCCTCAGGGTGATCCTCTATGCTTTCCTTATTTTCTCCCTGTATCCAGTGGGTCACTAGATGTGCTCAATCCTGTCCCAGAAACGTCACCACCTGCCTTTGCATTTCCACCATCTCACGGCCAGTTCCTCCCCCACCATCCCTGATCAGGACCATCATGATTCATCTCCCTGCTTGCTCAGTCTTGGCCTCTCAGATCCGTCTTCACACCCAGCTCTGCTTAAAACTCTCAGAGGTTCTTCGTCGTTTCCAGGACAGTGGTGAACCCCTAAGCACCATGGGCCCAGCCCGTGGCCTCACACTTCCCCCTGCTGATGGTGTCCATGCACACATAGACTGTGACACGCGACTTCCACGCCAGGCCCCGCTCCCTTGCCACCCGCCCTCTAGCTAGACTGCCCTTGCCCTTTCACTTTTGATTAAACTCTCGCTCCTCCCGTGAGACCCACGTCAACTATGAGTGCTTTGGTAAAGGCTTTCCCAACCTCCTGCTCAGGGGCCCGCAGCACTTTGCTAACACTCTGTAACTTACCTTTGGGAATGCAGCCTCCCCACCGTAGTAGGCTTCAGGTGGGGGGTGTTAACCAGAGTGACTGCCTCAGCACTTGGCATGGAGCCAGGCTCATGCCAGGTGACCAAATACCACATGCTGTGCAATTAATAAAATGGTGGAAGATGACAGGTGCAGTGGCTCACGCCTATAATCTCAGCACTTTGGGAGGCTGAGGCTGGTGAATCGCCTGAGGCTAGGAGTTCGAGACCAGCCTAAAATGGTGAAACCCTCTCTTTACTAAAAATACAAAAAAATTATCTGGGTGTGGTGGCGCATGCCTGTGATCCCAGCTACTGGGGAGGTGGAGGCAAGAAATCCCTTGAACCCAGGAGGCAGAGGTTGCAGTGAGCTGGGATCGCTCCGCTACACTACAGCTGGGGCAACAGAGTGAGTGAGACTCTTGTCTCAGAAAAAGAAAAGAAAAGAAAGAGAGAGAGGGAGGGAGGGAGGAAGGGAGGGGAGGGAGGAAGGAGAGGGAGGGAGGGAGGGAGGGAGGAAGGAAGGAAGGAAGGAAGGAAGGAAGGAATGGAGGGAGGGAGGGAGGGAGGAAGGAAGGGAGGGAGGGGAGGGAGGGAGGAAGGGAGGGAGGAAGGGAGGGAGGGAGGGAAGAAACATGAAGGAAGAAATGTTTTGAGAACCTCTGAACCCAGAGAGACCCTATGCCTGTCCCCCAACTGATACTTCAGTATAGACATGGGGGCTAGAGGAAGTCCAGAGGCTAAGTAATGAAACTATCCTCTGCAATGGCGTGGTGGTTTTGATCAGAGGCTGCAGACAAGGTCTAAGTTTGGTTCAGCGAGTGCTTCTCAGCTCACAGAACTGACAGGCTTCATGGAGAGGAAGACTTTGCCCTGTGTACAGGTGAGCCACCAGGGTGCACTTATTGCCATGTCTGTTTAGGGCAGGGCCATACAGAGATAAGAATGTCAAAATAAGCCTTCAGAGTCTAGCTAAGCAAGAACTAGGGCAGGTTGGAAGAGGGAGGCACAGCCTGGAGAAATAGCCCATTCAGCTTTGCAGACACTCCCCCTGGTGGGCTGAGCCCTGTGGCCCTGGTGGGTGGAGGTTTCCCAAGACAAATTCAACTCGGGGACTTTGGAAATCCAGAGGCCTGATCTGAAGGCAAGCTGGCAAAGCAGTGCATCGCCAAACAGCAGACGTTGTGGTTTACAGCAAAGACCAAAGGGAAGCTTAGGATTTGGAGACCTTTGTGGCAAGAGTAATGAAAATAAAATCTGCTCTGCTCAGAGCAGTTCGGAAAGAAACAGGCCCAGCCACATGGAACCAGAACAGATGGGCTGTATGGGAGGGCGCTCATCAGCACTGCTGTGGGGGGAGGGGACGTGCACAGGCTGCATGGCCCTGCCAGGGATTCTAGGTGACGCTATCAACATGTGACAGCTGACACGGAGGTGGCATCAGCAGAGGTTAATGGATGACTCGGAGGCATTATTTATTGCTGTTATTTTTGCCCCTCCCCTCATAGTGGTTTATGGAAAGCGCTTTGTCAAGATTTCCAGACCCAGCCGTGTACAAATGACATAAGGCAGCTTCTCAGGGGAGCCCCTCTCTGACTCAGGGCTGCGAGCTAGCAGGCAGCAGGGAAGCAGAAAGCGTTGGCTGAGCAGCAGCAAATCAAAATGGCAAATGGTACTCTGGCCCCGCCACAGCAACCAGGCAGTCTAAAGCCCAAGGGACTGGAGAGGATGGATCAGGATGGGCCCCGTAACCATCGGCTACAAAGGAGCAAGCATTCTTCAAGGTGACCAAACCCGGATTGGTTTAAAAATATCAGCAAGTCAGGTGCCCTATGAATGGCAGTGCATATAAATTACACTTGGAAACATTTGCCAAAGGACTGATCAATCCCATGATTTATGCAGGGTGATCATTGGGGGTTATATCAACAGAGACGGTAGAAATTCCAGGCCATTGCATAGAAAGTTTAGTATGTGTGGTAGAACCAGGGTCTTCCCCTTACTAAAATGAACTACTCTAAGGAGGGTGATGCTGCAACAATTTTTTCTTTGGATCTACCTGTTTACCTGTCTGTCTATTTATCTATCATCTACCTATTGCTATCTACTGCTGGAGACAGGGTTGCACTGGGCAAGAAGAAAAGGCATTTGCCTGGATGTGCATCAACAGATAATAACAGAAGCTTTCTAGAACCTCAGAATTTTTCCCTTTATTCATGTATTTGTATGTTCTGTTTATTTCTTTCTGCTTTTTTTTTTTTTTTTGAGACAGAATCTCCCTCTGTCACCCAGGCTAGGGTTCAGTGCTGCAATCTTGGCTCCCTGCAACCTCTGCCTCCCAGGTTCAAGCAATTCTCCTGCCTCAGCCTCTAGAGTAGCTAAGATTACAGGTGCCCACCACCACGCCTGGCTAATTTTTGTATTTTTTAGTAGAGATGGGGGTTTGCCATGTTGGCCAGGCTAGTCTCAAACTCCTGACCTCAGGTGATCTGCCTGCCTTGATCTCCTGAAGTGCTGGGATTACAGGCCTGAGCCACCACATCTGGCCTCTTTCTGCTTGCTTTTGAGGCACAGGTCCTTCTTTTGGATGTAGAAACCCAAAGAGGTGAGTGATCACATTATGACTTGGAGTTTTAGTTCCCCAAGTCTGAACTCACCTACTAATATACTATCATATGCCCAAATTATTTTTATGCAAAGTTCATCAAGCTTCTCCAGGAACCAAAGAAATCAGAAGATGGGTTTTTCTGATCACTTACAAGCTGACCCTAGAGAAGATCACTGAGCCGCTGGGGAGTTGCTTGAGCTGTAAGTATCTCTGTGGCAAGCTTCAGAAGTCAATGATATCCTGAGATGGGCCTAAGCCTCTCGAGACAGACAAAGCCATGCTGAAGAGGGGTGGGGCTCAGGATGTGCTTTCCCTCGGGCACCATGTTGTTAGACCACTTGCAGTGTGGTTGGCCATGTTTCTTTACGCCTGCATAGCCTCATGATAAATAGTCACTGCTAGCAGCTCTTCTACAACATCTGCAGCCTATAGCAGCTGGGAAAGTGATGAGGTAAGGGTGAGTGGCTTAAAGGAAAAAGGGGCCAGAGAGAGCCCAGGCTGCCAAAACCAATCTGAGACGATCGTAAGCATGGCCCAGCTTCTTCTTATGAACTGAGTTTCCTTCATTATGAGCCAAACCCTTTGCAGAACCTACCTAGCTATTTGGGGCATGAACTGCATACACTCCCTGTGCCTGTGAGAAACGGCTTAGATCTGGAAGATTTCGGAAGAAAACATATCTGAGCTGATGCAGTCCAGTGGTTTCTCAGCCAAGGCCGTTGGAGAGAGGCAAGGCCAGGAGAAGGGGGAACAAAACTTGAGCTCATCGTACCAAAGGGACACAGTCTTAAGGACAGCAGTATTCCAATCACATGATAGCATTACAGGAAACAGTAAATGGAGAAGCCAATGAGAAGGCCTAGGATACTTCTTTGGAAAAACCTAACAAGGCCCTTGAGCCTCAGCCAGGATTATACAAGGGCCGTTCGCGCTTGGCTGGAGACTTGACTCTGGGGGAGAACTTACGATCAAACACTCCCTGGATATGTGCTCATAGGAATGATGAACATTTCTGATTCTGGAGTTACTCTGGGGCCAAGCAGAGATCTAAGATCCCTTTGGTCTAAGTAAGCAGAACAGGGGTCCTCCCAGCCTCCTGGCCCTAACGTGCAGGGAGGTTGTCAGCGCATGACTTCACGTTGGCTGCACCAAGCTTTTCAGGATTGTCTGGACAGCTCGTCTTGGTGTTACAGGCAGTAGTCATCGCAGCTGGGTTATGAGAGGATAACAGAGTCAGGGGAGAATTCAGGGCACTAGGAGGAATTAAAAATCAGACTTCATCGGAGTCACTAGCGCTTTCCTGTTTTTAGGATATGTAATTACAATGTCTGTATTCAGTTTAAGATCCAACTTCCTGTTCTGACTCAATCCACAATAGCCCTTCCCTCTGGCTGCATGTCTATAGTCCATTGCCTTGAATCGTTCCTGAATATTTCCTGTATACATCACACTCTTTCCATTTTATTTTATTTTATTTTAGATACAGGGTATTGCTCTGCCGCCCAAGCTTGAGTGCAGTGACATGATGATAGCTCACTGCAGCCTCAAACTCCTGGACTCACATAATCCTCCCATCTCGGCCTCTTGAGTATCTAGAACTACAGGTGCACATCACTACACCTGGCTAATTTTTTTTTCTTATCTTTAGTAGAGGTGGGGTCTCCTATGTTGCCCAGGCTGGTCTCGAACTCTTGGCCTCTAGAAATTCATCTGTCTCAGCCTCCCAAAGTGTTGGGATTACAGGCATAAGCTCGCCATGCCTGGCCTCTTTTTATTTTAATAATCCTATTAAATCTATTGTTATGTGCCTGTAATGAAATTAGAAGAGAAGTAAATAGGAACTTCTTGTCATAAAGGAGTGTATTGTCCAGTGAAAGAAATGGGTGCACAAATAATAGCATCACTAAGGAAGCACAGAAGCTGGAGCGCTGGGGGCTAGATTGGCCAGTGGAGTTCACAGGCGTAGGAACTGGACTAGGATGTTTTTCACCAGAGACCATGGGTGTGATTTTATACCCAAAACCAGAAGTATAAGACAGATGAGACATTATTGTGGAAAATCATATGGAAGTCTAAAACCAACAAAGCTGAAGTGGCCAGAAATGGGAAATAAAGGGATGGCGAACAAAGGCTAGAAGCCAGGGAGCAGGGAGCTGAGAACAGAGAAGAGGGGGGCTGAAGCTCCTGCCTAAAAGAGCTGGCGTTCACAGCTTTTGAGGGCCAGTAAGACAAAGTATGTGGGTCAGCTGGACTTCAGGGATCAGGGATAGAGTGACAAGAGGAAAGAGATTTACAGGATGCTTAGGAAGCAACTGGATAGCAAGCATGAAAGAGAAGGAGGCACCTGAGATCATCTTGAGGTTCTAGCTGGGAGGCTGCCTGGGAGATCGTGACGGTCACATAAACTGTTAGAGAAGCAAGATTGAGGGGGAAGGGGATAAGTCCACTTGGGTCATGTTGCATTAAGGGTTTTCATGCGACAGCCAGGTAGACTCACTGTTTGGTAGGTAGTTGGAAATACATTTTCTGCACCCCTGAGGTTTAAGTCAAGACTGGAGGCCTGCCTCTGGGAGTCATCAGCCAGGAAGAGCAAAGGATATTTTTTAGAGAAAGTGAAGAGCTGGTCCCAAGACTGAAACTTGGAGATCATCACATCCCAAGAGCAGGCATGAGCACAGGAGCCATCCCAGTGGCGTGGTGCTGGCAGACGCTGAGCCGTAGCAGTGGGGGAACACTGAACCGTAGCAATGTGGTGGGTGGGAAAGTGGAGACCGTGAATCAGCCTTTTTATAAAATGAAGATTGATGCCAAAGGGAAGGGGTGAGGTGGAGCAGTAGTTTGAGAGGAAGGCAGACTTGCTGACAGGTTTTTGAGAGTCAGGGTCTCGTCATGTTTGTAAGACATAAAAAGGGGCCAGATGAGCAGACAGGATTGAGGGCTGAAGGTAGAGCTGGAGGACTCAGAGGAGGGGCAGGGAGGGGGCCACGTGGCAAGGTAACCTCTAAAGAGCTTCCGCCCTTCTTTCTCTAAGGCGAAGGATGGATAGAAGCTGGGTAAAGTGGTGGAGCAGCCAGGCAACAAAACACAACCCGGCTCTTGGGAGGTGTGTGTGTGTGTGTGTGTGTGTGTGTGTGTGTGGGCGCGCGCGTGCACGCATACACATATGCGTGTATGTAATGCAAACCATGCCATCTTGCACTTAGGAGTCAGTTTCTCTCTGTTAGACAGCAGTCTCATTGAAGGCAAGAACTGTGGCTTCAGCTTCTTTTGTCATCCCAAATAGCACAAAGTGCAAGAATTGAGTGAGTCGTGAATGCACCGCACCCTGATCATGATTGATTGCCTTCTGTCTCTCAGATGACCTAGCCAAGTCTTTAAGAAACGTGGAGTACCAGGACTCCATCTTTTGAGAGCTGGACTGTGCCTTTGAAGGTTATTTGTATCATCCCAGCACATCCTGCAAGCATTAATTTAATAGGAAGAATGTGGGGGGAGAAAAACCCACATAGAGTTGAAACATAACAATAGTCACTTGGTGGAGAGAGAGGATATTTAAAAGGAACAAAGTTTTCTTTCCTCTAAGTTGCTATCTTTAGAGTCAGATTGAGCTAGAAGGTCCAATTTGATACATTTGCCATTTTAGCTTACTTCTAGGTCTCTTTATCAGACACAGCAGGGCACACGATATACTCCCCCGTAAACACAGGATAAAGCAAGCGTTGGAGCCATCACTAACCCAGCAAAGGGCAGGCATGGAGTGGGCTTCATTGCCAGGTGCAGTAGGCTTATGCCTACAATCCCAGTTAGATGTCTGACATGGACCTACTAGGATATTTCCTCTGTGTCACCCCCTGTCCTCAGCTCTGCTCTTCCTGGACAAACACAGCATTTCAAGTTTACCCCGTTCATGTTAAGCACTTGATTATAGTTCACTTAGCACTTTCATGGTGCTTCCTATGACATAGTTTAGTTATTGATGTTCACACATACCTTATCTCCTTCTCAAATCAAACCCTAAGTTCCTGGAGAGTGAGGTCCATGACTGATTCATCTTTATAGTTCCATGATACTCAACAGATCAGACATTGAATAAATATTTGTTCATGAATAAATGGTTCTCTGTTTCATGTATTATTAAACTTCTCTGAACCACAGCTTTCTTGTCTATCAGATGAGGAAGCTGAGCTGGATCCTATAAGGTCCTCCCCACTGAAACTTGCAAGTATTTTATGATTCTCCTACCTGTACTGACTTCGTATACACCAGAGACTCATTCCTAAGTGTGAAGCAATGTCTTTAGCCCTCTGCTAGGATATATGCATTTAAAAATTAAAATCTAGATGGAGAGAAACGAATAGCTCACATGAAATGGCCCAAAATATGCCAAATTATGTATCCTGAAGTCTGAATTGTGTGACAGACCCTAGAGATGAGAGCACAAGCAGAAAGCGGATGCCAGGTGTGTAAGTTTGGGTGGTAAACCTTCAGGAAGCCTCTGTTATCACTCAAAACACACTGGAAAGAACAGCATTTTAAATTGTATCTAATACAATTTAGCTAATTTCTTTTGAGGAAAAAGAAGAGGGTAGAATCAGTGATCTAACTTCTTCCTCAACAGTGAGTAGAAATAGGACTGTTGTGTTTTGTTGGGGGAATGGAAAAGGATTGACCTGGAGAGGGTCTGGGAAGGCAGTCAGGTGTCATGGAGGTTGTGAATAGCCTGAATTGCAAGAAAATACTGGGCCATCGTGGGGGGCACACAAAGGGCCAGGCATGGGGGAGGAAAGGAGAGTGAGAGGGTACTACTGAGTGCAAACTTCTGCCTGGCTCTGCTAAGGAGAAACCTCATGGACAAGGCTGAAAGAGAATGAGAAGTACTTATTTGCAATGTGGAGCAATGAAGTGGAGTTGTGTCCGTGTAAGATGTGTAAGCACTTTCTGTGCCACAGGTCAATGACATGAGCGGATGGATATAGGAGGGGTAGGGAGCCCATTTCCTTCCACCAGCAGAATCCAAGGCTTCCATACCCTCCTTCCTACATACGCTTCCCAAGAGTGGACTTGTGTAAGCCCCAAGGAAAGCATTTCAGGATAAGGTGATGACGGTCCCCATGGCTTCCTGGCCCTGGGAATCTGAATGAGTGTTCACTTCCATGTCAGTTTAATCACATCCAAACCCCTTCTGGAGGCTTAAAAGGGAGATCCAACTGGGGTAACCCAAGAGGAAGCCCCAAGGGAGCCTATGAGAGGGCAAGAGACTTCTCCATTAGCAGGAGGATCTTCTCTTGGGGGCTTTTTTCTTCATCATCAGGAAGCACTGATGTCATTTTCCCCAAACCTGGGAGATTTAAAATAGGAGTGCATGAGGCCACTTTCCAGGTTTTGCAAAGCTCAAACCTCCATACTTGTCAACACTGGTAATGTGAACAGTGGGGCCGGGGGACTCAGTTGTCAGCATCATGAGACTTCCTCAGGCCCCTGAGCTAAGACCACTACCCTAGACCCCCCAGTCTACAATCTGGGTTTTCAGGAGCATTTCTTCGTGGTGTGTGTGTGTGTGTGTGTGTGAGAGAGAGAGAGAGAGAGAGTTTTAATAGCTCATCTGAAGTGCCCTTTTCATTTCTAGCAGTCTCTCCTTGCTGGCAATAATTCACCAATAACAGCACAGGAAGGAAGAGCAAAGACCAGGAGGCCATGAGCTCCTTACCAGGGCCCAGGATGCAGGTTTGCAGGAGGCTTGAAACCCTGTTCCAACCCCATAGGGTGACCCTCACCCTAGGAAAGGTAGAGACTCAGAGACAGAGGGAAACCCCAGAAGTAAACCAGTGGCTTTCCCATCAGCTCAGTCTGCTCGCTCCTGCTCTGCCCATGGCCAGCGATCATTGCCTTAAGTCACTTGCAACATTAAGGAAGTGCCTTGAATCTGGCCTAGGGCTTGCCTTGGGTTCAGTCCCACTTCAGAGGTTCGGTTTGAAGTGCTCGAGTATTGAAAGCTTCCTCTTTGCAGTTCATTCCAATCATGAGTCAAGTTCTCTTCAATTCTGCAAATATTTGGATTTGGGGCCAGGCCAAATATATATATTGAAGTCACAAAGGCTAATGGTTTCAATGGATTTGCAATGCAATGAAGGAAACATCCTCATTAAAATGGCAATACCTGATAATTAATACTTCATTAATTTATTCAACAAATATTCTGCTGCTACACAGGTGGTCCCTGTCCTCACAAAGCTCACACTCTAGCTAGGAGGTGGTCACAACTGAAGTCAACAAAGGAAGACAGAAAGACTTCCAATGACTAAATGCGATGGTCTGAATGTTTGTGTCCTCCCAACATTCATATGTTGAAATCCTCACTCCCAAAGTGATGTGCATTAGTCCGTTTGCAAGCTGCTGATAAAGACATACTTGAGACTGGGCAACTTACAAAAAAAAGGTTTAATGAACTCACAGTTCCACATAGCTAGGAGGCCTCATAATCATGGTGGAAGGTAAAAGGCACTTCTCACATGGCAGCAGACAAGAGAACTTGTGCAAGGAAACTCCCATTTATAAAACCATCAGATCTCATCAGACTTCCTCACTGTCATAACAACAGCACTGGAAAGACCCACTCCCGTGATTCAATTTACCTCCCCACCGGGTTCCTCCCATGACACATGGGAATTGTGGGAGTTATAATTCAAGATGAGATTTGGGTAGGGACACAGCCGGCCCGTATGATCATGGTAGTAGAAGGTGGGGCTTTGGGAGGCGATTAGGTCATGAGGGTGGAGGCTTCATGAATGGGATTACTGCCCTTACAAAAGGGACTCAGAGAACTCCCTCACCCCTTCTATCATGTGACAATGATGTGAGAAGGCACCATCTATGAACCAGGCAGTGGGTCTTCACCAGATTTCAAATTAGCCAGTGCCTTGACCTTGGACTTCCCAGCCTGCAGAACAGTGAGAAATACATTACTGTTGTTTATAAGCTGCCCCCTCTATGTGTTTTGTTATATTAGCCCATATGGACTAAGACTAGCCTTGTTATAATGAGACAATGGTGGGGACCTCTTTAGAGAGGCAGGTGTGGAAGGCCTGTCTGAGGACGTGACATTTAAGCCCGAGACCTGGAAGATATGCAGTGACAATTCCAGGGAAAGAGAGGAGGGAATCATTTGTGCAAAGGACCTGAGGCAAGAGGAAAGACCTGAGGCAGTTCCAGGAAGTGCCAAGAGGCCAATGGCACTAGAAGGAAGAGGTGGGTGGTGAGAGTGAGGTCAGAGATGGGCCAGTGGGGCAGGCGTGTGGCCACCGAAGAATGTGGACTCATTCGGAAGTCGTTGGGATGTGAACTGGTGACACGCCCGGAGCTATGATGGCCCTGGCCCCATGTGGAAGAATGGGTTGAAGGGACGCAGAGGCAATAGCAGAACCAGTGGGTTTTGCCTCAGGGAAGTTCACATTCAAGGGGACATTCATCTCGGTCTGAAGGGTGCCTGGGAGTTTGCCAGGTGGAGAGACCTCTTTCAGGCAGAGAGAACAAAATAAGCCGCAGTAAGGATGCTTGGACCTGCAGAGAAGCAGACGGAAGATGAGTGGTGACTAAGAGGAAGAGCAGTCCAAGACGAGGCGGAGAAGCAAGCCGGCTGGTGTCAGGAGCAGGCCTGGGGACTTCAGCTTGCCCTGTGGGCAGTCGAGGCTCACAGAGCTGTTCCTGGGTAGTGCCTCTCATGGTGCCCCTGACTCCACCGGGGGTGACCACTATGCCAGGATGCAAAAGCACTTTAGGATGAAGGTCACATCAGGCAAAAGGCAAACAGACGGCGCTGAAGTGAGTGCCTTCGCCACTTGAGCCCTGAAGTGTCCCAGTGCCGGCATGGTTGCTAGGAGACACTCATGCAAGCAGGGGCCCAGGAGGGGGGTGCAGGAGGCTCCAGCCACAGGCCTCCCTCAGGCTCCAGTGCTTCCTTCTCCGCAAAGCCTCTGCCAGCCTCAGGCCTCCAGGGCCTCCTCTGAGCGACTGTTGAGTGAGGGTCCAGGAGGATTCAGTTCTGCTCTTATTACCAGCCACCTGCACACAGATCCTGCTAGTCACCACTGCCTTCAGGTATTGGGGTCAGGCTGGGCCTACACGGGGACATGGAACCTGCTCTGCCCAGGCCCATCCCGGCCACCTGCTGGCCTCAGATGATCTGTGTGATGGTGACAGTCAGCCCCAGGGAGTCTTGTCCAGGGCCAGGGGAAATGCAGGGCTCCACAGGTCCTGCTCCAGGACAGGCCTGTGCTGAGGGTCCGGGCAGAGGTGGAAGCAATTGCTTTCTAGAAGGCATAAGCGGCACAGCCCAGTGTGACCCATGGAGCTGGGATGAGGAACAGCCTCCCATGTGTAAGCCAGACATAGCACCACTCCAGGCCAGTGCCTCAAGGAAGGATGGCCATTGGGCCCCTCCGAGAGGCAGGTTTGAGGAGCCCTGGGAGGGTCCCCCTCTCTTCACATACAATAGCAGTCATTGGGAGGGCACCAGATGCAAGAGCAGTGGTGGAGGTTTCATGAACAAGCAGCATCAACAAGGGGCTGCAGGAGAGAGGTGTGTGAACACGTGTGAACCACCTGCTGGAATCTCCCAGAATCATATGGGAGGGGCAGTGGGGGAGGGGAGGGCTCTGCAGGATGCCACAGGTCCTAGTCGGTCAACGGGAGCAGGGCTGCTGCAGCTATTACCATAACTGTGATACCTTGGAGGAGCTAAGTAAAATGTACCCTTCTGGAGTTCAGGGACCCCTCATCTTGTACCTATGGCAACGTCACCTCCAAGATGTCCCAGAATAGCTCCAATTCCAATATCACATGCATGAGTGTTCCTATGTGTATATTCATTTGTTAGACATCATTTTTCACTCATTTTATTAAAAATTGCTTACTAGGCCTCCTTCTGTTTTATTAATTTTGCTAACTTATATAGCACAATGTCTTGCACAGAAAAGTCATTGAATACATACCTGCTAAGTGATTGATTAATGGAATCATAGAAATACCTTTCAGATGAATCATAAAAGACTTGTTTTTAAAAGCACCTGGCACGTTGCATTTGGTTCATCATCACCTAGCAGCCTCAGCTCAGCTGTAGAGAAAGTGAGAGAGCCGTGTTTGACAAAGGGTGAGATGCCATCATGTAGCTCGAAATCCAGTCCACACAGAGCCGGTCTTTGGAGTAGGTCCCCAAAGCCAGGCCACAGCACATCCAAGACACTGAGCACACACCAAGCACAGGCCCAGTTTCATCCATTTCCAAGCTGACTAAAGACTGACTCCAGTGAAGCAGGGTCACGAGTGAAGACTAGGGAAAGAATGAAGTCGAGATAATCCATTTTTAGCAGTCAGTGGCATCGTTTTATACCTTTGGCTGGGTCTGGTTTAATCAACAGTTAAGAATTTGGTTAACTACTAATGAATAATTTATATGTTTCTGTAAGAAATGTATGAGAGAAATAGAAATTGAAAGAGTGACTACGGAAGGTTAAAAACAATGAACTTCCTGGTAAGGCTTAAAAATCTTCCCTGAGATCCCCGTTCAATTAATGGCGTCTCCATCCACTCAGTTAATTGAACTGTAACCTGTGAGGCAGCCTGGACCATCCTCCTCCTCCTTCATCCCCCCAGTCTAGTTGTTCATCAAATTCTCTGATTTTCGCACATATTTACCTAATCTCTCTCCTCCTCTCTCTAAGACTCAGGATTGGTGGTACCTGCTGCATACGGGTGAGGAGAGTGAAATGCCTTAATAAAGTGTCAAGCACTGTGAACAGCCCGTCCAATAAACGTTAGCAAATATTCTTTTTTTTTTTTTTTTGAGATGGAGTCTCGCTCTGTCTCCTAGACTGGCGTGCAGTGGTGTGATCTTGGCTCACTGCTACCTCCACCTCCTGGGTACAAGCGATTCTTGTGCCTCAGCCTCTGGAGTAGCTGGGACTACAGGCGTGCACCATCATGCCCACCTAATTTTTGTATTTTTACTAGAGACGAGGTTTCACCATGTTGGCCAGGCTGGTCTGAACTCCTGACCTCAGGTGATCTACCCGCCTCGGCCTCCCAAAGTGCTGCGATTACAAGTGTGAGCCACTGCACCCCAGGTGTTAGTGAATATTCTTATTAGGAATGGCCTGATGGCCACTTCTGAACTCTTCCAGCTCTAGAAAAAAAATAAACATCTTGGCTCTGAACAACCCAGGCTTTCAAATGAGTCGCTAGGTTCCAATGAGAAAAATCTAGAGAAACTTGTCTGTGTTTGCTGTTGCTTATTTGATTCGGGTGGGAGTATGGAGAGATTTGTTCGAGAGGACCAGGGATTTGCAAACTCCAAAAGGAACAAAGGCCTGTGTCTTAGAGCTCTCAGGACTCCAGAGGGGCTATGACCATGGATTCCAGGGGGAGTCTGGATCCTCAAAACCTTGGTCCTGGGGTTCTACAGGAAGATTTTCAGAAAGAAGAAAGGACGACCATGAAGACATTTCTTAGACTCCTTCCCCCAGCCAGGAGACGGCTAGCTCGACACTGTCCTTGCAGTTTTTCTTAAGTTTCCAACCCAGACAATTAACTGAGAAAGATATATATATATATATTTTTAGAGACAGAGTCTTGCTCTGTCACCCAGGCTGGAGTCCAGTGGTGTAGTCAGAGCCCACAGCAGCCGCAAACTCCTGAGCTACAGGGATGCTCCCATCTCAGCCTCCCAAGTAGCCAGGCCTATAGACATGAACTACCACGCCTGGATACTTTTTATTTTTATTTTTTAGAAGCGGTGTCTTGCTATGTTGCCCAGGCTGGTCACAAACTCTTGGCCTTAAACGGCCCTCCTGCCCTGGCCTAACCCTAAAGCTCTGGGATGATAGGTTTGAGCCACCACACCTGGCCTGAGAGAGACTCTAATCTACTATTAGGAGCTCAAAACAGTCATGATTTATGTTAGAAAGATAAGAAAAGCTGGGCCAGGCACAGTGGCTCACACCTGTCACCCCAGCACTTTGGGAGGCCAAGGCAGATGGATCACAAGGTCAAGAGATCAAGACCATCCTGGCCAACATGGCGAAACCCTGTCTCTACTAAAAATACAAAAATTAGTTGGGCGTGGTGGCACCCACCTGTAGTCCCAGCTACTCAGGAGGCTGAGGCAGGAGAATTGCTTGAACCCAGGAGGCTGAGGTTGCAGTGAGCCGAGATCGCGCCACTGCACTCCAGCCTCGTGCCTGGCAACAGAGTGAGACTCTGTCTCAAAAAAAAAAAAGAAAAAAAAACGATAAGGTTAACATTTCTTAACCTTTGACGTTGTAAACAGAGACAGTACCTGTACCTTGCTGTTGTGATCAAAATTATAATCCACTAAAAACTCATTAAATTTTGAGTCATTTGTTAGTCTACACGCTTTTATGGTTCAATAGTTCTTAAAGTATGACTACTTCTACTACAGGATGGTCTGAAAGAATTTTGTTTTTCTTATGAAATATAGATCCTCATCCTTGAACCAGGTGAGAACTTCCAGCTTACTGGGTAAAGCCTAATTAACATGGTGCAGAATTCCCTCCATGGCAGGGCTCCTGCTGTCTCCAGCCTCATCTCCAGGCACCCCCTGCTTCCTTGAGAAGGCAACGCTTACGTGTCCAACAATTCCTTCCTTCCACTCATATTTGTTATGTACCTGATGGTGTCCAGCTCAGGTCTCAGCTCCTAGAAAGGGACAAGGAAGCCCCAGACCCTGCTTTTTTGGCGCTTACCTTCTAGTCCCCCTGACAAATGATGCTGCATCGCACCTGCACATTGTCCTTTCTGCGGAAATGTCCGGCCTCCTCATCTGTCTGCCAAAGACCCACGTGTAATGCAGACAATTCTGGTTTCACCCTTTGCAGTGAACTTTGTGCAGCTCTCCCGGATAAGGGGGCTCCCTGTACTGGTTCCTTGCTGGTGCCTCTCTCACGTTACTCCCCCAGCCGATAGGGCAATGGTCCTATCGGCTGTTTCTGTCGAAACTGCTGGTTAAAGTGTAGGTATCACCTACACAGAGTAAGGCTCCTTAGTGTTATGAAAACGGGCTCATATCCTGGCACAGAACTTTCTTCCCCCCCGCAATTGATCCAGCAATTCTCAATCCAGGCTGCACACTAAAGTCATCTGGGGAGCTTTTTAAACAGCACCACTGCCAGGTTTCCTCCCCCAGAGAATCCAGTTTAATGGGTCTCGGGTGGGGCCTGAGCACAGGTACTATTTACAGGTTCCCTAAGTGATTCTACTGGACAGCAAGAGTTGAGAAAAACTCACACAGAGGTACAAATATGAAGGCCGGATGATGCGGTCCTTCAGGAAGCTCCTGCACGTCTCACCGGCCTATCGAGGGCATGAACTAGGTCATGGGGACAAGGCAGACTCTCACAGCCACCTTCCTGCTGAAAGCGGCGTGAAGCGCTGCCTCACAGCATCGCTCTGGGGCCTGTCTTTTGCCTGGGTCTAGCTTAGCAAGGGCAATGGCAAGAAAGGTTTGGGGGTTAACAGACTGGTTCATTCCAAGGGTCAAGGGTTGGTGTTTGGTAGCAGTGAGTGAGTCCACGTTAGCCTTCTTGCTGGAGGAGGGCCAGTAAGGTTGTCCTCATGTTTGCCATCTGAATGAACACTCTAGAATCTTCCAAGATGTGCCAACCCTTGATCCTTGGAATTAAGTCTCTTGACTCCCAACCCCCTTCTTGCCATTGCCCTTCTCAGCTAGACCCGGGCAGAAGACAGGCCCCAGAGCCACGCTTCACAGCGGTGCAAGATGCTCCATCTCAGAGAAGAGCAACCTAGAACCCCATTTCAGAATTCCCTCAGTGAACTGTGTAGAGGAAGGGCCTGACCCGTGTCATAACGGGCGACACCCCCACTACCACCATCCTGCTTTTTATTCCCCCAGGCCCCGCAGGGGTACAGTGTGGCTACAGGGGGTGTCTCTGCTGTGATTCATCCCTTTATGGGGAATGAGTCAGGTCCTCTGAAGAAAAGGTGTAAAAAGAAGAAAAGAGTGCGCTGTCAATACTTGAAAGCCTCAGCCGGCATCATCTGATCTAGGAAAGGTGTGATGGGGTAGGATAATCGATCACTGCTTAATTTCCGCTGGTTTCTGCAGGGTGCAGACGAGGAAATTAGATATTGGGCCTTCCCAGCAGATCAAGAAACCCATGTCAGATGCAGCAAAATCAGCTTCTGTGGCCAGGGGACAGAGTCATGTGGTATCTTAAAAGAAACAAAGAACAAAAAGGTTTCCAAGACCATGCTCTGAAATCTCTGCTCTTTAGCACAGACTCCAAGCTACTAAAGAAAAACCACAAGGAAGTTTTCCGTTTTTCCCCCTACTATCTTCTCCCTACCACCAAAAAATAATAATAATAATAAAAAATAAAAAATTGAAAATCCATGAAGTATTCGCTGTTTTTGAAATTTTAACTTTTCTATTATCTAACCTACATATTTCCTGAGCACTTTAAGTCCGTTTTAATTTTGTGTACTATTTAATGTTAATTCATGGTATATATCCTCAACATAATACTTTATATCCTTGCCGTCCAATTATGCAGTCAGCCTTCACTTCTTCAGACTAAACAATATAACTTCAATTTGCATATGTTCTCCAGGTTATTGCAAAAGAAACCTGTTTCAGTGCATTTGAAGTATAGAACAGTGATCATTTTAAATCACACTCAATTGCCCAGCTTTCCACTTGAATAAAATTCAGGTACCATTTAGTTCACAAAGATAATTTTACTTCAAGATTTACAGCTGTGTCTCTCATCTAAGGCAATCTTCCTCACCCTCTCCCCAGCCCTATTTCTTTCTTATCGGCCCTCAAACCCACAAGGCCTCATCCAAAAATGATGAATCAAGAAGAAAATATAATGGAAATAGCTGCTGTATTAGAAAAATGCACTGGGAATCTTTGGAAACCAGGGAGAATATATTAATATTCTACATTTCTTTTATCATACTGAAAAAAAAAAGGCAGGCTATGCCTTACAGCAAGGCTGCAACAGTGTGTGCCATGTAGGAAACGCATCTGCAAGGGCACCTGGCCTAAATGCTCATCATTAACCAAAGCAGGAGCAGCCCTCCTGGGAGGTCCATCCAGGTGGGGCCACTGAAACATAATGGAAATTGCCCAGCACACACCACGCGCTTCTTCATTACACTGCTCAATCCTAGCATGACCGCACAGGAAAGCCCTCTTGTATGACACTAAGGTTTTGTAGGTGACCTGCCACCTGTTAGTTTTACACTTCCTTTGTTCTTCTATGGTGAGGTCTTTGACCTGAGTTGAAGGTAGGACAGATTTTGGTGGGAAGATGATGATCTGAGTTTAAAGGGGCCCTGGGATACCCATGTGCAGGTGTCTGGTAGGTTAATGGGAATACACACCCAACGCTCTGGAAAGAGGTCCTTGCTGGAGATGGAATTCTAGGGTCCTTCACATTGGCATGGCTGTTGGAATCACGGCTGAGTCAGAGTTATTGAGGAGCACATGCCTCTGAAGGAGGAAGAACAAGGAGCCTTGGGAGTACCAAAAATTGCTGAATACACGAGCTCTGTGCAAGGAAGGCAAGTAGAAGGCTGTCGTGCCATGGAAACTAAGGCAAGAGAGAGTTTCCACGGGAAGGAGGGGTCATGTGAACCAAATACAGTAAGTCCCAAATCCTTTGGACTGTAGGCAGTGGATGGTACTATTTAGGAGGTCTAAATATAGCTCTAGTAATCTGAGCAAGAGTAAGTTACAATGAAACAGCTACGGGTAAGAGGGAAGCTAGCTAGATTTCACTGTACTAAAAGGAGTACGAAAGGAGTAAGTGCTGACAGCAAGATAGGTACATGGAACGGAAAGAGTCGGGAAGGCGGTGTGGACACCTAGCTCTTCTGTGTACAGGTTGTATGACTTCAATCATCCGACAGGCATGTGAGCACCTTCAGCGTGACAGTCTGTTTAGCACCGGGGCTATAAAGATAAACAAGACAAAGTCCATGTACTCAAAGAGCTTTCCGTCTGTGATCCCAGAGAGACATCTGGACAGAGACATCAAAATACAGAACAATAAATTCTGGACGGAGCAGTGTTTAGCACGAGTCGTGATCTGGAGGACAAAGACAGTCCTTGCTCTCACGGAGCTCACCATTGAGGGATGCCCACCGACAGCTGTAACAGAGCAGAAGCGATAAATATTTAACGGAGGGGTGTTTTACTCGGGACACCCAGAAAAAAATGAAATAAATTTTAACTACAGATTCAGGAAGTTCTCCATGAAAAGGTGACATTTGATTCAAAACTCGAACAATGTGCTATCAAGGTGCGTGGGTTGGCAGACTGTCACCAGGCAGAGGATGTAGCATTTTAAGGGTTTAAGGGGAAGAAAAAGTTCTTTTTTTTTTTTTTTTTTTTTTTAGACGGAGTCTCACTCTGTTGCCAGGCTGGAGTGCAATGGCACAGTCTTGGCTCACTGCAACCTCTGCCTCCCAGGTTCAAGCGATTCACCTGCCTCAGCCTCCCAAGTAGCTGGGATTACAGGCGTGCACCACCATACCCAGCTAATTTTTGTATTTTTAGTAGAGACGGGGTTTCACCATGTTGGCCAGACTGGTCTCAATCTCTTGACCTCATGATCTGCCCCCCCTCGGCCTCCCAAAGTGCTGGGATTACAGGCGTGAGCCACTGCGCCCAGCCAAGAAAAAGTTTTAAGAAGAAACTTCTGGGGACACTGTCTTGATGCAAGGGGTAAATGTAAAGTGCAAATCTGGAACACAGTGTCAGACTTCTTAGGAGAGTTACTTGGATCAGGGCCTCTGAAAACACCCAGACCCCAGTTCCCTAAGTGCTCTGGTCTAGAGCGGGGCTCCGTGCTATGGACACAGTACCAACCTTTCATAGTCCCGAGGCACGTCCCCTGGCTCCGTGATAGAGCCGTACAACAAGCCCGCCCTTTGTTACTGTGTGTGCACACATGTGAGTGCTCTCAAGTCTGTCTGTATTCCTGCCTCTCCTCCAGTGCTTCTCAGGCAATGATATTACCCCTGGCCTCAAGGGAAAAAAACATAGAAAACACCAGACCCCGTTGTTTGGAGATTACTGAGTCAAACTACAATGTGCTCACGCTTAAGCTCCCATCTGTGTTTCCACCAGGAAGGTCACATATTCTCTCTCCTAAAAAGACCTCATGTCTCAATATAGGTATTTGTTTGTGAAAATGCAGTATTGTATTGAAATAACTGTATAAAGATAGGGCCTTGGTACAAAATCTAGGAATGTGAGGTTTAAACACGGATACATTTTTAAAATCACATTGCAACTTTTAATTAAGGTGAGGAAGCTTAATTTAAACAAATAAATGATGAGTGTTGACTACCAGAGTCTAAACAAGACTGTCGTTTTAAAATGTAATCAACGTCCTCCCTGTTTTCAGACATCATCCTGGTCTGAATTCCTTGCCGTGTCCTCTCTTTGCAACGAGAGGCGCAGAAAGCTGTGGTCGTGTGTCTGTTTTCACAGCTCCTTCTTTGGCAACAACCGGGTAGCACACACAGCCATCAAACCAGGCTCTAGGTTGGCCCCAGACATCACACTGGCCTGGACATGATGGAATATTTTCAGGGACATAGAAACTTGGCCTTTATTCTTCAGGGTTGTAAATCTGGCACCTCTCAGGATCCGTAAATAAGCTTTTTTAAAGCCCAAACAAACCATAAGGAAATCCTGCATGCTGAAACAAAAGGTATGAAAGCTAAGTCAGGACCCACGCTGCCATTGTGTCCCTTGCCAGGATGTGAGCTGCTGCCTTGGGGAGAAAGATAACATGAAAGAGGCCATAATTGCAGGGCTGATGCTACAAGTCCCGTGAAAACAGGATAAAAAGTAGCAAGAGTGTTCCCTGTGCTTTCAGCTGGGCCAGGCTGGGGGAAAAAATCAAAAGAGCAACTCTCTCCTGAATTGGTTCAAGAAATGGAAACACGGGGCGGGGGGTGGGGGGAAAATGAGAAAAAACACTAAGACCAAGTTAACGTTTTCAGGAAAAATATGGGGGCGGGGGGAGAGAAAAAAAAAGGCGGAATGATTTAATGCCAGCCAAAGGAACTAAGGGGAAGAAGGTGTTTTTATAAACATGTTTGCTTGTGTGTGTGTGTGTGTGTGTGTGTGTGTGCGCGCGCACTGGGAGAAGAGTGTGGAAAAAGAGAAACTAGGTCCATTAACGAAGGAGAAGGGTGTTGCAAGGGGAATGACTAAATTAGCTGAGCTTTTAAACTGCTTTTTAAAAAATTAGCTTAAATGAGAAAAATAAAGATAAGAGGTACGAATGATTGCGAGGAGGTAGTCAATAAACTATTGATAAGGCAGGGTTAAGGGAGTATTTAGAGAAATTGAAGGTATGCAAATGAGAGGTCAAAATAACAGTTGCTCAGTGGAGTGAGTGGAACTAACTGAAGGCTTTGGAAGACCACAGTGGGACTTCTTTCTTAGTAACCACTCAAGTCTATAGGGAGTACTCAGGACACATGTCCCCACATGGTATTGCACCTTATACTAATATTGTGCATGAGAAACGCATTCATTGTTCTTACATTCATACATGCGCCTGAGTCTGGTCTTTACCTCCACTATCAGTAGCAATGTGATAGGACTGACCAAAGCAAGAGACGTTCAAAACTTTTTAGTATGAAACAGAAACACATTCACTTCTCCCAATAAAAATGAAGGAAATTGAGGCATTGGGTAATCAAAGGAATTGCTGAAGATGAAACACCAAGTCAGTGACTAAGTTCTGACCTATTTTTAAGATTCAGACATATTCCCCCCCAAAAAGAAAGAGCGTATTTAATGCAGGCTTCCAGATAGGGAGTCCCACTAATGCTAGGAACCGTTTCAGAAGTAGACCTTGCCTGCATTCATAATGTGACTGTTGCTGTAGTTAATTTTCCCCATTTGCCTACTCCAAGTTACACTCAGCCAACGGCACAGCTCAAAATCCAAACACCAAACTATTCTTTCTACCCTTACCCCAAGCAAATATCAGAAGGCCTCCAGCTAGCCTTTGTGAATTGCAAAATGAACCAGTGTCTGCCCCTTTCCCCTTCCAGAGCTGTGGAGTCTAGGTCTATGCCCAAGAGATGCAAGAAATGTTTTACTGGTTTCTGAAAAGAAGCCAGATTAGGGGGAGAAACAGACCTTCACCAAGTGATAACCAAATGCAAGTTTTAAGAATTTGGCGGAAGAGGACGTAAGGTTAATGAACACCCCTATACATCTTTTTTTTTTTTTTTGAGACAGAGGCTCACTCTGTAGCCCAGGCTGGAGTGCAGTGCGATCTTGGCTCACTGCAATCTTTGTCTCCTGGGTTCAAGCAATTCTCCTGCCTCAGCCTCCTGAGTAGCTGGGATTACAGGTGCGGGCCACCCTGCCCACTAATTTTTGTAGTTTTAGTAGAGACGGGGTTTCACCATGTTGGTCAGGCTGGTCTCGAACGCCTGACCTCTTGATCCACCCGCCTCAGCCTCCCAAAGTGCTGGGATTATAGGTGTGAGCCACTGCGTCCAGCCCCCTATTTAACTGTCTCTTGCTGAATTACCCAGCCCTGAGCTAACACCTTGCTGAATCACCCAGTCCTGATGCAGGCTTATGCTGTGTCCTGGATTGGTCTCTGGTGTCCTTTCAGCTTCTGCCCCTGCAAACTGGGCAGTGCATCCAAGGTCTCCTGCTAACATCTGTCACTCATCTGAGCCACCTGATCTGAGGCGTTGTCAGGGTCAGTATTTTTGTTCTGCCTGCTTTGTTTTGCTAATGGATCAATGGCAGTCAGTAAAGAACAAACTGTGCCAGAGAAGAATGTCCTCTTCTTCTCTGCTGACTCAGCTTGGGACAGGAAGACAGGGGGCATCTGGCATTTGGGGAAGCCCTTGATTGTCCCTTATGAAATAACTGAAAATGGATTTGTGTTGTCCTGGTTCTAAGAAGGTCACCCAGGTTGGATGTGAAAAGCAGAGGCACTGTGTCCACAAAATAAAGTGATAAGCAGTGAGCCATTTCTCAGAGCTAATGTGCCGGAGTGTGTACCACCGAGATCCGTTTCATATCTCTACAGATTGGTGTGTTTTTTTATGACAACCATCCCCATAGCAACCAGGTGTCCAGGCACTAAATGGATCTCAAGGATATGAAATCTCAGCCTGGTGAGGGAAGCCCACTCTGCGGTTTCCTTGGAGTCGTTTCGCGTTGAGGGCTAGTGTGCCGGTCAGGTGGCATGGGGCTTCTTCCCGAGGGCCCACTTGGACCTGAGGGACCGCCCTGGTGAGAGAGGAGCCTTTTCTCTTCATTTTTACTAATCATCCAGAAGAAAGGGTAGGAAGCAGGTAAATTAAATTTGAATGAAACTAAACGGGAAGATGGAGTGTCCCATCCCACACCAGTGGGATGGAAGAAACGATGTGGACAGCCACGGAAGAAATGACCACGTGAGACTCGCCCTGGAAAGCCCAGAACTGGAACCTCTGGGGGCCAGTATTCCAAGGCAGGAAGCTAGAAGAGATTTACCAAGCAGAATTATTTGAGGAGATAGGGGAGAGGGAGATGATGATTAAGCTGGAAAGAAGGGGCACTACAGAGTGCACAGAGCTGAGGGCTGCGCAGGGAAGGGGCAGTGTAGCTCTAGCTGGGCTAAAGCTTAGGTCCTGGTCAGGGAAATGAGGTGCTCCCGTAGGTCATCCAGGTGAGACCAGAGAGTGCACCCAGGGGAGAATGTTGAGGGCATGGAGAGTCACAGGATGGAGTGAGGGACAGCCCATACAACAGCATCCTCTTCAGGCAGCTCATGCTCACCCAGAGGCAGCTACCTGGCGTCAGGCTCTCCCTAAGGTCAGCCTTGCTAATGCGAAGCCCCTGCATTCCACAGTTACGCTTTTCTGGGGCTCTGGTGATGGTCCTCCTTACCTCAACAGGGATGGACAATGGCTCCTTTTGCTTTGAAATGATGCCCACGTATTTACTGCACAAGGAGGATGGGGAAAAGCCAGGAAGGGAGGCACCGCCACGCCAGCAGGGCAATGTGACGACATGGAACAAAGGAATATGCAATTGGAATCCCAGGAAGAAGTTTAAGTGACATCTAAATAGGCTGCAAATGGCCTTTTGGAGGGACTCCCATCCCTGTGATAATCTAAACCAGAACCGGAGGAGATGGGGTGGACCGCAGCTGGGGAGGAGCACGTGGGTGTGAGGGAGGAGGGACGGGCGACCTCATGCTCCCTTCTCTCTGTAATCACCCTGTCAACCCACAACTCCGGGAGGGGGAGTTTGAAATGTGTGGTTTGTCTATTGCATGAAGATATTTGGATCCCCCCAAATCTAGGTGTGTCTGGAAGAAAGCTGCCCTCTCCCAAAGGAAAGCTGGGGGTTAAATCCATAACTGTCAGTGCGTCTGGCAACAAAAGAAAAGGAAACCACATTCTCCATGAATGAAGGAAGAAGCAGGAAGAAGGCAGTTTTTTCTTTTTAAAAACATGAATAAGATCCTCCAATATGTTTGAGATTATTGAACAAATTCTTTGAAAAGGTCCCTGGGCCACTGACCAACAGATCTTAGATGTAGAAACCGCATTCTTCCAGCTTCCCTTCCCGTCCTGACCCGAGATAGCAGGTTGGGCGTCCTGGGGGGTCTTTGTTTAGTTGACCATTAACAATTCATAAAAGTGCAGATCCCTGCGCGATAGTCCAGTCCTCGGAATGTTATTAGAAAATCCTATTTCTAGTCTGTTATGAAACAGAGGTTTTGATGTGCTGCCAGGTTTATGGGGAACTCTGGAAACAACACTTGCTGCTCTGAGAAGCTGATGCTGGGTGCGTGTTACATAAAGCTTTCCTAGCAACTTAGCTTTATCACAGAATGGGAGGCTGCAGTGGAAAAAATCAGACCAGTTAATGCAAAACCTGAGCCAACCCACTATCCCCATTTGCTCTAAGGCCAGCCAGCAAATCTGTGGGGAGTGATTTTAACCCACGGGGGAGCGGCAGGCCCAGGGCTCCGGTTGACTGCAGAGTCAGCCCAAGAATGCTCGGGCAGCTCAGAGCTGAAAGGCACCTTCAAACAGACCTCACGGAAGGCAAAACAGCTCTTCTTGACTCTGAACCAGTTGCTCATTGAAATTCACACAAACACATCTTCCTTTTCCTTCTTTGGGTCGTTCCCAGTTTCTTCGGGCACTGCAGAAACAAAGGGGAGTAAGGTCACATCGTCTAATCCCTGCCAAGGGAAATGCATCTAATGGCACGCCGGTGTGTCTGAAGTCAATGGCTAAGAATCTCGTTTCTAAACTCTTGGATTCAAAAGTATGCCTCTTAGGATGGAATCCTTCTGTGGCACTGGTTGATAGCTTTTGGGGTTTCTAAAAAGCACGTGTCCAGTCCATTGTTTTCAATCTCCCAGGGCTGGGAGGGGGGAGTGGAAGGAGCTGGAAGAGGTAATCATGCAAAAATCCATTTGGATGCTGCGAATCAAGCCTGACAGCCTCTCCTGATCTGCTCACACACGTGCCCAACCGGTGTTGCAGAGAGGAAGAGGAAAAGTTCCCCAGTCGTGAGGACAAGTGGAAGGCAAAGGGCTAGAATGGGGCGGGAGCTGGAACTCAAACTGGGAGAGGGAGGAAAGGCAGCAGGAGAGAAGATGGCTCCTTCGTGGGCGACATGTGCCCCAGGGACCTAATGCCTCTGCAATGTCTCTGCACCCAGGCTCTGCTGCTGCTTCCTCAACCATTATCTCATTTGGGAAGGAAAAGAATGGTTTTATAAAACCGGTGTCCATGTGAAGGCAGTCATACAGTTGGTGGAGAACCTTTCCCCACATAAATCAGATTACAGCAAGTCTAGATGTTTCCTAGCCCCAGTCCTTCTCACTGAAGAGGGTTCAAGGTGAGTGCAAGGCAGAGGGGTGGAGGGAGAGGAAAAGGTTCTTGTTTGCCTTCAAACAAACAAACCCCAAGACATGCCGGTTGGTTCAGCAGGTGAATTCCTATTTCGGGTTGTCCTTGAGAGTCACCAGAAATCCAGGAGAGAAACTGCACCGAGATTCCATTAATGGTGAAAATAATAAAATTAAATGGCCAACACAAAAAGAAGGCGATCAGCCTGCCCAATGAGGACTGCGAGTCCAGCCAGAGTCCCTTGTCCCAGTAGATCACATTGTGTCCATTTAATAATAAGAAGAAGGGGCACCCTCTGCGGAGGCTTCACCCAAGGAGTCCTGCCCCACCCGCAGGCTCGGGCGCCCGCCTGCAGACCTCAGACGCCAGCCAGGGTCTTGTCGTGCAAAGCCATCCATAGCCAGCACGGCCGTAATGAGCCCATTTCAATTGAAATGAGATCAATACTACTCATTTTTCTCTTGCTGGCTCCCGAATGATTCATGAATCTGAAAACTAGTTCATGAATCAGAGCAGGGTGGGGGAGGGGGGGGCTGGGGCGGAGGCAAGGGAACATTTGTGCAGTCGGCAAACCTCGATTCCTTTCATGAACCCAGCCGTGAGTTGCATAACGCTGGCCTGCCTGCTAGTTTAAACCAGTCTTTTCGGAAGCAGCTTTCAGCTTGACTTATTCACCTATTTTCCTTCTGGAAAGGGAAAGAAATGACACTGGGTACTGATTGTGTGTCTGTCTCAGGGGATTTTTTTGCTCTTTGTGTGTGAAGCTGTAGGTGCTTCCTGGACAAGGACATATGTCCATGTGTGTGTGCATGCATGTGTAATGGTCTTTATGTGCACATCCGTGTGTGTGTGTGTGTGTGTGTGTGTGTGTGTGCATGAGCGAGTAACGTGTGACCGGCCTCGGGCCCTTTAAACCTGAACGGGAGCCAAGTTCATTTCTCAGCGGAGTTTCATAAGGAAGCATGAGCTGGGGCAGTTGGAAACCACATCCCTGTGAGTGCTGATTACAGCCTACTAAGGAAAATGAGATTTTTATCTCACAGGAATTCAGTTATAAAAATAAAATACAGCGTCTGGCTTGATTCAGCTAAATGTACAAGCACTGGGGTGTCTTTAATTTAACAGAGAAGCTGGACAAGAGGATGACCTAAAACATTGCATTT
The DNA here is from genome assembly GCA_036589455.1 of Ateles fusciceps. Taxonomy (NCBI): domain Eukaryota; kingdom Metazoa; phylum Chordata; class Mammalia; order Primates; family Atelidae; genus Ateles; species Ateles fusciceps. The sequence goes on from JAZHEH010002229.1 coordinate 5,239,230, forward strand.
AAAGAAAGTCAGAGGCGAGGGGGGAGGCTACAGGAAGTGAGTGGGAGTAGAGATGTGTGTGTGTGTGTGTGTGTGTGTGTGTGTGTGAGGAGAGAGAGAGAGAGAGAAATGGAGAGAGAGGGAGGGAGGAAGGGAGGGAGGTGGAGAGAGAGAGAAAAAACCACCCTGCTGGCAAATGAATGCAGCAGGGATGATGTCATTGGAACAGTTGGAGGAGAGAGGAGAAAAACAACTCGGAGCTGTGCTAATCCTGTTTGCTGCCCTGAAGGGAATGGAAGGCGGCCAAGGCAGGGAGTTCTGGGAAACCATATAAGGATGCCAAACAAGCATTGCCGCCAACATGAGGAACTGACAGCTTTGTTCTTTGTAACTTGGCTGCCCGCCAGAGGCCTCATTTCAGCTCTGCGGCATGATTACCCTGGACAGCCGCCAGCCCCGCGCTGAGAGCTCCTTTTCTTCTCTCTGAGCTTTTTTTTTTTTTTCCTCTTTCCCCTCTGCCAAACATGCAGCAGTTACCATGGCAGTGGAAAGTAAAGTTTAAAAAAAAAACACAACAAAGTAGAGAGGCACGCCTTTATCCAGATGTGCCACATGAGCAGATAGAAAAGGCAGTTCACCTATTCATCGGGGCCTTTGACTGCAGAAGAAAACACTGGGGCACTGGCTGTCAAGTTCGGGAGGGAGGTGACTCCAGGATAAACAGAGCAGCGAGCAGTCCTGGCTGCAGACAGAGAGGGGCTGGCTCCCAGGCCTTGTTTTCCTTCGCCCTCTCTCCCTTCCTGAGGCATTGTGGAGTGCGTAATGTGAAACGGAAAATGTCATGATTTCCACTGGGAATGTGTCCATGGTTTTGAGAAAGCTCCAGAAACTCAGGTCCATAAAGCACTGAAGGCAGGAGGAAGGAGGGGAGGGGAGGGCAGTTACAGTGCCCTCTGGTCACCAAGGCGAACCCAGTGAGCAGGAGTCAGCCCGTGGCCGTGGCCAAAGCCTCTGCCCACTGCTGGAGTCTGGCCAGGCCGTCGTCCTCGGGTTGCAGGCTGTACAGGGGTCCTGGGTGCCACAGAGCCCTGGGAGCAAAGGGACAGGGATGTTCCCTTTTCCCCTCTGAGGTGCAGCCAGTAGTCTGGCTTTACAGGGGGACTCTGTGAAGAGTCCAGTTCCCTATTTTTAATCGGGTTCTTTTTCCACCTGCTTAGAAAGTGGAACATCTCCTGGGAGGTGACAAGTCGTGATCAAAGGCAAGGCTCCAGGCCGAGTTGCAGGTTTCCGAAGCAAAGGTTACTTAGAAGTGGAGACTCCACTGTCAGCTTCGCCCCGCTGCAAAATCTGACACTCCTCACCCTCAGGGTTCAGCAAAATTCTCGGAAAGGTCTCTTCTGATTCTAGAAGGTGCTGCAGCAGGAGCTGACTCGGCCACTTCCTGGCGTCTTTAGTTGGAAGACGACACAAAGGCGGAAGCAGGGACTACTATCATGAGGCCCATGGCAGCCTCCCTGTAAAACAAATTGGCACATTGTCACCTTCAGATGGACCACAGCTAGCCCTCTGAAGAGCCCTCCTTTGCCTTTCCAGAGTGTGCACAATTGTGTCCCGTGTCCAGGGAGGGGACAGAGCCACTTGGAGGGTCAAGGTCGTGGAGGGAAACACTGGTAAGTGGGAGATGGACCCCAGAAGTCCCTCCTCCTCCTCCTCCCTACTTTGATTACAGGCCTTGGCTGCCTTGCTCGGGCATTCCCAGTTCAGAGTTGGGTCTGCACTAAGTTAAACCAAACAGGGCCCTATTGGGACCTCCTCTGGGGGAAGTCGCAAAGCAGACCCGTTCCCGCCCTTGCTGACTGGAATGAATGTCCAGGACTTCCCCCGGGCCCCACACACCCTGGCTGACACCCGTGCTGAGGACATGGCCGAGGAGAGCTGGAAGAAGGAGAGGACCCACAGGCGTGGGGTCCCCAGAGGATGGCAGAGCCAGGGGGAGACTGGGAGCTGGGGGCCAGACAGAGGCACACTTTTGCCTCAGGTTGGGGAGCCAGTGCAGATAGAAACTTGTGGCTGGGCAGAACTGATCTAAAGACGAACTTCAGTTTCTTAAGAAGAGGCTCCTGTTTGGAAGCAGAACCTGACGTGGCTCTATCTCCTTTTCTTAACCTGTGACTCAAAACCAAGGGCAAATGAATCCCTCACCTCAGACACAGGAGCAGCCTCTGAGTCTGCTAAGGCAGCCACCCAGAGTGAGAGAGGGTGATGACTTTGGAGCTGATGCCCGGGTCAGGGCCTGATGGAGCCACATCCTTGTCCTTCATTCCCAGCTCCTGGTGACTTTCGAGAAGCAACACTGAGTTTGGCGCTTGGTGCCTCTGTGACACAGTGTGTCTAAGCCTAACCCCATAGCTCCCCTTTGCTCAGCTCGTCCTCCCAGGTACTGCGTGGAAAACCAGCCTCTGGTGGAGAAGTTGGGCCTGCCCTTCCCACCTCGACGAGGGTGGAAATCTGACTCTCTGGGCCTTGTTTTCAGAGTTCCAGTGTTCTCTCTCATAGCCTGTAAGTGGAGAGGGCAAGCTGAAGAAGGAACAGGCTGTTTTTCTCCGGGGGAAGCCAGACAGCTCATGTAGTGCTCCCAGAATTGCTGTGTGGTGGGTTCATCCGGCCTGAGGACATGAATGTGGTTCCCCCAGAAGCTCCCTGAATTCGATGGAGTATGCATGAGACTGCGGAAAACCCATTACCCTCCCTCACACATGAATGCTGCTCTCCTTTTAGGCTTGTCAGGCAGACTGAAGAGGAGGATCCTGAGGGACTTTTCTTTCCTGAGAAACCCAAAGAAAGCAACAGCAGATCTGTAGGGTGTGGGGGAAGGGGGGCAGGGGGAAATGTATTTTCAGTAACAGAGACCTAAGGCAGAAACTATTTGCAAACAGGTGACCTGCTGAAGTTCTCCTGTGATCTTCCATTTCTAGTGCTGGTTTTTCCCCCTCATTAAAAAGCCCAATTTAATTTCTTGCTTCACCTGCATGGTAAAAATAATTACATACAGACATTAAGCCTGCACTAAAAATCAATGTACAGAGAGATTCCGCCTTTGCTGTTAGTCATCACAGGGCTTGTTGGCCACAAATAGAAAACATTTAAAAGACTTCTCTTTGTAGACAGACAAGTGAAACTAGTCACTAGCCCTGTCGCTGGAGAGCAGCCTGTGTATGTTAGCGAAAGTCAAGGGTCAGAAAGGAAGATGCAGCTGTAAGGGATTTCATGGCGTCCAGGGCCCTGTTTCCTTATTGCTGAAATCTACAAGGGCTGATCACCATAAGAGAACACTAATTTTAGATGCGGAGCCTCCAAGCCACTGCTGCTGCCTTAGCGGACACAAGCATTCTTCCTTATTTCCTGGAGCTCAAGCCCGAACCACAGGGGGTATAAGGAGAACGCTGGAAGGCATGGCTGGCCCCAGGCCCCCGCCCTCCCATCCGCACAGCCATCTGACCGCAGTCTCCTGCAGACAGCTGTCCTTGGATTCCCAGGGCTGCTGGGGCTCAGGACAGGCTGTTTGCATGAAGAGGGTCTTTACAGCTCCACCCAGAGGGGTTTGGAGAGTGTGACGGTTGCTCCAGGAGATGGGAAGCTCTTGCCATATTAGCATCCAAATAAGTATTTAGGAGCCTGCAGAATCAGCTGGGCCCTAATCTACTCTCCAGCTGTTTCTGAGAGGTGATTTGAAAAACTGTCACTGAGGAAACTGGCTGTGAGGATTTTTAAGAGACTTGGGAGTCTGGCTCATGTTTGAATGTTTGTGATGTGACATGCTGTATCTTGCGTCTTCCTGGTACAAGGTAGATCAGCGGCTGCACCATCAGTGCGTGTTTGGGTAGTCCTAGTTAAATGTATTCCACCTGGACGCCTCTAGGATTAGTCAACAGGTTCATTGCTTTCATTGTTTCCCGTTGCAACAAGTCCTCCCACTGCAAGACAGAGAGGAAGGGCTCTGCCACCCTTGTGTGTAAGGCCACGTGGATACCTCATGACATCCTGGAAGGCCACAGGCTGCTGCCACCATTCAACTTAGGCTGACATGGCCAAGGCCACAGAGCTAATGCGTGGCGGTGTTGAGCCTAGACCCTGAGTCTCTAGAGTCCTCCTACAGGGTCCTGGGTGCTGCCGGGGCATCTCTGAGGTGGGTCAGAGTGAACCTGCAGGGGCCACTCAAAACCCTTCAGTCCCTGCTCCTTCCAGACCCTGGCTTCTTCCTGAAAGAAGCCCAGCCCAGAATCCCAATAGAAATAGCTCATGTGACTGCAAGCCAGGCACTGATTCTTAGGTTGGTTTCTGGTCCTTCTGTATGTTTCACTAAGAGCAGCAGCGTTCTTTCTTGCCACGGAGTGAGTCCTGGTGCACAAATCTGTGCTGATGTCACCCAGCGCCATCACCTTCCTGTTCATGATCATCCTGAAACAAGACCCTCACCTGCCTGCACAGGAGGGCCATGAGGTCTAGAGACCCAAATGAAGGCCTTACTAAATGGACCTCTCTGAGGTGCCAGGTCCACTGGCTCGGTGCCAGGGCCTGTCCATTCTTCCTGCTAGCCAAAGGCTGGCTTCTCAAGCTGCTGGATGAATGGAGAACTTGGAGACATTGGACAAGTCACATACTTCTTTGATTGCCTCGATTTCCCCATTTTCGCACATGGCATCTCTAAAGCATTTGATGATTCCACCATCAAGTGTGAGAGCTACAGGAGGTAAAATTTTAAAATTGCTAATCACCCGTGGTAATGCATACTGAACAGACAGTGAAGAGGGCAGGCACCAGTGGCATTCCAAAACGGGAAGCACTCAGGAACTCTACCGGAGCATGGCTGCCCTCTCCGTATCTGCGCTGCTGGACTGAGGGTGTGGTTTACCCATCTATTCCACACATTTGCAGAGGTATGCTCAAGCATGACTGAAGTGACTTACTGCTCATGTGTTGCCTTTGTGTGTCATGCTTTGCACCCAGTGAGCTCTCTGAGGACAGGGGCTGCATTTTAGGACATTTCCCCAGTGTCTTCATAGAACCTGGCAAGACACAAGGCCTTGTTGGAAGTGCCAAACATCTAGTATTCTTTTTGTTTTTTTTTTTGAGACAGAGTCCCGCCCTTGCACTTGGGCTGGAGTACAATGTCATGATCTCGGCTCACTGCAACCTCCGCCTCCTGGGTTCACGCGATTCTCCTGCCTCAACCCCCCGAGTAGCTGGGATTACAGGCGCACACCACCACACCTGGCCAATTTTTAGTTGAGACAGGATTTCACTGTGTTGGCCAGACTGGTCTCGAACTCCTGACCTCGTGATCTGCTGGCCTCGGCCTTCCAAAGTGCAGGGATTACAGGCATGAGCCACTGTGCCCGGCCACATCTATTCTTCATCAGCAGAATGGATGAGCCCTGAAAGGCATGTGGTCAAGCTGTGCAGTCTAAACTCAGGGAAGTCTGGCAGTGGGCTCTAAACTCCTGCTTCTCAAGAAGCAAGCTGAGCCTTAAAGACGGCTGAACATGCGGGCAGTCTCAGGGCCACACAAGCCCACCTGAGCAGTTGCTCTCTGATGGCTGACAGTGCCATCAACCTTCCCAGCGAGGAATGGGCCCGCAAGCAGACCAGAAAATGCCCCATTCAGCCATGCTGTTTAGTCACAGCCCATCCAGAGCGTTTAATTCTGCTCACTGTGACTTTTATTGCAATGGCACGCACATTTGCATCACTTTATGTCCAATAACAGTAGAGAGGTTAGTTGGGTTTGTCTGTTTTTTGTTTTTTTTTTAAGATAAAGAGAAAAGTCTCTAATATTCAGCCAAAATGTATGCTTGTGGCTGGTATAGATTTTTGGCGAAATGATACTGCACATAATCAGAAGGCGGCAAACGTGCGTATTATCTGTATCTCATAACTGCATGAGATAACATAAAACTGCAGGAAGTATCAAGCATAAGAAGAAACGCAGTCTGTTCAAGCCTGCGTGGTGTCCCCTGCCTGCCCAGGGAACACCCTTCCATGGATTAGGATGAGCACACTGGCAGAGACACACCCTGCAGCTGCATCGGGCCAATGCTGGGCCCCAGCTCCTGTTCCTTAACCCACAGATCACCTGAGTGCCTATGTGGTGTCGGCTGGAGTTTAGGTTAGGCAGGTGACATGGCTCCCGAGAGAGTCACAGGCTGGCTTCTGCTGCAGAGATTTGTGTCCAATTCACGCATGTTTATTGTCTGTTAACTCTATGTGAAGCCACGGCAAAGGGAAAGCGATGCTAGAGAAGTCACAATCTAGTGGGGTCAAGATAAGAGATGGAGCCAGCAGGCCTGATGCTCTGGGATCATTCTATTTGTAAATATGACACTAGATTAAGGGGAAGAGTGCCTGGTCTCCAGGGGAGGGTTCCTGCTCAGACCCGCCAGGTATACAGACAGGCAGAGCTGTGGTCGTTGTCTGCAGTAACCTCAGAGACATTTATTCCAACACCTGCGTGTCGACTCGCCGCAAGCGTGGTCTGCCTGGCCTAGAACGGACCCTGCTCCACCTCAGACTCCGCCTCTCCAAGCCAGCAATGGGGTTGGGAAAAGAGGGGAGCTCTCCATGGTGCACCAGCTCCTATAGCTCAAGCTCAAGCTGCATTTCAGGCCATCTTGGAGGCCACTTACGGACAAATGTGGATTAGCTAAGTAAGGTCCAGGAACCTGGATCACATCCTGGCCAGGGAGTTATGGCTTCTCAGATAAGGACTTTGTCCCCTGGAGGTAAACGGAAGTGTTTCTGCCTCTGCTCCCTCCAGGGGCGGCTTGTGGCACAGGCTCACCAAATTGCAGGCCCCAGAGCACCTGCAACCTCAGGAAGCTCAGGGGCTTCCCAGCACTGGCAGGGGAAGCTGCAGGTTTGCTTCTCCTGCAGACGCATGGACCCTGGGGTGGACAGTCTAAAGCCCAGGATCTTATAATTCAGAGAAGATAGAATAGGGCAGGCCCCTGATTGGAGGAAGGATCCAATAACAACAGCAAAACTGACGATGTGCATGCTTTACAGTTTTCAAAGCGCTCTCGTCTCTATTATCTCAATCAAGGAAGGACGCATTCCCTCAACATGCTGACGCTCAAAACCCAACCACCAGAAACGTGAAGATAAAAGGAGCACCAGAAACAAACAGACTCCGGTCCACCCTCCAGTTTTGCAAATCAGACCAAGTTCTGACAACTGGTAAAGACGAAGAGAAGATCCTGCCAGATAAATTCTCTGGTACTTTCATTGATCTCATTCTTCCACCATCAAAGGGGAATGCAGTAATACCAGCAGGAGCAGAAAAAAAAAAAAAAAAAAAAAACTAAACGAAAAAGAACAAGAGCGACTAGTAAAAGCTAGTACAGTGTTTCCCTGATGCTGAGTCATGCTTTTACAATGACCCAGGCCTGCAGCCTCAACTGATGACAAATCATGGGAATCCAACAGTCGTTCTTTCTCCCATACTCACTTGTGAGTAAAGGCAAGCACTGGTCTATTTGTATACGCTGTGTTTACAGCTACATGATTCATTAGATTCATTAAAACCCAACTAGTAATTAGGAAAAACACTCACAAAGTTAGAAGAAACAGCAACGTAGACAGTAAGTTTGAATTTTAAATGGAGAAGCATTCTGTCGGTGCTTCCTGGGGTGGCGGAGGGTATACGTGTGTTAGGGCGTTGGAACAGGAAGTTGCTGGGATGTGGACTTGAGCCGCCGGCACTCACAGCCGTGCACAGGAGGCTGGCGGCTCCAGCCCGGTCTCTCACATGCCAGCCTTCCCACCCTGGCAGTCTCTACCTGACGTGCTCCCAAATCTTTCTGGTTCTGGCCCCCTCGGGGTCTCTGTGGCATCTCTGGTGTCCTTGTAGAAAGCAGGCTTCTTTGGCTGTGCACTCAGATCCTTCCCAGGACCTGGCCATCGTGGTGCCGTTTCTGTTCCAGGCCACCAAGGATAACCTCCCTGCAGAATCTCACCCTCCCTTGTGCCCACATAGTCTGTCTCTGCCTCAAGCCCAAAGTCACTGGCTCTCTGGAGAGGTGTTAATCAGCGCCCATCCTCTACCCGGCCCTCCCCCAGGTGTGGAGATAACCATGAACGCGGACAAAGTACCTGCCCCCAGGGGAGCTCACTGTCTAGTGGGCAGAATCCGAGAACCAAATGAATAACCACCTAAGTCAACTAGGAAATAGTGCATGCTGATAACTGGTCTGCAGAGAATCAGAAAAGAACAGGAGAGGCTAGGCATGGTGGCTCATACCTGTAATGCCAGGGCTTTGGGAGGCTGAGGAGGAAGGATCACTTGATGCCAGGAATTCAAGACCAGCCTGGGCAAGATAGTGAGACCCCATATCTACAAAAAAGTTTTCAAAATGAGCCAAGCATGGCAGCATGCGCTTGTAGTCTCAGCTACTCAGGAGGCTGAGATGGGAAGATGGCTAGAACCGAGAAGTTCAAGGCTGCAGTGAGCTATGATCGCACCACTGCACTCCAGCCTGAATGTCAGAATGAAACCCTGTCTCTAACAAAAAAACAGGACAGGAGAGGGCACCTGGGCAGTCAGCCGAGGCCTCTCTGCAGGGGTGACCTTCAAGCTTAAGAGGAGCCAGCTCTGTGAGACCCGAGGAGTGGCATTCCAGGAGGAGGGAGCAGCTGGTCCAAGGCCGTAGGGCAGGAATGAGTCTGGTGTGTGTGAGAAGGAGCCAGGAGGGTGGGCGAGAGCGCTGAGCCGGGAGCGAAGCAAAGACGGGAGAAGGCAGGGCCGGAGCCTGGAGGACTCCACTGTGCAGGAAGGACTTTCAGTGGCTATTCAGAGCAGGATGGGTGACGGCTAGAGAGCTTTAAGAAGAGCCGTGATAGGTTTGGTTACCAATGTTTAGATATCCTTTGACTGTTATGTGGAGAAGGTATTCTCAGGTGAGTCCAGGGCAGGCAGGGAGATGGTGAGGACCCACATTCTTGGTTCCAGGGAGGGCGAGGGCTCCGACAGCAGGCTCTGGAGACCATCGCTGCTGCAAGGGATGCTGGTCACCTGCCTCAGCAATGCCCCTGGCGTGCAGTTCACCAGGAAGCCTCATCCATGGACCCAGGCAGTGCCTCCCCCGCATGCCATCCCTGAAGAACGCTTCTACCACAGAGCCTGACCACATCCAACTGGAGGCAGAGATGCTGGACTGGAAAGACCTCAGGCCCTGAAATTGGACAGACCTGGGTTCAAGTCCTGTCTTAGCCACTTTCTAACTTGGACATCCTGGTTAAGTGGCTGAGCGTCCCTGAGCCTTAGTTTCCTCATGTGTAAAATGTGGCAAGAATTGCCTCACAGAGTTGTGCATGAAACTCATGTTAAATCACCCACCACACAACCTGGTGCATAGCAGGTCATCAAAATGGTCTTCAGGCGCTTGGCGCAATGGCACATGCCTGTAATCCCAGCACTCTGGGAGGCTGAGACAGGAAGCTCACTTGAGGCCAGGAGTCTGAGGTTATGGTGAGCTATGATCACACCACGACACTCCAGTCCGGGTGACCAAGCATGTTAGCAGTGGCGACAGTGGCTGTATTGTACTAGTTATAATAATATACCCACTCATTCATCACAGGTTTATTGAGTACCTCTTATGTAACAAGTACTATTCTAGGCACTTGGGATACACCAGTGAATAAGATAAAGTCATTGCCCTATGAAACTTATATTCTAGGAAGGAAGACACACAAAGGTGTTTGTTTGTTTGTTTGTTTGTTTTTGAAATGGAATCTTGTTCTGTTACCCAGGCTGGAGTGCAGTGGTGTGATCTCGGCTCACTGCGACCTCCGTCTCCCAGGTTCAAGCGATTCTCCTGCCTCAGCCTCCTAATTAGCTGGGATTACAAGCACACGCCACCACCCCCAGCTAATTTTCTTTATATTTTTAGTAAAGACAGGGTTTCACCATGTTGGCCAGGCTGGTCTCAAACTCCTGACCTCAGGCAATCCACCTGCCTTGGCCTCCCAAAATGCTAGGATTACCAACGTGACCCATCGTGCCCAGCCAAACGTTTATTAGCGTTAAAAAAATTAAATGAGTTTGTTAGAAGGTGACAAGTGCTTTTTAAATGAATTGGAGTAGAGGGGGATGGAGAGAGTGGGTGGGGAAGGGCACAGCTCTAAGCCATGTGGCGGGTGGGCTTCTTGGTAAAGGTGATGGCTAAGCGGAGGCTTCTGGGAGACGAGGGAGTGAGCCACATGGATCTCCAGGGACAAGATCGCAGACACAAGGATCTGCCAGCTCTGAGCAGGAGAGCTCTGGGGTGTCTGAGCCAGCAGGGGCGGGACGCTTGGCTGGAAGGGAAAGCACATAGGTGGTGAGTGGCAGTGGAGGATGTGGGAATAGGGGGTGACCGGGTCCAAGTTGCCAAGGGGAGGACTCGTGGGCCATGGGGAGGACTGAGGCTTTCACGCTAAGCAATGGGAACCCCTGGGAGGCTGTGAACCAGGACAACATCCATCTCAGGTTTCAGAGAGATCATTCCAGCTGCTGGATCAAGACAAGGCTGTCGGGTGCCGGCGGAACACCAGTGGCTCAGGGGAGGGGTGAGGGCAGCTGCAGGCAGGGGGCCAGTTGTGGGAGGTGGTCACAAAATCATCAAAACAGCTTCATTCTGCTTACCCCACATTATCTTCAAGGATGGGCCCCATCAGTCCTGGCTCACCCCCTCAGTCACATCTGTCTTTAAATGGCCTGCCGGACCTCCCAGAAAAGAAGCATCTTACCAGAACCTTCCCTGGCCTCGCTCCAGACTGGGCCACATGGTGACTCTCAGTCCCTCCCACTCCCAGTCTCACCTTCCATACCAAGGCCTAAAGCGATGACGACTGACCGCCCACCCACCCCATCTCTCTGCGAGGCCACTCGGCTGCTTCCTGGATCTCTCTGCACGACCACTTGGCTGCTTCCTGGCTTGTGACCTTTGGCTCCATCTCCTGGCTCCTCCTTTCATCTCCCTCGGCACAGACTCTCCAGGGACAGAATGTGGAGCAAGGACTGTCCCGCGTGGCCTGCCCCAGTGTCCCCCGATGCTGGCACAGGGAGTTGAGTGGCACGATATAATATGCCCAAGCCTCCTCACTGGTGGGCAGTCCTGCTGACCAAAGACGGCACGCTGGGTCCGGAGGTGAGACTCGGAAGAAAAGGGAGGCCACAGAGGAGCCAGGCTCTTCTGCACGGATTTCTGGGGGGGTGACAGTCTAGAATGACTGTTACAATAAAAATAACAAGAAATACTGTCACTCACTGAGCAACCGCTTTAGCTATGCAAGGCAGGCACTGGTCAGGCACTTTGCATCCCCTAATCTCACTATTGTAAGTCGTGGGAATTGTCCCCATATTACAAATGAGGACAGCGAGCTCAGACAGCTCTAGAAATACGTCAAGATCACACAGGCAGCAGCACTCAGAGAGATTCCCTCCCAGCTCTGCTTCTGCAAAGCCTCAATCCTGCCCCTTCCAGCAGCTCCATCCCGGTAGCCCATGCAGCATGTGGGAATACATCAAAGGCGTTTTGTTCCCTTTTCCAAAAGCGAAGCGAGAGAAGGAGGCTTGTCGCCGGCTGTATTCATCCATGTTGCTGCAATCTTTTCTTGTTTTTCAGTTCCCTTCTGCCTCCCATCCCAAGGCGCAAAGCAATGGATGACTGACCAGCAAGCTCCTTGTTTCCGTGTTTGTGTGTTAATGGGCTTCAAGTCTTTTCCAGCAAATCTATCTTGTCTGTTTCCCTCAGATTCTCAGCTCCTCAGGGGAAGAACTGAACCGTACGTGTCTTATTTCTGGCTCCATAACTCCGAGCTCTGAGTTCTGTACCCAGGGAGCACTCGATGGATGGTATTGACTGGCTGACTCAGGCCCTGTCTGCCCACATGAGCCATTTTGAGCAGCTTTGACTAAAATGCGGACAGAATCAGTGAGAGCCAGATAAGCAGTCTGGTCGATTCTCTTCCCTCCCACCCTATTCCGAATGCCTCCTGGAAACTGCTGGTCCTCCTCGCCCACGGTTCTCTTCTTCACCAGGGGCCCAGAGGCTGCAAAGCGCCCATCTGCATCCTCAGAGCAGCACCGCACCGTGAACTTGTTAGAGGGATCCTGATTCTCCCAAGGCAGTGTCAGATTTGGGACTGTCATTCTCCCATTCCTGCCATCTTCACCTGACAAGTAGTACTGAACACCTGCTCTGTGCCAGGAAGAAAGTGTAAAGACAGCCTGGCTTTCTACGTGTCTGTCCCCTGAGAAACAATAAGAGAGAAAGGTGATTCTTGAAATTTATTTATTTATTTTTAGTTGTTTACGTTTTTGAGATGGAGTCTCACTCTGTCGCCAGACTGGAGTGCAGTGGCACGATCTCAGCTCACTGCAACATCTGCTTCCTGGGTTCAAGTGATTCTCCTGCATCAGCCTCCCAAGTAGCAGGGACTACAGGCACACACCACCACGCCCAGCTAATTTTTGTACTTTTAGTAGAGATGGGGTTTCACCATGTTGGCCAGGATGGTTTCGATCGATCTCTTGACCTCATGATCCGCCTGCCTTGGCCTCCCAAAGTGCTGGGATTATAGGCGTGAACTACCTCACTTGGCCGATTCTTGAAATTTAAAACAAACAAACAAAGGGAGTCTGTGGTTACTCAGGAATTTACTTACTTAGACTACATACTGAACAAAGTATAGACTTTATTAGGAAAATTAATCGGACACAAAACAGGTCAGGGCACGTTCACTAGTTGGGTCTTCCAAATTCAGAAATCTTACTTTTTAAGAAACTATATTTCAAAGGAAAAATAAAATGAAACACACATACACAAATTTGCTTGTAAATACATCAAGCATCTCTGGTACAAATCAATAATATCAGTTGGCTCTTGGAAGGGGGTAAGAATTGGAGACAGACTTTTCAGAATAAATTTCTTGGATATTTTAAATCTTGATGCTATGAATAGATTGCTTACTCAAAAAAAGAAAGATATACATTTTTTTTAAAGCAAGGAGAGGAAAGCAAATATATAGAGACATGAAATAATCCAAGCTCTAGAACAGACCAAGAAATTATTCTCCTGAAAGAAAAACACGCATTTGCCATGATAACCCCCTTCTAGGCATAGGTTGATGGCATTTACAAATAACTTTTTTCACAGGGTCAACTCTTGTGTTTTGTTTGTTTGTTTGTTTTTTGAGACGGAGTCTCGCTGTGTTGCCCAGGCTGGAGTATAGCAGCATGATCACGGCTCACTGCAACCTCCTACCTCAGCCTCCCAAGTAGCTGGGATTATAGGCACGCGCCACCATGCCTGACTGATTTTTGTATTTTTAGTAGAGACATGGTTTCGCCATGTTGGCCAGGTTGGTCTCGAACTCCTGACCTCAGGTGATCTGCCTGCCTCGGCCTCCCAAAGTGCTGGGATTACAGGCATGAGCCACCGTGCCCGGCCAGGGTCAACTCTTTAAGAGAGGCTGGGCACCTTTATTGTGCTTCATTTGGCACAGTCTTGAATGTAAGGACAGTTCAACTTACAGGAAGGAAAAGAGGTGAGTGGAGTGGCCTGGACCTGTTGATTGTAAGACCACAGAATTCAGTGACAGCAGAGAGGGATGGGAACAAAGGGGCAACCTCCCCTAAAGTCACACAGAACAGGCCCCATCCTTGAGCTTACCTGGAAAGTCATCCATTGCTTTGGGCCTTGGTGTGGAAGGCAGAAGGGAATTTAAAAACAAGAAAAGATTATAGCAGCATGGACAAAACGGGAGGCCTTTATCTTCAGTGAAGTAACTCAGAAGCAGAAAAATACCTCATGTTCTCACTTATGAATGGGAGCTAAGCAGTGTGCACACGTGGCTGTAGAGGGTGGAATAATAGATGCGGGAGACTCTGTAAGGTGAGGGGGGTGGTGAGAAGTGAGAAATTCCCTGTTGGGCACAGTGTACACTACTCATGTCACGGGAACGTGAAAAGCCCCCAACTTTACCACTCCGAGATATACCTGTGTAACAGAAGTGCACTGGGACCCCTGAGTCTATAAACATCAAACTAACACAAAATAAAACAGAAGATTTGGGCTATTCAGAAAACAAATGAATAAATAAAAATAAGAAAAGAGAAAAGGAGAACTGGATAAAAGGCAAGAGAAGAAAAGCAAAGGTCCGAAGGAAAGGTGAGCATTCAGTGCTGGGGGAGCTGGAAGCGCTAAATCTAGCCTCACCTGTCCCCCATCCCCACCTGCCTGACTCCACCTGAACTCAGGTAGCTTGTAAAAGCCTGAGGACTAGTTCTTCAGCCTTTTAAGAGGAACCTCTTCGGAAGCACAGATCATATGCGTGGCAGGTGTCTATCTTCCTTGGAGGGGTTCCCTCCACATATTCCCAGCTGTGGGGCCTCTCTGAGGCAGCTCCTTCCAGCCCTAGGTGAGAGGGTGCAACCTCTGGATACCAAAAAAAAAAAAAAAAAAAAACTCTGCAGGGAAATAACCCCCCAAAAAGAAAGTCTTCTCTTTCTTTTTTTCCAGGAACTGTCAGCTTCAAGGTGGCATCACTCCTGAGCTGCTTTCCATTTACAGATAAAAGGAGAGAGGAGAAGGGAGAGAGCGGAGAGAGGGAAACAAGCACAGATGTGAATTACTGGTTAATGCCGAGTGGCTTCCCCCACTGAGCACGTTGCCATGGCGACACACTCCCGTGATGGACCACTTTGGAATGGGGGGTACAAAGAATTGCAGGAAAATGCCGTGAAAAACAGCAGTGTGAGTTTGGGCCGAGGCTTTCTGTATTTCTGGAAGCATTCTTTGTACAGATGCATTTTTCACCCCTACCCCTGGATCTACCCGTGTATATTCAGCAGGCATGGAAGAAGTCTAGAACTCTCACACTTTTCAAAACAGAAGACATTTTCTTCATCTTCTTTCCCATACTTACATCTGTCCATCACTCAGGGTACTTCTTAAATTTGTCTTCCCTAAATAAAGCAGGACAGTGTCAGACATTTCTTCCAAACATAATATTGCTCTATTTAACCTTGTAGCTCTAATATAGACTGACTACATTTCCTGGGTCTATCATTTATAGATAGATAGATACATACATACATACATGGTTACATACATAGATACATATATAGAGACATTGATACATACATAGATAGATACATAGAGACATAGATACATAGAGACATAGATAGATAGAGACATAGATGATAGATACATAGATACATGATAGATAGATAGATACAGAGATACATAGAGATATACACTTTTAAGTGACAGGGGTCTCACTCTTTTGCCCAGGCTGGAGTGCAGTGGTGCGATCATAGTGTAATGTAAACCTTGAACTCCTGGACTCAAGCCCTCCTCCTGCCTCAGCCTCCCAAGTAGCTGGGACTACAAGCACATGTCACCATGCCCGGCTAATTTTATTTTATTTTACTTTATTTGTAGAGATGGGGTCTTGCTGAGTTGCCCAGGCTGGTCTCAAACTCCTGGTTTAAAGTGGTCTTTCCTCTTCAGCCTCCCAAAGTGCTGGGATTAAGCCACTGCGCCTGGCCACATATATTTTTTGATATGAGCCCTCCGAGCAAGTCTCTTTTTCTGTGCTTTCATTCTACAATGACAACTTCTCTGGAGTGAGTCAAGTCAGCCGTGAGAAGGCGGAGCTCTGTCTCTGCCAGGCCAAGAGCCTAGTTACATTTATGTTGGGGCTGGGCGGGGGGGATGTTGGGTCAGGGGGCCAGAGGAGGAAATCTCATTGCAGTCACAGGTCTTAGAGATAGAGACCTAAGTGAGAGCTGGTCATCTCACCGGTTAAGAGATGTCCAATTCCTTCCTGAATGCCTTTAGGAATAACTACCTCCGTACTTCAGGAGAAGCCCCATTCAATTACTGAAGAATTTCCTTCTGAAAAATTCAAAATGTGCTGGTTATCCTATGGTTGGAATTGTCCTCTCATGCCGTGAGTCCCTTTTACACTCTATCAAGCACCTAGTAAATCTCACATGGATTCCATTGACAGGGCTGTATTATGTCCACTGTGCAGTTGGGAAACGTGAGGTTCAGGAGGGTCGTGCCCAGAGCTACTCACCTAGCAAGGAGCCGAGCTGAGACTCTCAAAGCCACGCCCCTTCTGCTGCCCCTTGCTGCTTCCTAGAGTAATGATGATGACGACGCTGGTTTGAGCCAGCCAGAGGGGGAAGGAAAGGCAGAAGGAGCCGGCCTCTGCCTGCCAGTGCCCCCCCTCACCCCACCTACTCTCACAGCTTCAGCGTAAGTGGGGGGTTCGACCCAGCGTCACTGAGCGGATTATTGGCAAGGAAATTACATGCCTTCTCTCCACTTCCCTCTCACTATACCAAAGAACAACAGGGATCGGCAAGAGGGAAGCTTGGCAGGTGCCAAAGATCCTTTATCTGGTCTTTGGTTTTTGGTCAGACTTGGTAAGCGGGGGCTTAAACATGCTCTCCATAGGGTTAGTACTGCATTACAGCAGGTAGTGTCACACACAACGGAAGTAGCAATGCCACTCACTACCACTGAATGAGTATTTCTATGTGTCAGGCACTGCCTTACATACTGCATAGTCACGATTTTATGTAACTGGCTCAAAACGTTTAAGTGACCTGCCCAAGGTCCCATATCTAGTAAGCGGCAGCTAGTAGGTGGCGTTAACCCTGGTCATCTGATTTCAAACCCATGCTCTTGCATCACCGTGCCCCATTCCCCCGAGTCATCAATTCATTTGACAGATATATATTTGAGCACCTACTAAGTGTCAGGCACTGCTCTAGGTGCTAGGGACTCATCAGCAAATAAAACAGACAAAAATCCTGGACTTTTGGGGAGGTGAGGAGGAGTGCTATAGAAAATAAACAAACAGAAAACAGAGTGAGAGAAGATAGACCACGGATGCTGAGGCATAGAAACATACATAGATAGATACATAGGGACATAGATACATAGATAGAGACATAGATGATAGATAGATATAGGATAGATAGATAGATAGACAGATAGATGATAGATACAGAGATACATAGAGATATACACTTTTAAGTAACAGGGGTCTCACTCTTTTGCCCAGGCTAGAGTGCAGTGGTGCGATCACAGTATAATGTTCAACAGAGTTAAGAACCACAGGTAAGTTCAACAGAGATCAGGGTGGGCATTGAGCAGTGAGGTCTGAGCAGGCACTGGGAGCTGGGGGAGTAGCCAGAGCGCTATCAGAAGGAAGAGAGTTGCAGACAGAAAGAAAAAGTAGGGGCCAGGCAAGGTGGCTCACACCTATAATCCCAGCACTTTGGGGTCAGGAGTTCAAGACCAGCCTGATTAACATGGTGAAACTCTATCATTACTAAAAATACAAAATTAGCTGAGAGTGGTGGTGCATACCTGTAATCCCAGCTACTTGGGAGACTGAGGCAGGAGAACTGCTTGAACCTGGGAGGCGGGGGTTGCAGTGAGCTGAGATCTCACCATTGCACTCCAGCCTGAGCGACAAGAATGAAACTCCATCTTAAATTAAAAAAAAAAAAAAGAACAAGCAGGGCAAAGGCCCTACAGTGGTGGCATGTTTGGCTTATTGGAAGAATCACAGGAGGCCAGTACTGCTGAACTGGAATGCAACTGGGCAGGTGGTAGGTCATAAGTTTGGAGATGGTGGAGGCGGGTGTTATGATTTGTGCTCTCTCTCTGGGTGAGCTGGAAGCTTCTGTAAGGTCCTGAGCAGGTGCAGCACTACCTTACATTTGCAAAGAATCACTCTGGCTGGCGGGTTAAAGGTAGAAGCAGGAGACCTATCAGAGGTCACATTTGTCATCCAGAGGCAAAATGGTGGTGGCTCAGGGTGACAACAGTGGAGCTGGATATATTCTGAGGGAGTAAGTGGGATCTCCTGACAGTCTGAATGTGGAGTAAAAAAGAAAGAAGTCAAGGATGACTCTGAGGTTTGGGGTCTGAGCCACTAGGAGAATGAAGTGCTCCCAGCTGAGACAGGAAGGCTGTGGCTGGAACAGCTTTGGTGGGAAGCAGCCTAGGGGGAATAGGGACCCCAGCTTGGGGCATGTTGAGTGGGAGATGTTGATTAGCTTCTCAGAAATGTCAAGAAGGTCTTTGGATCTATCGTGAGTGTCGGAAATATTTTAGAACATCTGTAAACAAGTAAGACTTAAGATTTTAGGTGTTTCAGCCCAGGTTACCATAACAATTTTGAAGTATTAAAATAAAAAATGTTTTACAAATTTTTGAAAAGAGAGTTTAGATGTAAGCTTCATTCATCAGGGGAAGAAAAATAGGTATCAAGCTTGTTGTTTTCCATAAGACACATCGTGGATTAAGTGCCATGGTATTCAGTGCAAGAGAGATTCCTGGCTGGGTGCAGTGGCTCATGTCTGTAGTCCCAGCACTTTGGGAGGCCGAAGCGGGCAGATCACTTGAGGTCAGGAGTTCAAGACCAGCTTGACCAGCATGTGAAAGCCCATCTCTACTAAAAATACAAAAATAAAAATAAATTAGTGGATTCTGGTGGCGCGTGCCTGTAATCCCAGATACCTGAGAGGCTGAGGCAGGAGAATGGCTTGAATCTGGGAGGTGGAGGTTACAGTGAGCCAAGATCATACCATTGCACTCCAGCATGGGTAACAGAGCAAGAAAGAAAGAAAGGAAAGAAAGAGAAAGAGAGAAAGAGGAAAGAAAGAAAGAAAGAAAAAGAGAAAGAAAGAAAGATTCCTGATGGATGGGCAAGAGAAAGGAGGGAAGTCACCTAGAAAAAAGAGAAGAAACCAGTCTAGGATTATTAATTTTTGTTCCAGACAATCAAGGACTGGATAAATACATGCAAAGAAACCTCATGTTAAAAGGAATATAAGTACTTTATCTGGAGGGACAACTCAAATCTCACGTATAGGCCTGGAGATAAAAAGCCTGGTTAATTTCACATTAGGTTACCAAAACTCTTGGGACTTAATAGTTACCCAGAAATTAACCAGAGGGCCAAAAAGTAGATTATAGGTCATTTTTCCTCTGAATTAAGAAGAAATAGGCAGCAGAATTGTTCTTCTATAATACCTGCTCACACCAAATGTACTTTTAAGTGCCACCAAATGTCTTGGCTAATTATCACAAGTCTCAGAAAAATGATGTGGCCATATTTCAAGAATTGGAGCGACAATTTTAGGTAGGTCACGGCCGGCAACCCATCCTCTCTGAGCCCGAGCCACCCCTGCACTTCCATTTGGTATCTCTGCTTTGGGATGTATGGAAATGAAATGCATCAATTGAGATCTTGGGAGATCTCCAGCCAGGAATGTGAGGTGTCAAGTATGAAATGATCACAAAGACGTTGGGATAAGCTTCTCCACCTCATTCTGAGCCAAGTTCAGAAAGTTCATCTAAAATGCCAAGAATAATGCTTTTCGACCCTGGAAGAGCTGAGACTTGAATGCGACAAGCAAGATTTTGAGTCTTGTAGAAAACGAGGTGCCTTCTCGCAAGACCTGCACAGACACCTCAGTGCTCTGACCTGCTTCTCTCTCTTGCTTGGGCTTGGGACTCTGTTTATAAAACATCTCTGAATTTTGTCATCAACAGCATTGATGGTTGAATGCTGGGGCCTGTGTGCATGGTATTAAACTAAGGCAGCCCGGGCACTCGTTGGCACTAACAGTCTTTTCTGGATGAAGAGTAGCATGGAACCATTCCCTATTCCTTCATCTCGGCTCTTTCACATACCATGTCATAGTTGTGGCTCCAATTCTATGGTCAAGTGACAGTCTCTGTCACCGTAATCAGGCTTAGGACATGGACGTAGGCTCTCACTGGCTCTTAAAGAACCAGGAGGGGTACTGGGTGTCCAATCACATAGACACACACAGACACACAGACACACACACACACACACACACACACACACACTCTACTTGTGTGTCAGATGTCCACTGACATTAGCCACATTACTGCTAGATTTGGGAACCAATTAAAAGCTGTTCCATTTGATCAACATTACATGAACACGCACTCTATATACCGCAGTAATAATTGCCTCTTTGCATATCTGTTTCCTCACAAGAGCATGAGTCCTTTTAAGACAAGAATGGGCCTTTCCACTTTAGAGCCGTGGCAGGAAGCCCTCAGCGTGGTACACAGTGGGTGCCCAATAAACCTGAATGAACAGGATGAGGAAACTGAGGCACAGCTCTTGTCCTCCGGGCCATTCTGAGACCAAATCTGGAACAAGCTCAGAATTTCCAATTCCAAGCTAAGTGCTTTTGCCAGAGGGAAGATGAAAGTGTATGTTTCAAGCTCTGCAAGATCCACAGAGCATTTTTTCTATGCTCATCTCTAAGAAGGTGCCAAGAAGCTAGATGTCTTTTTCCCTTGGATCCAGGCTTTTATGCGTCTACCCAGTGGACGTGGCTCCTCTGCCGCAAGGCGTGCAGCTCCCTCCTCATCTGTTGGAAACATCACAGCTGAGGCTGCTCCCGCACAAGCTGCAGGATAAATGTCAGTGAGGAGGGAATGCTGCTGCATGGGCAGACTGCATTCTACTCATTCTGCTGAGGGTCATGCTTTGAAAATATCGCTAATTTTGTTTTCATAGCTTGTTAACCTTTTCCTTCCCAAAACAATGCCCACGTTTGTTTTGGCTCCACTTGCATCCTGCGTACGGAGGACGGACGGGTCTGAGTTGGATGCACAAAAGCATTTTTCCCTTAATCTTATTACAAGGGCTCCTCAGTCTTTAATTCTTCCCAGGGCTCACTTGCTGTGAAGTGATTTCCTCTTGGAATGCTTTTCTCTTTGTGAAGCTGGCAGAGCAAGTCTGTTTGGTTTTGTAGGGAAGCGGGGAAGGAAAGCAAAGACAAAGGCAAAAACAAGTGCCACTGGGGTGCCCTGGAAGGTCCTAAGAGCAAATGGACCCACTCTGAACCGTCTGCAGCTGAGACCAGTGATACTCGAATTCCAGTTTGAATGGGGATCGCATGCTGAGGTCATCTACTTACTGTTGTCTCCTGTCTACCTGAGGTTTATAAAATGTGTGCATAAAGGCACCACTGCTTTGACAGCTGGTCTTGCCCCTATGTTTAGAGAGTATCTTATTTCATTCTTTTTGCCTCTCGAATGTTGTGCATCTGATGGTTTGGCCACCCGGCCTGGACCCGTACATGCATGCGGCATTTTTAGCATGTTCCTCCTAAGCCGTGTGGACAAATCCACATTGAGTTTTTATTCTCATGGGTTCGTGTTTATTCTTAGTACTTGAGGAAATTTTAAGTTTAACCAGCTTTTTGTTAATTTTACTATCCTTTCTCATTAAAAGATTTCTTTTCCCATCTGAATTGTTTCCTGATTGTATCTGCAAATACAAAAATACAACGAGGGACAGAGGATTCTGGAAGATGAATGGGGATGCTGGGGGAAACTGACAAATAACACCAGCAACAAAACCCACCCACCGGAGCCTGAACCAGCCAGGTGCCGGCGGAAAAGGGGAGAGAGGGTGTTCTCTCCTGCGTATTGTATTCCTGTTGTGTATCGTACATGTAATGCACACTAGCTGCCATTTAGAATGGAAAAGCACGCCCTCACCACGGTCGGGCCCACATTTTGCTTTCCATGTTAAAGAGAGAGATGGTGTAACAGCCTCGTCAAGAGGCAGCACCTGCAGCAGTTGGACCTGGCACCCTTGGCAGTCTTTCTGGGACCAAGTCCTAGCTTTTCCTCTTATTAGCAAGTTGCTTCCCCTCATTTACAGAATGGAACTCATAATATACCTACCTCATGGGGCAGCAGACAGCATCCTTTCTTTTCACCTGATGCATTAACTTGGACATGAACTGAGAGAAAAGAAAGATAAATCATAGTCCCTGCTCTTCAGTAGCTTAGAATCCAGTGAAACTTGCCAATATAAAAGAAAAGCATGCAGGCAAATTCTGACAGCATCTCCTCTGTACTCACACGTCCTCTCCCACTATCTCTTTATTATATTTTCATGTAAAAACGTGTGTGGGTGAGGGAAGGATTCTGGGAGGCTTCATCCTAGAGCTCCAGCAGCTTATCAATCACCATTAATCTTGGAGGCTCACAGCCCCCATGCCCATTTGCTGAAGAGGAGTGAGTCACCCTGACTCGAACAGCAATGCTGACAGTTAATTGAATTCCAGAGCCAACGTTTCTCCTACCTACAGCAATTCTTCACAGCTCAGAGCTCAAGATTGCTCTGGGAAAGACTGCTGTGTTTATGAGACAGAGAGAAAGCAGGGTGGGGGGGGGTTGCATTTTTCAAGTGATTGAAAGGCCATGTTTACATGTAAGATTTCATTTTTCTTTGACTACCAGGCTTAAAACTTATGCAAACCTGGTCCAGAACAAAATGGACCAAACAATGATGATCGAAGATTGCTATTAGTGTCTTTCCATGGGGGAAAAGGGCACTGACAGAGAAGCCTCTTTCCACTCCAAATGTAGCAGGTGTAACCTCCAGGCAGTCAGCGACTCTTCTAATAATCCTTTATCTTCCCAGTGATGACCTAGGGTTGCCGTTATTTGCTGACTGGTCTGCTGTTGAAAAGGGAGGAGAAATTGATGCATGTGGAGGAAATTTTAATGAGGAAAGATTTATTTCTAGAGTCCTTTCACAACATGTGTATATTTCAAGAGGACAGTGACTATGCAAAGTGACAGAGACAACGATTTCTATTTGGAACATCTAGTGTTGGGTGATGGGCTGATCGGGTTGATGGAAGCCAGGTTGTCACGGACTGAAAAGGAGGCAGGTGGTAGATAAATGGAGGGAGCAGGGGATGATTCATTCAAGTCATTTAGCACACTGTCTTGGGAATCATGTGCGCACAAAAGCAAACAAACTTTTTGGGAGATTCCAAATTAGGCAGTTGGGTCTTGGAAGAGGCGCCCCATGTGGGAAGCTGAAGCGCCCTCCAGAACGCTCTTCAGAAGCTGTGTTAGAGCAGTGTTTCTCATGGTTGGTCCCTGACTCATTCTCCCTGGTCCCTGGTTATACAGGGTTTACCTGAAGCAAAATGATCACAAAGGCGAACTCCTCCAGGACATCCCCCTCTTGAAGTCCTCTCTTCACAGCAAGGCCCCAGGTCACAGTGCACATCCTGTCTGGGCCTGTCCACCCAGAATCCAGCCGAGGTCGAGAAGCCCTGAAGCAGGCAGCAAAAAGAAGCCTGAGGCTGGGGGAAGCCAACAGAAAGAGCGAGGGGAGCGTGGAGCGGACCCGGAAGCCATGGTGCATCAGGGGCCCAGAGCCGCAAGTCCTGCACCCCTCATAGAAGCAACGTAGGGATCCCTCCCGATTCTCAGTGCAGACAACTTCCTTTCAGACTATGGCCCTGAGGATGAGAGAGGACACATGTCTACAATGGCAGAAAGCGTAGGGATTTCCCTCTTCAACTACCTCTTGTTACAGAAGAAAAATCTGACTCTCATGTGATCACTGCAGAGCCATCTGAATGAGCCCCTTTCCTGATTTATTTAAGCCCCCTCTCCAGACCACCCCTAGGCCAACAGGGAGCTGGGGACGGGGAGTGAGAGAGTTTTAGACCAACTGATTGGCTTGGCAACAGTCTTCTGGCAGAATTCTTACTCCTTACTCTTCAATAGCAGGTTGTAGAAATCCACTCAAGTATGTAGGTTTGAGTCCTGGCTAATTAGCTATGGTTCCCCCTTGGAAAGGTTCTTAACTCCTTTGGGTCTTGGTTTCTTCCCCTGAAAAATCAAGAATAGTCATTGTGGTAGTAATAATAATAATAGTAATATCTGACTTGTTGAACTTTCAGGATTACTGTGAAGATCTAATGACAGAATATAAAATTACTGAAAAAGTATGAAGACCTCAAAATATCATGCAGTGTTGATGATAAGTTCATTGCATTTCAATCCCTTAAACAACTCAATTCTATTTCTATATTTCTATCTACTTATAATGACTTTACACACACACATGCACACGTCAGCTCTCTCTGATCTTTATACACTGAGTCACATGCTCTTACATGAATTTACCACCTGCTGTGCATAAAGCCTCACTGTGCCCAGAGCAGGGTTATCAGAAATTAGGGCTGAATCCTGATTCTGGCATTCACGTTTAGTGTGCCTGGTCAAATTGCTTACCCCCTCCTCAGTTATTCACCTATAGCACGCATGTAATAATTCATACACAGTGGGGGTTTTGCCCTGCAGTGGACGGATGCTAAATCCTTATAATTGTATCCCCATCCTCACATAAGTTTGATGGGCATGTACTATGTGCTTGAACTCACTCATGGATTTCCTAGCTTGGCACCAAGGCCCTCCGTAATGTGAGCCTCTCTTAGCACGTAGGTAGTCCTGCCACCTTCCACCCTCACTCACTTAAACCTTAGTGGACCCCTGCTTCCCACACCAGACCACACTTCGCCTGCGCCTTTGTTCAACCAGCTTCCTCTGTTGGAGGATGAGGATGTTCCCCTTTTTTCCCCTGCGTTTCCAGCTCTTTGCCTCTGTTGGACCCTGTACTGTCAGCCCACAATGACTTCTCTGGGTCCAAATTCTGCCCAGTCTCTGAGGTCTGGCCATTTGCTCCTCCTCTCTCAGATTCTCCTGGAGCCTCCTAGCAGAAGGCGTCAGTTGGCTCTTGGTTTTTGTCGCTCCTTGCCTAACTTTCCTCTATGCCACATTTCACTTTCTGCCTCATGAGTTAGGTATTCATGGACATGCTTTTTCTCTTCTCTAAAACAAAAACTTACTAAGTGAATGGATAAATGTGTTGTCTTGGAATAATGGATTGATGCTTGTAGCTGCTTCCATAATTAGGTTAAAAGCTCTTTAAAGGCAGGGACCACATCTTATCCACAACTATAATTCAATTAACTAACGCATTGGAGGGCCTAGTCTGACGTGAAGCTGGATAAGGTGTCGGGGTGGGTGACAGAGCCTGTGAGACACGGCCTTGCCCTTCAGGAATTCATAATCTAGTTGGAAAGGCAAGCCCTCTTCCCCCAAAAAATGCATGCAGAAAACAATCGTAAATATCTGTTAATAGGGGAAGGGAGTAAAAGAAAAGATTATTGTATTCATGCAATATACTACTACTCAGCAATAAAAAGGTACAAACTCCTGCTAGACTTAGCATTGACGAACCCCAAAATCATTATATTGAGCAAAAAAGCCAGACACAAGAGACTGCATACGAATTGATTCTGTTCTTATGGCAAGTCCGGAAAAGGGAAAATAAAGCTTTGATGACAGAACTCTGATCACTGGTGGCCTGGGTTGTCTGAGTTGGTGGCGGGGAACAGGGGGAAGGGTGATGAAAGCAAAGGAGCATGCAGGAACTTTCTGAAGAGATAGAGATGTTTCACCCTGATTGGGATGGTGCTTACACATATGCATTTGTCATCAAACTACACACTTCAATTCTGTGCCTCTTATTGTACATAAATTATACTCCAATTGAGTTGATTAAAAATTAGTAGAGAAGCCAAGCTCAGTGGCTCACACCTGTAATCCCAGCACTTTGGGAGGTGAAGGTGGACAGATCACTTGAGGTCAGGAGTTTGAGACTGGCCTGGCCAACATGGTAAAACCCTACCTCCACTAAAAATACAAAAATCACCTGGGCATGGTAGTGTGTGCCTATAATCCCAGCTACTTGGGAGGCTAAGGCAGGAGAATCGCTTGTATCTGGGAGGTGGAGGTTGCAATGAGCCAAGATCAGGACACTGCACTCCAGCCTGGGCAACAGAGAATGACTTCATCTCAAAAAAAAAAAAAGTGGAGACTGAAGTTGTACTTTAAAGTGTAAATAACACTTCAAAACCACCATAATGGAAGAGCTATCGCAAGTCGCAGTTAATAGCAACTTGAGTTATAGAGACAATTGTGTTGACAGTCACAGGAAGGACTCATTCCTTTAGACCCTGGAGGTCTTTAAAGGAGGAACGTGAGGTCCTTAAGGATCACAGAGGGAAGGAAGAGTGTTTGCCAGGTGGGGCCTCTTTTGCTCCCTTTTTCTCCCTTTTTTTTAAGAGACAGGGTCTTGTTTTGTCACCCAGGTTGGAGTGCAATGGCTTGATCATAGCTCACTGCAGCCTCAACCTCCCGGGCTCAAGCCATCCTCCCATCTCAGCTTCCACAGCAGCTGGGACTATGGGTGCATGCCACCACACTTGGATAATTAAAAAAATTTTTTTTTGTAGAGACAAGATTTCACTATGTTGCCCTAGCTGACCTCAAGCCCCTGGCTTCAAGGGACTCTCCTGCCTCAGCCTCCCAAAACACTGGAATTACAGGTGTGAACCACTACACCCAGCCTTCATGCTCTTTTGAATTGACTACAGAACCCCAGAAAGCACATAACAATAATTTAATAAGTAAGTGACTCGTAAGAATGTGTTTTTCTGTTCTCTGTTCAGGAAGTATAGACGTGAGCCACGTCAAGCCTATGTCCACACACATAGCCTTGTGGGCACTTCGTGTCTCTGCTCCTTTCTCCAAGCTGCTCTTTCTGCCTGGATTTCCCTTCTTCATCCTTCCAGGCTTGGAGACATCTTGCTGTTTCCTCAAAACACACCTCCTTATTCTTGGAGTATTTAGGGGCCCACCCTTCCAATCTCTCCAGGCAAGCTTGTCTCTCCCTGGGTCAGGTTCCCAAAGTGACAAATCCATTCTGCTCCCCCTGATCCTCCCCTATTGCACCAAGGTTAGCAGCCTCCAACCAATCTGTAAGCAGCTCCTCACTAGGTGTTTGCCAAGTATTAGTTACTTTTCTAATTAAAAAAAAAAAAATGTGTGCAGGAGGCCACACCACATATTCAGGGCTGGCTAGAGCCAGTCTAGTTTCATTTTCATCTCAACCCCTTTCTACTTGGTGGGACTCTCCACCATTGCAGGTGGCTGGATCCTGTGCTCTGCTGGCCCAGTGGCCTGCAGGAAAAGTTCTCTAGAAGGTTCCTCTGAGTGTCTCTTACCATGAACCCACAGGGCTGCAAACAACAGTCTTCAGGCACGTCTGCAAGTAGCAGAAAGGCCTTCCACACAACCCACCCTTCTGTCCATTAGTGCCAGGCTTCTTTGTGGCAGGAGACCAGAAAAGGGGCGACTGCTTCCAGAATTGTAGTAGATCTAACGGGAGAAGAATCCAAATGGTCACCTGGTCCAACAGATGGAGAAACTGGGTTTAAAAGGATGAAACTATAGTCTTACTAGGAGGACCTTTAAAAAATGAACAGAGAAGCAAAAGCAAACCTTTTTGTCCTCCTCTAAACACAGGGGGTGGTGATAAAAAAAATAAATCAATCAAAGTCACCTGGAACAGAACCCATCAGTAAGGAAAGACAGGCTATTTTCAGGTTCTAAAAGGATACTAGTAACAGTCGGGGGGGAAATCCACACAAAAACTGTACTTGACAGAGGCCTTTTGAAAGCAGATAAAGGTGTGTTTTGCTGCCTCGTGGCCTTGAGCCTTTTCACTCTGCTTAGTCCAGCTGGGCTTGGAGATTGAGGTCTGGGAGTGTGATTGTCTGTTTGTTCCAACTGATACTGGAGTTGTTTGCTTTGAACAATGTGACTTTGTTTCTTTGTCAGACATGGCCAGCAGCATAGCTGTTGCTTAGGAAAGGAACAAACACATTAGGAGTTTGCTAAAAGTCAAACAATGTTTTGTATATTGCAGAGTATTGGCGAAAGTACTGTGATACTGGCCAAGGCAGCTTAGCGTGGCTCTAAGGACCGTAACACTCAACCACTGTGGTGGCAGGGAGTGATTCCCTCTCCAATGCCATCCTGAAGCCTATGCACTGGGCTCTGAGCTGTTTCCAAGAAGGTGCTGAGAGCAGTGGATCTGGAGCCAGAAATGACAGCCTTATATTATTTAAAAAATCATTGCAATTTGCTCTTCCCAGAAGAGAGGATCCCTTAGCTGCATTCTGAAAGGCAAGAAGGCTTGCAAGCTGAGAGCCCTGGCTGGTGTGAGGCACAACTATAATAAGGGCACCTACTGTGTGCCAGACGCTGGACTAGTGCTGTGAGTACTGTCTGTGCATTACACAGTTAAAGCACCCCCGGTAATCTCAGTGCATAGAAAGAGGCGTGTCCAAGAGCCAGCTCACAAGAGCCGATTACGTCTGTCTCCACCTGCAGTGACATCATAGTAACAGCTTGAAATAGGCCATGGTGGAAGTATTGACACCATAGAAATTGGCAAGTGCTATGAAATCAGACGTTTCTTTTGTTGATTGGTTGGTTTCATTGTTTGAGACCTACTGTTCAATGTTTAGCAGCTCACCACTGCATAGGTAGTGTTCTTACCCCTACTTCACAGATGAGAAATTGAGGTTTTAAGTCACTAATCCAAGGGATCATGCAGATTTCAAATTCACTTCTTCCTGAAACTAGAGTCCAGGGAAGAGCCCAGTCAGGGCTGAGAGCTGTTGAGGGCTGTTTAGAGGGAGTGGGGAGGTGGGGGTGGGGCAGGAAGCCATTGGGATCCCCAGTAAGCCAGACCCAATGGAACCTGCTTTGAAGCAACTTTTAGAGTTGAGAGACTATCCACAGGGCCCCCAGGAGAAGTGAGTGTAACCTGACTCCAGCAACTGCCCTCACTATAGCTGAGGGTCCCAGGACCCTCAGCTACCCTGGGACTACCCTTCCTCATGCCTGGGTTTCTCTTTCCTCTTTGGGACAAGTGACCGATATTCCATTCTAACAACACACAACACTCTGGCCATTCCTGGGGTCAACAGCCTCTCAGAAGTGATCAGGTAAAGGCTTTGTGTGTCAGGAATAACTCTTCAGTGTGCTAATACTCTAGCCTGCAAGCTTCAAACCCAATCTTTGTGACTGACTGGAGCAAGGCCGGGGCAAACAGTATGTCAAGAAACTGCACCTTAGATATTCTAATGTCAGGATAAGACTTCTGAGTTGCCCACGTGGACTTGTGATATGGAGGAGAGGTGGGAAGTAGGGAATGGAGTGATGGAGAAATGTGGAGGTTGGAAATCTGTGTCCTGTGAGGGGAAGAATGGGGATGAACTGAGGCACTGGAATTCTTTAGCTCTGATGATCAAGTAGGAAAGGGGGCGGCTACTCCTTCTCCACCTGCATCTTCTCTGTCACCTGCATCTTTTTCTTTCTTCTGCTGCAGACAGGATCTCTGATTTCCTTTCTGGCTTGGTCAACAGCCTAAAGATGGAGAGTGGCTGCTGGGACTGACGGCGAGTTTCAGTTACTTTTCTGCTGTAGAGACCTCAGCTCATCTCAGTCCACAACGCATGTGCATCATACTTGCTTTCAACCCCAAGCCAAGTTCTAGAAAACCCAGATTTGAGCCACAGAGAGAAATCACTTCCTTTTCAGTAAAGCCCATGACACATATAAAATGCTATAGAAACACAGTTCGGTGCCATCCTGTCCTTACTGTGTAGATTAGAACAGTCACGGGTACCTCTTATTGTGCATAAATATGCCTTACAAAATAATGGAGATGGAGCAGTAATATTGTTGAGGTTTTTTTTCTCCCTTCTTAACTTTCCAAATCTTTGCTGGCTTTGTGAAATTGCTGCCTAGCACAGTGGCAAATGATGTATGAAATGAAGTATTGCTTTCCCCGGCCAAGCAATGGCTTTGCCCGATTGCCTCCGTATTTATTATTTGAAGTTGTGTTTGGGTTGGCTATGTCAGAAAAACACATCATTTTTTTACATTAGAGCCAGAAAGAAGGTGAGGAAGGAGAGAAACAAGAAAGATTTGTTTAACAAGAGAAATAGACTAAGTCTATATAGTACCAAAATATTGTTTTGACCGAGCTTTTCCCTGATGTTTTCAGATTGTCCAAGCATAGAAAGGAGAAGCCTTCTTCTCTGCCTTTCTGCACCCTCTTCCACTGGGTCCATCCAGTCCGTCTTGGACACAGCAGTCTCATCAGATGGCTTATTGCATTTAGGGAAAACGTGTAGACCAGATTATGTTCGTTATGTAGCAAAATATCACAACAGGTATAACTGTCTGTCAAGATACGAGAGAAATACCACCTTCCTATAGAGCTTTTCCCATCAGTTTTTAGCAGGTGATG
The DNA here is from genome assembly GCA_036589455.1 of Ateles fusciceps. Lineage (NCBI taxonomy): Eukaryota > Metazoa > Chordata > Mammalia > Primates > Atelidae > Ateles > Ateles fusciceps. The sequence goes on from JAZHEH010002229.1 coordinate 5,269,320, forward strand.
ATTCCCCGCCCCCTTTTGATTGTTCTACTCTTTCTGCATTGGACGTCTGTCATGCACTGAATCTTTGAGTCCCCCCCCAAATTCATATATTAAAATATCCGCAATACGATGGTATTAGGTGGTAGGGATTTGGGAAGTGGTTAGATCATGAGGGAGGAGCCCTTATGAATGGCACTGGGGCCCTTAAAAAGAGGCCCCAGAGAGCTCATCTGTCTCTTCCACCAGTGAGGACACACAAAGAAGACTGCCATCTGTGAGCCAGGGAGCAGGCCCTCGCCAGACACTCATCTGCTGGCGTCTTGATCTTGGACTTCTCAGCCTCCAAAATGGTAAGAAATCAATATTGGTAAGAAATAAATAAAATAAATAAATAAATATTACTTATAATCCACCCACTCTATAGTATTTCGTGATGGCATCCCAGACAGTCTAAGACCTTGTTCAGGATCACATAGTCAGTTTATTATTATAGTTCGTCCATTCCCTAATAATCTATATATAAAATGTAGCTCTCTTTTATGTCAGCCTATAACGTCATCTCTTGTTCTCTGATTGTCAGTGGAAAGATTCTTAAATCTACGGTCTGAGTTCACATTCCAGATTTGCTACTTACCGCTAGCTGTGTAACCTGAAGAAAATTTGCTTCACTTCCTGGTGCCTGAATTTCTTACATGTGAAAACATATCGTAACATATAATGTGTTTGCAAAAAAATATTGATTTTTTTATATTACTTAAAAACATGCGTGCCTTTTCCCTACGTCCTGTGCAGACTGTGAGCTTCATGAAGTCAAGAATCACATGTATATTTTTTGTGTCCATTGCAGAATCAAGCGCAATGCTAACGTTTGTTGATTGACAAGTGTTTCACCTTTCTTTTTTCCTACCAGTTTGGGTTTTAGCCAGTGCATTCTTAGAAGCCAGACAATTACTGGAGTTACCAGAAGCAACAGAAAATATGCTCCCAAGTTCGATAAGCAAAAGCAATAGATCTAAATGACAAGCAACATATATCAAAAGAGGCCACACATTCATCTTTCTGCCTGATCAATTTTGGGCAGATGTGATAGCACTTTTCTTGTAAAACGAGCAGTGATTTTTATGTCCTATATAAGGGATGTATTCTGTTTGTACATTTTGAATGAACGCGGGTTTTACCTGAGTTTACTAATGATAGCTACATTTATTGAGTGCCTACTGTGCGGTGGTACACTGGTAAGTAAGTTCTTGGGAAAACAATCACCTCGCTTTGCGGCACTTGCTGATTTCCATGATGAGAAGATTCTTGCCATGGCCAGTTTCAAGCCACCAATATAATGCCACCAAACACAATCTCACTGCTCCTGCCACCTCCCAAACTGTGTCAGAGCTACACAACTATTCACAGTAATTTTCACAACAACCCTACAAGGAAGAAATTATTGGCTCCCATCCTACCAATGAGGAAACAGGCTGGGAAATTATTTGCTCAAAGTCGCATAGCTAGTAAGAAGTGAGCTTGGGATTTAAGCATAGGTCTGCATGACTCCCTAGCCCACCGTCTTTCCAGTACACCACACTTCCTTGCCACACAGCTGTGCTTGATGGAAGAATGTGGTGACCCTCTACTCACAAACTCTGGCAAGACTGGGTGAGCAGAACTGTCTCCAGACAAAGATCCATGACTACCCACAAAATCCAAACCCAGCCTTGGAAGACATGAACTTTCTCACAACCTGGAAGTCGGGTCGCTGAGCGGTTGTGATCTTGCTCAGTTTTGGCACATTACCATGTGAGGCAATCAAGCCGGTCACGTGGCGCCCACTCAGAGCATCCAGTGGCACCATGAGTAGTCAGAGTGTCTGGAGGAGGGCAGGGGAGGAGCCCTCCTCACAGAACGGCTCAGAAGGGACACAAACGCCCCTACCCTTCCAACAGCTGCTGGCCGGCAAACTACATGGGCTTTCAGTGATCCTGCGTGAGTAGCAATGGTGTTTCCAGGACATCCCAAAAAGGGTTTCAGATAAGTCCTGCAACTTAGGGCCCTTGCTTCCACAACTTCTCCCTATCTTTTAAACGGGGGACAAGAGAGTTTGTCTCTTTGTCTCTTTTTTTTTTTTTTTTGAGACAGAGTTTCCTTCTGTCGCCAGGCTGTAGTGCAGTGGCACGATCTCAGCTCACTGCAACTTTTGCCTCTCGGGTTATAGCGATTCTCCTGCCTCAGCTTCCCAAGTAGCTGGGATTACAGGCGCACAGCACCACACCCAGCTATTTTTTGTATTTTTAGTAGAGATGGGGTTTCACCATGTTGGCCAGGATGGTCTCGATCTCCTGACCTTGAGATCTGCCCACCTTGGCCTCCCAAAGTGCTGGGACTACAGGCGTGAGCCACCATGCCCGGCCGAGTGTTTGTCTCTCTATAACCCCAGGAGGTTATGAATAATGTCCCCCCAAGCCTGTAAAATGACGATGACAAGAGGCACATAGACACAATGTTATTATTTTCCTCCACAACTTGGCTTTCTGGATGTTGCACCTTGCTATAAGCCCCAGATGGAACCAAAGCAAGCCAGATAATCGCTTTCCACACTTACTGCAGTTTTAAAGAGATCCCACATCATGAAATGATGACACGAACAAGAATAATATTAATAATACCCTGTGTCTGAGGAGCTCAAAGCACTTTACAGACACCAGAGACGTTGTCAACAGACGGACAATTAATGGGAAAAAATTGACTCATGTTTTAAGAAGTTACTCTGTGGGGGATAATGGTTCTGCTATTCTCACAAATTGACTGGCAAACATAATATCCATTTCTGGTCTAAACCATGAATAAAAATGCCAGGTAGGACAGGAGCAAGGGGACTGGAGTGAACAAGGAAATCAAGAGGGCACCTCTCCCCCGTCATCTATCTGAACACAGTCTAGACACAGCCATAGCCTGGGACAATTCTGACCCCAAATGACCCTGTGAAAAGAGGCTGCTCAGTGACCTGGGTGATTAATATGACAGGACAACCACCCGCTTTCTAGACTTTTCTTGAGGATTCGCTCTGAGGTTCAGATGGAGGCTGTTGAGTCATCACGGCAGATGCTCAAAAGAAAAGCAAAGCTAGAAACCCATCCCCCAGGGCCCTCCTCCTAAATGAACGACAGCCCCACCCTGCTCCTTACCCCACTTCCCTCCCCCTCTGCTCCCTGCAACCTCCTGTGTTTACCTCCCCCTTACCCCAAATTGACAAGCTCTGCATGGCCAGCTGCAGATATCACAGGCGACTTTGAGTTGTAAGAAATCATAAAGCAAAGGCATTTGCTGAGAGGCCACTCTGCAAAGTGCAGTGCTGGGTTGAAAAGGGTGGAAAGTGAGACCAAGGGAAAGGGAAGGAAAGGGGAGGAGAAGGGAGGAAAGGAGAGGGAAGGGTAGGAGGGGGAGGGGAAGGGAGGAGGTGAGGGGGAGGAGAAGAGGGAAGGGGAGGAGGGGGGGGAGAGGAGAGGAGGAGGGGGAGAGGAGGGGAGGGGGAGGGAAGGGGGAGGGAAGGGGCATTGATTTAAAAGTTCAGTGGGCAATGTGCCAGGTTTGTTACCTGTGCTATCTCATTTGATCCTCATCAAATGCCCTGTGATAGAGGTATTGGTATCCCAGTTTTTAGACAACAAAGCTAAGGATCAGAGAGCTTAAGCAACTTATCAGGGGCCATGCAGCTCTCAAGTAGCAGAGCCGGAATGAAAATCCAGGTGAGTCTGAGTTTCCACTTCAATGGGAAGTTAGGGAGAGGAGTTGAGAGCGAGAGCGAGCATTGAGAGCTGGCAGAGTGAGCATTCAAAACGGTGGTCAGGAGTTGGAGGTGGGTTGTAAGGTCATGGGAAACTACATCCAGGCATTATCCAGATGAGCAGGGAGGGGAATGGATCTGAGGGGCACTGTAGAGAAAGAATTTGGGGGATGGATAAAGGAAGAAGGTGTGAAAGAGGATGCCAGGCAGCAGCTTTTAATCCTTGTTGAGTCAAGGACCCCTGGGTGACGTGATGTGCATCTGAGAAAATGGGACGCTTCCCCCAGAAAATGCACAAACCCACTCACAAACATCAGCGTCATTTTGGGGGAGTTGCTGGGTTGAAGGCCCCTATAAAGGGGCCTAAGGTGGTGAGAACACTGGCATCCTGTGTTTGGCTTGGAGGACTCTCAAGACAATTGCATATTCATTTTCAGAGAAGAAAGGAAAGATCTCTGATACTTGAAATTGCAAACCTTACTTATTTATTTTAATATAAGACAGGAGTTTCTTTTTCCATGTTTCTTCTGCAAATCTGATAACAGGACTGCCACAGATGCCACTAAAAGTCACTTCACAAATCTCCATATTCTTCTAGACTTATAGATACCTATTTGCAAAAAGGCTACAAGTCGTAGTAGCTGGATGAAAGACATTTGGAGACAAAGGTTGAAAACGAGGAGAGGTCAGGCACGATGGCTCACACCTGTAATCCCAAAACTTTGGGAGGCTGAGGCAGGCAGATCACCTGATGTCAGGATTTGAGACCAGCCTGGCCAACATGGTGAAACCCCGTCTCTACTAAAAATACAAAAAGTAGCTAGGCGTGATGTCAGGCACCTGTAATCCCAGCCACTGGGGAGGCTGAGGCAGGAGAATCACTTGAACCCAGGAGGCGGAGGTTGCAGTGAGCCGAGATCACATCACTACATTCCAGCCTTGGGAACAGAACAAGACTCCATGTCAAGAAAAAAAGTGTCGGGGGGAATAGGGTGGATCCAAAGTTGCTCTGGAAAGTCAAGTCTCGAATGCCCCAGGAACACGAAGCCTTCACAGACCTGGGGGTCTGCATCCAGGATGTGGAGTGGGCTTGCAGATCTGGGAAATCAAACAATAAAATGCCACTGAAATACACGAGACAGCAAGAGAATGGGTAGAGGCTGATTGGGAAGAGGAATGTGACTGGATGTCCTTGGCGGCAAGTCCCATCCTACCTTGCCCACAGAGAAAGAGAGAAAGACGAAGGAGGGTGAGGAAAGGCCTGAGAGAGGAAACCCCATCGACGGAGTGGAGAGATCAGAAGTCCCCACAGCCAACTTTAAACCCGTGTTGCTTCCCTCACCCCAGTGCAGATGCTCCCTAGGCAAGCTTGGGGCAGTGCGCTGGTATGAGAGGAGCCCAGGCACCCACCACAATCCCCCCCCAGGGAGTAAAACTAGGGGTGGGGAGGGTGACTGCATCCAGGAAGGACCGTTTCAGCCCAACCTCACCATCGCATCCATGCGAGTCTGCTGGAAACACGTCTCTCCCAAGGTTGCCTAATTTTAATGCCTAAACTACGGGCTGACCCGCTGCTTGCTCCTTCAACATGCTCTCCAGCGGGGCTGGGGTTTAAGGAGAAAGAAAGTTTCGTGGAGATAAAAAATAATAATAATAATAACCCTGATCCACCATTCTGGACACGCTTTTCAGCTCTCTGCTCCACGAGGCTGTGTGTGTGTAAGAAAACCAGGGTGTGTGCGAGTGTGTGTCTGTGTGCACCAGCAATCAGTGTGGCGAGGCTAGAGGGTTTCATCACTGAAACACTAAGTTCCTGTTTATAAACATTTGCTCACTGTTTAGTTATGTGGGGGAATTAACCACAAAACATGATCCACGACTTCAAACCCTCCTCGTTCACATCCTTCATACCGCATGCACTTTCTCTCTCTACCTGAAAGCCACTGAGTAGAAAATCATTTCTCTGTGCCAAAGCGGGGGAATGCCCAGAGAACAGAACGGGCTTCTACACAGACTCGAAGGCTTCGAGCGGGGCTGGGGAGACGCTCCCCACCGGTGATCAGTGACCCATGGGTCTGACTCTGGGAAAAGTCATCACATGGCCTTTTTGGAGCCCCCAAAGACTTTGGGACCAAAACAAATATATCTTAGCGGCATTTGCAGCACCGTGGTGGGCAGGGGGTACAGGTCTAGTTTGTATGAAGAGGAGGGAAGACCATGAGGAGAGGAATGCAGCTGAGACCTTGGGAGAGAATGGAAGGGGGGGATGGGTCCGCTGAGAAGCTCTGGGGCACCCAGGTTGGGAGCACTCATGCAGCACCTTTCAATAGGTGACTTCAGGAGCAGAGTTCTGAGGGAAGGAGTGCTGGCTGTTTAGTTTGTTTTCCTGACCATCCTCCAGATGACAGTTTGGGGGCATTCCAACAGCAGGATGCAAGTGTTCTGTGAACCATATTCCACAGAGCGCTGGGGCTCCAGAGTTACGCTGGAGAGCCCGTGGCCGGGGGATGGGGTGAGTCCTGCCCTCTGAGAGCCCTGCCCTGCCTTCAAGAAGAGCAGCTCCTCTTTCATCTACTTGAGGCATTGGAGTTCCTCTCTGGATTTCGTGGTAAAGAATTCTGTCACCAGAAGTTTGGAAGCCGCTGGCTCAAGATATCCAAAGTCTCTGATCTCAGCGTGGAGGTGCTTTGAGCCTCTGGCCCTGGTGCTCTGCGCTGTCCCGAGGGAGGGGGTGGGCCACCTTTGGTTCTAACAAGCAGCTCACCAAGGACAGGGCAACGGCTGAGAGACGAAGGGTGTCCAGACGCAGATGAGGGATCCCAGACCCCAGAGAGAGACGGCTACACACCACCAAGATTCCTGGTGGTTTTCCAGGCCATTCCTGTCCTCACCCTTCTTCCCGAGGTTCCGCGCTGATCCACGCTAAAGCTGCATGCATTGGAGAAATGGCTAACTCTTTGCTCAGGACTGGACAGGGCAGCACCACAGATCACAAGGCCGCTGGATGGGCGTGGTGGCTCATGCCTGTAATCCCAGCACTTTGGGAGGCCATGGCGGGTGGATCACCTGAGGTCAGGAGTTCAAGACCAGCCTGACCAACATGGTAAAACCTCATCTCTACTAAAAATACAAAAATTAGCCAGGTGTGGTGCCACATACCTGTAATCCCAGGTACTCAGGGGTCTGAAGCAGGAGAATCACTGGAAACTGGGAGGCGGAGGTTGCAGTGAGCCAAGATGGCACCACTGCACTCCAGCCTGGGCGACAGATCAAGACTCCATCTCAGAAAAAAAAAAGGTCTGCCACCTCCAAGAAGCCCATGAAAGGCAATCACCCCTTCAAGCAAACCCTCTCCTTCCCAGGACTCGTAGAGATTCTGAAGTCCCAGCTTTTACACCGCAACATGCCCTTTCCCTTCCTGCCTCATTACTCGAAGTTCCATTCCTATTCTACAACCACCCAGAGCTTAGCAGATTTCTCTCCCATGCCCCTGCCTTCCTTCCCAATGAGAAGCAGCAGGGAATACTGGGTGCCCGTTCTTTAAAACACACAGGAAGTGGGGGGAGGGGGAGCTAGGAGGATCAAGGGGGAAGGGAGAGAATGGCATTCAAGGGCTGGAGCTTGGCATTCTAATGCTTTGGGCAGGGAGAGAGATGCCACCCCTGCTTTAGTAGGTCATGGAGAGGCAGGGTGGGCGGCTGTGCACACACCCAGGCCAGGGCACTGTAGTACAGGCTGCTCAGTGGCACCCCGGCCTGAAGCACGGGCATCAGTTTCACTCACTCTGGGCATTTACTGCCAACTCGGGAATACGGTTCACTTTTCCATTATCTGGCAATATATATGTATAGATATTGTAGAGTGTGTGTGTGTGTGTGTGTGTGTGTGTACAATCAAAACTTATCCTCTGTAGTAAAAAAAAAATGGTATTAATTATGTTTTGGATTGTCTTCATAGAGATCTCAGAGCATAATTTAAGTAAATACTGTAGTCACGACTAGCAATGCTGTATTATTCTTATTTGAATTTTAACCTGAAGAATTTTCTGGTCTGCTAGCCAAACCGACACTTGGGCACATTTATAGTTCCCAAAAGCTAAAATCGTCCCAGTGTTCCCCTGACTACTAGGAGAGGTTTGGAGTTCCGGAGCTCAGATGCGAGTTTCCCTGCATGTGTGACGAGCTGTGTGCGGATGTGTCTGCAGATCGGACTTTGGGTCAATGCATATTTGGGGTGCTGTTTGCTTCTTGCTGCTTTGGGTGTGCCCCAGGTCCCATGGCCTCGTTCACAGAGTTCTGAACAAACCCATTCCTGTCCCCTCCGTCTCACGGTTCACAAGACCTTCCTGGGGCAGGAGAAGAGCTGTCAGCTGGGGCAGTCAGCAAGAGTGACTCTTTGATTGCCCTGGCTAGAAGCCCATTCCTGACACCCAGGTAAAAACAAACTGTCCCTGGAGCCATGCATACAGAGCATGGAAACCCTGCCTGTCAATTCTATACTTTCTGTGACAACCAAACCATTGGGCTTCCTTTGACTTCTTCATTGTTGTGTACTACAATTCATAACTGTTTCATATGTTATGTAACTAGGTAATTATAACTACATGTATGTAGCATAGCGTGAACATACACACACACAAAATGTTAGGATGGTGTGTTCCAACACAAAGACACACACACTCACCACAACCACACAGCAGCAAACCCCCTAAGGGTTCCACAGCCACCAGGGTCTCAGTCAGCCTCAGGCCGCCGGATCACCTCCTCGCCTCCCTATGTCTGTTTCATGCATTCGTAATTGTATCGTCTGCATTATCTGGCACGTTCCTGACAGGAGAGAATTTCCATTTTGACTAGGTGTCGATGAAAACAGCATCTTCTCCTTGCAATCTGAGACATCTGATAACTGAAAAAACTCCCCCAAGACTAGACTCGCTCCACACACTGCAGATCCTGTTTCCACTTTCCTATCGGCCTGGCTCTGGGGTGGCCACCAGGACAGGCTGATGCTGTCATGTGACCTCAGGCCCTGTCCTCTCCATGGAAATGCCACAGGAGCCAGCACAGGGGGCTGACAGATGTCCCTGCAAGCCACTTCTACATCAGAACAGCTGGCAATGCTTCATATAGGCCAAAGAGACGCCAAATTGCATCAATGTTGCACCAAATTCAAACTAAATACAGCCTCAACTTTATTTTCCCTTAACCAGATCCTAAAAATGTCCAAAGCCACTTCAAAATGACAAGAAACTGATGAAGTTTGTGGAGGTAAAGTTGAGGTGAAAAGAGACAAAGTCTTTTTTTCTTTCTTTCTTTTTTTTTTTGAGACAGAGTCTTGCTCTATTGCCAGGCTGGAGCTTAGTGGCGCAATCTGGGCTCACTGCAACCTCCGCCTCCTGGGTTCAAGCGATTCTTCTACCTCCAGCCTCCCGAGTAGCTGGGACCACAGGCTCGGGCCACCACACCCAGCTGATTTTTGTATTTTTAGTAGAGATGCAGTTTCACCATGTTGGCCAGGATGGTCCCGATCTCTTGACCTTGTGATCCGCCCACCTCGGCATCCCAAAGTGCTGGGATTACAGGCATGAGCCACTGTGCCCAGCCGTTTTTTTTTTTTTTTTTTTTTTTTCTGAGATGGAGTCTTGCTCTTGTTGCCCAGGCTGGAGTGCAGTGGTGTGATCTCAGCTCATGGCAACCTCCGCTTCTCAGGTTCAAGCAATTCTCTTGCCTCAGCCTCCCAAGTAGCTGGGATTACAGGCATCTGCCACCAAACCCAGCCAATTTTTGTATTTTTAGTAGAGACGGGGTTTCACCATGTTGGCCAGACTGGTCTTAAACTCCTGGCCTCAAGCAATCCACCCACCTCGGCCTCCCAAAGTGCTGGGCTTACAGGCACAAGCCTCTATGCCTGGCCAAAAGTCTTAATCTAGTTATGTTATTTTTGCAAACTGTACAAAACACATGGCCGTGGGAACTGACTGCTGTGGTCCCTCCAGGCCCATGCAAGGGATGAATCGAAATGGAAGGACCCCGAAGTTTAAAACTGATTAGCCTTATAGTAAGTCCTCCTCTGTGCATAGGATTTGGCACTAGTGGTCAAAGGAATAAGGGAAACAGGGACTTCCAGCTGTGAGGAAATGCTTAAGCAAAGGTTCAGAGGCCAGAGAGCTCAGGACCGTTCGGCAAGCAGGGAGAAGTTTATCTGGCAGCGCAGTTGTAGGTGAGAAGCACGCAGTGGCTGTAGATCTGAAACGCTGGGCAACTGCAGACCTCAGAGGGTCGCAAATGTCAGGGTAACATGTCTTGATGTCAACTGCACAGCAAGAAACTTTGAAGATATGCATGCCCATGGCCTAAGGCAGGGACCAATCCTCTCCAAGCCCTGCTTTAGAAAAAGAAATTTGGGATGGACAGATGGGAGGCAGAGATACCAGCTCAGAGGCATCAGCAGCTATGTGGTGCAAATCAGAATTCTCTGGGAAAGGAACAACACAATGATTGACAGAAAGACACAAAGACTCACATGCAAGCCTTGAGGCAGTGCCCAACTCCTCTTCCCACCCTGAACGCATTCACCCTTGGACTTGGCATAGCCCTTTTCTCTGAAACCTGGCTGCTCTGATGTGTCCTCAGCCCAGCTTTACCTGTGGAGTCACAGTCTCTGGAACTACACTCCACAACCATCACTGTCCTACCAGGGTGCTGACTCTCAGTCACACTGTCTCCAGATGCACCTGACATCGCTGGGTGTGGTTTCTGCCCGTCCTCTTACACCGGGTTGCAAGAGGAGGCAGCGGCTTAGTTCAGGCAGGAAGAAAGAGAGCCTCCACAGGGCTGTAGGGAACCGGACAGAGGGACCAAGTGGAGAGAAGGTCGATTAGTCAACTAAGTGTAGGCAGAAGGCAAAGAAGACGGACACATCAAAGAGGATGCTGATGGCCACGGTGGAAGGAAGAATGTCCATGTGTTTAGGCAGCAGGAGAAGCCCAGCGATGCGAAAACTGATGCACCTCAGCATGGATGTGCTCAGCTGGAGGCTGCGTGCATCTCAGACTTGCCTCCAGCACAGGCTTCATTTTAGAGCTTCGTGTTCTGGTGCCTTGCTCATGGAGAGGCTGGAGAATCTCCTTTACCTTTTTGCCCTCTACCACCTATGCTGTCTCCCTGGATGATCTTACCAGTGCCCTAGCTTTAACTTCAGCTTTGACGGGGCGCCCAGGCCTCTACTTTGAACTATGCACTCCCTACCCAGGGCTGGCATTGGTGGAGCTCCCTGCTATAGTTAGACTTGTTCTTTTTTTTTTTTTTTCTTGAGACAAAGTTTTGCTCTGTCGCCAGACTGGAGTGCAGTGGTACTATCTCAGCTCACTGCATCCTCTACCTCCCGGCTTCAAGTGATTCTCCTGCCTCTGCCTCCCAAGTAGCTAGGATTGCAGGCATGTGCCACCATGCCCGGCTAATTTTTGTATTTTTAGTAGAGATGGGGTTTCACCATGTTGGCCAGGATGGTCTTAATCTCTTGACCTCGTGATCTACCTGCCTCGGCCTCCCAAAGTGCTGGGATTACAGGCGTGAGCCACCATGCCTGGCCCTATTAGACCTGTTCTTTATGGCCAGTACCCACCTCTGACTGGTCAGAACCCCTGCCACAGTGATTGTTGAATTGTTTTTATTGTGGTAAAATACACATAGTATGAAATTGACCATTTCAGCCATTTTTAATTGTGCAGTTTGGTGGCACTAAGTTCATTCACATTGTTGTGCCACCACCACCACCACCACCATCCAGCTCCAGATTTTTTTCATCTTCCTAAACTGAAACTCTATACCCATTAAACACCAACTCTCCGCTTCCCTCTTCCCAAACCCCGGCATCCTCCCTTCTACTTTCTGTCTCTGGGAGTTTGACTACTCTAAATATTTCATATGCAGTATTTGTCCTTTTTGTAACCGGCTTATTTCACGTGGCATAGTGTCTTCAAGGTTCATCTCTGTGGTAGAATGTGTCAAAATTTCCTTCCCTTTCCAGGCTGAACACTCTTCCGTCAGATGGATAGCCCATCTTTTGTTTATCCCTTCATCCGCTGACGAACAGTTGGCTGTTTTGACTAATGCTGACATGGATATGAGTGTACAAATATCTGCGTGAGTCTCTGCCCTCAATTCCCGTTGAGTATACATCCAGGAGTGGAATCGTCAGGTCATATGGTGATCTTGTGTTTTGTTTCTGGGGAACTGTTGAATATTTTTAACATCACACCTGTTACACAACAGGTACAGCTGCTATTCCACAGCTCTACTCGGGTGTCTAATTAGCGTCTCGTGGTGGAAACATCCAAATCCGAAGTCTTGATGGTCCTAAGCCTATTCCTCCCCAGCGTCTCCCACCTCCGTAAGTGGAATCACCACACAGCTGGGGCCTTTGGCATCATTAGCAACTCTCTCTCACTATGCACTTCCAACCCAACAACAAATCCTATCAGCTCTATCTGCAAAATATATCCGGAACCAAATCACTTCTCAGCACCTGCTCTGCCACTGGACCCAGCCCACCCTGACCTCTCACCCTCACTATTGCAGTAACCTCCCGAAACGCTTTCTCTTTGCCCTTTTACCAGCTAGTCTTCATGCAGCTGCTAAAGTGAGCCATTTAAAATGTCAAGCAGATCCCTTCACCCCTTTGATTAAAACTTCCAATCTTTTCATCATAATTAGAAAGAAAAAAAAGACCCAAAGGTGTTACCAGGTGCTGTGGTCTGAATGTTTGTGTTCCATCCAAAATTCATGTTGAAACTGAATCTTCAATGCAACGATATCAAGAGGTGGGTCTTTTAGGAAGTGAGGAAGTGATTAGGCCCTGAGCACTCTGTCTTCATGGATGAGATTAGTGCCTTATCCATGGCTGGAGGGAACTAGCAAGGCCCTTTGGCCCTCTGCCTTCGCCACATGAGAAGCAGCAAGTGACATCATCTTGGATGCAGAGAGCAGCTCTCACCCAGCACCAAACCTGCTGGCACCTTGATCATAGATTTTCTAGCCTTCAGAATGATGACAAATATTTTCTTTTCTTCTTCTTTTTTTTAATTTTTTTAGATAGGGTCTCACTCCAGCTGCCCAGGCTGGAGAGCAGTGACGCAATCTCAACTCATGGCAGCCTCGACCTCTTGAGCTCAGGTGATTCTCCCTCCTCAGCCTCCCAAGTAGCTGGGATTACAGGTGTGCGCCACCATGGGCTGGCTCATTTTTGTATTTTTAGTATAGACAGTGTTTCACCATGCTGGCCAGGCTGGTCTCAAACTCCTGACTTCAAGTAATCCACCCATTTCGGCTTCCCAAACTGTTGGGATTACAGGCGTGAGCCACCGTGCCTGGCCTAATTTCTATTATTTATACATTACCTAGTCTCAGGTATTTCATTACAGCAGCACAGATGCACTGAGACACCATGGGCTGTATGAGCGGCCCCTCACCTGACCTCACATCCTCTGTGCATGCCCACTCCTGCCTTTTCTGCAAATGCGTTGATTAGGTCCTGCCTCGGGACCCTGACCCTGGGTGTTCTCTCTGCTAGAAATTGCTTCTCGCAAATCATGGCATGGCTTATTCAAATGCCACCCCCTCAGAGAGGGCTCCCAGATGATCCTATCTAGACTAGAACAGCAGCTCTCATCACCGGCAGTCTCCTAATTCAGTTTCCATCTCTTCCTATACCTAGCACTCCTGACCTTACAGTATCTGATTATCTACTGGCTGGTTGTTTATTTCCCCACTAGACTACAAGCTCCGATGGAAGGGAGAGGGCTCTGATGGCTGCTGCATCCCTAGGACATGGAGTCATGCCCGGCATGGAACTCCCTGCTCTGCAGGAAGGACACATTTCCCATCATGAGATATCTCAGCGCGTCTCAGTCTCCAGGGCCATTGCAGTTCTATGGACACAAGGAAAGGGTGAAATGCTAAGATCCACACCAGAGGCACATAGGTGGATTCAATGCTTTGGGATTCCCAAAGTCTGTGGCCAGTTCTCTTCACCAGTGGAGTCAGAGCCAACCTGAGCAGTAGAGTGGGGGAGTGTACCCTCCTTTAAGTGCCTTAGGAAAACCTTGTACCCACAAATAGCTCTACCACTAACTAATCCATCACTATCTCTTAAGTTTCACAATTAATAATGCAATTTTTTTTTTTGTTTGCAGGAAGAGGGGAGAGAACTAAAATTTACTCAGTAAATACCAGGCAGCATTCGAGATGACCAACCGTCCCAGTGTGCCTGGTCAGAGGGATTTCCTGGGACTTTCAGAGCTAAAACTAGGACAGTCTTGAACAACTGGCATAGCTGGTCACCCTACTTTGTTTCTTGGTTTACTTCTCTCATCAGCCAGATGTGCATTTTACTCCTGAGAAATCCAGGTCTTCAGCCATGCGGCCAGCGTCGCAGAACCGGAGTCAAGGTTTCCACGGCTCCAGGGTCTGGGTCCTCTCTATGACATCCCAAGGGCCCCCGGCCTCCCTTCAGATGCAGTAATTCTGAAATAGCTCTGTGTAGCTCTCCCCTCATAAAATGTACTCTTTCAAGCACTCAGTTCATGACATATGGAAAGGAATGGATGAAGGCTTGCTGGAAAGGCAGGGGCAGATACTTTGCAGAAAAAACAGAGCTTCCAAAGTACGCATGGCAACTTGGGGCTTTGAAAAACCTTTGTTCGAAGGACCAGAATTTTAGTGTCAACCTGACATTGGGAAGTGGTAAGAACTGATGAAAACGGTCCTAACAGAGAAGCACTCTGAGCTTCTTGGAAAGAGACTGCTGCATTGAAGTGGCCAGTTCCAGGCCACATCGTAGGACATGCCTGGGCATTATTCTTTCCAAAGTTCGTCTCCCCTATCCTAGTTATTTGAGATTTCAAAGTAGTCATCTGGTTTATCTCTTCAAGTGTGATCATATAATACACTGTTCAAACCAGGGCACTTCTAAGAATAAAAAAGGAATGATTCATAATTAGGCAAGGACAGCAGTGGGGAGCGGGTCTCTGCTCCCACTGACTGGGATGCCTGATCCCTGGGCCAGCTCGTCTGACCATGAGGAACTGAGTTGTGATCTTGCCTTCTAATGTACCAAGCAAAGCAGGGAAAGTCCCAGTCCCTCGCCATTGCCACTGGGCTCTTCTGCCTCCCTCTAGTTCTGCCCGCTGTCTCAGGGTCTAATGAATGACTTTCCCCAAAGATCTAAATACTCCCTTGAGTCATTTGCATCAAATATCACCATAGGAATGCTTATTTCAACTATTCTTTCTTTATCACCACAAAGTTTTCTGAGCACTCACCTTAAACAGGGCCTCTTCTGGGTGCTACAGACATTTTCAAGGGAGAGAGACCTCACCCACCCATCGGCAGTGAGCTGGCTGGCTGGTGGGTGACTCTGTTGGGGGGTGAATCTGCCCCTCCTGCCGTTGCCCCTCAGTGACTGACCACAGGCTTTGGAAAAACCTCTTCAGCAGGGTACTGCTTACTCTGATCTACTTAAACGTCAACTCCCACGCCCTGAGGAGGAGCTGAGCATGCCAGAGCCGCAGAATGCGACTTTGCTGAGATCAAAGTGCGAACTTGCTGAAGCTGTATGTCTGAAACTACCCAGAAACCGCTTTGTGCTCACCCATGGAGCAGAAGCGATGGTGAGCAAGCGTGCAGAGCCCATGATGCACTTCGTGCAGAGATGCATACCATCTGCAGCTGCTTTCCTCCAGTCCCTGCCAGTGCACCCAAACAGCACCTGTTTCTGCACTACTGGGGCCCCGGGCTCAGCACAGTGCCAAGCACCTAGTAGGTGTGCAGTAAGTATCAGTAAGTCATTGAATTCTCATCTCCGTGGACCATGCTGGGCCTGAAGTGGTCTAAGTTTGAATCCATGCAATGGGCCGTGGTCTAGGGCTCACGGCTCCTCGATGAATCCTAGAATGTTAGCACTAATGGTGTTCTTTCTTACAGGATCAAATCCAGTCCCAATGAGTTTCAGCTGAGAAAGTCAGGTGTGGGACCCAGAGACTTTAAGATCACTTGTCCAAATGTTGTTAATGGCAGAGGCAACACTGGACTCAGGTGTTCTGAGCAGTAACCCTCGCTCCTCTCTCCCTACCACACTGGCCCTTCTGACCAGTATCATCTGTCTCATGTCTTATTGCCATTACTCGGAGGTCTAACCTCAGCACCAGACAGGCGGCTTGACCTGGAACCTTGGCACTATGCCCTAGCCACGCTCCCTGACACCCCTGCTCCCTAACAAAATTACTCCCTTCCTCCTCTGCGTGTGATGAATTCTCTCATAAGGCATCTCTTTTCTTTCCCCACTGTGTTCCTGTTGGCTCAAGATGTGTCTGCATTCCTTACCATTTTACCAGGAACAGCATCTTTTTTATCTTTGTCTCTCCAGTGGCTCAGCTGTGCCTACCACGCATCGATGATACGGATGTGCAGCTTGCTGTGTGACCATGGCCCAGTTGTTCACTGTCTCTGGGCCTTCTCCTGAATTTAGAAAATGAATGGGGTACTGCTGACTTATCTCCCAGGGTGGCTGTGTCCTGATGTATATATATTGTTGCATAAATATCTTGGAAATGCAGGGGCCGACAGCAGCGCTCGACAATAAGCGCTGTGTGCTGAGAGCAAGTGTTAGAGAACTTGAAAGGAGACTCTTCTCTCTGATGAGACAAACAGAAGGTAGCTCTGCAGAGCCCCTCAGATGATGCATGCTGTGGACCTGAGCACGGAGCCTGGTTGGGGGAGGAAGGAACTTAGGAGAGGTGTGAGGGCGAAGGCGTCTCGTGGAGAGGGCTTGACCAAACCCTGACCCTCCTCTTTGTCAGGCCCCAGGCTCGTCTGCGGGGTCTGCACAGGCTGCCTGCCCCCTGCGCCAGCGGGCGAGGGGGACAGCCTCCCCTTCTGAGCAGGACCCCCAGCCCTGCAGAGGGAGCTGGGGAGCTGGCTGCTTTTAATTAGAGGAGCTTCTTTCCTGTTTTTCCTTCGCGGCCAGTTTCTGAGCTTCCCTCACCCTCTGCTGATTCCCGAAGCTGTTTTTTTTAAAAGTATCCAAACTGTCTGGGAGAAGAAAGGAGAAAGCTATCATTATGTGTGTGAGCTGCGTGGTGGCTTCCGCTGGCTTCCCAGACATTTGGAGGTTGTCAAAGCGGTGGCTCTGCTGTCTGGACATGGCCTGAGGAAGCCTGGTGCCAGCTTTCTGCTTCCTATGCCATCAGCTCTGCTTATGTATATATTGAGCACCTACTGTGTGCCAGGCTCCCAGATGAACAAACATAGCCTCAGCCCGAAAAGCTGGGAACCATGACAGTGATCACCAGCACTCTGACAGAGGTGTGAAGAGAGCACCCCAGGCACGGAGCAGGAATGAGAACTACTGGTGTGACAGGTTGTACCTGCGAGAAACTTAGAAGGAAAACACAGCCCCAGTCAGGCTCCCGTCCCCATCAGAACCCACTCTCGTGCCTGGCTTGTGGAGCCCACATTCATTCAGAAAGCAAGAGGCTCCGGAAGGGCTGTCAGACTTAGCAAAGAAAAATGCAGGAGGCATGGAGAGATGTGAACTTCAGATAAACAACACGCCATTGTTTAGCGTAAATATGCTCTAAATATTGCAGGGAACATGCTTTTTAATATAACATTTAAGGTATATTCGCACTACAGAAAAGATGTGTTGTTCGTTGGAAATTCACGTTTCACTAGGCATCTGGTACTGTATCTGGCAACTCTTTTCCAAGGTCAACAGAGAAACCCGGACCGTAGACCAGAAAGTCCATCCTACCCAACACTGGGCTACAGAAAATGCATCGTATTTTGGAGATCAGCCACACTGGGAGAAAGATGGCTGCCTCATGTCACCAGGATAGACGAAGAAAGGGTTCTAAAGCCTGACAGCATTCACATTATAGGTACGTGGGCTTGTTTTCAAAGATCATCTCTGCATTTTCCCTTGAAATGACAGAGATGTTGGAGGAGCTGAGTCTGCCGGAAGCTGGTGGCTTGACCCAAGAAGGAAGAAACAAGGTGGCCGCCTTTGGGGGACCCAAGCAGTAGGCTAGGAATTCCCACCCCTTTGATACTCCATTCAAACTGTCACTATCTGTTTGATGCCTGCTCCAGCTCTATCCCAAAACCACGTTATATGGCTTCCGTCAGTATTCTTAGTTAGTGCAAGCTTAATTTAATCTGAGAGTGGTTTAAGAATACACATACTTCTCAGCCATCAAAAGAACATGATTAAGAATCTCTGTGCTAGAAACCACAAAGGTCTAGGAGGTCCCTGAAGGAGAGGCAGGAATGGGAACTGAGATGAAGAGTACAGAGACTCAACCACCCGGGTCCATTTTGGAGGAAGTGGCTGAGAGAAGTCTGGAAAAAAAAAAAAAAAGACAATCAGACAACCTGGAAACCAGCTGAGCTGGAAGCAAGGAGAGGCCCCCAGGCATTAGCCCAGCCCTGGGGGCAGCCCAGACATGCCCTGGTGTTTCTCAGGAGGAAGAAGGCCCGGCCTGCTGTTATTTACAAAGCTGTTGTTGAGATTTTTGAGGATCTCTTCCAGGTTCTTGCTTATGTAAATTCTAATTCACAGTGCCCTGGGCCCACATGTCTCGTAAACCAGGCCTGATGCTGTAAACCCTCTCCGTTCACCTTCACAGAGCATTTTAGCTCTGCCTTTGTTCTCCTCTCCAATTTCCCACTTCACAAACCTAGATCTAAAGCCTTGCATGTGGTTGATAGGGAAGTGTCATTTGGGCATTCTAAGAGGCTGTCTTCCTTCTTCCCCCACCCCCCGCAGCTCTGGTTTCCTCTTGGATATCAGTTATTGACTTTTACATAAGAAGGCTAATGCATTTTCAAAGCAGGCAGATCACTCTCCCATGTTTTGACAGTTTGGCTTTAGTTGAAATACAATTAAACTTTCTGAAAACAAGAACTTTGAAACTCAGTCTTCATAGTTTACATTTTTTTCCCCATCGGGGTCAGTTTTTACTTGCTGAAGCACAATTGATTCGGCCTTCACTTTCCGTGCTCAAAACAAACACTGGTTTTCAGCATTCTGCTCTCCCAGCACCCCGTGGCTGAAAGTGGAAAAAGAACATGTGAGACAGGCCGGGCTTTTGATGATACCTCCTTATGACAGACACATCGAAAACCACCGATGGTGAGTCACCCACATTCTGTGCATACCCTCTCTGAGGAGCAGGAAGTGTGGCTATTTTAAACCCTCAGGCACCGAGAAGTTTTTAGATGCATCTTCAGGCGCTCCAACCACCGCCCCGCAGGCACACGGTGGCCTTCCTAAGTGTCACACCCAGCCTGCTGCCAGCCTCTCTTTGTTTATTGTTCTTGTCCTGGCTTTGCTTTTGCAGCAAGCTGAGTCTAAAAAACACAGAGCTACAGAGTTTATAAAAATCAACAAAAACTTAAAGAAAAAACACCACCACCAACAACAACAATGGGAGCCTGGCGGTTGGTGGGGGTGGGTGGGGGCAAACAGATGGTGCCACAAGATGTCCTCGGGCAGTTCGCTAGGGACCGAGCCTTGTGGCTCTCTGGCCAAAAAATAAATAAATAAGTCAGGACCCAGCAGAAGTGCTTTCACTTCTAACCCAAGTCACTAGCTGTGGGTAATGAGTCCTCTTACTCCTCCTTCTCCATCTCCAAAGGCTAAAGGAACAAGGAGGAAAAAGAGAGAGAAGGAATTGAACTGAAATGAAATGACTTTAGATGAAATATCTCACACACACACACACACACACACACATATATATACATTTAAAAAAAAAAAAAGAGTGGCGGGAGGACTTGAGGGAAATGAACCTGGTGTTGCCGTGAATGAAGTTATAAATCCTAACCTTATTTGGTAAAGGGAGCCGGCTCAGCCAGGATGGGAGACAACTCCAGGCACAGAGAGCTTCTGAGGATGGTAAGCCCCCAGACCGAGGCAGCAAAAATGGCCCCGGACCCATCACTGCGTGAGGAGGATCCGGCTTCTCTGATGTCAAGGAAGCCTTTCCAGAACCCTGGCTGCTGATAGAACCAGCGGGCAATGCAATGGGCCCTAGGATTCAGGCAAGACTCCATTTCGCTGTAATTTTTTTTTGAAATCATTATTGGCAATTTTCTTAGAATGGAATTGTTTAGGAAATGGAAGTCCAGTCTTCAGCACTTTTTAACACAATAATCTGTTAAGACTCCTGAACTGGTTGGGAGTAGTATAAGCCACACAAGCCTGCCAAATGATATGTAGTCTTTCTATTGTTGCAGATGCTAGCTGCCTCCTAATTCTAATAAAACCTAAACAATTTGTTGGTGGAAGAAAGTCCTGGAGTTTTAAAAAGCAGCTGCAGAAAAGACAGGCTGCCTACACCCCTTGGCTTCTGGCCTCTTCGCTCCACCTTGACAGCCAGCAAGGTGGCCTCCCTGGTACCCTCCTTCTGCAGTCCCTCTCCTTCTGTCTCCTCCTCCACTTTTCGGGACCCTTGTGACTAGCTCTGGGTAATGAGTCCCATTACTCTTTGTTCTCAATCTCCAAAGCCCAAACAAACAGGTAGAAAGAGAGAGAGAAAGAATTGAACTGAAATGAAATTACTTTAGATGAAAGATTTATATATTTTTAAAAAAGAGTTGGGAGGACTTGAGGAAAATGAGCCAGAGGTTGCCATGAATGAAATTATAAATCCGAGGCCGGGCGCGGTGGCTCACGCCTGTAATCCCAGCACTTTGGGAGGCCAAGGCGGGAGGATCAGGAGGTCAGGAGTTTGAGACCATCCTGGCCAACATGGTGAAACCCCATCTCTACTAAAAATACAAAAATTAGCTGGGCGTGGTGGCGGGTGCCTGTAATCCCAGCTACTCAAAAAGGCTGAGGCAGGAGAATCGCTTAAACCAGGGAGTCGGAGTTTGCTGTGAGTTCAGATCACGCCACTGCACTCCAGCCTGGGCGACAGGGTGAGACTCCATTTCAAAAAACAAACAAAAAAAAGAAGTTATAAATCTTAACCTTGTTTTGTAAAGGGAACAGGCTCAGCCAGGATGCTGGACTTGGGTTGACCTGGAGAAGTCAGCCTCCTCTCCTTGCCTTAAGGACAGCTGATTCGCAGCCTTAGCTCCTTCTGCCCTTTGCCGTGTAACCTAACACATTCCCAGCTTCCAGGGATCAGGGTCTACACATCTTTGGGGGGCATTGTTCTGTTGAGGGTCTGTGGTGTCCTTTGTCTCTGAGTCTCACCAAGCACTGAGACAGTTACTTGTCTGTTACCACAGTTTATTTGTGAGGACATATGACCAGGTAACAATGACTCTGAATAGTAGTAATACAGTCACGTAATGCTGTAAATTGAAAATACACATTTACTCTCTGCCAGGTATAAGCACTTCACTTCATGTGTGTTAGCTCATTTAAGACTCATGACAGTTCCATGAGGTAGGTACTGTTATTAACTCCACTGTACAGATGAGGGAAAGTACAGAGTGTATTCACGATTGGGAAAAGGTGGAGATAGGGTTAGAGCCCAGCCCTCTGGCCCAGGTTCCAGATTCTTAGTTAATATGATTAGAAAAATACAGGGATGCTGCCTTCTAAATACCAAGGACAATACACAAAGGCTAAGTCCCTTCCTGGCCCCTTCTTCGCCATCGTCCCCCTATGGACCCAACGGCCCTCTCTGTTATATCGAATGCCCTGAACAGCAGGGAAGTGTGACTCAGAAAGTTCTGTTCACCCTACAGGCCTCGACGCCATCCAAGTCCTGAGCACATGAAATTGAGCTTCCAGCTAAGGGGAGCCAGAAACACACCCTGCCTTGCGTGCTGGGCTTGGACTGTGGCAGTATGAGCCCAGTGACAGCTGTTTTCTGTGAATGGAGAGAATCTTCTGCAGAGGAGAGGAAACAGTGTCATCGATTGGAGGGTGGTTCTGTGCTTTACGGGACCGTGGAGTCATCTGCTGGAAGGGGAGACAGTGAACTCTCTCTCTTTTTTTTTTTGAAACAGAGTCTTGCTCTGTCGTCCAGGCTGGAGTGCAGTGGTGCGATCTGGGCTCACTGTAACCTCTGCCTCCCAGGTTCAAGCGATTCTCCTGCTTCAGCTTCCAGAGTAGCTGGGATTACAGATGCCCTTTACCACGCCTGGCTAATTTTTGTATTTTTAGGAGAGATGAGGTTTCGCCATCTTGGCCAGGCTGGTCTCAAACTCCTGACCTCGTGATCTACCCACCTTGGCCTCCCAAAGTGCTGGGATTATAGGCGTGAGCCACCACACCTGGCCAACAGTGAACTCTCACAAGGGGAAGTTGGCTATGTATTTTTGTTCCCCTCAGTAGTCAAATCCTATGGAAACAAACATGGCTGGCCTCTGCAGATGAGACCTCCCACACATGTATGGTCGGTTTTTTCTCAGAATAACAGGGAAGGCAGGGCCAGAAACATGGTTTGGGAGTTGCTCTCCTAGACACCCTGGACTGTTTCTGGGCTCGTGGCCTCCTTGGTCCAAGATCAGTGGCTGGGCCCAGTTGGCAAAGCAGCTCCAAACGAGAGGGCATGAAGAAACAGCTCCTCAGGGCCCCAGGGAAGTAGGACGGAGAGAACCTCAACCACCAAGTTCCGCAAATTTCACAAGCTTATTACAAACCCCAGGAGTGTTGTTGGGTTGCTTAAAAACGATTTAATTTTTGCAATCTCCCAAGAGAGAGAGGTACCCAAATTAAAACTGATGTTTGAAAAATGCTAGCTATGACGATGAAAGACAGTCTTTCTCACGGGAGGGGAGCAAGAAGGTGCACAGAGAAGCACCCTAGTGTCAAAGCTGTAGGGAGCCCTTTGCTGTGCTGTATGGGTCATATGAGTCTGTTGCCATGACAGGGCCAGTTCTCCCATTATCTAACCAGAATAGTCACCTTCTTGCAATTCACCTAGAAATCTGATTCTTATCAGATCTCTGAGCAACATGAGGGAGGAGAAGGCCTCCTGATGTCATGGAGAAAATAATGAGCTATGGCATCGGATGGGCCTGGGTCTGAATCACAGCTCAGCCACTTATACTTACTTTGTACCCCTGACGAGTTACCTCAGTTAACTGAGCCTCAGTCACCTCAATTGCAGAGTGAAGATGAACAGCACTGACCTTGCTTGGTTCTGGAGATGCTGAGATGAGACGGTTGTGTGTTTAAGCACGACAACTGTACCCACCAGTTATCACGGGACCTTGATAACGGTTGTTACTATTACTGTCGCTTTCCCTGTCATTATTGTTAGCATGAATATTATCCTCAAAGTGGCCTTTCTTCATGAAGAACTATCTGCAGGCCAGGGCCCTTTTGAGCACGAATGCTCCTCATATAATTTTTACAAGTCCAGAAGGCAAAGGGATTGAATACATGAAACTTTATACGTGTCAGAGCTCTCTTTGGAGGGTCCAGCAATGGGGTACCAAGGCAGAGCTCCAGTTATACAGCATGGACTTCCGCAGGCACAGGGCACCGTCCTCAACAGCTGGCATCACTGCACCTGCAACATCTGTCCCTCCCCCAGAGCCTCTCTCTTATACCTTTCACGTTACTGGAGAAGCAGCTTGCAGGACCACATCATATTTCACTCTTACGGTGGCAAGGCCAGAAGGTGCCCAGAGAAGCACCTACTCCCATGGTGAGAAGATGGGCACAGGTGCAGCTGCGACTCACCGAGAGCCGGGCTGCCAGTCACACAGACAGGGACACCACAATAGGGGAGGGGGCAGCGAGGATGTGCCAAAGATATTCCTTTCCAAATGACTTTGCTTGAATGAAGGGCTTACAGTTTGTAACCTGGCCTCAACATTTTATAGCTAACTACGAGCCGGGTGCATTGACAGAGCCGATTTTGACATATTTCAATATGCATTGATTGCCTGACATCATTCAAGTCACCCGAGTTTCCCCCGCACAGGCCACACACACAGGTAGTTTCCGTTGCTTTCACAAGGACAGCCTCCCCAGCCCTGCAGAAGTCACTGTCTCTTGCTGGGCAGGACCTGTGGCTGGGTTCAGCAGCAGTGAGCGGCCTCACAGTAGTTAACAGGAGTAGGAGGGAGAGTCCGGTGAAGGTCAAGGCTCGTATGGGAAACCAAGTCATTTCCTACCAGGAACGCTTGGCACGCTGACCTCTCACCCAGGCAGCAGATGCGATGGCTAAAGGGAACAACAAGTGACCACACCCACTCCTGAGAGCAACTGCAAATTGCATGTGGCCACGAGGGTCTCTGTAATCTGTTTCTGTTTGCTAAATGCCTCTCTACTGGGGGCAGTTAAGACACCCGGAGAGTGGACAAATGTGGAGGATGTTGCTCAGTTCCAAAAAAGGAAAAGAAAACACGTTACATGCACATGGGAGGCAAATCGGCCTGACTGGCTCTTGAAAACTTGATGATCTCAAATGTCCACAAATAACTGTGCAAAGCGAAGCACAACAGAGAACCCAAGTAGATAGTGACAGTGGTAAACACACTGCTAGGCAGTATTTTAAGAGCTTTTATATATTTTAAGAGCTGTTTGGCTGGGCACAGTGGCTCATGCCTATAATCCCCGTACTTTGGAGGCTGAGGTGGGAGGAGTGCTTTAGGCCAGGAGTTCGAGGCCAGGAGTTCAAGGCCAGCCTGGGCAACACAGTGAGACCCCATCTATACAAAACATTTTTTAAAAAACAGCCAGGTATGGTGGCATGCACCTGTAGTCCCAGCTACTCAGGAGGCTGAAAGAGGAAGATTGCTTGAGCCCAGCAGGTCAAGGCTGCAATGAGCTAGCATCTCGCCACTGCACTCCAGCCTGGGTGACAGACTGAGACCGTCCCTAAAAACAATCAAATAAAAAGAGCTTTATGGATATTAAATGTTTACATGTAATCCTTATTATATGAAGCAAGTACTACTGTCCCCATTTGTGGGGTAGGACTATTATTATTCCCATTTCACAGATGAGGAAATCAAGGCAGGTGAGATCACATGCCCAAGCTTACAGAGCTGGTAAGTGACACAGCTGGGATTTGAAACACTTGCTGTCTGTCTTCTGACAAGGGTCTGTGTGCTTAACCTTGATGCTAAGTTGAATAAATATGGCACATCTTGCCAAGTAAAAAAGGAATCTAAAGATGTTAAAACTCTCCCTTCAGCAGAGGGGAAAGGGTGGAAAGTAAGCAGCTAGCACCAGGCGAATGAGAAGAGGTAGGCGGGTAAGCCGACTCCCCCTCCCAGGAAACCCCTTCTGTCTTAGAGAACCCTGTAAAACCTTCTTCCTTCACCAGAATGAATCTCACAACTGTTGAAAACACAGAGCCACCCTATCCTGTTCCCCCAGACGCTGTCCCCTCGCCTATTATGCAAGTGCCTATTACAGTGAGCTGTGGACGTCTCCTTTGTGGTCATGGTTTTTAACTGCAAATGAAAAGAAGAAACCTATGTCAGGAGCACACATCTTACCAATCCCACATTCGGGGGTGCAGGAGACCCCAAAAATGTGGGCTGAGTTCTCTGGAAAGAGTGGAACACTCCGGGCGGGGCAGGGGCTGCTACTGGGAAGGATGAGGTATGGTAAGGGCTGAGACAACCCCCAGACAATCTGGGAAAAAGGCCTGGCAGGGCAAGGAAGGAAAGTGAACCACCAGGGGTGACACTGGCTCCGAAGCCGAATCTCTCTCCGAAGGACAGGGTGGCCGCAGCAGCTCCTGGGAGCCAGCCTCTAACCTGTGGAACAATTGTGAGAAAATGCCCGGGGGCAGTTCCCTGTGCTCTCAGAGGCCCTCTTCCAGCACAAGGCCAGCGTCCGCAGCTGGTCACCCTTTAGCAGGCGATATTTTGTCCCAGGCCTGACTAGGTGAGCCAGTGGCCACTCACACAGAACACGCAGAGAGCACCCCCTGGAATTCCCGGGGGCTCCCTGACCTCTCCCAACCTGCTGTGTGTCTTGAGATGGTGGGCACCTCAGGGACAGGGCACACAGGGAGGCGTCCGGGCCCCTGCGGACTCTAACAAGCTTCAAGCTGATACCAGGGGGAGGAGTGGGGCAGCCTGCAAGAGCAGAGAGCAGGCGCCTTCACTTGATTCCCAGCTCTGCAGCTGACAGACTGAGACCATGAGCACATCACCCTTCCTCAGAAAATGATCATAAGACCTACCCCACTGAATGTGGTGACTGTAATGGGAGACATTCGCTCATTTATTCACCGAATATTCGAGAACTCACTGCATGTTGAGCCCTGGAAGTGCGAGGGTTTTGAAATCAGAAGAGCACCACATTGGCTGGAGGGAAGAGGTGGTCTTATCTCGAGAAGCAGAGCTCCTGGGGGTGAAGGGTAGACAGGGGAGAGGCCAGGAGGGGCTGCAGTCCTCTGGGGGCATGTGCCCAGGCAGCAAGAAGCACAGGAACTGAGAGCTTCCCACATCATTGGGGCACCAGTCGCTTTTGCCTACAGGGACCACTGCTTACCGCGCCTTCAGGTAACTTCTCCGCTGTCAGCCCCTGAGATCCCAGATTGCGCTGTTGAGATGGTTGTTCAGAGAGCCAGCAAAGAGAAGTTTCCCTGAAGAGCTGTCTTTTGTGGGGGAGATTTGCACTGCAGAGACGCAACCAGTCCTTCTCCAAGGCCCTCCCTTGTCCTGATCTAGGACAGATTCACTGAGAGCCTGACACATTTAAAGGTCTGAAAAAGAATTATCCCTGTAATCCCAGCACTTTGGAAGGCCGAGACAGGCAGATCACCTGAGGTCAGGAGATCGAGACCAGCCTGGCCAACATAGTGAAACCCATCTCTACTAAAAATATAAAAATTAGCTGGGCATCATGGCGCATGCCTGTAATCCCAGCTACTCGGGAGGCTGAGGCAGGAGAATCGCTGGAACCCGGGAGGCAGAGGTTGCAATGAGCCTAGATCATACCACTGTACTCCAGCCTGGGCAACAGAGCAAGACTCCATCAAAAAAAAAGAGGGGGGGAATGATCATCTACTCTCTCTGAGTACTGCTAACTGTGGGGTTTCAACTGCGTAACAAGATCACCTTTGTCAGCCAGGACTTCCTTTCTCCCCTGCAATAATCTGTCTCACCACCATAACCTGACGTTCCACCACAGCCTGGTTTGGGCCATGCTCTGAGCCCCCATTCTCTCTGTAACTGTAGGATGGGATGTAAGCTTCTGCGCCTCACTACAGAGGGCGGGGTCATCACTCCACAGTTCCCCCACGTGCTCATGTTGATCTGTATGCCTTTATTCCAATTAATCTCCTTCTGTGAGCTGCTTTTTAGCAAACCTTCAGAGGAAGAAGGGGATGTTTTTTCTTTGTCCCCTACAGCACTCTGTCCCTCAGAGTACCCCTTAAACCTGCCTGGGTAAGCCCAGCGTGTGGAAAAAGGAGAAATCTAGTACACAGCCTCCTTCAGCACCTGTCCCTCCAGCCTTAGCCACCAGCCCTGGAGAGGCCCAGGCCACCAGGTGAGAGCTGCCCCCAGGGCGGCATCCATGTTCCCTCTAATCCTGAGACGACTCGCCAGGGAGCCCACGGCTGAAATCTGAAGGCAATCTGCTCTGAAGACTCCCTGCTTTCCCGGAACAGCACCCAGAGATGGCCATGTCCTCTGGCTCTGCATCAGAGTGACGGAAGCTCAAGGATATCGGTGATTCCAGTGCTAGCAGAGATCACGGCTCGGTCCAGTCATCGTCTCTTTCTCCCCACTCCCCACTTCACAGTGGCCAACGAGACACCTTGCATGTGGGGCATCAGAAGAAGCCACCTTTTCTCTAGAGGTGACACCTACACCTGGAACACGTCTCTCTCCCAAGGAGCCTGCGGTGCCTTCACAGGAGGGTGTGTGGCTGCCATAGGGCATCAGGCTGGACTCTGAAGCACCCTGCTGTCCTCAGGCCAAGATGTCTTTCCAGCACAATGAAGCTAGAACTAGGCTCTGGAAATATCACATCAGCCCTTGGCATGAAATTGGAAGACTAAACCCCTCGTCTTCACAACTCACTGGCTCTATGACTTCGGAAGAAGCTCCTAACCTCTTGGTGTCTCCAATTCATCATCCAGAAAAGGAGTATCATAACACTGTACTTACAAGGATCAAACAGCGTCCCAGGTGTGAAAATGCTGTGAATTACAAGAGCTGTGAATGTCAGTCACTAGTAGTCATATGTGAACCACCTTCAGGGGAAGGAGGAGAGAAGGTGAAAGGTGCTTACACCTATTTACAATCTTGAATTCCTGGACTCTAAGCTGGTGTTTGTATTTTCCAGCTAGCCCATGATGAGATGTTCACTTGTGACCATTTAGTGTCTAAAAATGAATTCCCATCTGGAATCCAAGACCGTGGCTGGCCTGAACCCTGGGCCCACATCACACTTCCAAGAAGGAAGCTAGAATGGCCCCTAGGGAAGAGCCTGTGTCAGGACGGTCATTAAACACCCCTGCTCTCTACATTTAGAGCCCGGAAAAACTTAGTTGAAACCTAAAATGAACTGAACCTTGGCCCATGGATGTTTCCAGGTAAATTGAAACCCTCATCCACACCGTTAGCCCAGTGCTTATTCAACCTAGTGATGCTACCCACCCTGATTCCTTGCGCCAGTATACCCTGGCATGTGAGGAGGCATTCAAAGGACTGATGGCTTTGAGCTGGCTGGTGACATTTTGGAACCTGTGATGCCAGCCACCATTAGGGAAACCCTACACTGATTCACTGGCTCTTCTGGGTAAGGGTACAAGGTCTTCTTGGCAGGAATCTAAGAGAAGAGGTATCCTGGTTGTGTTGGAAAGAAAATGGTCTTTGGAGCCAGACAAATCCTGATTTAGTATGGACTCCAGAATGCCTGTGTAGACGGGATTTGGGGCACCAATCGCAATGAAAGGGAAAAGGCAGGGGAACACACACTGGAGCTTCATTTTTGCCTCCTGCAGGCTCTTCCGACTTAGATTTTGTGTTTATCTGGGATGATTGTGGAGAAGGGGGCTGCTACAAACGATGGTTGAAGTTAACGCCTCCCAAACCAGCCCTTGATAACATCACTGTCTGGTTTCAAATTCAGCAAGTACCACTTACCGTCTATGTGACTTTGGGCGGGTAATCCAGCATCTCGGAGCTACTGTTTTCTTATTTGTAAAATGAGATGAATAATCCCACTCTGGCAGGGTTTTTGTGGGGGATTACATGAGATAGCATATGGGAAAGGGCTTAGCACAGTGCAAGCCTATAATAGGCTCTCAGCATACGCAGGTTTCTTTCCTTCTTTCCATCGCTGGTCCCCAGATGTCTCAGGATCCTAATGAAGAATCCAGATGAGGACCGAGATCTAGAAAGTTCTGTTTTTAAAGTTAGATTTGTGGGGCAGGGAGGGGGTTGGCTTTGGATTTTGTTGCCCACCATTAAGTGTATTTCAAGAGGGCGCCACATCTGTCCTGCACATTGTAAGTCCAGAATACCACGCAGCTGGCCTACTTGAAAGGGAGCCTCACAGGCTGAACTACACAGGCAGCGCCAGTCCTGAGGATGAAAAAGTCACCATAGCAAATGAATTAGGCCAGCGGTTTTCCTGATGTCTAGAGGCAGCAGAATCTTCCTGCAGTGGGATTTTTTAAATGTTTTTTTCTCCTGGTTTTTGTGTTTTTTGTTTTTTCACCTTTGTCACTGAACTCCTGGCATCTGGACAAGACACAGGATGATAGAAGAGAAGGAGAAAGAAGGAGACATTATAAGTACATGCCCCAGTAGCAAATTCTTTGCAAGGAATCTCTGGAGACTCCTTGCGGAACTCATGGGGCTGGCAGAAAACGACTGACTTTGCTCATGGCCAACACTCATCGGTTCATTCATTCATTCATTCATTCAGGAAGCATTTCCTGAGGGAGGCTGACAGCTCTCTGGGAGAAGTTAATATGTGACAGAGTCCCAGTCCCTACATTCTAATGATTTGTTTCAAATAACAAGTGATGGGACTCAGAAAACAATACCCCAAATTGAAGGCCTTAGCAGCAGCCTCAGAAGCAAAAGTTTTTCTCTGATCTTCTCCTGACTTCCTATCTCTTGCCCCTCATTCTCCCCCGAGGCCAGCCATAGAAACTAGAATTCCTCTACCCCAAGGCAGGTATAGAAACCAGAACCCCTTTTCCCCAAAGCCAGCCATAAAACCTAAAATATGACTCTAGCTTTCCCCTCCATCTTTCTTTGTAAAAATTGGCCGTAAAGAAATCATCTGACCTATCTTGTTTGACCACAGGTCATAAGACCCCCATTCCAGAAAGGGTCCTGTCCCATGCCCAGAAGGAAGGAATGCTGCATGGATGCCAGGAAGAATCAAGGCAGACAGGCCTTGCTAGGCCTTCCCAGTCAGTCAGCTAAGATTCGATCAGACCCTTTATGTCCAGTTATATTTCTACACGACTATCCATACTTTCTTGAACCTAAGTATAAAAGTGGACAATTTCCCCTCTGTCTTTGGGTCTTCATTCTGAAGCCGCCTGTGTATGCATGTTAAATAAGTGTGTATGCCCTTTCTCCTATTAATCAATCTGCTTCTTGTCAGTGATTTTCCAGTGAACCTTTGGCAAGCAATGCTGGCTCAATTAGAAATAGAAATTTGCAGGCTGGGCATGGTGGCTCACGCCTGTAATCCCAGCACTTTGGGAGGCTCAGGCAAGTGGATCACCTGAGGTCAGGAGTTCGAGACCAGCCTGGCCAACATGGTGAAACCCTGTCTCTTAAAAATACAAAAATTAGCCAGGCGTGGTGTTGCATGCCTGTAGTCCTAGCTGCTCAGGAGGCTGAGACAGGAGAATCGCTTGAACCTGGGAGACAGAGGTTGTAGTGAGCCAAGATTGCACCACTACACTCCAGCCTGGGTGACAAGAGCGAAACTCCACCTCAAAAAAGAAAATAGAAATTTGCAAAATTATCAGCTGTGAGACCTCGGCCAGTGGATTACGAAGCCACACACACCGCACATTGTTCTTTGCAGGCACCCAGCCCCTCCCCTTAGAATCCAGATTCTTGACTTCTGGTCTCCCGTGCCCTCGGTGCTATGCAGTGTCAGCCCAGTGTCTGGCTCACAGCAGCCCTGGTGAGTATCTCTTGGGGAGTACCTTTACCACCTGTGTATTACAGCTTCCCAAGGATTAGGAGTAAGGGAAAGAAGCCATTTAAACAAAATTACTTTTGAAACACAGATGAGCTCACAATCTAGAAAAAAAATGGTGCTTGGCAAGAAATGTTTAGGATTTGGCAGATTCTGAAGTTCACATTGTTTGATGTTTCCATAAACCTGCTGCTTCTCCCCTTCCCTAAACATCAGCTCCCAAGAGAGCGAGTCAGCCCAGGGCTCTCCAGGCAACGACAGTTCTTGGATAACATGCAACCTTTTCTGGAAGGCCCGTTCCCTCAGCGCTCAGCTCAGCACCCATCCAGAGCACCTCACTTCCCTTCTCACCATGGTTTCCCTAACAATAGATTCCACACGCACATAACGGTGATAGAGGGTCAGTTCAGCTGCCCGTGTTTCCCAGCAATGGGCAATAGATTCCTCACTGGGGGAGTGAAGGAGTCTTCTGACCTGGGATTCCCTTTGTCTCTAATGAGCCACTGGGGACCATGCTACAGGCAGCCAGTCCTAAGGACCCTCCCTCTCCTCTTGTTCTTCAGCTTGTTTTCTCAGTCTGCACACTCCTTGGTTTACGGTGCCTGGAGAACCTCAAGCCAAAAAGATGCTTGCCCCTGACTTCTCTGATTCCAGGGTTCCTTACTTCCTAATGTCCACCCCCTGGTTCATAATCAGCTTGAAGGAAGACACAACCAAAACGCTACCTTTCCACCGGCTGTGAAATGGGATCAGAGGATTCCGGTAAAAGTTTGTTAGGCCGAGTGGGACATATCCAAGGCCTCGTAAGAAGGAGGCTGGAGCTCCAGAGCCATTTCTGGAGGTCTGGATAAGAATGGGAAAAGCATGCCTCCCTTTTGCAATTCGCCGACCCATACTGTGTGGTCTTAAAGCCTCAGGATCAGTGAGGAGGCCCCAGGCCAAAATTCTGGTTCAAACTGTGGGCCCAAAGAGATAGGCTTTCATTATGGTAGAAAAAAAATGTATCAAGTGTAGTGGGTGTTTGTTTTGGTTTTTAGAATATTAATATGGTTTAATACCGTCGTCTGGAGGGTTTAAAAGAATGACATACGTAGCAGAGTTCTTGGCACCCAGTAGGAACTCAATAAATGGCAGCTATTGAATTTCCTCTTCTCTGTATAGCAGGAAGTGTAGACCTGCCTGCTCTGGGCCTTCCACGTTGGGAGCCTGATGCATTTTGCAGAGAAGCTGCCCTTCCCCCAGCTCAGCCACCTCAGAGTGTCGGTTGTGCCCCTGCACCTGTAACTGGGTCATCTCTTCCTTATCACCCGCACTCGGCAGAAGAAATCAAATGAGTGTTAATTGAGGGCTGGGTTCGTCAAAACTACTGCTCTTTTCTGGTGTGCTTTATTTAAGTGTAAGCCAATCCAAGCTTACCATGGGGTTTCTATGTAACTGAGAGTTCCCAGTGCTTTGTGGGGGCTCACATTCATTCCAGACAAAGCATAATGAGCCGCGATCTCACATTACCTAATCACATGGAGGCAGCACGGATCACAATGCTGTATTTGGCATTTCTGTGGTGCGCTCCATCTGAGGAGCTCAAAGGGCTTAAAGAAAACCCTTTCTTTATTTGGGAAGTATTATTATCTGGGTTTTACAAGAGAGATACCGAGAGGTGAAGTGACCTGCTTTAAGACCACACAGCAAGACGTCTCTGGGCTGAGAGGGAGCCCAGCAGCTGACAGGCCCTCCTTGGCCAGACTTCACAGGCTCAAAACAGAAAGCTGCTCACACAGAGCCTGTCCTCACCAGGCCCCGTGGGGGACTCACGCAGGAGACGGAACTCAATAGCAGAGACGAAGGCAGAGGGAATTTAAAAGCATCAGCCGGAGGAAGGTGTGCAAAGACCTGGCTCAGCCTCAAGAGAGCAGACTGCAGGATGAGTTGCGCTCACAGAGCATGAAGCCGTGAACTGTGTTCAGCAGGTATGTCTTCAGCTGGCTTCGTGGACTGACCCCAGAGAGGATCCTTTTATCACCTTGCTTCTCTGTGACAACATTATTTTTAGTAATAGCCATGAAACAAAACAACAAAAATAATGGATAGAAGAGAAAAGCAGTGAAATTTCTCTCTTACTGACCCTTCTGTGGATGGTTATGGCCATAAAATAGAAAAACAAATAACACAGTAAATACTACAGTATCAAAAAAGTAGATTAGCATCTTTAACTATATTTTTGTTAGTTAGCTTTTTTTTTAACGGAAATACGCTTAGAGTTACATACTAGTCTATTGTAGTAATGAGTAATGACATAATGGTCTCTGTTTTTAACACTTCACTACTTTAATTTGTCCATGACCTTGAAAACAAAATTGATCTTCCTATTTTCATGTTCCATGAGCAGTTTTCCATCTACCTTGGTTCCGGTTAATCCCAGAACACTGTTTAGTGACTTTAATTTTGAAAAAACGTCTTTCACATAAAGCAATACATACACAGTCTACAGCCATACCATCCTGAATGCGCCCGATCTCATCTGATCTTGGAAGCAATAGATATACAAATTGTTACGAAAATCTTAAGCAACAGAATATGTATGGCAAAGATTCATAAAAGTCCAATTTCACAACAAATTCTATAAATTGCAATAGATCCCACAACTCTGTTTCACCAGGATCAATTTTGTTGTCTTTCAGATGCCTCTATGGCTGAAAAATTATGAACACAAATAAAAATGCCAAGTGATTACATAGACTGGCAGAACTGGAGTATCTCAAGTTTCATATAAAGACACACACAGAGACAATAACATGGTAAAATATACAAGAATAAAACAAATTCAGAGCTTGGGAAGAGAAACAAGAGGGAGAAGCCAAGCCAGAGAGGGAAAGGCACTTTCAGTTATCTGAAAGTAGCTGACGTAGCTGCTTTGGTTGGACCATTAAGTTAGCTCAACAGTCCAGGCTTCCTGGAAGCCAAAGAAAAAAGGGAGATATATCTTGCCGTTCATATTGACAGAAAAATAGCCACTTTGGAAAAGGCTGAAGAATAGCCCTGCTCAACCCATGTGGAGGCTTCCACGCAGGGGCTGGCCGAGTCCACGGAGGGACGTCAGGAACTACAGCACACTTTGATTCTGTTTGTTTTTCACATATTGGTTTCAGACCAGGAGAAGGTGAACTTGAAAAAGAAGTCCCAGATGCCCTGTGAACAACCATTAGAAAGTAAGTATTTAAAAGATGGATTTTACTAAGAAACTAGGAAAACTGTGTTCAACACATTTTAGAACATTTAGAGATCGAATAAATGGCAACACTTGACGAGATCAAGAATAATGAAGAAGATGAATAAAAGAGCTGGAGAACAACAAGAGGGCTTCACATTCCTTTTGAGCTGGGTTAAATACCACTGTCTTCTGTTGAGACTCCCCCGCAAAGGGGTGATCCAGGAAGAACTCAGCCTGCAGAAAGCCTGCACCATCTTTAAAGAGCTCAGTTCTTGGTTAGATTAAGTTGATGTAAAATGAACTAATATATATCTAAACAACCCATGAGTCAAAATAAGAATCACAATGGAAATTAGGAAATACGTCAATAAAAAGGTAATAAAACTAAAACATATTCAAATTTAAGGGATGCAGCCAAAGAATGCTTAAGAGAAATGTACAACCTTGAATGCTTTGCTAGAAAAGAAGAAACGATAAACAATGAACTAAGTTTCCATCTCAAGATTTTAATAAAAGAATAGCATATTAAACCCTAAGATAATATAAGAATGGAAATAATAAATAGCAGGAATTAATGAAGTAGAAAACAATAATATAACAAAGAAAGCCAACGAAGCCAAAAAAAAAATCTTTAACAAAGACTAATCGAATTGATAAGCCCATGATAAGACTAATTTAAAAAAAAAAGAAGTCACAAATAATATCAGGAATGAAAAGGAGGACCTAACAATAGACCCTGTGGTTCTAAATAAGATAAAAACCTATTCAGAACCAATTTATGAGGATAAATGTTTAAATCTAGGTGAAATAGACAAATTCTTTGGAAAACACAACTTATTAAAACTGATCCAAATAAAAAAAGGAATATCTGATATAATAGCCTCATACTATTAAAGAAATAAAATCCATAATGAAAACCTTTCCACCAAAACAAAAACAAAACTCCAGGCCCAGGTGGCTTCACCAGGAATTCTTCAAAACCTTTAAAGATGAAATAACATATCTTCACAAAAGCTCTTCTAGAAAATAGAAATGACTTATTGACTCATTTTTGTTATAGCCTTAATACCTGACAAGAAAAGAAAATGGTGATTTCTTTCTCCTGAACATGGATGCTAATCTTGAACAAAATGTTATCAAACTGAATGCAGCAATATACAAACAGGACACTACTTCACACCCAAGATGATGTGTTTTCCAGAAATGCAAGATTATTTCAGGGTTCAAAAATCAATCACTGTAATTTACCACAGTAACCGAATAAAGAAGAAAATCGTTGATCAACTCAATAGATTCAGAAAAAGCATTTGATAAAATTCAACCCCTGGTGATAATAAAAGGAAGAAAGAAATGTTTAGGAAAGTAAGAATAGAAGGGAAATGCCTTAACATGATAGAGTATCTACAAAAAAACCTCCAGCAAATATCATATAAATGTTCAAATATTGATGCCTTTCCCCTAATATTGAGAATAAAAGAAAGATGCTTCCTATATATCACCACTTCTATTCACTATTATATTGGAGGTCCCAGACTTTGCAGTAAAGCAAGAAAAAAAATAAAATTTTAAGAAATGGAAAGAAAAAAATGCCATTATTGACAGACTATATCATCGCATATGTAGAAAATACAAACTAATTTGTAGGAAAACTAACAGAATTAATAAGTAAATTCAGCAAGGTTCTTGGATTGAAATATCAAAATACAAAGTCAGTTGTATTCATATATAACAGAAACAAAAACAGAATCAAAAAAAGAAAACATTGAAAATTGGACTACATTAAAATTTGGGTCTTCTTTTCATCGAAAGACTATTAAGAGTAAAAAGAAAAGCTACAGAGAAGATATTTACAATTCATATAAATGACAAGTGACTCATATCCAGAAAACATAAGGAACTCCTACAAATCACCGGGAAAAACAGACAACCCAATAGAAAAATGGGCAAGGGCTGGGCGCGGTGGCTCACGCCTATAATCCCAGCACTTTGGGAGGCCAAGGCGGGTGGATCACGAGGTCAAGAGATCGAGACCATCCTGGTCAACATGGTGAACCCGTCTCTACTAAAAATACAAAAATTAGCTGGGCATGGTGGTGCACACCTGTAGTCCCAGCTACTCGGGAGGCTGAGGCAGGAGAATTGCTTGAACCCAGGAGGCGGAGGTTGCGGTGAGCCAAGATCGCACCATTGCACTCCAGCCTGGGTAACAAGAGCGAAACTCCATCTCAAAAAAAAAAGAAAAATGGACAAGACACCGGAATAAGCCAACAGATATCCAAATGACCAATAGCATTTGAAAAGCTGCTCTATTTCATTAGTCATCAGGGAAGTGCAAAC
This sequence comes from Ateles fusciceps, assembly GCA_036589455.1. Lineage (NCBI taxonomy): Eukaryota > Metazoa > Chordata > Mammalia > Primates > Atelidae > Ateles > Ateles fusciceps. The sequence continues at coordinate 5,305,736 of JAZHEH010002229.1, forward strand.
TGAAACACATTCATCAGAATGGCAAAAGTAAAAAAAGGCTAACAGTATCAAGTGTTGGTGAGGATGTGGATCCCCCAGGACTCTCATAGCTGAAAGGGAACTGGTACAGCCACTTTGCAAAACGATGTAAGCAGTATTTACTAAAGCTGAACATCCACATACCTTATGAACCATTGATTCCATTTCTTGATATGTACCACACCAAAATGTATACACCAAAACACATGTACAGGTGACCCTTGAACAACACGGGTCTGAACTGCGTGGGTCCACTTATACACAGATTTTCTTCCACCCCCTGCCATCCCTGAGACAACAAGACCAACCCCTCTTCTTCCTCCTCAGCCTACTCAATGTGAAGATGGAGAGGATGAAGACCTTCAGGATGATTCACTTCTACTTAATGAATAGTAAATATGTTTTCTCATTCTTATAATTTTCTTTAAAATATTTCCAAGCAAGGCACGGTGGCTCATGTCTGTAATCCCAGCATTTTGGGAGGCCAAGGCAGGCGGATCACAAGGTCAGGAGTTTGAGACCAGCCTGGTCAACATGGTGAAACCCCGTCTCTACTAAAATACAAAAAATTAGCTGGGTGTGGTGGTATACACCTGTAATCCCAGCTACTCCGGAGGCTGAGGCAGGAGAGTCATTTGAACCCAGGAGGCAGAGGTTGCAGTGAGTCGAGATTGCACCACTGCACTCCAGCCTGGGAGACAGAGTGAGACTCCGTCTCAAAAAAAAAAAAAAAAAGTATTTTCTATTTTCTAGCTTACTTTACTGTAAGAATACAGTATATACGTTCAAAATATGTGTTAATCAATTATTTATGTCATCAGTAAGGCTTCTGGTCAATAGTAAGTTCTTAGTAGTTAAGTTTTGGGAGAGCCAAAAGTTAAACATGAATTTTTTTACTACTCCGACCCTCATTGCTCAAGGATCAACTATCCAAGAACATCCCAAGTAGCATTATTTCTCATAGGGCAAAATTAGAATCTACACAAATAACCAGCAGCTGAAATATGTATAAATAAGTTATAATACATCCATACTATGAAAATCCTTATAGAACTAAAAATGTACAAACTACTTGTACATTAATGACATTAGATCAACCTTAAAGACATAACACTGAGTGGAGAAAAAAGTCAGACAAAAGGAGTGTATAATGTAGAATTCTATTTTTATAAAATCATAAGCTAACAGTCTAACATTTGGTGACAAAAATGGTCACCATTGGGGAAAAGAAGGTTATTGGACAACAGAGCAATACTCTGTCTCAAAAAACAAACAAAAACAACAAAAAACTGCGTTTAGAGGCCCCTGGTCCTCGCACTTGCAGAGGCTCACCTCCTAATGCAGAGAGTGTTGAGGGACCAAATGGCATGGAGGTGGAGATTCAGCTTCTGTTGTCCAGACAAGTTCATGCCTCTGGACCCCCCTTCCCAGAGGCAGGCCTTTAGGATGCTCCAAGACAGGAAAATGCAATCATGTGATCCAGAGGAGGTCCCGTAGAGCTGAGATGTCCCTGAGAGAGGGAAGGAGTTCAGGCACCCGCGTCTGCAGCACCTTAGCCTCAGAGAAGGGAGAAGGGAGAGCGTCCAAGGCAAACCCAACCTGAGGCTTTGGGTGGCAGGGGGAGTGCATAGCGAACGCCTCGTTGGGGCACCTCAGTGATAATGCGTGTATTGTGAGGGCATCCTGAGTAGCACACAGACTCCATTCATCCTGTGCACAAACAGGACTCTGCAGACCCAGCTGCTTCTCTGGAAGCCATGGGAGGTTTTACTAAACATGAGCTACAGCTGCTTTTTGCCAATTCCCATTTTTTCAGGCTCATGCTGTTTCTGCTCTTGCCTTTTTGACTTAGAGTCCCTGTCTTGGACTTGGCTTTGTCCAGTTATTTCTTCATTTTGAGAGACAGCATCTTCAAACGCAGACATTGCCCAAATCTTTCTGGATTATAAAAATCACCTGAGTTTCTGCTAAAAATACAGATTTCTGAGCCTCAACCCAGACCCAGTAAATGCAGTTTCTAAGAGTGGGGCCCTAGGAACTTACAGTTTTTAAAAGAGTCCCAGGTGATTCTTATAATTATTCAAATTGGGAAACCATCCTTCAACCTGCTTCCTTCAAATTCCAGGGAACCTCCTCTGGTAACTGTTCCCATTTGGGCTTTCATTACTGTCTTCCTTTTTTGGGAGAGGGGGGATGGAATCTCACTCTGTTGCTAGGCTGGAGTGCAGTGGCGCGATCTCAGCTCACTGCAACCTCCGCCTCCCGGGTTCAAGTGATTCTTCTGCCTCAGCCTCCCGAGTAGCTGAGACTACAGGTGCACGCCACCACACCCAGCTAAATTTCTCTTTATCTATGCAATAAGCTCTTAATAGCAGTTCCATGTTCTGTCCACCCCATGTTTCTTACCCTTTCCTTTCATTCAGGCTCAACACTGCCAACTCTAAAGCTGTGGTACCCTCTCTGCATTCCCATGATGCTGAGATAATGCCCTGAGCCAGGCTTCACACTCCTACAGGGGTTAGGGGCAGGGGGAAATCTGGCTAAATGACATGTTATTTAACTCAAATTCAAGTCAATTTCTTTTGAAAAACTGCGCGATGACTGGTAACACACAGAGGTAACTCAAAGCTGTTCCGCAAAATCACTACAAACTTCCAAAACAGTATTTTGAGGGTTACAAGCACTACCAATAACCTTGCCTTAAAACACCATAATATGCCATTTAAGAGTATTTTTTCTGGTCAGTATTTCTCCATAATCCTTTATCCAGGGGCTACTGCTCAGAATTTGGAGTTAGAACAGCTGAGTCTTGTCTGAGTTCTGATTTTAATGTGTTGTAGGAGATATCTCCATCGAATTGGGTTTCTTCATATTTCATACACACTGATGATAATGTCACATACATTGATGGTAATGGCTTACCTGTCTTCCTTACTTGATCATCTCATGGGGCCATAGAAAGAGCCCAGAGCAGGGATAACAGGAGTTTCATTGAATCAATGAATGAGTGAGTGAATGAATGAATGAGGGAATTGGTGCCACATTAAGAAAGGCAGTTTTACTAAGAAGAATTAGGAACAAATGTTGGATCTTTTTAAAAAAATAAATCCCATAAGGTGTGAGGCTGAGATCCTGTGAAGTGGTGCCGAATTTGGAGGCAGAGTCCTGCCAGGAGAATGTTCTTCTCTGCTGGTGTCTATGCTGACCCTCTGCGCAATCTGCTAGTTGCCCAAAAAGACACGTTGGCGATCTTCATTTGAGTTTCTGCTGCTTTTGTCTTTCAGAGCACTGTTGGATCGGGACTGCCAGGAAGCAGAATTTGATGACAGCTTTTGGGTTTGACTTGCCAGGGAGCACGTTTGGCCGGGTGTGGGGCTTCCGTGGTGTAGCTGGCCCACGGCCTTGAATTTCTTCCAGTTTTCAGTGGGCCCACTGCATTTCCCAAATGGACTCTTGCAAAGGGCATCTCACAAGTCTCTGTGTGTAAGTGTACGTGCATGTGTGTGTAGAGAACAGCCCGCTTTTTGAATGTCCAGCCTTTAAAATGACATCAAATCACCCTCATCACCATCTGCAAACATGCCTTGAGCACTCAGTATTGCAAAGCACCGTTCTAGATATCATGAGGAATGCAACAAAATAGGGTTCCTTCTATGGCTTTCAGAGGTTAACACACTCAGGTAGATAAAATCAATAATATCCCATTTATATCAGTCCAGTTTCTTGATTGTGTGCCTTAGAAATCAACTCTGGTTAAGCTGTATTCCAGGTGGGAGGATGTGATAAGCTCTCATCCAGGTAGGGTGACACCAGATGTGTGTGTCTGGAATGGAGCTTGAGGAAGTTAGTCATATCTGGAGCAGGGTGTGTCTAATGACCCAGGTGGGAAACTGTGCACTCACAGAATGTGACCACAAAAAAAAGATGTCAAAGCCAGGCACAGTGGTTCACGCCTGTAATCCCAGCACTTTGGGAAACCAAGGAGGGTGAATCACGAGGTCCAGAGTTCAGAACCAGCCTGGCCACCATGGTGAAACCCCATCTCTACTGAAAATACAAAAATCAGCTGAGCATGGTGGTGGGTGCCTGTAATCCCAGCTACTCAGGAAGCTGAGACAGGAGAATTGCTCGAACCTAGGAGGCAGAGGTTGCAGTGAGCCGAGACCACACCATCTCCAGCCCGGGCGACAGAGCAAGACTCCATCTCAAAAAAAAAAAGATAGAGGACAAATGCTCATCTTTGAAAAAGTGTAAAGGAGAGTGTTTTGACTGCTTGAACTTAGGAGGTGGAAAGAGCAATTTTAAGTAGATGTGGAGGAACTGTTCATGCATGACACCCCTCACTACCCAGAAATAGCAGACGCAAGCCCCCACTGGACACAGAGGGCAGGGTGGGGCCCAGTGAGCAGCATGGCACTGATGATGACGGTCAAGAGCCCGGCCTCTGAGAGCAGAAATGAGTCTGCCTGCAAAAGAACTCCTTGCCCTTCAGCAAGAAAGGCACATGGTGCCATCAGAAAAAGAGGCAGGAGCCAAAACGCTTAATTACATCAGTTTGTTCTGTAAAATGAAGATGCTGGACGCTTCCCTGCCAAGCGCAAATGGATGTTGATAATGAACCAAGATAAGATAAGTATAATAAACCAAGATATGTATAGAGAATAGGGCACAGTATATGAGAAGACACCGGATCTGGTGCTACAACCATGATTTACTAGCTACGCGACCTTGGGCAAGTCATTTACGTTTTCTGAGTCTATTTGCTCTTCAATAAAGTGAAGATGGTAATTCTGGGTAGGTAAAAAAACAAGTGAGATACAATGCGTGTGAAAGTCTTTGATAGCTTATATAAAGTGCACTGCCAGGGTAAGGAACTATGCTTATCCTCCTTTAAAAATGCATGTGGATGTTGTTACCAGTAAACTACAACGAAGGGTTTAAGGATGTTCATCAATAACTCACTGATTCCCATGGTTACTTCCCCTGCCTTACACTCAGGCTGCTGGCCTGTTCCTGCAACGTTTCTGCTGGGATCCTGCCTGCCTCCAGAATAAGCCAGTGGCCAGAGAACGCTTTGAGCCAATCTCTCGCTGGGCCAGCATGGAGGTGATAAATTTGTTGCATTGACCCAGGAGAAAGCCCCAGCAACAAAGACCTATTTAAATCACAAAATGTTCCTGCAGCAAATTCCTGGGACTACGCAAAGCATCACAGTCCCTAGGAGGAAAAAGGGATGGGCTGGCTGAATGGGAGCTGAAATATGCCCATCCGGCCCAGGGAGTGTCAGAGTGCACCCCAGCTGACCACATGAAACGGTCTCTATGAAATGCAGATGTTTGGTAGGGTTGGGTGCTGCTTGTCCTGTAATTTAAGAGGCTTCCATGCCTGCTGCTTACTTACAGACTTCTTCCTCCCTCACTGTTTGGCTCAGTGGGTTCGAGAGGGTGTTTTGGAGGGTCTAGATAACAGTGCACCGTGGTGGGGTTTATTAACATCAGCTGTTCTTCCCCACTCCTGCAGAATGCTGCCTCATAGTCCATATTTAATGTTTAAATTAAAATGAATTAAAATTAATTTTGTTGGAGGGATTCTGCAGCTCCCTCTTGAGATAAGTGGAACACCCTGGGGTGATATAAAATTGAGCTTGGGAATTGCTGCATTGGAGTGCTGTGCTAATGACGTGAAGGTCAGGGGTTCAATCCCCTTGTGAAGGGAGCAGTTAATTTCACTCTCCCTCATGGCCTCAGATTCCACCCTTAACCCTGGCCATCTGCCTCCAAGAGGAGCCACTGGTCACCAGCAGGACAAAGTGAGACAGAGGACCAGATCCATGCATATCCATCAAACCCGTTAGAATGACAATTCAAGGCATGACCCATGGGTAATGTGCTAGGATTTTTAATTTTGCAGATGACAGCACTATTATATTATTACTTTATGTTAGAGTAAACACATACGAATATGGACAAGGCCAATGAATCAGACGTCATGGGTTCCAAAATCTCTAAGGCATTACTCTTAGTTCCCAAGAGTTTAGCTAACTTGTTAGAGAGACAGCTTAATGAATGTGTTGTGTATGTCATGGTCACACAGTCAATCTTTGCTGAGCCTTAAGAGGAACAGAAGTGGTGTGGGTATCACCAAACAAAAGATAATACCAATATCACTCATATTTAGTTTGGAAGAGATGATACAATTTAAGAACAACAGATTGCCCTCCTTAATTATGTTTTTCTTTAGCTAATAGTAATATTAGTTTGCATTCCTCTGAACATGTTGACTGATGGCAGAAAAGAGCCCAAATGCTCAGGAAGGGAGGAGGTTCAGGATGAAGCATTTGTCAGGGATAATCCACCGAACAGAGATAATCCAACTTCACTAATCAAAAGCTTTCTGTATCCTACTAATTATCAATTACCATTGTCCTTGTTAGAAAATAGAATTTTAGGCTATAGAATGTTCTCTAATTCACTCCCATCTCTTGCGTATCCAGGTTCTACTCTTTCCCAAAGACCAGTCTAGCCAGGGCAACACTGGCCTCCCCTGCCTTGGGCCTTCCGCAGCACTTACGCTCAACTGTGGCTTAGATATTGTTTTTCCTTAGTGCTTGAGGGCAAGGCCCAAATTTTTAGGTCCCTATATGTCTCACGGGGCCTAGAACAGCACTGAACATCCAACAGGTGCTTAATAATAGCATGCTCATTAACATTAACAGACTGATTACAGTAAGGAATAATGAAGAATTCCCACCCTCTTTCCCATTTGACAAAATTCAACACCCATTCATTAGAAAAACTCTCAGAAAAATAGGAATGGGGGAGACTTCCTCAACTTGCTTAAAAGCATCTATAAAACCCCATAGCTAACATTATGCTTGATGACGAAAGGCTGAACACTTTTTCCCTAAGATCAGGGAGAGGCAAGAATGACCACTCAACTCTACCATTCCTATTCAACTTCCTATTGGAAGTTCTGCCTGTGCAACCAAGCAAGAAAAGAAAAAGAAGCAGACAGTTTGGAAAGGAAGAAATAAAACCATCCTATGATTGTAAACATAGACAATCCCAAAGAATCTATAAAACAAACGAAGAAACAAAACCCTAGAACTACTGAGTGAATTCAGCAAGGTTACAGAATAAGAGATAAACATACGAACTCAATTCTATTATCTGTATATTAGAATGAACAAGGGCACACCAAAATTACAAATGCAATACCACTTGCAGTCACTCAAGAAAAATGAAATACTTAGGTGTAAATCTAACAAAATATGTACAATACTTGTGTGCTTAAAAGTCCTGTGACAGAAACCAAAGGAGAACTAAAATACATGAAGAAACGTTAACAAATTCGTGGGTTAGAAGACTCAAGAGTAAACACATCAATTCTCCCTATCTTGATATGTGAGTTAACAGAACTGCAGACAAAATCCCAGCAATATTATTGCATAGATCTAGACATGATTATTCTACTAAATGTGTATAAAAATGGCAAAGAAACTAGAATAGCTAAAACAATTTTGAAAAAGAAAAATGAAATGGGATAGACTAGTCTACCCAATTTCAAGATTTACTGTATAGCCACAGTGATCAAGGCAACACGGTATTAGGGATAGATACACAGACCAGTGGAACTTAATGGAAATAGGCTCACGCAAAATTTCCAACTGTCTTTAGATAAGGGTGCAAAGGCAAGTCAATGGAGGAAAGACACCCTTTTCAACAAACGGTGTGGAAGCAATCAATATTCATAAGCAAAAAATAAAGAAATGAACTTCAGGCTAGTCTCACACTTTATGCAGAAATTAACTCCAAATTGATCATGGATTTATATGTGAAACATAAAACTGTAAAACTTACAGAGAAAAAGGAGAAGATATTTGAAAGCTAGGGCTAGACAAGGAACTCTTAAACTCGATGCCAAAAGCAGGAGCCATAAGAGGAAAACTGGTTAAATTAGACCTCATCAAAGTGAAAACTGCTCTGTGAAAGACCCTGTCAAGAGGATGACAAGTCAAACTACAGACTGAGAGAAAAATCTTTGCCAACTACCTATCTGACAAAGGACTAGTATGTAGAGTATAGAAAGAACTCTCAAAAAAAAAAAAAAAAAAAAAGAACTCTCAAAATGCCATAGTAAAAATAACAATAATAATAATAAATTTTAAATTAGAAAACTGGGAAAAGACATGAAGAGATATTTAACTGAAGAGGAGTATATACAGATGGCAAATAAGCATAAGAATAGGTAATTTAAAATCATTAGCCATTAGGAAAATACAAATTAAAACCCCAATGAGATCTCAACTCCATAACTATTGAATGGCTAAAACAGTGACAACCACAAAGGCTGGCGAGGATGTGGAGAAACTGCAGCACTCATACGTTGTTGGCGAGAGTGTAAAATGGTGCAATCACTCTAGAAAACAGTCTGACAGTTTCTTATAAAACGAAACATGCAAGTGCCTGCAACCCAGCATGCACACTCCTGAGCATTCATCCCAGAAAAACAAAAACTTAAGTTCACACAAAAACCCATAAGTGAATGTTTGTAGCAGCTTTGTTCTTAACCCCACAGGAGAAAAACCCAGCTCCCCTTCCAGTGGAAGGTGAGTGGTTAAACAAACTGTGGTACATTTATATCATGGAATACTACTCAGCGACAAAAAGAAAACGATTTCTCATTTAGACACATGCCACAACCTGGGTGAACCTCCAGATGGTTGCACTGAGTGAGAAAAGTCAAGCTTGCATGCTGTATAATTCCATTCATACGAAATTCTTGACATGACAAAATTATAGAAATGGAGAACCATTTAGGAGTTGTCAGGAGTCAAAGATGGGGCAGAGTACAGGGAGAGTAAGAGGACGTGGGTTCAGCCACAAAAGGGCAACATGAGGGACCTTGCTGGTGATGGACATGTTCTGAATCTTGACTCTATCAATGTCAGTGTTCCCTTTGTGAAATCATACAATAGTTTTGAAGGTATTACCATTTGGAGAAACTGGATAAAGTACATAGATCTCCGCATCATTTCTTACATTTGCATGTGAATCTACAATATCTCAAAATGAAAAGTCTGTCTAAAAAATAATCACCCTTACCTGTCCTTGCTGGAGAGAGATGTTACACAGTCCAAGTTTCTGATCTGCTCTGGGCACCAGGATCTGAGTTTACCGTCATCCTCCTAATATACTCCCTCTTGTATTCCAGACAGAAACAATAAGTATCTAAGAGTCAGCAATTGCCCAGGAATTTGGTGCCCAGGAATTGCACCAAAATGATAATGCTCCAGGGGTTGAATTTGCCAGCACAGAGGCTCTGGGTGGCAAGTAGCACCCATGCAGAAACGGATATAGGGCAAGAAACCTCAACATGGAGCCAAGTTTCAGCAGGGAGATCAGAGAGCTACATTAGGGAATAGATCAGCAAACAAGAAGATAATCAGGAGTCTAAAAATATTTATTCATCAAAAATAAGGGTCAGGCATGGTGGGTCACGCCTGTAATCTCAGCACTTTGGGAGGCCAAGGCAGGTGGATCATGAGGTCAAGAGATTGAGACCATCCTGGCCAACATGGTAGAACCCCGTCTCTATTAAAAACAAAAAAATTAGCTGGGCATGGTGGTGCGTGCCTGTAGTCCCAGCTACTAAGGAGGCTGAGGCAGGAGAATCGCTTGAACCCGGGAGGCAGAGGTTGCGGTGAGCTGAGATCGCGCCACTGCACTACAACCTGGTGACAGAGTGAGACTGTCTCAAAAAAAAAAAAAAAAAAAGAGTAAGGGCTGGGCACCTCACTGGGTCTTGAGGCCATGGCTTGGCCAAGCAACAAAGATAGAGTTAAGGCCATGCTCATGGTAGGCAGCAGAGGCATTCACTTCTTCATCTCCTCGTTCATTCAACAAATGTTTAGTGAGAAATTCCCAGAGGCCACTCACCAAGGCAGGTGCCCAAGACACAGACCTGGTCACCTGAAGCTCCCTGACTTATAGAGGAAGCAGAAGAGCAAGAGTGCTTAGGAACACTCAGGAGAAACATCAGTTCCAGGGTTGCGTAGTCGGATAACACGTTTTGTGAGGAAGTGGTGTGGAAGTGCGGGGTGGAGGGGGAGGCAAGATTCATGCAGAGACAAGGTTACATGGCCCTGAGCTGAGAGGTGACAGGACCATTAGCACAGCTAGGGTTGGTGTGTAGAGACTGGAAAGCAGGAGTCAGGAACTGAGGGATAAGGGTGGTGTTTGTGGGCGACGCTGGGTACGAGTGAAGGCTCAGTTCGGGGGAACAGCAGGTGACTGTGGACACTCTCACTCTGTGGATCACAAAGAACCACAGGCCAAGATGGGCCAGGACACTGGATCATGGTTCCCTGGGGGAGTCAGAGCTCTGTAATCCATGAGGCCCTCATGGGTTCTTTCATCCCCAGAGCTCCAGGTGTATCTGATGGTCCTCCTGCCTCTGCTGGAACCCTCTGACTCTCAAATAGGCTTCACACATGAAGCCGGGAGATTGTTTCAATCCTCTAAATAACCTTCTGTTTTTACAGCAGATAGGAAGACTGTATCTTCTAGCCTAATTGGAGGCTCACAATTCCAGGGGAGACTTTCGGTTGGGCAGGAGCTCTCCTCCTCTGACGTTTTATTTCCCGGGACATTCCATACTTGGCCCATGACAGAGGTTGTAGTCGCCCAAGGGAACAATGTGTCAAGGGCCACTCATCTTTTGGAAAGCAGAAGTGCAGATACCAGAGTAAAACCATAACTCATTAACACTTCCAACAAGTATTTATTATGTGCTGAGCAATCTGTGCCATCCCCCGATGACCTAATGGTGAGCAAAACCATGTTCTGTCTTCCCTGCAACCTGCAATCTGGTAAGTGAGTCAAAGAGGCATTAGTTAGAATTCAGGCACAGCATTTCTAACAGAACCTCAAAATACTAGGGTTCAGATAAGATGGCACTGTATTGCCCTTTCACAAGGGTAAGCAGTCAAGACCCAGGTACCTTCCACCTTGTAGCTCCAGCATCCTGGGTGTGTGGCACTCACCCATGTGGTCCATGGTTCGCCAGCACCATGATAGCCACACTCCAGCAAGGAGGAAGGAAGAGAAAGGTGAGAGAATGGAAGGAATAAACTCCTCTCCTTAAAGGCCCCAGAAGTTCGGGTTAGGGTTAGGCCCAGAAATCACACCACACTGAAGCTCAAACTCTTTTTGCAGAAATTAGTCCCATGATCACACCAGGCTGCAAGGGATACTATGGAAAGCAGTTTTTAACTAGACAGCCATGTGCCAGACACGCTTTCAATTACTGTGGAAGAAGGTGAGCATGGATACTGCAGGTGAATAGCAATCGCTAATGAAGCAGATGGGTGAGTAACAAGAAGACACAGCTCTCCAAAAACAAAAGCAAATGAGCGATCAGAGCTGAGCAGAAAGGGAAAATCCCGCAAATGCACAAGATCTAAAGCACAGGAGGAAAGGAGAGGAAATATCATAAAACAAAGAGACTGGGCTTTGGAATACCTAGGAACTGCATCTATATTTCCTCCCAAGACAGGCATCACCCACACATACAGGTGGGAAAGGTATGAAGGAAGAGTGGTTACCTGCAGCAGGTCTGATGAAATGAGCTACTCCAGGGCCCATGCTTCTAGCTCCAGACTGTCCATCATGAAAAATCACTAAGAAGACTAATGGTGCTGCCCATCAGTAGTGCCAACCTGTTGCCTCACCAGCTGTCCTAATGGCCACAGAGATGCTAATGATGATGCCAGTGCTGATGCTGGTATGTCATCTGTCTCACTGGAGTAGCAGCGGATTCCCTTAGCATCCTTGGCTGAAACGTGCAACGAAGTAGAAACCTTATTGACGCGATGCTGGTAGGCAAGGGAGAAATTCACAGCGAACCTAATCTCTTCCTCCATAGAACGGGAGAGATCCTAGGACACTCAGAACATGATCGTCTCCCCTCACTCAGTCCCTGACATGTTTCAGACTTATTTAGCTTTTCATATTTTCACATAAAATGCACAATAACAGCCAAGAACATTTTCCAGTCATTGAGTTCTACCTACTCTGTGCCAGGCACTGTGCTAAAGTGCTCAGTAGCATTTCAAAATGCTTTCATCACATCTCCGTGGGGTCCTTACTCTGTGAGTATTTGCACTGAGGAGAGCTGGTTCCAAAGGCAATGAAGGGTCAGGAGGAAAGAGGTCCCATGGGCGTCTCTCAGCCTCTCCAAGCCGACCGAGAACCCACGGGAGCTTAAACAAAGGCCGAGGATGCTCTTGGCCTGGACCAGCCTCCCTGATTGAATGGGAAGGGCACCCTGCATTCCAGAGTTTCTGGACCACAACTTCCTTCCCCTGCAGTGTCCTGAGGGGCAACTTCCGGCCGGGTTCCAGACGAGGCGTGCTCAGAACCACGGAGAAGCGCAGGCTGGAGGCTGGCGCCCACCCCCATGTGCCTTAGTCCTGCTCCAAAGTGTACCTCCACCCTTCACCTCTCAGTTGCCGTTTCTCCTGGGGGACCAAGTTTCCCCTCAGATGGGTGCTCCTGAAACTGATTCACCCAAAGGACGCAGGAGGGCCTTGGGTGAGAGGGCGTTGGCTCCCCCTGTAAATGGTTCAGCAAGGAGTGAACCCTGAGACCATAGCGGGTGGGGGCGGGGCAGGGCTGGCTCCTCCCTCTATGCCAAGGAGCAGGAGAGCCTTTGTTTGACTGGGGTGTTTTCTACTGTGGTGGCCGAGCTGCCGGCAGTTCCTGCAAAACCCCACTGGATGAGGCAGGGCCGAGGGGGTGATTAGAGGTACAGGTTTCTGGTTGGCGGGTGGCAAGTGGCAGAATATTCTGGCCCGCAGGTCTTCTTGCTGGCATGCTCGAGTGGCTTTTCTCCCAAAGAGCTCTTCCACGAGCATGTCCAGAGAGTGTCTGCCTTGCCCTGTGGCCAACTCTTCTGCAGCAGTGGAGAGGGGACTGCTTCCTCCCGTGAACTCAGAGGCTTTCCTGAGCGGCCTCTAAAAATAAATGGGAGGTGCTCCCGGGTGCTGTCTGTATCCTGTAACCTCAGGTCACCAAATCACACATGGGACGTGTTTCAAACTCACCAGCTAGGCTTCCGTCTGAGCCATACACACAGACAGGCTCCTCAGCCAGGAAATGCACCCCTAGAGAAGGCCAGGTGTGCACATGATAGGTAGGGGCTGGGGAGGAACCCCAGCTTACACCTTCACCACAAACCCAGGATCAATATCGTGGCGAGAGCCAGGGCCTTGAATGCAAGGAGACTGTGCTGGGATCTTCACAGCCGTCTGACACTGGACAAGGGATGGTACCTCTTTGAGTCTCATCTGAAAAATGGCGGTGACGGTGTGACAGTGGTGTTGTGAGGCTGGAGAAGGTATCGCGTGTCCAGCATCTACCAGTGCCAGGGACATAGGAACTGCTGGAGAAATAATAGATGCTGCCCTTGCTTGTGTGGGGGAGGAGACAGGAGAAGGTGGCAAGCCACACCCCAAGCCACGCATAACCCTGGAGAGTGGGGAGGCTTCACTCTTGTTGCCCACTGCAGAATGCAGCACCCCGCCTTCATTTACCAAACTCTGAAGCATCCCTCCAGGCCCAGCTCCTCCTGCACACCTGAATTTCTGGGGCAGAGCCCACGACCCTCGCGCTGCTTCTGCTTTGGACCCTGTGTGTTTGCATCCTGAGTATTTGCGTTTGTCTTTCCACCTGTCCGCAACTGCTTGAGGGTAGGGATTCTGCCTTGGTCAATGTCCCCTCCTCAGCTCCTGTCCCCTTCCCTGGTGCAGAGGTGCCCAAGGAACGACAGTCTAGCCCTCAGCCCCGGCGATGACTGTGGCAATAAGGCAACTGCTCCTTTCCGCCCTCCCTGTCCTGGTCACTCACTCTCTTCATTCCTGTGGAGTACTGACGGCTGCTGAGATCATTGTTAGTCAGCTGGAACACACACAGCGTGCAGGAAGGTCACTTAGTAAACCCATGGCAGAATCAAGATGAAAATGTGTCACCGCCTCAAGTTCAGACTAGAGCTTGGCCTACACCACGTGAGTTCCATGAACAAAAGACAACCTCAGACCACTCACAAAAGATGGTGGACACTCCAAGAGCTCAACTTGGGCTACCTCCTTGGGGAAAGGGTCTTGTGTTTAAAACTGGAATTGAGTGAGGGTGTGTCCAGTCCTGGATTCGACTGGGGAATCCCCGGAAGGCTCTGCCTGACCCCACGTTGAAGTTAGGATTCCCCCAACTCTACTCTGTCATCCCTCCCTGCAGTTTTCTGTGACAACACTTGTCACATAAATCAATGTGTGTTTTATTTGTAAAATTATTTATTTAATGTCCAATTCTTCTCCACACCGATGAACAGGGATGTATCCAAAGGGTTTAGGATGCTACTGAGAATATAATGAGCTCCCACAGTATTCATCCAACAAGTAGTTATTAAGGTCTTCCATATGCAACATACTATTCTAGGTGTTAGTGAACTAAAATGATACACAGGTGCATAGATGGATAGTTTGTTAAAATAATACAAGACACCAAACTGGGCTATGTGACTGCAATGCTTCCTATTGCTACAGTAACAAATCATCAAATTTAGGGGCTTAAAACATTATCAACTGACTTGTTATAGGGGAAAAATCGGTCTCAGTGGCTAGGACTGAAGTGTCCAGCAGGGTCAGCTCCTCCCGGAGGGACGGAAGAATTCATTTCCTTGCCTGTTCCAGTTTCTAGAAGCTGCCTGCATTCCTTCTCTCCTAGCTCATCCCCCCCATCTTCCAACCCTTCGTACTCTGATCTCTGCTTCAGCCATCACGTCTCCTTCTCTGACTGTGACCCTCCTGCCTCCCTCCTGTAAGGACCCTTGTGATCCCTATCAGGCCCATTTAGAGAATCCAGGATCGTCTCATCTCAAGATGCTGAACATAAACGCCCCTGGAAAGTCCCTTTGCCATGCAAGGTAGCAGTCACAGGTTCCCGGATTAGAGCGTGGACATCTTTGAGAGCTCATTATTCAGTCCTGTGGAATATGTATTTGGGAATCTTTGAATGAGGAAGTCTTCCTAAATTGCAGCAGTCTCTTACTCTAAGCCTCAAAACGTTTTAGTAAATTATGCCCTCCATATTTTGAAATCACATCTTACCCAAATCAGATATTTTGGGTTCTCATCCGCTCAGCATGCTTACAAAATGTGCGTATGATGTGACTACCTGCCTAGTAGCAAGGGGACCCCTCCTGTGATGGGTCGAATTGAGTCCCCAGCCCTAAAACATATGTTGATGTCTTAACTGATGCCTGTGAATATGACCCTGTTTGAAAATAGGGTCTTGGCAGATGTAATTAAGTTAAGATGAGACCTACTGGATTAAGGTGAGCCCGAAATCCAATGACTGGCGTCCTCACAAAGAGAAAAAGATTTAGATACGGAGACAGAGACAGAGGGAAGACAGCCATGTGACGACAAAGGCAGAGACTGGGGAGATGCACCTGCCAGCCGAGAAATGCCACGGACTGCGGCAAGCGCCAGGAGCCAGGGCGCGGCAAGGAAGAAGTGAGGCCCTGAGACATGCTGATTTCAGGCCTTCAGCCTCCAGAAATGCCAGAGAACACTTTTCTGGAGTTTTAAGGCCCCAAGTTTGTGGTAATTTGTTCCAGCAGCTCTGGGGAAAGGAACTCACCCTCTCCCCTCCCTAGCCCCTACACCACGGGTTTCCACGGGCTCTCCCTGAAGACCCTGCTAGGGCTCCTGCAGAGCACCCCTGTTTCCCAAGCTACAGCCCGTTTTTCACTGTCCCCAACACTGGATGACAAGGAAAGGCCTTGCCATGGGAATGAACCAGCCCCTCACGCCGCCTTCTGCAGACAGACTAAAAGTCACCACTGTGCATTTGGTTTTTTCCTTGTTTCTTGGAAAGCACCTCTCAGGACCATTTCAAGAAAAACAAATTGTGAGGTTAAGGATCTATTTAAAGTGAATCATCAGTTCTAGTTCCAATAACAAACCAGGCCAGTCGGGTCGCTGGGACAAGACTGCAACCACTGTGAGCATGCACTCACGGCGGGTCAGGCATGAGCAGGTCTTGCACACACGTCACCTGGCACTCCCCTCCCCCATTCCCTCGGCAGGCGGTCTCGGTGGCTGACTTCCAAACCCTGTGCCCAAAAGGGACACAGAACTGCATGCTCACCAAGTAAGAATTTTCAAGCAGCTTTGAAGTACGGTTTACCATCTTGGTGAGCTTAACAGGAGCACTTTGAACCCATTTAACCCCTTCACCCAGAAATCCCCAACTGCTCAGTTGTATGTGTGCAAAGTTCCCTGCCAGCCCTCCAGGGGCGTTGAGTCCTCAGAGTCCAGGAACAACTTGAACCTGATGCATCACAGATGCCTGTGCCCAGCTGGGGCTCAGAGTAAGCCAAGCACTTCTTTCATTTCAACATTCCCATAGGTGGGGGCAGTAGAATGAACCACTCATCAACTATTTTTTTTTTTTAATTTTTGAGGCGGAGTCTCACTCTGTTTCCCAGGCTGGAGTGCAGTGGTGCGATGTCAGCTCATTGCAGCTCCGCCTCCTGGGTTCAAGCAATTCTCCTGCCTCAACCTCCCAGGGTAGCAGGATTACAGGCGTGCACCACCACACCCAGCTAACTTTTGTAGTTTTAGTAGAGGCAGGGTTTCGCCATGTTGCCCAGGTTGGTCTCGAACTCCTGACCTCAAGTGATCCACCCACCTCAGCCTCCCAAAGTGCTGAGATCACAGGCATGAGCCACCGCACCCAGCTCACTCACCAATTCTTTATCTGAGCACTGCTATATGCCAGACACTGTGCCAGGCACTGGCAAGGCACCGGTTAACCCATTTCACCATGGAGCATCTGTTGAAGTTGGGGAAAGTGGAAAAAAGATCAAAACAAAA
The DNA here is from genome assembly GCA_036589455.1 of Ateles fusciceps. Classification (NCBI taxonomy): domain Eukaryota; kingdom Metazoa; phylum Chordata; class Mammalia; order Primates; family Atelidae; genus Ateles; species Ateles fusciceps. The sequence continues at coordinate 5,322,693 of JAZHEH010002229.1, forward strand.
GGTAAGAAGACAAGTAAATAAAAGAACTGTGGGCTGAAATAATTGTCATAAGGAAACTTAGAAGCTAAAACAGAGAACAGACGAGGCCTGACTTTTCACCAGGTGGGCAAGAAATGCCCCTGCGAGGTTACACTCAATCTGAGACCTAAAGGAAATGAAGGAGTCAGCCAGGGGAAGACTCAGGAAAGGGTATTCCTGCCAGCCAGAAGAACAGGTGCAAAGGTCCTGGGGCAGCAAAGAGCTTAGCCAGCATTCAAGGACCTGAAAGAAGACCAGGGTGGCAGGAGTGTTGTCAGCACAGAGGCTCCCGAGCAAGAGGAGGCTGGAGAGATTTGCAGGAGCCAGATTGTGCCGAGCTTTAGTCAAGTGTGGATTTTATTCTAAGTACAATGGGAAACTCTTGAAGGGTTTTCATGGGGGGGGGGTTGGGGGTGTGTGTGTGTATGTGCGTGCGTGCACGTGCGCACACACGCGCGCAGGGGAAGGGTAAAGGGGTGGCATAACATAATCTCCTCCTCTTCCCCCCTCTTCCTCCTTATTTTTCTTCATCCTCTTATTTTTCTTCATCTTCTCCTTCTTCATCTCTTTCTTCTTATCCTCCTCTTCCTCCTCCTTCTTCTCAGACGACCAGTTTTGCAGCTAGGTGGGGAGAGTAGATTTGAGGTAAGCAAGTGTGCAGAGGAAATGCCTTTTAGGAAGGAACCCTGGCCTTGGGTTGCAGGGTAGGAAGGCACGATCGGATGTCTGCGGCGGTGGGATTGATAGGATCCACTGACGGACTGCAGGGAGTGGGGGTGTTGGGGAGGATCTGGGGTGACTGAGTGTGTGCTAGCTCTTTACAAGGGTTTCTGTCCCACCACAGAGTGGCATACCTGGCTCCCGGGCTCCTAGGTGACCCTAAGAAGCTGTCCCAAGATGGCCATCAGGGTCCTGTCCAACCCTCGGAGTCATTGATAAAGCTGGACAGCTCTGCATTTCTCTGGAACTCACCTGGGTCTGGTGCAAGATGTCTCAGTAACTCTTACCTCTTGTGCAATAGGCTGCAATTTTTTTTTTTTTTTTTTTTGAGATGAACTCTCACTCTGTCTACCAGGCTGCAGTGCAGTGGTGCAATCTCGGCTCACTGCAGTCTTGGCCTCCTGGGTTCAAGCGATTCTCCTGTCTCAGCCTCCTGGTTGCTGGGATTACACGCACCTGCTACCATGCCCAGCTAATTTTTTGTATTTTCAGTAGAGACGGGGTTCACCGTGTTAGCCAGGATGGTCTCAATCTCGTGATCTGCCAGTCTCAGCCTCCCAAACTGCTGGGATTACAGGTGTGAGCCACCGCACGACAACAGGCAGTATTTTTTTCCAAATTTGATACCCTCCTTTGCATCTGAGAGGGCCACTTTCCATTTTTTAATTACCGCAGAACAGTCTTGCCTAAAAGTGCCTTCCTAAGCTGGGGTCCTACCTCAGAATCAGTAATGAGTTAGTAAATCAGCTCTCTGGAGGGTAAAAAATGAAACCCTGATTTGCAACATTTACCACGTTCCATGGTATAAATAACCCCGCCATGGCCGCTTTCAAGCTATCAATAGTTAACCAACTCAAAAAATTCCTGAACAGTTAACAACTGGCTCTCACCAGCCTGTAGGAGCCAGGCCTCGCTCAGTCTCGCAGGACTGCTGGTCTAGAACACTTTGCCAAACAATTTCCTCCAGCTTCTCAATGAACACGGTTGTCCAGGTCAGAAGCAGAGCATGCAGGAAGCTTGGGGAGGTGATGCGCTGAGTCCATAGGTCTGGGGGGACGTGATGCGCTGAGTCCGTAGGTCTAGGGGGAGGTGATGCACTGAGTCCATAGGTCTGGGAGGAGGTGATGTGCTGAGTCCATAGGTCTGGGGGGGGGAGGTGATGCGCTGAGTCCATAGGTCTGAGGGGGAGGTGATGTGCTGAGTCCATAAGTCTGCGGGGGAGGTGATGCGCTGAGTCCATAGGTCTAGGGGGAGGTGATGCGCTGAGTCCATAGGCCTGGGGGGAGGTGATGCGCTGAGTCCACAGGTCTGAGGGGAAGGTGATGTGCTGAGTCCATAGGTCTTGGGGGAGGTGATGAGCTGAGTCCATAGGTCTGGGGGGGAGGTGATGTGCTGAGTCCATAGGTCTGGGGGGAGGTAATGCTCTGAGTCCATAGGTCTAGGGGGAGGTGATGCTCTGAGTCCATAGGTCTGGGAATGAATCCACTCAGTGACTCACTGCATGCTCAAGTGTGTCTGAATAAGTTAACTTCAAAACCAAACCAATTACTCAAGGCAGTGTCTCTCCGCTGGTGATGGAGAACAGCCCATGGGTAGGTTTTTTGGGAATGAATGGGGAGTCAGGAAATCTGGGTGACAACTCTGGGTCTGCTGCTAATTGGCTAAATGACCTCAGACATGTCACCTGAACTCTCTGAGCCTCAGCCTTCACATCCCCAAAATGAGAGGCAGATGATCTCTAATAGTCAGTCACTATGTCTTCCCAGGCTTTTGGACTTAATGCATCACCAGGTTTCCTGGAGAACCTGTTTCTGACCCAGGCAGCTCTGCAGGTTGTGAAGCCAGAGGGGAGTTTGAGCACCAGGCTCAAGACGGCAGTGTTGGCCAGGTGCAGTGGCTCACACCTATAATCCCAGCACTTTGGGAGGCCAAGGCAGGCATACCACCTGAGATCAGGAAATCGAGACCATCCTGGCTAACACAAGGAAACCCCGTCTCTACTAAAAATACAAAAAATTATCCACGTGTGGTGGTGTGCACCTGTAGTCCCAGCTACTTGGGAGGCGGAGACAGGAGGATCACTCGAACCCGGAAGGCAGAGGTTGCAGTCAGCCAAGACTGCGCCACTGTGCTCCAGCTTGGGCGACAGAGCGAGACTCCATCTCAAAAAAAAAGAAAAAAGACGGCAGTCTTGCAATGTTTTCCTCGAAGCAGCTCCTACAGACTGGCTCTTTCACCTTAAACACCATAGATTTGGACACAGGTAAGAGTCTTGGGAACAGAAAAGGAAGGGAGACAGAGACAACTCAGGGAAGAATGATGACAGTTGGGCAATGCAAACAAACAAGAGGTCAAAGATGGCGCCCAGGTAAGAGTCTTGGGAACAGAAAAGGAAGGGAGACAGAGACAACTCAGGGAAGAATGATGACAGTTGGGCAATGCAAACAAACAAGAGGTCAAAGATGGCGCCCAAAGTTGTGCCAATGCCATCGTTACCCACACCAGGCGGATAGCAGGAGCAGAAGCTCCTGGGCATCTCTGGCTGCTAGACTGTGTTTAATGACTGCAGAGCCTGCACCTTCTTAAGCTGGTGAAGAACTTCCTAGAATGTTCTAGCACCCCCCCCCCCTTCTTTTTTTTTTTGACACAGTCTTGCTCTGTTGCCCAGGCTGGAGTGCAGTGGCGCCATCTTGGCTCATGGCAACATCTGCCTCCTGGGTTCAAGTGATTCTCCTTCTTAGCCTCCTGAGTAGCTGGGATTACAGGCATGCGCCACCACATCTGGCTAATTTTTGTATTTTTAGCAGAGACAGGGTTTCATCATGTTGGTCAGGCTGGTCTCTAACTCTTGACCTCGTGATCTGCCCACCTTAGCCTCCTAAAGTGCTGGGATTACAGGCATGAGCCACCGCGCCCGGCCTCACCCCTCTTATGAAATGGTACCAACAGCACCTTGTCCAGGGGCTGAGTATGGCAAATACTGCCTACTGTTTTGGGCCATAAGAGGCTGTGAAGGGAGCTGCACAGACCCAGAGATCACGAACCACCCTTACAGACAAACATCCCCCTTTCCATTCATTCCATCTCCTCCCCAGGTGCATCCTGAAATGCCTTCCTCATTCTATAGCCGGCATACCTATCATCCTCTCCCATAACCCGAGTGCTCTCCATCCGAGGCCACAGAGGTGAACATAGTTGAGAAGTCAGAGGAGGGGGCTGAGAGATGCTTCAACACCCACAGAGCAAGGACCAAGCCTTTTTCTTCCCTCCTTGTTCTCAGGCTTTCTGCACATACTGGGGGCATTGGCTGTTGACACATGAAATGTGGAGGCAGCCTCGTCTATGCTCTGGGCACCTTATTTGGGTGAATGTACCTTTTCAAAATCAAGATGTTCTGGGGTTTTTTAAAAATAAAAAGTATAAAAATATCTCAAAAGAGAAAAGAGTACTGAGGATAACCATACAAAAACAATTTAAGCTGAGAAAAATAACCCAGTCCTGTTGAGTCTGAAAGAGAAGCTTGGTTTCCATGGGATGTTAGCAAAGTACAGAACTCCTAGCAGTGGGTAGCATGGAATGTTTGCAGCCTTTCCAGATAAGCAAACATCCCCCAGAATCCAGCATCCATGCCCCACATGCTGTGGTTCCAATTTGCTTCCTGTTTTCGGGCCTCCCAGAAATACATCTCACAGACTTTGTATTTTCATCTCCCCCACCTTGAAAAGCACAGATTTGCAAGTGTGAGTGTCTTAGCAGGGGAGACAAATCCAGCAGGCGTTCGAGACATTCAGGCAGGAAGAAATGCATCTCATCGGAAATTTTCCATCGCCAGCACTTTTTTTTTTAAATTCCCAAGATAAATGGGTTTTTACTTGTAGGACTAAGGGCTCCATTATTTTTCAAATACTTTGCTGCTTCTAAGGCGCCAAGAAAATTGGTTCTACACCTGGCCAGCTGATCCAACCGCAGAAACCTTCTGACCTCAATGAAAGGCTCTAACTTTTCCTTGCCTTTAATAAATGTTTCTCCTCTTCTCCCCAGCAGGATTCAGCACGTGGGGTGGGCAGGCAGACTGCCCAGTTAATGTAAACAGGTAGGAACACCTGATTCATCGAATCCAGGGGTCCCTACTCAGACAGAACCCCTAGGAAGAGAAGCATGTGACTTAAGACCCCGTCTTCAGGAGGACTCAAAGCGCAAGTGCATTGTGGCGTGGATTTAAATGTTTACCTGTATGTATGTGTGTTAAAAAATCAATTTGGCAGGGCACGGTGGCTCACGCCTGTAATCCCAGCACTTTGGGAAGCTGAGCGGGTGGATCACCTGAGGTCAGGAGTTCGAGACCAGCCTGACCAGTATGGTGAAACCCCATCTCTAATAAAAAATACAAAAATTAGCCGGGCCTGGTGGTGGGCACCTGTAATCCCAGCTACTCAGGAGGCTGAGGCAGGAGAATTGCTTTAACCCGGGAGGCGGAGGTTGCAGTGAGCCAAGATCATGCCATTGCACTCCAGCCTGGGCAACAGAGCAAGACTCCTCTCAAAGAAAAAAAAAAAAAATCAATTCTTAGAGATGGTTTGAAGATGTCAGAAAAGCTAATTCAGGTAGAAAATATGACCTTGCTCTGTAGCTGCCTCCAATCTGTCTTCCAGAACCTGAGAGAGTAGCAAGGATTTGGACTGGCCTGGAGACAGAATTTGCAGCTCTCTTTCCCAAGAAATGAACCACAGCCCCTCAGGCTGGAACAGGCAGGTGCTGTGGAATCTGGCTGACAGGTCAGCTTCAAGGTGATGTGCTTGCTGAATCTTCTCTCCTTTCAGCTAAGCTCACATCACACCCCTGGTGCCTGGTAAAAGTAAATAATTATGACTGAGCGTATGAAGCAGGAGGGTCTCTACACACCTGTAATTACTACTTTGCAAGTCCCTGCAGAACCCGGGAGTTTCCCAGAGAGCCAGTGGGGCGGTTTCTGTAGAGAGTAAGTCAACATGGGTCCTCCAGGCAAGATCTAGCTGGAGGAACTAGAATTAAAACTTCTATCACTGGACGCGTGTTTTGTCGCTTGGCGGGTAAGTTCCAAGTCAAAGTTTCCAGTTGCCTAAGCTATTATAAACCCAGCTGAAATGCTCACATACACCTGTGAGTATCTCAAAACAAACAAAGCATGATTGTCTTAAGCAGCACTATCTCATGGAAATAATGTGAGCTGCATGTCATTTAAAATTCTCTAGAAGCCACTTTTAAAAAGAAACAGGTGAGATGGATTTTAATCATATATTTAACTTAGCCATCCCAAAATATTGTCACTTCCTCGTGTAGTCAATATAAAAAATTGCTAGTGAGATGTATTACTAAGTCTTCAAAATCTGAGTGTATATATGACATTGTGAGTACACCTCAGTGTGGGCCAGGCATGCTTCAGCTGCTGAGAGCCACACAGGCTGTGTGCCGTGTTGGACACTGTAGCCTTTGAGGTTGACATTTACACCTCACCACCTTTTCAGAGCACCTGATGCATGGTAGATTTCCTACAAACATTTCATATAGAAGAATGAACCTGCTATATGTGAAATTTTACTTGATCTGAATATACTAATGTTCTTAATAAAATAGGAATGAATAAAAAATGTCCTTTGAACAGTTCCAGGCAGGTCTGAAACCCAGCCTCGGTTGATATTCTCGTGTGCTGGTAACAGCAACCAAGTATCGTGACTTCAAGTTAATAACTGATTGCTCCTCGAAGCAGAAAAATAAATAAAACCGGAGTCTGACCGCCCCACGCCTTAGGGCCGCTAACCAACGTCTGCATGAGCATGCACATGTTCTTTTGCTGTCAGGGATTAGACACAAAAACTGCCCTCAAGGACAGCACAGCCCGGGGAAAAGCCAGGCAGACCAACAATGCTGTGTGTGTGTGTGTGTGTGTGTGTGTGTAGGGTGCTGTGCTGGCAACAACCTGAATGCTTCCTGGACTGGAGGCTCCAGCCCTGCGTCCCGAACAGGGACTAGGAGTTCCTCAGGGAGGAGGGCAGGAAGGAAACATCCAGTGAGAGGAAGCGGTGGGCACAGAAGTTTGCAGCCACCTGCAGAGCAGGGGAGCTCAGGACTTTAGGACCCTTCCATAGCAGTCCCGCAAGCCTGGAGGGAACCATTTCACCATGGGGACAGTCTACAGCAGCACTGTCCAACCAAAATGCATGTGAGCCACATGTGTGATGTATTTCAGGAGCCACTGAGGGGTCAAAAGACAGAGATGCAACTAATTGTAATGACCTATTTTATCTTAACCCGCGTTGCCCAAAGCTTTATCATGTCAGTGTGTGAGATATCTCACGTTCTTTCCATGAAGGCTTTGAAACCTGGTGTGTCATTGTCACTAAGAGGGCATGCTTGGGTCTAGATGCAGCGTGTATATAATGAGTAATAACCTCTGCTCACGTTCCTGGGTCCAAAGAGAGTCCAGAACAGCTTCAAGGGAGAGGACTAGGGATGAAAAAGGAGGTAAAGTCGCCCAACCCTTCTGAGTGGGCAACAGACCGTGCCAGGCTCCATAACCCAGGAGGAAACAGAGGCAGCAACTTCTCCCACGTGCTCCCCAAAGGTGTCTGTGTCAATAGCGTTAACTACCAAACAGAGCACTGAGGAACACTTGCTTTAGCAACATTTATGTTGCCAAGTGCCTGGACACCAGATCACAAGGCTGCGAGTGCACCTGTGGGGGAGGAGGGCAAGTCCCACCCGTCGGTCATTCCAGGTCACAGGGGGCGCCTTTCCCTCCACTGCCAGGGAAATGCACATCCAGGCTGCCTAATGTGGAAATGTTTGAATGTGGAATGAGGCTCTCGGGCTGGCAGGAAGGAGGCAGGGTGACAGTAACCAGCCGCACCGGGATGACGGTGGGGAGCGCTGCACCCACTCTTGCCAAGACCCAGCAATATCTTTCCTAATAAGTCTAGCAGTGCCTGAGGCTTCCCTCTGAAGAACAGCCTCTCCCTTCCGCCTCGGTCTTCTTTAAGGGAGAGGGAGTGCAAGCCAAACCCAGCAAGCGTTTGGACGCAGCCCTGCTCTCCCCCGGGGCTCTGGGCTCTGCAACAGATCCGCTTTGTGAATGAAAGGGGCATCTCTCCAAGATGGCGCACTCTACCCCGCGGGCACACCGTGCACACGCCACTCCTCCAGCTGGTCTCCGGGACTGCAGCCCTACTCTCCTGGATGGGTGGGGGAGGGGGTGGCGCTGTTGAGAGCTTTCCTCCTCCTTTTCCTCTTCCTCCTCCTCCTGCTTCCCCATCCCTGGAAGGGCACCAACCACTGAACTTCAGAAAGAGGTCACCCTCCCTGAAAAGGGGACTTGGATTGCGGCATCCAGAACATCCACCTCCGGTCCACTCAATCCTGGCCACACTCAGCTGCTGCAGCAGGGAGAGGTTTCCAAGGCGGGTGTCCTGGTCCCACGCAAACAGAGCTCAGGATGACGTGTGTTTGGGTCAAAGAACTTTTAACTGTGGCTCCAAGAACAGCCTGTACAGCCACTTGAGTTTCCCAGTAACAAGGAATGTACAATAGATGAGACTTCACTTGCAAAACAATTTACAAAAAAAAAAAGGAGAAGAAGTGCAGCCTGGTCTCTTTCTAGGGTCCTAGAGCAGCCAAGGGTGGCTGAGACTCAAAAGCACAGTGCTCAGCCATTCAGCAGTTTATGACCTCGGTTTACTAATAAGTCCTTGTAACAAGATTACTGGCGGGTTTTGCGAGCTCCTAGACCCAGGTGTGGTTGAAGGTCAGCTGCTCAGGGACAGTGGTTCTCTTGCCATTGGGAGAAGGTTACGAAGAATAATTTTCCTGCCCCAAGGCTTGTAGATGATTAACGTGTTTCTTTCGGTTAACCAGAGAGTTAATGGTTATTCAAAGCACTCTTTGATAATGGAGGGCGGAGGGGGGAGAAAATGAATGCGTTAACCATTAATCCAGGGAAATGCCATAAAAATTAAAATGGAAAACACTTGATCTGGGAAAGGAATTCACAGGCTGGAAGGGTCAGCCAGGCAATCCTGGTGAGGAAGGAGGAAGAGAGGGGAGAAAGAGGGAGGCCTTAAAGTTCATGCATACTTAGAGCTGAGTTTTGTTGGGTTTTGTTCCTTTTCCTTGTTTCATTGCTCCGAGGAAACGGAATAGAAATAATAAAATCACAAACATGGAAACCTTACAAAAAAGTCAGTTTTATTGGTCTTTTTGTTCCGGCCTCCCACAGCTGAGCCTGTCTGACTCGTCCCTGTCTGACTTGCTCTCCGGCCTCTTTGGGGAGCAGGAGCGGGGCTCAGGCAATCAATCCATGCTTGGAGAAAGTGGAGAGCGTTTTTAGGAGGCCGGTGTTGACAGAGACACGCAGCTCTGACTCCTAGCCTCTTCTTGGGGCCACACTGGCCAGCACCCAGGCACAGCCATCACGGCGCCCACCCCAGTCACCTTGTTGGCCCCTGGGGCAGCATCCTCAATGTCTTGCAGCCAGCCCAGTGCAATAAACAGGAAGACTTCAGGGCAAAACTCCTGCTTGGCACAGACTACTCCCAGACCATCGGGAACATGTCCTGATGAGCTACAGTTGGCACCAGTGGGCATCTCTGATGAAGGATGGACTCCCTGAGCATCCATCAGACATGTGTGGAGCATTCTCTAGTATGAGGACCGTTTTAGAGTACAAAGGCCAGATCCTGCCCTCAAGGGGTTTACAGGCCATTAGGGAGATAAAACAACCCAGGGCAAGTGGTGGAGATGCAGCGTCAGCCAACTGCTGAATATACTCAAAGAGATGAGAGCCCACTGGACCGTCTTGGAGCCTCCTAGGAAGGCTGAGTCCAAGCTGGGCTGGGAGGCTGGATAAGGCTGTGGCAGGTTGAAAAGGGAGAGGCAAGGCAGAGAGAGAAAGAATGGCAGGAAATGTGTAAGGAAGAGACCTATTTGAAGAAGAGGAGAGGAAAGAAGGTAACACTTGGGAGACAGGTTTGGGTCTATCTGTGGGAGCCTCAATGCCCAGCTGCACGCATGCTCCATCAGTGGCACTGGGAAGAGTCTGGAGAGGAGAGTGAAATTAACAAAGTGGGGTATGGGAGGAGGCGGGTCATGAAGGATGAGAACAAGCAAGTCCTTGTGTGGTTACAACAGTGGCCCAAAGGTGCCCTCCGGGAGCACAGGTTGGGTAAGAGAGCCCAGGGCAGGGGGAGAGGGCTGCTTCCTCCATGCTCTACAAGAGGTGAAGATTCCAGCTTCTTTGGAAGTGGAGGAGGCTAGGCAAGAGCCCTCGCTACAGGGGAATCCTACTCTCATGGACTCGGAGGCTAGGCCCTTTGCTGAGAACACGGCAGGGGAGGGCAAGAGATCACAGAGGGAAAATTCAAAAACTCCAACAACTATGGGGAAGGACGTGCAGCTGTGAGGGAGGGATGAAGAGCGTGAATTTGTGGGTTCAGTGGACAAGGTGATCTGGCTTTTTCTAGCATCCCAGGAGTTCGGAAAGCACATGGCAAGGGCCACTTACTTTCTCCTTCTGCCTTTATGGAGGGTTGCCTGTGGGCCAGTGTTGGTTAGGAACGAGGGGGAGATGAAGGACCTCAGGTACACGTTCTCTGTCTTCACTAAGCTTGTTGCAGAGAGAAGGTAAGAAACATAACACAATTGCAGTAAAGAGAAATGGACATTGGTCCTGCCCATTAGAATCAGAGACTGTTAGAAATACGGACTTCTGCCAACCGATTCAATCCCACCACCACCACCACCATCATCAGAAAATTTCTTGGCACAGGGCACAAGCTTGTGTCTTTTTTTCAAGGCTCATTCTAACATACAGTGTAGCATCATGAGTCAGATTGCCGTGGTTCCTATCCCAACTTTACCACTGACTGACTGTGTGTGTGTGACTCCTCTTGCCTCAGTTTGCCCATCTAAAAAATAGGATCATAGCAGTATCTACTTCATAGGATTAAATGTGGTAATTCTTATAAAGTCCCAAGAAACAGTCTAACACAGCAGGTGCTTAATAACTGTTGGCTAAAGGGCACGACTGGGATTGTGGGAGGGGAGTCACACAGTGTTGTGGAAATCCAGGTGAGGGGATCTGACCCGGACTTGAGGGTCAGGGAAGGCTTTCTGGAAGAGATGGCTTCCAAGCTGAGAGCATGCAGGAGAGTGAGGAGTAAGCCAGGTCATGTGAGTAAAAGTGAGAGTTCAAGCAGAGAGAACAGCATGTGCAAAGTTCCCAGACAGGAGACCAAACACCATGGAAGGGACAGGCTGCAGTTTGGTGGGACCAGAAGGCACTGCAAGGCAGGGCTGTGGAGCGGCAGGAGATGCCCAAATCCCGGAAGTGTCTGAATTCTATCCTGAGGACCACAGAAGGCTGTTGCAGGGCTTTAAGCAGAGATGGATCCCATCTGTCATTTGAGGTGTCCCTCTTGCTACGGTTTGGAGAATTGGTTGAGGGCACAAGCCCAGAGCCAGAGGCAAGTGGGAAAGAGGTTGACATGATCCCAGCAAGGGAGGCAGAAGCCCTGAACTAAGAAAGTGGCCGCGGAGACGGAGAAAGTGGGGCAAATGGCAAGCACCGGGGTGGCCGATGGATCGGGGGACTCTGGGAGATGGGCATGCCGACGGTGGCTCTGGGCGTGGGCTTGAGCAACATCTCAACTGGATGGATGTCGAGAAAGGGAACATGGAAACGGAGCACATTTGGGGGAGATAAATATAAATTCAGGTTTTAGTACATTGAGGTTTTTAGTGCTTATAAGATGTCCCGGTGGAGGTGTCTGTCCACTGGGCAACTGGACATCAGGCTTTGGTGCTCAGGACCTGTGGGGGGGTTGTAGATATGTTTTTGGAAACCATGAGCATTTAGAACGGAGGCTGAACATGGGCCTCGTGTTCACTGAAGACTCTGGGAGATACAGGAAGGGTTTCACGGGCTCAAGGAGCAGCATTGAAATGGATAGGCCATGGGCCTAGAGGGGGAGTGCAGGGTGAGAGAAGTCAGAAAGATTTCTTGGCAAGTGGCAGTGGGAGTGAAGAGTTTGTGGTCAGAGAGGGAGACTTCCGAGCCCAATATTTTTGAAGTGGGACAGTTCTGTGTGACCCGGCGCATAGCCATAGGCATAGCCATGTGTATGACCAAGGAAGGCAATGAGGAAGGTGAGCGGTGAGCTCAGGAATGGACACCCTGAGGCTGAAGACATGGAGAATTCCCAGGAGATGCAACAGAGAAGAACAAGCTGGGTGTGGGACTCACTGGGGAAGGTGAGATATGTCCCTGTGTCCCAAGAGGATGAGGGCAAGAATGAAGAGTGTACAAGAAAGACTCTAGACAGTCCAGGAGCACAGCTGCAGGGACTGACATGGCAAAAGTATAGATGTCTTTGTACCCACCCCCCCACCATTTGGCTCCTGCAGGGACCCTGGCCAGGGAAAGCCGACTTCAGAGAAGGCAGATATGCCAAAAGCCATGCTACAGAGACATTCGCGTGGTAACTCACCTACTTGTGCAGGCAGAGACAGACTTGGCATCTCTCCTGAGCTGTATTCTTGACTCACTCTATGAAGGAGAGCCTCAAATTTTCCACCTATTAAATGGGATAATAATTCTTGACATCTACTTGCTTCACTTGAACACTATGAATATAAAATTTTTCCCAAGTGCTTTGAGCTCACATTAAAAGGCTCTACCTAAACATTAGTGCACTCACTGCTGGATTTCTTGGACACTGATCAACTTAAATGGATAATAATAAATTCCTCTGCCTATCTTTGTTGAGAGATTAAAAGAGGGAGAATCCCACAAGACCTTGCTTCTAGGATCCTCTGCTCTATAAAGTCGCTCAGGAAAGGAGTCTGAGGAGGCACTCAGATGCAAGACGTGTCTAGAATGGTTTGGTTTTAGAAATCCCCTTCCCTGAGCCATCCGGACTAAACAGAAGAATGAGGATGGAGTTGGGTAATACTCTGGGGCCATGGGCAGACATAGAGTGAATTCCAGGTTCATTTACTCATTCCCGTGTTCATTGATTCCATGCAATTCTACCGAGATTTTTTCATAGGTTCCCTGCAAAGCATCTAACCGCCAACCCCAGGGTCTGGTTGCCACTGTCTGGCTGCAGAACCAGCTCTTTCTGGATAGACCTGTCTTCGCAGTCAGATTGCTTGCCTTGCAGCGCTGCACCCACTCACATTCTGCTCGCTCTCTAGGTCCATGGGGTGAGACGACTGACTGGCAGAAGGAAGCTGTTCTCTGGGGTGTATGTGTGACCCAAAGGTCAATGGAGGGAGGAAGAATAGATGCTCCAAATGACCACTGCCCTTCTCCAATATCTGAAGGTGAGACTTCCCGGGGGCGAAGTATACAGTGATCTTGTCCAGCTAAAATTTCCCACCTTCATAAGGAGTTTGTAAGTTTCTCAAGCATTGGGATCTGAATTCCCTTATCCCGCAGGACTGTTCACACAGTAGGAATGTGTTGCATGCAACTGAATAAATGATTTAGTCCATAAATTTGAGGTCTGGATCATTCCCTTTACATTCCTGCTGGGTTAGGCAGATTCCAGAGAGGCCTCCGTTGTGCTTCCATAATATATTGACTTGCAGTTCCTTATTTTAACTAAAAGTGAGAGCCGCAGATCAGAACAGCAACAAAGATGCTGCCCTTGAAGGCTCAGTCCTGTTAAACTAACCCCAAGAAGTGTCTCCTTTAAATGGGCCCCCACGGAGGTTGTAGTGAGCCAAGATCGCGCCACTGCACTCCAGCCTGGGCGACAGAGCAAGGCTCCATCTCAAAATAAATAAATAAATGGGTTACCACTTGCCAGGGTTTGTAAAACCAAGTTCAGAAAGAACCAAAATGAAAATGCCCCCTTAGATCCTGAATTTCTTCTGTTCCCACTCAGTGGTTTAAAGAGGCCTGAGACTGACCGAGTTTTTCAACCCTTGCCTGCTTCATGAGACTCACCTAAGCGTAGCCACGTTTCTGTTGGCGTAAGGAAGAACATTTGCAACATCCGCCCAATGATAGAATGGGGAGTCTCCCCACATAGTGAGCGTGGACCCTGCGCTTGCTGCAAAGGCTGTGCCACTGTCCACATGGGATGCTGTAAAAGGGACTCCCACCTGGGTGAGCGGTCTACACCAGCAGACCTCTAGGGTCTTTTCCAGCTTGTTTCTTCTTCTTCTTCTTTTTTTTTTTTTGAAACAGAGTCTCAGTGTATTGCCAGGCTGAAGTACAGTGGTTTGATCTCTGCTCACTGCAAACTCCACCTCCCAGGTTCAAGTGCTTCTCCTGCCTCAGCCTCCCAAGTAGTTGGGATTACAGGTGCCTGCTGGGATTACAGACACCCACCACCACATCTGGCTAATTTTTGTATTTTTGGTAGAGACGGGGTTTCATCATGTTGGCCAGGCTGGTCTCGAACTCCTGACCTCAGATGATCCACCCACCTTGGCCTCCCAAGGCCTACCCAGCTCGAAATTTCTTTAATCCTATGGTTTCAAGGCTGGGTGCAGTGGCTCATGTCTGTAAGCCCAGCACTTTGGGAGGCCGAGGTCAAGAGTTCAAGATCAGCCTGGCCAACATGGTGAAACCATGTCTCTACTAAAAATACAAAAATTAGCCTGGCATGGTGGCTTATGCCTATAGTCCCAGCTACTTGGGAAGCTGAGGCAGGAGAATCACTTGAACCCAGGAGGCGGAGATTGCAGTGAGCTGAGATCACGCCACTGCATTCCAGCCTGGGCCATAGAGAGAGATTCCATCTCAAAACAAAACAAAACAAAACAAAACAAAACAAAACAAAACAAAACCCTATGGTTTCACGTAATGGGATTCTGGAAAGAATGGTGGCAGACATAGGTTCTGAATCCACAAGAAAGAATGATGGCTTGAGAAACAGAATTGATTTGATGTCGGGGCATCCTAACAGATTCCCCCATGAGCAAGCTAATCCAGTTCATGAGACAGAGCTGGTCATTTGGATAGCTAAAAAAAAACCAAAAAAACAGCATTGACCATGACCCAGTTTCAGTGACAATGCACAGTAATGGCCTCAATTAGGCGGAAATCGCCGGAGCTCTTGTTCTGCTTCTCTACGCTGATCCTCCTGAGCACTTTGCACCGTGATGGCAATGCACGGTTGGTACACGATGTGTGTAAAAGGCGCTTGCATAAAAGTGGTTTTATGGCTCTGGCTTGGGTTTGTAAGCACAGCAAACAGAAAAAAAACCCAGGAATAGAAAGGGGCAATAAAATAATTACATAACGCTTTGAACTCACCCTAAATACCACCTTTATTTCAAGGCTCTCAATATGTTTTACAGGCAAGTTTAGAACTGCAGTTGAATCCCCTTTTATCACAGGGGAATCTGAGTCACTGTGCAGCAAGTTCTGGAGGGCACACAGGGTTTGTTATAAGGGAGGGCTCTGGGAGACTCCCCCACTAGAAGCCCTTCAGGAGGTGGGCCAGCGGGGAGGGGACTCCCTGACCACACCTTTGTTCTGCACTTACATGTATAGACTCTTATCCCTACGTATGGATTCTACCCACACATCCTGAGCCACGTCTGAGCTCCTTGACTCTGGCATTAACAATATGAATAAGAACCTTTACCAGTTTTGATGCCTACTGTACATCAGGCAGTGCCTCCCCTACAGCTCACCACCATCTATGAGGTTGATGTTACTATCCTCATTGCATAAATAAAGACAATAAGAGGTTCAGTGCTCTGGCTAGGTGACACCCCACACCCCCCAGCCCCAAACACACACACACCGGAGGTGGCCTCAGAGCATGCACTTTCTTTACCAGGGACACATTCTTCCAAGATAAAAGAACCAGGTTAACATTTTTCCAGAGAGGCCAGAAACTTCCATTTATCCCTTCAGTCTCCATTTCAGAATATGGAGAAGACCAGGATGGATTCCGACAGGCTTCCCTTAGAGTTGAAGAAAACAGTTTGGGAGACAAGCAGTTAAAGAAGAAAGCCGCGAGGAGAGCTGGACAGGCATTCTAAGATCGTGACTGAAAAGAGCGCCGCGAAATTTACAAGACATGTTAAATAATGGAGAGAATTCCAGAACTCCAAAAATATTACCACAGAGTGTTAAAGGAGGAAGAAAATTTTAAAGTATTTATTGTTCTTGGGTTTTGTGTCTGCGTGTGTGTGTGTGTGTGTGTGTGTGTGTGTGTGTTTATTCAAAATTTGAAAACCGTTCTACTGAATGCATTTTAATTGTCTAATATGGGAACAATTCAAGAGTGACAAGATTACATGTCACTCACACAAGAACTACCCACTGTGGCTTCTGCAAGACTCAATCACTCCTTCTTGGGCATAGCCACAAACCCTGCTAGCTCCAAGGGAACTCTGGCTAGCTATACATCAAACCTGCTTCCCTTTCCTCCTGGACAAGCTGGGCTCTATTTCCCAGACTCTTTGCAGTTGCGCATAGCCATGTGACTGGGTTCCAGCCAGTTTTCCCTCTATCAATGATCTGTGAAACTTCTGGGGCTGGGCGCAGTGGCTCACATCTGTAATCCCAGCACTTTGAGAGGCCGAGGCAGGTGGATCATCTGAGGTCAGGAGTTCAAGACCAGCCTGCTCAACATGGTGACACCCTGTCTCTACTAAAAATACAAAAATCAACTGGGCATGGTGGCGCATGACTGTAATCCCAGCTACCTGGGACACTGTGGCAGGAAACTGCTTGAATCTGGGAAGCGGAGATTGCAGTGAGCCGAGATCACGCCACTGCACTCCAGCCTGGGTGACAAGAGCGAAACTCTGTCTCAAAAAAAAAAAAAAAAGCTTCCTGGGCAATTCTCGACTGTCTTTCACTACCATCTGTCTCCTGGAGGTCAACACCTAGGGGTTCCAGAAAACACACATCAAGGATGATGGAGCCTTCATCCACCTGGAACCTGAGGGGCTGGATGAAACAAGACCTCTTCCCCATTCCTTGCTGCTGATTAAATGTGACTGATTTGGTGTTGAGAGCCATCCTAACTAATACATCCAACATGTGCAAACTAATCCAATTCATGGGATAGAACCTGATCATTTGATTGCTTTAAAAAAAAAAAAAAAAAACCTAACCGCAGAACAGTTTCAATGACAGTTATAACATGTTATAAAATGTTATAATAGCCAGCCTTCCCTTCACTAATAGAGCAATTTAGAGATAAGAATCCACCCTGTCCAGGAAGGTGAAAAGTTTGATGATCTTCTCCCCCCGCATAACACAGTAGAAAGAAGCCAGAGGTGCAGAGATACTCTGTCATTCTCTTTGCTGAATTGGTAGCTTGTGTTAAAACTCAGCTTCTTCTGTACCCTTCCTGGAGGGCCTAGGCTGAGGATGACAAATTGGTTTCGTTTTGAAGCCACCCGCAAATGATTGCTAGTCACTGCCTGCACTGAGAAGGATTCTACAAGCCTTCTCAGCTGAACGCTTAGAACGGAATGGCCTCATACGCACTTGTGTCAGCCAGAGTTCCCAGGTGCTTGTCCACCGGCAGATTTCTTCAGAATCCTTAGGGATGCTTGTAATAATTCCATCTCCAAGCCCTCACCCTCACCCTCCCAAGGTTTACTGAATTAAAATCTTTGGGTGTGGACCCTGGAAATCTGTAGCTGTCTCGTCTTTTTGTGGAATTTTGATGTAGAGTCAGGTTTGGAAACCACCCAGGAGCCTGCAGGCTGCTGCACAGACACTGCAGCAAGGTAGCAGCAAAGGTGGGCTGTTTTTACCACGGAGAGTGGGTCAATTAGGGATAATAACATCTTCCTCTTAGGGACGGTGGGGAAGATTAAAGGAGATTTTACATAATAAGCACTCAACAAATATTAGCTTTTATTATGTTATCTTATTCTAAGAGTCTGTAAGAGGCTTTTTGCCCACAGCCATGGGCACAGGTGAAAACATCGCTTTCTAAGATTTCCAGATGGCCTGGAGGGCACCATCACGCACCCAAGCAGCGTGGGTACAGCAGCGTGAAGGGATTGGGCGTGGGCATGGTCTTTGCTCTCTACTGACGGCTACTGGCAGCCCCCACCTCAGCTTCACATCCAACCTGGCTAAGAATGCTGGACAAAGAGAATCTGTTGAGAGGAGCCAAGAAGAAGACAGGAGATGAGAACATGGAGACGCCGACTCGGGCACGACGGTCACGGTTACAGTCCCGGGCAGTGCTGCTGGTCATGGTGCCAGTGGTACGGGTGGTCTCAATGTGATGTGATGGTGGCGTGCTGACCGATATTGCTGATGTGGGTTCAGAGCTGCAGTAGAACAATGAGCTGGACCTTCCCCTAAGCTCAAATCCTAAGTGTTACCGCCTTTCTTTCTTACAGCATTTTCACCATCTCTGCTTTATCAGTGGTCACATTGTAGCTCTGGGTGCCCATCTCTCAATAACATGATGTGAGAGGAAAGAAAAGGAAAACTTTTCTCACTTTCCAACTCGTACCCATCAAGATACAAATAAACAAAACTCCTGACTCTCGTGAATGTCACCGAGACAGAAATTAGTTGGAAGACTAGCTGGTAATTCACAAATCAACCCAGAAGTTTCTGGAAATGAGCAGGAAGCAAAGCACACCAGGGGTTGGCAGCTTTCACTGCAGCTGAGGTCTTGCAGTGTCCAGTCCAATAATGAGGTGCCTCCCGGAGACCCTGGCTGTCCTGTCCGCCCCATGGCACCACCGCTAACAGGTGCGGGATGCTGGGACCTCCACCGCCCACCTTCAGGTCAAGCCTCCGGTGCCCCTGGGCTGATTCTCCTCACTCACTGCTCACTCAGAGTCCCAAGCAGGGGTCCAGCTGCCCAAGCTTGGGTCCTGTGCCCGCACCCCACTGCCAAGGGTCTAGGAGAACTAGTAGCCAGTCTTTCCTGTTTCCCTGGTGGGTGGCCAAGTCCCAATATAAAAAGTGGGTTCAAATGCAAGGCAGCCAAAAGCCAGGAACTATTTAGTTCACTCACCTAATCCTGGCTATTTTCAGCTGATCAACAAACAGAAAAGCAGAAAACCCCAGATTAGACTGCTCTGTCTGCTTATCCTTCTGTGAGCCCTTCTGAGCAGGCTTTGGGGAGTAGCCGCACATGCAGCTGTGGGATTTAATTACATCCTGTTCAGGAGGAAAGGACAGAGGTGCTTGTCAGGCGTGTGGCTTAGTTGACTGTTCAGATTGGAGTCTTTGCTCTTGGGCAGTGAGGTCTCAGGAGCCAGGGGACCTCGGCCAGTCCCAGTGAATGAAGAGTCGCTAGTGGAAGCAAGAGGCACCAGGGGGCCCCCGGAAGATTAGGAGCCTGGACGTGCCTAGTTCCAGCACATTCTGTGGAGCCATTCACCAGCCAAGGAGCCGGGAAGTCTGAGCTCCAGCCCAGCCCTGCCTTTGCTTCTGGCATAGCTTTGAGCAGATCTTTCAACTTTTTGTGACTCAGTTTACTCACTTGCCAAATGGAGGTAATCATATGGCACTCAAAAGACTTTTGTAAGACTCTAATGAGTGTTTATAAAGCACTTTGGAGAGGTTTATAGTCATTCGAGCTGGGAAAGGAATTACAAATTATTCAGGAGAAAACAGTAGTTAGAATCTGAATTTTTCAGCCGTCAACAGGTTTTCCTAGATGTTTGCAAGACTATCAAAACAGGACACCCTGGGGTTCCATTCGCACCAGCTGGTTTCATTCGGAGCAACTCTCCTCCCTGAAAAGCATATCGCAGGCTGGGGGGAGGGTCATGCAGTGGCATACAGCTTTGCAGCTCATGAGACAACAGAATGGCTGGATTTAGAAATGGAAGCCAGCCGGGTGTGGTGGCTCATGCCTGTAATCCAAGCACTTTGGGAGGCCTGAGGTCAGGAGTTCAAGACCAGCCTGACCAACATGGTGAAACCCCATCTTAAAAAAAAAAAGAAATGGAAGCCACACACTCAAGACTCTCATTTTCTTTTCTCTGTTTTTTCTTTCTTCATTTTAATTTTACTTTCTTCATTTTAATTGGGGATAGCATCAAAGCAAGTCCCATAGACTTGCTTTGAAAGCCAGATAGCCTGGCGTGGTTGCCTGCACGTATAATCTCAGCTACTCTGGAGGCTGACGTGGGAGGATCACTTGAGCCAGGAGGTCAAGGCTGCAGTGGGCTGTGATGGTGCCACCACTCTCCAGCCTGGGCAACAGAGCAAGAAGATCTTGTCTCAAATAAATGAATAAATGAATAATAAATAAATGCCAGATAAACCTGATTTCTCCCCCAACTATAACACCTCTTCCCAAACCGGATGTCTGCTACCTCCTTCCATGGGAATTTGCACTGCCTGTGATAGTCACAGATACCCATTCACAAAGAAACACTTTTCCTTCCCACAGGAGTTTGGAATTCTGAAACGTAGAGTACTCATGCGTAAGGAGAAGAATGATAAAATCTGGTGAGTCTCCACGTGGAGTGTTGTCCTAGCGCTTCCACTTGGCTTTTCTCTCCCTTATTTGCACAATAACACTGTGAGGGTCATTGGATGTTCCTATCTCCAGTTTACGGAGGGGACACTAAACCTAAGAGCAGAAAGCTGCTGGATGGCAAAGGCATGTACACAGTCAGCGTGCCACCGAGCGCGCGTGCATGCCCGGGCGTACCTGCTTCTGCTTCCATGTTGTTGCTGTTGCTACGCCACCAGCAGCAGTTACTAAACACGCCAGTGCTGTACAATATCCCAAACTCTGCTGCAATCCCTTGCCCAACCGCTGGCACCCTGAGCCACCAAGCAGAAGGAAACAGGCAGGATGTGGAGAGCAAGAGAGAAAGGAGGCATTTGAGGCGGAAGCTGGTGTTCTCTGGTTGTTCTTGGGCTGGCCAGAGGAGAGCGAGGGGCAGCAGGAAAGAGGGGCTCCCTGAACTTTTAATTTTGGTAGAAGAGCCCAACTCAATTCTTGTTTTACCCTCTGTCTTGAAGACCGGCCTGATTCTGCAGAACCATTTGCTATTGGGTTCCCCAGTTAACACGAGCCGGGGAAACCAGAGCATCTGAGTTTCCTCCTAAATCATTTCCATGAAGAGGGGTGGCCTTCCCACCCCCGACCCATACTCAGAAGAATGGATAGGAAAAAGGGACCCATTTTCTCAGGAGATAGCATCCCCGTCCTTAGATCATTTTTATGTCTATGATGCCATCTCAGCCTGAAAGAGCAGAAAGTCTTTGAAAAGAGAGAGGGGACATCGTAGGAAGGAACCAGGTTCAGAGAGTTTCCCACAAACCGCTCAGCCTAGCCCTCAACACCCATCCCAAGATGGCAAGAAATCTCCATGCCTGCCATAGGTTGGCCATTCAAAACTTAACGAACCTGTCCTTGGAATTGCTACCATAGGCTAGCTGGGAAGTTTATACAAGGATGTGAAGGAATCATCCCTGGCCTCCCACAGATGATAATCTAGAGGGCTAACAGAAAAATGGGATTGATTCCAGAAAAGTGCGTTCAAGGAGATAAAATAAAGGGCAGTGGAAGAAAGTCAACTCTTCACGATCAAACAAGCCAAGGTTCTCAGCTCCAGGTGCTGGCTCTTCCGCCTCTGCCTGGGATGTCTTCCTGCTCTAGAAAACTTTGTTTTCAGTCTTCCGCACTGTCCTGATGTATCACAGACAATGCCTCCTGCAGGAAGCCTTTCTTGACGCCTCCATTCTCTCCTCTTTCTCTATCCTTTGAACTCCATGGTTCTTCGCTAGTATCTTCCTGAGGGCACCTTGTATTTTCCGTCCACATTATTTCCACACCTGTCTTCACGCCCAGGTAGCTCTGTATCCCGCGTAAGGGCAGGAATATATCCTGCACGTGATAGGTGCTCAATCAATATTTGTGGGATTTAATGAAATCCTGTTGACAATCTTACCAAGTAAAATAATGAGGACCTGTAGTTATACTTGCTGGATTTAAAAGAGTCCTATAATAGTGAACGGTTCATTGTAAAAAGCAGATTATAAAATAGAATACATAGGACAATTCTGATTACGTGACTATACATGCGTCTTGTTCCAATCAGGGTCCTGGCTAAAAGCAGAATTTATCAAATTAGTGTTCATAGGAAGAAGCTTTAGTGAAGGGACCCCTTCAAGAGCTGTGTGCAGAGTGAAGTGAACAACAGGCTGGCGACACCCAGGCTAGCAAGGCGGGACCCTAAGGACCCCATGCCCATAAAGAACAAAGCAGGTGGAGAGGGTTTCTGGGGCCTGGTTAGGCAGGGTTGGGGGCAGCGGTGGGAACTGAAGCCGGGAAGGACAAGCGGCCGCAGACATGAGCTCGAACACAGGGAGCGGCTGTCTCAGGATTTCTCTCTCTGCCCACAGGCTTGACTCCTGCAGTCACCTCTCATCGGCTGAACTCACAGGAAGCCAGGGGCCAAAGGAACCTGGGTTATTCCACGAGGGGGGTCAGCCTTCCAGGCACAGTGGAAGGCAGAGGATGGGTCTGGGGCGAGGGGCGGTGGAGATTTACACAGAACACACCCAGGAGAGCCAGGAGGGCATGCTCCAGAGGTGCATAGAGACACGATTAGGAGGGAGAGTCAGCTTTTTCCTTATCTTTTTCATTTTGTTTTTAGAACAAGCATATATTGTTTCTATAATCAAGGGGGAAAATGGGTTTTCCATTCAACACTCTGACCTAGAAATCCACGCAGGGGAGAAAATAAAAAGGCATATTTAATAGTGATCTGTACTTTTCAAATCTCCTTCAAACATTTTCATCTCTACTTTGTAAAATTAAAGACACACCTAACTATTCATATTCATCTAGTCACTGACTTATTTGTTCAACAAATATTTTTCAACACGCTCTATGCTGGATCCTGGAGATAAGCCTGTTAACAAGGCAGATGTACGGCCAAGTGTGGTAGCTCACGCCTGTAATCCCAGCACTTACGGCCGCCGAGGTGGGCGGATCACCTGAGGCCAGGAGATCAAGACCAACAAGGGCAATATAGCAAGACCCAGTCTTTTCAAAAAATAAAAAAGTTAGCCAGGTTTCAGCTACTTGGGAGACTGAGGTGGGAGGATCAATTCAGCCTGGGAAGTCAGGGCCGCGGTGAGCTATGATCGCACCACTGCACTCCAGCCTGGGCAACAGAGCAAAACGCTGTCGAAAATAAAAAAGTCCTGGACCCACAAAGCCCAAAATCTGGCAGAGAAAATGGGCATGGAGACCTAAACCGCACGGCAAAAGCAAGGGCCCCAGGTAACAGGCGAGAGGTGGTGTGAACCAGGCATGGTGCCCCAGTACACACCTAGATTGGCCTCTTCACTTACCCAAAGAAAGAACGTGGGAAGCTGCTTCACAGAATCACACAAGGCAATATCACTGTTTTTCCATGAAAGACTAGAGCCATAGAATAAATCAGCACCTTGGTTTCTACTGGGCTACCCTTCCAAACTCACACTAGGTCTGCATAACATGAAAGTGGATTTTGACTTTTTAAAAACCATTTTAAAAATTAACAAACTGAGTATTTCATAAGCACAATACCACACCGTGGACCTTACTAAATAAGTGACTGCTCCTGAGTCCCTCCAGAGAGACGCCCACCCCCATTTCTACTGTCCCTTTGCTCTGCACCTGCCCTGGACGCAGCCTCGGCTTTCCTTGGCTTTCCTCTTTAGCAGAAGCACCTGTATCCTCATATCTGTGAATCCTTTTGAAAACCCCAAAATATGACAGCCTCTCATGTGATAGTGGTTGTATGTTTAATAGTTATTGATTAAGAAAATATATGACAAAAGTCTATAATGAACTTAGCTATGCTTTTGAATAAACATGCATTTTGTTAGCCATCTACATAGATTCAACAAATAACAGCTCACATGGGCGGGAAGTGCTACTTACTGCTTAATCAGTCTACACAGCAAATGCTTGTAGGGCACATGCGTTCTCAGGCCTCTTGCAATAATTCTGGCTACCCCCTCTACCCCAGGGATCTAAGGCTCCCAGGTCAGAAACTTGAGAATGAGTGATTTACTCTCACAGGTTAAACCAGCCCCACTCCAGTCACTCAGACCAAGTTCTTCAGAACTTTTCCCAAGGTGTCTGCAAATCCAATTGAGACAGACTTCAAAAATTTCAACCCATCAGAAATGTAGGGAAATATGGGGAAAGGCTGGGTTCAAGCCTCGGATCTGCTCCACACTGTACAACTGCTCTCTGAAAGCTTTGGTTTCCGTTTCTACAAAATATATCAATATCAACATCATCTCTATCCAGGGAGCCCTTTTAAAAACCAGGTGCAGCTGCTTCAGTGGGTGATGAGATTAAGGGTGATGGCTGTTTCTCTTCTTTAATTCTATTAATTTTCCATGTTTCCTACTATTATTATGTGCTGCTTTGATACTCAGGAAATGTGCACTTTATT
This sequence comes from Ateles fusciceps, assembly GCA_036589455.1. Lineage (NCBI taxonomy): Eukaryota > Metazoa > Chordata > Mammalia > Primates > Atelidae > Ateles > Ateles fusciceps. The sequence goes on from JAZHEH010002229.1 coordinate 5,346,840, forward strand.
TCAATGCTTTGTTAACGACAAAGTGCAGTACACGTGACTGTGCCCTCGCCTGTGTGATGAGGATGGAAACAACCCTGAACTTGGGCTGCTGTAGGAATTTATCAGTTGTTGTTTCTTATTGAGCACCTGCTGTACAGTTAAGATGAAATGAGTTAATACATGGAAAGCACGTAACATAGTGCCCGGCACATAGAAAACATCGTAATTTTATTTATCTGTTTGTTGATTGATCATTAGTGCTACTGATATAGGAGGTACACAGAGAGATTGCTCAAAGATCACAGCCTATTCTCTGAACTTTGTTTGGATGCTCCCGTGGGCATGTTGCAAACAGTTCGGTCTACCCGTCCAAACCACAGGAAAAGTAGATCAAGGTCAGGCCCCTAACACCACTGTAATTAGGATGTTGGCTGGTCAGGGGCTATAAAGCAGCACTGCTCTGGGGTAGTATCTTTAAATCTGAACAACCATCTTCAGAGACAGGGTGCTGTTTTGGTTCTGCTGGTCTCTACCCAAACAAAGCTTGCCATATGGACCTACTAAGAGTGGACACAGCTCTTGACGCGAAATCACAGTCAAGCAGTTTTCCCTTTGCGTGAAAAGGGGGGAATGAACATTTACTGGTTGTCTTAGTCCATTTGGGCTGAGATAACAAAATACCATAGACTGTATCTTATAAATAACAGACATTTGTTTTTCACAGCTCTGGAAGCTACTAGCTTACAAATAACAGATCTTTCCCCACAGTTCTGGAGGCTGGAAGTCTGAGACCAGGGTGCCAGCACGGTTGGGTTCTGGAGCGGCCTCTCCAGACAGTCTGCTTCCTGCTGAGCCCTCACATGGTAGAAGGGAAGAGCTCTGATCTCTTTAGCCCCTTACTTATGAGGGCACTAATCACCTCCGTGAGGGCTCCACCCTCATGACCTCATCACCTCCCAAAGGCTTCACTTCCTAATACCAACCATCACATCAGGGTTAGCTTTCAAGTGAGAATTTCGGAGGGGAAGACACAAACATTCAGACCACAGCACCTGGGAATAGGGTAGCATTCTGATAATACTCCAGCCATTGTGCAAAGTGTATTTTCATACTTTATCTCCTTTTGGCTAACAACTCATGAGACAGCCATGATCATGTGTCATTTTTCAGATGAAACTTGGGCTCAAGTAAATATAAGAAATTTACCTAAGGTCAAACAGCCAATAAGAGGTCAAGCTGCGGTTCTGACCTCAGTCTAGTTGACTCAGACTCTGCAAGTCTCTCTTCCTAATTTCCACCTACTTCAGAAATTCCTAGGAGCCACTTTGAATGCTGATCCTAATCTGCAAAGCCCCTTTCAGTCTTCCAAGTATAGAATCCCAAACCCAGAGGCCATTGGCCCTTTGCTCATTTACTCTTCAGCTGCTGCTTTTTTTGTTTTTAATAATAATAGAGATGGGGTCTCGCTATGCTGCCCAGGCTGGGTCAAACTCCTGGGTTCAAGGGATCCTCCCACCTCAGCCTCCCGAAGCACTGGAATTACAGATGTGATCCACCACACCAGGACTTTTTTTTTTTTTCTTTTTTGACAGGGTCTTGCTTTGACTCCCAGGCTGGAGTGCAGTGGCATGAAAACAGCTCACTGCAGCCTCAAAACCCCGGGCTCAAGCAATCCTCCCACTTAAGCCTCCCAAGTAGCTGGGACTAAAAGCACATGCCACCATGCCTGGCTTTTTTTTGATTTGTTGTAGAGACAGGGTTGTGCCATGTTGCCTGGGCTAGTTTCAAACATCTGAGCTTGCACAATTCACCTGCCGCCTCCCAAAGTGCTGGGAATACAGATGTGAGCCACCGTGCCCGGCTATTTTCAGCTTTTTTATCCCACAAATGGTAAAGAAAAATGGCCAGCCATGCCTTGAGGTTCATCTGGGTGCTCTGAGATCCTTGGTCAGAGTAGGACATACTTTAATCAAAGTTTGACCTGTATGGGATTGGGGTACCATTGAATTCTCTCTAGTTAAGGGACCTGATTCTAACAGTAGGTTGAAGGAAGGATGGGTGTGGAAGAAGGTCTTTCGAAAGAGGGATGGCATGGTTCACTTCAAATAAATGGAAGCCAACAGTAAGCTGTAGAATAAATATAAAATAAATAAATATAAATGGTAGGAATTGAGCCTATCATCAGGTATAAATCAATAATTAAAGCCCCTCCTCACTATCTCTTACCCATTTTCTCCTGACTAGTATTGTAGCAGATCTACTAAGGTCAACTATAATTCTCCAGCCAGTAAGCTCCCAAAATCAGGTGCTAGAAAAATAATAACCTATTTTTATCACCAGAGATTAGAAATCCCCTAACTAGACCAAACAACAGAATGCTAGCCCAGTAAGCATCATCCTTTAGAGATGATGACAGTGGGGCCCCAGGGTGGCCAAGTGGCTTGCCTGGAGTCTTATTGTAGGACCGCTTTAGAGATTCTGGTGCCTGGAGTGACTTAAGGCGAGCAAATATGATATCCTGATGACCGTGAGTCCAAAAGTCACGTGACACTTAAGTGCTGGGCACACCAATAATCTAATTCAGGGAGAATGAAAATGACCATTCACTTCTTGGTAGAGCCTGGCATTTGTTTTCATAAAAGATTCTACAATGATGAAGACCAACAGAAATGGGCTTGGAAGCCATGATCAAGAAGCAGGGAGATGGTTGGCAATTCCACCCATATCTCCACCATCCCTGAAGAGGGCAGCCAGACTGAACTGTCCCACAGACCAGAACAACCCCAGACTGCACGGTCCGTTTGTCTTTGCATCTCCAAGCCAGCAAGACTTATTACTACCATGCTTTGTGCAATCGGTCGGTTTGGAGATGGTATAAGAGATCGAGTGAACTGTGAGACCGCGGAGGTTTCGGCCCTTTCTGAAGGATATCCCAGAACATATTTGGGCTACCTGGTTCTTAACTCCAAAAGGTTGAAATTACCTGAGTCTGATACCGTTGTTGAACAGCCTACATGGAAATAATAAAAGTAACTGTCACCTACAACCATGCATAGGAGCTCAAATAACCCAGTACTGTTTAGTAACTGTAAAATTTTCTCACATGAAAATGAAGTTGTGATAATTTATACAGAAGCTGCAGCTTTCAAATTGTATTTTCATCTTGATAAACACAGAAATTGTTTCCTGGTACAAAAAGGCTGATGTGGGAAAAAGTTGATCGCATGCATTCTGGGTGGCAGTGAGACTTCTGCTCCAGAGGAAAACCTGCTTCCTGGAAAATACACCAAGTTGGATAGAACATGGATCAATCCCAGCTGTATTCCTGGCAAGATTTAGATCTACTCAACCAGATTTAACACATTCACCAGACTCCAGAGTCCAGCAACTCATCAGAAAATGGACCGATGTTCATTTGGAGTCTGAACATGGGGAAGGGCTGCCTTCTCCATCACTCCATTTGGTTCTTTCTCTGCATTAGTCAAGCGAGTAAATGCCCAGCCTGACCCAGTCACTTCCTCTGCAGTATAGGGAGGGCAGCAATGTTTTGTCAACAACATCTGTGGCTCTCTGAGGTCTGGATGGACAGTGCCTTGCATTGTTGTGTATGTAAATTCATGTTCCCATTATTTTATATTAGGACACAATACTAACCCACTGCCACCACCCCCTGCAGTGCACAGTAGCGCTAAACAGACTGGCCCAAGATTTCACATGGGGCAAAAGAGCAATCGAGAGCATCTTAAGGGAAAGTCCACTGAGCATAAAATAAAAGTGCCTTCAGAGCCCCAGGCACATGGCAAAACTTCAAGGTGTGGCCAAGAAAGGAGAGGATGCATTTGGGTAGAGAGCCAGAATAACAGCACTTGTGAGTATGTGATATGTGGTGGAAATGTTGCTAAATGTCACTCATATAGCCCTTGCCTCCATCCACCAAAATAATAAATACCAGCATCTCCTGATACTGAACGCAGAGCCACCAAGATCTCCAAATTCCTGCTATAACTGCCAAGGACACCGAATGTGCATCCAAGACCTTCAGTGAATCCGTCTTGAATAATTTGTCCTCCGATGTCCCAGCCAAAAAGGAAACCTGTTCCCAGACCTAGCAGGGGTTTCAGAAACTAGGTAACTGCTCACCAAGGAGACATTGAGTACATTTGCCTGTCTGTGAAATAACTGTGATAGAAAGGAATCAGTTATGGACCCATCTGCAGTTCATTAATATGATCTGTTGAAAAGGAGGCCAAATTCACCAAGTCAACCCAAAAGTCTAAAAATAGGACTAATGTGAGCCTGGCTCAGTGCATGTCAGCAATAAAAAGATCCCTGCATCTGCTGGCGTAGGAGCCCCTGGGCGCTTCCTCACTCTTTACTACTTATCCTCAGTGGTAATTGGGAAAAGAGGCATTTATTTCCTTTCCAGAAAAAGAGAAAAACACTCCATGAAGATTACTGTGGCCAAAAATACCATCCTGTGCCGGTGAAGGAGAATAAACAGAGATTGCTTTCTCATAGCGCAAATCCTATGTGTTTCAAAGATTTCTAACGGGTCTCCTCTTAAAGCATTCAAAGGGATACATCTTCCTTGATGGTAGTAGGGTGGCAATTCCCAAAGTATGATATGGGCAAGAATTTTAAGAGGCACATAGGTGAATAATTTTTTTGATAGCAGCTGTATTTATGGTAGTGTGTATTATGCATTAGGAAAATCACAGCTAGCATACCCAATCTGTGACTCCATGTTGTTTAGGATTAGGATAGATCTAAAATATATTATAAGTTCATAAGCACAATTGTGCAAGTGTATAATATAAATACTAAATAAAAGTGATAAAAGTGGCATGCAAGGATGCAAAACAAAATCAGAGGATGGCACATGAATCACTAAAGTTGGGAGCTGCTACTCTTAGGGATGAAGCCAGATGGGTTCCCATGGCTTGGGCCAGTGATGTGGTACACAAAATCATTTTCACAGCCCCAGTAGCCTTACTGACCGTCTGGGACCTCAGCAAAGTTGCAAGATCTACTTGGTTTCTTACCACATTAAGAAGTCTTAACCCAAATGGGCTGGTCCAATGGTAGTGGGTTATCAGAACTTATTAACATTAAGTGTCATTAAAGCTGATATACAACCCCCCTCCCACTGCTAAATTTGACTGGCTTTAATGAAGAAGGAGGAGGAGGAGAAGGAGAAGAAGGAGGAGGATGAGGATGAGGAGGAGGAGGAGGAGGAGGACGAGGGACAAGGACGAGGACGAGGACGAGGAGGAGGACGAGGAGGAGGAGGTCTTAACCCAAATAGACTGCACAGCAAAAGGAGATTCCTTTTATAATTGGCTGGCTCAGGGCCCATATTCTTGAAGTTGAACCAAGCGCCCTAGTATCCTGGAGGGCAACAAGTATGATACACTTTTGCTGTTTTGGATGAGCTTGAGGCTACAGGCACAGAAAAGGGGTTCCTGAGGGCTTTTGACCCTTTATTCCCATGACCTCATTCCTGATAAAACAAGCAGGGGCTTTTGAATCAAGCTTGTCTGCTGCCTGGACAATGAGAGGTGAGAAGCACCTGGACACTGGATGCACCCATATGGGCCTGTGATTTTAGGGTTCCCGGTGGGAAAGTAACTTTGGGGAGTGAGTCACCTGCTCACACAGAGGAAAGAAGAATCTAATGCCTTTCTACACACCACAAAAGCTCTCACCTCTAGTTTAATAAACTGTAGCTCACTCCCATGATGGGATACTGTGTGGCTATTAAAAAGTCTGAGTTAGACCAAATATGGAAATAGGGGAAGAAAAAAGAGTTGCAGAATAACATTTTAGCATGATTTGTTTTTGTGCAAAATGAAAGCATTTACATATGCTTGTATGTAAGCACAGAGTATTTATGGAAGGACTTATCAAAACTGTTCACGATAATTACTTATCCAAGTAGGGCTCATGGGGCAGGAGGACCCGAGGGTAGAGAGGCAGGTTTTAAGCTCCACTTTATAGCTGTCTGTGCCTTGGCAATTTTTGCAGTGACCTCTATTGCTTTTATGACAAAAGCCTTTTTGAATGATAGCAAACAATAGAGCAATATTTAAAAGCTTATGTCAATGCCCCAGGAATATTTAGCCCATGAAACATATGTTGGAGTGAGATGCTCATTTGCATTTGCATAATAATCACAATAGATAATACACATTACATAGTAATTATTATGAAATATACTTAGGTTTACATAATAATCATCATACGGAATGCATATTGCTTAATAGTAATTATAAAACCTATGTAGGCAGAAGCACAGGCATGGATCTGGAGCACTTAAATGAGCTGGAGGAGAGGATGAGACTAGATCCCCCTTGCCGCGGATAAGAGAGCCCCTCTTGCTGGCAGTAATCACAGCCACGAGTTGACTGTCCACCATGGCGGCCTCGGTCACATCACAGACATTAGCTCTGATCCTCACAATCACTCTCAGAGGTAGCTTCTATTTTCTCTGTTTTACAAATGAGGAAACTGAGGCTTTAGAAGTTTACCCCGTTATCGAGGCAGAGAAGACAGCCTGTCCAGCAACACTCACATGGCTCTTTCCACAGTGTAGGAATTGTGGGACTACACATTCTGGTCTCTCCTACCTCAGGAGTCCCCAAACCCCAGGCCAGGGACCGGTACCAGTCCTTGGAATGTTAGGAAGCAGGCCGCATAGCAGGAGGTGAGTGGCGGGCGAGCAACTGAAGCTTCATCTGTATTTATAGCCACTCCCTATTGCTCCCATTACTGCCTAAGCTCCGCCTCCTGTCAGATGAGCAGAGGCATTAGATTCTCATAGGAGTCTGAACCCTATTGTGAACTGCACATGTAAGAGATCTAGGTTGCTCCTTATGAGAATCTAATGCCTTATGATGTCATTGTCTCCCATCACCCCCAGATGGGACCATCTAGTTGCAGGAAAACAAGCTCAGGGATCACACTAATTCTACATTATGGTGAGTTGTGTAACTTTTTCATTACATATTACAATGTAATAATAGTAGAAATAAAATGCACAATAAATACAATGTGCTTGAATCACCCCCAAACCATCCCCCTGACCACCCCAGTTCATGGAAAAATTGTCTGCCACGAAACTGGTTCCTGGGGCCAAAAAGTTTGGGGACCACTGGCTTATCTCAAAGACACACAACTAGAAGTGATTTGTATCACTGTGGGCTAAGGTGGTAAGACGTACCCTCTCTGTCACCTTCCACCTCCCTGCAAAAGTCTCCAGGGCCTTAGGAGATGGCAGAGTCACAAACTGGAAGGAGCCTGGATCCCTGAATCACCACCTGGAGGGAAGCCACTCACTGACTTGAATGAGACATAGGCATCAGTGGTAAGTTTCTGAAATCTGAGGGTTTGTTACTGCTACTAGTGTTACCCTAAGTCATGCAACAACTAAAAGGCAGTGCCAGAAGACCATTAGGTTTCAGAGGATAAAGAGCAGCATCAAGATACCAGGGCCATTAGGCTTTAAAGCCCATGCCTACATTACCACAGCAAAATACCCCCCAAACAATACTGCAAGTTTACTGTTTACCCACGGTCTTACCCAGTCACCAGCCCAGAGTGGGGCTCTGGACTGAAGCCAAGGGGGAGAAACAATTGGCATCAATGCACCTAGCATGTCCCCAGCTATGCAACACCTCCCAGCCACCCTTCTCCGCACAGGAGCTGAAGGTGAGCACGGCCCCAGACGGGCTATCACGGCCAGCAGTTTATCAGCAGTGTCAGCAGGAATCTCTATGCCAGGGAAGGCTCCGAGAACCCTAGCTTCACCTCCAGTCCTCCCCCATCACCAAACTCAGCACTGGCTCTGCCTGGAGTCATATTTACATAACCAAACATGAACCCCACCACGCTTCCAACCAATCTACCTCCCTGAGGGTATTGGCAGTGTTCACGGCATCCTTCTTGCCTGCCACAGCGGCTGAGCTGAGCTGGGGCCACTTCCCACTCTGACTCATGCCCTTGGCCCTTGTCTAGTCACGCTGATGATAGAGGAATGTGATGTCCAGAGGTGGCTGTCTAGTCCCAAAGGGGCTGGAGACTCTGCATAGGGATTGGGGCTATAAAAATACTCTTCATTTTAGAGGATATTTTATCTCCTATATAAAGCTCCAGTGTTTTATAGATTTGACCTTGTCATAGGGATTGGCAAAACTATATCTGACAAAAAAAACATTTGAGCTCTGCCAATCCACTGTGATTCCTCTTTGTTATTCTTTGAGTGTAAGGTGTGGAAAAACCCTGGTTCTGCCATTCACCAGGTGTGGGCTCTGAAACAGCAGAAATGGGGCTGTGTGTGTTTACCATTGATCACCAGACCTCAGCAGACCGCCTGGAACGTGGCGAGCGCTCAGAAATATTTTCGTCCAACAGTAAGGGGCCCTCTTCACGAGCCATGGAGAACTGGAAAGCCATAATTTTGGAAGAACATTAAATGTTGACGAGGCCTAAAAATATAGGTATAGTCTGGCTAATTTGTCCAGACATGGTCCCTGCAAGTTTGAAAGGCCGTGACAGGTAACCCTACAAATAAGGGAAAAGATGCAAAGGGAGAGGATTCAAGCATTCCCAGATGACATCTCGGGCCACAGGGAGAGGAAGCATTAATCTTTGAACTGTTCATTAACCCCTGCACTCCCAGACCACACAATTTTCTAACACCCTCTCCGCAGAGGAGAGCATGCCGGTGGCGGACATCACATCGCGTGAGGCATCACAAGAGGCAGTAAGAACCAGGTCACCGCCCACTGCCTGACTTCTGTGAAGACAGCATAGCTGGCCAGTGGTCAAAAAACAGAAGTGGGGCCCCAACCCCAGAGACAAAGAGGAACACCCTGTCAAAGTCCATCGCAGTCTACTGGGGGGAAGAAAACAATGTATTTGTGTGGTAAACCTATAAAGAGGTGCTTTTCTGATATTTTTCAAAACCTAAGCTTTTTTTCTTTTTTCAAAATTCTACACAAGGAAGTGTTACACACAGGCCCTGTTACAGCTGTTACTTCACAAAAGTTGCATCAGTTTTCACTGGCAATATTAGCATTTAACTGTACTAGAGACCAATAGACACACATCCTGAGAAATCAAGTAATTCATTTCCTCTTTCAATTCTAAGTATTTCGTTGATGCATCCTTAAGTCTCTATGAAATGTGTTAATTTCCAGGGAAGAAGGTAATCAGTAATGCTATTTTAAAATAAAACAACTAATTAAATTTTTTTTTAAAAAAGAAGAAGACAGAAGCAGAATCATTGGGACTATTTCTTGATTAAGTAGCCGAAGCACATTCATCAGTAGTGTCGTTTTCTGGTTTCCAACAACATAATTTTGTTTGTTGATTATTTTATCCAAAGATATTGCTATACTAAATATCCTGCCAACAGATGTTTCCTCCGGTTTAGAGGAGATGTTCACACTTGGTCCCAGAATCTCTTCTAGGTGCTGAGGATACAGCTGTGAATGTGAGCCCCGGTGCAGCTTATATTCTGATGGGATAGGAGGTGAACCCAGCAGCCGATCTCCTTTGTTCATGTCAATAAGCTGCCCAGAGCTGACGCCCACTCAGCTGACCACACTGGCTGTGAGCTGCAGCATTTCAGCTTCATGTCCAGGACCTCAGAAATACAGCAGGAAACTTGACCCAGTCCTCCTCCAGAGTTCAGGTCCTTTCCTAACTCCAGCAAGGCAAGCCAGCAGGTTTCAGCGCCCAGCGCAGGGCAGATCTCAAACGTAATAGGTGACTCAAATACAGTCTGTGATATGTTGGCGCTTTGATGAGTGTCTGGCCCCAGAAAAAGAATTTCAGAAAGCTCAGTTCACAGCACACAACTGGAGGGGCATCCTCGGGGCCTGGGTTTCTGGCAGGCATCGGGCTGAGGGAGTAGCAGGGCTGTCTATGTGCTCACACAGGAAGCCCTGAGACACAGGCCACCCGTGGCAGCCAGCTGGGCTTTCCACAGAGCCAGGGCCCTGTCCCACTTGTGAGCTGCTTATCTCATCCTCCACCCACACCCCAGGGAGGCAGTGAAAGGCTTTCAGGCAGGAGCAGCCTCAGAAGCACTATCATAATGTCAGTTGACTTAAGTTGACTAATATTATGACACCATGTTTCAGTCTTGAAAGAAAGATAACTCAACTGGTTGTGCTATTACGGAGCTGAGAGCATTAAGAAAAGCTGGCCAGCTTTCACTGGGCTGAACCAAGGGGTGAAGCAGTCAGAGACAAGGCTGGGACTTTCCTGTCTCTATAAAACATACTTCTTTCCATTTAAAAAGTTGTGCAGAGGAAATATGCAAAAAGACAAATGCTGAATGATTCCACTTCTATGAGGCACCTAGAGGAGTCAAATTCACAGAGACAGAAAGTGGAATGGTGGGTGCAGGGGCTGGGGGAGGGGAATGAGAAGTTCATCTTTAATGGGTACAGTTTTGGTTTGGGAAGACGCAGAGGGTTCTGGGATGATGGTGATGGTTGCACAATAATTCATTAAGTACTCTCAATAAGTGAGTGTACTTAATGAATGCAACCAAATGGTACACTTAAAAATGCTTCAAACGGTAAGGTTTATATTGTATGTAATTTACCACAATGCCAATGTATGAAGATATTTATTTTGATTCTTCGGTTAGATTATTTGTGGATGAATTATGCCCCATGTAGCATTTCTTTCTGTATATATGCTGCCCCATCCCCCCACATGGTATTAGACTGAGATTCCTAAGGGTAGGAACTATTTATTGTTTATCTTTTTAGCCCCACACCACCCAGTACAAAGCTCTGTGTAACATACCACTGGATAAATTTTGTGTGTGTGTTTTTTGTTTTTGAGATGGAGTTTTGCTTTTGTTGCCCAGGCTGGAGTACAATGGTGTGATCTCGGCTCACCGCAACCTCCGCCTCCCGGGTTCGAGTGATTTTTCTGCCTCAGCCTCCCTAGGAGCTGGGATTATAGGTGCCCACCACCACGCCCAGCTATTTTTTTTTTTTTTTTTTTTTTTGTATTTTTAGTAGAGACAGGGTTTCACTATGCTGGCCAGGTCTCGAACTCCTGACCTCAGGTGATCCACCTGCCTCAGCCTCCCAAAGTGCTGGAATTACAGGCGTGAGCCACCGTGTCCAGCTGATAAATGTTATTTGAAAGAAAAAAATGGATGAACAAATGGACTCAGAATTCCCATGCTGTTGCACCACGTTTTATTTTTTTTTGTGGTGAGGGGATGGAGTATCACTCTGTCACCCAGGCTGGAGTGCAGTGGCACTATCTCAGCTTACTGCAATCTCTGTCTGCTGGGTTCAAGCGATTCTCCTGCCTCGTATCCTGAGTAGCTGGGATTACAGGCATACGCCACCACGCCTGGCTAATTTTTGTATTTTTAGTAGAGACGGGGTTTCACCATCTTGGCCAGGCTGGTCTCGAACTCCTGACCTCAGGTGATCTACCTGCCTCAGCCTCCCAAAGTGCTGGGATTACAGGCATGAGCCACCGCGCCCAGCCTGCACCATGTTTTTTCTAAATATGCATTCACAGAATAGTAACAGCAGCAATAAGCATTATAAAAAGTCTGCATTCAGAGTAAATAAGACTGTAAATCAAAAAGAAAAAGAAATAGTTAAGTGCATATATCTGGCCATATTGAAAATTTCCTATCAAAGTCAGAGAGCACTCACTTCACTCTCATGAGTAGTAGGAGTGATAAATGAATGAATAAGTGAATGACTTTTCTTCCTGGACCACAGGCTTAGATTTTCCCAGTCTGGATATCAGGGGCATTCCATGCAGTGAGACTTTAACGTCTCTAGAGAGGGACAGGAACCACCTGAAGTTGTTTTAGCTTAGACGTCCCTTTCCTCAGTAGCTCCTTCCTCCAGGGTGAGGCAGGAAGTGATCGCCAGCTGCCTCCCTGCTGACCAGGCTGTGAAACCTTTTACAGTCACTTGACTTCACTTCTGTGCTGTTTCTTTGGGTGAAGGCTTTCTCATTTTCTGGTAAAGCAGATATTTAAGGGGCAGGAAACTCAACATCAAAAGAGAGGAACAGGAGAGAGAAATCCTTGCATTATTAGAAACCAGCGAGGGTGTACAGTGCAGGGAACTGAAACGCCCTCTCCCTCTGCATTTTTCTTTTCCATTGAACACTCTCAGTGTCTTCAAATTCCTAAGATTTTTTTAAACATCTCACATTTTATTAAATAAATCCAACCACTGTGAATTACCATCATTCTTAGTGAAGAGTACATTAGCTATTTTCTTTGCAGAACAAAACTAACTCTCATCTAAATAAAATCTATGTGCAAAAGTAAGTGATATTTTCTGATCAGCACAATAGAATTGCCATAAGTTTGGTCAAGGCTCTTGGCCTGCTTTCTAAAGATGTCCCTAGCATCTAGGGAGATCTCAAAATCTGTAATCATCGTGGGAAAGCTTTTTCTGTGCTCAGAAATTCAGCATAACAAGAGCTATCATTTTGGCAATATCACAGAGAAGAATCTGAAATGCCTCTGGCCGCAGAAACACCTAGATATGCTGTACAAAAATAATACGTGTGGTGTTAAAAAGTTCGGCTGAAATGAGTGAAGGAAATCGCAGAAACTGAGTAGAAAGAAGGTCTTAGCACATGGAAAAGTGCTGACACTTGGCTGCCTGAGCAGTGGGAGATCTGCTGAAGGAAAACAAGGTCACCTTAAGTTTCATAACCACAGATCACACTTCACATGGGTTTGGAGCTTAAGTTTACTCTTCTGTATGGTCTAGGAAAGCCATGTCAGTTAATTAACATAAAAGGAATCCCAATATCACAAGGGCACCTGCTAAAGCAAATGAAAAACTTCTCTATTGAAACAAATCCTCAACATCTGCAATACAAGATTCCCATATTGAACATAATTTTTGAAATAGAAGCTCACAATCGAAAACTACAAAACGCATTCAGAGATGTGAGCAAAAGTGCACTACAAACAAGAATCAACAGACACAACAGGCAGCACAGGTAATGAATCCCCAGAACAACAGATAATAGAACTACCAGAAGGAGGGTATGAACTGTTGTTCAAATAACTGAAACGTAAAAAGGGAAATCAAAATTTTGAGAAAATAAACTCTATTTTAAAAGACCAGGCACATTTGGAAAAGGACCATATATTTTATATAGAAATGAAATGTGTAACATTAAAAATAAAAATTTAATAAATGGGTTAAAGATTGCCAAACAGAGAATTGATAATCCAGGAAATGGTTTGGAAGTGAATTACCTAGACTACAACACAGAAAGATAAAGCTATTTGTTACATGAAAGAGAACTTAAATATATGGAAGACGAAATGAGAAGCTCTAGCATTCATTACATAGGAGCTCCAGAAAGGAAGAATGGGATAAGAGGCAGTATTTTAAAAGATAGTGGCTGACAGTTTTCTAGAACAAGATGAAAATCAGCTTCAGGAAGCATAATTAGTTCAAAGCAAGACACAAAACTCTAGAGGCGTTATAAGGAAAAGCTACCAAAGAGCAAAATCAATTAGAAAATAAAGAAAAAGATTACTTTCAAAGAAACAACTGCTTGACAGCAGACTTTTTTTAACTTTTATTTTAAGTTCAGGGGTACAAGTGAAGGTTTGTTATATAGGGAAATTAGTGTCACAGGGGTTTGTTGTACAGATTATTTTATCACCCAGGTATCAAGCCCAGTACCCATTTGTTATCTTTTCTGCTCCTCTCCCTCCTCCCACCCTCCACCATCACGTAGACCCAGTGTCTCTTAGTCCCTTCTTTGTGTTCTTAAGTTCTCATCATTTAGTTCCCACTTACATGTGAGAATGTGTGGCATTTGGTTTTCTGTTCCTGCATTAGTTTGCTTAGGATAATAGCCTCCAGCTCCACTCATGGTCCCACAAAGGACATAATCTCATTCCTTTTTTATGGCTGCATAGTATTATATTATGTATAGGTACCACATTTTCTTTATTCAATCTGTCATTGATGGGCATTTAGGTTGATTCCACATCTTTGCTTTTGTTAATAGTGCCGCAATGAACATTCACGTGTATGTGTCTTTATAGTAGAATAATTTATATTCCTCTGGATATATACCCAGTAATTGGACTCCTGGGTCAAATGGTAGTTCTGTTTTTAGATCTCTGAGAAATTGCCATACTGCTTTCCACAGTGGTTGAACTAATTTACACTCCCACCAACAGTGCATAGGTACTCCTTTTTCTCTGCAACCTTGACAGCATCTGTTATTTTTTTATTTTTAGTCATAGCCATTCTGACTGGTCTGAGATGGTATCTCATTGTAGTTTTGATTTGCATTTCTCTAATGAGCTGACATTGAGGTTTTTTTTTTCATATGCTTGTTGACTGCATATGTGTTGAAAAGTGTCTGTTAATGTTCTTTGCCCACTTTTAAATAGGGTTATTTTTATCTTATAAATGTGTTTAAGTCTTTATAGATGATGGATGTTAAACCTTTGTCAGATGCATAGTTTGCATATATTTTCTCGCATTCTGTAGGTTATCTGTTTGCTGGTAGTTTCTTTTGGACAGCAGACTTTTCAATGACAATAGAAGTCAGAAGCCCGTGGAATATTTTCAAAGCGCCGAGACATAAGAAATGATCTGAGTCTGCAGACTAAAAATAGTAAAGAAACAAACTAAGGCTAAGTTGCAGATCACGCCTAGTGTTGCTCATATAAAGTTATACATGTATGAAGAGCTGCTCTGTGGAGGTGTGACTTGGGCAGTTACACAGGGGACCACTCTTGGTCTGATACTCTGTTGTCACCAACTTGAAATTCTTCATAACTTTTGAACAAAGAGTAGAAGTTCTGTTTCTCACTGGGCCTTACGAATTATGTAGCCAGCCTGGTATATAAGGCCCTGAGGACCTGGTATTACTCAGAAACAAGCAAGTCACATTCTGTACAATGTGTGGTCAAGCGTAGTAAACGAAGCAAATGTTATGCAGAGAAACCTAGGTCATGTAGCTTGAAAGACAGAAAGGGGGGTTTACGCAAATACATTTGATAAATGTTGTCCAGCTGAAAGTGTTCAAGTCCTCTGTACATGCGAAGGGAAGGGTGAACCAAGCACCAGCAAGAATGGCCCCAGGAAGGAATGAGGAAATCACCAAAACGGCAACATCCCTTAAGCCAGGTCATTTGCACTGTGCACCAAGGATCTGAAGAGGAGCAGACAGTGCTCCCTTTAGCATCACAGGTACTCAAAAGACGGAGTGGAGACAGAAACAGCCAGTGTTTGTGGAAAGAAAAATGTCTTTCTCAAAGACATCTCGATAAACACTCATCATCAGGATTACTGGTGATATCTGAATATTGGTACAAATCAGAGAGCTAGAAACAATAATACCAGTTAAAAAATCTAAGTCCTTCAAATTAGACAAGGGCCTTATAATAGGTATGATGAGGAAAAGATGCTGTAAAAGCTTTCATGATGAATCTAATTGTTCAATTCTTTCATTATCAGGAGATTCTGGTGATATTAGAAGGTACCTTAAAAGGTAGGAAAAAGTAGCAATATTAGTAGGAAACTATCTGATTCATTATTTTTTCAAAGACTCAAGTTTATGGCCTTCCATAATAATGGATTCTATCCATTAAAACAGTTTTTCACTATTACTCTGACTTCTGAGGAAATGTGGAGTTAATTGGTCTATTTGTATTATATTTACAGCCATCTCAGTCCATTAGACAGAAAAGTATCAAAACATCTATTAGATAGTACCATTTTAGGACTAAAAATCCAGTTACAAAATAGGCTTATAATATCAAAACTAAAATGGAAATTTTTCATCTGCAGTTTTTCCAAGGTTGCGTGGGGTCACATGGGATAAGATGGTGCGCCAAGGTGAAGTGGCAGATGAGAGAGAGAATATAATGACTTCAAGTCTCTACTTGGTTCTGGGAGCCAAGTTTGCGGTAGATCTAGAGATGGTTTTTACAGGAACTATCTGTGACTATCCTAGTTGAGGCTGAAAGAAGAGATTTCCCGGGGGAGTAAAAGTAATGAGCATTTGTAAAGAAACTATTTGGATATAAGTCATGATTTTCACATTGGAATAGGAGGGTATGGAGTCTCCTATTCTGGAAGTCTTTGAAAAAAAAATCAATTCTTTAATAGTTGAGGACACTATTTCCCAAGCTGGGATTTCTGTTCTGTGTGGCATGCTAAAAGGAGTGGAACGTGGGGGACTGGGAGGGATGGGTTCAGAATGGACTCTCCACATGGGCTGGCATGAGCCTTGCCCGAGTGTACACCAAGCCTGTATGTCTCCTTCCTTCTACTCACACTTCCTCCTTTCCCTAGAAAACTCCCTGAAAATGCCTATCTTGGCCAGTTCCTCTCCCTGCTGGGACTAGCTGTGATATGGAGGTGACAAGATGGTTGTGCATGAAAGGCTTAAATAAGGAACATGAAAGATCAAGACTTGCCCACAGATGAAAAAACGGTTGTGTCATTGTGGTCTCCTCTTAGATTCTTAGACTCTTCTTCCTTCGAAGATTCCTTCAGATTCACTTTGATGGCCAAACGTCCGCTCCTTCAGCCTTTGTACAGTATCTTAAGTAAGCAATGACACTTCTAGCCAGCATTTGCTTCTCTGCGTGCTTTGGGCATGCAGATTTTGTGGAAATAAAAGAGAGAGACAGAGAACTTTCTGCTGCTTTCTGATGCAAGGAAGGCTGAGGTTTAGCAGTGGTTTGCGTGCTGGGTTTTAGCCAGATGCCCTGGATGAACCACATGGATGAATGCTTTTTCAGCAGGATGAGTGCACCACCTTGGCTACCCAATGAATCAGACCTAATTAAAAGACAAAGTAAGGACACTGCAAAAATCCTAAGAGGAACAGGGCAAGATGAGGTAAGTAATGGGTCATTAAGATAATGAAGACAAAGGGGACAAAGGATAGCGATTTTAAAGTCCTGGCACTGCATTCCAGAAGAGACCTGGCTCACTCTTCTCCCATACATGGTCTAGTTGCTGAGGACAGCAACCCAGGGACGAAAGGGCAGCGTAGGACAAGCAGTCCAACTTTCAAAGGCAAGATCTTTAAATGCTCTTAGGAGCTAGTGCCTGCTGAACAGAGAGGGACACTTTTTCAGGCATGGCACAGATATGCAGGAAGTGTTTGAACGCGTCCAGAAGGTTTCAGGTGGAATCAATCAGAAAGCAAATTTGCCCTCACGTTTATTGCTTACTCGTGTGTCCTGTATTGACTGGATGTGCCTGTTGCATAGCAACTCATAGCCATGTTTGCAGGAGTTAACGATAATTTTTAAAAAGGAAAGTCCTGCTATTTGACTTAGAATCCATCCTCTGCAAATGTGGTGTTTCAGGGGATCATTTTGTATACCTGCTTGTTTTCCCGTCCATCAAAACTTGTTTTTTGGAGTCTCGCTCTGTCACCCAGGCTGGAGTGCAGTGGCTCAATCTTGGCTCACTGCAATCTCCACCTCCTGGATTCAAGTGATTCTCCTGCCTCAGCCTCCTGCGTAGCTGGGACTACAGGCGTGCGCTACCATGCCCAATTAATTTTTGTATTTTTAGTAGAGATGGGATTTCGCCGTGTTGGCCATGTTGGTCTCGAACTCCTGGCCTCAAGTGATCGGCCCACCTCAGCCCATCAAAACTTCTGGCAATAACTTATGAGTGTGCCATTTGGAAGGATTCTTCAGTCGAGCCTTCAACAACCTAACCCCAGGGTTAACACTGGTAAACCTTGTACAGGCCTGTAAAACTAATCACACTTGGGCAAATCTTTTCATTGCATTGATAGAGGATATGCATGCTACACACATAGGCACAGACACACAAACCTGCCAAGAACAAACATGTCATTATTTTTCAGCCAAAAAATTTAAAAGTTCTTTAAAATACACAGTTTGAGGAGCTTAACACAAAGACTCAAAGCCATAAGAATTACATTTTTAGCTGGGTGTAGTGGTTCATGTCTATAATCCCAGCACTTTGGGAGGCTGTGGCAGGAGGATTGCTTGAGGCCAGGAGTTCAAGACAAGCCTGGTCAACATAAAATACTAAATTACAAAATACTGGTCAATACAAAATACTAAAAAATAAATTAAAAAAAAAATTTTTTTTAAGCCCGGGCATGGTGGCTCACACCTATAATCCTAGCACTCTGAGAGGCCGAGGTGAGGGGCTCACCTGAGGTCAGGAGTTTGAGACCAGCCTGGGCAACATGGCAAAACTCTGTCTCTACAAAAAAATGCAAAAATTAACTGGGAGTAGTAGCGTGCAGCTGTATGTAATCCCAGCTACTCCGAAGGCATGAGAATCGCCTGAACCCAAGAGGTGGAAGCTGCTATGAGCTGAGATCACGCCACTGCACTCCAGCCCGGGTAACAGAGAAAACCCTGCCTAAAAAAAAAAAAAAAAAAAAAGAATTACATTTTCTTAGAAATTCACAGGAGATGACAAAGTAGAAAAACATACATATGTATGTATTGTTAGAAAACACTTGAAAACTAAGCATCTGAAGGGTAGGCTGAATGGCATGGCGACATCATCATGGGTCTGTGGGTGGCCCACCCAAGGCCAGAGGGACTGTCTCCAGGAAGATGAGTCATGATTTTCTCAGCAGTTTGCACCACTGCCCAATCTTCCTTATCATTCTTTCACTTCCCCTTTATCCACAATCAGAGGAAGGGGGGAGCCCAAGCTCTCCAGGGCTCATGGTGGAACTGAAGCCACCGAGCATTGCAGGGCAGGGAAGCACATGACCTCTCGCAGGAAGAGGGGTTAGAAACTCCAGCCTCAGTTTGAGTCCTGAGGCCCCTAAGAATGTTTTCACTTTCAACAGCCATCACCTACAGCTCTTTATCAGAGGTGCTGCCTGCAAGCTAGTACAGAGCAGGAACCAGGAGCCGGCAGGAACATGTGTCCCCCCTGGGGCAGCCCTGAACAGATAACCAACGAATGGCTGATGATGACAGCATGCAGCCCCAGCCCCTTGCCTCGGGTGCGGCAGCTCTGAGGCACTTATACTGCAGAGCTGCCCTGGGGACAGGACTCCCTGCAGAATCTGTAAGACCCAGTGCAAGATAAAAAAGCAGATCCCTGGTTCAAATAGTATGAAGAATTTCAGGACAGCAACGACAGCAGAGCATCAGCCCGAGTGTAGTGCCTGAGTGTGGGGGCCCATGGGACTCAACAGGTGCACGGCCCTGCAGCCAACCCTGCTTGCAGAATCAGGTGGAGCCACCCTCTGAGATCATCCCTGGCCCTTTACAGACCAGCTCCCCCGACACTCTTACCAGGTTCCTCCACAGAGCCTTTCCTTGCAAATCTTCTGCACACAAATCCTCATCTCAGAGTCTGCTTTTGGGTGCTCAGTTAAGACAGATCCCTGGGCATGCTACCACAACATCTTTAAACCTCAGTTTCCTCTGGAAACCAAAAATATCTGCGAGGAATCTCAACCAATTTAGGAAGTTCATTTTGCCAAGGTTAAGGATGCATGCACTGGAGGAAGGTCTGTGCCTTTCTCCAAGGATGATTTTGAGGGCTTCAATATTTAAAGGGGAGAGGGCGGCTACTGGAGAAAGAGTAAGAAATTTTTAAAAGGTGTGGGTAGATAAGAGACAAATTTTGCATTATTTTGAGTCTTTGATCATTCTTTCACCAAATACGCAATTTACATGTGGAGAGGGCGGGTAGAGGAATAGTCACTTATGCCTTCATTTTACATCAGAAGAAAACAATCAGATATGCTTTTGTCTCAGGTGAGAAGAGGGATGACTTTGAGTTCTGTCCTTTGTCCCGCACCGTGAAGATAAGCTATCAGTTTACACTGTCAGGAAGAATTCAACAGAACCATTTTAGGGTGAAGGTTTTGCGGCCCACAAGGAATTTCCCAGTGAGCAAATTGTGAGGGAGGTCTGTGACTTTTTATCTTTGTAGCTATCTTATTTAGGAATAGAATGGGAGGCAGGTTTGCCTGATGCAGTTCCCAGCTGGACTTTTCCCGCGGATTAGTGATTTTGCAGGCCTAATGTTTATTCTCCTTTCGTTTTATCAAATCTGGGGTGGGGGAATAGAGTGTACTTTGTAGAGCTGTTGGGAGAACCATGTGAGACAACGCACAGAGTGCCTAGTACCATGCCAAGCACATAACCAATGTGCCCCGAAGCTCCTTAACACTATTTTTTTTTTTTTTTGAGACAGAGTCTTGCTCTGTCGCCCAGGCTGGAGTGCAGTGGTGCCATCTCAGCTTGTTGCAACCTCCACCTCTCGGGTTCAAGTGATTCTCCTGCCTCAGCCTCCTGAGTAGCTGGGATTACAGGCGCCTGCCACCACGCCCAGATAATTTTTGTATCTTTTTTTTTAGTAGAGGGGTTTCGCAGTGTTGGCCAGGCTGGTCTCAAACTCCTGACCTCAAGTGATCCACCCACCTTGGCCTCCCAAAGTGCTGGGATTACAGGTGTGAGCTACTGCACCCAGCCAACATCATTTTTATCACCATCACCACTAAAATTAAGCATCCTTGCCTTAAAAAGAGAACTAAGAGTAAATATAACCCTGCCTGTTCCCTCTTTCCCTACCCTGGGAAGCCCATGCCCGAGGCTTTGGCCCAAGTTTCATCAGTAAAATTTGACAAAGACAGAGGTGGCTGAGAATGAAAGCAGAGAAGTCTCTTTGACAAAATAATTATAAAAGAGAAATCTGACTTAAGGGAGCTTATACCCCTGTTTTCCTTAGCCAAAACAAATTAAGTTTCTTTTTTTTTTTGGTGAAAGGGTCTTACCTCTGTCACCCAGGCTGGAGTGCAGTGCTGTGATCTCAGCTCACTGCAACCTCCACCTCCTGAGTTCAAGCAATTCTCCTGCCTCAGCCTCCTGAGAAGCTGGGTTTACAGGCACACGCCACCACACCGGGGCCAATTTTTGTATTTTTAGTAGAGATGAGTTTGCACCATGTTGACCAGGCTGGTCTCGAACTCCTAGCCTCAAGGGATCCATCCATTTGGAGCCTTGGCCTCCAAATGCTGGGATTATAGGGGTGAGCCACTGGGCCTGGCCCAACAAATTAAGTTTCTGATAAAACGACTTGACAAAATCCTTACAGAATTCCTAGGGGTCATCAATTTTGCAAGTTATTCCAAAACAGAAATGCTTTGCTGCAATGGACAGTGTACACGGTTCCAAGAGAGGAGCTGGTGGGTGGTGTCCTCTTTACTGATATCTGAACTCCTGAGCTGTCCACACAACACAATAAGCAGACATGTCATTTGCAATCCCAAGTCTTCTGACACTTCTCTCAAAGGAGGGACGCTGGTGACCTTAAGAATTTCCCAGCTGGGCACGGTGGCTCACTCCTATAATCTTAGCACTTTGGGAGGCTGAGGTGAGTAGATCATGAGGTCAGGAGTTCAAGATCAGCCTGACCAACATGATGAAACCCCATTTCTACCAAAAATACAAAAATTAGCCGGGCATGGTGGCAGGTGTGTATAGTCCCAGCTACTCAGGAGGCTGAGGCAGAAGAAACACTTGAACCTGGGAGGTGGAGGTTGCAGTGAGCTGAGATTGTGCCACTGCACTCCAGTCTGGCGACAGAGCAAGACTTTGTCTCAAACAAACAAACAAAATAAGAATTTCTCAAATACTGTGATTGATCCCCCTTACCAGCCTCCCTTAGACTGCTCAAGGCCGAGGTAGAGACAGGGTTGGACTACTCTGTAAGGACAACCACACATCCTTTGTGCCTCAGAAGCTTCACGATCTGTTGCAGAGCATATCCTTACAATTCACAGTAGATCACAGAATCTCAGTTACAGCCAAGACTCTACCCAAGCCAAGACTTTATTAACCACTCAGAACCAAACAAAAGAAAACAGACTTCCAGAGAGCAGCGGGGTTGGTTTTATTCAATCAAGCCCATATTATTGACTGACCTCCTTCTCAGCCCTAACTGTGCAAGGCATCTGAGGATACTAAAATATCTAAGACACAGCCCTGCCTTCAAGGAGCTCACAGGTTCAGCTAACTGAGGCAGGAAGGCCCAACCCTCTCTGACTGGGGGAAGACTTGATGGCTTAATGACCTGCATGACAAGTGGCATGTAAATGAGGAACACATTTGGTGGTGACTGGGCCCCAGGCAGCCCCAAGCCCCCACCCCACCAGTGACACAGCTGAGGGTGCCGCTGGTAGTAACAGATCCATTTCATCGCAATACATGACTCACAAATGAACTCAGGAAGCCAACTCTATTCATAGATGTGGGCTTGATTCGCGAATGGGTTCCCCCACCTGACTTTTCCTGGCCAAGACTTTAAATCAGCAAAGTTTCAAGTCTTCCGTGAGGATGCTTCCAAGGTTCAGCAAGGGCCCGCAGGGAGAGCAACGGGACTCACTGAGTGGCAGTTCTATTAAGTGAAATGGTCTTGTTCAGAAGAACATTTGAGGTTTCCTTTGACTCTCACCCTTATAAGACCCGAGTGCTTATCACTGTGCTGTGGCCCTGAGAGGCACTGTTCCCATTTTGTAAAAGTGATTTTTTTTCCCACTGGATTTGCTTCATAAAGGCTGGTATTGTTGCTATTTTGTGGTGGGTAAATTGTGGCAAATGCCATTCGCAGTCTCCTCTCTGCAGGAACTCTATGCCTCTCAGACACCAATGGAGTACCTCAGGGGCGCTCTTGTCCCCCAACAGTACTTTCAGCAAATTCTCTGTGTCATTGCTCAGCAACCAATGCCCAGGGTGGCCCCCCCACGCCATTTCTGTGTTTCACTCACCCATCTCAGAGGACTAGGAGAGGATCCTGTCCATCCTGGCAGATGGGAGCACCATCTCTGCAGCTGAAATGATAAGAGCTGACACCTGGCTGAGATGCTGCAGGAAAAGGAATCTCTGCTTTCTCAAATTCAACTCACTCCTCGCATACCTTGGAGATGACATAATGCACATCAGCACTGCGGAAAGTGTAAAGAGCGTTCCATAGCTCTCAGATGTCTGCATTTGTATGCTAGCCACCCATTGGCCGAAGTCATTTGCCACTGAAGAATTTGTTTAGTGAGACCCAAGAATGTAATGTTTCCCTTTGTATTTGTCAGGATTGTCCAGAGAAACAGAACCAATAGTATGGATAGAGAGAGGGAGTGAGATTTATTTTAGGGAATTGGCTTAATTAATTGCGGAGGTTGGCAAGTTTGGAATCTGCAAGGCAGGCTGTAGGCCAGAGACCCAAGGAAGAATGGCTGCTGCAGTCAAGCCTGAAGGCCATCTGGAGGCAGAATTCCCTCTTCCTTGGGCGAGATCATTTTCTTTAAGGTCTTCAACTGATTGGATGAGGCCCACCCACATTACAGAGGGCCGTCTGCTTCAGTCAAAGTCTACTGATTTGAATGTTAATGTTATCTTTAAAAACACCTTCACGGCAACATCTACGGTAGTGTTTAAATGAACAACTGGGCACCTTAGCCCAGCCAAATGGTCACATACAACTACCCAGCATATCCCTGTAGTATTTGTTTGTAATCCTTGTAATTAAGTGAGTTCAATGCCCTTGTAGAGAGGGCTGAAGACTAGGTGAGGTCCAGCTCCTTACAGGGCAAAACCTTCAAAACAAGCTTCTCGGAGACTATAAGCTACTAGAGGGAAAGGACCATGGGCCATGATGGATTGGATTTTGACTCCCACTGCCAAGCCCAGGGAACACCACAAGATAGTTACTTCCAGAAGAATAAGTGTACCATGGACTCTGAATCCAGATGGCCTGGGCTCCCACTCCAGTCCCGCAACAGGCTGGATGTGTGATCTTGGTCCAGTTATTTCACCAATATGTGCTTTAGTTTCCTCATCTGAAAATACAAATTCTGAAGTGGGAACATTGCTATGAGGATTAAATGAGTTAATATTTGTAAAATGCTTAGACCACTGAATAAAAGCCCTCCCCCAATGAAAAACAGATTATACGTTGCATTAGCTTTGCTCATTTTGTTGCATTAGTTTCCTCAAATGTTTAAGCCTATTCCCAGGGAGGAAGATCAAGTCCTGTTAGGAGGTTCTTGCATCCCTTGGTCTGTGACAAGAGTCCAAGAATAAAGCACAGAGGCTGAGGTCTGAACACAGCTGCCTGTCCACATGCAGCCCAGCCACTGACTGCAAAATGCAGCCCTCCTGCCTTGGAATTCTGCCCAGGACGTAAGATCTTCACAAACTGTGACCAGGGAGAACAGAGTGCAGTGATTTTCCAGAATTTGCCTTTATCTTTGCAAGAAATGTGGAATAAGTGACCTCCCCTCTCTAGATAGTCCTTTTTTCCTATCTCTAAAGTTGAGTTTTCTCAAGTTTGGCATCAGGCCTAGCGCATGGAGCTCTTCCTATAAAAGCTGATTATTTAATTCAGTATGATGTTTGTTGTCATGGTGATAAGAATGATGGTCTGGCTTCGCCATCAATGTTAGATGCAGTCCAATTTGGAAGCTGGAAGAGGACGAGGAGGATAGTGATACGGATGCTAATAACAGTGTTCTATGCCGGGCATGGTGGCTCACGCCTAGAATCCCAGCATTTTCAGAGGCCAAGCTAGGAGCATTGCTTGAGGGCTGAAGTTTGAGACCAGCCTGGGTAACATCGTGAAACCTCATCTCTACAAAAAATTGAAAAATCAGCCAGGTGTGCCTGTAGTGCCAGCTGCTCAGTAGGCTGGGTTGGGAGAATCTCTTGAACCCAGGAGGTTGAAGCTGCAGCGAGCCGTGATCATCCCATGGCACGCCGGACTGGGCAACAAGCAGGACCCTGTCTCTTAAAAAAGAGAAAAAGTTCTTATTCCTAGGATTTTTTTAAAACCTTGGAGTAAGATCACAGAAGCACCAAGGACTACTCATCATTAAGTGCCAAAGAAAAGTCAATCTGGAAGAGAATGTAATGAGCTCAAGTACTTTTACCATCCCTCAGCTCGGCTGGAGTAATTCCTGAGTTTCTAGTTCTTACCAGAGACGCTGCTGAGTACCCTGCTGAGCAACCAGCACGGCTGGCTGGAGAACCCTTCTGTCATGGTCTGGAGGGAGTGGGGGAGAGGGTGGCTGGCAGCATTTTCCCCCATTGTAGCTCCTGAGAGAAATGTCAGCTTCACTCCACTGCAGAGCCTTCCAGCCTGAAGCCAGCTGTGGCAATTGGTTGGAGAGGACCAGAGCTTGGCTGGGAGCTGCCATTGCTGTCTCCCAGCCCTGAGTCCCCTGTGACCCTTCAGCACCTGATACTGGTCCTCAGTGGGTTGGGACGCCTCCGACCCACCAGGCAAAGTGGGGGCTATAGCATGAGCAGGGTGGGAGGGGGGTTTGGGGTAGGGATAGGAGTGGAGAGGTGCTGCAAACTCGAAACCCATCTCTGGGGATGAGAAACATGAATAGACCTGTCTAGGAGCACAGACTCTTTCCAGTAGAACCCTTTCTTCAAAGCAAAGCTCAATGGGAAACTTATACCCAAAGCCGAGCTGTTTTCATTCAAGCAAGGAGGTGTCCAGGGCTCTACTTCCATCCTCCTCCCTGGACTCTCCAGCAGCTAATTCCTAGCCAAGTGGCCTTCAGAAAGTTAATTGCCCTCCTGAGCCTCCATTTCTTCATCCATAAAAGCAGAGAGAATGCTGTGCAGGCATGTTTTGAGGACATGCATGTCTCATCAAGCATAACGCAGCAGCACGCAGTAACAGCTCCCCCCTTCCTCTTATTTGCAGTAGGTAAAGATGAAGAAGAAAATAAACTTTGTTCCCTAAAAGACACCTAAGTCCCAGATGAACCCCAAGTCGTTGGCTGGATAAACCACACTGTTGGCTCTAAAGGTGCTGGGGCGCTGGGGCTGTGCCTGCCCATTCTGCCTTTGACTGATCCCAGAGACAGAGCTGAATGGGCTCACTGTCTCTCACGGGGCTCTTGAAGGCCACCTGTGAATTCCATTTTCCTTTCCATCTCCAAAGGAACAGATGAATGCTACACCTCCATTTCTTTCCCTGATGCTCTAAGAGAGGAGGCAGTTGGGGGCTTTGCTCTGATGGGTTCTTAGGGGGGTGCTCAAAACTGAGGACCCAGGGCCTTCAGTGACCAGTGCCCCCTGCACTGCTCCTTTCTGAAGCTGCAGGTTTTGTAGCCAGCGAAAACCCTGCTTCCCACTGAATGTAGACCTGGGACATCTCACTTCTGCCCTCTAGGACTTGAAGGAATCCGACCACAGATGAGCTCATCACAAATTCTTTTCCAATAACTGCTTGTGCTCTTACACATCTTTATTCTTGGTGCAGAATGAGTTTCTGAAATTCTGTTATGTCCCTCAAATTCTACCGTATTGAAGGACCCCTAATGCTCAAGAGGCACACTCAAACATCCCACCCCAATTATGGTGTCCCCCAAAATCTAGTTGGGACTGCCTTCTTCTAATTTCTGAAATATTCATTTTGGATACTTACCCAAATGACATCTGTATTCTTTAAATTAATTATACTTTCTGAAAAAAGTAGCATGAGCCAGGTGCGGCGGCTCAGCCTGACCAATATGGTAAAACCCTGCCTCTATTAAAAATACAAGAAATAGCCAGGCGTGGTGGTGGGCGTCCCGGCTACTCAGGATCTGAGGCAGGAGAATCGCATGAACCCAGGAGGCAGAGGTTGCAGTGAGCCAAGATTGCGCCACTGCACTCCAGCCTGGGCAACAGAGCCAGACTCTGTCTCAAAAAAAAAAAAAAAAAAAGTAGCATGGTACACACTCACATCATAGATAACAGTATTATGTATACAAATATCAACCAGGCAGAGCACAGAGGGAGAAAAAAGGTGTATCCTTAAAGAGTTGTTTGTTTGTGTTTTTATTACAATGGCAATACAATAAAATACCTTCAAATAGACTTACTAACATGCATGCAAAACGCCTAAGAGAGAAACTTTTAAAAATACAAAGGAACAATAGACCCAATGGGAACACGTACTACCTTCTAAGAGAGAAAGGTTCATTACCACTCACTTCTCCTAAAAAGAATTTATAAATTTTATGTGACCTCAATACAAGCAACCATTAAAAAAAATAAAGAAACTAGATAAGCTGACTGTAAAGTTCATATGGAAAAATGAAACAAGCAAGAATAGCCAGGCAGTCTAAGCAGGATGTGCAGAGGGTTTCCATGTCCTCTGCTTCACCATTTGACGTCAGAGGACCAAAAACTCCACCCTTGGATTATGCTAACGCCACTGTCATGTCTTGAACATGGGTCCCCCAGGGAGGCATGAAGCTCAATTGCACACACGCATGTTTCTCTTTTCATAAATGTCCATGACTCTTCCTACAGCTTATAGAATATGTATACTTGACAACTCCATTTAACATAAATTTCTATCTTCTTCTTCTGACTCTCAGAGTGTCTGTTTATGGTTTCTGGCCAGAAGCTTCCCAGCCTGTCAGAATGGCCACCTTGTAGGCTGCAGACCTTTATGAGAAATAAAGCTCTGCTTTCCAGGTAAACAAACAAATAAATAAATAAATACGAATAGCCAGATAAAGAATAGAAAAAGAAAGGAAAAGCAAAAACATCAAGAAATAAAAAGAAAATGAATTAGAAAAAATAGCTATCCCACATTTCAAAGTGTATTGTAAAGTCTCAGTAATGAAAACAGCATAGTACTGACTAACGGACAGACATCCCAAACAATGGAATAAACTAGAAAATGAAGAAATAGACCCCATTATAATCAGAAATTCAGTAAGTTATAAAGGTGACATCTCTAATCACTAGAGGAATGGTATTGGTAAATGGTATCAGGACAACTGGAAAAGAGTTAAGTTCAATCCATGCCTCACATTTTTCCCCCAGAGTCAACTCCAAATGGATGAAAGATACAGATTTTTTTTTTTTTTTGAGAAAATAGAAGGCTGGAGTACAATGGTACAATCTTGGCTCACTGCAACCTCCACCTCCCAGGTTCAAGCGATTCATGCCTCAGCCTCCCAAGTAGCTGGGATTACAGGTGCCCGCACCACAGCTGATTAACTCTGTATTTTTAGTAGAGACGAGGTTTCTCCGTGTTGCCCAGACTGGTCTTAAACTCCTGACCTCAGGTGATCCACCCACCTCGGCCCCCTCACAGTGCTGGGATTACAGGCATGAGCCACCGTGCCTAGCCAAAATACAAGCATTTAAAAACTGAAACTTCCATCCTGGACAACATGAAAAAACTCTGTCTCCACAAGAAATACAAAAATTAACCATGCATGATGACATGTGCCTGTAATCTCAGCTGCCCAGGAGGCTGAGGCAGGAGAATCACCTGAGCCTTAGGAAGTCAAGGCTGCAGTGAGCCAAGACTGTGCCACCGCACTCCAGCCTGGGTGATAGAGCAAGACCCTGTCTCAAAAAAAAAAAAAAAAAAAAGAAAGAAAGAAAGAAAAAGAAAAGAAAAGAAGCCATAGAGGCACTAGAAGAAAATATGGGCAAATTCCTCTAGAACCTTGGGATATAGAAGGCCTTCCTTTATCCAGAATTCATACCCCAAAAAATGCTATATTCTGTCACCTAATTAAAAAAAAAACTTAGACATCCACAAAACATAAACAAAATCAAAACACAGTAATGTGGGGTGACTCACATCCCAGAGAGCCAATCTTTCCTTAACACATAAATAGCTACTAGACATGGTTAAGGAAAAAGACCAAAGTCAACAACACAGTTTTTCTTTAGATGGGCAAAGGAGATGAAGAGGCAGCTCACAGAAAAGCAGAGTCAGATGGCTCTCGAAAGAATGGATTTAAAGTGAGTGCTCCATCTCACCTTAATAAGAGAAGGCCACATTGAACCTACAGTGAAATGCCTGCGTGGCAAGGCTATGGAGAAAGACAGTCTCTCATTCTTTACCAGTGGCAGTGCATAGTGTACAGTCCTGTTGAAGGCATCTGAAAACCCTCACCACAATTATAACTATGTGTACCCTTTAACTCAATAACGCCACTTGTCGTAATTTATTGTACCAGTGTACCTACATGCATAGGAAGCGTAGCACGGTTCACAGCAGCAAAAGATTGGAAGCAAATCAAATGTCTGTAATAGAAAAGCAGTTAGATAAATTTATGATGTGTCCATAAATAGGCAACTATAAAGCTGTAAAAATGAGTGAGGACGTTCTTTATGTACTGATTTGAAAGATGTCTAAGATATACACACAGTTAAGTGAAAAGAGCAAAGTCCAAACCGGTTCGCACAGAATGCTAACTTCTGTCAGCCCTGCCACATGGGTATTTCATTAAAGTTTTAATTTGCATGTCTCTGAACCTAAGTGAGACTGAGTATCTTTTCATTCTTTCAAGGGCTGCTGCAGTTCCTTTTCTGTGAAAGGGGGAAAGAAAAAGTAAAAACATATATGTACATAGCTATACACACACATTTGCTTGTATATCATAAAGACACCCAAGAAATTAATATAAGTGGTTACTTGGGTTGGGGTTAATGGGAGCAGGGGTAGAAGTCCTGGTTTTTATAGTTTTGATTTGTGAACCAAGAAACGAATTATCTGTTCAAAAAAAAATAAACGTGAACAAACAAGTCTTTCCCTACCCCTTCCTCAGGCTCTTGCTGAACCTATCATTTTCACATGTGCCAAATATTTCTCCCAGATCCAAATCTGACCCTAGAGGGATGGGGCAGGGTCAAGGATGAAAGGGCAGCCAGGGTTGCCCATGAGACCCACGGGGATCTCTCACGTGGACGGAGGTCCTGAATGTTTGTAAAAGATGAGGTCAACAGGTGGGCAGCTATTTTTCCAAAAGAGGAGCCAACGCCTGCTTTGGAACCAAACTGACCACTGAGTCAGGGCATCTAGACAACCCAAATTCAACGACAGACTGTAGGCTCGTGAGACCAGCTGAAAAAGAGAAGCCTTCCTAGCCCAGAACATTCCCTTCCAGGCTTCAGGGCTGCAGATGGGCCCAGCCCGATCTGACCTCCCTGTCGTATTTTGAGCTTTTCCTGGGATTACAAATGGACAACTGTTCTTCTGTTTCATTCCTTTATCTCCAGTGGGAGGACAGCCTTCCCCCCTCGGGCTTTAAACATTTTCCCAGCCGCAGGGTCTCCGGCCACAGCTTTGCTTTACCTTCCTCTGCAGAAAAGCAAAAGCTGGCCAAGGCACTACAAGATGAGACAGGCACATCTGCCACACATGGAAAGAAAAAAGCACACTGGAGTTTCCAAAGCCTCCGGTCCCCGCAGGCCTGAGCGCTTGCAGCTTCTCCCTTTGATTCCTCTGATTTTATGAGCTCAGAGCACAACATGTTGGAAGTTAGCAGAGCAGCCGCCCAGGAAAGAATGTGCTCGTTCCACGGTTGAGGACTTTAAGGGACAGCACTGAGTGGCGTGGGGCACGGGCAGGGAGAGGGACGCCAGCCCTCCGCAAAGCATCCGGTTCCCACCAGCTTGGACTCCAGCCAAGTGAACTAGCTGAGTCGGTCTGGGGAGGTTCCATTCCCGGCCTTTTGTCGTGAACTGGCGACAATGCATTTGCTGTGATTGATGGAGGCCACAGATTTCAGCCCCAGCCCCAGCCTGGACTGCAGGATCCAAGTGAGCACTGACCTATGGGGGCTCAAGGCCGCAACGTGACCACAGGGAGGGCTCTGGGAGACAAGAGGCTGGAGGCTAGACTCTACTCCCTGGGCATCATGCAGAGCCCTTGCCCTCTGTCCCCCGTCCCCTTCCAATCCCTCTGCCCAAGAGAAAGTCCAGAATCCTTCCACATCCAGAATCACAGGACTGCTTTCTACAAGGCCACCTTTTCCCCCACAATTAAGGACTGCAGAAGAAACGATTATTTGGGTCTGGCTCTCGAGCTCAAACACCGAGAAAAGACGCCAGGTCCCCTGGTGCTTGTGACTCATATGCTTTTCAGGAGCGTCAAGGCACTATGATACATTTCTCCTGCCCTCCACAAAGCTGCTCAAGGGACGAGGGACTCCCATCAGCCAAGGCAAATGTACCATTGCGATCTAAAGTAGCCAGATTACACACAGAGAGGTCCTGGAAATGCCAGTTGAGAATAGGACCTTCCTTCACTCAGCCCGTTTGGCAGTCCACGGCAGGGAAGCAGCAGAACTGCAGCCTCCACAGGACATTTAGAAGCACAGTCCACAGACCAGAGAAGTGCACCTCTCCAGGAAAAAGTGTAGCCCTCTCATCTCCTACACTCCCACCCCGGCCACCTGGCTGGGAATGAACAACCCCGGCGGCAGGCAGCTCATTGCCTCTCTGAGTCCTCCTGGGCATGCCGTAGAGATCCACGACATCCTTCTTCAGGCAGAGCGGACACGTGTCTCTCCATAAGTCCCTCCCACTCACTTCAT
The DNA here is from genome assembly GCA_036589455.1 of Ateles fusciceps. Lineage (NCBI taxonomy): Eukaryota > Metazoa > Chordata > Mammalia > Primates > Atelidae > Ateles > Ateles fusciceps. The sequence goes on from JAZHEH010002229.1 coordinate 5,378,193, forward strand.
ACCTTGGATGCCTAGATGGATCCCTGTGGCAGAAGAAGACCCACTGGTGACTTGCAGACCTGGAATGTGCTGTGAGACTCCCCCCTGCCGGCTGGCCATCCTCAGCTGCATTCGCTTGCATGAGTCTGAAGGCCCCATCAGTCTCCTCATTCATGCCCATTCTTCCACTCCAGTGTTCCTATATCTTCCTGAAAGTGTGAGCTCCAGAACTCAGTCCAGGCTGGGCAAGTGGCTTATCTTATACCTGTAATCCCGGGAATTTAGGAGGCCAAAGTGGGAGGATCAATTGAGGTCAGGAGTTTGAGAACAACCTGGGCAACATAATGAGACCCCATCTCTACAAAAAAGATTAGCTGGGTATAGCAGCACACTCCTGTAATCCAAGCTACTCAGGAGGCTGAGACAGGAGGATTGCCCCCTGAGGAGTTCAAGGCTGTAGTAAACTATGATCATGTCACTGCACTCCAGCCTGAGTGTGTAACAAAGCAAGACCCTGTCTAAGAAAGAAAGAAAGAGAAAGAGAGAGAGAGAGAGAGAGGGAGGAAGGGAAAGAGAGAAAGAGAAGGAGGAAGGGAAGGAAGGAAAGAAGGAAGGGAGGGAGGGAGGGAAAGAGAGAAGGAAGGAAGGGAGGGAGGGAAAGAGAGAAGGGAGGAAGGGAGGAAGGAAGGAAGGGAGGAAAGAAGGAAGGGAGGGAGGGAGGGGGAAGGAAGGAAGGAAGGGAGGAAGGAAGACAGACACAGCACAGCCTCTGCCCCCCATCTGTCTGAGCAGCATGATGGAGAATGCAAGACCCAAGTCCGCTTCAGTCATTCACTTGTTCAACCAATTCAGTACCTGCTACATGCCAGGCTCACTATACCCTCCTAACAGTTCCACTAGCATGGTAGAGCTCAGCTGTTTCTGACGGACAAAATATATCAGCCTCATCTTCTCTGGTTTGAATCCTGGAACTCATGGCCCCTCATAAGTGACTGTGAGACCAGGCTCTGTGTGTCGAGCTGGGCTCTCATAGTTGATGGAATTATCATAGGAGTGAAGCCCCAGGAGGAGAAGAAGGTGAGTATCTGCAGGCCAGGGCTCAAGCAGCCCATGGGCTAATGTGTGCCCACCTGCCGATCTGCTGCATGGCTTTACCAGGCCTAGAAAAAAGCACCCAAGGTTCCTGCCATGACCCAGATAGTAAAACGCCAGGTATCGAATGCCTCAGTGCAGCTGCACGTCAACAGAAGCAGTACAGAGAGGCACAGTGGATAGGACTCAACATTAGCTGGAAACATAGGCAAGTGTGAACTGTGCAAGAATCCAGACCAAGTCAGAAGTCCCTGTGTCCTTGCCATTGGTGTATGAGTTATCAGTGGCTGTGTAACAAGTTAGCCCAAAACTTAGCACTCAAAACGTGAGCCTTCCTTATGTCACAGTCCTTGCGGGTCAGGAATCTGGGAGTGACTTCACTGGATGGTCCTGGCACAGGCTATCATTAGGATGTCAGCCAATGCTACTGTCATCTGAAGGCATGACTGGGGTTGGAAGATTGGCTTCTGAGATGGCCCCGTGGTCATACAGTCTGCAAGTCAATGCTAGCTGCTGGCGGGGACCATTAGCCCTCACTCCAGGGACCTGTTTGTATGGCTGCTTGAATGTCCTCATGAGGTGGCAGCTAGCATCCCCCAGAGTAAGTGTCCCGAGAGAACAAGGAGGGAAGCACCATTTCTTCTTTCTTCCTTTTTTGAGGTGGAGTTTCACTCTTTTCCCAGGCTGGAGTGCAGTGGTGCGATCTCAGCCCACTGCAACCTCCACCCACTGGGTTCAAGTGATTCTCCTGCCTCAGTCTCCTGAGAAGCTGAGCTTATAGGCACCCACTAGTATGCCTGGCTAATTTTTGTATTTTTAGTAGAGATGGGGTTTCACCTTGTAGGCCAGGCTGGTCTCAAACTCCTGACCTCAGGTGATCTGCCTGCCTCGACCTCCCACAGTGCTGGGATTACAGGTGTGAGCCACCGCGCCCAGCCGAAAGCACCACTTCTTCTATAACCCAGTCTCAGAGGTTAGAGTCGATCACCTCCAGAATGTCCTATTGGTCATGCAGTCAGCCCTATTCAGCGTGGAGCGTGGGAAGAGACTGCACAAGAGCATGGATGTCAGGAGGCAAGGCTATTGGAGTTCATCTCAGAGGCTGCCTGCCACAATGGTGGGTGCTATCAGGAGGAAGTCCCCGAGCTACAGCTGACGTTTGTGTCACCACAAACCATGGGGCCTCTACTCATCTGCACTTCCATATCGCTACGGGTTTGTTTTCTTAACTGCACCGTTATCAAGTGTGGGTCAAGGGACACATCAGCCTGTTCAGCAGAGGGGCGGAGACTTCTGACTCGTTCAGGAATAATGGGGTCAATGCTCGATTCTGCAATAGAGCAGGTAACACCACAAAGAGGGGGAAAAAAGCCACGTCTAGCCCGCCCTCAGCCCCATCCTCTGCAGAGGGCCTGTTGAGGTGCTTGTGCTTAATATAGAGACAGCGGCCAATTGTCAGAGGGGGAGGGACAGTTTAGGGTGCAATGCTCGGTACTTTTACACATATTGTCTTTCAACACAACCCCCTGGACCTTTGCCAAGGCACAGGGAGCATTGAAAGAAAGCATGAGGCAGGGCGTGGTGGCTCACGCCTGTAATCCCAGCACTTTGGGAGGCCGAGGTGGGTGGATCACCTGAAGTCAGGAGTTCGAGACCACTGTGGCCAACATGGTGAAACAACCTCGTCTCTACTGAAAATACAAAACTTAGCCTGGCGTGGTGGCGGGTGCCTGTAGTCCCAGCTACCCAGGAGGCTGAGAGAGGAGAATGGCTTGAACCTGGGAGGCAGAGGTTGCAGTGAGTCGAGATCACAGCACTGCACTCCAGCCTGGGTGACAGAGCAAGACTCCATCTCAAAAAAGTAAAATAGGCCAGGCACAGTGGCTCACGCCTGTAATCCCAGCACTTTGGAAGGCCAAGGCAGGTGGATCACAAGGTCAGGAGTTTGAGACCAGCCTGGCCAATATGGTGAAACCCCATCTCTACTAAAAATACAAAAATTAGCCAGGCATGGTGACAGGCACCTGTAATCCCAGCTACTCGGGAGGCTGAGGCAGAAGAACTGCTTGAACGCGGGAGGCGGAGGTTGTAGTGAGCCAAGATTGCACCACTGCACTCCTCCTGAGACAGAGAGAGACTCTGTCTCAAAAAAACAAAAACAAATAAATAAAAATAAACAAAAACAAGAAATAGCATGAGTGAAATTTGGAATTGTAACCCTGAAGGAAGAATAAGAATTGACTGGAGGAAGACATTGTATTTGGTAGTGAGGTATGAGCTGTTATACTTGGTGGACAGCTGTTATACTTGACCCCTTCCTTCATCAGATGGGGCTGGACGCTAGACGAGATGAGGTCAACAACAGGAAGACAGGAAGAGAGACCTCAGTGTGGCAGTGGCTAATCTCGAGGTTACATCAAAGTCAACCTACACCAGCAAGCTGGGGAACCCAGCAGCAGAGCAGAGAGTCAGGCAGCATGGCAATGAGTTCTGGAGCCCCAGCCACTGTCGAAAGCCATGTGCCACCAGGGAGAATCTCTGCATGTGCCCAGGACCCAGTCCTGCCAGGAAGAGAGAGGGCTCGGCTCCCAGAAGTTATGTGGGTGGGACTCGAGCCAGAGCCTGCTATTATTGGGCTCCACTGCCCTCGGCTGAACACAGACAACTGGAAGAGCGGAGGAAGCCCCAGGTACCATGGCCGCTGTCCCGCAGTCAGACCCGGAAGCCGCGGCAGAAAGTCAGTAGGAGCCATCTCACTTTCCCCCATCTGCAACAGCAGAAAAGGTTAGGCTGGACAATACCAGATGATGAATCTACTTTTGTATAATACTCAAAGTATGAATGGTCTTTAGAAATACCTTAACTGGTCAGGCATGGTGGCTCACACCTCTAATCCCAGCACTTTGGGAGGCCGAGGCGGGCAGATCATGAGGTCAGGAGTTCGAGACCAGCCTGACCAACATGGTAAAACCCCGTCTTTACTAAAAATACAAAATAAATTAGCCGGGCATGGTGCCACGTGCCTGTAGTCCCAGCTACTCGGGAGGCTGAGGCAGGAGAATTGCTTGAACCCGGGGGATAGGGGTTGCGGTGAGCCAAGAGTGCGCCATTGCACTCCAGCCTGGGCAACAGAGCGAGACTCTGCCTCAAAAAAAATAAAAAAGAAAGAAAGAAAAAAAAAGAAAAGGTTAAAACCAGCCAGGTTTCCCCCTCAGGAGAGGCCAGTCTCTCCACAACCAGCAAGGTGGGCTCTACAGATTTTGCTAAACAGATCCAAGAGTGACACAAAATTCTGCACACTACTCAAAATTAAAATTTTAATTTTAATGTAAACTCGGATTTTAAAATAGCATGTCACTATGGAAAGAGCCTTGAACTTGGAGTGGAAGGGGTCTGGACTGAAGTTCCAGTCTAGCTGTGTGAGTCAGTCACGTTTCTGGACCTCAAATGTCTTGACTGCATAAACAAGATAATAATAACTAGCTCACGTGGGAATATACCTGTTGGTCATCTGCAATCCAAAAAGTTTTTAATAATCATTAGTTATTTTCATTGCACTGGACTTTTAGGAGCAAGGGAGGCCCACGCATGATGGGGGCTGCAGTGCCCCACGATTGGGATCTCTGGTCTAGTATGAAGGGACTCAGAGGTCACCTAGCTTTGGTGAAGGGGCTGATGGGCCGAGACGCCAGCACGAGAACTGCCCAGGTACCACCCAGCCTGAGTACCCCTTCACAGATGGGGAATCTGGGGCCAGGTTATCCAAACTTACCCAGCCAATAGGCCCAACACCCAACATCTTTTTATCTTTTTATCACTCCATTCCTCGTTTGGCAGCTTAGTGAGTTGAAGAACTGGGCTTCTTAACTGCCAGATGTGCTGGGATTTCCCCATTCAAGAAGACACTATCTGGCCGGGCACGGTGGCTCAGGCCTGTAATCCCCAACACTTTAGGAGGATGAGGTGGGTGGATTGCCTGAGGTCAGGAGTTTGAGACCAGCCTGGTCAACATGGTGAAACCCTGTCTCTACTAAAAACACAAAAATTAGCTGGGCGTGGTGGTGGGTACCTGTAATCCCAGCTACTCAGGAGGCTGAGGCAGGAGAATCGCTTGAACCTGGGAGATGAGGTTGCAAAAAAAAATTTTTAAAGATGCTATCTGAGTCTCTGCCAAATACAATGGAGATTTAAAAAATAGAAAGAAAGAAAGAAAGAAAAAGGAAAAAAGAAGACACCATCTTCCCACTTCTGGCGCTTTGTGGAAATTCTTAAAACTAAGTTCCACTGCTGACTTACCCAGCACCCCAGACCTGCCTTCCAGCTGGCACTCACACCCCCCACAGTCCACCGAGGCTGCGCCACACAGGCTGGCCAGGGCTGGTCCCAGCGGCTCCTGCCTGTGCAGCCCCCTTGGCCTCTGTGGCATCCGGCCCTGCACCTCCCCTGAGTCGTGCCCACAGACACCTGTTCCTGCTTCCTCCAGGCACCACTCTCTTCCCACCCTCTCTGCCTTCTTGAGATCTCCTCTTCCTTTGTCAGCTTCAGCCCCTGCCAGTGTTCCCTGTCCCTGTCCTCAATCTTCCATGATTCCCCCTCACTCTACTCACTCTCAAGGACGGAGACACCTGCTTATCTCTGCAGATGGTGGCCAAGTCTCCATTGCAGCCCTGACCCAATTCCTGAGGGCTGGCCCCCAGCCCCTGGCTATGGTATCCCATGCAATGCACCTAAAACCAATGAATCCATCCTCCTCCCTCCAAACCAGCTCCTCAGGTAGCTTCTCGTGCAGGCGACGACACCGCCTCCTGTGAGTCACCTCCCTCCGCACCTCAAAGTCACCCTAGACTCCTCCTGCTCCCTCAGCCCCACATCCAATTAGCTGTGAAGTCCTGCAGGCCTTCCTTCATAATGGCTGTCATATATATTTATTTCTTTTCATTCCTGCTGTCAGCAAAGATCCTCCAAAAATACTACTTTCTCGTTGTCCTTCTCGCTGGTGAACCATGCAGAAGTGCTCTGGGTGGTGGGATGTCATTCAAGATGCCTTTTCAACTCAGGAGCCCGGCATTCCCATGCCTCCGCCATCCACCCCAGCCCACCATTCCATGCACACCTCCCACTGCCTGCCTCGACCCCTCGCCTTAGCCTGACCATCTATTCAAAAGTGCCTTTGAACGTGCTTGGCAAATGGCTGCTTATGCTTGTCCTTTCCCTAGGCAGCTAATCATAGCAGCCCTTAGCAGCCCTTCGTAGGTTTTACACACACCAAGTTCATCCTCACAACAACCCTAGGAAGCCCGTACTATGATTACTGAGCTCTGTAGATGAGGAAATGAAGACTCAGGCATAGAGAGGTTAAGTACATTGTCTAAGGCCACACAGCCAGGGAGTGATGAAGTCAACATTTCACCCTAAGTCACCTGGCTCCAGGGTCACTGAGCCAAGGGGCCCATGTTGAAAAAGCCAGCGTGTTTGTGCAGAAGGGTACCCCTTACAGCTCAATATGCTAGCATGACCAAAATTGGCGCGGTGTTACGGAAATTTTGTAGTATAATTCCTGGAGGAAAGAGTTTTCTCATTGACCTTCAGGCCTAGGGGGAGAATGATGACACATTAAGTCATCCTGCCATTAAAATTAAGTCCAATCACCCCTAATGGAATGTCACCTCCAAAATAGCCATTAAAGCCACCAGCCTAACTACCGGCAGGTCCCGCGTATATCACCATTACCCTCTTCTTCTAACAGCCATTTTGTCCGAGTCTGGGAAGGTCCCAGGAGACATAAGTATTGCTCAGATCTGCCCTATGGATGTCACCCAGAGGAGAGAAGCCTGCTGCTTTGGCGATGTCTGTATCGCAGCGTGGTTTGGAGACTTGGATGGAAGGTGAGGTCCATGTCCATAGGAGCTGCACGCTCTGACCTGCACGTGGCCAGGGCTGAGCTCTCACTGTCCTCAAGGTGAACCCAGGCTCTGTGGTGGAATGGACTTGCCTGGCTGCTGAGCAGGGCATTAGACTCCAGCCTCTGAGCTGCATGCCAGAGTTGCCATCCTCCAAAGGCAGCAGCCCCTCCCCAGGCTGTGCTCCTCCAGCAAAACATCCTGGGGGGTCCAGCTCCCTCCTAAGTCTCCCAGCCCTCAGTGAGTGTTCACTCTGCTTCCACCAAATGCTGCTAACATTTTTGGCACCAGGAGCCTTCACATACACTCTGTCATTTGCAACTCACACAATAAAATAAGAGGGTTACTTTTGTCTCCGTCTTACAGATGAGACAAGCGAGGTTTAGGGAGCTTAAGGAATGAAGTAGACATCCTGGGATGCAGGGACAGGGCTGGGCGGCGGCCCTTCCCCACCACATCATGCTCTACCTTCCCAGGCATTGCTCTTTTCATGTCTATACTTCACCCTGTAAAGCAGAATTATTCCCAATTAATAGGAGCACTGAGACTCCACCAGGCTGAAGGAAATTGCCCTAAGTGCCCATCTACCAGGTGGCAGAGCTAGATGCATGCCCGGCATTGCCCCTGAGTGCTGTGCCCTCTGCCTGCCTCACCGGGGCCCCATCCTCACCCACTGGAGGTGGAAACCCCAGCTGCCCAGCATCAGCCTCCTCTGCTGTGGCCCGAAGGACCCATCCTGCTTCTCCCCAGCCCTGCTGACCTTCCCAAGCCATAGACTCCACTTCTCCCTGGGCCCAGGGGCCTGTACATCCTCCCGTGCCCAGGTGCTGTCCTCCCCCCACATGAGATCAGCCAGGACAAAAGGTAACCTTGATGTCAAGCAAAAATCCCTGTAACAGCAGTTCACATTCACGGGGTGCTTAGTGGTGCCAAGCACCGTTTCCAGCATTCCGTGGGGATCAAATCCTCACATCCTCACGGCAATCCTATGGGAAAGGTACCATCATCACTGCATTAGCAACCAGGAAAACCACAGCAAAAGGCTAAGTCATAGAGACTGGGAAGGGTCGGGGGAAGGGGAGGTTAGGGAGAGACTGGTTAAAGAATACAAAACCACAGCTAGAGAGGAGGAGTCAGTTCCAGTGTTCTATCCCACTGCAGCATGACTGTCGGTCACAATAATATGTTCTATAGTCTCCAGTAGCTAAAACGATGAATCAAATGTTCCCAATACAAAGAAATGGTAACTGTTTGAAATGACAGATATGCATATTACCCTGATCTGATCGCTGTATGGTATATGAGTCAAAACATCACTATGTACCCCAGGAGTATGTACAATTACTATATGTCACTTAAATAATAAAATTTAAAAACATAACTTGCCACAGTAAGCCATGACTGCAGCCCAGATTCAAACCCAGACAGTCTGGCCTGAGAGCTCAGTCTTAGGCACCACCTCTCATGTAGGAAATATTATCGTGGTGCAGAGGGAAGAACAGGCTTTGGGGTCGGAATCCTAGTTTTGCTCCTTATTCTGTGACACTAAAAAGACTGAACCGCTCAGAAGATTGGCTCCCTCACGTGTGAAATCTAGGCTAATAATGGATATATCTGGTAGGATCCATGAGAATTCAACAGAATAGTGTCTAAAATGGCACCTGACATGCAGTAGATGCTGGCCATTCTTAATTTCCTGATTTCCTCTAATTGAGGAAGTCTTCAAAGGGAAGTTCCTGATACTATGGCGGTCGCTTTAGTATCAAATGCTTCAGTATCAAGGGGTTTTACTTATTTATTTTACTGAGACGGGGTCTCACTCTGTCACCCAGGCTGGAGTGCAGTGGTACGATCTCAGCTCACTGCAACCTCTGCCTCCTAGGTTCAGGTGATTCTCCTGCCTCAGCCTCCTGAGTAGCTGGGATTACAGACACACGCCACCACGCCTGGTGAATTTTTTTTTTCTTTCTATTTTCAGTAGAGAAGGGATGTCGCCATGTTGACCAGGCTGGTCTTGAACTCCTGACCTCAGGTGATCCACTGCCTCGGCCTCCCAAAGTGCTGGGATTACAGGCATGAGTCACCATATTTGGCCTAGTATCAAAGAGTTTTAACAGAGCTCATGGAATTACTCTAGAAGAAACACTTCTAATCTTTTTTCTTTTTAAAAAAATTTTTTTCCAACATGCAGAAGAGAAGAAAAATCTTGGTCTTCAAGATGGTAATTGAATTTAACCATATTTACTAATAACTATATACATAAAACTATATATGTAATAAGTAATAACTATATACATACATATATATATATATATATATATATATATATATAAGCTATAATGGTTTTTACATGATATATAAACTACCAAATAAGCCTATTTGGTCAATAGTGTGGTATTTCTACCTTGTCAGTAAGCCAACATCAAACAGTGCGTATTTGCGTCAGGAGAGAAACTGTCCTGCTCTCTGAGACGGGGTTTGTTGTCCTTGGTCCCCAGCAACCAGGAAACCGTGGGATGCTGTGAAGGGCCCCAGAAGTTTCTGCCCATCTGAGCCTAAACTGCTGAATGCAGCAACCCCAGCCACCCTGAACCCTCCAGGCCCAGCCCCTTCCGTGACCGACACAAACAAGGGTTTTTCGGATACTTGTTGGAGGGTGGATGTCACACAGCATAGCATAAGGTCAGGGTGCTGAACGGCTGTCCAGAGAGTCTGTGATGATCATTCTAATTTTTCTTCTTCTCCTTGGAAAAATCATTTAACCTCCCTAAGGCCTATTTTTATAAAAATCATTTGTGAGGTGTGAATTACATTATATATGTCTGAAAGCACAGAGTAAATGCAATCTCCCTTCCCACATGCTATTCTCTCTCCTTGGAATACACCTGTAATGTTCTTTCCTCTTCCACTTCCCCTTCTTCTAGCAAACTTCTGTGCCTCCCTTTAAGACTCAGCTTAGAAGCTGCCTCCTCCAGGAAGCCCTCCTGTACCCCAGCAGTCTGAGATGGGTACTTCCCCATAGCATTCAGGCTTGCTCCTGTCATGCCACTGTTGGTCTGTCTCTGTCATTAGACAGTGCTAGCAAGGTGGGTCTTGGCCATTTTTCTTTTGTTTTTTGAGATGGAGTCTTGTACTATCGCCCAGGCTGGAATGCAGTGGCGGGATCTCAGCTCCCAGGTTCAAGCAATTCTCCTGCCTCAGCCTCCCAAGTAGCTGGGATTACAGGTGACCACCACCACGCCCAGCTAATTTTTTGTATTTTTAGTAGAGACAGGGTTTCACCATGTTAGCCAGGCTGGTTTCCAACTCCTGACCTTGTAATTCGCCCACCTTGGCCTCCCAAAGTCCTGGGATTACAGGTGTGAACCACCATGCCCAGGTCTTGGCCATTTTTAAACCCCCAGAACCTAGGCAAGGCCTGGCGCAAGATAGATTCTCAAAAAGAGCTTGCTGAACAAATGAATCGTAAAGCTGAATTCCATAATCCAAGCCACATTTTTGCACTTACTCACAATGGCATACAGATTATGCCTCTAGAAATAAACAAGGTCAGAGGTTGTGAGATCAGAGAGTTGGGTCAGAAAGCAGGGCAGGGGCAGGAGCTTCCTCTGCCCTGACACGTGGGGCCCCAGCTCCCAACCCCACAGAATGACACAGCAACCACATAAGGGGACAGTGGCCTCCTGCCCCTTGCCAAGCTGTAAAAAGTTATGGCAAGAAACCATGCCCTAATTTCCCTCTTCAGATCATGCCAGTTTGTGGAATTTAACCACAAGAATATTGATAAGTTCCGGAACAAGGACAAAGTCGATGTCTGTCATCGGCCAGGTTCCACATGCCTGAATTGCAGAGTCATGGTGGGTCTTAAGGGTCATCTAGTCTACCCTCTGCTCTGTGTACAAATCTCTCCAAGCCAACGGTCACTCCCAGTCATGGGGTATTTCAAAATCTCCAGACTTTCAGTCGCAAGTGGAGTGGCAAAGACAAAACTCACTCCGTGATCCTTCCAATACAGGGGTGTTTCCGAGACTCAGTGAAGCCCTTAGTATACATAATGCATTGCCTTGGGAACCACGAAGAACACAGAGATGAAATGTCGTGCCTGTCTCCAAGGCTCAAGCCTCAGAAGGTGCAGAAAGGCCATATAGTCAGGGCCACAAGCTGGACATATGTGGTGGATGGAGACAGAAGCCATATGGGGACATTCTGCAGAACAGTAGACCCCCTTCCTTCAGAAACGCAGCCAAATCCAATGGTAGATTTGATTCCAAAAATCAACTGTCACAGGGGAAAATTTCACTGTGGACTGAGTATTGAATGATATAGTGAGGAAGTGTTGGCAATTTTTAGACTTGACGAGCATAACATCATCATGTCTGAAAATGCCCCTATATTTGAGAGACGCAAAATCTACTATATAGAAATAAAGTGACGTGAAACATTAAAGCAACTCAGAAAGAAATAAGTAGAGGCAGAGATCCATGAGACAACTGTGGTAAGATCTTGATAGCCATGGATTCTGGGGGGACGCATGGTTTGGGTGCATTGTGCACTCTTTCTTCTTTGGGAAGGTTTGAAAGGTTGATAATTTAGAAAAGTTGAAAATGAAAGGAAGGTGGCTCGGGGTGGAAGAAGCACTTTCAGCCGGGCCTTAGGTCGCCTCAGGAGCTCACCGATGGAAACAGACAGGAACGTCATTTGCAGGGGGCCCGGCTCATCAGAGGCCCCGGGCGGAAGGGGCTGGCTGTGGCTTGGGAGCTCAGGTTGCCCTGTGTGGGTCAGAGTTCCAAACATGGGGCCATGGCTCCCGAGGGCCACCTGTGTTGACCTGTTTCTCCAGGATGTGGTCAGCGCTGCAGATCGGCAAGCAAGGCAAAGGGCTCCACAAATACCAGTCCCTGCAGGCTGGCCGCGGGGGAGGCTGCCACACTCTTCCAGAACAACCTGCTTGTTCTTATTGTGCCAGCCCTGGCCTCGAGGGCAGTGGCGTACTCTCTTCGTCACTGGATCCACATGGTGGGTCCAGGCTCCCGAGACCAGCGCCCCTTGTGGGCGCTGATGTTTCCCTATGGGGGTGGCCCATGGCCTTCTTGGGAATACACTTCCTGTTGCCCCTGCTCTGGATTCTCCCCATCTCCAGAGGGAGCAGGTCAGAGGAGGCAACACGGGAGTGGTGGATGAGGTCCCCTGCCCAGGGAGCATCCGCCTACCACTCCCCCCTGCCCTTCCTGCCCCAAGTCTGGACCCTTCCTCCCCCTGGCACTGTCTCTGGAAGGAAGTGGGCATCCAAGGGCCTAACCTGCTGCTGCTACCCTCTCACATGGGCCTCCACCACTGCCCACCTCCCCCAGAGGCGACCGCAAGCCTCCGCTGGGACGCACTGGGGTTTCAGGGCCTGCCATAATGTCCCACCATCTCCCCCTCTGGGCCTGATTTGCCTTGGGCTTATCCAGTTTCTCTAAGATCATGGAAAAAATGAGCTCTGGTAATATCTACAGAGCAGTCTTGGCATTGACCTCTTGGGGCAATTGCCTTTGACAGCTTGAGAGTCATTCAGAAATTGCCTATGGTTCACTCGGGTGAGGTGGGTGGTTCCTCTCTTGCAAGCTTATCTTCACTTTGCAGCCCTGGTAACTAACTGCCGAGCATTGCAAAATCAGAGAGAAAATATTTACAATGAAAGTTGATCCAGAAAGACTTAGACAAGGGTCAGCGTACCTTCGGTTCAGCCTGACCTCTTCCAGATGAAGTGACTTTGGACAAGGGCTGTAATCTCTCAATGCCTTGGGGGAGAGACAGAGCCATATGATACAAAGAGCGGGAGCTTCGGAGTCTGAGAAACGAATTCCAATCCTCCCTCCCCACTCACTGGCCTGGAAATTAGGGCAACAGGGTTCATCTCAGATTACATTTCCTATCTCAGAGTATTTTGTAAATTAAAAGGGATGAACTGGAGATGATCTGTAAGGTGTAGGCACATGCCTCCTCCTCCCACACCAATGCCAAGTTCCTCATCGTTTTGTTTTGTTTTTGTTTTTTTTTTAAGATGGAGTCTCACTCCGTCACCCAGGCTGGAGTGCAGTGGCGCAATCTTGGCTCACTGCAACCTCTGCCTCCCAGGTTCAAGTGATTCTCCTGCCTCAGCCTCCCAAGTAGCTTGGATTACGGGCGCCTGCCACCATGTCCAGCTAATTTTGTACTTTCAGTAGAGATGGGGTTTTGCCATGTTGGCCAAGCTGGTCTTGAACTCCTGACCTCAGGTGATCTGCCCGCCTCAGCCTCCCAAAGTGCTGTGATTGCAGGCATGAGCCACCGTGCCTGGCACCTCATCTTTTTGATAAGGGAGTTGGAGAGGATGGCCAGCAAGGCCACTTTCGGCTCGGACCTAATGCAGTCCCAGGAAATCACGGGGCCAGTAAGTTATTCTCCTTCCTGTGTCCAGCCCCAGGCCCCAGGCCCCAGTCTCAGCCGGTTTTTAAAAACTGTCAGGACTCAAAGCGGTCCAGGCGCAGTCTGAGCCCCACATCCACTCAGCTCCCCAGTGCGGCTGCTCCATCCTCCATGGGCTTCTGTGTTCTGTGGCCCAGTGGGACTCTTCCTTTCTGATTTCCCACACTTTCTTGAGGGTCGCCAGTTAGGCAGGAGTGAATTCTAAGACTCAGGCCTTAGCCACTGTTGTGGTGGGGAGCAGAACGGACAGACTCCTCCTGCAGCCAAACACTGGGAATGAATTCACTCCTTCAACGCTGATGGCTTTGGGAACATCTGCTCCTCAATGTCCTTGCCTCTCAAATGAGAGCATGGCCCAGCCACCCTTGGGTGGTTAGGTGGGATTTTCTGCTGGAATTGTGCATCTTGGGAAAGTGTTTTGAAAAGTCTGAGACGCTGGAAAGATGGGAGGCAGGATGGAAATGCCAGTTTGAGTCTCCAAGCCAGGTCCGCAGGATGGGCCCCTCCCACTGAGTGCGTGCCTGCTGTCCTTCTCCCGGTGCCGCAACTGACCGACTCCTTCTCAGCCAGATGTTGGGGCTATTTCCACCTGTGTGCTAAACCCTCGTGGGGGTGGGGAGCATGGCCATGTTTCCATGGGAAACCACCAGGTGCTAAGTTCTCTAGCACCCTTTTATGACCTCTAGGTAGGTGGCCATATGTCCCCTTTACCTAGTATATTCTGCTTAACCAGAATAATTCTTAATAGCGCCTCCTTTCATTCTCAAACAAGTGTCCCAGCTGGCACGGGAAACAGGGGGCACTGCACCTCTAGGCCAAGCGACACCTCTACAAAGCCCGCTTCTAGGCAACCTGGTCGTTTCAGGGTGGGTCAGCCCCTTTGGACATCATGTAGCGTGGACATTATCCTCTATGTTACTTCTATAAAAGGGAATGTGGCTTTTTTCTTTTCTTTCTTTCTTTTTTTGAGACAGAGTCTTGCTCTGTAGCCCAGGCTGGAGTACAATGGCACGGTCTTGGCTCACTGCACCCTCCGCCTCCCAGGTTCAAGTGATTCTCCTGCCTCAGCATCCCAAGTAGCTGGGAATACAGGTGCCTGCCACCACGGCCAGCTAATTTTTGTATTTTTAGTAGAGACGGGGTTTCACTATGTTGGCCAGACTGGCATTGATCTCCTGACCTTGTGATCCTCCCGCCTCAGCCTCCCAAAGTGCTGGGATTATAGGCATGAGTCACCACGCCCAGCCGGGAATGTGGCTTTCAAGGGAACAGAAGATGCGAGGGCACCGGCCTTCCTCCGTGAGGACGCAGCTCGGTTTGCAGCCCCGGAGAACACCTTCTTTTATCTGCTTCTCTCCTGTTTGGTGATTTAGCCTAAAGTTTACGCCTGCCAACATCAGCATGGGGGAGGCGCCATGGCCCCCTGAACCCACAGCTGCCCCCGCAGTGGCTCCCAAGGCCATGGAGCGCTCCCGGCTGAGGAGAGGCACGTGTCAGCCAAGGACATCTATGCCCAGTAGACCGAAGCTCCTTATCCCGGGGCTGATTGTTCTCAGCTGTGATCGTACCGTGGCAAGGGAAACTTGAAAGAAGGCTCAGGATGATGTAGATAGGTGAACTGCTGATGTTTTGACATTTCTTTTCCCTTCTCAGCCAGCAATTCCATGGTTTTTCTTATGGATTGGAGAGGGAACACATGCCTGCCAGAGCACTTCCCCTGTGCAAAGTTTCTCATAAGGCTACTCCCATGACGGTGTGTCTTAGAGGCAGGTCAAGGACAGCAGCCCTTGTCCCATTTTACAGATGAGGAAACTAAAGAGGGAAAGAAATTCTGCTCCTCGGCCAGGCAAGGTGGCTCATGCTTGTAATCCCAGCACTTTGGGAGGCCAAGGCGGGCAGATCACCTGAGGTCAGGAGTTCAAGACCAGCCTGACCTACATGGAGAAACACTGTCTCTACTAAAAATGCAAAAAAAAAAAAAAAAATTAGCTGGATGTGGTGGCGCATGCCTGTAATCCCAGCTACCCCAGAGGCTGAGGCAGGAGAATCTCTGATCCTGGGAGGCAGAGGTTGCAGTGAGCCAAGATCGCACCACTGTACTCCAGCCTGGTGACAGAGTAAGACTCTGTCTCAAAAGAAAAAAAAAAGAAAAAGAAATTCTGCTCCTTAACTTGACCTAGTGAATCAGGCTTCCTTCTAGAAATAATTAAGGCTTTCATCAAATTGTATCCAAAACAGGAAGTGAAACACGGCATGTTCTCACTTAGAAGTGGGAGCTAAATGCTGGATAGAGAGGGCACACACAACAGATCATGAGACTTCAAGAATTGGAAGGCGGGGCAGCGAGGGTGGAAAAGTCTCCTGTTGGGTACAGTGTTCACCATTCAGGTGTGGGCACGCCAAACACCTAGACTCCCCTACTTCAGCGTGTTCATGCAACCGAACTGCACTTGCGCCCCCTAAATCTATAAAAATACTGTGCACGGACACGCACATTCACACACTTACACAAACTCTGCCGCTCCCCCCGGGGCCCTTACCTGGCTTCCTTCCTCTGGTTTCACTCATGATGCTTTCCTATGTCCCAGCTATAAATACGTCACACTCAAACATACCTCCTGGTTTCACTCCATTGGACAAAGAAGTGGTTACCCAGAAGCAGCCAGTGAGGGGAGAGGAGAAAGGTGGTCCACAAAAACACTTTTTGTTGTTTTCTTGCCTTTTGACGCATCCGACAGAGCGCTACTGAGGGAGGCCTGGGCCCGCCCCGTGCTCTCCGGCCTACAGAGACTCTCAGTGTCCACCAGGGCTGGAGGCTGCTTACACAAGAATACAAAAGCTTCTCGACCAGGTGTGGTGGCTCATGCCTATAATCCCAGCACGTCGGGAGGCCAAGGCAGGTGGGTCACTTGAAGTCGCAAGTTCAAGACCAGCCTGGCCAACATGGTGAAACCCAGTCTCTACTAAAAACACAAAAAATTAGCCAGGTGCAGTGGCGCATGCCTGTCCTCCCAGCTACTTGAGAGACTGAGGCAGGAGAATCGCTTGAACCTGGGAGGTGGAGGTTGCAGTGACCCGAGATCATGCCATTGCACTCCAGCCTGGGAGACAGAGCAAGACTCTCATTTTAGATCCTGCCTAAGCCACAGACTAGCGTGAGGCCCCTCATTACCGACCAGTGGTTCAGCTGTGGAAAAGCCACCTGCAGCTCTTCTGTGGGAGAATCTAGGCCAGACCCCAGAGAAGCCATCTCTTCTAACTACCATGGTCTTCAGACTCCCATTCAGAGTCAATCCTTCCTCTATTTCTCATAGACTTTTATTATTGCTATTGTTTTCAATGAAGATATACCTAGCATTGTATAACGTGGTATTATTGTTTTGAATATTAGCAGTGGTATTCATTGGGTGCTCGTTTGGATTGTGTGCCTTTATCATCACACGTGATCTTCTTAACAAACCTGGAGCGTAGGTAACGTTAGTACTACTACTATTGTCACCATCACACAGATGAGGAAACCGTGACTCAGAACGTTAAGTAACATGCCCAAAGTCACACGGCTACTAAATGACGGAGCCACAATTTAAACTCAATGTTGACTGACTCCACCATAGATCATGTATTCCAATGCTTCCCAAATGGAACACTAAACCAAGAGACGCTAATAGTTGCCATCTGACCTAAAATGGGTGGAGAGGGCAGTTCTGCATCAAATAAGTTTAAGAAATACTACATACCCAGTGGTTCTCAAACTTTTTGATTTCAGGAACCCTTTACACCCTTAAAAATTATCAAGAGTCACCACCCCCTAGAAGTTCTTGCTTGCATGCTGCCCCCGTATGAAAAAAAGAAAAAAAGAAAAAAAAATTATCAAGAGTCGGCCAGATGCAGTGACTCATGCCTGTAGTCCCAGCAACCTGGGAAGTCAAGGCTGGAGGATTGCTTGAGTCCAGGAGTTTGAGACCAACCTGAGCAACTTAGCAAGACTCCATCTCTACAAAAACATTTATAAATTAGCTGGGTGTGGTGATATGCACCTATAATCCCAGCTACTCAGGAGGCTGAGGCAGGAGGATCTTTTGAGTCTGGGAAATCAAGACTGCAGTGAGTCATGATTGCACCACCGCACTTCAGCCTGGGCAGCAGAGCAAGACCCTGTCTCAAAAAAAAAAAAAAGTCAAAATCTTCAAAGTGCTTTTGTTTATGTGGGTTATGCCTATCACAATAAAATTAAACCGGAAATTTTTTAAAATATACAATCATTCATTTTAAAATAACAATAATAAATTTGCTCCATGCTAACACTATATTTTTGTGAAAAATGACTCCGTTCCCAAAACAAAAATAACCAGTGAAAAGAGTGGCATTATTCCACATTTTGGTCCGACCCCTCAGTGTTTGGCTTAAGAGCTGGAGTTTCACTTCTTTTGAATTCAACCTGTTGCACTAACATGTACGCTCTAGAAAATCCCGGTGTGTGCTTGTGACAGAGAAAGGTTAAAGGATGCCTTAGTCTTGTTCTGAAAGTAGTCTCGACTTCACTGACCCTCCTGAAAGGATCTCAAGGACCCTTGAAACTTCTGGCCCACACGTTGAGAACTGGCATTCTACCCCTGAATTCCTTTAGAAACTCACAGCCCATATCAGCAAGGTGCAGACTCTGAGTAGTCCTGCAGGAAGGCATCTTCTATGAGGTCTAATTGAATGTGTCCCAGACTTACTGAGTGGAACTTCTTTGTTAATTGACGTACCCCATGACATCACGTGGAACGGCCTTCCAGTGCTAACCGTATGAAAGTCTCACTCATCTGCCAGCCTTCCTCCCTCAGGCTGGATGACCCTAGAGCCACTTAGGAAACACATTTTGCATTTCATGACACCAGATCTTGCCTTGTCAAGCCATCAACCCTCAGCGTTTCTTCCAGGGAAGACGCATGGCTAAGTGGAAAGACCAGGAACTTGAGGCTTGAAATCTGCATCCACCACTTAACTAATTGTGTGACACCAGGAAAGACACTGAAATGCCCTTAGTCCTTCTCATCTGTAAAATGAGAATAACACCTAATAGTGAAAGTGCCATAATCACTTTTGGTGTCGTCAGTCTAGACAGAGACCTGATCTCTACAATGTAACCAAACCACGCTTCATCCATTTCAAACGAGTCACTGGGTCTCTTTTGGCTCCTGTCATTCCTGATCATGTTTTGTCACAATTTTGTTCATTTGCTTCATGTTGTTCTTCTGTCTGAGATGCACTCCCCATCTCTCTGCCTGGAAAACTTCTACACATCCTTCAAAACCCTGATCAAAGTCCAACTCCTCTAAGAAGCCTTTTCTGACACCTCTGTCACATTTCTTAGCCTTCAGCCCTTAGCACAGACCTCCTCAAACCTCAGAGACAGTGCCTTCCTTATGGTGACCTGACTGTCTGTCCCCCACATCTCCCTCCCCCACCCCATGCCCCGAGCCCCTCAGAGTCACTCTGCCTCCTTCTGTTCCATGCACATGCAAGGTAACCCTCAAAGAGCACTCATTCAGTAGAGGATACCATTTCCTGTGGGACTAAGCCCACCAAGAACTCCTCTAGCCTTTCCTCATAATCTTCTGCATCCTCCCTCCCCATCAGTCCTGCTCCTTGCAGACTCAGGCAGGTCTTGGTCTGAAAGAGGCTCAGAGGCTGACTGTGCAGTTGCTCTCGGCTCTGCTCATCTGAATGCTGTCCTCAGGCCTGTCTGGCCTACAGTCTCAAACTAGGAACAGAGATGCATGGCAGGCAGGGGTCTGATGAGATGACAGCCACGGGACATCAATCACCAGGGCCTAGCGGTGGCAGCGTCGCCCTGGGTGCTCTTCCTTGGGAACCACTGCCTGGCTCTCAGTTCTGCCCAACATTTACCAAGGGTCTGTCTGGGACAACTCCCACCAATGGGTGCCTGTCCCACCCCACATCTCACCACTAGCAAGATCCAGGACTGAGGGTTATGCAAGGTCAGATTAGCTAGAGGACTTACTGCTGCTCTGAATTGCCCTTCAGAGCAGCCATGAGACTAGACTTACCAATTCTCTTGTAGAGAAGGCTTTGTGGTCCCGGCTCTCTCCATGGGCTTTGTACAGTTGTTCCTATTAAGTTGTTTCCACAGCCAGCTGTGGACATCACAGAGAGGCAGCCATGTTTGCTGGGAGCTCAAGGGTGACTGTGCCTGGGATCCAGGTGCTAAGCAGAACAGTGAGGAAAGACAGAACATACAGGAGGGCACCAGATGTGTTTGGATCATGTGGGGAAGAACATGAGAAGGTTAAAATCAGTTTTCTTACTCCCTATGTCATCTTTGTATGTTCTAATGCAACTTCAGGATCTGTTTGACTTACAACAAAGTAAGGATCTGTTTGCCTTACTGGACAAAGTCAAGGGAACAGGAGTAATTTGGAATTCTTATGTGCTTTCTGACCAGGTACATATGATTGATTATTCAGTATTTCAGAGAGAAGTACAAAGGATCATCATCAAGGGTTGCCCCAGTTAAATGTGAACAGAATCAAAAGTCAAAGCTTCCATCCCATACAATGCTACAGCATCACTCTGTCATTCATTCATCCATCCAGTATTTACTGAGCACCTAGTATGTGCTCCGTACTAGGTTCTGAGAGCACGGTGGTGAGGAGGGCCCACGTGGCTCCCTTCCTTCAGAGGAGGAGAGAGGCACAAACCAGATACACACACACACACACACACACACACACACACACACACACACACACGCACACACGGGAATGAGTGCTTTAAAGTTCAGGAACTATAAACAAAAGAAATGTGTTTTTTTGTTTTTGTTTTTGTTTTTTTTGAGACGGAGTCTTACTCTGCTGGCCAGACTGGAGTGCAGTGCTGTGATCTTGGCTCACTGCAACCTCCACTTCCCAACTTCAAGCAATTCTCCTGCCTCAGCCTCCCAAGTAGCTGGGATTACAGGTACCCGCCACCACACCCAGCTAATTTTTGTATTTTTAGTAGAGATGGGATTTCACCATGTTGGCCAGGCTGGTCTCAAACTCCTGACCTCGTGATCCGCCCACCTCAGCCTCCCCAAGTGCTGGAACTACAGGCGTGAGCCACCACGCCCAGCTGAAATGTAGTTATAGACATCGTTCACGAAAAGCTGGAGGGCTGTGGACTTTTCTCCAGAAGAGTAATATTTCAGCTGCATCAAGCAAGATGAGACGGTGGCAGGTAAAGGGGACTGGAGCAGGTAGGAGGAGAAGTTCTCCAGGCAAAGGGGACAGGTGCGAAGGCCTCAAGAAAGGGTGGCAAGGGCTCGTCACATGGAAGGATTGAAGAAAGGTGAGGTGGCAGGAGCGTAGCACGCAGTCATTGGCACCAACTGCACTGGGGGAGGAGAGCAAGGCTGACAGTGCAGAGCCCTGGACGCCATCCTAAGGAGTGTGATTTTTCTTCCTCCTCAGTGCAAAAGGAAGCCCTAGAGGGCACTCAGAAGAGAGTGACACATTCTGAGTTATATTTTAGGAAGTCACTTGATCGGGAAGATCAAGGATGGAATCAGAGAGACCCATCAGGAGGGCAGGAGCTGAATGAAGGGGCTGGAAGAGAAACCAGCATGTTCCGGAGAATGCTGGACGCGTGGCTCCAGGCCCCCAAAGGGGAGACCTCATACTCCCCTCCACTTGGCACGTGCAGAAGAGAGGGAATCCTCTCATGCCATACTCAGAGAGGCAGAGGCTGGCAAAAGAAATCAAGGAAAAATGCCTCTCCGGACGCATGGACCGCTGAGCCCTGCAGCACCTGGCTTTGTCCAGGGCTGAGGCAGTGGGCTGGCCTGGGCAGGAGCAGGAGCAGGAGCATGAGCAGGACAAGCCAGGGCCTTCCCCTCCTTCCACACAGCCAGCCACGGTCCTGGTGCAGGCAGCACCAGCACTTCCACAGACCCTGCCTGGAGCGCCTGGTTCCCCAGCCCAAGAAGGCAATGTGATTTGTTCCTGTGCTGACCTGTGGCCTCCCCCGTGGCCCTGTCCTAGTGCCCCAGGCACTAGCCCCCAGCTTCCCAAACCACATGTCCCAGGCTCCTTCATGCCCTGCTGCAGTCTGTACCTGGTCCCCGGGGCACCTACGCCTGCAGTGACTGCCCAAGTGGTGGATTATCAGCCCGATTCTTCCCCTCCTGCACCCTCAGCCTTACGATGGAGGTGCGCACTTCCTTACCCTTTGGCTAGAGGGTTGATTGTATAATTTGCACTGGGCATGGGTATGTGGATAGAGGGCCAGTGTGCCAGCTGTAAGCCTCAGCCTGACAAGCCTTGTGTGTTTCCATTGCTCTTTTGTATCTCTGCCATCGTCAAAAGAAGAATCTCCTGCCTGGGACCCAGGATGAACAACCATGGAGTCAGATCAGCCTGGCCAACCCCCGCAGGCCTATAGCCGGAACCTGCAGATTCACAAAACCAATGTCTGCTACTGTCTGTCCGGAGATTTCTGTAGTCGTTCATTGCTGATACACCTCTCGCCTTGCCTGCCATGTCTTTAACATGGTGAGATGTCCCAGGGCCAGGACCACACTTATTTTTTATCCTTTTTCCCAAGAGCCTAGCACAGAGCAGTGATTTAATAAATTCTCTCAAATGTAGAAAGGAAACGCACAGGTGCACAACTAAACTATCCGAGTAACTGGATCAGCCTTCCGGGGGATCCCCTGACCCAAGGGGATCATGGGAAAGACTGAAGACTACCCAGCAGGCCCCAGGAGGACATACACGCAGGCTAGGGATGGGCCAGCCCTCAAAATAGGCAAGTGAGCCAGGCAACCCCTGGGATTGTATTTCACTATCCCTCGACTGAGCTGGTGTCCTTAGCTCCCCTTTCATGTTTCAGAGACAAACAGCCCCTCTTATAGGCAATCCCTGGCAACAAGCTGGCCATTCCGTGCCCAAAACTGCCCACACCCTCTGAGGCCGGGGATTTGGGGGTGGGACTCCAGATGCACATGTTGTCTGGTGGGGTGGCAACTATTCCAAGAGGGTCGTGTAGGTCAAAAGCAAAAGGAGGCGAGAACACAAGCCAGGCCCTGCCGAGAAACAGAGGGAGGCTGGACATTTCAGCCCATCCAGACTCAGCATCTTCAGGGAGAGTGGAAAGGGTGTCAGCACTGCTCAGGAGGCTGACAGCTCCCCCACCTAGGGTCTCCCATAGTCCAGGGATCTATGGTGCAGCACATGGAACCCCTGAAAAGCACAGGCTGAGTGGGACGTAGGTGGGGAAGGTGGAACCTGCAGGTGACCAGCCATCCTCACCAGCTTCATGGAACAGGGGAACCCAAGCCCACACATCCAGGGAGTGCAGGGAGCCCGTGGCTAAGGTCAGCACAGAGCAGTGATTTAATAAATTCTCTCAAATGTAGAAAGGAACGCACAGGTGCACAGAGCAGTGATTTAATAAATTCTGTCAAATGTAGAAAGGAAACGCACAGGTGCACAACTAAACTATCCGAGTAACTGGATCAGCCCCAGCTCAGGGTGGGTGGGTGCCGACGGGTGAGGGACAGCAGGAGCTCCTTTTCCTTCCTGTGGCTTTTTGGATGTCCTGGTTTTTTTTTTTTTGTTTGTTTGTTTGTTTTTTTGGTTTGTTTTTTTTTTTTTTTTTGAGATGAGTCTCACTCTGTTGCCAGGCTGGAGTGCAGTGGCATGATCTCGGTTCACTGCAACCTCCACCTCCCTGGTTCAAGCAATTCTCCTGTCTCAACCTCCCGAGTAGCTGAGAGTACAGGCGTGTGACACCATGCCCTGCTAATTTTTGTATTTTTAGTAGAGACAGGGTTTCACCATGTTGGCCAAGATGGTTTCGATCTCTTAACCTCGTGATCCACATGCCTCAGCCTCCCAAAGTGCTAGGATTATAGACATGAGCCACTGTGCCCAGCCAGATGCCCTTTGACAAAGAGAAATATATCAGGAGATGAAGAGCTCTGCATGTTCCTGGCCCCATGGCAGCCTGGGGGTCCCCGGGAGCCGCAGGGGTTTTTTCTCTCCTGAGTTGCTTGGTGCCCCGGGCCTCTGTGGTGAGAGCACTGTGTTCTGAAATTCAAGTGGACCTTGGCAGTGAGGCAATCTTGACTGTGAGATAGCCCCACTATATTTGGAAACTAGATTAAAGGGAAGGCTTATAAATTACCTGGTCTATCCCTTGAAGGGCAACTCCAGATCTTTTAAAGGAGGTTGCGAAATAAACCTTGACAGTTTCCTCCTGGTCTGGAACTCATATCTTTTTTAAGCAAATGAACAGCACCTTGTCTAAATCACTGATCCATAAAGACACAGTTGGCTGGTCTTAGGAATTAGTCAGGTGGTTTTGGGCAATATGCTTGCCCCATCACGCTGGGACCCAGCGAGCCCCAAACACTGTCTTCTCAGCAAACATAGAAAGCCATTGCACTCAGCTAACCATCTCACACATACCCAACTGAGAAACACATACACGATCCCACACTGGAAATAGGAACAGGTCTCTTCGCATTCATTCTTGCCGTAAAGGCGACATCTACCCACAGCCCTCGCCCCTCTGTAGAAATGCATTTAGCTGTCATTACCCATGGGCATCCAGTTCCACCCATTCACCAAGATCCTTGAGGTCACGCTGAACTCAGAAAAGTATTTTCCCTTTTGTTTTGGTTGGGTTTTGATGTTGAGGTTCAGAAGCAGGGGAACTAAATAACACAACGAAGAGTAAGATCCGAGCTCTCATTCCCCAGGAGCCCATGGTCCACATGGCAGATGTTACAGGGATTAAGTCATCCACAGAAGAGTTATGAGAAAGGATATCACCCACTTTAAAAGCGGTACAATCTGTCCCGTGGGGGGCAAGCATGGTAAGTGGAAATGAAGAGAGGGTTGACATTTCGATTTAAAGCTCCAGTAACTTGCAGGTAATGCTT
The DNA here is from genome assembly GCA_036589455.1 of Ateles fusciceps. Classification (NCBI taxonomy): domain Eukaryota; kingdom Metazoa; phylum Chordata; class Mammalia; order Primates; family Atelidae; genus Ateles; species Ateles fusciceps. The sequence continues at coordinate 5,402,547 of JAZHEH010002229.1, forward strand.
CAAGGGTGTCTGGTGCACAGGAAACAAAGCGAGAAGACTGAGGGTGGAGATTAACCCCTTAGCCTCCACCACTCCTTTGGCCTTGACCTTCTTGGTTACAAAGAATGGCAGAAGGCACTACCAAAAAGAGTGGGAGAGGGATGTTTCCACATCCTGTGGCCCAAGGCTGGGCCCCGTAACAAGTAACTCACATGCAAGAACACCTTGCATGATGTATCTGTTCCTAATGTCTTCCATGTAATGAAACAAATACGCATTGAGCATTTAATCTGATCAGAAATAAGTACTGAGTTCCCCCTGTGAGGCTTAGTCCAGTTCATCAAATGCTGATGAGTGGGACAAGATACACCCAGATAAACTAAGCGCAGTGCAATCAGAGACAGCAGACCTGAAGAGCAAAGGGAAATTGGAGACGAACTGACCAGGGGGATCTGGGGCAGGTGGCTCAGCCTCTTGCCCTCAGTTTGTTCATCTCTCAATTAAGAAATCTAAATTAGGATGGGTGTGGTGGCTCATGTCTGTAATCCCAGTACTTTGGGAAGCCGAGATGGGAAGATCACTTGAAACCGGGGAATTCGGGACCAGCCTGGGCAACATTGCAAGACCTCACCTACACAAAAAACAAAAATTACCCAGGTGTGGCAGCATGCACCTATAGTCCCAGCTACTCAGAGGCTGAGGTGGGAGGATCACTTGAGCCCAGGAGTTCAAGGCTACAGTGAGCCATGATCACACTACTGCACTCTAGCCTGGGCAACAGAGGGAGAACTTAGCTCTAGAGAAAGAGAAATCCAAGTCCCATCTAGCCATAGAATACCATGGTTCTGAATACCCTAAGCTGGCTGGTAAACAAAAGCTTACATGTACAGGTTGTGAAGCCCTGGCCCACTCGTGGCCTCCTTGAAGGCCTGAGATGCAGTGCTGCGGAGGGTCAGCTCCAGGTCAGACTCTTGGGAGGATTTCCTAGAAGGGATGAGTGGGTTTAAGACAGCAAAGAAGGAGGAAGGCATATGACATGGTTTGGCTATGTCCCCCACCCAAATCTTGAATTGTAGCTCCCATAATTCCCAAGTGTTGTGGGAGGAACCCAGTGGAAGGTAATTGAATCATGAGGCTAGGTCTTTCCCATGCTGTTCTTGTGATAGTGAATAAGTCTCATGAGATCTGATGGTTTTATAAAGGGGAGTTCCCTCGCACAAGCTCTGTTGCCTGCCGCCATGCAAGATGTGCCTTTCTCCTCCTTTGCTTTCCGCCATGATTGTGAGGCCTCCCCCAGCCATACGGAACTTTAAGTCCACTAAACATCTTTTCCTTTATAAATTACCTAGCCTCAGGTATGTTTTATTAACAGTATGAGAACAGACTAACACAGCTACCTGTCAGAAAGAACCCCTGGTGGCGCAGGGGTGAGAGGAAGGAGATCTGCTGGGGGAGAAAAGAACTGAAGGAGGAGAGGGAACATACGTAAGAAGAGGAACTAAAAAGAACCCTCTAAAAGTCCTGGGCTCTGACTAAACCATGCAACACAAACCAGAATAAGTCACTACCTGGCTTATCCTTAACCAAACCCAAGTTTACCCAACTCTGCCAAAGATGACTTGGAAAAATGCCTTTTCCTTGGGCCTTGTTTTATCTGATGCTCATGACAATATTGCAAGGTGAAGCAGGGATTATTCACCCATCTTACAGATGGGCAACTCTGACCCATGGCAGCCAGGGGCTGGCCCACAGTTGGCAGCTGATGGTAGCATGGTCCTTATACCACCTGCTTCCTGCCACATGACCCCAAAGCCCCTTTTTGAACTAAATCCAAAAATACAGATTTCTCTGAGTCTTCGTATTTTCTGAAACTACTGAACGAAGACATCAAAATACTCTCCAAACAAAACTGTCCTTTCATCCGTTTCTGAGACCTTCTATAGAGAAGACCACCAGATGGCCCTTTGCCTGTGGGTAGGGGCAAGCACCCCGAGGTCAGCTAGAAAAAAAAATCAATCCAAGGAGGTCAGCCCTCCACCAGTCTAGAATTCCCACTGTTTAAATGTCTTTTTCGAACCCAGGGTATAAAATAAATTAGGACTGCAGGAATGTTAAACTTCAAGGTAGAATTTTATATACACACACCTACAGCTGAAACTTTTTGCTTGAGAACTACATACACATTGTAGATGTATCAGTGAACCTTCTAGGGAAGACTCAGAGTCAGGCTGTGGATCAAAAGGGACTTTGAAGAGCATCTCATCCACATGACCCCTGCATTTTGGGAAGGAGAAAGCTGAGGCTCAGGAAAGTCAAATGACTCCGCCAAGGTCACAGAGCCGCCAGCCAGTGAATCGGTCGCCTGCCTATTCCAAACTCCAGACCATGCCTTTCCCTTGTGAGGGGTGAAAAGAGTCGACTCTGACGGCTCTGCTGCACTTCCTCTGAGGACAACAGGTGCACAAGGCACACACACTCATCAGGCGAGTCATCGCTGCCATCAGTATCCTAACGGTGAAATGCCTCAGGCTGTGGCACGGCACAAGGGCTGCTGGCGTATTCACACAGTCAGACAGGACAAGCAAGGACTGGAGGGATGTGGTGGAAAGGGGGCAGAGGAGAGATGGCCCACGCAAGAGGCTCCCCGTGAAAAGACTGAAGATGGGTGTGAGCAAAGGCACACTGGCCAGAGGAGGCTCCATGTGATAAGAGCTATTCCATTGGAATAGACAGAATCAGCTGAGCACGACTGTGTGACTGCTCTATGATTCCATTCCTGCAGTTCTCAAAAATAGGCAAAACTAATACAAGGCAATCAAGGTCAGAAGAGTGACAGCCTTAGGGTGAGGACGGTGCTGTTCGTGCAGGAAAGCATGGAGAGACTTCCTTTTTTTTTTTTTTTTGAGATGGCGTCTTGCTCTGTTGCCCAGGCTGGAGTGCAACGGTGTGGTCTCAGCTCACTGCAACCTCCGCCTCCCGGATTCAAGTGATTCTTCTGCCTCAGCCTCCTGAGTAGCTGGGATTACAGGCATGTGCCACCACGCCCGGCTAATTTTTGTATTTTTAGTACAGATGGGGTTTCACCATGTTGGTCAGGCTGGTCTCAAACTTCTGATCTCGTGATCTGCCTGCCTTGGCCTCCCAAAGTGCTGGGATTACAGGCATGAGTCACTGCCCCGGCCTGCATGGAGAGACTTTCTGGGATGATGGAAATGTTCTCTGTCTGAATCTGGGAAGTGATTGCATAGGTGGATGCAATCGTGAAAATTTATTGAACTGTACATTTCAGATTTGCACATTTCATTGTGCATGAGTTGTGCCTCAAAAAAATCTGGTGGGAAAAAAATCAAGAATGGATCAAATAGGCTATGTTAGGAGGTAGTGACTTCTCTGCTCCTAGAAGCATTCAGACCTAGGTTCTGTGACTGTTCAGTGTGGCCACGATTTGAGCAACAGGGGATGGGGCTGCAGGCTGTACCACTTTCAAGGACCTCAGTAGTCCTGGGATCCTGAGGGCTGGCAAGGAAGCCGCATCCTCACACAGCTCCTGCTGACGTCTGCCCAGGCTGGGTCTCTCCCCCGTGGTTTCCTGGGGACCATAAGTGCTGCCGCTGTCCTGTATAGAGGGCTTCCTCTGTGCCCTCCTCCAATCACACACACAACGTGGGTCCAGGCAGTGCCTCCAGACCCACTCCTATCCCTTGCCCAGCCTCTTGCTTGACCCTTCCCCAGACCCACGATGTGCTCCAAGCCTCCTCTCGGTGTTGCAGACCTTCCCTTGCTCTGTGGCCCTCCTTTGCCCAGGAAAGCGATGGTGGTTCCCAGCTCTGGACCCCATAGCCCAGGCCAGCCCACACTTGCCCAAACTCAGTGCTTGGCAGCCCCCCCTTCCCTTACACATCCTGGGCTCCCAAGCCCCCAGCCTCAGCCAGAGCTCACTCCCTGTGTCTGAAGGCTCTGTGTGTCTGAGATGAGTCCCAAGCTAGGCTGGCCTGACACCTTCCCACAGGAGTCCCCCCTGTGTGTCCCGACAGGAGCTCACACACCCAGTCCCATACCTGCAGGACAGAATTCTCTCGACAGCCTGTGGCCCCTCGTGTGGACATGCTTACTTAAACATGGCATTAGATGCCACTCACCCATCCCATTTCTGCATCAGAACCAGCTGGTTCAATGTCCTTGTCCCAAAACGGAATCCTATACACTTCTTCGCTCAATTTGATGACATAAGTAAACACGGACTCAAAGCGTTTAGCTCCAAGGTTGTTCAGCGTGAGGAATTGACTGTGATCAAGGATTTATCCATCATGAAGTTGAAGTGGAAGGACTCTCAAAGAACAAACATGGCAACAGCAATAAATCAGGAGTTACAGAAATAACAGCAGACACGTAAGTCCTTCCAGGAGGCTGCCTCCAGGAGCTAGGTAAGACAAGACTCCAGGACTCCCTTCTGAGTACCTCCCAGCAGGCACACCCATGTCAATCTGCTCTGTCAGTCCTCACCTGAAGAGGAAGACTTAAATTCCCACTCATCAAATGGGAAGACTGAGGTCACACAGGCTAGCACATGGCTGATCTGGGGTGCCAGAGAAAAATCAATCGTGCCAGCCCAAAACCGTTTCACAATGCTGCTGGAGAGACACCCAAGAGCAACTACCACTGTGCTTAACACTTACTCAGTGACTACTTTGGCTAGGCAGTATTCTATGGCTCTTTGTAAGTACCATCCTACACTGTACGTATTAATACATTCAATGCTCACAGCAACCTTCTCAGGATAACACTATTATCGTCTGGCATTTTACATCCAAAAAAATCAGGCCCCCGAGAGGTTATGCAAGCACAGGGTCATATAGCTGATGAAAAAGATGCTATTTTTTTTCTTATTTGTTGTTTCTTGCCAGCGTCTACCACTAGAACAAGGGCAAAGGTTGAGTGCCATTTCTCCAGTGCCCAGCTGAGTTCATGGCACATCGTAGATGTTCAGTAAATATCTATTGAATGAATGCCTGACTGGGCCAGGACTTGAACCCAGTAGTCTGGTTCAGAACTAAGCTCGTACACAGTCAAATAACAGTGCAATGTCAAATATTGATCTGGGAAAATAATACAAGTGTTGCACAAGGTAGCGAGAAAATTGCAGTTGGGTATAAGGAAGACCGGGAGGGCTATGATACTAGGGTGAGTTGGTGAGAAAGATCTGAAATCTTCTTATCTAGAACTCGTTCAGACTAATCAACGTCAAAGTGGCCTCTTCACACCCCTCCCCACATAGAGGACACATAAAAACTCTGTCAGGGAAGAGCAAAAGGGGTTAAAGTATTAGCCGGCCAGGGTTCCTACAGGGCGAGATGAGCCCTAGTTTTCTAAGAGCCCTGGGGCAGATGGTTTACTCCATTGCTCTGGCTCCTGCCTTCTGGGCTGCTGACTCAAACCCTCTCAGGTGTGAAGGGGCAGCCCATAGCCATCCCCTGAGCTATGCATCAGTTCCTCTGCCTGGGATCCCTTAAAGAAACTCACCCCTTTGGCGGTAATCCCACCACACAGCTGGCAAATTTCAGGTCTTAGAGCTAGCGGTCTCCCCCTCAAGGTGAGAAGCCTTGAGCTCTGCGGCTCCAAGATCCAGAAGCAGAAGCTTGGGCAGGACTTCCCCTCCCTCACCTGCAAGGAGGAGATACCTGAAACCAGTGCCTTGCAGCCTGCAGTGAGCAGACACATCTCCTGGTCTTTTGCTAAAAAGTGGATTCTGACTCAGTCCATATGAGATGGGCCTGAAATTGGACATTTATAACAGACTTCCAGGGGATGCCCTGCTGCTGCTTCCTGGGTCACACTCTGAGAAACCAGACTGGAAATAATGCCACTTTTATTTGTTGGTTTTCTTCCAAATCTCTTCTTCAACTAATCTTAAGAAAGGACATAGTTATAAATATGTACAAAGACTGCATACCCACGAGGGTGCTTATTAGGGTGTTCACTCTTTCATTTTAGGGCCTACTGTGTGCCAGGAGCAGGGATTAATGTGGACAAATTGTCCTTGTCCTTCTGGAATCTACAGTCTACACGGGAGACAGTTAAATGAGCAATCCTGTTATAAGCAGAATTTTCGATGCCGCAAAAGAAGTAGCACTCGAATATAAATTTCCTCAGCAAGGCAATTTACTTCTATAGAAGAGTGTGGCTCACAGATGGAACAATGGCGAGTGCACACCTGGACAAGGAGGGGAAGGGGTACTTATGCCTGACAGAGGCCACCCCTACTGCTGTGTTGTTTTCCTATTGGCTAGGGTTAGACCGCACGGTCTAGTCTGATTCCAATTGGCTATTTTAAAGGGAGCAGGGGTACGAGCAGGAGTGATGGGGTGGGTAGTTTGGCAGGAAGGACGGTTATGGGCAGGTCAGAACGGGTAAGCAGGGGTCAGAGCAGGTGACCGGAGCAGGTGACTGGGATGAGTCAGGACATAGCAGGGGACCACGGACAGATATGAACTACCAATTAGAACTTGTGGAAAAGGTTGTTTACTGAAACTACAAGGAAGTTAAACTTTAAAACAGAGAATTAAAGAATAAGAGAGCTGAACATACTGACATACTGATTCTTTGAAGAGAAACCTGCGGTTCAGTACAGCTAACAATCCCAATGCAGGATGGGCAGTGTGGAGGCCAGGTGCCCCAGAGACTGACGGAAGACTTCCTGGAGGAAGTGACACTTGAGCTGGATGACTGGAAAGAATGTGTTGTGGATCCCTGGCCCAAGACTCTCCAGCTGTTCCTACCAATGCCCGCCAGCCCTTCTCCGTCAGGCTTCCCGACTATTTTTGTCATTTGTCATGGCCCACTTGGAAATAATATTTATAGGAGATAAATGGGGGAGACAGCTCACAGCCAGAGGGCTGAACAGATCACCAACCCAACACACACCCCTAACCACTGTGGCACCCAGTTGGGAGCCTCCACTCCAAACCCACTCAGACATGCCTGTCCTAAGAGGCACACTGCACAGTTCACGTGGAGAGCGCTTGATGATTTTCGAATCACTTTCACTAGGTTTTCTCATATGAGTCTCACAACCAGGGCACACATTATGGACCCCGTGTTATTGGTGAGGAAAAAAAAAAAAAGATGAGCTGTGAAATGACTCAGCAGGGCCCACGGTGAGTCAGCACCAGAGCTAGGTGGGTGAGTCTACAGAAGGACAACCAGGTCTCAAAACAGGCCAAGCTGCATTGCCACAAATTTTTAAAAGAAGAAAAACGATGATGTGGAGGTACCACCCTTCCCGGAAAAAAAATCAACAACAACCGTCTGTTTCTCTTAAATGCCCTGGATTCCTCCCATCTCTGCATTTCAGTGGGTTGTTCACTGATATCTGTATGTTGGCTGCTACTGCCCCTAAGATTCTGAGAACTCCTGGTAAGTCTCCTCCACCGTGAAAAGCTTGCTTTTCCTCAATATAGAAAAAGCCCTGTAAACGGAGCAGTCCACAGTTCAGGAAGACTCGGTGACATAACCTAGAAATAGTTGACTCTAAGCAAGTAGAAGCAATTGCAGATTCAGGATACACACCAGACTTTTCCACAGCTGCGTCAACAATAGCTATAGGAAAGAAATCAAGACAGTACAAGAGGCTTTGGCCACAGATCCCAGGTACCGAAATCAGCCAAGCTTTGGAAGGAAGCCACTTCAAATGTTCATGTTCAAATAATGCTGCAATATTTCTTTGTTTCCACTGAGGTTTCCACTGAATAACAGCTGTCAACAACTCAGGAAGACAGTGGTTTGGTCCAAGTCTTTCTTCTTTGTAAGTGTTCTTTTATAAACATTATATTGCTCTTTTCAGCAAGGGCAATATAAAGGCATGTACAATTATTCCAAAGGGGCCACATATGTCCACATGTGTTCATGGCTTTATTTAGTGTCTACATCTGAGAGGTGAAACAAAAGTCCTATATATTTTTAAAAAGTGTTCTTGGCTGGGAGCAGTGGCTCACGCCTGTAATCCCAGGACTTTGGGAGAGCGAGACGGGAGGATCACCTAAGGTCAGGAGTTCAAGACCAGCCTGACCAACATGGAGAAAACCTCATGTCTACTAAAAATACAAAATTAGCTGGGCATGGTGGTGCATGTAATCCCAGCTACCTGGGAGGCTGAGGCAGAAGAATCGCTTGAACCTGGGAAGCAGAGGTTGCAATGAGCCAAGATTGCGCCATTGAACTTCAGCCTGGGTAACAAGAGCGAAACTCCGTCTCAAAAAAAAAGAAAGTGTTCTTAAATATATTGTTGAAGGAGGAGGTCCTGGAAACACTCTCCTATCTGCTAGAAGGCTCCTCCAGTCTTAACAAAATTTTGATAGAAGAAATGGTGGTCAGCAGAAGCTGTAGTAAGTGGGGGAAGGGAAGTTGGTGTTTAGTGGGTTAGCGTTCAGTTTGAAAAAATGAGAACATTCTGGAGATGGAAGGTGGTGATGGTTACGTGGATGGACTCAATGTTCCAGAACGATACACTTGAAAATGGTTAAAATGGTCAATTTATTGCTATGGATATTTCGCCATAATAAAAAGCATGCCCAAAACAAGTTTTGATAAAATTTTTAAAAAGTATCATCATGCTGAAAAGAATCTAGGAGATTTAAAAAGTTTATTATAATATTCTGCTTCATGTTTAACAATCGCCTATGTGGTCTGGGCATGGTGGCTCACGCCTGTAATCCCAACACTTTGGGAGGCTAAAGTGGGAGGATCACTTCAGCCCAGGAATTTGAGACCAGTCTGGGCAACATAGTGAGACCTCGTCTCTACAAAAACGGTATGAAAATTAGCCAAGCATCGTGGCCCATGCCTGCAATCTTAGTTACTTGGAGGCTGAGGCAGGACAGTCAAGACTGCAGCTATGATTGTGCCACTGCACTTCAACCTGGGAGAGCCTGTGAGGTCCTGTCTCTAGGAAAAAACAAAGGAAAGGAATCAAGAACTCTGCATTCAGAGTACCTGATCTGCTGTGCACACTCAGGAGTCGTGGACATCCGGGACTGCTGGGTCCCCATGCCCGTCCCCAGCCAGGCCTGCACCTGAGCCATGCCCTTGCAGCTGCTGTGCTCTGCTTCCTGGACTGCCCACAGGGCACTGCAGGCATGTTCTCCCCCGGCCCTCTCATCTGGACAGCTGCATCCATCACAAAGGGTTCAAGTGACCGAACCTATGAGATCACAGGAAAAAGTCAAGAACCCACTCTTCTAACTTTTTGCTCAGCTAGCCAAAGTTTTTGGTGCTGTCAGTCAACTGATTCCAGGCAAATGTCTTCTAGGTTACAACATGCAGCCCAACTCACCAGCATCTTGAGACAGCTCCATGCTTGGCTGTCAGGCTGGACAGTGGTCAAGGGCACAGTTGCGGGGTACATCGTCTCTCACCTCCTGTCCAGAAGGAGTGTCCTGTGGGACGGACCAGGAGGTGCACCTTGTGATGGATGTTGAAACAACAAACCCAGACATTGCTGGAAGGACCTCTGCTTTCTAGTTCTGAAATTGTTTTTAATTTTCCTCCATTAAAACAGTTCCTCCAAAGTTAGTTTTCCATGGATAAGATGTGTTGTCTTCCCAATGCCTTGCCCAGAGGCAAACCCCAAAACGAGAATACCTACAGCTTGTGGATTGCCTACCAAGGGCCAGACCCCCACTATCGCATCTCTTGTAACTTTTCTAAGAGCCCTGCAGGAGTTTTTATCCCACTTGAGGGATAAGGGAAATGAGGTTCAGAGATGTCACATAACTTTCCCCAGCTCACACAGCCAGTGAGTGGCGAATCAGACTCAACCCTAGATCCGCCTCCCTCCAAAACCACACTGCCTCTGAAAAGAAACACAAATCTTTGGGAACTCCACACCACACAATTCACACCGATGTTGAGTTCAGCTGTGACATCTGGATATTTGCAAAACTCTGGGTCGGTGTTTGGAATGTTCTATTTTCAGAACAGAGGCAGTCCCAGATGCGAACCACCTCGCAGCCCCCTGTGGAGTGGCTGCCACCTAGGAAGCCTCAGGAATGATGTGTAGTCACAGAACTCAATGTTGAATGCTATTGGTGTGAGTTGCCTGGATGTAGCCCATTCAGTAATTCAGCATCAGAATGGTAACAAGCCACATGAAAGAGATCAGCATGTGCTGTGCAAGGCTGCTTGACAGAGCACGGCAACACCACGATATCAGGTTTTCCCCTAAAATTAGAGCCTCCATACGGTACTAATAACACTGTCTGGGCTTCAGGCAAAGAACTGACGGGTTGGCAGCATCCGTTTACAGAATACATTCCCACCACTTACCTGGAAAATCCCATTCACATCCATCACCCAGGCTCTGGCCAGCCCCCTCCGTGTGAAGCGAATCCGAGATGAGAGAAGGTACCTCTGATGGGGTGGAGGAGGACAGATCGATCCGCGCAGGGTCTGCACACACCCCAGTGACGGAGGAAGGGCAGTCCTTCCAGAGGGCGGGTGAGAAGCAATACCTAGAACACTGATGGAGGCCCTTGTCTGTTCCAGGAAGATGGAGCTCAAGGGGTCCCGGGCCCCTTTCTCTCGAATTCAGGCAAACAAATGCTCCCCAACCCCAGCTGACAAGAATCGACTCCAACCTCGTGGCCTTGTTTGTAAGCCCTCCCCACACACTACGCAGGGGCAAGCGAGCCTAATCAGGCAAAAGAAACGACCTGGGAAGATGTGGTTCTGGAAAATATTTCCAATTAGTTCAGAGGTTCTTCGACTTCATCATGCATCGGAACCCCCTGGCAGGCTTCTGAAAACACATGTTGTGGGCCCCAGCCCCAGGGTCTCTGATTCAGTAGGTATTGGGTGGAGAATTTGCATCTCTGAGTTCCCAGGTGATGCTGATGATGCTGGCCCAAGGGCCACACTTGGAGAACCACCTGTCTAATTATTTAAAGTGAGTGATCTAAGGCATGAGAACATTGCTCTGAATAACAAGGATATTAATATGGCATGCCTCCCATGTGCCAGACACCTTACTGCCTTGGATATGTACAACCCCCTTGCCAAGCAGGAATTAGTATCTCTGCTTCACAGACCAGAATGCTGGGGCTCAGGAGTTGAGTGACCTGCCCAACACTGCACAGCTCATGACTAGAGGAGCCAAGATTTTTTTTTTTTTTTTGAGACGGAGTCTTGCTCTGTCACCCAGGCTGGAGTATAGTGTCGCGATCTCCATTCACTGCAACCTCAGCCTGCCAGGTTCAAGCACTTCTCCTGCCTCAGCCTCCTGAGTAGCTGGGATTACAGGTACCTGCCACCATGCCCAGCTAATTTTTTGTATTTTTAGCAGAGATGGGGATTTCACTATGTTGGCCAGACTGGTCTTGAACTCCTGACCTCATGATCTGCCCGCCTCGGCTTCCCAAAGTGCTGGGATTACAGATGGGAGCCAACGCGCCCAGCCAGAGCCGAGATTTTAACTGAGGTCAGGATGACTAGGCGCTTCCTTCTTTCCACCTCCTTTCGCATCTCATCTGGTGACCCTGGAGCACGGGAGGGGATTCACAAAAACCCTGTGTTCTGACAACAGCAAGTGCCATGCAAGCCGACTGAAAACCCAGCCCATGGACAGGCCGGCCACCTTTGGGGCTATGATGCCCACAGGCACTTCAGGTCCCTAAGTACAAACAGAGGCTGCAGACTCTGAGCTGGCCTGGCAGAGAATCAGGTGACGGGTGGACCCTTGAGTTACACCTGTCCTCAAAGAGCAATGGTGCCTTCCATTTGAGTGGCATTAGAGCAGACGGTCCTCACCTCCCAGTGTGGGAGGAAAGTGGAGTCAGCTAGAGACAAGGCAGGCACTCCAGAGGCAGAAGTATTGTGTTGCCTATGGCCCTGCCAGCGCACAGGAGGAGAGGAAGGGAAAAGCAGCCACCACGCACTCAGCACCTATTGTAAGCCAGACTACTCCTCATACCAACCGTCTGCTTTAGGAATCAGGAAGCTGTGATCAGACAGGTTAAGTAACTTTCCCCAGGAGGCACAGCGAGCAAGAAACTGGGAGATGGGACTTGAACTCAGGTCTCCCAGAAGACTATATCTGTGCCCACCCTCTGACAGGCCTAACAAAATCTCGGGTTCAGAGCAGATCCTAAAAGCCTTCCAGTCCAGTTCCCTGGTTAGACTCATGAGACAGCCACCATGTGTCTGCCCAGACACAACCAGCACAAACAGAAAGGTCCACTCCTCTCTGCTGGGTCACCTGCTGACATTCTCCTTCTGCCTTAACATTCTCTCTGAACAAGAAAGAACATTTCCAACACCCTAACACCTTCCCAGTGAGGAGTTTAGCAAGGGCAGGGCTGCTCCCCCAATCCACATGATTTTGAGGTTGATGTAACCAAGACACAGCAAAAAACCTCCATCCTTTCTCACCAGCTCCACTTGCTGGGGCAGGAGGGGGCTGCCTTCAGCCCAGAAGGAGGGCTTTCCGAGACACCTGTGCCACAGGTAACCTGAGCTGGAACCTCAGTTCCACATAACTTGTACCTGGGGATTTTGTGCCTCCCAGAGTCATAAAACATGGATTCAGGCAGAGCCACATGCAAACAGTCACGCCAGCACCTCCGAGCGCAGCACGAGTGCAGGATGACAACCTACCCCACTGGGAAAGCAGGCACCATCCTCGCACAGGCACCGCTTGGCCTCCAGGCCTGCCTCTGGGTTGCACCATCTCAGCCACGTCTTTTCACGGATAAGCCTCTGAAGTCTCTCCCACTCCCACGCCCAGAGTTTTAGCTCCCTAAGGTCCATAATCAGAAAAGCCCTTAAGGGCAAATTGGATTCACATTGGGCTCAGCCCAAGGGCCTCAAACAGTTCCTAGAGGGAATATGCAGCCAGGCAGCAGAATCCTGAATCTTTTTCTGCTTTGGGGTGCAGAGAGAGCCTCCTCTCTTACATTCCAAAGCAGTCCATCGGTCCAGGACACATGGCGTTGTCACACTTCCCAGCAATGACCTTCCGATCTGAATTTCTGCCAGACTAAACACCCGGGTACCAGCGCATGATGGGGAAGCCGCTGTTTACTGAGGCTGCTATCTCCTACCATTTAGTGTTGCGTCTTGCTTTGTTTCATAACAAGATGTTGTGTGTCTCAATGTAAATACAATCAGAGGCAGCATATGGCTTGCAAAGCCCCATTTACAACTATTAGCGTGCACCAGCTTTCTGCTCAGCTACGCTCCATGCTGCCACGGTGCAGAATCGTGGGGGTCTGCCTTCTCCTTGGCCTCAATCTGTCTGCCTAGGCTCCCTCTGATGCTAATGAGAAGGAAGCATGTGGGTCCCGGGGGAGACCAAGTCCCAGCATGTGGTGCTCAACGAAGTCAAGCAATTGTCCAAAGTGAAATATTGAATTGAAATGAACCTGCTGTTTCTGCAGGAAGATGTTTTCTGGGCTACAGCAGTTTCAAAATGCAATCCAACACAAACATCTGTGAAACCAGAGAAACGGGGGATCCTTGAGAACAATCGCATTACAGCACAATTTCAATACATTCTGAATGCGTTTTTAGACATACCTAATTTCACCGGGCTCGAAGCTCAATTTATGGAGGGGGATCGATGACTCACGGGTGTCGTTATAGTGAGGAGTTTTCATTGTGAGAGCCTTCCAACTTTTTCAAAATGTGGGGATTTCACCAGGGTGATCTGGGCCAGCCCTCATCTTGCCACGCTGGGCGTGGAAATCCTACTGATGACCCTTCTGTTACATGGACACCCACAAAAATGCTGCATGGGCTTTATCATCGACTCATACATTCACTTTTTGAAAATTTTTGTCTGTATGCTCATTCTATATGGGAATGTCGATCTCATTCTGGGTCTCTTTTTCAGATCCTCTGGAGAAAGAAACTCAGACCTCTTCTCTATACCTTTTGCCCTATGTCTTTGGGAAAGGAGAAAACTACTACTGGGGCAGCCACAGTCAGCCAGGAGAGAATCACTGTCAGCCAGGAGAGAATCAGGGATCCAGGTGAAGTTAGCAGGTGGAGGGGAACTGATAGAGCACAGGGTCTGGGGGGGGGGAAGGCACAGCAAATAGGAAGTGAGATCAAGAACATGGGGAGCGAAGATAAGATCAAACACGGCTTAGATCCAAGACAGAGCCCCCAGAGTTCAACGCAGCCTGAGACAGTGCCTAGGCAGAGGCTTCTCAGAGAGATGACTTCGGCTGTTCGCATTCATGTACTATAACCTTATGCCAACCACAAAAGGATATTCTTTGTCTGGGCCAACTGACCGCACAACCTTTACTCCAACTCAGCACCACTTCAGGAAACAACCAGAACAGAAACGACCCATGGAGCCGGCCATGCCTCTTAAAAGCGCCCTTCTGTCCAAGAAGGGTGCCTCTTCAGAACCCCTGGAGCAAGGGTAAGTCTGCTACCAGAAGGTAAAAAGAGGACCCCCGAAGTGGGAATTCTTCACCGGAGTCTTGCTCTGTATGAGTAGTCAGCACACTAGGAGACGCAGGCAAAAGGGACTCGTCCCCTGAGCCCTATGGTTTAGACAGCGCCACAATCACAAATGAAAAATAAATGTAATTTCATGAATGCTCATAGAGATCCCTCAGTCACTTGGGATCCAGTGCTCATAACCCAAACATCCACTCTTGTAATTAACCATGAAAACCCTTCTCCGTGGCTTCCCCATATTTTTTGCCTTATGTCTCTGCGGGGGAGGGGTAAGGAAAAGCCGCTGCCTCCAGGTGCCATGAAGGTCTGGGGGCTGCACTATGGCTGCTGATGTCGGAGGGGGCAGTGTTTTGGAGTGGGAGATGATTTGAGTTGCTGACTAACATGGGTGAGAGAAAAGACAAATTCGCATGTCCTTTACCCTCCGATGCCATGAATGAACAGATTCTTACATAACGAATGATCATTTCCCAGTGGAGCAGCTCATCGATTTCCCCGCCTCTCTTCCTGCTCTGTCTCCTGTTCCAGGAGATACTGAAGAAGTAATGTGGTATTTGCAACAATGGTACATGGTAGCTGAGGAACGTCATGCAACATTGCACAGTTCCTGTTACTCTTAAGCCAGTATCTACGTCAGGCTGCATGCACCGTGCGTGATGTAAAACAGAGCTGCTTTTGGTTGGCAGCTGGTTGGAAGTTGGATGGTAGAAATGTGAAGTGTGACTTACGAAAGTAATAAGATTCACTTCATTTACAGAAAATCCAATTAAAAATTCAGTTTTATTTAAAGAATTTTTATTTACCATCTTTGTAAGTATTAATTATAATTTGTAATTTTGCCTTTGACTTTTCATCTGAATGTTACGAGAAAAAATGAACTTCTTTGAAAATAGATATGAGAAAATGCTTCTTTGATGTTTTCATATGTATTTTCTCATTTTTGATGAAAATATATTCAAATTTTACGTACTTTAAATACATTTACATTTTTAAAATCCTTCAGCTCATTGCCATCAATAGAACAAAATTATGTAAAAATGTTCATTGTAATGACAGAATCTGTGCTCACGATAACATTAAGGCAAAAAATTAAGGAAGTAAATATGTGATCGTTACAAATTATGAGTATTTTGTTAGTGACTCAAACAAAACAAAACTTAAACATGTATGGTAATAATTGATTCAGTCATTTCTTATATCTGCCAACTTTGGGTCATGTAAACACTAGCTTTATCTATTTTTCAATTTTGTCTTTATGCATATATTTTTTTAAGTATGAGAACAAACTGTATTTTTTCTAACTCTTTGTAGGCTTGATTTATATTTCTGAATATTTGGGCAAACGAGGGACTTTCTTTGCACTCCTGCCCCGGGCTCTGCCTATGTTAGAGGAGACCCTTCAGTACGAAGAGGATGAGGCCACACACACTTATGAACATGGAGGGTGGGCAGTATCCATTTCCCTTTAAGTAACCACCTCTAGATGACTTCAAAACACCTTCCGCTTTTGTTTACAGAAATTTCTTTTGGCCTTTGTAGGAGCTTTTCTCAAGAGTCTTGTGTACCCAGCACGTAGCTCAGTGCCTGACACAAAGCCGTTCAATCAGCATTTGCTGACCGGCTGTACCTGACAAGCCTCCCCAGCTACTGTAGCTTCCACTCTCCCATTCATTACACATGGGAAGAGAATGTGACACCTCAACGGATTGTGGCTGAAGTCTGGATGGTTTCATCAACAGCTGGATATCCCCCAAAAGAAGTTATTGAATTGGATTTCATTCATAGGTCACCATTCGACAATAACCGTAAACTGTCGCCATCACCCTCAAACGCAGGGGTGCTATCGCTCCAGAAACAGGGGCCTGAACATCTTATTATTATATCCCTTAGATGGCATGCGTCACCAGGCACCAAAGCCCACAGCCTTTCTTTTGTTTCTGGAAGAAAAAAGAACTGCCGTGGGAACTGAGCTGCTGTATCTGTGAATGCTTCACAGCAAGAGAAAGTGAAGAGGTGTGTGGGGTAGCAGAAGGCCACATGACATCCCAGGCTGGGGGAACAGCAGCTGAGCTTCACGTCACAAAGGGATGCATTTTCCAGCCAGCCACACCCACCCACCAAGATGCCGGGTTGCAAAACACTCAGATTCATCTGGAAGCAATAGCGCCACCAAAGATCATTTTCACTACGTCATACAACAGGTCAGACCACCTTTTTCTTATCTGCACATAACAGATTCATTTCTCCCAAATAGCAGGTATAGTATTGTCTTTGCCCTGGGGGGTAGTTCTTCTCAACGTTTTACACAAAATGGCCCAGGTATAAAATAATATTTCTGTGGCATGGAAGGGTAAATGGGAGGCTGCTGCTCAAAGCTGGTGATTGGCCCAGGACTCCCAGCTGCCGCTGGCCCCAAGGAGGTGGGAGGCACAGAATTCTGGCACAGCTGAAATGCATTTGGCACAGGCCTCAGCCCACACGTTGGGAAGCCTTGCTACAAGACGATGCCTTTCCTAATGCAGTTCCAGAAAGGAGCTGGGAGAGGTCCTTTATAATCCTAGGTGCAGCACTCACCAAGGGAAGGGGATGAAGAAAGACCTGCTGAACACTGTGTGAAGTGGCTGTGCCTTCAATGTCATGGCCAAAGCACAGCCTTGCCCACTTGAAGAAACAGGATCCACCTTAGGAAGATGAGAGAGGTCCTCAGAGACTTTACTCCTGGTTTCCTCTTCTTGTACCCACCAAGGAAGAGCTCCCTGCCCTACTTTGGGATCTTGTATTCCTGGTGGGCTCCTCAGATTCTCCCCTCACCCGAACAGAGAGGGCCCCCAGCAGTGATGTTCCCTGCTCCTTTGGCCAAGCTTCCAGTCGCTCAAGATGCTGCCTCAATAGCATTTATATGTTTAGCCTTTTATCTCTACAATAAAAGGATTTTTCAGGGAATGGGGGCGCACATCTGTAGTCCCAGCTATGCTGGAGGCTGAAGCAGGAGGATTGCTTAATGCTGATCAGGTGACCACACTAAGATCGGCATCACTGTGGTGACCTCCCGGGAGCCAGGAACCGCCAGGTTCTCTAATGGGGGGTGAACAGGCCCTGGATCAGAAACGGAACAGGTCAAAACTCACAAGTCCATCAATAAAGGGATCGTGCCTGTGAGTAGCTGCTGCACCCCAGCCTGGGCAACGTAGCAAGACCCCATGTGTAAAAGACAGAATAAAATGATATTTTTCTAGGAACCACAGTATCAGTAAGTAGGAAGCGCCTTGCTGCTGTTGGAAACCGGAGTCAGTATGACATTGGTAGAATTAATGAGGTGGGCACTCCTGGAATCACTCAAAGCCTTCTAGCGTGACCCCAAAGGTAACCTATTTGGAAAGGTTGATTAAATTGTTCCTCCAAGCAAATCTGGTGAGGACAAAATTAAAAGAATGCCTGAAAAGCATTTTTTAAATTTTGGTTAAAAGTCCGTGGCACACAGTGTATGAGACACCCAGAGAAGAACATTTAACAACCCCTGCGTGCTACAGAACCATTCGTGTAAGGGTCACGTGATAATCAGTAATGGCCATTACTTTCTGGATGTGTCCTGTATCTTTAAAATCAACAACTCAAAATTTGGAAAGAAAAATAAATGCCTGTGCTGAAAATACTATTCAGAAACAGAAAAATATTTTATGTATGAACTAAAATTTGTACTCACCAAACAAAATATTACACCTTGCAATTCCCACTCTGCTTCCATGTGTTAAATTTTTAACATAAACAAAATCTTCAAGCAGTGATACAGAATGACAGAATTGAGGTAGTTCAGCTTTACGTTTTTGCCTTCACAATGACAAGCTATCATTCTTCCTTCTGAATCCAAAGAAATTTTTATGTCTTTTGAAAAATATTCTGTTGATGTACAAAGCATCTGTGTGTATGTATGTCTACACACATATACATGCACACACATCACCTCTTAAAATATTGTTAAATGTTCAGCAGGTTGCTTACGTCCTTTAACACTGTGCATTGGAGATTGTATCATAGGTACTGTATTGTACTATGTGTCAGTTTATATAAATCTACCTTATTTTTGTTGGCCATTGAATAATATTCTATTAAATTGATACACCATTTTTTAAAGGAACGTGTTGTACGCAGGGACTGAAGTCATAAGCTACACCCACAGTCAGAATGAATGCTTCCAGTTCATTACAAATTCACTCCCAAAATGAAACACGGTTCTGGATACGTGTTGGGGGAAACCAACCTGCATACCTGGGCATTCTCCAAATTACTTTCTGCAAAGATTACAATTCCTTATTAAAGAAGACATTTAAAATTGCTAAGACGCTTACTTGTTTTATTGCAACTCAACAGTAACTGTACCAATTGTTTAGAACTTAGAGCAAAAGTTTTTTGCACAAGGATGACTTTTATCACGGATATTATCTAACACTGCCTGGGCTTGGTGGTAATAAAAAGTCGACTCAGTATTTGGTTAATTTTACTCTTGTTTGAAAATTCTCTGCAGAAAATGCATCCTGTTATTGCCTGCCCGAGGGAAGACCACTCCCCCGGCTCTGGCTTAGCATGCCTGCTAAACATTGTATCACTGGAATGCATTCTCCTTGTCTAAAATACAGGCTCTCACTCTGTCTTCAGTCAGCTCCCTGTTTTGAAATGAGGTAACCAAATGATGGAGAGCTCTTTTTCTGTAACAAATCCTAAGCTTTTTCCCTACTCTAGCACCAGCCACTTGGCATAAAGGTTATAGGCTCTGGAAGGCAAAAGAGAAAATCATGTCAATGACTTTCCAGCTCTTAGCCCCAGTGTCCAGCACTGGGATGGTGGCCGCATGCCCTCACTGAGCCAAGAGCTTTGTCTTAATAATTTCATTTAATCCTATGAAACCTGGAAAGGAGATGGAAGAGTATTAATTCGCATCCCCAATTTTCAGGTGAGAAAATTAAGGCTCAGAGAGATGAAGTAAATTGCCCACAGCCTCACAGCTAGCGAGGGATAGCATCCTGATTTATACTCAGCCTACTTAGCCCTGAACCTCCAGCCGAGACCACTCAGCGTAGTAGGTGAAGCATTAAATTCCTAACATTCTAGAATGAACACGGTGACAAGTTTCTTAGATGTTCTCCCTTGCTTGAAAGATAAGAGCAGCAGAACAGTACTAAGACCCCGGCAAGAAAAGTGGCTTTTATTTCTCTCTTCATGCCACCCAGCATGAAGAATGCATGCAGAAGAGGACCATGACAAGGGCCACTTTACTGCAGCCACTCAGGGGTGGCTATTTCGTGTGCATCCTTGTCACAAACATTGTCTGGCACCTTGCATGTGTCAAGTACCACGCCAGGTGCCGCAGCAGGAACTTGGTCTACGACCTCCTATTCTGCATGGGGCCAGTCAAGGAAAATGTCACCATAACGAAATATTGTCACTAGAAGGAAGCACGTCGCCCAGCCTGTGTGGCTTTTTTTTTTTTTTTTTTTGAAATGGATTCTTGCTTTTGTGGCCCAGGCTGGAGTGCAATGGCGCGATCTCGGCTCCCTGCAACCTCCGCCTCCCAGGTTCCAGCCATTTTCCTGCCTCAGCCTCTCAAATAGCTGGGATTACAGGCGTCTGCCACCACACCCGACTAATTTTTTGTATTTTTAGTAGAGACAGGGTTTCATCATGTTGGCCAGACTGGTCTCGAACTCCTGACCTCATGATCCACCCACCTCCGTCTCCCAAAGCACTGGGATTACAGGCGTGAGCCACCGCGCCCAGCCCAGCCTGTGTCTTAAAGAACTAGCATTCTATGTGGAAAAATGTCTGGTTGATCCTAGGAGCTGGGGAGACAAGAATGAACGTCATCCAACCACATGCTTCCTCCCTGAGAATCCATTTGCCAGCAAAGGATACACAAGGCCAAGTGTATCCTTGGGATTGGCTAGCCTGGTGGCCTGGGTGTGGGTCCTGGCCTAACCCTTATATTTCTTCAGCTGTTTTCCCCAAAAGCACAGCCAACTCCAGAAAGGCTGGCCACTTCCTAAGTACAGAACCATACATTTCTGAAGCCCTCTGGTGGATCAGGCACTCAGATTTCCCAGACCAGCACCGCGGCCACTGCTTCCATCGCTCCCTGGACACTCGTATAGTCTGGTGTTTGGAACTTTGAGCTTTGGAACATCAGACCCGTTTCCCGTCCTAAAGAAAAAGTCACATAGGAAAAACGAGACCGTTGCCCAGATAAATGTAGGCAAAATAAAATAATTTTTAAAAAAACACCTTGAGTCTGAGAAGGTAGGAAGAAACCAAGCTAAGATTCAAACCGAGGTCTTCCAGCTCCACAACTCCTGTTTATTCTACCTGTTTCTTTTCCTGCATAGCATCTTCTTGATCAATTTCTCAACTACTGATAAAACCCATGTCATGGCTTCAATGGCACTGCCCCAGAGAATGTGAAAATCTGTTGGTCTGGTATTTCATGGCTTTCCTTAAAAAAAAAAAAAAAAAAAAAAAAAGGAGAGGAATGCCGGGTACGGTGGCTCATGCCTGTAATCCCAGCACTTTGGGAGGCTGAGGTGGGCAGATCACGAGGTCAAGAGATAGAGACCATCCTGGCCAACCTGGTGAAACCCCATCTCTACTGAAAATACAAAAATTAGCCAGGCGTGGTGGCGCACACCTGTAGTCCCAGCTGCTCGGGAGGCTGAGACAGGAGAATCGCTTGAACTGGGAGGCGAAGTTTGCAGTGGAGGTTGCACCACTGCACTCCAGTCTGGCCACAGACTGAGACTCCATCTCAGAAAAGAAGTGGGACAGCGGTTTTGGCAGAGATCTTGGTAGATGCCAGACGCTGTACTGAGTGCTTTCTACACTTTCTCCTTTAATTTTCATGAGAGCCTCATGAGGTAGGACTATTATTTGGTTCTATTTGGGAGGTTACTAGAATTCTGAAATTGCCTTTGCTTTTCTCTGGGTGCCAAATCACTGAACCGCTGAACCGGACTCTGGTAATGCTAGTATCTGGAGCTAATGAGTAACCTCATCACTGAAGTCTGAGCGGCTGGAAGAAGTGCTGGGAGGAGACGTATGTCCCGGCCCAGCAAAAACGCTTGTGGTTGGCAAATCATGCAGGATCTTTATGATGGGAGATTTAATTTCCCTGTATGCATTTTTCTTATTTAAAAAACAAGTTTCAGCACTGAATGGCCCATCACAGCAGCAAGGTCTGCATGTTGTGCTGACATCTGGAAATACTTAGTGGTATTACAAACAAATAGTTAAAGAGTTCACCCAGATAATCACATACAAATTTGACTGTAACCCAGATTCATAGTAGTGCATATCAAGAGTGAATGAGTGTTAGGTTCCTGACTGCCTTCTTCTCCTCCAGAGCTGACACAGATGTCGTTAGTTCAGGTTCCTGAGCCTGAAGCAGGCTGGGGGGGTCCTGGGTTTGTTTCCTGCTGGCAGACTCCATGGAACCCAGCAGAAATGAGCCACAGGAGCCCAGGCTAGGCAGGGCCCTGAAGGAGACAAGGTGTGACCCAGACAGAATGGACAGAATGGGGGAAGCTCGGTCTAGGGTATGAGAGCGAGTGTGGGTCAATGGGCAGGGACACAGGGGAAACAAGGGGTCAGGACCGATGGACAGCACCAAGCACTAGGGCTCAGGGCCAGGCCATTAGCAAGAGCTCAGTGGCTGGGTCATCAGAAACACAGCAAGCCACAGTCAGGACACAGGCTGAGAACACGATGCTAAGGTTAAGGCCCTTCCTGGCAGGTGCTTATGGAGTGGGGCTGTCAAACCCACCAAATGCAGACCCAGGTGGGGCTGGGTGTGTATACACAGTCCCCTGCCCCTCGCCACTCCCTGCTGGGCCTTCTTCTCTGCTGTGGCTGTCACGCGTCTCCTCCCAGCACCCTCCTAGGCTGCCTTCTCCTGTATTTCCAAAGCCACTCTGTGTGTGCAGACCCCTTGCCTCCAGAGGCCCCGGCTTTGTTTCAAGAATCATTCGCTCCCTGCTCCAGTTCCCCCCAACGCGCCTGGCCTGCCGTTTCTATTGTGAACAGAGCTCTCAGAGCCTTTCAGGGACTCCTGTTGCCATCACCAAACTGCTGGCCAAAGAACGCACTGGCAAACAAAGTACGAGCCCCTTCTCTTCCAGCCCCGCCCTCCGCCCCGCCCCGCCCTAACTTGGAGTTGCTCTCTAGTGTCAGAGACCTTAGTTTGCAGAAAGAATGCTAGGAGAATATACTGGGCTACTGGATACACACTCATGCAATCCCTTAACTACAAAACGAACCTTCTATTCTTCCACAAACTTCCTGATAGATTTATTACAGACTCAGCAATTAACACCACTGTCCACACAGCGCTAGAAACCCAAGAACTACCCCAAACTCCTCCTCCCTCGCTTCTCCCCATAGCCAAACATACACCAAGTCCAGTGATTTTTTTTTTTTTTTTTTAGATGGTGTCTCACTCTGTCGCCCAGGCTGGAGTGCAAAGGCGCAATCTTGGCTCACTGCAACCTCCACCTCTCAGGTTCAAGCAATTCTCCTGCCTCAGCCTCCTGAGTAGCTGTGACTACAGGCGCGTGCCACCACACCCAGCTAATTTTTTGTATTTTTTAGTAGAGACGGGGTTTTACAATGTTAACCAGGATGGTCTCGATCTCCAGACCTCGTGATCCACCCACCTCGGCCTCCCAAAGTGCTGGGATTATAGGCGTGAACCACCACGCCCTGCCAATTTTTTTGATTCTAAAAACTTCTCACAGTTGTGCCCTCCTGGCTACCTGGGCTCCACCATGTCTCACGTAGCAATGACAGTAGCCTCAAAGTTGGACTTCCGGCCTCTAAGTGCTTCCAGGGCAGTCTTCCTAAAATATGAACTGGATGCTGAGCTTCTCTCCTTGGAAGACTTCATTGATCTCCCATGGGAGATGGATGGCATTTGCCCCTCATCAGAAATCCAAGGCCTTGGGAGACGTCGAGTCCTTTATCTCCTCCAACCTCTTGTTTCTCGCTGGTTTAGATCAGAGGGATTTAACCAGGACTTGTAAATAGGCTGCAGAGTCCATCAAGATCTACCAAGATGGCTGGGCAGGGTGGCTCACACCTGTAATCCCAGCACTTTGGGAAATCGAGGTGGGTGGATCACAAGGTCAGAAGATCAACACCACCCTGGCCAACATGGTGAAACCCTGTCTCTACTAAAAATATTTTTTAAATTAGCCAGGAGTGACGGCATATGCCTGTAATCTCAGCTACTCGGGAGGCTGAGGCAGAAGAATCGCTTGAACCCAGGAGGTGGAGGTTGTAGTGAGCCGAGATCACGCCACTGCACGCCAGCCTGGGTGACAGAGGGAGACTCCATCTCAAAAAAAAAAAGATCTACCGAGATCATGTGCACAATGCCAGGCATATGTGTTGTGTGTGCCAGAAAGTGAGAGACTCCCAGTAGCATTCAAATGGCTCTCAAGAGTCCATGGCCCAAACACAATGTAAGAATCCTTCACGTGCTAGGCCCGGCTCGTCTCCACACATCATATATTAGAAGTTTTCAAACATTTAACTATTAGCCACAGTAAGAATTGTTTTCTTGGAGACGATCTCACTCTGTCACCCAAGCTGGAGTATGGCAGGGCAATCATAGTTCACTGCAGCCTCGAACCCCAGGGCTCAAGTGATCCTTTTGCCTCAGCCTCCAAAATAGCTAGGGCTACAGGTAGGCACCACTATGCCCAGCTAATTTTTTAATTTTTTGTAGTGATGGGGTCTTGCTATGTAGCCCAAGCTGGTCTTGAACTCCTGGACTCAAGAATCCTCCTGCCTCAGCCTCCCAAAATGTTGGGATTACAGGCGTGAGCCACCACGCTTGGCCAGAAACAGATTATCTTTCTATGTAAGACAGAACCAAATTTTCACAAAAGAGTTCTTATTCTTACTACACTGGATATACTCTGACCCTTCCTAGTTATTTTTTTAACGCTGACCGTGACCCATGAAACTGATTTGACAACCCACCCACTCATGATTCCAGCCTCCAGTTTGAAAGAGAGGTTTTGATGCTGTATTTTCTTTATGATTCTGGGTTATCTGGTGTGCTCTTGATTCTTTCTGGCTTCACAAGTGGATTATGAGTTGCAACTGAATTGTAAGTTCCTTAAGGGCAGGGACGGTAATTTATACATTTTCAATATTGCTTGTAGCACATAGTGGCCACATTAGAAATGTTTTGATTCACTGAAACAAGAAAACAGCTGGAAGAAAATGTGGGAAAGCCCTGAAACAAAGGCTCCTTGGGGCAGAACCTGCCAACTATTTATGCATGGCGATGTAAAAATAATTATTTGATGAATGAGAATTCACTGTTTGCACCGGGGGAGGCAATGGGCAGAGTCTGTGTAGTGCTGGTTCAGTGCAACCACAGCTTACATGAATCGATTTTCTAGGACGGGAGATACACAGGCCGGTGTAGTAGGAAATACATTGGCCTATGAATAGCTCGGCAAAAGTAAAGGATGTACTGTTTCGTGTATTTTTTAGCCACGGGAGGAAATAAAAACCAAATTATTATTGAAATAAAGGTGCTGCTTTAAGAGTTAGAACCGGAAATACCATTTGACCCAGCAGTCCCATTGCTTACCTTGCTTACCACAGGGTAAGGAAGTAACTTTTTTATTATTGAATCTGTCAGTTGGTCTATAAGAATTTGCTGCTCTCTGCTGTTGGTGCCCTACCGGGCAGAGGACTGGGGGACTGTGTGCCTCCTCCTCTCCACAGCGTAAGAAACCAGTAGACATGAAAAAAGTCACAGATCCAAATGATGAAGGGTTAAACTGGTGGTGTGCACTGAAGAGAAACGTTCCGGAAGGGAGACCTCACACTCTAAGGTGAATTCTTTATTCTGACCCAAAGCTAAAGTGCTGATATTGTCTTGGCATAAACAATACCACAGGAAAGCCGGGGGCTGGGTCAGCTAGAGGGCCTTTGTCAAGCACAGTCCTGCTTCCAAGAGTAGAGAGGCTGCCCTGAGCTGGCTTGTGTGTGGGGTGGAGACGATACTGGATGGGATGTCACTGTGGCCTCCAGCCATCACAGCCCTCAAAGGCCCCACCTTTGAGGGGGGAGCACCTTCCCTTTCCCCGCACAAATGCCCAGCGAGAGTGTTAATGCGCTGGGCCGCTCCTCCTCCTGACTGCCCCACTGCAAGCACCAATCCCATCACACACAGACCAGAAGGCAAGTTCCATCCACAACCTCGTTCTGCTCATCTCCGAAGTGAGAAAACAATTTCTGCCCTTTGTGGTTGTGGTCAGAGGATGAATTTGAGACCTGTGTATTCAGGACCCACAGCACAGTATGCACGAAATTAATGGTGGTGGCTAACGCTTTATATTTTATTCCCTTCATTGATGGACTTATGTAATATTCCTGTGTTTGCCTCTCTGGCCTGCCAAAGAGCGTAAGGGCTTAGAGGAAAGGAGATAGAGCTAAAAAAAAAATAAGCCCTTCTATGGTCTGAGTGTTTGTCCCCTCCAAAACTCCTGTTGAAATGTAAGCCCAATGTGGCAGTACTGAGAGGTGGGGCCTTTAAGCGGTGTCCTCATGACTGAATTGATCTATTCATGAATTAATGGATTAGTGGGTTATTGGGTTATCATGGGAGTAGAACTGGCAGCTTTAAGAAGAGGAAGAGAGACCTGAGCTAGCGCATTCATGGAGCCCCTTAACATGTGATACCCTGCACACCTCATCCTCTGCAAAGTCCCCAACAGCAAGAAGACCCTCACTAGATATGGCCCCTGGACCTGAGACTCCCCAGCCTCCAGAACTATAAGAAACAAATTCCTTTAAAAAAAAAAAAAAAAAGTATGTGTTACCCAATTTCAGGTATTCTGATAGAAGCAACAGAAAATGGAATAAGACAAGCCCAACCCTGCAATGCCCAGCACAATAGCACACACTTGTGTATGCCAGCTCCCAGGCAACAGCGGCAATGGCAGGAATAAAAATAGCCCAGGCCCCCAGGATCAGCATTTCATTTTTCAAGTGGAATTTGGCTGAGGCGACAGCATGCTGCACCTCCTTTACCAAACAACATTCCCTTCTCCCACCTCCCCTCCCCCACCCCTCACTCACCACTTGGAATTTAGGGTGATTCACCTGGGCCCCAAAGCCATCACCCCCCACCCCAGAGGGCAGCAAAGGGACAAGCCACAGGGAGGATCCCTTGTTCACATCCCCCCTGGATGTCCTCTTCAGAGGCAAACTTGCATTCTACGTTCTCAAATCCAAAAGCACGAGAACAGGAGGAAACCTTTGGCTGGGCATTTCTTAATCAAACAAAGTAAACTCCGCTACAAGCAGCTTCAAATCTGCCTTCTGGGGGAGCCGTTCTCTGACTTTCACATGCTCTCCGGAGACCCATGCTTTGGGAAGGAGATTTAACATTCCCACCCTACAGTAAACACACTCTTCAATTGCAATGCAGCAAAAATGGCCACATAGCGGCCATGATAAACCCATGACCCTTTGTACAAACACAGGCTTCTCTCTCTTCTCACCATGGCCTGTGAATCATAATAGACTTCCCTTGGGTTTTGGGAAGTTGTGTTTTTTTGTTTTGTTTTGTTTTGTTTCCAATACATTTAAGTGCCAACCACTCCCTCCCCGTTGATATTTGTATTATGGACAACCTTGTGCCTTTCAGTATAAATAATCCAATCTCAACACACGGCTACCAACTTGCCCCATCTCTAGGAAAAGCTGAAGTTGATCGTCCTCGCTGCCTTGGCGTGAGAACACAGGGCCAGGGGCCTCCGATCTCCTGCCCATTCTCCATATGAAAGAGGGAGTGAGAGAGGAAGACACGGGGCCTTCTCCAAAACACAGCCGGGCACTGCCTGCTGGTGCCCACCAAAGCCGTTCTGTTGTTCCTCCGTGGCAGCAGCATGTCTACCTGGGCATTTGGCCTCCCAGAAGCAATACCGCCTTCTCAGCCTCCTTTGCCACCGGATGTGGCCATGTGAGCCAGGGCTAGGGAGCGGGGGAGTAAGCCGAAGTGTCCAGTGGTGCACTTGGCATTTCTTCTTTTGTCCCCCTTCCTTCCTGCTGCCTGAAATGTGGGTGTCACCATCTCCGACCATGAGGAAGAGGAATGACTGGTTCTTTAACAAGGACAGAGCTGTGAATCTGGGGACTCCAGGCCCCTGGGGACTTAGTGGATCACTTCCTTCTGGACTTGGTTTATGTGAGAGAAATAAACTCCCATCTTGTTTAAGCCATACTTACACTGCGCCATTTGTATCTTGGAATTGAGGACCCACCCCCCTACCCTGCTTCCCCCACCTTGCCTCCTTTACGGGTGTCCAGGCTAGACTGTCCCCCAGTAGTGATCGGCCTATGGAATTGAGGGCCCCCACCTGCCCCCACCTTGCCTCCTTACAACAATTCTGTCCGAAGACAAAGTCACCACTGAAGGTGGTTAGATTTGGGCAGGTCTATCCATGAGAACCCGTCTACAAAGCCATTCCTCATAGTTAGAACCAAAAAGTACCAGTCATCACCAAGCAGCCTTACGATGGTTTTCAGAAAAGCAGACCCAGGTCCATCCCTTCATCTGTCAATTATTTCGTGAGTGAGGACTCTGCGGCGCCACTGGACCTAGATCCGCAGACCCAGTTGGAAACAGACTGGGCCCTGGCCTCGCGGGGAATGCTCACAATCCTGCAGAGAACCAGCAGCTGCAAAAAAGGTGAAGGATGCGTGATCAGGGCAGCATGAGGTACCCTGGGTGCATGGCTGGAGCTCCGCCTGGCCAGGGAGCGTGTCCTTTGACGTGTGAGCTGAGACTTGAAGGGAACTTACAAGGATATCCACTCATCCTGCCCTTAGCAGACTCATTCTCACAAGAGGATAAATGGCTAGGGCTGGCTGAGGGGGAGATATGCACAGGAGCTGGGAGGCAGAGGTGGAGGGGCTTGGGGGAGGGGGCTCACTAAGGCTTACGTACCACCACTGTCCGCTAAGTCACCTCCAGTACCATCAGCCACAGCTGGCCTGGCATCACCTCTGGCTTCCACTCATTCTCACCTTCAGCTTCAGTCACACCTGCACCTGGTTCAGTCCAAGTGCTGGACCAGGTTCAGGTGCAGCTCTGTGGTGGAGGGCACCAGTGTGGTGGGGACAGAGATGGCCACTGTGTCCCCGCAGGTGCCACTTTCCCCTGTTCCCTCCTCCCCACAACTCGCCCTGCTGACCTACAGAGACCTCGGGCCAAACACCTGGATCAAAGGCAACAGCCCTCCACAGAGGTCTTCACCAGCTCCCCCAAGGTGGTCCCAAGTGAACGCTTGCCTCTGACCCCACACAGTGCCCTCCCAGATTTCACTTCCCAGCTCCTCCCACGATGGGGCAAGGATGCACCTTCTAGTCAATCTCTATTCCTTTAGCTTCATAACCATTCTACTTTTCTTGGTCAGACTCTAACTCATCCAAATATCAACGCCGTGCCATTTCAAGGAAGGCTATAGAGCTGTTCCAGGTTACCGGACATGCAAATACAATGACCAGCATTGGGACATTTGGTGAAATGTGAATCCAGACTTTATGTTAGATAACAAGATTGGATGTGGTTATGTAAGAGAAAAGTCCTTATTCCTAGGAGTGGCTAAAGTATTTAAGGGTGAAGAGCCATCATATCTGCCTCTTAATCTCAAACTATTCAGCAAAAAATAGGAAATATATCTTTATCTGAGAGAGAAAGCAAAACACTCATTTGTAAACTCACAGGAAAGATACACAGGTGGGCCTTTACTATTCTTGCAACTTTTCCAAGGTGTGAATTTTCTTTCAAAATAAGAAAGCAAAGAAAGAAATGTAAAGATTAAAAAGCGTAGGAGAATGGGAGGCGGACAGAGGCAGGCTGGGAGGTGCTGAAAGAAGAGCTCGGAACTCCTAGTCACCGCGGCCGATCACTCCGGGGGGAGCAGTCTAGCCTGGACACCCCGAAAGGCTGGGGGAAGGAGCTACATGGTGTCCTCTGGCTCTGGGCCTCAGCCTCCCCCGTGTCAACAGCCACCTTCCTAACTTTGTTTGCCCTGCTATTTATAGAGTGATCATTTTTCTGCATAAAGCCCCGAAATAGAAATGTTGAAAGAGCAGCTGGTGCCTCACGGGAACCTAATAAAACGTCTGTTTCCAAACAGGCCTGCTTCTCTCTGTCATAAATATTCTGTAGTTCTTACACTCTGGCTCTGTAATAGCAGGTGCATTTGCATGAAAACAGGATTCAGTTTATTAAGAATTTACCCCTTCCCTGCCATTTACTGCCTGTCAGAAGATTCCCAGGGTCGCACATGACATGGCCCAGGGTGGGTCACGCCTGACTTTAGCCACAGGTGAAGGGTACTCCACAAAAAGACAGAGTGGCCGGGCTGGGTGTGGTGGCTCATGCTTATAATCCCAGCACTTTGGGAGGCCGAGGCAGGTGGATCACCTGAGGTCAGGAGTTCAAGACCAACCTGGTCAAAATGGTGAAACCCCATCTCTACTAAAGATACAAAAATGAGCCAGCATAGTGGTGGTGAGCGCCTATAATCCCAGCTACTCGGGAGGCTGAGGCAGAGAATAGCTTGAACTTGGGAGGTGGAGGTTGCAGTGAGCCGAGATCGCGCCACTGTACTCCAGCCTGGGCGACAGAGAGAGACTCTGTCTCCAAAAAAAGACAAAGCGAAGGCTTAAAGGTGGATGTGGATGTCCTTGAGCTTCTATTCCTCCATTACAACAAACAAAATATAAAAGTTGACACATATACACACATGCCAAGTGAATTCGCTGGCCAGGTCCCTACGGGAGAGCTGGGTGGGGCCCTGGGAGGGCAGCCGTCAGAGATGGAGAGGCAGAAGTCTAAGATGGCCCTTAGGGTCCTCTTGTCCCCTGAGACTTCCTGTCTTTTTTTTGGCTTTCAGATTTGTCACTGGATGATGTATTAGTCTTCTCAGACTGTGCTGTGGTTTGAAAGCACAGACCCTCCAAAACTCATGTTGAAACTGAGTCCCCAGTATGGCAGTATTGAGAGGTGGGGCCCGTAAGAGGTGATTGGGTCATGAGAGCACTGCCCTCATAAATGGATTAATCCATTTGTGGATTAATGGGTTCATGGGCTACCATGGAAGAGGAACCTTTATAAGAAGCAGAAGAGAAACGTGAGCTGCCCCGCTCAGCCCCTCGCTGTGTGAAGCCGCTCTGCCTTGGGATGCTGCAGAGAAGGCTCTCCCCAAGATGTGCCCCCTTGACAATGGACTCCCCAGCCTCCTGAACTATAAAAACTAAATTCCCTTACTTTTCAAATCACCCAGTTTCGGGTATTTCAATAGAAGCAACAGAAAACAGAGTAAGCAAGGCTGCTAAACAAACCAATCCCAAGCCGGGGTGGCTTAAACAACAGGAATGTCTCTCTTGCCGTCTAGAAGCTGGGAGACCTAGATCAAGATGCCAGCTAATTGGGCCTCTGGTGAGGACTCTCCCTGACCTGAGCCCGGTCGCCTCTCCCCGTGTCCTCACACGGTGGAGAGAGAAGGTGCGTCGAAGGGCACCAACTCTATTAGATGAGGGCTCACCCTAATGACCTCATTTAGCCTTAGCCACCTCCATAAATCTCCTATCTGCAAACATGGTCACGTTGAGGGTTGGACCCTCAGCATATGAACCGAGGTTGGTGCGGGGGACACAGACAGTCCACACAAATGACAAGACTGCTTTCACTGAGGGTCCCAAGCCCTTCTTCTGGTCAGAACTGAAGACTGCACCCTCCTCTCAGCTGCCTTGGGCCCTGTGACCACCCTCCTACCAAATGAGGTCCTTGATGCCACCAATTGCATTGGGTAAAGGGCCTGCCTCCCGCCGAGGGGACCAAGGGGCCGAGACTGGAGGCAGGTAAAGTAAAACGCGCAGGTTGCCGCATGCAGAGCAGGTGAGGACCTGCGTGTGATGAGCCGTGGCTCCCAGGGGGCAGACCGTGGGAGAGCCACCCGGTGACGCCCTGGATGACCGGCACTCAAGGGTTCGGAGCCTGCCCCGAGCGCCGCGGTTCTCCCGTGCGAATGCCATTGAGCTTTTTGTTCATTGTTGCATGCCTAACAATGGGGAATGTTTTCCTTGGAAGCCGCGTGTGATCCCATCATGCTGTACTTCCTTTGTACTGAACAAGTATTATTTAATGAGGCCGTTTTGATTGTTTTGGAGATAGGCGTCTATTTGGGAAGAGGCGGGGTTTGTGTGAGTTTGATTGTACTGGCCAGCTTCCTCTATTTTTTCTGGGAAATCCTTCTTCCCGTGTGTATAGATGGCAAGTCTCACAGAACCGCATAACCACGCAGCCTGTGAGACCCTTGCCCCGGGTGGCTTGGAGGCGTCCGCCCAGCCTGCAGCTCGGGGTCCTGGAGGAGGCCACAGAGAGTGGGGGCAAAGGCGAGTCCGTGGCGCCTGGGAAAGTCACACTCCGGTAAAGCCATCAGTGCGAGCTCGCCTGTCCCCTTCACAGGCTGGGAGACGGGCCGGATCGAGTTCCAGTGCAATTCCAGAGGCCTCTCGCTTCCTTCTGGGTCAGGCAGGCTTGGGGCCCCTTCCTTCCTGTCCCTGGCCCCCCTCCCCCACACTGGGAGTCCTTTCCTCTCTCAGGGAATGTCAGCTTTCAATTAAAGAATGACCATTGTTCCTTCTCGGGGAAAGAGGCCCGGTCCCCTCCGTCCTTTCTCATATCCTGTTCCTGGTTTCAAGTCTCTCTACCTCAAGGCCAAGGCTTTTCCACCCACCTGAGACTCCCTATGTTTCCTGCTCCTGCCCCCCCTTACTCTCGCCCTCTGGCCTCTGCCTTTCCCTCGCCAGCCTTCCTGGCCACCAAGGCCCCACACCGCTGGTGCCCTCCGTCCTGCACGGCCCTGGCCTCTGGTTTACCTGGGCGGCTCTGCCTCCTGTCTCCTCGCTGCCATGCGCCATTGGTCTAGGGCAGATTTACCCACGACCTAGCATGAGAGACACACAGAAAATTCCCCCCACCAGAGCCCTTCACCCTTCCAGGAAGGCATCACTCCGGATGCAGACCACAGAGAGCTTGCTACCACCGAGGAGGGAGGTGACTCTCCCCATGTCTTAATCCCCCACATGAGCCCAGACAGTGTCCTGCCTCACAGACGCATGAGACCACCAAGTTGCAAGCCAGCTGCCCCCTCCCTGAAGAAGCCATTTCTTCTGGCTGCTCGGGCCAGGCATGGGTCCTGCCCTCCCCCTGAGGCCCAGGAGCGGTGTTGGCTGGCTTGAAAGCCCAGTTCCAAAACCTCCTTCCTATCTGTGCAGCCCAAAGCTATTTTCTGTTTACCTCTGGAAGTTCAGTTCCACTGCTAACCCAGACCAGGAATCATCGCTGGAAGGAAGAAACACCTGTTATCTCTGGACAGGGACTTCTGTTTTCCTTCTGTCCATGGGTTCCCCAATCTGAGGGCTCCCCTCCCACTGGAGGCCCTCCTCAGCCAGGGCAATTAATTTCTGTGCCAGCAATGTGCAGACAACCTCAAAAAAAGGACCTGTGCTCTCCTTCCATGGTGCTGCCCACGCCTTCCTTCCAGTAGGAACCTTTCCATCATGCCTCGTGGTTGTTGGAAGTGATGGTGCTGCCTGTCCTCCTTTCCAGTAGAAACCTTCCCATCATGCCTCATGGCTATTGGAAGTGATGGCACTGCCCCTGCTTCCCTTCCAGTAAGAACCTTCCCATCATGCCTCATGGTTGTTGGAAGTGATGGCACTGCCTGTCCTTCCTTCCGGTAGGAACCTTCCCATCATGCCTCATGGTTGTTGGAAGTGATGGCGCTGCCTGTCCTTCCTTCCAGTAGGAACCTTCCCATCATGCCTCATGGCTGTTAGAAGCGATGGTGCTGCCTGTCCTTCCTTCCAGTAGGAACCTTCCCATCATGCCTCATGGCTGTTGGAGGTGATAGCACTGCCCCTGCTTTCTTTCCAGTAGGAACCTTCCCATCATGCCTCATGGTTGTTGGAGGTGATGGTGCTGCCTGTCCTTCCCTCCAGTAGGAACCTTCCCAACATGTCTCATGGTTGTTGCAGGTGATGGTGCTGCCTGTCCTTCCTTCCGGTAGGAACCTTCCCATCATGCCTCATGGCTATTAGAAGCAATGGCGCTGCCTGTCCTTCCTTCCAGTAGGAACCTTCCCATCATGCCTCATGGTTGTTGGAAGCGATGGTGCTGCCTGTCCTTCCTTCCAGTAGGAACCTTCCCATCATACCTCATGGCTGTTAGAAGTGATGGTGCTCCCTGTCCTTCCTTCCAGTAGGAACCTTCCCATCATGCCTCATGGTTGTTGGAGGTGATGGTGCTGCCTGTCCTTCCTTCCAGTAGGAACCTTCCCATCATGCCTCATGGTTGTTGGAAGCGATGGTGCTGCCTGTCCTTCCTTCCAGTAGGAACCTTCCCATCATACCTCATGGCTGTTAGAAGTGATGGTGCTCCCCTGTCCTTCCTTCCAGTAGGAACCTTCCCATCATGCCTCATGGTTGTTGGAGGTGATGGTGCTGCCTGTCCTTCCCTCCAGTAGGAACCTTCCCAACATGTCTCATGGTTGTTGCAGGTGATGGTGCTGCCTGTCCTTCCTTCCGGTAGGAACCTTCCCATCATGCCTTATGGCTATTAGAAGCGATGGCGCTGCCTGTCCTTCCTTCCAGTAGGAACCTTCCCATCATGCCTCATGGTTGTTGGAAGCGATGGTGCTGCCTGTCCTTCCTTCCAGTAGGAACCTTCCCATCATACCTCATGGCTGTTAGAAGTGATGGTGCTCCCTGTCCTTCCTTCCAGTAGGAACCTTCCCATCATGCCTCATGGTTGTTGGAGGTGATGGTGCTGCCTGTCCTTCCTTCCAGTAGGAACCTTCCCATCATGCCCCATTGTGTTACAAGTGATGGTGCTGCCCAGAATTTTCTCTCACCCTACCCCTTTCCCTCGGAGGGTGCCTCCATCCTGCAACTCCAACCAACTGCCGTGTTTGACGGCCAATATTTTCTGCACAAACTTCTCCTGTGAGCACCAAATCCAAATGCCCGACATCCTACTGAACAACAGATTTTCAAACTCAACATGCCCCAACTCAGCTCCTCCTCTTCCCCCTATTTCCTTCCCAAATGCATGGTTCTAATCTTTCTTCTCTCCCCCAACCCCCTGACATACTCAGCTTACCTACGTTTTGGCTTCAGAATGTCTACCACCAACTATGTAGATTCCAAGTCCTACAGATTCAACCTTTGGAAGGTCTTTGCTCCCACTCTCTCCTCCATATCCCCCACAGCAACAGCAACATTCCCGACCTCAGCACCTCTCATCTGGCCTTGCACTGCTCTCCAGCCCTCCCTGCAGGCTTGCCTTTCTCCATCCATCCTCAGCAAACCACCAGGGCATCCGCCTAAGACAGGAAGCTCTGATCACCTTATTTTCCAGCTGAAACCCCTCAGTGGCTCTCCCCTGGCTGGCCTCCCCCTCATCCTGCCTCCTGCTGGCCCAAGCCCACCTCATTCCTCATCTCCAGCTACACCGATGCTTGACCTTTCCCAAACACACGGCATTGTCTTCACACCATGTCTCTGTCCGCCCTCCCCCACCAGCAAATATCTTCTGTCTCTCATGTTTCCACTAAGCAGCACCACCCCCACGAACACACTTCCCCAGCACAGCAGAGCACCCGCTTGGTGCACACTACTCTCTGGGCAAGACTTTTTTCTCCTTGCTTGCACAGCTACTAGACTATAAGCTCCTTGCAGGCAGACATTAAGTCTTGAGTCTCTTCCTCACATCCCTAGTGCCTAGCATAGAACCTGGCCCATAGAGAGTACATAATGAATATTTAGGGAAAGAGGCAAGAGAAGGGAGAGGAGAAGAAAAGAGAAGGACAGAGAAGGAGAAGGAAAGGAAAACGTCAAAAGACCAACAGAATTGGGTTATATACAGCCCATCTACCTGGAGAGTAAAGAGGTGTGTGTACATTGTGTGTGTGTGTGCACAGTGTGTGTGTGTACATTGTGTGTGTGCACATTGTGTGTGTGTGCGTGCATTGTGTGTGTGTGTACATTGTGTGTGCACATTGTGTGTGTGCACATTGTGTGGGTGTGTGCACGCATTGTGTGTGTGCGCACATTGTGTGTGTGTGTACATTGTGTGTGTGTGTACATTGTGTGCGCGTGTGTGTACATTGTATGTGTGTACATTGTGTGTGTGCGTGCACTGTGTGTGTGCACCTTGTGTGTGTGTACATTGTGTGTGCATATTGTGTGTGCGCGCATTTGTGTGTGTGTACATTGTGTGTGCACATTGTGTGTGTGTGCATGCATTGTGTGTGTGCACATTGTGTGGGTGTGTGCGTGCATTGTGTGTGCACATTGTGTGTGTGTGCGCGTGCATTGTGTGTGCACATTGTGTGTGTGTGCGCATTGTGTATGTGCATTGTGTGTGTACATTGTATGTGTGTACATCGTGTGTGCGCGCATTGTGTGTGCACATCGTGTGTGTGTGTACATTGTGTGTGTGTGTGTGTGTGTGTGCATGTGCACACACGCATGATGCTACGGTCCTTTCATTTAAACAGTTTAGCATCATAACTCCAAGTGCAGCTCAAGTTGCAGATTGTGAACATACCTAGAGAGCCTCCGCATTTTCCTTGGAGACATTCACAGAGTATTACTCAGCACACGCCACTGAAGTCCCACGTGGGTCAGCCCTCGTGCTAGGCACTAGGAAGACAAAAAGTGAATAAGACTTTGTTTTTATCATTGAGAAGCTCAGGGGAAAAAATATGGGCAGCAAACAAATGGGCCAAATCTGTCCGGCAGCTATTTTTGCAAATAAAATTTTATTAGAACACAGCCATACCATTTATTTTCTGGCCCTTTGCAGAAAACATCTGCTGGGCTTGCCCTAGATAGGAGGCCTCAAGGCCCTTTGCCTTGTCCACTGCCAACAGCACAGTGCCCGGCCCCATAGTAGATGCTCAGCAAATGCATCCTCGAGGCTCCAGAAACTCTGCGGAGCTGGGCTTACTGGTGGAGAAGGCCTGCTCCTCTTTATCTAATAGTAAAATAAGTGAGCATTTTCCTCCAAGCAAATGTGCGCCACCAAAAGAGGTAGCACAGTGTCTAGCAGCTGTTGGTGGCCTCTCGGTGACCTCTCCACAGACATGATGGACTCACTTCCGGAACAGCCCCTTCTACAGAGACTTCCATCCAGCATCCTCATGGTGTCCGCCCGGGCTATGCAAACCCAGAGACCTAGAAGCAGAAACTGAGATTCCTCTTGAGCAGCAAGGCTCCTGTGTGGCTGGCGTCCAGACCCCACGGCCAGCTTCAGTCTCTATTGCCTTATCTTAAATTAAAAACTCAACCAGAAGAAAATGTCACCCTTCTGCTGTGGTCCGGAAGGCTTTGTGTGTGTTAACAATAGTCTTGGAAGCTGTGCTCAAGGTGACCTCAAGGATGTTTTGTTCTTCTGTTCTAGACACGTCGTGGCCGTTGGGGTGAAGAGGGAGATGAGAACAGAGGCTTGGACAGGACAGCCCTAGCTGGCCACTCGGGTGTAGAAGACACAAACATACATTTGCATTTTTGTTTTCAACTTTTTTTTTGAGACGGAGTTTTGCTCTTGTTTCCCAGGCTGGAGTGCAATGATGTGATCTTGGCTCGTGGCAACCTCCGCCTCCTGGGTTCAAGTAAGTGATTCTCCCGCCTCGGCCTCCCAAGTAGCTGGGATTACAGGCATGCGCCACCATGCCCAGCTAATTTTGTATTTTTAGTGGAGATGGGGTTTCTCCATGTTGGTCAGGCTGGTCTCGAACTCCTGACCTCAGGTGATCTGCCCGCCTCGGCCTCCCAAAGTGCTGGGATTACAGGCATGAGCCACCACGCCCGGCTCTTTTTCAACTTTTATTTTAGAGTCAGGGAGCACCTGTGCAGGTTTGTTACAAAGGCATGTGGCATGATTCTGAGGTGTCGGGTATGACTGGCACCCAGGTAGTGAGCATAGTGCCCACAGGTAGTTTTTCAGCCCTTGCCCCTCTTCCCCTCTCCTAGCTCTCGTAGTTCTCAGGGGTGATTGTTCCCATCTTTATTCACAATAGCAAAAACACAGAATCAACCCAGGTTCCCATCAATGGTGGATTGGATAAGAAGATGTGGTTCATATATACCATGGAATACTACGCAGCCAGAAAAAAGAATGAAATCATGTCTTTTGCAGCAACATGAATGCCGCTGGAGGTCATTACCCTAAGCCAATTAGCGCAGGAATAGAAAAGCAAATACATCGTGTTCTCACTTATCAGTGGGAGCCAAACACGTACCTTTCAGAAGGCGTCAGACCACTGGTTTGTTCCTGCTTTGTGTTGCCACCAACCCACTTGGCCCCTGACTCATCTTTCTCTACAACATGCCTGTTTGCTTTCCTGTAGCATGGAGAAGGAACGTCTCAGTGGAAGAACTGTGGGAGGTATTCAGCCCAAACAGCCTCCAAGACAGTAAAGTGTTAACAGCGTCTAAGGAGTTGCAGACTATTAAGATGTGAGCTGTAGTCAGCTGACCCTAGAGTTCTCTTCCTGGCCTTTGCTCTTGGAGGGAACCCATGCCTTCGTGCTTACTCAGCTCTTAAACAGGGTTTGTTGTTTTGTGCTTTTTTGTTTCCTGTGTGTTTAACTTTTTTTAAACTGTGATTAAAAAAAAAAAAAGTTGATCAGTAAGTCAAAGTGTCAGAACTGTCTGGATGGAAGCAGGCACTCACAGGGAACCAGGAAGGCCAGTTTATACGTTTAGGGGAGGAGAGGGGGAGGAAACAGAATTTTCGCTCCACACCGAGCCTGCAAAATCACGGACAGGAGAGCCCAGACGAAGCTAAATGTCATTTTCTCTATCCTAATTTATTGGTTTCTGCTGGCTGTCGGAAGCGCTCGGGGAGGAAGCATGCTGAGTCCATAGCTAATGCTTTCCCTTGTTCTCACAATTAGTGGGCCTGGTAGCTTGGGGAAGGGGGGGCCGTGGGAGTGCAGGGAAATGATGACTAGATGCAAAGAATCATGGTGGCCGGAGCAAATGACGTGTGCTTGCATGTCTCTCTCTGCAGCGTCTCAAATGGCCTCTTCATTTACTTGAAAGAGACCTCATGCCGAAAAATACACATCACCCCCCCACCTCCTCAGTCATGCCTTGAAACTCAAGCCCAGAAACACAACTGCTGCCGATGAAAAATCAACATTCTGACAATGCTTGCTAAAAAGTCCACGATGGGCCGGGTGCAGTGGCTCACGCCTGTAATCCCAGCACTTTGGGAGACCGAGGCAGGTGGATCACAAGGTCAGGGGTTCAAGACCAGCCTGGCCAACATGGTGAAACCCCGTCTCTACTTAAAAAAAACACAAAAATTAGCCGGGTGTGGTGGCGGGCGCCTGTAATCCCAGCTGCTCAGGACGCTGAGGCAGAGAATTGCTTGAACCTGGGAGGTGAAGGTTGCAGAGAGCTGAGATCGCACCACTGCACTCCAGCCTGGGCGACAGAATGAGACTCCATCTCAAAAAAAAAAAAAAAAAAGTCCACGATGGCAGAAATCCCTGGTGCTGCATGGAGAATCTCCACTTAGGTGCGCCACCCCTAGATGTTAGGAAGGTCCGGGGGCAGGTGTCCGGTGGGGCCAGGGAGACACGCAGGTTCAAGGTTGTTATACAACCCCAGGAGAAATGTCTAGGCCTCAGAACATAAAAAGAGATAGTTCTTCAGAGTTCTATTTTCCATTCCGCTACTTTGAGAGGGATGTAAGCTTTCATTATGCTCATTATTTTCATGAAAACTCATTACAAAACTGAAATCAACCTCACAGAACAATGAGGAATCACCAGCCCATTGCACAAGTTTGGAGTGGCACATATGACCCCCACAGCGCTTCCTTTCCAAAGCTCCTTTGCGCTTGTGTGGAGTGGCCTCCGCCACAGGCTTTCCCAGGTCACACCTGCTCTGCACCAGGTCCCTTTGTCCCTGTGGCCTCGCCTCGGGCCTGGGTCGCCTCCACAAACAGCCCCTGCATGGGCACATGGCACCGACCCCACTGCAGTGTCCAGGGTCTTGAAGCCATCTGCCTACTAGACATCACACCCCTAAAGTCCCACCAATGCTTCCCCAACAGGGTCCCCTCTAGGGCCCCCTTTCTGGTGAAGTCTGATCAGCCTCCAGCCACAGATATGAAGCCTCGCTCTCTCCAGGGAGTCCTGGAGTCCTGTCAGTTCCCCTTCTGAATATCTCCTCATTCTGACCTCCTCTCCTCACACCCACCCAGCCCGGCCTCAGCCCAGAAGGCCCTCTGTCCGTGTCTCTGCAGCCTCACCTCTACCCTGCCCTCAACCTCCCACTGGGAGGCTGCTCTCCTCCTCCGGGGTCTTTCACTACCCACTGAAACACCTCTCAGTCTCTGGCTTTTGTGGACCCAAATCCATCAACCCACTCTTCTCTTATTCTCCAACACCAGCCTCATCACCATCAGTCTGTCCCCTGCCACTCCATGAACGTCCATCCGTCATACCTGTGTCCCCACCATCATCCTACTTAAAACGCCTCTCCCTCTGATCTGCCCATTCAACGCCTCCCTGAAGCCCAGTTCCAGCCCCCGCACCCCCGTGGCAAACTTGCCTGACTCTGCACCAGCCGCCGCCCCATCCCTCTCCCTGCCTGCACGTCCACTGTGTTGCTTCACGACAGTGGGACCTTAATAAGCATGAAAGGGTTGCCGTCTCCTCTGCTTCCTTGTTCCCATTGCCAAAGACCCCCAGTGGCTCATCCACAAATTCAGAAAAACTTTCCCCTTCCTCAGAACACTGCCGCTCAGATGATTGTCACATTTACTGAGTCTGCCCACATTTATGAACACATGCATGAAGTCTGAGGTGAATGGTGGCCCTAGGGAGGCCGGCGCCAAACCTGCCCAGGTCCAGCCCCCAAGGTTCAGGTGGCAGGATGGCTTCCTGCCCACTGTGCACACCAACTTCAGGTTCTACGTTTCCCAGCTTGCAAGCAGGATTTGTCTATCTCTACCAGAAACAAGACACAGGCTGAAAACCAAAGCACTTTTGATTCAAAAAAGCCAGGCTGCATGAGAGAGAGATCTCCCCTCGAATTCCGAAGGATGGCTTCACACATGAAGAACCAAGCTGGAGCTTGGGAGTGCAGGCATATGCCATGACTGTGGGGAGCTGAAGTGGACAGAAAGTGTGAGTTGGTGGCAGGAATAGCCATTTATCTGCCGGAAAGGAAATGATGGATCACCAATGCACAAGAAGAAGGGAATCCGCACTCGGGACGCAGCCGGGAATGCTTCCCCCAGCTCTCCCCTCCGCATCGTGCCCCTCCCCCCAGTGAAAATGCCAGCAGGTGAAGCAACCAGAAGTTTCAGAAACTCCAGGTGGGCTTGGGAGGAACTAATTAGCTTTGGAGAGCTAATATCTCAAAACAGTATTTACCATCTGATGGAGTTTCCCTTGGCGGGGATGCCTCTCCTCACTGAGACCGTAAGTCAGCTCCCGGGGCAGGCCCGCGGCACAGGTGTGTACACACCTGGCAGCCTCAGTCCTATTCTCTGCCCACCAGAGCCCAGCAGCCAGCACATAATCGCCTTGTTAATACACTGCTCCACTCCTAATATGGGCAGGGCGGTGTCCCAGGGCCTGAGGGGTTAGTTAGAGACTGCTGACCCTGTCTGGAAGGAAGGGCAGTTGGTTCCTTCACTCTCTGGTAGGGAAAGCAGAATAAAAGGGGCTGGCCGAATGGATGGCAATGTGGAGCGATGAGCAGTTATTCAGAGCTGGTAAATCAGGGATGGCTTCACGGAAGAGGTGGAACTTCGCTTGAGCGTGGAGGGGGTGAAAAGGGTGTGATATTATTTCTTCATCATCCACCTTCCTCAGACCAAGGAGAAAAGGGGACTTGGCCCTGTCAGAGGAGGTCACTGCCTGCTCCCTGCAGGGACGGCCAGGAATCTACACCCTTGGACGGGCCCCCGCCTCTACCTTGGTTAACTCTCTAATCCAGAAGGCATTCCTTCACCTCTTGAGCCCGTTGTTTTCCTCTGTAAAATTGGAGAAGTCATGTTGCCTTACTTTCTGGTTTGCTGTAAGAATTAAGTGAAATAGCAGAATTACATGTCATTGGTGCTGACTTCCTTTCTGTTACAGACTAAATGTTTATGCTCCCCCCACCCCGACCAAAATGCCTATGTTGAAAAAAACTCTAACTCTCAAGGTAACGAATGGCATTAGGAGGCGGGGTGTTGGCCGTGTGGGGGTCACATGCACCACTCCGGCCTCGTGCAATGGGCTGATGATTCCTCATTGTCCTGAGATGTTGCTTTGCGATTAGGTCCTCAGGCTGCAGCCCTTGCAAATGGGACTAGCGCCCTTATCAAAGGGACCCCAGAGAGGAATGTCACTGTCTTCCCACCATGCGAGGACACAGCTAGAATGTGCCATCTGCAGTCCGGAAGAGGCCCTCACCAGAACCCAAGCATGCTGGCACCCTGATCTCAGACCCCCAGTCTCCAGAACTGCGACAAAGAACTGCGTGTTGTTGATAAACCACTGAGCTCAGGCCAGGCGAGGCGGCTCACACCTGTAATCCCAGCGCTTTGGGAGGCCGAGGCGGTTGGAACACCGGAGGTCAGAAGTTCAAGACCAGCCTGGCCAACATGGTGAAACCTCATTTCTACTAAAAATACAAAAATCAGCCAGGCGTGGTGGCAGGAGTCTGTAATCCCAGCTACTCGGGAGTCTGAGGCAGGAGAATTGCTTAAACCCGGGGGCTGCAGTGAGCCGAGATTGCGACATTGCGCTCCAGCCTGGGCAACAAGAGCCGGGGGGGAAATAAACTCACCCAGCTCTGGTACTTTGTTACAGCAGCTCAAGTGAAGACATTTTCCCTCCTTCTTTAATGGGGACGACTGGGAGGTAAAAAAAAAAAAAAAAAAGCTTAGAGGAAACTTTGACAGACTGCATTCTAGGGTGCTGCGTCAGGGTGCCCTGGTAGTTACCGGTAGGTAACTCCTGACCAGTGTCTTGCCAGCCTGGCTGATGGTTCATGTGCCCACAGAGCTTGACCCACCCACTCAGCCCCATGGGTTTGGGGTGGGCTGCCACACCTCTCCTGGCCATCCTGGCCAGGCTGGTATCTGGGCCAGTGCCCACCTGGCTTCCCCATGCACAGCTCCAGGTGAAAGCAAGGACCAGTTGTCTGGATGCCACCCCAGAAACCTTCCAGCTCACATCCTCCTTGTCCATGGGGTTGGACAGGGAGCAGCGGCCTTGGCCTCGGAGCAATACATTCAGACACACCAACCACATCCCTTAGTTTGAGGAACGAGAGTTCTGCTGACTGGGTTTCCTTTCAGGCTGGGGGCGGTCCCGTGCTACCTGTCCTCTGTCATGTTTCCAGTGGCAGGAGCTGGGATTCAACATCCTGTCCCGCCCGTGCCTGTTTGGGATGACTTCACATCATTAGGGGACAAGTCTATGGAATGAAAGGACGCCTTGCTCAGTCCCTCAGCTGGGTTTCCACTGAAC
Organism: Ateles fusciceps; assembly: GCA_036589455.1. Taxonomy (NCBI): domain Eukaryota; kingdom Metazoa; phylum Chordata; class Mammalia; order Primates; family Atelidae; genus Ateles; species Ateles fusciceps. The sequence goes on from JAZHEH010002229.1 coordinate 5,445,620, forward strand.
ATTCCTGCCAAAGGGAAACAAGGGGAACCTCCTCCACAGAGCTTGCGGGTCCTCCCTAAGAGCACCGTCGCCTTTTCAAGGTTGCTGACAGCTGGCTACCATTCCAACAATCCAGAAAGGAATATGACAGGAAAGGGAAGGAGAAGCGTGAGATTGCAGTTGCTGGCTTAGGTGCCTGTCTTTCTAGGCGTCTGTTTGTAATTGGAGGGAAGGAGATCTGTCTTCTTCACTGTCATATCCCCCAACACCCACACAGCCTGTATGACAGGAAAAGAGCTGGGGACCCCTCACACATATAGTGCCTACCAGCCTGTATGACAGCCTGTATGACAGCTCTACAGAGGTAGAGCTATGCCCTTGTGTGAAGAAAAAGTCACCCCCTCTTTCCTGGCGGAGGCAACCCCCAGAGCACATCCAACAGAGAAGCACAATCTGTATTTCAGCACCCGTGCACCTTCCACTCGCCATACACTCTACACTCCTGGCTAAGCCAAGCACTTTTGTGCAGTGCACAACCTGCACATCTGTACGTGGCATCCCTGAATGTAGAATGTGTTCAGTACATGTAGTTAGGTTGAACTCATCAATAGGGAGAGGCTGCAAACGCCAAGTACGCAGCCTGGTCCAAGCGGGTTTCTGTTGATTTGACCTTATGCCAAGGAATCGGGCTTTTTGGAAACCCCCATTTCACACCAAATAGTGTGACCACTGTCATTTGAAAGGTTCTTGGTCTGCTCATGGACAGAACCCGAGGAGAAGAAACCTGCCCTGCATCCTAGAGATCCCGAGATTCCTGCCTAGCTTTGTCCAGGAACTCCCACGACAGCCCTGCTCCCATCAGTGGAAAAATAGCAGAAACGTGGCTGCCCCATCCCCTCCCCAGTCTACACCAGAGCTCCCAGTGTAGGATCCAGTACCCAACTCAGCACAGCAGGAGAGCTGCCACCCACCGCACCCAGCATGTGGTGCCCAAGCTCTGCTTCCCAGTGGGGGAGATAGCCTGAGAAATATGAGCCCCCACCTATTTTACAACAGAATGAAGATTTAAGTGCTGCAGATGTCAGGCACAGTGCCGTTATTGTAGTTCTCCACCCCGCTGCCTCCCGGGCTCACACGCTATTCCTGATGCCTCTCAACCCAAAATGTACACCCCCAGCAGCACCATAGATGAACAAAGCTGTCTGTCCTGTGTCGGGCCCAGTCCTCCGACCTGGCTGCACCCAGCTCCTCCCATGCTTCTCCAGGTGTGCTCACCTCGTTGGGGAAGAATCATTCAAAGTCAAGGGTAGACATGGAGCTGTAGTCTCTAAATATGGGGGCCTAGAGGAATGAGGGGGCTCACCTTTAGATCCATGAGAATGCAAGGACAATAGCAGATCCAACTTCATTCTTCAGCATTCACCTAATGTTTGCTTTAATTCAACAGCTCCTTACCATGTGCCTAGGACGTGTCAGGCCCTGTTTCTGGGCACTGGGGAACGGGAATGAACAAGCTCCGAGTATCCGCCTCTGCAGAGCTTCTAATGTAGTCACAGTTCTCTGTCGTGGGCATTGATGCCCCAGAGCACGCCACATCAGCAGGCTCTCACTTGCTATGCCATTCACATTCTGCCTAATCTTCATTGTGCAAAACAGAGAGCAATTGAGTCCAGTCTGGGAGTGACATCGCCTAGTGAGAGGCACTGCCCCGGCACAGCACCCATCCCCATGAGGCATGTCGATGTGCCTTTCGTCTTCCTGCACATTTCCCCTCTCTCAATTTCTTTTCTCTTTCCATACTGTTTCCTTTTTGTCCTTCTTCCACCCTCTTTTCTTTCCTGCTCGCCCTTGGGTTCATGGCACAGTACTATTATCGGCACTGCTGACCTGGCAAAGCACACCCACCTCTGCTATGTTTTCCAAGAGCAGGGGATTAGAGGGTTGTCCTCCTGCTGGAGCGGTGCCCTGGAGAAGACCCTGTTGGCCGTGGATGGCAGCTGTTCCTGAGCTTATACCAAGCTCCAAAGGAAAGCGGCCGGGGATGTGTCTACACAGGCTTGATTGACCAGGAGAAAGTGAGGTTTCACTCACTGGTCCAGAGGAACCCTGCTCAGAGGAGGTGCCACAGCTGAAGCTCCTCCAAATGCTTTCTCCAGCACCCGTGCACCTTCCACTCCCCCCACACACTCCACACTCTTGGCTAAGCCAAGCACCTTTGTGCAGTGCACAACCTGCATATCTGTACATGGCATCCTTGAATGTAGAATGTGTTCAGAACATGTAGTTAGGTTGAATTCATCAATAAGGAGAATAGCCTGAGAAATATTAGCCCCTATCTATTTACAACAGAATGAAGATTTAAGTGCGGCATATGTCCAAGGCACAGTGATAACAACTGCCCCTCAGGCTCACTCTACCTCTCAACCACTGTCAGGAGCTCAGGGCCCCAGAAGCCACCATACCCACAGAGGGCACTCCTCCGAGATCGTGGGGATGAGGGCGAAAATGTCAGCCTCCCCTACCCACAGCCAGTGAGGGTCAACATTAAATCAGAACTTTAGCCTCGAAGTAGCAGCCATTGGGAGCGATTTTCTAGAAAGTGCTGCTGACCACATTAGCGTAACCCAAACTAAATGTAAACGCACATACGCTGAGTTACAGTCTTGGAAACCGAAATCCGTTTTGAGCTATAGAAAATGAAAAAGTGATGTGTGCAAGCAACCTATGCAAAGGAGCCTCAAAGAGGAAGACTGAGTCAGCACGCTCCACACAGCCAAAAAGTGCAGCCGGCACCCTAAGGCCAGGCTCTGCCAAGCCGGACCAACGTCCCTCAGCCGGTGACACGCCAAAATCTCCCAAAGTGATCCAGAAGCCAGGTGTGGAGATACGCACCGTAAGCCCAGCTACTCGGGAGGCTGGGGTGGGACTTGGAGACTGTAGTGTACCGTGGCCGCGCCTGTGAACAGCCACTTCACTCCTGCCTGGGCAGCACAGCGAGACCACATCTCTAACAGTAATAATAAAAAAGTGACCCAGGGGTTTAAATCACCAAAAAGCTAAGAGCCTTTTTTTTTCCTTCTATCTTTCTCTCTTTTTCTTTTCTTTTTATTTCTTTAAAAAAAAAAGCTAAGAGCATTTTATGTCCATTTCCTTTTTTTTTTTAAGAAGGCTGGAGTCCATGGTGTGATCCCAGCTCACTGCAGTCTCAACCTCCCAGGCTGTCAAGCAATTCTCCTGCCTCAGTTTCCTTAGTAGCTAGAACTATAGGCATGAGCCACCACTCCTAGTTAATTGTTTTATTTTAATTTCTTGTAGACATGGAGTCTCACTAATGTGGCCCAGGCTGGTCTTGAACTCCTGGGCTCAAGCAATCCTCCCGCCCTCGTCTCCCAAAGTGCTGGGATCTCAGGCATGAGCCACCGTGCCCAGCCCAATTTCCATTTTTTAACTCAAATAAAATGATTATTTAAAGTATCCACCTCTGAAACAGAACTATTTAAGAATGTCCTGGTTGTGTGACTGTTTGCAGAAATGAGTGAACATCTTGTGACTCAGCCACTCACTCTCTGTGACCCTCAGTGGATTTGACCATATGCAGTCTTTCACTGAGTTCTTCTTTGTCATATATTGTTTATTTTACATCCACGGTGGAGCATTGGCTGAAGACAAGAGGCATAAGAACCCTGATGATGAAATACAGGAACTTCAGAACAAGCATCAGATGAGCTGGGCATGGTGCCTCAGGCCTGTAATCTCAGCACTTTGAGAGGTCAGTCAGAGGATCGATTGAGGCCGAGAGTTCGAGACCAGCCTCAGCAACATAACAAGAACCCATCTCTACAAAAAATTAAAAATAAACTATCCAGACTGGGCAGCAGAGTGAGACCCTGTTTCTAAAAAAATAAGGATAAAAAAAACATAAAATGGTAATAATTCAGCAAATTTATCTGAAGATTATTTTCACCAGACCCAGAGTTTTGGTACTTCAAAAATGTAACTTGAAAAGAAAAAAATGTATATATTTGTGATTATATCTAATTTGCCTTTTTACTTATTGGTGAAAACAAATCCATATACTCTAATGTATTATTTGAAAAGAACAGCTGAAATCTCCTGTCTAATTACGTCCATGAGAAATAAAATGTCAGGTGGCTTATGCCTGTAATCCCAGCACTTTGGGGGGGCCGAGGCAGGCAGATCACGAGGTCAGGAGTTCAAGACCAGCCTGGCCAACATGGTAAAACCCCACCTCAACCAAAAATGCAAAAATTAGCCCCACATGGGGGCACATCCCTGTAATCCCAGCTACTCGGGAGGCTGAGGCAGGAGAATCGCTTGAACCCAGGAGGCAGAGTTCAAGAGATATCTTGCAGGGAGCTGAGATCACACCACTACACTCCAGCCTGGAAGACAGAGTGAGACTTGGTCTCAAAAAAATAAATAAATGTCAGAAATTATAAAAATAGACATATTTGTCAAATATAAGCATTCCAAATGTCAGAAAAATAAAAACAGTTGCTGATTTTCATGTGTTATAACATATATATGTTACATGTTTTTATATGCTGTAACATTATAAAATATATGTATATATATATATATTGACAAAATCAAACTTTTTTGCTTTTTTTACTTTATTTTTACTTTTTGCCTTTTTTACTTTATGAATCACACTTTTCTTACATAACGTATCTCAGATCAACTTAGTGATATGTGTCACTTAAGGAGAGAAAAAAGACAAATATCATGAATATTTTAAATATTGTACAAAAATAAACTTTTTTTCTTTTTTTTTTTTAGATGGAGTTTCCCTCTTTGTTGCCCAGGCTGGAGTGCAGTGGTGCGATCTCGGCTCACCTCAACCTCCGCCTCCCAGGTTCAAGCGATTCTCCTGCCTCACCCTCCCGAGTAGCTGGGATTACAGGCATGTGCTACCACGCCCAGCTAATTTTGTATTTTTAGTAGAGACAGGGTTTCTCCATGTTGGTCAGGCTGGTCTCGAACTCCCAAACTCAAGTGATCCACCTACCTCAGCCTCCCAAAGCACTGGGATTACAGGCGTGAACCACCGTGCCCAGCCAAAAACATACTTTCAATACATGAATTAAGAATACACTACTCTAGTCCAGGTGTGGTGGCTCACGCCTGCAATCCCAGCGCTTTGGGAGGCCGAGATGGGAGAATTGCTTGAGCCCAGGCGTTCAAGACCAGCCTGAGCAATATAGTGAGACCCTGTCTCTACAAAAAAAGTTAAAACATTAGCCAAGCATGGTACATGCATATAGTCCCAGCTACTTAGGAGGCTGAGGCTGGAGGATAGCTTGAGCCCAAGAGTTTGAGGCTGCAGTGAGCCATGATCGTGCCACCACACTCCAACCTGGACAACAGAGTAAGGCCCTGTCTCAAAAGAAAATTTTTTATTTTTGGTAGATCAGATGGCATCTTGCTATATTACTCAGGCTGCCTCCAAAAAAAAAAAAAAACAACTCTATAAAATGGTCTACTTAAAATCACTTCTTTATCATGTATCACTCAAAAAGGAAAAGCATATTTCCATTTACAGAAAGATTTAAAAAATTATACATGAGTCAAACTATGGGGAGAAAAACTCTCATCAGGGTCTATTGGAACTAATTTCAAGTTTTCAGTTTCTTTTTAGAAGTTCTATTCATAAGGATCCATACTACTCGATTCTTATTATTTTTAAAGGTTTTCCAAAGGAAAAAAAAGTAATTACCTATTTTTCCTGAAAAAGAAATAAGACTTACTCTATACTGCAATTACTATATGCATCCACTGGACCCTTTTATACATCTAAGTTACAGTTGAGGAGTTTGGGGTTCTTATTTTTTCTGTATCTTTAAACATTTTTAAATGTTTAAGATTTTAAGCATTTTTGCTATTTCATCGTTACTCATGAATTATTTCAAACTATACTTTCAGAAAAAGGATGGCAGAATGATCTAGATTAGAAGAATGAAGCAATCGTGAGATTAAACATCACACACTTTCATCGCTCTCAGTTTTCCTATTGCCTTGGCAAAAGCACAGCATCATCTTCAAGAAGGTTTAAAGGGGATGGAGACGCCATCCCTGCAGTCTGCTTTTTGCTTGCATTGAATGCAGTTGAAAATTCAGAACTTTTTACTTTCAGTCTATAATGGCAAAGAGAAAAAAATATATGGGAAGATGTTCCACAACCGTCAGATGAATTCGAAGGAGAAAGCAAAGAGACAGCAGGTCTCTAGATAGTAACGAAGATGATGAAATTGATCATGTAAGTGAAATCTCAGATCACACATCTACAGATGACAATATCCTCAACACAGTTCTCAGACTCAAAATTTGGTGGATGAATGATATATTTCCATAGACCTAAAGGGAATATGGTGTTCCCATCCAGTTAGTCATTCCACCAGAATGACTTTATTATGCAATATTCTGTCAACAGGACCTGGACTATGGCATTGGCTAAAAAGATGCCTGGCAGTGTTTTTTCAACTTTTATGATGTCTGTACACTGAGATTTACTTGGGTTTTTGTTTGTTTTCTTGCTTGTTTGTGTGTCAGAGATAGAGTCTGGCTCTGTCACCCAGGCTGGAGTGTAGTGGTGCAATTATGAGGCCTCAAACTCCTGGGCTCGAGACCCTCCTGCCTTATCCTCCTGCATAGCTGGAACTTACAGCCATGAGCCATCACACCCAGCTAATTTTTTTTTTTTTTTTTTTTTTTTTTTTTTTTTGTAGAGACGGATCTCTCTATAGTGCCCAGGCTGGTCTCGAACTCCTGGCCTCAAGTGATCCTCCCACCTCAGCCTCCCAATGTGCTAGGATTACAGGTGTGAGCCACTGAAATTTCAGCCCAGCCTGAAATTTACTTGATATGTTTTGTTACGTGAACAGATATTGAAGGCAAGTGTGTATACAGAGGTCACTGGCAGGAAATAAAAAAGCTTGATCATCTTAAATGGTGTTTACAAATCTAAAAATAAAAACGCTCTACAATTATGAAGCAAAAAAGATGGTCATCCTCTCTTAACAAAACTGTTTTTGAAGACTTCAAAATTGTTTTATGTATTTTGACGATGCAAGTGCAAGAAGAGGCGGAAGGAATGGTAAGTGTGAACTTTAACTGGAGATGGGCTTGAAGTCTGAATCAGTATATCTAAGACGGGTGTTCCAGTTTCATGCATGACAGTGGATGAGTAGCTGGTTGCCTGTGGAGAGTATTGCGCTTTGAGTTATATACAGCTTCAAAATCAAGAAAACACAGAATTTAAAAAACTGGACTTGCTGTGTTTAAATTCTGGTGTCTGAATTTCTAGCAGAGTTGTTTTTCACTCTCCTTTTATTCTTATTTCTACAAACTATATGCAAAATGATTGAAAAGTATTTTATAGAGTCCACTGCATCTAGATGGTAAATGGAAATGGCCACTTTTTTCTGATAAACTGAGGGTTATAGAAGCAGAAATTTCCCAAAATGTATCTGCAGAACTCTGTGGTCAGATATGTTTGAGAAATATTGACTGAAACAGAACAAAAAGTTTTTAACTGCAGGACTCCTCCAAATCTGTAACAAGCAAGATGTCCAAAATTAGTCTGAACATACAATTCTTTGGGGGCAGGATATTACACAGGACTGGAGTCATCTATAGAACACTTTTAAAATGTCTGGAAGGTGAAAAGACAGAAAGCCAAACCATATTACTAGTTAGCTAAGATCAAATTTATGAGGGCTTTTCCCCTTTTTTAGGAAAAAAATAAAACATTAGAAAACCTGCTCCCTGGGAGAAGCCCTACCACAGGACGGGGGTGAGAGGGACAAGAATGGGCTACGATCCCTAAGGGTGTCTGAGGCGGCTCTACTTTAAAAGATAGGTGCAGCCGGGCGCAGCGGCTCACGCCTGTAATCCCAGCACTTTGGGAGGCCGAGGCGGGAGGATCACTTGAGTCCAGGAGTTTGAAACCAGCCTGGGCGAAATGCTGAAATCCCATCTCTACAAAAAATACAAAAATTAACCAGGCATGGTGGCACACACCTATAGTCCCAGCTACCCTGGAGGCCGAGATGGGAGGATCGCTTGACCCTGGGGATCAGAAGTTGCAGTGAGCCCAGACCATGTCACTGCACTTAAGTCTGCATGACAAAGCAGGATCCTGTCTCTAAATAAATAAATAGGGTTTAATAGAAAAACCCCCTGAGCCCTACCAAATCCCCAAGGGTGAAAGGTGGGGGACAGTGGGTGGTGGGAAGAAAGGAAAGCAGAGGTTATAGATCCTGAACAGAGAAATGGCTTTAAAAATTATTTTAATTGACAAATCATAACTGCACATATTTGTATCGAGGGTATACATAGTGACGTTTCCATACATACAATGTATAGTGATCAAGTCAGTGTAATTAGCACATCCACCATCTCAAACATGCATCATTTCCTTGTGCTGGGAACATTCAATATCCTCTTTCTAGCTGTTGGAAAGCAGGCAATATTTTACCGTTAACTATAGTCATTCTACACTGGTCTAGAGTGCTAGAGCTTAGTCCTGGGCTCTTGCCACCTGGATGTTGCTGAGATGAGTGAACAGACCACATCTGAGGCTAAGAATGCCTTCCCACAAGGTTCCAAACAGGGACCCAGCCCTTGTCACTGGGTCGTAGCTTGACCTCCCTCACCTCTTCTAGCCGCCCTCTCCGTCCGCCAGCCCGGCAGCAGCCGGTGCACCCGCTCTGCCTTCTCCTAGGTCACAAGAGAAGAACTGCCCCTGAACTGTCAAGGGCCGACAGCTCCCTTGTTCCCAGAATCATATCGCCATGCTCCTCATGGACACCTCTCCTTCTGCTGTCCTCTCCACACCCCTCTCCAGCACCCAGACCCCTTCCATGCTTCCTTCCAGAGGGGAAACGTCTCCAAAGAGTTACGCAGACACCATCACCACCTCCTTGCCGCCCATTCTCTCTTCCAATGCCCCTAGTCTAGCTTTTGTCTCCACCTCTTCCTAAAATAGCTTACCAAAGACCTATGTTGAGCCAACACTATTGCTCACACCGCTGTCTTCCTCTCCCTCAAGCCCTCAACAGCATCAGGGATCCCCTCATTTTAGAAACACTTCCCTCATGCAACTTCTGCCATCCACCTCCGTCTGGTCCTTCTCCTCCCTCCTCCCCACGCTTTCTCAGGTTCCTTCGTCTCTTCCAGATCTCTACCTATCACTCACGCGCCCCCATTAGCTCTCCTCTCTTCCACATCTGCTCTGTCACCTAGTCCCGAGACTTTAAACGTCACCTATATGCAGATGACTTTCAAATGTTATCTCTGTGTCTATTTCTCCCTAAAGCCCTAGACTAGTCTAGCCCAACTGCCTGGCTCAGTCTCTCCATTTAGATTTCAAATACGCATCTCCAACTTAGCATGACCAAAGTGTAAGTCTCAATCCCAGCTTAGTTCCCCAAGCCTCATCTCAATAAGTCATGCCAAACAGCACAGGCCAGAAACCTAAGAGTCAGATTTAACTTCTCTTCCTCATCTCTCAGTCCACCCCCAACATCCAACCCAAGAGTATAACTAACAGGGTCTACCTTCCTAGCGCGTCCTGAAACTGAAAGCTTTTCATCATCTACCCAGACACTTCTCCAGTCTAAGCATCATCATCTCCGACCTGGACCCCCGCCACACCCAGCCCTAACAGGTCTCTCGGCCACCGTTGGCCTTGGCCCCCAGAGGTCACCTCCAGACCATAGACAGACTGAGTTTTCTATAGCACTGATCACATCACATCACTCTTGGATTTGTTTCTTGTGGCTGCCATGACAAAGTACCACAAACCGGGAGGTGTGAAGCAACAGAAATGTATTCTCATCATTCAGGAGGCTAGAAGTTCAAAATCAAGATGGCAGGAGGATCCGTGTCTTCTGGAGGCTCCAAGGGAGAACCCATTCCCTGCCCTCTCCTAGTGTTTCGTGGTTGCTGGAAATCCTTGCCACTCCTTGGCTTGCAGACACATCGCCCCGACCCCTATCTCCATCTCTACATTACCCTCTTCTCTGTGGCACTCACTTTCTGTTTCTTACTAAGACACTCTTATTAGATTCAGAGCTCACCTTGATACAGGATGGATCTTTATCCTTGCTTTCATTACCTCTGCAAATAACCTATTTCCAAATAGGTCACATTCGGAGTTCCCCAGTGGACATGAATTTTGGAGGGCACTGTTCAACCCACCCTAACTCCCACACTTAAAACTTTCCAGTGATTTCCTGTTGTCACAAGAATAACATCCAAACTCTCATCAGGTCCTCAGGATCTAGCATCTGCCTAGTTCTTCATTTCCTTCCCCCTCTGCCTTCATTCACCACATTCCGCTACAATGGCTTCTTTCTCTCCCTTGAGCATGCCAAGGTATTCCCACCTCCAACCCTCTGACTTGCTGTCCCTTCCTCTTAGAACACCATTTCCCTGGACTTGCACATGGCTGCCTCTTCATCATTCAGATCAAAACAAAAAAAGTCAGGTCAGGAGAACTTTTCTGACTGTTCTATTAGCTAAATATATAAATAAATCTACATAGCTAAAACAACCCCCACTCTTAGCCACTACCTCATTACAGTGCTTTATCTCCCAGTATCTTAAATTACTAGGTTTATTTGTTGATGAACTTACTAGCTACACCCACAAGAAAGTAAGTGCCTTGTGTGCAGGGCTTTCTAACTGGCTTAGAGCCCTCCTATGCACACAGCAGGTGTTTGTGTAAGAAATTCAGGACTGGCCCACTCAACACCCATGGCATCTGAAGTGCAACAATCATCACAACAGGAAGTTGCTTTCCTGAAATGCAGAAGCTGGGACTCTAAAAACCACATTTCCCAAGCACCTCTGCAACCAAAGTCCCAGTTGTAATTTAAATTCCTCAAATAACAGGCAGTTACGCAAGACTTGAATTTGGAATTGGGTTCAGCGGGGGAGAGAAGCCTTGGACGTGAGGCCTCCAGCTGGGGGGGCACAGAGTGGAGCAGCCACAGGGCAGCCTGGCAGTGAGTAGCCAGCTTCCTGGTGGCAGTAGGAGCCACAGCTCTTAGTGGACTCATCCATGAAAGTTCAGCCTAGAACTAGACACCTGTAATATCATTAGGGACCACCCAGATAATCCAGAAGAATCTCTCCATCTTAAGATTCTTAATCACATCTGCGAAATCCTTTGTGTGTGTGTGTGTGTGTGTGTGAGAGAGAGAGAGAGAGAGAGGCAGAGCCTCACTCTGTTGCCCAGGCTGGAGTGCAATGGCACCATATCAGCTCACTGCCACCTCCACCTCCTGGGCTCAAGCGATCCTCCTGCCTCAGCTTCTTGAGTAGTTGGGATTACAGGAATCAATCACCAAGCCCAGCTAACTTTTCTGCATTTTTGTAGAGACGGGGTTTCACCATGTTGACCAGGTGGGTCTCGAACTTTTGACCTCAAGTGATCTGCCGTCCTCAGAACTCCCAGAGCTCTGAGATTACGGGCATAAGCCACCTCATGTAGCCCCGCAAAATTCTTTTTTATCCAAATAAGGTAAATGTTTCCAGGCTGCTGTAACAAACTACTATAAACTGAGTGGCTTATAAACAACAGAAATTTGTTTATCACAGTTCTGGAGGCTGGGAAATCCAAGGTCAAGACACTGGCAGAGCTGGTATCTTGGTGAGACAGGAGAATAGAGAATTAGGATAACCAAGGGTTAAGACATAAGCAAAAGAATAGCAGGTACAGCCAGTTCTAGGCAAGATTAGGCAGCACACATGCCACATTTTTCTCCTGCGATAACAAGACATGTTTCCATTTCAGCCTCTGATTGACGGCGGGCCAAGCTTCCACTTAAGCCTCTGATTGGTCACAGGCCAATCCTTCATAATATGTAACCAACTGGGGACCTTTAAAGGGCACCTACGGGTGTTACCAAATTCTTTTAGCTTAATAAAAACCCTAATTGGGGGGTTCTTGAGCTGCTTGCTCGAGCTCGTTCCACTCTGTGGAGTGTGCTTTTGCCTCAATAAATCTGTGTTTTCGTTACTTCGTTCTCCTGTTGCTTTGTTTGTCTTTCATTGCTTCATTCTTTGTTGCTTTGTTTGTGCGTTTTGTTCAGTTCTTTGTTCCACACACCACGAACCTAGATAACTCACAGTCAAGACCTTCCATCCAGTAACACAGGGAGGGCTCCCTTCCCGGTTCATAGATGGTGACGTATTTTCTTGTTGTGTCCTCACATGGTGGGAGAGACTAGCTCTGCAGTTGCTTTTATTAGGGCACATCCCAAAGGCCCCACCTCCTATTACCATCACCTTTGGGGGTTAGGATTTCAGCAGATGAATTTGGGAGAGGACACAAATATTCAGCTGTAATATTTATAGGTTCCAGGAATTAGAACCTGATATTTTGGGGGAAGAAATCATTTAGCTTACTACGCTGGCCTTGACCAGAAAACTTTGTTCTAAGATCTTTCCCAGCTGTTCAAAGGGAATGCCACTGTGCGTGCCCATCCCCTACCTCACCTCCATTTATTCCTCCCTTGAAAAACTTACCTAAAAGAGGGAAAGTGAGGATAAAGGGAAAGAGCTCACAGGCAAAGGCTGCAGACACTCAGCCAAGGGAACTAGGGAGTGAGTGAGCCAAGCTCTAACCAGGTGTAGACACTCAGCCGAGAGCAGAAAACGAATAACCAAATTGCTGGAGCATCAGCCAAATGTATTCAGCTGCATCTCATAGGCCAAGACAGGGACAAGTGCTTGGCATGTTCACCCTAGCAGACAGATGCACTGGGCCTGGTACACACTCTTGGAAAAGATCCTGTCCCAGGTGAGGGCTGGCTTTCCAGGATAACTCCAGCCAGCCTCACCCATTTTTAAGGCCAAGGAGGAGGAAGGAGGCTAGAGAGGGAATGAGAATAGAGAAGAAGGAACAGATGGCTTCCTGGACCCAGGAGGCTATTCAACAAAGATCAAAAGAAGTGAAGAGATGAAGCAATTATCTGGATGAATTAAGCAAAAATAAAAAGAGGCAATGGGACATGGGGGCCATTCCAGCCAGGGCCTGTTGTCTACTCTAGACAATTAATCAAACTTTTCTGCACGTGGGAGGGCAACAAAAATCTGACCCCAGGGTAGGTCTAGAAGCCCCCCGCTCTCTTCTCCCATCTTAGCACCCATTTGACATTAAGTCAAGCCATTCAACCCAAGTAGAAATAAAATAAGAATATCAAAGTGGTCCCTGCATATAATTAGGCAATATTGAATTGACCAAAATAAAATAGGTTTGATCTTTTTAGTGGGTGAATAAAATGCTGACATCAGTACCATGCTGTTTGGCAAAATGTGCAATATTAATTCATTCATTTGATAACTAGTAAGTACCTGGGGATATATTGATTAATCAGACATGAATCTTGCTCTCAAGGGCTTACAGCCTAATAAATGACATAGAACATGCTCATAAATAATGCATTTAATCTTATCAATAAACCTGTGAGTTAGTCACTCTGACTCCCACTTTATGGATGAGGAAAACTCAAGTTTGCAGTAAACACCTTGTACAGTCATACAGTTAGTGACAGAGCCTGGATTTGAGCCATATCACTCATTGCTGAAGCCCATACTTTTTTCACATGACGCTAGGTTTTCTGAATGAGAAACCTTTGAATTTTCAAAGCTACATGGGATTTGAACAAGTGGAGATGAAAGAAAAAGCACTTAATGTAGAGAAAAAAGGAGTATAGAGATGCCATTATGATAGTAATCGACATGGGGAATTAGAAGAAATAGGAAGTTGGTGGATGGAAATTATGAGCTCAACTTTTAAAAATGTCTTTGAAGGACTTCTAGGACACGCAGCTAGAAAAAACAGCAGTCATTCAGAAATGCAAAACTGGAACCCCACAGAGAAGCCTATGCTGGATATTTAGATCAGGGTGTCCTTACACAAAAAAAGAATGGTGATACTTACCTGGCAGGGGAGATACCATGATCACGAAGGTGGTTTTCCCAGGGCCAGGCTTATCCATTGCACTCGGGATGTGCTGACCCCTGAGACCTCCTCTGGGGTCAGTTTTGATTGGAAAAGGTCACTGGATGGGCAACTGGAGGCTTTTGATGACGTTTAAATAACAGTGTGTGCTTGGGTAATGGAAACAATAAGAATAAACTGCCCCTTCAAAAACTCTGATAACAAAAGGGAAGAAAAAAGAGAAAATAAGAACAAGGGACAGAAAATTTTTATAGAGAAAATACCAGGCTTGTCTGCATAATTTAAGACATTATGGCCGGGCACAGTGGCTTACGCCTGGAATCCCTGCACTTTGGGAGGCCAAGGTGGGCAGATTACTTGAGGTCAGGAGTTTGAGACTAGCCTGGCCAACATGCTGAAACCCTGTCTCTACTAAAAAACACAAAAATTAGCCGGGCACGGCAGCGCATGCCTGTAGTCTCAGCTAGTCGGGAGGCTGAGACAGGAGAATTGCTTGAACCTGGGAGGCAGAGGCTGCAGTGAGCCAAGACTGTGCCACTGCACTCCAGCCTCAGTGACAGGGCGAGACTCCATCTCAAAAGAAAAACAAAAACATTATGGCTAGGCATGGTGGCTCACGGCTGTAATCCTGCACTTTGGGAGGCCGAGGTGGGTGGATTACTTGAAGTCAGGAGCTCCAAGACCAGCTTGGTCAACATGGGGGAACCCCGACTCTACTAAAAATACAAAAAATTAGCTGGGCATGGTGGTAGGTGCCTATAATCCCAGCTACTCAGGAGGCCGAGGCAGGAGAATCGCTTGAACCCAGGAGGCAGAGGTTGCAGCGAGCCAAGATCATGCCACCTTACTCCAGCCTGGGCAACAGAGCAAGACTCCATCTCAAAAAATAAAAAAATGACACATTATAAATTTCCTCTTGCATCTTTTCATTTTTTTAATCTTCCTCCTTCACTCTTCTCTATGTAAACTCGTTCCGGCTAAGTGAATCAATCAAGATGGGAACACTGATTTAAGCAGACTTGTCAACATTACTCTGGGGAAAAAGGAGTTGATAAACTATTCTGGCAAGAGTCGTTACCAAAAATAGTACCACGTAGGCTTGTGACTGGAAAGAACAGCAGAGTTTAGGAAAACGTATTTGTTTGTTTACAGGATAGTTGAACATGTTTGTAGGGAAAGTGCCAGTGTTAAAGGAGAGATTGAAGATGCTTTATGATTCTAGACAAGTATGGAAAGAAAGGAGATCAAATCACACCTATAAGGGCTGGCTTTAGAGAGAAGAAGGGACATTTCTTTCCCTGAAATAGCCGTGAAATATAAAAGCAAGAAGGCTGACAATGATGGGAAATTAGAGGCAGACAACCATGTCAACTAGATAATTCATACCAATCTTCCCAATGAGGACAAACATATAAGCTGCATTAAATATAAGGATTATCTTTTGGAAGCATCAGATAGCTAACACAAGAGCGAAGCATTAGCAAGCCAGGGACCAGGAAAAATGGAGGCGTAGGAGGTAAACCCAGAATCTAAAGCCACTCTTCTTCTACATCGTTAGTTAACTTCAGGTCACACAGCAGTGAGGATGAGAGTCTGAGCAACACTTTACAGCATCAGGTGGTTAGAGGATCCAATACTGGGGTCCAGGGCCCACCAAGGTGAGTGTCCCAGGAAAATCCTTCTTTGGGGTTGTGACCCTAAAGGACTATACTGTAGGAATAAATACTATGCAGAAACAGCCAGGCCATTGCAGACATTGTAGTTCACCTTCAAATCATTTCAATCCATGAAACTGGATTAAATTAATCTCAGGGTACTCTTGGCCCCAGACTCTGACAAAAGCAAAGTAAGTCCTCTCTCGAGGAAGATAACATCATCCTAGGCCTCGAATAATTTCCACAGTTAATTTTATAACTACGCCCACTATAACGGCAAAAATAACTAAATAAGAAGAAAAGATAATAAAAATAAAAACCAGCATAACAATGGGACATAGAAAAATGGATGCTCAGAGAGTCTCCAGATACTGATGCTAACAGAAACTCTAGAAACGAAAAATATAATAACTACATTTAATAAGTAATGGATGTGTTTTATAGGAGATTAGACTCCTACAAAGCTGAAGTAAATTGGATGTTGGATCAGAAGAAAATATTTGGAATGAAGCATGAAGGAATAAAAGAATGAAAAAGACAAAAGAGGAGTTAAGAGAGAGCAACGATAGAGTGGGAATACCTAATATACATGCAATGGGAATCCTGAAAAGACAGAGGGAAAATGGAGGAGAAGCAATATTTGAAAAGATAATAACTGAGATTTTTTTCCAAAGCAAATTAAACACAAAGCTACAGATTCCAGAAGCCCATAAAAACTCCAAGCGTGACAAGGAAACACACTAGGTACATTATAGTAAAATTGCTGAAAACCAAAGGAAAAAGAAACATCTTAAGAGAAGCTAGAATAAAAGACGTATCACTGTCAAAGGAGCAACAATTAGACTGACAGCTGATTTCTCAAGAGAAACAAGGAAATCTAGAAAATAACGGAATGCCTTTAACATACTAAAAGTAAAGAACTGCCAACCTAGAATTTTACGGCCCCCCAAAATTATCCTTCAAGTATAAAGATTAATTAAAGATAACAAACCAAAACAGAAGTATTTATCGCGCACAATAAAGGAAATATTGAAGACTATTCTTCAGACCCAAGGCAAACAGTTTCAGACGGAAAGTCAGATGTAAGAAGCAAAGAGTATACATTAAAAAATAGCAAGTATTAATGTACAGGTGAATATAAATTGAGAGTGACTATATAAAAAATAAAAAACATTGAATTTAAAATATATATTGCTTAAAATACATGACAACAATAATATAAAATTTGGGAGAGGAGTAGAGCTAGGGTATTTCAGAGTTCTTGAAATGCCTGAAAAGAACATAAAGCCCCAATTAATATAAAACAAGAACGAGTACTGTGGTTTTGGCGCTTATCACCAAAAGAGGAGTAAAAAGAATATATAATTTCCAAGATAACAGAGGAAGGAAATGGAATATTTAAAAACATAGTTAATCCAGGCGGGGCGACACGGATTACATCTGTAATCCCAGCACTTTGGGAGGCCAAGGCGGCTGGATCATGAGGTCAGCCTGACCAATATGGTGAAACACTGTCTCAACTAAAAAGACAAAAATTAGTTGAGTGTGGTGGGGCGTGCCTGTAGTCCCAGCTGCTCGGGAGGCGGAGGCACGAGAATCGCTTGAACTCGGGAGGCAGAGGTTGCAGTGAGCCGAGATTGCATCACTGCACTCCAACCTGGGTGACAGAGCAAGACTCCATCTCAAAAAAAAAAAAAAATAGTCAATCCAAAATAAGCAGTGAAATGAGAGAAAGTTGAACATAGAGTATAAGTAGGACAAATAGACAGCACACAACAGCATGGGAGATCTAAATCCAAATATATTAGGGATTAGGCCAGGCGCAGTGGTTCATGCCTGTAATCTCAGCATTTTGGAAATCCAAGGCTGGCAGATTGCCTGAGTTCAGGAGTTCAAGACCAGCCTGAGCAATAGGGTGAAACCCTATCTCTACAAAAACAACAAAATTAGCCAGGCATGGTGGCTCATGCCTGTAGTCCCTGCTGCTTGGGGGGCTGAAGCAGGAAGATCTCTTGGGCCCAGGAGGTCAAGGCTGCAGTGAGCCATGTTCATACCACAACACCTGAGCCTGAATGACAAAGCTAGACCCTGTCTCCCCACCAACGAAAGAAATCAGGAATTACATTAAATATAAATGGACTAAATAGTCCAATTATAAGACAAAGATTGTCAGATAATTAATTTTTTAAATTGTACAGTGTTTACAGAAGAAGACTACATTAAGGATATAAAATGGGCCGGGCACGGTGGCTCACGTCTGTAATCCCAGCACTTTGGGAGGCCAAGGCATGTGGATTACTTGAGGCCAGGAGTTCGAGACTAGCCTGGCCAACATGGTGAAACCTCATCTCTACTAAATATTCAAAAATCAGCCAGCTGTGGTGGCAGCCGCCTGTAATCCCAGGTGCTCAGGAGGCTAAGACAGGAGAATTGCTTGAATTCTGGAAGTGGAGGTTGCAGTGAGCCAAAAAAAAAAAAAAAAAAAAAAGATACAAAATGGATAAAAGTAAAGGTATGGAAAATATATATCATACTAATCCAAAGAAAATTGGACTATCTATATTATTAATTATCAAACAAAATAGAATTTAAAGCGGAAAGCATTACTAGGGATAAAGAAGGCCCTGTCTTAATAATGAGATTTCCAATTTCCCAGGAAGTTTTAATATTATAAAATTATATAAGCCTAATACCTCAAAATACATGAAGCAAAAAGCAACATATCTACGTATAGACAAATCCACAATCATTATGGTAGAATTTAACACACTTCTGGCAATATTTAACAGAACAACAGACAAGTCAGTAAGGATAAAAGATTCAAACACCACAACCAGCGACTATAACCTAACGGACATATGTAGAATACTGAGCTCACAGCTACAAGTGTACATTATTTTCAAACAAAATTTCAGAAATCAACCATATGCTGAGTCATAAAGCATGTCTTGGCAAATCTCAAATGACTGAAATTATACGAAGTACACTTTCTAAATACATTGCAAGTAAGCTAAAAAAACCAATAACAAAAATGATGATTAGAAACTCCATGTATTTTTTTTTTTTTTTTTTTTTTTTGGTTGAGATGGATTCTCGCTCTGTTACCCAGGCTGCAGTGCAGTGGTGCAACCTCGGCTCACTGCAACCTCCACCTCCCTGGTTCAGTGATTCTCCTGCCTCAGCCTCCTGAGTACCTGGGATTACACATGCATGCCACCATGCCTGGCTAATTTTTGTATTTTTAGTAGAGACGGGGTTTCACCATGTTGGCCAGGCTGGTCTTGAACTCCTGACCTCAGGTGATCCACCCGCCTTGGCCTCCCAAAGTGGTGGGATTACAGGTGTGAGCCACTGCACTCAGCCCCATGTATTTGAAAATGCAGACGTACATCTAAATAACCCATGAAAACAATCAAAATAAAATGTTAACATATTTTAATAGAATGATAATAAAAATATTGCATACTGAAAGTCATGGGATGAGGTTAAAGCTATGATTTTATGAATATTTATAATCATAATTGCATATATTAGATTATAGGAAAGGTTTAAAATTAATGAGCTAAGAAGCCATCTCAAGAAATTAGAAAAAGTACAGAAAATTAAACCCAAAGAAAGAGAAAAGAAGAATTTAATGCACTAAAAAACAAATATAAAATATGAAATATAGATGGCCAACTTACAGTGGTTCAACTTATGATTTTATGACCCCATTAACAGGAAAGCATTATGCACGCAGTATACTCCTCAACTTACACTGGAATTATGTCCAGATAAACCCATCATAAATTGAAAATATCTTAAGTTAAAAATACACTTTTATTGGGACACAACTTCATTGTAAATGAAGGAGCATCTGTATCAACAAAATCAAAATCTGGATTTTTTCAAAAGAGAAATAAAATTGATTAAAAACCCTAGCAAAGGCTGGGCACTGTGGCTCACGCCTGTAATCCCAGCACTTTGGAAGGCCGAGGCGGGTGAATCACCTGAGGTCAAGAGTTTGAGAACAGCCTGACCAACATGGAGAAACCCCGTCCCTACTAAAAATACAAAATTAGCCAGGCCTGATGGCGCACGCCTGTAATCCCAGCTACTCGGGAGGCTGAGGCAGGAGAATTGCTTGAACCCAGGAGATGGAGGTTGCGGTGAGCCGAGATCACGCCATTGCACTCCAGTCTGGGCAACAAGAGCCAAACTCTGTCTCAAAAAAAAAAAAAAAAAAAAAAACCCTAGCAAAGCCAGGCATGGTGGCTCATGCCTGTAATCCCAGCACTTAGGGAGGCCAAGGTGGGAGAACTGCTTGAGGCCATGAGCTCAAGACCAGCCTGGGCAACATAGTGAGACCCTGTTTCTCCAAAGAAAAACAAACTAACAAAAACTAGCAAGCTTTATCAAGGAGAAGAAAGAAAGAAAAAGAAGATTAAAATAATCAATGTCAGGCATAATAAAGAGACATCACAACAGACCCACCTTTATGAAAGATCATAAGAAGGTATTATGAATAGTTTTATGCCAAAACATTTTACAAATTTAGATAAATTGCTGAATCCCTTAAAAAGAAAATTTATCAAAAACGAACACAAGAAAGTATGTAAATCTTAACTAATCCAATAACTGTTCAATAAACTGAATTGAGATTTAAACGCTTCCACAAAGAAAATTCCAGGCTTGGAGTAATATCCTCAGAAACACACATATGCTTTCACCAGCACACAAGCACAAGGATGATCACAGCAGCATCATTTACAATAGCCCTAGACTGGAAACGACCTAGATGTCCATCAAGAGTAGAACAGATAAACAAATTGTGCCAGATTTTTTAATATAATACTATCCGTTGATAAAAACTGCAAACTACACCTACACCGTTGATAAAAAAACAAACTACACCTAACAACCTGGATGATTTCTACAAGTATAATGTTGAGTAAAAAGCTGGGTGCATGGAAGAATACACGTTGTTTAGTTACATTTATATAAAGTTGAAAAAACAGGATTTAGCACTGAAATGCTAAAGTTTAGTTTAGCAAAAAACTAAACTCTGGCATTTAAAGAGACTTTTTCCCCTTTTTTTAAGATTTTATTTTATTTTTATTATTTTTCAGACAGAGTCTCACTCTGTCACCCAGGCTGGAGTGCAGTGGTGCGATCTCAGCTCACTGCAACCTCCGACTCCAGGGTTCAAGCCATTCTCCTGCCTCAGCCTCCCGAGTAGCTGGGACAACAGGCGTGCGCCCCCATGCTCAGCTAATTTTTGTATTTTTAGTAGAGATGGGGTTTCACCATGTTGGCCAGGCTGGTCTTGAACTCCAGACCTTATGATCCATCTGCCTTGGTCTCCCAAAGTGCTTGGATTACAGGCGTGAGCCACTGCACCTGGTCTAAGATTTTATTTTTTTAGAGCAGTTTTAGGTTCACATCAAAATGGAACAGAAGGTACGGAGATTCCTCATATACCTCCTGCCCTTCACATAAGCACAGCCTTTCCCACTATCAACATCCCCCATCCAGCTGGTTTGCTTGTTGCAATCCATAAGCATGCAATGACACATCAGTATTCCCCCAGGAGCCACAGTTCACATTAGGGTTCTGTTGGTCTTGTACATTGTGTAAGTTTTGACAAATCTATGACAGGTGTCCATCATGATAGTATCATACAAAGTAGTTCACTGCCCTAAAAACCCTCTGTGCTGTACTGATTGATCCCTCCCTCCCCCTAACCTCTGGCAATTATTGATCCTTTTACTGCCTCTGCAGTTTTGCCTTTTCCAGAATGTCCTATAGTTGGAATCATATAGCGTATAGTCTTTTCAGACTGTCTTCTTTCACTTAGTAATATGCATTTAAGGTTCCTCCATATCATGTCATGGCTTGATAGCTCATTTCTTCTGAGGACTGAATAATGCTGCATTGCCTGATATATCACAGTTTATTATCTATTCACCTACTAAAGGATATCTTTGTTGCTTCCAAGTTTTTGCAGTTACAAATAAAGCTGCTGTGAACATCTGTTTATTTTTTGGTGGTAAAGATAAGCAAAGGTGCTTTACGTAAAAAGTCAGGATAATGGTTACCTCTGATAAGGAGAGAGCATAGAGGTGGGCAGGGGGAATAAGGAGTATATCCAGGGTGAGGGCAGAGTTCTAGTTCTCAACCAGGCTGATAATGGCAGTGTTGCTGACTTTGTGATAAATCACTGAACTGTGTATCTCTGTTTCTGTTTTTGGGGTTTTTGTTTGTGTTTTTGTTTTGTTTTGTTTGTGAGACAGAGTTTCACTCTTGTCACCCAGGCTGGAGTGCAATGGCATGATCTTGGCTCACTGCAACCTCTGTCTCCCAGGTTCAAGCGATTCTCTGCCTTGGCCTCCCTTTTCTGTAGGTGCATTCTATTTTACAATTTTTAAAACTGATGAAAAAAAGAAAAAGGGAGTCAGAAAGGAGAGAAGGAGGAAGTAATGGAGGGAGAGCAGAGACCTTAGAAGCTGAAAGGCAAAAAGCTGAGGCATTGGAGCACATGTGTGGCCTCGATCTTTTCAATAATGTATGAGGTACGGTCTCCCAGAGAGATCAAGGGTCTGAAAGGTCTGGACAAGACTTGCAACAACCGCATTAGAAATGTGGTGGGCCAGGAATCCGCTATAGATCAGGAAAGGATTGCTGAATAACTCTACTGAGCATGGGCTGCAAACTCAGATGCCTGGGGAAACAGGCAGGCATCTCATGAATCAGGTCATCTGGGGAGTGGGAGGAAGCAAGCCCATTGATCAGTGACATCTAATTCTCAGTTTCGGGTCCAGGAAGACACTCTCTGTTGTTGCAGAGATGATAGCAAACTGGAGTTTGTGTGCCCCATGTCAGAGAAGCTGCTGCCTCTCAGCTCCAGGCAGTGGTCATTCCAGAGTGGGTAAAGACCAGGTACTGCCAGCTCTCAGCTCTGTCTGCTAGTGAAGCTAAAACTCTGGATTTTCTGGTGATCTCCTGTTTCGTCAATGCTCGTAACTAAACCAAATTGTTTTAAATATCATTTGGGCCACACAAACCCCATTTGATGCTCCTGATGAGGTCTGTGAGGTCCGAGACCCCCAGGTGTACCAGTCAGATCACCCTGGAACAAGTCGCCTCCGGGCCTGGCTGTCTCCAGCCGCTCTGAGTAGCTGTGCAGCCAGCCGGTCTCCGATTTGGGCTGTGATGAGTCTGTATGGCAGAAGAATAAGACGGATGGGAAATTGAGGGAGGGCCTCATTGAAAGGGCTCACTCCAGGAGCCAGAAAGCCAGAAGACCCAGCGCTACAGTGAGATCAGAGACGCACAGTCCCCATGAGGACAAAGAGCCCAGCAAGGAGAATAGGAAAGGTAAAAGGATAAAAGAGTCAGAAGGAGTTTCAGAATCTAAGAGCTCCAAAAATAAACCTTTCCCTTTGTATCACTTTTCTCTTTTTACTTTAGTTGCTCTCAACTTGCTGCTTCCTTTTTTAAAAAATTCTAACAATTCTGCAGAAAACCAGAAGTGTGAACCAAACGCAGTAACTCTAGGTGTTATGGCGCTGTCCTGCTCACCTTCTTTGGCCCGCTGGCTTCAAAGGTAGGCACACACATGTCCCTTTTCTAATGATCTGGGGGTGGATTCAGGCTCAGTAAGCCAAGGCCACAAGCAAGAGGGCTTGGGTTCCATCTGCCTTGGCCCCTTGCGGCTGCCTTCCAGGAAGTGCTGGAACAGCAGAAGCAGCAAGCAGTGTGCTCAAGAAGTGGTCAGCAGTTGGGAGCAGCTGGAGAGGGGGAGGCCAGTGAGCAAATATCAGTTTGGGAAATCGGGTTTGGACTGAACAAAGTTCACTGTTGTTTTCCAAGAAAGCAGAGCCTGGTTGAGCCACCCTAGGGAATAAGGAGAGGGGCAACTTGAACTGAGGATTAGCTCCAAACTTCTACAGCCTGATACGCTTGGCCACCCAATGGTGATCAGAGCCATTGGTGTTCCCCTGGGAGGAGGGGGAGAGGGCAGAATCGGAGTAAAGGGGAAACAGACAGGTAGTCTAAATACCACCAAACCACAGAGATTGAGACCAAGACGAAAGGAAAAAAAACAGCAGAAGGGATTTTTGTCCTTGAGATGTGCTTTGCAAATTCTTTTCAATTAGTTCCCCCATTAAATATTCCATCTTGAACATTTAGAGCTGTTCAACCCGGGCAGCGTGTACGTTTTGAAGTGGTAAGTTCTCCATTCCTAGCAGAGTCTGAGCAGAAGCTCAGCTGTTATCTACCAGAAATTCTATTAAAAGGATGAAAGGTTGAACTAGATGACTTCTAATTCTGAAGACTGTAATTCAGCAGAACTGGCTAATCCCTGGCAAATGATACCCTTTCTGAGTATGCATGTGTCACTAAAAGTCACTCAGGCAAACCAGACTGTTTGTAAATAGGTCTGATTATCTGCAAATTAGCTGACTGAAGGTTCCCGGGTATGAAGCAGGGCTTATTTTAAGAAATTAAGTTAATTTAGATAATAGTTGTATTGAAAAGCAACAAGTTCAGAAACAATTAGGAAGAATGCAGCTTCCCTTTTATTTTTTTCGACTCTATATTTTCTTTTCAAATTGTTTCTAATAGACTATCTGTTAAGAAAGTTTCTTCTGACCGGGTGTGGTGGTTCATGCCTGTAATCCCAGCACTTTTGGAGGCCAAGGCAGTTGGATCACCTGAGGTCAGGAGTTCAAGACCAGCCTGGGCAACACGGTGAAACCCCGTCTCTACTAAAAACACAAAAATCAGCCAGCCAGGTGTGGTGGCGTGCGCCTGTAATCTCAGCTACTCGGGAGGCTGACGCGTGAGAATTGCTTGAACCCGGGAGGCAGAGGTTGCCGTTAGATGACGTAGCACCATTTTACTGTAGCCTGACAGAGCAAGACTCCATCTCAAAAAACAAAAAAGGGCTCTTTGGTAAATTAAATATTCTTGGAAGTCGTTATTACTTTCTAAGTCAATAGAAGTATTTTTAAATTTATCTAATAGCATATTAATTCCTATGCTTTACCTGTTTGTACCCATACAACAGCCAGCCCTGCACCTGACATATAACGGGTACTCAATAGATGTTCACTGAATTGGTTGCAAAAACCAAGTGTATCAGTTGAACATTTCTGCATATTGGTGATAATAATAGCATTTGGAACACCTGTTCTATGCCAGCGACTGGGTCAAACACTCATCCTCATAGTAATCGCTACGAAGTGATTGCTACATTAGCCCCATTTTACAGATGATGCCACTGAGGCCGGTGAGTGGCTGAGCCAGGATTCAAGGCCAGGCCCGTCCAACTCCTGAGGCGAAGCTCTCAGCGAGGGTATTAGACTGAATCTGAATCCTCTGTTCATTTTATCTATTTTGAAGCGCTGCATGTGGTGTGTTCAGCAGATGAAAACTCTGACGAGGCACATGTGGACGGGATGGCTGGGCTGAGAAGGCCGGGGGTGCACACAACCTACCTCCCCAGCTGTTTCTGCAACCGGCTGGGGCCTTCAGCGCCACCGCCTCCCCTCCCCCAGGCCCTAAATCACTCTCAGGCCCTTTGTTCTTCCCCCACAGCTGCTCAGCAAATTCCTTGATTTGAAATTACGATCACAGGTTGGAGTGCTACTTAAAATAATTTTGCCAAATGTTCCATCTCTGTGTTGATGAATATAATGGATGACAATTTAAAGAGCAAAAAAAAAAAAAAAAATGTATTCACGTTGTCGAAGACAAAAAGAAAAATCATACGCTGCATGCATAGCATTAGTTTGAAGGAGTCATTCCCCCAGGAAGCTACCAAATGCTGGGCTTTTGTGAGCCCTCGGCATGGCCGGCAGAGCGGGCTGCTGGCAGGTATGGCCTGCAGCAGAGGGAGAGAGCAAAGGTCAGGGCGTTTGTTGGGTTTGTTTAAGCATGAGTCAGAGGAGTGGGGGGTAGACCTGGGGATCCAATTTCCAATTTCCTGTGCAAGTCACTGAGTGGCACTTCTCCCCCTTCCCCAAAAGGCTTTTATGCACACCGCTCTGCAGAACAAAGGGAGATAGGGTAGGGGACACATAAATCACCTAGACAGGCAGGTCTTCTCGAAGGGAGAGCCTCTCTTGAATTCGGAAAATGCAAGCTCTAAGGGAAGCTGGGAGGAAGGCAGACCTCGTGCATCTAGCACTTCGGCCAACTGAGGCTTAACGGGCTTGGAGCTCCTCACCCCGGGCTCTGAGCGCAGCGTGAAGCCATGGGCCAGCCCTCCTGCAGGCGGGCCCTGTGGCCAGGCTCACCTCCGGCGACGGGCTGCTGGGCCATCAGGAATCAGAACAAGGCTTCTTCCTCACACTGGGTCCTGCCTCAGCAGGTGGGCTCCATATCAGACATTTCCCCCACGTCCTAAGCCTTCTTCCAGGCGTGAGCCCCCCGAAAAGCAGGTGGGGGAGAGATGAGCAAATCCTGAGCAAAAAGAGGTGGCGGTGACGCTTTTCTCAAGTTTTCCATACCAGAAAAAGCCCTGGCACAGGGCAGGCCCTGCTGGCAACCCGGCCCCACAACCTCCCTTCCAGGCCTGCCTCCAGGGCAGGAATCCAATAGGAACATGGGCCCCCGGGACCACCAGAGGTGCAAACTGCCCTCTGAAAACAGGGCTACCTCTCTGTAGGAGTCTTGCCATGCAAAAAACACCAGGCCCTCTGGAAACCGCCCTGTTCACCGAGGGTCTCTGGCTAGCTGGCACTGTGCCCAAGGCCATGTCCCATAGGTGACACCCCAGGGTTGTGCTGAATCACAACAAGCTGGGAGCTCCGTGCATCCCCCCAAAATGATCTTCCACACAGTGCAAAGCACTCAAAAGAAATGGTTCCAGCTGCTGGGGGCCCCATCAGCCTTTGAGGGCAGTGAGGTGTCGGGGTGGCAGCCTCTGGGGTAGACAAGTCCCAGATCCACCACTTCCCAGCTGGGGAAGCTTCCTGCCCCTTTCTGGGCCTCAATTTCCTCGTCTATGAAATGGGCATAACCGTGTCACTTCGCCAGGGGGTTGCAATGGGTCAATCCCTCTGCCCTGTTGATCAGCAGGAGTCTTTCGAGTTATTTCCACTAGAAATGGCAGAAGCATGGCAGGGCAGGAGAAGCCCCCGTCTGTGGGTCAGAACAGAAGCAAGGGTGTCTTTACACACAGAGGATGCTACAGTTCTTTGTCAAGCCCTCGATCTGCACGACTGTCTGCTTGGCTGTACGGTCTGCTTACCGTATTCCCTCCAAAGCAGGGCCCCAGCCCTTCATGGACTCCACTCCAGACCCTCCTCCTAGATGGGCGGGGGAGAGAGGCAGAGCCTGCGGTGCCCGCCTTACTGGCTATGGCAGTTCCCGCTCTTCCTTTCTCTCAGGTGACTCTTCTGACCCTCCTTCGCCATCTCCAGCCTCTCTTGCTTGAAAGAGGAAAGAGATATCTCGGGTTCCTTTGTCTTCGGGGCACACTAGCTCCTCCCTACCCTCCTAGCTCAGGACACACCAAGAGGGAGTGGAAGGACTGGCTGCCCAACAGAAGGAGATTTTATCGCTGATATTGTTTCGACTTAATGGTGTGTGGCAATTAAAATGGTTTAAAAGCAGTCTGACTTAGAGCTGGATTGATTCTTGTCTTTAAACTGTCTAGGGACAATGCAGTCCTCACTGCCAGCCCCCAAGGCACACCCATCCCTGCACCCTCCTGGCTACTGCTCACCCAGGGCCCATCTTTACAGGCCTCTCAAGTTATAAGGGGTCACCCTCTTCTCTGCTTGGATGCCCTTAACACAGAAAATGATCTGCACCCTAGTTCCCGCCTCCTCTATAGCTCCAGAGACAGACCTGTTGGGAACCCCAGAAAGGGTGCTCTCCCCCTCCCCCAGAAGCTCTTCTTGGGTCCTTTGGGAAAGCAAAGAAATAACCCATCCCCCAAATCCCCATGGGCATAAGAGGAGGGTCTCTGATGCCTAATTTTTTGTGTGTGTTTTTATTTTTCCTTTTTGCAGATCTCTGCATTTAATGAGGAAGTGCTGTCAGCAGAAAGGAGAGGAAGCTTCACCCCGACCACCCGAAGGACCCACATCCCTCTCAGCAGGGAAGCAGAATCATTCTACTGCCGGCCTTGAAGGACAGCTCCAGACACTCACGTGGACCCAAGCAGGAAAAGCACACAGCGTGTCATCATACTGTGTACCTTGCACAGGTGATGTCCTGGAGAAATTTCTGGAAAGAGAAAACAGAAATTTTATGAGCCGCAATTAAAATGACTTCAGTAATAAATAACCCTGATAGCTTGCCCCTCCAAGTGTATGCTGCGTTCCACAGCCAGCCTCTGCCAGCCCTTCACCTCCATGTCCTCCTCCATCTCCTCCATCTAACAACTTTATGAGGGAGAGACTTTTTACCCTCACTTCACAGAGGAGGACATTGAGGCCAAAGAAGGGAAGGGATTCCCCAGGTGACACCTAAAGTGACAGAGTTGAGACCCACATTGAGCTTGTCTGAAGTCGAGGTCACTCTGATTCCTCACACAGCCCTGCCAGAGGTTCCCACAGTGCTATGTGCCAGCCGGGTGATAGGCCTTTCCACAAAGGACATCAAAAACCTCATCAGGCCAGGTGCAGTGGCTCATGCCTGTAATCCCAGCACTTTGGGAGGCTGAGGTGGGCTGATCACCCGAGGTCAGGAGTTCGAGGCCAGCCTGGCCAACATGGCGAAACCCCATCTCTACTAAAAATACAAAACAATTACCGAGGCATGGCAATCCTGAGATTAGTCAATCCCAGGATTAGTAGTCCCAGCTACTCAGGAGGCTGAGGCAGACGAATCGCTTGAACCTAGGAGGTGGAGGTTGCAGTGAGCCAAGGTCACGCTTGCACTCCAGCCTGGGTGATAGAGTGAGACTCCATCTCAAAAAAAAAAAAAAAAAAAACAAAACCTCATCAGTAAAGAACTGTCACCTTCCTAAACCAGGAAACTGAAACTTTTAAAAGCAAACAGATTTCCAAACTTGGGGTTAATGATAAAACTGGAAAAACGTAAAAGACTCCCTGTTCCTCTCCTCCATTATCAATATGTGACTTAGATTTGGATGCCAAGTCAAATTTTACCAGAACTATATCCTCCATGGTAACTTATTAAAGAGTCAATCAAAGTTTGCTTTAAGAGAAAAGTAAATACACCCAACTTTCTGTACAATGCCGGACCCTGAGTTCACTTCCTGGTTCCACTGTTGACTCAGGTTGCAATCCTAGATAAGTAGCTACACACACTCACTGCCCTGGGCCCAAAGCGCAAAGCTGGGGCGAGAGCGTAACGTCAGCACACCCCCTAGAGTTCCGGAACACGGGAAGGTGCCCATCTTTAGCGGAGGGGGCATGCCTCAGAGAGGAAAATCGGCAAAGGCCATGTGCAAAGCTCCACGTGCAGATGCAAGCTGCTTGTCCCTGTGTCTCTGATTGCGAGGAAAGGGGTGACCCGCTTGTCACACCACCAACAAAACCCTGCCATCCTTTGCTCTGCGCTCACCCATAATTACTGGGCATGAGGTGGGAAGGGCTGCCCTTTGGGACTCAGGTGGTGGGGAGGATAGAGGACAGAGTCAGCAAGTCAACTCCAATCACACAGTGAGCGTTTTCAAAGAAACAAATAAAAATAGCCAGAAGTGGGTCAGCACTTACAGTGAGGTTAGAGGCAAGAAACTGGGACAGACTCCCAGGCCTGTGTAGAGGCACAGAAGTTTCATTTCATAAGTACAAACTCATACTGTCTTTCCAATCTGATTCCTCGTTTTTCTTTTGCTTTTTCATCTCTGTCTTTTGGATATGCAGGAAACACACACACACAGCTAACAGAAACAGTGTGATGTTGGATCCTTGCTCCTTCAGTTCTAAGATCCTTTTTTTCCTGAGGCTGAAGAAAAAAGATGCTTAAAGAAAACTCATTTGAGAGTCAGGCAGGAAGGGGAGATGGGATATACACTTTGCCTCTCTTTCAGGTTTCTGCAATCTCAGCGCATGCTGCTGAAGAGAAAAAGAGCAGCAAACAGATGAAAAGCATCGTGTCCTTAAGTGATTTACTTGCTCCCAAGCAGACCTGCCTCACAGCTGCATCCCTCCAACTCCCCGTCATTGACCCTCCCACTACCTTATCTGTGGCATCTAGTGTGCTGCACACACAGTATGTGTGCAAGTGCATGGTATATACACATAGCACAACTGCATACATACTGTAAATACGTGCCCAGACATATGCACAGTGCTCAGGTACACGCAGTGCACACACCCGCTAGACACTTACACTCTCAGTACACAGACATGTGCTCATGCACACGTGGTAGTGCATGGTGAATCCATATGGCATCCATGCACACACACAGTACCCATGCACACAGGCGGTGCATACACGTGGCACTCATGCACACACACAGTACCCATGCACACAGGCAGTGCATACACATGGCACTCATGCACACACACACTACACATGCACACAGGTGGTGGT
Organism: Ateles fusciceps; assembly: GCA_036589455.1. Taxonomy (NCBI): domain Eukaryota; kingdom Metazoa; phylum Chordata; class Mammalia; order Primates; family Atelidae; genus Ateles; species Ateles fusciceps. The sequence goes on from JAZHEH010002229.1 coordinate 5,475,749, forward strand.
GCATACACATGGCATTCATGCACACACACAGTACCCACGCACACAGGTAGTGCATACACATGGCACTCATGCACACACACACTACCCACACACACAGGTGGTGCATACACATAGCACTCATGCACACACACAGTACCCACGCACATCCATGCACACACACAGTACCCATGCACACAGGTGGTACATACACATGGCACTCATGCACTCACAAAATACCCACGCACACAGGCAGTGCATACACATGGCAGCCATGCACACACACAGTACCGACACACACGGCACTCATGCACACACACAGTACCCACGCACACAGGTGGTGCATACACATGGCACCCATGTACACACACAGTACCCACGCACACAGGCAGTGCATACGCATGGCACCCATGTGTACCCACACACACAGGCGGTGCATACGCATGGCACCCATGCACACACACAGTAGACATGCATAACCCAGAAAGTGGTTCTCGCTTCTCTCTGTAACCTTAAGACTTTGGCAGTTTTTGTTAACTCCCACACTTGGCAGGATTACATTTCCTTGTGGCCTCAATGACGTGACTGGGGCAGATTTATTGGGCTTACAGAAAAAAGAGAGAGGAGAGAGAGTGAGCAAGCGAACAGTAAACTCTGCTGTTCAGTCAACCTGGGCCTTAGTTTTAAATTGCAGATCATCAGGGCCAAGACAGAAGATTTGGCAAGACGGGGCCGTTTGGTAAGAGGCAGCGTGTTTCACTGGTAATCTGCTGGAACACTAACATAACACACTTCCAAAGGTTACCTTCTTTCAAGTCACTGAAAAACAAAAGGAGCGCTAAGGCTGGACCAAATAACATAAGTAACACACGCACGCATGCGTAGATGCAAACATGCGTGCCTAAGATGTGTAGCAAACAATACAGGCACAGTGCTTTCAGGAGAAACTTGGGTGTGGAAGTGAGTTCTACCTTTTTGCTCTCTTTTCCTCCTGGAGGGAGAGAGGAAAAGTAGTTGCCTAAATGCACCGTCAGCCCACAAGCTGTCATGCGTGAATCTCTCCAGGGCAGACAGAAGGACAGGAACCCCTTTCTGAAGCTGAGTTCTGATGCAGAATGTTTTCAGGGCTTAAGACCGACGCAGCTAACCAACAGAACTTTCTAGGCTGCGGTCAGTTAGCTATGTCGCACAGGAATGGCATCTGCTTTCACTTACTTCAGAACTCAAGCACGAGTCCTGGGAGTATTTGACCAAAAGAGCCTCCCACTTGGCGTGCGAGGGTTAGGTTTCCAGAAGATGGAGCACTTACCTGCGCTTCCAACTCCCAGAAGCCAAAGCTATGGAAAGATCTCAGCATGTTTTTTTCATTGTATTTAAAAATCATACCATTTTAAAAGATCTGCTTGTTATAAATCCAGCCTAAAAGCGGATGAATGAAACATAGACTCACACACAAAAATCTACAAGAATAGATCTTTTTTTTTTAACTTGGGGTTTTTGGGGAGGGAGTTCAGAGGAGTGGCAGGGAAGCTACTAGGCTGAGATAAACTCCTTAAAAGCATGGGCAAAATTCCCTTTTCTGTGACCAGTTTTTTAAAAAATGACAAAGTCACACAGGAGAGGAAATGAAAAGGGAAATTTTTAGACTTCTCATCTGTGCTGAAAGCCCCGGGCTGTTTCAGAACCCGGCCAGGGTAACCGTCGGGCCTGCGGTCACCACGCTGCAATCCCAGGAGGCCTTGCATCAGCGGCCATCATATCAATAAGGAAGTACAATCACCAAACCACAAGCAGCCTGCTTTTCTAAGCCCACATGTTGCTTTAGAGGGTTTTCAAACAAGAGACTTTCCTGTTTTTGAAACCTGTGAATCCACAGGTCTTACAGATTACTCAAATTATCTTATCACTTGCAGCATGAATTTCAAAACTGCTTATCCAGCCTTCCCCTCCCCTGGAGGAGCAGACGCCCATTTACAAACCAGAATCCTTCCTTACAGTATCCCGTGGCCAACTGCTGACACAGAAGGGGAAAGGATACCAGTTACACATTAAGCTTTAAGGTTAAAGTATCTGTGCCAGACGCTGTCCAAACACGATCTATTCACTGACCTAAAGGCAGGATGACCACACCAGAGAAATTCTGCAGAAACAGTTTTGCGGTCACAGCAGCATTCCTTCCCAGAGCTGGATCATGGTTCCTGCAGATGCATACACATGCCTGCAAGTGTAGTGTAAGAAATCATCACAATTCACAGGAAACATATTTATCCTACGATGTGCAGCATATCGGTTGGAAGTTTTTAAACACAACCAAAAGACAACCTATGAGGTTGCTGGAAAAATCAGTGTAGGATAGCATTGGTAGAAGTCACTATGGGGCGCAGGTGACAGACATAAACTGTCCAATCTAAATCCTCAGTGGTATGCAAGTCAGACTTATTTTCCTCTTGAGCAAAGAGAAAGATTCAAATTAAAGAGTGACTTATTGAACTGATACAGAGTTCTGCATAGAACTGATAGAGTTCATCTATTAGAGTGTCTCAGAGATGAGATAAATCCCCAAACGTCTCTCTTTCCTGCTCAGCTCAGAAGCTTGAGAAAGATGTGCAAAACCTAACAACTGCAGTTGATAGCCATCTCCTGGTTTAACTTCTGCCCTGGCCAGTGGCCACCTGGCGTTGCCCAAGCAATGCCTGCAGAATTCATCATGCGCTCCCTCGCTGGAAGCGTCCCTCCTAAGGCAGACCTGAATTTCACAGAGGGCCTCTGGACAGTAGTTCACATTCTGTCTTCAGTGGTGGCCCAATCAGACTGAGAATAAACAACAAGTGAACTTTATCCTGCAGCTGCAACCGGTGACCTCTAAGCCCATTTCACAGAATGCACGTCAATAACGGATCCAGCAGACACTTATGTAATCTCACACTTTTTCATCTTTTTGGGTTATAATTAACACTTAGCTCATCAAAAAAAAACCACATGTTCAAAAAAGAATGTGCTCTCAGTTTGAGCACACTGGGATTGTGTTTATCTTATTTTATTCATCTGTATTCCAATAAACCTTCAAGCACTGAAATGTGAAGACAGACGTTCTAACGTTGTGATGCTGTGATCTTTATGTTTGAGGGAGCGTTCTTTCAAAGTAGCCCAAATCATCTCTCTTATGAAATGTGAAGCGTGAATGAAGCCACACTGAAAAGTCTCAGAAGTAAATCTCTCAAAGATTAGGACCAACCTACTGTGGAATAATGCAATATATCCTTAAGGGAAAATACAATAAAGTAAAAGAATTCCAGGCTCCCCACACAGGCCCAGTAGATCCGTTTTATCACAGTAACTCGTTGGTAAATGGCCTACTATGTCCATATGGAAAACATACTCTTTTTCAACCCTGTTTTAAAAACAATCCTGCAAGATCTGCACATGTACCCCAGAACTTAAAGTACAATGAAAAACAAGCTACAATAAAGATAAATACATCTAAGTGCAAAAAAATAAAATAAAATAACTTTTTCTTCCTCCTTTGGAAAAGCCATTGCTACAAAATTCACATAAGACAAACACGGACTGGGTTTCTGCTCCTTTCACTCTCTGTTCCTAACACTTTAGGCTGTGGGAACTGGGGCTCCTCAGCCTAAATATGCTTGCCTGACTTTGCCTGACTTTGCTGGAGAATTGCTCAACCACCCTCTCACTTTGGCTGTGTAGACCATGGCTCTTGCCCTCCCTCCAGGGGACAGACATTAACTAATGAAGAAAACAGTTACTCTCTTCTCTTCTGCCACCACTGACACTCCATACCCAGGCCTGTGCCACCAGGCCTGCTTCCAGGACTGTGGGCGGCCTGTTCCCTGCTATCCTGAGCCTTCCAGCTCCAGTGCCAACAAGGGCACTAGGTAATGGGTACTTCTGATGAAGGGCACTGCAGGAGCTCTCCCCATCACTTAGTGAAGTGTTCCATTTGGGGTCATGACCAACCCTGTCTACACAGACCAGCACAGCATAGAGAAAAATAAGATGGATAGGCAAGTATAAGGTGTCACCTGACATTTGTGTTGGCAAAAAGCTCTTAATATTATAGGATTTCTTTATTTGGAACAAGAAAATACTCCAAAAGGAATCTCATCAATTTTAGTTTGGAATGTTTATAGAGGTTATCTGGAAGAAGAGTTTTTGTTGATTTTGTTTTTTAATACAAAGAAAAATAAAAGCTTTTGTAGTAATTCTTGGAGGTATGACCTCCAATTACAAGCATGAGATATTGTAAGCAAGTCCTTTTATTTTTATTTTTATTTTTTTTGGAGAGACAGAGTTTCAGCATATTGCCCAGGCTGGTCTCAAACTCCTGAACTCAAGCAACCTGCCCACCTCGGCCTCGCAAAGTGCTGGGATTATAATTGTGAGCCACCATGCCCAGCCTGTAAGCCAGTCTTTTAAAGCTCCTTTTAAACATTTTCTTTCTTTTTTAAGACAGAGTCTTGCTGTGTCGTCTAGGCTGGAGTGCAGAGGCACAACCTCAGCTCACTGCAACCTCCACCTCCCGGGTTCAAGCAATTTTCGTGCCTTAGCCTCCCAAGTAGCTGGGACAGGTGCCCACCACCATGCCTGGCTAATGTTTGTATTTTTAGTAGAGACAGGGTTTCACCATGTTGGCCAGGATAGTCTCGGACTGCTGACCTCAAGTGATCCACCTGCCTCAGCTCCCAAAGTGTTGGGATTATAGGCGTGAGCCACCAGGCCCAGCCCATTTTAACTTTTATTATGACAATTTTCAAGCATGTAGAAAGAGCATATAGCACAGTGACTCTCCATAGATCTATCACTTCATCAACAGTTACCCAGATTTGTTAACATTTGCTTCATTTTGTGTGTTTTATTTTCTCTTTGCTGAAATCTTTTAAAGAGCATCACAGGCCTCACGTCATTTCACTCCTTCCTACTTTAGTATGCGTCTCTAAAACACATGAACATTTCCTTTCATAGCCACAACACCATGAAGGTCGCTTTTAAAAGCAGTGCAGGAAGTCAGCATTGTGGAGATGGCAAATAGTACATGGATATGAAGTCCTGAGGTAACATTTCTAGTGAGCATGGCACACACACTCGGAAAGTCCTCGATCTCAAAGACACCTGGGCAGAAGCAAGACGAAGTATTTTGGAAGACTGAGTCAGATCATTCAAAAGGGGCACAAGGCAGGGCACGGTGGCTCACGCCTGTAATCCCAGCACTTTGGGAGGCCGTGGCAGGCAGACTGACTGAGATCAGGAGTTCAAGACCCAGCCTGGCCAACATAATGAAACTCTGTCTCCACTAAAAATATAAAAATAAGCCAGGCATGATGGCGCATGTCTGTTGTCCCAGCTACTTGGGGGGCTGAAGAAGAGAATCACTTGAACCCAGGAGGCGGAGGTTGCAGTGAGCTGAGGTCGTGCCACTGCACTCCAGCCTGGGTGACAGAGCAAGACTCCATCTCAAAAAAAAAAATGCGGGACACAAGTGCTGACAAAGACAGTTGATAACAAAGAGTCTGACTAATGAGTTAATGGGTTACAACAAGGCAAGATTCCTAAATAAGTATCTTTATGCCCATGATTCTAAATAAAACTGGCCAGTCGCAGTGGCTCACACCTATAATCCCAGCACTTGGGGAGGCCCAGGCAGGTGAATCACTTGAGGTCAGCAGTTCCAGACCAGCCTGGCCAACATGGTGAAACCCTGTCTCTACTAAAAGTACAAAAATTAGCCAGGTGTGGTGGTGCGCGCCTGTAGTCCCAGCTGCTCCGGAGGCTGAAGCAGGAGAATTGCTTGAACCCAGGAGGCAGAGGTTTCAATGAGCCAAGATTGCGCCACTGCACTCCAGCCTTAGTGACAGAGCAAGACTCTGTCTCAAACAAGCAAACAAACAAACAAGTAACTAAGTGAATAAATTAAATTCTTAACTAGAAATGTGACTATTTCCCTTGCATCATTAAAAGTATATATTCAAGCCACTGGGCGTGGTGACGCACATCTGGAATCTCAGCACTTTAGGAGGCTGAGGCGGGCGGATCACTTGAGGTCAGGAGTTCAAGACCAGCCTGGCCAACATGTGAAACCCTGTCTCTACTAAAAATACAAAAATTCTCTGGGCATGGTAGCACATGCCTATAATTTCAGCTACTTGGGAGGCTGAGACAGGAGAATTGCTTGAACCTGGGAGGTGGAGGTTGCAGTGAGCCGAGATTGCACCACTGCACTCTAGCCTGGGCAACAGAGTGAGACTCCATCTCGATATGTGTGTGTGTGTGTATACATATATAAATATATTCAAGCCGGGTGTGGTGGCTCACACCTATAATCCCAGCACTTGGAGAGGCGAAGGTGGGCAGATCACCTGAGGTCAAGGGTTCAAGACCAGCCTGGCCAACATGGTGAAACCATGTCTCGACTACAAAATACAAAAATTAGCCTGGCGTGGTGGCGCACAACTATAATCCCAGCTACTCGGGAGGCTGAGGCAGAAAGAATTGCTTGAACTCAAGAGGCGGAGGTTACAGTGAGCCGAGATCGCACCACTGCACTCCAGGCTGGGTGACAGAGTGAGACGCTGTCTCCAAAGAAAAGAAAAAAAAGTATATATTCAAGGAGGCAAAAAAAAAAAAGGACACAAAATTTGTGTAACCTGCCCATTGGGAAATGGGGCATTACCTCATATTTGGGCTTGCATACATGGTATCTTCAACCCATCACCTACCTGCCTCCACCAAGCCTACTCTTCTGGCAAGAGTCCTTCTTCAGTGTCTACCTGATGCCAGGCACCATGCCAAGCCCTGAGTATCATGTCCCTTATGGATATAGCCACCCTGTGAGGGACATCCTACTATCCCCTCACTTTTTCAGGGGGAGAAAAACTTAGACTTCAAGAAAGCGAGTTATTTTCCCACAGAGATAATAAAGGTGGAACTGACTTATCCTGCCTTCTGCCCTGAAGAGTCTTTTACTCTCGTTTTCCCCAGAGTAGCAGCTTTAGATCCGTCCTAAACCAAGCGGCACTATCAAGGTTTCTACTCCTACTGGTTTGTAGGGGGAGGGTTTATCATCTGCACCATCCCAGGACGGGCATCGCTTCCTTTTGTCTCAACCAAATCATTGTTTCTGGCTATGACAGCCCAGTGACAAACAGTGGACGACACTACCCCATGGTGCCCCTAATACTGCTGAGATAACAAAAATAGCCAAAGCATGTGCAGAAGGGCTTAACTGTAGCTACTGGAGTTTCCACCACAGGCTCAACATGCTAGCACTGCTTATGTGCACCGATGCATCTTCTTCCCAGGCAGGGTTGCTAACTCCATTAGCTAGTTGTTCTCCGCCACTTCCTCCACTATTATCTTCACATAAGATGAGGAAAAGACACAACAAACTCAGCCCTGCTCAGCCACGTGGTCCCCCCCATACAGGTCTGTGTGCCATATGAACTTGTCGTTCTTTGTTTAGCATCACCCCTGAACTGCAGGATGATCCCCCCCGGCAAGTCATTTCATCTTTCTTTACTGCAGTTTCTTTATCATTAAAACACGATGTTTGAAGACCACGGATGAAGTAGCCAAATTATATTATCCAATTAAGGTGAAAAGCACCATATCAATGCTACAGAGGCTAAGACTTAAATAGCCACATATGGTTTGGGAAAAAGCACTCCAGTGCATCAGCTAGCAGTAAAAACACGCAGGAGCGAAATGATCTGGCTGGAAATGAACTGCAAATTGATAAACATTTAGTTGCTAATGCAGTGTTTATTATTTTTTACTGGGATAAAAATTAACTTGTGCGGCCTTAGCCAGCAAACACATTGAACTCTACCATCTGGGTAGTGGAATCGGTATTTCTATAGCCTCGGGTGACAGGTGACTGTTGCCAGATTTGATTTTCTTTGCAAATAGGTCCTGGGGGGGTCCGGACAACAGAACCGCGGATGCTTCTAGGAAGCACAAACACGCCCGCGCACCAAACGTTGCCATTCAAGAGGGAGCTTAGGGACGCCCCCCAACCAGAATCAGTATCCTGCATTTCCCAAAAAGAGGTTGCTACTTGTGTTGAAGAATCGCCTTCAGCCTGCGAAATCAGCCAGGGCTGCAAGGTGGCGACCTCCTGGGGAACCGGGGGTTCGGGCAGCGGGGGAATAGAAGGCGCCTGGAGCTAGGAGAGGGGCGCCGGGGGCGCGCAGGGCGCGGGGGCGAGCCTGAACCCGCGGGGGAGGACGCTGGCTGGACCACGTGACAGCACCAGCAGAGGCCCCCGCTGCAGTCGCCGCCGTCCTCTCCCCCGGGGCCCTTTTCCATGAGCTTTGCAAGCAGCTGAATCAATTTACTCGAGCCACAGCGCTCTACACAAGCACGGTCTGAATTATTACTCATGGAAATCCCCTCTGTTTCAGGGAATCAGGTAGCTTTCAAACTCCCAACAATTAATGGCCCTTTGGTCAAAGGAAAATAGCAAAAAAACAAAACACCTCCCACCCAAACCCACCCCCCAGAAAAACCCAACGCAGACTAACCCGTCTAAGGGCGTCTAAACAGGCCGTTTGGTTTCTAGTAAATTAGAGGGAGTGGGTGGTTGACGTACAAGTAATGCTATGCTGTAGAGTGTGGTCTTCTTTGACGTCAGCAAAATGTTTCTCTCGGGTTTCTCCTTTCCCTCTCTCCCTCCTTTCCTCTCTCCACCTTCCTCCTTCCCTCTTTATGTCAGAGACAGATGACATAGGGTAGCTGTGGAAAAGTGCTCATAGTTTTGCAACACAGCTCACAGGCTCAGAAAAATTCGCATGTTTTAAAAAATGAAGGGTATTGGCCAGGCACAGTGGCTCACGCCTATAATCCCAACACTTTGGGAGACCGAGGGGGGGTGGATCACCTGAGATCAGGAGTTCGAGACCAGCCTGACCAATATGAAGAAACCCCATCTCTACTAAACATACAAAATTAGCCGGCATGGTGGCATATGCCTGTAATTCCAGCTACTCGGGAGGCTGAGGCAGGAGAATCGCTTGAACCCAGAAGGGGGAGGTTGCTGTGAGCCGAGATAGCAAAAAAAAAAAGAAAAAAAAGGTATTGGCCGGGTGTGGTGGCTCACACCTGCAATCCCAACACTCTGGGAGGCCGAGGCAGGGCGGGCGGATCACAAGGTCAGGAGATTGACACCATCCCGGTTAACACCATGAAACCCTGTCTCTACTAAAAATACAAAAAATTAGCCGGGTGTAGTGGCACGCGTCTGTAATCCCAGCTACTAGGGAGGCTGAGGCAGGAGAATTGCTTGAACCCTGGAGGCAGAGGTTGCAGTGAGCCCAGAGTGGGCCACTGCACTTCAGCCTGGGAGATAGAGTGAGACTCTATCTCAAAAAAAAAAAAAAAAAAAAAAATAAGGGTATTGCGGGAGGTGGGTGAATTTGCAACACAAAAACACATGCTACCCAGGGAAGGAAGAGGGGGAAAGGCTGCTGGGAAGTGCAGTCACCTGGCGGTGCAGTCTTCCCTCCATCCTGCCGGGTTCACAGCTCTGTCTAAGGGAACATTTTTCCTGTGGCCAAGAACATATCCTCACTCCAGCTGGCCTGAAATGGGATCCTGGAGAGCATGCGCCCTGCTCCCTGGCTACTGTATTCATGGGACCCATCCAGGGCTGCTGAGCCAGGATTTCTGCTGGCTCTGCTCCCCCTCACTCACCCCCCCCCCTTGCACTAGAGTTGTTTTTCTCTACTCATCAAAGCAGCAGCTGCCCCCATGTTAGCATAGAACTTTCTAGAATAAGGATTCCAAGTCCAGGCAAACATTTGTAACCAGACCCTGCAGTACTTTTATTTCCCCTTCAAATTGCTTTTGTCAGCCCCACTGTTTCAACAGGGGCAGCCTTGGACACCCTAGGGGTCTAGCCCGACAGTCTCGGGGTGAGGATTGGTAGAGTGAGCCACTCCCTTTGTGGCTGTGAATTGCCATTTGGTCTCTAGGGTAACGTGACTCTGACATTCTCAGCCCAGGCAGCTCTTTAAAAGCAGAAATCTATCCAGACCTCGCAGGTTCTGACGTGCTGACTGCAAGTGTGGTTTCAGGCAGGCGGAGGGAGGAGCAGGCCCAGAGTACACATGGGCCTGGTTTTCTCCAGGGGGGGTGTACTGGCCTCCCCCTCACCCCTTCCCTGATCTAGACAGCAAGGTCATCAGAGGACCTTAGAACGGGGAGCAAACCAAAGCCTCTGAACGCTCTAAATGCCACAGACACCAGGTTCATGTGAAAAGCATATCCGCCATGGAAAAAAAAATGCACAAGAAAATGGAGCAAGGTCACATGAATCTACTCAGAAATTAGACCTGGAACCTGAAAAAGAACCTGTGTGTGTGTGTGTGTGTGTGTGTGTGTGTGTGTATGTCTGTGTATTGGGGGAGAGGCGGGTGCATAGCAGCATCGTAAGCAGGTAACATAACAGCACAGCACACAGTAGATATTTATTAGGTTGTGCAAAAGTAACCACAGTTTTTGCCACTAAAAGTCACGGTGAAAACCGAGATTACTTTCTCGTTAACGTAATAAGGGTTGAGTAGATGAACAAATGAGCAAGTGAATGAATTACAGGAATGAATTTGTTTAGAAAACAAAGCAAAAGGAAACTGAAACTTTTTTTTTTGAGATGGATTCTGCTCTGTTGCCACTCACTGCAACCTCCACCTTCTGGGTTCAAGCGATTCTTGTGCCTCAGCCTCCCGAGTAGCCAGAATTACAGGCGCGTGCCACACACCCATGTAATTTTTTTGTATTATTGCTAGAGACAGGGTTTCACTGTGTTAGCCAGGATGGTCTCGATCTCCTGACCTCATGATCCCGCCTGCCTTGGCCTCCTAAAGTGCTGGGATTATAGGCATGGGCCACCATGCCTGGCCTGGGGCCGAAACTTTCTTGGAGGTGGACGGGGGTAGCTGCTGGATCAGTTTGGAAGACAACGGACTTCCAAAGTGTAAACCCAAACCATGAGTCTGACATAATGATGACTGATGACAGTGACACTCAGTAACATGCTTGGACACTTGCCATGTGCTAGACACTGTGAGTGTCTGACACACATCATCTTGACTGGTTCTCATAGCAACCCCAGGAAGCAGGAACTGGGCTAAGGGTATGTTGACTCTTTGGGGCACCAAAGAAGAAACTCCTGGACCTGAAGGGTTTAGGAAGACTTGAAGTGGATGTATCCAACCAGGAGCAACGCATGTGTAACTCCAACTTGGCAAAGTGGGTCCTTTGGTGACCCTGCCTGCCTAAGTCTCACCTCCACTGTAGTTTCTGCCTGCCTTGACCGCTGTTGAGAGGAGACAGTTGCTCTCCTGCTGACTTACTGTGCAGAGATCCCCGAGGGGGCTGACGGAGGAATGGCTCTAATTCCAGGCAGCAAAAGCTGGCCTAGCCACCTTCTCCCTGTTGCTCCTTCCGTCCCGCGAAACTGCGGGAGGGGAAGGGAAGATCTGGCATCCCTAGGCTTCGAGGGCACTTTCTTCGTGCTTATGGGCCCAGCCTTCATGGGCAACCGCTGGGCTCTTGAGGAAGTACACTCCAGTTTTCCAGGACATTAGGGGACTCAGGTTGCCAGAGTGATGCCAACAGGCCTGTCCTTGGTGGCCTCCAGGGGCCCTCTCTCACCTTCAAAAGAAGAGCACGGAACCTTCGTCTGACCCGACTGAAGTGCTTGTGCCTCGAAGCTCTTGTTGATTAAAGCCAAGCAGGCTCTTTTCAACATCATCACAGGGATCCTTTTCCTCCACCTTGCATTTCTCCTCCTGGAAATGCACCTTAGTCATTTTTTGGTCACTTCAAGGGAATTCTCTCTCCTTCATGATCTACTCATTGCTCTACCGAATTATTCTTTCTTCCAAACATGCTGTTACAGCCCCGACACCACAGACATGCATTTAACAAAAACGCTCCTGCAGGGGCATAATTTGAAATATCCCCGTCTCGTGTAAGATGTTTCCCTAAGAGGTCGAGTGGGTAACGTGGGAGGGACCTTGGGGGGAGGAGCTTCTGCTTGAACACAGTTCATTACCCTCTCATCACCAGGACAGAGCAGAGCTGGCTGTCAACGTGAGCTTCTTGCCCACTCCTCATTCCCCCTGGACCCCTATGCCTGTACATCCCAACAGATTGGATTCCTATTACCCACCCATGGACATGCCACTAAAAATATGGAAGAGCAACAAGCTCCAGAACTTGCTGAACTCTGCAACTCAGCAGGTGCATGATCTACCTGAACAAAAGACAGAGCCCTCAGCCACTGCCAGGTGGTTTAGCAAGGGCGTTGAAAAGCTGTTTGGTTAACAGCGCCTTGACCAGTCTGTGCTCCCGTGATGGGGGCAAAGATGAAGCAGATGCCCTCGTGGCCACCTGACACAGCAAGTTGCCAGCCTCCACTAAACACACACACAACCATGACCTCCAGTGTCCCTGCAGGGTGGCATGGCAAGCAGCCAGGGCACGCTCTCTAGTTCTGGCCAGCTGGAGTCCAAGCCTTGGATAATAATTCCTCCTTGATGGGCTGATACAATGTCTGTAACACTTCTGGCTTCTCTGTTAGGCCCCTTCTTACTGTTGGCAGCAGCAGTGTTTACAGTGGCTTGGTGCTGAAGAAGATCGCTGCAATTTACTGAGCAATTTTTATGAGCCATGTGTGTTAAATACATCGCCTCTACTCACATTAGCTGGCAAGGTAGGTATTATAATTCCTAGTTTACAAATAAGGAATCTGAGCTTAGAGCAGTTAAGTAATTTGCCCAAAGTCACATAGATAGTGGCAAAGAGATGGCTCCCATTAAGGTAATCCATGCCTCCTTCACAGCGCTGTGGGGACCTGCCTGGAGAGACAAGGCCTCACAAGCAGAGCTCCTATTGCGGGACAGCATAGATTAATCCAAGCCATTACGCAAGAGGGTGACAGCCATGTGTGTGTGTGTACACCCTCAGCTGAGGACAGCGCTTTTCAGCGGCACACAGTCTGTGAAAGGCCCATGTTCAAAACCCACCTATTGAAAAGCTTGATTCTGACCTTCAGCCCACCACAAATGCAGGAAATAAACAAAGGGCATTCATTAAGACTAGAGTTCACATTCACAGTTCCGGCACATCATAAAGCTCAACACCACTGGAAACCATCAGTAGACATTCAGGTAATGATACGTTTATTTTAAGCAGTCAGAAAGGGAGAGCAGGCAGGGTACGGTGGCTCACGCCTGTAATCCCAGTACTTTGGGAGGCCGAGGCGGGTGGATCACGAGGTCAGGAGTTCAAGATCAGCCTGGCCAAGATGGTGAAACCCCATCTCTACCAAAAGTACAAGAAAAAGTAGCTGGGTGTGGTGGCGTGTGCCTGTAATCCCAGCTACTCAGGAGGCTGAGGCAGAGAACTGCTTGAACCTGGGAGGCGGAGGTTGCAGTGAGCCAATATCACGACACTGCACCCAGCCTGGATGGCAGAGCCAGGCTCAGAAAGGGGGGGGGGGGGGGGGGGAGGGAGAGGAGGTGGGGAGGGGAGGGAGAGGAGGGGGGAGGGGAGGGCGGGAGAGGAGGGGAGGGAGGGAGGGAGAGGAGGGGAGGGAGGGAGAGGAAGGGAGGGGGAAAAAGAAAAAGAAAGAAAAAGAGAAAAGAGAAAGAAAGAAAGGAAGAGAGGGGAGAGAGGGAGGGAGGAGAGAAAGAAAGAGAGAAAAGAAAAGAAAGGGAGAGCAAAAGGTAAAATCAGTTTCCGCATGGGCAGAGGTTGATCTTGGCACCTTCTCTGAGATAGAGCTAACAAGCCCGAAGTCACTTGAACAGGGAGAAAGAGCCTCTTGCAGGTCACTGGCATCCATAGATAAACTGTAACGGAAGTGTGCCTATGGGGATAAGTGGGTTTTAACACATCGGCTTTGACTGGTGACAAACACTCTTTTGCTCTATATGCCTCCATACCCCCTTTAGTTCCTTAATGATGAAGACTCCCCCTTTAGCTTTTCCAGGCCACTCTTGTTGAGAAGCCAGTATCCTAGAAGTTAAGTGGCTTTGGATGTCATTCTCTACTGCAGCAAACTTTCCTTGCTGAATCAGACCCCATAAAATATCAACTATGAGTCACACACAAGTAAATGAGCCACTGTTGGGAAGAGAGATAATGGGGTGATATTTATCAGTGGCTGAATCTTAGCAAATAATGAGCATTGCCTAATCACTGGTCATGTTCGTGTACACTATCTTCCAGATCACTGCATGGTAGCTCTTGGGGATCGTTCCTAACTGTCAATATTTACAGGAACCAGGCACTTAACACAGACCAAGTGGGCTGGATGTCTCCATGGATGACTAATGCCAAATGCAGCCTTTTATCTGAGGGTCACTACTCTGGATCCTCATTGGCTGGAGCGGATTGGAAGTGTTCAGGTCACTGAAAAGCATGTACATGGCTGTGGGCTCTGTTCAGTTCTCTGGATGCACCAACATTTATGAAATGAAAGCAGAGAAGAGAGCAAGGGTTTGAACACGTGTAGAGCTGCAGTATTTGTTTGCTTTCATTGGCTAGCTAGTCATTATAGCTCTGGGGCTAGGGGAAGGTGGCAGTGAGATGGCACCAAGAGCCCACATCAGTCTCCACTTGCAGCAAGATACATAATAAATATCCTTGAGTAATAGGAGACTGCATCACCCCAGACCTACCTGAGAAGACATCTGCACATCAGCCAAACATGCAGACAGACACACACCGAGGAGGGGGTGCTGCTTAGAACCAGGCAGATCACCTTGCCTGGTTATGTGAGTAAGCAGAGTAGAACTGTCTGCCCAACCAGTCCAGGGAGAAAACCTTGGCTCCACTGAAGCACTGGGAGATAATTTCCTTGGATTTTGAAAGCTTAGGATATTCAGGAGTCACTCATCTAAAACGCAGCTAACCTCAAGAGTAGGGCACGCCTGAGGTCCCATGAAGTAAGAGGATTCTGCTTGGCAATAAGCGGGGGAGCAAGAGGAAGGAGGCCGGGCTGAGGGGCAGAAATGGAGGCCAAGAAAGGAAGGCCCTGCAGGAGGAAGCGGGGCAGGACGGGCAGAGCGTATGGGGCCTTTGGGACACTCTTGCTGGGCTGGCCCTCAGACCGCCACTGGAATAGACATAGAAAAGAAAGGGAAGCTTGTTTTAACACCGACATTAAATGAAGAAATGCCACTGGACTTCAGAAACACCACTATCAATACGAGGGAAAAGTGACTGTGACATGCAAATTTCACTCCCCAGCATGCACAAAGAAGCTGATTGCAGCCACACTGGCAGTCACGTCTTGGCCAAAGTCCTCTGGGGACACAATCGTACGCAATATGGGACCCGTTGGTCAACACTGAGCTCCTGGAATCCCAATTCCCTTTAAAATAGGTGAATTAAGCCAGGATTGCAAAAGTAATGACAGGACAGGATTATTATTGTGCTGTGTGGTGAAAAATATCTTTGATCCAAACCAAAATGGTAGATACTGTAGAAGAAAGAGAAGCATCGAGTCTTCCATACTGAGCCAGTTTTAAACAGGCCTGGCTTCTTAATAGGCGCAGCAGGTTTGAAGACTCGGAGGTGTTTCCAAGAGATCCCAAAATGATTCCGCAATGAAATGAGCTCGTGATTCCTGCAGATAAAGAGATCAGAGCACACAGCCATTCGCCAGGGCCATAAATCAAAGGACAGCCCTCCTGTAGCAACAGCGTGGAACCACAACATTGGCATCATTTGTACACACAAAGGGCAAGAATTGACATAATTCGTGCCCCAGAGAATCATTTTATTGGAGCCTTTTCCAGCCACCATGCCCCATAAAGCTGGGACTGGCAAACACTGGCAAACGCGGCTGCCAGCCATACAGTCACAGCGTGTCCACAGCAGCTGGGGTCCCTGTTCCCAGTCTTCCCAAGACGCACACACGAGGCTGCTCTGTCAGGCCATGTGTGTGTTCTGGCTGTGTGTGTGCATACACGTGAGCTTAAAACAAACTTGGAGAGGCGGGGACAGCCAGAAGAAAATGATGCTTCTGATTCTATACTGAAGGTGTCCATTCTATTCCAGAGCTTCTGTAGGGTGGCATCGCTGCCCCTGTTTCATTTCCCCCTAAGTTTCTGCTTTCTGCTGGGGGTAGAGGTAGGGAGAGGCTGAGTAGGGAGGGTTTGGGAGGAGAAAATGAAGAAGAAAAAATGAGCTCGTTCCTGTTCCTCTTTTCCTGTACTTCTTTCCTTCTGTCTGTAGATGGTCTAGATAACCTGCAGATGACTGTGTGCGCAGTGAACGTGTTGAGAGGCTGTACTGGTTTCCTCGGGCTGCCATAACGTAGTACCACAGACTGGCTTCAACAACAGAACTTTATTTCTTCACGGTCTGGAGGCTGGAAGTCTGAGGTGTAGGTGCCAGCAGGGTTGGATTCTTCTGAGGCCTCTCTCTTTGGCTTGCAAATGGCCATCTTCACCTGTGTCCCCTGCGAGGCTTCCCTCTGTGTGTGTCTCTGTCCTCATCTCCTCTTCTTAGAAGGACACCAGTCATATTGGATTAGGGCCCATCCTTGTGACCTCATTCTAACTGAATCACTTCTTTGGCTGGGTGCAGTGGCTCACACCTGTAATCCCAGCACTTTGGGATCACCAAAGTGATCACCTGAGGTCAGGAGTTTGAGACCAGCCTGGCCAAGATGGTAAAACCCCATCTCTACTGAAAATACAGAAATTAGCCCAGTGTGGTGGTGAATGCCTGTAGTCCCACATGCTCAGGAGGCTGAGGCAGGAGAATCACTTGAACCTGGGAGGCGGAGGTTGCAGTGAGCTGAGATCGCACCACTGCACTCCACCCTGGGTGATAGATCGAGACTCCACATCAAAAATTAAATAATAAATAAAGACCTTATCACCAAATAAGGTCACATTCTAGGTCCTAGGGGTTAGATATTCAACCATAACAAAGGCAGAGCAGGAAGAGATGCCAACAAATGTACAGAGCCCTGGCAGGAGCTTGGCCCTGTGCCAGGCAAGAGAGAGAAAAGGTGGGAGAGACTTCATCTCAATGTGACTGAATGATGAAATGATAGCCCCGGTGAGTGAGTAAGTGAATAGGTGGATGGATCAATCATGAATGCATTGAATGAACATCAAAACTGCTCCCCAAATCCAGAGGACTCAACAGACCAGGCATACAGAGTCCAGAAGCCGAGTCCAGAGCTGACAGCCCGCTCCCATCTCTATCTCCCATGGAGCTGCAGAGATCATTAGGAAACTAACGTGGCCACTGTTTCATGCCCCCAGAGGAAGCTCACCAGCTCTTACCCAGAGCAGAACCATCGTGCAGAGAGGCAAGGCACTCCCAGATGAAATCCAGGCCTTCCCCGATGCCTGCTGTGAGCCCTCTCCCAAAGTGGGCTCACAGCGGCCCTCAGCCACAAAGCAGAACTGAAAGACCCTACAGGCAGCATCTCAGGTCAGCTGTGTGGACAGCGCTACCTGCCACAGGCCACACCAGCTGCAGTGTGGTGACGAGTGTTCTGTGCCCAGGATCGTGTCACCCTGCCAAATGAGAGTGAAAGTTTCCACATCCTCCACGCCATCCCCTCAACTCAAAACACTCCCAGTGCCCAAAA
This sequence comes from Ateles fusciceps, assembly GCA_036589455.1. Taxonomy (NCBI): domain Eukaryota; kingdom Metazoa; phylum Chordata; class Mammalia; order Primates; family Atelidae; genus Ateles; species Ateles fusciceps. The sequence goes on from JAZHEH010002229.1 coordinate 5,493,363, forward strand.
CTGCACCCCTAAGGAAGGAAGCCAAATGAGAGGAACGGAGAGGGAACATGCCTGTGAGATTTCTCATCAGCGCATTCTTCCACTCACAGCAGATAATTCAGCTACGTCACTCAATTATGATTATCTGTGCTATGAGTATTTACTTAATCAATCTTCAAAGAGCTTTCCAGACCGGTGTTTTGGTGACTAAATCGAGGTCAGAGTTCCTCCTGCAATTGAGCAGCAGCAGCAGGGGGCAGGCCCAGCTGACAGTCATCTGATCTCAGCAGCTGTGCACAAACTTTTGACCCAGTTCCTGTCCAGTGTCTCTTTCAGGCTCCCCATGAACCCCGGTCCTTAGTCGCTCCTGAACTGCAGCAACACACCCCACAAATGCACATAGTGATGCCTCCCTTTCCTGGATGACACTTTGTATCCTTTTCTTGCACATTCTCCCTCCAGTCCAAACACAAGCGAGTTGCACAGCCTAACCGTGAATCCTTTGCTTTATTACAGAATCTGCAGCACAAAAGCACTGGCTTGGTGTTTCCTCTGCCCCACAGGGATTTTTACGGGGTTTTTATTTGGTTTCTATTTTTGCCGTGCTTCTGAGAATGATTCTTTGTTGTTCCTTCACTCCTTCGCTTGGATCCTCCAAGGCATTCACACAGCTGCTGCCCCCACTCCAAAAAAAAGGAGCTAAGAAAAATCCCCCATTTTCCTATAGATTTTAAGCCAGAAAACAACAGGCTTTCTGGATAGATGCCACCCCTCCCCCAGCCCATGCCCCCTCCCTGCCAGGCAGGGGGAAGCAGAGGCTACGGGGGAGGGCCCACTGCACCCTAGGACTTGGGACTAGCTCTCAGCACCAGGGTGGTGGGCTCCATTGTATGTCTCCCAGGACAGGGGCTCCTTCTTCTGGAAAGTTCTCCCTCCCCAGCACAAATCAGAGCCCAGATGTGAGCAGCCATCAGTTCAGCTCTTCCCAGGCCGCAGTGATTGAGTCAATGACAGTCACCTGGCCCCAGTGAAAGCTATGATAGGCCTCTCTCTGTCCCTCTCTGGCGGTGAGGTCATGAGGCACAATGAGCAAAAGCTGCCATCGTCCATATTACCTGCCAGAGAGGAAGCTTAGCAAAGAGATTTAGATCAGAATTCAGAGGAAGTTGGGGCGTGAGAATAGAGAGAGCATGTGGCAGTGTTGGATCCCAGTTGCAGGTATCTGGGGGTCACACAAAGCCCCCTTTTAAAAGCCAGAGCTGGGCCTGTAATCCCAACACTTTAGGAGGCTGAGGTGGGTGGATCTCGAGGTCAGGAGTTTGAGACTAGCCTGGCCAATATGATGAAACCCCGTCTCTACTAAAAATACAAAAATTAGCTGGGCATGGTGGCACACACCTGTAGTCCCAGCTACTCGGGAGGCTGAGGCAGGAGAATTGCTTGAACCCAGCAGGCGGAGGTTGCGGTGAGCCGAGATTGCGCCATTGCACTCCAGCCTGGGTAACAAGAGTGAAACTCCGTCTCAAAAACAAACAAACAAAAAAAAGCCCGAGCTGGGCTGGGCATGGTGGCTCACACTTGTAATCCCAACACGTTAGGAGGCTGAGGTGGGCGGATCACGAGGTCAGGAGTTTGAGACCAGCCTAGTCAATATGGTGAAACCTCATCTTTACTAAAAATACAAAAATTAGCTGTTCATGGTGGCAAGCTCCTGTAATCCCAGCTACTTGGGAGGCTGAAGCAGGAGAATCGCTTGAACCCAGGAGGTGGAGGTTGCAGTGAGCCAAGATTGCACCACTGCACTCCAGCCTGGGCGACAGAGCAAGACTCCATCTCGAAAAACAAAAAAAACAAACAAAAAAAGCCCCGGCTGGTTTGACTTGCATTTCTCTCTCTCAAGTGGCTAACAGAGTCCTCGCTGAATATGGCAGTGACCGGATGCTGGTCATCCTGCCTGAACTAGAACAGCCAAGCCTCTGCTCTACCCAAGGAAATGGGAGGAGATGGAGGGAGAAAGAGGAAACGGGAGAGAACGGACAGGAAGAAGAGACCACTGTCCAAAGTGACGGAGGGCATTGGAACACAGAACACCTGTAGCAGTTTCGCAGCGGGCGTCCAACTCTTTATTAAGTCTGCGCTCCACTTTTAGGGTTAGACGGTCTTAGGCACAAGCAATTATCTGAATAATTGGAGTGTTTCTTAGAACAGGTTTTAGGTGTCAGCAGCGATGGCTGTTCAGACAGCACACTAGCAACAGATCCTTGGAAAACTCATGCTCTGGAATAAAAAGCCAATCCTGACTTTTCACTTCGAATGTCTCAGGCCCCCCACCTGAGTCTCTCCTATTATTATATCACTGGCTAAATGGACAAATGGACCACAAGAAAACTACCTCCTCCTTCAACTGCCTCCTCCATCAGTCTAGCACCTGCCTAGGCGGAACCCCTCAGAACCATGCTGCTCCCCAAATGCAATTCCCAAAGAAGGGAGCCCTTGATGTGGGCACAGATCCAGGAGTTGTCTCAGCTCTCCATGTCGCTGGCCTCTCTCCGCTGAAACCACAGGAAGGCCTCAGATCAGAAGGGCTGACCAAACCTGGAGCAAGGTTCATAGGATCTAGCTGAACCCCCTCACTCATCTAAAGGGGTCAAGGCAGGGCCAGCAGCTACAAGGGGTCAGAGCCTCAAGTTTGACTCCAAGTTCAAAGAATCTAGCTAAAGCCACACTGTGCCCCCCTGGCACCACCCTCAGAAACAGATCCAATCCTGAGTCAGAGAGGAAGCAGACACTCACTGAATCACCCATCCACTTCCTCCTGCCCACAGCCGCTCAGCCAAGACCAGCAGCCGCTTCCAAGGGACAAATTAGTGGCTGACACTCGGAAAAGCTGACACTCTAAAGAGAGCAAGCAGGACACCACGCACACAGTGTGAACCACCAGGACTGAGTTAACCTTGGCTCCTCACTCACTGCAATTTTCAGAGTAAAGCTGCACATTTTGTAACAGCCCCTATCCTGTCCTGCACTGACCTTGGCTGTGTTCTTTTCACTTCCCTGTTCCGAACACAGCCACACTTTCCAAATGCCATGAATCATCACCACCGAGCAACGGCCATTTAGCAAGGCAGGAAACCACTGCGCACCAGCCCTGGAAGGAGCAGCTCCCTGCAGCGGGCCTCTCCCACCCTGGTTGGTCCTCGTGGCAAGAGTCCACCACGGAAGCCAGCAGGGGCAGAGTTGCCACTCTATGTTCTCAATTTCTCCACCATCGTCCCTGGGGGCTTCCGTTTCCCCCTTGCACTAGGTCACAGGCAGCATTAGGCATCTTCTGACTTTTCTGAAGGCTCTCTTGGATTGCATTGGCTGAAATGAAGCTGTCACCTTCCAATCCCAGAAGGGAGGGAAATTCTTGGTGACACTGGCTGAAGTGAAGCTGTCATCTTCCTATCCCAGGAAGGAAATAAATGGGCAGACCCATTCAAGACCAAGGGAGGCCAGGCACCATGGCTCATGCCTGTAACGCTAGTACTTTGGGAGACCGAGGTAGGCAGATCATCAGTTGAGTCCAGGAGTTCGAGACCAGCCTGGGCAACACGGTGAAATCTTGTCTCTACTAAAAATACAAAAATTAGCTGGGCGTGGTGGTGCATGCCTGTAGTCCCAACTGCTTGGAGGGGGCTGAAGCAAGAGGATCCCTTGAGCTAGGGAGGTCAGGTAGATTCGATGAGGTGGATCTTGCACAGGGCAGAACCATCAACAAGATATTGGAAATGCATTCTGCCTGCAAGTGGCCTTGCAGTTATAGGCAAATGTCATCCTGTCGCCCTTTATGACTAGAGCCATGCAGGTTTCTAGATGCCATTCAACCAGTTCCTCAAAGTAGTCACCATTGAGTTCATCAATCAATCAATCAGCAAAATATTATTACCCTCCAAGAGTTATCAAACTTCCGTGCTGGGCACCTGGCTCCATGGCTCTCTGCATAACATATGTCTGCCTTCGTGCCAGTCTTAATTCCTCATGTAGTAATGAAATCCTCATGTGAAGTCATTATTTTTGCCTATATTTAACCATAGACAGTACCATTCAAAGGTAAATGATCTAGGAAAGGCAAATCAATACAGCAATAAAACATCAGTTTTAACCTATCAGGTTGGCCAAAACTTTCAATACTGGCAACGGCTGGCGTTGGCCAGAGACTGTGGAAATCGGCACTCTCCTTATTGTTGGCAGATGTTTAGTGTTATACATTTTCTGGAGGAAATTTGACGCTTCACATTACAATTATTCATGAGTACCTTTTGTCTTATTAATTTTAAAACTAGGAATTCATTCTCAGCTGAGCCACCAGAAAAAAAATGCAGATGGTCATCACAGTGTGGCAAATAAATCCAAAAAGTAAATAAAGCGAAAACAATCTAGGTGTGATTGAGTCAGTGACTTACAGTATATTTAATCAAATACTATGCAGCCATTAAACATAATGTTGGAAATCTACATCCAAAGCCATAGGAAGATATTCACATGGATCGTTTTGATGGATGAAAAGTAGGAGCTGATATAACATTGCTGATATATATATTGCTGATATAACAATAACAAAAATGTTATTGTGTGTTCATAAAAGAGACACCTAGAGGTTTATCAAACCATCGACAGTGGTCACCTCTGCAGAGTGGGATCTGGGGATGATTTTTACTTTCTTCACATTTTCTGTATTTCTTAAAATTGCCTACAATAGATATGAAGCATACTTATGATCAGAAAATATACACACACAGGCTGGGTACGGCGACTCATGCCTATAATCCCAGCACTCTGGGAGGCCAAGGTGGGTGGATCACCTGAGGTCAAGAGTTTGAGACCAGCGTGACCAATATGGTAAAAATTTGTTTCTAAAAAATACAAAACTTAGCTGGGCCTTAGTAGTGACACACACCTGTAATCCAAGCTACCCAGAAGGGTGAGGCAGGAAATCACTTGAACTAGGGAGGCAGAGGTTGCAGTGAGCTGAGATCGCCCCACTGCACTCCAGCCTGGGTGACAGATCGAGACGCCACCTCAAAAAAAATTTTTTTTAAAAAGAAAGTATGCACACATTTATTCTCATTTTAAAACCAAAAGCAACACAAATTCAACAGCTGTTTGCTGAACAGATCATATCTGTGTAAGTTAGGTTTTACATATTCTTTCTGATGGAAGGTGTTACTGTGGACATTCCACCAGAAGGTGGTGGGCTCTGTTTTTCCAGAGCTCTGATGGGCTGAACTATGTCCACACTCTCTTACGCAGCCCCCGTGTGGCGACCAGGATGGCTGACCAGGGTAAAGGCAGGGGCATGGCAGAGTTTTCTCCAACAGATGCCAAGTATCCAGTGTGGCAATCAAATCCCAGCTTGGAATTAACTAAATTAACTGCCACAGAACTCTCTGGGTGGCCAAGCAAATTCAGAAGTTTCGAAAATATATAAATCACAACCCCTCTCTCTCCTCAGCTCCAGAAATAAATTCCAGACCCTTGGAGATCACAGAAACTCAAAGCCAGAAAGATCCTTAAGAAGTCATATATTTTGGACTCCTCATTTGACACTTGAGGGAACCAAGGCTCAGAGAAGTAAAGTGACTTACTCAAGGTCACACAGCATAAGCGTGGCAGACACAAGACAACTTCCGTCTCTTCATCTGTAATCCAAGGTTGCTTTGGCTATACTGCAACTAGCAGCAGTACAGTGGGTGCGGGGGTCATCAGTGGGGAAGATGTCCTTCATGCCGTCAGAAACCATTCCTGTGAGGGGTCCAGAATACACTACGATGGACTCTGGCCCTGTGGAAGAGACTAGTTAGAGTTACATGTGAGCATTCTTAACCAGGAAGTAATGCATTTTGCAAAAGGGGATACATAGAAATATAGGGAAAATTCACTATATTTTCAAAGGGGTCCCATAACACAAGGAAAACTAAAAACGGATGAACTAAAGCATAGGTTAGCAGACTTTTTTAATAAAGATCCATGGAGTAAATATTTTGGGCTTTGCAGGCCACATGTTATCTCTCCCAGCTACTCAACTCTGCCCTTGTGCTGTGAAAGCAGCCATTGATCAAATGTGAACAAATGGGCATGGCTATATTCCAATAAATCTTTATTTACAAAAACAAGCCGTGGGCCAAATCTGGCCCAGGCGATAGTTTGCCAAGCCCAAAACCTGAGGATCTCATCAACTTCCTTTCCATTACATCAGATTCTGCTTGCTCTCAGGTGAACTAAATAACATCCATATTCCCGGCAATGGATCCAGCCCTGAACCAGGGACCACCAAGGAAGTGGAGAGGCACATAAAAGGCATTCGTTTCACTTTTTCATTAAACAACAACTTCTTTGAATTCCTAATTGGAAACTTTCACACAAGAATCGTGGTTGCTGCAACTCATTTCCTGCCGCCCTGCTTGCAGTGTATTTTCAGCAAAATAATTGTTGAGTGTGGAGGCTGACATTTGACCTCTGGCGGCTGCCGGCAACATACTTTGCTGACTCATTTGCATATACGGTGTTCGAAACACACTGGCACATTCTTCCCTTTTCGCATGAAGTCCTGACTTCCTTGTTTAACTTGGGACTAAAATAAGATCTCAAGGTGGAATGAGGCTAGGAGGGAACTAGAGATTTTTTTTTCTCCTGCTGTGGCCAAGGAGCACTTTAATGCAAGTGGAGAAGTACTCAGCACCTCCTCTGTCCTTGAGTCAGGCCTTGCGATGTGTACAGAGCCCAGGGACTGGGATCCAGGACATTGGTCCTCTGCATTTGTCAGGCCCCATTTGTCCTGGGGTCCCCCGTGAGACACGGCACTCTCCTGCCCCATAGATCCTCACCCACCTACAACCCGTGGGCCTTCCAAATTCTGGCACCAAAAGGAGTGAGTCAGTTGGTTCTAAAAGTAAGAGGCAGGGCCGGGCGCGGTGGCTCACACCTGGAATCCCAGCACTTTGGAAGGCCAAGGCTGGCTAATCACAAGGTCAGGAGTTCGAGACCAGCCTGGCCAACATTGTGAAACCCCATCTCAACTAAAAATACAAAAATTAGCCAGACATGGTGGTGGGAATCTGTAATCCCAGCTACTCAGGAGGCTGAGGCAGGAGAATGTGAGCCGAGATGGCGCCACTGCACTCCAGCCTGGGTGACAGAGCAAGACTCCATCTCAGAAAAAAAAAAAATTATAGGAGACCACTGTTTTGGACTAAGCTCCTGCACTAGGCCCCAGCAGACCACACTAATAATCAAAATGGACCAGGCACAGTGGCTCACACCTGTAATCCCAGCACTTTGGGAGTCTGAGGCAGGCAGATCGCTTGAGCCCAGGAGTTTGAGATCAGCCTGGCCAACATGGTGAAACCCCATGTCTACAAAAAATACAAAAATTAGCAAGGTGTGATGGTGTGCACCTGTAGTCCCAGCTACTCGGGAGGCTGAGGTGGGAGAATCACCTGAGCCTGGGAGGTCGAGGTTGCAGTGAGCAGAGATCACACCACTGCACCCCAGCCTGGGCAACAGAGTGAGAGCCTGTCTCAAAAAAAAAAAAAAAAAATCAAACTGGAGTCACCCACGCTAAAGTTCCACACCACCAAACCAAAACAAGCTTGTTATGTGACCTTCTGAGAATCGAGAGAGAGAGAAAACAGCCAATCTCCCAAAAGACCAGTTCAGATCTTCAGTCAGAACGTTAATGAAGTTCTTTCTGCTTTAATAGTACCACAAAAGAAGGTACCATGAAGTCACCCAAGGTTAACTAATTAGTGATTTTTCTATTGTTCTATGTTCCCATCCCCCTCCTTATAAGAATAAGTAACTTTGAAAAGTAACTAATACACTCTTTGTTCCCTGTTTCTGCTTTCTTCAGTCGTCCTCTGTCTACAAAGCCGACCCCTTCAGCTCTGCTCATGGAACACTTACTCTGTTGTGTGGAATGAAGTGTCGCCTGATGCCAGCGAGAATCACAAATCAAGCCAATCAAGGTCTTTAAATTCAATTTGTTGTCATTCTGGTTTTTGACACTCTTTTCTACCAGGACCCGTTTCCCAGCCTTCTCATGGAAAATCCCTGAGCTGGCCACTTCCTGTTTTTGTTTTGCTTTTCTCCCCCCCCACTGGGGTACCCTTTGACCTTTTGTCCCTTGTCATGATCCTCCATCTCAAACTGGGAAGCCGTGCACAGGCCAAATCCCCAGCCCCAAGCAGCTCACTCCAGGCCGCATGTACCAGACAAGTCCTTTCTCCAAGGGATCCTCTGAGTTGCTTCCTCACCTAAAAATGGGATGCCGAGAAGACTAAGAGATTTGTTTTGGGCTCTGCTGGCCTCGGTACGCTGCGTCGTGACCCAGCAGAGCCCTGGGCAGGGGCGAACGTGCAGATCTCTACGTGCAAACTTGAGTAACAACTGTCGCTGAGTTCTGAAACTTCTTGTCCACTTTTATTTGGAGCTAGGAGTTCTCTTCTGCTTTGTTTTGACAACTAGACTGGCTAGACGATGGCCTGGTGACGCCTGTTCTTTTTCCTTCTTTCTCCTGTTTTGTCCCCTGCCTCTGGGCCCGGCATTCCTGGCATATTTGGAAAGAGTAGGAGCTGGCCTGAGGCCACTTTTCCAAGTATCTTCTGAGCCCTACAGTCCCGTTTCCAACACAGTCTCTTTGCTTTTGTTTATTCTGCGCTCTGCACTCCCAGGCCGGAGCCAGCCCAGGGATCAGACTACAGGGACAGGAGAGCGGGCTGGAACTCCAGGGTCCTCACCGCCTCTGCAGGTGGAACTTGCAAACCTGTCAGACAAAGCCGGGGGTTAACCTTGTGCCCATCTTATGGGGAATTTCCCCAGATACATCTGGCACTTACGGAGTAAAAGGGAAAAAAGAACCCCACACAGTAAGCCCCGCTGCCTTTGAGGATTTACTGCCTAGCGCATGATCCACTGCGATCTCCTGAGGGCTGGAAGTTAAGCACTACATTCCCCTGGTCTCTGTCTCCCCGGCTGACATTCACTAGCACACTTTAACTCTCTGGCCTCAACTTTCCTCTCTTGGAGGTGCCCGAACAGGCTTACAGAGCAAGGCACTTCCAGCCAGGGCTCAATCTAGTGGTATCTGGGGTGACCTCATTTTCTGTCAAGCCCAGCTGGGTCTGTGTTACATCTTACCTGGAGGAAAGGTCAACCCAATTCATAGCAGAGGAAAATCTGAAGTTTACTTTAGTCTAAATTGTTTTCAAGTTCCCCTGGGGGGGAAGAGATTGATTCATTTTGTTAATAAGCAAAGGTCTTATTTTTCCACCTTTGGTTGTATAAACGTCAAAGCGGGGAGAAAGCTTTGTATTCAATCAAAAGACAGTTCCAGCATCTTTAAAAAGTCAAGTGGAGATGAAACAGAGGATCCTCCAGGAAAAAAAAACAAAAGTAGTCTCAACACCCAAATTATAACACCTTAAATTATCTCATGTTTAACTCCAGCAACAAAGGCCCCAGTGTTTGCTTGTGTAAAAGAATAGTTAAAAGTGGCCGGGCACAGTGGCTCACACCTACAATCCCAGCATTTTGAGAGGCCGAGGCAGGTGGATCACAAGGCCAGGAGTTCAAGGCCCGTGTGGCCAACATGAGGAGAAATACCGTTTCTACTAAAAATGCAAAAAATTAGCCAAGTGTGGTGGTGGTGTGCGCCTGTAATCCCAGCTGCTCGGGAGCCCGAGGCAAAAGAATCTCATCAACCCGGGAGGCAAAGGTCGCAGTGAGCCAAGATCGCATCATTGCACACCAGCCCAGACGACAGTGAAAGACTCTGTTAAAAAAAAAAAAAAAAAAAAAAAAAAAAGAATATTTAAAAGCATAGACTGTGTAGCAGCAACAGCCAAGATTCTTCCAGGTTTCTTATACCTTTCAATGAATCAAATCACGGGACTAAAAAAATGCATGTAAGTAGAGCTCTAATATAAAATTCAGAGTTCTGGCTATATAGCCATTTCACAGCAGTGTGGCTCAGTAATAGCCAAAAGATTAGCAGATGCATGGATAAACAAAATGTGGTAAATCCACACAATAATGGAATATTATTCAGCCTTGAAAAGGAAGGAAATTCTGATACTTGCTATAACATGGATGAACCTTGAAGGCATGATGCTAAGTAAAATAAGCTGGTCACAAAAGGACAAATACTGCATGATCACAATTATATGAGGTTCCTAGAGGGGTCAAATTCATAGAGACAGAAAGTAGAGGGGTGGTTTCCTGGGGCTAGGGGGAGGAGCAGTGGGGACTCAGTGTTAACAAGAGTTTCTGTTTTGCAAAAGAAAAAGCTCTAGAGACAGGGGGTAGTAATGGTTGTACGACATGAATGTACATAACACTACCGAACTATACACTTAGAAGTAGTTAAGGTGGGCCAGGCGCAGTGGTTGACGCCTGTAATCCCAGCACTTTGGGAGGCTGAGGCGGGCAGATCACGAGGTCAAGAGATCGAGACCATCCTGGCCAACATGGTCTCTGCTAAAAATACAAAAATTAGCTGGGCGTGGTGGTGCACACCTGTAGTCCCAGCTACTCGAGAGGCTGAGGCAGGAGAATCGCTTGAACCCGGAAGGCAGAGGTTGCAATCAGCCGAGATCGCACCGCTGCACTCTAGCCTGGTGACAGAGCGAGACTCCATCTCAAAAAAAAAAAGAAAGTTAAGATGGTACATTTCATGTTATGTGTCTTGCCACAATTTTTTGTTGTGTATCTTACCATAATTTTTTAAACGTTTGATTAAATGTTTTAAAATTCCAGAGTTGCAAATAAAGAATCCTGAATGGCCAAGCCTTCCCCTTCTCTGTACGTACAGAGCTGTGTATATACAGCTCTTCTCTGAGAACCACTGATCGTGCCTTTTATCTGGAGCCTACACAGAATCATGAATGCACACACCCACTTTTCTGCTTCAGATCTTAGCCGGAGCTACCACATCCTCCACCGTGAGGGAGAGAGGGCAGCTATTTGCCCTGTTTGACTAATGGAAAAACCAAAGGTCATGAAGGTTAAGTAACTTGCTCAAGGTTATGCAGTTCACAAGAGCTGCCCCCAGTTAAAAGTTCCTGGTGGAGCCGTCTCCAGATTTATAGCCCCCAAAGCATTGAATAAACCCAAGTCAAAACCAGCGTTTGTCGGTGGAGAGATTGGAATGTCATTCCAGGAGCGATTTTCCAAAATGGGCTCTAAAATCAGTGCCACTTCGACAAAAGCAATCCAGAGGGACATCACATTTGTTCATTCAAACAGTGTTCATGGCAAGGCGCAATGGCTCACAGCTGTAACACCAGCATTTTGGAAGTCCCAAGTGGAAGGATCACTTGAGCTCAGGAGTTCAAGACCAGCCTAGGCAACATAGGGAGCTCCTGTCTCTACAAAAAATTTAAAAAGCAGGGGGGGATTAAGGGAGGGGCAGCAGGGGGTAGGGAGGCTGGGGAGGGATAACATGGGGGAGAAATGCCAGACATAGGTGATGGGGGGGATGGAGGCAGCAAACCACATTGCCACATATGTACCTATGCAGCAATCCTGCGTGATCTGCACATGTACCCCAGAACCTAAAGTACAAAAAATAAATAAATAAATAAAATAAATTTAAAAAGCATTAGCTGGGTATGGTGACTCACGCCTGTAGTCCCAGCTACTGGAGAGGCGAAGGTGAGAGGATTGCTTGAGCCCAGGAGGTTGAGGCTACAGTGAGCTGTGATCACACCACTGCACTCCAGCCTGGGCGACAGAGTGAGATCCTGTCTCAAAAACAAAACATAAATAGTGCTCATGGAGCCCCTACTGTGGGCTGGGCTCTCTGCAAGACACAGCATCTGTGTCTGGGTCTCCACCAAGTTTGGGGCAGAGGAGGACGCAGGATGCAGGCATTCAGTAACCAATTGCAAGACAGGGTGGCAGTGCAGAAATGGAGAAAGTGGCTGTGACCAGAGCACAAAGCAGAGTTCTAGATCCACCTGGAGAGACGGAGCCATCAGCTGAGGCCTGGACAGGTGGACACTAGGGGAGGCGGTGCGTGGTGCATGTGCCAAAACCCAGGACACAGAGAGCCTGGTGCCTTGCAGAGAACCCTCCCTCTGCTCTCCCGCATGCCCTGTTTCTCCTCAATACTGATCATTCCTGTTTTCCTATAAACATGCTATTCTTTCTTATTAAAAAAAAAAACCATGAACCCCACATTTGCATCAGCTATCACCTTTTATTAGCTTCCTGGGGCAGCTGTTATAAAGTACCAGACTGGGTGGCTTAAACAACAGAGATTGACTGTCTCCAGCTCTGGAGCCTGGGAGTCCGAGATGAAGGAACTGGCAGGGTCGATTTCTTCTGAGAGTATGCAGAAGACTCTGGGCCTGGGCCCTTCTCCTGAATTCTGTAGCCTCGGGCATTCCTTGGCTTGTAGATGGCTGTCATCAACCTGTGTGTCTTCACATCGCCCTCCCTCTATGTGTGTCTGTCTCTGTGTCTGAATTTCTTCCAGTCATATTGGATGAGGGGGCTCCCTAATGACCTCAACTTGGTCATTCTCAGACACCCTATTTCCAAATAAGCTGACATTCACAGGTACTGGGGGTCAGGCCTTCAGCATCCTTTGAGATGGACACAATTTATCCCCCTAATACTCGCCATTGCTCTGCTCTCCTTTGTAGCAAAAAGCCCTCCAAAGAGTCATCTAGACTCAGGGGACCAATCCCGGGACCCACTGATCTCACTCTGTGCTCTTAAAGCCATCGCTTTCCAGCACCCCCAAATTTTGCATCTCCAGCCTCAACCTCACCCCAGAGCTTCAGACTCGTACACCCTCATCCCTTGATTCAGTAAATTCGGAGCAAAGCCCACCAGACATCCTGACTCGGCTCTTGCCCCTCCCACCACTCCCCCCACCCCTTCACTCCCCCACCCCTTCACTCAGAGAGGATGGCTTAACCTTCAACACCTGCGGCCAGGACTGTGCCTTCTGGCCGCCTCCTCACCATCGTCCCTCCCCTGGAGCCTGAAAGGAAACTTCTCACTGCTCTCTCTACTACCACCCACACACTCAGTGCCAACACAGCAGCCAGAAGATTATTATACCTCCCACCGTGCACTTAAACCCTCCCGTCACATGCCAAATAAGAGCCAAATTCCTTACTGTGGCCATCCAGGGTCACCTGGCTACCAATTCAGCCCCTCTGCCTATCACTCTCCATGTTTCTCACCCAGCTCTCGCCACACATGCCTTCTTGTTATTTCTCAATTACTCCAAGCTCATTCCTACCCCAGGGCCTTTGCACATGCTTTTTGCTTTTAGCTACGATGCTCCTTCCCCTTACTGCAGGGACTCACTTCACTCCATCTCAGCTTCACTGTCGTCTCCCCTGGGAAGCCCCCTTAGACCATCTGTTCTAACACTCACCCCCTCCCCCAGGTCACTCTCCATCCCCTCACCTTGCCTTATTTTCTTCAGTATCACCTATCACTCTCTGCAATTAAGTTGTCTGTTTATTCAGTTATTATCTGTCATCAGTCTAGAATGTAAGACCCATGAGGGCAGGAACATGTCTCATTCACTGCAGTGTCTTCAATGTCTGTGACTAATGCTTGTTGAAAAATAAGATCTTGGGCCTGGCACGATGGCTCACACCTATAATCCCAGCACTTTGGGATGCCAAGGCAGGCAGATCACCTGAAGTCAGGAGTTTGAGACCAGTCTGGCCAACATGGCGAAACCCTGTCTCTACTAAAAAGAGAAAAATTAGCTGGGCATGGTAGCACATGCCTGTAATCCCAGGTACTCAGGAGGCTGAGGCAGGAGAATTGCTTGAACCGAGGAGGCAGAGGTTGCAGTGAGCCAAGATCATGCTGCTGCACTCCAGCCTGGGCAACAAGAGTGAAACTCCATCTCAAAAAAAAAAAAAGAAAAGAAAAGAAAAATAAGGACTTTGTTTCAGGACCATCGGGGAGACTGTAAGGGTTTACGGAGAGGAGTGCCACATCAGGGTTTCGTTTCGAGAGTTCCTTCTGGTTGCTGCATGCAGAAGAGACAAGACTGGGCCAATACCCAGGCAAGAAGCTGTGCGCCAGCCCCCGTGGAGGTTCAGGGTTATCTGGTAACCTGGAGAGTTTGGGAATCCCATGGTCTTGAGTTAAATCTCTCTGGGACTTCAGGCAAGTCTGTAAGCCTCTGCATGCCTCGGATTCTTCATATACTAAATAACGTTATCTGAATTCCTGCTACAGTCGACCCTCAGTATACAAGGGGGATTGGTTTCAGCAACCCCATGTATGCTCACATCTGCGCATACTCAAGTGTGTAGTCAGCCCTGCAGAATCTGCCAGTATGAAATGTCCCCCTGTTCTATAGGCAGGTTTCACATCCTGTGAAGACTATTTTCCATCCACATTTGGTTGAAAAAAATCTGCATATAAGTGGACCCACACAGTTCAAACCCATATTGTTCAAGGGTCAAATATAAACAGAATTGGGGGGGGGCGGGGTTAGAGGAGACTGCTGATAAAGCTCTGAGCACATGGCCAGTGTTCAGCCAACATCGGCAATTGTCTTTATTGGAATTGAGTGGAATTTACCGGAGGTGAGACGTGGGAGGAAGGAGGATGCGGGGGGAAGAAGCCCAAGGTGCCCGCCTGAGAAGTGGGGTGAAGGGTGCTGCTGTTTATGAAGCTGGGGTGCTGCAGGGGAGGCACCAGTTTGGGGAAGGGAGATGGCCTTGGGTTGTGTTTGGGTCATATGGTGGTGGCTGCACCTGTGAGACCTCAGGTCCAGAGCTGAGAAGGCTGGGCAGAAGATAGTGATTTGAAAATCATATGGGCATAGAAATGGCATTGGAAGCCACAGGGATGATTTGAGGGGAGAATGCACTAAATGAGACATGTGCCAGGGACAAAGTGCTAAGAACACCCACAATTAAAGGAACAAGGTTCCCAACAAAGGATTCTCAGAGAGTGTGGCCTCAGGGGAACAGAATAAAAAGCAACAAGATGGCACAGAACTCAAGGAAAAGGGACCTTCGAGAAGGCGAAGGGAGAAGTGAGCGGTGCCCGTTACTTGTTTTTTCCTTTCTAGAACTAAAAGCCAGAATGATTGACAAGGCCCCCCCAGTGATGGGGACCATGATCCATTCACTCCCAGCAAATCATGGAGTGGAGAATGCAGCATGGAGGTAGCCCGTGAGGAGGATGGAATCCTGCCTCCTGCCAGGGTTTGGTGGCAGCCATCCAGCCATGCTGTGGTGGTTTCATTGCAAATCACCAGGTCCTGGGTCAGACACTTTACTTTCCCAGTTCCTGAAGAGCAACTGTCACGCAAGCTGATCTGAACCTCCACAGGCTTCACAGACTCAAACCAAGTCTTCCTTCTCCTCCTGGGACCAGAGTTCTGTTCAGAGTGGGCCCTGGAGGCCTTCAAAGCTGGGCCCCAGGTTTCTCAGGGTAAACGAAACTTTCTCCACACCTGGCCCCACACCTGGCTTCTCTGGCTCCAGCCCTGAGCCATCCAGCACTGCCCTGATGTAACAGACATGTTCAGCAGAAACGCACAAGGATCGGCAAGCATGCTTCATACTAGTCAATCCTAAATCTAAAAGACTCTGTTTTTGCTGCATTCAAACACATGCATCACACACCTGTATGCACACATGAACACATCCATGGACACATGCACACTTTTTCTTCCAGTTTAACTCATGCTATTTAGAGAACCAGATAGAAAGTGAGCTTTCTCCTAGGCCCTCTCATTACAGATGAGGACACCCAGGCTCCAGGAAGCTCAGCGTTTCACCATCAACCCTTGGAAGTGACAGTGAGCATCACCCTGGACCCCCCTTCTTCTCTCCCAGCTCAGTGCTCTTTTTAACTTCCTCTTCTTATTTTATTTCTTGCCAATGAATGCCCTGCTTTCCCTCCAGACCTCGACCCTGGACCTTCTCCTACTGACAAAACCCTCTGTAACCAGCCCCTGCTAACTCCTCAGAATGAGTGGACACCAGAGAATGTTGACTTTCTCCCAAGAAGAAAGTGAAGGGAGCAGCATCCTCCTGTCGGCCAGATCCCACCAGGACCCCTTCCCAAGGACTCCTTTGATACTGCCTCTCACGAAAGCAGGGGAATGCTTGGAGCAGGCGGCTCTGCTTCTCATACTAAAGAGAAAATTCTCGGAGGGCAGAGGCTGTCCTCAATGTATTTTCTACCTGGTCCCCACCCTCTAACAGTGTTCTATTAAAAATGCATGCACCACACATGTCTCTCAGAGGCCAGGTGGGCTTCACGGCTACCAGAGCACCTGGATGGGCTCCAGCCCGTGCCCAGAACCCCAAGAGCCGGAAGGAGTCCACTTTCTCCGAACTTCTCAGGAAGCCACCCAGCCCGCTGACATCCATCAGAAACAAGCTCCCCTGGGCAGGCTGCGCTTGGAGGAAGGATCCTCTAATGGGGAGACCTGAAGCTGACTCTTTTCAAAGCAGTTTTTCTATCAAGGCCTGGGCAAAATGCATTCATTTGAGAAATCAGAGATGTAAGGAAGCTCATGAACTCATGAGAGCAAACAGAATCTGCAGCTGGTTTACGGCCATCTCTCTGATATCCCAGGAAAAATATATCCTACAGTCTATCCTAGGGATGCCACCAGAGAAAGGTATATATATTATACACACACACACACACACACCATATATCTGTGTGTGTATGAATCCTGTTTATATGTAAATCATATATATGTATATACTATGTGTGTATGTATACATATGTATATATACAAATATACACCTGCTCATACACGTATACACAAAAGCATACTTATGTGCTGTTTTTAATAGCAAAACATCGGAAACTTCTTAAATGTCCATCAGTAGGTGACAAGTTCTATCACAGATCTGAAGTGGGCCACTGGGCCAAAACCCAGTCAAGGACCTATTTTGTGAATAAAGTTTTATTGGAACGTAGCCACACCTGGTCATTTATGTCTTTGACCAGTGTGGAGCTACAGCACCAGAGCTGAGGATTTGCAGCAACAAGCATCTGACCCACAGAACCAAAAACATTTACTATCTGGCCATTTACAGAAAAAGTTTGTTGACGCCTAGGTTAAATTATGATTCCTCTAAATGCAGCTATTAAGTGATCCTGTAAGACTGTAATTATGGCTACGAAAAGTCCATGATCTCTTAAAAAGAAAGAAAATCAGTCAGAAAATGTTGACAAAATCCCATTCTTATAAAAGGAAATGTATTTTCCTGAATGTGCATACAAAAATGTGCATCGAAAACTATGTATATTTCCTCTAGAAAGTTGTGGGAGAAGGAAGATAACAGATGGGATTTTTAAAATTTCTTCCTTATATTTTTTTGTGTGTTTGATTTTTAAATAATGAGTACACCTTAAAGTTCTTTTCATTGGGGGCAAAAGTTGCTCACTTCCTCCACTCCCTAATAGCTAGTGAAAGGTGTCAGCTTTAGGAAGGGCTGAGTCAGGGTAACATCTTGGCTTCTGGAGTGTTGGGGCAGCAAAGGGCCAGGAAAGACAGTCCCTCAAAGGAGCAGACCGCAGTGACATCCTTGGGCAGGCTCCCGCCTGAGCACCAACTTCTTCCAGCTCCGTCTCCCACTACCTCCTGCCCTTGGCGTGGTGCAGAGCAGAAATGGCGAAAACATCACCAAGCGTGGCCTCCGCTGCACCCAACCCGGCAGAAGAGTCCAGAGAACGTCCTGGTCCTGAGTCAGCCCCTGGCCTTGACCCACAGGACACCACAGGGCGCCACAGGACATGGCAAGGCGCCAAGTGCCAGGGCTCTGAGGAGACAGAGCGTGATGTCCAAACATGAATGGCTTATTTTTAGCAAAGTCCAGCCCTGACGTCCTGGCCCTGCACCAGAGTGAGCAGCAGCACTCCCTCTGACTCAGCTCCGAAAGCTGACTCCGTCTCTGAGGAGCAGGGTAGTCTCTCCTTGCTGACGGGAGCCTCAGGCAGTCCTCGCCTTCGGGAAACATCTTTACAGCAGTTGATTCCTTCTGGGACTGTGTGCAGGCTGCTCCCGGAAGAAACATCACCCTTCCCTTCTGGGCTCTGGAACTGAGTGCAGAAACTTCCACACTCCATCTCCTGGACTCCTATTTTCTAACCTTCCCGTGGGATTTCCAAGGAAACCAGAGGGCCATCCCCCTCCTTTTCCTCCTCCTCATGCACAGTGAGCCGAGAGCCCCAATCCTGAAGCCCTGGCCAGAAACTGGGGCCTGTTTCTTGGGGGCTTCTCAGTCTCTTCGATCAATTCCCACACTGTATCCAGCAGACTAGAGCAACGAAGGGAGGAATCGTTTTCTTCCAGTAACGACACTAGAACCCATGTTCTGCTGTAATGAATAATGTAGGTTTGCCAGGGAGACATGTCATCCACGCCAGTAAAACGAGGCAGCCTACAGATACCTCGAGAGACTCACAGCCCCAGTAGGTTTGTGTATGTTTTGGGTTTGGGGGACATGACAGAATGAGAGGTTATTTTCCTTCCCAACGTTCTCGACATTCCTGAAATAGCAAGGACACAGCTGTCCCTCCCCAGTTGTCCCTGTGTGATTGGAATTGCAGGTGTCAGTTGTCTCAAAGCGAAGAGAGCACAGAGCCTGCACGTATCCAGAACAGGCCCCTGTTCTCCTGGCCTGGCGCCTGGGTTTCTCATCTGCTCCTACATCTCTCGTGCTGTATCGCCTGATTCCTGGGCAACGCAAGCAGCCCGCAGAACAAGTCGAGACCTCTTTGGATGAGGTCAAGAGCTGGAGCTTCCCCTTATTTTGTTAGGAGGCACCATGCATCAGCCTTTATTCACGACCTATAAAGTTGTAATGCATCAGCCTGTATTCACACACTATAAAGTTGTGGCCTTTAAGGTTAGTCTCTTCCACACCTATAATTCTCCACCACAGCAATTTGCTGCGGAGGAAGAGCCCTCCAGCAGGCAGTACCTGTGAGTCACGGCTTCTTCTTAAGGCCCACCTGAAAGGAGCGGCTACTAACAGGCAGCTTTGATCCTCAGGCTGCTCTGGGAGTCAGAAGAGTCGCCGAGGCTCACCTGTACTCATAAGGTCAAGAGGCTTGGCACGAGAAATAGGAACAGTGGCACCGCCTGGATCCCACCCGGGGTCTTCTCCTTTGGGCCTCTGTTCTTCCTGTAGGGGTTGGCTCTCTCAGCCCTGCCATCTGCCTTTCAACTCAGCAATTCTATTTTTGTTTTGTTTTGTTTTTGTTTTTGTTTTTGTTTTTGAGATGAAGTCTTGCTCTGTTGCCCAGGCTGGAGTGCAATGGCGCCATCTGGGCTCACTGCAACCTCTACCTCCCGGGTTCAAGCAGTTCTCCTGCCTTAGCCTCTCGAGTAGCTGGGACTATAGGCACTGCCAGGCTAATTTTTGTATTTTCAGTAGAGAAGAGGTTTCACCATGTTGTCCAGGCTGGTCTTGAATGCCTGACCTCAAATGATCCACCCACCTCAGCCTCCCAAAGTGCTGGAGTTACAGGCATGAGCCACCACACCTGGCCTGGTTCTATTTTTGAATGGACAACACTCTCCATTGGCAGGGCAAGGTCTCCTTGGTATGTGGCCTCACTGCGGAGTAGAGTTTCTCCAGGGTCTCTCCCAGGGCTGTTCAAATGGCCCAGCACAACCCTTCAAGTAACTTCACTTCTCTAAGACTCTGTTTCCTTACCTGTCCAATGGTGGAATTGGAGTAAATATTTGCTAAGTTTCCATCCAGCTCTAATGTACTAAAAATCTATGAAAATTTGGATTTTCCCATTTCCAAACAAGCCCTGACCCTACTCAACCTGAACATAAGGCCGCCAGGTGGAAAGCCTGCAAAGCCAACTCTGACATCAGCGCAGTGCTCTTCAGTCCACGATCACTGTTCTCACTGGAGCCCCACCAGACCTCGATGACAGGGACAGTGCTGGTTACAGTCACCCCCCTGGAGATGAGAAACACTTTGCCAAATGCCAAATAGCAGCACTAATAACGTAACAGCCCTGGGACCCGAGCCTGGCCTCCTGACTCTGAGGTTAGTGCCCCATTCAGCAGCCCCGCCTCTCCCTATGGGTATCTACACAGCTGGAAACAACACCGGCCAAGGCTGACCCTCAACCTGCAACAGTCAGCGGGCATTCAAATGGACCTGCTAGGCTGGACAGAGAGACCGGGAAATGCAGGAAGGCCTGTTTCTTCCTCCACTTTGGCTGACACAGCCTCATTAGCACCCAGCCGTCTGATCACCCTCAGACGAAGCTCTGTTCTCTCCATGCCTTTCCTCCTCCTCAGTCTTGGGGTGCAGGGTACTGTTCTGGGGATACTGAGAGCTGTGCATTCAGGTCAAACATGCACAGTTTAAAATTCACAGAGGAGACTGGGTGCAGTGGCTCACTCCTAAAATCCAGCACTTTGGGAGGCCAAGGTGGGCAGATCATCTGAGGTCAGGAGTTCCAGACCAGCCTGGCCAACGTGACAGAAACCCCGTCTCTACTAAAAATACAAAAATTAGCAGGGCATAGTGGCAGGTGCCTATAATCCCAGCTACTCTGGAGGCTGAAGCGGGAGAATTGCTTGAGCCCAGGAGGCAGATGGGGGTTGCAGTGAGCTGAGATCGTGCCACTGCACTCCAGCCTGGGCGTCAAGAGCAAAACCCAGTCTTGAAAAATAATAAATAAATAAATAAATTTCACAAAGGAGCCTCTTCTTCCTTCCCCTCACCCCCATGTAAAAACGGGCAAAGGAATCGTCGTGGTGTAAACCATAGTTTGGGCTTCCTCCAGCCCCTCAGCCATGTCAAAGTCGGCCAGAATAGGATGCAGGGAGCATTCTCTCCATGGCCCCCATGAGCCTGAGGTCTACTGAAGTGACAGGAGACGTTGGGTGGGGGGTGGACAGGAGGAAGGGAGATATCTGTGTCTTGTCAGTTAGAAATTGCCCAGAACATTAGCAGGCCCCACCGAGCCTTCATCTACAGGTCCTTCGGCTTCTGCTGTGGCTCAAACTCGAAAAGACAATAGCCTTCTCAAAACATGTACATTTCTGTCAGGCAAAGATTTGTATGACTTTGAATCCCAAAGTACACAGGTTGTCATAGGAAGATTAAAAGAGAACCCCAATGATTTCATGACAAATTAGCCAGTCTTGCCAAATGTCATATAAAGAAAAAAAACAAAGAAGAATCCTTATTGTGCTTGCTTGTATTTTATTTTCTTTCTGGAATCTGCATGTATCAGTTTTATAACTTCATTGACAACTTTCGATTGGAATTTAATAAAAAGAAAATAGAGGCCGCGCACGGTGGCTCACGCCTGTAGTCCCAGAACTTGGATTTTTTCGGACTAGTGGTTGGTGTCACTGGAATAAAGTCTGCCAAGGGACTGCTCCAGTCTACACATGGCAATGTCACTACTACGGCTTGAATGTTTGTCCCCTCCAAAATTTATGTGAAAATGTGATTACCATTTTAACAGTATCAAGAAGTAGGACTCTTTAAGAAGAGTTTAGGTCATAAAGGCTCTTTTCCCATGGGTGAAATTAACACCATTATAAAGGATGATCCAGCTGGGGTGCAGTGGCTCACGCCTATAATCCCAGCACTTTGGGAGTCCAGGCGGACGGATCACTTGAGGTCAGGGGTTCAGATCAGCCTGGCCAACATGGTGAAACCCTGTCTCTACTAAAAATATAAAAATTAGCCAGGCATGGTGGTGCATGCCTGTCATCCTAGCTACTTGGGAGGCTGAGGCAAGAGAATTGCTTGAACCTCTGGAGGTGGAAGTTGCAGTGAGCCAAGATTGCACCACTGCACTCCAGCCTGGGCGACAGAGCACGACTCCGTCTCAAAATAAATAAATAAATAAAGACTCCAACCCCCTTTTCTCTCTCTGCCTTTCTGCCTTGGGCCATGTGAGGACAAGGTGCTGCTCCCCCTCTGGAGGATGCAGTGTTCAAGGCACCATCTTGAAATCTGCTACTCCTTGATATTAGACTTCCCAGCCTTCAGAACTGTGAGCAAATAAACTTCTGTTTTTTATAAATTACCAGTCTGTGATATTCTGTTATAGCAGCAAAAAATCAACTAAGATAATGACTTCCTCTCACGTTCCATTGGTGAAAAGCAGCCCATAGTTCCACTAGATGGAGGGATTAGCCAAGTACCAGAGAAGAAGATAAAAGCAACTATTAAGAAGCACAACCCAAGGAATGGATCACTCCTGCCCTGTCCAGAACTCATCCTCCCAATGGCATCGACGGCAGGGAAGCATGGTGACCCTTCTAAAACACGTATGTCTACATCGGTAACCCATGAAATCAGTGAGAAAACAGATCTGTGGTGCCCCAGATGTCTCAAATGTGCATGCGTGGATTTAGATATTTATCCAAACACCAAACCCTCTGTTGAGTCTGCCCGGAATTCCACTCAGGATACTCAAAAACTCTGCTCATGTGGTGCTAGACCACTGCCCCCTCACCTACCCCAGAGTGTCTCGTGGTCCTGCTTTGGTAATTGCCATAATGCAATCTGCTTTTCTTCCAGGTGTGTGCAACCTGTATTACGTATCTGTGATGCAAATCATGCAAAGAACCAGGTGGCTATTTTCCATTTTATCTCATGTTCTCAGCTGGTATTAAACAGACCTGTCTGGTTTTCCTCATCTGTATACTTCCAGTTCTGTTTTTGGTGCTTACCTATTATTATTGTATTATTTCATGGTTCATGTTACCACTCATCAATTTACTCTCCTATCTTATATCTATAAAATACCTCCAAATAGATAATAAGAAAGCAATACATAAGTGGCCTCAGGGGAATAAGAACAACATGAGCAAATGCTTAATCAAAAATATCTTTTTTTTTTTTTTTTTTTTTTTGAGACGGAGTCTCCCTCTGTTGCCCAGGCTAGAGTACAGTGGCACAGTTTTGGCTCACTGCATCCTTTGCCTCCAGGGCTCAAGTGATTCTTCTGCCTCAGCCTCCCAAGTAGCTGGGATTATAGGTGCCTGCCACCACGCTCAGCTAATTTTTGTATTTTTAGCAGAGACGGGGTTTTACCACATTGGCCAGGCTGGTCTCAAACGTCTGTCTCAGGTGATCCACCCGCCTCAGCTTCCCAAAGTGCTGGGATTACAGGCATGAGCCACCTCGCCCGGCCTCAAAAATACTTTTGAAACAATAATAATTAAATTAATAATGTTCATTGTTGTGACAAGGCTAGCAAGGAGATCTTATTGGAAAGGAGGAGAATGGGGAAAGAGGAGCCATCTGTGACCTGAAATAGAATCCCAGAGAAAAAGAGAGCTGCTTAAAGAACACATTTAAAAACATTTGTGATGTGATATGGAATGTGACCACCTTCCTCCCACCTCCACCAAGAAATATTCAGGAAAAGCTACAAAAGGCATCAACGCTTTGGGAGTCAAGGATGTGGAGAAACTGGAAGCTTTATGCCCTGTGGGTGGAAATGTAAGATGGTGCAGCTGCTATGAAACACAGCATGAAGCTTCCTCAAAAAATTACAGAGAGAATCCCCATATGATCCTAGAATTTTACTCCTGGGTCTATAACCAAAAGAACTGAAGTCAGGGTCTCAAAGAGGTATTTGCATACCCATGTTTACCACAGCAGCATTATTCACAAAAATAAAGGTAGAAGCAACTCAAGTATCTATTGTCAGATGAATGAATAAACAAGATGTGGTCTATCCATACAATGGAAGATTATTCAACCTTGAAAAGGAAGGAAATTCTGACACATGCTACAGCGTGAATGAACCTTGAGGACATTATGCTGAGTGAAATAAGCCACTCACAAAAGAGCAAATGCTGTATGATCCCACTTACAGGAGGCATCGAGAATAGTCAAATGTATAGAAACAGAAAGTAGAAGAGTGGTTGAGGGGGCGGCTGGTGTGAGGGCGGGGAAAGAATGGGGAGTTAGTGTTTCCTGGGTATAGAGTTTCAGTTTTGCAAGATGAAAAGAGTTTTGGGGATAGATGGAGGTGATGGTTGCAGAACGGTGTGAATTCACTTAACCTTACTAAGCTGCACACTTTACAGTGGTAAATTTCATACTATGTGTGTTTACTACAGTTTAATTTTTTAGTTAAAAAAATACTTTATATATTATGTGTGTGTGGGGGTGTGTGTGTGTGTGTGTGTGTGTGTGTGTGTTGGGTTGGGTTGCTTGGGAGTGGGGGCAATGGTGGGTGATATTGTACTAAGCCTAGATGCAAGGCAAGGGTAAGATGGACCTGTAACATCTGTGTGACATCTCTAGGACAATCCTTTGGCAAATGATGAGCAGTGCTCAGGTGGTTTATTTGGCTCCAAAAGTAACCTGAATCTCCTCCAGCAGTGCTGCCAACTTTCGGAACCCAGCATGGTGTCACATGCTTCTTCGTTGATAGAAAAAATCACCTACTCTGGAGGACATACTAGTGTGGCTTCTGACAACCATGTTTGTCTTGGAGTGAGATTTTCCTTACTTCCCTCGTAATGGTATTTAGACCGACCTGAATAATCCAGAATAATCTTCTCATCTCAAAATCTTAATTTAAACTCTTGTACACTGTTGGTGGGGAATGTAAGAAGGTTCAGTCACTATGTAAAACCATATGACAGCTTCCCCAAAAAATTAAACATAGAATTACCATATGACCCAGCAATTCCTCTCCTGGGTACAGACCTCAAAGAACTGAAAGCAAAGTCTAAAGAGATATGTGTACACCCATGTTCACAGCAGCTTTATTCACAATAGCCAAAAGATGAAAGTAATGCAAGTGCCCATCAACAGATGAATAAACAAATGTGATATATACACACAATGGAGTGTGATTCAGCCTTAAAAAGGAAGGAAATTCTCACATACTCTGCAGAAATAAGCCAGTCACAAAAGGGCAAAGAACTATATGAGTCCACTTTTTTATTTCATTTTATTTTTTACACAGGGTCTCGTCTGTCACCTAGGCTGGAGTGCAGTGGTGTGATCATAGCTCATTGCAGCCTCTGACTCCTGGGCTCAAGTGACTCTCCCACTTCAGCCTCCCCAGTAGCTGGGACCACAAGTGTGCACTACCACATCTGGTGTATTAGTCCGTTTTCACACTGCTGATAAAGATACACCTGAGACTGGGCAATTTACAAAAGAAAGAGGTTTAATGCATAAGACCTAACATCATAAAAACCCTAGAAGAAAACCTAGGCAAAACCATTCAGGATATAGGCATAGGCAAGGACTTCATGGCTAAAACACCAAAAGCAATGGCAACAAAAGCCAAAATAGATAAATGGGATCTAACTAAACTCCAGACCTTCTGTACAGCAAAGGAAACAATCATTAGAGTGAAACAGCAACCAACAGAATGGGAAAAACTCTTTGCAATCTATCCATCTGACCAAAGGCTAATATTCAGACTCTACAAAGAACTAAAACAGATTTATAAGAAAAAAACAAACCCGATCAAAAGTGGGCGAAGGATATGAACAGACACTACTACAAAAGAAGACATCCATGAGGCCAACAAACATATGAAAAAATGCTCATCATCACTGGTCATTAGAGAAATGCAAATCAAAACCACATTGAGATACCATCTCCACCAGTTAGAATGGCGATCATTAAAAAATCTGGAGACAACAGATGCTGGAGAGGGATGTGGGGGAAACAGGAACACTTTTACACTGTTGGTGGGAATGCAAATTAGTGCAAGCATTGTGGAAGACAGTGTGGCAATTCCTCAAGGACCTAGAAATAGAAATACCATTTGACCCAGCAATCCCACTACTGGGTATATACCCAAAGAATTATAAATTATTCTATTATAAAGACACATGCACATGTATGTTCATTGCGCCACTGTTTACAATAGCAAAGACCTGGAACCAACTCAAATGTCCATCAATGATAGACTGAATAAAGAAAATGTGGCACATATACACCATGAAATACTATGCAGCCATAAAAAACGATGAGTTTGTGTCCTTCATAGGGACATGCATGAATCTGGAAACCATCATTCTCAGCTAACTGACACAAGAACAGAAAACCAAACACCGTATGTTATCACTCATAGGCGAGTGTTGAACAATTAGAACACATGGACACAGGGAGGGGAGCATCACACACTGCAGTCAGTTGCGGGGGCTAGGGCAGGGACAGCAAGGGGTGGGGAGGGTGGGGAGGGATAACGAGGGGAGAAATACCAGATATAGGTGATGGGGGGATGAGGCAGCAAACCACCTTGCCATGTATGTACCTACGCGACAATCCTGCATGATCTGCACATGTACCCCAGAACCTAAAGTATGATTAAAAAAAAAAAGAACGAAAGAGGTTTAATGGACTTTACAGTTCCACATGACTGAAGAGGCTTCAGAATCATGGCGGAAGGCAAGAAAGAGCAAATCACATCTTAAGTGGATAGCTGCAGGCAAAGAGAGAGCTTGTGCAGGGAAACTCCCATTTTTAAAACTATCAGATCTCATGAGACTCATTCACTATCACAAGAACTGCATGGAAAGACCTGCCCCCGTGATTCAATTACCTCCCACTGGGTTCCTCCCACCACACGGGAATTCTGTGAGTTACAATTCAAGATAAGATTTGGGTAGGGACACAGCCAACCATATCACCTGGCTAATTTTTTAAATTTTTGGCAGAGACGAAGTCTGACTATTTGCCCAGGCTGGTCTCAAACCTCTGGGCTTAAACGATCCTCCCGCCTTAGCCTCCCAAAGTACTAGGATTACAGGTGTAAGCTACTGTGCCTGGCCTGATTCCACTTAATATGAGGTATCTAGAGTAGTCAAATGCATAGACAGAGAAAAGTGGAAGAGTCGTTGCCAGGGGCTGAGGAGAGAGGGAAATGGAAATTATTCTTTAATGGGAACAGAGTTTCAGTTTTGCAAGACAAAAAGAGTTCTAGAAGTGGATGGTGGTGATGGTCACACAATATAGGTATATACTTAACGACACTGAACTCTAAGATGATTAAATTGGTCAATTTTATGTGTATATTTTATCACAACTTTAGAATTTTTTAAATTTCTTAATCACATTAGCAAAATCTTTCCCATGTAAAGTAACATCTGTGGTTTCCAGCAATTGGCACTTGGTATCTTTGGGGCCACTGTTCGGACTTCTACAATCACTCAGGAGACTACTGCAGTGGTCCGGAGAAGAAGTAATGGAGGCTTGGACTAGACCACAGGCAGTGGGGGCTCTGGAGCTGCGAGGGAGGCACTGCTGGCAGGAGCTGGGAACCGGGAGGGGAAGAGGCATGCCTGGCACCCTGGTTTCTGGCTGGGGCAACGCACAGAAACTCTCAGGAATGCTGACACAAGAGCAGATGGGAGATGGGATCCAAGAAGGGACTGGTGTTGGGGAAGTTAAGATGAGTTTTACACACATTTGCCGGAGTCCACCAAAAGCTGGGCCAGTGAGCAGAGACCTGCCTACATCTTGAGGCCCCACACAAAGATCTTGTCCCAAATGGGTGAGCCATGGCAGAGGGCGGATGCTAGGGAGGGAGGAGGCAGCCACAGGCAGGGCCCAGGAATAGTCTGGAAAACAGAGAATGAGAGGAGCCATGGCAAAGAGGCGAGGCCTGTGGAGGTGCCACAGGAAGGTGCTGGGCACTGGCTCCAACTGAGAGTCACGAACTCAGGAAGGCTCAGGTGGCCAGACCAGGCCAGGCAGCAGATGTGGAATGACAATGGCCTTCCGTGAGGGCAAGGCCATCTCTAGCAAAATGTCCACCCTTCCACATCAAGCCTCCCTCCCAGACACCCCTTCTGATTTCCCATGCTATGAGGGCCTGGGGACCAGAGCCCTTGGAGAGAAGATCCGTCGGAGGAGGGAAGGTGGGAGGACCTACGCAGCTCAGGTCATACTTAAACCTGGCTTTGCATGGAAAAGTCGTCGGGAACTTCTGAATAACAAATCAAGTTAAAATGGCTGACATAAAGGGTGGTTTCTCAGGAGCCACTGAGATCATCAGTAGAGGCCTATAGACTTTCATCCAAGTCAGACTCGACTGTATTTTTTTTTCCAATTTTTTTTAAAAAATCATAGTAAAATACACATAGTAGAAAATTTGCCATCTTCACCTTTTTTTTGGCTGTAGGGGACGGAGTCTCGCTCTGTTGCCCAGGCTGGAGTGCAGTGGCACCATCTCAGCTCACTACAACCTCCACCTCCTGGGTTCAAGTGATTCTCCTGCCTCAGCATTCCGAGTAGCTGGGATTACAGGTGTGCACCACCACTCCCAGCTAATTTGTGTATTTTTAGTAGAGATGGGGTTTCACCAGGTTGGCCGGACTGGTCTCAAAACACCTGACCTCAAGTGATCAGCCTGGCTTCCGCCTCCCAAAGTTCTGGGATTACACGTGTGAGCCACGGTGCCCGGCCTCCGTCTTAACCATTTTTAAACACATTTGTTCAGTGCTGTGACATACATTCCCATTGCTGTGCAACCAAGGCCGCTAACCATCTCCACGGGCTTTCACCTGGTAAAACTGAAACTCTGCACCCATTCAACAATCACTCCCCACGTCTCAGTCCCCTCAACTGTATCTTCGTAAAGTGCTTTTCCCAGTGATGTTTCTAACATTGCTGAAGAACAGAAGACACGGTCACACAGCAGGGGCTTTTTGCCCTGCAGAATGCCCACTAAACTGTTTTTGTGTGTGTGATTTCTTTAACCAAGGAAATAGGGGGATGCCCAAGATTTGGTCCCCAAACCAGAAAGACTGTGGGTTCCTTGCATCAAACCGGGGGTTTTAGTGCACTCCCCCCACGGGGACTCTGTCGCATGCTGCATCTCGGGTGTTCCCCCCGCCCCTGCCTTTTCCTCTCTCACCTCCTCCTTCCACCTCTCTCAGCCTTGCAGTGGGCCTGGCTCTCCTCTGGCTGCTCCATCTGCAGAGAGGGTCTGCTTGAAGGGAGTTCCCATTCTCTGTCACCCAAAGTCAAGGCTCTTGACTCTGCTGCACCTAAAAACCTCCTGAGGAATTTGACAAGGCCCCACCCTCAGAGATTAGGGGTGAAGCCCAGGAATCTGCGTTTTTAACAAGTGTCCCAGGTGATCCTGATACAAGGACAGAAGACACATGTACACACTCCCACACACCCACACCAACTACCCACACTCTCCCCCGGCTCAGAAGGCTGCAGGACCCACAGCAGGTATTTGGGGCTCTTTGTTCAGTCCACACCTGAGTCGTTGCACACTGATGCTCAAGTCCCTCGGAGTACCTCGCTGCCATCTGACAGCTTCCCATCCAGAAACCACACAGGACAGTAAAAACAGAAAAAAGAAAGCCGTTAGACCCCAGTGAATGTTATTTTTAATGAAAGTGGTGCACTTTGACTCACAATGTTGAAACCAGATTATAAATGAGTCATCAGTGAATCGACCACAAAGAGTCTTTGCGGGAGGTGATTTACAGGAGAGCTCTGATGTCTGCTGTCCCCTGCACACACTTCACAGAGATGCTGTCAGACGCGGAGCTGGTCTGGGGCATCTGTTGCCGCGTCAGCTCAAAAGGACGCTGTGCTGTCACCAGTGGGATTCCCCAGCCCAGGCGGTGTCGCAGTCCCACCCACACAAGGAAGGCAGCCATCACTGAACAATGCTTGTGGTTACGTCATCATTGCTGGCTTCCAGGTAGTGACTAGCAGATACTGGAGAGAGAGAGGCCATCTGCTCTTCCTGTGCGCCCAGCTCCTCCCTCATACCCACAGCCTCTCTCCCAGTCTTCTAGAAGCACCCCCAACTCATGCAGGCAGACCAGCAGGACTGAAAGTTGGACAGACTCAAGCTGGAGAGCCAGGTAGAACAACCTGGCCAGAAGAGTCTGGCCACAAAGAGTCCAGCCATAGCCCCCGCTTTCCTCATCTTTGAAATGTCCACAGGGCTGCCTGCCCTGCCCTGCTCAAGGGAATGTTGCAAGGCTCTCATGGGAATCATGCCTGTGAAAGCGTTTTGAGGACTATCACAGGCCGTCCCAAGGTCAGTGGACAGCATAAACAAACTTGCTTTCAGAGGGTGCTTTCTCCAGTAGGCAGCCTCTGCCGAGGGCAAAGCCAGCTAACTAAACAGAATGAACCAACAGAGTGGGCCGGGCGAAATGCTCCACCTCCAACCCAGAAAGGAGACACCAATGCTCACCTTTTCCCTTAGAGAAACAGGCAATGTTTGAACAGGGACAATGATGCCAGAGGGTCAGTCCACACACAGAACACCCCATCTCCATGCCAATGGGGCACTGACTGTCCTGCTGCTGAACTGCACCCCTGGGGCTCTCCAGGACACTCCACTGGTGGCCACATTCAGGAAAGTAAAGAAAGCCTTCAAAAGGACCCTCCTGGCATTTAGAGGGTTCACAGGACCACTAGCTCCCGCTTGCCTGCCCAGAGCTGCCTCCCCTGGGACAGGAATCCGCAGCCAAGAAAATCCCTGACAACACCAGGGACAGAAGGGTCAGTCTGGTGGGACAGGGGACCATCGACCAACCCAGCAACCCAGATTAGCCTGCTGCACCAGGAACTCTGTGTCCAGAGAGCAGGATCTGCCATGAGCAAAACTTGGCCTCATGTCCCACTCCACAGTATCAACTAGAAAGCATGTGACCCAGAAAACCTTCAAAGAAGGCCAGGAATTCATTAAATCTGAAAAGGAGAGAAGGGCAGGGGAGAGGAAAACACTTCAGCAATGCCAGCTGAATCCCTCCTCTACACCACAGATGCAGGGCCAGTCTCAGCAGTAAAGAGGAAGAGAAAAATGAAAACAAAAACAGGTTTTTAGAGTCTGACCAATCTGGAGTTGAATGCCAATCTTCCCCTCACTGGTTCTGGGTCCTTTGGGAGGCCATATTGTCCCTGGACCTCTCTTGCTTCAGTGGTCTTCCTCCTAGGATCGCCGTGAGGATTAAATGGACTCATATATGTGTTGTACCTACACAGTACCTGGAACACAGTAAACATCCAATAAATGCTGGTTTCTTGCTACAAGAAATTGCAAACTATGGCCACAAATTCCTCCTATCTTGGTAAGCACATCCCTTGGCAATGACTTAGCTGCTACTCCCCCTCAAGACTTGAAGTCTATGTCTCTACCCCTTGAATTCAGGCTAGCCTGGGACTTGCCTCGACCAGCAGAATTTAACAGAAGTAACAGCGTGTGACTTCCAAGGCTAGCCCTTGCAGCTTCTACTTTTGCCCTCTTGGAATGCTGCCCAGAAACTACCATCTAAGGACCCTGATCTAGCCCACTGGAAGAGGAGTGGGAATATGGAGAAGTGAGGTCCCCCAACCAGCTGCCAGTCACATGAGAGAGGTCATCTCAGATCTTCCAGCCCAGCTGAGCATTCAACTAAGTGCAGTTACATGAGTGAACCCAAGCAAAACCAGCAGAACTGTCCAGACAACTCATAAAATCAGGAAAATAATAAGTTCTTGCTGTTTTAAGTCACTAAGCCTTGGGATAATTTGATATGCAGCAAATTCTTACTGAAATATCTTCCTTATTCCCACCCCTAAAGCATCTTCTCCCTTGAGTATTCTCAGGTTTCCCTTAGCCACACCACATCGGGTAGATTATTCGATGAAAAACGAAGAGTTTCTGGGGACCAGGAACTATGGTTTTTGCAGTCATCAAGTCATTTTTATGCCCACATGTTACAGTGATTAATCAATCAAACAATGAAGCAGCATCTGCCAACCTAGGTTGATAATCAGCAAGTCTGCCTGCTCTACCTTTAAAATAGATGGCAAATACAACCACTCATCTCCAATTCTACCACAATCTCCTACCTGGATTATTGTGTTCAACTCCTAATTGGTCTCTTCCGTCTATTTATGGCTCTCTACACATTGCTCTCTCCACAATGAAACCAGAAAGATTTTTGAAATATATCCACTCATGCATTCACTCCAACAACAAAAATTTAATTTTTGACCAAAAATGTCTGCCTCTGTGGAATTTACATTCTAGTTGACATTTGAGAAATTAATAAATTAATGAATAAAATATATGATATTATATACTCAGCAAACAATGAAGCAGGAAATGTGGAGGCATGGATAGACCGTGTTGGGAGGGGTTGGAGTTGTGGATAAGGCAACCAGGGAAGGTTTCAATGAGAAGGTGACACTCACAGACCAACGGAACGGCCAGTGTGAGCACCCTGAGACAGAACCGTGCCTGGCATACTGTAGAAATAGCAAGGAGGCTAGTGTGGCTGCACAGAATAAGCAAGGGAGGCATGCCACTGCACATCAGCCTGGGCAACACAGTGAGATCCTGTCTCAGTAAATAAATAAATTAGCAAGGGGCAGAGTTAGGATGAAATGAATTCAGAGAAGTAACTGGAAAGGGGAGGCAGAGAAAGTCAGATTACACAACACCTTGTAAACCAGTGTAAAGACTTAGGCTTGCCGGTCGTGGTGGCTCACACCTATAACCCCAGCACTTTGGGAGGCTGAGGTGGGTGGATCAGGAGGTCGAGTTTGAGACCAGCCTGACCAACATGGTGAAATCCCGTCTCTACTAAAATTCAAAAATTAGCCGAACGTGGCGGCACGTGCCTGTAATCCCAGCTACTCAGGAGGCTGAGGCAGGAGAATTGCTTGAACCCAGCAGGTGGAGGTTGCAGTGAGCTGAGATCATGCCACTGCACTCCAGTTTGGGTGACAGAGTGAGACTCCATCTCAAAAAAAAAAAAAAAAAAAAAGACTTAGGCTTTTGCTCTAGTGGTATGGAGAGCCATTAAAGCATTTTCCCTAGAGGAGTTACATGATGTCATGCATGTTTTAATAGAACCACTCTAGATAATGTATTGAATACAGACTGAAGAATATTCTGAGATGATGCCTGTTGCATAATTTTTTAATGTCCCCAAATATTAACATCAAAAATAGGTAGTACAGCTGGGCATGGTAGCTCAGGCCTGTAACCCCAGCACTTTGGGAGGCCAAGGCAGGCAGACCACTTGAGGTCAGGAGTTTAAGACCAGCCTGGCCAACATGGTGAAACTCTGTCTCTACTGAAAATACAAAAATTAGCGAGCATGGTGGTGCGTGCCTGTAATCCCAGCCACTTGGTCGGCTGAGGCAGGAGAATCTCTTGAACCTGGGAGGCAGCGGTTGCAGTGAGCTGAGATTGCACTACTGGACTCCAGCCCGGGGAACAAAGTGAGACTCTGTCTCAAAAAAACAGGTAGTACAATTACTAGAGAAGAGCAAAACCAAAAGTCCATTTGCCATATTTGTCACAAAACTACCTAACAAAGTATCCCCCATGGTTTCCAAAACACAAGTGGATGGGGAGAAACCACTAACAGATACCAGACCCAAGTAGTATTAACATCTGCACAAAAGGAAGCAAAGGGGGAGCATGTACATGTGACAGACTTGAGAATCCCCAAATACCCAAGAGGACTCAATGGAAAGCTGACAGTCAGTTTGAAAATAAGAGCTAAAACGAGAAGGGTTTTGCCCACTCAAATAGTGGGTGAGTTCAAGGAGTCAGCAGTAAAGATCTGAAAGGGCTAGAACTGTCTGAGAAAGTCCCATAAATTCTAAAAACTAACCAACCAAAACTCCTTCTGTGACAAAGCCTCACACTGCAAAGAAACTTCTAGGAATAGGACCCAATCTGAGCAACACAGGGGGCAAGAGAGAGAAAGAAAAAGGAAATGGTAAAAAGAGGGTAAAGGAACACAGAGCCTAGAGACCTCAGAAAGTTAGCCAGCACATTCCTAAACACTTGTGGAAACAACAGAAGAGAGATCCTTAGAGCAGTGAGGCTGAAAAAAAAAAAGGCCAAGTAGTACTATCTGCTAGAGATTCACAGAAACTAGTTTATATAAAAATTTTTAATACAAAACTATCAGCTGGGCGCAGTGGTTCACGCCTGTAATCCCAACACTTTGGGAGGCCAAGGTGGGTGAATCACCAGTGGTGAGGAGTTCAAGACCAGCCTGACCAATATGGAGAAACCCCGTCTCTATTAAAAATACAAAATTAGCCAAGCATAGTGGCACATGCCTGTAATCCCAGCTATTCGGGAAGCTGAGGCAAGAGAATCACTTGAACCGGGGAGGCAGAGGTTTCAGAGACCCAAGATCGCACCATGGCACTCCAGCCTGGGCAACAGAGCAAGACTCGGTCTCAAAACAAAAACCAACCAAACAAAAAACTATTAAAGGCTGGGTGCGGTGGCTCACACCTGTAATCCCAGCACTTTGGGAGGCTGAGGTGGGTGAATGATTTGAGTTCAGGGTTCAACACCAGCCTGGCCAACATGGTGAAACAACATCTCCACTAAAAACAGAAAAATCAGCTGGGCATGGTGGTGTGTGCCTGTAATTCCAGCTACTTGGGAGGCTAAGGCAGGAGAATTGCTTGAAACTGGGAGGTGAAGGTTGCAGTGAGCTGTGATCATGCCACTGCACTCCAGCCTGGACAACAGAGCAACACCTTGTCTCAAAAAAAAAAAAAAAAAGAAAGAAAACTATGAAAGTCAAATAATATACAGTTATTTAGGAAAAAAAGATAAAAGTTACAGAATCATATCACATCCCTACAGACCATAAAACATATCATAAAGACATGCCTACAAAATGAATAAAATCCACAGCTTATTTCAAAACAAGCCAAAAGACCAACAAAAATCAGAGCAAGAAAAACTGAGAAGTAAAATGACAAAATTCAGGGAAGTATTAGGAATCTTTTTAATAATGTTAGAAATTACTCAGAAGTTAAAAAGAAGGCAAGAGGACATAAATCCAATGGATAATTTCTTAAGAGAAATAAAAAGTATAAAGCAAAAAAAAAAAAGTTAAATTAAAATAATGAAGAAAGAATTAAGAGGAATTTGAGAGAAATTAACAAATACAGAAGATAGACAAAGAAGGTCCAACATTTGTGTAAAAGGAGTCCCCAAAAGAGAAAACCAAAGTGAGGAAAAGAACACAAACTAAAAACTACAATGTGGGAGAATTTTTCTGAAATGAATTTCTAAAGATTTGAGATTACATAAAGTCAGAATCATCCCAATGCACACAACACCAAAATAAATTCTGATATCATTTTTAGACTTCAAAGAAAAATATAAAATCCCTTGGACATCCAAGAATGAAGATCACACTGCTTATGAAGGAGAAAAACCAGGTCATCCTCAGACTTCTCAGTAGCCACACTTTGTGCCAGGAGAACAGATGGAAGGAGGGTGAGGATGAAAGAAGGGAGAATTGACAGGAGACAGAGCCAACTGGACTTTGTGGTGGATCAAACATGAGATGTCAGAAGACCTGAGAAGCTAGGATGGAGCTGCCATTGTATTCTACTGGGTAGACTGTGGGTGGCAGAGGTTTGGGAGCAGAGAATAAGCTTGTAGTTTTCGCATACTATATTTTAAATGTCTATTAATAATCCATATGGAGAGCTGAGTAAACAGCTATATAAAGAATGCGGTGTTTGGAGCAGAGGTCTGGGTTAGAAATATATATTTGGAAAAGATCAGCATATGGAAGCCATCTGAAGTCATCAACCTGGATAAAATCAATGAGAGAGTGTGTGAGGAGAATATACCCCTATTTAAAACTTCACACTGGCTTATAACAAAAACCAAACACTTTATCTTGACCAATAAAGCCCTACATGTGGGTTCCTCTCTCACCTCATCTCCTATCACTCTCCTCCTCACTCCAGGAGCTCTAGGCACACAGGGCACCTTGCTATCCCTTGAGTAACTTCACTCCCATGTCAGAGTGCTTACATGTGCTGTTCCCTATGACCAGGACATGTTCCTGAGATGTTTGCATGCCTGCATGCTGACATTGTTCAACTCTCCGCATAAATGTCAGCTCCTCAGAGAAGTCTTCCGACATCCTATCCAAAATATCTGCCCCCATCCCCAAACCCACCACTCTCAGTCTCTAACCCCTTAATCTGCTTTATTTTTCCATTATTCATAGGTTCCTTTTTCAGTCTCTATTGCTGTGAAACAAATTACCCCAAAACTTAATGCCTTGTCACAGCCATTTTACTATGCACACAGATTCTGTGGGTCAGGAATTTGGACAAGGTGCAGAAAGAATGCCTTGTCTCTGCTCTACAATGTCTGGGGCCTCAACAAGGAAGGCTCAAAGGCTGGGGTGACTCCGCAGCTAGGGTTTGGAATTATCTGAGTGCTTGTTCACTCCTGTGTCTGGCATCAGAGCTCAGATGACTCAAAGACTGGGAATGCGGACCAGAGGTCTCCACATGGTCTCTCCATGTGGCTTGGCTTCCTGACAGCATGGCCGCCTCAGGGCAGTCAGACTTCTTAGTTTGTTACAGAGATCCACGAGCAAGTGTCCCAGCAAACGTGGAGGAATCTGCATTGCCTTTCAAGAGCCAGCTTCAGCAGTCATACAGCGTCACTTCCCTGACAATTCGCAGGTCAAAGTAGTCTCAAGCCCGGCAAAAGGAGGAATGCAGACTCCATCTCTTAACAGAAAAAGAATCAAAGAGCTGAGGCAGGAGAATTGCTTGAACCCAGGAGGCAGAGGTTGCAGTGAGCCGAGATCACGCCATTGCACTCCAGCCTGAGTAATAAGACGAAACTCCGTCTCAAAAGAGAAAAAAAAAGAATCAAAGAATGTCGAGGCTCTGTCCCACCATACTGCCTGAGGACAGGGTTGAGCTCTCTTCCCAAGCCTACTAGATGCCTGTTGAAAGAATGAATTGCCTCCTTAATATTTGTCTATTGACCTATGAATGTCTTGCTCTCATTCTTTCCTCCTACCCTAGAGAGCAGACTCAAAACTCCCAGCTGCTCTAGTATCTATCAGGTCTTGATATAAGATCTTGACTCCACAAAATGGAGAACACCGTGGTTCTCTTTTACAGCAGGGCTCCTAAATCTGTCAACAGCCCCCCTCCTCCACATGGATGGTCCATGTCCGTTTTACAACCTGGTCCCTGTTAATTCCCTGTAACTTCTTGTCAGGACTTCTTAAAAGGATAAAATGTTTTTCTGAATGTTGGAAAAACCCACAAAAACACAACAGAAGAATTATTCAACAAATTCACAGAAGCTTGTTCACAATGCCATTTGATTAAAAATAATTGAACAAGGAAAATTAATTCCATACAGAACTGACTAGTTATTTTCCTAAATGGGAAGAAATGCTTCTCTTTCCACCATCAAAGCCCCTAAAAATGCCACCAAGATTGAATAACATTAACTTGAGACGGGAAACCACATGACTTTACGCCCACACACTCGCCCTTTGGCCTGGGCATGCTTGATTCAAGAGAAGAGTTACACGGGTCTGAGTACCTCCCATCAAGTTTTAGAAGCTTTGCATTGCACTGACCAAGAGTTTCTCTTGGATTATAGCTAAGGCTGGGCTTAGGCTTGTGTTCAATCATGGGACAGAAAGAGGCAGAGACTGCATCTTAAAGAGAGATCAAAGGAAGCAAAACAAAGACAGGGAAGGACCAGACCCAAACCCAGATCCCACCAGCAGGCTAGAACATGGCTTGGGGTGCCTGGAAGCAGTTCCCAGACAGAAACCTCAGTGTGGTGAATCAGTTTCCTTGGACATCAAGAGGATAAAGAATCTGCTGTAGAGACAGAACATGTTTTTTCAAGGAATGGATGTGAGAATCGGGCATGGGCAGCGGTGGGTGGAAAGAGGATGGAGTATGTGGCGGGGAAAAGCCACCATGAATCCCCAGTCTAGACACTAATCCCATCACGCCCAGAGAGAAGCAAACTATCTAGAAGAAAGGGCATGTTTGGGAGATGCCAGTTGGGCATAGCTCTGAAATGACTGGTTGTGAGACCCGAGTCAGGTATTTCAAGACAAATCTTTTAAAATCACAGAGAGGAGAAAATAGACATAATAAAAAAAGACAAATGGTAGGCGCCACACAAATCTTCTTTTCTGTCCTGTAAATCAAATTCCACTATAAACAATGCCATAAAAAAATGTCTACTCCCCTAAATAGCAAAGCTTTCCAAGTACGAAAAGAAGGTCCCTGTATATCAAGCAATGCAATTACATCACAGCATGAAAGCAATGTTCAGAGAATCTTGTATTATTCAGGACGATCATCTGTTATCATGAGCCTGATGGCATGCACCCCCCACGCCCAGGCAAGGGAGAAAGGAGATTTGACCAGCAACATCCTACAGTAGTCACTTGGAAAGGATAACGCATTTCCTGTTTTACCACACACCCTGCTTCTTAAAGGTAGGTCCCAATTCTCTTGTGACCAGTCCTACAAATGCCTAGTAAATGCGAGGATACTTTTGGCTGCAGCAGTTATTTGCAGGGGATGGAGTTCTGGGACACTCTCCCTTTAAGTGTTTTCAGGCCGAGTCCAATGGCTTGTGCCTATAATCCCAACACATTGGGAGGTTGAGGGAGAGGATCACTTAAGGCCAGGATTTCAAGAGCAGCCTGGACTACATAGCAAACCCTCCCATCTCTCTAAAAACTAATTAAAACAATAACAGGAGGCTTGGGGTGACAGATGGGGGAGAATCATCTGAGTTCAAAAGTTCAAGGCTGCAGTGAGCTCTGATCCCACCACTACACTCCACCTAGGTGACAGAGCCAGACCTTGTCTCTAAATAAATAAATAAAAATAGGGGCCAGGTGCGGTGGCTCATGCCTGTAATCCCAGCACTTTGGGAGGCTGAGGGAGGCAGATTACCTGAGGTCAGGAGTTCAAGACCAGCCTGACCAATATGGCAAAACCTCGTCTCTAATAAAAATACAAAAAAATTAGCAGGGTGTAGTGGTGTGTGCCTGTAATCCCAGCTACTCAGGAGGCTGAGGCAGGAGAATTGCTTGAACCTGGGAGGCAGAGGTTGCAGTGAGCCAAGATCACACCATTGCATTCCAGTCTGGGCAACAAGAGCAAAGCGCTGTCTCAAAAAAATATAATTGTAAAATTTTTAAAAGTGTTTCATACTAAAGAAACAACAGCAGCTCATATTTGTATCCCATTTTCATGCTTGGGAGGCATTTTTACCTACATGATCTCAGTTAATTCTCCTAAAAACCATGTGATGTCAGGATGGCACAGCCTGATGAGTCACCCATGGGCACCCACTTAGCTAGAGCTCTCTGTCTCTCGCTGGGAAGGGGAGGCATTTGGAAGGAATGAAAACACTGTCCCTCCCTGGCCTTGCTGTGGACTAGGCCCTCTGTCTTCCAGGAAGACAGATAAGTCTTTGTGGACCTAAGGGCATAGGGGCCACTTTGGTGCGAACAGGGCTTTTGTGAAAGGGGGTTCAGTCTGAAGAGGGAGCAAACTCAGATATGGAAAGGGACTCAGTTACCAGGTCTGGGATCCTATAGGTGATGGGGGGCCCCTAAGTTCTAGAGGCAATGCCAGGTGACAAGGAGTAGCACCAAGGAGTTGAGTGCCCGAAGGGCAGATGAAACCAGAGTGCCACATCTTGCACAGAAAGGGAAGCCTGCTTGCAGGGGTAAGGGTTGCCCCCAGTTGAAACTCCTCCAGGGCTGTGATGTGAGGTCTCACTGGCTGGCTTTTCTGTTCCCCAGGGAGCAGGACCATCAGTGCCTCCCCCCAAGGCGCGATCAACATCCTGCCAGGGCTTTGAGTACCCCCAACATCAATGCAAATCGCTCAGCCACCCCACAGCATCCCAGACACTTGCAAGTCTTACTAGAACCCCGGACACCCAGGAAGGATAGGAGTGAGAGCTCCTATTCCTGTTCTTTGGGGCCAGATGGGCATACTTTAGGTCACCCCAAACCAAAGACAGACGCGAATGGACGCTTCTTTTTCATCGGCATTATGATTATTATTATTATTACTCCATCTTCACTGAGAAGTTGTAAGGTGGAAGGACGTTGAAGCACATGCTGGGATCTCATAGCCAGTGGGTGACACCCGTCCTTGGACTCTCGGGCCCTGACTGTTTTATTATACCAGGCTCTTGCACCAAAGGTAAACTAACCCAATGACTTGGGCCTCTGTTCTCTTGCAAAATGTCAGGAATACAGGGAGGCCCTATACTCTCTCCCTGCCCCCACTATCCTGGACCCATGAGTCTCCACCCCAGGGTCCTGACTTGGACGCGGGTGGCAGGAGTTCTCCACCTCTCCTGCAGAATGAGCACAGGCCCTCTGAAGACCTTCTCCTCCTCCAAACAGCACTTCCTTCGTCCCTGTTAGGAGCCTGCTTTATAAGGTGAGGGACCTTTTCATAATGAATCCCTTTTAATTCTGAAAAAAAGTAAAAGTCTTTGCTTGGAAGGAGTCCCGGACAGACCCAGCTTACACTGAGCTCCCTGGAAACCGACAGCACTTCCAAGCAGCCCCAGGTGCAGCCACCACGACATGCCTGGGAGGAGGAGGACGAGCTTGTGACCAGACAGAAGAGCCCTCTTCTGTATTGTGCCTGTGAAGCTGCAGCTGTTCTGTGTTCCTCTGTCCAGGAAACTGGAGATCAACTCAGAGAAAATTCAGAGAAAAGCATCAAAGATGATTAATGAGATAGAAAAGCAAGTGCCAGCCTTGCAGGGGAACGCATTGCCAGAGCTGGATGGATATCGCACACCAGATCCGCGCGTGTGAGTGGGAGCTGGCCACAAAGAGGAAGAGGAACTCTTTGGCTGGGCCCCAGGGAGTATCCATACCATAGGAGGGATGGGAATGAAAAGGAGAGAAAAGGAAGATGTCAGCTGAAAATCAGAGATAAGCTCCTCACCAAGACACTCCCCTCTCATGACAAGGATGGAAAGCATGTTGCTTTCGTTGTTATCATGGAAGGCCAGAAAAGGCCTTGGGAGAATCCAGTTTTAGGAAAGGGTGGGAAAACACCAGAGAGGTGTGGAAAGCCCACGGGGACCCTACAGAGCAGCCTCTAGGCCTCGACAGCCCTGTAATGAATTCAATCTTTGGACAAGGGTGGTGAGCCAACCAGATCCTACGGCAGCTGACAAGCAACCAAGCCCATGCACCTTCGCCTGGGACAGCTTTGCACGGTCACTGTGATTTAGACGATAATAAATGGCCCTCCCCGGCAGCCTTGGGGACCTTGGGAATGAATCTTCTTTTCTTGGTCCATTGAAGTCACTGGAACCCATTAGTGAAGTTTCATCCCCGTTTGTAAATCACTGCCTTAGTCATGCAACATAGCTCTTAAACAACTGAGGGTGTTTGTTTTTAATTCTCGTAGGCTATGAGGCATAGATGTTAATACTGGCCTGAAAGCAGCCTTTGTTCCTGTCTTTCCTGCACACTCAATCTCCCAACTCTACTTTGCTGCTGTAAGGTCCCGGGCCCACAGAGCTCTCTGACTGCATGTCATTACAGCACAAAATAAACAGGAGAGGTGGCCCTGGGGGCCGCCACCAGGGCAGGAGGCTGCCGTTAAATCTGGAAAACTGACTCCTGGCCATCCCTGGTCCGGATGCAGGTTATTTTTGCGGCAGCCTCTGACCCCAGACACCCTGCTGTCTCCTCTTACACATCCTCCTCCCCCATGCACTGCTTCCACCTGCTGGCTTTTGTCATCATCAGCCCCAAAGTGTCTGTGCTGCCCAGACCCCATACTCATCTGTGTCCTTTCCCACACTTCCTCCCCCATCTTGCTTGCTTCTGAAAGTCAGCAGGCACCACGAGGAAGGGGATTTCTCTGTCAGCCTACATGAAACTTTCACCCTGGACAGATTTCTTCAACCCAGAAAATCCTTTGCTAGAGGGGGCGGGGCGGGGGGGAGCTCAGTCAGAGCCCCTAGAGGGTTGGGCCCCTGGGGAGAGGTTCTCCCATGGGCCGCCTCCTTCTGGGGCAGGCACCCTTGGTGAGGGTTCAGGATGCCCAAAGCTATGGGACTCCTTACACAAACCCCTCAGCCTGGCTCTGTAGAAATGGACTCTGTCTTCGAGAAGTCAATTAACCTCTCTGGAGGTCATCCCCCTCATACCCTGTCACAGTGACCACAACGCTAATGCAGAGGCAGAAGACTCAATGAATTCTGCACGAAGAGAATGTGCTCACGTATCCAAACTTCCTGTATTCAAGGTTTCTCCAATAGACATGTGTGTTCTAATCGGAGCACGGTATTGCACGTGATCAAGCTCAAGGGCTCAGAGTATTAAGGAAATTTACGCAGCAGGGTCAAATTTCAAACCCAGTCAGTCCTGTCTTACGCCAAAGCCCTTGATTTTTCAGTTACGTCCACTGTTCCACAGTGAGTCCAACAAAATATCTGTTTCCAGTTGTTAGACTGAATTCACTGAGACCTCGTGGTCATCTGAAGATAGCTGTGTTCATCAGAGCTCTCGGTGACAAGTGGCTTAGGAAAAAAAAAACCAATAAATGAACAAATTGGAAGGTTGGGAACAATGGCTCATGCCTGTAATTTGAGCATTTTGGGAGGACTAGGCAGGAGGATCGCTTGAGGCCAGGAGTTCGAGATCAGCCTGGATAATAGAGACCAACCCTGACTCCACAAAAAAAGTAAACAATTAGCCAGGAGTGGAGGCACACCTGTAGTCCTAGTTACTAGGGAGGCTGAGGCAGGAGGACCACTTGAGCCCAGCTGTTTGAGGTTATGGGGAGCTATGATTGTGCCAATGCACACGGCCTGGGAAACAGAGCAAGACGTTGTCTCTCAAATTAAAATAACAAACTGCTCCAATGCTAAGTCTTGGGAATACATTTTAATCATGGCTGGGCCCACAGCTCAGGCAATGTTCTGAAGTGCCTGTCTCTGCTTTTATTATTTGGTGTTATTCTTAGGCAAGGTTTCCCTTCCCAGGGATGGAAATCAGCTGGCAGTGACCCTGAACTCACATCCTCACTGAGCAGCCCAGAGAAAGCAGCTCTTGGAAAACCATGGGATTGCGTCTCATTGAGCCAGCGTGTGTCGTCAGC
The DNA here is from genome assembly GCA_036589455.1 of Ateles fusciceps. Lineage (NCBI taxonomy): Eukaryota > Metazoa > Chordata > Mammalia > Primates > Atelidae > Ateles > Ateles fusciceps. The sequence goes on from JAZHEH010002229.1 coordinate 5,536,292, forward strand.
CTCAACCTTTAGCTGGTCACTGCACGGAGGAGGTTAGAATATGCTGAGTGACCAAGTCTGGACACTAAGGTCACCCTTTGAATATTAAGGAGCAAAAATCCACTGAAAGGCCTAGTGGTGAGGAGGAGTGAGAAGGAAGGGGAGGGACAGGAGGTCTGTGGGGAGGGGCGTCACTGGGGAGAACCTTAGGGGACAGATGACAGGACTCGCAACAGAGTGACGCTCAGTCTGCTCCACGGATGCCTCCAACCTGCTCTGAGGATGGGGACCCAGTGACAATGAACCGTGAGGGAGAGACAAATCCACTTCTCACCCCAATCACAAGAGCTGCCTGCTCTGTCCGGACCCTGAGCACGGGCAGCAGAGCCTGTCTGAGGTCCTTGGCTTCTTGGGGGGAGTTGCTATCATCACTCTGGAGGAACAGCAAGGATGGAGCCTCTACCAGAGCCAGGAAGAACAAAACAGCTCCAGAAGCTGCAGAGACCACAGGGCCTCTCTCATAAGAACGAGGATGGCTCACGCCTGTAATCCCAGCACTTTGGGAGACTGAGGTGAGTGGATCACTTAAAGTCGGCAGTTCAAGACCAGCAGGAACAACATGGAGAAACCCTGTCTCTACTAAAAATACAAAAAAATAGCCAAGTGTGGTGGCGAGTGCCTGTAATCCCAGCTGCTTAGGAGGTTGAGGCAGGAGAATTGCTTAAACCTGGGAGGCGGAGGTTGCAGTGAGCTGAGATGGCACCACTGCACTCCAGCCTGGGCAACAGAGCAACACTCCACCTCAAATAAAAAAAAAAAAAAGACAACAACGATGACCATCTCTGACACAACACATGGCCCATATTGCTCACTAAAAAATTGCTAAAAGCAGGCCAGGTACAGTGGCTCACTCCAGGAATCCCAGCACTTTGGAGACTGAGGCAAGAGGATTACTTAAGCTTAGGAGTTCAAACCAGCCTGGGCAACATGGCGAAAGCTTATCTCTACAAAAGCAAAAGAGAAAGCAAAAAATTAGCTGGACATGGTGGTGCACACCTGTGTCTCAACTACGTGGGAGGCTGAGGCGGGAGGATCACTTGAGCCTGGGGGGGTCAAGGCTGCAGTGAGCCATGATGGCATTATTGCGTTCCAGCCGAGATGACAGAGCAGGACCCTGTCTCAAAAATATATGTGTGTGTGTGTGTGTGCGCGTGTGTGTGCGCGTGTGTGCGTGCGTGTGTGCGCGCGTGTGTGTGTGCGTGTGTGTGTGCGCGCGCGCGTGTGTGTGCGTGTGTGCGTGTGTGTGTGCGCGTGTGCGCGCGTGTGTGTGTGCGTGTGTGTGTGTGTGTGCGTGTGTGTGCGCGTGTGTGTGTATATAGATGTATATGATTCTCTCATTTTTTAAAAACATTGAAGGCAGATGGGAATTCTGGTCTTGTGGGGCTTGGCGGCCTTTCTCAGAAAGAAGCAGGGGGCATGGCTTAGACACATGAAAGCCAAATTCATGGCCAGTCTATGAGATTTGCAGTCTGTGAGGCTTCTTGTAGTGTGGAATGTAATGGGCACAAAACTTTTTTTTTTCTTTTTCTACTTTCTTTTAATATCATTTTTTTAAGTTAGTAAGCAGCTAGACATCGTTTAGAAGCAGATGGGTTAAAATAGGCAAGAAATTGCAAAGACATATCCTTCACATCATACAGAGCAGTACGGCATCCACCACCCCCATCACAGGGGAGGGCTAGCTCTCACTGTGGTCAGGAGTGGACACAAAACTCTTGGGAGCACTAAATACATGGGGAAACTGAGGCTTCCAAGGTGAAGTTAGGTGCTCAAGATCATGCCCAGAACCAGCCTCTGCAGGGACGACAGACACTGGGCTTCTGTTTCTTTGGAATGAAAGCTCACACCAGCCTCAAACCTTTGCTCTGCTGTCTTGGTCCATTTTGTGTTGCTATAGAGGAATACCTGAGGCTGGGTAATTTATAAAGAAAAGGGGTTGGCTGGGCACAACGGCTCATGCCTATAATCCCAGCACTTTGGAGGCGGGTGGCTCACCCGAGTTCAGGAGTTCAAGACCAGCCTGGTCAACATGGTGAAACCCGTCTCTACTGAAAACACCAAAAAAAAAAAAAAAAAAATTAGCCAGGTATGGTGGCAGGTGCATGCAATCCCAGCTACTTGGAAGGCTAAAGCAGGAGAATCTCTTGAACCTGGGAAGCAGAGGTTACAATGAACCAAGATCATGCCACAGCACTCTAGCCTGGGCAACAAAAGCGAAACTCCATTTAAAAAAAAAAAGAAAGAGAAAAGGTTCACTTCGCTCACAGTTCTGCAGGCTGTACAAGACACATGATGCCAGTATTTGTTCTGCTTCTGGTGCTGTGTCAAAACACGGTGGAGGTCATAGAGGAAGCAGACGTGTGAAGAGGGAGAACCTGAGAGGCATCCTGGCTTTATAACAACTCACTCTCACAGAAACCAATCCATTCCCCTGAGAACCAATCTATTTCCACAAAAATGGCACCAAGCTGCTCATGAGGGATCTGCCCCCATAACCCAAACCCTCCCATGAGGACCCACCACCCAGCACCACCCCACAGGATGTCTCTTGCATCTGTCCACGTCCAGGAGTCCACTCCTCTCCACATGGACTCCTAGACTAAGTTAGCACGGCCAGTCTCACTGAGAACACAGCAACAGCCTCCTTCCCCCTTAAACCCTCCTCCCACATTGAAGCCAGAGTGATCCTACCAAGGTAAATCCCACAGTCCACCCACACACCTCTCCCGTCCCACCACTGGCCTCTCTCGCCCACTGTAAGAGGCCATTCTTACATTGCCATAAATACCTGAGACAATAATTTATAAAGAAAAGAGGTTTAATTGGCTCACGGTTCTGCAGGCTGTACAGGAAGCATGGTGCTGGCATCTGCTTGGCTTCTAGGGAGGCTTCGGGAAGCTTCCAATCATGGCGGAAGGCAAAGCAGGAGCAGGAAGGTCACACAACTAAAACAGGAGCAAGTGAGAGAAAGAATGTGGGGAAGTGCGACATCCTTTTAAACGAGCAAATCTCGCGTGAACTGAGAGCAAGAGTTCACTTATCACCAAGGGGAACGGCCCACGCCATTCACGAGGGATCCACCCCCATGATCCAATCACCTCCCTGCAGGCCCCCACCTGGACCCTTGGGGTTACAATTCAACTTGCCATCTGGATTGGGCCACATATCTAGACCATATCACCCACCTTCTGCCCTACAGCCTCCATGGCCCTCCTCTGCTTCCTCAAGTCATTCTTGCCCCCTGCAACCTCAGTGCTGTGGTACACACTGAGCTTTCCACCCACCAATAGTTCTGCCCCTTAAGCCCCCACGAGACCAGCATGCGGAGGGTGAGCTGGTTGGGTAGTGGAGGGGGCTCCTGCGGGGGTTTCAGCATGTCCACACAAGGCTTGACAGTCCTGCTTTGTCCTCACAGGGCCCCACAGTGGGTCTCAACCTGACGGCACAGCCAGAGATTCTGCCATGATGGTTCTGGGTGTAACCTGAGCCACAGAGTTTTTCAAAGTTTCCCAGGTGAGGCTAATGATCAGCCAAGGTTGAGAATCACTGAACATAGTAGGAGGATGATAGACCGGTTGTTTCGTACTGAAAGGGTCCTATGTGCCAATCATTGACTTACGCATTCTGTGGCTTGTTTCACTGAAGTCTCATCAAAGCTGCAGGAGGAGAGGATGATGATCTTCATTTGCAGGTGTGGAGAACCAGGCTCAGAGAGGGGAAGGAACTTGCCAAGTGCATGGGCCCAGGGGTGGCTGCCTCCAAAGCCTGCATTCCTAATCATTCTAAACCCTGTGCCCTCTGTGGGTTTCAGTAAGGTGCACAGAGAATGCCACACTTTGAAGTCCTCTGAGATATAAAATACAGATGTGCCACCATGGAGGAGCCGATGAGAAACAGAGCCCAAAATAGGGAAACATATTTGGTTTCTGATGTCATACTCTGTAAATACCACAAATAACACTTCAGCATTTCCTTCCAACACTGTCAACAAACTATAAAATGCCTTTTAAACTGACCAGAGTCATGACTGCACAGAAATCAAATCCAGCAACTCAAATTTCTAAGGGATTTTTTTTCTTTTTGAGACAGTCTCACTCTGTCTTGCCCAGGCTGGAGTGCAGTGGCACAATCTCAGCTCACTGCAGCCTCCACCTCCCAGGTCCAAGGGAGTCTCCTGCCTCAGCCTCCTGAGTAGCTGGAACTACAGGTGTGTGCCACCACACCTGGCTAATTTTGTATTTTTAGTAGAAATGGGGTTTCACCACATTGGCCAGGCCGGTCTTGACCTCCTGACCTCAGGTGATCTACCTGCCTCAGCCTCCCAAAGTGCTGGGATTACAGGCGTGAGCCACCGTGCCCAGCCCCAAGGGATGCTTTGCTTAATTAACTCCCTCCACTTACTTTGTGAGAAACTCTAATTCAAGTTCATGTGTAGAAGCTCTTTGAAATCTGTGAAAGGGGGTGCTAGGATCAGGTGAGGAACACCTGATCCTTGTCAGCCTCTGGGGCTTCCACTCAGGCATTTGTTGTGAATTTTTTTTTTTATTGAGTCCTCACCGGTAATCCATGACCTGATTCGATATAAAAAGACTTTCAATTATTTAGATAATAACATCTTACATTTATAGTGTAAGATGGCCATTTTCAAAGGACTTTCACCATTTTTACCATTTTCAAAGGACTTTACCATTTTCAAAGGACTTTCACATATTTTATTTCATTTACATATCAGGCATCCATTTGTATAGATAAATATAGGTGATGAATAGGCAAAGTCTAAAAAATGCTGTGTTTCATTATCACTTCCAAATGCTGTTTCAAATAAAACAAATTAAATAAATATATTAAAATGAGAAGTCTCGGGCCGGGCACAGTGGCTCACACCTGTAATCCCAGCACTCTGGGAGGCTGAGGCGGGTGGATCATGAGGTCAAGAGATCGAGACCATCCTGACCAACATGGTGAAACCCCATCTCTACTAAAATACAAAAATTAGCTGGGTGTGATGGTGCATGCCTGTAGTCCCAGGTACTTGGGAGGCTGAGGCAGGAGAATCGCTTGAACCCGGGAAGCAGAGGTTGCAGTGAGCCGAGATCGCTCCACTGCACTCCAGCCTGGCGCCTGGCGACAGAGCAAGACTGTCTCAAAAAAAAAAAAAAAGAGAAGTCTCTTAAGGAAGGCAACACACATTCATAAAGTTATCAAGACTAGCAAAGTAATGAGCATAACGAGGAACTAAAAGCATGTTTCTAGAGACTTCCATTTCCAGCAATATGGTAGACTGCTAAGCTAACGCACCCAATTGCTAAAAACAACCCAAAATATTGAACTAACTACTTTTTCAATAGTATAATTTGTTGAAGACAACCAAGAAACTAAGGAATACTTGGAGGGCAATGCTAAGCAAAGTCAAGAATCTGAAGAAATTTAAGTAAAATTAATTACCTAGAGAGCACCAAAATCAGCGTTTACCTTGAGAACATTGGTCAAGTTTAGTAATCTGAGCAGTGCAAGAAACAGGAGATGAGATGGAGAGTCTAATAAACTAGAGCTTCCTATAACGCTAGCAGGCCCCCCCCCCCCCCTTTTTTTTTTTTTTTGAGATGGAGTTTTGCTCTTATTGCCCAGGCTGGAGTGTAATGGCCTGGTCTCGACTCACTGCAACATTCCCCTCCTGGGTTCAAGCAATTCTACTGTCTCAGTCTCCCAAATAGCTGGGATTACAAGTGCCCACCAGCACATCGGGCTGATTTTTGTATTTTTGGTAGAGACGGGGTTTCAGGTTTCAAACTCCTGATCTCAGGCTATTCACATGCCTCAGCCTCCCAAAGTGCTGGGATTACAGTCATGAGCCACCATATCCTGCCAACAGCGTACTCTTTGTGTAAAGGTAACTAGACCAGACATTGCAGAGAAGATTGCTGTCTTGAGGGGCGTAACATAGAAGGGAAAAACCTACCCTGAGCATCTGCAACCTCAAGCCAGCCCACATGTGAGTTTCCTGTTCTTATCTGCTCTAGTGGCCCCAAATAACTCAAACTGGAAATTTGGTGGTCCTCAAAACCCTCAAGTGAGAGTTTTGTTTGCCAAGACCTGCTGTAAAATTCCAGCTCTAGGGAAGATGGAGTAAGCACCCTCCATCCTGTCTCTCCCACCAAATGCCAGAACAGAATGCACAGAGAAGCTGAGGCTCTAAAAAGTAAATAGCCGGGTGCAGTGGCTCACGCCTGTAATCCCAGCACTTCGGGAGACCGAGGCAGGTGAGTCACCTGAGGTCAGGAGTTGAAACCAGCCTGGCCAACATGGTGAAACCCCGTCTCTACTAAAAATACAAAAATTATCCGGGCATGGTGGTACGCAACTGTAATCCCAGCTACTTGGGAGACCGAGGCAGGAGAATCGCTTAAAGCTGGGAGGCAGAGGTTTCAGTGAGCCAAGACAGTGTTATTGCATTTCAGCCTGAGCAACAGAGACTTCATCTCATAAAAATAAAAGGTAAATAGCCTTCCAGGAGCTGTGGCTCACACCTGTAATCCCAGTACAGAGGCCAAGGTGGGCAGATTGCCTGAGCTCAAGAGTTCAAGACCGGGGCGAAACTCCGTCTCAACAAAACACAAAAAAATTAGCCAGACATGGTGGTGCATGCCTGTGGTCCCAGCTACTTGGGGAGCTGAGATGGGAGAATTGCTGGAGCCCAGGAAGGTCAAGGCTGCACTGAGCCATGATCATATCACTGCACTCTAGCCTGGGTTACAAAGCGACAAGACCTTGTCTCAAAAAAAAAAAGGAAATAGCAGGAGGCAGAATGAATGAGAAAACAAGAATTCAGATTACTGCTGAGCTGGCAGGAAGTTCGTCATCTCCCCCCTCACCAGTGTTCCTGCTGCTTGGCCCCAGACATGGTACACTCACAAGAGAGGCACGGCAGAGAAGGCGGGTGAAAGCCCAGGTTTCTGGCAAGAAGGAATAGGAAGATGAGCCCCAGCGTATAAGAAAGCCTTGAAGAAATCATGAAGAAGAAGGGGGTTGGCAAAGTAACACCATAAAGTTATACATAAACTCCCAGATTTAGCAAAAGTTATAAATTTAGAGATTTAGAACCTCAGAAAACTTCAAACAGGATAAATTTAAAGAAATCAATGCCAAGACACAACATAAGCAAACTCTGAAAACTAAAGACAAAGAAAACATGTCTGTAACAATCAGAGGAAAGTGCCACAACTCCGGGCACTGTGGCTCATGCCTGTAATCCCAGCACTCTGGGACGCCAAGGCAGGGGAGTCATGAGATCAGGAGTTTGAGACCAACCTGGCCAACATGGTGAAACCCTGTCTCTACCAAAAATACAAAAATTAGCCAACAGTGGTGGCGCATATCTGTAGTCCCAGCTACTTGGGAGGCTGAGGCAGGAGAATTGCTTGAACCCGGGAGGCGTAGGTTGCAGCGAGCCGAGACCATGTCATTGCACTCCAGCCTAGGCGACAGAGGGAGACTCCATCTCAAAAAAAAAAAAAAAAAAAAAAGCAAGTGTTACAATGCCTATAGAAAAAGAAAAATTGAAATGACTATGGATTTTTTAGCTGGGCATGGTGGCTCATGCCTGTAATCCCAGCTACTTGGGAGGCTGAGGTAGGAGAATTGCTTGAACTGGATCCGGGAGGCAGAGGTTGCAGTGAGCCGAGATCGTGCCACTGCACTCCAGCCTGGGCTACAGAGCGAGACTCCATCTCAATTAAAAAAAAAGAAAAAAGAAATGACTATGGATTTCTCATCAGAAACTATGGAGGTCAAAAGGAAGTGGCACTTTTAGTGCTGAAAAAGAAAGACTTGTCAACCCAGAATTTTGCAGCCAGCAAAAATATTCTTCATAAAGGAAGATGAAATAAAGACATTCTCAATGGAAGGAAAACTAACATTCACTGCCAGCAGATCTCTCTAAAAGAATTGCTAGGGCTGGGCGCATTGGCTCATGCCTGTAATCCCAACACTTTGGGAGGCCAAGGCAGGCGGATCACCTGAGGTCAGGGGTTCGAGACCAGCCTTACAAACATGGTGAAACCCCATCTCTACTAAAAATACAAAAATTAGTCAGGCATGGTGGTGTATGCCTGTAATCCCAGCTACTGGGGAGGCTGAGGCAGGAGAATCACTTGAACCTAGGAGGCAGAGTTGCAGTGAACCAAGATCGTGCCATTGCCTGGGTGACAGAGTGAAACTCTGTCTCAAAAAAAAAAAAAAAAAAGAATTGCTAGATAAAGTTCTTTAGAAAGAAGAAAAATGATATTTGGAAAGAAACTTGGAACATCAGAAATGAAAGAAACAGATATGATAAATATCTGGATAAATACCTTATTCTCCTATTGAGCTCCTTAAAACATGTTAATGATTGAAAGCAAAAATTGTAATATTTTCTAATGAGCTTTCCAGTATATGTATATGTGACATATAAGACAAATATAACAGGAAGAGGGAGAGTGAAGGGACCTGTATGTAGAAGGGAGGAGATGATAAGGATAGAGGAATGAAACAGGCCGATTGTGGTGGCTCACACCTGTAATTCCAGCACTTTGGGGAGGCCAGGGCATGTAGATTGCATGATGCCAGGAGTTTGAGACCAGCCTGATCAACATGGCAAAACCCCATCTCTACTAAAACTACAAAAATTAGCCAGGCGTGGTGGCGGGCTCCTGTAATCCCAGCTACTCGGGAGGCTGAAACATGAGAACTGCTTGAACCTGGGAGGCAGAAGTTTGCAGTGAGCTGAGATCACACCACTGCAGTCCAGCCTGGGCAATAGAGTGAGATTCCATTTCAAAAAAAATTAATTACTTAATTAAACAAAAACAAGTAAATAGAAATAAAAAAAGAGTTATTAAATTTATTTTTAACCTCTGAAGAGGATAATTTTAAAACACCTCTAAAAAGAATTATGGCTGGGCTCAGTGGCTCATGCCTGTAATCCCAACACTTTGGGAGGCCGAGGTGGGTGGATCACCTGAGGTGGGGAGTTCAAGACCAGCCTGACCAACACGGAGAAACCCCGTCTCTACTAAAAATACAAATATTAGCCGGGTGTGTTGGCAGGCACCTGAAATCCCAGCTACTTGGGAGGCTGAGGCAAAAGAATCACTTGAATCTGGGAGGTGGAGGTTACAGTGAGCCGAGATCGTGCCACCGCACTCCAGCTTGGGCAAAAAGAGCAAAACTCTGTCTCAAAAGAAAAAAAGAATTTTGAAGAAAAAACATGAAAGGGCAAAATAAATAATAACACAAAAAGGCAGTGATAACCTATGAATACAGCAGAGATTAGACGGATAAGAGAGCACATCTCCAGGAGGTCCAGCCTCTGCCTCCCCTCCTGGCGGCCTCCCCCAGGCCCAAAAAAAAAAGAGTATGTCAACAACTCTATGCTAATAATATTGAAAATTTATACATTCTTAGAAAAAAATAATTACTAAAACTGATTACAAAATAAAAAGAAACATGAAATTAGGACAGTAGTCTAAATTTTCTAGTAAAGAGAACCCTAGGCCAAAACAGTTTACAGGAGAGTTCTAATAAACTTTTGAGTAACGAAGAAATCTTTTCAAAAATTTACCAAGAAATAGAAAACGAGGGACAACTCAACAGTGCCACAGTTATGAGGCCAGTATGACTTTGACACCAAAACCTAAACAAGAAAAATTTGAGAATTTAAAATTCTAAGCCCATTTAATTCATGAATAAATATGCAAAAAATCCCAAATATTAGCAAGCCATATCTAACAGCATATTTTTTTTACAATAGCATATTTAAAAAAAAATAAAACAGCCAGGCACAGTGGCTCACACCTGTAATCCCAGCATTTAAGGAAGCCGAGGCGAGCAGATCACCTGAGGTTAGGAGTTCGAGACCAGCCTGGCCAACATGGTGCAACCCCCATCTCTACTAAAAATACAAAATTAGTCAGGCCTGGTGGCGGGCGCCTGTTGTCCCAGCTACTCAGGAAGCTGAGGCAGGAGAATCACTTGAACCTGGGAGGGGGGTGTTTGCAGTGAGTTGAGATTGCACCACTGCACTCCAGCCTGGGTGACAGAGTGAGAGTTTGTCTCACAAAAAATAAAACTAAAACACAGCACAACAAAATTGAGTTTATCTCAGGAATTCAAGACTGATTGTATATTTTAAAATCCACTGATATTAAAGGTTAAAGGAGAAAAACCTTATCATCCCTCCATAGATGCAGAAAAACATTTAATAAAATTCCATACCCATTGATTATTTTTAAAATGTTTCCTATTGACAAATTCAGAAGTAAAAGGAAATTTCTTTAATTTTTTTTTTTTTTTTTTTTGAGGCAGAGTCTTGCTCTGTCACCCAAGCTGGAGTGCAGTGGCGTTAGCTCACTGCAACTTACGCCTCCCACGTTCAACTGAGTCTCATGCCTCAGCCTCCCGAGTAGCTGGGATTACAGACGTGTACCACCATGCCTGGCTAATTTTTGTATTTTTAGTAGAGACGGGGTTTTTGCCATGTTGGCCAGGATGGTCTCAAACTCCTAGTCTCAAATAATCCGCCAGCCTTGGCCTCCCGAAGTGCTGGGATTACAGGCGTGAGCCACCGCACCCAGCCAGAAAATTCCTTAATCCGATTAAAAAGACATCTATTGAAAATGTCTCAATTGTTTGGTTTCCTATCGGGCATTTAAGGAGCTTGGAAGTCATCACCCCATTCTAACAACAAGTAAAAAGCTGAACAAACTGAAAAATCAACAAGTCTTCTGAAGTCCATCAGAGAAGTGAGGTCACATGGCAAATCACTGTCCCCAGAGTTGAAGAGACAGATATGCAAATACAGAGAATCACAATTTACCAAACCAGAAACCCATGAGCAGAAACGTCCACAGGAACCAGTACCATAACAGAAAAATCTAAACCACAGTTGAGAAATTTCTGGGGGCTCTGTGCGGACTAGCCTAAGAGTTCAAACCTCCAGGGGGGACCCAATCATAGAGGAGGACCCACATTTTTATGACTTTGACCTCCTTGAGATTAACCAGGTTCTCACACTGAGACAGAGGAAAACCTCCTCATGGCAGGAGGGAGGAAAAGGAACCATTTGAAACTATGCCAGAGCGTTTTGTTCGTCCTAACAAGGCTTGCCCTCAAAGGCTCCCCCACCCCCCCCACATTACCACATATTACTAAAGGCCTGTATACTACAGTTTCTTCTAGCCAGCACATCACATCTAGCTATCAAGAAAAAGTACAAGGCATAGTAAAAGGCAAAGAAAAACACACACACACACACACACACACACACACACACACACACACACACACATGCTTGCTTCTCCAAAGCAAGCATCAGAACCAGATTCAGATGACAGGGATGTTGGAATTATCAGACGGGAGATTTTACATAATTAAGTTTTTTGTTTTTTGTTTTGAGACACGTCCAGCTCTGTCACCCAGGCTGGAGTGCAGTGGCTCAATCTGGGCTCACTGCAGCCTCCACCTCCCAGACTCAAGTGATCCTCCCACCTCAGCCTCCCAAGTAGTTGTGACTACAGGCACACACCACCACGCCTGGCTAATTTTGGTATTGTTTTGGGATTACACGTGTGAGCCACTGCCCCCTGCCCCTTTTTAATCCAGACATATCATTATATATGGATTTCTTGTAGACAGCATATCATTGGGGCTTGTTTTTGATCCACTCTGACGATCTCTTCTACTTGAGGTATTTAGACCGTTGATGTGTGAAGTGATTATTGATATAGTTAGGTCAATATCCACGATATTTGTTACTGTTTTCTTTCCATTGCCCTTGTTCTTTGTTCCTATTTTTGTTTTTTGTTTTTTTTTTACTCTTTTTCTGCCTTTTGTAGTTTTTGTTGTTGTTGAGACAGAGTCTCACCGTGTTTCCCAGGCTGGAGTGCAATGGCACGGTCTCCGCTCATTGCAACCTCCGCCTCCTGGGTTCAAGCGATTCTCCTGCCTCAGCCTCCCGAGTAGCTGAGATTACAGGCACCTGCCACCAGGTCCAGCTAATTTTATGTATTTGTAGTAGAGACGGGGTTTCACCGTGTTGGCCAGAGTGGTCTCAAACTCCTGACCTCGTGATCCGCCTGCCTTGGCCTCCCAAAGTGTTGGGATTGCAGGCACGAGCCACCACACCTGGCCTGTCTTTTTGTGTTTCTTTTTTAAGATAGGGTCTTGCTCTGTTGCCCAGGCTGGAATGCAGTGGCACAATCCCGGCTCACTGCAGCCTCAACCTCCTCTGCTCAAGCAGTCCTTCCACCTCAGCCTCCCAAGTAGCCGGGACCACAGGCATGCACCACCACACCTGGCTAAATTTTTTTTTTTTTTTTTGGTAGAGATAGGGCTAATTGAGCATTTTTTCCTCTTCCTTAACGTTATCAGTTACAATTATTTTTAAACGTTTTTTTTAGAGGTTGCCCTAGCATTTGCATTGTACATTTAGAGCTAATCCAAGTCTTCTTTCAAATAATACCATGCTGCTTCATGGGTAATGCTCGTACTTCATAATAAAATAATACTAATCTCTCATTTCTATCTCTTGTATAACTGTCTCCATTCATTTCACTTATACATGTGTGTTATGGACCGAATGTGTTCCTCCCAAATTCATATGCTGAAGCCCTAATCTCCAAAGTGATAGAATTTGGAGATTGGGCCTTTGGCAAGTAATCAGGACTAGAGGAGGTCATGAGGCCAGAGCTCTGGTCCAATGATAATTAGTGCCCTTATAAGAAGAAACGACAGAGAGCTTTGTTTTATTTTGTCTGCCATGTGAGGACAGAGGGAGGAAGTGGCCATTTGCAAGCCAGAAAGAGGGCTCTCCCCAGACCCAGAGCCTGCTGGCACCTTGATCTCAGACTTCCAGGCTCCAGAACTGAGAAAAAATAAATTACATTGTTTAAACCTCTGTTTATGGTATTTTATTATGACACAGACAGAGCTATTATTATTTTAAACAAACTGTTAACTGTTAGATCAATTATGAATAAGAAAAATAAAAATTTTTATTTTACTTTCACTTTTTTCTCCTCCAATTCTCTTACTTTTTTGTAGATTCCAGTTTTTAATTCATATCAATTTCTTTTTCTCTGAAGTACTTATCATTTCTTGCAAGGCAGGTCTCCTGGCAACAACTTTGGTTAAGTTTTCCTTGTCTGAGAAAGTCTTTATTTTGGCTGGGTGCGGTGGCTCACGCCTATAATCCCAGCACTTTGGGAGGCCAAGGTGGGTGGATCACTAGAGGCCAGGAGTTCAAGACCAGCCTGGCCAACATAGAGAAACCCCATCTCTACTAAAAATACAAAAACTTAGGCAGGTATGGTGGCACATGCTCCCAACTACTCAGGAGGCTGCGGTAAGAGAATTGCTTGAACCCCAGAGGCAGAGGATACAGTGAGCTGCTATCATGCCACTGAACTTCAGCCTGAATGATAGAGCAAGACTCCATCTCAAAGGGAAAAAAGTCTCTATTTTTTTCCTCACTTTTGAAGAATAATTTCACAGGGTAAGGCTCGGCGTGGTGGCTCATGCATGTAATCCCAGCACTTTGGGAGGCCAAGGCGGGGCGTATTACCTAAGGTCAGGAGTATGAGACCAGCCTGGCCAACATGGTGAAACCCTGTCTCTACTAAAAATACAAAAATTAGTTGGGCATGGTGGCGTCGCCTATAATCCCAGCTACTCAGGAGGCTGAGGGAGGAGAATCGCTTGACCCCAGGGAGGCAGAGGTTGCAGTGAGCTGAGATCACACCATTGCACTCCAGCCTGGGTGACAGAGCGAGACTGTCTCAAAAAAAAAAAAAAGAAAGAAAGAAAGAAAAAAAGAAAAATCAAAGAAAAGAAGACTGAAAACAGAAGATTATCCTAGAACTGTTGTACAACTACAAAAGATGTAACATACACATAATGGAAATACCAGAAGGAGAGGAAAGAGAGAAAAAAAAAACCCAGAAGAAATATTTGAGGCTGGGCACAGTGCCTCACACCTATAATCCCAGTTCTTCGAGAGGCCGAGATGGGCAGATTGTTTGAGCTCAGGAGTTCAACAAACCAGCCTGGTCAACATGGTGAAACGCCATTGCTACAAAAAATACAAAAATTAGCCGGGAGTGGTGGCACACATCTGTAATCCCAGCTACTCAGGAGGCTGAGGTGGGAGGACACTTGAGCCCAGAAGGCAAAGGTTGCAGCAAGTCAAGCTGCTCCTCTGCACTCCAGCCTGGGTGACAGAGGAAACACTGTCTTAAAAGAAGGAGAAGGAGGAGGGGGAAGGGGAGGGAGAAGGGGAGGAGGAGGGGGAAGGGAGACGGGGGAGGGGGAGAAGGAGAAAGAAGCAGAAGAAGAAGGAGAAGAAGGTGGAGGAGGAGGAAGAGGAGGAAGAAGAAACATTTGAATGGTAATTACTGACAATATTTATTTCCCAAATTAATGTCAGACACAAAACCACAGGTCTAGGAAACTCAGAGAACACCAACCTGGATAAATACCAAAAAAAAAGCAAAAACCAAAAACTATACTAGGCATATTATGTTCAAACTACAGGAAATCAATTAAACAAAGGGATGAAGAAAAATACACCATGCTAACGCTAATTAAAAGAAAACAGGGGTAGCTATATTAATGTCAGACAGAGCAGATTTCAGAGCAAGGAAAGTTATCAGGGATAAAGAGAAGCATTGCATGATGATAAAGGGGTCAGTTCTCCAAGAAAACATAATAATTCTTAATGTGTATGCACCTAACAACAGCATCAAAATATATGAGACACAAACTGACAGAACTGCAAAGAGAAATAGATAAATCTACTATTATAGGTGGAGGCTTCAACACCTTCTATCGGAAACGGAGAAACTCAGCAGGCAGAAAATCATAAAGACATAGTGGAATTCAATAACACCATCAGTCATATGGCTGTAATTGACATCGATCTACCCCTTGATTTCAGCACAACACAACACACATTCTTCTCAAGCTCACATGGAACATTCACCAAGATAGATCCTATCCTGGACCATAAAACACATCTTAACAATTTTTAAAATCAAAAATTATAAAGTGTCTGCTGTTTCACTAAAATGGAATCTAACTAAAAATCAATCATGGAAAGAAAGCTGGAAATGTTCAAAATACTTGGAGATTAAATACCACACTTTTACATAACGCATGGCTCAGAGAAGAAATCTCAAGAGATATGGGGGGTGCAGGGAGGAAGCTGGTCAAAGGATACCAAATTTAAGTTAGACAGGGGAAATAAATTCAAGAGATCTGTTGTACAACCCGGTGGCTATAGTTAATAACAGTGTATTGTATTCTTGAAAATTGTGTCTTTGGCTAGAGTCACGGAGGGAGCACACTGGCCAAACCACTGAAAAAAAAAAAAAAGAAAATGTGAAGGAAGTAGATTTTAAGTGTTCTCACCGCAAAAGTAACTTTGTAAGGTAATATATATATGTTAATTAGCTAGATTTAGCCATTCCACTATATATAGTGGAATATAGAGAGAGAAGAAATAAAATATATTGAAATATGTTATATATCTTTTGAAAAATATGTATGTTTCAAAACATCATGTTATACACAATAAATACACACAATTTTATCTATCACTTTTTTAAAATTAAAATTAATTGAAAATCTCAAGAGAAATAAAAATATTTTGAGCTAAATAAAGATGAAAATGTGACTCATTGAAATTTTTGGGATGCAGCAAAAGCAGTGCATAGAGGAAGAGTTATAGCCTTGAATACATGTATTAGAATAGAAGAAAGATCTAAAATCAATAATCTAAGCTTCCATTTTAGAAAACTAGAAAAAAAGAGCAAGTTAATTCTGAAGTAAACAGAAGAGAAGAAATGATAGAGCCAGGCACGGTGGCTCATGCCTGTAATCCCAGCACTTTGGGAGGCCAAGGCAGGCGGGTCACTTGAGGTCAGGAGTTTGAGACCAGCCTGGCCAACATGGTGAAACTCGTCTGTACTAAAAATACAAAAATTAGCTGGGCGTGGTGGTGCACACCTATAATCCCTGCTACTCGGAAGGCTGAGGCAGGAGAATCACTTGCATCCAAGAGGCAGAGGTTGCGGTGAGCAGAGATGACGCCACTGCACTCCAGCCGGGGTGACAAAGCGAGACTCCATCTCAAAAAATAAATAAATAAATAAATAAAGTATATATGGAGAGGCAAAGGATGCCGAATAGCCCACACAATAGTAAAGGGAAAGAGTGAAGTTGGAGAACTGGCACTACCCAACTTCAAGACTTACCGTAAAGTTATAGTAATCAAGACAGTGAGATATTGGGAAAAGAGTAGATAAATACATCAGTGAAACAGGATAGATAAGCCGGAAATATACGTGCATAAATGTAGTCAAGGGATCTTTCACAAAGGAGCAAAGGCAATCCAATGGAGGAAGCAATAGTCTGTTCAACAAATGGTGCTGAAACAACTGGATATCCACGTGCAAAAAAAAAAAAAAAAAAATGCATCTATATACAGGCCTCACAGGCTTCCCAAAAATTAACTCAAAATAGGCCAGGCACGGTGGCTCACGCCTGTATTCCCAATACTTCAGGAGGCTGAGGTGGGCAGAATACCTGAGGTCAGGAGTTCAAGACCAGCCCGACCAACATGATGAAACCCATCTCTACTAAAAATACAAAAACTAGTCAGGCATGGTGGCACACACCTGCAGTCCCAGCTACTCAGGAGGCTGAGACAGGAGAATTCTTGAACCCGGGAGGCAGAGGCTGCAGTGAGTCGAGATGGTGCCACTGCACCCCAGCCTGGGCAACAAAGCAAGACTCTGTCTCAAAACAAAAAAAAACTCAAAATGAATCATAGGCCTACATGCAAAGTGAACAAACGCACAACTGTAAAATTCCTATATGATAACATAGGAGAAAATCTAGACGACCTTGGATTTGGTGATCACTTTTTAGATGCAACACTAAAGGCCCAGATGCGCTGGGCACGGTGGCTCACACCTGTAATCCCAGCAGTTCGGGAGGCCGAGGCGGGCGGATCACCTGAGGTCGGGAGTTCGAGACCAGCTTGACCAACATGGAGAAACCCTGCCTGTACTGAAAATACAAAATTAGCATGTGGTGGCACATGCCTGTAATCCCAGCTACTTGGGAGGCTCAGGCAGGAGAATCGCTTGAACCGGGGAGGCGAAGGTTATGGTGAGCCTAGATCACGCCATTGCACTCCAGCCTGGGCAAGAAGAGTGAAACTCCTTCTCAAAAAAAAAAAAAAAAAAAATGGCCGAGATGCAACACTAAAGGCCCAACAAATCCTAAGGTTTTAACCTGTGCTACCAAGAAACAAATACCATTCCAGAGTATAGATAGAGAAGAGACAGTCTCCAACCCCTTCTGTGAAGCCATCATAGTCTTGATTGTGAAACCCAAAAATAACATAAGAAAGGGAAGTTATAAGCTGCATCAGTGACCATACCAACCGAAATAATACATTGAAATAGGATAATTTGAGTCAGGCACAGTGGCTTGCACCTGTAATCCCAGTTACTCAGGAGGCCGAGGCAGGAGGATCCTTGGGGCCAGGAGTTTGAGACCAGCCTGGTCAATGTAGTGAGATCCCTGTCTCTTAAAAAACAAGATTAAAAAATTGTAATGAAATAGGATAGTTTGGAGAAGATTTATTTACAATGCGTAGTTAAAGGGGAACAACAGGGCTCTTGTTCTTGGGAGAGGAACCAGGGAAGAGAGAGCTTACCAGATCTCAGAAAAGAGAGTGGTTACAGTAAGCAATTTTGAGAAAAGTTGCCATGTCTCAAAAATATAACCAGCCTGAAGTGAGCACACCATCCTCCCTTCCTCCAGTGTCCTCGCAGGGCTCCCCCACCGGCCTGGTCCAGCTGTCAACCAGAGGGTACAGGAGCTAACTGAAGAAATTCACATGGGCCAGCCCCACTGGGCATTGGGCAAGGTGGAGTAAGAGAAGCAGGCACATCTGGAAGGCAAAGGAGAGATCTCCGCATTGCAGGCCAAACCTGCTCATAAATTTAGACTGAAATTCTTTGTTAAAATTATCAAGTTAAATCTAGCAATGTATAAAAAAGCTGATATGGAATAACTGAGACAGGTTACATTGTAAAATGCAAGTTTGCTTTAACCTTTTTTTTTTGAGGCGGAGTTTTGCTTTTGTTGCCCAGACTGGAGTACAATGGCGCGATCTCAGATCACTGCAACCTTCACCTCCCAGGTTCAAGCAATTCTCTTGCCTCAGCCTCCCACGTAACTGGGATTACAGGTGCCCGCCACAACACCTGGCTAATTTTTTTAATACTTTTAGTAGAGAAAGGGTTTCACCGTGTTGGCCAGGCTGGTTTTGAACTGCTGACCTCAAATGATTTGCCTGCCTTGGCCTCCCAAAGTGCTGGGATTACAGGCGTGACCAATTACACCCAGCCTGCTATAACTTTAAAAAAAAAATGAACTAATTAAACAAATTTTTCTCCTTTAACAAATTAAAGGAGAAAGAAATCTTGGTTATTCCTATAGCTGTAGAAAAGATGTTCCCTAGGATTCAATATCCATTCATGATTAGAAAAAAACAATTCTTAGTAAACCAGGAATAGACACAAATTTCCTTATCCTGACAAAGGAAATCTACGAAAAAAAAAGCCTACAGCAAACATTAGAAACTGAAACGTTGAAGACTTTCCCTCTCAGCCTTCAACAAGATAAGGATGCCTGATAACCCCACTCCTTTTGACATTATGCTAGAGGTCTTAGAAGAAGTCAGACAATGCAATAAGGCAAGAAGACATAAAAGGAGCTTTAAGAAGAGACAAATTGTTAATATTGCAGATGTTACAACATTTACAAAGGATTCTCCTAAATAATATACATACCTTATTAAGTTATTAGAGTTAATAAAGGTATAACAAGATTCCCGGACACCAAATCAGGATACAAAAATCAGCTGTGGGGGGGCAGGTGTGGTAGCTCACGCCTGTAATCCCAGCACTTTGGGAAAGGAGGAAACTAGCGTATATAGCAGTTGCCACGACTGTGAGGCTTGATTTACAGGAATTTGTTTCTTCACCTTTGTGGAGTCTGGGATTCTGAGACCGAGGAGACTGCAGGGTGCTTCCTTCTGAGGTCTTCTCCTCCGCTTGCAGATGGCTGCCCCCATTCTGAGGCTTCACTTGTCTTCTCTGTGTGTGGGTGTCCTCATCTCCTCTTCTAATACAGACACCAGTCATGTTGAATGAGGATGTACCCTCATGGCCTCATTTTAATTTCATTCTGTCTTTAAGATCCTGTCTCCAAATACACATTCTGAGGTGCTGGGGGTTAGAGCTTCAACTTATGAATTCCAGAGGGGAAACCGTGCTATGAACTCAGCTGCCCTGGTCCAGGCTGGGGCTGGGTTCCTGGGGGAGGAGGTGGGTTGGTCATCTCTTCCCACTCACTGCGGTCTTGGTCTTCCATGGGCTTCTTTCTTCTGACTGTCCTCCAGCCTCCAGGCTGTTTCCCACACCAGGCCTGAGTCCCAGGACGGACTCTCCATGGCCATGAGCATCCTTCTTTGCTGCTTCTACACCCACCTTTCCCCCAGAGGCCCCTCCTTTCTAGGAAGAGGGACCCCTCCAGTTCCTGCCAACAGCTACAGTTAGATTCGATGTGAATACAAGGGCCAACCTAGGGGAAAGGAGACATGATAGAGCATTGGAGACTGGGAAGGAAAGTCATGGGCTGGCTACACATGGGCGTGTGACCCCCAGTGCTGTATTTTTAGTGCCAGCTTATGCTATAACACCTTCTTCTCCTTACTCCCCGTATCTCACACCATCCAGCCACCACCCCAGCAGATGGCACAGCGGAATCAAAAGAGCACACACAGACTTGGGGCACACAGTCCTGGTTTGACTCATGTCTCTGCCATTTACTAACTGTGTGGTGTTGGCCAGATTGCCAATTCTTTGGGGGATTTGTTTTCATCATATATGTAGAAGGGGACAGTAACATCTACATTATAGTATCACTGGGAGGATTACTTGGTATCATTCATTTAAAGTGCCTGGGGGCTGGCCGAAGTGGCTAACACCTGTAATCCCAGCACTTTGGGAGCCCAAGGCAGGCAGATCACTTGAGGTCAGGAGTTCGAGACAAGTCTGGCCAACATGGTGAAACTGTCTCTGCTAAAAATACAAAATTAGTCGGGCGAGGTGGTGCGTACCTATAATCCCAGCTACTCGAGAGGCTGAGGCAGAAGGATCACTCGAACCCAGGAGGCAGAGGTTGCAGTGAGCCAAGGTCACTCCATTGCACTCCAGCCTAGGCAAAAAGAGTGAAACTCTGTTTCAAAAAAAAAGTGCCTGAGACCTGTTGTTAGGGCTTAAACTGTGCTTCACTTTCCAAAAAATGTGTATGTTTACTCATTAGTATGGGTCCTAATACAATTTGACTGATATAAGAAAAGGAGGTTAAGACATAGACAGCCAGGAGCGCTGACTCACGCTTGTAATCCCAGCACTTTGGGAGACTGAGGTGGGTGGATCACTAGGTCAGGAGTTCGAGACCAGCCTGGCCAACATAGCGAAACCTCGTCTCTACTAAAAATATAAAAATTAGCTGGGCGTGGTGGCACGAGACTGTAATCCCAGCCACTTGGGAGGCTGAGGCAGGAGAATCGCTTGTACCTGGGAGGCAGAGGTTGCAGTGAGCTGAGATCATGCCATTGCACTCCAGCCTGGATGGCAGAGCAAGACTCCGTCTCAAAAAAAAAAAAAAAAGACACAGACACACATGGAGATGACCACATGGAGACACACGGAGAACAGGACCATCCGCAAGCCAAGGAGAGAGGCCGCAGGGGGAGCTGACCCTGCTGACACCTTAATCTTGGACTTCCTGTCCCCAGGAATAGGAGAGATTAAGTTTCTGTTATTGAAGCCACCCAGTCTGTGGTAGTTTGTGACAGCAGCCCTTGCAGGGAACAGTCTTCAGGCTGATAATCCTAGAGAAACCCTGGCCCTCAAGGCTGTCCCAAATATTCCCCAGCTCCCCCAGGACTATGGGTGTAAGACAAACTTAGGCTCACTCACCTGAGCCAGTGACATTAATGGTCCCAAGAATCAAAAGTCAGATGAGTTGGGAATGTATACAAGAAGAAGCAAATTTTCTTTCAAGTCATTGGCGGAGGTTTGGGAGTGGCAAAGCGGGGGGTAGAAACGTTTCAGTAAAGAAAAATATAATCAAGGTATACTGATAGATCCCTAAGCAGTGTTGCCCTGTGATGACTTTCTCACTTTGAATGATATCTTTACTGAAATTTGTCAGTTTCTTCTATGAACTGCAGTTTTCACCGGTAACCCAGCAAACAAATGGGTTTACTGTGAACCAGCACACCCACGTCTTTAGAATGTAGCCAGGTCTTCTGATTTTTCATTCCCTATTTTGGCAGTCAACAGACAGGCCACTTGTCTTTGCCGCTAAGGTGGAAGAGGAAGATAAAAGGATTTATTATCTGAACATTCCAGAACCTTCCAAACAAATCTGTTTCTTTTTTTCTTCTTTTTTTTTTTTTTTCTTAAAAGCTGGACCACATTTTGCGAGGTGAAAGTACATTTTCTTTCTAAACCAGCTTGTCCATCGCTGCTTGGTTCACACAGTATTGACTCCTTATTGAATGACAATCTGCTAACCCACAGAGTAGGAGATTGCTATGTCAGCACAGCAGTTGCAAGCTGAAAACACAGAGGCTGAAGTGAGTTTGCATCATTCATCACTAGTGTTCCGTGGTCACATTGCAGCGTCTGCATCACCAGCCGTCCGCCAGCAGGTCCTTGGGCTGCGTGAGAAGGGGATGAGGTCAGCGCCCAGAGGAGAGCCCAGAGAGAACCACAGGCAGCCCCTCCATGTGGTGTGTGAATTCACAAAAGGGGCCCATGCTCTCACAAATGAGGCACCCCGCAGCTGGGGCACCAGGCTTGTCAGGCAGAATGTGGGCTGGATTTCAGCCCCTCACAGTTGTAGAGACTTAGAGCCAACAGCCCTGGACAGCATCAACCACAATAAAGTCCACAGCAAAGGTAGCAGGATGTTCAAAGTGACGCTTTGGGTTCCAAGCTACTTTCAATGGAATAGAAACTAGTTCGAACCTGATCCACAATCTGTGAGCCTTCTCACCACCATCCCCCTCAAAAAAATATAAAGACTGGGCCAACTGAGAGACAAGATTTTGAAGAGAAGACTGCCTGAGGGGTGTCTCTATGGAGAAAGCTACACTCTTTTTTTTTGCACTTGTTGCCCAGGCTGAAGTGCAATGGCGCAATCTCGGCTCATCAAAACCTCCGCCTCTCAGGTTCAAGCGAATCTCCTGCCTCAGCCTTCTGAGTAGCTGGGATTACAGGCATACACCATCATGCCTGGCTAATTTTGTACTTTTGGTAGAGACAGGGTTTCACCATGTTGGCCAGGCTGGTCTCGAACTCCTGACCTCAGGTGATCCGCCCGCCTTGGCCTCCCAAAGTGCTGGGATTACAGGCGTGAACCGCCGTGCCCGGCCAAAGCTGTGCTTCTTGAAGGGAAGTGGGGGGCCTCCCCCTCACCTCAAATTCGGGGCTTTCCACAAAGCTTCTCAGAGAGCTCACCTGGGAGTCTCTCTTGCTGAGGGCAGAGAAGGCCAGAGCCATAATTATCCAAGAAATCCAGAGAGTGCGCATCAGGCTGCAGGAAGCTGGTGAAAGCCCCAGCTGTGTCAGGTCTAATCCCTGGAACCTATAAATGTGGCCTTATTCAGAAAGAGGGTCTTTGCCAATTTGATTAAATTAAGGATCGCAAGATGGGGAGATTATCCGAGATTAGCCCTAAATGAGATTACATGAGCCCTCAATACAATTACCTGTTTCCCTAGAAGAGGGAGGCAAAGGGAGGTTCGCCCAACGAAGAGGAGATGGTGATGTGACGCTGAGGGGGGTGTTGAGAGGTGCACCCGCCAGCCAAGGTTGTCCGCAGACACCACACACTGGAAGCGGCAAGGGGGGGATTCTCCCGACGGCCGCAGAGGGAGCAGGGCTGTGCCCACATCTTGATTTCAGCCTGGTGAACCTGATTTCAGACGTTGGTCCCACAGGACTGTGAAAGAATAAATTTCTGTATTAAGCCATAATTTGTCATTATTTGTTAGAGAACCACAGGGAATTAATGTACAGAATGACTACTGCCTACTTTTTTAGGTTTTTCATTTATTTTTTATTTTATTTTATGTTTTCGAGATGGAGTTTCAGTGTTATTGCCCAGGCTGGAGTGCAATGGCACAATCTTGAGCTCACTGCAACCTCCGCCTCCCAGGTCCAAGCAATTCTCTTGCCCCAGCTTCCCAAGTAGCTGGGATTACAGGCATGTGTCACCATGCCCAGCTAATTTTGTATTTTTAGTAGAGACAGGGTTTCACAATGTTGGTCAGGCTGGTCTTGAACTCCTGACCTCGGGTGATCCACCCACCTCAGCCTCTCAAAGTGCCGGGATTTTAGGCATGAGCCACTGCCTGGTTTTTAAAATAAATTTTTGTGTGTATGGACCCCGTGCAGTGGCTCAAGCCTCAAAAATAATAATAGTTTTTTTGTAATGACGTGGGGTCTCACTACGTTGCTGGCCTTGAACTCTCAGCCTCAAGTGATCCTCTTGCCTCAGCTTCCCGAAGTGCTGAGTTTACAGGCATGAGCCACCACATCTGGCCCCGCCTGCTTGATGCCAGGACCAGGAGCCAGCACTGGGTTGAAGTTGGCCTCCCTCCCAGAGCTTGTCAGGGCAAGCCACACAGGAGGGTCAGAAGCAGCCGCAGCCACACGGAGAGGGAACCAGCGTGGAGCCTGCTAGAGGCCTCACCAATAAAACCACCTGGACGGGCGGAAACCCCAGCAGCAAAAAACTCGAGGTAAACCCAAGGGATTAAAGCAAAGAGTCTCAAACGATCACCAAGAAGAATCCAGGAAGTACAGCCCCACAGAGGAGCCCCGCTAGGAGAAAGGGCAGCTTTCAACCACAGCCAGGCCCAAAGGCTGCAAGCCAGCTCCCATGCACCTACTCAGGTGAGAGCTGTCCTGATCCCTAAACCCCTCACCCAGCTCCAACCTTGGGAGAAGGGTACAAGGAGCCACAGGAAAGGACAGAAGCCCGCCTCATCCCTTTCCCATGCAGGATTCCAGCCCTAGGCAGCCTCAGCTGGAGCAGAGAGAATGGTTTCAAGTTTTGACTAATATCTTGGCCTGGACATTGAAATTCCAAATTGAGGCTGTTCCCCCCCTCCCCCAACCATTTAAAGCAACCATCAGACAGAATATTTCCTAAGAGGAGCAGAAAAGTGCAAGCCTGCCAGGGGCTGGGAACAGGAATTCGGCTGAATAAACTTTAAAGGGGCAACACAGGACAAAAGCTCAAGTCGACTTCCAATTGCATCGCAGGCTGTGCTTGCTCCACATACGGGCTGCACAAAGGCTGGTGAAAACATCTCAGTGGAACTGAAAGTAGCCAAGTTCCCGTGAAAGGAAAACATGCAAATCTGTTTTCAGTATCACTTTTAAGCTTCCTGAGTGGAGCCTCTGGCCTGGAATGACTCGCATTGACGTCAGCCTGAGGCAGCCATATCGCAGCGGCTGCCATCCCTTCCTCACCCGCAGCCCCGGGGCAGAAGACACACTGGTTTTGTTTCATGGGAGATTAAAAACAGTTGCTGCTGCATCCATAATTCACAACCCCTGTGATCACTGGGGCCCGGAAGACTGAGCAAAAAGCATAAGGCATCCACATCAAAACAAATGGGAACCGGGTGCGATGGCTCATGCCTGTAATCCCAGTACTCTGGGAGGCCAAGGCGGGCGGGTCACCTGAAGTCAGGAGTTTGAGATTAGCCTGGTCAACATGGTAAAACCCTGACTCTGCTAAAAATACAAAAATATTAGCCAGGCGTGGTGGCTCATGTCTCTAGTCCCGCTACTTGGGAGGCTGAGACACAAGAATCTCTTGAACCCAGGAAGCAGAGGTTGCAGTGAGCTGACATCATGCCATTGCCCTCTGGCCTGGGTGACCGAGTGAGACTCCATCTCAAAGAAAAAAAAAAAATGGCCAGGTGTGGTGGCTCATGCCTATAATCCCAGCACTTTGGGAGGCTGAGGCAGGCAGATCACCTGAGGTCAGGAGTTCGAGACCAGCCTGGCCAACATAGTGAAACCCTGTCTCTACCAAAAATACAAAAATTAGCTGGGCGTGGGGCGCACGCCTGTAATCCCAGCTACTCAGGAATCTGAGTCATGAGAATCGCTTGAACCCAGGAGGCGGAGGTTGAAATGAGCCAAGATCGCGCCACTGCACAGCCTAGGTGACAAGCGTGAAACTCCATCTCAAAACAAACAAACAAACAAACAAACAAAACCCAAGGGGAGACTTGCAAAAAAAGATGCCAGAAACGGAGATCATGGTCAGCTAGGTCCCAGCCCATGCTTGCTGGTTCTCCTGAGCCTCGAGGCGATGGAGTCTACACCACACAGCTGGGGCTCTGATACACTGTTGGAAACACAGGCTTATGCGCGATGCTGCTATGTCTCATGGCGCTTTCCTCTGTGAGGAAGACAGGGCAGGTACTCTACACCCAGGATGGACTCCTCTTGCCTCTGGTCTCCCAGCAGAGCAGCAACCCCCCCAGGAGGAGAAAACAAACTCCTTCCCAGGGCTGCACCTGGCTAGTGTCCATGGTGACAATGTCGATGGTCACATGGCCTGCCCTGCACTGGTGGCCAGAACCCTGACTCTACCTTGAACCTTCTGGTTCCTTCCAGCATCCAGGATGAGGCCCTGGGAGTAAAGCCCAGCTCCCCACGGCTCCTGCAGCATGGAGCTGGTTCTCCTCCAAAAGTCCTGAGAGATGTGTCATTTGTCAGGCTGGTAGATAATCCTCCACCTTGCCATAGTGCCGCTCAGACACATCCCCTAGGTAATTGTTACTTGAAGCCTCTATTAAAATGCAAGGCGACAGAGGCCAGGGGGACTCTGTATCCTTACCCTTTGTTTAGTCTCAGGATAGAATGGTCTTTCTGACTAAGCCAGTGATTTGGGCATAAGGAAAGGAATGTGAGTGAGTGGGAATGGAGGTGGGAGAGGGCTGGCATGCGCTGCTGCACTCCCTGTGGTTTTAAGATCTTTCAAATAGAAGCTGTGAACATGTGGCCAGGAGCGGTGGCTCACGCCTGTCATTCCAGCACTTTGGGAGGCCAAGGCGGGCAGATCACTTGAGGTCAGCAGTTCAAGACCAGCCTGGCCAACATGGTGAAATCCCCGTCTCTACTAAAAGTACAAAAATTAGACGTGGTAGTGGGCACCTGTAATCCCAGCTACTTGGGAGACCGAAGCAGAAGAATTGCTTGAACCCGGGATACGGTGGTTGCAGTGAGCCGAGATTGTGCCACTGCACTCCAGCCTGGGTGATAGAGCGAGACTCTGTCTCAAAAAAAAAGAAACGGTAATCATGTGTCTGTCTTGGGAGTGCCTGGCTTCAGCACTGCTCTGAAGTCAGGGCTGGCAGAGAGCAGAGCTTGCTACCAGAGGACGGGAATGTGAATCCTGCTGCTGGCGCTACCACTTCTCTGAGCGGGACACCAAGCCCTGGCTATTGCTGCTGCCATTGCTTCTCCCCCGGGGCCTGCCCTGAGCCCCACTCCTGGGCTGAGGTCTGGCCCCTCCCCTCACCTTGCTAATCACGGTGCTCTGTCGTAGGTGAGGTCATTTCCGAGTCCACTGAGGAACTCGAGGGTGGGAGCTTTGGCTTGTCCACATCCCAGCACCCATCACATCAAATGCAAAATGAAACACGCCAACTGCAGATAAAGTCCAGATGGTATTCTGATTGCTGACGTTGCAATATCAGTAAGTATCAGCCAGTGACCATCGTTCCCCACGCCTCCCTTCCTTGGATCTAAGGAAAACTCGTGAGGTTATGTGAATCACATCAAAGACCGGGTCCTGGAGGTGGGAGACTCCTCTGGGGAAAGGCAGAGGGTGGAGAGAAACAAGAGTTATTTTGCTGTTGTTACTTTTAATCAATCTTTTGTTCACAGCTACAAACCTTTAATCAATTATGGATAAAACACAAAAGCTTTTTGAAATGCTGATAAAGGAGCCCATACTGAGAGACCACATAAAATCCGAGTGCTGAGCTGGGCGCGGGCTTGGCGGGTCAGCAGCACACAGAGGTGCCGAGGTAGTGGCACCAAAAGAAAGGAATGTGGGAATTGTGTTCCCCAGGTAATACGAATAGAACAATAAAATAGGCTCAGGGTTGAAATGGCAAAGTCAACGTTGCTGTCACTCTCTTGGGTCCCTTCCATGTGCTGGGCTACAGTTATAAATGGGGCATGCTGGCTGTGTGCCAGGGGCTCCTGGCCTCCAGGAGACAGACACTGTCACACCAGGCTGAGCGAGTGCTATAAAGTTAGGCCTATAGGAGTCACCTGAGCAGCGACAGGGAGGCTGTACCATCACTTAGAGATAACAGCTCAAACTCCACATCAGACAGACCTGAGCCACATCCTGAATCCAAACCTTCCTGTCTCTAAGACCTTGGCCAAGTTCCTTAACCTCTCAAAACCTATTTATGGCCCCTCGAAATGAGACTATCAGTGCCTACCTCATAGGATTGTCATTTTAAAAATTAAATATAAGGCCAGGCATGGTGGCTCACACCTGTAATCTCAGCACTTTGGGAGGCCAAGGTGGGCAGATCACCTGAGGTCCGGAGTTTGAGATCAGCCTGGCCAACATGGTCAAACTCGGTCTCTACTAAAAATACAAAAATTAGCCGGACGTGGTGGCACATGCCTGTAGTCTCAGCCACTTGGTAGACTGAGGATGGAGAATCGCCTGAACCCGGAGGCAGAGGTTGCAGTGAGCCGAGATTGTGCCGCTCCACTCCAGCCTGGGTGACAGAGCGAGACTGCATCTCAAAAAAAAAAAAAGGAAAATTAAATATAATATACAGCAAAGTGATCAGTCTAATCCGTGGCTCAAAGGAAATACTCAAGAATGTTGGCTTTTATTATTTCTTTCTGACAAAGTCAGAGAAGGTATAGTTTTTACATGAGTCCTGAAAGACTTATAAAGAAGGAGAGCAGGAGATTTCATGGAAAGGAGTTATCATTTACAAAGATACAGACACCTAAAGTTGCACATGTTTGGAAATCAACCAGGAGTCCAAAATGGCCAGCCTGAGAGGCACAGGGGAGATAGGAAGTGAACTAATGGGTGTGGTTCGTGCTGGAGAGTTTGGACATTATTTTGTGGACATTTGGTCAAATGATGACGGGTTTTGGAATCGAACAGCAGAATTCCACATCCACCACCCTTTGGGTGGTGAACCTGGGCAAGCTACCTAAGTGTCATTTCCCCCTCTTTAAGTGGGAATAATAATATCTACCCTGGAGGAATGTCGAATGAGTCAGAGGTCAGAAAACTTTTTCTGTAAAGAGCTAGATAGTAAATATTTCAGGCATGGTAGGCAATAAGGTTTCTGTTGCAACTGCTCAACTCTGCCATTGTAGCACAAAAGCAGCTACAGACATATATAATCAAGTGAGCATGCTTGTGTTCCAATAAAACTTTATTTATAAAAACAGGCCACGTGGCCAGGTGTGGTAGCTCATACCTGTAATCCCAGTGCCTTGGGAGGCCGAGGCCAAAGGATGGCTTGTGGCCAGGAGTTCAAGACCAGCCTGGGCAACACAGCAAGACGCCATCTCTACCAAAAAACATATATATATATATACATATATTAGCCAGGCATTATGGTGCACACCTGTAGTCCTAGTTACTTGGGAGGCTGAGATGGGAGGACAGCTTGAGTCCAAGAGTTCGAGGCTGCAGTGAGCAATGATCGAGCCACTCCACTCCAGCCTGGGTGACAAAGCAAGGAAGACCCTGTCAATCAATCAATCAATGATAAAACAGGTCACTGGCCAGATGTGGCCTACAAGGCAGTGACTCGCCTACCCCTGGTTCAGATTAGAAAATAGAATTGAAATCCACTAACACAGTGCCTCCACATCCTGCTTTTTTTCCCTTCCTCTTCCACATGCCTGGATATTTTCTCCTATCCAGTGATTCCAAGACATTGCTAAATGATCTGAAGATTACAGCGAGCTTGCCTTCATCTAAGCTCAAGAGACTGCAGTGCATAAAGATAATTTGTTCAACAGAATAAGAACTGCTTTGCCAGAAGCGCTGAGTGTTTTAGTAATCAATCAATCAATCAGTCAGAGAAGAACTCATTAGGTGCATGGTGCTGTTCCACCCTGGAGAAGTGCAGAGCGTTGAGGCTGGCTCCTGGCACATGGCTTGGTGAGAAGTTCCCACTTCCCTGTTGCCCGGGTACTCATCGCAGTTTCACACAGTTTTAGTTGTGTGTAATCCTTGAGAGTCACGTTTTCCATTTCTTAACCTGTACAATGAAGAACTTCAACTAAATTGCAACGTGATTTTCTGTGTGCACCAGAGGGCTTCTCAGTGAGGGCTTCTTGGAGATGTGTTGAAGGCGGCCATGTGCCACGTACAAGGACTGGCAGGCGACATCACACGTTCTTCAGGGCCTTCAGCGGGAGGGAGGACACAGGTGCTGCGCGCCTGGTAAACCATCCAGATTACAGGTCAGGGACAAGGACGAGGCAGGCTGAGCCATGGGGGAGGGCTCTTCGCTTGAGCCCAAGAGACAGAGGCTGCAGCGAGCCATAATCCTGCCACTGCATTCTAGCCTGGACAACAAAGCAAGACCCTGTCTCAAAAGAAAAAAGTATTCATACATATTCATCGTTTATATGAAATCCAATTCAAATTTAACTGCGAATCTTGCCTTTTTATTTGCTAAATCTCATGGCTCTCTAGGGAGAGAAGCAAATTCCCATTTGAGTGTCTGGACCTCCCAGCCACATACTCATTGATTCCTACAACCTGTGTGTGGGCATCGGTGCCTGGAAATGGCGACAGGGAGGCAGCGGGAATAAGACAGAAAGAGAGGAGGGTAAGTAATTGAAGCCTCGGTATTTTTGCTGTCATTGCAAGAAGGAGATGCTCGACATATGGTGTAGATGAAGAGTTGAAAACTCAATGCCTGCTGGACATGGTGGCTCATGCCTGTAATCCCAGCCCTTTGGGAGGCCGAGGTGGGTGGATCACCTGAGGTCAGGAATTTGAGAACAGCCTGGCCAACATGATGAAACCCCGTCTCTGCTAAAAATACAAAAATTAGCTAAGCCTGGTGGCAGGCGCCTGTAATCCCAGCTACTGGGAAGGCTGAGGCAGGAGAATCGCTTGAACCCGGGAGGCAGAGGTTGCAGTGAGTTGCAGTGAGCCAAGATTGAGCCACTGTACTCTAGCCTGGGTGACAGAGCGAGACTCCGTCTTGAAAAGAAAAGAAAAAGAAAATGCCAACGAGGAGCTAGACAGAGAGTAAAAGTAAGTCAAGTGGATTGAATATGGCCACAGGGAACAATGGGGACATGGGACACTGCGGGGTGCGTGCCCCGCCTAAGAGGCCTGCTAGAACCTAGCTCCAGTTCAGTCTGCCATGTGGTCTTCAGGGCTCGGTGTGGAAGAGCTGATTCTCCTCAGGTTGATGGGTCTGCTAACCACAGCTGTGGATGGTGAGGCTGATTTCAGAGAGCTCTGGAGAGCCCGAAGAGTTCATGAGCAGAGCTGAATCCCATCCCAGCCTCGGTAAATGACGGCTCCTTCAGCATTAAACCAACTACAGGCTTCACCCAGAAGCAGCGCTGCCAGGTAAACACAGGACACTTCAGACAAACGATGAATATCTGTTTAGTATAAGTACATCCCAAATATTGCATGGAATATACTTACACCCAAAAAATATATATTTGTTGGCCAGGCACGGTGTCTAACACCTATGATCCCAGCCCTTTGGGAGGTCAACGTGGGAGGATTGCTTAAGCACAGGGGTTTGAGACCAGCCTGGGCAACATAGTGAGATTCCATCTCTACGAAAATAAAATAAAATAATTAGCCAGGCATGGTGGTGCACACCTGTAGTTCTAGCTTCTTGGGAGGCTGAGGTGGGAGGATAACTTGAGCCCAATAGATGGAGGCTGCAGTGAGCTGTGATCCCCCCATTGCACTCTAGACTGGACAACAGAGCGAGACACTGTCTCAAAAAAAAAAGTATTCATTGTTTATATGAAATTCTATTCAAATTTAAACATTGTAACCTTTTATTTGCTAAATCTGGTAGTTCTCTAGGGAGAGAAGCAAGTTCACGTTTGAGTGTCTGGACCTCCCAGTAGCATACTAGTAGTTCCTATGTACTCCCCTTGATGCCAAAGGACGAATGTTCTAGAACCATCTCGGCCCCTCCCCAGTTGTGTGTTCCCTGTCCCTCCGAGCTTCGGTTTCCTCATCTCTTAAGTGGACATGGGAATTCCTATTTCACAGGATTGTCACAAGGATGAAATGGAATAAACGTAAAGGCATATTGTATGGTGTCTGAGACAAAGCTGACACGCAACAAATGTTTGCCGCTGCGTGAAATTCCCCACCCTTAGAATGACGCTTTGTTCTCCCACTACACCTGTCAGGACCCATCCACAGGTGGTACCAGGAGGTGGGGACCAGGGGGAGCGTGAGAATCCCCACAGTGGCAGGCGATGTCACGTGGTCTTCTGGGACTTCAGCATGAGGGAGGGAGGAACACTGTCTAGATCACAGGTCAGGGGACAATGAGGGACCTGGCTTTCTGTTCTTTTGGGGTGGAAGCCGTATGTACAGAAGGCTCCTTTTCCATTTGGGCTTTGCCACCATTCTTCAGTGACATGGCAACTGCTGCCGGCAGCACAGGGACAGTTTCTAATGCACCCAGCGTGTTCCTTTTTTTTTTTTTTTTTGAGACGGAGTCTCGCACTGTCGCCCAGGCTGTAGTGCAGTGGCACAATCTTGGCTCACTGCAATCTCCACTTCCTGGGTTCAAGCAATTTTCCCGCCTCAGCCTCCAGTGTAGCTGGGACTACAAGCATGTGCCACCATGCCCAGCTCATTTTTTTGTACTTTTAGTAGAGACGGAGTTTCACCATGTTGGCCAGGATGGTCTCCATCTCCTGACCTCCTGATCCGCCTTCCTTGGCCTCCCAAAGTGCTGGGACTACAGGCGTGAGCCACCAGCGTGTTCTCTGAGGGGCTTGGAGACACGTGGGACCAGCTTCACCCACCTTCCCCCATCCTGCCTGCAGCCTCTTGAAAGCCAGGCCTGAACATGGAACAGCTAGGAAGCCTTCGAGCATTCCGAAGAAGAAACGGAACCTGGAGCGTAAAGAGCTTCATTGCATCTGCTTCCTTCCCTGGATGCCTAAGGGGTGACGCAGGATGCCTGCGCTTACAACACAGAGGTGCCTGCCAGCTCCGCACACTGATCCCGTGCAGGCGGCCCTGGCCATGCACATGTAGAGACGTCCCAAATATTGCAGGAACACCTCTTGAGGGATCTCATTTAACTCTGCTTCCCTTGGAAATAAAAGTGACTGCATTCTTCGCTAGTGCCGCCATAACAAAGTGCCACAGCCTGGGGTGGCTTCAACAACAGAAATGCCTTGTCGCCCAGTTCTGGAGGCGGGAATTTGAGGTCAAGGTGCCGGCAGGTTGGTTCCTTCTGAGGCTGTGAAGGACAGATCTGTTCCAGCCTCTCCTCGGCGTGCAGTTTTTCATGTTCACGTGGAGTTCTCCCTTCAGAGCTGTCTGAGTCCAAATGTCCCGTTCCTATAAGGACACTCATCATGTTGGATTAGGACCTACCCTCACAACCTCATTGTAATTTAGTTACCTCTTTAAAGATCCCATCTCCAGGCGGGGCATGTTGGCTCACGTCTGTAATCCCAGCACTTCGGGAGGTCGAGGTGGGCAGATCACTTGAGGTTAGGAGTTTGAGATCAACCTGGCCAACATGGTGAAATCCTGACTGTACTAAAAATAGAAAAATTAGCCAGGCGTGGTGGTGCATACCTGTAATCCCAGCTACCCAGGAGGTTGAGGCAGGAGAATCGCTTGAACCCAGAAGACGGAAGTTGCAGTGAGCTGAGATCACACCACTGCACTCCCGTCTGGCAACAGAGTGAGACTCCATCTCAAAATATATATATAAATAAAATAAAATAAAAATAAAGACTCCCATCTCCAAACAGGGTCACATTTTTAGGTACAAGGGATTAAGACTTCAACATGTGAGTTGGGGGTGGAGAGGGATAGAATTCAACCCACATCAGTTATCTTGTTGGAAAGAATAAAGTCCATTAATTCAAAAGTCTGCTGTGGTAGACATCACAAATATTCCTCTTCTACATGGATGAATCTCAAAATAATTATGCTGAGTGAAAGAAGCCAGGCCAAAAGAGAACATGCTGTGTGATTCCATTTATTTCAAATTCTAGAAAATGCAAAGTAATCTATACAGCAGCAGAAAGCAGATCAGTGGGTGTCTGGGGAATGAGAAGTAGGGATGTCATGGGTGGGGGAGATGGCAAAGGGACCCAAGGACACTTCCAGCAGTGATGGAACCTTCGTTACGGTGATTGTGGTGGTGGTGGCTTGATGGGTATATGCGTGTGTCAAGCTTATCAAACTGTAGACTTTAAATATGCATATTTTATTAACATCAATTAAAATTCCATCAAGAGTTGGGTTTTTTAAAGAATAAATATGGCCAGACGTGGTGGTTCAGGCCTCTAATTTCAACCCTTTGGGAGTCCAAGACAGGAGGCTTGCTCGAGTCCAGAAGTTGGAGACTTAGTTGGTCCAAGTGTTATTGTTAAGCTGATTTAACATTGTCTCCCCCCCCACAATCACACCTGACTAGCTATAAAAAAAAAAGTTCGAGACCAGGCTGGGCAATGCAGCAAGACCCCATCTCTATTTTTAAAATGTTTAAAAATTAGCCAGGCATGGTGGTGTGCTCCTGTAGACCTAGCTACACAGGAGGCTGAGATGGGAGGACTACTTGAGCCCAGGAGTTCAAGGCTGCAGTGAGTCATGATCAAGTCACTGCACTCCAGCCCCTGGGCAGCAAAGTGAGACCCTGTCTCAAAGAATAAATAAATAAAAGAACAAATATTCCACTTCTCTTCTTCCCTTCTGTTCTTTTGTTGGGCACGTGGTAGGCGTGTACTTACTTCCCTGTTCCCTTCAAAGTAAGGTGTGGCCATGAGACAAACTTGGCCAATGAGATGCTGGCAGAAGTGATGGGTGTCACTCACAGGTGGAGGTGTTAAGAGCCAGGGTGTGATTCATCACTTTCTCTTAGCCCCACCTCTGAAATCATGGAAGGGTGAGTCAAGATGGAGCCTCCAACCACCTGGGTCCCTACCATGACCAGCGCCCCCTGCTGACCTGCACTAGATGTGCATCACCAGTGAGAAAATCCTTTGCTTTTTTAAGCCGCTGAGATGTGGGGCTTGCTTATTACTGCAGCATAACCTAGGCTCTGCTGACAGAGTCACTCACAAGTGTGCAAGTTTGTCATTCAGCTGTGGCCCCACTGGAATCAGGCAAAAGACAGAAGCCACACAGCTAGAGGGTGAACCTGACCAACCACCCAGCCTCTTCCCCTCCCCAAAGCCTTGCTATACTCTGGTCCTTTTTGCATACACAGTAATACACAAAAAGGGTTACACACTTGCTTTTCTGTGTGAAAATGGCCCGAAAAGAAAGCTAGCTGCTGGCGGTGGCAGTGGCAATGAGAAGGAAGGCAAGCAGTCTAGCAAGGTCTAGAAGGTCAGAAGCAGGTTGTGTACCAGGAGGCAGAGGTTGCAGTGAGCCGAGATTGCGCCACCGTACTCCAGCCCGGTGACAAAGCGAGTCTCCATCTCAAAAAAAAAAAGTATATTGTGGGTTGTCTGGATGATACCCTCATAGCCAGGAACTGCCCCTCAGTGTTGAAACCAGCAACTCCATTTGTGCTCACCATCTGGCTCGAAGGGGTCTCCTAATGTAACTGCATTTAACTTTTTTTTTTTTTTTTTGAGATGGAGTCTTGCTGTGTCTCCCAGGCTGGAATGCAGTGGCACGATTGCAGCTCACTGCAACCTCTGCCTCCCAAGTTCAAGCGATTCTCCTACCTCAGCCCCCCCCAAGCAGCTGGGATTACAGGCACCCACCACCATGTCCAGCTAATTTTTGTGTTTTTAGTAGAGACAGGGTTTGGCCATGTTGGCCAGGCTGGTCTTGAACTCCTGACCTCAGGTGATCCACCTACCTCAGCCTCCCAAAGTGCTGGGATTATAGGCGTGAGCCACCACTCTCAGCGTGCATCAGGCTGGAGTGCACTGGTGCGATCTCTGCTCACTGCAATCTCTGCCTCCCAGGCTCAAGCAATTCTCCTGCCTCAGCCTCCTGAGTAGCTGGGATTACAAGCAACCTCCACCACGCCCGGCTAATTTTTGCATTTTTAGTAGAGACAGGGTTTCAGCATGTTGGCCAGGCTGATTTTAAAAATACTTTATAAAAAGAGAGAGAGGAAAGAAAGGAAAGAAAGAAAGAAAAAAAGAAAGGAAGGAAGGAAAGAAAGAAAGGAGGGAGGGAGGGGAAGAAAAGAAAGGAAGGAAGAAAGAAGGAAGGAAGGGAAGGAAGGAAAGGGAAAGGACGGGGAAGGAGGAAGGGGAGGGAGGGGAGACAGTTATCCCCATCCCCCACCCCCCAGAAATAGAGACATTTAAGAGCTCCAAGTTTTTAAGAATTATTTTAATACATTTTTCCTATAAAACTCAATTTCAGGGCAGTTTCAAGGCAAAAAATGCTCATATTTGGCATCTGTTCTTGTATTTTTAGGCACCCTGATGCATTCACACTCATTACACTCACACCTAGAAGACCCCCAAGAAATCCGCCACCTTGTGCAGAGAAGGAAAATGGAAACTGGTCATTCTGGTAACCAGGGTCAAATTCTAGATTTCTAGAAGCCTGGCTGTGGGCCCCAGGGTCCTTCATGAAAGCAAAGGCCTCAGATTGACCTCTTCCAAGCATCCCCTCCAAGGAGGGAAAGGGCACAGATTCTCAAGGGATCTTGGTGCATGCAGGTAAACTGAGGCCTCTAGGCTGGCTCATGGCACCACTGCCACAGGATATAAGCCATCCTGTTCTCTGTCTGGATGACCTGGTCAATTCAATGTAGATCATGGCTGTGATTTCTCTCACTGATATTCAGGGGTGGGATGTCAAGAACCAATTAAAAATGTATCCAAGGCCGGGCGTGGCAGCTCACTCCTGTAATCCCAGAACTTTGGGAGGCCAAGGCAGGTGGATCACAAGGTCAGCAGTTTGAGAGCAGCCTGGACAACATGGTGAAACCCTGTCTCTACTAAAAATACAAAAATCAGCCAGGTGTGGGGCAGGTGCCTGTAATCCCAGCTACTTGGGAGGCTGAGGCAGGAGAATCGCTTGAAACCAGAAGTGGAGTTTGCAGTGAGCCAAGATCGTGCCACTGAACTCCAGCCTGGACGAAGAACAAAACTCCGTCTCAAAAAAAAAAAAAAATGTATCCAAGTGTCTGACGGAAATAAGGAGCTACAGAAAATGATTCAAGCTGAGGACAGGTGGGAATCAGTTCCGGTGTAAGGAAGGGTTTCTGGGGACGTTCTTCCTTGTGTTCATCCCCCATTCTTTACATAAGTAGGTCTTGAGTCATGAGCACCTTGTGCTAGATGCTGGGATACAAAATGACCGCAACAGGGCCTTCCCGGTGAGAATACACAGTCCCTGGGCCACATATACCCTTCAAAGTAATCCCACCATGACAGGGCAGCTGTCATCATGGAAGGACTGCCTACGTACAGAGGGGCCCAAGAAAGTGGTCCTATCCTTGAAGCAACTTGAGATGAGGATCCCATGTCATCCAACAGCTACAGCTTAGGCAGATGAAGAGTGGCTTCCCTGGACCCAGGCAGCTCCAATTCATAAACGCAAACAGCCAGGCGCAGTGGCTCACGTTTGCAATCCCAGCACTTTGGGAGGCTGAGACGGGAAGATCACAAGGTCAGGAGTTCGAGACCAGCCTGGCCAACATGATGAAATCCCGTCTCTACTAAAAAAAATAAAAATAAAAATTAGCCTGGCGTGGTGGTGTGTGCCTGTAATCCCAGCTACTCGGAAGGATGAGGCAGGAGAATTGCTTGAGCTGAGATCGTGCCACTGCACTCCAGCCTGGGTGACAGAGCAAGACTCCATTTCAAATAAAACATTTTAAAAAAAGCAAACAGAGTTGTAGGTTGCCAGCTGCATGGGTTCTAGACGTTAGCGAGGCTGAGGCCCTCCTGTGCCCAGTCAGGAAACGGAGGACACACTTCCACGGCCAGTTCTCCATCAAGGCCCACTAGCATCCCAGGCTCTCATCTACCTAAACAAAGTCGATCCCCCCCTGCCTAGCAATTTAATTTGTGAGGGTTTTTTATGGTAATGAGTTAGAACTGAACACACACTGAAATGCAGTGCAAATCACTGCAACGAGAGCTGAAAAACGCTAATCTCTCTCCAACATCTCCTGTGCCATTCTCCTGGAACTACCTGCTCCAGCAAGGTTCTTGGGGGGTTAATTATTGCTGCAGAGGAAATTGCGCTGATTTGCATCTGCTTTCATCGACTGGAATCAGCACATGTCAGTACCACAGGAACAGGCCTGGGTTAACCTGTTGGCTGCTTCAGGAGAGAGGGACACCACGTTGCAGGCTGCCTGTCCACCCCAGCAGTGCTGTTTCCCAGCCTCAGGGCACCTGCAGAGATCCCCGATCTGTTTACCTGTTCACCTGCACTTTGCGCATCTGATACTCTCAGAGCCCGCCCACCCACTCCTTGCAAGGCGGCAGCAGCAAATCCCAGGCCCCAAGCTCAAGGCCTCGGATTTAATTTGGCCTGTTTGAAAAGTCCCGTTCCTACCTGCTCATCAATAACAACCAAAGCCACCTCTCTCCACCTCCAAGAACCAGCCTTTTTACAATGACTGGCTCCAAAGACAATTTCAAAATCTGGCTGGCTCCTGCAGAAGCCCCGCAGCCTCGAAGGTGGGGAAGAGGCCATCTCTGAAGGCTGGGCGAGTTACAAAACAGGATCCCTGTGCACTAAGAGAAAGAAGACAGAGCTTGCTCTAGCGGGACTGGCCTCTGGGGCTCTGAAGACCTGAGTTCTCTGTTCTCAGATTGCATGGGACTTGAAAGCTCCTGGCTGTTGGTCCCCTGTGTGGGTAACAGGGTACCTTCTTGTTCTCAGAAAAGGAAGTCTGTAATTCGTGCATTGATATGCAAATGTGTGTTTACCCAGGTGAGGTATATTGTGGGGAGAAACCCCTGGGTTAGGTTTCCACTCTGCACGTAACCTTTATTACGGTATTCTCATTTCACTGCGCTACTCAAAGAGGGTTTAGAAAGAAAGTTCCACGTGCATACTACGTGTGGCCTGCAGAAATCTTTCACTGAGCCATGTTTTAACCAAAAGCACTAATAGTATTACGTTTGCATTAGCATGTGTGGGCTGTCGTTGGGCACTTTTGATTATGATGGCAGCACCAAGAGTCTTCAATCTTAAATCTGTTCTGAATGATCCTCTGATGATATTGAATATAAAGCATAAGAAGCACCACATATTTATTGATGACAGATTGGATATGACTGCATTTCTCTATGAAGGATGCTGAGCAACTCTGGATCAATAACTGTGTGTAGGACTCCAGGATTGTGTTCATACAGGAACTCCTTTTTTTTTGAGACAGAGTGTTGCTCTGTTGCCAGGCTGGAGTGCAGTGGCACGATCTCGGCTCACTGCAACCTCCGCCTCCCGGGTTCAAGCGATTCTCCTGCCTCAGCCTCCTGAGTAGCTGGGACTACAGGCACACGCCACCATGCCCAGCTAATTTTTGTATTTTTAGTACAGACGGGGTTTCACCACGTTGGCCAGGATGGTCTCGATCTCTTAACCTCGTGATCCGTTCCCCTTGGCCTCCCAAAGTGTTAGGATTACAGGCGTGAGCCACCGAGCCCAGCCGGAACTCCTTTACTAGTGCTTAGCTCACAAGCTCTTCAGGGTGAGGATGGAGCCTCAGTTAGATCGATACACTTTGCAGAGTGCCTGGCTTGGTCGATGCTCAATAACATTTGGGGCATGAGGGAGTGAATAAAGTACACATGGGTGGACAAAATAACACCTGGACAAAACAACACAGACTTAAGTCTATCCCTTAAGTAAAGCCGGGGAGGGGGTGGGGGAAGGCTGAGCCACGGGTAAAATCACCCCAGGTGAAGACTCTCGGCAAGAGAAAGTGGCCCGCCTTGGAGCCACCTGAATATGCAAAATGGAGTCAAATATCCGCAGAGGAATTTGGTACAAAACATGTGGCATATTGTATGACCTGTTTATAGAGATCGTCCTGGAAAAATAAAAAAAGGTTGAGGACTCAGGAGGGTGTCAGCAACGACTAACCTAGTTAGATAATTACGGGAGTTACACAAACCAGCTTCAGGATAAAATCCATTCAGGGGTTACTCAAGACCAGCCCCGCCCCCAACAGGTACTGTGGAGGCCCGCAGCCGCGCTGGGTCCAAGTCCCTTTCCCCCACATGCACACCCACTCCTGCACAGCAGGTACCACGCCATCTCAAGTTGCTGATCCATCTGTCGGCCTGTGCCCCTGCTAACAGCCATGATCAGGCTTCCTGGTGTGTGATGATGGCAGTTCTCACCTGGAGCAGCACAGAAGGGCAACCGGCTGGCTCTGCAGCCCTTCCACCCAGGCCTCTCGGACCTTGATCCTCCTACAGAACCTCCCCTTCCTTTCCCCAGTGACCCCAATCCCACCCAGGAGTTGCCAACCAATGCACTGGCCCAAAATGGAGACCACTTGGAAGGCTAAACTTTGTAGATGTATCAAATGTCCTCCCTGAGACATCCCCAAAACAATGCAATTTTTTTTTTTTTTTTTGAGACAAAGTCTCGCTTAGTCACCAGGCTGGAGTGCAGTGACACAATCCTGGCGCACTGCAACCTCCACCTCCCGGGTTCAAGCAGTTCTTCTGCCACAGCCTCCCAAGTAGCTGGGACCACAGGTGCGTGCCACTACGCCCGGCTAATTTTTGTATTTTTAGTAGAGACGGGGTTTCACCATGTTGGCCAGGATGGTCTCGATCTCTTGACCTTGTGATCCACCTGCCTTGGCCTCCCAAAGTGCTGGGATTACAGGCATGAGCCACCACGCCCAGCCACGATTTCCTTTCTCAGAAACACCACTGCAAATGCCTCTAGCCATGGCCAACTGAAACGGCATTCTGGACACCTTGGTTTGCCTTTGTAAACAGGGCACACTGCACACACTTGCACATGCCACAGTCGGGCACACTGCTGAGAGATGGTGGGTGTGACGAGGGCCCTGGAGCCTTGAAGGCCACAGAATGCTGGAGGCAGCATTATCCTCTAGGATCTTGTCCTTTGGCAAAATGAAACTCAGAGGGTCAGGAAATGACAAAGCCAACCCTCAAGCTCTGATGTTCTGACCACAAAAGGAAATGCAGGCACAGTCAGCTGCCTAGAAAAGGGGGAAGGGCCGGGCGCGGTGGCTCACGCCAGTAATCCCAGCACTTGGGAGGCCAAGGCGGGCAGATCATGAGGTCAGGAGTTCAAGAGCAGCCTAGCCAACATGGTGAAACCCCATCTCTACCGAAAATACAAAAATTAGCCGGGCGTGGTGGCACGCACCTGTAGTCCCAGCTACTCAGGAGGCTGAGGCAGGAGAATCGCTTGAACCTGGGAGGCAGAGGTTGAAGTGAGCCGAGATTGCACCACTGCACTCCAGCCAGAGTCTCCAGACTTGTCTCAAAAAATAAAAAAGAAAAGAAAAAGGGGAAAGAAATCTACCATGTTTCTTGGATTTCTGCCCGATTTTTTTCTTTGATCATCACTAGCCATGAAGAGGCCCTAATAATCAGGCTTCTTTGTACTCACATGGAATATTGGTGGCTCACTTCCACCATTTATTGAGGGTCTACTATGTGCTATGCACTGTGCTAGAAACTGAGTTGTACCAAAACAGTTTCTGCTCTCAGGATGTTTCTACCCAGTAAGTGACAGCAGCAGAAAAACAAATTATGGCAATAGAGTAATAGGGAAAACGAGAGAAGACACACATAAGTCAAAAAAGTGTAACTGGGCTGGGCACGGTGGCTCACGCCTATAATCTCAGCACTTTAGGAGGCTGAGGCAGGTAGATCACAAGATCAGGAGATCAAGACCATCCTGGCCAACATGATGAAACCCCATCTCTACTAAAAATACAAAAATTAGACAGGCGTGGTGGCACACACCTGTAGTTTCAGCTACTCAGGAGGCTGAGGCAGGAGAACTGCTTGAAGCTGGCAGGCAGAGGCTGCAGTGAGCCCAGATCATGCCACTGCACTCGAGCCTGGGTCACAGAGCAAGACTCAGTCTCAAAAAAAGAAAAAAAAGTGCAACTGCGTCCCTCTAGGGAGAAAGATGGGGAAGCTTTGCAGCCATGGTGACATCAGGTGAGCATTTTGCAGCAAGAATGGGAGCTGTCAGGCAGGTTAGAGCAGAGTGATCCCTGGCCAAGGCAGGAGACATGACCAGCATGCAGATGCTGGAGAATGCAAATTGCTCAGCGTTGCTCGATCACATCATAGCAGGAAATGAGAAGGAGGCAGATCGTGGAGCCAGCATTGCACGCCTTGCTAAGAACTTGAATGTGACCTATCACTAATTAGGAGTCATGGAAGAACTTAAACAAAAGAGTGCATGGTCAGTTATTCACTTTTGGTGGGCACTCTGGCCACAGTGTCCAGAGAGTTTAGAAGGGGAAAGGTAAAAGCAAGCAGACCGGTAGATCAGCTGTTGCTAGATCGTCTAAGCAGCAGAGATGTGGGCCTGGGCCCAAGCTCCCGGGCAGCGGAGTGGTGGAGGGGGCATTGACAGGACAATTTGAAAAGGTAAACTCAGTGATAGACTGTGGCAGTGAAACGGAGTCAAGAATGACATCGAGGCTGGGCACAGTGGCTCACACCTGTAATCCCAGCATTTTGGGAGGCAGAGGTGGGTGGATCACCGGAGGTCAGGAGTTCGAGACCAGCCTGGCCAACATGGTGAAACCCCATCTCTATTAAAAATACAAAACATTAGGCAGACGTGGTGGCGGACATCTTTAATCCCAGCTACTCAGGAGGCTGAGGCAGGAGAATCGCTTGAACCCGGGAGGCGGAGGTTGCAGTGAGCCGAGATAGTGCCATTGCACTCCAGCCTGGGCAACAAGAGCGAAACTCCATCTCAAAAATAAAAAATAAAAATAAAGTATGACATCCAGATGTTCTGTCTTGGACAAGTTGGCGAATCATAGCACCATTATCCCACATGAAAGACAGGCAGACATATAGAGTAAGATGGTGAGTTTATTCCTCATCATCTTGAACTCAAGTTATCTCTAGGACAGTCAGGTGTAGGTATCAGTGTGCACCTGGACAAGTGAATGTGGAAAAGAGTGTAGAGGAAAGAGGCCAGGTAAGTAACCTCAGCAAGAGCATCCACTATGGAGTGGATGGGGTAAGGAAATGAAGATGGCGCATGTAGGCTACTCACGGTGGAGTTAACTAAGAAAAATGAGAACAAGAAGCAGGCTCATGGAATAGAGCCATAAAAAGAGTTTCTAGCACAAGGAAGGGATGGGCGGATGTGAGGCCAAGGGTGTGCACTGACAAGCCAGCCTGAAATAGGAAGGGGCGCTGTTCTCAGCTGCTGGAGGAAGACGAGAAAGACGACAGGAGAGGAGGTAATGAGGGAAGCAGGGACAAAGCGGGACTCCCTCATGAAAGTTCTCCCTTATGAAAATAAGCTTAACGGAAATTGCCTAGGTCGTTAGGTTGTTTTTCAAATGACCAGCTAAGAGTTGGTTTTTTTGTTTTGTTTTGTTTTGTTTTTTTCTGGCCTGGCGCAGTAGCTCACACTTGTAATCCAAGCACTCTGAGAGGTGGATGCAGATGGATCACCTGAGGTCAGGAGTTCGAGACCAGCCTGGCTAACATGGCGAAACACAGTAGCTACTAAAAATACAAAAAAATTAGCAGGGGATGGTAGTGCGTGGCTGCAATCCCAGCTACTCAGGAGGCTGAGGCAGGAGAATCACTTGAACTCAGGAGGTGGGCCCAGATTGCACCACTACGTTCCAGCCTGGGTGACAGAGCTAGACTCCATCTCAAAAAAAAAAAAAAAGGCTTTTTTGGAGACAGGGTCTGTGGCCAAGGCTGAAATGCAGTGGTGCAATTATGGCTCACTGCAGCCTCGAACTCCCAGGCCCAAGTAATCCTCCCACCTCAGCCTCCCAAGTAGCTGGGACTACAAATGCACACAACTACACCCGGCTAAGGTAAAATCTTCTTTAGAGAAATAAACTAATTCTAAGTGGACTCTGATCATACCTCTCCATACAGTATATACATTTATTGATTATGCAGCAAATGCTGGGGGGAGAAAAGATTCCCTGGGATCTGAAAACACTGAATTATTTCACTGAGATTCCTCAAAACCATGAAAACAATAAGTTTCAGCTGATAAATACATGAAATGCCAAATACTATGAAGACTTTTACTAGCCCTACTTAGAATAATCAAAATCTGTGAAAACATAACATAGATAGCTGCTCATCTGATTAAAAGGCTTTCTGCTTTCATATCCTATTCTTACAAACTCAAGAACCTGACACAAACTTCAACCTCTAGAAAGAGAAGGAGCTCCCACTGTACAGAGCCAGGTAAAAATGCCTTTGGAGGCTGGGCACAGTGGCTCACACCTGCAATCCCAGCACTTCAGGAAGCCAAGGCGGGAGGATCACTTGAGGCCAGGAGTTCAAGACCAGCTAAGGCAACATAGTGAGACTATCTCTACAACCAAATGAAAAAGTTTAAAAAAATTGCCTTTGGAGACAGAAGTTTGAGGGCATTTCGAAGACTTTTATGTGCCGAGAAATTTCAAGCTTGAAAGATGAAGAGGCAAGAAAAAATAAATACATCCAGTATTTCGAAGGATCAAGGGATCAAACTGCTCATTTGACCAACTTGGAGACTTACAAGAGCATTGGAATGTAGGTCAGATCCAATGTGGATAGAACACAGCTCTGGGCTTTTAAACCCATTTCTCACTGGGAACAGGATTCTGAAAGAAAATGGCAGGTGTGTGAACAGGTGTAGGGCCCGCATGATAAGCCCTGTCTGGCAAACGCCCACCGGCATTCTACACCAAATGGAGAAACAGACATGGGTTCCCTGTCTCGTGGCTCCCCTGGGCTTACACTGCGGGGCACATTACAAGGGAATGAGTGTACCCACTGCGAAGACAATACTGGAGCTTGGGCCAGCGGGCAGCACAGTCTCACACTGCTTATGAAGAGGAGGTCAAACCTTGCCACCTGGGGCAAGAGACAGGACTCGAGGGGGAGGAGAGGACAAGCATGTCACCTGCCATCGATGACAGACTCATCAGCGAGAGCCAAACCAAACCCCTCAATGAGTCACACAAACTGCAGAGTTCAAACTGAAATCGACAAGGAGCATGGAGGCTGCGCTTCTCCGGAGTCCTGCTTGCTGTGCCGGGAACGTTCCCATGGTCATGTCA
Organism: Ateles fusciceps; assembly: GCA_036589455.1. Taxonomy (NCBI): domain Eukaryota; kingdom Metazoa; phylum Chordata; class Mammalia; order Primates; family Atelidae; genus Ateles; species Ateles fusciceps. Next base: position 5,581,008 of record JAZHEH010002229.1, read on the forward strand.
GGGTGCCTGGGTGGGGCTTCACTCTGGGCACCAGAAGCTACTGCTCAAATGCCACATCCTCTTATCAGGACAACCAAAAGCTGGGGAGAGGGGAAGGGAGAAGACTCAAGGGAACGCGACTCTCACTTCCCAGAAGGATGAAGCCATGGATGCCACAGCACCCGCTGTGCGCTGAAAGGCATGACGTGGTGTGGGAGTGAATTACAGAAACTCTCTGGGCAGGAGCTGAGGGCTTGAGTGTCCAAATGAGATACAGCCTCCTCTTCCTGATCCCATTCCTTTCCTCTTCGAAAGGTTCTTTGTGCGTTTTAAATTCAAAGGAAGGGTTTGGACAAAAGGGAGGCTGTTCCATCCAGAAAGCACGTACTTGTCAGAACAAGCTGTCTGCCAGGGTGTCTGGCAGGGAAGGGCTGGGGGCCATGGGATGACTTACCCAAAGTCCTCAGGCAGTGGCAGGGGCCCAGAGCACCTCCCCCCACTCTGATTCAGAAGAAGGGCATCCCCTCCACTGTTACCAGCTCCTCCATCTCCACCAAAACAAACCATGCCTATCCCTTTCCCACGTTCCTGGACCGAGAAGCAGGTGTGGTCCTTTGCAGCAAGTTGACATCAACAGAAAACACATTCCTGGGCACTTCGGTTCCTATTGACACATGCAGTTTCTGAGGCTGAATTACACCTGACCTCTGGGTCAGTCCCTGTTCACTCATCTGCACAACCCACTCATTCATCAGATAATGACCCAGCCCTTGGATGTGACTCCTGCTTGGCCCCCGGCTGAGTTGGCAGGGTGTCAGGGAGACCTCCCTCCGGGGGCTCACAGGCTGCCCCGCACTGGTGATGGCACCCGGGAGGGCCTTTGCATGGTATCTGCTCATCTAAAACATGCCACTTCTAACCCCCACCTCCTCTTCATTTACTTCCTTTCATTCATTCATTCATTCATTCATTCATTCAAAGGATAGATATCGGGTTTCCCAGGTGCCAGCCTCCACAAAAAGTTTTGAGGGAAACCAGGCTCAGTGGCTCACACCTGTAATCCCAGTGACACTGGAGGCTGAGGCGGAGGATTCCTTGAGCCCGGGAGTTCAAGACCAGCGTGAGCAATATAGTGAGACCCCATGTTTACCAAAAAAAAATAAAAAAATTTTTTGAGACAGGGTCTTACTCTGTTGCCAGGCTGGAATGCAGTGGTACAATCTCAGCTCACTGCAGACTCAATCTCCTGGGCTCAAGTGGTCCTCCGACCTCAGCCTCCTCTGTGGCTGGCACTACAGGTTCACACTACCACGTGTCGTAACTTTTGTATTAAAACAACTAACTTTTCTATTAAAACTATTTTTTTTAAAATTAGCCAAGCATGGTGATGATGCACACCTGTAGTCTTAGTTACTCAGGAGGCTGAAGCAGGAGGATCACTCAGGTCCAGATGTTCGAGGCTGCAGTGAGCTATGATCGTGCCACTGCACTCCAGCCTCAGTGACAGAGAAAGACTCCAACTCTAAAATAAGTAAACACATCAAAAAAGAAAGGTGTGGAGGATGTAATGGTGAACCAAAGCTGGCATGATTCCGTCTCCCACCTAACTTACCTTTCAGTAAGAGAAGACATCACAAGCAAGCAAACAAATAAATAGGCGAGATGCATTCTGCGAATAAGAAGGGCCTCGGAGAACCCGAAGACTGGGGAAGGGGCTAGCTTCTTCCTCTTTGAGGAAGGGACACAGACCTGAGGCATGAAGGACAAGCACGTTTCAGGGCCAGGCCCCTGGGGGAGGGGGAGCCCAAAAGCAAGCTGTGCTGGGGGATTCAGGCTGCCTGTGTGAAATGGAAGGCTCAGCCAGACGAGGCATGTCCTCGCTCCTCAGACACAGGCAGTCTCTGGCCCAGAGCAGGATGGCCTCAGGCCCGGCCTCCACCCATGGGGCTTCCTCCTCTGAGGCAGAGAACTTTGAAAAGAACTCACCCAGGTGGCTTGCTTCGAACTCTCCCAGAAAGGCAGCAAGTGTGGCTTGCTACACTAGGGAGAGGACATTCTGGTGGCTCATGATTAGCCTGATTTCCTCAGGTGACACCAGGGGTCAGAGGCTGCTGATCCTCCGGTCACCATCCCCAGGAGACCGCCACCAGAGATGGTGGCCAGTCAGCTCCTGCCGACACCTCCTGGGAACTGCACCATTGCCCCACTCGTGACCCCACATTGAACTTGGGCTCTTTTTCTCGGGAGGGGCTGATGCACGCATGGCCAGGGTCCTAGGCCTGGCAGCCCGGCTCATCCTCACTTCCAGAAGCTCCCCTTCTCCCTGCTGCATGGGACCAGTGCCAGGCCACACTGTGGCTTGGCTCAGGAGCAGCGTGCCTCCCTCCCGAACGTCGCAGCTCCGCGTGCTCCCGAGGTGACTAATGACCTTGATTCACATTGGTGAAGTAATGGCTTTCCTCCTCAACCTTCTCATCCATTAGTCATGTTGCGACAGCCCTGCACGGTACAGACCGCATTCCCAGGAGCCAGCTCAGGGAATTGCAAACACCTCCCAGGCTCGGCTTACCAAACTCACTGTCACACAATCAGCCCAGGTGCCCGGAACTGCCTTGGCCCGCTGCCACCAAAGTCCCCACCACAGGAACTTGGCAAAGTGTGAGAGCAGAGGCCAAGGACTGAGACTCAGGTGTAGATCCCCCCTTGCTGTGTGACTTTGGACAAATGACTTAACCTCTCTTAGCTTCTGCTTCTATACATCGCCAATAACAATATGGGCAGTGGGGGAAAAGCAAATGAGAAAATGACTGTGGAAGCCCTTTGTCAGCTGTTATAAAGCGCCATACAAATGACAGTGGTTCAGTCTCATGGAAAAATCGGTCACGATGGGTGACCTCTGGGTCATTACCCAAGGAGTGAGTTTGTTTGTTTGTTTGTTTGTTGAGACAGGATCTTGCTCTGTCACTCAGGCTGGAGTGCAGTGGCACAATCACAGTTCACTGAAGCCTCAACCTCCAGGCTCAGGTGATCCTCCCACCTCAGCCTCCTGAGTAGCTGGGACTGCAGGTGCATGCCAGCACACCTGGCTAATAATTTTATTTTTTGCCCTTGATTTTAGCCACAAGGCTGAGACACGATAGAATTGTATCTTCTGTAGAAATGGGGCTGTATTGTGCTACCCAGGCTGGTCTCAAACTCCTGAGCTCAAGGGGTCCTCCTGCCTCAACCTTCCAAAGTGCTGGGATTACAGGCATGGGTCACCACGCCCAGACACGTAAAGATGGTCATTTCTACAAGGGGTAGAAATGATGTCCCTGAATCCATTTCTGGGACATGGAAAGACAACTACATAACGCAATGTTTTTAGTACAGGTTGAGTATCCTTCTCATTGAGAATGCTTGGGGGCAGCCGGGCACGGTGGCTCACACCTGTAATCCCAGAACTTTGGGAGGCCAAGGTGGGTGGATCACTTGAGGTTAAAAGTTCAAGACTATCCTGACCAACATGGTGAAACCCTGTCTCTACTAAAAATACAAAATTAGCCGGATGTGGTGGCGCATGCCTGTAATCCCAGCTACTCGGGAGGCTGACGCATGAGAATCACTTGAATCTGGGAGGTGGAGTTTGCAGTGAGCCGAAATTGCACCATTGCACTCCAGCCTGGGCAATAACAGTGAAACTCTGTCTCAAAATAAAAATTAAAAAAAAATAAATGCTTGGGGGCAGAGGACGGTGGCTCATGCCTGGAATCCAGCAATTCGGGAGGCCCAGGTGGGAGAATCACTTAAGGCCAGGAATTCAAGACCAGCCTGGGCAACATGGCAAAACCCCATCTCTACTAAAAATAAAAAAAAGTAGTTGGGCGTGGTGGCGCATATCTGTAATCCCAGCTACTCAGGTGGTTGAGGCACAAGAATTACTTGAACCCAGGAGGTAGAGGTTGCAGTGAGCCGAGATCGCACCACTGCACTTCAGCCTGGGCCAAGAGGAAACTTTTAAAAAAGAATAAATAAATACCTTGGGAATCACAGTGTTTTGGAGTTTTCATTTTTTTGAATTTTCGAATATTTGCATAATATACTTATCAGTCAAGCACCCCAAATCCAAAAATCCAAAATCCAAAATGCTCCAATAAACATTTCCTTTGAGCATCAGGCTGATGTTCAAAAGGTTTCCATTTTTGGAGCATTTCCAATTTGGGGTTTTTGGTTTGGGATGCTCAACCTATATAGCAGTAAGTAAGCTTCCTGTGTAAAATCTAAGAAACAAACCCCATGCCACATTGTAATAAGATGCCAAGAAACGTCCATAGATGTAGTACAGTACACATCCTCTGCCCCAGAATCATTGCTTGGAGACTTGGGATTGGAAGCTATATTGCATTAATGGCTAGCCCGCAATGAGATACAGTAAGTGGGTTCAGCAGTGCACTTGGACTCGGGTAGTCCCAGCTACTTGGGAGGCTGAGGCAGGAGAATCGCCTGAACCCGAGAGGTGGAGGTTGCAGTGAGCTGAGATCACACTACTGCACTCCAGGTTGGGCAACAGAGCCAGACTCCGTCTAAAAACCAACCAACCAACCAACCAGTGGGCTCAGGCCATTTTCACTGATACAAGTCATCTTATAGCTTCCAATGCATATACTAAAGGAAGAATTAGCAAGTTTTTCAAAGCTGCATGCCAAGTTAGTGGCCAAAGGCATCCCTGCCCTCCTGCCTAGTGGAACTCCCTTTGATTAACAGCTCTTGCTGCTCACATGGGCCCATCCCTTTCAAAATGCCTCTTTTTAGAATAAATTGCTAAACTTTTACTATTCCATTTTATCAAACAAAAGAGAGGCAGGACTTGGGTCCTTCCTCATCCACAGGTAATAAGATCAGGCTAACAGTGGCCGGGCGCGGTGGTTGTGGCCTGTAACGCCAGCACTTTGAGAGGCCAAGGCAGGCAGATCAGGAACTCAGGAGTTCGAGACCAGCCTGGCCAACGTGGTGAAACCTCATCTCTACTAAAAATACGAAAATTAGCTGGGCATGGTGGCAGGCGCCTCTAATCCCAGCTACTGGGGAGGCTGAGGCAGGAGAATCACTTGAACCCAGGAGGTGGAGATTAGAGTGAGCCAAGATCATGCCACTGCACTCCAGCCTGGATGACAAGAAAGAGACTCTGTCTCAAAAAACAAAAAAAATCAGGCTAATAATAATGCTCAAAGGCAAATCACCAAATCCCCAAGGATCTGATGTGAATGGGAGGGGGCTGGACAGGAAGGGACAGCAGGCCAGTTGGCAGCAGGGTGTTCATTGCACTCCATACGCCAACTCCAGCTGGTCTCCTTTCCCTCAATGGCAAAGCACCATTAGCAGGCCTCCTCCAGCTCTGGGAGTAGGAGTCTTATCCTTGAAAATCATGTGGTTGGCCGGGCGTGGTGTCTCATGCCTGTAATCCCAGCACTTTGGGAGGCTGAGGTGGGTGGATCACGAGGTCAGGAGATCGAGACCATCCTGGCCAACATGGTGAAACCCCATCTGTTTAAAAAAAAAAGAAAAAGAAAAAGAACATCATGGGGTTTAGGCCAAGCGCAGTGGCTCACACCTGTAATCCCAACACTTTGGGAGGCCCAGGTAGGCAGATCATCTGAGGTCAGGAGTTTGAGACCAGCCTGGCCGACATGGTGAAACCCCATCTCTACTAAAAATACAAAAATTAGCCAGGTGTGGTGGCTCGTGTATGTAATCCCAGCTACGTGTAAGGCTGAGGTACAAGAATCCCTGGAACCCGGGAGGCAGAGGCTGCAGTGAGCCAAATCACGCCACCGCCCTCCAGCCTGGGTGACAGAACGAGACTCCGTCTCAAAACAAAAAAAGAAAGAAGTGAAGAAAATCACGGGGTTTGAGCCCTGGGAGGCTTGGGCAAATTGAAAAGTAAGTGTAGGCCTGGCGCAGTGGCTCATACCTGTAACCCCAGCACTTTGGGAGGCTGAAGCGGGTGGATTACTTGAGCTCAAGAGTTCGAGACCAGCCTGACCAATATGGTGAAATTCCATCTCTACTAAAAATACAAAAACTTAGCTGGGCATGGTGGTGCATGCCTGTAGTCCCAGCTACTCGGGAGGTTGAGGCAGGAGCATTGCTTGAACCCAAGAGGCAGAGGTTGCAGTGAGCAGAGATCGTGCCACTGCATTACAGCCTTAGCGACAGAGCGAGACTCTGTCTAAAAACAAAACAAAACAAAAGTGCAGCTCATTCCTCTCCCTTTCTTCTCCATGATCTGAGAGGGAGAGTTTAAGAAATGCAGATGCCCAACCTCCACTCACAGCCACTTAGAAGCAGGCTCTCCAGCCTGCCATGCTTAAGGCCACCCTCTTCACTCCCCCTCTACACATAGCCTTCCCCAGCCTTCCCCATCGCAATCAACAGCTCCGTCTTCCTCCTCCAGCAAACACCTAGAGACTGTCCTTAACTCATCCCTCTTTCATGCCCCACATCCAATCAATAAGAAGAGAATGCCAGCACCACCTTCCAAAGAAATCCTGAATTATGTATCACCTCCCCTAACATCCAGAATTACACACGGCCCCACAACCAACAAGGTCCTCCCTACAGGACCACAGCCCTGCTCACCGCCCTCACATCCTCTCTCGCCAGCATCCAAGCTTTGGACAGGCCACCCTCATTCCCCCTCTCAGGGCTTTGTCCCGGTTGTTTCCTCCCCCCTGAATGCCGGTCCCTGATCTGGCTCCTTCTGCCCTTTGGGGAATGGCTTGTGCAGACGCCTTCTCTGATCCCCTATCTAAAACTGTTGCTCAGCCAAGCACAGTGGTACATGTCTGTAATCCCAGCACTTTGGGGAAGCTCAGGTGAGAGGATCCTTTGAGCCTAGGAGTTCAAAGCCAGCTTGGGCAACATGGCAAAACCCCATTTCTACAAAAACATTTTTAAAAAGTAGCCAGGCACCGGGTACATTGGCTCACGGCTATAATCCCAGCACTTTGAGGCTGAGGTGGGTGGATCACCTGAAGTCAGGAGTTTGAGATCAGCCTGACCAACAGGTGAAACCCCGTCACTACTAAAAATACAAAAATTAGCCGGGCGTGGTGGTGGGTGCCTGTAATCCCAGCTACTCAGGAGGTTGAGGCAGGAGAATTGCTGAACTCAGGAGGCACAGGCTGCACTCCAGCCTGGGTGACAGAGCAAGACTCCATCTCAAAAATAAAATAAAATTAAATGAAATTAAAAAGTTGTTCCTCCTCTCTTACCTTCCCCTCCGGCCAATCTCTGTCCCATTATGCATTTTTATTGTCCTTACAGCACGTCACTCTCTGAAATGACTGCTCCTTAATTTTATGTGTGACTGTCTCCCACGAGCACCATAAAGGAAGGACCACATCCCCCGCAGGTACCACTGGGACGGAACAATTCGTGGGCCAGAACAGGGTGCTCAAAAAGCATCTGTGGCCCCCCTCCAAGAGTCCAGTAACTTCAAGCAAGCTGAGCAGGAGAGAGCACCGACACCTCCCGAGTTGCCAATGGCCAGTTTCAACACCTCGGACAGCGGGACCCACGGACAAGCTCCTGCCATGGCATCTGTGGCCTCCAGTGCTCAGGGAGAAGCCCTGGGCCTCTCCCACTTCTGGCCTCCTTCTCTGCTGGGGCTGCCCCACTTTCCACAGGAGTTGGTGACGGGGCACGAGTTGGCCCCGGCGCTCCACACCCAGAGCCCTGGGCAGGAGAGGACCTTCTCCCCTCTCTTGGCCTCACACCAGGACCGGCAGGCTTTTCAATTTCCCCCATCTGCAAGACAGGGACAAAGAATGCTTTGTCACCCCCACCTACTTCTCACGGGTGTTATGAAACAACTGTTTGCTCGGAAAACACTTTGAGCAACTTGGGGAAAGGTGCCTGTGGCTCAGATGACGCCTGCTGCCTTCCATCCAGGCCAAGGAAGGGCCACGCCAACTAGTCATCCGGGGACTGCCGCACCCACCGGAGGGGTGGGAGTCACAGCGGCTTCTCCCGTGTCTCCGAGCCTGTGTCACCAAGCCCGGTGGCTGTGCGGTGATCTCACAACCTGTCCACATGGTGTGCGTGTTCCTGGGGCTGCCTGAGCCACTGGTTTTGGCAGAATCTGAGCTCTCTATGGGCCGGGATGGTGGCCTGCAAACACCCAGCCTGCCCTTCGCCAGGAAGAAGAGCCGAGGGTCACCTGGGGATAACCTACCTGAGCTCCTGCCATGCAGGGCGGGGCTGAGGTCTGGCTGCCAGCATCCCAGGCAGGGAGCTGGGAACAAAGGCAAGTGGTCTTGGCGCCTCAGCCCGGGGAGGGCAGATCATAACTTGCAGGCAGGCAGGTGCCCCCTGAGCCAACAGCAGTGGCAGCAGCCGCCTCGTTACTATGACAACCATACTTGGCCACCATCACTCTGTCCCCAGGAGGGGCCAACTCCTACCCTGACCCTGCAGGGTCGCCCAGGGCTGCCCGAGGTTGAGAATGGAGAAGGACTAAGGGAATGGCAGGCCAAGGGCCGATGGGCACACCTGCCCTTTGGTCAATAGCTCAATCTTAGCTTAGGAATGGACGTTGGACTCAGAGGCAGGACCGGTCTCTCCTCTCTTTCTGCAGCATCCACCCCAGGCTGCTGCTTCAAGATAAACCCCTCTCCCTACAGGTGACTTCAGCCAGGCCTTTAGCAGACAGTGAGCAGCAGACAGCCTGCAAGTTTAATTATAACTCTCTCGCATAGGCAGGGCTGGCTATATACAGTATGTCTGCCTGTTACTAATTATATTTACTTTCAAATGAAAGGGGGGAAATCTTCTAAAGATGAGTCAGAAAAAGAGTCCTTCGTTGTTATGAAAGCCGAGGAATGTCTCCTGAGGGCGTCTGGAGCAGCGCTGTCACCGCTGACAATGGAAAACCGGAGTGCCAAGCCAGCCCACCCGGTAAACAGCGCATGCTGGCTTTCCTGGCCCAGCGTCCCTTCAAGCCAGAGCCTGAACTGCATACCAAACCACAATCAATAGGAAAGGCATTCTCCCTCCCGGACAGAGCTGGCATTTAGAGCCTGGGCTGGCTCTCCTGCAAAGACAGGGCGACTCAGCGATGTGCTGTCACCTTAATTGGGAGGCAGCGTTCCAGTTGAAACACAGCAAAGGTTTTTCCCTCATCAAAGGAGAAGTATTCTGACCAGATGGCTGAAATGAAAAGGCTTCATCCTCAGCCTCCACACAGCCAACGGTTTATTAATAACAACACTGCGAATGCCACAAATCACATGCGAACACCTAGAAACCCAAAATAGCCACCCACATGCAGAGCAGAAGTCGTCCACGCTTTGGCGGCGATTAGGTCATTGTACTAATTTCAGCTGGACTCGGCCTCACACATACATGTGGACTCGCATCCGTGTCTGTCTGTGTGTCTGAGGTCCGCAAGGGCGAGGGGCCCGCAGTTGTTTGAGGGGAGCCGGTCCCCAGGCCCCACTCCGACATCAGCTGCCTCCTCTGATAAGACTGCGTGGGCAGCCCTGCCTCCTCTTCACACAGACACTGGGAGTAAGCCAAACAGGGGAACAGCCCAACCCGGGGGCGACACATCCGCCCAGGAGACCATGCACACTCACACTCTTCAGAATGGGTTTTCCAGTCATTTTTCAAACAGTCACACTTGTTTTGTTTGCTTTCTTCCTGGAAGGCTGCACTGTTTTGGAAAAGTAGGGGGAGGACATTTTTTTAAATGAGTTCACTTCCTGAGTCTTTAAAATCCTTCCCCCATAGACAGAGTATTGGCGAGAGGACAGGCAGTCTCAGGTGGGCGGCACCCGGGGCATGAGGACCACAGCATGTCCACCCACGCACGCCCTTCACAAGCCATCTGCAGGGGAACTGGCATTGGCAACAAGACAGCGACCAAGGACCCGGGAGAGTGTCCCTTCCCAAAACCCCACCCGACTTCCCACCACCCTCCAAGAAAATGTTTTCTAAAGCCAGTTTGGAATTCAGAATGGGTTATTCTGTTTGTCCAGGCAAGGCTGAATTATGAGATCACGTTATCCAAAAGAGAAGAGAAAAAGTAGATCTGGGAGACTGATCACTAAAGATTTTATTAGGAAAGAATTATGAGGGCAGCCAACCTGAGTCAAAGTGCTTTTTCTCAGACATTATTTTACCCGTTACTCATGGTCGCCCTATGAAGCAAAATGGTGGCACGTCTATTTCACAGGTAAGGCCCAGAGAGGTGAGGCAGCAATCCCAGGGGCCCTCTACCCATTCCCACAGGCTAAGTCAGCCTCCCTGCTGTACACCTTCTTAGCAATCTGACCATTCCTTCATGGCTGCAGTCAACAATGTAAGCAAAAGTCATTTTCAGGGTGAGTTGGCCTGTGTCTGTCACTCTCCATTAGAATGAAAACTCCATGAAGACAGGGACTTGTCTTGTTCACCAAGGTACCCAGCACTGGGCACAGTGCCCTGAGCACAGTAGCTTTGAAGTATGTATTTACTGAAGAGATTTTTTTTAAAAAGAAAGAAAGAAAATAAAAGCCAGGCGTGGTGGCTTGGACCTGTAATCCCAGCACTTTGGGAGGCTGAGGCAGGTGGATCACTTGAGGTCAGGAGTTCTAAACCAGCCTGGCCAACATGGCAAAACCCCACCTCTACAAAAAAAAAAAAAAAAAAAAGCCAAGAGTGGTGGCTGGTGCCTGCAATCTCAGCTTCTCGGGAGGATAAGGTAGAGAATTGCTTGAACCCAGGAGGCAGAGGTTGCAGTGAGCCAAGATTGGCCCACTGTACTTCAGCTTGGGTGACAGAGCAAGACTCCATCTCAAAAATGCAAAAAATAAAAGAAAAAGGTCAGGCACAGTGGCTCACACCTGTAATCCCAACACTCTGGGAGGCCAAGGCAGGTGGATCACTTGAGGTCAGGAGTTCGAGACCAGCCTGGCCAACATGGTGAAACCCCATCTCTACTAAAAACAGTAAAAATAAATAAACAAATAAATAAATAAAATACAGGCGCAGTGGCAGGCACCTGTAATCCAGCTACTTGGGAGGCTGAGGCAGGAGAATCACTTGAACCCGGGAGGCAGAGATTGCAGTGAGCCAAGATTGTATCACCACACTCCAGCCTGGGAGAGATCCAGACTCCATCTAAAAACAAAACAAAACAAAACAGAACAAAAAAAAAAAAAAAAAAAAACCTTTTGTTCCAAAGCAAGAAAGAAGGCCCGAAAGAGAAACATGGCAACGCTGAGCATGCCAGCAGAACCCAACATGGGCCATTTCAAAACCAGCGCCACAAACCCTTCCAAATTCCCAGAACACTGGCCTAGAGGGCCTGCTACCTGGGCAGTGAGGCGGCCCTTGTACTTCCTATCGAGGCACTGGATGGTATGTATAGGGAGTGTCCCCCCCGACATGCAGCAGATGGGGTACGAGTGAACTTCCAACAAGTGGAGGATCAACGGCAGAAGCAACAGGGCTTCATCCTGAAAGCAGCTTGAACATCAAGGGCAGAGGTTGGCATCAGACCAATCAGCCCTGCCCGTAATTCCCTGATCAGATCACAGATAGAAGCAATGCTCCAGTTTTCAGAGCAATGGTCCAAATTCTAGTTTTGCCCCCCACAAGATCGCACCCAGCCTCAAAGTGTGAGGACCTGGTCACTGAGAAAGCCTCCCTTTTCCCACCCTGGCTTCCCCACTCCCCTAAAGCCCCCAAGCTTTTCTCAAGCGGACAATGAGACGAGGAAGAACAGCAGGCAGAGGAGCAAGCAGAAAAGGAGGGCTGGAAAGAGGAGGGGCCTCCCGCCGCCTTACCAAACCGAAGGTTGTGCTTTGGCAGATCTGCTGGTATCTCGTCTTCCATCATGGTTTAAGGCACAAGCTTTCTTTCTTTCTTTTTTTTTTTTTTGAGACAGAGTTTCACTCTTGTTGCCCAGGCTGCAGTGCAATGGCGTGATCTTGGCTTACCGCAAATTTCACCTCCTGGGTTCAAGCGATTCTCCTGCCTCAGCCTCCCGAATAGCTGGGATTACAGGCATGTGCCACCACCCCAGGCTAATTTTGTATTTTTAGTAGAGATGGGGTTTCTCCATGTTGGTCAGGCTGGTCTTGAACTCCCAACCTCAGGTGATCCACCTGCCTTGGCCTCCCAAAGTGCTGGGATTACAGGCGTGAGCCACCGTGCCCAGCTAGGCACAAGCATTTGTAAAGGCCTATTGGCTCATTGTGTGCCCGGCCCTGTCTTAGCACTAGGACTCCTCAGGAAAAACACAGAGCCCTGCCCTCAAAAGGCTTCCAGTCTCACAGCAAACCAAACAGTACAGCTTGGAGGTCTCCAAGCACAGAGACTGTTTGCCCTTCCTGGCTTTTCCAGTCTCCCAAGTCGGGGTGAGGAAGTTGTGCTGTTCCAGCCTCAAACCAAGCCAGGCACTCCTTTTGAGCCTCTTAATTTCTGAATTCTGCTGGGTCGAGGTTTATGAGAAAGTAGATCCAGTCAGTTATAGGAGAAATAGAAGTGGGGGAACTTATAACACATCATCCTTAATGCGACCACACTCAATTCCTGGGTCACACAGAGTAAATGCTGACTGTTCGACTCATCACACCTCCTTTCCTCTGCTAAGTGGCCCTCTGGAGCTGCGGCATAAATGCTGAGCCCAGGGCCTCAGAGAGTCAGGACTGCCCTGTGGGCACAGCGTGTAACACACACCAGAAAATGCCCAGAGACACACAGCTAACGCAGCCATCACAGAGCACGAGAAGGCGTGCCTCCCGCTGTGACATCTCTCCAAAAGCCATCTGACTACAGCAGCTCACGTGACTTTGTTCTTAGAGTTACATTTTAACTGACAAAGTTTAACAACAACTATGACTTATAGCCTTCTAAAATTGGCAGCAGAGAAATGAACTGAGGAAGTAATGGAAAAAAACACAAGCCACTCCAAATCAGGCTCTGCTTCTGTTGTTTCTGAGTGTGTGTGTGTGTGTGTGTGTGTGTTATGTGTATGTGTGTTATGTGTGTTACGTGTGCATGTGTCATGTGTGTGTTATGTATTTGTGTTGTTTTGTGTGTGCATGTGTTGTGTGTGTTGCTTGTATATTATGTATGTGCGTGTGTACTATGTATGTGTGTGTGCACGTGTTCTGTGTGTGTGTTGTGTTGTGTGCATGTGTGCTGTATGTGCATTATGTGTATGTATGTATATTATGTGCTGTGTGTATGTGTGTGTTGTGTGTGTTGTGTATGAGTATGTATGTTACATATGTGTGTGATGTGTGTATGTGTGTTGTTTGTGTGCTATGTTATGTGTGTATGAGCATGTTATATGTGTGGTGTATGTGTAGGTGTGTGTTATGTGCATGTGTGTGCATGTGCATTGTGTTGTGTGCTATGTGTATATGTGCATGTGTGTTGTGTGCATGTTACATGTGCGTTGTGTGCATGTATGTCAGGTGCATGTGTTGTGTGTTGTATGCATGTGCTGTGTTTTGTGTACATGTGTGTCACGTGCGTGTGTTATGTATGTGCATGTGCTGTGTTGTGTGCATGTGTTGTGTGTTGTGTGCATATATATGTCATGTGCATGTGTGTGCATGTGTTGTGTGTTGTGTGCATGTGTGGTATGTATGGTATAGTTCTGTGCACGTGTGTTGTGTCACGTGCATGTGTGTTATGTGCATGTGTGTTGTGTGTGTTTTCTAAAGGTAGAAAATATTTTCCAGCCACACTGTCCTGGCGTTCCCAAGCACATATTTATGCCAAGTGTATAAAAAGCAGCTGCAGGCGGCACTGACTGAAGGCTCGCTCTGCTGTCTGGCTTCCAGAAGGTGCTTCGGTTCTCACTCTGTCACCAGCCCTTGGATTTACCTTTCAAAACCCTCTACCTTTCTGCATTGAAGGGGACATGCCTGTGGCTCAGAGTCAACCAGACAGTGTCCACCTCTTCCTCTTCTCAGCTTTCAAAGCACACTTTTTATTTGCAGCGAGCTTGAATTACTTGTGTTGTGGCCATTTTTAGTCCATCAAAATCCTCACACAGATACAAAAGGAAAGTGTTCCAGACTCATTTACAAATATTTGGGTGCTCAGAGACGCAGAGTGATTCAGGCACAATCCGCAGCAGTTTTCTGAATTCTTTAGAACATAGGGGGCCAGGCATGCTGGCTCACACCTGTAATCCCAGCACTTTGGAAGGCCAGAAGTGGGCAGACCACCTGAGTTCGGGAATTCGAGACCAGCCTGGCAAACATGGTCAAACCCCATCTCTTTAAAAAAAAATAAAAAGTCAAAAAATTTAATTAAAAAAAAAAACATAGGGTAGAGGCCTCCGCTGAGTCCATTTAGGCCAAACTGTCTCTTCATCCGCTGGCTGTGGTTTCAGTAATATGCCCTTTTCCGTCGGCCTCAGCCTCTCCAGACCTTTCCCACATGCTCCCTTGGTCTCTCCTGCCCCAACCAGTGAGAAGCTCCAGCCTCCACTTTACCCACCTTTGGTTCATCCCCTATCCCAACACCCCAGGGAATCCCACGTGGCTGTCATCTCCTCTGCCAGTTTTCTCACTGGCCTGGGACTCCACTCGCTTCCCCTCCTCCACCACGGGCTTCATCAAGACAGTAATAACCTGCTTGGTAGCTCTCCTGGGATGACTAATTGGTTAATCTTGGGAAGGCCCTTTGAAGATGAAAAGCCAGTGTTACTCATGGGGTGGAAGGCATGCACCTGCCCCAGTCTGGGCCTGAGTCAGCAGAGAATGGCCTCCCACCGGCAAGCAGGCTGGGAGGGCCGGCCAGGGCCCTGCTCAAGGTCAAGGTTGGCCAACAGAGGGGTGTGGAGAGCACACCTGGCACCTGTCAGGGACAACCAAGATGCCTTGCGGCCGCGCTGTATGAACCATTCAGCCTGAGAACTGTGCCCTGTCAGCATTCTCGAGGTGTAATAAGCCTTCCAGTAACTCTGCCAAGAGGGCAGCACAGGTCAGGAATATCAGTCGAGACAGTATTTCCTGGTAATTGTTTGGGGAAAATACTTTTCTCATAGCAAATCCCTCCCATTTTCTCTGGAGGAAGGGAAGCCACGGGAGGTAAGTAGGGCGGAAAGCTGTGGATCCTGGGGTTTAGGGTGCAAGCTGTGGGCAGCGGGGCTCCCTTCCAGCTCATGGGTGTCCTCAGCCTGTCCCCTACTCCTCTCTCCAAGGAAAAGGAAGTGGCAGCACAAACTGGGAACCACCTAAAGAAATTAAAAATAGAACTACCCATGATCAGCAATCTTCCTTTTGGGTATATACCCAAAGAGAAAAATCACCACCTAGGAGAGGCAGCTGCATTCCATGCTCACAACAGCCCAGATAGGGAAGCAACCTAGGTGTCCAGTAACGGACAGATGAGTAAAGAAAATGGCCAGGTGTGGTGGCTCACGCCTGTAATCCCAGCACTTTGGGAGGCCGAGGACGGCGGATCACAAGGTCAAGAGATCGAGACCATCCTGACCAACATGGTGAAACCCCGTCTCTACTACAATACAAAAATTAGCCGCGTGTGGTGGTGCACGCCTGTAGTCCCAGCTATTTGGGAGGCTGAGGCAGGAGAATTGCTTGAACCCGGGAGGCGGAGGTTGCAGGGAGCCAAGATTGCGCCACTGCACTCCAGCCTGGCGCCTGGCGACAAAGCAAGACTCTGTCTCAAAAAAAAAAAGAAAAAGAAAATGTGTGCACTCAACGGACATGAGGAAAGAAAGAATGAAGGAAGAGAGGAAAGAAAGAAAGAAAGAGAGAGAGAGAAGGAAGGAAGGGAGGAGAGAGGGAGGGACGGAAGGAAGGAAGGAGAGAGGAAGGGAGGGAAGGAAGAAAGGAAGGAGAAAGAAGAAAGAGAAAGAAAGAAGGAAAGAAAGAGAGAGAAAGAAAGGAAAGAAAGAAAGAAAAGAAAAAGAGAAACTGGGCATAGTGGTTTACACTTGTAATCCCAGCACTTTGGGAGGCTAAGGCAGGCAGATCACTTAAAGCCAGGAGTTCAAGACCAGCCTGGGCAACATGGTGAAACCCCATCTCTACTAAAAACACAAAAATTATCCAGGGGTGGTGGTGCATGCCTGTAATCCCAGCTACTCAGGAGGCTGAAGTACGAGAATCTCTGGAACCCAGAAGGCAGAGGTTGCAGTGACCCAAGATCACACCACTGCACTCCAGCCTGAGCACCAGAGCAAGACTGCGTCACAAAAAATATAAAAAAGTAGAGATCCACAACATGAATGAACACGGAGGGAGGATAGTGAGGATATTATGCTGAGTGAATTAAGCCAGACACAGAAAGACAAATACTGCAGGGCCTCGCTTACAGGTGGAATCTTTCATTTAAAAAGTCGAATACACAGAGATGGAGAATACGAGTGTTACAGTGTCGGTGAGGGGGAGGAAACGGGGAGGTGAATGTGAAAGGACACAAAGTAGCAGCTGTGCAGGATGAACAAGCGGAAAGATGGAAGGTACAAGTGAAGACGCAGTGAGTTACTAACGCACTGCCATCAGCATCTTTGCTAAATGAGTAGATTGTAGCTGATTGTAGCTGCCCTCGCCACAGAGGGAAAAATAGGGAACTGGGAGAGATGACGGCTGAGTTCATTTGCTCCACTCTAGTAACTGTTTTACTAATGTACATCGACCTCGTAACATCACACTGTATACCTTAAGTATACACAATAAAATTTATTTGTTTTGTAAAAGGGCTGGGCGTGGTGGCTCACACCTGTAATCCCAACACTTTGGGAGGCCAAGGTGGGTGGATTGCTTGAGGTCAGGAGCTGGAGACCAGCCTGGCCAATGTGGTGAAAACCCATCTCTATAAAATACAAACATTAGCTGGGTGTGGTGGCAGGTGCCTGTAATGCCAGCTACTAGGGAGGCTGAGGCAGGAGAATTGCTTGAACCCAGGAGGTGGAGGTTGCCTGAACTGAGATACCACCACTGTACTCCAGCCTGGGTGACGGAGCCAGACTCTGCGTCCAAAAAAAAAAGACGGCTGGGCGCAGTGGCTCACACCTGTAATCCCAGCACTTTTGGAGGCAGAGGCAGGTGGATCACCTGAGGTCAGGAATTCGAGACCGGCCTGGCCAACATGGTGAAAACCTTCTCTACTAAAAATACAAAAATTAGCTGGGCTGGTGGTGCATGCCTATAATCCCCGCTACTCAGGAGGCTGAGGCAGGAGAATCACTTGAACCCAGGAGGCGGAGGTTGCAGTGAGCTGAGATCATGCCACTGCACTCCAGCCTGGGTGACGGAGTGAGACTCCGTTTCAAAAATGAAAATAAAAAAGAGAGGGCCAGGCACAGTAGCTCACGCCTATAATCCCAACACTTTGGGAGGCTGAGGCAGGTGGATCACCTGAGGTCAGGAATTCAACACCAGCCTGGCCAACATGGTGAAACCCCTTCTCTACTAAAAATACAAAAATTAGCTGGGCATGGTGGGACGTGCCTGTAACCCCAGCTACTCAGGAGGCTGAGGCAGGAGAATCGTTTGAACTCGGGAGGTGGAGGTTGCAGTGGTCCGAGATCATGCCATTGTACTCCGGCCTGGGTGACAAAGAAAGACTCAGTCTCCCTCCTCCACTGCCACAAAAAATAAAAATAAAAGAGGGGCCAGGTGTGGCGGTTCATGCCTGCAATCCCAGCACTTTGAGACACTGAGGTGAGAGGATCTGGCTTGAACCCAGAAGTTACCAGCCTGGACAACCTAGTGAGACCCCATCCCTACAAAAAACTAAATATTAGCCGGGTGTAATGGCATGTGCCAATCAGTAGTAAACTCCTGGCAGGAGGGCCGCTTGAGCCCAGGAGTTTAAGGTTGCAGTGAGTTATGATGGCGCCACTGCATTCCAGCCTGGGTGACAGAGCTACAGGGTGGTGGGGGTTGGGGGGGGAGAAAGAACTGAAAACCAGAAGAGGCCAAACCAAGTAGATGAAGACAAGGGTCCCTTCAGACCACGCCTCCACCCACCCTTGACCCTGAGGAGAGGGATTTAGACACAGTGGCAGCTGGGAAGCCAGGAACAGACACCTTTAAGCCTTGCAACCTAATGCCAAGATTCCGCCCGAAATACCCTGTTTCCTGCCCTCTCTGCACATTTCTTCCTTTCCTCCCAAGCACCTTTTCCCACTGCTATTTTCTTCTTTCTTCTAGAAAACAAGTCATGTGGCCAGAAGGATGCCAGGCACTTCTGCTTTCTCTTTTAGATTCCCAGGTTCTTATAAGGTTTTCCTGCCTTCTCTCCGCCTGCAGAGTGCCTGGCACCCTGGAGGCCCCAAAACAGAGAAACAGGATGGAAGGCTGGGTGCATAAGCATGGGAAAGAGGGCACAGGGGCTGGGAAATCTTTGAACCCAGCAAGGGAAAGGATGGCAGGGCAGGAGCGGGGAGCAGAGGAGCAGCAACGGGCTGTGAAGTGACTTTGTTCTGTTCGGTTTGGAAGGAGGTGGGTGGAAATGACAGTTTGGAGCCCATCAGAACAGAAGAAACTGTTTCAGGGAAGCCGTACCTTTTCTCCAGTTCTAACAGTGCCATCAAGCGGCTTGAGGAGCAGGCGCAGGGCAGCGCTTCCAGGCAGCCCCAGTTGACCCCTCGGCAGAGAAGCACGGGGCTGGGCCGAGGGGCAGCACTCAGCACCCTGCTTGTGGCAAAGGCCAGTCTTCAGCTTCCCAGAGAGGTGGCCAAACACCTTTCCCTAGAACGATCTGCAAGGAGGTGGGCAAGGTGTGTCCCCAATTGTAGGTATAATGCACAAGCACCTTATTGGATACGGGCGATCAAGTTTACAAAGTTCCCAAAAGGCACTTAGCTGGGAGGCAGTGGGACAAATGTCATTGTCCTATAAGAGGCGCCAAAGCATGTTTTCAACCTGAGACGTGGTCAGCCACCAGGGCAAGCCTGATGTTCAAAGGAAAGCAGAAGACAAAGAGGACAGAAAGATGCTGGGCAAAACTAGCTGTGGCCGGCACACCAGGAGGAAGGCTCGTAGGATCCTCCAAGCAAAACTTATTATTTCACTTACTTCACTCACTCTCTTTTTTGAATTCTGCAAATCAGAATCTATTTATCTAAGATATACAAGGCCTGGCACAGTGGCTCACGACTGTAATCCCAGCACTTTGGGAGGCCAAGGCCAGTGGATCACTTGAGGTCAGGACTTCGAGAACAGCCTGGCCAACATGGTGAAACCCCGTCTCTACTAAAAATACAAAAATTAGCTGGGCATGGTGGCACATGCTTGTAATCCCAGCTACTTGGGAAGCTGAGGCAGGAGAATCACTTGAACCCAGGAGGCAGAGGTTGCAGTGAGCCAAGATTGCGCCACTGCACTCCAGCCTGGGCAACAGAGGGAGACTCCATCTCAAATAAATAAATAAGCAAGCAAGCTGGGTGGTGGTGCACACCTATAATCCCAGCTACTCGGGAGGCTGAGGCAGGAGAATTGCTTGAACTTGGGAGGTGGAGGCTGCAGTGAGCTGATATCACGCCACTGTCCTTCAGCTTGACCGACGGAGCAAGACTTCATCTCAAAATAAAGAAACATGTTGAAATGCCACATGTTGAAATGCCACATGTTGAAATGATAATGTTTTAGATGTAATTTAAATATAATACTATATATGTTTTTTCTCCCTTTTAATGTGGCTATAAATTTTAAATGTGGCTACTAAATTTTAAAAATTAAAAAAAAAATAAAAAAAAGAATTAAAAAAAAAAACAAAAGACAACAAATAAAGAAACAAAAGACAACAAAAAAATTAAAAAAGAAACAAAAGACATTCTCAGCAGTTCTGTGTCTGGATAACTGCAAATGAGGAGGAGGTGGACAAGGAGGAGGGAGAACATTCCACAAGGAGTCCAGGCACCTAGGGTGGGTCCAAGCGCTGACACTAAGTGGCTGTGCACCTCTGAGGAGGTGGCCTCACTCTCTGAGCCTCCTTTTTCTCAGGCGTAAAGACAGAGGCAACAACAAGATCCACAGTTTTTTTTTTTTTTTTTTTTTTTTGAGATGCTGTCTTGCACTGTCACCCAGGCTGGAGTGCAGTGGCACGATCTCGGCTCACTGCAACCTCCACCTCCCAGGTTCAAGAATTCTCCACCATGCTCGGCTAACTTTTGTATTTTTAGTAGAGACAGGGTCTTGCCATGTTGGCCAAGCTGGTCTTGAACTCCTGACCTCAGGTGATCCGCCAGCCTTGACCTCCCAAAGTGCTGGGATTACAGGTGTGAGCCACTGTGCCGAGCCAGATCCATGGTTTTCAAAAACACAGCTCCTCAGACCCCAGGGGAAGAGAGGAGCTAACTGGGTGGACTTCGGCCCCCCTACCCGAACAACTCCTCGTTCATCCTTCTTTCAGGTTTTGCATTTAGATAAGATTGGATCTGAGCAAGGTGTTCTGCAGCATTGTAAGCGCTTTTGGAGGGATCTGCCCTGCCATGGCCGTCACAACTGTGAGAGAGTTGAGTTGACGGGCATGGGGGACAGTTTCTACCTAACACCATGTTCATACTTCATGACCCCAAGCCCAGACTTCTGTTGATTTTATAAGAGATGGACACCTGCCCCAGAGTAGTGAATCTGACTTCTGATTCTCACTTCCTAGAATTTGAAATTAAGTCTTATTGGGTTCAAGTCAGTCTCCATTACAGGCTGAACAAGAGCATGTTGTACAGCGGACAGTGAGGCGGCCGCTGGGGCAGCTGTCTTGGACTGCCGGATGGCGCAGCCGCAGCACCAGCCCTGCTCTCCCGGCTGCGCTCTGCTGTGGGGGCAGCTTATTCTCCTGCAAATTTCCCCCACTTTCCTTATGCTGATTTTAAAGGGTCTCGTTTAAAAGCTTAAAAACTACTAGACAAAATAATCTGGCCGGATGTGGTGGCTCATGCCTGTAATCCCAGCACTTTGGGAGGCCGAGGTGGACAGATAGCCTGAGGTCAGGAGTTCAAGACCAGCCTGGGCAGCATAGTGAAACCCTGTCTCTACCAAAAATACAAAAATTAGCTGGGCATGGTGGCATGCACCTGTAATCTCAGCTACTCGGGAAGCTGAGGTAGGAGGATAGCTAGAGTCCGGAAGGCTCAGGTTGCAGTGAGCCTTGATCAGGTCACTGCACTCCAACCTGGGTGACAGTGAAACCCTGTCTCAAAAAAAAAAAAAAAAAAAACAGAAAAAAATTAAACCGAAAATAAAATGTTCAATACAGCATAGCATATGACTCAGTAAATATTCAAAACTGTTTATAAATTATTCATGCTTTCCTGTTGCTATAAAATTAATTTTCAGAAACATCTTGGACTATACCTTCCAATAATACTATAAACTTTAATTTCAAAAATATTTTATTATTCATATCTACTTGGACTATACCTACCAATAACATCTAGTGCTTTTCTTGAAATTTATTTGTCCTAGGCCAGGCTCAGTGGCTCACGCCTATGATCCCAGCACTTTTAGAGGCCAAGGCAGGTGGATCACCTGAGGTTGGGAGTTCAAGACCAGCCTGACCAACATGGAGAAACCCCATCTCTACTAAAAATACAAAATTAGCCGGGCATGGTGGCGTATGCCTGTAATCCCAGCTACTAGGGAGGCTGAGACAGGAGAATCACTTGAACCCAGGAGGCAGAGGTTGCAGTGAGCTGAGATTGTGCCATTATACTCCAGCCTGGGCAACAAGAGCGAAACTCCATCTCAAAAAAAAAAAGAAATTTATTTGTCCTGAAAACTTCCATCTAAGGACTTACATATTTATAGATAGGCTAATTCACTCATTTTTCCACTTAATCTTTTTTTTTTTTTTTTAAGACAGAGTCTCATTCTGTTGCACAGGCTGGAGTGCAGTGGTATGATCTCAGCTCACTGCAACCACCGCCTCCCAGGTTCAAGAAATTCTCCTGCCTCACCCTCCCGAGTAGCCAAGATTACAGGCAAGCACCACCACGCCCAACTAATTTTTGTATTTTTAGTAGAGTCAGGGTTTCACCATGTTGGTCAGGCTGGTCTCAAACTCCTGATCTCGTGATCCTCCCACCTTGGCCTCCCAAAGTGATGGGATTACAGGTGTGAGCCACCGTGCCCAGCTTCATTTTTTATTTTTTTTAGATGCTCTGAGATTTACCAAAGAAACAGATGGCAAAAATCCCTTCACTAAGAGCTTCCAGGGTAGAATTTGAAGAAATGATAATTTTAAGTGTGTATTTCCTAAATTAAATTTCTTAGATTTGAGGACACCTGAGTTCCCCCAGTAACAGATCAAAGACTCACATATTCTCAGTATGAGAAAAGGCCTCCAAATTTGCATTCATCACACTTTGGGTCACAGCCCAGTAGTGGGCCATGAAATCAATTTAATGGATCAGAACCAGCATTTTAGATTATTATTATTATTCTTCTTTTTGAGACAGAGTCTTGCTCTGTCACCCAGGCTGGCATGCAGTGGCGGTGCAATCTTGGCTCACTGCAACCTCCACCTCCTGGGTTCAAGCGATTCTCCTGCCTCAGTCTCCCAAGTAGCTGGAATTACTGGTGCCCACCACCACACCCAGCTAATTTTTGTATTTTTGTAGAGACAGGGTTTTGCCAGGTGGCCAGACTGGTCTCAAACTCCTGACCTCAACTGATCCCCCCCACCTCAGCCTCCCAAAGTGCTGGGATTACAGGTGTGAGCCACCGCGCCTAGCCTAAAATTTTTTTTTAATTAGAATATTTCACATGCAATAAAACTAAGTATTGTTTTGTAAAAACAGATATCAGCCCTGTAAGTGTGTGTGCTAAGTAAAGCTGTTCAAACGTGTCCCTCGGCCAGGCAGGTGACTCACACCTGTAATCTTAACACTTTGGGAGGCTGAGGCAGGAGAATCACTTGAGCCTGGGGGCTTGCGACCAGCCTGGGCAACATAGTGAGACCTCAACTCTACAAAAAGAAATTTGTTTTTCTTTGAGACCGAGTCTCGCTCTGTCACCCAGGTTGAAGTGCAGTGGCGCAATCTCGGCTCACTGCAACCTCTGCCTCCTGGGTTCAAGTGGTTCTCCTGCCTCAGCCTCCCCAGTAGCTGGGACTACAGGCGTGCACCACCATGCCTAGCTAATTTTTGTATTTTTAGTGGAGACAGGGCTTCACCATTTAGCCAGGCTGGTCTCAAACTTCTGACCTCATGATCTGCCCTCCTTGGCCTCCCAAAGCGCTGGGTTTACAGGCGTGAGCCACCTTGCCCAGCCAAGAAAATTTTTAATTAGCCACGGGTGATATTGCGCGCCTATAATCCCAGCTACTTGGGAGATCAAGGTGGGAGGATGACTTGAGCCTGGGAGATTAAGTCTGCAGTGGGCCATGATTGCGCCATTGCACTCCAGCCTAGGTGACGAAGTGATACTTTATCTCGAAAAAAATTGAAATTAAAATTTATAAACCACAAAAACATACCTCTCACTGCAGATGTCAGTCAAAACAGCCTGCCAAGGCTCTCACACAACCATTTGCCCCGCTCCTTCTGTTTCTCACTCCTCAACCCAACACAGCACACACGCACACAGACGCACCCCAGGACGCCTGCACGTCATTGTGTGTGCCTGAGATTTCAGCAGCAGGCTGGACACTGGCAGGACGGTAGGAAAGTCTAAGTCTGACCCATCATGGCTTCCTCTCCTCAGAGTACTGCTCTGCCCTGGGCCCTTCCTGCCACATTTGACTTCCAATACACATCAAGGTCCTTTATCAAGGACCCACTGTCTGATTTGCCAGAGGATTCTGAGGAACAGGGAGTACTGCTATCCCAGCCAGACCTGGCTTTTGTTTTACTGGGTTCTGAGTTTCTTGGGGACAGTGGGTGAGGGGTGCTGGTGGCTGGTAGATCAGTTAAGTACGGGAAGCCGGCTGTGAAACCCCTGGTCACTTTCGGTCAAGCTAGTCCTGGACCTAGAGCTGGAGGCTGGGGCTGTCCAGCAGCCTGAAGGCACAAGGGGTTCAGAGAGTCCTCAGTCATTGCCATCCTTAACCCCAAACAGTACAGCAGCAGTCTCGGTCAGCTCTGGCCATGTGTATGAGATAGCAGAGAACCTAGCTGAAATACGATTTTTTTTGTTTTCAGGACACAAAATAATCATTGTACCCAATCTTTTTTCTTCATTCACATGACTGAACCACAAGATTGCTTTTGGCATCGTGTAGAGTCAAGCTCTGTGTTCAGAGCACGGAGCAAGGAACAGCAGCACCAGACTCCCCTGGGAGGCTGTGAAAGGCAGAATCCCAGGTCCAGTCTAGACCTAAGGATTCAGAATCTGCATCTTAGCAAGACTCCCCAGGACATTTATGCACATTTTAAAGTTTGAGGCGCAGTGACATAGACCCGTGATTCGGAAATGCTAGCTCAGCTCAGTGAGGTGGCTCATGTCTGTAATCCCGGCACTTTGGGAGGCCAAGATGGGAGGATTGCTTGAGGCCAGGAGTTCAAGACCAGCCTGGTCAACATAGTGAGATCCCATCTCTACAAACAACTTAAAAAATAGCTGGGTGTGTGACCAAGCGTGATGGCTCATGCCTGTAATCCCAGCACGTTGGGAGGCTGAGGCGAGCAGACCACAAGGTCAGGAGATTGAAACCATCCTGGCTAACACGGTGAAACCCCGTCTCTACTAAAAATCCAAAAACTTAGCCGGGCGCGGTGGCACGCACCTGTAGTCCCAGCTACCCAGGAGGCTGAGGCAGGAGAATTGCTTGAATCCAAGAGGCAGAAGTTGCAGTGAGCTGAGATCACACTACTGCGCTCCAGCCTGGGCAACAGAGTGAGACTCTGTCTCAAAAAAAAAAAATTAGCTGGGTATGGTGGTGCATGCCTGTAGTCCTAGCTACTCGGGAGGCTGAGGCACAAGGATCACTAGTGCCCAGCAGTTTGAGGCTGCAGTGAGATGATGGCACCACTGCACCCCAGCCTGGCAACACAGTGAGACCCTATCTCTAAAAATAAATAAATAATAAATGAAGCCGGGCATAGTGGCTCACGTCTGTAATCCCAGCACTTTGGGAGGTCAAGGTGGGGAGATCATGAGGTCAGGAGTTCGAGACCAGTCTGGCCAACATAGTGAAACTCCATCTCGACTAAAAAAAGATTAAAAATAAAATAAATAAATAATAAAGGAAACGCTAGCTTGCTACCAGTGGCTGGGCCTTGGCCACGTTTTCATCCCTCCGCAGTGAAACCGTCAGCATGAGATCCGTCCTTTCCTGGCAAGCGCTGTCTTCACTCCGATTTTATGCTCTTCCTCCTACTTTTCTGGCGTTGAAATGTGCTTTGTTGTGGGACATGAGAACGCCTGTGATTGTAGGCGTCGTTTTGTTTGGTTTTGCTTGTGTCTTCACAAGGCGAAATAAAACTTGGTTACCTATGTCTACCCTGTTCTTTCCGTTTTCTAGCCTACGAGTCCAAAAGTCTGGGAACAACTAGTAAAAATGAAGTCAGCAGGGTGTCTTGCCGATTCCTGTGCGGCTAATGCAGAATTGGACTGTGGTGTCCCACAGAAGATTTGGAGAACAGCCGTGTTTGCACCATTGTTCAGACTGTTGGAAACTAGGAGGTGCCCACTCTGTGAAGAGTACCATGCAGAGCTTAGAAAGAGGCCCAGAAAGGCAGCGGCACAGCTGGAAGGCGGCACGCCAGACGCCAGCAGGCTCCCAGCGGCCTGCAAGAGTGCTGCAGGCTTGCAAAAATAGCCCCTGTGGCCAAAGCCAACTGGATATGGATCTTAATGAAAACAGCACTTCAGTCAGCATAAGAACTCTAGGAAGACAGCCCAGGCACAGTGGCTCACACCTGTAATCCCAGCACTTTGGGAGTTCAAGACCAGCATGGCCAACATGGCGAAACACCATCTCTACTAAAAATACAAAAATGAGGCCAGACGTGGTGAGTCACACCTGTAATCACAGTACTTTGAGAGGAGAGGGGAATCACCTGAGGTCAGGAGTTCAAGATCAGCCTGGCCAACATGGTGAAAACCCGTCTGTACTAAACATACAAAAATTGGCCAGGTGCAGTGGCTCAGGCCTATAATCCCGGCACTATGGGAGGCCGAGGCAGGTGGATCGTGAGGTCAAGATATTGAGACCATCCTAGCCAACGTGATGAAACCTTGTCTCTACTAAAAAAAATTAGCTGGGAAGGGTGGCACACGCCTGTAGTCCCAGCTACTCAGGAGGCTGACACAAGAGAACCGCTTGAGCCTGGGAGGTGGAAGTTGCCATGAGCCGAGATCACAGCTTTGCACTCCAGCCTGGTGACAGAGTGTGACTCCGTCTCAAAACAAACAAACAAAAATTAACCGGGCATGGTGGCGGGTGCCTGTAATCCCAGCTACTTGGGAGGCTGAGGCAGGAGAATCGCTTGAACCCTGGAGTCAGAGGTTGCAGTGAGCCGAGACTGCACCACTGCACTACAGCCTGGGGAAGGAAAGACTCCATCTCAAAAAAAAAAAAAAAAAAACAACTGTAGGAAGACAGACCTCATGGCTGGACACCCAACATCCAGACACATCAAGGTTTGTCTTCTCTGACATCCTCTCCTGAAAACTAGAGAACCTGACCGGGTGCTGTGGCTCGGGCCTGTAATCCCAGCACTTTGGGAGACCAAGGCAGGTAGATCACGAGGTCAGGAGTTCAAAAGCAGCCTGGCCAACATAGTGAAATCCCATTTCTACTAAAAATACAAAAATTATCTGGCTGTGGTGGTGCGCGCCTGTAGTCCCAGCTACTTGGGAGGCTGAGGCAGAAGAATCACTTGACCCAGGAGGCGCAGGTTGCAGTGAGCCAAGACCGTGCCATTGTACTCCAGCCTGGGCAATAGAGTGAGACTCCGTCTCAAAAAAAAAAAAAAAAAAAAAGGGCTGGGCGCGGTGGCTCACGCCTGTAATCCTAGCACTTTGGGAGGCCGAGGTGGGTGGATCACCTGAGGTCAGAAGTTCAAGACCAGCCTGGCCATCATGGTGAAACCCCATCTTTAAAAAAAAAAAAAAAAGGAATGAAAAGAAAACTAGAGAACCTGTCACAAGCAGACCTGTCTCCAAGCGGAAGAAACCATGCAATGCAGGAAAGAGGGGTGGTTTCCTAAATAAATGGGGTGGCTGACGTGAGTGTGGGGATCCCAGAACCAGGACCTGGTGCAGCGGGAGTGGAGGAAGGCCGGGCAGCCAGCAGCCACGGGCCCTGGGCGGGCCGCAGAGGAACGGGAGCATCCTTCGTGCTCAGCTCACATCCCCAGGCCCAGCTCAGTGGCTCAGCTCCCCCTGCAAGGCGAGAGGCCCCATCCCCAGCGTCCTGGGATTCTCAGCATTCCAGTCCCGGCATATAACAATGGCAGTGTTTGTGGCATTTCAGAACAAGCTTGGAAACTTTCAAATGTCAGAATGAATGATGTGGAAAGCTTCTGGGAGACATGGAGGAGAGGCAGAAGCCAAGCTGGGAAAATGGCAAGGCAGGGAGGCCAGAGGGAACACTGCTTAACACGTCCGGGTCTCCAAGGCTTTTCATAAAGGGATCCTCAGAAGCAGAAAAACATCTTGAGCTGTCAGAGAAGCAGTGATGTGGCAAAAATGTGAAGATTTACTGCCGTCCCAGCGGGGACAGCTGGAGCACGTGTTACTGATTTTATCAAGGACCCACTGTCTGATTCACCAGAGGATTCTGAGGAACAGGGAGCACTGCTATGCCAGCCAGACCTGAGCGTCGAAGATACACACAGCTCTGACTTGCTAAGAGGAGGCCCCTGTAACCAGCAGGCTCCCCACACTGAAGACCAGACGCCACTCCATTCCCATGGTCCACATGGCCCCTACCGGGGAGACTGTGTTGCACAATCGTCCACAATTTCAGAAACTCTGTGAGAAGGTGCCCACTCTGTGAGAAGCCTTAGGGAGAGCTTAGGAATAGACACAGACAGGCAGCAGGACAGCTCAAAGGCGGCGTTCCAGATGTCACTTCATTGGGGGACAATGACAATGGTGTGCCCCACGGCAGGAAGTCAGGGCTGGGCACCCCACCTCCCTGACCACAGTCTCCTCACCTGTGAATGTCAGATGAGGGCTGGATAATGGTGCTGTCTCCCTTGAATGGCAAGATTCTGTGATTCTCAGAAAGAAGAATTCTGGGTCGCCCTCAATCCAGGTTAGGCCTCCATGTCTGGCATGGAGTCAGAGTCTGTCGAAGGAATGGGTAGACGAGGTGGGCACAGGCCCCTGCCCTAGGGCCGAGACTCAGCCCTGTCCCAGACCTGCCCCCCAGGGTGGAGAGGTCTCTAAAGAGAGACGCGGTGAGGCGAGGTGGCTCACACCTGTAATCCCAGCACTTTGGGAGGCCGAGGTGGTGGATCACCTGATGTCAGGAGTTCAAGACCACCCTGACCAATATGGTGAAACCCCATCCCTACTAAAAATACAAAAATTAGCTGGGCATGGTGGCACATGCCTGTTATCCCAGCTACTCAGGAAGCCAAGGCAAGAGAATGGCTTGAACCTGGGAGGCGGAGGTTGCAGTGAGCCAAGATCGCGCTATTGCACTCCAGCCTGGGTGACAAACGCCAAGACTCCGTCACAAACAGACAAACAAAAAGACATGCGATACAGGCACAGTAGCTCACACCTGTAATCCCAGCACTTCAGAGGTCAAGGTGGGAGGACTGTTTGAAGCCAGGAGTTCAAGACAAGCCTGGACAACATAGCAAGATCTCATCTCTACAAAAAATCTAAAAATTAGCAGGGCATGGTGGTGCATGCCTGTAATCCCAGCTACTCCAGAGGCTGAGGTGGGAGGATCACTTGCGCCCAGGAGTTGTATGTTGTAACAATCTATGATGGCGCCCCTGCCCTCCAGCCTGGGTAACAGAGCAAGACCCTATCTCAAAAGAGAAAGAAAGAGAGAACCCATAAGCTCACAAGGAAAGCCCCCTGCCTTCTCCCACCCACCACAACCACCTGCTTGGGGAGCAGGGGAGGGGATGTATGAGGACCGGGACTGGGAACCAGGCAGACGTCGGTCTGCTCCATGCCCATTTCTGCTGGGGATTTTCGTTTGTTTGTTTTTTGAGATGGGGTCTCGCTCTGTCATCCAGGCTGGAGTGCAGTGGTATGATCTTGGCTCACCGCAACCTCTGCCTCCCAGGTTCAAGCAATTCTCCTGCCTCAGCCTCCCAAGTAGCTGGGGCTACAAGTGTGAGTCACCATGCCTGGCTAATTTTTATATTTTTAGTAGAGACGGGGTTTCGCTATGTTGGCCAGGCTGGTCTCAAACTCCTGGCCTCAAGTGATCCACCTGCCTTGGCCTCCCAGAGTGCTGGGATTACAAGCCTGAGCCACCACACCTGGCCCCACTTCTGTTAATGACCTCAGCCCTCTGAGCCAGTTGCCACATCCGTGCGAAACGAGACCACCACCTAGAAAGGCTTAGAAGGGTTAGAGGTGACTGGCCGGGCGTGGTGGTTCATGCCTGTAAATCCAGGACTTTGGGAGGCCAAGGCAAGCGGATCACCTGAGGTCTGGAGTTTGAGACCAGCCTGGCTAACACGGTGAAATCCTGTCTCTACTAAAAATACAAAATTATCTGGGCGTGGTGGGGCATGCCTGTAGTCCCAGCTACTCGGGAGGCTGAAGCAGGAGAATTGCTTGAACCCAGGAGGAGGAGGTTACAATGAGCTGAGATTGCGCCATTGCACTCCAGCCTGGGCAACAAGAGTGAAACTCCATCTCAAAAAAAAAAAAAAGGTTAGAGGTGACTTAGGTAACAGCACTCAGCACCTAGCACACGGTAGGCTCACAAGGAGTGGTCATTACTATTGGCTTACAGTGGCTTCCCCCAGAAAAGTCAACCCCCCCCAGAAGGAGCACCCGAGTCTCCGGGCCACTCCCTGAGCACCTGTGAGCTCAGCAGGACCGTGCTGACCGGAGTCCCATGGGGGAGCAGGGAAAAGCTGGTGGTCCGAACAGGGCAGGAGGCCCAGACACCAGAGGTGCAGGAACCTAAAGGCCTCCCCCCTGCTTCCTCCTTTTCAATTCTCCCCCAGAGTGAGGGGTGAGAGGTCAGGTCCGGGGCAGCAGGAAGCAAGCAGGGCTCCGGCCACACCCCCACCCTTACCTTGATCACCGGCGGGACGTCCCCAGTCCTTCCCCGCGAGGCAGCCCTCCGGAGCTGCACAAGTGTCTCGCTGGGGCTTCCAAGTGCAGAGCCTGATCTTTGAAGAACCACTGCCACACCCTGGCAAATGCAAGGAAGTCATTCCGGGTGCTGTGGCCTGGGGACCGGCACTAATTGTCCTAGGGAGCAATCCGAATGCAAGCAGGGGAGAGGAGGCCCCAGCAGGCTGGATGCTGCTACAGGAAGCGACCGTCACCCCTCTGTGTCCAGAGCCCACTTCATGCCTGGAACGCAGTGGCCCTCCCTACAGGCCCCCATGCTCTTAGCATCGACAGTGGCCCTCCCCCGCAGCCCCGGCTGCTCGCACCCGTAGCTCCTGAGCTGCTTGCTTTTCTTATGGCCCTGCTCTCACCTGACTGTAATCTGCATGTATTACCTGTCTCCAGCCGGTCTGTGAGCTCCACGAGGGGGAAGCCACCTGCTGTGCGGTCTTTGCATCTGTGGCAATGCCTTATGCATAAACAAGCCTTCACTAAATGTTTGTTGAGTGAACAAAACAGCGACTGGTGCACATGAATATGGAGGTCTACTAATATGTGCTTCGGGAATTAAACCGGTGATGATAGCGATGAAAGGGAAGCAGGGAGGCTAGGACAGTGCAGTGCCTGCGCTAGGCACTAGATGGCGCCCAAACACACCACGAAGGTGCTGCGAGCCACGCCGAGCAGGTCGTGTTTTTGGTAGAGGGGTTTGTTTCCTAGGAGATTGGAGCCGTTGATCTATGAGGGCCCCTTGACTGAAAGTCTAAGATCTGGCACAAATGAGCCAGGGTCAGCGGGACTTGCTGTGTTAGTCAGAGTTCTCCAGGGAAACAGAACCAACAGGATGTGTGAAGAGAGAGGAAGAGATTCACTTTGAGGAGTGGGCTCATGTGATTGTGGAGGCTGGCAGGTCCTAAATCCACAGGAGGCCAGCAGGGTGAGACCCAGGAGAGCGGAAGGCGCAGAGAAGCCTCCTGGCTTAGGAAGGCCAGTCTTTTTGTTCTAGTCAGACCTCCAGCTGATTGGATGAGGCCCACCGACATTAGGGAGGGCCTCTGCTTTACTCGGAGTTCACCAATGTTTTGGGATTTTTTTTTTTTTTTTAATATAAAATGAGGCTGGGCGCCACGGCTCATGCCTGTAATCCCAGCACTTTGGGAAGCCGAGGCAGGCAGATCACGAGGTCAGGAGTTCAAGACCCGCCTGACCAACATGATGAAACTCAGTCTCTACTAAAAATACAAAAAGCCAAGCTTGGTGGCGGGTGCCCATAATCCCAGCTACTCAGGCGGCTGAGGCAGGAGAATCACTTGAACCCGGGAGGTGGAAATTGCAGTGAGCCGAGATCGTGCCACTGAACTCCAGCAGGGGCAATAGAGCAAGACTCCATCTCAAAATATAAATATATGTATAAAATAAGGTCCTACTATATTGCTCAGGCTTGAGTGCAGTGGCACAATCATAGTTCAATGCAGCCTCAAATTCTTGGCCTCAAGCAATCCTCCCACCTCAGCTTCCCAAGTAGCCAGGATTACAGGTGTGCACCGCCATGCCTGACTGTAATGTTGATCTCATGCAAAAACACCCTCCCAGTTGACACATAAAGTTAACTGTCACACACACAGCTTGACCTGTTGTTCCAGAGAAGCTGTGATCTTTCACGGAGACCTGCATCCTCCGTCTCTCCCTCTCGCCCTCTCCGAAGAGCCCCGTAATGAGTGTGAAGTGCTGGAGCAGAGACCTGTTTCCTCCCAGATAAATCCAGAGGTTCATGCATCAGAATGTTTTTCCCACATGTGGCCAGGCACAGTGGCTCACTCCTGTAATCCCAGCACTTTGGAGGTGGAGGTGGGCACCACCTCTCAAACTCCTCACCTGAGGTCAGGAGTTCGAGACCAGCCTGACCACGTTGTGAAACCCCCGTCTCTATTAAAAATTAAAAAATTGGCCAGGTGTGGTGTCGCACACCTGTAATCCCCAAGGACTCCGGAGGCTAAGGCAGGAAAATCACTTGAACCCAGGAGGTGAAGGTTGCAGTGAGCCAAGATTACGCCACTGCACTCCAGCCTGGGAGATAGAGCGAGACTCCATCTCAAAAAAACAAAAAAAGGTTTTTCCCACATTCAACCCCACACGATAAAGTTCTAGTTTCAGTTTCTGAGGACAGTCTCCTAACCTGTGTTACACGTGCTCTTTGCAGAGTTTTAGTCAGTGCTTAAAAATTAGCTGATCTGGCCGGGCACGGTGGCTCACACCTGTAATCCCAGCACTTTGGGAGGCTGAGGTGGGTGTGGTGGCACGCTCCTGTAGTCCCAGCTACTCGGGAGGCTGAGGCAGGAGAATTGCTTGAACCCAGGAGGCGGATATTGCAGTGAGCCGAGGTCTCGCCACCGCACTCCAGCCTGGTGCCTGGTGACAAAGCGAGACTCTGTCTCAAAAAAAAAAAAAAAAAAAAAAAATTTAGCTGATCAGCCCTAAAGGTCTGTGAATTGACAGTAAGTAATTTAATTGGATTTGGATCTACTACTAATGAGCTCGTATGAAGGAAAGAAAAAAAAGTAATTTAATTGGTGATGAGCAAGTGAGGAGACAGAGGAAGAAATGTCAGCCTCTCTGCTGAGCACAGCTAATATCGCAGATAGGAAAGAGCTTTCAGCATATTCACTGACGAGTCGTGTTTACACTCCTGTTGCCAACTGGAAAAACATTTGCTTGTTTAAAGGAAGCTGCCTGAGTTTCACCTAATTGTTCAACCTCTGTATTGAGGGAAAGGGTGTAGACCCACACTGCACAGTTCATAAGTGACCACTTGCTAAGGCAAGGCACAAACCCGCCTTAGCTGCTAAATTATTTTTCTTTCACCATAAAATTGCAAACAGTACCGCTATCAGCAAAATCATCCATTCTTTTCCCTGTTAGTGTTTTTTAAGCAGCTATTCTCAGGAAAAACAAAACCAAACCTTTAATTTGTGTTTAGATATCAACAGTTAGCATCATAAAAACCTTTGATTAAAGCAAAATTAGCCCATTGTTAATAGACTCACAAAAACCATTGGGGTAAAAACTGCTTAATTCTGGCCGGGCGCAGCGGCTCCTTCCTGTAATCCCAGCACTTTGGGAGACAGAGGCGGGTGGGTCGCCTGAGATCTGGAGTTTGAGACCAGACTGACCAACATAGTGAAACCCCATCTCTACTAATAATACAAAAAATTAGCTGGGCGTGGTGGTGGGTGCCTGTAATCTCAGCTACTTGGGAGGCTGAGGCAGGAGAATCACTTGAACCCGGGAGGCGGAGGTTGCAGTGAGCTGAGATCGCGCCACTGCACTCCAGCCTGGACAACAAGAGCAAACCTCCATCTCAAAAAAAAAATTGCTTAATCCATTGAGTTACTCTCTACTTTGCAGTCCAGTTTTTTAAATGAGGTTTCTAAATAGACAACATGAGTGGTGACCTGCTGGTGTTTCCAGCAAGCCATGGCAACCTGTCCCTTGGTCCATCTAGGAGAGAAGAGGGGGACAGGGACAAGGCAGCAGAAAGGAAGTTCTCCAAAGTGGAGGCGCCCTCTGGTGCCAGACAGCCTGGGCAGGTTCTTTACTCTTTTTAGTTTTTGTTTTTGTTTGAGATGGAGTCTCACTTTTGACACCGAGGCTGGACTATAGTGGTGCAATCTGGGCTCACTTCGACCTCCACTTCCCGAGTTCAAGTGATTCCTCTG
Organism: Ateles fusciceps; assembly: GCA_036589455.1. Taxonomy (NCBI): domain Eukaryota; kingdom Metazoa; phylum Chordata; class Mammalia; order Primates; family Atelidae; genus Ateles; species Ateles fusciceps. The sequence continues at coordinate 5,614,873 of JAZHEH010002229.1, forward strand.
CCCCAACCTCCTGAGCAGCTGGGATTACAGGCACGGGCCACCACACCTGGCTAATTTTTGTACTTTTAGTAGAGATGGGGAATGTTGGCCAGGCTGGTCTTGAACTCCTGGCCTCAGGTGATCCACTCACCTCAGCCTCCCAAAGTGCTGGGATTACAGTACAGGCGTGAGCCACTGCAACTGGCCTTTTTTTTTTTCCTCCCACCTTTTATGGCTTTATTTAAACACAAATAAAATGTGCACAGGGCTGCCCATTCATCTTCTTGGCCGAGCAGCCCAGCATTGGGACCGCGGACTCTGACAGCAGCGGGGCTGCTCTTCCCACAGTAGCTTTGCGGTTCTGGGAGGGAGCAGGACACACGGTCCCCGCATAGTTAGATTGGCTGCACATCAGCAGCACCTCCAGCTCCTTGACGTAGTGGACCAGGGAACGGTTCTAACTGGAGCCGGATGAAGTTTCTGGTCCTCTTTGGATGCTCCTGGATTCCATGAGGGTCTGAGGGAGTCATAATGCGGAGTAGAAGATAAATGCCACCTCCACAGGCAGAGCCAAGAAAACAGGGTTTTGTTTTCTGGGGTTTTGTGTTGTTGGTTAAGGCAGGATCTCACTCTGTCGCCCAGGTTATGCAATCATAGCTCACCGTCACCTCAAATTCCCGGCTCAAGCCATCCTCCTGCTCCAGTCTCTCCAGTAGCTGGGACTACGGGCACATGCCACCATGCCCAGCTAATAGTTTTTAAAAATTTTTTTGTAGAGATGGGGTCTCACTTTGTTGCCCAGGCTGGTCTTGAACTCCTGGTCTCAAGGGATCCTCCCACCTTAACCTCCCAAAGTACTGGGATTACAAGCATGGGCCACCACACCTGGCCTGTTGTTGTTGTTTAGTATACTTCTTATTTCTACCTCTGCCAATAGTTTTGGGGGGTTTTATTTGTTGTTTTTTAGAGGCAGAGTCTCAGTATGTCCTGAGTAAATTCTTATAAGGTCAGACCCTATTCCCCAATGAAAGACTGAAATAATTGCCAGGTGCGGTGGCTCACGCCTCTAATCTCAGCACTTTGAGAGGCCAAGGTGGGTGGATCATGAGGTCAGGAGTTCGAGACCAGCCTGGCCAACATGGTGAAATCCCGTCTCTACTAAAAATACAAAAATTATCCAGATGTGGTGGTGCACGCCTGTAATCCCAGCTACTCTGGAGGCTGAGGCAGGAGAATCATTTGAACCCAGGAGGCAGAGGCTGCAGTGAGCCAAGATCATACCACTGCACTCCAGCCTGGGTGACAGTGTGAGACTCTGTCTCAAAAAAAAAAAAAAAAAAAGACTGAAATAATTAAGGCTGCTCAATGGGAGAGGGACAGCCTGCTTCAGTGAGACACAGAGCCCCACGGACTGTGCACCTGTGGGATGAGGGCTCTCTGATGACACCAAACTCTAGGGAGGGAGGAAGGAGGAGGAAAGGAGGGAAGAGAGGGAGGGGGGATGAAACGGGAGAAAGAGAAGGAATGGCCTCTGGAACAGGAGTTGGCTTGGGTGGGTTCCAGGCACAGTGACTTTCATCCCACCACTGGCTCCATGTGGAGTGGGGACTCCAAAGCTAAATTGGGGTACTAGTCCCAACATGAGGGAGAAGGACTTTGGACAGCAAGAAACATGTGCCCAGGGGAAGCGCTCACCTGCAGAACGGGGCAGGCAGGTTTGGCAGCATGAATAATATTAGTGTCATTCTCCTTTCATTTTTTATCCGTTTGGTTTTTGGTTTGGTTTGGTTTCTTTTAAGACAGAGTCTTGCTGTGTCACCCGGGCTGGAGTGCAGTGGTGCAATCCTAGCTCCCTGCAGCCTGGAACTTCTGGGCTCCATTGATCCTCCAGTCTCAGCCTCCCAAGTAGTTTGGACTACAGGTTCATGCCACCAAACTTGGCTAATTTTTTCAATTTTTTTTTTTTTTTTTTGAGACGGAGTCTCACTCTTTGGCCAGGCTGGAGCACAGTGACTCGATCTCGGCTCACTGCAACCTCTGCCTCCTGGATTCAAGACCAGCCTGACAAATATGGTGAAACCCCATCTCTACTAAAATTACAAAAATTAGCCGGGAATGGTGGTGTGCGCCTGTAGTCCCAGCTACTCAGGAGGTTGAGGCAGGAGAATCGCTTGAACCTAGGAGGTGAAGGTTGCAATGAGCCGAGATCACGCCACTGCACTCCAGCCTGGGCAACAGAATGAGCCTCTGTCAAAAGAAAGAGCGAGAGAGAGAGAGGAGGAGGGAGGGAAGAAAGGAAGAAAGGAAGGAAGGAAGGAAGGAAGGAAGGAAGGAAATATTAAAAAGAAAAGAAAAAAGTAGGAGTAGAAAACAGCCTCTACTGAGACTTGGAATCATAGGAAATTTTTTCAGAGGTGTTGATTCTTCCTGTTTAATCCTGTTGGGTTAGCATTCTGTGAACAAGTCTTTCCCCTTTGCCTTGGCTGCCAGGAAGCTTGGAGCTAAATTCTGGGTTAATTATAGCAGTTTTCCTTAGCCTTTCCTTTCTTTTCTCCTCCCTGCATTACTGCAAATCCTTTCTGGAAGTAAGTAGGAAGACTGAACATTTGTGATTTTCTTGCTACCTATCTATTCCCCCCTGTTTTGACAACTGGACACCAAATTCCCTCCAGGAAACTATCCTTCTCCTACTCTTAGCCCATGTGCTTGGGACAGAGGGTTCCAACTCCATCTCAGGAGTGACACATGTGACACAGGCGTGAGTCAAGCAGTTATGCCAGCTCCCTTGCCACAGTGCTTGATTTTTAGGTGGATATATGAGCCAACTGGAGCCAAAGAGATGCAAAGAACAGTTGGCCAGGAATCACGGGATAGAAACTGCTCCCCACCAGACTCGACATTGAAAGGATGTGAGGCTGAAGCTACTACAGCTGTGTGGGGACCAGGGGAAAGCATCTGCCCAAAAATACAGCCCAACCAAGAGGTGAGACCTGCGGGATGAAGAGAGAGAAGGAAACCAGGTCCATGTTCATCACTGGGACCCCCAGGTCCAGCCGTACCTGAAGCCCACCCTGCTGTCAAACAACAAAGTCCCTTCTGCTTCAGTTCGCCTGGGTCTACAAGCATAGACAAAACACCTTACTTTGCTTTCTCTTACTCTATGAAGAGTACGTGGTTATGGCCGAATATGTAAAAAATACAGGAAAAGTAGAAGTAAGGAGAATCCACCCATAACCCCATAAGCTAGAGATAATGATCAAAATGAACTTATTGTTCCTAAAATTTACTTTGAAGACATGGAAAAAAAAAAAAAACACCATTCGTGAGCACCTTCGAGCATGTCAGTAACCCAAAATCAGATCCCTTCACAAATGTCTCCACTGAAGCCGCACGACGGGAGAGTTTGTAGCTCATTTCCGTTTAGCTGTAGAGAGTAATTCTAGCAGACTTTGACTTAGATTTAAGGATTATTTTTTTTTCTCCTCCCACATTCAAAAGCCATAAATCTGTACTCCAGGAAGCCAGCGGCATAGTACAAGGAGACACTCCCTATTCTGGGCTTGGCCCAGAATCAAACACCTTTTTGCTAGAACAGCTGAGCTGGCTGAGTGAGCCGCCTGTCTCAGGGGAGCAGCTGGCATTTCAGGCATGCCCTTGATCTTTCAGAAGCCACCGAAAGAGCCGCATGGAGGCAGTGCCATTCCCACCAGGCTGCTGGTGATGCTTTCTTGCCTGGAGTCTGGAGAAGTGACCGAGCCGGCATGAGCCGTAGGGACCTGATCTGCCAGCAGTCCCTGGGGCTCCAGCTGGGTGGGCAGCCATGGTGGGACAGGTGGCTTCCAACCAACAGCACTTTTTATTTGATTGTATTTTTTAATTTTTATTTATTTATGTATTTATTTTGAGAGGGATTCTTGCTCTGTCGCCAGGCTGGAATGCAGTGGCATGATCTTGGCTCACTGCCGCCTCCGCCTAACAGGTTCAAGCAATTCCCCTGCCTTGGCCTCCCGAGTAGCTGGGACTACAGGCATGCATCACCACGCCCAGATAATTTTTTGTATTTTAGTAGAGACAGATGTTCACCGTGTTGGCCAGGCTGGTCTCGATCTCCTGACCTCGTTATCCACCCGCCTCAGCCTCCCAAAGTGCTGGGATTACAAGCGTGAGCCACCGCACTCGGCCTAAAATGGTTATTTTAATTCATAATCACAATTGAGACATAATCATGTAGAATCACAATGAAAAATAATACAATTAATGTGATTTTCAACATTGTCTAATACCCAGGCACATTTAAATTTCCCCACATAGGCTGGGCACAGTGACCCCACGCCTGTAATCCCAATACTCTGGGAACCAATCCCGGAATTCAGCACTGTAGAGGCTATTGGCTTCCTGGGGGAAAAGCAGCCCCAGTGAATGGGTGGAATAAAAGTTGGATAAAATTGGTCACAGAAGAAAGAGAGAAGTAGAGAGAGCAAGCATGGACAGTAGAGACATTTTGCTCCGTAAGTGAGGAGAGAAATCAGTGCTGCCTGCAGGGGAGGTGGGGTCAAGCGAGTTTTTTTTTTTATTTGAGCTGGAAGTCTTGCTCTGTCGCCCAGGCTGGAGTGCAATGGTGGGATCTCACCTCACCACAACCTCCGCCTCCCAGGTTCAAGCAATTCTCCTGCCTCAGCCTCCCAAGTAGCTGGGATTACAGGCATGCGCCACCCTGCCCAGCTAATTTTGTATTTTTAGTAGAGACGGGTTTTCTCCATGTTGATCGGATGGTCTCGAACTCCCGACTTCAGGCGATCTGCTTGCCTCGGCCTCCCAAAGTGCTGGGATTACAGGCATGAGTCACCGTGCCAGGCTGAGGCCTCTTTTAAGATAGGAAAAAAATCCCACCATGTCCTTGTGCTAAATGGAAATATCTGGTTACAGAGGTGAAACTCGATGAAGCGGAAGAGAGAAAGAATTGCTGGAGCAGTATCCACGATGACCCAGAAGGAATGGGACCCCAGGAGCGGGCTGAGAAATGCGAACAGGTCATACGGGTCGTCCATGGCAACAGGGGGAAAGGCAATGGCTATGGGCATACATACAGTCCATGGTAGCTGTGTTGGAGTTTGAACTCTCTCTCTCTTTTTTTTTTCTCTTGAGACAAGGTCTCACTCTGATGCCCAGGCTGGCGTGCAGTGGTGAGATCACAGCTCACTACAGACTCAAACGCCTGGCTCGAGCCATCTTCCCACTTCAGCGTCCCTAGTAGCTGGGACTACAGGTGCTGCCCACCATGCTCAGCTAATTTTTTTAATTTTTCATAGAGATGGGGGTCTCCCTATGTTGCACAGGCAGGTCTCGAACCCCTGGGCTCGAGCAATCCGCCCGCTTCAGCCTCCTCAAGTGCTGGGATTACAGGCGTGAGCCCAAGGCACCCAGCCTAAACCCCCCTTATAAGGAGATATTCTCATGCCCTTCGGAAATGAAGCAACTGACCCTCAAAGAAGTTAAGTTCCCCAGTGCGTGGCACATTTAGAACTCAAACCCCAAGCCCTGGCTTCTAAAAACCGTGTTCATTCCCCCACTCCATAGCTGCCCCTCTATTTTTGCAAGGTGATTCCACAGAACTGGGAAGATAAGGAGTTGAAGACAGCCTCTGCCACATTTTCTTCTTTGCCTTTCATAGAAAAAGATCATCCTTACCTTGCTTTGACTCACTCTGAAGATTAACCTGGAATTGCGTCTCTTGGACAGTCAGAAGTCCTTTCAACTAGCCTTCTCAATTACCTTCTCTTGTCTGGTAGGTTCCCATCTAGAATTTTAATTCACAAAGACCCGAAATCAGACTTCACAAAATGTCATCCTGGCACATTTTCCAAGAGGAATCGTTTTATTCCTAAACACATAATCGGAGCATTTTCATTTCACTGTGAAGGTTGTAATTGTCAGAATCACAGTGGCGCTGGGGCCCAAGGCTCCCGGAGGCCGCGGGGGAGGGGCACGGCGTGGACGCTCCCGAGGACCGCCACCAGAGGGCCCCAGCGCTCTCCTCGCCTGCTGCAGCCCTGATGAAAACGTTCGCGGCGCACGCGGTGACAGAGCAAATCCTACTTCTCCAGCCCAGCTTAGGACAAGAGAAAGGGGAGTGGGCGGTGCCGGCTGTCCTCTCCACGGTCCTCCTGGCTGAAGTCACCCGGAGTCTTCCCCCCAGCTGACAAAGGCGATCGGACCCACAGCCAGGACCCAGAACAGTGGATGGATCCACTTTGCCAATATGTTGAAAAAACTGATGCCATATTGAGAGAAGGCAGGAACCTATTTTTGTAAGAAATGTTACTTTACACACACTTCGCTGGTTTTTGATTATCAAAGAAACCGAAACTGGGTCTATCAAAAAAACCAAAATGGGTCTAGTATCCAGTAACTCAGTTGCCTGGAGCCCTACGCAACGAGACTGAATTTCCATGGGGCCCGGTTAGTAGCTTTAAATCATTTTCAGGCAACGGGTACACACACACACACACACACACACACACACACAAGAGAGAGAGAGAGAGAGAGAGACAGAGAAGAGCACTCACCTGGCACTTCTCTTTTGTTTCATGGTGACACATTACAATGCACAGAACATGACCAGCTTACAGGTGCTAGAAATGGAAGTCTGAGGCTGACAACAGTGTGTCAGGGGCAAAGAGTGTGTGCTCAGGAGTGTGTGTGTGTGTGTGTGTAGGGGCAATAGCTCCATAGGTAAGTATTAACTATAATTACACCCACCCCAGCTTCTTTCGAAAATAGATCAGAGGAGATGGTTTCTCTTGATGAGAAGGTCGGAGTAAATTATTTGCTCTGGGAAATCGTAGGGTTGCTCTAGGGCTGGCATCTGCAAGACGGTGAGGCTGGAAAGAAGTGGGGCAGGAGGAAGTCATCAGCTACAGGTGGCTGCTGACAGCAGAGAGGGAGAAATCACCGAGGAAGAATGGAGACACCAGGGGAAACTAATTCTAGATAAAACAGGAGCAAGTTTGTCTTTCTCTTAACAAGACAGGGTCTCACTCTGTTGCCCAGGCTATAGTATAGTGGTGCCATCACACCTCACTGCAGCCTTGAACTCCTGGGCCCAAGTCATCCTCCCACCTCAGCCTCTTGATTAGCTAGAACTACAGGTATGCCCTACATCCAGCCAATTTTCTCAAATTTTTGTTGAGACGGGGTCTTCTGGCCAGGCAAGGTGGTTCATGCGTATAATACCAACCAACACTTTAGGAGGCCAAGAAGGGTGGATCACTTAAGGCCAGGAGTTCAAGATCAGCCTTGCCAACATGGTGAAACCCCATCTCTATGAAAAATAGAAAAACTAGCCAGGCACCACAGGCTGAGGCATGAGAATCACTTGAATGAACCTGGGAGGCACTGCAGCCTGGGCAACAGAGAGAGAAAAGAGATGTGTCTTCTATGTGCCCAAGAAGTTCTGGAACTCCTAGCCTCAGGTGACCGTCCCACCCCTTGGCATACCCAGTGCTGAGGATTACAGATGAGCATGGCACCTGGCTTAAGTTCTGGTAGAGGCCCTACTCCGTGTCGAGTCGCGTCTCCCATGGCCTCTGGCTCTAGCCCAAGCTTGTCCAACCTGCAGCCCAGGATGGCTTTGAAAGTGGCCCAACACAAATTCATAAGCTTTCTTAAAACACTATTTTTCTTTTTTTTAGCTCATCAGCTATTATTAGTGTTAGTGATTTTATGTGTGGCCCAAGACAATTTCTCTTCCAGTGTGGCCCAGGGAAGCCAAAAGATTGGACAGTCCTGCTCTACCCAAAGTTCATTTCATCCTTCCTGTGTCAATCTGCTCTTCAACTCAGCCTTTCCAACACACCCAGTCCTGCTTACCTGGGTAGTCTGTGGCAGGAGCTTAGGAGGCTAGGGCAAACCCTCTCCAAAGGATTACTTTTACTATTAGTAACTGTGGAGACAGCAAAGATAATTTTGTGTTAGAGCAAAATTATAAATTCCCATAGATCTGATCTGATGATTTGTATACTTCAGGTCATTATCAGTGACGTAGAATACTAGGTATTCTCAACTATCACATTCTGCTACCAATTAACTGCTTCTCACAAAGCTAATGTACGTATTCTTCAACCTTAACACAGCTAGTTTCTCTAACAAGGCTTCATGTTTCCCACGTCAGCAACATCACCACCGAGCTCCTCTCTCACGAATCTGTTTTAACGGGTCTTCCAGGTGACGGCTATCTCCTGAAGCTGGACCGCCACTACTCGGGTACTGACACTACAGCCCAAGTTGTTCTTCACATGGAATCTGAGGCAAATATGCATCTCCTGGCAGAGAAGTGGCTCTAGACATCCTCAAAGGGACAGTAACAAGAAAAACCCCACAGCTTTAAAGTCATCAAATTCAGCAGAGTTCAGTTCTGCAAACATACGCCAAGCGAAAGTTTTCTCCAAGCCCTTTAATATTCACTTAAACAGTTGAGGCACAAGCAATAATAAAACTGCAACTTTTAACATTACAAAAAGATTCTGTATGTTATTTGCATGATATACCAATTTTCTCAATCTCTTCTGCAGTAACATCTCATTAACACTCTGGTCCACAGGTTGATTCAATCAAGTCAGAATGGCAGGCAGAAAGATGGCAAAATAAACTTACTGAGGGGCAAAAGGAACCAAACATTTACTGACTGCCTACTATGCACGCTCTACTGGGTTTTACACACTTTACCTAAGAACCAAGTTCCAGGTATCAGTTAACAGGCCAGCACTGCTACAGCCAGTGTCTGTTTTAAATGTCCTTTCACTTTCAGTACAAACTGTGAAACAAAACAATGTACCTTTGCTCAAAGAAGCACATCAACTGTTGCACTAATACATTATTTTCCATTTCCAAAGTCTGTTTTTCGTAAGTGTGTAACATTAGCATATGGAAACATTCAAGCTGTTTATTACTCCACTGAAATCTGGGTTTTTTCGTTCTCACCTGCTGAGAACCATTTGGCCAGCATCACGACGATGACCTGATTCTATCACCCTGTAAAACTTAAAGTGGGAACGGATAGTGTTTGACAATTACATTTCTGGGAGAAAGAAAAAGCTGATTTTTTTCCCTTGACACAGCTAGCTTTAAAAAGTGGTACTTCATTTGAAAGCACCAAAGTTGTCATTTAAATAAGAAAATGTACTTGGCCTAATGAGCTGTAAAATAAATGCATCACTGCCTTTTCAAGCATTACAGCAAAGCCACTATGTTCAGAGCCAGGTCACACTGCACTCCAGTTCCCAAGGAAACGGTGTTTCTACCCTCCCCAAACCTAAGCTGTCCATCACTCCTCCAGCCAGCCCTCCTTTCTGAGCCTTCTTTCCTTGATGAGCTGTCAGCCGCTTGCTCCCTTTCCCACCTGTTCTCCCTGTAACTGCTCCTCCATGTCTGGACTGGTGCCTGACTTCTTAGCTGCCTGGTTAATCACTGATCAATCACCACTACACTGCTTTGGATATGGGATCCCACTAGTAAAACTGACTGGCATGTTTGTACTGGCCACCCCACCCCCCACTAAAAAACATCCCGTGTCACCAAAAAAGCACTGTTTTAAGAGTTCAGGATCACAAACCCTCAAGATACCCGAGAAAAGTCCTTAAATGTGAGTCACCTAGTCTAATAGTAGAGGTAAGTTCAGAGATGAAATGTGACTTGCTCAAGGCTGTGTAGCTAGAGGCAGAAACTAGAACTGTGTTTCTCTTTCCACTACACCACAAAAACCCGAGATTAGGAACGATTAAGAAGAGTTTGTAAGTAAACCAAAATAAAATGCCTAGTACATAGGACGTCTTTGGGATCTCTCCAGACTTTTAGACAGAATAAAGGCAATCTTTACAATGAGAAATACTATTCAGTTCAACAGATGCCACCAAGTACCAAGGATCCTTACTCAGTTCTGAAACGGAATCTGTGACTACGGAGAGTATGTCACTATTTGAGAATAAGAGGTCCCCCCCCTGCTCCATTCTTTTCAAGTTTTCAGTCACAAGGTTGCAACTTCCTCTCATCATTTCACAAGATAAAGTAATCAAGTTGAAGTAGGATTAAGGAGGTACACTGAAGATAAAAGCAAAAGGCCAAAAACATTTTTACAAGCAAATCATCCCAGTTACCTTAAAAGTTTCAGGTTAATTTACAGAGTAGTGACAGAACCATGTAATTTCAATGAAAATCAGCAATAGTTACATCATTTAAAAAAAAAAACATAAATTCAGAAATACTAAGTCAGGCAAGCATGCAAAATCCAGAATATAAAAAAATGCAAGGCCTGGTTGCCCACATACATTCCTCAGGTTGAGGTGGATCTAAAGATGAGCAGAACCCAGTGAGCCAGAGGCTGAAACGGACACTTCAGTGGTCAGCAGTCGCATTCTCTCATGTAACAAACGAAGGGAAAGTGAGCACACATGAACTGGCGAAGCTCACGAGGCTAGATTAGGGGTGTACATAGATCTAATTCCCGGTGCTATCTGCAACTACGTATATTTAAAACACAAGGAGATAAACACCCAGAACACATTAAGCCCACTGATTTAAACAAAACATTTCAAGACTGATACACAGAAAGGGAATGGAATTAACACAGCACAGCAGCACACCTCACATATTTATGTCTCAGAGATTAAATGGAAAGAAATGATCACTCAAAAACTTTAATGCTCAGTTTTCACAAACACAACCAAGTCTATCAAATTTCCAGATTTACAGCAAAATGTATGAGCTAAAATTTTAAAAGTGTACATTCTTCATTCTTCAGTTTCTCCTATACTTTTTATTTTTGGCCTATCCTTCAAAACTGAGCACTGGGTATTTTTAACATAAGCCATGTCATATGTACAGTTTAACTATGTTTCAGGAATAAACAAAATCCATGGTATTTCAGTAACTCATAGTGTATTTATAAAATGAAAAGCTCTCTATCAAAATACACTTTTCACTGGGAAAAATAAATAAAACAGACAAATGGATCTACACAAAGTAAACATTAACTTTGGTAGATTTCAGTGTAGTTCATAACAAGCATATTTGCCCTTATTCCCCCAGAGCTGCTCAACTACCAAGAATTTTTAAAATATTTTTAACTAAGATTTTACTACGTTGACATTTGTTTCTCACTCCACGTCATCTTCAGCCAAGCTCTGAGCACTTACAATTCTCTGAAAGAGAAAAAATAATTTTTTTAAGTGTCATAAGCATTGAATCAGGATTCTAAGTTCAACATAAAATGCTCTTTGCAGTCAAACAATCCAATTTGGTAAAGTTCACCCACACTGCATTTAATTCAAAATGTAACACTTTACACACTGTCAGCATCCAAGAAAACAATTATCATACTACTGTCAGTCCCATTTCAAACGCCAAGTTAATAAAGGAGGCAGAGCATTACATTATATGTACTTTTAATTCAGATGGGGTCTGTGTCAGCCAGGCCGAGTGCAGCAGCACGATCTCAGCTCACTGCATGCAACCTCTGCCTCCTGGGCTCAAGTGATTCTTCCCACCGCAGCCTCCTGAGTAGCCTGGACCACAGACTCGTGCCACCATGCCCGGCCAGTGCCACGTGGCCAGCCATCATACAGAACATTAGTCAATTACGTAACTAAAACCAAAAACAATTTCTCTTTCACTCCCCCGGCAAACTAAGAAGACTAATTAGTGTTTTACAGATCATTTTGTGCTCCAAGCATTTCCCCTTTTTAGTATAGAAATGCTCATAGGCTAATGAAGAAGGAATAGGGTACTCTCAAATTAGCATTCTGAAAATACTTCCAGACAACATGGGATAACTGAGTAAAGGAGGCAGGGTATTTTTATAGAAAGGAATTAGGCTTCATCATGAATTCACAAATATTGCAAGAGATATTGCCCTTAGGCCAATTTTCCAAAAGTACTATGCTATGCTGCCTTTAAATAGCCTGTGATACTAAACTGACAATGCTGCCTTTAAATAGCCTGTGGTACTGAACTGACGATGCCGGTACGACCCTCTAGAACTAGCACCCCATTAGTCTAAATAAAAACAATTTACACCAAGTCCTGGGTTTTTCAACTCGTTCCCTCAAATCATTAGGACTTTTACTTTCTTTTCCAGTCCTTTTCCAATTCAACTGAGTAAAAATCAGTTTGAAAAATTAACCAGTTACTAAAGTTCTGTAAATACTTCCTATCATCATTGTTTTTAATCACACCAACCTGGGAAATCAACACACGTAATAGACACACTATTCCAAAAGTAGAATCATTTGGGTGCCTTGAAAAGAACTCAAAATGAACAGAATTTTTAATTAACTCCTAATTTGCACATATATTAATCTTTTACAGTATATTAATGGTATTTTGCATTTTTGAGTAAGGATTTGGGGGATGTCGTCGAATAGCTCCAAATTCAAAGCACACCTCCGGCAGAAGCAGAGGCACTGAGCCTTCACGCAAGTGAGGTCAGAGGGGAATCCATGCTCTCGCGTACCCTCATGTCTAGGCTACCGCTATCTAGGCTCCTTTGTCAGATCACCTGACTGAATGCATGGTCTCCTGGAAGAGTACGCAGAAAGCTAGTTGTACAAAGTAGCCAAGAGTGACCTGAATTTGGACATTTGAATACGAAGACCTGAGACTTATCACTAAGACACACACTTCCTGATTCACCTCCAGGGCACAATCCCTAGATCTGACGCCCAGTCATCTGGATGTTTGCCATTAGGGAAGAAAATGTGAGGCACTGACATCTCCCGTATTGTTTTCATTATACAGATGAGTTTATTTCATCATGTTCACCGGGCTCATTTTAAAATGTCCCTAATTATTCGATTCAAAATCCTACTCACTTTTATGCTGTAACATTTCAGTTCCTTACCTGACTAATGGTTGGGAGCTTAGTCAGAAGCATCTGGAACACCGGTGGTGGAAGAGTTTGCTGTAAGACCTGCAGTAACTGCTGTGGCTGTCCACACACGGCAATTGCATTCGTTAGATGGTCTACTCCCTTCTCATATTCACCTGTAAGATTTACATCAAATTACATGTAACTTGAAAAGCCTTGGCCTTTGTCAAAAATTAACTTTACACAGTATCTTCCAAATGATGCCAACCAAAAACACTATGCAGGTAAAATACTTGAAATAACCTATAGTGCCTTCGTATCAATAAAAACTATGAAACCACTAACAAGAATGAGTCAGACTACATGCACTGATATGGAAGTGTTTCAAACACACATACAGAAGGGGGAAATCAAGGCATAAAAAATGCCAACACATATTACTATTTATATCTTTGGAATATTTCTGAAAAACTACATTAGACAATTGCTAACAATCAAATAGTACTTTTCTGTAACAGACAACTAGAAGACTGGAGCCTGAGGTGGAAAGAAGACCCAATGTTACATTAAGCCAACCCTTCGTACTATTTGAATGGTATCACATGGGAGGAAAACAAAATTTTAAGTGATACTAGTAGGAAAAATGGTCATACTAATGAAGTAGGACAGGACAAATAAGGTCATGATTAACGCTGAGTGGGATTATTTTCTTCTCATTTATTTATGAATTTCCTTTAACAGACACATTACTTTTGAAAGAAAAAAAATACTTAAGGCTTATAGTTTTCCAAAGTTCACTTAATCCAACAAATATTAAGTATCTGCTATGTGCTCCTTTTAAGACAGGCTCCCCCTCTGTCATGCAGGCTGGAGTACAATGGTACAATCTTGGCTCACTGCAGCCTCAACTTCCTGGCCTCAAGTAATCCTCCCACCTCAGCCTTCCAAGTAGCTAGGACAACAGGCGTGTGCCACCACACCGGGCTAATTTTGCTTATTTTTTTTTTTTAGAGATGGGGTCTCACTATGTTGCCCAGACTGGTCTCAAACTCCTGGACTCAAGTAATCCTCCTGCCTCGGCCTCCCATGGGCTGAAATTATAGGCATGAGCCACCGCACTCAGCCCTAATTCCACTTTAAATAAAACTCCAAAAAACTGTCCCAAATTATTTGAGCAAAACTATGCTGTTAAATATTTTAAATTAAGCAGTCTTCTATATAGGAGGTTCCATGAAAGAAAATACCTTAATGTCCGTTACATAAAAATAACTCCATTACATGTATTTTTAAAAAATAACAATACAAGCAGAGGGACAACTCTCCACAAGTCTCTCACATTCCTGCACTTCCGAGCAGAAACATTCACTGCTTTTGCTTCAAATTATCTTTTCAAGGATGTTTATATAGTGAACACCCTCAGAATATATAATGCCTCCCTCTGGAGCAAAGGCAGGTTTGCAACATTACCTATGTGTAGGGAAAGGGGCATATGTTTACTGCTCATCATAAAAATTTAGTTTCCTTAACTTCAGGGTTCTGCTCCTATATGCAACCTACTACATGTACAGGTGTCACCTGACCTTCCGCATTGCCTACAGGAACTGCGGCTTGGGGAACCAGTACAAATGCCAATACCCTTGTTACTGTTATTGCAGTGAATAACTAGCTATCCTTTGTCTCTAGCCCAGTGGTCTCAGGTCTTCTGTCAGCATCCATGAAATTGGGGCAGACTAACTTGTTAGCATGCAAGTAAGGTAAATCTCAGACCTGGCCAGGCGCGGTGGCTCAAGCCTGTAATCCCAGCACTTACGGAGGCAGAGGTGGGTGGATCGCCTGAGGTCAGGAGTTCGAGATCAGCATGGCCAACATGGTGAAACATCGCCTCTACTACAAATACAAAAATTTGCTGGGCATGGTGGTGCACACCTGTAATCCTAGCTACTTGGGAGGCTGAGGCATGAGAATTGCTTGAACCTGGGAGGTGAAGGTTGCAGTGAGCCGAGATCAAGCCATTGCACTCCTGCCTGGTGGACAGAGTGAGACTCCATCTCAAATGAATGAATGAATGAATGAATAAATAGTGAGACTCCGTCTCACATAAATAAGTAAATAAATAGCTCAGATCTTTTGACTGCAAAAGGTCTTAATAATCTTAATACCATTAAGATTATTTTTTACTAAGTTCTTTTTATTTACCAAACAATTTTCCATGATATAAATTCACAGTTAACTGATCTTAAAGAGTAAGAATGCACTCACGCCTATAATCCCAGTATGTTGGGAGGCCAAGGCAGGCAGATCACTTGAGCTCAGGCGTTCGAGACCAGCCTGACCAACATGGCCAAACCCCATCTCTACCAAAAACATTTAAAAAATTAGCCAGGGCCGGGCACAGTGGCTCAGGCCTGTAATCCCAGCACTTTGGGAGGCCGAGGCGCATGGATAACCTGAGGTCAGTAGTCAGAGACCAGCCTGACCAATATGGTGAAACCCTGTCTCCTAAAAAAAAAAAAAAAAAAAATCAGCTAGGCGTGGTGGTGCACATCTGTAATCCCAGCTACTCAGGAGGCTGAGGCAGGAGAATCACTTGAACCTGGGAGGCAGAGGTTGCAGTGAGCCGAGATCTCACCGCTGCACTCCACGTGACAGAGTGTAACTCCATTTCAAAAAAAAAAGAGAGAGAGAGAAAACAATTTCAAATCAACCTTACTAATTTTTCCCCAGCAAGCTGAGGATATTAAGTATGCCTTAGAGAATATCTCTCCTACCACACCCAATGCACTTGACCCTGTCAGCTCGACGGCAAGCCTGGGTATCAGGACAGTCACTCTGGTGTTCTTTCCATGCTCTTAAATCTGGTATACGACAGTGTAAGTTTTTTGTTCTACCAACTGGCTGCTGTGGAAAGACTGAGAAACATTTTGGGTAAAATTTTGAGTACTGCGGGGTAACTGATGGCACCTGAGTATAAGTGTAAAGGTTCCCAAGAGCTTTCTTAACTCTTGACCGTCATCAGAAACAGGTGATCTCCATTGCCAGTGTGAGGACTATGACTGTCCCATCTACGCAATGTTTCGGGATACTCCAATTGTGTAGCTCAACGCAGGCACCATCTTGACCTGCTTGGCCAATTCCTTTCCCAGGAATTGAAATGATGTTGTAGTGACACCCATCACAGGAGATCCACCCGAGGGTTGCAGTGATCCATCTGTCAGCAATTTGAGTACTGTGACTCTTTCGGTCAACTTAATTGAGCAATTCTATTTATATCCAAAAAGTATTTCTTGGCACAGGGGTGACATGGTAAAAAGTTAGTTGCCACCATTTTAAGTAAATTAAACTCTTCCCATAAAAGAAACAAACAAAAAACCCATTCACACACAAATGCCCCACATCATATAATTCGATTCTATCTAAATCTATTGATACAGCAAACAGAATTTAAAAATTAATACTTGACAGTAGTTTTATTAATGATAGCAACTACTTCAAATCTACTGTTGACATTAAATTACTGAGTAAATTATAGTTCTCACGTGAGTCAATTTGAAAATTTAAATTTCATAGTTGAACTTTAAAGACTGATAGAGTATTTTTTAGAAACTTCTTAGCACTGTTGATGAAATAAATGAAGTATAATGTAATGAAAAGGCTAAATTCTGAATCAGGTAACAAGTTGGTTCTGAAATAAGGGGTCATGAACTCACCGTGTGACCTTGATTAGGTAAATTAACCTTCTCTGGGACCTTACATTAGCCATTCCTTCCTATAAATACTGGAAAAGACCTGAGGATTAGATGAAGGAGTTGAGGAGTATATTCCTTCAGTTACTATTTATATATTGCACTATGGTTATACATTAGAAACTACTACAGAGTAAGAGAACCAAACCTCATTTGTAAAAACTTATTGTATCTTCTATATCATATAATAAGAAAACCTAAAACTCACTTAAAATATATTTTGGACAACAATATCCCAAAAGGAATATTTCTTTCTAGAGCCAGCCTTACACAAAATAATCTTCCAATTATTAAGTGCCTAAAAACTTGTCTTGAGATATTTGGAGTACCTTTTCGAATATCCAAACTACAAAAACAAAGCCCCTTACCATCATAAATTTCCATTAGTGTGAAAAATTCTACCTAGTTCCTTAGCTTTTCAATGACTATTACCTTGAGCTAGTAATTCTTCACCAAGTTGTATTTCTTCAAGAAAGAATTTCTGAACAGCTTCAGCATCTTTAAGGTCAGGTAACTGGAAATAAAAAATTTAATAATTTGACACCACAATTATGCCAGGGGATATAACCAGATACCAATAAAACAACAAAAAACCAAGTCACTCATTCTAAAAAAATGATACAAGAAATTTACTCCTGAACAACACTTGTAGAAACTGAGAGCTTATCTGCACTCAAATGAAGAAAAAACTTTTAAAATTTGTATTTGAGTAATTCTTAGAAAGCTCTAACTTGATGTAAAGAGAAAAGAGTGCAAAATCTATCTATACCATCTACGCACTTTAATATAGATTTTTTGTTTTTGGTTGTTTTTTGGTATTTTTCTGAGACAGAGTCTAGTGCTGTCACCCATATGTGTGTGTGTTTTTTAGACGGAGTCTCGCTCTGTCACCCAGACTGGAGTGCCGTGGCGTGATCACAGCTCACTGCAACCTCTGTCTCTCAGGTCCAAGTGATTCTCCTGCCTCAGACTCCCGAGTAGCTGGAATTACAGGTGCATATCACCATGCCTAGCTCATTTTTGTATTTTTAGTAGAGACAGGGATTCACCATGCTGGCCAGGATGGTCTCGAACTCCTAACCTTGTGATCTGCCTGCCTCGGCAGCCCAAAGTACCAGGATTACAGGTGTGAGCCACTGTGCCCAGCCAATAAAATAACAAGTTTTCTATCAGAAGTGTGTACTCCAACAAGGCAAAAATCCGTCAGAGCACTGGGATTCTGGATCAGTGGGCCTGAATAATCTTGATTAACTTTTGAAATAATAACCCCTGGTTCTTTTAAAGGAAGTTGGAGCAAGAAAAATTAAGTCTTAAGTTTTTTTACTGTATCACTTTGAAGCAGCTGATTAGGAACTCTTCATCTTTTGATGCAAATGTCTTGAAACCATTATCCTGTCCCTTAATTATCAGGAGTTCGACATCATACAATAAGCTGTTTGTTATTATGGCCAACAAACGAAATAAGAAAGGACCGGATAATTTGCAGTGGAACTGTTATTCACCTACTCCTAAAAATAAGCTGTATCTTAATTTTATCCCACTTCTCCACCCCCAATAAGTTGTATTTTAAAATAAAAAAGCAGTGTCCAGTATCAACTAGCTTTTTCCAATTACATTTTAATTACATTTCCAGTTACAGATTTTAAAATAATATTTCTAGAAAATACATAATTTAAACAGAAACCAGACTATTACCTTGGAAAGCCCAGCTCTCTCCTTGGCAAGCTTCTGTTTCTTTCTTCCTACAAGAAATGTAATGTTATATTTTCATTTTGTCATTATAATAATGGGAATCAAAAGAATTCTAATTGTTGTGGCAGTCATTAATTCCACTTGCAAAACATTTCTAACTCTAGGAATCTATCCCACCCTGGCCTTGTGATCTGTCAAAGCCATATGAATAGTTCCAGTCAATGAGCTGTAGGCAATGTGACACTGGGCAGGAGCCTTCTCCTGCCCTTTGGGGCAGAAGCTCTAGCAACTGACAAGATGGAGATCACCCCAACAGCTGGACTTCTAAAGTAATTACAATAAGCAGATCCAGTCCCCCTCCAACCAGAGGACATGTAACAGGGGCAAGAACTAGGGCATTAGCATTAGGAAGTTTTATTACTGAAATATGCCAGATTCTATCTTTACTAAATGTTGAAAACTAACTGGCATTCTTAAAAAAAGAAAAATTTGAGGATTAAAAAAAACTTAAAAACCTATTTACATAGCATGTACATCATATTAGGTATTATAAGTAATCCAGAGATAACCTAAAGTGTACAGAAGGCATATGGCGGTTATATGAAAATACTACCTGAGCACAGTATTAAATATGGTACCTGAGCATAGTATTAAATAAAAGGTACCTGAGCATCCTCAGACTTGGTATCCAGGAAAGTCCTGGAACCAGTCATTCAAGGGAGGACTACACCTTAAGTGATAATCACTAAAACCTACCAGTGACAGAGAGTCTTAACTACTTTGACATTAGGCTTTTTGTGGGGTAAGGAAAAAAAAAAGGTAAAAAAAAAAAAGAAAAAAAAGATGAGAGTCTTTACTGACATAGTTAAGAAAATGTAAGGCTCCAATACTTATTAGCTGGGTGATCTTGGGCAAATCTCTCACTCTCCCAGGATAAGGTCTGCCTCACCATACAGGACAATGAGGAAAGCCATGAAACAAGCAAATGTCCTCTGAAAACCCTAAAGCACTCTACAAATCCAAGTCTCAATGCATGAGTAAAGAGGTCTGCCTTTGACAGAACTCAGCCTCCCTTAAAGAAAAAAAAAAAAAAAGAGGTCTGCCTACCTGCAGACAGATGGTTAATTTACTTGGTCAAGGTACCTTTTCTTAGTCAACCCTTACACACTGGATTTAATCACACCAGCATCAGATGCCAACTCGTCTCCCGTAAGAGTGCTACCACTGTAAGGTTTAAATACAATTCTAGCCATTTCAATAGAAAATATGCATTAAAGTTGATCTTATGTATTAATATGAAGACTGCCAATTTTTGTAACTACCTTGCCTAAGTGTTCATCATGGCACAATTAACTGTGGGGAAAAAGAACAAAGAACATAATTCGACCCTCCATTTGCTTATGGGTTTTTGTTCTCTTAAGGCAGAAAATAATGAGTGTTACCAGCCAGGTGCAGTGGCTCCACACCTGTAATCCCAGCACTTTGGGAGGCTGAGGCAGGTGAATCACCTGAGGTCAGGAGTTCAAGACCAGCATGGTCAACATGGCGAAACCCCGCTTCTACTAAAAATACAAAAATTAGCCAGGCATGGTGACTCACACTTGTAGTCCCAGCTACTCGGGAGGCTGAGGCAGGAGAATAGCTTGAACCTGGAAGGCGGATGTTGCGGTGAGCCAAAACCAATATGGAGAAATCCTGTCTCTATTAATACTAGTGTTATTTAATCCTCACAATAACACTCAAAGAGGTACGGCTGGGCACGGTGGCTCATGCCTGTAATCCCAGCACTCTGGGAGGGCGAGGCTGGTGGATAACAAGGTCAAGAGTTCGAGACCAGCCTGACCAACATAGCAAAACCCTGCCTCTACTAAAAATACAAAAATTAGCTGAGCATGGTGGCATGCATCTGTAGTCCCAGCTACTTGGGAGGCTGAGACAGGAGAATCGCTTGAACCTGGGAGGTGGAGGTTGCAGGGAGTCGAGATCGCATCACTGCGCTCCAGCTTGGGTGACAGAGTGAGACTTCATTTCAAAAAAAAAAGAAAAAAAAGAGAGATCAGCCTGGTCAACATGGTGAAATCCCATCTCTACTACAAATACAAAAAATTAGCCAGGTGTGGTGACATGTACCTGTAGTCCCAACTACTTGGGAGGCTGAGGCAGGAGAACTGTTTGAACCTGGAAGGCGGAGGCTGCAGTGAACCAAGATCACACCACTGCATTCCAGGCCTGGGCGACAGAGCGAACTCTGTCTCAAAAAAAACAAACAAAAAAACCCCCGGCACCTCAGAAATGAACATGCCAAGTTTGTAGGATCAACACTGAGAAACACAATTTACTAAACCAGAATTAAGGGAAAACAACAAAACTGACCATGATGAAACAAATTCCTTCTCAGAGGAAATTAAAAAAAGAAAACACAAAAAAACTGATCATGAAACCCAGGAAAGTGAAATTTAGTCATAAGTTTTGTGTGTGTGTGTGTGTGTGTGTGTGTGTGCATAAAATTGCGTGACTGGCTCATCACATATATATTTTCTGGAGACAGAATCTTGCTCTGTCCCCCCCAGTCAGGAGTGGAGTGGTGCAATCTCCGCTCACTACAGCCTACGCCTTCCACGTTCCAGCAATTCTGCCTCAGCCTCCCAAGCAGCTGGGACTACAGGCACGTGCCACCATGCCCACCTAATTTTTTTGTATTTTTAGTAGAAATGGGGTTTTGCCTCGCTGGCCTCGAACTCCTGACCTCAGGTGATCCGCCCGCCTTGGCCTCCCAAAGTGTTGAGATTACTTACAGGCATCAGCCACCATGCAGCGCCGCAATTACCATTAAACAGGCTGCGAGATTAAATAAATTTTGCTTGATAACAAAAACATCAAACAGCAAAATAATTCTACTCATAAAAAAATCTCTAGCATTCATCAATTACCATGTGTGAGGAACAGTACTAAAACTCTACACAACACCAGAATCAGATGTCTGATTCTGAGTACTAGTAAGATCACCGCTGGAGTCACTGCCCACACATGGCTATTGAACACTTGAAATGACTTAGAATAGCTGAATTAAATAACCACAGTTACTTAAGTAAACAATAATCCCTTCTTTGCACTTTCTGGGCTTTAGTAACTTACGTAACAATTTTAATTTCGAAAACTGCTTTGGCTGAACAATCAAGCTACAAAAATATTTCTTATTGCAATAAATTTGCTCTTCAGTGATGTGAATGAAGATTCTCCCAAAATTCAAGGTGGATCACAACGGTTTTCATGACACAATTCCTCTCTTGTAGACCTCTCTTAAAAGATGTCGCAGGTATGAAATAAGACTGAGCCACGGGAGAAGCGCAGCCCTTTGGACTCCCCTGCAATTTCTATAGCATTCACTCATAACTTGGAAGCACCCTAGAGTGAAGCTACCAAGAGGGTTTAAGAATGCAACAATGAGCGGGGCGCGGTGGCTTACGCCTGTAATCCCACCACTTTGGAGGCCGAGGCGAGCGGATCATCTGAAGTCAGGAGTTCGAGACCAGCCTGACCAACATGGTGAAACCCCTTCTCTACTAAATACAAAAGATCAGCCGGGCGTGGCGGCGGTCGCCTGTAATCCCAGCAACTTGGGAGGCTGAGGCATGAGAATCGCTTGAAGCCGGGAGGCAGAGGTTGCAGTGAGCCGAGATCGCGCCACTGCACTCCAGCCTGAGCGCCAGAGCAAGACTCCGTCTCAAAAAAAAAAAAAAAAAAAAATGCAACAATGATACCGCACTGAGCATGCGGATTTAGCCTCAGGCTAAATTCCGCAATAAAATGCACGACTTTTAAGAGTGGAGGTTTAAAAAGATGAACGGCAAAGAGAGACAATCTCCTCCCCATGCTACACACACCCAAAACTGTGACACAAATTAGACTGCATATGCACGGCTCAAGTGTTTGGGGGAAAACAAAATGGGAAAAATCCTCCCTCCAAAATGGAGGGAATTCCTGCGGGGCACTCGAGGCCCGGGAGCGGCGCAGCCAGCGCCATCTCCTCTTGCCGGCCGCACCACGCGGTCGCCCTGCGTGATCCACAGCCAGGTGGGCGGTAAGGACCCCTTGCTTTCCAAGTTGGCACAACCCTCCTATGGAGGGCCGCGGCCGGAGGCAGCGGGCCCAGCCAGGGGAGACGGGACCCACTCACGTTCTCGAAGCCTGTTCTTAAAGTTGGGGTCACTTCGTCTTTTGCGGTCGAAGTAGATGCAGTATCCGATAAAAAGGGCCCCACATACACCGGCGGCGATGGCACTGTTCCGACCCACCATCTTCTCTACAACGCAGAGCGTGAGCGATGGCGGCACGGACCGCGAAGGAGCCGTGGGCCACAAACTCTCAAAGCGGAGGGCACAGCTAACACCTGACGCCCGCCGGCCGGGGACTCCGAAAGGCCGAGCACACGCCACTTCCGGTCCCAATCAAGTAAGGACCCCGAGGTCGTCCGCGGCAGTGCCTGAACAGAGACCCCCAAGTGCGTTCCTGCGCCTGCGCAGTGGGCCACGCCAGTGTCTCCCGGGCGCCGCTGGGTATACGCGTTGGAATTGGGAATATTTGCACGTGACCGCGCACTTTTCTTCAGACGCGCCAACCGTGCTGTAAGTTGACGGGCGCGTTGCTGGCGTGCACGTACTCAGAAGACTAGATGACAGAGTTGTTTCTGATAAAGATGCAGGGTCCCACACTACGGCTGCTTCATCTTATGTAACACAGGCAGCCTGTCACTTGTTTGAATTAAACTGTACTTGCTTTTCAAGTCGCCACAATCCATTGTGCGTAGTGGTTCCATTTCAAAAGAAAGTTACAGAATAGCCTCATTTTATGATGAACAGAATAAAATTAAACGGAGTAATTTTTTGAAGAATATACACAAGAAATTGAAGGAAAAAATAGAAAACATGAATTGTGTTATAGCCACATGAAAACATATACATGATCAGGCCAGGCACGGTGGCTCACACCTGTAATCTCAGCACTTTGGGAGACTGAGGCGGGCAGATCACTCAAGGCCAGGAGTTCGAGACCAGCCTGGGCAACATGGTGCAACCCGTATTTACTAAAAATACAAAAATTAGCTGGCCATGGTGGCGGGCGCCTGTAATCTCAGCTACTCTGGAGGCTGAGGCCGGAGAATCGCTTGAACCAGGAGGCGGAGTTTGCAGTGAGCCTAGATCGCACCACTGCATTCCAGCCTTGGTAACAGACCGGGACTGTTTAAAAAATATATGTAAACATATATATGTATCATATATACATGTACATATATGCATATAGATGATAAATATTATATATGTACATGTATATGAGATATATAGATCAAAGTTAAGACAGTCTGACAAAACTGTGTATATATTATATATACATATACATATGTGTATATATGTGATATATATATGTGTGTTCAAAGTTAAGATATTCTGGCAAGGAAAACCGTGGGCAGAAAGCAGGCATTAAACAGACACTGTAAGTTGAGGGGTAAAGAAGTCAAGCACCAGTGTCAAAGGCATTGAAACCAGAGTTACTTTACCTTAAATAGGGACTGAGTAAAATGAGGCTGAGACCCACTGGGGCACATTCCCAGGAAGTTTGGCATTCTTGATCACAGGATATTTACAGGGAAGGGAACAAGTTAATAATGTTTACCTAACAGACCCAGGAAATGTCCTGATGTCCCGTTATCTTAAGAACAAAAGAATTCTCAGTTTAAGAATAATTTTTGCTTTAAGGATAGTATCGATTCTTGCAGTAGACAGTAGTTACATGGAATTAACAGTCCTTTGACAAAGATGGGGTGCAGTGTCTCACACCTGTAATCCCAGCAATTTGGGAGGCCCAGATGGGCAGAGAACTTGAGCCCAAGAGTTCAACACCAGCCTGGGCAACATGGAGAGACCCTATCTCTACAAATAAAATTTTTTTTTTCCTACAAATAAATTTTAAAATTAGCCGGGTGTGGTGGCACGCACCTGTGGTCCCAACTACACAGGGGATGAGGGGGGCAAATCCCTTGATTCCAGGAGGTCGAGGCTGCAATGAGTTATGATTGCACCACTACACTCCAAGCTGGGTGACAGAGCAAGAGAGACCTTGTCTCAAAACAAACACAAAAAACCAATCCTTTGTCACGAGTTCTTGTGGTAGCACGTATGTTCCCCATTCTTTTTTACTGAGTTATAAACAAGCATTGTACCTAAGGTGGACATGTTCCTTCTCTTGCTTTTGGGTATGCTCCACTCTATAAAGTAGCCCTTTTTTTCACTTTTTTTTTTTAGACGGAGTCTTGCTCTGTCACCCAGGCTGGAGTGCAGTGGTGCTATCTCGGCTCACCGCAACCTCTGCCTCCCAGGTTCAATCGATTCTCCTGCCTCAGCCTCCTGAGTGGCTGGCATTACAGGCACGCACCACCACACCCCGCTGATTTTTGTATTTTTAGTAGAGACGGGGTTTCACCATGTTGATCAGGCTGGACTCAAACTCCTGTCCTCATGATCTGCCCGCCTTGGCCTTCCAAAGTGCTGGGATTACAGGCATGAGCCACCACGCCAGGCCTTTTCTTTTTTGAGACGGAGCCTTACTGTCACCCAGGCTAGAGTGCAGTGGCACAATCTCAGCTTACTACAACCTCTGTCTCCTGGGTTCAAGCAATTCCCCTGCCTCAGCCTCCCCAGTAGCTGGGATTACAGGTTCGTTCTACCACGCCTGGCTAATTCTTATATTTTTAGTAGAGGCAGGGTTTGATCATATTGGCCAGGCTGGGGGGCCAAGGCAGGTGGATCACCTGAGGTCAGGAGTTCCAGACCAGCCTGGCCAACGTGGTAAAACCCTGTCTCTACTAAAAATACAAAAAATTAGCTGGGTGTGGTGGCAGATGCCTGTAATCCCAGCTACTCAGCAGGCTGAGGCAGGAGAAGCGCTTGAACCTGGGAGGCGGAGGTTGCCGTGACCTGAGATCGCACCACTGCACTCCAGCCTGGGCAACAAGAGCATAATTCTGTCTCAAAAAAGACAAACCCTTCAAAGGTAAAGGTAGTATTACAATGTGAATAAATTGAGAATGTGGGAAGTCTCCACATTTTGTATATACCATTCGTAAAAAATTATACAACTCAACACATGATTAGGAGAGAATAGCACTTTTATTAGCAATTCAGCAGGAAAAGAAAAAGCAGCTGCTGGTTATTTCTGTTTCCTCTGTTTCTTAGTGCATCTACTTTTCTTCTGTCCTTTCTTCTTCTTTTTAATGAGAACAGCTTTCTCTCCAATAAATAAGCTTTTAGAATGTCCTTCTGCATTTTTAGAAGTAAAATTAAGTCCCTGCTTAGGTTTACTGACATTCTTCAATCGTGGATTTGAATTTTGTTTTAATTTTTCTTTATTAACAGAACGCATGACTCTGAGTTTTCTTCCCATTAGTTCAGAATTATTTAATTTCAGAGCAAGATGAACAGAATCTGTATTCTGCAAATAAAAAGAAAATGCAATACATTAACTTCTACCAGAAACCCACCTGCAAAGAGACCAGTGAAGTGTGACTTTAACTCAAGAGAACGACTTTCAAGTTTGCACAGATAATCCCCATCCAATCCCAGGTATATCAGCTGCCATGCTCCAAGTCTCCCACCACGCTCCTCACCAGTGTTTCCCCCACGAAGCACTCAAGCTGCCTTGTGAAATGTTCAGCTAAGTCACAATGCTATAAAGCTTCATTTTTTCATTGTAAAATGAGGTTCTAAACTAGATTAATGACATACAATATTTTAAACCAATAAACCTCCTTCTCACAGCTATCTTTCTATCAAAGCCCCACTGTACTAGGTGACCAGAGGGCAGGGAACTCTTCATTACAGTACCTGAGATGTTGACTAGATACCCTCTAGGGTTCGTTTAGATCCAAAATTCTGTTATACTTCTATTCTTTGTTTTTTTTTTTTTCTGGAGAATATTCCAAGTAATATACTTCTATTCTAATATAGAGCCATTAATGCTTACAACCCTGAATATTCATGAGATGTTTGTTAAAGGGCTTTAGAAGCTTATCAAGTAATAGAAGACAGGGAGCAGAGAAGCAGTAAGATAACTACAAGATAATAACAATGGCAACAAAAGCTGTGACAATCTTTCTAAAAAAGCTACCAGGCAATTCTCACTATTTCTCAAGTTTTCTAAATAGTAACACATCTTAATCTAGTAATATCCTACTGGGGGATCGATCTTTTTTTTTTTTTTTTTTTTTTTTCACATTGGACATTTGTACAAGGATCGATCTTAAAGTAATCTACAATTCAAGCAAATTTTGGGGAGAAAAACATAACCAGGCCAAGCAGGGTGGCTCACACCTATAATCCTAGCATTTTGGGAGGCCAAGGTGGATAGATTGCTTGCGCTCACTCAGAGTTCAAGACCAGCCTGAGAAACATGGTGAAATCCTGTCTCTACAAAAAAAATACAAAAATTAGCCAGGCACGGTGGCACACACCTGTAGTCCTAGCTACTCGGGAAACTGAGATGGGAGTATCACTAGAGCCTGGGAGGCAGAGGCTGCAGTGAGCCGAGATCGTGCCACTGCACTCCGGCCTTAGCAACAGAGTGAGACTGTTTCAAAAACAAAAAATCATGTAACCAATGCAATTTCATTATTACAGGGAAAAACGGAGAATTCGACCATGGTCCAACATGAGAGAAGTGACAGTATAAATTCTGTTACATCACTCAATGGAACATGCTGACATAATAGAAAATAACATAAAATAGGATGTAAACACAATTTTATATTCACAGAGAGAAGTTCAACTATAAAAATGGCAGCACAAGGAAAAACTGAAAGGAAATGTACTAATGGGTTGTTACTGAGGGAAGAAAAATTTATGACATCCCATAGTATGTACCGTCAGGTCCCCAAATCCATGAGTTCAGTATCAGACAATTCAACCAATCGCAAATGGAAAACACTTGAAAACAACAAATAATATGACAATTAAAAAATATTTATTTTATATATATATAAAACAATATATATTTGTGTAAATATGCCATTTTATATAAGGGACTTGAGATGTATACACTGTTTGCTATGTGACAGGGATCCTAGAACCAATACGCCGTGGATACCAAGGGATGACAGCAGGTTCTTTCTTGTTTTGTTTTGAGATAGGGTCTCACTCTGTCACTTTGGCTGGAGTGCAGTGCTGCAATCTTAAGCAATCGTCCAGCCTCAGCCTCCTGAGTAGATAGGACCACAGGTACCGGCCACCATGACCATTTATTTATTTATTTATTTATTGTCAGGGTCTCACTCTGCCATCCAGGTTGGATGGCTCACTGCAGCCCCAACCTCCCAAGGCTCAGGTGATCCTCCTGCCTCAGCCCTGCAAGGAACTGGTACTACAGGCATGCATCACCATACCCGGCTGATTTTTGTATTTTTTTTTTGGTAGAGGTGGGATTTCGCCACATTGCCCAGGCTAGTCTTGAACTCCTGGACTCAAGTGATCTAACTGCCTTGACCTCCCAAAGTGCTGGGATTACAGGCATGAGCCACTGATCCAGCCTTACTTATATATATTTTTTGTAGAGATGATGTCTACCTATGTTGCTCACGCTGGTCTTAAAGTCCTTGCCTTAATCAATCCTCTTGTTGCAGCCCTCCCAAAGTGCTGGGATTACAGTCACAAGTCAACATGCCTGACCTGTATATTCTTTTACTACTTAATATTGTCAGGCATGAAACACTGGTTAAAAATTAATGAACTAGGGAGCCGCGGTGGCTCAGGCCAGTTGTCCTGGTGCACAGGAGGCGAGGTCAGGCGTTAAAAGCCAGCCTGGGCAACGTATAAACCTCTTATCCATTATTAAAAAATTAATGAACTAAATATTACTAATTTTGTACAAAGAATAAAACTTCCTTATACCTGAATGTCAATTATTTACTCTATTGTAGAGAAGGTGGATGAGATTTAATGATTTAGTCCTTCTAATATCCAATATCTGAAACATTTAACTAGTATAAAGAAAGAACTAGGACATCTTTTGGATAGGTGCAGTTATAGCAATATATTATGGCAGGTTATAAATTCAGTTTTCTTGTTTTCATTTTGTTTTGAGATGAAGTCTTGCTCTGTGGCCCAGGTTGGAGTGCAGTGGTGCGATCTCAGCTCACTGCAACCTCCACTCCTAGGTTCAAGTGATTCTCCTGACTCAGCCTCCTGAGTAGCTGGGATTATAGGCACCTGCCACCACACCTGAATAACTTTTGTATCTTTAGTAGAGATGAGGTTTTACCATGTGGGCCAGGCTGCTCTCAAACTCCTGAGCTCAAGAGATCCACCTGTTCAGCCTCCCAAGGTGCTAGGATTACAGGCGTGAGTCACTGCGCCCAGCCTAGTTTTCTTAAGATGGAATTTGAGAATGGAAGCGAAAGTTATGTCTCAATGATGACACACAGCAGTGTCAATGTCTCCAGGGCACTTCAAAGGACAGTGACAATAATCTCCCATACCTCAAAGAGCACATAGCCAAACCCTTTGCCAATGCCTGTAACTTGGTCTCTCACAATCCTCACAGCCATGATACTTCCACAGTCCAGGAAGTGCTTCTCAACGGCAGATTCGTCAACCTCTGAAAACAAATTCAACCAAAATGGAAGTTAAGAGTTGGGAGCTCCTCAGAAAAATGGAGATGTTTAATAATACAGTTAGTTAAGCATGGTCCCATGAAAATAAGTCATTACACTGCATACTTTTTAGTACATATGCTGCCACGGCAAGCACACTGCATGCTTTAAAATTAGTCTTACATCAAAACATTACGTTACTACTCAGTTCTTATTTCCTTGTTATTTATTTAGTAACATTAACTGTACTTTGTTTAAATAAACTTACTGTAAGGGAGATTCCCTACAAAAACCGATCTCTTGTCTCTCTGAAACACAAAGACAGTTAATAAAAATCACTCATTAGACCAGAAAATGGAAGTCATCAAAATCTTCCCTGTCCCTCCTCCCCCCATATCTGAGAGGTCACCCCTTCTAATTTAACCACACAACTGTTCTTTGATTCTGTTTCTTCTGCGTTCCCTGCTGGACTGTGTGTGGGTACCAGAGGAGGGAGTGGCTTTTTGTTCACAGCTGGCACTGACACACTGTAGTGCTCGGGAAGAGCCTGCTATATTGGAGGCATGCAAACTTTTTGTAAAGGGCCAGACAGCAAATATTATAGGCTTTGCAGGCCATGTGGAATCTGTTACAACTACTCAACTCTGCCATTATACCTTGAGAACAGCCCATAGATAATACACAAACAAATGAGTGTGGCTATGTGTCAAAAGAAAACTGTATTAACAAAAAAAAAAAAAGGCAGCAGGTAGACTTGGCTCTCAACCACAGTTTGCTGACCCTGTACTAGGTCTCCAAGTCAAGCCACGGCTTTCATCCAGGTCACTGACATTTCTCCACTAAGTTGCTTTGATATCAACAGAAATGTACTCTATGTTTCTGTGGGTGAACCATTATAACTGTCCTCCATTCATTTCTAGGCACCTCTACCAAATCCAAATCTGGTCATGTCACTCTGAGTTCAGAAGCGAGGTAGACGAGGTCTTCATGATTTGGCCTCTATTTGTCCAACAGCAACTCTTACACATTGCACCCACCTAATAACCGTATCAAGCTCTTGCCATCCTCTGAGCAAATTAGTTTCTATCCTTACCATTTATACTGTTTATTTCTGCCCAGACATAGTCCTCAACCTTTACAACATTTTTCGTCTACATAAGCCTCCTCTTCTTTTTCTTTTTTTTTCGCCCCACTTCTCCACAGGTTAAGTTCTACGTCCTCATCTTTCAAGACTATTATGACATCTACTCCCCTGGAAACCTTCCTTGTCCTGTATTGCTGGCACAT
Organism: Ateles fusciceps; assembly: GCA_036589455.1. NCBI lineage: Eukaryota > Metazoa > Chordata > Mammalia > Primates > Atelidae > Ateles > Ateles fusciceps. Next base: position 5,645,069 of record JAZHEH010002229.1, read on the forward strand.
CCCCAAGTCAAGCAACCCAACCCTGAGCTGACAAATCATCCTGTGCATTAATAACAGTACTTATACAACAGTGACACGACCCATCGCTCTGACACTTTCTACTGTATACTGTCAGCTCCTAGGAAGTTGAGACTATGTCTTAGAACTCTATCTCTGACAGAGTATGTATTAAAAACTGTCTAATGAATCATTGAACTTTCGAGACCGCCGTCTACAAACTAAAGTGTTAGACCAGATGATGTCTAATGTACCTTTTGACCTAATTATAATTATTTGAGCTAATGGTGGGGCAGGGGACATACTTCAAATGGAAGAGGACTATGTTTTTGTTTCTTTTTAAGAAACAGGGTCTCCCTCTGTTTGCCAGGCTGGAATGCAGTGGCACCATCACAGCTCACTGCAGCCTCAAACTCCCAGGCTCAGGTGATCCTCCAACTTCAGGCTTATGAGTAGCTGGGACTATTGGCGTGCACCACACACTTGCCTAATTTTTTTTTTTTATAAAGGTGGTGTCTTGCTACATTGCCCAGGCTGTTCTTGAACTCCTGGCTCCAGTGATCCTCCCACCTTGGCCTCCCAAAATGTTAGGATTACAGGTATGAGCCACTGTGCCCAGCTAGGACTATGTTTTTGAAGCTACTGTTGACCTCAGTCCTTGTGCCTCTCTCGCCATCAACTCTAGCCACAGAGGACATAGGCTGTTTCCTTCCGAGCTTCCCTCACACTGCTGATTCCAGCCCCTTTGAGGAGAAGCCTAGAAGGAAAGATTTCTCTCTACAAAGCTCTCATTCTTTAAACAAATCAAGTACTACTTACAGATGAGGTCTCAGATGCGAGATCAACTCTAATATGAAATCCATCTGCAATTTGGGCCCCGTTTCTATATTATAAATACAAAGGGAAAATGGTTGTTAAAAATGAGCACTCAATTACTAAAACATCTATGCTAAAGTGAAACCAAAGAATAAAAAAAGTACTCAGGCCAGGAGTGGTGGCTCACACCTGTAACTCCAGCACTTTCGGAGGCCAAGGCAGGCGGATCATGAGGTCAGGAGTTCGAGACCAGCCTGACCAATATAGTGAAACCCCCATCTCTACTAAAAACACAAAAATTAGCCAGGCGTGGTGGTGCATGCCTGTAATCCCAGCTACTTGGGAGGCTGAGGCAGGAGAATCGCTTGAACCTGGGAGGTGGAGGTTGCAGTGAGCCAAGATCATACCACTGCACTCCAGCCTAGACAACAGATCGAGTCTCCATCTCCAAAACAAAACAAAACAAAAACTCATACATTCATACATACTTATAGGACAATTATTCTGTTCAAACCTCAGGGATAAAATTACCTTTTCAATGCTTGTGTGGCAGCACTCTCATCCTTAAATACAACATAGGCGTTAATATTTTTCTGATCAGGATGAATTTTACGTCTACATCAAAAAAAAAAAAGAGAGAGAGGGACAAGGTAAAGTTTGTTAGCCTCAAAGTTACTAGAAAAAATCCAGCTTCTTTCAACTCTTAACACACATGACAAGAATTCCTGGGTGGAAATTTCACCTCTTTGAATAAATATTTAGTAATAACTCAAAAATAACACACAACTTATATAACTTGAAGATATTGGTGGAGACACAACCCACACTTTCTTAGGAATCATAACCGTGAAAAAACAGACGGACCATGTATGTGAATCCCTGAGAACCATACAAGGACTAAAAACTAACATCTTAACTGCAGCTCCGTATATAACACACAAATAAACAGTTGTGAAAGACATGAATTTTCCTCTTTACTGTAAAATAAAACACCCATATAGAAGAGTGCACAAACCACGTATACCTCAGCGAATTAGCCTCGCGGCCCACTCAGAAGCCTCTCTGTGGCCCTTTCCAGCTACAGCTCCTCCTTCCCTCCAAAGGCAACCACCATTCCCATTTTTATAGGAACTACTTCCCTGTACATCTTTGTGGTTTTCTTAGCCAAGTGTCTTAGACATCATACTTTGGTCTTGTCTATTCTTTTGACTTAATATGTCTTTTGAATCTTGTTTTATTTACAGAATTTTCTCTGCATCTCTTTATCTCACTGTTTGGCCTGCAGAATTCTCCACAGGCTGGATTTTGCATGTGCAAGTTTATCAAGTAGTTCAACACAAACCTTTGTCCCCTATATTTCTTGTAAACTGACAGCTGCATCCAAAGGCTGGATCAGACTCAGAGTTGACCCCTTTGTCAAGACTGTCAGTAGGTGTTGTGTTCTTTCAAGGGAGACATGTTATGACTGGTTTTTACTCTTTTGTGAATGACTGCAGCTGGTGCTACTCAATGCCTAAACTCATTAATTCATTAGGTTTGCAAAATGGTGATATAATTTGGATGTGATAAGTTAGCAAAAAGGACCTAGTAACGAACACAGATCTTCCCTGAAGACATCCACCTACTGTTATGAAGTAAGAAAACGCTACTACACAGCTGAGTATCATCAAGAAGGGACCTGGAAAATAATGACTGACATGACTCATGGCATTCTGTAAGGAAACACTATACTAACACTTTTGTATTGATTAAACCAGCTATGATTTATTGAATGCCTAATATATACCAGACACTCAGCTAGACATTTTATGTATTTCATTTAATCTCTCATCTCCAACATGAGTGTTTTTTCTGAGTTTATGAATCCAGAAGCTGAGACTAAAAGAGGTACATGACTGTGATGAAACGGCAACAAGTGGCCGGCCAAGGACTGAAACCAAGTCTAGCTGACTCTAGAGCCCTGCTCTTTCACACAACACGAAGCTGCTGACAACATCCAAATCCAACACATCCTAGTGCATCCCCCAGGAACACATGTTGGAGTTCCGCTTCCACCTAGAATGTAGGAAGCCAGAAAGTACATCACTCCTGCCCTTACCCGTAAGAAGAAACCACATAACCCACAGCATCGTAACTTTTGTCACAGCCAAAAACTCGGGGAAACCCAGCAGCCTGGAAGCTAAGGACAGGCCCACTCCCTCCAAGGGGAGACAGAGGAAGGACTGGCTCTACTGGCTCTATGGTGGCCAAGCACCATATGGGGCAAAATGCTGGGCACCAGACAGGCAGGAAAGATTCAAGCCATGATCTCACTGAAACATCAGAGCTGGGCCTGAAACAGAAGCCCTGGAGGTCGCTGATGCAGGAGTGTGCACCCAACCCTAGGATCTGCCCCACTGGCCTCCACTCGGTGGGAAGACTGAGATCGCAGCCATGGGTGCTGCAGGCCTGGAGAAGAGAATGGACAAAATGTGAAGAAGGCACAAAGCCCCACCTGGATTTTTCTCCTGATTAAGGAGAAGGCTAAGCTGCTAGGGGAAGAATGGCAAACGCTGTCACTCCAGGGCACAGAGAAGACCCCTACAGCTGGAGGAAGAGAGGAGTCCAGCTACTGGGGGGAGAGGTGGGAAACATCCTCTCCACAATCCCCACCAAAGGTACAAGGCATTTGGCACAGCTTGGCTGACCCAGGAAAGAGGCACTGATCAGGTGCACTCCTAAGACACAGAAACACTAAGACAGGACAGCAGAGACCCTGCTGCACCCACTCTCACCAGACTATCAAGCCAACTGACAACAGCAACCCCCCTTTTTTTTTTTGAGACGGAGTTTCACTCTTGTAGCCCAGGCTGGAGTGCAGTGGCACGATCTCAGCTCACTGCAACCTCCATCTCCCGGGTTCAAGTGACTCTCCTGCCTCAGCCTCCCGAGTAGCTGGGACTACAGGTATGCACCGCCACACCCGGCTAATTTTTGTATTTTTAGTAGAGACAGGTTTTCACCATATTGGCCAGGCTGGTCTGGAAGTCCTTACCACCTTGGCCTCCCAAAGTGCTGGGATTACAGGCATGAGCCGCCCGGCCAACAACAGCACTCTATAAATGAGATCTTCAAGAAAACTTAAAACTTTCAATCTTTAAGACACACCTCTGGCCATGCCCGGTGGTTCACACCTGTAATCCTAGCACTTTGGGAGGCTGAGGTGAGCACATCATCTGAGGTTAGGAGTCTGAAACCAGCCTGGCCAACATGGTGAAACCCCGTCTCCACTAAAAATACAAAAATTAGTCGGGCATGGAGCCAGGTGCTTATAGTCCCAGCCACTTGGGAGGCTGAGGCAGGAGAATTGCTTGAACCCAGGAGGCAGAGGTTGCAGTGAACTGGGATTGCGCCACTGCACTCCAGCCTGATGACAGAGCAAGGCATCTCAAAAAAAAAAAAAAAAGACTAAAACATCTCTAAAAAAGCCAGCCACAAATGGGAGCAAAATATCTGAAACACACAGCAGGAAAAAGTATTATATCCATAATATATAAAGAACTCCTTACAATTGTATAAAAATAATTAAAAGTCACTAAAAAATGGGCAAAATTTTTGTACCAACATTTCACCAAAGAATAGATACAAATAATCAGCACATAAGATGTTTAACATCTTTAGTCACTGTGGCTGACAAACTTCTAGAATGGCTAAAATTAAATGACAATGCCAAGTGCTGGTGAGTAACTGACATTCTTATCTATAGCTGGTAGAAATGTAAAATGGTACAAGCACTTTGGAAAACATTTTGCAGCTTCCTAGAAAGTTAAAATATACCATAAAATCCGGCAATCCGACCAGGCAGTTTCTCAAGAGAAATGATCTGCACCCAAATATTTTTAGCATTTTTATGCATAGTAGCCGAAGGCTGAAATAACCTGAATGTTCAAAACCCAGTGAATGAGGCTGAGCGTGGTGGCTCATGCCTGTAATCCCAGAACTTTGGCAGGCCAAGGCAGACAGATTCAGGAGTTCGAGACCAACCTGGCCAACATGGCAAAACCCCATCTCTACTAAAAATACAAAATAATTAGCCGGGCATGGTGGTGTGTGTCTGTAATCCCAGTTAATCGGGAGGCTGAGTCAAAAGAAGTGGAGATAAGATAACAAAATAAAATAAAATGGTGAATGGATAAACAAATGGTACTGCCATTCAATGGATTATGAGTGCAATACAATCAAATAAATTACCAATGCATTGCAATAATAAGAACAAATCTCAGAAGGGCACAGTGGCTCAAGCCTGTAATTCCAACACTTTGGGAGGCAAAGGCAGGAGGACTGCTTGAGCTCAGCAGTTCCGGACCAGCTTCGCAACAATAGGGACACCTTGGCTCTACTAAAAACTTTAAAAATCAGCCTGGCATGGTGGTGAGCACCTGTAGTCCCAGCTCTTTAGGAGAACTGCTTGAGCTCTGGTGATCAACGCTGCCGTGAGCCATGATTGTGCCACTGCACTCCAGCCTGGGCGACAGCACAAGACCCTGTCCCCCTCCACCCCCACCAAAAAACAAACCTCAAAATCATTATGCTGAGCAAGTTAGACAAGAGTACATCCTGTATGATGACTCCACTTACATAAAATTCTGGAAAAGGCAAACTATCACATAGAGACAGAAAGCAAGTGAGTGGCTGCCTGAGAACAGAGGTGGGGGGACATATTGCAAGGGGTCAGGAAGAAACTTGAGGTGATAGTGTTCAGTATCTGGACTACGGCAATGATTTCAAGATTGCCTACATATGTCAAAATCATAACTAAATTGTACATGTCAAATATGTGCAGTTTACTGGAGGTAGCTTTAACAAAGTTAAAAAAAAAAAGTTTTTAAAAATTTTGGCTATAAGAAAAAGGAAACAAGTTTTACATGGCAAAATTTCCCATAAGCCAAATCAAAACGCTAACAAGTTGGGGGTCTGGTGGTATGCACCTCTAGTCCCAACTACTCCAGTGACTGAGGCAGACAGATTACTTGAGCCCAGGAATTCCAGGTTATAGTGGGCTGTGATTGAGTCACTGCACTTCTGCTGGAGAACAAAGTAAGACTCTATCTCTCAAAAATAAAATAAAAAGCCAATGACAAATAGAGAAAAAATATTCATAATTCATGTCACAAAGGCTGATTTTATTAACATTCCACAGATCTGTATGACTAACAATTCAAACAAAAGAAAGCACAGCCAGGCGAGGGCGCTCACGCCTGTAATCCTAACACTTTGGGAGGCCAAGGTGGGCGGATCACAAGGTGAGGAGTTCAAGATAAGCCTGGCCAATATGGTGAAACCCCGTCTCTATTAAAAATACAAAAATTAGCTGGGCGTGTTGGCGCTTGCCTGTATTCCCAGCTACTTGGGAGGCTGAAGCAAAAGAATCACTTGAACCTGGGAAGTGGAGTTGCAGTAAGCTGAGATCGTGCCACTGCACTCCAGCCTGGTGACAGAGCAAGACTCCATCTCAAGGAAAGAAAAAAAGAAAAGAAATACCACACTCACCTATCAGGTTTCCAATAATCAAAAAGCTCAAAAACATAATTTTCTTTTTGAGATAGGGTCTCACTCTGTCATACAGGCTGGAGTGTAGTGGTGCAATCATGGCTCACTGCAGCCTCCACTCTCCAGGCTCAAGTGGTCCTCCCACCTCAGCCCCACAGTAGCTGGACTACAGGTGTGCACCACCTTGCCCAGCTAATTTATTTTTTTCTTTTGCAAGACATTGGAAACCAAAAGGTTCCACTTTTGAAGGGTTTACCAGCTAATTTTTGTATTTCTTTTTTTTTTTTGAGACGAAGTTTCGCTCTTGTCGTCCAGGCTGGAGTGCAATGGCACGATCTCGGCTCACTGCAACCTCCGCCTCCTGGGTTCAAGCAATTCCCCTGCCTCAGCCTCCTGAGTAGCTGGGATTACAGGAGCCCACTACCACAGCTGGTTAATTTTTGTATTTTTTTTTTCTTTTTGTTTATTTTCTTTAAACCAACAATTTTTGTATTTTTAGTAGAGATAGGGTTTTACCATGTTGACTAGGCTGGTCTTGAACTCCTGACCTCAGGTGATCCGCCCATCTCGTCCTCCCAAACTGCTGGGATTACAGGTGTGAGCCACCTCGCCCATCCTAATTGTTGTATTTCTTTATAGAGAGGGGGTCTCATCATGTTGCCCAGGTTGATCTCAAACTCTTAGGCTCAAGCAACCTACCTACCTCAGCATCCTAAAGTGCTGGGATTACAGGCACGAGCCACCTTCCCTGGCCAACATACTGTTTTTGTAAAGTAAAAAACTTTACTGTTGGTAAAGATGTGGAAATATAAATAGGCTGCAATGTCTACGAGACAGCAGTCAAAATTATGAATGCAAATACCGTTCTGACTGTGCAATGCCACTGCTGAAGTTTATCCTACAGATAAGTTTAGCTTATGTGCAAAATTACCTAAGTACCAGGTCACTCATTTACTCCAACATTATTTGTTTGGTTTGTTTGAGAGACAGGGTCTTGCTCTGCTGCTCATGCTACAGTGCAGTGGTTCACTGCAGCCTCAAACTCCTGGGCTCAAGTCATCATCCCACGTCAGCCTCCCAAGTAGCTGGGACTACAGACATATGCCACCATGCCCAGCTAAAGTATTACAACAGGTTTTTTTTTTTTGAAGACAGGGTCTCACTCTATCACCAAGGCTGGAGTACAGTGGCAAAATCACAGCTCCTCCACCTCCTGGGCTCAGGTGTTCCTTCATCTGATTCCCAAGTAGCTGGGACTACAGTGCATGCCATCATGCCCACCTAATTTTTTGTAGAGATGGGGTTTTGCCATTTTGCCTAGGCTGGTCCTGGGCTCAAGTCATCTGCCTGCCTTGGCCTCCCACAGTGCTGGGATTACAGGCGTGAGCCACCGCACCCAGCCTCTGGCATTATTTGTAATGGCCATGAGACTGGGAAAAAACTTTATGTCCATCAATGGGAGATTTGATAAAATAAATTAAGGCACACCTTAGAGAATACTCTAAGAAAAAGTGCATTTTTAAAAATGCTCTAAAATTAATCACTTTCACACCAATACAAACAGATCTCCAAGTTGTACCAAGTACAAAAAGGGAAGGTGTGGCATAGTGTATATGTTGAATACCATTGACTTAAAAAGTTTTATGTGACAAGAAGAACATGTATGCGTATCAGTTTGCAAATGCATAGCATGTCTCTAGAAGCTTACTCAAGAAACTAAAAACATTTGCCTAGAGTAGGGAATTGGCTGACTAGAGAAAAGGTGTATAATTAAATTTTATTTATTTATTTATTTTGAGACAGAGTCTCATTCTGTCACCCAGGCTGGAGTGCAGTGGCACGATCTCGGCTCACTGCAACCTTTGTCTCCTACATTTAAGCGATTCTCTTGCCTCAGCCTCCCAAGTAGCTGGGAATACAGGCATGTGTCACCATGCCCCACTACTTTTTCTATTTTTAGTAGGGACAGTGTTTTGCCATGTTGGTCAGGCTGGTCTGGAACTCCTAGCCTCAAGTGATCCGCCCACCTCAGCTTCCCAAAGTGCTGGGATAACAGTTGCGATCCACCACACGAGGCCATAATTAAATTTTAACTTAAAAACAACAAAAAAGCAGTGGCTTACACCTGTAATCCCACTACTTTAGAAGGCTGAGGCAGGAGGATTTCTTGAAGTCAGGAGTTCAAGACTAGCCTGAGAAACACAGTGAGACACTGTCTCTACAATAAAATAAAATACAATAAAATACAATAAAATATATTAGCCAGGTGTGGTGTGCATACCTGTAGTTCCAGCTACTTGGGATGCTGAGATGGGAGCATCACTTGAGCCCAAAAGTTTAAGGCTTCAGTGAGCTAAGATCTTGCCACTATACTCCAGCCTGGGTGACAGAGCATGACCTTGTATGTTAAAAAATAAACCAAACAAAAAAATGAGATGGGGAAGCTGATGATATGGTGTGCAAATTCCAATTTTCTAACACATCCCACTAAAGTTCCTCAATAGTACTTGTACATACACCTGTCAGAACCCCTGTTTCTGTTCAAATTTAGGCTCCTGGGTTTCAATCTCATACAGAAATAAAAGTCTGTATGACTCAATAAGAAGGGTTGTATCTTACTAAGGTTTCTATTCTCCACAGCACTGAACAATACCTGGTATCTAGGAGGACCTGCATCTTTGGTTACCTCGGCAAACACTGTGGGAATCAGTATGTATTTATTAAGTCTTAACCATATATCTGGCACTGTGATGGGTAAGAGGAAAACCCGGCGAAGACCTGGTTGGCCAAATAACTCTAAATTAAGAATGAAAATTGACATGAAGTCACCAAGGTGTCCAACGGGACTGTTGCAATACCAAAGTTTGATAGAACAGGATTCCCAGAAATGTTTCTAAAGTACATTATGTTTTATCTAATATAAAGAAATCTCTGCTCATAAACTTCATCATTTCACGTACCATTAAGAGAAAAAACACTGAAGATGTGAGACTAACAGGAAACCCACATAAAACTGAAGCTAAACAAAAAATACGCCTTCCATATGGAAGGGTGAACAAGGAGACTTATACGTTTCATTCTTGACACTGAGTGGGGGAAAAAAAACATCCCCTGAGCATTGGAAACAAGCCCCTACCAGTATGGTCCAAAACCCTTAAACAGAGAACATCAAGTGGTTACAGGCTGGCAGTACACCCAGGTGACAACACAAGCAAACATGAATTATCTCTGGAAAAACACAGGAAATATGGCATTTGTAATTTGTATGAGAAAATTTAGGAATGAAGCTTTATGTTCTTTTCCAAACACTAAAAACATTCTTGAAATTTCTCATGGCTCATTTTCCAGTAATACTTTCTACGACTCTACAATTTACATTATGGATTAAAGAAAAACATGACAAATTTAAAGGCTCTTAAATACAGAAAGAAAACAGTCAAGCATGCTCTATTATCCAAATACATTAATAAAATCTATTAAATTGTTAAGAACTGGTCTCACTTTAATAGCCAAAAAGGAAGAAAGTTTAAGGTGACTCCCTTCCTCTAATTACAGACTTACTTTATTGCTGCCAACTTTTTGGATAGAGTTCTCTCTGCTGGAATCTTTTAAGAGGAAAAAAAAAAGTATTAAAAACAATTTTTAAAATATTACTTCAAATTAGTATTTTAACTTAGGTCTAGATATCCAACTCCAGTACACTGTGATCAAAAACATTCTAGGGAAATAAATCAAAAATAATCATCCTAATGTTACATAAAATGAAGCTCGTGGCTTAGGATAAGCTTTTCCAACGACAGCGTCATACGCAGATTTAACAAAAACCAAGACAAAAGTTAAGATACTCGGCTCTCAAATTGTGTCAGATGACTCACACAGGGAGGACGCCAGGAAGAGACACTGACGGTGAAAGACACATGAAAAATTTAAGGAAAAATAAGTGTTTATAAATTAACATTTTATCATGTATTCTGATACTATTTTATTTTATTTATTTATTTATATATTTTTTGAGATGGAGTCTCGCTCTATCACCCAGGCTGGAGTGCGGTGGAGTAATCTTGGCTCACTGCAACCTCAGCCTCCCAGGTTCAAATGATTCTCCCGCCTCAGCCTCCCAAGTAGCTGGGATTACAGGTGTGCGCCACCATGCCCTGCTAATTTTTGTATTTTCAGTAGAGACGGGATTTCACCATATTGGTCAGGCTGCTCTTGAACTCCTGACCTTGTGATCTAACCTCCTCTGCCTCCGAAAGTGCTGGGATTACAGACGTGAGCCACCGCGCCTGGCTCAATACAATTTTTGGTATGTCTAACTAAACTGACGAATAACGTAAGACAACATAAAAGATACCAACCCTGCAAGTTCACAATCTAGGAGCATCTCGAATGTAAATGCCATTTAGGGCAGTTATTATAAATATTTTCTGGGAAAACCTATTTTCTTTCTCAGTAACCTGATAGTTTACATAGTAAAACTAAGAAATTTTAACTATTTCTTCTGTTCGCAGTTTGTCTTGCTCAAATTGTTAACATATTCAAACTCTCAAATCTCAAAAAAAAACAGTACAAGACATAGAAATGTCCAAATGAGGCTGGGCGCAGTGGCTCACGCCTGTAATTCCAGCATTTTGGGAGGCCAAAGCGGGTGGATCACGAGGCCAGGAGTCCAAGACCAGCCTGAACAAGATGGTGGAACAAGATGGTGAAACCCCATCTGCAGTAAAAATACAAAAATTAGCTGGGTACAGTGGCAGGCGCCTATAATCCCAGCTACTTGGGAAGCTGAGGCAGGAGAATCGCTTGAACCCGGGAGACGGAGGTTGAAGTGAGCCAAGATCGCGCCACACACTCCAGCCTAGGCGACAGAGTGAGATTCTGTCTCAAAAAAAAAAATGTCCAAATGAATAATCAACATGTGAATGAATAATCAACATGTGAATGACATCATCAAAACACATTTATGGGGTGCCTTCTATACAGGGTCTACATCCCGTTATTTGTTTGCTTTTGTATCTTTTTGTTTGTTGGTTTTTGAGACAGAGCCTCACTTTGTCACCCAGGCTGGCGTGTAGTGGCATAATCTTAGCTCGCTGCAAGCTTCGCCTCCCAGATTCAAGCGATTCTACCACCTCAGCCTCCCAAGCAGCTGGGATTACAGGTGGCCGCCCCCATGCCCAGCTAGTTTTTGTATTTTTAGTAGAAACAGCGTTTTGCCATGTTGGCCAGGCAGGCCTCGAACTTCTGAACTCAAGTGATCTGCCTTGGCCTCCCAAAGTGCTGCGTTACAGGCATGAGCCACTGCACCTGGCCTACATCCTGTCATTGAAGATATTAATGAATAAGTATAACACAAGGCAATAAAGTAAAAGAATAATGTAGAGGGAAAAATATCATTTAATGATATAAAGTATCAGAAAAGCCTTGAAGAAGGGACATTTTAGATGCATACTGAAAAACAGACAGTACTTTCATAGGCAAAAATGGTACCTTAAGGAAGAATTCCAGGCAAAACAAATGGACTGGCAAAGGGACAAAGGTGAGAAAACCCACGTGTGGAGGAACACAGGATGGGCGGGGCCACACTGCAGAACTGTCAGTCTAAGAATTAAGATGTATTTCACTGACAGTGAGAATAATTAACACAATGCACAGGTGCTGGTAACCCAAGGAAAAGTAAGACAGGGTATCTGTAATCACAGCTTACAGTCTGGTGGAGGAGGCAAACAGCAATTTCAGTAGAGTGTACTAAGTACATTAATGAAGGATGGGTGCTGCAGAACGCATAGCAGGGGCACACTGGTAGCCTAGAGACTGGGGAGAATCAGGGCAGGCTCCCCAAAGGGGAGAACAGTGAGGTATGTGTGGGGGGAACCTTGGGGGGCTGTGTGTGGAGGGGGGTGACATTAATGCAGGGCGGGGGGGGAAGGGGCAAGGGTTCCGGGAAGAAGAGCTTCAGAAAGACTGAGTTGACAGCGTTTTGTTGGACAAATTAGAGGAAGACTGAAGGTAGGAAATATAACAGGCCTCCGTGACTATTCTGACAGGACGTAGTGAGAACTTAGGTAGGACAAGGAAAACAGAAAGAAATGACTCATATTAGGATGAAATCACAGTTGAAAAACAGGCAGGGATGGCAAACACTAGCATGAGTGTGCCAATGAAGAGTCGAAGGCAACCACAAAACCTGCAGCCTGGGTGCCACTAAATCCTATACAAAAATCAGTAGGTAGCATAGGGTTGGGGTGAGAATAGATGGAGGTAAGCAGACATTCTGAAATCATGATGCTGGCAAGACACCCAGGATAATGCGTGAGCCAAAGACCTGATACGGGGAAATGGAACTCAGAAGAGCAGGCAAAAAGACATGTGATAAAAGTGGGAAATAAACACTCTAACAGAAATTACGGGAACTGTCAAAACTTTGGGTACTGTCCACTTGTACGGAAGTGGACAGTTTTGCCTTCTCTAACGTTTGGCAATGCCTAAAGATATTTTCATTGTTCAACTGACGTGAAGGGGGCGCTACTAGCATCTCGCGGGTAAAGACCACGGATTTTACTAAACATCCTGTAATACACAGGGCAGCGTCCAACAACAAAGAATTATCCAGCCCAAAATGTCAACTGTATGGCGGTTGAGAAACTCTATGCTAGAGAAGCACATGAGTACGAGCAACTAGAAACATGGAATAGGCCAGGCGCGGTGGCTCACACCTGTAATCCCAGCACTTTGGAAGGCTGAGGCAGGCAAATTACCTGAGGTCGGGAGTTTGAGACCAGCCTGGTCAACATGGTGAAACCCTGTCTCAACTAAAAATACAAAAATTAGCTGGGCGTGATAGTGCACGCCTGTAATCCCAGCTACTTGGGAGACTGAGGCATGAGAACTGCTTGAAGCCAGGAGGCAAAGGGTACAGGGAGCCCAGATCACACCACTGTACTGCAGCCTGGGCAACAGACAGAGCGAGACTCTGTCTCAAAAAATAATAATAACAATAAACATTTCTTATATTCCGACATACATTAATTATGTAATAGTGTCCAAAAATATAGGCTATGGGATGTCAACTATGCCCATGCAATTAAAAAAAAAATAATGTATGGGAAAATGAACGACAAATGATACTTATTTCCTGCTCCAAAGAATGTGGCTGTAAGTGGTCCAGAGTGCGGAGCTGGCAAAATCCAACTGACTTCTATAAAGTTTTAATATTAAATTGACTTAAATACTTTGTCTGTGCTCAGAGAACAAGGACTGTTTGCAGAAATCATATCCATCTTCCATACTAAACGCATATTATGGGACATAGGATGAGAATGCCTAGGATTCCAGCAATGCTAATCAGTATTAACTTTTTAGCCTATTCTGTTGACACAGCACGTAAGTCACCCATCCACCCTCCAAAATACATTGCAGGCTTTCATTGCAAGAATATCATTTTATTAGATAAATTCACTACCTTTATCATTTACTAGATAAATTAGATAAATTCACTACATTATTTAACAAAGTTCAAGAGTCAGCAATAGGTAATTAGAGCAACTCTACCTATTGATTCAAAGGTTAATGTGAAAAAGAAAACACAATTCAAGCTCCTATTAGTATCCACTGGATGTATAATGCTTTGCTTTCAATCTGTTATAAGCTTTATCACATGTAAATTAAGGGTAGACTTATAACCTCCATCTCACTAACAGCAACAAGTTAATCGATGTAAATGCAACAAATTTTAATATTATGTAATTTTAAGGAGGAATAAAACATACCAGAGAACGAAATCGTACAGATTCTATTTGTCCATACTCTTTAAAAAATGACTTCAGCTTCTAAAATTAAAAAAAACACATACATGTTAGCTCGCCCTCAGAACATCAAGTAAGTGCTACAAAAAAGAAACGAAGTAAAACTGTCTGACAACCTTTACCGCCAGTTTTGTTTTGTTCTGAGATGGAGTCTTGCTCTTCACCCAGGTTGGAGTGCAGTGGCTCAATCTGGGCTCACTGCAACCTCTGCCCCCCCCCTGGTTCAAGCCATTCTCCTGCCTCAGTCTCCCAAGTAGCTGGGATTACAGGTGCGCACCATCACGCCCGGCTAATTTTTGTGCTTTTAGTAGAGACGGGGTTTCGCCATGTTGGCCAGTCTGGTCTTGAACTCCGGACCTCCGGTGATCCACCTGCCTCAACCTCCCAAAGTGCTATGATTACAGGCACGAGCCACCACACCTGGCCTACTTTTTAAAGAATATTTCAGGAAAAGCAGGTGACTATTCAACTGGATGAACAAAAAACTTTTACTAAAACTTGTGAGACTCTGTCTCAAAAACAAACAAAAAAAAACACAATTCAAGCTCATACTAGTATCCATTAGATGTATAATGCTTTGCTTTCAATCTTTTATAACCTTTATCACATGTAAATTAAGGGTAGACTTATAACTTCCATAGATTCTCTCATCTTTTCACATTGGTTTAAACCAGGAATAAACTTGAATAAATTTTTTTTTTTTTTAGATGGAGTCTCACTCACTCTGTCAACTAGGCTGGAGTGCAGCGGCACGATCTTGGCTCCTGCAACCTCCCTTCCCGGGTTCAAGTGATTCTCCTGCCTCAGCCTCCCAAGTAGCTGGGATTACAGGCATGTGTCACCACACCCAGCTAATTTTTTGAACTTTTAGTAGAGAATGGGTTTCACCATGTTGGCCAGGCAGGTCTCGAACTTCCAGTCTCAAGGGATCCACCCGCCTTGGCCTTCCAGAGTGCTGCGATTACAGGCGGGAGCCACCATGCCTGGCCTCAAAAAGGAGTTTTCTACTGTTTTTAATGAAGTAGAATTTAACTTGTCCTTCAAAATATGAGCAGGACGCTGAGCCAAGGATTGCAACAGTTACTACCATGTGAACAAGCAGAAGCCAAGGGCAAGTTTTGCTTAGTGACCCTCACACCATGGAAGAAACTCAGGATATCTTCGTTCTTTAAACAACACATATTCACTATGCACAAGGCACCATTTCAGGTGTCAGAGATAGAGTGATGACAAAAGATCGGGCCCAATGGCTCATGCCTGAAGTCCCAGCACCACGGAAGGCCGAGGAGGGCAGATTGCTTGAGCCCAGGAGTTTGAGACCAGCCTAGGCAACATAGCAAGTACCCTGTCTCCACAAAAAAAATACAAAAATTAGCCAGGCATGGTGGTGTGCACCTGTAGTCCCAACTACTCGGGAGGCTGAGGCAGTAAGATCACTTGAGTCCAGGAGTTTGAGGCTGCAGTGAGCAATGATCATGCCACTATACTCCAGCCTATGTGACAGTGAGAACCTGTCTTGAAAAAGAAAAGAAAAAAGAAAAGTATCTTTAAACATATGGAGCTTATGTTATGTGGAGTGGCATATAATAGGAGATAAGGCTGAAAAGGAAAAACCAGGCAGGAGGTCACTGCAATATTCAAATATAATCTACAAAAGCCAGAATTTGGTAGGGCAGGGACTACAGGAATGGAAAGGAGGGGGTGGATATTGGAATCCATTTATATTAGCATGATTTCTGTAATTATTTATAATGAAGTTATATCCATGACTTATTATTGAATGTTTATTCAACAAAGGAAGAATAAACAAAGTTGTTATTATCTTCTCTGAACTTTTACAATATACAAACTCACCTTCTTATCACATGTAACAGGCAAATTTCCAACAAACACAGTTCTCTCATTCTTTAATCTCTCTTCTTCTTGGTTGATTTGAATTTTCCTTCTTTGACTTACAACTGTGTCATCTACATCATCAAGTACTTTTCCATCTGCTATTTTAACACCAGATTGAGACTTTTTCCTTTTTCTGTCCTTGTTTCTGGTGAATTTCTTCTTCTAAATCAGCACTCGCTAGAGCACTTTCCCTTTTTAAGGCAAAAAATCAAACAAAAGAAGCTGTAAGAGTCATGCAAGTTAGGTCTAGTATGTGACAAAGCACAGCTCTGATTAGAAATATTTCCCAATGTCTTCTGGATTTGCCTAATTTACCACTCACAAATACATCAAAATTTTTTAGAGCAGCATTATCTAGATACTGAGTGGTATTTTTAGAAAAAAAAATTCAATCTTCCCACCTCAGCCTCCCAAGTAGCTGGGACCACAGGCGCATGCTGCCATGCCTGGCTAATTTTATTTTATTTTCTTTGAGACGGAGTCTCACTCTGTCACCGAGGCTGCAGTGCAATGGCACAATCTCAGCTCGCTGCAACCTCTGCCTCCCGGGTTCGAGTGATTCTCCTGCCTCAGTCTCCCAAGTAGCTGGGATTACAGGCGACAACCACCATGCCTGGCTAATTTTTTTAGTTTCTAGTAGAGTGAGGTTTCACCATGTTGGCCAGGCTGATCTGGAACTCCTGACCTCAAGTGATCTGCCAACCTCCACCTCCCAAAGTGCTGGGACTACAGGTGTGAGCCACCGCACCCAGCCTTTTCTATTTTTTTGTAGAGACAGGGTTTCGCTCTGTTGCCCAGGCTGGTCTTGAACTCCTGAGCTCAAGCCACTGGCCCACCTCAGCCTCCCAAGTGCTAGGATTACAGGGGTGAGCCACTGCACCCAGCAAGAAAAAGTGAAGCTCAATTTTTGAACATTAAAACTGCCAGGCAACGGCAGCAGCAAGTTCATCTAACAAAAGCTGATTCACTTAGAGCTCTTGGAGATTTAGTTTACACTCTATCAATGCCTAAGTTCATTTTCTACTCTAGACCTTTAGGGACACTATCGCACTTCCTGAGAGTCTAACACGGTTAATATGCTGGCAGAATACTTACTTTGTACAAGCAATATGGCCGATAGGAAAAACCAGATTCCCTACTTCTAATACTTCTGTAATATTTAAAGGACTCTTACCAAAAAGTAAATTGTGAAATGGTAAACACAATAGAAAGTATTGGTGGACACAGATAAGCAAGGTCTGAGCATCAATCAGAAAGAGAACTAAAGGATATTAAGGAGTGAGGGGAGAGAAGAGCAAATAAGAATCATAAATATGACTCACTCATCAGCAAATACTTACCGGGTGCCTACTCAGTTCTAGGTTCTGAGGATACAAAGATAAAGAAACAATCAAAGGCCTCCAACAGTCCAGTGAAGAGACAGAGCCAGTTCACAATAAAATGGTAGCAGCTATAATACATGGTATGCAAACATAACACAAATAAGAAAAGCTTCTCAGAGGAGGAAATCAGTGTCCGGCACATAGTCCAATAAAAGCGGACTGTTATTACTCCTCCCCTGAGGACAGGGTTCATGTCTGGTGTTTTCCTCACTACAGTATATAAAGTACCTAGCAGAAGTGAAAGGAAATGAGACCATAAGGTAAGGTAGGAACCAGGGCAGGAAGGACCTTCAATATTACACAAAAGTGCTTAGATTTTATCCTACTGAAGACGAGGAAACACTGATGACTATGACAGCACCTACAAAAGATAATCTGGGCAAAAGAGTGGAAGATAATTAGAAGGGGTATAAAGTTGGAGAAGAGAGACCAGTAAGGAGATGGTTACAACAGTGTGTATCTGAGAAGACAACAGACGGACCAGAGCAGGGAAGGAGGTAAAGAGGAAAAGACAGATTAAAGAGATAATTAAAAAACAGCATCATCAGGACTTGGCAACTGATTAGCTAAGCAAGGAAAGGAAAGAGGACAGGATGGCTGTCAGGCCACTAACTTAGGCAACAAGAAGGCTAGTGGTAGTGTTCATGCCAAGGAACAGGTCCGATGAGAATGATGAGCTCACCCTGGAGCATTCTTACCTGGAGGTACATATGGAATAAAGAGGTGCAAATGCCGGTAGGCAAACAAACATACAAGCCTGGAGATCAGGAGAGTGACCAGGGTAGGCACAAGACATACTGCCCACAACACAGGGTGACAAAGGGTCATGAGAATATGACCAAGAATAAGACCCCTTGAGGGAAATGCACATTTAAAGAGTAGTCACAGGAAAAGATACCACAGTAACACCAAGAAAGAATTGGCAAGAGGAGGATCAGAAGATACTTCTCCCAGAGAATCTAGAAGCTTCAACAAGAAAAGCAGCCACATGAAATGTAGCACAGGACTCATAAGACAAAGGGGCGCTGCCCATTAAATATGTCAGAGAGGTCAGGGTAGCCTCAGTGAACACTGCTTCAGAGGCACAGTAAGGACAGAGAATAAAACGCAGACTGCAAGTACATGGAAGGGCGAATAGATCAAAAAAGGGAGAAATACAAGAACAGACTACTTTTTCTAAAAGCTAGACCATGAAAGGAAGGACTGTGGGAACGGCAGCAAACAGACACTCAATTATATGAATTTTTTTGACAGTTGAGGGGGAATATCCTTTTTAAAGATTAGAATCTTGAGGATGTCCATATAGTGGAAAGAGGGATAAGGGCCAGGCACAGTGGCTCATGCCTGTAATCCCAGCACTTTGGAAGGCCGAGGCGGATGTATCACCTGAGGTCAGGAGTCCGAGACCAGCCTGGACAACATGGTGAAACCCCATCTCTACTAAAAAAAAATACAAAAACTAGCTGAGCATGGTGGCAGGCACCTGTTATTCCAGCTACTCAGGAGGCTGAGGCAGGAGAAAAGCTTGAACCCGAGAAGCGGAAGTTGCAGTGAGCTGAGATTGTACCATTGCACTCCAGCTGGGTGACAAGAGCCACATTCCGTCTCAAAAAAAAAAAAAAAAAGAGGGATAAGGGAAAGAGGAGAAAGTGGATGGATGTGATGGCACAATCCCTAAGGAGGCAGAAGAACAGGCACGTGGTACACAGTACCCAAGTGGTTGAGTTAATCTTGGACAAGAGGGAAGACATCTTTCTCTAAGAGAGGGGAAGAAATAAGGCTATACAGATGCATTAAGCTTAAATAGGAGGATGAAAAGCAGTTTCCAATTGTTAGTGATTAACCAGCTCCAGAACTGGTAAAAATGTCTTCAGTTGAAAGGAGAAAAGGGAAAAGCAAATAAGGGGATTGAGGAGAGTGGTAAACAAGAGAGGAATGAAGACTGTTAACTAGGTACATGTGATGGGATCACTATTTGGAACTTGATTCAAATACACTGTTAAACAATGTTATGTCAGCCAGATACGGTGGGTCATGCCTGTAATCCTAGCACTTTGGGAGGCAGACGGAGGAGGACGGTTTGAGCCCAGGCGTTCAGGACCAGCCTGGGCAACACAGTAAGACCCTGGTCTCTGTTGTTTGAAAAAAAAAAAAAAATACTGGCTGGATCACTTGAGTCCAGGGGTTTGCAACCAGCCTGGGTGACATGGCAAAATCCCGTCTCTACAAAAAATACAAAAACTAGCTGGGGGTGGTGGTGCATGCCTGCAGTCCAAGCCACTCAGGAGGCTGAGGTGGGAGGCTGGATTGAGCCTGGGAGGCAAAGGTTGCAGTGAGCCCCGATCACACCACTCCACTCCAGCCTGGGCGACAGAGCCAGAACTTGTCTCACAAAAAAAAAAAGAAAATGTTAATGCGGGAAATTGGGTTTCTGAATAAGTTTCAGATCATCAAACTCTTCTGTCTCTGTCCTGGGATAAACAAACAAACAAAAGAAACCAGACAATAGAAAAAAAAAAAACATATATTTTAAAAAGCCAACCAAACTCATCTTTTATGCACATGCTGAAATATTTACAGATGAAATCTAAGTTTTCGTTTTGCTTCCAAATAATGGGAGGTGGCTGGGCGCTGTGGCTCATGCCTGTAATCCAAACACTTTGGGAGCTCGAGGCGGGCAGATAGCTTGAGGTCAGGAGCTCGATTTTTAGCTTGAGGTCAGGAGCTCGAAACCGGCCTGGCCAACAAGGTGAAACCCCATCTCGACTAAAAATACAAAAATTAGCCGGGAGTGGTGGCCCACAACTGTAGTCCCAGTTACTCGGAGGCCAAGGCAGGAGAATCGCTTGAACCTGGAAAGCGGAGGTTGCAGTGAGCCGAGACGCCACTGCACTCCACTCCAGCCTGGGCATTGCAGCGAGACTCCATCTCAAAACAAACAAACAAAAACAAATAATGACAGGGTATGTGAGTGGGGTAAAAACAAAAAAGGTTGACCAAATATGAGTAATTGCTGATGCTGAATACATGGGGTTTCTTAGCCTTTTCAATTCTTCTATATGTACTAGATTGTCCATAAAAGTTTTGAAAGTAACAATTTGAAATATGAAATGAGAAAACTAAGACGAATGTTGCCAGGTATAGGAATGCCAACTTCTTTACTACTGTAGTTTAACATCAAGTAAGAGAATTTTACCAACCTGTTTGCCAACTTTTTTTCTGCATTAGTGTGTTTCTTCTTCGCTTTCACTTTTTTTGCAGGTTCCTGCAAAAGTGGTCTTTCAATCGGGGAAGCACTTCTTCCTCCTCGTTCCGTTTCCTTTTTTTGGTGGTTTCCTTTTCCAAAAGTTTGAAGTTGTATTTGAGACCCTATCCTTTTAGAATTCTGACCCTAAGCCATAAAATAGTGGACTTTCTAAATGAGCATCTCTTCTCTCTCACCGGTATGCAAGAGTCATGAAAGGTTACTTAAAATGAATCCTGTCTGCCCCCTTTAGAAATCACGCTTTACGAGGTAGGTAAGAAGTTAGTTTTATAAGTAGGTGGTTCTAAGGAGCCATTCAGGGAGAAAGCCCAGTGACTTACTTTAGGCACAGGCACGTACACAGGTTGAACCTGAGGCTCCAAAGAGCTGAAGAGGGACGCCAGCCGACCGGTGCCACCTCTGGAAGGGCGCTCGCCGCAGAATAAGCTACTGGCGACCTGTCCAACCTGGTAGTCTTCCGGCGGACTCCCGCGAACGCAGACTTCAGGGTTCTCTCTAGGAACGGACCAGAACTCAGCCACGCCACGCCCCGCGGTTCGCCAGCACAAGGGAACGTACAACATCCCTGCCCAGCTACTCGTGTCGCGCGCCACTCACCCCTGCTCGACAGTTCTCTTTCTCTTCCGTTTGTTCTTCCCTTCCAAGGCCATTCTGACTTCGAGGCCTCCCAGATGGCAGCGGCGCGGGAGCTCGCACTTCCGGGTTCCGGGCACTTCCGTTTTCGGGCCACGCCCCCTCCTCGCTCGGCCTTCTGGGGCGGCTAGGCGGTGGAGGGAGGCGCCCAGACCGGGGGCAGGTTTGTCCCCTTCCTTGGGTGATCCTCGTCGTTTCACAGAAACCTCATTTTGGGAGTGAAGGACGTCTTCCGGGAGTGATTCAAGCCTGCAGTGTGAAGAATCAGCCAGGCTAGGAGCAGGATGTCAACCCAAGCCGAGGGAGAAGCACGTACAATACTGACTTGTGGAAAGGATGGAGGGGGCCAGGCGCGGTGGCTTACGCCTGAAATCCCAGCATTTTGGGAGGCCGAGGCGGGCGGATCACCTGAGGTCGGGAGTTCGAGATCAGCCTGACCAACATGGGGAAACCTGTCTCTACTAAAAATTAACCGGGCATGGTGGCGGTTGCCGGTAATTCCAGCTACTCTGGAGCCTGAAGTAGGAGAATCGCTTGAACTCGGGAGGCGGAGGTTGCGGTGAGCCGCCATGGCTCCATTGCACGCCAGCCTGGGTGCCAGAGCGAAACTCCATGTAAAAAAAACAAACAAACAAACAAAAACAAGAAAAGGAAGGAGGGTGGTTTAACCAAAAAAAAAAAAAAAAGGAAGGAGGGAGGTTTGGCAAGAAATGCGGTTAGGGGTGAACGCAATGGAGTGTTTACAATTGGCTATACAGAGTTCTTTGTACTCTTCTTGCAACTTTTCTGAAATATGACATTATCCCAAAATAAAGTTGAAAACAAATAGTTGGAGACCACAGCTCTAACGAATCACATCAACATACAATTCGAAAGATGCAATGCGGCCCTGCTGTTGTTCTAGCAGGAAAAGCAGATGCTTACATTCAAGGTGTTCTCAGCCCCTCCTCCCAGACTCATCTCCCTCCAGCCCCTGACATTCTAGCCTGCTTTCCACACCGCCTCTTGTTATTCCTATGCCCTCTATTGTAATTGCCCTTCCCTCTCCCCCTCCTGCAAAATAATGCCCATCCTTCAAGGCCTATCTCAGATACTGTCTAACTTAAGAACAGTTCTTTATAGCCAGGAGCGGTGGCTCACGCCTGTAATTCCAGTACATTGGGAGGCTGAGGCGTGAGGATTGCTTGAGGACAGGAGTTTGAAACCAGCGTGGTCAATCTAGTGAGACTTCCTCTCTACAGAGAACAAAAGAATAAGGTGGGCACCCTCTCGCTCAGTGCCTGTAGTCCCAGCACTTTCAGAGGCTGAGGCAGGAGGATCCCTTGAGCCCTGGAAGGTCAAGGCTGCAGTGAGCTGTGATGGCACCACTGCACTCCAGCCTGGGCGACAGAACGAGACCTTGTCTCAAAAGAAAAAAAAAATTTATTTGCTATTTACAGTGGGGATATTATCTTTTTCCCAAGCCCCCATGGTACTTACTATAGTCTTGTTTTTTTTTTTTTTTTTTTTTTTTTGCATTAGTGTGACTTACAGTCTCTTTAGATGTAAAGGCAAGACAGTAAGGATTATATGTTTTATTCGTCATGTATGCTGTGTCTCTATTAACTGTACCTAGTGAATATTTGTTAAATTGACTTTTAGGTTAATAAAAGATTACTAGTTAAATCATTGAATAGTTAGGATGAAAATAGGATTTGACTTTGCTGTTTTTTTATTTTCTAGAGACAAGGTCTTGCTCTGTCACCCAGGCTGGAGTGCAGTGGTGAGATCATGGGTCACTGCAGCCTTGACCTCCTGGGCTCAAGCCATCCTCCCACCACAGAGTAGCTGGAACTGCAGGTGGCAGCACCACACACAGTTTTTTTTTTTTTGAGATGGAGTCTTGCTCTGTCACCCAGGCTAGGGTGCAGTGGTGATAGCTCACTGCAACCTCTGCCTCCCAGGTTCAAGCAATTTTCCTGCCTCAGCCTCCTGAGTAGCTGGGATTACAGGCGCATGCCACCATGCCCAGCTAATTTTTGTTTTTGTTTTAGTAGAGATGGGGTTTCACCATGTTGGCCAGGCTGGCCTCGAACTCCTGACTTTGTGATCTACCTGCCTTGGCCTCCCAAAGTGCTGGGATTACAGGTGTGAGCACCTGGCCTTTTTTTTCTTTTTTTTTTAATAGAAATGGGAGTCTAAGTTGCCCAGGCTTGTCTTGAACTCCTGAGCTTGAGCAGTCCTCCTGCCTTGGCCTCCGAAAGTGTTGGGAGAGGGTAAGCCACTGCATTCAGTCAGGATTTGACTTTGAGTCTTTTGGGGACAACCTTGCTTTTTGAAAGCTACTCCACACAAGTTGACTGGGAATATATGTGACTTTTACTGCCCCCTTCAGATAAGTTTATGAAAAAACACGATATTCAACTGGCCCTGAATTTTGATTACTGGGCCCTTATTTTAGTTTCTCATAATCTTGATCTTCTGATAGTTCCCAAAGATGAAGAAAACATCCATCCATGCGTGCGATACAACTCAAACGTCTGTCTATATTATACAGTCCAGTGAAGAAATTCTATTCATTTTTCCTCACTTTCCCAGTGAATCCCATTCCTTCTGTCTCCACTCCTAACATTATTCCAGTAATTGCCTCCTCTCCGAAGGACTGCAGTCTTCCCCATCCGGCCTCTCAGATGCTTTCCCTCCACTCTTGCCTACACGTCCAGTTTCCAAGTGAATCTCCTTTATATGTTGATTTAAGGTTGGCACCATCAGTCATTGATTCTTGTATGCTCGTGCACTGCCACCTTTCAACTCACGCACTTGTTCTCCCTGACTACAATTTAGTACTTAATTTTGTTTTATATTACTTCCACAACTAAACCATGAAACTATTCCTCAGGAAGATTAGAGGAAGAATGGTGGGGGAAATGGACTTACAAAGAACGAAAGGTAGCAGATACTTTTTTTTTTTTTGAGACAGTGTTTCACTTGTTGCCCAGGCTGGAATGCAATGGCACGATCTCAGCTCATTGCAACCTCTGCCTCCCCAGTTCAAGTGATTCTTCTGCCTCAGCCTCCCAAATAGCTGAAATTACAGGCAGGCACCACACGCCTGGCTAATTTTGTATTTTCAGTAGAGATAGCATTTTTCCATGTTGGTCAGGCTGGTCTTGAACCCCTAACTGTATGTGATCTGCCCACCTAGGCTTCCCAAAGTGCTGTAATTACAGGCATGAGCCACCGCACCAGACCAGGTAGCAGATACTTGTAGAAGAAAACAGTGTGAAAGAAGCTGTGGTTGGAGATAGTTTTAAAATTATCTTCATTGCCATTCAGTGCTGTTTATAACCATTTAGAGATCACTGACCTCTTTGAGATTTTTTAAAATGTAAGGACATGGTGGGGCGAGGTGGCTCAAGATCAACCTGGCAAACACAGTGAAACCTGGTCTATACTAAAAATGCAAAAAATTAGCTGGGCTTGGTGGCACATGTCTGTAGTCCCAGCTACTCCGGTGGCTGAGGCAGGAGAATCGCTTGAACCATGGGAGGTGGAGGTTGCAGTGAGCTGAGATCCCACCACTGCACTCCAGCCTTAGTGACAGAGCAAAAAAAAAAAAAAAAAAAAAAAGAAACATACCACCTTAATATGTTAATTGTAAACTAACTTAGTAAAGTGTAGTTTAGGTGACCAGGAGTAGGCATAGGTCAAATTCTACTAATGCGATAAAATTCTCAAACTCTAACAAGCTAGGAAGTAGGACAAAGAAGGCAGGCAAGACAAAGCCCAAAGGTATATATCTCAACTCCACCAAAATTTGGAATAATTCCCCTACCAAGCACTGTTTCTGTAACATACTCAGTACATGATATGAAAAGTTCCTCGGCTGGGCTCAGTGGCTCACGTCTGTAATCCAGCACTGTAGGAGGCTGAGGCGGGCAGCAAGGTCAGAAGTTTGAGACCTGCTGACCAACATGGTGAAACTGTCTCTACTAAAATACAAAAATTAGCCAGGCATGATGCCGCTCGCCTGTAATCCCAGCTACTCAGGAGGCTCAGGCAGGAGAATCGCTTGAACCTGAGAGATGGAGGTTGCAATGAGCCGAGAGTGTGCCATTGCACTCCAGTCTGGGCGACACAGCGAGACTCCATCTCAAAAAAAAAGAAAAAAACCTAAAAAACAGGTAAGATTGAAAACAGTAGGGTAAAGGAAGTCATTTAGGCAGGTATTTCTTCACAGGCCTTCTCAAAAGTTTTTAATATGCAAACACCGTGACTCTCTAAGAATGTGCTATACATAGATTTTCCAAAATCTATTTGGTTATAAATTCCCAGAGCATTTCCTCAGACCAGTATTCTAGGAATTCATTTTGGGAAGCACTGTTCCATAGATTTAAAAGCTCATCCCTTAAACTAATTTTTCTGAAAATATAGGGCCACCACAAAGAAGCTTTAAAAAATAGGTGTTTGAGCTTTCTAGGCCTTAACAAAGTTTATTTTCTTTCTCTTTGTATTAAAGGAAGGTTTTCTTTTGGTGGAAAGTCAATACATGGGGCCAAAAAACTAGATATGAATTTTTTAATGTTTGTGGCAAAGCAGTGTTTCTCAACCCAGATGCATGTTAGTATCACTGGAGACCTTTAAAAATTAAAGATCAACATCCAAGTACTACCCAACTGTCAAGGAGTGGGGGTCTGAATACTGAATATACTCTTAACAAAGCCCAGAGGATTCCAATGTCCAACAGAACACACTGAAGTATAAAAGACCCAGGAGGGTCCAACTAAATAAAAATTTTTAAAAGCTGCTGGTAATGGTTTCAAGTGTTAAAAAAAAAACTTTATTTTCCAATTTGGACAGTTCTCCAAGTGATAGGAAAAATATTTAAATTCAGACTCAAGCAAAATAGTGTATGCAAAGATAAAAGAATGCCTAGGCCAGGCATGGTGGCTCACGCCTGTAACCCCAACACTTTGGGAGGCCGAGACGGGTGGATCACCTGAGGTCAGGAGTTCAAGACCAGCCTGTATGGTGAAACCCCGTCTCTACTAAAATACAAAAATTAGCTGGGTGTGGTGGCACATGCCTGTAGTCCCAGCTACTCGGGAAGCTGAGGCAGGAGAATTGATTGAACCCAGGAGGTGGAGGTTGCAGTGAGCCGAGATTGCACTACTGCACTCCAGCCTGGTGCCTGGTGACAGAGCAAGACTCTTGTCTCAAAAAAAAAAAAAAAAAAAGAATGCCTAATACTTTCCTTATCTAGTTAATGGACTTTTAATTTTTATAGGTAGAATCTTCCCTTTTTTGTATATCAATTAATCCCCTGTGATAATACATGCTGGATATGTATGTTCCAGTCAAGTCATCACATATAGAAATGAACTAAAATTACTAAATCTTTTAGAAACAAAAATCAAGGATTCACAAACTATGGCATTTTATTTCAGAGCCTTTGCTTACATTTGTACAATATATTACATAATTCTTCATTGTTCGCAGATCCTAATATATACTTTATAGCTTTTATTCTATAAGCTTTTTCTTCAACATTTTGCTGTCAACAAATCTTTACAGTCCTGTACAAATCTGAATAACTTGAAACCATTTTCAACAAAATTAGTTACTGTAAGCACACACTACAAGACTGAAAATGCTTTTCTTAGAAAAGTTGAATGTAAAGGATTCTGACACGTTAGCATCTACAACAAAACGCTTTGAAATTCTCACATGTCGTACTGCCAGAAAACAAATAAAACATGCCAGCCCCATCCAAAAGAAGTACACAGAACTACAATTAAAACAGTAAAACAGTCTGTACAATAAAGTACTGTGTATTAACAGTGCCAGGTATTAAATAGCTTGAATGAACACATCCGCAATATACAAATGTCTTACAAAGGTGAAGAATTAAATACAAGTGCCAAACAGAACAGAGATTGGAATCATACAACATAAAGTCAATACAAGTGAAAACAATTTTGCATTCATTTTGGATTTTATACAAGGCATTTAATTTTATAGGCCTACCACCTCCATTAGCTATTTATATTTAAAATAACCACCATCCTTTTGAGACAGTTCATATCAACAATCTTGAACCATACTAATACATTACTTGTTCCTGAAGTCCTTTTGTTGTAGCTCATAATAAAATAAGCAATACAAATGAATTATCTGTATTTAAGGGAAAAGAAACATTTACAAGAAAACACAAAAATATAACTGTTATAATTCATTATGAATAAATATACACTTTGAACTGGCTAAGTACAATCTTTATACATTGTTTAAGATTTAATACAGTTTATTAGCCATTTTCTTTTTTCACACAATTATATCAAAATTAAAAAAAAATACTGATTTATAGAAAAATGGCAAAGTACAGTAGTTCCATTCCAATTTGAAGGGGCATGAAAAGCCACTGCAAGACCTTTTAGCCTAATTCAAACCTGTAAACATGTTCAGTCTTTTTTAAAGAGAATCTTTAATATTTGGTTACCAGGATTGATGTCTAATATCCTGTTAACTGCAGGTTTTGAATTTGTTACATGTGCTTGACTTATACAATTAAAGCCACCCTAAGGTGACTTGCTTTAAAAAACAATTACCTTGTACAAATGAAAATAGGTTCATATTTTTTCATAAATAAATGGAAAAATATCAAATGTTCCAGCTTTAACAAAATACAAGGGAATACATATACAGTAAGTTATCTTAACATGTTCTGGCCCACCCCTTAACTATGCTTACTGTATTGTCTCTACAGGCAGTGAAAAGCCTCCATTTGCCACAGTGGAAGGCCTTCAAGTTACCAGACACACAATTCCCAGACAAGTTGGAAACAATTATTGCTTGAGGAAAAGCAGTTCATTGTACTTTTTCTTCATAAAAAAGTGCACTTAAGTGCCAAGTCAGCTTGTCAAGAAACAATTTTTAAATATAAAATAGTGCTTGTCTGATATTTTTTTGTGCCACTGTGCAGTATAAAAAAAAAAGTGGCCCTCAACAGCCATTAAGTGCAAAGTGCTTTAGCAAGTCCTGCTGTCACCTGCACTCAACTGACATTCCATTCTGTGATGCGCTGGACATTGACGGTTCAGCTAAAGTTAACATAACAGCAGCTGTTATGGAACTGGATGAAGGTGAAGAAGAGGATGAGGATGTAGCAGCACCTAAGGAAAAGGGAGACCAAACCAAGAGCTTAATAAAAATGTATGTCTAACAATAGAAAATACTAGTCCTCTGAACTAAAATTCTGTTGTTATTCTCCAAAATCATTTAGCTTACAACAGCACTGGTCAATTCTCACAGTACCACGATGTAAAGAGAGGAAAAGCTAGTGTATAGCTCAAGTAGCTAGACGGTGCCCAACTACAGAAGTAATACAAAGGACAGACCAGGGGGAGGCTCCTGAGTGGATCAAAGAGGGGGAAAAAACTGTGCCTAGTCTACAAGACACAGAAAAAATATAGAATACACTTTTTTAAATAGTTAAACAAATATCAAAACAGGAAAAATCTGCAATCCATCCAAAAATCTGTTTTCCCCTCCTAATCCCTCCATCCTTCTGTACTTGGAGTTTTTCTTGTAATATAAATGGTGACGAGAATGGGAGGCTTAATTGCTTCTTCAAGTTGGATCAAAACAGTACATAGCTCAACTGTTGCATTCTCCTCCACTACGTTTACAAAGCAAATAACACATTATTTTCCTCTGAGAAATTCTCTCATTGTTTCTTTTTGTTTGTTTTGTTTTTTTCACATGGAGTCTTGCTCTGTCGCCCTGGCTGGACTGCAGTGGCACGATCTCAGCTCACTGCAACCTCCGCCTCCTGGGTTCAAGTGATTATCCTGTCTCAGCCTCCCAAGTAGCTGGGACTACAGGTGCACACCACCATGCCCAGCTAATTTCATATTTTTAGTAGACATGGGGTTTTGCCATGTTGGCCGGGCTTGTCTTGAACTCCCGACCTCAGGTGATCTGCCCACCTGGGCCTCCCAAAGTGCTGGGATTACAGGAGTGAGCCACCACACCTGGCCTCTCTCATTGTTATAAATTAGTGTTCATAAAATAATTTTTTTTTTGAGACGGAGTCTCGAACTGTCACCCGGGCTGAAGTGCAGTAGTGCGATCCTGGCTCACTGCAATCTCAGCCTCTGGGTTTAAGCAATTCTCCTGCTGCAGCCTCCTGGGTAGCTGGGATTAGAGGCGCCCACCACCACACCCGCCTAATTTTTTGTATTTTTTTAGTAGAGATGGGGTTTCACTACGTTGGCCAGGCTGGTCTAAACTCCTGACCTCATGATCTGCCGGTTTTGGCCTCCCAAAGTGCTGGGATTACAGGCGTGAGCCACCTCACCTGGCCTCTCTCATTGTTATAAACTAGTGTTCATAAAATAATATTTTTAAATAAATATATGCACAGATTTTTTTTTTTTTTTTTAGATGGAGTCTCCCTCTCTTGCCAGACTGGAGTGCAGTGGCGCAATCTTGGCTCACTGCAACCTCCGACTCCCTGGTTCAAACAATTCTCTTGCCTCAGCCTCCCGAGTAGCTGGGATTACAGGCATGTGCCACCATGCCCAGCTAACTTTTGTATTTTTAGTAGAGATGGGGGTTTCACCATGTTGGCCAGGATGGCCTCGATCTCCTGACCTTGTGATCCACCCGCCTCAGGCTTCCAAAGTGCTGGTATTACAGGCGTGAGCCACTGCGCCCAGCCGCACAAGCACAGATTTTAAAAATTCATTCAGCACAGGGGTAATAAGGTAGAAAAGTACATCTCCTTCTCATCTAGGAACCTCCTAATCACTCAAATTCCCCTCCCCACTATTACCAGTTTCTTCACATTTTTTAAAACTCTAGAAGAAAGGCTGACAAATAACTGCCCTAGGGGCAAATCTGGCTTACTTGTCTTTGGAAAGAAAATTCTATTAGAACACAGCCATAGCCATGCCCATTTGTTTACATACTGCCTATGAGAGATTTCACACTTACCATGGCAGAGATGAGTAGTTTCTACAGAGACCATATGGCCCACAAAGCCTAACATATTTATTGTCTCTTTACAGAAAATTTTTGCAACTCCTGTTCTACAGGAATTTTATCTCTAGAATCTAGAGAGATGATATGCAAATTTAAAATATGTAGATATAGAACACCTTTAAAAACACAAGTGGAAGCATAGTTCAGTATCTTTTTTAATTTAACAATCTTTATATACATTTTTAAATAATTTTTTTGGGGGATGGAGTCTGACTCTTGTCCAGGCTGGAGTGCAGTGGCACGATCTCGGTTCATCGCAACCTCCACCTCCCGGGTTCAAGCAATTCTCCTGCCTCAGCCTCCCAAGTAGCTGGGATTACAGGTGCCTGCTACCATGCCTGGCTAATTTTTGCATTTTTAGTAGAGAAGGGTTTTTCACCATGTTGGCCAGGCTGGTCTCAAAGTCCTGACCTAAGGTGATCTGCCCGCCTTGGCCTCCCAAAGTGCTGGGATTACAGGCGTGAGCCACTGCGTCCAGCCACGATTTAATAATATATTTTAAGAGATTACTCCCTATCAGTACATACAGATCTTTTTCTTTACAAAGTTGAGTAGTATTCTACTATATAATTCATAACCTATAAAGATATAAATTTCACTACACTGTCCCTGCATTGGTTTTAGTTTTAATTTTTTTGGTAAGAATGATACCCTATTTGATTTGCATTTCTTTGGTAACTAGGGTAAGCATTTTTCTATGGATTTTTCTTCAAATAGTATTTACGAACTGACTTTTAATGCTAACTTCTTAGATAGGCTCTATTTAGCAAAATCAATCATTAGAAAGAATTTGTAGTAACCATATCTACAAAACACTGCTTAGAAGGAGTTTCTGGATAGATGTCTTTTTTTTTTTGTTTTGAGACGGAGTTTAGCTCTTGTTGCCCAGGCTGGAGTACAATGGCACTGCAACCTTCACCTCCAGGTTCAAGCGATTCTCCTGCCTCGGCCTCCCAAGTAGCTGGGATTACAGGGATGTGCCACCACGCCCAGCTAAGTTTTTTTTTATTTAAGTGTTTAGTGGAGATAGGATTCCACCACGTCAGGCTGGTCACAAACTCCCGACCTCAGGTGATCCACCCGCCCTCTGCCTCCCAAAGTGCTGGGATTACAGGCGTGAGCCACTGCAACCAGCCAATAGATGTCTTATTGTATAGAAAACTCCTATATAAAAAGGCTTCAGTTACCTAAGGGTGAAGAGCTCTAGTAAAAGCATTTAAAAGGTCACTGTGTTAACTATGATTAATTTTTTATTCTTTTAAAATGGTAACATGACATCAAACACATGAAACTCAGATCCCCTTCTTTGACAGAATGCTTCTGTAGGTACTTTTATATTATACATGTATATATTTTACATATTATATAAACATTTAATTTCTTTTTTGAGAGAGAAAAAAGAATTTTTTTTCTCTCGCTCTGTTGCCCAGGCTGGAGTGCAGTGGCATGAACTTGGCTCACTGCAACCTCCACCTCCTCGGTTCAAGTGATTCTCCTGCCTCACGCTTCTGAGTAGCTGGGATTACAGGCACCCGCCACTATGTCTGGTTAATTGTTGTATTTTTAGTAGAGATGGGGTTTCACTATGTTGGCCAGGCTGGTCTTGAACTCCTGACCTCATGATCCACCCGCCTTGGCTTCCCAAAGTGTTGGGATTATAGGTGTGAGCCACCACACCCTGCCCAAACATTTAGTCTCTTTTCAAATACTCTCTCAGACACACTGACTTTCCCTACCTTCAAATCAAAAAGCATATACAAAATAAGGTGGAGAGACTTAAAGAATATTATGATAGCAGAAGAGAGAAGTAGAAAAGTTGTGTAAAGAAAAAGGAAATGAAAATCAAAGTGCTTCAGAGGACAGTAACAATGGCAAAAGGGGGACAGGAAGGCAAAGTCACACTCTTAACAGTATGTGACACTGTCTCTTCCCATCTCTATTGTCCCATTTCTTTGCTCCCCTTCATAACAAGACTCAAGATTTCTCTAGGGTCACTGTCTCTACTTCTCAACTGTTCCTCCACCCTCAGCTACATTTAATCCAGATTCTATCTGCACAGCTCCAATGACTCCTGCATTGTCAAGCCCACTGACTACTTCCCTGGACTTTCAGCAGCATGTCACACAGCTTTTACTCCGCTCCTTCCCAAACAATTTTCTCGGCCATCCTCTCTCCTTGTTTCCTCTTTCCTCATTTGGGGTTACTCCTCCTCAAGTCCTGGTTGTTTTCTCCTTCTCGGCCCTACCTCTAAAAGCCAACTTGTTCCAGCTTGCTTTCTTTTCTTTTCTATCCACATTTCTTTTCTAGGTGATCTACTCAAGTATTAAGGCTTTAAAAACCACTTCTAATAACTACTATACCATAGATATGCCATTGATTTTAAAGGTGTAACTTCAGTCCTGGCTTCTTCCCTGAGCTATTAACTTATACATCCCACTGTCTACCTGACATCTCCACTTGGATGCCTAATAAGCGTTTGAGAACTTAACATGACTAGAACAGAACACTGAAACCTTGTCAGTGCTCCCTCATCTACATATCATCTTCTCTAGGTCAGCCTCATTTCCAAAATGGCACCATGCAGCTAGTTATTCTAGCCAAAAACCTAGCCCATCTTTCCTTCATCCATCACATCCAGCGCATCTGCAAGTGCTGGCAATTCAACATGAACTGCTCTCGATCCTTATGGTACAAGTCACTATCCAGCACCTTCCTGAACTACTGTAATGGGCTTCCTATATGCCAAATGGCTTTCACCATTGCCCCTCTAGAGTCTACTTTCCACATGGCAGATAGTGATCTTCAAAAAATTTTAAGTAAATAATGCCGGCCAGGTGCAGTGGCTGACACCTATAATCCCAGCACTTTGGGAGGTCAAGGCAGATCACGAGGTCAGGAGTTCAAGACCAGCCTAGCCAACATAGTGAAACCCCGTCTCTACTAAAAATATAAAAATTAGCTGGTCGTGGTGGCACGTGCCTATAGTCCCAGCTACTCAGGAGGCTGAGGGAGGAGAATTGCTTGAACCTGGGAGGTGGAGGTTGTAGTGAGCCGAGAATGTGCCACTGCACTCCAGCTTGGGCCACAGAGTGAGACTACATCTCAAAATCAATCCATCCATCCATCAATCAATCATACCATTCCTGCATTTAAAACTTTCTGATAGACTGGGCGCTATGGCTCACGTCTATAATCCCAGCACTTTGGGAGGCTGAGGTGGATGGATCAGGAGTTCCAGTTCAGCTTGGACAGCATGGTGAAACCCCGTCTCTACTAAAAATGCAAAACTTAGCCAAGCGTGGTGGTGCATACCTGTAATCCCAGCTACTCGGGAAGCTGAGGTAGGAGAATCACTTGAACCCAGGAGGCGGAGGTTGCAGTGAGCTGAGATCATGCCACTGTACTTAAGCATGGACAAACGTCTTAAAAACAAAACAAACCCAACAACAACAACAAAAATAAAACTTTCTAATAGTTGTCCATTTCTCTTAGAATAAAATTTAAATTCCTTATCCTGGACTGCAAGGCATCACATGATTTAGCCCCCTGCTTAGCTGGCTGATACTTCTACCACTTTAACACCACAGTGGTTTTCCTTTGTTCCTGAAAGGTACCGAGTGTATTCCCAACTTAGAGCCGTGATTCTGGGTGATTTTGCCCCCAGCCCTGGAGGTATCTGCCAATGTCTGGAGTTATTTTTGGTTGAAACAATCACAGGGTGTTACTGGCATCTAATAGGTAGTGGCCAGAAATGCTGCTAAACATCCTATAACACATAGGACAGCCCTACACAGCAAAGAATCACCTGGCCCCAAATGTCAATTAGTGCCAAGTTTGAGAAACCCCATATTAGGGACACTTGCTCTTCTCTCTGCCTAGGACATCTGTTATAGATTGAATTGTGTCCCCCCCCCAAAATTTTGTATTAAGCCCTAACTCCCAATGAAACTGCATTTGCAGAAAGGGAGGTAATTAATGTCGTAAGGGTGGCACCCTAATACAAAAAACCTTGTGTCTTTGGAAGAGAGGTCTCTTTCCAAGGTCTCTCTACGCACCAAGGCCATGTGAACTGTGAACACAGCATGGCGGCAGCCGTCTGCAAGCCAATCAAGATAGGCCTAGGTGAAAACTAACCTGCTGGCACCTAGATTTTGGACTTTCAGCTCTAAAACTGGGAAAATGAACTTCCATTGTTTAAGTCACCCAGTCTGTGGTATTTTGTTGTGGCAGCCCAAGCAAACTACAACTCTTGACTCCCAGATTTTTTTTTTTTTGAGACAGTGTCTCACTCTGTTGCCAGGTGCCCGGCTGGAGTGCAGTGGCGCGATCTCAGCTCACTGCAACCTCCACCTCCTGGGTTCAAGCAATTCTCCTGCCTCAGCCTCCTGAGTAGCTGGGACTACAGGCACATGCCACCACGCCCAGCTAATTTTTGTATTTTTAGTAAAGACGGGGTTTCACCATGTTGGCCAGGATGGTCTCAATCTTTTGACCTCGTGATCCACCTGCCTTGGCCTCCCAAAGTGCTGGGATTACAGGTGTGAGCCACCGCGCCTGGCCAGACACCCAGATTTTAATTTATCTCACTTCCTCTTGTCATTCATGTAACCCATCCAATCACTGTTGTAACATAATTTTGTTTTCTTCAAGGTGCTTTCACTCCCTGAAATTATCTTATTAGGATGTTTTTGGTAGAGTACAAACTCTATGAAAGTGAATATTATGATCTGAAATAATTTTTTTGAGATATTTATTTCACTTTAGAGATGAGGAAAATAAGACAAAGAAATTAAAGAATCTGCCTGAAGATAGACAGATATAAACACATGCCAGTCTAACTGCAGAGTGAGAAATTCTGGTTTATGTTTAAATAAAGTAAAAATACTGGCTGGGCACAGTGGCTCACACCTGTAATCTTAGCACTTTGGGAAGCCAAGGCAGGTGGATCATCTGAGTTCAGGAGTTCAAGATCAGCCTGATCAACATGGCGAAACCCTGTCTTGACTAAAAAAAAATACAAAATTGCCGGGCTTGGTGGCGCATGCCTGTAATCCCAGCTACTTGAGAGGCTGAGGTAGGGGAATCGCTTGAACCCAGGAGGTGGAGGTTGCAGTGAGCTGAGATCATGCCATTGCATACCAGCCTGGGCGACAAGAATAAGACTCAGTCTCAAAATAAATAAATAAATAAATAAAGTAAAAATACTTACTTTCTCTCTCTTCTTCTTTAAACGCTTTCTCCTCCGATCAATGGAAGCAACTTCTGATTTTAATGACAGATAATGTTTTCTGATTTCTTGAAGTTTTTCTTGAAGAATTGTGATGCGTTCAGCACTTGTCATATTTTCCAGGTCCGCTGTAAATTTAAAGCTTTCATTAATAGGTATCTTTGAAAAAACATTTAATATATAAAGGAGAGAACATAGAGCATGGTTGTTCAATAAGGTTGAGGTAGATACACTAAAAAACTAAGGCTCCTAAAATATTTGTTTTCCAAGTTTTTTTCCTAGCTTAGAACAATGCCTGCCACATAATACATGTAAAATATTTGTTAAATGAATGAATATGTACAGAATTAAAGACCTTAAGATCTAAATATGTATGCTAAAATATCCACATCCATATATAGTATCACCATAATAAAAAAAAAAAATCACACTTAAAAATAAAACTGGGGCCGGGCACGGTAGCTCAGACCTGTAATCCTAGCACTTTGGGAGGCCAAGGCGGGCGGAAAACAACATCAGGAGTTTGATACCAGCCTGGCCAACAAGGTGAAATCCCATCTATAGTAAAAATACAAAAATTAGCTGGGTGTGGTGGCGGGACCTGTAATCCCAGCTTCTAGAACGCTGGGCAGGAGAATCACTTGAACCCAGGAAGTAGAGGTTAGTGAGCCAAGATCATGCCATTGCACTCCAGCCTGGGCAACAGAGTGAGACTCCGTCTAAAAACACAGAAACAAAACGAAATGAAACAAAAACACCTGGGAAGACACTGAAATGCTAAATTGTGCACACTTTTTGAGTAACAGGATTATTGATAAATTTTTTCTCTTCTGTTCTCTTTTTATTTTGTAGGTTTTTTATAAAAGTATGTGTGTAACATTTAAATTGGAAGGAAATTTTAAAAAGCTCTAAAGCAATCTTCAATCTCTTAAGAATACTTGAGGTATTTCCTTGTGTGAGAAACTCTATAGTATTAAGAAATATACATATTGGCTGGGTGTGGTGGCTCACACCTGCTATCGTAGCACTTTGGGAGGCCGAGATGGGAGGATCACTTGAGCTGAGGAGTTCAAGACTTGCCTGGCCAAGACAGTGAGACCTTGTCTCGATTTAAAATATATATATAAACACCTTTCGTTTTTAAATGAAGATTTATGAAGGTTTCTCACATATACAAAAGTATAGAGAGGATAAAAATCATCATCCACCTTCAGTAATCATAAATTTATGGCAAAACTTGTATTATCTGCACCCCATCCACTCCTCACACCTAACACCAGATAATTTTAAATCAAATTACAGATATAATATCAGAAATATCTGGTCAGTGTTGGCACTTGCCTCAATTGCCTTAAAATTTTTCTTTTAGTAATTTATTCAAATCAGACTCCAAATAAGATCTATACACTGCAAATTCATTAGTACATCTATTAAGTCTGGTATAGCCTCTTTTTCAGAGTACTGGCATGAAGAGTTACTAGGATTGGGGCTGAGTGCAGTGGCTCATGCCTGAAATCCCAGTACTTTGGGAGGCTGAGGCAAGTGGATCACCTGAGATCAGGAGTTCAAGACCATCCCGGCCAACATGGTAAAACCCTATCTCTACTAAAAATACCAAAAAAAAAAAAAGCTGGGTGTGGTGGCTTGCACCTGTAAACTCAGCTACTCGGGAGACTCAGGCAGAAGAATGGCTTGAACCCAGGAGGTGGAGACTGCAGTGAGCCGAGATCGTGCCACTGTACCCCAGCCTAGTGACAGAGCGAGACACCATCTCAAAAAACAAAACAAAACAAAAAGAGTTACTGGGATGATGTTTGTATGCTTGTCAATTTAACATGTCACTTACACATCTGAAAACTCCACTTGTAAACTTTGGGTAATCGATTGCTGGGTTCCTTGAGGTCGGGGATCCTTATCACCGTTCTTTCCACATTTTCCAGGGGACTGCGTCCTTGCAGGAGATTTGGTACTATGAGACTTCATTCCAGTGGAAACTGATTTGACTGGCTGACTCTTAGTTATACTTTCACCAGCTGAAAGTTCTTCACTATCACTACTATTTGCTGAAAGAGAAAGAAAAGATTTAATAAAAATGCAGCAATAAATTTGCCACAGATTTTAATAGATAATTTTAAATTAACCATTAGAATTTACTACTATAGAAAACAACCTGCCTGTAAACCTGCAAAATCACATACAAATGCAGCAGCATCTTAGGGGAAAAAAAAACAAAAAACAAAAAAACTCTTCTTACCTGAACTGCCAATAATACATATATATTTAAAAATCACTCACACTAATTTTTCATTATGCTTGACTGTTTATTACAGTAATCATCTGAATGGCTTTTTACTTTATTATATTAATATATAAAGTAAAATATAACATCTTTTAAAATGATTACTTGTAGAAACTTCTACAATGAATATGTAACATTGGGTATATGTAACACTTTCCTACTCCTTTGGCCACAAACAAATAATGATGCACAATCATCATATTCAATAAAGAACTCCTCAGGAATAAACTCTAAATTTTGATGTGTATAACAAAATTATTTTTAAATAACTCCTATGCTGTGGGTTGACTAAAATAATTAATTTCACCCTAATGAAATATTCAGTATTTTTTGAACAATTCAGAAGTCTGTGTAACAATTATGTTACAACTGCTATTGTGAATTAAACTTCAGTACTAAAATGGAAATACTTAACCTTGACAGCTTACCATGTGAACAGGTGATGGGATTAGTATTGCCATAGATAACCTCTTTTTGGATACAAAGTATTACTTTAGATTCCATCAGAATTAATTCATTATGTTTCTAATAATGATTTCTAATAATGCTACTAAATTATTCTCTGAGAATGGTTAACCCATTCTGATTTACCATGGCAGAAGCCCAATAAGTAAAATGGGAGAACACTGTATCTCTGTATTATATGAATATACTAAATGACTTATTGAAGATGAGCTCTCCTAGGAAATGTCATTTAAAGAGTAAACTCCTGAAGACAAAAACATCACAGTGAAAGAAAAAACACTTTAAATATCCTATCAGTTACACCAACAATTGATCACTGACTGATTTGGCATATATGAATTGATTTTTCATTTAACAACAGTCACCAAAAAAAAAAAGAAGAGTTAGACTCTCAAAGCCAGAAAGTATTCCAAATAGTAAAGGCAGATAGCAGTAATTCCTCCCACTGTGAAATTCTGGGAATAAGAAACTCCACCACTTGTTGACACATATACACAAATTCCCTCCCAGCTCCCCCACTGCTGCTCTGGAACCCCTGGCAACTCCTAGCTAAGCCACCCAAGGCTTGGCCCCACTCTATGCAGTGGACTGTCTCAGCCTGGCTTTCATGGCCTTGCTGAGCACAGCCGCCCGGGGCCCCAGGGACGCCATATTCACCGCCTGGAAGTCATATGGGCTCAGCAGAACCTCGGGGAGCTGGCCGAATAACCCTTTTCTGCACTGAAGTGCAGCCAAGCCGGCTGCTAGCAAAGGTCAGGCAGTGGAGGTGGTAGGAGTCTCCTGGAAGAGCAGCAGGAGGTCAGTGTGGGGCACCTGAAAAAAAATTCTTTACATATTTTCTGCTTCTTACTTTGTCTACAAAAGAGAGATAAAATGTGCAGCCCTCAGAAGAAATACAGTATATATATTCTCTGTGGATTGATGAACGGAGTCATTGCTAAAGCTGGAGCATACTTAGCAAAAAGTATTGTTTGTAGCTACTCTCAGGTCATGTAATATTGGGTATGAAAGATAAATGTCGTAGACTGGAGTTGTTGGAATTATAGTTCTAAAGTTATCTTGATTGTTATACTTCTATGCTGATTTTGCCTTGAAGAATTACTAAACAATCAATTTCACTGTAATAAAAATAACATAAAAATTGAAACATTTCACAATGTGTGATACATTTTATAGCAAGTAAAAAGAACTGTGAAACACAAAGGTAACAAGTATGTTGATGTTTATAGTATATTGACTATTATTTAAAAAACAGATTACTTGATTTTTCATCAGCAATCAATACTACCACTGAATAATACCAACTTGCTTAAAACTAGAATTTATCTAAGATCAGAAAACCTGTGTTGTTGTTGTTTTTTCTAAGCAAGCAGCCTTACAGTATCTGTGTGACTTTTTTTGAGTGTACAGACAAAATCAAAATAGTGTACTATCCCATATCCTGAAACCATTTTCTTACTGGGGGAAAAATTAACAGCTATTATTTTATATTTTAAAAATTAGAGATGTCACACTTACTGCCTTTTCCCTTCTTTTTGTTGTTTACCACTGTTGCTTTATGGCTTCTTTTCTGCTTTTTTGATGAACTTCCTCCTCCCTGAGCATCTTTCACTCTTTTCTGACCTGTACAGGCTATGATGGGAAAGAAATTAAGTAACACAAAATAACATCCAACATTTCCTAGGTATAAATTAATTCCAAATTTCAGAAGCATAGAACAATCCAAAACTACATGTTCTTTATGACATTTATAAATTGTCACAGAAATTACTACAAATTTTTCAAAAGCTGTCATTAATGAAACTCAATTCTTGGACATAATAAAAGTCAGGGTTCTTAAAAAGGCAAATAAAGTATATGTATCCTTCTTTAAAAAATCAGATATAAATTGAAAATAGTCCTTAACACAGTACTGGGAGTTTATGAGCCTAGTAATTAAGAAACAAGTATATGCTGAAAACAAAAACTGAAATTTGTTAAGATTCAATAAAAGCAAATATTAAGACTTAATTACAGGTTAAAACATTAATGATGTTATATCTTATAATCATATTAACATAATGCTTAAATGATATAATGATATTAATGGGGTAAATTTTAGCAGTAATTCATAATTGGTTTTTTTTTACCAACTTATTTCAAGAATAACTAAGCTCCCAGGGCACTGGTTGGTTAACATGTACACCATTTACAAATCCAACATAATAGTTCTAAAAAAGTCTCATCTTCTTGGTGGGAAATTATTGCAAAACATTACAAATAAATGTCTCCCTTTTCTTCAAGGACTAGCCCAAGTCCTATATCCTCACTAAGACCTTCCCTAATGTCCAGGCTTCACTGATGAATCACTACTCTGAACTGTAGCATTTTTCTATACTACTCATTTGGTCCTTAGTATCTGCTATATTTCTAATTTATGTGTTATCTCTCAGACTATATAAAATAAGCCTTTTCTCCCAGAGACTAATAAAGTACTGTCTCCACTCAGTTCCAATGTCAAACACTAAATCAACCTTCTGTGTATAAAACCTAACTTTTTTGGTCAAAAACAGGACAGGTAATTAACTGTCTGCAACTTCCTAGTTTTTTTAAAAATGGGTCATATAATCTTACTTATAACTTTTCCAAATACCTTTTTAAATTTTTACTATTTCTTTCTTTTTTATTTTTTACACCAAGTATGTGAATCCACCTAATGTCATTTTAATATAACAATTTAAGTGAAACACAAAGAAGGTGACTTAGATATTGATCATACTGAAGCACAGAATCATACTTGTCAGGTTTCTCTCCAAGAGAGTTTAATTCAAAAGTGTTCAGACACTAAGAAACAAAAACCTTCAATGTAGAGAAATCAGGAAAAAACTACATCTAAATAGTGAAACTTACATTTTAACTTGTGATATAATGGGTATTCTCCAATATTCATAGTAAACAAATTTATTAAAATGTGACCATGTGAAACAGGTGCTTAAGAATTTATTTCTGGCCAGGCAAGGTGGCTCACGCCTGTAATTCCAGCACTTTGAGAGGTGAGGTGGGTGGATCACCGGAGGTCAGGAATTTGAGACTAGCCTGGCCAACATGGTGAAACCCCGTCCCTACTAAAAAAATACAAAAAATTAGGTGGGCGTTAATCCCAGATACTCGGCAGGCTGAGGCAGGACAATCTCTTGAACCCAGAAGGCAGAGGCTGCAGGGGAGCCGAGATTGCACCATTGCCTTCCAGCCTGTGCAACAAGAGCAAAACTCGGTCTCAAAAAAAAAAAAAAAAAAAAAAAAAATTCTAAAGAGATATAAATTACCCTAAATTTAGGAGTAGCTTTCAAATTCCATAATTATTAACCTAGTCAAGATTAAGATTCAAAAGGGCAGTCTTATTAGCAGACAAGATATCATCTCTCTTTGTTAATTTTAATCTTTCTTAAGCTACTAGAAACATAATGAGGATACAACCTCTTAAAAACTATAACAATAAAATGTTATTTTTTCCTTTTTTTTTTTCTTGAGACAGGGTCTTGTTTTATCACCCAGGCTGGAGGGCAGAGGTGTGATCTTGGCTCACTGCAGCCTTTCCAGGCTCAAGTGATCCTTCCACCTCAGCCCCCAAGGTAACTGGGACTACAGGCATGTGCCACCATGGCTGGCTAATTTTTGTATTTTTGGTAGAGATGGGGTTTTGCCATGTTGTCCAGGCTGGTCTTGAACTCCTGAAATCAAGTGATCCACCTGCCTTGACCTTCCAAATTGCTGAGATTACAGGCGTGAGTGACCACACCTGGCCAATAAAATCTTACTGCTGAAAGCTTATCTAATATTCTGAAATAAAGGATTCTTTCATTGTGAAGATTAGCCATGCCTGGATAATTCAGTTCCATGAGATAGTATGGCACAGATAAAATCACATATTTGTAAACGTGAAAAAAAAAAAGAGCATTTCAGTTTAATTGCAAGTATATTTTTTATTTTAAAAAAGAAATGTTTTAAGTCAAGATTCCTGAGAAACAGAATTAAGTAATTTGATCTAGACCATTTATCTTTAAGCTTTGCTAAAAACCTAAAGCTAGCATACTAAAATCTTATACGGTATACAAAAAACATATCCTAGTGCTCTGTCTTTACAATGGAAAAGCGTGTTTCAAAGCCAAGTGTCAGCCTAGAGCATACTGATTTAAAGATACCTGAATGAAGTGGTTCATAAGAAAAATGATGACAGAAGTATGGCTATGGCACCATTCAAAGGCACTAATACTTTGGGATGGTACTGATTTGAATTTCCACTTTTAACAACTTCACGGAAAATCAAAGAAGTATTACTGTAGGTTATTAAAGTACACATTGGTCCTTCAATTTGGAAGCTATGCATCTAAGAAAGCATCAAATTCCTTTACAAACTCACACAAGTTAGTCAGGCTTGAAAATCAGTTTGACACGGTTGTCTGAGGAAAGCAGTGCCTGGACAGTTGGTTGCTCCAAACCCCTACATACAGTATTTGGTTAAGGGTGGAGGGGTCTGTCAATAAATCAAAATGTTCGTGAGAAACTGCACATTACAATTGCAAAAACAACGTTACAGAAATATATTTAAGCTGCTCATGCCATATAGTCAACCACTGCATATAATGAATTCGTAAAACGGGTTTGGGTCTGGGCCTGGGTGCAATTTTTAGCATGTGTTCTGGTCCACAATAAAATGTCAAGGATGGTTCAAGCAAAGCACATTAAAGCCTTCTGAAGCCTTTAAATGCATTCCACTATTCATTATTCAAATTCCCTTTAAAATTTCCATTTTTACCATGTTCATACAAATACACTTATTTGCCTCACATTATAACAAGAGATACTATGAAATCACTGAAACTTTAAGAGGGGAAATCCTAAAATAAGTCAACATATACATTTTCCTTCTCACCTTTTTCAGGATGTTCTGGTTCTGGCTGATTACTACTGCTTGAGCTCACGCTGGCATCGAAACCTGCTGGCGAGCTATTCCCTTCAGACTGGAGGTCTTGGAGCTCCCCAGCAACACTATCCACCTCAATTGTGCTATCAGTTTCACTCTTGATACTTCGAACCTCTTCTTGGTTTGGAGCCAATGGTTCTGATACTGTTACAGAAGACTGCTGCCGGCTGCCTTCTGTTACAGTGACTGATGAAGGCGATTCAGGTGTAGTAGGAGGGGTATTTAGCACTGAATTACTGCCACTACTTGGAAATTCTGCTTTTCTGTCATTGACCTCTACTGTTTTTTCTTCAATG
This sequence comes from Ateles fusciceps, assembly GCA_036589455.1. Lineage (NCBI taxonomy): Eukaryota > Metazoa > Chordata > Mammalia > Primates > Atelidae > Ateles > Ateles fusciceps. The sequence goes on from JAZHEH010002229.1 coordinate 5,688,666, forward strand.
GGCTTACTATCCACACTGACTGGAGGTGGTTTATCTAGCTCTACACTGGGTGAACAACTCTCCTCTTCGGCCACAGTCTGTAGTGACTCCTCTGCCGCCCCCTCCTCTGGGGCAGGATGGGGTGGGGAAGCTGCAGCCTCAGTATCAGAGTCGAGAAAAGCTCTTTCAGTGTCTTTTTAGGCCACTGTCCCTGAATACTTGACCAGACATCTTTTCGAATCTTTGGCCCTGCTGTTCTGAAGCCTTTCATCAGAGTTATTTAAAAGTTTTATCCTTTTTTCTGCCACTTCTGAAAATCCTGAATAGAAACCAGTTGTCCGTAGAGATTTTCTTTTTCCTCCAAACCATTGTATTTCTTAGTTGGTGTCATCTTTGCTTTTGATTTTTCTTCTTCATCTTCATCTGAAGAGCTGTTGCTACTGTTTTCCATGCAAAGTGATTCTTTGTTCTTGGCCTTCTCTTCCTTTTTGCCAGGTGATCCAGTTTTTAAACACTCTTCTGTATTGCAATACCTTCTTTTGCCACGTTTTATTTGTGGTTTTGAAGATTTATCTGTTGTGTCCTTCTTGACATCTTTTCTCTTTTTTGTGACTTCATCTTCTTCATAATCAGTATCTTCAGATAATACTTCTGTATCTTTCCTTAATCTTTCTGGAGATTTTGACACTGGTTTGGATATTACCAAATCTGCATGAACTTTGTTTTCTTCTAGCAAAGATGAATTGTTCTGTTCCTCTTTTGAAATAAGATCATTTCTTGCGTGGGTCAAATGATCCATCTTAGATTCCTCTTTGCCATTATTATCTATGACCTGAGCACCTCTGTCATCTTCCTGCTCACTGTCTTCTGCAGAACTTTCAGAAGCTACAAAATAAAAGAAAAAAAATGAGTATAAGAACACTAACAATGTCTTCTATGCGCCAGAGACTGTATATTTTCGCTCCTGTGTATACAGCTACCCTAGGTTGCTGACTTTTATCTCTATGTTACATGCGAAGCAAAGAAATTGGGTTTCAAAGAGGTTAAGAGGCTCTTCCAGTGATGGGAAATGTTCTATTATGATCACAGTGGTGGTTTTAACACTGTATACTTTTTTTTTTCAACACTGTATACTTTTATCAAAACCTATCAAATTTTAAACATAAAAGTCATCAATTTTATGTAAATTATACTTCAATAAAGCTGATTATAAAAAAGAAAAAAGCTTCTCCAAGTTTACATGAGTATATTTTTCTCATAATATGTCTAAGAAAATAGTGGAGTCAGGATATAATCCCAGATTGTACTACTTCCAAGTTTATTATATATTCTTATAAAATGATAGCCTTCATTCTTCTTTTTATCAGAGACAGGGTCTCACTCTGTCATCCAAGCTGGAGTGCAGTGGCACAATCATAGTGCACTTCAGCCTCAAACTCCTAGGCTCAAGAGATCCTCCCACCTTGCATTCCTGCGTAGCTGGGATCATGGGAACAAGCTACTACTGCACCTGGCCTCATTTTTCTTTCTTTCTCTTTTTTTTTTTGAGACAGGGTCTCACTCTGTCTCTCAGGTGCTATCATGGCTCACTGCAGCCTCAACCTCCTGGGCTCGAGTGATCCTCCCACCTCAGCCTCCCAAGTAGCTGGGACTATAAGTGTGTCATACCTGGCTAATTTTTGTATTTTTTGTAGAGAAAGGGTCTTGCCATGTTGCCAAGGCTGGTCTTGAACTCATGTGCTCAAGCAATCCACCCACCTGGCCTTCCAAAGTGCTGGGATTACAGGCGTGAGCCACCATACCCGACCAGCTTCATTTTTCAATGTAATAATGAATATACAAAAATTCTGTAAACAATGGAATTCCATGATGTTTTAAAGAATAGATATAATTAAGTAACTGCTAACTTATATAAAATTATGGAATTTACTGCTTCAGTGTGTTCATTCTAAAAAATCATTTTATTATTTTAAGATATTTTCTGAGAACTTACTACATGCTGGTTACTTTGATATGCTTTGAACAGATCATCTATTCAACCCCCACAATAACCCTATGAGATACATGTTGTTATCAGCCTCACTTTATAGTTCGAGAGACTGGGGTTTTAAATAAATAAGAAAAACAAAAAACACAACAAAACAAAACAAAAAAGGAGAATGGGGGTTAGAGGTTAATCTACCCCCAAAAGCAGTTAAATCTAAGTCATTTAACTCCAGAACTTACAATCTTAACTACAGCTCTCTACTGAGAAATCCATGCATGTTCTTTAGCTAAATTTGTTAAATGTAAAACATAACTGATATAACTAAGATTGCTAAAACATTTCATCTTTACAATGTGTTTCTGCATGGCTGCATTTTTAGTATTATCAAAACATTGTTAATAACAAATTTAGACTCATGACGAAAAACCAACAGGAGGAGAACTTCTTCCACTCCAATGTGTTAATGTCTGATAGTTATCGTCATCTCTTACTATTAATAATATTCTATTTGTTTTATTTATTTGTGTGTGTGTGTGTGTGTGTGTGTGTGTGTGTGTGTGTGTATGTGTGTGTGTGTGATGGAATCTTACTCTGTCGCCAGGCTGGAATGCAGTGGTGAGATCTCAGCTCACTGCAACCTCCTCCTCGCAGGCAAGCAATTCTCCTGCCTCAGCCTCCCAAGTAGCTGAGACTACAGGCACAGTGCCACCACACCCAGCTAATTTTCGTATTTTTAGTAGACATGGAGTTTCATCATTTTAGCCAAGATGATCTCCAACTCTTAACCTCAAGTGATCTGCTCACCTCAGCCTCCCAAAGCGCTGGGATTATAGGCATGAGACTCTGTGCCTGGCCTGTTACTTTATTTATAATTTTTTTTCTTTTGTTCTTGTTTTTATTTTTTTTATTATTTATAAAATTTATCCTCTATGAGCAATGAGGATTCTTTCTTATCAACACCCACATCTCCCCCTCTACCATCCTTTCTATATATAGCTACTTTTTGTTTTAACAATATAGCATTTATAACACATATATATATGTGGTTCCCTGCAGAAATAAGTAGTACATTTAATAAACTTCCTTTTTTATACAGCATTTTATTTTTCCAAGAGTTTCCAACTACTTTTCTGCATATCTTCCCTTGTATGTCTTTCACATTATTTTATTTCATTAAATCAAACATTGTATCTAATTTCCCCTTATTCACCCAATCTCTGTACCCTAGAGACCTATTTTCTGCAACAGCATCTGGGTGGTATCTCTCTGGGTCTCTCTAACAGCTGTTATCCTGGGAATTCTCTTCACTGCTTTCTCTTGAGCTAGATCCACTGTTAACTGAATCTCACATCTTCTTGTTCCTTGGTTATCTCATCTGTATTGCAGCTCATCATTGAGTAGTTACCTTAAAAAGGTACAGGGGATATAATTCTTTGTCCTTACATATCTGAATACATCCTTACCCTCAAACTTCATTGATTGAGAGTTTAATGAGGTACAGAATTCTAGGTTAAAACTTGTTTCCTTCAGAATTCTGAATGTACTGCTTCTTTACTTAAGGGGTTACAAACCATAACTTTCATTTGGGTTCTCATTCCTTTGTGGTGATTTTTTCATTTTTGGTATTTTATTTTATTTTTAAAGACAAGGTTTCACGATGTTGGCCAGGCTGGTCTCAAACTCCTGACCTCAGGTGATCCACTCACCTCGGCCTCCCAAACTGCTGGGATTACAGGCATGAGCCACTGAGCCCAGCCCATTCTTGATATTTTATAATTTCATAATAATGTACTATGGTATGACTATTAATTTACTAGGTACTTAGTGAGCAGTTTCAATTTAAAGATTTGTGTCTGTTCTGGAATTTTTCTTCTTTTAGTTATTATTTCCTCTCCTTTGTTTTCTTTCCTTTTTTTTTTTTTTTTTTTTTTTGAAACAGAGTATTGCTCTGTCATCAGGCTGGAGTGCAGTGGTGCAATCTCGGCTCACTTGTAACCTCCATGTCCCAGGATCAAGCGATTCCCCTGCCTCAGCTTCCTGAGTAGCTGGGACTATAGGCATGCACCACCATGCCCGGCTAATTTTTGTATTTTAGTAGATACAGAGTTTCACACCATGTTGGCCAGGATGGTCTTAATCTCCTGACCTCATAATCCGGCTGCCTTGGCCTTCCAAAGTGCCTGGATTACAGGCGTGAGCCACTGCGACCAGCCATTCTCCTATTTTCAAAGTTCCCTCTTCCTAGATTAATATTCTATGTCACTTATCTTTTTTCTAAAAAAGTTTTCTTTGCTGCTTTTTTATACTTTCTGAAGATTTCCTCCAATTTAAATTCTTAATGCTCTACTAAATTTTTTTTTCTTTTAAACAGAGTCTCGGTCTATTGTCCAGGCTGGAGTGCAGTGGTGCAGTCTTGGCTCACTGCAACCTCTGCCTCCCGGGTTCAAGCAATTCTCCTGGCTCAGCCTCCCAAGTAGCTGGGACTACAGACACACGTCTGGCTAATTTTTGTATTTTTAGTAGAGACAGTGTTTCACCTTATTGGGCAGGCTGGTCTCAATCTCCTAACCTCAGGTGATCCACCTGCCTTGGCCTCCCGAAGTGCCAGGATTATACAGTGAGCCACTGTGCCCGGCCTAATTTAGATTTTTTTTTTTTTTTTTTTGAGATGGAGTCTTGCTCTGTCGCCCAGACTGGAGTGCAATGGCTCGATCTTGGCTCACTATATAACCTCTGCCTCCCAGGTTCAAGCAATTCTCCTGCCTCAGCCTCCCAAGTAGCTGGGATTACAGGCGTGCACCACCATGCCTGGCCAATTTTTCTATTTTTGGTAGAGACGGGGTTTCACCATGTTGGCCAGGCTAGTCTCAAACTCCCGACCTCATGATCTGCCCACCTTGGCCTCTCAAAGTGTTTGGATTACAGTCATAAGCCACTGTAACCAGCTCTAATTTAGATTTTTAACTACAATTCTTTCTTGTGTTCTTTGTTCCTTTCTCATTGCATCTTATTCTTGGTGTGGTTTTTTCTGTTTGTTTGTTTTTTGAGATGGAGTTTCACTCTTGTCACCCAGGCTGGTGTGCAATGGTGCAATCTCCACTCATTGCATCCTCCAACTCCTGGATTCAAGCGGTTCTTCTGCCTCAGCCTCCTAAGTAGGTGGGAACTACAGGCATGTGCCACCACACTCAGCTTATTTGTTTATTTATTATTTACAGTAGAGACAGGGTTTCGCCACGTTGGCCAGCCTGGTCTTGAACTCCTGATCTCAGGTGATCCACCCACCTCAGCCTCCCAAAGTGCTGGGATTACAAGCGTGAGCCACTGCACCCAGCCAACCAGCTAATTTTTGTATTTTAAGTAGAGATGGGGTTTCACCATGTTGGCCAGGCTGGTCTCGAACTCCTGACCTCAGGTGATCCACCTACCTCGGCCTCTCAAAGTGCTGGGATTACAGGCGTGAGCCACTATGCCCACCTCTTCTCTGTTTTTTTTTTTGATGGAGTTTTCACTCTTGTTGCCCAGGCTAGAGTACAATGGGGCAATCTTGGCTTACCACAACCTCTGCCTCCCAAGTTCAAGCAATTCTCCTGCCTCAGTCTCCCGAGTAGCTAAAACTACAGGCATGCGCCACCACACCTGGCTAAGTTTTTTGTATTTTTAGTAGAGACAGGGTTTCTCCGTGTTGGTCAGGTTGGTCGTGAACCCCTGACCTCAAGTGACCCACCCACCCACCTTGGCTTCCCAAAATGCTGGGATTACAGAGGTGAGCCATTGTGCCCAGTTTATACTTGTTTTATAGATACTGTAGGTTCTCTGAGATTAACAGGAGATGATTAGGAATGGCCTACTAAAACTTGATTGGCACTACTGTTGGTAGGATTTACTAACTGATAGGCTTTATTTGATTCATCTGGGATCTCCTTTACTCTAGGGGATTTCTACTGCCAGAATGTGGAAGATTATTCTCCAGAGACATTCAATTTCTCCACAGAACTCCAACTACCATTCTACGTCTAGTTTTGTTTCCATCCCATCTCAGGCCAAGAGGATAGAATCTTAGCTGTCTGTGTTCTATACTCACAAGGGGCATCACATTTTTATGTATACATATACATGCAAATATGCATTCATATGATGATCATTAATTAACTGGAAATATTTGAAATGTCTTCAATTTGACCTGGGGCCAAAAATAAAATAAAATTCACTGAGGAAAAGAGAAAATATGAAGAGAACACTTAAAATGTTACAAGTATGCAAATATGATGCTGACTGTTGAATTGTCCGTAATAGGAAAAATATGAGAAATAACCAAAATGTCTTTTTGTCAGGAACTAATTAATAAATTATGACATATCTGTTCAGTAGATATGGATGTGCTGATTTGGAAAGATTTATAACTTATACTACTAAGTGGGGGGAAAAAGCAGTTAATAATATGTTAATGATACCATCTGTAAAAAAAAATTGCACACATGTGAGTGTATATTACATATACAGTATATATATGTTGTTTTGGGACATTTTATATATGTTATATGTATGTGTGTGTATATATATGCACACACACTCATATATGTCATGTATATGGTATATAAATTAAATTTCTGAAATGATATAAACCTACAAAAATTGGGGGAAATAGAGAAAAGCAACACAATTTGCAAGTCAGAAAGCAGATAAATGAGTGAATGAACACCAAAGGCCGATAAACCTCATACCAGCAGTGAGGAAAGCCAAGAACCAACCCAGTTTCCCATAGAACCATCAATAATTACTGACTGCGGTGGATCACGAGGTCAGGAGTTCAAGACCAGACTGGCCAACATGGTGAAACCCCATCTCTACTAAAAAATACAAAAATTAACTGGGCATGGTGGCTCATGCCTGTAATCCCAGCTACTTGGGAGGCTGAGGTAGGAGCATTGCTTGAATCGGGACCCGGGAGGCGGAGGTTGCAGTGAGCCGAGATTGCGACACTGCACTCCAGGCTGGGCTATAGAGCAAGACTCCATCTCAAAAAAAAAAAAAAAAGTTACTGACTGCCCAGAGCCTACAAAAATAAAAAAGGGCAGCGGGGAGCCTCATACAAGCAGCACTGGGTGAAGACTGAAAAGTACTTAGATGCCTAGATCTCCACCTCATTTCAGGTTGCAAGGTGACTGCCCTTCTAGAGCTTTATTTTCTGTAGATGGTAAGAGAGGGTTCCTAGCCTGGGGAGATGCTAACAACTGTTGAAGGCACAGGTACAGATGTAATGCTGAAATTTGGGGGATTCATAAACATATCTATACTAAACACTAAGAATCTCCCAAACCACTGTGTTCTTCAACTAGATCCTAGAATACTGGAAACCATTCTCTTACCCTGCAGTCAAGAGATTGGAACTCTTTTCTCTGGAAGCCAACTAGTTTAAGATAAAAATACCTATAGACTTAATATTATGAATTCCCTAAAAATGGCCAGACAGTTGTACAAATGTCCAATGTGAAAAAAAAAAGAGAAAAAAAAAAAATGGCCAGACAGATCACCCAACAGTTAAACTTAAGGTCAACAAGTCCCAACCATATGGTGGCAATTTCCAAATCAGTTTAGTCTTTCCTCCATAATCCTCCTTTCCTCCATAATCCTAAGACAGAAAGGAAAAAAATTCTTAATAGGGAAAAGCTTACAACAACAACAAAACCGAAAAAAGGAAATGAGAGGTAACTGACCATGCAAAGAAAAAAAAAAAAAGAACAAAAAAATTATAAAATCCTTTGAAAGATCAAAATCAGAAAGGTTTTATGTCCACCTACAAGAACAGAGTGGTACAAAAACACACAGAAAATAGAGCTCTTTAAAAAAAAAAATTAAACTAGTTTAAATCAAAATTTAAAATATTCATTGAAAAATTAAACATTACAGCAAAAAGTCAACAAAAGCATTAAAAGACGAAGCAGATAGAATTTCAAAGAAATTAGAGGAAAAAGACAAAAATAAATAAAAAGCAAGAAATTAAAAGGTGAGCATATTACAGAAGGTACAATATCAAATAATGGCTGGCCAAAGAAAGATAACAGTCAAGTGCAGTGTCATGCACCTGTAACTCCAGCTACTCAGCTAACTTGGAGGCTGAGGCAGGAGGACTGCTTGAGCCCAGAAGTGTGGGAACAGGGCTGAACACAGTGAAACCCTGTTGCAATTAAAGAAAAAATCTAGGAGGGCAGGAGCAGTGGCTCATGCCTGTAATCCTAGCACTTCGGGAAGCTGAGACAGGAAGATCAATTGAGCTCAGGAGACTGAGACCAGCCTGAGCAACACAGTGACACCTCATCTCAAAAATAATAATAATTTATTTGTTAAAATAATAATAATGAATTAAAAATTAAAAAGAGAACAGTAAAATGCAGGAGGGGAAATAATCAACAAAATCATTCAAGAAAACTGCCTAGAATAGAAAGACACAAGATGCTAGTTCTAAAGAGTCTAGCAAGTACACACCACAGGGGATGAAAACATATCCACACAAGGCCAAAGAAAGAGAACAGCCAAGTGTACTATGGATGTATCTGTTCCTTGCTTTGGTCTTGTGGAGATGTATTTCAGAGTGAAACTTTAGTACATTAAAAACAAAGATTCAAGATTCCTAGCAGGGCACGGTGACTCATGCCTATAATCCCAACACTTTGGGAGGCTGAAGTGGAGGGATCACTTGAGGTCAGGAGTTCAAGACCAGCCTAGCCAACACGGCAAAACCCCCATCTCTACTAAAAATACAAAAATTAGCCAGGTGTGGTGCCAGGTACCTGTAATCCCAGCTACTGGGGAGGCTGAGGCAGGAGAATTACTTGAACCTAGGAGGCAGAGGTTGCAGTGAGCCGAGATTGTGCCACTGCATTCCAGCCTGGGCAACAGAGTGAGGCTTCATCTCAAAAAAAAAAAAAAAAAGAGAAGAAAAAGATTCCAGAGAGGAAAAAGCAAAAAATAAAACAAGTCACACACAAAGAATCAGGAACTGGAAGAGCTCTGGACTTCACAGAAGCAACACTGGAAGCAAAAAGCAATTCAACACTGCCAATAAAATACTGAAGGAAAAACTTTCAACCCAGCCAAACTATGAATAAAGATATTTGCAAAAATAAATACAGATATTTAAATACAGCCAATCTCTAAAAATTTCCTCTCGTGCATTTGTTCTTAAGAAGCTACTAGAGAATGTGCTCCACCAAAATGAAAGTATGAGGGTGGAAAGAAACCTGAGACACCAAACACAAAGAAATCCAAAGAACTACATTAAAGGAGATCCCTTGAATGGGATCTCCCTAGGAAAATAGCTGTGCAACAGATGTAGAGGGAAACCAGTCCAGACTAGAGCAGTGTTATTTCCACAGAAAGTCATACTGCAGGTTATTAGCACTAAGCTAGCTGGCTGCCTCTGTGAAGTCTTTGAATGCCTCAGTGAACCAGACTAGATTTTAAAATCTATATTTATCTTGTTTCAACTATGTGTCAATGAAATTCCAGTTCTCCCTTCCATGTCTTATGTGCCACTACCTCCATCAGCTAATGACATCATTTTGTCCAGCAGAAACATTCTGACCTACTTGTGAAAAACAGGTGTAAATCGCCATAAGCCTAGAATGAGAATATACAGAGTAGTCTACTACTACGACTGAGCACACGCCCGCAAGACATCCACTGTGAATGTGTCAGATATTCTTTTTTTTTTCTTGTAAGATGGAGTTTCACTCTTGCTGCCCAGGCTGGAGTGCAATGGCATGATCTCGGCTTGCTGCCACCCCCCACCTCCAAGTGTTAAAAGTGATTCTCCTGCCTTAGCCTCCTGAGTAACTGGGACTACAGGCACCCACAACCAAACCTGGTTAATTTTTTGTATTTTTTTTAGTAGAGACGGGGTTTCACCATGTTGGCCATGCTGGTCTCGAACTCCTGACCTCAGGTTATCCAACCACCTCAGCCTTCCAAAGTGCTGGGATTACAGGCATGATGAGCCACTGTGCCCAGCTGAGTGTCAGATATTCTAACTGTAGTGGACTCCTATGTTTACCAGAACTGGCTTATGACCTTGTTCAACTGAATTCTCTAGAGGGGTTTTTGTAAACTCTCAGAGAAGCTAAATCTGAAATCAGAGTATGACTCAGAATCTCTATTCAGGAAACATTCTCAGAAAGCCTTCATCTGAGCCTTCTAATAAAGCTAGGCTTATGCTCGTTATTCAGGGTTTTTTTTATTTTTTGAGACCAAGTCTTGCTCTGTTGCCCAGGCTGGAGTGCAGTAGCGTTATCTCGGCTCACTGCAACCTCCGCCTCCTAGGTTCCAGCAATTCTCCTGACTCAGCCTCCCCAGTAGCTGAAATTACAGGCGTGTGCCACCACACACGCCTTATTTTTGTATTTTTTAGTAGAGATGAGGTTTCACCATATTGGTAAGGCTGGTTTCGAACTCCTGACCTCATGATTCCACCCACCTCGGCCTCCCAATGTGCTGGGATTACAGGTGTGAGCCACCGTGCCCAGCTGTTACTCAGTTTTTAAAAAACTAAAAAACAGGCTAGGTGTGGTGGCTCACGCCTATAATCCCAACACTTTGGGAGGCCAAGGCAGGTGGACTGGATTGCTTGAGTCCAGGAGTTTGAGACCAGTCTGCGCAACATGGTGAAACCCCATCTCTACAAAAAATACAAAAATTAGCCTGGCATGGTGGCACATGCCTGCAGTCCAGCTACTTAGGAGGCTGAGGTAGAAGGATCGCTTGAGCCCAGGAGGTCGAGGCTTCAGTAAGTCATGATAGTACTACTGCACTCCAGCCTAAGCGACAGAGTGAGACCCTGTCTCAAAAACAAAAACAAAACAAAACAAACAAAAAACAACCCTAAAAAATGAAGTAAAATAAAAATTACTTAGGAATATAAATATAGGTAATTCAATTCTGAAGAAAAGTAAAGCAAGGATTACACAAAAGTCCAGAGTAGTGAGGAGACATACTACATGTTTTTAAGTAAATAGTATTTGACTGCTACTGTGGAGACATACTAGTATCCATATTATTTACTGTTTTTTAAACTATACATATATTTTCCATGTACTATTCTCATGTCAAATACATTGGAAATTTTTTTTAAAATCAATTTTTAAATATTACCCTCAGTACAGTGGTGAGTAAACTAATAAAAATACTGTACAGTATTTGGTTTATAAAATAACGTTAATGGAAACACACATCTACAATAAGAGACAGTTAACTAGTTTCTATTACTTTCAAAATAAGTAAAAATGAAACCTCTTTTAAATTATGAGAAATGTTAATATATTTTTATGGAGATACATTATTTTATCTCATAGATCAGATATGTTCCTTTCCCTGCCAGTCAGATTTAATAAATCTCCCCCTTCAATCTTCATTGCTTTTATTATCTATACTTCCTTCTGTCTTAAATACTAAGCAATAATACCATCATAAAGAGGTCACGTCCAGGTGCAGTGGCTCTTCTCTGTAATGCTAGTACTCTGGGAGGCCAAGACAGGCAGACTGCTTGAGCTCAGCAGCTAAAGACCAGCCTGGTCAACAGCGTGAAACCCTGTCTCTAGAAAAAACATAAATACAGCCAGGCATGAGGGCACGTGCCTGTAGACCTAGCTCCTTGGGAGGCTGAGAGGTGAGGATCTTTAGAGCCCGGGAGGTTGAGGCTGAAGTGAGCTGAGATTGCACCACTGCATTCCAACCTAGGTTACAAAGTGAGACCCTGTCTCAAAAAAAGAGAGATCATAATAGTCATAATCAGGACAAACGAAGTTTGGTGTCCTTTACAACAACTTGCCAGTATACTTTTATGGTCTGATGTTATATAACACAAACTGTGCTTTACAGAAGGGAGGTACCAAAAAGGTTTAAAAAGGTAATAATGCTAAAAGCTGAATATTAAATGTTAACCAGAATTTTATAGTGCCCTTGGATCTACTAATAACAAAAATTTCCAGGCCTCAATCAATGGCTGAATTTATTTCAAGTACAGGTTAGACATCCCAAATCCAAAATTCAAAAGACTCTAAAATCTGAAACTTTTTGAGTGTTGACATGATTCTCAAAGGAAATGCTCATTGGAGCATTTCAGATTTAGAATTTTCAGATTTGGCTTGTGGAATGGGTAAGTTTAATGCAAATATTCCAAAATCCAAAAAAAAATCTGAAATCCAAAACATTTCTGGTTCCAGGAATTTTAGTTAAGAGATATACAACCTGTAATAATAGAGCAAACAAAATTCTGATCGAAAAAATAGTAGTTGGTAATGTCACTGAATTACCTTTACAGGATTTGACTCATAAAAACTAAAATCAAATACTTGCATGCAACAGAATGCTACATTTACCTTGAAGTCCATTAAGGATCGAAGTAATTTCTATGGATTTAATATGAGCAGTATCAGAGTTTTTGGCATCAGCAAGATCCAAGTTCGATACCATTTCAGGAGATGGATTTGTCTGAAACGGTGGTTTGGACAAGCGCCGAAGTTTACAGTTTTTTGGAGAGTATTTTTCATCTTTGTCTTTTTCTTTGTCTAATTTATTCTAGATTAAGGGAAAAAAGTATCTTGCGTCAAACAAATTTATCATGAGGCATTTATTAGAAACAATGTTAATATCCATTTTTAACTCAAAGTTACAGAATATGTTGTTAAATACTTAACATAAAAAGAAAGAATATAAGAAGCCCCTCAAAACAGCCAAAGATTTTTAAAGCTACTTAACAAAATACTATAGAACGAGCAAAAAGGTTTTATATTTATACTTTAATAGTGGGAATCAAATTAGCAATCAGATAGGGGATTAGCAATAGCAAACTTATTACCACTTGCCAATGACTGGTGTTACAAATTCTCTAGAATTAAAATCACAACAGGTTTAAATTAAATTCTAACTAAAAAAAGAAACTATTTCAATCTGGTCATTTTAAAATCTCTAACTTTCTCATTATATGTGGGTTGGGAATGACAAAATTCCAAGTACTTTTGTAAAGTCAAGTCAGGGGGCACCTTCCTACCTCAGTGACATATTAATGTTTTAGGAAAAAATGAGAAATTTTCTCAAATTATTTGTTTAAAAATAGATCAGCAGAGGTTTATGTATTTCCTGGAAACTACTCTTAAAAAATATTTTTATTTGGCTGGGCACAGTGGCTCATGCCTGTAATCCCAACACTTTGGGAGGCCCAGGTGGGTGAATCACCTGAGGTCTGGAGTTCGAGACCAGCCTGACCAACAAGGCAAAACCCATCTCTACTAAAAATACAAAAAAATTAGCTGGGCATGACAGTAGACGCCTGTAAGCTGAGGCACAAAAATCGCTTGAACCTGGGAGGCGGAGGTTGTAGTGAACCAAGATTGCACCACTGCACTCCAGCCCGATCAACAGAGTGAGACTCCATTTTGGGGATGGTGGGGGGGATTATTTTGATTTACAGGAAAAATAAGCTCACTCTCTGAAGGATGAGTTAGCAGTAAACACTATAAATTTTGAGTGAGAGTGATTCTCCTAAGGATGGTACATATCTAGTATCATTCCAGATGCATAGAAGATAAATTAATTCCTTACATATAATAGATGGCTAAGGGTAGTGGTTCTCCAAGTGTGGTCCCTGGCCCAGTAATATTAGCATCTCTTGGGAACTTCTTAGAAATGCAAACTCCTTGAAACAAACTCAGATCTACTGAATCAGAAACGCCCAGGATCGAATCAAGCAATCTGAGTTTTAAGTAGTTCTCCAAGGGATTCTGAAATGTGTTCAAGAGTGAGATCCACTGCCTAAGGGATCTGAGATTAATTCTCAGAACACACTGAAAAGGAGTAATATGTAAGTAGACTACCACTGCCAATCAGTGATTTGTATGTTCCAATTTTCCTGCTATTGCTAGCCTTTTCACTACTTCATAATTTATCCCAAGTCATAATATACCATGCATGCTGAAGGCAAAAAAAAAGTCTACCCAAGTTCAAGTTCAAATATGGCTTTTAATGTGTGTCAAAGGGCAGCCTCAACAATAGTAGCTCCCAGAGTAAGATGAAATACAGTAAAAGGGGGATGTACAATATCAAAATACTACATAGGAAGCCTTTTCAAAATTCACATCCCTCTTCCCTCATAACCAGGAGCTTAATATGTAGGCAGAGGGATCAAGAACTGAATAGAGACAAATATCCAGAAAGAACTCCTTAAGTAATAGTCTAATATTAGTGTTTCCACCCCATCATCCACCCTATTCTCCACCTTACAAATGCTATTCTAAAACCTGCTTTGTGTAAAGACGTTGGCATTTTTAGTCCCCCTACCCCCAACAGAACTCTTTCAGTGCCTAAAAACAATACTAAATGTAGCATAATTTTCATACATTCCTGTAAAGGAGGGAAATGAAAAGGTGTTTGAGAAGTCCTGAGTTGTAGTTAGCGGGTTGCCACACTGAAAATTTTAAAACATAGACCTAATTTTATACTGTAAAAAGAATGACCATTTTAGGGGGAAGCTTTCATTATCTGGGACCACTAAGGAATCATTTAGCAGAAATGGAAATTCGCTTAGCAGAAATAAATTCACTTTGAATATGAAGACTGAATCTCAAAAGAACTACTAAGCACCTCAACTACATGTACTATTTAAAGTATATAACAGCCATTAAGAAGACAAAAAATACTATAATGCCTAGTTAATGGTTTACTTGCTCATCAAACATTTGGAAAAATTTAGTCATAGAATGAATAAAAGTAACTATCATACATAAAAGTAACATTAATTTTCCATATGAGCTCATAAGTAAATCCACATGGTATCTGTATGGTTAATAGGATCCTGTGGGGCTGGGCGCAGTGGTTCATGCCTATCATCCCAGCACTTTGGGAGGCCGAGGTGGGCGGAACACCTGAGGTCAGGAGTTCAAGATCAGCCTGGCCAACATGGTAAAACCTCATCTCTACTAAAAATACAAAAATTAGCCAGGTGTGGTGGTGCGTGCCTGTAATCCCAGCTACTCGGGAGTCTGAGGCATGAGAATCACTTGAACTGGGAGGCAGAGGTTGCAGTGAGCCGAGATTGCATCACTGTACTCCAGCGTGGGTGACAGAGCGAGACTTCATCTCAAAAAAAAAAAAAAAAAATTTTTTTTTGTGAATATATTCTAAGCCACTAACCATAATCAGATAAAGATGAAGAGAAAAGGAGTTAGTTGCCAGATAGCCTTTTCTTCCTTGTAATGGTTTACAGCTATTATAATAACCTATGTCTCCAAGCCACACTGCCCGATGGCTCCTGGTTAGGAACCAAAGGGGAAGGAAAGGGCAGAAACGGATAAATAAAATCTGGTTGAGTGGCTTTATAAAACATTGGGACTGAAAAAGTCTCAAAAGTTATTTAGTACTGTTCCTAAAATGCTTTCCCTAACCTGACAAAATTAATTATACACAAATCTAGCATTTGAAAAATGTGCTATTTCAAGAAAGTGTAACACTAAGACTAACAGACATTTAATTGCATCATTAGGAGGAAAATTTTTTTTTTTTGAGACGGAGTCTCGCCCTGTTGCCCAGGCTGGAGTGCAGTGGCACGATCTTGGCTCACTCCATCTTCTGCCTCCTAGGTTCAAGCAATTTTTCTGCCTCAGCCTCCTGAGTAGCTGGAGCTATAGGTGTGTGCAACTGCACTCAGCCAATTTTTGTATTTTTAGTAGAGGCAGGGTTTCACCATGTTGGTCAGGCTAGTCTTGAACTCCTGACCTCACGATCCACCCGCCTCAGCCTCCTAAAAGTGCTCGGATTACAGGCATGAGCCACCAGGCCTGGCCAGAAGACTTCTTTTTATGATAATAGTGTATACTAAAAACAAGCACTTACCTTTATTTTCTTCCGATGTTTTATCTTTGGCACATTTTTATCAGCAGGTCTTACTATTTTATCTGCTTTAATCCATTCATCGTATCTAAAATTAAAGGACATTAATATAAATATGTATAATATACACCACAGAAATAACCTATGCCATATTAAAGAGAAACTCATATATAGAATCATCACATTTTAGAAGGGAAATGACCTTGGAAATCATCTCAGCTTCCTGAAGAGTAAGCTACCAAGGCCCAAAGAGAGGGATATAGTAACTTGTCCATGGATATAAAGTTAGTTACTGGCTGAGCCAGGCTAGAGAGCATGATCTCACGATTCCTCAACTAGCACTGCTTACTCTGCTACAACAAAGAGAAACTGAATCTGTACATTAGGACAAATCGCAGTATTTTCTACATTTTTTTTTTACTTTGTTTTGTTCTTAAGCAGCAGGTAGGCAATTTTTCTCTACACATCAGGAAGCTAAGATAATAGCTTCAGTTTTAAATGGCATTGTGTAATAGAAAAGTACCCTATTATAAAATACGAACAATGAAAAATCAACTAGAAAAAAAATGCTTGCTCATAAAATACTAGAAAACCATTACTCTGCAAAGTTTTGCAGTATTCTGAAATGCTTCCTACATATACAGACAGCTGAGTTGACAGCTGTGACGGTCTCTTGATTCAATGCTGATAGTCTTCACAATTTCATATGGTGTAAGTTACTATTAACTGCAATAAAACTACTATTTGTTTAAAGCAAAAAAAAAATGACAATTTATTCATTCTTCATTCAAGAAGTATGACAGCTAAAGAAGTAAACATTAAAAATGTATTGACAACCTCTTTTTGTGTTCAAAGTTACACACATTTCTCATAGAAAACTCACTGACATTTTTAATTCTAGAACATGAACACCTGAAAATGAGCTTTTAAATTTAAATGTCCTCATTGTTAGAAGTATTAAAAAAAAGTAACAAAGTTCCCAAATCAAGAAGTAAATGACTTGAGTCATTACTTGACTAATAAATTATACTCTTAGTCTAGCACAGGCCTGGAAAGTATCTGTAGCAAACTCCTAGGCAGTTATTTTGCTCCTACAAACTACTGGCTACAGAGAAGCTGAGGATTCATCCCCATGCAAGGGATTCTGTTTGTATGCTGGAAGATGCTGAGGGCCATAACAAGAATAAGAGGGAATGGAATGAGCTTTAGGGCAGACTTAACATAATCCCTGCTTACCAGTTATGTGGCCCTCATCAACTCATTCTCAACCTAAGGTTTAGTTGTATCCGTATAAAATAAGACTACAATTTAAAAATAATTTTTAAAAAAAGGTACATACCATGTATGTTTTTTTGGTGGAAACATATGGTAAGTACAGGTTAAATACAAATATATGATAAGTACTTTGAAAAGCTTTAAAGCAAGTATTCTTCTACTAAACACACTCCTTTTGGTACTTATACTTGGTACTATCTATCTATTATTTGGTATAGAAATCTATCTATATATAAATATATAAAATCTGTCTATGTATTTGCAGTACTTTTATCTTTCCTATTAATACCAAGAATTGGCTGGGTGTGGTGGCTCACGCCTGTAATCCAAACACTTTGGAGGCCAAGGCAGGCGGATCACCTGAGGTCATGAGTTTAAGACCAGCCTGACCAACATGGTGAAACCCCATCTTTAAAAAAAAAAAAAAAAAAATACCAAGAATTGTATAAGGCTTAAGAAAGCAATTTACTTCCCTCCAAAATTGGGGGAGTGGTGAAAAATGAAAACACCTCCACCCTCTGTAAATTTCAATGTGAATTCCTAGAAGTTGCTCTATTAGAATAGTTATGAAAAGAAGTCAAGATACCAACTTTGTTTTTAAAAGAAAACAAAACCAGCTTTCTAAATTTTTATGAGATAAACTGAAGTCAGTTCATGATGGCTGCATATAACATTAATGTAAGCTAAACCAAGATATAATTATGTTTTACCTTTCTTAACCAAAAGCTATCTGTTCTGTAGCTAGTGTTATACCAGACATTTTTTACTATCAATAAAAAAACCGACTCAATTCAAGCTGGATTTTGATATCAATTATATTTTGAATTATAGTAAAATAGTAGTTTTCAATTTATGAATACATACATAATATTGTACATTTGTATATTTTACATGGATCACCAAACACATCAAACAAGGAAAATCAGTTATTGCCTCATGGGTAAAGCATTACAATGTGATAAAGAAAGATTCCTTTATTACTCAGAGATAATGCATGTTGCTTAAATTCTCTTAAGAACAAGGTGGGAAGAACATACACATAAATAATAAAATGATAGATGGTTAGTATGGTACAGGCTGGGGCCCACTACCTACACTCTGTAAATACTATATGGTAATCATGTTCTCATCTACTCAATTATAAAAGAAGGATGGTACAAGAGGACTGGTTGCCAGAAAAATGTTTAAGTTGTAAGTTTAGATGTCAAAAGTGTGTTGGAGCAAGCAGGACACACACACAAACATAAATTCTGTAATTAGATGAAACATACTATATAAATAGTTCTAAAATATTTAAACAGTAGTAATTAAACAGTATGGACTTTCTAGTCTGTTTAATGTTAATATTAATCAATTTTAACTAATGGAATATTCTGTACGGTTTTAAGAAATTCCTTAAAAAAATTCCTATAGGGTAATAATATAATTATTCTAACAGGAAACATGATGTATATTATTACATTATTATAGTTACAGATCTAACTTACAGATCTATAAGTATTAACTAATATTACAACTTTTGTTACTTAGCTTCTTTTCTATCCTACTTTCTTAGTGCTTTTGTTTGTTTATTCAAGTATTCCCTGGTTTTGACACTAATTTTTTTGGATTTTTCTTTACCTAGCCAGTTAGGCTCTCCTTGTATAAAATACAGTTACACAATATTGTTACTGTTATTAAAACGAATAACTTTTCGAATGAGAGCATATCTTAAAAATTTATCAGTGATTTTATTTCACAAGTTAAGAAATTCCAACAATGAAAGTGAATTAGAGAAGTAAATGAAAAAATAAAAAAAGAGAAGAATAAAAAATAAAAAAAAAGAAAGTGAATTAGAGTGCTTGCCAAAAACCACTCCTGTCGAGAATTAGAGAAGAGGAGGAAATGGACTCCTGTTAAAAGATTCTAAAACTAAAATGATGGTAGAGGGCATTCCAGGGCTCTGGAGTAAGCATAGTGAAGAGAAAGAGACCAGTGACTGTGAAGAGGAAGAAAAGGTAAACAGAACATATGAGAATTTTGGTTGAGGAAGCTTTTTCAAATTACAAATGTCCTTACCAAATACAGGCTGAGACCACTGATACAAACATACTGGCAGACAAGTATTTCAAAACCTAATGAGATTTCAAATAGCATTTTCGTTGTCTGATCCATCTTACAAGAAAAATAAAGATAGTCAGAAAATTAAATAACTATCAGTGATCATTGTTTTTTAAAATAAACGTTCCTTCTGTACATGTAATTACCCATTAGAGTATTACCTAAGTATTCCTCCTATTTTCTCTACAGGATAATTTCAAAGAATAAGAAAAAAAAAACCCACAAATTCATGTGGGGGAGGCCGGGCATGGTGGCTCATGTCTGTAATCCCAGCACTTTGGGAAGCTGAGGCAGGCAGGTCACATGAGGCCAGAAGTTTGAGACCAGCCTGGCCAACATGGTGAAACCCTGTCTCTACCAAAAATAAAAATTAGCTGGGCATAGTGGTGTGCACCTGCAATCCCAGCTACTTGGGAGGCTGAGCCAGAATAATCACTTGGACCTGGGAGGTGGAGGTTGCAGTGACCTGACATCACACCACAGCTTGGGTGACAGAGGAATACTCCATCTCAAAAAAAAAAAAAAATTCATGTGGGGGAAAAACTCTACATGAAAATCCCACATTTCCTACAGACATTAAAATTATATAAGAAAGAACCAGACTGGCATAATTACTGGTGCCAATTAATTTAAGAAAGCAATATTAGTGGGTCAAGACTTCTCATTCCTTACCAAGGAAGCACAGACTTGAAAGAAGAAAGTTTACTTCAGAACTATAAAACAAAGCTACAGTTAATCCTGTCTCTTCTATATAAATTCAGACTTTAAAAAATACAGTATATATTTATTTTAAATCTCACCTTGAATTGTAATAAAAAATACAGTATATTTAGCATATATTAAAGAGACACCAAATTTACCTTAAACATAATAGATAAGAAAACCGTCAATGCAGATAGAAAATGGAAAATTTTAGCTCAAGTTCACACATCTTGAGTATCATAAAAAATTAAAATAGGCCGGAAGTGGTGGCTCACGCCTGTCATCCCAGTAATTTGGGAGGCCAAGGTGAGTAGATCACAAGGTCAAGAGTTAAGACCAGCCTGGCCAACATAGTCAAACCCAGTCTCCACTAAAAATACAAAAACAATTAGCCAGGTATGGTGGCGCACGCCTGTAGTCCCAACTACTTGGGAGGCTGAGGCAGGAGAATCTCTTGAACCAGGGAGGCAGAGGCTGAAGTAAGCCAAGATCGCACCACTGCACTCCAGCCTGGGCAACACAGCAAGACTCTGTCTCAAAAATATAAATAAATAAAATAAAATAACTGGAAAGGAAGTGGCAAAGACTGAAACTGCAGCTAAGAAATAGAAGGCCATAAAATATTTCTCAATTTCTCCTTGGGGTACCATGTCAAGTAAGATAGATCTATTTATCCCTGAAAGTACAATCTTAAGGAATACGAGAATCTTTTTTTTTTCCCTTTTGCTACAGAGTCTCTGTTGCCCAGGCTGGAGTGTAGTAGCACAATCCTGGCTCACTGCAGACCTGATGTCCCAGGCTTAATCAATTGTCCCACTTCAGACTCTTGAATAGATGGGACTCCAGGCACGTACCACCACACCCAGGTAATTCTTTTGCATTTTGTAGAGAGAGGGTTTCACTATGCTGCTCAGGCTGGTCTCGAACTCCTGGGCCCTAGTGATTTGGCAACCTCAGCCTCCCAAAGTGATGGAATTATAGGCGGGAGCCAGCACATCTTGCAGAATACAATAATCGTAATAAGTAAGTTGAATACAAACCTTTTGGTTTTAAAATGCTTCCAGACCAGCCTGGACAACACAGTGAAACTCTGTCTCTACAAAAAAATACAAAAATTAGCTGGGCATGGTGGCGCACGCCTGTAGTCCCAGCTACACCGATGGCTGAGGTGGGAGGACTGATTGGGCCTGGGAGGTTGAGGCTGCAGTGAGCAACTGCAGTGATTGTGCCACTGCACTCTAGCCTGGGCAACAGAGTGAGACCCTGTCTCAAAAAATAAAATAAAATGCTTCTAGTCTTTTTCTTAGACATCCCCAAATACTATGACACTGTGTTCTTCTCCCAGCTATACTGGCCATCCCTGTACAGGGGCTCTCCAATATTCATGACTCTGCTTTAAGTATCATACAAGAAATCAACATATTAGAGATCACATTCTGATAAGAGTCTCTCTTGTGTAGGAAGAATGCTAATATTATAATAGCAATTACAAGCAAAAGATCTTCCAAGAAACCACCTTACTGCTAAATAGCTAGATTTTTCTCTAAGAATAGCAGGTCCATTAAACCTTCAGCTATCATGTTTAGTGATAATATAGCTGCAAAACTAGGAGAGAAACTTAACCTTAGTGGTTGGCCTGAAAATAAAGTGGCTGGGTGTGGTGGCTCACACCTGTAATCCTAGCACTCTGGGAGGCTGAAGCAGGCAAATCAACTGAGGTGAGGAGTTCAAGACCAGCCTGGTCAACATGGCGAAACCCTGTCTCTACTAAAAATACAAAAATTAACTGGTCATGGTGGTGCATGCCTGTAATCCTACCTACTCAAGAAGCTGAGGCAGGAGAATCACTTGAACCCAGAAGGCAGAGGATGCATTGTGCCAAGATTGCACCAATGCACTCCAGCCTGCGTGACAGAGTGAGACTCTGTCTCATAACATAACATGAAATAAAATAAATTGTCTTGCAACTTTAGATTCAAGCAATAGAGTTTTCCAAAAATGTCTGAAAATCCAGGTAGACTGGATTGTATATGAACTATCCTGGCTTTAACTGGTCTTAACCTTTAGGAATCATAATTGGAAGATCATAATCGGCCTTTTCATGATAACAGGAAATAAATTAATTTTGCAGGCCACAAGGGAAAGAGAATTACTAAATGCTTCCATTTAAAAAGAAATACTGAAACAAAAAAAAGTATTAAAACAAATATTAAAAATAAACAGTTGAAAAATTAAGACAGTAATTAGCCCACATGTTTTCAATTCAGTTATCAGTACAATCAATAGAATTAATTCTACAGATGGAATCTAAACAAGTATCTTATTGAATATTTATCTAAAGTACTAAGGAAAATATTTTCAAGGTATATACATGACTTGTCTAAGAATATTTCTATTGAGATCACTTAAAATTCAACTAACAAAACAAACATAAAAGAACACATGCATGACAAACTCATTTAACTTCTGAAGATCTAGTATGTTCCCTGACCTATACAAAATAAAGTAGAATGATTTTTTTTTTTTTTTTTTTTTTTGAGACAGAATCCTGCTCTGTTGCCCCGGCTGGAGTGCAATGGCGAGATCTCAGCTCACTGCAACCTCCGACTCCTGGGTTCAAGCAATTCTCATGCCTCAGCCTCCCGAGCAGCTGGGATTACAGGTGTGTACCACCACATCCAGCTTATTTTCGTATTTTTAGTAGAGATGGGATTTCCCCATGTTGGCCAGGCTGGTCTTGAACTCCTGACCTCAGGTGATCCACCCACCTTGGCCTCCCAAAGTGCTGGGAAAACAGGCATGAGCCACCACGCCCAGCTGTAGAATGAAAAATTATATGAGACTCCAAGACTGCAATGTATTAATTTGACAAACACCTCTTAGGTACCTACTGTGTAACAGAGTCTGCACTAGGCACTGGGTACTCAGCAATGAATCAACAACCACAGCTCTTGCCTGCAAAGAGCTTACAATTTAACAGAGAAGACAACACTAAACAGTAACGACAAATTGTTAATACAAACCTTCTGAAACTTTCTGAAAGAAGCCACCACACAGATACTTGATTTTCAAAATGTTTTAAAATATACATACAAAGCTAAAAGATACCATTCAGAGACCATAGCATACTTGCTCTCACCAGAGAAAAATAGGAATTCTAAAAAGAAAGCTTTATGACTTTTGTATGGATGCACTGGCAAATTACGTAAGAAATCATTTTGTAATAATAAAAACAAAAAAGAATGTTAGTCAACCAGACATACTACTGAAATGGTTAACATGCCCATATCAATTCAGCTTTTGGTTCTCTCTTTTTTTTTCTTTTTTCTTATTTTACAGCTCCATAGCCCAGCTTTTGGTTCTTCTTAAACTCAATTTAAAAATAAATATTATCAACATATAGTTAATATATAACTAAAAGGCATAGTCTGAGAGATTTAAAAATAAATAGCATGCAGAATAAAGGTATTTTAAAAATAACTTCATAAGTAAAATCAAATTACTATAATACTTAAAACTCTTTGAAATATGTATACAGATTATAAGATAAAAATCTAATAACCAATCATTAATTTAAGTAAAATGTTAAAATCATCTATATTTTGTTTTCTATATTGAATAGATTCACTTAATAATTGTTGTACAATATGTATTTTATATCTTGCCTCTCTATAAATAAAAAAGTTAATGTATGTCATATAACTAACTTATTTAGTTTTTAAAAACTTCACATATAAAGTAGAAATTTGTACTGTCTTAGGAAACGAATTTAAATAAATTAAATAAATTAAATAAATAACAGTATGAATTAAATATGAATTAAATAAATAAAAGTATGACAAAATAATAGGAAAAAACACCAAGTCATGATGAAAAACACCAAGTCATGATGAAAAGCAGTGTTAGTTATCATTAATTATAAACTTCATAAGCAATTTTATCAATATTTATCTACTTTATGAATTTTATATAATCTCAGTTTATATGTATTTTAATCTGATTGAATATCTAAAACAAGATTTATGAAAATAATAACTGATCACAATTTAATGCTTTTAATCATGTACCTATACTAGAGACAAAAATAAGTCATATATTATTCAAAAATAAAATTCCTAAGTATGCTATGAACATTTCATATTTCTACTTAATATAACAGTTAAATCTACATCAGAGAGACAAAAATGGTATTCCTCATACTTAAGAATATAATGGCAGAATGATAGAACCATAAATATTATAGCATAGTCATATTTAAGATTTGACATAAACGGCTCAACAGAATAGTATAGTAATTATACCAACAGGTTTTCTTAAGCAATTTAACTCTACAAAATAAAACAGAAGTATAGGTCTTTAGGCAGAGGTAATATGTAATAATAAGAACACTAACAGGGCATTTTACCAGTGCTTACAAAAACAACTGCAAATGGTTAACTACGGCATTAACTGCATATTGTAACACAGATGCTAAGTTTTTTTAATTCCCCGAGTATACTTTCGTTAATATTTGATAAATTTATGGAATTATTTTTTGTGCACACTTAGACAAAAATACCAATGTACCTGCCAGTCTACAAAACTACTGAATGAAATAGGTCCAAGTTTAATAAACCTCTAAGATGAATATACAAAAAAAGAAAAACTAAAACCCATTTGAGAACAACGCATAATTGAATTATTAATTTTTTTTCATGAAGGAAATGTTGACGTTCTTTTTTACCCAAAAACTATGGTTAAATGAAAAGTCACTCTCTTCTAAAACAAATTTATAGATACGGAAACCATTGTCAAATGGTCTTCATTTTATAGGCCTCTGACTTCTGTACTATAGAAACAAGGCAGACAATTTCCCATGGTACCCTGCTTTCTATCATTACCAGGACAAGTATTTCAAAGAAGATTAGAACAACTCTCTGTACTCTATTTCAATATTCCTAAATCCAATGGCATACATGATGGAAGTATAGCAGGGATCCGATTACACAGAAGTAAAAGAAAAAAGAAATAAAATGAAGGACACGAAACATTTTAGAGCAGGAAAGAACAAAGAAATTAAGCTGAAAAGTGACATTAAAAAATTTTAAAGGACAAAATGAGACTAAGAATAGACAGTTTGGGAGGCTGAGGCAGGCGGATCATAAGGTCAGGAGTTTGAGACCAGCCTGGCCAACATGGTGAAATCCCATCTCTACTAAAAATACAAAAATTAGTTGGGTGTAGTGGTGGGTACCTGTAGTCCCAGCTACTCAGGAGGCTGAGGCAAGAGAATCTCTTGAACCCGGGAGGCAGAGGTTGCAGTGAGCTGAGACTGGACCACTGCACTCCAGCCTGGCCAACAGAGCAAGACTCAATCACCAAAAAAAAAAAAAAAAAAAGTAGATAAAAAGTCACAGAAAATGAATATTTCTAATCAAATTCCTTCCAGTCTCTCAGTCTCGACTCCATTTTGTTTGCTGAGAGATAGTCTCTTTATGTGACCCAAAGATGTCACCTATATCATATACAAATATGAACTCAAATTAGATCAAAGGTGTAAGTATTACAGCTAAAACTATAAAGTTCTTAGAAGAAAATATACAGGAAAAATTTCAGAACACTGGATTTGGCAATGTTTTCTTGTAATATAGCATCATAAGCAAAGGCAACAAAAGAAATAAACATTTGCAAATCATATATCTGATAAGAGATTAGTTAGTATCTAGAATATATGAAGAACTACAATCCAACAACAACAAAACAACTGACCAATTCAGAAACGGCAAGGATTTGAAGGAAAGTTTCCTCCAAAGAAGATATACAAATGGCTAATAAGTACATGAAAAATGCTCAACTGTAGTCATTAGGAAAATGCAAATCACAACCACAATGATACTACTTCACACTCACTAAATGGCTATAACCTCCAAATTTTCTTGAACAGAGAATAACAAGTGTTGACAAGGATGCAGAGAAACTGGAACCCTAACATTGCTGGTGAGAATGGAAAGTGGTGTAGTCTCTGTGGAAAAGTTTACAGTTCCACAGAAAGTGAAACAGAGGTATATATTAATGAGTTGAGAAGCAGCTCCAGTGAGAGGATCAAGCTATATCTGTCCCAATCCTCTATTATAGGTATCGCTTTAAAAAACCAGTGGCTTTTATTTGGAGTCTAACTTCTGCACTACTTCCATTTTGTTGTCAGGAGGTCCAATTCAGTCCACGTTGATTTAGTACTTACCATGTGCCAAATGCATACATTTCTAGATGTGGTAAGGGATATTAGGGGAATAGATATGAAACAACAATTTTTTTTCATATTTTAAAATGAAGTTCACTTTTTTGATAATTAATATGGCCCTGATGTAGAAAGCTTGAATAATTAAGGAAAAAAACAAACAAACAACCGGAGGCAGAGGAGAGCTAAAAGAATTTACTCAGAGTCCTAGGGGAAAGTTATATTCCAGGATCCTTTGGCTCAGAAAAATAACTTAGAAAAATTCAATATCAGAAATGTGACTCAAGTTAGGATTGGAAAAATAGGAACAGAAAGCAAAAAAGGGTTAAATGGATATCAGAAAGAAATACGGGAACAATTAAAAGGGAGAAATTGTATAAAGATGAGGAAGAGACCAAAGATAATTGAGGAATAGTTTCTTAATTCTGAGAAAGGAAGGAAAATAAACAAGAAAACTGGTTGTAGCTGGAGCCCAAGCAAAGTATATCATGGAAGGAGTGATCAACTGACTGTAATGCCACCAATAAGGCATATAAGAGAGCAAGAAAAGCAGGAGGAATTTACCTACAAAGGGTCACTAGTGTTCCCCGGTAAGCACAGCTGTGGAGACAGTGAACAAAAGGCTGATAAGAGCGGGTTTACACAGAAAAAGGAGAGAAACTGAATAACAAGTGTAGGTAACTTTCAAATAGTTCTGCTGAATGGAAATGGAGCAAAATGTCACAGTAGGAGAAGGCAGCCTCCAGAAAACATTTTTCTTGAGATAGGAGAAATAACCACACATCTGTAAATAGTGGGAATGACAGAACAGAGTAAGAAAATGGGCCATGTCTTTGGTCAGGCAAGAAGGAATGGTTATTAGAAGACTGGCTTCAGACAGTAGCATGATTGTATATCTACGGCTAAAGATGAAAACACACAGAATGTGGCAGCAAATGCAGGTAGGTAGGCAGATCTAATGATGTCTGCAGAAATGTTTTTCTTGTTTCTATTTCTCAGTACGTAAAAAGCAAGGTCTCACCAGCTGAAAATGAGAATAGGGAAGAGATTTTGGTGATGTGAAGAGATCAGCAGCAGTATGAAATAGTCTTCTAAGAAAGTAGGAGTGAATGGAAGGACATAAAGAATTAAGGACCCACTTGAGGTTCACAGTTATGAATTTAAAAGAAGAACAGTCACTGTGGTTGATTGCTTTACTCCAACCAGGATTGGCTGCACAGGTGCAGGCAAGGAGCAGGAGGGTTAGATTCAATCAAGGTTCTTGTGGTTTTGTCAGATGAGTACTATAAAAAAAAAGGAGAGCAAAAGAAGAGCTGGAGTCAAAAGCAGTGATTATAATACTGAATGACCAGGGAATGTAAGCAGTAAGAGAAGACTGAGGGCATTAGTAGGGTGAAGAGGTAAGGGGTGGTAGGATCAATGGACTATCAATTTTGCTGGGGTTCAATGTCCTGTCTGGACTATGAATAACTTAATAAGGTCCACTTCTTGGTATCTTTGGTGACAAGCATATACTTGGCACACAGTAGATATTCAACTTATGTTTGGAAAATAAAAAAATACAAATTTGATAAAAAGCAACTGAATGATGGCAAAAAGTAGAACTGAGCCCACTCATTTGTGAAAGCCTTTTCCCAGGTTTCTTCAACCCCTAACTCATTCCCTCCTAGAAGGATTTAATTTGCTTGGAGAAAGTATTTTTTAAATGTAACACATTTTTAATTTCAAATAACATATTTAGCATAATTTATCTTGTTTTCAGTTCTCTATAACTGGTAACATGAACTAGAATCATTGTGATTTATTTAAGAGTTTTACAGTTGAAATTTTACAGTGTCTCTTTTACTTCTGGGTTCCCATTAATGCAGCTGGTGATCCTCAACATAGAAAAAATTATTCTCTAACTAAATTTGCAACTCTTTGATTATAGAAAGCCAAGTTGAAAATGAGTGGAGAAAATTCAATCAGTATTGATATATTATAATAAAATACTGATGTATTTTAAATTCCATGCCAATTAGTCTAGTTTCACTCAGTTGTTACTAAACAAGAAAATCCAACACACTCAACCAGTTTATGACATGTTAATTTCAATGTGTAACCTTACTTTCAAAAATCAATCCCATATTTGACACAACTTAGAAACCTGAGTGTCCCAAAAGGATCAATTAGATATTACACTAAGAATTTCTATAAAATCTTAACATCACTAAGAAAAGTTAAAATGAATATAACAGAGAGCCTACTATTCAAAACTACTTAAGTAGAACTAAAATGTTTTAAATGTATGGAGACATTTTTAAAAGACTAAAAGAGAACACACTATAATATTAATAATTTTATCTTTCTACTTTTATATATTTTTCTCCTTTTTCTAAATTGAATTATTTTTAGAAAGTTTAAAAAATAATTTATGAGAATACGCCAAACATTCCTAGTGCTTGGTGACACAGTAAATAACAACAGTCTTAGACAATAGTTTTTTAGATACTGTCACTGCATCAGAAAAATAATGTAGCAGTATTACACTATTTGTGGTTAGGGGAAAATAGTTTAAGCCCTTTCCAGTAAATTTGGTGTAAATATGTTAAAGCATGACTTTTTCATCACAATAGTAGAAAACAAACTTGCCCAAATGTTAACCTTTGTGTAACAAAAATCGACATTTTCAGCTGTGAAAGAGACTTACATGAAGATTATATTAAAGATTTATACAGGTTGGGCCGGTGGCTCACACCTGTAATCCCAGCATTTTGGGAGGCCAAGGTGGGTGGATCACCTGAGGTCAGGCATTTGAAAACAGTCTGGCCAACATGGTGAAACCCTGTCTCTACTAAAAATACAAAAATTTGCTGGGCCCACATGGTGGTGCACACCTGTAATCCCAGCTACTTGGGAGGCTGAGGCAGGGGAAATCGCTGCTTGAACCGGGGAGGCGAAGGTTGCAGTGAGCGGAGATTGTGCCACTGCACTCCACACCCTGGGCGACAAGAGTGAAATTCCATCTCAAAAAGAAAAAATTGTATGTGTATATATATATATATATATATATACATACACACACACCATTTTAGAAAAAATGTAAAAATTAACAACAAAAATAGTTGTTTTTTGTTTTGAGACGGAGTCTCAAACAGCCTGTTACCCAGGCTGGACTGCAATGGCATGATCTCGGCACACTGCAACCTCCGTGTCCCAGGTTCAAGAAATTCTCGTGCCTCAGCCTCCCAAGTAGATGGGATTACAGGCTCCTGCCACCACATTTGGCTAATTTTTGTATTTTTAGTAGAGACGAGGTTTCGTCATGTTGGCCAGGCTGGTTTCAAATGCCTGACCTCAGGTAATCCACCGCCTAGGCATCCTAAAGTGCTGGGATTACAGGTGTGAGCTACCATGCCTGACCTAAAAATAGTATTTTTAAACAATAAGACAGATACTTTTACATTATTTAAGAAAATCTCTTTCCTAGAAAAAACATGTTTCATGGCCAGGAGCACTGACTCGTGTCTATAATCCCAGCACTTTTGGTGGCCAAGGCAGGACTGCTTGAGCCCAGGAGTCTGAAACCAGCTTGGCAACACAGTGAGACCCCACCTCTATAAAAAATAAAAAATTAGCCAGGTTTGGTGATGCACATCTATAGTCCCACTTATTCCAGAGTCTGAGGTGGGAGAATCACTTGAGAACAAGAAGTGGAAGCTGCAGAGCCATGATCGCACCACTGCACTCCAGCCTGGGGGACAGAGCAAGATCCTGCCTCTTTTATTAAATCTGAAATACATGTTTCAGATAAAACTGAATTATCTGAAATACATGTTTCTGATACGTGTTATCTGAAACATGTTTCAGATTATTAAAAAAACACACATGGAAATAGTTCTACACAAATTTCCCAAATTGCTCATCATGAATGATTGCCAGTTAAGTTAAAACTATTTTCATGAACCTCCACACATGAATCCTCATTTCTAATTTCACATCTGTTGCATAAAGTATAAATTTAGAGACCAAGCTGAAAAGAAAAACAATCATAGAGCTGATGAGAATTTGTTGCAGTCCTTATTAGATTAGCATCAGAATTGGAGGAGCAGCAAAAATGAAAATTATTGCTTATTTATCAATAAGACTGATTATTGCAGATAGAAATAAAAATACTGTTATATTAACTCTAAGAAGATTAACTGTTTAATCTACTGAAGTACATTTGTTTTCTCCATGATGTTGGAGTATACAGAGATCCATCCAATAGGTCTTCATCAAGATGTTAAGTTTTCTTCTTTTCAAAGTTCACAGCATACAGGCACTTGAGTTGTAAGAAACAGATGGCAACCCTCACAGCAACACAAGCATGTCTTGTTGACCTAGGTCCCATTTTCCTCCCTATATTATTAAAAACCTGAATGCCTCAATTTAAATTCTTTCTCTCTTTTTTTTTTTGAGACGGAGTCTTGCTCTGTTGCCCAGGCTAAAGTGTAGTGGCGCAATCTTGGCTCACAGCAATCTCCGCCTCCCAGGTTCAAGCAATTCTCCTACCTCAGCCTCCTGGGATTACAGGCGCGTGCCTCCACGCCCAGCTAATTTTTGTATTTTTAGGCTGGTCTCAAGCTCCTGACCTCATGATCCACCCGCCTCGGCCTCCCAAAGTGCTGGGATTACAGGCGTGAGCCACTACCCCTGGCCTCTTTCTTCCCTCTAAAATCCAAATACTCCTGGAATTCTCTTTCTTTTAGTCAATCTTAACAAAACAATACTGTATCTTAATTGTAAAATAGTTTCATGAATGACTGAATTTTATCTACTAAGCCTCTTTTGTTTAATGAGCCAATTAACAGATAATAAGCCTTTATTATAGTCAAAGTTGGAGACACCTAAATTCTATCCATTTTTCGTTGCAAAGACTTCATAAAGGCGACAAGGAAAAACTGCCTCTACATGTAAACTAGCATATTAGAAGACCTGAAAACAGAGGTCAAAGGTGTTGTGACTCTATCTTATGGATATTACTTTAGTAATTATTCATTTTTGCTAAGTCAAGTATTTCTTCCTAAATTTTTTTTTAATTTAAGAGATGGGGTCTCATTCTGTCAGTCAGGCTGGAGTACAGTGGCATGATCATAGCTCCTGGGCTCAAGCGATGCTCCTACCTCAGTAGCTGGTACTACAGGCATGCAACCCCACACCTAGCTTTTTTCTTCCTAATTTTAAACCAATATATTCTACATTTACATTTATATCCTAGGCAGAAATAGAACTCCCTCTACATTTGTATTTTAATAAGATAATTTAGTAAGATCAAAATGACTAGAAGTCCAAAATTGGGCAAAATATTCTTGTGGTAGCTATATCTGAGATCTCAAGTATCTTCTTTGGAATATGGTCATTAATAGCCAGGCCTTCAGGTGAGGAAAATCAAGTACCATAAAGGCAGTATAAAAACCAACAGTTGATGCCTGTAATCCCAGCACTTTGGGAGGCCGAGACAATCATCTGAGCTCAGGAGTTCAAGACTGGCCTGGCCAACATGGCGAAACCCCGTGTCTACTAAAAATACAAAAACTAGCTGGATGCGATGGCATACACCTGTAATCCCAGCTACTCAAGAGGCTGAGGCACAAGAATCACTTGAGCCCGAGAGGTGGAGGTTGCAGTGAGCCAAGATCGTGCCACTAAATTCCAGCCTGGGCAACAGAACTAGACTCTGTCTACAAAAAAAGGAAAAAGAACAGGTGAAAGGATAAATTGTGTACAGTGTGTTAAAGCGGTATCTGGAAAAACTTACGCTTCTGGATAACCATCACATCTAAGCACTGATGATAAGTATTCTTAACATCTATAACTGTATCTTGACTAGAAAGAATAAAGAATGAGCCCAAAACAAAACTGCTGAACATTTCCTCATGACTTAAGTTGCTATTTGCTATTTTCTTCCAAGCATCAGAATGGATGAGAATTGTACTTTTCTCAAAATAAGAAAGGTAAACAGATTAGACCATGAGCTTCCTATTACACAACAGGACAACAAAAAATTTAAGAAACAGAATTTGGTATAGTATAATTTATTTAAAACACATGCATGTAAGAATACTATGTATTTTCTATGAGTACATTTATATGTATGTGAAAGTAGAATGAAAACTCAGTAAGGATAGCCTCAAAACTCTCAGAAGTGATTTTCTTTAGGGAAAGGGCAATGTGGGAAGTGATTAAAAAGAATCAAAATTTTATTTGCAACACTCGAACACAGAATTTGAGATGATGCCTTCCTAATAACTTCCCAAACCACAGAATATAATTTTAAGTATAAAGTATGAAAACTGTATTCCTCCTTGAAGACACTAGGTACGCCATGAACCCACAACTTAAGACTTCTATGGTTAATTTTTCCAGGTATCTGTTTGATAGGCTATATTTCAAATATAATATCAAATATTCCAAAATAAATTATTCTTAAAAGATAACTAAATGAACAGATCCCAAAAATGGCTTGCCACTTTTGGATAAAATCAAAATATAAAATTTCTTTGGAAAGGCAAATAAAATTTATCTATGAAAAAAGCTTAAGTCATTGAACACAACTTAAGACCAAATTTCAGGGCTTGCCTTTCAGTGCCCTAGGTTAGTAGCAATCAATAAGTGCATTCTATTTTAGTGAAGCAGGCCTGCTTACATTTTCAACCATATTTTTTCAAAGATACTAATAAATTTCTGAGATGTCTGAATAAAGTTGTAATGCAATAGCTGTTAATAAGGAGATAAGGCTTTCTTGAAATAGCTAATGTTTCCTAGGAAATCCCAACTTTTAAACCCTGACTACGGAAGGAAAGAAATGACTTAAGAATACAAAAAGAGAGGTTATTTTAGCAATGCAGTTTAAAATGCAAGTGAGCAAGCAGCCTGTTATTGGCTTGTAGATGTCCAGAAGTTCTGATCTCTTTTATCTTTTCAACAAATTTTTCTACCATTTCATCAATGTTTTGTCTACTAATCTACATGTAGTACTTAAAAATCAAGTGTGTAGACCTCAGTTTTCTAGACACTAAGGGTATCTTCTAAGTACTAAAAACATTAATTAGTAAGTCACTAAGTGAGGTATTTACATGCTAAAAACTACGTATTTTTAATAAGGTACTATGACCTCAATTAGAATACTAATAAATCTGTAATCTGTTACTTAAATTTTTAAATAGAAAAGTATTTTATAATTGTTTTTAGGTAATAATCACTAGCTAAAACTCAAGTTACCTCACATTCCATCCGCAGTAATGCACCAAGTAAAGGACCTCTCCACCTTCGACATCAGAATCTTTAATACTAGCTTCATACATTTTTTGATTTTTCCCTCGTCCATACCGCACTTGGACTTTCATGCCTGGTGGATAGCATTCAAACTCCTCTTCCTCATTGTTGTCATCATCATCTTCATCCTCTTCTTCTTCTTCCTCCTCCTCCTCCTCTTCTGCTTCTTCATCATCTTCATCTTCCTCTTTATTCGTTTCATCTCTTGAAAGGTTTAAAAAATTGCAGAGTTAATAAAAGACACTTCATAAGTTTTTCAGTTCCAAACCACATATATTGATAAAAGTTGTGGCTGTGATTGTTCCGGGAAAAGCAGGTTCCACGTGTATGAAATTCTCTGAGTTTCAATTTAGTATTAAAAATTAAAACTGTGTAAGACAATCGAGGTTACAGAAAGACACATTTAGAGAAAATGAAGATTAAAAAATAAGTGCAGTAAAAGAAAATTTCCAAAAGTCAGAAGAACAGAATTTGTGCCGAACAGCAAGAAGCAAGTATAGTCAACTCTAACAAATTTTTCATATTTTATTACAAGTGTTTTACATCTTAAGTGACAAAAAAATTCATTATACTTCATTGCCATTTTATGACTAAAAATTATTCTTCATTCAAATATTTTCAGCCTCAAGATGTTTGTTTTGTTTTAGAGACAGAATCTTGCTCTGTCACTCAAGCTGGGGGCCTCAGGATGTTTAAAACAAATTTTTACTAGCAGATTGCAGTCTTAATAACTTTAAAACATGCTCCAACCAAATTTTCAAACGTTATAATAACTGAAATACTATTTTAACTTATACAGAAATATTCTAATAATGTACTATCAATATCTTATCAGGTTTGTTCTTTCTATTCTTTAAACTTCAACACAATTTCTACTCTCTTTAACCAGAGATTCAGTAGCATCTTCTACAAATCTTCTCAACTATGGTGTTCCAAAGAAGTAGACAGATGAGAGGCCAATTACAAACATATGAAACTAAAAGCCAAACTATTATAGAAAGAGTATTACATCCATTTTCTTTTTTCCCTTGAGACAAAGTCTCACTCTTGCTGCCCAGGCTGGAGTGCAATGGCACGATCTTGGCTCACTGCAACCTCTGCCTCCCGGGTTTCAAGCGATTCTCTTGCCTCAGCCTCCCGAGTAGCTGGGATTACAGGCGCCCGCTACCATGCCCAGCTAATCTTTTTGTATTTTTAGTAGAAACGGGGTTTCACCATGTTGGCCAGGCTGGTCTGAAACTCCTCACCTCACGTAATCCTCCCGCCTTGGCCTCCCAAAGTGCTGGGATTATAAGCATAAGCCACCACACCCAGCCTTACATCCATTTTTATTTTCTTAGTACCATGTACTTTATAAAACTGAGCATTTATATACTTTTTATATTGACCACAAATCTATATTCAACAACTTGGAGAAAATCTTCTTTTATAAATCTTTCCAAACACTAGATTTACTTTATTTTACTTTTGAGATGGAGTCTTGCTGTTGTCACCCAGGCTGGAGTGCAGTGGTGTGCTCTCGGCTCACTGCAACCTCCACCTCCTGGGTTCAAGTTATTCTCCTGCCTCAGCCGTCTGAGTAGATGGGATTACAGGCGCACGCCACCATACCAGCTAATTTTTGTATTTTTAGTAGAGACAGGGTTTCTCCATGTTGGTCAGGCTGGTCTTAACTCTTGACCTCTGGTGATCCGCCCGCCTCGGCCTCCCAAAGTGCTGGGATTACAGGTGTGAGCCACCACGCCCAGCCTTCAAACACTAGATTTATTAAAAAAAAAACACACAAAACTTCAATATGAAATCCAAGGCTACATTTAGTCTGTTTCTATCTGCTGTTCTGTATGTCTGTACTTAGACTCCATCACTTTATAGCTGACAAATGATTAAACATCATAAGGCAGAACAGTTTGGCATTAAAGCTTTAAAAATTAATAGTATATAAAATGTATATGTTATATATTAAAATTAATAATGTATGCTATATTATACATTATGATTAATTATATATACATATATTACAACACACACACACACACATACACATACATTTTTCCCCCTTGGAGACAGGGTCTCGCTCTGTCATCCAGATTGGAGTGCAGTGGCCTGATCACGGCTCACTGTGGTCTTGACTTCCTGTGCTCAAATGATCCTCCCACCTCAGCGTCCCAAGTAGCTGGGGCTACAGGCACACACCACCACACCCAGACGATTTTTATTTTTTATTTTTATAGAGACAGGGGTCTCACTATGTTGTTCAGGCTGGTCTTGAACTTCTGGGCTCAAGCAATCTTCACAAAGTGCGGGGATTATAGGCATGAGCCACTGTGCCCACCTGATGAATATAATATTTATATTAAAAAAAAAAACTTCCTCGACTGAAAATTTCAGTTTTACAATCCTATATGCAACTTTTTTGGGAAAATATACTGTACCATTCCTAATTATGTAATTATATAGGCAATAAAAATCATCTACAAATAGAGATACAAGCAGCACTACAATGCTTTTTGATTCTCCTATTCCTTTTGTATAGTGGGTCAGGAGTGTTGGGGAGATGTTTAATGGACCTGTGGAAGTAAGTCCAAGTTCACAAAAGTATCAAATGTATCAATTTTGTCTGAACTATATCACGTATTCCTCAAAAATTCTCGATTTATTCCTATTTTAAAGACTCCATTACAGTCAAATACATAGGTATTTAAAAAACTAAAACCTTCATGAAACCAGCTATAATCTGACATAAATATACGTGCGTGCGTGTGTGTGTGTGTGTATATATATATATTTTTTTGGAGACGGAGTCTCACTCTGTCACCCAGGCTGGAGTGCAATGGCACAATCTAAGCTCACTGCAACCTCCGCCTCCCGGGTTCAAGCAATTCTCCTGCCTTAGCTTCACAAGTAGCTGGGACTACAGGCACGTGCCACCACACCCGGCTAATTTTTTATTTTTAGTAGAGATGGGATTTCACCATGTTGGCCAGGTTGGTCTCAAACTCTTGACCTTGGATGATCTGCCTGCCTCGGCCTCCCAAAGTGCTGGGATTACAGGCGTGAGTCACCACGCCCAGCCATATATATATATATATATATATATATATATATATATATATATAGGTTTTGAGACAGTCTCACTCTGTCACCCAGGCTGGAGTACCGTGGCACAATCTCAGCTCACTGCAACCTCCGCCTCGAAGGTTCAATCAATTCTGCTTCAGCTTACCAAATAGCTGGGACTACACGCCACCACGCTTGGCTAATTTTTTGTATTTTTAGTAGAGATGAGGGTTTTACCATGTTGGCCAGGCTGGTCTCAAACTCCTGACCTCAGGTGATCCACCTGCCTGGGCCTCCCAAAGTGTTGGGATTACAGGCGTGAGCCACCACACCCAGTCTGAGATTAAAATATTAACAATGTTATTGAAAATACCTTAATATTTCTATTATGAAAAAATAATTTTACACCTAGCCTGAGATTAAAATATTAACAATGTTATTGAAAATACCTTAATATTTCTATTATGAAAAAATAATTTTAGTAAGGCTAAAATATCTAAAAAATTAACAGAAACTGCATTATCAATGACAATTATGAGGAATTTTATTTTATATAGTACATTAAAACAATTTCTTTTGAAAGAATACCTGCCTAAGTCATAAGACTCTACTTTGCATATTGGGGGGAAAAAGTGTATTTTATTGTGGCCACAATAAAAGAGACTTATCATGTACCTCAGAATCATCATATAAAAGTAAGATATAGAATCGAAATTATAAATTTTTTAAAATAATGACAAACTCTAAGCTTTATCTTACGTCACAGAATACACTGAGTTGATGAGTACAAACAATCCTAAATACCAATAGCAAGCACAATTATACTTTAAGTAGTAGCCTGGGCAAATTTTCATTTAATCTAGAACAGAAATCCAATACTCTTATATTAACGAAATCAAGCAATCAAAATTGAAAAATTTTAAATATACATTTAATATCACCCTCAGACACAAATCAAATGAAATTCAATTTAATAATACACTGAAGTATAAAGAAGAAAACAACATAATTACTGGCAATCAACCACGGAAAACTAATCTACTCCTCTAAGACTTCAGTGGCAAATTCAAGACTAATGTGCTAAACCAGAGAGAACACAGAATGCCAAGAAAGAGAGCCTCTGAAAGTATAACATGCAACCAACATACAGGTTAAAAAAATTAAGTTGATGCGTATATTAACATACATGCACTCACATACATACATACATACACATACACATTTAAGCTAGTCATATTTTAGAGAAGAATATATTGGGAAACAAAATGTATCAGCAAGGATTTTCATCTGAATTCACAAATAAATACCAAATCTTCCCAATTTGATGTTACACTCTTAACAACGAAACAAAATTTTTAAAAAAGCTAGTGTATGAAGTACCTGCTATGGTCAAGGCACTGAACTAGACATTCTACATATATCAACTTTTTCAATTTCCCACATCTGGACAATGGAAGAAGGACACTGAACATTCTTGGTAGTAGCCTATTACTTAGAGAAAGTTTATATGCCAGAGAAATACCTATATGTTAATTCTTTATCATTGTAACATTTTCCACTGCAATTATCTAATCAAACTAAAACATCAATCACAGTAAGCCCCTCTCATCTGCAGGGGATACATTCCAAGATCCCCAGTGGATGCCTGAAATCGTGGATAGTACCAAACCTTATATATACTATGTTTTTTCCTACACATACATACCTCTGATAAAGTTTAATTTATTAATTAGGCCAAGCCATGAGATAATAACTAATAATAACATAAAACAATTATAATATGATGTAATAACAGTTATGTGAATGTGTCCTTGCCTCTCTTTCTCAAAATATTTTACTGCACTGTACTCACCTGTTTTTCAGACCACAGTTGACCACAGGTAACTGAAACTGTGGAAAAGCAGGGACTACTGTATAAACAGTCCCAACTGTAATGCTTCTAAAGAATATCTACCAAACTAGGGCAGTCACATCAGGAAAATTTTAGTTTGAGGTATGCATATACTAATAAATATCTATAGTACATAAAAATCCATATAGAGTTAAAAGGGTTACTAAAAACCTACAAAATAGTTTGTTCTATAAAATAAGCAGAAACACCAACTGAAAAAATTAAGTAACAAAGAAAAAAATACGTATTTATCACAGTGCCTTGCAAACAGCAGATGTTCCAGAAACACCTGCAGATTTAAAAATCAGATTTTTAGGTAAAAAGCTGAATCCTTATTAAGTTTATCAAAATGATCTCCTGTGGAAGTACTTTAAATATACACTTATACATACAGAAACATAACAAAGTATAAACGACAAACACTTTTAGTACATCCTTCTGACAAACACTTCTGGTACATTCTTCTAACCCAGGATTTTTTTCTTCCATGTTTGTCTGTATGGTGCCATCAAAATTTCAGAACTCTGATCAATCAAAGACTTGAGACAAAAGGCTGAAATCTTTACTAAGTTTCTAAATACTTGAAATAGTCTCCAACAGCAGTAAGACATACTTCAGATATATATTTTTACACACAAAACTACAACAAAGTATAATAAACAAATACTTTTTACTATATTCATATAATGCTCCCCCTTTTTCTTCCCCCCTTCCCCTGTTCATCTGCACACTGTGGCCAAATTTCAGTATGCTAAATGATTTTTTTTTTTTTTGAGTCAGAGTCTCACTATGTCCCCCAGGCTACAGTGCAGTGGTACGATCTTAGCTCACTGCAACCTCTGCCTCCCGGGTTCAAGAGAGATTCTCCTGCCTCAGCCTCCCAAGTAGCTGGGATTACAGATGTGCTACCAGCTCCACCTGACTTTTTTTGTATTTTTAGTAGGGACAGGGTTTCACCATATTGGCCAAGCTGGTCTTGAACTCTTGACATAAGTGATCCACCCGCCTTGGCCTCTCAAAGTGCTGGGATTACAGGCGTGAACCACCGCAACTGACCTGCTAAATAATTTTTTTAATTCACTGTACTTATTTAAATGAGACATTAACAGAGATGTTTATGTTTTTTAAGCCTCACAAAAAAGATTCAATGCCAAATATTATCTATAAAATACAGGGGTCCACCAGCAGTGCATAAATTATACTGTCAAATAATTCATCATTCCAAAGTGACTAAAACAAATAAATGCTACTATCACATAAAACAGAACATAACAATTTTTGGCCTTTTAAAACCTTAGTATTTTTCTACTGTTGCTTTTTGCTTAAGAAATGAACACAACTCTCAGAGTCTATAGCCAACATACAATCTATAAAACACAGATATAGCCCCAAGTTGATATTATCAAGTCATTTAGCAGATCTAAAAATACTTTGCTCTAGCTAAAACTTTTATAAATTTCCATGATGAGAGCAAGAAGAATGGATCAAAAGTATGATCTTTTACTACAAATTTATATCAGTAGGGTCTCTGAAGGAAGTTAATGGTATTTAATTAATAAATGCCACTCTAATATTTAATATTCTGTCAATCAGATTCATACATATTCACATACAAAGAACAAATGATAAGAATCCAACAAGCCAAAATGCATCATAACCAAAAACAATTTTCTTACCCAGATTTTGCTTTTTCTTCCTCAGCTTCTACCTTTATGTTGAGGGATTCATCTACCCTAGTTGTGTCATCATCTTTGTCGTCCAGATTTTCATTTTCTTCTGGTTTTTTAATGTTAACTTCTTTTTCCTGATCAGAATGTGTAGGTATAGATTCTAATAAATTCTTTTTACTTCCCTAGAAAAAGATCAGAGGAAAGAAACCAACAAAAGTAAAAGTTTTCAACCTACATCCATGATTTCTCTCTTAGCAACAGGAGGTATCAACTAATGCTAATATTGAAAGTTGTAAATTACTTTTAAGAAACTTCTGCTATTTTTAAAGCACTAGACAAAAATAGCTAACAGCAATTTTGAAGTTTTGATAAAAATTATACAAAAGTAGCACTTAATGAGGAAAATAAATAATGAAGAATAATATTATACAGTATATTGATTTTGGAACTTTATAGAGGATGTAAAAAATATACCAAAGAAGGCAAAGGA
Organism: Ateles fusciceps; assembly: GCA_036589455.1. NCBI lineage: Eukaryota > Metazoa > Chordata > Mammalia > Primates > Atelidae > Ateles > Ateles fusciceps. The sequence continues at coordinate 5,729,208 of JAZHEH010002229.1, forward strand.
CAATTAACAATATCTAATTTACCAGAGAGGGCTTAATATTTTCCTTTCTTTCAATTTCATCCTCAATAGGTTTTTCTTCTTTTGGTATTATATTTCTCTCCTCCTCAATCTTTATTTCTTTGATCTCTGTTTCATTTTCTTCCGTGACTTTTACTTCTTTTACATTTTCACACTCCTTACATTGCTTGTTAACAACTTTCTCTGGCAATGCCATCTGAAATTCAATGTTGGCTGATCTACAGTACTCCTCAAAACCATATAAATATCTGAAAACACGAAGAGAAATTACATTTGGTGAAAACATTTCAAAATATAACTATAGAGTTATTTTTAATGTGTATTCATTTCTTTTGTCTAAACTCTCAGATATTGAGCCATATTAACATTCTAATTTATTCCAGTTCTTTCTAATCTTTTCAATGCAAATAAAAAATTTTGTCAAAAAAATCATTTAAAAAACGGTGCTTAGACTCTTTAACAATAAGAGATATTAAAAGTATTAGCAATAGCATCTATTTGTTGTACATTTCTTATGTATGAGGCTGGACCCCTTAGTAAATCTCATTTGGTCATTATAGTAATCCTGGGGCAAGCAGCAGCATCCCCCCGCCATCCTGCTTTTTTTTAAGACAGAGTCTTACTCTGTTGCCCAGGCTGAAGTGCAGTGGTGTGATCTCAGCTCACTGCAACCTCCGCCTCCTGAGTTCAAGCAATTATCCTGCCTCAGCGCCTCCTGAATAGCTGGACTACAGGCATGAGCCACTATGCCTGGCTAATTTTTGTATTGTTAGTGGAAACAGCGTTTTGCCATGTTGGCCAGGCTGGTCTCAAACTCCTGACCTCAAGTTAACCTCCTGCCTCGGCCTCCCAAAGTGCTAGAATTACAGGTGTGAGCCACCATGCTCAGCCAAGCATCCCACTTTACAAATGAAGAAACAGGCTTAGGAGAATAAATAACTGACCCAAGGGCATAAACAGCTAACCAGCAGAACTAGGATTCAAATGTAGATTTACTTGACTTTAGAATATTAGCTTTTTAACCTCTATGCAGTACTTGACAAATGTACTTAGCCACAAAAACTTTCTTCACAGAATTTCTCATAAATCTAGTATTCACAGAATATACTTTAGAAAATGCTATGACAGAATGATTACTCTAGTAAAATTTTCTGATGTCTTTTAAGAATTAATTAGCCTCAGTTATAAAGTAACTTTCCTCCTGCTTTCTAGGTAAAAATACTGAAGATAATCATATCAATTATACGAACTTACTTTTTATAAGCACATTTAACATTGTATCCTGCAGCTGAATTTAAGACAGGGATTCCAAGATCTTGGTAGACTTGTTTCCAAACAGCTCCACTTTCAATCTAATGGACAAAGTTAAACAAAAACTCCCAAATTAAAAGGTGTTAATGTAATAACATTTTGATAGACACAGTATATATGAGTATATTTTTTTATTTATTAGTTCTAGTCTCAAAAGAATTTTTTAAAAATCTTGATAAATTCTAAATTTGGTTTACAAGTAAGGATTTTAGTACTCTGACAAATATCACAGAATTACAAATGTTGAAATATTAGGCCATTTGACTCTTTTGTGGGGGAGGGGAACTGGATCCCATTCTATTGCCTAGGCTAGAGTGCAGCAGCAGTGGTACAAACAGAGCTCACTGCAGCCCCTAACTTCTGGGCTCAAGGGATCCTCCTGCATCCGCATCCCAAGTACCTGGGACAGTAGGCATACACCAACACACTAGGCTGATTAACAACCTTTTTTTTGTAGAGATGGAGTCTCACTATGTTGCCCAGGAAGGTCTCAAACTCCTGGGCTGCAGGAATCCTCTGATCTCAGCCTCCCAAAGTGCTAAGATTACAGGCATAACTGGCCCCGTTGACTTTTAAATAAACCCAATTATAGAAAATACAAAAATATTCAGGCTCTTAATCAAAATTTAAAAAAAAATGGAGACAAGCATTTTTAAAGGATTTATTATTTCTCATAAAATATATAAGCTAATAAATGAAAGCAGTTCTACAGAAATTTGTATTTTATTCCACAGAATATTCTCAATTGGATATGTATGATATATCGTGTCAATCTTAAAATAATTTCTTCAGATCAGTTCAACAAACATTTCCGGCCTTAATCCCTTTATATTCTTAAAGGGATTAAGAATATAAAGGCTATTAAGACAGATTCCCACTCTTAAGGGGCATACTGTCTAGTGAAAAAGAGACACAGGAAGGATTTCTACCAATATGGCTGTGCTGTGACTCAGATACAAAAAAGTACTTTCTGAAAGTTTGACCAATTTAATAGTAATCAGAAAGCTCATATTAAAAAATTCTTTCTTTTTCTTTGAGACAGAATTTCATTCTGTCACCCAGGTGAGTGCAGTGCAATGGTGCAGTCTTGGCTCACTGCAATCTCCACCTCCTGGGTTCAAGCAATTCTTGTGCCTCAGCCTCCCATGTAGCTTGGATTACAAGTGTGCATTATCACACCCAGCTGATTTTTGCATTTTTTGTAGAGTCAGGGTTTTGCCATGTTGGCCAGGCTGTTCTCAAACTCAAGTGATTCACCCGCCTGGGCCTCCCAAAGTGTTGGGATTGCAGGCGTGAGCCACCATGCCGGGCCTAAAAAATCGTTAAAATTTAAATTTTGTCTGAGGAGGCTAGTTCTACCTTTCTAAGCTGTACTTTCTTTTCTTCTTAGGTTTTTACTGAAAAACTTTTTTTTGGTTTAGAAAAACAATTTCGGAGATGGCAGATACCTGAGAAAACATGTTACATGAAAAAGATGTTTCAGTCTGACTACAATACTCACATTATCAAATCCTCCAAGTTTGTGTACAAGTCTGAATAACTTGAAGAGATTCAAATTTCGATATCCAAGTACAGGTCGTTTGTTAATAGGTGTACCTGGTATAGAAAATACAAACTATATTAGATCCATACTACATTTTTAATTTAAAATTTCAAAAGATTCAAATAATACCACTGAGTATTTACAGTGCAATATACATGAGAAATTCTCTTGTTAATCAAAGACATGGTATCTACACATAAACAAGCCCATGGCCACTTTAAAATTTTTTCACATAACCAGATTTTTGAAACCTTTTCTTTTCATTTACTTTCTTCCCTCTCATGAGCAAGAAAATAAATACTGGACAACTGCTTCCCAATGAGAGTTACTTTTAGGGTATTTTCTTTGTATTTTACCAACCTACTACTACTCTAAACAATGATTCCAGAGTAAAGCTACATGTTTGTTTTTTCCATTCTAACACAAAAAAACACAAGGCAAAGACACTAAATCAAACACACCATTAGAAAGTGGTAGAGGAGATGATAGGGTAGTGGTTCACTGCCTCATATGGCCATTTCTACAAAATATATGACTGCCTTAATCATATTTTTTCACTCTTCTCTAGTATTAGATTTTACTCATTTTCTTTGCTTTTTCATTTATCTTATACAAAAGCCTATGAAACAACATACTTCTTAGGCTAGCTCTCCATTATTTAAAGAAATAATGAAAGAATCAAAGACATTTTATATTGAAAAATGAAAAGATACTTATATTGTGTTAGGCATTATTATTTATGAGAACAAAAAACTGACAACAGAGCCAGTTTCTATTCATCAGCATTACAATTAGGGATTTAGAAAACATTTAATTCCCAGAGTACTGTGGCATTTCCAAACAATAATCATTCATATTGCCCTTCCCTTCTAACTAGGAAGGCTCTCCTTACTCCCTTATAAGCATCTTCCCAGAAAAGAAGAAAGTGGACTCTGACCAAGAAGATAAGCTAGAGAGTAGCAGCATCACGGTTACTGAAGGATTAGGTCATTAACCTAAGTTATTCTTCCTCCTTCAATCCTTGCAGGCCTTAGCAGCTTCTGGAAGATTCAATAAGCTGAGCCAAGGCTCACTTTGAGACTTTGTCACATTTCTTTTTCTATTTCTGGCTTAATTCCTATTTTGCTACTGTTCTTTAGGGCCCCATGGATAGGTAAAGGGATTGGCAGGACAGAGTAAGTGCATTTATGTGTCCATAGCCACAACATCATCTATCAAACTACTGTCAAATTCCTCATTCTACTTGTTATATAACAGGTGCTATGCTAGGTGCCGGTGATAACAGAGTCAAAAAGACAGCCATCGTTACTGGTGACATAAAGTTCAGTAAACAAAATTCTATTCTTATTTTTAAGATACTAATTATCTGTCTAAAACCTACTATGTTTAGGATAAATAAAAAATACTCACCTCTATCTTCCATAAATTTGTACAACTGCTGAAGAAAGTTCTCCCTTTCTTCTGGAAATGGTTCTATTTCTTCCTAATTTTAATCACAGGAGAATATTATTTTCTTCAATTAACCATTTTAATAATACAAGCAGATTTCTTATGAACAGTGAAGACTACATTCATTAAAATATTTCAAAGGCTTTTTACCTAATCAAAATTATTCTTTAACACTAAGCTGTTCAAAACTAAGTCTAGACATTTACGTTTTCAGAGGAATATGTCTTAAAAAGTATCTCAATAGTTAGAATCCCCACAGCAAAAATTCTCATATGAGAAATGGGACTAGCAAGATTTTTCTTTTTTTTTTTTTTTAAATCGTATCTGAGATCTATTTTTTAAATCAGGGTCACAGGTTCAAGAAGACCTACTCTCACTAATGTAGAATTGGGTCAGGGTTGAACATCAAAACTAACTCTATTATTGCTCTTCCAGGAACTATACAAGTATGGGTCCCATTAGTTATAAAAGTATCCTTCACTATATACAGCCCCACTGTATATACTTCAAGCTTATATAATCAGTAAAGTGGGGAACAAACTTGATCTACAATACCTGAAGATTCAGACTTAGGGAAATCTTCAAGTAATAAAATAGTTCCCCATTTATCAATTACAAGGGAGGGACTAGCTTCTTGCTGCTGTGGCCAAGGGCTGTGGCAATAGGGGAGCTGGTCCTGAAGCAACCTGCAAGGAGCAGGGTAGTCGGTAAGATTGAGGGAACTCACCAATTCAATGACTTTCACCCATTCAACAAACAATGAGCACCTGTAAGTGTAGGCACTATGCTAGGTGCTGAATCAAATAAAAGAAAAATAAGCTATGGGAGCCTGCCATTACAGAATATGATTAGGAGTAACTGTGGAGATAATGATTCCAAATACACAGGTAGGCTTTAGAGTTACTCTGTCTTAAATATACGTATTTCTAATAGTAAAAGTTAGGATATTCAACCGGTAATCTAAATAAATCAAAACATAGCATTTTTAAAATTGGAAAATCATGTACCTAATGCCACTGCTTTAGCAGAGATTGCTTTTTTATTTTAAAAGCTAGTACAACAAAGAAAGGTAATTTTTTTTTAAAGCCCATGTTGATAAACTATTAGGTTTTCTAACTGGGCAGGGAAAAATAAATGACAACCATTAATTTGCTAATGAAATCTGTATTTCTCAATTTAAACACACTCCACACATTCAGGTTTTGGTAAGGTGGTCAAATAAAAACCTAAGGACATCTATTTTTTAGATGTTATCGTAAATGTTCCCATGGTACAATTTTAACTTTAATAAACAGCCCAACTTATTCCTATTCCAAAAATGTTTAGAGTAAGCTTGTGTTTAACTCAAGAAAATGTTTAAACTGTACTGCATATTTGCTTTTGCGAAAACACTAATCTAAGTAGGAAAAGGTTTAGTAGCTATTGATCATTTGTTTTATTTTACACACTATGACAGACACTTTAAGTATGAATATGAATAAGACAGCATTCCTAACTTTAAGGAACTTACAGATTTGTGGGGGAGAAAAAATAGACAATAAATATAAAGAAATATGTGTGTGTGTATAAATAACGAAAATATGTATAAGAAGAAGTAGTAGTTTTGTTTTGTTGTTGTTGTTTTTGAGACAGTCTTGCTCTGTCACCCAGGCTAGAGTGCAGTGGTACAATCTCAGCTCACTGCAAACTCCACCTCCCGGGTTCAAGCAATTCTCCTGCCTCAGCCTCCCGAGTAGCTGGGATTACAGGCGTGCACCACCATGCCCGGCTAATTTTTGTATTTCTAGTAGAGATGGGGTTTCAACATGTTGGCCAGGCTGGTCTCAAACTCCTGACCTCAGGTGATCCACCCGCCTCAGCCTCCCTAAGTGCTGGGATTACAGGCATGAGCCACCATGCCTAGCCAGGAGCAGTAGTAGTTTAGACTAGCAAACCAAGTGATGCTTTTCTGATATGAGGGAGATGATGGTTCGCAGGTTTCTCTTTACAGAGATGGCAATGGAAGTAGGGTTCTGAAAACTGAACAGGAATGTGCGATGCTGACTAAGGAAGGAGGAGAAGGAAAAGGTGGTGCCTACAGAGGCACTAGTATATGCAAAGGTGAGTAGCAACAAAATATATAATTTGATATTGCTATAGCGTAAAGTTCAAGGGGGAAGGCATAGAAAGGGAAGTGATGAGAAAAAAATCAAGGCAGGAACTGGACTATAAAGGAGATTCTATACTGAAGCTTGACTTTTACAGTGACAAAAAGCTACTCGGGAGGTTTTTGCAGCAAGGGAATGATTGTGCATTTTAGCAATTGAAAAAGAAAGCAAGTCAGGGAGAAGACTGAAGGGGGGAAATTTCTACATTACACATTGTCATTACAGATCACTATACCCTAAAATGTAACCTACCAAACAATCTCATTTCATTAATAGTTTACTACAGTTAAAAGGCAGAATTTCATAACTTATCTAAAATATTACATACTGACAAACAAATTTACTAAATACATTAAATAAATTTCACTTCATGGTCAAATATAGTAGCTTTCACTATCTGCACCACTCACTTTTACAAAGTAAAAGTAGCTTTTACAAAGCTGTTTAGCAAACCCTTAAAGAGCATTAAAGAGTACCCTGTCACTGCCAGACCTAAAGCACCAGTTACAATAAAATCTAAAATTTGAGCTCTTTGATCCATATAACTTCAGATGTCTTATTTATGATCAAATTAGATCTACTCTTTTGTATTAGATAAAATGATTCAAGATTCTCTGACTCAAAGAGATATTAATCTTTACTCTTCTGCTGATTTTTCTTTACGATGGTATCTCGCACCATCACCCGGGCTGGAGTGCAATGGCACGATCTCGGCTCACCACAACCTGTGCTTCACTTGAAGCCTCCTGGGTTCAAGTGAATTCTCTTGCCTCAGACTCCTGAGTAGCTGGGATTGCAGGTACCCACCACCATGCCCGGCTAGTGGTTTTGTATTTTTAGTAGAGATGGATTTCACCATGTTGGCCAGGCTGGTCTTGAACTCCTGACCTCGTGATCCACCTGCCTTGGCCTCCCAAAGTGCTCGGATTACAGGCATGAGCCACCACACCCAGCCAGATTTTTCTTTTAAGTATTATATTTTATACTTTTCTGGGTAAATCGATAAAATACGGAGATGTAAACATTTTATGAGGTGACAGCTGTCTACATGGTAATGAAAAGCATTTTAAAGTATTAGGTAGGTAGGTTCTTTTTTTTTTTTTTTTTTTAATAAGACAAGGTCTCACTCTGTCACTTAGGATGGAGGGCAGTGGTAAATTCACAGCTCATTGCAACCTCCACCTCCAGGGCTGAGGCCATCCTCCTAACACAGCCTCCTCAGTAGCTGGAACTACAGATGTGCACTGACATGCCCTGCTATTTATTTTTATTTTTCTTGAGATGGGGTTTCACTGTGTTACCCAGTCTGGTCTTCAACTCCAGACCTCAAGCAATCCGCCTGCCTTGGCCTCCCAAAGTGCTGGGTTTATGGGCATGAGCCACCATGCCTGTACCTAGGGGTGTACTTTCTTAATCATCTCATAAACCAAAATCATGACAAGATTAAGACATCTTTTTGAGGTTATTAGGACAATCAGACTTAATATTTTAAATTTCATAAGATCATACATCTATTTTAAAGTAACCAAGTAAACTACCTAATTATGAGTATCACAAATACAAATTAATTTAAAATATTTCTCATACTAAAAATACTGTGATTAATGACTTAGTGACAAATCCTAACCCATAAGGGAAACTCAACTGTTATTTATAATTTTAAAAGGAATCAACTGTTTTCACATACCTCTTCTTCACTGCTATTATCCTCCTTTTCTTTTTCATCATCTTCCTCCTCCTCTTCTTCCTCTGCTTCACTGCTAGAGCTATCTTCTTTCAATTCAGTCTTCCAGTTAGCAGGAATAGTTCTACTTTTGTGAAATTCAAGTGCCTGTTCAAAGGCTGGAAACAGACCATAAGCTATATGAACTGAAGAAATTAAGACAATTGTTTTCTCAAAAAGTATTAAACATGATAAAGAAATAAAAACTACTGTGCTAATACCACTGACATTTAGTGTTTGCTATATACCAGAAATTGTGTTAAGTGTTTTTAAATGTAGCAATATATTTAATCCTATCCATCCTATGCATTAGGAAGTCATTTTCTAGATGGTAAAACTGCTACCATTAAAAGATTACTTAAGTTCAAATAAGTAAGAGTAGTTTTATTCCTTTAAACGAAAATTAAGCTTCTCTAGTAAAAACCTTTAATACACAAAACCATGTAATATTTTATGCAACAATTATCAAACAGTATTAATATCAGGCGTAGAGCCATTAAAATAAATATATAATACCTGAAAATGGACCATATATGATATTTACATTTTCAGTTAAACTTTAATTAAAACTATGGTAACAATTAGCTTAAACTAAAATTAGACACAATTATTCTCATTTTACACTATATGGGAATAAACTACAAACCAAAAAATCTTGATGATTTTAACTAATCTACATAGCATATTACTGAACAAGGGCAAAGAGAAGACAACTATTTACAGTGCCAAAAAACCAAGTGACAGATATAATTACCATATATTCCCCAAATAAAACTACTGGAGCCTTGTGGTTAAGGACGTACATTGATTAGTGAGAAATGCCAAATCAAAATTGCTTTGATTCCTCAGGCAGGCTCGATGGCTCACACCTGTAATCCCAGCACTTTGGGAGGCCATGGTGGGCAGATTACTTGAGGTCAGACCAGCCTGGCCAACATGGTGCAACCCTGTCTCTACCAAAATCACAAAAATTAGCCGGGTGTAGTGGTGGTCGCCTATTGTCCCAGCTACTTGGGAGACTGAGGCAGGAGAACTGCTTGAACCTGGGAGGTGAAGAGTGCAGTAATCTGAGATTGCACCACTGCACTGCAGCCTGGGCAACAGATCGAGACTCCGTCTCAAAAAAAAAAAAAAAAAAAAAGAAGAAGTTACTTAGATTCCTTTTTCTACCATTCCCAGAAACTAATTATTTATTTACCAGGCAAAAGCCAGATTATAGTAATAGCTGACGATACAGTTCTCTCCCATTATTCTAGATTACTGTGCCTGACTATAACCTATAAAAAGAAGAAAAAAAACTTACGGCACGCTGGTAATCCCAGCACTTTGGGAGGCCGAGGTGGGCAGATTGCCTGAGCTCAGGAGTTCAAGACCAGCTTGGTTAACATGGTGAAACCCCATCTCTACTAAAATACAAAAACTTAGCTGGGCATGGTGGCATGCACCTGTAATCCCAGTTACTTGGGAGGCTTAGGTAGAAGAATTGCTTGAACCCGGGAGGCGGAGGTTGCAGTGAACTGAGACTGCAACAATGCACTCCAGCCTGAGTGACAGAGCAAGACTTCATTTCCAAAAAATAAGAAAACTTATAAAACAAAAGTCACATATGTTTACAAAAATATAGGTCACAAGGAACCAAATATAACCATAAGGACATAATTAAAAAAAAATTTTTAAACAGCAAAAAATATTTTAATCTTCAAAAACATCTTTTACAGTACTTGTAATTAATTTATTCCAAGATTATCCTTACCTTGTTTTAATACAGCATCAGGCTTTGGTGCAGTGTCACTAGTAATTTCATGGACATCTTTTCTTGGAACTGAAGTACTATATTATTTTTTTAATTATAAAAGAAGAAAAAAACCAAAAATACGACTAAAATTAATTAAGAGTCCAGATGATTATATATCACAGAACGATACTGAAAATATTGGAATATTGACATTTACAATAAAAGTGATTGAACACAGAGTAGCAAGTCAGAAATAACATGATACAGGATGTTAAAATATGTAATCATCTACAGAAGGATCCTACCATAAGAGATATTTTATAAACACCAACATGTTCCCAAATACCAGAGTCCCCTGCCTAAATGCAAGACTAAAAACTTTTTTTCCCCCCCCAGACAGGGTCTTACTCTGTTGTCCAGACTGAAGTGCAGTGGCATGATCTCGGCTCACCACAACCTCCACCTCCCAGGCTCAAGTGATTCTCCTGCCTCAGCCTCCCAAGTAGCTGGGATTATAGGCACATACCATGACCACCCAGCTAATTTTTGTATTTTTAGTAGAGATGGCGTTTCACTATGTTGGCCAGGTTGGTCTCTAACTCCTGACCTCAAGCGATCCACCTGGCCTTGGCCTCCCAAAGTGCTGGGATTACAGGTATGAGCCACCATGCTTGGCCAAAAACTATTTATAGCAATTTAATGACAAAATATTTGGGGCCAGGCATGGTGATTTGTGCCTGTAATCCCAACATTTGGGAGGTCAAGGTGGGAGGACTGCTTCATGCCAAGAGTTCAAGAGCAGGATGCGTAACATAGCCAGATCCAGTCTCCACGGAAAAACTTAAAAAAAAAAAAAAAAAAAACAGTAAAAAACTTAGCCAGGAGTAGTGGTGGCATGGGCCTGTAGTCCCACTACTTGGGAGGCTGAGATAGGGAACTGAGCTGGAAACCCAGTGTGAGGTTACAGTGAGCTATGACCCATGTGACTGCACTCTAGTGCAGGCAACAGAGCAAGAGCAAGATCCTATCTCTTAAAAAATAAAGGTTGAGCCCAGTGCAGTGGCTCATGCCTGTAATCCCAGCTCTTTGGGAAGCTGAGGTGGTTGGATCACCTGAGGTCAGGAGTACAAGACCAGCCTGACCAACATGATGAAACCCCGTCCCTACTAAAAATACAAAAATTAGCTGGGTGTGGTGGTGCATGCCTGTAATCCCAGCTACTTGGGAGGCTGAGGCATGAGAATTGCTTGAATCCAGGAAGTGGAGATTGCAGTGAGCTGAGATCACGCCACTGCACTCCAGCCTGGGCAACAAGAGTGAAATTCAGTCTCAAAAAATATATATAAAATAAAATAAAAATAAATAAAGGTTGGACACAGTGGCTCACAACTGTAATCAACACTCTGGGAGGCCAAAGTGGGCAGATTACTTGAGCTCAGGAGTTCAAGACCAGCTTGGGTAACATGGCAACAACCCCCCCCTACAAAAAATAGCTGGGCATGGTGGCACACGCCCGTAGTCCTAGCTACTTGGGAGGCTACCAGAGTACTACAGCTGCCATGCTGTACATCAGATCCTGTACATTTTATTCATCTTATGAATAAAAGTTTGTGCCCTCTAACATTTTCCCCTTTTCCCTACCCCCAATTTAATATCATATCAGTATTCAATTCAGTGTTCAAACTTCTCTGATTATCTCAATTTCGTTAAAAGTCGGTTTTTATTGGTTTTTTTTGGACACAGAGTCTTGCTCTTGTCACCAAGGCTGGAGTGCAATGGTACGATCTCAGCTCACTGCAACCTCTGCCTCCCAGGTTCAAGTGATTCTCCTGCCTCAGCCTCCCAAGTAGCTGGAATTACAGGTGCCCACCACAACGCCCGGCTAATTTTTGTATTTTTAGTAGAGACAGGGTTTCACCATGATGGCCAGGCTGATCTCGAACTCCTGACCTCATGATCTGCCGACCTAGGCCTCCCAAAGGGATTACAGGCGTGAGCCACCATGCCCGGCCTACATATTGTTTTTAAAGCTAACTTTTCAGATTGGGTGCAGAGGGTCACGCCCGTAACCTCAGCACTTTGGGAGGCCAAGGCACCTGCATCACTCGAGCCCAGGAGTTCAAGACCAGCCTGGTCAACACGGTGAAACCCTATATCTACAAAAAATACAAAAACAGCCAGGTGTAGTCCCAGCTACTCAAGAGGAGGGGGACTACTTAGGTGAGATGAAAGGATCACCTAAGCCCAAAGGGTCATGGCTGCAGTGAGTCATGATCACGTCACCGCACTCCAGCCTGGGTAACACAAGGAGACCCTCTCTAAAAAAAATTAAAAATAAAATAAATTAACTAATTAAAAATAAAAATACCTTTTCAGAACTTGAAAACTAAAATACCAAATTTTAAAACACGATGACCCTTTTAAGGTATTTATACCCAATACAACTCCATAAAATGTCTGGCTTCTCTAGTCATATAATTCTTAAAGAAAAATAATAAATCACTTTCTTAACACCATCCATCTACAAGTAACCCATTTTAATCCTCAGACTACTGCAAGAGTTGAATATTATCCAACTGGTATCACTACAACCATTAGACACAACTAGCAGAAGTATCAGAAAGTCCTAATTAAACTATCAAGAACAAACCCTAAGGAAATAATGTCAATAAATACATCAGGAGGCTGGACACAGTGGCTCATGCCTATAATCCTAGCACTTTGGGAGGCCGAGGCAGGCAGATCACGAGGTCAGGTATCTGAGATAAGCCTGGCCAACATAGTGAAACCCCATTTCTAATAAAAATACAAAAATCAGCCAGGTGTTGTAGCCTGAGCCTGTAGTCCCAGCTACCTGGGAGGCTGAGGTGGGTGAATCGCTTCAACCCTGGAGGTGGAGGTTGTAGTGAGCTGAGACCACGCCACTGCACTCCAGCCTGGGTGACAGAGTGAGGCTCTGTCTCAAAAAAAAAAAAAAAAAAAAAAAAATCAATAAAGTATTAAATATGTTAGATATGGCAAATCTGTCTCAAATAACCAGCTATTACGGGGACAAATGTTGACAAATTAGACAGTACTGGGTGTCTAGTTTAGAAAAGATTACAAAAATCAGTAAGGAAAAACATACTATAAGACTACTACACATTAAGGTAATATGAAAAACAGTCACTCTTTGAAACATTCTGTATGATGAAAAAAAAAGCCTAAGGTCATTGGAAATAACTAATTCATCATTTAACATCCTAATTCTAAAAACAACAGCATATATTTATAAAATAGTTTTTCAAATCAAGTAAATTATACTTACAATTTTCCATCTTTGAAAGATCGAACAAGAATATTGTCCTTTTTTACAGCAATCTCATCACTACAATCAGGACAAACCACCTTTTTAAGAAAAAGTGTGAAGCTATTATAACTAAAAGAACATTTATAGAGAGTTATGTAAGTAATTACTATTTAAATCCTTTTAAAAAATAGTGTAAGCTTGAATTTTAAAAACTCAGTTTGAGGGTAAATAGGTACACACACATGTGGGAGCACACATAAGTAATTTTAAATTGGTATCCTACATCCTTCCAGCTGCCTGGATAATCTAGATTTTTTTGGCATAGGCATGGCACTGAAAGCAGAAGTACAGCTATGACTAGGCTGAAGCTGTGGATGAAGTTCTAGTCAAAAAGAGAAAAAAAACGTAGAGCTAGATCCTTAACTGAGCTACATTATGGCTAAGAGGAAAACAAGGGTCCAGAATCTCCAGAGCTTTGTATGCCATATTAATTCTTAGGATAAAATCTAATATCTTTATTGAAAGAGTCTGAAACCAGACAATGCCCTAATAGATTTTCCTTTTAAAGATCTACTTTGGCTGCTATGAAGAAAATGGACCACACAAAGGCAATTGTTCAGAGACTAAGCTACTGGGATCAACTGAGTGAGAGGTGGTGGCTTGGATGTAAAGTGGTGGCAATGGCAAATTAAAGAAATGAGAATATCTGAGATAATTAGGGAAGTAGAAAGATGAACAAGAAGAGGACACTTAGTTTTTCTGCCTTGTGCAAATGGGTAGATCAGGGTTATTCACTGTGAAAGAAAAACAACAAAGAAGGACCAAGTTTGTGCATGAAAGAAGGGATAGTAACAGAAGTTTTGGGCCTATTAAGTTTTGAGGTGGCAAAAAGACATCCAAGTGAAGAGAGTGAACAGAGAAACCAGGTCTGGAGCAGAGCATAGAGGTCTGGACTCAAGGATGTAAATTGGGGAGTCCACAGCCCAAGTAGCAGTGATCTAAAACTTGAGGCCCATGAGCCAAATCCACTCATTATTCTTCTCTGATGAGCTAAGGATTTTGAAAACTGCACATATGATAGCTTTGGCCAGTGATGACACTGGCATGTGACTAAGTAGGCTCGCTGTCAGTTCTGCCACAGGAACGACAATATGCATTTATCCCATTTGCCTATGTATGCTATTTTCTCGGTCATTTTGATTATCTTTGTTATCTCTGCTAGTGAAGCTTTAAAAGGGGATGAGATCACCCTAAAGAAAATATAGGGATACATTCTGAATCTCGAATTACAACTTGAATGGGTGATTAGAAGAAAAGAATTTGGTGAATAAAACTGAAAAGGAGAACTGCATGAGCCATGAAATCTAAGATTTCCCACTCTTAAAATGAAGGTAAATATCACTTATTCTCCAGTATCAATTAGGATTAAACAAGACTACTTATATTAATAAGCTTAGCACAGTCCTAGTCAGGGTAAATCCTCAGTGCATGATAGTTATTGATAGTTCCTGGGACTATATAGTTGTTTCCTTTTTTTTTTTTTTTTTTTGAGAAAGGGTCTTACTCTGTGCAGTGGCGTGATCACGACTCATTGCAGCCTTGACCTCCCAGCACTCAATCAGTCCTCCCACCTCAGTTTCCCAAGTAGCTGGGACTATAGGCACATGCCACCAGACTTAGCTAATTTTTTCTTATGACCCAGCCAATTGTTTTATGATGTTACTAGAACACTTTGAATTTACTCGATTTATAAAAATAATTTAAAAATTGGAAACACAAATATTATATGTGTGATTATATCAAGATTGGTTGATTTAAAACATAATTTTTCACTCTAGTTACCAAAAATTATCCACTACTGTCCCAACAGATCTCAAAATTGAGAGGGGGATAGCATACATCAATAATTTAAAGAATTTAAAAACAACAATGAAATGGATGACTAAACAGATTACTAACCTTTCAATATTAGAAATCCTTAAATATTTTTATTTTCATCAAGGAAATTATTTAGTTATTATGGTGTGAGAAGCTTAGATTAGTAACTCAAAAAACTAGTAATGAAAACATTTAATGTTCTTGAGAAAAAGACTTATAAAACAGTTGTGTGTGTGTGTGTGTGTGTGTGTGTTTTTAAAGATGGGGTTTCACCATGATGGCCACGCTGGTCTTGAACTCCTGACCTCAGGTGATCCGCCCACCTCGGCCTCCCAAAGTGCTAGGATTACAGGCATGAGCCACCGCACCCGGCCGTGTGTGTGTATTTTTGAGACGGGGTCTTGCTCTGTCACCCAGGCTGGAGTGCAGTGGCACAGTCTCAGCTCACTGCAACCTCCACCTCCCAAGTTCAGGTAATTCTCTTGCCCAGCCAAGTAGCTGGGATTACAGGTGCCCACCACCATGCCCAGGTAATTTTTGTATTTTAGTAAAGCTAGGGTTTCACTATATTGCCCAGGCTGGTCTTAAACTCCTGAGCTCAGACAATCTGCCTGCCTTGGCCTCCCAAAGAGCTGGGATTACAGGCTCAAGCCACCACGGCTGGCCTTAAAACGTACTTTCAAAAGAAATTCTCACAAAGAATCTTAGTGCTTTAGAAAGAAAGAAATAACTGCATACACCAACACTTTTTTTCAGCTTAATAATTAACCCAAAGTGTGGCAACTACCTTAACTCTGCTAATACTCAGTTTCCTTATCTCTAAATGGGGGTAAATAATAATACCTATTTCATAATAGGTGGTAGCACAATCCTTGAACATATAAATATCCACGAAATGTTGGATGAATACACAGGGAGGTACAAAGGTATTATAAAATATGTATATTTATTAAAACAAATTATTGTCCTCATTTTTCATTATCATTACAAGAGCTACATTTATTGGATAATTTGTGACAAACGCCAAACTAAGCAGTAGAGATAAAGAAATAAAATATGTTCACTAAAAAGGGTAGATAAATGGACATCACGTGTAGAAAACAGTACAAAAAAAGATACTTCTATTATTTCTTTTTCATTTAAGACCATGGTTACCTAGTTTAGCATGAAAACCACAAATATACAAAAGAGTTTATGTGTATTATGGACGTAAGTTTTCATACAAATACATATAAACAAAGAACAGTGTTTTAATCCCATTTCTAAGTCTCTGCGACTGTTAGTCAATGAATAGGAAAATGAGAGGATAAGAATAAACGGTTAGCAGATTCTCAACCACAAACTGTTGAGAAAAGTTTATTAATCACAAGAACAAAAAACTTCTACACCACTAAATGAGTCTATCCTTGTAAAATATTTTGAACAGAAGTTGGTATATGATGAAGGCATATTTAACAAATGAACACAAACATTTTATTAAATGCCATTAACAGAAGGGGAAAAAAGCATTAGAAGAGAATTTGGCTAATTATTTGTAGTAAGGGAGTGAGAATATACAAAACAGAAACTGAGAATAATTTGTGACCCATTCTGCCTCTTGATATTTGACAACGAATTAGTTGTCAGGCATGAGGAGAATAGTAGTTTCGAAGTGTCTTTAGTTTATCAACAGATATTCAGTTTATAGCTTATTAAACATAAAGTTGGGGGAGGACATATCTGTAAAAGATGAGGGCCAGGCTCATTGGCTCACACCTGTAACCTCAGAGGCCAAGGTGGGAGGATCTCTAGGCAGCATAGGGAGACTTCGTATTTACAAAATATTTAAAATTTAGCCACGTGTGGTGGTGTGCCACCTACAGTCTGAGCTACTCAGGAGAATAAGGTGGGATAATTGCTTTAGCCCAGGAGGTCAAGGCTGCAGTGAGCCAGGATTGCACCAGTGCACTCCAACCTGGGTAACAGAGTGAGGCTCTGTCTCCAAAAAAAACAAAAAGTGGATCCTACTGTTTGATACAAATGATTCAATGGTCTTCAGATAAAATCATCATAGGTTATGACAGTTCAGACATACCAAAATTTTAGGACTGGGCACGGTGGCTCATCCCAGCACTTTGGGAGACCGAGGTGGGCAGATATCGAGGTCCGGAGATCAAGACCATCGTGGCCAACAGGGTAAAACTCCATCTCTACTAAAAATACAAAAAAATTAGCTGGGCATGGTGGCACATGCCTATAATCCCAGCTACTCAGGATGCTGAGGCAGGAGAATTGCTTGAACCTGGAATTATCTTGAACTCTTTAAAAAAAATATTTTTTTTTTTTTTGAGACAGAGTCTCGCTCTGTTGCCCAGGCTGGAGTACAGTGGAGCAATCTCTGCTCACTGCAACCTCCATCTCCTGGATTCAAGCGATTCTCCTGCTTCGGCCTCCCGAGTAGTTGGGACTACAGGTGCAAACCACCACACCCAGCTAATTTTTTGTTTTTAGTAAAGATGGGATTTTGCCCCTGTTGGCCAATCTGATCTCGAACTCCTGACCTGAGGGGATCTGACTGCCTCGACCGCCCAAAGTGCTGGGATTACAGGCGTGAGCCACCCAACCCGGCCAAGAATAAGAGATGCTGATTATTAATTTCAGTCTCCTACTTGAAATTTAAAACTTTAAGTGACCTATCCAATCATATTCAATCCAAAAAAATTACATTCTTACTGCCACAGAGTTAAATCTTAAAGTATGATAGCTAATTATTAGTTGAATCTCTATTTGCTTTAAGAGCTACAAATTACTTTGTCTACCAAAAGATTACTTGAAAAGCATCCTAGTTGTCTGTAAAAGATGTTCGTATATGTTCCCTTTGTAAAAGTCAAAGAAAATGGTCTGCACATGGCCCTTCCAACTTGCTAAAGAAGCTACCGGTTATGAAAAGAGAGATAAAAAGCTCAAAAGGCTTTCTGTCATCTGTCATAACAGTCTGAGATACAAGAACTTGGGACAATCATGAGGATACTCCTGATTATAAAGCTTGAGTACCTACTCAGAATCACAAAAAGACAACATGAGAAAGCAAAGGAAAAATGCAAAATATTCAACCTGGAATCTAAGGAGTTGCAATCTTTTGGAGAGAAAAGCATTAAAAAGTAGGTAGATTTAAAAATCTATTGTAGAGAAAATTGAAGAGATGGGTAATGTATAATTACAGTCATGATTATATAGGGAGTACCTAAAAGGCAAGATTAAGATGAAGAATGCAAACACCCTGACTCAGTAAGTATAAGGAAAATGTCTAGTTATCCTTGTCAACCAAGATTCTGTTGTTCTTTTGCAATCTAGATCTAGGTGGACTCAGGAGATTTAAAAGTTTGCATCATAAATTTTCTACCGAAGAGAGAGAGAATTCAACTCCCACACAGCTAACCTCTAAGATTATTAAGATTTTGCCTTTCCTGAATGAATTCAAGAGTTCTTTGTATTCAAAGACAACTCTGAAAGTAAGCTTTGTGTGAACTAAATGATGCTAAAAACATTTCATTTTGTACCTATGAAAAACATAAGAAACAAAATCCATTGTTTTCTTCATAAATTTATAAAGTTGGAAATTAAACTCTTTTACATTGAAGCTACTCACCAATGCAGGAAACCACAGTGCTTTCTTTTTATCCAAACTAATGTAATCTACACATACAACTTTGCCTAGTAGCTCATCAATCTGTTTCCTATCATCCTCATCTTCATCACTGGAGGATGATGAAGACTCTTCCTCTGGTCTAGGGAGAGAAAAAAATAAAATATTTCCATTTATCCTCACGAATAATGAGCATGCTCATGATGAATATAGGTATTCCCAAACTCTTATTACAATTCCTAAGACCTGCAAAATGGCTAATTTAAACTTTAAATCATTTCTAAATTTCTCTAAAAAATAATAGCAAGAGTTTATCGTGAGAGGAAAGCACATCATTTTCCTAAAAATATTTCTGGTTTATTTAGTGCTATTGTAAAAAATGAAAGAGGAAGATCAGGACAAATAACTGGTTCCCAAATCCTCAAAAAGGTGATTATTAAACATTCCAGTACTAAACTGAAATATACTCAATCCCAATCTCAAATTAAAGGAATTCTGGAGATAGTAATTCTGTATCTCCAGTAGAAAGGTAATTTTAAAAGGTAGAAGACCAGACCTTTATTAACTGAGGTTAGAGTGGGAAGAGGAGGCAATCTGGTAAGAGATAGCACTGGTGAGTGCTATCCTTAACAACAAATATACACAAATTAAGTATTCATAAAATGTCCAATAAGCTTGTTTTGTATGATGTTAAAAACTTTCAAAATTAAAAGAAAAGCAAGGCTGGGCGAGGTGGCTCATGCCTGTAATCCCAGTACTTCGGGAGGCCGAGGCAGGTGGATCACGAGGTCAGGAGTTCGAGACCAGCCTGGCCAAGATGGTGAAACCCCATCTCTACTAAAAATAAAAAAGTTAGTCGGGCCGGGCGTGGTGGCTCATGCCTGTAATCCCAGCACTTTGGGAGGCCAAGGCGGGCGGATCACAAGGTCAAGAGATTGAGACCATCCTGGCCAACATGGTCTCTACTAACAATACAAAAAAAATAGCTGGGCGAGGTGGTGTGTGCCTGTAGTCCCAGCTACTCGGGAGGCTGAGGCAGAAGAATCGCTTTAACCCAGGAGGTGGAGGTTGCAGTGAGCCAAGATTGCGCCACTGCACTCCAGCCTGGAGACAGAGCAAGACTCCGTCTCAAAAAAAAAAAAAAAAAAAATTAGCCAGGCGTGGTGGCGCACACCTGTAGTCCCAGCTACTCGGGAGGCTGAGGCAGAAGAATCGCCTGAACCCAGGAGATGGAAGTTGCAGTGAGCCAAGATTGTGCCACTGCACTCCAGCCTAGGGGACAGAGTGAGACTCCGTCTCAAAAGACAGAAAGGAAGGAAGGAAGGCAGGAAGGAAGGAAGGCAGGAAGGAAGGCAGGAAGGCAGGAAGGCAGGAAGGCAGGAAGGCAGGCAGGGAGGCAGGGAGGCAGGCAGGAAGGCAGGCAGGAAGGCAGGCAGGAAGGCAGGAAGGAAGGCAGGAAGGAAGGGAGGGAGGGAGGGAGGAGCAAAAATCCTTTCAGTAACATTAAATATTGGACTAGTAAATTAGAAAGATGGTAACTGTCAGATGAAAAAGGAAGTATCTGAAACCATCAATTTGACATTTGAGGAAAGTGGAGTAAAAAGGAAAACAAAACAAAAAGCGATTCCCAGTTTGAATCTAATAAAGAATCAGTACTAAAGAAAATGCCCAGAATTGAGTATAGACACTAGGAAATGTTTGATAGACAACAACATAGGTTATTTTTAGAATGGCTATTATTGAATACCTACAAAGATAAAAGTGTTTTTCAGATAGTTCACAATGATCAATTTCACCGACCAAAAAATTTAAAGTCACTGGTTAATCTACTTAAAAAATTTAAACATGATTTACCCATTTGGTATATGATCTAGTATACCCTGAATTTATCTCTGATGCCATTCCAAAAGTATGACAATGTATCCGTCATGCCTTCGTATTTTTTATTCCAATATAAACAAAGTAAAAACTTTTTCATTTTTTTCTTATTTATTTATAACATGAATAATGGAAGCACTGTGGTTTATAAAAACTTTTTTTTTTTTTTTTGGGATGGAGTCTAGCTCTGTCACCAGGCTGGAGAAGAGTGGGGCCATCTCGGCTCACCACAACCTCTGCCTCCCAGGGTTCAAGTGATTCTCCTGCCTCAGCCTCCCAAGTAGCTGGAATTATAGGCCCGTGCCACCAGGCCCAGCTTTTTGTATTTTTAGTAGAGAAGGGGTTTCACCATTTGGCCGGGATGGTCTCAATCTTCTGACCTCACTATCCACCCACCTTTGCCTCCCAAAGTGCTGGGATTACAGGTGTGAGCCACTGGCCCAGCCAACAAAGTAAAAACTCTTACGATAACATTAAGTGCCAGGTGAGGTGGCTCACGCCTGTAATCTCAGCACTTTGGGAGGCCGAGGCAGGAGAATCACCTGAGGTCTGGAGTTCGAGACCAGCCTGACCAACATGGAGAAACCCCCCTCGTTGTGGCACATGACTGTAATCCCAGATACCTGGAAGGCTGAGGCAGGAGAATCGCTTGAACCTGGAAGGCGGAGGTTGGGGTGAGTCAAGATCATGCCATTGCACTCCAGCCTGGGCAACAAGGGCAAATCTCCATTAAAAAAAAATTTATCATTTTAAAGTGACATGGGGAATATCATCCCCTTGATTTCAATGATCAAATAACTTAAAAATTGTTTGCTGGCAGAAACAAAGCAAATCTTCAAAGTCTGCTACTGAATAGAAGTATTGGACTTTGGCTGGCCATGGTGACTTACGCCTGTAATGCCAACACTTTGGGAGGCTAAGGTCAGGAGTTCAAGACCAGCCTGGCCAAAATGGTGAAACCCTGTCTCTACTAAAAATACAAAAATTAGCTGGGTATGGTGGCGGGTGCCTGTAATCCCAGCTACTCGGGAGACTGAGGCAGGAAAATCGCTTGAATCTGGGAGGTGGAGGTTGTGGTGAGCCGAGATTGCGCCGCTGCACTCCAGCCTGGGCGACAGAGTGAGACTCTGTCTCCAAAAAAAAAAAAAAAAAAAAAATTCTTCCACAGAAACTGGATAACCAGGTTAAAAAAAAAAAAGTATTGTACTTCAGTGGCACTTAAAGAAGTTTAATCTCTACTTAGAAAGTAGGTTAATAGGAAAACCCAACATATCTTTATATTAGTGGAGCATAAGACCCTATACATAGGCATATAGCTTCAGTCAGTAATGACAGGCCTCACAAGTCTGATTTCTACTTGATTTACAAGAGCTTTTCAAGAGCAATGACTTTTATCTTTTTACTTTCTAATGACTACAGAATACAACCAAACTTAAAATCATAATTACTGCTTTATCGAAGTAGCCACAGAAAACTCGTTCAGCTAGGGGTTTATGAACACTCTATTTATTATCACTAGCCACTAGAAAGCTACAGTGTCAGAGATTACATATCAAAATCTGTAAAACATAGAGGAAAATGGGGCTTTATTTGACTAACAAAGTTATCTGCATCACTTGTAAAAATGGTAACTTCTTTCTAAAGACTTAACCAGTGTTAAGACTTCAGATTTCACAATATATCAAAACGAAAAACAAAACGCCTTTGTTCAGCCAGCTGAAACATCTATCCACCTTACATATTAAATCTCGAAGTTCCTGTCTAAAACCATTCCCACTTTTAGACTAGATGCCTCTTCCCCCCCTCGCCTATTCAAGATTTTGTTCCACCTTATTCAAACGTACAACCCCTGCCCATCTACCTCATTTCATCTTGCTCTTCCTTTTATTTCCACAGCACTCACTTTTATCATACATTAAATTTTACATAATTTACTTATTTCTTACATTTATTCTTTTTTCCACACCAAGTATGTGAACCAAATGTTTAATTCGCTATCTCCTCCCCTAGAGAATGTAAGCTCTAAAGTTAAAGATTTTTTAAGTAATTTTTTTGTTTACTGATATATCTCAAGTACCTGCACAACGCTTGGCACAGTATAGATGGTCAAAAATTGTTGACAAAATAAATGAAGTAAAAATATTTATTTTTTTTTACTATGGTAATTCTGATTTTTATTCTAAAATCACAAAATGTATACAATAAGTGTAAACCATACTATTATACGTGAAGCTCCTTAACTTTTCCTTTTAGAGGAGCTTAGCCAGAAAACTGTTTACACAAGACCGGTACTCAATAAATTAACAAACTAAAATTAATGAGCATCCAAAATATGTCATAGGAGCAAAGACAGAGCAAGTGGAGAGTCCGCTTGGTTTTTATTCATCTCTGATATTGCTGTTTCTTTGGTGGCAAAGTATTTGTAGAGCTACAACAAAATAATGCACTGTCTCTAAGAAATAAAATCTGATGATGTCACTAAAATCAAAGCTAATTACATGGAAATTTTTACCACAATACTCCAACAGCCGATCACTTAAAGGTGATCACATTTCACTATTAACTCTAAATTAGTTGTAAATCAAGAAGGATGAACTTCAGACAAGACATGGGCCAAGGAATACCAAATAATGATACAAACTGAGCTAGTACATGCAATTCTGATTCTTTTTTATTTTAAGCAAATCAGTTTACTCAGTTTCAAACTTTGCAAATTGAAACGTTCTTTAGTATCTGGAAGACTGACAATGTATATAGGTTCTTAGACATTAAAACACATAGAACCTATGTACACAACTATAAAAAGGTTTTAATTTTTTTTCTCCATTTTTATCAAGAAGGAAATGAATCAAATTCTCATATTAAAATAAAGCAGCAAAATAAAAAGATCTTCTGGAATCAGATAGTGATGACAGTTACACAATTTTATGAATATACTAAAAACCACTAAACTGTATGATTTAAAAGGGTGAATTATTGGATACAAATCTACAGATTAAAACATATAAAAGTAAATTTTATGATATGTGAATTATAAACTAATTTTAAAATGTGTTCAGATCTGCAGGCCTATATTTAAATAGCAAGTATAAACCAGGTATTGGGTAAATCTTAGCACTGTTACTGGGTAAAATCCATACCCATAAATAATCCCTTATTAACAAGAATCATTGTAAACCTTATGCTTTATCCTTTTTCTGACGGGGGAAAAAAATAACAGCAAATGGGAAAAAAAGACTGCTTTCCTATTGCAGCAGCTGCACATAAACTTTCCAGATTATTGGAAAACAACATGAAGAGGAGAGGGACAAACAAGTATTTCCATAATTTCAGGTATTCTATTCTTCTGGATCACTTAAACACAACCGCTGCAAACAATGGGTAAATTTTGAGGAGAAACTCAATCCAGTAATACATTGATTGAAAGAATCAATAACTTGCTTTAAAAAAAATTAAGCTAGAGGATGATAATCATTAAAAACAGAAAATACTTGAAATTACTAGGATTAAAGGCAGAATATAGTAAAACTCAATTTAATAGATGTTATAAGTAATCAATTTTGGAATAACTAGGGGTAGATTAATGCGTGGATTAACAGCTGCTAAAAGAAAACAAACTTGGTGATATATCACTCCAACAACGAAGTCCTGGGAATCCTAAGAAGAGATAACGTAATATATCTCTGCACAAAAATGGACTTTAAATGGCAATCTGAAACCACAGCAAAGACTTTTTTCAATGGTGTAATGGAAGAGGAAATGAAGGTCGAGATGAATGCCCTTAAGATTCAGGTTTAAGACTTTGTTGCAGAAAATCACTCTGAAGAAAGGGGAGAAAAAAACTTCAAGGACGTTTTTATTAGGAGTTCTTATTAAGGAGATGGGCATTTCAAACTGTAGTACTTGCCTGTAATGCTTACACACCAAGGCTTAAAAAGCCAAGCAAGAGTAACATTGGCAGGTTCCTTGGCAGTGAGAATGACCAACCATGGTAGAGAGGGGAAAGGAAGAGCAAGCAAAACAAGATTACAGATGGAGCAGGTCTTCATTCCTACACTAGTAATTCTCAACCTTTTGTCTGCATTATACTCTGCACGTGTATAACACAATCTCAACAGCAAATCTCTCATTACACATAGAGATTCTCCACAGGAAAATCACTACCTTAGATTGTTTGCTGGAGTCTTTAGAAAGCAAAGATCAACTTACTCAGCAACAAACGCATGCTTTATGCTCATATTCACAAAACAGACATGTCAACTAAGAAACATCTAACAGTTGGGGAACGATAGAGGAGAAAATAAAAAATAACTGACTTTTTAACAGATCAAAATTTTTGGTAAATTTGCAGGTCAATATTAAGCGATACTGAACAATAAATTCATTTTTAAACTTATTTTTCCACTTTAGGATGATGTGTGTAAAATCGTAAAAATATGTCTAAATATTTTTTCTTTTCAATCTTTTCAAAATCAAAAAAACTGACCTTTTCCTATAATATATATATAAAATAATGTAGAAATTTTTTAAGTTTGAATAATGCAGCAAGAACCAGTCTTACTTGTCAGACATAAACACCAGGAAGCAGAATTTTTATATATACATGTAAACACATTTTCATATGTAAATGAAATTATATTACATACTGGTATTTCATCATGAAATTTTTTGTGTTGGTATATGATGTTGATTAGTTCTTACATAACATTTACTATATAAAAACTTCAAGGATATGAATTCACTTATTTTCACAACAACTCTAAGAGACAGGCTATACTATTATCTCAATTTTATAGATAAGAATTGAGATATGAAAAGATTAGGTAACCTTCCCAAGATCACACAGCAAGGAAGTGGCAGAGCCAGGATCCAAACCCAAACCAACTGGCTCCACAGTTCATACCATGCTAGAGAATTGGGTTTACAGGGGAGAGAAACATATCTGGTTTCAAGGAAAGTGTGGGGGAGGCACAAAATAGTTCATACAAAGGTTTACGTATTTTTCTCGAGAATTAAGGCATGGACAAGACAGTGAAGGGGAAGGGAGGCATGGAGACCAAAAAGAATAGCATGAATAAAAGCAAAATACTAGAGAACAAGTGATGTATTCAGGAGTTATTGACTGGTTCTATTTTGACTACAGCATCAAGATAACATGCAGGGAGAAATTGAAGGCAGATACAGCTGTTAAGGTTGGCTGAGCATGGAGAACCTCAATCACCCATGCTGAGGAGTCTGAAATTACTATTAGATCTGGTTAGCATTTTGCAAATTACAATCTTAAAATAACTATAAACAATATTAGGAGAAATGAATTCAGGTTCAACTAACAGTTATGAAAATGGACTTACATATGATTTGATCTTCTTCCTCTATTTGTTTTCTTTCCTATGACTGGAGTGCCAAAATGCTCAGGGTTGGTGAGTGGGAGCTGGTCTAATGTCTGTGGGTAAGAACATAAACCCATCAAAAAATTACCACTTTGCAACTGCTTTCTTTGTTTTAAACCAAATCAATTTAAGAATATGCTCAGATTTTGAGATTAAACTCTCCCACCTCCCCCAGGGAAGCTAAAACACAGCTTTCCTAAAGATAGAAAATTCTAGTTTCAGAGATATTGGAATAAAGATGAATGAGCTCATTACTGAAAAAAAAAAGTGAAATTTGTCTGCTCTCTCTAGATGATTCATTACCTATCTGAAGGCTGATAAGCATCTAAGGATGATTAAAATACAAAACAAATACACCTCCATGGAAAGACAGATGTGAGTGTTAAGAAACCTATTTGTAAGGACCTAACTTCTAGGTTAAAGATAACTGCAGCTCCAATTTTAACTTGTACATAGGCAATCATAACCCATAAAATTCTTTTATTTTTTTATTTTTTTCAAGACAGAGTTTCACCATGTTGGCCAGGCTGGTCTTCAACTCCTGACCTCAGGTGATCCACCCGCCTTGGCCTCCCAAAGAGCTGGGATTACAGGTGTGAGCCACCATATCCGGCCAAAATAAAATTCTTAGTAAGTTACAGAAACAAAATTAATTATGAAGATAAAGCATGAATTGCATGAACAAAAAGCCTCAGAGTAAGTTATTACTCTGCAAACATTTTCTGCAAGAAACCTTTTTAAAATAAAATGTAAAGACAGAGTTTCTACATTTTTTTCCTTTCCTACGTTGTCTTCATTTAAGATTTTCTACAGTTGTTATTCCTTTCCTCATCCTAAGAGGAATCTTATAATCTTATAAATAATTTCACAAACAGAGTAACTAGAGATTCCCAAGAAAACTGTCTAGATGAAAATGAGAGTGAGGAACTACTTAGGACAAAGAAACTTCTTAAAGTTACAAACCAGAGTGATATAAGAAAGAGTATCCATCAACTTAGAATTAAGAGCAGGCATCTAAACTATGTAATATTTAAAAATAAATATTTAACTTTTTTTATATTGAGACAATTTTGTTATAACAACGATGAATAAACTGTGAACAGATGAACCATATTAACAACCTTTTCCACATAATTCATTAGGATATATGTAAATGTATTTAAGGTACATAGATATATGTATCTAACAATCAAGAATGTAATACAGAAAAAAGCTTCTAGTCATAAAGGATTAACTAAAGATTGATTCCTTCAAAAGACAGACAAAAATCATTACTTTCATAACTCTCATATGGCAAAAAAAAATCTAATTTTTCAAATTTATTTTGTACAGAACCTAACCCTGTCTTAAGGAACCTTAAATCAAGGATTTCAAAAATTTTATTTGGGCCAGGTGCAGTGGCTCATGCCTGTAATCCCACCACTTTGGGAGGCCAAGGTGGGAGATCATCTGAAGTCAGGAGTTCGAGACAAACCTGACCAACATGGAGAAATCTCATCTCTACGAAAAATACAGAAACAGACGGGCATGGTGGCAGTATGCCTGTAATCCCAGCTAGTTGGAAGGCTGATCCAGGAGAATAGCTTGAACCTGGGAGGTAGAAGTTGTGGTGCGCCAAGATCATGCCATTGCACTCCAGCCTGGTCAACAGGAGCAAAACTTCGTCTTACAAAAAAGAAAAAATTATTTGGAGGCAAAAGCTGTCTGAAGCTGAAGTAATCTGAAATACTACTTTGATAATACTGTATCACTATAGAGTATTACTAAATGACTATATTTGATAAACAGGAAAAATAAATTAATCTGGATTCACTTTCTGCCAAGCAAACAGATGGATTAAATGCATCCTCTCCCCACAAAAAATTAAGGTTGCTCTCTTGAAAGCAAAAACATAAAATAAGAGAGAGAGAGAGATTTCTATTACATACTGTGATTTCTATTTTAAGTATCTGTTAGTCATTTCACTTGTCACTGGAAAGAAAATTTCTAAAGAGTTATTTAAGAATCACACATAGTAATTTTCAAATAAGAGATCACAGTCTCTCCCTAGTACATAATAATAAGAAACATAAGAAGTAATATCTCTGTCCCTGGCCTCAATCAATGCCCAGAAGAGCAGGAGCATGATTATTTCAAAGGACTGAAAAGACCTGGGGGCGGGACTGGGGGTGATGGGTGTAGAATTTGTCCCATCTTATATCTAAAGAGCAAAAACCAGAGGCTCCTGAAAGCTGTATTAAAGGCACAAAGAAAACTCCATAGGCCTAAGGAGAAAATGTCTATGACCTGTCACCTAAAATGGGCTGCAGAAAATAAGGAATTGGGATTTTATCTAAACTTCTCTAGAGTTTTCAATTGCATGTAATAAATACAAAGAAAGAATACCACATAATTGGTCAGGCATGGAGACTCACGCCTATAATCCCAGCACTTTGGGAGACCAAGGCAGGTAGATCACTTGAGGCTAGGAGTTCGAGACCAGCCTGGCCAACATGGCAAAACTCCGTCTCTACTAAAAATACAAAAATTAGTCAGGCATGGTTGCACACCTGCAGTCCAAGCTACTCAAGAGGCTTGAACCTCGGAGGTTCAAATTTTTTGTTTCTCTTAATGATTGAATTCCCACTTAAATTTAGAATTTGGGACAAGTTCTCTGTATTATAATTCCGGCCTATCCCTTTAGTCTCATATTCAACCACTTCCTCAACCACTTTTCATGAATCAAGCAATTCATGAGAATTGCTTGAAGCTGGGAGGCGAAAGTTACAGTAAGCCAAGATTATGCCACTGCACTCCAGCCTGGGTGACAGAGCAAGACTCTGCCATAAAAATAAATAAATAAAATAGAATACCAGATAATGAATCTACTTTTGTATAATACTCAACGTATGAATGGTCTTTAGAAATATCTAAACTGGCCGGGCATGGTGGCTCATGCCTGTAATCCCAACACTCTGGGAGACTGAGGCGGGCGGATCATGAGGTCAGGATATCAAGACCATCCTAGCCAACATGGTTAAACCTGGTCTCTACTAAAATACAAAAAATTAACTGGGCATGGTGGTGCGCGCCTGTAGTCCCAGCTACTCAGGAGGCTGAGGCAGGGGAATTGCTTGAACCCGGGAGGCGGAGGTTGCAGTGAGCCAATATCGCACCACTGCACTCCAGCCAGAGCAACAGACTCCATCTCAAAGGAGGGGGAGGGCAGGGGAGGGGAGGGAAGGGGGAGGGCAGGGGAGGGGGAGGAGGACAGGATAAACCTTGACAGTTTATTCCACACAGACTTATTGAAGGCTTTTGTATAGAAATTGCTAGGTAAAGGGAGGCCTATCAAGTGAGGAAAAAAATAATATTCCCCTAAAACAGCCTAAAATCTTACAGTGAAAATGAGAAAAAGTAAAAAAAGACCCTAAAACAAGAATAAGCAAGAGAAGTGCAAAAGGACCAAAGGATAAAGAGATCCAATTTGGGTAGAAAGCTCATGAAAGACATCCTGGAGGAGAAAGCATCTATCATGACCATCAACGCAAGTGAGATTCCAACAACAGGAAAGGAGTAGGGCTCAAAAGGAGTCAATAAAGGAAAGTACGGACTGTAGTCTGAAGATATCAAGTAGTCTAATAAGGCAGAAGTACAGGGAAGTGGTTGAATATGAGACTAAAGGGTTGGCCGGAATTATAATACAGAGAATATGTCCTAAATTCTAAATTTAAGTGGGAATTCAATCATTAAGAGAAGCAAAAAATTTTCAAGACAAAACAAAACAAAAAAACCCATAAAGTCTAATAGTTTGATAATATTAAAATATTCCCAAAGAAATACTATTCTAAATAGTGACTAGAAAAAAGAAACAGTTCAGTCACACTGTGTATCAGTTAGTATTTGTAGACTGGACTAGAGAACATAACATCATTTACAGCAATGTCTATCTTTTAAATTCCCAACTGCAAACGAGTTAGTTACAAAACTTTGTGAACCTTCTGTTCTTAGTAACATCTTTCAACTTAAGGACATGGCTTCGGTGCTAGAAAGTGCTGGTAAGAAAATCAGCTCTGGCTATCCATTTCTAATCTCAAAGTTGGGAATAATAATAGTAACTACTTCATACTGTTGCTAATACAATAATGTATGTAAAGCACTTGGCAAAGTCCCTGGCAATTATAAGCAGCTCATCCAACTAGCACTTAAGAAGTTCATACTCTTGTGTTAGGCACTGTTATAGTAACTAGGACAAAGCCATGAAGAAGATATACAAAGTCCCTGCCCCTGTGACACATTCTAGTGAGGAAGACAGACAATAACAAATTAAGTATGTACTCATATTTTGATGTTAGGGAATAAGAGCTAAATCAATCTAAAAGGATAAGAAATGGAAGGGACAATTTTAGGAAGGGCAGTCAGGCAAGAAGAGAAGCTATAATAATATTAGCTAATAGCAGTTGCGGGAGTTAAAATAAAGACTGCTTGTTGTATCTACACATCCTTTAACTATGACAAGGACCAAGTAAATTATAAATCAGAAATCTGTTTTCTACAGTTATTTACAAATTTTAAGTCTATTTAAAAGTTGCCTAAAGAAATAATTAAAGCCTATTGTATTTCTCTGCGGACAAATACTAAAATACTTTACACAGACAAAAAGAAAACCTGGTGCTCAAACAAAGGGCCTTATTAAATAGGCTTCACAGATTACATCACGATGGTAGTATTAACGAACTTTCCTGGGCAGTAAGTATATTGACTGAGTTAAGAAAGCAAAAATTTACTCCTTCCAATAAAAAATATTAAGACATGTTCATTTGTGAAATGATGACTTACTTCACTTTCAGCAAAATGCCTCTCTCCTTTCAGGCACAGTGAAGATCGTCTCAGTGTCTTCTCATCTCCATCATCGAAAACTATGAGATGGGGTAAAAATGGAAGCTACTGAAGGATTTTTTCAAGGATTAATGAGATGATATGTATTATAATTTTCTGAGTGCAAATAGATCTGCTCTTTAAGACTACATTTGGAATTCAATTCACATTTTATGTTTTCTAGTGCGTAACTTCAAATACAGAGTTATTAAAGTAACTTTTTCAATTTCTAGTGAAAAAGAAACAATACATATGAAATGAAAACATCTTCCCTAAAACAGGACATAACAAATAAAAATAAGAAGTTGGTATTTAGAAGAGGAAACCATTTAAATACTAATTAACTCTTCTCAAGATGGTAAAAAAAAAAAAAAAAAAAGCCAAGTTTTCCTACTGACAGATATTGACAGATTTACCTAAGAAAGAGAAAGATTACAAATTTATGCAGTCTGCCCCTTTTAAAAATAACTGTATTTTCATGATTTAAAGTAGGGTTTCTATCCTTAGCACTGTCACTTGTGACATAGTGTGCTAGAAAATTCTGTTGTGGCGGGCCTGTCCTGTGTACTGCAGGATACTTAGCAACACTCCTGACCTCTACCCACTAGATGCCAGTAACACCCCCCTTCCCAGCTGTGACTATCTAAAATGTCTCTAGACATTGCCAAATGTTTCCGGGGGGGGGGGGTAAATTCATCCCCCAGTTGAAAACGACTGACTTAAAATACTAAAATGTCAGCTAAAAGGTGATGGAAATGTTAAGCAACCTGGTTGCACTAATTATTTCACAATATATTTGCACATGAAATCATCATGTTATATATACATTTATACAATTTTGTCAATTAAATCTCAATAAAGCAGGGGAAAACTTTTAATAAAAATTAAGTTCTTAAAACATCCCAGCAATACCACCACAAGGTAATAGAGAATGTATGAATATTTGTATTATATGCATAAATTTGTGATGTACATAAATAATTTGGAGATATACTACATTCCTTAGAAATCATGGAAAGAGAGTACTTCTGTTTTAAATAATGTTACCAGACCTCGATTTTAGAAATTACAGTTTTTTCCTACCTACTAAAATTAGATTTTTTTTCTTTTTTAGTATCTCACATTTATTGAGAAGTGATTAATGGTTAAAATAAAGGTAATACCCTTTCCTCACTGACTGAACTAAAATGAGATTCTTAAATGTTATGTAACAACTTAACATTATGTGAGACTGGATAGTTTTCAGTACATCTTTTAAATGATATAACTAAAATACACAAATGCCACATTTAGTAGACTATTACAACTGATCACCATCTAGACTTACTACACAGAATTGCTCAGTCTTCTCACTTACACGAAGTCAAGTATTTCCTTATGTCTCAAAATCAAGTAAAATCAAGTAATTTTCCCTTTATTTTCATCAGGTTTTATTCTCACACCAAAAATGTATAAACAAAACTCACCTACACTATCTGAAAGTTCTATCAAACTCTGATATCACCAAAGACATTTTACTAGGTGTTTGCTTTAATCTCTGAGGTGATTAAATGGTAAAAGTTGTTACCTTTAATAAATAATACTGGGATAAATGGCTATCAATCTAAGAAAAATAATTTTTAAACATTATTTCAGAATGTTAGAAAAAATATATACTACCGTAGGTGAAATAAAAATCTATTTGTAAAACAAAAAAATGCATCAAAAATTTGAAGAATACATTAGAAAACAGATTTATAACACCAATGAAGGCTTTCTTGAGATTAGAAACTAAAAATTATAAAAGGTGACCACACAAAAACTAACTACATGAAAATTAAAAGCAGAGATAAGAATAAAGCAACAGGAGAAAAATATTTGTAACTGAACTAGTAAATGGTTAATCCAAAATATATAAAGAACACATATCCTAAAAATAATAAGATAAATCATCTCAAGAGAAAAAGGGAAAGAATAAAAGAGCCAGCCACTCAAAGCAGAAAAAACACAAATGAAATTATGTTCCTTTCAATAAACATGTGAAAAGAAATTCAATCTCACTAGTTATCAGGGGAGGGGCATATTAAAACAAAATTGAGATACTACTTTATGTCCAAATTAGCAAAAATTTTTTAAAAAGTGACAAAATCTGACAAGGATTTGTTCTGAATCGTAAAAGAAAACAAATTAAAAAAATCTGACAAGGATTGAGAAAACCAACAATGTCTTTTAGGAAGGCAGTTTTCATTAACTACTGAAGTCTGAAGAGTGTATGTTTCTTCAACCTCTATTTCTCAGCATATACACTAAAGAAATACTAGGATAAACGTGCATGTACAAAAGACATTCAATCCAGCATTTACTGTAATAGTAAGAAAACTGGCAACATCATCAGTAAGAAAAAATAAATTAGCACATCAACTATTATAAAATATACTACTACTTTGTTTTCTGATGGGAGTCATATATATATACAGTTAAAAGAAATTTCTACTATAAAACAAAATGAATATCCTTAACATTACTGACCTACAAACTTAAAAATAAGATGGGGAAAAAATTTCTCTAAGATATACTTTGAAGTAAAAAGAAGCTAGAATTCTAATTGCATAATGTATACATTACATAATTTCAAATTTTGTTATATACACATATATACACTTTGGAAATAAATTTTTAAAAGATCTGGAAAGATAACCAGTAACAGTAACAATATCTAGACTATGAAGGAAGTGAATTCAAGAAATTCCATTTTATTTGTATTGTTTTAAGTTTTCTTTGTGTAACTAAACATACATTTTGAAAGAAAATTTATTTTCTTACCTACAGTGTACCAACTCGCATCTGTTAGTTTATTGATAACAGCTTCCTGATACGCACCATCAAGATTCTTCACTTCCACAATAGCTCCTACCTAAAGTATTTTTAACATGTTAGAAAAACTTTTAAAAGATAAATGAGCAAACCAAAACCTGAGTTTGTTTTGTTTCAATTGAGTGCAAGACGGTGAAGAATAAAATGATTACTGTCTTGATTTAAAAGTGCCAGCAGTTGGCCAGGTGCGGTGGCTCATACCTGTAATCCCAGCACTTTCGGAGGCCCAAGGCGGGCAGATCACTTGAGGTCAGGAGTTCAAGACCAGCCTGGCCAACATGGTGAAACCTCGTCTCTACCAAAAATACAAAAATTAGCCAGGCATGGCGGCAGGTGACTGTAATCCCAGCTGCTCGGGAGGCTAAGGCAGGAGAATTACTTGAACCTGGGAGGTGGAGGTTGCAGTGAGCGGAGATCATGCCACTGCACTCCAGCCGGAGCAACAGAGCGAGACACCGTCTCAAAAAAAAAAAAGTGCCAGCAGTTTTACCCACCAATATTTTTGTACCATCAGTGAAAATGTTAATGTACTAAAAAAAAGGCAAATAATACCTAAGTTCTATTATGAAAAATTTTACACTTACAATCCCCCAAAAGAG
Organism: Ateles fusciceps; assembly: GCA_036589455.1. Lineage (NCBI taxonomy): Eukaryota > Metazoa > Chordata > Mammalia > Primates > Atelidae > Ateles > Ateles fusciceps. The sequence continues at coordinate 5,763,503 of JAZHEH010002229.1, forward strand.
TCCTGGGGGCCCCCAGGGTTGGTAGATTACACTGTGAGTACCACCATCTGTGAAACTGACTGTCCTTGCCCTGCATTTCCACTCTTCTTTGAAGGAACCACAGGAAGGACAGGGACAATTTAAAAATTGCTCTGGGGTTTCCTTTGGCCCTAAACCAGTCAAAGAGCACCTAGTGGTTTACCCACACATTCTCTTTCAGCTTGCTCACTGGCAAAAGTAAAGCAGCATTTATTTCACTTGCCAATGAGGAAAAATGAATGCAAATAAATAAAACTCTCCAGCTGTTAGTATGAAGGCGGATGACTCTTAAAATATTTCATTTCCCAGTTCCAGGAGCTGCTCCAAAGAAGTAGGAACTATGATTTTTTGTTTTCTAACTTCCTCACTTTTCAGATCATCATGGAACTGACATCACTAATCCCTAGTTCATCATCTATTACTTTTGGAAAATCCATCATTTTAGTATGGAAATATGGTGGAATTAAAACAGATCAATGCTTCTTTGGCACTCATCTGAATAAACTGTTTGGTTCTACTACCATATCAGTTATTAAATAAATCATTTTTTTAAGAGGCAGCATCTTAGGCTGTCCCCAAGTGCAGTGTGCGCAATCATAACTCATTGCAACCTTGAACTCCTGGCTTCAAGTGATCCTCTGGCCTCAGCCTCCTGAGTTGCTGAGATTAAATCTATTTTTTCTATTACTCTTTTTAGAGAAAATTACATATTGAGTTTATCAACTCAATAATAAAATAGCCAATGAATTAAAAGAAAATTACAAAGTGTAATTATTGTTTTCCAAACAATCATTAGAATTAACAATGAATACATGAATTACCTTCAGTGGGCCCTTTATGTGGTCATCCTGAACTTCCACTGTTGAAGAATCATGTCTAAATGTCACCTAGAGATTGTAAGTTTAATTAGTCACCAAAAATAAACCAAGCAACACAAGCTCATCAATGCACCAACTATTCATTTGTATTCAAAGAAATAAAAAACAGCTGTCTAGTTTATACAACATCTCAATCCCTTAGAGGAACTAAAAAATTATTTAAATAGACAACTGCCCAGACTGTATCTCAGTTTTCAAAAATAATCAATGATAGCACATCTAAATTACTAGGTGTTCCACATATCATTCTTTTTCTTTTAACTTTTTTCTTTCTTTGAGACAGAGTCTCACTTGGACACCCAGGATGGAGTGCAGAGTGCGATCTTAGCTCACTGCAACCTCCACTTCCCAGGTTCAAGTGATTCTCCTGCCTCAGCCTCTCGTGTAGCTAGTATTACAGGCACCTACCACTAGGCCAACTAATTTTTGTACTTTTGGCAGACACAGGGTTTCACCACATTGGCCAGGCTGGTCTAGAACTCCTAACATCAATTGGTCCACCCACCTTCATCTCCCAGAGTGCTCGGATTACAGGCGTAAGCCATCGCACCCAGTCCCACATACCATTCTTTATTTCAATACTATCAGCTATTAATTTAGTTGTCAAATTGCTTTTCCTAAAAAATGAGAAAGAAAGATATGGAGATTTTAGGCTATTAGGTATTGTATCATTTTGTGAAGGCCTACCTTCATAATAAACAGTAGCAGCAAACACTTACTGAAATCTGAGCTTCAGCCTCAAGTACCAAACATTTAATCTTCACGAAAACCCTATTAGGTAGATATGATTGTTCCCATTTTGTTGATAAGAAAACTGAGAAACAGGCTCATGCCTGTAATCCCAGTACTTTGAGAGGCTCAGGCAGGTAGAATACCTGAGGTTAGGAGATCAGGACCAGCCTGGCTAACATGATGAATCCCCATCTCTACTAAAAATACAAAAATTAGCTGGGGATGGTGGCACACGCCTGTAATCCCAGCTACTCCAGAGGCTGAGGCAGGAGAATCGCTTGAACCTGGCAGGTGGAGGCTGCAGTGAGCCGAGACTGCGTCACTGCACTCCGGCCCGGGGGACAGAGTGAGACTTTGTCTCAAAAAAGAAAAAAGAAAAAGAAAACTGAGAAACAGAAAGTCTAAGTACCTGGTCCAAGATCAAAGAACTAGACATGGTAGAGCTGATATTCAAATGTAAATGTATGCAGTCTAGCTCCAGAATTTATATCATTACAGAAATCAGAGAATGGGAAACCAGATGTGAAAAGAGTTAAGTTAAAATACTGACTTCAAATTTAAATATTTAATTAGCTGGTGAAAAACAAGACAGCTTCAACTACTAAGTATACAAAACTGTTGTTTTCCCTATATAAGGTAAAAGAGTTCTTACAGGGATTGAATCATTAACATGGTCTTTATCAGATATATATGATAATTATTTTAGGTAGCAGGCAGGCTCGCTCACAAACCAGTTATGAAAGCAGATACCTTATATCCACAGCATCCCAGGCATTTCTGTGTCATACGAAAGTACTATCACGCTTTATTTAAATCACGTGTTTAGATATCTGTGCCCTTCACTTAAACTATAAGCTACTTATAGATGAGGACTAGGTCTTAACACTAGAGCTTCACCTTCAGACAGAGCTTAGCACATAGTAAATGTTTAATAAATCAAAACAGGTAGTGACAACATATGAACAAATCTGTTGAAGATATATTAACTTTGAATCATAGACAAACATGTTAAGAAATATATCCCCATATCTGCTGATAAAAATCACTGAACTAAAAACAATCTCTTTTTCCTTGTGTATGTGTTTAATGGACACTACCTCCATAGAAATAAATTTTTAGGGCAGTCAAAAAAAATCAAAAATAAGCTTTAGATATTCATTATTTATAAGGCACAAGGTACTCTGTGCTATCAATAGAGGCAGTAGAGTCTGGTAAGAGTTTTGTTCCTTTCATTTACAGTGAGAAATGCAGGACTCCTACATGTCATTTTCCTGGTTCGTTCATTACATAGGAAACGTGCAGCTAAGAATGCAAGTTGGGGTTGAAATCCAGCCTTTGCTTTGTGGACCAAAGCATGGGTCCTAGAGTGACACAGCTGTTCAAAGAGAATGTATTTTCTAACTGGCACAAAGTTGCTATCTGCATGCCAAGTTCTGCCAAGGAGGCTTTCCACCAGGAGGGAGGGCTTTTGTCTACTTCACACAAAGGTGATACATGTGCTACCAGCAGTTCTGAAATAGAAACAGATAGATGACAGATAGATAGATAGACAGATAGATAGATAGATACATAGATAGATAGATAGATGGAAGGTTTTCTCTTCATCTATAGGATATTACTGGCAAAAAACAGTGCTTGGGGAATACTAGTGTGTAAAGCCAGAACAGGTAATGCATACTATAAAAGCACCAACCACCAAGCATGTGGAAACTGAAGGTAGGGTGGGCCACGACTAGCATCCTAACAGTTTATAGTTAATTTAAAGGTCTTATCAAAATGGCTCTCAACCAGGAGTGCAAATTAGAATCACCAAGGTAGCTTTTTCAACATAGCCACACATAAGGGATATAGGCATAGTAAAAGCTCTAGAAGAGACTGATATCCTACATAGAAGTACAACACCTCTACAGCCTATTTAATTGGTGAAATAAAAACCAATGGTTTGAAAGGTATGGCTAATCTAGATCATAAATTCCTTGTGGACAGATCAGGGTCAATCTCATCCTAATATCCCCATCTTCTTTCCCACCAAAAAGTTCCCTGCAAATGGTTTGTTACTCAATAAATTATTGACAAATGAATAAATATCTACATTCAAGTTTACTCGTCTGGTATTTTTCAATGCTAATTATTTAAATAGAAGCAATTACATTCCTTTTTCTACATTAAGACGAAACTCAAGTACTTTAGAAATATGTGTCAAGAAAACGCAGAGCATAAGGAGTCAACAACTACATGTACCTTATTTCACTGTTATCTAAGGCACCATCAATTACAAGTCACAGTCCAATGTTATGGCTGAAATGGTAGGGGAAATGACTTAAATTCATAAACTATGGTAGTTCCAATTCTGCCATGAATTTGGTATAATGGCCTTGGAGAAATCACTAACCCTCTCTGAGCCTCATTTTTCCTGTAATAAAATGAAGCAATTAAACTAGACGACTTCTGAGTTCCTCTCCAGCTCTAAAACACTACACAATCAGACATCTATAGTGAAATGGCATTCAAAATACCAACTGTGATAATCTAAATTCATTCCAATTATAATACTTTTAAAATAACAAAAAATGCTTTGTTTTGAGGTATTTTTACAACTTTCACTCCTAGAAACTTATTTTGCAGAAAAACAATTCCTAAATACACTCATCAACTAGTTTAAATATCAAATGCTGAACATATAATTTATTAAATCTATAAATACTGTACCTTGACTTTGACAAGTCTTTTTGCTGTCTTGATCTTGGCTTCACAAAAGGCTCCTCTGTATTTAGCACTCACATCAGTGCCCACTGTCAAATAGGGAGGCTCATCAAGGGCCTAAAAATGCAAAGAAGTATAATTAGATACAAATTCTCTAATTCTTTCCCACAATCAGACCTCAGCATAGTGACCCTGATCCTGTTAAGCTGTAACAGTTATTAATGTGGAATGTATTTGTTAACAAGACCAGTCTATAAAATAGTATAAACTTTAAAAAGTAAAATATTTATCATAAAGCCTATTTAAATGTACATCATGTAAAATATAAGGGTATCTTATTTTTATTAAATATATATGGTCCATGATATGAATTAGCTCACTCACAAGTATACCCCCCTCAGTCATCTGTTCATTCAAATATTTATTTTTTCTATGGCCACTTAAAGGATCCATTGACCAGAAGGCAGATCTTTAAAGCTCAAATGTTGGGGGAAATAAACAAACAAAAAACTCTTCTAATATTTAGGCTCCATATTGTCAGTTACCAAATTCAGAATAGCTCTGTTGCATCTCTACCTAGAAAAGTCTAAGGTAGTATAGGGCCTGGTGTGGTGGCTCATGCCTATAATCCCAGCACACTGGGAGGCCAAGGCTGGAGGATCACTTGAGCCCAGGAGTTTGAGACCACCCTGAGCAACATAGGGAGATCTCATCTCCACAAAATTAAAAAAAAAAAAAAAAAAAAAAAATTAGCTGACTGTGGTGCCATGCCTGTACTCCTAGCTACTTGTTAACACTGAAGTGAGAGGATTGCTTGACCCCAACAGGTCGAGACTGGAGTGAACTGTGATCATGCCACTGAACTCTAGCCTAGGTAAGAGAGTGACACCTTGGATCAAAAAAGCAAACAAAAAATAATGTGGTCTAGCCTACAAGGGAGAAAAGTCAGTATATTTAAACTACTGGTAAAAACTATTATGAAGAAATCCAATCTGGAAAGTCTCAAATAAAACTCTGAAGCCAAAATGTCTCAAATGCTGTTATAGGAGGGGTTCACTGGATATTTATTCTTGTACCTTAAGTAATATTTATGTTTCCTCAGTTGTGACTTAGTTTTTAATAGCTGCTCTCACGTTTTATAATCAGGTACATTTCTATATCTTTATTCCTAGGAGTTCTTCTGCTTATATTAATTCCATAGCCAAAGGAAAATCATGTAAGTAACTTTTTCCAAAGTGCTTTATAAGAAGTACTAACATCCCAGGACATTCTACCAAAATGAAAGGAGGTATGAGTTGGGGGAAAATCAAAAAATGAATTGATTACTTCTCTGCCTGAACTTTGGAGATTCCTAAATGTAAGCTAAAAGATCTGAGAAACTTATATATATATGTGTGTAATAGAGAAAACGATTACATTTTAACTCAGCATTTCCCAATCTATTTGTCCAAAAAACTCTCTTTTCTATTGACATCTATTAACATCCTACAGAAATTCCACAGAACGTAAAGTGGAAAATGCTGTTATCAGTAACACAATTTCATTTAGATTTTAAAATAAATTCTCCCCTAAAAGTTATAGCTATCAACAGAGTAATCTATTTCCCAAAGAAAAAGGAAAAAAAAAGATATTCTAGTGCTATAATAGAAGTGTCCACAATTATATCAGACCTCCACAATGGCCATTGCTTCACATTCCATGTATTTCATAAAAAGTGCTTGTAATCCCAGCACTTTGGGAGGATGAAGCAGGTGGATCAAGAGGTCAGGAGTTCAAGCCCAGCCTGGCCAAGATAGTGAAACCCCATCTCTACTAAAAATACAAAAAAGTAGCTGCGGATGGTGGTAGGCATCTGCAATCCCAGCTACTTGGGAGGCTGAAGCAGAGAACTGCTTGAACCTGGGAGGCGGAGGTTGCAGTGAGTTCACACCACTGCACTCCGGTCTGGGAGACAGTAAGACTCCGTCTCAAAAATAGAAAAAAAAAAAACAAACCGTAAACTCAAAACATATCAAGTATACAATTAATTGACCTAGGAAAATGCCTATTTATCAGTTCATTCCTATAACAGAAATATACCCTCTTGAAAGATAATCATTTCTGCACTAATATTTTTTAATTTTTTTATATTATTAACAACTTGATAACTTTATATTGCTGCTGTACCTAGTGAATAAATGCATTTCTACTTCACCTACCTCTCGTAGGTCTCTTAAAATATCATTTTTCCTGGCCAAAATTATGATTAAATTCCGGACATACTAGTGACTTTAGCAAGAATATGAAAAGAGACTCAAAGCACTTCACTCAAAAATAATAAAAATGGCCACGCATTGTGGCTCACGCCTGTAATCTCAACAATCTGGGAGGCCGAGGCAGGGGGGCTGCCCAGGAGTTTGAAATCAGCCCAGGCAACATAGTAAGATCCTGCCTCAATTATTTAAAAAAAAAATTATTATAAGGATGGGAATATAATGCACAGCACAAGTGATAATCAATATGTTTATTTATTTATTTATTTTTAGATGGAGTCTTGCACTGTTGCCTAGGCTGGAATGCAATGGCATGATCTCAGCTCACTGCAACCTCCATCTCCCTGGTTCAAGAAATTCTCCTGCCTCAGCTTCCCAAGTAGCTGGGATAACAGGCGCCTGCCACCACACCTGGCTAATTTTTTGTATTTTTAGTAGAGATGGCGTTTCCATATGTCGGCCGGGCTGGTCTGAAACTCCTGATCTCATGATCCACCCGCTTCGGCCTCCCAAAGCGCTGGGATTACAGGTGTGAGCCACTGCGCCCGGCCATGTGTTAATTTAACTGTGGTAACCATAAAATGTACATGTATATCAATTCATCATGTTGTACATACTGAGTATGTTCAAGCTTTACTTGTTAATTAAGTATTTTAAAAAATTTTTTAAAGAGAGAAAAAAAATTGAAGGAAATTTCCATTCACTTTGTGATTCAATTGGTACTGAGTATTACTGCTATAAAAACCCAAATAGTAGGGCAGTCTTCAAGACCACAGGTTCATAAGTTTCCACAATTTGCAGCCTCCTTTATTAACACATTCTGCCTTATTAGCCAGTAAAATTTTATTTTCAGAGACAAATAATATAGTTAAAAATAAATGAAAACTGATGAGGAACCCAAAATTATGAAAAATTTGCACATCTGTACCTACTGAGGAACATATAAATATTTAGGAATTGATATACTTTTAAATTTTTAGTAGAGAATTCTGAACCAAAAAAGGGTACAGAATAGTAACATCTTTAGACTATCAGTATTCAGAAACCCATTTGCGTATTCTTTTAACATTCACAGACACTAGCAACATTTCAACCACAGCAAACTGTAGATTTGCTTATTGGGCAAATTTATTAAAGCTGAATTTACGAGAGGGGGTTCCCCCCAAATTAAGCCCATTCCACATCTTCAACAACATAAAAACCCATGTTGAGAGGAGAAGGGTACTAATAACTTCAAATTATTGTGGGACAATTACTCTTTTAAAGGGTAATATTTTCTTTCCTCCATGCTAGACCATATGAAAAGGAATTACAAGGTATACAAAGAAAATGCTTCAGAAAGAATTGCAGAGGGAACCCAAAGTCTAATAAGAACTGCTACCACTGAAATACATTATTAGAGCAGTGTTAGTTTGTTAGAAAGAGCACAGAAAAAGCAGTGATCTGTGTTCTCATCTTACTGCTGCCGCCTCTATTTATTATACATCGTTAGGTAAGTTACTTTTCTGTTCCTAAATTCTCATTTAGCACAGTAATTTCAATTTTACATATAATTGTTTAGCAAGCCTGTATCAAAGCATTGGCATTACAATGGTGGTCAGAATGGGATTCTTTGAGACATATATAATCATCTAGAAGTGAAATTATCAAACTATTTTAAAATGCCAACCAAAATATGAATGAGACTTTCCACAGAAACCCAAATCAAATCCATAACCGAGATGGTCAGATTTGAGTATGTAATTTTAGCTTGGCATAGGGCATCACAAGGTATCAGTCTATCATTAGTTTAACATGAGGTAATAGAGCAGACTGATTAATAGCACAGGCTTTTAAAGCTGAAAGGCAAGGTCCTAATCCAAGCTCTACTCCTTAAACCAACTGGATGAGTTTTGTAGGCTACCGAACCTCTATAAGCTTCAGCTGCTACATCAAAAAAATAGGGTCAATATGAGAAAGCACTCAGTTGTGATGTCTGAAGTAGTCAGTTAGCAACTTATAATTAACATTATGAAACACTTGATGTGGACAAACAAGTCATTTTATCAATGCAAATTCAGATGCGGTTCCCTTCCTTATTTCTTCTTAATATTCGAGGGGCAAAATCACATTCTGGCTGGGTGTAGTGGCTCATGCCTATAATCCCAGCACTTTGGGAGGCTGAGGCAGGTGGATCACCTGAAGGTCAGGAGTTCAAGACTAGCCTGGCCAACATGGTGAAACCCCGTCTCTACTTAAAATATAAAAAATTACCTGTGAGTGGTGGCTGGCACCTGTAATCCCAGCTACTCGGGAGGCTGAGGCAGAAGAATCGTTTGAACCCAGGAGGCGGAGGTTGCAGTGAGCTGATACCGTGCCATTGCACTTCAGCCTGGGCAAAAAGAGTGAAACTTTGTCTCAAAAAAAAAAAAAAAAAAAAAAAAAAAACCATTTTAGGCTGGGCACAGTGGCTCATACCTGTAATCCCAGCACTGGGAGGCGGAGGCAGGCAGATCATGAGGTCAGGAGTTCACGACCAGCTGGCCCAACATGGTGAAACTCGGTCTCTACTAAAAATACAAAACTTGGGCATGGTGGTCCACGCCTATAATCCTAGCTACTCAGGAGGCTGAAGCAGGAGAATTACTTAAACCCACTAAGCAGAGGTTGCAGTGACCCGAGATTGCACCACTCCAACCCAGGCAACGGAGCAAGCCTCTACATGAAAAAATCAGTATAATACAGTAATTAGAGCGTAGGTTCCTAGGCCAAGAACAGTGGCTCCCACCTGTAATCCCAGAACTTTGGGAGGCCTTAGTGGGAGGATTGCCCGAGCTCAGGAGTTCGAGACCAGACTGGGCAACATGGCGAAACCCCGTTTCTACTAAAAATACAAAAATTAGCCAAGCATGGTGGCACCTGCTTGTAGTCCTGGCTACGAGGGAGGCTAAGGTGGGAGGACCACTTGAGCCCAAGAGGCTGAGGTTGCAGTGAGCAGAGATTGTGCCGCTGCACTCCAGCGTGGGCGACAATGAGACCTTGTCTCCAGAAAAAAAAAAAAAAAAAAAAAAAAGCATACATTCTTAAATTAAATGCCTAGGTTCAAATCTATCCCTTAGTAGTGAGGTGACCTTGGGCTAAGCCACCTAGCTAGCCACCTAGCTAAGTGCCTCAGCATAAAATAACAGTTCTCTCACAAAGATGACGAGTAAGATGGTACACATAAAATGCTTAGAAGAGGGCCCAACACACAGTGCCAAATAAAGGCTATTATTTTTACTTTTACAACCTGGGAGGCAATTGTTTAAAAAAAAAATGTTTAAGTCTATATACAATTGGGTTAAGTCATAAAAAAAAATCACCAAATAAATAGAGCAGATGGCAGTGTAACTGTATATACATGTGGGAGAAGTGGGGTTCCTTTAAAATAGTTTCTCCCTTATTCAATTCAGACATAAAGTAATGATGTTGAACTCCAGCAGAAAGAAAATCTTAAATCTTTGTGGGGATGCTCTGTAACAAAGTGTACCACAACCCTTAGTGTACCAAGATTACACTATTTTGAGGCTAATTTACTTTGGTCCAATTTAGAGACATACTAAGAATTCTCTTGGCAGGTTAACTAACGTTCTTTGATCAACACCAACCCTGATAAATATGAATGTCTATCTATATGTAGCCAAAACAAAAACAAAAACAAAAAAACTACTCTTGCCTTTTCTTTTTGCTCTGCTTCTCTAACTCTGATCAATAATATGGATCATCTCAGAGGCTAAAATAAGATGTTTTTATGTAGCACCTCCATGCCAAAAAGGAAATTAAACTACTAAATTACCATCCCTTTGTTTAGCAAACAGAACAGTTTTCTGGTTGTCAAGGCAACCTCTACCTCACAGTTATCCAGCATTGCTTAAATAATTGTTTTTCTAGCCAGTCTACCAAATGTCTTAACTGGCACCTAAAAACCACTGAATTCCATGGGAACATTAAAAAGGATAAGCAATTTTAAAATTAGCTATTAGTGGATAATAATCCTCCAAGATGCCAAAATACCAAGGAAGCAGAGAAGTGCACAAATGAATCAACAGCAGTCTCTAATGTGTCTCTGGGCTGCAGCACATCAAATACATAAATTAAGTTTTAGAAAGACAATAGTTAATCAATTTTTCAAATGGCTGGCTAACATTGACAATGACTAGAAAATATTCATTTCAGATTTTTTTAAAAAGCAAAACATGCTAGATGACATTTTATTAAGGTAGTTTCTTTTAAAAGGTAAGGTATTCATGGGGTCGGGTGCAGTGGCTCACGCCTGTAATCCCAGCCCTTTGGGAGACCGAGGCGGGCAGATCATGAAGTCAAGAGATCGAGACCATCCTGGCCAACATGGTGAAACACCGTCTCTACTGAAAAATACAAAAATTAGCTGGGCATGGTGGTGTGCGCCTGTAGTCCCGGCTGCTTGGGAGGCTGAGGCAGGAGAATTGCTTGAACCCGGGAGGCAGAGGTTGCAGTGAGCCGAGATCACGCCACTGCACTCCAGCCTGGCACCTGGCAACAGAGCAAGACTCTGTCTCAAAAAAAAAAAAAAAAAAAAAAAGTAAGGCTTTCAAATTGGTTACAGTGCCAATGTAGCCAGGAGAATCAGAAAACAAGAGTATTAAATTTGGTCATAAAAACCATCAGTAGGCTGAGTGCAGTGGCTCACATCTGCAATCCCAGCATTTTAGGAGGCCAAGGTGGGTGGATTGTTTGAGCTCAGGAGTTCATGACCAGCCTGGGTAACAGGGTGAAACCCATCTCTATCAGAAATACAAAAATTAGCCAGGTGTAGTGGGATGTGCCTGTGGTCCCAGCTACTCAGGAGGCCGAGGTAGGAGGATTGCTAGAGCTCAGAAAGTTGAGGCTGCAGTGAACTGTGATTGCAACACGGCACTCCAGCCGGGTTGACAGCAAGACTCTGTCTCCAAAATAAAAAAATCAGTAATAAATGTACTTAAACACATACCATGTGACAATAAATCTACGAAAACAGTCTATTTTATATATAACAATCCCAATAAACAAAATAGTGGAGATAATTTCTAAAAAATGAATGAAGAAAATATATTCACATTTATATACCAAAGGGTATAGCATTTAAAAACCAAGCTTACAATGCACAATCTGGGGGGGAGAGATAAAAAAATGAATACATTGAGGAATGTAACTTCAAAATATTCTCTGAGGCCATTTCTTCTCTCTCTTTTCATGTGGCACTAAGGACATGAGTTTGTGAAGGGGTAAGGGTTAAAGAGGCACAAGGACAGATGCTGAATATACAAGGCAGTGAAGAGGAGGCTGAGGACATGGGTGAGAGCTGAACAGGGACAGAGGAGATGAGCAGCAAAGCTGGAAGATCCGTTACCCTGACCAAATAAGTAAACTGACTAACCAAATCAGTCAATACACTGAATATAGTGGGGGGCCATGTTTCCCACTGCCAAAGAAGTTAAAATGGAAGGAAGAGGGCAGACTATAAAGAAGTCTAAATATTGAACTGGAATTAGAAATTTGGTTTGAGTTCATGGTTGTATAATATATATATATTTACACACACACATACAGAAAACTAAATGAGCTCTTATAGATGTGTGTGTGTCCCTGTATTTTCCTAGCTCTAACAAAAAAGTACTAAAAACAACCAACAGGCATCCCAGAATCAACAACAACAAAAAGCAATAGCCTGCATCTTGATTTTCTCTCTCTCTCTCTCTCTCAATCTTTCCTGTTTTTGACACGCAGTCTTGCTCTGTTGCCCAGGCTGGCGTGCAGTAGCACAATCTCAGCTCACTGCAACCTCTGCCTTCAGGGTTCAAGCAATTCTCCTGCCTCAGCCTCCCGAGTAGCTGGAATTACAGGCACCCGCCATCGTGCCTGGCTAATTTTTGTACTTTTTAGTAGAGACAGGGTTTCACCAAGTTGGTCAGACTGGTCTTGAACTCCTGACCTCAGGTGACCTTGGCCTTCCAAAGGCTGGGATTACAGGTATGAGCCACTAAGCCCAGCCCATTTCTTGATTTCTAAATTACTCTCTCCATTAAAAGGAATTAAAATCCTTAGAAAAATGGTTGATTTCAAGGTTGGACAGAGAAAAGTACAAGAAGAATCTGAAACATCTTGTGTCAGAAAGTAAAAAATGGTGCGATTAATGATAAGGACATTTCAAAAGGACACAGGAAGCACTTGAAGGGATTTTCCTCTTACTGGCCAAATGGTGGAAAGTTTGAGCATTAAAATAAATATTATTTGTTCTATTATCTCCTTAGGGATATGTATGTATGTCAAATTGATCAACTTAACATCTGTGTATTCCACAGTAAATTAATTAATTATACTTCAGTTTTAAAAATTAGTAACAAATTACAATGCATTCAGTAAAAATGAAATCCGTAAGTCCATACTGACAAAAATGAATGAACGAATGTTTTAAGATGTAGAAAAGAGAAAGCTCTTCTTTACAGTAAAATGTTAATAACTGTAACAGAACTGATAGAAAATCAATGTTTGGCAACCATCATAAAGGTGGCTGATTCAGAGAGCTGGCGATAGATGCTAAGCTGATGAGTGGTTTGATAAACAGAATATTTGCATCATTTTTGAATACTACTGAATTATTTTTAATGGTTTAACTGTGTGATGTTATGCACTGGGAACAAAAAAGCAACCTTTCTGTCGTATCAAAAGAGCAACCTTTCTGTAGTATACCTGCCAAAAGTAACCAGAAATGAGAAAAAGTAGACAGACCAAAGTTGAAGTTATTCGACAGAATGTAAGGTTTGTAATTCTTAAAACTCTAAAGAACATGAAATACAAGAAAAGCTGTATTTAGGGAAATACAGGGAATAGTTTTAGATTTAAGTAGTCTGAAGCGACATGACAACCAAATGCAACCTGTGTCCCTGGATAGAACGATGGCCCAGAAAGGAAAAGGATATTATTAGGAGATTTGATGAAATCTGAAAGGGAGGGTCTGTGGATACGATGATATCACTGTACCAATGATGACTGCCTGATTTGGAACGTCGGATGCAGAGTAAGTAAAACAGTGTTCTATTTCTTAGGAATTACACACTGGATTACTACGGGTGACAGAACATCGTGTTTTAAGCTTGCTCTTAAAAAGTTCAAAGATAGCCGGGCGCGGTGGCTCACCCCTGTAATCCTAGCACTTTGGGAGGCCAAGGTGGGTGGATCACCTGAGGTCAGGAGTTCAAGACCAGCCTGGCCATCATGGTGAAACCCCATCTTAAAAAAAAAAAAAGTCAAAGATAATGATAATGAGTACATACATATGTATACATACATATAATACACATGTGTTTATATATATATATATATATATATACACACACACAGATACATACATACAAATCTATGTATATATATCTCTCTTCCATACACAGAGAAAGATTCTCTGTGTATGGAAGAGAGATATATATACATAGATTTGTATGTGTATCTCTGTGATACATACAAACAACATAGAATGTTAACAATTGGCCAGTCTGGTGGAGAAGACTGCATGAATTATTTATATAGCAAATTTGGAATTATTTGAAAATAAATTATTATGTAAAGTAATATATATTTATTGGGCATTTGCATATCTTTCTATTAATTATCTATTTATATTCTTTACCCTATCTTTCTGAGATACTCACTTTTTCTTTTGCTGGACTGTAAGAGTTACTGTATATTTTAAAACTCAAAAATCTTTGAATACTATCTATATTTCTTAATATTCTTCTTAAAAATTTTTAAAGTTTATTTTTATTTTTTTACATGGTCTTACTGTGTATCTTCTTAAAATTTAAGTTACTTTAGGAGACAAAACCACAAGTTACTTATTTTATTTTAGATCCACATCTAGTAATCAGAGAGATATCTGCATAGTCGCAGATATTAACAGAAGAGTATCTGTATATTCCTGGGAATTTGAGTAACTCCAAAGAAATATTCTAACTAGAATTTTCTGCCTCGGCAAACAGGTGAGAGAGAAATGAGGACAGACATTATTAAATGCCTACTGTATTTAAGACACTGTTCTAAGTATCAAAAAAGCAAAGGAGCTTCTCACGTAACACAGCAAGGCTAGTCTGCCCTGAGAAGAGGTTAATTTTATTTGTCATCTTGCTAGTGAGATCACAATCACATTCAAATGCAAATGAATCTTCTTTGGAGTAACATCACTCTCGGAACATACTTAAACTTTCATGATCTGGAAATTAGAGGAGGCTAGTGGAGGATTCAGCCAGTTAAAAAATCAGAATACAAAGAGAAACGGAAACTGGCTTTGTTACAGTTTAATGTATCTGGCATGTTTCATGTTAGTAATAACTACTGGCATGGATAAGAAGGCAATAAGTAGAACATTTTTTAATATAACAAGTCACTAAAGAGACAGCATCTGGAAAACATATATAAGAGTTTGATTTTTTTTTTTTTTTAAGGCTTACTGTAGTAAGCCCTTTGGTAACCAATGCTAAATACTCATTGATATTAACACTATATAATGACTTTCCTTTTCCCAAATATACCAACATTTTGTAAAAGGGACCATTTCATACTGTATTTTAATGATTCCTATCTGTCCTCTAGACTGAGCTACCTAAGGCAGAAATAGTGTCTTATTCACCTTTGAATGCCCTGGTCCTAGAATAGCACCTACATATAGGAGAAATTAATGAAATAATTGTTAACACAAAAAGATTAGATATTAGTTAAGCCCTGCTAAATGAGATTCCTCTTAAGTTGAATATTTATACATTAAAAATACTTTATATTGAGAAGCATGTGCTCTGGGATCAATAAGATCAAACTTTAGGTTCCTAACTTAATAGCTATATCATCCTTGGGAAAGTTATTTAACTTCTCTGAGCATAGCTTCACATTTGTATAGTTGATCACAGTAATAAAATAAATACATGTTTACTTTTATATTATACATTTATTACATATTCTTATAAACTACTATAAATTTATAATTAAATACAAATTACTATTAATATATAAATTTATATATTAAATACGTACCATACAAATGTGACCTGTTACATATAAAATCACGTAAGAATGCAATATAAATGAATGTCTGCTTTGTTATTATTACCACTTTTTTAAAAGCAGAATTTGTATTTAACAATCAGATGATGCAGAAATTAGTGACAGAAGCAGTTCAAGAATAGGCATGAGCAGCTAAGCTTATGAGTACAGGACTACAGAGAGGAATGATAGGGGCACTGGTAGCAAATATCCACAAGTGGCAATTTCTTTTGGCCAGGTGATTTTCCAGATACTCTAGAGAAATGTTTTCTGAAATCTCAAGTTCCTGGCCGTAATATTTACAAGCTGGAATGCAATGGCGCAATCTTGGCTCACTGCAACCTCTGCTTCCCGAGTTCAAGTGATTCTCCTGTCTCAGCCTCCCAAGTAACTGGGACTACAGGCATGCGCCACCCCCACCTGGCTAACTTTTTGTATGTGTATTTTCAGTAGAGGCAGGATTTCACCATACTGGCCAGGCTGGTCTTGAACTCCTGACCTGAGATAATCCACCACCTTTGGTCTCCCAAAGTGCTGAGACTACAGGTATGAGCCACCGCACTCAGCTTACATAGCTGTTCTTAAACTTAAAAAAAGAAAATTCTCTCTCCCTTACAGAGATGATGATTTATTTTTACGTTACTGAAATTCGTACTAACATAAAGCTACCATATTTCATCTAATTTAAGTCATTAACTGTAAATCTCACTTACCACTAAGAAAGAAAAAAGCTGTCAATTAAACTAAAACATACCATCAATTGACGGCTAAATGCATCCTAATTTCATAAATGTTAAAGTGTAGAAAATGTATGCCTTGTATCTGATAAAATATAATAATACAGTAGCTAAGAATTCTTTACTTTTACAGAACTGTACAAGTATAAAACCAAATCTACAAACTAAATTCCACAAACCAACAAAATCAATGAAATTCAAATAACATTAATTCAATATGATGAATGATATTCTGCTACAACTACACACTCAAAATGCAAACATGGCACAGACTACTTTGGACTAGCATGCTTTTAATATTGAGCACAGGGTAATGAATCAATTCTCCCACCACTTTTCTCTATATAAACTAGTACAAAACCTTTGCTAGACAGATCAATGTTGCCTCATGAGGTAGGAACGTATCACTTACGTTAACTCCATCTCTGTTGTTTTATAATTAAACCTGCAACAACTCACTATGAACTTTCGTTGTAAAACATAAAAAGCAATTGCAGAAACTGAAATGATACTAGATTGGTGCAAAACTAGTATTGTCGTTTTTGCCATTAAAACTAATTGCAAAGCCGGGCATGATGGCTCATGCCTGTAATTCTAGCACTTTGGGAGGGCGAGGGGGGGGGGTGGATCACCTGAGGTTGGGAGTTCGAGACCAGCCTGACCAACATGGAGAAACCCTGTCTCTACTAAAAACACAAAAAATGAGCTGGGAATATGCCTGTAATCCCAGCTACTCGAGAGACTGAAGCAGGAGAATCCGCTTAAAGCCAGGAGGCAGAGGTTGCTGTGAGCCAAGATTGCACAATTGCACTCAAGCCTGGGCAACAAGAGCGGAACTCCATCTCAAAAAAAAAAAAAAAAAAAAAAAAAAACAACGAATTGCAAAGGCCAGGTGCGGTGGCTCACACCTGCAATCCTAGTACTTTGGGAAGCTGAGGCGAATGGATCACGAGGTCAAGAGATTGAGACCATCCTGGCCAACATGGTGAAACCCTGTCTCTACTAAAAATACAAAAATTATCTGGGCATGGTGGTGTGTGCCTGTAATCCCAACTACTCAGGATGCTGAGGCAGAAGAATTGCTTGAACCCAGAAGGAGGAGGCTGCAGTGAGCCAAGATTGCACCGCTGCACTCCAGCCTGGCAACAGAGCATGACTCTGGCTCACAAAAACAAAACAAACAATAACAACAACAACAAATAATGTAAATGAGACCATTTTTAACATTAACAATAATCTAAATGAGACTTACTCTGTGTGTGTGTGTGTGTGTGTGTGTTTGTGTGTTTTGTTGGTTTTGTTTTACATTTTTCTGCTGACGACCCTTCCCAGTATCTTTCAGGATTTTACTGATTTTTTTCTTTCTTTCTTTCTTTTTTTAAATCTTTTGTTTTTTATTTTTTGTGGTTTTATTTTCTTTTAAATTTTTTTTTTTTTTTTTTTTTGAAACGGAGTCTTGCTCTGTCACCCAGGCTGGAGTGCAGTGGCACGATCTCGGCTCACTGCAACCTCGGCCTCTTGGGTCCCAGTTCAAGCAATTCTCCTGCCTCAGCCTCCCAAGTAGCTGGGATTACAGGCATGCACCACCATGCCCAGCTAATTATTGTATTTTTTTTTTTAGCAGAGACGGAGTTTTACCATGTTGGCCCGGCTGGTCTCAAACTCCTGACTTCATGATCTGCCCGCCTCGGCCTCCCAAAGTGCTGGGATTACAGGCATGAGCCACTGCGCCCAGCCTCTTTCAGGATTTTAATGGTGGCACGAAATGGCTTTTCTTGGCCATTCCTTCCATACTACCTCACACTAAATGGAGATTTCTATTAGTTGCTGAGGATATCTATTCCAACTATTCACTTAGGACCGTAAGCAACAATTTCAAGATGAGTGTAAAGAAACATATTTAAGTCAAAACTCTATCAAAATGCTATTTCTTGATTCTCCATATGCACCTACTCTTAATGCTAGGTCACAGTGGTATTCTTTTGAGTCACCAGAAATTAATGGTTAAGTCAGAGCCAATATCAGATTTTAAGACCTGAGTATTATTCCCCCTATCCCACTGTACAGCTATTTAAGTAAATGTACACACACAAAGTATCATTAGCAAAGGCAAGTAGGAAGGGTCATGCTACATACAGGGATATGTAACAGGCCCTCCAGGATACTCAATCTTGCCTTCTTTCAATGGGCTCTCAGAACTAAACAGACTCAATCTCAACAGGATAGTTTATATTAGATTATCATCAGACCTGGAGTTTTAAAAAATTATACCGCCTCCCACCCACCGCCCAAGATGCCAAAAGGAAAGAAGGTCTAGGGAAGAAGGTGGCTCCGGCCCCTGCTGTCGTGAAGAAACAGGAGGCCAAGAAAGTGGTGAATCCCCTATTTGAGAAAAGGCCTAAGAATTCTGGCATTGGACAGGACATCCAGCCCAAAAGAGATTTCACCCGCTTTGTGAAATGGCCCCGCTATATCAGGTTGCAGCGGCAGAGAGCCGTCCTCTATAAGCGGCTGAAAGTGCCTCCTGCAATTAACCAGTTCACCCAGGCCCTGGACCACCAAACAGATACTCAGGTACTTAAGCTGGTCCACAAGTACAGACCAGAGATAAAGCAAGAGAAGAAGCAGAGGCTGTTGGCACAGGTCGAGAAGAAAGCTGCTGGCAAAGGGACTGTCCCCACTAAGAGACTACCTGTCCTTCGAGCAGGAGTTAACATCATCACCACCTTGGTGGAGAACAAGAAAGCTCGGCTGGTGGTGACTGCACACGACGTGGATCTCATCGAGCTGGTTGTCTTTTTGCCTGCCCTGTGTTGTAAAATTGGAGTCCCTTACCGCATTATCAAGGGGAAGGCAAGACTGGGACATCTAGTCAACAGGAAGACCTGCACCACTGTCGCCTTCATACAGGTTAACTTGGAAGACAAAGGCAGTCTGGCTAAGCTGGTAGAAGCTATCAGGACCAATTACAATGACAGATACGATGAGAGCCACCATTACTGGGGAGGCAATGTCCTGGGTCCCAAGTCTGTGGCTTGCATCGTCAAGCTCGAAAAGGCAAAGGCTAAAGAACTTGCCACTAAACTGGGTTAAATGTATGCTGTTGAGTTTTCTGTACATAAAAATAATTACAATAATACAAATTTTCCTTCAAAAAAAATAAATTAGACCAATCAAATAAGTTACTAGGTTATTTATCTACCTAAGGATCTCAATGCACATGCAAACATTTTCAGAATTTCATTATCAAACCTGCTCTGCTACCTAAATGTATTAACCATGCCCACCTAGCCTTCAGTTTAAGCTCTGCTTCACTGGGATTTTCTGATCCCCACCGAGATTATGAAAAACATTTCTATGGCATCCCCCTCCTATAAGCATTCCCAGTGGGACAGAAAAGCCAATAAATCCCTTAAAATAGTCTTAACATTTCCCTTATGCTGAAGAGAGAATCTACTAGACTGTAATTACCCAAGGGAGATGATAAATTCCAGGTGATATGAGGAAGATTCACTGAGCACATACAACAAATAGAAAGCAGAATTTACTTACCTTAAAAATAGATAAGAAATAAACTTTACTAGTAAGTATTTCTTATGCTGATCTACAGGAACAACACACCTTGTGAACACACACATCCTGAGGGAAAAGTGGCAGTGGCACAACATGGGAGGGTTGACAATGAAGTCTTCAACTGTCCCATGGCTTTCGGCACATTGCACTTGGTATGCCTGTACATGGGAATTTTACAGATTACATATTTCTTGTTTACGTAAGTTTGTGGATTGTATTATAAACTAGAAAAGTGGTTCTCAAAGTATGCTCCCAGGACCAACAGCATCAGCAACATCTGAAAATTTGCCTTTTTGAGACAGGGTCTCACTCTGTCACCCAGGATGGAGTCGTGAGATCCTAACTCACTGCAGCCTCAACCTCTCAGGTTTAAGTGGTCCACCCACCTCAGTCTCCCAAAGTGCTGGGATTACAGCAAAGTGCATATTGCACCCAGCCAACACTTGGGAATTCGTTAGAAATGCAAATTCTCAGGCATTCTCAATTAGAAACTCTCCTAAAGGGGAACACCATTTTGTGTCTTTTTTTTTTTTTTTTGAGCCGGAGTCTCACTCTGTCCCCAGGCTGGAGTGCAGTGGAGCAATTTCAGCTTACTGCAACCTTCACCTCCCACATTCAAGCGATTCCCCTGCCTCAGCCTCCTGAGTAGCTGGGATTACAGGTGTGAGCCACCACTCCTGGCTAATTTTTTGTATTTAATAGAGACGGGGTTTCACTATTTTGGCGAGGACGGTCTTGGTGTCCTGACTTCGTGGTCTACCCGCCTCAGCCTCCCAAAGTGCTGGAATTACAGGCGTGAGCCACCATGCCTGGCCTGTATTATGTCTTAACAAACCCTCCAGAGACTCTGATGCACCCCTGCAGACAGAAACATTGACCTAGAGTTCATTCTTCTAAGTCTTAAATAGATATTTGTAATAGATATGCTCAGCAACTAACAGAATCTCCATTTGGTTTCCTGAACCACGTAGTATGAGGTATTCTAGGAACCAACAACTGAAAGCCATTCTGGAAATTTCAGAAGTCATTAAACACTTGAAAGATGTCAGGATGGTGATAATGAAAACAATGTAATGTACACACAAAATAAAATATGGTCATAAAAGCAGACCAATTTAAAATAATCTATTATTAAAAAGTTGCTTTGAGAAGATTCTACCAAAGAGATCAGGATTTGAGATAAAATAATCAATGCTAACAACTAAAAAATTAATAAAGAAAAAGCGAATCTTCTATTCAGAAAAAGGTTAACAGCAGACCTGAAACGGCCTTCCTTAGAAAGGGCTGCTTGCAAAGTTGGCCCTTGGCTGAGAACTCACAGGAACCTGGAATTAGGGAGAGTTCCTAGCACCAAGTGCTAAGAGTGGCTGGATGTGTCTGAACTGTATTTACAAACAATATGGCTTACGCTTTCATTATCAGAGTCCGGAATTTGGTATGTGCCAGGCATGCAGTACCTATGTGATCAGCTCCCAATAAAAATTCTGAACGCTGAGTTTTAAGAAGCTTCCCAGTTGCAACACTGCATATGTGTTGTCACAATTTCTGGTTAGGGGAATTATGTGTGCCTTGTGTAACTCTACTGGGAGAAATTTGCACCTGGTTTCCTCCAGACTTCACCCCATATATCTCTTTTCTTTTGCTGATTATGCTTTGTATCCTCTTGTAATAAATCACAGCTGTAAACATGACCAATACACTGACTCCTTGCTCACTGCCTGACAGCAGGGGTGTGGGGTGGGTCTGCCGTCGGCTGCGGAGCCCACTTGGTTACGCAAGGGAGACCCTGCAACATAGGGAGTCGCCAGGCTTCCAGTCCAGCTGGCGGGAAGGACTGGCGCAGCAGAGGGGGATAAAGGTGTAAGCAAAGAAAGCATGGTTTCAGGGGATAATGGACAGAGAGGCCTTGTGTTGATCCGAGCAAAGTGTGGAAAGAAATTCTTAATATTGTGTGAGCGCCAATCCATAATTCAAAAATTAAATCATATATCTAAAAATGAAAAAAAAAGACTCCCTGAGTAACTTCTGATTATTTTATATATTAAAAGATAACAGAAAAAAAGCGGTTTCAAATGTGAATCCCAAGTGAAAAGTCACTGACTCTACAGTTTACAAGCTTGCCATCAAGGTGGCTTCTCACCACAGCAACTCTATACACATGCTTTAAAGTGAGCAGGAGGGCTGGGTGTGATGGCTCAGCCTATAATCCCAGCACTTTCAGGAGGCTGAGGCAGGTGGATCACTTGAGTCCAGTTCAAGATCAGCTTGGGCAACATAGAGAGACTCGGCTTCTGCTAAAAATAAAAATAGAGGCTGGGTGTAGCGGCTCATACCTGTACTCCCAGCACTTTGGGAGGCTGAAGCGGGTGGCTCACTTGAGGTCAGGAGTTCAAGACCAGCCTGGCCAACATGGTGAAACCCTGTCTCTACTAAGAATACAAAAATTAATTGGGCATGGTGGTACATGCCTGTAGTCCCAGCTACACGGGAGACTGAGGCACGAGAATCTCTTGAATCCAGGAGGCAGAGGTTACAGTGAACCGTGATTGTGCAACTGCATTCCAGCCTGGGCAACAGAGTGAGACTCCGTCTCAAAACACAGCTGAACATGGTGGCCCACGCCTGTGGAAGGATCATTTGAGCCCAAGAGGTCAAGGCTACAGTGAGTTGTTATCATGCCTCTGCACTTCAGCCTGAGTGACAGACCGACATCCTGCTTCAAAAAAGAAAGAAAGAAAGAAAGGAAACAACACCACTAAAGTGAGCAGGAGTTACTTATTTAACAATGCTAAGAGATACTCTCATGCAATTCTAGGAAGGTTGGTGAAAGTATTTTTAAAAAACTACTTTTTATACCATTCAAAAGACCAAGAAGAAATGCTGAAAAAATCAGAAATACAAAAATTAAAAGAAATTATCACATTACTTATATTAGATATCAAAATATTATCAATAAGGAAATACTTCTCAGATACAAAATGATCTCTAAAACTTTCCTATTTTGGGTAAAATACTAGCCTAGGAATATACACCACGATTCAGAAGGGAAATCTCCTATAAAATAAATAAAAACAGTAAAATGTGAGAATATAGTGGCATATTTAAGGAATTAAAATCATCAAAAACACAATCACTACTAAAGCATATAATGGTATCTAACAATGTCTTCAGTGAGTCCTGGTTAACCTATGATTACCTGGTCATCCCTTAGCCCTGTAATATTGTATGAAAACTGTTTACAGTTTTATTTAATATATCCTCATGATTCGAAGTTTAGTTGTTTTATGTTTGTTTGTTTGTTTGAGATGGAGTCTCACTCTGTTGCCAGGCTGAAGTGAAGTGGCGCAATCTTGGCTACTTGCAACCTCTGACTCCCTGGTTTAAGCGATTCTCCTGCCTCAGGCTTCCAAGTAGCTGGGATTACAGGCATGCACCACCACACCCAGCTAATGTATTTTGTATTTTTAGTAGAGACGAGGTTTCACCATGTTGGCCAGGATGGTCTCGATCTCCTGACCTCGTGATCCGCCTGCCTCAGCCTCCCAAAGTGCTGGGATTACCGGTGAGAGCCACTGCACCTAGCCAAGATTCAAAGTTTTTACATGGTCTAGGAAACCCAAGATCTACTTGAGAAATGCATTGATTTTATCCTTCAGCGCTGTCTCTAACTCATAAAAAGTAATATTTTCTGCTCAAAACTACTTCACTGGATATAATCAACTCAAAGCAACCTTCTTTTTGGTAGGCTTTGGGATAACAGTCAAGGCAAATTTAGTCAATGCAAAAATTAGTTGTATGAGTGTGTCAAAATTTTGGAAGCACAAGTAGGTAAATCAAGGTGCTATGGACAATCGGTGAAAACTATTATAAATATGGAAAATTTTTCCTGGAAACCCTAAAATTGTTTCTGTGGATTTCTGAAGACTCTACAAGAATTTTCAGAGATGATACATCTACACAATAAAGCCTGTGCTCTGAACAGACCCAAAAAAGTTTAAGAACCCCTATTGTACCCCGATTTTTCATAGAAGTTATCTAATTAAAGTGAGACAAAGGGAAAACAGGAATACTTAAAGGCAACTTAAATCAGATTTAACCAGACAAGGAAATATTTACTACATTAGATATTATTTAATTTTATAACAAATAAGTTTTATATATCTTTTAAAACACATTCATTTTTATCACAAAAACAATTATGTAGATAAATAAAAAAGTATTATTACTCACTAGTATAAAAGAGCAAAGAGAGGTGGAGCTTTAAGTGATTTTAAGGACATAATTCACTGAAGGCAGGAAAAGAGTTTAAATCTACATGTCATACCATAACTGCCTTATCAGGTAGTAACAACCTAACACCTTCTAAAAAAAACCTATCTTTAACCAACATAAATTAAACTTATCTACCAATTCAGAAGCTAATGTTTAAAATGTTGAAAAAATTTACTACAAATTCTGTTTTGAGAAATACACTGGTAAAGGTTTGAAAGTACATACTAAAATGTTAATAGTAGTTACCTCTGTAATGTCTGAATTATGAGTGATCTTTTTCCTACCTGAATTTCTGGATTTTCCATACTTTCTACCAAGAGTTTTTTATAACCAGAAAATGTTAAAATCAAATAAAATGCTTTATGTTCATTATTAAATTATAAAATTATTAATATTAAGTACCATTATTTAACGTTTACTTAAGACAGTCAATTTTAAGATTTCTTGCCGAGACTTTTAAGAAAAAGTCAACTTAGTCCCTAAACTAAAAACTTAAATACATCCTTTATTTATTTATTTATTTATTTATTGAGACCATCTCACTCTGTTGCTCAGGCTGGAGTGCAATGGCGCAATCTCGGCTCACTGCAACCTCCACCTCCCAGTTCAAATGATTCTCATGCCTCAGCCTCCTGAGTAGCTGGGATTACATGCATGTACCACCACACCCAGCTAATTTTTTTTTTCTTTAATAGAGATGGGGTTTCACTATGTTGGCCAAACTAGTCTCAAACTCCTGGCCTCAAGTGATCTGCCTGCCTCGACCTCTCAAAGTGTTGGGATTACAGGCCTGAGCCACACCACAACTGGCCTGATTCTACATTTAAAATGAATCACCATTAAATCTTCAAGGCCAGGGCGGGCACAGTGGCTGACACCTGTAATCCCAGCACTTTGGGAGGCTGAGACAGGCGAATCACAGAAGGTCAGGAGTTCAAGATCAGCCTGGCCAACATGTGAAACCCTGTCTCTATTAAAAATACAAAAATTAGCCAGGCGTGGTGGTGGGCACCTATAATCTCAGCTACTTGGGAGGCTGAGGCAGGAGAATTGCTTGAACCTGGGAGGCAGATGTTGCAGCGAGCCGAGATTACGCCACTGCACTCCAGCCTCAGCGACAGAGCGAGACTCCGTCTCCAAGGGAAAAAAAAAAAAAATTCCTCAGGGCCTAAATTATCTGCTCACCAAGTAACCAATAAAATTGATGATGTGATGTGATGAACTGATCAGAGAAATTTAATTACATACACTTCACTGGCTTTTGTCTGTTACATTTATATTACAAATGTATCTTTAAAATCATAACCTGCCGATGGCTTATTATTTTAACTAAAAATTGTTGGACACAGTGGCTCACGGCTATAATTCCAGCTACTTGGAAGGCTAAGGTGGGAGGACACCTTGGGTCCAGGAGTTCGAGAACAGCCTAAGCAACATAACAAGACACCATCTCTAAAGTTAAAATTTGGAATTCTTCCCAACTCATTCTACAAAGCCAGCATTATTCTGATACATGATGACATTATGAAAAAACAAAACTACAGGTGGCTGATACTTGTAATCCCAACACTTTGGGAGGCCAAGATGAGAGGATTGCTTAAGTCCAGGAGTTCCAGACCAGCTTGGACAACATAGAGAAACCACATCTCTACAGACCAATATTCCTCATGAACACGAATGCAAACAATTCTTTTTTTTTGTTTTTTGGAGACAGGGTCTTGTTCTATCACTCAGGCTAGAGTTCTGTGGTGCAATCTTGGCTCACTGCAACCTCCAACTCCTGGGCTCAAGTGATCTTCCCACCTCAGCCTCCCAGGTAGCTGGGACTACAGGTGCAGAGCACCAAACCCAGCTAATTTTTTTTTTTTTTTTTTCTGTAGAGACATGGTTTTGTCATTTTGCCAAGGCTAGTTTTAGACTCCTGGACTTAAGCAATCCACCTGCTTCACCCTTCCAAGACAAAGTGCTGGGATTAGAGGTGTGACCTACCACACTCAGTTCAAAAATTGTAAATAAAATTCTAGCACATGGAATCCAACAATATGCTTTAAAAGATAATATATCATGACCAAGTGCAGCTTATTGTAGAAATTGAGGATTATTCTAAAATTTAGAAGTCAACAGTATAATTAACCTATCAACAAACTTTTTAAAAAGATCATCTAGATATACACAGAAAATGCATTTTATTAATACAAAATCCATAATCCTCTCCTGATGTAACCTCTTAGCAAACTAGGAACAGAAAGAAACTTCCTCAATCTGACAAAAGGCATCCATGAAAAATCTGCAACTAACATCACACTTAATGGTGAAAGACTAAATGCTTTTCCTTACAATTAAGAATAAGACAGGGATATCCACCTCACCACTTCTATTCTGCATTGTTTTGGAGACTCTAGCCAATGCAACCAAGAAGAAAAGACATTTAAACTGGACATGAAGAATAATAGCTGCCTTTACTGACAACATGATCCACTACCAAGGAAATCCAAAGGAATCTACAAAAAAGCTACTGTAACCAATAGGTGGTTTTTAGCAAGATCACAGGATACACAATATAGAGAAATCAGTAAGATTCCTATACATTAACAACAAACAATCATAAACTGAATTTTAAAACAGTATTATTAACAACAGAATTAAAAATTACTAAATACTTAGAGCAATCCGGCAGAGAGTTCTCATTCTTAAGAGTTCTAACTAGTAAATCAGGATTCCTTATACAAGTGTTTTTCAAACTGAGTGACAACCTATTAATTACTAGGAAGGGAAAGAACAAGAGAAAAAAAATGATATGAGAGAAAAAATGACTGCGTTAGCAACTCATTCATACATTTGTTTTTGGTTTTGGAGGGTTTTTTTTGAGATAGGGTCTCCCTCTGTTACTCAAGCTGAGTGCTATGGCTCACTGCAACCTTAATTTCCTGGGCTCAAGCAATTACCCTGCTTCAGCCTCCCAAGCAGCTGAACTACAGGCATGCACCACAATGCCCAGCTAATTTCTGATTATGTGTAGAGACAAGGTCTCACTATGTTACCCAGGTTGGTCTCAAACTCCTGGAGTCAAGTGATCCTCCCACCTTGGCCTCCCCAAGTGCTGAGATTAAAGACGTGAGCCATTGCACTCAGCCTCATTCATACATTTGACCTAAAGCCTATAATGTATCAGGTACTGGTTAGGAACCAGAGACTTGATTTAACACTCAGTCTTTGTTTTCATGGAGTGTAGTGGAGGAATCGGTTAAACAGCTAAATTACTATATGAAGATAACTACTATGGTCAGGTTCTGTACAAGAGGAGCATGAAGAAGGATGTGTTTTATGATGCCAGCAAAGGATACCTTAAGGATGACTGGTACTCTAAGAAAAGAATTCAGATGGGTTGAAATGAGAAACAATATAGATTCTGGAGAACTATAGTACATGAGGAAAGCTGACAATATAGAAAGCTACAGTTATGGCCGGGAGTGGTGGCTCATGCCTGTAATCCCAGAACTTTGGGAGGCCAAGGCACAAGGATCACAAGGTCAAGAGTTTGAGACCAGCCTGACCAACATGGTAAAACCCCATTTCTACTAAAAATACAAAAATCAGCCAGGCATGGTGGTGGGTGCCTCTAATCCCAGCTACTCAGGAGGCTGAGGCAAGAGAATTGCTTGAACCTCTGCCGGGAGGCAGAGGTTGCAGTGAGCTGAGATCGCACCACTACATTCCAGCCTGGCGACAGAGTGAGACTCTGTCTCAAAAAAAAAAAAAAAAGAAAGAAAGCTACAATTATTAATGACCATAGCCAGGGGAGGAGAAGTATGACCTGATAGCAACAGGAGAAGAACCACTACAAAGCTTTATAAACAAAAGTTACATTATCTGATTTGTCTTAGAGCACTGTGGCTGCAATGTAAAAAAAACAGACTCCAAGAATACAAGACTGACTCAGACAGATCAGTTAGAAATCTGCTACCAAATCTAGAATGAGATATGATGGCTTACACTAATGCTGGGATGGAGAGAGAAGATCTGGGTAAAGACATTCTCACATTTAGTGATTAACAATAAAGGGATTTAAAATTTTACTTTCTGGCCAGGCACTGTGGCTCATGCCTGTAATCCCAGCACTTTGGGAGGCTGAGGCAGGTGAATCATTTGAGGAGTTAGAGACCAGCTTGGCCAACATGGTGATAACCTGTCTCTACCAAAAATACATTAACCAGGTGTGGTGGCACACACCTGTAGTCCCAGTTACTCAGGAGGTTGAGGCAGGCGAATCGCTTGAACTCAAGAGGCAGAGGCTGCAGTGAGCTGAGATCATGTCACTGCACTCTAGCCTGGACAACAAAGACTGTCTCAGAAAAAAGAATTTTTTGTTTGCCCTTTTACTCCTCACTGCTGACTTCCATTTCATAAGAACAGATCTGATCCCAGACTAGTAAACAAAGAAAAGAGAAGTAGAGAGACATCCAAACTGCAGAGGAGGTTGTAGTAACAAAGCAGAAGACAAAAGGAAATTCCAGGTGAGGCTACGGGTCAAGAACAGTCTCAGTGTGTGTACTGTCTTGAATGTACCAGAAACTACTAGTGTTCATGATGGTATATGAGAAAGAATCTGATTATTTTTGTAAGTAGATTCCTTGCCCTAAGGTAATAAACATGCATCACATCAAGCAAATTAATGCCTAATTATCAGCATGTTAGTAAACTTTCTGTTGACACCTTTATTCTCCACCCAGTGATTCAACGGGCAGCTACTATTTTCACTAAGTATTGTTAAATGAGCTTGACAAAATGAGATATTCTTATATGAATTCCTGGTCCTCAAGAATTTAGTCCTTTCTTCAGCATACAAGTTAATACATGAATTCACTTGCTTTATAAAAGTATAAAAACACAGAAGTATACAAAAAGCCAATGTCTTTTACCTTCTCTGTTCCCACATCCCTCATGAACATAACTACTGTCTCCTTATTTAGGCTATTCTCCCAGTCTTTCACTGCATTTACAGGAATCTATGTATAAAACAACATACTTTTTCCAGCATAAATTTTAAATTGGCTTTTAGTTGTGCAATCTATGAGCATATTATCCTTGTAAAAATAATAAAACGTTAATGTGGCCAGGCACAGTGGCTCACGCCTGTAATCCCAGCACTTTGGGAGGCCAAGGCAGGTGGATCACCTGAGGTCAGGAGTTCGAGACCAGCCTGCCCAACATGACGAAACCCCAACTCTACTAAAAAAATACAAAAATGGGCGCGGTGGCTCATGCCTGTAATCCCAGCACTTGGGGAGGCCAAGGCGGGCAGATCACAAGGTCAGGAGATCGAGACTATCCTGGCCAACATGGTGAAACTTCGTCTCTACTAAAAAATACAAAAATTAGCTGGGCGTGGTGGCGTGTGCCTATAGTCCAGCTACTTGGGAGGCTGAGGCAGGAGAACTGCTTGAACCCGGGAGGCAGAGGTTGCAGTAAGCCGAGATCGCACCACTGCACTCCAGCCTGGCTCCTGGCAACAGAGCAAGACTGTGTCTCAAAAAAAAAATTAGCTGGGCATGGTGGCGCACGCCTGTAGTCCCAGCTACTCGGGAGACTGAAGCAGGAGAACTGATTGAACTCAGGAGGGAGAGGTTGCAGTGAGCCAAGACCACACCACTGCACTCCAGCCTGGGCAACAGAGTGAGACTCTGTCTCGAAAAAAAAAAAAAATTAATGTAAGTCCTAAATCACTACATCCAATCCCAAACCCTTCCCATTGACAATCACTATCATTTTGGCACATGTTCTTACAGGTTTTTACCAGACCCTCACTTACATACATGTACATGTATCCATATATAATAAGATTTCTGTGAATCTATTTTTACATAATTGGTAATACATTTAATATACTGTCTTTCAACTTTTCTTTCATTCAAAAAATGTTTTAGAGCTCCTTCCACATCAGTAAACACAAACTGTCAAATTATTTTTGTGCTATAACCATTGCAGGAATTTGTCATGGTTATTTATCTTGTCCTCTATTGGTGTTATTAAGCGGTTTTCTGCTTTTCACTATTAAAAAGAAGGCTGCAACAAACATATCCATGCCAGCTTCCTTGTGCAACTGTACATGGGCTGCTTCTGGGTAGGTATCATAAGGGAGCACAAAGAACATGAACATTTTTTATTGTAAGACATAACCCAAATTCTCCCAAGGAATTTCTAAAGTATAATTCTGGTGCCTTGAAGGCCAATATATAATGAAAACAGAAGACTCTTATTTACAGTTGAATGTTCTATTTTCAACCAAAGCTTTTCTAATCCTGGAGAAGTTTAACAATCTGGCATCTTGAACAGAAATTACCATTAATTTCTACACCAGTTATTAGCAATGTAGTATCTTAACAGTCTTAAAAGATACATTTATTTAATTTGACAATAATTACGAAAATTAAAAACACACATAACCCTGGCCCTAGGAATAAAACGCCAAAATCATCCAGCAGACATACTTGCACATGTGTGAGATAACATATGTTCAAAGTTACTCATCACAGATGAAAGTCAGTAGGTCTGGCCAAAAGTCTGGCTAAATTCAAAGTGACAAAATAAATTATAATCCTGGAAGGGAATTCAATGTATGACTTACTTTAAATAGTAAATTAACTCAAAGTTCAGGAGCTATAAAAGAAAATATTGATAAATTTAACCATTAAAAAAAAATGCTTGATGGCCAAAAAATACACAAAGCAAACAAATCAAAATATGGCAAACTCTAAAAAAAGTTATTTGTAATTCATATCACTAAAGAGCTTCTCTCTCATATATAAAGAACATCTAAAATCAGTAATTTTTTAAAAAGACCAACCACTCCTGCCAGGCGAAGTGGCTCAAGCCTGTAGTCCTAACACTTAGGAGGCTGAGGTGGGTGATGTGCTTGGATCCAGGAGATCGAGACCAGAGTGGGCAACACAGTGAGACCCTAACTCTATTAAAAAAATTCAAAAATTAGCCAGCGTGGTAGCATGTGTCTGCAGTCCTAGGTACTCAGCAGACTGAGGTGGGAGGATTACTTGAGCCTGGGAGGTCAAGACTACAGTAAGCCATGATTGCACCACTGCACTCCAGACTGGGGGACAGAAGGAAATTCTAGAGCCTCAAAAAAAAAAAAAAAAAAAAAAAAAGGCAACCATTCAACAGAAAAATGGGCAGATGACATAAAAGGATAGTTCATATAAAAAGAATTACAATGAACTCAAACATTTGAAAAGATGCTCACACTCATTCATAAATTTGATGTAAAACCTACTGAATAAAAACTACTTCAAAACACCATTTTTCGCATGTACCTGTAGTCCCAACTACTTGGGAGGCTGAGGCAGAAAAACTGCTTGAACCTGGGAGGTGGAGGTTGCAGTGTGCCCAGATCACACCACCGCACTCCCTCCAGCCTGAATGACAGACCATGGCTCTATCTAAAAAAACAAATAAACAAACAAAAAAAAACCCACACCATTTTTCACTATCAGATTGGCAAAAATTCAGAAATTCAGAGGTCTAGTGATGTACCTGGCAAGTAAGCAGGTAAGGTATGGAAAAACATTAGCCCTCAAAGTGCTAGGGAGAATGTAAATCTGTATCATATATATGGGAAACAAGGATTATAAAAATAAAAAATGCAGGCCAGGCAGATCACTTGAGGTCAAGAGTTTAAGACCAACTTGACCAACATGGTGACACCCGTTTCCTCTAAAAATACAGAAATTACTGGGGCATGGTGGCGCGCCTGTAATCCCAGCTGCTTGGGAGACTGAGGCAGGAGAACTGCTTGAACCCGGGAGGCAGGGGTTGCAGTGAGCCAAGATCACGCCAGCCTGGGTGACAGAATGAGATACCATCTCAAAAAAAAAAAAAAAAAAAAAAAAAGCACATGTGCTTTAATCAGTAACACTACTTTTGGAAAGTAATCTTACAGATTCTCTTCCAGATGTATGAAACAATGTATGTACAAAGTTACCTCAACTCAGACCTGCTTGTAAAAGCAAAAGATCAAAAACAACCTAAATGTCCAAAAATAGGGGTGTGGCTAAATAAATCATGTTACATCATAAATCTTATATATCTGTCCTATACAGAACTGCAAAAACAAATGAGGAAACTGGTTGTCTGCAGCTGGAGATGGGCATGAAGGACAGGGACGAGGAGACAACTTTTTTAAAGATTAGAGAAGGTTCTTAAACTGGACTATGGTGATGGGTGCACAACCCTAGACATTTATAAAAAATTCCTTTATTGGTGTGGGGGCTCACACCTGTAATCCCAGAACTTCAGGAGGCCAAGTGGCAGTATCTCTTGAGAAGAGGAGTTCAAGAAAAGCCTAGGCAACATAGTGATACCGTGTCTGTACAAAAAAAAACCATTTTTTTAAAATTAGCTGGGCATGGTAGCACATGCCTGTAGTCCCACCTACTCAGGAGGCTGAGGTGGGAGGATCGCCTGAGCCCAGGAGTTTGAGGTAATACTGAGCTATGATCATGCTACTGCACTCCTGCCTGAGCGACAAAGAATGTGTTTCTAAAAAAAAGAAAATAAAATGTTAATTAAACATGAATTTAAAATTCCTTAGTTTTACACTTTCAATGGTTTA
Organism: Ateles fusciceps; assembly: GCA_036589455.1. NCBI lineage: Eukaryota > Metazoa > Chordata > Mammalia > Primates > Atelidae > Ateles > Ateles fusciceps. The sequence goes on from JAZHEH010002229.1 coordinate 5,796,354, forward strand.
ATTTTTTTGGTGTGCAAGTTATACCTCAATAAAGGTTGTTAAAAAGAACACACTAGGCTAGGCGTGGTGGCTCACACCTGTAATCCCAGCACTTCCGGAGGCTGAGGTAGGCAGATTACTTGAGGCCAGGAGTTTGAGACCAGCCTGGCCAACATTGCAAAACCTCGTCTCTACTAAAAAATACAAAAATTAGCCAGGTGTGGTGGGACATGACTGTGATCCCAGCTACCTAGAAGGCTGAGGTGTAAGGATTGCCTGAACCCGGGAGGCAAAAGTCGCAGTAAGCAGAGATCAGACCACTGCACTTTAGCCTGGGTGACAGAGCGAGACTATCTCAAAAACAACAACCAAAAACCCACAAAGGAGGGAATTCTCTATGTATTAATAACAGAAACATCTCCCAGATGTGTTAAGTGACAAAATTTAAAAGTACAGAACAGTACATATAATTTAAAAGCTGAAAGTAAAGGGTAGGGGAGTAAGATGGCAAACTCGTGTTTGTTTTTCTATGTGTGGAAACAATACACAAAAAACAACGGCTGTCTGTGCAGAAAGAAGGGAATTCAACAAATGGAGGGAAAAGGTATAACGAAAGGGTTTTTACTATATTCCTTCATAGATATTTTTAAAAACTTTTCAGCCATATGTTTTAATATTCAAAAAATTAAACTAGAATAGATATTTGGACTTTACTAATACAGATATACCTTTTAAGTTGTCTGCTTCTTCATTTCGTTACATATTACATTTCACATAATTTTGCAATCATCCTGACTGTCCCCAAGAGTTTGCCTTTGTGAAGAATTGTGCCCAAAGAAACCGTGAATCCTCAGTATTTCAGGAACAGTTCCAGTTTCAAATATTCAATTCCAACGTTACTGATTTATAAATTAATAAAGGCTCTTAAAGAGTCTAAGTTTTAAAGTAAAAAAAATAAAATAAAACCCAAAAAAATAAAAAAGAGGGAAAAAAATGAAAAAGTAAAAACAAAAACAAAAAAATAAAAATAAGAGAAAAAAATAAAAATAAAAATGAAAAAAAGTAAAAAAAAAAAGAAAAAGAAAAAACTCACAAAATGAAAAAAAGTAAAATAAATAATAATAATAATAAAGAGAGGAAAAAAAAAGATTCCAAGTTTTGACCTGGTGCAGTGGCTCATGCCTATAATCCCAACACTTTGGAAGGTTAAGGGAGGTGGATCATTTGAGTTCAGGAGTTCAACACCAGCCTGGCCAACATGGTGAAAACTCCGTCTCTACTAAAAATGCAAAAAAATTAACCAGTCATGGTGGCACATGTCTGTAATCCCAGCTACTTGGGAGGCTGAGGCAGAAGGAACGCTTGAACCCGGAAGGCGGGGGTTGTACAAAGCCAAGTTCACGCCACTGCACTCCAGACTGGGTGACAGAGTGAGACTCTGTCTCAAAACAGAAAAAAAAACAGAAATTCCAAATTTTCCATCTACAGTGATATCTGGAAAATGTAGCCCAAAAAATCTTTTTTTCAATCACATGACTGAATTAAAGGTTGGGTAAAGTAAACTCATCCAGAATATGCATAAAACTTGAAATTTAACTTTTTTGGTTACTACTAACAAGATAAAGATATAGGTCTACTTTTAAGTAACAGTAACAGAATAGGTACAACATGGACCCCAAAGTCTCTGATGAGCAAAAAACTGGAAATGACTAGAAATATACTGACAGAAGAGAAAAGCTAAAGTAGAACTACATAGTGAAGAAGAATGCTCCACGGAAAGGTTGTGGATTCACATGAATATGTAGATGGGTCTTCTAAGACTCCACAACACATTCCTCATACCTGTATAGCTATACTACTCCTTCCAAAATCTACAAGGCAGCAAATCGAAGATCCAAAAATCAGAGCCCCTATTTTATTGATCGCTCCCCTTGTGCCAAGCATGATGCTTTAGGCATCTCATTTAATCTCAGCAATACTATGACATAGGGACTGCTATCCTCAGGACCTAAGTACAGTAACTAAAAATCAGCATCACACAACTAAATGTCAAAGTTAAGGCCAAAAACAAATATGCTGTAAGAGAGGATTTCTACTTTTTCTCTCTTATTTTTTACTATATTTTAAATACTAATCATTAACACAAACTTTTTCAAGTAAAAAAACTTTATAGTAGTACCTGTTCATTTTAAAAACCAAACATCATAACTCCATAAAGTAGACATTAAACATTTTCTATACTGTCACCCCCTACAGATAATCAGCATTAACTTGTTACAGGTCTTTCCAGATCTTTTCTTAACAGTTGATGTTCCAAGTCAGTACAATTATCTACTTATACTATATTTAAGTAAATGTGAGGTAAAATATAGTAAATGTGAGGTAAAATGTCTACCGATAGATAGTATAAACTGTAAGCAAAAGCAAACTGTTGCCCAAACCTAGGTTAAGTCAAGTTTGGGTTTAACTATACAGAATATTCTAAAAAGCATAGAAACCAAAAGAAAAGAATGAAAGGAGAAGGCAGAAGGATGAAAGCAAGAAAGGGCCAAATAAAGTCTAGCAACCCAATTCAACAGTACAGCCAGTTTGTCACTACCTACCTACTTAAGAGCTGATTCTAACATCTATTTCCACGGTAACTAGGCATTAAGCAAAATATATATATACACCAGACTTTTAGGAAAAGATTCCTTTCTCCTCCACCGGAAAAATGCCTAGTCTGGCAAATTTGAGCAACATAATCTGGAAGTCTGACTCTATGTCAGAAATTTCAGTGTATCAGCCTGTAAAATTATCTTTAAATAGTCATTAACTGATTGGAGGGGGGTGATCTACAAGGAGTAAAATTGATCATCTGCAGACATCATAACCTTAGTTTCTAAAATTATAGTTTCATTTGCCTTCTAATGACATACAATATGCTCAAAACCCAGTAAAATATTTAAAATTCTAAAATGCAATATATAAACAAGAACCTTTTTTTTTAAAGACGAGGTTTCACCATGTTAGCCAGGATGGTCTCGATCTCCTGACCCTCTGATCCGCCTGCCTTGGCCTCCCAAAGTGCTGGGATTACTAGCGTGAGCAACCACACCCAGCCAAACAAGAACTATTTACTGACATCTAGTAACCATCTGGCCACGTGGAAAATTTACAATGGACTTTCACATCTGAACCTTTAAAAATTCATGTAAGTATAAATTAAATTTTAAGTTAAAACATACAACAAAATAAAACTTCTTTAGTTACTGATAGGATATGGGCAGAATAATGATATGTAAATCAGCAGCATCCTTTTTTTCCTTTTTTTTTTCAGCTCACTGAAACCTCCACCTCCCAGGTTCAAGCCTCCCAAATAGCTGGGATTACAGGTGCTTGCTACCACACCTGGCTAATTTTTTTATTTTTAGTAGAGACGGGGTTTCGCCATGCTGGCCAAGTTGGTCTTGAACTCCTGACTTCAAGTTATCTGCCCACCTTGGTCTCCCAAAGTGCTGAGATTACAGGAGTGAGCCACGGTGCCCGGCCACAGATTTTTTTAAATATGCTCTGCATTTTGAAGCCACGTAAATATTTTACATCAAAGAAATTGAAAAGGAAAAAGCACTCCTTAGAAAACAAAACCAAACTGAAGTAAATATTCTATTTTCAACTGCTGACATAAATACACAGAGAATTATTATTTCAAGTATCTTAAGTATTAATATTTACAAAAATTTTATTTTTATTTAAAAAGCATTCTGAGCTTACATCCCTACTGGAATACAGCCTAAGGACAAAAATAAACAGACAAAGGAATCTCCAACTACATAACAATATTGTTATCTCAAAGCTAATATATGTTATATGTATAATATAATGTTAATGTTGTTAGGAACCAAATTTTTTAGCATGAGAGAAAACATGATATAGGCTGAGTGTCATGGTTCATGCCTGTAACCCCACCACCTTGGGAGGCTGAGGCGGTAAATCATTTGAGGTCAGGACTTCGAGACCAGTCTGGCCAACATGGCGAAACCTGGTCTCTAACAATAATACAAAAATTAGCCAGGCATGGTGGCACATGTCTGTAATCCTAGCTATTTGGGAGGCTGAGGCAGGAGAACTGCTTGAACCTAGGAGGCAGAGGTTGCAGCGTGCAGAGATAGCTCCATTGCACTCCAGCCTGGGCGACAATGTAAAACTCCATCTCAATTTAAAAAAAAAAAAAGATACAAATATTAAAGAAGTTACATGGCTGTGTTCACCAAGATGGCATCATAGGCAAAGAGGGAAGCCCCTGCTCTCCCGACGGCAAAGTCAAACCAAAGGCTTTGAAGGCCAAAACAGCAGCGCTGAAAAGCATCTGCAGCCACACAAAAAAGAATTATCTTCACATCACCTACCTAACGACAGCTCAAGCCACTGCTGCTGTTCTAGAGGCAGCCCAAATATCCTTGGAAGAGTGGCCCAGTCCAGGGGAAACAAGTTTGACCACTATGCTATCAAGTTTCCCCCTGACCACTGAGTCAACCATGGAAAAAAAAAAAAACAGGAAGTCAACAACATTCTTGTGTTCATTGTGGACATCAAGGCCAACAAACACCAGATCAAACAGGCTAAGAAAAGCTCTGTGGCAGTGACATGGCCAAGATCAATACCCTGATCAGGACTGATGGAAAGAAGGCACATATTCTACTGGTTCCTGACTATGATAATATTGCCAACAAAACTGGGATCATCTAAACTGAGCCCAGCTGGCTAACTCTAAATAGACATACTTTTCACCCGAAATAAATAAATAATAAAATAAGTTAAATAAAACCTCTGTAATTTTTCATGAATATTGGAAATATCAGTATGAATTCATAATTTATTCTTCTCTCTTTTTTGAGACAGGGTCTCACTCTATCAAAACCAGCAAAACGAGATAGCGGAGAAGTTAAATTTTTACAACCTGCATTTCTAGATTTTAAAGATATTAAATACATGAAATTAAAGTTTTCTTTATAGAAGAATTTCAACTAATAAATGTAGGAGTGATATAATTCAAAAACCACCATTTTGCAATCCTTATATAATGGATCTAGTCAACAATCCTCAGATGCTGCTAAAACCTTTGCGTGAAAGTTGATAAAAACTTTATAAAAGATAGATCAGGCCAACAACATCTAAAACCACTGACCAATTCTAGCAATACTGAAAGTGAACCAACCTAGCATTTATGGGCCTCATGATGGTAAGAAACAAAGAATATAGCACTTCTTATAAAGAATGTTCACCAAAAACAACTCTCCAGAAGTAATGATCAGTTTATAGGAAATTACAGGGGTTAAACCAAACCACAAACATGTAATTAGCCAAACAGAACGTGGGAAATTCTACAGGTTAAATAACACGGTTTCCTCATCAAATAAAGGGCATGAAAGGGGAGGAGATTTAAGAGACCAGTTAGAACTGTATCTTCCATCCGCAATGTGAAGACTTTATTTAGGTCCTAATGTTAACAGTAAAAGACATTTTTGAGACAGGTAAATTTGAACATGTTCTTACTACCAGATGCCATTAAGGAATTAATGTTATTAGTTGTGACAACTGCATGATGTTTGTACTCTGAAAGTCCAAGTGTGTCAGAGACACATACTGAAACACATATGGGTGAAATGGTATCTGGGATTTGCTTTAAAATGCTACATGGTGAGGGAGAGAGGAGAGGAGAGGAGCAGCAGAGTGAAACAGATAATATCAAGATGGCAACATATTGGCAACTGGTAAGGCCAGGCAATGAAAACGTAAAATATCAATGAACTTTATTTTTATATGTTGTAAATTTCCATAGTAAAGTTTTAAAGCTATTATCACCAGCATGTCTGTTACCCTGAAGTATATTGGTCTCTAATCATTTATTTTTACTAGTCTCCAGAATTAACACCACTAAATTTTCCAAAAATTAAAAAATGTTATATTTCAACTCATGTATTTTATCTAAAAATCAATTACTATATCACATTATATCCATATATATGAAAATGACTATCAGCATTATAAAGTCACCGTGCCTAACCACAGTTAAATATTTATTAAGCAGAACTGTATTTACATAGTTATAGCATTTCATTCTACTTCAATTTTATTTGAGATCTTCACTTTACTTAATTAGAACCCCATATCTTTTCATCAACACCTAATCACAGTTAATACTACAATCAGAACAATTTAAGTTCTAACCTAAGGGGCACAGAGATGGGGAAACCAAACCACACTGTTAATGTTTGCCATAAAAGCTGGCTTCAAACCATGCACAGAGGCATTTCATTCATTAAAAACTGCAGTCTTAGCCCAGCACAGTGGCATACACCTGTAATCCTCCTGTAAAGCTACTCAGGAAGTGGAGGCAAGAGGATGGCTTGAACCCGAGTTCCAAGCCAGCCTAGACAACAAAGTGAGACTTCATGTCTTTTATAACAAAAAAAAAAGCAGTCTTATTTTAAGTCTCTCATTGTACTTTCTAGAGCCACCTTAAAGTGTGACCCTAATACAAGTTCACGTATATGAGAAGCTTTTTGGTGTTTTCCTAAGGGATAAACTGTGTTTTTAAAATCATCTGAAGGTTTAATACCTGAAGAAGTGATAAATGCTAAGAGTTCAGCCTAGTCAAAAATTAACACCAGACTCTAATACACCAGGGAGTTACTTACTCATAGAAACAAATGCTTCTTGCCTATCCGTATTTAATGTCATCATTTGAGATGTGAATCCTGGCACTAGCTTTTAAAAGTACAGCAGTTCTCTGGAAAAGAACTCTGGACTATGAGTTCAGAGATCCAAATGAAGGGCTTGGTCTACGCTAGAGTTTGAATTCGTAATTCTTATCCATTGGTGGTTAGCTGCCTGAGCAGTAGTACTATCTTACAAAGGATTCTAAAGCTTCATTTAGAAGCAACCAGTGTTTAAATGTATGATGCAAAGAATACAGAACTAAAAAAGAATGTGGCTTTACTGGGCATCTTTTTATTGTTACAGAAGGAATTTAAGTATTTAGTCCTGTTCTCAAATATACAAATGGGTTGCTGAAACACTGCCCCTCTCCCCCACATGTTACTTTACTCTAGCTCCCCCATAAAAGAAACCCAGAAAAACTACTGGTGGGTAGCAGTACTTCCATTTGCTTTTTCATTCTATCCAGCAACCAGTAAGTGGTATGACTGTTAGAAAAAACGGCTCTAGGCCAGGCATGGTGAGTAATCCCAGCACTTTGGGAGGCTGAGGCAGGCAAACCACTTGAGGTCAGGAGTTTGAGACCAGCCTGGCCAACATGGCAAAACCCATGTCTATCAGAAAAATACAAAATTTAGCCAGGCGTGGTGGCAGGCACCTGTAATCCCAGCTACTCGGGAGGGTAAGGCACAAGAATTGCTTGAACCCAGGAGGCGGAGGCTGCAGTGAGCCGAGATCACGCCACTGCACTCCAGCCTGGGTGACAGAGCGAGACTCTGTTTCAAAAGAACAAAAAAAGAAAACAGACTCTGGAGTCAGAATTGAGTTCAAATCTATGCTCTATAACTTTCTCTGGTCCCCATTTTCCTTATCTGTAAACAGGGAAAATAAAAGTATTCTCACAGTGCTATTATGAAGATTAAATGAAATATCTGTGCTTAGAAGACGACATAACACATACAAACTCGTACTCAATAAACTTTCTTTTTTATTATTACTATATTTAGCCTATTCTACATTAATGATGCCTTGCAAGGAGAAAAAAAGGAACTACAACAATACATTTTTTTAGGTATTCTTTTTTTTTTTTTTTTTAATATAGAGATAGTGTTTCACTATGTTTCCCAGGCTGGTCTTGAACTCCTGGGCTCAATCTCCCACCTCAGCCTCCCAAAGTGCTGGGATTGCAGGCATGAGCCACTGTACCCAGCCAGCATTATTCTTCAATGATAAATGTTTTCTCCTCCCATCATATCCCTATTTTAAATATTTTCAAACGGAAACAAATCTCTAAGGCATTTGACTTAAATTGTTTATGAACAAGTTTCATTCATGGCATTTCCTTAAATATGTACAGACTACATTCTAGATAAATACATACAGACTATGTTCTAGATAGTCTGTACATGTTCTTGATCAAATGAAATAAACAATAAATGGACTATATATATAAAGTTTCATACATAAATATATAAATATCACCAGGAGTAGTGACTCACATCTGTAATCCCAGCACTTCGGGAGGCTGAGGCAGGTGGATCACCTGAGGCTAGGAGTTTGAGACCAGGCTGGTCAATATGGTGAAACTCCATCTCTACTAAAAATATAAAAAGTAGCCAGCATGGTGCCAGGCGCCTATATTCCCAGCTACTCCAGAGGCTGAGGCAGGAGAACTGATTGAAATCCAGAGGCAGAGGTTGCAATGAGCTATGATTGTGCCACTGCACTCCAGCCTGGGCAACAGACAGAGACTCCATCTCAAATAATAATAATAAATGTAATTTTCTTTTTTGAGACAGGGTCTCATTCTGTTGCCGAGGCTAGAACACACCGGCACATAGTTCACTGCAGCTTCTTCGCCCTCCTGGCCTCAAGCAATCCTTCCACCTCAACCACCCAAGTAGCTCAGACCACAGGCATCTGCCACCACGCCTGGCTAATTTTTTTTATTCCTTATTTTTTGTAGAGATGGGGTCTCCTTGTGTCGCTCAGGCTGGTCTCCAATTCCTTGGGTTTCTCCTAGGGTGGGATCCTTCACCTTCTTAAGTGCTAGGATTATAGGCATGTGCCACCACGTCTAGCCCTAACTGTAATTTTAACAACAAAAAAAGTACTTGGCACATGATAGACACAATATCTACTGAATATATAGATATATAGAGGGTATTGTTAAACAAAATAAATTTAAATTATTGGAAAAATCAACTATTTTAAAAGAAAATACATTCAAAGAAAAGTGAAAGAAAAAAATTTATTCTCTGTACATTAAAAAATGCCAATATTCAACAAGAATATATTGCTATTAAAATGAAGACAGCAAAACCTTATCTAAGCAAGAAGAACTTTCTTACAGAAAGTACAAAATCGCAAGCACCATAAACAACTCTGAGCGGAAGCATGGGGAAGAACAGGAGAGAACGGAGACACAGGGTGGACAGCCTCCGAACCCTATGCAGTCCAATCAGGAGCCACCAGTCACATGTGCTACCGAGCACTTCAATATGGCTACTACAGAAAAATTCAATTTGTAATCGTATTTAATTTTAATTAATTTTAACTTTAAAATACTCAAGTCAGTTATTTGAAACCTTGTATGTATGTTTAGAACAACCTGAATAAATGAATCTACTTTTTCTACTGTAAATTTTATGAAATCTAAATACAGAGCAAGTATCTCTGCTGAAAATTTAGTGCCCAAGTGTGGTGGCTCACATCTGTCATCCAAGCACTTTGGGAGGCCAAGGCGGGAGCACTTGAGTCCAGGAGTTTGAGACCAGCCTGGGCAACAAGGCAAAACTCTGTCTCTATAAAAAACACAAAAAATTAGCCAAGTGTGTTGGCACACACCTGTAGTCTTAATTACCTGGAAGGCTGAGGTAGGAGGATCGCCAGATCCCAGAAAGTCAAGGTTGCAGTGAGCTGTGATCATGCCACTGGACTTCAGCCAGGAGGAGTAAGACCCTGTTTTTGTTTTGTTTTGTTTTGTTTCTGAGACAGGGTGGCCTTGCTCTGGTCCAGGCTAGAGTGCAGTGGTGCAATCTCAGCTCACTGCAACCTCCCATCACTTCCTAGGCTCAAGCGATCCTCCCACGTCAGTTCCTGGATTAGCTAGGACCACAGGTGCCTACCACCACGCCTAACTAATTCTTTTATATTTTTAGTAGAATCAGGGTTTCACCATGTTGCCCAGCCTGGTCTCAACCTCCTGGGTTCAAGTGATCTGCCGACCTCAGCTTCCCAAAGTGCTGGTATTACAAGCGTAAGCCACTGTCCCTGACTGACTCTGTCTCAAAAAAAGGGGTTGGGGGGGGGGAGAAAAAAAGGGATAGGAAGGGAAGGAAGGAGGGAGAGAGGGGGGAAGAGGGGTAAAGATGGAGGCGGACGCAGAGGCACGCACGCAATTTAGTATCTAAACTAAGATATGCTATAGGTATAAATATAAACCAGATTTCAAAGATATTGTATGGAAAAAATGTAAAATATCTCAATAATTTTGATATCATTACATGGTGAAATAAGAATGTTTTAGATATGCTGGGTTAAATTAAACATTATTATAATGAATTTCAACACCTGTTTCTTTTTATTTACTTAATACAGCTATTATAAAACTTAAAATTACACATGGCTTGCATTATACTCCTATTGATAACACTGCTCTAAACAGCACATGCTAGCACTGGATTACCTGCCCACTGCTTATCCTTTCTCTTATTTGTCATTCCTAATAACAATAACTGCTGTGGATCACTTAATATATGCCATGCTAAATGCTTTATATGGATTGCCTCATTCGAACCTTCCGAAGTACGAGGTAGGTTTTATCACTGTCCTCATTTCAGACAAGACTAAAAATTAAGCATCACAGAAGGTTATATTATTTGCTTAATGTCACAAGGCAGTAAGTAATAGTGCCACAATTAGAATTCAAACAGTTTGATTTGAAAGTTTACATTCTTAACAAATGAGGCTGTACTATCTTCCACCCAAAATTTATATTCCCGAATTTTATGTTATCTAAAGACACTGCCCCCAAAACAAATATTTTTCAGTGGTTCTAAAGCCATTTCTTTTTTTCAATTAAATACTAGGGGTGAAAAAAAAACAGCAAAAAACAAAGGCTACACAAACTGACTCCAAAAACAAAGATTAGGCTGGAGACAGTAGCTCACTCCTGTAATCCCAGCACTTTGGGAGGTCAAGACAGGAGGATCATTTGAGGCCAGAAGCTGGCAACATAGTGAGATCCCATCTCTACAAAAAATAAGAAACACAAGCGTGGTGGCGTAATGTCAGCTATTTAATACTCGGGAAGCTAAAGTGGGAGGATCACTTGAGCCCAGGAGTTTGAGGCTGCAATGAGCTATTACCATGCCACTGTACTGCAGCCTGCAGAACAATGTAAGACCCTGTCTAAAATATAATACTAAAATGTAAAAAGAACAAAGATTAACCAAAGCTATATGAATTTGACTTCCAAAAATTAGGTATACAGGTTATAAGCACTCTATTTTATCATAATGCAATGCACACTAGCTATATTAAATACATATTCTAAATTATCAGAAATTGGTCATTCGAAGACATTTGGTAAAGCAGTTCATCCCTGACCCTACAATATATTACAGGTATTATTTTTTGGCACATATAAACCAAACATAAGTATTTTACATGAATCATCATATTGAATAGCAAAGCAAGCAACGAAGTAAATGTTATTAGCGACATTTCTCAGATGCTGAAAAATAAAACTCAAAGAAGTAAATTGCCTAGGCCAGGCACAGTGGTTCATGCCTGTAATCACAGCACTTTGGGAGGTTGAGGTGAACAGACTGCTTGAGTCCAGGAGTTTGAGACCAGCAAGGAAACATGGTGAAACCCTGTCTCTACAAAACATTCACCAGGTGTGGTGGCACACACCTGATGTCTCAGCTACTCGGGAGGCTGAGGTGGGAGGATTACTTGAGCCCAGAAGGTGGAGGTTGCAGTGAGCCAAGATCACACTACAGCACTCCAGCCTGGGCAACAGAGGGAGACCCTGTCCCAGAAAAAAAAAAGAAAGAAATGACAACATTAACTTCAAACAACACCATCTGAGCACATACAAAACAATCTTAAGTGTGATTTAAAAGTGCAATTACTCAAGGTCCCTTTTAATTAGTTTCTATAGCAATCGTTTAGAAAGTCGTATTAAACAGAAAAGCTGCCTACTTAAAAAGTAAACTGTATCTTACAGATAAAGACAGATTCAAATCATAAAACAAATTAGAGTTAAGGAGCATTCACCTGTTTTTCCACCATTGTGCTATAAACCATCACTATCCTCATCATGCAAAGGTCTAGAAAGGCTGAATTCTAAACAAACATCTGCCTTTAGAAGAGTCAGGCATTCAAACTGGAGTTTATCAAACCTAGTGGTTACCTTGGAGACTACTCATCACCTCCAGCAACTACCTAGCAGATAAGATCAAGCAGAAAGCATCTGCTAATTAAATGTATTCTATGCATGGTCTGTCTATATTAGCATATAATTTCCATCTTCATAAAATTCCTTTGCGGTAAATAGTAAATATTAATCTCATTTTACAGCGAGGCCTAAAAGGCTAAATCATTTTGCAACACTAAGGAAACTGGTAGGCAGAATGCACACCTCCTCCCCCAAAAATGACCACATTCGAAACTCTAAAACGAGTAAAAATATTATGTTATTTATCAAGGGGAAATTTAAAGTTGCAGATGGAATTAGAGTTGCTAATTAGTTGACCCTCAAAGGGGGAGATTAGCCTGCATTACTGGGTGAGCCCAATGTAAACATGAATACTTACAAGTGAAAGAGGGAGGCAAGAGAGGCAGTGTCAGAGACAAATTTGAAGACACTAGGCTGCTAAAATAGGAGAAAGACCAGAGGCAAAAGAGGAAGTACAGCCTCTAGACACTGGAAAAGGCAAGGAAACCAACTCTCCTCCTAGAGCCTGCAGAAGAAATGCCCAATGAGACTCCCATCAGATCTCTAACTTCCGGATTTGTACAAAACTCCTCCCTCTTGGCACACACATACACACATACGCTTACTCACAACTAACAACTCACACAGTATTTGGTACTTCTAAGTGTTCTGTGTACTAAGAAAAGTAGATATCCAAGTAAAGACATATATTAAATAAGAGGCAGAACAGCATTAATATTAGTAGGAGCTCTGGTTTGGAGTAGTTTAGGTTTAAATCCTCACTATGTCACTTACTAGTGGCATGACCTTAGGTAAGTCACATAATCTCTCTGCCTTAGTTTTTCATCTGTAAAATAAAAATATCTATATGTACCTCTCAGGATATTTAGAGAATTAAAATTTTAAATGGGCCAGGCACAGTGACTCACACCTATAATCCCAGCACTTTGGGAAGACAAGGCAGGAGGATCACTTGAACCTGGGAGTTCAAGATCAGCCTAGGCAACATAGCGAGACCTTGTCTCTACGAAAAAAGTTAAAAATTAGCCAGGCATGGTGGTGGGCACCTGTAGTCCCGGCTACTTAGGAGTCTAAGGTGGAAGGATCACCTGGGCCCAGGAGGTCAAGGTTACAGTGAGCCATGATCACGCTGCTACATTCTTGCCCAGGCAACAGAGCAAGAAATTACCTTCAAATAAGAAAAATATATAAAATGTAAGAAAAGACTGACACATAGTAAATACTAAATAAGCAGTGGCAAAATTATCAAATGATAATAACAAAAACAATGATGATAATAATTATGGTATAAAGAATATGATGACCAGGACAGAGGCTGGTGTGATAAATATGTTAATACTATTTCAGAACACAAGACTGATGACAGTTTGAGATAAATGGGATGTTACTTTAGCAATAAAAGATAAATTCAGCAATTACATGCCTACAAAAAATAGGATTGTGCTAATTACTAAAGTATATGAGGATTAATGATTATTTATTATCACAGACTTACAATATATCGTGTCAAAGCATCTTTTTTTTTTTGAGATGGAGTCTCGCTCTGTTGCCAGGCTGGAGTGCAGTGGCGTGATCTCAGCTCACTGCAACCCCGCCTCCTTGGTTCAAGTGATTCTCTTGCCTCAGCCTCCCGAGTAGCTGGGACTACAGGCACATGCCACCACACCCAGCTAATTTTTGTATTTTTAGTAAAGACAGGGTTTCAACACATTGGCCAGGCTGGTTTTGAACACCTGACCTCAAGTGATCTGCCTGCCTCAACCTTTCAAAGTGCTGGGATTACAGGTGTGAGCCACCACGCCCAGCTGTGTCTATCTTAACATTCCAAATGTAAATACATAATTTTAGCGTTCTGTGTGATCCCTTAAATAAAATCCTGTTGTTTTTTTTTTAAAGACAGAGTCTCTTCCTCTGTTGCTTAGGCTGGAGTGCAGTGGCATGACCTCAGCTCACTACAACCTTCTCCGCCTGAGTTCAAGTGATTCTCATGCCTCAGCTTCCCGAACAGCTGGGATTTCAGTTCGTACCACCACGCCTGGCTAATTTTTTTGTATATCTGATAGAGTCGGGGTTTTGCCATGTTGGGCAGGTTGGTCTCAAACTCCTGGCCTCAAGTGATCTGCTCGCCTCGGCCTCCCAAAGTACTGGGATTACAGGCATTAGACACTGTACCATGCCAAATAAAATCTTTATACAATAGTTGTAAATTACTCGAACCCTCCTTCACTACCTCCATCGATGCAGAAAGACTACAATTGGAATGTTTTTCAACTGTGAGAGAAAAACTTGCACATACAAATTATAGAGAAAAAATTATAATGGGTAGAAGGAAATAGGATTAAACAAAATTAAATCCATATAAGTAAAACGAAAATGTCTGGTTGGGTACAGTGGCTGACATTTGTAATCCCAGTGCTTTGGGAGGCAAAGGAGGGAGAGTCACTTGAGATCAGGAGTTCAAGACCAACATGGGAACATAGTGAGGCCATATCATTACGAAAAAATTAAAAACTTAGCTGAGTGTGGTGCTACATGCCTGTACTCCTAGCTACTCAGGAAGCTGAGGTGGGAAGATCTCTTGAGCCCAAGAGTTCATGGCTACAGTTAAGTATGATCACACTGCTATATTTCAGTCTAAGTGACAGACCTAGACCCTCTTTACAAAAAAAAAGAAAATGTTTCAAATGGACAAAGTAAACTTGCAATTTAAGAGAAGACTGACTGTCCTTAAGAATCTTCAGTCAAAAAAAAAAAAAGAGAGACAGAGAGAGAAGCTACCCAGATTGTAAAAACTTCTTTGAGGGCTGGGCACGGTGGCTCATGCCTGTAATCCCAGCACTTTGGGAGGCTGAGGCGAGTGGATCAACTGACGCTGGGAGTTCAAGACCTGCCTGACCAACATGGTGTCTCTACTGAAAATACAAAAATTAGCTGGACGTGGTGGCGGTCGCCTGTAATCCCAGCTACTGGGGAGGCTGAGGCAGGAGAATCACTAGAACCCAGGAGGCAGAGGTTGCAATGAGCTGAGATTGTGCCAGCTTGCGGGGACAGGGTGAGACTCCATCTCAAAAAGAAAAAAAAAAAACTTTTCTGGGCTAGATAATATTCTATGTCGTCACTTGGTAGAAGAGATAGGGTCTAAACTCAAGGGGTCAAATGACCTTTCGAAGTCTCTTCAGGTTATATGGGCCATAGTGTTTCAAACTCAAAATTACTTGTGGCAATATAACCAGAGTATTCATATTTCTCCTACTTAAAAATATCAACTCTTCAAAGCTTTGTATAAAGCCTCTAATTTTCTAATTTATAATACTAATTTTCTTTTCTTTTAGAGACAGTCTTGCTCTGTTGCGCAGGCTGGAATCCAGTGGTGCAATCACGGCTCACTGCAGCCTAGAGCTCCTGGGCTCCAGCGATCCTCCTGTCCCAGCCTCCCAAGTTGCTGGAAATACAGGTACACACCATATGTCCAGCTTGACACTAATTTTCAAGCTAGCAAAGGTTCTCCCAGAAGAACTAAGTCCACTGTAGTTCATTTTTATGTTTTCTCATATGATTTCTTCTAAATTTTCTTTTTTTTTTTGGAGGGCGATAGAGCGCAGTTGCCCGATCTTGGCTCACTGTAACCTCCTCCTACCGGATTCAGGCAATTCTCCTGTCTCAGCCTGCAGAGTAGCTGGGACCACAGGCGCATGCTACCATGCACAGCTAATTTTAGTATTTTTAGTAGAGACAGGGTTTAGCCACGCTGGCCAGGCTAGTCACGAACTCCTCACTGCAAGTGATCCGCCCACCTCAGCCTCCCAAAGAGCTGGGATTACAAGCATGAGCCACTGTGCCCGGCCTAATTTCTTCTAATTTTTAAGAGAACAGGGAAATTTACATAAAAATATTTCCTACCACGATACAAGTACATTCTAACTTTAAAACTTTTTTCAACAAAGGAAGTAGGCAAAAGGTTTGTAAACTACACTCACTATTCAATAAAGTCATCAAAAAGTCACTAAATGGCAACGACTTTATTACTTGTTTGTAATAACCAGTAGAGAGGCAGCATGGTTCAGTTTACTAACACAAGAACAGGCTCTGTGATCAGTTTAATGTGTGCACCTGTGGGTAAATCACTCAACATCTTTACATCTGCTTCTTCAACCATAAAAAAGGAAAATGCTGCTGATCTGCCTCAAAGGGATGTTATTAGATATAACTAATGACTAGGGAACTTTAAAAACATAGGGCTGAGCAGGGTAGCTCACGCCTGTAATCCCAGTACTTTGGGAGGTCAAGGCAGGCAGATCACAAGGTCAGGAGTTGGAGACCAGCCTGACCAACATGGTGAAACCCCATCTCAACTAAAAATACAAAAATTAGCTGAGCGTGGTGGCGCATGCCTGTAATCCCAGCTACTCAGAAAGCTGAAGCAGCAGAATCGCTTAAACCCGGGAGGCGGAGGTTGCAGTGAGCTGAGATCATGCCACTGCACTCCAGTCGGATGACAGAGCAAGACGCCGTCTAAAAAAACAAAAAAAACATAATGTGCCATATAACTGTAGTGTTAAAGAACTTATAAACTATATATTCTAAAAAAAAACAAAAAAACATAATGTGCCATATAACTGTAGTGTTAAAGAACTCCTTATAAACTTTGAACATCTGCTGGGGACACTTCCTATAGTGATCCATCCTAAAATTAACCTGTTTTTTATTTTGTTTTTGCTGAAAACAGGTCTTGCTCTGTCACCCAGGCTAGAGCACAGTGGCTGCAATTAAAGCTCCACTGCGGCCTTGACATCCGGGGTTCACGCATCCTCCCAGCCTCACATTTCTGAGTAGCTGGAACTACAGTCACAGCCCACCACTCCTGGCTTGTTTTTTTGTTTTTTTTTTTTGAGACAGAGTTTGGCTCTTGTTGCCCAGGCTGGAGTACAATGGCATGATCTTGGCTCACTGCAATCTCTGCCTCTTGGGTTCAAGTGATTCTCCTGCCTCAGCCTCCCAAGTAGCTGGGATTACAGGCATGCACCACCATGCCCAGCTAATTTTGTATTTTCAGTAGAGACAGGGTTTCTCTGTGTTGGTCAGGCTGGTTTCAAACTCCTAACCTCAGGTAATCCACCCGCCTCAGCCTCCCAAAGTGCTGAGATCACAGGCATGAGCCACCGTGCCCGGCCATCCTGGCTATTTTTAAATGTTTTTGTAGTGACAGGGTTTTGCCACATTGTCCATGCTGGTCTCAAACTCCTGGGTTCAAGTAATCCACCCATCTCAGCCTACCAAAGTGCTAGGATTACAAGTGTGAGCCACCGCACCCGGCCCTCAAAATTAACCTGTATAATCAATGCTAACAGGGATCCCAAAGAACAGCATAAACTTTTTTAGAACCAGTCCTATAGCACAGGGATGCTCCCTCACTAATCCTCATAGATTACCATTTAGCAACAATGTCATGCAATAATATTTAATAATTGATAGCTGCAATAATTCATAGGGCAAGAGTTCAAGACCAGCCTGGGCAACATGGTGAGACCCCATCACTACAAAGCACTAAAAAATCAGTCGATGGTGACCCATGCCTGTAGTCCCAGCTACTTGGGAGGCTGAGGTGGGAGGATCGCTTGAGCCCAGGAGGTCAAGGCTACAGCAAGCCGTGATTGTACCATGTACTCTAGCCTGGGTGATAGAGCAAGACCCTATCTCAAAACAACAATAATAATAATAGTAATTCATAGGACTATGAGAAGCTTTGTATATATAATAGGTATTGAGACTATTTGCCACCTACTAGTACTAGGCATCCAAGTAAGTTAAAAATACTTACTGAAAGCCAGCCACAGTGGCTTACACCTGTAATCCCAACACTTTGGGTGGGCGAGGCAGGCGGATCACTTGAGGTCAGGAGTTCAAGACCAGCCTGGCCAACATGGCAAAAACCTGTCTCTACTAAACATACAAAAATTAGCTGGGCATGATCACACCCGACTGTAGCCCCAGCTACTTGGGAGGCAGAGTCATAAGAATCTCTTGAACCCAGGTAGCAGAGGTTGCAATTAGCTGAGATTGCGCCACTGCAATCTAGCCTGGGCAACAGAGCACGACTCTGCCTCAAAAAAAAAAAACCTACTGAATGCTAAACACTACTACATATCTGCAAAACTTAAAAAAACATACCGGTGCCCTACATAAATCATTTGGCTGTAGAAAAAATAACATATTGAATACAAATAAAATCTTACTAAAGCCATCAAAAAGAATGACAGAGACTTGAATAATATATACTGTTATAGGGGAATGTAAAAGAAAATTATGGGACAGGTGCAGTGGTTCACGCCTATAAACCCAACACTTTGGGAGGCTGAGGTGGGCGGATCATGAGGTCAAGAGATCGAGATCCTAGCCAACATGGTGAAACTCTGTCTCTACTAAAAATACAAAAATGAGCTGGGTGTGGTGGCAGGCACCTGCTGTAGTCCCAGCTACTCAGGAGGCTATTCAGGAGAATCGCTTGAACCCAGGAGGAAGAGGTTTCAGTGAGCGGAGATCACACCACTGCACTCCAGCCTGGCAACAGAGCAAGACTCCATCTTAAAAAAAAAAAAAAAAGAAAGTTCTGAACAATATGCATACTATAAGCCCACTCGAATAGAGTTAAACCTAACAAAATTAATAAATACTAATGTCAAATTCATATATGCAAAGAAAAAAAGGCATGGAAGAATATACCCCAAAACTGTTGAAGCAAGCTACCAACAGGAAGACTTTACTGTTCACTGCATACTACTGCGTAATTTTTAATGTTTATAGAAAATCTTTATTGCTTTCATAATAAAAATTTATTAATTTATTTATTTTATTTTTTTTGAGATGGAGTCTTGCTCTGTCGCTCAGGCTGGAGTGCCATGACGCAATCTCAGCTCACTGCAACCTCCGCCTCCC
This sequence comes from Ateles fusciceps, assembly GCA_036589455.1. Classification (NCBI taxonomy): domain Eukaryota; kingdom Metazoa; phylum Chordata; class Mammalia; order Primates; family Atelidae; genus Ateles; species Ateles fusciceps. The sequence goes on from JAZHEH010002229.1 coordinate 5,815,432, forward strand.
AGGTTCAAGCAATGCTCCTGCCTCAGCCTCCCAAGTAGCTAGGATTACAGGCGCCTATCACCATGCCCAGCTAATCTTTTGCATTTTTAGTAGACACAGGATTTCACCGTGTTAGCCAGATGGTCTCGATCTCCAGACCTCATGACCCACCCGCCTTGGCCTCCCAAAGTGCTGGGATTACAGGCATGAGCCACCGACCCAGCCTAAAAATTTCTTTGATTTTGCTAATAGTAGAACTAGTTTAGAAAACTATTTCTCCAAGTTAGAGCAAAGCACAAATAAGTGACTTACTAAATGTCAAAAGCTCTGACTTGCTTTAAAAAAAAAAAAAAAAACATTTTCAGCAAAGGATATTATGATTTAAAAAATATAAATGGGGCTGGGCATGTGGCCTCACACCTGTAAGACTAGCACTTTTAGAGGCCAAGGCGGACGATAACCTAGCTTAGGAGTTTGAGACCACCCTGGGCAACATGATGAAACCCCATCTGTACTAAAATGCAAAAAATTAGCCAACCATGGTGGCACATGCCTGCAGTCCCAGCTACTCGGGAGGCGGAGGCACAAGAATTGCTTGAACCCAGGAGGCGGAGGAGCCGAGATCGCACCACTGCACTACAGCCTGGAAGGCAGAGCAAGACTCTGTTTCCAAAAAAAAAAAAAAAAGAAATGGGTTCTTTGATGAGGTATCCTTATCAAGATAAAACTGGAAATACAGAAACTTGAATTTTTGATATGGAGTCTCATTCTGTCGCCTAGGCTGGGTGCAGTGGCACGATCTCAGCTCACTGCAATTTCCGCTTCCCAGGTTCAAGAGATTCTCCTGCAGCAGCCTCCCCAACAGGTGCACACCATCATGCCTAGCTAATTTTGTATTTTTAGTAGAGATGGGGTTTTACCATGTTGGCCAGGCGGGTCTGGAACTCCTGACCTCAAGTGATCCACCTGCCTCAGCCTCCCAAAGTGCAGGGATTACAGATGTGAGCCACCATGCCTACCTAAATTGAATTTTTTTTAAAATTCTGAAATAGGCATAAGCCAAGCTGCTTGACTTAACTTTGACAGTAATAGTGGCTCCTCTGTCTTCAGGCAGGCTGAGCAGGGCTCCCACACTCATTCACCTTACACCCCTAGGCTGTCCATGGTAGATCAGCTTCAGGTGACTGACTACACCACACCAGAACAGTGTCTTATCAAGAAAAGAAAAAAAAATTTGCTGTACATAAGCAAGGCTATATAGGTAGATGCTTACCCAGAAAAGAAGTATCTCCAAGCCAGGTGCAGTGGCCCATGCCTGTAATCCCAGCACTTTGGGAGTCCACGAAGGGCGGATCATGAGGTCAGCAGTTGGAGACCAGCCTGACCAACATGGTGAAGCCCCGTCTCTACTAAAAACACAAAAATTAGCTGGGCGTGGTGGCACGCAACTGTAATCCCAGCTACTCAGAAGGCTGAGGCAGGAGAATCGCTTGAACCCGGGAGGCGGAAGTTGCAGTGAGCCCAGATTGTGCCACTGCACTCCAGTCTGGGCAACAGAGTGAGACTCCATCTCAAAAATAAAAATAAATAATAATAATAATAATTTAAAAAGTAATAATAATAATTTAAAAAGTATCTCCAGTGGTTCCCCTACTCCAATAACAACTCTCTAGGCTTGGAAGTAAAATTTACTTTTCCCTTAAAAGGAAAGACAGCAGCAAATTAGGAGAGAGAGGTATCATATTTACTAAGAGAAGCTTGTGCATCAGTAAGTACTAGGAAAATAAAGGTTAGAAATGAGAGGAAAGAGTTCTTGGAACAAAGAAATCCGGTTTTCACCTTCCACTAAACATTCTGTTTCTAAGGATTTCAAAAGGACAAACATAACAGATTTAAGTCTTAATCACAAAATTGCAACTTCAAAATTAACTTTTAAAAGACTAAAGTCACTCTATCTCCCTGAAAGCCTACTTAAACTCACAAGAATCTGCACATTCTTTCTATTGAACAAATAATAATGGCTACAATGTACTGAGAACTTACTATGTAGTAAATCCTATTATATTTAGTCACCCCAAACAACCCCATGAGGTAAGCACTGTAAGCATTCCATATTAGATGAGGACATCAGTCTTCTTAGAAAATTTAAGAAAAACTCCCCACAATCTGGTAAGCAGAAGTGGTAATTCAATCCCAAGTAGTCTTGAATCTAAAAGAATCCTCACTCTATCTGCTTATTAAAAAAAAAAAAAAAAAAAAAGACAGGCTTCTACTAATAATATAATTGCCATGTACTAACTGCTCAGAACTATGCCAAGCACAGTGCAAAGCATTTTAAATATGGTATTTCATTTTATATTTACAAAACGTCACAAGGTAGCTATTATTCTTATTCTACAAAAAATGAAACTGATGTTTACTTTCATTTCAAAAACAGTAACTTCACCCAAACCTCTGCAGCCAAGTAAAGGACAGAGAGAGGACTGGAAATAAGAGCGCTGACTTTCCTTAATCATGAAGCTACAATGTTTATTGGGCACTTTGACTAAACAAAGAGTTTTCACAGTCATATTCAAGCAGTATATTAAGAAAGAGGACAAGTATATTTACCAAGAAAAGCTTCTGCATCACTAAGTAGCAGAAAAAGAAAGGTTAGAAATAAGAGCAAATTTCCTGGAACAAAGAAATCTGGTTTACACTTAAATATAACTTATATACAAATTATCTTAAATGACACCTAATTTAATATGCATAACATTTTACTATCAGTAAAATGTTTATAAATACATATTTATATATATTTCAGTATACACATTATTTTGACTATCAATACAAAGTAAATCCTTTCTTTAAATGCTATTTGCTCAAAGGTTTTAGTTTATAATCTTCACTTCTGCTACTGACGTTAAGTGTATTGTTAAAAGTATGATGTTCAACTAAAGTTATCAATGACTATGTTCTCATAAGCAATTATGACCTGAAATCAAGAGGTTATCAATTAGCAGACAGCATTAATATAACCTTTATATAGGATTTCAGATATTCTAGAGTTAAGTCACATTGCTAGAAATTTATCTATAAACTAGGGGAAAATGGCTAAAATGACAAAAGTCTACATACGTGTGTGTGTGTAATATATAAAGTATCTGTCCCATTGTCCAGGCCAGGCTTGGTGGCTCACATCTGTAATCCCAACATTTTGGGAGGCCAAGGTGGGAGGATCACCTGAGCTCAAGAGTTCAAGACCAGCCTGGGCAAGACAGGGAGACCTGTCTCTACCAAAAATGCAAAAACAATTTAGCAAGGCATGGTAGTGTGCACTTGTAGTCTCAGCTGCTTGAAAGGTTGAGGTGGGAGAATCACTTGAGCCCAGGAGTTGGAGGCTGCAGTGAGCTATGATGGTGCCACTGTGCTCCAACCTGGGCTGCACAGCCAGACTCTGTCTCCAAAAAAAATAAAATATCTGCCCCCACTGTACAAGATATAGTGCAAGTAATCTGATACATTTTAATAGTATAAACCTATATGCCAGATTATTATTCTCTTAACTGATGACAGGTAAATTTGTAACTTAAAAATGATATGCCCTATTTTCTTCCTTATAAATCAGTAATAATGGCCCAGAGAATTAGCTGCTTCTACCACCTTACCATCAACACTAACATTAATCTGGAAAGACAATGACATTAGTTACAGGGATGTTGAATTCTATACTTATGTTTAACTGTATCCTAAAGCTAAGTATATCTGGTTACTCATAGATACTATCCTTGCCTTAGATAACCCCGTTAGGGTAAATAACTGAATATGCAAAAGGTAAGAGTAAGCATATATTAACATTTGTAATAAATAGTTTCATAAATAATATCTAATGTGCCATGGTGGTGTTCACTTACAGTTCCAGCTACTAGAGAGGCTGAGGCAGAAGAATCAAGCCTAGGAGTTCGAGACCAGCCTATGCAACATACCAAGACTCGGATCTCATAAATTAATTTAATAATACCCAATTTGCTACAAACTATAATTTCAGATTCCCAGGGTAACCTTAGGAAACTATTTTATGAAATGTTTCCATGCATCAAAGGCTAATTATACATCAAAAAAAAAAAAATTCTTCTTAGGAATTCAAAAAGCTAAACATTTCAAGCAATTCACACTGAGTATCCCTAATCCAAAAATGCAAAAATCGGCCGGGCGCTGTGCTCACACCTGCAATCTCAGCACTTTAGGAGGTCGAGGTGGGTGGATCACCTGAGGGCAGGAGTTCGAGATCAGCCCAGCCAATATGGTAAAACCCCATCTCTACTAAAAAATACAAAAATTAGCTATTGGAGGGGCTGAGGCAGAAGAATCAGTTGAATCTGGGAGGCAGAGGTTGCAGTGAGCCGAGATCACACCACTGCACTCCAGCCTGGGTAACAGAGTGAGACTTCATCTTTAAAAAAAAAACTATATATATACATATACATTTATATACGTAAAACACAAAAAAATCAGAAATGCTACAAAAAATCGAAACCTTTTGAGTGCTCACATAACATCAAAGGGAAATGCTCACCAGAATATTTTGGACTTTCAGATTTGGGATGTTCAATTCCTAAGTATATAAATGCAAATATTCCAAAATCTGAAAAAAATCGCAAATATTACTGGTCCCAAGCATTTCAGGTAAGTGTTACTCAACCTAATTAAGCATTTCACCTAAATGTTAACATTTCAGAAACAACAAAAACTTTCTTCTGATTCTGCAATTATTTAAGCAAAAATAAATTAGAAAACAAAATGAACAGTGACTACTTGATTCCTTTTTCTTTAATGGTAAAAGTAGAAGAATGTACAAACAACTATCCCTATTAAAAAGATTAGCAGCAGATCAGTCAACAGATGATACCACAGAGCTGTGGTTTTATTTATTTATTTATTTATTTTTGAGACGGTCTTACTCTATCACTCAGGCTGGAGTGCAGCGGTGCAATCTTGGCTCACAGCAACCTTTGCCTTCCGGGTTTAAGCAATTCTCCTGCCTCAGCCTCCCGAGTAGCTAGGATTACAGGTGCCTGCCACCGCACCCGGCTAATTTTTGTGTTTTTAGTAGAGAAGGGGTTTCACCATGTTAGCCAGGCTGGTCTTGTATTGCTGACCTCAGGTGATCCACCTGCCTCAACCTCCCAAAGTGCAGGGATTACAGGCTTGAGCCATCACGCACGGCCAGAGCTGTGTTTCTTAACATTTGTATTGTGGGTTCCATCAAGAATCTGATGAAAGGCCAGGTGCTGTGGCTCAAGCCTGTAATCCCTGCACTTTGGGAGGACGAGGTGGGCGGATAACGATGTCAGGAGATCAAGACCATCCTGGCCAAAATGGTGAAACCCTGTCTGCACTACTAATAAAAACAAAACTAGTCGGGTATGGTGGCGTGTGCCTGTAGACCCAGCTACTCGGGAGGCTGAGGCAGGAGAATCCCTTGAACCCGGGAGGTGAAGGCTGCAGTGAGCTGAGATCACACCACTGCACTCCAGCCTGGCAACAGAGTGAGACTCCGTCTCAAAAAAAAAAAAACAATAAAATAAAAAAAAGAATCTGATGAAAGCTATGGCTCCTTTCCTCTGAAGCCTACACTTGGACTTTCTGAGTAATATATGAGACAGTGTTAATTAAGGAAAGGGGAAACTATGCTCAGAGTAAGGCAAGTGTTGTTTTAAAACTTTTCCCTTTTTGACTCTTTCATTATGTCATTTGCTTCTATTAACCAGCCTAAAATATGACCCAGTATGGCAATGTGAACATAAATACTGGTTTGTCTATGCTGACTTAATAGATCTACTTTTCATTTTCTAGTAATCTGCTGATATACTTCCATAAACTCATTTTTTCTTCCCCAAACCTGAATGCTGTCTCCAATTTTAGAATGAAAATGATCAGATTTCTAAAAGCACATTATTTTCTATAGAAATCTTAAATGTCAGAGTTTCCTGTGCTCCTAAGAGATCCACAGAGCCAGGAATTTCTATCTGTTTTGTTCCCTGATATATTCTAACTGGCTAGAACAGAGGCCAACACATAGTAAGTATTCAATAAATATTGAATTATTTTTTTTAAATGTTCGACTCCTTGGTGGCCACTTGCCACAACACAAAATACATGAAGTTAAACACTCAGCACTCTACAGGTTATCACACAGGTAATATTAGTACCCTAAAAACGGAAAGGTCCACACCCAGGACCCAAGAGAATTAAAAATACATGTTCACAAGAAAACTTATATACAAATGCTCATAGCAGCATTATTCACAATAAGCAAAGAGCAGAAATAACCCACATGTCCTCCAAATAAGTAGAGTGACAAGATATGGTATCTTCATAAGATGGAGTATTATTCAGCAATAAAAAGAAGCATAGTATTAACACTTGCTCTTTTTTTTTTTTTGAAACGGAGTCTCATTCTTGTCCCCCAGGCTGGAGTGCAGTGATGCAAATCTCAGCTTACTGCAACCTCTGCCTCCTGGGTTCAAGCAATTCTCTGCCTCAGCCTCTTGTGGTTGGAATTACAGGAGCCCGCCACCACACCTATTTAATTTTTGTATTTTTGGGGTTTCACCATCTTGGCCAGGCTGGTCTTGAACTCCTGATCTTGTGGTCCACCTGCCATGCCTCCTAAAGTGCTGGGATTACAGGCATGAGCCGCCGCACCCAGCCAATACGTGTTACTTCTTTCACTTATGAGAAGTAAAAGAAATCAGATGCAAAAGGCCACATGTGTATTATAGGATTCCATTTATAGAAAATGTCCAGAATACACAAATCCTTACAGACAAAGTAAAAGCCAGGCTCAGTGTCTCAAGCCTGTAATCCCAGCACTTTGGGGGCTAGCATAAAAGGATGACTTGAGCTCAGGAGTTCCAGACCAGCCTAGGAAACATAGTGAGACCTCGCCACTACAAAAAAATTCAAAAATTTGTTGGGCATGGTGGCGCACACCCGTAATCCCATCTACTTGGGAATCGGAGGCAGGAAGATCGCTTGAACCCACGAGGTCGAGGATGTAGTGAACTATGGTCACGCCACTGCACGGCGCACACCCGTAATCCCATCTACTTGGGAATCGGAGGCAGGAAGATCGCTTGAACCCACGAGGTCGAGGATGTAGTGAACTATGGTCACGCCACTGCACCCCAGCCTGGGTGACAGAATCAGGTATCTTCTCAAAAAAAAAAAAAAAAAAAGAAAAGAAAAGAAAATTTAGATTAGTTATTACTTATTAGAGGGATAGAGGAAAGGGAGAACAGTGAATGACTGCTAATGGGTAATAAGTTTCTTTCTGGGAATTTGGAAATGTTCTGGAGTTAAACAGGAGTGATGGATAGCTGGGGATACTAGCATATGCCTGTAGTCTCAGTTACTAAGGAAGTTGAGGGGGGAGAAGATCACTTGAGCCAAAGAGTTCAAGGCCAGCCTACGTAACACAGAAAGGCTCTAAAAAACAAACACAAAAAATTTAACAATAAAAAATTTTTCAAAAGATAGTATTTGATGGATTCACAAGCTTGTGAAAATACGAGAAATTTATGAACACTTTAAAAGGGTGAATTTGGTGAGGTGCACTGGCTCATGCCTGTAATTCCTACACTTTGGGAGGCCAAGAGAAGAGGATCATTTGAGCACAGGAGTTCAAGACCAGCCTGGGCAACACAGTGAGACCTCCACAAAAAATTTAAAAATTCTGGTCCCAGCTACCTGGCAGGTTGAAGCAGGATCACGTGAGCCCACTGAAGACCCAAGGCTGCAGTGAGCTGTGACTGTGCCACTGCACTCTTACCTGGGCAACAGACTGAGGCCATGCCTCAAAAAAAATAAATAAAACGGTAAATTTTATGGCATGCGAATTATATCTCGTTTTTTAAAATTGAAAACAAAAACAAATGAAAGGACTGCTCAACTCAATGTTCACTGCTCACTAATATGGGAAGGCTAAGAGTTGACAATCCCTTCATGGTCATACTCAGTTCCAATAATCCCATCTACCAACTAATCACAACAAAAATACTTTTTTAAAAGGAGGGAGGGGTCGGGCACAGTGGTTTACGCCTGTAATCCCAACACTCTGGAAGGCCACAGCAGGCGGATCACAAAGTCAGGAGTTTGAGACCAGCATAGCTAACACGGTGAAACCCCATTTCTACTAAAAATACAAAAAATTAGCTAGGCATGATGGTGCACGCCTGTAATCCCAGCTACTCGGGGGGCTGAGGCAGGAGAACTGCTTGAACCCAGGAGGCGAAGGTTGCAGTGAGCTGAGATCGCGCCATTGCACTCCAGTTTGGGCAATAAGATTGAAACTCCATCTCAAAAAAAAAAGAAAATAAAAGGCCCTCTATTATCACCTAAAGTAACCCACCCTCTGACACTCTAACCTCTTATTCTGATTCTGTATGATTTCCCTTCATAGCACTTACTACTAATTTTTTTCTTAGTGTGTGTCCACCATAGTAGAAAGTAAATTCCATGAGGTTAAGAACCTTGTTCTATTCACTGCTGCATCCTCAAAACCCAGAACAATGTCTGACACAAGGAAGGTACACAACGTGTTCAATGACTGAATTCACTGGCTGTCTTGGCAAAAACACATTCTTCAGAGACATATGTACTCATCTAGTATTTTTTTTAATTACAGTAACAAAGATTTAGCAATTTGGACAGAAAACAAGTATTTTACAAGATTACCTGTTCATCAAAAGGACCACAAATTTATAGCACAAAATTTGCCATATTATGAATCTTAAATCTCTTCAAATATCATAGTTACGAGGTTAACATTTACACCAGATTAACCAAGCTTCTGACTTCACCCTACCTACCCTCTCACTGTTACATCTTAACTAGCATGTCCAATGACAGAATGCTTCAAACGACAGTAACATCTACCTAATTTCCTAAGACAAAAACCTCCGTCTTCCTCCTACCCCAGGACAAGTTACTAGGTCCTAAATTCTACTTCTTAAAGTCTCAGATCTGTCATCTCTGTTCCCCTCCCACTACATTAGTTCAGGCCCTTATTCATTTTCTACTTGGACTTCTTATTTGGATTTCCATTCTTATATTCAGCTCTCCCCCTTTTTTGCAGTGGCCTGATCTCAGCTCACTGCAACCTCCACCTCCTGGTTCAAGCAGTTCTCATGTCTCAGCCTCCCAAGTAGCTGGAATTACAGGCATGCACCACCATGCTCAGTTAATTTTACATTTTTAGTAGAGACAGGGTTTTACCATGTTGGTCAGACTGGTCTCAAACTCTTGACCTCAGGTGATCCGCCCACCTAGGCCTCCCAAAACGCTTGGATAACATGCCTAAGCCACCACACCTGGCCTCAGCACTCCCTTTTTTAGGTGACAGAGTCTTGCTCTGTCACCCAGGCTGGAGTACAGTGACACGATCTTGGCTCACCGCAACCTCCGCCTCCCGGGTTCAAGCGATTCTCTTGCCTCTGCCTCCTAAGTAGCTGGGACTATAGGCGCATGCCACCACATCCTGCTAATTTTTTTATTTTTAGTAGAGACAGGGTTTTACCATATTGGTCAGGCTGGTCTTGAACACCTGACCTCGTGATCCACCCACCCCAGCCTCCCAAAGTGCTGGGATTACAGGTGTGAGCCACTGCCGCGCCAACGCTCCCTTTTGATGTATTCACTATAGTACTACCAAAGTGATTACGATGCAAATTCGGTATCACTACTCCTTAAATTTTCAGGCCAGGTGCGGTGGTTCACACTCGTAATCCCAGCACTTTAGGAGGCCGAGTCGGGTGGATCACCTGAGCTCTGGAGTTCAAGACTAGTCTGGCCAACATGGTGAAACCCCATCTCTACTAAAAACACAAAAATTAGCCAGGTTGGTGGCGGACGCCTATAATCCCAGCTACTCAGGAGGCCGAGGCAGAAGAATCGCTTGAACCCAGGAGGCGGATATTGCGCCATTGCACTCCACCCTGGGCAACAAGAGCAAGACTTCATCTTAAAAAAAAAAAAAAACAACTTTCAATGGTTCCATATAGTTTTCAAAGGAGTTTCCCCTCCTTGTCACCCAGGCTGGAGTGCAATGGCATGATCTCGGCTCACTATAACCTCCACCTCCCATGTTCAAGCAACTCTTCTGCCTCAGCCTCCCTGACAGCTGGGATTACAGGTGTGTGGCACCATGCCCTGCTAATTTTGTATTTTTAGTAGAGATGAGGTTTCACCCTCTTGTCCAGGTTGGTCTAGAACTCAGGTAATCCACCTGCCTCAGCCTCCCAAAGTGTTGGGATTACAGGCATGAGCCACCACGCCCAGCCAAGAAAATTTTCAACTTACAGCTTCCAGATAACTTGACCTTGTTTTGTTCATTTTCCAGTATGTTATCCTCTATCTGAAAAACTCTCTTCTTCCCGTCTTTGCCTAGCAAAAGCCTTCACATTCAGCTTAGATGTCAACTCCACCAGAAAACCTTCCATAGCTCTCTGATTTAGATGTCCTCTTCTATCCTCCCATAGCATTTCCTACCATTATTTTATGTTGAAATACTCTTATAAATCAATATGCTGACTTTTGCTTTATTTATCTGCATCTTCTACTACATTGTGAGCTCCTCAAAGGCAGGTCGGATACCTTACCCACCTTCATTCCGTATTACCTTACACATGGAAGAGGCTGTTGTTAAATGAATGATTTATGAAGGAGGGATGGGACAGAAGGAAGAGGAGGAAGGAAGAAATGATACAGGGAAGGAAAAAAGGGGAAAGAGGCGAAGGAACTGACAAGAGTGGATAGGGGAGAGAAAGAAAGGTAGAAGGGGGGAGAGCGGGAGAACATGTGCACACACACAGGGCATTAAAAGAGGGAATTTGTAAACAATCCATTATTTTCATGTGGCAAAAGCCAGTCATTATCGGAGAAAGAAAAGCATATCTGAAAAAGTCAATCTATGCAGATTCTAAGTATAACCATCCTTGTTTTTTTTTTCCTGAGATGGAGTCTCCCTGTCACCCAAGCTAGAGTGCAGTGGTGCCATCTTAACTCACAGCAACTTCCACCTCCTGGGTCCAATCGATCCTCCTTCCTCAGCCTCCTAAGTAGCTGGGAATACAGGCATGCACCATCATCCCCAGCTAATTTTTTTGCACTTTTAGTAGAGACAGGGTTTCACCATTTTGGCCAGGCTGCTCTCAAACTCCTGACCTCAAGTGATCTGCCTGCCTCAGCCTCCCAAAGTGCTGGGATTACAAGCATGAGCCACCGTGCCCAGCAAGGTATAACTATCTAAATCACTCATCCTCTAAAGATTCTGGTATGTCCAGCCCATTTTAATTGAAAATTTACTGCTACGTAACGAGAGGTGTTGATAACATGTACAATATAGACGGATAAAAAAAAAATTTTTTTTTTAAAGTAAAATATCAACCTGACATGTAAGTCTTGGAATTATTTACAAACTTAAACAAGCTACTATCTTGTGATAATGTAGTACCACTGATTTTTATTTTACCTATTTATTTATTTACTTTTTTTTTTTTTTTTGAAACAGAGTTTCACTTTTTTCATCCAGGCTGGAGTGCAGTGGCGTGATCGCAGCTCACTGCAACCTCTGCCTCCTGGGTTCAAGTGATTCTCCTACCTCTGCCTTCTGAGTAGCTGGGATTACAGGCGTGTAATGCCCAGCTAATTCTGTATTTTTAGTTGAGAAGGGGTTTCACCATGTTAGCCAGGCTGGTCTTGAACTCCCGACCTCAGGTGATCCTCCCGACTTGGCCTCCCAAAATGCTGTGACTACAGGCATGAGTGACCACACCCAGCCGGTACCACTGATTTTTAAAAGTCTATCAAGTGGGCCAGGCGTGGTGGCTCATGCCTATAAGCCAAGCACTTTGGAGGCCAAGGCGGGTGGATCACCTGAGGTCGGGAGTTCAAGACCAGCGTGACCAACATGGTGAAACCTCGTCTTTATGAAAAAAAAAAAAAAGTCTATCCAGTGCATGAAAAATAAATTCAACTTAACACCAACATCATGATCTATATTACAGCACAATTTCCTTTTGTATTATAAATCATATTCCTCAAAAACACACTGGAAAAATATTACAAGATAGCATGTATTAGTCAGTAATGGGAATGTATTTATTTACATAAATTCTTAAACTTAGTACACAGGAAAATTGCTAAAACATGTAACACTTAAAATAGCATTTTTTTTGAAACTTTAAAACAACTAAAAAGTATTACTACATAGTCTTTCAATCACCTCAATAAACTGTCAGTTAATAAAACTTATAGATCTGTTGTTAATACAACAGACAATTCAAACTTAAAAGCTTGCTACTAAGTACAAATATGTTTGGTAAAATCCAATAAATGGCATAAAAGCTTTCATAGCTCAATGATCATCTTAATACAGAAATTACAGCAGCACAGTGACTCTCCCTGTAATCCTAGCACTTTGGGAGGCTCAGGTGGGCGAATCACTTGAGCCTAGGAGTCCGATACCAGCCTGGGAAACATGACAAAACTTCATCTCTACAAAAAATACAAAAATTAGTCAGATGTGCCTTTAGTCCCAGCTACTCAGGAGGCTGAGGTGGGAGGATCATTTGAGCCCAGGAGGCGGACGTTACAGATCCCACCAGCCAGGGCAAAACAGTGAGAGACTCCGTTTCAAAAAGAAAATGAAAAAGAAAGAAAGAAATTGGGAAACACAGAAAAAGAAAGAAAAGTTAAGCCTAATATAATCAACATTAAATAAATTCTGAATTGCAATTTTTCCTAAAGCAAAATACAAATTACAAGAAGCTTCTCATCTTTTATCACACAAGAAATAAACTTTAAGAAACAAGCTAAGTTTTTAGTACTAATGATTACTAGCAGATTCTCTAAGAGAAGATTTGCTATACTTATAATAACAGGAAGTTCTTATACAAAGTTAGAAATTTATTTTAGTAACTCTTTTTTTCTTTTAACATTAAAAGTACCTTTTTAAAAAGGCAGTAAGAATGGAAATGCTGAGCAATTAAAATTAGTAGTTCTAAAATGATACCAAAAAATTTGCATTTGGCTAGTATTACCAGGAAACTTTTAGGCTAAAGTTTCCAACATACTTTCATTTTTTTAAACAGACTAGTTAAAAAAAAAAAAGGAAATGAAAAGAAGAAAACAAATTCTAATCTCAAAGACTTTCAACTTAACTACATTTCTTTTAACCAAACATTTGCAGAGCACCTAAGAAGTGACAGGCACTACAACACTGGGACCTGTGCCAGATTATATTTGCTCCAAACTAAACCTTTTACTTATTCAGCTTCTGAACTTATTCTATATTATTCAACCCAAAACTTTTCTTAAGAAATTCTCATCCAACACCAAGGTGCATGTATGAGTTACCTAATAAATGCACTTTTCACTGTTTTACACAGGTCCCGAGAGTTATAGCTAGGATCTGTGACTAATAAAAGGGATTCATTCCTGAAACACCACTATGCTGTTTTCATTTACATGAAAGTGAGATAGGAATAAACTGTTTCAGGTAGTTTGCAGAATCTCAAACTCAAAAAGAGAAAACCTTAAAAAAACTGGACTAAACTTAATTACTGTGTATAGTAGATCAAGATTTAAGTAGCCACGGCTTTTTCTTTCTTCTATAAACACAAGTATTACAAATCTTAATTTAGACACAGTAGTGTCAAAGCAGTCTTGATTCTGAGGACAAGTGAAATATTTTTTAAATAGTTCAAAGGAACTGTCGAAAGTAGACAACCTTTATATTTTAACATGCTCTCTGTTGCACTTCTACACTTGTGAATACACTCTACTTTTCAAGCACTTCTGAATTTGCAATGGATGAAAAAAATATAAGCTAGTGTCTAAGTTCCACCAGTTGAATCTACACTTTTCAAAAATCTAAGGTTTTATTCTAGCATGTGCTAAAAAAAAAAAAAAAAGACAACATTCATATACATAGTCTCTAAAGTAACAAAAAAAAATACCTGTACTTTTATCGTTATCATTTCTTCCAACAATTAAGCAAGTTGTTTGATCCTATTCTCCACTCAGTTAACATGTTTACACCTAAGAGGAAGCTGGCCATCAGTTTTCCACACATCACAATGCAACAGAGCCTCTAACTTATTTGCAGACCAACCAGATCAATAAAGAAAAATAAACTCTATAACCCCACGTCCTTGGGAAATGCAAGAAACAACTGCTATCTCCGAACTGTGAAAACATCACCAAAATTCTCTTTTAAAATCTTTCAATTAAGATTATTTTTGTGACTAGTCAAAGAGTTTTCTGCTAAAATTTTACAGTACTGTTTACACAATAAATGAGATTTTCTTTCCTCAGTGTAACTGATAGTACCACAATACAGTTCAGTTTCTAGAGTCAGATTACCTGACCTGTTTTTATTTTACCTTTTAAAACACTTTAATTCATACCGTTATTCTTCTCATTCCCTACAAAAAGAGGCGTTCAATATGGGAGAACCATCGTCAGTTGAGATAACCTATAACTGCCTCCAACTCCACAGCAAAGCCCTCAAGCTGACCCCGATGTCTTTCTGGGGGAAGGGCTCGGTCACCAAGCCACCAAACACACCTTCCTCTGCAAAACTCGGAAGCCCCACACGACGACCTCGTCCAAACCCCCTACTTCCTGAATTCGATAACCCCAGAGATTGGTTTTCTGCAGGCAATCTTACCTTCATGATGACTCTGGGACCGAGATATCCTCTAAAACACCAGGTTCACCTGCACCTGGAGGGGAAACAAAAGACACCCAGTCAACACCACAGGCACCCCTCTGCACTGGCGGAGGCGGAGGGGAAGGAACCCTTTCAACCCGAACCCCGAAGAAAGAGCCGCACCAGGACGCCAGCCCCGAACCATCACACGCCGACTCGGGGCTCCCTCTGGCCCCGCCATCCCCGCAAACCCAGCCACCTACACAGCTCGGCAGCTTCCCGTCCCCATTGTCGAGACCCGACGGAGTTTCCCGTCTACGACAATGACGCCATTTCTGTCAGAGAAGAAACTCACAACAAGCCCGGCGTCCGGCGCAAGGCCAGCCGCTCTCCCCCGAGGGCCTCGGCGCCCGCCCGAGCGAGTCCGCGCCCCGACGGGCCGAGTCGGAGCGGGAGGCCAGCCGGGGGCCGCCGAGGGGCCAGAAGGGCCTGTGGGCCGCGGGCAGGACCGGCCCGCCGCAGAGCCTCTGCCCACGTCCCGTTCAGGGCGCAGACCCGACAAGTGGGAGCGGGATCAACATCTGGCCCCGCCGCGGGGACAACGTGAGGGCCCAGGGCCCCGAAGGCGGCACGGCCCCTACCCTGCCCGGGCCCCCCACCGCGGCCGCTAAACCGCTGAGTGTGCGGCCGCCCAGCCAGGGGGCGGCTCGGACACGGCGACTGCGAGGGGTGGGGGCTCCCGGGAGGCCGAGGCCCCGTGAAATACGGGCGCCGCAGGGACCACCACCGCGATCTTCCTCCGCTCCTCGGCTGGGCCCAGCGACTCCCAAAAGGACCCCCCTTAGGACACCACGAAAGCCTCAGATAATGTCCCTACCTTCCTCGGAGGCGAGATCTGACCCTGGCACGTCCAGAGTCCCCTCTCCCCCCTCCCTCCCCCCCCCAAAACCAGCAGGCCCGGGGGAGAGATGGGGGAAGAAGGGCGGCGGGTCCAGCGGCGGCTGAGGCAGAGGCTCCGGCTCCTCCTCCTCCCGCGGCGGCGACTGGTACCTTTGTTTGGCGGCCGCTCCGGCTCCCTGGTTGGGGGGAGGGGGACAACAAAAAATCCCTCCCGGACTGGAGGTCCGGGCCCCCAATCGCGCTGCCCTCCAAAGGACGGCGACGATGGACCCTCTGCAGCTCCCTCCGGGCAAAGGTCCAGGCGGTGGCCGTGGCGGCGGCAAGCTGAAGCTCAAGAGTCTCCCCTCCGCTCCGGCAACCGAGCTCCTCACTCCGGACTCGACTGACGGGCAAACATCGCTTCCCCCGCAACTCGAGGTCCCCCCCCCGCCTCCTTTCTCCCCTCCCCTAGATTTTTTCCCCCTCCCCCTACCTCTTTCCCGGATGGCCTCTTAGACGACCTCGGATTGGTTAAAGTTCTTTAGACCCCACCTATACACTGTTCCTATTGGTCCCTGGATACAAAACAACGACGCCATTTTCCCACCAGTTCTATGGAAACAGAAAGTTACGCCTCAAAGCTTCCTGGGAAATGGAGTCCAGTCTCTTGGGCCAACGCGCAAATACTCGTCCACGAGAACTGCAAAACCCGCAATGCCCCGCGCCTGAGTGGGACCGAAGGGGGGACGTGAAAAGGGCGGGGCAACAGAGCAGAGGGGAGGCGGCAACGACGCCCTGCGCAGTGTGACCGGGATGGCGCATTTTCTTGCACCGAGTAATGCGGTGTCGCTGGCGGCAGAGGAGGGTGGAGAGTTCTGTGGTGAAGTAGTGGGAGTGATTCATGTAGGCAACGGGAAGAGCCTATCTCCACACTATAAAGTAGGAAGTTGATGTCGGGGGCTGCTACTCCCGGACCGGCGGCGTCAAAGTCGTGATATCATCGTTGAACCGTGAGCGGCAGTGGCGGCGGCCGGGGGGAGCCCGGATGGGAAGGAGGGCGGGGGAGGCTGGGAGGCGGGGCGGAGAGGAAAGAAAGAAAGGAGGGTGAGGACCCGGATGCTGAACCGGATTGTGTGTGAATTTTCCATCCCCTCGTTTGAGGCGGGGTGGAGGAAGGGGGTGGCCAAGTGGGGCGGAAGGGGGCATCTGAGCGAGGAGGAAGCAGAAGCCTCACCGTTTCTCCCCGCTCCGGGCTCTGGGCTAGCACTGTAGATGTTTGCAGCTTTCTGCCAAGCGGCTGTGGAAAATCAGCGTCGAAGTGATTTAGGTTCACTGCTTATATCAGGCAGCCTTTTTCAGATCCATCGCTCTCTCCCGGAGTTTGAGTGGAAGGATTCAGTATTCGCTTCACATTTGTATGTCTCTGTTTAGCCATTCTAAAGCCAGGCCCTTCTCTTTACAAAGAAAAACCATTTGTATGGGATGTTCACTTTTTATACGCAAGGTTGTGTTGTCTGGTTTCATCGTCTAATGCGTTAGAAGGCGCTTTCATTTCTTCACGGATGTTGAGCGCCGACCATGTGGAAACACTGGGGTTGCCTCTGCCTTCGCAGAGTTGCGCCAGGCGAGACGGACAGACGCTGAACAAAACAATGAAATTACCGCAGTAACAGTGCCACAGAGTAGAGTTCCGCGGTGATAGGAGAATGTGAACTAGGGAATTTGGCTTATTTAGGGAAGGATGGGAAGGCTTTCTTGAGCAAGTGAGGATCGAGCTGAGAGCTGAAGGGCTAGCAGGAGTTAACTAAGGAAAGAGAAAAGGAAAAGACATTCCGGACAAAAAGACGAATTTGTCGGAAAGACTTGTGGCCGAAGGGGGTATTTCCAGTATGAAGAACTGACCCTGGAGAGGTGGGGTCGGGGGGAGTGTGAAAGCTTATAGGCTTTGCAAAGGAGTTTTGTTTTGTCCTAGTAGCAGTGGTATATCTTCCAAGGAATCTCAGTCAGAAGGGAGAGATGACTCAGATTGCAATGTCATTCCTGGCTGAAGAGTAGAGGAAGCGGAAAAAAGAGTTAAAGAGGCAAATGCAGGGAGCCGGAGGAGGAGGCTATTGCAGTAGTAGTTCACATGGTGAAAAGAATGAAGTGTTTGTATTAATCTTTATGGAGTCACTCTTTGAACAAATTTCTGGCAGCTTTTTAATTTTGAAAGTGAGAAGTTTCAGACTCTCACTGAGGTATTCTGTAGTTTGTTCACTCTAAAAGGAAACTAACAGAGTTCATGTAACATACACTATTGCCTCTTTACATTCAAGTTTAGTACATGATAGCTGAAATTTCCAGCTGTGATAAATTGGGAAATCCTTTGACTTAAAAGAAAAACAAAGGCGGGTAAGAGTGGGTAGAATTCAGGGCCTCGGCCTCCCGGGAGCCCCCACCCGTCGCAGTCGCCGTGTCCGAGTCGCCCCCTGGCTGGGCGGCCCGCACAGTCAGCGGTTTAGTGCCATAGTGGGTAGAGTCCCTCAGACTCTTGAGAAGACACAAGGCAAATTGGTTGTTGATACCTAGAAAAATTGAGGTTATGTTTTCATACCACTGAAAATACTTGTATATAAACATCCTCTGGGAAAGGAAATTGACTTAAGTTAGTATTCTTAAACATCTCTAAGTGAGCAAAGGAAATAATACTTTTTTCAAAAAAAGCATAATTAGTGTTTTAAGTTGAAAAATAACGTCAACCACAAAGCTCTAAGAATTGAAACAGATTACCTCTGATTTCTATGCAACAGGTACACCTGTTAGAGATCCCGACAAAAAAGGGAATTCTGAAAGTGGATCTCATTGATTTTTAAGTTCAGTCAAATGTGTTGTGGAGGCTGTGAGAAAAGATACAAACATGATTGTTGCTCCCAACCTAGTTGAGAAAAGATAGGTACTAATATTTAAATAGAGAAGTATATGAGATGCTTTTTTAATTCTACCTTTAATGGTGTTCAGTAATCTTTTACCTAAGCCATTATTCTTCCTGCTTTGCATCTTCTTTCTTTAATCCCTGATAATAAGGTACCATGTTAGAGATCAAGTTGTATAGGTATTTTGATTATTTTGTTTATTTGATTCTTTATGAGCCTTTTTTTCCTTGTGATGTGTTTGGTATTAATTGCTAGTCAAGGTGGTTGTAGAAATTTTTCTTATGGGATGTTTCTCTTTGAATTCATGTTAAAATGATTTCTTTTGGTGGAGTGCTGATTTTTATGATTGTTTCATGTAGATACTCAAGAACAGACTACAAACAATATGCTTTTCCATCCTGAAGAGTAACCTCAACTCTACACCAGTTTCATGCTTTAATTTTCATTTGTAACCTGCCTTCAATAAAGAGTTAAGCTAGTGGAATTTATGTCTTAGCTTATTATAACACAAACATGAATATTTGTCTGCTTGCCATTGAAGGGTAAAGATACTCCATAGCTGAGGATCTTAATCTGAGGTGCACGTAAAGGATTCAGGGACTACATGATCCCTGAGAAGTTATATGTAAGTCTTGGCTATGCATACATTCATGTTGGAGCGTATTAGCACATATACAGGCTTTTTTTTTTTTTTTTTAACTAGATTCATAGCTTTCATCATATTCGCAAAAGGTTCCTGTGACCCATAAGATGGTTTACACTATGGGGAAGCATCAAAGTTCTTGCACCATTGATAGTTATATGCGTGTGTTATTGTTTCAGCCATCCATTAGGTGCCTACCAACTGCCTAACAATGCATACATAATGTAGAAGTTTTATTCTTTTCTCCTGTTGCCATATTACATATCTCATTCCACAGCAGAAAAACAACTACATGACAGAGACAATGTGGTTCAAACCGTTTTACCCTTGTATTCATTGACCGCTACAAAACAGGAACATTAAATTCCTGATTGTCACCAGATTAGGTAGTCTCAGCACTTCTACACTCATAATTGTGCTGGAAAAGTGGAATGCTAGCACTAATAATTAGATTTTGGTTTGGGGGGTTTTATTTGTTTATTTTTACTTGTATAAATTTATGGGGTGCAAGTATAGTTCTATCACATGCATAGTAGTGAAGTCAGGACTTTTAGGGTCCTTCTCACCCTTTGGATCTCCATTGTCCATCATTCCAGACTCTATGTCCATGTATACGTATTATTTAGCTCCCATTTATAAGTGAGAAGATGTACTATTTGTCTTTCTATGTCTGACTTGTTACTAAGGTAAGGGCTCTCCATCCATTTTCCTGCAAATGACATGATTTCACTTTTTTTATTGGCTGAGTAACAATTCATTGTATTATACCACATTTTCTTTATTCAGTCATCTGCTGATGGACACTTAGGTTGATTTCATATCTTTGCTGTTGTGAATAGTGCTGCAGTAAACACACAAGTGCAAGATGTTGTAAGATTTACTTTTGTGGCACGTTGTCGGTATTTACTCAGGATCTTCAGATTTGCTTGGCTGCATGTGTAGGAATCAGCGTGTTTGTTTACTGAAATATGTGCAAAGTCTTTTGTGAATTGATTTATAATATAAATCCAAAAAAGTCAGATTCTGCTAAGTATATTTTACATTTTTTTAATTTAATGCCAGCAAGAAGTTACAGTACTAGAATTGCCTTACCCCCTGAGAGTGTCAATGATGAGACCGTAGAACCAAGTGACTGGGCTATAACAGATGAGTTTTATTACTTAACATTATGAAGTACTAGGGCAAATTTAGAAATCGAAGAACACTGGTGAATCCCCGTCTCTACTAAAATACAAAAATTAGCTGGGCATGGTGGCAAGCACCTGTCATCCCAGCTAGTCAGGAGGCTTGCAGGAGAATTGCTTGAACCCAGGAGGCAGAGGTTGCAGTGAGCCAAGATCGCACCCCTGCACTCCAGCCTCGCCAACAGAGCAAGACTCCGTCTCAAAAAAAAAAAAAAAAAAAAAGAAAAGAAAGAACACATCCTCACTGTTAGTAGTAGCCCACACCCCCTTAGTTGTGTTGTAGTCTGTTACCATGTAAGCAGCCTACTTCCAGTTCCCCTAACATTCTCAAGCAGCTGTATCAGAATCATTCAAGATGCATGTTAAAATTGAAGATTTCTAAGTCTCTGGCCCAGACTTAGTGAGTCAGAAAAAAAGGACCTTTGAGTAATCAGAATAACACAAAGTACATGAACTCATCTGTATTTTCTTCATTCAAAAAAGTGGCCCTCACTCAAGCAAATATATTCTTAATGCTTTATCTTCTAGCATACTGAGATAACTTTCTGAAGTGCCTTCCAATTCCAAAATTCAATGATCTGCAAATCATTGAACAGCCCTAACCACGAACTGCCATTAGATGCCATACTACATTTAGCCTTTTTGTTGTATCTGCAGTGAAGCCAAAAGTTGGTTAGAAGCGGGCTCATGATCCTAGAGACTAAGTCATAGTCCCAAGAAGCAAAAGAAAGAGGACAAAAGTAATAAACTTATGAAAATGTGCCAAAGATGCTAGAGCAATTAGAAAAAGATTCCTAATATGAGGACAAGTAAAAATAGAAATAGATATTTACAAAGAAACAAAGTAGAGATTCTGCAGTACAGGGAGATCCTGGGAAGACCATGAGTGATATTCTAGGAAATATTGAAATAAGGCAGATTTCAGTATAAAGGGGAATATGTTTAATAAATGTAATTGCATTTGAGTTAATGCATATATTAAATCAGAATTTCTGAAATGGATTGATTGTAGAGAAACTACTAGGGAGAAGGAGAGAATCCTTTTAAGTTTTAAATACATAAAACATACTCATCTTAATGCTCATTTAAAAAAGGATATGTTTACTCATTAGTGTAATCAGTTAAATATAGAGGTATCTTTCCAATTCTTTGGATTTGTTTTGACATTTGCCATCAACAAAATAAATCTTTTCGTGGTTGATTAAAATAGAGAAGGCTTAATATAAGTTAGGTGACTCAGAAAACAACTTAAAAACCAAGAGAACACTTTGACCAATGTAATCACTTGCATGAAGAATTTTCTTTTCTTTTTTTTTTAAAAGATGGGGTTTCACCATGTTGGTCAGGCTGGTCTTGAACTCCCGACCTCAGGTGATCTGCCCGCCGTGGCCTCCAAAGTGCTTGGATTACAGACTTGAGCCACCATGCCCGACCGAATGAAGAATTTTCTAATTGAGATACAATTTACATGCCACCCATTTGAAGTGTACATTTCAGCAGTTTTTAATATATACACAGGGTTATGCAACCATCACCACAATTTAATTTTGTAACATTTTGATCCCCCCAAAAAGAAACCCTGTACTCCTTAGCAATTAGTCACTATTCCTAGCCACTAATCTACTTTGTGTCTCTGTAGATAGCCTGTTCTGACCATTTCATATAAATGGAATCATACAATATGTAGGCTTCTTTCACTTAACATGTTTCAAAGGCTTCATACATGTAGAATCTTTTTTTTTGTGGGTTTTTTTTTTTTGTTTTTTCGAGTCTTGCTTTGTCGCCCAGCGTGGAGTGCAGTGACACAATCTTGGCTCACTGCAACCTCTGCCTCCTGGGTTCCAGCAGTTCTCCTCCCTCAGCCTCCCAAGTAGCTGGGACTACAGGTGCACACCACAATGCCTGGCTAATTTTTGTATTTTTAGTAGAGATGGGGTTTCACCATGCTGGCCAGGCTGGTCTCGAACTCCTGACCTCGCTATCCACGCACCTCGCCCTCCCAAAGTGCTGGGATTACAGGCGTGAGCCACCACGGCTGGCAATAGAATATTCTTTTTAAACCAAACTGGATGTCCGTCTTTTCACAAACACCTTGAAATACAAATTCCTTTGCAGTTTGACACTCAAAGATGATTAGTTTCATGTGATCTTTGTGTTTCTCCTTTTTGACAGATTAGCTTTGAAATTTAAATCCAATGGAGAAGACTCAAGAAACAGTCCAAAGAATTCTTCTAGAACCCTATAAATACTTACTTCAGTTACCAGGTAATACTTCAGTTGTAGTCAATCTAGGGTCATTTTCATACAATAGTGGTCATTCAAATGTTAGCAAATGGAAAAGGTTAGACTTGCTAGGTGTTGAGATTTTCTATTTAAGGGGGATACATATGAGAAAAATGATCTGTAGAACTTTATAATTTTTCATTATTAAAAGGTAATTTTTGCCAGGTGCAGTGATGTACACCTGTTGTCACATCTACTCAGGAGACTGAGGCAGGAGGATGGCTTGAGCCCAGGAGTTTAAGGCTGTAGTGCACGATGATCACACCTGTGAATAGCCACTGCACTCCAGCTCAGGCAACATAGTGAGACCCCGTCTCTTAAAAAGAAAGGTAATTTTTGAAGGCACCCTTTAGAAAATACCCAATTATTTAACATACCTTAAAAAATAAAAATACTTAAAACATTTTGGTATCTCATTGGAGGTTTTATTCTTTATGGATATTACGCGTTCAAATCCCCCACTGTTTAGATGTTAGAGGAAGTTATGCAACTTTGTTTAACAATAGAACACTTTACTTACCATCTATGTTCAAGTTTACCTTCTATGTCTGTTTTCCAGTATCTCTCACATACACCGCATTTCTTATACTACTAGTTCCTTTGAGAGCCAAATAATAATGTGACTAAAATCACAGTATTTGGAAGCATAGCCTACCTTTTTTTTTTTTTTTTTTTGGAGACAGAATCTTGCTTTGTCACCCAGGCTGGAGTGCAATGGCACGGTCTTGGCTCACCACAACCTCCGCCTCCCGGGTTCAAGTGATTCTCCTGCCTCAGCCTCCCAAGTAGCTGGGACTACAGGCGCCCACCACCATGCCTGGCTAATTTTTGTATTTTCAGTAGAGACGGGGTTTCATGATTTTGGCCAGGCTGGTCTCAAACTACTGACTTTGTGATCCGCCCGCCTCTGCCTCCCAAAGTGCTGGGATTACAGGCATGAGACAGTGCACCCAGCTGCATAGCCCACTTTATTCCTGTATAAGGGTGTGTCACCTGGACGTGGCTTCCTACCTCATGTGTATATGTGTTTTTGTTTTATTTTGCTTTTTTAAAAACTTGTATGGAAATGATAAGCAAAAACTCGTGAATATAATACACAGGGGTTCTTGTAATAAAAAATAATTTATAAACCAATTACGTATAACTTAGGATATTAGTTCTCATAGAAATAATATAGTCCAGGTGTGATGGTCCACACCTGTATTCCTAGCACTTTGAGAGGCTAAGGCAAGATTGCTTGAGACCAAAAGTTTGAGACCACCTTGGGCAACATAACAAGTCCCCCCTCTCAATTTTAAACATTTTTAAAAAGCACTTTGAGAGGCTAAGGCAAGATTGCTTGAGACCAAAAGTTTGAGACCACCTTGGGCAACATAACAAGTCCCCCCTCTCAATTTTAAACATTTTTAAAAAAGAAGAAATAATATAAAAGTTGGTAAATTATTTGACAAGCATAAAAACCTATTTAGCCCATAATGTGACTAAACTCTAATAACGCTCTCAATCGAGTCTCAATAGACATGTTTTAATTTCTGTGCTAAAGTACACGCCTTTCTTTATGATCACACTTCTATGGTAATGTGCGCATTTCTGTTCTTCTTGAGCCTGGCAAGGATAAAAGCCAAAAGAATGCTAGCTCCTGTGTCGTTTTTATTTTGGCAGACCCTAATAGAGACTCGCCTGCTAATGTCGGTGCGTCAAAAGGATGAAGGAAAGACAGAAATGGAGAAAAGGATTTTCTGGAATTAGTAAAGAAAATGATTTTTACTTTTAGATTCTTCACTCTTGCTGTCATCTTATGCTTATGTTTATTTATTTGCCCTAGTGCAGGGCCCTAGATGAGGTGAAGGGTGGGATTAGGGAGAGATGAAGTTGGCAGTGGAAGAAGGGCTCCAAAAGAGAGACAGTAATGTTTAAAGAGGAAGCAGTAATCTTTTAATCTTGAGAGATCTCTGTGATTAGCCTCAGTGTTGGAAATTATCGGGAAACTTACCCAGGCAAGGTGGCTCATGCCTGTAATCCCAGCACTTTGGGAGACCAAGGTGGGCAGATGGCTTAACCTCAGGAGTTCGAGACCAGCCTGGGCAACATGGCAAAACCCTGTCTCTACTAAAAATGCAAAAAATTAGCCAGGCATGATGACACGAGCCTGTAGTCCCAGCTACCTGGGGGAACTGAAGTGGAATGATCACCTGAACCTGCGAGGTTGAGGCTGCAATAATAAGCCAAGATGCACCACTGCATTCCAACCTGGGTGACAGAGGGAGACCCTGTTTCAAAACAACAACAACAAAAAAAACTGGGAAATTAAAAGTATCAGGCTAACACTAGCATGTCATCAGAGGGGGAAAAATATTAAAACTGTAGTACCTCACAAGCCATGTATGTACTGTTTTCTATATAACATTAAGAAGTAAGATGAGACTCCACATTGAGGCTCTGTTTTTCATCTTCAAAAAATGTGTTTAAGTGATATAGGTCAGGTGCAGTGGCTCACACCCCATCACTTTGGGAGGCCAGGTGGGGCAGATTGCTTTTGAACTTAGGAGTGTGAGACAAGCCTGGGCAACATGGCGAAACCCTGCCTTTACAAAAAATAAATAAAAATGAAATCAGCCAGGCATGGTGGCTTGTAGTCCCAGCTATTTCGGGAGGCTTTAGCCTAGGAGATCAAGGCTGCAGTGAGCTGTGATTGTGCCACTGCACCCCAGCATGGGTGACAGAGCGAGACCCTGTCTCAAAAATAATAGCCCGGGTGCAGTGGCTCACACCTGTAATCCCAGCCCTTTGGGAGGCCAAGGCAGGTGGATGACTTGAGGTCAGGAGTTTGAGACCAGCTTGGCAAAAACCCCCGTCTCTATTAAAAATACAAAAAATTGGCCAGGCGAAATGGCTCCCACTTGTAATCCCTACACTTTGGGAGGCCAAGGCGGGTGGATCACCTGAGGGCAGGAGTTCAAGACCAGCCTGGCCAACATGGTAAAACCCCCATCTCTACTAAAAATACAAAAAAATTAGCTGGGCAAGGTGGTGTGTGCCTGTAATCCCAGCTACTCAGGAGGATGAACCCAGGAGGCGGAGCTTGCAGTGAGCCACTATCATACCACTGCACTCCAGCCTGGGCAACAGAGTAAGACTCTGTCTCAAATAAATAAATAAGACTCTGCCATAAATAAATAAATAAATAAGACTGTCTCAAATAAGACTCTGTCTCAAATAAATAAGCAAACTAGCTTCCTTTTCAAATAAAAGGAATAAATTAGGTCATAATTCTAAAAGCCTATCCTACTTTAAAATTGTTTATTCAAGTTCACATGAAAAGAGTGGACTAGTAAGCAACTGAAGTGCTTTAGAATCTCCCGTGCCTGCCCTAATTTTAGAAAGTTGAGCACTTTATGATACAGTTTTCAGAGTGGTTGAGAATTGAGTGTTGAACAATGCAAGGGAAGCTGTGCAGTAGGTAATGGATTGATGGGGCTGGATTTAGCAAGTCTGATCAATTTAAAGGCAGTTTTTGAATGTGTTTCTTGTAGTTAAAATACTCATTGTCGCATTTTATTTTTAAATTGCAGGTAAACAAGTGAGAACCAAACTTTCACAGGCATTTAATCATTGGCTGAAAGTTCCAGAGGACAAGCTACAGGTATTAGGCAACTCTAATCTCATTACCCCCAAGAAATTAATAGCTGTCACATAAAATACTCCTAGTTCTTGATTGAATTTAGTGATCATGCAAGGTATTATTTTGTATTGAGGTTGCTAAATATTTATTAGTTGTGAAAATTAACACACCTGAGACTTTAATAATCTATTAATTAAACTGATAATGTAAGTTTTGAATAGTTCAAATAAGTGAGATTTTCAATTCTTTTTAGATTATTATTGAAGTGACAGAAATGTTGCATAATGCCAGTTTACTCATCGATGATATTGAAGACAACTCAAAACTCCGACGTGGCTTTCCAGTGGCCCACAGCATCTATGGAATCCCATCTGTCATCAATTCTGCCAATTATGTATATTTCCTGGGTTTGGAGAAAGTCTTAACCCTTGATCACCCAGATGCAGTGAAGCTTTTTACCTGCCAACTTTTGGAACTCCATCAGGGACAAGGCCTAGATATTTACTGGAGGGGATAATTACACTTGTCCCACTGAAGAAGAATATAAAGCTATGGTGCTGCAGAAAACAGGTGGACTGTTTGGATTAGCAGTAGGTCTCATGCAGTTGTTCTCTGATTACAAAGAAGATTTAAAACCGCTACTTAATACACTTGGGCTCTTTTTCCAAATTAGGGATGATTATGCTAATCTACACTCCAAAGAATATAGTGAAAACAAAAGTTTTTGTGAAGATCTAACAGAGGGAAAGTTTTCATTTCCTACTATTCATGCTATTTGGTCGAGGCCTGAAAGCACCCAGGTGCAGAATATCTTGCGCCAGAGAACAGAAAACATAGATATTAAAAAGTACTGTGTACATTATCTTGAGGATGTAGGCTCTTTTGAGTACACTCGTAATACTCTTAAAGAGCTTGAATCTAAAGCCTATAAACAGATTGATGCACGTGGTGGGAACCCCGAGCTAGTAGCCCTAATAAAGCACTTAAGTAAGATGTTCAGAGAAGAAAATGAATAATGTTAAGCCATTCTGGATTGGGCCTCATAGCTTATTTTAGTTAATCATTTTTTTGTCTTTTAGCCTATCACCTTTTAAAAATGTTGGTCCAAGCTGTTATTCCCCAAAAACTGAGTAAATAGGTAAATAGGGGTGATGCAAGTGATTCTGTTTCAATTTAGAAAAACCTCTGTACAGATAATCAAAAGTCGGAAGAATCAAAAGAAGCCACACTTACGTAGGTCTCATTTGAACATCATAATGACAGTGGGAGGACATTGTCACCAACTCTGCCCTACTGCCATGAATGTTGTGTTTATTCTGTCAATAAAAAAGACTCGCTTCCAGGAATTTTTATCTATATACTTTCTAACTGTACTATCTGGGCAGTTCCAAGCCAGTTTCTTTTAGCTAGCTGGTCCAAAGACCTCAGATTTCTTTTTTTTGCTAAACACTGCTGCTAAGAATATCTCACTGTCCTCCCTGGAAACCCCCTTACTGAAGTTTTCTGTGAAAAGACTGATAATGATAAACAGCACTCCCGTCCGTTTTCTTACATTTTCCTTTTTTCCTTCCTCTCCACCCGACAGATTTTGCTTTTTAACCAGGGTGTCTTTGCTTGATGAAATTCACATGCTAGTTTTAATTCTTTTTTTTCTCCCTTGTAATACAATATTTGTGTGCCCCAGACTGGTTAATATCTGGGTACAGTATTGCCTGTCCAATTGGGAAGCAGAAAAAGAGGGGTATTTCAGAAGGGAGCCTTTGAACCTTATTATATTTCCCCACTATTGATAGTGACAATCTTAAAAGGATTGTTTTCTTACCTCAAGTACAAAAGCATGGGAAAATGCTCTTTTCCTTCCCACCCACATCACTACCCCCCTTGAAGATAATAGGTGCTAGAATGGAAAAGGAGTAGGCATCTTTTATCTCCCTGATTAAATGAAAGAAAGTGTTAGCCTGAGAGTGCCTGACTAAAAGTAACCAAAAGCGTATTATCAAGCACTACTTAGCTTTTTAGTGCCTTAACCCTGACCCTGTTACCCATGTATAATTTCTAGACCCCAGCCACTGAAGTTATCTGTGGCCCAAGAGGCAGGACACACACACAAAAAAGATACTGATTTCAATATATAAATAGTTGATATCCCAAAATAAAAGTTTATGTTTCCCTTAGCAGTATATTTTGCTACAGAAGGAGCAGCATTGAGAAAGAAAAAAATTAACAAAAGAAACATATTTTGCTTGGTTGGTTCTATAGTATGTTATTTAGGATCTATTTACCATATACTTGTATGAGAAATCCCCACCCAAGCATTCAACATAAATCTTTGAAAAGTTGGGTGCTGTTTTTATTAACTTTTAAAATAGTTTAAATCTCCCATTTTAATAGTTATAAGCCCCTTAAAATCATGGATATTGATGTTGTATGGAAATTTGAACTTTATGAACCCCTACTTTTAAAAAACATTTTTTAAAATCTGACTGTAGTAACAAAATATCTACCTTTTAAGTATAAAAATTGCTTAAGTAGATTTGTTCCTTGGCTGTCAAATTAATTTTGACATGACGCTCTTCATTATTCGTTTGTCATTTTTATCTTGCCTTTGTCAGTGACAGAAATGCTTGGCATTGAATTGGGGGCATTTTTTTTTTGAGACGGAGTTTCACTTTTGTTGCCCAGGCTGGAGTGCAATGGCGTGATCTCATCACTCCAACATCTATCCGCCGCTCGGATTCAAGCGATTTTTCTGCCTCAGTTTCCCGAGTAGCTGGGATTACAGATGCCTGCCACAACACCTAGCAAATTTTTTTTGTATTGTTAGTAGAGACGGGGTTTCACCACATTGGCCAGGCTGTTGTCGAACTCCTGACCTGAGGTGATCCACCCGCCTCGGCCTCCCAAAATGCTGGGATTACAGGCATGAGCCACCACGCCCAGCGTCTTAATAGATTTTCTAATGTTTTTACGAAAACACATTTATGTTTGATAACAAAAATGAAAGTATAATAATTTTTTACATTTGTTCAATTTATTGAACCCTGAAACTTAGCCAATTAAGGTTCGAAAAGCTCTGTGAATAGAAAGTGAACTGGCCTGGCATGGTGGCTCACACCTGTAATCCCAGCACTTTGAGAGGACGAGGCAGGCGGATTACAGGGTCAGGAGTTCAAGACCAGCCTGGCCAATATAATGAAACCCTGTATCTACTAAAAATACGAAAATTAGCCAGGTGTGGTGGCGAGCACCTGTAGTCCCAGCTACTCAGGAAGCTGAGGCAGAAGAATCGCTTGAACCCAGGAGGCCGAGTTTGCAGTGAGCTGAGGTTGGGCCACTGCACTCCAGCCTGAGCTACAGAGTGAGACTCTTGTCTAAAAAAAAAGGTGAACCAAAATAAAATTGTAGGATTTAGGCCAGACGCAGTGGCTCACGCCTGTGATCCCAAGACTTTGGGAGGCCGAGGTGGGTAAATCACTTGAGGTCAGGACTTCAAGACCAACCTGGCCAACATAGTGAAACCTCATCTCTACAAAAACAAAAATTAGCGGGGCATGGTGGTACATACCTGTAATTCCAGCTACTCTGGAGGCTGAGACATAAGAATCACGTGAACCCAGAAGGCGAAGGTTACAGTGAGCCGAGATGCCACTGTACTCCTCCAGCCTGGGAAACAGAGAGAGACTCAATCTCAAAAATAAATAAGGCCAGGCACAGTGGCTCACACCTGTAATCCCAGCACTTTGGGAGGCCAAGGCAGGCAGATCACAAGGTCAGGAAATCAAGACCATCCTGGCTAACAGTGAAACCCCGTCTTTACTAAAAATACAAAAATTGTAGTCCCAGGTGCTTGGGAGGCTGAGGCAGGAGAATTGCTTGAACCCAGGAGGTGGAGGTTGCAGTGAGCCGAGTCACGCCACTGAACTCCAGCCTGGGTGACAGAGCAAGACTCCGTCTCAAAAAAAAAAAAAAATTTTAGCATTCTATAAATGCAATAGCATTAAAGGTAAAGTATATAAAATTTAAGACAGTTATACCAATTAGGAAAAAATCTGAATATAAACTCTGATAGTTCAGAGGAAGCGAAGAGAGGATTCAGCACCATGAGAGTGTCGTTAATATTGGAGGAAATTCTCAATTTATTGAAACTGGAAGTCACCTATGAGTATCAATGAGGAAGTTGGAAGAATTTGATGCAGTTTCCTGTGTTACATCATGGTTCCAATAGGAATATATTATTTAGCTAGTGACTGCTGCAGCCAACCAAAGATGACACCAATAATTCCCAGCTGGATTGGAATGTCATAGCATATATGGACAATTCATGTTGCCTGACTTATTGGATCTGTTCTTTCAGCCCATCTTGCACATAACTGCCAGATTAATATTATTGCTTTTATGTTGTATACTTCTGTTCAAAAATCCTTAATAGGCAACTTTAGCTTCAGAGTCAAAGCTCTCTCTAGTCTGCTTCCCATCTTATCTCCCACCATTCCGTAATAGTCTTTATTTCACCTAACCCTATCTATTCATTCTTAAGATATCCAGCCAGCCACAGTGGCTCGAGCCTGTAATCCCAGCACTTTGGGAGACCGAGGCAGATCACTGGAGGCCAGGAGTTCAAGACCAGCCTAGGCAACATGGCGAAACCTCATCTCTACAAAAAACAGAAATAAAAAAATCAGCAGGTTGCTCCTGCCTGTGCCTATCAGGTGGATCACTTGAGATCAGGAGTTTGAGACCAGCCTGGCCAACATGGCAAAACCCCATCTCTACTAAAAATACAAAAATTAGCCAAGTGTGGTGGCGCATGCCTATAGTCCCAGCTACTCAGGAGGCTGAGGCAGGAGAATCACTTGAACCCAGGAGGTGGAGGTTGCAGTGAGCTGAGATTGTGCCACTACATTCCAGCCTGAGCAATGGAGTGAGACTCTGTCTCAAAAAAAAAAAAATACACCCTACAAGTTCTCATATTCATGCCTGTGTTCATAATATGTCTGAAATGTTTCCCCAGCCACTCATTAAATATGTTGTATCTCTAACTTAAAGTTGTAATTTCTTGCTGAAAACATCTCCAAATCAAAATGTCTGTAATAGGCGGAGCACGGTGGCTCATACCTGTAATCCCAGCACTTTGGGAGGCCGAGGTGGGTGGATCACGAGATCAGGAGTTCAAGACCAGCCTGGCCAAGATGGTGAAACCCTGTTCTACTAAAAATCAAAAATTAGCCAGGCATGGAGGCACACATCTGTAGTTGAGCTACTCCAGAGGCTGAGGCAGGAGAATTGCTTGAACCCCAGAGACAGAGGTTGCAGTGAGCTATGATTACGGCACTGCACTCTAGCCTGGGCAACAGAATGATGAGACTCCGTCTCAAAAAAAAAAGTCTGTAATAAATAACATGTAACTAAAACAAACTAATCCCCTTTAGCCTGATAGAAAATGAGTAAGAGAATGATCTTAGCTAAGGATTTAATAGAGACCTTACAAAGCAAAACTTAAATATGGCCTTTGGTTAACTAAAGTTCTTCAAACACTATGACTGACTCAATACAAGGTCTTTTTGTTATGCCTTACAAACCCATTGCACTCTGATGTTGAGGTGCTGACTTCATAGTAAGGCAGCTGGAAAACATCTCTTTATTTTATTTTATTTTTTTAATTTTTTTTTTTTTAAAGACAAGGTTTCACTATGTGGGTGTCGCTGGTCTTGAACTCCCGACCTCAGGTGATCCGCCCGCCTTGGCCTCCAAAGTGCTTGGATTACAGGCGTGAGCCACCAGGCCTGGCCGAAAACATCTCTTTAACATGGATTCATGGCAGTATTTTTCCACTTTGAATAATATAGCACATCCTTTAAAAGAAAAACAATATTCTTGGACCTCTACTGTTGAACTAGATTATTTTTTGTTTTACTTAATATATAAGAAGTATAGGCTGGGCATGGTGGCTCACGTCTGTAATCTAAGCACTTTGGAGGCCAAGGTGGGCGGATCACCTGAGGTCGGAAGTATGAGACCAGCCTGACCAACATGGAGAAACCCCATCTCTACTAAAAATAGCCAAGTGTGGTGGCACACACCTGTAATCCCAACTACCCTGGAGGCTAAGGCACAAGAATGGCTTGAACCCAGGAGATGAAGATCACACCACTGCACTCTAGCCTGGGCAACACGGTGAGCCTCTGTCCCAAAATAAATAAATAATTAAACCTGCCAATGGCTTCTATGACCCAGAGATGAGATGCCCCTGGCCACCTCTTAAATCTCCTAGAAGGCTGGGTGTGGTTGCTTATGCCTGTAATCCCAGCACTTTGGGAGCCTGAGGCGGGTGGATCACCTGAGGTTGGGAGTTTGAGGCCAGCCTGACCAACTTGGAGAAACCCTGTCTCTACTAAAAATACAAAATTATCTGGGCGTGGTGGCACATGCCTGCAATCCCAGCTACTCGGGAAGCTGAGGCAGGAGAATTGCTTGAACCGGGAGGCAGAGATTGCAGTGAGCCGAGATAGCACCATTACACTCCAGTCTGGGCAACAAGAGTGAAACTCTGTCTCAAAAAAAGAAACACAAAAAAAATTTCTGGAATACAGACCACTAATTGCTGAATGCAGTGGAGATAAAGCCACAGCTAAGATTATCTAGAGAAGTTTTGCTGACAAGGGATACAACAGATTCAGCAGAAACATGTGGTAGGCAGAATAATGACCCCTAAAGATGTCTACATTCCAATCTCCAGAACCTGGGAATAGAAGGTGTTAGGTTATATGGTTAAGACGAATTCAGGCTGCAGGAGACAAGGTTTCTAATCACATAATCTAAAAATTGAGAGGCCACACATAGGAGTTTACAACTGCAATACCAGCACTTTGGGAGGCCAAAGTGGGAGGATTGAGGCCAGAGTGGGAGGATTGAGGCCAGAGTGGGAGGATTGAGGCCAGGAGTTCAAGACCAGCCCTGGCAACACAGCAAGACCCCTGCTCTACAAAAAATAAAAAATTAGCCAAGCGTGGTGGCGTGTGCCTGTGGTCCCAGATATTGGTGGGAGGATCACTTTAGCCCAGGAGGTTGAGGCTACAGTGAGCCATGATCATGCCACTGCACTCCAGCCTACATAACAAAGCAAGACCCTGTCTTTAAAAAAAAAAAAAAAGACCAGGCATGGTGGCTAATGCCTGTAATCCCAGCACTTTGGGAGGCTGAGGTGGGCGGATCACAAGGTCAGGAGTTTGAGACCACCCTGACCAATATGGTGAAACCCTGTCTCTACTAAAATACAAAAATTAGCTGGGCGTGGTGGCAGGCTCCTGTAGTCCCAGCTACTCAGGAGGCTGAGGCAGGAGAATTGCTTGAATCCGGGTGGCGGAGGTTGCAGTGAACCAAGATCACGCCATTGCACTCCAGCCTAGGCAACAAACAAAACTCCATCTCAAAAAAAAAAAAAAAAAAAGAGGCCCGCTATGGCTGGGTGTGGTGGCTCACACCTGCAATCCCAGCACTTTGGGAGGCCAGGGCCAGCCAATCACTTTGAGCTCAGGAATTCGAAACCAGCCTGGTCAACACACCGAAAACGCATCTCTGCTAAAAATACAAAAATTAGGCGTGCTGGCAGAGGCCTGTAATCCCAGCTACTCAGGAGGCTGAGGCAGGAGAATCGCTTGAACCTGGGAAGCGGAGGTTGCAGTGAGCCAAGATTGCACCACTGCACTCCAGCCTGGGCAACAGAGTGAGACTCGGACTCCAGAACAAAAATAAAAAAGAATGCAGAAGAGGTTTGGGTTGTAGTGAGCTGAACTCCTGTGTTTGTGATCAAGGAGGTTACAGCAAACAGGTGAGAGTTCAGAAGATTTTCAGGGGCTGAGGTAAGGTGGAGGAAGCCACAGCTTCCAGACTTTAGATGCAAAAATGAAGGGTGATAGGGTTTGGATATTTGTTCCCTCCAAATCTTATGTTGAAATGTAATCCCCCGGGTTGGAGGTAGAGCCTAGTGGGAGTGATTCTGTCATAGGGGTAGATCCCTCATTAATAGTTTGACATGATCCTCTTGGTGGTAAGTTAGTTCTCCCTCAGTCAGTTCATGGCAGATCCAGTTATTTAAAAGCATGTGGCACCACCTCCCCACTAGCTTCTGCTCTGGCTCTTGCCGTGTGACACGCCTGCTCCCACTTTGCCCTCCGCCCATAATCGTAAGCTTGCTGAGGCCCTCACCAGAGGCATATGCCAGCACCATGCTCTGTGTACTGTCCAGAACCATGAGCCAATTAAATCTCTTTTCTTTATAAATTACCCAGCCTTAAGTATTTATTTTATTTTTATTTTTTATTTTTTTGAGATGGAGTCTTGCTCAGTCACCTAGGCTGGAGTGCAGTGGTATGATTTCAGCTCACGGCAACCTCTGCCTCCCTGGTTTAAGCCATTCTCCTGCCTCAGCCTCCTGAGTAGCTGGGATTACAGACGCGCACCATCACGCCTGGCTAATTTTTGTATTTTTAGTAGAGATGAGGTTTTGCCATGTTGGCCAGGCTGGTGTCGAACTCCTGACCTTAGGTGATCTGCCTGCCTCAAGCTCCCAAAGTGCTGGGATTGCAGGTATGAACCCCTGAGCCTGCCCAAGTATTTCTTTACAGCAACACAAGAACAGCCTAACACAGAAAGAACCACTAGTCATCCCATTCACCCCTTTCAGTTTCACAACCCATCCAAACAACCTCTCAGTGTTTGTCATTTGTTTTGTTTTTGTTCGTTTGTTTTGAGACGGAGTCTCGCTGTGACGCCCAGACTGGAGTACAATGACATGATCTTGGCTCGCTGCAACCTCCGCCTCCCAGGTTCAAGGAATTCTCCTGCCCCAGCCTCCTGAGTAGCTGGAGCTACAGGCGCATGCCACCACACCTGGCTGATTTTTGTATTTTTAGTAGAGACAAGGGTTTCACCATATTGACCAGGCTGGTCTTGAACTCCTGACCTCAAGTGATCTGCCTGCCTTGGCTTCCCAAAGTGCTGGGATTACAGATGTGAGCCACCATGCCTGGCCTTTGTTTGTTTTTTTATACTTAGCATAATTATTTTGAGATTCATACATGCTGTCGCATAGATCAACCATTCACTCCCTTTTATTGTGGAGGAATATTCCATCTATGAATATACTACAATTTATTCATTCATCTGTTGATAGACATTTGAATTGTTTCCTCTTTGAGGTTTATCACAAACAAAATTACTGGCCAGGCACGGTGGCTCATGCCTGTAATCCTAACACTTAGGGAGGCCGCAGTGGGAGGATCGCTTGAGCCCAAGAGTTCAAAACCAGCCTTGACCCCCTCCTGGGGTCCCTTGCTCTACCCACAGTTCTACCCTGGTGGGGTGGCTGGTGGGGGAATTGTGTCTGGACCGCCAGTGGGTCCCAAGGGGTTAGGGGCTGCCTCATCTGTGGGAGCCCCAGGTGGGAATAAGCAGAACCCCGAATGTGCTACCCTCTTTTCAGTATCAAGCTCTGGGATTGGTGGTACTCCCCTCAACAAAGATGTCTAACACTCCAATGGGTGATAGAAACCTATCCTCTGCTTCACCACCAGCCACCTTCCCCCATGTGGCACCAAACCTGCCTCCCCCATCTGCCCAAGTCCCCCTCAACAATGCATCAGCGGCTGGGCATGGTGACTCATGCCTGTAATCCCAACACTTTGGGAGGATGACACAGAAGGATCACTTGAAGTCAGGAGTTCAAGACCAACCTGGCCAACATGGTGAATGGGACCCCACTGGGTTACTGAGGGCACCTTGCCACCAGCTGACCTTCAAGCCAGCCTTGCCCATTGTGGGCCCTGCCACCTGCAAGCCCTCAGGTGTCATCTCCGTCACCACCACCTGTAGCCCCTGCCTCAGGGTTACCCCTAAGCACTAGATGGATCAACAGGAGCTTGCTGAGGAGTATGAGACCCCTAAGAGCACAATGCCCCCAGCCTGCAGCCCCCACCTCCTCCTAAGGAGGTAGCCCTGCCCAGTCATGCCAGTCAGTCAGCCAAGTGAGTCGGTATGAGAGGGTGGGCCTGGAAGGGGAGTTACGAAGGGGCGACAGAGAGTGGCACAGGGGGGGCCTTGTGTTTACGTGGTGGTTTTTATTGTTTTTGTTTGTTTGGGACGGAGTTTTTTTTTGAGATGGAGTTTCGCTCTTGTTGTCCAGACTGGAGTGCAATGGCGCAATCTTGGCTCACCGTAACCTCCACCTCCCTAGTTCAAGCGACTCACCTGCCTCAGCCTCCCAAGTAACTGGGATCACAGGCACGTGCCACCACACTCGGTTAATTTTGTATTTTTAGTGGAGATGGGTTTTCTCCATGATTATCAGGCAGGTCTTGAACTCCTGACACAGGTGATCTGCCCGCTTCAGCCTCCCAAAGTGCTGGGATTACAGGTGTGAGCCATCACATCTGGCCTATGTGGTATTTTTTTTTATTTATTTTTTGAGACAGAGTCTCACTCTGTCACCCAGGCTGGAGTGCAGTGAGACTCTTGGCTCACTGCAACCTCCACCTCCTAGCTTCAAGCGATGCCTCAGCCCCCTGAGTAGCTGGAATTATAGGTGCATGCCACCACACCCAGCTAATTTTTGTATTTTTGTAGAGATGGGGTTTCACCATATTAGCCAGGCTGGTCTTGAATTCCTGAACTCGTGATCAACCTGCCTTGGCCTCCCAAAGTGCTGGGATTAAGGCGTGAGCCACTGCGCCTGACCCTATGTGGTGTTTTTGATTTTGTTTTTTATTGAGACAGAGTCTTGCTCTGTCACCCAGGCTGGAAAGCAGTGGTGTGATCATGGCTCACCGAAGCCTTGAACTCACTCGCTCAAGTGATCCTCTCACCTCAGCCTACGTGCCTGGAGCTGGCACATGCAGGAGCAACAGTCTACTTTTTTTATTTCTATTTTTTGTAGAGATGAGGTTTTGCATTTTGTTGCCCGGGCTGGTCTTAAACTCCTGGCCTCCAGTCATCCTCCTGCCTTGGCCTCCCAAAGTGCTGAGATTACAGGCATGTGCCACCACGCCTACCCTATGTGGTGTTTTTTGAACAATTAATGTAGTGAAATGGATTTACAAACAGATGCCTGGTTGTTTTAATTTCCTCTGGAAAAAACTTCCTTAAAAAGTCTTAAGGCCTGGACCCCTCTCTCTGCCTTATCTTGCACCCTAAAGCCTTCCTGCTCCAGGCCTGAGTGGTTGATGCCTCGACTTTCCTACAACTCAAGGACTTTGCAGCCTGCACAGGATCTGCTCTTCTCTGCCGGTGACAGACAGGCTCTTAGCAGCTAGGCCCCTCCTGTTCTACTCTCTGTCACCCCTTTGTATCCCCCCCTTCCAGGCCCACCCACTCCTACCTGCTCACTTGGCCTACTGACTGGCATGGTTGGGCACCACTACCACCTTAAGAAGGGGATGAGGGCTGCAAGGCTGGGAGCACTGGGCTCTAGGGTGTCTCATAGTCCTCAACCAGCTCCTGTTTGATCTGTTTGATCTATTTATTTACTTATTTAATTTTTTTTTGAGACAGAATCTCACTCTGTTACCCAGGCTGGAGTGCAGTGGCCCGATCTTGGCTCACTGCAACCCCACCTCCCAGGTTCAAGTGATTCTCCTGTCTCAGCCTCCCCAAGTAGCTGGGACTACAGGTGCATGCCACCACGCCCAGCTAATTTTTATATTTTTAGTAGAGACCAGGTTTCACTATATTGGCCAGGTTGGTCTTGAACTCCTAGCCTTGTGATCCACCTGCCTTGACCTCCCAAAGTGCTGGGATTACAGGCGTGAGCCACCGTATTCGGCCTTTTATTTTTATTTTTATTTTTTGAGACGGAGTCTCACTCTGTCACTCAGGCTGGAGTGCAGTGGCGTGATATTGGCTCACTGCAACCTCCGCCCCCCAGGTTCAAGCAATTCTCCCACCTCAGCCTCCTGAATAGCTGAAATTGCAGGCAGGTGCCACCATACCTGACTAGTTTTTGTATTTTTAGTAGAGACAGGGTTGGCCAGGCTGGTCTTGAACCCCTGACCTCAAGTGATCACCCACCTCGGCCTCCCAATGTGCTGGGATTACAGACGTAAGCCACCATGCCTGGACTTTTTATTATGTCACACTCTGTCACCTAGGATGGAGTGCAGTGGCATGATCTCAGCTCACTGAAACTTCCGCCTCCCAGATTCAAGCGATTCTCCTACCTCAGCCTCCCAAGTAGCTGAGATTACAGGCGCGCATCACCAGGTCTAACTAACTTTTGTTAGTAGAGATCAGGTTTTACCATGTTGGACAGGCTGGTCTTGAACTCCTGTCCTCTGGTAATCTGCCTGCCTTTACCTCTCAAAGTGTTGGGATTACAGGTGTGAGCCATGGTGCCTGGTCTTGTGGGGCTTTTAGAAGCTGCAGCTGTGCCCTCCCCACTAACTGGGGCTGGGTGGTCTCAGGCTGCTTTGGCCAGCCACTGGCAGGGTTGAGCACGCGCTGCCTTCGCCCCAGGCGGGTTGAAGAAACACCTGAGCCTGGCTTTGACTGCGCAGGTGCAGCGACTTGTACTTGACGCCACTGAAAGGCGTCCCGTGGGCCAAGAAGCGGGCGGACCCCATGGAGGAGGCGCACCGCCAGGAGGAGCAGCACGCCAAGGAAGTGAGCAGGAGGATGAACGGGACTGCAAGGAATGGGGGCTACAGCCTGCGAGGTGAGTGCCTCAAGAGATGTGCCTAATTTAAAGGCCAAGCAGGCCGGAGCCGTGGCTCACACCTGTAATCCCAGCATTTGCAGAGGCTGAGGCTGATGGATCAGGAGGTCAGCCTGGTCAACAAAGTGAAACCCCGTCTCTGCTAAAAATTAGCCGGGTGTGGTGGCACGTACCTATAGTCCCAGCTACTCCGGAGGCTGAGGCCGGAGAATCATCTGAACTCAAGAGGTGGAGGTTGTAGTGAGCTGAGACTGCGCCACTGCACTCTAGCCTGGACGACAGAGCGAGACTCCATCTCAAAAAAAAAAAAGCCAAGCTGTTTTCCAGAATGTTTGTGTCATGTTACATTCCCAACAACATGCGAGAGCCAAACAATATGAGTGCTCCAGTTCCTCCATACCCATATCAACCCTTAGTACGGTCAATCATCTTATTTATTTTCATTTTATTTTGAGACAGGGTCTTAGTTTGTCGACCAGGCTGAGAGTGCAGTGGCATGCAACTGACTGCAGCCTCGACCTTCCAAGCTCAAGTGATCCTCTCTTCAGCCACCTGAGTAGCTGGGACTACAGGCTCACACCACCATGCCTGGCGCGTATGTGTGTGTGTGTATATATATATACACACACACACATATCTTTTTTTTTTTTTTGGTAGAGAACGGGTCTCTATGTTGCCCAGGCTGGTCTCCAACTCCTGGGCTCAAGTGAGCCTCCCACCTTGGCCTCCGAAGGTGTGGGGATTACAGGCGTGAGCCACTGTGCCTGGCCGTTTGGGTGAAATTTTGAGTCAAAAAAAACAAACTTTCTTGAGACAGGGTCTGGCTCTCTTGCCCCAGCTGGACTGTAGTGGCATGATCTCGGCCCACTCCTGCCCCCGCCTCCTGGGTTCAAGCAATAAGCATTATTGTGAGTCAGCCAACAAGAAACAGGAGTCCAGCTCAAATCTGCCTCCTGTGCTATTCTGAAGTCAGTACTTTTTACATTTTTTATTTTTTATTTTTTTTGAGACGGAGTCTTGCTCTGTTGCCCAGGCTGGAGTGCAGTGGCATTATCTCAGCTCAGGCCACTGCAGCCTCTGCCTCCTGGATTCAAGCGATTCTCCTGCCTCAGCCTCCCGAGTAGCTGGGACTACAGGCCTCGGCCACCGCGCCCGGCCGAATCTGAACCTTTTACAGGATTTAACTCACTTCCGTGGTACCTAGTAAACTGGAACACGCACGTTCCCTAGGCTGCTCTGCCATCCCAGGTTTCGGCAATGGGAAATCGCTTGGACTTCCGCTCAGAGGCGGGGCTCGGGGTATGAGGCCACTGGCCTCCAATGCTGTCGCTGACTTTCACGTCTATGCTCCAGTGGCCGTAGCTCACTTCCGTAGAGGCGGGACTTCCGGCCTTCCTACAGCACTTCCGGCCAGAGCTTAAAGCTTGGCCGCTGGGCAGCTTGCGGGAGGTGGCGCGGCTCAGAACACCTGGGCTCTCGGCGGGCAGGTGAGTTTCAAAGATTCGGGGAGCTTCCGGAACGAGCGTTCCTGGCTGGTGTGTCTCGCTGCAGTGCTCTCGGCCTTTTATTTCTTCCGTTCCTAGAATCTTCCCAGATTGCCAGGGCCGGGCGTTGCCTGCTCCCTGCGACTTTGACCCAACCCAGATGTGCCGGCCCGAAGGGAGTGCGAAGGCGAGTGCGTGTGTGACGGGAGTGTGTGTGTGACGGGAGGCGGGCCAGCTGGCTGGGTTGGGACCGCCCTGCGCCTCCTGGAAGGCCTTATTTAGGAGTAGCTGGACGTGATCCCTTGCATTTTAAGCTTCTCTCTGAGAATTGGCATGTCACTTTGGAAGAGGTGAATATGGTACAGGCGACCAACAACTTTTACAAGGTGTCATCTTAGAGGAACAGCCCCGTCGTTCGAATCACTTAACATTGGTTATGACGGAGAAATAACGTTAAGTAGGTGGAGAGTACTTAAAGCAACTATTTTTTTGTTTGTTCTTTTGAGACGGAGTCTTGTTTTGTTGCTCAGGCTGGAGTGCAGTAGCACGATCTCGGCTCACTGCGGCCTTTGCCTCCCGGATTCAAGTGATTCCTGCCTCGGCCTCCCGAGTAACTAGAGACTACAGGCATGAGTCGCCACGCCCGGCTAATTCTTGTATTTTTAGTAAAGATGGAGTTTCTCCATGTTGGCCAGGCTGCTCTCGAACTCCTGACCTCAGGTGATCTGCCTGCCAAAGTGCTGGGATTACAGGTGTAAATCACCGCACCTGGCCTAAAGTAACTATTTTTACTTGTTGTTTACTACCAAATGGGGGACTGTTCTAAGTTGTGGGTGGATCCAAATGCTTGTATAATAGCCTTATCCTCAGAGAAGCAGTCTTGGCGGGAAGACAGAGTTAACAAATTGTCAAACTGTTAGAGAAAGTTAGTGGAGGTGGAGATGAAGAGAGAGAACTTCTCTTTTGTCTGGCATTAATAAAGCCATGGCCACCGACTTTTGATATTTGTTTTATAACGTTTTTCATCTTTTTAAGTTTTAACTTGTCTGTACGCTCATAATTTATGTGCTGTTGTAAGCAGCATATCCCTGGGATTTTTTTTTTTAATCTGAGTGGATAGCCTTTTTTTTTTTTTTTTTTTGGAGACAGAGTCTTGCTCTGTTGCCCAGGCTGGTGTGCAGTGGCCCAGTCTCAGCTCATTGCAACCTCTCTGCCTGCCGGGTGCAAGCAATTCTCCCACCTCAGCCTCTTGAGTAGCTGGGATGACAGGCACGCACCACCATGCTGTTAATTTTTTTTTTTTTTATTTAAATTTTGCCGTGTTGGCCAGGCTGGTTTCGAACTCCTAACCTCAGGTGATCCACCTGCATTGGCCTCCCAAAGTGCTGGGATTATAGGTGTGAGCCAGCATGCCTGGCCCAGCCTGCCTTTTGACTGTCAGATTTATTGGATTTACATTCATTGTTACTATTGTAATACTTGTTCAGATCAAAATCTTTGGTGTCATCCCTGATTAATCTTTCATATATATCAGCAAATCCTATGGACTTTCCACCTTCAAAATCTGTCCACTCCCAAGCTTTTCTCATCACCTTCACTTGTTCAAGTTACATTGTCTCTCACTCGAATTACTGCAGTAGTTTCTGCTCTTCCTCTTTCAATCTGTTTGTATCACAGCTTCTCAACTGATCCTTTAAAAAACCATGGCAAAACCTGGTCTCTACGAAAAGTACAAAATTAGCCAGGTGTGGTGGGCGCCTGTAATCCCAGCTACTCAGGAGGCTGAGGCAGGAGAATAGCTTGAACCTGGGAGGCGGAGGTTGCAGTGAGCCAGGATTGCACACTGCATTCCAGCCTGGGCGACAGGAGTGTGACTCTGTCTCAAAAAAAGAAAAAATCAGATTTATCTTTTTCTTCTCAAAAATCCTCCAAGGAATACACATTTCACCCAGAGTAAAAGCCAAAGTCTTTAGAGTGGGTTATTCATATGAAGTTTTATATAGCCTGGCTCTGCTTCGTTTCTGATCTCATCTTGTTCTAATCTCCTGTTTGCTCCACTCTGTTGCCTCCTCAAGCGCATCCTAGTCTCAGGATATTTTTACTTGGTATTCCTTTCCCCTCATATGTCCACATGGTTCAGTTCTTTACCTCTCTCATATTTTGGGGACTATTATCTTCTCAGGGAGGCCTTCTCTGACAAGCCACTGTCATCTTTAACATAACCATTGCACTCATCCTTGTGCTTATATGACATACCATGTGATAGAGTCATTTATCTGGGTTATTATGTTTTCTCTCACTGGCATAGAGGGTTTATTAGGGAAGGTGTTTTTCTGTTTTGTTTACTGCTTTATTCCCTTTTTTTTTTTTTTTTTTTGAGGCAGAGTGTCACTCTGTTGCCCAGGCTGGAATGCAGTGGTGTGATCTCTGCTCATTGCAACCTCCGCCTCCTGGGTTCAAGCAATTCTCTGCCTCAGCCTCCTGAGTAGCTCGGATTACAGGCATCCGCCACCATGCCCAGCTAATTTTTGTGTTTTTAGTAGAGACAGGGTTTTACCATGTTGGCCAGGCTGATCTTGAACTCCTGACCTCGTGATCCACCTGCTTTGGCCTCCCAAAGTGCTGGGATTA
The DNA here is from genome assembly GCA_036589455.1 of Ateles fusciceps. Classification (NCBI taxonomy): domain Eukaryota; kingdom Metazoa; phylum Chordata; class Mammalia; order Primates; family Atelidae; genus Ateles; species Ateles fusciceps. Next base: position 5,858,450 of record JAZHEH010002229.1, read on the forward strand.
TGGACGTGAGCCACTGTGCCTAGCCTTTTATTTATTTATTTATTTATTTTATTATTATTATTATTTTTTAAGATGGGGTTTCACCATGTTGGTCAGGCTCGTATTGAACCTCAGGTGATCCGCCCGCCTTGGCCTCCAAAGTGCTTGGATTACAGGCGTGAGCCACCCCGCCCAGCCTTTTTTTTTTTTTTAAAGAGCTCTTATTGTACTTCCTTGTAAAATCCATTACTGTTACATTCCAATTGCCTAAAATAGTATCTGGCTTTTAGCAGACACTCCGTAATTTAATTGTTGACTGAATGAATTTGGGTTTTTTGCACCATCTTCTACACTTTGTATTTTCTATGCTTTATTCCTCTTTTCTTGTCTTCCTCCCCTTACTTTTTTTTTTTTTTTTTTTTTTTTTGAGACAGGGTCTCCCTTTGTCATCCAGGCTGGAGTACAGTGGCATGATCTCGTCTCACTGCAACCTCTGCCTCCCGGGTTCAAGTGATTCTCCCACCTCAGCCTCCTGAGTAGCTGGGGTTATAGACGCGTGCCACCACAGCCCGGTTAATTTTTGTACTTTTAGTAGAGATGGGGTTTCACCATATTGGTCAGACTGGTCTCAAATTCCTGACCTCAGGTGATCCACCCACCTCAGCCTCTCAAAGTGCTGAGATTACAGGCATAAGCCACTGTGCCTGGCCCCCCCCTACCTTTTTTTTTTTTTTTTTTTTAGACGGAGTTTTGCTCTTGTCACCCAGGTTAGAGTGTGGCAGAACCATCTCAGCTCACTACAACATCCACCCCCTTGGTTCAAGTGATTGTTTTGCCACAGCCTTCTGAGTAGCTGGGATTACAGGTGCCCGCCACCACGGCCAGCTAATTTTTGTATATTTAGTAGAGATGGGGTTTCACCACATTGGCCAGGCTGGTCTCCAACTCCTGACCTCAGGTGATCCGCCTGCCTCAACCTCCTGAAGTGTTGAGATTATAGGCATGAGCCACTACGCCTGGCCTTTTTTTCATATTTTTTGCACAACAGGGTCTCGTTTAGTTGCTCAGGCTGGAGTACAGTGGTGTGCTCAGGGCTCACTGCAGCCTGGAATTCCTGGGCTCAGGTGATTTTTTTTTTAACCTAAACCTCCCAAGTAAATGGGCCTATAGGTGTGCACCACCACACCCAGCTAATTTGTGTATTTTAATTTTTAATTTTGCTGAGCATACTGAATTGAATCTGATCATAATTTTTAGTTTTATTTTCTATTTATTTTTTGAGACAGTGTTTCTCTCTTGTTGCCCAGGCTGGAGTGCGATGGCGTGATCACAGCTCACTGCAAACTCCACCTCCCAGGTTGAAGCGATTCGCCTACCTCAGCCTCTCAAGTAGCTGAGATTACAGACAGGCATGTGCCACCATGCCCAGCTAATTTCTATTTTTAGTAGAGTTGGGGTTTTACCATGTTAGCCAGGCTGGTCTTGAACTCTTGACCTCAGGTGATCTGTCTGCCTTGGTCTTCCAAATTTCTGGGATTACAGGTGTTAATCCCAGCACCCAGCCTGTTTTAAGGTTTTTTGTTTGAGATAGGTCTGGCTCTTTTGTCCTGTTTGGAGTGTAGTGGCTCGATCTCGGCTCACTGCAACCTCCGTCTCGCTGGTTCGAGCCATCTTCCTACCTCAGCCTCCTGAATAGCTGGGACTACAGGCATGCGCCACCATGCCTGGCTAATTTTTGTACTTTTTTGTAGAGATAGGGTTTCACCATGTTGTCCAGGCTTTTGTCCAACTCCTGGGCTCAAGCAATCTGCCAGTCTTGGCCTCCCAGAGTGCTGGGATTACAGGTATGAGCCACCATGCTCGGCCTAATTATAAGTTTGTTTGTTTTTTTTTTTTGAGACAAAGTCTTGATCTATTGCCCAGGCTGGAGTGCAATGGTGTGATGTCTGCTGAACGGGAGTTGGGGACCATCCTGGGCAACATGGCAAAACCCCTTCTCTACTGCAAATACAAAAATTAGCTGGGCGTAGTGGCACACATCTGTGGTCCCAGCTACTCGGTGGCTGAGGCACAAGAATCTCTTGAGCCTAAGAGGTGGGGGTTGCAGTGAGCCAAGATTGTACCACTGTACTCCAGCCTGGGTGACAGAGCAAGAGTCCGTCTCAAAAAAAAAAAAAAAAATCCTTTAAAGGAATTTTATTAAGTTCTTATCAGTGTTGTATTTTGCTTCCTAGATCTTAAATTTTGGATTCTGGATATATTATAATGAGTGACACGTTGACATTGGATGTCATTGGTCGAAGAGTTGAAGTTAACGGAGAACATGCAACAGTACGTTTTGCTGGTGGTGTCCCTCCTGTGGCAGGTAAGTAATTATTTTGTGTGTGTATTTTGCAGCTGTTTCATTGTAGGCTTCTCAATAGCACTTTATACCACAAATCTGAGGAAATTAACCAATTTACAGATGCCTCCTGTATCCAGTTTTATTTGAGTGACAGTATCCTGTGGTATCTATGATTTTGTTTAATTATATGCCATTTAATTATTTAGTGTTGCTTCTTTATAAAATGAACCTTAAAATATCTTCTGAGGAAACTTTAAACAGCTGAGAGTCTTGAAACCTCACAACCTTTAACTCAAGTAATTTTTTTGAAATTTCTTTTGTCATTAATCCATGTGGGTAGGTGTCTAATACAGTTTAAATTGATATACAATTTTTGTTACCTTTTTTACACTTATTTTTTGGTATAAATTTATGTTTCTGCAGCATTATTTTGCTTGTATTTCTTTCTGATTACATTAATATAGTATATAGTTCAATTGTTCTCCATTTTGGATGTTAATTTCTGGTTTATAGAGTAAATAATAATGTAGTAGACTTACTCATAAGTCTTAGTCAACACAAATCTGACTGTTTTCTGTGTAGTATAATTGGCCTGAATCGGTACAGGGGCCTTGGTGATAGATTTAGACCACACGTTCTCAAAGTGTGGTCCTTGGTCAGTGTCAGTGTCATGTGGTTAGTTGTTAGTAATGCTGGTTCTGGGACCTCACCAAGAATCAGAAACTGTGGTGGTAGGACCCAGGAATTTGTGTTTCAAAAGCCCTCCAGGGGATTCTTCTTTTTTTCTTTTTAAAGTAAAAGCAAGTTTATTAGGAAAGTAAAGGAATAAAAGAATGGCTACTCCATAGACAGAGCAGTCCTAAGGGCTGCGGGTTGCCCATTTTCATGGTTATTTCTTGATACGCTAAACAAGGAGTAGATTATTCACGCCTCCCCTTTTTAGACCATACAGGGTAACTTCCTGGTGTTGCTATGACATTTGTAAACTGTCATGGTGCTGGTGTGAGTGTAGTAGTGAGGACGTAGTGAGGACGACCAGAGGTCATCGCTCATCACCATCTTGGTTTTGGTGGGTTTTGCTGGCTTCTTTACTGCAATCTGTTTTATCAGCAAGGTCTTTGTGACCTGTACCTTGTGCCGACCTCCTATCATATCCTGTGACTTAGAATGCCTTAACTGTCTGGGAATGCAGCTTAGTAGGTCTCAGCCTCATTTTACCTAGCTCCTATTTGAGATGGAGTTGCTCTGGTTCACACATCTTGACATTTCCCCCCCCCTCCCTTTATAAGAGAACCCTTAATCCTAAAGGTTGCAGAGGGATGAAGATCCATCTTCTGTAACTTCTTCAGGCTGAAAAGGGGCAATGATATTCCTATTAGGAGCTCAGTCAGAAATCATTAGTATGGTAAGAGCCATTCATGACTTTTTTTTTGAGATGGAGTCTCGCTCTGTTGCCCAGGCTGGAGTGCAGTGGCAGAATCTGGGCTCACTGCAACCTCTTCCTCCCAGGTTCAAGTGATTCTCCTGCCTCAGCTTCCTGCATAGCTCGGATTATAGGTATATGCTGCCATGCCCGGCTAGTCCCCAGCTAATTTTTGTATTTTTTTGTAGAGATGGAGTTTTACCATGTTGGCTAGGCTGGTCTTGAACTCCTCACCTCAGGTGATCTGCCCACCTCAGCCTCCCCACAAATGTTGGGATTATAGGCGCGAGCCACCGCACCTGGCCCCATTCATAACTCTTGAGTTTTGACAAAAGGCAGTATCTGGGCCAGGCATGCTGGCTCACACCTATAATCCCAGCACTATGGGAGGCTAAGGCAGGCAGATCACAAGGTCAGGAGTTTGAGACCAGCCCGGCCAACATGGTGAAACCCTGTCTCTACTAAAAATTCAAAAATTAGCTGGGCGTGGTGGTGGGCCCCTATAATCCCAGCTATTTGGGAGGCTGAGGCAGGAGAATCACTTGCAACCAGAAGGTGGAGGGTGCAGTGCGCTGAGATTGTGCCACTGTACTCCAGCCTGGGCAACAAGAGCAAAACTCTGTCTCAAAAAAGAATAATTATTTTTCACATAAGCTCTTTTTTTTTTTTTATGATGGGATTTGACCGTGTTGGTCAGGCTGGTCTTGAACTCCCAAACTCAGGTGATCCGCCCACCTTGGCCTCCAAAGTGCTTGGATTACAGGCGTGAGCCACCACGCCTGACCACACATAAGCTCTTTTTAAGTGGGCTTTGATGGAACTCTGTTCCATAGAAAGAACCTCAGATAAGACTTTTTTTTTTTGGAGACATAGTCCTACAGTCCTGCTCTGTTGTCCAGGCTGGAGTCCAGTGGCACGATCTTGGCTCACTGCAACCTCTGCCTCCCAGGTTCAAGCAATTTTCCTGCCTGAGCCTCCTGAATAGCTGGGATTACAGGCATTTGCCACCACACCCAGCTAATTTTTTTTGTGTATTTAGTAGAGACGTGGTTTCACCATTTTGGCCAGGTTTGTCTTGAACTGCTGATCTCAGGTGACCTGCCTGCCTTGGCCTCCCAAAGTGCTGGGATTACAGGTGTGAGCTACTGCACCAGGCAAGACTTTTTTAAAACCAAGCCTAGCCATGGGTTTGTACCATCAAATATCTATCAGCTGAGTAAATTCCTCTCCTCTTGGCCACCCGAGATAAATTGGGGCTCCTGGGTCTGTGAGAAAGTGACATTTTTTACTTATCACAGGTCAGGAACCCTGTATAGAGACTGTGGAGACAAGGAGTGAGATGTTTCTACAAGGGGCTGTTACTGGCTTTGCAAGTCAAGTTTGATTCCTTAAAGGAAAGCTTGTCATTCCAGTTAAAGCCTTGGTAAAATAACCAGTTTTTTCAATTGTGTCCTGTTACAAAAAGAAAACAGATTCTTCGCCAGGCACAGTGGCTCACGCCTGTAATCCCAGCACTTTGGGAGGCCAAGGCGGGTGGATCACCTGAGGTCAGGTGTTTGAGATCAGCTTGCCAACATGGTACAATCCCGTCTCTACTAAAAATACAAACAATTAGCCAAGCGTGGTAGTGCACACCTGTATCCTAGCTACTCAGGCTGAGGTAGGAGAATTGCTTGAACCTGGGAGGTGGAGGTTGCAGTGAACCAAGAGTGTACCACTGTACTCTAGTCTTGAGGAAGACTCCGTCTCAAAAAATAAAATAAAAAGAAAACAGATTCTTATTGCACTTATGCAAGCAACTATGTTGTCATAAATTAAGAATACTTACAAATAGTTTTCAAAGTCTGGAGAAATCAGGTAGAGGAAACAAATATGCTTCAAATTTCGTTTACAGGAGTATACTTCACTCAATTTTTTTTTTTTTTTTTTTTGAGAAAGGTTTCCTCTTGTCACTCAGGTTGGAATGCGGTGGTATGATCATGGCTCACTGCAACCTTTGCCTCCTGGATTCAAGCAGTTCTCCAGCCTCAGCCTCCAGAGTAGTTGGGCACCTGTTACTATGCCCCGCTAATTTTTGTAGAAACTGGGTTTCACCATGTTGGCCAGGCTGGTCTTGAACTTCTAATCTCAGGAGATCTGCCTGCCTTGGCCTCCCAAAGTGCCGGGGGATTACAGTCATGAGCCATTGTGCCTGCCTACTCAATTGTTGAAAGCTGGAAATAGCTCAAAAGAAAAGTTTTCTTGGTTCGCAAGTCAGCCAATCAGTGCTGCAGTCTATTTCCTTTGTGTCAGGGGGTTTCTTCAGTATCATCCCTTCCGTGGTTCACTAGAAAGATGTTACCAGACCCCACCACTTACCTAAACTTAGCCTTTGGGTCAGGGATTTCCACACTATAGTGCCTTCAGTGGTCACCAGAAAGTTGTTACAGGAAAATGGTCTCAATCCAGACTCCAAGAGAGGGTTCTTGGATCTCATGCAAGAAAGAATTCAGGGCAATTCTGTAAAGTGAAAACAAGTTTATTAGGAAAGTAAAGGAGTAAAAGAATGGCGACTCCATAGACAGAGCAGCCCCTCCATGGGATTCTGATGTGCAATAAGGTTTGATGAAAGTCATTGAACAAGATACATGTGGATTTTGCCTTCATGGAGGTGGTGGAAGTCTTTAACATATACTTAATATGGCAAGGGTTTTTTCTTTCCTGGTATTGAGACTCTGTCTGAAAAAAAAAAAAGGAAAAAAAATAACCTGACCTCAGGTGATCTGCCTGCCTTGGCCTCCCAAAGTGCTGGGATTACAGGCTTGAGCCACTGCCCCCCTCCCCCATTCTGCTCTTTATCTCCATGAGTTCAATTGTTTTTATTTTTTAGCTCCTACAAATAAGAGAACATGCGAGGTTTGTCTCTGTGCTTGGCTTATTTCGCTTAACATAATGACCTCCATTTCCATCCATGTTGTTGCAAATGATAGGATTTCATTCTTTTTAAGGCTGGATAGTACTTTATTGTGTATTTGTTTATTTATCCATTCATCTGTTGAGGGACACTTAGGCTGATTCCAAGTCTTGGCTATTGTGAATAGTGCTGCAGTAAACATGGGAGTGCAGATGTCTCTTTACTGATTTCCTTTCTTTTGGGTATAACTAGCAGTGGGATTGCTGGAACATATAGCAGTTCTATTTTTAGTTTTTTGAGAAATCTCCACAAACTGTTCTCCATGGTGGTTGTACTAATTTACATTCCCACTAATGAAGTGTGAGGGTTCCCTTTTCTCCAGAATTTGTTATAGCTTGTCTTTTGGATAAAAGCTCTTTTAATGGGTTGATGTGATAGCTCATTGTAGTTTTGATTTGCATTTCTCTTATGATCAGTGATGTTGAGCACCCTTTCATATACCTGCTTGCCATTTGTATGTCTTCTGTACAAGAGAAATGTCTGTTCAGCTCTTTTGCCCATTTTTTTCTTCTTTTTTTTTTCTGAGATGGAGTTTAACTCAGTTGCCCAGGCTGGAGCGCAGATCTCAGCTCATTGCAACCTCCACCTCCTGGGTTCAAGCAATTCTCCTGCCTCAGCCTCCCCAGTAGCTGGGATTACAGGCGCCTGCCACCACACCTGGCTAATTTTTTGTATTTTTAGTAGAGACGGGATTTCACCAAGTTGGCCAGGCTGATCTCGAACTCCTGACCTTGGGTGATCCACCGGCCTCAGCCTTCCAAAGTGCTGGGATTATAGGCATGAACCACTGAGCCCAGCCTTTTGCCGATTTCTTAATTGGATTATTAAATGTTTTACCTATTGAATTGTTTGAGCTCCTTATTGTAGTCTGGTTATTAATCCCTTATCAGATGAGTAGCTTGCAAAAATTTTCTCCCATTCTGTGAGTTGTCTCTTCACTTTGTTGGTTGGTTGTTTTGCTGTGCAGAACCTTTGTGATGGATTATTTGTTTATATATTTATTTATGTATTTGAGATGGAGTCTCGCTTTGTCATCCAGGCTGGAGTGCAGTGTGCAATCTCGGCTCACTCAACCTCTACCTCCTGGGTTCAAGTGATTCTCTTTCCTCAGGCTCCCAAGTAGCTGGGACGACAGGTTTGTACTACCATACCTGACTAATTTTAGTATTTTTAGTAGAGATGGAGTTTCACTGTATTAGGATGGTCTGGATCTCCTGAACTCATGATCTGCCCACCTTGGCCTCCCAAAGTTCTGGGATTACAGGTGTGAGCCACTGTACCTGGCTAGATTAATTACTTTTAATTCTTGTGATGTCAGTGAAGTTGGTCCTGATTATGATTGGCTTTTCATGTGGCTTGAGTCCTTAGAGAATAAGAAACAAAGTAGGGTGACTAGAGTAATCAGGTTTATGTGACAGCTTTATTTATCATTGTAAATTAATAAACCTGTCTGCTAGTGTCTGGTTCAGTCTTTTGTGTATTTGGAATTTCCAAATTGAGGCTATCAGTGTTTGTTCACTGAGGATGTAGAAAGCAAAAATCTGGATTACACTGGATTACACCACATTCCTGGGATCTGACTGGTGAGGTAGGTAGGCCTGCCCTTATACCACCTCTGTCTACTTTCTTATTCATACTGGGTTTTTGTTTTTTGTTTTTGAGATGGAGTCTTGCTCTGTTGCCCATGCTGGAGTGCAGTGGCATGATCGATCTTGGCTCACTGCAACCTCCGTCTCCTGGGTTCAAGCGATTCTTCTGCCTCAGCCTCCTGAGTAGCTGGGATTACAGGTGGATGCCACCATGCCTGGTCAGTTTTCTTTTGTATTTTTAGTAGAGACAGGGTTTCACCATATTGACCAGGCTGGACTTGAACTCTTTACCTGGTGATCCACCCACCTCATCCTCCCAAAGTGCTGGGATTACAGGTGTGAGCCACCGTGTGAGCCACCGCACCTGGCCCCCCCCCTCCCTTTTTTTTTTTTTTTTTCTGTTTTTTGAGACAGAGTCTCGCTCTGTTGCTCAGGCTGGAGTGCAGTGGCACGATCTCGGCTCACTGCAACATCTGCCCCCCAGGTTCAAGTGATTCTTCTGCCTCTGCCTCCTGAGTAGTTGAGACTATAGGTGCCGGCCACCATGCCCAGCTGTTTTTTGTATTTTTGGTAAAGGTGGAATTTCACCCTATAGGCCAGGTTGATCTTGAACTCCTGACCTTGTGATCTGCCCGCTTTGGCCTCCCAGAGTGCTTGCTCATTCTGCCTCCTTTAGCTTGAAAAATGACTTGTGCTTTGCAGTGTGAGAGAATGGCCTTATTTTGTGCATTTTTCTTTGTAGTATCCATTAACTCAGCCCATTCTGATAGTTTCTATTGTGATCACATTAATTATACTTTTTTTTTTGAGTTGGAGTTTCACTCTTGTTGCCCAGGCTGGAGTGTAATGGTGTGATCTCTGCTCATTGCATCCTCTACATCCTGGGTTCCAGCAATTCCCCCACTTCAGCCTCCTCAGTAGCTGGGATTACAGGCGCCCACCACCACGCTGGGCTGATTTTTCTTTTTTTTTTTTTCCTTTTTTTTTCTTTTTTTTTTTTTTTTTTTTGAGACTGAGTGCCTCACTCTCTAGCCCATGCTAGAGTGCAGTGGCGTGATCTCGGCTCACTGCAACCTCCTCATCTTGGGTTCAGGCAATTCTCCTGCCTCATACTCTTGAGTAGCTGGGATTGTAGGCATGCACCATCACACCCGGCTAATGTGTGATATTTTAACCTATGTTTATTTTAAACCCAAAGAACTTATATTATTTATATTGTCTGTATTAATTTAAATTTACCCATATATTTACCCTTTTCTTGCCTTTTATCTCCTCCTAGATCCCCCCCTCCATATCTTTAGGCTTCTATCTGGGATCATTTTCTTTTCCTTAAAGACTACCTTTATTGGGTTTTTCTTTGCTGAAATTGAAGGAAAAAATTATTTTTCCTTTTTTTGAAATTTTTATTGTGGCTACATATATAACATAAAGTTTGCCATTTTAACCACGTGTTAATTTAAAATTTTAAATTGCGGTAAAATACACATAACGTAAAATTTATCATCTGAACCAGTTTTGAATGTACAGCTTAGTGGTAACTACCCTGGGAATCTCATATAGGTGGAATACAGTGTTTGTCCTTTTGTGGTGGCTCATTTCTCTTAGCGTGACATCTTTAAGGGTCAATCTTGTTCAGTGTGCTCAATCAATTTGAGCCATTTTTGTTTTCTGCAGTGGTGGTTTTTGTTGGCGTTTTTCACCCAGACATTCTATTTTGTTTGCTGATTGAAGTCCTGAGTGTAAGGCTAACTTGTCAATTCCCAAAGACATCTCGTCCTCCTCAAGTGGTGTCTGTGTGATATGGTTTCCATTGTTAATTGGTATTTGCTTGCAGAAAAATGTATCACCGTCTGTTACTCATTTGGTTTTTCTTGTTCTGCTAGGACTCTGGTTAGGAGTAGAATGGGACAATCCCGAGAGAGGAAAGCATGATGGGAGCCACGAAGGGACTGTGTATTTTAAATGCAGGTAACTTTTCATTATGAATCAGCATGGCCATTTAGTCAAGATTATATCTAATAGTTGAATAAGGAGGGATGGAGAGGAAGAAACAGTTGGCTCATGGAGTAGTTATATTATAGAATTTGTTGTATTCTAAAAAGGCAGTTATTTTATTTGTGGCATAATTATGGCATAGTTGCTGTTTGTAGAATTTTTTCCCTTTTTAAAAAAAAAATCTGATGACCTTATGGGTGGCATTGTTTTCTTTGTCCTTTATTGTTTTTTGACAGTCCTCTAAATTGGATGAATGTAAAGCTCTCTAGCTCATTACCAATTTACAATCCAGTAAGTGAATAATAGAAAAGAGAAATAGCTTAGATATCCAGTAAGAAGGAATTGATTACACAAAATATAGAACATCTGAATAGTAGAATGCTAAGCCACTCTTAAAAAAAATTCTTCTCATAGGAAGAGTTACACGTTACATTGCATTTCTTTTTTTTTTTTTTTTTTTTTTTTTTTTTTTGAGACGGAGTTTTACTCTTGTTGCCTAGGCTGGAGTGCAATGGCGCGATCTCTGCTTGCTGCAACCTCTGCCTCCTGGGTTGAAGCAATTCTCCTGCCTCAGCCTTCGGAGTAGCTGGGATTACGGGCATGCATCACTATGCCTGGCTAATTTTGTACTTTTAGTAGAGACAGGGTTTCTCCATGTTGGTCAGGCTGGTCTTGAACTCCTGACCTCAGGTGATCTGCCCGCTTCAGCCTTAATATTTTTGATCACCTAATATCAGAAAAACTGTATGAAGCTCTGAAAAGGGTGCTGGGGAGCCTTCAGGCAGAGCCTATCTTCTAAATTTTTGTTGTTACTGATTTTTATTAGTTTTCAAGTTCTCGAAAGGATCTTTCTCTAGTAAGCTGTTTTTTCTTAAGTGTGGTACAGTGAAGACAATACTGCCCTAGAAATCAGGAGGCCTCTAATTTGTTTTTAACAATCTTGTTTGGTTGGTTGGTTTATTTATTTATTTTTGAGACAGTATCTCGCCCTGTCGCTTAGACTGGAATGCAGTGGCATGATCACCCTGAACTCCTGGGCTTAAGTGATCTTCCTGCCTCAGCTTCCTGAGTAGCTGGGACCATGGCATGCACCAGCACACCCAGCTAATAAAAAAAATATATTTATAGAGATGAAATTTTGCTATGTTGCCCAGGCTGCTCTCAAGCGATCTTCCTACCTTGGCCTCTCAAAGTGCTGGGATTACAGGTGTGAACCACTGCACCAGTCCTGCTTTTAATAGTCTTTATTATGGTCCTCGAATGAGACAAATTTACTAACCTTTAAAAGCAGGGTCACAATTAGATAACCACATAGCATATCTCCTGGTCTACTATTCCATAATTTTAGAAAGTCAGAATGTTCTTAAAAGGCCAGCTATGGCCGGGTGTGGTGGCTCATGCCTGTAATCCCAGCATTTTGGGAGGCTGAGGCGGGCTGGATCACCTGAGGTCAGGAGTTCGAGACCAGCCTGGCCAACATGGTGAAACCCTGTCTCTACTAAAAATATAAAAATTAGCCGAGTGTGGTGGCAGGCGCCTGTAATACCAGCTACTCTACTTGGGAGGCTGAGGCAAGAGAATCACTTGATCCTGGGAGGTGGAGGTTACAGTGAGCCGAGATCATGCCACTGCACTCCAGCCTGGGCAAAAAAAGGCCAGCTGTGCTTGCAGACTTGCCAGCTCTGAATCTGTCAAGAGTTAGTTGAGGATTATAGGAACAGGTTATGAGTTTAGAGAGAAATATTTTAGCCAGGTCCACAGATTCCTTAGGTACCTGGACCATGATCACCTCGAAAACCCTCCGGTGAAAGGACTTTTGTTTTGGAGACAGAGTCTTGCTCTGTTGCCCAGGCTGGAGTGCAGTGGCACGATCTCGGCTCACTGCAACCTCTACCTCCCTGGTTCAAGCAATTCCCCCTGCCTCAGCCTCCCGAGTAGTGGGAATTACAGGTACACACCACCCTGTCTGGCTAATTGTTTTGTATTTTTAGTAGAGATGAGGTTTCACCATGTGGGGCAGACTGGTCTCAAACTCCTGATCTCAGGCAATCTGCCCATCTTGGCCTCCCAAAGTGCTGGGATTACAGGAGTGAGCCACTGTGCCCAGCAAAAGGACTTTTTATTTGGAACTTACCCCAGCCTACTTACTTCCTTCTAAAAGCTTGCCCAGATTGTCCATAATTTTATGGTCCTTATGGTCCCTGGATACAGTGATGTTTTCAAAGTCTTGGTTACTCTGAGCATAAAAATCAAGAATTTCTTCAAGTCTTGGTTGATGCAGGATTTGTCCTAAAATGCTGATGGGAGGCCTTGGTTCGGGGACATTGACTTAGTGTAGTCATGCATTGCTTAATGAAGGGGATGCATTCTGAGAAATGCCTGTTAGGTGGTTTTGTCTTTGTGTGAACATCATAGCCTACTACACGCCTAGGCTACTGTACGGCATAGCCTATTGCTCTGAGGCTATGAACCTGTACATCATGTTACTGTGCTGAATACTGCAGGCAATTGTAACGTAGTGGTAAATATTTAAACATAGAAAAGGTACAGTAAAAATACAGTATAAAAGATAAAAAAATTAAGCAGTGTGGGATGGTACGTGTCAGTTAGTACCAGCTACTTGGGAGGCTGAGTCATTAGGATTGCTTATGCCTAGGAGTTTCAAGACTAGCCTAGGCAACACAATGAGATCTCATCTTTAAAAAAAAAAGATAGAAAATGGTACACCTGCATAGGGCCCTTAGTGTGAATGGACCTTGTAGGACTGGAAGTTGCTCTGGGTGAGTGTGTGAGTGGTGAGTGAATGTGAAGGCTAGGACACTCTTGTACCCTACTGTAGACTTTATAAACACTATATCCTTAGACTATACTCAAAAAGTTTTTCTTTCTTTCTTTTTTTTTTTTTTTTTGAGATAGTTTCACTCTTGTTGCCCAGGCTGGAGTGCAATGGTGCGATCTCGGCTCACTGCAACCTCCGACTCCCGGGTTTAAGCAATTCTCGCCTCAGTCTCCCAAGTAGCTGGGTTACAGGCATGCGCCACCATGTCTGGCTAATTTTTGTATTTTTAGTAGAGGCGGGGTTTCTTCATGTTGGTCAGGCCAGTCTTGAACTCCCCGACTTTAGGTGATCCACTCGCCTTGGCCTCCCAAAGTGCTGGAATTACAGGCGTGAGCCACTGTGCCCGGCTTTTCTTCTTCCTTTAATAACAAATTAACCTTACTTTCCTGTACTTTTTTATTTTATAAACTTAAATTTTTCTTTTTTGAGACAGAGTCTTGCTCTGTCGCCCAGGCTGGAGTGCAGTGGCTCGATCTTGGCTCACTGCAGCTGCCCGGGTTCCAGTGATTGTCCTGCCTCAGCCTCTGGAGTAGCTGGGATTACAGGTGTATGCCACCAACACCCAGCTGATTTTTGTGTTTTTAGTAGAGACGGGGTTTCACCATGTTGGCCAGGCTGGTTACAAATTCCTGACCTTGTGATCCACCTGCTTCAGCCTCCCAAAGTGCTGGGATTACAGGCGTGAGCCACTGTGCTTTGCATTTTTTTTTTAGGCAGAGTCTTGCTCTATTGCCCAGGCTGGAGTTCAGTAGTTTTATCTTGGCTGGCTGATCTCAGCCTCCACCTTCTGGGTTCAAGGGATTCTTGTGCCTCAGTCTCCTGAGTAGCTGGGATTGTAGGCATGTACCACCACACCCAGCTAAGTTTTGTATTTTTAGTAGAGACAGGGTTTCTCCATGTTGGGCAGGCTGGTCTTGAACTCCTGAGCTCAAGTGATCCACCCACCTTGGCCTCCCAAAGTGTTGGGAGTACAGACGTGAGCCACTGCAACCAGCCAACTTTTCAATTTTTAAAACTTTTTCACTCAATTGTAATAACTTAAAACATCAGCATATCTTCAAACATCAACACTTTGTACAGCTGTACACAAATATTTTCTTCATTTCTTTATTTTATAAGCGATTTTCTATTTTTAAAATAATTTTTTTTTCCTTTTAAACTTTTTTGTTAAAAACAAAGACACAAACGCGCACATTAACCTAGGCCTACAGTCCAGACCACAGTATCGCTGTCTCCCACTTCCACACCTTGTCCCACTGGAAGGTCTTCAGGGGCTATATAACATGCATAAAGCTGTCATTTCTTTTTTTTGTTTGTTTGTTTTTTTGTTTTTTGAGATGGAGTCTTACTCTGTCACTCAGGCTGGAGTGCAGTGGTGCAATCTCTGCTCACTGCAACCTCCATCTCCCAGGTTCAGGCAGTTCTCCTGTCTCAGCCTCCTGAGTAGCTGAGACTCTAATTTTTGTATTTTTAGTAGAGACAGAATATCATCATGTTGGCCAGGCTGGTCTTGAACTCCTGACCTCAGGTGATCTGGCCCAAAGTCCTGGGATTACAAATGTGAGAGCCACTGTGCCCGGCCTGAGCCACCTCACCCAGCCATCATCTCTCACAATAACAATGCCTTCTTCCAGAATATCTCCTGAGGGACCTGCCTGAGGCTGGTTTACAATTAACTTTTTTTTTTTTTTTTTTTTTTTTAAATACAAGGAGTTGGCCAGGCTCAGTGGCTCACACCTATAATCCCAGCACTTTGGGAGGCCAAGGCAGGAGGATCACCTGAGGTCAAGAGTTGGAGACCAGCCTGGCCAACATGGTGAAACCCCATCTCTACAAAAAAATAAAAAAAATTAGCTGGGCATGGTGGCACATGCCTGTAATCCCAGCTACTTGGAAGGTTGAGACACAAGAATCACTTAAACCTCAATGGTGAGCCGAGATCACACCATTGCACCCCAGCTTGGCGGGCAGAGTGAAACTATGTCTCCAAAAAACAAACAAACAAAAAAGAAAAATAGAAGGCATACACTCTAAAATGATGATAAAAAGTATAGTATAGTAAACACTTAAACTAGTAACATCACCTTTTATTATTATCAAATATGCTCTGTACATAATTGAATGTGCTATACTTTTATACGACTGGCAGCACAGTAGGCTTGTTTATACCAGCATCACCGCAAACACAAGTAACATGTTGCACTACAGCATTAAGATGGCTACAACTTCACCAGGAGATACAGGAATTTTTCAGCTCCAGTGTGATTATGGGACCACCTTAGTATATTCAGTTTGTTTGTTGACCTACACATCATTATGTGGTGCATGCCTATATTCAAATTCTTTTTTTTTTTTTTTGAGACAAGAGTCTCAGTGGCACGATTTCGGTTCACTACAACCTCTGCCTCTCAGGTTCAAGAGATTCTGCTGCCTCAGCCTCCCAAGTAGCTGGGATTATAGGCGTCTGTCACCACGCTTGGCTAATTTTTTGTAATTTTAGTAGAGTTGGGGCTTCATTATGTTGACCAGGCTGGTTTTGAACTCCTGAACTTGTGATCTGCCCACCTCAGCCTCCCAAAGTGCTGAAATTACAGGTGTGAGCCACCACGCCCAGGTGCCTGTATTCGGATTCTTACTGTTGGAATATCTGGTTACTTCATTATGTCTTCTAGTGTTGTGTTGTCATGTCTAAACATTTACTTAATTGAAATACATATTATCTTATTATAGATTACTCGTTTTAAAATTTAAATAGGCACTTTGTTGACATTAAAAAATTATATGGGGCTGGATGTGGTGGCTCACGCTTGTAATCCCAACACTTTAGGAGGCCGAGGCGGGTGGATCTCAAGGTCAGGAGTTTGAGACCAGCCTGGCCAACATGGCGAAACCTCGTATCTACTAAAAATACAAAAATTAGCTGGGCGTGGTGGCAGGCTCCTGTAATCCCAGCTGCTTGGGAGGCTGAGGCAGGAGAATCACTTGAACCCGGGAGGTAGAGGTGGCAGTGAACCAAGATTGTGCTATTGCACTCCAGCCTGGGCCACAAGAGTAAGACTCTGTCTCAAAAAAAAAAAAAAAAAATCTATGAGTAGGTAATGCTATCTGTGAATTCCATTTGAGGATATTTATGGGGCAGTACAAAAGAGACCATTGGGTCTGAGGTGGTAGAAAACCACTGGTCTAGACTCCAGGAATTTAACTTGTCCTTTAGAGTTTGATTTCATGTCATTTTTTAGTTTCTCTTTGATCTCTTTTGTAACCTAAGGTAAATACAGTAATCTCCTGAGCTATTATTACCCATAATTAATATTTGTAACATTAGCAATTAATAGTGGTTTATAGTGTCTAAATCAAAATAAAATGTGTAGATGAATCTGTAAAGGTAACATTTTATTTGGGAAGCAAGAATTGCAGTTCAGGGCATACACGTAGACTAGATGGTCTTTGGTATGTCCAAAGAACACAGAAAAAGGTGTACATTTTTTTTTTGTTTTGTTTTTTGAGATGGAGTCTTGCTCTGTTGCCTTGGCTGGAGTGCAGTTACCTGATCTCAGCTCACTGCAACCTCTGCCTCCTGGGTTCAAGCGATTCTCTTGCCTCAGCCTCCCAAGTTGCTGGGACTACAGGCACCTGCCACCATACCCGGCTAATTTTTGCATTTTTAGTAGAGATGGGGTTTCACTATATTAGCCAGGCTGGTCTCAAACTCCTGGCCTTGTGATCCGTCTGCCTTGGCCTCCCAAAGTGCTGGGATTACAAGCATGAGCCACCATGCCTGGCCTTTTTTTTTTTTTTTTTTTTTTTTGAAACCTGAGTTTTGCTCTTGTTGTCCAGGCTGGAGTGCAATGGCTCACCGCAACCTCACCTACTGGGTTCAAGTGATTCTCCTGCCTCAGCCTCCTGAGTAGTGGCTTGGATTACATGCATGCGCCACCAGCCTGGCTAATTTTGTATTTTTAGTAGAGACAGTGTTTCTCCATGTTGGTTAGGCTGGTCTCGAACTCCCATCCTCAGGTTATCTGCCCACCTCGGCCTCCCAAAGTGCTGGGATTACAGGTCTGATTAACTACACCTGGTCCCCCCTTTTTTTTTTGTTTGAGGCAGGGTCTTGTTCTGTGCACTTGTAGTGCAGTGGCAGATCATGGCTCATTACAGCCTCAGCCTCCTGCACTCAAGCAGTTCTCCCACCTCATTTTTTGATTTTCTTTAATAGAGGTGGGGGTCTCCCTGTGTTGCCCAAGCTGGTCTCGAACTCCTTGTCTCAAATGATCCTCCTTCCTCGGCCTCCCAAAGTTCTGGGATTACAAGTGTGACCCACCGTGCCTGGCCTAGTACATTTTATTAAAAGGAGAAATGTTACATATTCTGAAAGGAAGTTCATTGGCACTAGTAAAGTTTTGGAGAGCTGGCTAGCAAGCTCTGATTGGTGAGTGACAGTGGTGGGTAAAATTAGAATCAGGGCAGATTGTTTTAGTAGCTATTAAATAAAACAGGCATCAGGTTTCAACAGGCAGTTTCAGCAGCTGGGCTTGTAAAAAACTTAATTCTTGGAGCAGGTGCTATGTGCCGTGAGTGCTTTTTCCCCTTGGCCCCTTGACTCTGAATTAGTTGGATATGACAAGAATGACCCAGTTTCTGTAATCAACTTTCACAAGATTTATGGCTGTGCACAGTCACCCCGTGTTCTTCCTAGGTACCCCTGCTCTCCACTTCTTGTCTTTTGGGGGAGTTGAGGGGTTCAAATATGGTAAGTAACTTTGAAGTCCTCTCTATCTTATCCCTAGACAGCAGAGTGATTTTCATTTTTTTCAACCTAAACTACAGAGTATGCTCTGAACAGAACTGGGTATATCAGTATTCTACCCACTCACCTTTTATTTCAGTGGTTCTGTTTCCAAGCAATGATAGGATTTCTCTTTTCTGGTGGGGAAATCAATCTTAAAATGTAACATTTCTTTAGCACTAGGGAGCAGAATCTAACTTTAATACTTGGCATCAGAGAGGATGTACCGTTCTAGCCTGTGTCTGTGATAATGGACATCTTAGGAAATGGCTGCTTGACAATTTAAGAAATAAAGTGCTAGAAAGAAAGGGTAAATGTTTGAGGTTACAGATACCCCATTCACCCTGATGCGGTTGTTACGCATGGTATGCCTGTATTAAAATACTGTATGTACCCACAAAAATTAAACTAAAAAAGCCCTTGATTTATTCCTCTTTTGTGTGTCATAAGCCTGTTGTAAAGTGTTTTGAGGCTCTTGGATGAGCATTAATGGATTGGTATAAAATATTCTCTTGGCATGGTGTAAAGTGTTGGAAGATTTTTTTTTTTTTTTAATCAGGAAGTGTAATGATAGTATGTGGACAGGGTGCGTCTCTGTTTAAAAAGATGGTAGCTCTGCTTCATTTATGAAAGTCTGGCTTGAATCAGAGCAGAATTATAATTGTGCCAACACAAAAGCAGTCAAGATGAATATTAAATTCAGCTGATTAGAGAGAAACAAACAAAACCAGTCTACAGCAAGATGCTTGCCTACTACACTGTTTTTCTCACGGGAAAACCACCTCACTGGGTCAGCTCTTTAGATATGATAGCACTGAGCATTGCAGGAAGGCTAAGAGTCTCTCATGATGAACACTTAGTTATGCAACCTTGCCAAACACTAAACATTCCTGAAACAAACAGGGTATCAAGATCAAGATTTATTAGAAACTCCCCAGAGACCTGGCCTTTTCCAGTAGCTTGTATCCAAAGCTCCAATAAGAAAGAAGGTTACTGTGGAAGTTTGGGAGTCTACTGGGGACCCTTTACCTTTGTGTAGCGTTGCCAGATTCAGCAAAGAAAAATACCAAATACGTAGTGAACTTTGGATTTCAGATAAACAGCAAATCAGTTTTTCTCTTTAAAAAATTTTTTTTTCTTTTTTAGACAGAGTTTCCCCATGTTGACCAGGCTGGTTTCCAACTCCTGACCTCAGGTGTTCCACCTGCCTCGGCCTCCCAGAGTGCTGGGATCACAGGTGTGAGCTACCACCCCGGGCCCATATATATATATATATTTTTTTTAGTATAAGTATGAGATATACATGGGGGCATACTTACTTGAAAATGACTTACTATTTATCTGAAATACAAGTTTAACTGAGCATCTTTAATTTTATCTGGTAATTCTGCTGGGGACATAGGGCAGAATGAACCTCGATAACTGGGTTTTATGAGCACATCCTGTTTCCATAAAGGCCATGGGTCAGGATGATGATTTTGCCAGCAGCATGTGTATTGGTGAGCAGAAGGAGGAAGGAACCTGAACAGTCCAAACGCTTCCAAGAGAAACATTTTTGGACACCTCTCCCTGTATTCTCATCCTCACCAACGTTTTTCTCTTTAGACATAGTTCAGAATTTCAGCGTTTGGATACAGTTTCTTAATATGTTAATCGAGAATCTCAGTGGAATCTATATAGATAGTTACAGTTCACCTCTTAGAGACTTGTTGTTATCAATGGACACCCATTCAGCCAGGATTTTTCATTATTTTTTGAGGCTGTTTTGTTTCCCGAGAACTCTGCTGGAAATGTCCCAGAAAATACTGATCTTTAGTGTTAGTCTTTGATTTGTAAAGGGCATAGCGTCTGCTTTGCAACTACTAACACCATTCCTAACTCCCCCTTTCATCGGCCTGCAGCTAAACGCAACAGTAATAAAGATCTCTTCATGACTTCTTGTTTTTTTACCACTGTTTTAAAAAGTGTAAATTTAGGACAGAGATGCAAACCATGGTATTTGTGTTTTACATTGTTTTCTCATTTATCATTATTATAAATGTATTAGTTGAGCTCTTACACTTTTTCACTGAAATCACAATGTTTGAAAAATAAATTTTTCTATTTCTAGTTCCACCACCCCCATGTTACTCCTCTAAGGAAAACCAGTACTATTTCATAAATTTCATTTCAGTATGAAATTAATTTCACTAAAATTTCAGGTTTCACTGTTTTATAAAGCAAAATCTATGTTATTAACGAGACTCTAGAAATGGTTTTTTAGATGCAAAACTTGTTTGTACACATTTACATAGATTAAGGTTATATAAGCAAACAAAGGCCCGATGCAGTAGCTCCCGCCTGAAATCCCAGCGCTTTGGGAGGCTGAGGCAGGCGGATCACCTGACGTTGGGAGTTTGAGACCAGCCTGGCCAACATGGAGAAACCCTGTTTCTACTAAAAGTACAAAATTCGCCGGGTGTGGTGACACACGCCTGTAATCCCAGCTACTGGGGAGGCAAGAGAATCACTTGAACCCGGGAGGCAGAGATTGTGGTGAGCCAAGATTGCCCGTTTCGTTCCAGCCTGGGCAACAAGAGCAAAACTCCGTCTCAAAAAACAAAACAAATTGTCTGAAACTATTTTTCTAACATCTAGTAACGTGCCTGAGGACTTATTTCACCTTCTTACACCTAAAGTGTTTAACATTAATATTTAGTTGTTAGTAAACACAGGATCTATTTATATGTTGTCGTACTAGTAAATTGAAGGAGTCCAGGCACAGGGCTCCAGCCCGTAATCCCAGCGCTGTGGGAGGCCTAGGCAGAAGGATCCCTTGGGCCAGGAGTTTGCGATCAGCCTGGTCAACATAGTCAGACCCTATCTCTACCAAAAATGTAAATAAAAAAAAGGAGATCACCTAGAAGTGATCTTTTTAATTTCCTCCAGAGAAGCACCTCTGTTTAAACCATAAAACTTTATTTAAAATGTTACAGGTTTTACAAATGTTTTATTTTCAGTGGCACTGCTTTTGCTCTGCTACTTTTTGTTTTTGTAGGTATTTTTATGCAGGATCCTGTTTGATGCCTATGGTAGGACAAAAGTACCACTGCTTTTTTTTTTCTTCACCAAACTCCTGCTCATTTATCCTAAAGACCCAGATCAGATTCTACATCTTTTCAGAATATACTCGAGATCAGGGACTTTTTCCGTGCTATGGATCCTTTTGGCAGGCATTAAAACGATACTTTTAAAAGCAGAAATAAAATACAAAGGAAATCAGTTGCATTAAATATAGTAATCAAAATATTTTTTAAAAATTGATATATACATAGAATGTGCTTGGGAAAAATTGATACACTAATATATGTCTTTATTAAATAACATTAAATGATCTACCAATCAGTCTAATAACTACTAAATTTTGGAGCAATGATGAGACTAAGTGATCTTTTAAATACCTGGAACAAGTGTAAAGCAATAGGAAAATATCTTTGGTTTCCATTGGTGACAAAATGCTGTAAGTCTTACTCTAGTTTGTTGCCTGAATTTATGAGTAAAGATAATGTTGAATTTTGGTAAGAGGTTATGAAAATAACAATCCGCTTTCCCCATCTGTCTCAGTTAGCTATTGCTGCATACTGTATATCTTGGAAGTATTTGCTCACAAATTTAAAAATGATCATTTTGTTCCTCCCCCAGTTTGAAATCTGTGACTTGAAGGAGTTCAGGTGTGGTTGTCTCTGCTGTGTTGATGTGGCCTGTGTGAATCCAGATGGCAAGTTCTGTGGTGGGGATGCTAAGATCTTTCACCTAGGCCAGGCCACATTGTCCTTTGAGCCCACGCTAGCATGCCTTCCCCCTGAACTTAGCCTTCTCATGTTCATGGAGGTGAGACTGCTGGACCTGGGTGGCTAGGCGGACACATCTAAGCTTGCCTAACGTGGCATCCATTTTTTGGTGGTATATTGTCACCAAAGACGGCTGCCAGTAATGCTTCCCATCCTTATTCATGCATGCTGCTTCTCCCATGAAGAGGTGGAGTCTATTTCCTCTTTCTCTGAGTCTAGGTTGGCCCTAGACTCTGCTCTGGTAAGTGCGTGCAGTGCTGTTGTGCCAGGAGTTCTGGGATTAGCCTTTCAGAGGCCTTGCAGTTTCTGTTTTCACTTAGAAGCCAGTCACCGCCTGAAAAATCTAACCCTGTTGGGAACAGGAGTCCATGCAGACTCTAGCCATTCCAGCCACCTCCACCCAGGTGCCAATAATCTGAGTTGAGCCATCTTGGATGGTTCAGCCTCAGCTGGCTCCCAACTGAATGCAGTCATGTGGGTGACTCCAGCTGACACCACATGAATCAGAACAACTCAGCTCCGCAAAACCTACCCACAGAACTATAAGAAATACACCTTAGGCCAGGCGTGGTGGCTCACGCCTGTAATCCCAGCACTTTGAGAGGCCAAGGTGGGCGGATCACGAAGTCAAGAGTTCAAGACCAGCCTTACCAGCATGGTAAAACCCCATCTCTACTAAAAACACAAAAATTAGTGGGACGTGGTGGCGTGTGCCTGCATTCCCAGATACTCAGGAGGCTGAGGCAGGAGAATCGCTTGAACCTGGGAGGTGGAGGTTGCAGTGAGCCGATATGCCATGGCACTCTAGCCTGGGCGACAGAGTGAGACTCCATCTCCAAAAAAAAAAAAAGAAATATCACCTTAATGTTTTAAGTCACGGTCCCTTGGGGAGTTTTTATGCAGCAGTAGATAACTGAAAGAGGTAACAACTTTATACCTGAGATTTATGTAACCTTATCTTGTATATATTTATAACTGTTTTCTGCTGGTAAATTGTACATACTTCATATGATAAAATTATGTCATTATTGTTGGTATCGATATGGTCAGGAGCTTGTCTCAACAAGTTTGAGAGCCATTGGTTAGGTTTAGAGAGTATGGCATTTGAGTTATCTTAGTATTTCAAAATATGTGGGATTTTGTTGTTTTGTTGTTGAGACAGGGTCTCGTTGTGTTGCGCAGACTGGAGTGGCAATCCTAGCTCACTAGAGCTTTCAACTTGTAGACTCGAGTGATCTTCTTGCCTCAGCCTCCTGAGTAGCTGGGATCACAGGTGCACACCACCGTGTCTGGCTGATGTGTAATTTTTTTTTTTTTGGTAGAGACAAGGTCTCACTATGTTGCCCAGGCTGGTCTCAAACTGCTGGCCTCAAGAGATCCTTCAGCCTTGGCTTCCTGAAGTGAGCTGCCACACCTGGCCAGTTTATTTTTAGTAGTATTATATCAGATGCAATAACTGTACATAAAGGGCAGTTAGTGTTTGTGCCAGGCAATAAAGTAGATGGTTTATTTAATCCTTATAAATAACCTCATTTGAGAGGGCTTTATAGCTGAGGTATAAGTTCAGCTGCCTGAGGTCACATAGCTAGTAAGTAATGCAGCCAGGAATTGAACTCTGGTTTGTGTTTGTGTGCCTCCATCCCTGTTCCCCCATCCCTAACCCTACCCCTGTGTTCTTTTTCTTTTGAGACAGAGTCTTGCTCTGTCACTCAGGCTGGAGGGCAGTGGTGAAATCTCGGTTAACTGCAACCTCCGCCTCCTGGGTTCAGGCAATTCTCTGCCTTAGCCTCCCGAGTGGCTGGGATTATAGGTGCTCCTGCCACCACACCTGGCTGATTTTTGGTAATTTTAGTAGAGACGGGATTTCACCGTCTTGGCCAGGCTAGTCTTGAACTCCTGACCTTGTGATCTACCTACCTCAACCTCCCAAAGTGCTGGGATTACAGGCATGAGCCACTGCACCTGGCCAACCCTGGTTTTAGGGACATATGAGTTAACCAAGATTTTTTTTTTCCTTAAGGAGAAAACAAGTTTTAAGAGAGTAAAGGGGCTGGGTGCGGTGGCTCATGCCTATAATTCCAGCACTTTGAGAGGCCAAGACAGGTGGATTACCTGAGGTCAAGAGTTCAAGACCAGCCTGGGCCAACATGGTGCAACCCCGTCTCTACTAAAAATATAAAAATAAGCCAGGCGTGGTGTTGCATGCCTGTACTACCAGCTATTTGGGAGGCTGAGGCAGGAGAATTGCTTGAACCCAGGAGGCGGAGGTTGCAGTGAGCTGAGATCAAAACACTGCACTCCAGCCTCGGCAACAGAGTGAGACTCCGTCGCCAAGAATAATAATAAAGGAGTAACTGGCTACTCCATAGGCAGTCCGGAGGGCTGCTGGTTGCCCATTTTTATGGTTATTTCTTGATTATATGCTAAACAAGGGGTGGATTATTCATGCCTCCCCTTTTAAGACTGTCTAGGGTATTGTTGCCATGGCATTTGTAAACTCTCATGGCACTGGTGAGAGTGTAGCAGTGAGGATGACCCGAGGCCACTCTCGTTGCCATCTTGGTTTTGGTGGATTTTAGCCAACTTCTTTACTGCATGTTGTTCTATTAGCAAGGTCTTTAATGATCTCTATCTTGTACCGACCGCCTGTCTCATCCTAAGACTTAGAATGGGTAACCCTCTGGAATGCAGCCTGGTAGGTCTCAGCCTTATTTTACCCAGCCCCTATTTAAGATGGAGTTGCTTTAGTTCAAATGTCTCTGACGTATTTCCTCCATTCCGTTTACAAGCAAACCCTTAATCCTAAGGGTTGCAGAGAGATGAAGATCCATCTTCTGTAACTTCTTTATGCTGAAGAGGGGTGGTGATACTCCTTCCTAACTGTTGGGTCTCTTGCATTCAGGGTAGAGAGGAGCTCAGTTAGAAAGCGTTGGTATGGTGAAGGCCATTCTTAACTCTTGAGTTCTGACAAAAGATGATATCTGGAAGATTCATAAGTATTCAGTTTAAGAAAACATTTAGTAAGCTTATCCTGCATTGCTACACAAAGAGTATAATTACAGCAATATATTACATAACAGTAAACAAAGTAAAATTATCCCAAGTAAACTAAATTAGCGGGTTTTCCATGAACTTGGCAGTTGTTGAAATCAAACTAATAAGGAGTCACTACCCAATTCCAATATGTGCCCAGAATTAGAATATTGATCCAGATTTTAACATTACTCATCTCTCGTTTCTTCTGAGCAGCAGCCAGAGATCACTGGTTGGTTCGCAGGAATAAGGGGGATAATTCTCTTGTGTTCCACAGGCCTGTGGAACACAGGTCAGGAACTGTGTAGACAAGGAATGAGGCCAGTTTTCCCAAAGGGCTTTTATTGGTGCTATAAGTTAAGTTTGATTCCTGAAAGGAACACACGCCATTCCAGTTAAAGCCTTGGCAAAATAACCAGTTTCTCCACTTGTGTCCCAAGGTCAGCCAGTCAGTGCTGCAGTCTGTTTCCTTTGGTCGGTGGGGTGGGTCTCCTCAGTATCATCCTTTCTGTGGTTTGCCAGAAATATGTTACCTGAAAAGGGTCCTGATCCAGACTCCAAGAGAGGGTACTTGGATCTTGCAAAGGAAAGAATTCAAGGGGGCCAGGTGCCGTGGCTCACGCCTATAATCTCAGCACTTTGGGAGGCCAAGGCAGGTGGATCGCCTGAGGTCGGGAGTTCGAGACCAGCCTGGCCAGCATGGTGAAACCCTGTCTCTACTAAAAATGCAAAAATTAGCCAGGTGTGGTGGCAGGTGCCTGTAATCCCAGCTGCTCAGGAAGCTGAGGCAGGAGAATCGCTTGAACCCAGGAGGCAGAGGTTGCAGTGAGCTGAGATAGCGCCATTGTACTCCAGCCTGGGCAACAGAGTGAGACTCTGTCTCAAAAAAAAAAAAAAAAAAAAGCGAGGAGAATTCTTAGAGTAAAGTGAAAGCAAGTTTATTAAGAAAGTAAAGGAATAAAGAATGGCTATTCCATAGAGCAGCCAGTTAACTAGGATTTTAATTTAAGAGATATTAAAATTGCTAATTGTTTAATTTACAGAAACAAATCACTGATTTGTGTGGATAAGCCATGAGAGAAATATGGGATTTAATTTTGCTACAAAAGAGAATTTAATTTCCTGCATAATCAGTTTCTCCCTATTCCACTGAATTGATTTCATCAACATACAAGGTGGATATTTTCTCCTGTCTTAAACAATCTCCCTCTTTTCACCCTTGCGTCCCTTCAGCTATTTCCCCCCCACCTTTTCCCTTTCCAGTAAAACTCTCTAGGACAAGGGTAGGCTGTGCTCACTGTCCTCCGAGTCTTTGAGATTCCCCCCACACTGGGCTTTGCCCTATTACCCCACCCAGACTGCTGGTGGGAAAGGTTATGTTGATGTTGCTGGATTCAGTGGCCTCAGCTGTTACCTGACCTGACCTGGTTTTGGCACTGGACATGGTTGTAGACTTTCTTCATTGGCTTCCAGAACACTACACTCTCCAAATTTCTCTCTTTCTTTTCTCTCATCCTCCCTCCCTCCCTCCCTCCCTCCCTTCCTTCCTTCCTTCCTTCCTTCCTCTTTCTTGCCCTCTCTTTCTCTTTCTTTCTTTTTTTGAGATACAGTTTCCCTCTGTCGCTCAGCTAGAGTGAAATGGTGTGATCTCAGCTCATTGCACCCTTCACCTCCCGGGCTCAAGTGATTCTTGTGCCTCATACTCCCAAGTAGCTGGAATTACAGGTGCCTGAAACCATGCCTGGTTGTATTTTTAATAGAGACAGGGTTTCACCATGTTGACCAGACTGGTCTCAAACTCCTGACCTTAGGTGATCCCCCCTCCCCCCGCAAAGTGCTGGGATTATAGGCATGAGCCACTGCACCTGGGCCACACTCTCCAAGTTTCTAACTCCCTCCTGCCACTTCTTCCCAGACAGGGGATTGGTTCTAACTCTTTGGGATCACAAGTTCCTTTTAGTCTGGTCATCATTGTGACCCCACATCCTAGCAAAAACTGTATATATGTTTATGTTAACAAAATTTATTACAAATGATAGTTTTCATCCTTTTAAATTATGACTTTTTTTGTGTGCGTCTGATGGAGTTTCGCTCTTGTTGCCCAGGCTGGTGTAAAATGGTGCAATCTCGGCTCACTGCAACCTCCACCTCCCGGGTTCAAGTGATTCTCCTGCCTCAGTCTCCCGAGTAGCTGGGATTATAGGAATGCACCACATCTGTCTAATTTTGTATTTTTAGTAGAGAGAAGTTTTCTCCATGTTGGTCATGCTGGTCTTGAACTCCTGACCTCAGGTGATCCACCTGCCTCAGCCTCCCAAAGTGCTGGAATTACAGGCATGAGCCACTGCCTGGCCAAAATTATGGTGACTTCTAAGAAGGTCTAATTTTTTTAAGAGTTAATGATTGTCACCTGGGCAACAGAGTAAAATGTTGTCTCTTAAAAAAAGTACAGAAAACGTTAGCTGAACATGGTTGCTTATGCGTATAGTCTTAGCTACTTGGGAAGAGGGAGCATTGCCTGAGCCTCAGAAGTTGGAGGCTGCAGTTAGTTACGATTGTGTCACTGCACTCTCGCCTAGGTGACAGAGTGAGGCCCCTTTTCTTTAAAATAAAGTAGGCTGGGCATGGTGGCTCATGCTTGTAATCACAGCACTTTTGGTCAGAAGTTCAAGATCATCCTGGCCAACATGGTGAAGCCCTGTCTCTACTAAAGATACAAAAATTAGCCTGGGTGTAGTGGCACATGCCTATAGTCCCAGCTAATTGGGAGGCTGAGGTGGGAGAATACTTGAACTCAGGAGGCAGAGGTTGCAGTGAGTCAAGATTAAGCCACTGCACTCCAGCCTGGGCAACAGAGCGAGATTTTGTCTCAAAAAAAAAAAAAAAAAAAAAATTAATGATGGTAAGCCAAAATAGTGTTTATAATACAATTTTGAGCAATTTATAGAGTTCACTGTTTCTTCTTTTCTTTAAGTGAGAGGGTCTTGCTCTGTTACCAAAATAAAAATAAAAAATTTTGTATATAATTCAACTACAATTTTTTTTTTTTTACAATTTTTTTTTTTTTTAAAGGACAGAGTCTTGCTCTGTTGCCCAGGCTGGAGTGCAGTGACACAATCTCAGCTCACTGCAACCTCCACCTCCCAGGTTCAAGTGATAAGCGATTCTCCCGCTAGCCTCCCTAGTAGCCGGGGCTACAGGCGTGCATACAGCACCATGCCGGGCTAATTTTGTATTTTAATAGAAAATTTTTGTATTTTTAATAGAAAAAATAAAAATTCTATTATTTAATAGAAAAATAAAAATCCATGGAGGTGGCTGTGCCTGGCCACCCCATTGATTTAATACTTCTGTTTTTTCTAATGTGAATTGTCAGTTTCATATTACTTGTTTGTTTATAGGGATTTAACCTGCTTGCATAAGTTCATAACCCTTTATGGTGAATCATACTGATTATACATTAGTGTATTCTCTTTTATGCTAATTTTGATTTTTTAGCATATAGAAATGTTTGAAGCCTTTCAGAATATTGCATTTCTGGCCTTTCTTAGTGGGTTATATTTTCTGTGTGTCATTGCTCTTTTCCAGGCACCCAACAGGAGGATCATTTCTTCGTCCGAAAAAGGTAAATTTTGGAATAGACTTTCTTACTGCAGTTAAGAACCGCTATGTGTTAGAAGATGAACCGGAGGAAGATGGAAAAGAACAAATTGTTACAATTGGAAATAAACCTGTGGAGACTATTGGTTTTGACTCTATTATGAAACAGCAAAGGTAAGTGGAATTTATAACGGCACAGCCGACTTTTATGGTTTTATTAAGGTTCAGAATTGAAATTCCATGACTGTGTTTGGATGCTAAGGACTTTGCTTCTCAACTGGTTTATGCTTTCCACAGAAACTGAATCAAAATCTGAGGAATCCAAGGATTATTTAGGGAAATAAAAATTTTTATTTTAGCACAAGATTGGTAGATTTTTCCAGTTTGCAATTGAAACATTTATTGGTCCATTATTAATATTCACATCATATTATCTTGTGTTGACTAATTAAATAAGGCTGACATTTGTGTTCTTTTCTATTTCATGGTGATGGTAAGTTGGGAATGGAAACAGTAGTCTGAATTGTTCCCTATGCCGTGGAACGTGCTGGTGGCATCTATTTTTTTTTTTTTTGTCGAGGCAGAGTTTTGCTGCTGTTGCCCAGGCTGGAGTGCAATGGCACGATCTTGGCTCACCATAACCTCCGCCTCCTGGGTTCAAGAGATTCTCCTGCCTCAGACTCCCCAGTAGCTGGGATTATAGGCATGCACCACCATACCTGGCTAAATTTGTATTTTTAGTAGAGACAGGGTTTCTCCATGTTGGTCAGTCTGGTCTCGAACTCCCAACTCAGGTAATCCACCCACCTTGACCTCGCAAAGTGCTGAGATTACAGGTGTGAGCCACCACGCCCAGCGGTGCCATTTTAATAGTAGGGACTAGTTTCCGCTTCGTCACCTGGGGAGCTGTGAAACATGCACAGCTTCGTCACCTGGGGAGCTGTGAAACATGCAGCATCCTTTGTCCCATTCCAGATCTGCTGATTCAGAATTTTGGATATGGGCTCTAAATAATGCATTTTATTTTATTTTATTTTTTTGAATTTCTTTCTTTCTGTTTTTTTTGAGATGGAGTCTCGCTCTGTAGCCCAGGCAGGAGTGCAGTGGCGGGATCTCCACTCACCACAACCTCTGCCTCCCGGGTCCCAGTTCAAGCAGTTCTCCAACCTCAGCCTCCCAAGTAGCTGGGATTACAGACACGAGGCACCATGCCCAGCTAATTTTTGTATTTTTTAGCAGAGACGGGGTTTCACCATGTTGGCCAGTCTGGTCTTGAACTCCTGACCTCTTGATCCGCCCGCCTTGGCCTCCCAAAGTGCTGGGATTACAGGCATGAGCCACCGAGCCTGGCCTATTTTTATTTTTATACAGACAGGATCTTGCTCTATTGCCCAGGCTGGTCTTGAACTCTTGGGCTCAAGTGATCCTCCCACCTTGGCTTCCCAAAGCACTGGGATTACAAGTGTGAGTCACTGCACCTGGCCTTAAAATAATGCATTTTAAAACTGCTGCACAAGAACATTCTCTTTTCTCTGAAACTACTTATTGTGACTTTGTACCAGGAGGCTTGGTAGTCATTCCATGAACTGCTTGAATCAGAGAGAGAGGAAGTTAATATTTACACAAAAACAGTCTGGCTGCACAAGAACTGGCCAGGCCTTGCAGCTTACTGTGGTGACTTGGATGAGGTAGCTGGGTGAGGACCCCTGGTGGCCACTGTGAGAATAAATTTATGGCCTCTTGTAGGCCTGCAATATATTTTCTTTCAGTCTCTAAAAGAATTAAGCTATAGTTTTTACCAAAGTAAATTTCTTTGCTATCTTTTTTACTGTTGTTATTAATAAAAGTGCATATGAGGACAATGTTGAAAGTAAAATAAATACATTTCTTGGCACCTCTACTCTTTAGCGTACATGGCCCCCATTAAAAAAAATCTCAACTGGGCGCAGTGGCTCACTCCTGTAATCCCAGCACTTTGGGAGGCCGAGGCGGGTGGATCACGAGATCAGCAGTTTGAGATCAGCCTGGCCAACATGGTGAAACCCCGTCTACTAAAAATATAAAAATTAGCCGGGCATGGTGGTGGGCACCTGTAATCCCAGCTACTCAGGAGGCTGAGGCAAGAGAATTGCTTTGAACCCGGGAGGCAGAGGTTGCAGTGAGCCGAGATTGTGCCATTGCACTCCAGCCTGGGTGACAGAACAAGACTCTGTCTGAAAAAAAAAAATCTCAGAATAAATCAAGAGTTTTAAAGGAACAAATGGACTTCCTTTAATTATAAAAGAAAATATATTTATTGTTGATAATTTAGAAATTACAAATTGAACAAAAAATTATGACTAATGCCACCACTTAGATATAAAAGTATCATGAATGGGCCGGGTGCAGTGGCTCACGCCTGTAATCTTAGCACTTTTGGAGGCCAAGGTGGGAGGATCATTTAAAGCCAGGAATTTGAGACTAGTCTGGCCAACATGGTGGAACGGTGTCTATACTAAAAACACAAAAAATTAGCTGGGTGTGGTGGTACACGCCTGTAGTCCCAGCTGCTTGGGAGGCTGAGGCAGGAGAATTGTTTGAACCTGGGAGGCGGACGTTGCAGTGAGCCAAGATCGTGCCGCTCCACTCCAGCCTGGGTGATAAGATGAGACTCTGTCTCAAAACGAAAACAAAAACAAAACCTATCATGAACAGTTTTTACTGTTTATCCTACTGATTTACTTGGATTTAAAGAACTACATGCTTCATAGGGTTAGAGTTCTTCCCTTTATTTTTTACTTTTTACTGTTATTAGTAGAAGATATTTTTTCCCATTTAAAATACAAATAGCCTGGGCAACATGACAAAACCCTGTCTCTACAAATAAATAAATACACACATACATACACACAAAAATTAGCTGGGTGTGGTAGTGCATGCCTATAGTCCCAGCTATTTGGGAAGCTGAAGTGGGAAGATCACCTGAACCCTGGAGGTCAAGGCTGCAGTGAGCCGTGATTGCACCACTGCACTCCAGCCTGGGTGACATCGTGAAACCTTGTCTCAAATGACAGATGAACAAACAAAAAAACACCAAATATTTAAATATCTCTTACCCAAAAGAAGAATTTTTTTTTAATTGGCTAATCTCTTTTTAGAGAATATTATGGGCTCTAAGAATATATATATATATTTTTTAGACAGAATCTCACTCTGTTACCAGGCACCAGGCTGGAGTGCAGTGGCGTGATCTCGGCTCACTGCAGTCTCTGCCTCCCGGGTTCAAGCAGTTCTGCCTCAGCCTCCCGAGTAGCTGGGACTACAGGCGTGCGCCACCATGCCCAGCCAATTTGTGTATTTTAGTAGAGACGTGGTTTTACCATGTTGGCCAGGATGGTCTCAATCTCTTGACCTTGTGATCTGCCTCCTCCGCCTCCCAAAGTGCTGGGATTACAGGCGTGAGCCACCGCGACCAGCCAGGCTCTAAGAATATTAACAAACTGAAAACAGATTTTCGTCCCCTAGTTTATGAAGGACTATGTAACTCATGAGTTTTTCTTTTAATGACCCTACATTTTGGGTATCATTGCATTTAATAATTAGTGCCTTTCTTGATTGAAAACGTAAAATTTTAGAGATTCTGGAGCAATCTCGAATGTTGGCTGGAGATTAGTAAATTAAGAAGTTATGAGACAGCTTGGTGGAATGTCGCCACTGTTGGAGTTAGGCTGGGTTCAAGCGCCAGCTAAGGCACCTTTGACTCTGACAGAAGTTAGAGATAGCTACTTATTGTTTCTAAGCCTCAGATTCTTCAATTACAACATAAAACCTAAGATACAAGGACTGTTGTGAATAACAAATAAGATCCTGCAATTAATGATAGCTGTCATTGTTAGGAGTTGAAACCTACTTTAAGCCATTGTCTCAATAAAATCCAGCATTTTTGAGATTATACCACTAAGAGAAGACATTCAATAAAGGAATCAAAAACAAATTAAAAAAAAAAACATTATGTATGGCTTCTCCTGGAGATGGCTTTGGCTCTGGAGTGATGCTTGGATTGAGATCTGAGTCCCCACCCTTAGTGTCAAATTGTCCTGGCAAGGCAGGCAATTTTAAATTTTAGAGGGAAGGAGCGACATCTGTTGGACATAGTGAAAATCACAGTTTGAAGTAGTTTCGTGAGATTCCTGTAGTTCTTTTCTGTGATGTCATATGCCTACAAAGCTGGCTTCTGGGTGATTGCTGCGATAAAATGCATGTATTTATGTACATCTATCATGCATCAATAAAAATATTTGCTTTATAACAAAGCAAATATTTCTTAAATCATTGTGGAACAGGAAATGGAGTTGGTGGCGTCCAGTCTGATGCCAGCATGTGGGAAGTTGAGCAGTGCCCAGCAGACACTGAGTTAATAGTACATAAGTAATGATTAAGTTGTTTTGCCCTAACTACATACTTAATTGGAACTATGAGGTATTTAGTTTGGCCTAAGTACCATGTAAAAAATTACTGAAACCCTAATGGCCCTGTGGCCTGAGAAAGTTTGGGACCCTCTACCTATGAATTCTGCTGCTGCCTTTTGTACTCTAGTTTTTCATGATTGTAATAATTCATGCCTTGCATTTTCATCTTGGTGTTTCTCCCAAATGTTGTTAGGTTTTAAAAATTTTTTTATTTTTTGAGACAGTATCATTCTGTCGCCCAGGCTGGAGTGCAGTGGCACAATCTTGGCTCACTGCAAACTCCACCTCCAAGGTTCAAGTGATTCTTCTGCCTTAGCCTCCCAAGGAGCTGGGACTACAGTTGTGCACCACCACGCCCAGCTAATTTTTGTATTTTTTTTTTTTTTTTGTAGAGACCAGGTTTTACCATGTGGGCCAGGCTGGTCCCAAACTCCTGGCCTCAAGTGATCTGCTCACCTCAGCCTCCCAAAGTGTTGAGATTATGGGTGTTAGCCACTGCGCCTGGCCCAGTTTTATTTTTATAAATACTTACCAAGTGAATTACAATACGTCAGACAGTCTTCTGAGAGCTGCACAAATATTAACTCACTAAAATTATTTTAGCATTTAAAAATTTGTAGTAAAATACACATAACATTTATCATAACCTTTTTTTTTTTTTTTGCTGGAGAGGGATTTGTTAGAGAGAGACAGCTCTCATGCTGTTGTGGGAGGGAGCCTGGAGCGGGATATCCCTATCATAACCATTTGTAATTAACAGTTAGTGTTAACTATATTCCCAGTGGTATGTAACCAGTGTCTAGAACTTTATTTTTTGAGTCAGAGTCTCCCTGTTGCCCAGCCTGCAGTGCAATGGCATGATCTCGGCTCACTGCAGCCTCCGCTTCCTGGGTTCAAATGATTCTCCTGCCTCAGCCTCCTGAGTAGCTGGGATTACAGGCGTGCGTCACCATGCCTGGCTGATTTTTGTATTTTTGGTGGAGAAGGGGTTTCACCATGTTGGTCAGGCTGGTCTCGAACTCCTGACCTCGTGATCTGCCCACCTTGACCTCCCAAAGTGCTGGGATTACAGGTGTGAGCCACCGTGCCTAGCCTGGAACTTTTTCATCATCCCAAACTAAAACTCTATGTCTATTGAAACACTACTAATTTCTTCTCCCGTTAGCCCCGGGCAACCACCATTTTACTTTCTGTTGCTATGAATTTGACTACTCTGGAACCTCACATAAGTATTTGTTCTTTTGTGACTGGCTTATGTCACCTGGCATAATGCACTCAAGGTTCATCCACGTTGTGGCGTGTGTCAGAATTTCCTTCCTTTTTGTCAG
This sequence comes from Ateles fusciceps, assembly GCA_036589455.1. NCBI lineage: Eukaryota > Metazoa > Chordata > Mammalia > Primates > Atelidae > Ateles > Ateles fusciceps. The sequence continues at coordinate 5,892,597 of JAZHEH010002229.1, forward strand.
GTTCACACAATATCGCGTTGTATATGCACGCCGCATTTTGTTTGTCCTTTCATTTGTTGATGGACAGTATGGACACTTGGGTTGCCTCCACCTCTTGACTGTTAGGAATAATGCTGCTGCGAACTTGTGCATATACCGCAGCCTTTTAAAGATAGGAAGTCAGTGGCACAGAAGTGTTAATCACTTGCCCAAAGCCAAAGGAGATGGTGGAATTCGGATTTGAACCCAGGTAGTCTGGTATACATGTGGACTTTTTTTTTTTTTGAGATGGAGTCTCGCTCTGTCACCCAGGCTGGAGTGCAGTGGTGTGATCTCAGCTTACTGCAGCCTCTGCCTTCTGGTTCAAGTGATTCTCTTGCCTCAGCTTCGTGAGTAGCTGGGACTACAGGCACATGCCACCATGCCTAGCTAATTTTTGTATTTTTAGTAGAGACAGGGTTTTCACCATGTTGGCCAGGATGGTCTCGAAGTCCTGACCTTGTGATCCACCCGCCTCGGCCTCCCAAAGTTCTGGGATTACAGGCGTGAACCACCGCACCCAGCCGGATTCTTTTCGTGAATAGAAAACACAGATTCTCTGTATGTACCAAATGGCTGCCAGAAGTATCTGGTAATGCTGAAGCTGGCACACTCTCTAGGAAGTGCCTTTGGGAGGCTTTTACATGTGAGTGTAAGAAGCACTCTGTAGCGTGTACTTCCGCACTACATGCATAGATGCCAGAAGAGTATCTCAATTCACTGTGATCTGTTCCTACAACAAACACCGTAAGATGTGAAGTGGAATGTTCTGGAGCGCCATGGGTCACCGTAGCAAGACCTTGCCACTGAACAATAGACTGTTGAGGAAAAAGTCAGCTGCAGAAGGCTCTGCAGAGTAGAATACCATTTATATCAAGTTTCAGAATATTCAAAAATGCTATACTTGTTTAGAGATAAGGAAATATATGGTAAAAATATTAAGAAATACTTATGATTAAATAAACATCAAGTGTAGTATAAGGTTACCCCTGTGGAAGGCCGGGCATGATGGCTCACGCCTGTAATCCCAGCACTTTGGGAGGCTGAAGCAGGTGGATAACTTGAGGTCAGGAGTTTGAGACCAACCTGGCCAACATGGTGAAACCCTGTCTCTACTAAAAATACAAAAATTAGCCAGACATGGTGGTACACATCTGTATACCCAGCTACTCCGGAGGCTGAGGCAGGAGAATCGCAGCTGAACCTGGGAGGCGGAGGTTGCAGTGAGCCGAGATCGTGTCACTGCACTCTAGCCTAGGCAACACAGCGAGACTCCATCTTAAAAAAAAAAAAAAAAAAAGGAACCCCTGGGGAGTAGAGGGAGAATTGTGTTATGGAGAGAGAACTGGAGGACCTCAGCTGCATTTGTAATGTTTGTAGTGCTCTTTTTCTTTTTTGTAATGCTTTATTTCTTAATTTGGGTGGTGGTTACTGGTATTTGTATATTATTTTTGGTACCCTTTTCTATGTCTGAAATGCTGTTTAATTTTTTAAAGGGCCAGTGGATAGCATACATGCTTACGTATCCATGTGAACTCTGTTTTTCATGCAGTCAGCTGAGCAAGTTGCAAGAAGTTTCTCTGAGGAACTGTGCAGTAAGTTGTGCTGGTGAGAAAGGAGGAGTTGCCGAGGCGTGTCCCAGTATCCTTTTCACCGAGAGCTTGTTACTGGAATCTGGGTTTGGATGTGATGCCTGTGCCAGAGACTGCTAGCTGCCCACCCATCCCCCACTCTTCACAGCGTCCTTCTTCACGCAGTTCGGTTTTGCTTGGTGCAGTTGGGGCCCAGATAAATTATATACCTTCCCAGACCCCTTTGCTTGCAGGTTTGCCAGCATGACTTCCCCAGCTGTGGTGGAAGTTTCTAGACCAGGCTCCTTGAAAGGGGCGCACTTGGCCAGGCATGGTGGCTCATGCCTGTAATCCTAGCATTTTGGGAGGCCAAGGTGGGTGGATCACAAGGTCAGGAGATCAAGACTATCCTGGACAACGTGGTGAAACCCCATCTCTACTAAAAATACAAAAATTAGCCGGGCGTGGTGGTGCACACCTATAGTCCCAACTACTCAGGAGGCTGAGGCAGGAGAATTGCGTTAACCTGGGAGTCCGAGGTCACAGTGAGCCAAGATTGCCCTACTGCACTTTAGCCTGTGCCACAGAGCAAGACTCTGTCTCAAAAAAAAAGAAAAAGAAAGAGAGCACACTTGGTTGGCCTCTCCCTTTTGCCTGTTGCTTTTACTCTTCCGCCTGCCTTGAGCAGATGGAATGCCCAGGGTTTCGGCAGCTGTCTTGCAAGTATGAAGAAAGCCATCCGATACAGATTGGGAGAGCAGAGGATAGGGAATCTGGGCTCCTGTGTCCTGGGGCCCCTGCTTCAGCCCTGGTCTGCCTTCTCATGCAGGTTTTTTTTTTTGTTTTTTTTTTTTTGAGACAGGCTGGACTGTCGTGGCATGATCTCAGCACAGTGTAACCTCTGCCTTCCAGGTTCAAGTGATTCTCTTGCCTCAGCCTCCCTAGTAGCTGGGATTATAGGTGCCCGCCACCATGCCCAGCTAATTTTTGTATTTTTAGTGGAGACGGGGTTTTGCCATTTGGCCAGGCTGGTCACAAACTCCTTACTGCAGGTGATTCACCCGCCTCAGCCTCCCAAAGTGCTGGGATTATAGGTGCGAGCCACACGCCTGGCCTCATGCAGTTCTTATTAGTAGGAAAGACTCTGGTTCTGGTTCCATGCAGCTGAATGCAGTTTGTTATAATGCCCCAAAACAGGCTCTTTCTAAAGTTTGGAATCTCTTTTCTCTACTTTCTCTTATTAGTGTTATTTTTGTCATATGTTGCTTTTCTGCCGACAGCAAAAATGTAGGAGGTAAGTTAAAATTTCCAGGATGGACATGGTGGCTCATGCCTGTAATCCCAGCGTTTTGGGAGGCTGAGACTGGAGGACCGCTTGAGGCCAGGAGTTTGAGACCAGCGTTGGGAATGTTGTGAGATCTTGTCTCTATAAAAAAATTAAAACAAAACTGGCTATGGTGGCTTGTGCCTGTCATCTCAGCTACTAGGAGGCTGAGGTGGCAGGATTGCTTGAGCCCGGGAGTTCGAGGCTGTGATGAGCCATGATCATGCCACTGTACTCCAGCCTGGGTGACAGCTAGACCCTGTTTCTATTAAGAAATTTCCCATGGAAACCAAAAGACCTTTTTCCAATTCATTAAGTCTATCTGGTCTCTACATAATAATTTTTGCAAAATATACCAGTTTTGATCAGTTTTTTCTGAGTGAAGAGATGCCAGGTGAAATAGGTCTCTTTGGCAAAATTCCCCAACAGTGCAGTGAAGGAAATTAGAACTCTCCCAATCTGTGTGTCTGAGGTTTCAGTTATCTTGGGGGAAACAGCCTGGGGCATCTGTTCGGACCTGTGGTAGCTGCCTCCTCTGTTGACCCCAATGTGCTGCAAATATGTGGTCATTTTCAGAGGTAGGCAGCTGGAGTTAGGGGAATTGAAGTGGTTGCAGAAAAGAGTTTGCTAAGGATGGCTGGGCACGGTGGCTCACACCTGTAATCCCAGCACTTTGGGAGGCTGAGGTGGGTGGATCATGAGGTCAGGAGTTTGAGATCAGCCTGGCTAACATGGTGAAACACCATCTCTACTAAAGATGCAAAAAATAAAATAAAATTAGCCAGGCATGGTGATGTGCACCTGTAATCCCAGCCACTTGGGAGGCTGAGGCAGGAGAATCACTTGAACCTGGGAGGTGGAGGTTGCAGTGAGCCGGGATCGCACCATTGCACTCCAGCCTGGGTCACGCCATTGCACGCCACCCTGGGTGACAGGATGAGACTCTGTCTCAAAAAAGAGTTTGCTAAGGAGCCAATGCCACAGAAGTGTTAGAGCATTCTGTATTCAGCCTGGCCTATTCCCAAATCATTTCAGAGGATTGGTAATCGGGCTATGTGCAGTGGTTCATGCCTGTAATTCCAGCGCTTTGGGAGGCCAAGGCGGGTGAATCATCTGAGGTCAGTTCAAGACCAGCCTGACCAACATGGTGAAACCCTGTCTGTACTAAAAATACAAAAAATTAGCTGGGCGTGGTGGCATGTGCCTGTAATCCCAGCTACTCGGGAGGAGGCTGAGGCAGGAGAATCACTGGAACCCAGGAGGCAGAGATTGCAGTGAGCTGAGGTCACACCACTGCACCCCAGCCTGGGTGACAGAGCAAGACTCTGTCTCAAAAAAAAAAAAAAGGCCAAGTGCGGTGGCTCATGCCTATAATCCCAGCACTTTGGGAGGCTGAGGTGGGTGGATCACCTGAGGTCACAAATCAGGAGTTCAAGACCAGCCTGACCAACATGGTGAAACCCTGTCTCTACTAAAAATACAAAAATTAGCTGGGTGTGGTGGTGGGCACCTGTTATTCCAGCTACTTGGGAGGTTGGGACAGGAGAATGGCTTGAACCTGGGAGGCAGAGGTTGCAGTGAGCCAAGATCGTGCCATTGCACTCCAGCCTGGGCAGCAAGAGCAAGACTCTGTCTCAAAAAAAAAGAACAGATGTGGCCAGTAGACGGGTTTGGAAGTGTTTGCTGTTTGGTTGCTTAGAGCTGTCAGCAGTGTCCTGGAGAATCAGCATGTTTGTTTATCTTGCACTTTTCTGGAGAAAAATGTCCCCCAAGACACGAAGAAATGAGGTTTCATGAGATAATCAAGTTACGGTTGGCATTTGCAGATACAGTGATGAATGTCTTACAGTTCCCAATTGAATTCTCGCCAGAAGTGGAAGGATTGCTTTGGGTGCTTAATCCAGTTATCCTGCTTTGGGTTGGTCTCAAATTGAGGTCGTTTACTCGACCGGACAAGACAGTGGGAGCGTTGCAGACCCGGGTATGTCAAATCTCAGGGCACTTCGAGGGGAAGGGATGAACCGCCGGCTCCCGCACGAGCTGTGGATTTGAATCTGTGCGCAGGAGCAGACCTGTGTTTCCATGGGAGCTCCTTGAACGGTGTGTGTGGGAGGGGCAACCACATATTTGACAGCTGTTGTTCTTTGTGGTTGATTTCAGGGTGTAGGTGGTATGTGTGCTCTGCACAGACCTTAGAAACAATTATAACTCTAGGCTACATAATGGGAAGCAGCAGTGAGTGAAGAGTGATTGGACTTAAACCCTTCCTCAGCAGCCTAGCGGCCGATTTAGCAAGGTTAATGGAAACCCAGGGTGGCCGAAGTGTCACCCAGAGGTCTGGAAAGTACCCTGTGCATCAGCCTGCGTAAGGCGGTGTCAGGAAGCCAGGGCAGATGAGGGGAGCCCGAGGAGGAGGAGCAGAGGAACAGTTTACAGAAGTGATCATGCAGGTGTGTCCCCCAAGGGTGGAGGAGGAGCCCAAGGGGACCTCAGGATGTTTGCCCGGTCTGGAATTCTCGGCAGCCTGCACTGGTTCTTCTCCCATTGGATGCGACGGCCTACAGAATATTGAGGCTATTCTGTAGGTACTCCTATTACCAGTTGAAATGCAACTGTTGAAGACGGTAGACCCCATTGTTAGCTCTTGAGCTGTAGCAGTCCAGGCAGCTGGCAGGATTCGGGCACAGGTAGCTGGCGACCGGGTTTGGAGTCATCCCTTTCTTCGCATCTTTTCTGGCGTCCTTCCCTTGTTCCTGACCTTCTTGCAGAGCTTCCTAATTGGTTCCTGTCTAAAACTGTTTCCTTTCTAACCAGTGCTCTGGAGTGATGCCGGTTTTTGTAAAGAAACTTTCTCCACAGATTTTATGTATGTTTGATGACGCTCTGTTGCATTATGGGGTGCAATAAAATGCATTTTGGATCGAGGCTGATTTGGGTGTAAATTCACACTTGTTCATTTGTACGCAGTGACACAGCTCTTTGACTGCTGTGTCACTGTGTTTTTCTGCTGTGAAAAAGGAAAACCACCCAGCAATCAGCGTAGCGCCTGGGCCTGTTTAGCAGCGGCAGCAGCAGTGGGGGTGGTGGCTTTTGCTGCTGCTGTTGTTATTACTGGATCTTAGAGCTCTTTTTTTTTTTTGGAGACGGAGTCTCGCTCTTTCACCCAGGCTGGAGTGCAGTGGCGTGATCTCGGCTTACCTCAACCTTCTGCCTCCTGGGTTCAAGTGATTCACTTGCCTCAGTCCCCGAGTAGCTTGGGACCACAGGTGCGTGCCACCACGCTTGGCTGATTTTTGTATTTTTAGTAGAGATGGGATTTCACCATGTTGACCAGACTGGTCTCGAACTCCTGACCTCAGGTGATCTGTTTGCCTCAGCCTCTCAAAGTGCTGGGGTTACAGGTGTGAGCCACTGCGCCCAGCCTGGATCTTAAAGATCTTCTTCTGTCACTGGCCACTCCTCCTCAGTCACTTCTGTGGGACCTTTCTCTGGTTGCAGAGTATTGGGTGTACCTCGAGGGTTAGACTTGGGAGCCCTGGCTTCTTGGGAGACCTTCTAGGGTATGGCTGGCCCTCCTCCATGGCCTGCCCCCTTCCACATCTGTCTCTTGAGCTGCTGCTTTGATACCTCTGTCTGAATATCTAATGTCCATCTCAGATTTAGCATGTCCAAAACTAAGACCCCTCACACCTGCTCATCCTGTAGTCTTTCCCCTCATAGTAAATGACAGTTCCAGTTGCATAGGCCACAGATCTTGGAGTTGTCCTTGACACTCCCTTTCTCCCATGCACTGCACCTAAATCCATTGGCAAATTCTGTGAGCCCCGCTTCCAGAGTCAGATGCCCCTTCTGACATGTTTTGCTCTCTCATGCTTCTAGTCTGCTCCGGCCTCCTGGAGACTCCCTGCCCTTCTTTGCTTCCCTGCAGTCTGTGCTCAACTCAGCAGCACAGTGACTTTTACTTTTTTTTTTCTTTACATAATAGAGATCCAAGTCAAAGCAGAATGCTTTTTAAAAGACCCAGGTCATCTTTTGCTGCTCCAATACCTCCCATTTGGAGCAGAGACTAGCAAAGACTTTGAAGTGGCCTGCAAGGCCCTTTGTGATGTGGCCTGGCCCCTTGTCCCTTGTGACCTCGTTTCTAGTAGCCCCAGCCCATCTGTTCCAGTCACACAGGTGTTGGCAGTCCCTGTCATAGGCTGAGCTCCTTCCCACCCCAGGGCCTTTGCTATTGTCCCTTGTCCATCGGATGCTCTCTCCCAGATGGTGTTCCCCCATTTCCCTCAGCTCTCTGCTCCGATGCCATCTTGTTAGAGGAGGTGGTCTTCCCTGAGCACTGCATATGGAGCAGCCACACACGCCTTTCCTGCATGCCCTGCTGTGTCCCTGAGCACAGACAGGCCTGCCTGTGACACACTGTCGAGGCCCCTGCGTCATGATCGTCTCTCCCCAGTGAGACTGCTTTGCTCACTGCGATGCTCCTGGCCCTAAATGATTACTTGGAGAATAGAAGAGTGCACTGAATAATTTCCACACATACACATATCAGATGAGAGTGTAGGCTCCTCCCCTAGTTGGCTTGGTCCTGCTGCAGGCTTCTCTGTCTTTCTCTGCAGGGACCTGGCTAGCTGTGCCCCTTCCTGATGGCGCTGCTCCTGCACCTCGCCCCTTACCCTGACTTGTGTTGCCTATTGGCTTTGCTTTTCCTGCCCTACTGCGTGCGTTATCCTCTCTGTATCCCTGTATCACGAGCAGTTGGGTGATACTATTACAGCTGCTTCCAGGCTACCGGACACCTTTTCAATTCCTACGTCACGCACTTTTGAACATGTGTCCCAAGTTGGCCCCTGTTCTTTCCCCTGTAGGTGCTATTTATCTGGAGATTCCTAGGGTAATGGTGCCCCGTAGAAGGTCATGTGCTGGGGTGAGGCTCGTGGCTGCTCATCAGTGCCAAGGGCAAGGCCTGCGTGTACACCTTAGGTGCTTAAGAAATCGTTACCCTCACTGCTTTTCCCTCTCCTTTTTGTTGGATAGCGCGAGGATGGTTTAGCGTTATGACATTTGGTTCTTTTTCATTTCATTGTGGATGTTAGTCTCAAGTTTTTAATATATGACAATGAACTTTTTATTTATTTTTAGTTTTTTGAGACAGTCTCACTCTGTCCCCCAGGCAGAGTGAGACTGTCTCAAAAACTAAAAATGAAGTGCAGTGGCACAGTCTGTGCTCACTGCAACCTCCGCTTCCTGGGCTGTAGAGATTCTCGTGCCTCAACCTTCTGAGTAGCTGGAATTACAAGCGCGTGCCACCACACCGTTGAGTTTTTAGTAGAGACGGAGTTTTGCCATGTAGGCAAGGCTGGTCTTTAACTCCTGACCTCAGGTGATCCACCCACCTTGGCTTTCTAAAGTGCTGGGATTATAGGCATGAGCCACTGCACCTGGCCTGACAAGTAACTTTTTAGTTTCTTAGTGAAAGTTTGGATAACTTAAAAGATAAAAGTATTATGTACTCCTGAAAAAATTTCAAGCAGACTAGAGGGTATAAAATGAAAAGTTAAAGTGCTCATGTTCTGGAATGAAGAATAACTACTTTTATGTCTTTCATGAATCTTTTGAAATTACTGTTTCTTAACCTGTGCTTTTAGATATTAGAAATGTAGATTTGTCAAAAAACCTGTTGTCGTCATGGGATGAAGTGATACACATTGCTGACCAGCTCACACACCTGGAAGTCCTTAATCTCAGGTACGCACTTCTGGGTGCCGAATTTTCACAAACAATTAAACTCATCTCTCCTTGCTTCCTCCCAGCGTCTCTGTTTTCCTTTTTCTTTCTTTTTCTCTTACCTGTTAAATCTCTGCTCCTGAACTCCTCATGTATGTCCTTGTCCTAAGTTTCGCTGGCGTGAGAAGAGGAACGCCAGGTATATGCCCCAGGCAGTGTGGCCCCTTCACTAGTTGTCATTTTTACACAGGCAGATTCTGGTTTACTTGAATTTTTCTGTTAACTTTAAGGCCACCATATATATATATATATATAATTTTCTTTTTTGAGATGGAGTCTCGCTCTGTTGCCTAGGCAGGAGTGCAATCTCAGCTCACTGCAACTTTCGCCTCCTGGGTTCAAGTGATTCTCCTGCCTCCACCTCCTGAGTAGCTGGGATTACAGGCGTGTGCCACCATGCCCAGCTAACTTTTGTATTTTTAGTAGAGATAGGGTTTTGCCATGTTGGCCAGGCTGATCTTGAACTCCTGACCTTAGGTTATCTGCCTACCTTGGCCTCCCAAAATGCTAGGATTCCAGGCGTGAGCCACTGCACCCGGCCTAGGCTTCCCTTTCATACTTGAATCAGTTTTGCATAGATAGGTGAGTGTACAGTATAGCAGGTAGACAGGCCTGAATGAGTTGTGCCCCCAAATAGAGCAAATGAGGATAATTCAACCCATGGTGTCTTATATTCTGGAAGTATGGGCTTGTGGGGTTTTTTGTTCTTTTTTTGAGATGGAGTCTTAATCTGTCACCAGGCTGGAGTGCAGTGGCTTGATCTCGGCTCACTGCAACCTCCACCTCCCAAGTTCAAGCGATTCACCTGCCTCAGCCTCTTGAGTAGCTGGGACTACAGGCGCGGACCACCACGTCCAGCTAATTTTAGTAGAGACGAGGTTTCATTGTGTTGGCCAGGATGGTCTCGATCTCTTGACCTCATGATCCGCCCACGTCAGCCTCCAAAAGTGCTGGGATTACAAGTGTGAGCCACCATGCCAGGCCGGGCTCGTGTTTTTTAATAGTATCTTCTTGCAAAGTGACTGTCAAGATTGAGTACTTTCTGAGATTAGGCTCTTAAGAAAGAATTCAAAGGGCAATAATTTTACCCATCCTCCTAGCCAAAGGGCAGACTATGTTTAGAGAAGCAAAATTCCAGCCCACAATTTAGCATGTCAGTAAGAAGTCTCTGGAGAACGGGGGACTGTTTTGCCATGTCCAGAGCGATGCCTGAGTTTTGGGTTTATGAAGCTGCAGCCACATGCAGCCGCCTTAATCCCGTGAAAGCATCTTTATACAACCGATACCAAAAAGTTGTATGTTGTAAATGTTAAAAATTAGGTAGTCTTGATTCACTTGAGTCATTAAAAAAGTGATTTTTTTTAACATAATCCCATTTTAAGGTTGAAATAAATCAAACTCCTTAGATTAAAGCCCAAATTGTTGCTTTTAGTGACTATTTCAGTTGGTTTTACTGTATAGAAATAAGTATATTGTATCTTCTTTTTCTACACAGTGAAAATAAACTAAAATTTCCCTCCGGTTCAGCACCTCTAACTGGAACGTTTTCTGCACTGAAGGTGTTAGTCCTCAACCGAACAGGCATAACATGGGCTGAGGTAATCATCTTTCTTTGGTTTATTACACATTAATAAGCAATTAAAAATGTTTGGTTTAGCTGGGCGTGGTGGCTCATGCCTGTAATCCCAGCACTTTGGGAGACTGAAGTGGGTGGATCACCTGACGTCAGAAGTTCGAGACCAGCTTGGCCAACGTGGTGAAACTCCATCTCTACTTAAGATACAAAAAATTTGGGCATGGTGGCGCATACTTGTAATCCTAGCTACTTGGGAGTCTGAGACAGGAGAATTGCTTGAACCTGGGAGGCGGAGGTTGCAAAGAGCTGAGGTCTCGCCATTTCACTCCAGCCTGGGCAACAAGAGTGACACCCTGTCTGAAAAAAGAAAAAAGTTTGGTTTAAGATTGGGCGTAGTGGCTCTCGCCTGTAATTCCAGCACTTTGGGAGGCTGAGGCAGGCAGATCACCTGGGGTCAGGAGTTTGAGATCAGCCTGGCCAACATGGTGAAACCCTGTCTCTACTAAAATACAGAAATTAGCCAGGCATGCGCTTGTAATCCCAGCTGCTGGGTAGGCTGAGACAGGAGAATTGCTTGAACTTGGGAGGCGGAGGTTGCAGTGAGCTGAGTTGGTGCCACTGCACTCCAGCCTGGGTGACAGAGCAAGACTCCATCTCCAAAAAAAAAAAAGTTTGGTTTAATAAGGAATTGACATACAACTCTGTCTTCGTATTAATCATCCTAATATCTATTAATAGATAACAATTTTTTTTTTTTTTTTTTTTTTTTTGAGACAGAGTCTCACTCTGTCACCCAGGCTGAAGTGCAGTGGCGCAGTCTCGGCTCACTGCAACCTCTGCCTCCTGGGTTCAAGCAATTCTCCTGCCTTAGCTTTCCGAGTAGCTGGGACTACAGGTACGTGCCACCACGGCCAGCTAACTTTTTTATATTTTTAGTAGAGAGGATGTTTCACTGTGTTAGCCAGGATGGTCTCGATCCCCTGACCTCGTGATCTGCCTGCCTCAGCCTACCAAAGTGCTGGGATTACAGGCATGAGCCACTGTACCTGGCCAACAGAATTCTTTAAACTGCCTTATAAAAGAGCATTGTAGCTGAGTTCTCCATCTAGGAATCCATGTCCTCCCTCTGCTCATTTTGACTTGTTCTGGTGCCTTTATAAACAGTGGTGCTCCATTGTGGTATGCAAAAAATACATGCTGAGCTTTGACAAGCCTTAGTGGTAGCTATTGACTAGCTCCCTGAGTTTTCCTGCAAGTTTTTTTTTAGAACAGAAGTCAAACAGCACAAAGGTTCTCAGATCCTTTTCTCGTTAGAAGTTCAGCTCTTGGAATCCACTGTTCATTTTATACAGCTGGGCTCAAAAGTAGACTTGTGGGTCCTGGCACAGCAGCATTTCGGGCTTATATCTGGCACTACTATTTCCTGTCAGAGGTGTACTGACTTCACACACCCAGAGCATTCCACTGTCAAACCAAGGGCGTAGAAATAGATTCCCAGCCATGTTCACCCAGGAAGTGCCACAGAGGCCACTCAATGAGAGACAAGTGGGCCCCTTGTGCCTTTAATATGCCCATGGCCATGGAACCTCTTCCCTAGGGCTCCACCTCTGTGAGGCGCTTACCCCCTCTCCAGGTGTAGATGTAGCTGGAAGACAAGAAGGGGCCAGGCAGTGGGGCTCCTACTTGCAATCCCAGTGCTTTGGGAGGCTGAGGTGGGAGGATCATTTGAGCCAAGGAATTTGAGGCTGCAGTGAGCTAGGACTGCACCTTTGCACTCCAACCTGGATAACAAAGCAAGACCCACCCCACCCTTCAAATAAACCAGGGAGGGGGCACACAGAAATTCAGGTGGTGGAGATGGCGGTAAAGTTCCAGTGAGAACATTTAGAAATAGTTGATGAGGCTGGGCATGGTGGCTCTTGCCTATAATTCCAGCCAGCACTTTGGGAGGCCCAGGCAGGAGAATCACTTGAGGCCAGGAGTTCAAGACCAGCCTAGGCAACATAGAGAGATCCTGTAGATGCCATATGTATATAAAATATTATATGTATATATATTTTTGAGGTGGAGTCTTGCTCTCTTGTCCAGGCTGGAGTGCAGTGGTGTGATCTCGGCCTACCACAACCTCTGCCTCCCGAGTTCAAGTGATTCTTCTGCCTCAGCCTCCCAAGTAGCTGGGACTGCAGGTGTGCGCCACCATGCCTGGCTAATTTTTGTATTTTTTTTTTAGACGGAGTGTCACTCTGTTGCCCAGGCTGGAGTGCAGTGGTGCGATCTTGGCTCAATGCAGCCTCTGCCTCCTAGGTTCAAGCAATTCTCTGCTTCAGCCTCTGAGGCAGAGAATTGGTGGACCTCATAATCCACCCACCTTGGCCTTTCAAAGTGCTGGGATTACAGGCGTAAGCCACTGCACCCTGCCTAATTTTTGTATTTTTAGTAGAGATGGGGTTTTGCCATGTTGGCCAGGCTGGTCTTGAACTCCTGACCTGGTGATCTGCCTGCCTCAGCCTCCCAAAGTGCTGGGATTACAGGCATGAGCTACTGTACCTGGGCTATTATATATTTTTATATATGTAATTATATATATAATTTTTTGTAAAAAAAAAAAAAAAATTAGGCCCATGTGCAGAAAGACGCCAGCACATTCATGGACCTGTACGTGCTGGCAGAAATGCTCCACCAGCAACTGTGTCATCAGTGGCAAGGACCACGCATTTATGTGGATTAACATGGCCAAGGCCAACAAGGTCATGAGCAGGTTTAACACCCGGTTTAAAACTTGTGCTATCTGCAGGACTGTTTGCAGGATGGTGGAGTCAGATGATTCCATTCTTTGATTGGGCACGGCCAAGGACATCATCTCAAATAACTTTTTTTTTTTTTTGAGACAGAGTCTCACTCTGTTGCCTAGGCTAGAGTGCAATGGCATGATCTTGGCTCACTGCAACCTCCACCTCCTGGGCTCAAGCGATTCTCCTGCCTCAGCCTCCCAAGCAACTGGGATTACAGACGTGCGCCACCACGCCTGGCTAATTTTGTATTTTTAGTAGAGATGGGGTTTCACCATGTTGGCCAGGCTGGTCTCAAACTCTTGACCTCAAGTGATCCACCTGCCTCAGCCTCCCAAAGTGCTGGGATTACAGGCATGAGCCACTGTGCCCAGCCTCAAAGAACTTTGACTGGAGAGAATCATGGATGTGGAATATTTGTCATAAATATATAATGAAAACTTAAAAAAATGTATAATTAAAAAATAATAAAAGAAATAATTGTTGAGAAATTTTGTCTGATTAGCATATCCTTTACAAACCCAGATTGGCATTTAGAATTGAGGAAAGGTGTTGAACATCAATTTACTTCTTTTGGTTGAGCAAATTCTATCAGATAATAATATGTGCAGTTGGCCAGGCGTGGTGGCTCACGCCTGTAATACCGGCACTTTGGGAGACCGAGGCAGGTGGATCACCTGAGATCAGGAGTTTGAGACCAGCCTGGCCAACATGGAGAAAACCTGTCTCCACTAGAAATACAAAAAATTAGCTGGGTGTGGTGGTGGGTGCCTGTAATCCCAGCTACTAGGGAGGCTGAGGCAGGAGAATCGCTTGAACCTGGGAGGCGGAGGTTGCAGTGAGCCGAGGTCATGCCGTTGTTCTCCGGCCTGGGCAACAAGAGTGAAACTCCGTCTCCAAAAAAAAAAAAAAGACGAAAAATGTGTCATAATAATACGTGCAGTTAGCATCTCCCGTGCTACTCTCGTAGCTACATTACCTAAACCATGCATTGACATCTACCTCCAAGGCCTCAAAGTGCCCGCAGTATGTGCTCCCACAGCATTAAAATGCAACCTTTACCGTTTTATTTACCACCCCTCCACCACCATTCCAGGCCTCAAATGTAGTCTTTATGAACTGTCTATGAGGCACTTTTTTGCTGAAATGGTAACTGAGCTGAATCCTCCTCTTGGTTCCTGTGAACACCCGGGGAAGAAACAACCAGCCGAGGCCACCGGATCCTGAACCTCGTTCTTTTCCAGGTGCTGCGGTGTGCCGCGGAGTGCCCAGGCCTTGAGGAGCTCTACCTTGAGTCTAACGAGATTTTCATTTCCGAAAGGTAACGGCTTACTTAAAGGCATCTGTTCCTGTTTAGTCATTCTGAATAAATAGATATATGCATTATATCTACCTTAATTTTTAGAAGGATTTGCAAACAAGAATTAGGAAAAATGCTTATTATTCATTGCCTTTGCAGATTAGAATTTCACTAATTGGTTCTAATCAAGAGAAACTCAGAATTAAATACTTGGGAAGACATGAGTTATATTAGTTTGGCATCAGTGTGTTAACTTGCTGTTTCTAAATGGAGGTTCTGTAGGATATGCTGTAAGGATTAAATAATATGTGTTTAATTAGCATCATCTGTTTAAGGTCATTGTACCAAATTACATGTAAAAGCTGGTTCTCTTACATATGTCATTGCTTCATCTTCCTCTTTTGTTACTATGTAAAATTAACCTAACTGGGAAAATGTACAACAGATTCTGAATTAAAGGGTTTAGCATCCTAAAGATTTTAGTGCAGAAGGGTTTCATTATGTAGGCAAATGCAAGCTGTTTTTTTTTTTGAGATGGAATTTTGCTCTTGTCGCCCAGGCAGGAATGTAGTGGTGCCATCTTGGCTCACTGCAACTTCCGCCTCCTGGGTTCAAGCGATTCTCCTGCCTCAGCCTCCTGAGTAGCTGGTATTACAGGTGTGCACCACCACACCCAGCTAATTTTTGTATTTTTAGTAGAGACGGGGTTTCACCATGTTGGCCAGGCTGGTCTTGAACTCCTGACCTCGTGATCTGCCTGCCTTGGCCTCCTAAAGTGCTAGGATTACAGATGTGAGCCACTGTGCCCGGCCTGCTGGTTTTTTAAATTAAACTTTTTTATTTTGACATAATTGTAGATTCACATGAAGTTTTATGAGAAATAATACACAGAGATCCCCCTGTACCCATCACCCAGGTTCCCCCGTTGGTGACAAGTTGCAAAACTGTGATACAGGATTATGTGCCCGGTGTGACAGTGATAGAGTTGGGAATGTGTGCATCTCCACGGGGGACCCCTTAGGGTGCCTTTTACAGTCATATCCTCTTGCCTGTTACTCCCAGCCCTCCAGCACACCAAATGCAGGTATTTAATGCTGTATCTTTGAAAACAAGAGATAAATTCATGGTGAAAAACATTTTATTTTCCATACAGGCCAACAGATGTTCTCCAGACAATCAAGTTATTAGACCTTTCCTCTAATCAATTAATTGATGAAAATCAGCTGTTTCTGATAGCCCACCTGCCCAGGTAATTTACCCTTAAATGCCTGATACAATAGTGTTCAGTCAGTTCTTAGTGAAGGAATTTTCGTATGCTATGTATGCTTTCTCAACAGAAACTTGATCATGATGATGGAATTTCTAAATTGAGTAATTCCCTTTGGGAAATTTTCATCTGAATTCATTTGGAGAATTTACTTGTGAATCCTGTATAATGTGGATTCTGTCTGTACCAGATAATTTGAAGAATGAATAATTTGACCCTGGTGACAATGCCAACGGTCTTCATTCATTAAACTCCCGCAGTAGACCGTGTCTCTTTCCTGAGAGCCATTTAGCACCTGACAAAGCAATAGGTACTCAAGAACCATTAGGTGACTGTAGAATCATTAGAATGTGGTATCAAGGGTTCACTTTGCTTGTCCTAATTTGGACTTTATGGTTTCTAAGTATTTTACATGGGATTAAAAACCCAGGGTGTAGGAAAAAATTTACGACCCTAGTCTGGTTGATACCCCACAGCATTTTATATTGTTTTTTGTAATCAAATTTTACATCTTAAATTTCAGGTTAGAACAATTAATCCTCTCTGACATTGGAATTTCTTCGATACATTTTCCGGATGCTGGAATTGGTATATAAGATTAGTAGAGTTCCACCTCGCGCCCCTTACTTCAGCTATTTCCTTCACTTCTACTGTGTAACTGAATTCTCCTTTTTATAGGCTGCAAAACATCCATGTTCCCGTCCTTGCAGTACCTTGTAGTAAATGACAATCAGATATCACAAGTAAGAGCTTCTTCGGAGTACGCACTGCACATTATTGCTTCTTTCCACTCTAGTGGCAGAGTTTGTAGGTTCCTTCTACTAAAAAACTAAAAAAAAATTTTAAATCAAAGAGAAATGCCAGGCCGGGCACCGTGGCTCACACCTGTAATCCCAGCACTTTGAGAGCCCGAGGCGGGCGGATCTCGAGGTCAGGAGATCGAGACCATCATGGCCAACATGGTGAAACCCTGTCTCTATTGAAAATAAAAATTAGCTGGGCGTGGTGGTGGGCACCTGTAATCCCAGCTACTTGGGAGGCTGAGGCAGGAGAGCCGCTTGAACCCGAGAGGCGGAGTTTGCAGTGAGCCGAGATTGTCCCACTGCACTCCAGCCTGGTGACAGAGTGAGACTCCGTCTCAAAAAAAAAAAAAAAAAAAAAAAGAAATGCCTCCTCTGTGTGAAACTCCTCATATAGAGCCAAAAATATTAAGAAAGAAATTAGGTCACTTCACACTTAAGTGGACTGTCATTTTAAATGGCACAGTTAATAGAGTAAAGTATGTGGGCTTTCTAGAGGGGGTTGCTTGGTCGTGATGAAATTCCTTGCCTCAGATTAGAACTAGGGACTTGCTTTCCTGTTGCTGGTTCAAACTTCTGCAAAAGTAGCATGAAACACACTGCTTTTCATCTGTTTCCTTTTGCTGTATTTCAGTGGTCCTTTTTCAATGAGCTAGACAAGTTACCAAGCCTACGGGCTTTGTCCTGCCTAAGAAACCCCCCTGACCAAAGACGACAAAGATACGCAGACCACGAGGCAGCTTATTATCGCCAAAATTGGCCAGCTGAAGACCCTGAACAAATGTGAGGTGAGCACTGGCATCATGATTACCTTTTTTTTTTTTTTTTTCTGAAACGGAGTCTTGCTCTGTCGCCCAGGCTGGAGTACAGTGGTGTGATCTCAGCTCACTGCAACCTCTGCTTCCTGGGTTCAAGTGATTCTCCTGTCTCAGCCTCCTGAGTAGGTAGGATGACAGGCACGCGCCAGCACGACCAACTAATGTTTTGTATTTTTAGTTAGAGACGGTTTCACCGTGTTAGCCAGGATGGTCTCAGATCTCCTGACCTCATGCTATGCCCACCTCGGCCTCCCAAAGTGCTGGGGTTACAGGTATGAGCCATCACACCTGGCCCATGACTAGCTTTTTTTTAGACTAGAAAATGAATTATTTTAGGCTAGGCGCAGTGGATCACGCCTGTAATCCCAGCACTTTGGGAGGCTGAGGGAGGCTGATTGCTTGAGTCCAGCAGTTCGAGACCAGCCTGGGCAACCTGGTGAAACACCATCTCTATAAAAAATACAAAAATTAGCTGCATGGTGGCACAGGTGTGTAGTGCCTGTAGTCCCAGCTACTTAGAAGGTTAAGGTGGGAGGATCACCTGAGCCTGGGAGGCCCAGGCTGCAGTGAGCCGTGAACATGACACTGTACTCCAGCCTGGGCAATGGAGTGAGATTCTGTCTTAATTAAAAAAAATAAATAAATAAGGCCAAGCCTGGTGGCTCACACCTGTAATCCCAGCACTTTGGGGGGTCGAGGTGGGTGGATCACCTGAGGTCAGGAGTTCGAGACCAGCCTGGCCAACATGGTGAAACCCCGTGTCTACTAAAAAATACAAAAATTAGCCGGGTGTGGTGGCACATGCCTGTGATCCCAACTACTCCGGAGGCTGAGGCAGGAGAATTGCTAGAACCTGGGAGGTGGAGGCTGCAGTGGGCCAAGATCACGCCACTACACTCTAGCCTGGGTGACACACCAAGACCCTGTCTCAAAAAAAAAAAAAAGATAAAAAGAGATTATTTTTAAATATTGTAAAGAGGGTGGTAGGTAGCTTTCCTCGGAATGATAAAAGAACCTTGTGCAGTTTCGTAATAATGGTTCTTTCTAGCTCCTCAGAATAGAGTCTTCCACTTAGATCAGTGCAGGAAAAACCTGTCGCTCTGCCGCCTGTGGCCTGATTCATTATCATTTGAGGAATACCGGGGCACCTTCTCCATTTTTTCAGGGAAAGTAGGCAGAAAGAACACAGAACTACAGAGCTTGTTTCTCCTCTCCTGCTTAGCCACTCTTCTCCTTAAAAGTGGGAAGGCCACACCTTGTCCTTGCCAGCACTTTTGTGCATTCACTGGGAGTCAGTCAGCTCCGCCAGGGCAGGCCCCACTAGGCAGACCTCAGGGAGGTGACCCAGGGTACCTGGTGTAGTCCTGAAACTGGCTTATGCACAAGTACTCTCATGAATTAAAGTGTAAAACTGAAATTCTTTTTGCTTTTCTGATAAACCCTCAAATTCTGTCAATGTTAAAAAGAAGGGTGAAAACTGGCCGGGTGTGGTGGCTCACACCTGTAATCCCAGCACTTTGGGAGGCCAAGACAGGCGGATCACAAGGTCAAGAGATTGAGAACATCCTGGCCAACATGGTGAAACCCCATCTCTACTAAAAATACAAAAATAAGCTGGGCATGGTGGTGTATGCCTGTAATCCCAGCTACTCCAGAGGCTGGGGCAGGAGAATTGCTTGAACCCAGGAGGCAGAGGTTGCAGTGAGCCGAGATTGCGCCACTGCACTCCAGCCTGGCAACAGAGCGAGACTCCTTCTCAAAAAATAAAAAAGTAAACAAAATAAACAAAAATGTAAGAAATTTAAAAAGGGTGAAAACTATAATTTTGTCTTGTCCCTGTCAATTTGATTCTTCTCTGCACGTGCAGTGGAGGAAGGTCAAGGTGCAACATGCAAAGGACTTGTTAGAAGAAAGCTTTCTAATAGACTTGTTTTTATGTCACATCAACATAGATTCTCTCAGAGGAGCGGTGGGGAGCTGAGCTTGACTACCGAAGAGCTTTTGGAAATGAGTGGAAAAAGGCTGGTGGACATCAGGACCCAGACAAAAACAGACTCAGTGAAGAATTCCTCGCAGCCCATCCTAGATACCAGTTCCTCTGCCTGAGTACGTGTGTGTGCACTGGTGGATTTCCAGCTGGAATAGAGCTTTTTTCTTGGGTATCAAAGAGGTTCTCGGTGTTGTTTTTGCCCTTCGTCCTTTCCTGGGCTTTCTGTACTCATCGAATTGGACTGTAGGCGCTTTCCTGGGGCGACTGCAGCAGGGCCAGAGCAGGATCTTTCAGCAGGAGGAAACTGGTTCTTGAAACGCAGAGATTTGCATTTGGGGAGGGGGAAGCAGTTTTTTATTTTTAAGAGATGGTGTTGCTCTGTCACCCAGGCTGGAGCGGCTCACTGCAGCCTCTGCCTCCTGAGTAGTTGGGATTGCGGGCATGCACCACCATGCTCGGCTAATCTTTGTGTATTTTTAGTAGAGATGGGGTTTCACCATATTGGCCAGGCTGGTCTTGAACTCCTGACCTCAAGTGATCCACCTGCTTCGGCTTCTCAAAGTGCTGGGATTATAGGCATGAGCCACTGCCCCTAGTGGGAAGGGACTTTTTTTTTTTTTTTTTTTGAGATGGAATCTCACTCTGTTGCCCAGGCTGGAGTACAGCGACAATATCTGGGCTCATTGCAAGCTCTGCCTCCAGGGTTCAGATGATTCTTCTGCCTCAGCCTCTCAAGTAGCTGGGACTACAGGTGCGTACCACCATGCCCGGCTAATTTTTTTTTTTTTTTTGGTAGAGATGGGGTTTCACCATGCTGGTCAGGCTGGTCTTGAACTCCTGACCTTGTGATCTGCCCACCTTGGTCTCCTGAAGTACTGGGATTACAGGCATGAGCTACTGTGCCCAGCCGGCATCCGTATTTTTTAAAGCCCCCCAGGTGATTGTAGTGAACAGGAAAGTTCGCATGAGTGTAGTTCTTTAGTAAGCGATCTTGTCCGGAGGGCTCACTACCTGTTCTACCAAGGTTGGCACTTGGTATGCACGGTGGTTCCTTAGATCCTCCAGCCTCCTTTGTCAGGCAAAGCTAAGAATTCATGAGTTTTGTCCCTAATGTACTTTCCATTTTGTTTTGACTTCATTATTATTTCACGTTTCACTTTTATGTGATTTTCCTTTCTTGTATTTCTTAATGCAAGAGGCTCACTGTATAAACGCTTTAGGGTTGAACAGTATCTTTAAGGATGAAGAGCTGCCTGTGGGAATCACTTTCAAATTACTCTATTAGCTGGCCCAATTTCCTGGCCATGCTTGGTGAATTCTGAATCACTTGGGGGTGAGCAAGGGAAGATCCTGAAGCAGCCAGGCAGGTATTGTTCAGTATATCACTGCTAAGAATGCTAGAAGGCAAAAGCACAGATACGTGGGGGGGGATTTAGAGAAATTTTTGTCACGGTTTGGCCTAAAGCAGGAAAAATGTACTTCTTTCCTCCTCTCCTGTGGAGGCTGTGGTCCAGGCCGAGGAACTGGGCTGCAGTGTGGTACTGAGCGCCCAGCCTGGCACTGCACGCTCTGGTTGAAACTTGGTGAAGGTGTTTTCTGGATTGCGTCTCAGGTAACAGACCAGGTTTCTCTCAGTGCAGAAGAGAACTGTTTCCAAAGGTGACATTCAGAGAAGACATTTGAAGTATTTGAATGCAGTCTTCTCTTGCTAGTTTGAGTCAGGACACTGTCAGTCCCTAAGGAACAATGATGTAATATACACGTAAACATGTTGCTTTTCATTTATTGTCTTTTGTTGAATTTCACTGGTCATTAGCAATGAGCTAGATGAGTTAGAGTCTGCAGCTCTGGGTAGACAGAGGATTCTGCCCTTGGAAGTGCTTATTGTCCATCACTCCTAAAAATCAAGCGGAATAAAGAGAGCTTGATGTGTCCTGGGAAAGGCACAGCTCTCTGCACACTTACCTATCCTTTTTTTTCTTATAGTGGGCTTTGGTTTATCACTCATCTCTTTTAATTTCTTAAACAGAATATGGTGCACCTGAAGATGGGGAACTCAAAAGACAACCACTTATGCTCAAAAACCAGCTACTAAGTAAGAATCTCAGATTCAAATCACTTATTTGTATTTGAGTCCTTAGATGATGAAACAGACAGTGTGTTAGTGTTTCTCTTAAGTGTGTATCCCTAAGTACCTAAGTAAATGCTTTGAGTTTAAATGCCTTTTTTTTTTTGGAGAGTCTCCTCTTTTGCCAGGCTGGAGTGCAGTGGCGCGATCTCAGCTCACTGCAACCTCTGCCTCCTGGGTTCAAGCGATTTTCCTGCCTCAGCCTCCCAAGTAGCTGGGACTACAGGTGCCCACCACCACACCCAGCTAATTTTTCTATTTTTAGTAGAGACAGGATTTTACCACGTTGGCCAGGATGGTCCTGATCTCTTGACCTCGTGATCTGCCTGCCTCGGCTTCCCAAAGTGCTGGGATTACAGGCATGAGCCACTGCGCCTGGCCAGAAATGAATTCTTTAAAACATATCTAAATTCTTATATTGAACATTTTTGCAACACCTATGGTTTTTTTTTCTTTCCCTATTTTGGTTTTTATGAGACGGAGTCTTGCTCTCGTCGCTTAGGCTGGAGTGCAGTGGTGGGATCTTGGCTCACTGCAACCTCTGCCTCCAGGGTATAAGCCATTATCCTGCCTCAGCCTCTGGAGTAGCTGGGATTACAGGCGTGCCACCACCATGCCTGGCTAATTTTTGTATTTTTAGTAGAGACGGGGTTTCACCATGGTCTCGAACTCCTGACCTTGTGATCCGCCTGCCTCGGATTCCGAGAGTGCTGGGATTACAGGTGTGAGCCACGGCACCCGGCCGCAACTCCTGTTTTAAACTCATTTAATACTGTTATAAATGTGGGAGGTATTGGAGTTGTGAACCAAATTGTGATTTGTGAATTTATGACTTGAAAACCTAGCTAAACTGTCAGGAAAGAAGTACTAAGAGGGGGAAAGGGAAAGCGTTGGTCCAGCTGTTTTTGTTAGCAATTCATGGAGGGTTTTCCTTTGTTTTGAGATGGAGTCTCACACTGTTGCCCAGGCTGAAGTGCAGTGGCGACCTGCCACCAGTCCTGGCTAATTTTTTTGTGTTTTTAGTAGAGATGGGGTTTCACTGTGTTGGCCAGGCTGGTCTTAAACTCCTGACCTTGTGATCTGCCCACCTTAACCTCCCAAAGTGGTAGGATTACAGGTGTGAGCCACCGCGCCTAGCCTTATGGAAGTATTAACAGAAAGAATTTTAAACATTGATTAGACCTGCCAATTTGCACTGAATAGCTCTATCATTTGGCCGTATATTAATGTGTGTGGTTAATTTAAATCCATGTAATAGTAGATATCAATTAGTCTTTTTCATTGTTTCTCTGAAAGCACTGAAGATAAAATACCCTCATCAACTTGATCAGAAAGTCCTGGAGAAACAACTTCCAGGTAAGAAGAATGAGCCTATCTTTACCTTCCTTAAACTTCTGAATCATCAGCCTAGGTATGAGTTGGCTAATTAAAATCTTTAACTCATGTCTGAAAGTATGGACCTCAGAGCTTATAGGTTTTCATTAGTCTTTTATATTCTAAAATACAATCAGTCATGCTAATATCACTCCCCCACACCCCCAAAAGTTTAGGTCTCCCATAACTTTATCCGCTGAAAACAGTTTTGTTAAAATTGAAAGCCCCCTGCAGCATGTAATTACACACACATACATATGTATTTTATATATATATATATGAAATAATTTTTTGAGACAGGGCCTCACTCTGTCACCGAGGTTGGAGTGCAGTGGCACCGTGTCAGCTCACTGCAACCTCTGCTTCCTGGGCTCAAGCAATTCTCCAGCCACAGTTTCCTGTAGCTGGGACTACAAGTGTGGGCCACGAAGGCTCTGCTAATTTTTGTATTTTTTGTAGAGACAGAGTTTCGCTGTGTTGCCCAGGCTGGTCTCGAATTCCTGAGCTCAAAGCGATCCGCCTGCCTTGGCCTCCCGAAGTGTTGGGATTACAGGCATGAGCCACTGTGCTTGGCCTATAATTGTATTTTTAACCAAAGCCTGAGAGCTTGAATGGCATAGCCTTTCAGAAGCATTCCCCAAGCCTGCTGCTGTTTCTAGGGAGACTGTGCACTGGGTTTGGGGTCTACTTATCATCCCATCATAAGAGAAGAGGTATGTCCTGGTGAACTGAATTGTTATGGGAGATTTGTGACTTTGCTTACATTCTACTTACCTCCTGCTCCTGACTGATCAGGAGTCCCTGCAAAAACAATTCGCAAATGCTCTTTTAATGGACACCCTGAAATGGTTTTCTTTGAGAAAACTACCCTAAAACTTAAAAAAAAAATTGTGCTACTGGAACTGAATTACTTTTGTTTGGAAAAAAAAATACGCTTGTGTCAACAAATTAGATCAACATAACTTACCTTAAACTTTCCCCCTCAAAAGAAAAATTATAGTCTATTTTTGAGTATGCCATGATACTGTGAATTCTCAAGATTAAACTTGATTCGTAGTTAAATGCTAAAATATAAACGGTAAATTTAGAGCAGTGAGGATTTAAATAAATGAAATACATAAACATCAGCCTAAATGACTCTGGTACACTGGGTTTGTTTGCCCATGAGTGCAGTAAATTCACATTGATTTTTAAATTAGTTTCTATCAGATAAAGCAAGCTTATCATGGTATTGCTTATAGAGGGCCTTAGTTGTGTTCAGAGAAGTACCTTTCTGATTGATAACCATCCATTTAGTGTTAATTTACCAATACTTCTCCATTTTTATTCACAATCCGATTTCTATTCCTATAATATGTAATTTTGCTACTGCTATTTAATGGATTAGAATTAGTGATGTCTCTCTGCATTGTTCTGTTTTCAAACTTAAATACTGCCAATAAAGGCCCTGGTGGAGACAGACTAGTCAAAGAGAGCCAGGACTGGTGGTTTGAGCCACTGTAATCCGGTCTGGGTGACAGAGTGAGACCCTGTCTCAAAAAAAAGAAAATACTGCAATATCAGTTTTTTACTCCATTAGATGAGCAGAAATTAAAGAAAATAATAACTGGCATGGAAAAGCAGTATATATACCCTTTTTGTAAAGTCATGTAGAAATTACTATACAAAATTAAAAATACACATATGCTCTGACTAAGCATTCTCTCTTGCAGCATTTGTAACGGTAAAGATATTAAGAATCTAAATGCTTGCCAGTGGGGGGAATGGTGAATAAACTCTGGTAGACCCACACAGCACACAAGGCACTGTCGCACGTCACTGAGGAGAATGAAGGTCTAGAGCTATGTTGTCCAGTGTGGCTGCAATAACCACGAGGCTACTTAAATTCATTAAGATAAAATAAAAAATTCAATTCTTCAGTCATACTAGCCACATTTCAGGTGCTCAGTACATGTGGCTGCCATATTGGGCAGTGTATGTCTAGAGAACATGGCATGAAAAGCTATACCATCATGTAATAAAGAAATACAGATGTAGTAGGTCAATATATTATAAAATCTCTACATCTTTTTTTCTTGAGATAGAGTCTCATTCTGTTGCCCAGGCTGGAGTGCAGTGGTATGATCTCGGTACACTGCAACCTCTGCCTTCTGGGTTCAAGCAACTCTTCCTGCCTCAGCCTCCCAAGCAGCTGGGATTACAGGTGCCTGCCACCATGCCTGGCTAATTTTTTAATTTTCAGTGGAGACAGGGTTTCACCATGTTGGCCAGGCTGGTCTCAAACTCCTGACCTCAGATGATCCACCTGTCTCGGTGTCCCAAAGTGCTGGGATTACAAGCATGAGCCACTGTGCCTGGCTTAAAACCTATACATCCGTATATGAACAGAGAGAAAAGAAGGCCTAGAGGTATACTTCTCAAATTTTTAACACTGGTCAGAAGCAGGTGAAAAGAAATTATTAGCTATCTCCATATTTTCTGAATGTTACTTAACTATAGTAAACATGGTAATGCTATTTATACATGTAAATTACCACTTTCTTCCAAAGAACTAGTGTGAGTAGGCAGGGTCTCTCTTTGTTACCCAGGCTGGATGGAGTACAGTGGCGTGATCATATGGCTCACTGCAGCCTTGACCTCCTGGGCTCAAGTGGTCCTCCCAGGTAGCTAGGACTAGAGGCATATATCACTATGCTTGGCTAATGTTTTAGTTTTTGTAGAGATGGGGTGTCCTCGTGTCAGTCAGGCTGGACTCGAATTCCTGGGCTCTGTTCCCTCTGCCTCCCAAAGTGCTGGTATTATAGCGTGAGCAGGCCAGGCAGATTTCTTAGAATTGCTTTATGATCAAACTTTTTGTTTCTGGCATGTTAGGAGTATGCCATTTCCCACTGGTGTGCAGTGGTTAACCCTTCTCTAACCATCATCCAGACAATGAAAGCCAGTCCATCTAAATCTTTTGAAAAGACTAGACTATCACATATTCACACAGGAAAGAGCAAATTTTGTTAATTAAAATTATCAATTCTATTACTGTATTCATTACATGCAAAAAGGCCAGTTTTTAT
Organism: Ateles fusciceps; assembly: GCA_036589455.1. Lineage (NCBI taxonomy): Eukaryota > Metazoa > Chordata > Mammalia > Primates > Atelidae > Ateles > Ateles fusciceps. Next base: position 5,918,401 of record JAZHEH010002229.1, read on the forward strand.
TCTAAAATAAAGATATTTATTATCACAAGTTGCATAAAAACACACAGCTTTTACAAAAATGATTTGATAGAAAAATATGTTTGAATACATTGTGATATTTGTAGGAACACCACACTATTGCTGTATCTCCAGCTAAAGCTTCAAGGAAACTGTATTTCTCATAATCAAAATATCCACTATTCACCACAACCCATCTTTGGAAAGAAGTTCATAGTGTATTCTGAACAAACCAAAGCGTTACTCTGAAGTTACATTCCCATGTATGTTTAACACAGTTACAGATTACATAATGACAGAATGGCCCCGGAAAGGGACCTTGTAGGTCATTTAGTTGACACCTTCATTTTACAGAGGGGGAATTCAGGCCAGAGAGGTTGAGAGACGTCCTTAGGACACCTGAGTACCATTCCGGTGTTTGCTCAGTAATTCATAAGGAAGTCATCACAAAGGTTCAAAAAGAAAACTTACTGATTTCAGTCCTATTATTCTGTGCCGAGACTATCATGTCTGGTTTATTCAGATTAAGAAAGTAATTCTCTACTGAAATGTATGAAATGCACTGTCAAAGGGCACTTAGGGCCGTTGGCTCCATTCCCACAGTTCCCAAATGAACAGGTGGTAGAAAGACTCAGGCTTTCCCCTAATTACTGACTTGGGTAAACTGACACTGAAAAATGACAGATACAGCTATCACTGCAGTGACTCTGTGGTCTCATCACATGAGCTAGTTTTACAGGTAACTGTCATCTGAGAGAACTAATGAACTGTTCTCGTCTTTTGATAGGCTCCATGACAATTCAAAAGGTGAAGGGATTGCTGTCACGTCTTCTCAAAGTTCCGGTGTCAGACCTTCTGTTGTCCTATGAAAGTCCCGAGGTAAGCTGCTCAGCAAAATACAAAGTCAAGCTTAATCCCTATACTATGACATTAAACTGTCTCCAGATAGCAACAGTTTGATTCTAAAGTTTAAGGGTAAGCTACTGCCTGAGGATGGCTGGGGGGGGAGAGTATGTATAACATACGTTATCGGAGCTGTCTTAATCACATCCTTCCCCACCTTTGTTCTAATTTTAGAAGCCGGGGCAGAGAAATTGAGCTGGAAAATGACCTAAAGTCATTACAGTTTTATTCTGTGGAAAATGGAGATTGTCTGTTAGTGCGATGGTAACAACCAACTAATAAAATTTAGAGACTACACAGCTTATGTCTGGGGTTCACCAGAAATAAATGATTCACTGGAACAATTCTGTCAAAAAAAAAAGGTTACTACTTGCCCTAAGTATAACAAGGGATGTACTTTAACAATGGATGATTTTTTGTTGGGAAGCGACCATTTCTAGGCTAATACATAATAGCTATAATAAAGGCTTTGAACTTACTAATGGTTTTCTGATCTTATTTCATATTTATTTTTACAGTTCACTGCATTTCAAGATAAATATTAAATAGAAACTAGTTATCTAATAAAATCTGAACACAGTTAATGTCTGTCGTAAGACTAGTTTTAATGGAATTCTCTATTGATACTACTATTTTAAAGGGTTGCCAAAATGATTTCATTGGTCATTTTGGGAAATGTCCCTTAAACTTAGGGAGACACATCCTCTACTCTGTATGACATATATGCTATTATCTCTCTCTCAGGTGCACTATTTTTTAAGAGTACTTAATCACATGCTTTTCCCAATAGTTATACCTAAACTGAGTGTATCATTTTAGAAGATTACCAGCTGATTGAAATGTTACTCATGTTAGGTAAACATTAGGCAATGATAGGAGGAAAGCAGAATTCTTTTCAACAATTTAGAAATATCCTTCCTGATGGACTAAAACCCTGAGAGGTATTTTGCTTTTATTCATACCCACAAAAATGGAGCATTTTAAAAATAGGAGTACTAAACTGTGACCGTCAGCATTTATGTTAGATGGCAGAAAGAAAACTTGGTTATTAGTCTACCATATGAATGAACTTTGACCACTGCTCAAATATGTGATTATAAGATCACACAGCATTCCTGTGAGTTCTTTTTGTCTAATTATCCTAATTCAGCTCTACAGAACTATCCTAAAATCCAGGTTGAAATTCAAACTCAGTTCTACTCCAGATTTCTGAACTAGGCCAAGGTTTAACCAAAAATTATAGGTAATGTGAATGACTAGTCACGATGCATCAGGATTTAGAAATATTTTTTCTTTTATAAAATAATTTGGTATTTTACTGATAATCTTCCAATATATGAATAAAAACTTTTCTTATGCTACAGTACCAGTTGATTTTTAAGAAGGAAATTTGTGCAAACATTAAGAAACACCACACTGGTTCTGCGTAAAAGTGCCGGTCTAGAACTCTCCTGAAAGACAGTACAATCTACTGCTAAACCCTGGGCCTCCTCAGACTTACAATCAGATTATCGTTTGCCTGCCCTGATTTCCCTGTTATCTTGTTTCACATCGGCAAGGATCACCGCACATTTCCTTTAGTTTCCACAGTTCTGTTAGTTCCTGCGGAGAATACTGAGGAGAAGACAGCATTCCTGTCTCACAAGTCTTCTCACACAGCCACAGGCTGTCCTGTTGAAAAACAAAACAGAAGCTGATCTGAGAGCTGTGCAACTGTTAGAAGAGCCTAAGAAAGTATGCATATAGACAGCTTTTATGTATTCTAATGATGCTGAAATTATTTCAAGGAAAACTCCATGTGTGGACCAACAACTGGTGGGGTTTGAGGGTGGCAGCTCCTGACTTGGGAAAGCACCAGGCCGCACAGTCCTGTGGCTGTGGAATACAGAAGCAAGGCGGTGTGTGGATTAAGAGTTAGTCACCAAATGCAATTCTGTAATGAAAGATTTTAGAAACCACAAGTGAGTTTCATGTTTGCAGTTAAAGGTGGTTCTATGGCAGTATTAGTAACATCTGTTATTCTGATGGAACGCTTACAATAATGTGGGGACTGTACCCAAATGCTTTGTAAATATTTCAGTTCTCACAATGCTGTAAGGTAGGAATTATTTCCCTCTTACAACTGACAAAGAGTTAAATCACTTGTTCAAGGTCACAGGGCTGGTAAATGAAGAGGAGGGATTAAAGACTCCCAAGCTCAAGTTCTTAACCACTAGACTATTTCCTAGCTACATAAATTGGCTTCTGTTTCCAGCAACAGAGCAAAACACACAGAAACTCATTCAATTAGACAACACAAAAATGTTGCATAAAGTTAAAAACCTTTATAAAGCATGGCTGAACTCCTCAGTGAAAGAACAAATGGTAGGAGGAAGTAGAGTCAGCATGTGCCTTGAAGGTATCTGCTGATCCCTGGGTTTTAAAAGGCTAAGCCCAGGGACAGGAGACTACCTGGAGACTGACAGAGCGAGCTGGGATCCCTGAGGGCCACAGCCTCAGGGAGTTTATAAGAAAACAAACTCGGCTTGTCTGTCTCAGTCTTGCCCCTCAGTGGGATGGAGTCTCTCCCCTGAGCATCTTAGGCGGGTCTGGGGCTGGTAGACATAGTCTGTGCAGGCCCAACAGTTCTAAGCCGTAAATCTGAAGTATTCATAGATGGCAGTACTTGTAGGTACAAGGCAGAAAAAATGTAAATCCTCTTTGTAAGAATGCATTTTAGGCCAGGCATGGTAGCTTACGCCTGCAATCCCAGCACTTTGGGAGGCCGAGGTGGGTGGATCAGTTGAGGTCAGGAGTTCGAGACCAGCCTGGCCAACACAGCGACACTCTGTCTCTACTAAAAATAGAAATAGGCCGGGCACAGTGGCTTACGCCTGTAATCCCAGCACTTTGGGAGGCTGAGGTGGGTAGACCACGAGGTCAAGAGATTGAGACTAGCCTGGCCAACATGGTGAAACCCCATCTCTACTAAAAATACAAAAATCAGCTGGGCATGGTGGCACACACCTATAGTCCCAGCTACTCAGGTGTCTAAGGCAGGAAAATCGCTTGAACCGGGGAGGCAGAGGTTGCAGTGAGCTGAGATGGCCACTGTACTCCAGCCTGGGTGACAGAGCAAGATTCTGTCTCAAAAAAAGGCATTTTAAATATAGGACTCAGTTTCCAAAGACATCACATGGTCACCAAAAAAAAAAAAAAAGACTCATCAGAAAACAAGCCCCATGAACAACAGTCTGTAGAAAAAACAAACTGCAGAATCAGACCCAGCAAAGACTACAGATCCCACTATTACCAGATACAGAAAAGAATTCTGTTCGAAGATGAGACTGAGTAACAACGGAATCGGACTATCAAAATGGACCATGTAGAGGTGGGTTTCTTTCTTGTCCTGGACTGAGAGCTGCTCTAGGTTCCCCACCTTATACAGGGCCCTTAATTGACAGACACTGCATGTGCCTTCTGTCCCCTGCACCTTCGATGGCCAAAGTGGAAGCTGCAAGAATCCCGAACTCAACAGAAATCTCTGAAGCAAAAGCTACCTTTGTGCTTGCTTTCTTCCCAGGGCTCTGAGTTTCCATTTTGGTCTCTGCAGATTCATTTTTTTTTTTTTTTTTTGGTTGAGCAATAGTGTGTTTTAAATGATGTCTTACATTTCATGCAGTGTCTTATTTTTATCGGTCAGAAGGGTTGAAGGATGCTTAGATTGCCACACTCCATCAGTGGATTCTGTCGTTAAGTTTTAAAGCTGCAAATAATTTCTGATTGAATCTATATGGAAACTGTATTCTTTGTAGGTGGTAGGGCAACTTTCATTCCTCCTTTTGCTTTAAACTCAGAAAAATACTGGATGAGAAATAACCTAGGTGGATTATTGTGAATTAAAGTAACAGTGTTAACTTATCGTAGAAGATCCTCATTCTTTCTGTCCATGGTGTGATATACATTACAGGTTGAATTCCAAATCTGAAAATCTCAAATCTAAAATCCTCCAAAATCCAAAACTTTTTTTTGAGACGGGGTCCCTCTCACTCTGTTGCCCAAGCGGGAGTGTGGTGGTACAATCCCAGTTCACTGCAGCCTTGACCTCCCAGGCTTGAGTGATCCTCCTACCTTAGCCTCCTGAGTAGCTGGGACCACAGGCAGGCACTGCCATGCCCAGCTAATTTTTTGTACTTTTTGTAGAGATGGGGGTTTCGTCATGTTGGCCAGGCTGGTCTTGAACTCCTGGGCTCAAGTGACATGCCCACCTTGGCCTCTCAAAGTGTTGGGATTACAAGTGTGTGCCACTGTGCCCAGCCCAAAACTTTTTGAGAGCCAACATCACACTCAAAGCAAATGCTCACTGAAGCATTTCAGATTTTCAGATTTGGGATGTGGAACTTGAAAGTATAATGCAATTATTCTAAAATCCAAAAAAAATCTGAAATCCTAAATACTTCTGGTCCCAAGCATTTTGAATAAGGGACACTCAACCTGTATACAGAAATCTCACCTCCTCAACTCTTAAGATCCCAAGGCCACTCCCAAAGACTTACCTGGTATCTTTTAGGTCCTATGGCTGCCATCCAGATGCCCATGCTTACATCTTCACCCTATATACATGGCCCACAAAGTTTAAATGTAAAAGTTTTAAATGCCATTTTATTTGTAAAGACAAAACCATGCCCACTCCCATCATATACCACCTTTCTACTTTTTTGCTCTGTTATTATTCTAATATGAAATAGCAAAAGTGGATTCACACAAAGTCAAAGCTAGTGGCCTTTAGTATGAAGCACCCCCACCAGGTAATGAGAAGATGAAACCGTGAGTAGATGGCCCATCTTTCTCATGTACCTTAAGCCTCCAGGAAGCACTTTGGGTTCCTCCTTAGGAATAAAAATCTTTCTATTCATCCAGGCACTATACTTTTTTTTGAGACAGCATCTCCCTCTGTCAGCCAGGGTGGTGTGTAATGGTGTGATCTCGGCTCACTGCAACCTCTGCCTACCCAGGTTCATGTGATTCTCCTGTCTCAGCCTCCCAAGTAGCTGGGAATACAGGTGTGCGCCATTACGTTAATTTTTTCTATTTTTAGTACAGATGGGGTTTGCCATGTTGGCCAGGCTGGTTTCGAATTCCTAATGTCAAGTGATCCACCTGCCTTCGCCTCCCAAAATGCTAGGATTACAGGTGTGAGCCATGGTGCCCAGTCTCCAGGGACTATACTTGTAAATACTGGCTGAAAACATAGTAAGTAGGCTCAAAAAAGATTAAGGAATAGAATTTAAAGCCAAGATTTGAGAGACATAGGGTTGCATCCTTAACCTTTGAGAGGTGATTCCTTAATTTTTTGTTTTTATTTTTTTATTATAGAGATGGGGTATTGCTATGTTACCCAGGCTGCTCTTGAATTCTTGGGCTCAAGTGATTTGCCCACCTTAGCCTTCCAAAATGCAGCGATTACAGGCAAGAGCCACCGTGCCCAGCTAAGAAATTCTTAATTACCTGATAGGTCTTCAACCTCCCCGAGTTGCTTGCCAGCCACTTGACGATGTCCTTGGAGATCACGTACCCTGACCCACATGCAAAGGCAGGGTAAGCGGGGCTGGGGTACTCCAACTCCTGCCACTTGCCGGTTCGGTCAACTGCCCAATTCAGTCTGAAACTGAGATGGAAAATAATGTGGCCTCTTGTGTTGGTCTGACACATATCCTGCCACTATTACACTTGACTCCTTTATCATCACTACAAAGGAATGAGCTTGTAAGCGAAGAAAGAAAATAGCTAGAGTGCTTGCTTTGCAGTGGTGTGATCTCGGCTCACTGCAACCTCCGCCTCCTGCGTTCAAGCAATTGTCCTGCCTCAGCCTCCCAAGTAGCTGGGATTACAGGCACCCGCCATCATGCCCAGCTAATTTTTTGTATTTTTAGTAGAGACAGGGTTTCACCATGTTAGCCAGGCTGGTCATGAACTCCTGACTTCAGTTGATCCACCTACCTCGACCTCCCAAAGTGCTGGGATTACAGGCATAAGCCATTGAGCCTCACCAGATTTTTTTTTTTTTTAATCTAAGGAAAGGAATTATTTATCCAGTGATGTTTTAGATAAAAGATTGGTATGTTAAATTTTCTCGAAGTTGCATTTGTAGAGTTTCTGAATGAAAAGTACTAGAAGATCACCCTGTGTTTTAGTATATATGAAAACAAAAAAACCCAATCACTAATCCATATTATACTCCTGAGGAAGCAAAGAAAATGGTTTCAGAGATGTGTCACAAACTTATTCTAACAAAATATACAGTAGCTTCTCATGTGAATACCATTTATTTCTTTGGCATGAGAATAAAAGCCACATTGTTTTCCCCTCCATTACTACATTAGCCTGAGGCTTTTCATTTAAAAAATATTTTCCTCCCATTGTACAGTAATAAAAAATTTATTATTATTTTTAACACAGGGTCTCCCTCGGTTGCCCAGGCTAGAGTACAGCTGCACAATCATAGCTCACTGCAGCCTCCAACTCCTGGGCTCAAGCAGTTCCCCTGTCTCAGCCTCCCAAGTAGCCAGGGGCTACAGGCTCATGTCATCTTTTTTATTTTTTGTAGGGACAAGGTCTTGCAATGTTGCTCAGGCTAGCTTTGAACTCAAGGCCTCAAAGGATCCTCCCACCTCAGCTTTCCCAAAACTCTAGGATTACAGATGTGAGCCAGAATGACTGACCTAGAGTAATGAAATATACATTAACCGAGGAGTCTAGTAAGAAATTGTATATCTCGCCGGGCGCGGTGGCTCACGCCTGTAATCCCAGCACTTTGGGAGGCCGAGGCGGGCGGATCACGAGGTCAAGAGATCGAGACCGTCCTGGTCAACATGGTGAAACCCCGTCTCTACTAAAAAATACAAAAAAAATTAGCTGGGCGTGGTGGCGCGCGCCTGTAGTCCCAGCTACTCGGGAGGCTGAGGCAGGAGAATGGCTTGAACCCGGGCGGCGGAGGTTGCAGTGAGCCAAGGTCGCGCCACTGCACTCCAGCCTGGCGCCTGGTGACTGAGTGAGACTCTGTCTCAAAAAAAAAAAAAAAAAAAAAAAAAAAAAAAAGAAATTGTATATCTCAACCACATTTTCGAAAAAACAATTAACCTAAAATCTTATCCTTAATTAATTACATTTGATCAGGTACATGAATGCCAACAGGCTGAGAATGGTTGACTTACTTTCCCCACCAAAAATTAGGCCCATCCAGATTCTTTTGGGCAATCCTATTAAATACAGCTTCGAGGTCTATGTAACAGTCGTCATCTGTCTTCAGCAACAAATTGAAGCTGGTTGTTTCCCACAGTCCTGTTGACAGAAAAGGGATATGAAAGTCAGTGCAGCCAAATAAAGCAACACCAAAGCAGTGGCATCACTAATGCTTTCATTCAAAACTATCTGTTATTATCTGTATTTGTTATTCATCAAATGTTGAGAGCATCTGCTCTAACAAAATTTTGCTGTTATCAACTAAAGCCATCACTTGGTATTTACTAAGTGGCGTAACACAGAGAGGTACTAAGTTGATTTTAAAAGGTAAAGGAAGAGCATGAAGGAAAATATCTGGCTTAAGTGGAATATATGTTCAACAAATGCTTCTTAGGCATCATTCAAGTCCTGATGCCAAATCTATTAAATGTCTGAACCCTTCTCCATGTGTGTGTGTTTTGAGATGGAGTTTCGCTCTTGTCGTCCAGGCTGGAGTGCAGTGGTGCAACTGGCTCCCTGCAACCTCTGCCTCCTGGGTTCAAGCGATTCTCCTGCCTCAGCCTCCTGAGTAGCTGGGACTATAGGCACCCGCCACCACAAGCAGCTAATTTTTTTGTATTTTTAGTAGAGACGGGGTTTCACCATATTGGCCAGGCTGGTCTTGAACTCTGAGGTGATCTGCCTGCCTCAGCCTCCCAAAGTGCTAGGATTACAGGCATGAGCCATGGCGTCTGGCGTTGCCCCATGTGTTCTTAATAACAAAGGCCCAGGATAATGAATTAGGTGTTACACCTGGGCCTCTCACACAGCACACCATTGTACAAGATGCTTCCGATGCTATTTATACTACACTCAAGATATTTTATGGCTTAAAAAAAACCTGACTTATTACATTGAAACATATTTTCCCTTGGAAAAAACTTCCAGCAATTAAACCATTATAAATGACCTTCTGGAAGGCAAAGGAGAGCGACTTCATTTATCTAGACATGAAATATATAATCGTGACTAAAGACAAAATTGACTCCTTCATTTCACATTCACAATCCCTGTACCTCTGTTTAAAAATGCAGTTTTGCTAGGGAGGCAGTCATGTCAGAAATCTCAATAAAAGAAACTTAGAACTTCATTAGGTCAAAGAATGGGTCCACACCAAATAGCATCATTCCATGTTTCTAAAGTTTATTTCTAATTAACAGCAGAAAGCATACATAATATTTATTTGCTAATTAGAAATAAATTTTCATGATAAAGAATATTTAGGTCACTGATAACTGAATAAAGAGGAAACAATAATGAAACTCATTTTCAGTGTGGGGGGAGATGGGTAATGCCAGCTATGGGGACACAGGTCCCAAATCAGAGTCCTGTTGAGGGTTACTGCAGCGATCCAGGGAGAGAAGGTGGCAGCCAGAATAGTGGCAGCAGAGACTAAGGGAGAAGCTAAGATACTTCCTTCCACATCTGGATATCTTGCTCTAAAGGGAGTCCTAGAACCTCACAGTCCTGACACCCCACCCTCTGGACCTCCATGCTCATTCCTCACCTCTGCCTTACCTCCAATTGCTCTCAAACTCTCATTTATGGCCCCGAATTAAAAGGAGGTTCTTTTTCTTACCATAGCTGTCTAAAAACCCAGATTTCCAACCCTCATTTATCTCTGCCCTCTATCCAAGGATGAACCCCAAATTATATTAATTTGCCCCAGCTGGCCATGTATGGTGGCTCACGCCTATAATCCCAGCACTTTGGGAGGCTGAGGCAGGAGACTTGAGCCCAGGAGTTTGAGACCAGACTGGGCAACATAGCAAGATCTCATTTCTATTAAAAAAAAATAAAAATAAATAATTTGTCCCAGCTAAGAAAAACTACCTTCCATACATTTAGACCATCTAGCCCTCAGGACTAGGGAACCGTATCTGTAAAGTACTGTTCTTGGTAACTTCCCACTCTGCCTAGGGCAACAGAGAAGAAAACAAACAGACCCTTGGCCTCACCAAGGAACAAGATAAGGTTTTAAAAAATAAAAGTGAAAAAAATAAAATAAAAATAAACATCTTTTTAGGTTTGGCCTAATCAGAGATAGTTTCAAGGTTTTAGTTCCATGGTCAGGACAGACAGTATTAGGAGACTTAACAGAAAATTTTGAGATTCTAGAGTAAACTAATAATACTAATAACTATACATGTTAATATTATATAAATATAAAATAAGTTACTATTATATTTTGTTACTGTTATTATTGTTATAGAAGTAGGAATTACAAGTAAGTTCCAAGACACACTGGAAGGTCTGGGAAACTGTAAATATGACAGACCCTGGGAGCTGTGGAATTTCAGTAAGCCAGCTATGTAAGAGTTTTAGAATCAGGGCAAGCAGTTTTTAAATGGATGAAGTAAGATGGAAATATAAGGTGGATATTCAGCAGAAGAAAATTCCTATCAGTAACCTGAATGTGATTGACTGTAACTGGGGAATCTGGGTAGGTGGGTATAAATACAACTAAAAATGGACCATTCCCAAACTCACTGATTTTTATCTAATGCTGGCTTGAGACAACCGAGGCAAGTGGAAATTACTCGAATCAACTTTTGCTTTTTTTTTTTTTTGAGATGGAATTTTGCTCTTGTGGCCCAGGCTGGAATGCAATGGCACAATCTTGGCTCACTGCAACCTCCGACTCCTGGGTTCAAGCAATTCTCCTGCCTCAGTGTCCTGAGTAGCTGGGATTACAGGCAAGCGCCACCACATCTGGCTAATTTTGTATTTTTAGGAGAGATGGGGTTTCTCCATGTTGGCCAGGCTGGTCTCGAACTCCCGACCTCAGGTGATCCACCCGCCTTGGCCTCCCAAAGTGTTGGAATGATAGGTGTGAGCTGCTGCACCCAGCCTGCTTTTTTTTTTTTTTTTTTTTGAGACAGAATCTCACTTTGCTGCCCAGGCTGGGGTGCAGTGATGTGATCTTGGCTCACTGCAACCTCTGCCTCCTGAGTTCAAGCGATTCTCCTGCCTCAGCCTCCTGAGCAGCTGGGATTACAGGCATGTGCCACCACACCCAGCTAATTTTTGTATTTTTAGTAGAAATGGGGTTTTACCATGTTGGCCAGGCTGGTCTCAGACTCCTGACCTCAACTGTATCTGCCTGCCTTGGTTTTCCAAAGTGCTGCCAGCAGGCATAAGCCACCATTTGATCAGGTAATTTTTGCCGTGTTTTTGATAGGTTAATATCACATTATGGATCTTTATCAAAATAAAGTGGCAACATCTTAGAAGTGCAGATTTCACAAGGAGCCAGGATACAAACGGTCATATCCCAGGTGCTCAGTGGCCTTACGTTTTTGTTTGTTGAAATCTCAGTAGTTTGAAGTTGATAAATTGTCTCTATAGCAAAAGAACGATAAGACAGGCACAGTGGCACGTGTCTGTAATCTCAGCTACTCAGGAGGCTAAGGCAGGAGGTTTGCTTGCACGCAAGAGTTCAAGACCAGCCTAACACCGCCCCCCACCAAAAAAGAAACTAACAATAAAACAACTTCTAGCTACCCAACATTTTTACAACCTACCATCTATAGAAGTTCAATAATTTTGCAGGAACATTACGGTAAGTGTCGATAACATCCACAAAAACAATATCATCATAGGTGCTGCTTTCCTCCTTCAGTAACGCGTCCTCCTCATGGAGATTCCTTGTATGATCCACAAGTCTTTGAGGCCGAGAATGAAGGTTGTGTAAGAGAGTATCACCTTCTAAAAAGGAAAAGTTGACAGTTGGAGAAAAATGCTGTTGTAAACTTATCACTCAGAACTTACGACTTACTAGGTAACCTAACAGAATACAAACAGTTGTTTGGAACTTTAGGTAGGGAAATGGGGAACTCTCACACACTGCCAGTAGGAGAATTAGGTGGATGCTCCCACTTTGGAGAGCAATTTGGCAGTATCTATTTAGGCTGAAAATGTGTAAACCTTATGGCTCAGTTGACACCACTTGTAAATATATACCTACTAATGTTATTTTACATGGTCATGAGGATATTAATTATAGCATTTTTTGTAACTGTGGAAGAAAAATAGGACCAACCTAAATGTCCACTGAGAGGAAAAAAAAAAATAGCCAAGTTGTGGTATATTCACATAATGAAATATAGCAGTTAAAAAATTAACCTGATCTTGCATGTTAAAAGGATTGGCATGGAAAAATCAAGTTGAGTGAAAACTGCCAAGTGATATATACAATATGATACCTTAAGTATCAGTTATAAAATATTCAAAACTATGTTATTTAAAGACATGTTCAGGTGTGGTGACTTATCATGTCCCAGCACTTTGGGAAGTTGAGGTAGGAGAATCGCTTAAGCCCAGGAGTCTGAGATCACTCTAGGTAATAAAGGGAGACCCCATCTCTAACTAAAATTTAAAAATTAGCCAGGCATACTGGCTCACGCCTCGGGTCCCAGCTTCTCAAGACGCCAAGGCAGGAGGATCCCTGGAGCCCAGGAGTTCAAGGCTGTAGTGAGCTATGATTACACCACTGCATTCCTGCCTGGGCAACACAGCAAGACTGTCTCAAATAAAGAGATGTAAATATGTTGAAAGTAGAAAAATAAGAATGGGAAGGGTACAGATGAATTTTAGGAAAGTGGCACCTTTGAGGAGAAGGAAGAGGAATGTGTCTATGGAGAAACAGAAAGGGAAGGTTTCAATCAAACCTACAATATATATTTTTTTGAGACAGAGTCTCACTCTGTCTTCCAGGCTGGAATGCAGTGGTGTGATCTCAGCTCACTGCCACCTCCACCTCCCGGGTTCAAGTGATTTTCCTGCCTCAGCCTCCCAATAGCTGGGATTACAGGCATGTGCCACCACACCTGGATAATTTTTGTATTTTTAGTAGAGACGAGGTTTCACTATGTTGGCTAGCTGGTCTCAAACTCCTGACCTTAAGTGATCCACCTGCTTCAGCCTCCCAAAGTGCTGAGATTACAGGCATGAACCACCACACCTGGCATATAATGTTTTTTGTTTTTGTTTTTGAGACAGAGTCTCAGTCTGTTGCCCAGACTGGAGTACAGCAGCATGATCTCGGCTCACTGTAATCTCCACCTCCTGGGATTAAGGATTCTCCTGTCTCAGCCTCCCTTGTGAGTAGCTGGGATTACAGGCGCCAGCCACCACACCCGACTAATAGTTTGTATTTTTAGTAGAGGTGGGGTTTTGCCATGTTGGCCAGGCTGGTCTCGAACTCCTAACCTAAGGTGATCCACCCACCTCAGCCTCCCAAAGTGCTGGGATTAAAGGTATGAGCCACCATGCCCAGCCATGTTTTATTTATTTATTTCCCTTTTTTTTTTTTTTGAGACAGTTTCACTCTTGTTGCCCAGGCTGGAGTGCAATGGCACGATCTTGGCTCATTGCAACCCCTGCCTTCTGGGTTCAAGCAATTCTTCTGCCTCAGCCTCCCAAGTAGCTGGGATTACAGGCATGTGCCACCGCATCCAGCTAGTTTTTTATTTTTAGTAGAGATGGGTTTTCACAATGTTGATCAGGCTGGTCTTGAACTCCTGACCTCAAGTGATCCACCCGCCTCCCAAAGTGATTACAGATGTGAGCCACCGTGCCCGGACACGTTTTATTTCTTAAAAAAAAAAAAAATCAGAAGCAAATATGAAAAAATGTAAACATTTGTTAATTCTGAGCACTGGGTACCTACTTTTGGGGTTTTTTTTTCTTTTTGTCTTTTTCTTTTTTTTTTTTGGGAGACAAGGTCTTGTTCTATTACCCAGGCTGGAATGCAGTGGTGCAATCACAGCTCACTGCAGCCTCAACTTCCTGGGTTCAAGTGATCCTCCCACCTCAGCTTCCCAAGTGGCTGGTACTACAGGCACCTGTCACCACACCTGGCAAATTTTTAAGTTTTTAGTAGAGATGGGGTCTTGCAATGTTGTCCAGACTGGTCTCAAACTCCTGGGCTCAAGAGATCCTCTTGCTTCAGCCTCCCATTCTGGGATTATAGGCAAGAGCCACTGTGCTTGGCCATGATATTTCATAATAAAAATGATTATTAATGTGCTTAAAAGACAATTTATTTGCCACTTCACATGTTAATGAGTCACTTGTCACATACATGCAGGGACTGTCCCTGGAACCTACTGATTTAAAGCAATTCTTTCACTGTGGCAGAAGTCAGGATTTTCTAAAAATGTCTCAAAGAAAAATTCTGAAAAATATTAAAAAAGTGAGCTGCTGAGGGTGGTGAAGGAAATGAAATGTAATTTAGCACTGCACTCTGTCACTGCAAATGGAAAGGATGAGGTGGGGGAGTTGAAGGCCTGTATCTGACTTCTGCCTCTGCCTTGACTTGTGAGATACTGGACAAGTTCTATTGTCTCTAGACCACAGCAGTCTCACTTGTAGAAAATGGAACTGGATTCAATCAGTGATTCTTGGGAATGCTTGCTGAAATACAGATTCCTGGGCCCTAAGCCTAAAGATTGAGTAGGTCTGGGGTGAAGCCCAGGAATCTATTTTTTTTCCCTCTTCCCTGCTCCCAGGAATAGGTATTTTTAATGGCCACTGCTGCAACCCAGATGCAGGTAAATCATAGACAGAACAAAGACCAGCCTTTGAGAAACACAAGGCTAGATGACCTCCTTTAGACTTACGTAATTTTTTGACTTTATGATAATGTAAAAACAATATGTATTCACCAGAAACTATGCTTTGAGTACACATGCAACCATTCTCTCATGTGACTACAGTCTTTAATTGTATTTAATTTAATGTGAGATGTTCAACCCTTATTATGGAATAGGCTTTGTGTCAGATGATTTTGCCCAACTGTAGGCTAGTGTTCTGAGCAAGTTTAAGGTAGGTGAGGCTAAGCTATAACATTCAGTGGGCTAAGTGTATGAAATGCATTTTCAACACACATTTTTAACTTAAGATGGGTTCATCAGGATGTAACATCGTAAGTCAAGCGGCATCTGTAATAATTTAACACTTGAAGGAAAGTGTTATAAAATTGTAGTAACAGAAAAAAAAATTGTAGTAACAGGAAAATGGCTGGTAACAACAGGAGCACAGAAATGAAATACAAGCCTTATAGACTAGTTATACATTTTGTTTCAACTGCATGTATCTGAAAAATATGAGTATAAATTACTATGTCAGGAACACAAAAGACGTCTGCTTTTACCACTTCTGTTCAACATATATGTTCTAACCAGGACAAGCGGATAAGAAAAATAAAAGGCATCCAGATTGAAAAGGAAGAAGCAAAACTATCTCTTCTTGTAGATGAAATGACCTTGCATATAGAAAATCATAAGGTAACTATACAATGATTAATACATGGACCAGTTCAGCAATATTGCAGCACACAGATCAATACACAAAACCAACTGTATTTCTAGAACTTGCAATCAAGAAGCTTGAAATAAAATTAGAAAAACAATTCCACTTACAATAGCATCAAGAAGATAACAAATATTTAAGAATAAATTTCAGGAGATCGAGACCATCCTGACCAACATGGTGAAACCCTGTCTCTACCAAAAATAAAAAGAAATGAAGTCCTGGCCAACATGGTGAAACCCCGTCTCTACTCAAAAAATACAAAAAATCAGCCGGGCGTGGTGGTGCGTGCCTGTAGTCCCAGCTACTCAGGAGGCTGAGGCAGGAGACTTGCTTGAAACCGGAAAACGGAAGTTGCAGTGAGCCAGGATCGTGCCACTGCACTCCAGCCTGGCGATAGAGCGAGACTCTGTCTCAAAAAAAAAAAAAAAAAAAAAGAGCTGGGTGTAGTGGCGCACGCCTGTAATCCCAGCTACTCGAGAGGCTGAGGCAGGAGAATTACTTGAACCCAGGAGGTGGAGATTGCAGTGAGCCAAGATAGCACCACTGGACTACAGCCTGGGGGACAGTGTGAGACTGTCTCAAAAAAATAAAAAAATAAAAATAAATAAATTTAACAAAATAAGTTCAAGACTTTTATACTGAAAATCAAACATGACTGAAGGAAATCTGATAAGACATGTATGTTCAGAGACTTAATACTGTTAACATGGCAATACTTCCCAGGTTGATCTACAGATAGAATGCAATCTCTGATGGGAACGTAAACTAGTACAACCACTATGGAAAACAGCGTGGAGATTCCTTAAATAACTAAATGTAGATCTACCATTTGATCCAGCAATCCCATTACTGGGTATCTACCAAAGGAAAATAAGTCATTATACAAAAAAGATACTTGCACATGCATGTTTATAACAGGACAATCTGCAATTCAAAGGCATAAGAATCATACAATGGATGTTGGGGACTCGGTGGGGAAAGGGTGGGAGGTGGGTAGGGATAAGGCTACATGTTGGTTACAGTAGGGTGATGGGTGCACCAAAATCTCAGAAATCACCATGAAAGAACTTTCACTGGACGCAGTGGTTCACGCCTGTAATCCCAGAACTTTGGGAGGCTGAGGCAGATAGATCACAAGGTCAGAAGTTCAAGACCAGCCTGGCTAACATGGTGAAACCCTGTCTCTACTAAAAATACAAAAATTAGCCCAGCATGGTGGCACACATCTGTAATCCCAGCTACTCGAGAGGCTGAGGCAGGAGAATCTCTTGAACCCGGTAGGCAAAGGTTGCAGTGAGCCGAGATCGCATGACTGCATTTCAGCCTGGGTGACAGAGCAAGACTCCGTCTTGGAAAAAAAAAACCCCAAAACTTATTCATGAAATCAAACACCACCTGCTCCCCCCAAAACCTACTGAAAATATAATACACACACACACACACACATACACACATACACACACACACACACACACACACACACACATACATACATGAATGCAGTCCCTTAAAACAGTCCAGCTAGGTTTCTTCCTTTTTGCGCAAATTGACAAGCTGATCATAAAATTCACATGGAAGTACAAGAGACCCAGAATAGCCAATCAAACTTGAAAAAGAACAAGGTTGGAGGATTCACATTTCCCAATTTCAAATCTTACTAAAAAGCTACATAATCAAGACAGTGTAGTACACAGACATACAGAGCAATGAAATAGAGAGTCCAGAAATAAATCCTTACATTTACAGTCACTGTTTTTCAACAAATGGGTGCTAGGACAACTGGATATCTACATGCAAAAAAATGAAGTTAAATCTCCATTTCATGCCATATATGAAAATGAACGTGGATCCAAGACCTACATATAAGTGCTAAAACCATAAAACTCTTGGAACTGTAAAACAAAGGCACAGATCTTTGTAACCTCGCATTAGACAATGGTTCCTTATATATGACAGCAAAAACACGTGACAAAATTGGACTTCAAAATTTACAACTTTTGTGTGTTAAAGGGCACAATTTGCAAAGCATGTATCTGATAAGGGACTTGTATCCAGAATATATAAAGAACTCTTACAATTCAACAATAACAAAATACTCTAATTTTATAAATGCACAAAGGATCTGAACAGATATTTCTCTAAAGACATACAAATGACTCTCTATCCCCTCTCTTATTCCTTCCCCTCCCTCCACACTGCACTCCCTTCCTCCATAATAATTCACCCTTTTAACAGTGTGTAGCCTGAGCAGTGTGACGAAACCCGGTCTCTACAAAATATTTAAAAATTAGCTGGGCGTGGTGGCATGCACCTGTAGTCCTAGCTATTCAGGAGGCTAAGATGGGAAAATCACTTGAGCCCAGGGAGGTCACGGCTGCAGTGAGCTGTGATCATGCCACTGCACTCCAGCCTGGGCAAGAGAGTGAGGTCCTGTCTCAAAAAAAGAAAAACAAAAAAACGAAGATATACAACTGGCCAATAAGCACATGAAACAAATGCTCATCATTAGTTATTATGTAAATACAAATAAAAATCACAATGAAGTAACAATTACACCCACTAGGATTGGTATATGTTAAAAGACAGACAATAGTAAGTGTTGATAAGGATGTGGAGAAACTAGAATCCTCATATACTGACTTTGGAAATGTAAAATGGGCTGCTGCTGTAGAAAACAATCTGGCAGTGCCTCAAATGATTAAATACAGAATTATATGACCCAGAGCCTCTACTCCTAGATATTTAAGGGAAATGGAAATATATGACCACACAAAAACTTGTACCTACATGTTTACTACAGAATTATTCATATTCAAAAAAAGTAGAAGCAATCTAAATGTCCATCAATTAATGAATAAAAGTGTACATCTATGCAATGGAATATTATATGATCATAAAAAAGAAAGAATGATACATACACAATGGACAGATCTAGAAAACATGTTACATCAAAGAAACCAGACACACAGAGCATATACTGTACATTTCCATTTATGTGAAATGTTCAAAATAGGCAAATCAATAGAGAAAGAAAGTATATCAGCAGTTGTTAGGGTTGGGGGTGGAGGAGGAAGAATGAGTAACTGCTAATGGGTTGTGGGGTTTCCTTTTGGGAGATGGAGCAGGTTGTACAACTCTATGAATACACTGAAACCACTCAATTAACCACTTTAAAAGGGTGAATTTTATCTGAATATAAAGTTTCTTAAATGACCAAAAAAAAAAGACTCCTTTTATGTCAAGTACAATGATTAAGTGTATGAGATTCAGTGTACTTTTTAAGTTTCAAGCAGCCAACTTACCTTGAATAGTATATATAAAACCACCTGCAACCTCCCTCCACACCTTCCAAGAATTCATGAGGCAATGCACCCTCCCCAGCCTGAAAGGAATAAGAATAGAAGTGTACTCAGTATTTCATTACTAAAAATACATGTATCACATTTTGAAATCGATTTGATGAAAGTCATAATATGACTCCACTTGCAGCAGATAAATGCGTCTGAGATGCTGGTGCACTAGACACTTGACAATATCAGGACGACATACGGTATTCTACTATTTTTGTTATCTAATAACAATACTAAAGATAAGGTATACCCAATAGTCCCTAAGGTGTTGAGACCTGCAACTTACACAGAATCATGTTTATGTTACTTGCTACTTTAATAGTACAAAAAGCAATTTATTTTACATCCCAATCCCACTACTTAAAAAATATATATTACTACCTTTGATTTTTTGGAAACTAAAAATTCTCATGAGTTCAAATATATCTTGGCACATTTTAAAGTTAAGTTACCATGCAGAGAAAAGCTCAAAATCAACAGTCTGTCCCAAATACTCAAATGGAACCCTACTGAATATATATATATATATATATATAATTTTATTTATTTTTTTGAAATAAGAGATGGGGTTTCACCATGTTGGTCAAGGCTGACCTCGTGATATGCCCGTCTTGGCCTCTCAAAGTGCTGGGATTACAGGTGTGAGCCATCGTGCCCAGCCTTGTTTAAGCTGTCTTTAGCCCTCTATAATAATTTTTACTCCCACAGCAGATCATTTGAGTCTTCACATTTTAATCTAGCTCTCAACTCAGAAGTAAGCTTGTTTCTTTTAGTGTAACCAGTACTATAGAATTTTGGCATATGCTGGATATTTTAAAGTTTCATAAACAGAAAAGGAGGCAAGATAATAAAGGTATTTGCCTTGAAAATAAGGAAATAAAAACGGTATAATTAAATTCCATAAAAAATTTCTATCTTAAATAAAAATTTTTTCATAAGACTTAAAATGAACATTAGTAAACAAGTGGTATGTCTGTTTATTAAAGTAAACACCATCTTTATTTTCCTACATTTACTTTGTTAAATTTACCTGTCACAATAAATCCTAAATCTTAAACATGAATAAAATCCTAAACATGGCCTACAAATCTAAATGTATAATTACATATGAATTTATAGGTCTATTTGTTTAATGTCTTTCTTCCTCACTGGACTGTAAGTTCCACTGTGGGCCACTAGTATGTCTATTTTACCCTGCCATTGTGTCTGCCTTAGAACGGGTGTGCAGTAAATGTTTTTTGAAGGAGTAATAACATATCACATAATATTCATTTCAAACTCATAAATTAATTCCTGTGAATGAGGTTAATATTTAATAAAATCACTAAGCTTGTGAATTTAAATGCCAAGTACATTCCTAATCATGAGACTGGAGATCAAGGAGAATAAAAGATTGTCTACGATTCCACCATACACACCACTTGTTTACCAAAGTTCATTTTAAGTCTTCATACACCTTCTTTATTGTCCTACATTTACACTGAGAAATTCACCTGTCAAGCTGTTTTAAATTTAAAGCAAATCTGAATGAGAAATATGAGAGTCAGAAATCCCAGAGTTGCTTCAGCAAAATAAATGAAAGTACTCAATCTTCTTTTTTTTTTTTTTTTTTTTTTTGAGATGAAGTCTCCCTCTGTTGCCCAGGCTGAAGTGCAATGGTGTGATCTTAGCTCACTGCAACCTCCATCTCTGGGTACTCAAGCAATCCTCCCACCTCAGCCTCCCAAGTAGCTAGGATTATAGGCATGTGCCACCATGCCTGGCTAATTTTTTTGTATTTTTAGTAGAGATGGGGTTTTATCATGTTGACCAGCTGGTCCCAAACTCCTGACCTCAAGTGATCTGCTCATCTCAGCCTCCCAAAGTGCTGGGATTATAGGCATGAGCCACACCACACCACACCCCGCCTTGTTTTCCAATATTTGTATCTATAGTATTTTGATTTTTTTTTTTTTTTTTGAGACAGAGTCTCACTCTGCCACCCAGACTGGAGTGCAGTGACATGATCTCAGCTCACCGCAACTTCTGCCTCACAGGTTCGAGCAATTCTCATGCCTCAGCTTCCCACGTAGCTGGGATCCCAGGCGTGTGCCACCATGCCTGGCTAATTTTTTGTATTTTTAGTACAGATGGGGTCTTGCTATGTTGCCCAGGCTGGTCTTGAA
Source organism: Ateles fusciceps (assembly GCA_036589455.1). Taxonomy (NCBI): domain Eukaryota; kingdom Metazoa; phylum Chordata; class Mammalia; order Primates; family Atelidae; genus Ateles; species Ateles fusciceps. The sequence continues at coordinate 5,939,393 of JAZHEH010002229.1, forward strand.
CTCCTGGCCTCAAGTGATCTGCACACCTTGGCCTCCTAAAATTCTGGGATTATTGGTGTGAGCCACCATGCTTGACTATCTATAATAAACATTTTATTTTCAAGGTAAGATAGTGAATACTCTGAATACTACTGAGCAAATGCTCTTAAAGAATGCTAGCTTAAAAATTACTGAGAAATAGGCTGGGTGCAGTGGCTCATGCCTGTAACACAGCACTTTGAGAAGCCTAGGTGGGCGGATCACTTGACCTCAGGCGTTTGCAACCAGTTTAGGCAAATGGTGAAACCCCATCTCTACAAAAATCCTCAGCCTCCCGAGTAGCTGGGATTACAGACGTCTGCCACCCTGCCCGGCTAATTTTTGTATTTTTAGTAGAGATGTGGTTTCACCATGTTGGTCAGGCTGGTCTCGAACTCCTGACCTCGTGATCCGCCTGCCTCAGCCTCCCAAAGTGCTGGGATTACAGGTGTGAGCCACCACGCCTGGCCAAAATGCACCAATTTTAAGGCAAAACTGTTAATTCACTAATGCTGGAGTTACAGAATCATATTTGAGTTTTTCCCTTTACCATGATGAGTCAACAACATTTTCTACTATATATGTTGTAAAACACACAAGAGTCATTGCTCCATGCTGCCTGGGCTCTAAAGTAAATTTTACAATATGTTTATGTATTAAAAGAGCGTAAGAATGCAAATCAACAGGAAGTAAAAAAAAAAAAAAAAAAAAAGGAAAAGAGAGCTAAAGTATGTAATTAAACCTTAAAAAAAAATGACTTACTGTAATGACTCTGAGAACTCCCCCCTCCATCATTCACTGTCACTTTGTGAAGATTTCTTGACACAAGGCCGTGGAGGTCTTGGCTTTCCCACACGATTGTACCTTCAAAGCTCTTTTGTGAAAAGATGAATAGTGATTCATTTTCCTTACTGTTGTCATTTAGATTAAGTATGTTTTTAGGTAAGATTTTAGAGAAAATTTTTTCCCAAGGCATATCACTTAAAATGTTCACCCCACAGCTCTGACAAAGCATTGTTAACATTTACCTTGACCATTTTTTTCCATGCACATGTAAAAAACCAATTACAAGGAGCATATGGACAATTTTGCATGCTGCCGTTTGCCATTTCCCATTGTATCAAAAGCATTTCCTTATGATGTTGCAGCTGTCACAACCATTCTTCCTCGTGTGTGTAACATCCCAATGAGCAGATGCATCCTGATTTCTCAAACATTTTCCCCACTTGGTTGCTACTAAATGTCTACTAAAATATCTACTAAAATAATGTAGGCATATTTTGGTGTAAATGTTTATTTACCCCTAACATTTTGTTTTTTACTTAAATTCCCAGAGGTGAAGTTACTGGGACAAGAAAGAGGTATTTTTTGTGGATTTTGGTAAACACTGTCAACTGCTTTTTGAAAGCAATTTTTACTAATTTATAGGGTTGTCCGCAATTTACGAGAATGACAATTGCACTGTACTTTCCCTGGTGTGGGATATTAGTAACAGAAAAGTTTAGGGCCGGGCCCGTGGCTCATGCCTGCAATTCCAGCACTTTGGGAGGCTGAGGCAGGCAGATCATGAGGTCAGGAGTTTGAGACCAGCTTGGCCAACATGGTGAAACCCCGTCTCTAAAAATAAAAAAAAAAATTAGCCGGGTGTGGTGACACACGCCTGTAGTCCCAGCTACTCAGGAGGCTGAGACAGGAGAATCGCTTTAACCTGGGAGGTGAGGTTGCAGTAAGCCAAGATTGCACCACTGCACTCCAGCCTGGCAACAGAGTGAAACTCTGTCTCAAAAAAAAAAAAAAAAAAAAAGATATAAAAAATTAGCCGGGCATGGTGGTGTATGCCTCTAATCCTAGCTACTCACTCAGGAGGCTGAGGCAGGAAAATCACTTGAACCCAGCGGGAGATGGAGAACCCAGGGGGAGATGGAGATTGCAGTGAGCTGAGATCACACCTCTGCACTCCAGCCTGGGCGACAGGGCAAGATTCTGTCTCAAAAAAACAAAAAAGTTTAACCTACTATACTAGATTTTTTTTTTTTTTTTTTTTTTTTTGAGACAGAGTCTCACTCTGTAGCCAGGGCTGGAGTGCACTGCTGCAATCTCGGCTTACTGCAACCTCTGCCTCCCAGGCTCAAGCAATTCTCCTGCCTCAGCCTCCCGAGTAGTTGGGATTACAGGTGCCCGCCACTATGCCCAGCTAAGTTTTTGTATTTTTAGTAGAGATGGGGTTTCGCCATCTCGGCCAGGCTGGTCTCGAACTCCTGACCTCTTGATTCGCCTGCCTCAGCCTCTCAAAGTGCTGGATTACAGGCGTGAGCCACCGCACCCAGCCACATACTAGATTTTAAAAAAATGATTCCTCATTTAGTTGGATTTATTTTTTATTTTTATTTTTTGACACAAAGCCTTGCGCTGGCACCCAGGCTAGAGTCCAATGGTGCAATCTTGGCTCACTACCACCTTTGTTCTCTGGGTTCAAGTGATTCTCCTGCCTCAGCTTCCTGAGTAGCTGGGATTACAGGTGCTCACCATCATGCCGGGTTAAATTTCGTATATTTAGTAGAGATGGGGTTTTGCCATGTTGGCCAGGATGGTCTGGAACTCCTGACCTCAAGTGATCTGCCAGCTTTGGCCTCAGCCTCCCAAAGTGCTGGGATTGCAAGCACGAGCCGCCTCACCCAGCGTCATTTAGTTGGATTTCTGATTCCTAGTGATGTTTATGAATTGGATGTTGTCTTCTGAGAACTGCCTTATCATGCTGCTTTGCCATTGGGCTCTGAGTTTTCTATTTTTCTTATTCAACTATGCAAGCTTTTAATAGACTAATTATTTTAATCCTGTGCACATTTTATATGCTAAAATAGTTTATCATTTGCTACTTAATGTTATTTTTGAAATTCAGAAGTCCATAAATTTTACCTTGGCAAATTTGATGAACTTTTCATTTGTGATTATTACTATTCAATTTTGAGCTTAGAGACCTATGCCCCCCTGTCCTAGGGTCTGATATACACTGAAATCTTAATGTCTTCTAACTTCTCCATGATCTCATTTTTAATTCTGTGCACACCTAGCTCCTTAGTCCTGCTCAGGTCTCAGCTCCACAACCTTCTCCTCTGAGAGGCTTTCTCCAGATGTCCTACAGAAGCCTCCAACTCCCAACTTCTATCAGATCAATCTGTTTTATTTTCTTAATACCATTTATCACTCTGGTATTTCTTATTTTCTTATTATTAAACTCACTGCCTCTACTAGAAGACAAGCACCTCGAGAACAGGAAAGAGCTTCTCAGAGCAACCACTAACATCCTCAGCATCTAGCACGGCCTGACGTAACTGAAAACTCAAAATGTCTGCTGAATAATGCTGAACTAAAAATCATCTAGAATTGACTATGACATAGAGGATTAAATGCAAGATACAGCTCTAATACTCTAAAAACTTTCATATGTTAAAATTAAGAGATAAAGTACTTTACAATAACGTCTCATTTTAGCCAGCATTATAGGGAAACCACACAAAATTAAATTTGTCTGATAAGCTAGGTCAGTGGTTTGTAAACTTTTTTTTCCCTCTATACAGAGTGATATAAACTTTTTCTTTTTTTTAAAGAAATAATTCGTTTTTTCTCCACCAAAACAGGTAAAAATATTCCAATAGTCTGGATTCCTCAGGCAATTTATCACTTTCTATTCTGCTAATGTATCCTTAATCTTCATTATCTGTGAAACTCCGATGCACTGTGTGGGGCCCTGGGGTTCTCAGAGCAGATCTTGCAGATATACCTTAAAGCAGTGTCATGATTTCCTAATCTTTAAAAAAGAGAAAATGGTACCAATTCTCAAAGGGCTATTTGGAAGTGATAAAATATATGGTGAAGTGCCTTTGCTTAGTAAAACAGTGCCTTTATTACCATCAAGGCACACAGAAATTGAACTTCTTCTTTGAAAGATTCCATTTTTGGCGGGGCATGGTGGCTCACACCTGTAATCCCAGCACTTTGGGAGACTGAAGCAGGCAGATCACGAGGTCAGGAGTTCAAGACCAGCCTGGCCAACATGGTGAAACCCTGTCTCTACTAAAAATACAAAAATTAGCTGGGCATGGTGGCATGTTCCTATAATCCCAGCCACTTGGGAGGCTGAGGCAGGAGAGTTGCTCAAACCAGGACCCGGAAGGCAGAGGTTGCAGTGAGTCAAGATCACGCCACTGCACTCTAGCCTGGGCTACAGAATGAGACTCCATCTCAGAAAAAAAAAAAAAGAAGATTCCATTTTCGTATCTTTGAAATAGGTGCTGATTGTTTCTATACGTTCCCTAGGTGGCCTTAATTCTCTTTTGAAAGATTTATTTTTTTCTTTTCAATTCTGTTTCTTCTGTAGGCCTTAACATTCTCTTAAACTTGAGGTCAAATCTGAAAATTAAATCACTACATAAGAGGAAACATTTCTTTTTTTAATATTTTTTTTTTGGAGACAGTCTTGCTCTGTGGCCCAGGCTGGGGTGCAGTGGCACAATCTCGGATCACTGCAACCTCTGCCTCCTGGGTTCAAGCAATTCTCCTGCCTCAGCCTCCCAAGTAGCTGGGACTACGAGCACATGCTGCCACGCTCAGCTAATTTTTGGTATTTTTTTAGTAGAAACGGGGTTTCACCGTGTTGCCCAGGCTGGTCTCAAACTCCTGAGCTCAGGCAATCTGCCTGCCTCATCCTCCCAAAGTGCTGGGATTACAGGTGTGAGCCACTGCGCCCGGCCTCTTTTTTGTTTCTTTTCAAGATGAGTCTCACTCTGTTGCCCAGGCTGAAGTGCAGTGATGTGATCTTGGCTCGCTGCAACCTCTGCCTCTGGGTTCAAGCGATTCTCCTGCCTCTGCCTCCCGAGCAGTTGGGACTACAGACACATGCCATTGCATCTGGCTAATTTTTGTATTTTTAGTAAAGACAGGGTTTTGCCATGTTGGTCAGGCTGGTCTTGAACTCCCGACCTCTAGTGATCTGCCTGCCTCGGCCTCCTAAAGTACTGGGATTATAGGCATGTACCACCGTGCCTGGCCCCAGAGGAAACAACATTTCTAACAATTGGGAAGAACTGCATGATTGAAGCTTAATTAGTAAAATCAGTATCTTAAGACAATGTATCAAACATATCAACTGGCCATAGGAAGGTTGGGTTAAGAGAAAAATTCTGGCAACGTAGCAATGTCGAGGGGTAGAAAGATGCAGTAATTGGAAGATAAGCATTTTGGTCATATTCTACCTAGATAAAATAGCATTCTAAAACACCCACTCTTCCACTGTTGTAATCAAGTTCAATGCCCAAATCTAGCATAGTTCAGATTTAGCTTTTTAGGTACCTTGACATACTAGGTAGGAGGTTCCTAGATATGGAACCTGAGCATTGAAATCACTTGAATGAGCCAACAGCATTAAAGATGAATGAATTGACATTTTGGTTTATGCACTGATTTTCTGAGAACTTATACATGAATGTGTAATTTTTCAGAGATGATGAATCTGATCATCTCTAAGTGAACTGGAAGGTCAGTGTTAGGACCTGTTGCTAAGTCCCAGACCCCTTGATGACATAGTTTGGATATACAGCCCCTCAAAATCTCATTTGAAATGTGACCTCCAGTGCTAGAGGTAGGGCCTAGTGGGAGGTGTTTGAGTCATGGGAGCTGATCCCTCAGGAATGGCTTGGCTCCTCCCCTACAGTAATGAGTGAGTTCCTGTTCTATGTGTTTATGAGAGCTGGTTGTTTAAAAGAGCCTGGCATCTCTCTCTTGTTCCCTCTCTCGCCTTGTGACACTGCTTACTCTCCTTCGCCTTCCACCATGAGTGGAAGCTTCCTGAGGCCCTCACCAGAAACAGATGCTGATGCCATCTTTCTTTTCTTTTTTTTTGAGATGGAGTCTTGCTCTGTGGCCCAGGCTGGAGTGCAGTGGCACGGTCTCTGCTCACTGCAACCTCCATCTCCCAGGCTCAAGTGATTTTTGTGCCACAGCCTCCTGAGTAGCTGGGATTATAGGCATGCCCCACCACACCCAGCTAATTTTTGTATTTTTAGTAGAGATGGGGTTTCATCATGTTGGCCAGACTGGTCTTGAACTCCTGACCTGAAGGGATCTGCCCGCCTCAGCCTCCCAAAGTGCTGGGATTACAGGCATGAGCCACTGGCAGCCGCCATGCTTCTTGTATAGCCTGCAGACCCATGAGCCAAATAAACCTCTTTTCTCTATAGATTACCCAGCCTCAGGTATTCCTTTGTAGAAACACTAAATGGACTAATATGCTTGACCATGTGAGGCTGCTTTGTGTTAATCATGTCTCTTCTCCTTGCAACAACCACCTCTCGCCCTTGGTATACTCTATTTTCTTCTAAAACTTTAACAGTGATGAAGTTTAGAAGGACGGATAGTGTATATACTTAGGATAAGGAACTGATAGGACTTGGTGAGCACCTGGACATGAGAGTAAGGATAACTCCCAAGATTCTGGTTTAGGTGACTGAGGAAAACGAGATACGGTTACCCAAGATTAAAAATACATAAGATGAGAATGGGTGGGATGGAACAATGTTACCATTAGAAAGCCCATGGAACCTTCAAGTGGAAAAGTTCAGTAGGCAGCTCAAAGCAGGCCTGGAGGAGTTCACAAGAGATGTGAGGCTGTAATTACAGATTTAGCAGCCTTCAGCATACAGGCAGTAATGAATGAAATTGCCTGAGAAGAATGAGTAAAATAAAACAGAAGGCTAGGCAGCAAATCCTAATGATTAATATTTGAGAGGAAAGCAAAAAAGGAAATAATGAATCATACCAAAAGTATAGTGACCAGATAAAAATCCTCACCTTGAAACTACAAATCTAGAAAAGATGACGATAAAACGAATAATTCTCTGTACTGTCTATTCAATTGACAAGACATGTGACATGCTACTTCACAGTGGGTCCTTCCTGGCACCCAACTCCATTCTGTCTGTGACTAGGCTATGATACAAGAATGTCGACAATGTTGAATAACTGAATAATTACCAGAACAATTCCCTAGTCCCCCCCAGATCATCTTGACTTATTCATGGAACTTACATAACCTACCAGCTGTTTTGTTACTAAGCAAGGAAGGAGCTGTATCTTCCGCCTGTCTCCTGTACCTGTTTCTGCTCCACAACACAGTTTAATTTCTGTTCCTCATCTCTGCTCTCCTACTTTTTATTCTGATGTAAGGCAGTTATGAAGCCACGTATCTCTTAAGACGCAAAACAACTTGCTTATGGCAATTCCCTGCTAAGATCATAAAAACCAAAATAAAAGGAAAAAAGCAAGGTACAGGTTGGAAAAATGAGATACCACATATTATCTCTCCCATAATATAAGCCAAGTGGTCCGTAACTCATTTCATGCATTAATTCTTTTGCATAAAACTTCTAATTTCTCATCCAAACAACAAAGTAGCTTAAATATACACAGTACTTCTGTGCTTATAAACATTAACAACTTCTTCTGGATTACAGAAATGACTGTGTCTAAAGAATTTCAGCCTTCATAAAAAATAAGGATATAAGCTGGGTGCAGCAGCTCACGCCTGTAATCTCAGAACTTTGGGAGGCCGAGGCGGGTGGATCACCTAAGGTCAGGAGTTCGAAACCAGCTTAGCCAACGTGGTGAAACTCGTCTCTATTAAAAATACAAAAGACAGGTGTGGAGGCGGGCACCTGTAATCCCAGCTATTCTGGAAGCTCAGGCAGGAGAAATTGTTTGAACCCAGGAGGCAGAGGCTGCAGTGAGCTGAGACTGCACCACTGCTCTCCAGCCTGGGCAACAGGAGTAAAACTCCAATTTAAAAAAGGATATTAAGTGTCCATAATGCTAACAATAATACCACTAGTGACTCAGGTGAACAAAATAGTCTGCTTTTTACTGAAATTAGTTTCAGGTTCCACATGTAATATTAAGGAAAACATAAAATTGGAGACATAAATATTTTAAGAGAAACACACAGAAGTCTTCACTTAAACTTGTGACGCCCATTGAGGGTTATGCTTTAGTGAGCTACACGATGAAAACCTTACAGGCAATCTGCTTACTGGATAAGCTATCCTGCTGACATGTGACTCCAGGCAATCTCCAAGTGTGGAGGGAATAAGATGATGAACTTCCTCTCTTAAATGGAATACACTACCTATTTTTCTTCTGTTACTCTTTGCTGATATGCCTGCAAACCATCACTATCATTTTTCCGAGTGAATAAACCCAATCACCCTTGATGCAGCAAAAAAGAGTATTTAAAATTAAACATATTTTCAACAAAAATAGAATTTTGTACAACAGGAGAGAATTTTTTTAATTGCTAAAAGTTTATTTTTTCTATTATATAAAGCTAATATATATTTATTATGGAACACTTAGAAGATAGATATACAAAAAGAAGAAAATAAAAATCATCCATAATCTTAGCTCCTCCCAGGTATAGCCGCTATTAAATAATTGCTTGTTTTTCTGTATGTGTGGTTGTTTTTGTTGTTTTAATAGGGGCTGGGTTTCACCAAGTTGCCCAGGCTGGTCTCAAATTCCTGGGCTTAATGATTTGCCTGCCTTGGCCTCCCACAGTGCAGGGAGGATAGGCCTGAGCCACCACACCTAGCCTGCTCGTTTTTAACAGAAAAAAAAATATATACAAAATTAACAAAAGTAATAAAATCAAAAGTCTATTTAGCTTAAACCTTGAACGGAAATAAAAAGCACAAGGCTATAGTCATTAAAACTCTTAATAACTAGACCTGGTGTGGTGGCTCAAGCCTATAATCCCAGACCTTTGGGAGGTGAGAGGATTGCTTGATGCTAAGAGTTCGAGACCAGCCTGGCAACACAGTGACACACTCATCTCTACAAGAAATAAAAAATTTAGGCCGGGCGCGGTGGCTCATGCCTATAATCCCAGCACTTTGGGACACCAAGTCAGGTGGATCACCTGGGGTCAGGAGTTTGAGACCAGCCTGGCCAACCGGTGAAACCTCATCTCTACAAAAAACACAAAAATTAGCCGGGTATGATGGCATGTGCCTGTAATCCCAGCTACTTGGGAGGCTGGGGCAGGAGAATCACTTAAACCTGGGAGGCAGAGGTTGCAGTGAGCTGAGATCATGCCACTGTGTACTCCAGTCTGGGTGACAGAGCAAAACTCCGTCTCAAAAAAAAAAAAAAAAAAAAAAAAAAAGAAAGAAAGAAAAACTTTAGTTTGGCATGGTGGCAGGTGCCTGTAGTGCCAATCAGCTACTCAGGAGGTTGAGGTAGGAGATCAACTAAGCCCAGGAGGTTGAGGCTCCAGTGAGCTATAAGATCATGTCACTAGACTTCTGCCTGAGCAGCAGAGCCAGACCCTGTCTCAAAAAATAAAAACCCCTCTCCCTCAACACAATTTTTATTTTGAAAAACTTCAAACCTACAGAAAAGTTCAAATTACCATTCAAATCACCCAGACTCATCAGTTGTTCACATTTTGCCACATTTGCCTTTTCTCTCTACACACATACTTTTCTATCGTTGGATCACTTGAAAATAATATGCAGATATCATGACCTTTTAACTTTACATATTTCAGCATGTATTTCCCAAGAACAAGGACATTCTAAGCGAAAGTAACGTTTTTATGAACTAATCAAATTTTGCAATTCTTTCTATAAGGCTGACCAAGATAATGGAGCAGACTCCATAAAACTGCGATTAGCTTGAAGTATTAAAGTTTATTTTCTTCCTCTTTGCCCCACTCCATGTGACTTTCCTCTGGAATACAGTTTCTCAACCTCAGCACCAATGACATTTTGGGCCAGATAATTCTTTGCTGGTGGCGGCGGAGGGGGGGTCCTGGGGGCTGCAGGATGTTTAGCAGAGTCCTGTCCCTTTATCAACTAGATGCCAGTATCACCCTACATGCAGTTTTAACAACTGAAAGTGTCTCCATCACTGCTCTGCGGAGGGCAAATTGCCCCTGGTGAAAAAACACTGCTCTCAAAGAATAGGGCCCCCCAATCCAGATGAGGAGTAGCAATGATAATGATAGCATCTATTGATTTACTGAATGCGTGCCACGTGGCAGCATATTCTAAGCAGTGCACATGTGTTAAATCATTTACCCCTCAGAATAACCATCTGAAATGCATGGTGTAGCACTTTGATCTTACAGAGGAGGAAACAGACATGGTGAGGTTATGTACCTTATGTGAATGAACAAACCAAAGAATGGCTTCCTGCAAAAATTGAGATCCAGCACTATGTAGCTGAACCACTATTCTTAAAGTGAAAGATAACTTTCATGGTACATACTGTACTTAAAAAGGAAAAAAGTTCATATGTGAAATTAAAAAGAATAAAAGGACACAGGGAAACAGGCACTCTCATATATTGCTAATAATTGTTCACACTGATAAAAATTGCTAAACTCCCCTCCAGGAAGGAATCATATGACTTAAAAATGTGTATGCCCTTTGACCCAACAATTCATCCTAAGAAAACAACCAGTTATACACATAAAACAGAGGTGCAGTGATATTTACTACAGTCTTTTCATAACACCAAAAAATTGGAACTATAGCAATACCCAAATACAGAGTTAAATGACAATACTTTCGTACAATGTCATTCTACAGAGCCATTAAAAATGAGCATATCATATCAAAAGATGTTCATATGTTTAAGTAAATTATAAAGTAGGATGAACGGCATAATCCTAGTAACCATATACACATAGAAGCAAAACTGTTAAACATGATTATTTCCAAATGATGAGATTCTAGTAGTCTTGTTTTCCTTTAGCTTATCTGCATCTTCTTGTTTTTTTCCCACCCCCCATTTTAGCCTGGCTTTTATTCAAAAGTTTTGTTTTTTATTTTTTTACTTCTCTTGAGGAGCATGCTACCCCATAGGCAGTATGCTGAGAGTAGAGTATTCAAAAGTTTTTAAAATGGAAGTTCATATACAGATGAAAAGGAGATCCCTTTGACATTGGCAGAATTAACATACAGTTTCAACTACATGTACTCAATTCCAGAGATCCATAGTATGTTATAAAAATGTGTGGTTACCATTGTTGAACAAATTGTGAATAGCACCCCACAGACTGTGTAGGAAAAAGTTTCTTGGTTAGTCACTAGGGCCGGTCAGTTGTCTAGCCTACATCTTAACTCAGCTGTGATGCTGTGGGATGAATTCTACAAGTGACCTAAAGTGAGTCCCAGAGATGCCTAGGAAACTGACCCCAATTGTGGTTCCAGAGTACCGAGTTCAGGAATGTACTCAGCCTAGACTAAAAAAGCCTAGAAAGACTGAAGCTGATGGATGAATAATTTATGTCTGATCCTGATTTTGTCCCACTCTGCAACCACACTGTGGTTTAACTCTCATACTAATGAGTGCACCCGGCAGGTGAGGCATTCTTTAGTGCATATCTACTTAAGACTGGACCCAGAGGTGACAGGCACATTTTCAGGCCGTCATCTACAACTGTTTGCCCTTTGGAGAAATTTTATTTAACTTGGAAACGTGGTCCACCTCTGTCATTATCCTGTCTGACCTAACTTTTTTTTCTTTTCATTCTTTAGATAAGCAAACTATTTAATTTTACCCAAATGGTTTCTCTGTCTGGTCTTTCCATCAATCCACACTAACACCATCCTTTGTCATTAAAACAGTTGTGCAGTTCTCGACTCCACTAAATAAACTACGGCAATGTGCAATGTTTTTCAAAAAGTGGTTTTGGAACCCCTGAGGCATCATGAAGTCCTCAGGAGGTTTGAATGCAGAGTGCTATGTTTTAGCACACCCACAGTTGGTACCTTCATCTCTCACTCTGGAGTGCTGCCTGGCACAACAGAATATCAAGTGCCTGTCCCTGAAAGCACATGCCCACTCCTATGAAGGACTTGCACTGGTCCTACAGTCTTTTCATGCCACCCTGTACCTCTGGTAAGATGAACTGTTCCACGGGCTTGTACCACAGCTTATTGACCTGCACACCACAGCTTGGAGGACTGAAGCGAGCAATGAAGAGGGCCTCCTACAAATTGGGAGAAAAAGACAAGAAAAAATAACTTCATGTTATACATTGCATATGCAACAAGTTTTCAAACACCTTACATCTTGGTTAGCTAAATCCACAATGGCCCTAACCACAGTTACTAACATGGTTCTACTGTGGTTTTGGCATCATTTGGGTTTTCTAGTGCAGTCATAGTTATTAAATAATGACACTTAAGGTAATCAAAGTTGTCATGAAGTTCTCAAATACTAAACATAATCCACATAACCTTAAAAAGAAAACCCACCTTGAAAGAAAAAGTATTAAGGGAAGTGAGAGGTGTTGTTAAATTAAGCCAACATATTATAGTGTCAAAACTCCTTCAAAAAAGTTAAGACTGAACGGAAAGACCACAGATTTCTATTGGAACAAAAGCACTCAGGAAACTCCCTTCAGAAAGAATCTTCGAAGAAAATATAAACAAAACAAAAAGGGGAATATAAAAGAGGACTGGGGCTAGGCGTGGTGGCTCACGCCTGTAATCCCAGCACTTTGGGAGGCTGAGGTAGCCAGATCACTTGAGGTCAGGAGTTCCAGAACAGTCTGGCCAACATGTGAAACTCCATCTGTACTAAAAATATAAAAATTAGGCCGGGCATGGTAGTTTATGCCTATAATCCCAGCACTTTGGGAGGCCGAGGCAGGTGGATCACAAGGTCAGGAGATCAAGACCATGCTGGCCAATTTGTGAGACGCCATCTCTACTAAATATACAAAAATTAGCTGGGCATGGTGGTGTGTGCCTGTAATCCCAGCTACTCGGGAGGCTGAGGCAGGAGAATCGCTTGAACCCTTGAGGCAGAGGTTGCAGTGAGCCAAGATTGCGCCACTGTACTCCAGCCTGGGTGACAACTGTGAAACTCCTTCTCAAAAAAATAATAAAAATAAAAATCCAAAAATTAGCTGGGTGTGGTGGCAGGTACCTGCTACTTGGGAGGCTGAAGCAGGAGAATCACCTGAACCTGGGAGGTGGAGGCTACAGTGAGCCAAGATTGCACCACTGCACTCCAGCCTGGACCACCAAACCAGACTCCATCTCAAAAAAAACTACGATATGTCTATGGTTTGCTTGGACCCTCTCATTTCCTCTAGGAAACATTTCCTCATTCTCATGCCTATTCTTATATACCAACTTACCACAGGGGAAACTTCTGTTAAGCTATTAAAACCATGCAGGGGTTCAAAATCAAGCACATTTCAATAGATTATGTCTATTTCTTTCATGAACACCAGTTCTTTGCAATGCAGTGTAAGAATAATTTTTGCATTGTGACTACCCATGAACCCATTAGCATCCATCTTAGACTAGTCCTTCCTTGAGGACAAAGATTAACTCCTCCCTGGCTAAAAATATGGCAACCAAAAGTTGTATCAACATGATCAAAGTATTTCATGTCTGCACCAAACTACTTGATTGATAACTCACACACTACAAACAGTTTTGTTTTTTTCAGAGTCTCACTCTGTCACCTAGGCTGGAGTGAGTGGTGCAATCATGGCTCACTGTACTGCAGCTTCAACTCCTGGGCTCAAGTGATCCTCCCTCCTCAGCCTCCCAAGTAGCTGGCACTAGAGGCATATGCCAGCACGGCTGCCTATTTTCTTAATTTTTTTGTAGAAACGGGGTCTCACTGTGTTTCCTAGGCTAGTCTCGAACTCCTGGGCTGAAGTAATCCACCTGCCTTGGCCTCCCAAAGTACTGGGATGAAAGGCATGAGCCACCGTGCCTGGCTAATAGTTTTTTTAAAACTATATCATACAAAGATGATTAAACAATTAAGTGTTTCAGAAAAATTCAAGATTAATTCTAATTTCTAGATAAGGATAATAGTGATACTCATCGAGTTATTTCAGTTACCTATTTGATCTTCAGCATCAATGAAAATATTAACTGCAATCATACATGAACTCCTACAGTTGAGTAACAACAAAGCTCTTCTCACTGTAATCATTATGGCTGGCATCATCAGTAGAAATCCTACTCTTCCCTCTGTGTTGCATTTATGTCTATAAACACAACAACAAACTAGACAGATTATTTAGAGGAAGAACAGGGCAAATTACAAAAAAGAAATTTCATCTCAAATTTATTTGTATATTTATTGGTGAGTCTCTAACACTGTATTCATTGCTAATAATCAACATTAATGATACATTTTTAAAAACTGAACAGAGTTCTGCTTCCAGCAATATCAGACCAATTCTCCGATTGGTAATAATTATGAACTCTGGATAAAACATAAAAAACAATTATTTAAAGGCACTGGAATTCAAATAAACAGGTAGAAACTGGAGAAGAAACAGCACTTGGAAGAAGGAAAAGGCTGTAAATACATATCTCCTCCCTAGTCCCCTTCTTGACTCTTTGTCTGAGGGTACAACTCTAGGGCAACTAGAAATTTGAATGAAAACCTGTAGTCTTTCTGCTTGAAAAATTAAGAAGACAGCATTGGGGCAAACACATCAGTTTATAAAATGGGTTGGGGGAACCTCCCAGAAAGGAAAAGGTCACAAGAGAGAGAGGCATAAATTCTTCATATTAACTCTGCCCAAATCTGTGGCTGACATGAAATACACATTCAAGGCAGAACCCAAGTAGCCCACCCAAGGCCAAAAAAAACTGAACAGAGATTTTAGCTGCTTTGCATTGCAAGTGAGACAATGTTTAGAGTCTGTGTCCAGCCAATTTAACTGCCTGCTAAAACAAACAAACAAAAAAAATCAATACTCTTGAGGAATAGAATAGGATCCAGAGTTCCTACAACGATTTACAATATCTAGGATACAAGGCAAAGATAAGGGCCAAGTGTGGTGGCTCACATCTGTAATTCCAGCACTTTGGGAAGTCACGGCAAGAGGATGCTTGAGGCTAAGAGTTTGACACCAGCCTGGGCAACATGGTGAGACCTGTCTCTACAAAAAATTTTAAAAGTAGCTGGTTATGGTGGCACACGCCTGTAGTCCCAGCTACTCAGGAGGTTGAGGGGGGAGGATAGCTTGAACTCAGGAGTTTAAGGCTGTAGTGAACTGTGAATGTGCCATTGCACTCCAGCCCAGGCAAAAGCATGAGCTCCTGTCAAACAACCACCATCACCACCACCACAACAACAAAACCCAAACCAAAACCCCCCAAAATACTAAACAGAAAACAGAAAAATGTTCCCCATATTTTAGAGAAAAGATAATAATCAATAAAGACAGAGGCTGAGATGACTTAGAGTAATCATACACAAATTTTAAAGCTGCTGTTGTAACTATGGTCAAAGCTGTAGAGAAAAATATGCTCAAACAATAAACACACAGGAAATTCTAGAGAAATAGAAACAGTAAAAAAGAACTAATTGAACTGAAGAAGTAAAAAGTATATTTAAAATACATCTAAAATAAAAAATTCATTGGATAGGCTTAACTTCAGATTTGAGATGACGGAAGAGTCACTAAACTTGAATATACATTAACAGAAGTTATCTACGTTGAAAAACAGAAAAAAACACTGAATAAAATGAACACTCTGTGATCTGTAGGACAATACCAAAAGATCTAATATACACGTCATTAGAATTCCAGGAGCAGTAGAGAGAGTGAGTGAAGTCAGAAAAGGTTCTGGACATTAATAGCTGAAAATCCCCCCAAATTTGGTAAAAGACATACATTTTACACATTCTAGAAATGTGGCAAGCCCTGAATAAAACAGACCAAAAAAAAAAAAAAAAAAAAGCACACCAGGGCTGGTGCAGTGGCTCAGGCCTGAAATCCTAGCACTTTGGGAGGCTGAGAAGGCAGATCACTTGAAGTCAGGAGTTGCAGACCAGCCTGGCTAACATGGCAAAACTCCACCTTCACTAAAAATACAAAAATTAGCCAGGCATGCGCCTGTAATCTCAGCTACTTGGGAGGCTGAGGCAGGAAAATTGTTTGAACCCGGGAGGCAGAGGTTGCAGTGAGCCAAGATCACGCCACTACGCTCCAGCGTGGGTGACAAAGTGAGACTCCATCTCAAAAAAAAAAAAAAAAAAAAAAATTCACCAATCATATAATATCATAGACAAGTCTCAAAAACATGATGTTGACTGAAAGAAGCCTACCCAATAGAGTATTTACTATATAATTTCACTTACATATAAAGTCCCAGAACTACTCTATGGTGAAACAAAAAATCAGAACAGTGGTTGCTTCTGGGAGATGGGGAAGGAACTGACTGTGAAGAAACATGAGGCAATTTTCTAGGGTGACATGCTTCATATCTTGATAGCAACTTGGGTTATACCAGTTTATACAGTATAATCACCTTAGGTCAGGAGTTTGAGACCAGCCTGGCTAACATGGTAAAACTGTCTCCACTAAAAATACAAAAATTAGCCAGGCATGGTGGTACACGCTTGTGGTCCCAGCTACTAGAGAGGCTGAGGCAAAAGAATCACTCAAACTCAGGAAGCAGAGGTTGCAGTGAGCCAAGATCGTGCCACTGCACTCAAGCCTGGCTGACAAAGCAAGACTCCGTCTCAAAAAAAAAAAAAAAAAAAAAAAAAGGAATGTACATTTCACTGTATGTAAATTTTAAAAACCATAAACAAATATTAAAGTCTAATTAATGATATGCATGCTGAAGTGTTTAGGGCTGAAGTGTACTGATGACTGCAACTTACTCTGAAATACATTTTTTAAAAATATAGGTTGATGAGTGAATATATATATACGTAATAAACCAAACACAGAAAAACGTTAACTATTGTAGATGTATAGTTAGTGACTATAGGGGTGATTACTGAGTAATTCCTCCAAGTTTTCTGCATGTTAAAAACTAAAAATCAGATCTTTCAAATACAATTCCATGCTACTCCTTCAGATATACTCTGTGAACAAACCAGATTTCCCCATATACCAGGAACAGAGAAACCTCAATGGTTTAAACTTTTATTTCTTCTACATCCTTATTACAAAAAAGATGTGAAGCAGCTATTGGCCTTGTATTACGGACTTTTTTACAGTTGGAAGAAAGAGACAGTAATACTCACTTATGCTAACAGTCCTAAACTTTTTATACCCATTACCGACTTTTGAAATTCCCTAAGCTTTAGGGAATTTTAGGTTGGAGATTTCTATTCTAGTCAACTACTTCTTTTCTAGATATAGCACACTTATTCATAGATAACCTATCCGCAGACCAGTCTTATATCACATTACAGTGTATTTAGTCAATATGGGAAGGAAGGGGAAAGTCTTTTAAACCAGAGAGAATTATATAGTCTTCTAATTACTTACTCTATGTCACAAGAAAAAGTTGATGTTTTTGAAAAAGTAAAGAGAAAAAAACTTGTACAAAGCAGTGTATACCTCTTGTTCTGCCTGATAAAGTTTGACGGTGATGTTCCTCTGGAAACCCACATTGTTGGCATCATAGAACACTCCAAGACTGGTAATAACGATGGGGTAAAGAACTCGGAAACTCACACTGACAACTCGATCCTCAGAGAGCCCTGACGAAGTCTCTTCGGACAGACTGAATGCTTCAATTTCCTGATTCAAAACTAAGTAATGAGAACAGGTTTATATAATTGAACAAATATAATCCTTTATTTCACTAGTAGGAAATAGTGAACTGGACTTAATGCCAAAACCTAGGTAATTATTTGCTATATAATTCACAAATGGCAGGAATTTTAAAAAAATACTTGAGAAACATGGCTGCTTCTACATAAACATTTTTGAAATTGAAGAATAAAGTTTTCAGCCACATCTAAGTAAACTAATTATCAGAACTACTTCAATAGCTTTTTGCATACATGTGTGCATGTATAACTGCCACAGGAGATATTTAAATTTACGTCAACTGGAAGGCATCTATTTGGAAGGGTTGGATAAATAGAAATAATAAAAACAGTACTGACTGTAGTCATAAATAATCAGTAAGTTTGGTCTTATTCTGCAAATTCCAAAAATCCTACTTCTTGTTAGGCAATTTTTTTTTTTTTGAGACATCGTCTCGCTCTGTTGCCAGGCGCCAGGCTGGAGTGCAGTGGTGCGATCTCGGCTCACTGCAACCTCCGCCTCCTGGGTTCAAGCAATTCTCCAGCCTCGGCCTCCCAAGTAGCTGGGACTACAGGCACATGCCAGCACGCCCAGCTAATTTTTGTATTTTTTAATAGAGACGGGGTTTCACCATGTTGGCCAAGATGGTCTTGATCTCTAACCTCATGATCTGCCCGCTTCAGCCTCCCAAGGTGCTGGGATTACAGGCTTGAGCCACCATGCCCGGCCATTGTTAGTCAATTTAAAATATATGTGATACGTCAGGCAATTATCACAGTATAAATAAGCAACTAAAGTCACTTCAAATTACGTTGAAAAACTCTTCCTGTACAGTATTCATAAAAGATAAGCATATCAAACACAGTTCTGAACCACCTTCCATGTACCATTCCCCATATTTACATCTTCACAACTACTCTTGTGGTTGTGGCATTATCTCCACTTTACAGATTAAGAAACTGAGGCTCAAAGGGATTAAGCAATTCACTTAAGGTCACAGAAAGTGGCAGATCCAAGAATCAAGCCTGGTTTAGTGATTCCAAAGTCAGTCCTCTTTCCACTCCCCCACAGCTGTCTAATCAGTGCCAAAACAGTTATTTTCAAATAATTTCTTTTCTTTATGTATTTCTTTTTTTTGAGATAGTCATCCAGTCACCCAGGCTGCAGTACAGTGGCATGAACATGGTTTATTGCAGTCTTGACCTCCTTTGCTCAAGGGATCCTCCTGCTTCAGCCTCCTGAGTAGCTGGGACCACAGGCACACATCACCAGGCTTAGCTAATTTTTTGTAGAGATGGGGTCTCATCATGTTACCCATGCTGGTCTTGAACTCCTGACATCAAGCAATCCTCCCACCTCAGCTTCCCAAAGTGCTGGAATTACAGGCATGAGCCACTGTGCCCAGTCTTCAAATTAATTTTCTAATTACCATAAATGAATCAGGATACATTAAATAAAGTAGTTAATATGGCAGAGAATATCAGTGCTACTTTAATAATATAAAACCCTATTTTAAAAGATTATCAAAGTTCTTTGTATGTTTTAGAGCTGTGGTTTCCAAATTTTGCTGACTACACAACCCCATCAGTTAAAAAAATTTGTACACACAGCCATTTACTTACAAATTATATGCATATATTGTGGTGAATCTATATATTTAGTACTAATAAAGATTGTATTTTCTTATTTTCAGATAAACAGAAATTCTAAGCCTGGGCAACACAGCAAAACCCTGCCTCTACTAAGATACAAAAATTAGCTGGGCGTGCTGGTGTGCACCTGCAATCCCAGCTATTTGGGAGGCTGAGGCATGAGAATTGCTTGAGCCTGGGAGGCAGAGGTTGCAGTGACCTGAGATTGTGCCACTGCACTCCAGCCTGGGCAACAGAACGAGACCCTGTCTAAAAAAAAAAAAACCTTTATTTTCTTCCTACACTCTAGCAGATCATTTGGATGCTCACATTAGAGTTCCTAGAAGCTCTTTACACTCAGTAGATGCCCATTAAAATGGGACTAAAGCAAAGTGATGACTCATACCTCATTAGAGACATGAGCAGGAGGGAAAAAAGGGAGAATACAGTTTTTTTGTCATGGGCTAGGCAAGCATTAACCGGAGAGTCTAGACTACAACATAATGGACAATACAATTTTTAAAAAGATATTCAGTAAAAGATATCCATATTAGAAACCTCTTTATTAAAAGCAGTATGTCAAGCACATTATAATAAAGCATTTTTAGATATTTTCTTATCTAAAACAAATGTGCCTTGAGCTTCAAGTTATGTGGACACAGGAAATCCCGTTGCTTTACAGTGCTATTAATCAAACCTTCTACCACAGCCACAGTGTCATATGATTAATGCTTATCATAACCTTCAGGTACTGAAATTACCATAACTGCCCTTCGGATCATTGAAAAGATAAGATTAGGTTCAATATTAACTTAGTTATATACACATTTAGAAAATTCATAACCTAGGGATATTACATATATGAAAATGTTCTATTAATAAAAAGTTCTACTTATTTACTTTTAATAAATAACAGCACTTAAGATAATAAAAGTATGGTTAATTTAAAAGTGAAGGGCTTCTTTTTGTTTCATTTTGGTTTTCAATTGTAATTTGTTGAAGGAATACTGCATCATCACGTGATAGAACATTCTATAAGATTTATGATCCCTTTAAGACTCCAGTGAAAGCCAAAGGACTTTCTCCCCCCAAAAACAATTCATACATAAAACTTGCTTACAATGTTAACTGAATTCATTGAGATGCTAAGAAACCCCTGTTTTATAATACAGACCTGAATACATTGTCCAATTTATTTAAAAAGCTGTTTGAAACACAACTTTATAAAATGATTGGCTCTTTTAAATAATGTTAAGTACCTTCTACCTTCTAGGACCTATTCTAAATACACTATATGTATCAACTTATTTCACCCTTATGTCAATCCCCATGAGGAAGATTCTTTTATCCTAAGTGATAAAACTGAGGCAGAGGAGGTCACACAGCTAGAAAATGGCAGAGCTTGGATTTACAGCCATGAAGCCTGCTTATAAAAGTGAAGTGTTATTTAATTACACAGTTTTAACAAACCTTAAAACGCCAGAAGTCTTAATCAGCATATTTAAGACTTAGAAGTTTAATCTCCCTTAGAAACACAGCTCAACATAATAGGAAGTACTAATAAACACAGAGTTATAAATTTATCAACTTCCTAAAATTGGTTCTCTGGTGACACAGAGAATCTAGTTAGGATCAGCTTTCTTTGTTGTTTTTTCTTTGGTTTTGAGACAGGGTCTTGCTCTGTCCCCTAGGCTGGAGTGCAGCAGTGTGAGCAGATCATAGCTTACTGCAGCTTCGAACTGCTAGGCTCAAGCAGTCCTCCTACCTCAGCCTCCTAAGCAGCTGGAACTACAGACATGAGCAACCACCCTTGGCTAATTTTTTTTTTTGTAGACATGGGGACTTACTATGTTGCCCAGGCTGGTTTGGGCTCCTCCTCCTGCACTGGTGTCCCAAAGTGCTGGAGCAGCCTTCTTTATCCTCACCAGAATTTTTACAAACTTTTAATTTTAAGGCATAAATAATGTTACCCGTGTTTTAAATTTTTTTACTGTTTCTTTTACAGAAATAAATTAGACAAAAATTCTAAGAGAAAGTTGATTCACAATATTGGTTTCTTCAAGGTTATTATAAATTAATTGGTAAAATCAGCAGTTTTCCAAAAGTTCAAAATTTGGTAATTCAGGATTTATCTTAGCATAAGGAACTTCCAAATGCATATGAATCACACTGAAAAATAAAGTCTCCTGGATCCTGAAGTTTCAATTCTGTAAAGAATTTCTACAGATACCCGAAGTCAATCTGTCAAAAATGATGAAACAGGCCAGGTGCGGTGGCTCACATTTGTAAATCTCAGCACTATGGGAGGCTGAGGCGGGTGGATCACAACAGCTGACTACCACCCTAGCTGACTCCAGTGAGGTCAGGAGTTCGAGACCAGCCTGGCCAAGATGGTGAAACCCCATCTCTGCCAAAAGTACGAAAATTAGCCAGGTGTGATGGCAGATGCCTGTAATCCCAGCTACTCGGGAGGCTGAGGCAGGAGAATCACTTGAACCCAGGAGGAAGAGGTTGCAGTGAGCCAAGATGGTGTCAGTGCATGCTAGCCTACGTGACAGAGCAAGACTCCATCTCAAAAAAAAAAAAAGATGAAAACAAATTTGGATGAAAGACATTTTAGTCTGTTAAAAACAGACTCTAGGGAATGGTGGCTCATGCCTGCAATTTCAGTGCTTTGGGATGCTGAGGCTGGTGGATCCTGTGAGGGCCGCAGTTCAACATCAGCCCAGGCAAGACAGTGAGATCCCATCTCTACAAATACTTAAAAATTAGCCAGGTGTTGTGGCATGCGCCTGTAGGCCTAGCAGGGTGGTGAGACGGGAGGATCACTTGAGCCCAGGAGTTTGAGGTTACAGTGAGCCATGATTGTGCCACTGCACGCCAGCCTAGGCGACAGAGCAAGACCCTATCTTTAAAAAACATTAATAAAATAAAATAATAAATAACAAAACAGACTCCATACCATCAAGCTTAGCAACTTTTACTCAACATCAAGCTTGTGTATGGCAGTCGAGGGAAAAGGTGACTTACCTGGGTTTGTGATGTTGAGTAGTTTACAGGAATAAGGATCCTCCCTGTCTTCCACAGGCACTTCACAGCCATGAGCACCTATTATGAACTTCACAAGCACACTGAGAGATGTGTTGGCATTAACATCAGTTACTGATCTTCACCTCACACATGCACGTTTCCTCATGCCCATTTCAGAGCTTTTACTCTGAGACACAAGTGTTTATGATGATTACTTCTCTACCTGTATTCATCTAGTCTAGCAAAATGGGGGAACAAGCAAACTAAAAGTTGTTAACTGCCAAGTTACTTATGCATGAATCCTTTATTGCAATGGTATATTAAAGCAAATATGAATACGTCTGGCCTCATTACCAGCATGTTCATATCATTTAAAAGCAAACTATGGTAAAGTCAGCTTCTCAGGCCCATACCTAAAAACATATCTGTATCTAAAATTTTCCTTTTTTGCCTTCTTCTATTTCAGAAGGTGTTCCTTTTGCTCAAGATTAGGTCTTTCCACCCAAGAGGAAATCCCCTTCTCTCTAGACTTTGGTTCACTGGTTACCTCCATAACTAGTGGCTCCTTCCCTCCATGTTATAAACATGATAAAGTCCCGACTCTAATTTCTCTTCACCTACCATCCTTCCTTGCCACCACACTTTACACTGAGGTCCTACAAAGAAATTAAAATTGCAGCCTCTCGTTTCTTACTTCCCACTCATTTTATAAAACAAGAGCTTTAGTTTTAACATCACCACTTCCACTGAGATTACCACTAATGTAACCAATGAGCTGCTGCTAACAATCAATAGCTATTCTTCAACTCTTACCCTCCTGGTTTCTCCATGGCTCAAAACTGCCCATCTCCCTAAAATGCTCTCTTCTCTTCCTTCAGTGGCCTGCTCAGTCATCTTCACTGGCTCTTCTTCCTCAGCTTGTTCACTGAGAGTGATATTAGTCCAGGGCTCTGCTCTTGGGTCTCTTCTCAATCTACTCATTCAGGGCTCTGCTCTTGGGTCTCTTCTCAATCTACTCATTTTTTTTTTTACTTCCTCTCCCTAGACAGTACTATTTATTCCCAAGGCTTCAACTAGCATGAGAATGATTCTGCAATTAGTGACTCTAGGTTCTTCTTTTCTTTTTGAGATGGAGTCTCGCTCTGTCACCCAGGCTGGAGTGCAGTGTCGCAATCTCAGCTCTCTGCTGCCTCCATCTTCCAGGTTCAACCAATTCTGCCTCAGCCTCCTGAGTAGCTGGGATCGCAGGCATGTGCCACCACATCTGGCTAATTTTTAAATTTTTAGTAGAGATGGGGTTTCACCATGTTGGCCAGGCTGGTCTCAAACTCCTGGCCTCAAGCGATCTGCCTGCCTCGGCCTCCCAAAGTGCTGGGATTACAGGCGTGAACCACTGTGCCTGGCCCTGAATTAGTAACTCTAGTTTAGGCCCATGTTCTAAGGACCTGTAAATTCACTGGACATCTTCACCTAGATGGCCCATAGACAGCTGTTTGCTGAAGCCTGCTACTACTGGCTTCTGAGAGCCAACCATCAACTTTTCAAAAATTTTGTGAGATGGTTATTAAACATAGCCTTTATTTAAAATTAAATATATATTAAAAACAAAG
The DNA here is from genome assembly GCA_036589455.1 of Ateles fusciceps. Lineage (NCBI taxonomy): Eukaryota > Metazoa > Chordata > Mammalia > Primates > Atelidae > Ateles > Ateles fusciceps. The sequence continues at coordinate 5,963,278 of JAZHEH010002229.1, forward strand.
AAAATACTCAAATTAATCACTTATCGATTTACTACACTTTGCTATTATCTATGATCTTGAGGTCATTTATATTTCTTATATCTATCTACATGTTGGAAATAGTATATATGGCATGCTACTGCTTATCTTCCCCCACTTTACGTTCAGTGATGTCACATTAGTTCCTTGAATTGGCTATGGTGTGAATATTCACACCACAGAAACTGGCAAATAATACAAATAAGGGTTTGGTTTATTGTTTTGTTGGTTGGCTAGACTTAAAGTATAGAAAAAATATTGATAATGCAAACTAAGCTTAATGTGATGTGCCTGTCTATAGCTATTACATAGTGAATAGCACAAAAAAAAGTCAAGGAAATACGATTCCTGTGTTCAAAGACTATTACCTGATACAGCATAGAAGTCACTGACTTTATTGACTAAGTGTAAAGCTGACATATCTTAGTTGTCACTTTAGTCTTCACTGTTTACTTAAAAGAAAGACTCTTGCCAGAACTACACTCTTTTGTTAACTGCAACCACAAATTGGTCACAGATAGGAGAGTCTGTCAGTTACATGCTGTATATCCTTTATGTCAATAAAACGTATAATAAACATGTATATACATATAAGCATCCTTTTTCCCAGAGAGCCAGTTAGTAAATCTTTATCAGTATACCACTGCCTGCAGGAACTTCAAAGTCAACATATCCACAACTGAGCTTCTTTCCCATGAATCCTGCTCTTCTCAGGCAGTATGTTTGTTTTGATTGATGATTCCACTATTCTCCAAGTCAGAACACTAGCAATCTTCCTAGCCTCCTCCTCCGTTTTCTATATTCAATGACTTTATTCTCTCATAAGGTCACCTCTGTAGATCAGCCCCTCAGCAGTCCTTGCCTCAACAGGTCTCACCCTTCCACTTAACCCTTCGCATGCCTATTCTACATGATCTGCTCACTGTCTGCCTCTCACAGTCAAATGCTTCCCTCCTCTTCTCCTCTCTTTATTTACACTATTACACCTATTTCCTTCTACTAGATGTCAAGCCCCTCCAAACACTCAGGCTATTCTGTATTTATCTTTGTATTCTATCACACATACTACCCTATCTGCTTACAGAAGTACTTAGCATTGAGTTTGGCTTCTTTGGGGGAAATGCAAGAATGTAAAATATGCCATAACCACAGAAATACACTTTCTGTTACTAATAACCAATTAAGGCAGAATATCTTCCATAGACAACTAGCATTTGGAATAAAAGTATAAACAGAAATGAATAAATCTGCTAACTAAATTATTGCAAGTATGTACCAAATTTGGGTTTTTAGCCATCTTACTAGATATTCTTACTAGATCCACAAAATTACCGTATCCCAGGAAGGTATTTTTGCCTAATACCTATTTTTATATAAATAGCCAATCATTTTCATAACACAAATCAAGCTTACCAAGTTTAAAGCAAGACTGTTACGATGGCAAATAAATTAGTGGTAATGTCCAAATATTAACTTTACTCATTACATTTAATTCTGAGTCATTCATTCAATAGCTGTTGAGTCCTTAGTCTGCATCAAGCTAGGTTTTAGGTATTGGGAATACCCCAGTGAAAAAACCTGAAGCCCCAGTGCTCATGAAACCTACATTCAAGTGGAGAAAGCTAAACAATTTGACAACTAAATACAATACAGATGCCAGTTGGTGATAAGTGTTACAAAAAAAAATTAAAGCCAACTAAGGGAAGACAGAAACAGGACAGGGGTGGGCTGACCTACTATCTAATATACGGCTGTCTGCTAGAGTAACATCTAAGCAGAGACCTGAAGGAAATGACTGACGAGGACATTAGTGAGAAAGGAGCAAATGCAAAGGGCCTGAGGCAGGAGCACCTTTAGTGTATGAAAGTATAGTAAGGTGGCCAGTATAGGGAAAGTAGATGTAGATAAGGTCAAAGACCACAATAAAGACTTGTGGTTTCACTCTGAGCAAGAAAGGAGGTCAATGGAGGGGTATGAATAGAGAATTGACATAATTTCACTAATTTTAAAAGGATCACTCTGACTGCCGTATGGAAAATAAAATGTAGAGAGTCAAAGGTAGAAGCAGGAAATTCAGAGAAGGGGGCTTCTGCAATAACCCAGGTGAGAAGTAGTGGTGGCCTATATCAGATGGTAGTGGTAACGGTGGTGAGAAGTCAGATTCTGGGTATGGTCTAAGCAGCATTAGAAGGTATGCTGATGGACTGGATGCAGCATATGAAAGGAAAAGTCAGGGTAACACCAAGGGTTTTGGTCTGAGCAACTGGTGGAGGAGTCATTATTTTCTAACAGGGAAAGGCTACAGAAAGTACAGCTTGTGGACATGGTTCTGACAGTAGTGATGATTCTGAGGTCTTTCATTTGCTGAATAATAGGCTCTGTTATTATTGCAACCATGAACTAAGGAAACCTGTCTTGAAAAGTAATGAAAGCTGCTGTGAGTAAGCACTACTAGTGACAAGAAAATTCACAACTAGGCTGGGCTCGGTGGCTCACCCTTGTAATCCCAGCACTTTGGGAGGCTGAGGCAAGCAGATCCCCTAAGGTCAGGAGTTCAAGACCAGCCTGGCTAACATGGTGAAACCCTGTCTCTACTAAAAACATAAAAATTAGCTGGGCGAGATGGCAGGCACCTGTAATCCCAGCTACTTGGGAGGCTGAGGCAGGAGAATCACTTGAACCTGGGAAGTGAAGGTTGCAGTGAGCCGAGATCGTGCCACTGCATTTCAGCCTGAGTGACAGAACAAAACTCCATCTCAAAAAAAAAAAAAAAAGAAAAGGAAAGAAAAGAAAAGAAAATTCACAACTGCAATTTGCTTGTATAGCTACTCAGTCACAAATGTGCCAATGCAATTCAATCCTGAAAGGGCCTTCTCTGCTTATCACCTGAGTCTTCACATAAATAGAAGTCAACTTTCCATGCATTTCTTCCCCTAGTTCCTCACCACAGAGTCTTCAGAGGCGGGTCTCACTGGGAACAGGCTAAGGCTTTGGGCCCCTAACTAATAACTGAGAGCTATTTAATGTCTGCATGAGATGGATTACCAAAGCTCAGTTCTGGAAGGGTAGTCAGAAAAAAGAGCATGGCATATTACACATACTGCAGATCACACAAGTAAAAAATACTACAAAACTGAAAAAAATTAAATTTATCTCTGTGAAGTTAGTGAAAAGTATATTTAGACACGTGCATGTGTCTAAGCAGAGAAATGTTCTGGAATAGAACCTTTTAAGAATTGCTATTCTAAATTAAAGAAAACAAACAACAAATCACACTGGGTATCTAAATACTACATATGTTAACCAATGAATATACTCTCTTCCAACTATCATTTGGCTTAAAATCTTGGTTAAATTTACTTTTTGGCCCAAACTATACGGAAGAAAAGCAAATGAAACAGCCATTTCTCCCAGGAAGAGGCCACATATCTGAATGAACATTTCTATTCAAAATAAGGTTTCTCAGAACTTTTTTTTTTTTTTTTAAAGTTAGGCAGGGTCTCACTCCCATCATGCAGGCTGGAATACAGTGGTACAATCACAGCTCACTGCAGCCTCAACTTCCCAGGCTCAAGCAATCCTTCCACCTCAGCTTCCCAGGCAGCTGGCACTACAGGCACTTACCACCATGCCTCGCTAGGTTTTTCAGAACCCTTATTTCAATAAACCAGGCAAAGTAACAACTCAGAAAACCTACCGTTGACTTAATGTGGGATGCTGTAGCAAATGCCTCAGCCACGTGTTTCTTATCACGTTTCGAAGTTCATGGTTATTGCGAGCTGACAACACGCCAACCACCACATCATAGTGACTAGATTTCCACTGAGGAAATAAGGCCAACTGATCTAGGAATAAGAACAATAAATCAGAAATAAGTCATGTCTCAATTGCTGTGAAGTTCAACAGGTATCATAAGTTTATTACAAAATAAGCTTATGTCTGTAGGAAATTCAGATAAATACAAAGAAAAAAAATGAAATCACATATAAACCCATTATCCAGAGATAACCACTAGTAACATTTTGGTGCAGAGTCTTTTTGTCTGTCATGTATATGTATGTATTCATGCTCACGTAAGTATATAAATTCTTCCAAACAAACAACATGTTTGTGGTAAGAATCTGTTTCAAAATGCAATGTAGCATAAAAACATATAATAGTAGGCAGTAAGAATCACTTAGGCCACAGTTAGAATCTGGGCTCTGTGTATATTAGCTATATGTTACTTAGCTTCTTGAGCCTCAGTTTCCTTAACTACAAAATGGGTATAATACTTCTCATGAAGCTGTTGTTAAAGTTAAATGAGATAACATGTATAAAGGTCTTGGTTTGGTATTAGGCATATAGGAGGCATTCAACAGCAACTAAAAAAAATTGCTTTGAAAAGCGAACTCCTACATTAATGTTAGTTACTACGTTTGGGGGATGAAGTTGAGGGGACTTCCCTACCGGAAAGTAATGCAACCTTTATTTATGTCAATGAATTCGATGGCCACTAAATCTTTTACTACCTACTAAATATTCTGACGAATGACGGGAAAGCAACATTTTTAGTAAGAAAATAAAGTAACAAGTCATTCTCAACAGCTCATTTTTTATTGTCATAAGGTCTAATGGGCAGGATTACATTTCCATCTAAAACTTGTCCTTAGAAGACAGAAGAGAAAGATACACTTTGCCCTTGTTTTCCATCACCAGTTTTAAGGCTTGAGAGCTACAAGCTTATATATAGCTCTGATGAGGTATCCATTTCATCTCTTTCTCCAGTGGTGGGAACTAATCCAAAATGTTTCCAAAAATAAATTATTGAAGCCCAGAATCTTTACTACATTAAATGCAATGTTTTTATATACCAGGGGATCTAAGTATTCAGTCTAAAAGACAACAAAACCACGTTGATCTTTTTTTCAAAGGCCCAATTAAAATAATAAAAACAGATCTTTCTACTAGGATAATTTTAATGATATTATAATACAGAAATTTTTGTGTACTTTATTTTCCACAATAAATATATTTCTTAAAATGTTCCATTCCAAATGGAATAGAGGTATTTATTATTTCACCCTATGATAAGTCTTGTACTAAAATGAATTCTTATATAAAAACAATTTATTTTTAAATAAATTCAAATTTTCACGGAGTAAGCTTATTAATAGGCCATGTTTACTGAACACTTAATCTGTGAAACACACTACACATAGAATATCATTTAACGTTCACAAGCCTATGAAGTAGGTACTTGTTGAACAAATGAAACACACAGAGAATTCAGTAACTTGCCGTAAGTCAAACAGCTTGGAAATGGCTGGGCTAAGATTTAATCCCAGGCAATCTAACTCCATTCTTTATCACTGTTCTATTCTATAGCTATACAGCTTAATATAGCTTATCTGAGTCTAAATTCTGATCTTTTTATCCATAATACAAGTGCAACTGAATTAGCAATAAGCAGATCACCGAACATGCTGGTTAACACATCAGTTTTTTCAACTCATGGCCCAGAACATTTTTTCTCAGATACGTAACTGTATGATGTAAGTTGTACCTAGTGCTGGAACTCACTCTAAATGAGTGTCTGAATTTGGAGACTAATTTAAATGATTATGTAAAATTGACTCCTCACCTTTTTCAGAGAGAAATATTAAGTACATTCTAGTGTCAGGAAGGAGGCAAAGGTAGTAGTGACCAGCCAGTTCTGACACTGATTCCACAGCCAACATTTTGTATTACCTTGTAAAAAGTTATTTAAATCCCTGTGCTTCAGCTTCTTAGAGAAAACTGATACAAAGAAAGTCTTTGGATATTCTATTTCATTTGTTTCAAAGTCTCATCCCAAAAGATTAAAAGCTGTAGAACAAAAATCACATTTAATCTAAATGCCTCATTGATCTGACATCCATCAGAAAATAAGGATGTCGCACAAAAGCAAATTTTCAAAATATCTTAAACATCTCTTTTAATGCCAAACATTTACTACCTTACTTTTAATGGTTAATCAAAGAAAATCTTTTAGAAATAGATTACATAGAACATAATTTAATCTTTTCTGGATTAAAGACTCAAAATCTTCATGAAAATTTCTCAAATCTAGGCTGGGTGAGGTGGCTCACGCCTGTAATCCCAGCACTTTGGGAGGCCAAGTCAGGTGGATCACCTGAGGTCGGGAGTTCGAGACCAGCCTGACCAACATGGACGAACCCCATCTCTACTAAAAATACTAAATTAGCCGGGTGTGCTGGCACATGCCTGTAATCCCAGCTACTCAGGAGGCTGAGGCAGGAGAATTGCTGAACCCGGGAGGCAGAGGTTGCAGTGAGCCAAGATCATGCCACTGCATTCCAGCCTGGGCAACAAGAGCAAAACTTCATCTCAAAAAAAAAAAAAAAAAAAAAAAGAAAGAAATAAAAAGAAAAAAAGAAAATTTCTCAAATCTATCCCTTTGTCATTAATTCTAGCTGCTGCTTAGTTCAGTCTGTTTTCTCACCTGGACCAAGACAAGGGCATCCTAACTAGTTTTTACCTGACTTCTCCATATTATTGTCAAACAAGATTTTTCTAAAAATAATACAAAGATAAACATGTGGCATGTGAAAATCCCACAGATTATGGATGTAAACTACTTTTTGATCTTATTCTACCTCTCTGTCACTGTCAATCCTCCCTGCTTCTAATCCATGTCTAAGCTGCTTCTGTTCAACTGCTTTACTTTACACGCATTTCTGTTTTTCTTGCAGAAGGGAAGCAACACGGGATATTGTGGTCTTTTAGGGAACTACTTCCAGATATACTAAAGTCAAATTTCAGAAATATAGGTTTTTTTAACCACACACCATTAATGTAAATTAGTTCAATAGACTCCTGACTACTGTGTCACACAGTACAAAACCCAAAGTAGATGCATAACAAATACTTGGGTAAGAATGTTGCTCAAATTCCTAGCTCCCCCTTACCAACCTGGCTCTAAACTCTTATCACCTTGTGTTACATGCTACAAGAAGAGAATGCCTAGTTGATTCTGGTGTCTAGACACAGAAAAAAAGTGCTAAGAAGTAAACATGATACAGAAGGACATAATGATAATTCACAAAAGAAGACAGGTAAATAGCAAACCTATGGAAAAAATGTTCAACTTCACTAGGAATCAAGTTTGAATTAGAGCAACGAGATACCAGTTTTCTCCTACATTCAAACTGACAAATGTCTTCTTAAATAACTAAATGCTGGGTTCTTCAAGGAAATGCTGTTAGTGATTTCAAGAAAGTGTCTACTCTTTTTCATTGCTGGAAGGAATGTAATTTGGTACAGTCTTCTGCAGGGCAATTTGGCAACGTATGCCAAATAATTTAGAATGGTATCACTTTGTCCAGCAATTCTGAGAATTCATTCTAAAGAAATAATCAGTGATACACTCAAAGATTTTTATTAATCCCAGTGTTACCTATTAATAGTGAAAAACTGCAAGCTACCCAAATGCATAAATAAGGGACTCGTTAAATAAATTATGGTGTAGCTGTATGACAGAATACCATGTAGCCATTAAAATGACATGTTAATTGCATCATTAAACATTATTCTATTAATATATTAAGATAAACAGGCTATAGGAACTATGTACATACTAGACGCTTCCATTTATATAAAGTACAGAAGTCGTCAAATTTCTGCCACTGGTTACCATCCCTGCCAGCAACAGAACACAGCATGAAAGGGACTTCTGAAGCATTGGTAGTTTTCTTTTTTAAAATTTGGGTGGTGATTAGTTGGGTATTATCAATTTGTGAAATATATCAAGCTGTGCCAATTTTATTCTCTTGATTTATTCATTCAAATGATAGAGCATCTCCTATGCTCATTGTTCTAGATGGCACAGTAAACAAAATCTTCAGGTCAGAAAGAAATCAAAATCCCAAGCAAGCTTCCTGAGGGTAATGTAAGGGCCAAGGGAACGTTTTCCCTCTGAAGGTTCAGTGATAATCACTGACAAGAGACTGATTAATAGGAGAAAAGGTATATAAATTTATTTGATCAGTTTTATATGACATGGAAGCCTTCAGAATGAACACTCAAAGATACAGGAGAAACTGCCCATTCCTGTGCTTAGGTTCAACAAAGTATGGACAGCTACGTGATAAGACTCGACAGAAAGGGTAAGAACTAATGTTAATAGACGGAGTGACAAAACCCAGCAAGGCCTGTCTGTCTGGAGTCTTCTTGTCTTGAGTTATATTCTTTCCTTCTGGGTATGGGATAGGACCTCTCTGGTATGAGGTTCTGTAAGAACCTGTAATTAAAGAAGGTAGACTAGGGAATTTTTATATAGAAAGGTGGTGGGGGGGGGGTAGTCAGAGTAATATTTTTATGTTTTATGATTGGCTTTGGGGAAGAGGAATTTTAGTTTCTATGGCTAGCCTCAGGTGAGCATGCAAAGGCAGAGAGAGGACAGCAGCAGCAGGTCAGAGAGAGCTGCTTCTGAGGCCTTATTTTGGGGTATCTTTTTTTCTGAGATCCTACAGTAAGGACTATTTATTTTCTTTAATATGTAATATATCCTGAGAGTCTGGCAACCTGCCTGACTCTGCACTGAGAGTAGACATACAAAGGTACATTAAAGTCTAAGGGAGGGCTCGGTGTGATGGCTTATGCCTATAATCCTAGCACATCGGGAGGCCGAGGTAGGTGGATCGCGTGAGGTCAGAAATTCGAGACCAGCCTGGTCAACATGGCCAGTCTCTACTAATACAAAAATTAGCTGGGCGTGGTGGTGCACACCTGGGTGTAATCCCAGCTACTCGGGAGGCTGAGGCAGGAGAATGGCTTGAACCTGGAGGCAGAGGTTTCAGTTAGCCAAGATTTTGCCACTACATTCCAGCCTGGGCAACAGAGTAAAACCATGTCTCAAAATAAAAAAAAGAAGTCTGAGGAAGGCTGACATCAAAATTGATTGCTCAAAATAAGCCCAAGAGTCTTAAAAATCAACCAAAATTCCACTCTCATATGCATGCTTTGGAAGAGATGAGTCACAAATAGATACAAATCCTGAAAACGAAGGCCGGGCGCCGTGGCTCCCACCTGTAATCCCAGTACTTTGGGCAGCAGAGGCAGGCAGATCACAAGGTCAGGAGATCAAGACCATCCTGGCTAACATGGTGAAACTCCGTCTCTGCTAAAATACAAAAAATTAGCCGGGCGTGGTGGTGCGCACCTGTAGTCCCAGCTACTTGGGAAGCTGAGGCAGGGGAACCTGGGAGACAGAGGTTGCAGTAGGCCTAGATTATGCCACTGCAGTCCAGCCTGGTGACAGGGTGATACTCCGTCTCAAGAAAAAAAAAAAAAAGAAAACATGGAAATCTATCGTAGATCTAATAAGGACAATTATCGTACACAATACCAAAGACACCTCCCAAAACACCACACTAGCACAGGCATCAGCTGCCATCAGACTACTGCTCCTGTCCAAAACTTACGGAGTGTTTACTAGGAAATGGGCACTGTTCTGTGTGTTTCACTAATTGAATCGTCACAGTAAGTCTATGAGATCATCATTTTATAAATAAGGAAAGTGAAGCACAGAGACACGATTAGCATATAGGGATAATTTTGGAAGAACCTGCCCCAGGCAAAATTACAAAGCAAGCTCAATTTGTTTTTTGACCTTCTACTTGCCCTATGTCTGTTTCAATTAGATACTGTGAGCACCTTGAGAGCAGGGACTAGGCATCCAGCATAGAAGCTATGTTTAGTGACTATGTATCTGTTGAGTGACTATGCTCCTTTCTTTTGGTTTCTTTCTTTCTAGATATACTAGAAAGAGATGTCTTATTTTGCCACATTGTTTTTCTAAATTAACCGTTAAATAATTCCTACTTAGGGCATTACCCAAAACAAGTATTTTGTCATCAAGATATCCTATGTTTAGATTCCTCAGTCCAATGGTTATCTCCACCTGCATTTTTCTGTCACTCTTAGGTGTGCTGGATTTCACTTCCTCTTTACCGGTTGCTTTCCCCTCACTGGTTTAAGGGAAGCCATCACATTAAAAAAATTGCAGATTCTGATACTCACTCACTGACTTCATTTAGGTCCCTCCTCAACTGTTATCTCTTCCGAATGGAAGGGACTTCTCTGACCTATTTAAAAACCATCTCTTTAATCTCTTAACACTGCTTTATCTTTTTTCACCATACTTATCACTATCCGCTGTGATAGTTATAATTATTTCCTGATGCTCTGTGTCCTAATTTGTAAACTACCTGAGGGCAGGGAGTTTAGCTTGATTACTGCTCTAATCCCACACCTACAACAGGAGCTGGCACACAGTAGGCTCTCAAATATTTGCTGAAGCAACTGCCAGCAAGAGAGCCTTTTTTTTTTTTTTTTAAATATTCAGGGAAGGTCAATCTCTCTTTCAAAAAAAAAACTGCCATGACTTAATGAGACTGAAGACAGACAAAGCAGAAGAAGAAAAAAAATACATTTTAAAATATTAATTCAAGAAAAGGATACTTAGCAAAATCTTGGGTTTTTTCTCTGTTAGGCTTAAAGTATAAGGGTTAAAATGTAAACACACACAATTATTTTAAACATGGTGACAGCACAATGGTAAAGGAACTATCGGAAATGTTAGCATTTAAGATGCTTCCATGCTTTTAATTTTGAAAGTAACAAAAGGAAAAAAAAGGTAGGAGTCAGTTATGTTTAATGAATGAATGAATCTTTTTGAGTTCTGCTCTTGTTGCCCAGGCTGGAGTGCAATGGTGCGATCTTGGCTCACTGTAACCTCGGCCTCCCGGGTTCAAGTGATTCTCCTGTGTCAGCCTCCCAAGTAGCTGGGATTACAGGCGGGCACCACCACACCCAGCTAATTTTTGTAATTTTAGTAGAGACGGGCTTTCGCCATGTTGGCCAGGCTGGTCTTGAACTCCTGACTTCAGGTGATCCACCCACCAGGGCCTCCCCAAGTGCTGGGATTACAGGCGTGAGCCACTGCGTCTGGCCAGTCATGTTTAATTTAGATTATTAAAATATCGATGGGTTGACAGGGGCAGCAAACCACCAGGGCACACGTTTACCAATGTAACAAACCTGTACATCCTGCACACGTATCCAGGAACTTAAAAAAAAAAAAACAAAAAACACCTTATTGTCTGACCAGATACACAGTACTCATTCAAAGCCAAATTCACATAACTAGTATTGATCTTCCTACCTACATTATTACCCTGTCCTTTTCTATAGTCTACTTCTTCATTGCCTAAATCTAGTCTGGTCTAACTGGATGGCAAATAAAGGTATCATCCTTCATCTGCAGTAAGGGAGTAGGAAAAATTTGTCTCAAACTAAGAGACTGCCTAACAAGTCTACTAAGAATTCCCTTTGAAGGCAGGGTTTTTGTTTTACTGAACCCTAAACAACCATTAAGGTCATAAATATACTAAAGACGCTCTCTAATAGATTCCAGCTGGGCTCACTCATATAACAAAAGAGAGAAACCTGTAACACACAGACAGATGTTTCAAAGCAGTTTTAAACAGATGTTTCAAAGCACTCTCTTCTCAGGTCACTTTACAAAAACCTAAAAAACAACACTGAACAAAACCCTGACCCGTTAACTGGTTAAGTGTACTGTAACACCGTACTTTCATTAAATCACTTAAATAGTGTTGAATTCTATTCAGGTCACACAAACCCTTTTCAAAGAGCTGGTGATCTAATAGGAAAAGAGACTATTACCAAAATAATCTCAATATAATTTCATATAACCGAGACTGTTTTGAGGATTGCCGAATACTTTCTACTTAAAAGGCATAGAGTGCTGAACTGCAAATAATTCTAATTTTAAGAACTTTTGGATCAGAAAACAGCTGTTTTGGAGAGAGATAAAGGGAAAAAAATAAGTCCCAGTATAGTTACAAAATAACTATTATATGATCTTTAAAAGAGCTTTCTAGGTTTCTTTTATGTCCTAGGGCAAGTTAAGGAAGAAGACAAGAAAAATAGGGAAACCTAAAGTAGTGTTCAGGGTGGTGGAATCCATTAATGAAATAATCCACTGGGCACCCACTGCGAGTAAAAGCATTCTGTTAGGCTGTGAAGCGAAACAAGAACAAAGGTTTCATTCCAGTGAGAGATGAAGTTTTAGAGCAAATGGACATGATCGTTAAAGAATTTGATATTTCCATATAAACGGCATTAAGAGGCTATGCGAACACAGGAACAACTCCACTCACGGCCATGCCCTATTTCATGTCTAGATTTGTTTAACCGACTTACAACACGATCCAAGAACACAAACTACAGTATACTCTTCCAGCAAAGTTATTCCTTAAAAGCAAAACCCAGCCACCTTTGAAAACACGCACACACATTATCCATGGCACTAAAACCCCAGAGTCTTGACCAGGAAAAGATCAACAACTTGGGGGAAGAAAAAAACAACTTCAGAGCCCGAGCTTCCAAAGCAGCAGGCGCTAGAGGCTGAAGGGCACATGAGGTTCCCCTCCCGGGCGAGCGGGCGGCGTCGGACATCACCGACCAGGCCTGCGGACGGGCGAGGACTTGCAGCTGCGGGTGCTCGCTCTGCGGCCGTCACGGGAAACGGGGGAGGTGAGAAGCCGCGGGGACACGAAAGAGAAAAGCTCCCTCAAGTTTGCCCGATGTTAACGCTCCAAGGATGAAAAGAGCCGTTTGTTTCGTCTGGGGACCGTCGCGTTTGGCCCTTCCCCCCCCCCCCCTCCGGCAATTCCCAGCGGAGCTCCGCGGCACAGAGCCGGGCCTCTTGCCCCCAGCTGCCGCCGGCCCGCCAGGCCCCAGGAACTCACCTGCAGGGCCGGCCCCAGAGGCGCGGGCGGGCGGCGGGGAGCGCAGCCGCAGCCAGAGGTGCAGCGCGGCCCCGAGCACACACGGGCACAGCAGCACCAGCCAGTTTCGCATTGGCCGCCCCCGCCGCGAACCGGGCTCTCCCGCGTCCCGGCAGAGAGGGAGGGGACCTGTAAGTGCGGAGACCGAGGGGCGGCGGCCAACGCCCGCGCGACCACTCCAAGCACGCCCGCTCTCGCGCTCCGCGCCGTCTGGAGCTCCTCGCGGCTCCCTGCCCCGCTCCTCCGGTTCCTCAGACCGCGGGCGGCGGCGGCTTAGCCGGCCGAAGCCCCGCCCTCTCCACCGGCCTTCCCACCGGCTCCTCCCACCTTTTATCCCACTCGCCCCGCCCTGTCCTCCCGCTTTCCCACCCGCGCCCGCCGGCCGGCCGGGAGCTGAAGTCCCGCTCCGGGCCCAGGCAGGGGGCGCCCGCGGGATGCTAATGTTTAGAAACCACATTTCCCATAATCCTAAGCATGCGTTCCGTCACTCGGCGGCCGCGGAAGCGAAGCGCGAAGCCCCACATGGAGCATGCGCATCTCCTCTTGACATTTGCTGCCACCTCACGGCCCAGGGAAGGTAGTGCCGGCTACCCCGGCGTTCCGAGGCTTACCCCAGCCACGAAGGGAATGCGCGGAGACTGAGGTTGCGGTTTGCCTCGGATTTGAAGAAAATCTGAGTGGCTCTTGTGTGAAATGACGCAGAGCTCCTTTGTTCTGGGTGCTTCGTTTGCTGTGGGAGGTGGGATCCTGCTGACGTCTCCTTGGCCCGAAGAGCGCGGGGCGAGGAAGCCCGAGTGCCCGCGTCTGGAGCGGTGAATCATCAGGGACTAGCTCTGGTGCAGTGGGTTCCCGGCTCTTTGCCCGGTTCTGTGCTCTGGGAACTCAGGGCGACAGCGAGCGGGGCACTAGACTGTGGAGCACGATGGCGATGGGCCAAACAGGGTAGAACTGCACGTGCTCCGGATTCAAACTGGAGCTGGGGAGCGAAACGGGAGCCGGGCGAACTGGGAGAACGTGGGCTCCGGGGACCTGGGGAAGGGCGGCCGCAGCGCGCTTTCCAGGCAGAATGCTAGCCCCCCGTTGTGCGGCTGTGCCCCAAGCGGGAGCCCTCCTGGCCCTCCGGACCCGCGCCAAGGCTGCGAGAAAGCAGGGACCGGGCGGTGAGGGCACTGGGGTGAGGATGGGAGAGAAGGATGAGAACGAGCGGCTGGGCTATGGGGCGTTTTTGTTTTGTTTGTTTTTTCAGACGGAGTCTCTCTCTGTCACCCAGGCTGGAGTGCAGTCGTGCAATCTGGGCTCAATGGAACCTCCGCCTCCCGGGTTCAAGCAATTCTTCTGCCTCAGCCTCTCGAGTAGCTGGGATTACAAAGATGCCCACCACCACGCCCAGCTAATTTTTGTATTTTTTTTAGTAGAGGTGGGGTTTCACCATGTTGGCCAAGCTGGTTTTGAACTCCTGACCTCAAGTGATCCGCCCGCCTGGGCCTCCCAAAGTGTTGGGATTGTAGGCGTGAGCCACCACACCCGGTCGCGGTTTTTTTTTTTTTTTTTTTTTAAGTTTCCTCAAGTTGTGGAAACAGAAGGCAACTCTATAGTTGTATTGTTGAGAAAAGTCTTGGATGATGAGAAGATTCACCTCAAACAGTCTTAAGTTAAAAAAATACTTTGAGTAACTAACTGAGCAGTCAGCAGTAGACTCCCCAGGCCCTGCCATTGTCTCAATGAGTGGCATAGTAGTTTCAGCAAACCAATCCTCTGTTGAAATTACATCTTATTTGTTTTATAATATTGTTTGCTGAAAAAAAATTTATCTATGTCTATATATTGTTTTGAGACGGAGTCTGTTGCCCAGGATGGAGTGCACTGGTACGATCTCAGCTCACTGCAACCTCTGCCTCCTGGGTTCAAGCGATTCACCTGCCTCAGCCTCCCAAGTAGCTGAGATTATAGGTGTGTGCCACCACGCCCAGCTAATTTTTGTATTTTTAGTAGAGATGGGATTGGCCAGGCTGGTCTCTCTGCCCACCTTGACCTCCCAAGGTGCTGGGATTACAGGTGTGAGCCACCATGCCTGGCCTGTTTGGTCTATTATATTTAATGTGATCATCTGTTTGCTTTGATAGCTGTACGAAAGCTATAAGCCTAAGGAGTTTATTCCACATGTTTGTTTTTAAGTAAAAGAATATAGATGATTTTAACTCATTAGGGCCAGACATCTTTGTTTTTGTATATTTATCTGTTGCTACCTATCAAATTAACCAAAAACTCTTAAAAACAATAATCATTTGTTACCTCTCACAATTTTTGAAGGTCAAGAATTTGAGAGCTAAGTTCTGGTTAAGGGTCTCATAAAGTTACAGGTAGACGTCAACTGGGGCTGCAGTCATCTGAAGGCTTGACTGGGGCTGGAGAATGTGCTTCTGAGGTGACTGACATGGCAGACTCTGCAGTGCTTTTTATGATGAAGCTTTGGAAAACATACTGTGACTTTTTTCCTCTCTTGGTCACACAGAGCAATCCTGATTGACTGTTGGAGGGACCACACAAGGATGTGAATATCAGGAGGCGAGGATCACTGGGGGCCATCTTAGAGGCTGGCCAGTGCAGTGTACTGTGCAACTTTGAGAAACACTACTGTTTTAAGAATTTCGAAAGTCTGTTGGGCCCCTCTTTGTGGACCCTGAAGACAGAAAGGAATACTTGTTTGTTTCTCGTAAACAGCTGGAAGTAAAAAGGATGTAATTATTGTGGCTCTTGGACCGATGTCACCAAGATCTGCAATGCCCCTTTCCCAGACATTGTGTACACATTGCAGTAAGGAAGGAGGCTATATAATATCTAGAAATTACTTTTCGAAGTTCCTCTTTGTTTAGGCACTGTTGACTTTTCTTTTTTCTTTTTATTTTTTTGAGACGGAGTCACTCTGTCGCCCACACTGGAGTGCAGTTGTGTGATCTCGGCTCACTGCAATCTCCACCTCCTGGTTCAAGCGATTCTCCTGCCTCAGCCTCCTGAGTAGCTGGGACTATAGTCACGGGCCATCACACCTGGCTAATTTTTGTATTTTAAGGAGAGATGGGATTTCACCATGTTGGCCAGGCTGGTCTTGAACTCCTCACCTCAAGTGATCCGCCTGCCTCAGCTCACAAAGTGCTGGGATTACAGGTATGAGCCACCACACCTGGCCCATGTGGTGGGTTTTAAGCAAAAAAAGTGACATGATCTCCAGCTTGGCCAATATGGTGAAACCCCATCTCTACTAAAAAAAAAAAAAATTAGCCGGGTGTGGTGGCGGGCGCCTGTAGTCCCAGCTACTCTGGAGACTAAGGCAGGAGAATCTCTTGAATCCGGGAAGCGGAGGTTGCAGTGAGCTATGATTGTGCCACTGCACTCCAGCCTGGGCAACAGAGCGAGACTCCATCCCCCCCCCAAAAAAAAAAAAGAAGTGACATGATCTGACTTATATGTTAGCAGGATCACTCACATTGCTATTGCGTGGCGAATAGACTGGCTGGGGGTGGGGAAAATCTACCATGCGGAGTAGAGGAGGAGATGATGAGTATCATTTGTCTTGAGACAAACTGCAGTAGCCAAGAGCCAACCAGAAGATGGAGGGGATCCTGGATGCTTCTATATGGAGTTGATCTGTCTGACGGTGCGGGGGCCGACTCTAAGAGATGTGGTGCATCTCTGCAGTTCAGGATGGAAAGTGTTGACTGCAAAGGAGTCTCAGTTTAACGTCTCTCTCTGGGAATTGCCCTTGGCTGAAGGTGGCTGCCTCACCCAAGGGTACAGCTCCTCCCAAGAGACAACCTGCATCCAATGACTAGTTAAGGAGGGGTGTAAACATCTGGGATAACTGAAGAGCCGTCCCGTGGCCTCTGCTGCAACTGTGTCACAGTCCATCTTCTCCCTCTGCGCAATTCTGCTTTCCTCACTCCCTTAGTGGTGTTCAAAAGAGCAGCCCCAGGAAACTCCTGTGTTTCAGAGTATGTTTCACTGGAAACCTGACCCAAGACAGTGATTCTGTCAAAACATAAGATGATGTCTGCAGGGCGTGATGGCTCACGCCTGTAATCCCGGCACTTTGGGAGGCAGAGGTGGGTGGATCACGAGATCAAGACCAGCTTGACCAATATGGTGGAATATCATTTCTAAAAAAATAATAATAATAAGATGATGTAATTTCTCTACCTAAAACCCTGCAATGGCTCCCTAGTTATCTCACAAGGAAAGCAGAGTCTTTACAGTGGCCTGCACCCCTCTAACCTCAGCCCCTATTCCCCTCTTTCTCACTCAGTTTGCTCCAGAACCATCCTGGCCTCCTTTCCACCCTGTGAATAGGACAGGTACATTCTTTCCTTGGAATCTTTGCACTTTGTTTCTGCTGCTCTTCTTCCAGATATTTTCATAGCTCACTCCTTCTCCTCCTTCAAGTCAACTAAAATGTTGCCTTTTCCATGAGGCCCTCCCTGTCCCTTCCATTAAAAAACCTTCCTCCACCACTCCGAATCTCTATTACTCTATTCTGTATCACTGATCTCTTTTTTTTTTTTTGAGATGGAGTCACCCAGGCTGGAGTGCAGTGGCCCAATCTTGGCTCACTGGAACCTCTGCCTCCTGGGTTCAAGTTATTCTCTTGCCTCATCCTCCTGAGTAGCTGGGATTATAGGCGCACACCACCACGCCTGGCTAATTTTTGTATTTTTAGTAGAGACAGGGTTTCACCATGTTGGTCAGGCTGGTCCCGAACTCCTGACCTCGTGATCCGCCTGCCTTGGCCTCCCAAAGTGCTGGGATTACAGGCGTGAGCCACTGAGCCCGGCCACGTATCACTTATCACTCTTAAACTTACTGTCCAATTTACTTATTTATTTTGTTTATGGTTTATTGTCTTACTGTCTACACAGGGCAGAAACTTTCCCTCCCCCTCCAATTTGTTCCCTGACATATCTCAAAACCTGGAGAAGTCACTGGCATTTTGTAGGTGCTCCATAAATATTTATTGAACAAGGCCGGGCGCGGTGGTGCACGCCTGTAATCCTAGCACTTTGGGAGGCTGAGGTGGGTGGATCACCTGAGGTCAGGATTTCAAGACCAGCCTGGCCATCATGGTGAAACCCCATCTTTAAAAAAAAAAAAAATTATTGAACAAATAAATATTTGTTCAAACAAATAATATTTGTTCAATTAATATTTATGGAGCACCTACAAAATGCCAGGTGAATGAATGAGTGAATGCATGAATTTGGGGATCTTTAGCAAGTTGATTGCAGTAGAACTCATAGGTGAGATTACCCAGGCATAGTCTGTAGAGCGATGATGAATGGAGATGCCAACATGCCAACGTTTAGGTGTGAGCAGACGAAGAGAAAATTATAAAGGACATTGACAAGAACTCAGACTAAAGGATGTGTCACCCAAGACAAGAAGTAAGATGGCAGAGAGAGTGCAGACAACAGCATACAACCTGGCCAACATGGTGAAATGCCGTCTCTTAAAAAAAAAAAAAAAATCAGCGGGGTGTGGTGGCTCACGCCTGTTGCCAACATACGAAGCAAAATAAAGGCAGAAACGTGTCTGCTGATTTGAAAGTGGACAAGTAACTAGCTGTTTCGAGGAACAGGGCAGAAGGGAGAGTACTGTGAGTTGAGGAGTGAATGAGAAGTAATGAAGTGGAAATGGTGTCTGCATTACTATTTTGAGAAGTTTGGTCATAAGGATCGGAACGAGAAGGAATGGGAGCTGGGAAGAGGCCTCCGATTGAAGAAGTGCGTTTGTGTGCATTTAGATGGGAGAGATAAGCCTGATTTGAGCATTTTAAATGATGTATAGAAAGAGCCAGTAACAACCATATAATTTATAATCCAAATCAGGGTTTTGAGAGAAAAAAGGGGGCAGGACAACGTGGATAAATGTCAAGACAACAGGAGCTATCTGCAAACCAGACCATATGGTCATACCGCAAGTTTTCCGTGCTAGTCATTTCTCCTTACACTTAGCAGGCTATTTTTTTTCTGACGGTAGGTGGCAGTAAAGAGCTTGCCTCTTTTTGCCTCTTGTTGATTTTTTTTTAAGAAAAATTTAATTAGAGATTTTGGATGGCAACTAAGATTGATAAAGGTTAGTGCCACAGGCTTAAACTCAAAATAGGAGATTTCAACTTAGAGTTTACTTTGGGAAAATTCATATGGGTTTTTATGAAAAAGTATCTCTTGGTTCTCAAAGAAAAAATAATTTTTGAGTAATTATAAAATATATTGCATTTTCAAACTGAGTCATTTATCTTTAAAACGATGAACTTCTTCTTCCTAATACAGAATAATTTCCATTAATTTTATCACTTCACTTTTTTTTTTTGAGACAGTCTTGCTCTGTCACCCGGGCTAGAGTGCAATGGCATGATCTTGGCTCACTGCAACCTCCACCTGCTGGGTTCAAGAGATTCTCCTGCCTTAGCCTCCTGAGTAGCTGGGATTACAGGTGTCTGCCACCACGCTTGGCTAATTTTTGTATTTTTTTTTTTTTAGTAGAGACAGGGTTTCACCATGTTGGCTAGGCTGGTCTTGAACTCCTGACGTCAAATGATCTGCCTTGGCCTGCCTTGGCCTCCCAAAGTGCTGGGATTACAGGCATGAGCCACCACGCCCAGCCTATCACTTCAATTTTAGCACATGCATTCCTATATGCACACATTTCTTATTTGTGTATGTAAATTTTAAGTCCAGTCTAGTTTCAATAGGCTTTGGGGGTCTATATTGAAGATTATAAACATTTTAAAAAACTATAGGCCAGGCGCTGTGGCTCACACCTGCAATCCCAGAACTTTAGAAGGCTGAGGCGGGCAAATCACTTGAGGTCAGGAGTTCGAGATCAGCCTGGCCAACGTGGTAGAACACCATCTCTAAAAACAGACAAAAATTAGCTGGGCATAATGGTACATGCTTGTAATCCTAGATACTCAGGAGGCTGAGGCAGGAGAATCAACTGAACCTAAGGAGGCAGAGGTTGCAGTGAGCTGAAATTGCATCACTACATTCCAGCCTGCTGGGTAACAGTGTGAGACTATGTCTCAAAAATAAAATAAAATAAAGTAAAGTAAAATAAAATAAAATAAACTATGACACATAACAGCAAATTTCTTGTTATAGGACTAGAGATGTCCAAAGTTAAGAAGTCTTAGGGGTTCAGAATGGTAAAGTGAAAGAGCACACGTTATTCAGGCAATCTTGGCAGAATCTAGTGTCATAAAATTTAAAATTCAGAAATGTTTGTAAGAAAGAAAAACAGAATCAAAATATTCTCTGCAGGTCCAGCAAACAAATTTGAGTTTAAAACTTCGATCTGCATTCATTAGTTATATGGCCTTGAGCATGGCAAATGCTTTACCTCTAGGTCTCAGATTCCTAATCTGTGAAATGAAACTCACAGGATGTATTTCAGTGGATTGTTTTGAATATTAAATGAGAAAACATATTGGTAAAATCTATACATGTTATTTTCATTCTTTTCCTGAAACATGAATACGAAGACATCCAGATTCAAATTAGGTGTATGCAACCTTAACCTTTGGAAAATATATCCCAATGATCAAGGAAAAAATATTCATTTTAATAGTTGCTTAAAAACAAAACAACAGAACCAAAAAGGCTTGGACATAATTCAGTAATTCTTCAACTTCACATCTCAGATCCAATATTCTAGGTACTACTTGACACAGAGAGTGGTTTTCCTAGAAGGGAATTTGGGGGGCAGAGGGTGTTCTTTGCATGTTTGGATAAGTGCTAGAATTCAAATTCCTTCTCCTGAGAGTCCTCTGTCTTTTTCATTTAATGAACTCAGTTACTTTCTTTGTTTCCTCTTTCTCTCCTCGTCGGCATAAAAGAAACACTAAAAGCAATCCACAATATCAATCGTATCAAATATCGTGGAATGTGGCCTGAGTCCTGGAAGAGACTACTCCATACAGTAGATCAAAGTAGCTGAGAAGTATCCTTCAGCCAGCCATTATCAAAACTAGAGTCACTAATGAGATCACAAATAAGAAGCATCCATTGTCTCTCTAAGACTTCCTCAAATGCCCTTATTACTAAGGGAAGGTCTGGCTTTCTGCCAGTATCACAGACTACTTTTTGTTAGCTGGTTGACTCCTTGGTCCTTGAACATTTCAATGGCTAAAGTCTTTAGTGAGTTTGAGAAATAGAAAGAGAGGAGAATAGGGAGGAGAGCTAGTGGGAGGTGGGTGCTGGAAATGATAGACCACTGGAAGTGAAAGAAATGGGGTATGATATCACCATGGAAACAAAGTTTACCTATTGCAAAAATTTGCCCAAGTTGAATAGCATTCATTCATTCATTCATTCTTTCAACAAACATTTACTCTGTGTCTGTGCATGCCTGGCACCATCAAGGTTACAAATGAGAACAAAACAAGCTTGGTTCTTGTCTTCAAGGAGCTTCCATTCTAGTGGGGGAAGCTACACAAAGAACAAACACAACTAGGCTTCCCCCTGAAAAGAAGAACTGGCAGGTTTGCAGGCATTACCATCTAATTTCTCTTTAAAAAGAAACCCAAAGATTTCTTTAGATGTCGAAAAATCTAAAATTTTAGAAGTTCAGACTGGCAAAGTGAAAGAGTACACATTATTCAGGCAGTCTTGGCAGAATCTAATGTCATAACATTTAAAAATCAGAAATCTTTGTAAGAGAAAAAACAGAACCAAATTATTCTCTGTAGGTCCAGCAGACAAATTTGAGTTCAAAACCCAGATTTGCATTTTTATAATTATTTACTTTAGTAAATTACTTATGATTTACTAAAATTATAAATAATTATAGTAAAACAGAAAAATTAACAATGAGTTAGCCTCCCAGTGTTGCTCAGGAGACCTCATTGCTAAATAAGTAATCACTGCTCTCCCTTCCTCTCCAGCGGGCTCTATCAACTTGTTCTGTATTCAGAGACTGCCCTTGGGCTTCTCATATGCGGCTCACATTTGAAACTCCTGCCGGTGTTGCCTTAATGCATCTGACTGGCAGCCACACAGCCCCTCCATGTGGCTCAGTTTCAGTGGGTAGGTAGGGAAATGCCTGTTTGCTTGAGTTGTGCCCCAGGGGTCTGATTACAGTAAAGGCTGTCACATAGAGCTCTTGCACACCTAACAGCAGACTTGATGACAAGGATGACTAGTGGCTGTGGTAAAATGAATTAAGGTGAGGTGTATTGAAAGCAAAGAGGTCAATTCGAAGGAGCAGAAATAATCTAGACAGTAATCACGGAAGAAAGCCGCCATGACACTGGGAAGAAAACCCTCTTGGGACACTGAGTATATTCAACATGATGAAGTAATTTGCACTGTGACATGGACAAAGGAGCTTTCCATATTGGAATGGGCAGTAGGAGTCCATAAAGTGCATCATGTTGAAAGGAGACACTCTTAAAATATGGGTGGCCGTAATCCCAGCACTTTGGGAGGCTGAGGTGGGCGGATCACAAGGTCAGGAGTTGAAGACCAGCCTGGAAAACATAGTGAAATCTCGTCTCTACTAAAAATATAAAAAATTAGCTGGGCATGGTGACAGGCGCCTGTAATCCCAGCTACTTGGGAGGCTGAGGCAGGAGAATCGATTGAACCTGGGAGGCAGAGGTTGCAGTGAGCCGAGATCGCACCACTGTACTACAGCCCGGGTGACAGTGCAAGATTCCGTCTAAAAAATAATAATAGTAATAATAATAATTAAATAGGTTGTTCTAATGAGCAAGTTTTTAAAATCCTAACTAAAATTTGGTCTCTTTCTCATTAGTGCTTAATTGTCTTCAATCACCCCAGTCCCACTTTGAGTATATACTAAATCCCTTTTAAGGACAGATTCTAAACTTTTTCACTTTGACTCATCTGAAAGCTTTCTAAAAGGATTGGTCCTTAATATTTCTTTTCACAACGGACTAGGGTGATTTGGGTTTATGCACACAGGAAGAGATTTGTTCGTACCCTCCTCTCCTCTGATTTTTAAATCTTGTTCCCCTTGTTCATTCTGTATTTTGAGATGTGATCTTGCTTTTAGGAGATCAAAGAAAAAGTTTCTCTCACATGTTTGTCTTCTCTTTAACAATCCACATTTTTTTTATATTGGCTCAAGACACACCATTAAAATTCTTGCAAAGCTTTTAGACCAAAATGTGTGTACAGAAGTCTTGTGCCAAATTGCAGAGCCTTATTTATAATAAATTAATTTCAAATGCTAGCAGAGAGGATGACATTAGGTTTTCAAAATAATGCTACATTAATTCAGCAAGAAAAGCTTAGAGCCATTCTGAGTCAGAGGACAGGATATTTTGATCTTAAAAGACAAAAGGGCAATGCCAAATAGCTGATTATGCATAGGGTTCATTATTCAATGTTGGTATAAGTATTACGGGGCATTTCCTCTGTGATGATGGGGCCAGATTCTACTCTTACACACTAATATACAGTTTTTCCTCCTGGTTTATATACAATGAGGTGAACGTCTCCTTCCCCTGATGAGCTAGTGTTTGGGAACAAAAACTATAATTATCTTCAGTGGAGACCGGCAATTGGATACCCTAGAGACGTCATCTGATCTTTATAACCTGTTGAGCGGTGAAAATAGGGTTTTGCAAAAAGCCGGAAGACTTGGTTTGGAATCCTAACTCTGTCACTTACTAAAATTTTGACTTTAGAGAAGCTACCTAATTTCCCTGAGCCTTAGCTTCCTTGTCTACAGAATGTGAAAAATAATGGCTACCCCATAGGATGAAAAAAAAAAATCTAACACCATATGTGAAAGTACTCAGCACTAGCCGGTCTTTAGAAAATGTTAGTCTCCCTTTCCTCTGTGAGCAAGAGGAAAGAAGAACGTAAAGAGGGTTATTAGCTCCTGCTGTGTCAAACCACATGAAAACGCAGGACCGACACTCAGCGCTGTTTTTTTTTTGAGACAGAGTCTCACTGTGCTACCCAGGTTGGAGAGTGGAGTGCGGTGGTATGATCATAGCTCACTGCAGCCTCGAACTTCTGGATTCAAGTGATCCTCCCCCTTCAGCCTCCAGATTAGCTAGCACTACAGGCACGCCACCAGGCCGGGCTATTTTTGTTTGTTTGTTTGTTTGTTTTAGAGACAAGTTCTCCTATGTTGCCCAGGCTGGTCTGGAACTCCTGGCCTCAAGCAATCCTCCGACTTCAGGCTCTCAAAGCGCTGGGATTATAGGTGTGCGCCATGGTGCTGGGTCCCAGTGTTCATTCTTGATCATGCATCTGGAATTGGCTGGGGTGACTGATATAGACTGTGGGTGGGTGGGGTGGCTCTGTCTTGCTTGTCTCATTCTGAGGTCCATGCAGAAGGGACAGTTCCTACCTGGGGCAAGTCCTTCTCATGGGAGAAGCAGACACACAGGAGGGTTGATTGAGCAAAAGCACATGGCCTCATAAGGCCCAGGCTCGGCACTGGACGATGTTACTTCCACCCATGGGCTGAGCCCAGGATCCGGTGGTGCACCTCCAGCGGGAGATGCTGCAAAATCACATGGCAGAGGGCATGGATACAGGGACAGAGAAGGTTTGGGGACAACATGCCATTTCTGGGAGAAGCGAAATAGCTCCCTGACCTTATGGTAGGGGACTGTGCTAGGTTAGGGCCAGGCTAATAAAATGCAAGAAGCTGGCATCCTATGAACTAAGGGTGCAATGGAGAGGGGCATGCAGTCAGAAGGGACAGAGAACAGAGTGACTGGGACAGTAAGGGTCGACAAGGACGGCAGCCTCTGCGATGTCAATATTCAGTCAAGTCTAGTTTCAGTAGACTTTTGGGAGCCTTGCTATTGAAGATTATAAACATTTTTAAAAACTATAGTCTGGGCGCCGTGGCTCATACTTGTAATCCCAGCACTTTAGGAGGCCAAGTGGGTGAATCACTTAATGATTCGACAAAATAAATGACGATGAAAATAACTTCCCTGCTGTAACGTATTTATTGCATGACATTTACAAAGAGGCAGAGGCAATACAAAAATTAGCTGGGTGGTAGCTCCAGGTACATGCCTGGAGTCCCACCTACTTGGGAGGCTGAGGCAGGAGAAGCACTTGAACCTGGGAGGTGGAAGTTGCAGTGGGCCAAGATCGTGCCACTGCACTCCAGCCTGGGCGACAGAGCAAGACTCCGTCTCAAAAAACGAAACAAAACAAAGAGGCAGAGGGTTCACACCAGCTTCCTGAAGAACTGTGAGCTACACACATTGTTTTCTTTTTCTTTTGAGACAGTCTTGCTCTGTCACCCAGCTGTGTGTTGGTGCAATCATAGCTCACTGGAGCCTCGACCTCTTGGGCTCAAGCGATCCTCTCACCTCAGCCTCCCAAGTAGCTGGGACTACAGGTGCATGCCACCACAACCAGCTAATTTTTTACTTTTTTGTAGAGATGGGGTCTTGCTTTGTTGCCCAGGCTGGTCTTGAACTCCTGGTCTCAAGCAATCCTCTTGTCTCAGCCTCCTAAAGTGCTGGGATTACAGGTGTGAGCCACCGTGCCTGGCCTTGAACTGCAAATTAATAGACTCACACAGATTTTCTTGATTGGCCTCAGGGAGGACTTTAAGGCCTCTCCCTGATTCCTTGTTTTACTCTCTGATACGAATGAAGGGTTAAAAAATGAGCTTCTGGAAGGTGTACGCCAGGCCACTTTTGGAGCAGGCAGAGGGTTTGGCGGAAGGCGGGCAGGAGCCACATTGGCTTTCTCTGCTTGAATTTCTCTTGAGCTGCCCACAGGCTTGAGGGGATAAGACCAGGCTTGGGGGAGTCTCCGTCTTCTGCTCAAAAGAGATTTTTGTTCTCTAAAGGCAAACAGGACCATGGTGAGGCTGAAGAGAAGTCTGTATGCCTAGGGCTGAATCTCCCATTTCCTGGCCCACAAATGTCGCCCAGTGTGCCATGCAGCAGGCAAGACTAAGGAAGTCAAGGCGAGTGGGGGGTGGTCCCAGACAGCATGACCAGCACTGCGATCAAAGTAAACCCAGGTGCTATTGGAACATATGGAATTTGGGAATGCTAAGGAAGGCTTTGAAGAGGATGTATGACCCGGAAGGTAGGTTTGAGAGTTCAACATAAGTTCTAGATCCTAGAGAAAAAGGTAGAATGTTTTATGAAGGTTTCAAGCCCAGCTCACCAGCACAGGAAGTGGAAAGAAGAACATTAAGCTCTGATAGGCAAGAGGGAGATTGAAATGATGGGTCATAGATTAACTTGATTAGGGGAGAGAAATGAGAAAAAGAAAGGGCTGTGGGTGCAGGAGGAAGTAGAGGAATCAGTGTGCTGGAGGCCTTTGAGAGGATGAAGGTGAAGGGTGAATAATGCAAGCGACAAGATAGAAGGATGGAAGGTTGCAGTGGGAGTGAGAGATCCGAATTTGAATTCATAACCTGTGTCTTATGTCTATCATATAACCTTGACGTAAGTTTGTATTTGTGGTTCAGAACTGACTTAATCACACCTCCATTACATTATCTTTGCACTTCCGTACTCAGCACTTCAGTCCATGCCTCCGTAATGGCTGAAAATCCGTTATGCTAAGACACCCTGATCATTTTGAACCCTGCCTCGACAACCTCGGTGACTGATCCATCACAAATAGCTAACCCATAGCTTTCTCACGGTTGTGTAGATTATCACATCTTTTGACATCATTATATTATGACTTTATAATGTCTTGACATTCAAATTGTTTAAACATTTTATTAAAACATTCTGGTTTTAAATTTGGATGGGCACGGTGGCTCATGTCTGTAATCCAGCACTTTGGGAGGCTGAGGTGGGCAGATCACCTGAGGTCAAGAGTTCAAGACCAGCCTGGCCAACATGGTGAAACCCTGTCTCTACTAAAAATACAAAAATTAGCTGGATGTGGTGAAGGACACCTGTAATCCCAGCTACTCGGGAGGCTGAAGCGGGAGAATTGCTTGAACCCGGGAGGCAGAGGAGGTTGCAGTGAGCTGAGATTGTGCCATTGCACTCCAACCTGGGCTACAGAGCGAGATTCCGTTTCAAAAAAGCAAAACAAAACAAAAACACATTTAATTTAACAAATGATTGTTAAGTACCTGCTGATGAAGTTGATCTAGGTGGGAGGCAGTGGTCATCACCCTGTCTAAGCATCTGTAATGTCCTTCTGACCACAGTCCACCACCTCTCCTGCTCATGAGGCTCCTGCCATGGACCTCCCAGGCCTGAGCTCTCCTGCCTATTATGTGTTCTGGTTTGCAGAACCCGGAAGGTGAAGGTTGTAGTGAGCTGAGATTGCGCCACTGCACTTCAGCCTCAGTGACTGAGTTAGACTCCGTCTCAAAAAAGAAAAAAATAACCAGGCATGATGGCGTATGCTTACAGTCCCAGCTAGTTGGGAGACTGAGGTAGGAGGAGCAGTTGAGCCCAAGAGTCTGAGGCTGCAGTGAGCCATGATCATGTCACTACACTCCAGCCTGGGTGCCAGAGCAAGACCCTGTCTCAAAAGAATAAAAATGTTTAAAAAACACACATATTCCAATAATCATGAATCTATTTTATTAGTAAATAAAGGCCCCAAACCTACTGAGAGTAAATGAACTCATTTAAGAAAATATTGAACTTAAGCTTTGCCATTATAATATTTATGTTTAAATACGCATAAGTGATTAACTCATTCATGATTAAATTGAGTCAGACATTTATAATACATATTATATTTTTAGCACTCAGCTGACAGCAATATATTACCAAGAGTTTATTTGCTCACCAAAGTATTAACTTGCATATAATTGATGTGAATTTGGGACACATGTTTTACTTCAACATAGCTATTTAAATTTTTTAGAACGTGTTTGTTTACTGAACCACCAAATGCTGTAATAAACTATCTTTACAGTCTTTGCCTTAATTGGGAGAAAAATCATAGAAATCTCAAAGTAGAAATTCTAACACCCAGCCAAATGAAATATGTATAACAAAAGCAATCAGTGCTAGCTTTAGAAGAATTCTAATTTTATAACATATGTGTCACCAGTGTCTGCCTTAGAAACAACATAAGACCACACATTTCCTATCAGTTATGAGCTGGTTGTTTGAAGACTAAGTAATCCAGCTAAGTAATTTTTAAAAAAACGTTTATTACCAAGACATGTGCTAGATCTGGCTGGTCCTGTGTTTGAAGCTGCGTCAGAATGGGGCACATGAAACAGAAAGATGCTGGACCTTGTAAAATGAGGGAAATACTAGGAGCAGCTCACAAGCACTAAGTATTTACCATGCCCAATGAAACTGTCACAAAATTCTCCACGAGGTAGGTACTATTATTGCTCCCATTTTATAGATGAGGAAACTGAACTTGATGTGCTGGTAAATAGTAATGCCCAGGTTGGGGGAGAGGGGCAGGCATTGATTTGCAGCATTTGCCAATTTCCACGGTGAAAATACTTCCAATCAAAGTCAATTTCAAGCTACCAACCTAACATCAGCAGACTTGCAACATTCCTAATGTTGGTTTGATTCCCTAGCCAAACAAGTCATTTGCTCAAGTTCCTAGTCATACAATTGGTAAATATTCCCAACCAAAGTCAATTTCAAGCAAATCAGTAAATACTCCCAACCAAAGCCACTTTCAAGCTACCAAGGTAACATCCTCAGGCTTGCAACATTTCCTGATGTTGACTTGATTCGCTAGCCAATCAAGTCACTTGCTCAAGTTCCTAGTCGCACAATCCGTAAATGGAGTCACACAATCCGTGATTTGAATCCAGAAAGCCTGATTCAATCCTGTGTCTTCAACCACTGTCAACCGTTTTTAGGAAGAATAATCCACGAGGGGGAAAAAGAACAGAAAGGGGACCCAGCGCTCCCAGGGCTGCACCTGAACAAGAGTAACTGGGTCAGGGCTAATCGAACTGCTTTAACTGAAGGCTTCAGTAAGAAGAGGAAAAGAAAAAGCAAGTCGTGTAATATCATGAACTCTCAGAGGAAAAAAAATTGACAAATTTGACAGCTCTTAAGTCTGAGGAGATGATATATCTTTTGTTTCTGTTTTTTTTTTTTTTGTTTTTTGAGACGGGAGTCTCACTCTGTCACCCAGGCTGGAGTGCAGTGGTGCAATCTTGGCTCACTACAACTTCTGCCTCCTGGGTTCAAGCAATTCTCCTGCCTCAGCCTCGAGAGTAGCTGGGATTACAGGCATGGACCACCATGCCCAGTTAATTTTTGTATTTTTAGTGTAGATGGGGTTTCACCATGTTGGCCAGGCTGTTCTTGAACTCCTGACCTCAGGTGATCCACCTGCCTTGGCCTTCCAAAGTGCTGGGACTACAGGTGTGAGCCACTGCACCCGGCCGTAATTTCTAACTAAAGGAAGCTGGGCCAATGTGGATCTGCACTTCCAAATGTTACATATCAGTAATGGCTAAGATGAAACAACTAATTATTTGATCAAGTGAAAGGTATTAGAAAAGCAGCATCAAAGCCAGGCACAGGGTTCACGCCTGTAATCTTAGCACTTTGGGTGGCCAAGGTGGGAGGATCACTTGAGCCCAGGAGTTTGAGACCAGCCTGGGCAACATGGCGAGACCTCATTTCTATAATAAATAGAAAAATTAGTCAGGCATGGTGGCGTGTGCCTGTAGTCCCAGCTATTCCGGAAGCTGAGGTGGGAGGACTGCCTGATACCAGGAAGTACAGGCTGCAGTGAGCCACGATGGTGCACTCCAGTCTGGGTGACAGAGCGAGACCCTGTCTGAAAAACACAAAACAAAGCAAAAATAAATACATAAAGAAGAGTGGCACCCGCTGCATAGCACCAGATTTATCCTAACTAATTAGTTCCTTCCCAGGGATTGGTTTATATGTAAGATCAAATTGAATGAAGTCTAATTTAACTGAAAAACAAAAGATGAAATAAAATGTACTAAATGATAAGAATTTTACCAAATGATTTGGAAAGAACAACCAGAGAATGAATACTTGTACGCACACCTGGCCGTGGTAATAATAGGTCTCTTTTCTTACGGAAACCCTTCAGCTACTCCCTACTCCTAATAACAGGGCTCATGTGTGAACTAAACGGACCGGTTTACCTTTGTGCTTCAGGGGACCATGTTTCTTTCTTCTTCGAGCTGTTCTTTCACTTCTTAGCAGCAGTGGCCTTCCCCTGGCCTTAATTACCACAATTAAACAGTACTCAGCTATACCCCGTTAAGGTGCATTTACAGAATACAGGTGCTTTTTGATTTTTAAAGGGCAAGGGAGTATAACAATACTACGAGGTCAATAGTGTGCACACTGCAGCCCGGGAGACAGAGCAAGATCCTATCTCAAACAAACAAACAAACAAAAAGTGAGCTTTCATGGTTTACTAGTAACTGTGTTTGTTTGTTTGAGACAGAGTTTCACTCTGTCGCCCAGGCTGGAGTGCACACTATGAGTAATTAATGAGTAATTAATAATTTTTATTAGTGAGTGTGTTTTGTGGGTATTGGTCATTAGTGATTTTTTTTTTTTTTGAGATTGAGTCTCGCTCTGTCACCCAGGCTGGAGTGCAGTGGTGCAATCTCAGCTCACTGCAATCTCCACTTCCTGGGTTCAAGCAATTCTCCTGCCTCAGCCTCCCGAGTAGCTGGGATTAGAGGCATGTGCCACCATGCCCAGCTAATTTTTGTATTTTTAGTAGAGACGGGGTTTCACCATGTTGGCCAGGATGGTCTCGAACTCTTGACCTCAGGTGATCTGCCCACCTCAGCCTCCTAAGTGCTGGGATTACAGGCGTGAGCCACCACGCCCAGCCTACTGTTCTCATGGTTGAAGTACAATGATGATTTTTCATGTCGTTAGTCTTGGTTATAGTCCACATGGGAATAATGGCATATACTATATTTTTATTAAGTGTTCTTTTGGTTATAGTGTTTGTAGGTTTCTCTTTGAAACCTTCTATTTATGGAGGCCTAGGGCTAATTATTAGTGGTGCTGTAGGTGTGGTATTGTGTTGAATTTTAGTGGGGCTTTTGTGGGGTTGGTAGTCTTTTTTATTTATTTGGGTGGCATGATGGTTGTTCTTGGCTATACCACAGCGATGGCTACTGAGGAATATCCTGAAGCGTGACAGTCGAGTATTGACATCCGAGGGGCTTTATCATTAGGGCTATTAAAGGAGTTGGTGTTGGTTTGGTGAATAGTTGAGCATGATGAGGTGGGGGTCACGATTGATTTTAATAGTGTAGAGAGTTGGATGATTTTTTAAATTTTTATTTTATTATTATTATTTTTGAGACGGAGTTTCACTTTTGTTGCCCAGGCTGGTGCGATGGTGAGATCTCAGCTCACCGCAACCTCTGTCTCCCGGGTTCAAGTGATTCTCCTACCTCAGCCTCCCAAGTAACTGGGACTACAGGCATGTGCCACCATGCCCAGATACTTTTGTATTTTTAGTAGACACGGGGTTTCTCCATGTTGATCAGGCTGGTCTCAAACTCCCAACCTCAGGTGATCCGCCCGCCTTGGCCTCCCAAAGTACTGGGATTACAGGCATGAGCCACTGCGCCTGGCTGAGAGTTAGGTGATTTTTGAGGGTGAGGGGTGGGGTTGTTTCATGAAAATTCTGTGGGTGTGTCTGCCTAGTATAGTTATGGGTGTTGATTAGTGGTAGTTGCTGGTTGATGATTATTTGTTAGTATTTATGTTGTGACTGAAATTACTCGGGGTAATAGATAATTAGGAGTAGATTAAAAGTGATGGAATAAAAAAGAGGGAAGATAGAGTTTAATTAGGTCTTTGTGAGTAGATACGGTAATGGACCCTGGAATTTGGGTTTGTGAAATGGTCTTTGATACAGACTTTTCTAGCCAAATTAGGTCTAGTAGAAGTGAAGCCAGATTTTGGCTTGTGGATAGGTTTGAGTGAGGGATTGTACGGTGAATCGTGGCTGAATAAAATCCTAGTATACTGGAGAAGTTGAATGTCTGTAGTGGGTATGTGGTTTAAGGTTATTGGTTGTGAGATTAAGCTCCATTGCCAGTGAGAAGCCTAAGGTGGTCACACCTAGGGCTGTGAGCTTCCGGTGAGTGGTGTGGTTGTTTGGGGAATAATACTGTTGGTGATGAGGGATCCAGCGAAGATGCTGCCGATTGTTAGGCATTTAATTGAGTTGATTAGGAAGGGGTTATTTTAGTTAATAATAATGAGAGTTGTGAAGCGAGGTTGCCCTATTAGAGTGAAGAAAATAATACAGGTTCTGTAGACAACTGTCAAGGAGGTAGCAAGAAGGGTAATAAAGGCAGGGTGCAGTGGCTGATGCCTGTCATCCAAGCACTTTGGGAGGCTGAGGCGGGCGGATCACCTGAGGTCAGGAGTTTGAGACCAGTCTGACCAACATGGTGAAACCCCGTCTCTACTAAAAATAGAAACATTAGTCGGGCGTGGTGGGCACCTATTATCCCAGCTACTCTGGAGGCTGAGGCAGGAGAATTGCTTGAATGCAGGAGGCGGAGGTTGTGCCCGGCCCAATTATTTTCTATTAAAGGGTAGAAGCTGATGAGCAGGAAAGCTCCTGCTACAACCACTGTGCTGGAGTGGCGTAGAGCTGAGAGTGGGGTTGAGCCTTCTATGGCAGGTGAAAGTCAACGGTGCAGGCTGAATTGAGCTGACTTTCCTGCTGCTGCTAAGAGAAAGCTAATTAATAGGTATTGGGGGATAGGGTCAAGAATAAATGTTGAAATTCTCATGTGTTGGAGGACAGGGGGGAATCATGCTATAGCTAAAATAAAGCCAATATCACCAATGCGGTTGTATAGGACTGCCTGGAGAGGTACTGTATAGCGTCTGCTCGGCCATACCATCAGCTGATTAGTAAGATAGACATGATTCCTGCACCTTTCCATCCGATAAAGAGCTGAAAGAGGTTGTTGGTGGTAACCAGAATTAATATTGTGATGAGGAAAACAACTAAGATTTGAAGAACTGATTAATGTTAGGGTCTGAGTTTACATATCATATTGAGAATTCTACAATAAATCAGGTAATGAATAGTGCTACTGGCATAAATATTATGGAGAAGTAGCCTAGTTTGAAGCTTAGTGAGAGTTTGAGTCTGGATCATCATTCAATGTCGGTTTGGGATGATGACTTCTTGGTCTGTGCGTATAAACATTGCTGTCGGATGAGGCTAGTAACGAAGGTGCATGCCATAGACGTCTTTACGTAATTTGGGCATGAACCTTTTCTGCGGGGCTTGGCTAAGGTAATAGTAATCGGTAAGATTAAGGGGATTAGGGCTGTTACCACAGTGGAAGAATACATGTTTGTTACTTTTATTTGGAGTTGCACCAATGTTTTTGGTTTCTAAGATCAACTCTAATCCTTTAAAAGTTGAGAAAGCCATGTTGTTAGGCATGGGGGCATGAGTTAGCAGTTTTTGCATGCTTTCTCAGTACGTAAGCAATTGCAGGTGTCTATTGTCAGATCCACAATCTAATGTTTTGGTTAAACTAGAGCTACAGCATGCAAACCCCATAATAATTTTAGGGTTTAAGGATAATGGGAAGATAAGGCACAAGATGTATAAGTATTAATGTATTTCCTTGTGTAAGGGAAGGTTTAATACTTTCTTTTTGCTTCTTTTTTTTTGAGACGGAGTCTCACTCTGTTGCCCAGGCTGGAGTGCAGTGGCTTGATCTCAGCTCACTGCAACCTCTGCTTCCCAAGTTTAAGCGATTCTCCTGCCTTAGCCTCCCAGATAGCTGGGATTACAGGCATGCGCCGCCATGTCCGGCTAATTTTTTGTATTTCAGTAGAAACGGGGTTTCACCATGTTGGTCAGGCTGGTCTCGAAGTCCCGACCTCAGGTGATCTGCCCACCTCAGCCTCCCAAAGTGCTGGGATTACAGGCGTGAGCCACCTTGTCCAGCCTAATACTGTTAATATAATATGTAAGAGCCAGGCATGGTGGCTCACGCCTGTAATCCCAGCACTTTGGGAGGCCGAGGTGGGTGGATCATGACTTTGGGAGTTCCAGACCAGCCTGGCCAATATGATGAAACACCATCTCTACTAAAAATATAAAAAGTAGCCAGGCGTGGTGGCATGCACCTGTAGTCCCAACTACTTGGGAGGCTGAGGCAGGAGAATTGCTTGAACCAGGGAGTTGTAGGTTGCAGTGAGCTGAGATTGTGCCACTGCACTCCAGCCTGGTGACAGAGTGAGACTCCATCTCAAAAAAAACAAAAGCAAAAACAAAAAACGCTGGGCACGGTGGCTCATGCCTGTAATCCCGGCACTTTGGGAGGCCGAGGTGGGTGGATCACTTGAGATCAGGAGTTTGAGACCAGCTTGACCAACATAGTGAAACCCTATTTCTACTAAAAATACAAAATTAGCTGGGTGTGGTAGCAGGCACCTGTCATCCTAGCTCCTCGGGAGGCTGAGGCAGGAGAATCACTTGAACCCGGGAGGCAGAGGTTTCGGTGAGCCAAGATCGAGCCATTGCACTCCAGCCTGGGCAACACGAGTGAAACTCCGTCTCAAAAAAAAAAAAAAAAGTAAGTTTGTATTATACTGTAACCACCTAGCTTTAGGAGCACTGCTGCACGTACTATAAAGGCTGCAACAGAGCTTCTACATGGGCTTTGGGGAGTCATAGGTGAAGTCTGTATAGAGGTATTTTTACTATGAAAGCTGTGATACATGCTAGTCATATAAGATTATTGGATCAGAAGGCTAATAGCTCTTGGGTAGTGAATATTATTATTAGCATATTTAGTGAACGTGAGGTATTTTGGCTATAAACAAGTGTTACAAGTAGATGAAGGGATCTTACTAGGGTGCAAAATAAGGAGTATGAGCTTGAAGTGGTCGGGTTGGTTGCCTCAGCGGGTGATGATAATTAGGGTAGGAACTAGTGTGGCTTCAAAGAGGCTGTAAAATATAATTAGTTCTGTGGCTGTGAATGCTATGATTTTAAAAGTCTCTAGGGAAATCAATATAGAAATACAGAGCTTTTTTCGTGGGGGTGATTCATTGGACAGGTGATATTGACTTGCTAGAACTGTAAGAGGCAGTAGTCAGGATATTAAGATTAGAAGGGGTGACGTCAGTGGGTCAGAAGAGAAAATTAATGAGAAGTTGGATGAATTATCGTTGAATTGGTTAAAAAATAGTAGGCTGATGAGTAGGCTGTGGATAACCATGTTGATTCAGATTATAGAATTTTTAGAGAATCATGTCATTGGTAATGGTATAATTGTTGGAATAATAATTTTTAGCATTGAAGTAAATTTAGATTTTGTACGTAATCTAGGCCATATGTATTGCAGATTGAAACAAGTAAGGCAAGACCCACTGTGGCTTTGCAGGCAGCAAATACTAGGAGGATGATGGGTATTATGGATGCTTGAGTGAAATAAATGTATGTTTAAAGCTATAAGAGTATTTATGATAACTATTGATAGTATTTTTTTTTTGAGACTAATTCTCACTCTTGTTGCCCAGGCTGGAGTGCAATGGCGCGATCTCGGCTCACTGCAACCTCCGCCTTCCGTGTTCAAGAGATTCTTCTGCCTCAGCCTCCTGAGTAGCTGGGATTACAGGCATTCGCCACCACACCTGGCCAATATTTGTATTTTTAGTAGAGACGGGGTTTTTCCATGTTGGTCAGGTTGGTCTCGAACTCTCGACCTCAGGCAATCCGCCCACCTTGGCCTCCCAAAGTGCTGGGATTACAGGCCAGCTATTGATAGTATTATGCCTTCTAGGCATAATAGGGATGACATTAGGTGGGATCGATAGACTAATATCCCTAGCAGTGATATGGTGTATGCTAATATAATATTGATATAAATGGAGAGCATTTGGTAAACATGGTCTACCACGATCTAGTGAGTGATCTTGAACTCCTGACCTCAAGTGATCTGCCTGCCTTGGACTCCCAAAGTGTTGGGATTACAGGTGTGAGCCACTGCACCTGGCCCTGCATTTTCTCTTTAAATGGGGTGTGGAGGAGATGAGAGCCTTTTGGTTTTCTTTGTCTTTTTGTTTTTGAGACGGTGTTGCACAGGCTGGAGTGCAGTGGCGTGATCTCAGCTCACTGTAACCTCTGCCTCCCAGGTTCAAGCGATTCTCCTGTCTTAGCCTCCTGAGTAGCTGGGATTACAGGCATGCTTCACTACACCCGGCTAGTTTTGTATTTTTAGTAGAGACGGGGTTTCTCCATGTTGGTCAGGCTGGTCACTTACGACCAACATGTCTTATGCCTTAGTCTGGCTTAGTGAAATAATAAGGCAAAGGAAGCAATCAGATATACATTTATCTCACGTGAGTAGAGGAAGACTTTGAGTTCTGCCTGTCCTTCGTCCTCAAGGAATTTCCTTGTGGGCAAATTGTGAGAGGGAGGATATGTAGCTATCTTGTTTGGGAATAGAACGGGAGGCAGGTTTGCCACGGGCAGTTCCCAGCTTGACTTTTCCCTCTGGCTTACTCACTTTGGGGAGATTTCTTTTCCTTTCACAGCCAGAAGCCCCCCGGCCCTCAGAGACCTGATGGCATCATGGGGGAGACAGATCTCGAGTCATCACTTACACAAATGTAAAACTGCAACTGTGACAAGGGCTTCAAAGAAGAGCCTCACAGTGAATAAGAACCTAGAGATAGATTTGACCTCCTCAGAGAGGTCAGAGAAGGCTTGAGTCTTCAGTGATGCTTGAGTCAAGATCTACCAAATAAGTCCAGAGGTGGGGAGAGAGTGCCAGGCAGAGGAAGCTGTGGGTGCAAAGGCCACGTGGCAGCAGGGGAGCATGGCTAGTGAGGTCGGCTTAAATCATGGCCAGCATGGATGGAGCACCAGGTTTTGAAGGGGAGTGAGGTGTGAATACACAACCTAGTGTGTTCAAGGTATCTATTTTTAGATTTGGTGTGAATACACACCAATTGTGGGTGGAACTGCAGCTCATTCTCATTGCAGTCTAGGATTCCATCGCGTGAAGATACCCTAAGTTGCTTATCCAAAAAATACTATCAATAGTTATCATTACTTACTTACTGGAGAGAAAGTGGGGAGTCAGGGCAGGCAGGGCCTGGGCATCTCTGAAGTAAGTGGCTACAATACCAGCATGCGGTTAATGATCATATGTGGGTTTGAACATTTTACAAGTTAGGAAATTATGGATAGCTCAAACGGAATCAAGTTGTGAGGGTTTTCCTAGGAACCAGATGGAATGCAGGATGGTACTAGTGTGTCACTGGTTTGTCCACACCTCTAAAAGCATGAAAAGCATCCTCCACCTCTGCTGCTCTGGGCCTACATCCTGGAGACGGCAGAGCAGTGTGCCACTCAGGAGATGAGACTGGAAGCTGGGAGGTAGAGGGCATCCTCTGATCTGTCATGAAAACGGCCCATGGCAGGGTACGGTGGCTCCCACCTATAATCCCAGTGCTTTGGGAGGCAGAGGTTGGAGGATTGCTTGAGCCCCGAAATTCGAGACTGGCCCAGGCAACGTGGTGAGACCCTGTCTCTACAAAAAAAAAATTTTTTTAAATAAAAATAATTAGCCTGGAATGGTGGCATGCACCTGTAGTCTCCGCTACTCAGGAGGCTAAGGCTTGAGGATCGCTTGAGACCAGGAGCTCGAGGCTGCAGTGAGCTGTGATGGCACCACTGCACTCTGGCCTGCATAACAGACCAAGGTCCCATCTCAAGAAAAAAACAAAAAACAAAAAAAAGCCCGCCCATGATCTGGTGTCTTATCCCTGGAAGGGCTGAGGAGATGTATGTGTGAATAATTCTGTCTAACGCATTGCCATCATCCATGTGTTACATGGATGTGTTACATGGATGTGTTACAGGACAGGGGTCCCGATCCAGACCCTAAGAGAGGGTTACATGGATGTGTTACATGGATGTGTTACAGGACAGGGGTCCTGATCCAGACCCTAAGAGAGGGTTACATGGATGTGTTACATGGATGTGTTACAGGACAGGGGTCCCGATCCAGACCCTAAGAGAGGGTTACATGGATGTGTTACAGGACAGGGGTCCCGATCCAGACCCTAAGAGAGGGTTCTTGGATCTCATGCAAGAGAGAATTCAGGGCTAGTCCACAGTGCAAAGTGTAAGCAAGTTAATTAAGAAAGTAAAGGAATAAAAGAATGGCTCCTCCATAGACAGAGCAGCCCCGAGGGCTGCTGGCTGCCCATTTTTATGGTTATTTCTGGATATGCTAAACAAGGGGTGGATTATTCATGTCTCCCCCTTTTCAGACCTTATAGGGTAACTTCCTGACATTGCCATGGCATTTGTAAACTGTCATGGCGCCGATGGGAGTGTAGCAGTGAGGATGACCAGAGGTCACTCTTGTGGCCATCTTGGTTTTGGTAGGATTTAGCCACCTTCTTTACTGCAACCTGTTTTTATCAGCAAGGTCTTTATGATCTGTATTTTGTGCTGACCTCCTATCTCATCTTGTGACTTAGAATGCCATCAACATCTGGGAATACAGCCCAGTAGGTTTCAGCCTCATTTTACCCAGCCCTATTCAAGGTGGAGCTGTTTTGGTCCACATGCCTCTGACATCAGATCAAATGTTGCTTGTTATCATCACTCTATTTTCATCTCAAATCTGAAGAGTCACCAGAACAAACTTCCTTCTGCCCTTTGGTTTGCTCCCTCCCCTGGCTCCCCAGCAGCAGGAGGCTGCTGACAATTCAGGTTTGTGGTTGAATTCCATGGGGATTGGAGCTCAGGATCAGAGGCAAGCCCTTTTGACTCACGTCAGGGAGTCCCAGCGTGAAGCTGCTCTGTGATCACCCTGGAACTCAACATGTCAGAGCTGCCACAGGGTGATGGCAGAGGCTACTTGGTAGCTGAGAACAAGGGAGACACCCTGAGAGATGCTCAGAAACAATCCAAGGTTCAGAAGCACGGCCAGAGCCCCAGAAATGTGAGCCGAGTGGAAGGAGCAAGGCGTGGCCCCAGTGTGTTAATACTGGAGCGTATTAATACAGAAGCAAGGTATTCTGGCCCCAGTGTATTAATACGTATGGGCGGGGCGACCTGGGTGGCTGAGCTTGCATTCAGAGGTGTCAAGGAAGAGCCCCCTGGGGCCTGTGCTGCAGCTCCCTCCCCCAACAATGGTGTCTGATGACAGGGTTTTGCAGTGGGCCATCTCCTCCCTCCATTCCTGATGGTCAGAAAAGGCAGGAGAGCCTGAGAGGACATCATCTCTATCATCAAGTGGGAACTCCCAATGGGATTCCTCATTGTTTTCTCAAAAGACACAAATTCCACAGCATTTGCATATCCTGTTCACAGGGACCCATTTGCATGGTGCTGACTGCCTATTCTCCATCCAGATAGCTGAGGATCGTATTCTGTATTTCAAAATGACGTCAAGCATGCTCTTCAAATGCCCCACTAATGATGTTAATTGTCATTAATGTACTGTTAATCATATTTAAAGAGGAATACAAAGTTGAGCAAAGTGCCAAAAAAGAAAGAAAAAACCAGTAGGATTCTTGATTGCTAGTCACAAAACCCAACTTTTTATTGAAGTATAGCATATACATAGAAAAGTGCCCAAATCAGAAGTATACAGCTCCAAGAATGTTCCCAAACGGAACGCACCCAGGGGAACTGGCAACCGGCTCAAGAAACAGAACATCCCAGAAGCACCCCTCAGGCCCCCTTCTGGTTAC
Organism: Ateles fusciceps; assembly: GCA_036589455.1. Lineage (NCBI taxonomy): Eukaryota > Metazoa > Chordata > Mammalia > Primates > Atelidae > Ateles > Ateles fusciceps. The sequence continues at coordinate 6,002,851 of JAZHEH010002229.1, forward strand.
TATCCTCTTAGGATACTGATCTCTTCTTGCAACCGCATGGATGAGTTTTGCTGCGTTTTGTACTTTATGTAAATGGAATCCTACGGTGCATTTTTGCCTTCTCTTGTACAACACCAGGGTGGTGAATACACAACAAATTGTGGTGGAGCTGCAGCTCATTCTCATTGCAGTCTAGGATTCCATCGTGTGAAGATAAATCCTAAGTTGCTTATCGAGCCAACATGGGCATTTGGGTGCTTTCCAGTTTTGGGTTATTATGAAGAGTGCTTCTGTGAACATTTAGAGCGTTTTTCTGGATGAATACGTGTACACATTTCTGTTGGGTATACACCTAGGGGTGGAATTGTTAGGTCATATATATTTACATCCAACTCAGCCTATTTCATAAAAGAATAAGGAATGTAGTGGATGGAGCTTGCTGGCTCAAGGAATTGACAGAAAACTAGAAGGGAGATCCGTAGGAAGATAGGTGGAGGCGGAGACAGCTCAGCGAGTCCAAGGAGTGGAGGCATTCCCAGGACCCTGCCATCCCTGGACGTTGCTACCAGCGGACACACCATCTCTGCAGCCTGCCAGCCTTAGACTCCTGCCTTACTGGATGACTACCAACCTCAGACCACGGTGGCTTCCTTGAAATGAGTCTCAGCATTCTTTCATTTGTGTGTCACATTCTCCAGGCTCACAGCCCCAAGCAGGGGTCCAGGTAGCCCACCCCAGGTCACTGACCACTTCCCCACTGGTATGGGGCTGGAAGCGGGGTGCACCTGAGAGACAGGGAATACCTCCCTTCTTCAGCTTCCACGGTGCGTACTGCACACCACTCAGTTTACATCTAAGGCATGATATCCCTGCTATAGGAAGTCAAGCTGAAAACATAGAAATGACAAGTGTCCGCACAGCTGCACTCCACAATGCAAGCAGGCTTTATTCCATTCATCTTCCACTGACTCTCAGAGCGGGGGAGGTCAGTCACATGTCTGTGGCTCTCACAGCTCATGTGCAGAAACCTGCATCTAAGAACAGGGAGCTAGGCCAGGCATGGTGGCTCACGCCTGTAATCCCAGCACTTCGGGAGGCAGAGGCGGGCAGATCACTTGAGGTCAGGGGTTCAAGACCAGCATGGTCAGCATGGCGAAACTCCATCTCTACTAAAAATACAAAAATTAGCCGGGCATGGTGGTGGGCACCTGTAATCCCAGCTCCTTGGGAGGCTGAGGCAGGAGAAATCGCTTGAACCTGGGAAGCGGAGGTTGCAGTGAGCCGAGATCGTGCCACTGCACTCCAGCCTGGGCGACAGAGCAAAACTCCATCTCAAAAACAAAAACAAAAAAAAAGAAGAGGGAGCTGGGTTCAGGATCACTCTAGGAAGGGTGACCCACCCCAAATGCCATAGGTTTGGAAGAAAGAGGTGCAGTAAAAGGGCAGAAAAGCATCTCATAGGGGAAGGTAAGGAAGAGAGGAGGAAAAGGAAAAGGGAGGCTGAATCTGGAGGGATGGGACATGTAAAAACAGTGGGGAGAAGGTTTGGTGGAAGAGGACAGCGGCGTGTTTTTCTTGACCTGACTTTGGCGCGCTCTGTGCTGCCCCACTTTCTGGGCTTCTCTCATGTGCTTTTACGACTTGGGCTTTGCTTCATCGGGTTAATGGTGTTGATGTGAACCACGGAATAAAGAGATCCTGCTCATAAACTGCACTATCAAAGGATCTGAGGTCTTAGCATCACATCCATCGTACAGTTCTGCTCTAGTTTGAGCACACGGCATCTTAACAACACTGGTATTATCAGTGAGCTGAAAATGAAACTAAAAATGGGTTTTAACAAAAGAAGCAAGGAATAAAAATGTCCTAAATCCATTTACGAGGGCAGCAAGTCATTAATTGATCTGGAAATTATATTTGCCTCTTTGCAGGCAATTTTATATTATTTATCCAACGGAACCATGCTCTCTTTGAAGTCATACATTCTTCCCTATATTATCCCACGGCGTTTAGTACATTTATTTGTTTTAAATGATAATCAGAGCTTTCATCTATGTAGCATCTCTCTGTTTCCTCCCAGACAGAAAGGCAGGATAATTTGCAGGGTGGAACATTTCAGGCACACAATGGCCTGCCCTATATCATACAGCAAGTCTCTGTCAGAACTAGGGAGAGAGACAGTTTCCAAATAAACAGAATAGAACAAACTTAGACAAAGAGCTCTCTGCTCCCACGGTGTATTCTCTTCTTCATCAGGGGTCGTATGCGTTTGGATTAGGTAGGGCCTTCAGGTTGATCTCAGACAATCCAAGAGCTAATTCATTCATGTCTAGCCTTTCCCTGGGGCATCCATGAATCACCTTCCTTAAACTGCCAGAATATGGCTTCCTTCTGGTGAACGGAAGTGTGCCATGGGTTGCTGCAACAAAGATGTGGGGACCGGGGTTGGTGCAACAAAGGTGTTTGCTTCATGGTGTGCAGTTAAGATTGATTGTGGGTCTCCCTACCTGCAAACAGGTAGACCTGGAAGGTAGCACAGTTCAGGGGGCTAAGGGAACTCTGGGGCCAGACTGCCTGCCCTCAAATCCCAGTTTTCCTGCTTACAATCTGTAACCTTGGGCAAACTACAGAAATGCTTTGTGCCTCAGTTTCCCCTCACTCTAAATGAGGCCTATGGCCAGGTGCGGTGGCTCACGCCTGGAATCCCAACACTTTGGGAGGCCAAGGTGGGCAGATCACTTGAGGCCAGGAGTTCGAGACTAACCTGGCCAACATGGAGAAACCCCATCTCTACTAAAAATACAAAAATGAGCCAGGCATGCTGGCGCATCCCTGTCATCCCAGCTACCAGGGAGGCTGAGACATGAGAATCACTTGAACCTGGGAGGTGGAGGTTGCTGTGAGTTGAGATTGTGCCTGGGCGACAGAGCAAGACTCTGTCTCAAAAAGATGAATAAGTAAAGTAAATAGACATACACTTATGGTATTTATTGTTGGAAGATTAAGTACCTTAACGCACAGCAATGCTCAGATGACTGGGAAGCCCACAGGGGGCTGCTGTCACCATGACTCGCTCCTGCAGGGGAGGGGGCTGCCCTAGTAAAATCCCAACAGGCCCAGTGCTGTGTCCAGAACTGGTCCTTATATTAATGCAGCCCATGCTGGAACTACTGAGTAGGAGCCAAAAAGAGGAGGGAGCAAGGAGAGGTGGCATTTGGAGAGGGGGAGACTGCGTGCACAGGTCTGCTCCAGCAGGTCGGCGGCATGGTGCACTTTCACAGTCAAGTTGGCTTCGCTGTCCGCCCCACCATCCACCTTTATAGAAGGACCACTCCACACCCGATGGGAAACAAGGGACATCCACCGGGCTCTGGGCACCATGGCCCTGGGAGGACACGCTAAGAAAACCATTCCAGGCTGGGCACAGTGGATTACGGCTGTGATCCCAGGCTATGCGGGGAGGCTGAGGAAGGAGAATCGCTTGAACCTGGGAGGCATAGGTTGCAGTGAGCCGAGATTGCGCCATTGCACTCCAGCCTGGGCAACAAGAGTGAAATTCCGTCTCAAAAGAAAAAAAAGAAAAGAAAACCATTCCAATCCTGTGAGTTGTGGTCTTTTTACTAGGATGAAGGAAAACAGGGAATTGAGAACTTCCACAGCTGCTTTCTCCAGGAAAGGAGATAAAAACTTCATACATATCAGTTGGTTAAAATGCTCTAATTTGATACTGAATATTGTAAATAAGGGATATTTAGGCATAGTTTTTTTTTAAATAAGTTATCCACTGAAATGTATTAATGTGATATAAACTTGGGAATTGATGTTTAAAAATTTTAAACTCTTAAGTCCAGACTTATTTTTACATGGCACATTTGTTATTTGGCTATAAAAGTGTTAATTTTCTTTCCCAAGAATGAAAATAACATGAAAATGAAAAAAAGAAAAAATGAAATTGAATGCCACGAAGAAAACAGAAGAAAACACAAGACAAGCCCCGGCCACCCTTGGCTAGGCAGGGATGGGTGTGGGTCTCGCTCCCTAAGGCTTAGAGCATGCATGGTCTCTACAGGGGACTTTGAAGGTCAGAAAAGGAGGCGTTTTCATCACCAACAGGGTTAGAGAATGGTACAAAAGAACTTCTTCTCGCGAAAGGGGTTTTCTGATGCAGGCACTGGGATGATGAGAGGGTCTTCTCGCACGTGAGCTTCACAGTATGCCAGGAGGTCCGCAGCTGCCTGGGAGACCTGTGAGGACACAGAGCATAGGCGCTGCGTTAAAGGCCCCTTCACAGAGTGGGTCCAGGGGAAGAGGCGTCCACGTAGAGAGGGGACAAGCACTAGGATAGGCTGTATTGTGTGCATAGCCTACGACAAGGTCATGCCCAGGCTGGAGGGAGGGTTTGTGCAAACCCAGGAGACTGGTTCGAAGGGTGCCTACAAGCAAGGGAGGCTGCCCTTGTATGGCAGGTCAGCATGGAGACAGGACTGAGGGCCAGCAGGAAGGCCCAGACAGCCTTGCTGCACTCTCCAGTAGGTGAGGAGTGGACGCTCAGCACAGCAGTCTCACGATGACTTTGCCAAACCATTTCTGGAAGAATAAAGCAGAAGGCAGCCCCTGGCCAAGCCAGTGTGATCATATCTATTATTATTTGTGGAAATAAAAAAGTTCCTCTTTAAAGTTGCCTTCTTGTTAAAGAATAAATCATAAGTGTGCTAATAACTCTTTGTTAAGCCCTATCCTATGTAGCTGTTAGACATGCCATGCTTATGGGCACATAGTATATTCTACGTCCTTGTATTTTAACCAAGATATCTGTGCTGGACGTGCTCACAGGCTTGTCCCAGCTCTCCATTGCTTTTATCTGTTTAGAAAAGTTTAAAGTTGTTAGCCAATTGGGTTTTAGTTTAGATTGTGAGGTCTGGTTCCAGCCAACGGAGATCAGACACAGCAGTAAGGACAACCCCAAATGCGTAAGGAATAAACATATCTGCTTTCCTTTGTTCATTGTACTCTCGTGGCAAGATGGCTAGTGAGGGTACCCTTCCTGCAGTCCAGGAAGTAAAACTTGCATTGCTGAAAGATCCTTTGTCTCAGCATCTATTTCCAACATTATTATTAGTTGTTTTATTGCAACACACTCTTGTGACCCACACAGAGAGACACTTCATCCTCTTCAACAGAACTCATATTTAGCTATGTTTTAGAAGCACACATGTTTTATTTTTATTTATTTATTTTTTGAGGCAGAGTCTTGCTCTGTTGCCCAGGCTACAGTGGAGTGGCGCGATCTCTGCTCACTGCAACCTCCATCTTCTGGGTTCAAGTGATTCTTCTGCCTCAGCCTCCCGAGTAGCTGGGATTATAGGTACCCACCATGCCCAGCCAAGTTTTATATTTTTAGTGGAGATGGGGTTTCACCATGTTGGCCAGGCTGGTTTCAAACTCCTGACCTCAGTTGATCCGCCTGCCTCAGTCTCCCAAAGTGTTGGGATTACAGGCATGAGCCACTGTGCCCAGCCGGCACACAAGTTTTAACTTGGGGTGGCCACTCCCTTGCTGAGAGAGGTGCTCCTGACCAGAAAGTTCTTTCCCCTCCATTTCTTTCCAGGCTTTTTTTTTTTTTTAATTCAGACAGTCTTGCTCTGTCGCTAGGCGCCAGGCTAGAGTGCAGCGGCATGACCTTGGCTCACTGCAACCTCCGCCTCCCAGGTTCAAGCAATTCTCCTGCCTCAGCCTCCGAAGTAGCTGGGACTACAGGCACGCACCATCACGCCCAGCTAATTTTTGTTATTTTAGTAGATCTGAAGCCTGCTAGCACATTGCAGTTGTGCATCAAACTGTCCCCAAGCTCAAGTTCAGAGGAAGAGATGGGTGGGAGAGGGCGGGGTGTGGACGAGCATTCGCTAAGAGGGAGAGGAAGTTCCCAGCTCATTTTGTTCATGGTCTGGGTCATGTGCTTGGCAAATACACGGCCTGTGCATTAACTCATCCTGCCAATTAGGCTGTTCTGCCTGCGAGTGTTTATTAGAGGATTACAGGCAGGAGTGAGTACATAGCAGTCAAATGAAATCCTTCTAGTACATTCAATGTCTAAATCTTCTCCAGAATGATAAAAAATGTTCCACAGATGAAGAAAAAAATGTTTAGAAGCCTCCAGCTACACAGGCCATACACATTCCCTTCTGAGTTTTAAAAACGGGCTCATCTTTCAACATTTTACAACATTTTCTGATTTTCAGCCCAGACTTTAGCAATGACTACAAATAATCCTAGCAGAGATATACAATGAATCAACTAAACACATCACTCACATAAGCCAACTTGAAGTTGAGCAGATGAGTCAGTCTAGATACTGACAAAGCCTACATTTGTTAGGAACGTGGCATGCAGGAATGAATTCCTGTGAACATCAGCCTTCTGGTTCTACCCTGCCCCTAAGCTAGCTGTGTGACCTTGGGTAAGCAGCTCAACCTTTCTGAGCTTCACGTCCCTCATTTGTAAAATTCAGGAGCATTAGAGAGCTCTAAGATGTCATTTGCTCTAAAAAGGCTATGATTCTACCTTTAATAGCATCATGGTTGGTATTTAAGATCCTAAAAGTGTGTATGTTGAGTTGAATGGGAGTGTTTGAAGTTTGCAGTGGTTTACAGAATGCCCATATAGGAATTTGGGTGAGGCCTAGGGCAAAACTGAGCCTGTGGGGGGCCTGTGAAGCCATCATGAGGAGCCAGAGCACAAGCTTAGGGAAACAGACTCTGAGGCCCAGAGGGCTGCGATGGAAACACAAGTGAATGGAATCACATGGTGAGTGCTGCAGCTCAGGGCCATTGGGCCCAGGAGATTGAGGCCTCCCCTTGCTGCCACCTTCTAAGGAAAGCTGAGTCCCTTCTCCAGTTGCTGGAGTCATGACCTCCTTAGTTTCCACTCCTGGCTTCTCATCATGCCCAGAGATGCAGAAACTGCTGGGGTCTGGGGTCTTCCTCCTGGCCACCATGTTAGGATAGCCACTAAATTCATTCAGTGGCCCTCTCTGGCAACCCTGGGCAGTGGTCTTCACTGCTGCTCGGGCAACGCACACAAGGGCTGCAATGCTGGAACAACCACCTTCCTCCTCTAGGAGCCACTGTCCTCTTGGGTTTGGTAGGACTGGGCCCCCTGATTCCAGTGAGCCCTTCCAGGAGCTCCATTTAAGAATGGCTTGCCCAGGTGCAGTGGCTCATGCCTGTAATCCCAGCACTTTGGGAGGCCAAGGTGGGTGGATAGCCTGAGGTCAGGAGTTCGACATCAGCCTGGCCAACATGGTGAAACACCATCTTTACTAAAAATACAAAAAATTAGCCAGGCGTGGTGGCACATGCCTGTAATCCTAGCCACTTAGGAGGCTGAGGCAGGAGAATCACTGGAACCCGGGATTTCAAGCAGTGAGCTGAGATTGTGCCACTGCACTCCAGCCTGGGCAACAAGAGTGAAACTGCATCTCAAAAAAAAAAAAGAGAATGTCTCGTCTGACTATCATGCCTCTCCAGTTTTCTAGTTTTCACTTTTCCCAGATACTTCATTTTTTTTGGACATGCTCCAGTTTCATCTGAATTCTCTATAAGCCTCGTTATATCATTCAGGAAGGAAGTATTCACTATCTACCCTTTAGCTAATTCAGAGGATGCGAGGGAAAGAACAGGCAAGAGTTTTGCTTTCTAGAAGATCTCATTGTGATCTCAAACATGATGAAGTCATTATAATAATCTATGTGTGCTGAAATGTCACAAAAGCACGCTTGCACGCCACTGTGGATCCATGGTAAGAGGCAAGGAGACAGGGGCGTCTGACAACCTGTCCAGTCCAACACAGTCGTGGACACCTTGGTGAATCTGCCCTCTTTCTCCAGAGGGCAATCGCTGGACTTCTGGGCCCAGAAACACGATTTCCTGGCACATTCAGAATAGGTCATCTATTGTGGCCAACCCATATTAAACAAGGCAGCTGCATAAAACAGTAATACAAATAGTAGCTAACATTTACGTTTACTGAGTGCTTCTCAGGTGCCAGCACTGTGCTAAATGCATCTGATGTACTATTTCATTTAATTCTTCTATAAGTACGATTCTAGCCTGGGCAACAAAGCAAGACTCTACCACAAAATGAAAAATTAGCCAGGCATACTGGTGCACACCTGTGGTCCCAGTTGCTCAGGATGCTGAGGCAGGGACACGGCCTTGAGTCTGGGAGTTCAAGGCTACAGTGAGCTGTGATTGCACCACTGTACTCCAGCCTGGGTAGCAGAGCAAGACCCTGTCTCTCTAAAAATAAAGTACAATTCTTATTTATTTATTTATAATTGACAAATAAAAATGGAATATATTTATGGTATACAATGTGATGTTTTAATACATGTATACATTATAGAATGGCTAAATCAAGCTGACACATCCATTACCTCACATACTTTTTTTTGTGGTAAAAACATGTAAAATTTACTCTTTTAGCAATTTTCTTTTTTTGAAAATGGGGTCTCACTCTGTCTTCAAGCTGGAGTGCAGTGGGGCGATCTCAGCTCACTGCAACCTCTGCCTCCTGGGTTCAAGCAGTTTTCCTCCCTCAACCTCCTGAGTAGCTGGGATCACAGGCTCTTTCCACCATGCTGGCTAACTTTTTTTATTTTTGGTAGAGATGGGGTTTCACCGTGTTGGCTAGGCTGGTCTTGAACTCCTGACCTCAGGTGATCCACCCATCTTGGCCTCCCAAAGTGCTAGGATTACAGGTATGAGCCACTGTGTCTGGCAAGCAATTTTCAAGTATACATTATAAGCACTATTCTTAACGCCACTTTACAGATGAGGAAACTGAGGTACAAAGGTTAAGAAGGTCACCCATCTATTAAGAGAAGAAGCCAGGGCCGGGCGTGGTGGCTCATGCCTGTAATCCCAGCACTTTGGGAGGCCAACGTGGGCAGATCACAAGGTCAGGAGATCAAGACCATCCTGGTAAAACCCTGTCTCTACTAAAAATACAAAAATTAGCTTGGCGTGGTGGCACGTGCCTGTAATCCCAGCTACTCGGGAGGCTGAGGCAGGAGAATCACTTGAACCAGGGAGTCGGAGATTGCAGTGAGCCAAGATCACACCACTGCACTCCAGCCTGGCGACAGAACAACACTCTGTCTCAAAAAAAAAAAAAAAAAAAAAAGAGAGGAAGCCAGAATTTGAAGCTAAGTTATACTATACTACAGCCATCCCCAACCTTTTTGGCACCAGGGACTGGTTTCATGGGAGAGTTTTTCCACGAACTGGAGGTGTGGGGGATGGTTTCAGGATGATTCAAGTGCATTACATTTGTTGTGTACTCTATTTCTATTATTATTACATTGTAATATAGAATGAAATAATTATATGCCATTCACCATAATGCAGAATCAATGGGAGGCCTGAGCTTGTTTTCCTGTAACTAGATGGTCCCGTTTGGGACAGAATCTATACTCGATACAGAATCTATTATCTACACTCTATATAGAATCTATACTTAGCCGCTATACTACAGCAGCTGCTTTGTTGATTGACGATGAGAACCGTAATTCTCAAGTCGTCTGGAACATTCTCACCTGCCCAGCCAGTGCACAAGAGGAGAGATCCTTGTGGACCAACTACCTGGGAGGTCACAGGACCAGAAGAAGGAGTGTCTCCCACCTAGAACATCTTAGGTCATTTCATTTAACCTAGAGACAGGAAGTGTCCTCAGCTGGGACTCCCCCCTCTCCCTCGGCCTTGAGAATTGTGGGATGGACACGGCTACTGTGGTCTCCAAGACTCTCCTTCCTCTAGGCTGTGACCCGTCAACCCCCTTCTGCCTACACATACAATCCAGCTAGTCAGAAGTTGGCTGGCTAAACTGTCGTGACAGCTTTCTTCTCCTTGATCAGTTTACCTGTCCACATGGTTATCAACATCCATCATGGTCTGATTTGACTCTTTTAATTCTCTGGGAGCAACCTCAAGGGGTTGCCTCACTGGGGAAGCTGCACTATTAACCAGTACATCATGGCCACGCATTAAAGGAGTGGGCTCGGCAGGGCGCGGTGGCTCACGCCTGTAATCTCAGCACTTCGGGAGGCCAAAGTGGGTGGATCACGAGGTCAGGAGTTCAAGACCAGCCTGGCCAACATGGTGAAACCCTTTCTCTACTAAAAATACAAATACAAAAATTAGCTGGGCCATGGTGGTGGGCACCTGTAATCCCAGCTACTCAGAAGGCTGAGGCAGAAGAATCACTTGAATCTGGGAAGTTGCAGTGAGCCAAGATCATGCTACTGCACTCCAGCCTGGGCAACAGAGTGAGACTCCATCTCAAAAAAAAAAAAAAGGAGTGGGCTCAAAAAATGTTGGGGCTTTGGGGGGACAGCTCAGTACAGGAGAGGTCAGGTTGGGCCCGTGTTCCGCCCTTACAGCTCAGTGGCTGCAACACCTAACAATTATGCTGTTCATGGTCTGGCCTGGCCAGGTCTAAGCAGGTCTAATCTAGGAATTTTTCTATCACCTCCCAAAGATGATACTGTACTTGATGCCACAATTTTTCTTGCAGGAAAATGAGCTGTTCTCAGATTGCCTCCTTTTGTTGCTTTAAGATCACAGTTGTGTTTGCTTAGTTATAACTACACTCCTCTGGCTTGCTGAGTCCTGTCTGCACCCAGACAACAGGAAGCACACACAATGAAGCCAGTATTAGTGCCAAGCAAGAGGTGCTCAGCTGAAGACCGAATGTGTGGATCTGGGTTGGTTCCATGCAATATTAATTTCCTAGGTGCACTCAGAATTACTGAAATGTAACTCTGTGAAGAACAGCCCACTTGTGCACACGCAGGTGTGTCTAATAGAGTATAAGTCATCTTACAGCAAAATAGTCACCCCCTCTTTTCATATAGTGTCCAAAGTCCTATATAATCTGTATAACCAAAGTATCTTGCTTGGGTAACCCCTGAACTTTATTATAAGGTTGATCTAAAAAGATAAATATAGGTAATGACTGTCTTAATGAGCCTGACACATGAAAGGTGGCGTCCCAACAAATAGCTCAGTATCCAGGTATTAATTAATGTAAGCTTCCTCCCTCCGCTGAGAGGGAGAGTGTTGGTAATCAGCCCTAGATTGATGTTTATGGTGGGAGGTTTCCTTCAACACGTACCAAATAGGGGTTGCAGACGCCGCCAGATCCCATTAAACATCTAACATCTGGTAGAAAATTGGAAATTCCTTTACTGTGTATGCTTTCTCATCAAGCCTGAATTCGGCTTTCCCTCAAGTTCGCTGTGATGAAATGTCTGGAGCATCTCTGTGCCTCCCCGTCTTAGTATTGAACTGTCAGAGTTACAAGATAACAGATGTTGAAAAGAATCGGTAGCCTGGGAACAACTGTGGAATTTTACCATTACATTTCAGAGTAAAAGAGGTGATTAAAACAGCCCAAGTTAGCACATAATCCTGTTAGTTGCACTATAATTACAAGCTTCAATGATGGGAGAAACGCCGCAATTACTATAGTCACATTCCATTACAAGATAGATGACATAATTATTATTCTGTCTGTGACAGAATAATATCCTTTCCATCTGAAGTATGGAGACCCACACCTATTTCTAAGCAATCTTGGTCTATTTCACAGTACTACTGGGAATCAATTAAAAGCATCTTTTTTGGCTTTGTCTGTTTCTCCTTCTACTCCAAGAAAACAAAGTAAGATTACAGTTAATGGCACAGCCAGGTTGCAGCCAGCATGGTGTAACGGTCTATTTTACAAGGTCAAATTTGGTGTACACTCCTCTAGAAGACATCATGTACTGATTATCCTCAGCGGGATCCTCGGGACATTACAGGTATATACCTGCCCTCTAAATTCTCAGCAAGCACTGCAGGGAGAATTCTTGTGCTTTTTCTTTTTTCTCCTAACATTGGGAAGCATTTGAGACCCATACACCAGGTCCTAAGGGCAATCTCTAGATACTGTCTTACTTTTTTTTTTTTTTTTTGAGACAGAGTCTCCCTCTGTTGCCTAGGCTGGAGTGCAGTGGCACCATCTTAGCTCACTGCAGCCTCCACCTCCTGAGTTCAAGCAATTCTCCTGCCTCAGCCTCCTGAGTAGCTAGGACTACAGGCACACACCACCATGCCTGGCTAATTTTTTGTATTTTTACTAGAGGTAGGTTTCACCAAATTGGTCAGGCTGGTCTCGAACTCCTGAGCTTAGGCAATCTACCCACCTGGGCCTCCCAAAGTGCTAGGATTACAGGCGTGAGCCACTGCGCCTGGCTAAATATCTTCACATTATGGCTTTCAGTGGATCCCAGTAACTACTTTGTACTGTTCCCGGTCAATACGGGCAATTCTCACTTGTTGGTGAATGGCCTGTGTAGGGAGAGGCTTCTACCCAGTGGGTGGGTCCTAGGCCACAGACAACATCAAGCTGAGAGTGGGTTAGGTTATACCTGAAAGTGAAAACCAGAGAGCAGAGAGTGGGCAATATATATGAATAAAAGAATAATTCAATAGAGTCTGTCTTTGAATCCTTAAGTCAAACGTTCACAATAGTGGACTAGCCACTGTTAACTACCTTCAGCATCGGCTTCTCCGCATCAAAAGTTGATTGCACATTGGGGGCTAAATCTAAGATGCTTCAGGAGATTTTACAATATCACCAATTAACTTAAGTAAGCGTAGTTCTGACATGGCCTTCAGCACAGGAAGAGCAAAGCCCTCACTTGTTTAGAATGTGATTGACCTAGATCCACCCTGGACCTTGATTTCATCAAGGCCTTTCGACAGGTCAGTGTTTGTCCCCTCTGACTGTCTCTCAGTTTTGATATTCTCCAAATTTCCAAAAAGAAAGCCATAATTCCATCATTTGCAAGTTTACCATCCTGGACAAGATGGACACTCCAGGCACTCAGCTTTCACTCCTACAAATGAGAATGGCAACACCTGCGGGTTTGTGGCTAAAGAGATGCCGCTGTACATTGCTGTGGTTTGAAAGTGTTGTCTCTCAAAAGCATGTTCTGGAAACAATGCAACCATGTTAGGAGGTGAGGCCTAATGAGAAGTTACTAGGTGATAGAGCTCCGTCCTCATGAATGGATTAATGCTGTTAACATGGGAATGGACTCCTTATAAAAGGATGGGTTTGGCCCCTTTTGCCCCTCTCTGCCTCTCTTCTTGCTCTTCCGCCATCTGCCATGGGGTAACACAGAAGTAGCCCCTCACCAGATGCAACCCCTTCCCAGCCCCCAGAACTATGAGGTAATAAATTTCTGTGCATCATAAATTACCTAGTCTGTGGTATTCTGTTACAGCAGCACAAGCTAATTAAAACGTAAGTAGTGTTCTCTTTTATGTCTATAATTTATTTTGAGTTAGTTTTTATAAAATGTAAAAGGTCTGTGTCTAGATTCATTTTTTGCATGTGATTGTTAAGTTGTTCTTGTGCTGTTTGTTGAAAAGACTATCTTTCCCTCATGGTATTGGCTTTGCACCTTTGTCAAAGATCAGTTGGCTATATATTTTTTCTTTTATTTTTGTTTCTTTGTATGTGAAAAGGAAGGAACAGTTGGCTATATTTTTATGGGTCTATTTCTGGGCTCTCTAGTCTGTTCCACTGATCTGCATGTCTATTCTTTCGACAATATCACATTGTCTTAATTACTGTAGTTTTATAGTAAGTCTTTCGGTCAGGTAGCGTCGGTCCTACAACTTTGTTTTTCTCCTTCAGTATTTTATTGGCTATTTTGGGTCTTTTGCCTTTCTATATAAACTTTAAAATTATTTTGTCAATATCCACAAGACAAAAGTTGCTGGGACTGTGGGTCCAGGTGCAGTAGCTCATGCCTGTAATCCCAGCACTTTGGGAGGTTGAGGCAGGTGGATCACTTGAGGTCAGGAGTTCAAGACCAGCATGGCCAATATGGTGAAACCCATCTCTACCAATAATACAAAACTTAGCTGGGCGTGGTGGCATGTGCCTATAATCCCAACTACTCAGGAGGCTGAAGCAGCAGAATTGCTTGAACCTGGGAGGCGGAGGTTGCAGTGAGCCAAGATCGCACCACTGCACTCCAGCCTGGGCAACAGTGAGAGGAAAGGAGAGAGAGATTGAGAGATAGAGAGAGAGAGAGAAAGAAGAGAAGAGAAGAGAGAGAGAGAAAGAAAGAAAAAGAAAAAGAAGAAAAGGAAAGAAAGAAAGAAAATTTGTTGGGATTTTGATTGGGATCACATTGACTCTACAGATTGAATTGAGAAAAACTGCTTTTTAACTATATCGAGTCTTCTTATCCATGAGCATGGACTATCTCTCCATTTATTTAGATCTTTCATTTCTTTCCTCAGAGTTTTGTAATTTTCCTCATATATATCTTGTGCATACTGAATATATCCGGTATATTTTTGCCCATCCTTTTACATTCAACCTGAGTCACTTTATTTTAGGTCTATGTCTAATGCAAAATATATTCTTTCTAAAGGTTAAATCTGAGAATCTAAATTAGTTTTCCCACTTAACAGTTATTATTAAGATAGACATATCTAGTATTGTTCCTGTTTTATTTTGCTTTTTGAAACTTTTACATTCTTTTTTGCTTTCTAGTTTATGTTCCATGGTCTTTATTTCTTGTCCTCCAGAAATTAAGAAGTATAGGCTGGGCACAATGGCTCATGCCTGTAATCCCAGCACTTCAGGAGGCCAAGCTAGGTGAATCACCTGAGGTCAGGAGTTTGAGACCAGCCTGGCCAAATAGCGAAATCCCATCTCTACCAAAAATACAAAAATTAGCTGGGCATGGTGGTGCTTACCTGGGATTGCTTGAACCCAGGAGGCAGAGATTGGAGTGGGCAGAGATTGCTCTACTGCATTCCAGCCTGGGCAACAGAGTGAGACTCTGTCTTAAATAAAAGCATTTTATCTTTATAGCCTTAATATGTTTATAATGTTAATTAATTTCAGAAATGAAGTTATATTTATTGACTCACACCTATGAAATATGAGGAAATTGGCTACACTGATCATGCATGTTTTCTTCCAGCAACTGAACCTCTTCTCTGGTTGGAGGAATTATCTACTTTATAAGTCCTACTGTGGGGAAACAATTATTTCTCTTAATAGATCTGAAAATGTTAAATACTCACCTTCCCAGAATCTCTTGCAACTTGGCACATGTGACTTTGTTTCTGTCTATCTGACATACATGTGGCAGACTCTGATGGAAGATCTGAGAGGGAAGACATTAGGAGCTTTTGTTCTGGTGGCAGTGGCAGTAGCCCTGGCTAGAAGGTTGAGTTCCTGGCTCAGAGTGACAGTGGTTCAAACTGTAACATGTAGTGCGGGGTGGTGACTGCAGCAGTTCCGTCCTCAGACTGTTCTGCAGTGTTGTTTTGAGTGCTGTTCCCAGAAGATGAATCTTTTTTTTTTTTTGAGACAGAGTCTTACTCTGTCACCAAGGCTGGAGTGCAGTGGCACGATCTTGGCTCACTACAACCTCCTCCTCCCGGGTTCAAGCAATTCTGCTGCCTAGCCTCCTGAGTAGCTGGGACTATAGGTGCATGCATGCCACCATGCCTGGCTACTTTTTGAATTTTTAGTAGAGACAGGGTTTCACCATATTGATCAGGCTGATCTTGAACTCCTGACCTCGTGATTCACCCACCTCGGCCTCCCAGAGTGCTGGAATTACAGGCGTGAGCCACTGCACCTGGCCTGAAGATGAATCTTAAGCCCACTTCTCTAGACTTTCTAACAATTTTACAAGCTATTCAAAACTCGTTTAATAAATTCCTTTTATAATCAACCTAGATGCCCATCAACAGTGGACTGGATAAAGAAAATATAGTATATATACACTATGAAATATGATGCAGCTATAAAAATGAATGAAATTGTGTCCTTTGCAGTGACATAAATACAGTTGGTGGCCATTATCCTAATTGAATTAATGCAGGAACAGAAAACCAAATACCGCATGTTCTTATTTGTAAGTGGGAGCTAAACATTGAGTACACATGGTCACGAAGATGGGAACAAGAGACACCAAGGGCTACTTGAGGGGTGATGGGGAGGAAGGTAAGGGCTTAAACACTACCTACTGGGTACTCTGCTGACTACCCGGTGGATGAAATCATTAGTACACCAAACCCCAACGACATGCAATTTACCCACATAACAAACTTGCACATGTACTCCTGAACCTAAAGTTAAAGTTGAAACTAACCAACTAACTAAATAAATTCATTTATATTTACTCAGCCAGGGTAAGCTTCTGTTATTTGTAACAAAGGCCCTTCGACTTATCGGTTGCCATATTTATACCCTCCTCTTTCTCCCTCCCCCATTTTAATGTAAGTTTTTTTTTTTTCTCTCTGTCACCCAGGCTGGGATCACAGGTGTGTACCACCACACTCAGCTAATTTTTGTATTTTTAGTATAGATGGGATTTCACCATGTTGGTCAGCCTGGTCTCGAACTCCTGACTTCATGATCCACCCGCGCTGGCCTCCCAAAGTGCTGGGATTACAGGTGTGAGCCACCGCGCCTGGCCTACTGTAAGTATTTTCTAGAATTGTCACAGTCTACTACTGACAAATATTTATTTTTACATCATACAGATTTCTGAGAAGAATGATAAAAATTGCATTTTGTAAAAGTGGTCACCATAGTTGTTCTTAATTCTAAGTTTACATTGATTGAATAACCACTGCAATTTCTTTCATATCATGCCATCCCGGTGTGGAAATTATTTCAATTCAGTCAGCTGCCTGGATCCCATGTTACACACGTGTACGTGCAGAGTCCAGAGGAAGCAGGAGACCACCTGGGCCATGGCACTGGCAAGAATCCTGAACAGGAAGGTCGGCTC
Source organism: Ateles fusciceps (assembly GCA_036589455.1). Lineage (NCBI taxonomy): Eukaryota > Metazoa > Chordata > Mammalia > Primates > Atelidae > Ateles > Ateles fusciceps. The sequence goes on from JAZHEH010002229.1 coordinate 6,019,709, forward strand.
TGAGCAAGTCAGAGGCTAAATAAACAGCGTGGCAGTCAACCAGGTGCAGCACATCTATAATCCCAGCACTTCGGGAGGCCAAAGCAGACGGATCACCTGAGGTCAGGAGTTTGAAACCAGCATGGCCAACATGGTGAAATCCAATTTCCTCTAAAAATACAAAAGTTAGCTGGGCATGGTGGTGGTGGGCACCTGTAATCCCAGCTACTTGGGAGGCTGAGGCAGGAGAATCACTTGAACCCGGGAGGCAGAGGTTGCAGTGAGCCGAGACTGTACCACTGCACTCCAGCCTGGGCGACAGAGTGAGACTCCATCTCAAAAAACAAACAAACAAAAACACAATGTGGCAGTGACTAGAAGAACGCCAAAGGTCCTGGGAATAAGGAACAACCACAGTGGGCTGGTGCAAGCTCTTCGTCGGGCTGTGTTTGCTTACATTTGACAGCCTCTTAGGGTGGAACTTTTGAAATACGAGGCAGTGCTGAAGGCAGTAGACTGCCTGGTCATTCCCATGGAGTTCGACACCAGCCTCACCGGTGAACTAGTGTTCTTTTTGCTGTTGCTACTGATGTGTGTGCATTCCATGAGCTGACACAGATGGACAGAGGTCCCTTTTACCATTTGGTACCTTCAGTCAATGGAGTAAGAAAGTTGTCTGATGTCCAAATCTGAAGGCTATTAAGAGTAAGAATTGTGAATACTGACTCTATCACACTGATAAAGAATGAAGCAGAATGCTAGGACTGAATATTATAACCTGGCAAAGACCATTTGGATCCTAGCGATAGATTTCTGAGACAGATCACCTTTGAAGAATGATAACTCAGACTAATGTCTCTATGGTGAGTGAAATCGTGGGCGTTCTGTCTTTCAACAGTACTCTAAAACAGGGGGTCCCCAACCCCGTGGCCATGGACCAGGACCAGTCCGGGGCCTGTTAGGACCCAGGCTGCAGAGCGGAGGTAAGCGAAGTGCAAACGAACATTGCCACCTGAGCTCTGACTCCTCAGATCAGCGGAGGCCTTAGACTCCCATAGGACCGTGAAACCTGTTGTGAACTGTGCATGCGAGGGATCTAGCTTGCATGCTCCTTATGAGAATCTAATGCCTCATGATCTGTCACTGCCTCCCAACACCTGTCCTGTCTAGTTGCAGGGAAACAAGCTTAGGGCTTCCACTGATTCTACATTATGACGAGTATGTAATAATTATAGAAGTAAAGTGCACAATAAATGTAACGTGCTTGAATCATCCCCAACCAGCCCCCACCACCTGTGGAAAAATTGTCTTCCATGAGACCACTGCCTAGTGCCAAAAAGGTTGGGAACCGCTGCTCTAAAAGACAGGAGAGACCGGGGGAAAATGGCAATGCTATCTAGTGAGAATGCGACGCTCCCAGCACTAAAGAACTGGGCATGAGTGGTGCCTTGACAAGGGCTATGAAGGACGCATCAAGCCCAATCTCATACAGACTCAGAGGGAATGCTAATATTTATCTTGATGACCATGCAGTCCTCTGCCATAGCAGATCCAATGGCACGAAGACTTGTTGGTTCTGAATGCGCTATAGTGATGGAAACTGGATTTGGAGATAATTTTGTCTTGAAAACGTTTTTTTTTTTTGAGATGGAGTTTTGCTCTTGTTGCCCAGGCTGGAGTGTAATGGTATAATCTCAGCTCACCACAACTTCTGCCTCCCAGGTTCAAGCAATTCTCCACCCTCCTCCTCCTGAGTAGCTGGGATTACAGGCATGTGCCACTACGCTCAGCTAATTTTGTATTTTTAGTAGAGATGGGGTTTCTCCATGGTGGTCAGGCTGGTTTTGAACTCCTGACCTCGTGATCCACCCGCCTGGACCTCCCAAATTGCTGGGAGTACAGGTGTGAGCCACTGCACCCAGCTTGTCTTTTTAAAAAGGTATTATTATTATTATTATTGAAATAAAGTCTTGCTCTGTTGCCCTGGCTGGAATGCAGTAATGTGATCGTAACCCAATGCAGCCTCTATCTTCTGGGCTCAAGTGATCCTCCTGCCTCAGCCTCTTGAGTGGGCACATACCACCATGTCCAGCTAATTAAAAAAAATTTTAGTAGAGATGGGGTCTCATTATGTTTCCCAGACTGGCCTCAAATTCCTGAGATCAAACAATTCTCCCACCTTGGCCTCCCAAAGTGCCGGGATTACAGATGTGAGCCATTGCACCCAGCATAAAAAATGTTTAATTATAGGACCATATGTTTATACAAATATACGTGTGCATATACACACATATATATATATTTCTATAAAAACATACATGACATAAAACATATCATCTTAACTATTTTTAAGTATACAGTTCAGTAGATTAAGTATATTCACATTCTTGTGCAACTATTAGTACCATCCCTCTCCAGAACTTGCAAAACCAAAACTCTGTATCTATTAAACAGCTCTCCATTCTCTCCTCCCCACAGCCCCTGGAGATCACCATTCTCTGTTCTGTATCTATGAATTTGACTGCTCTATATAGGTGGAATTCAATATTTTGTCTTTTTGTGGCTGGTTTCTCTTAGTATAATGTCCTCAAGGTTCATTCATGTTGTCGCATGTGTCTGAGTTGCCTTCCTTTTTAAGGCTGAATAATATTGTGTTGTATGTATATAATACATTTTGTTTACCCATTTATCTGTCGATAGACATTTAGATAGCTTCAATGCCTTGGTTATCGTGAATAACCTACTAGTAATATGGATGTACAGATCTCTCTTCAAGACTTTACTTCCAATTCTTTGAGTCTATTCATAGGTGGTACATGGATTGTCTCACCTGATCCTGTTTCTATAATATTGATGTGGGCCCTGTGGAATCCTGATAAGTAAGCAACAATGAGGAAGGGGTCCCAGGTTGGGGGAGAATAATTGTTCTGAGAGGCAGCTAACCACAAACAGCCTGCTTGCATGATATCCTGTTCCCAAATAACTCACTCTGCACGAAGCCTCCGCAGCAGGACTCTATCTGAATGAAACCCCTCCAGCATGACCCTATACAACTTCCAGCCCCTGCCTCTCTGAAAACAGTTCCTTTTCTGCTGTGCTGCCCATTGCTTTCTTGCAACATACTTTCCTTCTAATAAATTTGCTTTAAAAAACAAACAAACAAACAAAAAACCTATGACTGCCTTGGCAAATTCCTTTAGTGCCCATGATGCTGGCCCTAGCCATCATACCTGCAACAGGCCCTGTATTAAAACATGTGACTGAGCTGTTCCAAATACATGAAGCCCATCCTTTGGTGTGACGAATGCCTCCTATGACTCTGCGTGTGGATCCAGACACGTGCAAGACCCTCAGCCCCTGCTCGGGAGGACCTTCTGACTGAGCAAGAATTTTCTCAGAAGCTTTCTTATAATCTTTATATTATTGTGTAAATTAACATAATTATGCACATCTGTATCTCCTTTAGTGAAATTCAATGGAATAAAATGAAATAAGTTTGCTAAAGAAAAGCAGTACATATTTGCATTATACTTAAATTGCTGCATAATTGAGAGTATATCTATGTTGCCATGGACATAAATGGCCACTTGGTTGGGCAGAGAATTCGTTGTAGATGCTGTTTCTTCTTAGGCTGACATTTTCAGAACTGCAGTGAAGTGTTGTCCAGATGACATCTTCCTCCTTTGTGGGTGAGGTAGTGTAGTGTCATCATGGTACACAAGGTTCTGGGTTTGTATCATTTCTTCATCATATGACAACTCGACTTGTTTTCTTTTCTTTTTTTTTTTTTTGAAACAGAGTTTCACTCTTGTTGCCTAGGCTGGAGTGCAGCGGTGAGATTTCAGCTCACTGCAACCTCCACCCCCTGTGGTTCAAGCGATTCTCCTGCCTCAGCCTCCCGCGTAGCTGGGATTACGAGTGCTCGCCACCACACCCAGATAATTTTTGTATTTTTAGTAAAGATGGGGTTTCACCATCTTGGCCAGGCTGGTCTTGAACTCCTGACCTTGTGATCCACCTGCCTCAGCCTCCCAAAGAACTGGGATTACAGGTGTGAGCCACTGCTCCCAGACTCCTTTTCTCTTTTTTTGAGACGGAGTCTTGCTCTGTTGTCCAGGCTGGCGTGATCCTCGCTCACTGAAACCTTCTCCTCCTGGGTTCAAGCAATTCTCCTTCCTCAGCCTCCCAAGTAGCTGGGACTACGTGCTCACCGCCAGGCCCAGCTAATTTTTGTATTTTTAGTTGAGACGGACTTACCATGTTGGCCAGGCTGGTCTCGATCTCCTGACCTCAAGGGATCCTTCGCCTTGTCCTCTCAAAGTAGCTAGGATGACAGGCATGAGCCACTGCACCTGGCCTGGGCCTGGTTTCTTGTCTGTTCAATGTGGTAGGCATAGCACCAACATCTCAGGGCTATCGTGAAAATTCAATCGACTAACACATATTAAGAATGTATCCAGGCTGGGTGTGGTGGCTCACGCCTGTAATCCCAGCACTCTGGGAGGCCAAGGCGGGCGGATTGCTTGGGCTCAGGAGTTGGAGACCAGTCTGGGCAACATGGCAAAACTTGTTCTCTACAAAAGTACAAAAATTAGCTGGGTGTGGTGCTTCGCATCTGTAGTCCCAGCTACTTGGGGAGGCTGAGATGGGAGGATTGCTTGAACCCGGGGAGGTGGAGGCTGCAATGAGCCAAGAGTGCAACACTGCACTCCAGCCTGGGCGACAGAATGAGACCCTGTCTTAAAAAAGAAAGAAAAAAAAGAAAGAAAGAAAGAAAAGAATGTAATCAAAATTAGGGGTATTTGTCTTAAGTGACTGCTTCTTCTGCCTGTATTCTTCTTTTTTTTTTGATGGAGTTTTGCTCTCGTTGCCCAGGCTGGAGTTCAGTGGCACTATCTCGGCTTACTGCCACCTCCACCTCCCGGGTTCAAGAGATTCTCCTGACTCAGCCTCCCGAGTAGCTGGGATTACAGGCGCCTGCCACCACGCCCAGCCAATTTTTGTATTTTTCATAGAGACAGAGTTTCACCATGTTGGTCAGGCTGGTCTCGAACTCCTGACCTCAGGTGATCCACCTGCCTTGGCCTCCCAAAGTTCTAGGATTACAGGCATGAGCCACTACGTCCACCCTCTTCTGCCTAGATTCTTAATGGGCTCTTTATTATTAGTGTTGTTTTTGTTTTGCTTTTTACTATTGACTTATTTTTTGGTGGGGGAGGTGACTCCCCTTTTGAGATTAAGTACCTCAGCAGTATTTGTGCCTCAGTGTTGATCATTTCTCTCACTCTTTTTGGAATATCGCAAACAGTCTGGACCTGCAGATTCAGGTCTTTACTTAATGAAGCCGTTTTATGGAAAATACTTGAGTATTTTCTATTCCATTTATTCTCTCTGCCAGGAACATTCAAACACAAATATGGGAATGCTGTTGTCAGTCTGGATTTCTATCACCTTCTAATTGCTCTGGTCTGACACTCCATCTGTTTCGTTTCCTATGAGCCTTTCTGAAGCCTGCTCTAGGTGATCACTGCGGTTTTCCACAGCATGTGTGACACCCTGCTCTTTCCAATGGTGTTCCCATCCCTCTCCAATGCTTTCCTTAGCTTTTACCTCCCTTTCAACTCATTAGTTTCAACTGTTTTTTTTTTTTTTTGAGACGGAGTTTTGCTCTTGTCCCCCAGGCTGGAGTACAATGGTGCCATCTTGGCTCACTGCAACCTCTGCCTTCCGGGTTCAAGCGATTCTCCCGCCTCAGCCTCCAGAGTAGCTGGAATTACAGGCATACGCCACCAAGCCCAGCTAATCTTTGTCTTTTTAGTAGAGATGGGGTTTTACCATGTTGGCCAGGCTGGTCTCAAACTCCTGACTGTAAGGTCTTTTAGGCTGACTGATGGCGCCATGGACGCCATGGTAACCTCTGTGACCTGCATGGACACTCCAGATGAGTTCCTGGAACTGAAGTTCCAGTCTGAAGTAACTGGAAAACCATAAAAGGAGAAGAAATGATCCACTCCTGCAGGTGCCTAATTAACTTGAGACATTCTTCTGTTGCTGCTTATTCCCACTTCAATTGATAAGCAAATTGGACTTTGTAACCAACTTTGGTCCATCTCCTGACTCCAGACCCTACAACCTCCTCCCAGCTTGCAAAAACCACCCTGAGCTGTAACCTGTAACTTTCCACTGCCTACCCCAAACCTATAATAGCAACTCCTATCCCACCACCCTTCACTGACTTTCTTTTTGGACTCAGCCTACTTGTACCCGGTTAAATAAACAGCCTTGTTGCTCACATAAAGTCTGTTTTGAGGGCGGATCTCTTCTTCAGAGCATGCATTTTAACATTGACTTCAGGCAATCCACCTGCCTCAGCCTCCCAAAGTGCTGGGATTATAGGCGTTAGCCACCGCGCCCAGCCCAAATACATTTTTAAAAGACAGGGTCTCACTCTGTCACCCAGGCTGGAGTGCAGTGGCACAATCTTGGCTCTCTGCAACCTTGACCTCCCAGGTTTAGGTGATCCTCCCACCTCAGCCTCCAGCTAGGATTACAGGTACATGCCACCACACCTGGCTCATTTTCTGTGTGTGTGTGTATGTATGTATATGTATATACACACACACACACAGAAATATATATGTGTGTGTGTGTGTGTGTGTGTGTGTGTGTGTATGTGTGTATGTATATTATATATATATATATATATATGGAGTAGAGATGGGTTTTTACCATGTTGCCTAGGCTGGTTTTGAACTCCTGAGCTCAGGCAGTCCTCCTCCCTTGGCCTCCCAAAGTGGTGGGATTACGGGTGTGAGCCACTGTGCCAGCCTTAAAAAATTCTACAATGCTACTATAGAAAATTGGGTAAAGGGTAGGAATAGCCAATTAGCAAAAGAAGAATTAATTAATTTAACCCCAGTAACAGTCAGTGAAATACATGTTAAAATAACGAGGTGTCAGCAATAAAGAGATGGTATGACATAAAGGTTGAGAGTGAAGGCTATGGAGATAGACTCTCTGATTCCCCAGCCCTGGGCTATCACCACTTGCCAGCTGCTGAATTTTAGACAAGTTAATTAATTTTTATAGACCTCAGTTTCCTCCTTTATATAATGAGTATCCACTTCATTGGACTGCTATGAGAATTGAGTGAATTTAATGTGACTTGCTCAGAACAGCACATAGTAAATACTCAATAAGTGTTGGCTATTATTATTATTATTATCTGTTAAATTGGTATGGCATAATGAATGGTGTTTTGGGGGAGAATTTGGGAAAACAGACATACATTACTGATAAAAATATAAATTGGTATCCCTTTCTATAAGGAAATTTGACATCGATTCAAACACTTTCTTGCGTACACAGTCATGTGTTGCTTAATGACAGGGATGTGTTCTGAGAAATGCCTTGTGAGGTGATTTCATCATTGTAAGAACATCATAGAGTATACTTCCACAAACCTAGATGGTCTATTCTATTACACAATAGGGTATAGCCTATTGCTCCTAGGCTACACACTTTTAAAATTTTAATTAATTAACTAATTAATTTATTTTGAGACAGGGTCTCACTCTCTCATCCAGGCTGGAGTGCAGTGGCATAATCAGGGAACTCCTGGGCTCAAGCAATCCTTCTGCCTCAGCCTCCCAAGTAGCTGCGACTACAGGTGTGCACCACATCCAGCTAACTTTCTTGAATTTTTAGTAGAGACGGGGTCTCACTATGTTGCCCAGCCTGGTCTCAAATTCCTGAGCTCAAGTGATCCTCCTGCCTTGGCCTCCCAAATTGCTGGGATTACAGGAATGTGACTGTACTGAATACTGCAGGCAATTGTAACACAATGGTAAGTATTTATATATCTAAACATATCTAAACATAGAAAAGGTACAGTAAAAATACGATGAAGAGGGAGACCCAGGCATCTCAGGTCAACTTCCCCTATTCATTCCTAAGACTGTAAACCGTAGCCCTTTTCATATGTAATTCCTAAGACTGTAAACATCCCCTTTTCATTCCTAAGACTGTAAACCGAAGCCCTTTTCATATGTAATTCCTAAGACTGTAAACTGAGACCCTTTTCATATGTTAAGTTATAAACCTAAGATTCTTCCACGTGTAACATCTAAAGTATAAGCCTATACAAAGAAGGAACCTTTCTTTGTTAGGGGAGCTTGGCTGTTAAGGCAACTATGCCACCTTGCTCCCGGCCGAATTAAACTCCTTCCTCCCATATTCGGTGTCCGAGAGATCTGTTTCCCACAGCTGCTCCTGCTACAACAATACTAGAATTGTTTTGGTTTTTTCTTTTTGAGACAGAGTCTAGCTCTGTCACCCAGGCTGGAGTGTGGTGGTGTGTTTTCAGCTCACTGCAACCTCTGCCTCCTGGGTTCAAGTGATTCTCATGCCTCAGCCCCCTGAGAAGCTGGGACTACGTGCGCCACCACACCCGGCTCATTTTTGTATGTTTAGTAAAGACAGGGTTTCGCCATGTTTTTCAGGCTGGTCTTAAACTCCTCACCTCAAGTGATCTGCTCACCTCGGCCTCCCAAAGTGCTGGGATTACAGGTGTGAGCCACCATGACAGGCCAAAAAATATACAGTACTAGAATCTTATGGGACCGCTGTCATATATGCAGTCTGTTGTTGACTGAAACATTTTTTATGTAGTGCCTGACAGTATGTATATATCTCTCTTTGGCCAAGAGATTTTCAGTCCCTAGGAATTTATCCTAAAGAAATAATCAGACGTGAAAATTTTACCTACCAGTGTGCTTGCTGCAGTGCTTCCCTAAAAATAAGACTCACAGTTGGAAATAACTGAAATGTCTAAGGATAGGAGACTGGTTAAATAAATTACTGTACATCAGATGATGGGGGAAAATGGAGATTAAAAATGACATTTTAGGAGAATATTTCCTGGCCTGGATATATGATCACAATATACTGTTCAGTGATAAATCAGGTTATAAAAAAGCAATAAATGTACATTATGGCCACAGTTTTATAATAAATGTAAAACATATTAATGGAAAAACATCAAAAGGTAGTGATTATAGATCATTCCAATTATCCTTTTTATACTCGTCAGCATTTTTCAAAAATTTTAAAACAAGTACCTAATCTCAGCACTTTGGGAGGCCAAGATGGGAGGATCATTTGAGGTCAGGAGTTCAAGACCAGCCTGGTCAACATGGTGAAACCCTGTCTCTACTAGAAATACAAAAATTAACTGAGCATGGTGGCACAGGCTTGTAATTCCAGCTACTTGGGAGGCTGAGGCAGGAGACTCACTTGAACCTGGGAGGCTGCCATCCGGCTCAAAGGTAAGTTTTAAGACTACATGAGTAAACAGTTAGTTAGGTAAACTCCTCAAATTCCTTGGTTTCTACTTTAATTTATTTAACTAACGGGACAGGGCTGCCTTCAGCCAAGAGTTGTAGAAAAAAGCTTTAGGCCTCCTAAAAGGGTTTGAGACTAATATTTTTCCTTTAATATTTTTGCTACCACCTTGACTGAACTCCTAAACATCACCTGAAATTCTTCTCTTCCTGCACTCATGTTTTCAGTAGTCTATAGAACACAGACCCAACAATATATTGATCTGTCAACACTCAGCAAATAAAGCTTGTGCTCACAAAATTAATCTCAGCCTAAAGGCAGCCCTTGTAGGAATGGTGAGCACACTGACCCCATGAATGTTGAAATTACCTCCCAGGGCAAATGAGACTGGACATAATGTTCCTTGGCAGTTTTCCTTGGCCGTTCCATCAGTTGCTTCTAGTCCCTGGCTCAAAGTTGGGCTTGCTCAAGGGTGTCTGTCCACCCCAGAGCCTCTTGAGTCACAGTCATGGGGTTGACCCCATTGTCTGCAACTTCCCTTTCCTCTAGGGCAGGAGAATCAGGGTACCCTGAGTGAGGCCCAGTGGAAGGCATTGTGGAAGCCCACCTGGGAGCCTGAGACCTGGCTCCGCCTGGGAGCTCTGCACTTCACCCTTGGGAGAACACTTCCCAGCAGCTGAACTCTGCATGGTCGCTGCACAGGCTGGCTTCAGGAACTGTTTTCTCCAGTGAGGCCTCTTGCACTTTGCTCAGCTCAGACCTGCCATAACCGCTTGTCAGATTTTCTCTATTTAGTCATCAATGTCATATATGTACTTTTCTAATAGAGTTTTACATTGTTTGAACTTCTAATGGGTGAGAAAAAGAATAAGGCTATGATGGTATTCTTTCCCTGAGAACCCATATAGTTTCCAAAATTCATCTTTCATGTGCTGTTTTTCTCTTTCCCCTCCCTCCCTCCCTTCCTTCCTCTCTTTCTTTCTTAGATGGAGTCTTGCTCTATCTCGCAGGCTGGCTCACTGCAACCTCTGCCTCCCAGGTTCAAGTGATTCTCCTGCCTCAGCCTCCTGACTAGCTAGGATTATAGGCGCCTGCCACCACGCCTGGCTAATTTTTGTATTTTTAGTAGAGATAGGATTTCACCATGTTGGCCAGGCTGGTCTCGAACTCCCGACCTCAGGTGATCTGCCCACCTTGGCCTCCCAAAGTGCTGGCATGAGCCACTGTGCCCAGCCTATTTCTTTAGAAATCTGTGTATTATTTTCCAAGCCTTATGCTTTTTTGTGAGGCTATACAGGTTCTATGGTGAATCCTCCTCAGGCCTGTGACAACCTAGAGAACATTACATGTGTTTAGCTGCTGATAAGAGTTTGCAAAGAACACATATCTTTGTTGGGAAACGCTTTGATGTGCTTCTAGGCAAGATGGAAAAGAGTCACATGGGGGGTGGGGTGGTAATTTGGGAGAAAGGCCAAGCAGCAGGGGATTCTCAATAAACATTAAACGAATGGAGGTAGGGAGGAGATCTCTGAAGCACACTGGGTGTGGGTTTAAGGTCTTGCTGTGGCCTGTGTGGTATAAAGCCTGGATCTACACTCCCTACTAAAAACAACATCTATATTTGCACTTGTGCTTTTGTGCAAATGGGGACAAACAGAGCTTCAAGATGATAATGAATATTTCAGCTACATTTCCTCCACAAATCATGCAAACGTCTCTGAGTTGGCGCTATTACTGTTTCTTACCTTTGCAACCCCAGAACTGCTTAATGCAGTTACATTTTCCTTTCTCTTCCCAGTGACAGACCTCCCCTTTATTTTCCTGGGCGGCAAATGCCATCTTCCCCTTCCTTCCTCCTTAGACACTCTCCTGAGCCTAGTAAGCTACAGAGCCTGGCGGTGGGCCTGATGGTTGGCCACACACCATGCCATCCCGGGGGCTCCCTTGTTTTCCTGCTGGCACCTGCCCTCACCTGGGATGTCCTCTCTGGGTCCCCATCTGTCATGCTGTCACCTGGGAGCCAGCTCTGTGGGCCTGGGAGTTGCCATGATTCCTCCCATGCACCCTCCAGCTGGTCCCCATGCAGCGTGTTCCCCTGTGTGTGCACATTCACCTGCTCTGCATTCTCACTATGCAATCAGTATGGGCCTGGCCTTTTCTTCTTCCTTGGAAAATCCATCTGAGTGTTTTCATTTTTTTTTTAAGACAGAGTCTTGCTCTGTTGCCCAGGCTGGAATGCAGTGGCACGATCTCGGTTTACTGCAACTTCCAACTTCCTGGTTCGAGCAATTTTCATGCCTCAGCCTCCCAAGTAGCTGGGGCTACAGGCACATGCCATCACCCCGGCTAAGTTTTGTATTTTTAGCAGAGATGGGGTTTCACTATGTTGGTCAGGCTGGTCTCAAACTCTTGACCTGGTGATCCGCCCGCCCCGGCCTCCCAAAGTGCTAGGATTACAGGTGTGAGCCACCACTCCCGGCCCTTCTCAGTGTTTCCATCTGGCCCTGGTGTTTCTGGCACAGTGTGTGCGAGTTCAGTGGCTCCTACAGACTGCTACTCTCCTCCTTCCCTGGGGCTGCCCTCTGTCCTTTACTGTCAGGCTCCCTCTTCGTTCCCCCTCTCTGGCAGTAACCTCACACCCATCCCAGAAAGGCCATTGCCTTTCTCTGGTGACTTCCTCTTTCTTCCCTCCTCAAGGCCCTTGATAAGGTCATTGGAAGTGTCCTTGACAGCTCCCCTTTCTTTCCACATTCTTATAGTCTGGCTGACACCAAGATGCACCTCTTTTGTCAAGCATTGCATCACATAGATTTTTCTCCAAAGCCACACTGTGCCCTGAAACAAAGTATGTCTAGGGCTGAAAACCATGAGTGAGCTTCACACTCACTAGAATGACTATTATTAAAAAAAACAGATATCACTAGATCATCAGGGAAATACAAATTAAAGCTACAGCAAGATATCACATCACACCTGTTAGGAGGGCATTATCAAAAATACAAAAGATAACAAGTGTTGCTGAGTTTGGAGAAAAGGGAACCCAGACGTGCTGTTGGCGGGAATGTAAATTAGTACAGCCGTTTTAGAAAACAGTGTGGATGTTTTTCGAAAATTAAAAATAAAACTGCCATATGATCCAGCAATCCCACTACTAGGTATAACCAGAGGAGATGAAGTCAGTATGTCAAAGAAAGATCTGTGCTTCTGTGTTCATTGCAGCATTAGTCGAAATAGTCAAGTTATGGAATCAACCTAAGTGTCTATCAATGAAAATGGATAAAGAAAATGTGGTATATTTACACAATGGAAGATTACTGAGCCCTAAAAAAGAAGGAAATTTTGTCATTTGCGAAAATATGGGTAACCCTGAAGGATATTATATTAAATGAAATAAAACAGGCACAGGACAAACACTGCATGATCTCATTTATATGTGGAGTATAAAAAAGTCAAACTTACAGAAATAGTACCATGATGACTACGTGAGGCTGTGGAGTGGTGAGATTAGGGAGATATTGGTCAAAGGACACACAATTTCAGTTAGAAGGAATAAATTAAGGAGATGTATTGCACTTCATGGTGACTATGATTAATAATGTATTGTATACTTGAAAATTGCTAAGAGAATAGGGTTTTTAAAAATTTTTAAATTTTTTTGGAGACGAGGTCTTGGTATGTTGGCCAGGCTGGAGTGCATGGCTGTTCACAGGCACGATCCCACTACTGATCAGCACGGGAGTTTTGGACCTGCTCCATTTCCAACCTGGGCCGGTTCACCTCTCCTTAGGCAACCTGGTGGTCCCCTGCTCCTTACTGATGCCGAACTTAGTGTGGACACCCAATTGGCATAGCGCACTACAGCCCAGAACTCCTGGGCTCAAGTCCTCCCACCTCAGCCTCCTGAGTAGCTGGGACTACAGGCACATGCCACCTCACCTGGCTTTGTCTTGGTGTTTGCCTCTCCAATCCCACCTTTGCTGTCTGCTCTGCTCTGTACCTGATTCCTGCCCCTCCTTGCCTCTCCTGATTACTCAGAGCTTCAACTACCTCCTTGCCTCTGACAACTCCGTCTATTGCTGACAGGTTGGTTCATCTCAAACACCCGTCACCTCACGGCTCCTGCTTCTGCACCTGTGCGCATGGCGCCCTCCTCCCAAAGCTCTCTTCCCAGCACCACCTGCAGCTCCTCCAGCTGCCCAGCTGTTCAACACGAACCATGATGAGCTCACACTGGCCTTTCCTCCTCCACCATCAGCTTAGAACCAGCCACAGCTCACAACTCCAAGAAGTCTCTGAGCCATACGGAGGAGAGCGTCGCATGTCTCTACCAGGACTCTGCAAGTGCAGAGCTGGTGCTCAGGAGCACCTTTCACCGCAGTCATCGTCCTCTAAGCAGCTGTTCTTCCTGTCTGCACTGCTGAAGCACCCCTTTCTATGCTACCTGGACCTGCTCTGTCTTATAATTGTTTTCTGGGTGCCAACCTTGCTCCCTCTTCTAGCCTAGAGACCAAGGATGCTCCAGTAAGACAGGTCTGGTGATACCAACTTACATCACACTGTGTTCCTTCCTTGCTTCATACACCCTCATGTCACTTTCTGTGCATATTTTCTGCCTCCTTGGAGAGGCTGTACCCCCAGAGCTCCAGGGTAAAGAATACCTGTCCTTACAGAGGCGAGTATTGGTGCTATCCCACTGCACACTAGCATGAGAGGAGGGCTCAAGGAGGCTTTGCCCGTAGACGGCTTCAGGAGTCGCCCGTTGCCGTGGATTCTGTTTGTTGAATCCCAGATGCCCAAGTGAGACCCCTGATTTGTGTTCCCCAAGGCCACTGACACACCGAGCTTCCTGGCATCAGGCTGCTGATACCAGAGTTGGGGTTCCTTTCAACTCTATTACAGTCAACGAGCGCCATGTTCACAGACTCGTTCAGAGGCACATGTTTTGCCTAGCCTCCTGCTCACCTCTGAGTGGCATCTGGAGAAGAGGTGACTTCATCTTGCTTCAGTCCTCCCAGCGTGGAGAGACCTGAACCCATCAGCGAAATGAATGCGATGGGAGGTGTCTGGAGCCTTTCTTCACTTTCCCCGAAGGAATATCTGACAAACCCAGGCCTGGTTCAGAGCTCCCCCTCAACGATAATCCTGTCAAAATATCCGATGCTGTGGAACCTCAAAGGCACTGTATCACACAGCAGAGAGTGATTGACCTCATGGCTAAACTCTCTTTCCTGCTTATTGGCATGACAACGGAGCTAAATAGAGCCGAGATGAATTATGAGTCTATTTTTGGAGACTCCTTATGGAATTCATGCACACTGTGTATTTTGCATCCTTTGAATCCTTGGGCACACTTAGAACTCTGAAGCAAACACTCATTTGTAAATGTTACAGCTGCCAAGGTTGGCTGGATGCTCTGCTGGGTGACGTGTTAACTCTCTCAAGGCTGCTTTGGAAGCAGGAGCAACGTTTTGAGCTGAGATTTGGGCGGAAGGTGGGGCTGACGCACGCACGCTTACCTTGACCCTGTCCATACAGGCTTCCATCTTTAGCTGCTCCACAGCTTTCCTGGCTTGGGAGATGCTAGTGGTGCTGTTATTGGACATGCCTTCTTTCATTCTACTGCCCCTAGAAGTAACCAAAGTTAACGGGTTAGAAGAGCTGCTTTTCCAAGGGTCACTGTGTCTAAACCAGGGAGCATCTGGGAGCATGGGCAGCATTCAGCAGAAAACCCTCCTGGGATAAAACGAATGCCTCACTAGAGTAAGAGAACATGATGCTTTTGTTTGGAAAAACTTTCTCAGTCCTGGGAAGAGTGAGGAGAGAACAGATGGTTGCAGAGTGACTTCTCCATCAGCCCCACCGCTGCCACCACCATCACCACCATGACCATCAGTCATGCTTGGACATTCATATAGTGCTGTGTGAGTCATCAATCACTTTCACACGTTTGCTCATTCATTCCTCTAGCAGCCCATAGAGTTGGTGAGACAATATTAATTTCTGTTTTGCAAATGAAGAAAGTGCAAAAATCAGAGAAATTAAGCCAAGTCAGAGGTCCCACAGCCAACATTTGTGGATCCAGAACCCAAACTCAAAGCTTTGAAGCCAGCTGAGTGTCTCAAATGGCCTCTCCTAGCAATCTATGGCTCAAAGCACTCGTTTCTAACGAAGAAAATTGCTTTATTATTCATTTTAATTTGCTGTACTTCCAAAAAGTTTACAGACTTTGTGTTGGGAGTTTGTTTTCAGCAACAACACATACACACACACATGCTCTCTGTCTCTGTCACCTCTATCCCAAGCATAGATTTGTTTTCTAGAGGGAGGCGGAAGAAATTCTCCCTAACCCAACACACATTGATGCCCCATGACTAAGACCACTGTAATACTACCTGTTTCACAGAAACCACGTGCTACCACGTCACTGTTACCCCCCTCTGATGAGAATCTGCTTCAAAGGAAGCCTAACCACTAGAGCCTGAGAGCTGGGGACAGATCACTGTGAGCAGAAACACAAGTGACACTAGCTCCCAGTGGTACAGATGAGGTAGGAGGTGGCCCTGGCTAGCATCTTTTATTTGTTTGCTTCTGTTTATATTTTATTTCGGTTTTAGGTTTTTCCCCCACCTCACAATTGTTGGACTTTATTGTATTAATTTGAGTATGTAAAACATCAACCATACTTTCAAAGTTAAAATGATGCAAATTGATATTCTCACAGGTGGGGCATGTGGCCGAGGGCACAGCTCACGTTACCAGCGGAAGCAGCAGAGCAGACCCTTGGCCCCATCAGGCCCCTGCAGCTGTCCCGCCTCTCTCCTTCTAGGGTAGTGTGTACATGGCCCTGATACTCTAGCCCTTCCTCATTCTTCCTGTGTTCACCAGGAAGGGCCATTTTCCGCCTGTCCTGCCCTCCCTGCAGAGGAGAGTTCTGGCCTGAGGCTGCCCGTGGGAAGGCCCTGCCAGTGCCCTGTGCTTTCTTTGTTGTGTCCAGGAGACAAAATAAGCAGGTGGGGGGCCCTCTGAGGGTTCCATCCCTCCATGTCCTCCCTCTCAGGCCCTGTGTGTGTGTCCACCCTCCAGCCCATGCCTGCCACCCGCAGCCCAGGCCCCTGGACCTGGCCTCCAGCGGGGGCTGAGCTCCTGGACCCAGCCTCTCCCTCGGCCCCTCCTCTGCGTCTTCCTCCTCTCCTGGCTCCCTACTCAGCCTCCACAGCATGACCCAACGCTGCCACCACTGTCTCCCAAGAGCCATCTGCCTGTCTGGCCCTTTTCTCTGGCGCTAAACCCTGCCTCGTTATGGACCCAACTCCTCCCCTCTCCACACTCACTGAGGGGCTGTTCAGCGCTGCTGGAGAGACCCCCAAACTCTGTCCATCAGACATCCACACTCCAGCCTTAGCGGGGCCCTCAGAGCTACCCAGCAATAGGACCCCTTGCCCCAAATCATCTCCCCCTCCTTCATCTTCCTCTTCCAGTCTTCATCACTTCCTCATGGCCTCTGATCTTTCCTCCTCAGCAGAGGACCTCAGCCCCTCTGTCTACACAGAAAGGCCATTAGGACAGAACCCTTCTTAATGGCCACGGCGGCTCACGCCTCCAATGGGTGTGGTGGCTCACGCCTGTAATCCCAGCACTTTGTGAGGCCAAGAAAGGTGGATCAGGAGGTCAGGAGATTGAGAACATCCTGGCCAACATGGTGAAACCCCGTCTCTACTAAAAATACAAAAAATTAGCCAGGCATGGTGGTACATGCCTGTAGTTCCAGGTACTTGGGAGGCTGAGGCAGGAAAATTGCTTGAACCTGAGAGGCAGAGGTTGCAGTGAGCCAAGACTGTGCAACTATACTCCAGCCTGGCAACAGAGCAAGACTCTGTCTAAAAACAAAAAACAAACAAACCAAAAAAAAGAACCATTTTAAACAAAGCATCTCTTCCTTAACTAATTGCAAATCAGAAGATCTTTAAATTGATCCACGACCTGTAAGCCCTGGCTTCAAGAAATCCTGCCCTTTTAGGCCAAAACCAGTGTGTAACTGCAATGTGTTGATTTTACAATCCTACCTGTAACTTCTGCTTTCCTGAAAATTTCCTCTGACTTAAAAAACCCTTACCTGCAAGCCACTGGTCAGGATTTGAGCATGAGCCGCTTGGTCCTCCTTGCTTGGTGCCTTGCAATTAAAAACCCTCCTTTTGCCAGGCGCGGTGGCTCACACCTGTAATCCGAGCACTTTGGGAGGCCAAGGTGGGTGGCTCACGAGATCAGGTGTTCAAGACCAGCCTTGCCAACATGGTGAAACCCCGTCTCCACTAAAAACCCTCCTTACTCTCACTGCAAAACCTCGGTGTGGATATCTGGTCTTACCACGCTAGGCAAGCAGACCCCAGTTTGCTCTGTAACATTCTTTTTTTTTTTTTTGAGATGGAGTCTAGCTCTGTCACCCAGGCTGGAGAGCAGTGGTGTGATCTGTGCTCACTGCAACCTCCACCTCCCGAGTTCAAGTGATTCTCCTCTTCAGCGTCCTGAGTAGCTGGGATCACAGCCACGCACTACCAACTCCTGCTAATTTTTTGTTTATTTAGTAGATACTGGGTTTCGCCATGTTAGGCAGGATGGTCTCGAACTCCTGACCTCAGGTGATCCGCCTTCCTCGGCCTCCCAAAGTGCTGGGATGACAGGCATGAGCCCCTGCGCCTGGCTGTGCTCTGTAATATTCTGATGGGCTGCGTCTTGTGGCACACAACTCAGTAAATGCAAAGCTGGGGCTGGGAGACCAAAGCAAGGCGCTTGCATCCCCAGTGCTTCTCATCAGACTTGACTCGGGGCACAGTATGTAGAATTTCTGGAAGATGGATGGCATTGTGCCTTTGTGGCCATCCTCTCTAACTATATGACTTCTGTCTGTGAGCAGTTGATAAGTAGCTGTTAGCGGAGTACGGAAGCCGGCCTTCCTGGACAATGCCTGAAAGACAGCTATTGCCAGTGATGTCAGACCCCTGAGCCTGAGGGGACCCAGCAGCTTAAGCTGCGGGTGGGGAGGGAGTGGGTGGCCGACCTCCTCTCATCCTTGCTGAACAAGGACGCTCGCCGCAATAGCAGCTCTTTTCTTACAGCCAGCCGAGGCCCAGCAGCTCTTGGTGGCGGCTCAGTTCTCCTCCCCCTGATCCCCCAAGAGGGACACATCCACTCACACAGGGGATAACGGGAGGTGGCAAAAGGTTTCTAAGGGCCCTGTCTTCCACGGAGGGTGGGAGAAGGCGACAGGACAGCGATTGTTGCTAGAAGAAAATGATGCTTTGAGGACCTGCCCACCATCAAGGATCCTGGGAGCTGAATGTCACCTAGGCCCCCACACACGCTCCTGGTAAAGACACTGCTCTCCCTCTGTCCCTGCACGGGGTAAGTCACTTCCTCTTACCTGCTGAGAGGCAGCCCCGTAACAGGCCTGGGCAGGGGACAGAGGCTGGCGGCAGCAGCAGTGGTCAGTTGTCAAATGAGAGGCAGATTCAGAGCTGCTGCTTTGAGGTCACCTGAAAGCACAACCAGACATGTGTCTAGAGGTGTGGGGGACCCCCTGGCATTGCTCCAGCATCCCCCACCCACCCCATCTCATGGTTGGCCTCTCCTCAAGCTCAGCAGCCTTCCCCACTACCTGGGGACTCCATATCAGACCTTGGGGAGATGGGGAGCTCAAGGCAGACAGAGAACCCTCAGATCTGGCACAGGGCAGACTGGGAACACGACTTTAAGGCCACAGGCCACCCCGGGCCTCACCAGACTGCTCCCCCGGCCCCCGCAAACCTGCATGCCCAGTTGCTCTGCCCCCAACACAAGCAGCGCCAGCTACTGCCAAACCTGTGCCAAATGGAAACAGGTCATGTGTGTTTTCTTCTTCTAAAAATATACACCCATTATAGGAAAACGTGCAGATAAAGAAAATCATAACAAAGAAAATAAAGACCAATGATAATGCCTTTTCCCAGAGATAACTATGGTTAGCCTGTTGATGCATAATATACTTACAGGCATTACAAATTTGATTTCAGCCAAAGGACATTTAGCACAGAAGAGAGCAGACAACTCGAAAGCTCTCTCTTTTATCTTGCATTCATTTTGAGATAAGGTCTCACTTTGTTGCCCAGGCTGGAGTGCTGCACAATCATGGCTCACTGTAGCCTTGAACTTCTGGGCTCAAATAAGCCTCCCACCTGAGCCTCCTAAGTAACTGGGACTACAGGCATGCACTACGGTGCCTAATTTTTACTTTTTTTTTTTTTTTTTTGAGACAGAGTCTCACTCTGTTGTCAGCCTACAGTGCAATGGTGTGATCTTGGCTCACTGCAACCTCCGCCTCCCCAGCTCAAGTGATTCTCCTGCCTCAGCCTCCTGAGTAGCTGGGACTACAGGTGCATGCCACCACACCCAGCTAATTTTTGTATTTTTAGTAGAGACGGGATTTCACCGTATTGGCCAAGATGGTCTCCATATCCTGACCTCATGACCTGCCCACCTCAGCCTCCCAAAGTGCTGGGATTACAGGCATGAGCCGCCACACCCGGCCTTCCCAGGTGATTTCAATGTGCAGCCGTGTTTGAGACACACTGCTCAAGTCTACGTCTAGCCGGAGGGTCCCACACTCTGGGTGTGTCAGTCACCTGGGACCTCAAGTTCTCACACAACAGGACTGGTGGGGGCCTCTGGGAGGCTGGATGCTGCTACTCACAGCCTGGTGGGAGACACCAGCCTCAGCATCCCCAGGAACTCGTTAACAATGCAGAATCTCAGGTCCTACCCAAACCTACTGAGTCGAATCTGCAGGGTTTGTTGTTGTTGTTGTTGTTTTGAGACGGTCTCGCTCTGTTGCCCAGGCTGGAGTGCAGACACCTGATCTCGGCTCACTGCAACCGGCGCCTCCCGGGTTCAAGCGATCCTCCTGCCTCAGTCTCCTGAGTAGCTGGTATTACAGGCATGCGCCACCACGCCCAGCTAATTTTGTATTTTTAGTAGAGACGGGGTTTTATCACGTTGACCACGCTGATAACAAACTCCTGACCTCAAGTGATCCGCTTGCCTCGGCCTCCCAAAGTACTGGGATTACAGGTGTGAGCCATTCATTTTGCCCAGCCAAACCTGTGTTTTAACCCAGGTGATTCAGGTTTACGTTAGAGTTTGAGACACTCTAAGCTAGACCAGTGGGGCCCAGTACTGCCTTACGCAGGGTCCAAGAGGAAGAGCCTGGCTGAAGACACATGAGTCCGTCGTAACAGCGGTGGACAGCAGAGCTGCGGTTCTCCTGACACTGAATGTCATTCACAGCCCCATCAGTTTGTTGGAGTCCTCTTTAGATGACTTACTAACTCTAGAAGCTCTTTGAGAGGCCACACCTCAGAAAAGACACTATCAATATTTCCTTGTCCTCTTGGCATCTTCCATCCAATGCTTGAAACATATTTTAGATGTCAACCCACCAGCCTACCCCGGGAAGTGGTTTCAGACACCTTCCCCTGGTATCACTGCTATTTCTCAAAAGAAGACAGGTTGTTGGAGCTGATGGGAATTTAGCCCTTGACTGGATTCCTTTATCTGGTTGCTGAAGAAAGCTAGTTTTTTTTTTTTTTCAGAGTCTGACTCTGCCGTACAGGCTGGAGGGCAGCAGTGGCACGATCTTGGCACACTGAAACCTCCATCTCCCAGGTTCAAGAGATTGTCCTTCCTCAGCCACTCAAGTGGCTGGGATGACAGGCATGTGCCACCACGCCCAGCTAATTGTTGTATTTTTAGTAGATATGGGGTTTCAACATGTTGGCCAGGCTGGTCTCAAACCCCTGATCTCAAGTGATTTGCCTGCCTTGGCCTTTCAAAGTGTTGAATAATCCCAGGCGTGAGCCATGGCACCTGGCTTTTTTTTTTTTTTTTTTTTTTTTAAGAGAGAGGGTCTTGCAGGCCGGAGTGCAGTGGTACAATCAAGCTCACTGCAGCCTTAATCTCTCAGGCTCAAGTGATCCTCCAACCTGAGCGTCTGGAGTAGTTAGCACTACACCCAACCAATTTTTAAATTTTTTGTAGAGGCAGGAACTCACTGTATTGCCCAGGCTGGTTTTGAACTCCTGGCTCAAAGAATCCTCCCACCTTGGCATCCCAAAGCACTGGGATTACAGGCATGAGCCACCACTCTGGGCTGAAAGCTGCTTTTTAATAGCAGTAAATTTTACCAGGATGTTTTCAAAAGCTTTTCTTCCCTCTCAAAAGAAGAAAATACATTCATCTTTGAACAAATTGCTGTGTTTCATTGTGAGGTAGCGAGAAGACTCACTGGCTGGCCATGAGCTGACTGGGAGCCCCTCAAGGGCAAAGGCCTTGTTTTCTTAGCTTCTGTGCCCCCATTTCCAAGATAGGGCAGGCATGCAGTAGCTAGTGCATATAAACGTGACTCTCATATGCATGAAATAATAAACTCAGGCTTCAGCAGTGACTTTAATTCCCCATGGCTGCTGTTGTTTCAGTTCTTTTTTGTTTTTGTTTGTTTTTTTGAGAGTGAGTCTTGCTCTCACCCAGGCTGGAGTACGATGGCACCATCTCGGCTCACTGCAACCTCTGCCTCCCAGGTTCAAGCAATTCTCCTGCCTCAGCCTCCTGAGTAGCTGGGATTATAGGCACCTGCCATCATGCCCGGCTAACTTTTGCATTTTTTAGTAGAGATGGGGTTTCACTTGTTGGCCAGGCTGGTCTTGAATCCCTGACCTCAAGTGATCCGCCCGCCTTGGCCTCCCAAAGTGCTGGGATTACAGGCTTGAGCCACCATGCCTGGCTGTTTCAATTCTTAAATGAAGCTAAATTGGCTCCCTGGGTTATCCCTGAAGGATAATGACCCAGAGTCACACAAATGCACTGATGGCCCCAACAACTTGTCTTATTTTGAGACATAGTGATGATACAGGGAAGGTGTCTAAAACCTCTTCTTAGGGTATGGGGTAGGTTGGTGGGTTTCATCCATTCCAAACAATGGATGAGAGATGGGGCCATTAGAATTAATTAAATCATCTAAAAGAGAAGCCTCTAAATGGTGCTGGGCTTTGAGGCACAGGCAGGGTCTCTGCTCTCACAGAGCTTACTGTCCGGTGAGGGGTGCCATGGACTGCTGGAATCACCATGCTGATTAATGAATGCACT
Organism: Ateles fusciceps; assembly: GCA_036589455.1. NCBI lineage: Eukaryota > Metazoa > Chordata > Mammalia > Primates > Atelidae > Ateles > Ateles fusciceps. Next base: position 6,042,200 of record JAZHEH010002229.1, read on the forward strand.
CTTACGAGGGGAGGCGCCTGCCTCTCAGTGTAGAACCAAAGAAATTGACCTGGACTGTACCATCTACGTTGCTTTCTATGATAGGTTCTGAAACCATAAAAAGGAATGAGACTTGCTCACCCTCAAAGAGCTCAGGTGCTGAGAGGGAGATATATAAAGAAGCAATGATTGTATATATTGTCATTGGTGTGTGTGGGCTGGCTGTCCACAGAATCCATGCCCCTCTTCCCCTAACAGGGATGTCACTGTGGCAGGGCACATGGCCCTGGGTTAGCTTTTCCCCAGGGTTGCTTGCAGCTACATGTGGCTTTGTGACTCCTGTCTTGCTAACAGAGATAGCAATGATGAATGAGTGGAAATATGGGTGCCGTTTCCAGGCCTGGGCTTTCAAATCCCATCTGGGGACCTCTGAGCTCTTTCCCATCACACGTGGAAGTGTCTGCAGCTTAACTTTAACAAGGGCAGACGAAGACAGTGGCCTGAGTGGTGCCTCCAGGTGTGGTCCCCGGACCGGAAGTATCGATGCCACCTGGGAGCATGCCAGAAATGCAAATGCTTGGGCCCACTCAGACCTACTGAATAGAAGCTCTGAGGCTGGACGTGGTGGCTCATGCCTATGATCTCAGCACTTTGGGAGGCCAAGGCGGGTGGATAACCTGAAGTCTGAGAAGTTCGAGACCAGCCTGGCCAACAATGGTGAAACCTTGTTTCTACTAAAAATACAAAAATTACCCCGGCATGTTTACAGGTGCCTGTAATCCCAGCTACTTACGAGGCTGAGGCAGGAGAATTGCTTGAACCCAGGAAGTGGAGGTTGCAGTGAGCCAAGATCACGCCATTGCACTCCAGCCTGGGCAGTAGAGCGAGACTCTGTCTCAAAAAAGAAAAAAAGAAGCTCTGCTGGGCGCAGTGGCTCACGCCTGTAATCCCAGCACTTTGGGAGGCCAGACGGGTGGATCACGAGGTCAGGAGTTCAAGACCAGCCTGGCCAAGATGGCGAAACCCTGTCTCTACTAAAAATACAAAAAGTAGTCAGGCGTGGTAGCAGGCGCCTGTAATCCAGCTACTCAGGAGGCTGCAGAGAATTGGTTGAATCCAGGAGGCGGAGGTTGCAGTGAGCCGAGATCACGCCATTACACTCCAGCCTGGGCGACAGAGCGAGACTCTGACTGAAAAAAAAAAAAAAAAGCAGCAGTTCTGGGAGTGGGACGGGTTTAACAAGGCCTCCAGGTGGTTCTGATGCTGAAGAGAATCTGAGAAACATGGTCCTGAGGGATGAGAGAGAAACAAAAATGAAGGGAGCCCGTGTCCCCAAATCCCCCCTGGAGCTGAACAGCCCCGTTAGCCTGGCTTCTTACTTCTGGGCTCGTATGAGAGAGTGAAATGCATTTCCACACATTTCCACACTCTTTAAGTCACTGTGTTTCTGGGTCTCTGTCGCAGCAGCTTTCCCTCGCACTAGCCGATACATTACTTCAATGGAGGTTAGTATACGGGGACGGCTGCCTTGAAAATGCTTTTAAATCTGAGACAAAACTCCTCATTTAAGAGCTTCTATTTGGGAAACTCAATATAATAAGTCACTCAAGTCTAACAAGGATTGCAGCTAGTGAAACTGTGTTTACTTCTAGGGTCTAACATTTTACCCTAAAATTCTGTTAGATGCTAGGCCACAAGATAGCACTGCTTTTGCACCAAAGTTCAGGCTGGGTTCTCCTAGCAAACGTTCAGCGAGAGCATTGATCAGATTTCCCCTCTTCAGCTTTAACATAAATTGGTTTTGAATTGTCACAAGTATTTCACTAACTGAGTTGACATCTTGGAGTTCCCTCAAGAATGCAGGGCACATTCCCTTCCACACAGGGAGAGGAGGGCCGGGCATGGTGGCTCACGCTGGTAATCCCAGCACTTTGAGAGGTGGGCAAATTACTTAAGGTCAGGAGTTCAAGATCCTCCTGGCCAACATAGTGAAACCCTGTCTCTACTAAAAATACAAAAGTTAGCCAGGTGTGGTGGCAGGTGCCTGTAGTCCCAGCTACTCAGGAGGCCGAGGCAGGAGAGTCACTTGAGTCCGGTAGGCGAAGGTGGTAGTGAGCCAAGATCATGCCACTTGCACTCCAGCCTGGGCAACAGAGCAAGACTCCATCTCGATAAAAATAATAATAGTGATAAAAGGCAGGGGAAGTCCTAATTCACCAGGATGTTGTAATCGCTGCGGCAGCAAAGGGCACAGCCTCTCTATCTGTACACATGGACGTGTGAGGTGGCATTTTAGCACCACATGACCAATTCTGCTGTTTCTCAGTCGCCCTAGGCTGGAGTTGAATATCCTGGCCCCTGAAGGGAGTGCAGGGAATGAGGTGCCCTCCCACCCGGACACCCAGGGCTCTGTCTGCAGTCGGAACACAGTCCCCCTCCAGGGGGATGTCTCTTCCCCACTCTGACTTCAACCACTTTGGCAAGCTTGATACATTTTACAGTATGGTTGACAATTACTCAATTTACATCCTGTTTGCCTGATAGCATCTGGCTGATCTGATAACACCTAATCACACAGATGCTAAACAAGACCAGGCATTAGAAGCTTTGGGCACGGCATGGGTTGTAATGGACTTGAGAGACAACCACAGTTTCTTAGGAAGAAGCACACGGGGTCTGAACGATGCTGGGGCCTGCTGGTCACCTGTCACCTTATCTGGTTCTTATTAAGGTCAAGAAAATTAGTGAAGGTTGGCAGACCAGTGGTTACACTTAAGGACATTTGACAAATTAGTGCAGAATAAACAACAGAAAGAGAAACTAGACCCACCTTCCGTGGGACCCTTCACGCCACCCACTCCCTCGCCTCGCTGGCCACCCAGATGCTCTCTGACCATAGCTTTGGCCTTGCAGGTAGAAACCAAAATCTTCATTGACAGGAGAAGATGTTAGGAGTCTACCTGTGGCCTGAGGCTTTTACATCAGCCCTCACTGAGTGCGATGTTAACTCTTTCTGACTGCTGGGTTATTCAAGTCAACACCGTGGTCCAGTTTGAGTAACTTGTTAGGAAGAACACGAACCCATGCCCTGTGTGTTTGTACAATCTGTAAACCTTACAGACTACAATGAATTCATTTTCATTCAAGTCTTATCGAAGCTCTACCAAGGTGGGCAGATCACCGCACAGGGGATGCAAAGGCAGTTCAGAGATGGCGTGGCTGGGCCGTGTCTCAGCTTCCTAGAGCTGCAAGAACAAATCACTACAAACCGTGTGATTCTAAGAACAGAAGTTTATTCTCTCACAGCTCTGGAGGCTGGAAGTCCAAAATCAAGGCAGGATCACACTCCCTCTGAAGGCTGTAGGGGAGAGTCCTTCTTCCTCATCTTTTCCTAGCATCTGGTGACCCCTGGCAGTACTTGGCATTCATTCCTTGATTTGTAGACACCACTCCAATCTCTGCCCCCATCTTCACATAACCCACTTCTCTGTGTCTCTCTTTTTTTTATTTGAGACAGAGTCTTGCTCTGCCACCGGTCTGGAGTTCAGTGGTGCGATCTTGGCTCACTGCAACCTCCGCCTCCCGGGTTAAGAGATTCCCCTGCCTCAGCCTCCTGAGTAGCTGGGACTACTCAGGAGTGTGCACCACCATGCCTGGCTAATTTTTTGTATTTTTGTAGAGACGGGGTTTCACCATGTTGGCCAGGATGGTCTCGATCTCCTGACCTCATGATTCACCCACCTCGGCCTCCCAAAGTGCTGGGATTACAGGCGTGAGCCACTGTGCCGGCCTCATCTTCATTTCTTATAAAAAAGATACCAGCCATCGGTCTTAGGTCCCACTCTAATCCAGTATGACCTCAACTTCATCATATCTGCAAATACTCACTTTCCAAATAAAGTCACATTCTGAAGTTCTGGGTATATAACATGAATTCCGGGGGTAAACTATGAACTCGGTATAGTCAGGAACCAGAAACGTGGTTACAAGTCTGTGCTCACTACTACAAAGAATCAGATTTTGTTGTTCTTTGTAATACCTACAAGAAATGCCTCTCTGAGAACTGTATAGCGTTTCATGGCTGTGGGAGAGGAATACATCTTAGGGTGACGGGAGCATGAACTGAGACGCAGAATTTATAACCTATACTTGCCTCAATGTTTTCATTTGCAAAATGAGAAAACTGAGACCCAGCCAGCTAAGTCATTTGTCTAAAGTCACTAAATAGCTAATAAGTAGCGAAAATAAGATGAGAACCCCATATCATTCCTTCATTCATTAAACACATACTATGTCAGGCATCACACTGAAGAACTGAGGAAGTGGGTGAAGGTGGAATATGATTCCTTTTTTTTTTGAGATGGAGTCTCATTGTGTCGCCCAGGCTGGAGTGCAGTGGCGTGATCCCGGCTCACTACAACCTCCACCTCACAGGTTCAAGCGGTTCTCCTGCCTCAACCTCTGGAGTAGCTGGGACTACAGGCATGTGGGAGGTAGGAAAGGAAGGCATACCTGGACTGACCACCAGGGAGATGGTGCTGTGCTGTTCAGTGCGCTTAGGAAAAGAGAAAGTGGAATAGGGTGTGCTGTGAGTTCACATGGGGCTAGGCTGAGCTTAGGGATCTTTAGGAAACTGAAAAGAACACGGCCAGCAGACAGGAGGACAGATAGGGATGGAGCTCACAGGGAGTTTGGGCTGAAGACAGAGATGAGCAACTATGCCTTGCAAGGCCAGTGGGAGTCCTGGCTGTGGGAGGCTCACGGGAAAGGGGGAGCATGGGTCAGAAGGCTGGGCTGGGTGCAGAGCCTTGGCCCAAAGCAGCATGAGGAAGAGGAAGGAAGCCCCATGCTTGCTCTTCCCTCCCTCCCTCCCTTTTGTTTCTTTCTTTCTTTTTTTTTTTTTTTTTTGACAGTCTTGCTCCTGTCGCCCAGGCTGGAGTGCAGTGGTGTGATCTTGGCTCACTGCAACTTCCACCTCCTAGGTTCAAGCAATTCTCCTACCTCAGCCTCCTGAGTAGCTGGGATTACAGGCACCCACCACCATGTCCGGCTAATTTTTGCATTTTTTTTTTTTTTTTTTTTTTTAGTAGAGACGGGGTTTCACCATGTTGGCCAGGCTGGTCTCGAACTCCTGACCTCTGGCGATCCACCTGCCTCAGTCTCCCAAAGTGCTAGGATTACAGGCATAAGCCACAACTTCCAGACTTTTTTTTTGTTGTTATTGACAGAGTCTCACTCCATCACCCAAGCTGGAGTGCAGTGGATCGATCTGGGCTCACTGCAGCCTCCGCCTCCCGGGTTCAAGCAATTCTCCTGCCTCAGCCTCCCGAGTAGCTGGGATTACAGGTGCGTACCACCACACCCAGCTACTTTTTTTTTTTGTATTTTTAGTAGAGATGGGGTCCACCATGTTGGCCAGGCTGGTCCTGAACTCCTGACCTCAAATAATCCACCTGCCTCGGCCTCCCAAAGTGCTGGGATTACTCACGTGAGCCACCGCGCCCGGCCTAGTAGGTTTCTTTCTATGGTCTTCAGTCTGCACTTTTCAGATTTGTGGAGGTAAAAGATTTTAGTGCCAATCAAACTAATAAACTATTCTTTACAGACCAAATAGTAACATGGTGCTGAATGGAGAAGTGACAGATGAGCTATGGAGTCACCACTGACATCAGATGACGCAGCACGGATGGACAGTGTGTTGTTCAATGAGGCTGCTGGCCATCGCCACTGGGTGCAACGTGGGGCCTGCTCGTGGGAGGTATCCATCTATAGCAGAAACCATGCAGACAAGCCGGTTCTGTGAATTATCTGAAGCATATGCATTGTACTTCACAGACTTTGTAGTACAAAACCACCAGCACGAATTTAGTGGGTCATGCTTTGATCGGGGGAGAATGAGTTCACGGCAGCTCATCCACCCACTCCTCCCAGCCTGACTCTCTTCATCCCATCCCATCAGCGCGGTTTTTCAGTCATCTTGCTGGGGTTAGGGTGCAGCCTCCAACTTCAGAGCAGAGCCACACTACCAGCTGCCATGAGGCCAGCTTCCCTGCCTCTCCCCTGGAGGGTTTCTCCTGCCCAGCCCAGGGCCCAGCCCCCTCCCCTCACTATGGTCCACTCTGATGTGGGACTTCAAGGTTGTCCAAGTAAGACGAGGTGGCGCCATCCTCCGGGACCAGCTACAGGAAATACTCTTTCTAAAGGCTGCTGCCACCTGTGTTTTATCTCTGACTATTTCCTTTTTAAAAATTACCAAATTCACATTGAAATGCTTGAATTAAAAAAGTATTGAGGTTAAATTCACTTATGATAAAATTAATCATTTTAAAATAAACAACTCAGTGACATTTAGTACATTCACAATGTTGTGCAACCGCCCCCACTATTTAGTTCCAAAGCACTTCCACAGCTTCAGAATAAAGCCTCATTCCACAAAGCGGCTCTCTCCACTTCCCGGTCCTCCCAGATCCTAGCAACCAATAGTCTGCTTTCGGTCTCTACAGACTTACCTACTGTGGACATTTCACATAAATAAAATCACAAAATATGCAGTCTTTTGTGACTGGATTCTTCCTTTGTTTTCTTTCTTACTTAATTTTTTTGAGACAGAGTCTTGCTCTGTTGCCCAGGCTGGAGTGCAGGGGCACAATCTCGGCTCACTGCAACCTCTGCCTCCCGGGTTCAAGTGATTCTCCTGCCTCAGCCTCCTGAGTAGCTGGGATTACAGATGTCCACCACCACACCAGCTAATTTTTGTATTTTTTTTTTTTTTTTTTTTTTTTTTGAGATGGAGTCTCGCTCTGTCACCCAGGCTGGAGTGCAATGCCACAATCTCAGCTCACTGCAATCTGTGCCTCCCGGTTCAAGCAATTCTCCTGTCTCAGCCTCCTGAGTAGCTGGGATTACAGGTGCATGCCGCTATACCTAGCTGATCTTTTTTTGTATTTTTAAGACGGGTTTTCACCGTGTTCTCCAGGCTGGTCTCAAACTCCTGAGCTCACGCAATCCACCCGCCTCAGCCTTCCAAAGTGCTAGGTTTACAGGCGTGATCCAGCCTCATTTTTGTGTGTTTGTATTTCAGTGGAGACCATGTTGGCCAGGCTGGTCTTGAGCTCCTGACCCAGGTGGTCCACCCACCTTGGCCTTCCAAAGTGCTGGGATTACTGTGCCTGACCCCTCAATTTTTAAAAAAAATATAAAGAGACAGGAGTCTCTCTTTGCTGTCTAGGCTTGTCCCAAACTCCTGGCTCCAAGAGATCATCTTACTTCAGCCTCCCAAAGGGCTGGGATTATAAGCATGAACCACTGCACCCGGCCAGCTTTTTTCACTTAGCCTAACGTTTCAGGGTTCATGCATGTTGCAGCATGTATCCGTATTTCATTCCCTTTTATGGCTGAATGGTATTCCGTTATGCAGGTGCACCACATTTAGTTTATCTGCCCATCTGCTGATAGACATTTGGGCTGTTTCCATCTTTTGGCTATCGTGATGTTCACTGTCATCACGTGATTAAGGTGGTGTCTGCCAAGGGTCTTCACTGGAGAGTTACTTTTCATTTGTGATGAATAAGAACTTGCGGAAAGATACCTTGAAACTGTCTAAGCTTGTTCCTTATCCAACTTTCAATATATTCAATTATTGGTTGCTATCCGTAGGCACTCAAGCTTTTCTGTTTTATTCAGTAGGCGACAATTCATTACTATCAACATTTATTGTGATGCATAAATTGTCCTGGATTTGGCCAGTGGGAACCCCTTAAAGCTGGTTCCTGTGTCTTTCTCGAATGTCTTTATCATTTTTGACTAACTTCTTGCTTTCCTACTGTTGTCTTTTCAAGGTGCTAGAATAAGACTCCTGTTTCAAATTCCTACCAAACTGCTGTTTTCCTCTTTCTTTCATCCTGGCCATGCATCTCTGTCAAGATAAAAAAGCACTGCAAGAGGCTGGGCGCTGTGGCTCATGCCTGTAATCCCAGCACTTTGGGAGGCGCAGGAGCGGGGCGGATCACCTGAGGTCAGGAGTTCAAGACCAGCCTGGCCAACATGGTGAAACCCATCTCTACGAAAAAAATTACAAAGTTTAGCTGGGCATTGTGGCGCACGCTTGTAGCCCCAGCTACTTGGGAGGCTGAGGCAGGAGAATGACTTGAACCCGGGAGGTGGAGGTTGCAGTGAGCTGAGATTGTGCCATCACACTCCAGCCTGGATGACAGAGTGAGACTCTGTCTCAAAAAACCAAAAGCCAAACCAAACCAAAACAAAAAAAAAAAAACATACACAGACTGTATTCCTGCCTTCAGATGTCAGCGCTGTTTAAAATGCTCGATCCTAGGAAGAAGCGTCCCTGGTAACCAGTTCCCAGGTAGTACCTCTCACCCCCTCCTCACCTCCTTTCTCTCTGTGACTCTGGAACCTGAATGCAGCTTATAAGATAAGCCTAACTTTTTCTCTGATTACCCTGCCTTCTTTCCCTTGGAACCAGGGCTGAAAGATTTTTCTGTGTTTTTTTTTTTGAGATGGATATTCACTCTGTCGCCCAGGCTGGAGTGCAGTGCTGTGATCTCAGCTCACTGAAACCCCCACCTTCCAGCTTCAAGCGATTCTCCTACATTAGCCTCTTGGGTAGCTAGGATTACAGGCACCCACCCCACGCCTGGCTAATTTACTATTTTTTTTAGTAGAGATGGGGTTTCACTATGCTGGCCAGGCTGGTCTTGAACTCCTGACCTCAGGTGATCTGCCTGCCTCAGCCTCCTGAAGTGCTGCAATTCAGGTGTGAGCCACCGCGCCCGGCCCAGTGCTGAAAGATTTTGAATTCTTTACCCAACAAAGCAAAAACAGAGCCAGTGGTTATAACTTGTTAGAAATATCAAGAGATGAATTCATAGTTTGGGGTCCATGACTCTAGCTGGGCATCCTGGATCTCCAGCTGGCCAGTTTTGAAACGGGTTCACCTCTTTTTACAGACAAGATGCAGGAATCCCTCCCATGTTTCTAAAGTCTGCTCAGTTGCCTATTACTTCTCTTAAAGAGAACCGGAAGTGAGAACAGATGAGCAGGGTGAGAGGGGAGGCCGGGATCGTCCGGAGTGGGAGAGGAAGTGAAACGGACACCCCGTGTCTTGTCATGATGCTCATCTGCTCCTACTGGAATGCTGGGCATTGATTTGGGGGCAGCACCAGGGGTTCCATGGCTGTCCAGGTGAGCTAATGTAGAGGTAATGTGGAGGTAATGTGCCTCCTCTTTCAGGTCAACACTGACAGAATGGAGGGTCAGAGAGTCTACAAGGAAACACTATGTTTTGCTGTGATTTCCACTTCCCTTCCCCACTCCTGCCTTCTAAGAGACTTGCAAGCCGGACACAGTGGCTCACGCCTGCAATCCCAGCACTTTGGGAGGCCAAGGTGGGTGGATCACCTGAGGTCAGGATTTCAAGACCAGCCTGACCAACATGGTAAGAACTCGTCTCTACTAAAAATACAAAAATTAGCTGGGTGTGTTGCTGTGCACCTGTAGTCCCAGCTACTTGGGAGGCTGGGGCTGGAGTGCTGCTGCACTCCAGCCCGGGTGACAGAGTGAGACTCTGCCTCAAAAAAAAAAAAAAAAAAAAGAGAGAAAGAAAAGAAATACTTGGGAGCTGCCTCCCTAGAAGCACATTCTGAGCATATTTCAGACGTCTGTGTTGGAAGGGGACTGCACAGACTCTCCTCCCCTTGTGGAGATGTCTGCACAGTGACAAGCTGATGGTAGAATTGGAATGCAGTTTATGCTCTGCTTAAACAAGGGTAATCAGAAATGGAATCAGTGCAGGCAAAATTTAAGATCTGCTACTTCTATAAATAAAAGCATGAATAACAGGGGTCTCTGAAATGTAAGGTCACAAGCTTAGTGTGGGGCACTGCAGATGTTTGCAGAATGGCTGCCCTAATGATTATGCTACAGGTGAGCTTTCAACACCCTGTCCAGGTTACCGCTTCCTCCCATCCCCCAAAAAGTTGAATCCTATGTTGAATTGACTATGAATATGAATTGCTCTAATTCTGTCCGGAAAATGGACGGATACACTCGTCTGTGAAACTGTGGGCCAGCCTCAGGCACTGTGGAGCCCTTGCCTCAGAACTCTGGCTTCCAGGAGAGCTAACCTGCAGGGCTCACCAGGTGAATTGATTTATTACTACCATATGGATAACGTGAGATTCTTTAGCCACTTTGGGGAGCCAGTGTCTCCAGAGGCCTTTCTTAGTGGTGCCCACAGTTCCAGCCCAGGGGCTGTGTTCACAAACTGATTCGTGTGTATGATTGACAAGAGTACTGCTTAATCACCAATGCCTGAGGTTTTTTGTTTTGTTTTGTTTTATTTTTTTTAAGATGGAGTCTCACTCTGTTGCCCAGGCTGGAGTGCAGTGGCACAGTCTTGGCTCACTGCAATCTCTGCCTACTGAGTTCAAGAGATTCTCCTGCCTCAGCCTCCCGAGTAGCTGGGATTACAGGTGCGCACCACCAAGCCCAGCTAATTTTTGTAGTTTTAGTAGAGACGGGGTTTCACCATGCTGGCCAGGCTGGTCTTGAACTCCTGACCAAAAGTGATCCTCCCACCTTGGCTTCCCAAAGTGTTGGGATTACAGGGGTGAGTCACTGTGTGCAACCAGTGAGTTTTCAATCTTCTTATACAGAAAAACTGTCTGTTCTTAGTCATTAAAAGTAGCATCAGGCCGGGCTTGGTGGCTCACACCTGTAATCCCAGCACTTTGGGAGCCCAAGGGAAGTGGATCATGAGGTCAGAGATCGAGTGTGTTGTTAGACTAGGTGGGGTTAGATTCTGATCTCAGCTTGATTTTTAGTCTTTGCAACTCCAAGACACATGAGTAGTAGTATGAATCCTAATTCTGTTCTCAAAGCTTTTGCTATGTTACTTTGGTTCTGTGCTAAGCATACGCAGCTGAGGGGTGAGGCTGGAACTTTTGTGGTTCATAAAGAGTTAGATGAGGCCGGGTGTGGTGGCTCACACCTGTAATCCCAGCACTTTGGGAGGCCAAGGTTGGCAGACCACTTGAGTACAGGAGATTGAGACCAGCCCGACCAACATGGTGAAACCCCGTCTCTACTAAAAATACAAAAATTAGCCGGGCGCTGTGGCAGGCACCTGTAATCTCAGCTACTCAGGAGGCTGAGGCAGGAGAATCTCTTGAACCTGGGAGGTGGTGGCTGTGGTGAGCCGAGATCACAACACTGCACTCCAGCCTGGGCAACAAGAGCGAGAAAAAAAAACAAAAAACATGAGATGATCCATTTCTTTCCTTCTCTCCTCTGCAGGGTTTCTGCCACACTCTCCAGTTCACAAGGGTACCTTTTCCTGTTTCCCTGACCAGAAAGGCAGGGCTTATCTTGGAGATTTAGCCTGTGTGCAGTCACCACTGTGCAATTCTGAACTGGGGCTTGTTCCTGGGGCAAAGCTGTGAGAGAAAGGAGAAAAAGGTTAAAAAAAAAAAAAAAAAGGGATCACAGGGTCCCTTGCCCCAGTTCCTCTGGCCAGCCATGTGGGTTTCCATCAGAACAGTCGCTACCTGCATGACCACTGTTGCAGCTCTGCTCCTGCGCCCACTCAGGGCAAAGCCACAAGAATAAGAAACAGAAAGGAAACTCCCATCCACACAGGTCACTTCTCGGCTTCTGCCTGTCCTCTGCAATCCACATGCTCTTGTGTGCTTTTTGAGTCCTCAGGGAGTTGCTTTTTCTGTTTTTCCTGTGTCTTTGCTGCAGTCCGCAGGAGAGACAGACTGCAGAGGGTTTGCTCCATCCTAGGCTCTCTGTGCGACTCCCTCTGCCCAGAACGCTCTTCCGTCTTGTCTTCTGAGCACCTACTCCACCCCCATAACTTGCATCAGCTGTCCTGACCTCCAGGGGATCTTTCCTGACCACTTTCACCTTTTAAATTCAGAGCCAGGGAAGGGGGGTGGGGGGCAGTGCCTTCATCACAGCAGCTCCTAGCAGAGCCCTAATCGTGCTGTCTGTCTCCCCCAGCAACCAGCAGCTCGGGTAGGAGAAAGACCTCCTCTTCAAGCACATCGCTTTGTGTCCAGCTTGTGGAAAGCTGATGGAAGAATGATTACTTCTATTATCTATCTGATTCTCTGCTAAAGAGACAGAATGGACATCTAAAAATAGTAATCACAATAACACAAAGACTCCGCAATGTTTAAATGCTGTGAGCCGAAGACGGAGGGTCCTCTGAGCCTTTGCCTGGCCAGAGTACAGATAAAAAACACAAGCCTGAAGACTGTGGCTCTAGCAGTCCTTTCAAAGATGATCTAGTTCTTCAGTCTATGGCCATATGGCCAACTCCTTTTCTTTTTTTTTTGAGACAGAGTCTTGATCTGTCTCCCAGGCTGGAGTGCAGTGGCGCAATCTCGGCTCACTGCAACCTCTGCCTACTGGGTTTAAGCGATTCTCCTGCCTCAGTTTCCTGAGTAGCTGGGATTACAGGCACACACCACCACTCCCAGCTAATTTTTGTTTATATATATATATATTTTTAGTAGAGACAGGGTTTCACCATGTTGGCCAGGCTGGTCTCAAACTCCTAAACTCAGGTGATCTGCCAACCTCGGCCTCCCAAAGTGTTGGGATTACAGGTGTGAGCCACCATGCTCGGCCACTAATTCCATTTTGACATGACATTGTTTCAACAGAAAGGCTATTTTTACAAAGTAGAAAGTGACAGAGGAAAATGATAATTTTGAGTTTTCCGTTTAATTTTTTAACTGAAGAAATGACAAAAGCTGTCATATTCCAGCTCCTTGCATTATTCAAGAAGAATGAATTTTCTATAAACACTCCTTGGGCAAACCATTTTCACATTCCTGAAGAATTAACTTTTTAAAAAAACAAGATGGCTTTGTTCTGAAGTATCAAGGTTTTGCTTTACATTGTGTGTGTGTAAATTTACTTCCCATTTTATTTGCTTCCTCTGAGGTTTTTAGCATGAAGACCGATCAAAGAAGTTTTCCTTGTTGTCTTTGGCTCCACTACTATTTCCTCTCCCAGCTCTTCGGCCAACTGGTTATTTGCTTGGCCAAGAGTGCTATTTGCAAACAGGCTCCTGAAAACTGGGAGAAGAGGGCTGCTGGTAAATTGCAGCTTGTGGGGAAGTCTGCAACACACAGCTAACTTTCTGGAATGTGGGGAACCGCTGACCTCAAGCGTAGGTCCAAGGAGGAACAAGAGCCTGCTGAGGACCCACACTGAGGCGCTGGTGGATGCGGGCAGTGCCAGGCTGATGAGGGAAGGGTTTGCCGGAAGCAGGTCAGGGCCCCAGCATGGCAAAGGGGCTCTGGGGCCTTGGAAGAGGGAACGATGACTGGCATCTTTGTAGACCGACCCTGTGACCCGCACAAAGCCACAGGAATGATATCTCTTTCCCTTGCTTTCTCCTTTGTCCTAAGACAGTACTTTTCTTCCTTTCCCATTTTCCCAGCCTTCTTTTGCGAACTTCCAGGCATTTAAAAAAAATTAGTTTTTAGAGCAGTTTTAGGTTCATAGCAAAGGTGAGCAGCAAGTACAGAGTTCCCACGTATCTACTGTCCCCAAACAGGCACAGCGTCCCCCCATGAACATCCCAGAGTGGTCCATCTGTGACCATCAGTGACCAACACTGACACATCATTATCACCTAAAGTCCATCGTTCACAACAGGGCTCACTCTTGGCACTGTGCATTCTACGGGCCTTGACAGATGTCTAATGACATGTGCTCACTATTACGTTGTCACACAGACGAGTTTCCTGCTCCACCTATTCATCTGAATGCTGGCAACCACTGATCTTTATACTGTCTCCATACTTCTGCCTTTCCAGGATGTGATATAGTGGGAATCTGTATGCAGCCTTTTCAGACTGATTTCTTTCACTCAGCAATACGTACTGAAGTCTGTTCCAGGTCGTGTCGTGACTTGGCAGCTCTTCTTTTTTAGTATTGGATACTACTCCATTGTCTGGATGTTTCACGGTTTATTCACTCACCTACTGAAGCACATCTTGGTTGCTTCAGAGTTTGGGGCAATTATGAATAAAACTGCTATAAACATCTGTGTGCAGGTTTTTGTGTGAACATGAGTTTTCAACTCAGGAAAATTCCGTGGAGTGCAATTGCTGGAGCATATGGGAAGAGGAGGTGTCGTTCTGTAAGAAACTGCCAAACTCTCTTCCAAAGTGGCTGTTGCATTTTGCATTCCCAACAGCAATGAACAAGAGTGTCTGTTTCTCCACATCCTGGCCAGCATTGGGTATCTCAGGGTTTTGGATTTGGTCATTCTAAATGGTGCGTAGCGGTATCTCCTCCTTTTCATTTGCATTTTCCTAATGACATAATGTTGAGTTTCTTTTCAAATGCTTATTTGCCATCTTTGTATCTTCTTTGGTGTGACGCCTTTTCCAAACTTTTGCTCATCTTTAATAGGATTCTGTTTTGTTTTCTCACTGTTGAGTTTTGAGTTCTTTTGTGTTCTGGGTAAGAGCATTTATCAGACATGTCTTGCAAATGTTTCCTCCCTATCTGTGGCTGGTCTGCTCATTCTCTTGACCTTTCCAAACTTTACAAAGCTCATGGGCAGGGCCTGGACTAGAGGGGAGGCTAGTGAGGGACCTAGAACAGAATTTAAAGAGGTTCAATCTCAGGGCCTTATAAGTACGATGTGACACGACGGAGTGCCTCTTTACATTCTCACCCAATTCTGGCCCTGCTGATGTATTCAGACCTCAGCTGCCCTAATGTCCAGGCCTACCCGCTCCAGTGTCTACTGAGCAAATTTGTCACTCTCTGATAGGACCTTTCCCTGGACCATTGCTGCACAGACAGCGGCTTCATAAGGAACACCAGGCCGGGCGTTGTGGCTCACGTCTGTAATCCCAGCACCTTGGGAGACCAAGGCAGGTGGATCACCTGAGGTCAAGAGTTTGAGACCAGCCTGACCAACATGGTGAAACCCTGTCTCTACTAAAAGTACAAAAATTAGCTGGGCATGGTGGCGTGCGTCTGTAATCTAGCTACTCAGGAGACTGATGCAGGAGAATCGCTTGAACCCAGAAGGCAGAGGTTGCAGTGAGCTGACATCACGCCACTGCACTCCAGCCTGGGTGACAGAGCAAGACTCCATCTCAGATTTAAAAAAAAGAAAAAGAAAAAGAAAAGAACACCAACTTAGAACCCAAATCAGAAACTGTCTCTGGGACTGAGAGACTTTTTCATGACAAACAGGAGGAGGAGAAATGCACTGTCGCTACTGACAGAGCTGAAGGGAGGCTCTGTCACTTTGCAGCATGACTTTCCGAAAGTTGCCTTCTCTCTCCTAGCTTGGGTTTTCACACCTGTGGAATAGGTAACATGCACTTACCCCATGATATAGTTTTAGATTAAATGAGGTCATGTGGGTGAAGGGTTTAGAAAACTGTCTGTAACGGCATGGGGGCCGTAAGGAGTGGCTCTGATCACCACGGATGCACGCAGGAACCAGCTGCGGCGTGAATCTGGGCTCCAGACTTGTGCAGCAAACTGTTTATGACGGCCTGTCCCCCAGGACATTGTTGGAAACTGCAGGCTTCCAGGGATGTTAACTTCATCTGAGAGAAAGACTGGAGTATAGCGAATTCTTTGAAACGAAAACTGAGTTCCTTAGTTTCAACTGCATGAGACGGGATAATATTTTGTGATATCAACCAATACTTCCCAATTCAAGGAAGGGGATGGGTGTGACAGGTTAAAAAACAAACATGGCCCAAGAGTCTTTCTGGCTTTTGTTTCCAAAAGCCTAAACCCCACAGATGAGAAAGAATTCAGAGTATAGGGGGAAAATGTCTTGGCCAGAAGCAGGTGGAAGAGCGTTACCCCCAGGATGAGAGAATGACCCTCTCTGCAAGCTGGGGTGGTTGGGGGCCACAAAGCCTTGTTAGGAGATGTGGACGGGCGGGGAGCGTTGCAAGACCCTAGAACAAAATGGCCACTGAGTGCCCCGAAGCGGAGGAGGTCATGGGCAGGCTTATGGAGAGTTTTGTGCCCCCAGGCAGGACCCAAGACCACCAAAAGCAACCAGCCTAAAGAGCCCACACCGAGATGATGGTGTCCCACTGGTCACCCAGCGGACAGATGCCTGGCTCTGCGTCAGTTCTGGGGAAACACTGAGGCAACCCCAAGCAGGCCAACCAGGCAGGATAATGCATGCTTCAATTCGAGGTTTAAAAAATTTAGAAAAGTCACTTTTCCCCACATATTTGAATGTGTGGATTGAAACTCACATCATCCCTATTCACTTTCATCCATAGGTACTAGGCGGTGGCACTTTTTTTTTTTTTTTCTGAGACAGAGTCTTGCTCTGTCGCCCAGGCTGGAGTGCAATGACACAATCTCGGCTCACTGCAACCTCCGCCTCCCAGTTCAAGCGATTCTCCTGCCTCAGCCTCCCTAATAGCTGGGACTATAGCACATGCCACCACGTCCAGCTAATTTTTTGTATTTTTAGTAGAGATGGCATTTTAATGTGTTGGCAGGAAGGTCTCGATCTCCTGACCTCATGATCCACCCACCTCAGCCTCCCAAAGCGCTGGGATTACAGGTGTGAGGGCGGTGGCCCTAACAGCTTCCCTGCAGCAAGCCCAGCCTCCTTTCTCTCTGTGCTTCCTCTCACGGGTTGCCATTCCCTTCACTTTTGTGTCTGTAGAGTCTTCAGCTTCCTTTGGTTCTGAGCAGGACCTGGGAGATGGACATGCATTTCCTCTCTGAGCAAAATTGGCACTAGTTCTCCTTGGAAGTGATAAAGTCAAACACTTGCTTGATTTTTTTTGTTTGTTTTTTTAGAGATGGGGTCTCACTCTGTCACCTAGGCTAGGCTAGTGCAAGGGTGTGAACACAGCTCACTGCAGCCTCAAACTCTTGGGCTCAAGAGATCCTCCCGCTTCAGCCTCCTGGGTAGCGGAGAACACAGGCACCGGCCACCATGCCCTGCCAATTAAAATACATATATGTTTTTTCTTATTTTAAAGACAGGGGCTTCCTTTGTTGCCCAGGCTGCTCTTAAACACCTGGCTTCAAGCCATCCTCGCACCTTGGCTTCCCAAAGTGCTGGGATTATAGGTGTGAGCCACCACACCAGGCTGGGATAATTCTTCTGAAGCGTCAAATGCAATTACAAGAAACAAAAAAATTGGTCCCAACTTCTCCCATATGGTATGAAAAATTAAATAATTTCAATGCCATTGCCTTACTCGCAGGGACCTAGAACTTTTCTACTTGCATGCTTTTGCTTTCGCTATTTTATTTACTCCACCCCTCCTTGACTCGGCAGGCAACTCTTGCGAAAAGCCATCTCTGCCCATCTTCAAGGGTTCATTCTGAGGCTACCAGCCTCTCAAAGCTTTCTTTCTTTCTTTTAAGCTTCTTTTCCTTCCTTCCTTCCTTCCCTCCCCTCCCTCCCTCCTTCCTCCCTCCCTCCCTCCTTCCTTCCTTCCCTCCCTCCCTCCTTCCTTCCTTGCTCCCTCCCTCCTTCCTTCCTTCCCTCCCTCCTTTCTCCCTTCCTTCCTTCCTTCCCTCCCTCCCTCCTTCCTTCCTTGCTCCCTCCCTCCTTCCTTCCCTCCCTCCTTCCTTCCTTCCTTCCTCCCCTCCCTCCTTTATCCCTTCCTTCGTTCCTTCCTTCCTTCCTCCCCTCCCTCCCTCCCTCCCTCCCTCCCCCACCTTCCTTCTTCCTTTCTTGGATGGAGTCTCCCTCTGTTGCCCAGGCTGGAGTGCAGTGGCACAATCTCAGCTCACTGCAACCTCTGTGAGCTGAAACCTCCCGGGATTCAGCGATCCTTCTGCCTTAGCATACTGTAGTTGGGATTGCAGGTGCTTGCCACCATGCTCTGCTGATTTTTGTATTTTAGTGGAGACGGGGTTTCACCATGTTGGCCAGGCTGGTCTCAAACTCCTGGCCTCAGGTACTCTGCCCATCTCAGCCTCCCAAAGTGCTGGGATTACAGGTGTGGGCCATGTTGCCCAGCTCAAAGCTTTCTTGAGCTGGCCAGCCACCTTGATCTCTGGACCTGAGCATTCCCCTTCATTTCTATGACATTTCTGGGTTTTTATCGTCCTCACCGCATTATTCACCTCTACTTATCCTTTCTCATGTTGATGGACAATGAGTTATTTCCAATATTTTGTTTTGTACAACGATGTTATGAGCATGTCTCTTGCATGAGAATTTTTCTAGGGTAAATACTATAATAGGAGCTGGGGGTGGTGGCTCACACCTGTAATCCCAGCATTTTAGGAGGCCGAGGTGGGTGGATCACGAGGTCAAGAGACCAAGACCATCCTGGATAACATGGTGAAACCCCATCTCTACTAAAAATACAAAAAAAAAAAAAAAAAATTAGCCAGGCGTGGCAGCATGCGCCAGTAGTCCCAGCGACTCGGCAGGCTGAGGCAGGAGAATACCTTGAACTTGGGAGGCGGAGGTCGCAGTGAGCTGAGATTGTGCCACTGTACTCTGGCCTGGGCGACAGAGTGAGACTCCATCTGAAAAACAAAATACTATAATAGGATTAGAGTTGGTGGGTAGAGATGCCACATGTTTACCCTTCCCTGTCTGTTAAAACAGAATGAGAGTAGCCTCCATTTCCCATAACTTCGCATACACCAAACACACACTCTCACGAAAGAGGTGGTCATCTTTACTCAAGATAATCAAGAATTGTCTTGTGGGACTGTTTCAGAAAGATCTGCAAATTGTCAGCACCTTAAAGCTGCCAGATACACATCTTCAAATGCCGCAAATACTTGAATGTTTGCTGCTGAAAACAGCAGCCTGTGGCTCAACTACTTGAATAATCAAGACCAACAGCCTGATAACGCCACTCTCATCTCTTATCAGATGCCGTCATCAAGGCTGAGCAGTCAAAGCCAGGTGTTTTGTTTGTCCCGGGAATTCTGATGAGAGCACACAGTTTGCAAAGTGCCAGTCAGCACAGCCTGAGACGGCAATTCAAGGCCCCTGGAGCAGGGTCACCTGACATACACAAGGCCTGCCTGATGGCTCAAGCTGCCCTAGGAATGACCAGAAAAGCCACCACGGGAGTGTGGACGCAGCTCAGAATAACCTAGACACATGGCCCGTAGACTCAAGGGACACGGGCTGTGGAGGAGAAGCTCTGAAACACTACTGTAGCTGATGTTAGAAAAAATTAACTGGGTGGCCAGAGGCAGAGACGGCTGTTTTGCCTAGGGTTCTGACCTAAGCAAACTAAACCCAACTGAGTTTCAAGAGTAGAATGAAACTTAAGTCTAAACAATCACGAGCCACCAGCTAACTTCTAACGAGAGACCTCCACTTTTTTTTTTTTTTTTTTTGAGACGCAGTCTTACTCTGTCACCCAGGCTGCAATGCAGTGGCGTGATCTCAGCTCACCGCAACCTCCACCTCCCAGGTTCAAGCAATTCTCCTGCCTCAGCCTCCTGAGTAGCTGGGATTACAGGCATGCGCCACCACACCCAGCTAATTTTTGTATTTTTAGTAGAGAGGGGGTTTCACCATGTTGGTCACGCTGGTCTCAAACTCCTGACCTCGTGATCCACCAGCCTCGGGCTCCCAAAGTGTGAGCCACCACGCCCAGCTGAGACTCTCCACTTTAACTGATCAAATATTTTTTCTTTGTCTTGCTTCCAACAACACCTTATAAATGTTTATCCCTCAGTGGAGTCCTGAACCTCTTGCAGTTTGATGCTACCCAATTAATGAATTACCCTCTGCTCGAATAAGCTCTCTAAAATTTTAATGTGCCTACATTAATCTTTCCACACTGGTTACACACTGCTGTATCAGCTGGGAGCCCCTGGGAACCACTGTCCTGGAGGATACCGCACTGAGGGCTGATGGGCACTGATGTCATGAGAGGAGGCACAGTGCCTGGACCCTCAAGTGGCAGTTAAAGCAGAAGCATTGACACTACTTGCATGCCCAGCATAGCTTTTTTATTTTTCCTTTTTTCTTTTTTTTTTGGGACGAAGTTTTGCTCTTGTTGCCTAGGCTGGAGTGCAATGGCACAACCTCGGCTCACCGCAACCTCCGCCTCCCAAGTAGCTGGGATTCTCCTGCCTCAGCCTCCCGAGTAGCTGGGATTACAGACAAGCGCCACCACACCCGGCTAATTTTTGATTTTTAGTAGAGATGGGGTTTCTCCATGTTGGTCAGGCTGGTCTCAAACTCCTGACCTCAGGTGATCTGCCCGCCTTGGCTTCCCAAAGCGTCGGGATTACAGGTGTGAGTCACCATGCCCAGTCCCACTTTTTTCTAATTCCTATGAGTGGCGATACGTGGATGAGTTCTCAGTTAACCAAACGACAGCAAGAATGCTTCCCTCTGCACACACCTGAAATAGCAGAGTTAAGTCAAGCCTGGGCGGGCATGGGAGGTCAGCAGCAGAGGGCTGTGTGATGAGGTTTGCTGCTTCCCAGCTGAACAGCACCTCATGCAGGGAGAGGCTTAGTTGACATGTTTTTCTTGCTTGCTTTCTTTTAGAGACAGGGTCTTGCTCTGTCAACCAGGCTGGGGTGCAGTGTCAGGCCCCTGCAGCCTCAAACTCCTCCTGGGCTCAAGAATCCTCCTGCCTCCGCACCGAGGAGCTGGGACTACAGGCGCACACCACCACGCCCAGCTAGTTATTTTATTTTTTGTAGCGACAGGGTCTCATTAGGTTGTTTAGGCTGGTCTCCGACTCCTGGGCTCAAGCGATCCTCCTGCCTTGGCCTCCCAAAGTGCTGGGATTACAGGCATGAGCCACTGCACCTGGCCAACATGTTTTTCATCTGTGTGCAAAGACGGAATACCTAGGCTGCAAAACGAGCTTCCAGAATTGAATTAGAAAATTCTGCCTTACAAGTATGAACAGAGAAGTGGTTCTGGAGATGTGGTTTAACCAACTGGAAAAAGCATTTTTCAGACAGGAAGAGTGGATGACAAGCCAAGAAACTTGCTTTTAATCCTATTTCTATTTTTAAAAATTATTTGCATGACTTTGAGCAAGTTTTTTTCTCTGCATTTAGTCTTCCCTTTGTAACCGTTTGTCATCTTCCTGCCCCAAAACGATTAGAAGTAAGTAAAATGCCTCAGCTGCGAACAAAACCAAGAAGACAACTTGGCAAATTCATAGAATATTAGCCATTGTCATCAGCCTTTGTTGAGATTAAGTAACAACTTAATGGCTTGACTCTGAAAAAACAAAAGCAAAAGAAAAAGAAAAAACGTAGTCCCTTAGTTTTCATTCTATATTAGAAGCATGGATAAGACTGAATTATTATTCAGAGAATTGTTTTCAAAGAGGAAGGAAGATCTGATCCTGACGGCTGTCACCCACTGACACTGCCGCTCATCTGTTCCATACCTTCAAGGGGTCTCTCTAAGGTGGTTATTCAGGCTTTGCAGACAGGCTGATGTCTGCTGCCCATGGAAGAGTATTTTGGCAGCAGTGAAAAAAAAAAAGAAAAAATAGGACTCATTTAAAAAGCCTGGAAATAATCTGGATACTTTCCAGGAAAAACGACGTCGAGTCTGACTCAGTTGTTGTTGTTTTAACGAGTGACACCTGCTGCTGATCCCTGCGATATGGTTGTTCATGGAGACTCGTCCCAGAGCAGCAGAGCTGGCGGCATGAGTGGCAGGCTCGGGATGGAGCAGGGCTAAGTTCCACTTCCTCCCAGCAGCCAAAAACGCCACAGATGACAGGATCTGCCCTCTGTGCCAGCACCCTTACATGAAGCACCTGGAACGATAGGACTTCTCGTGTACCATATGGCGGGACAGTGCTGAGAACCCTCTGAGCAAGACAGTCTGCCAGGGAGGCTGGCTTTGGTTATTTCTCTCTTCTATTGTATTTTAAAATTTAATTAAAAAAAATTTTTTTTGAGACAGGGTCTCGCTCTGTTGCCCATGCTGGAGTGCAGTGGTGCGATCACAGCTCACTGCAGCCTTGAACTCCTGGGCTCAAGTGATCCTCTTGCCTCAGCCTCTCAAGCAGCTGGGACTACAGGGGCATGCCAGTGTGCCCAGCTAATTTTTAAATTTTTTTGTAGAGACAGAATTTCGCTTCTTGCCCAGGCTGGCCTCAAACCCTTGGCCTCTTGCAATCCTCCCACCTGAGCCTCCCAAAGTGCTGGGATTATAGGCATAAGTCATTGAGCTCAGCCAATTTCTCCTCTCAACCAGAGGTCACCTGGTGGTGGGTGAAGCACCTGGATGGGGAAAAATCCAGGATAAGGCCCCAAAAAGCAGGAAAAACGTACACATGGCCCAGCTCATAGACAGTCTTTATAAGCATATAGGGAAGGATAAAAAGACCAGTATCCAAATGTGAGAAGCAGAAAAATGAGGCTCTGGTCCCAGGAAAGGCTCATGGTGGGGAGATGAGAGAATTTAAACTCAGAGAAAGCTGAGATTGGAGTCCTACGGGGTGGCACAGTTAGCCTCACTGATCGCTAACCAGTCCCCAGTTCTCCAGGGAGGGTGAAGGATAAGCCAGTCTCAAAATTACCCTCCATCTCTGCACCAGGAAGATTCACTCTCTACAAAGCTTCCCAGTCAATGCCCTTGTGTCACGGGTGGTTACTATCTGGGGCCAGTGGCACCGGCAGTAAAAAGAATTTAACAAGACAGTCATAGGTAAAGAAATGCAGATTTATTAGCAAAAGCGTGGAAGTATGTTGCAAGAAAGCAACAGGCAAGTCAGCAAGAGAGGAGCTGACTGGAGGAGACAAAGGCTGCTGGCTGGAGCTTTTACAGGATGGAGCTTGTTGTATGCGCTGGAGAGGGCTAAGTGCGTGCTGACGACGTCAAGGCTGCAGTGAACTAACTTGCACTTTTCTACCAGCTGAGGGTCTGGTGATAGCTGGGTGCAGGAAGATCATGAGTTATTTGCGCAGGTGGGCTACATGTCCTGGACCATGAAGAAATGCAGATGTATAGCTTCACTGTATTTTCTTTTGATTTCTCTTGCTCCCACCAGACTGGCTCCTTGTTCCTAATTAGGACCCCACAGTAAGGCTGCTTGGAAATACTTCCTTTGGGCCAGGCGTGGTGGCTCAAGCCTGTAATCCCAGCACTTTGGGAGGTGGGTGGATCACGAGGTCAGGAGATCGAGACCATCTCGCCTAACATGGTGAAACCCCATCTCCACTAAAATTACAAAAAATTAGCCAGGCATAATGGCACACCCCTGTAACCCCAGCTACTTGGGAGGCTAAGGCAGAAGAATTGCTTGAATCTGGGAGGCGGAAGTTGCACTGAGCCAAGATGGTGCCACTGCATTCCAGCCTGGGTGACAGAGCAAAACTCTGTCTCAAAAAAAAGAAATATTTCCTTTGCTGAAGTCAGTAGCTGGTAGAGGAAGGCAATACAAAGCCAGGTGTAGACAGTGAACAAATTTATGGTTTATTTAGAAAATGTACCAGAACATGGCATTGTTAAGGAACCATGGAGTACCAGAAATGGAAGGATTTTCCAAACCACGGTTCTAATGGTTTTAAAGCACAAAGTTTTAAACATTTAGAGGTTAGATCACTTCTAATCAGACTTATGGCCTGATATGTTTGGATATTTGTCACCTCCAAATCTTATGTTGACATGTGATTCCTGGCCAGGCACGGTGGCTCATGCCTATAATCCCAGCACTTTGGGAGGCCACGGCAGGTGGATCACAAGGTCAGGAGTTCGAGACCAGCCTGACCAACAGGGTGAAACCCTGTCTCTACTAAAAATACAAAAATTAGCTGGGTGTGGTGGCAGGTGCCTGTAATGCCAGTTACTCGGGAGGCTGAGGCAGGAGAATCACTTAATCCTGGGAGGCGGAGGTTGCAGTGAGCCGAGATCGCACCATTGAACTCCAGCCTGGGTGGCAGAGCAAGACTCTGTCTCAAAAAAAAAAAGAAAAGAAATGTGACTCTTAATGTATGGAGGTGGGGCCTGATGGGGAGGTGTTTGGGTCATGGGGGTGGGATCCTCCACGAATGGCTTGGTGTCCTCCCATAGTAGCAAGTGAGTTTTGCCTTTATGAGTTCACAGGAGAGCTGGTGTTTTAAAACAAGCCCGGTACCTCTTCCCATTTCTCTTGCTCGCTCTCTCACCATGTGACATACCTGTTCCCTCTTCACCTTCTGCCACGAGTAAAACCCTCCTGATGCCTCCCCAGAAGCAGACGCTGGTGCCATGCTTGTGCAACCTGCAGAACTGTGAGCTAAATAAACCTCTTTGCTTTATCATTTGCTGAGTCTCAGGTATTTCTTTACAGCAACACAAAACCGACGAATACATGGCTGTACTTTTAATATCTTTTGACTCAGAAGATACAAAATTACAAAGCTGTGATTAATTCAGTAAATACACTTAAATGCTTTTTTTTTTTTTTTTTTTGAGATGGAGTCTTGGTCTGTCACCCAGGCTGTACAATCATGGTCTGGCCTCACTGCAAGCTCAGTCTCTTGGGTTTAGAGATTCTCCTGCCTCAGCCTCCTGAGTAGCTGGGACTACATGTGTGTGCCATCACACTTGGCTAAATTTTTTTTTTTTTAATTTTTAGTAGAGATGGGGTTTTGCTATGTTGGTCAGGCTGGTCTTGAACTCCTGACCTCGTGATCTGCCCACATCGGCCTTCCCAAAGTGCTAGGATTACAGGTGTGAGCCACCAGGCCCAGCCTTAAATTCATTTTTATTAATCTGAAAGGCGTCTATGCACACTTGCAAATTAATTAGCAGGATACAGACACGTGGCAGTCTGCAATCACTCTACACAGGTTTCCTGGATTGGGCACCCTTGCAATGGCTCTGAAGCCCCAGTCTCCACCTTGAGGAAGCCGAAGGCCAGAAGACGGAAGGTAACTTAACCTCCTTAACCAGCCAATTAGTAGCTGAGAACCTGGTATTGCTGCACTGCCAGGCGACACCCAGGTGATGGTCAGGAACCTTCCTCTCGCTGGACAGGTGGGCCCAGACTGGTGTAGGGAGAAACTGGCTCTCTCTCTGTAGAGGGAGAATATACTGACCAACAGGGCTGGGCTGTTTTCACCATGCTTCCTCGTACCTGCCCCTCCTCTGACCAGCCAGAGGTATTTGCACTGCCTCAAGGGGAATGAGGATGATTAAATTGAAGTGCAGGCCAGGTGCGGTGGCTCACGCCTGTAATCACAGCACTTCAGGAGGCCGAAGCGGGTGGATCACCTGAGGTCAGGCATTTGAGACCAGCCTGACCAACATGGTGAAACCCCATCTCTACTAAAAATACAAAAATTAGCTGGGCGTGGTGGTGCGAGCCTATAATCCCAGCTACTCAGGAGGCCGAGGCAGGAGAATTGCTTGAATCTGGGAGGTGGAGGTTGCAGGTGAGCCAAGATCGCACCACTGCACTCCAGCCTGGGCAACAGAGTAAGACTCCATCTCAAAAAAAAAACAGAAAAAAAAAGTGCAAAGAGTAATTTTGCTTTTTACTTCCAAAGTGGGTTCTGAAAACCCTCCTCAAGAACAAGTTTTAGACACCCAAGCTTTTATTTGAGGAAGGCTCTTTGGGGTCTCAGAAAAGGGGAACCCCAAAGGCACAGGGGCCCATGGTGAGGCCTGGGACAAGGTCCTGGGGAGACCCATGTAGAGGGAAGCAGCTGGTGCTGAGCAGCAGGCCTGCAGCAGGCCATGGCCATGCAGGGCACGGCACCCACGCTGAGGCCTCCCATCAGAGACCTGTATATCACCATGGGGCCTCCAGCATGCACTCAACCAAATTACTCCATACAACAGTCTCATGTTAGGGCAAGAGATCTGATGAACCCCCAAAGCAGGGTGGGGTCCCCGATACTGACAGGTGGTGGCATGTGGATGCCCCAGCATTGTACTTCTGTGCTTGGGAGGGACACATCTGAACTAGATTCTGGGACCCTATTTCCTTGTAAGTGCCTTTTGGGTCTTCCCCGCTACCCCGGCTGCCCTTAAGAGGCAAGAGGATGCAATAGGAGCGGTGTGGGGTTTGAGCAGAAGCCCTGGGGTGCCATCCTTGCTCTGCTATGCACCTCGGCCTGATGGTGACTCTCCTTTGAACCACAGTCTCCTCATTCAGGAATGGGAATAAAGATCCCTGCCTCCTGGCATTTCTGTAAAGATCAAGTGGACAGGGTACATGAATGCTTTTAGCAATCTGCAAAATGCTCATCAAATGCTAGTGATTGCTCCTTTGAAAATCTAAGCACAGCTTGTATAATACTTGGAATATAAATTGAGCAGACATATTGGGAGTAGTTTTAGGTTATGCTTATGTGTCCTTTATTTAGAAAAACAATACTTAGGTGGGTGTGGTGGCTCACACCTGTAATCCCAGCACTTTGGGAGCCTGAGGTGGAGCCTGTAAAGACACATGCGCACATATGTTTATTGCAGCACTATTCACAATAGCAAAGACTTGGAAGCAACCCAAATGCCTATCAATGGTAGATTGGATAAAGAGAATGTGGTACATATACACCATGGAATACTATGCAGCCGTAAAAAAGAATGAGGTGGGGGGATCACCTGAAGTTAAGAGTTCGAGATCAGCTTTACCAACATGGAGAAACCCCGTTTCTACTAAAAATCCAAAATTAGCCAGGCATGGTGGTGCATGCCTGTAATCTCAGCTACTCAGGAGGCTGAGGCAGGAGAGTTACTTGAACCCGAGAAGAAGGTCACAATGAGCCAAGATCATGCCCATTGTACTCTAGCCTGGGAAACAAGAGTGAAACACCATCTCAAAAAAAAAAAAAAAAGAAAGAAAGAAACACCTGAAAACACTACCTAAAAATTCCTCTGACCACTTATTTCAGTCAAACGCTGGAAGATGGGGGATGCTTTATATTAAAGAATTAGAATGAGGCTGGGAGCAGTGGCTCACACCTGTAATCCCAGCACTTTGGGAGGGCAAGGCGGGAGGATCACATGAGGTCAGGAGTTCAAGACCAGCCTGGGCAACATGGCAAAACCCTCTCTCTACGAAAAAACAACGAAAAATAGAAAAATGAGTTGGGCGTGGTGGTGCACACCTGTAATCCCACCTACTCAGGAGGCTGAAGCATGAGAATCGCTTGAACCTGGGAGGTGGAAATTGCAGTGAGCCGAAATTGCACCACTGCTCTCCAGCCTGCGTGACAGAGCGAGACCTTGTCTCAACAACAACAACAAAAAAAGAATTAGAACAAGGAAAATGATGATGAGGTAGAAACAGATGTTTGAACACAGTTGAATTTTCGATGCATAAGGATGCCGTGGGCACTTACCCAGATGTCTGCCCTTCACTACCTGGCTGGAGTGGTACTTTGAAACCATCTGACAATGGAGAGAGGGAGCGCAGTCTGTATGGGCACACAGCTCAGTCTGCAGCTGATGCCAGGTGTGGGTGTGCTGGGCCCGAGGAGCTGGCCTCTGCTCCGGTGGCACTTGCAGTCCAGCATGGACTTGAGCAGACCACCAAAATGGAGCCCAGGCCAGTGGCCAGCAAAAGCCACTTCCCTCCACTCGGCCAGGAAGAGCTTTCCAGACCCCGGCTCCTGCCTCCTCATCTGGCCAGCTTCATCTTCCAGTGCTCCTGGTCTCCGGATAAGCCCTAACTGCTGGACTGCTGTTTTTAAATCCCTTCCAGGCAGGAGGAACTGAAGAGAGCTGAGTGAGCAGGTGCGGGCCCTGGAGCCTCTCTAGCTCCGGAACTCTGGGCAATTCCCTTCACCTCCCGTTTCCTTCCCTTCAAAATAGAGAAATGAGATGGGCACAGTGGCTCAAACCTGTAATCCCAGCACTTTAGGAGGCCGAGGCGGGTGGGAGTTTGAGATCAGCCTGACCAACATGGAGAAACCCATCTTTACTAAAAATACAAAATTAGCCGGGTGTGGTGGCGCATGCCTGTAATCCCAGCTACTTGGGAGGCTGAGGCAGGAGAATCACTTGAACCTGGGAGGCAGAGGTTGTGGTGAGCTGAGATCGCACCATTGCACTGCACTGCAGCCTGGACAACAAGAGCGAAACTGTCTCAAAAAAAAAAAAAAAAAAATGGAGGAATGGCTGTATTGGTTTTCCATTGCTGCTACAACACATTACCATAAACATATGGCTTAAAACAATGCAATTTTATTATTTTACAGTTCTGGGTTCAAAAGTCTGGAATGGGTCCCGATGGACTAAAATCAAGGTGTCAGGAGGGCTGCGGGTGCAAGCTCTGGGGAGCGCCAGTGTCTACAGCCATCTGCATTCCTTAGCTTGTGGCTCCTCCTGCATTTTTTAATAAAATTTTACTTTCAGTTCTGAGACACATGTGGTGAACGTGCAGGTTTGTTACATAGATATGTACATGCCATGGTGGTCTGCTGCACCTATCAATCTATCATCTAGGTTTTAAGCCCCTCATGCATTAGGTATTGTCCTAATGTTCTCCCCTCCCCTTGCCCCCCCACCCCCCCACAGGCCCCAGTGCGTGATGCTCCCCTCCCTGTGTCCATTTGTTCTCACTGTTCATCTTCCACTTATGAGTGAGAACATACAGTGTTTGGTTTTCTGTTCCTGTGTTAGTTTGCTGAGAATGATGGCTTCCAGCTTCATCCATGTCCCTGCAAAGGACATGATCTCATTCTTTTTACGGCTGCATAGTATTCCATGGTGTATATGTACCACATTTTCTTTATCCAGTCTACCATTGATAGGCATTTGGGTTGCTTCCGAGTCTTTGCTATTGTGAATAGTGCTGCAATAAACATATGTGCGCATGTGTCTTTACAGCAGAATGATTTATAATCCTTTGGGTATATACCCAATAATGGGTCCTCCTACAATTTTAAAGCCAGCCGTGCAGCGTCCTCCACCTTCTCTCTTGGACACTCCTATCTTCCTCTTACGAGAAACCTTCTGATGACACTGCGCCCACCAGGTATTCCAGGATCCTCTCCTCACCTCAGGATCCTTCCCTTAATCACACCTGCAAAATCTTTTTTGCTGTGTAAGGTAACAGATCCCCAAGTTCCAAGGATTAGAGTGTGGCCTTCTTTGGGGACCGTGATTCTACCTACCACAGTAGTCATCAGGAATAAGTAGTTCATACAACATAAGACACTTAGAGCCTGGCCTGCAGTAAGCACTTAAATAATGTGAGCCATAATCAGCATCACTTGCTCAAACAGAGACCCCAGCCTGGAAGGCTTTTGCCTTGTACTGGCTGTGCCCCAGTGGTTACACCTGGCCAAATCATGAGACTTCCTTCCAGAAGCCTTCCCTGTCCTTCTGGGCCTGGCTTGGTATCCTGCTGTGTTGAGGTGGGTGTGGTCCTTAATTCTGTGTTGTGTTATAATCGTCTGTCTCCCTCACTGGATTGTAAATGTCTCAGGAGCCGAGATGGCCTCTGACTTATCTCTGCATTCCTACCCCCAGGATATGGCACATTTGACAGTAGCTGTCAAATGTCTCCTGGATGGCTAATGGAGGAAGGTAGGTCTGTGTCCTTTGGGATGCCCAGAACCTCAGAGCTGCCGTTGCTGCCTGCGGGAGGGAAGCAGTGGCGGGGGGAGTCTGTATAGGGGTGTCTTGTGCTCTGGCAGAGGCAGTTTTTCAGGGTGGTAGCTGGTTTCCCCACAGAGCAGGCTCCCCTCTCACCCCAGCCAGGGGAGGACAGATCCAGGTGTCCTGCCTGGGGAGGAGCCCTGGTGTCGCAGGCACATTATGCTTACGGTGGTTAAACCCTCACAGCCCCACGAGGAGTGGGAGAGGCCGGCATAGGACACAGGAGCCCGGGGGATGCTTAGGCAGGTTGGGGGGAATCAGATATCAGGAAGGATCCTCAGAAATCATCTCATTCAGGTGGCGGGCACCTACAGCCCCAGCTACTTAGGAGACTGAAGTGGGAGGCTCACTTGAGCCGAGGAGCTAAAGACTGTAATAAGCTACGATCATATCACTGCACTCCAGCCTGGGCAACAGAGCAAGACCTCGTCTCTAAAAATAAATAAATAAATAATCAGCTAGGGGCAGTGGCTCACTCCTGTGATCCCAGCACTTTGGGAGGCCGAGGTGGGCAGATCACCTGAGGTCAGGAGTTCGAGACCAACATGGAGTTCTGGCCAACATGGCGAAACCCTGTCTCTACCAAAAACACAAAAATTAGCCAGGTGTCGTGGTGCACACCTGTAATCCCAGCTGCTAGGGAGGCTGGGGCAGGAGAATCTCTTGAACCCAGGAAGCGCAGGCTGCAGTGAGCCAAGATCACACCACTGCACTGCAGCCTGGGTGATAGAGTGAGACTCCATCTAAAAAATAAATACATAAATAAATAATCTGTGAATCCGTCAACACTTTCACCTGCTTCCATTTTTGCTGCCTCCCCCGTGCATAAGAAAGTTCATTTGGGAGGTCACCTTCACCTTCGATCAACACAGCAGATCCTCCCGCCAGCAGCGTATTTAAAATGCGAAGCACTCTTTCCCCCGGCATTCTCCACCTCCCAGCCTTGTTTGATTTTTCTCTCATATACTTACTATATCTTAAATGCTTATTTATTCATGTACTTGTTTAAACTACTTTTGATTTTCTGACTTCTTATGGTTGGTCTGATTCCTCCACCATAATGGAACTTCTATGAGGGCGGGATTTTTTGCTTCCCCTGCTAAGGTTAAGGCAATCTCCCAAATGAACTGCCTGCACTTTCCTAGCCCTGGAGCTTCGAAAACAGTGCGGAAAAGCAACGTAACACAGTAAGAACTGTGAGGAAAGGAGAGAAAACCAGACCACAGGGACGTTTCATAGCTAACCACAGAGGTCCAAGGAGAACGCAGGGCGGAAGAACCCGAGGGAGGCTAGGCAGGTGTCTCGGGTGTCACTCTGGCCCCTGTGCAGGTGTCGTGTGTGAGCGGCCGTGGTTACCATAAAGCAGCGCCAGGGCCAGCCCTCCTGCCTCGAGACCACCGGCGCTTGGGGGTGGGAAAGAGTGACGGGGGGGATTGAGCAAAACAGAACAGAAACTCCCCCCTCAGATGGAGACACTTGCACGGAAGGATGATACACTGCGATTCTCCCGACAACGGCCCCCAGCAAGAGACAGTGCTAACAGTGTCCAAGCTAATCCGTAAACATCAGGGGGACAAAGGAATCATAAACAAGAGGCAGAACCACAACTGCTTCAACGCAGAAGGAGTGAGTCATCCAGGATGGCAAGGAGGTGGCAGGTTGGCTGTGGTTTGGCAGAGGCTGGCAGGATGGGCAGGGGGCCAGGGGAGAGGGCAGGGTGGGGCTGGAGGGTCTCTTACAAGGGAATCCAGTGTGTGAAAGTCCGTGTGGGAAAGGGTGTGCCTCTTACAGAAGGATATTTGCTTTGTCCTAAACTTGCTGTGTGTTGTTTGAGGCACAGGCCTCCCGGCTCGTCACCACGCCTTGGATCACCCCAGGCAATCTTGCCCAGCATGTGGCTTCACCTGGGTATCAACAACTCCATCCTCCAGCCTGGGTCCAGCCAGATCTCTGCTCAGCTCTGCACGCACACGCCCCCTGGATGTCACCTCCTGACTTGGCAAGTCATACACCCTCTCTCTACTTGCCCAGCTTCATTCACAAAACCAGGACACAGTACCCCTCGTCCATCCAGGCTCTGTCTGGGATCCCAGACACCAGCCTCTCCCTGCCCCTCCACTTCCAGATCGGACGGCTGCCCTGACTGCCGCTGGGGCCAGGGCACCCTCCGGTGTTACCCAGTCTCCCTGCCCTCCCTCTCCTGCCTCCTGCCTTCATCCTTCGCTACACGCCAGTCACAGAGGGCCTAGGCGGGGCCTGCTGCATCCTGCTTCTGCCGTGACCATGGCCCTGGATTCCCCATTCTTCATGATCAGTCCCGTCTTCACTCCCCCGGCTCTGACCAGCCTTTCTGCTCTCTCTCTACTCCTCTCTTCATGACTCTGGCCCAACTGCTTCCTCTCCCCACCACTTGGAAAGCCCTTTCTCATTTGTCTGGCTTGAAACCCCAGCTCAGCTCACCAGGGCCAGCTCAAGACACATCCTCTGTTGTCACCCTTTCTGCACTGCTCTCAGGAAGAACTAATACTCCCACTCTCTGTGCACTAACCAAGGGTAGGTGGGCTGTCTTCACACATGCATCCCCCTCTAGGTTCTGGGCATTCTGGAGTGTGTGACCATATATTATTTGTCTGTCTGTCACCAGTGTATATGTGTATTGCAGGTGGTTATCACACATGCACTCAATGAACACCTTACAAACGTATGGTTCACACACAGGCTTTTATGAACACATCCATCGCATCTAGCAATCTATCTATATTGAAAAAGTCCTTCCACAGCATCCAGCAATGAAAAGGAATGTGGCGTGAAGCGGTAATTGATAGCAAAGCTCAAAACACCAGAAAGATCCATGGTGAGGATCAGGGAGGACGGCAAATCCATGACAAAAAAAAAAATTCTGTTGAATAAAAACGTGCCTGGGTGCAGGCCAGCAATCAGCATCTTTCAGGCACTATTGACAGCATAAACTCTAGCATGAGGAGAGAGTCTAAAGAGGAACCTGTTCAGAGGATGCTGGTATCCATCAGTGAGCACAGCAAACCCAAAAAGGCGGGGAGACGGCAGAGCAGGGGCTGCAGGCACACTTGCTGCAGCGTGGACAGAGCACACACAAAAAGGTCTGCCCGAGAGAGTCCCAAAGGCACAATTCTACAAGGTCAACCAAGTGGAGGGGAATGGCAGTGAAACGCCAAACTCCTACTGAAAGGTTGATGGGTACAGCCTTCCAGAGATGGGTGGGTGGCAGGGACCTGGGGACCCAGAAGTCCGGGGTCAGCAGAAGACACCAGTGACTCTGTCTCCATCAGAACAATTCAGCCACGGCCGGGCACGGTGGCTCACGCCTGGTGAGATGGGTGGATCACGAGGTCAGGAGTTCGAGACCATCCTGGCCAATATGGTAAACCCCGTCTCTACTAAAAACACAAAAATTAGCCGGGCATGGTGGTGCGCACCTGTAGTTCCAGCTACCCAGGAAGCTGAAGCAAGAGAATCGCTTGAACCCGGGAGGCAGATATTGCAGTGAGCTGAGATTGCCCTACTGCACTCCAGCGTGGGCGACAGAGCAAGGCTCTGTCTCAAAAAAAAAAAAAAAAAAAAAAAAAAAAAAATTCAGCCACAGCAGGAGGAAGCGTGTGAGACCGCCAAAGGCCTCGCCCTAGATCTGCACCTCACCCTGTTCCAGAGAGAATTCAGGGGCCAGCACCACTGCCAGTTCCCCTTTTATTTCCCTTGAGGTCAACATTTTGGGATTGTCTACTCACATCCACTGTGTGACCCTCCTCGGCCACCCTCCACGCCCACACTCCAGGCTTACCACTGCCCTCGAGCACGAGGAAGCCTGGCGGTGTCTCTATACCCTGCTAACACCTTCTTCCCCCGTACACACCATCAAACACACTCACATTGTAGACTGAAGTCACTGGGTCTCCTTAACCAGGCTACAGCCCCTAATACGCCGCCATGTGGCCCCACAGCTGACGGGGGATAAACAAGCACCTGCAGACTGGTGCAGCTTCTGGGCGATATGCAAAGTTAACTGGGGCATAGAGAAACAGAATTTTCCCAAGATTATGGAAGGAAAGCTAAAGCCAAATAAGGACTGACTCATGTCGGTTTAGTCGGCCACAGGCTAGGGGCGGCGGAAAAGCCCTGCTGGAAATTTCCATTCAGGGTATGTGCAGGGTGGCTACCACAGAGCCGCAGGGCAGGCAGATGGCTCCCTGGATCGGGCTGGAGAGACAGCCAGGAGGAGGGAAGCCAGTTGTTGGGTGTACCTGAACCTTCACACAGACAGGGAGCCGTGGGAAGGCAGAGACCACTGATGAGGAGGGCCCTCTCTCCCCTGGGCCGTCAGAGCCCCCCTGACCGCTGGCCTCCGGCCTCCAAGAGCCTGACCCTCTGGGAAGACAGAGTCCCGGGATGGGGCATGACCACCCCATCTGCTCTTCCTGTTCATCAGTGTCTGGACCTGAGCCAGAGTCCTGCTGGGCCACCATGGAGAGGAACCAGCTTTCAGCCCCCAGCAGCCTCCCTGCCCTGCCCTGCCTCCCACCCCAATCTCAACAGCCTCTTGCTCTTTTCTTCCCCGCCATCTAAGCCCGTCCATCTCTCCTCTTTGGGCCTTCATACGCGGGCACTGCCTTGCTAGAAATCTCTCGATTTTACTATCTGTGTGGTGGAACACCAGAAGAAACAAGATTGAGTGTGGGTGCTGGAATTTGGGGGAACATGTAAACACTTTTTCAGCTGTAGTTGTAGAGGTGATTGAATAGAGAATGTTCAAAAGAGTTAAAAATGCTTTCCTTCTTCCTATTCCATCACCCGGCCTCCCTTTCTTTGTTGGAGCACATAGGGAGGGGGAGAAGACGAGGCCTTACAGCTGTCCATTAGGCAGGAGCACCGGGAGGAGGCCCAGGGGCTGACGAGAAAGGCATCAAGGCACAATTAGTGCCAGCTGGTATCACAGAGCACGGCTATTGCCTCACCTCGTGCACAGGGGTGTTAGGGGAGAAACAATCTCTCTGGCCCAGAGGGATACTTAAAGTGCTGCTTCTATGGGCTCAGAGCACACATTTCACACCACAGAGAGCCAACCCGGCAACCCAGAGAGAAATGATATGAGAAATCTAAGAAGCAAGAGAAACAAATCCTCCTGGGAACGGAGCCCGTGTGCAGTGCCTGAGTGTGGGTCTCTCTGCAGTCCTCCACCTTCTTCTCTTCTATGTGTCTCCGTCACTTTCACTTGTCATTTGTGCATCTTTTTCCTACATCAGCAAAAAAGGTTCCTGGCTGGGGGTGGTGGCTCACGCCTGTAATCCCAGCACTTTGGGAGGCCGAGGTAGGTGGATCATGAGGTCAGGATTTCGAGACCAGCCTGAACAACAGGGTGAAACCCGCCTCTGCTAAAAATACAAAATTAGCCACATGTGGTGGCGCATACTTGTAATCCCAGACTCAGGAGGCTGAGGCAGGAGAATTGCTTGAACCTGGGAGGCGGAGGTTGCAGTGAGCCGAGATCGCGCCACTGCACTCCAGCCTGGGTGACAAAGCAAGACTGCATCCTGGGGAGGAAAAAAGGTTCCCACCACCCACCAAACCCGCTGGCAGAACACTCCTGGACAGAGAGGGCACAAGCAGTTACTGCTGCTTTTTGCAAATTAGAAACTTGGCAGGTATCCTGTGAAGATCAAAGGAGATCATCCACCTGACACGTCCTGCCCAAGCCTGCCCTTCTTTCCCCTTGTGGCTTTGGGCTCCTTGCCCTACCTGATCCTCGGAGACTGGGGCTTTGGTGACCGGCAGACCTCAGGGCCATGGAGACACACAGTTCCTCCATAGCTCCATAGACTTCCTCACTCCTCCTGGGCACCCCAGGGCCCATTCCACAATGGGCAGCTTGTCTTCGACACAGCCCGCTTCCCCTTATCTGCATGGCACCTGTTATTCTGTCTGCCAAGTTCCAGCAGGGGAACCTGACTGCCCACCAGCCTCCATCCAGCCTAACAAAAGCTCCTTGGCAATTAGAGGACCTTGGAACGCTCCGGCAAGCACACTGAACTGATCTCTTTTTAGGCACCCATTGTTTTCGCTGCAGTAATTTTTCCTTTTGGCAGCTTTTCTCGCCTCTATTTCTTCACGTTTCCTAGAGTGAAAATTTCATTTGCGTTTTTACTTTTGATCGTTTTTTAATGGTCTTTGGTTATTCTTTAGATGTTTTTAACCAGTTCTTACAGTCTTTCAGTAGTATTACCCTATAATCTCCTTGCTTTTTTCCCTTGATACTCATTTAGGTTTCCTGACTTTCAATTAAAATATCCTGGCTAACCATTGTTGATAGGATATTTATGTGGTAATTAAACTGTATTAAAGAAGATACATTTTGGTTTCTGGTTTTAGAAAAGAAACAAATACTCTCTCTACCCAAATAACACAAGTCTCTATGCCTAAGTATATCTACAATGAATAAAAATACCAAATTAAAGAAAAGGAAAACCAGCAAGATTAGATAGCAGTATATGCTCAAAAGATGTTCTGAGAACAAAAATCAGGTAATATTTTAAAGTCACTGCCTCAAAATTCCACGAAGAAAGGGCAATCTTCTGATATACATTATGAGGCATTCTCCCCTCTCCAAGCAGACATTAAGAAAAACTAAGAAAAACGTGATAGTGAAATAGTGAGATACAGCCACACATAAAAGAATAAATTGCTGGTTACAGACCTTAGTCTTTGCTTTCTCCATAAGCAGTAGTTGTGTGGTAAGCGTGGGTATTAGCATGTAGATCTTGGGGGGGAAGGGGCATTGTACACATTCTACCGTGTTCTTGCCCTCCTGAGACAGCTGGGGCACTTGCTTCCCCAGGGGTCCGGGTCCATGTTCCCACCTCATGTTCTTTATTTATTTTGAGACAGAGTCTTGCGCTGTAGCTCAGGCTGGAGTGCAGTGGCACGATCTCAGCTCACTGCAACCTCTGCCTTATGGGTTCAAGCGATTCTTGTGCCTCAGCCTCCC
This sequence comes from Ateles fusciceps, assembly GCA_036589455.1. NCBI lineage: Eukaryota > Metazoa > Chordata > Mammalia > Primates > Atelidae > Ateles > Ateles fusciceps. The sequence goes on from JAZHEH010002229.1 coordinate 6,078,757, forward strand.
AAGTAGCTGGGATTACAGGCATGCACCACCATGCCTGGCTAATTGTTTGTATTTTTAGTAGAAATAGGGTTTCACCAAGTTGGCCAGGCCAGGATGGGACTCCTGACCTCAAGAGATCCGCCTGCCTCAGCCTCCCAAAGTGCTGGGATTACAGGCGATGTTCCCACCTGATGTTCTACCATTTCAAAGAATGCACTGACTATTGAGGGGCTTCAGGGACTGTCACTTTTGCTTTAAAAATTGCAAAGTGAATCTAGGAAATGCTTGTTTTTCTCTGGTTTCTCCACCAACAGTTTGCATGAGAAATGTCAAAGGCAGTTGCCCAGCCAACCATGGGACTACCGGGAATGACCCTTTTGCTGTGCTGTTTCTCAGCCAGCCCTACATCCTTCACTGGCTTCCCTGGGCCTATTTATTTATTTATTGGGATGGAGTCTCACTCTGTGGCCCAGGCTGGAGTGCAGTGGCTCGATCTCGGCTCACTGCAGTCTCCACCTCCCGGGTTCAAGCGATTCTTCTGCCTCAGCCTCCCCAGTAGCTAGGATTACAGGTGCCTGCCACTGCACCAGGCTAATTTTTTTGGTAGTTGTTAGGCCATTTTATTTTAAGGCATATGAGCACTGGAGTTGTGCATGGGGATGGAGGCCAACAGGAAGTCCATTGTCCTAGTCATTTCAGCCTAAATAACTCCATGCTGAGGCTGTTCATTAACAAGCAAGGCATCACAGCAAACCTTGTATTTGCATTAACACCTATTTATTAAGTGCCACAGCCATCTCTTATCCTGACAGGTCACTGAGCAAACCCCACATTTCAAAAACAATCCAGTTTACAGGTACTCTGTTTCTCCGGGCCTGGAAAAGGCTTTCCGTTTATCAACTTAGTTGTCCTTCCAGTTGCCTCCTGCAGGGAACAGGGCCAGATCAGATGGCGGCAGGCTCCCCCTCCCCCCACCGCACACAAACATCAGGAAAAGGAGTTGCGGAAGGAATCGAGAAGCTGGCCGCAGAGCCCAGGTCCTTCTCGCTGCTGTGAGGCAGTCGCCACGGCAATTTTCCTGTCCACCGTGGGAAGCGGCACACCTCACCTCTGAGCAGACGACAGGACTGGCACGTTTTAATGGGGAATACGGGCGCAGCCTGGGCGGCCTTTTGCTCGAGCTGCGAGGACCCGGCGCGGTGCCAGAATTTTAGTCCCGGGAGGCGACGGGCAGAGGAGATACCCGGCAACTGCGGGAGCTGGGGAGACGGCGGGAGGCCCGGCGTCCATCATCCACTTTATCATTTGATCAAACTTTCACGTTTTTGGGTTTCCTAACACCTTGGCCCCAAATACTCGAAATGAAGCAAATCCTAAATTAAGGAGTCTTTCCCCACGACGCTCAGTCCTCCTCCCCCACCTCACCCTCCCGCCGTTTAGCGTTATTTCCAAGGCAATTAAGAAAATCAAGCCAAACAAAGCTCCACGGTTGCTGCCGGGCGCGCGCGACGAGCGCATCACATTTCAGCACCAGCCTCGGGGACAGACGCCATCAAGGAGGGGAGGAAACCACCGTCGGCGGCGGAGGCTCCATCGTCACCCCGAATGCTCCCGAGACGGCGTCCGGGCTGCTGGGGAGCCGGGAGGGCTTCCTCAGGCAGTCCCCAGAAACATTTCCCCAAAGAAAACGCCCAACCAGCCAAGCCATCTCCCGCCACTGAGGTCCTTTTCCACGGGGGACGTCCCCCGCGGGGGAGAACAGCAAACGCTTTGTGACCTACATTTGCAAGAGGGGGACGCCCTAGCCCCCGCCTGCCTCATGCTGGAGGGACCGGGCGCCCCCCAGGCCCCGGAGCCCCTGGACGCGCTCCGAGGGGGCCGTCCACACCCGCGCGCCGGCTTCCCCGGAGCCCGGCGGGAGGTCCCGGGAGAGGAGGCCGAGGGAACTACAGGTCTTTGTGTCGCGTGCAGCAGCTGGCGGGTGAGGACACCGGCGCCAGAGCCGTCTCCCCCTGGTCTGGAGACTTTCTCCCCCGAGTTTCTCTTCCGCGTCGGGCTGGACCGGGGCTGGGCTCTCCCCGCGGACACCTCGGGCGCCGGCCGGGAGCCTACTTACCGGGAGCCGGGTCACGCGCGGGCTTCGTCTCCGGCGCCGTGCTCTCGGGGGGACGGCCAGGCCAAGCGGCATCGCTCCGCATCGGGGCGCGGGCCGGGCTAGGGTGAAACGCGCGCCTCGCGCCCCTCCCGCCGCCCGCGGGGTCTCCGCGTCCCGTCACCGGCCCCGCCCCGCGCCGCGCCTCCTGCCCTGCAGGGCCCGACCACGCGGGCCTGGGGGTGCGGGCGGAGCCCTCCCCCGGCCTCAGACGCTGGGGGCTTCTGCTAGGCCCCCTTTGCCGTGGGGGGCCTAGACGAGGGGGGAGCTGGCGACCTTGCGACCCTCCCCGCCTCCGTTCCACGCTGGCCGCGCCCACTTCGCTGCGGGGTCTCGCCCGGAGCCCGGGAGGGGGCCGGGAAATCCCGCCCGCCGCCGCCGACGTCACTGTTGCGTCATCGGGGCTCCCGCGCCGGGGCTCCGCGCTCCCCGCCCCCCGCCCCATACTCGGGCCCACGCCCCTGCCCCAGCAAAGGACCGCGACCCCGCCCCGCCCGCCCAGACCCCTCTTGGCCGGAGGACCACTGAGGGGCCTGGCGATGCGGGGCCGGGACAGCTGGAGGGGTCGGGGAAAGGGCCGGGATCACTGGAGGGGACGGGGTCGGGGCCGGGGGGCAAATCACTGGAGGGGCCTGGGGGACTCGGCGGGTGTCACGGGAGGGGCCGGGAGGGAGGGACCGGGGTGGCGGGGCCCGGGATCACTAGAGGGGCCTGAGGGGCGGGGCCGGCGATCACTGGCGGGGTCTGGGGGACTGGGCCGGGTCGCGGGGGGGGAGGGGGCGGGGCTAAGGTCGAGGGAGGGGTCTGGGGCGGGGCCGGGGAATCACTGGCGGGATCTGGGGGGCGGGGCGCGGCGGGGGTCGCGGGAGGGGTCTGGGGCACTGGTCCGCGGTCCGCGCCGGCTCCCCGGAAGCCTCAGGCATTAACCTCCCCGGGATGAGCTCCAGCGCCTGGGCCGTTGGGGCGCGTGCCGCTTCCCGCCCTGCGCCAAGGGACACCTCGGACGCCTCCTGACAAGGCAGGGAACGGCGGAGAAACGAGGAATACCTGTGCCAATTCGCGATGCCGCGTCGCCACTAACAGGGCGAAGGCTGCCCCGACGTTGCTGAGCGACGGGGACCAGGGGCCGGCGATGCCCACACTCCGCCGGGAGCGCGGCCGGGAGGGCGGAGGGCGCGTGCGGAGGCGGGGACCCCTCGCGGCCCGGGTTCTCGGAGCGACTGCTTTCCGGGCCTCGTCCCTGTGGCACCGCAGGCTTCTGCACTGGAGATTTAAAAACATCTTAGTGATCACAGTCCTCGTCTTTTCAGGAAAAAAACATATAAGCGCCGTCTATTTTCCGACTTGGTAAAATAATACGAAACCTTGGGAACAGAGAAGCCACGAAAACATTTCACGCAGTGTTGGCAAGATTTGTGGGAGAAGGAGGCCGATATTAATTCCCTTTGTGAGAACAACGTAACATCATGACTAATGATTGGGAAATATTTCAGGAAGATCTGCCCGCCTCATCCTCATCCGCCGTCTGCAAGCGGCCTCTGCCACAAAGGACACGGGGCGCGCTTGTGGCGCAGATCCCTGGTCCCAGTGACTCGACCTTTGCCCTACACACACGTGCATCTTCTGGAGCCCACCGGCCAGATAGGATGCAAACGGAGGTCACAGAGGCCCGATTGGGGCCAGCAAACACATTGATTTTTACAAAGCTCCGAAGTGCCCATTTAAGGCACAAAATTAAACCTTGGCAAAATGTCTAAGCCAGTCAGTGTCCACTGTGCAGGCTTTTAAAAGTGAGAAAGATACATGAGTACTGTCTTGAAAATTCAGCAAATCCAAACCTGAGCTCAGTGTTTTCACCCAAAATCGATTTCTCTTGTATTTCCTGCCCACCTCCCACGCTGACTGGTTGGCTAAGGCAAAATCCTAGGTTTCCTTTTATCCCAAATCCCAATCTCAATCTCAATTAATCGCGAGGGAAATCAGTATCTACACTTTCGAGGGCCTCATTTCCTTATTTTATCTTTCTAATTGTTACACTATCCATTCAAGATAGGCTTATGTCCATTTTGAAGACGAAGAAGAGGTCAGTCAACCAGTGGTTCTAGAGTGGATCCCAAGGCTAGTAGAATGAGCGTGTCACCTGGGAACTTTTTAGAGATGCGGACTTCCAGGCCCCACCCAGACCTAAGGAATCAGAGTCTGGGGGTGGGGCCCAGCAATCCGTGATTTCCCCAAGCCCTTCAGGTAATTCTGTTTCTGTTAGTCTCTGGACACGACCCAGGATTGCTGCAGTAGTGTACATTCTGGCAGCAGGTCTGTACACTACTGGCAGCAATAAATAAATAAATAAGTAAATAAATAAAATCCAGGGCATCGGATTTCCTTCTTATCCCTAGTCATATTCTTTGTTCTGAAGTCTTCTTTCTATCTATATAACCACTGCAGATTTCTTACTATTAGTGTTTGCATGGTATGTGTTTATATGTATTTATATCCTTTTAATTTCTAAATCTATCTTTATCTGTATCCTTTTTTTTTTTTGAGAGGATGTCTCACTTTTGTTTCCCAGGCTGGAGTGCAATGGCGCGACCTCAGCTCACTGCAACCTCCACCTCCCAGGTTCGATTCTCCTTCCTCAGCCCTCCGGAGTAGCTGGGATTACAGGCGCCTGCTACAACGCCCAGCTAATTTTTGCCTTTTTAATAGAGACGGGATTTCACCATTTTGGCCTGGCTAGTCTCGAACTCCTGACCTCAGGTGATCCACCCGCCTCAGCTCCCCCAAAGTGCTGGGATTATAGGCGTGAGTCACCCTCGCCCAGCCTGTATCTTTCTTAAAAGTGGGATTCTCAATCTTTTTAGGCAGCACATAATTGGATCTACTTTTTAAAATCCAGCTTGGCCAGGCGCGGTGACTCGCGCCTGTAATCCCAGCACTTTGGGAGGCTGAGGTGGGCAGATCACCTGAGGTCAGGAGTTCGAGGCCAGGCTGACCAACATGGTGAAACCCCATCTCTACCAAAAATACAAAAATTAGCTGGGCATAGCGGCGCATGCCTGTAATCCCAGCTACTTGGGAGGCTGAGGCAGGAGAATCGCTTGAACCCTTGAAGGCGGAGGTTGCAGTGAGCCGAGATCTCGCCACTGCACTCCAGCCTGGTGACAGAGCTAGGCTCCGTCTCAAACAACAAACAAACAAACAAATAAATACATATATAAATAAATAAAATCCAGCTTGACAATCTGGCTTTTTAATTGGAATGTTGAGGTAATTTACTTCTTATGTAATTATCATATGGTTGTGTTTAAAACCACCAACTTGCTATTTGTTTTCTATTTGTTCTATTCTTCATTCCTTTTTTTCCTGCCCGAGTATACTCCAGTATTCCATTTTATCTCAAGTATTGACCTTCATTTTCTCCCTCTTTGTTCTAGGGTTTATAAAATGCATTTTAATTTACCGTAGACTACCTTCAAATAACATCATCCCACTTCTTTTTCACTTTAGCTTCTATAGAATGTGTACTTCCATTTCCCCTCTTCCATCCTCTATATTACTTTTGTTATATCTCCCTTTACATCTGTAATAAACCCCACAGCACATTATTTTACTTTAAACTGTGAGTTTTCTTTTGAAAAATTTAGAAATGATTTTTAAAGTTTTATTTTTATTATTTCTGATGCTCTTCATTTATTTGTGAAGATCCAGATTTCTATCTGACATCATTTCCTTCTGCCTGCAGAACATCTTTTAACCTTCTCTTGATAATACAGATTGGCTGGTGATTGTTTTTGCTTTTCTGGATAAGTATTTTGCCTTTGTTTTTGGAAGTTTTTTTTTTTTTTTTAGATTGACACCTTGAAGAGGTTTAAAGATGTCATTCATTGTGCTTGCATACTTTCTCCAAAGAAATGTGCAGATCATTATCCTGTTCCTGGATATGTCATGTGTCTCTTTCTATGGCTGATTATGAAGTTTTCTATCACTGGTTTTCAACAGTATGATTATGAAGTGCCTTGATGCGGTTTTCTTTGTGTTTATGTTGCTTGGTGTTCATTGGACTTCTTGGATCTGTAGGTTTATAATTTTTATAAAGATATTTCAAATTAAAAATTTCCACCCATTATCTTGCTCCTCTCCTTCTGGGACTCCAATCACAGGTATGATAGACCATTTGATATTGTACCGTAAGTCACTGAAGCTCTGTTCATTACAAATTTCTTTATTCTCTCTTTCAGTTTGGACAGTTTCTGCTGCAATGTCAAGTTCACTGTTTCTTTCTTTTGAAGTGTCTAATCTGCTGTTAAGCCTAGCCAGTAAAATTTTCTTCATTCACATTCTCAGTGTGACAGAAAAATCATTTCGGATATTCTTTATTTCTAGAACTTCCATTTTGTTTTTTGAATTTTCCATTTTTTTTCTCATTAGATGCATGTTTTCCTTTTTAAACCTGAATATATTGAGGCACATTTAATAGCTGTTTTAATATGCTTGTATGTGAAGTCTATCATTTCCTTCCTTCTTGTTCTGTTTCTGTCAACAGTTTTCACCTATTTGGGATCACATTTCCTATTTCTTTGTATATCTCATAATTTTTGATTGGATGCTAGACATTGTAAATGTCTGTTGTATGCCTAGATTTTGCTCTCTTCTTTTAAAGAATAGGGACTTTGTTTTGGAAGGCGTTACTTACAGATGTTTGATCCTTTTGATGGTTGTTTTAAAGGCTCGTAGCCATTATTATAGGACTAGTTTATTCTAGGACTAATTTAGCTTTCCTACTAAGGTGTGACTCTTCTGGGGTCTCAATTGAATGCCTGTGTGTGCAATGAACTCTTCTCCTTATTTATTTATTTATTTATTTATTTTTATTTTTATTTTTTTAAAGACAGGGTTTCACCATGTTGGTCAGGCTGGTCTTGAACTCCCGACCTCAGATGATCTGCCCGCCTTGGCCTCCAAAGTGCTTGGATTACAGGCGTGAGCCACCACGCCCAGCCACTCTTCTCCTTTTTGATGAGTTGGAACTCAGATGTACCCCAATCTGCTGTGAGCTCTGAGAATTGCTCAGCTTACAGCTGCCTGTACATTCTTTGCTCAGACCCATGGAGCTTTGTGTTATGCACATATAGCTTAGTATTCAGCCAGAGCCTCCATGGGACCCACAGGTATTACCCTGTAAGTGAAGATAATCAAGTGTGGGCTTTGTTTTTGTGAAAGATGTTATCCAAAGACAAAGAAAAGCAACCAGGACTTGGTGGTTTATTTGGGGTTGGAAAATTTTTCTGAAAACTATTAAGAAACAATGAGACATAGTATCTGTCCATCCAGCCTGTGATGCTTGCTTCCTTTTCTTCCTTCGTTTCCTCCAAGTATGTACCTAATCTACCCTATTCTAATGATACTGTATGTTGCTCAAAACATTTTTAAAAATTCCTCTTTTGGTCAAGAGATCGAGACCATCTTGGCCAACATGGTGAAACCCCGTCTCTACTAAAAATACAAAAATGAGCTGGGTGTGGTGGCAGGTGCCTGTAATCCTGGCTACATGGGAGGCTGAGGCAGGAGAATCACTTGAACCTGGGAGGTGGAAGTTGCGGTGAGCCGAGATCGTGCCACTGCACTCCAGCCTGGGCAACAGAGTGAGACTCTATCTCAAAACAAAAACAACAACAACAAAATCCTTTTTTTTTTTGCAATTACTTGCAGAATCACATTTTTTTTTTTTAGTACTTCATAATTATAACTTGTTTTTGGCTAAAACAGTTCTAGTTTTCAGATTCAGCTCTGATGATTTCTGTTTGTTTTCAATCTGGATCTCTTTGTTGCTGGGCAGCAACCTACTGTGTGGTACTCTGTGCCACAGATTCCAGTTTCTCAGCCTCCTCCGAACTCTGGTCTCCATTTCCTCACCTCAGCGCGATTTCCGTGCTCTTCTTTGGATCTCCTTCTGCACTGGAGCTACTTTTTAAGTGCAGAAGGCCAAGACAACAGTAGGATTTACTCAGTTCATTTCCCTTCTTTCAGGCGTCACATCTTGTGCTGTCTGCTTTCCACACTGAAAATCATTGCTTCATAGATCATCTTGTTTCCCGGTTGTTTTTGATAGCAGGGTAAGTCTGATCTCAGTTTTCCCCAAGTGGACAGAGGCAGAAGTTCCCATGATATTTAACCCTCATTTCCCCCATCCCTTCCTCCACCTACGTCCCTGACACACTGTGACGCTTGCTTGCTTTCTTCCTTCCTTTCTCCCAAGTACCTAACCTACCGTATTCCAATGATATTATACATTGCTCAAATCTTTAAAAAATTTCTCATTTGGAATTGCAGAATTATACAATTTTTTTCAGTACCTTATAATTGTAACTGTTTTTTGACTAAACCAGTGCTATTTCTCAGATTCAGCTCTGATGATTTTGTTTTTGAAACTCATAGATGTTTGCAAGAGAAAGATTGTCCAACACTGAGTATATTCTGCATAATTCGTTGTAATAACTGAAGAAATTTAAAGTGCAGGAGAACATAGTGGCAGAGACCACCAGTTCCATTAAGCACATGTATCTATGAGGCAGAGCTGAAGCTGGCCTTGAAATGCCTGCAGCAGGGCAGAACAATGTGTGGGTCTAAAAATGCACACGGTGGAAAGGGTGGTAGCAAGACCAGCTGTCTCCAGTCTCCACCTCAGGCTGTGAGGCATTCTATTCCTAACCCTGTTCTCCAGACCACTGTAGAAATAAAATAGACTGTCTAATTCATATCCACGTAGGAGCACACGTAAGTAGCCTTTACTTGGTTGTAATAAACTACTACTGTGCAGAAAATTGTGCACAGAAACGACGTAATGAAGTTAATTACTCATTTGTATTTAGATCATATCAACTACTATGAAAATTATAGCTTAATTTTTACTAAAAATCTCAGAAAAGACAGTCTTTTTATTTACTTTTGGAACTGGATTCCAAGGACTTTTAAAGCTATTTTAATAACATTAAAATCTGAGAATGAAAGACTGATTTATTGTTATCAGTCTTCAGAAGTTTTGGCAAGACCAGCTTAATTTACTTTGGAAATGAGCCAAACCTTGCCACGAGACAATCTTTTTGAAACTTGTCTCTCATTAGCTTCCTTCATGAGGGAAGAAACAAGTTCAGCTCTTGCGCAGGAATATTGTAGCCTAGTCTCAAATGACCTAGTCATTATGGCCTCAAAGGACACACTGTAGTATTTAATTTCTCTCAAACAGCTGAGTTGCAACCCAGTGTCCCCAAAGTGGCAAGATATAGTTTTCTGTTGTCACATGACACATGATATTGGTGGCACCTCTTCCCAACTCAGTGGACATATACATGTATATATCTGGTATTGGCAAATGTAGCTGCTTTAATTGTGCAGTTGAAAATGACGTAACACTGTGGGGGAATCCTGCATGCAACATGAAGCTTTTTGCAATACTCCAAAATACCAGTTTGTGCTCAACTTAAAAGCTCTTTTGCTTCCTTTGACCTCAGCTGTGAATTGTTCTTGCCAGCGGCAGTTGTTTTGTTTCCTCCCCGATCTACCCTCCAACTGCTAATGCTTTTCAGTTGGTCTTTCTGGTTCCAGGTTTTAAGCTCTTTAGGTTTTAAAAGTGCTCTGGCTTCACAGTACATGGAGTGTTATTTTTATCCTGAGAAGGAGTCCATTAAAAAAATAATATAGCTGTCCAAGATGTGAGACAATTTGGGGCAAATTGGGGACAGCTGAAGGGTAATCAGCAGAGAGAGGGTCTGTAACACGGATAACCCAAGAACTCCAATTGTTCTGCAATTATTCATTAAAAATGTTAACCCAGTGAGTTTGTTTCCTCCCTACTTCTTTTTATAAACATTGGCCTTGCCGGGCGTGGTGGCTCATGCCTGTCATCCCAGCACTTTGGGAGGCTGAGGCAGGTGGATTAGCTGGGCGTGATGGCAGGCACCTGTAATCCCAGCTACTCGGGAGCCTGAAGCAAGAGAACAGCTTGAACCCGGGAGGCAGAGGTTGCAGTGAGACGAGATCATGCCATTGCACTCCAGCCTGGGCAACAGGAGAGGGGGGACCAAGAAAACAAACAAAAAAAAACCTCGTTGGTCTTGTAGCTCTTTTTGCTTTTCTCCTCAGAACATAAACAAGTCATCCAAAATAGTGAGAAGCAGGTCACCCGGCATGAGCTCTTTTTGCTTTTTTTTGAGACAGAGTCTCACTCTGTCGCCCAGGCTGGAGTGCAATGGCGTGATCTCGGCTCACTGCAACCTCTGCCTCCTTAGATTCAAGCAATTCTCGTGCCTCAGCCTCCCCAGTAGCTGGGATTACAGGCACAAGCCCCCACGCCTGGCTAATTTTTGCATTTTTTAGTAGAGGTGGGGTTTCTTCTAAAAAATACAAATGTTGGCCAGGCTGGTCTCAAACTCCTGACCTAATGATCCATTCGCCTTGGCCTCCCAAAGTGCTGGGATTACAGGCATGAGCTCTTTAGAGCTCCCCTCCCCTCCCTTCCATTCTCCATCCAGCACCTAGCCTCGGGCTTGCAAACTGGAATTCAGAGAGAACTGTGGAAAGGGTGAGTCCAACTGAGACTTGCGGGGTAGAGTGGACACCTGGGTTGTTAGGCTTACACTGACAAAATGCTACTGCTCAGTTCTCTTTGGGACAGACACCTAGAGACAGGAATGCTCTAGTCTTGAGAATCTTAAATACCACAGATGCAAAGCAGAAAGAAGGGCAGTACTCAAGTCCTTGGACTGCTGTTGTTGATGTCACCCACTGTTTTCACTCCCACCTCGCCCACCAAGAAGCTGAGACGTGGACTGGATGCTTTTCCTTCCCTGGGCCTTTGTGATGTTCCTGCCCCAGTTATTTGAACATGTATTATCTGGAACACATCTGCCCCCATCTTCACCACACTTCTAATCATTCATCAGGTTTCAACAAAATTTTCAATTTTTCTTTTTTGAGATGGAGTCTCCCTGTTGCCCAGGCTGGAGTGCAGTGTCGCAATCTCGGTCACTGGAACCTCTGCCTCCCGGGTTCAAGAGATTCTCTTGTCTCAGCCTCCCGAGTAGCTGGGATTACAGGCACGTGCCACCATGCCCAGCTAATTTTTGTATTTTTAGTAGAGATGGGGTTTCATCATGTTGGCCAGGCTGGTCTCAAACTCCTGACCTCAAGTGATCCACCCACCTCAGCCTCCCAAAGTGCTGGGAGTACAAGCATGAGTCGCCGCATCTGGCCAAAAGTTTCAATTTTTCAAGAGGCTTTCTAGATCACCTCAATCTAAATGAAGTCCTTCCCCTTACATTCTTTCAGAGAACCCTATATTCTACCTCCCTAACAGCATGGTTTATAACTGCACACACTGTGTGTTAGTTACGGTGGTTTCTCCCCCGGCCTGTGACCTCCGGGAGTGCAGGGACCACTGTGCTTCATGCAGCTCAATATCCTCAGCACTTGGTACAGTGCCTGGCAGCTGGCAAGCGCTCAATATAGATCTGCTGTGGGGTCAGAGGTGGGCAGATGGTCTTTTCTTTAAAATGAGTGGTTTGATCTTGGAACTGATGTCCACACCATTTAAGGGTAGTAAAGGTTGAAACATAAAATTTTAGTATAAAAACCACAATAAGAAATGAAAGTTATCTTTTTCTAGTGATATAAATGCATAGTGGAGCTAAAGACAGAACCTATGTGGGTTATAAAAAAGCCATCGATTTGAGATCTGGTTATAATATTTAAATAGCTTGAAGAAGAGGTGTTTAAATCTATTTTTATGAAATTTATTTCCAATTGAAGTGGCAGTGTATATAAAGGTAACAGAGCTTGTGATCATTTACAGAAATGTTTGCTACAACATGCACATTATGAAGTATTTCAAACATATACATATTAGGTTTCATGCTGAATAAATAATCCCCCCAAATTAATTTTTGTGTTTACATAAAAATATAATATTGCACTCTTAACAAGACCAGTTATTTTGCATATTTTCTCTTTAGATAAATGATGAAATTCGGTTTCTAAAAAAAGACTGAGTAGCAACCCTATTCTAATAGGGGACTAATTTAAAGTTCTCAGTAGAAAAATGAAAGCTAGACAATAGCTGCAATTTTTTGTTAACAAAGCAAATCACTTCAACGTGAATAGGAGTAATCTCATCTCTGCACCTGCTTGGAGCTCAGGATGAACACCTGGCCTGAGTGCGCTGTGATCTAGACGCGGCCGAAGTGTCCTGACTTGTGTATGCAGTTTCAGGTTAAAAGCATACAGGGCCACTTGCTTTCTCTCAACCTATCTTGACAGCAAAGACTTTGGAATTATATTTTATATGGTTTCTAAGCAGAATGTTTTAGAAAGTCTGGAAGTTACAAAAGTAGTACTGTAAACACCATATGAATTAAATTTCCATAACAAATGCACAAGTTATTCTTAGGCAGGGATACATATTTTTATCCCATGGTAGCATATTACGGAGCTTATCTGACAGTGTTTTCAAAGCCAATAAAGCAGCACCCCAAGTAAAAATATACAGACAGCCGTCATATGGGTGAGACAGACGGTTCCAAGATGTTTAGGAATTCTGTCTCTATGGTATGTAAGTTTGCTGTGTAGTACACTCGATTTTATTATTGTTCCTAGAATTCTCAGATGGTATAGGTTAGTAGAAACAGAATAAAAATGGTTTCCTAAAAGAATTATTCTACCTCCTGTTTAAAACAAAGTAAGCTGTCTCCTTTTCTAATTCTGTTTTGGGGAAGAAAATTCTTCCTGCAGATTAGATTAACGCCTTGTTTAGGCTGTGTTCTAACACCCATGCAAACTTCTCGCATACTGGAGGGTTTCTATTGCAAATTGGTACATATTCAATGCTCTGTAAATAGCAGACTTTAAAAAGACTTACCATTGTGTTTAAACCTTAGTGATTTCACTAAGGATATTCAATATCTAGTGTTACAAATTTTAAGCAAAATTTTTATGAAGAAACAGAATGTATCTGAAATCCAAGATACCTGTATTCTTGTTTGTGGCTGTCAAAAAAAAAAAAATTCTGGTTCTCTTTTGAGCTAAGAAGGCAACTGGCAAAAACTGCCTAACTTTGGGATTCATTAGAAGTTTATTTTTAGTATTCAGATATTCCATAAAATATTTGGTACAGAGGCACCTACTGAATAATTTGCTTCTCAAAGAAAGTAATTATCAAGTCCTAAAAATTGTCTTTTTCTCTTTCTTCTTTTGGAGTATGTGTGTGTGGTGGGGAGGAGTATTCATGGCAGAAAACTTTTAAAATATAATCTTAGAGTGCTTTATATAAACAATTAGCTAACCAATTTAAATTCTACTGGTCATTTTGGAATAACAGGAAAAGGGGAGACCTTAATATTTTCTTTGGAATACCTTGGTGGGAAAAAAATTTAAGAATATCATGTTAATGTACCATGCACGGCTTAAAACTTGCTGGCTAGTGTGTACTGACACCATTTTCCAGATTGTCACTAAAATGGAACATAACTTTCCTCTTGGGATCTTGTGAGTCTTTACAATTTTGTGCAGACGAATAGATTTTTATCACTATTTGGATGGTTTGTTCAGTCATCCATTTCTTCAGGTTCAACCTCCTAAAACCGGTGAAGTCAACAAGTCTAGTTTGAAGTTAAAGTGCTTTGGAGAATGCGAAGTTCATTCACATTCACCCCGGCTGCATAGCTGCTAAGGAAGGAATAGAACATTGGCTGTTTCAAGCGCTGCTGGTCCTTCCGACACCAGGCTATCACCGTCCCGTCACTGTTTGCTGTGTACAAATGGTGGCCATCACAAGAAAATGTAAGGCTGTAAAAAAAAAAAATCCTGTTTGTGCATTATATTTCTTAAAACTATACTAGGATATTGGTCATCATACTGAGGTCAGTATAAAGAAGTTATCTTCACTGGCGCAGAGAGACATAAACTAAATGACTTACAACTCTGGTTTTGATTGTAATTCTAATACAGTCACTCTGCTGACAAGTTTGAGATGCTCGTATTAACAAGGGGATATAGAATAGAAGGATCAAAAAGTTCAGTACATTCTATTCTTTGCATATCTTCTTTTGCCTCCTTGTTTATGCTTTAATACCTAAACAACAAATATTTGGGGTGTACAAAACTTAAAAAATATAACAGTACTATATTTTCTCCTTAGAAAGATAAGTATTTTATGGATATATATTATTTCCCTGAAAGAGAAAAGAACAAAAATGTAACATTAATAATCAATTTAGGTTCCTTAAACTTTAAATTTAGTACACTGAAAATACATTTAATTTAATAAAGTAGAATGTGAATCACTTTACTTCGAATTAGTTAAAGTTGAATTTGTTAACTAAGCAAAGAGTAACTGATTATCAATCTTGTCAAGCACCCCTGCAGCTATCAATCACCATTATGGTCTTGTCAAATATGAAAGGAAAAAATACAGTCTCTGTGATTCCAGAGGCATGCTACAGGCATGTCTTGCCATTAGACTTTGAGTCACTGACTCAGATTTTCAGCTCCAGGAAGACAAGGAGTGTGGTCTTTCTTGCTGCTGGGTCATGAATAACCTGCTGTGTGTTAAATGGTTGACTTTTCATGATGACTTCAATCACACATTTCTTCAAGTCTTTGTGCTTAAATACCTCTCTGTGAAAAATACAATCACAAATTACATTCTGAAGCATAAAAGGGAGAAGACTTTACCTTATGATAGGCTTATTCGATTTGGGAAATGTAATTTCTCTCACAGGCTTTAAGTCCCATGTGCTCCATAACCTAGAGGGGGAAAAAAATCATCTAATTATGCAAACTAAAATTACTCTCCCTAAAAAGCCCTCCATATTTGTTTATTTGTTAAAAATCATTTGGAAGGAAATGTAACAAAAAACAGTAGTTGCCTCTAGGAAGTTTGCAGGGGGTAGATGTTGGAATAAGGAAACATTTAACTTTGTATACTTTCATACTGTTAATCTTTTACAGTGAACATAAAACTTCAAAACTGTACTAAAGCTATCTTTATTATTTAGAAATAAAACAGGAATAATCAAAGAACCTATATCCCAAAGTGTGTTTAAATCTCTAAATACTGAATATTAATATGCCTAGATATTAAAAAATTAATTTCTGAAACTCCTGTGTCCTTACGAATGAAATAAAGAGAATCCAAATTCCTCTTACCTTACAATTCCATTTTCCAATCCCCCCAGCAATTACATTGATAGATATTCCCTCAGGCTGGTTGGAGAAAGCCACAGAACAAATGATCTCCCTGCAGTGGACATGTCCAACGAGATCCCCCGTTCACCGTCCAGAGTCTGAGGTCACTGCCTCCGCCAGCTAAAAACCCAAATCATCCTGCAGGTTACCCAAAATGTGGCTGTCTCAGAGCCCACCACATTTGGCCCCTGAAGGGCAACCCTAACGCCAAGCTCATTTGTTTACTGATGAAGCTTGTAGACAACCCATGACTGAAGACTGTATAAATGAAATTACAACACAAGTTGCATAGATCTTGCTTTTTCTTTTTTTTTTTTTTGAGACAGAGTCTAACTCTGTCATCCAGGCTGGAGTGCAGTGGTGTGATCTCGGCTCATTGTAACCTCTGCCTCCTGGGTTCAAGAGACTCTTTTGCCTCAGCCTCCTGAGTAGCTGGGACTATAGGTACACACTCCAACACCTGGCTAATTTTTATATTTTTAGTAGAGATGGGGTTTTGCCATGTTGGCCAGGCTGGTCTTGAACTCCTGATCTCGTGATCAGCCTGCCTCAGCCTCCCAAAGTGCTGGGATTGCAGGCATGAGCCACTGCGCCGGGCCAAGTTGCATACATCTTTATGTATTATTCGAGAGACAATGACCAGTGAAAAAATAAAAATAAAAAGAAGCAATCTATGATGCAGAGTAACAAGGTAAATTAATCATCTTTGTGTATTTGTAATATTTCAGCATAAGAACTATCAAATATGGATTATGATTGAAAATACTTGGAAAGCTAAACAGTCTCCAAAAAGTGAAGGAAATATTCTGTGAAACCATCTACAAGAGGTGACTTGGCCAGGCATTGGCTCCTGCCTGTAATCCTAGTACTTTGGGAGGCCAAGGGCGGGGGTGGATCACCTGAAGTCAGGAGTTCAAGACCAGCCTAACCAACATGGTGAAACCCTGTCTCTACTAAAAATACAAAAAAAATTAGCCAGGTGTGGTGGTGGGCACCTGTAGTCCCTGCTACTTGGGAGGCTGAAGCAGGAGAATCGCTTGAACCCAGGAGGTGGACGTTGCAATGAGCTGAGATAATGCCACTGCACTCCAGCCTGGGTGACAGAGCCAAGACTGTCTCAAAAAAAAAAAAAAAAAAAAAGTGACTTATATGACTTTTGAAGAGAAAAAAAAGGAGGTATAGTAAAAATTACCTGAGTTTAAACATAACTCTTAAAAGAAGAAAACGTATTCTTCAGAACATCTAAGATTAACTCTTATAAAGCAATACCTTATTAAACTAATTTTTTCTTTTCAAAGATTACAGAATACCAAAAGTTTTCTTTTAGTTTTCTGGGGCTGGGGGAAACATAATTGCCTGCCACGCTTTATAAACAGGGTGGTTTGGGGCCTGGTGATGATGTGTCCAGCCTTCTCTGGGGGAAATATTCTCATGCTGATTAAGAGGTTAAGGAGGCATGGTAAAGTTTGATGGCATAGTCTCACTGCATTTAATTTTATATTTTTATTAACATGTAAGTAGAGGCTTTACTTCTCTCTTTTATTAAGACAATGAAAATATTTCATATTTTATAGCAAAGAAACATATTAACAATGCTTCTTTATTTAAAAATATGCTAAAGACCATCAAATACCACAGACCAACATGCCCAGTGTGTTGCAGCATTATTCACAATAGCCAAGAAGAGGAAACAACCTAAACGTCTATCAACAGATGAATGCATAAACAAAATGTAGTATGTACACGTACACACACACACACACAAATTTTATTTAGCTGTAAAAAGGCATGAAGCATGCGACAACATGGATGAACCCTGAAAACATCATGCTAAGTGAAATAAACCAGACACAAAAAGACAGGTACTGTATGATTCCACTTACATAAAATATCTACAATAGGCAAATTCATAGAGACAGAAAGCAGAATAGGGGTTACCAGGGGCTGCGAGGTAAGGGAGGAGGAATGGGGAGCTATTGCTTAATGGTTACAGAGTTTACTTGAGGTGACGGTAGAATTTATGAAATAGTAGTGATGGTTGTACAACATTGTTAATGTAATTAATGGCACTGAATTGAATACTTAAAAAATGGTTGGAATGGCAAATTTTATGTTAAATATACATTGAGACACACACACACACACAGACACGCACACACAAATGCCCAGTGTTCTACTAAGACCTCCCATTGTAGAACATTTATTATGATATATCTAAATATAGCATCAAGATGCAGGAGACTCAGTATGCTAAAGAAATAGAATTAAAGACAATAATATTTTCCACGAGTAGGCTACATTTCAACCTTTCTTTTCAATTAAATGTTGGCTAAAATATTTTTTAAAAAGATAATTAGATGAGTACTAGTAAGGCTAGAAGGCTCATTAAAGTCACTGGAAACATAACGATAAAAGATACTGATGTAGGGATCTGTCACGTAACCCACAGCTACCGTATGGCTTAATCCTTCAAAATAATAAATCTAAATGTGGGCCTGGACTCTGAAGTATGGTGTGGAACCTAGTAGCCAAATCATTATCCTAGTAGCTCACTCAGTATCTTGGGCTACCACAAAACCAAATAACTACTCATCTGCCTAGTACTGTAAGTATCAAAATTTGAGACTGTTACCCAGTACCAGATTGCATGTATAATTTAACACATCAACTAAAAGTCAGAAATTTAGGCATTCCTGAAAAGCATCTCTATACACAGTCATGGAAATCAAAATAAAGAACCACCCCCCTGTGAATCTTAGAATATTTTACTAACTCTGTCTTGCCATTGGCAACAGAGGACCAGGCTATGGATGTCTTACCCTAGTTCAAAGGCATCTTTTTTGATCCAGTGATAGAATGATAAACACATGCACATACACACAAACCCCAGAAGTCATTGATTACATTTTCACAGTTTAATACGTTTCACGTCTTATCACTATAAAACCGTATCCCATCATAAGAACTTATTATATTTGCACAGTTTAATACGTTTCACATCTTATCACTATAAAACCGTATCCCATCATAAGAACTGAGAAATTATGATCAGGAGGAATGAGCTTGACAATGTAACTTTTGAGAAGATGTTACACATACAACACAGACATATAATATAGTTGTCCCTCGGTACCTGAGAGGGACTAGTTCCAGGACCCCCGAGGATATAAAAATCCCATGGATGCCCCAGTCCCTAATTTAAAATGGTATAGTATTTGCATATAACCTATGCACATCCTCCTGTATTCTTTAAATCATCTCTAGATTACTTATAATACATAATGCAATATAAATGCTACATAAATAGTTGTTATACTGTATTGTTTAGGGAATAATAATTAAGAAAAAAGTCTGTACATATTCAGTATGGAACCATCCATTTTCCTCCCTCGATATTTTCAATCTGAGGTTGGTTGACTCCATGGATGTGAAACCCACAGATACAAAGGGTTGACTACATATATATACATATGTAAACATATATATTTGTTTTTAATTTTAAGATTACTTGGATGGTATCCAACAAACAGTCACAATTTTTCATAGGTTAAATCTGATAATTTTCTTTCCTTCTTGGCCTATAAGAAAAGAGGAGGATGAACTCTAGTCTGGGTCACTAGATATAAGTTTAACCTCTCTTTAAAAAAGTAATTTAAAAAATTATGTTCTGTATATACCAAGTGCTCTTTATGACTTCTTTTATGTATGTATCAAGAGACCTTTAAAAAGTTGACAAGGTCTTTTTGCTCAAACTGGAAAAGAGTTTTACCCATTACTCTGTTATATTGTATGCTACCCTGGGACACCTGAATACCCTACTATTGAGTTGGTAATTGCAGCAAAAATAATTTTGTTTCTCATTCCCATATGACTAGCTGATATAATATCACAGATGTAAGTCACTACTGGCATCAGGAAAGTAATTAACTTTACAAAATTCAACTCCCTCAGGATCAGTCCTAACTTTCAAACATTGGCAAAACAAGAAAGTAGAGAACTCTACATAAATAATCATTATATTATTTCCCCAGCATCTTTCTTGATATGACACACTAAAAGCTGCTAATGTACAAATCAAGGAAGAATAATTAGCAAAATCATCAATCATTTGCATACATTTGTACTACCAAAGTCAACTTTTTAAGATCTTTTCCCTTAGTTATAACCATTAGAAAATAAAATTGTTTTCATGACATTATTTTACGACCGGAAGCTAAGACTAGCAAAAATTCTTTATATCTGAAATCTAATCATGACTGAAGATATTACTTCTCTTTAGTACAAGAATAAATGAATGTTTTGTAGAAACAACAACAACAAAACCCTAAGAGGTATCTGTATATTTGGTCTTTGTCCCTGGTTCCCGGCACAGAGCCCCTAGAGCCCTTGGAATGTACTGTCTTTATGCTAATGAGATGACTCACGGTGGGGGAGGGCTGCAGAGCCTCAGTCTGCAGGCTGGCCACCAGAAGAACCAACCGCATGACTGAGGATTGAAACTTCCAGATAGCCCCAAACTCCCTCGCCCACCTCCCGGTGAGGCAGGAGAATAGGGTCTGGAGGCAGGGAACCTAAGGCTGTTTCACGCTGACATTCTAGCACTAAATTAAATGGAAAATCCTCTTTCCAGCCTAAAGAACAAAAGGACCAGAGGCCACTCCCTCTGCAAAACCCCCATGTTTTCTTCACTGGCAGATGGGAAATTGGCTGTCTGCAACCAATCAGACTGATTGTGGGTTGAGTCTTCATTTGCAACTTCCTAACTTCACCTTAGTCTCTGATTGTTTGCAAAAAGCAATCAAATGTTTGCACTAGAGTGTGACCTTTGTAACTCCACTTCAGCCTCTGCTTGGTGGCTTTAGGTAACTGATCAGACTGATTGTGGGCTACCACTTCATTCACAGGAGGGGAGCAGGAACTGGCCAATGGGAAACCTCCAGGGGGTACTTGGACCCAAGAAGATTCTGTATCTGGGCCCTTGAGCGGCTGCTCGGGTCTGCTCCCACACTGCGGAGTGTACTTTCGTTTTCAATAAATTCCTGCTTTCATTCTTTTGTTGCTGCATTCTTCTTTGCTTTGCTGGGCGTTTGTCCAATTCTTTGTTCAAAACACCAAGAACCTGGACAACTTGCAGTCAAGACCCTCTACCAGTGACACTGGGAGGAGAGAGGGGCTGCAGACTGACCTATGTAACAAAACCTTCCTAAAAATCCCTAAACAACAAGGTCAGGAGCACTTCTGGGTTGGTGAACATAACTATGTGCTATAAAGTGGTGCACTCCAACTCCACAACCCTGACTCCAGGAGGACGGACACTCCAGCACTCAGGACACTTCTAGACCTGGCCCTGTGCACCTCTTTACCTGGTGTTCATTTCTATTCTTTATAATAAGCACATAATTTATAATGAGTATATAAGTTAAGTATAAATAGTGTTTACCAAGTTCTGTGAGTCATTCTAGCAAATTACTGAACCTGAGGGTGGGGATCATGGCAGCCCCCAAATTTGCAAACTTCTAGTGTTACAATTGAACTGCACTGCTGGACACCCAGTTGGTATCTGGAAAAACACCATACATTTTGTGTTAGAAAAAAATGCAAGCAATGTAAAAAATGCAAGCAAAGGAGAGAGGACTACCCACGACAGGTATGTCCAACACTGAATGGACAGAAAGAAGCAAACAGTTTTTCAAAGGATCCTGTCCATCTTAAGACTCTTAAAAATAGAAATGCAGGGCCAGGCGCGGTGGCTCACGCCTATAATCCCAGCACTTTGGGAGGCCGAGGCGGGTGGATCACGAAGTCAAGAGATCGAGACCATCCTGGTCAACATGGTGAAACCCTGTCTCTACTAAAAATACAAAAATTAGCTGGGCGTGGTGGCGCGTGCCTGTAGTCCCAGCTACTCGGGAGGCTGAGGCAGGAGAATTGCTTGAACCCAGAAGGTGGAGGTTGCGGTGAGCCGAGATCGCGCCATTGCACTCCAGCCTGGGTAACAAGAGTGAAAACTCCACCTCAAAAAAAAAAAAGAAATGCAAACAAAATTCATGAATTGTCCGACTGTTCTTTTCCGCTGGATGCATTAGTTTCTTAATATGTATATATATTTAAAAAAACAACAAAAAAATAAGACTCTTGATTAGGTGATATATTTTTGTCATGTAATTTTTAAGGCAAATTATACTTCCATTTACTATTCTTTATATTGCTCTCTCTCCGAAACTAGAAGACGTGTATTCAAGCTGGGCATCTGCTGAGGCTCTTCATTTAGTCAGGAATGTTAAATAAAATTTATCGGAGGCCAGTGTTTTGGACTGAGCTCCTGCACTAGGCCCTAACATACCAGATCAAACCAGAATGGAGAATTCATTTGTGCAAGGTGACACATAATCAAACTAAACTTGGAAATGGGCCAGTTTTCAAAAAAACAGGCGATTCACAGCAATCAATCATAGGAATCACCTGAGTTGAGCTGGCATGATAAGGAAGTCCCTTCTGCTTTAGTTTTTCCCCTAAGGAAAGTAACTGTGAAACGATCAGTCTGAGTTTTGTTCCTTGTTTCTGCTTTCTTCAGCTTTTTCTGCCTATAAAGCCTACCTCCTCTGCTCAGCTCACTGGGGTACCTTTCTATTTCATAGATGGAATGCTGCCTGATTCACAAATCATTAATAAAAGCCAATTCAATTTTTCAACTCAATTTGTTAAAATTTTGTTCTTTCACAGGAGGAAGGTGACAAAGTTAATAGTTACAAAGAAGAAGCAAAAAGGGAGAAAAGTCAAAACCAAGAAAACTCAAAAAATTACATAACAACAATTTGCTTAGCTTAACATGTACTCAAATGCAATTTTACATATATGTAGCCCTTTCCTCCCAATGTCACTGGTAGAGGGTCTTGACTGCAAGTTGTCCAGGTTCTTGGTGTTTTGAACAAAGAATTGGACAAAACGCCCAGCAAAGCAAAGGAAAATAGTTAAATTATGACAATACTAACCTCTACATAAGCTGAGGCCTAAATTGATGAACTCAGTCACAGACCTTATTGTATTTCAGTAGACATACATGCTATCACCAAAGTATTTAGATCTGGCTGGGACCTGAGAGAACAGCTGGACCTAGGAGGTAACCACTGGCTGAATGCGCTGTTAGAGCACCAGCCAGCCCTGTGTTTAGGGTTGGAGCAAGCTCACCTGAATCACACACAGTAGCAATGTCACCTGAGGTTTCACTGGCAGAGACAGCCGTGACAGGGCTTTTGTGTCCTGCCAGACTTTGTACATAGCATAACCTGAAAGACAAAAGACATGAATTTGTATATGATCATTAAATATAATTATATTATCTTATTTTGTAATGCTTTTTCTCAGTCTATGTATCTACTGTATATAAGGCATACATGTTTTCCTATCTGATTGTTTGACTTCAATAAAATATAAAGGTAATCTTACTACCTTTAAGCATGTGTTTCATGGTTAAAATTATTATAATGTAAAGATATTATTTTGGTGTATCTATTTCATGCAGTAAAAATGGACATACTAAAAACAGCTGTGTTTGAGTTGGAGACCTCCTTCTGTACCTGTTTAAATCCCATATGATGCAGGTTCCATCTCTGCTCACACTTATCAGTACACTGTATGGTTTGCAAACAAATAAATTGGTTATCTCTTCTGTGTGACCATAGAGATGTATCTGAGTCTCCATTTCTATCTCTGATGGCTGAAATTTAAAAATTAAGTATAAGATAAAAATCACAACAAAAAGTATTCTAGTATAGTATCTCAAAAATAAAACAACCAAAGTGACTCAAATGGTCTACTCAAACATATCATTCTTCAATCCTATTCAGAGTAAAACAAAGAAAGAAATAAAAAAATTTTTAATTCCTCATAATTTCAACTTATATGCTTTTCATTTTTGTCTATTCTTGTCCAATCTACATTCAAATACACGTGTTTTTATAATTGTAATGTTGCCACATAAAAAACTTCCTTTTATATTTTACATATTCTCCCAAAAGCATTTTCCAATTTTAATATTGTCTTCAAAATAATTTTTAATAGTGTTATATTCTATACAGTTAGTACACCATAATTTACAAATATTCTTCATTGATAGACATTTAAAATTATTTCTATTTTTTCCAAATTGTAGATAATACCATAAATTCTTCATGCATAAAACGTTTTTAGTAGATTAGAGGACAGACCTTTGGGAAATAAAGTTTTTTAAGAAGAAATGCTTCTGTAAAAAAAAAAAAAAGCTTTGTTCCTTTTCTGAATTATTTCTTTGGAATAAATTTCCAAAATTTTACTAGTGGGTCCGTGAATATTAATAATTTTTTAGTTCTTGACAGTATACTTTAAGAAGGTATCATACAAATTGGTGATGTCACCAATGGTGATGGGCCCTAATGCCACCAATACTCATCAGCAGTTATGGATTGACTTTTTAAATCAAAGCTTGCAAACTGGTGCTCTGAAGTCCACATTGGCTCACGGATACTAGATGTCCACATAGGTTTGACTCTTGCTTTCTTTGTTAGGTTAACTATTATCATAAAGCATTTCAATATTTCCCCTTCAAAAATACAGAAAAGTAGAAAGAATAAGTATAATAAAGAGCTATACACAGACTACCCAGTTAAATAAATCTTAACATTTTATATTATCAATTTATTTTATCTTAAATTTTTTTTTTTTGAGACAGAGTTTCACTCTTTTTGCCCAGGCTGAAGTGCGGTGGCACGATCTTGGCTCACCGAAACCTCTGCCTCTCGGGTTCAAGCGATTCTCTTGCCTTAGCCTCCTGAGTAGCTGGAATTACAGGCATGTGCCACCAAGCTCGGCTAATTTTTTGTATTTTTAGTAGAGACGGCGTTTCACCATATTGGCCAGGCTGGTCTTGAACTCCTGACCTCATGATCTGCCCACCTGGTCTCCCAAAGTGCTGGGATTATAAGCATGAACCATCGCACCTGGCCAAACATACGGTATTATTTTTTAGGTATCTTCTGCATCTTGCCTTTTTCTCAAAAACACCATTGTTTTTGAAATACATCTGTGCTGATATGTTAGGTATAGCATATCTATCCTAACTGCTATATAGTCCAGTTACATATTTTTATATACATAAAAATACATATTTTACATTTAAAGAATCAAAAGACCAGGCAATACCAGGGCTCACATTGTTCCTTGGAGCAACTGGCTTGAGCTATGTAGCAACTGCCTGTTAAGCTAGAGCATGTGACCTTCAACTGAAAACAATCACAGCTAACAGGTCAGCTTTAAACAAGAGCAAGAGTCATAGGCCTGGATCCCTAGGCCCTCCCTTTAGAACCATTCTGGCTCTCCAGCTGTGACCCTCCCCATAGCCAGGAGTCTGCAGAGCCGCTGGGATAGGCCCATAACCCATGTCAGATCATGCTCTGAGGTATGTAGGACCAAGGAATTCCCTGCTCAAAAGGATCTGAGTCCCTTGCTTTTCTGCTTGGGTTCTGCAGCACTGAGTTTGTGATTCGGCCCCACTCTAAATCTTTGAAAATTTTCTAAGTTTCAAGTGGTGATTAAGGTTGCTTTAAAATGATGTTTATTTTATTATAACTAAGTTTGAACTTTTTCATAAAGTCATTTTCTTAACTGTATTTTTTTGTGCCTGGTTTTATGTATTTGTCACTACATTAAAAATTTATTTGTAGGAATTCCTCTATTTGTGGAACAGAATGACAGTAACTTCCTTGTTTCTGCCAGGTGACACAGACAACCGCACCAGTCTGGGGCCTCCTTAATGCAAAGTGAAATCTTTGGGGATCCTAGAGAACCTAGGGAATTCCAGCCCAGGATATAACTCCATGCAAGGGTTCTCCCGTGCAACTCATTTTCATTCTGAGAGTGCAGCCCATTAGGGACCAGCCTTTTGGAGGCGGGCTCTCTTGGCACTCCCCAGCTTGCTTAGTTCCTGGGTGCTGTTTTCCATTTCTTTCACAGAGGCTGTCCAAGGACAATGTCAGTGTTTCAGGATTGACAATGTCCTCAGGGCTACAGCTCCTTCCTGCTTATTTACTTCTCTGGCTTGGTAGTTTCTTACTAGCTTGTCAGATCTTCAATGCTTCAATGCTTTTATATATATATGTGTGTGTGTGTGTGTGTGTGTGTGTGTGTGTATATACACACACACACACACAACTAAGACTAAATAAAAATATATTTTATCAGTATATATTTACATTATATTAAAATATATACTAATAAGTTACATTAAAACATGAATATATTTTATAAAGACATATTTTTGTATATATATTTTATCTAGTCTTGTTTCAGGGAGGGTTATTCTGAACAACTTTTTTAAGAAACAGGAACTCTCTTGTTGGCCATTGGCCATGATCATAGTTTGTTTATTTGTGCTTTTTGAGACAGGGTCTCACTCTGTCACCCAGGCTGCAGTGTAGTGGTGTGATTATAGCTCACTGTAGCCTCAAACTCCTGGGCTTAAGTGATCCTCCCATCTCAGCCTCCTCAATAATAGGACTACAGGTGTGTACTACCATGTCCAACTACTTTTAAAAATTTTGTGGAGATGGGGTCTTGCTATGCTGCCCAGGCTGGTCTCAAACTCTTGGCTTCAAGTGTTTGGACAGTCCTCCCACCTGGGAAGGCCTCCCAAAATGCTGGGATTACAGGCATGAACCACTGTGACTGGCCCATAGATATTTTTAATAAGGACAAACAAGTGATTTTTTTTTTTTTTTTTTTGAGACGAAGTCTCGCCCTTGTGGCCCAGGCTGGAGTGCAATGGCGTGATCTTGGCTTACTGCAACCTCTGCCTCCCGGATTTAAGCGATTCTCCTGCCTCAGCTTCCCGAGTAGCTGGGATTACAGGTGCCTGCCACCATGCCGGGCTAATTTTTGTATTTTTAGTAGAGACGGGGTTTTCTCCATGTTGGCCAGGCTGGTCTCGAACTCCTGACCTCAGGTGATCCACCCACCTCAACCTCCCAAAGTGCTGGGATTACATGTGTGAGCCACCACGCCTGGCCTACAAGTGATTTTCATATTACAGAGTGAGAGAGGTAATGTGGAATGTGAATCAATCCATTCATTGATTTATCCAACAAACACTGCCGAGTATACCCTACTGTGTACCTATAATTGAACTAGGAGCTAGGGATACAGAGTTCCCTTCCGGGAGCTCCATGGCAGTAAGGAGTGAGAGCTACCAAAGAGGATTTTCACAGAGAACTCCAGAGACCCACAGATGGGTCGCTTCCTCAGACTCGGTACAGGGAGTGAAAGCAGGATTCCCTGGGAGATGCCATATGAGCAGAAGTTTTGAAGAACTGGCAGAAATTACTCAAAGAAAATTCTGTCTGGCTGTCAAAGGGCACTCTGGGCTAAGAAAACAGCATGTGTGAGGGAAAGGAGATATGAGAGAAAGTGGCACTGCCAATGTTACTGGGAGCAGGGTAGGTAGGGAGCAGGAAGAAATAGGGTGGTCAGGTAGAGGGGGCGGTGAGGCAGAGGGGTCAGAGCACGGAGCCTGGTGTGTGATGCCTAGCAACCTACATTTTAACCCCCAAGCAATAAGCGGTCACTGAAGTGTTTGCGGCAGGAGAATGGGATGCAGTCGGCATTTAGGAAGACCATCATGGATCCTGCAAGGAGATTCAACTTCCAGGGACATGAGACTAGGGGCCAGGACACCAGTGAGAAGGTCAACGTAGGGACCCGGGGAGGATGCAGAGGGCTGAGCTGGGGCAATGGGCAGAAGGACATCTGGAGGAGACAGGTTTGACTCATTTCTATTTATTCTGCCAAGAATTGCTGTGATTCTTCAATCCAAAATTTAAGTTTTAACTGTGGGGGAAATCTCAGTCATCATCTCTTCAAGTTGTGCCTTTTTCCTGTTCTCTCATCCTGTACCTACTTACCACATTTGCTCTCATTCTAGCCTTCAAATCCCTTTTTCCTCATTTTTTTCTTTATCTTTCTATTTTATATTCTGTGTAATTTTTTTCAGATCTGCCTTTCAGTTCATTAATTCTATAATCTGCTATTTAACTAGCTGTTACAATGAATCAGCTGTGACACCCTGGGCAGATTACAAGAAGGATTAACTCTGTGTTTCAGTAGTCTCATGTAAAAATGGAGATAATGACAAAACCTATAACAAAGGATTATTACGAAGATTTAATGTGTAGCTCATGTCTGTAATCCCAAAACTCTGTGAGGCTGAGACAGGAGGACTATTGAGCCTAGAAGCTCGAGAACAGCCTGGGCAACATAGTGGAACCCGTCTCTAGAAAAAATTTAAAAAGTAGTAGGGCATGGTGGTGTGTGCCTGTAGCCCCAGCTACTGGCAGGGGGTGGGGGATGGGGCTGAGGTTGGAAGATCACTTGAGCCTGGGAGGTTGAGGCTACAGGAAGCCATGATTGTGCCACTGTACTCCAGCATGGGTGACAGGGCAAGAGCCTGTATGCTCAAGAAGAAAATAGAGAAAGAGAAGAGTAACAAGGAAAGGGAAGGTGCCTCAGCTCAGCAGGCCGCTGGCCCACACAGAGAGGAAGCACCAGAGAAGCATGTGGCAGGCAAGCAGTGAGAAGCATGCTGTGCAGCCTCAGGAAGCCCACAGCAGGCACCACGGATGCAGGAGTGGCCATGAGCCAGGTGGGAGATGAGGAAGGAAAGTACCAGACAACCTGGGGCTGGAACACAATGCACAGCTCTTAGAATAAGATCATCCTCACATCTGCTTTATGCTTAAGAGTCAATAGTTAAAACCATAGATATGTTGTCAGATGAAAGAATACAGAGAAAAATAAAGATACCTGAGCCAAAAACTAATACATCAGAATATGTAAAGAGCTTACAACAATGCCTAATACCAAGTAAGCACTCAGTAAATATTAACTATTACTTTATCATGTCATTTCTAGAAGTTCTGTTTTATTTTTTTCCACACCTACTTTGTTTTTCTTCAGTGTCCCAATTTTAGACAGAACAACTACCTCCAATTCACTTAGTACAGATTGGTGAGTTACCTCAACATCAAAACGAAGATGAGGGCCAGGTGCGGTGGCTCAAGCCTGTAATCCCAGCACTTTGGGAGGCCGAGGCGGGCGGATCATGAGGTCAAGAGATCAAGACCATCCTGGCCAACATGGTGAAACTCCGTCTCTACTAAAAATACAAAAAATTAGCTGGGCGTGGTGGCGTGTGCCTGTAGTCCCAGCTACTCGGGAGGCTGAGGCAGGAGAATTGCTTGAACCCGGGAAGCGGAGGTTGCAGTGAACCAAGATTGTGCCAGTGCACTCCAGCCTGGCGCCTGTCAACAGTGAGACTCTGTCTCAAAAAAAAAAAAAAAAACAAAAAAACTAAAATAAGGTTAGTGTTCTACTTGATAAGTTACAAATCTGGTCTCCTTGGGCCAATATTTTCCTAAGTTTTAGGCCATTCTCCTACTAACCACGCCAATCCTATTTATTAATGTAAAAAATATGTCAGCAGAAACAGAGTACAGATTTACTGACCTATTCTCTATCTTTTACTCCGTGAAATGAGTAACAGCTATGGGTAAACATAACATAGGGCCCCTAATAGTAGTATTGGATAATTTTTAATAAACTCTGCACTTTGAAATGATTGCAAAGGTTAATATTACTAGACAATTCACTGATGGTTCAGAAAATAATTTCCAGTGGGTAGAGCAGGACTCTTGTGCTGGTGCCTTCTTTTAAATATTGTTCTTGAATGAATACTACCTTGTATAAGCTGCATATATATACTATCACCCTCAAGTTAGAGAACAGGTATATAGGTGTTCACTTATATGAAGATGATGTGGCCACGTTACTTACTTAGTGACAGAATAATCTGAGAGCACTATTTTAAAATCAGTTATCATGTTTAGAAGATATTCTCCCCTAACATTTAAATGGCTTCGAGGTAACAATCCCATATACCAAGTCAACTTATCATCATTACCGAGAATGCACTTTAGAAGACTTTATCTTGGGTGCTTCAACAGAAACAGTGCTCAAAGTCAGATATGCTTACTAGCTATGGAAGGTATTTCATAAGATCCCCTTGAAAGTATTTTCAAACAAGGATTTGGCCACATCCTACGTGGGACTTAGCTGGGGAGCCCGTCTTTTGTCTGTGTTAAAGACGACCTAAAGGAGGACATGAACATTTTAAAAACCACGGCATTCAGCGGGTCAGGGAAGTTGCGGAACAGAAACTAGTGAACATGAGGTGTCTCCTGCTAACCTCACAGCCTCAGGGTCAGAACCACAACTTTAGAGATGCCAGAATAGCAACATGGTCCTCGGGGAAAAAGCAACAACAATGTCTACAAATACCCAGGTAATCTTCCCTCAAAACAAACTGATGAAACTACACTACTAAGTTAGATTTTTTGACACTGCTTAATAGTAACTATTCATCTCATGATTTCATTACCTAATATTTAGGTTTAAAAAAATCCTACAAAAATGAGCTGAAAAATCTGCTTTAAGGCAAATATATAACTGAGGAAAGATAAGCAACATAAGCCTTCACAAGTATGTCATGACCTCAAAACTAAAAGAAGTATATGTCTTGCAGTATTTAAATTATACTAGGTACGCTCTTGATCTGCTTTCTCAAAGCTGTTCTGCGCACAAATACTCCTACAGTGACAGCTTAACCTTTTTTCAAACCTGTACTGCACACTGTGTTAGTGCATAAACAAAAATGGAGAAGTAGGGAAAACTAAGAACAAGGCTGCTCAACGTATTGTAAAAAGCAAAAGGAAATAAAAAGCAAAAGATAAAGCCAGTTTTTAAAAAAAGGTGTCCATGTCGTGGTACAAAATGATCCATGTGCACAAGTAGACACCTGCCCCAGCAGCGTGGTTTAGAATAGATTTCAAGGAGAAAGAAAGGGGAGCCCAGAAGATTAAAGGCAATGGCAGCATGAATATTATAGATGTTATAAAATTAACATTCATTTTAAGCCTTTGGGAATCAAAAGGTGACAAAAGGAGACATTCAAAAAGTTATGACACTTATATTCTCTGCTTATATCCTTTTTAAAAATTTCAGACAGGTCTTGCTCTGCCACCCAGGCTGAAGTGCAGTGGTGTGATCACGGCTTACTGCTGTGATCCTCCCACCTCAGCCTCCCTTGTAGCTGAGACCACAGGCACACACCACCATGCCTGACTAATTTTTTTTATTTTTGTTTTTTCGTAGAGACAATCTCAAATTCCTGGGCTCAAGCGATACTCTTGCCTTGGCTCCCAAAGTGCTGGGACCCACAGGTGTGAGCCACTGTACCCTGCTTATATTCTTTAGCATTCTTTTTATCATGTCATATAAGAAGCCCATCACCGGCCTCAATCTACTTTTCCTACCCTGCTTTTGTCATTCTTCCCAAACACATTACACTCTAAACTACACAGAAAAGTATTTGTCACCTCCAAAATCCCTATGCCTTTGATTCCAGGATGTTGTGTAAACTATTTCCTCTGCCTGAAATGTTCTTTCCTCTTTCCTTCACTTATAGTAGATTGATCCTTTAGGATCCAGCTAAGTGTAACTTATCAGGCTCTCTGATGTCTAGATGTTCTTCTTCTGTGGTCCTCTAGCCTCAGTGTGAGCCTTTCTTAGAACACATACTCCATTGTTCTGCCTCCTTAACCTGCCCTTCTCTTCTTCCTGCCTGGATCACTGTGGTGGCCTTCTCGCTGGTGTCCTGGCTCCCAGTCTCATGCCCTTAGAAGTGTTTCTCCTCGCAGGCTCTACAGTGGTCTCCCCCTAAAATTTTGATTGGATCATATAACTCCTACTGAAACCATCTTAATGGTTCCTTAGACTAAGAGATAGAAACAAAATGTGGTCACATTTATACCCCAGGGACCATGCAAAGAAACTTAACAAGAGTTCAAAAGGAATAAACTTGGAAAGAAAAGTAAGAACTGGCTGGGTGTAGTGGATCACACCTATAATCCCAGGACTTTGGGAGGCCAAGGCAGGCAGATCATGTGAGGTCAGGAGTTTGAGACCAGCCTGACTGACATGGCAAAACCCTGTCTCTACTGAAAATACAAAAATTAGCCGGGTGTGGTGGTAGGTGTCTGTAATTCCCACTACTCAGGAGGCTGAGGCAGGAAAACTGCTTGAACCCAGAAGGCGGAGGTTGCAGTGAGCTGAGATTGAGCCACTGCACTCCAGCCTATGTGACACAGCGAGACTCCATCTCAAAAGAAAAGAACAGAACAGAACAGAACCTGGGAGTCATCCTATGCTAGAAATACAAGTTTCATCCAGTAAAACAGATTTAATACGTAGAAAATTGTAATAAAAAAAATGCACAGTGAAAATTCTAGATCAGAATGATTATTACTGGATTACAAACTAAACTCGCCACTTACCCTCCACTGCACCACAGGCAGTTGATTCGAGAAACAAAAACAGGCCAGGCGTGGTGGCTCATGCCTGTAAACTCAGCACTTTGGGAGGCTAAGGTGAGAGGATCACTTGAAGCCAGGAGTTTGAGATCAGCCTGGTCAACATGGCAAAACCCCACCTCTACTAAAAATATAAAAATTGGCTGGGTGTTGTGGTGCACGCCTGTAGTCTCAGCTACTTAGGAGGCTGAGGCACAAGAATCGATTGAGCCCAGGAGGTGGAGATTGCAGTGAGCTGAGATCACGCCACTGCACTCCAGCTTAGGCAACAGAAGGAGACTCTGTCTCAAAAAACAAACAAAAACTAAATAACACAAACCAAAAACCCCAATAACAGTAAATTAAAAGAAGCACTGCATAATGTCTTATTTTCTTCCCTGTTTTACGATTCAACTCCAAAATCCTGGAAATCCAGTGAATGGCTAAAAAACAAAATTTCTTCCAGTAAGTGGTATAAATCCAGACTACTTAGATTTTGCTGTCATTTAATTTACCCAGAGGGTATGGGAATATTGGACATTAGGGTTTCTAAGCTTTTAAACTTGAAATCTTAGTATACTCCTAAGCATTCAGGTTTATATTGCAAATATAAATAAGCACCAAAATGTCATTTAAAAGCCTAAATACAAAACAGATCATAACTCAAAATACTGTCTCTGAAACAAAAAAATAGGACTATTAAAATTGTTTTTGGGCTGGGTGCGGTGGCTCACGCCTGTAATCCCAATGCTTTGGGAGACTAAGGCGGGTGGATCACGAGGTCAAGAGATTGAGACCATCCTGGCCAACATGGTGAAACCCCATCTCTACTAAAAAAAATAAATCACAAAAATTAGCTGGGTGTGGTGGTGTGTGCCTGTAATCCCAGCTACTCGGGAGGCTGAGGCAGGAGAACTGCTTGAACCCAGGAGGTCGAGGCTGCAGTGAGCCGAGATTGCGCCACTACACTCCAGCCTGGCCAGACTGGTGAGACTCTGTTTCAAAAAAAAAAAAAAAAAAATTGTTTTCAAGATTTTTCATGATCCTAATAAAACCCTAAAGAATTTTAAGACCTAATGTAGGGAGAAGATTAAAGGCATAAACATTTTAAGTTAATCTTATGCAAAATGAATTATATTTCATAAAGGTTTTCTTCCCCCTCATTGACAAGGTCCCCTACTACCAAGACAGAAGGCCCAGAACCTACCGTGCTGCTTGTAAATCTGTTTGTGTAGGCTGTGATGACACCGCATTTGCTTCCAGTAAACAGCTGGCAGCTGTCAGGCACCCAAGCACAACTAGTCACCTTTGAAAAAGGACAAATCAAAGATTATCATGTTTTAAAAGCATGAAAAATGCTTCTACTTTTCGGACAACTATTTTTTTAAATCTCAAAAATTTTAGGTAAACATTTACTTGAAAAGATTAGAAAGGTGTCAGATATAATAATACTCTAACTTTGAGCCAAATGTCTAAAAGTTGTTTCCAAATTAAAATATATTATAATGCACAGTCTATGTGTATATGTGCCTATGTGTGTATGTATGTGTATATATATATGTATACATATTTATATAAATTTAACAAAATGATTCAGGATTGATTAAATCCAAGGTTGAGTGTGAATGTGTGTGTACTTCACATATTTACTTGCTTTTGCTTTTATTTTTCTGTTTTTATGTCTTTGGTGGGGAAACAGGGTACGTATAAATAGAGGTATTGCTTCTAATAGTTCTAAAGATTGTTAAGCAGGAGAAGAAAGATAAGTGTGAATGTAAAAGATGGGATTACACCTTTGGTACAAAATCCCTCAGTCCTAACCACGGAGGAGGCACCATTCAGGTTTGAGTTAATTTTTTGTGTGGCCTGACAGGTCCTTTTTTCCACACTAGCTGACCCCCATCCCTAGCACCACGTCTGCAGCAACTGTCCCCAGATGCTCTCCTGTCTCCCCCTCCCCCACGCTCACTTCATTAAGCAGACGGAGGCCACCAGCTGCACACTTCTTCCTCTTCTCTCTCTTGCAGCTCAACATGTTTCCCTGTCTTCTGATTCAGAGAAAGAAATGTCTCTGCTTTCAAGGTCAGCCTTATCTCATCCCCCGGCTTCCTCAGAAACCTTGTCTTCTTTTTCTTACAGTTTCAAACTGTCTCTTGCTGGCTTCCTCCCCTGCACTACAAGTGTGTTCACATCTCTGCTACCTTAGAAAAAGACTTTTTCTGATCTTTATTAACTCCCGTTATGCCATAAGGGCCCGTTGGATCCAATTTTATGTTTTTAGTTTCTTTCTTGAGTAGTTCTATTTGTAAGGATTGAAACTTCATAAATTCTGTTCTTTCTTGGAGGTCTTCCAAAGAACAAAGAGAAAATGCACTTTTAAAAAATATACAGAATAAAACTCATTCTGTCTTGGAATTATCATATGGATCCAGTAAATCTTTTATCAACCTAAGTTACATTATAAGATTTTAATAACTAACTTATTTTTCTATATCCTGAAACATTTTGCGATTTCATCATTCTAAAAATTATTTCATCACTACTCATCAATTTTTCCTAACTATGCAACAAACAAACAAGGAAATGAGAGAATAATGGATTCTCCCATGAGGATAACGTAGTATGTGAACTAAATTGCCATCTTTTGGTTTTCTTATTGCATTGTCCAAAGTATAGCGTCATCTTTCAAGAAAGTAAAAAAGAAGGCTGAAGACACCACTTCTGTAGTCTACTTTTGGCTTTCATTGAACACAGTGGAGAATGCAGAATTTTTCATTTTCTACCAACAATAACAAAGAGAAGAAAGCTGACAGAGGAAGGTATTTCACAATTATGAGACTAATCACAACATGAAGTCACACAGCCATCAGGACTCTAGACTCTAGTGATGATGATGAAATTGATCAGATAAGTGAAATGTCAGAGTGTGAGTCTTTATATCATAATATCCTAGCTGAATTTCTTAAAGAATTAATGGGTGAACAAAAATATATCTTTAGAAATATATCTCCAGATGAAAATGCAATGTAGTATTCTCATTCACTCATTTGACTCAAAGTATCACACAACATTATCACATTATGATACAAATGATTTTGCAATGTTTAAATTCTTTCTTTTTTTTTTTTTGAGATCGAGTCTTACTCTGTCACCCAGACTGGAGTGCAATGGCGTGGTCTTCGCTCACTGCAACCTCTGCCTTCGAGGTTCAAGTGATTCTCCCGCCTCAGCCTCCCAAGTAGCTGGGACTACAGGCATGTGCCACCATGCCTAGCTAATTTTTGTACTTTTAGTAGAGATGGGATTTCACTATGTTGGCCAGGCTGGTCTTGAACTCCTGACCTTGTGATCCATCTGCCTTGGGCTTCCAAAGTGCTGGGATTATAGGCGTGAGCCACTGTGCCCAGCCTAAATTTTTATATATATATGGTGAAATATTATTCAGCTTTTAAAAAGATGGAAATCCTGTTATTTGTGATAACACAAATGAACCTGGGGGACACTGTATTAAGTAAAATCTGCTAGGCACAGAAAGACAAATACTGTATGATCCTACTTATGTGTGGAATCTAAAATAAGCCGAACTATAAAAGCAGAGAGTAGAATAGCAGTAGCCAGGGGCTGAGAGTGCTGGTAATGTGTGTGGAATGGGGTGACAGTGGTCAAAGGGTACAAGTTTCAGTTGTGCAGGATGATTAGGTTCTGGAGCTCTAATGTATAGCATGGTGACTACTGTTAACAATATTGTGTTGGCCAGGCATGGTGGTTCACGCCTGTAATCCCAGCACTTTGAGAGGCCGAGGCAGGTGGATCACAAGGTCAAGAGATCAAGACCATCCTGGCCAATGTGGTGAAACTCCGTCTCTACTAAAAACACAAAAATTAGCTGGGCATGGTGGTGCACGCCTATAGTCCCAGCTACTCAGGAGGCTGAGGCAGAACTGCTTGAACCCAGAAGGTGGAGGTTGCAGTGAGCCGAGATTGCACCACTGCACTCCAACCTGGTGACAGAGTGACACTGTCTCAAAAAAAAAAAAATCAATTAAAAAAAATTGTGTTGTATTTTTGAAATTTGCTAAGATAGTAGACCTTAAATGTTCTCATCACACACATAAAAAATGCTAACTATGTGAGGTGATGGATATGTTAATTAGCCTGATTACAGTAATCATTTCACAATAACGTGAGCTTCTTGACTGGACAAAATTTGGGATATTAAAAACTAGCTGCTTGGCTGGGCAGAGTGGCTCATGCCTGTAATCCTAGCACTTTGGGAGGCTGAGGTGAGAGAATTACCTGAGGTCAGGAGTTCAAGACCACCTGGCCAACATGGTGAAACCCCATCTCTACTAAAAATACAAAAATTAGCCAAGTGTGGTGGTACATGCCTGTAGTCCCAGCTACCTGCGAGGCTGAGGCAGGAGAATTGCTTGAACCGGGGAGGTGGAGGTTGCAGTGAGCACAGATTGCACCACTGCACTCCAGCCTGGGTGACAGAATGAGACTTCATCCTAAAACAAACCAACCAAACTACCTAGCTGCTATCAGTCTGACCCATTTTTATGCATTGTATTTAATTATTATAAAGAATCCATAGAAAAGGTTACCTGGGGTCAGGTACAATGGCTCAGGCCTGTAATCCCAGCACTTTCGGAGGCCGAGATGGGTGAATCACTTGAGCCCAGGAGTTTGAGGCCAGCCTCGGCAACATGGTGAAACCCTATCTCTAAAGATAATATAAAAATTATCGAGGTGTGGTGGCATGCACTGTAGTCCCAGCTACTCAGGAAGCTGAGGCAGGAGGATGACTTGAGCCTGGGAGGCGGAGGTTGCAGTGAGCCAAGATTGCGCTACTGCACTTCAGCCTAGGCAGTAGAGCGAGACTCTGTCTAAAATTAAAAAAAAAAAAAAAAAAGTTTACCTGGTACTGTTGTGAACTTTGAATGAAGTTTACTGGAGGTTCACTTTGTTTACTCTTCAACCTTAAAATATTATCAGCATATCCCCAGCTCAGGATGGCTGACCACTGAATGTCCGTACTGTTCATGCTTCTCACACCTCAAGGAGAAGGAGAAAGAAAAGAATCAGATTGTTACTGCTCAACTGTTACATGACAGCCTCAAACTGGCAGATTAAAGGCTGAAGTTTACATAGCAGAACATATCATTTGGTGTAAAACCATCTTTATGTCCCTAAGACGGAAAAATTTTTAGTTTTATTCCTTTAATGCTAATAGGATTCTTAGGGTGGGATTGTATTTTTTCACTTATGTTGTTTTGGCTGGGATTTATTTGACTCAAAACTAAAATTTCTGTTAAGAAATTATTATAAAAGACAATGACAGTCAAGCTTACTCTATTCATGTTCTGAGATACCTTTTCTTTCAAAAATAAATATGAACTAGATACTATTTAAATAACTTTCTAGATACGCAGGATGGACAACTGTTAATAGCAGGAAGACAACACTGCTAGAGTAGAAGCAACGCCTAGGCTGAGAAGGGACTGTTTACTCCTGCCAACTGCAGGACTGTGTATGACAGACCTTCTTCATTCAGGGAGGCTCTGTTCTTCTCTCTCTCTCTCTCTTTTTTTTTTTTTTGAGACAGAGTCTTGCTCTATCACCTAGGCTGGAGAGCAGTGATGCAATCTTCGCTTACTGCAACCTCTGCCTCCTGGGTTCAAGTGATTCTCGTGCCTCAGCCTCCCAAGCAGCGGGGACTACAGGCAATTGCCACCATGCCCAGCTGACTTCTTTTTGTATTTTTAGTAGAGACAGGGTTTCACCATGTTGGCCAAGGCTGGTCTCGAACTCCTGACCTCAAGTGATCCACCTGCCTTGGCCTCCCAAAGTGCTGGGATTACAGGCGTGCCCAGCCCTATCTCTCTCTCTCTTTTTTTTTTTAACAACAAGATAGTATTATGTCCTTTTGGCATAAAAATTTGGAAATTTTGACATCATTTCCCAGTACTATTATCTATGCTTTGCTGGTATGCTGAATATAGCTAAATGCAGCATAGATGTTATAAATGGTACTGCCCTTGAAACTTGCAATATTTTGAGTTCCTAAAGGAGAGATAATGTGCTTCATTTATTCCAGTACCCAGCAGAATACCCAGCATGTAGATGAGTATGACAAATATTTCTCGAATCAATCAATAGCATATTGAAAACAGGCAATTCATAGCTTTCTTTTTGTTTTGTTGAGTAAAATAAGAAAAGTGACCTAACTTTCATCTGCAAGCCACATCACTGTTCAGTCAATGCCTCTCTAGAATGTCTATGTGGACTGTTCCCTGCTGGCTCTAGTGTTGGGTGTATCTAGTAAACACTGACCTTTCCCAGACCCTAGAGTATTTACAGGCCAATAAACATTTATTAAGCACTTAGAGTGAACCAGGCACTGTGCTAATCATCCCCATACGTTATTGCATTGAATCCTTACAGTAAATTATCCTGTGAGGTAAATTTTTTGGTTATTCCTACTTTATAGATCAAAAGCCAGGATTCGTAAAGCGCAAAGTAACTTCCCCAAGGCCACATAACTAGTAAGCAGCAGGGCAAGGAGGCAAACTCAGGAACTGTGCCTGCTGAGGCCACGGCGGAAACCGTTCTATTAAACTACTGCTCTGGACATACTCAGGTTCTGACAAATTCCAAATACGCTGTGCGAGGAACTTAAGTGTAATTTGAATGAACATAGCTATTAAGGGCACACTAAGGGTTCATGACTGTAGTGGCACAAATAAGATAGGCTTAGAATATGTTTGACATATTTAAGTCCCATAATGCTAAGTGATAATACCTGTCCTTTCTCTTTTGCTCAACAGAGAGAAACTTTAGTGTACTCTAACCACATGTTGATACGCTGGTATTGTTAGTAGTAAATTACTTGTAAATTATCTCATAACTAATTGTAACATACTAATAAGAATAAACCATTGATATCACGATTATGATTAAACAGATCTACATTAGCCTATTAACTCACTAAATATAGATGAAATGGTATGCATTATTTCTAACTATAAAAACAATCATTCATTTCGTGACAGAGTAAGAGTGAGCCTAAAAGAACTATGGCTCAGCTAGCATACTTATTTTCTGTAAGTGACTGGTACTTTCTCTGGGTGCTGGTACCCTTGTATTGCAGTTTGGTGGAAGGCTATATATGGCTCCCAAGGAGCACAGTGCACAGAAGGTAATGGTAATTGCCAGCAGTGCTGGCTACTGACAGGCATCTAGTCCACACATTGGCTTGTAGGCAAGTCTGCATATAATCTGATAGGAAGAGATGAGTGCCCCAAGTCCATGCCTAGGAAGTAGGAAGAGTTCTTTTGTTTCTAGTAAAATGGCTAATTTGGAATGGCTGTGGGTCTACTCAAACAGAAAATGTCCCTAGTTTTCCAGTGTCTAGTTGACATTTAGAAGCATGAAGAGGCCTCTACTGCACAGCACTTTCCCACGTTGTTTTTAGTGAGTCAGTATGTGGGGGAGTCAGAAAAGTTTTCAGGAATACACGTCTTTAAAATCTATTTTCAAGGCTATCTCAACACCTTTGTTTTGTTTGTTGCTTAAACCCATGACTGTATCTTCTAAGGTGGTAGATTTGTTGGTCAAATATGTCTGTCTATTCTGTGGCTCAAGAGTCTCCCAAGTGTACATTTCTATCAAGTTGATAATGTCTTCATTTTGTGAACATAACCATTTATTCTTGTCCCCTTCAAGTTCCTCCTCTCATTTCAAATGATGCTGCATTTAACTGTCTGTTTCTTCATATAGTATGTTTTCAATTCCACTTTGCACTAAATAACCACAATTTTGAGCTGAGTTTTTCCACCAAGGACTCAAAGTAGCAACACAGATGAACTAGAAATAGTCAAATCTCATGAAAGATATAACCAGAATGATTTTCATTATGTTTTTACCTTGTTCCTTGCTATAAGTCATCAGAAGACAGAAATTTCGTGACAAACCACAGATTGCTCTGGTGGGTAGAGCCTGGAGAGAACCAAATCTTTCTCCGTGGGGCTGGCTGAAGCAGACCACAGGTACTGGAGCACTTGGGGAACCCACGTACTCCCCCCATTTCAAGCCTTTTATCCATGATAAAGGACTCTAAAACCAAGACAAATAAAAAGTATGGTCTTTTAAAAGGTAGTAAGTATAGAATTACTTCTAGTTTAAGCTCTAAACAAAGAGAATATAATATGGATTATAATCTCTGTGAGGGCAATAATTGCTTTACATATATTTTTACTTCCCTATGCTTAGCATATAGAAATATTTTTTCCTTATTTGAGTTTTACTCTGTGGTTCTGGCCTAACTTGCATGAAAATATGTGGTTAATAATTCGAAATTCCTTGAAATTTGAGCAGAGAAAAATTTTTTAGTATATTTCTTATTTCTAGTTGAAATACCTAAAATAAAGTTGATACTTACTTGAGGACTGTAATTTGGTAGTATGACAAGCCATATGTACATATGGCAAGAGAAATCAAGACCACCTGTAGCAAAGGAAACCTTACTCAGCTATGAGTTCCTTGAAGAGAGGGAACACATCTGATTCATCTGTATGTCTGGAACATAGCAGGTTCTCATCTCAAATAGAGACGTGATGAGTAAAAGGGAAAGTGTTTATCTATGGAACATACTGAAAGGATTAGAGGACCTCTAGCAAGTACTAGGGAAGAAAAGAGATGAGAAAGAATTGTCGGTGAAAAATAAAAGGTAGAGCTTGAGGAACATTAGGATTTGGGGAAAGAAACGTGAGTGAAGTCCCTTAGAGAGTGATACCCATGTGGCTGCCCATGAACAGTAATGGAAAGGTTTCCTCCACTTCAAGCAAAAACAATTATTAAAAAGTTTCAAAATCAAGAAGAAAAGACAATGCCCTTTTAAAGAGTTTCTCCCAATAGTTCTATTCTTTTTGTTCTCTTTATGACTGTTTTATCCTCTACTGAACTCTTCTTTTTTAGTGGATTCCCCTCTTTCAGACATTTAAGAATTTAATCCATTATTTTACTTTCAACTCTTCAGAGAAAATGCCACACAAAATAAAAATAATATACTAGGCAATTTTCAGTCATTTCTGTAAAAAAACCTAA
The DNA here is from genome assembly GCA_036589455.1 of Ateles fusciceps. NCBI lineage: Eukaryota > Metazoa > Chordata > Mammalia > Primates > Atelidae > Ateles > Ateles fusciceps. Next base: position 6,119,662 of record JAZHEH010002229.1, read on the forward strand.
TGATTTTTAGTGAAACTTGCTTATGTCATTTCCCAAATAAATGAAAAAAAAAAATAGGCATCATTGACCTATATGCTATCTTTAAAATAAAATCATACCACTTTAGGAGCTATAATAATTCTGTCAGACTATTTAGGGGATATGTTAATATACAGTTTTAAATGATATCATAGTGGTCTAAAAAAATGAATGTTTCTGGAAAAGCTTAAGAGCTTCAGGAATGCTCAAGTGGGAACAGAGGTTAGGGACAGGTAGTTTGAAAACAAGCTTTTTCTAAAATCTTGTCTATCAGTGGTTTTTTTGTGGTTGCCCTATGGGATACAAACCTATCAATATTAAAGTTGAGAAAAATGTGTGTGCTAATTTTATAGTTATAATTTATCATCCATAATTCCTTGCCAGGAAATTCTTTTTATATGAGTTGCAGAATTTAAACTTCTAGTTTTTCAATGACACACAAAGATACAATGGCAACTCTTTTATATCATAGTATATTTATTATCATTATCATCATTATTATAAGTTCTGGGATACAGTGCAGAATGTGCAGGTTTGTCACATAGGTATACATGTGTCATGGTGTTCTGCTGCACCTATCAACTCATCATATAGGTTTTAAGCCCTGCATGCATTAGGTGTTTGTCCTAATGCTCTCCCCTCCCCTCCCCCTCTGCCCCGTATGGCCCCAGTGTATGTTTTTCCCCCTCCCTGTGTCCATGTGTTCTCATTGTTCAATTCCCACTTATGAGTGAAAACATGTGGTATCTGATTTTCTGTTCCTGTGTTAGTTTGCTGAGGATAATAGCTTCCAGCTTCATACATATCCCTGCAAAGGACATGATCTCATTATTTTTTATGGCTGTATAGTACTCCACGGCAAATATTGTCTTCAGTCTATCACTGATGGGCATTTGGGTTGGTTCCATGTCTTTGCTATAGTAAATAGTGCTGCAATCAACATATGTGTGCATGTGTCTTTATAGCAGAATGATTTATATTCCTTTGGGTATATACCCAGTACTGGGATTGCTGGGTTAAATGGTACTTCTGGTTCTGAGGAATTGCCATACTGACTTCCACAAGGGTTGAACTAATTTACATTCCTGCTCACGGTGTAAAAGCATTCCTATTTCTCCACAGTCTCACCAGCATCTATTGTTTCTTGACTTTTTAATAATCGTCATTCTGACTGGTGTGAGATGGTACCTCATTGTGGTTTTTGATTTGCATTTCTCTAATGATCAGTGATCTTGAGCTTTTTTTCAACAGTAACCAAAACAGTATGATACTGGTACCAATACAGACATACAGACCAGTGGAACAGAACAGAGACTTCAGAAATAACACCACACATCTACAACCATCTGATCTTCAACAAACCTGACAAAAACAAGCAATGGGGGAAAGGATTCCCTATTTAATAAATGGTGCTGGGAAACTGGATAGCCATATGCAGAAAACTGAAACTGGACCCACTCCTTACACCTTACACAAAAATCACCTCAAGATGAATGAAATACAAATGTAAAACCCAAAACCATAGAAACCTTAGAAGAAAATCTAGGCAATTCCATTCAGGACATAGGCATGGGCAAAAATTTCATGACAAAAAGGCCAAAAGCAATTGCAACAAGCACCAAAATTGACAATTGGGAATTAAACTAAAGAGCTTCTGCACATCAGAAGAAACTACCATCAGAGTGAACAGGTAACCTACAGAATGGGAGAAAATTTTTGCAATCTACCCATCTGACAAAGGTCTGATATTGAGAATCTACAAGGAACTTGTACAAATTTACAAGAAAAAAAAAACAAATGACTTCATGAAAAAGTGGGCAAAGCACATGAACAGACACTTTTCATAGAATATTTAAAGAGGAGTGCTTTATTGAAATGCTTTTTATACAGCTCTGATTGTTTTGAACTTCAATGGTGAACTGAAGTTTACACGAGCATATCTGGGTCATCCAGATGACCCCTTATAACTGAGTACTGTTGCTTGGTTTCAAGGCTTGTGTTTGCATTTTGTGTAGATGCCAAGTGAAGGCCCATGGAGTCAAGGAGCAGTATGGTGTGTAAGGTTGCACCATCGTTCAAATAAAGATAATCAGTGGCATAAATGTTATTACACATCACACAAAAGTGTAGCAAACCAAACTAACTTGTATCAGAGAAGACATTAATTTAAAAAACAGTGAGTGTCTATTATATGCCCAGCACCTTCCTAGGAACTGGAGACACAGTGATGAACAAGACAGACAAAGTCCTTGTGTTTATGGAGTTCTACTCTATTTGGGATGGGAGGATGGACAAATAAATAAACAAATACATATACAATATGTCAAGTGATGGAAGTGCTATGCACCAAAACAAAGAAGGAGAAGGGGTCTGAGGATGATGGAATAGCTGTTTTAGACATAATCAGACAGAGATATAATCAGAGCTTATGGAAAGCATTTAAATGGGATTCAGGGAAGGCTCTGAGGAAGAGATGTTTGAGCAGAGACTTGAATGAGATGAGGGAGCAAACTGGGGATGTATCTAGGGAGTGGTTATTCCAGGTAGAGGAAACGATCATCACAAAGGTCCTGAGGTGGGAATGAAGCAGGTTGGTATCATGTTCCCACTGCGAGCAGATATACTGCTCAGATCCTTTATATACACCAACTTTAACAGCTAATGAGCAGTAAGTATAGTAGTAAGTTAAATGACATCTATTAATTTTTAGGGATGTATTGTGAAATTATGTTGACATGTTAAAGTGAAAGATTGGGCCAGGTTCAGTGGCTCACACCTGTAATCCCAGCACTTTGGGAGGCCGAGGCGGGTGGATCATGAGGCCAGGAGTTCAAGACCAGCCTGGCTAAGACAGTGAAACCTTATCTCTACTAAAATACAACATTTAGCTGGCTGTGGTGGCAGGCACCTGTAATCCCAGCTACTTGGGAAGCTGAGGCAGGAGAACTGTTTGAACCCAGGAGGCAGAGTTTGCAGTGAGCTGAGATCGCGCCACTGCACTCCAGCCTGGGCGACAGGGTGAAACTCTGTCTCCAAAAAAAAAAAAGTGACAAGTGACAGACTGTCGTTAAAAATAGTGACCCTGGTAATAACAGTGACTAAAGTGATTTGTGAGGCTTCAAAAACCAACACTTGTAATTTAGTTTTAGCAAAACAACATTGCCTACCATATTAATGCTTTAAAATTGAATTTTACTGGTGGAATAAGTTTTGTTCATATTTAACATGAAAATTTGATATATGTGAGCTATGAGCACAAATAATTTATATCCAGTGTTCTGTCTTACATAAAGTAATATAATTACAAGGAAAAATAGTCAAAACAAGGTGTGTAAAAACCTTTCCTCTTAAAATAGGTCACAGATTACTGCACTTTGAGATATACTGTGTTATTTCATCAAGGTTCTTTACAACTTCTTTCCCTTACCTTTTCATTTTCTGCGATTTCCTTCTGCAAACCCTTATAGTGCTTTACAATTCACATTCTACTATCTTAGTCTGTTTTTATAATGAAGAATTTAGTTGAAGATTAAAATCCACTTTAGCTTTAAGGCTTGTTTGCTTGATTTTTCTATTTCAAAGTAAAAATTATACCTACTTCCTATTTTTGGAGGCAATACTTTTTATCATTACAATCTGGGGAGGCCAAAGAAATATGTAAAGCTCTCCCTTAAGTATAAACCAAAACATCCACATCACTGGTCAATCCTTTTGACTGAAGATGATAACCAAGACCATGCTTTGCATGTGTACACTGGCATAGCAATGCTCAAACTGTTCTCTAGTCCTGATGGTTCTTCTCTTCTTATTTGCAAAATCCTGTTATGTCACTGCCTTGGGAGGCTTTCCTTAGGAATAACCTTTCTTTCTGCTCTCTGAGGGAGCTTACTGTCTGAAACAAGCAATTCTTTTTTCCTCTGAGCTCCCCAAAGCACTCTCACACATCGCTAACACAGCAATTACCTTGCATAGGATTCTGCTTTCGCTGTTGTACCTGCCTTGTAGTGACTGGGACAGCTTCAGGTCAGGACCATGCTATTCACTTCTGTGTCCCTGGCAACTGGGAGAGTGCCTGGCATCACAAGAGTCTAATCAGGTTTTGCTGCATTCAATTGAAATCTAAATGACATACCGGATAGGTGATTTCTTTGACCTGTTCTCGGGTCTCCCTGAAAGCAAACTGCACTAGCAACCCCACAGCAGCTGGAAGCTCTCCTTCAATGTTGAGCTTGGCTCCAGGTCTGCTCACGTGGGCTGTATGGAACAGCTGACGGGGAGTCTGCCCATAGGTTTTTATCATGGTTTCCAGGGCTCGTCTCTGAACTGGATCTTCAACTGCAGAGACATCCATTCCAAAATATGTCTGCAGAGTAAAAGAGTAAAGGAAAAAGACATATGTAGTATAAAGAAAGGCTTGGCAATAATATTAATACCAAAGGGAAAAACAACACTTTATTTTCTAGGTTATGAAAGAAATGCTTTTGTTCATGTTAACAGTCACTGGTGGTCTCACTAGGATCAGAAGTATCAATGTTTCTGAATAGGTGAACAAAAACAATGTATCTTGACTGATTGGTTCTAATTAGGCATGTTTATAATATTAGCTTTTAATTTAAGACCTGAGAATATCATATAAGACTTGATACTAAATTATTGAAGAAGTTGCTTGTCCAAAGTAATGCATAGGAAAAGGCAAAAATAAAGTTAAAATACAATGCTGGTAGATAGTTCAAGAGAGCATTATTTAGGTTCTAGTAAATATTGTAGGTGAAACCAAAAGAGCAGCAATGAAAATTCAAAGCTCTTAAATGTAAAGGGTATTAATGCACTAATAAAATTACTGCCCTAAGAAGGATATTTTTTCTTAGTGTCATTATCCCATAGAGTCAGGTGGAGAGCAATCTGCATTTACTTCTTTATTTCTAAAGCTGGCAGTCAGTAATTGAGTACAGATCAGCCATATTTTGTACATGTCCACTTGGATGGTTTAGCTTTTAGTATAATATATAATCAGTCACAGTGGCTTTCACTATATATCTAGACATAACATTTCTATATATGCCAAAATAAAATTCCAAAGATATTTCAGAAGTTAAGTCATCTTCAACTCAATTCCCCTCACAACTCCCAGCACCAGATATCACATACTTTTTTAAAAAAAACTTTTTAAGTTCAGGGGTACATGTGCAGGCTTGTTATACAGGTAAACTCGTGTCACAGGGGTTTGTTGTACAGATTATTCTATCACCCAGGTACTAAGCCTAGTACCAGTAGTTATTTTTTCTGGTCCATACATGTTCCAACGAAGGACATGATCTTGTTCTTTTTTATAGCTGCAAAGTATTCCATGGTGTATATGTGAGTCCTATTTACTTTTGCATTCCCAGAGCCTAGCAAAATAAATGTTTACTGAAGATTTTTTTTAAAGTTAGTCTATCCAACAACATCGAAGAGTATACTTGAAAATGTAGGCCGGGTGCAGTGGCTCATGCCTGTAATCCCAGCACTTTGGGAGGCTGAGGTGGGTGGATCATGAGGTCAGGAGTTCGAGACCAGCCTGGCCAAGACAGTGAAACCCCATCTCTACTAAAAATACAAAAATCAGCCAGGCATGGTGGCAGATGCCTGTAATCCCAGCTACTTGGGAGGCTGAGGCAGAAGAATCGCTTGAACCCAGGAAGCGGATGTTACAGTGAGCCAGAGATTGCAGTGAGCTGGGATTGTGCCACTGCACTCTAACCTGGGAGACAGAGCAAGACTCCATCTCAAAAAAAAAAAAAAAAAAGAAAAAAAAAAGAAAATGTAACAATTCTACTTCTAGGAGTTTATCTTAAGGAAGTTAAGAAATGTACATAAAAATAACCATAGAAATGCTAATTTTAATAGCAAACACATCCTAACTAAATATCCAACAATAGAAGACTGTTAAATAAATTATTCTATAGCCATACTTGAGAATACAGACTGAGTATCTCTTATACAAACACTTGGGACCAGAACTGTTTTGGATTTCAGGTTTTTTTTGGATTTTGGAATATTAGCATTATTTACTTAGCAGTTCAATTGCTTTTTTTTTTTTTTTAGACGGAGTCTTGCTCTGTCACCAGGCTGGAGTGCAGTGGCGTGATCTCAGCTCACTGCAACCTCCGCCTCCCAGGTTTAAGTGATTCTCCTGACTCAGTCTCCTGAGTAGCTGGGACTATAGGTGTACACCACCACACCCAGCTAATTTTTGTATTTTTAGTAGAGTCAGGGTTTCACCATGTTGGCCAGGATGGTGTTGATCTCTTGACCTTATGATCTACCTGCTTCAGCCTCCCAAAGCGCTGGGATTACAGGAGTGAGTCACTGTGCCCGGCCCCTGCAGTTCAGTATTCTTTTCTCTTTTTTTTTAGACAGAGTCTCCACCCAGGCTGGAGTGCAATGGTGTGATCTCAGCTCACTGCAATCTCTGCCTCCTGGGATCAAATGATTCTCCTGCCTCAGCCTCCTGAGTAGTTGGGACTATAGGCGCCTGCCACCATGCCCCTCTAATTTTTGTATATTTGTAGAGATGGGGTTTCACCATGTTGGCCAGGCTGGTCTTGAACTCCTGACCTCATGATCTGCCCACCTCAGCCTCCCAAAGTGCCGGAATTATAGGTGTGAGCCACTGCACCCCGCCTTGTTCAGTATTCTTAATCCAAGAAATCTGAACTCTCATATGCTCCAATGAGCATTTTCTTTGATTATCATTTTTGTACTCAAAAAGTTTCTGATTTTGAAGCATCAAAATCTAAAAATTTTATTTTTGAATTAAGAATGCTCTACCTATAGTAAGTAGCCACGAAAAATAATGTAGAATGATACCTAATCACTTGAATAAATTTAAGACTATCTTGTTTAGGGAGAAGAAAAGGTTACCAAATAGCATTAATATTATTATTATATAAATAATTAATGGAATGATATATATGTATAGAAAGAAGTCTAAAGGTGCTTTCACTATTTATCTCTGGATGGTGACATTAAAGTGGACTTTAAAATTTCTCCCTGTTGCTACTCTGTATTTTATACATTTTTCTAACAAAGTGCAACTACTTTTTCGGTAATAAGGAAGCATGGTGCCATTTTAAAGTAGAACATGTATGTAGGATAACATGCAGAAAAGACTTAACATAGCAAGATTGACTGCTATCTCTGGAAAGGCCTGCTTGTAAAGTTGACCCTTGGCTGTCATTGTCTGGGAACTTGGATTTCAGGAGGGGTCCTACCATTCCCTAACTGATAAGAGTGGCTTACTGTGCCTAAACTAGTCAAACAATGCGGTTTATGCAGAACACCTGCTTTCCTTTTGAGAGTCTGGAATTTCAGCATGTGGGAGGCAGAGGGTGCCTATGTTGCCAACCCCAATAAAAATCGTGTACACTGAGTCTCTAATGAGCTTCCCTGGCAGACATTTCACATGTGTCATTATGACTTGTTGCTGGAGGAAGCTGAGTATGCTCTTTGTGCTTTACCAGGGGTAGATTATTGAATGTTTGTGTCTGGTTTCTCCCAGACTTTGCCCCATGCTGATTCTGCTTTATATCATTTACTGTAATAAACCTGAGCTGGAAGAATGACTCTATGTTGAATCCTCAAGTCCTCCTAGTGAATCATCAAATCTGGAGACGGTTTTGGGAAACCTCCGGAACAGATAGCATCTTTTTTTTTTTTTTGAGATGGAGTTTCCCTCTTGTTTCCCAGGCTGGAGTACAGTGGCATGATCTCGGCTCACTGCAACCTCCGCCTCCTGGGTTCAAGTGATTCTCCTGCTTCATCCTCCTGAATAGCTGGGATTACAGGTGCCTGCCCAGATAATTTTTTGTATTTTTAGTAGAGATGGGGTTTTACCATGTTGGTCAGGCTGGTCTTAAACTCCTGACCTCAGGTGATCTGCCCGCCTTGGTCTCCCCAAAGTGCTGGGATTACAGGCGTGAGCCACCGCACCCGGCAATAGTATCTTATTTTTAAAGAGAGGAAATATAAAAGCTGGAAAATCTTAGGTAACAGCTTAATGGTACTGCCAATTCTCTTTGATAACTCAACTATTTTAAAGGAACAGCCAAACAACTAACCTTAAAATATTCAGGTTCTATCTTACATAAATAGAGATTATTTTAAAAGAGTCACTTACAGCAGGATGAAAAACATTGATTGCTTGCACGGAAGCTTTCCCCTTTTGCTTATACCCAAACACCAAGTCAATCCACTGACAGATGTTCTGGGACACATAGTCAGACTCTAGAGCCTGCCGATGGATGAGGATAAAAAGACGAGGATCATTACGTGCCCAAGGGGGGAGGTTGACGTGATTAACCCGTTCACCATTCTGACGCACACCAAAATCAAAACCTAAAAGGGAAGATTAATATTAATATTTAATTCCCCCAAAAGACGTTTCATTTAGCCACAGAGCAGGTCTTAAGAGTTCACAAAAATGGCTGATTGTGTGCTACAACCAACAAAGGGAATAGCAAGGAGGATTTACATTTCAAATAAGAAACACCACTGCTTATCTACTTATTTACCTACTAATAGTACCATGTTAGCTAATGCTATCATAATTAAATTTGAGATCTTTCAGCTTTATCCTTCTACTACTTTATAATATATTGAAGAAAAAAGGAGAAAACCACTGCCTACCAATTCCAATATTCTCACTATTCACATCTTCAAGGACATCAAATACTTAGATATCTATTCAATTGTAAACCTGATTATAATCAAACTAAGGCTTTGTGTAAGCATTTCTGAACTATTGGGATTAATGTTTTAACAAATTTAAGATTATATTTAGTAAATATTAGTATTCTATAGTTTAAAAACCTCAACTAATACAAAGTATACACATTCCTAGAATGAACTGCCATAGTCTGTTAATTTAGTAAGTCTATAGGTCTGTTCTGACTTCCTTTTTACTAAGCATTACTGTAGACAACAAAATTAAGAGGGTTCTTGTGATGTAAATGGGCTAATATCTAATTGTCTCATCAGTCTGCTAGCATAAACAAAAATCTCAGAAGTGTTTATTTTAAAAAATTATCCTAAAGGAAATGTTACCTTTAAACAGAAATGGCTTTTTGTGCTACATTTTATAGTGTGCTGAACACTATAACATAATAAAAATTTTAAAAGACCTTTAAAAGCTGATTAAGTTCCATATAAAATTAAGTTGCTATTTGTCTGTCTACTTTTTGATCTTGTAAAAACAGTTGAGAAAGCTCAGCAGTCATTGTATAGAGGAGGTGCATGGTTGATTTAGGATGGACTGGCTGAGCACCTGCAGAACTCCATGTGTGTGGCTTCTGGAGAAGCAGCAGCAGGAACTTAGTGAATGAGGCATCTGGGGGATGGGCTGGGAATGGGCTATGTAACAGGGCATTTGTACAAACTCAATCATTCGCAACTTTCAGATGTTCTGAGGGCACATCACAGAGGTAGACACTCAACCCAAAGCAGACAACTGAGGTACGAGAGTCTCAGAGGAACACTGATAGGAAATGATATAATGTACACTGTAGAAAATTGTATTTTTCAAAAATGGCTATAACAGCATTTCCCGTATTGCATGCCCTTCCAGAATCTTGCTACTCTCCAACACAAGGCAGTCTATCTTTCTTTCTTTAGAATCTGGGAAGGCACTGTGACTACCTCAACAAATAGGAAGAATACAGCAGAAGTGATGCTGCATGGCTGCTAAGGACAGGCTGGAAGAGGACACGCAGCCTCTGTTCATCTCCCTCTTGGAACACTCATCTTTGGAACCCCGAGTTGCTAAGTCGGACATCCAGGACTGCCGTGCTGTGGGGAAGCCTAAAACCAGCCTACTGGGAGAGACCACATGAAAAAGCACTGGCACTGCATGAAGAGAGGGCAATGTCTTCCAGCTACCTAAGGCTCCATCCTCTGCCTATTCCAGCTCCAGAAAACCTGAAGGCAACAGCATGAGACACCCTGAGCTAAAACCACCTAGCTGAGCTGTTTCTGAATTTCTGACCTATTTTTTTTTTATTTCTGACCAATAAAAAATAATTTTATTGTCTGTGATTGATAATAAATTTATTATTGTTTCAAGCCACTAAGTGTTGAGATTATTTGTTATAGAGCCATAGATAGCTAGAATATAAATATAAGAGACTGAGAAAACAAGCAGTAGATTCAAACAGGAGTCCTAAATAAAAAGCTTCAAGGCAGGTACCCCAAAGTGCAGGTGCTGATATTTGATTGAGGTATTTCTCACTAGAGCTACACTATGAAATATGCTCCAGGGTAGCATGAATCTACTGATGATTCAATAATCAATCAAACAACCTCAGAGAGACAGTTAATATACAACAAAATTCTAAAGGAATTTGCCCAACACCAACTTCCTAAAGCTATAATGCTCAATTTCATATGCTCTTAAGGACCACATACAATTATAGAATTAAGTAGTGTAAGATAATGACCCGAAGATACCCCTTAAAGGGTTAACTGATCTTCTATTTAAGAACAGCTAAGGTTGGCAGCCAAGATTGTTGGTTGGCATCACAGAAAATTTGATTTTATACTCCAGTATTCCTTTTGGTTATTAGATAATTCTGGGCAGAGTATTTTATTTTTATTTTGGTCATTCCTCATACAATAATTGAGATTTCAGTTAATTTACATTTTGCTTTCGATAAAATCACACCTCTTATTTTTAAAGTAATAAGCACATTATGACTTTTGTATTAAAAAAAAGCAATTTCTATAATTAAATACATATTTACAAATAATTTTAATAGTTAAAAGTTAGTCTTCCAAACATATTTAGTCCTATAAAATACTTAAAATATTCAAGCTTATTTGAAAATAAAATTATATACTTAATAAAAAACATTTTATCTTATTTGGGGACTCAAATTTTAGGACTTAAAAAAGCTATTTTCGGCTGGGTGCAGTGGCTCATGCCTGTAATTCCAGCACTTTAGGAGGCCAAGGCGGGTGGATCACCTGAGGTCAGGAGTTCAAGACCAGTCTGGCCAACATGGTGAAACCCTGTTTCTACTAAAAATAAAAAAATTAGCTGGATGCTGTGGCATGTGCCTGTAATCCCAGCTACTCACGAGGCTGAGGCAGGAGAATCGATTGAGCCAAGGAGGCAGTGGTTGCAGTGAGCCGAGACTGTGACATTGCACTCCAGCCTTTGGAAAATTATAAAATAATCACAAGTCCTCAGAAGTATAAATTAGAAATAATTTATTACTATACCTTCACGGTTAACTAGGAACTCTGGAAGATAGAAAAACTCTGGAATAAGTTCTTTCACATCAGTCATAGATTCAAAAGATGAGAGTCGCCAAGTTGTATTTGTAGAATGAAAAGTTCTGTCTGGAATGTCAAAACTTTGATCTATAAAAAAATACAAGTAACACAAATTAAGACACAAAGATCTAATTCTATTTGAGGCCTATCATAATACATTTACTTTTGCTACTTCAAAAAGATTAAAATAATGCTCATTTTGTTTGCCCATAGTTTAAAAGAAGTTACTCGTGTTCTTGAAAATAAATATTTCTATAAATATAACTTCAGATAATATTACATTATTTTTCATCTGTATTATGCTTTTGTAATACATATAATTAGATTAGTTTATACCATTTATTTGTTCAAGTATCATCTATCTATCTAAGTAGAATGAAAGTTCCACAAAAACAGGGCCCTGGGATATCACTCACACCTAGCACATAAAGGGTTATGTATTGAATAAATGAATGAATGAATGAATCATGAAGAAGAAAAATGAAAGTTCAAGTAGGTAAACAGTTTTTTTCCCCATCAGGAAGCAAAATGATTCCTTCACTCTGAATTGTTAAGACTTATTTTTCTCCTTTCTTTACTTGCTTTTTTTGGGGGAGGGGGCGGGGGTGTATGTTACGGTGCATTGTTTTTTAGGTGTTCTAACTCTGAGCTAAGAATTGAGTAAAATTTCCTATGAATGAAAATGAAACTAAGCATAGTCACTCTTTTGTTCATTTTTTTCCTAGGATAGACTATTAATAATCAAGAATTGAGTTTAGACTCTCGTTTCTGCCAACAATTATCAGACTTTCTAGCTATAGGGAAACGCCTAGAATATTAAATGATATCTAAAAGTTCGCCCCTGAAAACAGTAGCAGTTTACATGTTTCTTAGGAACCATATTGCATCATCTAAAACTCCGTGGAAATTTGAACACATCTTTTCATCTGGAGACTGCCACAAACACATCTTAGCATCAGGTTTCTTCTCCCAGCCTTGGTTGCTCTGCTGAGCAACATCTTCTGTCACTTTTATCATTTTCTCATCTATTCTGTTGAGTCGATTAGCATTGGCTGGCCACTAAATAAAATCCAGGAAGAAGTAAGATTTAGAAACATTTTCACAGAAAGTAAGAAAGGTCATTTAAAGAAGTACCTACTAACCCACTTAGTAGAAAAAGTTATCAATCAAAATGGAATTCAGAAAAATTAAGGTAATTCTGTAATTCCATGGTGAAGTCAAAGTATCTAAAGCTAAGACTAAGGAAATATGGAACAAGAGAAGCACATCGGGTAGGTTCTGGTCAGATTTTAAGATTCTCTGTAGTTTCCTACATTTTATTAAACACTACTACTACAAATTCCTATTTTCTAGAATATGCATATATTAAACGTGTGGTTCTCAACCAGTAGCACTTTTGCCTTCCAGGGTTATTTGGCAATGTCTGGCAACATTTTTGATTCTCACAACTGGGGGGCTGGGGATGGGTGGTGATGGTACCACTGGCACTAGCAGGGAGAGACCAGGGATACTGCTAAATGTCCTACAACGCACAGGGCAGCTCCCATGACAAATGAAAACGAAGTTCATAGCTCGAAATGACTACAATGCCAAGGTTGAGAATTCCTGTACTAAAGCCAAGAAATAAGTTCAAAGCCAACAGATATCACTTGAAACTAATGAGATGAAAGTGAATGGAGACTAGGGTTTACACAAAATCTATTCATAAATACACAATGAAGAAAACACAATATTTGTGTGGGGGGTGGAACTTTGCAAGTGCTGTGGCAGAGGTCTGAAGTCTCAGCCCGTTCCCATATAAATATTGATTTAGAAAAGAATTAGAAATGTAGGCACATAGTTATCCCTTTATATTATCATATATAATCTTATAGTTACTTATAATCATAAAGATATATACTCAATATAATCTTTAATTTTACTAATGACTATTGGGTTATGAAGCATGGAACTGAGGTGACACTGTGAACAAAGTGATCCTAAGGCAAGATGCTCTAAGCCCTCTGTCACGCCCACATAAGGGCTGCTGGAGGGTGCCTCGGGCTGTGTGGCAGCACCAGTGCTGTGAAAGCGCCTGCTGTTTAGCCAGCTACAGAAGGAGATGTCCAAAATGGCCGAGATGTCTCCTTCCTGGGGGAGTTAGGAGAAAACTCCGCTTCTCCATGCTCTTGTGGCAAGGCCTGACAGCTGTCAGGGAAGCACGCAGACATCTGGGTGCTCAGCTGTCTCTATGTGATGCTGTGCTTCAGTGGTCACATTCCACGTCCACTCTCACACTCCGCTTCTGCACCTGGTTTCTCTTTTCTCAGAAGATAAGAATTAATAATAGTAAATGTCCTTGACATTTCTGACAAATATGTGAACAGTGCTGACGCATTAGGTTTTCTCCTGGTCTTGGCTACTTGAAAGTCCTGGACCCCTATCTCCTAGACACGTGATTTACCTGACCCTATCACTGACCACCATTACCTCACCCTACCTTCCCTGCTCCCTGCTTTATACTCAATAAAAGTCAGAGTGTCCAGGCACTTGATGCCACTGCAGGTCTCTGTGCTTTGGCTGGCAGTGGACCCCCGAGCCCAAACTCTCTTTCTCTATCTCTGTCTGTTTCTTTTATTTCTACAGTTTCTCATCTCCACACCAGCAGGGAGGGGCTCATAGAACCCTACAGGGCTGGACCCTACAAATATTATATATGAATACATTCATAATAGTAACATGAATAAAAATATTGATAAATTTTAGTTGATTGGTAGTTTTATATTAATGGATCCTTGGGCTACATTAAATGAAATGTCATCTTGGATGAAGGGGAGGTAACCATTCTGTCAAACACTGTGGGGGCCCAAACCACATCTGAAATATATATATACACACACACACACACATTTATTTTCACTGCCTTTTTTTTGTCAAAAGCATTCACAGATCAGAACATGTCCAGAAAGATCTTCAGAATAGTGACAGGCTTGGAAACCACAGCAAACAAGAATGGCTTAAGCATTGGTTTTCAAAACTCTTTATTTAGTACAAAAACTACCTTATTTTTTGGTATTCCTTGCAGCAGCTGGGATAGGACCACGTATCTAGGAGGCCCTCAATCTGCTGTTAAATTAACCAAGGATAATTAGCCAGGGGAAAAACAAAACTGAGAGAGAGAAAGGGGACAGGCCAACAATGTTCAAATATTTGAACAGCTGTCCTACAGAACATTTGTTCTGTTTACTTACAGAGAGACAAACATAGGAAAGCCCCTTTTATAGACCAGTAAGAGTGAATACAAATTCATTCCTCTAATAGATCATATATGAGTAAAAAGCATGAAGAAGTTCAAGAATGGTTGAGTAAAAGAATGGATAATGATTCCTCAAAGGATTCTGGATGCCATGAGAAACAGCTATAGAACTAATATCACAGTCCTCATTAGAAACTACAGGTGACTGTGTCCCAATTTGCATAAAAATATAAATTCACTCCTATCTAAGTCATGTTCAGGCCTCCAGTCTGTCACTTAAAATGCTGAGGTAGAAGATTATTAACTAGAAAGCTACCACCGTGAAGTTGCCAGTGTGCCTCTTCTTTTATTTTATAATTTTGTTATAGTTAGTTATAACAAATCTCAATAATGTACTCGCCTTTAGAATAAACTACAATAATGTACCCTATGTACAAATAATGTACATAGGCTCCAAAGGTAACTTACATGATTTGAAATAAGTATTAGGTAGAATGTCTTTAAAAAGTGAATTGCATAAACTTTAAAAGCGTAAATTTTATGGTTTGTGAATTATATCTTAGTTTTTAAAAAGTGAATTGCATTTTTATAAACTCAGACATGTTTAATTTGAAGCTAAAATCTGAGACATTAGCAAGATGATTTGGCTTACTACAGCTTTTTTGAAGGGAACTTGGGAGAAGGCATAAATAGAAGTCTTTTTCCTGTAGTTTGATTAGTCTCAATAGTTCTTAAAAAGTCAATTTTTTTTCTGATGACCCAACATGACTTTTTAGGCTGTTATAAAAATATTTTTACCTTGATAAGCTAAAAACATTTTAGTGAAAGGAGGCATCCTAACCAGGAAGTGAAGTACAGTGCCACTGTTGGAATAGTGGGAGCCATAGTGATAGGGCTGCACGGGAGGCATGGGGTCATCTTCTCTGGCTCCTTTGCGGTACTCTTCTTCCAAGTACTGAAAGAAACAGTGAATCGAGAGAATTCATGATTGTGGACTCCAGGCAACACTAGAAAAGTGCTGGATGTTTTTTTCCTCTCTTTCTCTACTGCCCCTTTGAGGTTATTCTCCATGGTTGGCCCTCCCACTCTTGCCCAGAGACTTCAGCCTCCTTGAGTGTCTGGGAGTCTTCTCCTTGGTGCCTCACTGAGACCCAAACGCTCAGAAGCATTTCCCATCTCCACCTTCACTCTTTCATTCCCTCATAGAAAACATACCTAACTTTGAGCACTCTACCTCCTAACTAATGGCTCATAATGTCTAAGCCGATCAAGCACCCAACAAATAAGAGGTGCTTCTGTCACTAGAGATGTCTTCATTTCAAAAGAGTTTCAAGATGTAACGCTATGTTGTTTAGAGAATTGCTTCTCTAAAAGTAGCAGAAATGCAACAGAAATGTAAAAACTATGTCACATTATTGGTAATAACATTTTAAGACTGTTTTATAGTGCAGTTACACAGAGTTAAAAAAAAAAAAAGAATATGCTAATTTTTCACTACTCCTATCTTCCCATCAGAAAGTAGGAAGCTCAACCAAACATTAAATATCTGTCACTATTCTCGTCTCCCATAACTTCTGTCTGGTTCTGATAACAAAGTCAGGTATAATGGATTTTCAAGAGTCACTTCTTGATTCCCACAGCAATGCCCCATTTTCAGCTGCTGAAGAATCAAGTAGTGACAGTCATAAGATGCTTAAAGGGATGTCTCAGGAACTGTGGCATAAAATGATGTGATGAATATGAGAAAAGTGTTTCAGATGCTCCTGTCTTGATATTCTTGTGAAGAATGTAATGTTTAGCTATTGAGTTTTTAAAAAAATTTCCTATAGAATTTCTTTAATAGTAATTTCACAGAAAAAGGCAATTCATTTCCTTTTAAAAATGTTAAAGTCTGATAAATTTCTGTTTAATAAACCAATGCACAATTTCCTGAATATGACTAATGGTTATGGTATATTATAAATATATTACCACTTTACATAAATAACACTAGGGGGTACGAATAGCAGGTCCCTGGAAATCTTTGTGATTTTTGTAAGGAATATGACTACTACATACTTGAATAAACAATGAGTTATTGGCTTACAATTTATGCCAAATTAATGTATTCTTTTTCTGGGCAAAGTGTTCTCAGAAAATCGGGACAGAATATGGTATTTCATTTCACATAATGATTTCTAGTTGTCTGTCAGTCATAGCACAAGAAAGTAAAACATCGGTAGTAAGTCTATAAAACAAAACACAATTTTTTATTTAATAAAGTATGAGTAAGAAAGCTACCTTATATGTGTCCACATAACGATCTTCTTTTTCTTTATACTGCACAGCTATAGGTTTAGAGAGATTTCTAAAAGAAAAGAGTAATTTTAAAAATTAAATATTTTGATACTGTCAAGATTAAACTCCCTAGATGTTTGCATCTTGTAAGTAGGTAAGTGGTCGGTCAACAAAATGCTCCACCCTTATTTCTCTGCTTAAACATGTTGTTTTGCAACTAACAGTCACTAATCAAAATTATTATTTCAGAAATTAAGGTAGAATTTTCCCACAGAGCCAAACCAGTATTAGAAATTCTTGACTTACAAGTAGCCTAAACAAGAAGAGCTACTACTATCCTTCTTTCCCTTACTTCTGCAGCTTCCTCCAGATTGTAGCTGATGCTGCTCATGGGAGCAGATTCCTGTAACAAGCCCTGAAAGTTAATGTCCCATTTTCCAGACTCTGCTTCCAGTTAGGCAGTGTAGGGTGAAGGACAGTTTCAACAGAACTTAGGAACAGAGGAAGATGCTGTGTAATTATCAGCTTAGTTAATAAAAATTGAAGAAACAATACATGTTTAAAATGACCAAGCTGAGATCTGGAGAGTGAGAACTGAAATAAATATTTGGCTACCTAGTGTACAAATGTGTCAGTGCTGGTGTTCACATTCTATGAACACCACACGACACCATTCCTTGAAGCAGGAGAATGAATCCTCATCCCTCCAGGAATGTATCCTCACTTTTCTAAGCTACAGAATCATGTGGTGAGGAAAAAGCTCTGATGAAGGGCAGGTTCTTCGGCTGAGGAACCATCTGGTCTGGCACAGGCATGTGACCACCTGGATTTCAACCTGCAGCACCATAACTAGACCAACAGCAAGATTTGCCCAAATTTCAGTCAGTCAAACCAGGTCTGCTTAACCACGTGTTGATACATCTTTTTTTTTTTTTAATATAAATTACTATTTCCTAGGAATGTTGAAATTAGTGGTACTAAACGCACTAATTTTGTCTTTGAGACTTTTCTAATCATAAAAACTTTGTTTAAAAGTACAGTTTTACAGAATAGATAAAAATTAACATCTAAAAATAGAGTGAAATCATTTAACATGGCTGCCTGCATTTCTTTTTCTTTTTTTTTTTTTTGAGATGGAGTCACACGCTGTCATCCAGGCTGGAGTGCAATGGCGTGATGTCGGCTCACTTCAACCTCCACCTCCTGGATTCAAGCCATTCTCCTGCCTCAGCCTCCCAAGTAGCTGGGACTACAGGTGTGTGCCACCATGCCTGGCTAATTTTTGTATTTTTAGAAGAGACAGGGTTTCACTATATTGGCCAGGCTGGTCTCAAATTCCTGACCTCAGATAATCTACCAGCCTTGGCCTCTCAAAGTGCTGACATTACAGGCATGAGCTACTGCTCCAGGCCTGCAAATTTTTATAGATAGTATAAATAGGTTTTGTTTTTATTTTTGGACACAAGTTATATTAATGATTGTGGTTGAAAAATGCAAATTTACACCTGAGCAAACAATAAACTAAAAATCAGCCATAATACTATTACCCCAGATAAAACATGTTGGTCTATACCCAACCAGATGTTTTTCTGTTTATCTGTGCAAGCATATTTACTTTTTTGTTTTTTTGTTTTTGTTTTTTTTTGAGACAGAGTCTCACTCTGTCACCCAAACATGATCTCTGCTCACTGCAACCTCAGCCTCCCGAGTTCAAGCGATTTTTGTGCCTCAGCTTCCTGAATAGCTGGTCTTGAACTCCTGACCTCAGGTGATCCACTTGCCTTGGCCTCCCAAAGTGCTGGGATTACAGACGTTAGCCATTGCACCCAGCTGAAATCTGATTTCTTGAGAACTGTCTGAACTAGGCCTACTCTTTGGCACTTATAACTGAAATACTCTAATGTACTAAGTAAAATATTTGGAGTCCATTTTTCTTTAAACTAAGTATGAGAATATTTTTTCAAACTAAACAAAGCATTCCCTCATCAACTAGAACTATTTGGTTACTCTAAAACACAGTTCATTCAGGAAAGACAGAATAAATGCTGAATTCTGTTCCTTTAACTGCCAACTTTCAAAGTAAGGAATTGGAACTTCATTACCTCTAGTAGGACCAGTGAATTTTGTTTCACTTTGTTTCTTTGGCCTTTTAAACAGTATCACTGTGAACTTATGTTTCTTTTTATTTCCACGTGTTTCAACTAATTGCAGTCATTATTCTTTTTATTCTAGGACTATCCTATCTCTGTCAGTGAGAGGCACTTCAATTTGGCTTCTGAGTCCTTTTTTATTTTTATTTTTTGAGACAGAGTTTTGCTCTTGTCACCCAGGCTGGAGCGCAGTGGTGCAATCTCGGCTCACTGCAACCTCCTCCTCCCAGGTTCAAGCAATTTTCCTGCCTCAGCCTCCAAAGTAGCTGGAATTATAGGCGTGCGCCACCATGCCTGGCAAATTTTGTATTTTAAATAGAGTCGATGTTTCACTATGTTGGCCAGACTGGTCTTGAACTCCAGGTCTCAAGCCTTCAGCCTGCCTTGGCATCCCAAAGTGCTGGGATTGCAGGAGTGAGCCACCACACCTGGCCAACTTCTGAGTCCTTTTGACAACACCCTATTAGTTTCCTTGCTTTCTGACACAACAAAACATCCTAGGCTTACCTTGTCTGTTTTCTTCTAATAAATTTAGAAGAAATGAGAGAATGGGGGAAATCAACATTTTGCAACCCCTAATGAAATAATTGATTCAAGCAATAATCATCAATGGATGAAACCGTTAGGTACAAGTTCAATGGGAGCCTGAGCCCACAGATCAAACTGAGCATCATTAGAGTGAAATATTAGAGGCTTCCTGATACAACACAATATACAGCTCACTCCTCTCAACCACGCAGAATGATAAAAGAAGAAAAACATATATAAAGCTCACATCATCACCACCTATAAAGGATTCTTGCCAAAAAAAAAGGGTTGAACCTGAACCTAAGCAAGACTTTTCCAGTCTCTAGGAAATATAGGGGCTACAGGAACAAACTAAACAATGTCATGGGAAGCAATCAGAAAACACAGAATGTGACGCTCCAACAAGATAAATGACATGCTTTTTCCAACAAGTCAATGTCAGGAGAAAATAAAGAGAAAAAATACATATAAAAAATAATGGCTATTCACAGTATATGTTCAGAGATATAGCAACAAAATATGGCAATGGACCTGATATTAGATGATATCACAGAATTACTGTTAATTTTCTTACATGTAATAACAGCATTGTGGTTGAGATGTTCTATTTTTTAAAGAGATGCACACTGTAGAACAAAGAAGTGACAAAACAAGATGTCTGTGATTTGCCTTAAATAACAACAACAAAAAAGATAATGTAAGTTTGGCAAAAATCTTCATAATTCATAATTGTTGAATTGAGGTGATACGTATTTGGGTTCTTATATAATTGTTCTATTTTGAGCATGTTTGAAATTTTTCATAATAAAAACTTTAATTAAAAAATACAACATATGGATGGATGAACCCAAAGGCAATGACTCTTTTAACTTACCTGTATATCAATGGATCACTGAGGTCAAGTGTCTCACTAACATAGTCAGCAAGTATAAACGGGAACACAGGATACTGCATGAGATCATTGAAGGATCGGCCAGCATGTTTGTTTAAGTGAGTCAAATATTCAAAATTAGTAATTTGTCCAGTATACCAAAAATTTGTCAGAGCAGTGATGTTACCATATTCCAGAAGATTAGGGAGATTATTCGTGAGTATATTGTGGTATACATCATCACGAACCTAAAAGGGAAGGAGAAAAAAACCCAGATTTTATTTTTAGTCTTATTGGCACTTATCTCCAAAGAACCCATGGCATTATAGACATGTTACAAATCTCATGTCCTCCAATAAAATATTTTTTTCTCAATAACATTAATGGGTAGAGGACTGAGATTCAAGTCCAGGTTGTCCTCCAAAGGCTGGGCTCTTCACCACTATGCTTTGCTGCTGGAGAAATATGTTAATAAAAAACTTCTAAGAAAAAGTTTGTATAGAAAAGTCACTTAGGGCCGGGCGTGGTGGCTCATGGCTGTAATCCCAGCACTTTGGGAGGCTGAGGTGGGTGGATCACGAGGTCAGGAGTTCAAGACCAGACTGGCCAACATGGTGAAACCCCGTCTCTACTAAAAAAATACAAAAATTAGCTGGGCATGGTGGCTTATGTCTGTAATCCTAGCTACTTGGGAGGCTGAGGTAGGAAAATAGCTTGAACCAGAAAGAGGGAGGAGGAGGTTGCAGTGAGCCGAGATCACGCCACTGCACTCCAGCCTGGAATACAGAGCAAGACTCCATCTCAAAAAAAAAAAAAAAAAAAAAGAAGAATTTTCTTCTAAATAATTGCAATATAGCATAGTAGAAACAGCATTGTCTTTTGAGTTTGACAGATCTGGTCTATTTTTCCTGCTAACCTTCTGTGCTACAGTTATGACGTCTATAATATGGGAGTGATAATATTTATCTCATGAGAATTAAAGTATCTTACGTAAACAGGATATTTTATTTTCACTACTGATTGAAAACATGTAAACTCTTTTAGAGATTCGTAATAGTTTTGTCACAGAAAAAGGGTACTAGTTCTTCTAAAGCAATTAAATGATGATTGCTAATGAATGAAAATAATAGACAAGATAAGCTTTGCTAAAAATAGACATGAAATACCCATTTTAAGCAGGTACATGCTTCAGACATAGGAAGAAGAGCCACAGATGTGGATAATGAGTGAACTTAAAGTAAATAACAAGAATGAGTTATATAACTATACTGGTAGTTACAGAACAGGCAAAATCACAGAGAATATAACATCCTAAACCTGTAGCCTAAATCTGAAGGTTGCCAACTGTTGAAGCTAAGGTCCATGGAAAGGAATTTATGACAAACTATAAGACAAACCCTGGAAAGAAAGTAAGACATTCATTTATTCAACAAATATGAATTGAATCCCTGCATACCAGTAGTGTTCAAGACTCCAAAAACTGGAACTGAACAAAGTAAAGACTTGGCATCTACTGGGTAGAGGCAGAAAATGCTGGATGCTAATACAACCTATGGAGAAAATCAGACCAAAGTAAAGGAGATAAGGGATGCTTGGTGGAGAGGAGGAGTGGCTATTTTATATAGTGTCAGGGGAGGACTCGCTGATAAGAAGATATTTGATCAGGAAACTTAAAAAAAGTGACACAGCAAATCATTTGGATTTCTAAGGAGAAAAACATTCCAGGCAACAGTGAATGCAAAGTCCCTGAGGCACTAGTGTGCCTAACATATTCAAGGCATGGATGGAGTAGACAGAGTGAGGGAGAGAATGGCAGACAATGACATCAGAGACATAACAAGGTACAAGATTATCTGGAGCTTCATCAGGTTATTGAAAGGACTTTGCCTTTAACAGAGTGACATGAAAGTGACTGAAGGATTCTGAGCAGAGAAAAGATATGCTGCAACATACTTTAGCTGCTGTGTTGAGAACCATCTAAAGGGGGGTTAAGGGGTTTTCTATAAAGGAGAGCAGATAAATGGTGGTGAAGGGATTGAAGGTCAAGAAAGGGTTTGTCAAAGATGAAGTGCACCACAGCACTGAGCAAGTTTGTTTGTTTATTTGAGATGGAGTCTCACTCTGTTGCCCAGGTTGGAGTGCAATGGTGTGATCTTGGTTCACTGCAACCTCTGCCTCCCAGGTTCAAGTGATTCTCCTGTCTCAGCCTCCTGAGTAGCTGGGATTATGGGTGCATACCACCACACTCAAGTAATTTTTGTATTTTTAGAAGAGACGGGGTTTCACCATTTTGGCCAGGCTGGTCTCAAACTCCTGACCTCATGATCTGCCCACTTTGGCCTCCCAAAGTGCTGGGATTACAGGCATGAGCCACTGTACCCTGCCCTAAGCAAGATTAAACTACTGCATTTCAGTCATTTTGGGGAATCAGAATTTAATACAATTTTGGAGGTCAAAAATAATCCTCTTATAACCAAGTCTTTAATTAGGACTAAGAAAGAATAGCAATTTTTATTTGATTTCAGAAACAGGATGGATGCAGGAAGGCCAGTTAGGAGGCTATTATAAATGATTCTGGCAAGAAATGATGGTGGCTTAAACCAGGATGGTAGCAGTGGAACCAGTCAGACTCTGGATGTATTCTGAGGACAGGGCCAAGAGGACCTATTAATAGAGTGTATGCAGGGGATGAGAGAACAAGAGGAGTGTTGGACAATCTCAAGAGTTTTGGCCTGGGCATTGGAAAGATGGAGTTGTCATTTATTGAGATAGAGAAAACTGGAAAGTAATTTTAGGGGGAAGATGGGAAGTTCCATTTTGTGCAGGTTAAGTTTGAGGTGCCAATCAGTGACTTCTAAATGGAGAGACTAGTTCGGAGTTAAATGTATGAGTGTGGCATTCAGGGGAAGAGGCTTGGGCAATGACATAAATTTGTAAGTTGTTATACAGGTGGTATTTTAAAGTTATAAGACTGGATGAGAAGAGAAGAGGTCTGAGGAATGAGCCCCGACACATACCAAGGAGGTGTCTGCAACCAAGACTGAGAAGCAAGGGCCGGTAAGGTATAAGAAGTACTAAGAGAAAATGGTAACCCAGAAGCCCAGGAGGAAGGTTTTATTTAAGAGGAGAATAATCAGCTGGGTCAAATGCTGCCAGTAGGTCAAGTAAAATGGGGACCAAGGAAGATTATGACATTAGAGGTAACCAGTGACCCTGACAAGAGTGGCGAGAAGAAAGTCTGTCTGAAGCATTTCAAAAGAAAATTGGAGGCAGTAAACATATGCAACTTTCCCCCAACAGGTTTTCCATAAAGGAAAGCAGAGAAATGGTAGCTGAAGGCATTAGAGGTCAAGAGAGTTTGTCAAAGATTGACTCTGCTACAGCACTGAGCAAGTTTAAACTACTCCTTTCAGTCATTTTGGGGAATCAGGTTTAACTCATTTTGAAAGTAAAAGATAATCCTCATATAACATAGGCTTCACTTTAATCAGGACTAAGAAATATGGCAATTTTTATTTGATTTCAGTAAACCTTCACGTAACCAGTATGAGCATAGTAACTAGTATGAGTATAGTTACATTGGCCCATGATCACTTAACATACATCAATTAATAAGGGTGAATTTACCCTGGTGTTATCAAATGCCAACAGGAGTGTTCTGCCGTTTGTTAGAAAGATTTCTACAGCATTATCTCTCAATTGCCACCAACGCTTATGAACTTCTTTAATTTCTTCGTATGTCCAGGAAAACGATGCCGGTTCCAACTCTCCCTGAAGGCTCTAAGACAAAGAAACGGGCAAAAACGTTTGCTTTACCTGAAATATAATTATTTTAATTTTAGATTTTAAAAAGCATCAAAACAAAACAGAAAATCTTCTTTTTGTGGCAGATGGCAGAAAAGACTGCTTGAAAACTCTCTCAATGCAAAACACCTCAAAATGCTTGATAAAATTCAGAAATTAAAAATAATTAATAGGCTTTATTTTTTAGACTAGTTTTAGGTTTACAGAAAATTGAGCAGATAATACAGAATTCTCATGTATCTTCCCCTCCCTTGGCCCTGCACTCACAGTTTCTCTATTATTAAATCTTGCATTTGGTGTAGGACATTAATTACAGTTGATGAACCAATACTGCTACAATTTTTCTTACCTAAAGTCTATAGTTTATATTAGGGTTCACTCTTTGTATTGTACATTCTTTGGGTTTTGATAAATGTATAAGGACATGTATCCACCATCACAATATTATACAAAATAGTTTTATTGCCCTAAAAATCCTCTGTACTCCATCTGCTCATACCCTCCTTTCCTCTCCCCCAACCTCTGGCAACCACTAATTTGTTTACTGTCTCTATAGTTCTGCCTTTTCCAGAATGTCATATGGTTTGAATCATAAAGTATGTAGCCTTTTCAGGTTGGCTTCTTTACTAAGCAAATATCCTTTTAAATACACAGCTGAGCTCACAAGAAAACAAGGGAGATGAAATCCCCAAGAGTCAAAAATATAGAGAAATTGAAAAATCAGCACTAAGCAGGGAGCAATCCTCTGGCTGCTCCGTTGCATGTGTCTGCAAACGCATGCAGGTATGCACATACCCCAGTTTCAGAAACGAACTGACGTAGGTTGACAGCCACTTGAGGACAGAAGATGAGGCCCTGGGCCCCTAGAATCGGGGTGTGGAATTGAGATTGCTTCAGAAAGCTAAAACCTAGGAAGGGATTTGTTCCTAATGAAAGATTAGACAAACAAATGTGCCCATCAATAAAGGGAATAGGCTGGGTGCCGTGGCTCATGCCTGTAATCCCAACACTTTGGGAGGCTGAGGCAGGCAGATGACTTGAGGTCAGGAGTTCGAGACCAGCTTGGCCAATGTGGTGAGACCCCGTCTCTACTAAAAATACAAAAATTAGTCGGGAGTGGTGGTGGGCACCTGTAGTTCCAGCTGCTTGAGAGGCTGAGGCAGGAGAATCACCTGAATCCAGGAAGTGGAGGTTTTGGTGAGCTGAGATTGTACCACTGCACTCCAGCCTAGGCAACACAGTGAGACTCTATTTTACAAAACAAAAATAATAAAAATAAAAATAAATGGGCATAACCAGGAAACAAGCTTGTCTCTTTGGCCTGGAGCCTAGATAATTAGAAAAAAAGCTTCTCTCTGAGAATTCATAACTGTGGGCCTGCCATCACATGGATTTAGGTTAACATTAAACCCGTCTGGATGGTCTGGAAAGGCCTGAGCTGTGAAACACAGTTCTCATGCTTCCAAGTCATCCAGCAAAAGCAAAGCAGAGTGTCTGGGGAACATTCTGGAACTAATGAGGCATTCCTGCAAATAAAGGCCCACTGAATGTAACCTGACAGATCAACACATACTAAATAGCTACATTCCCCTGCTGGGTGGTCAACAGAAGAAAAGAAGATGAGAAAATAGCCACTGGAAAGTTGAATCTCCTTGAGAGTATTAATCCTAGTGTACTCAGACAAATCCCCACATTCTGAAATGAAGAGGTAGGGGCCTACATATCCTATCATCACTGGGTCTCTCCCGAAGTATAGAATCAAGAAACACTTTAAAAAATGTGCATCTAAATCTTTTGTAAATTGTAACTGAATACATAAATTATGTTACTTAATGCTTTTAATAGAGAAATAATGAAAAAAAGTTTCTACTGAAGTTTAAAACCAGCTAGAATTTATCTCCTCAAATAAACCTGCATCCTAGTTTTCTTTTATCAGTTTTTTTTTTCCTTTTTTAAAAATTACATTTACTTACTCCTTTGTGTTGACTAACAGAAAGCTTAGGGGTAAATTTAGGACTTAATTGCCAAGAACTACTTTATCCCAGGCTCTTTATCTTTCCAAAACCTTATTATTATTATTATTTTTAGATTTGAATTGTCCTACTCTATGTGTGTTTTACTATTGTTCTTGGTCCAAAGTAATTTTTATAATTAGAGGCAGGGAATATATTACAAATAAAATACAATGTCTTAATGAAAATATTCTCATACTTAAAACTGAATTCCTCCTTTGTTTAGTTTCAACATTCATTCAACATGTATTAAGCATCTATGCACAAGATATTCTGCTAAGTGCTTGGCATGAAATAAATCTGTATGAGTCAAAAAGGGGGCATGAAGTATTTGTACACACATTTGCACACACAATGCAAGACAGAAAGTCATATGAGAAGAACCAATGCTACAAAAGTACATAGGAAGGAAGGATCTTTCAATCTATTAAGAAGCGAGGGCATTTTTAGATTTTTAAAAAAATTTTCCTCTTTATTTAAACATACAACACATTTATAGCATGCAAGTTAACTTAAATTAAATGGTGTCTTCCCAAACCAATATTTGTGAATATATGTTCAAGCACGGAAAATAAACCAACATATTTCACAGGTAGACTCAGACTCTTCTGTTACCTCATGTCAAATGGAGTTAAAACACAAATTGAGAAGAATTTTTAAGGGGAAAAATTGTCATCTTTTGGACACACAAAAAAAGTTGTCTCACACATTAACTATGACATTTCTTGGCCTGATAAAAGGATGCATTTTGAAAAATAACATAACTATATTTTACTATCTGGGACAAATCTTGTGGTAATTGCTATATAAATCAGAAAAGAATGTTGTTCATATTTCTGACTACATTAAATATGTTCATGACTTTTTTTACATTAATTTTGTAACCAAACTTCATGTTTTCACTCAATTTCTTTAAAATCAAACATATATTAATAATTAAACCACACACAATCTCATTTAGTATATCCTTAGGAATTCCTGGCTTTAGAACTTTTCTGAAACAAAAAATTTATTTCTTCTATTACAGGGATCTCAAAAAATATTTTAATGGCATAGAAGATAATTCAAATAAAAAAGTTTTATTATACAAAAAATGTAATTTAAGAGTCTTTGTTATTTTCTGATTAATATCAGTCTATCTAGAATAATAACAATCATTATTAAGCTATGTGAATATCAGTATTACTTAAGTTATTCAATTATTTAACATTTTTCCTTTCTTTCTGAAGGCAAAGGTACTTGATAGTGGACTGGGAGTGGCAAGGAATAGTTACTTGTTGCAACAAAGGATAGTAATAAGAAGGAATGAACATAAACTGATATAATAGGAGCATGACTTTAGAATTTGACTTATATTAACTTCTATGAGACTTGGGCCACAAGCCAGAGGAGATGGCACAGTCTTTTTAAAAAAATTATATTTAAAAAAATGTTTAGAACTCAGACCAATCTATACATAGAGTGACAAAGAATGAACTTTAATAGTTCTTCCTTCTCTCTGGTTATACTGAATTGATACATTTTTGGAATCTGCCTGGATTTATGTAAATACAAACTTAAGCCTCTACTCACCGAACTTTCAACTGTATCAGAAGCATTATCTTCCACAAAATACATTCCACATTTACCTGCAGAAAATAATTGGATATAAGGGTTTAAAAATGTATGTGCACATAACTATTCATGGTTTAATACATGGCCCCTGGAGTCCTTTGGTCTGAATTTGAATCTCAGCGTACTTAGAAACAGTTCTAGCACTCAATAAATATTTTTGAATAGTATCCATGAAGTCCTGGGCAAGATGCTTTACCTCTGTGTCCTAGGTTCTTTATTAGAAAAAAAAAAAAGATTGCTGGGAGCTCTATTTCACAGAGTTACTATGGGAATTAGATTAGAATATATGCAAAATGATTATGTGCTTGTTTTAGCATTCAGTGCTAAATAAATATTGGCTATTTATTATTACCATTATTCTTATATTACTAGCATACTGATTTGCTTTATTTTGTTACACACTAATTGAAGTCAAGTGGTAAACCAAATTATCTAGCAAAAGGGAAATCTTTAATTATTTTATAGACCGAGACATTCCATAGGGTAGAGTAGGCCCTAAACATAGCCCCCAATTTTTTTCCTGTTTCATAGGCTGGCTGTTGCTAACACATGTCCCTACATCGTGTTTTAAAACGCTGGGAACTTCTCTGAGGTTCTGCCACCTGGATGCTTGAGTGGACCTTGAGCACTGAGTGGACCTTGAAGTAGTGGCATGGTTAGCTCAGGGAAGGGTATTACCTCCATCCTTGTGACGGTGGGGCTCAGTCCCAGTAGGCTTGAAGCTCCACATCTTGGACCTTGGAGGCTGTAGCTTACAACATTCATTCTCAAATCTGAAGGTACATGAAATCACTGGAGGGCTCGTCAGAACATAGACTGCTGGGCCCCTACCCTCAGAATTTCAGATTCATCAAGTCTGGACTGAGGCCTGAGGATGTGCAGTTCTAACAAGCTCCCATGAGATGCTGATGCTACCAATTCAGGGTTCTCACACTTTGAGAACCTAGCCTACAGCATACAAATTGGTTCTTTTAAGTGAACAGAGACCAAGTGATATAACTGTTTTCCTTCATATCTTGAGAATAAAATTTCCAACCAAATGTAACGACATAGGTATCCATTGACTAACAATCTTGGGCTTTCTCTAGAGCGCAATAGAGAATATAAATTATGAACAATCTTAAAGTAGACATATTTCTTATGCACAGGTATATCTGCTAAAATAGTAGGTATGTAAGTATACCAATAATTTTTCACTTAAAAAAATCTAAATTGGCATATAATAAAAGAAATGATTAAATATAAAATTGCATATTCATGAAGAAACTTAATTTTATAAAAATTAAAATGCTATTCATGTGCTTTTCAGAACATAAGATATATAATTTCTTCACATTCATGAGTCATATGCAATTACATATAATGTTAAGGCAAACTAGCTTATATGATATTACAGAAATTTTATCCAATTTAATGACACTGTGTCAAAAAACAAATCATCTCAAAATTTGACTTACCTAGTAACAATTCACCAGCTGTCTCTCTAGATGGTGCAACACTGATACATCTTCTATTTACTCTGTCAAAACATATTTAAAATTACTATGACTAAATGTTTTGACCAATTTCAGAGAGCATATGCTTTATTTTACTGAGTAAAAGATTTCTGCAAAGCAGACTAGAGTTCCAACAGCATGAGGTATCTTGTTGAAACCCACATGAAAATATTATCTCCTTTTTTTAACATCCTAGCAGAAGAGAAATGACTGAAATGCCTAGAAAAGGCTAGTAATCCCTATAACCTGTAGGGAGAATATATAAATTAAGTTATTTAAAAGAGATAGCAATATTTTATATTTTCTAGTAAGTAAGCAAACATTGTTTCACGCCTCTGGTGCTTCAAACACATTAAAAAAAAGCCTAGTATTCTAGGAAAAACAGAGGATTTGGAATCAGAAAGTTCCTTTGTGTTCTTAGCCAATTACCTTCTCTGAGTCTAGTTTTTCATCTATGAAATGGGTATAACAACAACCACAATAACCTCAGTGATAATACTATCAATATTTAATATATAATGACATACTTAATAGTCAACAATGCTATGATACCTATTATTATTTCCTCACTTAAGAGACGAGGAAACTGAGACAGAGAGGTTAAGATTAAAGAGCTAGTAAGAGGGGGAACTGGAATCTGAACCTTTAATCACTATATTATATCGCCTCTTGATACCACTGGCAGCTCTATCTACTTTACAGAGCCGTTAAAAAGTCAATTACAAAATATGTGTGTGTGTGTGTGTATATGTGTGTGCATGTGTGTATGTGTGTGTGTGTGTATATATATATATATATATGTATATATATATATGTATGTATACTAACAAGGGCCAGAACATGAAGACTGAAGTCCCATGAACCCTTGCTATCAGAAATGTCATTTGCTTTTGGATTTTGGCCATATAACCTTGTCCTCCTCCCTTGAGCCTTCCCTGTTTAGGATTTTTCTGAAAATGATGGCATTGCCTAAAATAAATATTACATAAACACTACAACAAATTGTTGTATACTCATGAAAGAGTGAAGATCTATGGATTCAAAATTACCTTATAGATTCACTTGCAGCTTTGTCTTTCACAGTAGAAGAGAAAGAAGAATGAGTTTTGTCTTCAAATAGGTAAGAGAGTGGTGGTTTGACAACATCTGTTGAGGAAAAAAGTACATATTATCTTTATCTAATGTTCATAGTTATCTGCTATATTTATATGTTGAGCCAAGAAGTCACTATTACCTTCTGATTTTTGTCTATCCCTAAGGAGATACTTATTTGGAATAGTTAAATAACATCTCTGTAAACGTCTCCTCTCTCGATTTGGCCCTTCTGTTGGATCCAACTGCCATGAGGTTGGGTAGTAGATGGGGTCATACCATACTGCTCTGCAAGTAAAAAGATTAAAGGGTGTTTTAAGTGACCATCCAGGACTTGTAGCTTAAAAAAAAATCATTATAGAGATTGAATAAGTAAGTCACAATTGATCTGTTAATTTAAAACTCCAGATATTTATATATTTGATCAGGGAACACATAACAAGTACAAATAATAAAATCTAAGTGTCTTTTTGTTACTGAATCCCAGTCTCCCAGTTCCTCACCTCAAGGCAAGCTCTACTTCCAGTTTCTTTCAACTATTAAATTTTTAAAAAGATATATCATGACTACTATGAACACTTCAGCAACATAAATAATAAGCTGGATTTAATATGGTAAGAAAATTTTTTTTTACTTAATTTTTTACATTTCCCATTTTGCCTACTCTTTTTTTTTTTTTTTTTTTGAGTTTGAGACTGAGTCTTGCTCTGTTGCCCAGGCTGGAGTGCTGTGGCATGATCTTGGCTCACTGTAACCTCTGTCTCCTGGGCTCAGCGATTCTCCTGCCTCAGCCTTCTAAGTAGCTGGGATTACAAGTGCCCACCGCCACGCCCGGCTAATTTTTCTAACTTTTTTTTAGTAGAGACAGTTTCATTATGTTGGCCAGGCTTGTCCCGAACTCCTAGCCTCAAGTGATCCACCCACCTGGGCCTCCCAAAGTGTGGGGACTATAGGTGTGAGCCACCTCGCCTGGCCTCATTTTGCCTACTCGCTAATGAAACAAAATCAGTTCTTTTTTGTGGTATGAATCACATTTTTAAAAAGATTTTAAAATAAATTTGTATCTCAGATGAAAGAAGACAGGAAAACTATATTAAATACATTTTTAGAACTAAACGTATCCTAGATAGAACTTATTCGTATCCTTTTAGAACTTATTTGTATCCTAAACATATCAAAATACTGGTAGTGGTCATTGCCTTTTTTTAAAAAAAAACATGCATCTGTTTTTAACTATAGTTATGATCATTATAATCATTTCTCTATAACCTGCCTTATTTTACTGAAACAGTATTATCTTTATTTCTGTTTTTTTTTTTTTTTGAATGGCTGCCCAATATGGAGGTAGATGCATTATACTGTATTTAAAAATATTACTGTTAATATATAACTTGTTTCTAATTCATTCACTAGCATAAATAATGCAGAGATAAAACATTTTATGTTTCTTTTTCTTTTTTTTTTTTTTGGTGCCAGGGTCTCACTCTGTTGCCCAGGCCAAATGCAGTGGCATGTTCAGAGCTCACTGTAACCTTGAGTGATCCTCCCACCTCAACCTCCCAAAGTACTAAACTACAGATGTGAGGCACTGTGACTGGCCTGCCTTCCATATTTTGAATATTTTCCTAAGGATACAATCACTAAAATAGGATAACTGAAGCTAGAAATAAAATGTTGTCAGGATTACTAATATATATTGTCAAAATGTACAATGTCACCAAAGTTCTGAGTAAGGACAGCTAATATCCTGCTGTGAATATTAGCAGCCAAAAATTTTTTTTAATATAAAAAGTATAATGTGGTATCTAAAGGTTCTAGAAAACAAAATTAGCCTCTAGCAATACTGAGTATTTTCCCATGTGTTTGGTATTTCAATTTGTCTTATGTGAGAAATGTGTTCATGCCTTTTGGTCATTCAAACTTCTAGTATCATAATATTTTACTTTAGAATCTGTATAAGTTTTTCAAACAATAAAAATAACTTTTTATTTGCTGAAAATAAATTTCCAGGCTTTTTTGTTGTTGTTACAGTTGCTAAATACACTGGAAAAAATTAAAGTTAAAAGCCATTGATTTATTTGCAGTTTCTTCTATGGCATTTGAGCTTCGAAAGTCATCTATCCTTCTAAAAGTTAACAAATACCCTATTATCTTCTACTTTATAAACTTTTTGAGTGTAACTCTTTTATCTAACGGGAATCTACTTTAGTGTCTATTGTTTAGTGTATTTTAGTACACCAAAGTCATATGAATCAGTTATCTTAACCAAATTTAGAGAATAATACCTTAATTTCCCACTTTTTATTATTTGTAATACATATTTTAAATTACTATTTTAGTTAAAAAAAGATACTTTTGCCAGTAGTGGTGGCTCACTCCTGTAATCCCAGCACTGTGGGAGGTCGAGGTGGGCAGATCACCTGAGGTCAGGAGTTCAAAACTAGCCTGGCCAACATGGCGAAACCCTGTCCCTACTAAAAATACAAAAATTAGCCAGGTATGGTGGTGGGTGCCTGTAATCCCAGCTACTTGGCAGGCTGAGGCAGGAGAATCGCTTGAATCCGGGAGGTGGAGGTTGCAGTGAGCCAAGATCTTGCCATTGTACTACAGTTTGGGCGACAGAGTGAGACTATATTTCAAAAAAAGAAAAAAAAAGACATTCTTCTCAGCTGTCCTGTTTCAGTGATTTCTCTATTCTTTTACAAAGCCCATGTTTTAAAATTAAGCTAATTTTACTACCTAGACAAGTTAATGCCCCCTCATTACTTTTCTTCCCCAAGAATTAAAAAAAATTCTCATATGATTATTCTTTAAGATGAAAAAAAATCACAAATGATTAAACAAAAAATTGTTTAAACTAATGACATGATTTTATGAGTCTGAATTCTGGAATATAAATTCAGTTTAACATCAATATCTAAAATCTTCATGGAAGACAACTTAAACCATCCTCCCTTTGCTTACCTATCATGTGTCAGTTGCTGAATAAGTTCCTGCCAATGTCTGCTGGCGCTCAAATCTACTTTATACATTCCTCTGATATGCTGGATCACCTTTTTTCTCTCAATTCCTTGGGAGAGAGACACTGCCTGGGTGATATCTGCCGCTATTTTAGATATATCCTTTGATTTTGAATCCAGACGCTGAAAGAGACTAAACAAATAAGATTGTTCATAGTTAAGCATACATGGAATGTATTTATCAAAACATGATACTTTAAAACTAAAAGTATATGTGAAATCTAATGGATTCCTAAAAGACATGCCTTGGAACATATAAAATATTACCTTTGTTGGTTATTATTAACGGTTTTCTGCCAAGCAGCTTTATTCAGTCCTTCTTCAGTTTCATATTTCTTTTGTTCCTAAAAAATTTAGATAATAATATACTACATAAAATTTTGGCACAGAGCCCAACAAACCAATTTCAAAACCCAGTTAACAAAGGAGAAAATATTGTTCCTAGGAGATCACAATAATATAATAAACCATCTAAACAATGTTATAATTCTGTTTCTATACAATTTAGGCCACATAAGTTAGAGTAGAATGGTTAACCAGGGTTGCTAAACCTGATGAGTTTACACACAGTTGCTTGCCTCCTTATTTTGCTTTTTCATTAAAGAACCCCTAACACAAGGTATGCTTCAGCTTGGTTGTCACTTTAAAAATCTTTCCTTCACCAAAGGATACTGATAATGAATAATGATGACCACAGAGAACAAAATGCTCCTTAAAATAAGCATATTTTTTCTCTTGTAGAAAAAAGCAATATAGTATATAGGAAAAAATAAAATAATCATTTCAAGTTCATCATCAATGATACTCTGTTCTTAAAAAAGTAATGTCAGTCATTCTTTAATTACCTATGATGGGATCTCCTAAGAAAGAACTATGGTTTCATTGACTCACCTCTTTGATTATTTTAAGAGGTCTTGCTTTTGTTGATGCACTGGGAGGGATGCACTTGTGACCACATAACTTCAAAGCATTCATAAGCAGTTCTGCTGTGTCTAGCTCTTCTTCAGTCAATTCATCTCGGTGATTATGTATCAACTCTGACAAATATAAAACTAACTTGGCTCCATGCTTTAAAAAAAGTAATAATTTTTAAATCATTTAGAATTTTAATTCTTACATTTAAATTACTTAATAGTAATTAAATTATATTGCTAGATTTATTTGGTTGCATCTGATTTGAATAAAACACCTACAAAAGACATTCTGGGGGCAATTACAGAAATCTGATTATGCACTGAGTAGCTGATGACAGAGGATTAATGCTAATTTTGTTGGATGTAATAATGCTGTGATGGTTACATAGGAAAATGTTTTTAAAAAAAGAATTTAGAGGTAAAATATCATGATTTCTATATACATATGTTAAAATCGTTCAGAAAAAGAAGAGATTATGTCAATATGATAAAAATAGTAACAACTGTTAAATCTAGGTGATGGTTATATGGTATTTATTATACTACTCTTTCCACTCTCAGTATGTTTGACATTTTTTCTTATAAAATGTATTTTAAAAAGCAAGCAAGCTAGCCAGCTAGCTTTTGGGGTAAGAATTTTGGAGAGAAGTTGCTAAAGGAATGCAGGAAATAAATTGGGATAAAGGAAGATAATTTTAGTTTTTCTCATAGAAAAACTGAAATAGAAGGGAAAGCTTCCTTTAGACCTTAAAGTTTATTTACTCTTCCTCCTTTGATTTCTGCTTAGTACAAGAACAATTGATTAAATTTCTAGAACTAAAACTATTTTTAGCTTGTAAGTATTCACTACTCCCTAGGGAGAATAAAACGTGAAAAACTCTCAAACCGGTGAGACCTACAGAGACAGTTCTATGTGCATATCCAGGGGAAGAGTTGTTTTCGCCAATCTTTTAAGAGCAGACCCTAAAACCAAAATTTACAGTGTTGCTTAAGGTAATGACAATTGTCCTTTGCAGCACAAACCTAAACCAAATGTTCATTCATGATTTTTTAAGTGGCCCTTACATGCTATAGATATCACACCTGATTCTAATGTGTACAGTGTGTATTATTTAGACAATAATTTTGCCAACAAGTTAAACACATATATTTTACTTTAAAAATCTGCATTGAAACAAGTATCACTGCATTTAGTTTTATGGCATTTTAAACTGTGAACAGTATTAAATGTCAGCAAATGGATCTGGAAATGATTACATTTTGGGTGATATTTAAATTAACATGCTGAATCACATCATGTCATTTCCCAAAAGCAAAAGATGAACATATGCAATGATGAAAATAGCAAAGCTCATTTTAATGCAACATTTTAAATCAGTTAAGAGACAGCTGCTACCTGACCAAAAGAGAAAGATGAACAGAAGCTCTGTGAGTAAAAGGCCCAAAGAGTTGGCAAATAAAGAAAAATGGTAAATGACTAGAAGATATTCCTAAGTGTGTCTTAAAGGTAATGTTCCTGATATAACTTTAAAAGTACTTCAGTTTAGTATTCAATGACATTCTAAAATTATCTTGAAAAACTATCAAAAATGTTTTTATTCATTGTGAATATCCAAAGAAACACATGATTTTCTTAAACACTGAAGTTGTTTCTAATATCTCATTTTAATACCCTCTGATCACTTACTGATTATCATTTCAGGGACTATTAAAGGTGTCACTGGGGGATAGATACAAAAAATATCTTATTTTCAGCCCTCAAAAAACTGACTTAAGGAATTGAGATCTGTTAAACATAAATCCTTAGAAAATAACAAAATGCTAAAATATATAAAATATTACTTTTCAGTGAAGGTTCTAAGAAGGAAGAGTTCTAAGTGGACTACAGAAAGGTAGAAAGGTTTTGAAGAAGGTATAGAGTAATCTGGGTCATGGCTAAATGAATGGTTAGAATGGGGATATAGAGGCGGGGCATGGTGGCTCACGCCTGCAATCCCAGCACTTTGGGAAGCTGAGGCAGGCAGATTACGAGGTCAAGAGATTGAGACCATCCTGGCCAACATGGTGAAACCCCGTCTCTACTAAAAATACAAAAATTAGCCAGGCGTGTTGGTGGACACCTGTAGTCCCAGCTACTTGGGAGGCTGAGGCAGGAGAATTGCTTGAACCTGGGAGGTGGAGGTTGCAGTGAGCCGAGATCACGCCACTGCACTCCAGCCTGGTGACAGAGCGAGACTCCGACTTCGAAAAAAAAAAAAATGGGGATATAGACAGACAAAAGAGAGAGAGGTGTTCTGTGCTGGTGGACAATATGATTAGAATAGCTTGACAGTAAAAATAAACAAGATGTGAAGAGGTTGTAAGAAACAAAAGATGTGATTATCTTGAAGAGAAGAGGCTCTGCAGGCTGGAGAGTTAATGAGAATCAAGTTGTGATGGCAGAAAAGAAGCCTGGGGCTTAAAAACCCAGGCAGATTACAAATGAAATACAAATTAAATGTATGCAGCTGTAAAAGGCATAAAGATCGCTCTATACTACTATGTAATAATGATCTCTAGGATATATTAAGTGAAGAAAGTAAGATGCAGAAGAATGTGTATACTTTGCTATCTTTCTTTGTGTTGGGAAGTAGGGGAGAGAATATTTACATGTATAAATACATATATACACAAATTTGCTTATCTACAACAGAAAAAAATAGTTACCTACAGAGGGAGGGGAAAAAATAAGAGGAGGACGAAACGATAAAAGCTAGAACCTCTCTGAATTTGCTATTTCACAACATTGGTCTTAGAACCATGTAGACGTTTCACATGTTTGCTTAATCAAAACAAAATTAAGCAAGTCAACAAAAACCCAAAGGAATCCCTAAAAATATAAAACAAACTGAAAAAAAAAAAAAAAAAGCCCACCTACCTACCTAATTGGTTGAAGCTGGTGGCATGACCAAATAAAGAAAACTATTTTAAGTGCTTTTATAATACAGTATTTTCACTGTATAACCATAATAATATGCTAAGGACAAAAAGAACCACAAAGACATCTTAAACTGCACTCAGCAGGATTGTTATTAGCAATCATCTTGGTCATCTTATTTTGAAAATGTTATCTATGTAGAAAGACAAAGTAAATAAATGATTATGTTAATGTTAGGAACCAAGATATCAACATTAATAAGAAATACAAAGAAAAAAAATCCAAGAAAAAGTGAAAGTATCAGTATAAACTCATTTTTCTTTCTAAAAAAAATATGTATTTCCTACTTTGTCCACTAAAAAAGGCTGAGAAGAAATGACAATCCAGTATAAATAAACATACCCAGTCCCCAGATTTGTAGTCTCTAAATACCATCATCACCTTAAAAGGAAATAAAGGCTTCTTGGGAGGGAAGTTAAGTTCTAGGTTTGGGGAAGGAAATGTGTAAGGTGGGCCTGGGACATTCTTCTGTGCCAGAAAACAAGGAAGTTTAACTGTATTAACTTGTTAAAATGAAAAAGGCCATGTTGACACAACAACTTGAATCTACAGAGGTGTTAATTTGAATATTAAACTGAATAATGACTGCAATAGACTAAAACACATACCACTTATTTTACAATACCTGAGTTCCTAACGACACTCCAAAAATAAAAACAAATACAAAAATTAGAGGCCACTAGGGGCATGAACTCATCATTCTAAAAATTAATAAACAGGGAAGGAAACAGAATTTTTCCTGCCTTTTCTTGACTGACTGTATTTAAAGGTAGCCAAGGGGCTGGAGCCTGCCTCCGGGTCTAGATCTCATTGCCGCGCCCCGTGATGCCCACCCAATGTGCATTTCTGATTCTTTCTGGTTCCAACTCCAATATGGAAACTCTCAAGGATCAGCCAATTCATAATCTTCTTAAAGGATGAACAGACACCCCAGAATAAGATTACAGTTGTTGGGGTTGGTGCTTTTGGCATGGCCTGTGCCATCAGTATCTTAATGAAGAACTTGGCAGGTAACGGTGCTCTTGTCGATGTCATGGAAGACAAACTGAAGTGCGAGATGATGGATCTCTAACATGGCAGCCTTTTCCTTAGAACACCAAAGATTGTCTCTGGCAAAGACTATAACGTAACTGCAAACTCCAAGCTGGTCATACCATGGCTGGGGCACATCAGCAAGAGGGAGAAAGCCATCTTAATTTGGTCCAGCATAACGTGAACATCTTTAAATTCATCATTCCTAATGTTGTAAAATACAGCCCGAACTGCACATTGCTTATTGTTTCAAGATCCAGTTGGTATCTTGACCTATGTGACTTGGAAGATAAGTGGCTTTCCCAAAATCGTGTTACTGGAAGTGGCTGCAATCTGGATTCAGCCCGGTTCCATTACCTGATGGGGGGAGGGCTGGGAGTTCACCCATTAAGCTGTCATGGGTGCGTCCTTGGGGGAACATGGAGATTCTAGTGTGCCTGTATGGAGTGGAGTGAATGTTGCTGGTGTCTCCCTAAAGACTCTGCACCCAGATTTAGGGACTGATACAGATAAGGAACAGGGGAAAGAAGTTCATAAGCAGATGGTTGAGAGTGCTTAGGAGGTGATCAAACTCAAAGGCTACACATCCTGGGCCACTGGACTCTCTGTGGCAGATTTGGCAGAGAGTATAATGAAGAAACTTAGGCGGGTGCATCCAATTCCACCATAAGGGTCTCCATGATATAAAGGCTGATGTCTTCTTTAGTGTTCCTTGCATTTTGGGACAGAATGGAATCTCAGACCTTGTGAAGGTGACTCTGACTCCCAAGGAAGAGGCCCGTTTGAAGAAGAGTACAGATATGCTTAGGGGATCCAAAAAGAGCTGCAATTGTAAAGTCTTCTGATGTCATACCATTTCACTGTCTAGGCTACAACAGGATTTTAGCTGGAGGTTATGCATGTTGTCCTTTTTATCTGATCTGTGATTAAAGCAGTAATGTTAAGATGGACTGGGAAAAACATCAATTC
Source organism: Ateles fusciceps (assembly GCA_036589455.1). Taxonomy (NCBI): domain Eukaryota; kingdom Metazoa; phylum Chordata; class Mammalia; order Primates; family Atelidae; genus Ateles; species Ateles fusciceps. Next base: position 6,158,981 of record JAZHEH010002229.1, read on the forward strand.
CTAAAGTTAGAAATAGGAATGGTCTGCAAAATCCTACAGCTATATCCTGATGCTGCGTGGTGCTACTGTTGAGTAGTCCTCAACTGGTTAGTGTGAAATAGTTCTGCCACCTCTGAGGCACCACTGCCGATGCTGCACATGCTGTGGTTGCCCCTTGAACCAGATGGATGTTTACCATGTGTTATATAACTTCCTGGCTCCTTCACTGAACATGCCTAGTTCAACTTTTTTTCCCAATCAGTAACATCCTGGCATCCAGTGTATAAATCTAATATGGCATGTCTTGTGCATAATTGCTCCAAAGGATCTTATTTTGTGAACTATATCAGTAGTACACATTACCATATAATGTAAAGAGATCTACATATAAACAATGTAACCAACTATCCAAGTGTCATACCAACTAAAACCCCCAATAAATCTTGTACAGTGAAAAAAAAAAGAAAAGAAAGAAAGGTAGCCAAATAGTTGACAAGGGAAAGTTCCTCCCTATAGAAGAGTCAGAGCTTACAGATGTTGATGGAATCAGAGACTTAGAAAAATCACTATTTTGTAACTCCTTAATGAAAAAGTATATCTTGGCAATTATCAGTGGCTGCTAAAATTATTAGGTTAAAGATTATATCCTCAGTCTTTGTGGGTGAATAAATGACTGGCCTTGGTGATGAAATGGATTGAGAGAGAGAAGAAAAAGTCAATAACAACAGTTCAGTATTTCAGGCTGAAATTCAATAATAATACCACTGACAGACACAAAGTGGTGGAGAAGGGAAACTGGTATGAGGAAAAGTGGACTGTTAACACCACAGTTGAACTTTGATGGAGAGCAACTTTACTGAGTATAAAGGAAAGAAAAAAGTACCACTTCAGAGTTCTCCACAGAAGGAAAGTATGGGCTAAATATGCCTCTGTCTTGTGAAATGGAAGACAGTGCCTTCAGTGTACTTGAAAGTGTCTTTATACTGGAAAGAGCACCTACAAGTATCCTTTCAAGATAGTTTTGACTCCTAATATGAGTTTTCTACGTATTAAAGGGGGATACTATCTTTTAAATATATCTCTCTCACCTTCTTTATTGAGGTATAACTTACATGTAATAAACATACACACATTAAGTGTTTCTATGAGTTCTGACAATTGCATACATCCACTTAACCACTACTCAAAATAAGATCTTATTTTTATCACCCCAAAAAGTTCTCTTAAACTCCTTTCCAGTCGATTCCCTTTCTCACCATCCCCCTTCCACAGAGACAACTACTGTCTGAATTCTATCATCATAGCTTGGTTTTGCTTGTTCTTGGACTTCAGATGAATACAATCAGATTGTGCTCCTTTGTGTTTGGCTGTCCCCTTTCCCCCACTCAATGTTTCTGAGATTCATCCATAAGGATAGGTGTATCAGTGGTCTGTTCCTTTTTAAAGCTGTAGAATAGTCTACACAGTGCTGTAGAATAGTCTATACAGATTTCTCTCTATAGGTATAAAGAAATCACACTTTGTATATTCTTCTGTTGATAAGCATTTGAATATTTCTAGTTTTTGGCCATTATGAAAAAAGGCTGCCATGGATATTCTTAAACAAGTCTTTTTATAAACGTATGTTTTAATTTCTCTTTTAAGTAAATATCTAGAAATGGAATAACATGGTCACAAGTTAAATATATGTTTAATTTTATAAGAAACTGTTAAACAGCCCTACAATATGGTTTAATGTGCCTTTTAAATTTTCCATCTATCACTGTTGAAGTGATAGACTTTATGGACTCTGAAACTCTTTTAGGTATTTTGGGTTTGATTATTCCAAATGATTAATTTTTTTTCTATTTTAACTTACTATACATATTTTTGAGATACGTTATATGTACTGTCGTTTGAGCTATTCAATATAGATGTTTCACAGGTAATATAAGCCTTTTAAAAAAGCCTCCAAACAATCCTTAAAGAAAGCATTTTAAGATATGTTAACACATTACAAAGTATCTGATAGAAACTCTGATACAGAACTTCTTAATTTAAGAACTAGAAATAAGATTGGGAAATAAACACAGAGGTTAAATTGAGCCTGTGTAAAGCACCTGAGGGAAAGACCTTAGGTTAAATTTGTTTGGTAAGAAAATTACAAATTAGGCATGAAAATTTGGTTTAATTTCAGTTCTTATTTTATTCAGACTTTATATTTCACCAAAAGTTTCACTTATCTTATCAAAGCTGAGATACTTACTTGTAGGGATGGGCTGAGGCAGTCTCGAAGTATTTCCTGATGATTTGGTTCATGAACTATTTCAAAAATTTGCTTCTCTCTTGTGCAGCATGGGCTGGTGACAAAATATGCACTAGTAGTCTCCCAAGCTGCGTCCGGAAGGTCTCCTTACAAGACCACAGAATTTTAGTCCACTGCTGCTTGGAACCACTGGTTTTACTGGAACCCTAAAATCAAGACAGTAATGAAGTAGGATCAGGTTGCTTAAGCAACACTGCGCTAGACTCAACACAGCTCTAAAGAAGATTACAGAACATGTTTTGTTTCAGATTGGTTTTAATAGTCAAAATTAGAAAGAGATACACATATCCATACAAATAGGAGTTTAAAAGAGATGGCCAAACAATGTTCACATTAGCATCCCTCAAAATAGCCAAAAGGTGGAAACAATCTGAATGTCCATCAGTGGATGAACAGATAAACAAAATGTGCTATATACTTACAATGGAATATTATTCATTCTTAAAAAGGAAGGAAATTCTGACACATGCTATAATATGGATGACCCTTGAGGATACTATGCTAAATAAAATAAGCCACTACAAGGCAACAGTAATCAAAACAGCATGGTACTGATACCAAAACAGAGATATAGACCAATGGAACAGAACAGAGGCCTGGAAGCAATACCACATATCTACAACCACCTAATCTTTGACAAACCTGACAAAAACAAGCAATGGGGAAAGGATCCCCTGTTTAACAAATGGTGTTGGGAAAATCCGCTAGCCATGTGCAGAAAGCAGAAACTGGACCCCTTCCTGACACCTTATACTAATCCAGATGGATTAAGGACTTAAACATAACACCACAAAAACCCTAAAAGAAAAACCTAGGCAAAACCATTCCGGACATAGGCATAGGCAAGGACTTCATGACTAAAACACCAAAAGCAATGGCAACAAAAGCCAAAATAGACAAATGGGATCTAATTAAACTTCAGAGCTTCTGTACAGCAAAAGAAACAGATCATTAGAGTGAACTGGCAATCAACAGAATGGGAAAAAAGTTTTGCAATCTACCCATCTGACAAAGGGCTAATATCCAGAATCTACAAAGAACTAAAGCAGATTTATAAGAAAAAAACAAACCCATCCAAAAGTGCGCAGAGGATATGAACAGATGCTTTTCAAAAGAAGGCATATATGAAGCCAACAAACATATGAAAAAATGCTCATCATCACTGATTATTAGATAAATGCAAATCAAAACCACATTGAGATACCATCTCATGCCAGTTAGAATGGCAATCATTAAAAAATCTGGAGACAGCAGATGCTGGAGAGGATGTGGAGAAATAGGAACACTTTTATACTGTTGGTAGGAGTGTAAATTAGTTCAACCATTGTGGAAGACAGTGTGGTGATTCCTCAAGGATCTAGAAATAGAAATTCCATTTGACCCAGCAATCCCATTACTGGGTATATACCCAAAGGACTATAAATCATTCTATTATAAAGACACAGGCACACGTATGTTCATTGCGGCACTGTTTACAATAGCAAAGACCTGGAATCAACCCAAATGCCTATCAATGATAGACTGGACAAAGAAAATGTGGCACATATACACCATGGAATACTACGCAGCCATAAAAAACAATGAGTTTGTGTACTTTATAGGGACATAGAGGAACCTGGAAACCATCATTCTCAGCAAACTGACACAAGAACAGAAAATCAAACACCGCATGTTCTCACTCGTAGGTAGGTGTTGAACAATGAGAACATGTGGACACAGAGAGGGGAGCATCACACAGTGGGGTCCATTAGGGGTGGCTAGGGGAGGGACAGCAGGGTGTAGGGAGTTGGGAAGGGATAACATGGGAGAAATGCCAGATATAGGTGATGGAAGGATGGAGGTAGCAAACCACCTTGCCATGAATGTACCTATGCAACAATCTTGCATGATCTGCACATGTATCCCAGAATGTAAAGTACAATAAAAAAAAAAAAAGTCATACACGAAAGGACAAATATTGTATGCTTCTATTTACAATAGGTACCTAGAACAGTCAAACTCACAGAAACAGAAAGTAGAATAGTGATTACAGGGTAATGGGGGAGAGGGTGGTAAAAGTTATTATTTATTGGGTCCAGAGTTTCATTTTGGGATAATTAAAAAGTTCTGGCTGGGTGCGGTGGTTCATGCCTGTAATCCCAGCACTTTGGGAGGCTGAGGCAGATGGATCACCTGAGATCAGGAGTATGAGACTGGCCTGACCAACATACAGAAAACCTGTCTCTACTAAAAATACAAAACTTAGCTGGGTGTGGTGATGTGCACCTGTAAACCCAGCTACTCAGGAGGCTGAGGTAGGAGAATCCCTTGAACCTGGGAGGTGGAGGTTGCAGTGAGCCGAGATTGGGCCACTGCTCTCCAGCCTGGGAGACAGAATGAGACTCCATCTCTTGGGGGGAAAAAAAGTTTCAAGAGATGGATGATGGTGGCAATGGCTGCACAGCAATATGAATATAATTAATGCCACCTGAATCGTATCCTTAAAAATGGTCAAAATGGTAAATTTTATGTCCAAGGGCTCACAAATTATAAATTTAAAAAAAACTATCAAAGAACAATGATAAATAAACTTATACTGATTTTGCAATAAAAAGAGAAAAGATTCATAACAAAGACTTGAATTGTGCTATACTACTGAGTACAATAGTCACAAATTAAGGACTGCAGATAGCAATACCCCTTACCTGTGGTTTTGCTTTCCACAGTCAATCATGGTGCAAAAATAGTTAAATATTATACAATAAGATATTTACTCATTGTAAAAAGAGAGAGACTACATTCACATAACTTTTAGTAAAGTGTATTGTTATAATTGTTTTATTATTATAGTTAATCTTTTACTATGCCTAATTCATAAATTAGACTATATCATAGGTATGTATGTATATGAAAAAACATATTATATATAGGTTTCAGTAGCATCTGTGGTTTCAGGCATTCACCAGGAGTCCTGAAATGTATTTCCTGAAGATAAGGGGAAACTACTTTATGGGTTTACCATAGAGTATTCCCTAACAATTACCAATTTTTTTTAACTATGGTTCCACTAAGCTTAGCCAAACGCTGATCAAATCACCTGTATCTGGTTTAAAACTGGAAGCGGTACATTCAGAATTCATTCTGAGTTTTGGAAACTGCTCCTCTCTAATCACGTCTAGTCCTAAGGGTCCTGTGTGAGTGACTGAGTTCTAAGTGAATCCGCACTTGGTTTTGCTGTTCAGAACTAATCAACAAAATCTAGTTAGATTTAGAGACTGGCATGTCATGATTTATGAGATCTGCTACAATTAGATTGGCCTTTGCTATCTATGGAGTAAACTGACCGATTTGTTCCGTTGTGTCAACTGTAGGTGACCCACAGAAACCCAAGTGAGATGATGATAAATGAACCCTGACACTTATCAGTATTCTCTATATAATTTTGAAGATATTAGATACACTTAGGCCAAGATCTAAAATTCATAATAATTTAGAAATTTGAGAACAAGCAGCCATAAATATAGTCCTTTAAAAACAAAAAATTAATGTAAACTCTTATAGCAGTCATCAGTGATGATGATCTACTCTTTTCTGATGTTGATCTTACTAAACTACAACACTAGAAAATAGCCTTTAGGGTTACAGGCTTAAAAAGCAATGCTGCATGAGATGAGTCATTTTGGAAAGGGTGAATTAGCAATATATATTATTCTATAATTAAAATTCAAGTTGTCTGAATTTTAAAAAGCTCTCTGTAAGAGGACAAAGAAATATGATTTTGAAAACATACAATACAGTCAACAAAAAAACCTCTATTCCTTTTGTGTGAATGAACATTTCCCATATAATCAATTTACTTACAATAGATACTTTGAATCCTTCTACCAGATATGTAAAAATTTCTTTCTGAAATGGACTGAAAACAGAAGACTGTTCATGATGAATATTTTCCTCAGAAATTTCAGTCTGGAAAACTGAGGTCTTGCTTTGAGTTACATTTTCTGGAGTTCTCAAAATGTCAATAATGTCTGAATTAAACTCTTTGAATTGAAAAAAAGAACACAAAATTAGTCATAGCACTGCTATCTACCCATTATAAATAGTAATAATGTTGGTAAAAATTTTGTATTTAATTACTAATTCAGTTATCACAATTTAAATGTGTATCACGTGTAACAGATGTAGTAGATACAATGTAGTAGAAAGTGAATTCACATAAAATAATGTAGAAATTTAAAAATGCATGCCATGCAATTTTAAATTAATATTTAATTGACTAATGAAGGTAAGTTAAACTGCAAAATGGTTCAAACCATGAGCTTGTTATACAAATCAAACATAAAGACCATGTCATATTTACATGAGTGGATCTAAAGAGCTGTTTCTCTGCATGTGCTATCCATTTACATGCTGTATATGTGATAATCATGGCTCAATTTCAGAGTTTAATCTGGGAGTCTGTTGCACAGAATGTACATTAGAAAAGTCAAAGGAAAAAAAAGGTGGGCATGGTGGCTCATGCCTGTAATCCCAGCACTGTGGGAGGTGAAGGCAGACAGATCACCTGAGTCTAGGGGTTCGAGGTCAGCCTGGACAATGGGGTGAGAACCCCATCTCTACAAAAAAATACAAAAATTAGCCAGGCATGAGGTGTATACCTGTAGTCCCAGTTACTCAGGTGGCTGAGATGAGAGGACTGCTTGAGCCCAGGAGGTAGAGGTTGCAGTGAGCTGAGATCACACCACTGCAATCCAGCCTTGATGACAGAGAACCCATCTCAAAAAAAAAAAAAAAAGAGAAAGAAAAGTAAAAAAGCTGAAAAAAAAAAAAATTCCTTGACTTTATCATGCTTTTCTAGTGATTAACAATTACTGTTTCCTTTGTACTGTCTTCCTGGGGTTACCTGAACATTTTTTACATTACATTTTGTCTTATCTATTGTGTTTTTTAAAAAACAGTTTTCAGCTTTATTGGCATATAACTGACAAACAGAAATTGTATATAATTAAGATGTTTTGATATATAAATACATTGTCAAATAATCACCATAATCAAGCTAGTTAACATATCTATCACCTCACATAGTTACCATTTTTGTGTGTGTGGTGAGAACATTATTTACAGTGTTTGGAGTATATTTCTTTGAATAGCTTTTTTAAGTGATTGCTCTAAGTATCACAATTTAAGTATGTACATATATATTCATTAGCAAATACGGAAAGGCAAATTAAAACCACAATAAGATAGCACTACACATCTGTCAGAATGGCTAAAAAACAGTGACAACAACAAATAGTAGGTAAGGATGTGAAGAAACTGGGACCTCTCATATACTGCTGATGGGAATGTAAAACTGTATAGCCACTCTGGAAAAGTTTGGCAGTTTCTTAAAAAACTAAATATGTAGGCCAGGCACGGTGGCTCATGCCTGTAATCCCAGCACTTTGGAAGGCTGAAGTTAGAGGATCACCTGAGGTAGGGAGTTCAAGACCAGCCTGACCAACAAGGAGAAACTCTGTCTCTACTAAAAATACAAAATTAGCCAGGTGTGGTGGCACATGCCTGTAATCCCAACTACTTGGGAGGCTGAGGCAGGAGAATTGCTTGAACCCAGGAGGCGAAGGTTGCAATGAGCCAACATCGTGCCATTGCACTCCAGCCTGGGCAACAAAAGCAAAACTCTGACTCAAAAAAACAAAACAAAACAGAACAAAACCTAAATATGCAATTACCATGACGCAGTAATTGCTCTCCTGGGAACTTATCCCAGAAAAATAGACTTATATTCACACAAAACCTGCACATAAATGCTTATAGACAGAGGCTTTAGTTGTAACAGCCAACAACTGGAAACAACCCAGAAGCCTTTCAAGAGGTGAGAGGTTAAACAAACTGTGGCACATCCATACCACAAATATTACTCAGCAAAAAAAAAAAAAAGGAACAAACTATTGATACAACCAGAATGACTCTCCAGAGTATTATACTGTGTGAAAAAACTCATTCCAAAAGGCTACATACTGTATGATTCCATTTATGTAACATTCTTGATGAGGCAAAAATATACAAATGGAGGACAGATGAGAGGTTACGGGGGCTAAGGAGGGGCTGGGGGGAATGAGAGGAAAGTGGGTGTGGCAAAGAAAAGGGCAATGTGAAGGATCCTTCTGGTGCTGGAAATGCTGCTGACTGTATCGATGTCACTCACCTGGTAGTGATATTATACTACAGTTCTGCAAGATTCATTGGGGGAAGCTGGGTAAAGGGTATACAGGGTCTCTCTGTATTATTTCTTAACTGCATGTGAATCTATAACGATCTCAAAAGATCGTACTGGAAGTGCCATATGGTTTTAAAATGGTCAATCTGGACTAGCATTGAATGCATTAAAAAGTGGACTTTTAATTCAAGACTATCAATTTCCAAAAAAAAAACCTCTTAATAATATGGATGTTAAGAACTAAAAAATAATGCTGCTTAAATATCTGAAAACTAACCAGTTTCTTCTTAGATTAATTCTCTTTCATTTTAAAATATGAGGAAAAACAAACGAATCCTATAGTCTTACCTTGATAAATAATCCTGTTGACTGCTAAAATGGTGAGCCTCTGCAGTCTCTGTGCAAGTTCTGTTTCAGTTGCTTGGCTAGGGTTCTCTCGGCTCATTCTCCGTTGCATCATCATGTGAAGCTCATCATTTGCCACTGAACGCATTTTCATCAGAAGCGATTCAGTTTGAGCAAGGGGAAATTTTCGAGGACCTTCAAAAGTATATAAATTAAAACATCACATGCCAGTGTTAATAAGGATCAAGGAAACTATTTTTGCCGAAACTTTTTGATTACCAGAACATGAAAACAACCTTATTTACTACAAAGTCAATTTATACAAAGGAAAGAGTGATTAAGAAAAAGTGACGTTTCTCCCTCTTTGAAGAAGTGCAACAGTACTTTTGGTTTCAAAGTCCTAAATAACAATGTTGAAGCTAGTGACATAGCTTAGTAAAACAGATGTCATTTGGCAAAGTTTGAGTTAAAAAGGATTAAATGGGCATAAGTAGTTCAGAACGTTTTGATAAAATAGTTTCAAATACTATTTCACTTCTTTGTATTCCAAAATCAACAGTTTTAATGTACATCATTTTTTTTTTAGTAAGAATTTTACTATTTCTGGATAATTACTGTTACTAAGTTTCATAAAGTAGTATTAAAAATTGGATATAGTGACAAGTAGAAATCAGTCAACGAAAGTGAAGAGATCAGAATATAATTCCAGTGATTTGTTATTAAAATGATTTAGAACATATGCATCATTTGGAATTCAATGCTACAAAAGCATTTCCTGAGAAATGTTTCCTGAGACTGAACAGAGAGGAGTGGCATTCCTGCACCATTACTGCACCTGCTCCGGGAGGTACAATACAGGTAGAGCATCCAGGAGAAAACTGGGGGGGATGAGTCTTGATTTAATGGACTGAAGGAGAAGGGCATCGGAAGTTGACCATAGGAACCAAAATGATGTCTTGGTAGGTGAGGAATAATGGAACCCTTCATTGGAATTGAACCTTTGTTTTAAATTATGAAAACATATATCAATTTCTATAAATAACCTCTATAAAAATTACTTAAATATGACTAAATTTTAACAGGTTTTAATGACTTACCCTGTAAAATATTTAAATATTTTAATACTATTTTAGATCGCTCAGCATTTTGGGTAATTAGTATTCATAATCAGTTAATATATTTTGGTAGTCAGTTTTGAGGCAAAAAATAAGAAAATACAAATATTTGTATCCTGTAAATATTCAAGAGTAATACTGTCAAACAATATACTTAGTTTAAGCAGATTCTTCCTAATGTCTACATCTGACAGCTTTCATACTGTACGTGCAGCTGATGATTGTAATTCAGAGGCATGACAATGCAATGAATAAGGAAATGTTAGGTAAGTCTTCCTTAGTACTATGTGTATTAATACTTGAAAAAGTGGGAGGGTATTTCAGCACTCCTGCTATGAAGCCACACAGAGCTGGTGTGGCCTTAAGCACACTTCTTTCTAAACCTCAGTTTTCTCATACATAAGATGTGGATTAGAAAAAAAACAGAGCTTACTTCATAGGTAGATATTTATCACTATCTGACATTGTATTAAATATATTTGTTTATATACTTATTGATCACTTCTTCCAGTACAAGTTCCCTGAAGACAGGTAAAACAATAACTGGTACCTGGTTGGTACTCAGGAAATATTTGATATTTGATAGTTGAATAAATGGATAAAGAGTCATTTTGTGGATAAAAAAAAAAAACGGATGTAAAATGTAATGTCTGTCTCATCCTCACAAAGAATAAATACTTTTAATGGTTAGTATTATTATTGGTTGAAATATAAAGAAAATACATATGTATGTGAATTACTAATATAACTATGTGTGCGTGTGAGTGTATGACAATTGAAATATATGTCCAGCATTCTAAATAATATCCTAATGCTGACTACTTCTACCTTCATACATTAAGAGTGATGTGCAAAGTTTTTCATATTAATAAGCAGACAAGTAAAAAAATACATTTAAAAGTGTATATTGCTACCTTATTTATAATAGCAAAAACCAACAGGCAAAAAAACCCTTTGTTTATCTATAAAAGTTACAGAAGATTATATATATCAAAATAATAGATTATTTTGCAATCATTAAAAATAAAAGTATATTTATGTTTCTTAATATGGAAAAAATCTACAATATAATGACTAAAAATAGAAATCAATTTACAAACAGTAGGTAGAGCATGATAACATTTAGGTAAAATTACATATAAAGATATATATCAATATAGATATCCAGACCAAAAACAGATATAGAGGCTAATGAAGCAGCAGAGCTTTGTTCATTGAGCAGCAGGCAATGTGGAGCTGCTGAGCATTAGAATAGTAAACCTGAGTGAGGTTATAAGAAGACTAATCTGACAATAAAATAGTATCTAACTACTCTAGCTATGCAAGAACTTAAGATCTAGATGTAACGAGAGTACTGCTGAAGAAACTTTGGTCCCAAGTCATGGATATCCTGGGGTTCAAGGTTTGAGTATATTTGTCTATTGTTAGAGTCTGGTGTGTGGCCATAATGGAAGCTGCAGCTGCTGGCAGTCCCCACAACTCCTGCTGAAGGTGGAGGGTAGTGGCAGTGGGGTTGGAGGTGTCACTCATATCAGTAGTTTTCAACAAATGCTAAATGAGTCTACTTAGGAATCCCCCCCCACTACACCTAAATATTTATTAGTAAAGAGAACAGCTCAAGTCTTTGAAGGAACAATTCATTACTTAATTGATAGACATGACAGAAATAGAAATCCCTCTATGTCACTTTAGTATCATGGACAAATGGACTTGAATGAGTTTTTGTAATCACACTGCTCAGAAACAGAAGAGCCTCAGTATTCTGCAGTTTTTGTACCTGTAGCATATAAAGCCAATATACTTTTGATGATACTTTTAACTAATAGTAAAAAAATTAAAAGCACAATCTTTCCCAAGTATATGTGTAAAGACCAACTTAGAAGCAATTACAAAGCAACAACTGAACACATATAAAGCGGCATTTTGCAAACTAGATTCACAAAGATAGAATTTAAATAAGGGTAGTATTTAAAACAGGAAGGATTCTTGAGAGAGACTTGAGAGAGAGAGAGAGATGGGTCCTAAGAGATATGATAGACTTGGAATGAATACATGTGGCATAGGGTACAAAGGGATGAGTACAGGGGTGCACATGCCAGCAGTCCCTAATTCTAGGATGCAGTGGGTCTTAAGAGGAAGCTGGACTGGATGATTTTTAAGGTCTTTTATTAAGCCAAAAATTTGCAGGATTCTATAAATCTCCTAAAGCTTACAGCAATCACGTTTACTTAAGAGTCAGAAAAAAGGAGAGCAGTCTAGTGAAAAAGATTAAAAGTCCATTATCTGTTTTAAAATGACTCAAACCAAAAACAAATAACAACAAACTTGAAGCTATGCAGGGCTCTAAGGCTCAAGGTGACAAAAATGCTACTATCTAAAGAGATTAAAGACTGCTAGAGAAATCATTGACCAAAGTGATCATTAACTAAATCCAGGGATCTAAGCAAGGGAGGAACAGATATGAGAATGAGAAGTATCAATACAAAAGAAACGCAGGGGTAGTAAAGGTATACTTTCTGTTATCAATAGAGGGTGAATTCCATCTAAGCAGTCACTGACAATACAAGGAGTCCTGCAAAGGAAAGGTGTCCAACAATCATCTTTTGGCATGCAGGAAGCTGAGCATTAATGCCAGAATTGGTAAATAATCTATTTCTATTCAGGACAAAAGAGATGTACAACCGGGAGGAGGAGAGACTACGTTCAGATACTAAATAAGGAAGAATGTAGAGGGGCAGTAAGTTTAGATACATAGATGTTTTAGAAGTTTTACTTATATAAGTTTTATTTAGCATAATTTAAACATACTACTGCAAAAAATGTGTACTTGGTAGCTTTTCTTTACAAGTGAGTTTTTCACATGGTTTAAAATTTTTGCATAGCATTGAACACAGAAGCAGCTTAACACAGGTGAAAGAGAGATTTGAACTTAAGTGCATTTCAGACACTAAGAGTGATTAAACTTCAAACAATTTACCAAATACTCTGTTTGGAGATGGTGTGCATGTGAGCATGTGTACAAGCATATTTATCCACTATGTATACATACATGTGTGTGTATATCCTGTGTATGTGGTGTTCATGTTATCTTTCTGGGTTGTGTTCATATAAAGATCATAGCAGATTTTGTGGAAAAAAATAAGGAAGCCTAACCATATGAATGCTTATTATTTGATGACATATACTAATTTATAGCAAGCCCTGATATCATGTACATTTTAACCATGTGCAAGCCACCATCATCTTCCCTGACTACTGTAACAGCCTCTTCCCTGGACTCCTCGCTACCTCTCTTTCTCTCCTCTAACCCACTCTCTACACAGAAGACAGAGTGATCTTTACAAAATAGAAAGCTGTTTATAGCATGTCACCTACTTAAAACCTTTGATGACTTCCCATTAGGATAAAATCTAAACTCCTTAACAAGACCCATGTGATTAAAAATGGACTCTGGCCCATGCCATACTGTATAGCTTCTTCTGGTGTCCCACTCTCATCAAGTGACACATTCTAGCTAAATGGCTTTTAGTTCTCTGAACAAGCTCAGCTTTTCCCTGTCTTGGAAGCTCCACATAAGTCATCCATTCTGCCTGTAATACTCTTTGTCTGACTCTCTACCTTGCTAACTCCTTTCTCATCCTTTACATCTATATTGAAATCTCACTTTCTCAGAGACTTCCCTAATTTCTGATGTAGATCAGGTTGCCCTATTATAATCTCTATTCCTACCCTCTATATTTCCTACTATTTTACGATCTCTGTGTCTGTTTTTTAAATCATTGTATCTCCAATATTTAGCACAATGCTCAGCACACGGTAGGCAAGTGCTCAAGAAATAACTGAATGAGAAAAGCACTAAAAATAAGCAGAACAGTTTACCCCAGGAAAAAAATCTTTCTTAAATTTTATGCAAAACAAGAAATATTTTAGGAATGTAAATGGCATAGGAAAGTCAAGCTAGCCTCAATTTATGGTTAATAAAATATTATTTCAATACTCGCCGGCAATGCTTTTCCGCTTTTGAACTATGGCATGATGGGGAGCAGAAGGTGACTGCAGTGAATCTGTGAGGTTTTCAGAGTCATGATTTGCAGTGGTCCTTATAAATTCCATAGCAGCCTGGAGAACTCTAAGCTGTAGTGCAACAGCCATATCTAAAAACAGAAGATACTAGAATGTTTTCAAGCTATGTGGTTATTAATTTTTTAATTGAACTGATTTTATGTATCATGCCAATAATGTTTTGTTAGATATAAATTTTAAAATTTTGATCAACATGGGGGTGACAGTAGCAGACATTTTATAATTCTTGTTAAAGGCAATTTTAAAGCAAATTTACAAATGGTCACTAAAAACCTTCAATGAAAAATTATTAGCTTGCTCACAAATTTATTTCATTTTAAAAACTGTTTCAAAGAAGAGACCTTCTTTTTCTATATAAGGCTACAGTTTAACCAGCAATTACCACATTTTTTCTGTTTCATATTCACTTTAATAATTACCATTAAAGAAAACTAAAGGGCATAACTACGCAGCATATGCTTTTAAATTCTACTTGGTAAGAAAAATCAGTGACATCTTTCAATTATATATTGTCAACTACTAACTATATGGAGGAATCACTTTTTCTATTTTTGCCACTTTTTCAACCCTTTTCAGTCTTCTTTTTAAAACTGATAGATATTATCACAAAATTAATGTTAAACTTTTGGTAAGAGTTTCTAAGAAGAAAGAGATTAGCCTCCAATAACATGTTTGTCTATTATACAAGTCCCTCCTCAAGTCCATAAAAATTAAATCTTACTTTGTGTCCTCTTGTTTTTGCTATTTTGAAGATATCCAAGCATTACAATAAGGTCTTCAATAACCCTAAAATATTGTGAGCCCGAGGAACTGCAGGCATGAATTGTAACTGCTATGAAAAGCTGCTGTATATCGCAAGCAAGCAATTTATATTCACTCACAGGAATGCTAAAGATAGCAACAAAAGAACAAAACAGAACATGTATAAGAAAACGAACAAATAATTTAAGACACAGCTAACTGATTTAAATGGTTTAAATTCCTATTCTACCAGCTTGCACTCATTCATGCAATCATTCAATATTTATTCATGCTTACTCTATGGCAGGTAATATGTGGTGTGTATGCTAGAAATAAAAAGAAGATACATTTTGACACCTGTCAAAATTATATAGTTTTTCAGAGGACTGGACAAGTAAACAGATAACTATAAATTATAAGTGGTTGTAAGTGTAATACTAGAGATTAATACAAGATACTATAAGAACACATAGGCAGGTTTCTAGTCCACACTAAGGATGAAGATTGTGTGGGTATGAACAGGAACATTCTGTGAAGGGTTCTCAGAGAAGATTAATTTGACTATTAAACCTCTCTGAATCTTGCTTGTATAAATTATAGTTATTTTTAGGACTAAAAGAGGTAATAGATTTGAATTTATATTAATCATTTATAAATACCCAATAAATATGAATTAGTTATTTCTGCCCTTCAATCATCTTGGTATTAGGCCTATAATACTTCTCTCCATCTGGGTTTTCCAAATCAAGCAAGGGTTAGAAACTAACTTGAGCCAGTTAATAAAGTAGCATACAGGGACATTCAGTAAACACAATTTTCTTTCTTTCTGTTTTTTTTTTTTGCTTCTATTTTAGGTTCAGGGGTACACAGGAAGGCTTCTTACACAGATAAACTCGTATATTAAAGTAAACTAATACTAAAGTTTTCCTGCCCTAAAGTATTTATCAGATGTAATTTTAAATAATAATTTTAAACTTACTTCTTTTCTAATCCATTCAGGGCTGCTACTGTATTACATAACACATAGAGTAGACCATTATCCAGCAACATATCTGCTACCTTAGAACAAGAATTTAAAATTTGGAGAAGAAGTAAAAGAGCATTATGCAAGAGTATGTTGTCATATAGAGAGGTCTCTATTAGTCCCAGAATAGGAATAACAGACCACTTCTGAAAAAGTCCCAAGTTTTTCACATCTTCCAGATCAAATCTAGAATAAATAACACACAGTTAAGAGCACATTAGAAACACAATTAGTCACAAAATAAGAAAATATGGCAGCAACCATGGGTCATTTCGTTAACTTGATTTTGAAGTCATAAAATAAATTTGGGGAGTAAGAATTCTTAACCTGTTTTTAAGATTTAGAGTCCCTCCAATAATAGGGTAAAAGCTGTTGCTAGAAGTCCATCCCAAGATACATACACAAACATTTAAATGAAATATGCATGCAATTTCATGGTTTTAACTGATTTAATTCATCCATGAGCCCCTTATATCGAAAGAAACTCTATGTTTGGGGGCTACAAGTACACAGGAAAATTATTATTATTATTTTACTAGTATTTGAGAGACAGTGAGCTAGTAAAAAGAGGTCTAGCAAAAGGGAATGATTCTTGAGTTCTTATCCCAATGCAATTTGCCTCTGCGATGGAATGAAATTAACTAAGTATTTCGTGCCTCATTTTCCTTATCTGCCAAAAATATGTGGTGATATATTCCCTCTTTTCTTCTCAAGGCTACTGGGAGAATCAAATAAGGCAATGCAAAATTGCTTTGTGAAAACCAAAAGTTGTATGTAAATGAAAGGTAGCACTGAAACTGCTGTAATAATTTAGTAAATTCTTTAAGGTCTGAATCTGTCTACCACAATAAGAAGACACAAATTTCTCTCTATTCTATCATAAGCAGAAATTACAGCTTAAGTTCTGCCAAACTTTTGGTGTGGGAGAAAAATATTCTTTTATTTTTACACTTATTTGCTAATACATCAGCATTCTACCAGGTCAAAACTCGAGTAATCAGTGTATCCAGGAATTCCAGATGAGGGATTTACTCCTCTTTCAGATAATCTGAAGGCTCTGAGGAGAGTAAGCAGTTCCTATATAGATCCTTTATGTAATTTATCACTGAGAATACATAAGCCATCTTTCTTTTTTCTTTTCCTTTTTTTTTTTTTTGAAACAAAGTTTCATTCTTGTTGCCCAGGCTGGAGTGCAATAGTGCAATCTTGGCTCACTACAACCTCCACCTCCTGGGTTCAAGCGATTCTCCTGCCTCAGCCTCCCAAGTAGATGGGATTAGAGGAATGCACCACCACGCCTGGCTAATTTTGTTTTTTCAGTCCCTGAGACAAAGTTTCATCATGTTGGTCAGGCTGGTGTCAAACTCCTGACCTCTGGTGATCCACCCACCTCTATCCCCCAGTGTTGAGATTACAGGCATGAGCTACCTTGCCCAGCCTCATCTGTCTTTTCAGTTAATCTTCTCATGTTAATACCATATGCCAAATCTTAGCTATCACTTTCATCTGATGCAATCTTTATTTGTTTCTAGTTTCTAACTAGTGAATTAACTATGAAGGATGAAGTTATATTAGAAAGAATATCATATGGCAAATACTACACTGATTTACCTGGAAAATAACTTCTAGCAGATTTTTTCTAATGGTGATCAAAAGATTTTGTTAAGAATGAGTTCACTAAATTTACATTTAAGACAAAAGATCTTATTGGGTGTGGTGGCCCATAGCTATAATCCCAGCACTTTGGGAGGCCAAGGCAGGAGGATGGCTTGGGGTCAGGAGTTTGAGACCAGCCTGGGAAACAAAGCAAGACCCATTTCCACTAAAAGTAAAAAAAAAAAATTAGCCAGGTGTGGTGGTGTGTGCCTGTAATCGTAGCTACTTAAGAGGCTGAGGTGGGAGGATCCCTTGAATCTAGGAGTTTAAGGCTGTAATGAGCTGAGCCATGATTGTGTCTCTCTGCACTCCAGGCTGGGTGACAGAGTGAGATGCTGTCTTAAAAATTAAAAAAAAAAAAAAAAAACACCACAAAAGATCCACAATTATAGCAGAGGGAAGAACGCACTTACTCTTCATCAAAGCCAACACGTCGACCAAAGAACATTTCAATGAAGCATTCTAACAATTCTTGAGTTCCTCGATGAAGATACAACTGGTTGGCAAGCAAGGAAAATCCACGATTCTTCAGAAATTTATCTTTTTGTTCCTTAGACGCTCTAGCAAAATATGCATCTAATAGCTAAAGAAAAAATTTAGTTAATTTAGATAATTAAGTCAATTTAGATAATGTATTAAAATATAATATAATATATACAAATCAATGTATCACAATTGTATTTGTAAATTATTAAGTTCATATGTACAGAAGAACATAGGAAGCTTTAAAAAATGCCACCACCACAGCAAAATAAAAATGAATTTGTCTTTAGCTACTGCGGAATGCTAATGATGACTCTATCTTGGAGATCTTAACACTTCTCTCACAGGGAAACTGGCATTTTTAGCTGAGCATAGACACTTAGTAGACTCTTAACCTTAGGTGAGCATAAGTAGAATATTTCTTCCTAATGCTGAGGGAAAAAACATCTGTAAACTATTCTCTCTCTGCAAATCTATATCTATATCTATCCTAGACTTCTACTTCTAGTCTTCTTGACAGATTATCTATCCCGAGCGCAGGCCTGAATTTCCACCCTTCCCTACCATCTTAAATGCAACACGTGTAATGTCAAATTAATACTTTCACCTCTCTCTCCTTCAATGATTCTCTCACAGTAGTGATAGACTCCTTTCCCCCAGACACACATCTATGTACCCCTTTACTAAAAAACTTTCTAAGTTTACAGCATAATACAAAGTATACTTTTTCCATGAATACTTGTTTCCTTTATGCTCAATTTTTATTAACACTGCCACTGCAGCACTCATCACAGAATTCCTTACATTTTACTTAGTTAAGTATGAGACTCTCCCTCCTAGACTATGAACTTCTTGAATGTAGGGGCTTACATTATTTCTCTTTATATACTATATTACAACTAGCTCAGGGGCTTACACATGAAATGGGAGCTCAATACTAGGTTGTACCGCAAATGATTAAACAATACCTACATCCAAACTAAAGAAAATGAGAATCTTTACAATATTATTTTAATATTGGATTGTTTTCTAATGAAAACTATTCATATCAAGCATTTACTCATTCAACAATATACTTAGTACCTATTACACAAGATGCCTACCCTCATGAAGCTTATACTTGTGAGAAATTTAAAAAGCAAGTATGCAGATTAAAAAGATAATTATAAGACATAAACAGGATGCTATGATAGAATAATGAGTAGGGTTAGAGGGAGGTGATTTTGACAAGATAATCAGAGAAGGACTCTTTGAAAGATGTCCTCTAGGCTGAGACCTGAAGTAAATGTCTAAAATTTGATACTACACTAAAGAAGTTTCCAATGAACCATGTGTTTCCTGTAATTTTTATAACACAGACTTACTGGTTCAGATATGGAGATTTATTGGTAGATTTAAAAAACACATTGATACGAACCAATATATGGAGAGGGACTTAAAACTGCATGATAATGGAAAAATATGACCATGTAACCAAAAACCACTGTATCCCTAAAGCTATCAAAATAAAAAAATTAAAAACAAAAACAAAAAATATGAGTAAGAAGCAATAAACTATATTAGTTCATTATTCTAAAATAAAAAGGAAAGATTCAGATCTTTAACGTATATATTCAAAATCTTGATTTACATATTTATTTTTCTGAATTAAAATAACATATCCAGTATTTGCCCTTACTTTAATAACACCTTGTTGTATGGCTGGTGATGGGTGGTTAACGAGGACCAAAAGTGTATCTGCTTGAATAAGCTTGTCCATCACATCTTCAAGCATAATATCAGGCAGGATAAGAAGAACCCCACTTAAGAGTTCATATAATCCACAGCATATAGGTACCAAACAATCTTCAGTTACACTAAAATAGAGACCAAAAAACTCTTATTAACATGATGAGAAAAGTACATGATGATTACCTCAGGAACTGTGATAAGTAGTATTTTTTAACAGGTGAAACAAATGTTCACAATGTTTAAGAAATGTTTCCTAATTTAACTGTGATTAACAAATTTACCATCAGTTTTTATCATTGATTTTTTTAGGTATATAGTCTACTAGCACTATTCTATCGTACATCTCTGATATTTAATACAGGAGTCACTGTCACGTATGCTGTTTACTTAAAGTTAAACTAAAAATTCAGTTCCTCAGTTGTATCAGCCACATTTCTAGTGCTCAGTGGGCATATGTGGCTAGTGCCGACGGTATTAGCCAGCATGAATAAAACATGTTCATCACTGCAGAAAGTTTCACTGGACGCTGCTACTTGAGATGCTATTGGAAATGTTTTTTTCACCAAGGAAGAAACAGCTTTATAGGAGTCTAGGCATGTCAGAAAAACCCAGTTCAGTCACAGAGAAGAGAGGCAAATATTAGTACAGGGGAAGAATCTAGTCTTACAGAATATCCTCTCAAAAACCAAGGGTGAAAATAAAACCTCCATGTAAATATACGCTAACAAATGCTGCTGGGTTTAGCCCAGGTGAAACTTCTGGAAGCTCCTGGTGAAATGAGATTTTTTTCATAAAAGAAATGCTCTCTGGCACTGCAGCATCTGAACTCCATATAAAGTTATGGGTCTAGAACAGCAGAAGTAGGGGAAAAGATAAGGGAATGTCTCATCACCCAAGCAAGGTCATCTGTGTCCAGGTGAGAGAGTAACCTTAAGTTTTTGGAGAGAGAACAAACTGGGGTTGCAGAAGGAAAATGGCTGAAGAAATACAACATCTAGGCAATGTCTCTCATAACGTGAGGGTTCTGTGCAGTCTGGTGTGAGCCTCTCACGGGAAATACTGGCATTCCTTTCTGAGGCCATTTTAGCTCTCTTCTGACTTCATTCAGAGCAGAATTGCCAGTGTTCAGCACAAAGATCTGGATTATAATTAGCTGAGTGGAATGGAGTGGTCACCCCATGACTGTTCCTCTTACCTTCTGGGGAAATCATTTGTCTCAGATCAAGTGAGATGTTACCCAGTATGGGCCCAATCTAGAAATCACTCCCACCTTCACATGAGCACCAAGTGGAGAGAATCATTCTCATGAGTCAAAGCTTTCAATAAATCCTACCATTTCTCTGTCCTGAAGAATTTTTCCTTAATAACCATAAGGAATTAAACCACGAGATATTTTTTTTCTTTAAATGCTACTTATGGTTTAGATTTTGGTTAAATATGGAATATTATCTAGTATTAAAATAAGGAAAAACATACCTTTCTGTTTATTGTTATGTATATAAAGAAATACACTTTTCCGTTTGTTGTATTATAAGAAATGGTATAATGAAGACATTTCCAGAAGGGTAGAGAATCTTTAAAGAATAGTAAAATAAAGGTGGGGAGGAGTGCACAAAAACACATAAATACCTGTGAGCACTTGCAGTTCGGTTGTAATTTGGCTCATAACCAAGAGAATAGGCAAAGTCTTCCCAATCATCAGTGTTCCCATCAACAAGACTTGGCCAACGGCCAACAGCTGCAGATCCATTCTGTGAAGGAAAAGCTAGCCCAAGGCTTGCAATAGTGCTGTGGCTTCGCTGGAAGGAGGCCAATCCCTTTAGGTAATCAGGTCGGCGTGGGCAGGATTCATCCCCGGGACTGTCATCGTCTGATCTGGGTTCTGCTCCCAACAATTTATGATCTACTTTGACCACTGGAAATCCCAGCATTCCTTTTGGGACATCACTGACGGAGACCTGGGCTGAGAGGGACAGCTTCCATTTCACAAACAGTTTTTGCAGACTCACAGCTACTGATGAATGCATCTTCTTTGCCTTTTTTCAGTGTGTTGGAACTCCCAAAGAATTCTGTTTCTCTGATTGGGTGGCAACGTAAGTATCTGCAATATTTTGTAACCTGTCGATACTACAACCCAAACTTCCAGTCAGTTTTTGTGATTGCATTAGTAGTGAAGAAGTAGGGAATGCTGGTAGGCTTCTAGAACGCAGCATATGGGCAGCCATCTGTTGTGGAATAATATTGGAGGAATTCTCTCCTGGTAAGAGTAGATACAAAAATACTACTTAAAAAAAATCTATTACGTGCATTATAAATCTCAACCATAGCAAAGCCCATTTAGCACTGTTAAAATCCATATAGGTTAATTTTACAAGTAACTAATCCTTAAAATTCCTTTGTTTTTTTTTTATTTTTTTAAGAGACAGGGTCTTGCTCTCTTACATGAAGTGCGGTTGCACAATCACAGCTTACTGCAGCCTCTAACTCCTGGGCTCAAGCTATCCTCCCACCTCAGCCTCTAAGCAGCTGGAACTACAGGCATGAACACCTACACCTGGCTTAATCCTTAAAATTCTTAAATGCCAAAACTATTTTTATTTTAACCATTTTTAAAATTAATATTTTCTCAAAATATATCTTTTTCTGTCTTTTTAACAAAGTACACTATTGACTGAATGATTCAAAGTCATTAGGATTAATGGATCTATGGTGGTGAAATTAAGTGAAACCCAATTTACCTCAGGCTAGCAGTCACCAGGATGTAGTGGGAAGAGTGTGGGCTTTGCAACTAGACATAATTGGATTCAAATGATAGTGAGGTGGCCCAAGGTGAATCACTTAATCATACCACAGTTTCTACAAATGTAAAATAAGGGTTCAGAATACCTACTTTGCAAGGTTGCTTGAAGGATTGAGATTATATTTGTGATGCACCTAGCATGAAGCCCAACATATAATAGGTACTCAAAAAATGGTAGTACTTGTTGTTACCAGCCTAAACAGCCCTAGACAGTTCTCTCCCTCCTTCTGCAGTCACTTACTGCTGCTATTAGTAAGAACAGTCTCTCTCTTGTCACAGCTAATTTACTGCTTCTAATATTCTATGTAGGAAGACACCAGAAAAATTATTCTCATTGTAGTGCATGGGATATAAGTGCATGCCACTCAATGTGTGGTCTGTGGAAGTGTGGGCATCAACACCACCTGTGGGACTGTTGGAAATTCACATTCTCAGGCTCCACCCTAGATTTACTGATACAGAATGTATGAGGGAGGGGCCCAGGAATCAGTGTTTTAACAAGTTCTCCAGGTGATTCTTTTGCATGTTAAAATTTGAGACCACAAATACAGAGCAAACAGACATTAAGTGAACTGCTTTTAGGGCATAGGCTTTGTGGCAATAAAATAGCTCTATAGCTCAGAAACTTTTTCTAGTTATTTCTAGATTTTGGCTAGAGGGCTATAGTCACCAAAAGATTCTATTCAAAAGATCTGGAAAAAATGGGGGTATGATTGTATTTGAAAATGTTTCAAAGTGACACAGATGATTTAAAAAACAAATATGTCCTATAAAACTCCAAATAAAACTAATTCAAAAAGGCCAGGCACAGTGATGTGAGCCTATAACCCCCAGCACTTTGGGAGGCCGAGGTGAGTGGATCACTTGAGCCCAGGAGTTTGAGACCAGCCTGGGCAACAAGGCAAAACCCCATCTCTATTTATTAAAAAAAAAATAATTTTTTAAAAAAGAAAAAAAACTAATGAAAACACAGCCTTAAAATATTATTATAAAAGGCCATAAAAAGTGCTAGAGAATAACAGAAACACTTTGGGAGGAAAACAAAACTAGAGTTAATACCCATATATCTAGTTTACCTATCTCTATTACTATCTCACCTGCGCTATTTAATAATTAGGATTGAAGCTAAACACAACACTAGGTTGGACTGACAATAAGAGCAATGTCCCAGTATGGAAGAGGATAGTAGTCAGGAAAGGGAAAGATGAATGATCAGTCTGCAACTAGAAACCTGCACCTATGCTTTTTTTCTATGAAGTAGCGATGAGAGTCTGTTAAGAGTAAATTAGGAAGATAGAAAATTACTATAGGCTTAAAGACTTGAACATACTTACTATGGAAATCATAGAGGGAATTGATTCTGAACATACATAAAAATTACAGGGCAGCATTTAAAGCTCTGCTTCAGCATGAGGATGGTTAGACTGAGGCCAGGTTAGAGTTTTTCGGTTCAAGAATACCAGTAGACCAAGGGGACAAGGAAACTGAGATAGTTTCCGACTGAATAACTGCTGAAGTTATTGGCTAATGTGACCTAGGCTGGATAAGGAAAGAGAGACAAGGGGAACTTTGGAGTATGATAAACAAACAAACAAACAAAAATCCCAGAAAGACAGGAGGTTGTGGATTAGAAAAGATGAATGCATCGCCTTTGCCCTTTTTCAGCAGAACTCCCCCCAAAGGATTCTGTTTCTCTATATGGCTGGAGGACTAATGATGCAGAAAGACTGTTCAAAAGACTGGGAAAAAACAATGAGACATGATGTACAGTATTTGAAAATGATCCAGAGTAATGCATGTGATTGAAAAATAGATCATATAGATAGAACAGAGTGGGATACTGGAGTTTCACAGGTGCTTGAAAGCATTCTTGATGATGATAAAGTCCAAGACAGATGCATGCAGAGTAGCAAGACAAAGCAGAGAAAAAGTACCCTGAGTCAAGAAAGGTGAAGGTGGAGTATTGAGTGGCCATTCATCTGGCAAGTGAAGTTGTCTAGAATGATGGTTTTAGGTAGAGAGAAGAGAATACAAGTTTACAAAAAGCTTCTGAAGAAAATGGGAAAATAAGTCGGAAGCCTGATGAAAGACAAATGACTATGACAAGAGAGGTCAGAGAATGCCAGAACAACATGGCGTGAGCCTCATCCATTTTCTCAATTCTCCTAAGGACTTGTGCTGGGTATCTCTTGTTAGATTGAATGAGGTTGTACTATACGTACTTCTAAAATATGTACAATTTAATTATCTAAGAATATTCAGAACAAAAATGAGAAGGTTATACTTTCGTTATTGCTATTTTTACCTTCATATGGTGAAGCAGTAAAACCAGATGGGCTTATTACCATAAATCCAGGGCTCATAAGGGACCTTCCTCCACTGCTGGAATGCCTCAGGTACATGATTGACTGTACTTTCTCCTGAAAGATCTTGTCATCTAGAATCCAAATTTTTTGAGACAGCAAAATTTTTAAAAAGGATAAAATAAAAATATAATGTTAAAAGTAGATCATTAAATTCAAATTTTGAAAAAAGATGTTAAGAGAGAAAAATAGAGATGGCATACTTTATACTAAGGCATACTTGATATATGCATACTTATTCTTCACAATTTTTAAATATATATTTTATTGCATGTTAGGTTCTGGGGTACATGTGAGGAACATGCAGGACTGTTACATAGGTACATACACGGCAATGTGGTTTGCTGCCTCCATCCTTATCACCTATATCTGGCATTTCTCCCCATGTTATCCCTCCCCCAACTCCCTACACCCTGCAGTCCCTCTCCTAGTTCCCCACAACAGACCCCAGTGTGTGATGCTCCCCTCCCTGTGTCCATGTGTTCTCATTGTTCAACACCCACCTATGAGTGAGACCATGTGGTGTTTGATTTTCTGTTCTTGTGTCAGTTTGCTGAGAATGATGGTTTCCAAGTTCATCCATGTCCCTACAAAGGACACAAACTCATTGTTTTTTATGGCTGCATAGTATTCCATAGTGTGTATGTGTCACATTTTCCCTGTCCGGTCTATCATCAATGGGCATTTGGGTTGGTTTCAGTTCTTTGCTATTGTAAACAGTCCCGCAATGAATGTATGTGTGCATGTGTCTTTATAATATAACTATTTATAATCCTTTGGATATATACCCAGTAATGGGATTGCTGGGTCAAATGGAATTTGTATTTCTAGGTCCTTGAGGAATCACCACACTGTCTTCCACAATGGTTGAACTAATTTACACTCCCACCAATAGCGTAAAAG
This sequence comes from Ateles fusciceps, assembly GCA_036589455.1. NCBI lineage: Eukaryota > Metazoa > Chordata > Mammalia > Primates > Atelidae > Ateles > Ateles fusciceps. The sequence goes on from JAZHEH010002229.1 coordinate 6,184,708, forward strand.
TGTTCCTATTTCTCCACATCCTCTCCAGCATCTGTTGTCTCCAGATTTTTTAATGATCATCATTCTAACTGGCATGAGATGGTATCTCAATGTGGTTTTGATTTGCATTTCTCTAACGACCAGTGATGATGAGCATTTTTTCATATGTTTGTTGGCCTCATATATGTCTTCTTTGGAAAAGTGTCTGTTCATATCCTTCACCCACTTTTGAATGGGTTTTTTTTTTCTTGCAAATCTGTTTTAGTTCTTTGCAGATTCTGGATATTAGCCCTTTGTCAAATGGGTAGATTACAAAAATTTTTTCCCATTCTGTTGGTTGCCGGTTCACTCTAGTGATTGTTTCTTTTGCTGTGCAGAAGCTCTGGAGTTTAATTAGTCTGTCTATTTTGGCTTTTGTTGCCAATGCTTTTGGTGTTTTAGTCATGAAGTCCTTGCTTATGCCTATGTCCTGAATGGTTTTGCCTAGGTTTTCTTCTAGGGTTTTTATGGTGTTAGGTCTTATGTTTAAGTTTTTAATCCATCTGGAGATAATTTTAGTGTAAGGTGTCAGGAAGGGGTCCAGTTTCAGCTTTCTGCACATGGCTAGCCAGTTTTCCCAACACCATTTATTAAACAGGGAATCCTTTCCTCGATGCTTGTTTTTGTCAGGTTTGTCAAAGATCAGATGGTTGTAGATGTGTGGTGTTGCCTCTGAGGCCTCTGTTCTGTTCCATTGTTCTGTATTTCTGTTTTGGTATCAGTACCATGCTGTTTTGATTACTGTAACCTTGTAGTATAGTTTGAAGTCAGGTAGTGTGATGCCTCCAGCTTTGTTTTTGCTTAGAATTGACCTGGCTATGCGGGCTCTCTTTTGGTCCCACATGAAGTTTAAGGTGGTTTTTCCCAGTTCTGTGAAGAGGGTCAATGGTGGCTTGATGGGGATAGCACTGAATCTATAAATTACTTTGGGCAGTAAGGCCATTTTCACAATATTGATTCTTCCTAACCATGAGCATGGAATGTTTTTCCATCTGTTTGTGTCCTCTCTTATTTCCTTGAGCAGTGGTTTGTAGTTCTTCTTGCAGAGGTCCCTTACATCCTTTGTTAGTTGTAATCCTAGGTATTTTATTCTCTTTGTAGCAATTGTGAATGGCAGTTCATTCTTGATTTGGCTCTCTTTAAGTCTATTATTGGTGTATAGGAATGCTTGTGATTTCTGCATATTGATTTTGTATCCTGAGACTTTGCTGAAGTTGCTTATCAGTTTAAGGAGATTTTTGGGCTGAGACGATGGGGTCTTCTAACTATACAATCATGTCATCTGCAAACAGAGACAATTGAATACCCTTTATTTCTTGCCTGATTGCTCTGGCTGGAACTTCCAATACTGTGTTGAATAGGAGTGGTAAGAGAGGGCATCCTTGTCTAGTGCCAGATTTCAAAGAGAATACTTCCAGTTTTAGCTTGTTCAGTATGATATTGGCTGTGGGTCTGTCATAAATAGCTTTTATTATTTTGAGATACATTCCATCAGTACCTAGTTTATTGAGAGGTTTTAGCATAAAGAGCTGCTGAATTTTTGTACAAATGTCCAATGTGAATAAATAAAAAAAAAAAGAAAAAAAGAAAGAAAAAAAAGAGCTGCTGAATTTTGTCAAAGGCCTTCTCTGCATCTATTGAGATAATCATGTGGCTTCTGTCTTTGGTTCTGTTTATGTGGTGAATTATGTTTATAGACTTGCGCATGTTGAACCAGCCTTGCATCCCCAGGATGAAGCCTACTTGATCGTGATGGATAAGCTTTTTGATGTGCTATTGTAATCAGTTGCCAGTATTTTATTGAAGATTTTTGCATCTATGTTCATCATGGATATTGGCCTGAAGTTTTCTTTTCTTGTTGAGTCTCTGCCGCGTTTTGGTATCAGGATGATGTTGGTCTCATAAAATGATTTGGGAAGGACTCCCTCTTTTTGGATTGTTTGGAACAGTTTCAGGAGTGGTACCAGCTCCTCTTTGTACATCTGGTAGAATTCAGCTGTGAACCCATCTGGACCCGGGCTTTTTTTGGTTGATATGCTATTAATTGCTGTCTCAACTTCAGCCCTTGTTATTGGTCTATTTGGGGATTCGACTTCTTCCTGGTTTAGGCATGGGAGGGTGCAAGTGTCCAGGTATTTATCCATTTCTTCCAGGTTTACTGTTTTTTGTGCATAGAGTTGTTTGTAGTAATCTCTGATGGTAGTTTGTATTTCTGTGGAATTGGTGGTGATATATCCCTTTTATCGTGTTTTATTGCATCTATTTGATTCTTCTCTCTTTTCTTTTTTTATTGTCTATTTTGTTGATCTTTTCAAAAAACCAGCTCCTGGATTTATTGATTTTTTGAAGGGTTGTTTGTGTCTCTATCTTCCACAGTTCTATTCTGATCTTAGTTATTTCTTGTGTTCTGCTAGCTTTTGAGTTTTTTTGATCTTGCTCCTCTAGCTGTTTCAATTTTGATGATAGGGTGTCAATTTTAGATCTTTCCTTGCTTCTCATCTGGGCATTTATTACTATAAATTTTCCTCTAGACACTGCTTTAAATGTGTCCCAGAGATTCTGGTACATTGTGTCTTCATTCTTGCTGGTTTCGAAGGACATCTTTATTTCTGCCTTCATTTCATTGTTTATCCACTCAACATTCAAGAGCCAGTTGTTCAGTTTCCATGAAGTTGTGAGGTTCTGAGTTAGCTTCTTAATCTGGAGTTCTAATTTGATTGCACTGTAGTCTGACAGACTGTTATGATTTCTGTTCTTTTGCATTTGCTGAGGAGTGATTTACTTCCAATTATGTGGTCAATTTTAGAGTAGGTGTGATGTGGTGCTGAGAAGAATGTATATTCTGTGGATTTGGGGTGCAGAGTTCCATAAAGGTCTATTAGGTTTGCTTGGTCCAGATCTGAGTTCAAGTCCTGGATATCCTTGTTCATTTTCTTCTTGTTCATCTGTCTAATATTGACAGTGAAGTGTTAAAGTCTCCCACTATTATTGTGTGGGAGTCTACGTCTCTTTGCAGGTTGTTAAGAACTTGTTTTATGTATCTGGGTGCTCCTGTATTGGGTGCGTATATATTTAGGATTGTTAGCTCTTCTTTTTGCATTGATCCTTTTACCATTATGTAATGCCCTTGTCTCTTTTGATCTCTGTTGGTTTAAAATCTATTTTATCAGAGACTAAGATTGCAACTCCTGCTTTTTTTGCTCTCCACTTGCTTGGTAAATTTTCCTCCATCCCTTTATTTTGAGCCTATGTGTATCCTTGCACATGAGATGGGTTTCCTGGATACAGCACACCGATAGGTTTTGACTTTTTATCCAATTTGCCAGTCTGTGTCTTTTGATTTGTGCATTTAGCCCATTTACATGTAAGGTTAATATTGTTATGTGTGAATCTGATCCTGCCATTTTGATGCTAGCTGGTTATTTTGCCCATTAGTTGATGCAGCTTCTTCATTGTGTTGACGCTCTTCACTATTTGGTACGTTTTTGAAGTGGCTGGTACCGGTCTTTCTATGTTTACTGCTTCTTTCAGGAGCTCTTGTAAGGCAGGCCTGGTGGTGAGGAAAGTTGCTTGTTCTGAGCAGTTGCTTGTTCGCAAAGGATTTTATTTCTCCTTCACTTATGAAGCTTAGTTTGGCTGGATATGAAATTCCGGGTTGAAAGTTCTTTTCCTTAAGGATGTTGAATATTGTCCCCCACTCTCTTCTGGCTTGCAGGGTTTCTGCCAAGAGATCCACTGTGAGTCTGATGGGCTTCCCTCTGTGGATAACCCGATTTTTCTCTCTGGCTGCCTTTAGCATTTTTTCCTTCATTTTAACCCTGGTGAATCTAACGATTATGTGCCTTGTGGCTGCTTTTCTTGAGGAATATCTTTGTTGTGTTCTCTGTATTTCCTGGACTTGAATATTGGCCTGCCTTACCAGATTGGGGAAGTTCTCCTGGATAATATCCTGAAGAGTGTTTTCCAGATTGGATTCATTCTCTCTGTCACATTCAGGTAAACCTATCAAACGTAGATTAGGTCTTTTCACATAATCCCATATTTCTTGGAGGCTTTGTTCATTTCTTTTTACTCTTTTTTCTCTAATCTTGCCTTCTTGTTTATTTCATTGAGTTGATCTTCAATCTCTGATATCCTTTCTTCTGCTTGATCGATTCAGCTATTGAAACTTGTGTATGCTTCGCAAAGTTCTCGTGTTGTGTTTTTTAGCTCCATCAGGTCATTTATATTCTTCTCTAAGCTGTTTATTCTTGTTAGCATTTTGTCAAACCTTTTTTCAAGGTTCTTAGTTTCTTTGCATTGGGTTAGAACATGTTCTTTTAGCTCAGAGAAGTGTGTTATTACCCACTTACTGAAGCCTGTTTCTGTCAATTCATCAGACTCATTCTCCATCCAGCCTTGTTCCCTTGCTGGTGAGTTGTGATCCCTTGGAGGAGGAGAGGTGTTCTGGTTTTGGGTGTTTTCAACCTTTTTGCACTGGTTCCTTCCCATCTTTGTGGATTTATCTACCTGTGGTCTTTGTGGTTGGTGACTTTCGGATGGAGTCTCTGAGTGGATGTCCTTTTTGTTGATGATGAAGTTATTTCGCTCTGTTTTTTAGTTTTCCTTCTAACAGTCAGGACCCTCTGCTGTAGGGCTGCTGGAGGTCCACTCCAGACCCTGATTGGGTGGGGATCACCTGCAGCAGCTGCAGAACAGTAAGGGTTGCTGCCAGTTTCTTTTTCTGTTATCTTTTTCGCAGAAGGATATCCACCAGACGTCAGCCTGAGTTCTTCTTTGTGAGGTGTCTCAGGGAGCTGCTTGAGGAGACACTCCCTTATAGGAGCTCAAGTGCTGAGCTGTGAGCTCTGTTGTTCCATTCAGAGCTGCTGGGCAGGTAAGTTTAAGTCTGTTGCAGCAGAACTCATAACTGCCTTTTTTCCCATGTGCTCTGTCCTGTGAAGGTGGGGGCTTTATTCATAAGTTCGTGACATACTGCTGCCTTTTTCAGAGATGTCTTGCCCAGTGAGTAGGTAGCCTAGTCACAGTCTGCCAGCAGAGGTGTTGCTGAGCTGCTGTGGGCTCTGCCCAGCTGCTGTGTGAACTTCCTTGTGGTTTTGTTTATAGAGGTATAGTTAGAACTGCCTCAGTAATGGCGGTCTGCCTCAGTAATGGCTGTCTCTGTAATGGCGGACTGCCTCGGTAATGGCGGACTGCCTCGGTAGTGGTGGACTGCCTTGGTAATGGCAGATGCCTCTCCCCCCCCAGAGCAGGACCATCCTGGGTCCAGCTATGCTTGCTGTGAAACTCTCAATCTAGAGCATTTCAGATTGCTGGTCTTTGTGGGGGTGGGACCCGCTGAGCCAGATCACCTGGCTCCCTGTTTCAGCCCCCTTTTTTAAAGTTGAATGGGCAACTCTGTCTCCCTGGCGTTCCAGGTGCCAGGTGAAATGGCCACCCAAATTTGTGTGAGTTTTTGTGCGGAGACCCACCGCGCTGGCTGAAACGGCTGTGCTGGAGACTCGTGGCGCTTTTCTGCCCAGGAATCTCCTGATCTGTGGGCAGTAAAAATTCGTTTGGCAATGTGGTGATCACTCACCCTCTGCATTCTTGCTGGGAACTGCACTCCAGCACTGTTCCTATTCGGCCATCTTGGATCCTCTTCACAATTTTTTAGTATAGATTTTGTTGATTATTATTTCTGGCCACATTAATTTCTATTTTCTTATAGTTATTTCTGTGGTTTAACATTTAACTATTTACTTTTTATATGATATTATGATCTCTTAAGGGAGACCATTCATCTTCATTCCTTGAGGAAAGGACTGTCTTTTATATATCCCATTCAGTGTCTAATATTTGTAAAAATGAATCACTTCTGAGCTTCATACTTATAAATTCGACTGCCTGGTTTCTTAAATGAATCACAAATGCAACAAATCTAAATCTGAATCATCTTTTTGCCCTAAACTTACTCCTTCTGTTTTGGTCTTTGGGTAGTTTGGTAGAAGGGCCTATTTCCCATGTGGGAACCTGGAGCCACCCTTGACCACTACCTTTCCTTTATCCACAGCAAATCAGTCACCAGGTTCTACTGACTTTTTTTTTTCTTTTAGAAAGAGTCTCACTCTGTCGTCCAGGCTGGAGTGTGGTGGTGCAATCTTTGCTCACTGCAACCTCCACCTCCCTGTTTCAAGTAATTCTCATGCCTCAGCCTCCCAAGTAGCTGGGATTACAGTCATACACCATATGTTCAGCTAAGTTTTTTTTTTTAGGGACAAGGTTTTGCTAAGCAGGCCAAGCTGGAGTTAAACTCCTGGCCTCAAGTGATCCACCCACCTTGGCCTCTCAAAGTGCTGGAATTACAGGCGTGAGCCACCACGCCCGGCCATGACTTTATTTTTTGTTTCTTCAACTCTTCTCTTTCCTACCATAGTGCTACAATGCAGGCTTTATCATCTCTCAACTGGATTACTGTCACAGATTTCTAAATGGTATCCTTGATGAATATCTCATTACCCTCAAATCCTCACAGCTATCAGAATTCGCTCTCTCTCGAATGTAAACTCCTGCTTAAAACATTCCATTGGCTTTCTGTGCCTCCTTACCACCTTGGATAAAATCCAAGCTTCTTGCTTATAAGCATCACTACTATTTGTCCCTAGGTCCCTTCCCAACCTTGTTTCATAAATTACAGTTCAGCACCACCTTCTGGTTCCCTGTCAAGCTATTTCCTTTACCTGCAAGGCCTTTCTCTTTGATGCCTACTTAGCCTTTAAGATTCAGGGCAGGCATCACTTCCTCTGGGGAAACCCCCCTTAGCCTTCATATGCTGTGTGTTACCACAAGACAAAAATACTGACTTCCTTATCACTGTGCTTTTCACATGGCATGGTATAATCGTTTCTTTATCTGCTTTCCCTCAACTAGGCTGTAGGTGTCTTAAGAGAGGGGACCATACTTTACTCATCTTTGTAACTAACCGACTCCCAGAATCTTTAACCACAGTTCTTTTCCATGAAATGTGCTGCGCCTACCACAGTCATGCTGTCTAGATTTTACTGCTTTGCTGCTGCTCATTTTATTTACTTACTACATTTTTTTTTTTTTTGGAGATGAAGTCTCGCTTTTGTCACCCAGACTGGAATGCAATGGCATGTTCTCGTCTCACTGTAACCTCCCTCTCCTGGGTTCAAGCCATTATCCTGTCTCAGCCTCCCAATAGCTGGGATTACAGGCATGTGCCCCTATGCCTGGCTAATTTTTTGGTATTCTTAGTGGAGACAGGGTTTATCCATGTTGGTCAGGCTGGTCTCAAACTCCTGATCTCAGGTGAACTGCCCACCTTGGCCTCCCAAAGTGCTGAGATTACAAGCATGAGCCACTGCACCCAGCCCCATCTACTATGTTTCTTAAAATGGTTATTGTACAACCAGTTTTCCACCGTTAATTTATGACTCAGCTTTCTTGTAGGTACATTCTTGCTTTCTTTCTTACCACATTACATTTTCCTAGTTCTTTAAAAAACTGATTATTCCATCTTTCTCCTTTACAGATTCTTCGTTCTTGTCCTACCCTCCAACTAGTAACATTACCAGCAGTTCTTTCCTTAGCTTTCTCTTTCCTTCTCTACTTTTCTTCAGTGGTCTTGCCTCAGAGCTTCAACCTCACTTCTATGCAGACAGCTCCTTATAACCTACCCCTTCTTCCTCATGCTGTAACCCTCATTTCCAATTGCCTACTAGAAAATTATAAGTAACTGCAGGGCACCTCAAATACAACACATATTATATGACCAAAGCCATTATCCTTTTTTCTTAACATCCCCAGAATCATTCCATCCTAAACTTCCCACTTCTCCATTTATTGCTCCTTTCCAGTTCCACTGCTACTATGCCCCAGATTCTGTTATCTTGTCTCTCATAGACTACTATAACTGGCCTTACTGCCCCTAGTTCCTTATTACTGAATCCTACTGCAATAATTTACTTACATCATAGCCTTTGCTCAAAACAAACAATCAAAATCCTTTCGATAACCTATAACTATAATACAAGTTCAAATTCTCTGGCCTTACATTCAAAGACCCATTTAATATGACTTTAGGGTAAAAATAAATAAATGGCAGCTTTAAACCATATTTATGGTATTACTTCTCACTATTCCTTTACAGATCTTCCATACAAAGGTAAAACTCATTAGTCCTTATTTTCTCTTTCTGTTTTTCCTCTCTTTAAAGCCATTCTCTTTACCTGGAATGCTAACTCTCTAATCTGCCTATGAAATTCTACTCAAAATCTTCAATGTCCACATCAGATATCATGTAACCTATTAAATATTCTCTCCACAGTGGACAGATGAAGCCCTCTGTCCTCTGAAATCTCCTTAGTTCTTTTGTGTCTCTTCAATACTTACCAAATACTGTTTTTTTGTTGTTGTTGTTGTTGTTTTTTTAACTGTAGTTATTTGAGTCTACGTCTCTTTCTCCTCTTGGCATTTAGACTCCTTGAGGGCAGAGGCCACGTCTAGTTCATTCTATAACTCTCTGCCCTATCCCAACCCCAATATGTAATTAGAGCAGCACAGAGGCCATTCATATATCAAACAAATGTGAATTAAGTGGGGAAGAAGAAAACAAAAGTGGAAATAGCCATGATCTAACAAAAATGGTTATACCTACCTATGTGCAAAGAAAAGTAGAAGTTTGTGGGGTTGTGACAAACATAAGTATTAGTAGGAGGGTGAACTGCTAAAAGGAAATTGAAGATAATTGTCAATAATTCCAAATCTGGAGGAGATCCAAGGACTTCTGCTATAATTTTCACAAATGATCTACAAACCTCTCGTGGCATGGATATGAGGTGCCCCTCTTTGTGTTCCTGAAAAAATAAAAATCAAACTCTCTTTAGATTTAAAGAATTGCCAACTTAACTAAGATTCTTCATTTAGGCACAATATTCTTTTTAAGATAGAATTCTGTTGGTTTACAACTCTACTCTGACCATATTTACCATTACAATAATAACTCTTAAATTGAGTTGTTATTTCCTAATTCAAGCAATCTTGTTATTAAAAATTCATTAACACGGAAGACAACTTAATTCTAGCCCATTTATCTTAATTAACTGAGGCAAAGATATAGTACAACTCTCACAAGCATGGACTCAAAAGCCAAACTGCCTAGTTTTGCATTCTGGCTTCTCTACTCACAGCCGTGTGATCTTAGGTATATTATTTAACACCTGCATGTGTCACTTTCTTTGTCTATGTGAGTAATACTAGTGCTACTTTATAGGGTTGTTATAAGGACTAAATAACATAAACTCTTAGAATAGTGCCTTGCATATTGGTAAGCCCCATATAAATGTTAGTGATAAACTATAATCACTACTATTACTGCTACTACTACCTTTTCTTCTTCTTTTAGTACTACTACTATTAGTCATGGTAGTATGGGATTAAGACAGAAAACTTTTGATAGACAAAACTCCTTACAATAATACAATACACTCCAGTTTATGAAGCCCTTTTTCACAACAGTTCTATGAGAGGTTTTAGCCCTCATTTCTAGAAAATGAGGCTCAAAGTGGTTATTTGAGTAGTGTAAACCACACATAAAATATGTGGGTAGTACAACTGTAACTCAAGCTCAGGCCTCTGAGCTCTTTCTATTGCATCATTTACTGTCTGGAATAATAAGACTTGTCAGAATGCCAAGCAATTACTAAAAATAAAGCTGTATATAAATAAATTGTTTATATCCTCCAATTCTACCTCCCCAGTGGGTAGCAGCTGGCCTCCAGATTAAGGGTATGGGAGGCAAACTTCCTCATCTTCCCTCTTCCTATGTCCAAATATATATCTCTACATCCACTCTTCTTCATTTACTCTTGTGTACTGCTGAATTGGAATACTTAAAATGTAGATGTTAATTTTGAAACAGTTTAGTTTAACTACCTCAGATTTAAGAAGAGAACACTGAGTCTACAGAAGAAAACACAAAACCCCTTTGCCAAGATCTCATAGCTGTCAAGTGGCCAAGCTAAGACAGGAACATAGATCTCCTGACTTCCAGTTCAGAACTATTTCTGCTACAACCATCTGCATTTCTTTTAAAGCATACTCCATATATCTTCTTAACTTTCTTGGTTGCAGCATCAGTGATCCATTCCTAAGTCCAGCCCAGGTTGCTTCTGTCTTGCCATCTCCGCTGACTCTTTATCAATAGTCACTGGTTATTATTTTTTTAATCCCTTAACTTCACCTTATGTGAACATTCTGTTTCTGTCTTTGCATTTGCTGCTGGACTTTTTAATAATCATTTATTCTCACTGCCTTTAATGATCCACCACACATGCTGTCCAAAGTCCCTGAAATCTGGCTCTTGCCTTATCCATGCTATTAAAATCTTGTAAGTTACTAAGAATTTCTGAGTCAATGGCCCCTTTATCTGTCTACATTTTCTCCGAACTTTCTAATCATTTGGTTCAAGGTATCACCTCCTTCTGTACATGTTCTTCTCCTTCTGCCCACCTCTGGCTTTCACTTTACTGAGTTTCCTCTTGGTTTTTCAATTACTCTTTCTATCTCTCTTTCAATAGCCCCTTTTTTTGTTTCACATACTGAAAATGGTTATCTCCTGAGGTATAAACCTCAGCCCTCTGATTCTCTCATTACATTTCTCTATCTTGGAGTGCTTATCCATCCTCGTGGCTTCACTACTACCAGTTCACTGTTCCTGAATGTCCTGCTGTAATCTCAAATGTAAACTATATAAACTACAAAACTTGCAAGGTTGCTTCTTTTTTTCTGATAAAACTATTATTTTTCTGGTTTCCCAGCTTGAAATTTAGTGTTATAATTGACTCCTTCTGAAGCTCCATTTAAACAGAATCAAGTCCTACGTGTTCTATCTTTATAATCTCTCTCGTATTTACTCCCTACCTAAATGCTTCTACTTTTATCACCAGGGCTCAGGTTCTTTATACTGTACTCACGAACTAATGTAACTGCCTTATATCCAATATACTACCAATTTATTAATCTTCCTGAAATGCATAAAAACTGTGAGATCCCTTAAAGGCAAAGGCTAAGTTCATTTATTTATAAACTTCCCACAATACCTGACATAAAGCTATGTTTAATAAATAGCTGTTAATTTGATAAGTGGGCTCTTTGAACAAACAAGGGTAAAGAACTACACATTTCAGAAAATTGTACCTAGATTTTTCTAGCATTTTTGTAAATAAGACAAACGTGAAAATGTATATGGAAATCTCCAAGTTTATGTGTCACTTTTCTGACATGCAAAGACTAAATATCATATTGTCATATGAACTTAATGAAAATTGGCCAATACATTTCAAAATGGATATGCAAAGGAACACATTTAGAGGAAAACTGATGTATAAATGATACATAAAACAGTAAACAAGGGGCCTGAAAGATCAATCAACATATTGTATTCCCTACAACAATAGTCTAATTTACCACAGGGGCCAACAAAGGCAATAAAATATTTTTGTGTTTTTGGAATTCATTCATTTAACAAATATTTATCAGATGCCCAGGTGTGTCAAGTACTGACATTACAGTATGATAAAAAACAAACAAACCGCATCCTTGCTTTCAGGAGGCTTACAGAGGGAAGTAAACCATAAGTTCATAAATAACTAATAAACTGTATGTACATAAAGTGAGAGTAAGTGTATAGAGGGAAAATGACTAATTTATATGGAAAGGGAAGGGATTTCTCAGGAATTAAGTCTTAAGTTGCCATGTGGAGAATAAGTAGGAGTTAGCCAGATGAAAAGAATGAGATCAATAATTGTTAAAGCAAAAAGAATACCATGTACTCTGAGACAGAAAAAGTATTACTTGTTTAAGGAAGGGAAAGAAATCCAGGGAGGCTGAGTACCATAAGATGAAGCTAGAATGGTAGCCAGATCATATAAGCCTTCTCAGATTAACATTTCTTATAGATGTTGTCACAGATTTTGAATTTTAACCCAACTACAATGAAAAGCCCTTAGTGCCACTGAAGCAAAGGCACTCAAAATAGAAAATATTACTGATCTCATGGAATATCTGTCCTTATCTAACTTGACAAAGTTCTAATAGATGCATCAGACATTAAACTTGGAAAACTGTCTAATATACCAACCAAGCAGATATTTATCAATGTCTTTTATCTGCTTGCTTGGTATATTAGATGATATTGATAAAGGCAGAAAAAAAAAATTGGCCACAGCACAGACATTACAATGTAACTGATAAAATCAGTGTCACTTTTTAATATTTTTGGATACACTTTAAAATGCTAATTCTAGCATATAAAATAGACTCTTAGCAAGTTTATACTCATTAAAGCAATACATACTTATAAATTTTTATTTAAGGAATATGGAACAAGTTAATTAACTGTTCTTGCTGTTCAAGGCACTACAAAACTATTATTTTATCCTAACATAAAGAAACATCTAACAAATTTAGTAACTGTTCTTTTGTAATGAGTTAGGAATTATGACACAGTGTGATGATCAAGCTGTAAGATGCAGGAGTTGAAAAACTCCCATATTATTTGTTGAAAGAAGAGAACCTGGAGAGAAGAGAAGACGGAAAAAAGAAAAGAAGAAGAAAAGAAAAAAGTCCCACTGAAAGTGCCACAAAAATTTGATATTCATAGTATTATTAAACAACTGTGGAAAATATCTCCAAAAGTAAAGTTACATGAAAAGTACCTGCAAAACCTGACAAGTTAGTAGAAAGTGATGAACCACTTGAGCTTTCAATAACTGCTTAATATTAAACATCTGCTGGTGGTGATCTGCTCTGATGAGGACTTCTAGAGCTGCTAGCAAAGTTTCCCAAACACCTTGCTGAGGAGATAAACACACACCAACAGGCACACAGTTACTGAAAGATATGCAGGCATGCTTTTTGGAAGACACACAACATAACAATTTAACATTGTGTATATATTCAGCATCAAAGATTATATTAGTCTGCAAAAAGCCAATGTTAAAATTCATTCCCCATTATTTTTTGTTGTCAATAGGCTATTTCTAAATAGCTATGTTGAATGCAATATTGTATTAGGTGCTTTCCTACATTACCCTTTCTGTGGTATTAAATGATATATATGTATTTTCAAAAGATGAATTATCAAGAAGGATTATTCAAATTAGAGAAGCATACACCTTACCAACATTATTATTAAATAATTTATGTTCAGAGGCTGTTGTTAAAAATGTATAAATTTCAATACCATCTGCATATGCAGCATTTAACCAAATAATTTTAGAACAAATGAAAAAGTCATGGACAATGTGAAAATTCTGCATTTTTAGATTAATTTACTTTTATGTCCAAATAATAGAATTCTCTGCACTATTACAAACTATGCACTTCAAAGAGTAGTTAGCATCCTTTGACAGTGCCTTAAAATGCTTTTCCCATATTGAATCAATTTTAACTTGTCCACAATACTAGAAAAAAGAGATCTTATTTTGATAACTAATATTGAAAGATAACCTTCCCTTCATCTTATTCTCCTAATTGTCCTTTCAATAAAGCTTTCAACAAAAAGCAAAATTAACTGGCTTGTGTTGCAGATTCTACTATTTCTCCTGCCATTATTTGGCAATAATAAACCAAGAAACTGATAGACTTAATCATACTCTTCTACTCAGGGCCTCTCTATAAGAGAGAGGCAAGATGTTCTAAAAGAAAAAGCCATATGAAAACCGGAAGACAAGGTAGCCAAAGTATGAAAACATGATTCCCATCTGAAAAGTAATACCAAGATAAAATAGTGCCAAAAACAAACAAATAGCAACGACAAAAAAAGAAAAACTGGACTTAGTTTAAAAACAATTAGGTAAGAAAACCTTATTTCAAATCCATGTAAGTAATGTGTGTTTTACCACTTTCAAATTCAATTTAAAAATGTTTCTTTTTAAAATCAAACAACCCCAAATTTGCCTGCTCTTTTGAAGTACTACATAAACTTTGTTCAACTTTGTCCAAGTTAGATTTTCCAATCTGTAACTGAGCACATTTTTTTTTTTTTTTTTTTTTTTTGAGATGGAGTCTTGCTCTGTAGCCCAGGCTGGAGAGCAGTGGCGTGATCTTGGCTCACTGCAACCTCCGCCTCCCACAACCCAGTTCAAGCAATTCTCCTACCTCAGCCTCCCAAGTAGCTGGGATTACAGGCATCAGCCACTATGCCCAGCTAATTTTTGTATTTTTTAGTAAAGATGGGCTTTCACCATCTTGGCCAATTTGGTCTTGAACTCCTGAACTCATGATCTGCCTGCCTTGAACTCCCAATGTGTTGGGATTACAGGCGTAAGCCACCGTGCCTGGCAGAGCACATTCTTTATTATACATTTATACTGCTTTTGATCCAATTTGTTTACATACGCGATCCCTGTAATTATTTGCTTTTTCTCCCTGAAATATTACACATATTTTAATCTATCTTATCTATTTTCTTTTTTTTTTAGATCTGAAAGTAAATATTTATTCAGAATGAGAAAATGAATCACAACAAATTACAAAGTTAAAAAAACTGAAAAGTACCAGGAATACCACAAAATCCAGAAACATGGCAATAGTTGGCTGTTGGACATGCCTTTCAAAATACTTTTCTCTGTTTTTGTGGCTGCATACTCTTTAATTGCCTCTTCATGTGACAAGAATTTTGTAATATAATTTTCTACAGGAAGAACAGAAAACTCTCTAGCATACTTATTTTTATTAAGAATTGATTAGAAGCAGTTTTTTTTGGCCAGGTGTGGGGGCTTACACCTGTAATCCCAGCACTTTGGGAGGCCAAGGTGGGAGGATCGCCGAGAGTAAAAATTTAACATGTATAATCTTCCATTATGTAACATCAATCCATTAGTTTCTAATGGATTTCAGAAGAATGATTAGATAAATATGTAAAAGAATATGCTGGCTGGGGGTGGTGGCTCATGCCTATAATGCCAGCACTTCGGGAAGCCAAGGCAGGCAGATAACTTGAGCTCAGGAATTCAAGACCAGCCTGAGCAACATGGTGAAACCCTGTCTATACCAATAATACAAAAACTTAGCCAGGTACAGTAGTGTACATCTGTGGTTCCAGCTACTTGGGAGGTTGAGGCCAGGAGTATTGAGTGAGCCTGGGGGTGGAGGCTGCAGTGAGCCGAGATCATGCCACTGCACTCCAGCCTGGGTGAAAGAGCAAACTCAATCTCAAAAACAAAACAAAACAAGTATATGCTTCTACTCACAGTAGCTAAAATGTGGAAACAATCCAAGTGTCTCTAAACTGATGAATGGATAAGCAAAATGCAAATATATAGAATGATATATTATTCATTCTTAAAAAGGAAATTTGGACATATACTACAACATAGATGAACCTTGAAGACATGCTAAGTGAAATAAGCTAATCACAAAAGACAAATACTATATGATCCTACTTATATAAGATCCTTAGAGTACTCAAAAGTAGAATGGTGGTTGCCAGGGGCTGGAGGAAGAGGGGGAACAAGGAGTTATTGTTTAAAGGGTACAGAGTTTTGGTTTTACAAAACAAAGAAGATTTACAGAGATGGATGGTGGTGATGGCTGCACAACACTGTAAATGCACTTAATGCCACTAAACGAAAACTTAAAAATGCTTAAGATGGTAAATTTCATGTTATATGTATTTTACCACAATAAAAAATGGAAAAAAAGTACATATTACATGCCTCTGCTTTATTCCATATCTTCCAGTCAAGCAATAGTTCCTCTAACAGCTTAACATCTTGGATTATAGCATTAGACTCCACATCTAACTTAAACTCTCCATTCTCATTCATATAAATAACATCTTCACCACAGCATCCTTCAAGAAGGGTCTATGGAAAATCAGCATTAATATAAGATGCATTAGTAACTGGTTAATCAAAAAGTTCAACAGAAACATTAAGCTTTCAATTTTAGCAATCATTAAATTCAAAGGAAAGCTAGTAAATAATTTAACACTTCACAAAGCATCTTTAACTTGTTTTGTAAAACAATTCTGATAAATAGAAAATCCCAAACTTACAAATATTTTGAGTACTCAGGTTCAAACATGGGGTAAAACAAACAGCATTCAATTTCTATGTTTTAAATTGAATTAATCTGCTATTAGGCTTTAAAACCTTTCAAAAAAGTAGTAAGAATTCATGTCACAAATGCATGGATCTTGCAGTTTAAAAAGGTAGGGGCTGGGGCAAGGGTAGAGCAATCATGTTTTGCCTTAGTACCAGAAGTCTCAGAGAGAAATATTTTCACAGTGTTACCAAATGCTTTCATCTAGAAATGTATTTAAATACATGATGATCGTGTGATCATAATAAAAATGAACACAAATTCCATGACTTTAAAAACTAACTCTGTAGCAGCAGCAGTGCCTAATGGAATGGTATGCCTCTAGGGGCCTAGAGAACTCAGTTCTCTGCCACGAGGGTGGGAGCTAAAGCAAAGATCTCGTCAATCTACGGAATGAGGGGACAGCATGGGAGACATCTATGGTCCACCAAGATCTAAAATTCAACGTGTGGTTTTTTTTTTTACTTTAAAAAAATGCTTTAGAGAAAAATGTAATTATTTAAATGATGAAAAGAACTAGAAGAGTACTCTAGTTTGATTAACTATACACTAATAAGTTTCCTCCATTTTCTTCGAATAACTGAAACACAAAACTATTATTGGAGGACTCTGATGACGAGATGAGTATCACTGCATATGAAACTTTAAGAATAAATTTTATGAAGTCATACCTTCAAAATGTAAAAGCCAACAATGCATTTTTGTTTGATCAACACCTGATAAATCATAGAAAGCCCATTACAATTTTCTAATTCATGTACTCTTTGTTGGTTGTATTTAATTAATGACAGTATAATTCGTAGTGCTAATGCTTGAGTTTCTTCACAGCTACTGAGTTCGACAACCTAAAAAAACAAGGGTGGATAATAGTTTTCTCCTAATTTGCTGAGAGTAAAAATTTAACATGTATAATCTTCCATTATGTAACATCAATCCATTAGTTTCTATGAGGTATTTTTTAATGCTCATACTGTACCTATTTAAGGATTGTGAATAAGCAAAACTGAGAGTAAGGCATAAATTCCATGTTTTATAGTCCCTTATATACACTGTAGTATATAATAATATGAACAACCTTAGAGGTCAGTAGCATTTTACAACTAGTGATCTGAAGTGTCAGCAAAATGCTTTAAGTTTTGGATAAATTAGTAGATAAACAGGCTCTACATTATGTGTTAAGGGAGATAAAAAGAAGTAAAAGACATCATACTTGTTCCCAATGGGGTCTACTGCCCTGTCAAAGAGATAAGATGTATCTATAAAAGCACATGTTCAATAAACTAGGTATTGATGGAATGTATCTCAAAATAATAAAAACTATTTATGACAAACCCACAGCCAATATCATACTGAATGGGCAAGAACTGGAAGCATTCCCTTTGAAAACTGGCACTAGACAAGGATGCCCTCTCTCATCATTCCTATTCAATATAGTATTGGAAGTTCTAGCCAGAGCAATCTGGCAAGAAAAAGAAATAAAGAGTATTCAATTAGGAAAAGAGGAAGTCAAATTATCTCTATTTGCAGACGACATGATTGTATAGTTAGAAGACCCCATTATCTCAGCCCAAAATCTTCTTAAGCTGATAAGCAACTTCAGCAAAGTCTCAGGATACAAAATCAATGTGCAGAAATCATAAGCATTCCTATACACCAATAACAGAGAGCCAAATCATGAGCAAACTCCCATTCACAACTGCTACCAAGAGAATAAAATACCTAGGAATACAACTAACAAAGGATGTAAAGGACCTCTTCAAGGAGAACTACAAACCAATGTTAAGGAAATAAGGGAGGACACAAACAGATGGAAAAATATTCTATGCTCCTGGTTAGGAAGAATCAATATTGTGAAAATGGTCATACTGCCCAAAGTAGTTTATAGATTTAATGCTATCCCCATCAAGCCACCATTGACCTTTTCACAGAACTGGAAAAAACCACTTTAAACTTCATATAGAACCAAAAGAGAGCCCGCATAGCCAAGTCAATTCTAAGCAAAAAGAACAAAGCTGGAGGCATCACACTACCTGACTTCAAACTATACTGGAAGCCTGCAGTAATCAAAACAGCATGGTACTGATACCAAAACAGAGATACAGACCAATGGAACAGAACAGAGACCTCAGAAGTAATACCACATATCTACAACCATCTGATCTTTGACAAACCTGACAAAAACAAGCAATGAGGAAAGGATTTCCTGTTTAATAAATGGTGTTGGGAAAACTGGCTAGCCATGTGCAGAAAGCAGAAACTGGACCCCTTCCTGACACCTTACACTAAAATTAATTCCAGATGGATTAAAGACTTAAACATAAGACCTAACACCATAAAAACCCTAGAAGCAAACCTAGGCAAAACCATTCAGGACATAGGCATAGGCAAAGACTTCATGACTAAAATACCAAAAGCAATGGCAACAAAAGCCAAAATAGACAAATGGGATCTAATTAAACTTCAGAGTTTCTTCATAGCAAAAGAAACAATCATCAGAGTGAACCAGCAACCAACAGAATGGGAAAAATTTTTGCAATCTACCCATCTGACAAAGGGCTAATACCCAGAATCTACAGAGAACTAAAGCAGATTTATAAGAAAAAAACAAACCCATTCATACTGGCAAAAATGTATGAACAGACATATTTCAAAAGAAGACATTTATGAGGCCAACAAACATGAAAAAATGCTCATCATCACTGGTCATTAGAGAAATGCAAATCAAAACCACATTGAGATACCATTTCATGCCAGTTAGAATGGTGATCATTAAAAAATCTGGAGACAACAGATGCTGGAGAGGATGTGGAAAAATAGGAACACTTTCACGCTGTTGGTGGGAGTGTAAATTAGTTCAACCATTGTGGAAGACAGTGTGGCGATTCCTCAAGGGTCTAGAAATAGAAATTCCATTTGACCCAGCAATCCCATTACTGGGTATATACCCAAAGGATTATAAATAGCTATATTACAAAGACACGTGCACACATATGTTCACTGTGGCACTGTTTACAATAGCAAAGACCTGGAACAAACCCAAATGCCCATCAATGATAGACTGGGCAAAAAAAAATGTGGCACATATACACCATGGAATACCATGCAGCCATAAAAAAGGACAAGTTCATGACCTTTGTAGGGACATGGATGAATCTGCAAACCATCATTCTCAGCAAACTGACGCAAGAACAGAAAACCAAACACCCCATGTCCTCACTCATAGGAGGGTGTTGAACAATAAGAACACATGGGCACAGGGAGGGGAATGTTACACACTAGGGTCTGTTGGAGGTTGGGGGGCTAGGGGAGGCACAGCAGGGGGTAGGGAGGTTGGGGAGGGATAACATTGGGAGAAATGCCTGATGTAGGTAACGGGGGGGGATGCAAACCACCATAGCAGGTGTGTACCTATGCAACAATCCTGCAACATCTGCACATGTACCCCAGAACTTAAAAGTGCAATTAAAAAAAATTAAAAACAATAAATAAAAGCACATGTTGTACCTTGTACTTCAATTTACTTCAACCAACACTTTTCACAACTACTATACACATTAAGAAACACACACTTATTATCATGCAAAAGGGCAAAGAAGTATGAGACAATAGGTATGCCAGGAGAGCACAGAAACCATTCTGACCCCTCTCTGCTTGGTTTAGGGGAAGGGTACACAGACAGAAGATGGCCTAGGAAGAGAGCCAAATCCTGGAAAGCAGGAATAAAGGGGTGGCTGGGGCCAGGGCACAGCCAGGGGAAGGGTAAAGGCCTAAACTGGAAGTTCATAGTTCATCTAGGAAGCTACAGCTTGCCTTTTTGGTAGAGACCAGGCTCACAAGGCAGGCTATGCATATAAGGATTTTAAGGACACTGAGTTTTATTTTTGTATGGGAGGAGGAAGGATACTGAACAAAGTATCTAAGTTTTTGACGCAGAAACATACTTTGAAAGTCTTATTGGCAAGATACTAAACATATGAAGATATAAATGTAACAATTTCCTTTAAGATCCAATCTCTATGTAACAATAACAAAATTATATTCAATACCTTGATGAAAAATAAGAAAACAAGGATATACATTTTGAAACTATACAATGGCAGAAAATATCACAGAATATTGGTGAGGAATTAAAGGGCTTTTAATTTTAAAACACTAGGAGATAATCTATTCAACTAGACACTAGATGCAAAAAAATCGAAAAAGGAAGAGGTAGAGAAGAAAAGACAGATTAGAGCATGGTGGATCAAATGCTAACAAGGTAAGAACCCTAACAACAACAAATGCTGATATGCTTCTTATTGCAAAATTAATCAAAGACGCTTCCATTAAAGAAAGCTAGATAAGGAGACAATGCAAACTTGGTAATGTTGCAGAAGTTATACATAGGGATAAAATGAAGATGGCATTCCAAGGATGAAGAAAGATCAAAGCTGCTTTAATTAAACAGGAATATGGACCCAGAGGAAGTAGAAATGATTTTTACCAAAGTGAGACTATTTGTACTCCCTAATATAGGGTTAAGCAATCCCTGAAATAGTCAATAATTACTGACTGCCTACTCTGCATCAGGACAGATAACTAAATGATTTATTCTAAAATGGTACTTACGGCCTGAGTCAAACTCTTTATATTTCTCCTTTTTGAAACAACTCCAAATCCAAAAAATTAAAGTTTTTTTTAAAAAACTTATTTGTTGACCCTTAGTTTTTTTCTATGCATTGGAAACATTTAAGGAATAAAAGCTTAAATTTTATTTGAGATGGAGTCTCACTCTTGTTGCTCAGGCTGGAGTGCAGTGGCGTGATATAGGCTCACTGCAACCTCTGCCTCCTGGGTTCAAGCAATTCTGCCTCAGCCTCCCAAGTAGCTGGGTCTACAGGTGCATTCCATCACGTCTGGCTAGTGTTTTATATTTTTAGTAAAGACGGGGTTTCACCATGTTAGCCAGGATGGTCTTGATCTCCTGACCTTACGATCTGCCCGCCTCAGCCTCCCAAAGTGCTGGGACTACAGGCGTAAGCCACCATGCCCGGCCCATAAAAATTTTAAAAGTATACTTCTTTCATATTACTACTATGGCATGCACTTTTCTTCCCAAAGGCATTTTAAAGTCTTGTATATTTAACATTTAATTGTCCTAATAACATTTTTGGTTATTAGAAAACTTCTAAAATATTCATAAATTAGAAGAAACCTCAACCATCTATGGCAGAAAGTTTAATAACATCTTTAATATGTAATTTTTTAATCTTAAAAGTTTAATATAGTTGAGTATCGCTTTTTTGTATGGTCCAAAAGAAATCCTTTAATTTATCAATAATAAATAAGTCATTTCTCTTTAGACAAAACTATAATCAGTGATTCTTACCCTAGCAAAGAGAAAAACAAATATACCAGTTCCACCAATTTCGTGCAGAATGCCTTGAATAGTTTTATATTCAGTAGGCTGGAGATTCTTTAGATGATGAGGTTCTAATAAGATGCTTTGAACTTCTTTTGAGCTGAAGGGTCTTTGAGAGAGTTGAGTTTTCATTTGACCTTTAAGTCTAATCACTGGCTCATAGATAGTATACTGAGCAGGACAGTAAGTTGTATAAACAATTGAAAGACTTTCCTGAAAACACAAATATTTTCATTCAGTAATGACACAAAGTTTGAATGTAAGCTATCAACTAGCAAGTAAGTATTTCAAAGTGAAAACACATCCAACTGATCCTTTTCTTTGTTTAAAAAACAGCTACTACACTAAACACAGATAAACATTAGAAGCAAGGCTGTTTCCTACAAAGCAAATGATCAGTGATTTATTTAGCAGTGATCAACTGTATAAACCACATCAAGGCTGAGGATTCCAACTTTGTTCAGTTTAGAATAAATATTAAATTATACTATTACTACTTAATATTAAATTGTATTATTGCATACCAGGCACTGATCGAAGCACTTAAAAATATCGGGAACTCTGGGTCAGGTCAATTTATTTGAAATTTTTGCTCTGCATTTGCTCATGGGCTGACTACTCATTTAAAATCAAATTGAAACTAGATCTTTCTTACTACTAGAATACAATTCTAGATTGTCAACTGTCAGCACACCTAACTAAAATAAAATAGAACTGCAAATATTTCTACAAGGCAAACGACAGTCTCCATGAGCGTGGGGCTCCCTGTCAAGACTCTCTAAACTATTTTTAAAATTAAAGTTAATTTTAAATGCAGAATGTAATTTTTTTTTAGAGACAGGGTCTCGCTCTGGCACCCAGGCTGGAGTGCAGTGGCGTGACCATAGCTCACTGTAGCCTTGAACTCCTAGGCTCAAGGGATCCTCCCACCTCAGCCTCCCAAGCAGCTAGGACTACAGGCAGGTGCCACTACACTCAATTAATTTTTTTTTTTTTTTTTTTTTTGGTAGAGACTTGGTCTTGTTGTGTTGCCCAGGCTAGTCTCAAACCCCTGGCTTCAAGTGATCCTCCTGCCTGTGCCTCTCAGAGCACTGGGATTATAGGCATGAACCTTGGTGTCCAGCCCATAATGTATTTTAATAAGGTGGTGTAGTGGTAGCAGCTGCCAAGCCCAGGCTCAGAGAAATCATAGATTCAGTGTCTTCTCTCAGAACTGGATGGGGGCCTTGTGCTTTGATGATGATGATGACGACGATGACTTTTTTTTTTCTGAGACGGAGTCTCGCTCTGTCACCCAGGCTGGAGTGTAGTGGCGCAATTTCAGCTCACTGCAACCTCAGCCTCCCGGGTTCAAGCAATTCTCCTGCTTCAGCCTCCTAAGTAGCTGGGATTACAGGTGTGTACCACCACACCTGGCTAATTTTTATATTTTTAGTAGAGATGGGGTTTCACCATGTTGGCCAGGCTGGTCTCAAACTGGCTAGTCTTGAACTTCTGACCTCCTTGGCCTCCCAAAGTGCTGGAGTTACAAGTATGAGTCACTGTGCCCAGTTGAGGGTACCACTTCTGCCTGACCATTCTTTCATGAACTTATAACTCCCAAATTACTAAATCGGGCTTAAAGAATTTACTCTCTAAAAATAGCTTTTACATAAAACCCTCAGAATTTTCATTCATGATAATTTGTTGAGTTTTGTAACTTATATGACCTATATCGTGTTCAGGAAAAAATAAAAGGATTAAGGAAATTTTTCTATGAAAACAAATGGATTAACCAAAAACTAGAGAGTTAAAGTTATTACTTGAACAAACATTTGTGTGAGCTCCTCGGCTTTCCTAAAGCAGAGGTTCTCAAAGTGTTATTATCCCCCACCAGCCTCAGCTTCACCTAGGAACTTATTAAAAATGTAAATTCCAGGGTCACACTTCAGACCTACTGAATCAGAAGCTCTGGCCCAGCAGTCTACTATTTTTATAAGCTCTCTGGATCATTCTGGTGCACACTCAGGTTTGAAGAACCATTTCCCTAAAGGATGTTTTCTTAATGGTGTGACATTTAGGATGGGACCAGTCTTTGTTGTAAATAGTGTTCACGTACTGCGGAACATTTAGCATCCCTGGCCCCTACTACCCAGTAATTACTGACAACCAAACCTCCTTCCCCGCAACTCAACAACAACAACAACAACAACACATTTCAAAACAGTAGTCTCTTTAAGGAATATCTGTACTTCTCATAAGAAGCAAGAGAAGGAGGAACCCAGTTTCATGGCCAGATCTAAAATATTTTAGCAGATTTTCTAAGACTATGAAGGCTCAGTTTTCTAGTTGCTATAATGAAAAATCCTCACCACTAGCTCCTAAACTGTACACTGGTAGAACAAAATATTAGAAAATATATTAAAAAAAAGCAATAGAGAGTCTCATAGAAGCAGAATTAGCAATACTTTGAAAGCAAAACTCCTATTTGTACTGATATTAAAGACTAAGTTTTTTAGGCTGGACATGGTGGCTCATGCCTATAATCTCAGCATTTGGGAGGCTGAGATGGGAGGATCTTTTGAGGCCAGGGGTTTGAGACCAAAAGATCTGGACAACATAGTGAGATTTCATCTCTACAAAAATGTAAAATTAGCCAGGTGTGGTGGTACATGCCTGTAGACCCGGCCACTTGGGAGGCTGGGGTGGGAGGATCATTTGAGCCTAGGAGTTCAAGGCTGCAGTGAGCTATGATCACACCAATGTACCCAAGTCAGGGTGACAGAGTGAAACACTGTCTCTTAAAAAAAATAAAATAAAAAAGAATAAGTTTTCTAAAACCTGAATATATGTAACTAAAACTAACATTATAAATGGATATTATTATTTATTTATAAGTATGGAAAGAAAATATAATGAGCAACATTTTTTAAGAGTATGTCAAACTAACAAGTGTTATTTTCACTGTATCATAAACAATTTTCCTGAATAATTAGTAAGTATAAAATAAACTGATAAACTTTTTATAGAAATATAATTTCAAAGAAAAGATATAAATATAAAACCTGAAACAAATTTTGAAAGGAAGTCAAAGTGTTTCAATTTTTTTCAGAAAAAAACATAATTCTAAGAAAAGGGAATGTAAGGAACCACATGAAAAACTTTAGAAATCTAATTTATAACTATACTATTCAATAAATATACCTAAATACAGTTACTATAAAATTAAAACTTAGAAAGTTAAAACTTACAATTAAGAGACCAATATCCACATCTTTCTTGGTCATAAAAAGTTCTCTGATTTGTTCACATCGTAAAATTTCTTTATTAATATATTTGGAGTAGTCATTCACTGGCTTGCCATACTTACATGGCATTATGGATGTATGGTTGGGTCCACAAGCATACAGATAAAAGGCCTCTTGTGAACCAACCTTAGCTCCTGAATAACAGAAAAATAAAGTTAGTTATTTAAAACACTCTAACCAGAATTTTTCATAAAAAGCAAGAAACCAGGAGTCATTTTTTTAGCCAGATTCTTTCAGTTGTTCACTATATTTTATAAAATTGATAAAACCTCAATTTCCAAATTTGTGTAATGAGAAAGTAACCTATGCCAACTATGATGGGAGATGGATTAATATGTATAAAGTTAATTGTGAAGCTCTTAATTAAATCATAAAATTTCCATTTGCTCCTGAGCCAGAAACCAGGTTTTCTGTTTTATTTACTAATTCCACTTCTAACTAAACTTGAATCAACATCTTTATTCCTTCCTATTTAGGCAATAAACATTGTCTGAATGCTATTATGTGTCAGGTTTAAGGACATGTTTTTCAAAATTATATATTTCATTTTTCCCTAAAATTTGATATTTGTATAAGATATAATAAAATTATAAATAAAAGAGACAACAGAGATAAGTTTACTAGTCATGATACTACATTATCCAGTATTAAAAAAACCGCTAATTTAATATAGGCTTCTCTTTTTTGAGGGTGGAGAAAATACATTTTTATATTAAATTATCAATTGTAAGACACAACTAGATTACAAAAATGTTAAAATATTTAAAAAGTGTACCTTAGAATCTTGGAAATATAGTACTTATTAAACAAAGGTAAAGGAACAGAGATGGATATTTTAGCCAGCTTACTCAGTTTAATACTTGTTAGCTGAGGAAAAAAATTGGAACTATTTCAAAGGAAAAAAATCTCACTCTGTCGCCCAGGCTAAAGTGCAGTGGTGCAATCACAGCTCACTCACCATTGAAGAGAAGCAAATTTCCCAGGTCCCATTTTCCAGCCAACTGCAAAAACTCTTCTTGGGATGATAAACAATGGCCAATCATGCAAAATGTTTTATTGCTATCAGATGACAAACTTGTTTTTCTTGGAAGCATAAAATCCAAAGTAACATCAGGCTTCCTACATTAAAAACAAAGTTAAAGCAATGACTTTAGGAAGTACTAGTACTAAGTATTTTTAAAGTATGAATATTTAAAATTGGGAAATTCTTGAACAATTTTCTTGGTTCCTTATCGACTGGCAGTGGGGAGAGAGAGGAGGGCTAATTCTGTTTGTCTCTTCGTCAAAGGTTCTGCAGAAAGATGGGAGCTGAATGGAGATACCTAATGATCCCACAACAGGCCATGGGAAATGTGACGAGACATTTGCTGCAAGTTTTCTTTGCCATTAGACTTCTGCATATGCACCTTCCTGGTTTACAGATACAAACCAACCACCTCCTCTTAATTTTGCCAAGAAGTCTCCTATCTTGACAAACAATTCCAAAAATTGGAATCCATGACATTCAAAAATGTTATGTCATCTATGAGGCGTTTGGCGACTAATCACAAAAAGAATGTAACTTCTTCAAAATTTCCTTGTCTAGCTAGTAAAATACCATTGCTTTTTGCATTTTCTGTTTTCTTAATGCTAAGTGATTACAGAGCTTTTGATTAGTCTCTTTTGCTTCATGGATAAAGGTGACAGGAATGCTTACAAAAGACAGAGTACTGGCAAGGCAAGGTCTTCTCACAGAAAGACACACAAAGCAGGGAGAACTTCATCAACTAGTGAAACCACAGAGCTCTACCCCTAGTTTAGGAATGTTTTAAACTCCATTTTTAGATAATAAGGGTAATCTATAAAGGCAAAATCTCAATAAAATGTGTAAGATGAAGACAGGATAAGCTAACATGGGTAGCTCTTAATGAGAAACTCAATTTTGTATATATTTATTTTAAAAGTTTTATCTAAGCCTGTTTCACACAGAACATATAAACCTAACTATTTTTATGTCTTTTTTTTTTAAATAAAGGAAAGATGTGAGATACCTTCAATGACATACTTCGTGACCAAATAAATGGCTGTGACTGAAACTCTATCGCCACCTAGTGGCACTATGACTTAAAATAGTTTTAAATTTTTCATTTTAAAAAACAGTTTTTCAATGAGAACATATGGACACAGGGAGGGGAACATCATACACCAGGGCCTGTCGGGGGTGGGGGGCAAAGGGAGGGAGAACATTAGGACAAATACCTAATGCATGTGGGCTTAAAACCTAGATGACGGGCTGATAGGTGCAGCAAACCACCATGGTACATGTATACCTATGCAACAAACCTGCACGTTCTGCACATGTATCCCAGAACTAAAGTAAAATAAAAATATAAAAACAAAAATAAAATAGTGTTTTTAAGGGTGAAGGAAAACCTATTGAAGGATGAATGCAAAATGAATTAAACAAATATTAAGTATCTACTGTGTGCCACATATTTCTGCCATATTTGTAAGCTGTTAATAACAACTAACAGAAAGTATTAAGTCATTTTCAGTATCATTATCTTATTTTAAAAGACCTCTTCAAATGTATTCTTTTGGAAATTATTCTTTTTTTTTAAATCGAGAGAGGGTCTCACTGAAGTATATAGGTGCAACCATGGTTCACTGTAACCTTGACTTACTGGGCTCAGGTGATCCTCCTGCCTCAGCCTCCCAAGTAGCTGAGACTACAGTTATGCACCACCACACCTAGCTAATTTTTTTTTATTTTTAGTAGAGACAGGGTTTTGCCATGTTGCCCAGGCTGGTCTTGAATTGCCAGGCTCAAGCAATCCTCCTGCGTTGGCCTCTCAAAGTGCTGGGATTACAGGCATGAAACATCATGCCTGGCCTAGAAATTATTCTATAGCTCATAAGATGATGAAGATATTATAGCACAAAGTTTAAATCAACAGAATAAAATATTTGTCCTTGGTCACTTGTTCTGTTAACCAATGAAATTAACTTGTGCCAAATGGCAAACAATTCTCTCAAAGGAATGTAGACATAAGTGGTTGGGTGAAACAACAGAGTGGTGTGTGAATCAAGTGACCATGTTTACTAATTTCAGACTGTCTACAATAAAAATCTAATCTATCATTCTGAACATATCTAATAATTAGTTTATGGTTCCTGTACCTGTCAGTTGACATGATTCAGAAAAAGGCTGAAGGGGCAGTAAAGCACAGGGGTTTTAAGCATGGGCCCTCTCTAGGGTCAGAATCCAGGTTAAACTTTCAGCTCTACACCTCACCTGTGGCATGAGTTTGGGCAAGTCACTCCAGGTTTCAGTTGCCTCAAATGTAAAATTGGTATAATAATATACCTACTTCATAGTATTGTTCGGAGGATTAAATTAGGTAATCTGTATCAAGTGCCTAATACAGTGCCTGGCACACATTGAAAGCTCAAGAAATTAAGAGTGTCTAGGAGGAGAAAGGGCGTCTCTTTACTTATATCTCCAGGCCCAGCTCCCTCTGATTTAACTATAGGTTCTGGAAACAAATTTGCTGATTGGCTTCAGCTGCCATTCAGGCTTAGGTAGGTATGAAAACAGGGTGATGTTCTTGACAGAGAACATCACAGACAGTATTCTATTTGGAATAGAGAAATTAGGCTTCAATTATGTATTTTTACTTTTTTTAAAAAAATGAATACAACAAAACTGAACTCTTGATTTTACTTCCAAAGTTTGTTCTTGCCTGTGGCAGACACCATGGACTGTAAAGCAATCCATAAGCCCCTGCTCCCTGCCTCCCTCTATTATTGAGGCTGGACAGCTGTAAGCAATCAATTGCTGCAGTCTCTTGCAGTAATTCCCCATCCTCCACTCGAATCTTCCTCCTCCCACCTGCAAAGGGCACCATTTCCTCCTTCAGGTCTCAGCTTTAATACCCTGTTCTTAGAAAGGCCTTCCCTGATCCACCCATCATAAGTGTGAAACTTGGCATTTTCTGTCTCAGGGTTTTAAAGCACGGGCTTCACAGTTTTTGTCATCTTTTGTAAATATTCATCTAATTATGTTTGCTTGTTGTCTGATTCCTCATCACACTGTGAATTCCAAGAAGGCAGGGAATGTGTCTATCTTTTTTACCACTGTCCCCCCAGGTCTAATTAATATGTCAAGTGCTCAAAACACTTGAGCATGTCATCAAATCAATAAATGTGATGAATGAACAAATGAATGAATAAAAATAGGTTGATCTGTGTTAAGGGTATATGTTATTTCCATAGTCTAATCTACTTTGAGGGATTTTTGAGAGAATTAGATGATGTATATAAAGCACCTAGCAAAAGGTCTGCAACATGGTAAGTATGCAATATATTATGTTCCCTTTGATTAAATCTAGACTTCTCAGCTTGGCATCCAAAGCCTGTTAAGTAGTTTCACCATGTCTATTCATTTTTATTTCTTATTATTCAACATAAACTCATTCAACCAGCTTAATCCTCTCTCACGCTACATTACAGTTTCGAATTCTCTATCGTCTTTCATGCTACTTCATTCAATACAATACTTCCCAATGCTTACAAATCGAAGATACCTTATAGTTCATTCAGGCTAAAATTTTACATTAATATATTCCACAAGATGTTTCTTGTTAACTTGGGCCCACAATTCTCCTATGTGGTATAAATCAAACAGTACTCTCCCTGAATCTTTCACTTGGTATATTTCTAGGACTCTATCTGCATCTGTCTCCTGATACATAGGCTAGTCAGTCTAATTTCTTTTGAAAGCCCAATTTAATTTAGATATTAGCCTTATTAGCTACTTAATTTAAATGATTATCATGGATTCAGTTTTATAATATATGGGCTTGAGGGATTAAATTACAGATTCTGTTCTTTGATATATAATTATACATAAATGTCTAAATGTCTAGTTATCTGCATGCTCCCTAAACCCAAATATTAATTTTCAAGTTACTTCTACAGGAAGCTTATTTTCTATGAAAATGACCAATAGGAAAAAAAGAAGTCCAACTCTGGCAGATTCCTAAGTTAAAGTATAGTAAAAATTACCTAGAATTTTCTGTAACTAAAATTAATATGCATTTTCTCAAAATGCTTTTTACCTCTGTCCAGAGACCCATATGGAGATTTTCCCATGAATCTTCTTTTTCCCTTGGGGCTGCTGTAAGTAGGTAAGTACTAAATGTTGCCATTTGCTTGGGAGGAAAATATTCTCCTGTGATTCAACCTGTGCTAGTAAAATGGCTTTCATCTCATCATTTGAATCCATGCACACACTACAGAAAAAGAGAAAAGGCATAGGCTGAAAACATGAAAATTCTGACCTCAGTATTTAACACATGTATGTAACTATAATTGTAAATATTTAAGTAAAATTAAAAACCAGTTCTACTTTTTTAAAGTGCTTGAAAAGTCAGTAGGTCTTTCTTTTATACCATAATCTAATTATTCTATTATTACCTCAATTCATGAACTAAAGTAAATTACGCTCATTGGCTGGTAGTGATAATTCAAGCAATAATTTTCAGAATTCAGTTTGTAAAAAAAATATGTATTATTACTATTTATATAGTCATTGTCCATTTAGAAATTATAATGTATTATTTGGTTCACAGAAAAATTAATACATATCATACATGAGTGTCTAAATTAATACATATATTGGAGGTCTAATCCACTTTTTGTGATTACTAAAAGAATGAGGAGATAACATACATAAAGCACCTAGTAATTTTTATAACATTTACAAAGTATATATTCCTAAATAATGTACTGGTTTGTTTAGATTTTAGTTTCATACAAACAGTATCATACTATTCATACTTACTCAATACAAATAAAAGACCTGCATCTACACTACTTAACAAAGGAGACAGGATAAAGGACAAGATAACAAGGAGAACCCAAGCTTAGTAGCTAATGGCTATTAAATATATAATCCACATGGAATACATCTGTCTGTTAAAAACATCTTAAGACCATTACAATTTGATGAATAAGACTTCAGTATGTATTTGATCTAAAATCTAACAGAGTTAATGTATTTTATTTATTTATTCATTTTTATTTTTAAGACAGAGTCTCACTCTGTCATCCAGACTGGAGTGCAGTGGCGCACGATCTGGAATCACTGCAACCTCTGCCTCCCAGGTTCAAGCGATACTCCTGCTTCAGCCTCCCGAGTAGCCATGACTACAGGCATGTGCCACCATGCCTGGCTAATTTTTGTGGGGTTTTTTGGGTAGAGATGAGGCCTCACTATGTTGGCCAGGCTGGTCTTGAACTTCTGACCTCAGATGATCTGCCCTGGCTTGGTCTCCCAAAGTTCTGGGATTACAGGTGTCAGCCACCACACTCAGCTGAGAATTAATATGTTTTAGACTTTATGGATTTTTGGACAGAATCACACTATTACAAAAGTGGTATTAACTGTTAGAACACATTTTTTTAAAATGAGACTTTTATTGTGCTGTAATGAAATTTTATTAGCAGACTTCACATTAATGTCTCTTAAATAAACTATTTAAATACATTATCTATTCATGGGAGGCTGAGGATAATCAATACCGAAAGATAAAAGTGGCACTGTGGGGGATCAGCCCACACTTGGATCATCAACGCTTTGGATCCCAGTGAAATTATATGAATACATCCTTCTTCTATGAGTCTTTCACCAGGATTTATGTACTCTGCACCTTCCGGTCTGTCGCTCTCTATAAGAAAAAGGTATTAGAATGATCAGTTAAATGGTTCATAACAATTGAGTAAAAAAGTGACTTTAGAAGAATACTAAACAAGTTTGTTCATTTGTAGTAGGTAATCTATCCCAAATGTCTGAGCCTGACCTGTTCTAAACAACTATGTTTCCAAAGTATAGATGTTAATTCCAAAAAAGCACAAGGGATAAAAAAAAATAGCAATTCAGTACTTTAGAAGGTATTAAATGTTTAAAAATGCATAATAACTGAGGACAACTGAGGGCATAACCAGACTGCTATGTGACAACCTATTACAAGGTGTACCAAGCTTCTTTTATCAACTGGATTGGGCCACTATGACTTCACTGACCCTCGTCCAGAAAGCACATGTCATTGTCAATGCCTCACACTACCAAAAATCATTCTATAATTATCACAATGGCATGATTTTAAAAAAATTTTCATATTACAAATTTTAAGGAAAAACTATAATGTTTGAATATATTCATAATTTATATTCCCTGTCTAGTGGTCTTTGAATATAATTGCTAAGTGATTCTGAAACTCTAATGTTTCTTTAAGGCAAGCTAGGGTAAATGCTTATAGGTTTGGGCTGTCTGGTTATTCATCTTGACTCCTCTTCTTCAACTTTTAAAATCCAGCACTACCTGAAGATGTATGATGATCTACTTGTCATTATAATACATGTGACTTTAGGTAAAGATATGTTATATCATAATACAAAATGCATGTCCAAAGGCTCAGACTTTTAAAGAACACTACTGCTTATGAGACTGTATACATATTAGTTGCTATTTTTCAACAGGTAAAACCATGACCAATGTTAAAAAACACTCCCCATAGCAATGACAATAGTTTTAAAAAAGAAGAATTAAGGTCAGGGATTATTTTGAGGCTACTGACCAAGATATATAGAGAACTCATATCTGACGTGAAATTTAAAAAATGTTCCATACCAAATATGAACTTGTACAAATAAAAGAGTAGGACAAAACCAGTGTGTACTTAAGAATTATAGAGTAGGAATATTACAAATATTTAACTTAATGCTCACAGCCATTTTACAAGGTAAATATATATAGGGTGATAGAATTGAGGCACTGAGAGGTTAAAAAATTTGCTCAAAGGCACCAGTTAGTTTAGAGGTAAAAGATGTGATATCACAGCAAAATATTATTTATCTCTCTTCAAAAATGTTTATATATGTCCACTATTTTTAAGCACTTATACAAAATCATCTTTCTAAAATACGTTTTCTAATATATCTTTAAAATAAAAAATTTAGAAAAAAAACTTTCCAATATTTACTTTTCTCAGGTCACTGTATACATTTATTCATTTTAGAAGAGATTGTTTACATTGAGATTACCTCCATTAAAACATGAGAAAGCAATCTGCATAGCTTATAGTATAGTAGCAATGTTTAAGCTCTGGAGTTAAAAAAAGGTGTCTTTCAATTCCTTTCCGTCATTTACCAGCTATATCACTTGATCATGCTACTTAACTTCCTCTAAAAATACAGATAGTATGAACACTTACTGACTTGTTAAGATTAAAAATGTATACAGAAACAGCTGAGAAGAGTGACACATATACAGAAAGCACTCAATGCACATTAGATAGCATCATAATAAATATTATAACATGTAGCGCTATCAGGTCTGTAGCAAAATTCAACCCACAACAGAAAATTCTAGTGAAGGAATAGTGTCCTAAAACACAGGTTCCAGTGGGTGAGAAAGATTTGTGGCATGAAGAGCTATTGAGGCCTGCATCTCCATGTACATATAAAACCCTAAACATCTGTCTCATCCATTCATTTCATTCATTCCACAGGCCCTAAGAATCACCCTACCTACTTTACTTCCCATCACCATAAACTGCTTTTCAATGAACAGTTTTTTCCTGCCCTCATCATATGAGAAACGAGGTCCAGTATAACAGCAATTCTTCAGTTAAAGAAGGAACTGGAATGAAATGTATTCTAACATTGGAGAACGGCTGATGCATTTAAACATTCTGTGACAGGAAGTACAGGAGGGCCACTGAGGTAAGACATGGCATGAGAAGGAAAACTTGAAATAAAAGAGAGAAAGAAGTTCGCAACTAGCCTGGCCAATATGGTAAAACCCTGTCTCTATTAAAAATACAAAATTAGCTGGGCATGGTGGTGCACATCTATAATCTCAGCTACTTGGGAGGCTGAGGCAGGAGAATCACTTGAACCTGGGAGGTAGAGGTTGCAGTGAGCCAAGATCACGCCATTGCACTCCAGCCTGGGCAACAAGAGTGAAACTCCGTCTCAAAAAAAAAAAAAAAAAAAAAAGTGAAAGAAAAGGAAATGGGAACCGTCTAACAGGGGCTGGGGAACAGCAGAGAGAAAAATGACTGTAGGGTTTTATCCTTTTCTAGTAGCAGGAGCCACTCTAACCCAGTAATGGGAGCAGGAAACAGGTTCCATAAGCAACTCCATGGGCTGATGACCCCAGAAAAAGTTGTTATATGTGGTGTTCCCTTGACTCCTATAAAAGACTAAAGTATCTGTAATGGAGATTCAAGGGTATATGACAGATAAGTCAGAACCTACCACCACCAAGTAAGGCATTTAACGTGAAGAACATGTTAAGAGTGTTAAGAATAGCACTACATTCTTACCACTCAAGCAAAATTACAGTGTGAAAATCTTTGTGTACAAATCAGATAATCCTGTCATCATACCTGTACCATCAAAACTGCTATCTCGTAAAATTAATGATTTGTTTCTTTTCTTTATCTTCTTTCCTTTTTCTGTGGTACTCTCAGCTTCATGGATACACTCCACATTAAACCACAGTGAAACACTGAAACCTTCTGATAGGTGTGGCCAGCAGTTTTGCCCCAGCAATGGCAGGTGGACTGGGGCTATGTGCCAAGACGAAAGCAGCCGATGAGGAAAACTCTCTCTGTCAGTCTCTTTCTTGCTCCGTGAAACTCGTGCTCTTCTCAATAAACCCATGGCCTTACTGTTTAAAATCCCAGGATACTTTTGTGATGAAACACCATTGCTTAAATTTGGGGTGTGTAGTAAAGGGAAGGTTAGGTACTGTGAAGGGCTCATAGTAGTATCACTTTCAATAATTTTCAGAATACCCAGAAGAAGAATTTTCTAGAGAAAAAGAGAAAGAAATGAAACTTTCTAATCATGTAATAAAGTAAATAACAATCTTGAAATTTAGGTTATAAATGAAAATACAAACATACCCATACATGTCAGCATTCCTATTTAAATACCTTCCTATCTCCGACATCTTTAAAATTTTCTCTTTTTTTGCAGCTGAGATAAAATATGAAACAGATTTCTTTTTTTTTTTTTTTTTTTAATTTTGAGACGGACTCTCACTCTGTCGCCCAGGCTGGAATGTAGTGGCACGATCTCCGCTCACTGCAACCTCTGCCTCACAGGTTTAAGCAATTCTCCTGCCTCAGCCTCCTGAGTAGCTGGGAATACAGGTGCCCGCCGCCATACTGGCTAATTTTTGTATTTTTAGTAGAGATGAGGTTTCACCATGTTATCCAGGCTGGTCTTGAACTCCTGCCCTCAGGTGATCTACCCGCCTTGGCCTCCCAAAGTGCCGGGATTAAAGGCATAAGCCAGCGCAACCAGCCTTCATTCTTTTTTTTTTTTTTTGGAGACAGAGTCTTGCTCGTCACCCAGGCTGGTGTGCAGTGGTAGCGCGATCTCAGCTCACTGCAACTTCCGCCTCCTGGGTTCAAGTGATTCTCTAGTCTTGGCCTCCTGAGTAGCTGGGATTACAGATATGTGCCACCACGCCTGGCTAATTTTTGTATTTTTAGTAGAGACAAGGTTTCACAATGTTGGTCAGGCTGGTCTTGAACTCCTGACCTCGTGATACACCTGCCTTGGCCCCCCCCCAAAGTGCTGCGATTACAGGCATGAACCACCGCACCCGGCCTTAGATTTTTTTTTTCTTAAAATTTTTTATTTTTAGTTTTTGTGGATATATGGGACGTATATACATTTATGGGTTTTTGATACATATTTAGATGTTTTGATACATATTTAGATTTAATAGTTATGATTTGGTTTTAAATTTTAAATTAAATATAATAATTGTATCAGGAATCATTTCTACCAAAGAAAAAGGTTTATTTCTAAGTAAACTGTGGCTCTTTCTCCCAATTATTTTTAAATCAGGGATATAACTGGAGACTTTACAAATTCTCCAGATTTCTGACTTTAGAGCATGACTGGCTTCATAAAATTGAGTGTTCAATTACTTTCCAACTTATTTCACATGATTTTTCCATATCCAGTAAATTTTCTTTCATCTGTGTTTGGCAAACTGAAATAAGGTTTTAAGCTTCTATTTATGTTACAAGTTTTTGGTTAAACAGAAATGTAGAATTTATAGAAAATAGAAGAAATGAGCATTTAATTAAAGGCAAAGACAATGACTAAGGAGAGAGAAGGAAAAAAGTAAAAAAGATTAACCTAGTACAATGTCCTACTCATGCTTAAAATAACATCTAATGCTGATTATGATAAGGACAAATATACTGAGAAGAAGTAATAAAAAAGCATTCCACAAATAAAGCAGTCAGTTTTCAATGATCTACACTAGTGGTTTTTAACCCATGTTCCACAGAGCTCCTTCAGGAACCTTGGGACTGGAGCAGGGAGATAAAGTGGGCAGGGCTCTGGAACATCCAATCCCACTGCAATGTAGCTTCAAAGTTTTGTTTTATTTGTGTATGCTACTAGTCAAGATTTCATTATAAAAATAGGTTTCCTAGCAAAGAATAGTTTAAAAGCCACTAAGTCACACCAATGGAAAGGGGAAGTACAGACAATAACTCAAGAGTATAGTGGATAATATTTGTTTTTAAAAGGAAATCCCTAAGATGGTTTAACTATTCATAATTAAGTTCTCTTCAGTAATTAAAACTACTCAGCTTTTCTGAAGCACAAAAATTGGGGGATGGGGTGGGTAAAGGGAATATAATCCCAGGGATAGGTCTGGTTAGTCAAAACTGAAGTGAAATGGTTAAAATACATGCAAATAATTAAGTACTTCACACATAATAATATGAAATTGACTATAACAACTGTCACATCAGAAGAAAGAGCTTAGTAACATTTTCTGAATTTTAAAAATACCTTCTGTTAATAATGTAAGTAAAAGAATTTATCAGCGAAAAATGTAAAAATTATAGCATATTTACTGTACAAGGAGATTTCTCCAGAAATATTCTCAAAAGAAGGGTTAGCTCTTCTGAACATGTTCTTGAACTCATCAAAGATACCAAAAGATCCACCAATACTCCCTGGCATGCTAAATTAAAGAAAGAGGGAAAAAGTTAAAGCTAGTACACAATTAAAGGAACAGAATAAGCAATTTCACCAGAAAAGGTAAAATACTATTGTCACTTTTTGAATGGATTATAAAAAATCTAGTATAGCAATCACAAAATTTGCTGAAAAAATAGCAATATAACTAAATGTAAATCAACTAACCATCAAAAACAACAAAAAATACTTTTCTTTTTATATTACTATTATTATTTGTTTTTGAGACAGAGTCTGGCTCTGTCGCCCAGACTGGAGTGCAGTGGTGCTATCTCAGCTCACTGCAACCTCCGCCTCCCTGGTTTAAGCAATTCACCTGCCTCAGCCTCCTGAGTAGCTGCGACTACAGGTGTGTGCCACCACGTCCAGCTAATTTTTATATTTTTAGTAGAGACAGAGTTTTGCCATGTTGGCCAGGCTGGTCTTGAACTCCTGACCTCAGGTGATCCACCTACCTCGGGCTCCCAAAGTGCTGGGATTATAGGAGTGAGCTACTGCACCCGGCCCACTTTTCTTAAAGATTGGTTAGCTATAAGTAAACTAAGGGCATTCTTTAAAGAACCATAAATCAATACAATATTTGTTAAGCTGATACCCCTATACCATAAAATAGTCTGCTATATTCTCATCTTGAAAATGTTTAAATTATAACTATCACTCTTTAAGTACAAAATTAGATGACAAGAAGTGGAAATATTAAAGATGATTTACATACTTAAATATCACAAACTAGTTTGAACATTTTCTTTATTCCATCATAGGTTTAGCATAAAACATAAATGGTGGTACACAAATTCAGAGTTCTTTAGAGCAAAATAATAACTAATATTTGTAGGGCACATTATAGTGTTCAAAGTATTTTTACATGCTTTATTTCAGCTTTATTTCAGATCCTCACCCAAAATGAAAAACTCTACAAAGTAAATATTATCTCCACTTTGACCTGAAAGAAAAAATCTTGATTTAAAACCTTGAGATAAGTTTTAAAAGACTGGCAGTTTTGGAAGACTGGGAGGTTAGAGAATAGCAACATATTTTGTAGAAGTAATGAGCTGACACAGTAGCAAAATAGTACATGTATCTGAAGAGACTACTTGCAATGAGACTATAAAATAGCATGGACTTTATCCTGTATGTAACATGAATCCATTAAAGGTTTTTAAGTAGGAAAGTAATATGATCAAAGTGTGTGTGCTTAGATTTCTTTTCCAGTTCAAAACTGACAGGTTCCAGTTAAAAACGGGGAACGAATATATACACTTGCTTTTGTGTACTACTGAAAACTCATGACATTAAAGTACAGAATTATAAAAGAAACCAGTAACAGCAAAAATATGTTGGGGCACATCTAGTGAGAGATTTAAAAATATTTCTTGAAGCTGGAAAAGTAGATGGATAAAGAGAAAGCTACAACCTAGAATTCCTTTGAATTATAAAGAGGTTCAGAGCAGTAGGAAGTCGAGCTGTCCATCTAAGGTCTGGAGAGGAAGTGAGAGTGAGGCTGACGACACAGGAATTAATGAAGGTCTCTCTGTGAATATCCACCTCTCTCCTAGTCCTCAGTACAGACCACAGATATTTTAGGTCCCAAACCTAACTCTTCTCTAAAGAAATGAAATGGATTACCAGGCAAAAGCTCAGGCACATATAGGCTTATAGCATCATGGCTACTGAGTGTAACTGTACAGTCTGCAGACTGAACAAACTGCCTAACCAACGGGAAAAGTAGAGACTAAAATAAAGCCTGAATGCTGTGTGCCAAGCCATGCATTCTGGCTTTAGGCTGTGTTGCCTGGATAAAGAAAGCAATGCCTTTTTTTCTCAGACTTAAAAACACTATATGCTAGCCAAGTTCTGTATGTGGAAGATGCATTTTTCTAATGTACGCAAACTGCCATGTGGGGTAAGAGTATCCTTAACGGTCCCCCCGAAGTAAAGCTCTCTTCATTAGGGTATTTGGGAAGCCCCTAATTACCCACTGGCACATTTACACAGAGCTCTTCAACATCTTACCCACTCATGAAAGAGGCCAAAGGGAAAACAAATTAACTTTCACAATATTAGAGGAAATTTCCAACAGCTTCATTAAATATAAATGGGCTAAAAAGTTCATAAAATATTAGGGAATTAGCAACCTAAAGCAGTAAAAACAATATTTAAAAAACAAAAAACAGACAAACTGAACCCAGAGGAAAAAGAGATAATTTGGGGATAGAAGAAACTTTAAGGTATTTATTACTATAATCAAATATATACAAGCATATATTATATCCTTATATGAAAAAGAAATGACCAGAAAACAATTAAACAAAAAAAGAACTCTTAAATATGAAAATTACCAAAATCAAAAATTAAATAAAAGTTTGGGATGGAATTGAAAAAATGTCTCAGAATGCAGCATAAAAACAGAGACATAGTCAATATGACAGGAAAGATAAAATACATGCAAGATCAACTGGCAAGGCTCAAGATTCCAATTAGAATACAAGAAAAAGAGGAGAGAATATGGAGAGAAGAAAATTATTTTTAAAAATAGTACATCTTCATGATTCTGTATTAGACCTTCTAAGATACGACACTAAAAGCAAAGAAAGTCAAAATAGACAAGTAGGACTTCATAAAAATCTTTTAAAATGTGCTTCAAAGCAAACCATTAAGAAAGTAAAGAGACAGCACAAAGAATGGGAGAAAATATCTGCAAACCACATATCTGAAAAGGAACTTGCATGCAGAATACATAAAAAAACTCTTACTATTCAATAATCAAAACACAAATCACCAATATAAAAATGGGTAAAAGATCTGAATAGATATTTTTCTGAAGAAATCCAAAGAAAATATGAAAACAGCTAATAAGCACACTGCTATAGTGTGAATATCTGTTGAAATTTGGTTGTCTTTGTGGTAATGTTAACAGATGGGACCTTTGGGAGGTGATTGGGTCATGAGGAGTCTGCCCTCATGGGTGGGATTCATGCTCTTATAAAGGGAGAGTTCAGTTCCGTTTTGCCTCTCTTCTTTTCTGCCTTTTGCCATGTGAGGATGCAGCAAGAAGGCCACTGCCAGATGCTGGCACTCTGATCTTAGACTTTCAGTCTCCAGAACTGTGTAGAAAATGAATTTCTGTTCATTAACACTCAGTCTGTGGTATTCTGTTATAGTAGTACCAAAGGGACCAAGGCACACATTAAGGTGTACTTAATACATTAGCCTTTAGGGAAATACAAATCAAAACCACAATGAGATACCACTTCATGTCCACTAGGATAGACATAATTAAAAAGGCATATAATAACAAGTGTTGGCAATGATGTAAAGAAATTAGAACCCTTATACGCTGACGGTAAGAATGTAAAATGGTATAGTCATTTTGGACAACAGTCTGTCAATTTCTCAAATGATTAAACACAGAGTTACTATATGATTCAAAAGAAATGACTGAAGAAAAATGAAAACATATGTGCACATAAAAAAAACTGTACATGAGTGTTCATAGCAGCATTATTCATAATAGGAAAAAAGGAGAACCCAAATGTCCATCAACTGATGAATGGATAAATAAAATGCAGTATATCCACACAATGTAATGTTATTTCAGCTAAAAAGAAAAGAAGCAGGGAAGGGGAAAAGTAACTTTATAGTGGAGAAACCTGATAAACACTACTTAATGCAAGTGGTCCAGGTCAACATCAACAATTATACATCATGTTGACAAAATGTACCCTTGATATCATTTAATGACAATGGCACTTTGCTTCTATGATCTTCCTCCCAAAAGCGCATACTCCTAATGTAATCATGACTTTTGACAAAGGTGGCAAAACCATTTAATGGGGGAGGGACAGTCTCTTTAACAAATGGTGCTGAGAAAACTGGATATCCACATGTAAAATAAAGTTGGGTCCTTATCTAAGACCATATACAAAATTTAACTCAAAATTAATTCAGGACCTATATGTAAGAGATAAAACTATATACCTCTAAGAAGAAACCTTAGGGGGAACAACTCCATAATACTGAATTTGTCAATGATTTCTTAGACATGACACCAAAGGTACTGCCAACTAAATAAAAAAATAGATAAATTGGACTTCAAAATGAAAAACTTTTGTGTATCAAAGGATACTATCAATAGAGTAAAAAGACAACCCACAGAATGGGAGAAAATATTAACAAATCACATATCTGATAAGGAATCAATATCTAGAATATATAGAGAACTCCTAAATCTCAACAATAAAAAAAGAAACAATCCAAGTCAAACATAAACAGTGGTCTGGAATAGACACTTCTTCAAATAAGATATACAAATGGCCAATAAGTACATGAAAAGAGGTTCAACATCACTAATCATTAGGAAAATGCAAATCAAGGAGGAGGGATCCAAGATGGCAGATCAGACACAACTCCAGCGCACACCACCCAGCGAAGAGACGCAGAAATCCAGAGATCTCCTAGCTCCAACCGAGGTACCAGGTGTACTTCAACGGGTCTGGTCCGAGGGTTAGCAAAGCCCACTCAGGGGCAGACCGAGGTGGGGAGGGGTGCTGCTTCACCCAGAAAGTGCATCTGACCGGCGAGTCAGAGGTTCCACCTCTGGGGCTCCGGTCCAGATACAGTGTTCCCCCAAAGCCTCAGCAATACACAGAACAGCGGATCTTTGCCAGTCAAGTGCCAGGAATTACAAGTGCGGAGTTGATTAAGAGTCTGCAGACTTGAGCTATCGCCCCCTCCGCCACGCCCAAAGAGAGGGAGCTGTAAGCGGGAGCAGCTGGGCGGCCCCTACCCCATGACCGGAAAGAGAGAAAGCTGAAAGGGGGAGACTACCGGGTGCAGCTGGGTGGGTCCCTAACCTCCCCCACAAACCCCAGAGGGCTGAAGCTGTGACTCTAGTGGGTTGCGTAGCCAGTGCCACAGTCTGAGATAAACCCTGAATGATCCCAGCCCAGTGGAGGAAGGGCACAACCAACTACTAGAGGGGTGGGACTGAGCTACATGTTTTAACAAAAAACACAGGAAACCTACGTAGCAACGGGATGGTGTTCTTGACAACCCAGCAGCGCCTACAGGTCAGCAGAAGAGGCGGGCCTAATCTCCCAGCATAAACAAAAAAGACACAGAAAGCTCCCCTAGTAACCTGAAGGAGTCCCTAGAAACCCAGTAGCGCCCCCACAGGCAGACAAGCGACCTCATCAAGCAGCTCTCTGACACCACAGCCAGGTAAATCCACAAAGATGGGAAAAAACCAGTGCAAAAAAAGGTGAAACTATCAAAGACCAGAACACCTCTTCTCCTTCAAGGGATCACAACTCAACAACACAGGATCACAACTTGACCGAGAAGGAGTGTGAAGAATTGACGGAAACAGGATTCAGAAGGTGGATAATAACAAACTTTTCAGAGCTAAAGGAACACGTTCTAACTCAATGCAAAGAAACCAAAAACGTTGAAAAAACGTTAGAAGAAATGCTAACTAGAATAATCAGCTTAGAGAAGAACATAAACGACTTGATGGAGCTGAAGAACACAGCACGAGAACTACGTGAAGCAAACACAAGTTTTAATAGCCGAATCGATCAAGCAGAAGAAAGGATATCAGAGATTGAAGATCAACTCAATGAAATAAAAAGAGAAGGTAATACAAGAGAAAAAAGAGTGAAAAGAAATGAACAAAGCCTCCAAGAAATATGGGATTATGTGAAAAAACCTAATCTACACTTGATTGATGTACCTGAATATGACGGGGAGAATGAATCCAAAATGGAAAACATACTCCAGGATATTATCCAGGAGAACTTCCCAAGCCTAGCAAGGCAGTCCAAATTTCAAATTCAAGAAATACAGAGAACTCCACAAAGATATTCCTCAAGAAGAGCAACCCCAAGGCACATAATCATCAGATTCACCAGGGTCGAAATGAAGGAAAAAATGCTAAGGGCAGCCAGAAAGAAAGGTCAGGTCACCCACAGAAGGAAGCCAATCAGACTCACAGCAGATCTCTTGGCAGAAACTCTACAAGCCAGAAGAGAGTAGGGGCCAATATTCAACATCCTTAAAGAAAAGAACTTTCAACCCAGAATCTCATATCCAGCCAAACTAAGCTTGATAAATGAAGGAGAAATAAAATCCTTTACGGACAAGCAATTATTGAGAGATTTTGTCACCACCAGACCTGCCCTACAGGAACTCCTGAAACACTAAGCATGGAAAGGAACAAGTACCAGTCACTGCAAAAGCAAACCAGTTGGCAAAGACCAAAAATACAATGAAGAAAATGAGTCAACTAATGAGAAAGAAAACCAGCCAGTAACAAAATGGCAGGATCAAATTCACACATAACAATATTAACATTGAATGTAAATGGCCTAAACACCCCAATCAAAAGACACAGACTGGCAAACTGGATAAAAAGTCAGAACCCATCGGTGTGCTGTATTCAAGACACCCATCTCACATACAAAGACACACATAGACTCAAAATAAAGGGATGGAAGATTTACCAAGCAAATGGAGAACCTAAAAAAGCAGGGGTTGCAATCCTAGTCTCTGATAAAATGGACTTCAAACCAACAAAGATCAAAAGAGACAAAGAAGGACATTACATAATGGTAAAAGGATCAATCCAACAGGAAGAGCTAACTATCCTAAATATATACGCCCCCAACACAGGAGCACCCAGATACATAAAGCAAGTTCTTAACGACCTACAACGAGATTTAGACTCCCAGACAATAATAGGGGGAGACTTCAATACTCCACTGTCAATATCAGACAGATCAACGAGACAGAAAATTAACAAGGATATCCAGGACCTGAATGCAGAGCTGGACCAAGTGGATCTAATAGACATATACAGAACGCTCCATCCCAAATCCACAGAATATACATTTTTCTCAGCACCACATTGCACTTACTCTAAAATTGACCACATCATTGGAAACAAATCACTCCTCAGCAAATGCAAAAGAACAGAAATCATAACAAACAGTCTATGAAACCACAGTGCAATCAGACTAGAATTCAGGATCAAGCAACACACTCAAACCCGCACAACCACTTGGAAACTGAACAACTTGCTTCTGAATGTTGACTGGATAAACAATGAAATGAAGGCAGAAATAAAGATGTTATGTACCCAAAGAACTATAAATTGTTCTACTATAAAGACACATGCACACGTGTGTTCATTGCAGCCCTGTGTACAATAGCAAAGACCTGGAACCAACCCAAATGCCCATCAATGATAGACTGACAAAGAAAATGTGGTGCACATACACCATGGAATACTACGCAGCCATAAAAACGATGAGTTTGTGTCCTTTGTAGGGACTTGGATGAATCTAGAAACCATCATTCTCAGCAAACTGACCCAAGAACAGAAAGCCAAGCACCGTATGTTCTCACTCATAGGTGGGTGTTGAACAACGAGAACACGTGGACTCAGGGAGAGGAGCATCACACACAGGGGATAGTTAGGGGGTAGGGGAGAGACAACTGGGGGTGGGGAGGGAGGGGAGGGTGAGGAGGGATAACATGAGGAGAAATGCCAGATATAGTATGCACCAAAAGTAAAATAAATAAATTTAAAAAAAAAGGAAAATGCAAATCAAAATCACAATGAGATAGCACAATGAGGAAAATGTCAAACAAATTCTATTACAGAGACAGTCTTCAAAATACCTGATCAGTACCCCTCAAAACTGTCAAGGCCATCAAAAACAAGGAAAGTCTGAGAAACTGTTACAGT
Source organism: Ateles fusciceps (assembly GCA_036589455.1). Classification (NCBI taxonomy): domain Eukaryota; kingdom Metazoa; phylum Chordata; class Mammalia; order Primates; family Atelidae; genus Ateles; species Ateles fusciceps. Next base: position 6,229,334 of record JAZHEH010002229.1, read on the forward strand.
CCAGAGGTGCCTAAGAAGACATGACAACTAACTATTATGTAGTAATATCCTGGATAGAATCCTTGAACAGAAAAAAGACATTAGGTAAAAATATAAGAAATCTGAATTATGGACCTTAGTTAATAATAACATATCAATATAAATTCATTAATTATAATACATACATCATAAAAAGTTAGATGTTAATAACAGGAGAAACTGGCAGGGAGGGGTGTAATGAGGGAAATCTATAATAGCTGTTCAATTTCTCTGTGAATCTAAAGCTGTTCTAAAAAGTAGTCTGTTAATAAAAACTGAAGGAGAATAGCTTGACCTAGGAGGTGGAGGTTGTAGTGAGCCGAGATCATGCCACTGCACTCCAGCTTGGGTGACAGCAAGACTCTATCTCCAAAAAACAACAACAACAACAAAAACTGAAAAAAGGAATCCATACAAACTAAAAAAAATTTAAATGATTAAAAAGAGAACTAAGGTGCTGAAACATGCTACAACACGAAGGCTGAAAGCATCATGCTATGTGAAAGAAACCAGTCACAAAAGTCCACATATTCCATTTATATGGAAAAACATCCAGAAGAAGCAAATGTACAGACGCAGTTAGTAGATGAGCGACTGCCAGGGACAGGAGAATCCATGTAGGGAAGGGTCAAGGGGCAATAGGCAATAACGGCTAAACGGTACAGGGTTTATTTTGGGGGTGATGAAAATGTTCTAAAATTAATTGTGGTGATGGTTGCACAACTATGTAAATATACTACATACAACAAAACACTGAACTATACACTTTAAATGGGTGAATGTTATGGTATGGGAATTATACCCCAGTAAAGCTGTTACTAAATAATGGAACATAATTTCTGAATTAAGATGGAAACACACATTCAGATCACAAGGGTTCTAAGTGCCTAGCACAATAAATAAAAACACATCTATATACTAAATAAGTAAATGAATGAGAAGAGAAGGCTTTTCCTTACAGTACAATCCCAGTTAATAAATGTAGAAGAAATGATGGAAATAGAAAATCACTATTTGGCAAATATCACAGAATTAACTGTTTCAGTCAAGAATCATCATACTTGCATATTTTTTCCATAATACTAAAATTAGTAGATGAAAGAATGATGAGAAAAAGTAAATTTACATAGTCTCAAGTTATCTCTCCACAAGATAATTATAAAGTGAAAATAGTAACTTTACAATAGAGAAAACTTGGCAAATACGTCCTTAACCACATGATCAAAGTTAACATCACCAGTAATAAGATCAGGATATCATAAATCCTTTTGATATGCTGCACTCAGAAGGACCCAATATCACTTCTGAGTATTCCTCCCCAAAAATGTATAACCTAAATTTAATCAAGAGAAAACATCATACAAATCCAAATTAATGTCTTGTGTATGCTAGCCTTAATTCTCCAACTAAAATTTAGATTTCTTGTGATTAGCAATCATAGTATACTTTCATTATGAATTTCTTGAATGTCTGAGGAAGTACCAAGTACAGAGTAGATAATCAATATGAGATATGGCAATAACATAGTGTTAGACTGGGTTACAGTCCCCACAATGCCACTTCTATGTCTACGACCCTGAACAACTCAATTCCTTGGAATCGAGACTTTCCTCTCTATAAACATACTTGCACTCTTGTCTATTTCATTGCATGGGTCTGAGGAACAAATGAGATGATGCATATAAAGACACTTTTTTGAAATCACAGAGCACTATGCCAGTGGAAATCTTTATTTTATTTTATTTTTTTGAGACAGGGTCTTGCTCTGTCACCCAGGCTGGAGTGCAGTAGCACAATCATAGCTCACTGTAGCCTTGACCTCCTGGGCCCAAGCAATCCTCACACCTCAGCCTCCTGAGTAGCTGGGACTACAGGTATGTGTCACCACACCTAATTTTTATAGAGATGGGGTCTCTCTATGTTGCCCAAGCTGGTCTTAAACTCCTAGGCTCAAGTGATCTGCCTACCACCTCAGCCTCCCAAAGGGCTAAGATTACAGGCATGAGCCACCACACCCAGCCAGAAGCCATTATCAACTTTTCACATAAAATAATTTCAGTTATAGTTTAAAACCAACAGTTTCAACTCACCTTGAAAATCAGAATCAGCCTGTGTTAAAATACTCAAGAACCCTCCTAAAAGATTTTTCACAGTTCCCTGAAGATTAAAAAAAAAAAAAAACATACAAAATTAAATTACTTGCCTCACAGAAGCGTGAAACAACTGCAATGTCATAATAAATTATATGATAGGGTATCTAATATAGATGTATATAAGTATTTAAAAATGACTAAAAATACTACTATGTGTAGGATTATACTAGTTTTCATTTGATTTTTATACTGTTTTTAAATTTTCTGATTTTTCAAAACAATGAGCATATATGAATATTAAATGCATTTTAAAAAATATTACCCATTCTCAGAAATAGATGAGGATTTACTACTGGCTAGCAAAGGACATTAATTTTTTTTATGCTACTTTAGAAAACTATGGAATTAGAAGATTTTGGAATACTACTTTTAGGTAAAAACACACCTGAGGTACCAGAAAAGATAAGTAATCATCTCAAATAATTTTCAGAAAAGTTGGGTTATACATAAGGAGCTGTTATTGGGGCATGAGTCTGATAAATATTGATCACATTTAACTAAATGAATTTTTTACCTGTTGCATGAGCAGAAAAACATTCTTTTCTTTCTGCCTAATAATTTTCAAAAAACTCTCAAATACATGGGCAAGCACATCAAGTTTGGCTTTACTAGCAGAAAGCAAATTTAATTCCAGCATACAAATCTCAGGATATATTATTTCCCCTTGAGTGAGGTTTTCGAGTAAGTCATTTGGACTGCTTGATGTACTGAAACCTTCTGTTTTAGACTTAAAGTCTACCCCTAAAAACAGAAAAACAAAGGATTAGTTTTATTCCCTAAACACTAAATATTTCAAACTTTATTAATCATTTAGAAGATCTAGTGGCAAAAGTACCATCCAGAGGATGCCCACAAAACCTTTTCCAAACTTTTCCTACAACACAACTTTTGACTATGATATGGATATTGTGAAGATGAGTTGCCTTGAAAGAAATTTTCATCTTCAATAGAACCACAAATATTACAAATAAACAGGAATTTTTACAAACATATGATACAGATTGAACACATTCCACCAACACAGCAATATACAAAAAAACCTATTCAAATTTTCTGACCCCCCCACCCCAAATAACTAAATCACAGAGCAATTCAATTTGCCTACCCAAATCTTTGTGAAAATAGTAGGCTTAGCTATTGGTTGGGTTAATCATCAATTTTGCCTTCTTCCTAAGTGAGAAACAGACCCTATCTTATTGAATATTGCATTATGGAAAATTTGAATTATATGATCTTTTAAGACTCCTGTGCTCTTAATAAAATAGTGACATAGTTAAGAAATTTATAAATTTCTACCTAGACCAGAATTCTTTAAATTGAGATCTACTTAGCAAACATAAAAAAGGAGGAAATCCAAAATTATAAAGTCAAATCCGTACTATGGCAAGCTGTACTATTTAAAAAACCATTAATAAACCAATATTTTTTCAAAAAGCACCAGTCATAGGTCCATCAAGCCCTTTAAGTAAGATATCAGTGATTATTCCCATTCACTAGATGAGAGAGAGAAAAGTGACTGTCAGGAAGATACACTACTGTGAACTCAGTAAAGACTAGCAGTACTGGGGACACTCACAAGGCCAGTATATAAAAAAGGTGGAGTCTTCCCAGAAGTCTCTTGGCTCTAATCAACCCATCTTTTCCATTCTACCCATTTTAAATCCAAAGACAACGGGGGAAAGAATCATAGGCAATATAGTTCCATTCTAAAGACAAATTGAGCTGTGGTAAACTAAGAAGAAATCTATGCTTGGCTGTCACAGACAGGTGTCTGAATTCCTTGTATTATGTGTTCTTTATAACAAATTGCCTGAATGCTCCTCCTGCCAGTGTTTGTCTGCTTAGCTTGTTTTCACTTAGCTCTCAATGTAAACATTGCCTCTGAAAGGACTTCCCTCACCACCCAGTCACGATTATGACATCACCCTGTTTATCTGTTTCTATTTTATTATCTATTTCTAGTATTTATTGTCTTTCACACTTGAATACATGAAATTGGGGACTCTGTCCTTCACCCCACATTCTGAGGCACTCAGACGATGTTTGTGATAACAAACTATATCACATTGTTGCATATACAAATGCCAGACTGTTGTGAATGCCACACAATGAAATAGAGTGCATTCTTGTTTTAGTGCATAGAGTGCATTGCACTTGTTAAACTGTAAGGCAATACAAAATTCGAAAGTGGTATTATTATGAACCATTTTGCTATTTAATGATCTGGCTTGCAGATCTAACCACAAGCACTTCAATAATATTTTACCATCATCCTGGGTTTCGCCATCTTCAGGATTGCTTTCACTATCTGCTTCATAACCTTCTTCTTCAACTAAAAGTTTAAAACTACAACACTGAGAATCCTCAGCTTCTTCTGAAAAATCACCAGGCTGGGATGACAATTCTTCTGCAGACTGATGACTCTGTAAATCAGTGTAATTCAAAGGTAAAAGTTGTAATATTTGCTTGTTTTTAGTAATACAATACTTACCACTCAAAAGTCAAGTCAAGGACAGTTTCAATATTTTCTTGAAGAAAAAACTTAGTATTCAATACGAATCATTATAAATTATGAAATTCACGCAGCAAAATTTCCCAGATCCTCTCAGACAACTTAACACCTCAGAAAAGGGTGTTTCTAACATAGTAAGTTACAGGTCATTTCAGTTTAACTAAAAAATAAATCTATGTAAGAAATTTCATTCTAGTTATACAATAGGAAATGACTAAAAACCACAATGTGGTGAAATTATACTTCATACAATTTAATATAATAAATATATATTATTTGTGCACATTTGTTAATAAAAAGATTTTTTCATAAGGATTTTTATAAACGCTTCATAAATCAGATAACTAGAGGAGACGTGACAATTTTTTCAAAGAGATTAATTAAAAGATCTCAGAATGCAACTGTCTACATAACAAGCATCTCAGGTGAGAGTTCCAGTATTAACTTCCTGTGTAAGAAAGGAAGAATTTTCCATTTCTTATAAAAATTCCACTAATACCTTCAATTTATAAAACATTTCCACTTGAAGCTCAGAATACTTCATCATTGTAACAACAATAAAAGGAAGAATAAAGTAGGTATTTTAACATTTTACAGTTAGTCAATTAATTCAATAATATGATGAAGGTATTAATAGCTATTTCAGTACATTTTTAAGTTATGGCAAATAGCAACAAAATATTATTTAAAAAACTTATAAAATATCATATATATGGCTAGATCAAGGAGTTTAAAGAGAAGTTATATAAAAAATAAAGGACAGACGGCAATTAAAGTTAAAAAAACATAAAATGATAGGGAAATGAGCTAATTATGCACCACATAATTTTAGGAAAGAAAATTAAAATAGTTGTTTTAGGAAAAAATATTAAACAACCAAAACACTGTGATTGCTCTTTTCTATGTAAGTACTAGTCATTTTTATGTTGAATGATTTAAAATTAATGTGAGTAGAGAGTTCTGGAAATATTAGCTACACCAACAAAGATCATCACCCATCCCTGAATTAGCATTTAATAAACTATCAGATATATGTAAAATGTACCAAACTAAGTAATATATTTCTGTCTTAACTGAAGTAATTCTCAGTAAATTTCCAGATTAGATAAGGAAAAGCATATCATATTGCTCTCTTGTTATGCATAAGACGGGGCAATGACAAAATACTGTCTATCCCATCATATATCCATCACGTGGAAATAAGATCCACTGAACTCATCTGACCAAGTCCTAGTCCATATGCTCTAATTACGTTCATCAACATCCTAGTCTCATCCCACACTTCCGCCTCTGCTGGTCATACCCAAAGAACACAACCATATGTTGTTATTCATACCTTCTCAGTCATAGCATCATTATGTTCAAAATCTGCTGAATAATTCCCGAGGGCAACTCGAAGCAGGGCATCAAATAAAGGCTTTGCTAATTGTGTTTCAATCACCTTTGATTGGGAAAGATGGTCCCTCATTTCAAATAATATATTTTCCACAGACAAGTTCTAAGGTAAAACAAGAGACTAAAAATATTAATAACTATTTAAAAAACTAAATGGTGAAAAAATCAATATATTAATATTTACTAAGTATAAAGCTAATCCATTTATTTGCAGTTGATATGAAAGTAAAATGATTATATAAATATCTAGCTCTTACACAAACATCCTACTGTTAAAATAAATGACATTTTTATTGATAAAATACTTAGTTCATCTTATTTGGTTTTCATTGCAGCATGGTAAAGAATGACAGGAAACGAAGCTAAGCAAGGAAGTCAAAGCAAGACTGAAGAGTTTTGTACACTGTGCTAAAGTGTGTGAATTTCAATTGTGGAAATTCAGTGTGGAAGCATCAGGAGTTTTTAGAGAGAAGGCAACAGGGAGGCTAGAACTGAAGTAGGAAGAGCCTATTAGCTGACTGAACAGTTAGGGCTAAGTTAGTAAGGATAGAAGAGGTCTGCCATATTCCAGGTCCCTAGATCCCTTTTTAGTTAAGAAATAATCTCAGGAGAAAACTTGTAAGGATGCGAGAGAAAGCAGAAGAGGTTAGGGGAAGAATCTGGACAGAGACGTCATTTTAGGAGAAGTCTGGTTCCAGCCTCATTTCCAGGGGAGCTCTGGAGCCTGAAGTGCACCACAGTGATTGTCCCCACTTCCCAGAGCCTCATCTATCAGCCATTAGCTATGAGCATCCTTCCAAGGCATCTCCCTCTGAGGCATCTCCCATCAATCAAGGGCAATCCTTGGAAGATGGGTGCTGATGCAGCAGATGGTGAATGGGTGATCAGTTTGGTAAAGGGGATCTGGGCAGGGCAGCCAACAGCATCACATAAAGATTTAGATCTTTCCATTTTGAAACACAATATCCATTATTATTCATCTGATACTTATAAAGTGTGTGTGTGTGTGTGTGTGTAAACATGACATAACAGCTGGACTAAGGACAAAGTATTACCTGATTAGGTAACTCCAATTCCATCTTCTGTTGACTAGTTCTGGCACTATGAAGACAAATGGCCAGAAGAGCTTCTAAAAGTCGTATACTCTGAAGTGAGGTCTCACTTTCCTGATTTGTAAATATCTTTGCTTCCTTGGAAGCAGCTTCAGTAGCTGAAATTTGTTCCACATTTATGGAAGAAATACGCTGTAACTCTAATTTACCTAAACTGTCAGCACTCTTTTTTAGAGTGCCTAGTCCTGATGGTATGCGGTCACTTTTTGTAGTCAAAGATAAATCTTCCTTCATAGATATCTCAGGTTCAGAAATTCTGTTTAAATCCTGGTTTTCATTTACATTTGTATCTTCCTCCTTTTTTCCTTGCTCCTCTTTGTGACTTCCGAACAGTTTCTGTATTATCATAAATATTAACTTATGGCATACTCGGAAACCACCAAGCCTATAAAACTGTTTCTGAAAGACTGAACTCAACATGTAGATCCAACGACACATAGACCAAATGTCTGCTGCTTGGTGCATATGTTCAGGAGAAGGCAAGACAAGGCTCTCGAGAGATAAACATGGCAGCATATGACTTAAAGGCTCGCTGGCTGTGCTGTCATAGCCAGAAGTATCTTCTGAATCATTGGCTGACTCCCTATCAGACTCTGCTTCTTTACTTATGCATAAAACGCCACACAGAGGAATAGGTTTATTGTGTTGATATGAACATCCTGGTTAACAGTCTTCCGTCTCTTTGGATAAGCTTCTTTGAGGCCAGCATAAAATTTGCTGAGACTCTGAGGAGAATCTGAATAAGCTTGCTGGTGATGGAAAGAAGTACCTACATTTACAGAGGACAACTCCTTTCGTTCAATGTCATTCTCATCAATACCTGGAACTGAAGCATCTTTCTGTTGCTCCCCTAGGCTGATTATCAGAGTTTCAAATGCTTTTAGAGAATGACTTCGAATACCATTTAAGTAATTTAATTCAATTATTTGATTTACTCCATTACAACTCAAAAACAAATCTCTTATTACCCTGTGAAAGGAAAAAAACCGTGTAAAAAGTTTTACATAAAGAAACATCATTTATAAATAGGTACATATAGTATTTACTATATTGCTATTGCAGGTGGGATATACTAACCACTACCTAATTTTATTCATCAATTATCGGGCTAAAGTTTTTAGTTAGATATAATCAGGACCTCAAGTTACTTTCTAATTACTCTTATATCCTTCTTCAAACATTTGTTTTTATGGCTCCAGTAGTATCTCAAAAGAAAAGATTACACCTGTCTCACATTAATGAAGCAATTCAGGGAAGAATATTTTTCTCCAAATGGCAAATTCTATATACATTCGGAACACCACAGCCACCACCATACTTGAGGTGAACACCCTGACGGCAGGCAAGCATGTGTTTGTTCATTAGTTTTTGTGCCCGATGGTTCATTTTTGTTATTTTAAATTATAACTCATGAAGGGAAAGAACCACACTACAGAGTTCAAACTCTTCAGAAGGTTCAGCATCAAATGAATTTCCCTTCAGTGTCTCTTCTAATTGGGCTAGTTGGACAGAGTCAATGGTACAAATATCATAAAAGGTTTTCAGTTCTGTCTCAGGTGAGACTTGTGTCTAAATCACTGGAATCCTAGTAATAACTTTAATATAAGTCAGCTAGGTGATTCTCAGCCCTTTTTGACAAAGACTCAGGTTGTCCACAAATACGCCAAAGAGTTACAAAACTTTCAAATCAGTCAGTTCTATTTAAATAATGCCGAAATGTCAGAAAAATTTTTAAGTGACTATAAGGCAATGATTTAACACCAATAATAGTTTTAAAGTAGTTGTACTAAAATGGACCAAAAAATGCCACACATAAAGATATTAATGACAGGTTATATTTGTATAAGTTTCTAATATGGTATATGCATTAATCTGAAAGGCCAGTCTACCTATCAGAAGCAAGCTCTATAAAATTATTTTTAATTGTACCAGATTTGGCAATCACAAAGTCTGGAAAGCTCACTGACAGAATTAAAAGTAATTTTAATTTTCTTGTTTTTGCTTATCTATATTTTCTAATTTTTATGCATATATTGCAGAAGTTATAAATGTGAATATAATATTTTAAAATTAATCCAATTAATGCCACTGCCTCAATTATCATTTTATATATGTGCATATTTTACATAGTTGTAAATAAGTGAACACTATTTTAATTGTGTATATTTCGCCTGTAAGATATAATCATTTTCTCATATTCCAATATGATCTTTATAAATATTTTCAATGGCCAATTATATTCTATCAAGGAAATATAAAGTAATTAAACTTGCCCTGCTCTTGGATATCTGTGTTGCATCTACATTTTTCTCAGCAGTATATTTAAAACTTTTCTTTTTCGTTGAGAAATTAAAATCAATGGCTCTATCCTCTATAACTAGCTCAGTAAAAACATATACATACATAAACAAATGGTTAAAACAAATCTGATATGGAAAGAGAACATTTTTTGTTGACAAACTGAAATTAAATCCTAGGAGAGAATAAAGAGTAAATATGATCACACTACTGCCAAGGCCCTGGAGATACTAGCGTTAGAAGTTTAAATGCATACCTTTATCACTCACTTGAAAGCATCCAATGAAAAAGATCTACATCCCCCTCCCCCGCCAACACACACACATACAAACCTGGATTTAAGCAGGATAGGCAGAGTTTTTACATAAATCTGAAGCACGTCCTGAGGCAAGCACTGGTTATGGCTACATACATGAGTCTGGGCTGAAGTAATGCTTAGGTGTTGACAATGATGTGCTAATTCGACTCCTCTTTGGAGCACAGGATTAAATATATAATTATATAGTTTCCACTGAACAACTATATTGCCTTTCTGGATCAAACTGCAAATGTGATTTGCAATCTGTATACTATGTAACCTGTCTTCTTCAAAAACAAAGTTCTGATAAGCCTTTAAAGCATCCCATTTCCACAACAGATCTTCAGATCCACTGCTGGGCAGGATCCCTTGAAATCTGTAAGAAGGACTGGATAAACTTGAGGAGGGTTCAGCATCACATAAGTTTCCCTGAAGTGTCTCTTCTAATTGGGCTAGTTGGTCAGAGTCAACAGCACAAATATTACAAGCTGCTTTTTTAATTTTTTGCGATACCTCTGCTCCTCCTAACTGATCCAAAATAAGTTTGTTAAGGATATTCAATATATGCTGCTGAAAACTTTTCAGTGCTGGCAACTTAAAAGCATGGAGCAAAGGAATGATTACAGATTTGGGATCCATACAACAGCATATTCCAACGTTCTGAACACCCAATAGGATCTGGACACAAGTGCTGCTCAAGGAAGCCTGCTGTAGTAAGCGCAAGCACTGATGGGCACACACTGCAATGCAACAGCACCGCTCAGGGTAATAAACATCTCCATCTGCAGTCTCTTCAAATGGGTTTTTGGAAACCTGATTTTTAAAAGCTGAAACCAGAAGACCTGAGAGATCTCGGTGATGATGCATAAAATGAGAATATTCACATCGTCGGTGCCTTTTTCTTGCACACATCGAATGATGAAGTTGCTCTGATTTCACTTTTTTGACAGTGCTCATTATTTTCACCACACTATTTATTAGGGCTTTCAAATGCTCTGAGGCCTCGGGAGGAACTCCATCTCTTAAAACCAGCCATTCCATTTGAAGAACTGCTGTTTCAAATAAATTAAATCCATGATGCTGAATGAATTCTTGAACCAAATCCATGGCTTGACTGAAGTAGAAAGGATTTGAAGCTGCACTTTGAAGACAACAGATCAGAATCTGAAGAACTCCTTCCAGAAGCTCAGGTAAAAGAAGGGCTCTATGACGATACTTTGAAAACACAAAATCTTCCTGAACCTCTTGCAGTGTTTTCTTTTGTCTTGGTGCAAAAGGGTCAGGCTGCTTTTCTAGGCATGTTCTAATTTTTAAAGCTGCCCTAAGTAATTCAGTTAAATTTTTCCTAAGATTTTCTGGCATCATCTCTGCAGTACTAACGTCTACTGACATAAGATGCAACACTGTTCGAAACAGCATCCGTTGAATCAAAGCCACTGGTTCTTCAGTCCAACCTGCAGAAACCACTCGACTCTCCAAGTTGTCGCTCAGACTACAGCAGTCCCCAAAGCCTACTAGGAATTCAGTTAGTGTGGGCACTACACTGGCTGCTAGAGGAGAATTATGATTCAAGGTAATGTCAAACTTACAAACTTTTTCTAATAAAGATAACAAAACATGACATAAATCAAATGGAGAATTGTTCATGTTACTGATAACAGACAAGGCAGCTGGCTCACTTAAAATGTCAGTGTCTGACTCCTGTCTTGGAATACTCTCTCTGGAATTTTCCGAAGCCATAGTATCTAGAGGAGTATGTTCTTTGGTTGCTAAGTGGTCAAGTTTAGCTTTAGGGTGGTCTTCCTTAGGAAACGATGTTACAAAATGCTGCAGCAGATGGGGCCTTCTATGCTTATTCATTGCTATGCCTTTTTCATCTGAATTGGCTTCTGAATCTGAGGTGGAGAGCTGTGTCTTTCTTGCATCTCTAATAGAATAGCGATGGGTAATTTTACGTTGTCGTCTGCTTTTTCGAAAAACATTTACTTTTGCAGAAACCTGACTAGACAGGGCACTTCCTTCTAAACACAATTTTTCCTGAGTGGATCTTTGTGAACTTGAGTTCTTTTCTTTGGTCAGGATTACATCAGCTGAGAGTGGTAGATTAAAATCTAATGGAATGAAGAAAGAAAACTTAGAATACCTCAATGTGTTTTAAAACTCAATTTTAAGGTGACAGCCCTCTTATTTATCACCCACTTAAGGAGTTTATCCCCAGTGTATTTTGCTGCAGGGCTGATTTCCTTCATTTATGTTGTATCTCTGGGTTACTTCCTCTGACACTTATCTTTACTCCAAACACTAGCTGACATTAGTTCAAAGGATACAAAGTGATTTTTACAACAACAAAAGAGAGGCACACTTATCCTTACTCCAAAGGCTAACTGACATTTCTTCAAAGGATACAAACTAATTTTTTTTTTCTTTGAGAGGGGGTTTTGCTCTCTTGCCCAGGGTGGAGCGCAATGGCACAATCTTGGTTCACCACAATCTCTGCTCACCTCAACCTCCATCTCCCGGGTTCAAGCAATTCTCCTGCCTCAGCCTCCCAAGTAGCTGGGATTACAGGCATGCACCACCATGCCTGGCTAATTTTGTATTTTTAGTAGAGACGAGGTTTCACCATGTTGTTGTTCAGGCTGGTCTTGAACTCCCAACCTCAGGTGATCTGCCTGCCTCCACCTCCCAAAATGCTGGGATTACAGGTGTGAGCCAATGTGCCCGGCCTACAAACTGATTTTTAAAACAACAAAAGAGAGGCTGGGTGAGATGGCTCATACCTGTAATCCCAGCACTTTGGGAGGCCAAGGCTGGTGGATCACCTGAGGTCAGGAGTTTGAGAACAGCCTGGCCAACGTGGTAAAACCCTGTTTCTAGTAAAAATACAAAAATTAGCCGGATGTGGTGGCTCACGCCTGCAATCCCAGCTACTTGGGAGGCTGAGGCAGGAGAATTGCTTGCATGTGGGAGCTGGAGGTCGCAGTAAGATGAGATCATGCCACTGCACTCCAGCCCAGGTGAGAGAGAGAGACTCAGTTTCAAAGCAACAACAACAAACAAAAGAGAACAGAGTTAAGAAAGTAAATCTGATTTAAAACTATACATTACATCCTAACTTCAATGTAAGAGATGCTTTAGATTATCTGGTATTTCAGTACTGCTGTTCATATCATTTTACAAATCTCCTCCCATAGTATCACTAATTAAGATATAAGGATGTATTATATTCCCAAAAATAGTATTCATAGACCTGACATAACTTAAGAACTTTAAGATTTTCTAAAATTATTTCAAAATCGTACACTATATGCCAAATGTTCCCCAAAACTGAGGTTAAAAGAGTTCTTTATTCAAATTATTTCTCAAGTGTTTCAGCACTGAACTGGGCACCAGGTACGGACATCATTATTTCATCCCCCATTTCCTAGATAAGGCCTGGCATGTGGTCAACACTCAATAACTACTTCTTAGAGGAAATGAATGAATTCTCCCTTTTAACTGAAAAGATAGTTAAATCAGTCTTTCTCTTTGCAGTATGTAATAAGAGCTATATAACAAATAGTTGCAATTTAGAGTGAATGAATTAAAATCTATAAATAAAAAATCTTTGCTTTCACTAACACAGGGAAAGCAAACCAGATGGGAAGAGGAGAAATTAAAAGGAGTCTGACAAATTCCACCCAAGCAAAAGATGCAGGCAATGAGGACAACTTCCCCCAAAGAGCATTAATCAGATTTGTTAAGTGATTAACAATTTGTGAATTCTGCAAACTCAGAAAAAAATAAAAGCAGAGAGTTACTGAATCAATAAATAAGCAGGAAAACAATATTACAAGACCTTAGATACCTCCTTAAAAAAAAAAAATCCATGAAATTCACTAAAAATACAGGAATTACAATGCAATAGTTTTTTTTTTTTTTTTTTTAAACCTGAGAGATCTTCAAACATCTCACAAGTCACATTTCACAAGAAAGGGTCAAGAGGAAAACTATTACTCTCTCCAATGAAACATTTAAAGTTTCATGTTCTTTATAGACATATAATTTCTTCAAAATCATAAATTTAAAGTATCTATTGACCTTAGGTATAATAATTCTATCCAAGCTTGAAGTAAAATATTATACTAAATTTATCCTTTAGTCTGAGCACAGTGGCTCATGCTTGTAATCCCAGCACTTTGGGAGGCTGAGGTGGGCGGATTACTTGAGGTCAGGAGTTTGAGACCAGCCTGGCCAATATGGTGAAACCCTGTCTGTACTAAAAATGCAAAAATTAGTCTGGCATGGTGGTGCACACCTGAATCCCAGCTACTTGGGAGGCTGAGGCACAAAAATCACTTGAATTCCGGAGGCTGAGGCTGCAGTGAGCTGAGATCATTCCACTGCACTCCAAACTGGGTGAAAGAGTGAAGACTGTCTCCAAAAAAAAAAAAAAAAAAAAAATCCTTTAAAGCCAACACTAGAAAAACTAAGCTAAAACAAATACTGCAAGTCACTTATAGAATACTGGTAACAGAAAGCAGTCTTTAAAATAAGCAAAGAAACTTTAATTTCTGTCTTCAGATTTTACACTTCAAAGTTTTCACTATCCAGTTTTCTGATGTTATGTTGCATACCTAGATTCAGTCCTGATAAGTGTTCTGCTTCTTCATACATTTTCTAATCATTAGTATATTCCAGTAATCCCCCCAAGAAGCACCATGGTTTTTGTATTATTGGAAGAAATAAAAATGTGTTTGCCTAAAGAATTTTTCATATTTAGTATATAATAAATCACAATAACATATACTGTTCTGAATCTGAATCAGAATCAACCACTCAGGTAGAAGTAACTTTTCTATGAAATTTTGATAACACAAGTGATATGAGAAAGGGAAAAAGCATACCTGTTGCCTTTTCTTCTTGAACAGGTATCTTCCATACCAGTGGAAGGAGAGACAGAAGAAGAGTCAGGAGTTCTTCTCTACATGTCAATGCCTGTGTCAGTAACAAAAGAATCCTTCATGTTCTAAGGCGATAAGAGACATCAATTCCTAATATCTTGTCTTAAACTGAACCAAAAAATCCTTTTTCTTGAAAGGCTACATTTGAAAAGCTAAGAATCAAATTAACCTATCTTCAATCCAATTAAAGCTGTGATACTTGTACGTTTATAAGCCTTTCTAATGACAGAAGAATCTAAGAGTGTTTGATAGTATTTAGCACAGTCTTGCTGGTATTTCCAAAAATAGCTGTTGTTACCACCATGCACATTGCAAGAATTCCTCACCTATGAAGAAACAGATTTGCTAGGTGAAAATGAAAAGTTAAGCCCTATTAATTAGCAAATCAATACCACAAAGTTACTAGAAAAATGTGAAGCTTTCATGCAGTTAAATGTAAAACTCAGATACAATAATTTTAAACAGAGAAATTGACATGATTAATAAATAATATATAAGGAGAGAAAGATTTATTAGTGAAAGTAATCCAATAAATATTTATTGACTGCACACTATGTCCACAAAAATTACTGTCTTACCCTTTCTAGATGATATGGTCCAAGCCCTGGAGAAGGTCCCCTCATTTGGTCCATAAAATACATACACACAAACAGTTAAAGAACAGCAGAAGGTATGTAGTATAAGTAAGTACCCAGGGGTGGTACAAGCATTCAGTTTAGGAGTTCAGAAAAAGGAACAGTTCTATCAGAAGTATAGAAGTAGAATTGGAGCTAGAGAGCTAGACTTGGGACACCTGGGACATGGGTGGTAAAGGATTTAATGACAAATCAAGCTTGAGTTCTTGACTTACACCATTCAGTGGGGAAGGGGGTCAGCATGACGCAGTCAGATTCTGCGGCACAGAATTAGGTGGAAGGGGAAGCAGTCAGTGTTAGAGGTAGGAAACAGTAATCCAGATGAGATATGATGATTTTCTGAAGTATTCCAACAGCAGAAGGGAAAGGAGACGTATTTGAGAAACTGTAAGAGGGAACTAAAATAATTTGCAGTTGGTTATCTATGGCACATAAGGGAGGAAAAAAAAGATCTAAAAAGACTTACAAGTTTCTGGTTTCAGCAACTAGGTAGCAATAATGTACTTACTAGACAGGAAATTTAGGCATGGTATTAGGTTGGGATAAAGATGATAGATTCACTTTTTAGACATAGTGAGTTTGAGATGTCTATGGGCCATCCTAAGGAAGAAAGCTTTTTAGCAGACACTAAATATATAGATCTGGAACTTAAAAAGCATGAATAACAAGATTTGGGAGTCATTGGGGTGAAAGGCAAGGACATATGTGAGTTTTCCCAGGGCAAGAATATAGAATGACAATAGGAGACCACCGAGAATGGGACTCTGGAGAATATTTAAAGACTTAAAGATGGGCATTGCGAAAGAGAAGCCTGAAAAGGCTTCTACTGAAAAGTAGCCCCCAGAAAAAGAAGTACAACCAGAGAAATCAAGGTAGAGAGCAGTTCAGGAAAGAAAGGAGTCAGCAGGGCCAAAGCTGTTACCCTTTCACTGTGTGACATGATGGCTGAAAAGCGTTTAGCAACAGGACTGACCCTTAACTAACACAGTTTTAATGGAGTGATTTGGCTGCAAGTCCAATTACAACAGGCTGAAGACTCAAAGGAAGTGAGAAAGCAGAGACAGGACATTCAGAATATTCTTTCTGGCATCCTGGTTTTGAAAAGGCTCAGATTTCCTCAAAAAAGGGGTTTAGTAAAATCTAAACCCCTTTTTAGGCATAGGAACCCTTCATGGCAATGATTCCTGTTGATCTGTCCATTTTCAGCTCCCTCTGCCACACATGAGCCCTCCCCATACATCTAGCTTGTAAGGGTTTTCCCTGAATACTACTGGTCTCTGTGCTCCCAACAGGTCTTCCTCACATACACTGTTTCTGCAGTTCTCCATCCCCATCCTCCCATCTGCCAAACTGCAACTCATTCTCTAGGTTTTTAGTTCCTCTGTGGGGAGACTTCTCTAATACCCTACCTGCTTCCCTTAGTAAACTTAGCTTTCATGTTCCTGATTTGCTTCCATTCCAGCAAACAGCCTGCTGAACTGTTAATGTCTGAATGCCCATTTTCCTCTTTTATTAATTAAACAAATATTTATTGATCCCCCTACTAAATGGGCCAGGCACTGTCAGGTACTTCAAATGCTGTGGTGAACACAATATCCTTATCTTCATGAAGCCAACTTTCTAGCAGAGGAGACAGAAAATAATGGGTAAAAATAAGAAAATTTCAGATATAATGCTGAGCTATACAGGAAATTATCTAGGAAAGAGATTACAGAGTGATGAAAAGGGTAACATTTCAGACAGGCTATTTAGGATAGGCTATTTGAGTAGGTACTTAATTGATGAGAAGAAGGCATCCATGCAAAGACTTGGAGGAAAAGGGCTCCTAGCAAGTATATGAAGTGTTGGGAATGGGTTTGGCTTTTTCATAGAAAGCAAGAAAGCCCAAAAGCTCCTAGATCTGATAAATACCTTCAGCAAAGTCTTAGGATACAAAATCAATGTACACAAATCAGTGGCATTTCTATACATCGACAACACCCAAGCTGAGGGCCAAACCAAGAACACAATCTCATTCACAACAGTCACAAAAAGAATAAAATACCTAGGAATACAGCTAACCAGGAAGGTGAAAGATTTCTAAAATGAGAATTATCAAACATTGCTTAAAGAAATCAGAGATGACACAAACAAATGGAAAAACATTCTACGTTCATGAATAGAAACAATATTGTTAAAATGGCCATACTGCCCAAAGCAGTTTACAGATTCAATGCTATTCCCATCAAACTACCAATGACATTCTTCAAATAACTAGAAAGAGCTATTTTAAAATTCATATGGAATGAAAAAAGACCCCAAATAGCCAAAGCAATCTTAAAAAGAACAAAGCTAGAGGCATCACATTACTTGACTTCAACCTACTTTACAAGGCTATAGTAACTAACACAGCATGGTACTGGTACAAAACCGACACGGAAACCAATGGAACAGAATAGAGAGCCCAGAAATAAAGCTGCACACCTACAACCATCTGGAATATAACATAGGAAATACCATCCTGGACATAGGCCCTGGCAAAGATTTCATGACAAAGAATGCCAAAAGCAATTGTAATGAAAACAAAAATTGACAAATGGGACCTGACTAAACTAAAGAGTTTCTGCACAGCAAAGGAAACTATCAACAGAGTAAACAGAAAATCTACAGAATGGGAGAAAATATTTGCAAACCATGTATCTGACAAAGGTCTAATATACAGAATCTATAATGAACTTCAACAACTTCATAAGTAAAAGACAAACGACCCCATTAAAAAGTGACACAGACACTTTTCAAAAGAAGATATACACACGCCAACAAGCATATGAAAAAATGTTCAACATCACTAACCATTAGAAAAATGCAAATCAAAACCACAATGAGATATCATCTCACACCAGTCAGAATGGCTATTAAAAATAAAAAAAAAAATTAACATGCTGGTGAGGTTGTGGAGAAAAGGGAACACTTATACAATGCTGGTGGGAACGTAAGTTAGTTCAGCTATTGTGGAAAGCAATTTGGCAATTTCTCAAAGAACTTAAAACAGAACTACCATTCAATCCAGCAATCTCATTATTGGGCATATACCCAAAGGAATATAAATCATTCTACCATAAAGACAAATGCATGTTTATGTTCATCAAAGCACTATTCATGATAGAAAACCAACCTAAATACCCATCAGTGGTAGACTGGATAAAGAAAATGTGCACATATACATCATGGAATACTGTGAAGCCATGAAAAGAACAAGATCATGTCCTTTATAGCAATATGGATGGAGGCTGAGGTCATTATCCTAGGCGATCTAACACAGAAACAGAAAACCAAATACTGCATGTTCTCACTTTGTAAGTGGGAGCTAAACCTTTGGTACACATGGACACAAAGAAGGGAACAGACACACCAGGGCCTCTGTCAGGATTGAGGGTGTGAGAAGGGTGAGGACCAAAAAACTAATTGGACACCATGCTTATTACCCGAGTGATGAAATAGTCTGTATACCAAACCCCATGACATGTAATCTACCTATATAACAAACCTGCACATCCACCCTTGAACCTAAAATAAAAGTTAAAAAAACATATTTGTTACCACAAAAATGATTTATTCATTAAGACTTTGAAGGAATCCACTGGCAATAGGATTTGTCCCTTAAGCCCTTGAAGGAGAAAATACGTTAAGTTTTACAATATTTTCTGTGAGTTTTTTTTGAGATTTATACACACATGTCAATTTTGTGATGTACATTTTTCCAGAAATTTGTCATTTAATGGTTATTTTTAATTTGTCACTTCATGATTATAATTAATTTTAAACATTTAATGATTGTTTTCATGATTATTTAAACTTCTGAATTATATATTACATCCTCTTTTAAAAAAAGAAAGAAGTGTGACTGAAACACATATAGCAAGGGGGAGAGGGCTAGGAAACAAGGTTGGAGGGTGTAGGTCAGATGGGTAGGCAGTGTCAGATCTAATGGGCCTTTGTGGACCACACAAAGGAGTTTAGATATATCTCTAAATATGATGGGAAACTTTCCCAAACACACTTCTCAGTCTTCTCTCAGAGCATGGACTCCCTCAGGCCCTAGCCCTCAGCAATCACCCCCTTTTCTGCCACCTAATGCCTAACATGGAGTTGGGTATTCAATAACCATTCACTGCATGAATAACTTTAAATTTTAGATGCAAAACAAAACATATAAAAGCGCCCCATTTCCATGTGCTTTACTTCCAAATAGTAAGACTTTTAAAGATGTATAGATAACATTTCCATGAATAGCTCATACCCAGTATACCTCAACATTTTTAAGGATGCCAATAAAAATATACATTTTTAAAAAAGATAAACCAATTTTTGGCACATCTTTTCTGTAGAGTTCTCCTAATCTGAGTCTTTATATTTAGCAGGCGAACTAATAGCATTCTAATGGAGCTTGCAGAAACCTCAAGGTTCGGAGAAAGTGCTACAGACATGATGTACTGATAATTTAGCCCTTGCTCCACAAGAGTATACTGGCAAATCATCACTGCTGTGTGAATAGACATTCCGGACTCCTGGCAGAGCTCTGCATGAAACAAGGTCCTTCCCACTTAGCTGAGGGCTTCTCAACTACCTTCAAGGCTCAGATCTGGCAATACCTCTTCTGTGGAGCTTCTCCTCCCACACCAACTCAAGATTGCTGTTTTCCCTCTCTCAATAGAGAGGAAGAACATGCCTCTTGCACTCATTTCATCAAGTGAGTTAGTTCTTGTAAATCATGGGCCTTGAAAGAATGAGACTGAGGCAAGTGCAGATTTTTGTTTTTTGGACCCTCTGCTGGAATTGTAGTCCTGAAGAGAGCATCCTGTACTACCCTGCTGCTCAATATAGCACTGGGGAAAACAAGTCTTTGCTTCACATTTGATTACCATAATTTCAAACATATTTCATTATTGGGAAAGTTCTCTTCAGTTCTCTGGATGTATTACTTTTTTTATTAGTATCTGGGTATCATTTATTACCAGTTTTATCCTTTCTAGTCCCCCCCCCAAAAAAACACATTTGTAATTCTGTCCTTTTAGAAGTGATAAAATCCCTTACTCTTAATTTGTGGGTACCCTGGCAAATCAGAACTTGCAGCCCTCTATTTCAAACCAAGATCTTATCTCCGAAGGTTCTATGTACACGCAATAGTCACAGAATCCAGGGAAATGAGGTGTTCCCTGATGCCATCCAAGTGGAAAGTTCCCAATGTGCCATATTAGATAATACATGCCATGAACTGATCCATTCCCTGGCTATTTCTAGACCACCCAATCAAGAGAAATCAGCCAATACCATACTATTCATATTTAATACTTACACTTTTATGTCTTCCTTTCTACAGGGAAAATAACTGTTACACTTTTTAAAACTCCCCCGTAGAAACAACAAACAGTAAAATAACTTTCATTGAAGTAATTTTTCCATTCAAGAAACATATTTCAAGTATCAACAAGGTGCCAGGCACTGGCCCTTTTCATAACTATTGTTTAGACTGGGTTTTAAACTAATTGCCTATCCTAGCCATTCAGAAGTAGAAGTGGCAGGATGGGAGAGAATGGACAAGTGAGTCAAAGGGCTTAGATCACAAACCAGACTGATATCTAAGAAACTGCAAAGGTAGATGGGCACCAGACTGCTAGGGTTCAAGGACTTCTGGATGACATAAGGAACTTGGACTCCATCTGGAATGTGATAGAAAGCTAACAGGTTTTTCTTTTCTTTTCCTTTTTTCCTTTCCTTTTCTCCTCCCCTCTCCCTTCCCTCTCCCTTCCCTTCCCTCCTTCCCTCCTTCTCTCCTTCTCTCCTTCCCCCTTTCCTTCCTTCCTTCCCTCCTCTCCCTCTCCTTCTCTCTCTTCTCTCCTTCTCTCCTTCCCCCTTTCCTTCCTTCCTTCCCTCCTCTCCCTCTCCTTCTCTCTCTTCTCTCCTCTCTCTCTCTCTCTCTCTCTGACAGAGTTTCACTCTGTTACCCAGGCTGCACAATCATGGCTCACTGCAACCTCTACCACCCAGGCTCAAGTGATCCTCCTGCTCCAGCCTCCCAACTAGCAGGGACTACAGGCATGTGCCACCACACCTGGCTAATTTTTGTATTTTTTTGTAGAGATGGGGTTTTGCCATGTTGCCTAGGCTGGTCTTGAACTCCTGGGCTCAAGCAATCTGTCTGCCTTGGCCTTCCAAAGTGCTAGGATTACAGTGGTGAGCCACCACACCCAGCCTAATACCTAATAGGTATTTTTGTATTACATTAAATCTAACTAAATTTGATCTTCCATGCATAAGCAGGAATATATGTGTATGGACTGTTTAAGTCCTTTATTTCTTTATCAGAATTTTATAATTATTTCTAATACATGTACATATACACATATATGAAAGTTTCGATATTAGTACTACAAATAGGATCTTTTTCTTTCCTTTTATTTTCTAGCTATATAGCTACAGCTTAAAAAAATATCTGCCTTATACTCTCTAACTGTTGAATAGTTTTCTGGATGAGTTCTTAGATTTTCTGTACACATTACTTTAAAAATAGTATTTTTATTTCTCCATCTTTCCCACATTTAGCTATCATTACTTTCATATTCCACTTTACCACTACATGTATTTAAAACATAGTATCAAATGGAAATAGCAATAAAGGATTATGCTTGTATTGGTCCGATGTAGAACGTAGTAAAAATATTATTGGTGGCTGGGCATGGTGTCTAATGCCTATAATCCCAGCACTTTGGGAGGCCAAGGCAGGTGGATTGCTTGAGATCAAAACCCGTCTGGGCAACACAGTGAAACCCCATCTGTACAAAAAATACAAAAATTAGTTGGGCATAGTGGTGCATGCCTGTAGTACCAGCTACTTGGGAGGCTGAGGTGGGAGGATTGCTTGAGCCTGGGAGGCAGAGGTTGCACAGAGCTGAGATCACGCCAAGGCACTCCAGCCTGGGTGAGAGTCTTTTTTTTTTCTTTTTGAGACCCTGTCTTCTATTCTTCTTTTCTTCATTTTATATTCTATTGTACATGAAAAAAAATCCTCTATTCTATGCTTGTTTTTAGACCTTTTGTCAAATGGTTTTTTTGGTTTTGTTTGTGTGTGTGTGTGTGTGTGTGTGTGTGTGTGTGTGTGTGAGAGAGAGAGACAGAGTCTCGCTCTATTGACCAGGCTGGAGTGCAGTGGCACAATCTCGGCTCACTGCAACCTCTGCCTCCTGGGTTCAAGTGATTCTTGGCCTCAGCCTCCCAAGTAGCTGGGACTACAGGCGCACACCACCATGCCCAGCTAATTTTTGTATTTTTAGTAGAGACAGGGTTTCACCATATTGTCCAGGATGGTCTTGAACTCCTGACCTCGTGATCTACCCGCCTCAGCCTCCTAAAGTGCTGGGATTACAGGCGTGAGCCACTGTGCCCGGCCTGTCAAATGTTTTTGATGAGTCTGGATAATTACGTCATGTGTACTGTTTTTCCCAGTGATAAACATTATGCTAACAGTTTTTCTTGAATTAGACCAGGAATTGCAACCTTTATATGTAAAGGGCCAGAGAGTAAGTATTTTAGACTTAGTGAGCCATATATGGTCTCTGTTGCATATTCTTCTGTTTAACAACCCTTTAAAAATAAAAAAATATTCTTAGTTTGTACACTGTACAAAAACAAGTCAATGGCAACAGGATTGGCCTGCAGACCGTAGTTTGCTCAACCAGTCCCCATTCTGCCCCACCTCCCCTACAAGCAAAGAGTGGTTATTGAATGGCCATAATACTCTTTGTTAAGACTCCAGAAAGACTTAGGTGGTACCTAGTAGGCTCCATCACCTAGACAAAAGTACTACTAGGAATCTTTAGGGGATTGTTCTACACAAAGCAGACAGGGCTGTCTCAAAGACTATTATAGATGTGGCTTTTGAGGCATAGAGTGAACCCCATTAAGATTCACAAGAAACTCACACATTTTAAAGAAAGTTGTATTATTAAAAATACTAATAGCTTGGCCCCAAAGGGATAGGATACAGTTCAAAATGAAAAGAGGCCTGTAGGCCCCCCACTCTTCAACAGGCAGGAAGCAGAGAGAAAGCTGTATATTATGGGCTATCTGTTACAGACAGGAGAAGACACCTCATGGGGTGGAACCAAGAGTCCTGGAGAAACATGGATTGGGGAACCACTACCACTGAAGAAAAACATACTCACAGCCCCTAGAACAGGGGCCATGACAACATGCGCTGACTGGATTCCAGGACTGCCATGGCCAAGAGATCGCTATGTTCCTCTCCTGTCCCTCTCCTTATTGCAATAAACTTGTTCCTATCTCATTGTATTTAAGGTATATGGGGGAGAAGATAACCTGTCTAATTAATTCACAAGTTTCTCAATCAAGAAGAGCTTCAACAAAATTACTACCTGTGAAAGCCTCGTGTGTATCCAGAACTGATGCATACCATGAGATCATCAACTTCAAGCTTGATGCCATGATGGAATAATACTTTAAGAGGCCTAGAGGGGGAGTGAGTGTAGGAGGAATAATAATAATTTTGGCCAGAGAAGAGACTATGGTAGGTTAAACACAGCCACAAATTAATTGCATTTCCTCCTATCAAGTGATAGAGTCTATTTCCCCCATCCCTTAAATATGAGCTGGCCTTGTGACTAGCTTCTACCAATAGAATGTGATCAGCATGTTGTTATGTGACTTCTTGCAACTTCCACACCCTCTTGGAGTGTTTCCACTATCATGTAAAGAAGCTGAGTCTAGCCTACTAAAAGATGAGAGGTCATGTGAATGAGAACTGAGGCAGTCTGGCCAACAGCCCCACCCAACAGCCCTCAGTTAATCTGCTAACTGACTGTAAATTCAGGTGCAGGACCAGCTGATACCTCAAGGAGCCAAAGTGACTATTCCAGCTGAGCCATGCCTAAACTGCCAACTCATAGAATCGTGAGCAAAGGAATCATTGTTTTATGCCACTAAGTTTTGGAACATAGTCTGTTATACCACAATCAACTGACATATTCATTGCTTTGATCAGTCTGGGTGTTAAAGGGAGATAATTCAATGAATTATC
This sequence comes from Ateles fusciceps, assembly GCA_036589455.1. Lineage (NCBI taxonomy): Eukaryota > Metazoa > Chordata > Mammalia > Primates > Atelidae > Ateles > Ateles fusciceps. The sequence goes on from JAZHEH010002229.1 coordinate 6,253,771, forward strand.
TACTCTCTATGGGTAGCACCACTGTCCAGTAGTTAAGATTTCTACTGCAATCATACTCTCACTGCTCCAAGAAGTAGGAATGCCAACATCCCCCCCACACCCTCTCATTCCTGTCAGACCAATCATGCATAGATAGATCTAGGTTTGTGTGTGAACAGAAACTGTAGAACTAGATATAGTAAATTAATGTTCACTCATTATTACCTTTACTACATTTAAAAGTTTGCATTATTCTCCTATTGAAACAGCTCTTGCCAATTTAACTCACTTGCTAAATCTGAAGAATAATTCTCATTGCCTATTCCCTTGCTTAAAAATTTCCCCAAGGTTTTCAGAATAAAATTAAGACTTCTTAAAACGGTATACAAGGTTGCCATGTCATGGCCTCTGCCCTTCAGGTCTTCTCACTAGCCAATCCCCCTTTTTACAAAAAGCAAAGCAAAGTTCAGCCTTTGCTGTAAGTTCACTAAACTACTTGTAGTTCATTGAACGCGCTGTTTTTCTAGCCCCCAGTGTTTTTGCACGTGCAATTCCTCTGGTCTGGTGTTTCCTGTCTCTTTTCATTGCCAATTCCTACTTAGGGATGTCAATATCTAAGAAGCAATTCCTGATGACCCTCTCCACTATATTCACCAAATACTTTTTACACTGTTTTGTCATCATTTATTTATCTCTTCAAAAGCTAAGAGCACCTGGTAAAGACAGTCTCTGTCCTTTCATCTCCGCATCTAGCAGAGGTGCTAGCCCATAGTAGGTACTTAATAGTCTGCTGAATAAAGCAGTGAATAAACTGTAGCCACACTTTTAAAGGTCTGATATTTTTCTATGTATTTTATACACCACTATAGGTAGGCCATTTATGCAGTACTATACATTAAAGTGATACTACTACAAAAATGTAGGAAGAATAAAGTACTCTCCTACATAGAAAATAGCCAAAGGTTAAAAAAAACCTATTTATAATGTTTGAATTATATTTTGTTCATAAATGTACAACCTTTCAGCAAAACTTCATATTTTACTCAGCAACATAAGTAACAACTTTATAAAACATCCACAGAGTGTGACAGGTATGGAAATTATATATCACTGAAATTTTACAAAGTAGTATTTATAACACATGGTTATGTATACTAGTCCAATTCTGATATACTGTGTTGGCAACAGGACACAGAAGAAACCAGAAACCATTATTTTCAAATATTACATAGAGATAATTTTTATACTGGAAGGATCCCTTAAGTCATCCAGCTGAATGTCCTTATGTTACTGATGAGGATACTGTGCTCTGGAGCAATTAAGTGACCAACTAAAGACACTCATCTAGTTGATATGGGTGCTGAGATTAAAAGCAAAGATAATTGCTGGGCAGGCGTGGTGGCTCACGTCTGTAATCCTAGCACTTTGGGAGGCTGAGGTGGGTGGATCACTTGAGGTCAAGAGTTCGAGACCAGCCTGGCCAACATGGTGAAACCCCATCTCTACTAAAAATACAAAAATCAGCCAGGCATAGTGGCATGCAATTATAATACCAGCTACTTGGGAGAGTGAGGCAGGAGAATCTCTTGAACATGGGAGGCAGAGGTTGCGGTAAGCTGAGATCATGCTGTTACACTCCAGACTGGGTGACAGAGTAAGACTCTGTCTCAAAAAAAAAAAAAAAAAAAAAAGAAGAAGAAGAAAAAAAGAAACAAAAAACTCAAATATAATTGTTGCTTTTTACACTAAGCAAAGTTTCTTTTAAAAAACTTGTATAAACCTCAAGTTTGTCATCTTTAACCATTAAAAAGAATGTTTTTGATATTTAAACAGAGTATTTTTCCCTAAGAATAAATAGATTAAAATTTCTGTGTATAAATTATGAACAAAATGGAGTTTATCCCAGGAATGCAAACATTTAAAAACTATCAAGAGAACTCACCTACACTGCGAAACAAAAAGAAAAATCATACGATAGTCTCAACAGATGCAGAAAAGGCACTTGACAAAATTCAATATCCATTCAGTATAAAAACTCTAAATGAATTGGGAATGGAAGAAAATTCCCTCATTCTGATAAAAGCCATCTAAAAAAAACTGACAGTTCATATCACATTTAATGGTGAAATACCTCATGCTTTTCCTTAGGTCAGACACTAAACCAGGATGTCCACTTTCACTGCTTCCATATGCCTTTGTACTAGAAGCCAGTGCAAAAGTCAAGAAAGCAAAATAAAAGGCATACAAACTGGGAAAAAAGTAAAACTGTCATTACTCACAGATGACATACAAAATCCTAAGGAATCTACAGAAAAGTTTTGAAACCTAATAAATGAATTTAGCAGAGGTCACAGGATACAAGGTCAACACACAAAAAGCAATTGTATTTCTATGAGCAACAAACAACAGGAAAATAAAAAATTTTAAATACCATTTATAATAGCATCGAAAAATAAAATATTTAGAATACATTTAGCCAAACAATATGCAAGACTTCTATAATGAAAACCACTCAATAGTGCAGAGAAACTAAAGACATAAATAGAGTTTTATACCATGTTCATGGATTAGAAAACTCAACATTGTTAAGTGTCAATTCTCTCTAAATTGATTTATAGATTTAATACCATCCCAAATGAAATCCTAGTATGCATTTTTGTAGAAATAACAAATTGATTCTAAAATTTATATGGAATATGAAGGATCTAGAATGGCCAAACTTTCTTTAAAAACAAGAACAAAATTAGAGAACTTACAACACCTAATTTCCAAACTTATTTTTATAAAAGCTACAGTAATCTAGACAGGGTACTGGTAAAAAACTACATGAAAGATCAGTAGAACACAATACAGTCTAGAAAGAGATCCATAAATATACGGTCAATTGATTTTCAACAAAGGTGCCAAGGTTATTCAATGGGGAAAGAACAGACTTTTAAGAAGAAATATTGCTCAAACAACTGGATAACTATATTGGGCGGAGGTGGAAAGGAACCATAACACCTACCTCACACCATACACATATATTAATTCAAAATGGATCACAGACCTAAAAAGAAAAGCAATAACTAGAAAGCTTTTAGGAAAAAAAAGTAGAAGAGTATCTTTGCAACCTTGGGGTTATAAGACAAAGTTTCTTTGGGACACAAAAAAGTACTATTTACAAAAGAAAAAAAATCTGATTTTCTAAAGACACTGTTAAAAAATGAAAAGGCAAGCTAACAATGACCTGTATCTGGAATACATAAAGAACTACTATAATTGGACAACAAGCAAGTCATCTGACCTCAAAAATGGCACAAAACCTTCCTTAAACAGATCTTCACAAAGGAAGATATACAAATGACTAATAAGCACATGAAAAAGTGCTCGACATCATTAATTGCCAGAGAAATGCAAATTAAACCTACAATGAGATACTACTTCATATTCACTTAGAATGACTAACACTAAAAATACTGGCAATATCAAATATTAGAGAGGATATAGAATTGGAATTCTCATACGCTGCTGGTAAGGATGAAAAATGATACAACTACTTTGCAGAAGTTTCGTAGTTTCTTACAAATTTAAACAAACACTACCCTTTGCCCACAAATTGTATGCCTAGATATTTACCCAGGAGAAATGAAAACATACCCAAATACTTTTACAGGAAAGTTCAAAGCAACTTTATTCATAACAGCCAAATGCATACAACTCAAATGATTAAACAGCAAGTGAATGATTAAACAAATTACAGTATACTCTTAAAATACTAATCAGAAATAAAAAAGTAGTGAACTACTGAATCATGCAACAACATGGACGAATTTCAGAGACATGAGAGTACATACTACATGATTCCAAAACTACACTTAGATGCTAAAAATCACAACAGTGGTGGTTTTGCAGTAAGTGAAGGGAAGGGACTTTCTAAGGTGGTGGAAATATTCTAAACAATGATCTGGGTGGTAATGATACAGGTGTATATATTTGGATTTTGTTTTGTTTTGTTTTGTTTTTTAAGACAGGGTTTCATTCTGTCACCCAGGCTGGAGTGCAGTGGCACAATCATAGCTAACTGCAGCCTCGATCCCTAGGCTCAAGCAATCCTCTTACCTCAGCCTCCCAAGTAGCTGGGACTATCGGCACACACTACCACACCTGGCTAATTTTTGTATTTTTTGTAGAGATGGGATTTTGCCACATTGCCCAGCCTGGTCTCAAACTCCTGGCCTCAAGTGATCCACCTACTTCGGTCTCTCAAAGGATTGGGACTACTGATGTGAGGTGTATTTGTCAATATTCATCTAACTAGATACATAATATCTGTGCATTTACTGTATGTAAATTATACCTCAATAAAAAGCCTATTTATTCTTTATATTAAATGTCTATTAATAGGCTGGGCACAGTGGCTCACACCTGTAATCCTAGCACTTTGGAAGGCTGAGGTAGGCGGATCACTTGGGTCCAGGACTTTGAGATTAGCATGGCCAACATGGCAAAACCCTGTCTCTACTAAAAATATGAAAAGAAATTAGCCCAGGCGTGGTAGCACATGCCTCTAATCCCAGCTACTTAGGTGGCTGAGACATGACAATCTCTTGAACCCTGGAGGCTGAGGTTATAGTGAGCCAAGATCGTGCCACTGCACTCCAGCCTGGGTGAAAGAGTGAGACTCTGTCTCAAAATAAATAAATATTAATAAAGCAAAAGGACTACAGTGGATGGGCAAAGGTTTAAATCGCCCCAGAGTACTCAAGAAGTGCTCCTATTCATGAGAAGCAGCGATTGAAAAACAAAACTAAATTTCCTCCTAAAACATACAACTGTGTGTCTAGTGTTATGATTTCATCTTAAATGATAAAATCTAATTCAATTAATTCCCCTTAAAAACTCATTCATTCCCCATTTCCTAATTGAAAGAATTAAACCCTGATAAAGTCCTATGTTTTAAATGGCTTTTATTTTCACTCCAAAGGCAATTCTACTGTTCCTACTATTATTGCTACAGATATTCCAAAAAGTGACTAGGTGGAAAGAAGGGATTAAAAAATATTACCAGAGGAAAAATATTATTTAATTTATGACCTAAATAATTTTAGTCATTGAATACCTTAAAATATATTTTGTGACTTAAAAGAGAAAGTATTCTCTTCACCACATATACAAATAAAATACTGTATTTGTAATCCAAACAGACTTGTAGCCAGAATACATAAAGAACTGCTACAACTGATGAGAAATAAATAACCTGACCTTAAAAATGGTGCAAAACTTTTAAACAGACATTCACAAAAAAAGATATACAAATGGCCAATAAGCACATGAAAAAATGCTCAACATCATTAGTTGTTAGAGGAATGTGAATTAAAACTACAATGAGATACTACTTCATACTCTCTTAGAATGAATATTCTAACACTACAGACTGGCACAATATTCCCATAAGAAAAATTATTGCTGCTGTTATGAAAAGAATGATTTCAGTCATTTAATAATACATTAAAAGATATTTTATGACAAAAATGAGAAAGCACAAAATCTAGAGAGAGAAAGTACAGCAGTGGTTGCTTAGAGATAGGGGGGATGGAAGAAGGGACAGGGAATGATAGCAAAAGGATACGGAATTTCTTTTGGGGGTGATGAAAATATTCTAAAATTAACTGTGGTGATAGATGCACATATCTGTGATTATACTAAAAGCCACCGAACTGTACACATAAAATGGGTGAATTTTATGATATGTAAATTATATCTCAATAATGCTGTTATTATTATTTTGATTGGGATTAAATTGTAGTCCCAGCTTGTAGTCCCAGCTACTTAGGTGGCTGAGACACAAGAATCGCTTGAACCTGGAGGCAGAGGATGTAGTAAGCTGAGATCACATCACTGCACTCCAGCCTGGGCGACTGAGCGAGACTCTGTCTCAGAAAAAACCATAAACCTACAAACGTCCTGAAAAATTCCATGACAAGTGGATACCACAGAGAACAAATGCTTCCTAATTTGTATTTGCTAGATTCCTTCACTTATACTGAAAACAGAGGTACTGTTTTAGTCTCCATATTTACTCAATATGTGTATTTATTAGCAAAATGCTTTCATAGTAAAGAAATGTTATTTAATGATGGCCAATTTTACATCTAAAGCTGATAACATTCAAAGTGTTAAAAATATCCATCATATTCGTGTTATAAACACTTTATTATTTTTTCAACTAACTATATTAATTAGTCCCCTGAAAGGAGATTGTAGAGTTTTTCATTCACAAAATAATTATTCATTTTCTACTAAAATGAAATAAAAAAATAAATCACATTTGGCCTTAAAATTACTTATAGAGTACCTAATGTTTCTGGATCTGTTTTCTCATCTGTTACAGAAGGTTAGATGAAAACATCTGTCTCAACTAGTTTTAAAACTCTGTTAATTCTATAGCAGGAAAACAGCAAAACCATATGGTGATACCATGCTTTAAGCAAAAAACAACAATGTTTGAAACACTAGATGTATACAAGCTAAAGGACTTGGTAATTATTAGTTCACATAAAAGGACTCTCTGCTTTCACTCCAGAATTAGCAACCTCCAAAAATTTTTCAAAAACATATTTGATATTTATTGAAAATGCAAATTCATCATGTTTCTGACATAAGATACAAGGATATAAGATTATATCTTATATCTCTACTAACAACCACAGTTATCTCACTGATATTAGGATAAAAAACATAGTATATATGAAACCATTTAGTTCTTATGGCCATTCACAATTCTAAGATATGTCAGACATTTTGAAAGTATCCAAATAAACAATATGGTTATAAATAGGTCTGTTTTTGGTGGAATAATGTGAAAGATTGGATTTTATCTCAAGGAAACTTCAGAAATTATGTAATCCAAAACCATGTAGCTATAGTTAACTATCATATACTAATGAAAATAAGTATTTGATACAAAAATGTTACCTGATCAATGATAGAATTCAGCTTGGTAAGTAACAGAAATCCTCGACCATGGACAAGGTACTGTCCAAGGGTTGCCATATGCGTCTCTTCTTCTTCCTCCCTGGTCTCCACCCTCTGGACCACTGCATTGCAAAGCCGGTTGACATCAGTCAGAAATTCACGTGCCAGTGAGTTACTGTCGGTGCTCATGACAGAGCTATAAAATAAATATTACAAAAAAAAAAAAGATTAGGAAAACAAATACAAATTTACTTTTAAAACTATGTGTTTTTGTTGTTTGTTTCTAACTGAAGATTGACTTAAAATTACTGGGAACTGGTACTTAACCCTACAATATTTTCAGCTTTGTTCTGACCTAGTCAGGTGCTTCTTAAACAATTCCTGCCATGGCAGAAATGAGTACCAGGTTTGAAATACCTGAGCATAGCTGAGAATGGGTAAGCGACAGCCCCTGGACAGAAGACATTTTCTCTTTTTAAGAGAGAAGACTTTCTTTCTTAAATAGAATAAAAATAAACCCATTACTTATAAAATGTTCTTGCTTTACATGTTTTATAATGGATAAATGGGTATTTTAAAAATATAAACCATTTTTCAGTTGATAGAGCCCAAAATTACTGACCCATCCTCCCCAAACACCAAAGTTCAGTTAACAAAAAGGATTTCCAATCAGGTGAATAAAAACTGAATAATTCTAACAGCTAAAGTTATGTCACTTCACTTCTTATGACATATTTGAATCAAATAAAGGGTAACGTGACATTTTAAGATTAAGGAAAATGGGGGAGGTAGGGGAGAGACGATGGGAGGTGGGGGAGGGAGGTGAGCGTGGGGAGGGGATAACATGGCGAGAAATGCCAGATATAGTATGCACCTAAAGTAAAATAAATTAAAAAAAAATATATATATATATATTCCTAATATATGGACCCACTACAATGTATTGCCAATTATAATAAAGCTGTATTGCCCTAGTCAAATTATTTAATCTCTCTGTAGCTCAAGTTCTTTGTTGTAATATTAGAACAAATATAACATTTATTTTATAGATTTATTTTGAAGATTAAATGATATACATATACGATAAAAGAAGATTAAGGAAAATAAGGCACAGCAAACAGAATGGGGGAACATAAATACAGAGAAAAACGTACAAATTTTCAGAAGGGAAAAACCATGAACAACAAAATCCACAAAGAGTTTCAGAACAGTTTCATCTTTGGGCTAAAAGTAATTTTGAGGTATCCAATAACCTATAAAAAATGTTTAACATAGAGATGTTAAGTTAAATAAGACATGTATTGCCTCACCTCCCTTCACCGGCTTCAGGGGGAAGTGCTCCCCCACAGCACCTGCTGAGAGGGCAGTGGGCATATGACTATGCCTCTTACCAGCAGGCAGTTAGGCTCTGGGTCCCAATTCAGCTACAATCCACGCTCGTCACAAGATTTGACTTGCATAGTGTGGCTTGCAAGGAGGAACTGGACTAATCAGGTTTTCTTTCTCTCTCTTGGGAATTTAAACTAAAGGAATATAGTTGATGTGCTGAAAGGTCACATAGAGATGGGGCTGTGGTAGTCATTATAAGGTAGCTGAGGGTCAGAAGAAGCCAACTAGGTAAAAATAAACCAAAGGGATACAAAGAGAAGTAGATAAACATGAAAGGGAAATACCAGAGAAATTCCTAATACTACCTTAGTTACTGTTCATTCTGGGACCTCATAGTTTTAATCCTCTGATTTCATTAGAATTCTAGGTATTAGAGTAACTCTCTGTTAGTATAACTAACATCATTATGTTTAATATTTTTGAACATTAGAAAGAAGACAAAAAGTATAAAATACATCTCTCATTATTCTAAAATGCAGCAATAACTCCTATTATGTATTAATATTGGTTCTTTATATGCTTTCATAAAGTAAAATTATTCAATAAATCCAATAACCTAATTTATATTCAGTTCATATTTATCCAACTTTAATATATTTCACTAAATCTGTTAATAATTTTAGGATAACTAATTATTTAGCACACCACTAAAAAAGAATTAAACTATGATACAATGTGTCTTATCACACAAAATATCCCTACAATATCACCTTCTGGGCCATCAGAAACATTCATGACACAGCATTTAAGAGTACTGCACTACTGTTTCCAAGATTTTCCTTCAAAGCTACTAATGTCATTCTTTAAGTTTATATGCTGATGCTTTCTTGATCTTACCAGATGGTATCAGCAGAAAGTTTCAGAAAACCAGGAAAACATTTAAAAGTCAACAGGTATAGTACCAGCAATGCATAGAAGTCTCCTGAAGTACTGACAATGTGAAAGTCTATGACCAAGTGCACTCATGTGCAGGCCAGGTCAACTACTTCACAAGTGCTTACAAGACACCATCCATTGCAAAACACACTGCAACTTTAGAAATATTAAAAATGTGAAAAACTAAAAAATGATGGGAATAATTAAGTCTATCTTCTAGAAATCAAGATAAATGGAAATCAATAAAAATTTTTAGATATGACAGTTAATGAAGAAATATTTTAATCTTTCTTTCTAAAAACACAAGATGCCATATGAGTAAAAAGGATTACAATCTAAGCAGAAATGTATGTTTTTTCCTGATTTAATGTACATTATATCCATGTTAATGTGAATAGGCTAGATTATATACATGATCTATTCTCTCACTCTTTAATAGCTATATGTAAATGTTACATATATTGCATTATATTATAGTTTACTATGTAGCCAATCTCTTATTTTTGAATAGATTATTTCTAGCTTATGATCATAAACAAAGCTACAATGAACACTCTTAAACTACTTGCACATTTATCTTATTTCCTTGAAGTAGAAATTGCTGTTAATTTCATAGGGTAGGTTTTACATATTTCTTGTTAGGTTTACTCCAAGGTGCTTTATATTTTTGCCATTATGATGAATGGGATTTTTTTTTCCATTATATATTCTAGGATTTAAAACTGGTATATAATAGGTACATAGGAAGTGGATTTATTTTGATATAGTAATCATATGTCTAAACTTCTTTCTGAGCTTATTATTTTGAATTTTCCAGATATAACACTCTATCACCTCTAAACAACAAAAATTCTGAATTATCTTATCTAATATTCATGAAATTTCCATTATTCTATCTAATTGTATTAGTTTGCACTAACAGAACAATATCAGTTGTGGTGATGGGGGACATTTTTGCTTTGTACATTAGGAAGTATTCACCTTTTCCTAACAGAAATATTGAATTCAATTGAATGACTTTCAGCCATTTCGAGTGTCAACTGAAAAGATGATTGCATGGTATTTTCCTTAAATTTTTTCTAATATTTAAAGTACTCAGAAACAAAGAATATATAACATGAGGTTATAGCCAACAACCAGATATAAATAGTATACTGTATGTATCTTTTTGCAACTTTGCTTTTTCCTCTGAATGTTATATGTTCATTCCATTAAACTATCATGCAATATACCATTGTATGAATAAACCACAAACTATACATCCATCTCTACTAAGAAAAGTTTAGTGGTTTTAACTTTGAGGTTTAATGAATGTCACATAATTTTGTAGTTTCAAGCCTTCAAAATCAAGTATGCTGATGGTTAATATTTATTACATTATATACTTACCAGTCTTTCACCACTGCTGTAACATTTAGAGTCTATATCATTTGGGCTCACAAACTAGATGAAACAAATACACTTAGAATAAAGCTTCACCTACAAAAAAAAAAAAAAAAAAAAGACAAACACATTAATGACAATAGTAAACCACAAATAATTTGAACAAATAAAGTTGTGACATGATCAGTGGCCAGTCTTCATACATGATGTATGAAACAACCAATGAAATTTTTAAATCTTAAGAGCACATTAAAAAAAAATGCCTACTTCAAGAATTCCTCTTGAGAGGGAATCTTGGAACATAGTGATCTGAAAAAGCAACTCAGTAATAGCTCTCTACTTTTCCTCTTCCAGTTCTTAACTTAAAACCTCCAGGTAAATCATAAGTTAACTGCAAAAAATAATTAGACTAGTCTTCTTAACACTACAATCTAGGAGGCAGTGGAGTATCTAAATACGATCAAGAAAAAAAGGTCTTCAACTCAAAGTTCCTAGGTACAGCCATTACTACCCTGTTAGGATGAAAGGTATTTGAGGATGAGAAAAGGAACTTAGACAATACTAAAACCAAACATCAATTTATTAACCATCACCAAACCTCATATAACTTCATATCTTTATTGAAGTTTTTAAATGAATTAATCTTTTGTGTACAATATAATAAAGGTTATTTCTAGAAGACTAAAGGATAAATTTCTATTTCTGGGATAGCAACAAGATGTTTCTCTTTAGTTACCTGCTCTCCCTTCTCTATGGTTTTTACCAGGAAGAAGCATGAAAAATGTTTCCTTATAGTTATAAGGCAAACATGAAGATATTTTGAATTACAAGGTTTTAAATCAGACTGAGCATTTTTATTTTTTTTTTATTTCCAAAAAAAAAAAAAAAGTGAGACGGGGTCTCACTGTGTTCCCCAGGCTAGTCTTGAATCATGAGTTCAAGTGATCTGCCTGCTTTGGCCACTCAAAGTGCTGGGATTACCGGCATGAACCACTGTACCTGCCCCAGAGTGATCTTTTTTACTTTAAAATGCTCAAATCTGGAAAACTGTCTTAAGTTTCTTTCAGCTTGCCAACCAGTTCTTGTACCATACGTTATTCTAGGCACTTGAAGATAAACCAGGAAGAAAACAGCTGTCTTAGACTACACAGGGCTTTGTGTGAATTAGGAAAAAACATCCCTTCCTGATGGGTGCAGCTCCACAGCAGGGCACACAGGTATCAAAGCACAGGGTATATTTCAGTCTCACCCCCTCATTTGTCTGGCAGAGCACCAGAAAGCACTATATTAACTGCTCAACCAAGTGGAACAGCCCTGGAATGGAGTCTTAATACACCTTCCATATCTGCTCCTGCTGCTTCCTGAGCTAATCAATATTGTGCAGATATATATTTGAGATGGTGTTTTGCTCTTTCACCCAGGCTGGAGTGAAGTGACACGATCTTGGCTCACTGCAACTTACGCACCCCCCCCAACCACAGGTTCAAGCAATTCTCCTGCCTCAACCTCCCAAGGTAGCTGGGATTACAGGCGCCCACCAGCACGCCTGGCTATTCTGTATTTTTAATAGAGAGTTTCGCCACATTGGCCAGGCTGATCTCAAACTCCTGACCTCAGGTGATCCACCCGCCTCAGCCTCCCAAAAGTGCTGGGATTACAGATGTGAGCCACTGCACCTGGCCCATGCAGTATTTTTAACTCTAAAATTATGGAAAGGAAAAAAATAAAATAAAATTATGGAAGGGAAATTATGAGTCAGATTGTGAGCCTAAAGATGGTATTATATGAGTTGCTTTGACTACTACCACCCTCCAGCTTGTACTACCACAAGGTAGAGCAATCTATCTTGCAATGCTAAAATGATGCCAACTAACTCAGCATGGCCATAAGAAGTGAAAGCTGCCAGCTATTCAGCTAGATCTGTCTGTTTCTCTTATCGAGAGATATTTTCTAGGCCAAGCTGAGGGATTTCTTTAATGCTCTTAAACTGGCATGGCTTCTTTATCTCTGTATTTTACAAAGCCTCACTTGGATATCCATGGAGTTTCATTTTATCCAAGATCATCATTCTAACCATCAGCACAGCCATATGTGTCTTCCTTGAGTTTACCATCACTCTTTATACATACCTGTATTCCAATTTTTACCATCCTGTATCATTCTAGGTGTCCAGAATGCCTGGAAATATAGATACATTTTAAATAATAATGTCCTTAGGCCATTATATATTTGCCTCTGTTTCCAAACTACATAGACACACTCTGTAGTTACTTATCTGTAACTGTTTTATCCTCTAGGTCACAAGCTTCTTAAGGCCAGGGACCCTGTCTTAATACTTTTGCCTTTTATAGCTATAATGCCCAATTTTATATCTAACTTTATTACTATAATTTCAATTTCTAATACAACAATTGTTATATCAAAATAAAGAAAACTTGCCCCAGTGATATTCTTAGAATTTTTATATTCTTAACATTTACCGTAAATGAAAAACATAGTAACAAACACCTATAATCATATAAATGACCTTCTCAGGAAAATAATATGTTTCACTGTTTCTCATATAGCATCTGGTAAAATGTAAAATATGAACATGCAAAAAAAAGACACACACACAAACACTGATTTAATGTATTAGCTACATCTCCTAGTTTTATGTCATCAGAAATTTCATCAATATGTCATTTAATTCAACAAATGTTATTGAACATTTACTATATGTGAGCTACTTATTTAGGCACTGAGTTTAGAGCAGAATCAAAATCCCTACCATCATGGATTACAGTGGGGTAGAGATAAATGAAAAACAAACATACACTATAATGTCAGGTCATGTTAATTTGATAAAAAAGTAAAACAAAGCAAGGGTATAGAGTGATAGGAATGCTACTTCAGATAGGATGGACAAGGAAGATCTAAAGCGGTAACATTGGGGCAAAAACTTGAATGGAATAAGTAAATGCACCATGTGGGTATCGGGGGAAATGTGTGTTCCAAGCCACCGAGACAGATGAATGCTGGATGCACTGGATATTGAGTGCAAGAGGAAAAGAGGTAAAAAATAACTGCAAACATTGGACAGGAGAATGTTCAATTAAAAAAAAAAACTGCAAAGAAAAAGTGAGAGAGTCAACCCATTCTTTCTTCTCAGGTATTAAAGTAAGATATGGAAAGAGGAAAGACTGACATAGGAGCAGGTTGGGAGGGGAAAATAAGGTTCAGTTTTAGCTGTGTTAGGTGTGACAGGTTTCTTAGAAGTAAAGTGTATCAGGTAGGCAGCTGAAGATCAAAACAGGTGGGGGAGGCTGGACCTAGTGAATCAATCTGGGAATCATCAGGATGTCATCGATATATTTTTAAAGCCATGGGATTAGACAGATGAAATAACCCAGAGCAGTGCTGTTCAACAGAGCTTTCTGAGATGATGAGCCTGTTCTATAATTTCTGCCACACAATATAGCAGACAAAAGCCACATGTGGCCAGGGTACTATAATGAACAGAGGGGACCTAGAGAATGAGTGTAAAGGGAGTAGAGAAGAGGTTTCATGACTGAGCCCTAGGCTTAGCATGGCTGAGTTAAGGGAGAGGATAAGCATCCAACACAGGAGACTGAGAAGGAACAGCAAGCGAGGCGGGAGAAAAATCAGGTGAGTGGTATCTCCCAAAAACTAGGTGAAGAAAGCTTGAAACATGAAAGAATAACCAATGGTATCAAAAATTCTGAGAAAGCTGGCGGGCACAGTGGCTCAAGCCTGTAATCTGAGCACTTTGGGAGACTGAGGCAGGCTAATCACTTGAGGCCAGGCATTCAAGACCAGCCTCGGCAACATGGCAAAATCCCATCTCTATTAAAAATGCAAAAATTAGCCAGGCATGGTGGTGCACACCTGTAATCCTAGCTACTTGTGGGGCTAAGGTATGAGAATTGCTTGAACCTGAAAGGCGGAGGTTGCAGTGGGCTGAGATTGTACCACTGCACTCCAGTAGGGGTGACAGAGTGAGACCCTGTTTCAAAAAAAAAAAAAAAAAAAAAGATAATTCTGAGAAGTAAGATGAAGACTGGGAATTGACCCACTGGATTTAGCAACATGGAGGTTACTGACAACCTTTTCAAAGAATGGTCTCGGTGGAGTGGGAAAGAATGGTGAGGAAATAAACGCAAGCAATTTAGACAGCTCTTTCGAGAAGTTCTGCTACAAAGCATGCAAGGAAATGGGTGGTGGCTTGAGGGGTACATGAGATAAGTGAGGTTAAAAAAAAAAACCTGATTATTATAGCTTGTTTCTAAGCTGAAATATAACACGTTTTTCTATTAGAGAAAGGAAAATAGATGAAAAACTAGAATGAGAAGAGATAATTCTAGGAACAATGAGTAGGCAAAACGAAGAGGACCGATGCACAAGTGGAAGGAACAGTGGCAGTTCATCTAACTGAATAAGAAGAATGTCAGAGAATATGAGTTATAGCTGTAGAAGATTAGTATATTTGGCAACAGGAGGACCAAGAAGATTTTTTCAGGTGTTTCTACTTTCTTGGTGCAATAAACAGCAAGACTGCCAGCTGAGAGTGAGAAGTGGGGGAGGAGGTGTTAAACCAATGAATATAACAGAGTCAAAAAACAGCAGCCCACAAGAGACTTCCTGGCAGGCTGCCAATGAGGAACTAAATTAAGATTGAGTTCCATCGTTCAATAACTATACCCATACTATAATCCAATTCTCCTTTATGTTCCCAAGTATAGACTTGGAGGCTGTCAAGTATCCTAAGGGAATCTAGATATATTATAGCTGCAAAATTCTCCTAATCTGTAAATGTAGAATCTGTAAGTAGAAACTGGGTTATCTGGAATGAATTCTTAGAGAGCCCACGTAACCTTTATTGCTCATCTTTTCTTTCAGTAAGTATAATATTTGCAAATCTTTTAAAATGATCTCTAGAGTCTTTTGTGGAAGTAACATCAATTTTACAAAAATCTACGGAATCTACATTCTTTAATTTTAGAGCATTATTCCTCCACAGGCATCCACAAGTTTTCAAATTTCACCATAATTACTCAAAGATTATTGGGTCAGCAATGACATTAACAAATGTTCTCAGAATCTGAACCTGAGATGTGAACTCATTTTAGAGCATCCAGAAGGTCTGGTACAATCTCCTCCCCAGTCTTGGGCTTCAATATTTTCCTCTTGCTTTTCTCACTTCTACCCTTATTAGTCTGTGTGTAGATCATTCTCCACCTCAGAGAAGATAATAAGAAAGCTAAGAAGTTTCATTTGTTCTCTGTATCTGATTATTGGGTCCATTTGTTGGTAAGATTCTATTATTTATTTGTCATATTCATTCTCTCTCTCTCTCTTCCCCTGCTACCCCCGACCCCTACACCCTTTCTGTCTTTCTTTTTGTAGAGACAGGGTCTACCATGTTGTCCAGGCTGGTCTTGAACTCCTGGGCTCAAGTGAACCTCCCGCCTTGGTTTCCCCAAATGTTGGGGATTACAGGTGTGAGCCACTGCACCTGGCCTCATTTTCTTTCTCTACATATAAAATGTAAACCGTCAGCTCAACCTTTTTCAAAATCCTAGCTCATTATTCTACCAGGATTGTGTTCCTATTCTATAGGTTTTATATGTACAGTTTTTTGAGATAGAGTCTCACTCTGTCACCCATACTGGAGTGCAGTGGCATGAACTTGGCTCACTGCAACCTCTGCCTCCCAGATTCAAGTGATTCTCCTGCCTCAGCCTCCCCAGTAGCAGGGATTACAGGCATGCACTACCACACACAGCTAATTTTTGTATTTTTAGTAGAGGTGGGGTTTCTCCATGTTGGCCAGGCTGATCTCAAACTCCTGACCTCAGGTGATGTGCCCAGCTTAGCCTCCCAAAGTGCTGGGATTACAGGCATGAGCCACCACGCCTGGCCATTTGGTTTCAAGTCCTTCTTTCTTGTGCACATTATTTAAAAATCAGTTCATGCCGGGTGCGGAGGCTCACGCCTGTAATCCTAGCAATTTGGGAGGTTGAGGTGGGTGGATCACCTGAGGTTAGGAGTTCGAGAACAGCCTAGCCAACATGGAGAATCCCTGTCTCTACTAAAAATACAAAAATTAGCCATGTATGGTGGCACACGCCCATAGTCCCAGAAACTCAGCAGGCTGAGGCAGGAGAATTGCTTGAACCTGGAAGAGGAGGTTGCAGTGAGTTGAAATTGCACCACTGCACTCCAGCCTAGGTCACAGATGGAGACTCCACCTCATAAAAAACAAAATTATCAGTTCATCTGGCCACTTTCCCTATCCCTTTCCTTCACATATTATTTCCAATTGTTTAGTAGAGATACTGCCTATAATCACCTTATAACCACTTTCCCTTCAAGAGACTATCTCTACCTTTTCTTTGAGTTTTAGGAACTCTGCATTCCAATTCTCTATATTCCAGCTTTGTTCCATATTCCTCTTCCTGCTTATTATTATTTTAGCTATCATTTACAAAACAACCACTTTGTATCAGACACTAAGAACTTAAGTAATTCCAGTCTCTGCCCTCCAGAAGATTACATTATGGTGGCAAAGGCAAATCAATATATAGGGTACTATGTACTGCTAAGGGACACTTTAACCCAATATGAGTGACGAAGGAAGCTTCATGAAAGATAAATAGAAGTTTTACAGATAAAAGGAGAAAAGAAGGGAAGCAAAGCATTATAGATGAAAAGAGCAGCTCAAATTAAGTCACTGAGGAAATTACAGTAAGTTTGGTATCACAACTACAAAATGAAAAAAAGGAAAAGTAACGATGAAGGAAGTGGCTGGCAAAGACCAGATGGTGAAAGGCTTTGTACACTATGCTGAGAACCTTGGGCTTTAATCTATTGACTACTAAGTCTCATCAGAGTCACCTATAGAGTTTGTCTAGGCCCTTTCATCAGAGACCCTAATCCGCTAAAGCCACAGCAAGACCTAAACATCGGTATTTTTAACAAGGTTCATAGGTGATTCTAATGAATAGTCAGGGCTGAGAACCACTGCTACATGTGACAGAAAGCCCATGAATTATTTTAAACATGTGAGTGGCATGGTCAATCTTGAACACATAGGTCATACCAGTGGCAATGTGGAAGACACATTTTATGGAGAAAACTCCAGCTATATGGAAACAAATTTGGAGACTGGTGTAATACTCCAAGCAAATGGTAAGAGGATCTTTTTCTAAAGCAACAGTAGAATAATAAAATTTTATTAAATACCCAGGAGTTAAAATGAGCACAATTCTGGTGATGTATTGGATGGAGAAGTGAGCAGTAAGGGAGGGATCAGGACAACTCTCTGAATACTGGCTTGGTTAACTGGATAAATGGTACAGCCACCTGCAAAGCACACACAAGAAGAACTAAAGCATGTGTGCGGTCTGCTGTCAGGACAAAACCACTCCATACCAGGTGAGCTGAGTCCTCTGTATATTAGGCCAGTAACTAACTTCTTTACAGTGACTACTGAGACTAAATCTACCATGCCTTTCATTCCAATTTGAGAAATGTTCAAAACATATACCTTCTCAACAATCATCCTCAACTCCATCTCATGGTTTCCAATGCCAGACCGAATAAGGAAATAGGCATGTATAGACTGTCCTGAGAAGGCAGGATTAGAAAAGAAAAACAGAAAACAGAGAGGTGCTGGAGAAAGAGGCATACGTCAAGGAAGGTATTTTTTTCTTTCAAGTATTTGTTTTTGATTTTTTTTTTTATTGGGAGAATCATATTTTTAGGCTATAAGAAACAAGAGGTGGTGTGGCCAGCCATATACTATCAGCTCTGATTGTGTATACTTCTTCCCAGCATCAGTGGCACCATGTTGGTAGCTTAAAATCATCATGGTGACAGTATTTATACCATGGAAATGGGCAAATGCTACACATTAGGGTCTTTTTTGTTTCTTTCTCCAGGAGAGTCAATTTAGTAGCATACCACTGTAGCCAGCACAAGGGAAGATACTGAAGACAGGATCAAGAGAACGAATGAATGAAGACAAATTTCATAGAGGAAATAAATGCGGATTGGATCAAGGGCATAGGTGAAGAGGTTAGGCTGGGGCAGGGGAACCAGGAGGGGACACATCATTCTCTGAGGCTGAGGGAAAGGAGATAAGGATAGTTGTAGATACAGAAAACTTAACAGGTGGAAGGCCAGAAACTGAGGGAGTTCAAGAATGAGTCTCAATTTTTTCATTCAAGTAACAGGCAAAGTAGTTGTCTACTTAAACAAGGAGGTCTAGAGATTGGGGGCTAAAGGCTAAGTAATTTAGAATAATTATTGGAAGAATAGTCAAATGGGGGAAAGTAGTGATGACAGACAAAAGGATTTACTGGTTGAATAATAGCTTAGCAGAGGTGAAAAACCATGAATTTCTGGTGGTATGGATTATGTCAGATATTTCAGATTCATCAGCAGGATTTAGCTGCTTGGGTCTAATAGCAGACAATGCAGACTGTATCACTGATCTGGAAATGGGAGTTTTGGTGGGTGGACGCAGCAGAAGCATAAGTGAAAAAGACCCAAGGGCATGGGTGGAAGAACAGTCCTTACAGTCAAAAATGAGACACAGACTGGGTAGGAAAGAAAGAGACCAGGAAAATAAATGTTGATAGGCAAGGAGAAAATACAGGCAATCAAGGAAGTGAGGATCTCTACAAGACTGAAGAGCATACAATGTGGGAATGAAGACGTTCAAATTTTTAGATTTCTGAAACAAGCAATCCCAGATGATAATATCCGGAGTGTGACCTTGCAAGCAGATGTCTAAAATGAACTGAAAGTTAAGGTCCTTGCAGTTAAGTAACCATGAAGCTAGTTTTTTGAACAACAGATCATTGTAAGCTCTTAAAATGAAAACTGTATAATGACAGAGATTTTGTCTGTTGTATTCACTGCTAAATCTCTAGCATCTAAAACAGAACACGACTAACAGAAGGCATTCGATTCTACTAATTTGTTGAATGAATGGCATGGTCTTTCAGGATTTTCAAGAGGTTAACTTGTCTAATTAAGCCCCTCATAGTCAAATTAGGTCAAAGTTAGACTCAGAGTATTGGCTCCCCCTGATTATTCCTTTACCTTCTGGAAATGAAATGGTCACTAAAGTAAGTCAACAGTGGCTCTGCTTTTATTGAGTGAGACTTCCTGAAGACATTTGGATAGTTAACTTCGATATCTTAGCTCTGTTCTGGTTCTGTGATTAATTTCCACAACTTATTATCCACCTAAAAGATTACAGAATTAATCCATCACTCTCAGTCTTGTGGATTTTCACGCATTTATCTTCTTGACAAGATAAAATACAAAAGTAAAGAACTACTATACCCGCCCCTCACACCAAGTCATGATCACATATATTCTTCACTTTTAGGGCTGCTCCTCATATAATGTCATTTTTAGATGCCTTGTCATGTCTGTGTTCTAGGCAGTGCTACCAAGGACATTACATGTACCACTGAACACAAAATCTCAAGCTTAACAACAGGGCAGCAAGTGGTCCCTAGGCAGCTGAGTTTCCTTTTCAATAAATATCAAATAGCCAGTGGCCACAGTGATAAGAAGGGAAAGGGGTCCACTGTGCTACAGTTCCCCCTTTTCACAGATTAATTCCAATATTTATTTATTTAATAAATATTTTAACAAATATTTATTTATAAATATGCTCCAGCTCATTTTATTTCCACTATTTCTGAATCTGTTCTGAATAGTGGAATATACATACAGTAGCCATCATGACAGTAGTGAAATAGGACCCAGAAGCAGCAGATGAGGAATCTAGCAATTACTAGCTAGTCACACAGAGCTGTGTGAAGTTTGGCTTCCTCTTTCATAAACTGTCTACCCCACAGAGTTGCTATGTGGATCATAAGAGATTATATAACCTCAGTTAACACTGTTGACAAGTATTAAAGCTCTATGTAAATGCTCAGTGCTAGCTGCACACCTTATGACAGACAGTGCCATCTGAAGGAAGAAAAAGATCACTGCAAGCTTTCCTCAGATCAGTATGAGGAAAGCGATGTTCTGCTTCGTATCACTGTTTCCAAGGAAGCACTGAAAATAAAAATAGGGAATCCCTGTATTTTATGCTTTTTACTTGTCTTGTGGCTTCCACAAAAAAAAAAAAAAAAAAGTAGTAAAAGGAAAAGACAAGCAAAAAGGTTATAATAATATTTATTCTTACAGCTTGATTAGAAAGCATACTTTTTCCTTATCAAACAGTAACACCCAAAAGACTCAATTGCTAGTCTTTCACCAAATGCCAAAAATCCTGGTAAATTCCCTTTTAAAGTAACACTATGTGCTTGCCTAACTTTCTTAATTCAATAGGATTAGAGAAATTGCCATTGGAAAGACTTTTTTTTTTTTCAAAAATGTTATTATGTGCCAAAGAGGAGACTGTGATAAATCAGACGTATTGTAAGAATTAAACAAAATAATGTATAGAATAATATTGCCCAATAAATTCTGTTAAATCAAAATCTGCCATGATTTGAAGCAGCCTTCTTGAAAATAAAGATTAGCGTAGATAGATTTAACTATTCTAAATCCCATCTCTCCAGACTTTAATATATATTGATGACAGATTGATTAGCAACTTTCTCAAAGATCTCATATAGTCTTTACAACACATTGATAAAAATCAAAAAACTTTAGGAGAAAAAAGATAATACCATTTATACCATTTCATAAATGACATGAATAAAGGAATAAACATGAATAACTTAAAATCACATATTGTCATAATGGCAGAAATTTTAGATATCATATTCTGCAACCACATATTCTACAGGTGACAAAAACTGAGGCCCAAAGGTCCAAGGTCACAGAAATGATTAGGTCACTGGAGTCCCCCAACCCAGTTGTCTTGGAGTCATATGATAATAAGCTTTTTGGAGCTTATTAACTCTAAAATAACCAAGTCTAGAAGATATATGACTTTTCATCTTCTGTCAGGTCAATTAGAAATTAGACAACAGACAAAGACATTTCCTTAACACTAAATATTATCTCTAAATGGTACCCAGAGCCTTTACTCAAGTCCACTGGATTGTAATACCTACACCTGGAAACAAGATTTTTAAATCTCTCTCTATAAACTTTTGAAACTACAATACAGAACTATATGCTTGAAATGCAGGACACTGGTGGGGGGAAGGGGACCAAAGAGGGGAGGGGGAAGCTGCACTTGTTCAGATTAATAGAATTCTCTTTAAAGAATAAGCCAGTTAAACCATATCAGTTGAACTGTACAATATTTAAGCAAGAAAATATCTGTTAATCTAAGCTTTACTGTGTAACTTTTTGGTCATTACTAGATGTGTTAGGCAATAACCATCAGAATTATTCCCAACTAAAGAGAGGAGCGCCTGGGATCATGGCAGATGGGAGGCAGGACTAGATTGCAGCTCCGGACAGAGCAGTATGCAGGGGCTCACACTCTGAATTTTAGCTCCAGATCGACTGCAAGAACAAACCAGCAATCCTGAGAGGACCCAGAGGCCCTCTGAAGGAAGTGGATTGCTCCTGCAAGACCCAGGAGACCCCAAAAGGAACCTTCAAAACCATGCAAATACAAGGAAATTAAATAACCTGCTCCTGAATGAGCATTGGGTCAAAAACAAAATCAAGACGGAAATTTAAAAATTCTTCAAACTGAATGACAATAATGACACAACCTATCAAACCTCTGCAATATAGCAAAGGTAGTGCTAAGAGGAAAGTTCACAGCCCTAAACGCCTACATCAAAAAGTCTAAAAGAGCACAGTCTAAGGTCACACCTCAAGGAACTAGAGAAACTAGAACAGACCAAACTCAAACCCAGCAGAAGAAAGGAAATAAACAAGATCACAGCAGAACTAAATCAAACTGAAGTTTAAAAAAATACAAAAGATAAATGAAACAAAAAGCTGATTCTTTGAAAAGATAAATAAAATTGATAGACCATTAGCAAGATTAACCAAGAAAATAACAGAAAATCCAAATAGCCTCCTTAAGACACAAAACAGGAGATATTACAACTGACACCACTGAAATACAAGAGATCATTCAAGGCTACTATGAACACATTTACAGACATAAACTATAAAGTCTAGAAGAGATGAATACATTCCTGGAAAAATACAACCCTCCTAGCTTACATCAGGAAGAATTAGATACCCTGAACAGACCAATAACAAGCAGGAAGATTGAAATGGTAATTTAATAATTACGACTAAAAAAGAGTCCAGGACCAGACAGATTCACAGCAGAATTCTACCAGACATTCAAAGAAGAATTGGTACCAATCATTTTGGCACTGTTCCACAAGATAGAGAAGGAAGGAACCATTGCTAATTCATCCTATGAAGCCAGCATCACCCTACTACCAAAATCAAGAAAGGACATAACCACAAAAGAAAACTACAGACCAATATCCTTGATGAACAAAGATGCTAAAATCCTTAACAAAATACTAGCTAACAGAATACAACAACATATCAAAAAGATAATCCACCATGACCAACTGGGTTTCATACCAGGGATTGCAGGGATGGTTTAATACACGCAAGTCAATAAATGTGATATACCACATAAACAGAATTAAAAACAAAAATTATATGATCATCTCAACAGATACAGAAAAAGCATTCGACAAAATCCTGCATCCTTTATGATTAAAATTCTCAGCAAAATCGGCATACAAAAGACATACCTTAATGTAATAAAAGCCATCTATAAAAAACCCTCAGTCAACATAATACTAAATGGGGAAAAGTGGAAAGCATTCCCTCTGAAAATTAGAACAAGACAAGGATGCCCCACTCTCACCATTCCTCTTCAACATAGTACTGGAAGTCGTAGCCAGAACAATCAGACAAGAGAAAGAAATAAAGAACATGGAAATCGGTAAAGAGGAAGTCAAACTTTCAGTTTGCTGACGATATGATCATTTACCTTGAAAACCCTAAGGACTCCTCCACAGAGCTCATGAACTGACAAAAGAATTCAACAAAGTTTCTGGATACAATGTACACAAATCAGTAGCTCTTCTATACACTAACAGCGACCAAGTGGAGAATCAAATAAAGAACTCAACGCCTTTTACAATAGCTCCAAAAAAAAAAAAACTTAGGAATACACCTAACAAAGGAGTTGAAATACCTCTACAAGGAAAATTACAAAACACTGCTGAAAGAAATCACAGACAACACAAACAAATGGAAACACATACCATGCTCATAGATGGGTAGAATCAATATTGGGAAAAAGACTTTCCTTCCAAAAGCCATCTACAAATTCAATGCAATTCCCATCAAGATACCACTATCATTCTTACAGAATTAGCAAAAAAAAAAAAAAAAAAAAAATTATAAGATTCATATAGAACCAAAAAAGAGCCTGCATAGCCAAAGCTAGACTAAGCAAAAAGAACAAATCTAGAGGTATCACATTACCTGATTTCAAACTATACTATAAGGCCATAGTCACCAAAATAGCATGGTGCTAGTATAAAAATAGGCACACAGACCAATGGAACAGAACAGAGAACCCAGAAATAAACGCTAATACTTATAGCCAACTGATCTTCGACAGAGCAAACAATACCATAAAGTGGGGGAAAGGACATCCTTTTCAACAAATGGTGCTGGAATAATTGGCTAGTCACCTCTAGAAGAATGAAACTGGATCCTCATCTCTCACCTTATACAAAAATCAACTAAACATGGATTAAGGACTTAAACCTAAGACCTGAAACTATAAAAATTCTAGAAGATAACATTGGAAAAACCCTTGCAGACATTGGCTTAGGCAAGGATTTCAAAACCAAGAACCCAAAAGTAAATGCAATAAAAACATTTAGTTTAATTAAACACTTAGTTTAATTAAGCTGGGACTTAATTAAATTAAAGAGCTTTTGCATGGCAAAAGGAACAGTCAGCAGAGTAAACAGACAACACACAGAGTGGGAGAAGTCTTCACAATCTATACATCTGACAAAGGACTAATATCCAGAATCTACAACAAACTCAAACAAATCAGTAAGAAAAAATCCCATCAACAAGTGGGCTAAGGACATGAATAGACAATTCTCAAAAGAAGATATACAAATGGCCAATAAACACATGAAAAAATGCTAAACATCACCAATGATCAGGAAAATGCAAATCAAAACCACAATGTGATACCACCTCACTCCTGTAAGAATGGCCATAATAAAAAAATCAAAAAACAGTAAATGATGGCATGGATGTGGCGAACAGGAAATACTTCTATACTGCTGGTGGGAATGTAAACTAGTACAGCCTCTATGTAAAACAGCATGGAGATTCCTTAAAGAACTAAAAGTAGAACTATCATTGGATCCAGCAATCCCACTACTGGGTATCTACTCAGAGGAAAAGAAGTCATTATTCAAAAAAGTTACTTGCACACACATGTTTATAGCAGCACAATTCACAATTATAAAACTGTGGAACCAACCCAAATGCCCATCAATCAACAAGTGGATAAACTGTGATGTATATATATGCACACATACACACACACACACGTACATACACACAATGGAATATATATCACAAACTGTGATATATATATTTATATGTATAATTGTGATATGTATAAATATATATTTTTACATATTTTATATATATCAGTTTATATTTTTTATATAACACAGTTTATATATATAACTGTGTTATATATATATTATATGTATATTTAATATATATTATATATATAACAGTTACATATAAAAACAGTTATATATATAACTGTGATATATATAACTGTATATATATATACAAAACTGTGATACACACACACACAGACACACACACACACACACACACAATGGAATACTACACAGCCATAAAAAAGGAATGAATTAACAGGATATACAGCGAACTGGATGAGAATGAAGACTAAGTGAAGTAATTCAGGAATGGAAAACCAAACATCATATGTTCTTACTGATATGTAGGAGCTAAGCTATGAGGATGCAAAGGCATAGAATGATACAATGAACTTTGGGGACTTGTGGGAGAAATGGAAGGTGGGTAAGGGATTAAAGGACTACAACTATGGTACAGTGTGTACTGCTTGGGTGATGGGTGCACCAAAATCTCACAAATCACCACTAAGTAACTTACTCATGTAATTAAATACCACCCATACCCCAATAACTTATGGAAAAAATAAAAAATAATAAAAATAAAAAATAAATGTTTACTAGCCAAAAAAAGAATGATTCCTAACCAAAGACAAAACAGAAAGTTCATTAGGAATATTATTGTATATATTTATTTTATTAACATAAGAACCTTTATAATCTATTTTATAGTAGATAATAAATACACTCTCAAAAACACTGAAGAAAAATCTGGTAGTCACTGAATAGGGGAAATTAAGATATTTTAAGGGCTTTGTGTGATCAAATTCCTCTTGGAATTTAAAATGCAGATCTGGAAAAGATATGACACTTAAAGTTCTAAATTAAATAACCGAAAAAGAAAATTCATGAAAACCACTTTAACATAATATGAATGGTTTCACAAACTGAAATCTTCCATAAGGCAAATCATAATCCCATATTTACTGACTACTCACCATACTTGGGGGTAGGTTCAACTTTCATTGAATCTACTAAATTTAAAAGAAATGATAGCAGTTGTTTAGAGCCCATGCCCTTCTTGACAAATACTGAACTTGCTTCTCTAAATAGTGCATTAAGGAGCATCTGACTAGAGGTCAAGTTGTCATACATCCTTAGGAAGTTAGGATTGTGGTCTCCAGTTCCTTAGATACTAACATTGGGACAGCTTTAGGAAGGAAATGCTGCTAAGGCTTTGAATTACAGACCCTACAGAATCTTAGTAACAACTCATGCCTCAATGTGAAAATGAATTCTGAGTTCCAACTTGAATTGCTAGTGATATATTTTGCCCCATCATTCTCATTCTCTCTTTTCAATCTCTCTCAATTTCTCTCTCTCTCACTCTCTCTCTCTCTCTCTCTCTCTCTTTGTGTGTGTGTATTTATTTTGCCTGTAAGGGGCAAATCTTATGCATTCTAAACATTCTAAACAGGCATCTTAGAAACGATCCTCTGGAACACAGTCATATGTAAGAAGTAACTGTTAAAACAAATTTTTTCAGCTAACACTGAGGTAAGTAACAAGTTGACAATAAAGGAAAACTGCCAGAGTTCACATTTAATAAATTATTTTAAAATGAGAATCTATTCTACAATCAACATTCAGAGAGTTAAATGACCTCTGGGTTAATGACCATATCACCTCCCTCAAAATTTTACAGATGAACTAAGGCAGACAGAGATTAAGAGAATTCCCAAAAGTCAGAGGACTTAACAGCTAGGTCTGCAGATTCCTATCCAATGTTTTCTCTAATACTGCATGAAATTTTTGACAGACTACTCAACCAAACTGTGTCTTTCAGAATTGTACCTGTCAGAGCATTTTAGTGATTAGGTCTGGCACTACTTACAACTGTAATTAGGCAGTTTTCTGTGTGGACAGGACAGAAAACTGCCTAAATACAGCTGTACTTAGTGCCAACTCCCAAGCACCCCTCCAAGCACCACAAACTTCTTGCCCCCCCCCCAACTTCTCAAGGTGTTTTACAGCTTTGTTATCTTTTTCCATATGTTTCTACATTGTACATTTATACCAAAAAGTAAATGACCTGGAAAAAAATGTTGCTCCTCTTGAAAATAAATATTTACATTTTAACAAGTAGTAACACCTTCAGCTCTAAAGAGCATCAGAAATTTCAGCATCACAGGGGTAAGAGTTGGCTCTGAACTAAATGTTCTATACTTAAAATGTGGGAATATAATAATTCTTAACTAGTGAATATGGAAATAAATGGTTGTGCTGTTCCTATATTTATTCTGTATTATGCATTTAGGCTAAGTCAATGTAGAAAAATGTGTTTAATTAAATATTTCCAATGCAGAGGTAGAATTGTGTAAAGAAACTAAAAAAAACGTGGATGATGACAATCTAGCTAACATCTACAGTGATTGATTACTACACATCAGGCACTACTGTAAGCACTCTAGGTAAGTAGCCTAGTTAGTTTAATCCTCCTAACGATCTCCTAAGTAACATTATTATCCCTAGTTGACACATATTGGAAACTGAAGCACAGTAAGGTTAGGTCATTGCTTAAGGTCACAGAGCTACTAAGTGTCAGGGCCAGGATTCAAACTCATGCAATCCCTTTGTATTCTATACACAAATTTCTATTCTTCAAAGCAAACATTGACTTCTCTCTCCAATAAGCCAGCTCTTCCTTCTTCATTCCTCCTTCAGTTAGTGGCCTCTACCCAGCCACTGAGGTGAGAAACCAGAATAGCACTTCATCTAGGGCCTAGTCAAGTCTCCCTCTTGACAGCTTACCGGTTCACCTCTGCATCTGCTACTCTATGACCTTGGGTACTCAACTTCCTCTTTCTAAGTCTCAGTTTCTCATCTATACAACTGAGTTCTAAGAGTATCTGCAGTTGTTGTAAATATCAACATTAAATGAGATAACTCATGTAAAATGCATAGCACAGTGACTGGCAGATTGTAGGAAGATCAGTAATTACTAGGTATTATCATCAACACCTTGAATCTGGTCTTTCCCTTCCAATCTTACGCCTAAGCATCCTTAGACCTTCATCTCCTTTCTTACTTGTAATACTAACAACCTCCTACTTGATCATCCTGTCTCTGGTCTATTTTTTGTCTAATCCAAATACTAAAACTGCTAAAAATGTCACTCATATCCCCTGGAAAGACAAATGTCACTCCAATTCAGAAGGGAGAAGATCCCAACTGCTTATTATCAAGGTATACTATACCTGCCACAATTTAGCCTTTTCAAACTCCCAACACACAACACGTGCCACCCTGCAATTCCTTCAAAGGGTATACACTTTCTCAACTAATTTTTATCATGTTGCTATGGAAGTTCCTATTAATTCCCAATTAATTACTTTTCCACCTGCCTCTATCTTATCACTTATCACACTGTATTGTGTTGTTTCTTTTAAAACTAGATTATACTTTTCTTAAAGGAAACTAGGTCTCATTTGATCAGAAAAATATTAGCATCTAACACAGTACCACAGATATAGGAGTTCAATAAATAAATACCAATTCATTTAATACCCAACTTTGATAGAAAACATTATAATATTCAAATACCTTTAGGATATCTTCCCACAGCTAAGGCTCTGAGAAATAAATAGACACATTTATAAAAGCCTTTCTCTATTCCACAACAAGCATTTAAGGCACTACTGAAATACCTAAAAACCTTACCAAACATTTTTCATATTAAAACCAAAAACCTTCAGCAATAAGTTTTTGGATGCTTATTCATATTATGTTAAGGATTATAATTCAGAGCATACAGTTTAAAATTTCTTGAAAATCCATTATAAGCATGATAGCTTTCCATACCTCCTGAAGGAATGCTAAAAACACAGCTTGGAGCCTTATGCTAAACATGACATGAAAATAATAATTTATGTAGCTGCACTATAATAATAAACTGCTTTTTATATATTTTTGCATAGGTTAAAGATTCTGCAAAATAAGTTTTAGACATACTGAACACAGATATTTACAAGCTTTAAATATACCTTGCATGTATAGATAGCATGTTTCCTCTTATTTCATAATTCTTAAGACACACAAAAAATTAGCTTCCCTTCAAAAGAAAGAAACAATAATACTTGAGGCAGTCAATTACAGAAAAATGTGTTTACTGTTATAAAACATTTCACACCAAGGAAGATAACCACAAGTTCAAAATGAGATCCGGTGGCTGAATCTATTGTTCTATAACCATGTGTGGAGATGGATAGTTAGGGGAGCAGGGCACAGAACAAAAATAAGAAAGGAATATATATAAATATTTTCTGAGCAAAGGCATTTCAAATTCAACCCACACAATTCTTTTTCCTACTACACTGGGTAGTTTCCATCATACTGGGTAGTTTCTACCACTGTGGTCTAAATGTAGACTTGTGTAAAGTAAAACGGTCGTTAAAGTTAAAGGGTTAAAATAAGGAAATTACATATTGAAAACCAAACACTATGGGTTTCTACGAAGCACAGGCATTTTTTGATTATGAGATCACTTTCTTAAAATACATTGAAGTTTTCAAAAGGTTGGTAGTATAATAGAAAGAATACTAGACTAAAAGTCAAGATATTCTCAATTTATTGTTTTGCCTTGTTCTCTTTAGGACCTCAGGCAAGGTACTTAACTTTTCTGATGCCCATTATTCTTATAGAGATTTAAAAAACAAAAACTAGATGATCTTTAAGTGCCTCTTTTGCTTATAAACTTTTATGAGAGTATAACATTCAGAAAATGTAAGCATTGAGATTAACTTAAGATTAAAATTACATATCTTGAATGTTTCCTTAAACTATGCATAATCAGGTTTTATCAAAACTGCCTTACTGGGTTCTATTTTTAAAAAATAAGGAGAAGAGGCTATAAATATATTTCAGTAATATGGAGTAAATGGCTTTAGAAACATCCTCCAAAATGTTTAAATAAGGCTAACAGAGAAATATTTCAAGAATAATTATCAGTATTACTGTCTTTGGAAGCATCATTAAGCAGAAATTCAGGAAATGGCAAAGGATTTTAATCTTGAACAAACTCTAAGTCACAATGCAGTAAAGGTGCAATGAAATCTAGATACTCAAATATAAAAAGTAGGATAAGAGTGAGCTGATGGATATAAGCAGCTCTTACAAGTTACACAGGATACACTGATTTTTTTTCTTTTTTGGAGATGGAGTCTCACTCTTGTTGCCCAGGCTGGAGTGCAGTGGTGTGATCTCGGCTCACTGCAGCCTCCACCTCCTGAGTTCAAGCGATTCTCGTGCCTCAGCCTCCCCAGTAGCTGGGATTTCAGGCATGTGTCACCATACCCAGCAAATGTTTTGTATTTTTAGTAGAGACAGGGTTTCACCATGTTGGCCAGGCTGGTCTCAAACAATAGGCATAACCAGAGCCATTGTAGGCAAATCAAGATGTTTGGTCATACCAGTGATAAGTAACAAGAGAAGCTACCACCTTAGAAATAGGTTGTGGATGTTGAGAATAAGTGAACTGAGCCCTCAACTAGATAGGCATGAGAGTGGAGCTTACTAGCCTAACATGATTTTCTCTAGTCCCATGATATTGCTCTGAAATGTTCTGGGTACATCTTCTAATATAAGGATCTTGAGATTTGAAGAAAGTTCTAGATTCATCTCTAGATGAACATTCAGAAGTCATTAACATATAGGTGGCATATGAAACTTTAGAAATAGATGAGATCATCCAAGGAGAGCACAAAGAAAGTGAGGAGGAGGAGAGAATCTAGAGGCTCACCAACATGAAGGAGCTGGCAAAGAAAAATCCAGTCAAGGAGACTGAGAGGGAGTGGTTAGAGGGGTAGAAGGAAAACACCATTAAAGAGGGAGGGTATGTGTGTATGTGCACGTACACAAGAGTGTGTGTGTGTATATATATACACACACACACACACACATATAAACATGAAAATATATATACACACATATGTGTATATATATACGGGTGTATATATATAAAATTTCACAAGTCAAGAGAGAAGAGAGGGTTAACAAACAAACGGTTAATATTTTCATATGTCTCATATCCCAGGCTAGGAAGTCAGTATTCTCCTAGTTAGTTTTCCAAGATGACTTGTGAGCCATTATTATTCAATTTTATCCACTTTTAAGATTATATTATAGCTATATTTATATTTATATAGTCACCTACAGACCTTTGAGTCAGCCATCTCCATTTACTGAGAATTTTGTCGTATGACTATCTTCCTTTCCACACCCGAGCTATATATTCTGGGGACTTCATTATCCATAAGAACAATTAATTCCAACACACAAGACTTAAAGCTCTTTGCCTTCTTTTTCTTCTATGACCCCTACTTTGCAGAAGGCTGGCATAGTTTAGTAGTTAGGCATAAGCACTTCAAAGCTAGAAAGACTCAGGTACTTCCTAGATGTGTGCCTTGGAAAAAGTTACTTAATCTCACTGAGCCCCAGTTTCCTCATCTGTAAAATGTTGACACTAATATGTGAAACATAAGCATGATAACCTATGGAAAATATTTAGTTTAGTGACTACTACACAGTGTTCAATGAATAGTAGCTTTTATGAATACTAATATTGTTAAAATTAGCACTATTAATCTTGGTTATCCCGCAACATTGGTCATTCTTTGGCCCTTATCATGACCTGAAACTGCTCTAACTCCAGAATCTTAAATTGAGAATTCTCACATCATATGTGCCATTTTTTCCATCTCTAGTACTCTTTTATTTTCATTAATCTTGCCCTTTACTCATTTAGATTCTTCATCCTCTTCATTCTCCACATTTACCAGCCTCATCTTGGCTTGGCTTTGTTCCTTAATAAGTAGGATTCCTTTGGCTCAACCCTTCAATTAGCAAACTCATTACCACTCCTTGACTTCCCACTACCCCTTACTCAAGTTTTCCATCACACCCTCCCTTCCAATCTCAATCCAGGTTCAGTCTATTTGTTTTCTGTATTCTTATGGGGGACAGGCAAGGGGAGTGGGGAACAGGCAGGCTGCTGGAGAACACGGCTTAACCATCCTACTGGCCTCTGTACATTTGTGATTTCAAGCCTTAGAAGGGTATTCATCATTATTTAGCAAAGAGGTCATGTGTCCCTAGTTAAGTCCCTTTTCCAATCTCAATAGTAACTTTTCTTTTGCCCTTGAGCATACTCCAATCCATGTTCTTCCTTCTCAATCTCAGCAGATAATCTTGCTTCACAGAGAAAAGAGATGCCATCCTGGATCCTAACTTATATCTGTATCTACCCCGTATTTCCTTTTTGTTTTTAAACAGGAAGATACATCATTGCTCCTCTTCAGGGTAACCCTTTCATTTGTCTTCCTGGACCTGACTCTTCCATCTCCTCTCATCACATTTGATCAATTATCTTCTTTCTCTTGTGACTTCAGTTTTCTTCCTCTTCAATGGTCCCTTTCCCCTCAATCCACTAAAGTGTTCTTGACTTCTCCATCCTTAAAACAAACAAACCTTCCACTGACCATATCTACTTCCTCAAGCTTCTACCCACTATCCTCCCTTCATTAGCAAAAGTATTTGAAAGAATATATTTACTGAATAATTAAAAATTGTTTTATTGGGTTTAGATTTCTCTCCTGAGCTCCAGGCCTTTAAAAAGAATTATTTATATCTGACTGTTTCAACAAAGGAAATAAAACAGCTAATTCCACTACACTGAAGAAAACTGATGAATTTCACATCTCCAAATCCACACCTCCACCTGTATTTTTAAAATTATGAGTTATTATCTGCACCACCATTCACCCAATCAGACAATTTAGATTCCTTAAAGCCTGCTTTGATTCTTCCCTCTCCTTTATCCATAACTACACAAGGCCTTTCTAAAACTCTCTCACATCTGTCCCTTTGTGCCTTCCTGGGGTTACTACTGTTGAGGTCTTTTTCATCTTACACTAATTGAAAGGGACGTTGTGAGGGTTAAATAAATGGGAATGTACTCAGTAAGTTATAAAGTACTATACAAAGGTTCTCATACAAATACTATTATATCTTTGGCAAAGTAAGTGTGAAGTTAGCTTAATATGACTTGTTCTTAAACAAATCCTGGGTCTTAGTAATAAGTGCATTCATTCATTCATTCATTCATTTATTTGAGATAGGAGTCTTGCTGTGTCGCCCAGGCTGGAATGCAGTGGCGCGATCTCGGCTCACTGCAACCTATGACTCCCTGGTTCAAGCGATTCTCCTGCCTCAGCCTCCCAATTAACTGGGATTACAGGCACGCACCACCATGCCCAGCTAATTTTTTGTATTTTTTGTTTTGTTTTGTTTTAGTAAAGACGGGGTTTCACCAAGTTGGCCAGGATGGTCTCGATCTCATGACCTTGTGATCCGCCCGCCTCAGCCTCCCAAAGTGCTGGGATTACAGGCGTGAGCCATTGTGCCCGGCCGGTGCTTTATTTTCTAATTACAAATCACTAAGCACTTGTCAATCTGGTCTATAGTTTTTCTAGGAATCAGTCAGTGTCGAGATTTTCATTACATAGTTTCTGGACTTTACCTTCCTCTCCCCCCAACTTTAAAATGTAAAATATGCAATTCTTCAGGTTTCTGACAAAAATCTTCTATCCTCTTTTTAAAAAAAGACTTTATTTTTAAGAAGAGTTTTAGGTTCACAGCAAAATTGAATGGGGAGTACAGAGTTCCCAGGTACACCTTGCTCTCACACATGCACAGCCTCGCCGACCATGGACAGCGCCCCCCCCTCCACCCCAAGACTGGTACATTTGTTATAATCAATGAACCTACACTGACAGGTCATTATCATCCAAAGTCCACAGTTTAGATTAGGATTCACTCTTGATGTTGTATATTCTATGGGTTTTGACAAATGTATAATGACATGTAGCCACCACTATATATCTACACAATAGTTTCACTGCCCTAAAAATCTTCTGTGCTCTGCCTATTCATCCCTCCTTCTCTTCACCACTAATCTTTTTACTGTCTCCATAGTTTTGCCTTTCCCAGAATGCCATATACTTGTAATTATACAGTATGCAGACTTTTTAGGTTGCCTTTTTTCACTTAGTGATAGGCTCTGAAGATTTCTCCATGACTTTTCGTGGTCAAGCCCCTTTTAAATACCACTTTACTAAGGTATAGTTGACATGTAACAAACCACAAATTTAAAGTGCATAATTTGATACGTTTCAACATATGTGTACATCAAATCAAGATAGCAAACATATCTGGTACCCCCTAAAGTTTCCTACTACGCCCACTGTTCTCCCTCTTTCCTGCCCCTCCCCTCTGTACTTTATCTCCAGGCCAACACTGATCTGCTTTCTGCCATTATAGATTAATATGCATTTTCTAGAATTTTATAGATGGAACAATGCAGTATGTACTCTTTTTTTTTTCTTTTTGGTCTGGCTTTTTTCATGCTGTGTAATTACGTTGAGATTTATCCATGTTGTGTGATCTAAAGTTCATTCCTTGTTATTGCTAAGCAGTAATCTGTTTTATAAACATTTCTTTTAAAGATGAGTGGCGGTAGTTTTATAAACATTTCTAATATGTGTAGTACTCTAATATGTGTAGTATTGTTCATTTATTTCTTCCATGCAGTTAAAATAGTGAAAAGTTCTCTTATGTCCTCATCCATTTTGTGTTTTAATTTCAAAGAATCATATTTGAATGAAGCAATGACTAGCCTTTTGAAAAATTATTTGATTCCTTTCTTGATTAAGATGATCAACTTTAAGCATTAATCTTTCATGTTATTAGGTAAGATTTTTGTTTTTCAGCAGTTAGACCTGGAAAGTCTTCAACATTTCCAAACGTATCAGACCTCTCTCAATTACTGTAAACAAAGCCGGGGGATTAAGAGGTACAAAGCCAAACACTGGTAAGTCGCAGAAGCATAGTATCAAAGACAATAACATGTCCTCAAAGACTCCAATATCAGTTTATAATTGTTATTAATCTGACAGATTTTTATATATTTTCAAGATATATTTAGGTTGAAAATCCATTTTTTAAAATTAGCTTATTTCCTGGTTCTTAAAGTATAGATCTTAAATTCCAGAAGGCTGATATATATATATATATATGTTGTGTTTGTTTGTTCTGTTTAGAGATGATGTGTTGCTGTGTTGCCTTGGCTGGACTCGGAACCAGGCTCAAGCAATCCTCCTACCTCAGTCTCCCAAGTAACTGGGACTATAGGCACAAGCCTTGGC
Organism: Ateles fusciceps; assembly: GCA_036589455.1. Classification (NCBI taxonomy): domain Eukaryota; kingdom Metazoa; phylum Chordata; class Mammalia; order Primates; family Atelidae; genus Ateles; species Ateles fusciceps. The sequence continues at coordinate 6,289,241 of JAZHEH010002229.1, forward strand.
ACCTGGCTTAGGAAACTGACAGACTTTTTATCTGAGTTTTACAGGGCAAATTCTATTGCTACAAATACCGTATAATTTGATGTAAAAGATCTCCATTTAACATGTGATGGCCCATTTATTTCAAGGCGTCTTTACTGAAACAAAAGAATTAGGCTAATCCCTGCATATTACTAACTTACTAGTGTTAAATGAAATTTATAGGAGGTTACTGGTTTGGACTGAGCTCCTGAACTAGGGCCAAGAGATCAAATCAAAATGGAGTCACTCATGCTGAAGTTCCACTTCACCAAGCGAAAACTAAGCTGTTTTTCTGACCTTTCAAGCAATCAGGACAGGCAGTTAGTAGTCAAATCCCAAACATGCCAGTTGATATAATATGGTGATTTGATAAGATGACATAAGGAAGTCCCATCTGCTTTAACCTTAATAAGAAAAGTAACTTTAAATGACCAGTTTGCTTTTTCTTTTCTGTTTCTGCTTTTCCTCAGCCCTTTTCAGTCTATACAGTAGTACCCCCTTATCCACAGATTCATTTTCCAAGGTTTCAGTTATCTGAGGTCAACTGTGGTCTGAAAATATTAAATGGAAAATTCCAGAAATAATTCAAGTTTCAAATTGCACCCTGTTCTGAGTAGCATGATGAAATCCCATACCATCCTGCTCTATAGCGTATATAGGATTCGGTAACTATCCACCATTTCAGGCTTCCACTGGGGATCTTAGAACATATCCCCCCAAGGCTGGGTATGGTGGCTCACACCTGCAATCCTAGCACTTTGGTAGGCCAAGGTGGGTGGATCACTTGAGATCAGGAGTTCAAGACCAGCCTGGGAAACACGGTAAAAGCCCATCTCTACTAAAATTACAAAAATTAGCCAGGCATGGTGGCGGGCACCTGCAGTCTCAGCTACTCAGGAGGCTGAGGCAGGAGAATCGCTTGAACCCGGGAGGCGGAGTTTGCAGTAAGCTGAGATCACACCATTGCACTCTAGCCTGGACAACACAGCAAGACTCTGTCTCAGAAAAAAACAAAATCCCCCTCAAGATAAGGTGAGACTACCATAAAACGAACCACTTCTCGGCTCATCAGAACTGTTCTGTTTTATTAGAATGAGGTGTTGCCTGATTCTAGAATGGCAAATAAAGGTGAAGTAAGATCTTTAAGCTAAATTTGTTGTAATTTTGTCTTTTGACATTACAAAGTATTAAACATATGAGTCATTTCCATTGTAATTTCACAAATGGCCAAGTAAAGCCACACTTGATAGCAACATTTTGGGGCTTAAAAAAAAATCTTGAACTTAAGCTGGCAACTAAATATAATTCAGAAAAAGATTAATCAGATGAAGGTGTTCAAGTTAAATACAGCAGCAGATCAAACAGGTACTCTGAAATTCTGGACTATATGGCTTTCTCTACAACTGAAACTAACAAACATATTATGTGAGTGCAATCAAACAAAAACAAAACTACATTTAAGAAAAAATGACTAAGTTGGTCCAAAAGAACTAAGAAGAAAATAAGCATGAAATCAAAGTTGGCAGTTTATGGGTGAAATTTTTAACCCCCTGGTATAGTCAAGGTGATGCAAATAGTTTCTTCAAAACAAAGTTACTTGCATTTACTACTAATAATCTCTGCTTTGACAAAAATTATTTATTTCCTGTAAGGCTCATCTGTGCACTTCCTTTTAAAATCCAGTATTAGCGAAGAACCCTGCTAAGACTGTTTAGCATAACATCCTAAATATCTAATCATGATAGATATCTGATCAGGTTCCTCATCCTCCACCATTCCCCAGATAATGTATGATCACCCTGGCCTGTCTTCAGCAAGAATCCTGTTAAGTTGGCTTAGCCAAAATCCCCTTATCCCTGATGTTTCCTTTTAGTAATTTTCCATCCACAGATCCCCACACTGTTCCTTGGCTATAAATTCCCATTTTCCCATGCTGTGTTCAAAGTTGAACCCAGTCTCCCTCCCCCTACTACAGGGCCCCGCTGCAGAGGTTCCTGTACCTATTGAGATGGTCCTGAACAAAGTTTTACTTACCCTTCTTAAACAAGTATCATTGAATAATTATTTTTCTTTAAAAACTTGGATTCGAATTTTATTATCTTCTAACCAGCTCCCACCCTTCTCCCCACCAAACCTACTCCTCTCATAAACCTAATCTCAGTATACTAGTACCCGATCTTTCTACTTGTTCAGAACTAAATTTTGGTGTCTTTTACATCTCTACCCTCAATTTATCCTGAAATCGATGAACTCTCATCATCTCCACCAATTCCACTCTGGTCCAAGCTACATTATCTCTGGCCTGGAATATGGCAACAGTTCTGGACTGGTATCCCAGCTTCTGCTCCTGCTCAACACTTCCCATACAACAAAGTCTATTCTCCATCCAGCCACCAGAATGATCATTCTTAAAAGGCAAGCCTGGGGCCGAGTGCAGTGGCTCACACCTGTAATTCCAGAATGTTGACACGCCAAGGTGGATGGATGGCTTGAGTCCAGGAGTTTGAGACAGGCCTGGGCAACATGACAAAACCCCATCTCTACAAAAAATTAGCCGGGTGTGGTGGGTGGTGTGTGCCTGAAGTCCCAGCTAATCCAGAGGCTGAGGTGAGAGGATCACCTGAGCCTGGGAGGTCGAGCCTGCAGTAGGTTGTGATCATGCCACTGCACTCCAGACTGGGAGACAAAGTAAGATCCTGTCTCAAAGATAAAATAAAAGGTAAGGTTCTTTACTCAAAGGGAGGACTTTTCACTGAGAGTAGAAACTCAATCCTTAAAAAGGCCTACAAGGCTTTACACACTCTAATCTTCCACCACACTAACCTCTTTGACTTTATTTCTACTCCTCTTTACTTTCTCCACCACAGCCAAATCAGCCTCTCTGCTGTCCTCAAACACACCCAGCACAAAGGACTTCTGCAAGCCCTTCTGCCTTTCCCTCTGCTAGCACATCCTTCCCCTCAGAGAGGTGCATGGATTACCCCTCACTTACTTCTGGTCTTGGCTCGAATGTCATCTTCTCTCGGAAGCTTTTCCTGGCTGCCTCTAGTTCAAATTGCAGACCTCTCCCCATTCCCTGTCCTCTCTCTTCCCTGCTTTTTCTCTGTAGTACTTAACACTATCTGACACAGCACATATTTTGTTTATTATCTGAAGTCCCCCACTAGAATATAAGCTCCATGAAGGAGGGGATATTTACGTTTTCTTAGAAAAGTATCTCACATGCGGTAGGTGCTCAATATTTATTAAATATATAATTTTATAATTATGAATTATTTTCATAATTTACATGAAAGTACTTTCATGTAAATTAAATTACAACAATCCATTTTTCCCAATGCCCTCTCTCCTCCAAATTCTCCAATCTTTGTAGTAACAATATGGATGACAGCAAAGAGCTATGAGAAAAAGAGTTGTTGGTTACTTACAAAGCTCTTTCAAACAAATACCCCATATTAATCAACTACATCTATAAGTTGAAAGCTTAAAGTCAACATCTTTTAGCATAGGGTTTCTAGGAGTGGAATTTAAAAGCAGTATCGCAAAAGAGCCAGGAATCATCAGGAAGAAAAGTCTAATTCAGTTTGTCCCATCAATCTGTTAAACAAACAATAGGGAAAATGCAACCTGTATTTGATCTTCAAGGAAACACTGGCCCAAATTCAATAAGAACGCATTCAACACAAGATTCGATTCCCTTAAAATGTTCCATCTGCTTAAAACAAATCCCATTAACTATCAACTGCTGTCGCTGGGTGTGTATGGTCTGCAGAGCGTATCAGGGATGTTTTGTTATGTTTTGTTTAACCAGATAAGAATCAGGGTTAAGGAAACGTTTCTTAAAGCCTCTGTATCCCCTGGACCATTAAGTAAGCCCTTCGTTGGCCTTTACACTGTGGTACTAGGGTCTTCCTGGGCAATTTCCCACATAGTTTAACCCATCAGAGGCGAAGGGGCATCTCGGTCAGGCTCCAGTGATGCCTGAGACAGACGGCAGATGTCTCAACGGATCCCCTGGAAGGAGAGGCTCTCGCCCAGTCAAAGGGTGTCACAGACAGGAGGAAAGAGCGGACCGAGGCGCACGGTGCAGGTGACAGGTGGGTGAGCACCGCAGGGCAGTGGCGCAGAGAGTCACCGGCTGGGTGCTGGCGCGGAAACCGTCAACTCCCATCGTCAACCTGCCAGCCTGGGCCCGGCTGGGCTGCGGAGTGTAGCGGCACAGGATTAAAAAAATAAAATAAAGGTAGCCACACACCGCCGTCAGCCTGCACGACCTCGCCCCTCGCGCGCTGGGAAATAAAGTTAGTGCCCAGTGGCCGCTGCAATGGCCAGAGGGGCCCAGTCAAGCTCCTGCCCTCGGTTCTGCGGCTGTCAAAAGCGGCCCGGCGCCGCGAGAAGTCCCAGAGCCCAGAAGCCAGAGAGGACGCCCCGAGCGGGCGCGTGAGGCCGAGTGCCGTCGCGCTCTCAGCCCGGAGCTCAGCCCAAGCTGACTGCCACCAGCCCCAAACCGCCTCCCCTCCAGGCCACACGGAGGGGCCGGGACCCGGAACCCTCTGCTGGCAGCGTCGGCGCCCGACGGCCTCCTTTACCTGTTCTGTGGCAGCTGCCGCCGCCGCTCACTCCCCGTGCCCAGGAGAATCCCAAGTCGACGCCGCTACCGCCGCTGCTGCCGCGGCCGCCGCGCACTCCCCACCCCCGCCCGCTCAGGTAACCCAGGAAACCGAGAACACCACCCCCTCCTTCCCCTCGTCCGGACCCAAACCCACTCGTCTGCGCCTGCGCGCTTGGCTCCGCCTCGCGCGTGCAAGTCCCGCCTCCTCTAGGAGGACAGCGCTGGCGTCGCAGGCGTGACGCATGGAGCCGCCGAGCCAATAGGGAAGGCAAGAGGGCTGACCGACCCGCGGGGCCGCGGCCGGGGCCGGGTCTGGGTTCCTCATGTGCTAGGGTTGGACCGTGTGTCCGCCCCTCGTTCTAGGGCTCTGCCTAGTGGGCTGCGTCAGGCCCTGGGGAGAGCGAGCACCGTTTGAGAAGCACCAAGCCCAAGCGCAGCGTCTGCTTCTTCCATTCATCACAGACTATCAACCTGTCCCGTCGTGTAGGTCTAGAGGATGAGGATAGAAGAAATAACGGGAAGGACTCAGGAGAGGGAGAAAGGATTATCCACAAGGAACCCTTAGCCTTTCTCTGGGACCTGGAGAAAGCCGTATTGTAATGGTTACCGCCGGCTTCTTTTAAGAAACAAAAAGCTTTGCAAAGACACTGTAGAATTAATTCAGTGCAGTGGTGTATTTTCCAACCGACTCCTGTTCAAACGGTTTGTATACACTGTGCACTGTCAGAGTCATATGCCCTAATAGACCAGTCCATCCAGAGGGTGGGAGCTGTAGGTTAAATCCAGGGATGTTTTAGCTGCATCCCCCGGCTCCCGGCCCAGCACGCGGCTGGCAGACTGCTGCAGTAGGCAGTTTGGCATTTCAAGGGCCACTCTCCTCACCTCGTAGTCACTAAGACAGCAACGCCAGAGATACTGGGAAAAAGCCTGAACTGTACATAGTTTGTATCGTTTGGTGTTCTCAAGTTCTATCAAACAATACAAACTATTAATAAGCGGATAATCTACAAATTGACAGGAATTGCTGTAGAATCAACTCCCATAATTTTTTGCACAGGAATTATAAAATAGAAATAATTCAGGATATTATGTCGCAAGCCTATATACCAAATGTTACTCTCAATTCCTCAAACTCCCTTCTGACCTAATGACAAAGTGCTTCAAGTTGCCCACTGATGTGGTTTCGAGGGGCTCTCGGGGAAAATTCTGCGCTTTAAAGTTCATGTCTTTAGGCGAAGATTGCCCACTTCCTCTGGCAGGCAGTCTTTTATTTATTTAATTTAATCAATTTTTAAAAAAAATTTTTGAGACGGATTCTCGCTCTGTCGCCCAGGCTTGAGTGCAGTGGCGGGATTTCAGCTCACTGAACCCTAACAAGTGTGGGGAAGTAGATGCTTTAGGGAAATTATTACTCATTTAACTAGTATATAATGAGCACCTACAGTGTGCTAAGCATTGTGCTAGGTGCATGTGCCTGAACTGAAACAAAAAGAGGAAGCCAAACTTGACCTGCTTCATAATTTTACCTAAAGCTGTGTCTACTCTTATTATACATCAACTTTCACCCACTAATCTTAAAAACACCTCCCTTTTTTAATGGACAAAATAAGTCAAAGAAATAATAAAGTAACAAGTCAGTTTCTGTTAACCTTGAGTAGAAGATAATAGTTTATCATGATTTCGTTAAAGCAGAGAAAATGAGACAAACTTTAAGCGACAATGGTATACAATTGGCCCTCAAAGTATTATTTGTTTGTAAAAGGCACAAAGTAATGTCATTTGTGACTATTATTTTTCCGTACCAGTATTTTTTATTTTATTATTTAATTTTTGAGACGGAGCTTTACTCATTTTTCTCTGACTGGAGCACAGTGGTGCGATCGTGGTTCACTGCAACCTCTGCCTCCTGGGTTCAAGTGATTCTCCTGCCTCAGCTTCCTGAGTAGCTGGGATTACAGCAATGTGCCACCACGCTTGGCTAATTTTGTATTTTTTAGTAGAGCCAGAGTTTCATCATGTTGGTCAGGCTGGCGTCGAACTCCTAACCTCAGGTGATCCACCCACTTCGGCCTCCCAGAGCGCTGAGATTACAGGCGTGACATCGCACCCGACCTCAGTACCAGCATTTTAATTAAGCTACTGCAGTATGTATTTTATTCAATAGTATCTTAGAACATAAATACTAAATATACATATCAAATAAAACCTAAAGATTTCAAAGGAACACACCCAAAATGTGTAGTGAAGAACATGCAAAAGAAGAAAAAAGTAAACAAAAGTAATAAGTATACAGAAGAAAGCTTCTCCTGATGCCTATATCACACACTGGAAAACTTTTTAAGCAGGCAAGTCTCCAGCTTAATTTGACTCCAAAATTGTACTCTTAAATGAGATTATAACATCCCAGCTTAAAACAACACAGTCAATGTAAATATGCACAATTTCACATTTAATTATTCCCGAAAATACCTTTAAAAATATTCTTGACGAAATGGATATATAAATCAAGTCATATCACATCTCTGCTCAAAAATCTGCATTGGCTCTCCACTTCTCTCAGATAAAAACCAAAGTCCTTACAATGGCCTACTACTTCGCACCATCTGGCTCCTCATAACTTCATCTCTCTCTGCTCTCTCTGCTTCTTTACTGTTTAACAAACATGCCAGATATAGTCCTGCTTTAAGGGCTTTGCACTGGCTGGCCCCTCTGCTTGAAATTTGTTTTCTCCAGATAGCTGCAGTTGTAACTCCCTTATCTCCTCCATGTCTTTGCTCAAATTTCACCTCTCAATAAGGTCTACTCTCAATACTGCCCTTAAACTAGGCAAGAGGGGCCTCTGCCCTGAACGCCACAGGTGAATGGACCTCATATTGCAAATGTTCCCTAAAATAATTTTATTAAAAAATATATGTTCTCTGTCCCTTCTGGGAGAAGAGTGTTGATGAGAATTGACACAGTTGTTAGATCAAGTTTAGCCTAAAGCTGCCTCCCTGCATATTTTAAAGGTTTTTCTGTGCATCCTGAGCTATAACAAATGAAGGTGTCAGTAAGCTGTAGCCCACACCCGTACCAATCCCTGAGTTTTGGCCAATAAAATGCAGCCAGCTGTTCAAACTGTGTTCTAATAAGGCAAATGCCAAGCTGCAAACTATCCAGTTGTTTCTGTATCTCACTTCTGTTTTCTGTATGTCACTTTCCTTTTTCTGTCCATAAATCTTCTTCCACCATGTGGCTGTGTTGGAGTAGGTAGGCTCTGAGCCTACCCTGGCTCAAAAGGCTGTCCAATTCATGAACCATTCATTGCTCAATTAAACTCCTTTAAATTTAATTCGGCTGAAGTTTTTCTTTTATCACAGTGTAACCTGTAACTCTAAACATCATGTGTTTCATAGCACCCATCAGCTTCTAATATACTACATAATTTGTCTATTTCTTATGCTTATTTTTATTGTCACCCTCGTTTAGACTATGGGCTCCACAAGGGCAGCAATGTTTGTTCTATTTCTGATGTCTCCCAAGGACCAGGACAGTGCCTGGCACTTAGTGGGCACTCAGTAAATATTTGGATAAATAGTTAAATTAAGAAAATTTTGTTGAAAATTCAAATAAATATCCAAACAGTAAGTTGACCATAATTTTGGACCTGGACAATTTTAATGGTTACTACAATGCACAGGAACAGAAATGGATTTGTGAAGTGGGAGAGAAATACAAGACTGTGTTTTCAGCAACAGCAAGATGGTCAAAATTATACAGATGACTAAAATTATGCATTTGACTAAAGAACTGCATCAAAACATTATAGATGTACAAATCTTCTTTTGAGGTGCTTTACTTTATTAGGATGCATGTGTAGCATCTTTTAAAATTGTGCTTCTTAGGCCAGGCGTGGTGGCTCACACCTGGAGTCCCAGCACTTTGGGAGGCTGAGGTGGGCATATCACGAGGTCGGGAGTTCAAGACCAACATGGCCAACATGTTAAAATCCCATCTGTACTAAAAATAAAAAAAATAGCAGGGCGTGGTGGCGAGCCCCTGTAATCCCAGCCGCTAGGGAGACTGGGGCAGGAGAACAGGAGAATCGCTTGAACCTGGGAGGCGGCGGCTGCAGTGAGCCAAGATCGCAGCACTGTACTTCAGCCTGGCGCCTGGCGACAGAGCGAGACTCCGTCTCAAAAAAAAAAAAAAAAGATAATATAGTATACTTATAAATTCTTGCTGAAGTCAATAGTAACATAGGAAAATAACAGTACTAATAGCATATCACAAGCTGATCACAAGCCTTTGTAATAAAGTACACTATTCTTAACAACCTATATAAGCAAGCACTACGTTTAAGGTAGTGAGTTATTCCTTTTGCTTTCTGAGGACACCCTACTCTGTAATTGAGTAGTCTCCAATAAACTATCTTAACGTCACTATACTCTGCAGCTTGCCCTAAATTCTTTCCTGTGCAAGATCCAAGAATCCGTTCTTAGGGTCTGGGACAAGACCCCTTTTCCAGTGACAGTATGTATACTTTACTGAAAAACTCTCGTGTCCTTGGAGCTTTATAAATGCAGGGGAGGAAAAGTTTCCTTAACCCTCCTAATGTTCCTAGCTGGCTCTGAAATAAAACAAACAAGACAGATTAACAGGAGAAAACATACAAATTTATTTCATCAAAGTTTTATGTAACATGGGCGAAGCACAGTGGCTCATGCCTGTAATCTCCAGCACTTTGGGAGGCCAAGGCAGGCGGATCACTTGAAGATGGAGATTGAGACCAGCCTGGCCAATGTGGCAAAACCCAGTCTCTACTAAAAATACAAAAATTAGCTGGGCGTGGTGGCACGCACCCATAATCCCGGCTACTTGGGAGGCTGAGGCAGAAGAATTGCTTGAACCTGAGAGGCAGAAGTTGCAGTGAGATGAGATCCCACCACTGCACTCTAGCCTGGGTGACAGAGCAAGACTCTGTCTCAAAAAGCTAAAAGAAAGTTGGGAAGAAAGAGAATAAAATTTCTGATTTATGGCTTGCTTTGTAAGAAACGACTTCTACTTTCTATGGCTTTTCTTAGAGTTTTCATGGCCTGTCTTGAAGGAGAGAGGAGCAGGAGAAAGGAGGAGAGAGAGAAGGTGAGACAGATCTTGCTTCTGAGGACCTCTCGGTTTCCTGCAGTTCGTTCAAAGTACTCAGCATGCCAAGGCAGCAAACTCTGGGGTAGTGTGTTGAGTCCTGACATAAACAACAAAAAGTATTTCATGAGATGACCTTTCCAACCAACTAAAAGTGTTAAAACAATGGAAATTTCCCCTCTTCCCTGTGGAAACCTGTTTACTTTCATATATAGGAAAGACTGTACTTGTGAGCAACACTGTCATTAATACTCATATGAGGTTTTTTTTTTCATTTAAAAATTCTGACCTGTTTTTCTGCTTACAATAGAAAATATATACTATAGTAATAAACTCAAATACTAGACAAATATACAATATACAATGTAGAAAATGGAAGTATTCCATGATCTCATCCCAGAGATAATCATTAGTAATTGATGTACATGCCCACAGATGTTTTAGTAGTCACACACACAAAAACACAGAGTTGTGATTATTATTGTGTTATTATTATTGTCACCACCACTATCATTGAAAAAGAGGAATTTGGGTCCATTGTTGAGTATAATTCTTAGCCAAGTGATTTACTTGGCATTACTTATTTTAATAGCAATATTTGTCTAACTTAAGTCCCAATATATTCCTGTGGTCAACAAATTTCTGATTAACTTTCATTTGAAATCACACTACCTGTTTATTTTGGAAGAGCAAACTAAGTCTGTCCTACACAATAGACAGCCTAAGAGGTACAAGGAAATCAAGAAACATTATCATTTGAAATACAGGTTTCCTATTCATTCCCTGTTTATAAAGCCAAGAGCCCAGGTTATCTGGGCAGATTAAAAATTACAAGGACTCGCCAAAACTCATGGTCACTCATTCAGAAGGAAATAGAAAACCACAGATAAGTTCTCAGCAGATGCATAGAACAGAATATCACTTGACCACTTTAAAACAACAGTTGAAAAGGATGAGTCAGGGTGAAGGCAAGGAACAGCTAAAGATATACATGTATGTTTCACTGCCTTCTCAAAAATAGTACTACATAAAAAGACTCTGAATATGTACACTTCACCATTCTATAAACACTACAGTTTTGGACCATTTCAAAAAAATATTTCCAACTCTACCTAGTCCCACACACAGAATCCACTACAGTAGTAGATTGTAAGATTGATATGTTATTTCAGGCCTTCATTCAGCTATTGGTATTTTCTGTATACTTGCAATGTTCAAGGCTTTGGAATCAAAAGCTACTTGAAAGACATTCTGGGTCTGCTTGGCCTCCAGACAAGTAAACAAGCAATTATAGTGGAGGAAGATGAAGGTTATACCAACATTGTGCATAGGATTCTCTGGAGCAGCACAGGGGGACACCCAACTCCATCCTGGGATCATAAAAAGCTTCTTAGAAAGGGAGCCTCTAAACTTAAACACTCAGTAGGCTTTGGGCAGGCCAGGTTTTCCTAATGTGTTAAGCACTTTCAGTCTAGGATAAGTTTTTAAAAATAAGATCAACAGGCTGAGTGCAGTGGCTCATGCCTGTTATTCTAGTGCTTTAGGAGGCCGAGGCAGGCAGATTACGAAGTCAGGAGTTCGAGACCACCCTGACCAACATGGTGAAACCCCGTCTCTATTAAAAATACAAAAATTAGCCAAGCATGATGGCAGGCACCTATAATCCCAGCTACTCAGGAGGCTGAGGCAGGAGAATTACATGAACTTGGGAGGCAGAGGCTGCAGTGAGCCGAGGCCACTGCACTCCTGCCTGGGTGATAGAGCAAGACTCCACCTCAAAAAATAAAAATAAAAAAAATAAGATCAATGTGGTGGCTTTTTCATAAAGCTAATTTTATCCAAAGGACTGTCCTTTATTCTGAAACTACGCCCTTCCTACTTTTGGAGAATTTAAATAATCTTCCTTTTATGATACAAAAATAACAGTTTGGATGTCTCTAATAGCCTTTTTGGACCAATCCGTTGCCAATAAAGAGCTAGAAATTTGACTCGTCCCTGAAAGGATTTGTGGTTTTGTTGGTGTTGTCGATATGGTTGTTATTTGTATGTGCGTGTGTGTGCACAGATGTGTGTGCATAAAATCCATGTGTCCAGAAACAACTGACAGCTGGGCTAGGACAGCCAGCAAGGGTGTTCCAGGCCCAGGCTCTTCCTCTGACCAGCAGCATCAGCACTACCTGGGAGCTTGAGACATACAGAATCTCAGGCCATGCCCCAGACTTACTGAGTCAGGCTTGGCATTTTAACACAATCCCCGGGTGATTTATGCACATTAAAATTTAAGAAGCACTATTCTAGGGGAGGGAACAGTGGATAAAGTCTGGCACAAAAGATCATGGTGGTTTGAAGATCTTTTCCAAAGTGAAAGAGTCAAGGCCACCGTTCAGGGAGGCTGAGAGTGATGCTGGGAAGGCAGGCAGGAGGGTGGAGGAAGATTATTTGTGTTTTCCCTCTGCTCCCACAGTAGCTGCATAAATCACTGTTCCCTATTTCCTCCTGTCATTTTTAATTAAGGTATGTTCCATGTTGCTTACAATGTCCAATCACTTATTGAAAAATCTCAAAGCAGCCAGGCACTGTGGCTCACGCCTGTAATCCCAGCACTTTGGGAGGCCGAGGCAGGCAGATCACCTGAGGTCAGAAATTCGAGACTAGCCTGACCAACATGGAGAAACCCCATCTCTACTAAAAAGACACAATTAGCCGGGCATGGTGGCACATGCCTGTAATCCCAGCTACTCGGGAGGCTGAGGCAGGAGAATTGCTTGAACTCAGGAGGCAGAGGTTGCAGTGAGCTGAGATGGTGCCATTGCACTCCAGCCTGGGCAACAAGAGCAAAACTCCATCTCAAAAAAAAAGAAAAGAAAAGAAAAAAAAAACCTCAAAGCACACGTGAGACAAATGTCTTGGGCCTATAGAGTGGCAATTGGTGGGATGCTGATTAAGCATTTTGTAACTATAATAACACTTTATTCTGTCTCTCCAGAATGGCTGGTGGAGAGAGTCTGTTTTAATAAGGACCAGACACCAAAGGATAAAAATTTACCCTAAACCAGGAGGCGGCTACGTCATGCTGATGGAAGGAGTCCTGCCCCACACAACTGCTGGTTGTCCAAATTAGTCTTTATCCTACACCTGCGTAAGAACTGTGCTGCAGCCTGGGCAACATGGCGAGACCCTATCTCTACAAAAGTAAAAAATAAGCCAGGCATAGTGGCACATGCCTGTGGTCCCAGCTACTTGGAAGGCTGAGGCAGGAGAATGGCTTGAGCCCAGGAGTTTAAGGCTTGCAATGAGGTATGGTACTCAAGCCTGGATGACAGAGTGAGACTCTGTTTCAAACACACACGCAGACACACACACACACACACACACACACACACACACACACACACAATCTGCATTGAATGTTCTAAAAGCATGGTCTTTCCCTATTTGTGAGTTAGGATTTAAATTAAAATATGCTTTTTCTAGGCTGGGCGTGGTGGCTCACGCTTGTAATCCCAGCACTTTGGGAGGCTGAGGCAGGTGGTTCACTTCAAGCTAGTAGTCTGAGACCAGCCTGACTAACATGGTGAAACCCCATCTCTACTAAAAATACAAAAATTAGCCAGGCATGGTGGTAGCACCTGTCGTCCCAGCTACTCAGGAGGCTGAGGTGACAGGATCACTTGAACCTGGGAGGCGGAGGTTGCAGTGAGCCAAGATCACGTCACTGCATTCCATCCTGGGTGACAGAGTGAGACTCTGTCTCAAGAAAAAAAGAAAATGAATTTTATCTTTTATCTGCTAAAAGGGAAAGAAAATCCCATGTGGCTAACAAGCCAAAACACAATCCAATATAGTTTTCCCTCCCTCTCCTGCTTCCCACAGTATTTCTATTGAAATTTTCTTAAAAAAAAAAAATTGTCTTCTCAAATACACTCTGAATTTATAAAGTTGTGGGAACTGCATTTTGCATTTCCAAGTACCCAAGATAGTAGTTTCTCAATTAATTTTTTAGATAAATGAGGAAGTTGATGACACAGAGGAATACAATAGTTGAATGAATTCTCAATGATCTATAGCCACATGGCCAACAGTTGCTAGAGCTTATGCTCATACTTGGGGAGATTTTGTTTAAATTCTGTATTTTTGTTCCTGGCAGATCAGAATATTTGACATCTGTGTGCACTGTGATGTGACATCCTGTTTGTTAGTAAAGTGCTGTCTTCTGCAAAGATAAACTAAACTTGTAAAAGAGACATAATCATTTACCTAGCTCACTACATAAGCTAATTTGAGAGGCACAGTCCTGTCATATATTTGGAATCGGAACTGAACATTAATGTAGCATGGTCCACTTTAAGCCTAAGCTATGTTTACGACTAGAATTTAGATGGGGCAAGTTATAGGGGTCCTGGTGGGGCAGCCCCAGGCATAGGTTTCAGATGAGTGACTGAAGGGCTCTCATTCAGACCTTCCCTGGTACAAAAGCTTATCTGATAATAAAAGTTGGGTTGCAGAAGGGAACAGGTGATTATAAGTGCAGCAGAGGGTCTGGCATCCAGATTTGCTCCTTACCTGCTTCCTAGATATTTCTACGTCCAGTCCTGGACAAAAGCATCTGAGGTTTAAAACAGAAAGGCTTGTTTTCCCTAAAATGTCTGTGGGACCCCTGGTCGAAGTCAGCACTGATGTGCTATCCATATAACCAGGTGGTTGTACCAGAGGAAAGAGAATAGCCCTGCTCTGCGATCCAGAGGGGTCAGCACCACACACCAGCCATGACAGGGAAAGGTCACTCATTCCATCAGGTGTTTTCTGGAGCCTCTGATGAAAGAAAAACCCTTCTCCCTGCCCAGATTGTGCTGACATCAGAGCAGGAAATATAGGAATCATGGAAACACAGAATTAATTTTGTAAACAGTTGACTTATGGTCAACTTTTTTTTTTTAACATTTCGGTTCCACAAGTACAGTTCTGAGAGTTGTATCGCTTAGCAGTGCAGATGCAGCCCGGGTGGGCCATCTTATGGAAAATAAAATGTGTGATTTATTCTGAAGTATCTGACAATACCTGTCACAACAAAAATAGATCTAAAACACACATTGATATTGGAACAAATGCAGACATTAGGCTGCAAACCAATCACTGAAATGTAATATCAAGAAGACGGAGCAACAGGATGTTACTAGATTCTAGAAATCTGAGGAAGACAGTTAACTCAGGTAAGATGTATCAAAGCACCTCTGTGACTTGGAAAGGGCCTCAAATATGCAAGGCATTTAAAGATGTTGGGCCCAGTAAATAATGTAACTTCTGGATCTTTATAGTTTTAGAAATCATGTCACTTCACACGTGTTGGCGAGGTAGGGAGCTGAGTCAGCAAAGCCCCAAGGCGACATTCTGGGGAGCAGGTGAGCTCAGCCTTCAGCTGGAGGGGGGCTCCAGGCCAGGAGGCGGTGTTGGCAGATTGCATTCCCACCCTGAGCGATGAGAGAGTGGCTTGTGGCAGAGTGACTTTGGCTCTGCAGGTGGACTCTGTGGCCAGTGTGCAAGCTGCCATTGAACTCAGCTTCTCCTGAATTCTATGTGATTTCAAGAAGACACTCTCCCTTCTATCCCACTCTCCCGGATGCCACCCCCTTGGACACATGTTCCCTAGTAGTCAGATACTAATACTAGCAACCCAGAAGTAAAAATAATGATGGCAGCCCTGCGTCCGTCACTGTGGCTCCTACTGCCCAAGTTCCTCCTCCAGCCATGAAAGCACCAGCCAAGATATTGAGGTCACCAGATTGCGGTAATAGCTGACCAGGAAATGTATTGTGAAGCACCATCACAGGACCTCTTACCCAGCAGGATAACCTCTCCTGCCTTGTTTCCTGCCAAACGCATAGCACCATTTCTGGAACTCGGCTGCTGACTGATAATTAGGTCTAATAGGAGAGCAAGAGTTTCCTGATGAGATACAGACAACACCATCTTTACTGGCAGCTGTGCCTTTGCTAATTGTTGGGAACCTGGCTTTTAACCCTGTGCTTGCCACCCTCCATGCTGGGCTCAGGCAATCCAATGAACTGAGTTTGTCACACATTAATATTTAATTTTTTTTTTTACAGATTTAGGGGTGCAAGTGCTATTGTATTACATGGATATATTGAGCAGTGGTGAGGTCCGGGCTGTTAGTGTACCCATCATCTGAATAATGAACAGTGTACACAATAGGTAACACATTTTTTAAAGAGAGTCTTGCTCTATAGCCCTGTCTGGAGTGCTGTGTGCAATCATAGCTCACTGTAACCTCAAACTCCTGGGCTCAAGCAGTCTTCCCACCTCAGCCTCCCAAAGCACTGAGATTATAGGTGTGAGCCACCACTATCAGCCATTCTTCACACATTGAAGGCAACTATGAGGTGAGTATCCTACCCACTTGTGGCTGACTCTTAATACACAGAAATTATATTAGAGCATTTATCACTAGGGAGAATGCATTTGCAGGTAGGGGGGTGAATTCCGATCAATTCAAGGCAGGCGTATAATAGATGTCTGAAAGCAAGACAAATCTTTGGCCACTGGGGACTGGTTTTGCAAAAGGAAGGAGCATATGGTAGGAATGGTTGCATGCCAACAATATTCACCTCAAGCACTGCTGAGTGGCACCCCAGGTGTTACCTGTGTTAACTGGCTCCCTAACCAGCATGTGTGGAGGACACTGTTTGAAGGGAAAGAAAACAGGGAAAATATTTTCCTCCAGATGCATAGTCTGTTCCTTTATACATTATACTCACTATTCATTATACTCATCTTTTTCCCTCTAATTAGAGATACTACCATTATTACATACAAACTGCCTTTCTGCATTCCAGGCTGTTTCTGAGCATTCTAAAATAGAGAAATATGGAACCATAAATGGAAAGCTCTGAGAATGGACCTTCCTTCCCTCCCTTTCTCCTTCCTTCCCTCCCTCCCTCTCTCCTTCCTTCCTTCCTTCTTTCCTTTCTTCCTTCCTCTCTCTCCTCCCTTCCCCTCCCCTCCCCTCCCCTCCCCGCTCCCCTACCTTTCCCTGTCTCACTCTGTTGCCCAGGCTGGAGTGTAGAGGCACACTCTCAGCTCACTGCAATCTTTGCCTCCTGGGTTCAAGCAATTCTCCCACCTCAGCTTCCTGAGTAGCTGGGATTAGGGGCGCAGACCACCGTGCCCGGATAATTTTTGTATTTGTAGTAGAGACGGGGTTTCACCATGTTGGCCAGGCTGGTCTCGAACTCCTGACCTCAGGTGATCTGCCCACCTCAGCCTCCCAAAGTACTGGGATTACAGGCGTGAGCCACTGTGCCCGGCCTGAGAATGGATCGAACTTTCTCAGAAGAGCAAACTGCTGTCTCATCTTTTCTTAGAGTTATCTGCAACTACATGCACAGCACTATACCTTCTATATTTTGTATTTACAAGTAATTGGTTATGTCGTCTGAATTCTATAATCATCTCAAACATGTTTTTTTGTATTGACCACTTCCTCAAATTCAGAGAGGAAGGAAGACGATATCTCACTCAATATTAGTTTAGCAGTATATGTGAAAAAAACTCAGTAGGCTTGCCTTATACTGCCTCCCCTTGTTGATAGTCAATAGTATAGACATTCTGAAAACATGGACGGTAAGAATAAAAATTGTAAGATCTGTAAGTAAGTTGATTAGTCAGTTATTCTAAGTCAAGGATCGTATGTTGATTTATTTCTCGGTAAAAGTGTCATCATTTGACACCAACATCATAACAGTGACTATAAACACAACTTTGCCACACCTAATATGTACAGCAAGCCAGAAAGAACCATGGGAAGTGGGTTAGGGTATTTATTCTAATGCTGTAATTGATACTGCCTAGATGGAATGTACACATATCATGTAGGACATACTGTCTGCTTTTACCAAGAGTATTTTTTCTATTCTTGGCTCCGGGCTTTCCTTCTCTGTGCCTATTTTTTATTTATAGAAAACTGTCTCCTCAATTGCCATGTTTTAAAATCCCACCAGCACCTATCTTATCACCCTTAAATGTCTCTAGGATTCTACTTCATCTTCAAAGATTTTTCTTACGAAAATGGGAATGATCAAGTATTGCTGCAATTTGTTCTTCAAATAGTTCCATTTAGTGGCTGGGCGCAGTGGCTCATGCCTGTAATCCCAGCACTTTGGGAGGCCATGGCGGGTGGATAGCTTGAGGTCAGGAGTTCAAGACCAGTCTGGCCAACATGGTGAAACCTCATCTCTACTAAAAATACAAAAATTAGCCAGGCATGGTGGTGCATGCCTGTAATCCCAGCTACTCGGGAGGCTAAGGCAGGAGAATCGCTTCAACCTGGGAGGCAGAGATTGCAGTGAGCTCACATTGCACCATTGCACTCCAACCTGGATGACAGAGTGAGACTCCATCTCAAAAAAAAAAAAAAAAAAATTCCATTTAGCTTCCTTGGAGAGAGGAACATGAGTCCAATTTACTGTCATTTGAGTCTGCTGTAAAAGGATCCCCAGCATTACATGGGGTGCCAGTCATTATGATAATTCTTTTTTGAGGTTACCAGAATGCCTTCACTTGGGTTGCCTTATTATCATAAATGTAAAGGGATACTTATTATTTTCCTGAGGGTAAAATCAGCCTAGAAAATTACGTGACTTGCTATACGTGATGAGCAGGGCAGGGCTGGAACTGGGGTTCCTAACTCCAAATTCCCAAGTAGGTCATAACAAATGATAACTACAAAACTTACCAACTGGTTTTCTTAAAAGGATTTTCTCCTTAGAAGCATTTGCCAGAGTCTAATTTTAGATTTCAAGTGTTATTCACACTGTTATGTTTCAACAGGTTTGCAAGTTGTTCTGTGTGGAAAACATACTTTTTCAGATGTTCTTTGCAGAGTCTTTGCTGTGCTTTAATTACTGCTTGGGAATTTGCATATAGCTACATTACCACATTGGAGATGCATATTTAACATGCACAACAGGCCTTGAGGAAAAATAATAGCGATTTGAATTACCATGCCATCCAACAATTCCACTTCTGGTACATATCAGAGAGTGGAAGCAGGATCTCAAAGAGATACTGGTACACCCATGTTCATAGCAGCATTATTCATAGAAGCCAAAGGGGAAGCAACGCAAGCATCCATTGGTGGATGAATAGATAAGGAACATGTGGGCCGGGCGAGGTGGCTCACACCTGTAATCCCAGCACTTTGGGAGGCCGAGGTGGGTGGATCACAAGGTCAGGAGTTTCAGACCAGCCTGGCCAACCTGGTGAAACCCTTTCTTTACTAGAAATAAAAAAATTAGCCTGGCATGGTGGTGTGCACCTGTAATCCCAGCCACTTAAGAGGCTGAGGCAGAAGAATTGCTTGAACCTGGGAGGTGGAGGTTGCAGTGAGCTGAGATCGTGCCATTGCACTCCAGCCTGAGCAGCAGAGCGAGACTCTGTCTCAAAAACAAAAAACAAGAAAAAGAAAATGTGATATATTATATATATCACATTGTGTGTGTGTGTGTGTGTGTGTACATGCACAATGGAATATTATTCAACCTTAAAAGAAATTCTGACACATGCTACAACATGGCTGAATCTTGAAGGCATGATACTAAGTGAAAAAAGCCTGTCGCAAAAGGACAAACCCTACGTATAAGGTATATAGAGTAGTCAAATTTGCATAGACAGAAAATAGAATGGTGGTTGTCAGGGGCTGGGGAAGAAGAAAATGAGGAGTTGGTGTTTAATGGGTACAAAATTTCAGCTGGGGGGAGTTTAAAATGTCCTGGAAATGGATAGTGGTGATGGTTACACAAGAATACTGATGTACTTAACGTCACTGAACTGTACATTTAAAAATGGTTAAAATGATAAATTTTATGTTATGTATATTTAAACATACACACTCACACACACACACTCTCTTTACACACACACACACACACACACACACACACACATACATGAATAGGAGGCAGAATAGTTAACCCAGATCTGGAGGAGGGAGGAGATGGGGAAGGCTTCACAAAGGAGATGGCTTTGTCTTGAAAGAAGAGGAGGGGGTTTGACAGGCAGGACAAGAGAAAAATATTCCAGGCTGAGGGAATAGATAGGAAGTAAGGAGGCAATTCCAAGGTCATATTAGGAGAACAGCAGGTATTCCAGGTGACAACAGCCCTGGACACTTGCAGGAGATGAAGCTGCAATGGCAGAGGGAGCAGATCTTGAAAGCTCCTGGGTGCCATGCAGAAGGTTTGGGCTTTATTCCATGGGTACTGGGTAGCTACTGGAGTCCATTAAGCTAAAGAAATGACGAAGCTTGCATTTCAGAAAGAGAATGTGGGCAGTTGCATGAATAAAGGATTGGAGGTAAGAGACTAGAGGCAGAGACAATGGTGTGGAGACTCTTGCAACAGTCCAAGAGAAAGATGATGAGGGCCCAAGCTGAGGGTATGTGGAAATGGAGAGAGGTGTTAAGAGGACATAGGAACCTGTGAGAGGCGGGAGAGTGGAAGCTATGAAGGATGTGAAACAGCCTTAGCATAGATCAGAAATATAACAGAGGCTGAAGGGTTAGGGAGGGCTAGCAGTGAGGAGTGAGAAGGAGAGAAAGAATAAGTGCATGGTGGGTATGTTTGGTTTCATGTGCCTTGTCTAATAACATCCCATATGAGCCCATCTGCACACGTTTATTGAGTGAGTCCTTATAAGTACGTCATGACCCAGACAAATAATCTCAATTTTACTGGCAACCAAAAATCGGATTGCAATCTCTCCAATGAAGGGCTTTGACTCGCCCTGCTCCATAAAAGTAACTGCATTCTTCTTCGTCAAATAGTCTCCCCTAAGGTTTCTCCACAGTCCTTGGCCACTCTCTGAGCAAGCAGTCTGCAGGCACCAGCCCCTGAAGGCAACAGGACTGCCAGGAATTCACCCACCAGTCACAGTGGTACTTAAAGCTCTCAGTCTGCACCCAGCCTGCCCTCCTAAGCTGCCCATGTTCTCGGCTGGCACTAAAAAGTCTCAGAAACACTTTAACCTACCTGCACAGTGATTATGTTCTTCAGACGAGCGAGGAACCCTGTTGCAGGCTAATTAGCAACGGTCTTCCCAGGTAGCTGCAATGAAACTGGTCTCTTCCATGCTGTTAAGCAAACTGGGTCTCTTGTTTGCAGTTAGATCCTGGCTTCTGTTTGGCTGATTTAGGGTAGGATTATTTTCCTGGCATTGAGGAACATGCACGGTTGAGTCAAACAGCCTGAAACTCCATTCGATGGTGTCACCCGAGGAAGACACGGGAACAGATGGTGAAGGCAAAAGCTTCATGCACCACAGAAACCTCAGAATACAACTTGCCCATGAAAGAATGAATAAACTGCTGAAAGCGGGCAAAACCCCAAACACTCTGGTTTTCTCAAAGCCAAAAGGTCATTGGGATGGCTTCTAGAAGCCCTCACATTGCTTTTTCATTTGGTAACGGGGCTAGGAAATCTCTGTGTCACCAGGAAGGCAAGTGACCCTCTCTCCCACTGGCTCTTTGGCAGGTGGCCACGCGTGTATCACATGGGGAATTTGGCAAATCAATCTGATTCTTTCGCAGTGTAGCTGCAGCAGGGATTTCCAGTTAGTGATTTTGTGGTGGCTCCTATGAGTCATAATTCCCTGATTCTTCTGCAGAGGGGGCGGACCTAAGTTTGTCCTTGTGAGGACCATCATTACTCTTGGTTTGAGAAGTCTGCAGTCCTTGGAGGACATAGAACTAAACCCCAAAATTTGAGTTCTTTTTTCAGAGACAGGGTTTCGCTCTGTCATCCAGGCTAGAGTGCAGTGGCACAATCATGGCTCACTGCAGCCTAGACCTCCTGGGCTCAAGAGATCCTCCTGCATTAGCCTCCCGAGTAGCTGAGACTATAGGCATGAGCCACCATGCCTGGCTAATTTTTTAATGTTGCCCAGGCTGGTCTTGAACTCCTGGCCTCAAGCAATCCTCTTGCCTCAGCCTCCCAAAGCCATGGGATTGCAGACATGAATCCTGGCCTGGAATGTGAGTTTGAAGCATAGATACTACCCCTGGCCTTCTGGTGGCAAACTTTCACCAAACTCCTGGTGTCTTTTTTTTTGGCCCTTCCTTGGGGCTAAAATACGCCTTTCTCCTTTTTTTTTTCCTCCTGCTGTTGTTATCTTTAAAATATTTTCGTTAAAATCTACTGTCATCTTTTAAACACCAGGCCTGTTATGGATTTCTGAGCTAATATTTTTATTTAGAAACTTTCATACATATATATGTATAAAAACAATGTCACTGTTTTGTTTCCTTTGAGATAGGGTCTTGCTCTGAAGCCCAGGCCAGAGCACAGCTGTGGGAGCTTAGCTCAATTCATCCTCAAACACCTGGGCTCAGATGATCCTCCCACCTCAGCCTCCCGAGTAGCTGGGACTACAGGTGCCCACGACCATGCCTAGCTAATTATTTTTATTTTTTAGAGGCAGGGTCATGCTATTTTGCCCAGGCTGGGTCTTGAACTCCCAGGTTCAAGTAATCCTCCCATCTAGGCCTCCCAACTAGCATTTTGCCAAGTTGCTCTTTTAAAATTAGCAATTATGCCAGGTGCTGGGCTAGTATTTCATCAATGTTATTGTATTTAATCCTCACGACAATTCTTCCAGATAGATACTTTTATTCCCATTTTATTGATAAGAAACCTAAGACTTGTTCAATGTTTCACTGCTTTTAAATGGTGGCACCGGTGCTTGAACCCAGGCCTGTTTAACATCCAATTCCATCCTCCTAAACTACTGACTAGACTGCTCTTTGCATGTGTGTTACATATATGTATGCATATGCTACATAGTAGGCATGCAATAAACATTTGTTGAATGACTGTTCTGTAGTGTACATATTTGCTCAGAACTATCAGGGTTATTACTGTTTTTAGAAATTGATGCTAATCGTGTAATCTTCTGGATGCAGAGTATAGCTAAAAAGATTCATATCATAACATCAGGTGGAGCCTAGAACAATGACTATTAAATGAGATTATTAAAGGTAATACGGTAATATCTACAACAAGCACCCACTTATAATAGATATTACCGAGAATAGGTTATGGCTAAACCCTAAAGCACCTGGCATAGTCTTTATAATTAGTTCCTCAACAAATATTTACAAATGTATTCTAGCATATTATGTGTCATGTAGGTATTAGGCCCTTGATAAATATTTCTTTAATAAATAGTTATTGCAATCCCTTTTTATCACTGGTTAGGCCATGTCTGTGAATTCCCCCAGCTGCACTCATTGAAATGAGTGTGGGTTTGACTGTATTTACTGTTCTCGTATCAGCTTGAGTTTAACTCACACCCAACAGAGATGTTAAGGGTCAAAGGTACTGAGAGAAGTTCTTTATCCAACATGAAAACTGGCTGAATGCTGTGGATAATAAAGTCACTGTGAATGCGTACCTTTAAGGGAAAAAAGTCTTCTTTCCTTTGAAATGTTGGTTAGCTCTGTTTCATGCTGTAACACATCTTATTAAAAAGTCCCTGAAGTATTTTAAAGAGCTGTGAAGCCTTCACCTCTCTAAGTGTTACTTGCATTTCTCATAGCACTTCCTGCCTCATTTAATTCTACTACTGTTAGATCACCGATCATAACTTGATGACTAAATTAACATTTTCCTCTTGAAGATGTTTTGGAAAAAAAATGTATCTTGGCCTTATTATGAACTCAGAGGCTCTTGTTAATGAACAGGATGCAAATGACTCGTTTGGGAGACAGAAATCCTCTCTGGTGGCTACCGTTTACTTCAACATTCTTCAGATGTGCAGGGTGTTACGAACTGGCCTGAGAAAGTGGATACAGATTCCAAAAACAGGGCGACTTAAGATTAAAAATAGAGTAGGGAGTCTGTAAAGGGGGTGAATATAACCAGCTGCCTGAGATGAGCTGATTATGTGCGCTCTGAATTTGGTCTAGATTACTGGTAATCAAGGCAAAAAGAAAAATAAGATGGGGCCGGGTGCGGTGGCTCACACCTGTCATCCCAGCACTTTGGGAGGCCTAGGTGGGTGGATCACAGGATCATGTGAGGTCAGGAGTTCGAGACCAGCCTGGTCAACATGGTGAAACCCCATCTCTACTAAAAATACAAAAATTAGCCGGGTGTGGTGGCATGTGCCTGTAGTCCCAGCTACTTGGGATGCTGAGGCAGGAGAATTGCTTGAACCTGGGAGACGGAGGTTGCACTGAGCCAAGATTGTGCCAGTGCACCCCAGCCTGGGCGAAAGAGTGAGACTCCATCTAAAAAAAAAAGAAAAATAAGGTGAATATTGTAGGTCTGACTGCCCCCGCCATGTTTATTTGGTTAAAAAAATTTATAAATTTACCCAAATTTTACTTGGCATTCAATTCAAAGAAGGGAAAACCATTTGTCTCCTAAAGAGTTGCTGTATTTCTTTAAAAATATCCACAGGAAAACATAGTAACATTAAATATTATGGTCTACTCACAGGTTGTCTGCCATTCTTATTAGAGAAGAGAGAATGTCATATTAAAAGCACATCAGAAGTTATGGAAAGTCGTGAAGTGTAAGTAAGACTTTAAGTTGTGATTCTTTACAAAGCTTTATTCTATGCCAAGCTGTTTGGAAGAGTTCAGAAATCAGCTGAATATGAAAGCTGTAAGAGCAGCTGCCCAGTTGAGGTGGTACCTATCACACTACTTTACAGAGAGGACTGAAAAACTCAATTAAGCTCCTAAAATTCTTTCATCATTGCTAAGCAGCATTGAGAAGCTAAGATGTGAACTTGGGAGATGGACTAAATATACAAGATGTCAGAATAAGACTGGAAAAATCTTGAAGGGTTAAAGAGATGAGATCATTCTAACATGGCATTTAGTAGAGGGTGTCTACTAAATGCCATGTTAGTGTCACGTCGGGCCCTGCATTTGAGTGGAAAACATCAATGGTTTGAGTAAAGAATAGGAGGGAAGTATTTTGCAGCACTTGTGGGAAAAGGTGTTCAGGGCTTTAGTTGAAAGGAAGCTCCATATGAAGCCACATTGTGATGGCTGCAGTCCTTCATCTGCCTTTTACCTACCTATCAAAAAACAAATAAAACAATGGGCTGGATGGTTTGTCCTTGGGGTAAATCCTTTCTTTGGTTGGGGCTGCTGTTGTTGTCCAAGTAAATCCCTTTGCAAGCCAACATGCTTCCCATTTAACCCTGGATTTTACCAATCCTAGCTGTCTCACAAGGGCCTGACTCTCCCCCGTCTGTTCCCTGCCCTGCCTAAGCGGTCATTTGATGCCCTGATTTAGAGTAAAGGAAGTGATAGACTCTCTAGGCCATGCTGCTTGGACTTTACCAGGGATATTTCATTCCACTTAAAATACCACTCTTAAGTATTATACAGAAATTAACTCATTCAGAGAGTACCTAGGATAAGGTCAAAACTGAGTCATGGCCAGGCGCGGTGGCTCACACCTGTAATCCCAGCCCTTTGGGAGGCTGAGGTTGGCAGATCGCCTGAGGTCAGGAGTTCGAGACCAGCCTGGCTAACATAGTGAAACCCCATCTCTACTAAAAATACAAAAATTAGCCAGCCATGGTGGCAGGCACCTGTAATCCCAGCTACTCGGGAGGCTGAGGCAGGAAGCGTCCCTTGAACTCGGGAGGCAGAGGTTGCAGTGAGCCAAGATGGTGCCATTGCACTCCAGCCTGGGCAACAGAGCAAGACTGTCTCAAAAAAAAACAAAAACAAACAAACAAAAAAAAACCACCACAAAACAAAAACAAACAAACAAACAAAAACTGAGTCCTAGGAGGAACAGTTAAAAAACAGCAGGCTGGCCATGGTGGCTCATACCAGTAATCTCGGCACTTTGGGAGGCTGAGGCAGGAGAATCGCTAGAGGCCAAGAGTTTGAGACTAGCCTGGGCAACATAGTAAGACCTTGTTTCTACACACACACACACACACACACACACACACACACACACAAAATTTAAAGCACAAAGCTTTCTCTAGAAGAAAAAAGACAGGGAGACAAGAAAGCTGTCTTCCAAGGCCTAAGGGCTATGCCAAAGCAGACAGATTCACATTATCTCTGTGGTCACAAGAGGTAAACGCAGCACAGGGGAGACCACAGAACATTTCAGCCCTAGAAGAAAAGTCACACAGAAGCGGGGCTGTAGGTGTCAGAGGGCAGCTGTGCCAATTTACCTTTTAGATTCCTCCAGCCTACCAACCTTGAGGTTCTTATGAATGTCGCAGTAATCTCGATTCTCAGAACTACTATCCCTCTTCCTCACCACCCCCCCCATGCCCCAGAATCCTTTCTTGCTATAAAAAGGCCATTCCTTAGAAAGTTAAACATAGAATTACTATATGATCCAGCAATTCCACTTCTGGGTATATACTCAAAAGAATCGAAAGTAGGATCTCAAATAGATATTTGTACAGTAATGTTGAAAGCAGCTTATTCACAGTAGTCAAAAGATGGAAGCAATGCCAGTATCCCACGGTGGATTAATTGATAATGAAATGTGATGTATACATATAATAGAATATTATACAACTTTAAAAAGAAATGAGATTCTGAGACTTGCTGCAACATGAATAAACATTGAGGATGTCATGAAGTAAAACATGCCTGTCACAAAAGTATGATTATATTTATATGAGGTACCTGGAGTAGTCAAATTACTAGAGACAGGAAGTAGAATAGTGGTTCCCAGGGGCTGCCGGAAAAGGGGGGATGGGGAGTTGTTTAGTGGGTACAAAGTTTCGGTTTGGGAAGATGAAAAAGTTCCGGAAATGGATAGTGGTGAGGTTTGCACAAGAATGTAAATGTACTTAATGATACTGAACTGTACACTTAAAAATCGTTACGTTGTGGCCAGTCGTGGTGGCTTATGCCTATAATTCCAGCACTTTGGGAGGACAAGGCAGCTGGATCACCTGAAGTCAGGAGTTCGAGACCAGCCTGACCAATATGGTGAAACCTCATCTCTACTAAAAAGACAAAAATTAGCTGGGCATGGTGGCGTGCAGGTAGGCGTGGAGGCTGAGGCAGGAGAATCGCTTGAACCCCGGAGGTGGAGGTTGCAGTGAGCCGAGATTGTGCCACTGCACTCCAGCCTGGGTGACAGAATGAGACTTCATCTCAAAAAATAATAGTAATAAATAACAAATAAATAGACAATGGGGTAAAACAAATATTTCAGTAAATAGCTAAATAAGGTCTCAGAGCTGTTGCCCTTCTAATGACTGTTAGATGCACTGGGAAATAACTCAAATTTCAGAGCTCAGCCATCCCCTGTCCTAGGGCTGGGCCCCCTAGGGTAGGGTTGTGGTCTGGGTACACACCTTGAGTGCTGAGTAAATATGGAGCTTTCTGGGCTTCCTGTGGGAACGCTTAAAACACGCCATATGGCATGAATATTTTCTCTCCTGGAGAAGATGACTGAGCCCTGGGACTCTTGTCTGCTGACCTAGACTGTAACAGAGTCTGACAACTCACAGAGGCCGTCTTCTGTTCTCAAACTCAGAGAACTTCAGAGCCAGCTGCCTTCATGTGGGTGTGTGGTGCACAGCTCAGGGAAGGTTGAGTGACAGGCGACGCAGGGAGGGCGTGGCCTCCTTTGTGGGCCGAGTCTGGGCTGGGTGGTTGGTGACGGTGAAACTGGGTTGATTGGGAGAGGGACCCATAGCAGTGCCCCTGTCTGAAAGGGGGCAAGGTCTCTCGGAAGACCCACAATCACTGAAACCTAAACGCCTTGAGAAATCCTCTGCGTTGCTCATGGCTAACATTCAGTATACTATAGTTGTGTTAGGCCCTTTGAATGATAAACACAGCATTCTGGATGAGGATGATCTCTGGGAAGAGGCCATGAGAGAAACATGTCAATGAAGGTTCATATCCATCCATAATGTTGTCATTTTTAATAAAAGTCTTATTTTGGGATAATTTTGAATTTACAGACAAATTGCAAATGTAGTCCAAAGAGTTCCCAGATACCCCCTTGTCCAGTTCCCCCCAGTGTTGACATCTTACAAAACTATGGTACAGAAATGAACATAACTCAGAAATTGACATTGGTACAACTAAGCATTAGATTTTATTCAGATTTCACCAGTTTTTTCACAAATGCCCTTTTTCTTTTCAGGATCCAATCCAGGACCCCACATTCCATTAGCACAGCCATATTGTTGTATATGTCAGAGAAGTCTGAAGAAATGATGGCAAAATATTAAGAGATGATGAAACTTTCTGGCAAGAATGGAAACTTGATTATGTTGCTTTCTGACCATTATTGGAGAGAACTTGTAGTGCTTGTGAGAGCGGCTCTGGAGACAAGACAAGCAATCCAGCTTCAAATTCCGGCTTGGGCATTATCTAGCTGTGTGCTTAATCTCTCTGAGCCTAAATTTCCTCAACTCAAAAACAGGGATGATAACAGTATGTATCTCTTCAGCTTACTCTGAGGTTTACACAGATTAAGACACACAAAGCAACTAGAATAGTGCTCAAGAAATGTTAGTTATTGCTATTAATTAAATATGTAATTCACAATACAATTTTTTAAATAAAAATAGCTCCTTTGAGAGTCTCTGGAGCCCATCTTAATAAGACAACACAGCCTTCATTGTATAGCTATTCCCCATTATAAAACTTGCTACAGCCAGGCGCAGTGACTCACACCTGTAATCTTAGCACTTTGGGAGGCTGATGCAGGCGGACCACCTGAGGTCAGGAGTTCGAGACCAGCCTGACCAACATGGAGAAACCCCATCTCGTATCTACTAAACATACAAAATTAGCCAGGCATGCGGTGCATGCCTGTAATCCCAGCTACTCTGGAGGCTGAGGCAGGAGAATCGCTTGAACCTGGGAGGCAGAGGTTCCAGTGAGCCAAGATTGCACCATTGCACTCCAGCCTGGGCAACAAGAGCAAAACTCCGTCTCAAAAAAAAAAAAAGAAGAAAAAAAGAAACTTGCTACATTGTATTGTAACTATTGGTTTCTGTATCTGTCTCCAACAATGAACTCTACTTTGCACAGCAAGACACATACAGGAGGAAAGCGTGTTCAGTATGAAGGAAGAAGAAAAAAGGAAAACACACAGAGTGGGTAGGTAGCTCATCCAGATGCTCTAATGGGGGGCTCAGGGCCAGAGTGGGGCACTGCATTTGTTGAGATCAAGGGAGCTATATTTTTCAGTGCAAAGATTTAACAGGGATGAGAAGATGAAATAACAGTGTAGAGACCTACAAGCACTGAGCAGAGGGGCAGGGGGTGAGCGGGTCTAGATGCAAAGAAAACGCTCTCTGTCCTTAAGCGAGTGCCATAGTACAGGAGCCTGGAAGAACTTTTCTTTCCTGGGCTGAACTGAACATTCCACTGAACTCAACTGGGACCAATGGCTGCAGTCAGGTTTCATCCTAGATGCTGAGTACCGAGCAAGCCCTCCCACACTTCACCTTTTATTCGTTCATTCATTCATTCATTCATCCATTCATTTATTGAGACGGAGTCTCACTCTGTTGCCCAGGCTAGAGTGCAGTAGTGTGATCTTGGCTCACTGCAACCTCTGCCTCCTGGGTTCAAGTGATTCTCCTGCCTCAGCCTCCTGAGTAGCTGGGATTACAGGTGCGTACCACCATGCCCAGCTAAGTTTTGAATCTTTAGTAGAGATGGGGTTTCACCATGCTGGCCAGGCTGGTCTCAAACTCCGGATACCAAGTGACCCACCTGCCCTGGCCTACTAAAGTGCTGGGATCACAGGCCTGAGCCACCATGCCTGACCTTTTCTTTATTTTTCTGAGACAAGGTCTCACTCTGTTGCCCAGGCTGGAGTGCAGTGGGGTGCCATCATGGCTCGCTGTAGCTTTGACCTCCCCAGGCTCAGGTGATCCCCCCCACCTCAGCCTCCCAAGTAGCTGGAACTGCAGGCATGGGCTACCTTGCCCAGCTAATTTTTGTCTTTTTTTGTAAAGACGGGGTTTCGACAAGTTGCCCAGGCTGGCGTCAAACTCCTGGGTTCAAGAATTCTGCCTACCTCAGCCTCCCAAAGTGCTGGGATTACAGGTGTGAGCCACTGGAGGGGGACCCACCCCATCTTTTTTTAAAATACCATAACCATTTTTGTTTGTTTGTTTGTTTTTTGAGATGGAGTCTTGCTCTGTCACCCAGGCTGGAGTGCAGTGGCGAGATCTCAGCTCATTGCAACCTCCGCCTCCTGGGTTCAAGTCATTCTCCTACCTCAGCCTCCCCAGTAGTTGGGATTACAGGTGGGCACCACCACGCCCAGCTAATTTTTGTATTTTTAGTAGAGACAGGGTTTCACCATGCTGGCCAGGCTGGTCTCGAACTCCTGACCTCATGATCCACCCATCTCAGCCTTCCAAAGTGCTGGGATTCCAGGTGTGAGCCAGGGTGCCTGGCCACCCCATTGTCTATTCATAAAGGTAACTGGGAGGATAGAGGTTCACAGAGGCTCTCAAAGAAGACACCTAGTAAGCCTGCCAGGGAGCATGGGGCGGGAAACCCTGGGACCTGATCAAGGCTATGCAAGCCCGACCTGACCCATGACCTGAGGCTGACCTGCAACTCAAGGAGAAGGTAAGAGAAGATGGTAGGGCCTGGCCAAAGTCTCTGGGAAAATAAATAGGCCAATCTGTTGTCCTTTGACCTGCACATACTGTTCTTTTGCAGGGAAAACAGACTCTCCATTTTTGAGACTCCTGAAAGGTGATCAGGTGAAAGCAGAGCCTGACTTCCTGGGGAAATGGTCTCAGCACAGTGAATGCTATATTCAGAGGAAGGAAGAGTCCGGATGTGAACTACTTAGTGTTTCTTTTGTAAAATTACCAAAAAAAAAAAAAAAAAAAAGAGGAATATCCACAGAAGCGGAAGTAGGAATGCGGAAGGAGAGGATGAGTTTAGACTAAGCTCTTCTGTTACCTCACTTCTGCTTTTGAAGTCCCACAGCTCTGTAAGGCAAGGTTACTTGAGTTAGTGCTTAAGTCAATATTTGAGGTGATAAGTTCATGTTTTCTCTGTTAATATGCCTAATTTCTTCTGAAATTCCTGTAAAGTGTACTGGATTGTGAAATTAGTATCTTTATAGAGACAACTGAATCACGTTTCAAAGAAGGATCATTATTTTAGATTTTATAATAACATAAAGCTAAGTCATGCATTCTGTCTTAAAAAAAAAAACATTTCACAGTTTTAATAACAATTAGGATTATCATTGTTTACGTTTCCAAGTAGAAAACAAGTTTCTCATTTCATGTAGTAATGTGTGCTCCAAAGAGTTGTGGACTGGGAGCCTGAAGACCTGAATTTTGCCCCGGTTCTGCTGTAACCATCTATTTGATAGTGGATCTCAATTTCCTCATCTGTGAATGAGAAGTGACACTCCTTTATATGATTGCTAAGAGGCTGCAATCGTTGATATTCATTAAGCTGGAGAGGAAAGTGGGCATATGCAAATATGAAACCCGCACAATCTGTAAACATATACTACACAGGCAATGTAATCATGAAGGCATTATGATGAATAGTATTAAATGAGAAATGTTGATATAGTATTAGCAGAAGAAATTCTCTCTGGAGATAATTAATACTGAAACTGGATGAATATTTATGGGACATCTGCCTTGCCAATTTTTCACAATGATTTTCAGGAAAGAAGTTTAGATAACTTTCCCTGGTAACTTGTGTCAACGTCTAAAGGGCCAAATAGTGAGCAAAACATTCCTTTCATTTAAGCCACTGCTACGTTTGCTCTTAATCTAATGGGGCGGGGCAGAAAGGGCATGGATTTAGATAAGAACCAGTCCTGGCTTGGCCACCCACTAGCTTTGTGCAAGGCAAATTACTCTTTCCATCCCAGGCCCTGTTCTATTAAATAAGGATAATAATAATGCTTAGAGCTAGTCTACATGAAAAGTGCTTCATAAGGTGACAAAATGCTTATGATTATCACAGCTTCTGCAGTGTCATATTTATAAAAGACAAGGTGTGACCATTCTAAAATTTTAATCAATTGATTAACTTACTACAATTAAATGCAGCTACATGGAAGGATCAATCACATAAACATAATCTTTTTTGTTGTTTGTTTGTTTTGAGATGGAGTTTTGCTCTTATTGCCCAGGCTGGAGTGCAATGGCGCCATCTCTGCTTACCGCAACCTCTGCTTCCCGGGTTCAAGTGATTCTCCTGCCTCAGTCTCCTGAGTAGCTGGGATTATAGGCATGTGCCTCCATGCCCAGCTAATTTTGTATTTTTTGTAGAGACAGAGTTTCTCCATGTTGGTCAGGCTGGTCTGAACTCCTGACCTCAGGTGATCTGCCTGCCCTGGCCTCCCAAAGTGCTGGGATTACAGGTGTGAGCCACTTTGCCTGGCCTGTATTTTAACTTTAGGTTCAGGGGCGCATGTGCCGATTTGCTATACAGGTAAATTGCGAGCCAGGGAGGTTTGGTGTACAGATTATTTCATCACTCAGGTAATAAACATCACACTGGATAGGTAGTTTTCTGATCCTCATGCGTCTCACATCCTCCACCCTCAAGTAGGCCTGTGTTTGCTGCGCCCTTCTTTGTGTCCATGTGCACTCAATGTACATTAACATAATTGGGAGTGAAAGAAGTAAGACACAGCAAAGCAGTTTCTATCTGATTTTACAAAGAGAGCTTCTAGGAGTCTGGTAATGTTCTATTTCTTGATCAATGTGTGGGTCATGAGTGTGTTCAGTTGGTGATCATCAGATTGTGAACATAAGATGTGTGCTGTTTTATAAGTATATATGTCATACTTCAATAAAAAGTTAACACTTTTGTGTTTGAGATCATGGCTATGCTGATACTGTGATCTGATCATTATATATTACATATATAAACATCACTCTAGGCCAGGGGCAGTGGCTCATGCCTGTAATCCCAGCACTTTGAGAGGCTGAGGCGGGGGGATCACCAGGTCAGGAGTTCAAGACCAACGTGACCAATATGGTGAAACCCCATGTCTACTACAAATATGAAAATTAGCTGGGTGTGGTGGTGTGCACCTGTAGTCCCAGCTACTTGGGAGGCTGAGGCAGGAGAATTGCTTGAACCCAGGAGGCGGAGGTTGCAGTGAGCCAAGATCACACCACTGTACTCCAGCCTAGGTGATGGAGTGACTCTGTCTCAAAAAAAAAAAGACAAAGGGCCACACAGGAGAAGGATACTGAACCCAGTCTGAGGGAGAGGAGGATCAGGGCAGGCTTCCTGGAGAGGTGCCAACTAAGCTGAGTGAGCCAGATAAAGAGGAGAAAGGCATTACTGAAGAGGGGACAGTATCAGCCCAGGCCTGGATGGAGAGCAGTGTTCTGTGGGCAAGACAGCAGTCAGCGGTTTAGCGTGGTTAGAAAATAAGGTGCAAGTCAGAAAGTGCTGAAAAATAAGTCATCGAGATGGGCCGATGCCTGTTCAGGGAAGCTGCTAGAAGTCAAGGTTGGCAGCTTGGACATTTCTATAGAAAGACGTCACTGAACATTTTAACCAGGAATGGGATGGGAGGTGTTGGATTTGGGGGAGGACATGTTTGGAGGCAGGGAGATCTGGTGAGATGTGACCAGGATCTGCCCTGGGTCAGTGGTAGTGAAGAGGGAGAGTCAGGCATAGGTTTAGGAAACTTTGAGAGGTAAAACTGATAGGACCTGGTTATTGATTAAGTGTGGAACATATTGGGAGAGAGAGAGACGGAGAGAGAGAGAGAAGTCAATAGCTTGAGTGACCTCATTATGATGGAATCCCATAGACAGAGAGAACACCACGGAAGCAGTTTGGTGAGATGGGGGACGTGGGGTGACACTTAGGTTTGGGATATGCTGAATTGAAGGTACTTGAGGGGATGTTCAAACAGCTTTGATTTTGAGTTACTTATTTTTACAATATAATGGCAAGATGTATGTTTGGGCATTAGCATCTCCCTTCGCTGAGCTCACTTGTATTCAGCAGTTAGCATATTTCACCATGGTAGGTGCTAGGGTGCCCTATCCAGCTTCCTTTTACCCCCAGCTGCTGTGAGGGCTGGCTGATGACAACTGACAGCCCCTCCTTCTCCTGGGGAGTCATGGTTCCCAAAGGGCAGTCTGGCCCAGACGTACAAAAGCTCAGCCACCTGGTATCAACGGGGCACTGCCTATGTGGTGCACTTTGGGGTTCCCGAACTTCCTGGAGGGGATCAGCCTGAAGCTGGTCTCCAGCTGAGACCACATGCTCGCTTGCCTTTCCCCACCCTCTGCTCGCTTGCCCCTCACTCCCCTCCTCCTGAGAACACTCCCCCAGTGAATCACTTGCTCAAGAATTCTCCTGCTTCCCGAGAACCCCACCTGAGACACAGGAGAAACTGGGCCGTTGGGGAGTTGGTTGGCCACAGGCAGTTTCAGGAATCCACAGACGTAAAGAGGTAGCTGAAGATGAATTTTATTCCTCTGGACAGAGCCGGTGGTGAAATGGATGACAGTAGGGTTGCCTTTATCCGCAGTAGAAGGTCATTTGTGTTATTTGCATTAGTTTTTTAAATCACAATTCTAAATCTCTGGATCAAAAGCATTTGTCGAACTTCCTGCTTATGGACTGTTAAGGTTCCTGAGTTTGGGAGGAGTTCTTTTTCCTAAATTCCATGTTGCCCTTCCTTCTTTACTCTTCATATTTGAAATGATGTCACTGAAAGCAGGTGCTCTTCGGTGGCTGAGATGGACCCACCATCGCCCCTAGACTGGACCCACGTTCTCCCTGGAACTCTTGTACCATCTTTTTCCTTCTCTGAAGTAGCAGTTCTGGGCCCTGTCCATGGAATTCCCCATGTGTTGCCTATTTAGTCAAAGAAGACTCAAGAACTGAGCATAATTAAGAGCTAACATGGCTTTCTTCTTTGTTATCTCATAGAAACTGCTTACAAAATACTTATTGAATGATAAAAATGAAAGATTAAATGAGTGAATGATCGATATTGCCAAACCACGCGAGTTCCATATAAATGCAAATTGGTTTTCACTTGTTCAATGCCCTTTTGCTGTATGTCTGTTTAATCTGTTTGCCTTATTGTCTCCAACTGGTGGCAAAGACTACATCTTCTATTTCCCTTTATCCCTGCAATAGACTATAGAAATCATGTTTGATGGAATAACTAATTAGTCAGTCAGCATTTATTGAGCACAGACTATTTTAAGGGTATTTTAAAGATGGGAATTTAAAAGCAAATAAAACACAGTGGTCTTTAAAGAGCTCATGATGGCCTGAATATACAATTTGTTCTTAAATAGAGTGTCTTGTTAAATGCATAACTACATTTGGTTTAATATTTGTTCCTTTGTAAACCTTTCATAGAAATAAATTCACAAATAATTAAAACATTCTTTTGCAGACCATGTGACTTAATTTTGTCAGCAAATATGGCTGGTATGCCAATCAGGCTCTGGCTGTAAGTGTAATTGATACGTTACTGTTTAGCTAAAAAGGCGAAGTTGCTTGTTCAAATCCTACCGTGTGTACCTGTAGGGGAACTAAGGTCTCTGCTGTGGGATATGTGTGAATCTGAATCTAAACTGCAGGCTGGGAAGGCTCACTTTAAACAGCATGCTGCTTTAAAGTTCTGACACTAGTTTCCTTGCTCCAGGCTTTGAAATGAAATCAAAGCTGGCTTTGGTCTTGGCCTTAGCTTTTGTCTGGTAATAGCCTGATAAGTACATCTACAGTAGGTTTTTTTTTTTTGTTTTTTTGTTTTTTTTTTTTTTAATAACTCTTTCCCTTTAAACACAGGAACACTTTGAATTTCTTGGCATCTGTGAGATGTGTCATGCATTTTATAGGCACAGAAATTGAAAGAGAAGTGACTTGCGTATGGCCAGATGGCAAGCCCAGGAATACGGTGAGTCCAGCACCACAGGGCCACCCAGAAGGACTTGGCCTGCTGCCCATCCTCTTGTCCCTCCACTGCACTAGGCGTAAATGTCAGTAAAGAAAGCAAGTGTGGCCCATTGAGAGGAAATGTGACACAAGCCAAGAGTTCCCAGTTCTTGAAGCGGTAAAGGCAGATCCAGGTTGAGGCTCTGTTCCGCCCAGTTGATGATGAAATACTGACAGTGGATTTCTTCCTTCTCGCCTGCTCCTGCCCCCACTTGCCTCTGAAAGTCAGCCAGCACACTTTCCTCAGTGAGTGGGTGCTGGGTTCTGGGCAAAACAGTGTTATAATAAAAACAGAGAAGGTTAACCATGCCATTGGCTCTGGCTGCCTTCAAGGGTTTTTGTCTCTAAGCTAGAAGACATGCTTCCTTGTACTTTCCCTGTTGGGACGGAGGCATTTTACCTGTCATCCATAGAAATTCTCCTACTTTCTAGAGTGTAAATCAGTTCAACTATTGTGGAAGACAGTGTGGCGAATTCTCAAGGGTCTAGAACCAGAAATATCATTTGACCCAGCAATCCCATCACCGGGTGTGTGCCCAGAGGATTATACATCATTCTGTTATAAAGACACATGCACACGTATGTTCATTGCGGCACTGTTTACAATAGCAAAGACTTGGAACCAACCAAAATGCCCATCAATGATAGACTGGTTAAAGAAAATGTGATACATATGCTATGCAGCCACAAAAAAGAATGAGTGTATGTCCTTTGCAGGGACATGGATGAAGCTGGAAACCATCACTCTCAGCAAACTGACACAGGAACAGAAAATCAAACACTGCATGTTCTCGCTCATAAGTGGGTGTTGAACAATGAGAACACATGGACACAGGGAGGGGAACATCACACACCAGGGCCTATTGGGGGGGTAGGGGGCAAGGGGAGGGAGACCATTAGGACAAATAACTAATGCATGAGGGGCTTAAAACCTAGATGACAGGTTGATAGGTGCAGCAAACCACCATGGAATATGCATATCTATGTAACAAACCTGCACATTCTGCACTTGTATCCCAGAACTTAAAGTAAAATAAGAAGAAAAAGAAATTCTCATACTTTTCTGGCAATAATGGGTGTTAGCAAAAGGATTCACCATCTATGGAATCTCTATTTGAGCCAGGTACCATTGCGAATTTTATTTGGTCTCTTCTAATCCTCATGACAACAGATATTTATTAAGCAACTACCAAGTGCCAGACACCATACTGCAGGAGATACAAAAATAAATAAGGCACAGTCCCTACTGTCTGGAGTTAAACAGACTAGTGTGGAAGATCTAATCATAATCAAGTACCTATAATGCAGGTTGATAAGGGCTTCAGTGAGAGGTGACCCCAGAAGGTGATGGGAGCACATAGGAGGGGACCTTCACCTGACTTTGGGGTCCCAAGAAAGTCTTCTTTTAGGAAGTGATGTCCAAGCACTATTAGATGGGAGGGGAATTATTTTTTGAGACAGGATCTTGCTCTGCCAGCCAGGCTGGAAGGCAGTAGTGCAAGCATATCTCACTGCAGCCTCGACCTCCTGAGCTCAAGCGATCTTCCTGCCTTAGCCTTCCGAGTAACTGGGACCACAGATGTGCAACCACTACACCCAGCTACTTTTTAATTTTTTTTTTTTTTTTTGCAGAGATAGAGTCTCACTACGTTGCTTAGGCTGGTCTCAAACTCCTGAGCTCAAGTGATCCTCTTGCCTCAGCATTCAAAAGTATTGGGATTACAGGTATAAGCCACTGCACCCATCCCAAGATGGGAATTGTTAGCTCCAGACTTATCTCAGAACCTCATAGAGTTTGTGGAAGACAGAATAATGACCCCCAAAGATAACCATATCCTAATCAACGGACCTGTGAATATATGTGGCAAAAAAAAAAAACTTTGTCGTTGTGATTACGCTAAATATCTTGAGATGGGGAGCTTATTTATATTGGGTTAGCCGGATGGATCCACTGTAATCACATGTAATCACTTATAAAAAGGAGTCAAGTCTGGGCACAATGGCTCACACCTGTAATCCTAGCACTTTGGGAGGCCAAGGCTGGCCGATCACCTGAGGTCAGGAGTTCGAGGCCAGCCTGGCCAACATGGCAAAAACCCTGTCTCTACTGAAAATACAAAATTAACCAGGTGTGGTGGCACATGCCTGTAGTCCCAGCTACATGGGAAGCTGAGGCAGGAGAATCGCTTGAACCCAGAAGGTGGAGTTTGCAGTGAGCCAAGATCACGCCACTGCACTCCAGCCTGGGCAACACAGCAAGACTCCGTTTAAAAAAAAAAAAAAAAGAAGAAGAAGGAGTCAAGGCCAGGGATGGTGGCTTATGCCTATAATCCCAGTACTGTGGGAGGCCAAGGCAGGAGGACCACTTGAGCCCAGGAGTTTGAGGCTGCAGTGAGCTATGATTGCACCACTGCACTCCAGCTACTCCAGCTTGGGCAACAGAGTGAGACCCTGTTTCTAAAACAAAATTTTTAAAAATAAATGAAGAGGGGAATCAAGAGGTGAAAGTTAGTAGTGGGAGATGTGACAACAGAAGCAAGAGGTTAGAGCGACATGAGGAAGGGGCCGCGAGCCCAGGAACACGGGTGACTTTCGGGAGTGGAAAAGGCAGGAAAACAATTCATCCTTAGAGACACCTGAAGGAGGCTGCCCTGCTGAAGCCTTGGTGCAGCCCACCAGGCACATTTTGGACCTCTCCCACAGCTGTAAGAGAGTAAGTTTATAATGTTTTAAGCCACTAGGTTTGTGGTAATTTGATACAGCAGCAACAGAAAACTAATACTGAGTTTAAGCCGTAACTTTCCCAGTGTCACAAATTAGACAATGATGAAGCCAGGATTAAAACCAAGAGTGAGGCCGGGCATGATGGCTCACGCCTGTAATCCCAGCACTTTGGAAGGCCAAGGTGGGCGGATCATGAGGTCAAGAGATCCAGACCATTCTGCCCAACATGGTAAAACCCCATCTCTACTAAAAATGCAAAAATTAGCCGGGCGTGGTGTTGCATGCCTGTAGTCCCAGCTACTCAGCAGGCTAAGGCAGGAGAATCTCTTGATCCCAGGAGGCGGAGGTTACAGTGAGCCAAGATCGCACCACTGCACAGCCTGGCGACAGAGTGAGCTGTCTCAAAAAAAAAAAAAAAAAAAAGGAGTGAATAATTCCAAAGCCCAAGTGGTCTTTCCTCAGAGCTTTCCTCTTAGGAAACTCTTTGGGTCTTCACTCCATATACTTTGAAGAACTTGTCTATCAATCTCTCTTCTCTCTTACCTGAGGCACAAATACATGCTCACAGAGACAGTAAGTGGCATTAGATGCAAAAATACTGGAATACAAGGGGACAAACATCCGCAGATGAATGAATGTTTGTTTTCTGAATAGTATTGTGGAAAGGGAACTGGATTAAATGTGAAGAGACTTAGTTCTAGTCCTAGTTCTGGTATTAACCAGCTCTGAGGCTAGAGCAAAGCCCTTCACATTTCTAAGCCTCTTTTTTGCTCATCTGCAAAATGAGGGCTTAAACTAAATCATTTTTGAATATCCTTTTAGTTTCAACTTTCTACAATTCTTCAAGACTACCAGGATGCCCTGCCTCTTCTCTCCAGCACACACACTTTGAGACCATTCAAGCCTCTAATGGGAGTTCAGTCTTAGCAACTTAGATGCCAGTTCATTTATTATTTAGCCAAGGATGAGGAAAGAGACCTCTCCTTTTCCAGTGTCAGCAGAGATCATCTGAAAGTCCCTGAGTTTCAAAACCTCTGCAGATAAGCTGAAAGATTGCTTAGCAACTGGCAAAGCTGATGAGAATGATCTGAGTTTGTAAATTCTTGACGTTGCATGTAAAGTCTTAATGGAGTGGTCTTAGAGGAAAAAATAGTTCCAGCTAGTTCTGGAAATGGCCATACTCCAGGTCGTCTGGTGCTTGAAAGAGGAGCTTGAAATAAGATCTAGACCATTGGCAAATGATCTTAGGAGCCTCAGTATATTAGATTCAAGGCTGTTTCAAGTTATGAGTTCAAGCCAAAAGAATGCTGAGGCTTTAGCAATGCAGGAGTGATCCCTGCGGTTCTCAAGCTGCCTCAATGATTATACTTGCTGTGTCTCAGCTTGGCATATCTGAAGCATGGAAAGCACAGCACACATTTCCCTCTCTCTTTCTAAGCTGCTTCTAGGTATAATTCTACCAGCGTTGCCGCTGTCTCCCACATTGCTTCCTTGACATTCCTCTGCTTTCTGCACTGTAGATGCCCTAGAAACTAAGAGGCAAACATATTGGTTATTAGCCTGATCGATGGACAACAGTAAATAATAAACACTCTCATGGCCCTAAAGGACTTTTCCTCTTGACATCTTTCATCACTTTCTCCTAAAACCGGTTTCGCATCCAATTCCAGGATGCTTTACTCACTTCCTCTTCTTGGCTGCCCCTGCTTACCTTCAACCTCTGGCTCCTCTTCCCTTTGCCTGCTCACTCTTAGTCTTCCTTTTTTTTTTTTTTTTTTTTGAGACAGACTCTTGTTCTGTCACCAGGTGCTGAGACTGGAGTGCAGTGGCATGATCTCAGCTCACTGCAACCTCCGCCTCCCAGGTTCAAGCAATTCTCCTGCCTCAGCCTCCCGGGTAGCTGGGACTATAGGCACGCGCCACCATGCCCAGCTAATTGTTTTGTATTTTTAGTAGAGACGGGGTTTCACCGTGTTGGCTAGGATGGTCTCGATCTCTTGACCTCGTGATCCGCCCACCTTGGCCTCCCAAAGTGCTGGGATTACAGGCTTGAGCCACCGCACCTGGCCAGCCTTCCATTTTTATGCTTGGTTCTCAACTTTCGCCTGCACATTATCTCCCTTGACAGCCTCGTCCAATCTCAGTGCTTTAACTTCTTAATGCGGACCACACTGAAGTCTACAGAGAGCTCCAAGCTGTCTCTCGAGCCTCAGTCCCACATACTGAAGACACTGGGTCACAGCGCCTGGGCTGGATCACATCTCTGCCACTCATAACAGCTGTATGAATGTGGTCACATGACATCAGCTTTCGTTTCCTTATCCATAGAATGGGGAGAATCACAGAATCTACCTCTTAGTGTTGTAGTAAGCATTTAGATGTCAATTTGTAAAATGACTGGTTCAAGTAGTCACTTAATAAATGATACCTTTTTTTTTTTGACATGGAGTGTTGCTCTCTTGCCCAGCCTGGAGTGCAGTGGTGCAGTCTCTGCTCACTGCAGACTCCGCCTCCTGGGTTCTATCAATTCTCCTGCCTCAGCCTCCTGGGTAGCTGGGATTGCAGGCATGCACCACCACGCCCAGCTAATTTTTGTATTTTTAGTAGAGACTGGGTTTCACTATGTTGGCCAGGCTGGTCTCGAACTCCTGACCTCAGTGATCTGCCCGCCTTGGCCTCCCAAAGTGCTAGGATTACAGGTGTGAACCACCGCGCCTGGCCATAAATCATATATCTAATTTTATTTGAATCACTGATCTTTAGAACTTGATTACTCTGCTAGCACATCAACACATTCCTCTCTTCCCCAAACAAGCAAAACCAACCACCCCGCACAATCCAGCCAGTGATCGCGACTTCTGCTGGTGGTATCTGAAAACCTTCCCGTTTTCCAGACCTAAGAGTTTGAAATCAACTTTGAGCCTCTTTCTTTTGCCCCCATAGGTAATCAATGGCCAAGTGGTGCCTCTCAGTTTAAACCTGGTCCCTCCTCTGCATTCTTTCCCTAGCAGCCCAATTTACATTGCTCATAGTAACCGCTCCCTAACCAGTCTCCTTCCTCTTCACAAGCAGCTATCCTGCACCTCCCAGAAACACTCATCTGGGCTGTAATTGCACACTCCCTGCTCCTAAACAAACTCCACTGACTCACCCTTCTCGTTGGATAAATCCAGCCCTTCAACGTGGCTTTCAAGTTCCTGCACAGTATGACGGAGGCTTGGCTCAGGGTGCGTGTTGAGGGGCTGGGCAGGTGGGGGACTGCCCTCTGGATGGCATGAGTAGGCATCAGCTTGGAGTGGGAGAAACTATGAGTCACTTGGTTGTTTTCAGTAAGTGGCAGAGAGTTTAAAAGAGAATGGATAGTAACATTCTAAATCGCAAAAAATGTAAAAAGTCATATGAACACGAATAACATTCAGCCACAAATATTTATGAAGCATCTGCTGTGTGCCAGACAAAATGGCTGGGTGTTAGGGACTATGGCAGTGAAGATAACACAGCCCCTGCTCTCAAGAATTTATAGTTGGTGAGAAAGCAGACAAATCCAGGGGCAATATAATCACCATGACAGCTGCTGAGCTCTTCTGTGGGAATTTGCAGGAGTGGCACCCACACGTGGGCATTTGGAGAAGCGGGGAAAGCTTCCAGGAGGAAATGATGTCTTAGCTAGGGACGGAGCGAGAAGCGTCAGTCAGGTAAGAGTGGACAGGTCAGCGTTGGGAGGGGTCGTTTCAAGGCCAAGACGATGGCCTGGGACCACCAAGAGACAGAGAGAACTTGATGGGTTGGTGCCATTTGGCTAAGACTTATCTGAGGCAGAAGTGAGTCATGTTGAAAGATGAATTTCAAAACATCGTGCTGTACATGATAAATACATCCAGTATTATTGATTGATTTAAAAAAATAATAAAAGATAAGGTTGAAGAGGTAAGCAGGGAATGGATTGTGAAGGACTGTACTGTGAGAAGAGATGTGCTTTCACCTTGGAGGTGAAGGGACTCATGGTTTTAATCAGGGGAGTAGATCAGATTTTCTTTATTCTCAGAAGCCGGGGGAAAAGATTGGCATTTTAGTTGGGAAGAGGCTATATAACCCAATAATTAGAACCCAAAAGAATTTCAGTTAGTGACAAAATAATTGTTCTTGGCTCTGTATCTCTGACCCTTGTGATGTATAAGTAACAAGGGAAGTCATGAACTAATTTATGTGTTGTTGTCTAAATAAATGTTTCACAGGATCATAATTATAGCATGTCAAAGTCAGAAACGGCCTCAGATAGTGTCTGCTTTAAAATAAAAGCATTGGTATATTGAATGGTGTGTCCTTGCTTTTTTTTTCTGGTTTTCTGCCTTAATTTAGCACCATCCACCTTCTGTAGCCCCTGAGTAACTGTAAAACAACCCAGGGTGGAGGCTCTGCCTGGGAGGGCACTGGAAGGGCCGTGGCCCAGCCCAACACTCCCCTGCTCACGGTGATGAGGTCATGCAGGCTCTCACAATACGGGCGCAGCAGGTTCACTAAGAAAGAGATGGGAATGGGCTGGAGAGATCAGGCATCCTAGGAGGAGGGAAACTGGAGCCTTGTTATATTAATAGATACCACCCACTTTAGCCTAATTTTCAAAGGCAGTCATACAACGACTCCTCCAGATCCAGACTCAAAAAGGCTGGCTTAATAGAATTGAGTCCTGTGCAGCATATGTCATTAGGAAAAAGTCCATCTTGATGGCTTAGTCAGGACAGTGGCTTCTGCAGCATAATGGAACAGCCCTGGAAATGGGTGTTAGTCAGACTGGAGATGACTAAGATTTGATTGTTTCCCCACGATGGAGGTTGAAGAAACAGCTCCCCTAACTGCCAAGTGTTTTTTAAGGTCCCTGGAAATGTCAGCATCATCACCATTACCCTAATACTGGTATCACTAATCTGGGGAACAACTTCAGACTTTGAGTTAACACTACAGAATGGGCTTGCTTTTCGGAAAATACCTGCCTTTTCATTTCATCTGCCAGTGAGAGTTCATTGGCAAGCAATAACGTAGAGTGCAGTCTCTTGTGAGAGATCTGCCTGAGTTCATACTCTGCAACCATTACTTAGCTGTGTGTCTTTGAGCAAATTACTTAACCTCTCTGTGCATCTGGGTCATCATTTCCAAAATGGGAATACTAGTATCTACCTTACAGAATAGTATTAAAAGAGGTAATTAATATAAGGTGCTTAACACAGTAAACGCATTTCAGAACACAATTGTTTTTTTCATTTACGGATTTCTGTTGTATTGGGATAAAGTCACACCAGGGAAAAGAAGTTGACAGGAACAGACAACACTATAAATGTTAGCTATTATTATAATTCCAACCACGATTTCAGATAATCTTGTTCACTTGTCAAAAAACTGACGATGATGGTTGCTACACAGTCTGGGAGACTGGTGTCGACCCAGCATTTTACAGCTCCCGGGGGAATTTGTGTCTCTTATGATTTACCTGCTCTTATCATTTGTCCAATTTTCAATTAGGGGCAAGGTACCTTTTTAAATCAATCTCAGTTGAAATCTATCACACATTCAGACGACAGCAATGCCAAGGGTCTTAGACCTTGAGGTGGCCCTGATTTACAGATAGACACCACGTGGAATTTATAGGTCCCTTTGCTAACTGCAGAGGTCATTATGGTCCCCGCAGACTTTCTCTCTACAGTGTCTGTGTTTTCATAAGAACACACAACATTTTTTTTTTTTTTTTTTTTTTTTGAGACAGAGTTTCACTCTCTTGTTGCCCAGGCTGGAGTTAGTGGTGCGATCTCGGCTCACTGCAACCTCCGCCTCCCAGTTTCAAGCGATTCTCCTGCCACAGCCCTCCCCAGTAGCTGGGATTACAGGAATGTGCCACCAAGCACAGCTAATTTTGTATTTTTAGTACAGACGGGGTTTCTCCATGTTGGTCAGGCTGGTCTCAAACTCTGGACCTCAGGCGATCCACCCACCTCTGCCTCCCAAAGTGCTGGGATTACAGGCGTGAGCCACTGCATCCGGCCCAAGTTATCTCTTCTAATGATCATAACAAATCTATGAAGTACATATTATTATCTTCCTTCTAGAAATGAAAAACCAGAGGCACAGAGAGGTTAAGTAAGTTGCTCTAAGTCACACAGGTGAGAAGTGAAGTTTCCAGATTATGAATCCAGGCAGGCCTCTTACCAGAG
This sequence comes from Ateles fusciceps, assembly GCA_036589455.1. NCBI lineage: Eukaryota > Metazoa > Chordata > Mammalia > Primates > Atelidae > Ateles > Ateles fusciceps. Next base: position 6,333,885 of record JAZHEH010002229.1, read on the forward strand.
CCTGGCACTATATAATATTGTTTACCCATGAAATCTCACTGTTATATAGATGAAATTTTATAAAGAGAGATGGTGAATTCACTTACTAGATTGTCAAAGATCGGGAGGCCAAATACCGTGCAGGGTGAGAAGGGCCTGGGGGAAAGGTGTGCTGTCCATCCCGTGCAGATAAGGTGATGGGCATCTGTTCATCCCTTCCTAACAAAAGTCAGAATTTGTTCAGGTAGCCACCTACCTCTAGCTACAGGGAGCAACTCAAGCATTTTAAACCAGTGCTTTTCAAATTGTAGGTCACGATCCCCTTGTGAGCCATGAAGTCCATTTAATGGGTTACAACTAGTCCTTTTCTTAAGAAATCAAATTGACCAGCCACAGTGGCTCATGCCTGTAATCCCAGCACTTTGGGAGGCCTAGGTGGGCAGATCATGAGGTCAGGAGATCGAGGCCATCCTGGTTAACATGGTGAAACCCCGTCTCTACTAAAATGCAAAAAATTATCTGAGCGTGGCGGCACGTGCCTGTAGTCCCAGCTACTTGGCAGGCTAAGGCAGGGGAATTGCTTGAACCCGTGTTTGAACCCAGAGGTTGCCCTGAGCGGAGATTGCACCACTGCATTCCAGCCTGGCAGCAGAGCAAGACTCTGCCTCAAAAAAAAAAAAAAAAAAAAAAGAGAAAAAAAAAGAAATTGAGGAGGAGAAAATGGAGTGTACGGTGGCACCTTTCATTTGGAGTTCTGGCTCCTATGAGAAAACAAATGTCTTTATTATGGAAGCCAATCTGTGTTGAGATTGTTGTTCCTTTGCAGCTGAAAGTATCCTGGCTGATTCACTGGAAGTGTGAACTGTGTGATATTTCTGGAGGGCAAACTGACTATATGTGTCAAAAATGTAACTGAACATATTCAATAATACCATTTCTAGGAACATATTTCAAGGCAGAAAATGACTAGGTGGACAGTGTACAAAGATGTTCATAGAATCAATATTTTTTAATTGCAAAAAAAATTAGAAACCGTGTAAATAATCATCAACAGAGATTCAACTATGTTGTATTCTACATTCTATACAACAGAATGCTATGCAGCCAGTAAAATACATTGATGAGACTTAGAAAGTAGCGAATTAGGCCGGGCGTGGTGGCTCACATCTGCAATCCCAGCACTTTGGGAGGCTGAGGCGGGTGGATCACTTGAAGTCAGGAGTTTGAGACCAGCCTGGCTAACATGGTAAAACCCTGTTTCCACTAAAAATACAAAAATTAGCTGGGCATGGTGGCACATGCTGTAAACCCAGCTATTCAGGAGGCTGAGGCACGAGAATCGTTTGAACCCAGGAGGCGTGAGGTGGAGGTTGCAGTGAGCTGAGATGGCGCCACTCCACTCCCGGCTGGACAACAGAGTGAGATTTTTCTAAAAAGAAAAAAAGAAAAAAGCAAATTGCTCATAGAATGTATTAGCATAAAAGACTAGAATAGGAAATTAGTCAAGACACTGAGTTAAAATGAAAAGTTAAGACACCTGTGATTTTCGCAACCACTAATGTATAATTGATACAGGCAACAAGCATCATTGGATGCTAAAACCACCGAGTAAGTAGGAGCAGGATGCATGTATGGTTTCAAAAGACCACTGCTGATTTGGGAAAAAGAATCTTTACATCTGGCAGAGGCCACTTTAACCAAGTAATCAACCTTTGCATTCCCAATAATGGGACAAACTCACACAGGGAGCCCCTGATGCAAAGTCTCAGCATCATTTAGATTATATCCTTGTGGGAAATATTTAAACAGAATCTACGCAAAAGGAAACAGACAAAGCCATATTGTAGACCCTTCCACAAGATACTGGCTTTGACTCAAAAAATGTCCATGTCACAAACAACAGCAACAAAATGTGTTACAGAATATTATGAGCAGTGATGTCCAACAGAAACACAATGCAGGCAAAAGACGGAATTTTAATTTTTTTAAAAGCCACATGAAAAAGTGACAAGATAGGTGAAATTGGTTTTTAATATATTCATAATCAATATATTCTCATTTCAACATGCAATCAAAATAAAATTTGAATATAGAATATTTGAAATTGAATATTGAATTTAAAATTTGAATATTTAAAATTTAAATACTGAACATAAAATTTGAATATCTGTGTATTAGATAATACTATTGTATTGATGGTAAAGTTTTTGGCAATTATTATGAACTGAATGTTTGTGTTCCTCCACAATGCATACGTTGAAGTCCTAACCCAATGTAATGGCATTTGGAGATGAGATCTTTGGGAGATAAATATATTTAGATAAAGTCATAAAGGGGCAGGACCCTCATGATGGCATTAGTGTCCTCATAAACAGAGGAAGAGCTGTCAGAGCTTTCTCTCCACCTCCATCACATGAGGACGTAGTGAGAAGACAGCTGTCTGGGGGTGGTGATTCACGCCTGTAATCCCAGCACTTTGGGAGGCCGAGGCGGGTGGATCACTTGATGTCATGAGTTCGAGACCAGCCTGGCCAACATAGTGAAACCCCATCTGTACTAAAAATGCAAAAATTAGTCAGGTGTGGTGGCGCCCTCTGTAATCCCAGGTACTCAGGAGGCTGAGGCAGGGAATCGCTTCAACCCAGGAGGGGAGGCTGCAGTGAGGCAAAATTGCACCACTGCACTCCAGACAGAGCAAGACTCTGTCTCAAAAAAAAAAAAAAAAGACAGCCATCTGCAATCTGCAAGCAGGAAGGGGGCCCTTGCCAGGAACTGAATCAGCTGACACCTTGATTTTATACATTCAACCTCTGGAATTTTGAAAAATAAGTGTGTGCTGTTGAAGTCACCCAGTCTATGGCATTTTGGTGTCACAGCCCAAGCCTACTAATACGGTAATGATAGTACTTTGTTTTATAGGAGGATGCTGTTATTCTCAAGAGACACACACTGAAGTCCATAGGGGTAGAGTCACGATATCTGCGACTTTCTTTCTTTTCCTTTTGAGATGGAGTCTCATGCTGTCACCCATACTGGAGCGCAACGGTGCGATCTTGGCTCACTGCAACCTCCACTTCCCGGGTTCACACGATTCTCCTGCCTCAGCCTTCTAAGTAGTAGCTAGGATTACAGGTGCACACCACCATGCCCGGGTAATTTTTTGTATTTTTAGTAGAGACGGGGTTTAACTATGTTGGGAAGACGTCTCAAACTCCTGACCTCGGAATCTGCCTGCCTCGGCCTCCCAAATACAACTTACTTTCAAATGCTTAAACAAATTATATATAGATGATAGGTAGATAAATAGAGAGAGAGAGAGAGCAAGCAAAGAGGCAACTACTAATAATTGGTGAGTCTATGGTCAGGTGCGGTGGCTCATGCCTGTAATCCCAGCACTTTGGGAGGCTGAGGCAGGTAGATCACCTGAGGTCAGGAGTTCGAGATCACCCTGATTAACATGGAGAAATCCTGTGTCTACTAAAAATGGAAAATTAGCTGGGCATGGTGGCGCATGCCTGTAATCCTAGCTACTCGGGAGGCTGAGACAGGAGAATCGCTTGAACCCAGACGCATAGGTTGCAGTGAGCTAAGATTGTGCCATTGGACTCCAGCTTGGGCAACAAGAGTGAAACTTCATCTCAAAATAATAATAATAATAATAATAATAATTGGTGAATCTAGGAAAAGGAAATTCAGGTGTTTATTATTTTCCAACTTTTTTTCAGGTATAAAATTTCTAAAGAAATTGGGGAGAGTAAATAGAGTAAAATGATCGAGTAAATAGAGTAAAATGATCAGAGAAAAAAAATCCCAATAATGACGTTTTATATTATTTTATAATTTACAGTGTATTTTCACATGTATTAATTTGATCTTTCAAATATCCATGGAGGTAGATACACTGTGTGTTTTATCCTTATTTTATAGTCTTCAGAAACATTTCCTCAGTGCCTAACCATGTGCCAGGCATGGTACATACATCATCTCTTTTAATTTCTACAGGAACTCCAGAAGGCAGATATCGGCTCCCTCATCCACAGAGGCTCTGGTGGGGTCCTGAAGCTAGCGATCTGCAGAGCTGGCATCTGAATGCAGCTTCGTCCGACTCTAAGGCCTGAGCTCATCCCTCTGTTGGCATCCTATTTGTGATTCCCGTTTTACAGATGTAGGAATGGAAGCCCAGAGAGGTTAATTAACCTGTGCAGTGTCACACAGCCACTCAGGGACAAAGCCAGAATTCAAGCCAGAAGTTCAGTCTCCTATTCCAGAGCTCAGACCTCCTTCCAAAGCGCCTGTAATGAGCACTCTGGAAATAGGTTCAGGCTCTAACCTAGTGGCTCATGTGATGAGAAGTCTCAGCACACAAGCGCTCTCAGCACAGGAAATTACTCAAGTTATTGGAGTGGAGCCAAGGAAAGGCCCCAAAGCTCAGGGCAGGCCTCGCCAGGGAGACGCTTTGTAAAAATAAAAGCAAGACCGCACTGACTCAGTCATTTGATGCTCTGATTAAGAAGCATGAGTTGCCACACCATGTGATGGGAGCTGTAACCTCCAGCCCCGGAGACATAATCTGGCACAGATTCCCTTGGATGGACAAACCGTATTCAGGCAGGATTACCATTTCCGGGAGGGGGGAGATGGGGTGCGGTGGGGGGGAAGCAGGTCAGGACTTGAGGCTCACAACCATGCTGCACTGATTTAAAAGTGAGTATTATCTGGTTTTCAACAAAATTTAAATTTTTAAACGAAAATTAAAATGTTCACTTAATTTGAGTTATTGCATTAAAAGATAGTCTGCTTTACTGAAAGTCTTAGATGGAGAGCAATAAAGTCCTTTGTAAGAAGAGAACAGCAATCATAACAGGAATCTAAGGGGACTGTGAGTCTTGCATCAGCGAAGCTCAGTGCAGTGGAGAGCTGTAAAGGAGCCTCTGTGGATAAGCCCTTCAGGGTCCACCCTCCTCCCCACGCCCAGCGTTGAGGAGGACACTCCAGCAGGGATCCCCCCAGGTAGCTGTAAAGCTAAGAAGGTGACCTCCTAGGTGTCCATCTTGAAACACAGAGCACCGTTGGAACTGCCGCAGGGAGCTGACCAGCTGTCACAGAGATCACAGAGCCCTGCAGTCATCAGCTGCCATCTGGATCTGCCCGGGTGCCAGCAAACTGCACAGCCCTGGAAGCTTCCCCCAGGGCTCCGAGGGAGCATCTGCATGTTGGGAAGCCTGGAATGTGCTGCAAGACCTTCGCTCTGACCGTGGCAAAGCTTATGTACGCTAGGAGTCACATTGACCTCTTTTCTATTAATAATAACTTCTCTGAGCTTCTGCAGTGTCTGTCGATCTAGAATCTGCATTCAGGAATGATCGGTGTCAGCGCTGAGTGCTCAGGAGTGGGGACACAGATTTAGGCAGAGATGTGGGGAGGCAGCCGTCAGTGAAGGACGATGTGATTGGCAGCTGGAACCTGCAAGTAAACACCAAACTGCTAACAGGGCGGTCGCGGAGGTAGATGTCTAGGCAAGCAGCCAAATCAGTCATTCAAAGTCCATGCAGGTCTGACCTGAGACTTAGTGAATTCTGCAGAACTCCATACTCATTCTGAAGTGATTTTGTTAGGCAGTCAGCTCTACCAGATGCCTTCGTCCAGGCTATCTGAAAGGCACCCGAGGCAAAGACTGCAAACCTCAACAGCAGAGGACTTATGTGGAAACCCTTCCAAATGCATTCTCCAGACTGGCCAGCCAGTGCGTCTTCTCTGCTGTCCAGCTTGAATCTCCATCAGTTTGTCTTTTTAAAAAAATTCAAGTCTTTGCCCTGCCTTGTACAAGGGAAAACATGATTTACACATTTGAGAGCTAGTGAAAAGAGTCCATCCGTGTCCTTGTGAACCTGCAGCCCAGGTGAGCTCACGTTTCCCTGTGTACCCCACATCCCTATGAGCCCCAAAGCAGTTGACCAGACCCCAGGGCGGAAAGAACCTTGCGTGGCTCAATCTCAGAGCAGAGTCCTCTGAGCTAGAGATGATTGATGGAGAGACCACTGGAGGGACCTCCCCCAGTTGACCCAAAGATATAATGCTGGTGCTACATCTTGTGACTTGTGGTATCAAAGACTGCTGCTGGTGAAAAGGAAACGATGGAGCTTCCACCCCCCTGGAGAAGGTCAGTGGTCACTGTAATCAGAGGAGTGCTCTGTTCCATTTCAGTGACGCAATGGTCACATTATCTTCTAAAAAAAAAAATTCACATGCCAGGCCTAATAATATTGCCTCTCTTCTCTTTCCCATGTTTCCTCTCTTCCCTCCACCAGACTCTCCCTTACCTTTTCTCTCTCTCTTTTATTGATGTGCAACTCACATAACATACCGTTAACCATTGTATTCGCAGTGTTGTGCACTCACCACCTCTCTCTAGTTTCAACCTTTTCATCTCCCCCGAATGACATCTCACTCCCATTTTCCCCTTCCCCCAGGCCCTGACAACCACCAATCTGCTTTCTATCTCTGTAGATTTGCCTATTCTGGATATTTCATTTAAAAGGAATCATGCAACATGTGTTCTTTCTGTGTCTGGCTTCTTTCGCTTGGCGCGTTTTCCAGGTCCATGCAAGTTGCAGCATGCATAACACTTCATTCCTTTTTGTGGCTACATGATATTCCATGCTGTGGGTAAACCACAATTTATTTATCCATTCATCTGTTGATGGTTGTTTCTTCCTTTGGCCATTGTGAATAATGCTGCTATAAACATGAGTGCACAATTTCTGTGTAGACATGTGCTTTCATTTCTCTTGAGTAATAGACCTGGGAGTGGAAATGCTGGGCCATATGTCTGTGTGTTTACCATTTTGAGGCGTTGCCAGACTGTTTTCCATATTAGCTGCACCACTTTACATTTCCACCAGCCACATGTGAGGGTCTCTCTCTCTCTCTTTATCTAACAGAACAAAATCAACAAAACAATTTGTTTATCCTAGACTGCTGAGTGTGCCAAGGGCGTTTCAATGACCAGCCGTTGTTTCACAGGAGTGATTCACAGAGTGGCCACATTAAAAGGTAAGCCTAAGCCAAACAGGCCCCCAGCTGGTCTGCAGACTTACCCTGGAGGCCAGGAACAAGATTGTCCCTCCCTGCTTTAGAGAGAAAAGGCTACACTGGAGGTTTCTGCTCCTGTACTGGCTCCCCCTGGTCCACTGCTCTTCTCCACACATGCTCTAACCGCAGTGGGCAGGTCCGCTTGGCTGACGCCCACTGGGTAAAGAGGCCCCAACCCTCCAGATGATGAGAATATACACGGCAAAAGATGTCAGAGGTAGTTCAGGGAACTTAATATAATGCAGAGAATTCTGAACCCACAGCAAAGAGATGGCATTTTGTGGCTGGAAAGGGCCTGGAGAGCTCAAGACTCAAAATCAAGTACAGGGTTAAAGGGGAGGAAATGGAGGCCCCCACACACCGCCTCCCCCAGGTCCAGTGACTTGAACCTGGCTGATCAGCAGCAGAGGAGGCAGGGCGAGAAATCCGGTCCACCCGTGATCAGAGCAGCCCTGTTCCCGCCCTGTCCGATAAGACTCATGTGAGCAGCTTGTTCAAATGCAGATCCCTCGGCTCCTACCCAGACCAAAGGAACCTGAATCCCCGGGGGAGGGGACCTGTGCTTTTAATGTGTCTGTGATGAGGCAAGTTTAGGAACATGCTGAGCTAAATAAAGATAAGGCCGATTAAACAGCAACAAAGGTGCCTAGTTCTTGAGTGCTGATATACCCTTCAAGTGAGTGAAAATTTGAAGTCAGCATTCAGGAATAATCGTGTTTGTTTGATATGTGGTTTCTGTTAGAATCTGCCTGAGGCTGTGATGATCTGGACAATCGCTATGGTACACACACGCACACACGCGCGCACACACACGCACACACACACGCGCACACACACACACACACTCTCACGGGGCGGGAGTGGGTGCTAATGGTGGAGAGTTGTCCCACCTCTCTTAACCCAGATTATAGAAACTAACCTCAATGTTCTCTACCTTGCTTTAAAAAACAAAATTTTGTGCCTTATCTAATCTGCTAACAGTTATTAAGAAAGTAGCCTGCACAGTATTTTTTAATCCCTATTTCATGGATGAATAAACTGATTCTGTGAGGATAAATGACTTGCTCCAATTCACAAAACAAGTTTTATGAGTTTAATTGTATCCCCCCCCAAAGATATATTGAGGTCCCCCAGTGCCTCAGAAAGTGTCCCTGTTGAGAGATAGGGTCTTTACAGAGGTAACCAAGTTAAAATGAGATCATTAGGGTGGCCTCCTCCAATATGTTTGGTGTCCTTATAAAAAGAGGAAATTTGGGTCGGGCGCAGTGGCTCACCCCTGTAATCCCAGCACTTTGGGAAGCCGAGGCGGGTGGATCACCTGAGGTCAGGAGTTCAAGACCAGCCTGGCCTACATGGTGAAACCCCATCTCTACTAAAAATACAAAAATTAGCCAGGTGTGGTGGCACATGCCTGTAATCCCAGCCACTTGGGAGGCTGAGGCAGGAGAATAACTTGAACCTGGGAGGCGGAGGTTGCAGTGAGCGGACATCACGCCATTGCACTCCAGACTGGGCGACGAGTGAAACTCTGTCTCAAAAAAGTAAAAAGAGAAAATTTGGACGCAGACACGTACATAGGGAGAATGCCATGTGAAAATGAAGTCAGAAATCAGGGTGATGCTCTTCAGGCCATCAAGGAATGCCAAGGATGGCCAGCGAACCACCAGAGGCCGGGAGAGGGACCAGAACAAATCCCTCACTCCCTCAGAAGGAGCTGACACTGCCCACACCTTGATCTCAGACGTCCGTCTCCACAACTGTAATTTAAGCCACCCAGTCAGTGGTCCTCTGTTAAGGTAGTTCTAGCAGACTCATAGACTGGCCAAACTGAGATTCGCACCCAGATCTGTTTCACATCGGAGATCAGCGCACATTCCACAGCACCCCAACCATCTTGGGGAGCCCCCGAGTGTAGCACGTGATGGACACATGAGCAAATGCCCGCCCAGTAGTTCTATGCCGGGTCTGTGCAGAATAAACAGAGTAGGCAGGGGAAGGGGGCCAGGGGATTTTAGAGGTGGGTTCAAGCAGATGGTGTCTGGATGTGCCCTTGTGCTCAAGCCGCTTCCAGGGTTACAGTTTAGGATGTGGCACACAAGGAGGACCCTAGATCTGACTCCGTGCACTGCATGAGCAGTCTAATGCACGGTGGGAAGAGCGGCCCTGAGGAGGCAAACTTGCAGAGTTCTGGCTGTGTTCTCTCTCGGACAGGTCACATAGTCTCCAGGGGCCTCGGTTATTTCAACTGTGAAATTGAGATAATAATACATCCCTACCTAATGCAGGGTAATGCACCAGATGCCCATTTAATGTGCATTTATTAGCTTTATGTCTGAGTAAAGATGGCTTGCTGTTAGCCTTTCCAAATTAGGTTCAGTCTGGGGAGCTTTGGAAATATGAGGATTTCAGGGCCCCCCCTCACAGAGACTCAGATTCTGCAGGTCTGAGATGCTACCATAGGAAATACATTGAAAAATGCTGCTGGCCAGGGGCAGTGGCTCACACCTGTAATCCCAGCACTTTGGGAGGCTGAGACAGGTGGATCACCTGAAGTCGGGAGTTCGAGACCAGCCTGACAAACATAGAGAAACCCTGTCTCTACTAAAAATACAAAATTAGCTGGATGTGGTGGTGCATGCCTGTAATCCCAGCTACTCGGGAGGCTGAGGCAGGAGAATCGCTTGAACCTGGGAGGTGGAGGTTGCAGTGAGCCGAGACCGCACCACAGCACTCCAGCCTGGGCAACAAGAGTGAAACTCCGTTAAAAAAAAAAAAAAAAGAAAAGAAAGAAAAAGAAAAATGCTCCCCAGATGATTCTACTGGGTTGCCGGGTTTGGCAACCACTAGGCTAATGCACACTGCTGTGGAAAACAAGAATGGCCAAAGGTTTGGGTTCAAACATGTGACAAGACAGTTTGGAGATGCTGGCATTGAACTCACATAGTACTGAGCTGAAGGTGACATTGAGACGCAGATGTCAGCTATGTGTTGATGTACAAGGCTAGTTCCTCATAATAAAATCAACACTCTCAGTAGGAAATGATCCTTGTATACACACATGCACGTATCTGCACACACACATAAATGCACATACACACATACACCCATGCACATAAACACACATACACGCACACACATATACACGCACACACACATACACGCACACACATATACACGCACACACACATACATGCACACACACACACACACACTCAAAGGTGTCCATTTAAAGGGTTGTGCTACCAAGGAGTCTAAGAATCGGTAAGAGTAGGTCTAGGACTATCACAAGAGACAATCCAGGAGACAAGGGAGGTGCTGGAGGTGGCTGCAGTTCCGCCTCTCGGGGACTGTAACTGAGGTGGCACAGGCACAGCGATAGTCAAAATAAACATCACTATGCAGGAGCCCAGAAAAAGTCAGAGCATGGAGCACAGGGGATGCTGATGATGGGAGAGGCATGAAAGCAGAACCCCGCCACAGAAGATGCTTAGGAAGACTACTCACCATGAAATGACATGCCGGGCACGGTGGCTACCTGAGAGGAGTCATGGGGACAGAGAAGAGGATGGGATGAAGAGCTGTGAGCAGACCTGTCTGAATAGGAGCCAGGGGCGGACTGAAAGTGTGTGGACAGGGGAGCCTGGGTGTTGGGATGTCTGATGGAGGTAGTTGATCTGGGAGTCTGAGGCCAAGCTGGTTGTGCAGGTATGTGTGAAGGATGACTGGAAGAATCATTTGGTATTTTTGTGTGTTTTGAGACGGAGTCTTGCTCTGTTGCCCAGACTGGAGTGCAGTGGTGTGACCTTGGCTCACTGCAACCTCCGCCTCCCAGGTTCAAGTGATTCCCTTGCCTCAGCCTCCCGAGTAGCTGGGACTGCAGGCATGCACCACCACGCCTGGCTAATTTTTTTTTGAATTTTTAGTAGAGACGGGGTTTCACCGTGTTAGCCAGGATGGTCTCGATCTCCTGACCCCGTGATCCGCCCACCTCAGCCTCCCAAAGTGCTGGGATTATAGGCGTGAGCCACCACACCCGGCCTCATTTGGATATTTTAACTGGAGAGGGAGGTGGTTTAATATTATCATTTATAACAAACATGCTTAATTTCAGTATGTTTATTTTTGCATCTGTTTACTTGCTGACTCAGTAACTAGCAATCTATCCCATTTACCAGGTAATGTGTAGGAAATATAGGGAAGCAGATGTTGGGCTCAGTATACGACACTTTTAACAAAAGTCCAAAATAACTCTCTCTAAAGAATCAGCTGACTAATCTCTTAGGGCTGAGGCCCATCTCTGTTAAGAGTCTGGTGATCAGAGCTGAGTGGGCTTTGAATTTATTCTAAGTGGTGACAAGTGGGAAAAACCAAGACTAGAGCCTGCAACCACTGAGACATTTGACCTTTAAGGGTCAAATTAGAGAAGCCAGGTTCAGACTTCAAATCGCAAGGGTCAGGGCAGGTTAAGTCAAGTGAGGCTGGAAGCAGATGGAAAAGCCCAGAGTTGGAAGTCAGCACCTGGAGCAGAGCAGGAAGCGAGGGCAGGGTGGGGGTCTAGAGGTAGATAATGACAGCAATTACACAAACATCCTGCGTGTGGGTGTTGGGTGAAGGTAGCTTTCAATGTGCCGGCAGTACCAGCTACATAGTTTGTGGGGCCCAGTGCAAAATAAAAATCCAGGGCCCCCCTTGCTCAAGAATGATTAAGAATTTCAAGACAGCAACAGCAGACCATTAAACCAAGTGTGGGAGGCTTCTGAGTGCAAGTCCTGTGCCATTGTATGGGTCGCTTGCCCAGGAGGCCGGTCCTGTGCCCTGTGCCCTTGGCAGAGGGGGAATGAAGGCAGTGAGCTCCTGCTGCTTTTATTGAAGCAGAAGCTGCTCGCCACTGGGCAAAACAGCCCCAGGAATGCCCACTACGGCCAGTCCAGTGCTAAGAGTCTTTCATTTTACCAGCCAAAAACACCCTGGGATTTTGTAGATGGCATCACAAGGTCCAGATCAAGCCAACCGAAAAGATAGAGCAAAGGTCTCTCCAGGCTCACAACCCAATTACAGAGACTGCCCCCGACCCCTGCATCAAATTCTGCAGCCAGCCCTAGTCAAAAGACTATCCTTCTGCTGCACTTTAAACAGGACAGCAAGTACAATAGCAACAAATAGCACACACAGTCCAGGGCAGGTGGGGGAACAGGGGTACGGCTCACTGCATTCATTACTTTTCTAAGGTTGCCAGTACATTCTTGGCGCCAAAGCTCACAGGCCACTTGTCTTTCTGGAAGGGTCTATTTCCTTTCTGTTACATACAACAGTGTGAACAGATGAAAACACAGAGAGTGACAACCCGAGAATTGGATTCAGGCTTTGGTGTCGTAACACCTCTGCTGGGAACAGATCAGGGGAGATACATTATTCAATTACACTCAAGAATCTAAGCAAACAATTTGCTATTCCTTTTCCTTCTGAAGAGGTTAAAAAAGGATGATCTGAAATGTTGAGGTTAGCAGCCCACAGGTATAGCTTTGAAGACAAACATCAGTCTTTCAGCTACCTGAATATATATATATATTCTTTATATATATTTATACATATATAATATATGTGTGTGTATATATATTTATATATATAATATATAATATATGTATGTATATATGTGTGTAGATATACAAATATATATATACACACATATATAAAGACATGTACATACATAAAGACATACACATATATAAAGATGTATGTGTGTTTATATGTGTCTTTATATGTGTATGCATCTGTATGTATGTATCAATATATATATACACATATATGTATATGTGTGTGTATAAAACACTGATGAGAGATGGCTATGAAGACAACTTCAGTCAGTAAATATTTGTTTTGGAGAAAAGTAGTGTATTAAAGGCATGCTGTAATGATTCCTGAGAAGAGTATAACTTAAAAGGGGAAAAATGATCCCCACGTGTCTGCCCTATGACCAGAGTCTAAGTCACCTAAATCAGCTCACTCCTCTCCCCTAGATTTGCCCAGTCAGCAAATGCATACAGCGTATTTCTCCCTTATGCACATAGGGAGAGGAATTGGGATGCTAGGTGGAAGACCATCAATCAAGCATGCTAAGAGTGTGACCTTCCAGCACCTCCCTGACGAGTTCAAATTGGTAGTTGAAAGCCTCTATTGGTGAAAAGAAGCCACCTAAAAGGATGTTTTTCCATCAAGCTGTCTTGAAGCCCTCATTCATGGAGCCACAACCCAAAATTTTATATACAATCTAGTCAGATTTTGACTTCAAAGTAAGGATCAGGGTGTCTTTAAAGTTTTCTGGGCTGGGCAAAGTGGCTTATGCCTGCAATCCCAGCAGCACTTTGAGAGGATTGAGGCAGGTGGATCACCTGAGGTCAGGAGTTTGAGACCAGCCTGGCCAACATGGCGAAACCCTGTCTCTACTAAAAATGCAAAAAATATTAGCTGGGCGTGGTTGGCAGGCACCTGTAATCCAAGCTACTTGGGAGGCTGAGGCAGGAGAACTACTTGAACCTGGGAGGCAGAGGCTGCAATGAGCCGTGGTGGCACAACTGCACTCCAGCCTGGGCAGTAAGTGAGACCCTGTGTCCAAAAAAAAGAAAAGAAAAAGAAGTCTGTTTTCTGCATGAGTCTGACAGTGCCCTGGTTAGATAAATCAGATATTGAGACGAGACAAACAACTGACGAGTGTGAAAGGGCTCTGTCAGGTTTTTTGCCTTGTATTAAACGAAGGTTATTTTATATATTGAAATGTTAATGATTTTTATGGATACAGCATCAGTAATATTTCAGGACATTTAATATTTTATTAAAAAAAATTTTTTTTGAGATAGAGTCTCATTCTGTCACCCAGGCTGGAGTGCAGTGGCACGATCTCGGCTCACTGCAACCTCCGTCTCCTGGGTTCAAGCAATTCTCCTGCCTCAGCCTCCTGAGTAGCTGAGACTACAGGTGTGTGCCACCACGCCCAGCTAATTTTTTTGTATTTTTAGTAGAGATGGGGTTTCACCATGATAGCCAGGATGATCTTGATCGCGTGACCTCGTGATCCGCTTGCCTGGGCCTCCCAAAGTGCTGGGATTACAGGTGTGAGCCACCACGCCCGGCCAAATTTTTTTATTTCAACAGTTCTTGAGGTACAAGTGGTTTTGGATTACCTGGATGAATAGTATAGTGGTGAAGTCTGAGACATTAGTACACCTGTGTCCTGAGTAGTGTGCATTGCACCCAATATGCAGTTTTTAATCTTGCACTTTCCTCCCATCCTGTTCTTTCTGAGTCTCCAAAGTCCACTACACCACTGTGTCTGTCTTTGCATACCCATAGCTTAGCTCTCGTCTATGAGTAAGAACATATGGTGTTTGATTTTCTCTTCCTGAGTTACTTCACGTAGTATAATGGCCTCCAGTTCCATCCAAGTTCCTGAAAAAGACATTATTTTATTACTTTTTATGGCTGAGTAGTATTCAATGATGTATATAAGCCATATTTTCTTTATTCACACATTGGTCGATGGGCACTTAGGTTGGTTCCATATATTTGCAATTGTGAATTGTGCTGCAATAAACATATGTGTGCAGGTGTCTTTTTCATATAATGAGTTCTTTTCCTTTAGGTAGATACCCAGTAGTGGGATTGCTGGATAGAATGGAAGATCTACTTTTAGTTCTTTAAGAAATCTCAGGCCAGGTGCAGTGGCTCATGCCTGTAATCCCAGCACTTTGGGAGACTGAGGTGGGTGGATCACCTGAGATGGGGAGTTCGAGACCAGCCTGATCAACATGGAGAAAACCTGTCTTTACTAAAAATACAAAATTAACTGGGCATGGTGGCCTATGCCTGTAATCCCAGCTACTTGAGAGGCTGAGGCAGGAGAATTGCTTGAACTCCAGAGGCAGAGGTTACAGTGAGCTGAGATCCGCCATTTCTCTCCAGTCTGGGCGATAAGAGCAAAACTCCATCTCAAAAAAAAAAAAGAACTCTCCACATTGCTTTCCATATAGGTAGTACTAATTTACATTTGCCTACCAGCAGTGTATAAGCGTTCCCTTTTCACCACATCCATGCCAACATCTATTGTTTTTTTGACTTTCTAATAATGGCCATTCTTGCAGGAGTAAGGCAGTAGGTCATTGTGATTTTAATTTGCATTTCCCTGATGATTAGTAGAGTATTTTTTCATGTTTGTTGGGCATTTGTAAATCTTCTTTTGAGAAATATGTATGCATATCATTTGCCCAGTTTTTGATGGGATTTTTTTTTTCTTGCTGATTTGCTTGAGTTCCTTGTAGATTCTGGATATTAGTTTTTTGTTGGATGCATAGTTTGAAAATATTTTCTTCCATTCTGTGGGCTGTGTGTTTACTCCGATGATTATTTATTTTGCTGTACAGAAACTTTTTAGTTTAATTAGGTGCCATTTATTAATTTTTCCTGTTGGAGTCTTAGTCATGAATGTTTTGCCTCTGCCAATTTTCACAAGAATTTTTTCCAGGTTATCTTCCAGAATTTTTATGGTTCCAGGTCTTAGAATTAAGTCTTTGATCCATCTTGAGTTGTTTTTTGTATAAGGTGAGAGCAATCCAGTTTCATTCTTCTATAGAAGGCTATCCAGTTTTTCCAGCAACGTTTATTAAATAGGGTGTCCTTTCCCCACTTTGTGTTTTTGTGTGCTTTGTCAAAGATCAGTTGGCTGTAAGTATTTGGCTTTATTTCTGGGTTCTCTATGGTCTATGTGTTGACTTTTATACCAATACCATGCTGTTTTTGTAATTATGGCCTTGTAATATAAAGTCCAGTAATCTTATGTCTCCAGACTTATTCTTTTTGCTTAGGATTGCTTTGCTATTCAGGATCTTTTTTGGTTCCATATGAATTTTAGATTTTTTTTCTCTAACTCTATGAGAAATAATGTTGGTATTTTGATAGGAATTACACTGAATCTATAGATTGCGTTGGGCAATATGGTCATTTTTATGACATTGATTCTTCCGATCCATGAGCATGGGATGTGTTTCCATTCGTTTGTGTCATCTATGATTTCTTTCAGCAGTGTTGTGTAGTTCTCCTTGCAGAGATCTTTCACCTCCTTAATTAAGTATATTCCTAGTTTTTTTTTTTTCTTTTTTGCAGCTGTTGCAAAAGGGATTAAGTTCTTGATTTGATTCTCAGCTTGGTGACTGTTGTGTATAGCAGTGCTACCGATTTGTGCATGTTGATTTTTGTAACCTGAGACTTTAATGAATTGGTTTATCAAATCTAGGAGTCTTTTGGAGGAGACTTTAAGGTTTTCTAGGTATATGATCGTATCATAAGTGAACAGTGATAGTTTGACTTCCTCTTTTCCAATCTGAATATCCTTTATTTCCTTCTCTTGCCTGGTTTCTCTGGCTAAGGCTTCCAGTGCCACATTGAATAGAAGTGGTGAAAGTGAGTGTCTTATCTTGTTCCGGTTCTCAAGGGAAATGCTTTCAACTTTTCCCGGTTCAGTATGATGTTGGCTGTGGGTCTGTCATACATGGCTTTCATTATTTTGAGGAAAGTCCCTTCTATGCCTAGTTTGATGAGGGTTTTTATCATAAAGCGAAGCTAGATTTCATCAAGTGCTTTTTCTGCATTTATTGAAATAATCATATGGTTTTTGTTTTCAATACTGTTTATGTGATGTATCACATTTGTTGATTTGCACATGTTAGACCGTCCTGCATCCATGGGATGAAACCCACTTGATCATGGTGTATTATTTTTTTGATGTGCTATTGGATTTGGCTAGCTAGTATACTGTTGAAAATTTTTGCATCTATATTTATCAGTGATATTGGTCTTAGTTTTCTTTTTTTTTTTCTTATGTCCTTTCCTGGTTTTGGTAACAGAGTGATACTGGCTTCATAAAATGAGTTAGGAAGGATTCCTTAAAAAGAGAATAAAAAGCTCAAAGTTGCTAAAGTCCATTATCACATGAGTCAGTATCATAGTTCACAGACATATGAATGCCACAGTCAAAATCACGTCTACTCAAGGAGAAATTGTCACTGGGAATACAACATGGTTAGTCTATAAAGCTAGTGTTCAATTTGACATCGAATGAGAATAAAAAATAATAACAACGAACACATGTTTAAAAGAAATCCTCTACACTGAAAGAGGGGATCCGAAGGGGCTGGCAAACTGTGACCCATGGGCCAGATTCAGCCCCACGTGTGTTTTAGTGTGGTCTACAAGTGAAGAATGGTTTTTATGTTTTCAGTTGTTTGAAAAAAATCAAGAGAAGCGTGCTATATCATGACACAAAACTGAAATGAAATTGAAATTTCAGTGCCACTGTATACACTTCTGCTGGAACACAGCCATGCCTGTTCATTTAGGGATTGTCTACAGCTGGTTTAGAGCTAGAATGCCAGAGATGAGTAATAGCAGCAGAGACCATTCGCCCTGCAAAACCAAAGATAATTAATATGTGGCCCTATAAGAAGAATTTTGCTGACCTCTCCTCTGGAGGCTGGACAGTACTTCCAGATGAAGGTAGACTACCTTTGAGCTAGGACTTCTTGATAAAGCCACCCTCCAAGAGAGAGGTTCATCAAAGAAGTCCAGCACCCCAGATGAGCCTGCTCCAGTGAACTGGAAGGCCAGGAGGCAAACTGCCAGGAGAAACCAGAGAGAATGAGGGACTGAGAGCACCTAGGGCCATAGCTCCTGTGAGTGACAACACCTTTCATGTGCTCTAACCCTCACTAACTTTATCCGCTTCTATAGATACTCCTGATAAATCAATATTCCAGGTATATCAAAGTCACAAGAGTAGAAGGATGGAAGTATTACTGAGTTAGACGTAGTATGTGCTATATATTTACATGTTAATCTTCCTCACAACTTTCCTATGAGTTAGGCATTGTCATCTCCATCTTTCAAATAATATTAGCTTGCTTTTTTTTTCTGAGTGATTACCATAGTCCCTGGCATTATTCCATGAGTTTTGCATAAATAGAGTCATTTAATCCTCCCAACGATCCTGTAGAGGTCATCAGGGTGAGATGTGCTAAGTAATTTGCTCAAAAAAATGTTTTGGGGTAAACGACTTTAATTTCCATCAAGGCCTGCTATCTGTCAGGTGACGTTATGCCAGAGTCGAGTTGGAATTTGGTGTCTTATTGTTACAGTCTGTTCTGTCAGTCTTAAGAGCTTTGTTTGCATGTTAATACTGGTCAGCTGTGCCTAAACTCCAAAGGGAGGAGGAAAATGAGGGACGGTGCAGCCCGCTTCCCACCATGGCCTGGGCTAGTTTTTCAGGTTTGCTTAGGTCCCCTTGACCAAGAGGAGGGTCCATTCAGTCATTCGTTGGGGGAGGAGGTGCTTGAATTTTTTATTTTTTTAGTTTGTAAGAGGAATAGCCACTCAGTTACTATTTTTTGCAAGGCAATGACTAAAAAGACAAACTTCCTCTGATAAACGCGGTTTATCCAGAGAGAGAGACACACACAAAGAATGAACTTCTTTGGTTCCAAACTGGATAAAACACTGGGGGAATCTTTTAAGATGAATTATCTATGTGTAAATACATGTTTGTAATGATGTATGATTCAGGTAGCAAACACAAGGGATCATTCTAAAGAAGGGAGTCAACGTCAAACTCAGTTTGAAAAGTTTTCGAGGAACTCAAGGCTCAGCACCTGGGGTTCATGCAACTTGTACCTGCCTAAAATGGATTACACCTTGTCAGCAACTATTTGGAAGAGCAAAATGATCTGGAGGACCAGATGTGAAAGAGAGCAGAAGGAATCTTCTTGGTTTGTGAAAGCTTCAGGGAGTTTGACTCAGTGGGTGAAGAAAGACTGGACCCCAGGTGGCAAGAGAGAATTGGGTCCCTTCGCTCTTCTCCCTGGCCAACTGCACTTTCTCACGCTTTCTCTAACCCCCACTTGCAGCCTGCAGTGGAGACTAGAGATTCCCCAGAGACCTTGCTTTCAAGACTGAGATGAAGAATGAATCATTAGAGGCATTTTGCAGGTGTGTGAGTGCTACACTGATAATGTGAACAGGAACACGGTGCTGAGCAGGCAAGAACGTGTATGTAAATAGCATCTGGGAGAACTCCGCAGTTTACAGCCCTAAAGGGAAACAAAAGAAGATATCAGAAGCCAACAAGGGGCCGACATGGTGGCTCACACTGGTAATACCAGCACTTTGGGAGGCTGGTGAGGCGGGTAGATATCCTGAGGTCAGGAGTTCAAGACCAGCCTGGCCAACATGGTGAAACCCTGTCTCTACTAAAAATACAAAAATTAGCTGGGCATGATGGTGGGTGCCTCTAGTCCCAGCTACTCGGGAGGCAGAGGCAGGAGAATGGCTTGAACCCGGAGGCAGAGGCTGCAGTGAGCTGAGATCGCGCCACTGCACTCCAGCCTGGGGCGGCAGAATGAGACTCCGTCTAAAAAAAAAGAAAGAAAAAGAAGGTGTCAGTTAAGAGTGCTTAAGATCTGCTGTTCATTTTAACTGGCTGCACTGCAAAAAGATGTGAAAGCTACTTTTTGTCTTACATTTTTGTCAGTTTCCCTCAATCTTTGATGTTATTTTATGAATACTTACTGAACAGCTACTCTGGGCCAGGCCCTACTACCAGCTTCTAGGAGAACAAGATGAGTTAGGCATGGTCCCTAACTGCAAGGGGTTCACGATTTAGCATGCTGTGCATCCTTGTTTGCCTGTGCTTTTGAGGTAGACATTCGGAGGTAGACGCTCGTGGCTGTGCGCCCTGCTCTTTCCAGGGCCCGTCCTCCCCTTTCTCCCCATCACACCACGGGTGGGGCAGTTTTGGCTGCTCTGAAATTTCAGCCACAAAGAGCTGCTCCACCCTTTGTCCTGGCAAAACTCTGAATTGTCCTATAATTACTGCCACACTGCAACCTGGTGCCATCTGATAAGTACAGGTTTCAAAACTGTGCTCACAATTCCTGCCAAAACCATTCTGCCAACATCAGGCATAAACATTGGCAAACCTACTCAGCCTCGGCTGAGGGTCGAGTAAAGGTGCCATGGAATCTGGAGACAGGAACTCAGCAACCACCTAGAATAACATCACTTGCAACACACACGTACACAATCACAGGCCCACACACACACACACAATCACAGGCGCGCGCACACACACACACACAATCACAGGCACACATGAGTGAGCATACACCCTTTCTCCCTGGGGTTTTGGCTCAGTCCCTTATGTGATTCCATGCCAAATTTGTAGAAAAGAAGTTGTCCTGAACACAGCACATTGAAAAATAAACACCAGCAATTCAATAGCTTTGCAGAGGAGGGATCAATAGAACAGCGTTGGGTTTCCTCTTGTTTTTCAATGGAAACATGCTCAGGTGAGGTTTGTACTAGAGCGTTCTGTAACCTCTGATCCCGGGGGCTGATCAGGAAGTGTCAGGTGTGGTGTGTTTAAAAAGTGAAAGCCGGCCAGGCACGGTGGCTCATGCCAGGCACTTTGGGAGGCTGAGGTGGGCAGATCACTTGAGGTCAGGATTTCGAGACCAGCCCAGCCAACTTGGTGAAACCCTGTCTCTACTAAAAATTCAAAAATTAGCCAGGTTTAGTGGTGGGGCCCTGTAATCCCAGCTACTCAGGAGGCCAAGGCAGGAGAATCACTTGAACCCAGAAGGAAGAGGTTGCAGTGAGCTGAGATCTCCCCACTGCACTCAAGCCTGGGGGACAGAGTGAGACTCCATCTCAAAAAAAAAAAAAAAAACAAAAAAAAACAGTGAAAGCCACAGGTATCCTTTGGCAGATGTTGCCAATAGCCTGCTTGTAGTTTGCTTGGGCATGTTCTGAACATGCAGAACAATGTGCTGGGACTGTTAGTTTGGCAATCATTTCAGGAAAGCAAAAAAGAGAAGAATGTGAATAACTAAGGATTTCCAAGAATGGGCTCTAGTCCCGGCCCTGTGATGGAGGCGTTACATGCACTGGCCCACAGAATCCTCACAATCACCTGGTGAAGTGCTTACTATTATTATGTTATTAGTCACGTTTCACAGATGGGGAAACTGAGGTTTAGAGAATAAAGCAACTTGCCCAAAGGTCACATATATAGTAGATAATGGAGCTGGACTGGGAACCAGAGCTATATGATCCAGTGAAGATGGCCACGGGCTGGTAGAGGCTGCCTTATGCCTGCCCACCGCCTCTTGCCACCATGCTTGTCCCTGCTGCCCCCTGGCAGTGGCAGATTTGCAGGCTGTGGTACCCTGAGATAGCCTCACGGGGCAGAGGGAGAAGCTTGGAGGCTCACTGGCCGACCTAGTCCCAGATGCAGCAGAGAAGGAAAAGTACATTCATTTCCTCATTCTTGGCATCAAAATCTCCTTCCTTCCCCATCCTGTTTTGAAACTTTCTTTCTACTTTCACTTAAATAACCCTACACTTCAGTTCCTGGCCCCTACCATCCATGCAGGCAAAGCTCCTCTCTTGTTTTATTCATTATTTTTTCCCCTGTTCCCCTTCCAAACTTCCATTCTCACTTCCATTAGGTTTACATGCTCACATGCTTACATGCCTGTCCTTAGACATGTGTTTACCTAAACTATGCATAGCAGCATTTTGCATATGTGTTTTTTAAAGTTCCATAAATAATATGATACCATCAATTTTATTCTATGCCTTTCTTTCAATTGACTATGTATTTTTTTTTGCCTTCACCAAAATAAAACTTCATTTTGAAAGTCATTTGAAAGACACTGAATAAGACAGGAGACATTAGATTCAATGGATGTAGATTCCAAATTTGGATTCTTGCCAGCCTCATTCGTGTTCTCTGTTAGGCTGCAAAGATGGTTTCGTTGGTCATTCCGATTTTTAGCTTCCTGGAGAAAAGATCTTTTCCCAGAAGTCATCTTCGGTGTGTGTGTGTGTGTGTGTGTGTGTGTGTGTGTGTGTGGTAGAGCCTTATTTCTAGGAAACAACGTGTTAGTTGGAGATGGGTATTTTTTTTAAATCAAGGTAGTTCTAATACATTTAACAAAGTGAGGTGGCTCAGCCAGAGGTGAAGTGAAAGGTTCTCTATTATTTGCTTAATATCCTGCTGCAACCAGGAATCCACATGTGGAAACAGCATCCAGAATACCGTTCTGTACGAAGTTGTTCTATCTTTGCATCATAAATTCTAATCATTCGTCATGACTATGTTTTTAAAGTCTATTTGTATCCTGTTTGTAAATGTAGTTTACGACTTTGTTTTCTGTTTTTGTTTGAGGCAGAGTCTTGCTCTGTCACCCAGGCTGGAGTAGAGTGGTGCCACCATAGCTCACTGCAGCCTAGACACCCTGGGCTCAAGCAACCCTTCCTCATCAGCCTCCCAAGTAGCTGCGACTGCAGGTGTGCACCACCATGCCCAGCCAGTTTTTGTATTTTTTGTAAAGATGGGGTCTTGATATGTTGCCCAGGGCTGGTCTCAAATTCCTGGCCTCAAGTGGTCCTCCCCTTCAGCCTCCCAAACTGCTGGGATTACAGGTATGAGCCACTGAGCCCAGCCTAGTTTATTACATCTGACTGTGCAAAGTGGCCCCCCGACTTGTCTTCCTATACCCCTTCACTTCCCACTCCCTGATGGGTGTCCGTGTGTGTGGGGGGAGTGTGTGCGGATGATATTTGTTCATTGTCTGTTAGCACTCACTAAAATATATGTTCCATGAGAACAAGGACTTTCTTTTATTCACTGAGATCCCCGCAGCTCTGAGAGTAGGGGCAGTACCAGCCCACGATAGGTTCTTCGTCAATATTGAATAAGCACATGAGGATATGTCTACCACATTCTATGTATCGCTTTCTCTAATGAGGTGGTCTTTCACTGCCTGCTACCGTGGACACCATATGGAAGAGAGTGGCGGGCTTGTGAGGTAGACACATATTTAATTCTCCTTTCTCCCTCCCTCCTCCACACCATTGCAGGGTGTTTGTTTTTTCAGTCTGAATTGCCCTTTGGCAGATAGAAGAATATTTGTGTTCTTTGAGGCCTGACCCTAGTGAATTATAAATGAAATCCTTGTCAGAAAAACTTCTGTTGAAACACTTACCCCTAGAAGATACACAGACCTTAGATCACACATTTTTTATTAACTTTAATGTGACATTCAAATGTCGATTTACGGAGTCCCTGCTCTGTGTAAACCCCTGTGATTGGTGGGGAAGGGGCACAAGAAGGAGGCCCCGTCCTGAAAGTCAGGGAGGAGTGCAGCAAGATGGGAGGAAGAACGAGAAGGATGGGAAGGGCTGGAGGGCCAGGGGCTGAGGGCGTGGGTGGTCAAACTCCAGGTGCCTGGCACCGGTGCCGTGGTGTGCACAGCTTTCCGATCTGTTCTAGAGGTTGCTGGGTGCAGGCTTGCAAGGAGCAGGATCTCAAAGTATCTCCCCCACAGATTAAAACGGACATCACGTGCCTCTCAGCGTGATGTGCTGAGAAGACATGGCTTGTGCAGCCTTCTCTAGAAGTGCAGAATCTGAACAGGATCACGAGGAGCAAATCAGACAGGCCCAGATGAGGGGCATCTGCAGGCTCTGCATTCTTCAAAAATGGTTCAACGCGAAGGACAAAGCAAGGCTGAGGAGCTATTCCAGATTAAAGGAGACACATGTGACCTGGCAACTGCAAGCAACGTGTGATTC
Source organism: Ateles fusciceps (assembly GCA_036589455.1). Lineage (NCBI taxonomy): Eukaryota > Metazoa > Chordata > Mammalia > Primates > Atelidae > Ateles > Ateles fusciceps. Next base: position 6,357,633 of record JAZHEH010002229.1, read on the forward strand.
TGGGTTGGATCCCAGAACAGGGAAGAACAATCTCTTTAAAAGGCATTAGAATGGAGTCAGTTGGGGAAATTTGAGTATGGATTGTATATTTCATCGTAGTATTGTATTAGTGGTACCTTTCATGGATATGATCATCTTACTGTGGTTATATAAGAGAACCTCCTTGTTCTTAGAGGTAAAGGGTCCAAATTACTCACAACTTAACTCTTAAATAGGTTAGCAAAAGTAATAATTATAATGATCATATATAGAGAGTAAGAGAAAAGGAAAGAGAGGGAGATACAGCAAATGTGACAAAATATTAACAATCAGTGAATCCAAAGAGTGTATGGAGTTCATTGTATTATTCTTGCAACTTTTCTGTAAGGTTAAAATTATTTCAAAATAAGTTTTTAGAAATCTAGGCCGGGCACGGTGGCTCACGCCTGTAATCCAGCACTTTGGGAGGCCAAGGCAGGCAGATTACAAGGTCAAGAGGCGGAGACCATCCTGGCCAACATGGTAAAACCCTGTCTCTATTAAAAATACAAAAACTAGCTGGATGTGGTGGCGCACGCCTGTAGTCCCAGCTACTTGGGAGGCTGAGGCAGGAGAATCACTTGAACCCAAGAGGCGGAGGTTGCAGTGAGCCGAGATTGCACCACTGCACTCCAGCCTGGCGACAGAGTGAACATCCGTCTCAAAAAAAAAAAAAAAAAAGAAAAAACAAACAAACAAAAAAACACAAATCCGTTTGTGGTAAAGTCGGGGGTAAAACCATGGAGACAGGTGTAGCATAACAAAAGCAATGGCTAAAACACACAGTGCTTTGCAAAGTGCCTGGCACTTTAGACATATTACATTGTGTAATCATCAAAGCCACCCTATCAGGTAGGTATTATTATCGTCATCTCCATTTTACAGATGGGGAAACTTCGGCTCCAAGAAGCTGAGTATCTTAAATCAGCAAGATCTCATCTCACAGCCAGTAAGTGGAAGAGCTGGGAATTTTTTTGTTTCTGTTTTTTCTTTTTTTTTTTTTTTGAGTCAGGGTCTGGCTCTGTCACCCAGGCTGGAGTCCAGTGGTGCCATCTTGGCTCACTGCAACCTGTGCCTCCTGGGCTCAAGCTATCCTCCTGTCTCAGCCTCCCAAATAGCTGGGACTACAGGTGCGTGCCACCATACCTGACTAATTTTTGTATTTTTTGTAGAGAGAGGATTTCACTACGTTGCTCAGGCTGGTCTTGAAGTCCACAGGCACACAGCCACCACGGCTGTGCTACGGGCCTGTAGTCCTAGCCAGTTGGGAGGCTGGGGTGGGAGAACTGCTTGAGCCCAGGAATTCGAGGCTACAGTAAGCTGTGATGGCACCACCGCACTCTAGCCTGGGTGACAGAGTGAGATTCCAACTCAAAATAACCCATTCCTGGCTACCGTGACAAAAATCTCTTGGCACGCACTCTGTCTGGTCTCGTCTCTCTCTCTGCACACACCCACACACGCACTTATGGTTTTTTTCATCATGAATCCCCCCGGAGGCATCACCATATATAACAGCATAGCCTCTGCCTGGCCCTGATAACCACCCACCACTCTGAGGAGCTGCTCTGTTGGGGAAGATCTGGTTCCCATGAGTTCCTGTGACAACCACCCCAGAGGGGAGAGCAGGAACTCTGCTGTTAAGGGCAGATAGGTCCAATGGGCTATCTTGGGCCCCAGCTGAAGTTGGAAAATGTTAATGGGGTGCTGGCCAGCAAGCAGTGGATGGGAGATTTAGGTCCAGGTGTTTACAAAAAGGAGAGAGCCAGGTCTGGGAAATCTAAGACAGTTCTTGCAGCCCACCCACCCACCCAAACCAGCGCCAGCCTGACTGAGGAACAGGGCAGAGGAAGGTGACCCAAGAATGGGGGCCTTTTTGGAGCAGCTGGCTTAGTTAACTGGGAATGTTCCAGTTTCTCTTCAGGGACTGGCTGGGATGAAGACACTGAGCCGCCTGCCCAGCCTGCCAGGCACAGGGCGAGGTTGACTGGAGGAAGGAGTGAGGCCGCAGATATCCTGCACAGGAGACACAATTTTGAAAAGGCGGATTCAAGCAATGAGTCTTAGTTCCCTTTAGTGTGATTTTCAATTATTTTTAGGTGGCTACCAGTGAAATGTGAAACATCCTCTGTCACTTGAGGTAATACTACTTAGTTTCTATTTTATTTATTTAGTTTTTTTGAGATGGAGTTTCATTCTTGTTGCCCAGGCTGGAGTGCAACGGCGTGATCTTGGCTCACTGCAGCCTCTGACTCTTGGGTTCAAGCGATTCTCCAGCCTCAGCCTCCCAACTAGCTGGGATTATAGGAATGCACCACCACGCTGGCTAATTTTGTATTTTTAGTAGAGACAGGTTTTCTCCATGTTGGTCAGGCTGGGCTTGAACTCTCGACCTCAGGTGATCTGCCCGCCTTGGCCTCCCAAAGTGCTGGGATTACAGGTGTGAGCCACCGTGCCCAGCCAGTTTCTATTTTATTTTATTTTTAAATGTTTCTTAGAGACAGGGTATTGCTCTGTCACCCAGGCTAGAGTGCTGTGGTGTAATCATAGCTCACTGCAGCCTCAACCTCCTGGGCCCAAGCCATCCTCCTACCTCAGCCACTTGCGTAGCTGGGACTCCAGGAGCACCTCATTATGCCTGACTAATTTTTAAATTTTTTTTGGTAGAGACAGGGTCTCCCTGTGTTGCCCAGGCTGCTCTCAAACTCCTGGCCTCAAGGAGTCCTCCCTCTTGGACTTCCCAAAGTGCTGGACGACAGACGTGAGCCACCTATTTACTTTAAATCTTACAATATATGCTTAGCTGTCCGTTGCCCCCATACTGGCCATGAGCTGTGACCTCAACCTGTTCTGGATCTTTAAGATGATTAAAGTGGACAATGACTCACGTAAACACCACCAGAGTGAATAACCAGGGGCCCAGCTTCCTCCTAAAGGTGCGTTTATATGTTTATGTCAAAAGCACAATCACAACCCTTGCGTGTTATTGGACTGCTTGTATTGAAAGAGAATGTTTTGCTGAGAAGATTGAGTGCCCTGGAAGGAAGTTGCTCAATCTAAGTGGAAACCAAACCCTAGCTTTGGTTTCCTCGGGAAACTTTGCAGTAACTACTTCTCTATAATTAGTGAGCATGGGTTTGACAAAGCCCTTAGCCTAGATCCTGCCCTAGTCCTATGTAGACACAGCAGTGCCCAGACCTAGAGGTATGAGACTGGCCATCTCTGCTATCCCGTAACCATGCAGGTGTTGAGTCTTAGAAGGAACCACCCAGTGTGGGAGCTTTCAGGTTGTTTTCTAAGTCCACAGTGAATCGAAGGGAAGGAGGGGGCGGCGGGGAGGAGAAGCCCGGATTCCTAGCAGCTTGACTCTCATGTACCGTACACAACCAGGTCCACATTTGAAAGGAGGTTATATGATCAACAGAAAGTGAAAAGGAATTAGCTGCCATCGACGACTCTAACTTTGCCATCTCACTGATAAGGAAATAAAGATCCAGACAGGTTAGGTGACTGGCCTGAGGTCGTGAGTTTATGATAAATGGCAAAGGCTTCTGACCAGGGCCCATTCTCAGTACTGCACACCAGTCACACTGATGACAGCAGCGTGACAGGTACTGTTGATAAGCCTGCGGATGGACAGAGTGACAATCAATCAACATCTGCTGACTCCTACTATGTAGGCAGCTTTACTTTTATTTTCTTTTATTTTTTCTTTTATTTTTTTGAGACTGAGTCTCGCTCTGTCACCTAGGCTGGAGTGCAGGTGTGATCGTGGCTCACTGCAACCTCCTCCTCCCAGGTTCAAGCAATTCTACCTCAGCCTCCCTAGTAGCTGGGTTTACAGGCATCGTGCTACCACGCCCAGCTAATTTTTGTATTTTTGGTAGAAATGTTTCACCATGTTGGCCAGGATGGTCTTGATCTCCTGACCTCATGATCTGCCCTCCTCGACTTCCCAAAGTGTTGGGATTACAGGCATGAGACACCGTGCCTGGCCCGTAGGCAGCTTTGTACTGGCTTCTGTGAGATACTCATGACTTCTACACTATACCGTGAGCCACGGCCCATTTTCAAAACAGGTAAATAACAGTGTGAAACAAGTGTGGTAGAAAGTCAGAAAAAATGCCATAGGAATCAGCAGAGGGAGAGCTTTCTATGAGGAACCCTGCTGGGGGAGATTTCACGGGGGGGGTTGAGCCTTGGAAGATGTATTTCATTCACGCAGGTGGAGGAGGGCGGCCCTCAGAGACACTGAGGACAAAGTGTCAGCTGCAGAAATGGCAGGGTCTGTGAGGACGTAATAGGGTGTCTTGGGTGGAGGTATGTTCACACTAGCAAATACTGAGCATGAAGGCTGAATGGGGGACTTAGAATGTAGCTATTAAAAAGGGATTTTGGCAGTGTGGTGGTTCACCCCTGTAATCCCAGCATTTTGAGAGGCTGAGGCTGGAGGATCACTTGAGTCCAGGAGTTTGAGACCAACCTGGGCAACATAGCGAGACCCTATCTCTATAAAAATTTTAAAAAATTAGCCGAGCATGGTGGTGCACACCTGTGGTCCCAGCTACTCGGGAAGCTGAAATGGAGGATCTCTTGAGCCCAGAAGGTCGAGGCTGTAGTGAGCCGTGATCATGCCACTGCTCTCGAGACTGGGTGACAGGGTGGACTCTATCTCTAAAACAAAAGACAGCTTTAAAAATGTATAAATAATTTAAATTTTTTAAATAAAAGGGGAATTTAACCTTTATGCAATATGCTCTACAAGCTGGCTGAGGAGAACAGGGATGGGATGACACTGTCTGGGGAAAGTTAGTGTGGCTGCAAAGTGCTGGGTACATGAGATGGCAAAGAGCTGGGGGCCAGGCAGTGGACAAGCACCCAGAACTTGTTGCCGGCAGAGGGAAGAGATCTGACCTGGCTTCTCCACCATCATTCTCCTCCCCACTGACCCATCAGTCACAGCAATGCAGTATCACGTCGACACCCACTGCTGGGTACGAAGCTTAGGCTCTCACCACCCACCACCCAACCTGGTGTCATCATCATTCCTCTGCCCCTTGGCCCCACTTCCCTACCCTATTTATGGCTACCAGAATTCTCTGGCTATAAAACCAATGGAACCATGTCTACCTCAAGACTGCTTCAAGGCTCAGGCAACCCAACGTCTGTAGGATAAGTCCACATACCTTTGGAGAGTGGACAAGGCCTTTCAAAGCCTGGCTGTGTTACTCATGTTCCCCTCCCACCTTGCACCCTTGGCTCCAGGCTGATGACCTCATGGCTTCTCCTAAACACAATGTGTATGACCCGCCATGCCTTTCTGAAGCTCTGCCTTTGCAAACAGATTTCCTTCTTTGCAAAAAGTCTTTTCCTATTTGTCTTCCTTCTTTTCTCTGGGACTCACTTCCAACATAAAACCTCCTTCAGGAAGCCTCCCCCTCCTTAACACTTAGATTCCTGGCATTTAGAGCCTGTTGGCTATTCCATTATTCCTGTTCTGTCTCCACTTGTTTTTTATTATTTGTTTATTTTTGAGGTGGAGTCTCACTCTGTCACCCAGGCTGGAGTGCAGTGGCATGGTCTCGGCTCACTGCACCCACTACCTCCTGGGTTCAAGGAATTCTCCTGTCTCAGCCTCCTGAGTAGCTGGGATTACAGGTGCTCACCACCACGCCTGGCTAATTTTTATATTTTTAGTAGGTATTGGGTTTCACCATGTTGACCAGGCTGGTCTCGAACTCCTGACTTCAGGTGATCTACCCACCTCGGCCTCCCAAAGTGCTGGGATTACAGGCGTGAACCACCATGCCAGCTCCATTTGTTTGAATATCTGCTTTCTCTGCAAGCAGTGAGCCCAGGACCTAATTCTCATTCCATGTATTCCCAGGGCTTGATAGGACTCATTGTTCATAGGAAGGAGCTTTATAATTGTTTGATGAATGAATGAGTGAGGGGGAAAGGATAAAAAGGAGTGAAAAAATGAAGCTGGGTTTTTGGGCTTTTGGAACAAATTAAGTGGGGAATACCATGTGGAGATGTGGCCCCATCGAGACCAACCCTGTCCCAAGAATGGCTCAGGTTTTCCTTGCTGGGTCTTTGCCCCACTGTTGCCAAACCCCCATCCTCTGAACTTAGGGTTCCAGGAAAGGTATCCCTGACCTGAGCTGACTGCAGTGATCACAACTGCAGACAATCGTGACTCTTTGAATCCCTATTTTGATGTTAAAGCCAAAAAAGAGCATTATAGAAAGTCAAAAGGAGAAATAAACTTAGCCATCATCCCACGACCCAATACAATTATTATTTTTCAATTTTTCTTCCAGTCTTTTTCCTTATGTCTGTAGTTTTTTTTTTGTTTTTTGTTTTGAGATAGAGTCTCGCTCTGTCGCCAGACTAGAGTGCAGTGACACAATCTCGGCTCAGTGTAACCTTCACCTCCCTGGTTCCAGCAATTCTCCTGCCTCAGCCTCCCAAGTAGCTGGGACCACAGGTACGCGCCACCATGCCCAGCTAATTTTTGTATTTTTGGTTTCACCGTGTTGGCCAGGCTGGTCTTGAACTCCTGACCTTGAGATCCACCCACCTTGGCCTCCCAAAATGCTGGGATTACAGGCCTGAGCCACCGCACCAGGCCTATATCTATAGTTTTAATTATGTTTTCCATATAAAATATAAGCAGGAAATGGAAATTTTCAGAAGGACTTCTTTTATTTGCCTCCCTCTGTTTTGCATACAATGGACACTTAATACATAATTTTAGACAGACTGAGGCGTCTCCCGACAAAAAGCTTTTCTCAGAGGCCATGTGGTTGCGGCAGTGAGCCTTCCAGAGGAGGCTGATTATGACCTCTCTCTATCACCTCCACCCTCTCTTTCCTTCCTGGCACACATTTGCCTGCCTTTAAATAATATTGTCCATTCCTCCAATCAGTCATTTGATCAACAAACATTTAGGGGGTGGGAACTATGCCTAGGCCCTTGGCTGGACCCTGTTTTTACCACCCTGTGGTGTTCATAGGGTCTCAGCCTGGTGCCTCCACCCTGGTATGAACCCAGCGGCCCCAGAGCCTTCTGAAAACTCATGAGCCTTCCTGATGGTTTACCCCTCAGGCCTTCTCCAGCTCACACTAAGGTCTGCATGTACCTTGGCCCCTTCTTTTGTGCTTGCTGCATCCAGAAGCCAAATAATTGTGTAGCTGTCCCAGAACGGCCAGCCGTTGAGATTGTGTCATCGCGTCTTTGTTCAGTTCCTATAAAGATTGGCCTATTAGGTAATACAGCCATTCCAAATGGAAAACAGGCCTTTTGAAAGGCCTGAAATAACCTATTGCCACATCCCCATTTGAGCCACAAACAGTTGTTCCACTATGAAAGAACAGACTAACTAGAGCCTCAAAATGTCTTTTCCAGCTTTAATACATGGGGAATCTGGCCTCGGGGTCACACAAGGATGATCACACATGAGGAAAGCTCAAAGGAACAGTTATGCCAGAGAGGACTGGCCTAGGCAAAGCTGGTATTGCTCTCAGATAGAAGCTGAGTTTTCCAGTTGTTATTCTTGTGCCGTAGGGAAGATCAGCCAGGGTGGGCCTGTGGCCACTGCACTGTCATATCACGATACTTGCAGGAAGGGACTGCTTGAATGGAGGCTAAATGCTGCGTGGACCTAGGAGGAAATTCATCTTAAACCCTGAGACCTAAAGAACTATGTTTAGCTGGGAAATAATGGAGCTAAACATTCAGCTTCTTCATCAACTCACCAACCCAGGATGAGGCTAGAAGAAAGTCAGATTTCTTACTTGCCAGGACCTTTGCTGGGAAAGAAGTCACTCAAGGTATTCCCCAGCATCACCACCAGGCTTTCTGCAAAGCATGTCCCTCATGCTCCCAGGCCTATCATACACATGCGCATACACGTACACATGTACACACACATGCATGTGCACACATACATGCACATATGCACATGCATACATACGCTGTGATGGACTGAATCTCGTCCCCCTCCCAAATTTATATGCTGAGTCCCTAATCCCTAGTCCTTCAGAATGCCACCTTATTTGGAAATAGATTCTTACAGAGGTAATTAAATCAAAATGAGATTTTGAGGTGAGTCCTAATCCAATCTAACTGGTGTCCTTCGGCCAGTTCTCTTCCTGAGCACAGCAGTGGTTTGCTGTCTGTCAAGTTCATTCCTCTTGCTGGAAACTTGGGTCCATCCCTGGGGCTCATTGCCTAGAGTCTGGCTTTTGCACCCTGACATTCCCTGAATGTCCCTGAAAGTACTTTGGATCTCCTAACCTTGGCCTGAACCTGGATTTGGGAGGCTGACTCTATTGACCATGGGCAAGGTGCTAACAGGAATGAACCTCAGGACCAGCCTCTGCAAAATGAGGAATTTAGGCTAGCACAGTGGCTCTCAAAGTGTGGTCCCCGGACCAGCAACCTCAGCATCACCCTGGAACTAGTTAGAAATGGACATTCTCAGGTCCCAACCCCAGACCTACTGAATAGTGCCTTTGGGAATGGATCCCAGAAATGTGTGTTTTAACACACGTGCTCTCTAGGAGGTTCTGATGCAGGCAAAAGTTCAAAAACCATTGAATGGGAAGATGTCTAAAATTCCTGCTAGGAATTCACCTAGGTTTGATGCTCTATTTCAGTACATCATCTGGTAATTTTGTGATCAGCAATTGGCAGAGTGGGCTCAACTCTTCTTTCTTTCTTTTTTCTTTCTTCTTTCTTTCTTCTTTTTTGAGACGGGAGTCTTGTTCTGTTGCCCAGGTTGCAGTGCAGTGGCACAATCTTGGCTCACCGCAACCTCCATCCCCCAGGTTCAAGTGATTCTCCTGCCTCAGCCTCCCAGGTAGCTGGGACTACAGGCGCAAATCACCATGCCCAGCTAATTTTCATATTTTTAGTAGAGATGAGATTTCGCCATGTTGGCCAGGGTGGTCTTGAACTCCTGACCTCAGGTGATCCATCCACCTCGGCCTCCCAAAGTGCTAGGATTACAGGCATGAGCTACTGCGCCCAGCCTCATCTTCTACTTCTATGCTGCCCACTGTGTCCTTCTGAAAGGGCTGACCCCTGGGCCTGGGAATTTTGGACTGTCGGTAGTTTGGAATGGGGGTGTCACTACTGCCCGCCAGAACCAGGTCTGGGTTACTGATTGCAGCAACCAGACAGGAGCCCTGCAAACAAAACCCTTGGTTAAGGCAAGAAGTCTGTCTTCTCCTTTTTAATAATAACCTCATGTTTGAGGTTAGTAAATGGAGGTTCTTTAAAGGGCACACAATTGAGGCCCTGCAGTCCACTGACTGCTTTCCCATGAGAACTTCCAACAGGGCTGTGGTTCCCTGTTTCCAGAGAAGGGATGAAAACCAGGGCTGGAATGTGCATTATAAATGACAATGTAGGCCAAGCATGGTGGTTCACATCTGCAATCCCAGCACTTAGAGAGGCCGAGGTGGGAGGACTACTTGAGCCCAGGAGTTTGAGACCAGCCTGGGCACCATGGTGAAACCCTGTCTCTACTAAAAATACAAAATTAGCTGGGCATGGTGACACATGCTCCTGTATAGAGCTCTCAGGGGCCAGCACATCTGAGCACACGCCAAGGGCTCTGGGTGGAGGGGAGCACAGACTTGTTCTCTGTTCCCAGAGCTTCCTCATCAAGAGCAAGGCTGGAAAGCCCCAGAGAAGGAGATGTATTCAGCAGTAGGCAGGAGCTGCTGTAAACAGCCACCTGGTTTGCTAAGAGATTCAGGTACTTTAGTACGGGACTGGTAAGTCTGTGGTGCTCCTGTAGCCTCGTCAGGGTCAACGACAGGACCACGAGCAGACCCCGAGCCGGCCCAGACTGAAGAGCGTGGGTTGAAAATGAAGGGCCCACCAGATTGACCTGCTGCACCTCTCTGCTCTCGACCCTGTGTGTCCCAGGGCACAGAGAAGACCCTTGATGTGCAAATATTTGATGCTAATGATCACAGCAGCGACATGTTCCTGTGAATATCCTCCTGTGTTTCTAGGCTAAATACTAAGTTGGCAGGAGCTGCTTGCTCTCTCTAACAGACTTTATCTATTTATTTATTTACTTACTTACTTATGAGATGTAGTCTTGCTCAGCTGCCCAGGCTGGAGTATAGTGGCGCGATCTTGGCTCACTGCAATCACCGTCTCCTGGGTTCAAGTGATTCTTCCTTCTCAGCCTCCTGAGTAGCTGGGATTACAGGCACCCACCATCATGCCCAGCTAATCTTTGTATTTTAGCAGAGACGTGGTTTTGCCATGTTGGCCAGGCGGGTCTTGAACTCCTGACCTCAGGTGATCTGCCCACCTCAGCCTCCCAAAATGCTAGGATTACGGGCATGAACCGCTGCACCTGGCCCAGACTTTATTTTTTGAACTATTTTGTGCTGACAGAAAAAATTGAACCAGAAGTACAGACAGTTCTCCATATACTCCTTAACCCCTATTATCTTGCATTTGCGTGGTATATATTTTGAAATCAATGAGCCCATATTGATGTATTATTATTAACTAATGTCCATAGTTTACATTAGGGCTCCCCTTGGTGTAACATATTCTAAGGGTTTGGACAAATGTGTCATGGCCTGTAGCCGGCATTGTAGTGTGACACAGAATAGTTTCACTGCCCGAAAGATCCCCTCTGCTCCACTAGTCATCTCTTCCGCACCCCCTATCACCCCAAAAACCACAGATCATTTTTTTACCTTCTCTATAGTTTTGGCTTTTCCAGTGTCATATGGTGAAATTATATAATACGTGGCCTTTTCAGGTTAGCTTCTTTCACTTAGTGATATGTGTGTAAGTTTCTTCCATGTTTTTTCAGAGCTTGATAGCTCATTTTGTCTTAGCCCTGAATAATATGCTATTGTCTGGGTGTTCCATAGTTTGTTCCATAGTTTGTGAATGGAGACATTCACCTACTTAAAGACATCTTGGTTGTTTCCAGGTTTTGGTAATTATGAGTAAAGCTGCTATAAACATCTGTGTGCAGGTTTTTGTGTAGATGTAAGTTCTTAACTCATTTGAGTAAATACCAAGGAGCACAACTGCTGGATCTTACGGCGAGACTGTGTTTAGCTTTGCAAGAAATAATCACACTGTGCTCCAAAATGGCTGCACCATGTTGCATTCCCATCCTCACCAGCATGTGCTCGGGGTTCTGTTTCTCAGCATGTTTGACATTCTCAGTGTTTTGAATTTGAGCGGTTCGAACAGGTGTGCAGTTGTATCTCACTGTTGACTTAATTCATGATTCCCTAATGACATCTGATGTTAAGCCTCTTCACCTATGCTTATTTGCCATCTGTATATCACTTTTGGTGAGGTGTCTGCTCGGATCTTTTGCTCATTTGCTCATTTTCTAATTAGGCCATCTCTTTTCTTATTGCTGAGTATAAGTGTTCTTTGTATGTTTTGGACATCGGTCATCAGATATGTGTTTTGCAAATATTTTCTCCTGGCCTGTGGCTTGTCTTCTTGTTCTCACAGGCTGCTATGCATTTGGATGTTTAGCAGGGCCAGTGAGGACACCACCAGTGTCTCCCACGGCGTGTGTGTGTGTGTGTGTGTGTGTGTGCAGAGGAATACATTCATTGGAAAGCCGATTGAGCTGTGAGGCCATGTCTGGGCAGTGGCAGAGAGTTTGGGCTGGAGGAATGTTGGTTTTGGATGGAAATATGCTCAGCCTCCATTGCTTTAGCGCCATGCTTCCATTCATCCAACCAATATTTATGAAATGCCTGCTATGTACTCAGTATGATTCTAGGTAGGAGGAAAGCAAAGATCAGTGAGAAGAGATCCCACCTTCAAAACACTCACAGGCCAGTTTGGGAGGTGGTCATTTCAATACAGTGTGAAAACACCCCAATCTCCAGTGTGGGCAATATAGGGAGACCCTGTCTCTATAAAAGTTAGGAAAAAAAATAAAAACAGGCATGGTGGCCTGTGCCTGTAGTCCCAGTGACTCAGGAGGACAAGGTAGAAGGACCGTTTGAGCCCAGGAGTTCAAGGCTGCAGTAAGCTATGATCGCGCCACTGCACTCCAGCCTGGACAACAGAGCGAGACTCCAACTCAAAATAAAAAGCACTCCAATGGAGGGGAAGGGCGGGGTGTGGAGGGGACAGGGAAGGTTGTTGGGCAGGGGGCAATCACAGGAGAAGGAGAATCAATGTGAAGATCTCACCTACTCCATGGTCTCCACTAGGAAGTGTTCCATTTTCTGCTGAGCCATTTGCACAGGTGCTCAGGAGAATCCCATTCCCAGAAGGTAAAGGTTGGGGGTGGGGGCATGCCATGCTCTCACTGTTGCAGCCACAGCTTCCCCTTTGTCACTTTCACAGGCTACCTTCATCCCCAGACAGGAACTGCTGCAAGGCCTGCAGCAGCCATGGGCGAGCGGCTCTGGAGATGGGGTAAGTGGTCCATGCACCCCAGAAGAATAACTTGCAGCCTAGTCTTGGGGCAGCAGCTACACTCAGCCCTGGGGGATGACAGACACAGGTTTGCTCCCTCAGGTGCATGTGTGCGTGTGCTCGTGTGCATCTTCCTCCTCTGCCCTCATTCCTGTAAGGGGCATCCTCAGGAGGATGGAGTTACTCCACAGTCACTACAGTTGTGAAGGGGAACCAGGCAACTTCCCATTTTTGAGGTTCCATAATTGGCAATATGGGGAAATCTTACCCCATTACCACACAACTCGATTATTTCAATGCAAGCTTGGCCAACCCGTGGCCTGCGGGCCACATGTGGCTCGGGACGACTTTGAATGTGGCCCAATACAAATTCATAAACTTCCTTAAAAGATGATGAGATTTTGTTTTGTGATACCTCGGTATCGTTAGCGTTAGTATATTTTATGTGTGACCCGAGATGATTCTTCTGCTGATGGGAATGTAATCTTGTATAGCCACTATGGAAAACAGTGTGGAGATTCTTTAAATAATTAAAAGTAGAACTACCAATGGATCCAACAATCCCACTGCTAGGTATCTACCCAGAGGAAAAGAAGTCATTATCTGAAAAAGATACTTGCACATGTATGTTTATAAGCTGCACAATTCACAACTGCAAAATTGTAAAACCGACCCAAATACCCATCAATCATTGATTGGATAAAGAAACTGTGGTGTATATATATGATGGAATACTACTCAGCCATAAAAAGGGATGAATTAATGGCATTCACAGTGATCCAGATGAGATTGGAGACTATTATTCTAAGTGAAGTAATTCAGGAATGAAAAACAAAACATCATATGTTCTCACCGATGTGTAGGAGCTAGGCCATGAGGACACAAAGGCATAGAATGATCCAGTGGACTTTGGGGACTTGCCGGAAGGGTGGAAAGGGGGTAAGGGATAAAAGACTACAAATGGGGGTACAGTGTATGCTGCTTGGGTGATGGGTGCACCAAAATCTCACAAATCACCACTAAAGAACTTATGTAACCAAATGCCACCTGTACCCCAATAACCTATGAAAAAAAACCGAAATGCTTGGGAACAGAGGTGTTTTGGATTTGGGATTTTTTTTTTTTTTTCCTGAGACACAGTCTTGCTCTGTGGCCCAGGGTGGAATGTGGCTCTATCTCGGCTCACTGCAACTTCCTCTTCCCGGGTTCCAGCGATTCTCCTGCCTCAGCATCCCAAGTAGCTGGGACTTCAGGCACAAGCCACCATGCCCAGCTAATTTTTATAATTTTATTAGAGATGGGGGTTTCGTCATATGAGTCAGACTGGCCTTGAACTCCTGACCGCAGGTGATCCACCTGCCTCTGCCTCCCAAGGTGCTAGGATTACAGGCATGAGCTACTATGCCTGAGTGGATTTTGGATTAAAAAAAAAAAAATTGGAATATTTGCGTTATATTCACCAGTTGAGCATCCTTGATATAAAAATGAGAAAACCAAAATGTGCCAATGATCATTTCCTTTGAGCACGACCTTTGAGCATCATGTCAGCACTTGAAGAGTTTTGAATTTTGGAGTATTTCAGATTTTATTATAAATTTTGGATTAGGGCTGCTTAACCTGTTTAATCTCTCATGGTGCTGAAGTTGACTGGGGTCTCCTGGACCATTCTTGCGAGATTTGCAAGATTGCTGTCAGACAGTGGCTTGGGCTGGAGTCACAAAGAAGGTCTCTTTGTTTGCATGTCGAGTGATTGATGTCTGCGGTAGGCTGAGACTACAGCTGGAGCTCCCGTCCCAGGCACATGGCCTCTTCATGTGGCCTGAGCTCTCCTCCTGTCACAGAACTGGAGAGAGAGAATCCCACAAAGACTGGGGGGAGAAGCTGTTTCCCCCTTGTAAGACTCAACCTCAGAACCCACATGTCTTCCCCCTCTGCTATAGTCATAGGCCCATCCAGATTCAAGGAGAGGAGACATAGGCCCTAGTTCTTGATGAAAGGAATGTCAACATCACATCGACACACCATTGTAAGAGTAACTGGGATGGGGAGATTGTGTTGAGGCCTTTTTGGAAAATACCATCTGCCACAGGGTGGAGCCTGGACAGTCTTGGCTTCTCGACTTCTTGACTCGTTCTTTTATTCTAATTCACACTGAGCTGGAATCGACTATATGTAGATTAAGACCTTCTGTATGTCCCTAAATCCCCCAGAACAACCAACCAACCAAAAAAAAAAAACAAAAAAAAAACCCTTGGGAAATATTATTTACAAAATAGATGACAAATGGTTAATTAGCTTTAAAACGTAAAGGACCCTTATAAATCAGTAAGATTCTCCCAATTAGAAAAAAGAACTGAGGATTTGAAGGACAATTGACAAAAGAACTTTAAGTGGCTAGTGTGCATTTCAAAAGTTTACCAGAACTTAATGTAAATTTTTTTTCTTTTTACAGACAAGAGTCTCATTATGTTGCCCAGGCTGGGCCTCAAACTCCTGGCTTCAACAAATTCTCCCATGTTGGCTTCCCAAAGTGCTGGGATTACAGGTGTGAATCACCACAGCCAGTCAAGAATGTAAATTTTAATAAACAGACTGGGCACAGTGGCTCATGCCTGTAATCCTAGCACTTTGGGAGGCCGAGGCAGGTGGATTGTCTGAGCTCAGGGGTTCGAGACTAGCCTCGGGCAACATGGTGAAACCCCATCTCTACTAAAAATACAAAAAATTAGCCAGGCTTGATGGTGGGTGCCAGTAATCCCAGCTACTCGGGAGGCTGAGGCAGTAGAATCACTTGAACCCGGGAAGGGAGGCTGCAGTGAGCTGAGATTGCACCACTGCACTCCAGCCTGGGCAACAGAGTTAGACTCCGTCTCCTAAACAAATAAATAAATTCGACCATATTTGGTAAGTTCTTTTGGTAGCAGTTTAGGCAACTGATAGGTATGAAGAATTGGCAAAAATGAAAACATTGACTATGCAAAGGCAAAACTATAGGAAAATGGGCCCTCTCAGACACTCCTGCTGGTGGGAGTATAAACTGGTATGAACTTTCTGTAAGGCAGTTGGGCAGTATCGATTGAAAGTCTTAAATTTTCAAATAATTGTGAGTTGAAGTTTATCCTAGAGATATTAATAAGGACACATATTAGTATGAGGGTGTTTATTGTTACTTACCACATCAAAAAACACATAGAAACACCCTGTTTATCAATGAATGAGTTGATGAAAGTTTATTGTCCATTTATATAATAGAATATAATACTATTATGTAGTTAAAAGTAATGTTCATATGCACATTTATTTAAATGGAAACAAAAATACTAAAAAGTATAACATGATCCCATTTTTTTGTCATATATGTCTTACAAAAATATATGTAACAATATTGTGTGTGTGTGTGTATTTACAACATTTCTGGGACAAGATTGTACTGATGAGGCTATTGCTGAGTAATGAAATTACTGTTATTTACTTTTCTTGTATCTTTATTTTCCAATTTTCTAAGTGAAAATGGGCTGAATACAAATAAATAATAATGTAAGATAAAGTAAAAATAAATTTTTATTTAAGGCTTATTTCTTAAAAAGGGGGGTGAGGAAGGGTATTTAGAGCAAACAATCTGGAGCTGGACCCTGCTCTGACGCGTGACCTTTGTCAAGTTACTTCACCTTAACCCTCAGTTTCCTGCCTTACTCAATGGGCACAACAAATTCTACTGCATAAGGTTACCACGAGTCAGTGTTTCCATTTCCCATTTCCACCCAACTTACAAAAGCGTCTTGCTGCACTCTCTCTCTCCTGAGCCTTCTCCTTTCTCTGATCTCCTTAACACAGTGGTTTGAAGCAATCATTTATCACCACCTGTTATTAATATCTACTTATTGACTAGCCACCCACTTGCTGGGTGAAGACCATGTCTTATTTGCAAAGGCCCTGCATTTTCTGGAATTAGCCTGTTGTTCTCCACGTAGATTCACTCAGAACCAGGTCCATGAAGAGACATATGCACTTTTGCATACACAGAATACACTCAGGAATACTTCTGTGTATTCGTAACTCAGTGTACGATGCTGAGCCCATAGCTGGGGATCTCCTGTGATGAATGCCTGTAATTGTTTGAGTAAGGAGATGACTTTGGGAGGAAAGGTGCTGAATTTGGTGGAAATCTGAATTTAGATGAAGAGGCTCGACCATATTTGGTAAGTTCTTTTGGTAGCAGTTCAGGCAACTGATAGGTATGAAGAAAGCTCTTGAGTGAGACGTTGGGAAGGCCTGAGCATGGCTTCTTTGGGGAAGTTATCTGGGTAGCCAGCCTGGGACACGCCCCCACCCCCGCTCCGCTCCCACTTCTCTCTAGCCCCAAAAACAGGCATTGAGAGGCTCTTACTGCCCTCACGTGGCCTCTTCTGGAACTGCCTGTGAGAAGACCCGCCCAGATTTAAACGGAATCATGGGGCTGGAGAGCACTCAGGCAGGCTGTCATTTAAGCTCCTCTGTTCCCACGTAAGCTTCTGGCAAGCAGGAAGCAACTCTTAGCCTGTTTCTCAAGGCTTTTTGGGCCTTCCATCTCTTAAGTCCATGTTGTCTGAGCAAAGACCTTTTCTCCTTTGTAACTAATTCTAAATTCTTCCGGCTGCAGCTTTCAGCAGCTCCTGACATCCTGGCCGAAGAGAAGAAAGGGAAAAACAGCAGCCCAACTTGAGAATCAGAGCTGGGCAGTGATACTGCTGGGGAGGGCTCTGGGCCCCGTCTTCGCCTCTTTCCAGACCCGTGGTCTTCAAATGTGCTCGGCAGAACACTCCCTAAAAGAATTGTTGTAAAGCCATGTTTTCCCTGTTAAAAATCAAGTTTAGCGCCTGGGTGTTGTGGCTCACGCCTGTAATCCCAGCACTTTGGAGGCCGAGGCGGGTGGATCACTTTTGGTCAGAAGTTCAAGACCAGCCTGGCCATCATGGTGAAACCCTGTCTCTACTAAAAATACAAAAATTAGCTGGGCTTGGTGGCGCGTGCCTGTACTCCCAGCTACTTGGGAGGCTGAGGCAGGAGAATGACTTGAACCAGGACCCGGGAGGCGGAGGTTGCAGTGAGCTGAGATCACTCCACTGCAGTCCAGCCTGGGCTGCAGAGAGAGACTCCATTTCAAAAAAAAAAAAAAAAAAAAAAAACAAGTTTAGCCTAAAGCTACTCTTACATATTTTAATTTCAGTCTAAAGGGTGAAGTGTAAACAGTCCTTTTCCCCCTTCACCCTCTCCTCTCCTATTTTCTATTTCTGCCTTATCTCTCTGACTCTCTGCCTTCCTCCTCTGTTTTATTTATTTATTTATTTTTATTTTCTTGAGACGGAGTTTCGCTCTTGTTGCCCAGGCTGGAGTGCAATGCCACGATCTTGGCTCACCGCAACCTCCGCTTCCTGGGTTTAAGCAATTCTTCTGCCTCAGCCTCCTGAGTAGCTGGGATTACAGGGATGTGCCACCACACCTGGCTAAGTTTTGTATTTTTAGTAGAGACAGGGTTTCTCCCTGTTGGTCAGGCTGGTCTTGAACTCCCAACCTCAGGTGATCCACCCGCCTCAGCCTCCCAAAGTGCTGGGATTACAGGCGTGAGCCACTGCGCATGGCCTCTTCCTCTGTTTTTAAGGGCCTGCCTGCATAACCCAGGATAATTTCTCTATTCTAACGTCAGCAGCTTAGTCATCTAAATTCTACTGGCAAAGTCCCTTCACAGCAGTACTAAATTAGAATCTTGAAATCTTTAGAATTCAGCCAGCCACAACAATCGGCATTTTGCCAACCTTAGGTAACCAGGAGTTTTTGTTTTTGTTTGAATAACAGTGATTTTTTTTAACAGCTTATTTATTTATTTATTTATTTGACAAGGTCTTGCTCTGTGGCCCAGGCTGGAGTGCAGCAGCATGATCATAGCCCACTGTAACCTCAAACTCCTGGGCTCAAGCAATCCTCCTGCCTCAGCCTCTCGACTAGCTGAGACTACAGGAACATGTCACCACACCTGGCTAATTTTTAAAAGTTTTTTGTAGAGATGGGGTCTCACTATATTCCCAAGCTGGTCTCAAATTCCTGGCCTCAGGTCCACCCACCTTGATTACAGGCATGAGCCACTGCACCCAGCCTACTCATTTTTCAGTAAATTACAACTCCTAAGTTTTTTTGTGGTTGAGAAACATACCAGCTCTCATAGTACTGGGGGAAGAGTTTCTGGGTTCCACAGGTTTTGCAGATTATTAAGTGGCTGTCTTTCTATCATGAATGAGCTTCCCAACATTAAATCTCTTTATTCAAAAAAGACAGAGGAAGATTTTTCTTTTTAACAAAAAAAATTTATTTTCCACACTAATATTTGTACAGCTGTAAACTCAAGGAATCATCCAATACTTATACAAATCTGGGGGAACAATTAATAAGCACCTTCAGTGGTTTCCACAGTTTAAGAATTTACCATTAAAAAATTGTAGAATAAATCTAATAAAATGAATAAAATAGTTATAAAAATCATACAAAATCATGATGAACATTTGATATAGAGGGTTTAATATGAAACGATAAATACAAAAGAAAGTGAGACTAATTTATGGAGTTGGGCTATGTAAAAGACCTACGTGGTCCTAAAATCTTGTGATGCTTGGGGCTATATTTGCCTCTCAAGACAAACTTCAATTATTAAAGGAAAGACTCTCAATTCAGGTTCCAATGTACTGCAGAAGGAAGTGAGGACAAAGCCAGGAGAAGCTGGGGCAGAGGGGCTGAGTGAACTGGGGTTTGAGGAACAGAGGAGACACTCTCTTCCCCAAAGAGAGTATCAGGCAAGTCTTTCCATATTCTCAAGTATAAGTGGTCTTTGGCAAAATGTACCATTTTCTTTTCGAGTGACTTAAGAGTTTTTCCGATTGCTATTCTTAAATCCCCTCCCCTACCACTTCCTCTTGGGTTTTTAGATTTCTCTTCTTGATCAATCTCTTTTTTATGACACTTTTCACTGAATCTTCTCTACTCCTTTATCCCATTCTTTACTGACTCAAACTCCTTATGCTGAACTTTCCAGTGAAAAATTTCTGTTGTTTTAGGACTCTGGGAAGCAGTTGATAAAAAGGTGGCACCAGCTACTGATATGGTCAGGAGATGTTTTCTAAGCAGATTGTAGAAATATAAACATGAAATGTGGCAATGATCTGTTTAATTAGATCATTGAGCAATAAAGGATAAGGACCGTCAGTATAAATATTCAATTCAGTCTTTCTGGATTGTGTTGTTAGATGACAATACATCCAACAAGGGCCACAGATTCAGGGAGAAACCAAGGAGTGATGAGGTCGTGGTTGAGTGTAAATTGGTTCTCTAGTGTGGAGGCCAGAGGTGAGGGTCTGTGGTGGGACATCATCTGGTGCCAGCCCCATCCTGTGCCTCAGATCGGTCTCCATGAAAAGGAGGGACATTGGTGCCAGCAATGGTGCTGAAGACAAGCACAGCAACAGAGAATAGAAGCTTGGATGCAAGTATTTTGGGCAAAGAGGAATAATTAGTAATCTTTTATATAATTTAAGGCACATCAAAACAATCCCCTATTCTGAAATAGCTGACCTACACCTTGAAATTCCTACCATCAGACATTCTTTTGACTTAATCCTTTAACTAACAAATGCCAATATCCTACTCTCAAATATTGGCATTCTATCTGGGAGGGGCTGCTCATTACCATCCACCGAATACCCATATATCTCTAGGACAGGGTAGGTTTTGATCAAAAAGCAGAGCATGAACATTATAATGGGAGTCGTAGACAAGATGACGATGGAGAGGAACCGAGGAGTAAAACTACAAGAGTATAAAGAGGAAATTCAGAGAAACCAAAACAAAAAATTAAGGAATGCTAATTCCCTCAACTCCCAACCTTTCCTAGTCAAGCCGTGGCTCTTATGTCAAAGAGCTGACAGGATGGTGGGTGCCCCAAAGTGAGGCTGAGCTCATAAGGCCACAGGGAAGGATGCAACTCAAACTTGGGAGGTTCTGCTCACCACTAGGGGGCTAGGATTGGGAAGAGGTCCTAGGACATTGGGATGGGCATGTAATCCTCACTCAGTGGTGTATAAGTCTGTCAGAGGGTTGGGGTAGGGATGGAGGATTCTGTCCTTGTGTAGGGATAGAGACTTTTCCATTACAGAATCCCAGGGTGCATGTTTTGGGGAACAGTGAGGGAAAAGTTGTGGGGCTCAGGCTAGGCTGGGTCTGGGCCTAGTGGCCACTCAGCCAGAGGACACTTTCAATCTGGACCAAGTTGCTTCAAGTAGAGTGTCACTGTGAAATACTTGGAAAGGAAATAAGGCACTCTTGTCTTCATTTCCGCTCGATACAGTCAACTCCCAGTGTGTTGTCGGGGCAACGGCACGTCCTGCTCCCTGGTGTGGCCAAGCAGAGGTGGGTGCAGCCGCCATTGTTCACTGAGCAGTAGTTATGGCCTGGAAAAGGCAGAAATCAGTTCAATAGCCCTCTCTCTGACCTGACTCCATAGCCATTTAAGAGAGTGGCCTTCTTACTGTGTGTGACCCCCTTTTTAGTTTCCATGAAGCCACACTAGGAAGGGCTTCAGGAGAATGGGGACACTGTGCTAGATAGTCAGCTGAGCTGATCCATTGTCTGTTTCCTCAGCATTAAACCAGACAGATAAAAACACTGATTCCCAACTTGGGGGCTATTCAGATTTTCTAGTAAGGCTATTAAACAGATCTCAGAGGAGTTCTTCAGCTCTGACTATAACATGGAGTTGGAATTTTAAAGTACAAAGTTCTCTCTATGTAGCTTGCACTCCTAGCTTCACACAGACAGGAGAAGAGGAGGGAAGCTGAGAAAGAACGTGGGTGAGGGGAAGGGTCTTCAAGAGGCAGCATAGCACAGACTCCAGGGCCAGGCTGCCTGGACTTGCCCTGTGAGCTGCGTGACTTGGAGCAAATTGCTTGTTTCCTTATTTGTGAAATGAACATAATGATAGTACCCACCTCATAGGGTTGCTATGAGGATTACATGAACTAATGAACACATAGTATTTAGAACTCTAAGTGGGTTGATATATGTGAAGTTCCTAGCTCACAGTAAGCCACACATATGTTTCCAATTATTATTAATTATTGTTATTGCTGTTAGGCCAAATGGATGGACTTTTAAAGCAGCAGAGATCCTAACATTGTAGTATCCTAATCTGACTATTTAGAACCCAAAGATCCTATACTTTTATATCCAGCCTGAAACTCAATACTTTTCCTCATCCTGACAACTTCGTGACCTAATATTTTCTGTTTATTTACCAGGTTCACCTGCTGATGAAGAGTCTGGATGCAAAGGACTGCATCTCTCTGACAGCATAACCAAGGCTACCAGTGGCCGTCCGGGTAGCAGCCAGAGTGTGGGCTCTGAGCCTCTCTAGGTGCGCCCAGTACCCCAACAGTAACAGCACAGGAGAGTTACCTTGGGGACACTGAGACAGGGCCGTGGTGATGCCATACGGTCGGGTCTGCTTGTGGGGGATGGAAAGCATCCGTCTCCTTGGAAATCGCAAGATCGAGAGCAACCACGGAATTCCTACAAAGCACCAAAGGGCAGAAGGTGAAAACACATCTGATGGCTTCAACTCATATCTACAAGGCAGTCTCTTTGTCATTATGAGGATGAACTGCAGGCCATAAGCAGACATGATGGCGTTGCTTCCTAGACATCCCTTCCTTCTCCTGGGGTGGGTCAAGCCTGCATTTTTCTGGCTTTTTACAAGAAGACAAAGACCAGCTAGCTCTCCCCCTCCCACTCTAAATCCCAGGCAGGAAATTAGTTTTCTAGACAGATGCCCCTGGCCAGTTGTCTTCTTAGTTCAATCCCTTCTTTTGCAGGAAGGGGTGGTCAAGAAGAGGCTGTGGGAATATTGCAGTTTAACAACTATAACGAAGCAGGGACGTAAAGTGGACATGGAGCCCACTGGCCACGTGACCCTGGGCCAGCTCCTGGGGGAAAGAACCGACAAGTTGAGGAAGTCCAGGTTTAAAGACTTGAAACCGCACAGTCAGGAGCATCTGGGTGATAAATGACACCTCCTGTCCCCTAACGCCTTGCCCTCCCTCCTTCTTCAGTCCCTCTCTTGCCTCCTTACAACCAGAAGAATGAGGGAGAGGAGATATCTCTAGAGGGGACATTTCTGAAGGCTCAACCAAGAGGCCAGATGGGGAGGGCCTGGCCTCCCAGAGACAGTAGGTGGAGGGGCAGGCCCATGCAACCCCCGTGGCTGCAGCTGACGTACATCTTCCAGTCTGTGTAATACAGATTCTTCCCCGAAGCTTGTCACAGCGAAAGGATAGTGGAGGCCTTCGAGAACCCTGCGTCTGCTGGGCTGAATGGGGTTCAGGCATTCTGCCCGATTGGTGCCTGTGTGGAATGGAAACAAGTCATTCATTGGTCATGCAAGAAATGGCCCCTTTGTCCAAAAAAAAAAACAAGAGTAATGAGGGCAAGAGTGGGAGAAATTAAGCATTACATTGACAAACCCCAGAGAACACACGGGGCTTGCCCTTAAAACCTGGGAAGTTGTCCCTTCCTCCTGTCTTGCTTCTGCTGGGGAGGCATGAGCCAGGGGGAGAGAAATGTAAGTTGTGAATTGCTTATGGTGTCAGGGTGACTACAGGCTCTGTGCTGCGCCACTTACAACACCAGGGTGGCCAACTTTTTCTTAAAGCACCAGATAGTAAATTATTTCAGGTTTTGCAGGCCAAGAGGCAAAGCCAAGGACAGTACACAGGTATCTATACAACCATTTAATGTACCAGTTAAAAATGTAAAAACCATTCATAGCTTCTGGGTTATATAAAAACAAGTGGCTAGTTAGATTTGGCCCCAGGGCCATAGTTTGCCCACCCTTGACTTAGGAGATTGAGACCCTCCCTGGACAGTGTCCAGCGTTTCATCACCTGCATCCACCCAACAGAGCTGAGATGAGAAGACATCAAAGGTGAGTCCATTGGGCAAGCCCAGGTCGTCCTGCACAAGGATCCTCCGGTTCGTGCCGTCCATGTAGGAAGTCTCAATCTTGGGGTTATCTCTGTTCCAATCTGTCCAGTAAAGGTTCCTGGAGGAGGAAAAGGTGGGGAAGAAGAAAAGAAATAATAGAGATGCATGAGAAAAAGTTTACGAAAAGCACTTGGAAAGAATTACGCTGAAGAGATTGACAGACATGAAAACACAGAACAACTGAAAGGATTTGAGAGGTGAGAAAACACATTTTCTGTTGCAAGGACACTTGGATTTCGTTTCTCAATTGAGTTTGGTGATTCCGTTACTAACAAATTTGGTCCCCTTTACATAACTGACATGTTATATCTCAGTGAAGCTGTTAGCAAAAGCAAACAAAGTAAAAGCCTGTAAGTGACATAAATACATGGAATTCCCTGCAGGAGGCCCCCATGGAGGAGGGCACAGCAGACCCAGGGGACAAGGCTAGCACAAGAAGCAGATGTTGGCAGGGGCTGTGGTCAAAGCACCTGCTTCAAGGAGGCGGCTGAGTGGCCACAGAATAAGAGATGTGGTCTCAAAGGGAAGGAATCAGTGTCGAGCCAAGGGCTCGTTGTGTGTAAGAGGCAGCGCTTGCAGTAAGAAGGAAGAGAAGGCATGGATGTGCAGAAGAAACCCAGAGGAAGGGGCCTCCAGGGTGTTCTGGCTGAGTCTGCTCCAGAAAGCAGCCCCAGGGGTCCATTTATGCCGCCCTGATGCTCTTCTGGAGTTGATACAACCTGAGTGTGGATCCACATTGAAGCCAAATGGAAAATATCCAATTTCTAAGCATGTCAACTTATAAAATCTCTTAGCAAAAGATCTGAAAGTGAGGCATGGTATCAAGTCCACACTGTGATACACGTTCTGGCATTGCACCGTGGATGCCTGCGAGTCACCAACTGTAGACTCTCATCCTGTACTCATTAACTTCAGGAGCGCAATGCTGGCGTTAGAGCCTCACGTCTGAGAATCTCTAAAAGGGCAGATGCAAATCAAAGAGCTGCACACACATATTTACACAAAGATACCCTCTCACGGAATCCGTTACAATGCCTCTGGGATTCACCAGGTCGGTCTCAAAGAGCACCCGGCGCTGCGTGCCATCCAGCTTCGCCACTTCTATTCGATCCAGGTTAGAGTCTGTCCAGAAGATGTTGCGGCCAAGGTGATCAAGCGCAATGCCTTCCGGACTTCCGAGATCTAGAAGTAAACACAGGACTCCTCTAATGTGTTTTTTCTAGGCAGTGAGATGAGGTTTTCTGAATACTCAATGTTATTTCACATGGTGTCCTTGCACTTTGAGAAACCAAATGGGCATGTGAAATGCTCGTGGTTTATAAGGTAAGCAATCCTCAAAGTGACAAATACAAAAATGCCATTCACTCCCTCTGTGGATATCCGTCATGCAGTACATTGGGAACCAGGGCAGTAACACTGACCAAGCCGTGGCCCAGCCTTCCATGAGCCCACAGCCAACCACAACTGAGACCGAGCTCCAGGTCCTGTGGGAGCGAAGGAGAAACACTGGACCCAGCCTGCGGAGACCAGGGAGGGATTCCTGGGGGAGGTGACGCTGGTTGAAGCTGGCAGCTAAAGAAAGGACCAATAGCAGTTTGTCAGACAAGGGTCCTGCATGAGGATTTTCTATGAAGCAGGACTGGCACACAGGTATAAAGAAAGACTGGACAGTGGCTTGAAGCGAACAAGATGTCATTGCATATGGCTGGAGACTATGGGGGGTGGGGGAGTGGTCAGAGTGAAGGTAGAATGCTGTGTTAATGAACTTAGAGCTTAGGCAGTGGGGGAGGCAGTGGAAGATCTTAAGATGGGGAATGGAAAAATAGTTCTATCCTGTTCATCAATTATGGAGGAAAAAGGTCATTTCACAGAAATAATACTTTCAAGAAATCATAGCTGTTATTACTTTCATACAAGTATAAGAGGTACAAAGAAGGGGTGTCAGTGATCACAAACAACACCCCAGGAGTCTTTACTGGGTTATAGCAACTGATTTTCAAGCCAGGAGCTGCCACTGGGTAACATGAACCTTCAGCACCCGTCTAACTTTCCTGGAAGCTCAAGATTGCACTGGTGTTTTATTTACAGCTTTTAAAAATTAATAATAACAGGGCCGGGCGCGGTGGCTCACGCCTGTAATCCCAGCACTTTGGGAGGCCGAGGCGGGCGGATCACGAGGTCAAGAGATCGAGACCGTCCTGGTCAACATGGTGAAACCCCGTCTCTACTAAAAATACAAAAAAATTAGCTGGGCGTGGTGGCGCGCGCCTGTAGTCTCAGCTACTCGGGAGGCTGAGGCAGGAGAATGCTTGAACCCGGGCAGCGGAGGTTGCAGTGAGCCAAGGTCGTGCCACTGCACTCCAGCCTGGCGCCTGGTGACTGAGTGAGACTCTGTCTCAAAAAAAAAAAAAAAAAAAGAAAAAAAAATTAATAATAACAATTTGGGTTTTACTGATATCACTTAGGATTCTTTCCTCCCCCCACTAATTAAAGGAATGAAGGTTATTTAGTATGGCTGGAGTATAAGCAGGAAGGGAGAAGAGGCCGCCCTATCTGAGGGATCTGGGCTATGAAGAAAACCATTCCAATACTGTGGGTTTTGTTTTTTGTTTTTTTATACAGAGTCTCATTCTGTCACCCAGGCTGGAGTGCAGTGGTGCAATCTCAGCTCACTGCAACCTCTGCCTCCTGGGTTCAAGCGATTCTCCTGCCTCAGCCTCCCGAGTAGCTGGGATTATAGGCGTGCGCCACCATGCCTGGCTAATGTTTGTATTTTTAGTAGAGACAGGGCTTCTCCATGTTGGCCAGGCTGGTCTTGAACTCCTGACCTCAAGTGATCTGCCTGCCTCGCCCTCCCAAAGCGCCGGGGTTTCAGGCGTGAGCCACCGCAGTCGGCCCCAATACTGTGTTCTTTTGTCAATAAACAAGCAACGCAGACCCTCAGCCCCCTTTGCATCAGCCTTCGCCAGAGGCCTCCCATGATGGTGAGCATGGATGCTGGCCACATCCGAGCCCCCAGAAAGAAAGCCCACCAGAGGAAGTTCATTGAGAATTAGAAACCCTCCCTGAACAAGGTCTGTATTATCTAAACCTAAAGTAGAAATTTGTAAAGTATTAAAATATTTCCCACATTCCCTAGAGGAAAAGGGACAGCGAGACTGACCTCCAAAGGTCCCTTCTGGCTTTCAGATAGAACCAGAATAAGTCATTGTGGAGTATATTTGGAAGGAGCTCCTGTCTCCTGGCTCTCTCATCCTGTGTGAGAGACAGGAGCCACTCAGACATACACAAAGAGAACAGAGGGGAGAGGCTGCTGTGTGAGAGTATTTTTGTGAGGCGCCCAGAGGAGCTCCGAGCCTGTCATTTCCTTAGAAACAGCCCTGGTCCTGATCTCAAACCCAAGAGCAACCAACCCCCTTCTCCTTCAACTCCAAATACTTCTTCATAAGCTACTCTTCCAAGGGAACAGTTGAAAAATCTCATCCTTCCATGTGAAGTCCGAGGAAGAAGGATTCCTTACTGCTTGTCAAAGATATGATACTTTTTTAAAGATACTTGGTTGGGACTGTAACTCAAGAAAAGAAAGAAAAGCCTAGGGGTTGGGGCCGTTATGAAATAAGGAAGAAAATAAAATGATACCTAACTCACTTTTACTCACTAGGGAAGCACCAACCTATATCACGCTAAGGAGTTAACTTCTTTCTCTCTTAAAAAAAAAATTATTCCCAGTGATCTTTCTTCTGCAGAGGTCACATTTTGGTTTAATTCTGTGTTTTCACAGTAAGAAGGCTTTTGCTTGGAATGTTTCTTATTGTGCTTACAGAATTCTTGGATGACTATGAGCTCCAAAAGCAACAGGAAATAGCAAACGATGACCTATTCCCCCTCTTCCACTGGATTTTAAAATGAAATCGCAGATAATAACAGGAACATTTTTAACACAGAGCAGTAGGCATTTTCAAACTGTTTTTCACTAAACCAAAGCATGAAAACTAGCAGACATGATTTAAATAGCCTGTTGGCTTCCAGAAAAGGGTTCAGGGTCTATATCCAAAGCCAGACATAGTTAATTCAACCTCAGCTTAATTCCTGCTGCATCATCTCTAGTGAAGGCAACAAAGAAGGGGAAAATGTCCTTCGGGGGGTTGTTCCACAGGCACAGGAAACCTTCTAGAATATCATGGAATGTTAGGGAAACATTCCGTTGAAAATAGAAAAAGGTACATTCATTCAGTGCCAAGTGAAAAGAAATACAAAATGAGGCTGTTCTATTTTAAAGATGTATCTTTGATGTGAATATTTTGCAGAGAACGCAAGATGACTCCACAGAATAAATCTCATCAGCATGACAATGTCGAATGAGCAAAAATATTCTCAAGTTGGTTGATGAGTCACCAACTTAGGCAACATGGAATCCTTGACCATTTCAGCACAGTGAAATTTTTAGAGGTCCTTGGATTTTTGTTGTAATGATCTTTGAACTAGATAAATCATATCCATGTGAAATAGTCTTGATTTGTTGAATGTAGGCGTAAAAAAATGCATGGAATCCTTGGTTGAAATTGGCATCCTTAATTGAGGAGTTTCCTCAGTTGAGGAATTGAGGTTGAATACCGAAGAGTTGATTGTGCCTAACCTTCATGTACTTTATCGTAGTAATGCAACAAAAGACTGAGAAATGTTTGTGAAAGTTGGGCTTAATTTGCTGTGCTTCTCTGGCATGGTGGCCACTTGGGCTGCCAGAAGCAAAATCAAAAAGGAAAAATGCCATTTTCTTGCTTACCTTGTCTAATGATGGTGGTTGGCTCTCCGCCATGTAGACTAGCTCTCCCAATGGAAGGCTCACTGATGTCCGTCCAGTAAACCATCCTGTCCACACAGTCAAAGGCCAGGCCAATGATGACTTTAGCCTGGAAGTGAAGACCAGTGGTGAGAATGGTCCATCTACAAGCATCTGAGTAACTACTGATCGCGAGAATCTTTTCACGTGCTTACAGGCATTTGGATATCTCTTGTAATGAAGCGTCAAGTCTTTTGTCCATTTAAACATTTTTATGGGGCGAGCACGGTGGCTCATGCCTGTAATCCCAGCACTTTGGGAGGCCGAGGCGGGCGGATCAGGAGGTCAGGAAATCAAGACCATCCTGGCCAACATGGTGAAACCTCCATCTCTACTAAAAATACAAAAAACTAGCAGGGCGTGGTGGCGTGCACCTGTAATTCCAGCTACTCGGAAGGCTGAGGCAGAATTGCTTGAATCCAGTAGTTCGAGGCTGCAGTAAGCCATGACTGTGCCATGGGTGACACAGCAAGACTCCATCTCAAAAAAAAAAAAATTATTCTTGAGTTGTAGGAGTTATTCATATATTTCAGACAAAATGCTTGTCATATGCATATATATGCACATCTATATGTGTAGGAATTTGTGTGTGTGTGTATATGCATAAATAGGTATTTTTTGAGACAGGGTCTCTGTTGCCCAGGCTGAAGTGTAGTGGCGTGATTACTGCTCACTGCAGCCTCAGCCTCCTGGGCTCAATGATCCTCTCCCTCAGACCCTTGAGTAGATGGGACTACAGGCATGTGCCACCACGCCTAGTTAATTCTTAAAAATTTTTGTAGCAACAGGGTCTCACTGTCTTGCCCACACTGGTCTCAAACTCCTGGCTCAAGCAATTCATCTGACTCAGCCTCCCAAAGTGCTGGGAATACCGGCGCTACTCGCCGCACCCACCTATTATTTCTTCTCAGTATGTAGTTTGCGCTTTCATTTTCTTAATAGTGTTTGGGAGAGCAAAAGTTTTAATGTTTAGTAAGTCTAGTTTATTATTTTTTCCTTTTATAGCTAATGTTTTTTGAATACTAAGAAATCTTTGCCTATCTGAAGATGATAAAGAAAAAGAAATAAAAGGCAGGAATATTGAAAAGGAAGAAGGAAAATCACTCTATTCTAAGATAATATGTTTGTTTACGTAGAAAGTCATGGGGAATCTAAAAAACTACTATATTTGATAAATAAATCTAACAAGGGTGCAAGAAACAAAGTCAATATAAAATCACTTTTCTATATACTAGCAAAATATAAAAAATAAACCTTAATAATTGTGGCAATGTCGAAAAAACAGAAAATATATAAGGATAAACATTTTTAAATATGCAAGATTCCACACTGAATACTACAAAACATTGCAGCATGAAACTACAAAAGACCCAAATAAATGAAGGGATAAGTTAGGTTAAATACAAACAATCCTCCCAGCCTCCAGAGTAGCTGGGGACTACAGGTATGTACCACCACACCCAGTTAATTTTTCTGTTTTTTGTACAGACAGGGTCTCACTACGTTGCCCAGGCTGGTCTCAAACTCCTGAGCTCAACTAATCCACCTGCCTGGACCTTTCAAAGGCCTGAGATTACAGATGCGAGCCACTGTGCCCGGCCAATGCTGTGCGCTTTTAAGGCATTCACTCTCTTATACCATCACGACCAAATGCTCAGGCCCCAACTGTGGGCATCTCCTCCTTTAAAGCATCCCATGCTCATCAACTTCTCTGGACCTCCATGGTACTAAGGAACTCTAACCCTCCATGGTACTAAGGAAAGACAACATTTCCTTCAGCAAACATGCCCAGAGTCCTTTTCCACACATCGGTTCTTAAGAAAGTGAAACAAAAAAGGACTGGAAGAAGCAAAACTGAGTAACGTTTTACATGTGATTTGAGTTTCATGAAAATCTACTGTGCTAACTTCGGTTTGAAAAGCCACTGAGAGTTAGCTCTGAGTAAGCCAACCTCTCCTCAGAAGAGGCAAATCTATTACCTGCCTGTAATTCATTAATGAGTATTTATTAGGTGCTCATTATGTATGATGAACTATGGTGATATTTAGACAAGACTCCAACCTAGAAAGAACACTAAGTCACTTAAATTATCCAAAGCAACAAAGCTAAAAAAAAAAAAAAACAAACAAAGCCAGAAACAAAATCAAAGCAAGCCACCTGCCCAGAGGTTGATTTGGAAAAGCCTTGTTGAGATCTCTTACAAATTAAAGTATTTTAAAACTATAGGCATTTATACTTATGTAAAATTTAGCCATTGAGAGAAACCAGGTGAAAGGTACACAGAACCTCTCTGTATGCCCTTTCAACTTCTGTGGCTCTGATTATTTCAAAATAAAAAGTTAAAAACAAAACAGAAGCACAAACTTTTCCCTTGATCAGACAGTGAGGAGTTCCTTTCTATGCTGCCCATGAGAGGCTCAGGAAGAAGCTGGTGGACTGTATGATCTCAGCACGTGGTGAGGTTCGATTCTGTCAATAGCCTGGAAACCCTGAATTGTTCAGTTACAGGAAACCCTGGGAGTGGGTACTTGGCCGTGAACACAGTACTAGGCATTATGAAGCCAGGGAAGGACTCGGGAGGGAGGCTCTCTGGACCAAGAAAGTGGTGGACCAGGATGATCTTTTACTGGGAAAATCAGAGGATGAGCACATACTTCCTCCTTAAGGGGTCAAGTCTAAAAGGATAGTGACTCTTACCTCACACCACATACAAAAATTAACTCAAAATGAATCTAAGACCTAAAGGTAAGAGCAAACTTATAAAACTCTTAGAAGAAAACCAGGGGGAAACCTCATCACATTGGATTTGGCAACAGTTTCTTGGATATGATACCAAAAGCATAGGCAATAACAACAAAAAATAGGTAAATTGAACTACATCAAAATTAAAAATTTTTGTGCATCATAGGACGCAGTCAAGAGAGTGAAAAGACAACCTGTGGAATGGGAGAAAATAATGCAAATCACCTATCTTTTAAAGGGCTAATATCCAGAATATATAAAGAATTTCCACAACTCAACAACCGAAAAACCGATTTAAAACAGGCAAAAGGATTTTAGACATTTCTCCAAAGAAAATATACTAGTGACCAATAAGTACATGAAAAGATGTTCAATGTTATAAATTATTAGGAAAATGCAAATCAAAACCACTTCACACCCATTACAATGGCTATCATTTAAAAAAACAAAAATAGCAGCCAGGCGCAGTGGCTCATGTCTGTAATCCCAGCACTTTGGGAGGCTGAGGCGAATGGATCACCTGAGGTCAGGAGTTTGAGACCAGCCTGGCCAACATGGTGAAACACCATTTCTACTAAAAAAAAAATACAAAAAGTAGCTGGGCATGGTGGTGGGCGCCTGTAATCCCAGCTACTTGGGAGGCTGAAGCAAGAGAATCACTTGAACCTGGGAGGCGGAGGTCGCAGTGAGCCAAGATCATGCTGCTGCACTCCTGACTGGCGACAGAAAGAGACTCCATCACAAACAAACAAACAAAAACAAAACAAAACAAAAACAGCAAACAAGTTTTGGTAAGGAGATGGAGAAATTGAAACTCTTGTACTCTGCTGGTGGGTATGTAAAATGGTACAAGCACTGTGGAAAACAGTATGGGTGTTCCTCAAAAAATTAAATATAGAATTACCATATGATCCAGCAATTCCACTTTGGTATATATATGCAAAAGAAGTTAAAGCAGGGAAGTGAACAGATACTTGTATACCCATGTTCATAGCAGCATTATTTGCAATAGCCAGAAGGTGGAAGCAACCCCAGGTGTCCACTGACAGATGAATAAACAAAATATGGTAGATCCATACAATGGGGGATTTTTCAGCCTTAAAAAAGAAGGAAATTCTGACACATGCTACAATATGGATGAACCTGAGGCCACCATGCTAAGTGAAATATACCAGACACAAATGACAAGTACTGTATGATTCTGCTTCTATGAGGTACTTAGAGAAGCCAAAAGTATAGGGACAGAAAGTAGAATGGTGGCTGCAGGGGCTAAGACATGGGTGGAGGGAGAATGGGGAGTTATTGTTTAATAGCTTTAGTTTGAGATGATGAAAAAGTTCTGGAGATCAATGGAGGTCATAAGTATATACCATTGTTTATGTACTTAATACCACTTTAAACGTTTTTTTAAAAGACAGTGAATGTTTATCCTGTTGTTTCACCATCCTCCCTTCCACCGACCCCACTTAAATGATCTGCTTTATTTTTATTTTTATTGTATTTTATTTTGAGACGAGTCTTGTTTTGCCGCCCAGGATCTCAGCTCACTGCAACCTCTGCCTCGCAGATTCAAGCAATTCTCGTGCTTCAGCTTCCCAAGTAGCTGGGATTACAGGCATGTACCACCATGCCCAGGTCATTTTTGTATTTTTAGTAGAGATAGGGTTTCTCCATGTTGCCCAGGCTGTAAATGATCTGCTTTTTATTGCTTCACATGGCATTTAGCCTCTCCCCTTGGTCTTGGGAAAGAATGTCTTTCACAGGGAATTTAACCCATTCCTATTACCTGAGAGCATGTGCTGGAGATGCAAATGACACAGATGAGCTTCAAGGGATTTAGATTTTCAGCAAGGCAACAGATCAATACAATGATCATGTATGCATTTGTTTGTCAAATATTTTTTTGAGCGCTTCCTATATGCCAAGTGCAGCTTTGGATTTAGAAATACCACATGAAACCATACCTCTATGAAAGAAATGAACAGTTCCTTTCTTGTGGTGCTGATATTTTAATAGGAAGACACATGTCAGATACAAAACACAAATATGGATATTTAATGCATGACATAGTGTCAAGAGCTCCAATGAAACACAAAGTAGCATAAAGAGCTAGAGAGCAGTGGCGACTGCTGTCTGGACAGGGGGGATCAGGACAGGCCTCTCTGAAAGATGACGTTTTGGCAGAAATTTGCATGAAGTGAGGCAGTGAACTGTGCAATTGTCTGGGGGCGAGGGAACTTCAGGCAGGGGGAACTGCAGGTGCAAAGGCCCTGAGACAGAAATATGCCTGGTATGTTCAAGGACCAGCCAGAGGGCCAGAGGGTTGAAGCTGGTGAGTGAAGTGAGAGTGGTAGGGAACCGGGTGGGAGAAGGAGCCAGAGGCCAGATCCTGTAGGGCTTTGAGGGTCATGCAAAGGATTGGATTTTATTCTGAGTGAAGAGGGAATCCATTTGAGGGCTTTATGAGGACATGAATCTCATAAAGACTGCTTTGCAAGAGGCTTTTGCAAAGTATTTTTATTTTTGATACTTTTTTGCTGATGTTTCCTCCCTGGTTCCAAAGAAGGGATGTGGCTGTGTGTGGCATCAGTGAAGTGGAGATCAATTTAGGAAGAGTAAAGAGAAAAAGAAGAAAACACAATGGGTAGAGAAAGGAGGAAGAGAAGAAAATTTGGAAGCCAGGCCTGTGGCAGACAGATGGCCCAAGTAGCATCTTTACTAAGAATTTTCAAGCAGACTTTGTGCCCCAGTGAGGAATGACAGGGCTTTCTGTTGGACTTTTCTTTTTTTATAAAAGCCAATGATCCCAGATCCTGCCTCTCCTTCACTCCTCATGGAACCCTCACAGCCCCTCCCACTGCTCCAGCAACTCTGACTCAACCTTGCAGTGGAAGCCTGCAGGTCTCAGGTTTGGTTTCTTGGCAGGGGTCAGGAACAGATAAAACAGAACGGCTTTTCTGAATTGCCCAACCTCTATCTAATGGGAAAAGAAGTCCCTAAATCACAAAATGCATCTTTCTTTTTTTTTTTTTTTTTTTGCTTCTTTTAAGCTTTGAAAGCCTCCAAAAACTCTAATGCTTGTTGCTACCTCAGGGCAGATACAAGGCTCTTGAGTTGAGCAGCTGTTGAAAGATGAATCACTATGAATTTGGCAGGAATGGAAAGATCAAGCCAGCAGATGCGCACAGACAAGGTAGCAAACTAGCTCTGGAAGGCCTTCCCACATCTGTGCTCATCTTTCTGCAAGCCTCAGAGGCAGCTCAGCAATACAGTGGCCCCCATCTAGACATGGTCACCTGAGATCACATGGAATGAACGCCCATGGTTCCAGGGTTGAGCCTGGAGTCCTAGTCTGACCTCATCCTGCTTGTTTCTCCAGGTCACTGAAGCAGGAGCTGTCACCAGGTACAATCAGCCAGCACTCACCGGGACATGAAGGAACGCCTTCGCTTCTGTCTTCCTCATGGTATTTCCCTCCAGGGGTAGGCGCTCAATCTTCCCAGTCTGGGCAAAGAGTAAATGGGTGCCAGGGGGCAAGGGGATCACGGCGGTAGGCACTGTGGGCCCTTGGTGTATCGGGGGAGCCACTGTACTCAGACCTGCATGGCAGAAGGGGTCAGTGAGCAAGGTCCGTGTGCACCAGGAATGTGCACCAGGAACACACAGATGCACACACACACACACACATACATGCACCCACATACACTACATATCAGATCACATCGCCTTCATGGCACCACAAACTGCCACAGCCATACAATGCCCATTTTATATATGAAAGCACCAGAAGTAGAAAGCCCTCAGTCATTCAAAGGGAACTGATGAAGGTAATACAGAACATTAAAGGTCACGTGAAAAAAAAATGGCTTGGCCTCCCTCTTTTCTTTTCTTTTTTCATTTTCTTTTTTCTTTTTTTCTTTTTTTTTTTTTTGAGATAGAGTCTTGCTCTGTCGCCCAGGCTGGATGGGCATGATCTCGGCTCACTGCAACCTCTGCCTGCCTGGTTCAAGCAATTCTTGTGCCTCAGCCTCCTGAGTAGCTGGGATTACAGGCATGCACCACTACACCCAGTTAATTTTTGTACTTTTAGTAGAGATGGGATTTCACTACGTTGGCCAGGCTGGTCTCAAACTCCTGACCTCAAGTGATCTGCCCACCTAGGTCTCTCAAAGTGTTGGGATTACAGGTGTGAGCCACCGCACCCGGCTAGCCTCCCTCTTAATACAAAAGCTTGGCTACTCATGCTCTGCTTTGGGCACTGGCACTAGAGGGGTGAACCAGCACCAGCGGTAGCACAACAGCAAACATCCACAGGGAGCCATGTTCTAGTGCAAGGTGTTGAACTTTTTCATGCTGGAGGAGGCATCAAATAAGTATGCCTCATACAGTGCACCCTGTCCCAGTGCCACAGGGATGGGACAGGCCGGGGCCTGACAAGCAGGAACATGATGCTTGTGGGCTTTCAAGCACAAAATGATGGCCAGGGGCTCCTTTTCCCTTAGAATCAGGCTTGCCTTCCTATCTGCTGACCTCAACGCCTGGCCCGGCTCCTTGATTCACTTGATAAGACACGTGGCAGGAGGAGACAGACAGCTGTGCTGCAGGGTAAGGAGGGCCAGGAGGGCTGATTGGGTATCTGGAGATCTGAGTTCTGTCCTGGCCCCGCCCACTCACTCTCTGTGTGCACAGGACACAGATCTTCCCAGGCCTGGTCTCCTGTTCTCTACAGTGAGAACTGGGCAAGGTTGTCCCCAAGGTTACTTTGTCTATCTTGCCTATTACACCCAATGGGTGACATAAACCAATCTGGCTGAACTCTTTCATAACTCTAAAATCCATCCGTTTCTCACCTGGATTCATCGTAAGTACAGCAACCGCCTTCACCTTCCCCTGCCAGGCACTGTCACGCCTGCATCTCTGCTTCCACCCCCCCAAGCCAGTGATATTCTAGAACGAAAACCTGCTTCACATGGGCACCTGCTCCAAACCCATCCCAGGCTCCTCGTTGCCAATGACCAATACGTTGCTCCTCATGACCAATACGCAGGCTTAGAAACATGGCTTACACGGTGTTGCTTCTGGAAAGCCTCACCCATGAGCCCACCGCCCCACGCAAGCCAGGATTCCTCCTCGGCTCCCTGGCCCCTGTCCGCTGTCTCCTAACACTCACCTCCCTACACTGTTCCTGTTTATTCACCGTCCTTTCTGGTGCTTGAGGGACCAGAACTGTGACTTTCCTCTTGATATCCTAGTACCGACCACAGCATTGGCCCCTCAGTAAATGGGGGGCTGCGTGAGTGAGTGAAGTTTGTAATTGTTTTACTGTTTCTTAGTAGGTTTGGGGAAACATTTGATAGGAGAGCAATCTATGATTATTAGCTAAATTGCGAGTGGAGATTCAAAGACTCATTACATTCTCTTTTGGTAATTTGTGACAATGACCAATGTCTGCATTTGCAACAGAAGCAGAATTTTAGAGCTGGGAATCATTCTCGGGGTAATTTTGCCTCAGGTCTGAGGTGGAGGCTGAGGACGCTGAGGCTAGGAATGGCGTCTGTCCAGAGTCACACAGCCACCAGGCTGGGCCTCACACAGGGCCCCTGGCCCCCAGGACGGCAGCTTCCCACTGCCTCTGGTGATGGTCTTAGAAGCAGCTCATGCAGAAAGCTTTGCGGCTGTTTGCTCCTTGGATTGGAAAATCGACCCAAGTAACTAAAGGCCCTAGGGTGCGACTGAGGGAGGCAAGGGTTGCAAGGGTGTGTGCAGGTCCCATCGCCTGGGACACAGCCCTGGGGGAAGGGTTCAGGTTGGTCCCCACCATCCCTGCCGTATTCCGGCGCAGGAACATTCCACTGCCAGGCCTCCCTTGGCAGAGAGATCTTCTGGAGAACCCGGAGCACACACAGCCTCTCTGCTACCACTAACGGTACTGCTGTGGCAGGCCCCGCTGGGTATTTACACCCTACACGTGTGTGGGGGGGTGGGGAAGAGAAGAAGAGGGCAGGACGGAGAGGGTGAGGAGAGGAAGGATGGGGGAGGAGCCGGGTGAGTGAGGAGAGGGGAAGAGGCGGGCAGAGGGAGGAAGTGGGGCGGGAGCCAACGGAGCAGCTCCAGCTTTAGGGCCGGCAGAAGAGCCAAGCGCGTGTTCAGCAATTCCGCTCCCCCGAGGCCCTTCTCAGGCACACGCCCACACACAGCCTGCACCCACTTACACGGGGGCGTCATCCCGGGCCTGGTCCTGGTGCCCTCCACCTCGCGGCCGTCGCGATCCACACACCAGCAGTAGCCGGTGCTGCCGTGGCACTGGGTGGGTGCGTAGTGCCCGTGCTCATCGCACTCAGGAACGAACAGTCCCGGAGGAATGGGTCGCTGTGGGTCGGCCGCCCCCGCTGCGCCGAGAATGTGTTCTCGCTCATGCTGGCACCGGGTTTTCTCTAGCTCTATCGGAGAAACAGGCAACAAGAAAGCTGTCAGGAGCGTCATCCGTCCGTGCTCCCTGGAGGGGCTGCAGGAGTCCCCCGCAGCTCGCTCGGAACCACGAGGCCTGCCTGTGCATCACTGGGTTTTGTTTCATCAGTTTTTCAAAATGCAAAACATCATTATTATTGAATAGGTTTAACTGTCAACAAAATGACATTTACATCTCCTTTTTACTCCTAAAACATTTTTAAATTGAGGCAAAAAGAATTGAAGCACATTGATATAACACAAAGTGAACTTTTTTTTTTTTTTTGAGATGGAGTTTTGCTCCTGTTGCCCAGGCTGGTGTGCAATGGGACCATCACAGCTCACTGCAGCCTCCACCTCCTGGGTTCAAGTGATTCTCCTCCCTCAACCTTCCGAGTAGCTGGGATTACAGGCACCTGCCACCACGCCCGGCTAATTTTGTATTTTCAGTAGAGACAGGGTTTCACCACGTTGGCCACGCTGGTCTCAAACTCCTGGTGTCAGGTGATCCGCCCACCTCGGCCTCCCAAAGTGCTGGGATTACAGGTATGAGTGCACCCCTCTGAGTGAACCATTTTTAAGTAAACAATTCAGTGGTATTTAGCACATTCACCATGCTGAGTAGCCACCAACCAGAAGGAAGTCCATATGCATTAAGCAGTTGATCCCTGTGTCCTCTTTCTTCCCAGCCCCTGGCAACCACCAATCTTCAGTCTCTCTGTGGACTTACCTATCCTGGATATTTCATACACGCAGAATCATACAACATGTGACATTTGTGTCTGGCGTCTTTCCCTTAGCAGAATGTTCCCAGTTATCCAAGTGGTAGCATGCATCAGAACCTCCTTCCTATCCATGGCTGAATAATACTGCGTTGTATGGACAGATCATATTTTGCTTAGCCATTGATGAACATCACTGGGTTTTATCTGAAGGAATTTTTTTTCTAAATGTGTCATTTTTATCACCTCCAGCTTCTTCTTTTTGTGTGTGTGTGATGGAGTCTCACTCTGTTGCCCAGGCTGAAGTGCAGTGGCACAATCTCGACTCACTGCAACCTATGCCTCCCAGGTTCAAGTGATTCTCCTGCCCCAGGGTCCCGAGTAGCTGGGATTACAGGCAAGCACCACCACACCTGGCTGATTTATATATTTTTAGTAGAGACGGGGTTTCACCATGTTGGCCAGGCTGGTATCTCAAGCTTCTTGATAGCAGACATTAAGTCAAGGCCAAAGATTTCAGGGACCAGATACCACCAAGTGTGTTTACCAACATTTGTATGTTTTCCTTTCATTATGTCCTGCTTTTTGGCATGAAAATTGACCTCTAAACTGTACAACTCATATCTTAAGACAGGGAAATACAGTGAACAATCCATATCCATGGGTCCCACATTCGTGGATTCAACCAACCACAGATAGAAAATATTTGGAAAAAAAAAAAAAGGATGTTTGTACCGAACATGTACAGTTTTCTTTTCTCCCATTATTTCCTAAGCAATACAATATAACAACTTCTTACACGGCATTCACATTGTATCAGGGAGTATAAGAAATCTAGAGATTATTTAAACAGATGGGAGGGTGTGCGTAGGTTATATGCAAATACTATACCAATTTCTATCAGGGACTTGAGTACCTGTGGATTTCTATCTTCAGGAACCAATGCCCCGTGGATACTGAGGGAAAACTGCACTCCTAAAGCTATGGAATTGCTAATAAGCAGCTAAGGCCTGGAACAAACAATTTCAAATACACCAGGCTGTAGCGGGTTCCACACTGGTTAGAGTTCAGTCACCAGTCCGCAGTTGTAACCTCTGCAGTATCGAACACACAAAACGTCCAAACACTGACAGGAGGGGGCCCAATCCCCACGTCACTGACTGCTAAGAGCTATACTTCATCCATATCTTGTCGCCTGTCCTTCTCCCTGTCTGGTTAATTCTTCAGAAATCGGCTTAGGTACTTAACTCCCTCA
Organism: Ateles fusciceps; assembly: GCA_036589455.1. Classification (NCBI taxonomy): domain Eukaryota; kingdom Metazoa; phylum Chordata; class Mammalia; order Primates; family Atelidae; genus Ateles; species Ateles fusciceps. The sequence goes on from JAZHEH010002229.1 coordinate 6,397,159, forward strand.
GGAAGCCTGTTCTGCTCCCCAAGGCTGAGTCCAATGCCCCTTTGTGAGCTCCCAGGGTGCTCTGGGCTTGCCCACACCACACCTGTATCTAAGGAGCTGTTCCTTGTCTGTCTCCCTTAAAAATCACCTTAGTCAAGAAGCATCTACTCAGCCAGGCACAGTGGCTCACACCTGTAATTCCAGCACTTTGGGAGGCCAAGGAGGGAGGATCACTAGAGTCCAGGAGTTCAAGACCAGCCTGGGCAACACAGCAGGACTCCATCTCTACAAAAAAATCAAAAACTTAGCTGGGTGTGGTGGCATGCACCTGTGGTCCCAGCTACCTGGGAGGCTGAGGCAGGAGGATCTCTAGAGCCCAAGAGTTTGAAGCTGCAGTGAGCCATGTTCACACCACTACTCTCCAGCCTGGGTAACAGAGCAAGAGCCTGTCCCAAAACAAAACAAAAACCCCAAAAACCAAGAAGTACCTACTTGACTGTGCTGGGGGATGCACATAGGAATAACCCATAGCGCCTGCCCTCAGGGAGCTCACAGTCTCGAGGGGAAGTTAACAAGTAAACACACATTTACAATTTAGTGAGTGACGGCCTTGACAGGAGCCCAGGGTACAGCAGATACACAGAACAGATCGTCCACAGTGCACGGACAGCCAAGGAAGGCCTATGTGCTTTTTCTAAAAGATACATAATTTTTTATTTCTCTTTTTAATTCTGTCCAGTTCACTTCATGTATTTTTTTATTTTTTATTTTTGAGACAGGATTTCACTGTCACTCAGGCTGGAGTGCAGTGGTGTAATCTCAGCTCATTGGCATCTTCACCTCCCAGGCTCAAGCAATCCTCCCACCTCAGCTTCCTGACCTGGTGGAACTACAGTCATTTATCACCACACTGCGCTAATTTTGTATTTTTAATAGAGATGGGGTCTCACTATGTTGCCCAGACTGGTATCAAATTACTGAGCTCAAGGCATCCACCCATCTTGACTTCCCAAAATGCTGGGATTACAGGTGTGAGCCACCACGCCTGGACACTTTATGTATTTTTTTAAGTGCAGGGTCTTGCTATGTTGCCCAGGCTAGCCTCCAACTCCTGGGCTCACGTCATCTTCCTGTCTTAGTCTTCTGTGCTATTTTTTTTTTTTTTTGAATTGGAGTTTTGCTCGTTGCATGGGCCGGAGTGCAGTGGCACAATCTCGGCTCAATGCAACCTCCGCCTTTCAGGTTCAAGCGATTCTCCTGCCTCAGCATCCCGAGTAGCTGGGATTACTGGCACCTGTCACCATGCCTGGCTAATTTTGTACTTTTAGTAGAGACAGGGTTTCACCATGTTGGTCAGGCTGGTCACAAACTCCCGACCTCAGGTGATCTGTCTGCCTCAGCCTCCCAAAGTTCTGGGACTACAGCTGTGAGCCACTGCGCCTGGCCTCTTCTGCGCTTTTTTTGATGAGTAGAAGATTAGGGTTGAATAGGTCTAGGGTAAGGCTCAACTGACTTTTTCTGTTAAGAGGAAAAGAGTAAGAATTTTCGGCTTTGTGGGCCCTGAGGTCTCTGTCACAACCATGCAACTCTTTGGCTGTGGCATGAAAGAAATCATGTTTCACACATCAGTGAATGAGTGTGGCTGTCCCAGTAAAACTTCATTTACAAAAACAAGCAGCGGGCCAGATTTGGCCCATAGGGAGCAGCTGCCAACCCGTGCTCTAAGGAATTACTACTTAGGTTAAGGGGAAATATGTGTTTATTTGTATATATGCTCACATGTGTGCATTAATTAATATATACTAAAATGTTAATAATAAAAATTACACTGTAATCGCATAGACTAGAATATTATATATTTCTCAGAATTTTGCACCTGGGAATGTTTTTGATTCTCAATTCCATTACTAATTCTTTTTTTTTTTTTTTTGAGATGGAGTATTGCTCTGTTGTCCAGGCTGGAATGCAGTGGCGCTCGGCTCACTGTAGCCTCCACCTCCCAGGTTCGAGAGATTCTCCTGTCTCAGCCTCCTGAGTAGCTGAGACTACAGGTGCCCACCACCATGCATGGCTAATTTTGTTTATTTTTAGTAGAGATGGGGTTTCACTATGTTGACCAAGTTGGTCTTGAACTCTGACCTCAGATGATCTACCCGCCTCGGCCTCCCAGTGTCCTGGGATTACAAGTATGAGCCACCATGCCTGGTCTCAGTTCCATTACTCCTGGTGCACCTTGCACGTGTCAATGATACAGACTCAGCTGTGCCTCTGCAGCTGTGGAAAGGGTATGGCGGTGATAACAGAGCTCACAGGACTGTTCGAGGAGTCAGTGACGAGACAAGCACACAGAGGCATTTGGAGCTCTGCACCAGATGTTCATTTGCGGCTGGATCCCCCACAAGGCAGACACAGTGACATTCCATGAGTGTATTGCCTTTCTCTGTGTTGCCAATTGTCACGTTGGCATGCTTAACGTGGTTGCTCCCTTAGTGGGAAGCAGTTAGCATGCCAGAAAAGTGTTTGTTGAACCTGGAGAGAGAAAACCATATGTGCTTTTCTTTTGTCCCAGAGGCTAATTAAAAAAAAAAAATGATATAGGAAGCACCAAAGGTACAAGCAAGCCATCTGGTTAGAACAAAAAATGTCTGGCTGGGCGTGGTGACTCACGCCTGTAATCCCAGCACTTTGGGAGGCCGAGGCAGGCGGATCACCTGAGGTCAGGAGTTCAAGACCAGCCTGGCCAACATGGTGAAACCCTGTCTCTACTAAAAATACAAAAAGTAGCCAGGCGTGGTGGCAGATGCCTGCAATTCCAGCTACTCGGGAGGCTGAGGCTGGAGAATCACTTGAACCTGGGAGGCGGAAGTTGCAGTGAGCGGAGATCGCGCCATTGCACTCCAGCCTGGGCAACAAGAGCAAAACTCTGTCAAAAAAAGTCTAGTTTTGTTCATTCTTGAATGTAAAATGTGCTTACTTCCTCAAAATCTTACATTGGCATAGGGTTTTAGAGTTTTCATATAAGGTGTTTCCATTCACAGATACATTGCATTTGATTCTCACTGCAATCCTACATAATAAGCAAGTGCAGTTTTTACACCACATGAGAAAACTGAAACTCAGAGCAGTTGAAACTCCTTCAGGCCACAGCACTGGTTGTCGGCTCAGTTCAAACGAGAACTTAGGTCTCTGGGTTTCTCTGGCATCCGGCATCCACATTGCCAGTGCTCAGGACGCTCCCACACATGGAACCTCTTATGACAACAGCTATGTACACACATTACTTCAGCACATTCACCAAAATTACCTGTGCATCCACAGACCCATTTTCCTGCCAATCTCATCTGCACATGGTGGTGCTTTTCCAGTTAGAAAACAAAACTCGTATTCTGTATGCTGTCAACCCAACAGAACTTTTCAGGCGGTAGGGGTTGTTCCACTTTATGTGGCCGACAGAGTTGTGTTAACAAGGTATTTGGCCGCTAGGCGTGGTGGCTCGTGCCTGTAATACCAGCACTTTGGGAGGCCAAGGCGGGCGAATCACAAGGTCAGGAGTTCAGGACCAGCCTGGCCAACATAGTGAAACCCCATCTCTACTGAAAATACAAAAAATTAGCTGGGCGTGGTGGCAGATTCCTGTAGTCCCAGCTACTCAGGAGGCTGAGGCAGGAGAAGTGACCTCGGTGGACTTCCTAGGCCAGCAGACAGTGGGAGCAGCCAGGGCTCTAGGGAGAGCCCCCCTGCTGAGGCCCCCAGGCCCCCATGGGAAACTTTCCATTAAAGGCCGGTGGATGGGGTGGGGGTAGTGGGGATGCTAAAGACACATTTCCTGGGCGTATTTCTGGTTGATAAACTGATGACTCAGACAAGCTTCTTCTTACTCATCTAGTTCGAACTGCTACGGAAGAAAGCATTTAAGACCAGATACTTATCTGAGGAATGGCAGGAAGTCTGGGGTGACTATTCTCAAGGTGGGGGGACAAAGAGAATGAGAGGAAAAGGAAATAGAATATAAACCAAAAGTGAAATTCCAAGTCCTCCAACCATCTGAATGGACCCCTCCTCTCAGCCAAGGGCATTCCAAAGTAAACCTGTGAAACTGCTTCAGGCCATGAGGGGGAAGGGGAAGGTCGGGCATGTCTCATTACCATTCACACCAAGATGGACCTTAAGACTGAAAGCACAGGCCAGGCGTGGTGGCTCAGGCCTGTAATCCCAGAACTTTGGGAGGCCGACGCAGACGGATCACTTGAGGTCAGGAATTCGAGACAAGCCTGGCCAACATGGTGAGACCTCCATCTCTACTAAAAATACAAAAATTACCAGGGCATGATGGTAGGCACCTGTAATCCTAGCTACTTGGGAGGCTGAGGCACGAGAATTGCTTGAACCCAGGAGGAGGAGGTTGCAGTGAGCCAAGATCATGCCACTACACTCCAGCCTGGGCAACAGAGCAACACTCTGTCTCAAAAAAAATAAATAAATGAAACAAAAAACCTGACAAAACAGACTCTTGAAGTCTGGTAAGAAACAGCTACAATCTGTTCTCTCTGAAGCCGGCTACCTGGAGGTTTCATCTGTATGATTAAACCTTGGCCTCTACAACCCCTTATCATATATAAGCCAGACGTTCCTTTCTATTGGCTCCAGGTCTTCAGATAATAACTCAACCAACTCAATCAAGATGCCAATCAGAACATCTTTTAATCTACCTATGACCTAGAAGCCCCTACCCTACCCTTGGCTTCCAGTTGTCCCACCTTTCTGGACCAAACCAATATACATCTGACCTGTACTGATGTCATATGTCTCCCTAAGACACATAAAACCAAGTTGTGGGCTGACCACTTTGGGCATATGATATCAGGACCTCCTGAGGCTGTGTCACAGGCATGTCCTTAACTTTGGAAAAATAAACTGTTAAACTGATTGAGACCTGTCTCAGATACTTTTTGGTTAGCAAGGAGAAGTAAGAAGAAAGTACATTCTTGATCTTGGATTTGCATTCCATTCCCTTGCTTGATTAAATTTGTTTCACTGTGTTCATTCAAATAAATGACCATGGCAGCCTCCCATATACTCAGTAGAGTGGAGAGGGGGAGGTGCTCACAGATGTCAAGCCTCTCTGGGAAGAGATGACATGCAACCGTGGCAGAACTCACGGGCTACTCAGAATGGAGGTTGTTCGGGGAGGCGCTGTTTATTCAGCACCTTTGTGCACGGAGTCCGCGCCGCGCTGTAGGGGCCAGCTACTCCCAGGGCCTACACAGGCTCTGAGCATGCACTTCCGGGACACACATCTCTGGACAAGGTCACTCAGGTGCAGTGAACAGTCCCTGGTCTCTGCTGGCTTTGAGATTTTGCTGGCTGATAGCCCCATCCCATTTGCTGCCAAATAGACACTTGTTAGTCCAAGCAAGACTGCCACATTTCCAAGAATGGGAATTTACAAGTCAAGGGGATGATGTCCACCTGACATGGTCTTATCCTAATGTTCCTAGGGCCCTACCAAGAACAGCACTATCAATCATAGTGATAGCAATAACCAGAATGATGATGACAGCTTTCTTTACTCATGAACTCTCTTCATGTCCCTTCCCAACATTTACCCCCATCCTCACAGGACTGGAGAAGAAGACGACGCCCAGGGCGGGGCACTGAACTCGTAGTTAGGAAAAGGCAGACAAAGAAGGGAAAACAGAAAGGTCGGAAAACGGCACGGAAGAGAACTTGCGCTTGTCTGTGTGAAGTCTCTTCTGTGCAGTGTGAAACTGCATTGTTGAGTTTCGTCCCACTTGTTTCCTGGAGTGGCTCCTGGCTCCCGGCTCCCTTCCTCTCCTGAAATTCTACCCCTGTAGGCTTTTAAAATCACTGTATTCATCACACTCTTCAGGTCGAGAGCCCCATGGACAAGTGAATCACTTATTCACTAGTGTTATAAGCATTTAGTGAAAGCTGCCACCAGCCAGGCGCCCTGCAGTTTGTAAGGCTAGTAAGAAAGGCGAGGGCCCTGGGCAGTGGCACACAGTGGGAGAAGCAGCTGGCCATGGTCTGGACTGGCTGCTACGGGACCGAGGGGGAACAACACCACACTTACCTTGGTCAAAGGCTTGGCTGACATAAAAGACGATAAATCAGGCTGGGTGCAGTGCCTCACACCTGTAATCCAAGCACTCTGGGAAGCTGAGGCAGGCAGAGCACCTGAGGCAAGGAGTTTGAGACCAGCCTGGCTAACATGGTGAACTCTCGTATCTACTAAAAATGCAAACATTAGCCAGGTGCAGTGGCACGTGCCTGTAATCCCAGCCACGCAGGAGGCTGAGGCGGGAGGATTGCTTGAACCCGGGAGGCAGAGGCTGTAGTGAGCTGAGATGGCGCCACTGCACTCCAGCCTGGGCAACAGAGTAAGATCCTGTCTCAAACAACAATGAAGATAGCCAAATGTGATGCACACACCCGGAATCCCAGCTACTCAGCAGGCTGAGGCACAAGAATCGCTAGAACCCGGGAGGCGGAGGTTGCAGTGAACAGAGATTGCACCACTGACTCAGCCTGGATGACAGAGTGAGACTCTGTCTCAAAAAAAAAAAAAAGAAAAAGAAAAAGAAAAAGAAATGAGGCCTCAGATATAAGAAAGGGAGGGTTGTTGCTGACTTTTTTTTTTTTTTTTTGAGATGGAGTTTCACTCTTGTTGCCCAGGCTGGAGTGCAATGGCGTGATCTCGCCTCACTGCAACCTCCACTTCCTAGGTTCGAGTGATTCTCCTGCCTCAGCCTCCCGAGTAGCTGGGATTACAGGCATGCAACACCACGCCCAGCTAATTTTGTATTTTTAGTAGAGACAGGGGTTTCTCCGTGTTGGTCAGGCTGGTCTCGAACTTCCGACCTCAGATGATCATCTACCCACCTCAGCCTCCCAAAGCCTCCATATATGTCTATGTATATCTATAGATATAGATATACATATACATATATATGTATATCTATATATATAACTACATATGTATATAGAAATATGTATATCTGTATAAATATATAACTCAATTTTGAGAAAAACTACTATAGAAAATTCTTTTATATAAAGAATTTGGCTGGGCACAGTGGCTCACATCTATAATCATCACCTTGGGAGGCCAAAGTGGGAGGATCACTTGAGGCCAAGAGTTCAAGATCAACCTGGGCATAGTGAGACCCTGTCTCTAGAAAAAATAAAAAGAAGTTAGCTGGGCATGGTGGCACACACCTGTAGTCCCACATACTCAGGAGGCTGAGGCAGGAGGATCATTTGAGCCCAAGAGGTCAAGGCTGCAGTGAGCTATGACTATACCACTGCACTGCAGCCTGCGTGACAGAGCAAGGTCTTGTCTCTTAAAAAAAAATAAAGATTTTTCAGAATCACCTCAGGATAAAAAAAAAAAAAAATTAAAAAATAAAATAAAATAAAATAAAATAAAGATTCGGCTGGGCATAGTGGCTCATGCCTATAATCCCAGCACTCTGGGAGGCCGAGGCGGGCAGATCATTAGGTCAGGAAATCAAGACCAACCTGGCCAACATGGTGAAACCCCATCACTACAAAAAATTAGCCGGGCATGGTGGTGCACACCTGTAATCCCAGCTACTCAGGAGGCCGAGGCAGGGGAATCGCTTGAACCAGGGAGGCGGAGGTTTCAGTGAGCCAAGATTGCACACTGCACTCCAGCCTGGCGACAGAGCAAGACGTCTCAAAAAACGGAAAAGGTTCAAGAAACCTTTTTTTGTAAACTAAGAAATTATTCAGACCTCATGTTCCTTATTTGTAAAACAAATAGGATAAAGGACACACTTTCTAGTGTCCCTCCCAGCTCTAATTCGGAACTCCAGTTTTCTCACACAGGGTTTGCTTGAAACATAGTGTAAACTATAACATAAACAACAGAAGCCTAACACACAAAAAGCATACAACAGTGTAATGTTGTTCCTCAGCTTTCCGTCCTTTGAGCTGTATCGTCCTACGTGTTTTCGTCTTTCCTTGCAGCCCTGCGTCCTGAACTCTCATTTTCTTCCTGCCTCAGATGTGTAGTGCCGGATCCAGACGCAGAATGCTGGTAAACAAACCAGTGCCAAGGGTATAGCGAAGGGACCCAACATCTGCAGGCTTGGTATTTGCCCTTAAGGACCGGGTTTTACATTTCTAGCCCAAGACACTTTATGCCTCTCTTTGATCCTCTAATAAACTCCCCTATGTTACAAAAACCTAGCCAGTTACACTTCCTCAGATGCTTTCCAGGCAAAGTCAGGGTCAGTGGCTGTGGTGGCCGGCCTCCAAGATGGCCCTCTTCTTCCCACAGCCTGGTCTTCCATGCTTGGGCAGACCCCTATGACACTGCAAGAGGGATGGCCTGAGACTGATGAGATCGACAGAAGTGATACTTATCACTTCCAAGATTTGTTTATAAAAGACTGTGGCGCCAGGCATGGTGGCTCCCACCTGTAATCCCAGCACTTTGGGAGGCCAAGGCAGGCAGATCACAAGGTCGGGAGTTCGAGACCAGCCTGGCCAACATGGTGAAACCCAGTCTCTACTAAAAATACAAAAATTAGCGGGCGTGATGGCACATCCCTGTAGTCCCAGTTACTTGGGAGGCTGAGGCAAGAGAATTGCTAGAACCTGGAAGGCGGAGATTGCAGTGAGCCGAGATTGCGCCACTGCATTCCAGCCTGGGCAAGAGAGTGAGACTCCATCTCAAAAACCACCACCAACAACAACACTGTGGCTTCCATCTTGGTCCGTCTGTCTCTCTGTCTCTCTCTCTCTCTCTCTCTTTTCTCTTTCTCTCTCTCGACTTGGTCTGGAGGGAGCCAGCTGTTAGGTCTTGAAGATACTTAGCCATCCCTGTAGAGAGACCCACGTTGTGAGGACTGAGGCCTGCTGACAACCACCTGGGTCCTTGAACAGGTCTCCTTCTTGCCGTCACAGGAGACCACAGCCCTGGCTGATGCCTCAACAACAACCTCATGAGAGTCCCGGGACCCAGGGACCACCCAGGAAAGCTGCTCCTGAACTCCTGACCCACAGAAACTGTGAGAAAATAAATGTTTATTGTTTCAAGCGACTAACTTGAAATAATTTGTTATGCAACAATAGAGAACTAATATGGTGGGTTTCTAACTTTCTAACCATGATCCACAGAAAGAAACACATTTTACTCAGCAGCTGAGTACAGCAGCCCGTGCACATTTAGACACGCACACACACGAGCACACACACATGTGCACGCACACACGTGTGCACACACATGCACACACGCACACACATGCTCACACATGCACATGCACTTAGACACACACACACGTGCACACACGCACACACTTACCCACACACGTGCACACACACGCTCACACATGCACACGTGCATAGACACGCACACACGTGTGCACACTTACCCACACACACGTGCACACATATGCACACATGCTGGCATGCACTTATCCATGCACATACACAAATATGCATACAGCTATTGCTTCATGAAACAATACTTACTCCTACTACATATACTCTCCACGCTCTGATATTTTCTAGATTATTGTTTTCTATTTCGTGCATTCCATTTAAAAGAAAGTGAGAACAGTGAGCCACTAAACTGACTTTAAATCCATACATGGGGTGTGGAGCAGCGTGCAGAAGACCGAGGGGAACAAATCCCAGTTTCTTGTAGTTTGCCTGTCATCAGTCAACACTGCAGTAGCTGTGATCTTAACTAGCTCAACTTCAAAGCCAGTTTAGCTTTCTTTTGGAAACTAACCCCCTCTGTATACAGTAAGTACCAAATAAGTGCTTTTTGATCCCTGTCCTTCACTATGATAGGCACCAGGAGTCCAGATGACACTACACCTTACTTTTCTCTGTGTAATGTTTCATAAAGTATTTTATTTATTTATTTAGAGATGGAGTCTCGCTCTGTCACCCAGGCTGGAGTGCAGTGGCGCGATCTTGGCTCACCACGACCTCCCCCTCCTGGGCTCAAGCTAGTCTCCTGCCTCAGCCTCCCAAGTAGCTGGGATTACAGGCACATGCCACCACGCCTGGCTAATTTTTGTATTTTTAATAGAGACAGGGTTTCACCACATTGGCCAGGCTGGTCTCAAACTCCTGACCTCAGGTGATCCATCCACCTCAGCCTCCCAAAGTGCTGGGATTACAGGCACACGCCACCACGCCTGGCTAATTTTTGTATTTTTAATAGAGACAGGGTTTCACCACATTGGCCAGGCTGGTCTCAAACTCCTGACCTCAGGTGATCCATCCACCTCAGCCTCCCAAAGTGCTGGGATTACAGGCATGAGTCACCACACCCAGCCTTCATAAAGTATTTTAGTCATATACAATTTAGAATAATATGATGAAAATCTGTATTCATATTCCGACTGGAAAATAAAACAACAGAAACACAAATGTAGCCCTTTTGCTGCAGTCTGAATGTTTATGTCCCTCCCAAATTCATATGCTGAAATCCTAACTCCCAAGGTGATGGCATTAGGGGGTGAGGCACCAGGAGGTGACTAGGTCATGAAAGGGGGCCCTCATCAATGGCGTTAGTGGTGCCCTTATAATAGAGTCCCCAAAGAGACCCTTGCCCTTTCTACCACGTAAGGACGCTGCAGACAGATGTCTGGCTGTCTGTGAACCAGGAAGTGAGTCTTCGCCAGACACTCATCTTGTCAGCACGTTGATCTTGGACTTTCCAACCTTCAGAACTCTGAGAAACAAGTTTTTGTTGTTTATAAACTCTCAGTCTATGGTATTTTGCCATAGCAGCCCTAAACAGACAAAGACATACCATGTGCTCCCTCCCCCAATCCCAGTTCCCTCTCTCCCATTATAGAGGTAACCTCTAACCTAAACTTTTCATTTCTCATTCACTATGCAGATTGTAGTTTTCTTATGTATGTACATAACATAACACATATAGGTTTCTTTTCACATAGGCTTATATTTTATACACATGGGGCCATGCTATACATATCCTTTTATAATTTCTTTTGCTCAACATCATGTTTTTGAGACTTACCCATGAACTCTAGTTCATTCATTTTAACTGCTTTCTGTTATTTCATTGTATGGATTATATCAAAAGTCATCTGTTCCTTCCTCCTGTTGGCAGTCATTTAGATTTTTTTCTATTATAAACAATACGCAATGAACATCCTTACACGTTTCTAGTTCAGGCTCTCTCCAGGATATAACCAAATGTTAAACTTCTTAAGGGAACGAAATCAAATCTATAAACAATCCTGGCTAGCAGCCCTGATTGGTTTTATCTTTGTCCCATCTTTAGATCCCAGCCTACAGGTCTGGATCTGTTTCTGTTTAGTCAACAGAGCTTTCAAGAGGGGGACAAAGAGTCAGGTTAAAAAAACAAAAAACCAAAATTTGAAACATCTGCTTCTCTTTAAGCTGGAGATGTGAAGCAAGTCTAAGGAAATAATGAATAATGAAAGAATGAATATTAGTCATTTTTAATAGTAGCTGGAATGTCTTGACTCAAATGATCATAAACTCTTCTCTATGTAACCTACCCATTAAAATCTATGGGAAGTGGTATTTGTTCCCATAATTTCAGGAACAAAAGGTTGCCTTGCCTGGGTTTATCTAAGCCAAGAGTCAGCAAACTGTTTCTGTCAAGAGCCACACAGCAGGCTGTTTATACTTTTTTTTTTTTTTGAGACAGTATCTCACTCTGTCACCCAGGCTGGGGTGTAGTGGTGTGATCTCGGCTCACTGCAGCCCGGATCTCCCTGGCTCAAGCAATCTTCCCACCTCAGACCCTCCAGTAGCTGGGACTACAGGTGTGCCGCACCACATCCAGCTAATTTTTGTATTTTTTGTAGAAACAGGGTCTCATTATGTTGCCCAGGCCAGTTTCTCAAACTCCTGAACTCAAGTAATCTGTCCACCTTGGCCTCCCAAAATGCTAGGATTACAGGTGAGAGCCCATGGCGCCCAGCCTATTCATGCTTTTTATGCTTTGCAGAGCTTACAGTCTCTGCCACAACCACTGAACTCTGCCTTTGTAACATGAAAGCAGCCACAGACTATAAATAAGCATGGCTGTGTTCCAATAAAACTTTATTTACAAAAACCAGACAGCCAGATTTGGCCCATGGGCCACAGTTTGCTAACTCCCATTTTAAGCAGAAGAAAATAATTCAGACTAACAACATGTGCTATTACACATCAAAATTTAACGCTTAATCTGATATTTTCCTTTTTGATTGACAACTATTCTAAAAACTGGTCTTAGTGAGAGTGAGGATAAACAAATATTTTCAAATGCTGTTGTAGGAATGGAGCTGGTGCATTCATTTATTTCTTCAATAGCTATAAATAGCTGTGAGCCCCACCATATACCAAATTCTCCACTGGCTGCTGGAAACATACAAATATAAAGTGTATATGCACCACCCTCAATGAGCTCACAGGTCCTCAGTGGGCTCACAGGCTAGTGAAGGGGATGGTTACTTAAACAGTTTTTCTTTTTGTTTTTGTTTTTTTTTTTTTTTTTTTTTTTTGAGACATAGTCTTGCTCTGTTGCCCAGGCTGGAGTGCAGTGGTGTGATCTCGGCTCACTGCAACCTCCGCCTCCCAAGTTCAAGCAATTCCCTGCCTCAGCCTCCTGAGTAGCTGGGATTACAGATGCCCACCACCACGCCCAGCTAATTTGTGTATTTTTAGTAGCGATGGGGTTTCACCATCTTGGCCAGGCTGGTCTTGAACTCCTGACCTCGTGATCTACCGCCTTGGCTTCCCAAAGTGCTGAGATTACAGACATAAGCCACTGCGCCCAACCTATTTAGTTTTTAACTGCTTAAAAAGTGATGAGATGAAAATATCTACTTATCTCTAATTGAAAACATTTATAGTGGCATGAAAACATCTGACCAACAATAGCAGCAGTAATGAAAAATAAATAGTACAACTGGTTAACTCCAGTCTAAGGTGTCAACTATATTCTTTTTTTTTTTCTTTTTGAAGCAACGTCTGACTCTGTCACCCAGGCTAGAGTGCAGTAGCATGATCTTGGCTCACTGTAACCTCCACCTCCAAGGTTCTAGCGATTCTCATGCGTCAGCCTCCTGAGTAGCTGGGATGACAGGCATGAGCCACCACGGCTGACTAATTTTTGTGTTTTTAGTAGAGAGGGGGTTTCACCATGTTGGACAGGCTGGTCTTGAACTCCTGACCTCAAGTGAACCACTCACCTTGGCCTCCCAAAGTACTGGGATTACAGGCAATGTTCCCACCTGATGTTCTACCATTTCAAAGAGTGCTCTACATTGCAGTCCATGCACTGATCTCCCCACCTCAACAACGCTTAGAACTGTCCACGGAGCCTCCGACTTTCCCAACTCACCTTCTCTCCCAGGGCCACATGCTCTGGATTCATGGATAGGGCAATGGGTTACCAATTCCCAAATATCCCAGCACCTTACCTCCGGGCATGCAACGGAAGCCATCTCCCTGATAACCGGGTTTGCACTGGCACGTGAAGGAGCCTGGGGTGTTGTAGCAGAAAGCGTCCGGGTGACATCGGCTTGGCTGACATTCATCCACATCTATAAAACAGCCACCAGGCCCAGGGACAATGAGATTTCTTTTGGAATTCTCAATAATTTAAGCTGCTTACTCAAATCTATGGGAACCTGCTTCTGATCAGGGAATAGTAAATCAAAACTCGCTAAACATTAACTAACAAGTCACTAACTCCCCAGTTTCTATCTGTTGCACTTACAAATGCGTTTCACTTTGGCAACGTTTCCACGAAAAATGTTTTCATCAAGCTTACAACAGGGGAAAAGATAGCATTTACGTGCATTAAAAAACGATCTCTCCTGTCATTGATGAGAGCTTCAAAAATGTCTGAGTGTTTGCTAACAGATTATTAAGTACTCGACAGACAACCCTCCGCAATAAGAAAAAAAAAATTCACACGTTCAGTAATAAAGAGAAAGTATCTCTGAAATTATCATCTACCTTAGTTGGGACTTTTTAGAAATACTGTATGGTGTGATATTAAGCACTTTTGCAAACCAAGAGACTCAGGGTGCTCTGTTCATGGGTTATCTTACCTACAATTACCTGTAAGAGCACCCTGGCAACCAACGAGCTCATGTCTGAAGGAATTCTATTGAGTCATTTATACTTTGACTCTGCAGTCATCTATTCAATATGAGAACTTTGCTTTTTTGAAGGAGGTTACAACAAGCCAGTTGAATGACTATATATTACTATATCTTATTAAATGAAAGGATGGACTTTAAGCTCCATGCATGTCCTCCACGTAAAAGCACAGTTTGTCTCTTCGTGAAAGACAGAAAATATCCCCCAGTTCCTCGCAGAGAGCTGGTGTCTAATTGTGGTCTGAATGAACTGGTCACCTAGAACAAAATAGTCACCAATGAGAACAGCCCCCAAAAGCAAATGTGTAGTTCAAACTACTAGAAAGATAAAAAGCAACTCATTTACTCAATGGAGATGACAGAAGAATTCTTTCTTGTATTTGGGAGTAAGTGGGTAATCAGCACATGGTACATACCACCTAGGAAACTTTCTCAGGTTACACGCAGGGGAAAGTCAGAGCAATCACACACCTTGGCAGGCTCGGCCATCCCCAGAAAAGCCTGGCAAACAGGAACAGATGTAGGAGGAGCCTCCCGTGTAGACACACCGGGCCCGCTGGGGTATGTCGCAGTCATGTAGGCCAGTTGCACAGTAGTTGATGGGGCGCTGGTCCACGACAGCTTCAGAACAAAAGGTTGATGTACTGTCTTAGGAAGAAAGTCCGCTGAGCGGGCCACGTGCCCCTCCTAGCTCTATAAAGAGGAACCATGCCTGGACCCCAGACCTCTAGGCACGGCCATAGTCTTCAGCCCCCACCCTTCACTGGCTGGTACCACTGCTTTCATTGTTTCTTCCTACCTGGGTTCTGCCACTGATGGGTCTTTGCTGACTGACACCAAAGTTGGTCATTCCACCTGGCTTGACCTCAGTTTCGTGCTGGGGCTCTGTCTGAGGCCACTCTCCAAACCAGATCCCCATCTTGGGTCCCCAGGACCCAACTTTCCCTTCATCTGGATAGGGGGGTGGGACATCTGCAGATGCCACACTTCTGATGGCACCTCTGTCGAGACCACTTAGAGGGGAAAGAGCTGAGACTTCCTCTTGGCATTCAGCCTTGGCCCACCCTGGACAGGTGGAACATTCACTACAAATGCCCAAGTCAGTCACCCACTTCCCACCAAGGAAGGGAAAATAGGTGTTTACAAGGCAGGGGAGATAGGTATGATCGGAAGACTGTGGGCCTTTGGAGTGGGAAGCCCTGGTATATACCAGGTACACATGGGTCAACCGCATGGCCTTAGATAAATCGTGTAATTCTCAGAGCCTTGGGTTCTTCCCCCTCCCACTGCCCCCACCCTCTCTCTGTCTTTTTCTCTGTCTCTCTGCACTTAAGGTAGGACAAACTGAAATCAATCTTAGGAAGACTCATGGAGGAGAAACGAGTCCTCCTTCACCTGGGATAATCCAACTACCGAAAGCCTACTGGGAGGGGAAAGATTTCTGTGCTGACGTTGCGAGGATGGGACTCTGTCCTGGCTGTTAGTGCTTTCGGAAAATCAGAAGCGAAGTGGTGCTTTAGGAACCCCAGAGTAACTGAACTAGGCATTGAAAATCACCCTGTAGACCTCAACCCTTGCCTTCCATCTTGAGGCAACAGCACAAGATGGGGCATTATCAGCTAGCCTCTGTGACACTCATCTACTCCTCAGCCCTCATTCCATGAGTTCCATCATCAGGACCCTTAAGAGAATCACAGTCCCATCTACTGGCCTCTCCGTGCTTGGCATACTGGAAGTTAACGCTGCAGCCGTGGCCTAAGCCTGGCTCTGTTCTTGCCTCGAGAGAAGGGCTGACGCATGGCATTGTGCCTGCACCAAGATGCCCTGCGGAGGTTTACGTAGGACCTCAATTCACCACACTGCATATGCCAGCCCAGTGTCACAGGGCTATGTCCATTCAGAGGGGTGTCTACATCTTCACATCAAGGTGACTTAAGGGCAAGCTGAGGCCCATCTTTCCTACACAAAGACATGTTTTGCACATTTCAATTAACTGTAAAAGCTGGTACCCAGTGGAAAAGAGATTCATGAGAAAATGTGAAAGGTGGAAGTCCACAAACATCGCTTCCCCGATAATGGATACAAATCCTCATGAAGAGAGAATGCCCCCAGGCCAGCCCACGTGCCCTGCCTGAGCCCCCAGCCCCTCACAGTTGGCAGGGCACACCTTGCCCCCTTTCTATCCTCACCTTGCCCCGTTCTGATCTGCAGGGTAACCTTCCCAGTGCAGGCTTCCCACCTAGAACACTGTTTCAACAAGGAATTCCAGGAGAGATGGAATGACCACTCAATTACTCAGTGACAAGCCAGAGTTATTTCTCTGAACGCATGCAGGCAGACTTGGTTCTACAGTGATCCTTCTCTCTGCACAATGAGTCTCAAAGGAGCTAATTAAAAGGGGTGAAGGTGTTCTCCCTCAAATATGTAGGCTGGGCGCGGTGGCTCACGCCTGTAATCCCAGCACTTTGGGAGGCCGAGGCAGGCGGATCACCTGAGGTCAGGAGTTCGAGATCACCCTGAAGCACATGGTGAAACCGTGTCTCTACTAAAAATGCAAAAATTAGCCAGGTGTGGTGATGCACACCTGTATTCCCAGATAATTGGGAGACTGAGGCAGGAGAATCACTTGAACCTGAGAGGCAGAGGTTGCAGTGAGCTGAGATCATGCCACTGAACTCCAGCCTGGGCAACAGAGCGAGACTCTGTCTCCAAAATAAAAAAACTGAGGTTGATCTCATAGAAATAAAAAGTGGAAGAGAGGATACTAGAGGCTGAGAAGAGTAGGGGAAGGGAGGGAAAGGGAGAGATTTATTAAAGACTACAAAATCACAGCTCAAACGGAGTAAGTTCTAGTGTTCTATACCACTGCAGGATGACTACAGTTAACAAAAATATTAATATATTCTATAGTTTAATATTTCTATATAGTTTCCAACAGCTAGAAGGAGCATACCGAATGTTCCCAACACAAAGAAATGATAAATGTTTGAGATGATGGGTATGCTAATTACCCTGATGTGATCACTGTACATTATATGCATTAACACATCACTGCATGTCCCATGAGTATGTACAACTATTATGTGTCAGTTAAAAAATAGACATTTTTTTAAAGGAGTGAAGAGCCAAGCAGGATGGAATTGCCTGGAGTCCTACAGGCAGTGGGAGAATCAAGAAACCTCATAAGGCCAGGTCTCGGTGGAACAGAACGATCGTCTGGTGGTGTTCATACTTGTTTCTGAGCAATGGAATCCTTTACTCAGACAAAAATCTTGCTGGGAATTTTACATATTAAGAAATAGGAGGCCAGTGTGATGGCTCACGCCTGTAATCCCAGCACTTTGGGAAGCCGAGGTGGTGGAATCGCTTGAGGTTAGGAGTTCGAGACCAGCCTGGCCAACATGGCGAAACCCCGACTCTATTAAAAATACAAAAATTAGCTGGGTGTGGCGGTGGCCACCTATAATCTCAGCGATTCAGCAGGCTGAGACAGGAGAATCACTTGAATCCAGGAGGCGGAGGTTGCAGTGAGCCGAGATCACACCATTGCACTCCAGTCTGCGCAACAAGAGCAAAACTCCATCTCAAAAAAAAAAAAAAAAAAAGGAAGACTAGAGGTCAGGGGAGAGGACAAGAGCCTGCCCATAGCTTGCCTGTGTCCTCCTTGGCAGCTCCTGAGGCACCTCCAAGAGCTCCATGGGTCCCAGGAAACCAATGATCCAGTCTAATTACCTCATTTTACAGACGAGGAACTGAGGCCCAGAGAGGTTGCCTTCCTGAAAAGTAAATGTCTGAAGCAGACATTTGCACAGCTCCTGCCTTGCACCCCACCCTGCCCCTTCAGTGAGTGTGGACATTAGGAATGATTGGATCCAGAAACCCAGGTCACCATGCTCCATTACCCAAGCTTGAGCTGAAGTGTAATGTACATGGTATGGCCATTAAAATTAAACCTTCGAATCTCCTTAATCTCAAAAAGCAGAGAAAGAAATCAGGCCAAATACACAGAAACTGATGTTCTCTACAGAGGAAAAAAAAAAAAGAAAGTTAACTTTAGCAGAGTGAAAATCTCAACTCTGTGCAAAGGGGACTGGCCTCCCTGAGCTCACAGATGTTTGGGTCACACTCAAAATATGAGAACTGCTTGTTCCCTCCCATCCTCAAGACACCACCTCACCCCAGGACCTTGGCAGCCTTACCCAAGCTTTGAGACAGAGCAAAAAGAAAACATTCTAGGGTTTAGTGAACAGTGAGGACGAGGCAAGAAGATGGTTTGCTGACATGAAACAAGAGGAATCTGTTTTAAGTTGGGAAGACATGTTGAGTTCAGATGCCTGTTTGACGTGTGGCGCTCCAGACCTGGAAACATGCTGTCCCTGGCCGTTCAAGAATCTTGAATGACCAGGTCAAAGTGCAGCAGCAGGAAAGGAGGAAGAATTTAAACAATCTGGCTGTGTGTGGCTGGCTCATGAGCGGCACCAAAATCATCATTCAGCAAGAGCGTAATTAGCCTAATAGCTGCAATTACCTCAATAAGGATAAGAAATTATGCTGCTGCTCGTGGTTGGTAAAATTAAAATCCATAAATAGAATGACCCCAATTGGAATTTTAGATGTAACTCAGGTAGAATTCAATCTAAGATAGGTAACGAAACAAAGGTACCTAGAAGGCGGTCCTTCAGTATGAATCCCAAAGCTACTAATTACTGGGAGAAGCATGTCCAATAGCTTTAGAGTTATTAGAAGCCTAATGAAAATGATGAAAAGAAGTTTATAAGAAGCAGATGTAATGCAGAAGCTTGCAACAGGTGAGGCGATGGTATTACTGGTGTAGTAATAATGTTGCGTACTCCTTAGCAGGGGTTAAGTCTGATTCATTTTTGTAAACTGCCCTTCCCAGCACCTTCCAAAGTTGGCCAGACTCATTTTACCTGGGACCAGACCTTTTGCACGAGAGCTAATGCATACCATGTGAATGATGCTGTGGAAAGTTACCTGGAGAACTTACCCACACACTTTCCCTCGTCTGAAAACTGGTAGCCCTCCACACACTCGCAGCGGAAGGTTCCTGGGTGATTATTGCAGATTGCGTTGCTCCCACACACTGAGGGTTGTTCTGAACATTCGTCAATATCTGCAGCAAATTTTTTTTAATGCAGACTTTTTAAAACCTCTTCAAACATTACTGACTATAATAGTATTTTCACCTAAGAATAGAACAATTTTAAAATAATTTTTTCTTTTCTTCTTTTTTTTTTTTTCTCCCAAGATGGAGTCTTGCTCTGTCACCCAGAGCTGGAGTATAATGGTGTGATCTCGGCTCACTGCAACCTCCACCTTTTGGATTCAAGCAATACTCCTGCCTCAGCCTCCCGAGTAGCTGGGATTACAGGTGCATGCCACCACGCCCGGCTAATTTTTGTATTTTTGGTAGAGATAGGGTTTCACCATGTTGGCCAGGGTGGTCTCAAACTCTGGACCTGATGATCCACCCGCCTCAGCCTCCCAAAGTGCTGGGATTACAGGCGTGAGCCGTCACACCCAGCCTAAAAGTAGTGTTAAATGTAATTTTTGTCTGTGCATAACCTGAGAGAGTGATCCCCACGCCCTTCTCCTAAGGAAAGTGTGCTCCCCCTACCTCTCCTGGAGTTAATTGTTGAGCCTGGGGCCCCTGAACATGGGTCTCTCCCATTAGATTGGCAAATACATGTTATAAGGACACAGAGACACATCTTTGGACTCTGAATATTGAGAGTCTCTGAATATTAAATATACTCTCAAGCCCTAAACTTGAGAGTATATTTAAATATGCTTGTTATTAAAACATATTACTTTCTCCATTACAGTTACAAAGAAAATTTGAACAATTTGAAGCTTAATTGTGAAATTTTGAATAGTATCTAGGGCTTAATGGACTAAAAGGAAAGTCATTCATTCATGAGACTATAAATGAACTAGGAGAGTGATGTCCTTCTTTATGTCAATACTATAGCCACTATCATGGGGTAATGCGGAACAAACAAGCATAGGCCTTGGAGGCGGACATAGCGGGGTTCAAATCCTGCTTCCTTTAGCTACTAACTTGTGTGGCCTTGGGCAAGTTACCCAACTACTCAGCCTCAGTTTCCCCTTTGATAAATAAGAATAATAATATTCATCTTGACGGTTCTCTGTGGATTACAGAAAACGGATGTAGGCCAGAGAAGCACCCAGCAATGCTCCAGACACCCAGCTATTATTATACTAACCAGGGATTCATCCAACACCCCAGCCATGCCGATGAATTTGGCTAACTCTGGGAACACGCCCCTCAGATGGCCCCTAGGCTTTGGGGGCCAGGCTGTGGCTACCACTCGTGTAAAGCTGGTTGGCCCAGGCGATAAACAGAGTGAACCTGTCATTCCCCTGGTTACCCGGCCACTGATGGGTTGAAAAAACCAGTTACACAAGGTCCTTCCCATGCCAACCTCATGCTCAGAGTGTAGACAGCTACTTCTGGCATTTCTAAAACCCTGAGATGTGCATGAAGAGATCTCATAATGGCTGAGACCACACAGCTCTTCCCCCACTCATACATCTCTCCCCCAATACATCTCTTCCCCCCATGCATCTCTTCCCCAAACATCTCTTCCCCATATATCTCTTCCCCTATACATCTCTTCCCCCATACATCTCCTCCCCCCTCATACATCTCTCCCCCCCCAATACATCTCTCTCCCCCCATGCATCTCTTCCCCCAAACATCTCTTCCCCCATATATCTCTTCCCCCCATACATCTCTTCCCCCCAAACATCTCTTCCTCCCCTCATACACCTCTTCCCCCTCATACATCTCTTCCCCAAACGTCTCTTCCCCATACATCTCTTCCCCCTATACATCTCTTCCCCCCATACATCTCCTCCCCCTCATACATCTCTCCCCCCCCCATACATCTCTTCCCCCATACATCTCCTGCCCCCATACATCTCTTCCTCCCCTCATACATCTCTCCCCATACATCTCTTCCCCCCATACATCTCTCCCCCATACATCTGTTCCCCCGTCATACATCTCTTCCCCCAAACATCTCTTCCTCCCCTCATACATCTCTTCCCCCACACATCTCTTCCCCCCTCATACATCTCTTCCCCCAAAACATCTCTTCCCCATACATCTCTTCCCCATACATCTCTTCCCCCATACATCTCTTCCCCCTCATACATCTCTTCCCCCCCCCATACATCTCTTCCCCCCATCATACATCTCTTCCCCCCCCCCAAACATCTCTTCCCCCCCCCCCATACATCTCTTCCCCCATACATCTCTTCCCCCTCATACATCTCTTCCCCCTCATACATCTCTCCCCCCCCATGTATCTCTTCCCCCTCATACATCTTCCCCCCCCATACATCTCTTCCCCCTCATACATCTCTTCCCCAGCACTTTCATGTGCATCTTTGACACGTGGGGAGTCAAAGCCTCATATGTCCATCCTCAATGGCCAGTCTAGTCAAGCCCTCGTTGGTGAGACAAATGTCCTGCTGGCCTATCGGTCAACATTGCACAAGACAAGCATTCCTGCCACATCAGCCCCCTAGTTTGTCCTGTACCCAGGGAAATACCTAAACCAAATGCTCTTCAACTTTTAGAGAATATACTGGTATGTGTGTGTTCTGTGACGTGTTTAAGACACAAGGTCTCAGGACGGAACCAGGCACAGCCAGAAGGTTCTGGAACAAAGGCCCTCCCAAAGCAGGCTCTTCTGCAAGCTGGAGCTGGGGGTGGCCGTGGGGGGAGAAGTGCATCCAGCATGTGTGGACTTTACAGCTCCATCAATCAGTGGCTGCTCCAACATGGGAGAAAAGGGGCTTCCTGTGTCCACTGCCTCTGTGCTACAACTCTCAGAGGACACTCCCAGCACAGATGTTTGGACACACTGTACATACTGCGGGGGCTCAGTGCCTTAGACGCCATTGCCAAAGCACAAGAGTGCAGAGCAGCAGTTTTCAATCAAGAAGACAGAGCAAAATCACAGGGGGAACTCTTCAAGCTCCGTTCCTCCCTGGGAACATTTACGGAAGGGGAAGCTATGTTTTGGAAAAGCTTCTATGTGACCAGGCTCTTCTCCCTCACCCTACCTGAAGAGCTATTGACAAATAGGACCTCAGGGCTGCTGGGATGATGGAGGGGACAGTTCCTTAGCACAACCTCTGCCTCCATGCAGGCTTACACATACATGCCAGACTAGACAACATCTGTTTTGTTTTGTTTTTTTTGAGATGGTGTCTTGCTCTGTCACCCAGGCTGGAATGCAGTGGCATGATCTCAGCTCACTGCAACCTCTGCCTCCCAGGTTCAAGCGATTCTTCTGCGTCAGCCTCCCGAATAGCTGGGACTACAGGTGCATGCCACCACGCCTGGCTAATTTTTGTATTTTTAGTAGAGATGGGGTCTCACCATATTGATGAAGCTGGTCTTAAACTCCTGACCTCGTGATCCGCCCACTTCGGCCTCCCAAAGTGCTGGGATTACAGACATGAGACAACATCCTTTCTTAAGGGACAAGACCCTAGCAATTTCCCAGCTAATAGTTCATGGTCCTTGCAGTTTGGAAATTCTTCCTAATGTACAATTTAACTCTTCTTTTCTAGGGCCAGGCCCAGGGCTCACACCTGTAATCCGAGCACTTTGTGAGGCCGAGGAGAGCGAATTACCTAAGATCAGAAGTTCAAGACCAGATTGACCAACATGGTGAAACCCTGTCTCTACTAAAAATACAAAAATTAGCTGGGCGTGGTGGCACATGCCTGTAATCCCAGCTACCTGGGAGGCTGAGGCAGAAGAATCGCTTGAACCCAGGGGGCAGAGGTTGCAGTGAGCCGAGATTGCACCATTGCACTTCTGCCTGGGCAACACAGCGAGACTCTGTCTCAAAAAAAAAAAAAAAAAAAAATCTTCTCTTCTATAAATTGAAACCAGTACCTTAACCTTTTCTTCAGTGGAAATTGTAAACTGGCAATAGCTATCTCTTATACCACAGTATCTGCTGGAAAATGATTCTTATTCTTATTATTATTATTTTGAGACAGAGTCTCGCTCTGTCCCCTAGGCTGGATTGTAGCAGTGCAATCTTGGCTCACTGCAACCTCTGCCTCCCAAGTTCAAGTGATTCTCCTGCCTCAGCCTTGTAGCTGGGATTACAAGTGCACACCACCACGCCCGGCTAATTTTTGTATTTTTAGTAGAGACAGGGTTTCATCATTTTGTCCAGGCTGGTCTTGAACTCCTGACCTCGTGATCTGCTTGCCTCAGCCTCCCAAAGTGCTGGGATTACAGGCATGAGCCACTGCACCCGGCCGATTATTCTTATTATTTAACATCTGGTCAATCTCTTCTCTGGAAAGAGATTTCCTTTCACAGGGTCACTTTCTAAGTCAATAGGAAAATCCTGGATTATTCTTGTCATTACTGCTTCTTTTCTGACTTTTTTTTCAGAGTGGCTACTTTTCACATATTTTCAGCAACTCTAAGTTTCTCTAATTTTTCCCTTTTATAAAGGCCAGGCTCTTAGAGGAGAAAAGTCTCATTACCAATTTGCCAAATGCCTTCTACACACTCAACAATTACTCAGTGAGAGATGAGCCAGAACTATCTCTACAGGCGCTAACTTGAGAAACATGTGGGCGCCATCCTGCCATGCACCCGAGTGAATCACAGAGCTCTGTGCAGTCTTCTCTATATTACCGTGGGGGTTCACTGTGCGACGTCTCACCAAATCCACCCTTGTCTGGGGTGTCATATACCATCATATCAGCGCTGCACATGCTGAATCACAAAGGCTCATCCTCCTTCTCCTCTAATGCACTTCCCAGGTCAAAATAACACATGAAGTGATCTGCTTAATGCAATTTCCTATTTTAAGCCTCGTGTCTCCATGCATTATCACTTCGAGGCACGTTCTAGTGGCCCAGAACAATAAGTGTCCCGGCTGGGAATATATCCGCATTCCACAGAGTTAGCAAGTCAGAAGAGCCACTCACCACAGGACAAAAGCAAGTCTACATGCGACCACCTGTCTTCCCAGACAAGGATAGCCGAGGATTTTCTCAGATGGTGCAGATTACATAAAGCATGGCTGGTTGTGCCTTCTGAAGTGAAGCACTCCCACCGTGGCAAGCTCAGGCGCCAAGGGCAGAATTAGGAGGTCACAGTGCAACAGCAGCAGACTTGGTTACTTCCGTGCTTTATTACTATTCAGGAGGCTCGGGAAGTTGAAGCATCACTGTGTAATGAGGAGGGGTGGATGGGTGAAGGAGACCCACCTGCGCCCTGGCCGTCTTCACAGCCTGTTCACACACACAGATCATGCTGCTTTGAACTGGCTGGAGCCAATTCAGCCATTCAAGGCTGTCAGGGTCTTCGCAGGAAATAGTGGGAAACTGAGATTATGGGTGAGTAGGCACTATGTCCCCTCCCCAGCAATAAGTCACTAGGAAGGTGAATCTCAGACTGAATTCTACCACACATACAAAGCTATCAGCAAGCTGGCCAAACATACAACCTGTACTGTGTGCCCAAGTTCCTGCCCTACAGTAATTCAGACATCCCGACAGCCACCTTGCATGAAAGGTTCACTGGGAGGCAAACACCGCAATGCCCTGAGAGCAGGATCTGCTGCCTTTATGTTACATCAGCACACCCATCTGCCATTAACTGAGGCTGCTGGATTCCAGACCTCAGCCATTAGTCCCAAATTCTGAGACTGCTGGGCTTACAGGCACCTGCCACCACACCCGGCCAGATTTTTTTTTTTTTTTTTTTGAGACAGAGTTTTGCTCTTGTTGCCCAGGCTGGAGTACAGTGGCGTAATCTCAGCTCACCGCAACCTCCGCCTCCCAGGTTCAAGCAATTCTCCTGCTTTATCCTC
This sequence comes from Ateles fusciceps, assembly GCA_036589455.1. Lineage (NCBI taxonomy): Eukaryota > Metazoa > Chordata > Mammalia > Primates > Atelidae > Ateles > Ateles fusciceps. The sequence continues at coordinate 6,422,204 of JAZHEH010002229.1, forward strand.
CCAAGTAGCTGGGGTCACAGGCATACAGCACCACACCTGATTAATTTTGTATTTTCAGTAGAGACAGGGTTTCTCCATGTTAGTCAGGCTGATCTGAAACTCCCGATCTCAGGTGATCCGCCTGCCTTGGCCTCCCAAAGTGCTGGGATTACAGGCATGAGCCACCGAGCCTGGCCCTGCTTGCCAGATTCTTATACTGGTCAAGCAAGGAAGCTGTCTGTTTTTTCTGGCTGTCCGTTTTCTGGCCAGCTGTATGTGAGCACACTACTCATCCCACCAGGGAATCTTACTTCTAGCATTCCTCAGGCTCATTAGTGAGCCCTCTCACTAACTGCAGACTTAGGTAGCACTGCTTGACATGCTTGATGTTCTTGCCCTTCGTAGTAGATTAAAATTCAGTAACAAACACATAAATATCAAGCTGCCTACGTGAAAGTATTTGAACTTGTTATAAATAATAAAATAACTGCAATTAGAAAACGGACTAATACAAATGCTTGAGTCAGAGGCCTGTGTTCAAATACTATTTGTCATGACTCACTTTAATGAGCCTCAGTTTTCTCATCTACAAGAAAAGAACGTTCAGAGGCCGAGGCAAATGGATTGCTTGAGCCCAGGAGTTTGGGCAACCGGCCTGGGCCACATGGCAAAACTCCATCTGTACAAAAAATACAAAATTAGCCAGGCATGGTGGGACACCTGTAGTCCCAGTTACTTGGGAGGCTGAGGTGGGAGAATCACCTGAGCTCAGGAGGTTAAGGCTGCAGTGAGCCAAGATCATGCCACTGCACTTCAGCAGCAACAGAGTGAGACCCTGTCTCAAAAACAATAGAAATAAAATAAATAGATGAATAGAAGAATCAAACTCACACTCAGTAGGATGGCCTCTGTTTTTTTTTTTTTTTTCTGGAGATGGAGTCTTACTCTGTCACCCAGGCTGGAGTAATTACAGTGGCGTAATCTCGACTCACTACAATCTCCACCTCCCAGGCTCAAGCAATTCTCCTGTCTCAGCCTCTCGAGTAGCTGGGATTACAGGCACCTGCCACCACATCTGGCTAATTTTTGTATTTTAGTAGAGATGGGGTTTCACCATGTTGGCCAGGCTGGTCTCAAACTCCTGACCTCAAATTATTTGTCTGCCTTGGCCTCCCAAAGTGCTGGGATTACAAGCATGAGCCACTGTGCCTGGCCCCCTATTTCAAAAAAAAAACAAAACAGAAAACAAGTATTTTCAAGGATACGGTGAAATTGAAACGCTTGTGCAACTGTAGGTGGAAATATAAAATGGTGCAGTCACTATGAAAAACACTATGGTAGTTCCTCAAAAAATTAAAGATAGAAAGGCCAGGCACAGCAGCTCATGCCTGTAATCCCAGAACTTTGGGAGGCCGAGGTGGGCGGATCACCTGAGGTCAGGAGTTCAAGACCAGCCTGGCCAATATGGTGAAGCCCTGTCTCTACTAAAAATTTAAAAATTAGGCGTGGTAGTGAGCACCTGACATCCCAGCTACTCAGGAGACTGAGGCAGGAGGATCACTTGAGCCCAGGAGGCAGAGGCCGCAGTGAGCCAAGATCACACCACTGCACTCCAGCCTGGGCGAAGCAAGACTCCGTCTCACACACACGAAAATTAAAGCTAGAATTACCATATGACTCAGCATGCCACTTTTGAATATATACCCAAAAGAACGGAAAGCAGGAACTTCAACAGATATTTTCACACCCATGTTCATAACAGCATTATTTGCAATAGCCAAGAGGTGGAAGCAACCCATATGTCCACTGATGGATGCATAAACAAAATGTGATATGTACATGTAATGGAATATTATTTCAGCTTAAAAAGGAAAAAAGTTCTGACACATATGACAACATAGGTGAGGCTTGTGGACATTACGCTACGTGAAATAAGCCAGTCACCAAAGAACAAATACAATATGATTCCACATATGCAATGGTTAGAATAGTCAAATGCATAGAGACAGGAAGTGGAATGGTGGTTCCCAAGGACTGACAGAAGCAAGAAATGGAATTTGTTGTTTAATGGGTACAGAATTTGTTTTGCAAGATGGAGAGTTCTGGAGACGGGCGGTGGTGATAGTTATACAATAAAATGAATGCTTGTAATGCCACCGACCTGTACACTAAAAAAGTGTTAAAATGGTAAACTTTATGTTCTGTTTATTTTACCACAATCAAACAATTAAAAAAAAAAAATGGAACAGGCCAGGCGCGGTGGCTCATGCCTGTAATCCCAGTACTTTGGGAGGCCAAGGTGGGCTGATCACCAGGTCAGGAGATCGAGACCATTCTGGCCAACATGGTGAAACCCCGTCTCTTCTAAAATACAGAAAATTAGCCAGGCATGGTGGTGTGTGCCTGTAGTCCCAGCTACTCAGGAGGCTGAGGCAGGGGAATTGCTTGAATCTGGGAGGCAGAGATTGCAGTGATCCGCGATCGCACCACCGCGCTCCAACCTGGCGACAGGCACTTCAACCTCCGTCTCAAAAAAAAAAAAGAACAAAAAATCCATCTCATTAGGGTTGTTGGGAGAATTAAATGAGATGGTGTTTATGAAGCACTTACTTCAAAAGTGCCGGGGTAAATTATAGCTATCCTTATATTACTGATGTTATCATTAACAGCTCTGACTTACAATTCCCTTTAAACCTGTGCATTCTTAAGATGGAGTTGGGTGTGGCCTTAGGAATTCTACTCTGCTGCTTAGATCAGATGGAAGAACCGGCCAGTACTCCCGAGTTTACCTAGGGGAACAGTGAATGTGCAGCATAAACGAGTCAGGCCTGGCATGTCCACCAGTATTTTTCTCATCCGTGCTTCCTGGCTGCACCCAGTTCTCTAATTTACAGAATCTGGATGCCTCCTCCCAGATTTCCCAGCCCCCACAGTCAGAATCAAAGACCGTACCATAGCAGGTCCGCCCCGTCTCCTCGGAAGCCGATGGAGCACTCACAGGTGAACTGTGTCCTGGGACCAGGGCGACACGCTGCGTTGGTGTCACACCCGTGAGTGCCGATGTAGCAGGGATTCTGAAGAGCATCGGGGGGAGCCTTCTGTGAGGGCAGAGACATTGGAACCAAGTGAGTCTTCAGGAGCTCTTGCAGGTTTCCTCCTTCCATAGAAAGTCAACCACAACTGGTGACCAAGAGAGTGATCACAGAGGAGCAGAGTGGAATGGGACATCAGCCAATTCCTGTGTTGCCCTGAGGCAGGACCAGCAAACTATGCTCCTCTGGCCCCCTCCCTGTTTTTATAAAGTTTTATTAGCAACCAGCCATGTCCATTTGTTTATGTATGATCTATGGCTGCATTTGTGCTATCATGGCAGAGCTGACGTGTCATGATAGAGACTGTATAGCCAGCAAAACCTAAAATATCTGCTATCTGGCCCTTCACCAAAAATGCACTGACTCTTGATGCCTGCAGCCACAGCTGTTATAGGAGGGAGAATGTCTACCTTCTTTGTGCTTTACAAAGTTAAAGTGAGGCCAGGCACGGTGGCTCACGCCTGTAATCCAGGCACTTTGGAGGCTAAGGCGGGCAGATCACCTGAGGTCGGGAGTTCAAGACCAGCCTGACCAACATGGTGAAACCCCATCCTTATAAAAAAAAAAAAAGAAAAAAAAAACAAAAAAACAGTTAAAGTGAGGACAAATTGATTAGCTGGAGAAATGATTTGGATATGGAGGAAGAATCAAAGACAACTGAAAAAATGGGGGAAAACTACTTTGCGAGGTTGAGACAGGCAAATCACCTGAGGTCAGGAATTCGAGACAGCCTGGCCAACATGGTGACACCCTGTCTCTAGTAAAAATACAAAAAATTCGCCAGGCCTGGTGGTGGGCACCTGTAATCCCAGCTACTCAGGAAGGTGAGGCAGAAGAATCGCTTGAACCTGGGAGGCAGAGGTTGTCTGTGAGCCAAGATCACACCCCTGCACTCCAGTCTGGATGACAAGAGCGAAACTCCGTCTCAAAAAAAAAAAAAAAAAAAAAGGGAAAGACTTTAAGGCCCAGACCAGACCGAATTATACAGGACCCCTGATGTGGGAAGAAAGTTGCCCAGGTGCCATGGCAAGAGACTGAAGGCACAATCCGTCCCAGCATAATAAATAACGGATTACTTAGTTATAGCAATGATACCAAATAGATTTACTGATTACTTAGTTATACATATGACACCAAACAGATATTAGGTTTAATCTCATAATCAGTTATATCATCAATCTTATTACGTTATTATTCTCTCTTAATCTTTGCTCCCGTGTAGGAACATCTTAGTCTTATAGTACAGACATAATCGGGTGAAATAAAATTCGGAACTGAAGGGACATTGTGAGAAGTGATGAAGAGGCGAGAGTAAATGCCTTGCGGTAACGCCAGCGTCTGGTGAGGCGCCTGTTGCTTAGCAGGCCGTGAGGGGGAGTTTCCCCCTTCACTGGAAAGTTCAGAGAAAACTCTGCTCTGTCCAGCTCTGGAGGAAGGTTTGACACTAGCCAGGTGGGCCCGCAGACATCCAGGGGCTTAAACACCTCTCGGTGGTGCTGTGCTCTGATGGTCACCATCCTTGTCCACTTTCATGTTCCACTTTCCCCACCCGATACTGCCTTGTAAATTTTTAGAAGCTGTGAGAAGAACAGAGGAATTCTAAAAGCCTTTGATCTCTCTGATAAGTGCATAGAAAGATACCGAGGACGACGTATGCGCCTCCCTCCTTGCAGCGGCTACCTGAGAGGGAGGGGGCCCTCTGTACTATACCCATGTGACCCCCCTGAACTGTGCCCACATGGCCCCCCATATTGTAAGGATGTGATGTGCTTGACCCCTACCAATCATGTCAGATGAGTCACTCTCCTGACCCTGCCCCCCTGCCTTGTCATACAATAAACAACAGTGTGTCCAGGCACTCCAGGCCACTGCTGGACTCTGCCCCTTGGTGGCAGTGGTCCCCCAGGCCCAGCTGAATTCTTCTCTTATCTCTGTGTCCTTGAGTCTTTCTTTTTTAGATCTATGGTCTTTGCACACAAAAGAACATCCACTAGACCCTGCGGGGCTGGACTCAGTACCCTGAGGCTTAAAGATATGGACAAATGTGAAGTCTGACATTGGTTCTGTCACAAAAGCTCCCTTCAGCTCCTTCCTGACAGCCAGGAACGCCCACAGACCAGACCACAGCCCCAGTGATGTGCAGTCACAGGGTGAGAGTTTGTTTTAGGCTCCCTGCCTGATTTTATTTAATTTCCTCAGGCACTCACTAACCACACAATTTCTTTTTCTTTTCTGTTCTTTCTTAGTTTTTTTTTTTTTTTTTTTTTTGAGAGTCTGGCTCCGTAGCCAGGCACCAAGCTGGAGTGCAGTGGTGCGATCTCGGCTCACTGCAACCTCTGCCTCCTGGGTTCAAGCAATTCTCCTGCCTCAGCCTCCCGAGTAGCTGGGACTACAGGCAAGCGCCACCACGCCCAGCTAATTTCTGTATTTTTAGTAGAGATGGGATTTCACCATGTTGGCCAGGATGGTCTCGATCTCTTGACCTCGTGATCCGCCCACCTCGGCCTCCCACAGTGCTGGGATTACAGGTGTAAGCCACCGAACCCAGCCTCTTTTCTTTCTTTCTTTCTTTTTTTTTTTTTTTGAGGCAGAGTCTTGCTCTGTCACCCAGGCTGAAGTGCAGTGATGTGATCTTGGCTCACTGCAACCTCTGCCTCCCGGGTTCAACCAATTTTCCTGCCTCAGCCTCCCTGAGTAGTTGGGATTACAGCCACACACCACCACACCTGGCTAATTTTTGTGTTTTTAGTAGAGACATGGTTTCTCCATGTTGGCTAGGCTGGTCTTGAACTCCTGGCCTCAGGTGATCCGCCCATGTTGGCCTCCCAAAGTACTGCGATTACAGGGTCAGCCACTATGCTCGGCCCTATAGTTTCTTTTTGCCAGAGCACTGGGCCTACAATTTCTTTTTTTTTTTTTTTTAAGCCAGAGTCTCACTCTGTTACCCAGGCTGGAGTGCAGTGGCGAGATCTGAGCTCACTGCAACCTCTGCCTCCTGGGTTCAAGTGATTATCCTGCCTCAGCCTACCGAGCAGCTGGGATTACAGGCATGTGCCAACATGTCTGGCTAATTTCTATGATTTTAGCAGAGAGGGGGGTTTCACCATGTTGGCCAGGCTGGTCTGAAACTCCTGACCTCAGGTAATCCACCCACCCTGGCTTCTCAAAGTGCTGGGATTACAGGTATGAGCCACTGCGCCTGGCCTACAATTTCTTTCAAGGTTGACTATTAAAGGGTTTTTAAAGTCCTGCCAACGCCAGCAGAAGCCTTAAGATGGTCCACTCTGTAAGGTACCCAACAGGTTAGCATTCTGCACTCTACTCTGTACAGGATCATGGATAGGCCTTCGGTTAGAAGAACAGACAGGTGGTTTTTCCAAGAATCACAAATAACAAGACATTCTTTGTTTCCTGCTAGAAGATATTTTAGCATAATTTTCTTCTATAGACGAAGAGTAAGAGACCAAAAACCATGTCAAAGAGTGGGGTTTAAAAATGCAGGAGCACCATGGCCAGCATGAGCTGCGTCCCCTTACCCCTCACAGGCCCGATGGAATTGCTGAGAGCATAGCGCAAGATCCTCTCCTCCTGGTTGTACAGGACAAACACGCTGTCCACCGAGAGCTGCTGGGTGCCGGGCAAGGCTCGCCGGGGAGTCATCGTGGACGCATTCCTGGAAGGTGATGGTCTGGCGCCACTGGTAAGTGTAGATGCGTGAAGGAGTTGCCCCGTCTCGCTCGGGCTCAGTCACCGTGTACTCCCGGGTGGAGGAGGAAGTGATCACTGCAGAGTGGAAAGGATGGAGGGGGACAAGGCAGGGAGACAAAGGGGAGACGGTTAAGGATGGAAGAAGCTGAATCAAGGGCTTTAAAAGAACCTCGGCATTCCCAGCCCATAAGGCTACCAGAGGACCAATCAGACAGAACAGCTTAAATCAGACAATCTGTTTGTACTGGGGCTCATTCTATGAAATACCTGGATTTCCCATTGGTATTATTTGCATTGTTAATATTTGCCGCTTTTCTCATCAAGTGGTTCTCTGTAAGTTCTGAAGACTCCCAGAACTAGAGATGAAGGTCCAGTGGAGAGAACACACACTTGGAAATAGACACCCTGAATTCATACCTAGTACCACTCACAAGCTGTGTGGCCACTGGCTGATTACTCATCTTTGGTCTCGGTTTCTTATACAAAACAGGTCACGATGAGGAACAGACCAGGTAACATATGTACAATTTCTGGAATCAAGCAGACTAATCGTCAGATAAATTTACTGAGTGAGCATTTACTCTGTCACAACTTGCCAACTGCTTTATATAGGTTATCTCAATTAGGATTCAGTAAATGGTGATTTCTTTTTTTTTTTTTTTTTGAGACAGAGTCTCACTTTGCTGCCCAGTCTGGAGTGCAATGGCATGATCTCAGCTTACTACAACCTCCACCCCCTGGGTTCAAGCGCTGCCCCCTGGGTTCAAGCAATTCTCCCACCTCAACCTCACTAGTAGCTGGGACTACAGGCGTGCGCCATCACGCCCAGTTTTTTTTTTTTTTTTTTTTTTTTTGTATTTTTAGTAGTAAAGACGGGGTTTTACCATATTGGCCAGGCTGGTCTTGAACTCCTGACCTCAAGTGGTCCGCCTGCCTCAGCCTTCCAACGTGCTGGGATTACAGGTGTGAGCCACCGTGCCTGGCCAATAAATGTGATTTCTACATACCGCTCTAGACTAAGCCGTTCTGCAATACTAAAAAAATGAGATATTAAATGAGTTTTAGTAGCCAAGTTTGGAAAAATTACCAAAGCACCATGAGCAAGCCTGAACAGAGGAGAGGAGAGACAACCCTCCCCCATTCACAAGAGAGCCTGCTGTTGCCCATACGACAAAACCCTCAACTTCCTGTATTTTTAAAAAAAGAATAAAAGACTCTTTATCTTTTTGTGCTCTGTTGCAGTTTGCTCCATAATAGAAGCATAAAAGCCAGAGGATAAGTAAAAGATCAGTGTAAGCTGCCTCTGTCCAGCTCCCACGTGCCAGAAAGGCCATTCAGCTGCAAGCCGATTGCGACTGTGGTCCTACTGCTCATTCCTCTTCATCTTCACTGGCTCCCAGCTCCCCCACAAGGAGAACTCAGCCAAGGCACAAAGCCCCAGTAATTGGTGCAACCTTTCCGAACAGCAATTTAATGAGAGCCTTTAAAAAGGTGGCCAGGTGTAGTGGCTCATGCCTGTAATCCCTGCACTTTGGGAGGCTGAGGCAGGTGGATCACTTGAGATCAGGAGTTTGAGACCAGCCTGCCCACCATGGGGAAAACTCATCTCTATCAAAAATACAAAAAATTAGCCGTTGGCCGGGTGTGGTGGCTCACACCTGTAATCCAAGCACTTTGGAGGCCAAGGCGGGCGGATCACTTGAGGTCGGGAGTTCAAGACCAGCCTGACCAACATGGTGAAACCCCGTCTTTAAAAAAAAAAAAAAAAAAAAAATTAGCCGTGTGTGGTGGTGTGTGCCTGTAATCCCAGCTACTTGGGAGGCTGAGACAGGAGAATCACTTGAACCCAGGAGGCGGAGGTTGCAGTGAGCTGAGATTACACCACTGTACTGCAGCCTGGGGGACAGAACAAGACTCTGTCTCAAAACAACAACAACCAAAAAAACAAAAAACCACAGGGGTTCTTAACCTGGAATGCAATGATCCCCATAGGAGTTCATGTTCATGAATATTATTCAATGGGTCTCTACATGAGCGAGACATCATCTCAAAAATAAAATAAATTAAAAAAATAAAAACTCAATGCTTCTATTTCTAGGAACTGAGTCCTAGAAAAGAATCAGAAATTTGGCCAAGATTTATGATTAAGATGATCACTTCAGCTTACAATGAGAGGGGAAACTGGAAACAACGCAAGCTTTAGAAAAGAGAAGAATGGTTTGAATTAATAGCCGTCCAGTAGAATTATACAGAGTCCTTAAAAAATGTTTTCTTTTTTTTTTTTTTCCTGAGACGGAGTCTCGCTCTGTCGCCCAGGCTGAAGGGCAGTGGCGCAATCTCGGCTCACTACAACCTCTGCCTCCCAGGTTCAAGCAATTCTCCTGCCTCAGCCTCCCAAGTAGCTGGGATTACAGGTGCACACTGCCATGCCCAGCTAATTTTTGTGTACTTTAGTAAAGATGGGGTTTCATCATGTTGCCCAGGCTGGTCTCGAACTCCTGCGCTCAGGCAATTCACCCACTTCAGCCTCCCCAAGTGCCAGGATTATAGGCGTGAGCCACCTCGCCGGCCTAGACAGTGTTTTCAAAGACTGCTTAATCAAACTATTAAACATTCATGATTTGAGCTAACTGAAAAGGTGAAGCTATAACAATGTGGTATGATTGCAATTTTATTTAAATAAAAACTATAACCCTAGGTAACATGGCGAAACCCCATCTGTACAAAAATTTAAAAATTAGCCAGGCATGAGGGTGTGCCTGTAGTCCCGGCTACTCAAGAGACTGAGGTGGGAGGATCGCTTGAGCCCAGGAGCTGAGGCTGCAGTGAGCCGAGACTGCACCACTGCACTCCAGCTTGGGCCACAGAGCAAGACTTGTCTCAAAACAAAAAAAACAAAAATACTATACATATCACTGTGTATCCATGTTAAATTTCCCAGTTTTGATAACTACTGTGTCCTTGTAAAAGAATGTCCTTGTTCTTAGGAAAAACACATGAAGTATTTAAAGAATGAACTATCATGATATATACAACTTATTCTCAAATGGTCAGAATATATATAGAGAGAGAAAGAGAGAGAAAATGGTAAAGTAAATGTGGCAAAATGTTAACAATTGGTGAAGCTAGATAAATAATATGTGAAAATTTTTATGCTATTTTCAATTTTCATGTAAGTTTGAAATTATTTAAACCCAGGCACCAAATGGAGAATAAGTGTAGTTTTTAAAAGTAAATATAGATGTGGCCAGGTACAGTGGTGCACGCCTGTAATACCAGCACTTAGGGAGGCTGAGGCAGGCAGATCACTTGAGGTCAGGAGTTCCAGACCAGCCTGGCCAACATAGTGAAACCCCATCCCTACTAAAAATACAAAAATTAGCCAGGTGTGGTAGCAGGCATCTGTAGTCCCACCTACTCGGGAGGCTGAGGCAGGAGGATTGCTTGAGCCCAGGAGGCGGAGGTAGTAGTGAGCTGATAAAACAAAACAAAACAAAAAGTACATATAGGTGTATAACAAAATTATAAAATTATATTAATCATATTATCTCGAAATTGTATGCTGGGATATTTGATATACACGTAAATAGATAGATGCTGGAGAAAACGCTGAGAGGAAATACACTTAAATGTCATAATAATTGTGTCCAGGTTTTACAATTCTAAGTTATGCATATTGTCTTTTTTGCACAAAATTCTCTACAAGGAGTGTGTCCTATGTCTGTAAGTGGAGGGGAAGGTGACGGTAAGCAGCTAAGGCCCAGTGTATTTCCCTCTCCAGATTCCAGAGACAGCCCCAGCTCACGGCTGCACAGTGGGTCAGGAGCATGAGGCTGGTGGCTGGTCCAGGGCTGGCCCTGGGACACGGTGGGGGCTCACCTGAGCTGGAGTAGTGGTACAGCTCCGTGTAGGGCTCAATGTGCACGGAGGAGCCGAACGGGATCTGCGGCACACGGCCCTCCAGCTCCGTGTCGATGGTGAGGTGCCCATGCTCGTCAATGCCGCTGAACCGCTGCTTAATGACCAGCTTGCCCGGGTGCCCCACGAAGGTCACCTCAGCCTGGCGAGTGAACTCGCCCCCTGAAAAACAAGACGAGACTGTCACTTTGCCATCTGGGGGAGTGTGCTCTTCTGTCTGCCTCAGGTCACAGTGTGGAGGGGGGTTGGTGTGAATGCTTCTGCAGGTGCTTTAGTTTGGCTGGTAGACCACGGAGCTGGTGACAACGAGAGAGCTCAGCCATCCCTGTGGCCCAGCTGAGCCACGCCCAGAGGAGAGAAGAGGCTTCCCTGACACAACCCAGCATCTGAGATGGGTTGGCTCAAGGGTTGTTGTGGAAATAGCGGAGGACGGGAGTTTGACTCCCAGCGGTGCTAGGTTCTGTCTGGGTAAACTTAGGGAGGCTACTTAACTCCTCTGGGCCTCCATTTCCTGATGATTAAAAAAAGAATATGTTGTAAAGGATACAATGTATGTTCTGCAAATTGTCAAGTGCTCCACAATGCCGGTTACAGTGATAATTATTGAAACAGGAGCGCCCATGGTTCATTACTACGTAAGAGTGGAGGTCAGTGTTCTCAAAGACAATGGGGACCTGGCTGTTCCCCACAAAGATCCTTCCTTTCACCTTGCCATTGAAAAAAGTCCTGGTCAGATGGGTGAGTTGCTCAGGGCAAACCATTCCCAGTACGGAAAACCACCCTAGGATCACATGCTACCATGATGGCTCAGGAACTTCTCTTGGTCTGTGCAAGACAGCAGCCCCAGACAGGCAGGAAAAGTACTTCTCCCTTTTCCACAGTGGCCTGCCCCATGATAGCAGGGGTTGACAAACTACAGCCTCAGGGCTAAATCTTGCCAGCTGCTTATTTTTGTACAACGCTTGAGCTAAAAAAAGGTTTTTACTTTTTTTTTTTTTTGAAACGGAGTCTCACTGTCACCTAGGCTGCAGTGCAGTGGCATAATCTTGGCTCACTGCAACCTCTGCCTTCTGGGTTCAAGCAATTCTCTGCCTCAGCCTCCTGAGTATCTGGGATTACACGCACATGCTACCATGCCCGGCTAATTTTCTTTTGTATTTTTAGTAAAGACATGGTTTCACCATTTCGGCCAGGCTGGTCTCAAACTCCCAACCTTGTGATCCACCTGCCTCAGCCTTCCAACGTGCTGGGATTACAGGTGTGAGCCACTGTGCCTAGTCAATGGTCTTTACATTTTTTTAATGGTTAAAAAAAAAAATCAAAAGAAGAACAGCATTTCATAGTATGTGAAAATTATATAAAATTTAAATTTCAGTGCCCATTCAAAAGTTGTATTGGAACACAGCCATGCTCATTCATTTATATATTGCCTGTGGTTGCTTTTCACTCTACAATGACAGTTGAGCCGTTGCAACAGAGACCATATGGCCTAAAATATTTAGGCGTAGCTTAAAGTATTTACTATTAAGCCCTCTGCAGAAAAAGTTAGACAACCCCAGCTTTATAGTTAAACAAGTCCCAGGCAAATATCTCACTGATAACACAGGACCAGGAGAAATTCAGAAGGATCACTGTAGTAGCAGAGATGTGCTGTTGTAGGGAATTTGCAAAGACTCCCTCTCCCTCAGCCCTGCTGAAGTCCATGTATATTACAAAATATCACCAATAGAAACTAACTCATTAAAAAATACCACGTGTGAAAAGCTGTGCAGGGAAGGAGTGGGGTCTGTGAGTTTTACTGCACTCAATTATAAAGTAGCAAATCTTTTGAGCAGGTTTACTCCTTTTTTTTTTTTTTTTTTTGAGATGGAGTCTCACTCTGTTGCCCAGGCTGGAGTGCAATGGCATGATCTTGGCTCACTGCAAGCTCCACTTCCTGGGTTCAACCAATTCTCCTACCTCAGCCTCCCAGATAGGTGGGACTACAGGTGCCTGCCACCGCGCCCAGCTAATTTTTTGTATTTTTAGTAGAGAAGGGGTTTCCCTGTGTTGGCCAGGATGATCTCAATCTTCTGACCTCATGATCTGCCCTCCTTGGCCTCCCAAAGTGCTAGGATTACAGGCGTGAGCCACCGCGCCCGGCCTCACTCCCTTTCTAATACATAGCCTCTCCTTTCTTAAGATGGCCACACTTTACGTATTTATATGCCATAACTTTTGGAGGGGTTACAAGCGTGGAGCCTGGATGGAGACCCGGCTTCCAGCAGTGTTTCCTCTAATAAAGCCTTGGCTAAGACTCAAGGTGGGCTGAGGCAATGGGGGAGAAGGCAGGTCTAGGTTGTCAGAGGCAGTGGCTAGGTACCTGTGCCCCAGCACAACAAGCTCCACGTCCTGGAAGTGACCAGCGATGAAGGACACAGACTCCTCCAACCCAGCTGTTCCCGGGAATGGGTCTCCAGCACTCAAAGGTTGGGCTTGTCTCGGCAGAGCAAGGGAAAGGCCACCACAACACCAAGGAAACATCCTTCAAGCCATCTGCCCACATGTCCAATAACGACTGAACCTTTCTCAATAGGGCATAGTCTCTAAAAAACTCCAAAGATGTTCAGGTTTCCTAAGACTTCTGAGGATTATGTTGATGCAGCTTAATTAACCAGCTAGAAATGACAAGTTCCTTCTCTCTGAGCAGATACTGAGGAAATGTCAAAGATCAATTTCAGGTTGGTTTGGAATTCAGAGGCAGACTTGATAGAATGAGGCAAACTGTGAGCCCCGCCGTTTTGGCTGTGAGGTTCTATGAGCTGATATTACATATTCTGCCAGAAACGCCTAAATCTCCACCACGAGACTGCTCCTCAATCAAAACCCAAATCTAGGCAGTCTCAGTTACTATATACTAATGATAATATTACATGTTCATTTCACCTCATCATCTTATTTCCAGGACAGAACTACAGGATGTCCTGTCTTCTGACAAAAGGAGCAACAGCATGCTCCTCACTAAGTTGTCTGCAGACTCAGACTTCTCTTTCCATTCATTCCCAGGCCTCCCCCTAGGCACCACTGTGTGACCCACTGATTTTCATGTTGGATGTAAATTACCGGTGATGCTGAACCCATTCTTGAATCCGTCCTGCTCCACTGCAAACATCCATCCAATGATGCCTCCAACTGGGGCCAGTGGAAGCAGAGAATATCCAAGGGTCTCGGGAATGGTGCTGATGGCCGTGTAGGAGCGCCCATGGTTCATTACTACGTAAGAGTGGAGGTCGGTGTTCTCGAAGACAATGGGGACCTGGCTGTTCCCCACAAAGATCCTTCCTTTCACCTTGCCATTGACTCGCTGTGGGGAACCTGAGCAAGAAAACAAAGAAAGAATGTAGAGATCACTTCCAAGCCAGCCTTTCAAACAAGAGTAACATGTAGGGCCTGTACCTATTGAAGAAAGCAAAGAATCAAAATAGCACTGGCATACATGGCTTTGGGTAAGCAAAAGTAGTTGTTCTTCCTGAGAGTACCCACAACTGCATGCTGTGAGCCTTCAAAATTCCAATGCCCCTGCCTCTCTTCCCTGTGACTGAAAATGGATAGCACAAAAGGTGGCTCCATGGATAGCCATTGAGGAACTGCAGTAGCAAAAAATTTAATTTCAGAAGAATATCAGGGGTGATCTAGAACTAAGGGGACCATAGAATTTATCATATCTGACAGTAAAAGGAGGCCAGGCATGGTGGCTCACGCCTGTAATCCTAGAGCTTTGGGAGACCGAGGTGGGTGGATCACCTGAGATCAGGAGTTCAAGACCAGCCTGACCAACGTGGTGACACCCCACCTCTGCTAAAAATAAAAAAAAATTAGCTGGGCATGATGGCAGGTGTCTATAATCCCAGATACTCTGGAGGCTGGGGTGGGAGAACTGCTTGAATGTGGAAGGCTGAGGTTGCAGTGAGCCAAGATCGCACCATTACACTCCAGCCTGGGCAACAGAGCGAGACTTCATCTCAAAAAAATAAAAAGGCAGGAGAGAGAGAGTAAAAGGAGCAGAACTGCTTATTTCATTGGGACACCAAGGCTAACCTGAATGGCCCTGGAAGTCTAGACATTTGCCTGCATGATCTGCCACACACTTTAATAAACACTGGGCTTACATACAGTCTCACACCCAGCGTTAGGACTGACAGTCTGCATCTCGGAGCCTTGGCCAGCACAGGCCACACACACATGCACAAAGTGCACCGCCCAGGCCACACAGGAATGCCCTCTGAGCCAGAGCCAGCAGGGCGCTCCTGGTCCTGAGTGTTCCATGTTGACAATTGGGACCAATGGGATCGCAACCTACTAAGACAAATTTAAAAGCTTCCTTAATGCATTGACAGTAAATTGATCTGGGATGACATTTTTGCTTAAAAAATTACATTCATAATAAATGTCTGCATATGCCTGGGGGAAAACTGCTAACTGGTTAACAGGTCAAACATGGTGAATGTTCATTTTCTATAAATTTGGATAATGTTTGAGTATTTATCATGTGCATATATTTATTATTGTTTAAACAAGGAAAAAAATGATAACCAGAGAAATTAAGTTGCTCTTTGTTGTATTCGAACAAGAAAATTGAAGGTTACTGTATGACCCAGCAATTCTAATTCCTAGGTATACGGCCAAGAGAAAGGAACACATCTGTCCACACAATGTGTACACAAATGTTCTTAGCAGCATTATTCATCAGAGCCAAAAGGGAAACAACCCCAATGTCCATTAACTGATGAACAAAACATGGTACATCCATCCATTAGGGTATTATTTGGCTAGAAAAAGGCATGAGGCTGGGTGCGGTGGCTCACACCTGTAATCTCAGCACTTTGGGAGGCCAAGGTGGGTGGACCATCTGAGGTCAGGAGTTCGAGACCAGCCTGGCCAACATGATGAAATCCGGTCTCCACTAAAATTAAAAAAATTAGCTGGGTGTGGTGACAGGCGCCTGTAATCCCAGCTACTCAGGAGGCTGAGGCAGGAGAACCGCTTGAACCCAGCAGGCAGAGGTTGCAGTGAGCTGAGACCGTGCCACTGCACTCCAGCCTGGGCAACAAGAGTGAAACGCTGTCCCAAAATAAATAAATTCAAGACTGGCTGCTAATGGATACAGTGTTTTTGGGGGGTGATTAAAATGTTCTAGAATTAGAGATAACAGTTGGACAACTTTGTGAATATTAAAACCCACCAAATTGTATACTTTAAAAAGTATGTGAATCATAGCTCAGAAAAACAAAAACTGAAGGAAGGGGGAAAGCAAAGGTCATGTTGCATTATTCAGGTTTGATGTGGCATTTCTTTCAGTTACTGATGGTACGTATCTTCTCTCTGTTCCTAGATTATGATAATCATAGGATCAGGACTTTCACACCCAACCCCTCACAGGTTCTCTTTACGAAGGGTTTTCTCTTTATGCAGGGTTTTCTTTTAGTAGTCAGTTCTCAGTGAATGTTGTTGAAAAGCCTAGGCAGGGGCTGGCAACTGGGGGGTCAGCTGCGTTCTGATGACCTTTCGCTGCGTTCCATATGCCCAAACTGCTCAACAGCTTCTCTGATCAGCCAGGGCATATCTGACACAGAGTCATTCTGCACACATGTTGTGTCATTTCACTGGGGAATGCTGTGAAGTTAGCTGGCCAACAGCGCAGAAAGGCATCCCAAGAATATTACAGAAACAAGCAAGAAAGCCAAGTTAAGAAAACAAACAACAGTGTTTCCACCAATCTTTGAGCTAGAAACATTTTTTTTAAAGTGGCAAGAATCCAACAAATATTTAAACCACAGATGTATTCCAGGATGTATATATAATGTCAAAATATGTGGCTGAACAGTTTGTCCTACCTGAGCTTACTGCCAAACACAACTGTTCGGCATTTCAAGCTCAGATATTTGGGGTAAAAAGGGCTAATGGGGTTACTCTTTAAACATAAGCTTTTACTGTGGATTTTGGAAGCTTCGCCTGGGGTGGGGAAGGTATAAAAGCCAAGTCTGAAACAAAGAAGCAAAGGCACACCGCCCGTGGGGTAATGAAATTAGAAGAAAAGAGAAAACACTTTAGAGAAGTTAATCACATCCAAAATTAATAAGTAAAGCATACTCAATTTTCTTTCACTGCTGAAGGTGGTATTTTTTTAAACCTCACTTTATCTACTGGTGACACAGAAGGAAATGATTTTTTGTTTTTAGCAACTTAAAATGATAACAGATTTAACTGTAGCTACGGCAGGCAGGGGTCTGAAAAACCATTCTTCCAGCTGAGTTTTATTTAGTCAAATTTTGCAAATCAATTGAAGCTCTGCATGAAACACACAAGGAAAGTGACCCACGACATGTGAGGTAATTAGCTGGCATCTGCTATGGCTTGAATGTCCCTTCCAAAACTCACATTGAAACTTAATTCCCAATGTGGTAGCATTTGGCAATGGGGCCTTTAACAGGTGACTGGGTCATGAGGGCTCTGCGCTGAAGAACGAATTAATCCAGTCATGGATCAATGGATTAATGGGGTATCACAGGAATGGAACTGACGGTTGTTTTTTTTTTTTAAGATGGAATCTTGCTCTGTCGCCAGGCTGGAGTGCAGTGGCTCAATCTCAGCTCACTGCAACCTCCACCTCCAGGTTCAAGTCATTCTCCTGCCTCAGCCTTCCAAGTAGCTGAGACAACAGGCGTGTGCCACCACACCCAGATAAATTGTGTATTTTTAGTAGAGACAGGTTTTCACCATGTTGGCCAGGATGGTTTCAATCTCTTGACCTCATGATCCGCCCGTCTCAGCCTCCCAAAGTTGCTGGGATTACAGGTGAGACCCACTGCGCCTGGCCCCCGGGACTGATGACTTTACAGGAAGAGGACGAGAGACCTGAGCTAGCATGTTCAGTCCCCTGTGCCACCTCTGCAGAGAGCCCCCACCAGAAATAAGGCCATCACCAGATACGGCTCCTTGATCTTGGACTTCTCAGCCTCCATAACTATAAGAAATAAATTCTTTTTCTTGATGAATTACTCAGTTTCAGGAATTCTGTTATAAGCAACAGAAAAGTGACTAAGACAGCATCTGAAGGGACGAACATTTAACATGGTGGGGTTTTCACCATTTTTACTTTAATTCTGGAATTTTTGAATGAATGTTACCAGGATCCCCAGACTTGCACAGAAATGATTCTCCTGATCATCTGCAAGCATCCAAATCAGTTGATCCTTTTGAGGGCAGAGTTTAGAGTGGACGTTGGCCCGTCACCAAATCCATTTTGGTGTTGGCCACACAATGGGATTGGCACCCCAGCATTCACCGTGGCACACCCCTGATGCCCAATCATAACCATGCTATGACTTCAGGAGCACCAGGAAAGAGAGACAGGAGGGGAGAGGATGACGAAATAAACTTTACTTGCCACAGACTTTGGTCTAAGCCAGCTTTCTGTGGCCCTCCTAGGGCTTGACAACCATTATTATAAGTCTGGCCAGGCACAGTGGCTCACATCTGTAACCCCAGCACTTTGGGAGGCCGAGGCGGGCAGATCACCTGAGGTCAGGAGTTCAAGACCAGTCTGGCCAACATAGTGATACCCCATCTCTACTAAAAATACAAAAATTAACTGGGTGTGGTGGTGCATGCCTGTAATCCCAGCTACTTGGGAGGCTGAGGCAGGAATAATCACTTGAACCTGGGAGATGAAGGTTGCAGTGAGCTGAGGTCACGCCACTACACTCCAGCCTGGGAACAGAGTGAGACTCTGTTTCAAAAACAATGGTAGGTCTGTGAGCAACACCACATAAAATTAGAGAGACTCTAAGAAAAAAGGACATGAAAGAGGTTTCAAAGAAACGGAGGAGAGTGAGGGGCATAACCAATTCTTTGTCCAGCCTGCATAATTTTAACACTACGGGCTTCGTGGTCACACTCCGGGCAGTTGAGAAGATGGGCTCCAATGGTTGTCCCCTGAGATGGAGAAACAGCACAGGAAAGAAAGATGTTGCCATATTAGAAAAATGGGCCTCTCCAAGGGATGCCTGTAGAGAATATGAGAAAGAATGGGGAAAGAGACACCACGTATCTCTGCCATAGGAAAAACACGCCACACCTCCGGAGATGTAGGTAAAGGCAACATGGAAAACAAGCATCAAAACAAAAACTCCACTCCTCCTTCTCCCGCATGAAATGGACACAGAAAAGCAAATTACCTTCCGCAACACATTGCCTTCCATTGCCCATATAGCCAGCGACACAGCTGCAGCAGAAGCCCGTGGCGTAGTCCCTGCACTCTGCGTGCACCGAGCACTGGTGTCTGTTGCTGGCACACGTCTGGCGGGAATCCGTGTTATAGCTGAAAACTGGTCCAAGAAAACAATTGAACACTTGTAAGCATTTCACGCAACTCTAGTCCAGTGGGCCCTCAAGCACTGCAGGGACTCACAGCTGCATGGGCAATTCAAGGGACCAGGCTTACTACAGAAGATTAAAATCCACTACAGGTAGCTACTTAAATAGTTTCATGAGCCTGGGCAACAAGGTGAAATCCCATCTCTACAAACAATACAAAAATTGCCGAGCATGGTAGCATGCACCTGTAGTCCCACCTACTGGAGGAGGCTGAGATGGGAGGATCGCTTGAGCCTGGGAGGTTGAGGTTGCAGTGAGCCGTGATTGCAACACTGCACTCCAGCCTGGGCAACAGAGCCAGACCCTGTCTCAAAAAGATTTTTAAAAAATGTAATGTGGCTCCCCAACTCACATCACTGAGGCAAACAGGTCTAAAAGGAGTTGAGAAATCACAAGGTAATTATTAATTATTGAAAACTGCAGCTGGGTGCGGTGGCTCACGCCATAATCCCAGCACTTTGGGAGGCTGAGGTGGGCTATGACAAGGACTGGAGTTCCAGACCAGCCTGGCTAACATGGTGAAACCCCATCTCTACTAAAAATACAAAAATTAGCTGGGCATGGTGGCGCATGCCTGTAATCCCAGCTACTTGGGAGGCTGAGGCAGGAGAATTGCTTGAACCGGGACCTGGGAGGCGGAGGTTGCAGTGAGCCAAGATCACGCCACTGTATTCCAGTCTGGGCTACACAGCAAGACTCCATCTCAAAAAAAAAAAAAAACAAAAAAAAAAGAAAAGAAAGAAAACTGCTAGAATCCAGTGTATTTGGCATCACTGCGTCACTGAGTCAATATTAGATTAGTGCTATCCAATAGCAATCTGAGGATGGTGTCCATCTAGAGTAGTGAGAAGAATGAGCTTCACATTTGCAGGGACTCTTACTATATATACATATAAACATATATGTTATATGTGTAATATATGAAATATAAATATATTACATATGTGTAATTGATATAAAATAGAAAACATATTACATGTTACATTATAAATATAATATACATATATGTATATTATATGTATGTATAATATGTATATTATACATATGATGTAAATTATATATTACATTATAATAGTTATAATACATTTATATATTATATATAGTAGCATATATAATATATAGTAAGTATAATTATATAATTATATAATTTTTTTAACTTTTTTATTGTGGTAAAATATATATAACATAAAACTTGTCATTTTAACAACCTTAAAATATATACATATACTGTGTCCTCCTTCCTCAGCCTCCCAAGTAGCTGGGACCACAGGTGGGTGTGATTGTGCCTGGCTTATATTTTTTTAAATTTTAAATCACCCCCCAACATAATTTTTCCCCAAGGAATAATTTGGAAGCACTTATACTCAAAAGCTAAACAAAAATAATGCCCTCGTCACACCTGGGCTAAAAAGCCTTTGACTCGAGAAACAAAAAGAATGTCTCCCTGTTTTAAATTTCCACCTTCCAAGTTCATTTTATTAGAATCATGAACTAGCTCATTATATTTAATAATCCAGAGCAAATTAATTTGGAATGAAGTTCAAAAGCACAAGAGGAGTGAACTTTTAGAGAGGATAATGATCCCATTTATAATTGACTGCTGTGAGTGAAGATAAAAGCAGAGTTTAAGCCCAGGTAGACTCTGAGTCCTACATACTGGGAAGAGAATTTCCGGCTTTTTAAAGACAGCGTTGGAGCCGAGAACACTTGAGCCCTGAACTGAACACGTGATGCTACTGATTGCTTAAACTCCAGCAGGCCATAATGACCTCCACTCAGGGGTCATTATGGCCTGTGTATATGTGAACAATTCAGATAACATCAGGAATGCACTACTGGCCACAGAAGACTGATCTTTCTCATAAACACAGGGAAATAACTGTGGCAGAGGGGACAGAAAAACATCTGTTTTAGATGCACTCTGGGTGCAAATCTGGAGGCTGGAGTGTAGTGACGTGATCTCAGCTCACTGCAACCTCCGTCTCCCAGGTTCAAGTGATTCTCCTGCCTCAGCCTCCTGAGCAGCTGGAATTACAGGCGTCCGCCACCACACTCGGCTAATTTTTTGTATTTTTAGTAGAGGCGGGATTTCTCCATGTTGCCCAGGAAGGTCTTGATCTCTTGACCTCATGATCCACCCGCCCTGGTCTCCCAAAGTGCTGGGATTACAGGCGTGAGCCACCGCACCCAGCCCTATTTTTTTTTAAAGAGTATCTTCTTATACTGTGTGGTTTTCTTTTATTTTTTATTTTTAGTCTCCACAAACCAACTCTGAAACTGATGGGATCTGGGAAGAAAAATAATCAACAGAATAATTCCAAAAGCAAGAGGAAGTAAATGTCAAAGATAAGCTTCATAAACAGCCAAAGAGACATCAAAAATGTTTTTTCAGGTGGATGAATACATTTCTGATCTGAGAAATTACAAGAAAATCTGACTTTCAAAATAATTCTAAAGCATGTTTTCTCTTTGAAACAGACAGAATGGAGTACTAGGAAACTTGAAAGAAGACACACTCAACAGTCTCCAAAACTATAGTCCTAATCCCAAAAGATCAACAAGCATCTCTGAAGCCATTGGGCATATAACACCAAGGCTCCCCGGCTGTAAGAGTTCAGCCTCTACTTTCCCAAGCTCTTATCCTTACAAACCACCATATAATGCTCACAGCTGACATCTCCCCAGCAATATGCCTGTCTGGGAGCCCACACGTCCAAGAACGTTACCAGCTGCAGTTTAAATGGTCTTACCAACTCCTGTTTCCTCAACTTCATCCACATCTAGGACCTGCGGGTGCTGCTGGTGAAAAGTCTCCACTGCCAACTGGAAAGACCTGGTTCTCTCCGTGGGAGGTCGAAGGGGCTTTTCAGTAGCTGCCCAGCGCGGGGGAGAGAATGCTGGGCACACTGTATGTGTCAGCACCTCCCCTTCTCAGAGCCTTGTAGGGGAAGGGTGTGGTGCCCACATCATCCAGGCCTGGACGAGTAGTCACCAAGACATAATCTTCATCCTCATCATCATACTCCACCCCATCTTCGGTTCCGAGTATCACATCCGCGGGGCACCACGCCACTGGTGGTGGCTGGACTCCCGATCTCAAACACCCAGACACCCTGCTGCCCAGAGTTGCTACTCCTAGGAAGAAGGATAGGCTTCTTAGAAACAGGCCAGCAACCCACCAACAGCCGCCACTACCCAAACAGAGGGGAGCCCTGGGGATCTGTGTTGGTCTGCAACCCATTACCTGCAGCAAGGACTGGAGAGTGGACAGAGCACTGGCCGCCATGTCTGGGCATCATGAGGCTGAGATAGTCTAGGGCTGTCTGGTGAGACTGTGTCCAAATGGGCACAATACTAGCACAAACTCAGTCCCAGCCATTCCAGAGCTGGCTCCAGGGACTTCGTCAGGACTTAAAATTCAATTTACTCATCCTAATTGCTGGTTAC
This sequence comes from Ateles fusciceps, assembly GCA_036589455.1. Lineage (NCBI taxonomy): Eukaryota > Metazoa > Chordata > Mammalia > Primates > Atelidae > Ateles > Ateles fusciceps. Next base: position 6,444,763 of record JAZHEH010002229.1, read on the forward strand.
ATGCCCTACCTTATGAGCTAAGGTGGCTCATAGGACTGACGGTAGCTTTAGGACTGAAGTCATTCATGTTCTCCACTATCTCTTTCCATGGCACAGTCTGATACAATAGAAAATATATATCTGGTCTCTGTCCTCGAGTTCTGGAACAAGAGCTCCTAAAGCCCTCGGAATTTCTGGAGTGATAAGAGTGTCTTTTGTATGCTAATGAGTCAACTGTTGGCTGGAGGCTCCTAGACAGTTTCAGGATGGAGGTTGGTGGCCAGAAAGACCAAGGCATGATTAGAGGTTTGGAATGTTCAGCTCTCTCCGCTGCCTCCAGGGAGGAGAGATGGGCTAGATAGAGATTGAGTCAGTCACTAATGATCAGTGATTTAATCAACCACACCTATGTAATGAAACCACCATAAAAATCCTGAAATGATGGGTTCAGAGAGCTTCTGGGTTGAACACATCAAGGCAGTGGAAGGGTGGTGTATCCAGAGAAGACGTGGAATCCCTGCCCTCTTCCCCATACCTTGTCCTATTTCTCTTTTCCATTTGGTTGTTCCTGAGTTGTATCATTTAGAACGAACTGGTAATAGGAAAGCATTTTTCTGTGTTATGTGAGCCATTCTAGCAAATTATCAAATCTGAGGAGTATGTCATGAAAACCCTCAATTTACAGGGGGTTGGTCAGAAGCACAGGTGGAAACATAGGACTTGGGGGCAGTCTGAAGTGGGGGCAGTCCTGTGGGGTCTGCACTAATGCCAGTGCTAAAATTGAACTTAAGTATAGGACACTCAGCTAGTGTGCAGAGAATTGGAGTATTGGTTGGTATGGAGGGGGAAAAAAAAAAAAAAATCCACCCATTTGGTGTCAGAAGTGTGAGTAAAAACATTGCAGACATGGCTTTTTAGAAATCCCAACTCCATTAGCTGTGGGATCTTGGACTAGTTCTCAGTTTACCTTTTGTGCTTAAAGGATATGGTGAAAAGCAAATGAGACACAAAATCCAAAATCATTTTATAACTATAAAATATAGTAGAGGCTGGGCGCAGTTGCATATGCCTGTAATCCCAGCACTTTGGGAGGCTGAGGCAGGCAGATCACGAGGTCATCCTGGCCAACATGGTGAAACTTCATCTCTACTAAAATACAAAAAATTAGCTGGGCGTGGTGGTGCATATCTGTAGTCCCATCTACTCGGGAGGCTGAGGCAGGGGAATCGCTTGAACCTGAGAGGCGGAGATTGCAGTGAGCTGAGACCACACCACCGCACTCCAGCCTGGCAACAGAGCAAGACTTCGTCTCAAGTAAAAAAATAAAAAATAAATAAAAATTTAAAAAAGATAAAATATAGTAGAATATCCCTAATCTCTACTTCTTCCTCCACCATTTTCACCATTCTTCTGTGTCTGCGATTGGAAGTACTCCTATCAGAAATTACATGAAATGATTATATTATATAACGAGCAGAGGGGACATACATTACTCAGTGGAAAATACTGAGCAAAACAATGGGATGGGATGGGGATGAGATATCACAGAAGTCTTGCATCAACAGGACGTTTAATCAATTTGTCTGCCCAGGATTCGAGTAAAAGCAGTGATGTGTGGGAGCTTATTTGTACTAGCTTGTGAGAGCCAGCTGTTAAAATTTTAGGGCTTTTGCAAGCCAGTTATTAAACACAGCCATTCCAAACAATTAAATTAAATTAACAATTAAAACAATTAAAGTACATGAGCTTCCAATTAAACAAGTTATATTTTTTAAAAGGAAAAAATATCCAAAACTCATCATATTCTAATTCTCTTACTACTATCCATGCTCTTGAAATTACATATATTAAACCTATTGTATCTTTATGGTGAGAATATATATAATGGTGCATGTTTTCTGAACTCTTCATTGAGTGACATGATGTTAATAACTTGAAATTCGCCATGGTAGGAGTATTTACATCACAGAAATAGGCAAATGCTATAAATCAGGGCTCCCCCTGCCCTCATAAAACCAGTTGTTAAGCATTTACCAGCACCCTACTAAGTGAAGGGCAGAGGAATCTCAAGCTAGATTTGATGATATAAAATTAAAAAGTGGTTTTAGGGGATTCACTCTTGGTTTTTAGAAAGGTTTTAACTTTCAAAAACCAATTTGAGCTTTTCCCCCTTTTGCCAAATTCTACAACATAACCTGAGAGCACTATTTCTGTTGTAAGAATTTTCCCCCATCAATGTGAAGGAAAAGGTTTTCTCAGCCTTGCGATCAAAGAAGGAGATAGATTTGAATAACCCTTATTTCTAACTGAACTTATAGAAAAAATGGTAAAAACTGTTTTAAGGCTGGGTGCGGTGGCTCACACCAGCACTCTGGGAGGCTGAGGTGGGCAGATCACCTGAGGTCGGGAGTTCAAGACCAGCCTGGCCAACATGGTGAAACCCCCATCTAATCAATTTGTCTAAAATACAAAAATTAGCTGGGCATGGTGGCGCACACCTGTAACCCCAGCTACTCTGGAAGCTGAGGTGAGAGAATCACTTGAACCTGGGAGGCAGAGGCTGCAGTGAGCTGAGATGGCGCCACTGCACCCCAGCCTGGGTAACAGAGTGAGACTCTGTCTCAAAAAAAAAAAAAAAAAAAAAAACTGTTTTAAATGAGGATGATATCTAAAAAATAGGATAACTGTTCATTCTAAAAACATATTCCCTTAAGTTCATCAGAAAAAGAGCATTTCATAATATAAAAACTGTATGCAAAACTTAAATCCATAGGAACATGTTTAGGTAACTATAATACCCATTACATCATCCTTATTTAAAAATATTATTGAAAGTCTACTGAAGAACAAACAAAGCATACTTGGCCAAATTTTCAATGGATTCTCTGTCATTAGCAAATATATTATAAGCTCCATTGCTCTTCCACAAGTATCCCACTGAACCTTGACTGAATGCAACCACAGCAGGAACCTGGTTGTTTTCCTTCTTTGAGAATGTCGTATGGAACTGCAGACCATCTTCAGGATAAAGGAAAATGGCATAGGAGCTGGAATCAGAGGAGGCCAGAACAGCCTGGAACGTGTTTCTCTGTGAAGATGAATTAAAATTCAGTTACTTGGGAAAATATCTATAGATCTTAAAATGTGTTATTCACCAGATGATATATAAAGAGTACAGAGCTGTAGAGACACGGCAATATTCTCACCTTATTCTAAAAGAAGTACTTTTGTAGCAAGGACCAGGGACTCTGGGATAGTTCCACTGAAATATCCCTAAGGCTATGCCAACATGGCATTTTCTGATTAATTCAAAAATATTTTCTGCATAACTGTGGCCCTAAGGTTAACCAAAAATTGTACAGATGGTACCTCCAGATGGTGGCCTAAAATCTCATGAAATTTAGGAAATTCTTACCCACAGAATTTGTTTCCATGGCCTTTAAACATATTCAACCACATTCATCATTTAACAAACATTTACTGAACCAAAGCACCATATAGTAGAAAAAAAAACATGAGATGTGGGAGAAAACAGACCTGGCTCTGAATCTTTGCTCTACTCATTAGTGGCTGTGTGACCTTGGGCGTGATACCTGAGTTCCCTAAGCCTCGATGTTTGCATCTGTAAAATGGAGATAAAACCACCTCCTTCACAGAAATGAGGAAGACTACATGAGGTAACATCTGAAAAAGCAGGCTGGTCAGACGTGGTGGCTCATGCCTATAATTCCAGCACTTTGGAAGGACGAGGTGGGTGGATCACCTGAGGTCAGGAGTTCGAGACTAGCCTGACCAACATGGCAAAATTCCGTCTCTACTAAAAAAAATACAAAATTAGTTGGGCATGGTGGTGGGCGCCTGTAATCCCAGCTACTTGGGAGGTTGAAGCAGGAGAATCGCTTGAACCCAGGAGGCGGAGATTGCAGTGAGCCAAGATCACACCATTGCACTCCAACCTGGGCAAGAAGAATAAAACTCTGTCTCAAAAAAAAAAAAAAAAAAAAGCAGGCACAGAGAAAGTATTCCTTAAATATTAGCACCTTTCTTACATGCCAGGCATCGTCCTGAGCTCTGTGGATGCGAAGAAAAAAATAATGTTCCCGCACTCCCAGGAATCTACAGTCTAGATGGGAAGGCTGACATGTGAACAAAATATTGCAAAACCTGAGGTTGGATCTTTCTGTAATAGAAATATTTGCAAAGTGCGGCAGGAGCTGTAAGAGGAAGTGTCGCATGCCAGGAGGGGGTGGGACTGGAGGAGGCTGCGGTTAGTCAAGGCCTCATGGGAGGGCTCAGTCGAATGAACGAGCAGGAGGAGAGTTGCCACCTATAGGGGGGTCATGGAGAGGACGTCTCAAGCAGAGAAGACAGCTTGCTCAAGATACTGCGCGGGGGAAAAAGAGCGGAGGCAAGGTCAGGGAATCACACTGCATTTGGTACAGCGGCTGCAAAGGGTAGGCGGAGGTAGAACAGATTAGGCCAAAGGGGCAAGCAAGAGCTCCTTCACACTAGGGGTTGGGTGTTTATGGCCCAAGTGAAAGGGAGGCACTTGTGACATTTAACATTTAAGCTGTTTTCAAGTTTCACACTCAGCGAAATGTGTCACGTGGCCCATAACACACTTTCCCAAAGTGTGCTCTGTGGGATGTAATGCGTCCTTGCTGGAGCGGGGGAAGGGAAGAGGTATGGTCACAGATTTGGAGACTGCTCAGTTAAACAATATTAGGCAAGGCCGGGAGTGGTGGCTCACGCCTTGAGTCCCAGCTACTCAGGAGGCTGAGGCGGAGAATCACTTGAACCCAGGAGATGGCGATTGCAGTGAGCCAGGGTGGTACCACTGCACTCCAGCCTTGGCGACAGAGCAAGACTCTGTCTCCAAAAACAAAAAAACAAACAAAAAAAAACAATATTAGGCAAGTTTCCTGACTGCAGGACTTTTCCAGGTAAATCACCAAAAGGGAGACACAGTTTTAGCATTTCCCAAACTAGAAGGCCTTTTCCTCAAGGACTATCTTGTAGGACTGGTGTTTTGAGGTACACACTTTAGGAATCACCAGCCCGAAATATCTCCCACTTATATGAAGTGGTTTGGGACTCTTCAAGCTTCTTCTTCCTCATTATCCTATAAAAGTGAAGTTATGGTAGACAGAAATTTTTTTTCCAAGGAAAAATCGAGACCTGTCCTAAAAAGTCACTTAAGGTCTAGCAACGAGTTCCCAACCTATTCAAATACCCTGCTTCCTTCAAGGGCAAGCCCATGCTTTACAGCCCAGCCCTTCAGCCTTCCCTGAAGGCTGTACTCACAGAGATGCCAACCCTGGGTTATGGCAACACTTGGGTTCTGAACCACTCACACGGTCCCAATGATTCTTGCCTCCCCCAACTCAAGTCTGGGCTCTACCTTTCTATCTTTGCATCCCTCAGGAGTACTTTGTTATTTTAACCTATGATTTCATATCGATAATTTCTCTAATCAGAAACTATCCTTCCAGCTAGACTCAGTGGCTCATGCCTGTAATCCCAGCACTTTGGGAAGCCGAGGCAGGTGGATCACTTGAGGTCAGGAGTTCGAGACCAGCCTGGCCAATGTGGTGAAGCCCCATCTCTACTAAAAATACAAAAATTAGCCAGTGTGGTGGCCCATGCCTGTAATCCCAGCTACTAGGGAGGCTGAGACATGAGCATTGCATGAACCTGGGAGGCAGAGGCTGCAGTGAGCTGAGATTGCACCACTGCACTCCAGCCTGGGCAGACTCCATCAAAAGAAAGAGAAAAGAAAGAAAAGAAAAAGAAAGAAAGGAAAGAAGAAAGAGAAAGAAAGGAAGGAAGAGGAAGGAGAGAGACAGAGAGGAGGGAGGGAGGGAAGGAAGGAAGGGAGGGAGGGAGGGAAGGAAGGAAAGGAGGGAGGGAGGGAGGGAGGGAGGAAAGAAAAGAAGTTATCCTTCCACTATCTGCCACCTGAGGTAAGAGCAGCTGGGGAATACCATTTATCAACCCTATTTTTGCCACATAGCAGTCTTGGCAGAAATTGGCTTTTTAAAATATCTACTTGTCTTTGAAACATAGAATTATACAGCCTTGCAGATAAGCTTTTGGAGGTTCGGGTCCTGCAATAACTGCCTACTAGATTTCGCTTTAGATTTCCTGTTTTTATCAATGGTGTATGATGTATGTCATGATGTATGTCAAAGCAGCACAAAGCGTGAGACCAAAGTGTAGGAAGACAACGTGTCCGACTACCTGCACGTGGACCTGGAAGAGTGCTTACCTTGCCTTCCTGGTCCGGGTCCTGGCTGGGTCCTTGGTAGGGGGCCACGGATTCCCAAGTGACAACCACCACAGTACTAGGCTGGAAAGAGATCTCCGGGAACCCTCTCTGGACACACTCTGCTGCCCGCTGAGTAATGGAGGGGGGAAAAGTCTTCTCGATAATAAACCTTCCCCAGGCCATCCGTTGTGTCCAAGTCCGCCAGGAAAGGGGCGACTGCACCGAATGTTGGTGGGAAGAGCCCGGGATGGGATTCTTTGGCCGGGGGTTCACTCATGGCAATGATACCATTTGTGGTGACCTGTGCAAAACCAAGTGTGGTTAAAAGGAAGGCAGAAACAAGTCCTTTCTGAGTAAGGCTGAGCACCCACTCCCGGAATACTGTCACCAGTATCCATGCTATGTAAAATACAACAGAATTTGAGAAAGATATGAGCCTGAACTGCAAACCCCAGCATTCTTTTCTAGGCAAAATGGGCTGTGTGGAAGAAAAACAGGAGTCATTATTCAAATCCTAGTGAGTTTACTCAGAAAAGGGAATAATCACCCCCTACCAGGACTGCTTAGTGCTGTGGGTACAAAGCACAATGTGAGATCCCATCTCTACACAAAAATACAAAAAATTAACCAGGCTTGGTGGCCTGGGCCTGTAGTCCCAGCTACTTGGGAGGCTGAGCTGGGAGGATCGCTTAAGCCCCGGGAGGTTGAGGCTACAGAGAGCCATGATTGCGTCACTACACTCCAGCCTAGGTGACAGAGTGAACACTTGTCTCAAAAAAAAAAAAAAAAAAAAGAAAAGAAAAGAAAAATGGTTAAGGTCCAGTCCCTGCCTTTAAGAAATTCACAAGGATAAGCAAAAGGACTGATACAAAGAGACGATGATACAATACAGTGTCAGGAAGTGAATCCGTATGGGGCATTACGGTATCACTAATTATTTTAAATAGTTTAATGTGTCCGGATAATAGCTAATATTTACTGAATACTTACCATATTCCAGGCATTTTACTAACATCTAATGCTCAGAAGAACCTCTTAAGACTAGGTACTACTGGCTGGGCACTGCGACTCACGCCTCTAATCCCAGCACTTTGGGAGACCGAGGCGGGTGGATCACGAGGTCAGGAGTTCAAGACCAGCCTGGCCAACAACATGGTGTAAACCCCGTCTCTACTAAAAATACAAAAATTAGCTGGGCATGATGGCGGGTGCCTGTAATCCCTGCTACTTGGGAGGCTGAGGCAGGAGACTCACTTGAACCCGGGAGGTGGAGGTTGCAGTGAGCCAAGACCGCGTCATTGCATTCCAGCCTGGGTGACAGAGCAAGACTCTGTCTTGGGGGCGGGGGGGAGGGGGGAAGGCTAGGTACTATTTTTTCTAATGGGGGAAAATTAGGCAAATTCATGTGTGTCCAAAGTTACCAAGTAATAAGTGGCAACACAGGGATTTGAACCCACGGAGTCCGACTCTAAAATTGGTCCTTTTAATTACCTACATGAATTGCCTTCTTGAAATCAGTTATAACTCCTATTAAAAGATATCACTGGCCGGGCGTGGTGGCTCACGCCTGCAATTCCAGCACTTTGGGAGGCCAAGGTGGGTGGATCACTTGAGGTCAGGAATTCAAGACCAGCCTGACCGATATGGTGAAACTAAAATTTCTCTATTAAAAATACAAAATTAGCTGGACATGGTGGCATGTGCCTGTAATCCCAGCTACTCAGGAGGCTGAGGCAGGGAAATCGCTTGAGCCTGAGAGGTGGGGGTTGCAGTGTGCCGGGGTTGCAGTGTGCCAATATTGCAGCATCACACTCCAGCCTAGGCAACAAGAGCGAAACTTCGTTTCAAAAAAGATATCACTGTTCTTAAGCTAAAACCCATGTGCCTTGGGAAAACGGAAAAAGGGCCCCTGAGATACTGTGGCAAACAGCCCCTTGGTGTGGAGGCCTCGGGCTCACCCACAAGGTCTGACACCCCCTCACTTTCTTGTTATTGCACAATGCACTGATGATGGAGGACAAAGCCAGTGGTCGTTTTCCTTAGAGAATCTGTGAATTGAAAAGAAAAAAATTCCCTAGCTGGGCGAGGTAGCTCACACCTGTAATCCCAACACTTTGGGGAAATGGAGGCGGGTGAATCACTTGAGGCCAGGAGTGCGAGACCAGCCTGACCTCAAGCATGGCAAAACCCCGTCTCTACTAAAAATACAAAAAAATAATTAGCCAGGTGTGGTGGTGGTTGCCTGGAGTCCCAGCTACTCAGGAAACTGAGGCAGGAGAATAGCTTAAGCCCAGGAGGCAGAGGCTGCAGTGAGCCGAGATCGCACGGCTGCATTCCAGCCTGGGCAACAGAGCAAGACTGTCTCAAGAGAAAAAGAAAACAGAAAGAAAAAAGAAAAGAAATAGAAAGAAATTCCCTAATCAAAAGGGAGAGATTTTGCAAATGGCACTTTATTTTGCTCTTTAAGGAAAAACACGAATCCAGAATAGCAACTCTCAGTTGATAGAAGCACAGTGGATTTTCCAGGCCACTTACTTCCCTTCTCCTCCTCCTCCTCCTCCCCTTCCACCTCCTCCTCCCCCACCTTCCACCTCCTTCTCCTCTTTTCCTCCTCCTCGTCTCCCCTCCTCCTCCTCATCTTCCTCCTCCTCCTCCTCCAGTCTCTTCACACCTCATTACAAGAGGAGAAGGCAGGGGCAGAAAAAGAAAGGAACTAAAGACCAAACTCTCCATATGCCAGAAACTTGCTAATAATAAAAAGGTTCAATGTGCAGAACTGGTTGGAGACCAGGTGAGGGGTTGGAACCAGAGCTCCGGGAGGGAAATGCGGACTTAACAAAACCCTCTTTTAATATCTTTAAACCACATGTTATGAGCTGTTAACTCTTTGGATGACATATTTTCCATCATCACCTGGCACCAGCAAGGCTTTTCTAGAAGATGCTGGCAGGCTGTGGAGAAGGGAGTCAGACAAGGGGCTTCTCCCAGCTGGTCCCTGTCTCCCTTCCAGGAACCCAAGCATCTCCCAGCACAAGCATCCCCAGGGAGCTGCCGTGTGGGAGCGTGGGAAACGGCTCACTTTCCCAAGCCGCCAGAAGTTGGCAGTGAACAGCTGCTGGTGGGAAGTGATCACACAGAGGTCACATACAGACAACTTAGTTTTAAAAAGCTGTTTTCCAGTGAAATTTAAATCAGTCCAATAATTTTGAACACACTCTCAGTGTCTGTTATTATTTGGAGTCTAGGCACGGAAATGTTTCTATTTTCACAAGGAATGTTTTAAGAGTCAGGTTTTTAGAAAAATATCATGAAGCACTGCAAAGCTTTGGACAATGATCTAATAAACTTCTTTTCCTGGAGGTAACAATTAATAGCAAACTTGATGAACAATATTCCTGTCCACCTGGGTGTAAGCCTCATTTTGCAAAATCCCTCAAATGCATGGTGCTCCTATTAGCCTTGTTCCTTTCTCCATCTTTTTAAAGTGCCGTTGGGCAATTCAACTGCAGAAGGGCAGGGAGCAGAAAGGGAAAGGCCACAGGCTCTCGGCGGGAAGAGGCATAGACTCAGGCACAATCCCCAAGGGGACTGGGCTGGGGAGTCCTTGGGCCCATGCGGCCGCCTGACACCCAGGCCAGCATCATCACCAACATTCACTCAGTTGGTAAAGCCAGAAAACTCGGAAGTGGGTCCCGGTTTCTTCCTCTTTCTTACCAATGTCCTACCTCCAACATACAGCAGGTCCTCAAATAACATCACTTCATTCAATGTTGTTTCGTTATAACGTTGATGAGAAAAATAAACTATTTCCAGCTGGAGCCACCGTCTGTGTGGAGTGTGCATGTTCTCCCCATGTCTGTATGGGTTTTCTCTGGGTGCTCTGGTTTCCTTCCACATCCCAAAGCTATGCTGAAGTTAAATGAAGTGGTGTGTCTAAACTGTCCGACTATGAGTGAGTGTGGGTGTGTGGGAGACCCCTTGCAATGGACGGCATCCTGTCCAGGGTGGTTCCTGCCTGCGACACTGCGCTGCTGGGATGGGCTCCGGCCACCCTGCACTCTGAACTAGAATAAGCAGTTGGAAGATGAATGAATGAATGAATGAATGAATGAATATAAATTATCACAGAATGAATATTCCTCAAGTACAGGTGATCACCCAAATGCACACCAATAAATGACGCTGTGCCAAAGCTCTCAGCAAGCGGCCGGGTTTGTGATTGTTTTTGAACTTCATGGTGGTCAGAAGTGCTGACAATGTTGCTTCGCAAACATTTCTCCCTTGATTGAACCCACTACCACTATGACCTCCGTCATTCACTGATTCATCAGAAATTGGGCAGATAACATCTTAGTTGTTTTTATCCATCTTTCTGAAATGTATGTATAGCCACATTTACTTCAATGTTTAATACCAGAAATGTCTGGGGCTTCATATAGAAGTTTGGTGATGTGTTTGACACCAGATATGAGCCATAGGACTATCCATCTTGTTTCTGTCAATTAGCCTACAGTAAAATTGGTTTAGTTATGCATTGTTCATCTCAAAGTCACAGTATCCAAGAACCTACCCACAATGTTAAGTGAGAACTTACTGTATCTGGCACTTTCTCCATCTCAGCTACCACCAGCATGCCCCCGTCCAGCCCCACCCCCTGAGACACACGGCTGGCCCTCTCCTTCAGGCCTCAGCTGAAATAGTGCCTTCTCAGAGAGCTTCCTGGATCCCTCTAGCATAAGCTCCTTCCACTCACCCCTTTCTTGCTTCCTTTACACCCACAGCCCCTGATAGAGATCTCTACTTCCTATTTGTCTTCTTCCTGCCTATTTGTAGGTTCTGGCTGCTGTCCCCACTATGTGGTCATTCCTTCAGGGTCAGGGAGTCCATTTGTCTTGGTCACACTATAGTTCCAGAGCTGACAGATGGTCTGATACATACGAGTCTCCCCCACTTCTTGACTTCCTCCAACAAAGGGACAGGAAGGTTCAAAGCAGATGAAGACCTGTGCACCCAGGTTATTTTAGAAATAAGGCCTGAGGGCAAGCTCCGTTGTAAGTGATATGAAGGTCTACAGAATTGTGCATTACTGCTGTTCTTGCCACTGGAGTAAAATGTCAGTTACTAAAATAAAAAGTGCATAACTTGAAATCAGTCATGTTTCCAGAGCTAACTGCCAGTTTACAGGAAATACAGGAGACAGAAGAACATGCTAATGGACACAATGGGATGCAATCAGCAAAATCCAGAATATAAAACACTCAAATGGAGAAACACCTAGTTTTTTTAATAAATAAATTTTAAAGGAAAAAAAAAAGAGCTGAGGGTTTGGGGAGGACCTGTAGATTTTGAAAGTCCTAAAAGAACGGCCAGGCGCAGTGGCTCATGTCTGTAATCCCAGCACTCTGGGAAGCTGAAGGCAACAGATGACCTGTGATCAGGAGTTCAAGACCAGCCTGACCAACATGGTGAAACCCTGTCCGTACTAAAAATCCAAAAAATTAGCTGGGCATGGTGGCAGGTGCCTGTAATCTTGGCTACTTGGGAGGCTGAGGCAGAATTGCTTGAACCTGGGAGGAGGAGGTTGCGGTGAGCCGAGACCACACGACTGCACTCCAGCTTGGGCAACAAGAGAGAAACTCCAACTCAAAAAAAAAAAAAAAAAAAAAAAGTCCTGGCCAGGCGCGGTGGCTCACCCCCTATAATTCCAGCACTTTGGGAGGCTGAGGCGAGCGGATTGCCTGTGCTCAGGCGATCGCAGCCAGTCTGGGCAACACAGTGAAACCCCATCTCTACTAAAATACAAAATATTAGCCGGGCGTAGCAGCGTGCGTCTGTAATCCCAGCTACTGGGGAGGCTGAGGCAGGAAAATTGCTTGAACTAGGGAGGCGGAGATTGCAGTGAGCCAAGATCGCACCACTGCACTCCAGCATGGGTGAGACTCTGTCTCAACAACAAAAAGTCCTAAGAGATCCATCTACCAAATGCAATGTGTGGGGCTTTGTCTGGGCCTGATTTAAATCAATCAACTGAAAAGCAAAATAAAACATTTCATGAAACCATTTGTATATTGGATGATATTAAGGAATTATTATCATTTCCTCAAGTGTGATCATGATTTTACTATTTTGTTTTTTTAAATCTTTGAAAAAAAAAAAACGGAGTCTCGCTCTGTCACCCAGGCTGGAGTGTAGTGACACAATCTCGGCTCACTGCAACCTCTGCCTCTTGGGTTCAAGTGATTCTCCTGCCTCAGCCTCCCAAGTAGCTATGGGTGCCTGACACCACACCTGGCTAATTTTTGTAGTTTTAATAGAGACAGGGTTTCATCACGCTGGCCAGGCTGGTCTCAAACTCCTGACCTCAAGTGATCCACCCACCTCGGCCTCCCAAAGTGCTGGGATTACAGGTGTGAACCACGGCGCCCTGCCTTAAGAGTCTTTTCTTTTGAGGTACATTCTGAAATATTTACAAGAAGATAAAATATTTGGGATTTGCTGAAAAATAATTCAGTTTGGGGATAAGGAGGGAACATTAGGAATAGGTGGGGGACATTAATGAAAGAAGATGGGGGGGAGGAGAGAAGAGGAGAGGAGGAAGGGAGAGAGGAAGGAAGGGAGGGAGGAAGGGAAGGAAAGAAAGAGAAAGGAAAAGAAAAGAAAACCTCCTCGAAAAACCTTGATAACCCTCAGCTCCTGTGATTGGCAAAGGCTCATTTTCCCTTGGGAAGCCTTTCTGACCTCCCAACCAGGCTTTATCACATGTTTCTTTCTGTCTGCCCCCTCTCCCTAAGTTTGCAATTGACATCTTAGACCCCTCACTTAGGGGATCCTGACTCCCAATGACAGCAGCACGTTCCTTGCTATGTTGATCATACCGCAAAACCCTCATGGACTGAATGCGTTTCTGAGAAAGCCCATCTGAATCACTGAGAGTGCTGCCAATAATAATAATGTAATACTATCATCTTAAGGTAACTTAAGATAGGCAAATATTGCCTAGGTGAGGTTCTTTGTGAATTTCCATTAAGGAGCAAAAGCTTATTTATTGAAAAAGTTATTTCCAGCCTGTTGAGCAATATAAATATTGCCCCGAAATACTGCTTACAATATCAGCTCACACTGGGAAAAAGTTCCTTTAGCAAAGTTAAACTTCAGCTCAGCATGCAGCTAGTAAAACTCAACGCCCCTTTACAGAACTATGTCTTCCCACTCACCCCAAGAAACACAGCAAACAATACGGCTTTTCATCCCGCTGCCCTAGGGCAGAGCATGTCAATTATATCACAAAGAAACCCAGGGTGAAAATGCCAAGCACCACGGGTAACAGCTGGAACCACTTATGTATAATTGTTTCAACTCAACTGACAAGAAGGGGATGGACGGAGCACCTCACTTATAACGGGAGGGTGTCTCCCATCTTAGAAAGCACTTCCTGTCTCATCTTTAACGTGAACTTTCAGACGGCGTGAATCACTGGAGAAAGTCTATATGCAGATGCTCAATACATTTAAAATTTATGTTAGATTTTTGATGTCCAAATTAGTCAGGCATAGTGGTGCACACCTGTAATCCCAGCTACTCAGGAGGCTGAGGCAGGAGAATTGCTTGAACCCAGGAGGCGGAGGTTGCGGTGAGCCGAGATTGTGCCATTGCACTCCAGCCTGGGCAACAAGAGCAAAACTCTGTCTTAAAAAGAAAAAAAAAAAGATTTCTGATATCCAAATACACCCTGAAAAAGTGAAACAACAGCCATTTGAGGGGGCTTAAATGAGCCTAGTAACAGTCCCCAGGGCAGAAAGCAGCCTGCAATAGTTCGAGGGAGCCTTCTCCAAAACATGTGTGGTTAGAGAATACTTGAGGTAGAAACAAAAATGAAACAAACAGGGTCCTTTTACAAATGCAAATGGCTGTGCTGACAAAATAATGAAACTTGCAAAAGCAAACTCCATGGGTGGGAGGCAGCAGGAACTTAAACTAATTTAACATAAAGAGTGGAAAAGCAACAAACACTGACTGAGTGTCACCTAATGTTGAGGTCCTTTAATAAGGCTGTTGTCATCTTTCAAAATTTCAGACAACAGGCATTTAGTACAACCATCCCTCTTTTCGAATACACGAAACAGATGAGAAAATGAGAAGAGATTTTAACTTAGCTTAGTCACACAGCCAGCAAGTGATGGAACCAAGATCGGAACCCACATCTGCTGGAGTCCATAACCCGGGCTCTTTCTGTTACACTTGCTGCCTAGTTTACAGACACTGGGGGCAAAAGTCACGCAAGTTGCAATGTTTCTTGGGATGGCTTCAAAGTTAGTGATGGGGCTGCTAGAAAAAGCTGGAAAACGAAAAGGGTCCAAAAAAACGAAAACACAAAAAGGAAGTTTAGAAAATAGGCAAGTCCAGTACACAACCAAGGTGGAGACTGATTAATTTCAGCCCAGAGCCACAAGTGGACCTGGAGCCTAATCCGTTTGCAAGGCACTTTAGAGTTTACAAAGTGTTTTTACTTTAGTTATCTCATTAAACCTAGTAAAGATCAATATCATTTTCATTCTTTGAGAAAAAAGTTCCTATAACTTGCTTAAGATCAAACATTAGAAGTGCCAGAACAAAACTCCAAGTCCAAAGTAGAAGTGATTCCCCATTAACCCCATGGAAGAAATGACTCTGGCATGAAATAGAAATAGGAACAAAAGGATTAGTAAATAAAGCTTAGGGACAATCTATGGGTTACCCCATCCAGACCCCCAGAAAGGGTCCTTGGATCTTGTGCAAGAAAGAATTCAGGGCAAGACCATTGAGTAAAGTGAAAACAAGTTTATTAAGAAAGTAAAGGAACAAAGAGACTGGAAGGGCTGCTGGCTGCCCATTTTCTCAGTTATTTCTTGATGATACACTAAACAAGGGGTGGATTATTCATGCCTCCCTTTTTTAGACCATATAGGGTAACTTCCTGACATTGCTGTGGCATTTGAAAACTGTTACAGTGCTGACGGGAGAGCAGTAGCGAGGATGACCAGGGGTCACTGTCATCACCATGTTGGTTTTGATACGTTTTGGCTGGCTTCTTTACCGCAACCTGTTTTATCAGGAAGGTCTTCATGACCTGCGTCTTGTGATGACCTCCTATCTCATCCTTTGACTCAGAATGTCTTAACCATCTGGGAATGGGTCTCAGTCTCATTTTGCCCAGCCCCTGTTCAAGATAGAGTTGCTTTTGTTCACACACCTCTGACATGTTGGATACAGTGATTTCTAAATTTCTCTTCAAAGAAATCAGCATGTCAGTACGTTCAGTTCTTTGTCCTCCATTTTAAAGTTTAACTTCCTCGTAGTTTCAGTAAACAGCTTTTCCACCAGTTCTAAACAGTAGTTTACATCTGTTCTTCTGGTTACCTGCTCCATCCTCACTCATCCTGATCACTACTTTGACCTGAGTCACCCCTGGCCACCTGCTCTGACCTGAGTCACCTTTAGTTACCTGTTCCACAACCGTTCTTCCCACTAAACTGCTCACCCTGCCCCTCTGGCTCATACCCCTGCTCTCTTTAAAATAACCAATCAGAATTAGCTTAGACTGTGTGGTCCAACCCTAGCCAACAGGGGGAACAACACAGCAGTAGGGGCTACCTGCATCAGAGATAAGAACCCCTTCCCCTCCCCCAGTTCAGGTGTGCTCTCACCATTGCTCCATCTGCCAGATGCACCCTTCTATAGAAGTAGAATTGCCTTACCAAGAAAATTTATATTCAAGTGCTATTCCTTTTGCAGTACCAAAAATTTGCTTCTAACAGACATAAGGGTAATAGAGATGAATCAACATTTTCAACTTAATCCAGTTAATGTCCAAGTGATTTTGGATCAGCTACCCCTCTCTTCTGCAGAAAATTTCTACCTGAGAATACTTTCCAACATTTCAGAATGGTTGGGGCTTGCCTGATGGTAGTGGTTTATTAGAACTTATCAGCATTCGTATCACTAAAGTTGATATACAACACCCCAGGCTTAATTTGACTGGCTAAAAACACAAAAAAATTGTTGGGTTATTTAAATTTTAACTACTGGTGTGTCTATCAAAGAAGAGGTAGCCTTTGAGGATGCCACACCAAAGGTCTTGGGGTCTGAGACCCCCCAATCTCTGGGGAGACACGTTTCTCCTTAGTAAATTGAATCTAAGTATCAGAAGTTAACCTGTGGCATTTGGAGCCTAGTACTGTATTTACACAAATTCCTTAATTTAAACATGAAAAACTGCAGGAAAAGAGTTAAGCATTTATCTGCCTTTGCAGAAGGAACAGTATGTCAGTGTTACCCAAAAGTCACAGTTGATGAGGAAAAGCTCTTCTTTATAGAATATGCCAGCTAATAAATGCAGAAAGAATGACAGAAACAAACAAGCAACCAGCAAAACAAAATACAACAGCAGCCTGCAACTTTTAATTTAATTATTGTTTCAGGCAAAGATCGTCAACAGATGCTAAAACCATTAGATGAAAGGTTGGAGGGCCAGGAAATAGATGACAAGGCCGAAGTGAGTGTCACCCCATAGCTTGATTGCCGCTCACATGGAGAAAATATAACTTGACAGGCATGATCTGGTTGTAATCTCTGTACCACCAGGTATTAATCTTAGCCTGGCAAGCCAAGGAATAATCAGACATCACTTGCCTGCTATTGTTATCCAATGTGAAAAATACTGCTTCATTTATGAAGGATTCCTTTCTTTTTTTTTTTTTGAGACAGAATCTCAGTCTCACTCTGTTGCCCAGTCTGGAGTGCAGTGGCATGATCTTGGCTCACCACAACCTCCACCTCTCAGGTTTAAGAGATTCTCCTGCCTCAGCCTCCTGAATAGTTGCGATTACATGTGTGCACCACCACATCTGGCTGGTTTCTGTATTCTTTAAAAATTATTATTATACTTTAAGTTCTGGGGTACATGTGCAGAACATGCAGGTGTGTTACATAGGTATACAAATATTAAACATAGAGTTACCCTATGACCCAGGAATTTCACTCCTAGGTATATACCCAAGAGAAACAAAACTTGTGTCTACACATTTGCATGTATGCCTCTTCTAGAAACTCAGTTTGTCTCAAAGTCACCTTTTTATGGCCAGTTGGTCTTAATGAGGCCCCAATGGTCCTCACCTGCATTTGGTCAGCAAGTCTCTGAAGTCTCTTTTGAGCTCCACCAGGTCTCCCTACTTCTTTTTCCCCACCATGCCATTTATTTGTTGAAGAAAATTATAACCACTTTTTTTTTTTTTTTTTTGAGATAGAGTCTCACTCTGTCGTCCAGGCTGGAGTGCAGTGGTGTGAGCTCGGCTCACTGCAACCTCTGTCTCCCGGGTTCAAGTGATTCTCCTACCTCAGCCTCTTGAGTAGCTGGGATTACAGGCGCACACCACTACGCCCAGCTAGTTTCGTATTTTTAGTAGAGACAGGGTTTTAGCATGTTGGCCAGGCTGGTCTTGAACTCCTGACCTCGCTATCCGCCCACCTAGGCTTCCCAAAGTCCTGGGATTACAGGCGTGAGCCACCACGCCCCACCAGAAAATGATAATCTTTTTAAGTTAAATTGTGTCAGTCATCTATTTAGAAATCTCTAATGGCTTCTCACTGCTTCATAGAATAAAAATTGTAAAATCCTAACAGGCGTTCATTCATTTATTCATTCATTCATTTAACAAATCATAACAAGAGCATTCACTGTGTGCCACAGGCACAATCCTTAGTACCCGGGAGATGGTGGTGAACATGTCAGGCAACACCTGCACTCATGGGGCTCCGACTCTAAGGGGGAGACAGATAACAAACAAGTGAAATTTTAAAGAATGAGCCAGGCTGAGATGGGAGGATCACTTGGGCCCAGGAGTTTGAGACCAGCCTGGGTAACATAGTGAGGCTCTATCTCAAAAACACAAAAAGCAAACAGACTAATGTTAGGTGATTAGACATGCTGTGAAAGGGACAGCGAGCGGGTGGAAGGGAAGGGGACCCTGAAGAGGCTGCATGTGAGCAGAGCCCTGACCACAGAAAGGCGCAGCCCATGGGAACTGGGTCCCCCAGCAGAAGAAAGAACCTGGATGGGATGAGCTGGCCATGGCCAAGAAATAGAAAGAGGGCCAGGGTGGCCGCAGCCTGGCACGTGAGGCGGACACGGGAAGATATATAGGTGGAGAGATGAGCGGGGCTGGGCCACTTGAGGCTTTGCGGACCATGCAGCCTGAGCAGTTTGGATTTCATTAAGCACAAAGGGAACCCTCGCAGGGATTTAGGCTGGGCGTGGCAAGGTCTGAGTTACCAGGCGCTGCGGGATCCATCCCTGTTGAGCTCTCCAAGTTCATTTGACACTACTGTCTTGTGCTCCCATCTACCTTTCTGTTCCTAGGATGCGCCAAGCTCCTGTTTCTTCACGGGACAAGGTTTCACATGCGGTCAGTGCTTCCTCCTCTTCTTTGGAACCAGCCTCCTGCCTCCTCCCCTTTCCACACAGCGAACCACACTCACCCTGTTCTCAGCTCTCACTGGGGGAGGCTCTCCTGACCTCTCCAGTCAGTTCCGCTTCCACCCCAATATGTCTCCACCCTGAACTCAGCACAATGTTGGTATAATTATTGATTTCATGTCTGTCTTCCTCACTAGACCTTACACTCTTTGAGGGCAGAAGCAACGCTGGTCTTGTTTTCAATCTCTAGCCCTAAAGCCTAGCAGTGTTAGGCAACAAGCTGAGTATCTGTGGAATGAATATATGACAGATGCTGACACTGGACTGCAATTTACAAAAAATAATACCCAGTGTCCTGAAAAAATTAATGTACTCACTCAGTCCATCAAAAAATATTAGAAGCCAGGCTCAGTAGCTCACGCCTATAATCCCAGCACTTTGGGAAGCCAAGGCAGGCAGATCACCTGAGGTCAGAAGTTCAAGACCAGCCTGGTCAAACTGGCAAAATCCAGTCTCTACTAAAAACACAAAAATTAGCCAGGCATGGTGGCGGGTACCTGTAGTCCCAGCTACTCAGGAGGCTGAGGTAGGAGAATCGCTTGAACTGGAAAGGTGGAGGTTGCTGTGAACCGAGATCGCACCACTGCACTCCAGCCTGGGCAACAAAGTGAGACTCCGTCTCAAAAAAAAGTAAAATAAAATATTAGAGATCCAAGATAAAATGGACTTCAGAGATAAAACCAAATCTTTTCATTTTATAAATAAACTCAGAATAACAAGAGGCTGAGAAATAAAGTGATTTGGCCTCAATTATAAGTTGGTCAACATAATTAATCAATTACATTTTAGCCCCCACTGGAGATTAATACTCAAATATTCTGACCTATACTATAGGCAACATTGGGCAAATCAGAAGCAGATGCCACTTCTCTGAGTGGTCACAGCCCCATGCTAAGGCTCAAGGTTTGGTGAGTGCATGTGGGCTGGATTTCAGGAACCCCCAATTCCTGAGCCAGAACCCTTATGCTGTGAGCAACCTACACAGCCATAGGTGACGGCCCTGGACAAGACCAACGAATTCATAAACTTCCGACGTGCTAGTCAGTGTGGTAGTTCTACGAGAGACCAAGCAGGCATGTGTGTGAGAGACAGCAAGAGACAAGGAGAGAGAGACAGAAAAGAAAAGAAACTAGGGCTTGGGACATGAGTCAAGAAAGAGGTATACAATCTCTTGCTACCAAAGATATCCTTTTATTATTTTTCCATGGCATAGGAATTTTATCTCTAAAACAAACTGAACTTATTAAATAATTACAACCAATCCATTTCCCATTTTTACGACTCAGATACAAATAATTTAATATGCAATAAAATCACTTTGCAGAAATTCTTCTATTGATTTACACCCCTAATCAGAGCTTCCGATCAGCAAGAGAACCAGCATTACTAAACTGAGATGATAAAATTCTAGTCAAAGGAAGAAAATGCTTTTATTGTTCTGTACAATCTCACTATAATTTTGAAGCACTCTCGTCCAGGGAGTTCAAAGGCAACAGAGCTCATATACCATGTCCAATAGCTATAGCCCCAAGACACCCTCCAAAGAACGGCTGGGACTATGAAGATTTACCATTCAAAGAGATTATTCCATGGGGACAATCAAACCTTATCATGCAGGAGGTCTGCTGTGGCCCACAGGAGGAAGCAAGACGGAACCTCACCCTACCACAGAATACTCCCTAGCCATACCGTTTCTCCTGCCTTCAAACATCTGTCAAATTGAGGCTAGGGCATGTGGTGTCTGGATAGCATTAGATCAGCAGCTCTCCAACACTTTGGTCTCAGGATCCCTTTACACTCTTAAAAACTACTGAAAATCCCCCAAATGCTTGTATTCATATAGGTTATCTCGATCAGTGCCTACCAGAAGAGAAATCAAAACAGAAACATTTAAGTATTTGTAATATTTAAATAAGAATGAATTCATTATCTGTTAATGTAAATAATGTTATCTTTACTGAAAATAACTATATTTTCCAAACCAAAAATACTGAGAGAGAGAAGCATCATCGTTTTTACATTTTTGCAAATCAGTGTGACGTCTGGCTGAATGGAAGACACCTGGATTCTATCTGCTTCTGTATTCCATCTGTTGTGTCAGTATCACAGCGTAGTCTCTAGTAACTCCACTGCATATGGCAAAAAGCATGGGAGCATAGAAAGCAAATTACATCTTAGTAGTATTAGGAAAAGAGTTTTGACCTTGTGAATTCCTTGCAAAAATCTCCAGGACACCCAGACAACACTTTGAGAACTGCCTCTCATTTCTCAGGGCTCTGAATCCAGGTCTCAGCCTTTCCCCCACTACCTTATTTCCCCAATTTATTTTCAATAACCACAGACTGGCCAGGGAAGATGGCTCACGTCTGTAATCTCAGCACTCTGGGAGGCCGAGGCAGGCGAATCACCTGAGGTCAGGAGTTAGGGACTAGCCTGGCCAACATGGTGAAATCCCGTCTCTACTAAAAATACAAAAATTAGCCAGGCATTGTCGTGCACACCTATGGTCCCATCTACTTGGGAGGCTGAGGCAGGACAATCACTTGAACTCAGGAGGTGGAGGTTGCAGTAAGCCGAGATTGTGCCACTGCACTCCACCTGGGTGACAGAGCGAGACTCCGTCTCAAAAAGAAAAAAAAAAAAAAAAGAATAACCACAAACTGATATTTAGCATTTCCTTTAATTATGAATGCAGTCAACAAAGCAGTCACTAACAGAAGTCACAGATCTTTTCATATCAGATCATAGTTGCTGCACGTGTATCGGAATATTGCTCATGATCTTCAAAGTTCAATCATTACCTGACCTGCCCTTGGATCCACTGCTACACCTTGTTATTTAATGCTGCTAAAAGTAAGCATACATTGGGCTGGGCATGGTGGCTCACGCCTGTAATCCCAGCAGTTTGGGAGGCCGAGGCGGGTGGATCACCTGAGGTCAGGAGTTCAAGACCAGCCTGGCCAACAGGGCAAAACCCCGTCTCTACTTAAAATACAAAAATTAGCCGGGCAGTGGCAGGCACTTGTAACCCCAGCTACTCAGGAGGCTGAGGCAGGAGAATCACTTGAACCCGGGAGGCAGAGGTTGCAGTGAGCAGAGATTGCAGCCACTGCACTCCAGCCTGGGGGATAGAGTGAGACTCTGTCTCAAAAAAAAAAAAAAAAAAGAGTAAGTATATACACTATATAAGATGTGTGATTTTTAATATTTTGATCTGTGTTTCAACATAATTGCCTTCCTTGGCTCAAGCCACAGGATAGCTTGAGCCAAGGAGTTGGAGGCTGCAGGGAGCCAAGATCGCGCCACTGCACTCCAGCCAGGGCAACAGAGCAAGATCTCATCTCTCTCTAAACGCTAAAATAAAAGCATTATACTGAAAAGGGGTCTATAGACTTCGCCAGACTGTCCAAAGGGGCCAGGGCAGTCAACAAACAAGGGTGAGCGCTCTTTGTGCCTCTGGACTTTAAGAGCCCATTCGTTTTAGGCAAAGCCGACAAGCTCCACGTGAGTGTTGTCTAAGGCGCAGTGTGCCCAGGCCAGACTGGGAGCACAGCCATTGCACGCGCAGGACAGGCTGCAGCCGCTGCGTGTGCAGTTCCAACCCCCCTCTCCCCGACTCCTGGAATGCACACAAGCCTTATATGAAATCCACATGGTGAGCGGCCGAGGAAGGCAGCGGCACGAAAGGACTTCAGCAAGTTGACAGCGCCGCCAGGCCCGGCCAGTTCTGGAGAGGCTCCAGGGAGCTGTAGGTCATCTGGCCCCGCTCCTGGTTTGGGGCCTCCGTGATGACAATGCCCGGCCACAGGAAATTGGATCACTGGGCCCCCTGTGTTCCCCACTCTAGACTCTGGACTCTGAAACGAGCCCAACTGGAAAGGAGCATCACTGCCAAGACACATCCGGAGTCCACACACAAATACCGGAGGCTGCCGGCGAAACTCCCCCAGCGGAGAGCGGGGTTTGGCCACTTTTTCCCCGCCCCCCCCGGCAGCCACAGGAGTCCCGGGGCCCGCGCGCCGGCTGTGATCCAGCTCCGGCTCTAGCCCTGTGGAGGCTCCGCGCGCAAGCCTGGTTCCACCCGGGCGCGGCCGGGTCCTAGCCCCGAAGGGTCGGGACAATCGAGGGACGCGGACCGACCTCCCTGCTGCGATGCAGCCCACAGCAGCCGGGAAGGAAGCTCCGCGGGGTCCCGGGGTGCCGGGGTCACGGCCGGGCGCGCGCGGAGCCTCCCGAGACCCTGCGAGCCGGCGCCGTCCCGGACCCCGCTACCCGCTCTTCGGATGGCAGGGACCGGGTCGGGGAGACCTCCGCGTACCCGGCAGAGGCGGGAGACCCTGCGCCGCGCCCGGTGCCCCGGCGGCCAGCCGGTCCCGCTCCCCGCCTGCGACGCCCACGTCCGTCCGGCTCTGCCGGCGCCCCCGGCCAGCCGCGCCCTCCAGCCCCTCGGCCTCCCTCCCCGAGCGCACTCACGTAGACAGAGCTGATGTCGGATCTGTCGTAGAAGCGGAGCGCCCCACTCAGCTCCAGGGCCGGGGGAGACCAGGTCGTCTCCGTCCTCAAGCTCCAGGTCCCCGTGTGCGGGGCCGAAGGGGAAGAGCTCCTGGCGGCTCAGGCAGCCCCCGGGCCCAGCCAGCAGCAACGGCAGCAGCAGCGCCGGCGTCCACGCAGCCCGGCTCCAGCTGCTCGCGGCCAACATGTTCCCGAACTGCGCTCCCGCAAACCCGGTCCCGCGGCCGGAGCAGAGGAAGGCGGGGATGTAACCCGACGCCCCTGGCAGCCCCCTCACCTCCCGCCTCCCGGCGTTCCCACCCCGGGAAATAGGGGAGGGGAGCCGCGGGGGAGAGGGGGAGGGCCCCGCCCCGTCCAGCGGGCGCGCCGCGGGGCAGCCCAATGGCCGCGAGGGGGAGGGCGAGGGGCGACGCCGAACCTCCCGCCTTACCGGCCGCGGGGCCTGGGGCGCCGGTGCCTGCGATTCCCGACACCAGCCCGACTCGTACCGAACGGCGCCTCCGGGATGGGGGAGCAGAGCGCCGCACTCGCACCGTGGTTCTCGGGTTAAGTTTGGGCGGTGGAGAGCCCGCGACGTGGAAACGCTCCGGATTCAGAAACGGCGCCCACCCCATCGCCGCTCGGCGGCGTCCGGGGTCCAATTCGCTTGTCCCGGCTGGAAGACCGGGTGGGAGCTGGGAGTGAGCCAAGGGAGCGAGCCACCAGCACGTTCCTTCGCTCATCCACCCATTCATTCCTCGTGTTTTTGATTGCCTGATCCCGTGCTCCCCCACTATGGAGGTTCTCCAGGAAACAGTGTCCCACCTTCCGAGGCAAAGTCGCCAGTGTACAACACAAGCCGGTGTCAGGTGGGGGCCCCAAGTCATCAAGGACCTTAGGGCTGGAGAAACTGGCGGCGAAAGCTTCGGGTGGGGATGGCGGGAATCCTCCCGGGTCTTCTGGAAGGAATGGGATTTCATCAGGCGGCGGCGAAGGGGGGATGGAGGGCCGAGCCGGGTGGATTCAGGGCACTATCCCCCAGCAGAAAATTCGGGGGAGGGGCAGGTTGAAGTACAGCCTTCAAATCACAAATCTAGGCATTTGAATTCGCTCTATCACTCGGAGAAGAAACTATTGAAAGTTCTTGACAAAGGGAGATAAGCGATTTAAGAGGTATCCTGAATAAATCGGTTAATCACTAATTTGGCACTAGGGTGGAAGTAGAGACAGGTAAGTTATTAGAAGACCACGTCTAAAACATTGCAATGAAAGAAGGAGCAAGATCTAATCATAAGTTTGACGTCGAAGAGGAGAAGGAATGAAGTTAAAATTGAGTTCAAGGTTTTGCACCCGGAGGACTGGAAAACCAGTATTGCCTTTTGACGTAGGGAAGAGGATGGGAGACAGCTGGATATGTTTGATGTCAGACCTATTAACTTGGAGGGGTCAATAGGACGTGCCCATTTCCTGTCAGCAACTAAAATTAAGGACCTTGAACCTAGTTCATAATAATTCTTCAGAAAACAGCAAGTTCTGTATAAAACTTAAGAGGGCGTGAGTTCTGAACCAGCAAAGACTGGAAGAAAAAGCAAAGGAAACATGCCTATTAAGCAAAACGCTTTTGATCTCATGAGACCTTGTCTTTTTCTTTTAAATTCATCAGCCATCAGAGATAACATGTGTTCCACAAGTATTCATTCATTTTGCACTCACAGTAAACCTAGGAAACAGACTATCCCTGTGACAGAGAAGGGGCACAGAGACCCAGACAGGTTAAATCATTTTGCTAAGATCACACAGCTGGGAGCCTGTAAGTGACCCTAGGTGTCCCAGCTGCAAGGACCCCACTTATAATCACTGCATTAAGCGCTGTCTGTTTACTACCTCTTACCCCTGTTGCTGAAGAGTAACCAATGCTGCCTGCAGTCTGTTGTCAAATACGGTGTTTTTCCTTCAGTTCCCTCCCAGCAATGCAGCACTGTGAGCCCCCAGCCTGCTCCCCAGAAGCACTTCTGACTCTATGCCATCTGTGGTTCTGTTTCTGGGCTTCTGGGCCCCAGCAGGGCCAGTTCCAGCTGCTGCGAGAGCTGTGTATGGAGACTCTTCTCTATGTTCACCCACACGCAACATGGGCTCCACGACTTCCCCATGCCCTGTGGTTGAGGGGAAACCCCAAGCTCAGTCTGTCTTTGTTTTGCCTGTGCCTCCGACAATCCTCCTTTGAAAACCCCCACCCCAGCCTCAGCACACATCAGAGCTGTCTCTGAAGCTGTGGTCTGTGCCTGGAATGCTCTTACCCCTCTCACGAATTCTCTCCCTTTTTGGTACTCAGGCAGCTTCTGAAACTCCTATTGGTCTATCCATGGGACTTCGGTCAGCAAATACAGGAGGAGAGCAGTTCTCTACTTTGCTGGTTCAGCACAGCCTCCCAACTCCAGCCTGATGGAGGTCAGGGCTCCCCATTTACCAGCTGTATAAGAGTGGGCAGGTTTCTAAGCTTCAATATCCTTGATCACTTGTATGGGATGTTCGTAATTAAAATCAAAGGATTGTCGTGAGGATTAGATAAGGTGATTCATTAAATGCTCCTAGCTGGGCACAAAGTGAGTATTCATTAAACCATCATTATTACCTAAATGTACAGTTTTCGTGATTCTTATTATGTCAACATTTACTGAGAATCTACCATGAATCAGGTACTATACTAGAAATTCAAAATGCCAAGACCATTAGGCACAATCCTTTCTTTGAAAAGCTCACAATCTTTTGGGGAGACAGGCACAATAATAACACAGTTTGATGTTTTAAGAAATACACAGGCGGGCGCGGTGGCTCACGCTTGTAATCCCAGCACTTTGGGAGGCCGAGGTGGGCAGATCACCTGAGGTCAGCAGTTCGAGACCAACCTAGCCAACATGGTGAAACCCAGTCTCTTCAAAATAAAAATAAAAAAAGAAATACACAAACAGCAACAAGAGATATCACTTGTTGAATGCTGCTTCTGCTGGATGCTTAATGTAGCATTCAATTTAATACTAATAACAGCTGCACAAGCTACTAGCCCTATATGGGGGAAACAAGGTTTGCGGAGATCAGATAACTGGCCCAGTTTCACATAGGTAGTCAAAGAGCTAGGATTTGAATCCCAGTTTGTCTGACACCAAAGCTATTATTCTTTCTGCTGCACCATCCTGCCCTTCTATGGAAGGAAACATTTCTCCCTTTATTTCTGCCGAGAAGATTTATTTGCTCTATTGTTTATACATAATGCTCATGATCTATTTGTGCATGATTGTGCTCCTTTATTTCATCAGTATCTCTTGGCCTGAGTAAGTCCAGTATATACGGTAAATTCTCTGTCATATGCTATTTATAGCCCGGCACTCATCTCACATTGTCCAGTCCTTGTAGGACGTGATATTGATGCTGTGTCTCCTACTAGGACAGCGTGTCCCTGTCCCTCCTTTAGAATTTGTAGTTCCAAACACATTCATCATAGAATACTTACTTTTATATTGTGCTCTGGACATTTTCTAAGTGTGTATAATAATTCGGTCTTTTTCTGTAGTCGTCGTGCATGTTTTTCAGGGATATAAGCTTTTTGGGGCAAGGCCCATGGGCTTTATTTGTTTTCCTGACTTCACAGAGCCTAGCCCAATGCTGTATACACATTAATAAAATGTACATGCTTCTTAACCGTTTAAGAATTCAGTGATATGTTTAAGAATCATCTGAGGCCACGTGCAGTGGCTTATGCCTATAACCCCAGCACTTTGGGAGGCCGAGGTGAGCAGATCACCTAAGGTCAGGAGTTCAAGACCAACCTGACCAACATGGAGAAACCTCATCTCTACTAAAAATACAAAATTAGCCGGGTGTGGTGGCGCATGCCTGTAATCCCAGCTACTCCGGAGGCTGAGGCAGGAGAATTGCTTGAACCCTGGAGGTGGAGATTGTGGTGAGCAAGGATCATGCCATTGCACTCCAGCCTGGGCAATAAGAGCAAAACTCCATCTCAAAAAAAAAAAGAGAAAAAAAAAAGAATTGTCTGATATCTGCAGTAGCAACAGCACCCATAATTATGTAATACACCAGCTTAAAAGAAAATGAAACCTTGCTCTTTTGAGACTTGTCCTCTTTTCTTGACAGCTGTCGATGAGGCAGAAAGACAAAATGTAAGAAGCAGGTCTCAGGCTGCATGTCTATAAGAAGCCATGGTAACTTTTCTTTTTTTGTTTGTTTGTTTTTTGAGATAGAGCCTCACTCTGTCACCCAGGCTCGAGTGCAATGGCTTGATCATGGCTCACTGCAAACTCCACCTCCCAGGTTCAAGTGATTCTCTTGCTTCAGCCTCCCGAGTAGCTGGGATTACAGGGTGCGCCACCACACCTGACTAATTTTTCTATTTTTAGTACAGACAGGGTTTCACCATGTTGGCCAGGCTGGTCTCAAGAAGGAATTCCTGACCTCGGCTGATCCTCCCGCCTCAGCCTCCCGAAGTGCTGGGATTACAGTTGTGAGCCACCACGCCTGGCCCCAAGGTAACGTTTCTATCTGATAATTCAGACAGAAGTCCTGGTGACTAAGTGGGAAAATAACTCAATTGGCTATTTCATGGAAGGAGGCATTTGTTCTAATCTCACTCTCCTGTGAGAATTAGAAACTGACCATATATGGTCATGGAGCTTTCCTTTATTTCCCAGATGTCACGTAGAGGTAAATGTATTAGTTTGTACATTCCAATTCCGGGGGAATTCACCTAATTTGTGAATATTTTAAACAACTCACATTCAATTGTGATCTCAGGTAAAAACGACATCCTGACAAAGGATGAGAATGAAGCAGGATTTGGTGCTCGCTTTATTTTGTTTTCAAAGGAGATTAGGATAAAAAGTACTTTGGGAAAACACAATTATGTCCACCTTTGTGTTTGGGAAGATGCCAAGCTTTTCAGGGTAAAGTTTAATTCCTATAGTTCTATATCCTGTTTTCCCATGAATGTTTTCCTGATTCTTTATCATCAGACCTCCAGCATTCACTGCTGGGTTCCACTTGCCTTTTGTTGTTATTTTAATTTTTAATCTTGATTTATGTAATTTTTAGCCTTACATAAAAATTACAAAAAGAATACAAAAAAGTTCCATATACCCTTATATTCCCATATCCCATACACCCACATTTTCCTTAATATTAACATTTTGCCATGTTTGCTTTCTCTCTGTCACTCTCTGTCTCTGTCTCTTTCTTTACGCACTCACACATGCATGCACACACACACAGACTCATCAATACATATACATATATATATATGTATATATATATATATGTGTATATATTTTTATCTGTACCATTGAGGGTAAGTTGTAAACACGATACCTCTTTATCTCCGAATGCTTAAGTATATGCTTCGTTAAAACTAGAACATTCTCTCACCTAGCCTTAACACAACTGCCAAAATAAGGAAATTACATTGATATCATGCTACAGTCTTATTGACAGCTCTTATTCAGAGTTCACCAGATGTCAAACTAATGTCCTGTAATAGCAAAAGAAAATACCAGATACAAATTGTATTCATTTGTCATGTGCTGTTAGTCTTCTTCAACTTGAAAGAGTTCCTCAGTCATTCTTTATCTTTCATGACCTTAACTTTTGTTTTTTTAGAGATGAGATCTAGCTATACCCAGGCTGGAGTGCAGTAGCTATTCACAGGTGTGATCATAGCATGCTCTAGCCTCAAACTTCTGGCCTCAAGTGATCCTCTCACCATAACCTCTCTAGTAGGTGGGACGATTGGGATAAGTCACTAGGCCTGGCCCTTGACATTTTTTAAGAGGATAGGCCAGTTCTTTTATAGGCTGTCCCTCAGTTTGGGTTTGTCTGGTGTTTCCTTCATAATTAGATCATATTTTGCATAAATTTTGGCAGCAGTAACACAGAAGTGATATTGTGTCCTTCTTAGTGCAACACATCAGGAGGTACATGTTCATTTATCCTAATGCTGATAGTATTTACTTTGATCACTTGGTACATTTATACTTCCTAATTTCTCCACTGTAAAGTTACTACATTTTCTTTTCTAGTTAATAAATATATTGGAAACAGATAATTTGAAACTATATAAATATTCTGTTTTTCATCAAACTTTTATCCTCTAATTTTAACCCCATTGATGACTCTTACTAGAATCAATCATTATTGTAATGGGTGCAAATTTTTTACTTTCTTCAGTTATTAAAATAGAATTTTATTTGGTAAACTACACTTATGTAATATCTCCCTTTTAATCATTTTTAAGTGTAGAGTTCAATAGTATTACATTCAATGTATTACAATGGTAGTACAATTAATACTATTGTGCAACCATCAACATCATCAATCTCTAGAACTCTTTTCATCTCACAAAACTGAAACTCTATACCCATTAAACAATACTTCTCATTCCTCCTTCCCTCAGCCTCTGGCAACCACCATTCCACTTTCTATCTCTAAGCATTTCACTACTCTACATGTCATATTAATGTAATAATACACTGTCTTTTTATGACTGGCTTATTTCGCTTTGCATAATATCCTCAAGGTTCATTCATACTGTAGCATGTGTCAGAACTTCCTCCCTTTTTAAGGCTGAATAATATTTCATTGCATAGTCTGGGTGCTGTGGCTCACACCTGTAATCCCAGCATTTTGGCAGGCCAAGGCAGATGGAGCCTAGGAGTTTGAGACTAGCCTGGGCAACATGGTGAAATCCCACCTCTACAAAAAATAAAATATACAAAATTTGCAAAATACAAAAATTAGCTGGGCATAGTGGTATGCACCTGTTGTCCCAGCTACCGGGGGAGGCTGACATGGGAGGATCACTTGAGTCTGGAAGGTCGGCACTGCAGTGAGCTGTGATCGTGCCATTGCACTCCAGCCTGGGTGACAGAGCAAGAGCCTGTCTCAAAAAAAAAAAAAAATCATAGCATGTATGTAGTACCACATTTTGCTTATCCATTAATCTGTGTGTGGACACATGTTGTTTTCATGTTTGCCTATTGTGTATAATGCTACTTTGAACATGTATGGACAAATATTTCTTCCAGACCCTGTTCACAATTCTTTTGGGTATATAATCAGAAGTGGAATTGCTAGATCATGTGGTAATTCTATTTTTAATTTTTTGAGGAACTGCCATACTGTTTTCCATGGCAGCTATACCATTTCACATTCCCACCGCCAGTGTACAAGCATTCTAATTTCTCTATATACTTTGACAACACTTACTATTTTATATGTGTTAATAGTAGCCATCTACTGGGTATGAGGTGCTATCTTATTGTGGTTTTGATTTGCATCCTCTAATGCCTGGTGATGTTGAGCATCTTTTCATGGGCTTATTGGACATTCATACATCTTGTTTGGAGATATGTCTGTTCATGTCTTTGCTCGTTTTGAATCAGTTTGTTCGGTGTTTTTGGCGGTGGTGGTCATTTGCAAAGTTAAGCTGGCACAGTGGCTGACACCTGTAATCCCAGCACTTTGGGAGGCCAAGGCAGGTGGATCACCTGAGGTCAGGAGTTCAAGACCAGCCTGGCCAAGATGGTGAAACCCCATCTTTACTTAAATACAAAAATTAGCTGGGCATGGTGGCATGCATTTGCAGTCCCAGCTACCTGGGAAGCTGAGGCCAGAGGATCACTTGAACCCAGGAGGTGGAGGTTGCAGTGAGCCAAGATCACACCACTGTACCACAGCCTGGTAACAAAGTAAGACTCTGTCTCAAAAAAGAAAAATAAATAAAAAATAAAAATAAAAAATTTAAACCCTCAGAAAATTTGGTAAAAAATACATCCAAAAGCATCAATTACTGGACATAGTCATTCAGGCCTATAATCCCAGCATTTTGGGAGGAAGAGGCAGGAGGATCACTTGAGGTCAGGAGTTCAAGGTCAGCTTGGGCAACATAATGGGACCTATCTCTACAAAAAAAAAAAAAAATTATTTAATTAGCCATAGGTGGTGGCCTGTGACTTGAGTCCCAACTACTTGGGAGGCTGAGGCAGGAGATCACTTGGACCCAGGAGTTTGAGGCTGTAGTGAGCTCTTTTTATGCTAGGGCACTCTAGCCTGGGCATGAGAGCAAGACCCTGTCTCAAAAATCAAATGAAAACCAAATGCACCAATTGTTAACATCTTGCCATGTTTGTTTTATCTCTTTGAACCTCTCTCTGTATGTTCTTATTGTTATTTGCATAACTATTTGAGAGTCAATTGCAGATATCATGACGCTTCATGCCTAAATACTTGTGCCTAGGCCTCCTAAGAACACACTTTCTCTTTATAACCACAGTACACTAATTGCAGTTGAGAAACACAATTCTATTATCTCAATATATAATCCGTATTTAAAGTTTACCAATCATCCCAATAATGTTCTTCGTAGTAACATTTTTTAAAAATGATCTATCATCTAACCCAAGATCATACATTGCATTTTGTTGTCCTCTTTCTATTTTTTTTTTGTTTTTGTTTTTTTGAGACAGAGTCTCGCTCTGTCGCCCAGGCTGGAGTGCAGTGGTGCAATCTTAGCTCACTGCAATGCCCACCTCCCAGGTTCAAGTGATTCTCCTGCCTCAGCCTCCCAAGTAGCTGGGATTACAGGTGTGTGCCACCATGCCTGGCTAATTTTTGTGTTTTTAGTAGAAATGGGGTTTCACCACGTTGGTCACGTTGGTCTCAAACCCCTGACCTCAGGTGACCCTCCAGCCTCAGCCTCCCAAAGTGCTGGGATTACTGGTGTGGGCCACCGTGCCTGGCCTGGCCTGTCTCTTTAGTCTTCATTAAATTGGAATAGTTTCTCAGCCTTTCTGTCTTGTTCATGTTATTGACATTTGTTAAAAGAACAGCCAGTTGTTTTGTAGGTCTCTCAATTCAGGTGTGTCTAATTGTTCTCTTATGACTAGATTAGGGTTATGCAATCTGGCAGGAATGCTACAAAACTCTCGGGGTGTTCTTCCCAGCGCATCCCATCAGGAGGCCCGTGATGTCACTGTGTCCCGTTATTGCTGAAGTTAACGTTGATTGATTCAGGGGTATCTGCCAGATTTCTTTATGTCACTGTTTTAGAAAGTAAATTTATTTAGTAATATTTTCTGAAAATCCAGAATTATTACTATTATTATTAACAACAAAGACATTATCTTTCATACTCTTATAGTTTTAAAACATCTACATATTATTTAATTCTATTTTTGGAATAATGGAATTTTTAATTTTATTGGTATCAAATTTTAAGTTGATATCAATTTTCTTCTAAATGTTTTCTCTCCAAAACCATTTTTGAAACAGCATTTTTTTTTTTTTTGAGATGGAGTCCTGCTCTGTCACCAGGCTGGAGCGCAGTGGCAAGATCTCGGCTCACTGCAAACTCCACCTCCTGGATTCAAGCGATTCTCCTGACTCAACCTCCCGAGTAGTTGAAACTACAGGCATGCACCACCACACCTGGCTAATTTTTGTATTTTTACTAGAGACAAGGTTTCACCATGTCGGCCAAGCTGATCTCGAACTCCTGACCTCCCCACCCGCCTCGGCCTCCCAGAATGCTGGGATTACAGGTGTGAGCCATCATGCCCAACCATTTTCGGCTATTTTTTAAAAGCATCAGGAGTGAATATTGCTCTTTGTAGGGCCTCTTTCCTCAAATCCTCTTCCCTACAGTGGGATTGCTGGGTGAAAGGCCATGAACATTTTGATGGCCTTTGATTGTATTGCTGTTTCGGGGAATGTGGGCAAGGGGGAGTCCCGAGAGGTAGGACATGGGAAATTACCACTAACACCAAAGATACAAGAGGCATGCCTTTCCACCTTCCTTCGGGTCCTGCTCCAAACCCCTGTCTACAAAAATCCTTCCCCAATCCCCTGCCCCGTACAATTCATTTCTCCCTTGCCTTCACCCTGTTATACCAATGGTAGTAACAACACCTCATCTAGTCCGCAAACGTATCTCTACAATCTCATGTAATCTGCTGGTTTCTTTGTCTCTTGTTTTACAGATGAAGACACTGAGACTCAGAGTAATTGCCTTGCTCAAGGACACTCAGTCAGCAAGAGGCAAGGCCAGCTCTTCAAATATAGAGTTCTTTCCATGGCAGAGCTGTAAAACAGTGACTCAAATCCACAGTGAACGTTCTGTCTTTGTCCGAAGAGGTTGCTGCACCCAGAGTTGGAGATACTTGCATTTGAGATAACCTGACGTCTCCTGTCCAGGCAGTCTCTTCAGTTTTCGAAAAACAGGGCAAGGGACAAGCTGTCTTCCAGAATAGTCATTCTCAGCGAGTAGACTGAAAGGTGGGGAGACAGGAAGGAGGAGGGAGGGGGAAATCGTGCATCAGAATTACTTTTCAGAAATTCTGATAAGCCTGAGCCTGTGCCAGGGTCTAAGGAGGGGTGGGGAGGGAAATGTACATTGAAATTTGAAAGAGAGGCTGGGCATGGTGGCTCACACCTGTAATCCAAGCACTTTGGGAGGCCAAGGCTGGAAGATCACCTGAGGGTGGGAGTTCCAGGACCAGCCTGATCAACATGGTGAAACACTGTCTTAAAAAAAAAAAAAAAAGCCGCACATGGTGGCTCACGCCTGTAATCCAAGCACTTTGGAGGCCAAGGCGGGCGGATCACCTGAGGTCGGGAGATCAGGACCAGCCTGACCAACATGGTGAAACCCTGTCTTTATAAAAAAAATAAATAAATAGATAGATTAAATAAATAAATAAATAAAAAGAAATTTGAAAGAGAATCTGATAAGCACCCTAGAGGGAGAATCTTTGATGGAGGCTGAAGATCTGCTGGAGGTCAGGGCTGGGCTTTCTGTCTATTTCCTCGTTACAGCCCATTTAATCCTGATGACAAACTGGCCATTCCTTATCCAGGAACAAAGCTATGAGGGTAAACAAAACGTAAACCCAGACAATGCAAACAGATAAAAGAAGGGCCTTTCCACCCTCTCTTCATTCTAATGCTGGGAAGAAACTTGTGCAGCACCTTGTCACATGTCCGACTAACGGCTGAAGGGCAAAGCGGGAAAAGATCTGGTGTAGAAAACATACCACCAAATTTGGGAAACCATCAGATGCTGTGACATAAACAGTTTGTTCAAAGATGCACCTGGAGTATCCTCCGGATTTACCTAGTGAGGGATTTCTGGGAAATTCTTCTTCTTTTCTTCATCTGCTGCCTGGGATGCAGATGTGGTAATTGGAACTCCAGCAGCCAACTTGAACCATGAGGCACAGTTGGGGAAGGTGCTGCAGTGATCTACAGGAGTCCCTATGGACAACATGGAGCTGTCCTCACTGTCCAAGCTCCTGACCACATGGAGCTGTCCTCACTGCCTGAGCTGCTGACCTCTAGACTCTTATTCCCTGAGAGAGGGATTATAGTAGAGGACCAAGCTTGATACCTTCATAGGACAAATCACAGAAAGGGAGTCCCTTCTACAGAGTATAGAAAAACAAGCGGCCAGGTGCCATGGCTCATGCTTGTAATCCCAGCACTTTGGGATGCTGAGGCAGGAGGATCGTTGAAGCCAGGAGTTCAAGACCAGCCTTGGCAACAAAACAAGACCTCATCTCTACAAAAAAATAAAAATAAAAAAAATCAGCCAGGCATGGCAGCATGGGCCTATAACCCCAGGGACTCAGGAGGCTGAGGTGGGAGGATTGCCGAGCCCAGGCATCCAAGGCTTCAGTGAGCCACGATCATGCACTGCACTCCAGCCTGGGCAACAAGTCAGACCCCACTCTACAAAAAAATAAAACAGTTATTTATCAGGGACAGTGGCATGCGCCTGTAGTCCCCGTCACTTAGGAGGCTGAGGCAGGAGGATGCTCAAGTCCAGGAGTTCGAGGCTGTAGTGAGCTGTGATCACACCACTACATTTTAGCCTGGGCAACAGAGCAAGACCCCATTTCTAAAAAAAATAATAACAATAAGGCAAAACCAAAAACAATCAGCCTCTCATAGCTGATGGCACAAGCCTCCCTTGCAGGGCACATGCTGATTCTCCACTTTTCCAATGCTTGAGGGTTGGGAATGTGGGGGGTAGGCAGGAAATGTGAAATTTTAAATAAAGGGATCAGAGAAGACCTCTGAGAAGGTGGCAACTAAGCAAAGTCTAAAAGGAAGTGAAGGAATGAGCCATGAAGCTACGCAGGGGAAGAGTGTTCAGCGTGGAGGGGAAGTCAGTGCAAAGGCCCTGGGGCAGGAGCAGGCCTGGCATGTGGGGGGTGGGCAGGGAGGCCAGAGCCAGAGTCAGAGGAGGGTAGTAGGTGAGATCAGTGCGTGTGTGCATGTGTGTGATGCGTGTATGTGATGTGTGTGTGCATGCAAGTGATATGTGCATGTGTGTGGTGCATATGTGTACACGTGTCTGGTGTGTGCATATGTGTGCTCTATGTGCATGTTGGGGTGCATGTATGTAGTATATATGTGTGCTGCATGTATGCATATATGGTGTGTCTATAGTGTGGTGTGTGCGTGCATGTGGGGGTGTCTGGGTGTGGTATATATGTGTGTATGGCGTATGTATGTGAGTGTAAGTGGTACGTGTATATGTATGTGTATGATTGTGTGTGTGTGGTATAGGTATGTAAATATGTATGTGTACATGTGAATGGTGTATGTATGTGTGTGTTATGTGCATGTGCATGTGTGGTGTGTGCTTGTGGTGTGCACGGTTTGTGTGTGTGTTTACTTGGTGTTTGGGGAGTGGGAGAGGAGTGGCTATTGGAAGGGCATATTCCTGACATCACCTGGTCTCTGAACTCTCCCATTTCCAAGCCTCATCCCATCCTGCTCCTCCCTCTTAAGAAAGAATCTGGACTGGGCGAGGCGGCTCATGCCTGTAATCCCAGCACTTTGGGAGGCCAAGGTCGGTGGATCACCTGAGGTCAGGCTTCAACACCAACCGGGTCAACATGGTGAAACTCTGTCTCTACTTAAAAATACAAAAATTAGCCAGGCATGGTGGCGTGAGCCTGTAATCCTAGTTACTTGGGAGGCTGAGGCAGGGAGAATTGCTTGAACCCAGGAGGTGGAGGTGGCAGTGAGCCGAGATCGCGCCACTACACTCCGGCCTGGGCGACAGAGCAAGACTCCGTCTCAAAAAAAAAAAAAAAGAAAGAGATAATCTGATATCAGCTCCTATTTGTGATCATTCTGTCTGATTCTCTCAGGTCTGTGCCATGACTCAACCTAGGCTGGTCAGTGCTCCTGGCCCATGCAGAAAAGCCAGAGGTGGGAATACAAACCAATCAGGGTGTTAGGGGCCTTGGTTTAAGGAACAGTTTAAAACTCCATTGGATCATTCAAGCAACCTCTCTGATTTGAAATAAAAGCGGAGGAAATGAAGGATTTCTAATTCAAAATTAAAGATTCTGGCTTTAAAAGAACCAAATGGGAGAGAGTTGGCTGCTTTAGGTGGTTGTTTTTAGGACTGGAAGTAATGGAGGAAGCAAAATTAAAAATTTCTTGAAAGCCGGGCGTGGTGGCTCACGCCTGTAATCCAAGCACTTTGGGAGGCCAAGGCGGGCGGATCACCTGAGGTCGGGAGTTCAAGACCAGCCTGACCAACATGGTGAAACCCCGTCTTTAAAAAAAAAAAAAAAAAAAATTTTATTTAAATATTTTAAAATTAAAAAAAAAAAAAAAAAAAAAATTTCTTGAAAAAGGAAAGACACCTCCATCACCTGCCAATCAACATCGATCAACAGGAAGAGGATGCAGGGGCAGGGGGCTCCTCTCTGTTTGAGAGCATCCCGGGTGCTGTGTCCAGGCTGGCTGTGACTCAGCTTGCCTGAATTCAGGCTTAAGAGGATGATTTCTATACTGCAATACAAACAGAAAGGGCTGCAGGGAGCTGAGCCCCTATTCATTCTTTTTTTTTTTTTTTTTTTTTTTTTTTTTTTTTGATGGAGGCTTGCTGTCGCCCAGGCTAGCGTTGAGTGGTGCAATCTCGGCTCACTGCAACCTCCGCCTCCCAGGTTCAAGCCATTCTGTCTCGGCCTCCCGAGTAGCTGGGATTGCAGGTGCGCGCCACCACGCCCAGCTAATTTTTTGTATTTTTAGTAGAGACGGGGTTTCACCATGTTAGCCAGGTTGATCTCCATCTCCTGACCTCATGATCCGCCCACCTCAGCCTCCCAAAGTGCTGGGATTCCAGGCGTGAGCCACCGCGCCAGGTGGCTCCTATTCATTCTTGTCATGGTCCCCAGTTGTCTCCAGTCTGCTCATCCCCACGCAACCTCCATACCACTGTTAGGGGAGCTTCTGGAAATGAAAATCTGATCAATTATCCTAGTTCAGTGAATCCCAGAATTTTGGCCTCCCTGGACCTCTGAGAGTTTAAGTGGAAACTGGAGGCACTGACGTAGAATGCCCAGCTTTTTATTGTCACCATCATTTGATTAATGACCAGATGTTTAAACATCAAAATACAGGAATGGCATAGTGTCAGAATCGAGAGAGACATTTTAATTGAATATGGTTCATTCCATGAAAAATTTGCTTTAGATAAATTATATACATCTATGTAATTATAGATGTAATATACGATTATATGTATATGTAATTATGTTATACAATAATATGCAATTATAATATATGTAATCTTTAACAATTTTACCACAGACGGATGAAAACTTTGTCATAGACCACAGCTGGCCCCAGGACTCTGCTTACAAGGGGCCTCTGGCCCATGGAGCAATCCTAGGCTCCCTAAAGGGGTGGGGGAGACCCTTGCCAGCCCTTCACTTCCCGACCTCACACTCCTGCCCCACTCACAGGTTCCTGAGCCTTGTTCTGTCTCATGCCTCCTTGTCCCAGTCTGTCCCTTCTGCCTGGATGTCCTTCTCCTCCTCTTAGCCTTTAGGTAATCTCCCACTCAACTCTCAAAACTGCTCAGTTATTACCTCCTCTCTTGAGTTTCCTTTGTTTTTCTTCTGCACCTAAGAAGACAGAATTGCTCACTCATGCCTTAGAATGGTGTCTTAGTCTGTTTTGTGTTGCTACAACAGAATACCCCAGACTGGGTAACGTATAAACAACAGAAATGTATTTTTCACGATTCTGGAGGCTGGGAAGTCCAAGGTCAAGGCACCAGCATCTGGTATGGGGCTTCTTGCTGTGTCCTCATATGGCAGAAGGTGAAAGGGCAGGAGAGGATGCACGCTTTGTCCTCATGTGGTGGAAAAGCAGAAGAGAGAAAGCTCACGCCCACAAGAACCTGCCTCCTTTTTTCTTTGAGCAGAGTCTCACTCTATTGCCCAGGCTGAAGTGCAGTGGCATGATCTCAGCTCACTGCAATCTCCGCCTCTCAGGTGCAAGTGATTCTCTTGCCTCAGCCTTCTGACTAGCTGGGATTACAGGCACCCGCCACCATAGCTGGCTAATTTTTGTACTTTTAATAGAGACAGGGTTTGGCCATGTTGGCCAGGCATGTCTCAAACTCCTGGCCTCAAGTGAGCCACCTGCCTCAGCCTCCCAGAGTACTAGGATTACAGGCGTGAGCCTGCACACCCGGCCACAAGCCCTTTTTATGGTGGCATGAATCCATTCATGAGGGGCAGACTTAAGCACCTCCACTAGGAGTCACCTCCCCCACATTATTGCATTGGGGATTACATTTTCAACATATGGAGCCGGGACACATTCAGACCATAGCAAATGGTATCACTTTTCCTTCACCCATTTCTTGCAATTTTAATCATTTTGATGAGTTCTTCTCTGGTTTCAGGCATCTTTGCAATCTAGACCTTGGTGCACAGCCAGAATCCCAGGGCTCCTGGTGTGCCATTGCCAGTAGTAACCATAGAAGCTAGGGCTTGGAATGCAGTGAGTCTAGAGTCCTGGCGTCCAGGGACCGGGTGGGGAACCAAGGGTGGGCTGGGAATGGGCAGACAAACATCTTCTCTCCAGGCTGCTTGGGCCGGGGCTGGAGGGGGAGTGGGCTTCCACCATGGAGTCCCCAGGCTCTGCTTCTGCCCGAAACTTTGCACACCACGCCACTGCCCCTCAGAAAGCCTGGGGGGATGCAAATAGTATCCCTTTTCTATCTTCATCATTGTGTTGATTTTTAAATATCTCCTTTCTCCACTAGACTCTGAGTTCCTTGTTTACTATAGGTCCCTCCACAAAAGTAAGTACATAGTAGATGCTCATGAAATGCTTACCAGGCCAGGCAAGGTGACTCATGCCTGTAATCCCAGCACTTTGTGAGGCTGAAGTGGGTGGATCACCTGAGGTCAGGAGTTCAAGACCAGCCTGGCCAACATGATGAAACCCTGTTTCTACTAAAAATACAAAAAATTAGTGGGGCGTAGTGGTGGGTACCTGTAATCCCAGCTACTCAGGAGGCGGAGGTTGCAGTGAGCTGAGATTGCGCCACTGTACTCTAGCCTAGGCAACAAGAGCGAAACTCCATCTCAAAAAAGAAATGCTTACCAAACTGAACTGATGTTGAACAGAAACCACCCTGTTCAAAGCAAAGTTTATTTCCTGAAAATGACTCAGACATGAGCCAACTTGATAACGAAACAGCTTCCCTGTGCTGTTAACATCAAGGACTTCAGGGGGCACCCAGTCATTTGTCTCAGTGTTCAGACAGTTCCTGAAAGATCAGTTCTGTAGAGATGTGTTTAAAATAAAGATCATTTTAGGAGGCTGAGGTGGGAGGATCACTTGAGCCCAGGAGGTCAAGACTGCAGTGAGCCTGGGACTGCATTTCAGCCCGGGGAACAGAGTGAAACCCCATCTCAAAAAAATTAAATAAATACATAAAACAAAGGTCATTTACAATTACTTCCTGCAAAAGGTCTACATTTGCCAGATAACATTATTCCACAGACAATATCAAGGAGAAAAGACAGCTGATTATTATACTGATTAAAAAAAAAAAAAAAGCAGGTGATCACAGTGGTTCATGCCTGTATTCCCAACACTTTGGGAGGTCCAGGCAGGAGAATCACTTGAGGCCAGTCACTTGAGACCAGCCTAGACAACGTAGTGAGACTGCTCCTCTATGAAAAATAATTTAAAAAATTATCTGGGCATAGTGGCACCTGCTTGTAGTCCCAGCTACATGAGAAGCTGAAGTGGGAGGATCTCCTGAGCCTGGGAAGCTGAGGCGCCAGTGAGTCTTGGTCGCGCCACTGCACTCCAGCCTGGGCGACACAGTGAGACCATATCTTAAAACAACAACAACAAAAAAAAAAAAACAAATTAGTAAAAAAAAAATGATTATGGGCCGGGCGTGGTGGCTCACGCCTATAATCCAAGCATTTTGGAGGCCAAGGCGGGAGGATCACCTGAGGTCGGGAATTCAAGACCAGCCTGACCAACATGGTGAAACCCCGTCTTAAAAAATAAATAAATAAATAAATAAATAAAAATAAAAATAAATGATTATGACATCTGTACTAATACATCTTTTTTTTAAAAAAGGGAATAATTGTATTATTGTGGGTGGGCTTTTTTGTTTAACGTAAAACTTGTTCAGATCAGATTTTCTTTTTTTTTTTTTTTGAAATAGAGTCTCGCTCTGTCGCCCAGGCTGGAGTGCAGTGGTGCAATCTCGGCTCACTGCAACCTCTGCCTCCCCGGTTCAAGCAATTCTTGTGCCTCAGCCTCCCGAATAGCTGGGATTACAGGCACTGCCACCATGTCTGGCTAATTTTTGTATTTTTAGTCGAGAGGAGGTTTCACCATGTTGGCAAGGCTGGTCTGGAACTCCTGACCTCAGGTGATCCACCCACCACAGCCTCCCAAAGTGCTGGGATTACAGGCATAAGCCACCGCGCCTGGTTCAGGTCTCATTTTCTTGAAGTAATCTCACTGAAGTGCAAAACACCCTTTGCCCCTTTGCACTTAAAACATGCCGGCTCACAATTAGTCAGGCATGGTAGCGGGCACCTGTAATCCCAGCTACTTGGGAGGCTGAGGCAGGAGAACCTTGAACCTGGGAGGCAGAGGTTACAGGGAGCCAAGACTGTGCCATTGCACTCTAGCCTGGGCAACAGAGTGAGACTCCATCTCAAAAACAAAACAAAACAACAATAAAACCACGTGGGCTCAGGGCTGGAATACAGTTCCTTGTCATGCACGCGCCTTCCTTCTCAGCCACGAAGCTTTGCAGGTTCAGAAGTGGGCAGAAACGCCTGAGTCCGTGTATTCTTGTGGATGGTAACTGTATGGACCAAATATCCTTCGTTCCAGTTAACAGATCTGAAACTAAAACAATCAGCAGTCCACTCATTTCAGACCAAATATGGTATGTTTTGGCTCAGAACGCATGCTCCATGGAGCTGTCATCCCCAGGGAGGTTTAGGAGAGACAAGCACTTATCTTCTTCCAGGAACTACAGCGCTAAATATTCACAGAAGCAAGACAGGCTGCGTGCCTGTGACCCTCTCAAGGGATGAGTGGTCGACTGAGGTATTTTTTCCCTCTTTCTGGGTTTACACTGAAGATATATTATTACAAAACAAATGACGAAAAATGAGAAACATGTTCAACTGGTAGTGTGGCCCGTCTGCGAAGCATTTTCAGCTCTGCTCTGCTCTGCTCCACCCTTCACTCTGTCTCGTTACAGAATCAGGCTCACTGGGGAACAGCTCTCCTCTCTGAGAGGCCAGGTGAACAACTAGGCCTGAGAAGGGGAACTGTTTTCAGTTATACGTATTATTTTTTTTCAGTTATACGTATTTATATATATATATATATATATATATATTTTTTTTTTTTTTAGACAGAGTTTTGCCCTTGTTGCCCAGGCTGGAGTGCAATGTTGTGATCTTAGTTCACTGCAACCTCCCCCTCCTGGGTTCCAGTGGTTCCCTGCCTCAGCCTCTCAAGTAGCTGGGATTACAGGTGTGCACCACCACACCCAGCTAATTTTTGTATTTTTAGTAGAGATGGGGTTTCGCCATGTTGGCCAGGCTGGTCTCCAACTCCTGACCTCAAGTGATCCACCCTCCTCAGCCTCCCAAAGTGCTGGGATTACAGGTGTGAGCCACCCTGCCCAGCCTCAGTTATATTTTAAACTAATGTTACCACTCCCTATTACATTTATTTTCCAGTTAAATAGCTTGACTTTTATAATTTTTCCTTTTTTAAAAC
The DNA here is from genome assembly GCA_036589455.1 of Ateles fusciceps. Lineage (NCBI taxonomy): Eukaryota > Metazoa > Chordata > Mammalia > Primates > Atelidae > Ateles > Ateles fusciceps. The sequence continues at coordinate 6,487,170 of JAZHEH010002229.1, forward strand.
TGTAGAAGTAATGCATAACTTTTATAAAAAATTCAAACATTCAGAGAAGTATAATTTAAAAAAGAAAGTTTCTTCTCTCCCTTCCCTACATCCCATACTCCAGATGTAATTTGGGATCTGTACCTCCAGAATGGTCTTCTATGCAAGCAGTGGTTAAGAACACAGACTCTGGAGTCAGACCACCTGGAAGCCAGCCCCAGCTCTGCCGCTTCTCCTAGCATTGTGACCTTTCATATTACTTGACCTCCTCATGTCTCAGTTTTCTTATCTCTAAAATGGGCACAATTATGGTACTCGCCTCCCAGGGGTGTTATGGGGTTTAAACAAGTTATTTATGTAAAATGCCTAGAACAGTGCTTGGCACATAACAAGCACTAGATGTCGGTAAACTATCATTATTAGCAAAGGTAATGCTCTAAATGTACATTGTATTACTTACTGTATGAGATTTGCAGCTGTTAACAGTCCCCAGATTACAGTGACTCAAACAAGATAAAAGTTAATTTCTCTTTCTAGAAGCTGTTAGGCAGGAGTTGCCTCTGTTGCGTGAAGATTCGTCCTGTAGCAGGGAGAACTGGTCTACATCAAAGCATTATCTCCGGGGTCCCACTGGAGAAGGGGGGACAGAGGACGTGAACAACAACTCTCTTCCTTTTGAAGGATATGCCCCCTTCATTGCATATATCACTTCTGCTCTCATCCCTGTGGTCAGAATTTAGACCTTTTGCCAAAGCTGGCTGAAAGGGAGGTGAGGACTGCCCACTTACATGTAGGATTCAGCCACCTTGCCCCGACCCTTTACACCCACCCAAGCACACCACTTAAAACGGGGCTGGAGGGGGATAGACTTCTTCTACTAAATGAAAGAAAGGATCTTGGGGAACAGCTGGCGATCTCTGCCACACACTCTTTATCTTTAGTGGGATTATAGTTGATATACACATGGGTTTTTCATTGAGCAATGCATTGGGTGCTGTTCCCTAAGTTCCTGGACACAGATCTGGTTTATGTTGTCCATCACCTTTCTTATATTCCAGGAAATAGAAATCTCTTTGGGGGACGGAGTCTCACTCTGTCGCCAGGCTAGAGTGCAGTGACACAATCTCAGCTCACTGAAACCTCCGCCTTCTGGGTTCAAGCGATTCTCCTGCCTCACAGCCTTCCGAGTAGCTGGGACCATGTTGGGGGAGACAGCAATGGAGGGGAGGGCTTACAGAGTGCCTACATAAAATGGTTACAAGTACTGGAAACAACAAACGTGGCACACTGTTAGGCCTTTGGGGGAGGCAAAATTTTCTAAGCCTTTATGTTTTAAGTGCAAAGTAACCTTAACTTTGTTACTATACATTTTAAGGACTTAAAATCCCTTTTGCAGCGTTACAAAGTAACCAAACTTGTAGGCTCCTTGTAAAACTTACTTCCTTCAGCTGTGCCTAAAATGCAATTCATAGATAACCACAGCGCCCAGTCTTCTCTTTTTTTTTTTTTTTTTTTTTTTTTTTTGAGACTGAGTCTCACTGTCACCCAGGATGGAGTGCAGTAGCACCATCTTGGCTCACTCAACCTCCATCTACGGGGTTCAATCAATTCTCCTGCCTTAGCCTCTGGAGTAGCTGGGATTACAGGCATGTGCCACCATGCATAGCTAATTTTGTGTTTTTAGTAGAGACGGGATGTTGCCATGTTGGCCAGGCTGGTCTTGAACTCCTGACCTCAGCAGATCTACCCACATCAGCTTCTCAAAGTGCTGGGATTACAGGCGTGAGCCACTTCGCCCAACCAGAAAATGGAAATCTCTTAATTCACTTAGCCAAGACTTACTGATGGATGGACATTGAGGTTGTCTCCAAGTTTTGTTATTGCAAACAAAGTAGCAATGTACTTGATTATTTATTTATTTATTTAGAGTCAGAGTCTTGTTCTGTTGCCCAGGCTGGAGTGCAGTGGCATGATCTCAGCTCCCTGCAACCTCTGCCTCTGGGTTTAAGTGATTCTCCTTCCTCAGCCTCCTGAGTAACTGGGATTACAGGCACCTGCCACCACATCCAGCTAATTTCGATATTTTTGGTAGACAGGGTTTTATCATATTGGCTAGGCTGGTCTTGAACTCGTGACCTCTTGTGATCTGCCCGCCTCATCCTCCCAAAGTGCAGGCATAAGCCACTGTGCCTGGTCAAAGCAGCAATGTATTTCATTCTACATATTTTTTGCACTTTATTTTTTTTTTTGCCAGACTTTCTACACATGGATTTACAGTAGCAGAAAGGGTTGGCACATTTAACATTTTGACACATATGAGAGTCTTCATATCTAGAGACTATCCCTTTAGAGAAACATGATTTCTATCTGAAGACCTCAGGGGAGAGGTCCCTACCCATCAGTGACAGTCTTGATTTATAGCTGGCTCAGACTAACAGTCTGGAGAAAAGAAAGGAAAGGAGACAGAAACTTGACATTTATTGAGAGCTAGATATTGTTATCCTTATCTTACAAGTGTGTGGAAATACAGGCATAGAACACTTATATAATCTGTCCAGTTCAGATTCAGCCTCGTTCCCTTCTCTTTCTGCTTGCCTGTGGGGAGCCTCCCTCCCTCCCTCCCTTCCTTCCTTCTCCCTCTCTCTTTCTTTCTTTCTTTCCAGACAGAGTTTTGCTCTTATTGCCCAGGCTGGAATGCAATGGCGTGATTTTGGCTCACCACAACCTCTGCCTCCTGGGTTCAAGAGATTCTCCTGCCTCAGCCTCCCAAGTACCTGGGATTACAGGCATATGCCACCCCACACCTGGCTAATTTTGTCTTTTAGTAGAGACAGATGTCTCCATGTTGGTAAGGCTGGTCTCAAACTCTCGACCTCAGATGATCTGCCCGCCCCAGCCTCCCAAAGTGCTAGGATTGTAGGTGTGAGCCACTGCGCCCGGCCTTCTTTTCTTTCTTGTCTTTTATTTATTTATTTATTTTTGAGACAGAGTCTCACTCTGTCACCAAGGCTGGAGTGCAATGGTGTCAACTAGGCTCACTGAAACTTTCGCCTCCCAGGTTCAAGTGATTCTCCTGCCTCAGCCTCCCGAGTAGCTGGGACTGCAGGTGTGCACCACCATGCCCGGCTAATTTTTTTGTATTTTTAGTAGAGACAGGGTTTCACCATGTTGGCCAGGCTGGTCTTGAACTCTTGACCTCAGATGATCCACCCGCCTTAGCCTCCCAAAGTGCTGGGATTACAGGTGTGAGCCACTGTGCCCAGCCTTCTCTCTTTCTTAAATCGGCTTTATGGAGGTACAATTTACACATAATAAAATTCACCAACCTTTAGCATGTAATTTGCTACATTTTAACAAATGTGCCCAGTTTTGCAGCCAGCACTAGAATCATGATAGGAAACACGAAACAAAACCCCTACAAGATCCCTCACTTACAGTCAATCCCTTTTCTCCACCCCAGCGCTGCCAGCCACGGATCCACTTTCTGTTGCTATCATTTTGTTTCTAGAATTCCATATGAATGGAATCTTACAGTATGTGATCTTTTGTGTCTGACTTCTTTCAGTTAGTATACTGCTGAACCCCGCCCCATCTGCCAGCCTGCCCTCCTCCTGCTACCCTCCCAGCGCAGAGAACCCAGGCTGCCCCCGCACGCTCCGTGGTCATAGAGATCCCTGGGAGCTTGTGCAAGAAAGTCAAGCTGAGCAATAACATGCAGGGGACGCAGAGAGCAACTAATGTCACCTACCAAGCCCATCATATCAGCAGGAACAAGAAAGGTCAGGTTGTGGGGACCAGAGGTGGCTTTCGTGGCTGCACAGTTTGGCTAACAGGCTTGTCTGGAGCAGGAAAGACTACGGTGAGCATGACTTTGAAGAGTACCTGGTTTGCCATGGTATTCCATGCTACACTCTGGATGGTGACAATATTTGTCAAAGTCTCAATAAAAATCTTGGCTTTAGTCCTGAAGACAGAGAAGAGAATGTTTGACACATAGCAGAAGTTACAAAACTATTTGCAGATGCTGGCTTAGTGTGCGTCACAAGTTTTATATCACCTTATACTCAGGATTGCAACGATGCAAGGCAAATTCGTGAGGGCGCCAGTTTACCATTTTTTGAAGTATTTGTTGGTGCTCCTGTGCATGTTTATAAACAGAGGGATGTCAAAGGACTCTACAAAAAAGCCCAGGCAGGAGAAATTAAAGGTTTCACTGGGATCTATTCTGAATATGAAAAGCCAGAGGCCCCTGAATTGGTGCTGAAAACATACTCCTGTGATGTCAATGACTGTGCCCAGCAAGTTGTGGGACTTCTACAGGAACGAGATGTTGTACCTGCAGATGCATCTTATGAAGTAAAACAAGTGTATGTGCCAGAAAGCAAACTTCATTTGGCAAAAACAGACGCAGAAACATTACCAGCACTGAAAATTAATAAAGTGGATATGCAGTGGGTGCAAGTTTTGACAGAAGGTTGGGCAACCCCATTGAATGGCTTTATGAGAGAGACGGAGTAATTGCTGTGCCTTCATTTTGATTGTCTTCTGGATGGAGATGTCATCAACTTGTCAGTATCCATAGTTCTGACAAGTTCTGCTACTCATGAAAATAAAGAGAGGCTGGATGGCTGTATAGCATTTACTCTGATGTATGAGGACCGCCATGTGGCCATTCTTCACAATCCAAAATTTTACGAGCACAGGAAAGAGGAGTGCTGTGCCAGACAGTGGGGAACAACATGCAAGAACCACCCCCACATCAAGATGGTTATGGAACAAGGAGATTGGTTGATTGGAGGAGATCTTCAAGTCTTGGACCGAGTTTATTGCAATGATGATCTTGATCAGTATCGTCTTACTCCTACTGAGCTAAAGCAGTAATTTAAAGACATGAATGCTGATGCTGTCTTTGCATTTCAGTTACGCAACCCAGTGCACAATGGACATGCCCTGTTAATGCGGGATACCCATAAGTAACTTCTAGAGAGGGGCTACCGGCGCCCGTCCTCCTTCTTCACCCTCTGGGTGGCTGGACACAGGATGACAATGTTCCTTTGATGTGGCATATGAAGCAGCATGCTGCAGTGTTGGAGGAAGGAGTCCTGAATCCTGAGACGACAGTGGTGGCCATCTTCCCATCTCCCATGATGTATGCCGGACCAGCTGAGGTCCAGTGGCATTGCAGAGCACAGACGGTTGCAGGAGCCAACTTTTACAATGTTGGACGAGACCCTGCTGGCATGCCTCATCCAGAAACAAGGAAGGATCTTTATGAGCCAAAGTGCTGACGATGGCCCCTGGTTTCACTTTGGAAATAGTTCCCTTTCGAGTTGCAGCTTACAACAAGAAAAAGGAGTGTAGGGACTACTATGACTCTGAACACCATGAAGGCTTTGAATTTATTTCAGGAACATGAATGCACAAACTTGCCCGAGAAGGCCAGAAATCACCTGAGTGTTTCATGGCTCCCAAGGCTTGGACTGTGCTGACGGAATACTACAAATCCTTGGAGAAAGCTTAGGCTGTTAACCCAGTCACTCCACCTTTGAAATGTTACTAGTAACAAGAGGGGGACCACACAGTCTCTGTTGGCATTTTTTGCGGTGTCTGTCTGGACATGCTTCCTAAAAACAGACCATTTTTCTTAACTTGCATCAGTTTTGGTCTGCCTTAAGACTTTTGTTTTGAATGACTATAACACACTGACGGTTTTAATGTATCTTTTCCATTTATTATAGTTACATTCTTATAATACAATTTTAAAATTTTGTCTTTTTATATTTTATTTATGCTTCTATCTCATGATGTTTTCAACCTGTTACATTAGTTGTAACCAGTAGTACACACACTGAATCTTGCTTTTTCCCTTTTGAAAAAAGAAAAAAATTACCAAACAATAAACTTGGCTAGATCTTGTTTTGGGAATTTTAAAAGACATCTGTGGCAATTAGATTTTTTTTTCTACATTGAACATAGAATCTGCTTCCTTTCTTCTTTCCAGTCAACTATTGAGCTTTTCAGCTGTTGTGATCTAAAGTATTCTTATGATCTGTGTAAGCTCTGAACAAACTTCTTTCCTCAATAAAATTAATTTTTTGGCTAAAGAAAAACATACTACTTTGAGATTCACCCATGTTGTTACATATATGTGCAGTTGATTCTTGTTTTTAATTGCTGAGGAGCATTTTACGGCTATGCAAACATTTGTTATCCAGTCACAAGTTGATGGACATTTCGGTTATTTCCAGTTTTTAGCTGTCACAAATAAAGCTGCTATGAATGTGTATGTGAATACGTATTTTCATTTCTCTTGGGTAAATATTTAGGTGTAGGATTGCTGGGCTGTATGGGTGATGTATATTGAAATATTTGAGAAATTGCCAAACTGGTTTCCAAAGTGAGTGTTTCATTGTCCATTCCCAGCAGCGGTCTGTGGGCGTTCCGGTGGCTCCATATCCTTGCCAACACTATCCATCTTTTTCATTTTAGCCATTTTAGTGGATATGTAGACGTATTTCATTGTGATTTCAAATTGCATTTTCTTTTTCTTTTCTTTCTTTTTTTTTTTTTTTTTTTTTTTTTTTGAGCCAGGGTCTTGCTCTGTCTCCCAGTCTAGAGTGCAGTGGTATGATCACAGCTCACTGACGTTGCGTTAGCGTCCTGGGCTCAAGCTCTCCTCCCACCTCAGTCTTCCATGCAGTTGGGGCTACAGATGTGTGCACATCACCGTGCCCAGCTAATTTCTTTGATGTCTGTTTGTTTTAGTAGAGACAAGGTCTTATTATATTGCCCAGGCTAGTCTTGAACTCCTGGACTTGAACTCTCCTCCCACCTTGGTCTCCCAAAGTGCTAGGATTACAGGCATGAGCCACTGCATGCAATCTGATTTTCTTTTCTTTTCTTTTTTTTTTGAGACAGAGTCTCGCTCTGTCACCCAGGCTGGAGTGCAGTGGCGTGATCTTGGCTCACTGCACCCTCCGCCTCCCAGGTTCAAGCAATTCTCTTGCCTCAGTCTCCCAAATAGCTGGGATTATAGGCACCCGCCACCACACCCATCTAATTTTTGTATTTTTGGTAGAGACAGGGTTTCACCAGGTTGGCCAGGATGATCTCAAACTCCTGACCTGAGTGATCCACCCGCCTCGGCCTCCCAAAGTGCTGGGATTACAAGCATGAGCCACCGCACCCGGCCTAAAATTTTAAAAATTCGTTTGTTTGGCTTCTGATTTCTGAGTTGTAATAGTTCTTTATATATTCAGAATACAACTCCTTTAACAGATACATATTTTGCAAATATTTTCTCCCATTCTATGGCTTGCTTTTTTGTTTTTCTTAACAGTGTACTTTTTTTTTTTTAAACAAAGTCTCACCCTGTTGCCCAGGCTGGAGTGCAGTGGCATGATCATAGCTCACTGCAGCCTCAAACTCCTGGGCTTAAGCCATCCTCCCACCTCAGCCTCCCAAGCAGCTAGGACTACAGGCACATGCTACCTTGCCTGGCTTTTTTTTTTTTTCTGTAGAGATTGGGATTTTTCTATATTGCCCAGTATGATCTCTAACTCCTGGGCTCAAGTGATCCTCCTGCCTCAGTCTCCCAAAATGTACTTTGAAGAGCAAAAGTTTCAAAGTTTGATGATGACCCATTTATTGATTGCTTTTTTCTTTTTATGAATTGTGCTTTTAGAGTTATTTGTATTAACTGCAGGTTCTTATTTTTGGTATTGTTGATGCTCTGAATCTGGGCCTTTCTGAGCCAAAGGGGCTGCCCCTCCCAGGCAGAGTAAGCTAATTCCCAGAGACAGCAAAGGACATGCCTGCAAGCATGCCTTTCACATGCAAACGGATCAACCCAGAGCTCACACCCCCAACCACTTCCCTTAGTGGGTTCCCACCCTCTGGACCATTATCTACCTGCCCTAGTTGCCCCAGAACCTGGTACCAGACCACTAGGGACAGTACCTGTGGCCCAGAGCCACCAAATTGTTCAAACTGCCCAATACTAACCCCGACTAGCCTGCTTATCTTGCCTCATTCTATTTCCTCCTGTGAAAATCATGATAAAGGCTCCCGCCCATAGCTCCCATCACTCCAGCCTGCTGTCTTGCCTGAGAACTTCTCCACGTGGGCCTGCATGGAGTCCCATGCCTCCCGTCTCTAGGGACTGTGGGTATAACAAAAAACCTTTTCCTTCATAACAATTATTTTCCTATCTGCATGTCTTACCACACCCAATTAAAACAAATCTCCAGTACAATTTCACTTCCGAGAAATCTTTGCCTAACGCAAACTCACAAAGATTTTCTATATGTTTTCTTCTAGAACAGAGGTCACCAAGCTATGGCCTGCGGGCCAGTGGCTTGTTTTTCTAAAAAAGGTTTTACTGGAACACGGCCATACCCTTCATTTTTGTCATGTTCATGGCTGCTTTTGTGCTATGACAGAGTTAAGCAGACAGGACAGAGGCCACATGGCACAGAAGCCTCAGCCTCTACTACCTCGCCCTTTAAGAAATAGTATGACCACCTCTGTTTTACGCATTTCATAGTTTTAGTTCTTACATTTAAATCTAAGACTCATTCTGAGTTAAATATTTTTATGATGTGAAGTAAAACTTAAGTTTATTTTTGTGTATAAACATCCAGTTGTTTCTTTTTCAAACTAGACTATCCTTTCCACATTGAATTATGTTGGTAGTCATCAAACGTTAATTGACCATATAGTCGTTTCTCAATTTTTTATTCTGTTCCGTTAATCTTCGTGTCTATTCTTCTACCAATATCACCCCATCACATCTATGATGTCCTTCTAGTAAATCTTAAAATCAGGTAATATAAGCCGTCCAATTTTACTCTTTTTTTCCTTCAAAATAGTTCTGGATATTTTAGATATTTGAATTTCCATGATTTTTTAGAATTAGCTTGTCAAACTCTTATTTTTTTTTTTAAAGCCACCTCTAGTAACAAAAGAAAAAATACGCTCAGGATGGTGGCGCATGCCTGTAGTCCCAGCACTTTGGGAGGCCAAGGCGGGTGGATCACCTGAGGTCAGGAGTTTGGGACCAGCCTGGCCAACACGGCAACTCTAGGACCCATTTTGTATTAACTACATGTTCTTATTTTTGATATTGTCAATGCTCTGACATCTGGGGCCTTGCTGAGCCTAAAGGGGCTGCCCCTCTTTTGTATATAATATACTAAATTTAGCTGGGTGCAGTGGCTCACACCTGTAATCCCAGCACTTTGGGAGGCTGAGGAGGGCGGATCATGAAGTCAGGGTTTCGAGACCAGCCTGACCAACATGGTGAAACCTGGTCTCTACTTAAAAATACAAAAATTAGCTGGGCATGGTGGTACACACCTATAATCCCAGCTACTTGGGAGACTGAGGCAGGAGAATTGCTTGAATCCGGGAGGTGGAGGTTGCAGTGAGCTGAGAGTGTGTCATTGCACTCCAGCCTGGGTGACAGAGCAAGACTCCGTCTCAAAATAAATAAATAAATAAACAAAATACTAAATTTTGTGTTAATATCTACTAAAAATACAAGAATTTAGCCAGGCTTAGTGGCGTGCAGCTGTAGCGTCAGCTACTTGGGAGGCTGAGAGAGGAGAATTCCTTGAACCTGGGAGGCAGGGATTGCAGTGAGCTGAGATCACACCATTCCACTCCAGCCTGGGTGACAGAGCAAGACCTTGTCTCAAAACAAAACAAAACAAACCTGCTGAGATTTTGTGTGGGTTGCTTTGAATCTATAGATCAATTTAAAATTAACATCTTAATGCTACTGAGTCTTTCAATCCATGAACATGGTATTTTTGTATACTTTGGTCTTTCTCAATTTCTGTCAGCACCTTGGGAGGCCAAGCAGGGATGAATCACCTGGGGTCAGGAGTTAGAGACCAGCCTGGCCAACATGGTGAAACCCCCATCTCTACTAAAAATACAAAAAATTAGCTGGGCGTGGTGGTGCTTGCCTGTAATCCGAGCTACTCAGAGGGCTGAGACAGGAGAATCCCTTGAACCCAGGAGGCAGAGATTGCAGTGAGCTGAGACGGTGCCACCGCACTCCAGCCCGGGCAACAAGAGCAAAATTCTGTCTCCTCCTCTCTCCCCGCCAAAAGAAACTCAGTATATCTAGAGATACCTTCATCCCCATGTTTATTGCAGCAGTATTCACAATTGCCAGGATAGGAAGTCACCCTGTGTTTATCAATGGATGAAAGAGAAAGAAAATGTGGTATATACACACAATGAAATACTATCCAACCATAAAAAAGAAATAAAATCCCATCATTTGTAGCAACATGGATGGAACTGAAGGTTATTATGCTAAGTGAAGTAAGCCAGGCACGGAAAGACAAATCTTGCATGTTCTCACTCACATGTGGGAACGAAAAGTGGCTCCCATGGAGACAGAGAGTAGAATGATGGTTATCAGAGGTTGGGTGGGGGGGAGGATGAAGAGAAGTCGGATGATAGGTACAAAAATGCAGTTAGCTAGAGGAAATACATTCTAGTATTCTATAGTATAGGAGGAAAACTACAGTTCATAATTTACAGTTAATATATTTATAGTATATTTCAAAATAGCTCAAATAGAATAATTGTAATGTTCCCAACACAAAGAAAAGATAACGCTGGAATTACCCTGATTTGACCATTACTCATCGCATACATATATCAAAATATCACATGTATCCCAAAATATGTACAACTATGATATATCCATTTTTTAGGTCCCCTCCAAAAAAAGAACAGCTTTTCTTTTCTTTCCTTTTCTTTCTTTCTTTTTTTTTTTTTTTTGAGACGGAGTTTTGCTCTTGTTGCCTAGGCTAGAGTGCAATAGCGCCATCTCGGCTCACCACACCAGGTTCAAGCGATTCTCCTGCCTCAGTCTCCCAAGTAGCTGGGATTACAGGCATGCGCCACCATACCTAGCTAATTTTGTACCTTTCGTAGAGACAGGGTTTCACCTTGTTGGTCACGCTGGTCTTGAACTCCTGATCTTAGGTGATCTACCTGCTTCAGCCTTCCAAAGTGCTGGGATTACAGGCGTGAGCCACCGCACCTAGCCAAGAACAGCCTTTCATTTCTACCTTGTCTGTGGCCTCCCAAACCAAAATACAGGTCTCAGCCCATTTCAAGGCCTTCCCACCTGGTCCTCGATCTCCTTGACTCCCCCTTGGACCCAAGAAGTATGGCTTCTCTGCCTTTTCCTCTGGTGGATGGCCTTGGAAAAACCCACCCTCACGCCGACAGAGACAGAAGGGGTAATCCGAGGGAGGTGAGTGAGAAGTTACCTGCAGAAGAGGGAACTTTTGAGAGAAGAAACCAGGTAGCCATGAGGCCTTTGAAAACAGAATGCTGTCAAGGCAGACTTGAAGGGAGAATACATGTGAATTAGCAAGTGCAGGAGATAGAGAGAGCACTAAACATTAGAAAGAAGTGAAAATGGGGCCGGACACGGTGACTCATGCCTGTAATCCCAGCACTTTGGGAGGCCGAAGTGAGTGGATCACTTGAGGCCAACAGTTGGAGACCAGCCTGGCCAACATGGCAACGCCCCCTGTCTCTACTAAAAATACAACAATTAGCCGGGTGTGGTGGCAGGCACCTGTAATCCCAGCTACTTGGGAGGCTGAGGCAGGAGCCTCTCTTGAACCCAGGAGGGAGAGGCTGTAGTGAGTTAAGATCACATCACTGCACTCCAGCCTGGGTGACAGAGTAAGATTCCATCTCAAAAAATAAAAAGTGAAAATAGGAATAGGGAGAGGATAAAGAGATTTTTAATTTTTTAAAAAGCTGTGTTAAGCTAATCAAGTTCCAGGAGATCCTGCAGAGATGCAGCTCCCATAGTCTCTAAAGGACTCTGAAGCGGGCAGGCTGCCTGGCTCGAACCCTCCCCGCCCCAACTTATGCACTGTGCAATCCTGGGTAAGTTACCTAAACTCTGTGCCTCAGTTTCCTCATTTGTGACGGTTGTTGTAGGGATCAAGTTATTGCATGTAAAGTACTTCAGACAACCCCTGGGGCTTAAGCACAAGAGATCTGCTTTTAGTTCTTTCATCTTCCTCCTCATCATTATGTAGCTGTGAATTCACCCACCTGGATTTTACCGGCATTCCAAGATTTCCTTGCACAGTGCCAAAAGTTACTGTCCACAATTGTACTCACAATCTGTGCACTCTCATTAGAATATGGGCAAGAGCTTGGATGGAGTTGCCTGCTAGAGAAAGTGGGCATATAGGGAGCATTTTAAAAATATTTGCATTGAGGTGGTCTTTCATTGCAGTGGGAGCAGAATTTCACAGGCAGTAGGGTGGGTGAGGTACAGCTCCACACTAACCAGCTGAGCCGTGTGAGCAAATATTGAGGACTCCTTTTTTTTGAGACAGAGTCTCACTCCGTTGCCCAGGCTGGAGTGCAGTGGTGCGATCTCAGCTCACTGAAGCTTCTGCTTCCCGGATTCAAGTGATTTTCGTGCCTCAGCCTCCTGAGTAGCTGGGACTACAGGCACGCACCGCCATGCCTGGCTAATGTTTTTTGAATTTCAGTAGAGACGGGGTTTCACCATGTTGGACAGTCTGGTCTTGAACTCCTGACCTCTGGTGATCAGCCCGCCTCGGCCTCCCAAAGTGCTGGGGTTACAGGTGGGAGCCACTGAGCCCAGCCATCAGGCTCCTTCTAATACTTGTTTACATTTAATTATTCGACTTGCATAAATCTAGCTTCTTGCCTGCCCTAGACGTGTGGCTTTGCTGCAAAACTGACATACTTTAAAATTAATTTGAAATGCATGTATCTTTTGCTATCCCAAAGATGGCAATAGAGCTGCATTGCATTTCTAGAGACCACCAACACTTCCTTCCTTCCTGAGCAGAGCATTTAACTCTCTTCTCGAACTACTGACTGTCTGGGGCGGTGTGCCATGATGCCCCAGGGAAGCTCCGTGGATCTGGAAGGCAACTTGGGACATCTGGTCTGGCCAGCCCACCCACGTAATGCACTCAGCAGACCTGCCACCTACACAGAGGGCTGATCTGAGCTCCCCACAGGCTCTACCCTATAAGCAAAGACTGAAGATTCTTTGTTCTTAAGGAAAAGAGAAGAAAGAAAAGAGGCAATTAAACAGGATGGCAGGAGCTCACAGAGTCTGTCAGTTTCTTGAGAGCCACGCCAGGGTCTCGCCTATCTTTGTAGGCTGCTCAGTAGAAGTGAGGCACCCAGTGGGTGCTGGCTGAGGTCTCCCTCCTCTCCCTTGGCAGGGTCCCTTCTGAGGGCCCCACTCCTCCATCTGCAACAATCCCCTGCACTCCCGTGGGCTTCCTTCTTCCCGCCACCTCTGCGTGCTGGGCGCTCTGGGTTCTGTCTTCCTCCTCCTGGAAGCTCCCTTTCCAAATGACCTCCTGTCCTCTGCTGGCCCAGACCTCCGCTTATGTGCTGTGAATCCCCCATCTCCAACTCCAGCCCGATGTCTCTTCTCAATACCCAGTGGCCACTCCATCCATGTCCCCCCAGGCATCTTAAATTCAGCATTTCCAAAGCGGGAGTTTGCAGGTTTCCCAAATACACTTGCGCACCTGGGTTCCTCATCCAGCCCAGGACACCACCTTTCCCCCGACTCGCTCTGCCTAAAACCTGAGTCTTCTTTGACTTCTCCCCTCCTCTTTCCCTCATGCCTAACGATACTAATGGTGTTGCTAATATGTATTGAGTACATCCAGCGTGCTAGACAGTACACATATCCCCAGCAGTTTCCTGTGATACACCTATTACATTAGGTAGGTACTACTATCGACAGCATTTTGTAGATGAGGAAGCGGGGTGTGGAGAGCTGGCTGAAGGTGGCAGTGCTGACGGAGAGCTAGGCTGAGACCGGGATCTGTTTGATTCCAGAGTTTGAGCCTTTTGTACCACTCTGACCTACCCTTGCTCGCCACATGCCCTAAAAACAAAACAAAACCCAGAAAACTCCACCACTGAACAATTTTGGTGACCACTCTCCCATCTCTGTGAGGGCTGGGAGTCCCCCAGAAAACACAGAAGTAGTTCCCAGGCCTGTAATTCACCCCAAGGCTTTGGCTCTAGAAATCTGGTAAACAGCCACCTTGGCCCAAGACGACACCGCGTGGCCTGGCTTCCCCTGGGCCCAGCAAGGCGGAAAGCAAGTCTAGAAGGTGGAAAGGAGGGAAGGGAGGCTCCTCTGTCCTTCTTGCTTCAGAGAAAACCTTCGCCAGTCTCAGCATCATCAGTACGCATGTGGCCTGCTCTTCAGCGGATCTCACTGGTAACGCCTTCCAGGATTTCAGGCAGCGATGGGGCCCCTGAGGCCACCCTGGGAAGCCTGAGGTACGGAGGGGGATTCAGGATGTGTCTCTGTTTGTGTGTGTGCAAGTGTGAGTATGAGTGTGTGTGTGTGAATACAGAGGTGGCTGAGTGTATGCATGTGTGTGTATGTGTATTTGAGTGTCATGTGGGTCTGTCTATGCATGTGTGTGGGTGTTATGTATGTATGTGTATGTTGTGTGCGCATGTGTATGTAAATGTAATTTTGTGAGTGTGTGTGCATGAGTGTGTGTATGTGTGAGAGTGTCATGTGGGTATGTGTGTGCGTGTGTGAATGTGGACGTGCATTGGGTGGCTGTATACAAGTGAGTGAGTGTTAAGTGTATGTGTGTGCGTGGGTGAGTGCAGGTGAGTGTTGTGTGGATGTGAGGGTGCATGAGTGTGTGGGTGTGAGTGCTATGTGGAGGTGAGAGTGTTGAGTGTGCATGAGTGTGTGTCTGTGTGTATGTGAGCATGTTATGTGTGTGTGAGCGTGGATGTGCATGTGGGTGAGTGTACACATGTGAGTGTTATGTGGGTGTGAGTGTTGTGTGTGTGGTGTGTGCGTGAGTGTATGTGTGTGTCATGTGGGTGTGTGTTGTGTGTGTGAATATGGATGTGCATGTGGGTGAGTGTACACATGTGAGTGTTATGTGGGTGTATGTGTATGTGGGGGTGAGTGGTGTGTGTGTGTGTGTGTGTGGTGTGTGTGGGCACAGAATTTATGTGATCCCAAATGATTTTCACACCCACTCTCCCATTCGGAGGCCCATTAAAGGCCAAAAGCACTCCCGGTCGCTCCTCGCCTGTGGAAGGGACGCTCCTCTGTGGTCTCCTATGTGGAAGGGACGCCCCTCTGAGGTCTCTTATGTGGAAGCGACGCCCCCTCGGAGGTCTCCCATGTGGAAGGGACGCCCCTCAGCGGTCTCCCATGTGGAAGGGACGCCCCTCGGAGGTCACTCATGTGAAAGGGACGCCCCTCGGAGGTCTCCCATGTGGAGGGGACGCCCCCTCGGAGGTCTCCCATGTGGAACGGACGCCCCTCGGAGGTCTCCCATGTGGAAGGGACGCCCCTAGGAGGTCTCCCATGTGGAACGGACGCCCCTCGGAGGTCTCCCATGTGGAACGGACGCCCCTCTGCTGTCTCCTGCGTGGAAGGGACGCCCCCTCTGCTGTCTCCTGCGTGGAAGGGACGCCCCTCGGAGGTCTCCTGCGTGGAAGGGACGCCCCCTCGGAGGTCTCCTGTGTGGAAGGGACACCCCCTGCCGTCTCCTGTGTGGAAGGGACGCCCCTCGGAGGTCTCCTATGTGGAAGGGACGCCCCTCTGCGGTCTCCTATGTGGAACGGACGCCCCTCGGAGGTCTCCTATGTGGAAGGGACGCCCCTCGGAGGTCTCCTATGTGGAAGGGACGCCCCTCGGAGGTCTCCTATGTGGAAGGGACGCCCCTCTGCCATCTCCTATGTGGAAGGGACGCCCCTCGGAGGTCTCCCGTGTGGAAGGGACGCCCCTCGGAGGTCTCCTATGTGGAAGGGACGCCCCCTCGGAGGTCTCCTATGTGGAAGGGACGCCCCTCGGAGGTCTCCTATGTGGAAGGGACGCCCCTCTGCGGTCTCCTATGTGGAAGGGACGTCTCTCTGCCGTCTCCTATGTGGAAGGGACGCCCCTCGGAGGTCTCCTATGTGGAAGGGACGCCCCTCTGCGGTCTCCTATGTGGAACGGACGCCCCTCGGAGGTCTCCTATGTGGAAGGGACGCCCCTCGGAGGTCTCCTATGTGGAAGGGACGCCCCTCGGAGGTGTGCTATGTGGAAGGGAGGCCCCTCGGAGGTGTGCTATGTGGAAGGGACGCCCCTCGGAGGTGTGCTATGTGGAAGGGACGCCCCTCGGAGGTCTCCTATGTGGAACGGACGCTCCTCTGAGGTCTCCTATGTGGAACGGACGCTCCTCTGAGGTCTCCTATATGAACGGACGCTCCTCTGAGGTCTTCTATGTGGAAAGGACACCCCCTGAAGTCTCCTATGTGGAAGGGACGCCCCTCGGAGGTCTCCTATGTGGAAGGGACGCCCCTCGGAGGTCTCCTATGTGGAAGGGACGCTCCTCTGCGGTCTCCTATGTGGAACCGACGCCCCTCGGAGGTCTCCTATGTGGAACGGACGCCCCTCGGAGGTCTCCTATGTGGAAGGGACGCCCCTCGGAGGTCTCCTATGTGGAAGGGACGCCTCTCTGCCGTCTCCTATGTGGAAGGGACGCCCCTCGGAGGTCTCCTATGTGGAAGGGACGCCCCTCGGAGGTCTCCTATGTGGAAGGGACGCCCCTCGGAGGTGTGCTATGTGGAAGGGAGGCCCCTCGGAGGTGTGCTATGTGGAAGGGACGCCCCTCGGAGGTCTCCTATGTGGAACGGACGCTCCTCTGAGGTCTCCTATGTGGAACGGACGCTCCTCTGAGGTCTCCTATATGAACGGACGCTCCTCTGAGGTCTTCTATGTGGAAAGGACACCCCCTGAAGTCTCCTATGTGGAAGGGACGCCCCTCGGAGGTCTCCTATGTAGAAGGGACGCCCCTCGGAGGTCTCCTATGTGGAAGGGACGCTCCTCTGCGGTCTCCTATGTGGAACCGACGCCCCTCGGAGGTCTCCTATGTGGAACGGACGCTCCTCTGAGGTCTCCTATATGAACGGACGCCCCTCGGAGGTCTCCTATGTGGAAAGGACACCCCCTGAAGTCTCTTATGTGGAAGGGACGCCCCTCCT
Organism: Ateles fusciceps; assembly: GCA_036589455.1. NCBI lineage: Eukaryota > Metazoa > Chordata > Mammalia > Primates > Atelidae > Ateles > Ateles fusciceps. The sequence continues at coordinate 6,504,219 of JAZHEH010002229.1, forward strand.
GAGGTCTCCTATGGGGAAGGGACGCCCCTCTGAGGTCTCCTATGTGGAAGGGACGCCCCTCTGAGGTCTCCTATGCGGACGGGACGCCCCTCTGAGGTATCCTATGGGGAAGGGACGCCCCTCGGAGGTCTCCTAAGTGGAAGGAACGCCCCTCGGAGGTCTCCTATGTGGAAGGAACGCCCCTCGGAGGTCTCCTGTGTGGAAGGGACGCCCCTCGGAGGTCTCCTGTGTGGAAGGGACGCCCCTCGGAGGTCTCCTGTGTGGAAGGGACGCCCCTCGGAGGTCTCCTGTGTGGAAGGGACGCCCCTCGGAGGTCTCCTGTGTGGAAGGGACGCCCCTCGGAGGTCTCCTGTGTGGAAGCGACACCCCCTGCCGTCTCCTGTGTGGAAGGGACGCCCCTCGGAGGTCTCCTATGTGGAAGGGACGCCCCTCGGAGGTCTCCTGTGTGGAAGGGACGCCCCTCGGAGGTCTCCTGTGTGGAAGGGACGCCCCTCTGAGGTCTCCTGTGTGGAAGGGACGCCCCTCGGAGGTCTGCTATGTGAAAGCGACGCCCCTCTGCGGTCTCCTATGTGGAAGGGACGCCCCCTCGGAGGTCTCCTATGTGGAACGGACCCTCCTCTGAGGTCTCCTAAGTCAAGGGACGCCCCTCGGAGGTCTCCTATGTGGAAGGGACGCCCCTCCGAGGTCTCCTCTGTGGAAGGGACGCCCTTCTGCGGTCTGCTATGTGGAAGGGACGCCCCTCGGAGCTCTCCTATGTGGAAGGGACGCCCCTCTACGGTCTCCTATGTGAAAGGGACGCCCCTCTGCGGTCTCCTATGTGGAAGGGACGCCCCTCTGCGGTCTCCTATGTGGAAGGGACGCCCCTCTGCGGTCTCCTGTGTGGAAGGGACGCCCCTCTGAGGTCTCCCGTGTGGAAGGGACGCCCCTCGGAGGTCTCCCGTGTGGAAGGGACGCCCCTCGGAGGTCTCCTGTGTGGAACGGACGCCCCTCGGAGGTCTCCTGTGTGGAAGGGACGCCCCTCTGCGGTCTCCTGTGTGGAAGGGACGCCCCTCTGAGGTCTCCTGTGTGGAAGGGACGCCCCTCGGAGGTCTGCTATGTGAAAGTGACGCCCCTCGGAGGTCTCCTACGTGGAACGGACGCCCCTCGGAGGTCTCCTACGTGGAAGGGACGCCCCTCGGAGGTCTCCTACGTGGAACGGACGCCCCTCGGAGGTCTCCTATGTGGAACGGACGCCCCTCTGCGGTCTCCTATGTGGAAGGGACGCCCCTCGGAGGTCTCCTACGTGGAAGGGACGCCCCTCGGAGGTCTCCTACGTGGAAGGGACGCCCCTCGGAGGTCTCCTACGTGGAAGGGACGCCCCTCGGAGGTCTCCTACGTGGAACGGACGCCCCTCGGAGGTCTCCTACGTGGAAGGGACGCCCCTCGGAGGTCTCCTATGTGGAAGGGACGCCCCTCGGAGGTCTCCTATGTGGAACGGACGCCCCTCGGAGGTCTCCTACGTGGAAGGGACGCCCCTCGGAGGTCTCCTATGTGGAAGGGACGCCCCTCGGAGGTCTCCTATGTGGAACGGACGCCCCTCGGCGGTCTCCTATGTGGAAGGGACGCCCCTCTGCCGTCTCCTATGTGGAAGGGACGCCCCTCGGAGGTCTCCTATGTGGAAGGGACGCCCCTCGGAGGTCTCCTATGTGGAAGGGACGCCCCTCGGTGGTCTCCTATGTGGAATGGACGCCCCTCGGAGGTCTCCTATGTGGAACGGACGCCCCTCGGAGGTCTCCTATGTGGAAGGGACGCCCCTCGGAGGTCTCCTATGTGGAACGGACGCCCCTCGGAGGTCTACTATGTGGAAGGGACGCCCCTCGGAGGTCTCCTATGTGGAAGGGACGCCCCCTCGGAGGTCTCCTATCTGGAAGGGACGCCCCTCGGAGGTCTCCTATGTGGAAGGGACGCCCCTCTGCCGTCTCCTATGTGGAAGGGACGCCCCTCGGAGGTCTCCTATGTGGAACAGACCCTCCTCTGAGGTCTCCTATGTCAAGGGACGCCCCTCTGCCGTCTCCTATGTGGAAGGGACGCCCCTCGGAGGTCTCCTATGTGGAAGGGACGCCCCTCGGAGGTCTCCTATGTGGAAGGGACGCCCCCTGAAGTCTCCTATGTGGAAGGGACGCCCCTCGGAGGTATCCTATGGGGAAGGGACGCCCCTCGGAGGTCTCCTATGTGGAAGGGACGCCCCTCGGAGGTCTCCTATGTGGAAGGGACGCCCCTCGGAGGTCTCCTATGTGGAAGGGACGCCTCTCTGCCGTCTCCTATGTGGAAGGGACGCCCCTCGGAGGTCTCCTATGTGGAAGGGACGCCCCTCGGAGGTCTCCTATGTGGAAGGGACGCCCCTCTGCGGTCTCCTATGTGGAAGGGACGCCCCTCGGAGGTCTCCTATGTGGAAGGGACGCCCCCTCCGAGGTCTCCTATGTGGAAGGGACGCCCCTCTGCCGTCTCCTATGTGGAAGGGACGCCCCTCGGAGGTCTCCCGTGTGGAAGGGACGCCCCTCGGAGGTCTCCCGTGTGGAAGGGACGCCCCGTGGAGGTCTCCTGTGTGGAACGGACACCCCTCGGAGGTCTCCTGTGTGGAAGGGACGCCCCTCTTCGGTCTCCTGTGTGGAAGGGACGCCCCTCTGAGGTCTCCTATGTGGAAGGGACGCCCCTCAGATGTCTGCTATGTGAAAGTGACGCCCCTCGGAGGTCTCCTATGTGGAACGGACGCCCCTCGGAGGTCTCCTATGTGGAAGGGACGCCCCTCGGAGGTCTCCTATGTGGAAGGGACGCCCCTCTGCCGTCTCCTATGTGGAAGGGACGCCCCTCGGAGGTCTCCTATGTGGAACGGACCCTCCTCTGAGGTCTCCTATGTCAAGGGACGCCCCTCTGCCGTCTCCTATGTGGAAGGGACGCCCCTCGGAGGTCTCCTATGTGGAAGGGACGCCCCTCTGCGGTCTCCTATGTGGAACGGACGCTCCTCTGAGGTCTCCTATGTGGAACGGACGCTCCTCTGAGGTCTCCTATATGAACGGACGCCCCTCGGAGGTCTCCTATGTGGAAAGGACACCCCCTGAAGTCTCTTATGTGGAAGGGACGCCCCTCTGAGGTCTCCCTATGGGGAAGGGACGCCCCTCTGAGGTCTCCTATGTGGAAGGGACGCCCCTCTGAGGTCTCCTATGCGGACGGGACGCCCCTCTGAGGTATCCTATGGGGAAGGGACGCCCCTCGGAGGTCTCCTATGTGGAAGGAACGCTCCTCTGAGGTCTCCTATGTGGAAGGGACGCCCCTCGGAGGTCTCCTGTGTGGAAAGGACGCCCCTCGGAGGTCTCCTGTGTGGAAGGGACGCCCCTCGGAGGTCTCCTGTGTGGAAGGGACACCCCCTGCCGTCTCCTGTGTGGAAGGGACGCCCCTCGGAGGTCTCCTATGTGGAAGGGACGCCCCCTCGGAGGTCTGCTATGTGAAAGCGACGCTCCTCTGCGGTCTCCTATGTGGAAGGGACGCCCCTCGGAGGTCTCCTGTGTGGAACGGACCCTCCTCTGAGGTCTCCTATGTCAAGGGACGCCCCTCGGAGGTCTCCTATGTGGAAGGGACGCCCCTCGGAGGTCTCCTATGTGGAACGGACGCCCCTCGGAGGTCTCCTACGTGGAACGGACGCCGCTCTGCCGTCTCCTATGTGGAAGGGACGCCCCCTCGGAGGTCTCCTATGTGGAAGGGACGCCCCTCGGAGGTCTCCTATGTGGAAGGGACGCCCCTCGGAGGTCTCCTATGTGGAAGGGACGCCCCTCGGAGGTCTCCTATGTGGAAGGGACGCCCCTCGGTGGTCTCCTATGTGGAACGGACGCCCCTCGGAGGTCTCCTATGTGGAAGGGACGCCCCTAGGAGGTCTCCTATGTGGAACGGACGCCCCTCGGAGGTCTCCTATGTGGAAGGGACGCCCCTAGGAGGTCTCCTATGTGGAACGGACGCCCCTCGGAGGTCTCCTATGTGGAACGGACGCCCCTCGGAGGTCTCCTATGTGGAAGGGACGCCCCTCGGAGGTCTCCTATGTGGAAGGGACGCCCCTCGGAGGTCTCCTATGTGGAAGGGACGCCCCTCGGAGGTCTCCTATGTGGAACGGACCCTCCTCTGAGGTCTCCTATGTCAAGGGATGCCCCTCTGCCGTCTCCTATGTGGAAGGGACGCCCCTCGGAGGTCTCCTATGTGGAAGGGACGCCCCTCTGCGGTCTCCTATGTGGAAGGGACGCCCCCTGAAGTCTCCTATGTGGAAGGGACGGCCCTCGGAGGTCTCCTATGTGGAAGGGACGCCCTTCTGCGGTCTCCTATGTGGAAGGGACGCCCCCTCGGAGGTCTCCTATGTGGAAGGGACGCCCCTCTGCGGTCTCCTATGTGGAAGGGACGCCCCTCGGTGGTCTCCTATGTGGAAGGGGACGCCCCCTCAGAGGTGTGCTATGTGGAAGGGAGGCCCCTCGGAGGTGTGCTATGTGGAAGGGACACCCCTCGGAGGTGTGCTATGTGGAAGGGACGCCCCTCGGAGGTCTCCTATGTGGAAGGGACGCTCCTCTGAGGTCTCCTATGTGGAACGGACGCTCCTCTGAGGTCTCCTATATGAACGGACGCTCCTCTGAGGTCTCCATGTGGAAAGGACACCCCCTGAAGTCTCCTATGTGGAAGGGACGCCCCTCGGAGGTCTCCTATGTGGAAGGGACGCTCCTCTGCGGTCTCCTATGTGGAACCGACGCCCCTCGGAGGTCTCCTATGTGGAACGGACGCTCCTCTGAGGTCTCCTATATGAACAGACGCCCCTCAGAAGTCTCCTATGTGGAGAGGACACCCCCTAAAGTCTCTTATGTGGAAGGGACGCCCCCTCTGAGGTCTCCTATGGGGAAGGGACGCCCCTCTGAGGTCTCCTGTGTGGAAGGGACGCCCCTCTGAGGTCTCCTATGGGGAAGGGACGCCCCTCTGAGGTCTCCTATGTGGAAGGGACGCCCCTGTGAGGTCTCCTATGGGGAAGGGACGCCCCTCGGAGGTCTCCTATGTGGAAGGAACGCTCCTCTGAGGTCTCCTATGTGGAAGGGACGCCCCTCTGAGGTATCCTATGGGGAAGGGACGCCCCTCGGAGGTCTCCTATGTGGAAGCGACGCTCCTCTGCGGTCTCCTATGTGTAAGGGACGGTCCTCTGAGGTCTCCTAGCACAGCCCACCTTGCCACAGCCGCCATTTCCTGCTTGCATGGGTAGTTATTTGTACTATCTTCTCTGCTCCTTCTAGCTAGACCCCTCCTGAAGACACACAGTATCCAGTCTGTCATTGTCTTCCCAAGGCCACCAGCACACGGTAGTTGCTCAACAAATAGCTGGCGAAGGCAGGGCACAGTGGCTCACACCTCTCATCCCAACACTTTGGGAGGCCAAGACAGGAGGATTCCTTGAGCCCACAAGTTCAAGACCAGCCTGGACAACATAGCAAAACCCGTTTTGATTTAAAATGTATATAACTGGTGAACTCATATCAACCCAACCCCCCACTCCGTGCTGTCCACAGGGTCTTTGGGGGTGTTTTCTCTCCCCCCACGTTTCTGCTTTCAGCCCCAGGAACACTTGCCCCGGCAGCCTGGGGTGGGTAGGTGGGTGTGTGGCACAGCAGCTCCCCTGTCGGCTTTGGTGAGGGTGACCCCACCTGGAACTCCACATGACGTCAATGGCCCTGGTCTGCAAGTCATCGCAGAGAGGCTGAGAACGCGGCTGAAGCGCTGGAGGGGCCGTGCGTGGTGACTGGATGCGCTCAGCCTTCTCGGGGCCTCCGTTTCTCGTCTTGGCAGTAGGAGCAGCACCTTCCCCACCCACTTCACCTGCCGCTGCAAGATGATAGCGAGGCAGCGTTGGAAAAGCTCTGAGTGGTATCAGACCCCAAGTCACAGCACTGTAAAAACAGGTCTAGTGTTTTCAGGGTCGGAAAAAGTTATTTTTCAGTGTGCTGAAATAATGTACAGCAAGTTGAGAATGGATTTGAATGAACTAAAACTTAAAAGCCAAAGAGAGAAAGCAGCCTGATGCACGGCTGACTCTGCTCTTTGATGTGGAAATGAAGCCGAGACGCCTGGGGCTTGGCCTTTGTAAAGATCAGCCTCGGAAGATGGAACTTGCCAGTGAAGGCATCTGTCCCCAACACCGGTGTCCCAGGCTCTGGCCCCGGCCCACAAAAAGGAGACATTCTTTAGCAAAGCTGCCACTAGGCGGGGGCTCGGTGCTGACTGCAGCTGGTTCTCCTTTTCTGGTTTCCATTTTGCTGTGGTCACTTGATTTTAGAAGTTGCTGGAGGTACCTGTCCACCCCCTCCTCAGACAAGGGGCTGGGTTGGTTTTGCATGTGGAATGACTTTCCCTTTCTCTGGACTTGACTTTGAGGCCAGTGGACGTGCACAGCCTTTGTTCTGCCTGTTGTCCCTTCTCTCGTCCTTGGCTATGTTCCTGAATATTAGGACAGTATTTGTAAGGGAGGGTGGGTTGGAGTGGAATGAAAATTCAACCGTTTTTGCCTGACAGCGGATTTGATAGAGGTTTTAGTAGAGGAGAAGTTAGCATTTAACTAGTGATTTATTAAACATATGTTTTCCATATGTCTTATAAGAGATTTTCAACATCAATCTTGTATTAAAGAACAGAATATAAGTAAAATTTCCATTTGGTCAGTTTTATCCGATTCCTCCACATCATGCAGAAACAGACGTTTCCAGTAGATGGCGCCAAAGGCCGCCTTTTCTCCGCCTCCCTGCGCGTTGGTAGTCGTTTCATGATCAGCACATTCTGTCTCAAGACAATGACATTTCTTTAACCGCGCAAACGAACACGAGGTGCTCTCCACAGCAGAAAATCCCAGTAAGACGTCTGGCAAGCAAAATAGCCGCAAGGGTTGCAGCCCTGGGCAGTAAAACCAGCCGCCAGAAATCCCGGTTTCCAAATAGTTGTTGGGTTTTGCGCCAGCTCCGTTTTGAAGCAGCGCCCTGCAGGACTGAGGGTCAGGCTTGTCTCCCATCCGCTGCCTCCGTCCCTCCCTCTGACCCCCATGGAGGCAGCTGCCCAGACGTTTTGAGAAGGTGAGTGCTGAAACTCCAGGATATTTGAGCTACAATATGTATATTATATGAGAAATAATTTTACATATATTATTATAAGAAGACTAATCTTGGTCTTGAAAGACCACAAAGCATGAGATTCCCCCAGCCTGGGCAACGTGGTGAGGCTGTTATACCCGGGCAAGTTAGAAGGAAAACGCCACACTCTGAGTTCCAATTGAGACTCCTTTACTGCCAGCGACCGAGAGTCAGCTGGCACTCAGAATCTCTCCACCAAAAGAAGGGGCTTGATTTCTTTTTACACCTTGCTTAAGATAGGGGAGGGGGGAGTCTAGCTGAAGTGGAATTTACAGAAGCAGAACAAGCAAGTTAGATAAGGAGGCTGGTCACTAGAAGGCAGGAGGTTCCCATGATTGCTGATTACTGAGGAGCGTATACGCAAGTGGTTCCCATGATTGCTGGTTACCAAGAGGGGTATTTGGTGCTTGCCATACAGTCAATCAACGAGGTATTCACAATAGCGAGTGGGCTTGCCGAGCAGGATATGGCTACAAGGGTTATACGTTTCTATAGTTCTGAGTGCAGCATTGACCCAACACAGCAGCATGACCCAGGTATGCACTCAAGGGGGAAATGGTGGGAGGGGTGAGGCGGAGGTTAAGATGGAGTCTGTCTGGCTCTCAGCAAGATGGAGTCTGTCAGGCTAACACAGGGTAGGTTAGCACAAGGCCTTGTCTCTAAAACAAAATTTTAGATAAAAAAAATTAGCCAGACATAGTGGTGTGCATGAGCCAGGGAGGTCAAAGCTGCAGTGAGCTGTGATCATGCCACTGCATTCTAACCTGGGCAACAGAGCAAGACCCCATCTCAACAAACGAACAAATAAAAACTAAAACTAAAACTAAATCCCACGAGATCCTAAGGTTCCCAAGGCCTCTCTTCTTGCATTGGGCCCATGACTCTGCCTCAGAGTGTGGCCAGGACATGAATGGAGAAGAAGGATAGGGAAATGGTAAAGGGGACAGGATTGTCCCCAAGTACTTCCCCAGTTCCGGGGAAGAGGGCTGGTAGGTGAGGAAACCAGAGAATGAGAAAACCCGGCTGAACACTGGCGTTGAGCCTGAACGCTGATGTATTGCTATCTGCGTGCATAGCACAGTGTAAACTGAAAGAGATGTGCTTCTTGGCCTCCAGGAATTAACGATCAGGTGGAAAGAAAGTGCATTCCACCCAGGGATGCGTTGGAGCCAGCTGACACCCGTGAGCTGATTGCGCACGTCTCTACGCAATGACACTGTGACATGGCATCAGTAGTCTTGAATCTGCCATGTAGGGGTATTCACACCACAGAAATTAGCAAACTCCACAAATCAGGGCCCCCTCCTCCCCCTCACCCAGAGCTGAATGTCAAACATTTCCGTGCACACTGGTGATTTCTGCCTCACTATAGCACAAACTGCTTAAATAAAGGTGGGATAGGACATTTTGTCACAGTCAGGGAGCAATTGAAAGCGTCATGGCCTTGGGTGTAAGGTCAAGCTCTTCCGCTGATTGACTATCTGACCCTGATGATCTCCGCCTCAGCGTCTGCCTCTCTTTAATGAGACTAATGCTATCTACCCTGCTTAGTTACAGAGTGGCTGGGTGGCTCAAATGAGATCAGTATGTGCGAACGCTGTGTAAATTATAATGGATTTGATCACGGTAACAGAAGCAGCCTTAAAATTCATAAAATTATGAGAATGAGGCCTACTGAATCCCAGTTTTATAAGGAATATACATGATAATGCATATTTGTTTGATTTCCCATTTATTTAATAGCACTTATTCACGCTTCCCATATACTAGACACTGCTAGTTGGGCAGTCTAAGGATGTAAAAACACTTTGTAGATTACAAAGCTTTTTTTTTTTTTTTTTTTTTGAGGCAGAGTCTTGCTCTGTCACCAGGCTGGAGTGCAATGGTACAGTCTCAGCTCACTGCAACATCCAGTTCCCTGATTCAAGCGATTCTCCTGCCTCAGCCTCCCGAGTAGCTGGGATTACAGGCACTCGCCACCATGCCCAGCTAATTTTTGTTTTTTAGTAGAGACAGAGTTTCACCGTGTTGGCCAAGATGGTCTCTATTTCCTGATCTTGTGATCCCCCTGCCTTGGCCTCCCAAAGTGCCAGGATTACAGGCACTTGCCACCACGCCCAGCTAATTTTTGTTTTTTAGTAGAGACGGAGTTTCACCGTGTTGGCCAAGATGGTCTCGGTCTCCTGATCTTGTGATCCCCCTGCCTTGGCCTCCCAAAGTGCTGGGATTACAGGCATGAGCCACCGTGCCCGGCAAGCTTTTGAGATGGAGTCTCACTCTGTCTCCCAGGCTAGAGTGCAATGGCGTGATCTTGGCTCATTTCAACCTCTGCCTCCTGGGTTCAAGCGATTCTCCTGCCTCAGCCTCCCAAGTAGCTGGGACTACAGGCATGAATCACCATGCCCAGCTAATTTTTGTATTTTTAGTAGAGACGGGGTTTCACCATGTTGGCTAGGCTGGTCGTGAACTCCTGACCTCAAGTGATCCGCCCACCTCGGCCTCCCAAAGTGCTGAGATTACAGGTGTGAGCCATGGAGCCCGGCTGATTACAAAGCTTTTATGCAAATCTTTTGTAAAGTAGAAGACATCGTGCAAGGAAAAATATTGTTTTTCTCAACTTTCTTCATCTCTTCCAATCTGGACACACTTGCATTTTCACTACAACACAACCTGCAACTAATATTATACCTGATGCTTTAATTTAGACCAAAATACTTGGCAGTGGTCACAAACACGCTGTGGAAATGAAACCAAGACAAGAAAATATCCTTGCAATATTTCATTGACTGAGAAAAGGCCATAGCAAAATTTGCACAACATAATTTCTATGTGTGTCTACATGAATTGAGAAGAATATACATTTAAATATTCATAGTGGCTATCTCTAGGTGGTAAGATTATTTTAGGCTAAAAAATTAGCCTTTTTTGCTCATATGTAATTTTTACTTTCTCTACAAGAATTGCCTACGAAATTTTGGAGATAAAAACTGAGAAATAAAAAATCTTCAGGCAACTATTTATTTTGTAGAATTACCAATGTGGCTTGAAAGGAGCTTTACAGATCATCTGGTTTCATAAGATGGGGAAACTGAGGCCGAGGGAGGTGGGGGAGGAAGTAACTGAGAATGTTGGGCCTTTCTCTGATTTTGCATTATCTTTTTTTCTCTCTAAACGTATGAGCATAGCTTTTAAAATTGATCTAAACCTGTATACTCTATAATTAGATTCTAATCTTTCATTATCTTTCTGACTTTTTGATGTACGAGCTATGATCGTGGCACTGCACTCCAGCCCAGGAGCTCAGGTGAGCCGCCTGCTTCGGCTCCCAAAGTGCTGGGATTATAGGCATGAGCCACTGCACTTGGCCATTAGCAGCCTGATTTAAAAAGGTAAAAAGAAATATGGCAATAATTGTAATAATATAATCAATATTAAAAATGATTATTGGAGGCCAGACACAGTGGCTCACGCCTGTAATCCCAGCACTTTGGGAGGCCAAGGTGGGTGGATCACCTGAGGTCGGGAGTTCAAGACCAGCCTGACCAACATGGAGAAACCCTGTCTCTACAAAAAATACAAAATTAGCTAGGCGTGGTAGTACATGCCTGTAATCCCAGCTTCTTGGGAGGCTGAGGCAGAAGAATCGCTTGAACCAGGGAGATGGAGGTTGTGGTGAGCCGAGAGTGCCATTGTATTCCAGCCTAGGCAACAAGAGTGAAACTCCGTCTCAAAATAAAAAATTATTGTTGAAGTATTTTACATTCTTTTGCTTCTAGTAAGTGTTCAAAACCCAGTGTGCCTTTTACACTGATGGCGTGTCTCTGTTCCAACTAGCCACAGCGGAAGTGGTCAGCAGCCACATGGGGCTGGCAGCCTGCAGGCTGGACAGCACCAGTCCAGGTGTATCCAGCAACGTGCTGCGGATGGCAGGATGGAAAGGAGGAGTATGAAATCGTCCCTGGAATGTCCGAGCGGATTTAATGTTATTGGTTAAAATGTCCACTAGGTGGCGCTATATTCAAGGAATGAAAATTTACCATGTGGCTGGCATTATTAATATACGCAATTATTTATAGATATAATTCAGCATTTCCACCATCCCTGCAAGATGAGTAAAGGATCTTCATTTTGCAGATGAGGAAAATGAACCTGAAGTAACGTAGGTGTCTGATGAAAGAGTTTCCAGCTGGCAACCGGAGGAGGCAGGAATCTTGTGACGGAGCCCAGAGGCTTCCCAGGTCTGCACCCTTCATACTCACCCGTCTGCCAGCCACACAGAGGTCCTGGATGTCTGGTGGGCGATGAGCAAGTGACTGAGAGTCCGTGTGATGAGGGTGCTGAGGCTGATGTGACAACAGTGAGAAGAGGCATCTCATCTCATCCCTAACCAGACAGCCTCAGGGACAGCATCTTGGAGCACCAACTGGGGACAGTGACATCCCTGATAAAGAGGCAGATTCACTCACCTCATCTCTGTCAGTGCACAAAATGGTGCCCTACAGCCTACTGGTGACCCGGCTGCAGAAAGCTCTGGGTGTGCAGCAGAACCATGTGGCCTCAGTCCTGTGCCAACAGGCCAAGGTGGCAATGAGCCACTTTGAGCCCAACAAGTACATCCACTATGACCTGCTAGAGAAGAACATTAACATTGTTCGCAGGGGCCGGGCGCGGTGGCTTATGCCTATAATCCCAGCACTTTGGGAGGTCAAGGTAGGCAGATCACGAGGTCAGGAGTTTGAGACCAGCCTGGCCAATATGGTGAAACCCCATCTCTACAAAACAAATATAAAAATTAGCCAGGCATGGTGGTGCGTGTCTGTAGTCCCAGCTACTCTCTTGGGAGGCTGAGGCAGGACAATTGCTGGAACCCGGGAGGCAAAGGTTGCAGTGAGCTGAGGTCACGCCACAAAACAAAACAACAAACATTGTTCTCAAACTATTGAACCGGCCTCTGACCCTCTCGGAGAAGATTGCGCATGAACACCTGGATGACCCGGCTAGTCAGGAAATCGAGCACAGCAAGACATACCTGCGGCTGTGGCCGGACCGCATGGCCATGTGAGATGCGATGGCAGATGGCCATGCTGCAATTCATCAGCAGCGGGCCGCCCAAGGTGGTCGTGCCGTCCACCATCCTCTGTGACTGTCCAATTGAGGCCCAGCTCAGGGACGAGAAAGACCTGCGCCAGGCCAAGGACCTCAACCAGGAAGTTTGTAATTTCCTGGCAACTGCAGGTGCCAAATATGGCATGGACTTCGGGAGGCCTGGATCTGGAATCATTCACCAGATTATTCTGGAAAACTATGCATATCCTGGGTTTCTTCTGATTGGCACTGACTCCCACACCCCCAATAGTGGCAGCCTGGGGGCCACCTACACTGGAGTTGGGGGGTGCCGATGCTGTGGATGTCATGACCGGGATTCCCTGGGAGCTGAAGTGCCCCAAGGTGATTGGTGTGAAGCTGACGGGCTCCCTCTTTGGCTGGACCTCACCCAAAGATCTGATCCTGAAGGCGGCAGGCATCCTCACAGTGAAAGGTGGCACAGGTGCAATCGTGGAATACCACAAACCTGGCATAGACTCCATCTCCTGTGTGGGCATGGTGACAGTCTGCAACATGGGCACAGAAATTGGGACCACCATTTCCCTGTTCCCTTACAACCACAGGACAAAGAAGCACCTAAGCAAGGCTGGGCGGGCAGACATTGCCAATCTAGCTGATGAATTCAAGGATCACTTGGTGCCTGACCCTGGCTGCCATTATGACCAACTAATTGAAATTAACCTCAGTGAGCTGAAGCAGCACATCAATGGGTCTTTCACCCCTGACCCGGCTCGCCCTGTGGCAGAAGTGGGCAAGGTGGCAGAGAAGGAAGGATGGCCTCTGGACATCCAAGTGGGTCTGATTGGTAGCTGCACCAATTCAAGCCATGAAGATCTGGGGCTCTCAGCAGCCGTGGCCAAGCAGGCACTGGCCCATGGCCTCAAGTGCAAGTCCCAGTTCACCATCACTCCAGGCTCCGAGCAGATCCGCGCCACCATTGAGCAGGATGGCTACGCACAGATCTTGAGAGATATGGGCGGCATTGTCCTGGCCAATGCTTGTGGCCCCTGCATTGGCCAGTGGGGCAGGAAGGACATCAAGAAGGGAGAGAAGAACATAATTGTCACATCCTACAACAGGAACTTCATGGGCCGCAACAACGCAAACTCTGAGACCCATGACTTCGTCACGTCCCCAGAGATTGTCACAGCCCTGGCCATTGCGGGAACCCTCAAGTTCAACCCAGAGACTGACTACCTGATGGGCAAGGATGGTGAGAAGTGCAAGCTGGAGGCTCTGGGTGCAGATGGGCTTCCCCAAGCAGAGTTTGACCCAGGGAAGGACACCTATCAGCACCTCCCCCACCAAGGACAGCAGCAGGCAACACGTGGTTGTGAGCCCCACCAACCAGCGCCTACAGCTCCTGGAGCCTTTTGACAAGTGGGATGGCAAGGACCTGGAGGACCCGCAGATCCTCATCACAGTCAAAGGGAAATGTACGACTGACCACATCTCGGCTGCTGGTCCCTGGCTCAGGTTCCATGGGCAGTTGGACAGCATCTCCAACAACCTGCTCATTGGTGCCATCAACACTGAAAACGGCAAGGCCAACTTCCTGCACAGTGCAATCACCCAGGAGTTTGGCCCTGTTCCTGACATGGCCCGCTACTAGAAGAAACATGGCATAAGGTGGGTGGTGATCGGAGACAAGAACTACAGCAAGGGCTTGAGCCAGATGCACACAGCGCTGGAGTAACCTCGGGGGCCCAGCCATCATCACCAAGGGCTTTGCCAGGATCCACAAGACCAATTATCAGGCACCCCGGTGGGACCCAGCAGACCATCCTCCTGAACCACACCTTCGGCGCCGGCAGTACCCTCAACAGAATGAAGGAGTTGCAGCAGTGGGGTGGCACCTCCCATTCCCACCCCTCACACCCAGTGCTGGCGTCATGTTCAAGTTCAGCTCCATGTGCGCCATCAGCGATCCGATCTGTCCAGCCATGACTTTTTTTTTTTTTTTTTTTTAAACAGAGTCTTGCCCTGTCGTCCAGGCTGGAGTGCAGTGGCATGATCTTGGCTTGCTGCAGCCTCCGCCTCCTGGGTTCAAGTAGTTCTCCTGCCTCAGCCTCCTGAGTAGCTGGGATTACAGGTGCCCACCACCATGCCCAGCTAATTTTTTGTATTTTTAGTAGAGACAGGGTTTTACCCCATTAACCAGGGTGGTCTCAGTCTCCTGACCTCGTGATCTGCAGCCTTGGCCTCCTAAAGTGCTGGGATTACAGGCGTGAGCCACCGCGCCTGGCCCCAGCCATGGCTTCTTATCCCAAGATGGTGTGACCAGACATGCTTCCTGCTTCCTGCTCAGCCCACGGAGTGACGGTGGGTGGGTGGGGGGGGGGGGGTCTTTAAAATAACTTTTTAGCCCCTGCCTTCCTATTTTTAGTTTGGTTCAGATCTTAAGTAGCTCCATGCAACTGTATTTATTTTTGATGACAAGACTCCCATGTAAAGTTTTTCTCCTGCCTGATCATTTCATTGGTGACTGAAGGATTCTAGAGAACCTTTTGTTCTTGCAAGGAAAACAAGAATCCAACATTAAAAACAAAAAAAAGAGGCAGATTCAGCAAGCTGCTGCAGGGAGGTGTTGAGGGCAGCTCTGTGGGGATTGCACATAACCCCGTGTGGCTAAAATATGGCCCAGGGTTTGCTGCGGTGTGAACATGTGGGGCGAGAGTGGTAGAGATGTCAGCGGTGGGCACAGCACCGAGGGTATTTGACCTCCAGGCGATTGGTAGGAAGGGTTTTACTCCTTAGAGGGCTCCACACCCCGGATGCAGAGCGTTGAGCAAATGACGCACCCGGTCCAGGGATGATCCGGCCTTCACACTGCCTTTACAAATTTGAATGGCAAGTTTAACCACACGTGGTTACCCTGCAGCGTAGGACCTGGCCTAGCCAACAGAACGGAGCAGGAGCTCTGGGAGGTGCTTGATGTTTGCACCATATGATTTGGAGTCCCACAGATCTAAACTCAAGCTCTGGCTTTGCTGTTCACGAGTACAGTAACTTCCGGCAACCCTCAATTTCTGCATCGTCAAGTAGGGATAATGCTGGGATCCGTGGGTTGAGCTGTTGTGAGGATTAAATGAAGCGTTGCTTGCAAAGTCATGGTTAGCAAAGCAGTCCCACGGTGGAGTGTTCAGGACCATGAGTGGTTGGTGGCTCTGGACTCTGAAATTCTCATCCAGGTCCCTTCCTGTGTCGCACGCACGTCAGCACGTGGCCGGGCACGGGATACCTGCCCCATGAGCCACGTGTTCATTCAGGAACTATTCCAACCTTACACACCAGGCCCTGGGGGAGGGCAAGATGCCTCTCCTTAATGGAGCTGATAGCCTGGTGGGGGGAGATAGATGGTAGTTACATGATGAACGTGTAAATACAACCATGACAAGTGTCCCAGAGGGGAACTCCGTGTTCTAATCAGGGAGATGGAGAAAGCCTTTCTTGGTGTGTTAGTTTTCCAGCACTGTCATGACAAAGTACCACAAACTGAGGGGCTTGAACCAACAGGATTTTCTTCTCACATTTCTGGAGGCTAGAAGTTCAAGGCTGAGGTTAGGGAGGGCCGTGCACCCTCTGGAAGCTCATGTCTCAAAATAAATAAATAAATAAATAAATAAATAGCTGTTCTGTAGAATTGTATTGATTTAAGAAAATGTTCAGAATAGATTTACAAGTAAAAGATTAAAAAGGTATATATACATGTATGTTGATTTGTGTATAGAATAAGACATACAACTTTTTTAAAAAACAGACACAAATGCTAACAGTTATCTAGGTAGTAGGATTGCAATGGTTTTTTTCTTTCTATCTGAATTTGTCTATGTTTGCTGCATGGAACCATTATAATTAATTTTAAAAAGCAAATACATTTATTTCATTTTTTTTCCTGAAAACTGAAAACAACTGTTCATAAGAAGAAGGCCCCTTCCTGCCCCTTCCCAGCATCTGGCTTTGCTGGAGATTCCCCTGCTGCTAGATGCATCACTCCAGTCTCTGCCTTTGGTGTCACATGACTTTCTCCTCTGTGTCCAAACATTTCTTTTCTTATGAGAACACCGGTCATTGGATGTATGGTCCTTCCTCCTCCAGCATGACCTCATCTTCACCTGATTATATCTGCAAAGACCCCATTTCCAAATAAAGTCACTTTTTTTTTTTTTTTGAGATGGAGTCTCCCTCTGTTGCTGGAGGGCAATGACGCGATCTCAGATCACTGCAATCTCCACCTCCCTGATTCAAGCAATTCTTCTGCCTCAGCCTCCCAAGTAGCTGGGATTACAGGTGCCTGCCACCATGCCTGGTTAATTTTTGTATTTTTTAAATAGAGATGGGATTTCACCATTTTAGGCCTTATGGCGTCTGACCATAAGGTCACTTTCATAGCTACTGGGGGGTTGGGACTTCAGTGTATCTTTTCAGGGAACACAACTCAACCCACATCAGTTGGGAAATGAAATTTGGGCCAAGATCTGCAGCTTGAGAAAGGCTTATCCGGTCAAAGAGGTCAGGAAGCAGGTTCTGGGCAGGATGTGGCCTGTGCAAAGGCCCTGGGGCAGGAGGGAGCACAGCACCTACAAAGGACGGAATGAAGGCAGAGAAAGGGAGGGGCTGTGGGCACTGATTGTCTGTAAGTTGTTTGAAAACTGAAAACAACTGTTCAAGAGTGAAAGAGTTGCTAGATAATGTTATTTTTGTATAAAGGATCACACAGGACAGGCCTTGGTGCTCTGTCTGATAGGATTGTGCCATCCAACCTGCCCAATCTGCTTTTCTGCTGTATGCCTTACACCCAGTTCTTTCCCCATCACGTGTCATTCAGAGCAAGGTGCAACAGCAAATGTTTCTGAACCGGGAGAACCTGGGTGGATGATGTGGCCTGCCTCAGCTCAGCGCACAGGCTCTGCCCCAGACAGCACACTTGTGTGTCCACATTCCCCATGGAGCTGAGCACCTCCTGAGGCTGGGGGGCGTATTTATGTTAATATTTGTACATTCAACATTTCATGAAATGTTAGGCACATCAGAGGAGTTTTAGGTGTTTGCTAGATGTTACTGACTTAGATAATTTCAAGGTGTGGCCAATTCCATCTAAGGGGCATTATTTCTCCTGTCAGTAACCATGTCCTAGAGAAGTTGTTAAGCATCCGTCTAATTCAAAGAAAAATGGGTAGGTGGTAGGAGTTGGGAGGCAGGGCTGGAGGAAAGCCAGCTTGCTAATCAGAATGTCAGTGAAGGCTGGGAGTGGGGGCTCATGCCTGTAATACCAGCACTTTGGAAGGCTGAGGCAGGAGGATCACTTGAAGCCAGGACTAGCCTGGGGAACACAGTGAGACTCTGTCTCTACCAAAAAAATTAAAAAAAAAAAAATGCATTAACCAGGTGTGGCGGTGCACGCCTGTGATCCCAGCACTTTGGGAAGCTAAGGTGGTCAGATTGTTTGAGCCCAGGAGTCTGAGACCAGCCTGGGGACCATGGCAAAACTGCATCTCTACAAAAAATACAAAAATTAGCCAGGTATGGTGGTGTACACCTGCGGCCCAAGCTACTCAGGAAGGTGAAGTGGGAAGATCACGGGAGCCCAGGGAGGTCGAGGCTACAGTGAGCTTTGAGGTGCCACTGCTCTCCATTCTGGGTGACAAAGTGAGATCAAAATAAATAAATAAATAAAAATAAAAATTGTTCTATAGCATTTTATTGGTTTAAGAAAATGTTCAGAATATATTTATTTATTATTTAGAGACAGAGTCTCACCCTGTCACCCAGGCTGGAGTGCTGTGGTGTGGTCTCGGCTCTCTGCACCCTCCACTTCCCAGGTTCAAGCAATTCCCCTGCCTCAGCCTCCTGAGTAGCTGGGACTACAAATGCCTGCCACCACACCCAGCTAATTTTTGTATTTTTAGTAGAGACGGGGTTTCATCATGTTGGCTAGGCTGGTCTGGGATTCCTGACCTCGTGATCTGCCTGCCTCGACCTCCCAAAGTGCTGGGATTACAAGCATGAGCCACTGTGCCCAGCCTCAGAATAGATTTATAAGTAAAAAATTAAAAAGGTATATATACATGTGTGTTAATTTGTGTATAAAATAAGACATACAATTTTTTTTTTAAAACAGACCCAAATGCTAACAGTTATCTAGGTGGTAGGATTGCAAGTGGTTTTTTTTTCTATTTCTGAATTTTTCTATGTTTGCTGCATGGAACCATTATAATTAATTTTAAAAAGCAGATATATTTCATTTTTGTCCTGAAAACTGAAAACAACTGTTCATAAGAAGAATTTTACAGGCACAAGATGATATACTATATAGTCATTAACAATAATGTTTTAAAAAATTCCATAATATGAGAAAATATTTATGCTATATTTAGTGGAAGGAATAGTTTATATAATAACATACGGGTTTTTTGTTTTGTTTTGTTTTTCTGAGACAGAGTTTTGCTCTTATTGCCCAGGCTGGAGTGCAATAATACGATCTCAGCTCACTGAAACCTCTGCTTCCCAGGTTCAAGTGATTCTCCTGCCTCAGCCTCCCAAGTAGTTGGGATCACAGGTGCCCACCACCACACCCAGCTAACTTTTTGTATTTAGTAGAGATGGTGTTTCACCATGTTGGTCAGGCTGGTCTTGAACTCCTGACCTCAGGTGATCCACCCACCTCAGCCTCCCAGAGTGCTGGGATTACAGGCATGAGCCGCCGTGCCCAGCCAATATACCATAATTTTTAAAAGGGCATTTACAAAAAGACTATCAATAAGACTGATTTTATACTTATAAACTATGAGATTACAGGGGATTCATATTTACTTTTTTATACTTTTCTGTATTTTTCAAATTTTTAATTATGAATATGAACATCAAGCTATAATAAGAAAACTTATTTAAAAGTCAGATTATAAAATTGTTCAGGTTGTCATGGCCAGGCAGGGTGGCTCATGCCTGTAATCCCAGCACTTTTCGAGGCTGAGGTGGGCAAATCGCTTGAGCCCAGGAGTTCAAGACCAGCCTGGGCAACATGGCAGAACCTTGTCTCTACAAAAACTACAAAAATTAGCCAGAAATGATGGTGCACACCTGTCGTTCCAGCTACTAGGGAGGCTGCAGTGGGAGGATTGCTTTAGCCCGGGAGGCAGAGGTTGCAGTGAGTCATGATTTCGCCACTGCACTCCAGCGTGCGCAAAAGAACAGGATCCTGTCTAAAAAAAAAAATTGTAAGACAATGGTTTTGTTTTGTTTTTTTTTGGAGATGGGGTTTCACCGTGTTAGCCAGGATGGTCTCAATCTCCTGACCTCGTGATCCACCTGTCTCAGCCTCCCAAACTGCTGGGATTACAGCCGTGAGCCACTGCGCCTGGCCTGACAATAGCTATTTTAAATTTTATTCCATGGTTTTCTATATTTTCCAAATTCTTCTCAATAAAAAAATGATTTCATATTGTATTAATTAGTACAATGCAAAATCATAAGATCAGGGGACACTGATGGTGGTCTACCTCGTGATCCTCTAATACGCAGCATTTCACCCAGGGTTTTTACGTGCAGTTTCTCTTTTGGTCCTTGGAGGACCCTGTGCCCAGGAGAGGATGGCAGTGCTGCTTCTGAGAAGTTGCTGCCTCCTCTTCTCCCTTTTGCCTCCCCCGCAAATAATGACACCTCGATTGCGGGACCACAGTCAGTACTGACTCCCATATCTTACAGCACTTGGCAGGGACCAGCCTGAACCCATTACCTGAGTGGGTTGTGGCCTCCTTTCTCTCTGAGCTTTCCCTACACCTCAAACTCCTGATCATTCAGCCCCTTACCTCTCCAAGCTTTCAGCACAGGCCTCTCCACCTCAACCTTCTAAATAAATAATCAGTACCTGCACAAAACACTGTCGTTCTCATTAAGCTTTTCTCCCCCTTTAAAAATTGCAGTAAAATATACATGAGACAAAATGTATCATTTAAATCATTTTAAGTATACACTTCAGTGCCATGATATACATAAATCAAAATGTATCATTTAAATCATTTTAAGCATAAAATTCAGTGCCTAATATACATAAGGCAAAATGTATCATCTAAATCATTTCAAGTATACAATTCAGTGCTGTAATATACATAAGACAAAATGTATCCTTTCCTGTGATATATATAAGACAAAATGTATCATTTAAATCATTTTAAGTATGCAATTCAGTGTTGTAATATACATAAGACAAAATGTATCATTTAAATCATTTTAAGCATAAAATTCAGTGCCTAACATACATAAGACAAAATGTATCATTTAAATCATTCTAAGTATACAATTCAGCGCTGTGATATATGTGAGACAAAATGTATCATCTAAATCATTTTAAGTATACAATTCAGTGCCGTGAAGGCCATTCATGACGTTGTTGGAACTGTGACCTCCATCCAGCTCCGGAACTTCTTACTCATCCATCTGTAAGTGTTTGAATCCACAGTCTCGTAACACATTTTAGTGTTGTCCCCATTGTCAGGTGAGGAAACTGAGGCTTTCTTCCTGATCTCGCTTTTGTGTTTTCTCTTTAACACTTGCAGTCTGGCTTTTGCCCATGGCTGCCTTGGAATGGATCCCCTTCAGGCTGTCAAAGACCTTCTGGGGGCTGAATTTCACGGGCTGCTTCCTGGTCTTGTCTTATTTCTGGTCTGTAGCATTTGACAATCTTGTTTTCCAATCACTCTCAGAAATGATCTCTCGAGGTTTCCGTAACACTCTCTCCTGAGTTTCCTACGACTACCTCTTGGGTCTTTTCTTGTTCTTTTCTTTTCATCTTTTTCTGTTTGATTGTTTTGTTTCTTTTCGGTTTTTTGAGATGGAGTCTCAGGCTGGAGTACAGTGGCCTGATCTCAGCTCATCGCAACCTGTGCCTCCCAAGTTCAAGTGATTCTCCTGCTTCAGCCTCCCGAGTAGCAGGGATTACAGGCACCAGCCACCACGCCTGGCTAATTTTTGTATTTTTAGGAGAGACGAGATTTCACCATATTGGTCTGGCTGGTCTCAAACTCCTGACCTCAGGTGATCTGCCTGCCTGGGCCTCCCAAAGTGCTGAGATCACAGGCATGAGACACCGTGCCTGGCCTCTTTTCATGTTTTTAAATTAGTCTCCCCTTTTTATTTATTTATTTTTAAATTAGAGACAGGGTCTCACTATGTTGCCCAGGCTGGTCTCGAACTCCTGGACTCAATCAGGGTCTCTTCTTCAGGCTTCTCCTTCTCCTGGCTCAGGAACTCATCCTCACTCCCTGGAACATTTCAAGAACCACCTGCCTGGTTTCCCTGCCTCTGGCCTTGCCGATTAGCCAAGTATGATCTTTCTACCAGGGAAATGTGATCCTGCCCTCAAGTCTACGAGTGCAGCCTGAGCTGACAGGATAACATCTAACCTCCTTAGTTAGATATAGGATGTCCCTTAGGATGTCCCTTGTCATCTGGCCCTGGTGACCTCTAACATTATCCCCGCCCCACCCCTTGGCAGTCTGCAGTAGAACCGTCTCCAGTCCCAGTGCTGGAAGCCCAGGTGGCCTCATGCCTCCCTGTCTCTGCATATGTGGTCACTCTATCCTAAAATTTGTGATGTAGTCGCCTGTGTGTCTGTCTGTCTCCATGTCAGGGCAAGGTCCTGGAAGTGGGTCAGGGAAGGGGGAAGGGGGATCTTGCTTGTCCTCTTTATGTCTCAGTGCTTAGTGTACCTTATATTTGGACAATAAATAAATAAATGTGTGCTACTCTAGAAAGAGATCAATGTCTCGATGGAGTGAAAATCAGTAAGGGGCAGAGCAAGGACTGGACATCAGGACTTGGTAATTTCTGACCCTTCCCACTATGTAAGCATCCTTTCTATGGAGGGGACCTCCCACGGTGACAAAGCCTTAGAGGAAATGCACGCAGTCTCTGTATAGTCCTGGGAAAATAAAGCAAACAGGGTAAGTGTTGTAAAACTGGACCGGAGTAGAGAGACTTCTTACAGGGAGGCATTTTAAGGAGGGTGGAGAGTGGGGGATGCTCTTCCTGCCTCCAGATCACAGTCTACAAGAGCTTGCTGCTTCAGATGAGCTCACCCAAGACTGAGAGGCAGGCAGAATGGTGTGGCTGAAAGACATCTCTGCATCAGAATGCTTGGGTCCTGGTTTTCTTCTAGATCTGCCACTGACTAGCCAATCTCAGAAGGCCCAGCAGCCTTCATGTGTAAAACAAAGGGGTAGTTTCCATGTCTTTCAACCCGAAAATCCAGAAAGTGGGAACATCTGTGTTTAACGATTGTTCAACAATTTTCGGATTAAACTGATCCACATTTTCCAAGGTATCAAAGTAGTGGCTGCATCCTCTCGTGGTGCTGGGAATCATAGACTTCGCCCCTCACCCTTGACCGTGACCTGATTCTAGACGATTGTTGCTGGTAGAAATGTGCAAGTCATTCAAGGTGCTTATCTAGAGGAAATAACTTTAGCTTCACTCTTGATTTTAACTATGTTTATGTTATGAGTTGAAATAAATGGCCTTAGAGTTGATTCATCGAGGAGAGAGCGATTCTGCCGAGAGTTCTTTGAAAGCTGGCTATACTGAGTGAGAGCCTAGGTCACTGCCGAGAACAAAGGGAAGAGAAGTGGGGGAGGGAGGGAGACTGATTCCTTTGACAAACCCAGCTGGTCTCCTTAGCAGTTGTGTGTGGTTTCCACCCAACCCACCTATCACTTGGTTAGGACTGCTAATTAAGGGGCAGAGATGTGGACTGCTGTCTGTAGCCCTAAAGATGGTTATTAACCAGGAGGCTGAGCTGGTGATTGCAGCTCACACTGGAAATTCACCCAGCTCTGTCCCTGGGAGATAGGCTATCCCGACATCGTAGACGGCTGTGTGCCACAGGCATTTCATTCTCCAAAATCCTACATTCATCTTACTTCATTTAATGTTTCTAGCCACATAAGAAGTAGAAAACATATGACTTAATTTGCAGATTAGAAGACTGGAGATCGAACAGAAAAAATAACTTGCCCAATGTTACCCAGTTGGCACACGGAGGAGCTGGGATTCAACACCAGTGACTCCAGGACCACGGTCTGTCTCTGTCAGTAACAAAGGTCTACCCACCTGGATTCCCTGCCCTGTCAGGCCTTCTGCATTTTTCCATCTGCTAAATGAGTCACACCTGGTTTCATCTCTCCTTCTTCTCCCCTAACCAATGACACACTCTCTCTTTTTTTTTGTTTTTGTTTTTGGAGATGGAGTTTCGCTCTTGTCACCCAGGCTAGAGTGCAGCGGTGTGATCTCGGCTCACTGCAACCTCTGCCTCCGGAGTTCAAGCGATTCTTATGCCTCAGCCTCCCAAGTAGCTGGGATTATAGGCATGTGCCACCATGCTTGGCTAGTTTTTGTATTATTAGTAGAGACAGGGTTTTACCATGTTAGCCAGGCTGGTCTCGAACTCCTGCCCTCAGGTGATCCATCCACCTCGGCGTCCCAAAGTGCTGGGATTATAGGCGTGAGCCACAGTGCCCAGCCATATCCCGTAACTCTCTAAAGCACTCTGTGGTTGTTTCTGGGTTATTTTCACTTCTCCAACTAGGAGGTTAGTTTTTTGGGGTCAAGGAGCATGTTTTCTACTTTATTTTCATCTTATCCCAAATTGGCTGGTACCAAGCTGGGCACATGAGACATGTTTGGCAGTTGATGAGCCAACAGGGAACCCACCTTGTATTAGAAGACCACAGGCTTTGGGTTCAAGGAATGAACCCTTGTCTCATATAGTCCTGTCCACACCTCAACAGCCCTCTCTTAGCTCAGTGGATCTCAGTGGAATGTCACTGAGCCAGAGCTTTCCCTGACCACCAAGCCAAGCGCTCCCCTGGTGATTCCTTCCCGTGGTATCCTTTTACCTCCTTCATCGGACTTACTACAACATGCACTCATAGGCTCCTGTGAGTATCTACCTTATTTTCTCCACCAAAATGTGAACCCCAAGAGGCCATGTTCTTTGAATGACTGATAATAGAAACTCCATTACCAACTTCTCAAAGGGCCAACCACAGACGCAGTGAAGAGGGTTCCAAATGACAGATCAGGGACCTGGCCCATGTTCAGGCACGGTCCCCCTGCTCACCGTGGGGTCACATCCACACAGTCTCTCTTGGCCTCCGTTCTTTACTTGCAAAACACGGATCGTGGGTCTAGTCCTACCTACTCTCACAGGCTCATGCCTAAGGAAGTGACATCATTTAGCCTTGCCGTGTTCAAATCAAGGCCTGACGCCAGCAGGACTGGTTCTAAGCCCCTTGAGGAAGGGCTCATGTCTGACAACCTCTCTGTCTCTCTCTCCCTCTCAACATAATTTTTGTGAATAGGCCAAGTACATATACAACTGAAAAATATAACAATATACAAAATGCATGCAGTGACAATGTTCCTTTATTCGTCTGTCCCCACCTCCCCAGGTCCCACCCTTAACCATTACTATTGGTTCTTCGTACGATTCCAGAGTTTCTTTGTATTTTATTTTATTATTATTTTTTCCAAGATGAAGTCTTGCTTTGTCACCCAGGCTGGAGTGCAGTGGCGCTATCTCAGCTCACTTCAACCTCTGCCTCCCGGGTTCAAACGATTCTCCTGCCTCAGCCTCCCGAGTAGCTGGGACTACAAACGCCTGCCACCACACTCAGCTAATTTTTGTATTTTTAATAGAGACAAGGTTTCACCATGTTGGCCATGCTGGTCTCAAACTCCTGATTTCATGATCCACCCACCTCGGCCTCCCAAAGTGCTGGGATTACAGGTGTGAGCCACCACACCTGGCTTTTTTTCCCACATTTTTGTGGGTACATAATTGATGTACATTTATATGGGGTACATGAGATAGTTTGGTACAAACATGACATGCACAACAATTCCATCATGGATTGTTGAGTTTTCATCCCCTCAAGCATCTGTCTTCTCTATTACAAACAATGCAACCACACTCTTTAGCCATTTTATTTTATTTTAGTTTTATTTATTTATTTCTGAGACAGAGTCTCACTCTGTTGCCCAGACTGGAGTGCAGTGGCGCGATCTCAGCTCACTGCAACCTCCGCCTCCCAGGTTCAAGCAATTCTCTTGCCTCAGCCTCCCGAATAGCTGGGATTACAGATGTGTGCCACCATGCCTGGCTAATTTTTGTATTTTTAGTAGAGACAGGGTTTCACCATGTTAGCCAGGCTGGTCTTGAACTCCTGACCTCAGGTGATCCACCTGCCTCAGCCTCCCAAAGTGCTGGAATTACAGGAGTGAGCCACCGCCCCTGGCCGTCATTTTAAAATATACAATTAAACCATCATTGACCACAGTCCCCAGTGTGTGATCAAATTCTCAGTGTTATTTGCTCTTTTTTCTATTTTCCAGATTGTCTGTATTCACCTGCAAGTAACCATGAAAGCACTTCCCCCACCGGATCCTGTCTTACCCTTGCAAGCTTTCCAGCTGTCTTGTTCCATGCACAACACCAAGTAAGTCTTTGGTAAATTTGATACATTTAGTAAATCTGTTGATGAATTTGATTAGCTAAATGATCTTATAACCAACACTTGGACAAGCAACAACGCAAGTTTGCAATGTGCCTTAAAGTCAGATGAAAACACATGCGGAACGGAGCCTGCTCCCGCGTATCAACCTCTGCCTGCATCCTTCCTGCTCCAGTCTGAAACCAATCCAGATACCTGAGCCTTGTTTTGTTTTGCTTTTCTTGGGAAATGTCAATTCATTGGTCGTTACAAGGATAATAGGAGTTACTTCCTGACTGCATGAAAAGTACATAGAACAGAGCCTGGCACAAAGAGAGAAGCCAGCGAGCACCAGGAATGATGGTCACAGGCAAACTCGCCCTCCCGCCACCACTCACCTCGGATGACCTGGTAAGCCTGTGTTAAGGGCTGGATATTTGCCTGGAATTTACATGTCAAAGCTCTAACCCACAGTACCCAGAATGTGAGTGTATTTGGAGGATAGAAGGAGATAATTAAGGTAAAATGAGGCCATCAGTGTGAGTCCTAATCCGATGTGACTGGTCCTGACAAGAAGTGGAGATGAGGATACTGACACGCGCAGAGGGAAGCCGGTGTGAGGACACAGGGCAGGGCAGCCGTCTGCAGCCAAGGAGAGTGGCCTCCGGAGAAACCAGCCCTGCCAACACCTTGGCCTCGGACTTTCAGCTTCCAGAACTAGAGATCGGTGTTGTTCAAGCCTCCCAGTCTGGGGCACTTTGCCATGGCAGCTCAAGCTGGCTAACACACCTTGCTTAGCCCCGCATTTCTCAAATATATTCAACTAGAGAAGTTGTCTTGATTGTTTAGAGCAAAGCCCTGGGCTGTGCTGCCACAAGGGCAGAGGCTGAACCAACCAACTGTCAAGGAGTTTCCATCCAGAAAGGGGTGAAGGAGGCTTCACCCTAGGGTGGGCCCCGTGGCCCTGTGCCCAGGAATTCTCCAGCTATGCCTGGGGGTGGAAGCCGCCTTCCTGCCTACTCTTTTGTTGTTGTGTAAGAGCTGGGTCTCACTCTGTCATCCAGGTTGGAGTGCAGTGGTGCAATTACAGCTCACTGCAGCCTCGAATTCCTGAACTCAAGTGATCCTCCTGCCTAAGCCTCCTGATTAACTGGGACTGCAGGTGCACACTACCATGCTGGCTAACTTTTTGGTTTTTTATAGAGACGAAGGTCTTGCTATGTTGCCCAGGCTGCTATCAGATTCCTGACCTCAAGCCATCCTCCCACCTCAGCCTCACAAAGTGCTGGGATTGCAGATGTGAGCCACAGACCTGCTCTCCTGGCAGGACTTTGAAAATGCATGCAGAACTGCAGCAGCCACAGCCCTGCCGGGGGAGAGAAGCCCCACTTGGGGGTTGTGGGGGAGCAGGCATCTGCCAGAGATTCTGCCTAGTTTTGGCACATCTCAGGCCAGCCTGGGCTTTGATTCCTTCGCTAACCCTGCTTCCTTTCTTGCTGAAGTAAATGAGATGTGGTTTATGATGTTTGTAGCTCAGAGGGTCTTGACTGATACAGTCTCTACGGAGTCAGATCCTGACGTTCAGCTACTCTTGATCAATGACTCTTGCCGGGGCTCTGGCCTGCCTCTCACTCCTGTAGTAGTGCAGGGCACTGCAGGGCCACTCACATCCTCTGTCACCTCTGGGCCTCCAGGACAAGCCTCTAAGCAGAGTGGGTGTCTTTGCTGAACAGCACCAGCAGACACCAACCAGACCACCATCTTCCAAGGATGGTGACAGCTGCTCAGATTCTCACCAAGAGCCTGGGGCTCCCTCCTGTGGGCTTCTGTGGCACCATTTGCCCATGGTTATTTAACCACATGGCACAAGGGTGGATGTGTGTCTGTCTAGATTATGATCTGAGATACCAAAATAGACACCCCTGGCCAAGAATGGTGGCTAATGCCTGTAATCCCAGCACTTTGGGAGGCCAAGGTGAGAGGATCTCTTGAGCCTAGGAAATCAAGATCAGCCTGGAAAAAGAGCCAGGTGTGATGGTGCACACCTGTATTCCCAGCTACTTGAGAGGCTGATGTGGGAGGATCACTTGAACCCAGGAGGTCAAGGCTGCAGTGAGCCATGATTGTGCCACTGCAGTCCAGCATGGGTGACAGAGCAAGACCCTGTCTCATAAACAACACAACACAAAACAAAACACCAAAAGAGACACCCCTTTATCACTAAGACAGACCCTAAGGTTTAGGAGCCAAGAGTTACCAACAGGTTGAGGGTCCAAAGTTTGGCTGCCGGGGCAACTTCTTAAATTCCTACAGGGAAAACCACACTCTTGCTAAACTCGCTAACCACGGGAGCTGGCAAGCACATTATCCTAACTCCGACTCACAGCCCAGCCCACTACAACTCTGACTGAACAGAGGACCATCTTACAAACACTCTTCCTGATAAGCAACCGCACACCCCAAGCCAGTTCCAGTCAGGTCTAGAGACTCCACATAAACCGTCTGTGTCCTTTAGGTTACCTTTGACATAAAGAGCCAAATTCCACCTCACTTTCGTCTAGGACCCCCACAAAGTGAACATGGGATGTATGTTATATATATGGTTACCTATTGCACATACACTGGACTCCCCTCATAAATACGTATTGATTTTGCCCCAAATTTGCTGAATGTGCATGACTCTATTTTGTAACACAGACCCTGTGAGGCCTAACACACATCCTGCCCTTTCTCTCTTTGAAGAGACCTTCAGTCCAAACTGGAGATCATCTCTTCTCAGTTTGCAAACTGATATCACCAACAAAGCTCTTCCTCCTTTTTTTTTCTTTTTGATGGAGTCTTGCTCTTGTTGCCCAGGTTGGAGCGCAGTGCTACGATCTCCACTCACTGCAACCTCTGCCTCCTGGGTTCAAGCAATTCTCCCTGCCTGAGCCTCCTGTGTAGCCTGGGATTATAGGCGCCTGCCACCATGCCTGGCTAATTTTTGTATTTTTAGTAGTAACAGGGTTTTGTCATGTTGACCAGGCTGATCTTGAATTCCTGACCTCAGGTGATTCACGGGCCTTGGCCTCCCAAAGTGCTGGGATTACAGGCTGAGCCACCACACCTGGCCCAAAGCTCTCTCCTTCAACCACGGAGCCATCTTGGTGGTCTTTTGGATGGCAGCCTACTTGAGGCCCAGGCCTGTGTCATAACCATCTCCGGAGTCTCAGCACTTGTCACAGTGCCCACTGTGTGCTGCTTTAACCAATTGGTGAGGTCTGTGTGCTCCCAGCTTACAGTGGCTCACCAGTCCCTCAGCTCCCAGGAGTCCTGTGGGTGCTCACAGAAATGCCAACCACTGTCCAGCATTGACTTTTTTTTTTTTTTTTTTTTTTGAGATGGAGTCTCACTCTGTCACCCAGGCTGGAGTGCGGTGGCACAATCTCAGCTCACTGCAACTTCCACCTCCTGGGTTCAGCCTCCCAAGTAGCTGGGATTACAGGCATGCACCACCACACCCGGCTAATTTTTTGTATTTTTAGTAGAGATGGGGTTTTGCCAGTTGGCCAGGCTGCTTCAAATCCTGACCTCAAATAATCCGCCTGCCTCAGCCTCCCAAAGTGCTGGGATTACAGGCGTGAGCCACCGCGGCTGGCCGGCACTGACTCTTTTACAGCTTGCTATTGCAGTCAGGAAGGATCCAGACCAAGATGCAACCTCCACAGCAGCTCAGAGTTCAATAAAATGCCATTACTCGAGCAGCACTTACTGGAGCGGAACAGAACCGGCTGCCCACTGGCCCTTGGCCTCGCTGCCCTCACTGGGAGGACCAGAGTCCAGAGCCTGGCTGCATACTCAAGGATACCAGCCAGACAGTTCAGCAGGGGGTTGCAGCTCATAAGGTCATCGGCTCCAGGGGCCACCACTGTGGTCATGGAATCGGCTGCGATGTCATCCCAGGTTGGTGGAAGTGGCAGGTCCTCACGGGGCCTTTTAAGCCACATTGCCCAGTGGCTCAGAGCTAGACACGAGGTTTACTGGGCTAGCTCTGACCCGTTAGCTGTGTGCCTTTAGGGAAGGTCCCTAACCCTGAGCTTCCTTTAATCATCCGTTAGACAGAGAGAGCAATAATTATACATTAATGAAGACATGTTTAGGGAACGAATGAAATACTGTGTGTTAAACCGTTTAATTCTAACACCTTAAAAATGATTGGTTTTGGTTTGTTTACTTGTTTGGTTGATTTAACTCCAATCTGTGGTCCTTCTCCCCCTCTACCTCTTATGGTCTGACTTCCTTAGGTCCAAAACCTGCTTGCTGTCCTTCTTCACAGCTCACACAGGCTATGCTATCTTACCCTCTACTTTTCTGTGTACCAAACCTTTCTTTTTCTTTTCACATTCCTAGTTCCTACTTGTGCTTTGAGCCCTTCCCTAATTCTATACTTCCTTCTTCCCATCTTAATCCTGTGATTCTCAGTCCTGGAGCTGGGAAATTGTGGACTTAGTAAGTGACTGCTCATTTCAAGGTCATGTGTGGCTGAGTCACTTTTTTTTTTTTTTTTTTTTTGAGACAGAGTCTCGTTCGGTTGTCCAGGCTGGAGTACAGCGGCACGATCTCGACTCACTGCAATCTCCACCACCTGGGTTCAAGTGATTCTTCTGCCTCAGCCTCCTAAGTAGCTGGGATTACAGGCAGGCACCACCATGCCTGGCTAATTTTTGTATTTTTAGTAGAGATGGGGTTCTACCATGTTGGCTAGGATGGTCTCGAACTACTAACCTCAAGTGATCCAACCTCCTTGGCCTCCCAAGGTGCTGGGATTACAGGCACTCGCCACCACACCCGGCCTAATTTTTGTATTTTTAGTAGAGACGGGGCTCACTATGTTGGCCAGGCTTGTCTCGAACTCCTGACCTCAGGTGATCTGCCCACCTCAGCCTCCCAAAGTGCCGGTGTTACAGGCATGAGCCACCGTGCCCAGCCCCATGTCAGTTGTTACAAGGGGAGAGAGAGATAGAGCCAGACAGACCAGCATCTACCTGCACCATTAACATAGAACAGCTCAAGGTCTTCCATCACCACCGTTAAACTGTCAGGATCAGCACCACTCATGGCTCCTAATTGATGGGCTCTCATCTTCCAGATGTAGGGCTAGGCACTTACATGCACTATTTTATTTCATTTTCACAATAGCTCTATGAGGTTGATGGCCTAGCTGGACAGGAAGAGCTGTGGGCATCGCCGAGGCTGTGCTTATGGTACATCGGTGAGGCATAGCACCTGTGCATCCCAGCAAAGCCCAGAGTGACCCATTTCTCACCTCAGTAGCTGGCATCAGCGTGCCAGTGGTCTGCCTCCTTCTCTGAGGCCCCAGTCCTTTCCAGAAATTCACCCAGCTTGCTGACAAGGGACTGTGCAGGTGCTGCTGTTAGCTGGTGGTGGGCATCAGACAGCTGCAGATGATCGCCCTGAGGCTTCGTTGTGGAGGTTGTCAAGCAGAAGGCTGGCAATATTCCCACAGCCCAGATGTGCTGAGGCAGCATACGTGAGTCAGGCCACAGCTGCTGCAGCCACAGTGTGGCTTTGTGCTGTGATCGCCTGCAGAGAGGAGCAGCCACTCACCCATCCACTGACTCTCCTAATTGCTTCTTAGCACCTGTAATTCCCCTTCTCCTGGGAAAAGCCCTGCAAGTTCCAGGCTTTTCCCTACCCTGTTATGTGGATTCCTTTTGGTTGATTTCCCAATATGAGATCCAGCATTATTACTTTTGAAATTGTAATCCCTGCTGTTTTCCCACATCGGGAGCGCAACTAAGAGGCACTTTGTTAAGAATCTGCTTCTAAGCGCTCTTGGACCAAGTTTAAGTTCTCTATCTACTCTAGCAGGCTCCATCTATTCCCAGGGCATCTGTCTGAAGTGGGGCCTCTTCTAGCCAAATCCTACCAGCCAAGACCTGGATCTCCCAGAGCTCAGAAAGCTCCCACTGGGAGGGGGCCCTCAGTTTTCCTTCCTGCTTCCTTTCTCTCCTCTTGTGCCCTGGTCTCCAGCTGAGAAGACACAGATGGCACTTGTCCCAAGAAGACCTTCACTTGGGCTGTGGGCAGGGAGGTCATTCTTCCCTTTCTTAGCACAAAGCAGTCACTGTGCTCTGCCTTGCAGAGGGAAAATGCAAATGGTGCTCTGGGTGTGGCCGAGTTCCTGGGGGCCCCAAGTGCCGGGGCTGCATTCTTTATGGGACAGCCTTTTCTTCCCTTTCTGCTGGCTGGGTCTGAAATATGAAGATTACTTAAAACTCATGCTATGCCAGGACATGGACATCACAACGAATTGGGTAATGAGTGTCAACTCAAAGACTATTTAAGATTAATTGCTGCGCAAGAAAACTTGAAATGCCCTGAAAGCTTATGGACCATAAATGAAAGAAAAGTTCATCACAACATCCTCGAACTTGAAAACAGCCCTAAGAATCTACAAGACTAACAAAGAGATGTGAAGCTGAAACTCTCCTGAACTTTAATAACAAAAACAAGGTGTGATAATTGTGCAAGAGAGAAGAACTATTTTTCTATTCCCTCTACAGGAAGATATTATTGCAGAATCATTATTTTTGCTGTTGTTTGTTTTATTTTTATTTTTAGAGATAGGGTTTTTTTTTTCCCCAGGCTGGAGTGCTGTGGCATGATCATAGCTCACTATGGCCTCGAACTCATGGGCTGCAGTGACCCTCCAACCTCAGCCTCCTCAGTAGCTAGGACTAGAGGGCATGCAGAGTCATTCCTCTATGAAGAGGGATATACAGCCCAAAAAATGCAGAGAAAGGATGTTTAGAGGTACCTCGGGTAATTACTAAGCAAAAATATTGCATTCTTTTGAATTTTATGATATTTGTAGTATTGATCAGCTTCTGAAACTTCGGAATTTGTTCCAAATAAATTTCTTGTTCTAAATAAATATTCACTTTAGTACTGAATTTCATATATGTAATTTTATTTTTTCTTTCCTTAAAGAGGATCTCCAGTATTGAATAAGTTTTCAGGCCCCACAAAAACTGGATATAGCCCGGCCTCTGGAACGGCTTTCTCAGCACTAATTCAAACCTGTCCCTCACCTTCATTCCTTTTGCCCCACCCTGGGGCCATAGGTAAAGCCTTTCTTTCATTGTTCACCAAAGCCTGGAGATTTCAACCACTAGCAATGGCTATACATGTTGTATGCCCAGGGACACCTATGGTGCAATCATAATAGCTAATTTTCCCTGCAGTGCACAAATCTTATATTCTTGAAAGCCAGATGTAGTCAGTTCTCAGTCCCTTTAATGTAATGAAGTTATGTGTGTGCAACCAGCCTCCTCTTCCTGCATGAGCTCCTTGAAACACTACTTTTTCTGGAAAAAACGGGAACCTATTAGGAAGAACATCGACCATTATCAGGCAGCTTAAATGCCTTTGCAAGAACTCCTGGTAAGAACTTGATCTAATTTTCGCCTCTGAAACTTGAGCAAACCACTCACCATGACTTTCCTGGAGCAGGGTATGATTTTTTGGGGGGCGGGGGGGTGGGGACAGAGTCTCGCTATGTCACCCAGGCTGGAGTACAGTGGCGTGATCTCAGCTCACTGCAACATCCGCCTCCTGAGTTCAAGCGATTCTCCTGCCTCAGCCTCCTGAGTAGCTGGGAGTACAGGTGCGCGCCACCAGGCCTGGCTAATTTTTGTAGTTTTAGTAGAGACGGGGTTTCACCATGTTGGCCAGGCTGGTCTCAAACCCATGACCTCATGATCTACCCACCTTTGTTTCCCAAAGTGCTGGGATTACAGGCATGAGTCACGGTGCCCCATCAAGGATATGATGTTAACATGCTTAGGATTCATCTATAGCAACAATTTCATTCTGTTTTCAGGCAAATAGGAAATAGTCTATGTTCTTGACCTTTTATACTAAATTTCCTGTTGTACCCCAGATCCACTTAATATCAAAGTTTTAATGAAATTATTGAATCATTAATAGAGCATTCTGAGCAATCTAGGCGGGTTACACCATCTGCCTGTTTGCTTAGGTACTAGTTAAGGATTATCCTAGATTTGAAGTTTATTATAAATAATCCCCACCGGAACCACCTGCTTGAATTAAAATCTGATTTTTATCTTATGACTGGAGGGATGAAAACAGTGTAAGACAGATTTATAGTGATAGTTGTACAACTTGGTGAAGTTACTGAAAATCACTGACTTGTACACTTTGAAATGAGTGAACTTTGATTTGATAACGTTTTTAAAAAATCTGACACGCTTGATGGTCTTTCAATTTAGGGATTACAAACACGAGAGCCAAAAAAAGGTATAAAATTCATGTATATCTCACGAAAACTACAATTTGTTAGTTAAAATAGGAACTTTTAAAACATCCTGGCTTTTACATAAGAATAATCTTAGCTTGTAAAACCCTGCTTATCACTTATGCTATCTAACCTGCTCCTTGAATCTCAGCATTCCCGAAGCCTTTGAAACTCATAGCATTCAAATTTTAAGATTGTGACTTAAACCAAAAACCTCACAAGAAATGTTGACTTTGTCCCGAGTGGCTAAGAACAGAAACTCCAGCCAGTGACTCAGTTGTTCATTCACTAATGAATCCAACACCTAATATGTGCTGATCATGGGAATGAAGAGATAACTGTGTGTTTCTATCACTTAGGTTTGGTAAAGCAGGACTCATCATTTCGTAGAGCAAACAAAAAGTCTTTTATGAGCAGAATTCAGAGACTAAGAGCCACATGACCCTCAGTTTTCAAAGCTTGAATTTTTCGAATTCTACTGTAACTGCTGGGGTAGTTTCCTCTAACAATGTACAACTATGAAGTAACTAAGTCCAGTCGGATGATGGGATTCTCTGCTGTTAGGTAAAGGTTTCCTTTTTTTTTTTTTTTGAGATGGAGTCTAGCTCTGTCGCCCAGGCTGGACTGCAATGGTGCAAACTCGGCTCATTGCAGTCTCCACCTCCTGGGTACAAGTGATTCTCATGCCTCAGCCTCCCGAGCAGCTGGGATTACAGGTGCCCGCCACCATGCCCAGCTAATTTTTAAAAATATTTTTAGTAGAGACAGGATTTCACTGTGCTGGCCAGGCTGGTCTCAAACTCCTGACCTCATGATCCACCCACTTCAGCCTCCCAAAGTGCTGGGACCATAAGTGTGAACCACTGTGCCCGGCAAACTTTCCATTTTTTAAGGGGCCTGATCTCCTTAGTTGACTGACATTCCTTCTGGCTAGTGTGTTCTGTCTGGGAGCCTCTGTTAATATTCTCGATTGAGCAGGCGATGGCTGGTTATACAGTTCCTAATGAGAATTGATTTCTATAGCTGGAATCAGCAGAACCAAACAGTACAAAGTGTTCCTTCCCAGGGAAATACTAGCACGGATTTGGTTGTTGAAACGAGCTACTCGCCACCTTGGAAACGCTAGTCCTCTGAAGTGGAACACAATGTTTTATTGGGCAGGAAGCACGGGAGGGGTCTGTTTGCTCATTTCAAGTGCACAAGTCATTGATTTTCAGTAAATTCACCAAGTCATGCAACTATCACCATCAGTCTGTGTTAGACTGTTTTCATCCCTCCAGTCATAAAATGGAAATCAGATCTTAATTCAAGCAGGTAGCCCCAATTAGCTTGCCTTCCTTTCCTTCCCTAAATATTTAAAAGGAAACAGAAAAGAATTCCGAGGACAGATAATAAAAAGATAATCTCATGCAAATGTGATATCCGTTTTCCAAAAAGTTAATTTTCAACTTTTTTTTTTTTTTTGAGATGAGTCGCCCAGGCTGGAGGGCAATAGCAAGATCTTGGCTCAGTGCCACCTCCACTTCCAGGGTTCATGCAATTCTCCCGCCTCAGTCTCCTGAGTAGCTGGGATTACAGGCACTCACCATCATGCCCAGCTAATTTTTGTATTTTTGAAAAGACGGGATTTCACCATGTTGCCCAGACTGGTCAAGAGCTCCAGACTTTAGGTGATCCACCCGCCTCAGTCTCCCAAAGTGCTGGGATTACAGGCATAAGCCACCGCACTCAGCCAATTTTCAGCTTTTAATGACACGCATAAACTCATCTGGGAAGATCTGTAACAGTATGGGAAGATATTGTCCCATCTGGACGTCCAGCATGGGCACTCTCTTCCTCCACCTGGGAAATTCCCTTCTTGAAGGGAATGAAGTGAGAAGCTCCTACCACAGAAGCAGCAGCTGCCAGGGTGTCATGCTCCTGGGATGAATGAGAGCACACGGTCTAGGCTCTGCTAATCAAATGCCCCTGCTCCAGACTTCGAATTGGAAGTTTGTGACTTAAGGAAACATGGACTGCATCATCTATTCTAGTGAGGGATTCACTTATCCAAAACCCTTTATAACCTCTTCCCTTTGTCCCTACTATAGAGGCTGGACATGCCAAATGAGTGCTTTCTTGGGTTCCCTTGTAGCTCTAGATGGTTTATGGCCCACTCTGGCCAAGAGAGATACAAGTGGAGGCCCCGATTTGGAATTTTTTTGTAAAACCTTGTCCTCCTGATATAGGAGTCACTCCTTCTGTCTTCTTCCAGTTTCTGCTTTAAATGCAAATGTAATGGCTGGAGCTAGAGCAGCCCTCTTGCAACCATGAGAGGACAATTCTGAAGATGAAATGCAATACGCTAAGGATAATAGGGAGGAAGGATGCATAGAGTTAGGATCCCTGACAGATTTTTTAAATGGTTGAATCAATGCTTGCAACAACTGACATCTGGATATGTAAGAAAGCAAACATTTACTATTAATCTATTATTAGCCAGATTTTCTGTTTAACTTGCAACTTTCTTTTTGCCTAACTGATACAGGCAATCAGGCAATTTCCAGTGTCCAGCATTAGTATTTTCTGTGGGGCAAACTACTAGTATCAGAGCCAGTGGTAGGGGCAGTGATGTTATTCTAGAACCAGTCCTGTGGCATTGCTTTGGGTATCATTCCTCCTCCTCCTCCTCCTTCTTCTTTTTAGACGAAGTTTCACTCTGTCACCCAGGCTGCAGTGCGGTGGCACAACTCGGCTCACTGCAACCTCTGCCTCCCGGGTTCAAGTGATTCTCCTGCCTTAGCCTCCCGAGTAGCTGACATTACAGGTACCTGTCACCACGCCCAGCTAATTTTATTTTTTTGTATTTTTAGTAGAGATGGGGTTTCACCATGTTGGCCAGGTTGGTCTTGAACTACTGACCTCAGGTGATCCGCCCACCTCAACCTTCCAAAGTGCTGGGATTACAGGCGTGAGCCACCGCGCCCGGACTCATTCCTTCTTAATCTTAAGTTCTTCCAGCGCTCTTGAAGATTTTGTGAACTACATAATGTGCCTTTTAATGAACTTTTTTTTTTTGCTTAAATTAACCCAATCTTACTTCTGTTGCTTACAACCAAGAGACTCTGGGAAGTATAGAAATGGACAGCAGGAGCATTGGCGGCAACATACTCTCAGATAATGGTGAGAATTTGAGCTTGGTTATCTGGTCTGGTTGAGCTGTAGGACAATGAAAATTCAGATAGTGAATTCAGACAGTTCATGGCATAAATTGTCATTTGTGGTCACCTGTGGTAAAGGTAACCCAGTACAATGAAGATCCCATTGAAATTAAAGTTTTCAGAAATAGAGTGGTTGCCTCCAGACAACAGTATGAGGGATGTAAATAATTTAAGAGCTGTGGGGGAAAAGTGGTTGATTCTAATGGCTGGATAACTTGAGAAGCGAATAGCAAGGGCTGAAATTCTAGTTCAAGGCACACAGTCTGAAAACCAAGGACTTTGGATGACTTTCAAGGGCAATGCTAAAAGAATACCTTATCTTTTTCAACCATAGTCAAACCACGGCCAAAATGGAGAGCTTGTGGATTTCTGTTTTTCTTTTCTTTTCTTTTCCTCGTTCTATTGCCCAGGCTGGAGTGCAGTAGCAAGATCTCGGCTCACTGTAATCTCCTCCCATCAGGGTTCAAGCAATTCTCCTGCCTCAGCCTCCCGGGTAGCTGGGATTACAGGCACGTGCTGCCACACCCAGCTAATTTTTGTATTTTTAGTAGAGATGGGGTTACCATGTTACCATGTTGGCCAGGCTGGAACACCCAGCTCTGAGTTGCTGCCGCTCATCGGACTTGCTGTCTGAGCTCATCTGAGAGGCCCCAAGAAAAGGCCAGTACAGGCGTGAGCTCCTGGCCTGGAATATGCTTTTCAATTGTACAAGGATATTAAGTGGGAGCATCTTTATTGTATATCATCTTTATTTTCAAAATAGTAAAGATGATAAGAAACACATTTGACACTAGGTAGTCAAAGGGGTGAATGATTGTAGCCATCTGGCATTCTTTTTGGCTGCTTTGAAAGCATGATCAAGATGGCTAGTTTTCCCCAAATCCATTCACCTCTTCATCTATAATTACAGAACCATGGCTGTCAGCTGTGTACAATGCCATGGGGGAAAAAACTACATTTCCCAATTTCTTGTAGCCAGCTTACTAGGGTAATTAAGTCCTACCAATGAGCTAAAAGTGGATGCATTATTTGGTCTTTCTGGGAAGGCTCTAGAAACAGGAGAAAACAAGTGCCCTTTAGTCTTCACCTGTTCCTCCTAACACTGGCCTGGGATGTGGACTCAATGGCTGGAGCGCCAGTAGCCCTCTTGGATCATGAAGTAGAATCCGTGCACACTGGAGGGAGAAATAGCAGTTTGGACCTATGTGGACAAACAATATTCCTTCAGTATAATAAAATGTATATGGATGTTTTTTCAACGTGCCAGAGGAGATAATGGTAAATAAGGCGTAGTTTCTATCCTAAGGACACATAAATGAGTGGGGCTGGGGGGTAACAATTAGGCAAGGCTATTAGGGAAGCAGCAGGTGAAACACCTAGACTAATCCTGAAAGTATGGTGGGTGGAGAGGTCTGAAAAGGCTCTCTGCAGGAAGTAACACCCTCTTGGATAGATAGGATGGGCCAGTCCTTGGAGGAAAGGGCAGCGTTTTCTTAGTCTAGGGGGAGTCAGGAAGTGTTAACACTGTTTAACACTTTGGAAGAGATAAGGCAGGGAGGTAAGCTAGGGTGGGAGTTTAGACTCTGTCCCCAGAAGTGTGCGGAGCAAGTGAAGGACATTTAAGCACAGGAGTAAAGCGGCCGGTGTATTCTTTGGAAAGATCATTCTGTCATTCCACTTGCTCTGTTCAGCACGGGGATCGAGAAGAACGAGATCAGAGGCGTGGAGACCAGTTCCATATTTCCTCTTGAAATAGCGATAGGGAGCGAGGGAAAAGAAAAACTAGAAAAGGAGCTCCACACCAAAGGCACACTTGGCCCGGATGAACCACCTGGAATACGCTGGGAGCGCTGTAACCACGAAGTAATTCTGAGCAAAAGCCAGGGTGGATTCCGGATAGGCCAAAATCCTCTTTTGGAAAAGGAACAATTAGGCATGAAGTGGAGTAAGAAATCACAATTACTGGAGCCTCGGAAATCCGGATTTCTTTCTTCTGTTTACCCGAACCGCTTACGCAGCAATGTTTCCAGAGGGCAGCCCGGCTTTCCCTTTCCCAGAACACTCCCAGCTCTCCCAAGACGGGTGAGCGTGGTGCCCGGGGCAAAGACTAAGTCGCTGTACAGCCTCGAGGAGCAAGCCGCTCAGCAAAAGCAAAAGAATAGGGCTCTCGGCGGCGGGGTCAGACCCTCATTCGGGATGGCTTGGATCGGACAAGGGAGGCTGTGTGCCATCAGCTGTCCCACTTCGCTCTGAAGCCCCGTGGGCTCCATCCACTGCCCCGCGGCCCGCGCGCCTCCCGGCACCAGCTGCATCGCTGGGAGGTGAGGCGCTGGGAGCGCGTGAGGCTCTCCGGGGAGAAAACAGCGCAGCTTGCATCCGAGAGGAGGCAGCAGCCGCGGGCACCTTCTCTTTCCTCACTCTGAGTATACAAATTTGACCTCAAAACACAAACCCTGTCTTTGGCATTTCTGGATTTAGAAATAAACATCACTCCAGACGCCGGCCAGTTTATAGCCACAGAGTCGTAAAGTTTTATTTTTAAAGGGGGGGGGTGGGTGGGGGCGGAAAGGACTTGTAAAGTTTCTTTTTTAAAAATTTTTGTTTTTAAATAAAGGAATTAACTTCTGCAAGACAAGCAATCAGCAGCAGAATGCTCGCGGCCAAGAGCGCGATCCCCCGAGGAGCGGGGCGCAGCTGGGACGTTTTGGGGGCGCGCAGCGCGGTGCCGTGCAGGAGGCGCGGAGTTCTGGGGGCGCGCAGTGTGGGGGGCGCGCGGTCCCGGGGATGGGGATGGGGACCGGGAGTGGGGGAGGAGGCGCGCGGCTGTGGGGGCGCGCACTGCGGGAGCGCGCGGTGCCGGGGATAGGGCGGGCCGGGGCGCGCGGGCCGGGGCGGGGGCGCGCGGGGCCGGTCGGCGCGCGGGGGCGGCGGGCGCGGCGCTGCCAATCGCAGACAAAGGCCGCCCCAGTGAATCATGTGGTAGCGGGGGGAGGAAGTGCGGCTTGTTTTCTTTCCTCCAGTCTCGGGGCTGCAGGCGGAGGGCGATGCGCGGAGACCCCCGCGGGGGCGGCGGCGGCCGCGAGTCCAGATGAGGCCGGAGCGTCCCCGGCCGCGCGGCAGCGCCCCCAGCCCGATGGAGACCCGCCGTGGGACCCGGCCCGCAACGACTCGCTGCCGCCCACGCTGACCCGGCCGTGCCCCCCCTACGTGAAGCTCGGCCTCACCGTCGTCTACACCGTGTTCTACGCGCTGCTCTTCGTGTTCATCTACGTGCAGCTCTGGCTGGTGCTGCGCTACCGCCACAAGCGGCTCAGCTACCAGAGCGTCTTCCTCTTCCTTTGCCTCTTCTGGGCCTCCCTGCGGACCGTCCTCTTCTCCTTCTACTTCAAAGACTTCGTGGCGGCCAATTCGCTCAGCCCCTTCGTCTTCTGGCTGCTCTACTGCTTCCCCGTGTGCCTGCAGTTCTTCACCCTCACCCTGATGAACTTGTACTTCACGCAGGTGAGTCTCGGAGAGGCTCCGGGAGGCGCTCGCCTGGTGGGGTGGTCCCCGCGAGGCGCCCGGGCAGGGGCGATGGCAGCCGCGGGGGTGGGTCCAGCCCTAGGGCTGAGAGTGCAGGGAGAAGGCGCCGGCTCCGGGGTGGTCCGTACCCCGTCCTACCTGCGGGCATTTCTCATAGGAAACCCCCTGCTATTTCCAAAAGGGGCTAGGAGAAGGAAGGGGAGGGCTGGGGGCCGGTCACTGGCTGCCGCTAGCTCCGGATCGTGCGGTGAGTTCGGGGCGCTTCTCTGTGCGCAGCGTGAAGCAGCAGCGCCTGCACACACCAGTTAGGATGGATGGAAGGTGTGCCCCCCCGGGGAAGCCTGAACTCCAGAATTTGCCCTCCCTCCCAAGACACCTAACTCACGGCTTAGAAAGGTCCTCTGCTTGATGGCCTCCAGATTTGGGCCTGACACTGCTTTTTTGAGCGTTGGCAGGGTGGGACCGTGCTGGTTTTGATGAGATGTTTTGAACCTCCGGCTTAGGAGCTCTACTGAACTGCGACTTACTAACTCATTCCACCGGATTGCTAAACAGCAGGCTGGGGGAACACCCAGCTCCGAGTTGCTGCCGCTCATCGGACTTGCTGTCTGAGCTCATCTGAGAGGCCCCAGAAAAGGCCATAAAAGTTGACTAGGGCTCTTTACAGCCACGCAAAAATCATTTTATGAGGCATATTGTTAAATAAGCTAATGGGAGAGGACGTGAATTAACGTGGCTGCTGCTTTACGGTGGTGGCTGACTTAATGAGAGAGCAGTAATTGTTGAGCAGTTTGCAAATGCTTTGTAAAGCATTGTACAGAGGTTTAATAACGCAGTCGCCGTCATCACCACCATCATCATCATCATCTCTGATTCCCAATTAACTTTCCACACGCTAAGATGTCCATTTTCCCTAGGACTGCCAAAGGGAAGGCGCCAACAGTGTCACCTGGTGAGGGTAATTTAAGAACTGTGTGATGGGCAGAGGCCCTGTGCAAGCAGGCATTTCATTCCTTTCAAGTGTCTTTCTCAAAAAAAAAAAAAGTTATTTAATAAAAAACGAGGCTGTACTCGGGGCTCACGCCTGTAATCCTAGCACTGTGGGAGGCAGAGGCTGGAGGACTGCTTGTGTCCCTGAGTTCAAGACCAGTCTGGGCAACATGGTGAAACCTCCTCTCTACAAAATGTACAAAAAGTAGCTGAGTGTGGTGGTGCCTGCCTATATTTCCAGCAACTCAGGAGGCTGAGGTGGGAGGCTGAGCCCAGGAGGCAGAGGATGCAGTGAGTGGAGATTGAGCCACTGCACTCCAGCCTGGGTGACCGAGCCAGATCCTGTCTCAAAAAAAAAAAAAAAAAAAGCATATGTGATATTTAGTAGATATTATAATCTTTTAAAAATGGGTCTACTCTCAGAGCCTTCTTATAAGTCCGGCATATCAGCATATTTTCCAGTTGGAGAGTAACACATATCGTCTGTCCAAGTGCTACTTTTAAACCTGCGAACCAGTTCAGGCAGGCGGCTGCATTGCACAGACACTTGGGCTTTGTAATTGAAATGAATGGGGCGGTTCCAGCAAGATGCAAAAGACAGGTGAGGTGTTGTTACCCCAAGAACTGTGACCATGGTGGTATGTGACCATGGTGGTATCGCACATGGAGCTCTTTATTTTTGTCCCCTTTTGGGGGGGCAGTGCGGAAAGAGGGAAAATGTAGGAAACTCCCATAGCTCTCCGGTAATCACATGCAAATTCTGAACTTAGAGCCGGATTAGAGGCCAGGCTGCACATTTTCTGCACCATCTGCTGGTTGGTGAGTAAATGCTGAGCAAGGGAAAAAGTGAGCAGGCGGACAGAGCCACTCTGGCCCAGGGGGCCCAAAGTCACGGCGATGTCTTTATATCTCCCAGGTCTGCGGGCACCACAGCAAAGAGCATTTCGCCTAAGGGCACAGGGTGGCTGGCTGGAGAACGTGGCATATCTCCATCTCAGTGCTGGCATCTCAGAGCCTGGCAGAACAAAGCCATTTCTGGCTTGCTCACAAAACTGTGGTATCTCTGGGGGAGTTGTAAAGGGGTCGGCCTGTGACGCCAACTCAGCTCTGCCTCCCATCACCTCCTCACTCTGTCACTCCCTCTTTTTCTTACACAAGCCATTGCAATTACAATTAAAGCTTAAAGTGGGGAGCTTTAAGAGTGACTGCTCCTTGGGCCCCCATCTCAGACCAAGTAAATGCGATTTTAGGAGAAGGGGCTAACAGCTAACGAGAAGTATGTTTAAGAAAGCACACTTCTGGCCGGGTGCGGTGGCTCACGCCTGTAATCCCAGCACTTTGGGAGGCCGAGGTGGGTGGATCACCTGAGGTTGGGAGTTCGAGACCAGCCTGACCAACATGGAGAAACCTCATTTTTTTTAAAAAAAAAGAAAGCACACTTCTGGCCAGGTGCAGTGGCTCACACCTGTAATCCCAGCATTTTAGAAGGCCAAAGTGGGCAGATCACCTGAGGTTGGGAGTTTGAGACCAGCCTGACCAACCTGGAGAAACCCCATCTCTACTAAAAAAAAAAAAAAAAACAAAATTAGCTGGGCATGGTGGCGCATGTTTGTAATACCAGCTAGTTGGGAGGCTAAGGCAGGAGAATCGCTTGAACTTGGGAGGCGGAGGTTGCAATCGCCGCCATTGTACTCCCGCCTGGTCAACAAGAGCAAAACTCTGTCTAAAAAAAAAAGGTACACTTCTAAGTAATTGGTCATATTTATTTTTACCAGAACCCTCTGAAGAAAGTACTGATATTGTTCCCACTTTCCAGAGGCAGAAACTGAGGCTCAGAGAGGTTATAGGTGACTTGCTCAAGGTCACACTGTCAGTGTGCATGGTGGAGAAGGAGTTCATTGCACCTCTGTGCCGTCTGAGTGTGAGGCCTGTCTTTTATGTACAGTATGTGGAACCTCTTTTTATTTTTTTTGAGGTAGAGTCTTGCTTTGTTGTGATCTGGGGCTGTCTGCAACCTCTGCCTCCCAGATTCAAGGGATTCTCCTGCCTCAGCCTCCTGAGTA
Source organism: Ateles fusciceps (assembly GCA_036589455.1). Lineage (NCBI taxonomy): Eukaryota > Metazoa > Chordata > Mammalia > Primates > Atelidae > Ateles > Ateles fusciceps. Next base: position 6,548,079 of record JAZHEH010002229.1, read on the forward strand.
TCTGGGATTACAGGCACCCGCCACCGCACCTGGTTAATTGTTGTATTTTTAATATAGACAGGGTTTTGCCATGTTGGCCAGGCTGCTCTCAAACTCCTGACCTCAAGTGATCCGCCTGCCTCGGCCTCCCAAAGTGCTGTGATTACAGACGTGAGCCACCACGCCCGGCTATGAAACCTCTTAACAATGGGAAAACATACCCAACTCTAAATGTAACCTCGTATTTTCCTGGAGTGCAAAAATCAGGTTGCAGAGAATCAAAGCATACATACAGCACAGTTAAGTCACCATTCGGGGCACTGAAGGGAGTGGATATTGAAGCATCAGGAGACTTGAGTGAGACCTGAATCCTCTGAGAAAAAGCAGGTGTCTCGAGGCTGAAGCGGATGGGAAGGAGGAGAGGACGGTGGGGAAGGAAGGAGTGGGGCAGTTTGGGAATTGGGGGATGAAGTGGAAGGGGAGGTCTGAGATGGGGGAGGAAGCTTTTTTCTGTTGTCAGTCCTTTGCCCTTTTGTGGGGTCCCTGTACTGGGGCTTACTTACTCATCTCACCCTCCCTGGTAACCCAGAGGGTATTATTACCCCCCAGCTGAAGCTCGGAAAGGTGAGAACACCTGCCCTCACTGCCCCGTCCGAGCCTCCGTGCAACTCACACGATGCCGCTCAGTACGCAGCCTCAGCTGCTCTTGGGGTACACATCTGAGGGTAATGTGATTGTGAGCAGGCTCAATTTGATTTACTTCCCCCTAAATCACTGCTTTTAAATTCGGCCAGGTTAAGTCTCTTAACACCCCTAATGACCTCTCAGGCATATCCTATGGCTCTAGTCATACTCGGTTGTTATTATTGTTATTATTATTCTTTTTTTTTTGAGACGGAGGCTCTGTTGCCCAGGCTGGAGTGCAATGGTGTGATCTCGGCTCACTGTAACCTCTGCCTCCCGGATTCAAGCAATTCTCCTGCCTCAGCCTCCAGAGTAGCTGGGATTACAGGTGTCCACCACCATGCCTGGCTAATTTTTGTATTTTTAGTAGACATGGGTTTTCACCATGTTGGCCAGGCTGGTTTTGAACTCCTGACCTTAGGTGATCCACCTGCCTTGGCCTCCCAAAGTGCTGGGATTACAGGCATGAACCACCGTGCCCAGCCCATACTCCTTTATTAAATCTTTATGTCTGACTTAAAGCTTCTCCCACCCTGTCCAGGGCTGGCCAGGCTTCAAGCCCCAGGGCTTGGAGAAGAGGGTGTATCCCACACTCTCAGCCTCCCCCTCCGTCTTCCAGAGCTGCCCAGGGGAGGGGCACACTGTTTCATGGCTGCCAGCCCGCCTCTGGTCTTGCTCTGGTGCTGCCTCTGTGGGTGACTCTGCCACGTGGCCATGTTGACGTGATGGACTTCAGCTTCTTCCTAGCCCCATCTTTGGTCTCCTTCCATCCCAATTCCTTCTTCAGGGGGCAGCCACATGGCTTTAGGCCCCTTTTCCAAAAGACCTTTTAGAGCTTTTTCTTAGAAAGCTATGGGACCACTGAGGCCCCTCCACTCCCACTTGGCCACATGAGTGACAGGCTGGGTGCCTGACTAGTGTCTTCAGGGCCCTGCACCTGGCTGCTTTTCACTCCTTGCCTGCCCAAGGGCCCTTCCACCTGCCAAAATCCCAGGTGGAGGCAACATCCCCCTCCAGGGCCTGCTGCCTCCACATCACCAGGGCACAGGTCAGGCTCCACCGGGACTCCCATCTGCGAACAGTCCCAGCTCAGGGAGCACCTGCCCGGCCCCTTCCTTCCTAGTCCCTGTGAGTAGTGCCCATGCATCTTTCCCTTCTCTGACCTGGGGTGAGGTGCCCTGCTGGTGGCAGGCTGGTAACTCTTTTTCTCCATTTCCACTCTCTACCTTCCAGTTCAGCCTGGGAGCATGGGGTGGTGGCTGGCATGAGAGTGAAGGGCACCGGGGATCCAGCAGCCCAGCTCCTCCTTTGCAGATGAGCCGACCAAAGTCGTGGAAATTGTCCCAGGCAGTCCGGCCAGGCGTGCAGAGGCAGGACAAGTCCCGTGTTTCAAGACTGGTTCTGCGAACTCTCTGCAGGCCCTCTGTATGCATTGTCTGTCTGTCTGGCGCCAAATGTTTGGAATGTGGAGTGCTGAGTACCTGTTGTTTCCAGCTGTGGCTCCTTGTGCCAGCTTTGGGGGAACAGCTGAACTCCTGTTCCTGGCTGCATGAGGAAGTGGTAGGACCAAGGCTTTGCACCAAGGCCTTTGACTCAGAGCCTGTTCTCAGCACTGTGTAAAATCACCTTTTCGATGGGGGCTTTAAGAGAGGGGCAGGACTCTGAAACCTAAGGCAGGCAGGGGCCTCCGCGCATGAGGAATTGTGTTGCCTTCTACCTCCAGGTTTTAGGGTAGAGGCTCAGAAGCAAAGGCAGTAGCTTCCGTGCCCAGGCACCTCCTGGGCAGACAGGTCTATGCCCTGCAGGGGCAGAGGTTGGTGTGGCAGTGGGCTCGGTGACACCTCAGCAGCCATGTATCTCAGCCCTTCTCCCTGGGAATTCCCAGCCTGGAACTCAGACTCTCCAGGTTCCTGAGTTTGGCAGAATGGAACAGGTTGGTTGAGCTTTGTCTTGGGCCCTGTGACAAACTCCTACCATTGCCGTCACATGGTTTGCGGAAGGAAATGGAGAAGTGAGTTCTGTCCGTGGGGGAGAGGTGCTGTGACAAATGGACACTGATGTGGGAACAGAGACCTGAGACCTCACCACACCTCGGAGGGCAGATGGGAAGCTGACATTTACCAGAATCTGGTCTGTTCTGTTCTGAAACTCTGCTAGGGACTTCCACGCCCTCCACTCAGCCGCAGCAGGGATGGTTTATCAGTCATGTGCTCCTGTGGGATGGTGCCAGGGCTTCATGGCGAGGGCCTGCGGCTCATGGTAGGGCTCATGGTCGGTGTTGGGAGCTCACCATGGGCGCTAGGCCAGTAAGCCTTGTGACTCAGGAGGCAGGCCCTGGGAGTGAAGGAGCAGGGTCTCTGGGTACAGATCTGGGTTCCAATCTGGGCTTTGCCTCCAGTTTGGGTCCCATGGCCGGTTACCACCTCTCCGAGGCTGCTGTTTTACCAGGGAGGTGGAAACCGTAATACTCATCCCACAGGTTGGTGTGGGTGAAAGGAGATGCCGCGTGTCCTGAATCCCTTTGCTCCTCTCCTCCTTTGGCTGAGATTCTCAGTGTTGCCTACAGCTCTGAACCCAGGCTCTTGCTGAGACACCCAGCCACTGTCCTGAAGATCAGGTCCCCAGGCTGACCCTGCCCTTTTCCAGCCCACTGTGCCATCAAAATTACTTTTCCACCAAACAGCAAGTTTTCTGCTTGTGAAATGGTGGTGACTCTTAGCATACCCATAGGGAGCATGTGGCAAGCCAACAGTGCCCCATCACAGAGCCTGGCATGAGAGCGGAAGGCGCTGGGGGTCCAGCAGCCCAGCCCCTCCTTTGCAGATGAGCCAGCCAAAGTCGAGGAAATTGTCCCAAGCAGCCCAGCCAGGCGTGTAGAGGCAGGGCAAGTCCTGTGTTTCAGGCTGACCAATCCTGTGCTTGCTGCACACGCCACACTCTGACTTGAAATGGGTCATAGTCCTCATTCTTGCTGGTAGGGAACTAAGAGGCCCCTGAAACTCTAATCCAGGAACCAGTCCTCCACACTCTCAGGAAAAGGGATGTGGGTGATTGTAGGAGTCAGGGGCTCTGGCAGTCAGTTTAGTCAAGACGTGTTAATCAAATACCTGTGGTGTGCCAGGCCCTGATCTAGGAGTTGTGAAGAGGGAAGCTTCTAGGCCTGTTGGTGATTATGAAGAAGTAAGAGGCTTAGGAAACAGACAGGGTGGGCCAAGGGCAAGGACTGTGCTCAGCCTGGCCTCTGGGCCCCATGTGTGGCCTCAGTTCCTGGCACTGGCTTCCTGTGGAGACAGCTCAGTGGGCTGATGGCCAGTCAGAGCTGTGTGTGCACCTAGGTGTGCCCCTGTATGTGCCTGTGTAGCTGTGTGTGTGGAGGTCTGTGTATGGGTGCCTGTGTGTGCATGTCCGTATGTATGTGCCTCAGTGTGCCTGTGTGTCTGTGTGAGTCTGTGCATATGTGTGCCCATGTGTGTTTGTGTTTCTGTGTATGTGCCTGTGTGTGTCTATGCCCGTGTTTGTGTGTGTGTCTTTGTGTGTGCCTGTGTGTGTGGTAAGGTTTCCTTATTCTCATTTGGTCTGCCGTCCACACCCAGTACCACTCCCCAGAGGCCACTTTCTTTCTTTCTTTTTTTTTTTTTTTGAAATGGAGTTTTGCTCTTGTTACCCAGGCTGGAGTGGAATGGCATGATCTTGGCTCACTGCAACCTCCGCCTCCTGGGTTCAAGTGATTCTCCTGTCTCAGCCTCCTGAGTAGCTGGGATTACAGGCACCCACCAGTATGCCCAGCTAATTTTTGTATTTTTAGAAGAGACACTTTCCCCACATCGCCCAGGTGAAACTCCTGACCTCAGGTGATCTGCCCACCTCAGCCTCCCAAAGTGCTGAGATTCCAGGCGTGAGCCACCAGTCCCGGCCTCCAGAGGCCACTTTCTAAATGGACAGCCCAGTTTCCATCCCGAGCCCTCCTCAAGCCATGGCAGCTGAGGCTGTGGCCACATCAGTGCTTGGTGATGCCGTGCCAACCGAGGGGGGAACCAAATCCTGTTAATGCCCTCAGCACACGGGGAACAATTAGGCCCCTCACAGCACATCCAGCATCCAACCCCAGTGACCACGCAGGAAGCCTGGATTTCCCCCACAGCAGAGGCTGGGCAGAGGCTGCTGCCGCGGTCACCAGGTCACCATCAGGAGCACCCTACTCTCGGCTGTGAACACTGTGGCACTTGCAGGCTTTGCTACAGCTTCTGCTCACCTGCCTTTCCATAGTCAGACAGGCAGGAACTGGTAGCAACCAGCAGGGAAGCAGGGCGGGAGCGCTGTCTTGAGGCTAGTGTAGTTTTCCAAGTGGCCCCTCTGTAGCTGTCCCACTGCAGCTGTCTCCCACTCAAGGGTTGCTGCTGTGCCCACCCTCTGAGCCTTAGGCTAGCTGCTCAGAATTGAGTGAGGGGGGAGTGGAGGTCTGGTTCATGACAGTGAGGAAAGGGCTGCCAAGAGAGGAACATTTACAAGATCCAAGGCCCCTCAACAAAATCTCACTGCAAGCGTCTTAGGGTTTTGCAAACAACAAAGTCATGTGATCCCAAGAGCCGCTTTGGTCAGGCTGTTCCTGTTGGTTTTGTGCTTCCAGCGAGAGGAGGAAAGCCACTTCCTGGTTGGAGGGTCTGTCTGGGTCCTGACATTTTGGCCGGCCCATTCTCTTTACAGAAATAGCCTCAGCAGGTGGTTTAGGCAGTACCTGGGACCACAGGCATTCCCTGAGGGCTGCAGAGACTTGTAAAGATTTCACTTTTATGTTTCCTGTGGCTGAAGTTTAGAGTCCATTAACCTGTGAGGACAGATGAAGTCCAGGTGCTTCTACTCTGCAAGTGGGTTGATTACCTCAAGCTTGTGCGGGTCGGGATTTTAGGCTGGTGAACCACAGAGTGTTGCATATTTCTCTTTGTAAAGCAATAACAACAGCAAACACAATGTGTTAAAATGGTAAAAACCGTTCTTAGCTCACAGGCTTTACTGAAACAGCCTGTGGGATGGACTTGGCTCGCAGGCTGTAGTTTGCTGACCCCTGGATTAGGACAGACTCATTATTTGTCACCAAGATCCCCCTCCACCACCACCCTTTTTTTTTTTTTTTTTTGAGATGGAGTCTCACTCTGTCACCCAGGCTGGAGTGCGATGGTAAGATCTCAGCTCACTACAACCTCTGCCTCCCAGGTTCAAGTGATTCTCCAGCCTCAGCCTTCCAAGTAGCTGGTATTACAGGCACCTGCCACTATGCCTGGCTAATTTTTGTATTTTTAGTAGAGACGGGGTTTCACCATGTTGGTCAGGCTGGTCTCGAACTCCTGACCACAGGTGACCCACCCGCCTCAGCCTCCCAAAGTGCTGGGATTACAGGCGTGAGTGGGCCACCACACCCAGCCCCCACCACCTTGTTCCATTATTTTTGCTAAAGGAAGTCAGAAACAGGCTTTGGGTTCTCTCATGGTTTAGGGAGTTTCATGCATTCAGTGAACAAATGGTAGTGATCCCCTACACACGGGTGTCTGGGATCAGAGATAGTAAGTTGGGATTTCTTCCCTGAAGGATCCCAGTCTATCGGAAAGGACAGATGTAAGTAGAAAGGAGAGGGCTGGGAGCCACCTGCACCTGTGGCACACAGGAGAGACCCTCACCCTGGCCGTCTGGGCTGATATGATGATATCGTGAGGTATCATCAGCTCACTCTCTCCCTTCTCGATTTTTAAATGGCATACATACTTGCAAGGCTGGGCTACACAGTCTACAAAACATAGGGTGAAAACCCCCACACACACAGTGGAGTCGGCTCCATGGGCTGCTCCCACCTCAGGCTACTCTCCTTGGCACCTTGGACTCTGCTGCCACAGTTCCTCATAGCCGTCAGCGGTCACACTGTCCATCAGGTGAGCCATGCCCCATCAGGACCACACTCATTTTCTGGGAAGACAGCACACATCTGTCCATGAGAGACAGCCTTGTCCTCCCAGCTTTCACAAAGCACATATAGTTCAGCTGGAACATGGAGACTCATTTCATTTATTCAACAGGTGGTTTTTTTTTTTAAATTAAAAAAATTGTATTGGCTGGGTGTGGTGACTCACACCTGTAATCCCAACACTTTGGGAGGCTGAGGCAGGAGGATCTCTTGAGCCCAGGAGTTCTAGACTGTCCTCAGCAATATAATGAGATCTTGTCTCCACAGAAAATTAAAAAATTAGCCAAGCATAGTGTCATGCACCTGTAATCCCAGCTACTGAAGAGGGTGAGGTGGGAGGATTGCTTGAACTTGGGAAGGTCGAGGCTACAGTGAGCAGAGATTGCACCACTGCATTCCAGCCTGGGCGATAGAGCGAGAGCTGTCTCAAAAAAGTGTATTGGGGCCGAGCACGGTGGCTCACGCCTGTAATCCCAGCACCTCAGGAGGCTGAGATGGGTGGATCACCTGAGGTCAGTAGTTCTAGACCAACCCGGCCAACATGGTAAAACCCCATCTCTACTAAAAACACAAAAATTAGCCAGGTGTGGTAGGAACCTGTAATCCCAGCTATTCAAGAGGCTGAGATAGGAGAATTGCTTGAACCCGGGAGGACAAGGTTGCAGTGAGCCGAGATTGCGCCATTGTACTTTATCCTGGGTGACAAGAGTGAAACTCCACCTCAGGGGGAAAAAAAAAGTATTGGGCTGGGTGTGGTGGCTCATGTCTATAATCCTAGCACTTTGGGAGGCTGAGGCAGGTGGATCATGAGGTCAGGAGTTCGACACCAGCCTGGCCAACATGGTGAAACCCCATCACTACTAAAAATACAAAAATTAGCCAGGCCTTGTGGCAGGCACCTGTAATCCCAGCTGCTCGGAAGGCTGAGGCAGGAGAATCACTTGAACCTGGGAGGCGAAGGATTACAGTGAGCCGAGTCTCGCCACTGCACTCCAACCTGGGTGACAGAGCAAGATTCCATCTCAAAAACAAAAAAAAGAGAAGCAATATTTGCATGATATGAAATTAACCATTGGATGCATGGGGCCGAGTGATATTCAGTACACACCCAGTGCTGCACAGCTGTCACCTCTGTCTAGTTCCAGAACATTTTTATCACCTCCAAAGGAAACTTTATGCCCATTAAGCGGTCACGCTCCAGTCCCTGTCGCCTCAGCCCCTGGCAGCCACCCATCTGCTTTCTATCTGTATGGATTTCTTAACCTGAATATTGCATATCACAAGCATCATACAATGTGTGTCTTCATATGTCTGCTCCCTTCACCTAGCGTAGTGTTTTGAGGTTTGTCACCTTGTAACACAGAACTTCATTCCTTTATAAGGTTAAATAATGTTGCGCTGCATGGATAGAGACCGCATTTTATTTATCCATTCATCCGTTGGACGTTTAGGTCGTTTCATCACGCGTTTTTGAGTGCCTGTTGTGCGCCAGACACTGTGCAGACTGTTTAAGGACAAACTTAGATTCTCCTCCCATGGAACTTAGCCTTGAGCAGGGAAAACAGACTTTATGTCAACAATTTCTCCATTGTGTGATTGACTGGCTGATATGACTTAGTGGCCTTCCTTACAGTAGAGATATGAAGTGTGAGATGTTTTCAATGGAAAGCTGAAGACTTAATTTATTCCCTCATCTCTGTGAGTTTCCCTCTAGGAGGCAATTATGTTCGTTTGGTTTGTTTTGTGTTTTGAGACGGAGTCTCACTCTGTTGCCAGGCTGGAGGGCAGTGATGTGATCTCGGCTCACTGCAACCTCCGCCTCCCCAGTTCAAGCAATTCTCCTGCCTCAGCCTCCCGAGTAGCTGGGACTACAGGTGCATGCCACCACGCCCAGCTAATTTTTGTGTTTTTAGTAGAGACAGGGTTTCATTGTATTGTCCAGGATGGTCTTGATCTCTTGACCTCGTGATCCTCCCACTTCAGCCTCCCAAAGTGCTGGGATTACAGGCGTGAGCCACCGCGCCCAGCCTAGTTTACATGTTTTAAAAAGAACCAGTGGTTTTTGCTGCTATTTAAATGAAAGTCAAATCTAATTTTAAAAATCTCACTGTAATGAAATCAAAATATTTCCCAAACACAGATATTCAGAATGAAGCGATGCCAGCATGGCTGTGGAGGGATATTCTTGGTGAAAGCCACCACCTGTGATTTGGGCTGTTGGGTTGCCACCCACCATTGCCCTGGTCGTGCTCCTAGAGACCCTTCCTTGGGTGCCACTGGGAGGTGAAGGTTTAGTTTTGGGTTGACCCAGCCAGGTGTATTCTCACCAGAACCAGATTCTGGGGCAACCAAGTTGGACCCCTGGCTGGTCTTGGGTTGCGTGTGGGAAGCCCTCAGAGTCAGTGTCCTCAGGCCCTGCTCCAGTTTAGGTTGGAATTTCTTTTCTTTCTTCCTTTCTTTTTTTGAGACAAGTCTTGCTCTGTCACCCAGGCTGGAGTGCAATGGCACGATCTCGGCTCACTGCAACCTCTGCCTCCCGGGCTCAAGCGATCCTGCCTCAGCCTCCCAAGTAGCTGGGCCTATGGCCTCACACCACCACACCCAGCTAATTTTTTTTTTTTTTTTTTTTTGTATTTTAGTAAAGATGGGGTTTCACCATATTGGTCAGGCTGGTCTTGAACACCTGACCTTGTGACCTGCCCGCCTCACCTCCCAAAGTGCCGGGATTACAGGCATGAGCCACCCTGCCTGGCCCCCAGGCTGGAATTTCTGGTCTGCCCGGGTTTGTTCTCAGCAAATCCTGGGTCCAGACCAACATGAAGATGGAGGGATGGTACTGGGTAACCCCATTCCTGCCCACTGGGGCCATGCACAGCACACATCATCCCAGGACACATGGACTGTCACGGCTTTGACAGCATTTATTGTGTCTTCCCCGAGTCCTCTCTGCTTGCTTGGGGTCAGCTTGTGCCAGTTTTTTTCATTATTCCTGGAGGAACGTGGGTGTGTCCCCTGCTATCCTGGTTGCTGTTCCCGAAGGCCCCGGTGAGCTGGGGCTGCATCAGGAGCAGACCATTACCTCACCCCTAGTGAGGAACCTCCCCTGTCACCCGCGTTGCTTCCCCTGGAGGAGGCGTGATGGTCATTCTCTTGGTGGCAGGACCCGGAGCGTCATCTAATCCCAAACACGTTCAGCAATGGCAGGGGTTCCCAGGACAGCCTAGAACCGCGGAATTCTCACTTCTGAAGCAGAAAGTTATTTTGTGAGGAGGGGGAAAAAACAAACTGGGGTATTTTCCCTGTGAATTTATTTTGTAATTTTTGCATAACTTGCCAAGAAGCATCTGGGTACAATGGGACAGCACCACACAGTGCGGAATGCGGCCCAGGACCCTCCTTCACAGGGCCATAGGGCCCAGCGGGACAGTGCTTGCCACGGGGAGAAACACGTCCTCCATGCTTCTAATGTGTCCCCTTCCTTAAGTACATTTGGAACAATTATGGGCAGGGCCCTGGCCGGTAAACTGTGAACTACAATTTGTGGCTGAGCAGTTAAGAAACGTAACAATGAGCAGGCGTGCTCACGCCTGTAATCCCAGTACTTTGGAAGGCCAAGGTGGGCAGATCACAAGGTGAGGAGATTGAGACCGTCCTGGCCAACATGGTGAAACCTCATCTCTACTAAAATATAAAAACATTAGCTGGGCATGGTGGCCCGCACCTGTAGTCCCAGCTACTCGGGAGGCTGAGGCAGGAGAATCGCTTGAACCTGGGAGGCGGAGGTTGCAGTGAGCCAAGATGGTGCCACTGCACTCCAGTCTGGTGACAGAGCAAGACTTCGTCTTAAAAAGACAAACATAACAATGATGATAGGCCTTGTGTGGCCACAGCCCTTGTCATTCCCAAGGCCAAAGAGAGAGAATCCTGCCAGGGAGGCAGGTCAGAGTTATTTGTCTCCACCTCTGTGTGGGTCAGAGGGGGAACTGATGCCAAGATGGGCTCCACCCAGGCAGTGGGCAGGCAGGCAGGGCGGTGGCTTCTGTGGCTGAAGCGGGCCAGGGCTGCAGCTCTTCATGCCCGGCTTCCAAGGGGGAGGACACAGGCTGCCCCTGGGAAGGAACTTCATGTCATGGAGCTTTCAGAGTAGAAGGCCACTTAATGAATATTTGTCCTAACGCTTTCATCTTGCAGATAGACCCTGAGGCCCAGAAAGGTCAACGGAGCTAACCAGGAAACAGCAAAGTAGGTTCCTGGGGGGTGACTGGCCTTGCCCCTGAATCCTGGTGCTCAGGGTATAAGAGACAATTCAGAAAAGCAGGGAGACTGAAGGAGGGCGTTGGCGTGGCTTTGGTTGACTTTGAGAGCCTTTGGATTAGAGGTGTGCTCCCTAAACACTCCAGCCTTCCCTCGGTCTGCCTGCTGGGCTGACTTATCAATGTGGGGCTCAGGGTCACCCCAAGTTCTGCCTTCTGGGGCAGCCAGCCTGTGTTGGCGCTGTTGGATGGAGTCAAGCTCAGTTTTGAGGACAGAGGGGCTCTTGTGAACTGATGGAGGGGTGGAGGAGGGGGAGAGCTGGGCTGGTGGGAACAGAAAGGAGAAGAGGAGCCATTGGGAAGGGGGGCAGCAAGTGGGGGATGCCCTTTATCTATAAAGGTGGAGCCCATTATCCCATTATCATTTATGAAATGAGGAATGCCTTGTGAGGACGATAGTAGGAACGTTCTGGGTGGGAAGCTGAGCTCCTGCTTCATGGGGCACACATACACACATGCACATGTGCGTACACACACACATGCACACATACATGTGTGTACATACACATGCACACACGCACACACACACACACACACACCCCTGAGGTTGGCCTCTGATCACATGGGAAGAAGCTGCCTGAGATATGGAGTGCGCACGTTCTGAGGGCCAGCACAAGGCCAGAAGCAGGCAGGACCAGCTTCTTGGGTCACATGCTTGCCAAGTCAAAGGTGGGAGGTGACGCGGTGAACACCTGATTCTGGAATCCAGTGGCCCCTCTTACACCTGGCCAGCTTGGGACACGGACTGGACACACCTTGGCTTCAGGCCACCAACGCCAGAACTCTATGGCACGGACAGCGTGCTTGTTTGCCTTTATGGCCAGTTATCTTCACCGCCATGGACACAGGACTGTGAGCGTGGCTGCGGTAGTGGCTATCCAGGTCCTGAGTCCCAGCCCACAGCTGACATTTGGAAGAAAAGAACATCCTAACGCAGCCATAGAGGCCCCGCCCTTGTCTGCACGGTCCTGGAGACTCACCTTCAAATGCAGATCCCCACATCCAAACCCTGCCCGTCCCCCCCTGCAGAGCCGCCTCGTTGATCTTCGGGGAACCCTGCAGACAGGAGAACTCCTGCGTCTGGATTCTGGGGACTCTGTCCTGTCGCCCTGCTCTGCTGAGTGAGGATGCTCAGCATGTGGAAACAGATGGAAGCAGCTGACTGATGACTGCTGCCTGGGGGAAGGCCTTGGGGTTTGCATAATTTCCCCAATATATCAGGAAGTGGGCAGCGCAGAGGGACCAGGAGAGCAAATATCGAATGCGTCAGGTTCTTAACCTTTTTGAATATGAAAGTTCCTTTTATGGTGAAGAAAGCATCTGTGGTCACAGTTTAGTAGTTGTGCATTTAGAATTATGGTTTGGGAACATGTATAAGAGCTAATAATACCCACAGCAGGGGTTGCAACCACTCACTTAGTGCTTATTAGGTGGCAGGCATCTGTCTAAGTGCTCTACATGTCTATTAACTCACCAAATGCTTGCAGAAACCTGGTGGATGGTGTTACTAGTCTCATTTTACAGATGAGGTACTTGAGGCACAGAGAGGTCAGGTGACTTTTCCAAGGCCACACAGCTGACAATTGGTGGAACGAGGATTCAAGCCCGGGTAAGCCAGCCCCAGATTCCACAATCTTAACTATCTTTCTGTGTCCCTCTGCCAGAGAGGGCTACATAGCTGTGGCCTGTTGTATAGGAGTAGTGTCGTCTCTCAGTATACGAGGGTGACTGGTTCCAGGACTCCCGAATACGCCCAGACACCCTCATACTCACGTTCCTGCAGAACCTGCATGTACAAAGAGTTGGTCCTCCTTATGCTCAGGTTTTACATCCTGAGAACATTGTAGTTTTGATTCCCATTCAGTTGAAAAAAATCCATGTATAGGTGGACCCATGCAGTTCAAAGCCAAAGCTCAAGGGTCAACTGTGCTGTGCCTTAGTGAAGATGCATGAACTAGAACTGTGTGTATCAACATAGATTCATTCCAAACATGCAATCATGAGGAAATAAACAAGCTGCAGAAGGCTATGAAAGGTATCAATGCGTTCAGATAAAGCGCAAAACCGTGCAGGACAGTACTCTGTATCGTTCACGAATACAGGCATACCTAGTGAAAGCAGAAGCCTGCTTGGGCATAAAAACGCCAAATTCAGCATAGTGATTACTTTCCTGGGAGCGAATGGCACCAGGAGGGGTCGGCTGGGAGCTTTAGCTGTGTCATTTTTATTTATTAAACCACAGCTGGGGCCAGGTATGGTGGCCATGCCTGTAATCCCAGCACTTTGGGAGGTCGAGGTGGGCGGATCACCTGAGGTCAGGAGTTTGAGACTAGCCTGACCAAAATGGTGAAACCCCATCTCTACTAAAAATACAAAAATTAGCTGGGTTTGGTGGCAGGCGCCTGTAATCCCAGGTACTCGGGAGGCTGAGGCATGAGAATTGCTTGTACATGGGAGGCGGAGGTTGCAGTGCTCCAGCCTGGACGATGAGTGAAACTTAGTCTCAAAAACAAAAAATAAGACATAGCTGGAGTAAATGTGGCAAAGTGTTAAGGATGGAGTATTTGCTGTTATTTCTTTGTATATACAGAAACTATTTTATAATAAAAAGTTTCAACCTGCCATGTATTTGTAACATTTTCAGATGAATTTGCATACATAGGTTTTAAACAGTGCGTGTGATAGAGACTAGTTTCTTTAGTCTAGAGTCTGTGCTTGGTGCGCTCAGGGTTTCAGACCCCCTCAGCTACTGTGAGGGTCTCCTCAGGGGTCTCAGCCCACAGGCAGCTGGGATCAGGAGGCACTCCTTTTTTTTTTTTTTTTTGAGATGGAGTTTTGCTCTTGTTGCCCAGGCTGGAGTGCAGTGGCGTGATCTCGGCTCACTGCAACCTCTGCCTCCTGGGTTCAAGTGATTCTCCTGGCTCAGCCTCCTGAGCAGCTGGGATCACAGGCATGCACCACCATGCCTGGCTAATTTTGTATTTATAGTAGAGACAGGGTTTCTCCATGTTGGTCAGGCTGGTCTTGAACTCCCGACTTCAAGTGATTTGCCCACCTCAGCCTCCCAAAGTGCTGGGATTCTACCTTTTAAGGATAGGGGGGATTATGACGTGTCCAGAGGTGGAGACACTAGGACGTGGGTCACGGTTTAGGGCAGAGGATATAAAGTAAAATGGCTGCACAGAGATTCTGAATCAAGTGCAGGTTACAAGCAGAGTGCCTCATTGTCCCATTGCACAGGCACTGCCTCCAGGGACTTTGGAGGTTACTTCTCTTGAGTTTTGCTGACTGCACAGGAGACATTGTCATACCCACAAAGAATAGCAGGGGACATTTTTGCCAGAAGCAGCACCACTATGACATTAGTAAAAATGATTGTAACCCAGACACTCAGGAGGCTGAGGTGGGAGGATCACTTGAGTCCAGGTGTTCAAGACCAGCCTGGGCAACATAGGGAGATCTCTCTTAAAAATAAAATAAATTAGCCAGGCATATGGCCTGCACCTGTACATAGTCTCAGCTACTCAGGAGGTTAGAGCAGGAGGATCCCTTGAACCCAGGAGGATGGAGGCTGCAGTGAGCTATGATAGCACTACTGCACTCCAGCCTGGGCAACAGAGCAAGACCCTGTCTCTTTAAAAAAATAAAGACTGGGCTTGATGGCTCACACCTGTAATCCCAGCACTTTGGGAGACTGAGGTGGGTGGATCATGAGGTCAGGGGTTCAAGACCAGCCTGGCCAAGATATCGAAACCCCTTCTCTACTAAAAATACAAAAATTAGCCAGGTGTAGTGGCAGGTGCCTGTAATCCCAGCTACACAGGAGGCTGAGGCAGGAGAATTGCTTGAACCTGGGGGACAGAAGTGAGCTGAGATTGCGCCACTGCACTCCAGCCTGGGTGACAGAGTAAGACTCCGTCTCAAAAAAAAAAAAAAAAAAAAAGATTATAAGACAGCAAATGTCAACTTGAGTTAGTAGTTGAAAAAATAGGCAAGCAGGAGTTCAAAGGGTGGGAACAAATCAGTGACGCGTGAACAGACCGATTTATGAGGGCAGGGGGCAGAGTCCAGCAGCTGCTCAAAGGCCTTTCTGCTTCTGTCGACACAAGTACGTCACATGCAGAGCCCTGGGTCCTCCTGTGTCGTCTGAAAGGATGGGGTGAAGGCCTGGGTTACCATGGGGGCACAAGGTGCCCACAGGTGGGGGATGAGGAGGCCTTGGCCCATTGTGGGAGCGGGCAGTGCGGGAGACCCCCGAGGGCTCTCGAGCATTCCCTGGTGCCTCACAGCGGCCAGCTGGGAGCGTCTTCCAGCTGCAGCTCCGCCTTTAACAATCAAAAGCCAGCATCACCCACAGCGCCATCCCCAGATCCATCCTAGGTTCTGCTGAGGTTCTAGGTGGGACTTTCAAAAGCAGAAGAAATGATGCTGAAACTGAAAGGAGTTTGCCATTAGGGAGAAATGCTTTATTTCACCAGATGACAAACTTCAGGGTTTCTGATGAAAGTTGCTGCAATTTCTTCTTTCTCCTCCAGGCCTGATTCTGCACCCCTCACCTGTCCTCCATCGTTTTTGCCACAGTGGGGGGAAGCCCTGAAAAACCCTGGTGTTTTCAGAGGCTATGGGGAGCCCAAGGAAGGGGAGGGGAAAGGATGTGGAACTGTCATTTACCAACTGTTCAGTTCCTGATCGGGTTCCCCAAGAAGCAGCTGGGACTCTCCAACCCGACCTCACCTCCCCTGGGGTCCCTGTCTCAAAGCAGATGGCACCTCCATGGCTATCCCTGCCACACTCCCTCAGACCCCGCCCTGCTCCCTTGGTTTCTCGGCCCTCCATCCTTCACTGCCTCCTGCCTTTCCCTGTCTGCCCTTCTCGGGACCCAGGCTCCTTGTGTCTGCCCACAAGCATGCTCAGGTCTCCCGATCTTAAAAACAAGGTCTGAGCCAGGCACAGTGGCTCATGTCTGTAATCCCAGAAATTTGGGAGGACAAGGCAGACAGATCACCTGAGGTCGGGAGTTCGAGACTAGCCTGACCAACATGGAGAAACCCTGTCTGCACTAAAAACACAAAATTAGCCAGACGTGATGGCACGTGCCTGTAATCCCAGCTACTTGGGAGACTGAGGCAGGAGAATCACTTGAACCCAGGAGGCAGAAGTTGTGGTGAGCTGAGATTACATCATCGCACTCCAGCCTGGGCAACAGAGCAAAACTCCATTTCAAAAAAAAAAAAAAAAAAGGTCTGGGCTCCGCTGAACAACCTCCTCTCTCTTGCATTTCACAAACATGTGATTTTGGAGAGTGGTTTATGTTCTTGAATTGACTCACTGCTCCCACTTCCTCCTGCTGCCATACAGGGCCTGCCCGTTCCCCTCCAGCCTCCCCGTCGGCCAAACCCACCATTGGCCAGGCCCTGTGGCAGCTCGAAGTGAACTGTCCAGCCTCTCAGCCACACTGGACACCCTGACTGTCCCCTGCCCTGGGTCTCTCTCCCCTGTAGTCTTTGAGGCCTTGACTACTGAGGGGACCGCTCCTTCACCTCCTCCCTACTCTTAGTTTTTTGTGTTTTTTTTGAGGTGGTGTCTCACTCTGTCGCCAGTCTGGAATGCAGTGGCGTGATCTCGGCTCACTGCAACCTCTGCCTTCCAGGTTCAAGCGATTCTCCTGCCTCAGCCTCCCAAGTAGCTGGGACTACAGGTGTGCGCCACCATGCCCAGCTGATTTTTGTATTTTTAGTAGAGATGGGGTTTCACCATGTTGGCCAGCATGACCTTGATCTCTGGACCTCATGCCTTGGCCTCCCAAAGTGCTTGGATTACAGGTGTGAGCCACCGCACCTGGTCAGTTTTTTTTTCTTTCTTTCTTTCTTTTTTAATTTTTTTTTTTTAGTAACAGCTTTATTGACATGTAATTCACATTCTCTCTGCCATCCCCATCTGGAAGTTTACCATATTCAGAGTTGCACAGTAACCCCACAGTTTACTTTAGACCACCCCAGAAGGAACCACTTGCCTCTTGGTGGTCACCCTCCATTTCCCTGCAATGCTCCTCAGGCCCAGGCATCATGAATCTGCGTTGGGCCTCTGATTTGCCCTCATTTTCACCTTCTCTGTCAATCCACGGTGCAGCCTTTGCTCTGGTCCTCACCCCAGAAACCCCTCTCACAGCACAGGTCTGGATTCCAGCTGTGCTGATGCTCCCCTGAAGCCCTCTGCACCCTTACCCCAGATGGCAGCCTCTTCCTGGCTGGTCCACGCCCCAGCCTGGCCTTCTGCTACCTTCCCCATCTCCAGGCTCCTGCGGCACCTTTTCTCCTAACCCCCTCACCGCTCCTCAGTCCTCATGCTGGTGTACACTGCCTCATGCTTTCCACACCTCCATGCACTTTTGCTACCTCCTCACACCTCCACACTTCACACCTCCTCACACCTCACACAGCTCCACACACTTTTCACACCTCCTCACACCTCCACACTTCACACCTCCTCACACCTACTCACAACTCACTTCACACCTCCTCACACCTCACACAGCTCCACATACTTGTCACACCTCCTCACACCTCCACACCTCCTCACACAGCTCCACACACTTTTCACACCTCCCCACCTCCCACTCACACCTCCTCATGTCTCCAACTTTACACACATTTCATATCTCCTGTTATGGTTTGGCTGTGTCCCTATCCAAATCTCAACTTGAATTGTATCTCCCAGAATTCCCACATGTTGTGGGAGGGACCCAGGAGGAGGTAATTGAATCATGGGGGCTGGTCTTTCCCATGCTATTCTTGTGATAGTGAATAAGTCTCATAAGATCTGATGGCTTTATCAGGGGTTTCCACCTTTGCTTCCTCTTCATTGTTTTTCTCTGGCCACCACCATGTAAGAAGTGCCTTTCCCCCTCCCACCATGATTCTGAGGCCCCTTCCCAGCCATGTGGAACTGTAAGTCCAATTAAACCTCTTTTGCTTCCCAATCTTGGGTGTGTCTTTATCAGCAGTGTTAAAATGTACTAATACAGTAAATTGGTACCAGGAGTAGGTATTGCTGAAAAGATACCCAAACATGTGCAACTGATTTTGGAACTGGTTAACAGAGATTGCAACAGTTGAAGGGCTCAGAAGAAGACAGGAAAGTGTGGGAAAGTTTGGAACTTCCTAGAGACTTGTTGAATGTCTTTGCCCAAAATCCTGATAGCGATATGGACAAGAAAATCCAGACTGAGATGGTCTCAGATGAAGACGAGGAACTTGTTGGGTACTGTTAAAGCCAACAGTTAGCAAAGGTGACTGTTGTTATGTTTTAGCAAAGAGATTGGTGGCATTTTGCCCCAGCCCTAGAGATCTGTGGAACTCTGAACTTCAGAGAGAGGATTTAGGGTATCCGACAGAAGAAATTTCTAAGCAGCAAAGCATTCAAGAGGTGATTTGGGTACTCTTAAAGGCATTCTGTTTTAAAAGGGAAACAGCATACAAATTCAGATAATTTGCAGCCTGAATATGTAATAGAAAGGAAAAACCCATTTTCTGAGAAGAAATTCAACCTGGCTGCAGAAACATGCATAAGTAGCAAAGAGCCTAATGTTAATCTCCAAGAACATGGGGAAAATGTCCCCAGGCCATGTCAGAAATGGCAGCCCCTCACATCATAGGCCCTGAGGTCCAGGAGGAAAAAGGGGTTTGGTGGGCTGGACCCAGGGTCCTTATGCTGTGTGTACCCTAGGAACATGGTGCCCTGTATCCCAGCTACTCCAGCCATGGCTGAAAGGGGCCAATGTAGAGCTCAGGCAGTGGCTTCAGAGGATGGAAGCCCTAAGCCTTGGCAGTTTCCATGTGGTGTTGAGCCTGTGGGTGCACAGAAGTCAAGAAGTGAGGTTTGGGAACTTCCACCTAGATCTCAGAAGATGTATGAAAACACCTGGATGCCCAGGCACAAGTTTGCTGTTGGGGGTGGGGCCCTCATGGAGAACCTCTGCTAGGACAGCGCAGAAGGGAGATGTGGGGTCAGAGCCCCCACACAGACTCCCTACTGGGGCACTGCCTAGTGGAGTTGTGAGAAGAGGGCCACTGTCCTCCAGACCCCAGAATGGTAGATCCACCAGCAGCTTGCACCGTGCACCTGGAAAAGCCACAGACACTCAATGCCAGCCTGTGAAAGCAGCCAGGAGGGAGGCTGTACCCTGTAAAGTCACAGGGGTGGAGCTTCCCAAGACCACAGGAGCTCACCTCTTGCATCACCATGACCTGGATGTGAGACATGGAGTCAATGGAGATAATTTTAGAGCTTTAAAATTTCACTACCCTGCTAGATTTCAGACAGACTTGCATGAGCCCTGTAACCCCTTTGTTTTGGCTGATTTCTCCCATTTGGAATGGCTGTATTTACCCAATGCCTGTACCCCCATTGTATCTAGGAAGTAAGTAGCTTGCTTCTGATTTTACAGGCTCTTAGGCAGAAGGGACTTGCCTTCTCTCAGGTGAGACTTTGGACTGTGGACTTTTGGGTTAATGCGGAAATGAATTAAGACTTTGGGGTACTGTTGAGAAGGCATGATTGGTTTTGAAATGTGAGGACATGAGATTTGGAGGGGCCAGGGTTGGAATGATATGGTTTGGCTGTGTCCCACCCAAATCTCAATTTTAATCGTATCTCCTGGAGTTCCCATGTGTTGTGGAAGGGACTCAGGGGAAGTAAGATCATGGGGGCCAGCGTTTCCTGTGCTGTTTTCATGATAATGAATAAGTCTCACGAGATCTGATGGGTTCATCAGGGGTTTCCACTTTTGCTTCTTCCTCATTTTTTTTTTCTCTTGCTGCTGCCATGTAAGAAGTGCCTTTTGCTTCCTGCCATGATTCTGAGGCCTCCTCAGCCATGCGGAACTGTAAATCCGGTTAAACCTCTTTTTCTTCCAAGTCTCAGATATGTGTTTATCAGCAGCATGAAAACGGACTAATACATTTCCTCACACCTCCCATGCCTCCACACTGTTTACACCTCCGCACACCTCCACACACTTTTTACAACTCCCACACCTCTTCACACCTCCCACAGCTCCTCCCACACCTTCTATAATTCCCAACACCTCCCACACCTCCCCATGCATTTCACACCTCTCACGCCTCCTCATGCCTCCACACCTCTCATGCCTCCCACACCTTCTATAATTCCCAACACCTCCCACACCTCCCCATGCATTCCCACACCACTCACACCTCCTCATGCCTCCCAACTCCTCTCATGCCTCCCATGCCTCTCCACACTTTTCAGCATCTCCTTATACTTCCTCACACCTTCCACTCCTCCTCACACCTCCCACTGACACCTCCTCACGCCTCCCAACACCTCCCCACGCATTCCTACACCTCTCACACCATCTCATGCTTCCCCACACTTTTCAACATCTCCTTATACCTCCTCATACCTCCCACTCCTCCTCACACCTCCCACTCACACCTCCCCCCACCTCCCCATGCATTCCCACACCACTCACACCTCCCCACACCACTCACACCTCCCCATGCATTCCCACACCCCTCACACCTCCTCACGCCTCCCAACACCTCTCATGCCTCCCATGCCTCTCCACACTTTTCAACACCTCTTCACACCTCCCATGCCTCCCCATGCCTTCCCACATCTCTCACACCTCCTGACACCTCCCCACACCTCCCCATGCATTCCCACACATCTCACACCTCCTCATGCCTCCCCACACTTTTCAACATCTCCTTATACCTCCTCACACCTCCCACTCACACCTCCTCATGCCTCCCCACGCCTCCCCATGCATTCCCACATCTCTCACACCTCCCCACACCTCCCCATGCATTCCCACACCTCTCACACCTCCCCACACCTCCTCACACCTCCTCACACCTCCCCACACCTCCCCACACCTCCCCATGCATTCCCACACCTCCCACACCTCCTTACACCTCCCCATGCATTCCCACACCTCTCACACCTCCCCACACCTCCTCACACCTCCCCACACCTCCTGACACCTCCCCACACCTCCCCATGCATTCCCACACCACTCACACCTCCTCACGCCTCCCAACACCTCTCATGCCTCCCATGCTTCTCCACACTTTTCAACACCTCTTCACACCTCCCATGCCTCCCCATGCCTTCCCACATCTCTCACACCTCCTGACACCTCCCCACACTTCCCCATGCATTCCCACACATCTCACACCTCCTCATGCCTCCCCACACCTCCTTACACCTCCTCATGCATTCCCACACCTCTCACATCACCTCATGCCTCCCCATACTTTTCAACATCTCCTTACACCTCCTCATACCTCCCACGCCTCCCCATGCCTCTCACACCTCCCACAACACTTGTGCTTATTACTGACATGTCTGCCTGTGTGTTTCTCCAGACAGGTCCAGCTTATGCTTCTTTCCACAATTCTTGGTCCAACCCAGTGTCTGATGCAGACTCAGGGCTCCGTATCAGTTGACCTGAATACCAGCAGTCGGAAAGCCAGGATGTTGTCAGTTTTCATCTGGCCTCATCTGTTCCTTAGCCTCTCACAGGGGTCATATCTCCCTTTTTTTCATTTTTGTACATCTAAGGTCACTGAGCAGGGGGTGCCTGCGCTGTTAAAGCACCATAGAGTATGACAGGGAAATTCATGTCCTGCCTCCCCACAGGAGCCACCTCCCCTCCCAGCTGAGTTCCTGCCGAGGTCGGTGGGAGCCCGTGCAGACTGGCAGAGATGGGCAGCCAGATATGAGAACCCGGCCAGCCAGAGAGCTGGGGTGAGCCAGGAGGTTTAGCTCCGGTTCTGGACACCCATCAATGTTTAGCAAAGTCTCTCGGAACACAGAAGGGAGTGAGTGGGAGAGTTTAGATTTATTTTGTTTGAAAACTTAGTTCAGACATTTATGCCCTTTAATTAATGAGGGCAAAAGTTGTACTGGAATTATATATGTGTGTGTGCTGATGTTATCTATATCATAAGTTATATAGATAATATAAGCGCATATATATATTATTTCAGTTTCACATGCCAGGAATTCAAACACAACTTTAAGGAACTTAAGTTTAATTATTAACTTGAAGGATTAAGGAAGAGTTTCTAACCACAGCTTGAATAGTGCCCAGATGAATTCTCTATATATATATATGTATATAGATAGATAGAGATATATTTTGAGGTGGAGTTTCGCTCTTGTTGCCCAGGCTGGAGTGCAATGGTGCGATCTCAGCTAACTGCAACCTCCGCCTCCTGGGTCAGACAATTCTGCCTCAGCCTCCTGAGTAGCTAGGATTACAGGCACCTGCCACCACACCCAGCTGATTTTATATTTTTACTGGAGATGGGGTATGGGGGTGGGGGGGTGGAGGGGTGTTGGCCAAGCTAGTCTTGAGCTCTTGACCTCAGGTGATCCGCCTGCTTCAGCCTCCCAAAGTTCTGGGATTACAGGCGTGAGCCACCACACTCAGGGTGAATTCAAGATACCTTGCCACAAAAAAAGTAGAGCTTTTCAAAACCATGGTCAAGGCTTTTATTTTGATGTTGTTAGCACCTGGCTTTGAGCTTGGGAGGATCAAAATGACCGATTTAATGTCAGATTGTGCCTTGATATGCTGATGACATTTTCCCTCCAGGCAGGGATGTGGACCTAATGATGAAAGGAATGAGGGTTTGTGAGTTATCCCCAGCTTGGCTGGCAGAAGTCATCCTTCCCCTTCAGGGATGGAAGGGTGAACTCCAGGGTCTTCTTGTAGTCAGTGAGTTTCTTGATCTGTGTTCATGTTCACAGGGCAAAAGCTGGAAGCATCAGAAAGTTGCTGTTGCTTCCCCTTTGTTGTTGTTATTGTTATTATTGCTCTTATTTATTTATTTATTTTGAGACAAAGTCTCGCTCTTGTCCCCCAGGCTGTAGTGCAATGGTGCGATCTAGGCTCACTGCAATGTCTGCCTTCGGGGTTCAAGCGATTTTCCTGCTTCAGCCTCTCGAGTAGCTGGGATTACAGGCACCCACAACCATGCCCAGCTAATTTTTGTATTTTTAGTTGAGTCAGCGATTCACCATGTTGGCCAGGGTGGTCTCGAACTCCTGACTTCAAGTGATCCACCCGCCTCAGCCTTCCAAAGTGCTGGGATTACAGGCGCGAGACACCGCACCTGGACTATTACTCTTGTTAAACCTGCAGTGAACCTTCTGTTCACACTTGGTTCCACAGGCCAGTGCTTCCCAGACTCTATTCTGGGAATACTCATTAAGAAGACCGAAAATGGGCAAATAAATTTGGAAACCGCTGTATGCCATATGTTTCTCTTGAAGATTGACAATATATTTGCCTTTGAAAGGCTCTGAGAATTCCTGCAGGGGGAAAAACGTTTTCCTAGCAGTTTCTAAATTTGTTTGATCACATGACATTTATTTTCAAATATTTCTTACCAATTTCTAGTTCTGCGGGAACACCTTGAGAAGGCCTGCTTTCCGAATACATTCTTGCAAGTGGAATTTTTGGGGTAGAGCATATGAACGTTTATATATGGTGGCCAGGAGTGCTGCAATACAGCCGCATTGCGTGTTGGGTAAGAGTAATCCAGGCGCTTTAACTGGGTTACCTACCGCTCAGCAAACCCCACTATGTGGGCAAAATATCAAAACAGATTTTGCTTATTTCCTTGCAGGGGTCAAACACTTTTAAAAAACATTCTGTAGTTTTGTCTCTTCACTTTGGTATTTGTGAAGAAGTTTGTTATTAAAAGCAAGATTCCTCAGGACTGTTTCACGGAAAGGCATCGTTCCCCGTTTCATGAAATTGGTAGCATATTTTGTAATGGAACGTTGGAGTCATGTATTAATCTATTTCTTGTTTCCAAGAGAGATTGTTTAGTAGCATTTTTTTTTAATGGGTATCAGAGAAATACCAAAAGTGATGTGTCTTGCCTAAAATCCCATGGTGGGTTGTCAGATAAAGCTGAACCAGGACTCCTTTAAAGGAAGGTCACTGTACTGAGCCATCTGTTGTTCTGTTACCAGAAAAAAATATTTTCATGTATTTATGGTGCAAACCCCTACCTCCTTCCTACTTCCAAAAAGGATTTATGACAAAGAGAAGACTCACAGGAGAACCAAATAATTCCTGTAGAAGGTTGGAAGACTCACCTGTGACGCTCTGGGGAGATTATAAAGCAGGGGAGAGGTGCTTACTTAAGAATCTTTAGGAATGACTGGGCGCAGTGGCTCACACCTGTAATCCCAGCCTTTGGGAGTCCACAGTGGGAGGATCACTTGAGGTCAGGTGTGAGCCGCCGTGCCTGGCCGTCATAAGGTCATTATCATTTGGGTTTTTTTAAGAGATGAGCCCTCACACTATGTTGGTGAGGGTGGTCTCGAACTCCTGGGCTCAAGCGATCCTCCCACTTCAGCCTCCTCCCTGAGAAGCAGCAGAGAGTGGATTTGACCAGGGGGATTCATGAGGGAGAGGAGGACCAGGTGTGGATGCAGGTTGAGCACAGAGGGCTTCAGGGGCTTCAGGGGGCTGTGGGAGCAAAGGCCCCGAGGCCAAGGGTAGGTGTAGGAACTCCGTGGCGAGTGATTTGCTTGGAAGTGGGGAATGAGTCTTTTTCTCCCACCCCCCCCCCCCAGCTTTGTTGAGGTTTAATTGACAAAGATGGAATATATCCAAAGTCTGCACCATGATGTTTTGATATACGTAAGGAGTGATTCCCACAGTCAAGCTAGTTAACATATCCATCACCTCACAGTGTTGCTCACTCTTGTTTTGTGGTGAGAACACTTACACTCTCTCTTAGCAGATTTCATGTGTACCATACATTGTTACTGACTGTAGTCATGCTGTAGGAGAGCTCCCCCGGACTTACTCAACATGGCTGGGGGACACTGCGCTAAGTGAAATAAGCCAGGCACAGAAAGACAAACAGATCCCACTTACATGTGGAATCTAAACAAGTTAGAACTCATAGAAGCAGAGAGTAGAGTGGTGGTTGCCAGGGGCTGGGTGGGGCAGCGGGAGAATGGAGAGATGTTGGTCGGAGTCCAAACTTGCTGGAACAGGGGTTTTCAGATGCTCGACAGATTATTTCTGAAAAGCTGTCCTCTCTCCTTCACTCCTCCACACCCTTTCTTTCTTTCTTCCAGTACTGTACTGCAACACTGCTAAACAACAGGGATCCATGCGCTCATGTGTAACTGTTTCACAGGCTACCCCCCAACCCCCAGAAACCCCCCCACTGAGATCCCCCACGAGCCTGGGCCCCTGCTTGACTCTCCAGCACGTGCTGTAGCAGTAGCAGCAGCCGTGTCTGGGCAGTGGAAGCTTGAGTGGACACCTGTTTTCTGCCTCCTCTTCACTTTCTTGAAGGCTCCGCTGGGCTCTCGGCCACCCAGTGTGTGTGGGCACTTCAGCAATTGTGAAGACTTAGAAAAGAGCTTGAGAAATGCCAGTCTGCAAAATTTCTCTTTTGGAAGACAGTCTAGTTTGAGACTTCTATAGTCCAAAGATGTTTTGTTATTTTAAATGTACTGCAAAGTTTGAGGCCTGGGTAGGCAGACCCTTACTAATTCTAATAAAGAGAGTGGACTGTTCATCCTAAATAAGAATCTTAAGGTCAGGTGTGTGGCTCATGCCTGTAATCCCAGCATTTTGGAAGGCTGAGGTAGGTGGATCACCTGAGGTCAGGAGTTCGAGGCCAGCCTGGCCAACATGGTGAAACTCCATCTCTACTAAAAATACAAAAATTAGCTGGGCGTGATGGCACCTGTAATCCCAGCTACTGGGGAGGCTGAGACAGGAGAATCACTTGAACTGGGGAGGCAGAAGTTGCAGCGAACTGAGATGGCGCCATTGCACTCCAGCTTGGGCGACAAGAATGAGACTCCATCTCAAAAAAAGAATCTTAAGAAAAGTACTTGGCCGTGGTACACTCATAATACATTTGCTTTTGTTTTCTTTTTTAACCATGTTCAAATTTCTTTACTATTAAAATTGTAGGCCGGGTGCCGTGGCTCATGCCTGTAATCCTAGCACTTTGGGAGGCTGATGTGGGTGGATCACCTGAGATCGGGAGTTCAAGACCAGCCTGACCAACATGGAGAAACCCTGTCTGTACTAAAAAAAAAAAAAAATTACAAAATTAGCCGGGCGTGGTAGTGGTGCATGCCTATAATCCCAGCTACTTGGGAGGCTGAGGCAGGAGAATCGCTTGAACCTGTGAGGTGGAGGTTGCTGTGAGCCAAGATTGAGCTATTGCACTCCAGCCTGGACAAGAGTGAAACTTTGTCTCAAAAAAAAAAATTGTATATGCAGCATAAGAAATGTTTGACATAACAAATGTGGATGTTTCAATTGCAAAAAATGTGCCCCAACGCCAGGGTATGAAGGGGCAGAGGAATTCCAAGTGATGGTATCAGTCTAGTTCTGTCAACATATTGGGCCCCAACCTGGCATGTTTTTCTGTCGTTGCAGGTGATTTTTAAAGCCAAGTCAAAATATTCTCCAGAATTACTCAAATACCGGTAAGTACCATGGGGCGTCTGTCTCTGTGGCAGAAGGGGAAAGTACCGACATAGGAATCTCATCTCTCCTTTGGGGTTTGCACACATCGCTCCTCTGTGAGCCGCTGGAAACAGTCCTGCCTGCTGGCTGTTTGCCCACAAGCATCATGTGCATTGCCGGTGAGGGTCGGGTCATCGAATCATGACCTCATGAATCATGGGGCTTGCATCTTACTTACCCAATTCAGAAACAAAATCTGGTGCCTTCCCTAACAGGAGGAAATAGAGGGGAATAAAATAGGTGTCTCTAAACCTTTCTGAGGCACTTGGGAAGTAAGAGCCTCAGCAGAAGGAAATGGGGTTCCTTGAAGATGCTGGTGCTTGGCCAGGTGCTTCCCCTTCCCCATCCTGCACTTCCCATGCTCTCACTGCAGGTGCGGGTGCAGGTGCAGGCACGGGTGCAGGTGCAGCTATGGACCTGCATCGCCCCCGCAGCCCGCCACCAGGTGGCTTGACCCTGCTTGTCTCAGCTGCTAACTGCTGGTAGGCTCCGGCTATTTGTTTTCCAGAACTCCAGTGCCCATTGAACTCCAAGTGGCTACACAGCTGTGTGCAGGGTATCCATTCCCATACAGAAATACCGTTCTGACCATTCAGTACTCATTTAGGCAGCACGAGGAAGACAGTATTAAAGTTAAGAAGTGTACACTCTATTTGAAGGTGGCTTAAACAAAAAGGCTTGGAGAATCAGGCAAAGCAGAATATACAACATGCCAAAAGCGTGGACCTGGGGAGGCATAGACATTCTCTGGAGGAAAAGAGGCTTGTGCTGGGTGTAATCTGGAAGGGAACCTCTTCAGTTATGTGAGGAGGTGGATCTGCATTTTCCTATGGAGGGGTTCATAGCTCTCCCCAGATTTTCAAGGAGGCCTGTGACGTCCGTAAGGCCAAGAACCAGTGGCTTAAAGAATACTCAGGTTTGGCTGGGCGCAGTGGCTCACTCCTGTAACCCTAGCACTTTGGGAGGCCGAGGTGGGTGGATCACTAGAGGTCAGGAGTTCAGTACCAGCCTAGCCGATATTCTGAAACCCTGTCTCTACTAAAAATACAAAAATTAGCTGGGCGAGGTAGCACATCTCTGTTGTTTCCGCTACTTGGGAGGTTGAGGTGGGAAGATCACTTGAGCCCAGGAGGTAGAAGTTGCAGTGAGCCAAGACTGCACCCCTGTGCTCCAGCCTGGGCAACAGAGTGAGAATTCATCTCAAAAAAAAAAAGGTCAGCTTTGACTGGGGTTGCGGGAGGAGAACAGGCTTCTGGAAGAGGCGAGGGGGGTGCAGTGTGAGTCCAGGGGTTCTGGAATGTCTGCCCAGGAGAATTTCACCGCCACCAGCAAACATTTCTGAAAAGGTGACTCTGGCCATCACCTCCTGGGGTCAAAATGAAAAACTATTTTGTCACTTTTTTTTTTTGAGACATACTTGCTCTCTTGCCAGGCTGGAGTGCAATGGCATGATTTCGGCTCACTGCAACCTCTGCCTCCCGGATTCAAGCAATTCTCCTGCCTCTGCCTCATGAATAGCTGGGACTACAGGCACGCACCACCACGCCCAGCTAAGTTTTGTATTTTTAGTAGAGATGGGGTTTCACCACGTTGACCAGGATGGTCTCAATCTCTTGACTATGTGATCCACCTGCATCGGCAGACTGCTGGGATTACAGGCGTGAGCCTTCACTCCTGGCCTATTTTGTCACTTTTTAAAATATGTTAAATCATATACATATTTTATTTAAATATATATCATCTAAAAATATGTAAATACTTTTGACTTAAAATTCTGAAGGTGTGATAGTTTAATCCTGAGTTTATGTCCAAGGAAACCAGTTCAGAAAGTTTCTCTGAAGTTCAGAAGGTTCTGTGAAGGTTCCTGGGCCGGGTACAAGACTCACCGGCCCCGGCTTTGTTTTGTTTTCTCACCTGATCTTGCTGTCTCCCTTCACTACTTTTCTGCATAGCTCAGTTCGCATCTCTGCCGACTCAGGTGGAACTTCAGCGTCCGCTGTGAAATGATGTTGGTTTCAAGGAGAGCGATTTAAAGGACAGGTTGAGTGTCCCTAATCTGAAATGCTTGGGACCAAAAGTGTTTCAGATTTCAGAGATTTTTGGATTTTGAAATATTTGCATATAAAGGCCAGGCACAGTGGCTCATGCCTGTGATCCCAGCACTTTGGGAGGCCAAGGCAGGTGGATCGTTTGAGGCCAGCAGTTTGAGACCTGTCTGGCTAACATGGTGAAACCCTGTTTCTACTAAAAATACAAAAATTAGCTGGGGTGGTGGTGGGCACCTGTAGTCCCAGCTACTCAGGAGGCTGAGATGGGAGAATCGCTTGAACCTGGGAGGTGGAGGTTGCAGTGAGTGGAGATCATGCCACTGCACTCCAGCCTGGCCAACACGGTGACTCCATCTCAATAAAAAGGAAAAAGAAATATTTCTATATACATAATGAGATGTGGGGGGATGGGATGGGTCACAAGTCTAACATGAAATTTATTTCAGATACACCTTATACACATATCCTGAAGGCAGTTTTGTACAATCTTTTAATAACTCTACGTAAAACAGTTTTAACTGTGTTTTCACTGCAGTCTATCACATGAAGTCAGGTGTGGAATTCTCCAATTGTGGCGTCATCTTGACTGATGATACTTAGTTTCAGATTCTGGAGCATTTCAGATTTTGAATTTTCGGGTTAGGGAAGTTCAACCTGTATGAAGTACAAGTAGACAGTCCCCTCTCTTCTCCAGTAACAATAGCAGCCTCTCCTCTGCATCCATAATCTTTGCTCTGCAACCCCTAACCAGAAATGTAGGTCAAAGCATGAGTGAAGATGGGGGTGGGAGGATAACATTCTGTCTGACTGGAGCACAGAACTGAGTTTATCTTGGAAACAGTTGAGGCTGGGGTAATTAGATGTCTTCTAGAGGTGGAATATGAAAACACTGGTCAGAAAGGAAATTCTTTAAAAAGCTTTCAACCAGCTGTGCTCAGGGACTCACGCCTGTAATCCCAGCACTTTAGGAAGCCAAGGCGGGCGGATCACCTGAGGTCAGGAGTTCAAGAACAGCCTGACCAACATGGAGAAACCGTGTCTCTACTAAAAATTCAAAAAAATTAACTGGGCACGGTGGTGCATGCCTGTAATCCTAGCTACTCGGGAGGCTGAAGCAGGAGAACTGCTTGAACCCGGGAGATGGAGGTTGCAGTGAGCCAAGATGGCGCTATTGCACTCCAGCCTGGGCAACAAGAGCAAAACTCCATCTCAAAAAAAAAAAAGCTTTCAACTTATGAGCACAAGGACTGGGGTCTTCCAGGGAGAAGATACGTGGGTGGGGCAGTTGTCGCTTCATCCTTGAGCCACCGTATACCTCGAAGACAAGCTGTGCTGACGTGTGGCTGCATTTTATTGGAAAGGGATTTGCAGAAATGAAGGGAGAAGATGGGGAGAAATATAGTTGGATCCAGATGTTAGAAGTGAGACGTTTGGGGCCGGGCGTGGTGGCTCATGCCTCTAGTCCCAGCACTTTGGGAGGCCGAGGTGGGTGGATCACCTGAGATCAGGAGTTTGAGACCATCCTGGCTAATAGGGTGAAATTATGTCTCTACTAAAAATAGAAAAATTAGCTGGGCATGGTGGCACACGCTTGTAGTCCCAGCTACTGAGGAGGCTGAGGCAGGAGAATGACTTGAACCCAGGAAGCCAAGGTTGCAGTGAGCCAAGATTGCGCCATTGCACACCAGCCTGGGCAACAAGAACAAAAACTCAATTAAAAAAAAAATCCAATGCAAGACACATGAAAAGAAAGAAAAAAAAGTGAGATGTTTGGGCCAGCGAAGTTGGAGGGTCCCTTGAAGCAGGAGGGTGAGGTTTCAACGGGAGATGCCTGTTAACCCAGTCCTTGTAGTTTTGTTGCCAAATACAAAGAAATACTAGGAGTTATTTCTGCATAGGCACATCTTTACTCTCATTTATACAGTTCCTCAATTCTCTTAAACCAGATGCCACTAGAGCATTTCAGGCCACAGTCTCCCCCCTTGAGATGCTTTGGTATGTTGGCTTCTAAATAGATTGGCTTTCCTAATTTAATCATGACTCACCTGAAATAAAACAGGAGCCATTAGTCTAGAACTAGTTGAAACTTTCCACTCCAATCCATTCCTGTAGCAATTCACTGGTTTTGAAGATAATTTATATTCAACTCAGCCAAGAACCACTTTATTTTTCACTTAAAGTCACCTCTACCCTCCCACATCTGCTAGCTCAGAGTTTTGCTTGAGTGGAAGCCAGTGTGATTCAGGCTTTCTCTTTCTCAGTCTATGTATTTTAATTTACTTGGTTTAAGAAATGTGAACATTTGGCATGGGAGTCCTCAAGAGCACTTCGATTTTGATTTTAAACATTTTCAACTGTTTGCCCTCTAGCTTTGTGAGTTTTTAAGTAAGTAAAAAATGTAGCAAGCCAGGTTTTTTGTTTGTTTTTTTCAAAGATGGAGTTTTGCTCTTGCTGCCCAGGCTGGAGTGCAGTGGTGCAATCTCGGCTCCCTGCAACCTCCGCCTCCCGGGTTCAAGTGATTCTCCTGTCTCAGTCTCCTAAGTAGCTGAGATTACAGGTGCACACCACTAAGCCTGGCTAATTCTTTGCAGAGATGGGGTTTCACCATGTTGGCCAGGCTGGTCTTGAACCCCTGACCTCAGGTGATCTGCCCTCCTCAGCCTCCCAAAGTGCTGGGATTACAGGCGTGAGTCACCGCACCTGGCTTTTTTCTTTTTTTAAGGTCTCACCCAGGCTGGGGTGCAGTGGCAGCGGTGCAGTCACAGCTCACTGCAGCCTTCATCTCCTGGGCTCAAGCAATCCTCCTGCCTCAGCTTCCTGAGTAGCGGGGAATACAGGTGCATGTCACTACATCCAGCTAATTAAAAAAAAATTGTAGAGATAAGGTCTTGCTGTGTTGCCCAGGCTGGCCTAGAACTCCTGGACTTAAGTGACTCTCCTGCCTCAGCCTCCCAAAGTGCTGGGATTACAGGTACATGCCACCACGCCTGGCATGCTTTTCCCTTTCTTTAAGTGAAAAAGCAGTGGCTTATGCCTGTAATCCCAGCGCTTTGGGAGGCTGAGGTGGGAGCATCACTTGAGTCCAGGAGTTCAAGACCAGCCCTGGCAATAGAGCAAGATCTCATCTCTACAAAATAAAAAAATCAGCTGGGCATGCGGGTGCCTGTATTCCCAGTTACTCAGAATGCCAAGGTGAGAGGCTCACTTGGACCTAGGAGGTTGAAGGTGCAGTGAGGTGTGACTGCACTACTGCTCTCCAGCCTGGGCAACAGAGCAAGACCCTGTCTCAAAAAAAAAAGAAAAAAGAGAAGGAAGGAAGGCAGGGAGGGAGAAAGAGTAAGGAAGGGAGGGAGGGAGAAAAAGAGGGAGAAAAAGAGAAAGGGAGGGAGGGAGGGAAAGAGGAAGGAAGAAAGGAAGGAAAGAATCAGTGGTATTGGGAGATTTTTTTTTTTTTTTTTGAGATGGAGTCTTGCTCTGTCGCCAGGCTACAGTGGCACCATGCCCAGCTAATTTTTGTATGTTTAGTAGAGACAGGGTTTCAGCACGTTGGTCAGGCTGGTCTCGAACTCCCGACCTTGTAATCCACCCACCTCAGCCTCCCAAAGTGCTGGGAGTACAGGCATGAGCCACCGTGCCCGGCTGGGAGATAAATTTCAACAATGCTTTACAACTCCTAGCTTCTGTCCTCTCATAACAGGAGGTGGTCAGGCGCTGTTGTGTTGGCTGCCTTGAAGACTCCCTCATCCCTGCATTTGCTGACCAGCAGCACTGATCCTTCTGGTCCCACAGGCAAAGTGGTCTTCCCGGATGCTGGGTCACACTGAAAGTGGTCTTCCGGGATGCTGGGTCACACTGATTGTTTTATTTCCTTGGGTCATTTCTGTCACCATGCCAGCATGAGCTATTTATCCTGGCCCTACGGTTTAGGTTAAAAAGAAGTAGTTTTGGGGGCAATGTACAAAACTGCTGCTGTGGAAACACACTTTTTTGATGCAGTTTATTATGGCCACCTTTTAAAACTCTCTGTCCACACCTCCAGATCACTCCCTACCACAGCTGCAGGCATAGAGGAGGGGGAAAAACTCGTTTTGCAAGATAGTTTTGCATTATAAAAGTGATAACGAGCTTATTAGGAAAAACATTATAAAATAGAAAAAGATAGAAATTTTGTGAATATAGACATGTGGAAAGGAATAAAGCAAGTCCGCTGAACTGTCCCTTCTCCAGTGTAAACCTCCCTCCAGCCCTAAGGAGATGCAATGATGTATTCCATTGTAGGTTTTTATGCAGATTTCCCAAGACAAAGTTGATGTCTATATTACATTTCCAATTTTGCTTTTAAAAAAAATTTTTTTGTTTGAGACGGAGTTTCACTCTTGTTGCCCAGGCTGCAGTGCAATGGTGCAATCTTGGCTCACCACAACCTCCGCCTCCCAGGTTCAAGCAATTCTGCCTCAGCCTCCCGAGTAGCTGTGATTACAGGCATGCACCACCACACCTGGCTAATTTTTTGTATTTTTAGTAGAGACGGGGTTTCACCATGTAGGCCAGGCTGGTTTCGAACTCCTGACCTCAGGTGCTCCACCCACCTCGGCCTCCTAAAGTGCTGGGATTACAGGCAGGAGCCACTGTGCCTGGCCCTGCAACCTGACTTTTTAACTTGATGTTAGATCACACATATTTTTTTTCATGCTGTTTCAAATCTCCCAACACAGCCTCCTCTCTTAAGATAATAACAGACTTTTGTTTAGTAGACTAAACAAAGCCCCCTAAAGGCTCAGAGGATAGGATGTGTTAGATAAAAATCAAGGGGGAGGAAGGTTCTGTTAGATAAAAATCAAGGGGGAGGCAGAAAAATCAGCTTGCAGAAAGACAGGAGGTGGAGACATCCAGACACATTTAAAACAGAGAGTCGAGCAGCTTGATTAGTGTGTAGCCTCTCCATAGATTGATCTGCCTCTTGAGTGCTGGGGTCTGGAGGATGCAGGGTGGAGCTTTAGGGCAAAGGTGAATTAGGAAACTATATTAGTTCTGGCCAGAGGCATGAGACGGTGTGTGAGGCTGGCACAGGAGGCATAGAGTGGGAATGAAGAATCTACTGACCTTGACAATGGAGTATATAGGGGTGAATGGAATCAAAGAAGAACATTACAGTTTAAGAGTCTGTGAGGCCAGGCACGGTGCCTCACGCCTGTAATCACAACGCTTTGGGAGGCTGAGTTGAGTGGATCACGAGGTCAGGAGTTCAAGACCAGCCTGGCCAACATAGTGAAACCCATCTCTACTAAAAATACAAAAAATTAACCAGCGTGGTGGCACACGCCTGTAGTCCCAGCTACTCAGGAGGCTGAGGTGGGAGAATCACTTGAACCCGGGAGGCGGAGGTTGCAGTGAGCCAAGATCATGTCATTGTACTCCAACCTGGGTGACAGGGTAAGACTCCATCTCAAATAAAAAAAAAGAGTCTCTGAAAAGCTATGGCATCTTTAACAGAAATAGGAACACTTAGAGGCATGTTAGAAGAGGCACATTGGGGCCTAGTGTGGTGGCATGGGCCTGTAGTCCTAGCTACTTGGGAGGCTGAGGTGGGAGGATTGCTTGAGCGCAGGAGTTCAAGGCTACAGTGAGCTAGGATTGCACCACTGCACTCCAGCCTGGGTGACAGAGCAAGACCCCAAGTCAAAAAAAAAAAAAAAAAAAAAAAGGACATTGGGAATTGAGTTTGGGACATGCTGGCTTGAGGGAGCAGGGCCTCGGAATGTAGGCTGTTAGAGGCATAGCTTGAGACAAAAGATGTTTGAACTCAGTCGTACAAAAGTCACGACTGAAGCTAGAGAAGCAAGCGTATTTTCTAAGGAAGAGTGTAGGCTGGGTGCAGTGGCTCACAGCTGTAATCCCAGCACTTTGGGAGGCCGAGACAGGAGGATCACTTGAGGCCAGGAGTTTGAGGCTGCAGTGAGTCACGATTGTGCCGCCGCATTCCAGCCTGGGTGACACAGAGAGATGCTGTCTCTTAAAAAATACAGAAAATCATAAGGAAGAGGAAACAAATTTTCTACTCATGTAGTGGAAGAGGATCATCATTGAGGTCTTCATCCTCATCTGTTCATGTTGGGTCAGTGGAGGAGAAGGAGGGGAGAGGAAGGGTTGGTCTTGCTGCCTCAAGGGTGGCAGTGGAGGAAAAGCCACGCCTAAGTGGCGCTGAACAGTTCAGTCTGTATTGCTCAAGGGTCAACTGTATTTTAGACAGCACGCACGAGGAATCGTCTGGAAAACGTAAGTGGCCAGACAGTGGGTTCCCCCAGAGGCTGCTGCATGGCATGTGTGTAAAAACCAACAAGGGTCCAAAAGCAACAGGGCCGTGACCAGCGGCTTCTGGACGTTTCCAGCTAGAGCTCTTCACAAAAGCACAGTAGGTAAAACAACAAAAGCAAGGCTTTTGAGAATCCGGAATGCAGACTTTTGGTCATTCCCAAAGGGCCCTGCCTTTGTCTCTCTCCCACAGCCCCTCTGGCCCATAGCCTCCTGCCCTGATTCCCCCATCACTGTGGGAACATGGGGCGGAGCACATGAGAACCGTAACACCTCCCCTGTAAGCCGGAAGCTGCCCTGGAAGCTCCACAGACATTATTTCTCTGTCCCACTCCACGGCCCTGAGAGACTGACACGAACACCCAGCTCTCGAGAAGAGGAAGCCGTGGGGCTTGCTTGGTTAGGTGACTGGCTCAAGGTCACGTGCAGATTTTCAGCTTCCTGATTTTGACCTCCTACACCAAGGGCTTTATAACAGGTTTCAGGAAGAGAAGAAACACTCCCTCACTGAATGCAGTGTTCCACAGTGCAAGATGATCCTGACCGTGGAAACACAAAAACGTGAAGCAAAGAGTGTGTCTTAGAATTGAAGGATAAGGGGGCTGGGTGTGGTGGCTCACACCTGTAATCCCACCACTTTGGGAGTCCGAGGCGGGTGGATCATGAGGTCAGGAGTTCAAGATCAGCCTGGTCATCATAGTGAACCCCCCGTCTCTACTAAAAATGCAAAAATTAGCCAGGTGTGGTGGCACGTACCTGTAATCCCAGCTACTCAGGAGGCTGAGGCAGGAGAATTACTTGAACCCGGGAGGCAGAGGTTGCAGTGAGCTGAGACCCCCATTGCACTCTAGCCTGAGTGACAGAGTGAGACTCTGTCTAAAAAAAAAAAATTGAAGGATAGGGACTTAGTGGGAGCCCAGCGTGGCATTTTGAGGCTGGGGATGCTGGAGGGTGCGGCTGCTGGTCTCATGCCCACAGTCGTGGGGCAGAGGTTGGAGGTGTGGGAGGGAACTGCAGGGCCTGTGACATGACTGAGGGGCTATGCTCAGTGATCAGGGCCTAGAAAAGAATCGGTCCGTGGCAAATGATTAGTTTCTTTTTAAAAAAGCAACTTGTTTCTGTTTGAAAAGCTCTGAGTGCATCATGACACATGAGGTCGAATCCCCAGGACTTCACAGCGCTGCCCATCATCGCATGGCTCTTGGGTGGCAGGGGGCGCTGTTCCCATCTCACTGCAACCATGCTGGATGTCATGCTTTTTGGATGTCATGCTGGGGTGGTGGCTCCCCTCCTGCATGTCTGACTCGCTAATGTCTCTGATGCATGTACTTTGTCCCTCCTCCAGGGCATACCCGTTCTTACTGGGGCACCTTCCTGCACCCCTGAGCTGCTTGCCTCATCTTCCTCCGCTTTCTCAGCACAGGCCTGATGAGCAGCCAGCCCCCTGCACAGGCTATGCAGGAAGAAGCCTGCAGTCCTTTCTCCCTCCCCAGAAATATGTAGTTCCCTTATCATGTTGTTTCCCCCACTAGCCAGGGCACTAGCAGCTGCTGTGTTAGAGCATTCATAGGAAATAAAAGGGCAGCCCTTGATAGCTGATGTCATGCTTTTTGGACTGACTCCTTCCTTCTTTCCTCCCTCCCTCTTAAACCTTCTTCATGGAGACCCGTCACCTACTGTGTGGATGGAGAGAGTGAAAATGGAGAGTCTTGGTCGGGCGCGGTGGCTCACGCCTGTAATCCCAGCACTTCGGGAGGCCGAGGTGGGTGGATCACGAAGTCAGGAGTTCATGACTAGCTTGGCCAAGATGGTGAAACCTTGTCTCCACTAAAAATATAAAAATTAGCTGGGTGTGGTGGCAGGCACCTGTATTTCCAACTACTCAAGAGGCTGAGGCAGAGAACTGCTTGAACCCAGGAGGCAGAGGTTTCAGTGAGTCGAGATTGTGCCACCGTACTCCAGCCTGGGTGACAGAGTGAGACTCCATCTCAAAAAAAAAAAAAAAAAGGAAAAAAAATGGAGAGTCCCATCTTCCACAGGACTTTTCGTCTCGGGAGACGCAGTCATTGATCAGATGGTCACCCGTCTGTTTTATTATAAACTGTGATAAGTCTGTGAGGTTAAGATACAGGGGGCCAGGAGAGCAGAAGTCAGAGAAACCTGACTGCATGTGTACCCACGTGTGTGTGTGTGCGTGTGAGGAGGTAGCGAGAGGGTCAAGGGTGTGTTTGCTGCAGTGCTGTTTGAGCTAAGAGCTAGAGGATGAGCAGGAGCTGGGTAGACAAAGTTCTTTGATAGAACTGCGTTCTGAAAGTTATGTGAGAGATTTTGCCAGTGGGTGGTAAATTATTAATTACAAGACATAAAGTGGCATTTGGATTAGCCTGAGTAAGTGAGGGGTTATGTCACACTGGAATGTGAGGCAGGAAATAAAACTGCAGCTGGGCATGGGCCTGGGTGGGCCGGAACCGAGGTCTCTTGGCCCATACCCCCTGCCCCGCTCTGTGTCTTTTTCTCTGTCTTCCTCTTTCTCTAGCCCCTCCCTCTCCCTACCGCCCCAACTCTTCATCAGTGTATGTCTGGAGCTGGGCCTAGAATCCCAGTTTCCATGTCCCGGTCTTTCCATAGATTTTACACAGGTCACTCAGGAAGTGTGTAGCTCTGAGAAACCACAGGTAAAAAATGGCCAGTGAAGTAGAGTTTTGCATTTGTTGAACCTTGGGCGGTTGCTGTGCTAGTTTTTTTTTTTTTTGAGACTGAGTCTCGCTGTGTCACTCAGGTTAGAGTGCAGTGATGTGATCGGAGCTCCCTGCAACCTCCGCCTTCCGGGTTCAAGTGATTCTCTTGCTTCAGCCTCCCGAGTAGCTGGGATTCTGGGCGTGTGCGATCACGCCCGGCTAATTTTTGTATTTTTAGTAGAGAGAGGGTTTCACCATGTTGGCCAGGCTGATCTCAAACTCCTGACCTCAAGCAATCCACCTCCCTCGGCCTCCCAAAGTATTGGGATTATAGACATGAGACACTGCATCCGGCCTCTGGACTCCACTTCAGTAATGACTTTTGGGGGGTAAAATGCATTACACAAATTCATCATCTCACCTAATCCCCACAAAAGACCTATAAGGTAGGTATTACGTAGTCTTATTTTCAAGTGATGAAACTAAGGCTCAAGGAGGTTGCATTTTCACCTGTTAATTCCAACAATGTGCAGCTGTCGGAATGCCGTAAAACCCCGTCCCAAGCCATGCTCTCCACTCTTCGCTGTGAGTAGGGAGCACTCAGTGAGTGTCCATGCCAGCCAACGTGTGTGAGCTCCCAGTCCTCACAATCTCCCACAGATAGGGAAAGTGGGGTTCAGAGAGGTACAGGCCCATCCAGAGGCACAATTTGGGGTCAGTTTGTAATTTGAATCTGGGAACATCTACTGCGAAAGTCCAAGCTTAAATGTAACCTTCGGTGTGTCTGCTTTTAGCAGTGCACCAAAACACATCACTTGCCTTCTAGATTGATCTGGATGTGCAGCTGACAAGCTCCTCTCATCCTTTCCAGGTTGCCCCTCTACCTGGCCTCACTCTTCATCAGCCTTGTTTTCCTGTTGGTGAATTTAACCTGTGCCGTGCTGGTGAAGACGGGAAATTGGGAGAGGAAGGTTATCGTCTCCGTGCGCGTGGCCATTAATGACACACTCTTCGTGCTGTGTGCCGTCTCTCTCTCCATCTGTCTCTACAAAATCTCTAAGATGTCCTTAGCCAACATTTACTTGGAGTCCAAGGTACTTGGAAATGTGGTCAAGATCCCTCCCATGAAACGTGTTCTCAAAATAGTTTCCTGGTTTGCAAAAGTACATTTTGATGAATTTTAGACTTGATTTTTGCCTTGACTTTCTCTGTTTTATCATCTCCCACACAGGGGCTACTCAAGGCTTTTAACAACAGAACTGCAGTTTTTAATAGGAGGGGTTAAATAATAGGTTGTTAAAATACCACTGAGCTCACCCCTATGGCACACAAGCTAACAAAGCACTCCTGGCGAAAAAAAAAAAATCTTGGATGTAGTTAATGACTGTTAACACAATAATCAAAAGTTTTTGTTTTTTGGTCATGTTAACTATCTGTTTTGAGTTTTGTTTGTTTGTTTGTTTGTTTTTTGAGACAGAGTTTTGCTCTTGTTGCCCAGGCTGGAGTGCAATGGCGCAACCTCAGCTCATGGCAACCTCTGCCTCTTGGGTTCAAGCGATTCTCCTGCCTCAGCCTCTTGAATAGCTGGGATTACAGGCATGCAGCACCACGCCGAGCTAATTTTGTATTTTTACTAGAGATGGGGTTTCTCCGTGTTGGTCATGTTGGTCTCAAACTCCAACCTCAGGTGATACGCCCACCTTGGCATCCCAAAGGGCTGGGATTACAGGCATGAGCCACTGCACGCGGCCTGAGTTTTAGTTTTTTGGTCATGTTAACTATCCGTTTTGAGCCAGGGTCTTTTAACTGTCTGGAAATCAATAGTTTCATAACGTGGGGGCACAGACCACTGATTTCCACGTAATTCCAAGCCCACAGTCACATGAGGGCTCCCATACTCCTGGCCTCAAGACCCTGGACAGAGCCGTCCAGAGCTCTGCCCCAGCCATTGTCCCTCTGAGATTGTTTACTTGCCTCCTTGAGCCAGAGGCCCTGGCCCGGGCTCACCTGGTGCCTGTAGAAGCCAAGAAGGTCCTCTTGGAGCTGAGCAGTGGCCACCAGAGATTTGGCAAACAAACCATCTGACTTTTCTGCTCGTTACGCTCTAGGCCTTGGGCAAATGGCACATATTTAACCCCAATGAAGGCATCTCCAAACCATGTCCCAGGGTCTGTATGAAGATAACTTGAAACTGTAGGAAGGAGTGTGGATGAGATGAGGTTTGGAGTGGGTTTCAGGGCCTCAGGATGAAGGACTCTGATGGAAGACCCAACGAGACCGCAGTGCCCCTGAGGTCCCAAAGGGCTTCCCAGACTCACACAAGTGGGGGCTGGGGAAGGGGCTGGTGTCTTGGACCTGGAGTGGCCCATACCTCTGCTTCCTCTTTTCCAGGGCTCCTCCGTGTGTCAAGTGACTGCCATCGGTGTCACCGTGATACTGCTTTACACCTCTCGGGCCTGCTACAACCTGTTCATCCTATCATTTTCTCAGAACAAGAGTGTCCATTCCTTTGATTACGACTGGTACAATGTATCAGACCAGGTCAGTGGGGGTGCTGAGGAGGTGTTACCTGACCAGGGACTACAGTTGGCCCTTGGTATCCTCAAGGCACTGGTTCTAGGACCCCAGAAAATACCAAAATCTGAATGCTCAAGTATAAAATGGTGTAGTATCTGCATATAATAACCTACACACATCCTTCTGTATGCTTTAATCTCTAGATGACTTACAATACCAAATACAACGCAAATATTGTGTAAACAGTTGTTATACTACATTGTTTGAAAATTTCTATTATTATTATTATTACTATTATTATTTGAGACGGAGTCTAGCTCTTTGCCCAGGCGGAGTGCAGTGGCGCGATCTTGGCTCACTGCAACCTCTGCCTCCCGGTTCAAGCGATTCTCCTGCCTCAGCCTCCAGAGTAGCTGGGATTACAGGTGCCCACTACCACACCTGGCTAATTTTTTGTATTTTTAGTGGAGACGGGGTTTCGCCACGTTGGTCAGGCTGGTCTTGTACTCCTGTCCTCAGGTGATCCACCTGCCTCAGTCTCCCAAAGTGCTGGAATTACAGACATGAGCCACCACACTGGCCAGTACTTAATTTTTTAAAAGTGCTTCCTTATAAATGTAAGACAGTATTATTAAAGGGTGACATTTGTAAAGATTAAGCAAATTGTATTCAGATTTCAGAAAATACACAGGACCATGAAGTTATGAGATTTTTTTTTTTTTTTGCCATAGTCATCCTCAGGGAGAAAATGTTTTTTCAATGGAGCATGTACACAGCATTTGAGAAAATCTAGACAAAAGTGACTGAGGATATTAAGGTTTAGTAAAAGCTCATGGCACTAGTCACAATATGATACTCTTTCTAAAAATACATTCTATAAATGTATAAGTCATAAAGCAAATGAACAAAGGTAGTGAAATGTCATCTGGCATCCATGCTCAAAAAAACTCAAAAAAATACATAAAACAATGAGCATGAACTACCATTCACTCATTTGACAAACAGCAGTTTGTTTTCTTATGTTGGGCAGTGTGCAAAGTGCCAGGGATACGAAACTGAACAGACTCATTCCCTGCTCTGTGGGAGCTTTATGGTCCACTAAGGAAAAGAGACACATGGATTAGCCATTAATAAAGAAATATAACTTCCCTACTAGAAATTTATTAGATTGATTTGCAAAGGTTCCTTAGCTTTTCCCGGAAAAGTACTGAATACCTAACCATCTGTAAGTCTGCTTCTAACATCTGAACGGTGCTCAAACCCTGAGCTGGATTTAGACAGTGGAAGAAAGAATAAAATGATTATGATAAGCTAAACCTGTGAGGACAAGGTAAAATTGTGTTACAATTAGAAAGGATTAAAACAGCAGCAGCAACACCACAAACACAGGATGGAGGAAGCTGGACAAGGCACTGTGAAGGGTGTGCACTATTTCGAGGAAATCAAATGTATGAAAATCTAAACTTTAAACAGTGATTAGAGACAATCATGATACACAAAGAATTTGATTTTGTATTGTAGTAAAATATATGTAACATTTGCTATTTGAGCCGTTTTTAAGTATACGGTTCAGCGGCATTAAGTACATTCAGGCTGTGCAGCCATCATCACCATCTCTAGAACTTTTTCATCTTCCTAAACTGAAACTCTGTATCCATTAAACAACAAAGATTTGGTTTTAACAAAATAGTTTCAGTTTTCCTTTTAATTAAGAATTTATGGGTGTTCTATGAAGGAGCAGCTGTTCTTTCTTTCTTTCCTTTCCTAATAAACTTGCTTTCACTTACAAACCAAAAAAAAATTTATAGGTGGGTGTGGTGGCCTGTAATCCAGCATTTTCGGAGGATCACTTGAGGCCAGTTGAGACCAGCCCTGGCAACATAGCAAGACCTCATCTCTACAAAAAATAAAAAATTAAAAAATTAGCCAGGCATGTTGGTGCAGACCGGTAGTCCTAGCTGCTTGGGAGGATCACTTGAGCCCGGGAGCTGAAGGCTACGGTTAGCTGTGATCACACCACTGTACTCCAGCCTGGATGACAAAGCAAGACCCTGTCTAAAAAAATATCTATATCTATATCTATATCTATATATAAAACAATGGATTTAAAATATGATGATTTTAAAAATTCTTCTATTTTTATGGGATATTTATGGTTACCTAGATCTGTGTGTTGCCACCAAAATAATCTAGGAGCAAGCAAAACAAATGACCACAGTTGTACATGTTTGTGCAGAATCAAAAAAGAACACATAATTGAGATGTCACATAGAGGAAGCATGGGAGTGATCTTTCTGAAAGTAGCGTAAGTCGTTTTGGTCACCATGCTTTGAGTATGATGTTACAGAGAAGGCAAAAGGCTTAAGTTTAGGTTATTGGGCCTTTTACGGTACATTCTTTTTTTGAAACAATGGCCTTTCTGATAGAGTTGCCCATACCCAACCGTGCACTTTCCTCCTGTACCTTCTGTCTGTTGTGAAGAGAGAACACTGCTCTATCAAGTCCTCTGGCCATCTCACTGGGCCTGACACCAAACGCCTTAGGCTCTGAGGACTGGTTTTCTAGACAAGCTAGCCTACAGCAGGCTTTAAAGGGTGAAAAACAGGATATGGTGTTTGTGAAGAAAAGTTTGAAATTTGACCTCTTTATCCTAGGGATGAGACTACGAGGGGATAATAGATGCTGATCTCAAGAATTTAGGAGGAGGCAACATAACCTTCTCACTATTCAATTGTTGAAGAAAATCAGCTTATTTAAGCGAGAGTGTTAATTTGGACTTAAGAGTTTTGGGGGCGTGAAGTAATAAAACGTCTGAGGTTAGAAGTTTCTGTCTTTGAATATTTTGAAGAAGAGAATCATTTATCCCATATGGTTTAAATAACCCTTATCTGAGGTCCAGACCATTCCTGTTATCTGATTCCAATTTGCATATTTTAGGGGAATGTACTATACTATATTTTAATACTTCAAGTAGACATTAACATAGTATATTCTATAGTACATTCTAAAATATAGGGGAATGAATTGTACTGTAGTATTAGAATTATTCTCTGTTCACATTAGAAAGAATCAATCACATTTCTTTTCTTTGCCCTTGGTCTA
Organism: Ateles fusciceps; assembly: GCA_036589455.1. Classification (NCBI taxonomy): domain Eukaryota; kingdom Metazoa; phylum Chordata; class Mammalia; order Primates; family Atelidae; genus Ateles; species Ateles fusciceps. The sequence goes on from JAZHEH010002229.1 coordinate 6,591,218, forward strand.
ATGACTGTCCCTCTCTCTTTCTAACAGGCAGATTTGAAGAATCAGCTGGGAGATGCTGGATACGTATTATTTGGAGTGGTGCTTTTTGTTTGGGAGCTCTTACCTACCACCTTAGTGGTTTATTTCTTCCGAGTTAGAAATCCTACAAAGGACCTTGTAAGTAAACCATTTTATATTTGTAAGAAAATATATCCTAATTCTGATCATGAGTCCTGCAATTAGAACTTTTTCTTCACTTTTCAGTAGAGAAGAGGGCCTCTTCCATTCTGTGGTGCTATGAAAAGTTTCCTTGACTATTTTATTGAGACATTCATTTCCCTTATCTTTTGAGGGAAAATGTTTTTCAGTTTAGTTTATTTTACAGAAGAAATGAAAGTATTATAAGTTGCATCTTAAGGCCTAGGGAAAGTGATTAACTCTTTTTTTTTTTTTTTTTAATTTTTTTGAGACAGAGTTTCACTCTTGTTGCCCAGGTTGGAGTGCAGTGGCGCGATCTTGGCTCACTGCAACCTCCACCTCTCAGATTCGAGCAATTCTCCTACCTCCACCTCCCAAGTAGCTGGGATTACAGGCATGTGCCACCATGCCCGGCTAATATTGTACTTTGAGTAGAGATGGGGTTTCACCATGTTGGTCAGGCTGGTCTCGAACTCAGGTGATCAGCCCACCTTGGCCTTCCAAAGTGCTGGGATTACAGGTGTGAGCCACTGCACCCAGCCTCTAGCTATTTCTCTTAATGCAACATTGCCTCACTAGTATTTGAGACTTGGACTTGCTGTGAACCAAATATATAAGCTTTTCTCATAGCAAAGGAAAACAGAATAGAGAAATAGAAAATAGAGAAGACTAATAGAAAATAGTATGCAGGAGGGTGACTAGGAAATGGGAGGATAGGGCAATAAGAAACATTATTGTAAAGAATGCTAAAGCTTCTTCCCTAGTTTGGTCCTGTTTCTGTACAACCAACTTTATATAAATGTCTTTATGGGGACAGGACAGAAAATGCAAAACCGGGTTGAGTGAGAAAGCACCTGGGAGCCTGGTTCCGTAAATTATTCCAACCACACAAACTAGTGGTAGCTTTTTGACTTACTGATCTATGAAACCCATAGAAAAACACAGTGAGTGGATTTGGGGCAATGTGAGCAGTGTGGGTGGTGAGGAAAGCATAGATGAGTAACGTCCTCCCACAATTCACAGCTCTTATTTCATACCCCTATGACTGACCTGTTGTTTGATCCTGTTTTTGGAAGCTGGAGACAGAGCCAGGCTTCAAACCAAGCAGTCTGGTTCCAGGGTCCATGTTTTTGTTTGTTTGTTTGTTTTGAGATGAAGTCTCACTATTGCCCACGCTGGAGTGCAGTGGCGCAATCTTGGCTCACTGCAACCTCCGCCCCCAGATTCAAACAATTCTCCTCCCTCAGCCTCCTAAGTAGCTGGAACTACAGGTGTGTGCCACCAGGCCCAGCTAATTGTATTTTTAGTAGAGACAGGGTTTTACTATGTTGGCCAGGCTGGTCTCAAACTCCTGACCTTGTGATCCGCCCACCTCGGCCTCCCAAAGTGCAGGGATTACAGGCGTGAGCTACTGTGCCCGGCAGAGTCCATGGTTGTAATCTCTATGCTACACTGTAGCTTTCTCTGGCATCGTAGGTTTTGAGAAGAAATTATATTCTTAATATATATGACCTAATAGTCCTATCTATAACTTCTGTAATTACATAGGAAAAAAGTCTAATATTCTTTTGGGGGAAAATCTGTAACTTAACTCATATCCATCAACTTTAAAGGAATACACTGCAGATGGGTCATTTCTTTAATATGTCATCTGCCATTTGTATCCATAATTCATTTGGTACAAACAGGTCTCTAAAGTTGGCATCATTATAGCCAAACTTCAGAGCCTCGGTAATGGGATACTCAGAGTGTAGCTCTTTACCATCTGTATCAGAATCCCTGGGGTGCTTGCTGTAAAGATTCTTAGTTCATGTTGGAGATCCAGACCAGAATCTCTGGGGTAGGTTCTGGGAATATACATTTGTAATAAGCAATCCAAGTGCTCTGAATGCACTGTAAAATTTGAGAATCTCTGTCTTTATCCTTTTCTGAGACTGGGTCTTTCTGTGTCACCCAGGCTGGAGTGCAGTGGCATAATCACAGCTTACCGCAGTCTTGACCTCCTGGGCTCAAGCAATTCTCTGCCTCAGTCTTGCATGTAGCTGCAATTGCTTGTGTGAGCCATGTTGCCCAGGCTGGTCTCAAACTCCTGGCTGTGTTTTTCTTTTTAAAACAGCTTTATTGAGATGTAACTCACTTACCATATAATTTACTCATTTCATGTGTATATTTCAGTGGTTTGGGGGATATTCACATATGTGCAACCATCATCACAGCCAATTTTAGAACACTTTCATTGCCTCAAAAGGAAACCCCATACTATCATCTGTCATTTCCCATTTCCTTTCTGTCCGTGCCCTACCCCTGGGCATAAGCCACTATAATCTCTCGTATCTATGGATTTCCCTAATCTTGACTTTCATATGAATGGAATCATATAGCATCTGGGTTTTTGTGACTGACTTCTTTCACTTAGCAGAAAGTTTTCAAGATTAATCCATGTTGTAACATGTATTTGTACTTCATTCTTTTTATCGCCAAATAAATATTTCATTGTATGGGCAGACTACATTTTGCTTACCCATTCATCCACTGATGGACATCAATGGATTTAAGGGATTTTAAGTTTTCCTTAAATGTGTCCTTTTTATAATTTCATTTCAAGCTGCTTTTTTTTTTTTTTTTGATATGGAGTCCCCGGCTCTGTTGCCCAGGCTGGAGTGCAGTGGAGTGTTCTCGGCTCACTGCAACCTCTGCCTCCTGGATTCAAGTGATTCTCCTGTCTCAGCCTCCTGAGTAGCTGGGATTACAAGTGCCTGCCGCCACACCTGGCTAATTTTTGTATTTTTAGTAGAGATGGGGTTTCACTATGTTGGCCAGGCTGGTCTTGAACTCCTGACCTCAGGTGGTCTGCCCACCTCAGCCTTCCAAAGTGTTGGGATTGCAGGCGTGAGCCACTGCGCCGGGCCTATTATTTCAAGCTTCTTGACGACCCACATCAAGAAGCTTGAAATGATAAAAAGACACATTTAAGGAAACCATTTGTGGAAATGAGTGGACATTTGGGTCGTTTCCACCATTTGGCTATTACAAATAATGCTGTTGTAAACATTTGTGTACAAGTTTCTACGTGAACATGTTTTCATTTCTCTTGGGTATATTCCTAGGAGTGGAATTGCTGGGTCATACGGTAATTCTGAGTGCCACTTTCTGAAAAACCGACAGACTGTTTTCCAGAGGCAGCACCGTATTACATTCTCACCAGCAGTGTATGAAGGTTCCGATTCTTCCACATCCTCCTAGCACTTGTTATCTGACTTTCTGATTCTAGATCTCCTAATGAGTATTACATGCTATCTCCTTTTGGCTTCTGACGTGGATTTCTCTGATGACTAAGTTTGTGGAGGATCTTTTTTCTGTGCTTATTGGTCACTTGTATACCTTCTTTGGAGAAATGTCTATTCACATCTTTTGTCCATTTAAACTGGGTAGTCTTTTTATTGAGTTGTAAGAGTTCTTTACTTATTTTAGATATACTCAAAGTCCCTTGTCAGATATATGATCTGCACATATTTTCTCTCAATCTGTGGCTGCCTTTTACTTTCTTGATGGTATCCTTTGAAGCACAAAAGCTTTTAATTTTGATGACGTCCACTGCATTTATCTTTTGTTGCTGTTTTGGTGTCTTGCCCAAGAACCCTTTGCCACATCCTATACTGATGGTCCCTGATTTACTGCAGTTCAATGTACAATTTTTCAACTTTACAGATGGTGTGAAAGCAGGACACATTCAGTAGAAACCATACTTGAAATTTTGAGTTTTTAAATCTTTTCCTGGGCTAACAATATATGGGGTATGATAATCTCTCAAGATGTATAGGGCAGCGAGGCACAGCTCTCAGTCAGCCATGTGATCATAAACAACCAGTACTCTACGGTGTGTATTTCTGATTTATTTTCAACTTACAATGAGTTTATCAAAATGTAACCTCATCATACGTTGAGAAGCATCTATTTGCCCCTGAAAACTTGCCCCTACATTTTCTTCTAAGAGTTTTGTAGTTTTTGCTCTTACATTGAGGTCTTTAATCCATCTTATTTTTTTTGTATATGGTGTGAGATAAAGATCCAAGTTCATTCTTTTGCACCTGTCTCATAGGTATTCCTAAACTGTTAAAAATAGTAAATTTTAAGGCAGCCTACCTTGTGTTAGTGCCGCTTTGCTCCTTATGCTTGGCTTAGTCTTAGCAAAGCAGGAATTCACATATAGATAGCCATCGTGTGGCTACTTCATTCATGTTCTGTTAACTTTTAAATAGGTCACTGATAAGTACAAGGATGTCAAACCATATGCCTGATTTGGTGTGCCATATAATCTAGTTCTGATCTTATTTAAAATCTTTCCTGACAAAGACGACTTTACTTGTTGGAAGTTGCTGGCAGAAAAGGTTTTTCAAACCCTAACAGTCATCCCAGGGCAGCTATGATCTTGAAAACTGGTGATGACCTCTAGGGTGTACCTGAGACCAGTCATTGGAGATTTTTTGAGGGGTAACTCAGTCTGGAGGCAGAAACAGGATGAAATGGTTGTAGAGGCAGGAGATGGAAATGGGATGGATGAGAAATCTTCCAAAATGATTTCACCATTGTTATGAATGCCCACATGATTATACAGGTTTATTTTCAAATTGAACTATCTAATTTAGTCTGGCTAATTTGGGCATCACCTAGCTTTAAAAATTTTTTTTGTGGGCACATAAAGGGGTATATATTTATGGGGTACATGAGATGTTTTGATACAGGCATGCAATGTGAAATAATCACATCATGGAGAATGGTGTCTCCATCCCAAGCATTTCTCTTTTGTGTTACAAACAATCCAATCACACTCTTTGAGTTATTTAAAAATGTACAATTATTGACTATAGTCACTCTGTCGTTAGTGCTATCAAATAGGAAGTCTTGTTTATTCATTTTTTTTTTTAACTCATTAACCATCCCGCCCCTCCTCCACTGCCCTTCCCAGCCTCTGGCAATCATCCTTCTACTCTCTATGTCCATGAGTTCAATTGTTTGATTTTAGATCCCACAAATAAGTGAGAACGTGATGTTTGTCTTTGTCTCTTATTTCACCTAACATAATCATCTCCAGTTCATCCATGTTGTTCCAAATGACTAGACAGCATTCTTTTTTATGGCTGAATAGTATTCCATTCTGTATATGTTCCACATTTTCTTTATCCATTCATCTGCTGATGAACACTTAGGTTGCTTCCAAAGCTTAGCTATTTTGAACAGTGCTGCAACAAACAGGAGTGCTGATTTCCCTTGTTTAGGGTAGATACTGGCAGTGGAATTGCTGAATCATGTGGTAGCTCAATTTTTAGTTTGAGGAGCCTCCAAATTGTTCTCCATGGTTGTTGTACTAATTTACATTTCCACCAACAGGGTTCGAGGGTTCCCTCTTCTCCACATCCTTGCCAGCTTTTGTTACTGCCTTTTAGATATAAGCCATTTTAACTGGGGTGAGGTAATATCTCACTGTAGTTTTGACTTGCATTTCTCTGATGATCATTGATGTTGAACGCTTTTTCATATGCCCGTTTGCCATTTGTATGTCTTTTGAGAAATATCTGTTCAAATTTTTGCCTGTTTGCCATTTGTATGTGTTTTGAGAAATGTCTGTTCAAATCTTTTGCCCATTTTTTCTTTGGATTGCTAAACCTTTTCCTATAGAGTTGTTTGAGCTCCTTATATATTCTGGTTATTAATCCCTTGTCAGATGGGTAGTTTGCACATATTTTCTCTCATTCCATGGGTTGTCTCAACTTTGTTGTTTCTTTTACTGTGCAAAAGCTTTTAACTTGATGTGATCCTTTTTTCCCGTTTTGCTTTGGTTGTCTATGCTTGTAGGGTATTGCTCAATATTTTTAAAAATATTTTTTATTTTTGAGATGGAGTCTTGCTCTGTCACCCAAGCTGGAGTGCAATGGCATGATCTTAGCTCCCTGCAATCTCTGCTTTGTGGGTTTTAAGCAATTCTTCTGCCTCAGCCTCCTGAGTAGCTGGGACTACAGGCATAAGCCACCACACCCAAATAATTTTTGTATTTTTAGTAGAGATGATGTTTTACTGTGTTGGTCAGGCTGGTCTCGAACTCCTGACCTCAAGTGATCTCCTGCCTCCGTCTCCCCAAGTGCTAGGATTACAGGTGTGAGCCACTATGCCTAGCCAAGAGTTTTTTTTTTTTTTTAATATTAATTTCAAAAGTTTTGGGGGAACAGGTAGTGTTTGGTTGCATGGAAAAGTTGTTTAGTAGTGACTGCTTGAGATTTAGGTGCACCCATCACCTGGACATTGTACACTGTACCCAGTGTGTAGCCTTTTACCCCTCGCCCCCCTCCACCCTTCCGCCAGGTCCGCAAGTCCATTATATGACTCTTACCATCCCTTTGCGTCCTCATAGCTCAGCTCCCGCTTCTAAGTGAAAACATCTGATGTTTGGTTTTCCAGCCTGAGTGTTATTTCACTTAGAATAATGGTCGCCAGCTCCATTAAGGTTGCTGTCAATGCTATTTCATTCCTTTTTATGGCTGAGTAGTATTCTATGGTATATATATACCACATTTTCTTTATCCACTAGTTGGTTGATGGGCATTTAGGCTGGGTCTATATTTTTGGAATTGTTAATTGTGCTGCTATAAACATGCCTGTGCAAGTGTCTCTTTCATATAATGACTCCTTTATCTCTGGGTAGATACCCAGTAGTGGGATTGCTGGATCAAATGGTAGTTCTACTTTCAGTTCTTTAAGGAATCTCCGTACTGTTTTCCAGTTACATTCCCACCAGCAGTATAAAAGTGTTCCTTTTTTACTACATCCATGCCAGCATCTGTTATTTTTTTATTTTGGAACTGTGGTCATTCTTGCAGGAGTAAGGTGGTATCTCACTGTGGTTTTGTTTTGCATTCCCCTGATAATTAGCGCTGTTGAGCACTTTTTCATATGTTTTTTGGCCATTTGGATATCTTCTTTTGAGAATTCTCTATTTATGTCCTTAGTCCACTTTTTGATGGGATTATTTGATTTTTTCTTGCTGATATGTTTGAGTTCCTTGTAGATTCTGGATATTAGTCCTTTGTTGGATACATAGTCTGAGAATATTTTCTCCTACTCTATGATTTGTCTGTTTGCTGATTATTTCCTTTGCTGTACAGAAGACTTTTTGTTTAATTAGGTCCCATCTATTTATCTTTGTTTTTGTTGCATTCTTTTGAATTCTTGGTCAGGAACTCTTTGCCTAAGATAATGTCTAGAAGAGTTTTTCTGATGTTATCTTCTAGAATTTTTATGGTTTCAGGAGTTACATTTCAGTCTTTGATCCATCTTGAGTTGATTTTTCTATCAGGTGACAGATGAGGATCCAGCTTCATTCTTCTACATGTGGCTTGCCAGTTATCCCAGCACCATTTGTTGAATAGGGTGTCCTTTCCCCACTTTGTTTTTATTTGCATTGTTGAAGATCAGTTGGCTCTCAATATTTGGCTTTATTTCTAGGTTCTCTATTCTGTTCCATTAGTCTGTCTATTCTCAGGCTGGAGTGCAGTGGTGCAATCTGGTCCCATTGCAATCTCTACCTCCTTGGTTGCAGTAATTCTCCTGCCTAAGCCTCCTGAGTAGCTGGGATTACAGACACCCACCACCATGCCCAGCTAATTTTTGTATTTTTAGTAGAGATGGGGTTTCACTGTTGGCCAGGCTGACCCGAACTTCTGACCTCATGTGATCTGCCTGCCTCAGCTTCCCAAAGTGCTGGGATTACAGGTGTGAGCCACCATGCCCAGCCCTACCTGCCTCTTATAGTTACCATGCTGTTTTGGTAGCTATAGCCTTGTAGTGTAGTTGAAAGCTGGGTAATGCGATACCTCAGATTTGTTCTTTTTGCTTAGTCTTACTTTGACTATGCGGGGTCTTTTTGGTTCCATATAAATTTTAGGATTGTTTTTTCTATTTCTGTGAAGAATGATGACTTTTTGAGACAGAGTCTTGCTCTGTTGCCCAGGCTGGAGTGCAGTGGTGCGATACTGGCTCACTGCAACCTCTGCCTACCAGGTTCAAGCAATTCTCATGCCTCAGCCTTCCAGGTAGCTGGGATTACAGGCATGCACCACCACACCTGGCTAACTTTTGTATTTTTTTAGAGACAGGGTTTCACCATGTTGTCCAGGCTGGTCTCAAACTCTTGACCTCAAGTGATCTGCCTGCCTGGCCTCCCAAAGTGCTGGGATTATAAGGATGAGCCACTACATCCAGCCTGGTGATGCCATCTTGATGGGAATTGCATTGAATTTGTAGATTGCTTTTGGCAGTATAGTCACTTTCACAGTATTGATTCTATCCATCTATGAGCATGGGGGATGTGTTTCTATTTGTTTGTGTCATCTGTGATTTCTTTTAGCAAGGTTTTGTAGTTTTCCTTGGAGAGATCTTTCACCTCCTTGGTTAGGTATATTCCTAAGTATTTTATTTTGTTTTTGCAGCTGTTGTAAAAGGGGTTGAGTTCCTTATTTGATTCTCAGCATGCTCATTGTTGGCGATGATTTCTAGGAGCTTTTAGGATAAGTCTTTAGGGTTTTCTCCGTATACAATCGTATCAGTGAACAGTGACAGTCTGACTTAACTCTTTACTGCTCTGGATGCCCTCTCTTCTTTCTGTTGTCTGATTGCTCTGGCTAAGGACTTCCAGAATTGTGTTAAATAAAAGGGGTGAAAGAGGGCATCCTTGTCTTGTTCCAGTTCTCAGGTGGAATACTTTCAACTTTTCCCCATTCAGTATAATGTTGGCTGTGGGTTTGTCATAGATGGCTTTTATTACCTTGATGTATGTCCCTTCTATGCCAACCTTGCTGAAGGTTTTAATCTTAAAGAGATGCTGGATTTTTTCAAATGCTTTTCCTGCATCCATTGAGATAATCATATGATTTTCATTTTTAATTGTTTAATGTGATATATCCCAGTTATTAACTCATGTATGTTAAACTATCCCTGTACCCCTGGTGTGAAAACTGCTTGATCACGGTGGATTATCTTTTTGATATGCTGTTGGATTCAGTTAGGTATTCATAGCATTTTGTTGAGGATCTTTACATCTATGTTCATCAGGGATTGGTCTGTAGTTTTCTTGTGTTCTTTTCTGGTTTTGGTATTAGGGTGATACTGGTTTCACAGAATGATTTAGGGAGGATTCCCTCTTTATCTTTTGGAACAGTTTCAGTAAGATTGATACCAATTCTTCTTTGAATATCTGATAGAATTTAGTTGTGAATCCACGTGATCGTGGACTTTTTGTTGGCAGTTTTTTATTGCTGTTTCAATCTCGCTAGTTGTTATTGGTCTGTTTAGTTTCTATTTCTTCCTGATTTCATCTAGGATGGTTGTATATTTTGATTTTCTAGTTTGTGTAAAAGTGTTCATAGTAACATTATCTTTTGTATTTTTGTGGTATCGGTTGTAATATCTCCCATTTTGTTGCTAATTGAGCTTATTTGGATCTCTCTCTTTCTTGGTTAATCTAATGATCTATCAATTTTGTTTCTCTTTACAAAGAACCAGCTTTTGTTTATCTTTCGTATTGCCTTTTTGTTTCAATTTCATTTAGTTCTGCTCTGATCTTTGGGTTTGGTTTGTTCTTGTTTTAGTTCCTGGCGGTGTGACCTTAGATTTTCTATTTGTGCTCTTTCACACTTTTTTGAGGTAGGCATTTAACGCTGTGAACTTCCCTCTAGCCCCACTTCTGCTGTGTCCCAGAGGTTCTGGTAAGTTGTGTCATTTTATCATTCAGTTCTAAGAATTTAATTTCCATCTTGATTTCATTGTTGACCCAAAGATCACTCAGGAACAGACTATTTAATTTTCATGCATTTATATAATTTTGAGGGTTCCTTTTGGAGTTAATCTCTAATTTTATTCCACTGTGATCTGAGAGAGTAGTTGATATCTCAATTTTCTTAAATTTATTTAGACTCATTTTATGGCCTATCATATGGTCTATCTTGGAGAATGTTCTATGTGCTGATTAAAAGAATATATGTTCTGCAGTTGTTGGATAGATTGTTCTCTAAGTATCTGTTGAGTCCATTTGTTCTGTGGTATAGTTTAAGTCCATTGTTTCTTTGTTGACTTTCTGTCTTGATGGCCTGTCCAGTGCTGTCAGTGGAAAAGTGAAGTCCCCCACTACTATTGCGTTGCTGTCTATCTCATTTCTTCATGTCTAATAATAGTTTAATGATAGTTTATAAATTTGGGAACTCCCATATTGGTGCATATGTATTTAGGACTGTGATATTTTCCTGTTGGACTGATCCTTTCATTATTATATAATGTCTTTTTTTAAACTGTTGTTGCTTTAAAGTCTATTTTGTCTGATATAAGAATAGATACTCCTGCTTACTTTTTGTTTCCATTTTCATGGAATATCTTTTTCCACCCCTTTACCTTAAGTTTATGTGAGTCCTTATGCATTAGTTGAGTCTCTTGAAGGTAGCAGATACTTGATTGGTAAATTTTTACCTATGCTGCCATTCTGTATCTTTTAAGTGGAGCATTTAGGCCATTTACACTCAACATCAGTATTGAGATGTGAGACTGTTTTATTCATCATGCCAGTTGCCTGAATACCTTGTGTTTTTTTCACTGTTTTATAGGCCCTGTGAAATTTATGCTTTAAGGAGGTTCCATTTTGGTGTATTTTGGGGTTTTGTTTCAAGATTTAGAACTCCTTTTTGCATTTCTTGTAGTGCTGGCTTGGTCGTGGCAAATTCTAGCATTTGGTTGTCTGAAGAGTTTTTACATTTTTCTTCATTTACAAAGCTTAGTTTTGCTGGATACAAAATTAGTGACTGACAATTATTTTGTTTGAAGAGGCTAAAAATAGGACCCCAGTCCTTTCTGGCTTGTAGGGTTTCTGCTGAGAAATCTGCTGTTAATCTGATAGGTTTTCCTTTATAGGTTACCTGATGCTTTTGCCTCACAGCTCTTAAGGTTCTTTCCTTGTCTTGACTATAGATAACCTGATAACTCTGTGCCTGATCATCTTTTTGCAATGATATTTACCCAGGTCTTCTTTGAGCTTCTTGTATTTGGATGTCTGGATCTCTAGTAAGACCAGGGAAGTTTTTATTCCCTCAAATATATTTCCCAAATTTTTAGATTCTCTTATTCCTCTGGAACACCAGTTGTTCTTAGGTTTGGCCATTTAACATAATCCAAAATTTCTTGGAAGCTCTGTTCATTTTTAAAATTATTTTTTGTCTTTGTTGATTGAGTAACTTCAAAAGCCTTGTCTTCAAGTTCTGAAGTCCTTTCTTTTCTACTTGATTCTAGTGTTGAAACTTTTCAGGGAATTTTGTATCCTCCAAGTGTGTCTTTCTTTTCCAGAAGTTGTGATTGTTTTTTCTTTGATACCTATTTCTCTGGAGACATTTTCATCCATATCCTGTATTTTTTTTTTTTCATTTAAATTGGTTTTCACCTTTCTCTAGTATCTCCTTGAGTACCTTAATAATCCGCCTTCTGAATGATTTATCTGGCAATTCAGATATTTCTTCTTGGTTTGAATCCATTGCTGGAGAGCTATAGTGGGCCTTGGGCGGGGGTGTTATATAATCTTGTTTTGTCATATTACCGGAACTGCTTTTTCTGATTCCTGATTCCTTCTCATTTGGGTAGATTATTTTACTGGAAAAATCTGGAACTCAAGGGCTGCTGCTCAGATTGTTTTGTCCCACAGAGGGATCCCTGGATCCCTTGATGTGGGGCATTTCCCCTTCCCCTAGTGATGGGGCTTCCTGTGAGCCAGAGTGCAGTGATTGTTATTGCTCTTCTGAGTCTAGTTACCCAGCAGAGCTACCAGACTTTGGACTGGTGCTGGGAAGTGTCTGTAAAGAATCCTGTGATGCAATCCAACTTCAGGACTCCCAGCTGTAGATACCAGCATCTGCTCTGCTGGAGATGGCAGGGGAGTAAAGTAGACTCTGAGATTTCTTGGTTGTGTTTAGTGTGCTAGCTTTCTTAAATGCTGGTTATGCTAGCAATGAAGTTGTCACATGGACACACTCAGGACCACTGTTTAGCCAGGATGTTGCAGGCAGTAGAATTAGCTGTTGTTTTCTTCTTCCTTGGAGCAGGGGATCTGTCATGAATTGCTATAATGTCCTGAGTTGGTTGGCCTCCAAACAGCAGGTGGCACTTTCAAGAGAGCACCAGAGGTTTTCTCCTGTCTCACAGAATTTGCAGTGGCCTGCTGCGTCTTTCAAAGTATCTGTGAGTTCTTTCAGTTTTCCTGGTATGCTCCTGTGGCGGTTCCTGGAGCAAAAGTCCATAGTGTGACTGTCCACATGCTGTTCTGGCTATTCGTGTGGGAGCTGAATGTAAGCCCTGTCTCCTATCCACCGTCTTCCCATCGAAGTATTTATATGTAAATAGAAGAAATAGGTGAACAGAATCTAGATCCAGATGAAAATCTGGGATCCATTCCCTGCCTGTTGCACTTTCACTTCAGAAAACAAATTCTCTGCTCTTTAGCCCCAAACCTCTGCTATAATGGCAGTGCCCATAGGGACACTCTCAGGAAATTTTTGCCCAGACCCATGTCGTTTCATAGTTTGAGGTCTTAGGTTTAAGTCTTTAATCCATTTTGATTATTTGATTTTTATATCTGGTGAGAGATAGGGGGGTCTAGTTTCATTCTTCTGCATGTGGATATCTAGTTTCTCCAGCACAATTTATTGAAGACACTGTCTTTTCCCCAGTGTATGTTCTCGGCAATTTGTTGAAAATGAGTTCACTGTAGGTGTGTGGATTTGTTTCTGGATTCTCTGTTCCAGAATAGATAATCCATTGGTTTATGTTCCATTGGTCTATGTGTCTGTTTCTATACCAGTACTGTGCCAGTTTAGTTACTGTAACTGTGTAGTGTAATTTGAAGTCAGGTCATGTTGATTCTTCCAGTTTTGTTCTTTTTGCTTAAAATAGCTTTGGCTATTCTGGGTCTTTTGTGATTCTATATAGATTTTAGGATTTTTTTCTATTTCTGTGAAGACTATCATTGGTATTTTGATAGGGAGACTTTAACAATATTGATTCTTCCAGTCCATAAACATCTTCAGTTTCTTTCATCAATGTTTAATAGTTTTCATTATAGAGATCTTTCACTTATTTGGTTAACTCCTAGGTATTTATTCGTGGCTATTATAAGTGGAATTACTTTGTTTCTTTTTCAGATTGTTCACTGTTGGCATATAGAAATGCTACTGATTTTTTTGTATGTTGATCTTGTTTCCTGCAACTTTAATGAAATTAGTTCTCATACTTTTTTTGTGGAGTCATTAGGTTTTTCCAAATATCTCATCTGCAAACAAGGATAATTTAACTTCTTCTATTCCAATTTGGATGCCCTTTGTTTCTCTTGTCTGACTACCCTAGCTAGGACTTCCAGTACTGTGTTGAATAACAGTGGTGACTCTGGGTATCCTTGTCATGTTCCAGATCTTAGAGGAAAGGTGCTTTGTTTTCCCCTATTCAGTATGATACTAGCTGTGGGTCTGTTATACATGGCTTTTATTATGTTGAGGTATGTTTCTTCTAGCCCCAGTTTGAGGGTTTTTATCATGAAGGAACACTGAATTTTACCAAGTGTTTTTTTTTTTTTTAGCATCAACTAAAATTATCATATGGCTTTTATCCTTCATTCTGTTGATGTGATGTATCACATTTATTTGTTGATGGCGAGCCATCCTTCTATCGCAGGGATAAATCCTACTGGGTCATGATGAATAGTCTTTCCAATGTATTGCTGAATTTGGTTTGCTAGTATTTTGTTGAGGATTTTTGCATCAATATTTATCAGAGATATTAGCCTATAGTTTTTTGTTTGTTTGATGCATCTTTGGTTTTAGTATCAGGGTAATACCTCCTTCAAGAGTTTAGTAGTATTCCCTCCTCTTCTATTTTTTTTTGGAATAGTTTGAGTAGGACTGATACTACTTTTTCTTTAAATGTTTGGTAGAATTCTGCAGTGAAGCCATGGGGTCCCAGGCTTTTCTTTACTGGGAGGCTTTTATTATAGCTTTGATCTCTTGCCTTTTTCCTCCTTGTTACTAACATTGAAAGTCTTTAGAAAACGTTAGAGAGCTCTGAAAAGAACCCTTGTTTTAGGGACAGAAGAACTGAAGAAAAGCTGGGAGAAAACATTGCTTTCTCAGTGGATCAGGGAGCAGAAAAATCCTTGTCAGAATAAAAGATTTTTGGTCTGTTCAAGGTTTTAGACTTCTGGCTTAATCTTGGTAGGCTGTATGTGTCTAGTAATTTGCCCGTTTCTTCTAGATTTTACAATTTGTTGGCATATAGTTGCTCATCATCTAGCTTTTCAATAAGGGATTAAAACAATGATGACTCATTGTTGCAAGACTGATAGAAGATTTTGCCCATACTGATAAAAGGCAAGGCTAATCCCTCTTAAACTAAGAGTAACTGAAGTGAGTATTCCAGCTGAACAGATATAGCCTACATTCAAATAAATAGAACATCTTTAATCTCCTGCAAAAAAGAGATCTTATTTTTGTGTAGTGCAAGGCAAAACGTCTGTATGCTGAATGATTATCTGTCTTTCTAGACCAACCCTGGAATGGTCCCCAGCCATGGATTCAGTCCCAGATCTTATTTCTTTGACAACCCTCGAAGATATGACAGTGATGATGACCTTGCCTGGAACATTGCTCCTCAGGGACTTCAGGGAGGGTAAGACCCTACTTCATGTTAGACAAGCCTCATTAGGAGGGAAGGGTTACACTAACTAGATTCAAGCTAAAAGAAAATTCCTCCATTACAACTGTGCAGCTGGAGGTGGTATAGGACTGGTAGATCATTTTACATATGTGAAACATTCAGGAATGAGAAAGGACATCAGATTTTTTTAAAGCCCCATAGCATTATTGTATACAGTAGTGTTTCCCAAACAATATTCCCTGAAACACTTTTCTTAATAGCTATGCCATGCAAAGGGAAATGATGGCTTAACTTTTTTTTTTTTTTTTTTTTTTGAGATAGAGTCTCGCTCTGTTGCCCAGGCTGGAGTGCAGTGGCACGATCTCGGCTCACTGCAGCCTCCCCATCCTGGATTCAAGGGATTCTTGTGCCTCAGGCTCCCGAGTAGCTGGGATTACAGGTGTGCACCAACACACCCAGCTAATTTTTGTGTTTTCTGTTGAGGCGGGGTTTCACCATGTTGGCCAGGCTGGATTGAACTCCTGGCCTCAAGTGATCCGCCTACCTCAGCCTCCCAAATTGCAGGTGTGAGCCACATCACCTGGCCAGAAAATGAACTTTTTAAAAAATGCCAAGATTTCACAGAGCCTATAATATGCTAAGGTGTGCTCTGAATCTCCAAGAGGGAAAGATAGCACTTGTCTATGAAATCACTCGATGGAACATATCTTTAACAACATTTTCTAAAGCAAGAGAGTAAATGCAGTATTTTTTTATTAGAATAAGTTATACATTATAAAGGACCAAGTTTTCAAATTTGAATGATGTCAATTCCTAATTTAAAATTTCATTAACATGAAAGGTATTTACGTTGATCTTAATTTTCATGAATACTCATTTAATAAATACTTCTATAGCATCTACTCCGTATCAGACACTGTTCTAAGAGATTCACAAATATCAACTCATTTAGTTTTCCAAACAGTCCTGAGAGGTCAGTACTAATTAGCCTCATAGCACAGATGAAACTGAGGTATCCAGAGGGTAGGTGACTTGTCCAAGGCCACAGCTAGCAAGTGGTTAGGCTGGAATTCTAACTCAGGCAGTCTTGTTCAAATCTGTTTTCTGAATCACTATACTGTATAAACAGCTTGTATGTAAGTACCCTGTCTCTTAGTCTCACTTATGCTTATGTTATACTTTCATGTGAGTTTTAGTAGAAGAGTCTCCCTTCTTGAATCCACTTGCAGATCTGGCCCAGAAAATTTGGAGAGGGCAGTTAAATTATAGTTCAAACCAGCTAACATAGAGGGTGTAAGACAGTACATGAACTAGCATTCAGCTGCCATCACCTAATTTTCAGTGAATTGGGAAGGCAAATAAAAAGAGGGAAGAACCTGAACACATGAGAGTAACTGCAACCATAGCAGAGACTCACCCCAGGATTCCAAGTTTTGCTTACCTCAGCATGGGCATGGTGTGCAAACAGGAAGGGTAGTAGCTATTGGGATGCTCTTCCCTTTTCCTCAGCCTGCTGTGCTCAGCCATACTCCACTGCCTGATGCCTATCATGTTTCTCCTTTCAGCCTGTGACTCTGGGACTGTAAGGCCAGCAAGGCCAGCAGGGGTGAGAGGAGGCAAAAGGGCTAACATAGTGCTTGCTGAACCTGTCTTCTCTCTGCTTGTCATCCCAGGACTGCCATCCTGTTTCCCTAGAAGTGAAAGCTTGGGCCGGGTACAGTGGCTCACGCCTGTAATCCCAGCACTTTGGGAGGCCGAGGAGGGCAGATCATGCGACCATCCTGGCCAACATGGTGAAACTCTGTCTCTGCTAAAAATACAAAAAATAGCTGGGCGTAGTAGTGTGCGCCTGTAGTCCCAGTACTCAGGAGGCTGAGGCAGGAGAATCACTTGAATCTGGGTAGTGCAGGTTGCAGTGAACTGAGATTGTGCCACTGCACTCCAGCCTGGTGACAGTGAGACTTCCGTCTAAAAAAAAAAAAAAAAAAAAAAAAAGTGAAAGCTTATCTTATGTAATCTTTTGTGAGATTAAAGACTTAACTTTACAACTTTTTCCCCTCTGGGATGAAATGATAAAAGAGAAGATATGCTTGCCTTTTTACTCCTTGTTACTAACAGTGAAAGTCTTTAGAAAATCTAGAGAGAGATCTAAAGAGAGCTCTGAAAAAGAGCCCTTGTTTTAGGGACAGGAGAACTGAAGAAAAGCTGGGAGAATACATGCTTTCTCAGTGGTCAGGGGAGCAGAGAAATCCTGATCAGACAGGATAAAAGCTGGTGGCTGAGAAAAAGGCAGCGAGCTGACCAATCCCCCTGGGCTAGCAGACGTAAAGAACATAAGCTGGAAGCAAGCCAATAAACAAGAAGGACTTGTTGAGGTCAAATGCTGTCCTTTAGGTCACTGAGATTCTGAGTTCCACCTCTTCCCTAACTAAAACTGCTCTTTTCCAGTTACTCCACTGCATTTCCTATTAGTGTTTTTTTTTAAGCTCCACATTTTGCTGGAGCTGTCCTACCCTCTCATCTGCCAGAAATGACTTAGAACTGAGGGAGTACTTACTATCTACATTGGTGAAGACCCCTTTTCTACTATATAGAGAAACATTATTATAATAAAAATGACTCACATGTATTGAGAATTAGCTATATATTAGATATTGTTCTAAGCACTTTACAGCTGTTAACTCAGTACCCACAATAGCCCCACGATGTAGTTACTAATATTACTCCCATTCTAAGATGAGGAAATTGAGGCAAAGAAGTTACTTGTCCAAAGACACCACAGTTAGTTAGTGAGCTGTACTACATTTTAGGATTCAGGTAGTTTGTTGCTAAAAAAATTTCCTGTTATAATGACTGGCTGGGTTCTCTAGTAATGCTATATACTTCTGTGCTCTAAAGAGTTCAGTAGACTTGTAGGTGGGCATTTAGCATTGTTTTGTGGGAAAATGGACTTTAGGAGCCATTTTAAATAACTTTAGAGTTATCTATAGTTTATACAGAATCTCAGCTCTGTCTACCTAAACTAGACATGTCATACATACTATAATGTTTCAAGTCACTGAAATATTTTTTTCTTTTTAAGTTTTGCTCCAGACTACTATGATTGGGGACAACAAACTAACAGCTTCCTGGCACAAGCAGGAACTTTGCAAGACTCAGCTTTGGACCCTGACAAACCAAGCCTGGGGTAGCATCAGTTAACAGTTTTGTGGAAGATTCCTCAGATGAGAAGCTTCAGAAAAGTGTAGTGACAGCTCAATTTTTAGGGCACCTTTCCTTAAGAAATAGAACTTGATTTTTGTTACAGGTTTCCAGTGGCTCCGTAGGACTAAGCAATAATGTAGACTGATAAACCCTTATTTTAGTACTAAACAGGAAGCCTTGCTATATCAGTGGGTATAATTTAAACTTTTTAAAGAAAATCTGTACTTTTATAAAGATGTATTTTATATAACTTAAATAATGATGCTAAAGTATACTAGTTTTTTTTTTCCCGAGAATGTTACTGCAATTATGTTGTAGTTTGCACAGACTTTAATGCATAATTCACTTTAAAAATATAGAATATATGGTCTAATAGTTTTTTAAAGCTTTTGGACTAAAGTATTCCTCAAATCTTACCTCTTCAGGTCACTGATGGTCACTCAGATTCTGAGTGCCACATTGGCAGACTCGTAAAATACAATTGACAACTTAGAAAGCCAACTGCAACTCGTGTTGATAGTTAAAATGAAATGGAATAGCAGCAGACTGTAAGGCCTTTAGGGATTTCTTTTTAAAAGGTTCAGGCAGTAGGTCCCTCAAAGAATCTCTTAAGTTTTGCCCAAAGACTGTTACTTCCTTTCAGTAGGGCGCTAATGTATACACATTAATGGTAACAAGTTGATAACATTAAAAATGTAGCTGACTTATCCTATTAAACCTCCTCTGCTGTATTCACAGATTCTGCATAGTTTTTTTTTTCCAGCCTAATGAAATCTAATATGCATTACCTCAGGGCTACAGCAGGAGTACACCCCTTTCCCAACTCACTGAATGCTCACTACACTCAAGGAGAAAATAAGAGGTTCCATAAAGGGCATTAATAACAAACACCCCAAGCCCTTGAGCTAAGACTATGTGGAATCCTAGTAGTTTTTTCTGTAATCTCCAACTATTTTTAAAATAATGCCCTTACTTCTAAATAGCTCTGTAAGGAGCCTATCCAAAGCTGCACATTTAAAATTGGCAAAAGCACTGCAATATGCCATAGCATAATGCCTGTCTGTCAGCCATGTAAAGGAATTGTTCCAGACAATTCCTTGGAAGTCATCTTTTATTTAAGTAAAAAAACATGTTATGAAATACTGCCTCCCAGCCGAGAAGTGCTATTCTGAAAACTCCACTACATATATCTTGGAGCCATAAAACTGCCTATTGGGAGGCTAAATGCTCTGCTCTTCTGTAAAACAGAGATAAGGTTCTAAAGGAAGTACTGTCATCAGAAACAAGGTATCTTTCTGCTCTGCCTAGGAACATCTGGGGACAAAGGGGGAAGGTCAAATGAAAAGGAACTTATATTAACAAGTCATACGACATGATGCAACCCATTTCAAATGACTCTTCTCGTTTTGATCTTCAGGAATAACTGATCTCTGGGCATTGGTTTCACAGAGATCAAGTCTACTATTGTTTGGTAGTATTTAAAATTGGGATCTCAACTTTCAAATACATGATCATTGATTGCGCTTTTCATTTGTAGAGAACACCTTTACTCAGCATAATCCTGTATAACAACATTCTTGCCTTTAAGTACATGAAAAAATGGGGGTAACATAGCATTTAAAATAGTTGTCAGGGAAAATTCTACACTGAAGTGAACTCTACACTGTTACTCAGGTTGCCTTAACATATTGTAAGCTATTATTCTAAGTAGCTTTAACAAATTATTGTAGTCACACTGTATTACTATTTGGGAGAATTTAAAGGCAAACTCAGCATGTTTTAAACTCCTTTAACTCACATCTTTAGAAAATCTTGCAGTCCTTCAGTATTAGGTCAACTAAGAGAAGATATATTTTTTAAAATACAGTGATAAGAACACCACTAATATGGTATTATACTCCTATAATATCTAAACATAGTTCTGGTTTTTTTTTTGTTTTTTTTTTTGAGACAGAGTCTCACTCCATCACCAGGCGCCAGGCTGGAGTGCAGTGGCGCGACCTTGGCTCACTGCAACCTCCGCCACCCGGGTTCAAGCAATTCTCCTGCCTCAGCCTCGGGGGTTTCACCATGTTGACCAGGATGGTCTCGATCTCTTGACCTCATGATCCGCCCGCCTCGGCCTCCCAAAGTGCTGGGATTACAGGTGTGAGCCACCGCGCCCGGCCAGTTCTGTTGTTAATGGCAGAAAAATTGGCATACCTACCATTAACTGATAAAAGTCATAATGTACTTTTATGATGAAGCTACTAGGAGTTATTTGAACTATTTTTTGTTGGAAAAGATAAAAATGTTCTGAGTGCCTAGTTTTCTCATCCCCCCTTTTAAAAAAGTAATGTTAAAATTTTTTAAAGTGTTGTAAATACATATTAGAACACAAAAAACTGACTGGTTACATCAAACTCTCTTTTAGTAAGGAAAACTGAAATTCTCTTTAGCTTTCAAATTTACTTGTTCTGCTAGGTACACTAACAAAACTACTACTTATGTGGAATATTAAATGCTAAGAGGAAAAGGAATGGTGATTACTGGTTGCAAAATACCCAAATGTCCTGTTTTAAAGCAACACGGTGAAATTAAAGCCCTGATAATTTGAAGGTTCAAGTGTATGGGGGAAGAGGCAATCACTGAGAATTTTTTACCGTCATTTATCTAAGCCTGATGCAACACTGAAAAGCTTCATGTGAATGTTTCTGGGTAACTATAGGAAATAGTTTCTCTGTGACTACTGGAATAGGTGTCTACCTCTGCAACTAATCGTCTAAGAATATTGTATAGATATTTTTTATTGGCTCTTTATCCTTTTTACAATGAACTTATGTCGTTGAGCTCATGATTAAAATGAGTGTTACACAGAGCTGTGACTACAAGGTTTGACTATTATAATACACATATCAATCATATTTAGTTATGCCAATTCTCTCTTGAATGTATCAGGCAAATTTAAAAGCTCTGCTGGTTAAATTTAGCTGCTTAGATCAGGCACACTCACTAATCCCTCCTCAAATTTCCTCTTTCACCAACATGCAAGTCACTTGCTCTTTGTTGACTTTAGTGTTGGGCCAACATCTAGTTGAACACTTAAGCCTTATTAAGAAGAAAGGAATGCATATTAGTAAATTCTAGAACTTGGGAAGCACTGTGAGATAAAGGTTTTCATTTTTACATTTACATAGTGGAAATTATTAGAATAATGCTTTTATCTTTTAGCAGTAAAGGTAAACTTATATTAAAACTAAATGGGTCTAAATACTGGAAACTTTTATCGAGATTTCCAATTAGACAAACTTTTTCTAAAAAAAATACCATTCTTTCACTTTAGATTGCTGCATATAGACTAGCATAGATCTGATCAGAGACACATCTAATATGCATTCCCATTCTCTTATGTGAGAATTGTATTAAACATTTCTAACTGTATATAATGCTACTTAAGACTTATGGGTCCAGATGGAGGAGCTGCTGAAAAATATCAGGCTAAAAACAGTGGAATTCTTCTCATGAAGAAGACTCAACTAATAAACTGATTAAAGTGAGGAAACATTTAACAAGGAATAGTGGGGGATAACAGAGTGGGATTCAATGTCTGTTCAGTATCTATGTATGTGAGACGCTGGACTAGGCACTTGTCATACTCAGGCAACACCGGCATATTAACATTACCCTAGGCCCTTAGCAAGTATACATGAAGAAACATGAATCAAGCGGTCGAAATAGGCTGAAGTCTTCTGAGGATGTCCCTGTGCCTGTAACCCAGATCTGTGTCAGAGTCCCCATTTCTGTTGCCTGGTTCCTATGGGCTGGGCACTGATGCTACATTCATTCAGTGTGGAGTTCTGAGATTGGCTGCCCAGGTCATTAATGATTGGTTCAGGGTCTTGAGATCTAAATCCAGTGACTCAGCAACTCCTAATGACATCTACACCTCGTTCCTCCAAATCTAGGTTCTCTACCTCTAGTCCTTCAGCTACAGCTGGGCCCTGTCTTCCATTTTCTCAGAAACTGATTAATACCTTGCTAATACTAATTCTCTAGCTGCAAACCTCATCTGCCCTTTTGGACCTTGGCTGCCCTACCACTCAAAATATTAGACTTTCTATGTCCAGAACAGATTTTCTGGCCCTGAACTTAAGTGGAGATCAGATTCCTATCAGATTCCCAAAATTGCTCCCTTTTTCTACTGATTTCTGTTACTATGACCTTTCCCCCCATCAATCTCACTAACCTGCAACAGTCCCTCCAGTCTTTGGGCAGGCCCAAGTTACAGTGCTCCTTGAAGGCATTCATTGAAGTATATAAAGCACGCATTTATGTTAAACAAATAGTGCTTTACCAGGACCATTAAATATGTGTAACTTAGTATCCTTCAAGTGAATTCACTAGCCAAGAGTCTGGGCTCCAGATTTGCCGGTTTAAAGCTCATTAAAGGGAAAAGAACACTCACCCATTTGGAGGCATATTCTATGAAGGAAAGCCATAGTGGAAGTTAAACATTCCAACCAGAATGTTGCTTGGAATGTTAACTCCACTGTGACCAGTGTTAGGAAAAAGACTTTCGTTAATAGCATCCATCTATGACAGTCTGATGGCATTGTCAAGATGACACTAAGATTCATTCACATTGAGCACCTTCTGCACTAGATAGGTGTCTAGTTGGCCATTCCCCTTTGGCCGACATATGTTTTTCTTTGGGTGGATTCTCACTATAGCTAGGTTATAATGTCTAAGTTATATGATGGCAGGAATGTTACCAGCTCCTAGAACGGTGAATAGTCAAATTCTGTTTTTTGGTAGATGTCTTTTTTTTTTCCAAGGTAACTTACTGCATTTGTACTTTTATCCACATACTGATTTGACATGTTTAGTACTCATTTAAGGGTCCCTCCCTCTTGTCTTATGACTCTCTGACAGATACCCAACTTTTGGGCAAATAATTCATAATGGAATAAAAAAAGAAACAGGGATTTTGAATGAGAATAGTCCTTAAATCATCCCTAGAGACTATCTTAAAATAGAAGCACTGAGATGACATTCTGTCTACACAGGCACTGCGTCCTGCCTCTATCTGCCATCACCTGTTTGGGCACTGGCAAATAGAACACTGTACTAATTTAAAAGGAGTAAAAAGTATATCTTTATCAGGTAAAGTATCAAAAAGAACAGTGACAAAATGAGTGGTTAAAAATGCAACCCTTGGGAGAGAACTTGAGTTGGAGAGTTTTAGTATGCTCTATATGTTAAGAATTTTTTAAAAGCTCATATGGAAAAATAAGGCCAGCTAGAAAAACTGTAAAAAAAGAAAAAAAAAAGGTGGGGGGAGGAATGAGGGAGGACCAATGCACTAGATTAAAAATACAGCCTGAGTAAGTAAGTAAAACAACGTGGTACTGGTGGCACGACTAAACAGACCAATGAAACAGAAACAGAACCCAGATACAGAGCTGAATACATTTGGGGTTCTAAGATAAGATCAATGCAGCCTCTCTAACTCGTGAGGAAAAAACAGTTCAATATATTGGAACACTGGGTTAATCACCTGCAGAAAAAATTAGGTTAGATCCATAAGTCACATCTTAGGCTAGAATAAACTTCAAAGGTTCAAAATTTAGATGTAGAATTTAGGTGAATTATTCTATTGCTCTGGATTGAGAATTCAAAAATCTAGAAACCACTAAAAAATTGATAATTCAGACTACATGAAAAATTTTAAAAACTCATGATATAACCATCATAAGCAAAGCAAAAGACAGATGACAAATTGGAAAGAAAATATTTCCGATGCGTTACTGTCAAAGTGTTCATATCCCTAACAAATAACATATCAACAATATAAAAACTATAAAAAAAGAAGAAGAAAGGTGGGGGGAGGAATGAGGGAGGACCAATGCACTAGACTGGATAGGAACAAAATATAGGAGCACAAAAGGAAATACAAATGGCTCCTAAACATATTGAAAGGTGCTCAACCTTAGGCATAATAAAAATTTACATACTGAGCAGTCAGGTGTGCGGTGTGCACCTATAATCCAGGCTATCTGGGAGGTGGAGGCTGGAGGATCACTTGTACCCAGGAGTGTGAGGCCAAGTGAACTATGATGATACCACTGCACTGCAGCCTGGGGGATAGAGTGGGACCCGATTTCTTTTTTTTTTTTTTTTTAAGTAAAATAAAAGAAGTTACACATTGATAGATATTTTCATCTGTCAGAATTGACCAGAATCCAACACTTTAATAACATCTACACTGGTAAAGTTGCAGGTAAGCAAGTATTATCATAAATGTCAGATGGTATATGAATTGATGACTACCCCTGTGAAAGACAGTATGGCAGTATCTTTCAAAATTATAAATGCACATACTCTCTTTGCCCCCAAAATTCTTACATTTGGGAATTTATTCTACAGGTACAATATTTATATAAATGTGAAATGACATATGTACAAGGTCTGGAAACAACCCAACTGCCCATTAATAGAAGACTGGTTAATTCAACACTGGCCCATCCATATAATAAAATACCAAGCATCTACTTAAAAAAATGAGAAAACTGTCGAGTGATATGTGAAGACTGCCAAGAAATATTAGGTGAAAAAAATGAAATAGTATGTATATGATGTCAATTTTGGGGTAAAAGTGAGAGAAGAAATAAGACTTTGCATTTGTATATGTTTGTACATGTCTAAAACAGTATGAATGGAAACCTAAGAATCCAAAAACAGAGGTAATTTATGGTGGGAGGTGTGTGTGCAGTGTGGGAAGCTGGGCCAAGGATAGAAGGAAGACATTCACTGAATAACTTTTTATATTGTTTCTTTCTTTTAACCATGTGAATGTATCACTCATTAAAAAAATTAAATAAAATAAGCATATTTTAAAAGCTTTATGATTCAATACAAATCAAACGATGCTTTAAAAAATTCCCACTTTGTAGTTGAATGGTAAATAGGCCAACTTACAAAATGTCACAAAGGTTCTAGAATTAGTCTTTCTCATCTCAAATTCTTGCTCCACAACCTAGAATTTGTGACTACAGACAGGTTAATTAGCCTTTTTTTATCTTGAGTCTTACTTATAAAACAGAGAAGTAATTGTACCTACCTACTAGTGCCATTGTGAAGATTAATGTTGTATTTATTTAAAGCTAAACGATCCATGCAAAAGCCCTTAAGACAGTGCCTGCCAATGCTTTCCATGATGATAAGAAACCACCTCAGACTACTTATAAATACATTATCTCCCTTCTCCACAAGTTACAATCAAATCCTCATGCCATAAAAAGAAACACTTAAAATAGGAGGAAAAACAAGACAGAAAAGATTGCAGAACATGTACTTTAATTCACATTTTCTAGATTCTGGTGGGTACAACAGTAAATTATTTGGAATTCCATTCAAAAATCAAAGCTGCATCTGTAGATATTACTTAAAATACAGTACGCCTAGATTTTTGTGTGTTTTGTTTTTTTACCAAATAATTTCCATGATACCAGGCACCTAATCTGTGTATTTTGGTGAATAGCTATGGTTTCTGTAGGTACCTCAGTTTGCAAACTACTGAGAGGTTTACTATGAACTGTTCCCAAATTTTCAGCTGAAGGCAATGCTGATGAAGATCAAAATAGCTGTCCTTTCTTATATACAGTGGCACATAGGCAAAGTTGAAAAACATGGCACAGAGTTTCATACACATACAGAGATTACAAATATCGAGTAATTCACAATGTTAAAAATGTCAAAATGTTTTGACATCAAATTTCAAAACTGTGGAGTCTATTACTATTCTGTCTGATCCTCCTCATAATCTAAGAATCAAAACAGGAGAAACAAAGTTTTATCAATTGTAATATATAGTTTGTCTAACTTACATAGATGCCACTTAAGTAAAAAATAAACTTATGCCATTGAAGGAAGGAAGATTTTCCTTTTCTTCATTTTCATTACTTCATCAGCAGGTACAATCATTTCTGTCAGTTATATTATCAAGTGCTGGATTTTTAAATTAGGTGATGAGATAAAGACAAAATGCCAAGAGGTATTCACCAGCAAAGCATTTTTACAATGCAAACAGTACTCTAGTACAGCATCACTTCACAACTGAAGATGTGAATTGGAGAAACAGTTTATATCACAAGAACCATGAAATGTCACCAGGCTCAATCATGTGAGAAATAAAACACACAAAAATGTAGGGTGCTCCCTACAATCTAATTTATGATAAGATAATCAAAATGAATTAGAGCCCAAGAATACTTTTAGTTGTGAAAAAATTAGTTAAGAACCTTGAAACAGTTTTTACTCTAACTAGATCTTTTAATTTCCTAGAATATACGCCAATATACTAGTTTTACTAAGCCTGAAACAAATCACACTACAGAAAAAAAAAAAAATGGATATGACCAAGGATTTTTTCTAGTAAACAGAGTTTAAATAATAGCCTTTATCTTTAACTGAGAGAATGGTGACATAACACTATCAAAAAGTTCTTTACATTTATAGTAATAAACAAAGTGCAAATTCTTCACATTTTTAAACTTTGAATGAACACCAAGAATAATTCTAACTTACTAAATTAACTGGATATTCACTTTTTAGACAGCTTGCCCTAAGGCCGCCTCCCCCACCATACAATACTTGCAACCCTCAAGAAAAAGTAGAGGGACGGTCCACTCATGTCAGCCTTTAAACAACTTAACAAAAAATACCACTACCATCAACAACAACAAAACCCCAAGTTTATAAAGGTTTGAAATTAGGTGAGAAAATAAGTAACTCTGAGACCTTAATACCCCACCACATCCCACCAAGACATGGCTAAGTATTTTTAAAAGAGGCGTGAGCCAACTAAATACAATTTTTTAGATGTCACTAAATCATCAATGAGCACATTTCAGACTCTGGCAGGATAAAATACGGATTTAAGAGCACTTATTCTTTAATTCAGAAAAGACTAAGAGTCTAAGGAAAGACTTGCGATCTTATACCTGCATTACTTCTACCTGGATGCACCCTTCCAAATTAATTGTATCTGCTGACATTTCAAAATATATCAAGATTTTAAATATTGTTTAAAGATTTTAAATCCCAGGTTTAGAAAATTACAGTTTAGGACTTAAGAGTCCTCTGTTGGTACGGATCACAGAAAGTATCATTTATATACAGTGAAAACAAAAGGTGAAGGGAGAGGAAGCTTAAAGGAGACTTGACCTAATCTACCTTTTTATATATCCTGTCAGGGAAAATCTCGGAGTTAGAGGATTGCATAGATTGTATTCTAAAATAAATCCTTTAAAAATGCTTTAAGTTAAAATAGCAAATTTTGTGTATATTTTCAATTGGCATTATAAATTCGTATAGTCCCATTCAAATTTATTTCACGGAAGTAATCTGTTAAATAAATATTTATGCAATTTGTTTTCCTAAAAGTAACTGAAAATTTCCAAAATGTCTTTGTCCCTAAAATATCTAGGGGCAAAGAAAAGCAAAATCAAAAGGAGTTTTAAGTGAAAGAACACTCTTGAGCCAGCCTACTACACACATATGAAATCTGGCTGGGTAGCCTAGGGAAGAGGTCTTATTCACCTTTACCAAATCAGGTCCTTTAGGCTAGAAACAGCAACAATAAAAGCTGCTAAAAATTGCAAATAAAAACCAATGAAATTGAAGTCCTGGGGAATTTTAAGGAATTTCTGTAACTATGCATTGAAAGGGCTGTTCATCACGGTGACAGTTCCAGATTATAGAAATATTATAATATTTCTTTATATTATAGAAAGTGATACAGAGTGAGGCAAGGCTAAAAACACATTAAAAAGCATTGATCAATTTTTATCACTGATACCAGCCCTAAGCAACCTTTGTTCCCTAATTCTTTTTCTGTAACAGACTGTGAACAGTGTTATTAGAATGCAGACATAGCCATTTAAAGTTTGACAACTAGAAATAAAATAGAAACAAAACCAATTCTAAACAAAATAGAATTTTCGACACATGAAATTAAACATAAAATTAGTATAACTTACATGTTTTCAAAGTATATACTTCATTTATAAATATCTCTAGTTGATAATCTATTAACAATCATAAATATTCAAGTGAGCATTTAAATTTTCTCTTTAAGAGTTCAAAATTCTTGAAGTCAGATTAGTCTCCTTCTGTTGAATGTCCAAAATTAAAAGGCTTTACACAGTCATTTTGTCTCTAGTTAGACACATAAAAGCCTTTATTACCTACTGTGTTGTAATAAGACTTTAAAATTCTGTAACTCTGTTATACTTGTAGAAAGCCTACAGAGGAAAGAAAAAGCATGTATTAGTAAGGCTAACATGATGCATACATTTTCAAATTATTGATATTGTTACAGGAACTCTAATTTGAAAGTAAAATCTAAAATAAACACCAAACACTGAAGCTTCCATGTTTAAATTAGTATTCTGCAATTTCTCATTAAGATTGGTTTAGAAGGGGCAAAGGAAGCCTGTTACTTCATACTATCTACAGATACTAGATTAGTAATGGGAACAGTGATATAATTCTTAAGAATCTGAAATCATTTATAATTGGTTTAATAAATTTATTTTGCACATTCCTCACCAAATGATTGCTCTTTTCTCATTGTTCCCCAAGCACACTAATTTGTCTTATGCTGTTAGCTCCCTGAGGGTGAAGACTCTATTTTGTCTCCCGCTGAGTCTCTCGCCTGTGTCCCGTAGCCTTTGATGCTTATAGTATTCAATAAATGATTACAGACTGATTAAATGAAGTGCTTCTCAGTCCAGGCCAAAAAGTAAAACTCTGGGGTGGGAAATACAAAAATGTAATTCTAAAAGTTCAATTATCCTTACACAGAATTCAGGGGTGATAGAAGACAAATATGTAACTACTTGACAGAAGAAAAGTTATTCATTGAGCACTTAGGAAGACAGACAATGTTGTAAGTCCTCACATATATGATCTCATTATAAGGAAACAAACTAGGAAAGCAGTGTTTGCTTGAGATCATACCACTACTCAATTTCATTCAGTATCTCCTGTTTCATCTTTCTACAAGGGCTCATAAGTGGATAGACTGAATTTTTTTATGAAATACCAGTTATGGATAGTCTATATCTATCCTGTGTCTGAAATCTCAACTTACATAGTCATCTTTAAATATAGGGAAGCAACAGGTGAAATCCTTGCTACTAAGATGGGAAATGGGCCAGCCACAGTGGCTCACGCCTGTAATCCCAGCACTTTGGGAGGCCAAGACAGGAGGATCACTTGAAGCCAGGTGTTTGAGACCAGTCTGAACAACAGAGTGAGACCCCTATCTCTACGAAAAAAAATTTTTTTTAATTAGCCAGGCACAATAGTGTGTATCTGTAGTCCCAGCTATTCGGGAAGCTCAGGTGGGAGGAATGCTTGACTCCAGGATTTGGACACTGCAGTGAGCCATGATCACACCACTGCATTCCAGCCTGGATGACAGAGCAGGCCCCTCATCTCTTAAAAAAAAAAAAAAAAAAAAAAAGTGTAGGGGGGAGCATACAAATTATTTTTAATTTAACTGCTTTTTAACTTAAAACACAAGAAAAACAAGAAATAATCTCTGTATTACTTAGTCCCTTATTATTTTTTTTTTTGAGTCTTCCTGAAGTTGACTTTTTTCTCTTTTTCCCCAAGGAAGCATAGTATTATTTTCTATGATTCTTTTCCTTCTGTTCTGTATTCCTCAGTTGGCATTACATGTACCTCTGTAGGCAAAGTCAAATTACTTTTTAAACCACTGGTGACCAATATAAACAAGCAAGCAAATTATATGTCTATATACAGAAGTAAATCATGTAAAAATGAGTGCAAGAAAAATGACTTCTGAGCTTAATAGAGCAAACTGCAGAAAAAAGGTGAGTAAAGAAAAAAAATCGTAATAAAAATTTAAGAAAAATAAGAAGCAGATGAAGGTTTTAATCATTTTCCTCTATCACCTTCTCAATCACCCATTCCTTACTCCTGCTATTGTAGCTGAACAAGTTATAGCCAAGTAAAAAGAATATCAGAAGAATATCTTCCTCACAAAATTAAGGCAGTGAACTGAAAAACACTGGCAACTGGAAACTTAGTTTTCCTATGACCTGCAGAGAAACCAACTTGTTAGCATTAAAAAGTCACTCTAAGTTAGTACAGACACAATATAAAATATCTTTTTTGTCAACAAACTAACCTTACTTTTAGCAGAGAAGATTTTTGCAGTTTGTTGAAATCCAATGGGAAATAAAACATCTTCAACATTAAAATGGTTCTTACCTTCCAAAAGCATTTAAAAGAGCAACTATTTCCTGTCGGGGTGAGTTGGAAGCCTTTAGATGGACTATTCTCTGGGAGCTTTTGGATTTCTTTTTCAGAGAATAATATCTTCAGGGCAGTTCCCAAACCCTGAGTCTAGAGAAAATCCCAACAAACTCATAATTAACTTTATAGAATAACTAGTATAAAGGTTTAAAGGAATATATAGCCACTATTATGACAGGAAATTCATATGAACTGAGCTTTTCACAAAAATGTTACTATATAGTTTCCCCTTTCTCACAGGTTATACATGATAACATATCTAAGCTGTTAAGGAAACCTAAATAGTCTAACACTGATTGAATACGTATCATACTATTCCATATTATTAAAATGCCTTTTTTTTTTTTTTAAGAGATGGTGTTTCACCATGTTGGCTAGGCTGGTCTTGAACTCCTGACCTCAGGTGATCCACCTGCCTTGGCCTCCCAAAAGTCCTGGGATTACAGGCGTGAGCCACTGCTCCCGGCCTTAAAATGCCTTTTTTAACCTTCAAAATATATTAGGATTACAATGTTCAACTTGTAACCATAAAGGATTTTTTACAGCCTTTAGCAATTCAAAACTCAGAGATATTGATACTTACACTTAATAATTTATCAATTATTAGCACTATAGAAAAAGATATATTTCAGTGTAGCCTCCATTGTAATAATTGTCTCTTAATTTTCTATAAATTATCACCTTTGTAAGAAAGTAAGATAAAATATTCAACAATCCTTCTGACACTGACTTATGTAGAGTAATGGGCCTATCTTGCGGAGCCTTCCTATTTTGGCTAAGTGGCCTTCTTTTGCTCATTTAAACAAATTCAATGATCAAGACTTGATATTTAAATCTTTTTTTTTTATTTTTTTTTATTTTTTATTTTTTTTTTAACCAACTTCAGCAGCAACAATTTAAATCTTTTTATATAATTGCATTTTACCTTTCTATATACATATGTAAAATATTAACATACTCTGTTCGTAATGACCACCAACTTCACAAATAAATCTGGTATTGTAGCAATAGAAACACAGAAACAATAAAACTAAAATCACTAAAAAATAATATGAGAATCATCCTTTCACATACACATAACATACGTACTTTAATATTAATTTTTTCATCAATAAAACAGAAAAAACACTTTAGTTCTGCCTATTTCTAAATTCTAATTCAATGAACAATGAGGACATTTTAATAAAAAGCTTGAACTCAGTGGAAAAATAAAGGTTAGTAATGGCTTCAAAAGAGAGGACAACACACATACCTGCAATTTTCCCCATAATCTGCATTTGTCACATCCAACACAGTCCATTATACGGGAGATATTCTTGAAATGTAATCGGAATTCCTCCTAGCAGGCAGAGAATATTTTCAGTCTAGTTAGACTTTTAAAATCAAACTGCATTTGGCTAAACTGTAAGTTTTGATGCTTATTAATAGATCAGTTGTGTTTTTCGTTTGAGAAGGAGTTTCACTTTGTCACCCAGGCTGGAGTCCAATGGTGCGATATTGGCTCACTGCAACCTCCACCTCCTGGGTTCAAGCGATTATCCTGCCTCAGCCTCCCAAGTAGCTGGATTACAAGCACATGTCACCATGCCCAGCTAATTTTTGTATTTTTAGCAGAGATAGGGTTTCGCCATGTTGGCCAGGCTGGTCTTGAACTCCTGACCTCAAGTGATCTGCCCACCTTGACCTCCCAAAGTGCTAGGATTACAGTGTTAGCCAACCTGACCCGACCTGAGTTGTGTTTTTCAACAGTGAAGAAAAATATTTGAACTTGTAGAACATGGCACATAAAATACTGACATTAATGGAAATTATAAAATTTACTCTGTATATTAATTCAATAGACTTTTCACTGAGGAGCTACTTTATACAAAGCACCAAAACTGCACTATAGGAGACACAAAAGTAAATAATACACGATCTTTACTTTTAAGGAACTTAACTGCTCCTTCCATTTGGTATTTACAGACAACCAACGATAAATATGTCTAGTTTGTGTTTCACTTATTTTTGATCCTTTGCTTTGTGTAAGCCTGAATCAGAAAGCTAGTCCTAGAACAATGACCAATTTTTGTATCACTCCTTAGAACCACACTATGTTTCTCATGGTTACTCAATCAACATGATTAACAGGCCTGTGTGAGACATATGGTCCCACAGTTCTCTACGTTTGCTAATGCAGATTATATGGAGATGCTTACTGGATCCCTCTATTTTGCTGTAACGGTTTCCTACACTGGCTGGGCACACTGGCTCACACCTGTAATCTCAGCACTTTGGGAGGCCGAGGTGGGCGATCACTTGAGGTCATGCGTTCGAGGCCAGCCTGACCAAAAGAGTGAAGCCTCATGTCTACTAAAAATACAAAATTAGCTGGATGTGGTGCCGCATGTCTGTAATCCCAGCTACTTGGGAGGCTGAGGCAGGAGAATCGCTTGAACCCAGGAGGTGGAGGTTGCAGTGAGCTGAGATTGGGCCACTGCACTTCAGCCTGGGCAACAAGAGTGAAACTCCATCTCAAAAAAAATAGTAATCATTTCCTACACTGGGGGGAACTCTTCTGCCTGTAAGAATCTGTGTGCAATATACCCTTAAGGTTAGTCTCACCTTATATGGGGATAAGATTGGTTAAGAGAAAATGTCCTCATTTGTTTCACATGGCAACTGTAGAAAATAAAAATCATTTTATTTTGCATCGAGGGAAATATTTTATTGCATGAAGCTGGAGGCAAGCAGCCTGAAAACTCTGGTGACCACAAGCCCTGACCAGCTGCCCAAAGGATTGAAAGGAGTTAGTATCTTGGCAAAGAAAGACAATATAACTAGAACACAAAAAACTCCTGTGCTGGTCATACTCTCATGTAATACAAGTTCTTTGCGGCAGATGGAAAATGGACACAGGTTCTCCTTCATACATCCTTGAAAAGTAGCAAACAAAATCCCAGCATTGTGTAGTTAAAAGCTTGTTGTGAGACTTTAGGCTTTCCTGAGTCTCACTTTCCTCATTTACAAAAATATACGTAATTATAGTTGCCCCGTTACACAAGATCATTCTAAAGATTAAAAGTAGAACACATGTGTTGATACTTAGAAAACAGGAAGCATTATAAAAATGAATTAACATTAAACACCAAAATGGCAATATGCCTCTAAACAACTGTAAAAGAAAATAACCCTCCAACACTAAAATGTAGTTGTGGCTAAATTACTTATTTCAGAAATACCAAGAAACTCTCACCAATGGAGGATCACTCATATTAATTTATTGGTTCCTATAGTACATCCACATCTAAAACATCTTGGGGTCAAATGGGTTTTAGAATTCAAAAATTTTAGATTTTAGAAATACAGTACACATACTATAGATTATGAAACATCTCACCAGAGTGTCAGCAAACACCCTGCAGTCAAATCCATTAGTGTTTCTGTAGCAAAGTATAAAAAATTCATACAAAGCAGAATTTGAAAAACAAAATACCCCACAAAACTATGAATATCTGCTATATTCTTACATCGATTTAGGTCAGGTTTGGCTAAAAAATTACCTTGCACCAAACATGAGAAAATGTTTCAGTTTTTGAAACTTCCTGGATTTCAGAAGTGCATATAAAAGACTGTGAAGATGTCCTCAAAGAATATTTGCAGCCAGGTGCAGTGGCTCATGCCTGAAATCCTAGGGACTTGGGAGGCCAAGAGGGGAAGACAGTTTGAGGCCAGGAGTTTGAGACCAGCCTGGGCAACATAGTGAGACCCCATCTCAAAAAATAAATTTAAAAGTTAAAAAAAAAGAAAAAAAGTATTTGAAATTGACTGGCAGATGGTTATGAACATTCTTTATATTACGAATATAAAGAATGCCTAACATGAAGTTTGGTAATGTTCCTAAAATATATTTTCTTTCTGATACCACATGTTAACAGGTAATTTTTACCTTTTAAATTAGTCCAAAGGGACAAAAACATAATAGTTTCAAAAACTGTAACATTTCATAAAGTACACTTTAAAAAAATATATTACTTGTTGCCCTAAAAGTGGCTAAAAGCTCGTGGCATTTTGAAAGATGCATCAAAACAACAATATACACTGATTTGAACTAAGAAAACGTTCCCTCAACTAGTATCTTTTAGAAAGATACTTATAAAGGTATTATACTTATTGGACCGTATTAATGACCAACAATTCACTAAGCAGTCGGTCAACAGAAACTAAGAAATACGGAAAGGGCTTTTTTGTACTATTTATAGTAAAAATCCAGTCAGACGAACTTCAACAAGCTGGAAAATTGGTAAAGAAAATAGTTTAGATGAACAACTTTAAAACATAACCAGTAAACTGCTCCCAACCCTGTGTCCCAATCAAGAACTTTTTACCTTTAATGATTTGGCCCCTTTTTGTCACCTGCAAACATGGATTTCTCATCAAAGTGCATGGGAAAGGACCTGATGAAATGACAGTATTGTAATAAGTTACACATGAAAAATCCACATACTCTGTATCAGAAATCTGATAACATTTTCTATCCTTACAAATATTTAAAATGCATTATTTACTCTGATGTAAGGTTTGGTAATGTAGAAAGGTGACA
This sequence comes from Ateles fusciceps, assembly GCA_036589455.1. Taxonomy (NCBI): domain Eukaryota; kingdom Metazoa; phylum Chordata; class Mammalia; order Primates; family Atelidae; genus Ateles; species Ateles fusciceps. Next base: position 6,626,232 of record JAZHEH010002229.1, read on the forward strand.
CACAGTTCACAGGTAAATATTTTATAAAAGATTAAAGCAAGATACAGATGGCTGTTCAATTTGGTAAGATTGTAATGTTTTAAATAAATGACATAAGGTAACCTAAAAAATTAACTGAAAATCCATGTAAAAAATAGGCAATATTCTCTTAATGCTTTTTTAAAATTTAATACATTAAACACTTCTTAATCTAACTTTTCTCCTCCATGCTTATTTTAACAACCAGTAAACTGAAGTTTTCTAGACCAAGCATTTTTTTTTAAGGTTACATTCTAAAAAGAAAAGTTGCACAGGTACATACACCTCAGAACCTAAAGTACAATAAATAAATAAATATAAATATATAAATATATAAATAAATAAATAAATATATATATATATATGTATATAAATAAATAACTTTCCTGGAAAAAAAAAAGTAAAGTTATATTCTAAAAAGTAAGGCTAATGTTCCCTTATCCATCTCAATGCAAACACATATATAATATCACCTAAATTTAAAAACAGTGACTAGAGGCCAGGCTCGATGGCTCACGTCTCTAATCCCAGCACTTTGGGAGGCTGTGGAGGGTGGATCACTTGAGGCCAGGAGTTTGAGACCAGTCCGTCCAACAAGGTGAAACCCCATCTCTACTAAAAATACAAAAATTAGCTGGGTGTGATGCTTTACACTTGTAATCTCAGTTACTCGGGAGGCTGAGGCAAAAGAATTGCTTGAAACCAGGAAGCGGAGTTTGCAGTGAGCCAAGATTGTGCCACTGCACTCCAGCCTATGCAACAGAGTGAGACTCCATCTCAAAAAATAAAAAAGTAAATAAAATTACTTAGAAGAATATAAAATTGGTAAGACCATGAAGTACCATTAAATTTTCATACAACATTAAGTGATACTTTAAAGCACTATTCTGAAGTGTGAAAATTTCTGCAAAAAGCACCTTATTGATGCTTTTTCATCTACATTTTTAGAACTATTTTTAAATACTGTTGTTCTATTGATCACTTTCCTTTTCTGTCTCTACTCTCCCTTGGCCTAACTTTTAGGAGTCAGTTTTTGTGTACTTTAAGTGCTACCTCATGTGAATAGAGCGTGGAGAATTTCAAAGCACAGATAGTCAATTCTTACTTCGTATCTTGAAAGATATTCAGCAGAAGAGCTTTTGTGTCGGCATCATCTTCTACATTTCCAGTGTAAAGATCGACAATTGAGCGCTCAAAATATGGAGCCACCTTTGACAAAGCTCGAAGCTCAATCAAGTATAAAAAGTAAAGATTCTTGAGCCTTCTTGGACCTTCTCCCTTGGTTTCCACAGGGTCAAAGCGGCGTTTGAATTCTTTAATATTAGGTCCCCAGCTGGGCTTACCCCAGGTTTCTCAAGAGAAAAAGAAATACATTATTTTAGTTAATAGGATGTTTTTCTGCCCTAAAGGATATGTATTCCCTCCAGCAATTTTTACACTAATAGAAGGCAAAATCTCCACTTAAAAATACGCTTACCTTCCAAAAGATAATTTGCACACAGATGTAAATTGATGCTAGCATGAAGTCCTGATATAAGCTTATAGAAGACTCTTTTCTCCAGACACAAACCTATTCAGAAAAATATTGAAAAAGAAATCACACCCATTTAGATATCAGAAATACTGCCTCCAGGAGGTTTGGTATACAGGCTTATTTTTAAGTTAAGATTCAAGAACATTAAAATAAATCAAGGAATAATATAAACCTGATTAGATCAAGATTCTCTGACTAGAAAGCAAAGTAAGATTTTGGCTTCAGAATGGAGTTAACTGAATATGATGAGAACTTAACGCTAAAAAAGCAGAAAAGTTTGGGCAACTGGAGGTCAAAACACTATGGATACAGCTGGCAAGTTCCCATGTTACCCAGCCAGCAACAGCACAGGTTTTCTTGTGGTTTAGGCTAAGAACTTACTAAAGTCAATGTAATTATAAAGTCATTGGATTTTTTTCTTTTCCCTTCCTTATATGTGTTATGCTAGCAGAGAAATAAGGGTCTTATTAACTTCTGCCCTGGAATTGTCTAATTTTTTTAACCATACGTTCTACTTGTAAGGAGCTGAAACTTGGAAAACAGAAATCCAGGAATTTTAACTAATTAAAAAAAATACATTTGACTATTTACTACTTGAGTGGAATCATATCAGATGGAGTGCAGAAATATAACAGAAGGTTATTTGATGTAGCCTTAAGCTACAGAGGCTTTTTTGCTGAGAACTTAAGAGGTCAAAATAGCCCGCCATCCTATCCTAACCCCTGCCTCCATTTTAAAAGATTTTCTCTCATAATAAGAGTAATACACATTGTGAATGTACTTAATACCACTGAACAGTAAACTTAAAAATGATTAAGATGGTAAATTCTGTTATATATCCCTCACCACAAAAACATTCTTCAGAAAATAATCTTTATAGAAAAATTTTAAAATAAAAATGCAGGAAAGTAAATTTTAAGAAGTGACTGGATCTGGGCCATTAGTATTTCCCTCTTTCAACACCCAACAGGTTTATAACAATTTTCCCATGCAGGAAAATGGGCTTTAATAGTAGAAAGTCTCATTTATATGCTGGGGGAATTTTTTAATGTAAGAGTGTTTATGTGGCTTACTTTGTGTCTATTCAAGATTTTTTTCAGCAATTTACTCTCTCCTTCTGTCCTATCACAGATAATTCTGACACAAATAGTCTCTAATTGGAAAAAATAATTCTTTTGAGATCTCGTTCCCTGATTTTGGAATTCTTGCTAGAATATTCAAATTGTCATGGATAGGGGCCAAAAGAAATTAAATTTTATTTTGTAGCTTCCTCCTAAAAGTATACAGCAATTTTGAATGTTTACAATTACAATGGATACACACAATATGAATATATTTAATGCAATATTAAGTACTAATTTCTCCTCTATTAAAACTTTTCATCACATCTATTATCAAGTAACAAAATATCAGATTTGAAGTTCACTTTGTTTTCTTCTCAACCTCTCTAAGCAGTGCTTATGTCCAATAAAATGGATAAAGACTAGAGAAGGGATAGTAAGCAAAGCAAAACTCACGAAAATCCGTATGCCTACAAACCAGGACCTGGAAAACTGGGAGGCAGTTATAATTTGCAAAGCCCATAAAGCCGCTACACTGAAATGGGGTAGGGGTAAGTAAGGAGAGAGGAATAGAAATGTATTTCCACAAACTGTGAAAAACAGGTAACTTCAACCAGATTAATAATAAAGTAGGCACCAACTAAGTACACCCAGACATACAACACACTTAGCAGGAAATTGCTGGAGAGTTTCTCCTTGCCTACAGTCTGTGCCAGGCTGGATGGTATCTAATTACTGAGGTCCAGGCAAAAGCCTTCTCAATCTCACGCTGAAGTAACATCCACAAAAGCTGACTTACGAAGGCAGAATCCACCAACTTCTAACAACACACAGCAAATTTAATTACACAATTTAGAAAATGATTCTCTTCTTCCACTTTCTGACTTAATTGCATTAAAATCCATTTTCAGCAACTGAATTCTCAGAAGGGGGTTGCATTTACTGTAATAGTAATATTTGGCATTTGGACATGGTTTAGTGATTTCCAAAGGAATCTTTACAGGCATCACCTACACTCACAGTGTAAGTTAGTAGGATTGCTATTGCTACTCTCCAAGCTCCAGATGAGGAAACTGAATCTCAGAATACGTTGAGTCAGTTGCCTATGAGGGAATGCTCTTTGGAACCATGTATCAATATTCAGGTACTTACAACAGTAAGACTGGAAGAATGGTTGTTGATATAGTGTACATAGAATCCAATACTGTTTCTAAATTTCATTCTCATTATTAACACTCAGAGTCTGTGACTACGTCTTCTAGCCTAAATACTACTTTCCACAATTTCTATCTTTAGAGTACAGCTTAATAATTAAACAAAGCTAACTATCCTCTACATAAGCAATTTTCCCATATAACTCCTAACAGAATTTGCACATCAATAATGTTCACTTTAATAATGGTCAATATATGTACATAGTTCATTATAAACAAAGAAACAGGCCAGGTGGTGGCTCACACCTGTAATCCCAGCACTTTGGGAGGCTGAGGTGGGTGGGCAGATCACTTGAGGCCTGGAGTTCAAATCAGCCTGGCCAACATGGTGAAACCCCATTTCCACTAAAAATGCAAAAATCAGCAGGGCATGGTGGCAGGCGCCTGTAATGTCAGCTACTTGGGAGGCTGATGTATGAGAATCACTTGAACCTGGGGGGCAGAGGTTGCAGTGAGCCACTGCACTCCAGCCTGGGCGACAGCAAGACTCTGACTCAAAAAACAAACAAAAAAGAAATAATATTACTAAGATAACATGACTAATTAACATGCATAAAACAGAATTAGTTTTTCTCTGTAGTATTCCTATGAGGCTATGGCTATGAAATATCAATTTTTCTGTGTCATTCAACTTGCTTATCTTTTACTAATATATTTTAATTTTTAATTTCATAAATGAATGGCAATTTGGTAAGGTAAATTTTTAAAAGCATCATATATCCAGTTATCAACCTAAGTTACTAAAATTCTACATTTCACCTTTCCATTAATAGCATTTGATATTTTCAGCACTGGAAGTACAAGAATGCAAAAGTATCTAACACAACAGGATCTATATTGCTTTATCTTTTAATTAGACAAGGTTAGACTATATTAACATGGGCAAACATGTTTAGAACCTTCTGAATTCATATTTATCTTCCATTAATTTTATATCTAAAAAGTACTTCTTTCCAAAAGGAATGCCTCCACTTTTAAAATATTTTGCATACTGGTTACTAGAGAAGTAGTTTGAATGAACATTACATATAGAACAGAAATAAGATTAGGGAACCAGCTATGAAAACCTGATGACAGTATTTGGCCTGTGTATTTATATAAACCTGGTTTTTAGTTGACCACTATCGTCAAAATCTTCACATAATTTTATCCCCATATATATTAACCTAAAACACATTTTCTTTCAAACACTATCAAAATTAGTTGAGTAGGTAATAAAATCCTAAACCTTACAAAAATATGCCAAATAAATCGGTATTTTTTTTTTTAACAAAAATCTAATTTAGAACAGACTGTTTACCTTCTAGCCATGTGTAGAATGATTCCCCTGAGAGAAAGAGAGAGATAAAATTGGATTAAAATATTATATGGCCATTTGTAAACTAGAATAATTTCAGTTTATAAAATATTTCTGCAGGGCATGGTGGCTCATGCCTGCAATGCTAGCACTTTGGGACACCGAGGCAGGTAGATCACTTAAGGCCAGGAGTTGAAGACCATCTGGCCAACATGGCGAAACTCCATCTCTACTAAAAATACAAAAAATTAGCCGGGTATAGTGGCTCAGGCCTGTAATCCCAGCTACTTGGGAGGCTGAGACAGGAGAAGTGCTTGAACCCAGGAGGCTGAGGTTGCAGTGAGCCAAGATCATATCACTGCCCTCTAGCCTGGGTGACAAAGTGAGACCCTATCTCAAAACAAACAAACAAACAAAAAACAACAAAAAAAGAAATGTATGACAGATTAAGTAATCTCTCTAAAATGTCTACTGCCTCAAGTAAAATAAAAAAAAATAGGCATATGGTTCTAGGAAATAAATCCTACAAATAATTTAAGTAACTTTAAGAGAGTGTTTTTACAAATGATATTTGACTATTAAATTTTTTAAGAAAACATTTCAGTCAAAATATTATGAGCTGGGCACAGTGGCTTGGACTTGTAGCCCCAGCTAACTCAGAAGGTTGAGGGGGAAGGACTACTTGAGCCCGGAGTTCAGATCCAACCTGGGCAACATAGCATGATCCTGCCTCTTAATAAAAAAAAAAAAAAAAAAGTATGTAAACTTTTTTTTTTTTTTGAAGGTTTAAGCATCGTATTCATTGAAGGTTTAAGCATTGAAAACATGGGGGCAAACATTTTAACAATCTCAAATGTGCTTTTCATAACAACCATGGTGCTTTTTAAATATTCCAAAACTAGTGAATTTATAATTAATATAAACATCACACTACTGATTATTCCATTTTTCCTAATCCAATAAAACTAAGTATATTTCCTCAATTTTCTAAGATGAGTAAGTTTTAAGGGACAGCTAAAAAAAAAAAATCCCTTAATTTTCAATATAATTTTTCAGGAAAGTTAATATTAATAGAATACAGAAGGGCTTGACTAATCTGTTTACTAATGCTGCCAGAACTATTCCTGGGGTTGGACAGATGCTGGTCAAGGGATACAAAATTTCAGTTACAGAAAAGAAGTTCAAGAGATCTGTTGTAGAGCATGGTGACTATGGTTAATTACAATGTATTGTATTCTTGAAAACTGCTGAGATTTTAAGTGTTTTCGGCAAAAAAAAAAAAAAATGACGTGAGCAAATTAGTTCAATATAGCCATTCCACAATGTATACATATTTCAATACATCATGTTAAACATGATACAAATATGTAATTTTTATTTGTCAACTTAAAAAAAAAACCATTCCTGGCCCTACATCCTTCTTCTGAGTTGCGGGGGGGGGGGGGGGGGGGGAGAGTAGTCAGTAAGAATCAAAATTGTTAATGCACTTCCTGACTTACCTACCCCGGTTATTTTTTTAAAATTGAGAATGATAAAAATTACAGAAAAACCGAACACACAGATGAGCCAAGTAAGGCGTCTAAGGGATAAATTAGATGGTGGGGGAATTACTTTGCCTACTGAGAGGCTTCATGCTGTACACAACAATGAAAACATCTAAGATTAATTCATTCAACATATACTAAAGATCATTTATCATGGTATCACTTGTGATTCAAAAAACCTCAAGTGCCAACAGGAAAAGCCTAGTACCCAATGTACTAAAAAACATGGCCTCTATCAATCTTCCCAAATTTAAACTACCACTATATAGTCTTACCTACCACTAAAAGGGTCTCTTTACTGTCTCCCCCAAACATGCCTTTCTCTTTCTCAGCTCCTACCTGTTCATGCTGTTTCCTCCAACATGTACTGTTCAATTCTATCGATCTAAATCTTTCCCATTATTCAAAATTCATCTCAAACACTACCTCCTCCAGTAAGCTTTCCCGCATCACTACTGTGAGACACGATTTGTTTCTCCTCTAAGAAGCTCTATATTACCTACCGTTTATACCATGTGTGGAGTATTTCTTTACCTCATTACCACTGTTTATGTACAGTGCGTATCTTTCCTACTATCCTATACATCCTCAGCTCCTACAGGGAAATGGCTATTTTGGGGGTATCTTTTAATCAACATTCATTCAGTAATCAATTGTTGATAAATTGTTCATCATCAGATTATTATATTGATAACTGAGGTTAGAAATTTCAAAGTCAGTAAGAAAATAAAGAGGTCACAAAACAAATTATCTGGTAAAACTACCTTAACTTCTCCCTACTTCCTCAGAACATATTCAAGTAAATTATATAATAACCAGAAGATGGGGAACTTGGAATATGAATCTGATTTACAAACTAAGCATTTAGGTAATATGGTCATCTTTTTTTAAAAAAAAAAAAAAACAAAAACCACAGGATAACTTTATATATACATATACATATATATAAAATCTTTTTTTGGTTACCATTCATTAGTAGCTATTTTCTTAAAAAATAGAAATACTTTCTTTTGAATTATGTAAAGGAAAAATCAAATTCTATTTGTTAAAAAATATTTCCTCCACACTTGAAGCAAACACAAACATGAGTTTTGCTCACCATCATCTTCGCCTAAAAGAGAAAATAAAAAAAGATTTCAGAAAATGTCTTACATAGCTCAGATCCCACTACTATTTTTTTGAGACTACAACTGTTAAACTATTAATTATATCACGAACCTTGGTCAGTGAGTAGACATCCTGCAAATGAGTCCTCTTAATTAGAATATAGGCCAAAGAGTATAAAATTTGCACATTTTGAACAGGCGCAGTGACTCACGCCTGTAATCCCAGCACTTTGGGAGGCTGAGGCAGGTGGATCACCTGAGGTCAGGAGTTTGAGACCAGCCTGGCCAACATGGTGAAACCCTGTCTCTACTAAAAATACAAAAATTAGCTGGGCATGGTGGCACACACCTGTAATCCCAGCTACTTGGGAGACTGAGGCAGGAGAATCGCTTGAACCCAAGAGGCGGAGGTTGCAGTGAACCAAGATCGAGCCATTGCACTCCAGCCTGGGCAACAAGAGCAAAACTCTGTCTCAAAGAAGAAGAAAAAAGATTTGCATATTTTTTAATAAATAAAATATCAGAAAGCAACTTAAAATAGTCATAAAGACCACTATTTTCAATAATTACTTAAAACAAAGTGGCTCCTTTAATCATTATGTACACAATCCTTTCTGAACGTGACTGTTAGCATCCTGGACTATTTTTCTCTTTTAAATTACTGCTCCTCAGCACAGATATGCCTTAATAAGAGTGGATTCCAAACTGTAATCAGTGAAATCCTTGGCAGGGTGCTACTTCAGGGGAGGCCTAGAGGTGTGGAAGAGGCCAGAGTTGGGCTCTAGGGCTACCACAGCAGCTCTGCCTGTCATTATGTGGGTTCTGAAAAAAGATTTCATTTTTGGAAAAAAGTTTCTATCGCTCAAAACCTGTTAGAAAATAGTTGTATTACCCTAGGGGTTACGACTCAGGAATGTGGAAGAAAGAGTTAAGAGTAAAGAACTATTAATCAACCAATTTCAATGAAGATAGCACGTAAACAGCATCATCAAGAGCTATTAATTACTTCATGGAGTACTCATAACAGCCAGGAGCCATTCTCTATCTAGTCTTGTCTTCTTTCATATTTCATTTTTCTTTTCTCCTCTTCCATTTTTTTCTATGTAGTAGTTTCCTTCTTTTCCTTATCTTTCCATCAATGTCGTGTCTGATATATCACTAACATGGAAGTGAAGTGTTTCTTAGGATTCAATGGTTTTCTTAAGTGAAAAATTGTATTTTCTGCTTTAAAAGTATTAAGTGACTGTAGAAAAGGTCTGGAAGAATATCTTTCAAACTTTGTACTATGGAATAGAAGGGGGAATGTGCAGAGAGCTTTCCCTTTTCACTTTATGTAACTACTATACTGCTTCAATTTTTATAAAATGTTGTGTAAAACCTCTAAAGTTGAAAACAGAACAGCTGTGAGGCAAAAGTAGTAAAAGAGACAAAGAATAAGACGCCAGGCATGCCTTTTAACATTATCAACTTCCTTCTCCAGACACTTTCAATGTGAATTTGGGGAAAAAAGAGTATTTGCCACATTGTGACAGTGAGCAAACCCTTCGAGTCTATCTGGTTCTCAGAAAGGTCTAAAGATACAAATTTAGACCAGGAAATTAAACTTCTTAAAACACTCCTGGTCTAATTGGAATGGTAGATCAATTGCAGGGTTGCTCCCAGGATTTGGTTCTTCACTGAGAATAGAATGAGGATGTACCCCACTGATGACAGTAATGCTGTTCCATTGAAACATAACGCCAGACACAAGTCTCAACTTAAAATGTTTCCAAGACACATTTTTAAAAGTCAAAAGTATACACATACCACAACAAAAAAATATGTTACATAATGCAAAGGTATAGCAGTCTTACCAAAACAATAAGGTTCTGTTTAACGGCAATACGATTTTTACATCTAAATAAAGACTAAATAAAATTTAAAATTCAGTTTCACACTATCCAAATTTCATGTGTTCACCAGTCCCATGTGGAAACTGGTTACTTTATTGGACAGTACAGATAGAGAGCACTGCTAAAGGCAGCCTACGCTTCTAAAATTTTTGTATGTTTTTCCTGCTAAAAGTGTGGCATATGAGTCAGCACCTGGGAGCTTGTTAGACTCTTGGGCCTCACCCAAGATCTACAGAATCAGAACCTGTATGTCTACAAGGCTCCCAGGTGACTTGTATACACCCTGAAGTTTAGAAGCACTGTTATGAGACACTGGTTGTCAAATATGGTTGCATAGCAGAACCATCTGGAGAGTTTAAAAAATACCAATACCTGCAGTTCTTATTCCAAGGATTCTGACTTAACTGGAATAGAGTATGGCCTGAGCATCCAGATTTCAAAGAGGTCCCCAGGAAATCTCTGATGTATATTGATTACTCACATGGTCTAATTATTTTACATAAACTTCCTAGAGTCTAGTACATAGCACACACTCAATAAATAAGAGTAATTATGTAAAACATGCCTAGAAATCTTGAGACCTATGAACTAACCTTTTACTTTTTGTTCATCATTTAAACTAACCAAAATATAACAGTGAAAGTTTTTTCAACATAAAGTTTAGTTACAAAGACATTTTATAAACAATGAAAATGTACATACGAAAAACCTACCTCGGCTAGGTGCCAGAGGATTTAAAGGACGATAAACAGATCGAGGCCTGAAAAAGAAAGCATAATACCCAAATATAAAATGTTTTGACTATTGTAGTATATAATTTTATTCCAACAGAAACAAATACTCTTCTCCCCACCCTCTCTTTTTTTTTTTGAGATGAAGTTTTGCTCAGTCCCCCAGGCTGGAGTATAACGGCATGATCTCGGCTCACTGTAGCCTCCTCCTCCCGGGTTCAAGTGATTCTCCCACCTCAGCCTCCCAGGTAGCTGGGATTACAGTCACCTGCCATCATGCCCAGCTACTTTTTTTTTGTATTTTTAGTAGAGAAGGGGTTTCACCATGTTGGCCAGGCTGGTTTTTAACTCCTGACCTCAGGTGATCAGCCTGCCTTGGCTTCCCAAAGTGCTGGGAGTACAGGCGTGAGCCACCGTGCCTGGCATCTCTCTACCCTCTCTTTATCAGTCATTCCTTCTTCCCCCATCCCCTCCAGTTACTTGAAACAGTTCTCTTCATAGATGCTGTTCCACACTCTCCATGCAGAGGTCCCTTTATAGCCAGTGTAACGCTCTGGGTTCAGCAATAGGTCTACATACTGAGCAGCTGGAGATCTCTCATCTGAACAAGAAACAATTCATAAAAACCATCTATAATTTCACCATTTATTTAAAATTTAACAGTACAAAGCAAACCAGACTACCCAAAGGTAAGAGAAACACCATGCTTTTCAAGTAATCTCCAACTTAAATGATATAGTGGTTAGTATATCTGTGACTAGATTTGACTCAGGATTTGTAATGACTTGAACAAATTCTTAAGAGAAGAAAAAACGACTCTTTCATTTCCCTTGGATACTCAGTGCTCTTTTAAGTAATATAATATCCCCTTCACCTTATTAGAGATGTGAATCATTTCTTAAGTTTTAACCACCCAGGGTTGAAAAGACCAAACAGATCATAACCTGCTTTAATATTTCATATGATTTCTCAAAGAATATACCTACCTAACCACACACTTGGAAATACTTGCAACATACATTGTAATAAAAATGGAGATGTCCCTGCTACTCTCTGCTTGGACTTACAAAGCACATGGCTCCATAACTCTGTGATCCAAATCTGATTATTCATAAAGCTATACCAATGCTCTAGTTTTAAAAAATTATGTATTACTGTTTTTACTGATGTTAACATATTGAAGTGCTTTTTTCGCTCTCAAACTAAAACATAATAGGCACAACTTTCAAAAACTTGTTGAAGTATTTAAAACTAAATAACCATTTTCCATATGGAAACCCAAATGAGTATTTACTAGATCTCTACTATTTGGATTTTTTTTTTTTCTTGAGACACAGTCTTGCTCTGTTGCCCAGGCTGGAGTGCAGTGGCACGATCTAGGCTCACCACCGAGTAGCTGGAACTACAAGCATGTGCCACCAAGCCCAGCTAATTTTTATATTTTTAGTAGAGACACGGTTTCATTATGTTGGCCAGGCTAGTCTTGAACTCCCGACCTTGTGATCCGCCTGCCTCAGCCTCCCAAAGTGCTGGATTACAGGCATGAGCCACCATGACTGGCCCTATTTGGATATTTTAAGAGATCTCTGAGGAATGCAAAATATTTTTTAAATGATCTTAATTATGGAGGCTCACATTCTGAATAGAAATGGAAAACATGTTCTTTTCATACCTAAAAGAAATGCCTCACACATGTATGCTCATAATACATATAAGCTCAAATGTTATATATGATGGCACAGATATATTCCTTTATGTGCTTACTACCTTTTGTTGTCATGAGTATAAACAATAGTACATAGGCAGCTGGTTTAAAACAGGGGTCAAATATGGTCATTAAATGTCCCTCCATTACCTGATAGTATATTTTCCTGTTAGTAACAATATTCCCTGGACAGTCAATGACGATAGACTGAGATTATCCATGATCATAAGGGCAAAACAGCATCTTGATCCATAACTTCCAAGAATCACCTGGCACTTTTTTTTTTTTGAGACACAGTCTTGCTCTGTTGCCCAGGCTGGAGTGCAAAAGCACACATCTCAGTTTACTGCAACCGCCATCTCCCGGGTTCAAGCAATTATCCTGTCTCAGCCTCCCAAGTAGTTGGAATTACAGGCACCCGCCACCATGCCCAGCTGATATTTTATATTTTTAGTAGAGACAGGATTTCACCATGTTGGCCAGGCTGGTCTTGAACTCCTGACCTCAGGTGATCCACCTGCCTCAGGTGACCCACCCGCGTGGCACTTCCATGATGTAGGAAGAATACAAGAAAAATTAACAATTTAGCATATTAAATGGATTATATATAAGTTAGTGGAAACATGATTTTGCAGGCTGTGAGAATACTGGCTCTATTTCTAACTCTAAATTTGTAAAGAGATTCCACTATAAAAAATAAGGCAAAGAAAACAATTTACAGATGGACAGAAAAAACTGTCCAATAACACAGATTGAGAACTCAATTTTTAAAATCTTAATCTAAAACATTCAAATTATGAAAAAATACGTGTATTAAATGTATTACATGTACATCTATAACGTATACACACACGTATGTCACATATGGCATGCACACATGTATGACACACATGGCATGCACACATGTATGACATATGCATGTATATGACATGTATGACACATATGTAATACATGTGACACTTGTCATGCATGCCACATACATCCCACAATACATACATGACAACACGACATACATGACATGTAATGCATGCCACATGACATGTAATGCATGACAGGCCATACAACATATCTCACATGACACGACTCATACGTCATACATAACGTACATGTCATACATGACATACGTGAAACTACACACGTCCCATGTGTGCATGTTATACGCACCCTACATGTCTCCATACATGCCATACAACACGCAGCACATACACAACACATGCATGACACACATGACATGTTCACGACACGACGAACACAGGGCATACATGGCACACGACACATGGCATACATGGCACATGCATGTCATACATGACTCATACATGCCATGAGACATGATATACATGACACATCATACGTAACATACACATGAAATACATGACGTGTATGTATGAGGGATTGCAGGGTCTTAATGTCACTGATAGAGCCAGATATCTCCAGTCTCAACCACTCCACAAGGATCAGAGATCTGCATTTCTGAGGTAGTGAGACTGTGATTAACCTGTCTCAGGTGATCAACCTGTCTCAATTTATGTGAAGCAAAGCAGCTGCAGTTTGAGAAAGGATGGCATTTTAAGAAATGGCAGTTACTTTTTACACTTTAGTTTTTAGCCTGAATTGCGTAAATGTTGCCACCATTAAATTCTGGCCATGGACCCAAAGTGTCATACATGACATGTCACACATGTATGTCCTATGTCATATGTATGGCACATGTATAGTATGCACATATTACATGTGTATTATGTGTACAACATGCATGTTGCATGTGTATGACATGTGTGTATTACATGTATAACATACATGTGTGTATATATTTTTTCAAAGTTTCACTTTGTTGCCCAGACTGGAGTGCAGTGGCACCATCTTGGCTCACTGCAACCTTCACCCTCCAGGTTGAAGTGATTCTCCTGCCTCAGCCTCCCGAGTAGCTGGGATTACAGGTGCCTGCCACCATGCCTGGCTAATTTTTGTATTTTTTGGTAGAGACGGGTTTCACCATGTTGGTCAGGCTGGTCTCAAACTCCTGGCCTTAGGTGATCCACCCGCCTCAGCCTCCCAATGTGCTGGGATTACAAGTGTGAGCCACTGTACCCAGTCAAATTATGAAGTATAAGTATGGCTTTTGATATGGGCATGTTGGTGCATGCCTCTAGTCCTAGTTACTTGGGAGGCTGAAGTGGGAGAACTGCTTGAGCCCAGGAGTTGGAGGCTGCAGTCAACTATGATGGCACCATTGCACTCCAGCTGGTCAACACAGCAAGACCCTGTCTTTAAAAAAAGAATAAGTATGGCTTTTAGAAAAGAAACAAAAAATCTTTAAATACTGAATTATTTCTAAGTTGTATAGTTTTAATCTCCATAAGCGGCTCTTGAATAAATTCATCTGCAAAACTGAATTATGTATAAGCTTCACAAATATAACATTATCTTATCTTCTCTGATGCATATTTATGTACATATTTGTAAATAAATTTGTGTGTGTACATGTAAGACTGTAAGTGTATAGAGTCCCCTACAAACGTACAACCTCTTTGCTCAACAAAACCAACTAAATAACCAATAAAGAAAAACCATGATTCAGATATTAAACCATAATGATATAAAATATACTTTAGGCTGGCCTCGGTGGCTCATACCTATAATCCCAGCACTTTGGGAGGCCAAGGCAGGTGGATCACGAGATCAGGAGATTGAGACCACCTTGGCTAACATGGTAAAACCCTGTCTCTACTAAAACTACAAAAAATTAGCCGGGTGTGGTGGCACGTGCCTGTAATCCCAGCTACTCAGGAGGCCGAGGCAGGAGAATCACTTGAACCGGGGAGGCGGAGGTTGCACTGAGTTGAGATTGCGCCACTGCACTCTAGCCTGGGTGACAGAACGAGACTCCATCTCAAAAATAAAATAAAATAAAATGTACTTTAAGGGAGCTAAAAAAACCACAAGAGAAAAATCAACTATATCTGGTTTTTAAAAAAAAACAAAAACAAAAAAACGTGGTCTTACTATGTTGCCCAGGCTGGACTTGAACGCCTCAGCTCAAGCAAGCCTCCTGCCTCAGCCTACCAAATAGCTGGGACTCTAGGTGCTCACCACAACACACAGCTCAATTGTATCAGTTTTTATAACTACTTTCTTAAGCAAAACTTACATTTTCAATGTTCTTAACGTTTATTCCCTCAGTTCAATAGATTTTTTTAAAAAAATCTTGTAATACTTTTTCAAATCATGAAAAGGGTGGGTTTTGTTAACCAATACAAGGAGTTTGCAAACTGCAGCTCATGTGCCCAGTCTGGCCTGCTGCTTATTTTTGTAAATAAAGCGTTCATGGAACACAGCCATGTTCATTTGCTTATATACTGCTTTCACACTATTATGGCAGAGATGAGTAATTGCAACAGAGACCCTGTAGTCGGTCTATAAAGCCTAAAACAGTTACTTAAAATAGTCAATTTACTTAAAAAGCTTACCAACCTCTGCTCTATATGGACAAGAATTTCATGGGACATCCAGAGTGAGCAACATGTGTGGGAGAAAGCATCTACAGGCCAAATTCTCTACAAACACACTAGTTGGTAGTACCCACCCCTACCCCTGGGCCATCTGTGACATGGATTTTAATTTCTTCCTGAACTGCAACTTGTCTCAGTTTGTTTAGATAATTCTTTCTGAATTATCTAACCATCTACTATGTCCTCCCCCACAAAAGTTTTACCTCTTTCTGCCTCTACAAAGCAGCTTCATAATTCCTTATTCTGGGAATTTATTGAGTTGAAATAGTGTTAATTTCCTCCTCTTCAAGTATACTTTTTTTTTTTGAGATGAGTCTCACTCTGTTGCCCAGGCTGAAGTGCAGTGGCACAGTCTCGGCTCGCTGCAACCTCGGCCTCCCGGGTTACAGCGATTCTCCCACCTCAGCCTCCCGAGTAGCTGGGACTACTTTAAGGGTACATCACTATGTCTGGCCAGTTTTTGTATTTTTAGTAGAGATAGGGTTTCGCCATGTTGGCCAAGATGGTCTCAAACTCCTAACCGCAGGTGATTCACCTGCCTCGGCCTCCCAAAGTGCTGGGATTACAGGCATGAGCCACTGTGCCTGGACCTC
Source organism: Ateles fusciceps (assembly GCA_036589455.1). NCBI lineage: Eukaryota > Metazoa > Chordata > Mammalia > Primates > Atelidae > Ateles > Ateles fusciceps. The sequence continues at coordinate 6,642,436 of JAZHEH010002229.1, forward strand.
AAGTATACGATTTTTTCTAACTGAATTTCCTTTTCACTGTCCTAATGTAATAGAGTTATGAGGTCATACCACATTTTCTAGGATGTTAAACATCCCGCCTTACTTCCTAACTCATGCATCTCTTAAACAATAATGGTGTCATATATAGGCAACTTAGTGTGCAGGCTCTTTGCTATGTTCACAGATTAAAAAATACTGTATTATAGACTCAGGATTGAGTTTAAAGCCCTCCATCACCAACCCTAACCCAAACTGCTACTAACTCACTGTTAAAATATGATTTACAGTTAAGGAGAAGCTACAGTTGATACAGCTCTCAAGATATTTTGACACACAGCCAGATTTAGAAACTGCTATTTTGAACATTTATTAATGAATGTATTTTAAGGAAAAAATAAAACTAAAAATCTATCATGCTATTTAGGCTTTTTATGAACCAACTAGTTCATTCAGCAAATATTTACTAAGCATCTACCATATCCAGGCACTGTTCTAGGCACTAGGGATACATCAGTAAATCAAAAACATAGCCCTTGCCCTCAAGTAAGCTCACAATCTAGCTGGAGAAGACTGACAAGAAACCAAAACACTAAGTAATATGCCATATACTGTAGGGCAGTTGTTAGTGCTTGAGCAGGGTGGGGACCAGCAGTGCAAAGGGACAGAGAGTGATAGTGGCTACTATCTTATATAGCGAGATAAGAGCAGGCTTTTCTGATAAAGTGACATTTGAGAAGCAACATGAACCGAAAAGCAGCAGCAAGCCATGCATAAAGACAGTAACAACAACAACAGCAACAAAAAGAGTGGTAGGAAAAGCAGTTTACCTGAAAGGATATTAAATTACTAAATTATTTTTAAAACTATTTGATTTATAGGGATCACCTTCCATTCAAATAAAGTCATTATCAACATCAAAACAGCAGGAAATGGGATATATGGATATATTCCCTAGTGAACTGGGTAAATATTCTTATATTTTTGTTTTAATCCACTGAATTTAGGAAACAGAACTAAACAATGATTCTAAAGCTACCCTGACGGTAATTTTAAAAACTGCTATAGGCCCGGTGATGTGGCTGACGTCTGTAATCCAGGCACTGTGGGAGACCAAGGCAGATGGATCACGAGGTCAGGAGTTTGAGACCAGCCTGGCCAACATGGCGAAACCCTGCATCTAATAAAAATAAACAAATTAGCTGGGCATGGTGGCACACACCTGTAATCCCAGCTCCCAGGGAGGCTGAGGCAGAACTGCTTGAACCTGGGAGGCAGAGGTTGCAGTGAGCCAAAATTGTGCCACTGCACTCCAGCCTGGGCAACAGAGCAAGACTCCATCTTAAAAAAAAAAAAAAGAAAAAAAAAACTGCATATAAACTACTGGAATATATATAAACATTACAACTCAGAAGAGTCATGATAATCCAATTAGTAGGTACCATGGTTTTATATGTATAAGAATATAAAAATAATTGATTTTGAATATAATCTTGAAAATCTTAAGGGATGATTTCACATGAATTCTTAAACATCTCTTACACTTTTACAATTTAAGAAACTAATACTTTTAAAAAGTTAACACTGTTTATACTGATGGCAGGTAATCTACATATCAATTTACTTATAGCAAGTAATTCCTGCAATTAAGTATTTTTATTAAATACCTATTTACCATGAGAGTAACATATATTCACACAAATTATTAATCTGAAAACCTATTAAACAAGCACTATTATTTATACTTTAATCAAAGAATAGGTGAATGCACAATTTAGAAATAAGTGACTGTGAGTGTTAAGCACTCAAATACAACTGTAACGACAACCAAAGAGCAAATGCAAGAGTAAGGAAGAGTAAGGAAGAGTAAGGAGAGGGGCGATGGCTTGCTGTGATAAAACCTTTACCAATTCTATGCATCATAAAGGGGATGGATACTTCATTCATTACTCCTCGGTATAACCTTACTCAGATTCCTTTAAAATTTCCTTACTGAAACCGTAATAAACCAAGATAACATTCTCCCAGCATTATTCTCAGTGTACCATACTACAGTAGAAGCTCACTATATCTTACTCTACCATAGGCTGGATTTATAGCACAATTATACCTGTGAATCTTTTTTAAAACTTTTGGAAGCAGATCACTCTAGATTCTTGAAGAGTTCCAAGAACTGCTATTTCCAACTCTGCATACTTAATCCCCAAATTATTTTCCACTATGAAAAATATAACAATATCAAGGGAAAAGGTGAAGAGAAGCCAAATGAATGATTTACGCCTACTCAGCACAGTTCTTTGGGAATATTATCATACAGATGAAAATTTTCGAGTTATTGCAATTACCTTCTGTTAAGTGGTGGTTACTCTGGTAGAGTGTCCAGTCTTTCTACCATTCCAGGGGACTCTTGGAAAAGGGCTGTTGAGAGGTAGAATTAGAGTCCTCCCCAGTATTCATCTGAGTTTGTTAAGACCTCTTGTTCACAGACCTATAACTAAGTGGCTTCAACTGACCGTCCATCACAGATGGTGTGTCATAATGGAAAGAACATAGGTTTTGGATTTGGATATGGGATCAAAGCCTGTCTCAGCCTCTTGCTATTGTGTGATCTTGGGCAAGTTATTTAGTCTTTTTCAGACTCAGTTTTCTCAAATATGAAATAATACACACTTATGAAGGTAGCTGTAAAGACCAGAAATAATGTATTTAAGGCACTGAAGACAGGGCCTGAAACATAGGCTCTCAATAAATGCCATTATGAATAGTAAGATCCACAAAGCAAAATCCAGTATTGAAGCTATAATTCAGAGTATATTTTCACTGATTAAAATGTCTTATGAAAGGGTTAAAGTTAAAATAATTATAATAGTTTATTACCATCAAGTTCACAAAAGTGATCCCGTGAATCATCATATCTTGCCCAGTCAATGAAAGCTTCTTTGCTTTGATTACTATGGGAAGGGGGAATAAAAAAGAAAAATTATTAAATTTGGAGTTGAAAATGTTAACACTGTATTCTAGTGTAATTAAAATAGATAATTTGAGGTCAAAGATTAGGTGATGTCACATTCTGTTATTACATGAAGGAATGATGAAAAACAAGTTATATAAAAATATATATATTAATTTCCTTGGGTAATTCATATTTCTTAACTACACTGAATTATGAGTAGTTCAAAAGTAATTCTGACCAGAAATTAACTTACAAATAAATATAACATGTAAACACAAAACTCAAGCTAAACTTTTCAATTCAACTTAAAAATTATGTTAAATATATTTTTTCCTGAAGTAGAAATTAAATATACTTTCAGAATTCTTTTAATTTAAATACCTGTAACTGTATTTCTATAATCTCCCCCTCCAATGTGGTATTCACTGGTTACACCAATGCCACTTTTATCATGGGTATCATTCCTTTTACAACCTACTTCACATTTAGCAAAACCTATGATCAAGATTTCTAACTTGAAGAACTGATAAGGAACAACTACATTTATTGAAATCATTGATCTACATTAACTTAAACCTATATTCAGGCCTTCCCTGTATAGAATACTCATGATGGCAGGATCTATCAGAGAGGTATAATTTTGCTACCCTCTTTATTCATAACACAAAAGGAAAAAACAAGGTACAAAACAATTGCATAAATCAGGTATATAAGGGTAAGAATCAGGTAATTCCTAAATGTGGTACTTGTCATAATCGTGAATTTGTTTTGTGTTTGAGAAACCGCTACAAACAAACAAGTGTATAAGCTTGGCTGAACTACATCAACTATATCAATACATTTTCCCAGTTTAACTTATGTTATTTTTTCCCTATCGGAGTATACAATAAAAGTTAATGAAAAAATTGTACCATAGTCGACTCAACTGAAATACGTGATGCTGTAAACAATAATGCCAAATTACAGCTAAAATGACGTAAAGTTGTGTTTAATAAGATAGAACCTATGTTGAAAACAGTGAAGAACAAATCAATAGTGACATAAATTCCTATTTTCTTGTTAACAGTATGACTGACTTTCAGGAACTTTCTTCTTTGAGCATCCTCATTTGAGGAGACACATTCTCATTTGAAACTTCGCTGATTATTTCCCCAACCCCTGCCTAAAACCATGGTGAAGTCACGCCTACGTCACAAAAAACACTGAATGTGCATCTAATGCTAATAAAGCTGGCTCAGTTTGATTTATAAATGAGTTAGAAGGGACCTTAGAGGTCATCTAGTTCAGCTTTTCCAAAAGTCAGTTTGAAGATGGATCCAACACTCTTTGCACGAGAATTTCTTGGGCTTAACTCAGCACTTCCTTTCAAGATAGTGTCCCGAGGTTAAAGCAGTAGTCTTCAAACTGGGAAGTGAGGAGCATAAAAGGTGGAATAAGGAGTGAGAAACTTTCTGGGTGTGATAAATTTTTTTTTTTTTTTTTTTTTAGACAGGGACTCACTGCATCCAGACTGGAGTGCAGTGATACCACAGTTCACAGTAGCCTTCACCTTCTGGGCTCAAGTGATCCTCCCATCCTCAGCCTCCCAAGTAGCTCGGATTACAGCACACGCCACCACATCCAGTTAACTTTTTTATTTCTATTTTTTGTAAAGACAGGGTCTCACTATGTTGCCCAGGCTTGTCTCAAACTCCTGGGCTCAAGTGATCTACCTGTCTTGGTCTCCCAAAGTGCTGGGATTACAGGCGTGAGTCACTATGCCCAGTTCTCTCTCTCTCTACATAGATATATATGCATGCATGCATATATATATACATATGTGTGTGCGTGTGTGTGTATATATATATATATATTTTTTTTTTTTTTTTTTCTCCTCAGACACAATTTCATTCTGTCACCCAGACTGGAGTGCAGTGGTATGATCTTGGCTCACTGCAACCTCTGTCTCCTGGGCTCAAGTGATTTTTCTGCTTCAGGAGAGTAGCTGAGATTACAGGCACCCGCCACCACACCCAATTTTTTTTTTGTAGAGACAGGGGCTTCACCATGTTGGCCAGGCTGGTCTCGAACTCCTGGCCTCACGAGATCCCCCGCCTCAGACTCCCAAAGTGCTGGTATTACAGGCATGAGCCACCGCACCCAGCCTATAGTGTCTTAATTGTGATGACGTTATATGGCTGGACACATGTCAAAATCAAACTGTATACTTTACGTGCAGTGTATTATATTTTATTAAACCTCAAAATAAAGCTGTTTAACGATTATAGTACCAATCGCTGGAGAAGTTCTAGAACAAGTAACTGATACACCGCTAGTAGCAATATAATTTGGTGGCAATTTTGGAAAACCATTTGGCAGTACCTAATACCACTCCTAGGTGTACTCACCATAGAAATGTATACATGTACCTACCAAATTTATTTATTTTATTTATTTACAGATAGGGTCTCTGCCATTCAGGCTGTAGTACAGTGGCACAATCATAGCTCACTGCAGTCTCAAACTCATGACCTCAAGTGATCCTCCTGCCTCAGCCTCTCAAGTAGCTGGGACCATGGGCACATGCCAAGCTAATTTTTAAAAATTTTTTTGTAGAGACAGGATCTCACTTTGTTGCCCAGGCTGGTCTTGAACACGCAGCTTCACACAATCCTCCTGCCTTGCCCTCCCAAAGTACTGGGATTACAGGCATGAGCCACCATGTCCAGCTGTATCCACCAAAATATTTTTGAAATGGCCCCAAAGTATAAGCTATCAATAGCAGAATGGAAAATGGAAACATGGCACATTCTTACTATAGAATACCATATGCCAATAAAAAAAAGAACTAAACGTTACTATGCCCAAAAATGTGAATGAGTCTCAGATACATGTTAACAAAAAGAAGCCAGATACAAAAGAGTATGTTCTATATCATTCTATTTATAAATAGTTAAAACCCATCTCAGTCAGTATCTCAAAATCATGGTTAACTTTGGAAGATGATAATGACTAGAAAGTACACATGTTAATCTTCTGGGCAGCAAGTATGCTGCTCTGGATGGTGCCTACAGAGTTGCGTTCACTTTGTGAAGTTAAATTGACCTTTACACTTAATAATTTTATACTCTACTGTATGTGTATTACACTTAAATTTTTTAGGTTTAAAAAATAATTTCTGTTCAACAAAAAACTACAAGCAAAATTATAAGACAAGTCCTAACAACCAATACAGCCAACAAAGGATTATCACATTACATAGAGAATGCTTACAAATTGGTAATAATTTAAAAAGCCAACCCAATGGAGAAAAAAAAATGACAAAGAATATAAACTGGCAATTTAGCTGAAAATCTTGTAATGACTTAAGCCTAGTCTCTAGATCATTCCTCTATTTACACTCTCTTCCTTGGTGATCTCATGCAGGTTTATGTACCATCTATTCATTGACTGACTTTCAGACCTCTCCCCCTAATTCAGACTTGTGTATCCAACTGCCTACCCGAAATCTGCAAGTGGATGTCTCACAGGCAGCTCAAACTTAACAAATCCAAATTTGACTGCAACTTTTTATCAAACTTGCTCCTCCTGTAGGTGTCCACAGGTCAGTAAATGGCAACTCCATTTTTATAATTCCAAATCTTGTTGTCATCCAAAAGCTCATGTCTTAATACCACATACCCAATGCTGCAACAAATCCTGTTAGCTTTATCTTCAAAATACATCCAGAACCTGACTGCTTCTCATCACTTCCACTGCTATCACTTGGTCTAAATCACCATAATAGCTTATTTAGATTACTACAATAGTCACGTAACAAGGCTTCTGCAACATAACATCAGACTCCCTCAACACATCCCCTTACTCCTCTGTTCAAAACCTCCCAGTGACTTTTTATTCTACCCAGTCTAAAAGCAATACTCATTATAACTGCTTTCAAGGCTCTACAAGATCTCTACCCACCCCACCTCCTGCCCCATTCCCAGCGTCTTTTAACCTTGTCTTCTGCTACTTTGCCCTTGATCACTGTGCTCCAGCTGACTGTGTTTAGGTCTAGGCATGATCTTGCCAAGTGGGATTTCAACTAACATTTATATATACCTGGAATGCTCACCCCACAGGCAACCATATTATGACTTGTGCCTTCACCTTCTTCAGCAATTTGTTCAAATGTCATATTATCACTTAGGTCTTCTCTGACCACCCAATTTAAAACATGCCACTCTCTCACTCCTAGCCCTCTTTGTCCTTCCCTGCTTTATTATTCCCCTAGCATTCATCATTTTACTTCTCATATATTTTATTAAGTCAATAGTTAGTAACACATTATTATTATTGTTATTTCCTCCAAAAAGGATCAAGCTACACAAGGGGAGACATTTTATCAGGCACACGACTGTATTCCTAGTACCCTAGAACAGTGCTTGGCACATTGTAGACATTCATTTGTTGAATAAGAAACTCAAATGTTCAATAAATAAAAAATGCTCAAATCCACTAGTAATCACAAAGTGTAAATTAAAAATGAGGTACTATTTCACTCTCATGAAATGTTATCAACTTTTGGCAAGGATGTAGAGAATGGTACAAGTTCTCAGCACTAGAGTCAGTACACATTCACACCAAGTACTAGGGAATGCCATCAGGCAATATCAACAATGGGTACAAAAAGACAATCCTAAGATTCAACATTTTTACTTCTAATGTAAAAAAAAAAAAAATGTGGGAATGCTCAAGGTGGCATGTTTGTAAAATTAAATAATTGGAAATAGCTAAACATCCATCAATAGGAGAAGAGCTAAGTAAAATATGATATATTTATATGATGAAAATCATTCACCAGTTAAAAGAATAAATCTGTGTTTCAACATGGACAGATCTAGAAAGCAAAATGTACAATGAAAAAAGCTACAGAATGTTAAATATAGTATATCATTTATATAAAGGAAAAATAAAACCATATATACAAAATAAAACTATTTTATACATATAAATACATGATAAAAACAAAAACATGGACTGGATATGTACCACCAAATTCATGATAGTAGTTACCTCTACTGGATTAGGGAATAGAACATAAGGAATTTTAAATTTATTTGTGATGTTTCTTGTTCCTTAAAACATATGGCAGAAAATGTTAATATTTATTTATTTGGAATAGAGGCTTATTTATTTGAAATGGAGGATATATATGTGGGTGTTTATTAAATTTTTTCTTCAATAAGATTGCTAACTTATACTGAGTCATTAGCAATTGTAGTACATAAATACAAATCTTTTTTGGGGGGGGAGGGGGCAGAGTCTTGCTCTTGTCACCAAGGCTGAAGGGCAATGGTGCAATCTGGGCTCACTGCAACCTCTGCCTCCCAGGTTCAAGCAATTCTCCTGCCTCAGCCTCCCAAGTAGTTGTGATTACAGGCACCCAGCCACCATGCCCAGTTAATTTTTGTATTTTTAGTAGAGATGGGGTTTCTCCATGTTCGCCAGTCTAGTCTTGAATTCCTGACCTCAGGTGAACCACTCACCTCAGCCTCCCAAAGTGCTGGGATTACAGGTGTGAGCCACCATGCCTAGCTCATAAATGCAAATCTAATCAAATGGAAATGTAAAGGAATTTCTGAAAATATCCCAATCCCAACTACTGATTATTCCCAACTACTGATTATGTCTAGTCATTTTACACTGCACAATTTGAGGCCATTTGTATATTATTTATGCTGATTTGTGTTTAGAATAAGGAAAAATTAGCAGAAAAAAAATCTATGAAATTTAACAGGCTAATAACAACTTTTATCATTCAAAATGTAACATGCAGACTGAATTACTATTTATAAAAAAATTAGGACTTCAAGCCCCTTCTTCCATAGTAATCAGGAAGAATGGGTCCATAGATCCTGCTAGCTGAACAATCTTGTAAATTTCTACTATTTAAAAGATTTGCTATAGATAATATATTCTAGAAACTTAAGGATAAATCAGCCAAGAAGAGGCAAAGCTATTACAAAATTTAGGACAAAGAATAACTTTTTCTTCCTTTAAAAAATAGTTAAAACTTTAACGGGTACAAAATGTTTTACCAAAATCATAAAACAGATTCTTGATATAAATAAGGGAATATTTCTTAATACTACCAAAATAAAACTTGCCTTAATGTGCTGTTAACTGCTCCCAGTTTATTAGCTTGCTCACAGTCTTCTAATTCTTCGGTATTGTTTGCCATTTTCAAGTACTGCAAAGAAGTTCATAAATTTAGTAATAATTATTGCCTTATTCTTTCAGTTTCTACTGGTAGAATAATCAATCTGTCAACAATGATATACACTAAATATAGATACATTCCATTATAAAAATCCCTATCGTATGTAAGAAATACAAATGAAAATGAGGCAGAAATTTCCACCAATTAAATATTATTTCCATCAACAACATACTAAAATTTAACAATTAGGCTGGGCGAGGTGGCTCATGCCTGTAATCCCAGCACTTTGGGAGGCTGAGGCGGGTGGGTTCACTTGAGGTCAGGAGTTCAAGATCAGCCTGGTCAACATGATGAAACCCTTTCTCTACTTAAAATATAAAAATTAGCCGGGTGTGGTGGCACATGCCTGTAATCCCAGCTATTCAGGAGGCTGAGGCAGGAGAATTGCTGGAACCTGCGAAGTGGAGGTTGAAGTAAGCTGATATCACCCCACTTCACTCCGGCCTATGTGACAGAGCAAGATTCTGTCTCAAAAAAATAAATAAAAATGTAAAAATAAAATTTAACAATTAGCACTGATGTGTTCATGATAATGTCAACTCAAAAAAACACCCTCTTGGGAGGTAAATTTGATCTCTCTCTCACACACACACACACACACACACACACACACACACACACACATATATACATATGTGGTCACATTTAGTTCCCAAGAGGGTTTTAATATACATAAAAGATATATACACATACATATGTGTATGTGTGTATATATATTATGTGTATGTGTGTGTGTGTGTGTGTGTGTGTGTGTGTGTGTGTGTGTGTCTATATATATATATGTTTGCAAAATGGTTAAACCTTTGAACCTGCAGCCCCACTAGTGAGACCACATCCCAAGGCAACCACTTTTTAAAAAAGGTACAACTGCCTTGGAAAATTATTTGGTATTATTTGTAATGTTGAGATAGGCATGCCTTTGGTTCAGCAATCCTGCCTTAACATGTAGACTTAGAAAAGCTCTTACATGTGAACATAACGAGACAAAGGACAAAAATGCTAGTGCATTACTGTTTGAAATAGCCAAAAACTGGGAACTGAAATGTGCATTGATAGAGGAATGGCTAATATGTGTTACAGTCATACAACTGAACACAGTTGGTAAGATGATGAACAAGATCCACACATACCAACAGAGAAAATTTCGAAAGCATAAGACAGTACAAACACAAACTGAAAAAAAAGTTTTTAACCTAAATACAAAAATATTAAATTAAAAAATTTCTTACACACAATAAATTACATATTACTTGTGGATACACATGCAATAAAAGTACCAAATATTTTACTTGTAGATACACCTGCAATAAGAATATAAAACCGCAGGATACTTCAGAAAAATGGTTAGCTCAAGGGAGGGAGGAAGAAGAATGGACTGGGAAAGAGCTGAGGGGGTTTCAATTGCTTTTATATAGTTTTACTTATTTCAAATCTGAAGCAAAAATAAATAGGATAAAGTAAAAACAAAAGATTACACAGGACAGAGCAAGAAGAAAACGGAAAGGATGCACAAGAAGGGGACAGAGAAAGGGTATGATGATCTTTATTATGTACGCATAGCCGTGAAAAACTAGAAATAAACAGTTATCTAAAAACATATCAATAACAAAATAAATTATGATACTCTCTTAAGAGGACAAGAACAATCATTAAAAATGAATATCTTAATATCATCTGAAAGTACTCTACTCAAAATTTCTTGGTAATTATTTACTCTATATAATTCTGAACCTGCCAGGCTGACTAGTTGAAACAAAAGACTAAAAATAGCTATGTGACAAAACACCTGCTGACTAGGGGATTGGAAGCTATAGTTACATTTAATAGTTCTTCCAGAGGTTCCAAAAACAGTACTGAGGTAATTTCAAAAGAATCTAGGAATGTACAACCTATCTGTGATTGATGCAAGAGTTAGGGATTTGAAATTCTGAGGCAGAAAGTCTCCATTCCCAACTAACCACATTATGGTTATTATACCCACTGTCAGTCAGTAAATGTTAAGTTTCATGACATAAAGCAGAAACACTCAAGGAAGAGGTGGGACTTACCTTATTAGAATGCCCAGCTTTTATTCCAACTGGAATTTTACTCTTAAAACAAGAAAAACCAAAATTTTTTAAGTCAACTTTGTTTTTTTAAACTTTCTTCACAAATTGTCAATGCAATGCTCTAATTCATCAAGTATTTTGTTCTATGAGGGGCACATACTCACTCAAATTCTGTTTTCACACTATCTCATAAGGTAAAAGTTATCTCAATATACAGACTTATAAATCAAAGTATAGAAAATTGAATAACATACACAAAGTCAGAAAGCCAAAATCAGCTCTAATAACTCCTAATACAGTGGTTTTTTATATTTACATAATTTAGGTTAAAAACACTGATAATCACTTCTTCCACAAACTTTGTTACCATAGAAAATAAAGTTTTAAAAGTTCAAAATTCTTTGCAATATATTATGTGCAATTTCAACTTCTGCTCTAACAAAGTGTAGGCAATTTTTGATTACAAGGCTTTTTTGACCCACATAATTAACCTAGAGTTTACCCATCTAATCTAGGGTTTACCAATGGGAGAACTGTGTGTAGATGGAACATTCTTTTCACAAGGCCAATGATTAGTGTTTGGTTTTAATAAATGTATCTGAATTATTACAACTGGTTTATCAAATAGAACTTTAAACAAAAATACATAACATATATATATATACACACATACATATATATTTATTTATTTATTTATTTATTAATTATTATTTTTTGAGACAGTCTCGCTCTGTCACCCAAGCTGGAGTGCAGTGGCTCAATCTTGGCTTATTGTAACCTCTGCCTCCTGGGTTCAAGCGATTCTCCTGCCTCAGCCACCTGAATAGCTGGGATTATTATAGGAGTGGGCCACCACACCCAGCTAATTTTTGTATTTTTAGTAAAGATGGGGTTTCACCATGTTGGTCAGGTTGGTCCTGAACTCTTGATCTCATGATACACCCACCTTGGCCTCCCAAAGTGTTGGGATTACAGGCATGAGCCACCACACCCAGCCACGTATTTTATTCTTAAAGGAAACTAAATATTATAAATTTTTAAACAATTTTCCCTGTTGGAAGGACATTGGTATAGATTTTTAAGGACAACAAACTAGACTAACTGATTAGGGAAGAAAAGCAAAAAGTGAAAGGAAAACAAAGCTTAGAACTAATTACTGCTGAAGGAGAGGTATATAATTAATTACACTACATAACAAAAACCAAAGTCTAAAATGTAGCATTCTCTTGGTATTAAGTATAGGTTTTTAAAAAAATGTAAATATAACAAGGCCAAATGAAAATAATTCCAAGCCTGAAATTTCCCCAAATAAATCACTGTAAATCTGAAGTATAGGGTCTAGTAGCTTGTTTTTGTTTTTTACCTATGAAACAAGATGCTGATTCAATAAAGCATGAAATAAAAGACAACTGCAGATCCAATCCTAGAATAGGCTTCTGATTTTCCTTTCATTTTAGAATAATACTATTTCCACATTCAATCACCAGTATCACTGGCTACAATTACCTTCAAACCCATTTTGGTGTCAAGTATAGAATTTTCAATAATCTGGTTACAAAGGAGAGAGCTGAGAGCATACGGATTTGCTGACATGTCCAAATCCATTGACATTAGCCGAAAATAGAGGTTATGCTTATCTAAAAGTCCAAGAGAAAACAGGCTTTGCCCTATTATTTAAATTGATTTATTATACCTCTGGACAGGGCTCCACATGACAGTCTTTTATTGAACAGTGGCCATCTTCTGCCCAGAAAGGACAAGGTCGCTTCAGATTAACCTTGAGAGAAAGAATAAATTAAAGTGAGTAAGCTCATATTATAGTTATAGAATGCTGTCAAAGTGTCACTGTGCTGGGCACCAGCGACATGGTAGTGGATAAGAAGGAATGCTTCCTATCCTAGTGGCACCTATATGGTTCAGAATTTTAAATGACTGCAGTGAGCTAGATCATGCCATTGCACTCCAGCCTGGGTGACAGAGAAAGCATTTAGAACTACTTTAATGTCCTCCAGCCCACTAACGGTATCTTATTAACGAGGGTTCTCTCACGCACCCATTTATTCAACAAATAAGAACTGAGCATCCACTATGTGTCAGGCACTGGGTAGGCTCTGGGGGAAAAATGGGCAGAAAAAGAACTCCCCCTCTCCCTCTGGTACTTAAAAATCTACTGAAGGAAACAAATTTGTATGTTTATTACAAGTTGTGGTCAGTGCTACAAAGAAAATCCAGAGTACTGTAATAGTTGTTTTGGTGGATGAAGGCCTCTGAGGCAATAATATTTTAGGATGGAGGAAGAACACATTTGGATAAGGCAATAAAAAGCCTGGACAGTTGTGTGAACTAAAAAAAATACCAGTTGGGCTGACGTTTAGTGTAGAGGGGGGAGGGTGGCAAAGAATGAGGATGGAGGTAAACAAGGGACAGATCATGCAGGACATTTTAACCATAGTAAAAACTCCAGATTTTCATATTCTACACATTATAGGAAGACAGTAATTCAGCAGGATTGCAGTTTGCCCATGCCAAAATCTAGGTTTCATTCTCTTTCCTCCCTTTCTTGTTCTCCAAACAATTCATTTTCCACTTCTCACCACCTATCTCTTGCCTACACTATCACAATAGTCTCCCTGCTCCTCCTTCTACTTCTATTTCCATATAGCAACTACAGTTATCTATTTAAAACAGATCATATCACATCAATCCTTCCTCAAAACCTTCCCGTGGCTTCCCATCACTCTTAGAGTATATAAACTCTGCAGCAAGTTCCACAAAGCCGTCCATAACCTGGCCTCTGGCCTACCTCTCTGACCTCTTCTATCATCCTCCTCTGGCCACACTGGCCTTGCTGAGAACATACCATGCTCCCTATATCTCAAGGTCTTTGTCTTGTTTTTCACTGAGACAGAGTCTTGCTCTGTCACCTAGGTTGGAGTGCAGTGGCATGATCCTGGCTCAGTGCAGCCTCAAACTCCTGGGCTCAAGCAAGATCTTCCTACCTCAGTCTCCCAAGTAGCTGGGACCACAGATGTACCAACATGCCTGGCTAATTTTTAAGTAGAGACGAGGTCTCCTATGTTTCCCAGGTTGGGCTGGAATTCCTGGGCTCAAACGATCCACACACCTCAGACTCCCAAAGCATTCAGAGTACAGGTGTGAGCCACCATGCCCAGCCTCAAGGCCTTTGTATTGGCTATCCTCTCTGCCTGTATTATTGTTACTACAGATCTTATGACAGCTCACTCTTTCACCTCATTCAAGCCTCTCTCACGTATTACCTCAGCAGAGAGACCATGCCTGACCAGGCTTGCTAAAGCAGTTCTCAGTATGCAACCTCTACCCCAACGTGCTGTTTTATATTTTTTGGCACTTATCACTAACTGTTATCTGCTTATTTATTGTCTGTACCTCCCACCAGCATGAGGATCAGCATTTTGTATTATCTCATTCTTAGTGCTTAGAACAGTGCATAAAATACACAGTAGACACCTAATTAATATGGTTAAGTAAACAATATCTATATTACAGAGAAGAAGGCAAAGATAGGTAGACTGGCCACACAGAGGAGAGGGTGATCAACTCTGACTTTTGGTAATATGCAAAATGGGTATGACTAGAAGTGTTTCAGAGAGATTTATAGGCAGCAGGGCAGGATGTGCATAGACAAAGAACCTTAAAACAGCATGGCACATTTGGGGACTGCAAGTTCTCAGCCTGGACACCTCCCTTGAGCTTCTGGCCTGTCTATTCACCTGCTTCCTGGATTATCTCTTCCTGGACAGGGCATTCATAGTTACCTCAAAATTAACATATCCAAAACTGCACCCCTCCTTCTAGTGATTCTCACCATCTGGGTAAACAACAACTCCATTATTCTAGTTCCTCAAGCTAAAATCTTGGCAGCTTTTCCAGCAATCCCTGAGGCTCTGGCCTCTGATAAGCCAGTATCTAGGAATCTATGTAGCAAATAAAGAATAAACCTCCTTGAGCCTACACAGAAGGAAGAGCACTCTGTGTGCCTTCTTCCCCTGGCTTACTTCAGGCAATAATGCCAGCCATACACTCTCTCCTTGGAAAGAGGTTGGAGGCCTCTGCCAGTAAGAACAGGAGGAACAGCACCCTGTGCTTTCTTCCCTGGTTTGCTCCTGAGCTAAGTTTCTGCAATTTCTCTTTAGAAGGAGGCAGGGGGACCTCTCCGTGACTAGAAAGAGAAGGGGATATTCCCAGTGTCTTCTCCTCTAGCTTGCTTCAGGGAACTCCAGACCAAAAGGTTAACCCTACAATGTACATGTGAGACTTCTTGCTTGAACAAGAGAGTGAGCACTCTCTGTACCTCCTTTCCGGGCTTGCTCCAGACACAAACCCAGCCCTGAACTCTCTCCCTGGAAAGAGGTTGGAGGCCTCTGCCAGCACGAATGGAAACAGCACTTCTCATGCCTTCTGCCTCCATGTGCTCTAGAGATAAAATCCTACAATCTCTCTCTCTCTTTTATTATTATACTTTAAGTTTGGGGGTACATGTGCAGAATGCGCAGGTTTGTTACATAGGTAGGCAGGGACCTTCCCATTCCTGAAAGGGAAAGTCAGCACTCCCTGTGCCTTCCTCCTGGCATGCTTCAGTAATAACCTCAGACCGGAAGTCTTCCCCCTGCTAGGAGGGCATGAGACCTGCTGGCCCAAAAAGTAGAGTGAGCACTTTCTGCACCTTCTTCCCTGCAGGCTCCAGCAATAATTCTAGGTCTTCAAATGCTCCGTGAAAATCGTTTTTGAACACATCAAGAACTCCAAATTTTAGAGCATTCACTCAAGGGACAGGCTGCTAAATCACCTAGCCCTGGGAGGTGATGAAGCTCTACACTCCTGAGTCTCCTAGACCACAGAGAACAAACAGGTGACTTTTCAACTTGCAAACGAATATTCAGCAGTTACCTCCTCCAGGTTAAAAGCCAGCATCAGATCAAGAGTATAGGCATCTGCCTCAGATGCTCTCCTTGGTGCAGAGCAGAATCAGTGGGAGATAAACTCTGGCTTTCAGCTTCTCTGCAAGTAAAGAAGAAACCAAAGCACACATCTAACATCCTAATATCTCTAGTCATATCCCAAGGGAATGGATTCTATACCACCTCTCTCAAGGCAATAGTACAACCTGACTCTAATTTCTTAGAGGCCACTAAGAACAAAGACAGCTGGCTGGACAAGCATAAAGTTTTAAGGAACTGGAATACTGCCCAGGCTGATTGGGAAGAAACACCTGCTACATAAGACCAGTCTAACAAGACCAGATAAGGTGGTTCTTTTATATAACACACAGAAACCAATACAGAGTTAAGAAAAATGGAGACTTACTCCTTCTAGTTATTCTCACCATCTGAGTAAACAGCAACTCCATTATTCTAGTTCCTCAAGCCAAAATCTTGGCAGCCTTTCCAGCAACTCCGTACAGCTCTGGCTTCTAACAAGCCAGTATCTAGGAGCCTATGTAGCAAATAAAGAACAAACCTCCTTGAGCCTAAACAGAAGGGAGAGCACTCTATGTGCCTTAAGAAAAATGAAGAAATAATGAAATATGCTTCAAAAAAAAAAAAAAAGACAGTCTCAATTAGAAGTCAACCCTATTGAAATGCAGATATGTAATTTACCTAATAGGACATTTAAAAAGAGTCATAAAGATGCTCACTGAGGTAAGGAAGGGAATGCATGAACAAACTGAGAATGTCAACAAAGAGACAGAAAATATGTTTAAAATACCAAACAGAAATCATTGAGCTGAAGAACACAGTCGCCAAACTAAAAAAAATTCAATAGAGGGGTCCAACAGCAGACTAGATCAAGCAGAAGAAAGTATTAGCAAACTTGAAGACAGTTCACTGGAAATCATCCATCTAAGGAACAAAAAGAAAAAACGAAAAAAGAGTGAAGACAGCCTAAGGGACTCATAGGACACCACCAAGCAGAATTATACACATTATCAGAATGCCAGAAGGAGAAGAAAGAAAAAAAGGAACAAAAAAATTCAAAAGAAAAAGTGGCAGAACACTTCCCCAGTCTGGGGGAAGGAAACAGAAAGCCAGATCCCTCCTGTGTTAGCTTGCTTATAATGAAAGAAAGAAAGAAAAGAAAAGAAATCCAGCCAGATCCAGGAAGTTCAATGAAAACTTGATAGGATGAATCCGAAGAGACTCATACAGCAAGAGACATTATCATCAAATTGTCAAAAGTTAAAGACAGAGAAAATATTGAAAGCTGCAAAGGAAAAGTGAGTTGTTACAAACAAGGGAACTTCCAATAAATCATAGGAAAATTTTCAACAGAAACCTTGTAGCCCAGAAAAAGATTGGAATGTTAGATTCAAAAGCTAAAAGAGAAGGAAAAAAAAAACAAACCTGTTAACCAAAAATACTATATCCATTTTGAAGATCCTATTCTTCAAAAATGAAGGGAAAATAAAACTTTCTCAGACAATAGGTAAGGGAATTTATCACCACTATGCCTGCCTTATGAGAAATGCTAAAAGGATCCTTTAAGCTAAAGAAAAATGTTGCCAACTAGCAATACGAAAACAGCTGGGTGCAGTGGCTCATGCCTGTAATCCCAGCCCTTTGGGAGGCCGAGACAGGTGGATGACTTGAGGTCAGGAGTTCAAGACCAGCCTGGCCAGCATGGTGAAATCCCGTCTCTATTTTAAAAAGTATAAAAATTAGCCGGGCACGGTAGGTGGCACATGCCAAGATTGTGCCACTGAACTCCTGCCTGGTGACAGAGCGAGACTCCATCACAAAAAAAAAAAAAAAATATATATATATATATATATATGAAAACATAAAACTCACTAGGAAAAGTAAGCATACAGTCAAACACAGAACACTATTATACTGTAATGGTGGTATAAATATCAATTACATCTCTAATAGAAAAGTTAAAAGACAAAATCTTAAAAATAAAGAACTATAGCTATAACACACTATGCAAACTATAAAAGATATAAAACATGTCCTTAAAAACAAATTGGGGGGAGGGGGAGTAAAAGTATAGCATTTATGCAAGTGATCAAAGTTACTGCTACTAATATAAGATGTACATAAGTCTCATGGTAATCAGAAAGCAAAAACTCTCAGTAGTTGCAGAAAAGATAAAAGATTCAAGGCATACCACTACAAAAAACAATCACCAAAACCACAAAAGAAGACAGCAAGAGATGAGAAGAATAAAGAAATTAGAGATCAACAAGAAAATAATTAACAGAATGGCAATTGTATGTCCTTACCTATCAATTACTCTGAATGCAAATTGATTAAATTATCCATTCAAAAGACATCAAGTGGCCGAATGGGTTAAAAAACAAGACCTAACTATACGCTACTTATAAAAGACTTGTTTCCCCCTCTAAGGACACACACAGACTAAAAAGATAGAAAAGATGTTCTATGCAAATGAAAAACCAAAGAGCAGGGGTAGCTATCCATGTCAGACAAAATAGACTAAGTCAAACATGTAAA
Organism: Ateles fusciceps; assembly: GCA_036589455.1. Lineage (NCBI taxonomy): Eukaryota > Metazoa > Chordata > Mammalia > Primates > Atelidae > Ateles > Ateles fusciceps. The sequence continues at coordinate 6,661,171 of JAZHEH010002229.1, forward strand.
AAGAGACAAGAAGATCATTACAAATGATGAAGGGGTCAATTTATCAAGAAGTTACAAAACTAAATATGCATGCACCCAACTTCAGAAAATGTAAATATATAAAGCAAATATTAATAGCTCTGAAGAGATAGACTGCAATACAATAAGACTTCAATATTCCACTTTCAACATTAGATTATCTAGACAGAAAAAAAAAAATCAATGAGGAAACACTGGACTTGAACTACACTTTAGCCCAAATGGCCCTACCAGATATTTTATAGAATATTCCATATAACAGTAACAGAATATACATTCTTCTCAGTGCATATGGAACATTCTCCAGGATAGATATGTTAGGCCACAAAACAAGTCTTAACAAATTTAAGAACACTGAAATCATACCAAATATCTTTTCTGATCACAATAACACGAAACTAGAAATCAGTAATCAATGAAACCAAAGGTTTTTTTAAAAAAGATAAAATAGACAAACCTTTAGTTAGACTAACAGAGAGAGAAGATGCAAACAAAATCAGAATTAAAGAGGAGACATTTGTACAAATGTCCAATGTGAAAAAAAGAAAAAGAAAAAAAAGAAAAAAAAGAGGAGACATTACAATTGATATCAAGAAAAAGAGTCTACTGCTCACAACTATATTCCAATAAATTGCATAAGTTAGAAGACATGAATAAATTCCTAGAAACATGCAGTCTGCCAAAGCTTGAGTAAGGAAGTAAATGAAAATCTGAATAGGCCAATAATAATTAAGGAAATTGAATCAATAAAAAGTATTTATCAAAGAAAGACCAGTAAACCCAACACTTTGGGAGGAAAAGGCAGGTAGATCACCTGAGTCAGGTCAGGAGTTTGAGACCAGCCTGGACAATACGGCGAAACCCTGTCTCTACTAAAAATACAAAAATTAGCTGAGTGTGGTGGCGCAAGCCTGTAATCCCAGCTACTCGGAAGGCTGAGGCAGGAGGATCACCTGAACCCAGGAGACAGAGGTTGCAGTGAGCCAAAGGAAGCACCACTGTACTCCAGCCTGGGTGACAGAACAAGACTCCATCTCGGGGCAGGGGTGAGGGGGGGTGGGCGTGGAAAGACAGGACCTCATGACTTCACTGCTGAATTCTACCAAACATAAAGAATACCAATCCTTAAACTTTTCAAAAAAATTGAAGAGAAGGTAATACTTCCAAACTCATTTTAGAAAGCCAGCATTTACCCTGCTATTGGACCCAGACAAGGACATTACAAAAAAAGGAAACTACAGGCCAATATCCCTGATGAACAAAAATGCAAAAATCCTCAATAAAATATTAGTGAACCAAATTGAACAGCATATTAAAAAGATCGTTTACCATGATCAAGTGAGATTTATCCCAGAGATACAAGGATAGTTCAACATACATAAATCAATAAAAATGATACACATTAATAAAATTAAAGAAAAAAACCACATGATTATTTTGATAGATGCAGAAAAAGCATGACAAAATTCAACATCCATTCATGATAAAAACTCCCCCCAAAAATAAGGTATAGAGAAAATGTACCCACCATAATAAAGGTCACATATGACAAACCCACAGCTAACATCATACTCAACAGTGAAAAGTTAAAAGGTTTTCCTCTAAGATTAGAAACAAGACAAGAATGCTCACTCTCACCACTTCTATTCAACATGGTACTGGAAGTTCTAGTCAGAGCAGTAAGGCAAGAAAAAGAAATAAAAGACATCCATATAGAAAAAGAAATGAAAATGTCTGTTTGCTGATGACATGATCTCATAGTGAGAAAACTTTAAAGACTCCACCAAAAAATGTAGTAATAAACTGGTGATAAACAAATTCTACAAAGTTGCGGGTTACAATGTTAACATACAAAAGTCCATAGCATTTCTATACACTAACAATGAACAATCAAAAAACATTGAGAAAACAATCATATTTAAAATAACATCAAGAAATAAAATACTTGTAACTTTAACCAAGGAGGTGAAAGATCTATGCACTAAAAACTAAAACACTAATGAAAGAAACTGAAGACACAAATAAGTGGAAAGATATCCCATATTCACTGGTTGGAAGAATTAAATTGTGAAAATGTCTGTACTACCCAAAGTGATCTACAGACTCAATGCAATTCCTATCTAAATTCTTATATTATTTCTTTACAGATATATAAAAACAATCCAGCCAGGCACAGCAGCTCACATCTGTAATCCCAGCACTTTAGGAAGCAGAGGTGGGAGGATCAATTCAGGTCAGTTCAAAGTTTTCAAGGTTACAGTGAGCTATGATTATGCCACTGCACTCCAGCCCAAGCAATAGAGCAAGACCTGTCTTAAAAAAAAAAAAAAGAGGAAAAACAAACAACCCTAAAATTTGTATGGAACTAGAAAAGACCCTGAATAGCCAAAGCAATCATGAGCAAAAAGACCAAAGGTGGAAATCATCACATGCCCTGATTTCAAAATATATTATAAAGTTACTGTAATCACAACAGCATGGTACTGGCATAAAAATAGACACATCAACCAATAGAACAACTTAGGAAGCCCAGAAATAAACCTAAGAATCCCAAGTATGTGTGATCAATTCATTTCTGACAAAAGTGCCAAGAACACACAACAGGGAAAGGATAGACTCTTTAATAAAGTGTTGAGAAAACTAGACATCCACATTCACAGGAATGAAGCTGGATCCTTATCTCATGCAAAAATCAATTCAAAATGGATAAAGACTGAAATGTGAGATCTGACATTATAAAGCGATTAGCAGAAAATACAGTGGGAGAGCTCCTCAGCATTGCCATGTCTGAGCAATGATTTCTGGGATAGGACTCCAAAAACACAGGCAGGAAAAGCAAAAAACAGACAAATGGGATTACATTAAAATGAAACACTTCTGCACAGCAAAGGGAACAATCAAAAGAGTAAAGAGACACCCCATGGATTGTGAGAGAGTATCTGCAAACAATACATCTGATAAGGGACTAATATCCAACATGTATAAGGAACTCAAGGAACTCAACTCAATACGGAGACACAAGTAACTTGATTAAAAAAGGGGAAAGGTATCTGAACTGACATTTCACAAAAGAAGAGATGAAAAATGCCTATGGATATATGAAAAAATACTCAACATTTCTAATCATCAGGGAGACATAAATTAAAACCATGGTGAGACATCACCTCACACCTGTTAGAATGGCTACTATCAAAAAGATGAATAACAAATGTTGACAAGGATGTGGAGAAAAAGGAACCCTTGTAAATTATTGATGGGAATATAAATTAGTACAGACATTTTAGAAAAAAAATTATGGTGGTCTCTAAAAAAACTAAAGAAAGAATTACCACATGAGCCAGTAAACCCTTCTGGGAATTTAAAGGAATTGAAATCAGTGTGTTTAAAAGATATCTACATTCCCATGTTCATTTCAGCACTATTCACAATAGCTAAGATATGGAAGCAACCTAAGGGTCCATCGGCAGATGAATGGATAAAGAAAATGTGATATATATATACATAACAGAATGTTATACAGCCTTTAAAAAAAGGGGGGATCCGTCAGGTGCAGTGGCTCACACCTGTAATCCCAGCACTTTGGGAGGCCGAGGTAGGTGGATCACCTGAGGTCAGGAGTTAGAGACCAGCCTGGCCAACACGGCAAAACCCCATCTCTATTAAAAATATAAAAGTTAGCCAGGTGTGGTGATAGAAGCCTGTAGTCCCAGCTACTTGGGATGCGGGGGGGGGGGGAGAATCACTTGAACCTAGGAGGTGGCGGCTGCAGTGAGCCAAGGTCACTCCACTGCACTCTACGCTGGGCAACACAGCAAGACTTCATCTCAAAAATAAAAAAGAAGGAAATTCTGTCATTTGCAACAACATGAATGGAACAGGAGGACCTTATGCAAAGTTAAATCAGCTAGGCACACAAAGACAAATACTGTACGATTTCACTTATATGTGGAATCTAAAAAATCTATTTCACAGAAACAGTAAAAAAGTGGTTAACAGAAGCTGGTGGGGAGAGGTGCGACGTCAAGAAGAGAAGATGTTGATCTGAGTACAAAGTCTTCAGAGTGGAGGAATGAGTTTCAGTGATCTAATGTACTGCATGGTGATCACAGTTAATAATATTGTTTATATTTCAAAACTGCTAAAAGATTTTTAACATATAACCAAAAATAAGTTTGTGAGATGATAAATATGTTAATGTAGAGTGACTCTACAATTTAAACATAGATCAAAATGTCACATTATGCCCTCAAAATCTATACAATTATTACATATTAATTAAAAATAATTATTTTAAAAATAAAATACTCAGAAATTCAACACTTTATGACTTCCCATTGTTACAGCCATGCTCCAAGCCACTCCCACTCTCTCTCTCCTGGATCATTGTCATTGTCCTCTGTCGCCTAGGCTGGAGTGCAGTGGTGCGATCTCGCCTCACTGCAACCTCCATCTCCAAGGTTCAAGCAATTCTCCTGCCTCAGCCTCCCAAAGCTGGGATTATAGGCATGAGCCACCATATCTGGCTAATTTTTGTATTTTTAGTAGAGACAGGATTTCACCATGTTGGCCAGGTTGGTCTTGAACTCCTGACTTCAGGTGATACACCCGCCTCGGCCTCCCAAAGTGCTGGGATTATAGGTAAGAGCCACAGCACCTGACCTGCCATTGCCTTTTAATGTTCTCCCTACCTAGCCCTTATAGGCATACGGTTTATTTTCAACATAACCAGAGTGATCCTTTTAAAAATGCTCAAAATTGGTCAGGTGCAGTGGCTCACGCCTGTAATCCCAGCACTTTGGGAGGCAGAGGCAGGTGGATCACAGGGTCAGGAGTTCGAGACCAGCCTGGCCAACATGGTGAGACCCCTTTTCTACTAAAAATACAGAAATAAGCCAGGTGTGGTAGTGCATGCCTGTAATCCCAGCTCCTCGGGAGGCTGAGGCAGGAGAATTGCTTGAATCCAGGAGGCGGAAGTTTCAGTGAGCTGAGACTGCACCACTGCACTCCAGCCTGGGTGGCTTGAGGGAGACTCAGTCTCAAAAAAAAAAATTTTTTTTTAAAAGCTCAAAATCCTCTCAATCATCTCACAATAGCTATAATGCCTTACATGATCCCCGCTCTCCTCTCCGTGTTCACTGACCTCACCTCCTGTCGTTCCTCAAACATGAGGCTTCGCTGTTACCTCTGCCTAGAATGCTCCTTCCCCAGATATCCACATCATTGCTTGCTTTCTCACACCCTTTAGGTCTTCCTCAAATGGTATCTTTTCAGTCTGCTTTTTTTTTTTTTTTTTTTTTTGAGACAGGGTCTCACTCTGTTGCCCAGGCTGGAGTGCAGTGGTACGATCTTAGCTCACTGCAACCTCTGCCTCTCAGGCTCAAGCTATGCTCCTGCCTCAGCCTCCTGAGTAGTTGGGATTACAGGTGCACGCCACTACTGCCTGGCTAATTTTTTTGTATTTTTAGTAGAGATGAGGTTTCACCATGTTGGCCAGGCTGGTCTTGAAGGGACCTCAAATGATCCACCAGCCTTGGCCTCCCAAAGTGTTGGGATTACAGGAGTGAACTACCACGCCCGGCCCTGCTGTTTTAAGCTGCTAAATTTAAAGCTAATTTTTTATTCAGCAACAGAAATACATGGTGCAAGGAGTAGACTGTGGTAGACACTGTAACATGTTACTCAGATCACCCTTCAAGAATAAAGGGGTTATAATTAGTCCAGCTGCAGAAATGTTGCAGGTAGACAACCTCAGTTAAAAAGAGCCACCTTACCCAAGATTGGATCCCCATTTCCTATTGGCCTTCATCCAATGACCAACTGATGTATGGATATAAAGGCCTAGACCTCTCACCCTAAATGGGGACAACTAACTCTGAAGGCTTATTCCATCTTAAGAATTCCTCACAGGCTTAACTGAGGTTTCCACTGAGGCTGCATCACAGCTTGACTTCTCCCTTTGCCCAATCCTGATTTATTGCCTTCCCTAAACTGTTGGTCCTAAGAATAGTCTCTAATTAAGCTCTTGTACACTTATCACTGCCTCAGAATATGCTTCCCAGAGAACCTAGCGTGTGGCAACTTGTCTAGCTCCAGGAAAAAAAATTAAAAATTCCATTTTTTGTTTTGTTTTGTTTGAGATGAAGTCTCGCTCTGTCACCCAGGCTGGAGTGCAGTTCTGCCTGTAATCCCGGCACTTCAGCAGGCTGAGGCAGGTGGCTCACTTAAGGCCAGGAGTTCAAGACCAGCCTAGCCAACATGGTGAAACCCCATCTCTACTATAAATACAAAAATTAGCCAGGCATGGTGGCACATACTTGTAGTCCCAGCTACTTGGGGGAGGCCTGAGGCAGGAGAATTGCTTGAACCCAGGAGGCAGGGATTGCAGTGAGCCAAGATCATGCCACAGCACTCTGGCTTGGGTGACAAAGTGAGACGGTTTCAAAAAAAAAAAAAAAAAAAGGTGGGAGGGGAGTAAGGGATGAGAAATTACATAAGGTATACAATCAATGCACACTATTTGGGTGATGGTTCCATTAAAAGCCCAGGCTTCACCACTAGGCAATATATCCATGTAAAAAAAACTGTACTTGTACCCCTTAAATTTATACAAAAAAAGTAAAATAAAATTGTATGGCTCTAGTTCTTTTTTCTTTCTTTCTTCTTTTTTTAAATCACAACCATCACACTGGGTAGTTGTTTTTTCTTGTTTGACTGTGCTGGGTAGTATATCCAACAGTTAATGGAAATAGTGAGTATCCTTGTCTTGATTCCTGACCAAGTAAGAATTCCTCTAGTGTTTTCCCATAGGCAAGATGTTAGCTATGCTAACGTCAGAACTGAAATCATCATGTTAAGAAATATACATGATTCTTATTTATTAAATTATTTTAAAAATCAGTAGCATATATTTAATTTTGTAGATAATCTAAAAGAGTCATCCTTGCATTCTTGGAATAAAATCTATGTGGTCATGATTTTACATATATGTATATTTGCGCTCAAAACTTAGATATCATCCTTGATTTCATTCCTATCATCATACTCCACACTCAATCCAACAGAAAAGCTTGCTGGTGTTACCTTTTGTCTACAACCCTAATTTGATCAATTTCTACATCTTTCAGCTCTAGCATTCTATTCCAAATCTGTATTGTTTTTATATGAACTAACGCAATAGTCTCCTAAATGGATCCTGTTTCTTGTATTATACCCTTACAGTCTTTTTTGCACAAAAATCCCTTCAGAAGTTTCTTATCCCGCTTAAAAAAAAATCCAGCGTCCTTACATGGTCAAAACCCTACTGTTTTTTTAATCTGGTCCCTACCTATTTTTCCAGCTCTCCCTTCTCATTCACTTACTCACTTTCCTCCAGCTATGCCAGCTTTCTGCCTATTCGACACACCAAGCTTATTCCTATCTCAAGACCTTTTATTTGGTATTCTACATCTTTTCCCTGGAATGTTCTTTCCCCAAACTTTCACATGGCTCTTTCATATTAGGTAGGACTTTGCTCAAATGTCAAGTTAGCATAAATACCTTATTTTCCCAACTACCTTCTTTAAAGTAGGGCTACCTACCTACCTCCCTGACCCTCCAATTCCCCAATATTCATTCTCTCCTACTTTACTTTTCTCCATAAAACTTACCTTATAACATCTGACATAATATTTTATTGTTTACTTGTTTGTCGCTCTTATCAGAGCAAAAGTTTTGTCTTATTCATTACTGTATCCATAGTACCTGATACAAACTAATCATTCAATAAACATTTAGTGCATAAAGGAATGGACTGAGAAGTAGAAAAGTTAGAAATACCAGCTACAGCAGCCAACTGCCCAACAGCATAAAGGCATACCGTTACCTACACCTGTATTCCTTGCTTGCTGAATAACAAGTGTGTATGTGGTGTGTGTTTAAAATTAACCTCTTTTTGGCCAGGCGTGGTGGCTCATGCCTGTAATCCCAACACTTTGGGAGCCAGAGGTGGGTGGATCACCTGAGGTCAGGAGTTCTGGACAGCCTGGTCAACATGGTGAAACCCCATATCTACTAAAAATATAAAAATTAGCCAGGTATGGTGGTGTGGGCCTGTAATCCCAGCTACTTAGGAGGCTGAGGTTGCAGTGAACCAAGATTGCACACCACTGCACTCCGGCCTGGGCGACAGAGTGAGACTCTGTCTCAAAAATAATAATAAAAAATAAAAAATTAACCTCCTCTCTTAGCTTTTTCTTTTTAAAGCTTTCCTTTTTTGCCACTGTTGTAGACAGAGTATATTGGGTAGAGTATATTCCTTTTTATTTATTTCATAGGTTGACAGAACAAAAAGAGGAGTGGATATCACCCAAATATCCTAAAGTTAGAGTTGAATGCATTAACCCTCCGCTGTGAGAGGGTATGAGGACATTTGGGTTCCTATAGAATAATTGCACTGTCTTGATCAGAACATTTTTAAACCGCATGTGTAAGAGGAAGAATGAGATTGTATGTTGAGCAGCCAAGAGCCACACTGTCATTTTTGCCTATCCAGCTTCCATTTTTCCTTCTTTTGTAATAGTCCCTAATTTCCCTTTGGGAAACAATGACTCCACTTTTATTCATGCAAATGAGACTGTCAACCAAGATGTCCTTCCTTCTTTTGGTCCAAGGGGTCACATATTCTGACCCTACCTGGACAGAAATACAACTCTTGGCATAAAGTTTGCAAAATATAGGAAAATAGTTAATTTGATATAAAATTCCAGTGATTCCTTAAAGAGAATGGTCATTAGTTCCAGCTTTAGTTTTATCTTTTCTGAAGTATGCTTCCTTATCTTACCTTTCAATTTTGTTAGCCACTCCATATCTTTTCTTAATAAAACTTCTGTTTTGTTTGTTAGCCAACAAAAATACCCTATCTGGGATACCTAAACTATTACTTCTTCGTTTGAAAAATGTGGCTAATACTGAGGATATTGTAGTGTGAAGATTAAATGAGATACTCATCTAAACATTCAAATATTTGAATACTTCTACTGACCAAGCCTGCTAGGGATAAAGAAACAGAAGCCGCAATCCCAAAGTGAAGGAGTGAAGGACTGAGGGACATGACATTATGTAGAGATGTGAACTGGACCTCTTGTGAAGAAATGGTCTTTGATGCAAGAAATGCGTCCTCCATTGTATTACATTGAGCAATATGAAATTAGCATATTCAACCATTTTTTGAAACATGAAAGTAAAAATTTCATATAGTTCAACGTAATGGTAGAAAAGATGCAAGAGAAAGCAGAGAAAGCAGCTACAAATACATTTAGATTTATAAATTTAGTGGTGGAAATTTAAAGAAGCACCGGTCTTACTTGTATGTAAAATGCCTAGAATAATAGACACTCAATAGCTTATTTAGGTATAGATTACTCTTTGAAATAAATTCATGAAATATGCATTCCTGACGGATTTTGTATAGAGGAGAAACATTCATCACCTTTTCTGGATATTCCTGGTGCTGACAAGAAAGAGGGATGTGTTCCTGAATCTTTAATTCTCTTATTTGTTATCTTTCTGCACAAGACACTAAAATTTTTTTTTATCCTCAAAAATGTTTAATTTAGCTGACCTAAACCTAGAAAACAAAAATAAAATATATATTTATTTGTATAGATCAGTTGAGGCCAGGAATTCAAGATCAGTCTTGGCAAACATGGCAAGACCCTATCTCTGAAACAAAAACATATATATAATTAAATAATAAAAGATATATATTTAGGCCAGGTACAGTGGCTTATGCCTGTAATCCTAGCATTTTGGGAGGCCGAGGCAAGTGGATACACCTGAGGTCAGGAGTTCAAAACCAGCCTGGCCAACATGGCAAAACCCCATCTCTATTAAAAATACAAAAACTAGCCGGGTGTGGTGGTGGGTGCCTATAATCCCAGCTACTCAGAAGGCTGAGGCAGACGAATCGCTTGAACCCAGGAGGCGAAGGTTTCAGTGAGCTGAGATCGTGCCACTGCACTCCAGCCTGGGCGACAAAGCAAGACTCTGTCTCAAAAATAGTAAGAATAAAAAAAAAATAAAATAGAATGTTGTTCTAAAATTTCAAACACTGTTCTTTTGAATATTGCCTTACTGCCATATTTAAAGATTGCTGCTGTCTTTAAACTATCACCAGTTATTTTGTAAAGGTCTATAGCAGACTATTACTAGGTTTAAGAACCAATTCTGGAGCATTACTATGCGTAGTGGTCTACTTGAAGCCTCAGCCTGTTTGCCAGCCCTCTCAGAAAGAGGTCCAGCAAAGGTGCTGCTGCGGTACTTTGTACTGCTAACAATGTACTGCTAACAATGCTAGCACACTGCCATCAACACGACTCAAAGGCTGAGTAGGTGTGTCCAGATGGCAGAGCTATGTTATAAAGGAGGCTGACAAAATAAGTCTGTGGCATTTTCAGCTTCTGTAGAGACAGGAGTCTCTGCCTCAAAACCAAAACTGAAAAATGAGAAACTCCTCAAACAAAGTAAGGGGGCTAAGATTCGTATTGTTTAAGCTTTTCACTGCAATACATAATAAATTCAATGATGAAAGACATACGCAGGGTGCTGAGAGGAACTGAAATGGGTTTTCAAAAGGATCATAAAGGTCACATCTGCAGACGGCTATACAGAAACCTTTGATATCAATAGAATAAAAAATTACAACCTTACCTTGTAATAACGAAAATAGTCTCGCTCTTGCAATTTTTTTATTTTGGGGAAGATTTTGTAGGTATTGAAGTTATCGATGCTGTCAATATCACACAAGCAATCATCCAGAACTCCAGTGACCTAGAATTTAATTTAAAATATTTAAATTATTGATGTTTCGACCTTAAAAAATCTACAGTATATAAAAATATAATTTATTCATTCAAGTTAGCTGGTATTTACTTATTTAGATATAACATTAATGCAGTCAACTTACTTTTTACTGTGGTCAATAAAATAAAAAATAGTAGAAAGATTAGCTATACCCATTCGGAAGAACATCTTTTAAGTGCCTGAGAGTACTGAATTCTCCTTCCCTTATCTAACATATATGAAATCCAAGTAGCCACTGGAATATGAAAGCACTATCTTCCCAAACTAACCTAGAAGTTACAGACTGTAGTAACATTGCTGTTACTACCATCTCTTTCATCTCTTTCCTTTAGGTTGACATTTATGGAACATTTATGTGACAGACACAGTATTAAGAGCTTCATGTTACCTAATTTACTCTTCAAAAGTATTCCATGAATGAGGTATTTACCTTCATATTACAAATAAGAAAATTAAGGTTTAGCAGCCTTGGCTGGGCGGAGTGGCTCACACCTGTAATCCCAGCACTTTGGGAGTCTGAGGTGGGTGGATCACCTGAGGTCAGGAGTTTGAGACCAGCCTGACCAACGTGGTAACACCCCATCTCTACTAAAAACACAAAAATTAGCCAGACATGGTTGCGCGTGCCTAATCCCAGCTACTCAGGAAGCTGAGGCAGGATAATTGCTTGAACCTGGGAGGCGGAGGTTGCAGTGAGCCAAGATCGCACCATTGTACTCCAGCCTGGGCGACAGAGCGAGACTTTGTCTCCAAAAAAAAAAAAAAAAGGTTTAGCAGCCTTAAAGTAATTTTTCCAAAGGAGAAATGGAACTTATTCCCAATCTATCAGACTTTAAAATCGATGATCTTATCTACTAATCCAAGAAGGAAATTGGTATTTACAACATGAATTTAGAGTCCCAAAATTCCATAACACCTTCAGCTAATTTAAAAATGGAACTCATTGACTGATATGCATGACCTGGATTTATCTTCCAGGAATTATCCTGAATGAAAAAGCCAAGTCAAATGGTTACATACTGTATGATTCCATTTACAGAACACTTTTTAAATTAAAAAAAAAAATTTTAGAAGTGGAAAGCATATTATTGGTTTCCAGGGATTAGGGACTGGGGTAGGAGATGGAAGGTGGAGTAGGCAGGGTAGGAAGGAAATAGTGTGATTATAAAAGGGCAACAGGAGGAATATTTGTGGTGATGAAACTGTTCAGTATTTTGACTGTGATGGTGAATACATGAACCTGTACGTGTGATAAAATTGTATGGAACTAATACACACACAAACAAAAAAGTAATACTGAGAGAATCTGAATAGGATCAGTAGATTCTATCACTGTCAATGTCCTAGTTATAACACTGTACTACATATTTACAAGATGTTACCATTGGGATAAATAAAGAGTATATGGGATTTCTCTGTTATTTCTTGCAACTGTATATGAACTTGCAACTAAAATTTTCAAAACACAAAAAATGGGGCTTTAGCCTGTTCAAGGTTATCTATGTGGTCCATCGGAGGAATATATGCAAGTATCAGAAAATGGAAACCAGTCCTCGCAAGCTGTTTCATTCTCATTTTCTCTCCCTAGGACTATAAACGTGTCTCCAAACCCCCTTCAACAGAGTTGGGCTGTATTATCGTGAGATAAGTGATCATTATCAAGAATTCTGGCTCTAGAGTTATATCTACTTTGCTGTTCCACTCACTAGGTCACTAACTCACAAATTTCATTCCGTTGCTCTATCTACAAGACTTCAAATTCTATTTTTTTCCTTTTTTTTTCCTCCGGTATGAAATATGTTTGTAAAGACTTCAAATGCTAGCCCCTAAATAACAAACGGAAAAAAAAAATACAAACCAAAAAGCTTTCCAGGTTTTAAAAATATTTTATCTAGGGATTGTTCTTTCTTATAAATTTTTCTTAAATTGCTGACTTCTAGTTTATAAAGCACCATATTTTACTTCTTTAAAACATTTTAATTGTGGTAAGGGATGGGTTAAGGTATACAAAGTTGCCACGTACATATTTGTAACCTTTAAAGACTACTGATACAGAAACCTGTGCATCACTAAAAATTTGTTAAATACTGTCAGTATTACATTATTAAAAAGTAAAACAAAAAACAGATCTTGGCAAGGATGTGGAAAAAAGGGAATGCTTACACACCATTAGTGGGAATGTAAATTAGTTCAACCCCTTTGAAAAACAATATGGAGATTTATCAAAGAACTAAAAGCAGAACCATCATTTGACCCAGCAGTCCCACTATCTACCCGAAGGAAATCATTATATCAAAGACACCTGCACTTGAACGTTTATGGCAGCACTATTCACAGTAGCGAAGTCATGTAATCATCATGTAGTCAAGTGCCCATCAACAGTGGATGGAATAAAGAAAATGTGGTCCATGTACACCATGGAATACTAAGTAACCATAAAAAGAATGAAATCATGTCCTTTGCAGCAACATGGGTGCAGCTGGAGGCCATTATCCTAAGTGAATTAATGCAAAAACAGAAAATCAAACACTGCATGTTCTCACTTATAAGTGGCAGCTAACAATGAATATACATGAACATAAAGATGAAAACAACAAACACTGGGGATCCCAAAAGGTGAGCAGGAGAGAGGGAAACAAGAGCTGAAAAACCGCCTACGCCCATGTAACAAACCTGCACATGTTTCTATTGAATCTTAGAAACAATAATACTACCAGTATCCTTTAAGGTCCTCCTTAATCACATCTACCTCCTTCTCCCTAATGGTAGAAATAAATCTTGTTTTTCTTATCAGTTTTTCTTTTTCTGGTAATGCATCCCTAAATAATATGCTTGAGGTTTTTTCCCGTTTTTGAACTTTAATATTAATGGAATCTAATGTATGAATTTTTCTATAATCCGCTTCCTTTGCTAACACTTTATTATGGCATCTATCTATGATGATGAGGGTTTGTAGTACCTCATTCATTTTCCCTGCTGCAAGTGTTACATTTTATTAGAATGTCATAATTTATTCATTCTACTCTTGATGCATATAGTAGGCAGAATACCCACCCCCCAAGGTGTCCCTAATTCCTGAAATATGCAAATATATTATTTTTGCATGGCAAAGGGGACTTGAAAGATGTGATCAAGTTAAGGCTCTTGAGATGGGAAAACTATACTGGATTATTCAGGTGAGATGAGTGTCGTTACAAAATTCCTTATGAGAGAGGAAGACGGGAGTGTTAGAGTCAGACAGACTGGAAGATGCTTTTCTGCTGGGCTTTGAAGATGAAGGAATAAAGACATCATAAGCCAAAAATCATGGAACCATCTAGAAGCTTGAAAAGGCGCCTCCAGAAGGAAATTTGACCTTGCTGATACCTTGATTTTAACCCTGTCAATCTCATTTTCAGAATTCTGGCCCCCAGAACTACAACACGATAAATACTTTTATGTTGTTTTAAGTCATTAGATTTGTGGCAGTTTGTCACAAGAGCAATCAAAAATTACCACAATCCATATTTAGACTGTTTTCAGATTTGGCTAAAGAACATTGCTACACAAATGTTTTTGCTTACATATCCTGGTATAAAAACACATGCAAGAGTTTCTCCAGGTTAGGCCAGGCACAGTGACTCACACCTGTAATCTTAGCACTTTGGAAGGTGGACACAGGAGAACTGAGACCAGCCTGCAAACATGGCAAAACCTCGTCTCTACAAAAGTACAAAAATTAGGCAGGCCTGGTGGTGCGCATCTGTAGTCCCAGCTACAAAAGGCTGTGGTGGGAGGATCACCTGAGCCCAGGAGGTCAAGGTTGCAGTGAACCAAAAATCACACCACTGCATTCCAGCCTGGGGGAAAGACTGAGACTTTGTCTCAAAAGAAAAAAAAAAGTTTCTCCAGGTTATATACTTAGGAGTGGAATTGCTATAAGCATATGTTCAGCTTTTCCAGGAAATGGCAAAATGATTTCTAAAACAGTTGTACCAATTTAAATGGGAGTTACTGTTGAGCCATATCCTCAAGAATTTTTTGTTTTTGTTTTTTTTTTTTTTTGAGACAGAGTCTTACTCTGTTGCCCAGGCAAGAGTGCAGGGGCACAATATTGGCTCACTGCAACCTCCGCTTCCTGGGTTCAGGTGATTCTTGCACCTCAGACTCCCGAGTAGCTGGGACTACAGGCCTACACCACCATGCCCAGCTAATTTTTGTATTTTTAGCAGAGACAGGGTTTCACCAGTTGGCCAGGCTGGTCTCAAACTCCTGGCCTCCAGTGATCTGCCTGCCTCGGTCTCCCAAGGTGCTGGGATTACAGGCATGAGCCACTGTGCCAGCCTATATCCTCACCCATATTTAATGTTAAGTTATGCTTTAATTTTTGCCAATCTAGTTAGCATGAAATGTTATCTTTTTTCTTACTTGCACTAATAAGGTACAATGTTCATATGTTTCACAAGACATTTGTATTTCTTCTTGTGAAAATGTCTATTTATATCTTTTATTTACTCTTCTATTTGGTTATCTACTTCACACTCATCGGCAGAAATCAATACTACTTCCTCCCTGTTCTAGTATATTCTTCTAGAACTCCAATTAGATATATTAGACATCCTCACTCTATTCTCCAGGTATCTTAAGTTCTCTTTAATACTGATTATCCCATTGTCTCTCTAGATTTCATTCTGAATAATTTATCTGCATCTATCTTCCATTCACTTATTAAGTCAACCTATTTTACTGAGGCCCAACATAAGAACTGCACTACTCTAAGCGCTGGGAATATAAAATTAGAAGAAAAAAAAAACAGACAAAAATCTCTGCCCTCAAGGAGTTTACATTCTCACAGGGAGAAGGGAATGCAAAATGAATGGACAAAGTATAGAACGTCAGATGGTAATAAAGTGATCCAGAACCAGAAAACTAGGGACTGGAAACAGATTGCAGAATTGGAGCTACTAACCATTTAAAATGGGATAGTTACAGAAGGTGTCAACGAAATTTTGGCAAACCTTGAATGAGAAAAAGGAGCAAGCAGCAAGACATGCAGGTATCTGGGGGGACAGCATTCCAGGCATTGGGAGTGAGTGCAGAGATCCTAATGTAGTAAGCTTGCCCAGTGTTTTTGAGAAATAAAGAGGACTATGCATGAGGCAAGAAGGAGAATTAGACCACTGTAAGATTTTACCTTTTACTGAATCTGGGTTATTTTCTCACATCAACCAATTCTCCAACTCTGAGACCAACTGGGTGGTGTCCAACAATTCAGTTCTGACACTCTCCTCCAATAGTGCAGACCTAGAAATGAAGGGCTGAGTCCCACAAGATGTCCCCCATTGCTGACACAAATCTCAGGTCCTGAGCCACTTGTTCTTTTGACTGGCTATCAATTGAGGGTTCCTAGCACTTCCACTGCAGGTTTGAAAATTTGCCAGAATGGCTCACAGAACTCAGAAAGACACTTTACTTACCATTACCAATTATTATAAATGATACAACTCAGTAGCAATCAAATGAAAGAGATGCACTGGGCAAGCTACTAAGGGAGAGGGGATGCACAGAGCCTCCATGCCCTCTCCCAACATGCCACCCTCCCAATAACTCAACATGTTCCCCGACCCAGAAGCTCATGAAATCTAGTTGTTCAAGAGTTCTCACAGAGCTAAATCTCCAGCACCCACCTCTCCCCTTCCTGGAGGTTGGTGGGTGGGGGCTAAAACTTCCAACTTCCTAATCACTTGGGTCTTTCTGGTGACCAGCCCATCCTGAGGCTATGTAAGGTCCCCATCTTCAGTCATTTCATTACTATAAACACAAGCGTGATTGAAAGGGGCTCATTATGAGTAACAAAAGGTACTGCTATGTCTCAAGATATTCCAAGCATTTTAAAGGGCTTTGTGTCAGGAATCAGAAATGAAGACCGAATACATATTTGGATCATACCACGTGAGACACGAAGCCATTGGGGAGTTTTAAGCAAAAGGTGACAGGAATTTGGTGAGAATAGAAGATTTCTCTTTTATATCAGTATGGTCAGAGAAAGGAACATTTAAGATAAAAGACATGTCAGATAAAGTGACACTTTAGCAGATATCTAACAGAGTGAATCATATGAATACACAAGAAAAGAGTGTACTAGGTCGAAGACACAGTACAGCCGGGCATGGTGGCTCACGCCTGTAATCCCAGCACCTTGGGAGGCTCAGGCGGGTGGATCACGAGGTCAGGAATTTGAGACCAGCCTGGCCAACATGGTGAAACCCCCCTCTCTACTAAAAATACAACAATTAGCTGGGCGTGGTGGTGGGTGCCTATAATCCCAGCTACTCGGGAGGCTGAGGCAGGAGAATCGTTTGACCTTGGGAGACGGAGGTTGCAGTGAGCCAAGATCGCACCATTGCACTCCACAGAGTGAGTCTCCATCTCAAAAAAAAAAAAAGAAAAAAGAAAAAGAAACAATACAAAGACTTTGAGGCAAGAACGTATCTGCCATGTTTAAGAACAACAGAGAGGCCAATTTGGCTGGAGCTTATATATAAGAGGGAGAAAAAGCAGATTAGGGAGAAAAGGTCAGAAATGTGGTTTCTATATCAAGTTTAAGATACCTATTAATCATCAAAGTGGAGATGTTAAAAAAAGTTTGACATATAGATCTAGAGCTGAGAATTCTAGTCTTAGAGACTAACACTGAGAGTCACCTGTACATTTTTTATTTAAAGCTGAGAGACCAGATGAGATGACTAAGATAAAGATTAGAAAGAGTACAAGATTTGAACCCTGAGGTTCAAATGATTCGTGGTCAAGGGCAGAGGATGAACAAAGAATGCTAAGACAGACTGGTCCACTAGACAGGAAGACAACCAGAAAAGTTTAGAATCCTGGATGTCAGGATAAAAGTATTTTAAGGAGAGTGAGTGATGAGTTGTGAAAAAATGCCACCAACAGGTAAAGTTGAGGTTTAAGAACAAACCATTGGCCTTAGCAACAAGGAGGACATTGGTGACCTTGCCAAAAGCAGTTTCAGAGGTGTGGTAGGAGCAAAGTCTGATAAAATGGGCTGAAGAAAGAACAGAAGAACCAGAATAGGAAGAATAAATTAAATCTAACTCTGGAATTTTTCTAGAGGGAACAGAAAAAATAGGCAAAGGCAGAAGGAATGTGTGGATCAAAAAGATAGCTTTAGTAGAATTAGCAGCATGTTTTATGATGTATAATCTGGCTTTGTTTCCCCACCCAAATTTCATGTCAAATTATAATCCCCAGTGTTGGAGAGGGGTCTGGTGGGAGGTGTCTGAATCACGGGGCGGACTCCCCCCTTGCTGTTAATGAGTACTCATGAGATTTGGTTGTTTAAAAGTGTGCACCACTTCCCCTTGATTGTAAGTTTCCTGAGGCCTCCTCAGCCATGCTTCCTGTACAGCCCATGGAACTGTGAGTCAATTAAACCTCTTCTTTAAAAATTACCCAGTCTCAAGGAGTTCTTTACAGCAATACAAGAATGGACTAACCCAGGCACAGGGGCTCACACCTGTAATCACAGCACTTTGGGAGGCCAAAGCAGGTGGATCACTTGAAGTCAGGAATGAGACCAGCCTGGACATGGCAAAACCTCTCCTCTACTAAAAACACAAAAATTAGCCGGATGTTGTGGTGGGCACCTGTAATCTGAGCTACTCAGGAGGCTGCGGCGTAAGAATTGCTTGAATCTGGGAGGCAGAGGTTGCAGTGAGCCGAGATCGAGCCATTCTCTACAGCCTGGGCAATAGAGCAAGACTCTGCTCCAAAAAAACAAAAAAAGAATGGACTACATGATGACAGTAAAATTCCATTTGAGAAGGAAAAACAGACAATCCAGGAAAGAAGAGAAGATTGCTGGAGCCATGTCCGTGAGTGGGAAAGAAGGAATGAGACCTAATATGCAAATGGAGGGACTGTCTTTGATAAAAAGCACACAATTCATCAATGGTAACCAATAGGAAGTCAAAATATGTGGGTACAAAGACTGGTAAATGGATAGATGTGGATTACCCTATGGAATTTCTCTTCTGATTTCTCCAATTTTAGTAAGGTTTGAAGCTGAGAGTAAGGATTGATGAGGAGGTGATGGGTGATTAAGGAGAAAGAAAAAAGACATGAAATGATTGTCTAATTCAATAATCATTTCTCCAGCTGGATATGATCAGCTTTTTAATCCATCGAGTTTTTAATTTCAGCTCTAGAACTACTTCATTATTTTTTAAACATTTTTAGCCATTCTTTAAAATCTTTTTTTCCTTTTATACTTCAAGTTTCTTTTTTATTTGAACACATTAAACATAGTGATATTATCTATCTGATAATTTCAGAACCTAAGGTCACTGTTTGTTTCTGTTGTCTGTGTCTAATACCTGATTCATGATGCCCTGTTTGTGTGTTTTGTGGTATTTTGCTGCTGCTTATTCTTCTTGGCACTTTATCTTCAATGATTTTTCAAGGTCTGAGTTGAAAATAAATTCCTCAAGAGGAGATGGATATTTGCTTTTATTGGTAACCTGGGACATACAAATCTGGGACTGCTATAAATTTTACTTGCGCCCAAACCTGTGTGAGGGCTGACTCACGGTTACAAATTCTCAAAGTTTCTTCCCCCCAATCCTAGCAAGTTTCTTTACATTCCCCTTACTTAGAATGGGTTTCGTTTCTCATTTACCCTTATATTGAGGATGCAGCTGTTTGAAGTCCAGGCTCCAAATAGCTACATCCTCAATATAAGGGTAAATGAGAAATGAATCATGGTGGAGCCTCCTGTTAGTTTCCTCTCACTGGGCAGACATGGGGTTATTTCTTGCCCACTCCACTCCATGCAACTGTTAAAGCAGCTTAAGATCTTCAGGGTTTAGGAGAAGCCCTCAGAGTAATGGACTGGTACAGCACTATCCGAGTTCCAAGTTTCTGGCTTTTCATTTGTTGAGGGGGCTCTGTGTATTCCTTGATTTCATGCCACCCCAGAAATGCATTTAGAAAAACACATACATATCTATCTCTAATTGAAATTACTTTTTTTAGGAAGATTGTTACATCACTTACATGCACCATGCCTTAAGTTTCCAGTGCTTTACCACACTACAAAGTATATTTACATTTCATTTATAAGAAAATAGGGCATGAGATATACAAATGCATATCATTTTATGTGCTCCAAAATATGTTTTTTGCTTTTTATTTTGGAAGGAGATACATTCAAAATATGTATCTACTTAAATGACTTTGATTTCTTGTGAACAGAGGTAGTTTTCAAAAATTCTAATTCTTCCCTTTATCAATTTTCTACCAATTTATTATATGGATGAAGTCAAAGAACTGACTGAATTCCACTATTTGATTTTCCTGTTTTCCTTCTGCTTTTCTATACTACAGAGAACTGAAGATACCAACATACTGTATAGACCAGAAGGGGTTCCACATTAGGGCTCCACTTTAATGTCACTTATTCGTTTAAGACACTTAAGTTCTTTGAACTTCAATTACCTCAATGATCCCACTTCTGAGAGATGTATCTAATAAATTGAGATAATATACATGTAACCATGTTACAGACTAAAGTACTATCTAAAATATAATCAGGCCAGGCGTGGTGCCTCACACCTGTAATCCAGCACTTTGGGAGGCCGAAGCAGGTGGATCACCTGAGGTCAGGAGTTTGAGACCAGCCTGGCCAACATGAGGAAACCTGTCTCTACTAAAAAATATAAAATTAGCCAGGTATGGTGGTGGGCACCTGTAGTCCCAGCTACTCAGGAGGCTGAGACAGGAGAATCACTTGAACCCCACGAGGCAGAGGCTGCAGTGAACCGAGATTGCGCTATTGCACTCCAGTCTGGTCGAGGCACAGCAAGACTCCACCTCAAAAAAAAAAAAAAAAAAAAAGATCAAACACTACAGTAGAAAGTACTGCTGGTGGCCAGGGGCCATGGCTCACACCTATAATCCCAACACTTTGGGAGGCCGAGGCAGCTACATAGCAAAACCGCGTCTCCACTGGGAAAAAAAAAAAAATTGCTGGGCATGGTGGCATTCACCTGTAATCCCAGTTACTCAGGAGGCTGAGGCAGAGAGAACTGCTTGAATCCTCGAGGTACAGGTTACAGTGAGCCGAGATGTGCCATTGCACTCCAGCCTGGGCAACAGAGTGAGACTGCATCTCAAAAAAAAAAAAAAACAAACAGTACTGCTGGCAACAAAAACCAAATATATTCACTTTGAAGACTGTTTGGCACAATGCTACTTCAAATAGTCACACATCTTTAACAGCTGAACTATATATTCATTTGGATATAATGAAATTAAAAGTACAGGTGCAGGCCAGGCACAGTGGCTCACACCTGTAATCCCAACACTCTGGGAAGCCAAAGAAAGGATAGCTGGAGGCCAGGAGTTGAAGATCAGCCTAACAATACAGTAAATCCCCATCTCCACAAAAATTTTTAAAATACAGGTGAAATTACAAAACATTAATTACACATGATTAGTGGTAAATGAAAAAAATCTAAAATGAAGTTTCTAGACAGATAAGCATAAAGTAACATATGCTACATAAAAAGAGAAAATGAGAAATCTTATTTTAGAAAAATATCTAATTGTAAGTTTCACTCAAAAACACAACGAGTAGAAAATAATTTGCCAAAGACAATTTGGAAAATTTACTTTTTGTAAATCTGCCCCAATTACCACTATCTATTCTATTTCAGAGTTTTCCAAGTGAGGTCCAAGAGGTAGTCAAAAGATAACTTTGCTACCGTTACTGTACTTGCAATGTATGTTTAAAACGCTATCAGGCCGGGTGCAGGTGGCTCACGTCTGTAATTTCAGCACTTTGGGAGGCTGAGGCAAGTGAATCACCTGAGGTCAGGAGTTCGAGACCAGCCTGGCCAACATGGTGAAACCCCATCTCTACTAAAAATACAAAAATTAGCCGGGCGTGGTGGTGCATGCCTGTAATCCCAGCTACTCTGTCGGCTGAGGTAGGAGAATCGCTTGAACCCAGCAGGCAGAGGTTGCAGTGAGCCAAGATTGCGCCATTGCACTCCAGCCTGGGAAACCAGAGCGAGACTCCGTCTCAAAAATAAATTAAATAAACAAACAAAATGCTGATATCTGGGACACATTCCAGATCCATTCAATCAGTACATCTGGAGGTAGGGCCAGAGAATTTGCATTTTAACATGTTCCGCAATACCAAAAGTTTGCCCCTTTTATTTTTATGGTTCAAACACAGACATAAATGAACTATTTGGGCACTGTGGGATTTAATGCAGGGCACCATAAAACCAAGAAAAAAAGCGTCTCCATTCAGAAAAACATGTTTTCATGGTTACACTCATAATCACCTTCAGTTTTTCTTAGATAAGCATTAATTGCTTCAAATGACATCTCCCCTCATTATCAGGCCACCTGAGACTTTGGTTTTATTTTTTTAGCTCTTAGCATTGCTGCCACTTTACAGCAGGTGCAGAAAACAGGCAGCAGCACCTGGCAACCAATTCAAATTCTACTGAATAAAATAGACGCAAACACCTCTCTGAAGAACTGATCTGGTCAGCTCACCCTCAGATTTCTAGCACACTGAGAACACTTGTGCAATCATCGCTTCTCATCAACAACCAGCCGGCACCTCCCGCCTGCAGAGCCAGAGCCTCCATCCACGAGCCACCAGGCCAGACTCAGATCCCCCCAGTCTCTGGGACTTACCTGGCGATGCCACTTGGCAGACACAGCTCAGCTGGGTAAAAATAAAGCAATCTGGAGCAAGGGAAGATGCTCGAGCGAGGGTAAAAGCCCAGAAAGCTGTAGTCCGAAACTTCAAGTGAGGGAAATCTTGTCCCCTCTCTCCATCTCCTGCGCCTGGCGGGGCCTCGGGGGTCTGCGGAGAGTGCCCCCTACTCTCCGTCTCCCTCCCTCGCTGACTCCTGAAGGGAAGGACGTCACCGTCTCTCTGGGCGCCCCCTTCGCAAGACAGCCGAGGTGTTCGTGCCCGTCCCATCTCCCGCCACACTC
Source organism: Ateles fusciceps (assembly GCA_036589455.1). NCBI lineage: Eukaryota > Metazoa > Chordata > Mammalia > Primates > Atelidae > Ateles > Ateles fusciceps. Next base: position 6,684,046 of record JAZHEH010002229.1, read on the forward strand.
CCAGCCGCTTAAAACATCCAAGAGAAAAAAACGAAAACAGCTCAGGGGACCGTCACCATCTTCCTCTTTGACTGCCATTACCCGGAGTGTCGCCATCCCCCCCAGCCCGCGGGCGGTTAGCAGATGCTTCCCGCACTGGACGGTCAGGTCCCTACTCTCGAGTTTTCCGTTCGCCAGAAATCACCTCGGGCCCGGCCCGGCCCTCCCCGCGCCACAGCCGCGGCCCGTTTGCAGCAGCCGCCGGCGTTCGGCAGGGGGTTCCCCGCCCGCCCTCACTCGGGCTTACCTGGGCCTCGACGACGCTCGGGAGGAAGCTCAGGGCGACCAGCAGCTGCACCGCGGCCGCCGCCCCATGCCCGGCGCCTACCCGGCGGACCCCTTGGCTCATGCTGACCTCTCCCCCAGCCGCAGCCAGCCGGGCCCCTCGAGGCTGGGGAACGGCGGGCGGCCCGGGCGACGACCCGAGGGGGACGGTTCCCAGCTGCCAAGCGACCCCAGCGTCAGAGGTCTGCAAGCCAGTGCGGAAGCAGAAAACGCTCTCCGCGACGCCCGGCAGCTGCGAGTGAGGCAGGAGAAGCGAGCGCCCCAGCTTCATCCCCCGGGCGGCCCCGCCCCCGGCTTGCTCCGCTCCACGGCCACGCCCCCCCCCCCGAGCGCGGGGCTTTATGGGAGTTGTGGTCCCGGGCGGCCGCCTGCACGCCGCGGCCGGAAGGCGGAGCCGGTGAACCGGAGAACTCGGGAACTACAACTGCGAAAGCCGTCCCGCCTCCCCGGGGCCTCGGGCTTCACTGCGGCCAATGAAGCGGGACCACGCGGGCCTCCAAAACACCGAGAAGTGCGGGCGGGGAAAGCTGGGCGCCCTCTTCTCTGGGAACAAAGCTCGGGACTTCTCCGCGTCGGTCCCTGAACGAACGGTGCAGGATCTTAGGCTTTCGGTCTGAAGCGTATTCTTTGTCTCATTCAGTTTTCAGTAGCCTCCCATCTACCGTGGGTGCCTATATAAGCCACCTGTGACTTGTAGAGGTGGCTTGGGCTCCTTTTTAACTTCAGGCACCCTAGATAGGGTTGTCAGCTCCTGCCTGGCTCCAGCCTGACTCCTAGGTTGACACGTGCAAGTATAATGCATGCTAAAGCGTGAAGACAAGCCCAAAGGTGTATGATGAAATATGGGGATGGGGTAAAACTCACAGAAAAACTTAGGGTGATACAGATTGGGCTCAGATCCCAACTCTAAAACATTCTAGTTAGTTATTGGGCCTTAATTCCCACCTCATATCTTGTTCTAGGACTACATAAGATTAGATACAGAAAGAGCTGAGTATAGTGCCTACCCCGTAGAAGTACTGAATAAATGGTAACTGCTATTAGTTTTATTAATGTCTTTGATGTCTACAAAACGAGTAATACATTCCCCTTGTGTTTATGTAGCATGTATTAGTTTCTCATGGATGCTATAACAAATTATCACAAATTTAGTTGCTTACAACAAAAGAAATTCATTATCTTATAGTTCTGGAGATCAGAAGTCCAAAAATGGCCTGTAGGGCTGTGTTCCTTTTGGAGGTTCTAGGGGACAATGTGTTTCCTCACCCTGTCCAGCTTCCAGAAGCCACCTGCATTCATGGCCTCATGACCTCACATTATGGTCACATCTTCTTCACTCCCTCTGCTTCCCTCGTCACATGCCTTATCTTTGTGACCCTAACTCTTCTTCTTGTATAAGGACCCTTGTGATTACACTGGGCCCACCCAGACAATCCTATCTCAAAATTCTTAACTTAATCACACCTGCAAAGTCCCTACAGGATAACATAGTCACAGGTTCCAGAGATTAGGATGAGGATCTATAAATAGAGGGTCATGCCAGGCATGTAATCCCAGCACTTTAGGAGACTGAGGCGGGTGGGTCATCTGAAGTCAGCAGTTCGAGACCAGCCTGGCCAACATGGTGAAACCCCCGTCTCTACTAAAAACACAAAAATTAGCCAGGTGTGATGCCAGGTGTGGTGCCAGTCACCTGTAATCCCAGCTACTCGGGAGGCTGAGGCAGGAGAATTGCTTGAACCCGGGAAGCAGAGGTTGCAGTGAGCCGACATCGTGCCACTACACTCCAGCCTGGGCAACAGAGTGAGACTCCATCTCAAAAATAAAAAAATTTAAAAAAAGAGGGTTATTAATGAGCCTACCACATAGTGTTTGTACCTTTCAGAACCAGCAGAGCATTAAATCAAATGCAGGATCCTGGGGTGGGTGACTGCACAGGCCACATGTTCATGAAGCCTGCCCTGCCTGTCCTTTTCCTGTCTAGCAACTCTTTCCCTTCTGCCTCCAAACTGTCCAGATCTTCCCTAGCTTAAAAACAAAAAAATTGTTGCTTGATTTTTCCAGCTACTTTTTCATGTCTCCTTTTCTCTGCCAAACCTATACTTCCTATCTGCTCATTCCCTTCTTCCCCCTCATATAAATGTGCTTTTGATAGGAGAAGCTTTTGATCAAGTCTGGTAGACTTTTTAAAAGAGTCCTTGTCTGTGCTGTATTTGATGTTAATAACACATACTTCCTGGGATTTTGTTATGCAAAACTTTTTTTTTTAATTGTGGGTTATAAATTTTCCTATTATAAAATCTCAGGTTCTTTAAGGCCTAGTGCCTGGATATCAAAGGCAGAATTCATGGCCTTTGAGAGGCTTGAAATATTTGTTATTAAAGAACAAAGGAATAAAGTGGGTTCGGGGGTGGAGTAAAAAGAAGAGAGAGAGAGACAAAGTGAATAGGGGAACTCTGATGCAGAAAGGGTTTAGGTAGCTTTTGGCCTCTTAGTTACCTAATCCAGAAAGTCGCAGCAACAAACCACCTCATTTGCTTTTGTTTTCAGCTCAGAAGCCTGACACATAACTTCTAAGGACAAATGAGATTTTTCTTGGTGAGTGAAACTGGAAATAGCAGGTGTTCGTCATGAGATGTGGGTGTACCAGTGTACCAACATTCACTTAGAGTGGTGTCTGTCATGATCTGTTTTAGTGTGCATTATTATGAGCAGTATGAGGGGATTGTTCCTTTGTGGACAGACAGCCCTCCTCTTTGTTCTCGTTCTGGCTGATTTACCTCTGCTTTCCCTAAAATCAACTACTCTGAAACCAGCATTGTGAGAGGCCCCAGGGATGTGCTATCACCCATGCTTCCTGCAGATGAAGGTCAGTTAGAACCTTCCCATCCCTAATGCTGTGGTTGGAAGTTGAAACAGAAGAAAGTGCATACACTAAACCCCTTTGATTGTACGCCACAAAAATCAGCTCCAGCTAATTTCTTTTTTTGAGACAGAGTCTCACTCTGTCGCCCAGGCTGGAGTGCAGTGCCATGAACTCAGCTTACTGCAACCTCCACCTCCTGGGTTCAAGCGATTCTCCTGCCTCAGTCTCCCTAGTAGCTGGGATTATAGGTGCACACCACCATGCCCAGCTAATTTTTTGTACTTTTAGTAGAGATGGGGTTTCACCATCTCTACTAAAAATGGTGAGGCTGGTCTCGAATTCCTGACCTCATGATCCGCCCACCTCGGCCTACTACTAATTTAATAGCAAATGAAAAACATGTCAAATTCCTTATGGTACTGAAGCAGATTTCACCACGCACCTCTAGAAAGGCAAGTCCATCGGGACAGAATTCAGGGACTCTGAAGAATAGACCTAATAACTGAGCAGTCTCTTCTAGGGCATTGCCATTATACTTATCAATTCCTATCACTTTTAGACTTCTGTTCCTCCTGTCAAAATTAACATTCCTTCTAGAGTTTAGCTTGGGGGTAGAAAGTGAGCACCTTGATTCACAGTCCCATAGACCACAAGAAATAAGCCAGAGGTAGTTACACAAACCACTACTTTCTTTTTCATTTCTTTTCTTTTTTTTTTTTTTTTTGAGACGGAGTCTCACTCTGTCCCCCAGGCTGGAGTACAGTGATGTGGTCTCACTGCAACCTCCGCCTCCCAGATTCAAGCGATTCTCCTGCCTCAGCCTCCGGAGTAGCTGGAATTACAGATGTGTATCACCACACCTGGCTAATTTTTGTATTTTTAGTAGAGATGGGGTTTCACCATGTTGGCCAGGCTGGCCTCAAACAGCTTCCTATTTTTAATAGAGGGGAAAGGGATGCTGGTCAGGCAAAGGCAACAGATGTCTCCTACAGGAGGTTGAGTTTTTATTGAGTACTCCATTCGAATTCACTTCCTTCACCTCAGCTTGTATTCACACAGTCATTAAATTCTCACAGATGTCTTTCCACTATCTCCCCCTCCCCCACCAGTGGATATGTTTTTATTCAGCCATTTAGTTTACAACATGAGGTAAAAGGAAAAAGTTCTCCTTGACCAGTATTTTACATAGTTGTAGTGTAAAACATTTTAGACTTCAGGGATTTTTAAGGGATTACATTTCACAAAAGTTGGGATCAGGTTAAACAAGTTTTAACTCTGAATTGTCAAGGTGACTCTTCACTTCCAATAGTAACAAGCTCTAGTTAGTTACATAAGTTTCTTCAAGGCCAAGTTTTATCATTGTTGCTGATGTCCTTGGAGCTGAAGCACTGCTGTTTCAATCAGGATCCACTCATTCCACTTCAGAAACCAGCTGTGCATTCGGTGGAATTTTGGCAGCAAGCTGCCCTTTCTTTCCATAAGCCCGTTCCGCTTCACTCTTCAGTTGAGGCTTTTCTCCTTTATCCAGTCAAGAGTGTGCTTCATCGCATCCTGTGATAACTTTGCCCACTCCAACCTTAAAACTTAAAGGCTTGGCATTTTTCTTTTTTGAATTTGTTTGAATGTTAGTATCAAAAACAGTTCCATCTTATAGCGTTCCCTGTATACCAGCAGTCAACAACGTCTCCCATCTCCCAAAAAGGACAGATGTCGTTCACTGCTGTTTATCTCCCTATTTTATTGATTGATTGATTAATTGAGATGGAGTTTCCCTCTTGTTGCCCAGGCTGGAGTACAATGATGCAATCTCAGCTCACTGCATCCGCCAGTGTTCTGATGCATGCTTTTTTGTGTTACCACAATCGAGACATCTGTGGGAACTGCGGCGGGCTGGCTCAGTGGGGCACAGGCAGCGGGGGATGATGGCCGTTCCACTGCAGGCGTGAACCCTGGAGCAGCTGTGCAGTAAGCAGCTGCCCAAAGAGAACGTTATCAAGTTTCTGCAGGACCACAATTCAGATTCATTTCTTACAGAATGTAAATTATTGGAAACATTTTAAATGTGGGCAAGACAGCTAACAAGGACCATTTGGTTACAGCCTATAACCATCTTTTCGAAACTTAGTGTTTCAAGGATACTGATAAGTAAAGTGTTTGCAAGTGAAAAATGTGAAGTTAATGAAGATAAACCCAAAGAAACCAAGTCTGAAGAGACTGGCTGAGGGTCCACCAAAATATGCAAAATCTGTTCTAAAAAAGGGAGATGGGGCTAGGCATGGTGGCTCATGCCTGTAATCCCAGCACTTTGGGAGGCTGAGGTGGGCAGATCACCTGAGGTCTGGGCTTCCAGACCAGCCTGACTAACATGGAGAAACCCCGTCTCTACTAAAAATACAAAATTAGCCGGACATGGCAGTGCATGTCTGTAATCCCAGCTATCGGGAGGCTGAGGCAAAAGTATGCCTATTGTAGCTTATGTAATTTATGATTCACTACCACCACCTAGGTTAGATGAACCTAATTACCTGGAAGTGAGGTACAGGAAAACTGACCGCATTTTTGGATGGGAGAATTCATGAGCCCCTTACATTTATTAATCTGAAATGGATGAGGGCTAGCTATGGTCAATCACCGCAACCCCCTCATTGTAAGCAATGATAATATATAATTGATTTGGCCTACATCAATTATGAGACTGGGTCGCAGGGGTGTCCAAGAGAGAGAATACAGTCATGGGTTCTTAGTTTTTGTTTCTGGTTGGGCCACTAAAGCCTATTAGGTTAGCCTCGAGCTGCCTCCTCACATATTTAATTTCAGCCTAACGGTATTGCTGTATATCATGAGCTGGAGGTATAAACCAACCTGTGGCCCAAGCTGGAGTGCAGTGGCACAATTTTGGCTCACTGTAACCTCTGCCTCCTGGGCTCAAGTGATTCTCCTGCCTCAGCCTCCCAAGTAGCTGGGATTACAGGTACCTACCACCATGCCTGGCTAATTTTTGTATTTTTAGTAGAGACAGGGTTTCACCATGTTGGCCAGGCTAGTCTTGAACTCCTGACCTCAGGTGATCCTCCTGCCTCGGCCTCCCAAAGTGCTGGGATTACAGGTGTGAGCCACCACACCTGACCCTCTCCTTTCTCTTTCCCTTGACTGTTAAACCTCTGCTCCTAAACTCCTCACGTGTGTCCCTGTCTTAAACTTTCTTGGTGCAAGATGACAAATCCTGGGTATTTACCCCAGACGACGAAGCTTCTTCGAAGAGTGTTTCAATGAAGATTAACCTTATTTGTATTGGAAATGTAGTCACACTGACACCGTGTACAAAAACAGATTTATGTTGAGAAGCCAGAAGAACAGAAAAAAATAAAACAAAAACAGATTGACATTGATTACAGATTGACTCTGTTTTACTCTCAAATAGAAAAGATTCACCTCCTCTATTTCTGTGCTTCCCTTCCTCTCCTTTCGGCTGCATGTTCCCCCTCTTCTGTGGAAGGATGGCTAATCATCTCATCTCTGCAGTCCAGAGTGAATCACTGGAGTCCTATGGAGTTCCTACACACAGTATTCACGTAGCACTAACAATCTGCCACCACTCTGTATTAGAGTTAGCTTTTCTGTGTACCGTGTATGTGTATTATAGCCCATCTAGAGTGCGAAGTTTTAATGAACTCTATCTTTTTGTACTGTATTCTCTTTAGTGGCTACTGTTTCTAAGAACAGTAGTCAGTAAACACTTGTGGATTGACTAGATAATATTGTTTACTATCTCAGTTTATCTTAGAAGATGATATCTCAGAACCAATCCTGAATGTGGGGGCCTCTGAACATTTCCTGTGGAGGACTGGGAAGTGGCTTTGTTAGAAAGGAATATTCCTAGAGAATGCAGTAAAATGAAACTGGCAGTCTTCCATTAAAGCAAAGTATTACAGTTTTTAAACAGAGGTGCATTTGGGGACTATGAAAAAGACTGAGGGAGTAACAGACTCCTCAGACTGGTGAGGCCCCTTACTGGAAACTGTTACTGCAGGAGTATGCCTCAGTCAGTACTTGAAATGTCTGTAGCTAATGGATTCTGAATTAAAGGCTTGAGAATTACCTTGAATAGATTGCCGTAATACTGAAGAAACTTTGTGAATTAACAAAATTGCACTAAGCATTTACATTTTCAAGATATCATCAAGTGTATTGTGTTCCTTCGATGACTGTACGTCTTGCTTAACTTGTGACTTCTCATGAAGGAGGAAATCATTGATGAATGGCTCTAAATAAAAGTCAAGGTAATGGGATGGAAATTTAATAACACCAGTAATTTTCTCTCCTAATAGCAAGCTGAATTGTGATTAATGAACCTGCTGAGTAATGGCAATCTGTTGTGTTTAAACAACTGTGTTTGTAGATGGTGTGTTAACAACTGACCACGGCAGTTTCTTAAAACTGGATTTCCATCTGTCACTTAGTTATAGGGGAATTTTTGCTTGGTGATTGGATTTCTGAATTTTATTGAGGGGATTTCTTCCCCTTGTCTTTTAGACAATTAATAGGGATTAAAAGTTGTTAAAATCAAAGAACTTGTCTGGCCTGCGGCTTGTTATGAGTTTTTCTACCTTAAGTATTCCTTGTTTTTCTTTAATATTTGCTCAGCTGTGTCACTCTCAAGTATTTTCACTTAAGAGCATTAAAGCTGATAAACTTGAATGAGTTAGAATTAACTGTGTTTCTAAAGGAGTTTACATGGTGATACAGTTTGGATAAAATCTTTTATATAACAAACCTGATACTAGAGAAGTTAATATATGAGGAATCTAAATAACTGGAAAAACTAGAAATATAATTCTGTAATTTCCACCTCCCTCATAACTTCTAGAATGCAAAAAAAAAAAGGCCTTCACATAACCACAGAATCGTGACGTACATTGGGACCACTTGACCTCTACCCACTCGCCTCATCCACCCCATACCACATGGGATCCAGGGTAAGTCACAGAGACAGCAGATACCACGAATGTCACAGGAAGTAGAAAAGACCAAGGTCATAGAAATGGTGACAGCAGATAGGGAAAGGTTGACTGCAGAGCCCAGCTGGTCATGGTGGTCAGTGGGTGGTTCTATGCTGGTACTAAGTTCTTCCCTCCTGTCCGTCTGTACCCCAAGTCTTTGGGAGTCCTAATTAGTTTCTCTACATTCAGCTGCTTTTTTGTGAGTTCAGTTGAGCGTGTAAATGGATTACAGTCAGATGTGTCGTTTGTGCCTGTCGCTGCTGCTACTTCTCTGCCTCCTTTGCCTTGCTGCCCCCCTTTTCCCACCCACCTGCCAGAGAATCTAGTTTTTATTGTGCAGCCTCAGTGGGGTAAGATCCTGACTCCTGTGTGTTATTCTCTCTCACTTGTCCACATCTGGACTCAGAGTTGGATTCCATTTGGCCTTAACAGAATCACCTGCTTGCTGGTTTTATTTTATATAATTTCCGTTGTTCCTGTAGGAAATTAAAGGTTCCTCTTCAAAGCTTTCCTCTTACAAATAAATAACAAATAAATAAATAAATAAATATTTCCTCAAATAAATAAGTTCATTACAAATGAATAACAGTTTCTTCAAAGGTTAATTTACTTTAAAGCTTTTGCTAATAATCTTAAAGTAGCTATTACTCATAATAAAGAAATAAATGCATCCCATGTTCTTATTTCTTACACCTTAACCTAAAGTTGCCCTGACGTGCCTGGACAAGCCCAGGCAAGTCTTAGGTCATAGCTTATTCCCCTTCCTTATCTGGAAATGTTATCGCTTCTCTAAGCATTCCTCAGGTTACTTCCTCTTTTCCTTTGTTCTCCTCTGCTTTTACCACTTTAGAAAATTTCCAAGTTTTTAGCCAATCGGGTCAAGCATACAATGTGAGGTCCAGTTCCAGCCAATGGAAACTGGGCACAGCAGTAGGGCGACTGCATCAGGTTATGAAAGTTATAAATGTCCCTGTCTCCTTTGTTCAGGTGTGCTCTCGTGGCAAGACTGCCGGCAAGTTGCACCCTTCCTGCAGGAAGTAAACTAGCCTTGCTGAGTGACCCATTGTCTCTGTATGGATTTTCCCAATGTTATAAACCCATTCCATTTAGGGATTTCTGACGATCTCTCATAGATACACAGCCTTTTCAAGGATCTCTTTCTTCTACTTGAGCAGGATGGCCTTGCATTTAGAATTGTATTTAAACATGCTGTGGTCTTTTTCTGGAAAAAACAAGCTTAGAATATAATCTGCAAGGCCCTAAAAGTGCCTCTTACCTAATACTTCTCTAGGTTGGAATCCAAGTGGAATTCTTGTTTGTGATTGTCCACAGTCACCCACAGGAGCAGGATAAGCCACCATAGTAAACTAACATTAGAGAATCATTCTAGTCCCCAACAATGAAAAAGGCCATTTTATGTGTCCCCTTTTTCCCATGATTCCAGGGATTCACTTTCTATTCTGTTATCCAATGACATCATCTGGCTATTTCTTAGGAATATTTTCACCAGTCAGCATTGGCACCAGGTTACAAAACAATCAGAAAACAGAAAATGTCTAATTATTTCATAGATTATAATTATTTGAAAGTATCTTCTCCCCAATTTTCAGATACTGTTTTAATGATGTTTTAAAGTCTGATGTTGCTGGTGGTGCTTTTTATTTTATTTATTTGTTTATTTATTTTGAGATGGAGTCTGGCTCTGTCGCCCAGGCTGGAGGGCAGTGGCGCAGTCTCAGCTCACTGCAACCTCCGCCTCCCAGGTTCAAGCAATTTTCCTGTCTCAGCCTCCCAAGTAGCTGGGATTACAGTCATGCACCACCACACCCAGCTAATTTTTGTATTTTTAGTGGATACAAGGTTTCACCATGTTGGCCAGGCTGGTCTCGAACTCCTGACCTCAAGTGATCCACCCACCTCAGTCTCCCAAAATGCTAGAATTACAGGTGTGAGCCACTGAGCCCGGCCCCTGGTGGTGCTTTTTAAAGGGATCCCCCAGATTTATCATGCAACCACATTACAGTGATTCTTCACCATACAAAATAACTTAACAAAGAGGTTTTCCTACCAAATGACTTCATTGTACTTTTGAACTCACCATGCATAAAAATTTACTTATTTATCAAAAAAAAAAGTTTCTAAGATTTTAATAATGGAAAAACATTTTTTGAAAATCAGAAGGTGTACTTATTCAAAACCATATGTTTACATCTGAAAGCTTTGTGAAGTCATTTGTTAAAAATAGACTTTATCTTTTAGAGCAGTTTTAGACTCAGCAAGTTAAGTGGAAAGTACAGAGAGTTCCCGTATAACCCCACCCTGTGCACACTGCCTCCCTGCAGTCAACATCGCCACCACAGTGGTACATTTGTTACAACCAATTAAGCAGTATTGACAAATCATTATCAAGTTCATAGTTTGCATTAGGGTTCACTCTTTGTATTATACATCCTGTGAGTTTTTGTTTGTTTTGAGACAGCGCCTGGCTCTGTAACCCAGGAGGGGAGTGCAATGGTTCGATCTTGGCTCACTGCAACCTCGGCATCCCAGGTTCAAGTTATTCTCCTGCCTCAGCCTCCCAAGTAGCTGGGATTACAGATACATGCCACCATACCTGGCTATTTTTTTTTATTTTTAGTAGAGATGGGGTTTCACCATGTTGGCCAGACTGGTCTTGAGCTCCTGACCTCAAGCAATCCATCTGCCTTGGCCTCCCAAAGTGCTGGGATTATAGATTTGAGCCACTGCTCCCAGCCCATGCTGTGGGTTTTGACAAATGCTTAATAACATGTATCTACCATTGTAGAATCATACAGAATAGTGTGGCTGCCTTGAAAATCCCCTGCAATTTACCTTTTCATTCCTCTCTGCCCCAGTGAAATAATTTTTAAATAAACTTTACTACCTAAAGGTTTATGTCACAAATGCAAAAGTCCATATGAGGTGGAATTCATTCTAACCATGTAGATTAAAACAAAACATCAAATTCAGTAGCTTAAAATGGTTTCTCTTCATTCTGTCTGCAGGATGTGCTCTCAAGAGAAAAACAACCAATGGGTAGTTGTGCCCAGTTATCTCGTGAAACATTAATGATCATCAACTCAATATTCTGGCCAAAATTATGAACCAGGACAAATGAGATTTTAAATCTTGTAGCTGGCTAGGTCTGATGGCTCACACCTGTAATCCCAGCACTTTGGGAGGCTGAGGTGGGCAGATCACGAGGTCAGGAGTTCAAGACCAGCCTGACCAACATGGTGAAACACCGTCTCTAATAAAAATACAAAAATTAGCCAGGCATGGTAGTGGGCACCTGTAATCCCAGCTACTCAGGAGGCTGAGGCAGGAAAATTGCTTGAACCCAGAAGGCAGAGGTTGCAGTGAGCTGAGATCGTGCCACTATACTCCAGCCTGGGCAACAGAGTGAGACTCCATCTCAAAACAAAACAAAAAAGTCTTGCAGCAATCTAGATGGCTTAAGCTAAATCAGAGATAAGAAAAATCTCTGTAGCACTGTCAAGGTTACGGAAGAAAATTAAGATACGATGACTGCTGTAGAGTATTTGTTTACCCCCCCAAAATGTATGCACACTAAAATGATGGTATGTAGAAGTGGGGCCTTTGGGAGGTGATTAAGTTATGAGGGTTGAGCTCTCATGATGAGATTAATGCCCTTCTAAAGAGACTCCAGAGAGCTCTTCTCCACATGAAGACCCGGAAAGAAGGCGGCTGTTTATGAACCAGGAAGTGGGCCTTTACCAGACACTGAATCTGGCACGTTGATATTGGGTTTCCAGCCTCCGGAACTGTGAGGAATAAATATTTGTTGTTTAAGCTATGTAGTCCATGGTATTTTGTTATAGCAGCCCAGACAGAAAGACAGTGATTTTCTTTAGGTGTCTTTGGAATAGCACCCTACAGCTGTGACTCCCCCACATCATTCTGTGCGGTCATCTCTGAAGTGCTTCAGACCAGAATTGGCTTAGGATTCTCTGCACCTCAGCCTGCTGCATAAGGTATCTCTGCCACCTGCATTTCCCCATGTACAGAACATAGCTCTGATTACGTTTTGACCGACAACTAACTAAAAAATCCCCTTACTGTCCTGAAAAGTTGCATACAATTCTTAATCTTTTGTTGTTGTTGTTGAGATACAGTGTCTCTCTGTTACCCAGGCTGGAGTGCAACGGCGTGATCTCGGCTCATTGCAACTGCTGCCTTCTGGGTTCAAACAAGTCTCCTGCCTTGGCCTCCTGAGTAGCTGGGATTACAAGCATGGGCTAGCACACAGACTAATTTTTGTATTTTTAGTGGAGATGGGTTTCTACCATGTTGGTCAGGCTGGTCTCGAACTCCTGACCTCGTGATCTGCTCACCTCAGCCTCCCAAAGTGCTGGGATTACAGGCGTGAGCCACCATGCCTGGCCCTTTCTTAATCATTTTTTAATGAAAACCTACTAATTTGGTCTTTTTTGTTAATTTCTATGATGTGGAGGAACAGACACTCCCCTGCCACTAGAGGTAAGGGTAGACAACTGCTTAACAGGGATGTCATAAGGGGTTTAGGCATCAAAATGAATGATTGGGCCACATGATTTTTAAGAGTTTTTCAACTTTGACTTTCATGATTCCACCTAAAAAACAGCTGTACTGAGCTTTTTTCCAACCAACAAATGAAAAACACTTTTTCTGACCTATTTTAAACATCTTAGAATAATCCTGTTCTATTTTTAGTATGAACGTCAGTGTCAGGAATTCAGTAAGTGACCTATTGTCCTGTACTTCCACATTCAATAGTTTGAACTGGATTGAGTGAATGGAACCATCTGTAGTCACAGTCTTCATAGCCACGAAATAAACTAGACTATATATCATAATGCCCAGGAAACAGGAATGTAGTTTACTTAAAAAAAAATAGCAAGTGAATGGGCACAATGGCTCAAGCCTGTAATCCCAGCACTTCGGGAGGCCAAGGCAGAGGTTCACTTGAGGTGAGGAGTTTGAGACTAGCCTGGCCAACATTACAAAACCTCCTCTCTACTAAAAAATATAAAAAACTAGCTGGGTTTGGTGGTGCATGCCTGTAATCCCAGCTACTTGGGAGGCTGAGAGAGGAGAATTGCCTGAACCTGGCAGGCAGAGGTTGCAGGGAGCTGAGATCGAGCCACTGCACTCCAGTGTGGCCAACAGAGTAAAACTGTCTTAAAAAAAAAAAAAAAAAAAAGTCAAGAAAAACTTTCTGACTCAAAGACCGAAACTCAAAACTTAACAATCAGCTGGTGTTGAGACGAAGGGAACTAGTTATTGAGGGCTTATTTTAATAGAATTGATTACTAAAGAAATATTTTAAAGCATCTGGATATTAGTGCCATAAAGAACTATTTGGGAGAAAAGTCACTGGACTGTCTGGGTATCAGTACACCATCTCTCCCAACATTCATAGCACGAGCACTAGCAACATTAGGACTTTGCATATTTTGACCACAATCTTTTCATCCCAGAGTGAGTGTCTCATCCATCACTATCATTATATTTAAAATACAATTATGTTGGCTGGCGCAGTGGCTCACGCCTGTAATCCCAGCACTTTGGGAGGCCACGACAGGTGAACCTCTTGAGACCAGGAGTTTGAGACCAGCCTTGCCAACATGGCGAAACGCCATCTCTACTAAAAACACAAAAATTAGCTGGGCGTGGTGGCAGGCGCCTGTAATCCCAGCTACTCAGGGGGCTGAGGCATGAGAATTGCTTGAACCTGGGAGGAGGAGGTTGCAGTGAGCTGAGATTGCACCAGTGCACTCCAGCCTGGGTGACAAAGTGAGACGCTAAAAAAGTGTGTGTGTGTGTGTGTGTGTGTGTGTGTGTGTGTGTGTGTGTAAAATTATGTTAACCAAAAAAATTTTATTTCATTTGCAAAAAGCATACAGAAATCAAGGATAGCCATGTCTCCAGTCACCACATCTACCTACCTAACTGCATCTGTGCCCAATGCTCTGCCTTTCCTCTTAGTGCCAACCCTCCTCTCACATACTAGCCCTATGCTCATTGCCACCCTAAAGGCATCACTCTATCATTTCTCTCATCTCTTTCCTGTGATCAGTTTCCTACTTTACAGACTTATTCTGTCAATATATAAAGTACATATTGTAATTACTCCCATTTTAAGAAACACTTTATTGACCCTATTTTTGCCATGCCTTTCCTTTTAAAGAACACCCCTTAAAATTGTTGTCTGTATTTGCTGTATCCAGTTCTGCTCCTCCTGTTCTCTGATTTATTAATCCAATTCATGGATAATGAGTGAGTCTGGAATTCACCTCTATGGAACCCTTCCTTTCTATTTGCCATGCCAGACATTTTATGTAGAAGGTTTTATATTTTGAGGATTCAGGATATATGCTTTGCCAATGCCAAGCTAACTGTATTTATTTCTTGAATGTATATCTTATCTGAGCTCCTTTGAGGAAAGAATCATCAACTAAAACTAGAGGCAAACCTCAGATGATGAAGATAGATTGTGAAAACAAATGATACACTTCTGTGAGACTCCATCTCAAAATAAATAAATAATAAAATAGGGATACTGTACCCCCCCCCTAAAAAACTCTGTTTGAAGCCTTCTGTTTCTTCATCATTTACTCTTATTTTTCATAAGTCCATCTATGAGGTTTAGAAATTTAATGTTTGTCTTTTTTGCCTAACCAATATTTTCTGAGAGTTAATAAATTTTCACCCACAAAGAAGTTCTCTGTTAGAAAACACTGGTTCAATTTTAAGATTGTAATTTTTGCCCAGATAAGAACTAATTTAATAATTATATTGGACTAATGTTCTATATTTGTTGAAGTAGCTCGTGTTATTTATACAACTTTAAGAGAATTTGTTTTACCTAAGAAAAATGGATCATCATTTTATTATTAGTTTAAGTTGCAATATGACTCCTCAGTACCTGGCAACACAGAACTATTTTTTAATGCCTCATTTTCCAAATAAATACACCCAAATAATTTCACATTTAAAACATAATTTTAGGCTGGGTGTGGTGGCTCACTCCTGTAATCCCAGCACTTTGGGGAGGCCAAGGTGGGCAGATCATTTGAGGCCAGGAGTTCAAGAGCAGCTTGGCAAACATGGCGAAACCCCATCTCTACTAAAAATTACAAAAAATTCATCAGCATGCTGGCATGTGCCTGTAGTCCCAGCTACTCAGGAGGCTGAGGCAGGAGAGTCACTTGAACCCAGGAGATGGAGGTTGCAGTGAGCTGAGATTGAGCCACTGCACTCTAGCCGGGGCAGCAGAGCAAGACCCTGTTTCAAAAAAAAAAAAAACACCATAATTTAAAAATTACTACTGTTTTTTATATAGCATTTCTCAGGATCACACATGCTCATACATGCACCACGGATACATTGTAGTTCCCAAATGTACATGGACACTTGTGGTTTCTTTGATATTCCTAGAAAAGATTCTAATGGAAATACTAGATCCTTTTGTAACTCATAAGCATGATGATTGAGGTTTCACACACAGGTATGAGATGTGCCTCTCTCAAATTGATAGGGATAGGAGGCAGGGAAATTCTGGGCAGAAGAGGGTGCGTCCCCAGCAAGGGCTCCACCCTCAAGCCTGGAACCACAGCCCAAAGTGAGAACATACATTCCTGTTTTCCCACTTGAATGCTGCCTTTTCCAAAACCACCCATGGCCCGCCCTGTCCCCCATCCTGTGCCCATAAAAACCCTAGGCTCTGCGGGCAGAAAAGAGGAGAAGCAGCTGGATGTCAGAGAGAAGTGGCTTGACTCCATAGGGACAGCTTGAAAATGTAGCTTTGGAGAAGAGTCTAGCTGAGGGTGACCAGACTCTGGGGGAAGATTACCTTCCCACTCCATCCCCCTTTTCAGCTCCCCCTTCCTGCTGAGAGCTGCTTTCATAGGCAATAAAATCCCCTGAATTTACCATCTCCAATTTGTTTGTGTGACCTCATTCCTTCCGGACGCTAGACAAGAACTCGGGTACAGATGCAAAAGGCCGTCACACTGACCCTTCACTGAGCTGTTAACAGTTAAGCTGTCTGTGGAGAGCAAAGATAAAGGAGCACTGACTGTAACACTCCCTCTGGGGCTTCAGAGGTTGTGGACACACCCCTAGATGCTGCTGTCGGGTGGTATAAAGTTTGTTCCTGCTGGCGCCCAAAAGCACTCACCCTGGCTCCTGCATCTGCTCACCTGCATGCTCCCTCCTGGGAGGGGCTGAGTGCCATGGGTTCAAGTGAGTAGCATTCACCCCTGCTGGCATGGAAGCTGCTAGCTAGTTCCAGCAACTGCTCTCCAATTCCTGCTCATGAAGAGGTCAGGGAAACTTCCTGATTCAAAACTTTGTTACTACGTCAGCACATTACTTTTCTGACATTAAAATATATATATACTGAAGAAAAGAGGATAAAACTTTAATGTTAATCTATTGGAAGCATTCTTTCCACTTTCATGCCCCATCCCCGCCTCTTTTTTTGAGATAGTTTCGCTCTCGTTGCCCAGGCTGAAGTGCAATGGTGCCATCTCGGCTCACCACAACATCTGCCTCCCAGGTTCAACTGATTCTTCTGCCTCAGCCTCCTGAGTAGCTGGGATTTACAGGCATGCATCACCATGTCCAGCTAATTTTGTATTTTTAGTAGAGATGAGGTTTCTCCATGTTTGTCAGGCTGACAAACATGGAGAAACCCTGACCTCAGGTGATCCGCCCACCTCAGCCTCCCAAAGTGCTGGGATTACAGGCATGAGCCACGACGCTCGGCCTTTCATGCCCATTTTTACACCTGTGGAAATGGAGGTTGGAGAAAGCATCACAGGAGGAGGCCCTGGGACAACAGCCAAGCCAATGAGTTGGGGAAACTGAAGCAAAGGCAGTCCCCAGTACCTGCGTTCTTCCCTCTCCCTCTTCTGGGCCTGGAGTGAGAAGTGGGAGGGGATCTGCCTCTAGGCTGGAGTTGTAAGGGTGGGCAGCACATCCTGCTTCCCCCTCATTCCAACCAGAAATTGGCCAGGACATAAGTCTCTGATGCCTCTGTAGACTCTCACCACTCCTCTCCCAGAAAGTTGTACAAATAAGGGCAACAGACACTCTATAGGGACTCTGATCTCGAAACTCACCACACTTCCCCACCGCCCCCTCACTGATGTCATTTCACTTATGTCGTATTTCACTAATGTCCATACCTCCTGGCTCCTAATAGCAACTGAAATGGCCATCATGATTTCTGCCTCTTCGGGTCTTTCCCTGACGTCAGCCCTTTTCACCAAATGCCTAGCACTTTTCTGGTTGAAGTCTGCCCGCTTCATTAAGTCAATTACAGACTCTTTCCAGGTTTCAAAAAACATAGAAACATCGCCTTGCTAAAATGCAAACATCTCCCTAGAGGTCATTAAGGGAATGGCTTTAATAAGATTTCAGGCGTCCAGAAGACCCATATTATAAATGGCCTTTCGGCACGACTTGCTTGATAATAAATCATCTTCAGGACACATATTAGATACATTTTAAGGCTATAGTTTCTTTTTAAAGTTTTTATTTTACCAGTAGTTACTTTTGAGAAGTGACTAATTTTGACAAATGGTTAAGTCAGATCCAGAATTATGTAGATAATATACTTCAAATGTCATGTTTAAAGAAATCTGTAGTGATGATCTACTTATTGCTAACTTATTAAGGGATTGCTTCTTAAGAACTCCTAAAATAATACGTACGCAAGTGAATAAAACAAAATCCTTCATAGAGAGAATTTCCTTGATGATAATTCTTCAGGAAAAAATTTTCAGCCTCCAAATTGTGGCCTTAGATATTTTTTCCTAATTTGATACTTTCTAATATAATATCTTACTCTGGAAACTTTTGTAATAGATATACTAGAGAACCAATTATTTTTGACAATAAACCATATTTAATCAAGATCTCTGGAAAATCTAGAGCTACAGTCCAATATATAATGAAAATCCATTCAGATTTAAATGGATACGAACCAAGATGTCAGTATCATCAAAGCCATAATTGAGAATATCACCTCTCCCATAAATAATCAGTAATTATAATGTTATATTTAGCATCTCTTAGAGCAGGTACTATACAGTATAAAAAGCATCACGGTTTATCATTTCTCAACTAGGAATGAGAAAACATTGCTGACAAATAGATGTGCTATCCAGAAAGAACAAGGAGTATACATAGTAGTTCGAAGTCTTGTATTTGCAAACCTAGTCCTTGTTGAACTTTATTTACGACACAATTAAAATTACTTTATGTCTTTTTAAATATTTATAGGACAACTCACAGTTTTGTTTACTTTTAATTTTCATAAAATATTGTAACCACAATTCGCTTAGAAAGAAGGCAGCGATCTACTTACTATATTTTATAGCGCACCCAAAGTTCTCCACCATTCAGCATCGGTAGACTTAGGCAGCCTCTGAAATCACATCTGTTGGTGATACACAATGCTGCCAACAAATCTGCTCCCTCTCTTATCTCGGTATCATTTCGATTCATGATATCATGTCTGCAAATCTGCCTGGATTGTAATCTTGGTCACATCTAATTTTACTTTAAAAAAAGAAAAAATCCCAACTCCAAGTTGTACTCATGACAACCTCTGGCAATATTATTGGTTTAGACGTAGGATAAGTGATCAAAGTTGGTCCAGTGGGACATATAGGAAGGGCTTTCATTTTATGGCTGGGATAGAGGTAAGTGAAGAAGTGTCTTGTTCTAGAAGCTACTAGCAGCCCTCTTGTGACCTGGAAGTCTGCAGTCTTCTCTGCTGCATTGCCTAAATGTTTAATCAGGGTTACTACATCCTTATTCCTATGCTTCATCAAATCATTTCTAATTTATTAATCTCCTTTTTTTTTTTTTTTGGACAGGGTCTCCTTCTGTTCCCCAAGCTGGAGTACAGTGGGGCAATCTCAACTCACTGCAACCTCTGCCTCCCAGGTTCTACTGATCCTGCCTCAGCCTCCTGAGTAACAGATTACATGTACTCGCCACCACAGCTAATTTTTTTCTTTGAGACGGAGTCTTGCAAAACTGGAGTCTCTGTTTGCAACCTGGGCTTGATGCAGTGGCACAATCTCTGCTCACTGCAACCTCCACCTCCCAGGTTCAAGCAGTTCTCCTGCCTCAGCCTCCCGAGTAGCTGGGATTACAGGTGCCTGCCACCATACCCAGCTGATTTTTATATTTTTAGTAGAGATAGGGTTTCATCATGTTGGCCAGGATGATCTCCATCTCTTGACCTCGTGATCCACCCACCTCTGCCTCCCAAAGTGCTGGGTTTACAGGCGTGAGCCACCGTGCCCGGCCAATTTTTGTATTTTTAGTAGAGACTGCCTTTTACCATGTTGGCCAGGCTGGTCTCAAACTCCTGACCTTAGGTGATCCACCTGCCTCAGCCTCCCAAAGTGCTGGGATTACAGGCGTGAGGCACCGTACCCGACCCTAATTTATTGTAAAAACACACTGCTAGAAGCAGAATTCTGTTTTTCCAAATTACTAAAAAGAAAGAAATTTCTTTGCTATATGATATTTCAACTGCTAATCAAACACCGGTGTAAGCAATGTAACAGATCTCTTGCAACTTTATATTTCTTTTTCCATAGGTAACCAAGTTTTAGCTGTCACAAAACAAGTTTTATCAGGTTTGGGATTTTTTTTTTTTTTTGAGACGGAGTTTCGCTCTTGTTACCCAGGCTGGAGTGCAATGGCATGATCTCGGCTCACTGCAATCTCTGCCTCCTGGGTTCAAGCAATTCTCCTGCCTCAGCCTCCCGAGTAGCTGGGACTACAGGCATGTGCCACCATGCCCAGCTAATTTTTTTATTTTTAGTAGAGACAGGGTTTCACCATGTTGACCAGGATGGTCTCGATCTCTTGACCTCGTGATCCACCTGCCTTGGCCTCCCAAAGTGCTGGGATTATAGGTGTGAGCCACCGTGCCCAGCCCAGGTTTGGGATCTTTAAAAGTCTTTTTATTATTGTTACTAATGTGTCTCCACCGTGTTTTACAGCCCCAAATAACTTGCTGACCCACTGCTTCATTCTTGATCATTGCTGACCGCAGAAGAGAACGCACAGATAATGATGTTGGCAGAGTCGAGGCAGACAGAGAGGGCAAATCCAAATGCAGAATGGGTATGTCCTGGGGAAGGAAAAATTGCTGCCCTTTCCAAGAAGAAAGGAGTCCAAAGTCACTGGCATACCACCAGGTAGCTGGCTGGTCACCTTGAGATAGGGTGCCAGACTAGGTGTTCAGTGTGAATTATGGTGGCCAGAAAAAAATAAGAAAATTAGGCACTCAACAGTCAAAGCTTTGATGATGAAAAGTCCATATTAATGAGCTTTCACATAACTTGAAGTCTTGCCACTAAGAATGATATATTCATGGCCAGGTGCAGTGGCTCATGCTTGTAATACCAGAATTTTGGGAGGCCGAGGTGGGCAGATCACCTGAGATCAGGAGATCGAGACCAGCAGGGCCAACATGGCAAAACCCTGTCTCTACTAAAAACACAAAAATTAGCTGGGTGTGGTGGTACCTATAATCCCAGCTACTTGGGAGGCTGAGGCAGAAGAATTGCTTGAACCCAGGAGGTAGAGGTTGCAGTGAGCCGAGACTGTGCCACTGCACTCCAGCCTGAGCAACAGAGTGAGACTCTGTCAAAAAAAAAAAAAAAAAGATATATTCATGAACACACTGGGTTGGCAAGGCGAAAAGGAGACTAACATTTAGGCCTCAGGTTGTCTTGCTTCCTTATTTTAAAACTTTGTTTGCAGTGGGGTCTAAATAGTCTTCTTGGCCTTCTTGGGGATGCAGTGAGGGGATGTGGATGAGTTTGACATACATGTGGCTCAGAGCCAGTATTTTTACTGTTCCAAATCTTGGCATTCCTTCCACTACCTCAACCTTGGCACTATGGTCATTTTGGGGGCATCGTATAGTGTTTGATGTCACCTCTGACTGTAGCACCCTGCTGGTTGTGAACGTCAAAACTGCCTGTGGACACTGCTCAGTTGTAAGAACCACTGCTCTACAGCATGCCAAGGGGTTTCTTTTTTTTTGTTTTTGAGATGGAGTCTAGCTCTGTTGCCCAGGATGGAATGCAGTGGCATGATCTCGGCTCACTGCAACCTCTGCTTCCCTGGTCCAAGCAATTCTTCTGCCTCAGCCTCCTGAGTAGCTGGGATTGCAGGCACCCGCCACTATACCCAGCTAATTTTTTTGTATTTTTAGTAGAGATGGGGTTTCACCATGTTAGCCAGGCTGGTCTTGAATTCCTGACCAAGTGATCCACCCACCTTGGACTCCCAAATTGCTGGGATTACAGGCATGAGCCACTGTGCCCAGCCGCCAAAGGATTTCTTATCCTTACCCCTGTGTACAGCCAACCTCACTACCACAGGCTAAAAGAACTTGTCTCTTCTTTGAAGTCCAATGGCAACTGTAGTCCTTTACAATCTATTTACTACTCACCGCCAGCTGCTCTGTATAATGAGTTGTATGTGTGTTTGTATCACAGCCTGTCCAGAATATAACATCCTTGAAGAGAGAATTCCTCAACCATGCAATAGCTTTCTATTTCTGGCTTTCAGCACCTATACACAATTGCCAGTAAACATTAGTTGCTTGAATCACTGATAGTGTTTCAATGTTCCATTTGATGTCAAAGGATATCTCAGATGACCCTCCTAGAATTGGAGCCCTTTGTGCAAAGAGAAAAGTATAAACCCTAGACTTTGACTTAGCTCTTACTAAATGTGAAGCCATAGGAGGAGAAACATCAGGATAGTATTTCTTTGAGAGGGTAAGATGACCCATGATGCAAACACTTTTGAAAAGGAACTCTGAACTTGTTACCCTTGGACAGAGAAGAGGGAGAAGGCGGAGAAATATTTACTTGTCATTCACCGTAACGACACAAGGAGAAAAGAGCATTAGCCAAGTGGGGTAAAGGTCTGAACTTACTGTGATTTTTAGTATCAGAAAGTTAAGTTTCTGGCTAATTTTTTTAATGAAGGACGAAATATCCTCTTGTAATAATCAATTTTTAAGTGCAAATTTTTTTTGCCCACTCCTATGGAATTTAACGCTTAACTTTGAGTCTAAGGTTACAAGTTTGTTGTAGGATACTATATTTATTATATGTTTATTATAGGGAAATTCAACTTTTTAACTCATTTATTGTAAAAATTTAGCTTATCCACCTAAGTTTTAATGTATCAAATTGGCCCTCCATTCAATCCATCTGCTAATTGAACCACCCATGGATCAAAAATATTTAGAGGCCGGGTTGTGGTGGCTCATGCCTGTAATCCTAGCACTTTGGGAGGTCGAGGTGGGAGAATCACTTGAACCCAGGAGTTTGAGACCAACTTGGGCAATATAACTACATCTTGACTCTACAAAAAAATTAAAATATTAGCCAGGCATGGTGGTGTGCACCTGTAGTTTCGGCTACTCGGGAGGCTGAGGTGGGAGGATTGTTTGAACCTGGGAAGTTGAGACTTCAGTAAGCTTGATGGTGCCACTGCACTCCAACTTGGGTGACGGAGTGAGCCCCTGTCTCAAAAAAGCCCGTAATTTTGGGAGGAAAAAAAAAACAAGGATGGCTGTGTTGTACTGACCATTTACAGACTTTTTTTCTTATCATTATTTCCTAAACAATACAGAATAACAGCTATTTACATAGCATTTACATTGTATTAGGTACTATAAGTAACCTAGAGATGATTTAAAGTATAGGGGTGGATGTGCATAGGTTATATGCAAATACTATATCATTTTATGTAAGGGACTTGAGCTCCTGTGAATTTTGGTATCCATGGAGGGCACTGGAACCAATTTCCCATGGATAGGTAGGAACAACTGAACACCATCTCTATAATTAGTTCACCATCTGTGGCCTTATGGCATTGTTCTATAACTTCACCAGTATACATGTAGCGCAAATGCACTTTCTAGGTAGAAAGCACTAAGTCACCTAATCTTTATAGTCTTTCTCACGTCTGTTTTGAAAAAATACATTTTATGATTTTTAACAGGCATATTTCTAAATAAAATGTGATTCTTGTTTCTCCAATATCTCTGAATATTTCTTTTAAATGACTTAAATATGGCCTTTCTGGAAAACGCAACAAGATGGAAAGTGATCTTTCACTAACAAAGGAAATTATAGCCTGGCCGCAATGGCTTATACCTGTAATCTACCACTTTGGAAGGCCCAGGGGGGTGGATCACCTGAGGTCAGGAGTTTGAGACCAGCCTGGCCAACATGGTGAAACCCCAATTCTACTAAAAATACAAAAATTAGCTGGGCGTGGTGGCACACGCCTGTAATCCCAGCTACTCGGGAGGCTGAGGCAGTAGAATCACTTGAACCCGGAAGGCAGAGGTTGCAGTGAGCTGAGATGGCGCCACTATACTCCAGCTTGGATGACAGAGCCAGACTCCATCTCACAAAAAAAAAAAAAAAAAAAAAGGATATTATAGCTTCTTCCAAAAAGGTCATCAGTGAATCAGTGTCAAAATGTCTTAATGCTTATCCTGTATGTGGTACCAGTGCATGGGATTCCATCAACTCCAGGTTTTCGCTGAAGTACTATTTTAAATGACTGACAGTAGTTTTTGGTAACAAAGCTTTCAGAGCAGCTAGTGTGATTACTATAATGCGTAATAGAGTGTGTGAATTCAATTGCGCTGAGTGGTTGCATTTCCATGACACTAGCAAATGTATTACCATTCTACCATGACTGTGTTTTGGTTGACTTGTCACTTTAATGAACGAGGAAACTGTTGGGGGAACAGTTCTGTTTCAAAGTAAAGGTGTTAGCATAAAACTGTAATAACATAATTTGTATTTTAATAGCAAGGCAAATTTGTATTAATAAAGCAGCTGGATATTGGTGTTTATAAATACTGTTATGGTGTCCTGGGGAGGCTAGTGACTCATTTCTTGGATTTATATGAGTAAATTCTTGCTTGACCTTAGATTTTTTGGCCTTTTTGGAGGACACTTCTCTTTCTTTTGAAAAATGAAAGAAATAAAAAGTTACCAAATGAAAGATATCCTTTTCCCCTGAAATATTTGTTGAGTATAAAACTTTCTTCTCTTTGCTGTATGACATTACAAAACAAGCAAACAAACAAACAAACAAAAAACATGGGCCAGGTGCAATGGCTCATGCCTGTAATCCCAGACCTTTGGAAGGTGTAGGCAGGAGGATCACAAGGTCAGGATTCAAGACCATCCTGGACAACATGGTGAAACCTCATCTCCACTAAAAATACAAAAATTAGCCGGGTGTGGTGGCGCATGCCTGTAGTCCCAGCTACTCGGGAGGCTGAGACAGGAGAATTGCTTGAACCCAGAAGGCAGAGGCTGCAGTGAGCCAAGATCATGCCACTGCACACCATCTCAAAAATAAATAATTAATTTTTTTTAAAAAATGAAATAACTCAAAATCATTAAAGACTCTGAGTTTGTGCAATGAGAAATGTTGTGTGGAAAAATACCTTTGTGTGGAAAAAGACCTTTTTATTATTTTTATTTGTCAAAACAAGGTCTTGTTCTGTCGTCCAGGCTAGAGTGCATGATCACAGTTCACTGCATCCTCGACCTCCCAGGCTCAGGCAATCCTCCTGTCAGAGGCATGTGAACCAAAGCAACTCCATCTTGAATGGGGCTAGGTAAAATGAGGTTGAAATCTACTGGGTTGCATTCCCAGATAGTTAAGGGATTCTAACTTACAGAACGAGATAGGAAATTGGCACAAGATACAGGTCATAAAGACCTTGCTGATAAAACAGTTTACAGTAAAGAAGCCAGCTAAACCCACCAAAACCAAGATGGTCACCAGAGTGGCCTCTGGTCATCCTCACTGCTACACTCCCACTAGCGCCATGACAGTTGATGGATGCCTTGGCAATGTCAGGAAGTTATCCTATATGGTCTAAAAAGGGCAGGCATGAATAATCCACCCCTTGTTTAGCATATCATCGAGAAATAACCATAAAAATGGACAACCAGCTGTCCTCAGGGGCTGCTCTGTCTATGGAACAGCCATTTTCTTATTCCTTTACTTTCTTTATAAACTTTCCTTTGCTTTACCCTATGGACTTGTACTGAACTCTTTCTTTTTCTTTTTCTTTTTTTTTTTTGAGATGGAGTTTCGCTCTTGTTGCCCAGGCTGGAGTGCAATGGTGCCATCTCGGCTCACTGCAACCTCCGCCTCCTGGGTTCAAGAGATTCTCCTGCTTCAGCCTCCCAAGTAGCTTGGATTACAGGCATGCACTACCATGCCCGGCAAATTTTGTATTTTTAGTAGAGATGGGGTTTCACCATGTTGGCCAAGCTGGTCTTGAACTCCAGACCTCAGGTGATCCGCCCACCTCGGCCTCCCATAGTGCTGGGATTATAGGCGTGAGCCACCGTGCCCGGCCTGAATTCTTTCTTGTGCAAGATCCAAGAACCCTCTCTCTTGGGTCTGGATCGGACCCCTTTCCTGTACAGTTCCACCTCAGCCTCCCAAGTAGCTGGAACCACACGCAAGTGCACACCTGGCTAATTTTTAAATTTTATTTGGAAGAGATGGGATCTCCTTATATTGCCCAGGCTAGTCTCAGCCTCCTGGGCTCAGGGGATCTTCTTGCCTCAGCCTCCCAAAATGCTGGGATTATGGGTGTGAGCTGCAGCGCCTGGCAAGAGAAAGACCTTTTTAAAATAACCAACATGGCTGGGTACAGTGGCTCACTCCTGTAATTCCAGCACTTTGGGAGGCTGAGGGAGGTGGATCACTGAGGTCAGGAGTTCGAGACCAGCCTGGCTAACATGGCGAAATCCTGTTTCTACTAAAAAAAAAATATATATATATAAATTAGCCAGGCGTGGTGGCGCAGGCCTGTAATACCAGCTACTTGGGAGGCTGAGGCAGGAGAATCACCTGAACCTAGGAGGCGGAGGTTGCAGTGAGCCAAGATTGTGCTATAGGACTCCAGCCTGAGCGACAAGAGTGAAACTCCTTCTAAAAAATAAATAAATAAAATAAAATAGCTAATATGTTGTACTAGGGTACAGTTTAATGTGCTAAACATGTTTAGGAGACTCTAATATTCAAACCATGGGTAAAAGTCATGCCATAATTCTGCACCATTTCTTCACACACTAACTTCTAACTGCAAATCACAGGGCGCAGTGGCTCATGCCTGTAATCCCAGCACTTCGGGAGGCAGAGGCAGGCACATTGCTTGAGATCAGAAACTCCACCTCTACAAGAAATGCAAAAATTAGCTAGGTGTGATGGCACATGCCTGTGGTCCCAGGTACTAGAGAAGCTCAGGTGGGATTGAAACTGCCTTTGCAAAAACTTGTAAACTGAGAAAGTTATGACAGTGAAATAGATCTGACCTAACCAAATTGCTTCTAACCTTCAAGCTGCCCTTGTTCATTCCTGGGATGAGGTTGAACTAACTTTGGGAGGAAAGTTTGTTTGTTGTTGTGGTTTTTTTTTTTTTTTTTTTTTTGGAGAGGGAGTCTGGCTCTGTCACCCAGGCTGGAGAGCAGTGGCATAATCTCAGCTCACTGCAACCTCTGCCTCCTGGGTTCAAGTGATTCTTCTGCCTCAGCCTCCCAAGTAGCTGGGATTACAGGCACGCGCCACCCTCCATACCCAGCTAAGTTTTGTACTTTTAGTAGAGACTGGGTTTCGCCAGGTTGGCCAGGCTGATCTTGAACTCCTGACTTCAAGTGATTCACCTGCCTCAGCTTCCCAAAGCACTGGGATTACAGGTATGAGCCACCACGCCTGCTCCAGGTTTCTCGTTTCTTGATATTGCTAAAGCTAGTGACCATCACAGCGAACCACATGGCTGGGACATTCATGTCCCAGTGTGTAATCAGCTATTTATACCATCTCCTTTCCTTTCAGGTTCTCACCAAACATCAGTTAGCCTGCATAGTCAGTGGATGAGTTCTTCTTTAAAATGAAATTTTAAATTTTATTTTAGTAGAGACAGGGTCTTGCTATGTTGCCCAGGCTGGTCTCGAACTCCTGGGCTCAAGGAATCCTCCCACTTTGACATCTCCCAAAGTGCTGGCATTACAGGCATGAGCCACTGCATCTGGCCAGTCAGTGGATGATTTCTAATTTTATTATCTAACTTATTTAACATATTTAAAGTATGGAGTTTTAAAACGAATTTTTTAGTTCTTTAATAAAATTGTGTGGAAAACAAAGTATCATAAAAAAATAGAGATTAACCAAACACCGCATGCTTTCACTCATAGGTGGGTGACGAACAATGAGAACACTTGGGCACAGGGAAGAGAGCAACACTCACTGGGCTAGGCTGGGGGGTGGAGGGGAGGGGAGGGGAGGGACAGTAGGAGGGCAGGGAGGATATGAGGGGATAACACCAGGAGAAATGCCGGATGTGGGCGGGGGGGAATGGAGACAGCAAACCACCATGGCATGTATATACCATGCAACAATCCTGCAGGATGCAGGATGTGCACATGTACGCCAGAGCCCAAAGTACAATAAAAAAAAATAAGAGATTATACTCCTTAAATAGGAATGCTCTATAATGCTTGGTGACAGAAATAGGCTCCTGGAAAGTGAGTGTAAAATGAGAGAGAAAAGTTGTTTTCAAGATATTTCTTTTTGTTGTTTTTTTGAGACAGAGTTTTGCTGTTGTTGCCCAGGCTGGAGTGCAATGGTGTGATCTCAGCTCACTGCAACCTCCACCTCCCAGGTTCAAGAGATTCTCCTGCCTCAGCCTCCCGAGTAGCTGGGATTACAGGCGCCCATCACCACACTTGGCTAATTTTTTGTATTTTTAGTAGAGACAGGATTTCACCATGTTGGTCAGGCTGTTCTCAAACTCCTGACCTTAGGTGATTCGTCCGCCTTGGCCTCCCAAAGCACTGGGATTACAGGCGTGAGCCACCGCACCTGGCCTTCAAGATATTTCTAACACTGCTGGTTCTGATTCAAGTAGCGCTCACTGGAATTCTGACCAACGACTGCCAGGTTCCTGTGTGTGGAGAAATTATTTTGGGGAGAGGAAATGATCTAAATCGCCCCTCATGCTGTCCTCTAGCCACTGTGAGAACAGGGAACCGCTTGGTCCATGGGAGCTGTCATTTATTCAGTATTTTCTGTGTGCCAGGCAATGGTCTTAGTGCCTTATGTATATTGAAAATGTTTAGTTATTCTAGCAACCCTCAGAGTTATTTTTTCTTGGAAAAGTTAAGTAACTTGTCAAAGGTTACGTATCTAGTAAGTGATAGATCTGGGATTTATATCGCTGAGTGTGGCGTCAGGGTCTGTGCCTTATGTTTCTGTTGTTTAAGTTGGCTCAGGCAAATGAGGACTAGCAAGGTGTCTAATTTCAGAAACAAACTGGGAATGGGCAATATAACACTTCCAGGATATTCTTTCTCTCTCTCTTCTCTCTCTCACACACACACACATACACCCACACACCTCTCCATTCCTCCCTGAACAGCTGTTTTACTCTCATCTGTCATTGAAGACCAGACTTTTCTGCTTCTCAGTCTATGTGGCAGGACATGGATAACCCCAGTACCCCGGCTTCTACAGCCTCCCTTTTAAAACTGCCTGGTCTGTAAGGGGAATTCCTTAGTAATAATTCCTAATTCTCTGCAAAAGGACTTTGATTGGCTCAGCAGGGGTTAGATGTTAACTCTTAGAACAGCAACTGGGGCTGAGGCAAGGACATGTGGTGCAATTGTGGCTGCTGCTTCTGCAAACCTATAGGTATGAATGGACAGTTTTCTGAAAAGGAGAAAGATAAAGGATTGCCGCAGAGAAAGACGAACAGGCCACCCAATAAGTATCTACTACGTTTAGATTATACTGAAACTGAAACGAGAAATAATTTTTGGACTCTTGTTTCTTCTGAGCCCATCAACTTAGAGATAGCTTTTTTTTTTCTTTTTCTTTCTTTCTTTCTTTTTTTTTTGAGACAGAGTCTCACTCTGTCGCCCAGGCTGGAGTGCAGTGATACAATATTGACTCACTGCAACCTCTGCCTCCCGGGTTCAAGCGATTCTCCTGCCTCAGCCTCCTGAGTAGCTGGGACTACAGGCACACACCACCATGATCAGCTAATTTTTGTATTTTAGTAGAGGCGGGGTTGGCCAGGCTGGTGTCGAACTCCTGACCTCAGGTGATACACCTGCCTTGGCCTCCCAAAATGCTGGGATTACAGGGGTGAGCCACCACACTCTGCCAACTTAGGTATAGCTTTATGAATTCATGAAATAAGAAACAGGATCAGTAGCTACTTTTAAACCTGAAGGCACTCAGTGCCATTAAGTAACGCCTATAAGGAAGTAAAAAAGGACAGAGACAAGAGTGAGCTTTATTAGGTTTCCTTAAATGGAAGATGTTAGTCATATTCCATTAGAGCCACAGCTTGAGAGTCCTCCTTGACACAGAGGAAACATTCACATTAGTTGCTATTTTAATTTTTGGAGTAGTCACAGAGTTAATAGTATTAAAAATCGCTGGCGGAGTGGCTACGAAGAGTCGGGGTTGAGCCCCAGCTGAGCCGAGGGCTCGCACTCTTCTGGTCTCCCAGGCCCGCCCCACCTAAAGAAATGAGTGGTGGATTGGCTCCAAGTAAGAGCACAGTGTATGTATCCAACTTGCCCTTTTCCCTGACAAACAATGACTTGTAACGGATATTTTCCAAGTATGGCAAAGTTGTAAAGGTTACCATAATGAAAGATAAAGATACCAGGAAGAGTAAAGGGGTTGCATTTATTTTATTTTTAGATAAAGACTGCACAAAACTGTACCAGGGCAATAAACAACAAACAGTTATTTGGTAGAGTGATAAAAGCAAGCATTGCTATTGACAATGGAAGAGCAGCTGAGTTCATCCGAAGGCGAAACTACTTTGATAAATCTAAGTGTTATGAATGTGGGGAAAGTGGACACTTAAGTTATGCCTGTCCGAAAAATATGCTTGGAGAACGTGAGCCACCAAAGAAGAAAGAAAAAAAGAAAAAAAAGAAAGCTCCTGAACCAGAAGAAGAAATTGAGGAAGTAGAAGAAAGTGAAGATGAAGGGGAGGATCCTGCTCTTGACAGCCTCAGTCAGGCCATAGCGTTCCAGCAAGCCAAAATTGAAGAAGAACAAAAAAAATGGAAACCCAATTCAGGAGGCCCCTCAACATCAGATGATTCAAGACGCCCAAGGATAAAGAAAAGCACGTATCTCAGTGAGGAGGAAGAACTTAGTGATTAAAATCTTACCCTAGCACAGTAATAAAAATCAAGATTTGTTAGTAACAATCTTGAAGAGCTAATTTTAATAAAAATAAGAAAAGTTAATACTATCATGTTAATACTATTGTCATCTTAAGAAAAAAGATATTTTAAAAATTTATTTGAAAAGTTCATCATAAGGGCTTTATTAATATCTGATTTGTTTATATGAGGACTTCTGAAATTTAATCCTTAAAAACTTCTTGAAGACTGAAAAGTTGAATGATTTATTGTTACTTATGTTAATAAACTTTTCAAGAGAATTTTGTGTTTAAAAAAAAAAAATCGCTGGCTGGGAGCACTGGCTCACGCCTGTAATCCCAGCACTTTGGGAGGCTGAGGTTGGCAGATTACGAGGTCAGGAGATCAAGACCATCCTGGCTAACATGGTGAAATCCCGTCTCTACTAAAAATACAAAAAATTAGTCGAGTGTGGTGGCACATGCCTGTAGTTCCAGCCACTCGGGAGGCTGAGGCAGGAGACTCTCTTGAACCTAGGAGGTGGAGGCTGCAGTGAGAGAAGGTCGCACCACTGCACTCCAGCCTGGGCAACAAGGGTGAGACTTCATCTCAAAAAAAAAAAAAAATGGCTGAAGTGGGAATTAGTGACACAAGGTGAAAGACAGTGGATTCCATATCACAGCTTCATCTGGTGCTGGTGCCTCAATCTTAACTCTTTTCTAGATCAGAGCCCATTATGGAGCTGGCAGTAAAACTTAATAAGAACCTTAACAGTGACCATTTTATCAAGATGAGAAAAATAAAAACAAGGAGACAAATTTTTTTTTAAAAAAAGATTATATAAATCATCTTATATGTTAATATTAAACGTATAGTGGCCTCTTTACCTATGGAGTATTTTCTTCTGATAATTTGATATCTCCTTTGATAGCGAGCATTCAGTCATTGTAATAGCTTCTAATCTGTATATATCTATATATAGGAGAGTACTATGAACAACTGTTATCCCAACAAATTGGATAACCTAAAAATTGAAGGTGAGAGAACACTTCCCAAATCATTCTGGGAGACTAGCATTACCCTTCATGTCAAAGCCAGACAAAGACAATACAAGAAAACTACTGACCAATAACCCTTATAAATATCAGCGTAAAAAATACTCAACGCATACTAACAAACCAAATTCAACAGCATATCGAAAGGATTATACCCCACGAGAAAATGGGATTTATTCCAGGAAAACAAGGATGGTACGGTGTATGAAAATCAATCAATTAAAAAGTGAATTACCACATGATTCAGCAACTCCACTTCTGAGTATATACCCTGTGCAGGCTGAAGCAACTCCATCTTAGATGCTCATCTGCCACGTTAGCTCCTGATTAACCCCAGATCTGGGAAGGCCTCTGAGATTTCCAATTTGTCTGTTGTTCCCTGTGTAAGACCACATACTCACTGTAAATCAAGGCAAATTCCTACCCATTCCCTCTGAAGCACATATGCCCCTCCTCTATGGTATATAATTCCTGGGTCTGGGGGCAACTGCGCAGGGATCCACCATCTTGTCTCACTACCTTCGGATATACAGACATAGCCTCTTCTCACAAATATCTATTAAATGTTTCATTCTAAGAAACTGGATTTGCTCACCTCTTCAGTCTCTCAGTTCCCTTGGACTTTGGGGTAGGTTTGCATAGATCTGCCCATTGTGAAGCACACCTCCCAATAACTGAATGAAGGGATTCAAATGGACATTTGTACACCCATGGAGGTATTATACACAATAGTCATCAAGTGGGAAGCAGCCCAGGCTCTGTAATCTCAGTACTTTGGGAGGCTGAGTCAGGCAGATCACTTGAGGTCAGGAGTTTGAGACCAGCCTAGCCAATATGGTGAGACCCCATCTTTACTAACAATACAAAAATTAGCTGGGCATGGTGACGTGTGCCTGTAATCCCAGCTACTCAGGAGGCTAAGGCAGGAAAATCGCTTGAACCCAGGAGGCAGAGGTTGCGGTGAGCTGAGATCACGCCACTGCACTCCAGCCTGGGTGACAGAGCTAAACTCCATCAAAAGAAACAAACAAACAAACAAACAAACGTGGAAGCAACCCAATTCTCCATCGATAGATGAATGAATATATACCACAAAATGTGGTATATCCATACAATGGAATATCATTCAGGAATTGTAGTCATTATTCTTTTTGATGCTCAACTTGACTCTTTCACCGGTGAGAGTCCCCTTTAAGTCAGCTGTGTTCACAGTGTTTTATAGCTTCCTTGCTTTCTGGCACAAAAGTTGCAGGCTTACCTGCAATATAGTATTTGTTGATCTAGACCTTGAATTTGCCATTTCTTTATAGGTAAAAATGGCATTTAGAAATATCAATCTGCTTGCTATTTGATATTGCTAAAGGATATGACTACTTTAAGATCCTTTTAGTGCACATGAATTCACAATTCAAATTTAACATTATAGGATTTATTCTTACCTTACTACTTTTATTTTCATGTATATTTTCCATTACACTGAAAACTTTGATGCGAGTGCTATGCGTGTAATTTTCAAAAGTCATTTCCATGAAGATCTATAGTTTATAAACATATTTAAGTGAAATAATTTTAGTGCAATTTACATAAAGCTTTTAGTAATGATGTTAACTACTTTCAACACATTTTCACTTAGGGGAAGATGCCTTGTCTGAATTCAAGCCCAGTAAAGTAAGGAGAAATAGGGAGAACACATGAGGCCTCTCCAAAGTTAAAAAGCCTTTGAAGGGGAAGAAACTATAGTATGGGTCATTTTAAATTTTGAGTCAGTTTAACATTGCATCTTCTGAGTATTGGAAGTTGAGAAAGGGAGACGCTCCTTCTTTTTCCTTTAATAAGAGGTAGCAGTTATTATTATCAGATTTGCAATTGAACACTTAAAACATTAAAAAATCTATTGCATTAAGAGGAATTTTAAACATTTTTTTGAGATGGCTCTTGCTATATCACGCAGCCTGTCCTTGAGCTGTGGGGCTCAAGGGACGCTCCAGCATCAGTCCTTCTGAGTAGCTGGGACTACAGACATGCACCACTGTGCCCAGCTTGTGATTTTTTTTTAAGTTATTTTAATAGTGTGAAGAGCTCCACCGCAATGAGAACAGAGCAACCAAAGAGTAAGTAGCCCTTTGCTGCAGAGGATCCAGGGGCACCTAAATCCTAGCTATGTGTCCCCTGCTCCATGTGCTTGCATGTGCTAGAAGACAGAGAGTGAGATAATTAGAAGAATGGAGGGGGAAGTAAAAAAAAAATGACCTTATAAAACAGAACTTCTGTTCTAGCTGACATTCTTTACCTAATCTGTTTATTTATAAAACCATATTTTCCTTTAAGTCATTGGACATTTATACCAGCTGTTTTAACATCTTTGATGAAATCTGACATCTGGGCCATCTAGTGATCATGTTAGTCCCATGAGCCTAAAGCATTTATTATCTTGCCTCTTAAAGAAAAACATTACCAACTCTGTTCTAGAGTATAGCCTTTATTCCTAAGGTGTGCGATTTCTGTTGTTTTATATTGGTGCATGAGGTGTTGTAAAAGTCATTAACTAACAGGGCCAGAACTTGGTCTTCCAGTAACCCTTAACCTCTAATATCTCTGTTCCACTCTCAACCCCATAGCAGCCACTATCAGATAATCCTTGATTTACCTTTGCACATGCATATAAATCCCATCCCTCTGCCAAAGATTTGCAGGAAACCCATTCAGATTTCTGCCTGGCAAAGATTTTCAGAGAACTCCCACATGCAAATCTGCCTTTGTTCACTGTGCAGTTCCTTCTTTTCTGGTGTCCAGTTCTACAAAATTCAGCCATATCAATAGCCCCAAACTCTAATGTCTTCCTGCTTAGCTCCATGAGACCACCAGGCAATGCTTGGGTTCCAGGTTCCTGCAACGAAGTCAGGAAATTGTTCCTAGACAGAGTGCTGGGCAACTGTAGAAGTCTGTAGAGTTTCCCTTCTCTCAGGGATTGCAGTCTATGTTGCTTTTGCCTAGTGCCTTGAAACCACTGCCCTATATATTTTGTCTAGTTTTATAGAATTTTTTCTTGTTGGCTAGGTGCAGTGTCTCATGCCTGTAATCCTGACACTTTGGGAGGCCGAGGCAGGTGGATCACTTGAGGTCAGCAGTTCAAGATCAGCCTGGCCAACATAATGAAACCCTGTCTCTATTAAAAATACAAAAAAATTAGCCAGGCATGGTGGTACATGCCTGTAGTCCTAGCTACTTGGGAGGCTGATGTGGGAGGATTGCTTGAAACTGAGAGGTGGGGGTTGCGGTGAGCTGAGATGGCACCTCGGCACTCCAGCCTGGGCAACAAAGCAAGACTCCATCTCAAAAAAAAAAAAAAAAAAAAGAATTTCTTCTTGTTGGAAGAAAAGGGAAAAATGGGAATTTTTATAAAGGAAAATATTATATTTTAAAATCTGGTGAGGTCTGATACTATCGCAGCCTGTCTCTGAAATAAGCTTACTATGATCCTGCGGATATTGTAAAGAAAATATTAATTCCTCTAAAGTTCAGTAATATAAAATAGGAATATAATATTCTAATTCTGTTAGTTCAAGTCTTATATACCTTCACATCATACTTTTCCATAAGAACACATTTGAGCTTTGGATAACTCTGTGTGTCCTTGGTTATTTACCTGAAAATTGAATAAACTGAAGACATTTGACCTCAACTTTCTCAACTTAAACAAAATTCAATTTTATGTGGACCCATTACTCCAGGGATTGAAGGTAGTGATAGGTTTTAAATTATTAATTGCATTTTGCCAGTTTTCAGATAATTTTTTAAGGGTCAATGTTACAAAAACTTTGAGGGAAAGCTAGAATGAGAGGTGGTCCTTTCATTACCATTTTAAGTATGAGTTTGGAAATTAGAAAGAATATGCTATATGATTACCTGCAGCCTATTCTCATATATAAAATACAATTTTTAAACAATTAATTCTATCTATCTATCTAGATATTTATTTATTTATCTTAGGCAGGGTCTTGCTCTGTCACCCAGGCAGGAGTACAGTGGTGCAAACTCAGCTCACTGCAACTTCCACCTCTTGGGCTCAAGCAATCCTCCTGCCTAAGCCTCCTGAGTAGCTAGGACTATAGACATATGCGACCACACCCAGCTAATTTGTAAAAATATGTGTTTTTAATTATTTTTATCTTTGACAACATAAAAAATCTTATTTTATGACAAGATTTACCACTAAAAACCACTATGCAAAATAGCAGTTTCTTTCAAAAATTTAATCCTTAGTATTTTTTATGTTCTTTGACATTCCCAGAATATATGGCTGTTTACCTCTCAGTTATGAAGAAACTATAAAAATTCAATGCTTTGACATATTAATCCTCTCATCACAACATAGAGATGAGGAAAATGCAGCCAGAATGCTTCATGCCTCTCTTTGAGCCAGGCAGCAGCACATGGAGGGTCTGTCTTTAGATGAGAGTTTTTCCCACAATGATGTGGACAGTAAGATATCAAGTATTAGGAACTCTCAAACTTAGATTTGTTAATAATCAACAATCACAAACATTTGAGGAAAACCAATGTCATGAGAGACAGTAATCTCTATACATGAAGAGACTATAACAAAGCAGAGGGGGGTTCTAAAATAACTATAGTAAATATTTTTGGATGACTAGGTGTCAATAACACTTGCAGAATGTAGACTGGATGATAAGAAAAGATTACGCATGAGAAAAATAATTTTTAAAGGTAAAAAATTCAACAGATGGGCTGAACAGCAGATAAGATGCAGTCCAAGAGCAAATCAGTGAACTAGAATATCAAGTGAAGGACTTCTTTGAGAATATAGCACACAAACACCGGTGAGTTATGAAAGAAAAGTTAAAAGATATGAAGGACAGATCCTCGAGTTCCATCATTCCCAAGTTGCTTTGCTTATGTAACTATCATAAGTAAAGACTACCTTCTTGCTTTTCTTCTTAGCCCAAAATAAGTTACGTTAGCCAGCCTTTTCTCTTCCCTGAATTTGAGGTACTGCACAGCCCATTACAGGGGCCAAAGGCACAACCACACCTGAAGAGCTGAGTCCAATGGAGGAGGTGCCAGCGTGGCCAGAGAGCATGCCCTCTTTTCTTTTTTTTTTTTTTTTTTTTGAGATGCAGTTTTGCTCTATTCCCTGGGCTGGAGAGTAGTGGTGCAATCTTAGCTCACTGCAGCCTCTGCCTCCCACGTTCAAGTGATTCTCCTGCCTCAACCTCCCAAGTAGCTGGGATTACAGGTGTGCACCACCACACCTGGCTAATTATTGTATTTTTAGTAGAGATGGGGTTTCACCATGTTGGCCAAGCTGGTCTTGAACTCCTGGCCTCAGGTGATCTGCCTGCCTTGGCCTCCCAAAGTGCTGGGATTATAGGCCTGAGCCACTACACCTGTCCTTGCCCTCTTGTGTCACATGGTCTGAGGTGTGGTCCTTCTCTTTGTACCCTGGCCTGCTACTTCCTTCCAAAGTAGGACTTAAACTAAGGTTTGCTCCTAGAAGAGCCCAAGTAAATGAGGCTTAGGAGGACCTCCCTGCATGGAGTCTCCAAAGTTCTTTAACTAAAATTTAGCCTGTCCTGGGACCCCACATAGCCCTAGCACTTGGCCTGGACTTTCAAATAGAGGCAGAAGTGCTTCTCTCTCACTCTTTAGCCTCATACCAACTGGGAGTTCTTAGAAGTTTCATTAGCAGCTTCTAGGTGCAGCTTCTGCAGCACTTTCACTGAAAGCCCAATTAAGGGCCCTCACTATCATCACCATTTAAACATACATATAAGTCCAGGCATGGTGGGTCACACTTATAACCTCAGCATTTCGAGAGGCCCAGGTGGGAGGATTGCTTTAAGCCAAGATTGAAGACCAGCCTGGGCTACATGACGAGACCCATTTCTGTAACAACATAAAAAATAAACACACACACACACACACACACACACGTTAGAGACAGAATGCTTGTTTTCGGGTACTGCAAGGAAAAATTAGCATTCACACAAAAGGGTTTCTCAGCAAGGCAATTTTACTTTCTGCAGAAAGGGTGCTCTTGTTATCCATCTTGCCATGAGAGTACAATGAACAAAGGAAAGGCAGGCATATTTATTCTTTACGCATTGGGTCCTTACTGCTACATCTGAATCTCTGTTGGTTGGAGCCAGACCTCACAATCTAAACTGAACCTGATTGGCTAACAACTTAAAACTTTTCTAAATAGGTAAAGGCAATGGAGAACAAAGGAAAAGAGGAAGTCTACATAAGGAAGGGGTGTAGGCTCTGAGCACATCCAGCACAGATACCTTGGTTAAAGTAAAAGGACACAGAATGTACTACATGCCTGTGAGCATGTCTAACAGCTACATAGGATAGGACTTAACAAAGAGTTATCAGCAAAAAGCAAGAAGGCTTTGAAGAAAGTTAGTCTTTAAAACAAACCATTATTTCTAATATTTATTATTATTATTCTTTAGCAAGAAAGGGAACTTTGAAGAGGAACTTTTTGCTTTCTACAATATATATAAAAACACACATATAAGAAATTAAATTTAAGAAATAAAAACAAGCCAATGTATTTGAACCCATTGGTGGCAGCCCTGGATGTGAACAAGACTAGAGTTCCCTAACTTGTGAACACGAACAGAGGCTGGGTTCAGAGACCAGTGACCCTAGACCTTTGGCAGTTTCCACACTTGTGCAGACAACTTGCTGAATTCTGATGGACAACATACTGACTCTGAGAGAATCACAATCTGTCGTCACTGAAAATAGAAATCAGTTTGAACTGAAAAAGGAAAAATTGCTCTGCTGTGAATCAGGCTCAGAGGACAGGCAGAGAGACCAGCTGCAAAGGCCATAAGAATCATCATTTCTCTAAGGCAGGTGTTCCCAAACTCCTGGGCTGCAGACTGGTACCAGTCTGTGGCCTGTTGGGAACTGGGCTGCACAGTCGGAGGTGAGCAAGCATTACCACATGAGCTCCACCTCCTGTCAGATCAGCAGCCACATTAGATTCTCACAGGAGCACAGAGCCTATTGTGAACTGCATACATGAGGGATCTAGGCTGCATCCTCCTTATGAGAATCTAATTCCTGATGATCTGAGGTGGAACAGTTTCATCTAGAAACCACCCCCACTACCACCCCACACACTGTCCGTGGAAAATTGTCTTCCATGAAACTGGTCCTTGATGCCAAAAAGGTTGAAGACTGCTGCTCTAAGGTCATGCTGCAGTTTGAAATGCCACAAAGATCATAAGGATCCCCTCTGTGAGTGACTACCGGTTTCTCACCAACAACACCCCCAGACCTGCTTTGTGGATCTTGTCTATTACTGGGGATACTCAACTGGCAAGGCACCTTGTCATTACGACAGCAGCCACGTCCTGATTAATCCCTGCTTTTATGAACCCCACTTTAGACACCACAACCAATCCAGAACTGATCTCTGCTTCCTTTAGGTCTGCCTCAGACTCCAACGTGGGAGCCTAAGCCTTGCCAAAGATGCATTTCTCCTTCCTCATTTTGAGCAGCATGCTGTGGTTCCTATGTAATGTCCCTCTCACTGCACCAAGTCAAAAAGTTCCATTTGAACAGACTACAGGCTTGTCTCCAGTGGTCTTGGAAGATGAGGCTTTAATACCTCTGAGAAACTTCCCAATAGACTGGGTCATGAAGGGGTGAGCTGCTTCTCTGAGGCCTGTTTTGCCACCTTCTAATTAGGAGGCACAGCCAAGATAAATCCTCCCAAGTGCCAGTTTCTCACAGGGCTCTGGGTGCCAGTTCTTCGATAACTCTGTTTTAATGAGTTCTTGACAGAAGAGTTCATTGATATTGGTACAAAGTACACTGATAAGTTATCCTAATATGAGGGAACATTTTTTGGGTGCTAGGCATTTCTGTGTGTGTGTATGTGTATGCACCAAGTATTGTGATAAATGCCTGATTAAATTTAAAACATTTGAAACTCAGAATAACCCTTTGGGGCAGGTACTATTTTTTTTTTCTTTTTAAACAGAGTCTCACCCTGTCACCCAGGCTGGAGTGCAGTGGTGAGATCTCGGCTCACTGCAACCTCTGTCTCTTGGGTTCAAGCGATTCTCCTGCCTTGGCCTCCTGAGTAGCTGGGATTACAGGCACCCACCACCATGCCTGGCTAATTTTTGTATTTTTAGTAGAGACCGGGTTTCACCATGTTGGCCAGGCTGGTCTCGAACTCCTGACCTCAAATGATCCACCCACCTTGGCCTCCCAAAGTGCTGAGATTACAGGCATGAGCCACCATGCCTGGCCTAAAGCTGGTACTATTATCATTTCGACTTCATAAATTGTGAAAGACGGACACAGAACAAGAAGTAGCAAAAAGAACCAAGATTTGAATGCAGAATGTCTGACTTCAGTCCGTCTTAACCAGCACACATACAGACCTGGTTCCACTTTTAGCTCGGCTGTAACCTTGCCATAACGTTGGATAGGCTGGTCATGCCTAAGGTTTAGGCTCTTTGTCTGCAAATGAGGGACGTTCCAGGACATATGATTCCCAGGCCATTCCTGTGAACTCCATTTTGGAAATTTAACTACTTACTTGACTTTATATAAAGAACCGTGAAGGGTCTGAAACTCTGTCCAACCTGCTAGCAAAGAAGCTAGCCTGCCATAGTTTCGTGGACGCTGACAGAAGGCACAAGGTGTTGAAGTCAGAAATAAAGAACATTATTACTCACAGCACAGCAGGCATTCTAGTTCATGTCAGTTCCCTTGGCTCCCCTAATAACAGCAGCTCAGGTGGAAGCTGCTCATGCAGGAGGTCTGCATCACAGTGAGGAACTCTGAGCACCGGGAACCCAAACCTTTTAAAATTGACCACAGGTCAGCGCGGTGGCTCATGCCTGCAATCCCAGCACTTTAGGAGGCCAAGGTGGGCCAATCATTTGAGGTCAAAAGTTCGAGACCAGTCTGGCCAACATGGTGAAACCCTATGTCTACTAAAAATAAAAATAAAAATAAATCAGCCAGACGTGGTAGCATGTACCTGTAATCCCAGCTACTTGGGAGGCTGAGGCAGGAGAATCACTTGAACCCGGGAGACGGAGGTTGAAGTGAGCCGAGATCATGCCACTGCACTCTAGCCTGGGCAACAGAGCGAGACTCCATCTAAAAAAAAATTTTTTTTGACAGTAAGCCTGTCTGATCTTTCCCCAGACGGTGACATGATCCTTCTTGCACTAAACAGTAAACAAGTGTGCCCTCTGTTTTGGAAAGAGACATTCCCTCTATCGTTCAAGAATATTCAGTTCCTCTGCTTACAAATGTGCAGAAATGGAGAGACCGACGGAGAACTGTCTCCAAACAATATCCACTTCCTATTTCTACACTCTTGGCTTCTGGTGAATTTCATCATAAGTGAGTCAGTTTGTCAGCCACTCTGATTGCTCTGACCAGTACAGGCTGGGACCAAATCTATTCATTTTATCTGACACGGCCTTTAAAGCCAGTATCCACAGGACGCAACACAGGATGACGCCAACTTACAGTACTGACCTCAACCATTTCCCTCCAGATCCTGGAGCGACCCAGCTAAACAAATCTCATAAACCATCATTATCACTAAGGTTCTGTGCTGACCTCTCCACATGGCTTGAGGCATTAACATAGGTGCAGCAGGATGCATTAGTGAGACACAGTCTCTGCCTTGGCCCACAAGGAAGAAATCGAGAGCAATTCTGGCAGCTGGCTGATGGATTGAGGTTGACCCGTCTCCCAGGTCCAAATTGGTGATAATTAAAATCAGGGACAAACTGGTACCACTTTTTCTTACTAGATGACTTCCAGGGTAGAGAAAACAGCCTGCAATGTGTGCATTAAAATGGGTCAGTTGGCCAGGTGCAGTGGCTCACACTTGTAATCCCAGCACTTTGGGAGGCCGAGGCAGGTGGATCACCTGGGGTCAGGAGTACAACACCAGCCTGGCCAACATGATGAAACCCTGTCTCTACTAAAAATACAAAAATTAGCTGGGCATGGTGGCGCATGCCTGTAATCCCAGCTACTCAGGAGGCTGAGGCAGGAGAACACTTGAACCTGGGAGGCAGAGGTTACAGTGAGCTGACATAGCACCGCTGCACTCCAGCCTGGGCGGCAGAGTGAGACTCTGTCTCAAAAAATAATAATAATAAAATAAAAATAATAAATAAATAAATTTTAAAAATGGATCAGTTATCCCTCTGGAAGTTTCCCCCCACGTCACCAAGAATAGCCTCATTTTGGAGAGATCTCTGCAGTTACCTCAGGGCTACTTAATTCCCTAGTGGGGTTTTCTTAAATACTCTTAAGGTCTCCTAGGCTCAGCCCGAAAATACAAATCCATGTATTTTGGAAGGAAGGCAAATTAATGCACGGCTTCCACACCGGAAGTGCAGTGTCAGGGACCACATGGTGCCCCTGGGAAAAAAGTAATAATTGTTGGAATCCCCCCAAGTAAGACCCTTATCAGTTGAAGGGCACAGGTTGAGTGCCTCCAACATGGCTTTCTGGCAGGCTGGAAAACCTTAGGCTTCCCAGCTCCGTTGGAGTAATTGGGTCTAGTCCTTGTTTTGCTTCAAGTCCAGCTTATCCAGTTTGTCCACATTACCAACCAGGCAGTGTTCATCTACCCAAGGGATGCCTGAGCAATATCTACAGAAACAGGGGTGGGGAAGATGACCATAGGTGTTGACAGATGTTTTGCGTGGGAGGTGCAGGAGTTGGGCCATCCCCTGCAGGGACTTTTTGGTCAGAGGAAGAGGCATGACAATCAAACCATGGTTAGAGCTATCTGGCAGAGGATGGCAGATACAACAGTCAGTTAAATGTAAAGGGCTTGTCAGGGTTTAGGAGACCTGGACCAGGGCATTTTCCTTTGTGTGGATGACTTCAGGTACAGTTCTGAAAAGCAAGAGATCATGAATGGCAATCCCTCCCCGACACTGCTTGGGGTCAGGGGTGTTTCCTCCCCCAGTTACCTGAGTGTTGCTCTCCCCCCAACCCACCCCCTCATACCACACCCTCAGTGAGACTACCCAGTAGTTAGAACTTCACCTTTTTTCAATCATTTCCCACCCACACCCTGACCTTCTATCTTGAATGGCCTTGTACAACAGGGACAAGGGCAACTTTTTAAAACTTACAGAGGTTTATTATAATGCTCCACACCTTGGCCTGCGTAGGTCTTTACAGAGACATTCTGCAAACAATAGACTCAGAAAAGTGGTCATTATCTTCACAAAGGCGGAAAGTGGCTGGGCCAGGTGACTCATGCCCATAGTCTCAACACTTTAGGAGGCCAAGGTGGAAGGATCTCTTGGGCCCAAGAGTTTGAGACCAGCCTAGGCAACATAGTGAAACCCCACTTCTACAAAAAAATTTTTAAACAATTAGCTGGGCGTGGTGGCATGCACCTGTACTCCCAGCTACTCAGGAGGCCGAGGTGGGAGAATCACTTGAGTCTGGGAGGTTGAGGCTGCAGTGAGCTATGATGCCACTGCACCCCAGTGTGGGCAACAGAGCAAGACCCTGTCTCAAAAAAAAAAAAAAAAAAGTTTGGTAGATCTAGGGACCAAGAAAGCAAGAATCAATGGGTCATCAGAATAATAGAACACCAACAATCCCTTTTCATTCTTGGTTTGAATCCTCAAGGTTAAACTTCAGAACAGACTTTTAATTTTGGCCTACTCTGATTCGCTTGTCCACATTCGTTTAGTTCTACTAAGACCACCTACAATTGGGGATAACAGAGGGACAGGAAAAGTATATTGGTTTAGCAAACCCAACACATGTCCATTATAGGAGGTCATGTTTCAGTCACGTTCTTCCATTAGCAACCTTTTGACTTGCAAAGAAAGAATTAGTCACAGCTCTTGTTAAATATGGTAAGGGAGACTATTCAAGGCAGGTTCTGACAATGGGGTTTTGTAGTAAGGGAGAGAAACTGGGCTCAACTCTGAATACAAGGACGAGTGGAAATTTATAGCCAAGGAGTATGGTGAGTGTCAGTGGACAGAACATTACTAAAAGA
Source organism: Ateles fusciceps (assembly GCA_036589455.1). Classification (NCBI taxonomy): domain Eukaryota; kingdom Metazoa; phylum Chordata; class Mammalia; order Primates; family Atelidae; genus Ateles; species Ateles fusciceps. The sequence continues at coordinate 6,727,650 of JAZHEH010002229.1, forward strand.
AAACACCAGGGATAAGTTGGGATTCTGGCTAAACCACCTTGGCAGGATTATTGTGTAATGCAGGCAAGGGTGACAAGATATTGAAGGTGGGGGATAAGGAACTTGATTAGATATCAAGAAGGATCAGATAGGCTGTGTGGTGCCCCACACCTGTGGCCCCAGCACTTTGGGAGACCAAAGGGGGATGGATCACTCTAGGTCAGGAGTTCGAGACCAGCCTAGACAACACAGAGAAACCCTGTTTCTACTAAAAATACAAAAATTAGCTGGGCATGGTGGCACACACCTGTAATCCCAGCTACTTAGGAGGCTGAGGCAGGAGAATCACTTGAACCTGGGAGGTGGAGGTTGCAGTGAGCTGAGATTGTACCCCTGCACTCCAGCCTGGGCAACAGAGTGAGACTCCATTTCAAAAACAAAAACAAAAAAGATGATCAGATAGCAAGTGTGAAGGATTTTCACTAAACTGACCCAGCAGGAGTTTTGCTAACACTGGATTAAGTGGGCAGTCACTGGACGAAGGACAGAGCCCGAAATTGGTGTAGTCAGAAGAAGAACTCAGAGGAGCCTGACTCCAGCTTAGTTAAAGGAGAGAGTCTTTGTCATGACTCGTCCTATTTTTTGCAGCCACGCATTTCATTAATTCTTTTATCAAACACATAGAAAGTAAGGACTATTAAAACAGTAAAAACAACAAGTAAGTACTCTGGCAGAGACCAGGGCAGTGCAACAGTTTGCCTTGTTAGGTTTAGAATATGTGATTCCAGGTCTGGGCTCAGTGGTTTACACCTGTAATCCCAACACTCTGGGAGGCCAAGGCAGGAAGACGGCTTGAGGTCAGGAAAGGAAGATCAGCCTGATCAGCATAGCAAGACCCTGCCTCTACAAAAAAAATTTCTTTTTTAAATTAGCCAGGCGTGGTGGCTGCACTTGTAGTCTCAGCTACTCTGGTGACTAGGGCAGGAGGATCACTTGGGCTCAGGAGTTGGAGGCTACAGTGAGCTGTGGTTATGCCACCACTCTCCCGCCTGAGTTCCCGCACATGATCTTATCTCAAAAAACCAAAAAACTACATGATTCCATGATTGAATTATCGCCACCACTTAATTAGTTGACTTAATTGAAATTAAGATGAAGAATAACTCAGGGCACCATCTTTTGAAGAGAAGAATATGTGGTCTATCTAAACCTGTACCGTCCCATACCATGGCCGGTAGCCACATGTGGCTAGTGAACACTTGAAATGTGGCTAGTCTAAACGGAGATATGCTACAAACTTAAATTTAAAACACACAATGGCTTTCAAAGGCTCAGTATGACAAAGTCAGGCAGCACTGCAAGTCCAAGACTGCAAACACTGCAAGTAATCTACAAGTGATGGGAGTGGGTCTGAACCTGAATGTCCATGACATCAGAAGGACCTGGAGGGAGTGGAATGAGTTCAGTCAGAACCTTTTTTTGTGATTCTGTACACAGTCAAAGAGAATTCACTGTGGGCAACATTTACATGCCTCATATTTTCAAAGGAAAGTTATCAGAACAGGTACAGACCACATCCTTAGACTAGTTATGATTTAAATGAAAAAATGGGCAAAATATCTGAATGGACATTTCTCAAATGAAACCTACAAATGGCTAACAAGTATGTGAAAAAATGTTCGATATCGCTAATCGTCAGAAAAATGCAAATCAAAACTACGAAGAGATACCATCTCACCCAAGTTTCAATGGTTTTTGCCAAAAAGACAAGGAATAACAGGAGCTAGTGAGGATGCAGAGAAAGGGGATCCTCGTACATGGTTTGTGGGAATGTAAACTAGTGCAGCCACTATGGAGAACAGTATGGAGATTCCTCAAAAAAACTGCAAATAGGCCAGGTGCAGTGGCTCACTTCTGCAATCCCAGCACTTTGGGAGGCAAAGGCGGGTGGATCACCTGAGGTCAGGAGTTTGACACCAGCCTGGCCAATATGGTGAAACCCTGTCTGCACTAAAAATACAAATTAGCTGGCCATGGTGGTGTGCGCCTGTAAACCCAGCTACTCAGGAGGCTGAGGCAGGAGAATCACCTGAACCCAGAAAGTGGAGGTTGCAGTGAGCCAAGATCGTTCCACTGCACTCCAGCCTGGGCAACAGAATAAAACTCTATCTCAAAACAAAAACAAAAACTGGCTGGGTGCAGTGGCTCATGCCTGTAATCCCAGCACTTTGGGAGGCCAAGGTGGTGGATCACCAGAGCTCAGGAGTTCGAGACCACCCTGGGCAACATGGTGAAACCCCATCTCTACTAAAATATAAAAAGTTAGCCAAGTGTGGTGGCATGTACCTGTAGTCCCAGCTACTCAGGAGGCTGAGGCATGAGAATCTCTGGAGCCCTAGAGGCAGAGGTCGCAGTGAGCCAAGATCATGCCACTGCACTCCAGCTTGGGCTACAGAGTGAGACCCTGTCTCAAACAAACAAACAAACAAACAAACTAACTAACTGAAAATAGAAGCACCATATGATTGATCCAGCAATTTCACTCTTGGGCATATACCTAAAAGAAAGGAAGTCAATATATCAAAAAGCCATCAGCACTCCCATGTTTATGGAGGCACTATTCACAATAGTAAAAATATGGAATCAACCTAAGTACCCATCAATGGATGAATGGATAAAGATAACACGGTATATTTACACGACGGAATATTATTCAGCCATAATCCTGTCATTTGCAGCAACATGGATGGAACTGGAAGTCATTATGCTAAGTGAAATCAGCCAAGCACAGAAAGACAAATGTCACATGTTCTTACCTATATGTGTAAGCTAACAAAGTAAATCTCATGGAGGAAAGAGTAGATTAGTGGTTACCAGAGGCCACGAAGGATGGGTGGGGAGCGAAGGAAGTTTATTAATGGCTACAAATACACAGTTTGATAGAAGAGACAAGACCTCATGTTACATCAGTAGGATGACAATAATCTACAATAATCTATTGTATATTTCAAAATAGCTAGAAGAATTCAAATGGTTCGAGCATAAACAAAAGACAAATATTTAAGGTGATGGATACCCTAAGTACATTAATTTGATCTTTACAAATTATATGAATGTATAAAATTATCACATGTATCCTGAAACTATGTACATCTATTATACATCAATAAAAAAAATTAAATGAATTTATACCCACTCCAATCCACAAAAATGTGTCCTTTGGAGTCTTAGCCTCTCAATTTTGCTGTTTGGCTCCTTCCATTCTTGAAACCCCAACACAAATCTTACCCCTTGCCTGAAGATCATAAGCTAACCAACGACTTCACTGGCAAAGACCAGACCGATTCATTCAAAGCTATTTGATTTTGAGTGGCTACAAAGTGCTGGGCGCTGTTCTAGGTGCTGGTAACATATCAGTGAAGGAAATGGGCCAAGACCTTGCGCTATGGAGTCCATATATTAGAGGCCTTACTCCTCTGAATTTTCATGTTTACTCTTCCTTCCATTTGTTTGTTTGTGGGGTGTTTTTTTTTTTTTTTTTTTTGAGACAAAGTCTCACTCTGTCACCCAGGCTGGAGTCCCAATGGCACAATCTCGGCTCACTGCAACCTCTGCCTCCAAGGTTCAAGCAATTCTCCCACTTCGGCCTTCTGGGTAGCTGGGACTATAGGTGTGTGCCATCATGCCCAGCTAATTTTTTGCATTTTTAGTAGAAACGGGGTTTCACCATGTTGGCCAGGCTGGTCTTGAACTCCTGACCTCAAGTAATCCTCCTGCCTCAGCCTCCCAAAGTGCTGGGATTACAAGTGTGAGCCGTGTGAGCCACTGCACCCAGCCTACTCTTCCTTCCATTTATTGGGCTGCTCTGTTTTCTGAGTTACACTTCCATATATGGGTGTGTATGCAGGGGGAAATCCTTGTCTTGTAAATGTTAACAGACTTTTGATGAATGTTGTTTCAAATTGCAGTTTTATCTTGGAGGATATCTCAGGTCATCACCGTGGAGCTGGTTCTCCTGAAAATCCCCTTGGAGAACTGGTTCATACTGAGTGAGCACCTTTCCTGAAGAGGGCAGCAACCTGAAAGGCGATAAAACTAGCATTCTTGTATCAAGAAAAAGGATTACAAAGCCTTAAACACAGGCCTGCTATTCAGCTGTCAAAAAGTCCACAAGGCAGCCAAATGTGTGGCCAACTAATGGAACCTGTCAGCTCACAGCTTATCACCCACAAAAGCAATGGGAAATTCCTCTAGTTAATGACTCTCCCTGACAGAAGCTTGACAATGGCCTTGGTTCATTTATTATATTGGTTAAGTAATTGCACAAATTAAGAAGACTGCTTTGAGGACTTACAGTTTCATGATACAATCAAGCGTATTGTTTGCTATTAAAATTTTGTGGGTTCCTGATTTAGGAATCAGCTAACAAATCAACTAATTCTATATTAGTGTCAAGGTAATGAGATGAAGTGTAACAAACAGCCTGGTGCAGTGGCTCACATCTGTAATCCCAGCACTTTGGGAGGCCAAGGCAGGCGGATCACTTAAGGCCAGGAGTTCGAGATCAGCCTGGCCAACATGGTGAAACCCCATCTCTACTAAAAATACAAAAATTAGCCGGGTGTGGCGGCGTGTAGCTGTAGTCTCAGCTACTTGGGAGGCTGAGGCAGGAGAATCACTTGAACCTGGGAGGCAGAGGTTGCAGTGAGCTGAGATCTCACCACTGCACTCTAGCCTGGGCGACAGAGAGAGACATTGTCTCAAAAAAAGAAAAGAAAAGAACGTGTAACAAACAATTATTTGTACTTCCAGGAGTAAGCTGAACTGTGATGAATGAAGCAGCTGGGGTCTGGTTACTACCTTTATCTACATGATATAATAGAGCTATGTCAAGAAATAAGGCTTCTGAAGAGGCTGATGATTTTGATTTGGGCATAAATTGCAATTTGTACTTGGTGATAAGATTTCCAATATTTACTTTCTCCTTTCTTTGACAAGTACACAAGATAAAAAGTAACTAAAATGAGTCCACCGTTTTTCTTCAATATTTATAAAACTATAAAAATCTCAAACTGGCTTTACTAGACAGGATTAGATAAATCTGGGATAAAGTTAGAATGATTTACATTTCTCAAAGAGGACACAAAACAAGAACCGTCAGTTTAAAGGAAGCCCATTTTTATAACACATTGACTAGGCTAGAGATTAATGAATGCTATTCAGAATGAAAAAACGTAATAAACTCGATGACTGGAAAACTTGTTCCATCATTCTCCCCTTTGTACCACAGACCATATTATTTAGCAGAAGATGCTTTGCAGAATTGCAAAACATCAGGAAGTCAGTTAACGTAACCCGGCTGCTAGCATTGCTTTTAAATGCCACACCACTCTGCACAGCAAGCCTACCATCCTTTGAGAACTAGCCACATTCTTGGAATATGCTTGACCCCCAAGAGTAAGAGGGACCACTGGGGACTAACTCCTCTTCCATAATCCCCACTCTTCTCTCACAAATAACACCTTGGACATTGCAGATTAATTACAACTTTCAGCAACCAGAAACCACCCCCAGAGTACAAAATAGCTAGTGAATGGAAAGAAGCAAAATGCCCTGCCAAGGCGAAGCCAAACTCAGGAGCCCACTGAGGACACTGCCGTCATTTTACAGAATCGGACACTTGCAACCCTGTAGGCCCTTGCACAGTGCTTCAAGAAGACAGAATGGGATAGAACAGTAGAAGAGAACAGAGGGGCTTCAGCTTCAGGGAAATAGAGACCAAATCTCTTTTTATCTACTTTTATCTCACCATTATAGACCCAGGTGATAGCACATTGCCTGGAGCAGAGTAGAGTTAGTGCAGGTAACTGACCTCCGTTGCCATTGTTACGGCTAGAGGTTGTACAATGAGTACATGCTGAATGCTGCTGCTGAAGTGACAAGTGAGTGGGCCTGAGGGGGAGGCCAGGTGAGTGCCATCCACAAAGGCCCCAAAGGGCACTGCCCCCAGCTTCCTCACACTGCACTGCAGCAGGGCCCCTTGCACTTAATGCCATGAAGATTTGTTCCATTAGATTAAAAACAGCGAGGCACGTATAACAGGTCCAATACTACATCAGGCATGCTGTCTTGTTGGACTTGCAGTCTTGCCAATGGCTAGGTGTTTACATCACTTAAGAAGATAGCTCTTAGGCCAGGAGAGGTGGCTCACGCCTGTAATCCCAGCACTTTGGGAGACTGAGGTGGGCAGATCACCTGATGTCAGTAGTTCAAGACTAGCCTGGCCAACATCGTGAAACCCCATCTCTACTAAAAATACAAAAAAAAAAATTGGCCAGAAATGGTGGAGCACACCTGTAGTCCCAGCTACTCAGGAGGCTGAGGTAGGAGAATCACTTGAACCCAGGAGACGGAGCAGTGAGCCCAGATCACGTCACTGCACTCCAGCTTGGGTGACAAGAGTGAAACTCCATCTCAAAAAAAAAAAAAGAAGAAGAAGAAGCTAGCTCTTTGGATTTGCCTCTCCAAATCTTTGGGTCTAGTATTGGCACTCCATTTATAATCATACTGAATTTCTTGGTATCATAGAAAAAAACTCATTAGAAAAAAGCAAATGTGATTTTCTTATTTAAAAATTTAGGCTGGGTGTGTTAGCTCATGCCTGTAATCCCAGCACTTTGGGAGGCAGAGGTGGGCAGATTGCTTGAGTTTGAGACTAGCCTGGGTAACAGCAACATGGCGAAGCTGGTCTCTAAAGAAAAAAATACACACACACACACACACACGCAAAAAATTAGCTGAGCGTGTTGGCACATGCCTGTCGTCCCAGCTACTCAGGAGGCTGAGGTGGGAGGATCCCTTGAGCCTGGGAGGTGGAAGTTGCAGTGAGCCATAATTGCACCACCCTATTCCAGCGTCGGTGACACAGAGACCCTTCTCAAAAAAATAAATTAAAAAAAAATGTAGTGCATTTTCTCTCGTGCATACCCATACACATGCACACACACTTACAAAACCAAAAACAATAACCAAACCCTCCCGTTCCAGCGGCTCCAGTCTTCTCTCTTCTCTATGCCTGTTGCCGCTCCATCTCCACACTGCTCCCTGCTCCACCTCAAAGCACGTTCTGCGACTGAAGGAGAACAGGTGGAGGCATCTCCCATCTGCCTCCTGTGAGTCTCCTACAAGCACACTCTGCCCCGGGCATGCAGTCCCAGGGTCTTGCTGGGTTTCCCTTATTGGTCAGCCTTCTCATAGAGTTGGTCCACCCTCTGCAAGGGGAAGTGAAAGGTATCTACCTCTCACCAGTGGTTGTCTTGCACCTAGCATATAAGATGGTCAGCCCGATTAGGAGACTTGGGCCAAAGGACCTGGGTCTGGTTACGGACAAAATAAACTCACTGTGGGGCTTGGGACATGTGCTACCATAACACACCCACATGAGACACACACATGCATGCACACACACAGAAAACTACAAATATGATTATTCAGTCGAATTATATTGGTGGTTTCTTGATACTCAAATTCGAATCCTGGCTTCATTTTGGAGTGGTAACTTTCCCCACCTCCCTGCATCCCATCCACTTCAGTATTGTACCGGGACACCCTCATACCTCAACCCCTGCCAAACCAACAACAAAAATTCATGACTCCAGTCCTACCTCTCATGCTTTATTCATTACCTCTGAAACCTGGCAACCCCACCCTCATTTTCTTTTCCTGCCAAACCCAGCACTTCCTGGGAACTTTCCCGATGTTTCTCACCCTCACAAACAATTGGTGCCAATTTGTCACATTGCCTAAGTTACATCATAGCCCGTTCTATGTTTTTAACAACCAAGGCTTTGACTTGTAGCAAAGGCCTACAAAGTGCCACTGCCTGTAATAGTTTGTAAGTAGCTGGAGATGGATTTTAATTAGTCTATTGTGCAAATATCTGAAGCAATAAGACACCTGACCAGTGAATGACAAGGTAACTGACTGAGACACTAGAACAAAGTTCCAGCAAAATACGACCTTCCAGGAAACAGAAAATGGGGTCTCTGCTTCCATCTGTGAGTGAGTATGGGTGCGAATGCCAATGATGATCACACTAGGGAGGAAGGGGAGCCCCCAGCTGGCCACTAGGCTACAAATACTGCCTCTGCTCACTCTCATTAAAAAAAAAAAAAAAAAAAAAAAAAAATAGGGCCAGGCACAGTGGCTCACAGTGGGATTACAATGCCCAGAACCCCAACACTTTCAGAAGCCCAGGTAGGAGGATCACTTGAGGTCAGGAGTTGAAGACCAGCCTGGTCAACAAAGCCAGATCCCGTCTCCACAAAAAAGTTAAAAACTTAGCCAGGTGTGGTGGCACATGCCTGTAGTCCCAGCTACTTGGGAGGCTGAAGTGGGAGGATCCCTTGAGCCCAGGAGTTTGAGGCTGCAGTGAGCTATGATTGTGCCACTGCACTCCAACCTGGGTAACAGAGTGAGAGCCTAGATCTTAAAATAAAACAAACAAACAAAAAATTGGCCAGGTGTAGTGGCTCAAACCCATAATCCCAGCACTTTGGAAGGCCGAGGTGGGTGGATCACCTGAGGTCAGGAGTTCGAGACCAGCCTGGCCAACATGGTGAAACCCCATCTCTACTAAAATTACAAAAATTAGCTGGGCGTGGTGGCGAGCGCCTGTAATCTCAGCTACTCGGGAGGCTGAGGCAGGAGAATTGCTGGAACCTGGGGGGGCGGAGGTGGAGGTTGCAGTGAACCGAGATCACACCACTGCACTCCAGCCTGGGCGACAGAGCAAGACTCCGTCTAAAAACAAAAATAAAAAAAAAAAGCAAAGAATTATAGAGGACAGATTTAAACGTTGCAGCATAGTCCACAGACATTCATCCCACTGATTTGGCTGTCGTCTTTCCTGCTCATCTTCTTAGCCAAAATTAAAGTACCTTAGCAGCTTTGCTTTTTCCCAGTTACAGTCGACTTCCGCTCCGTGGTGCTGGTTTGGACTTAGTGGTCCGGAGTGAGGCCCCGGGGATTCCCCAGTGCTTCCTCTCCTAGCACTGTAACTTCCTGGGGCGCCAAACAGGCCGCCCAGGCAGCCCGGAAGACCAGCAGCTTCAACGCTGCCCAATCCCCAGCCCTGCGCCTCCCCAGGTCAGAAAAGGAGGAACCCGTAGGGCGGTGAGAAAGCTTTTCCGCCCACCCCCTGGAAGCCCAGTGAGGGCGCACAGGTGCTGGGAGCGGAGACTCCATTTGCATCTCTGTAACGCCCACCCTGCAGTGCCACGCCCCCCGAGCGCGAGGCCTTCTGGGAGTTCTCATCCCGGACGACTTTAGGGTGCTGTAGACTTGACGGTGAACTACTACTGCGGTGGCGGCTCCGCCTCCCGGGGGCTGGAGCTCCCCCAACGGCCAATGAGACGGGACCACGTGAGCCTCCAAAACACCCTGAGGTACGGACGGGGCTGCTGGGCGCGCACTTCTCGGCCTCGCAGGCTGTCGCCGCGCCCCGCCCTAGACCCTCCCATATCCCCGGTTACGGCCTCTAAATGTAGCATTTGCGCCCTCATCCTTCACAGCCTTGATTTTCCAAAGATAGGCCCGGACTTTTGCAAACAGGGGGCTCTCTTCCTTCTTGAGTCTTTCTGTAGCGTCATACCTACAGGCTATTAGAAATTACACCGGTGACTTGTAGGATCCCGGCGTAAACAGACGCTGCTTTCGGAAATCTGGCACCCTGCACGGTCCACAGTTGCAAACACAAAGACCAAGACCTACTTCCAAGATGTCGTCAGCGTACTGCCCAGTGAGGCTGCAACGCGTGCACCTCTGTGGAAGGCGCCCACCTTTTCCCCAGTCCTTCTCTCACTTAGCACCCTATCAAAATGGAAGAATCCCTGAATGAACCCATTTCAAGTTTGAATTGTGGTAAAATATTGCAATCCCAAGTGCTGGTTGCCTACGGCTTCCTACTGATTTTGGCTGGTGTCTAAAAAGAAGGTACCCCCTCAAAAAATAAAATAAAATTTAAATTTAAAAAAGGACCAGAAATGAATGTCTCCTGTGTCAGCCCAGTAAATAGTTTACTTTCTTTTCTTATCTTTTTGTATTTAGAAACTGGATCTTGCTATATCGCCCAGACTAGATTAAAACTCCTGGGCTCAAGTGATCCTCCTGACTCAGCCTCCCATGGAGCTGGGACTGACTATAGAAAATTTAAACATTTTCTGGTTGACAGTTGATTGAGTTTATCTGAAGACCCTGGATCAATAGAAAGGAAATGTTCAGGTTAAAATAAAGGATTATGGAGACCAAGTTTTTATTGTGCAGAGGAAGCTCTCCAATAGCAGACTTCAGAGAGAGCAGGTTGTAAAATGTTTCTTACTGGACCTAAAAGGGTACCTGGCTCTTAGTTGATTATCTCCTGGATCTGGAAAAGGAAGGAAGGAAAAAAAAAAAGGGGTGGGAAGCCAGGCTTGGTGGCTCACATCTGTACTCCCAGCATTTTGGGAGGCTGAGGTGGGCAGATTGCCTGAAAATACAAAAATTAACCAGGTGGGGTGGTGCGCATTTGTAGTCGCAGCTACTCTGGAGGCAGAGGCAGGAGGATCGCTTGAACCCAGGAGGTGGAGGTTGCAGTAAGCTGACATTGTGCTACTGTACTCCAGCCTGGGTGACAGAGTGAGATCCTGTCTCAAAAAAACAAAAACAAAAAAGAGACAACAAAAAAAAGGTAGAGGAGAAGGGGATTCTCTATAGAATGTGCATTTTTCCCACAAGGGGCCACTTTGCAGGGCCATTTCAAGATGTGGCAGATGAACATGTTTTGGGGTACAATATTTTGAGTTCTTCCTTCTTATGCCAGAGTCAGATTGGAAAGTAAGTCACGATATACAGGGTTAAATAAAACCCATCTGATGAGAATTATGGTTTGTAGGGCATGACTCCCTAGATTCCTTGGGAGTTTGGGCAAGATAAAAAAATCAGAGCTTAAGTCCTCCGGTGTGTGCCATCACACCCAGCTAATTTATTTTACTTTATTTTATTCTTTCAGTAGAGAAAGGGTTTCACCATGTTGGCCAGGCTGGTCTCACACTCCTGACCTCAGGTGATCCTCCAGCCTTGGCCTCCCAAAGTGCTGGGATTAAAGGCATGAGCCACCAGCCCAAAACAGAATGAGTGTTCTGATGAGCTGAGCAGAGGAAGTTGGCTTTGTAGACGGAAAAATGCTGAGGAAAGTAGTAGAAGCAGAGAGCAAAAAGCAGATTGGTCCTTTCAAAGTTATTTTCCTACTACAGGTTTGAGAGAAGAAAAATAGCTCCAAGCATTCTGAGCTCTGTAAAGTGTGCAGGACCAGAGACAGGAGTGTGAGATTTCAGATCATGCTGCTCCCAGCCCTCCCACGACCCTATACCTGGTGGTCAATTGTTTAAAGCAATTTTGTTCCTATTAGCTGCCTCGCCCAGTACCTTCCTGTTTCTGGAATCTGTGATACAAAGAATAACGTATAGTCAATCAATAGCTTAACATTATTTTAATGTTAATTATTGGTAAACAATTTAGGAGGTGCCTCTTCTTGTCCTTTAAAAATCCCAGCACTTTGGGAGGCCAAGGCAGGTGGATCACGATGTCAGGAGTTTGAAACTAGCCTGGCCAACATGGTGAAACCCCATCTCTACTAAAAATACAAAAATTGGCTGGTCATGTTGGCTGGTGCCTGTAATCCCAGCTACTCGGGAGGCTGAGGTAGGAGAGAGAATCACTTGAACCCAAGAATGGGAGGTTGCAGTGAGCCAAGATCACACCATTGCACTCTATCCTGGGCAACAGAGCAAGGCTCCATCTCAAAAAAAAAAAAAAGAAAAAGAAAAAGAAATCCCATCTCTACTAAAAATACAAAAAATTAGCCAGGTGTGGCGGCACACATCTGTAATCCCAGCTACTAGGGTAGCTGAGGCAGGAGAATCCCTTGAACCTGGGAGGCAGAGGTTGCAGTGAGCTGAGATGGTACCACTGCACTCCAGCCTGGGAGACAGAGGGACTTCGCCTCAAAAAAAACAAAAAACCAAACAAAAAATCAGAAGATCAGGTGGTGAGATCCCTGCATTCCCAAGTACTTGGGAGGCTGAGGCAGGAGGATCGCTGGAGCCCAGGAATTAAAGGCTGTGGTGAGTCATGATGGCACCACTGCACACCAGCCCTAGGCAATGGTGAGACCCCATCTCTAAACAAAACAGAATTTTAAAACCCTGCTTGTAATTGTTGCTAGTCCCCGTGAATAGTCACTGGGCAACTTGAATCTATGCTCCTGGGATGCAATCTCAAGTTTGGCCCACATAAATTATTTATATTAATTTTGCTTTAGCTTCTTCCTTTTAGGTAGACAGGTTAAAGCAGAGGGGGCTCTTCTTATCATGTTTATACCGATGGGCCAGCGGAGGTCCCCAAATGCAGGTGGGACCTTGACCTTGGCCAGTGTCCAGGGTCTTGACACCATCTTGAGAAGGAATTCAAGAAGGAGAGAGGAAATAGTGAAAATAGGGAGATTTATTGTAGAGTGAAAAGTACACACTCAAGAAAGAGAGTGCAGGAGTACTGGGAGACAGTCACACACAAGGGGGTTTGGGGCTGCTACCTTTATGGGTTTCTTTAATCAAGGGGCTGAATAATCATGAAAATTCCTGGAAAAGGGTGAAGGTTTCTCAGAACTGTGGTGCTACCCATTTTCACACCAAATATGGGTGTTCGCAGAGCTGTCATGGTGCTGGAGGTGTGTGTGTTTAGTATGTTAATAAGTGCATAATGAGGTTCTGGGTGAAACCTAGGTCACTCCAGTGCCATGCTGGATCCAGCCAGTCTTAGCCAGCTTGGTCCACACCCTGGTTTTTCAGGGTCTTATCAGCTCATAGCTTCTGCAGCTATTTCAACAGTTTCCTTTTGCTGGTCATGTGAAACTGCTGCCTAGAATATTCTATTCTCCTGTGACCACCCTGTGTTATTTCTGTCTCAACGCTCACTAAAACTGGCCTTTTGAGGAATTGGGTTATCTCTGTCTTTCCTGATTTCTTGGAAGATCAAATAAACAACTTAGGTTTGGCTTGGTGGTGTGGAACTTCAGCATGAGTGGCTTCATTTTAGTTTCAGCTGTTGAGCCAAATAGCCTCCAAGAAATTTTATCTAATAGACTGGGAGCAGTGGCTCGTGCCTGCAATACCAGCAGTTTGGGAGGCCTAGGCAGGAGGAACATGTGGCCAAGAGTTCAAGACCAGCCTGGGCAACAAAGCAACAACCCCATCTCTACAACAAATAAAATAAATTAGCCAGGGCCAGGTGTGGTGGCTCACACCTGTAGTCCCAGCACTTTGGGAGGCTGAGGCAGGTGGGTCTCCTGACTTGAAGTCAGGAGTTTAAGACCAGCCTGGCCAACATGGTGAAACCCCATCTCTATTAAAAATACAAAAATTAGCTGGGCATGGTGGCAGGTACCTGTAATCCCAGATACTTGGGAGGCTGAGGCAGGAGAATCTCTTGAACCCGGGAGAGGGAGGTTTCAGTGAACACCATTTTATGTTTATGTATTGCACCACTGCACTCCAGCCTGGGTGACAAGAGCAAAACTCCATCTAAAAATAAATAAATAAATAATTAAAAAACAGAAAACTCTCTTTTACCAAATTGTTAAGAGATTCTCCTGTATTCTCTCTTAATAATTTGAAAGTTAATGTTTTACAATTAGATCTTTAATCTGTCCAAAGCTTACTTTGGTGTGTAGGATGAGACAGAAATATAAATTGCATTGTGTGTGTGTGTGTGTGTGTGTGTGTCCTCCCAACACCATTTTTTGAACTGTCTTTACCATTTAAATGTGTCTATCCTTTATCATATTCCAAACACATATGAGTCTGTGTCTTGAATTTTTGTTCTATTCCATCAATCTTTTTTCACTTTTCTTGTACCAATAGTCAGTGTTTTAATTACTGCTGTTTTATCATATCTTATTACATTGTAAGACAAATCCTTGTTATTCTTTCTCAAAATGCTCTTGAATTTATTCTCCTATATGAATTTTATAATCAGTTTTATGTTCCAAGAAAATCTTGTTCATTTGGTTGAGTTAGCATTGAATCTATAGATTAATTAAGAAATCATGACTATCTTTACAATATTGAGACATTTTATCCATTAACATGGTATAGCTTGCTGTTTAGTCAGATTTCTTTTACGTTTTTCACTAAAGCTTTGTAGTATTTGCAATAGTGCTCTCATATAGTTTTATTGAATTTATTTCTAAGTTACTTTATAGTTTTATTTGTTGGTTTAAATGGGACCTTCCCCCCACGCCCAGTTGGGTATGGTTGGCATATAAGAAAGCTCTTGTTGTTTGATAACTCCCCACCAAGCTATATTCGCTTACCAATTCTAATAGTTTCTCAGGTGACTCACTTGGTCCAAGTCCACCTTCTTGTCTTCGCTCAGAATAAGTTCTAAACGACAATTTATTACATGAATTTTTTTAATGATTGATGATTCTGTAGATTCCTAAGTTACCAGACTGAGCCTGTGTTCTCCATCCTGGGGGCAAAAGTACGGGAAACTGAGCACTGGCTATGGTCACTGATAACACTAGATTGTTTTTCCATTTGTCCTTTTCTTGCTGCAGCAATAACCAAAGCAGATACCCCCCCCAAAAAAAGAAAAACTCACCTAGCTGAATCTAATTAGTTGAGTTTCAGGTTTTAATATATCAAATTAATCTCTTGGAACAGATTTTATCGCAAAATCTGAAGCAAGAAATAAATTGCTATGTATGACGGCATTCACTGAAAAAGCAGCTGGAAATGATGCTGGGTGTGATCAAGGTACCAGAACACCTGCAAGGTGGTGAGTGAGGATCCCGAGGCTGCAGGAGGATACGTAGAATAAAAGTGCTCTCTGCACAGCCACACTTTTCCACCCCACTCCTGTCCCTCCTCTCTGCTCTGCACCTACCACTCCCCCACGCAGGGCATTCTAAGTGTTTAGCAACACATCATACTAAGAATCACCCACACTTTGCCATTCTCTTTGTGGGAAATCAAACATTGCTCATGTTTCTAGTGAGTAAAAAATTCAAAGTAAACTACAAGTAGACAAGAGAGATTTAATCTCCTGTATGAGGAAGGGTATTGCATAAGTGAAGACAAGAGACTTTAGAATTCTTCATGCTTAGGCCAGGCATGGTGGCTCACGCCTGTAATCCCAGCACTTTGGGAGGCTGAGGTGGGTGGATCACCAGGTCAGTTGATCGAGACCAGCCTGGCCAACACAGTGAAACCCCGTCTCTACTAAAAATACAAATATTAGCTGGGCATGGAGGTGGTGCGTGTCTGTAATCCCAGCTACTCAGGAGGCTGAGGCAGGAGAATCGCTTGAACCAAGAAGTCGGAGATTACAGTGAGCCGAGATCAGGCCATTGCACTCCAGCCTGGCAATAGAGTGAGACTCCATCTCAAAAAAAAAAGAATTATTCATGCTTAAATATATGCACTGGAATACTGTCCCTCTGACAAGCAGAAATCAAATCAGCACAAAGTTAATATTTATTTAAGCTTCAGTGCTTCTGTTGACATTTTGGAATATACCTTTCCAGATAATTATATGTATTTATGCAAAATCTACAAGGCAATTGACTCCTATGTAATAATGAATGCTTAAGAAGGTAACAAGGCTAGGCATGGTGCTTCACTCCTACAATCGCGTTATTTTAGGAGGCCAAGGCAGGTGGATCCCTTGAGCCCAGGAGTTTGAGACCTGCCCAGGTAATGTAGTGAGACTCTTGTCTCTACAAAAAATAAAAATTTAATTGCCAGGCGTGGTGGGGCGAATCTGTAGTCCCAGACACTCAGGAGGCTGAGGTGGGAGGATTGACTGAACCCCAGGATGACCACCGTGCAGTGAGCTGTGATCATGCCACTATACTTTGCACTCCAGCCTTGGAGACAGAGTAAGACCCTATCTCAAAAAAAAAAAAAAAAAAAAAAAAAAGCAAAAGAACATTTAAATTTTTCTGATGGGAAAGAAAAACCAAACATCATATGTTCTCATTGATATGTAGGAGCTAAGCTATGAGGACGCAAAGGCATAAGAATGGTACAATGGACTTTGGGGACTTGGGGGGAAGAGTGGGAGGGGGCAAGGGATAAAGAGTTCAAATACGGTGCAGCGTTTATGGCTTGGGGTGATGGGTGCACCAAAATCTCACAAACCACCCCTAAATAACTTACTCATATAACCAAGTACCACCTGTACTGCAATCACTTATGGAAAAAACAATTTCTGGTATGAGTTTCTCCTGCATTTGGATGAGGATGTAAATTCAACTCTAATAAATTACAGTGTATCATAAGGATTAAACGTCTCTCCCCTGCATTCTCTCCTAGCTCTGTTCCATCCTACACAAAGCTGCTGGATTAATCTTCCAAAACACCAATTTTCTCATGCCACTTTTCAAAAACTGGCTTCCTGTTGTCTAAAAACTAGTTTCAAATGCTTTTGTCTGGCATTCAAGGAGGTTGGTAGTGTAGACTCTCCTAAATGTTTCACTCCTACTCCTTCCTTCTACCACATACCAGCTGTGTGCCCCTGGGATAGTTATTATTATTATTATGAGACAGAGTCTTGCTCTGTCACCCTGACTGGAGTGCAGTGGCACAATCTCGGCTCACTGCAACCTCCCCCTCCTGAAATCAAACAATTCTCCTGCTCAGCCTCCCAAGTAGCTCAGACTACAGGCGTCCACCCCCATGCCTGGCTTGGGCTAGTTATTTTAAGACCCATCCCCCCTGTCCTTGTAAAGATCCCACGCACCTCCTCCACTCAGTGACACTGTAGCAATGCCCAGAAAGGCTGTAACTGAGTCATATTCCAAGCCCTGGACTACTTAGGAGTCAGGGGTGATGGTGCCACCACCTAATCTCATGGATTGAGGATGGGAACGGTGATTCTCAAGAAGAAAACTTGGGCACCCTTATGAGAAGTTGTACAACTGCCTATAAGCACTCTGGGCAAAATTTAACAACTGTCTGTTCCAAAAATGTAGAGACATGGGAACTTAGAAACTCTTGTTGGGATATCTTCCATCATATATGACTCAGTAAGTGTATATCAAGCAAATTCAACTGTAGGGACTGCCCCATTCTGAGGCACAGTGTCACTTATGTTCCTAAATTCATATTTTATCATTGCAGTTCTAGCCACTTTCTATAGATCAGGCCCACTTGAGCAGCCCAATTTGCTGAGTTTTATCTGTATACAATGTACATATCCTTTGAAATAAGAAGTATGTGGTTCAATAATTTAATTTTTTATCTTAGATTGCAGAAATTTCACTGTAACACTTACCTCAAATGGTATCAAATAAACAAAAACGATGTATGTTATGATGAATCAAACAAAACATACTTTGAGTTGACGTTTCCCCCCTTTTGAAACAGCACATTCCTGTTGGTGAAAAGACATGAGACCAACAGTTCTCTCCACACTTACGGCTGCAGGCTTGTACCCATGAATTAAGGCCTCCGAATTTGCCTGAAACTTCCATAGTTACTTGTCAATCCAAGATGGTCATAACCAAGACACTTTACTTCCATTCATCTTCAGTACCTCCTTCCACACACACATCTTTCCTGGTTTAGACTTTCATTTCTCCAGTTCTACAGCAATATTTGCAAATCTCGTTTGACCACAAACTCCTAACAGTCAGGGACTTCTCATTTTGATTTCCCCAGGTTTGGAATTTTGTTTTGTTCATAGGGAGGGGGTGAGATTTTTAAAATTGCATTAATGAATGCAAACAATGAATCCATTGCTCCACGCTGTATACAAACACTGTAATAAATATTGATTTATTTCTTATAGCAAAGGCAATAGGAGCTTCTCTCAATAAACTAAATTCCAAGGAAAGAATGAAGCCAGGAAAGTATCTGGTTTGTTTGCACCTAAGGCCTTAGTTTAGGTTTGTTTGCTTACTTGCTTAGAGACAGGGTCTCACTGTGTCGCCCAGTGGTGTGGTAGGATCATAGCTCCTTGTGGTCTGTAACTCCGGGGCTCAAGTGACCCTCTTGCTTCACCCTCCCAGAGTACCTGGGACTATAGGCATGTACCACCATGCCCAGCTAATTTTTATTTTATTTTTTTGTAACAGAGTCTGACTCCATCGCCCAGGCTGGAATTCAGTGGCGCAGTCTCAGCTCACTGCAGCCCCTGCCTCCCAGGTTTAAGCAATTCTCCTACCTCAGCCTCCCAAGTAGCTGGGCACCTGCCACCACACCTGGCTAATTTTTGTATTTGTATTTTTATTATTTATTTTTTGAGATGGAGTCTTGCTCTGTCGCCCAGGCTGGAGTGCAATGGCACGATCTCGGCTCACTGCAACCTCTGCCTCCCGGGCTCAAGCCTCCCAAGTAGCTAGGATTACAGATGCCTGCTAATTTTTGTATTTTTAGTAGAGACAGGGTTTTGCCATGTTGGCCAGGCTGGTCTTGAACTCCTGACTTCAAGCGATCCAACCACCTCGGCCTCCCAAAATGCTGGGATGCAGCTAATTTTTAAATTATTTTGTAGAGACTGGGTCTCAAAATGTTGTACAGGCTGGTCTTGAACTCCTGGCCTCAAGCTATCCTGCCACCTTGGCCTTTGAAACTGCTGGAACTACAGGTGTGAGCCGCCCTGCCCAGCCAGTATTTTCACATAAACATTATTTCAGTGAATTCTCGCAATCCTGCAGACACTTACAGACTCGTGGTTTCTTAATGTAATACAACCTCACGTGACAAATCCCGCATATTTGACCCCATGATTACCAAATGCACTATCCCATGTATTGGAAAAGGAAAATTGAAGGTCACTCAAACAGCAGTGAAGTTATGGAAATATGAAATTTTTCACATGACTCTGAAATTGAGTGTTTGGGTATTATCAGGAAATGTTAAAAATGTCTATTTTTTCTTTTTTTTTTTTGAGACAGAGTCTTGCTCTGTCACCTGGGCTGGAGTGCAATGGCATGATCTCAGCTCACTGCAACCTCTGCCTGCAGGGTTCAAGTGATTCTGCTGCCTCAGCTTCCCGATTAGCTGGGATTACCGGCATACGCCATCACATCCGGCTAATTTTTTTGTATTTTTAGAGGAAGTGGGGTCTCATCACGTTGGCCAGGCTGGTCTTCAACTCCTGACCTTAAATGATCCACCTACCTTAGTCTCCCAAAGTGCTGGGATTACAGGTGTGAATCACTACACCTGGCCCAAAAATGTCCATTTTCAACAGTGGTTTAAAACACTGTTGAACAGCAAGAGGAATAAAAGTCGAAGGACATATTGTGACAGCAATTGATTGTATGGGAACTCTGGTGAATGAGAATCATTTTAAAATTACTTTTTTTGTAAAGTGCAAAAGCAACAATAGCACCCATTTGCGTCATACTTTACACTTTGCAAAGCACATAGGAAAAATAAAGGTAATGATGGGGATCATTGCAATTCATAGGAACGGAGGCAAGAGGAAATTAAAATGAAAGGGAATAGTAATCTACATAACTAGTCAATCTTCCTTAAAAAAAAAAATCCTTAAAATAGCTTGCTACCATCCATTTTCTATTTGATATAAGGCAGAATGGGAATGATAAAAAGAATTACAGTTCAGAGTTTCAAAAAACAAACCAGCTTTAGAGCAATGCTTGAGGTTAGGCTGCTAACAAGATCACTCAACTGGTGTTTCCTGACAGCGTTAGAATAATTCCATCTTCATGAGAATTACAGAAAGAACCACAAACCAAACCTCCAAATTGATTCTAAGATAAAATACCCTTAAAAAAATTTCCCTTCCTATCCGAAGGCAGACCAAGAGGAAGTTTATCCCCGCACTCACAAATTCCCCAGAGAGCTTTCATCTAGAAGGTTTGACTCTGGTTAGATACCCAGCGAGCATCTTCTCTGAACTTGTTTCTTCCAGGGCAAACTCCAGAGAATAAGAAGCCAGACTCAAGACTGCCGTGGGCCGCAGGACGACTAAACAGATGGGGAAAGGCACTAAACCTGGTCACCAAGAGTGTACGTAGGTATTTATTGTCTTCCTACTTTTCTCGGAGCTGGGTTTTTAGCCAGAGGTTGCTTATTTATGATAATTTACCGATATGTTGTACACTAAATACTATTATCTCTTTCCACCCAACTTTTATCTTTCCGTTCTTATGTGCGAAGGCAGAGAAAGATAATTTAGAGCTCTTCAAAGATTCCTATTAAATTTAAAATGCCTGTAGCCTTCCTATAATAGATTTAAGGTTGATGATAGCTTTAGTTAAAATATAGTAATCTTAAATATATTTTTCATGACCAATTCCAATGTGTTCTCACTTAAGTCCTGGGTATTGAACGTAATATTTTAAATATTTGAAGTCAGCATTTCCGAGAGAACCCGAAGCTGTTTTTTCTAGAGAGGCTGTGCGTGTGAATCGGGCGACTTCTTTTTACTCGTTTTGTGCAGCACTCAGCCTGGAGGTCTAATGCCAAAGAAAAATCAAATAGAAAGTACCAGCGTGTGCCATCATGCAGCGGCAGAGTCTGCTTAAAGATTAGGAAATTGTTCAAATATCAGATCGCCGGCGGGCATCTCAGCCCAGGCCTGTGTAAGGGGGAGTTCTGGTGCCTCAGCTGAGGGGCGTGAATAGGGAGCCAGGAAAGCGACCCGCGACTGCAGCCGTTTCTTAAGGCCAGTCCTTCGCTCGAGGTCTGTCCCGGGCGGCAGTCGTGTGAGTCCCCGGCTAGGACGCGGCCAGGGGA
Source organism: Ateles fusciceps (assembly GCA_036589455.1). Taxonomy (NCBI): domain Eukaryota; kingdom Metazoa; phylum Chordata; class Mammalia; order Primates; family Atelidae; genus Ateles; species Ateles fusciceps. The sequence continues at coordinate 6,748,436 of JAZHEH010002229.1, forward strand.
ACGTGGGCACCGGGCAGGGCGCGCGCTCCGGGCGCTGGGGGACGCCGGGGATACCCGAGGCCCCTCCTTGCCTCCCAGCCCCGGGTCACGGCACTCCGTCTCCCGCCCCGCGCCTCTGGAGGGAGGTACCGAGGGACGCCGGGCGAAGGGGCTTTGCTAATTGCCAAAGCAGGAAGTGAGCTCGTGGAAGAAGCCGAGCAGAAGAAGGAGGGAGGAGGAGAAGGCAGAGGAAGGCCGGGGCGCGCGGAGCCGCGGAGGTTTGCTCCTGGCGCGTCGGAGCCGCAGGACTCTGCATCCCAGTGGTCCCACTGTCCTCCCGCGCCCCGGAGGCCGGCCAGCCCCGCTCGGACGCTCGTTTGCCCCTAATCCGCCCCCATGGCTTCACCAGAGGACCCTCTGCGCGCAGGTAAAGGGACACAGCGCCGTGCCCGCACCTGGAGCGGGCACCGCGGGCCGGGAGCTCGGGCGGCGCTCCTAGCAGCCGCAGGGCCATCGAGGCCGAGCCTCGGCGACCCTCGAGGGGCGCCGGGTGACCACCTGGATCCAGGCGCCTGACCCGGAGTCGCGCGGGGCCCCCAGCCCAGGCCCGCGAGCGGCTGCCTACCGCCCCTCCCGCGCTCCCCATGGCCCCTGCGCCGCGTCACCCACCGCGCGCCCTCCCCCTGCCCACGAGTTGCTTTTGTTCTGGATTCGAGATGCCAGGTTGAGACACGTCCCGCAAACCTCTGGCAGAAATGGGCGCAAGAGGGTGGATTTCGTTGTCTCCTCTCGGGCTTTATCTTTCTCCCCGCTCACATGCCTTCTCATTTCTCCTCTCCCTCTTGCCCATTGCGCTTTGATCAAATGGTTTTGTTTGTCTAAACACTGGCCCTGGGAACTATTTCATCAGATAGTATCCGCAGAACCGAGAGGCCGATCCCACCTGTGAGATCCCATCTGTGGTTAGAATGACCTCTACTTCTGTCTTTATTTTAAAATATTGTGTGTTGGTACCCGAGGTCAGAGTGGAGATTTTTCTCTATTCTCTCACGTGAATCTAAAGTCTGTCCCCACACCTTGCTTTCCTGGAGTTCTCTCTCTCTCTGCTCTCCTATAACCTAGGCGGTGACCTCCATGCGTGTTTCTTGAACACATCATGAATGAATGATCTGTCCCCAGAGTACACTGGGGCTTTACGTGGTTTTGTTGAGGCTGGAAACACTGAAGAGAGTTACGCAGAACCTGATAAAACCGTTTAGATAAACACGTTTCCTATTTCGTTTCTTGAGCTTGGGCAGCGGCGGAGTTTGAATGTTCCATCCTTACATTACGGCTTCAGCGGTTAGGAGACAGTGCGTCTGAAGGTGATCAGGAGTCTACACCCAACAGCTAAGTTGGCATAGTGATGGCTGAGTTTGGGGGCGTTTCTTGGAAACTTCAAAGAAAGATCTACCTTCTTCTTTAAGTGGGGGATTGGTAAACATTGTATCAATCGGATGTGGAAAATAAATACATTGTCTAGATATTCTTCCCTATCCTCACACCTATTGTTTGAAAACATAGAAGGGGAAACAAAGGGAGAAATCCTTCTACTGCCCCGTCCCACTCCACTCCCACCCTAGCATCCACCTCCTCTTCTGAGAACTGAATTGACAAGGCGCCAAGAGGTGTTTGAGGCTAGATCTGACTAATCATGGTCTCAGATCTCATTAAATGATGATTGTAGGGGTGGGGGTGGATTCAAAAAAGACCTTGAGAGAGATACACCGCAGAGATAAAATGTAAAATCTACCTGGGCTCCGCTAAGTCGACAGTGCCAGGCAAGATGGGGGCTGGGGAAACAGCTCAGCAGTGACCGAAGTGCATAAAAAGCTCAGTGGCTGGGTGCAGTGGCTCAGACCTGTAATGTCAGTGCTTTGGGAAGCTGAGGCAAGAGGATTGCTTCAGGCCAGGAGTTTGAGATCAACCTTGGCAACATAGTGAGACCCTGAGTCTACAAAAAATAAAAAAATTAGCCGAGTGTGGCAGTGCATAGCAGTCCCAGCTACTTGGGAGGCTGAGGTCAGGAGGATCGTTTGAGCCCAGCAGGTGTCACCTGGGCAACAGAGCAAGAATCTGTATAAAAGAAGAAAGAGAGAGAGAGAGAAGGGAAAGAAGAAAAAAAGAAAGGAAGGAAGGAAAAAGAGAGAGAGAAAGGAAAAAAGAAAGAAAGAAAGAGAAAAGAAAGAAAGAAAAGGAAAAAAGAGCCTCAGTGAGTCAATAGTGCTATGAGGCCCTGGGGAATGAGGCAGGGGGTGAGTGGGGGGTGGCTAATACGATCACAGATGACGGTAAATACCACTGTAGGTTCCAGAATTCCCATGATGGTATTCTTAGTCGACTCCACCCAGCCAAAATGGATGTGTACAACCTGGAATAAACCGGCTACATGGAATGAAGGGATTTAAAAATCCCAGCACATGTGGAGTAGTGAGAGGACAGAGGATATGATGATAAGAGGGTGTCATGGGTTGGGTGCAATGGCTCGCACCCGTAATCCCAGCACTTTGGGAAGCCGAGGTGGGCAGATCAATAGGTCAGGAGTTCGAGACCAGCCTGACCAATAAGGTGAAACCCTGCCTCTACTAAGAATACAAAAAGTAGCCGGGCGTGGTGGCGCACACCTGTAATCCCAGCTACTCTGGAGGCTGAGGCAGAAGAATCACTTGAACCTGGGAGGCGGAGGTTGCAGTAAGCTGAGATGGCGCCATGCACTCCAGCCTGGGTGACAGAGTGAGACTCTGTCTCAAAAACAAAAAAGAGGGTGTCACATGGAAAGAATCTAGAATCTGTCTTTGACTTCAAGAGGTAGAACCCAAACCTGTTGGTGAAAACTTGAGAGAGAGAGATGGATTTGGACTTCCCACAGAGAGAAAGGCCTCCTAAGGGTGAGATCTCCCCACCAGTTGGCAGAGGATGTTGAAGAACGCGCTCCACCATCTGAAACATTATCCAAATGTCCATTCCCACTCTGGGATTCTCTTCTGTCTATAAAATGAACGTTCCTCCATTTAAACACAGGCACACACGTACACCCTAATTTCCCCTTCCTAACATATCATTTTATTTCTGCAACCCACGGGAGACACCCACTTACTCCTTTTTCTGTAATGAAACCATAGATGGTGCCCATATCTTGAGCTCACTTTACCCCAGACCAAGTTACCATACTCTCTCGCCTGATTTCCTACACTCGTCTCTCACCTGGTGTTTCACACCCTTCCAACTTACGTTCCCACACCCACTCTTGCCTTCTGGTAACCTAGTCTGCAAAAGGTGGCCAGTGTTATCTTTTATTTTATTTTTATTCTTATTTTTTGAGATGGAGTCTCAGTCTGTCACCCAGGCTGGAGTGCAGTGGCGTGATTTCCGCTCACTGCAACCTTCACCTCCTGGGTTCAAGAGTTTCTCCTGTCTTGGCCTCCCAAGTAACTGGTATTACAGGTGCACACCACCAGGCCTGGCTAATTTTTTGTAGTTAAAGGCTAGTCTTGAACTCCTGACCTCAAGTGATCCACCCACCTCGGCCTCCCAGCGTGCTGGGATTACTGATATGAGCCACTGTGCCCAGCCAGTCATCTTTTAAAACAAATCAGGTTCTGCCATTTGCCTGTGCTGGCTTTGAATCTGGTGCTGACTTTCCGACACTCTCCAACAGACTGTCAGTCCTTGAGGCTTCCACCGCTGTACAACCAATCCCTACCTATTCCTTCAGCTGCCTCACCTGATACCTAGTTCAACCCCTGCTCTCTGCCTGCAGCTGTACAGCCTCCTTTCATTTCCTTAAAGCCTCCTGCACCCTCGCACCTCCTGGCCTTTGTGCAGTTTGTTCCTGTGGCCTGGAAGGTCCCCTGCATTCCAGCCCTCACCCCATCCTCCACCCACCCATTTCCTTCTACTTAACCTCCAGATGGCAGCTCTGAGGCCACCCAGATCCAGCCCGATGTTATACATGCTCAGCAAACCCTGTCACTTGTCACAATTTCTAGCTATGATATTTTGGCCAGTGTGGCTATTTCCAGTAGGCCACATGCTGGTGGATAGAGGCCATGTCTGTGCGGCAGCGCTCCCTAACACCCAGCAGAGTACTCCACACATAGAAAGCCCTGGGCAAATACTTAACCACCTCCGTGAATGAAGGAAGGTTATAAAATTTAGCCACATTCCCTTCAAAGAGTGGGGGAAAAAAAGCTCTTCCCACATTGGCATTTTAGGAACTTATTCATTGAGTTAGCCATGTTAACTAAGTTTTCCTTGTAAAGTTAAAGAAAGATGTTTGTATATCCATGTGCATATAACAGAAGCATGTATATGATTATACTGTTTTACGAATTAATAATCTTATTTTTATTTATTATTTATTTAATTAGTTTTTTTTTTTTAATGACAGAGTCTCACTCTGTTACCCAGGCTGGAGTGCAATGGTGCAATCTCAGCTCACTGCAACCTCCGTCTCCCGAGTTCAAGTGATTCTCCTGCCTCAGCCTCCCGAGTAGCTGGGATGGCAGGGCTGTGTCACCACGCCCAGCTCATTTTTGTATTTCTTTTTTAGTGGAGACGGGGTTTCACCATGTTGGCCAGGCTGGTCTGGAACCCCTGACCTCAAGCCGTCTGCCTGCCTTAGCTTCCCAAAGTGCTGGGATTACAGGTGTGAGCCACCATGCCCGGCCACAAATTAATTTTAAAAGTGACTTTTTACACTAAGAAAATTCATAAGACTGTTAAGGTCAGATGGAAGGAAGACAGTGATGTGTTTATAGTGTAACTAGCACCCTGTGTCTCTCCCACCAAGAAACAGTCTAACACTGAATGAGCAAGAATGACATCCGTCATATATATGTAAAATCTGGTTGCTCGTTATTGTTCATATGGGTAGATTTTAAAGACAGAAACAAAGAACCACGCTGTGAAGGTCTGGGCCAAAGGTGGCACAATTCCTTGCTTTGTTACAGTAAGGCAAGTGCTGATGGCCACAGAGCACTGCTAAAGTGCACATTCTCCCTTTGTTCTGAGACGACACACCCCAGGGCTGTTTCCTGGATGAACCCTGGCCCTGGACCGCCAACTCAGGACAGCCCCAGTGGTGGCACCTCACCTCTCACTGCCCCTCCTGTGGGCTTCGATGGGTCCAAGGTGGCAACCTACCTTCCAGTGGCATTGGGGGCAGTACCCAGGACTAAAGGGTAAACCACTTCCTGGAGCACTCATATGTGCAAAGCTGGACCAGCCAATTCTTTCTGCAGATACACCAAAGAGAGGGATGGCAATTTGTGGTTTTCCCATTTCTGCTCCTTCTGCCCTCTCTCTTTCTCTTCCATGTGAGTTTTTCCAATGCTCACTTCATTTCTCTTTCTTACAATGCCTTTGCTGAGTTTCCTGCTGTCTACCCGAGCTTTTTCCCCTGAGCTCCGCCTCTTTGCTGTCTTCCCTCCTCCTCCCATTCCCTCTTCAGTTTGATCCCATGTCAGTAGGCTGGCTGACACACTTAATGCTCGGCTGCCCTCCAGAGAAGTTGCTGTAGGGATCCCTGCCCCTTTCCCAGCTGGTTCGGCCCTGCTGTGAGGTTGAGAGAGTAGCTTAGGTCAGGTTGGGGTGCTGAAAGACAGAGGAAACTCGATGAAACAGTGTCAGCACCACCACACAGCAGCACTCCTGTGGCTCTGAGAACTTCCAGAATCCTGAATATGGCTCAGGGCTGCTGCTTCTTTTTTTTTTTGGTCTTGCTCTGCACTCAGGCTGGTGTGCAGTGGTGCGATCTTTGCTCATTGCAACTTCCGTCTCCTGGGCTCAAGCAATCCTCCCACCTCAGCCTCCCAACTCCCAAGTAGCTGGGACCACAGGCTCATACCACCACACCCTGCTATTTTTTTTTTTTTTTTTTTTTTTTGTATTTTTAGTAGAAATCTTCTGAGCTCAAGCAATCTACCTGCCTCGGCCTCCCAAAGTGCTGAGATTATAGGCATGAGCCACTGCTCCCAGCCTCCAAGGCTGCTGCTGCTTCTTCTTTTTTTTTTTTTTTTTGAGAAGGAGTCTCGCTCTATCACCATGCCAGAGTGCAGTGGCGCAATCTCGGTTCACTGAAACCTCTGCCTCCTGGGTTGAAGGGATTCTCCTGCCTCAGCCTCCTGAGTAGCTGGGCCTACAGGTGTGTGCCACTGCACCTGGCTAATTTTTGTATATTTAGTAGAGACAGGGTTCCACCATGTTGGCCAGGATGGTCTCGATTTCTTGACCTTGTGATCTGCTGCCTCAGCCTCCCAAAGTGCTGGGATTACAGGCGTGAGCCTCTAAGGCTTCTTTATCTCCAATAATGACAATAACAGTCAAAAGAAAAGCTATGGGCTGGGAGCAGTGGGTCATACCTGTAATCCCAGCACTTTGGGAGGCTGAGGCAGGTGCATCCCCTGAGGTCAGGAGTTCAAGACTAGCCTGGCCAACAATGGCAAAACCCCATGTCTAATAAAAATACAAAAAAATTAGCCAGGCATGGTGACGGGAGGCTGAGGCAGGAGAATGACTTGAACCCAGGAGGCAGAGGTTGCAGTGAGCCGAGATCATACTACTGCACTCCAACCTGGGCGACAGAGCAAGATTCCATCTCAAAAAAAAAAAAAAAAAAAAAAAAGCTATGGTACAAAACAACAAACAAATAACAAATGAGAAAGAAATTAACGCTGCAATCAGACATTCAAATAACTGCCTGCAATTCTTCACTAGAAAGCACGGTGACTGCACTTTTCTGGCTCAGGATGCTTGGGAAAGCCAGGAAGTCCTAACATACTTCCTTCTTCACTCTGAAAGGACATCTTTAGAGATGTTTGAACTTCCTTTGAGAAACCGTCTCTAGGAACCATTTACCACTATCTGATGTCAGAATGTGGCAGTGCGGTCCTTGGCCACCCCACCAGTGTCTGTTTTGAATCATGTGCTGAGGATTCTTTCTGGAGAGGCTGCTGGATTCCATACGTGGTTCCCAGCATTCCTGAAGAGGCTCTGGCTTGGTAGATGATGAGATCTGAGTCTTCGAGTTGAGGATGAGTAGATGAGATTTAGGATTTAGAGTGGATGCTGGAATGATTAAGGCTTTTGGGGATATCGAGAGGAGGCAAATAGATTCTGCATGTGAAAAGGATGGGCAGTGGGCAGAGTGTGAAATCTTGTGGGTTGAATTATGTCCCTCTAAAAAGATATCTCAAAATGTAACCTTCTTTGGAAACAGATTCTTTCCAGGGGTAACCAAATCAAAATGAAGTCATCTGGGTGGGCTCTAAACCAATATGATTGGTGCCCATATAAAAAGGGGAAATGGGACACACAGACACTCACCTTCTCAAGATAGTCTGTCAGGTGGTCAGTGCATGAACCACTTTTATTTTGTTTTTGAGACCGAGTTTCTCTCTTGTTGCCCAGGCTGAAGTGCAGTGGTGCAGTCTCTGCTCCCTGCAACCTCCACCTCCCAGGTTCAAGCAATTCTCCTGCCTCAGCCTCCCAAGTAGCTGGGATTACAGGCACCCGTCACCATGCCCAGCTAATTTTTGTATTTTTAGTAGAGACAGGATTTCCCCATGTTGGCCAGGCTGGTCTTGAACTCCTAACCTCAGGTGATCGAACTCTTAACCTCCTAACCTCACCACACCCGGCCCACTTGTATTTTAAATTTTATGGCCGGGCGCGCTGGCTCACGCCTGTAATCCCAGCATTTTGGGAGGCCGAGGCGGGCGGATCACGAGGTCAAGAGATTGAGACCATCCTGGCCAACATGGTGAAACCCCGTCTCTACTAAAAGTACAAAAAATTAGCCGGGCGTGGTCGTGTATGCCTGTAGTCCCAGCTACTCGGGAGGCTGAGACAGGAGAATTGCTTGAAACCAGAAAACCAAAGTTGCAGTGAGCCAGGATCGCGCCACTGCACTCCAGCCTGGCAACAGAGCGAGACTGTGTCTCAAAAAAAAAAAAAAAAAAAATTACTTTATTGTCTATTTACCATGCCTGGCCATAAGCCACTTCTAGAACCTGGAGAAACCCTGGTCCGGTCTCCACTGGGCTTATTTGGCCCCGCTTCTGTTCGTGGCTCCTCTGTGCCATGTCCCATCAGATATCTGAGCCTTGCCTGAAGGCTCAGGCTGCTGTTATGTGGGGGCTGGGAAAAACAAACATTTTAAAGTGTCTAGATAAACTATTTGATTTTATTCTTAATAGTGTTGTAAACATGCAACTCCAAGGCTCTGAGAAAGACCTTAGGCAACTTTCCACTTCTGGATCAGTCTCACCAGGATTGCTCTCCTCCAAATAACTTCCCTGGTACTCACACATTTGGGCCTGTGAGAACAAGAGGAGTCTGGCATGCTCTAAAACAAAGGCCAGGGAGAAGGTGCAGTGTCAGAAACAGTACCTGGGGTGCCACCAGGGGCCTGGGTCTGGGTCTGTGAACATATTTGGCAATAACACGTATGTAAGAACTTAATCCACAGTTTAATGTAAGGCAAAGGCTGATAAAGTCAGAACCACAAGAATGAAAATAATAAGAGACCTGACTAGCCTGGGCAATATAGCGAGACCCTGTCTCTACAAAAAACAAAAACAAAATCCCCCATAAACTAGCTGGGCATGGTGACGCATGCCTGTGGTCCCAGCTACTTGGGAGGCTGAGGCAGGAGGATCACTTGTGCTTAAGAGGTTGAGGCTGCAGTGAGAAGTGATCACACCACAGCACTCCAGCCTGGGTGACACTATGTGACACTGTCTCAAAAAAAAAAAAAAAAAAAAAATTGCCAGGCACAGTAGCTCACACCTGTAATCCCAGCACTTTGGGAGGCTGAGGCAGGTAGATCATCTGAGGTCAGGAGTTCAAGACCAGCCTGGCCCAACATGGGGAGACCCCGTTTTTCCTAAAAATGCAAAAATTAGTCAGATGTGGTAGTGGGCGCTTATAATCCCAGCTACTCAGGAGGCTGAGACAGGAGAATCACTTGAACCCGGGAGGCAGAGGTTGCAGTGAGCTGAGATCACGCCACTGCACTCCAGTCTGGGCAACAGAGTGAGACCCCTTCTCACTGAAAGACCTGAAAATGTTCCTAATACCAGTTCTAAACGCAGTGCCTTTCCCAGTTCGCCTCTCACTTCATTGCTGTGCTTCAGAAAACAAACAAACAAACACCTACATTCTCTGTGTCTTTCTCAAGTTCCATTTATTCTGAGATGTCAGACTGAAGTAAGAGGCTTTGTGCCTCCAAGCCTGTGTTGTCTTTTATCTGTACCTTGTTAGCCTCAGAACCCTCACAGAGCTTGGTCAGAGTCTGATGGGAGTTGAAATTCATCCACCCAGGTGAATTCCCAAATCTAGAATAATGGTAGTGAGCTGAGGATGGGCCCTGGAGACCCGGGACTCCTCATGGTGCAGGGGAAGAGCCCGAGTTAGAAAGCTTACGTGACTTCTCCAAGGTCACACCTCTAGGCTTGTCCAAGGTCACAGCACTAGACTTGTTCAAGGCCAGACCGCTAGCTCTTGGTGATGCGCCAGTGAGGACCATTCCTTCCTTGCTTTTAACCATCCCGTGTGCATCCTCAATCCTGCTTTTTTTTTTCTTTTTTGTGGCTCTGCCTTTTATTTTTCTCTTCTTTTACGTTTTTTCTTTTTTCCTACTCATACTAATTTTCCCGTGGGGAAACAGGATTAACTTGTTCTGGTCACAGCGGCATTGTGTGCAGAGGATGGTGTCGGGGCATTTAAAAGCCCCCAGCCTCACCCCATCCCTGGCTCAGCACTCCAAACCCATTTACATTAAATTCCATCATGTTGATGCCTATTAACAAGCCACACTGCTGGCGGAGTAGCATTTTAAAGCATATCCTCCAGATACACTTTAGTGAAGATGAACTATTTGAGACTGTGCTGTGATAGGAGGAGGGAAGAAGCGCTATTTTGTGGTGGTTTCTCCCACCCCCTCCCCAGCCAGGAAGCAGCGTGTGAGAAGGATGGGAAGGAAAAACTGGAAAGCCGAAGGCACGTGTGTGTCTGGCTGTAAGGACCCATTTGAAACATCGTCATATGTCGCTTAACAACAGAGATACACTCTCAGAAACTCGTCACTAGATGGTTTCACAGTTGTGTGAGCATCACGGAGTGCAATTACAACAAACCTAGGTGGTGTAACCTACAACACTCCTGGGATGTATGGTACAGTGCATTGCTTCTGGGCTACACATCTGCACAGCATGGGACCATACTGAATACAGTAGACAATCGTAACACAGTGCTGTTCGTGTATCTAAACATATCTCAACATGGAAAAGCGATGGTGAGAAGATGGTGATCTACTCTTTTTTTCTACTTTAGTCTCCCAAGTAGCTGGGATTACAGGCACGCGCCACCACGCCTGCCTAATTTTGTATTTTTAGTAGAGACGGGGTTTCTCCATGTTGGTCAGGCTGGTCTCGAACTCCCGACCTCAGGTGATCCACCCTCCTCACCCTCCCAAAGTGCTGGGATTACAGGCATGAGCCACTATGCCCAGTGGTGATCTACTCTTTAGGGGACTACCATCATCTACATGGTCTGTGCTATGGCTGTACATTAACGTGTCATGTTCTCTCTTGTCTCTAGGCCTGCGCTATTCCCTCTGCCTAGAATGCTTTTCCCTCCTGACCGTCAGCTCATCCTTCCAGACTCAGCCCTGAGTCCCTCTGCGGGCTCTTCTCCTGCCCCTCCTCCTCTCCCTGGGAGCTGCCCGGACTGCGTTCTGTGCTCATTCTGTGTGTCCCCTGGTTGTCCTGCACTGCCACTGCCTTAGCGCTAAGGGCTCTGTAGCATTACTCATTGCTTGGGCAGTAAGAGTTCTGCCAACTCAGGAAGGCGTTAGCAACACGATTTGTTTTTTTCATTTTCTTTCTATCCGTTTAAGTTTAAATCTGAGTGTGTATTCCACTGGACTGGCAGGAAATTCCATTTCTGTCAGAACCGGGGCTCCGTCTTTCAGGGCCACACAGGAATCTGAGGGCTTCATGTGGTGCTGAGAAAACTAGGAACAGACCTCACATTATTAGTGCATCGGGGGGGCACTGCTGTCTCCTGGTCCAGGCCTGAGAAGTCCCTTGAGACCCAGCAGCCCTCTGTTTCTGTGCTGGACCCAGGGCACAGATCTCTTTGCTGGGGCTGGGCCGCGGTCCCCCGGTGGTTAGGCTGCTCTGTGCTGTCTCTGATGCAGTATTGTCATCTTCATGCTCTGCAGATGTCTGTGCCCTGCTCCATGCAAGGCAGTGACAAAGGCTCTCTCCATTCATCCCCACTTCTCTTCAGTGACTGGAGGCTGTCATAAAACAAAGAGATGTTGCCTTCTGGAAGCTTCTTTGGCATGCATTATCAACACCTGCAGTGCAAAGAAATTATGGAAATTCCAGACACATTCTCAGCAGGGAAACACCTAGAAAGAACAAACATAAATTATCTCAGCAGATTGTCCTGCTGTGCTTATTGGATCCCCAGAGGCGTTCCCAGGACGAAGTTCCTAGTCTGCGACATGTACTTCATGAGGATTTGGATAAAAAGTGAATGTTGACTCTTGGCGGGCCCACGGCTGCCACTTAGGGTACTTCAGGCTGCACTCTGCACAACCTAGGGGATCCCATGCAAATAGATTTGGTTATTTGTTGAGACAGCTCTCTGGCAGATGTCTTAGAAAGCATTTTGGAGACGGGAAACTTTTCTAATTTGTACTAATTAGGTCCTGACTGAGGTCTGCATCTTTTTCTGTGTTTCCCCGTTAAATTCCTTAAATGCAACAAGTGGTAAAGTAGCAGAAACAAAATATTGAGAAATCAAGATTCCTTTTTTTGTTTTGTTTTTGTTTTTTATTAAGATTACCTTTTTTGATGAAAAATACGGTAAGATATTTTTTACTTTATTAGTCCACATTAACAACATTCAGAAGATTAATAAAAGTGAGTTGCAGCAGGGTAGGAAATCAGGGGAAGAGTAGATTCAGAATGGAATCATTCCTGCTGAAGAGAGTATCGAATTCAGTAGGCAACAGAGTTGTTAATATCAGGCCTGCATAGTTTGTAGTTATTTGTAACTCTGGGTATTTGAAGAGATTGATAAGAAATCTGTTCCAAAATACGGTGGATTTTTTTAAAATACAGTTTCTTTTTATATTTTTAATTGTTTTTTCTTTTTGAGATGGAGTCTCACTCTGTTACCCAGGCTAGTGTGCAGTGGTGCAATCTCAACGCACTGTAATCTTCTCCTCCCAGGTTCAAGCGATTCTCCTACCTCAGTAGCTGGGATTACAGGTGTCCACCACCACACCTAGCTAGTTTTTGTATTTTTAGTAGAGATGGGGTTTCACCATGTTGGACCAGTCTGGTCTCGAACTCCTGACCTCAGGTGATCCCCCCGCTTTGGCCTCCCAAAGTACTGGGATTATAGGTGTGAGCCACCGTGTCCAGCCTATAGTTTATTTTTATTCATCTCTTTCTTGATGCAGTCTGAATCTGTTCCCTTTTTGTCTCAACTAATAATTGGAAGTAAGGTTTTCAAGCTGGAGGCGGTGGCTCATGCCTATAATCCCAGTACTTTGGGAGGCTGAGGTGGGAGGACTGCTTAAGGCCAGGAGCTTGAGGTTGTAGTGAGCTATGATTGTGCCACTGTACTCCAGCCTGGGCTACAGAGGAAGATCCTACTTCTTTTTTTTTTTTTTTAGACAGAGTACCACTCTGTCTCCCAGGCAGAGTGCAGTGGCACTGTGTTGGCTCACTGTAACCTCTGCTCCTGGGCTCAAGCAATTCTCCTGCCTTTGCCTCCTGAGTAGCTGGGATTACAGGTGCCCACCACCATGCCCAGCTAATTTTTATATTTATTTTTTATTTTTAGTAGAGATGGGGTTTCACCATGTTGGCCAGGCTGGTCTTGAACTGCTGACCTCAGGTGATCCGCCCGCCTTGGCCTCCAAAGTGCTGAGATTATAGGCGTGAGCCACTGTGCCCGCCCGACCCTATTTCTTAAAGGAAAAAAAAAGTAAAATTTGCTTCGCTTGAGTAAAATTACTTGCTTCTGTATAGAGACAGTTATCAAAGGACTCATTTGTGGTTTTAAATTAAAGCAAACCCACTCTCTTTGTTTTTGTTTTTTTTTTTACAGATCATATGGCAAAGGAACCAGTGGAAGACACAGACCCTAGCACTTTATCCTTTAACACGGTAGGTTACAAATTTTACACTAATGGTAATAATTATTGTTTTGCTTTTTTTCTTTGTTATTTCTTTACATTTTTATTACTCAGCCTTTACATGTCCATCAGAAACCCCAAAATAAGATTTCTCTAAGATAAACTGCTTTATCTTGATATTCTGTGTGATAATGATAAACTTTGGGTTTCTCCAGGCTAAAAATGGTGTTGGATTCTGTTCTTCTTTTACACATGCTGGAGGTGATCTTCAATTATGTAAGGGCTTTGTCTACTTGCTTGTTTTTTTAATTTTAATTTAATTTTATTTTAGAAGGAGTCTTGCTCTGTCGCCCAGGCTGGAGTGCAGTGGTGCGATCTCCACTCACTGCAATTTCTGCCTCCGGGTTCAAGCAGTTCTCCTGCCTCAGCCTCCTGAGTAGCTGGGACTACAGGAATGCACCTCCATGCCTGGCTAATTTTTGTATTTTTGTTTTTTTTGTAGAGACGGGGTTTCACTATGTTGGCCAGGCTGGTCTCGAACTCCTGACCTCAGGTGATCTGCCCCCATCGGCCTCCTTAAGTGCTGGGATTACAGACTTGAGCCACTGTGCCCGGTCTACTTGCCTGTTTTTAATACTATTGGTCTGGTAATGAAGCAGCCTGGATGCTAGAGGGACACGCACTATTGGATTTACCTCTGTTACGTCATTTAATCCTAACAGCTGGCTTCCAGAGCCTCATCACCTCCCCACCCTCCTGTAACCATTCCGAGCGACTGCTTCAAGGTTATCCAAAGATTTCACATATATTGTTTTTTTAAATTCATTTTATAGTTTATTATTATTATTATTTTAATTTCAGATTCCATGGGTACATATGCAGGTTTATTTTGTGGACACATAGCATAATGGTTAGGTTTGGGCTTCTCGTAAAGCAATTACCCAAATAATGAACATTTACTTAACAGGTTATTGTTCAACCTCGATCCCCCTCCCACCCTCCCCGCTTTTGGAGTCCCCATCTGTTATTTGCATCTTTATGTCCATGTGTACCCATTCTTTAGCTCCCACTTATAAGTGAGAACATACAGTGTTTGATTTTCTGCTTCTGAGTTATTTCACTTAGGATGATGGCCTCCAGCTGCATCCATGTTGCTGCAAAGGAGAGAATTTTATTCTTTTTTTTTTTTTTTTTTTTGAGATGGAGTTTCGCTCTTGTTGCCCAAGCTGGAGTGCACTGGCATGATCTCGGCTCACTGCAACCTCCACCTCCTGGGTTCAAGTGATTCTCCTGCCTCAGCCTCCTGAGTAGCTGGGATTATAGGTGCGCACCACCATGCCCGGCTAATTGTTTGTATTTTTAGTAGAAACAGGATTTCACCATGTTGACCAGGCTGGTCTCAAACTCCTGACTTCAGGTGATCCTCCCGCCTTGGCCTTCCAAAGTGCTGGGATTACAGGTGTGAGCCACCACGCACGGACAGAATTTTATATTTTTTTATGGCTGCCATCATTATTTTTCAACCTCCCAAGATCCTCCCAACCATCCTGTGAGATGGTGGGGCAGGTATCCCCATCCTACAGATGCCAAAACGACATTTAATGGATGTGTGCAGCCACCTAGACCAGAGCCCCGTGCTCCTGCCCAGCACTGCCTCTCGGTCAGGGCTCAACCAGTGCCCTCTGACAGTGCGGCATGTGTGATGGGCATATCGTATAAGGCACATTCCTTCTGTTCCAGATGCTCGGAGGATGGGTTCTACCAATTGGTGAAAAGTTTTGGTTAACTAATTTAGTTAGAGCAACATAAAATACCCTTAATATAATTCAACTAAATGTCTTGAAATCTTAAGTGTCTTGAGGACCTGAGGTGTTTGTGTTCCTGTCCTTTAATTACCCCTGGCTTGGTAAATGGTGGACAGCATAGAGGATCGCGCTTTGATACCCACTGGAAATTCCTACTAAAAATTCTCAGTCTCTTCACTCTCATAAAAATGGAATGAGGAACAATCCTGCAGCCATGGCTTGTGCCTCTTTGGAGGAGTTTGTTACTAAAGCCTTTGGTTTCTATAAGGTGTTACTCAGTTCACCTTCCTTTCCTTCCCTCTGCCCCCACCTGTGACTGTCCAGGGCTCCCTGGTGTCCTGCTCACTTCCTGACACTAGGTTTTCTTTCCCTCCCTTGGAGCCATCTCTTTACGCTCACCCTGGGGCTTGGCTACCTCTGATTGTTTCTGCATGCCGCAGACAAACTCATCTTTCCAAAGTTTCTCTGTTGCTAGTTTCTCAGGGCTGTTGCAACAAAATAGCACAGACTGGGCCGCTTAAACAACAGAAATGTATTTGCTCATGGTTCTGGAGGCTGGGAGCTTGAAAGCAAGGCACCCCCAGGGCCATGCTCCCTCTGAGACCCAGAGGGAAGAATCTTTTTTGTCTCTTCTAGCTTGTGGTCATTGCCAGCCATCCTGGAAGCTCCTCAGCTTCGAAGCATCACTCCATTCTCTCACTTCATTGGCACATGGCCATCTTCTCCCAGGGTGTCTATGTTTCATCTCCTCCTCCGCCTCCTCCTCCCTTGATGGAGTTTCACTCTTGTCACCCAGGCTGGAGTGCAGTGGCGCTGTCTTGGCTCATTGCCACGTCCGCCTCCTGGGTTCAAGCAATTCTTCTGTCTCAGCCTCCCGTGCAGCTGAGATTATAGGCGCCAGCCAGCACGCCTGGCTAATTTTTGTATTTTTAGTAGAGATCGGGTTTCACCATGTTGGCCAGGCTGGTCTCGAACTCCGCCTCAGCCTCCCAAAGTGCTGGGATTACAGGCATGAACCACCGCGCCTGGCCTTTTTTAAAAACAGAGTGATAAATGTTCTACAGGTATGTGTTCCATGCTCTTGGGAGCAGAATGATGAGAAGAACTCATTTGGTCTGGGGTAGAACTGTAGGACTACTCTCTGTGATTGATTTTTATTTACTAATTTATTTTTGCTGGGAGAAGTTGGAAGCTTCTAGAAGTTCTGAAACTTTATTGCCCAGCTCCAAAGAAACTCCAAGGAAAGGCGTTTAAAACAAAATCCTTGCTTCTCCATTTGTTTCTTTTTCTCCTCTCTCAGAGGAAGAGATGGGTGAGACCTACAGGAAATTGCCGAGGTGTAATTTTGTTCAGGCTTGAGGACAGGGGCTGAGTGGAGTTGGGAGCCGAGCAGGGCTTAGGGGACAGGTTTGGGAAATTAGGCTAATTTTCATCCCTCTCACGGACGTTTTCAGAAATGGCTACGTTGTTTAGTCTGAAATAAGTTTCTAGAACTTTAGACATCTGCATGTAAGTATGAATAAATTAAAAGAAATATATGTGATTGTGAGAACATTTGCTATTTTGAATTCCTTTAACAGTATTACTCTCAACGGATGCATTGAGAACTGTGCTGAATTTTGCATCATTACTGATGTTCAGATCTTTGTGCAATCAGTAGGAAAGTGATCCTTTGAATCATCCTGTTTGAGTCAACCCAGGCCATAGCTCTGCCATAGTGAGTACTGCTCAGAATATGATTGGCCCGATGACTGTTGCGGAAACAGTGAGAAGAAACGCATCTGTCCTCATCAGTCATGACAACAAGTGCTTCTCAGTTGTAAACAGTAGGAGGCTAGCACTGCAGAAGAGAGAGGAAGCGTGGTTCTGTGGTCCGAGCCGAGGAAATTCGGAAGGCTTATTCTGTTTCATGATCCAGCATTAACCTCTTGTCAACCTTGATTTCATTCCTGTTGATTGAGAAGAAACACAACCAATGGATGAGGCCAGCTGAGAAGGTTGAGGCTAAACAGTTTCAAGTTTTTAATTGAAGTCATAACTTCCCAAGACAAAGCTCTCTTTTCACTTTGATCTTACAATTGACTATAGCATTTAAAAATAACTCTCTTCGTTTGTTGGTTTCTACAGTCAGACAAATATCCCATTCAAGATACGGACTCCCTAAAGGTATGTACAGTTAAAATAACGACTTGAACTTGTGATTATTTTAACATTGTGAACAAAGCACTACTTAACGTAATTTTTCATTATTTAAAATTGTAAAGCAGAAACATACCCATAGATTTACTCATGGCTTGTGACATGATTGTCTCAGAAATTAATTCTTCTTTTCTTTTTTAAAATCATATCTTTTAACCTTGCAATCGAAATGAATTTTTTGATTAAAAACTGTGAATTATTCCATAACAAATTATGCGTTAAATTCCTGTGGTGTTTTTAACAGGCATAAAATGAAGACAGCCAGGACTCTGGGTTGCAAGGGAGAGAAATCTAACCCTAATTTGTTTAAAAAGCCAGAACTGGCTGGGCACAGTGGCTCACGCCTGTAATCCCAACACTTTGGGAGGCCGAGGCGGGTGGATCATTTGAGGCCAGGAGTTCGAGACCAGCCTGACCAACATGGTGAAACCCTGTCTTTCTAAAAATACAAAAAAATTAGCCAGGCGTAGTGAGCGGGCTCCTGTAATCCCAGCTACTCAGGAGGCTGAGGCAGGAGAATCACTTGAACCCGGAGGCAGAGGTTGCAGTGAGCCGAGATCACGCCATTGCACTCCAGCCTGGGCAACAAGAGCGAAACTCTGTCTCAAAAAAAAAGAAAAAAGAAAAAAAAAGTGGGAACTCACTGACTTTGGGGTCTTTGGGCCCTGCTAGATCCAAGCATCTAAATGAGGCTGTCAGGTTGAGTCTCTCCACCTCACGGCTCTGTCGTCTTCCATGTTGGCTCCAGCCTTGAGCAAGGTTTCCCTGCATGGAGGAAAGAGGATTGCTAGCACCTCCTGCTTTATATGGTGTTCTCAAGGTGGTGGAGGAAGAGGGAGCCTTTCCACCAGCATGCATTGCACAGTTTCAGAGATGATTGTGATTGGGGGCAGTTCAGGTCATCTGGCCATCCTTAAATTGACTTTTGTCATCAGGAGGGTGGAGGACGTTGGCCAGATCTGAGCCTTGAGCTCGGGCTGGGGAGGACGGTCATGGAGTGGATTTTCCCCAAACCACTTTGTCTAGGAAAGAATGTTCTGTGGCTAGACAAAGGGGTGAAGGATGCTTGTTAGGCCCAAAAGCAAACTAAAGAAGCTGTCTTTGATAACCCATACACTTAGGCATGATGGAGACCATAGGGGTGGCTAAGACCCTAGCCTTTCATAATCTCTCCTGCTGGCCTGCTGGGTGGTCAGCAGGTCAGCAGGGTTCTGTTCGTTTTTTTTGTTTTGTTTTGTTTTGTTTTTGAGACAGAGTAGTTTTGCTCTTGTTTCTCAAGCTGGAGTGCAATGGCATAATCTCGGCTCACTGCAATCTTCACCTCCCAGGTTCAAGTGATTCTTCTACCTCAGCTTCCCAAGTAGCTGGGATTACAGGTGCCCACCCCCGCACCCATCACCACACCCGGCTAATTTTGTATTTTTAGTAGAGGCAGGGTTTCACCATGTTGGTCAGGCTGGTCTTCAACTCCTGACCTCAGGTGATCTGCCTGCCTTGGCCTCCCAAAGTGCTGGGATTACAGGCATGAGCCACCATGCCCAACCCCTGTGTTCCTTTATGGAGGCCAAACTACTGTTTGTCACAGTGGTTCCTCTACCTTGTAGTCTGCTGACAACTCAGAGATGAGGGGTGGGATGGTGTGGGGTTGGGACAATCAGATCCAACTAGTTTCAAGGAATGGCAGGGGCACCTGGCATCCTGATCACCGTGGAGGGGCAGGCTTGCCCAGCACGTGCTAACGTGGGTCTCCCCAGCAGTTCTCATGGTAGTGGATAATCGTCAGGAGATCCCCAGGGCCAACCTGTCCAGAGTTTGGCCAAAGCTCTTTCCTCTTCTCTCCCTACTACCCCAGACCCTTCTCTCTGCTCCCTGAAATGACACCATTAGAGTGTCCTTCCTTTTCTGTCCAAAAAGGCTGTGAGTGGCTTCAGCAAGTGGTTTCAGGTCTCAGGGTCTCTGTTTCCTCATCAGCACAGCAGGGAGGACAAGGTTACCGTCCACCTCCCCAGAGTGCTGGTGAGAATTCAGTGAAATAATTGAGAATGGTGCCCGGCACTTGTGAGCACCAGACAGGGGTGCAGGGGAAATCCGGCCAAAGAAGTGAGAAAAATCAAGATTCAGGACTGTCAAAAGCTTTCAGGCAGCCTGGCAAAGTGAAACTGTCTTGAAAAAGGCGGAGCTGTAGTGGCCCTAGCATTGCAATGTCGTGGTGCCATCGGGTTCAGGATCTTTTTCATCACTTAGTGTGATTTCCTGTTTTGAAAGAAAAAGATTGTGGCTTAGCAACCTGATACTACAGTAATAGTATCACCAGGTTTCTCCTAGAATTTGAGTTCTACAAAACCTTAATGAATTTATAAGTAATGTGAATGTGAAAACCATACCCAAGTCTTTCCTTTATCCTTATTCAAATAGTATTTTTTTTCTTAGATCAAGGAACAGATTGGAGTGAACACTGTTATTAAGGGCATAATTGCTTATCTCCAAATAAATGCTTCATTTTATATGTAAATGAACCATGTCTAGAAGTTTAAAAACTTACTCCTGCATTTGCACTCAACATGTCTGCTAGCATTTTTCTTTGACATTACTAGTGGGGCCAATACTGTCATTAGATGTTGTGGTAATTTTCTCATTAAAGTTGTTTATGGCTGGGTGCCATGGCTTATCATGCCTGTAATCCCAGCACTTTGCGAGGCCAAGGTGGGCAGATCACTTGACTCCAAGAGTTGAAGACCAGCCTGGGCCATATGGCAAAACCCCATCTGTACCAAAAAAATATTAAAAATTAGCCTGGCGGCCGGGCATGGTGACTCACCCCTATAATTGCCGCACTTTGGGAAGCCGAGGCGGGCAGATCACAAGGTCAGGAGTTTGAGACCAGCCTGACCAACATGGTGAAACACCGTTTCTACTAAAAATACAAAAACTAGCCGGGTGTGGTGATGCATGCCTGTAATCCCAGCTATTCAGGAGGCTGAGGCAGGAGAATTGCTTGAACCCGGGAGGCAGAGGTTGCAGTGAGCCAACATTGTACCACTGCACCCCAGCCTGGGCGACAGAGTGAGACTCCATCTCAAAAAAAAAAAAAAAAAAAAAAAAAAAAAAATCAGCCGGGCATGATGGCATGTGCCTGTAATCCCAGCTACCAGGGAAGCTGGGGTGGGAGGATCACCTGACCCTGGGAGGTTGAGGCTGCAGTGAGGCATGAACCTCCTGAGCCACACCCCAGCCTGGGTGACAGAATGAGACCCTATCTCAAAAATAAATAAATAAATAAACAAGTTGTTTTTAGAGAAAGAAAATCCACGTGAATTAACAAAGAGACTGGTTTATAGACTTAAAAACAATTGTAATTTAATTCTATAAAGAAAAGACTAGGACTCCAACATTTAAGAGAGTTTTAAGGAGGCCAGCTTTATTTACTGGAAGGGTCGTTTGTAATAAGCATTAACAGTTTCACAAAGTCTCCGTCATACTGCTAGTATATTCCTACTTTATTCACAGAGAGTATAAAACTATCCTTTAACATTGGCCAGAATGGAGTGGTTTTGAATAATGCAGTTTTAATAATCAGCTGTGGAAATCTAGTGTAATTTCAGTGATCAGCATCTGTTTTTGAGGTGCAATGTGCTAATATTATACCTGCTTTCTCATGGGGCATAAATGCAGAGCTTCCTCCTCAAGCAGCACCCTCCCCCGATTTTAGAGATTTTGGGGGTTCATTTTGTTGGGGCTCTTTTCCGAGAGCAGTTCTGTGAGTCTGTGGGTAGTAAGAACCGGAGAGATGGGGTTTATTTTCCATCACATGATTCCGGGTATCTTATAGAAGCTGCTGGCTTCATTGTTCTGAAGGGACTGTGACTGTTCACATTTTTGAGAGAAAAATGTGTTTGGAAAAGGACTTTTGATTTTTCAGCCACTATTCATCCTGGAAGAAAATTACACTTAGATACATACACAAATCTAACAAGATTTTATCATCTTCATTTCCTCTAGTGTCCGTTCTCTTTTCTTTGATCATTCAAAAAATGTTACAGTGAATTTAGAAGTTAAAGAGAAGCAAGGTAGACTTTTTTTTTCTTTTTTTTTTTTTCTGAGTCTTGCTCTGTTGCTCAGGCTGGAGTGCAGTGATGTGATCTTGGCTCACTGCAACCTCTGCCTCCCAGGCTCAAGTGATTCTCCCACCTCAGCCTCCTGAGTAGCTGGGACTACAGTCGTACACCACCACACCCAGATAATTTTTGTATTTTCAGTAGAAACGGTGTTTCACCATGTTGGACCAGGCTGGTCTCGAACTCCTGACCTCAAGCAATCCGCCCACCTTGGTCTCCCAAAGTGCTGGGATTATAGGCATGAGCCACTGCACTCAGCTGAAGTAAAGTAGACTGATGCTACCTTAAGAAATTTGAGGAACTTGAACTTAAACATAGATGCTGTTTGGTGGGGAGGGAGTCTTTTAGAACAATGTGTTAAATAAAGAAGTAGTTCAGTTTGAACACATGATGAGAAAATAAACAAGTACTAGAAAATCACTAAATAATTCAAAAGTAGAAATGGCTGCCCTAAAACTAGCAAGCCAATATGTTGTATTTGATATGATTTCCTGCCTCACGGGTTGATAGTGACGTCATGTTAATAGCTGTCCCTGTTCTCATGGGAAACTCACCATCCTCCCACCTGCGTTATGTGTTGTGTGTTCTCATCCTGCTTATTTCATAAATACACTCCCCGCCCCCGCCCCCAAGCCTTGACAGAGACCTGCTTGGGAATCTTCTGTCCAGTAAACCAACGATCAACGTGCCCTCCCCTCCCAGTTATGACAAGAATACAATGGTAACAATTCTCTAAAAGATTTTTTAATCTTTTGTGTGTAAGAGGACAGAGGGGAGGGAAAGGAATATGACCATGGCAGCATTTGGAAAACCACCCAATAAAAGTTGCTATTAAATTCAAGTTCTTGGCTGGGCGCGGTGGCTCACGCCTGTAATCCCAGTACTTTGGGAGGCCGAGGTGGGCAGATCACCTGAGGTCGGGAGTTTGAGGCCAGCCTGACCAACATGGAGAAACCCCGTATCTACTGAAAATACAAAATTAGCCGGGCGTGGTGGCATGCACCTGTAATTCCAGCTACTTGGGAGGCTGAGGCAGGAGAATTGCTTGAACTCGGGAGGCGTAGGTTGCAGTGAGCTGAGATGGCGCCATTGCACTCCAGCCTGGGCAACAAGGGCAAAACTCCATCTCAAAATAAATAAAATAAAATAAAACAAAATAAATTCAAGTTCTTTCCCAGTGTTTCTGGAGGTTGAGGCAGGAGGACCACTTAAGACTAGGAGTTTAATACTAGCCTGAGCAACATAGTGAGACCCCTGCCTCTACAAAAATTTTTTTTGCTTAAATTAGCTGGGTGTAGTGGTGCACACCTGTAGTCCCAGCTACATGGGAGGCTGAGGCTGGAGGATCGTTTCAGCCTGGGAGTTCAAGGCTGCAGTGAGCTATAGCTGTAATCGCACCACTGCACTCCAACTTGGGCAACAGGCAACAGTGAGCCTCCATCTCAACACAAAACACAAACAAAAAGCTCAACTTCTCGTATTGGGAAAAAAACACTTTAAAAAAATCTGGGTTAATAACTTCAACATTGTGGGAGTGACTGTGACTGAAATCACATGCCTATTACGTTTGGCTGTGGCAAGTGACACTTCAGTGTGTGTCAGCATGAGGGGATGCTTGTCAACAATGCAGACTTCTGGGCCCCCAGAGATTCCAGCTAAGGAAGTCTGGGGGGAGAGGCCAGCACTCTGATTCAGAGGCAGGAGAGCGGAGAGCCACACAAGCTTGGGTCAGATGGCTACTGCTCTAGCTGTAAAAAGATAACATACAGAGCCTTAAGCAAAGACCACAATTTTAGCTTCAATTTCTCAGATAATACTATTGTGAAAGAAAGTCTTCTATTCCAATCGGACTTGTGCGTGAGACAATGAATATGCATAGTCCCATATTTGAACCAGTCTAGCAGCTCAGTGCATAGTAGGTGAATGAATGCTAATGCATGTACGGTGACTCATCACGCCTGTAATCCCAGCACTTTGGGAGGCCAAGACAGGTGTATTGCTTGAGGCCAGGAGTTCCAGACCAGCCTGGCCAACATGGCGATACCCCGTCTCTACTAAAATTACAAAAAGATTAGTCGGGTGTGGTGGCACACACCTATAATCCCAGATACTGGAGTGGCACGAGAATCACTTGAACATGGGAGGCAGAGACTACAGTGAGCTGAGATCATGCCACTGCACTCCAGCCTGGCAACAAAGTGAGACTCTGTTTCAAAATTAATTAATTAATTAAAAAGAATGCTAATGAATGTAAAAAAGCAAATGGCTTAATCAATCCTTCACTTCATCCTGACTTTTCAATCCCGAGTTAAATGGCTCTGTATTTAAGGCTAAATAACTTTAAAAATGTACATGGTGCTGGCTGGGCATGGTGGCTCATGCTTGTAATCCCAGCACTTTGGGAGGCTGAGGCAGGTGGATCACCTGAGGTTGGGAGTTTGAGACCATCCTGACCAACACGGAGAAACCCTGTCTCTACTAAAAATACAAAATTAGCTGGGTGTGGTGGTGCCTATAATCCCAGCTACTCGGGAGGCTGAGGCAGGAGAATCGCTTGAACTCGGGAGGCAGAGGTTGCGGTGAGCTGAGATCACGCCACTGTACTGCAGCCTGGACAACAAGAGCAAAACTCCATCTCAAAAAAAGAAAAAAATTTTTTTTAATTTTACATGGTGCTAAAATTTCTTTTATAACATATTTCTGCCACCTTTAAAGTTTGGAGCGTGGCCTTGAATTCTGCGACTAAAGATTAGAATCTGATGGAACAAAATCAGTTTTTAAGAAATTTGTACCATCTTCACTACAGGTGGGAAAACTGTGAAGTTAACACAATTTAGGAATGGAAACTGCTTCCTAGCAATTCATATGGAAAGATGTTAAATGTTAACATGAATTTCAAGTTCCTTTGCTTTTCACTGGCAACCTGAACTTGAACAAGAGAACCAAAATGGTATAGGTTTGACCTTTAGGACGGTGAGCTGTTGGGATAAGTATAATCTCACTCCCTACTGTCTGAAAGCCTTAGTAAAATGGCAGACAAATGAATGAACACAGTGGAATTTGGTATCCTGTTGTTAATCGGAGCGAATTTTTTTTTTTTTTGAGACGGAGTCTCGCTCTGTCACTTAGGCTGGAGTGTGGTGGCACGCTCTCGGCTCACTGCAACCTCTGCCTCCCGGGTTGAAGCGATTCTCCTGCCTCAGCCTCATGAGTAGCTGAGATTACAGGCATGCGCCACCATGCCCAGCTGATTTTTGTATTTTTAGTAGAGATGGGGTTTCACCATGTTGTCCAGGCTGCTCTCGAACTCCTGACCTCAGGTGATCTGCCTGCCTCAGCCTCCCAAAATGCTAAGATTACAGGCATGAGCCACCACGCCCTGCCAGGGGAGAATGTTTTGATTGTCTCCTCTTCAACTCATTGGTGAGGGAGGAATTCCATCTTAGGGTGGGCTGCCTTCTGGTTCCCATGGGAGGATATATCAGCCTGTTTGAATAATTCCACAGATTGGCAGGAAACTGAGACCCACTACCCAAAGATAAGCAAGGGCAGTCACAGTGGCTCACGCTGAGTAATCCCAACACTTTGGGAGACCAAGGTGAGAGAATCACTTGAGGCCAGGAATTCAAAACCAGCATGGGCAACATTGTCCCTATGTCTACTATAATAAGTATATGTATATACATATATATATATTCTTAATTATACATGGTCTGTGGCCCCACACACACACACACACACACATATATATATATATGTGTGTGTGTGTATATATATATATGTGTGTGTGTGTGTGTGTATATATATATATATGTGTGTGTATATATATACTTAATTAGCTGGGTGTGGTGGCACATGCCTGTAGTCCCAGATACTTGGGAGGCTGAGGTGGGAGGATCGCATGAGCCAAGGAATTCCAAGTTATTGTGAGCTGCAGTCCAGCCTGGATGACAGAGTGAGACCCTCTGTCTCTTATTTAAAAAAAAAAAAAAAGCAGGAATTGTGCCTAATCTCTTGATAAGGGGCATTGTTTAGCCGGGGGATCTTATCCTTAAGAGCAGAGCTTGCAGAGGAATTTGTAATCCAGCCCTTCTGATTTTACCAGATGCCAAGGCAGCACGTGACACTAGCCTTAATTTTAGATATGACGCCAGGCGTGGTGGCTCATGCCTGTAATCCCAGCACTTTGGGAGGCCGAGACTGGCAGATCACAAGGTCAGGAATTCAAGACCAGCCTAGCCAATATGGTGAAACCCCGTCTCTACTAAAAATACAAAAATTAGCCGGGCATGGTAGCAGGTGCCTGTAGTCCCAGCTACTCGGGAGGCTGAGGCAGGAGAATAGCTTGAACCTGGGAGGCAGAGGTTGCAGTGAGCCAAGATTGTGCCACTGCACTCCGGACTGGGTGACAAAGTGAGACTCTGCCTCGAAAAAAAAAAATTAGATCTTACACCACAGAGTGTGTGCTTTTTAAAATCACGCTTTGTTTCTTTTTTTTTTTCCTAGCTGAAGAATGTGATGCAATTACTTTGAACTGCCCACCCAATTCAGATATGCAAAATCAGGTAAGAATAGTTTCAGCTATATTTTACCCTTACGTACATGATAACCCACCTAAAATTTTTTGAGAATTATAAAGCTTTACAAATAAGAAAAAATAGGATTTCTAGGTCTTAAACAGGGCTTGCAAATGGTCTCTAAGCACCCCAATAAGGTAGCATATCTTTAGACCTTTTTTACTTCTAATAAATATCGCTGCTTTCATTCATTCTTTGAAATATTTATCTACATGCCAACAACAGAAAGTCAACGCTGGTGAGTTGGAAAGGAGAGTTGCTTTCTTTCTAATGCAGTTGGTACTTTGTGATGTGCAAATTCTTTAAGACACAACATAACTAGATAATCTAATATAACACTTTGGTAATGCTTTATAAAACTTTAATTTTTTTAGATATCTGATGTCAAACTTTAACATACTATTTATATTGTCTTTTTCCAAAAAGGAAATAAGTTGTGTTATGATTATAAAAGAATGTTCTTTTTTTATTTTTAATTTTTTTTTGAGACAGGGTCTCTACTGTTGTCCAGGCTGGAGTCTAGTGTGATCTCGGCTCACTGTAACCTCTACCTCCCGGGTTCAAGAGAGTCTCGTGCCTCAGCCTTCTGAGTAGCTGAGATTACAGGTGTGCGCCACCATGCCCAGCTAATTTTTTTTTTTCTGGTATTTTTAGCAGAGATGGGGTTTTTACCTGTTGGCCAGGCTAGTCTCGAACTCTTGGCCTCAAGTGATCTGCCCACCTAGGCCTCCCAAAATGCTGGTAATTACAGGCATGAAGCACCGTGCCTGGACAGAATGTTCATTATTTTAAAGTTCAGATTGTGCAAAAAAGTACAAACAAAAAATTGAGAATTGCCTGTCATTCCAGTGTTCCACCTTTTGATGTACATCCTTCTGGGGACTTCCTTGATCAATTACTTCTTCTTTTTTTTTTTTTTTTTTTTTGAGACTGAGTTTTTGCTCTTGTTGCCCAGGCTGGAGTGCAAAGAAAGGTATGATCTTGACTCACCACAACCTCCGCCTCCTGGGTTCAAGCAATTCTCCTGCCTCAGCCTCCCAAGTAGCTGGGATTACAGGCGTGCACCACCACACTCAGCTAATTTTCTATTTTTAGTAGAGACAGGGCTTCTCCATGTTGGTCAGGCTAGTCTTGAACTCACAACCTCAGGTGATCCACCCACCTCAGCCTCCCAAAGTGCCAGGATTACAGGTGTGAGCCACCGTGCCTGGCCAGTCAGTTACTCCTTGTACTGTCCAAGTCACCTCTGTTCTCTATCAAAGCTCATTGGCAGAGATGCTTAAGTATATGCAGAGCATTAAATATCTCAAAGGCGTGTCTTACCTCAACATAGGCTGATTCAATTCTGCTCCTTCTATATATAACATCAAGTTAATTTTTAACAAGTTGTGCTTAGTCTTGCTTTAAAAGTATCAGTCTGTATTAAAGGCTTTAATAGTAACATTTTTGGGTAGTCAAGTCACCTCTGTAATAAAGAGAAGTTACACAATAGTTGAAAAATAAGCAATTTAAACCAAAACAAACAACTCTCTTGAAAATGGTCAATGGAGCTACTTTTAACTTTGTTTTGGGTAGTCTTCAACCACTGTGACTATCAGACTTCACTGTTTACTCCTGATACTCAACACTTTCCTTGAGATTACAATCTAACAATGGGCTTCTGTACTTACTGAATTTAAACTAGTTTAGTAAATTGAAAATATAAATTTGTCCTTCTCGTAATCCTAATTTTTAAACAAAGTTTTCCTCCTCAAATTTTTTGGTAACATGTAGACTTCTTTAAAGATAAAAGAATGCTACATTTTTTATGTAGTTTTCTTTTAGAGATTTTCTAAAACCATTTAAGATGAGGTACAGAATATGTTAGCACACTGTTGAGTATTTTTCCTGATCGTGTTATAATTTTGGCTATATCAAGTAAATACTATGCTAAAAGGTGAAACTGTATTTATCAACTGAAAAAACAGGGGGAAAGACCTCTTTGAGATTTTTAAAGTTCTATTTTAAAACAAAGTGTCTTATTTTCCTATAAAAAGTAGTCCTGTAAGCTGGCTGTTTCCGTTGACTATTTCTTTGTATAATCTATAGGATTTGTTTTAACTGCTAGATACTCAGAAAGATTCTTTGAAATGAACTTGGCAGTTAGAACAAAGAAAATTCACCGAGGAGAAACGTTTAAAAGAAGAAAACAACCCACACTCCATTCTATAGTTCAGACATTAAAAGCAAACTGGAGGCCGGGCGCAGTGGCTCACACCTGTAATCCCAGCGCTTTGGGAGGCCGAGGTGGGTGGATCACAACAAGGTCAGGAGTTCAAGACCAGCCTGGCCAAGATGGTGAAATCCCATTTCTGCTAAAATTACAATAATGAGTCGGACATGATGACAGGCACCTGTAATCCCAACTTCTCGGGAGGCTGAGGCAGGACAATCGCTTGAACCCAGGTAGCGGAGACTACAGTGAGCCGAGAACGTACCACTAAACTCCAGCCTGGGCAACACAGTGAGACTCTGTCTCTAAATGAATGAATTAATTAATTAAAATAAAACAAAAGCAAGCTGGAACTATGTTCTTTAGAATAATTACTATCTACCTTTTTAGTGATTTTTATAATTTAAGAACTAAAATCTACTTCTACGAAGGCTTAATTTTAGCTTCCTTTTTAAATGATGCAGAAGAAAAACATTATAGTGTCCGAGTGTCAAAAACTAAAGTCTAAGCCAGGCGTGGTGGTACATGCCTGTAGTCCCAGCTACTCAGGAGGCTGAGCTGGGAGGATCGCATGAGAACTGGAGTTTGAGGCTAGTCTGGCAACATAGCAAGACCTGTCTCTTAAACAAAACAAAACATTACAAAACATTAAAGTCTGACATCTGAGGTAGAATTTCAGAAAGAACCCTTTCCTTTTAGTTATTTAAAATCAATACCCCATCTACTAGAACTGTTCAACTTCTACAACTTATTACAACTGGTATTTATTGAGCATATACTCTGAGACCATACTCTTGGACATAAAAAATACAGGAGGGGGAGGTGGAAGATAGGACCCCAGGCTAACCTTATGGATGTGTTGGAGAAGCAGTGCACACACAGTTTGATTCTAGAATGTGCGTAAGGCTCAGATGTGTAAACAACTTCCATGATACTTTATGTTAAGGAAAACATTTCCTAGGACCTTTATCAATCAATAAAGTTTTAATTACTTTAACTACATGCACAAACACATGGCAAATGAAAGTAAAGCAAAAATTTGTTCTAGCCGGGCACAGTGGCTCACACCTGTAATCCCAGCATTTTGGGAGGCCAAGGTGAGCAGGTCGCTTGAGCCCAGGAGTTTGAGACCAGCCTGGGCAATATGATGAAACTTCAACTCTACAAAAAATATAAAAAGTAACCCCACCTGTGGTCCCAGCTACTATGGAGGCTGAGGTGAGAGGATCGCTTAAGCCTGGGAAGCAGAGTTTGCAGCAGGGAGCAGAGATGGTGCCGCTGCACCCCAGCCTAGGATAAAGCCAGACCCTATCACCAAAAAAAAAAAGTTCCAATTCGTAGCCAAGAATCCATGCCAAGAGGAGCCTAAGGTAATAAAATAAAAATAAGAAAAATAATAAGTATTAGGATCCTAAGTTGAAGTTAGAGATTTTGAAAAGAATGACATTGTCCTCTATGTTGTTTATTTGGGTTACAAAACAAGTTTTTTTAAGTTTTAGAAACTACATTAAGAAACTACAGGCCAGCTTGGTGGCTCATGCCTATAATCCCAGCACTTTGGGAGGCGGAAGTGGGTGGATCACCTGAGGTCAGTTCAAGATCAGCCTGGCCAACATGGTGAAACCCCAACTCTACTAAATATGCAAAAATTAGCTGGGCGTGGTAGTGGGTGCCTGTAATCCCACCTACTTGGGAGGCTGAGGCACGAGAATTGCTTAA
This sequence comes from Ateles fusciceps, assembly GCA_036589455.1. Lineage (NCBI taxonomy): Eukaryota > Metazoa > Chordata > Mammalia > Primates > Atelidae > Ateles > Ateles fusciceps. The sequence continues at coordinate 6,778,243 of JAZHEH010002229.1, forward strand.
ACCCAGGAAAGGAAGGTTGCAGTGAGCGGAGATCATACTCAGCTTAAGCCTGGGAGGTTGAGGCTGCAGTGAGCTGTGATTGTGCTACTGCACTCCAGCATGGGTGACAGAGCCAGACAGGAAGGAAGGAAAGGGAGGGGAGGGGAGGGGAGGGGAGGGGAGGGGGAGGGGAGGGGACTTACCCTTTTTGTTTTTGAGACAGAGTCTTGCTGTGTCACCCAGGGTGGAGTGCAATAGCTCAATCTTGGCTCACTGCAACCTCCGTCTCCCAGGTTCAAGCGATTCTCCTGCCTCAGCCTCCCAAGTAGCTGTGATTACAGGCACCTGCCGCCAGGCCTGGCTAAATTTTGTATTTTTAGTAGAGATGTTTCACTATGTTGGTCAGGTTGGTCTCGAACTCCTGTCCTCAGGTGATTCACCCACCTCGGCCTCCCAAAATGCTGGAATTACAGGCATGAACCACCATGCCCAGCCTAACTCATACAGTTTTCAAAATGACCCTATGCAGTATGTACCATTATTAGGCCCACTCTACACATGAAGATCCAGAGAGGTTACATAACTTGTTTAAGGTCACACAGTACTGTGCCTTTTCTGTGTTTAGATACGTTTAGATACAGAAATACTTACCATTGTGTTATAGTTATCTATAGTATTCAAGTCAGTAACACGCTGCACAGGCTTTCCCACAGCCTGGTGTGCGGTGGGCTACACCATCGAAGTTTGTGTAAGTGCACGCTATGATGTTCACGCAAACAAAATCACCTAAGGACACACTTCCCAGAACATATCCCCATTGTTAAGTCACACATGACTGTAATGATTTCTTTGATATCTAACAAGTCTCTCAAAAATTTAAGTTCTGCATTATGTTATAGAGAATAAATGGAAACCCTCTTAGTTAATGATTGATGTAAAGTAGCCACCCAATAAACAGTGACTCGTTTTATATCTTGTTTCCTCATCAGAGAAACAGAAGTCTATTTCCAAGGATGCAGAGTTTGTCTCTTAAGTGGGACTGACCCCCGTGTCTGACTCTTCACACACCACCTGCACCTTCCTTTTAGAGGGCTGGATTCCCCACTCCTCCTAGCTCCCATGCACACCCTGTCATTCAGAGACCAGGGCCCCATCTATCGTGCCTTATTTCCTAGGCTTGGTGCCATGCAGCACCAGAGCAGGGAGATGACTCGGCATTGCTAAGCTTGACAATTTAGAAAGTGAGCCTGGGGCCCAGGTGCCCAGTTTGACAACTTGGCATCTGAAAGCCGAAGGGAACCTTAGAAGTAATGCTGCTCAGCCTCCTTGCTTTACAGATGAGGGAACCTAGGACAGCTGATGAGTGGCAGAGTTGGCCCCAGGGCCTGGTCCAGCAGCACCTTGCCATGTGCCCAGCATGTGTGAGTTGGTAGCTGTTGGTAACACTGGCTGCTGGGCCTCTTGCCTTGCCTAAATCTAGGGAGATTTAGATTTTTCCACAGTTCTAAATGACACCCATCTGGTAGAAGAGTGCAGATAAAAGCTACTGGAACAAAACAGGGCGATGGAAAGGTTGCTCCTTTCCTTAAACTGGATGGAGAGGCAGTGGGCAGATCCCATCCAACAGCCTCATTGGCTTAGCAGAGCAAACAGCCCAGCAGACTGTCTGCAGACCCTAAGTAATTACATAGAGTGTAATAACAGGGAATGGACCTGACCAGCACTTGCTGGAGATGATATCTGGTGTGAGTCAGCCCGGCAGGCCCCTGCCTGCTTCTCTTGATATGCAGGAATCCTTTCAAGCTCCAACAAGATCTGTTTAATAGACTGGAGAGTCCTTAAGTTCCTTCCTCTAAGGGAAGAGCAGATTGTTCTGGTTTGCTTGGTAATTCCTTACTTCATCCCTGATGGGGATTTTATAGAATGAGGAACCAGGACTATTAAATGAAACTAATAAACTGCCTAGAGCACATACTTGGTATTTTTAACACTGATGAGAGGGACTCACTTCAGCCTTGCAGCGATTGCCTTCCAGTCCAAACCAATGGCATGTTCTCAAAACAGGCGGTGAAAGGGTTCCTGTTACAGAGCTGTCTGGACATTTAAAGATGGGAGAGGAAACCTCAAGGGGTCAGTTGCACTGGAATAGACATTGCCTATTCTTTTCTTTAGAGTCTCGCTCTGTCACCCAGGCTGGAGTGCAGTGGCATGATCTCCGCTCACTGCCACCTCTGTCTCCTTGGTTCAAGCGAGAAGTCACTTGTTCTCTGTTGATCTCTCTTGGCCTCACACTCCTCCCTCTCCCTGTTTCCTCTGTTCTTCATTTACCTACCTTCCCAGCAGTCTGTAGAGGTGGCCGCTCACTCACCTCTAGTAAGGTGATTGAGGGGCCTGTGTTAGAATAACTCACTGACCGCTAGAAAGTTAAAAATAACTGAGTAACACCAGGAGAACTTGGCTGGGTCTTTAAAAGCCGTAGAACTTCTCTTTCTGTCTTTAGATACCTGTAGACAATTTTGCCCAAAACAGATAGTGATCGGATTCTATCTCCCATTGGTATTTACCTCCCTCGGGGTGTGCCATCTCACTTTCTCGAGAGTGAACTTCTTCGTCCCAGACTGTGACCTTGCCATGACCTTCCTCCCGCGCGTGCCTGTGCCACCCCGGGAATGGCCGCACGTGGGATCATGTCACCTCGGGGAACAAGACCCTCCACCTGCGACTCTGAAGTTCCCTCTCTGACTCCGCCTTCCTGTTTCTTTCTTCCCCTCCCCCTCACTCCCTCTGCACGTGTGTTTCACTGTCACACTCCCACTCATCCCCGTACAGCCAGTGGAGAGATGCCGATGTAGATCTTGACCTTGAACCCCAGCCCTGCAGCCCTCCTCTGACCTCACGGACCCAGCCCGATGCCCTGGTCAAGTATTTTGGCGATGCTTTCGGTGATTTTTTTATGGAACCTGCCTTTCCAACTCCTAGGCTTAGGTGAACCAGGACCACCTGCATGCTATGTGTTTGATTGCTGGGGGGGAAAAAATGACATGTAAACTGCTGTTCTCCTTTTTCCCACTGCCAATTCATGCCACCCAACCTCAGCCATCATTTCAAGGCCTTGAGTACTTTTTTCTGTAGTGAAGCCTCCCCAAAATGATATTTTTTAAAAAAGAAAAACCATAGTACTCTGATTTGATGTGGTCTGTTAATGCCTATGGGCTTTGACTTATTTCTACTTTTAGACCCAGACAAACTAAAATATTTGTGGTAAAACATATTCAAGCTTACCGGGCATGGGAGCTCACACCTGTAGTCCCAGCACTTTGGGAGGCTGAGGCAGCCAGATCGCTTGAGCCTGGGAGTTCGAGACCAGCCTGAGCAACATGGTGAAACACCATCTCTACAAAAATACAAAAAACAGCTGGGCATTGTGGTTCATGCCTGAAGTCGAAGCCGCTTGGGAGACTTAGGTGGCAGGATGGCTTGAGCTCTGGAGGTGGAGGTCATAGTGACCTGAGATCGTGCCACTGAACTCCATTCAGCCTGGGCAACATAGCCAGACTCTTTCGCTCTCAAAAACAAAAACAAAAACAAAAATTCAGGCCAACAGGCAAACATGCCTGCTTTTTAGCACTTAGTAGTTATTTCCCCAAGACGAGTGGGAGAGAAGTTTGTTAATAATTAAACTGGACAGTTCTTCACCAGCTCTAATTGTTTGACTCAATTGCTTCTCTTCTTATTACCATGCAGTGCTCTACTGACTGCAATGCCTTTGAACTTGACAAGCAGGTTAGAATTTCACTTAGACATTCGGATGGTATGAGTGTCAGGGTGCAGCTCTCCACACAGTTGAAAGTGTAAATTGATACAACTTTATAGAAAATTATTTGGCAGTACCTATTCACACTTCTATCTAGCAATCTCACTTTAAAGGACTTGATCCTACAGAACTTATAACATGGTGCAAGATACCAAGATACCCAGTGTGGCATTCAACATAGAGAAGAGCTGCAGATAGGCCCATTCCTGTTGGCAGGAACTGGTTGAATAAATTATGGTTCATTGATGCCGTGGGATATTATTAAACCATTAAAAGAAGAGAGAGCCTGGCCTTAAAAATATATATCGGATATATTGTTAAACAGATAAAGCAAGTTGAAGATCAGTATGATTTGGGGCTAAAAAATATTTCAATATAGGTGTGAACATGGTTATGACTAAGGAATCAGGAGGGAAGTGCCTAGATTGTAACCAGTAATGTGTGGGGAGTGAGATGGGATTGAGAGATGTGATAATAGATTGAAAGAAAAAGATTTTCTTTTTTATTTTTTAAGAAAACAGCATGGTTTTGAGTAATTTTTACTTTTGTATGTGTTTGCTATTTTTTCAAATCAAAGAAAAAATAATATAATAAATCATCCCAAACTTTAGATGGTGTTTAGACTCAGTGAACTTTTCATATATTGAGAGATGAAGACAAATGGTCTTTCTGTGTGGAAAGCTAGTACATAATTGTGCACCGAGGAAAATTATAGACTGACCCAGGGAGTCTGTGGATGCATTTCTTCAGCATTCAGCCTTCCCTTTGCCTGTGTTCTAGCATTACCTCTGTCCTACAGCCTGGGATTTGTGAATGAAATAGATAGGTGCAAAAACTCCCTGCCTCTCTGTGATATCCATAGCCCCGTGGTCTACTTGTATTTGCATGTACAAACCTTAATCTCCTGTAAAAACTCTGTGATATTTCTGAACAATAATCAACTCTACATCCTACACAAAGGGAAAACCCCTTTATCTTTCATCTTTGAAACCATAGCAAAGGTATGAAATTACACCTGAGCATGCCCGGCCTCAAAGTCCCAGAACGGTTATATCTTTGACCCCCACTTCAACTCCAAAAGTAGCAGATCTTCTTTGTAATTGGAAAGAAAACTCATTGCAGAGAAGAAAGACCTACAGGTTTGCTCTCATCCGAGCAGAACACTATAGCATTTATTTTACATTTTCACTCTTCCTCATTTAGCTCTTTTTTTTTTTGAGATGGAGTTTCACTCCTGTCACCCAGGCTGGAGTGCAATGGTGCGATCTCGGCTCACTGCAACCTCCATCTCCTGGGTTCAAGGAATTCTCCTGCCTCAGCCTCCCAAGTAGCTGGGATTACAGGCACCTGCCACCACACCTGGCTAATTTTGTATTTTTAGTAGGTTTCACCATGTTGTTCAGGCTGGTCTCGAACTCCTGACCTTAAGTGATCCTCTCGCCTCAAACTTCCAAAGTGCTAGGATTACAGGCGTGAGCCACTGTGCCCGGCCTTAGCTCTTTTATCCTTAATGAAATGCCCCTCATTCCCTGAGGTCTCACTTGAATTCTTTCCCTCTCTCTGCTGCCTTCCTCTTCTGTCTGTGCTTTGTAACACACGTTTCCTTGCGACGTCGATATTTATACATATGTCTTTGCTCCACTACTGGATTATAATCTCGAAGCAACAGATTTTTGTCTCTATATTCTAGAGCCTAGAATTGTTTCTTACACTGGGTAGTAAGTACTCAATAAATGTATTCTGAATCACTTTGGGAGGCTAAGGCAGGAGGATCACCTAAGGTCAGGAGTTTGAGACCAACCTGACCAACATGGTGAAACCTACTAAAAATACAAAATTAGCCAGGCGTGGTGGCAGGCACCTGTAATCCCAGCTACTTGGGAGGCTGAGGCAGGAGTATCAAATACATTTCTTCTTTTTCTTTTTTTTTTTTTTTTTTTTGAGACAGGGTCTCACTCTGTCACCCAGGCTGGAGTGTAGTAACATGATCTTGGCTCACTACAGCCTCAACCTCCTGGGCTCAAGCAATCCCTCCACCTCAGCCTCCCAAGTAGCTAGGACTACAGGCGCTCACCATAGCACCTCATTTTTGTTTATATTTTGTAAAGATTGGGGGGGGGGGGGATCTCACTACATTGCCCAGGCTGGTCTCGAACTCCTGGACTCAAACAATCCACCCACCTTGGCCTTCCAAACTATTGAGACTGCAGGAATGAGCCACCATCCCCTGGCCAAATACATTTCTAAAAGCCAGTTTCTGGAGTATGCTATCAAATAAATAGATACATGTCCACATTTTTATATGGACTTATGCTGTAAGAAAAAGTAAAAATAAGTGCAAAGTTATAATAGTAATTATTTTGCAGGAGAAGAACCGAATATAAACAGGCATTTTAGAAAAACCCAACAGGAGATTCACAGTCTGGTACTAATGTTTAGACAGGGACCATCAGAAAATGTGTTCCAAAGAGTTACACAGATACCAGCTTTGTCTTGGGAATTCTTACCCCTGAAAATTGCTTGAGTTTCGCTGACTGTGTGACATGAGAAAGTTTTGGTTTTTGCTTTTTTCTGAGACACAGGCTTGCTCTGTTGCCCAAGCTGGAGTGCACTGGCACGATCTCAGCTCACTGCAACCTCCACTGCCCGGTTCAAGCAATTCTCCTGCCTCAGCCTCCGGAGTAGCTGGGATTACAGGCGCCCACCACCATGCCTGGCTAATTTTTGTATTTTTAGTAGAGACAAGGTTTCACCATGTTGACCAACCTAGTCTTAAACTTATGACCTCAGGGGATCCACCTGCCTCGGCCTCCCAAAGTGCTGGGATTACAGGCGCATTTCTTCCATCTCTCCTGTTTCATAAATGTTATTCACATGGCACTTCTCTGATATCCTTGGAAGTGTTTGTATCGTGTCATTCTGGCACATGGCTCTACAGAGCATGTGCAGCATGCCAGCTTCTCTACTGCCCACATCATTTGAGAGAGTACATTTTTACAATGTTTTATTGTGGTAAAATATTCATGACATAAAAGTTACCGTTTTAACCTTTTTTAACTCTGTCACCCAGCTGGAGTGCAGTGACGCGATTTCGCCTCACTGCAACCTCTTCCTCCCGCATTCAGGTGATTCTCCTGCCTCAGTCTCCCAAATAGCTGGGATTACAGGTGCCCACCACCACACCTGGCCGATTTTGTATTTTTAGTAGAGATGGGGTTTCACCATGTTGGCCAGGCTGCTCTCGAACTCCCAACCTCAGGTGATCCGCCCACCTCAGCCTTCCAAGTGCTGGGATTATAGGTGTGAGTCACCGCGCCTGGCCCATTTTAACCATTTTTTAGGTGCCCAGCTCACGCCCGCCTCAGCCTTCCAAAGTACTGGGATTACAGGCATGAGCCACCATGCCTGGCCATTTGCTACAATGGCATTAAGTGTATTCACAGTGTTGTGCAACCATCACCACCATCCGGCTCCAAAATGCTTTTGTCTTTCCAAACGGAAATTCTGTACCCATTGAACAACAACCACCCCCATTCCCCATTTCTGCCTCTTACCCCTTACATGGAGGTTGGGCCAATGGATTTCTCGCCTCCCTCCACGACTTCTCCACATTCAGCCCCTTTCTTCTCCCTCTTGTCCCGTCAGGAAAGAAATGGTGTCTTTTCATGTTCAAGGTCCATCCCTTGCTCCTTGAATACACTCCAGGCCCAGTGGAACTGGCATTCTGTGGGGTGCATGGACAGGGCTCCTAGGGGAACGGCCAGGGCACAGAACTCAGACTGGGCGTTTGGAGAAGGTGTCCCAGAGGAAGTGATGCCTAAGCTGAGGCCTTACAGATAAGAGAAATTAAGCAGATGAAAAAGCTGGGGGACGGTGGCATTTCAGGCCGACAGAAACAAACGCGTGTTCTTTGTTATCTCCATGGTTTTGCTGCCTACCTGGTATCAACCGGCCACCGCTCCGCTACATCTGCTTTCAGAGTCACTTCTGGTCTCCTCCTCACCAGATCTTGCCTTCACTTGGTGCTCAGAGCCCATCACCTTTCTGCAAGTGTTTTTTGTTTTGTTTTTTGGATTTTTGTTTTTTTTTTTTTTTGAGATGGAGTCTCACTCTGTCACCTGGGCTGGAGCGCAGTGGCTCAGTGACAGTTCACTGCAACTTGAATTCCTGGGCTCAAGATCCTCCTGCCACACCTTCCCAAAGTGCTGACATTACAGCACAAGCCACCATGCCTGGCCCTTGCTGCAACTTTTTTTTTTTTTTTTTTTTTTGGATACAGTCTCACTCTGTTGCCCAGGCTGGAGTACAGTGGTGCAATCTTGACTCACTGCAACCTCCACATCCTAGGTTCAAGTGATTCTCCTGCCTCAGCCTCCCAAATAGCTGGGATCACAGGCACTCACTACCATGCCCAGCTAATTTTTGTATTTTTAGTAGAGATGGGGTTTCACCATGTTGATCAGGCTGGACTCGAACTCCTGACCTCATGATCCGCCCACCTCGGCCTCCCAAAGTGCTGGGATTACAGGCATGAGCCACCATGCCTGGCCATTTGCTACAACTTCTGATTCTGCTGCCCTGCTTTTCTTCCCCTCCCTGACCTCCCTTCCCTGCTGTCCTTTCATTCCTTCCTCTGCCACCAAAGTGTCCTTCTCAGGTCCTTCTTGAGGTTGTGACCTCACTGCTGTCTCTTCCCTCCCAGTCACTTCTTTCATAATCACTTTGACATCCTCACTTTTATCTCCTGCCCTGGCCTCTCCCAGGGACCAGGACCATGCTTTCAGCTCCCATGGGCATCTCAAGCTTGTGTGTGTGAGCCTGCCTTTGCTGTCATCTCCATCACCTCTTCACGGCTTACTCTGCATCTCCATTCACGTCTTCCCCCAGTGATCACATCTCTACAGCGGCTCTCGCTTCATCCCCCTCCTCTCCTGGAGGAGTGGGGCGGAGTCTTATTAATCCTTGCTCATGTCGTTCTCCCTGCTTCTCTGCCGTCGTCTACACTGTCTCGTTCCCCCATGCGTCCTACAATGTAGCCAGGCGGGTATTTCCTGCGCTGGTCTCAGACATCTCTGAGGATGTGCTGCTTCAGATGAGAGCTCCTCAGTGACTCTCTGTTCCCTGAAATGATGTCCCGCTCCTTGGACAGGCCTCAGTCTCTTCACCCCAAACAAACAAAGTCTCAGCTCCTTTTTGTTTTGTTTGTTTTTCTTAGCTTCCAGCCAGATTTCTGAGTCCTCTCCCTCTTGCCCCTCTCGTTGCCTTTGCTTAAGACTAAATGCCCCTTCCTCCCAGGTCCCCACTGCTCGGATTTCAGCAGGGTCCATCTCAAACATGCCTGTCTCCAAGAAATTGCCTCTGATTTTTTTCATCAGAAGACACCATTCCTCTCTGACTTCATCTGCACCCCCCTCTTGGAATTCACTATCTTGTGTCTTGGATTTTAGTTGTTTAAGTGGTTTCTATTTCCCCAGCATATCTTGAGGTCAAGGCTTAAGGTACTTTTGTCTTTGTCTATACATTGCAGTATGGGGGCTTTTACATATTAGCTGCTCAATAAATAGGTGTTGAATAAAGGCATGCGTATGCTTTCAGTAAGACTATAAAACCTACAAAAATCAGTCTTTTCCTTTTTCATTCTTAGAAAACAACCCTACAAAGTAGCACAAGTCAGAGCCAAGAACAAAGATCATGCGTCTTAATCTAAATTCTGTCTTTATCAGCTTTCACTAGTAATTTGTATTCCCTGTCTGCATCACGGGGATGATTGTGGCCAGACATTGACCTTGGTAAAATTCTCTCCGGATTATGAGAAATCAAGTCAAATATGCCAAGTAACATAGTTTCTACTTATAGTCACGTTCATGTTTTAGCAGGAACCTCAAATACCACAAAATCTGTCAAGTTCTAACATTCGTATTTCTCGACAGTACCTGAAGTTCCTGTTTCTGTTTCCTCAGCCCAAGTTTCCAATTCAGTGAGCAGAACGACTGTGTTGATAAAAGAGCCCACATACCTGCCTGACCCTGAAGGAGTGCGGCTGATTCGAAAAGGCAGGTCTCCACATGACCTGCGGAGTAATGACTAGGGTCCCTAACATCGTGGGCTTCTGGGTTCAACCTTGAGCAAAACAAAATGTTGCATAGAGAGAGATTTACATCCATTCCGAGACTCGCGTAATTCTCTCTTTCTGTCTCTTCATCTGTTTCTCTGTTTCTCTCTCACTCTCTCTGACACACACACACACACACACACACACACACACACAAAGTGTAAGACTGTCTATACGTTGCAGTTTCCCACACTCTTAACTGAGTAAGGCAAAGGTGAGAAGAGAGTATGGCTTCAACTAAATGAAAGTAAATGAAAATAAATTGTATGAATTATGGCAAGCAGGTTGGTTTTCAGTTCCAGTAAAGATAAGAAACATTTAGATTACTTAGGAGAAAAGTCTAGCTGGTAAGACACGGGAATGCGCCTGTGTGCAAATAAAAAAAAAAATCTAGGCTTGCGGTTAGGTGAAGGTGAAGGTATGTACACTGCTAAGACATGGGGGATGGATGAGCTTAGGATGAGGAGAAAGGCTTCTCTTAGAAGATTTAGAGATTGTTTAAAATGCTTAAAACACATTGACACCATGGAGTTAGCACATCTTTTCAGGTGAAACTTGAAACCCAAGAAATAGAGATACCTCAGAGCTGAGCTAATTCCACAGCCACCTCAGTACACAAATGGGGGAATCTGAGACCAGCATTGGCACCGTGCCTGAGGTTCTACAACCCAGGGCTTTTGACTCGATTCTTCAGTAATGTGGATGGAGGGGGTGACATTAGCTGATGAGAAAGATTTTGGTTGTAGAAAGATGGGGTTAACATAAGTGAAGGTATACTGGGCCTGGTCTCCACTGCTGACTTCATGGGAAGCTCGCACACACACGCCCCCTCAGAGTAAACCCCTCACATCCCTGTAGCATGGCCCTGATTGTAAAAACAGAGCCCAGTCAGAAGGGCAGAAACACGATGCCTCTCAAGAGATTTGGACACTACTTTTTCTTAGTTTGTTTTAGCTGCTTTGCAATATGTACTGAAATAAATAGAAAAGGGAAAGAATTGTAACCTAGGCTGACAGACAACAAGCCCAACAAAAAGCAGATAAGAAATAAGGAAGATAACCCATAATGTAAAATAAAAAGAGCGCATTGTTGCATGCACTGATACCCTTTTTTTTTTCCTTCGAGAATTTGCTCTTCCAGGTTGAAGTACAGTGGCTCAATCATAGCTCACCGCAGCCTCCAACTCCTGGGGCACAAGCGATCCTCCCATCTCAGCCACCCAAGTAGTTGGGGGCTGCAGGCACCATAATTTTTGAAAATAGGGGCACTAGTGTATTCAGCAAATTTGAGTGTCTACTGTGCATCAAGCACTGTTCTGGGTACTGGGACAGCACAGGGAGCAAAAAACAAAAGCCCCTGTGCTCAGGTGCTCAGATTCTAGAGGAGATGCTGGGCTCGCCTCCTACAGAAATACCATTCGCAAACTCCAGTGCCTCCACCCACCCCAGCCCCCGGGTTCTGGTGGAAATTTAACTAAGTTGGAAAATGGATAATATCTCCATTCACATGTGGATATGATTTTAATGAAGGTTGCTTTTTGGTTTTTAGGGAGAAAGAAAATGGCTTTCCAGATAGCACTGCAGATCCCCTGCCAGGTAAATGACTGATTCTAAAGCTATCTGGGCTGATAGCTAGTGTGGCTAGATTAAAGATAATTTGAGGCCGGCGTGGTGGCTCACACCTGTAATTCCAGCACTTTGGGAGGCCAAGGTGGGTGGATTATCTGAGGTCAGGAGTTCAAGACCAGCTTGGCCAACGTGGTGAAATCCTGTCTCTACTAAAAATACAAAAATTAGCCATGCATGCTGGTGCGCGTCTATAATCCCAGCTACTAATGAGGCTGAGGCAGGAGAATCACTTGAACCTGGAAGGCGGAGGTTGCAGTGAGCCAAGATTGCGCCACTGCACTCCAGCCTGGGCAACAGGGTGAGACTCCATCTCAAAAAAATAAAATAATAAACATAATTTGAGACTATGCTTATCATTAACTTTTAAAATCTGTTCTGCAGAACAGAGCAACTTTCTACCCATGGTGAACTACAGGGAAAGTTGTATCTTACAAAACTTCACAAAAGCCTTCAAAGAGTATTTTCTCAGTGCTAACTTTCCTTTGCATGTACAGCAGGGTTCTGAATGGGGCAGGTTTAGGATCAGGCCAGTCAGGACTGAGCAGATTATCCTTCCCTCTGAGTTCCTTTTTTTTTTTCTGAGATAGAGTCTCACTCTGTCACCCAGGCTGGAGTGCAGTGGCGTGATCTCAGCTCACTGCAACCTCCACCTCCCAGATTCAAGCAATTATCCTGCCTCAGCCTCCTGAGTAGCTGGAATTACAGGCATGCGCCACTCACGCCCGGCTAATTTTTGCATTTTAGTAGAGACGGAGTTTCACCCTTTTGTCCAGGCTGGTCTTGAACTCCTGACCTCATGATCTGCCTGCCTTGGCCTCCCAAAGTGCTGGGATTACAGGGGTGAGCCACCGCACCCGGCCTTCTTCCCTCTGAGTTCTGAGAGCATTGGTGGAGAATGTGCTGTTTGTTGCTTGGTGGAAGGGACCAATAGCAGCTGGGTCATCTCTCTCCATGTGCATTCCGCACTTAGGTAGTCAAAGCAGCCCTCCTGACATTAGGTCAGGCGTTAGTCCCTGCTCCTTTTCTGCTTTTAGTGTGTTTAAGCAAGGAAACATTAAAGTTTATTTTTCCCCCCCTCCCCTTTTTTTAATCATAACACAGACTTTTTTGCAATGTTTAAATGTCTCATTAATCAATTAGAGAGGATAGGGAGTGAGGGAGTAAGCATTAAAATAATCTAGCAATGGCCAGGTATGGTGGCTCACACCTGTAATCCCACCACTTTGGGAGGCCAAGGTGGGCAGATCAGTTGAGGCCAGGAGTTCGAGACCAGCCTGGCCAAATGGCAAACTCCATCTCTACTAAAATTACAAAAATTAGCCCGGTGTGGTGACAGGCACCTGTCATCCAAGTTACTTGGGAGGCTGAGGAAGGAAAATCACGTGAACCTGGGAGGCAGAGGTTACAGTGAGCTGAGATCACGCCATTGCACTCCAGCCTGGGCGACAGAGCAAGACTCTGTCTCAAAAAAAAAATCTAGCAAAATAATAATAATAATAAAAAAACCCATACCTCACCAACATTTTCTACATCTTTTAAACCATACATTGACTGACTGGAGTCACCAGAGTTTTGTTTGTTTCTTTCTTAAGCAGGGTGGGGGACCCCTAGAGCCCTCAGGGGCAACTGTCATCAGCCCAGGTGACCAAGCTGAAAAACCAGAACAGGCAGTGCATACTCAACATTTTTCTCCTCAGAAACATGATGTCAGAAAATACACCAATACCAACATGTGGGCACCGGTTATCTCTGGAGGGTGCAGTTCCAGCTGATTTTTTTTTCATAGATTTTTTTTTTTTTTTTGAGATTGAGTTTCGCACTCTTGTTGCCCACACTGGAGTGCAATAAAACACCACTACGCAGGCTAATTTTTGTATTTTTAGTAGAGACGGGGTTTCACCATGTTGGTCAGGCTGGTCTCGAACTCCTGCCCCCCGGTGATCCAACTGCCTCGGCCTCCCAAAGCGCTGGGATTGCAGGCGTCTCCACTTCACTGTTGCCCAAGCTAGTTTCGAACTTCTAAGCTCAAGCCATCCTCCCACCTCAGCCTCCCAAAGGGCTGGGATTACAGGCATGAGCCACCACACCTGGTGAGTTTTAGTTTCTTTCCACTATCTTATATTTCTAAAATTTCTAACATGAGCTGGTATCAGAACTGCCCCTCCACATTTAATCTGTGTATACAAATGTATATATAACAAATCTGTGTATTTAATCTGGGTATACAAACGTACATGTAACAAATGATCACATGTTGGTAAGTATACCTTGCTGCATGGTGAAATAACCAAGGAAATTTCTAAAGGTTAACTGTGGCTGGTCTGGGTAGTGGGAGCATTAATTTTTTCCATATGCTCATCTGAATTTTCAGATTTGCTATGACAAGCACATGTTTATTTTCTAATTTTAAAAATATGTATTTAAACTCTTTAAAGGCTAACACCCACCCCACACATTCATGTGTCATGTTAGCTAAAACAGAAATGAATACAGAAATTTGTTTAGAAATATTTATAAACCCTTCAAGGACTCTTCTGAATGAAGGTCATTGTTAATTAGTAGATTAATTTTAATCAGGCTTCTTGTCATCTTCAAATATTTTTTACTTGTGTCAAAACGAACCACCAGAGTTTTGATTCTTTTAGACAGAGTTTCGCTCTTGTTGCCCAGGCTGGAGTGCAATGGCACGATCTCAGCTCACTGCAACCTCTGCCTCCTGGGTTCAATCGATTCTCCTGCCTCAGCCTCCCAAGTAGCTGAGATTACAGGCATGCGCCACCACACCCAGCTAATTTTGTATTTTTAGTAGAGACGGGATTTCACCATGTTAATCAGGCTGGTCTCAAACTCCTGACCTCAGGTATCCACCTGCCTTGTCCTCTCAAAGTGCTGGGATTACAGGCGTGAGCCACCGCGCCTGGCCTGAGTTTTAAAAAGAATAAACTTTCTCAACAAAGCAGGTAATATGATGGTGTGTTGGGAGCCCACCCCCTGAGTGCTGTCTGAGTTGATACCTTCAGCACCTCACATGGTACTTGGCACACAAGAACACTCAGGTATTTTGTTTTCCATAAACAAGTAGATGAGAGACATGACTTAATGGCTTTGCTCTTGAATGAACAACTGGCAAAAGCAGAGCTACATAGTCCATCTTCAAATGTGTGTAGCATCTTAAGGAAAATTTGTTTTATTCACAAACACTAATTTGGCACAGAGTGAGTACCAGGCACTCTTCTAAACACTTGACACATATGAGATGCTGAAGACAGCCCTGTGCGTAGGTCCTGTTCTTTTCTTCACCTTATAGATGTGGTGACTGAGGCCTGATCCTAAACCTGCCCCATTCAGAACCCTGCCGGCCCTTCACATGCAAAGGAAGATTAGCACAGAGAAATACTCTTTGAAGGCTTTTGTGAAGTTTTGTAAGATACAGCTTTCCCTGCAGTTCACCATGGGTAGAAAGTTGTTCTATTCTGCAGTACAGATTTTAAAAGTTAATGATAAACATAGTCTCAAATTATCTCTTTATTTTATTTTATTTTTTTGAGACGGAGTAAAATCCACCTTCACACCCCCAAAAGCCCATCTCTGGCTGCTGACATACCTTTCCCGAAAGCCTGCCACTTTCCATGGATGAAGCCCTGGGGCCTTAACTCACAGCCTACTTTGTATTTCATTCTCCTCATTGGAAAGCCTTTTCTGTCTGTGATCCAGTCTACAGCTGGTGAAAATAAGCCACGTGGGGGAGATGGAGGCACTGCCTTGGAAGGAGTCTGCAGAGGAGTGAGGGATGGCAGCTGACAATTTGGAATCAGGGAAAGAGGAAGAATACAATTTGCACTCTACTCTCACCAGGAAAGCAAAGCCGCCCTGGTGGAACCCTCCGTACAGATGCTAGCACCGCTTGGGGCAGAGCACAGGGAAAGAAAAGACATTCCTACTCTTGCCCTGGGTTAAAACAACAACAACAACCAATTATGTGTGGCTTATCCTCTTAAAGGAGACATGAAAGCACATTTTCAAAAGGAAAACATGTTGGGTGTTTAAGGAATAAGACTCCGTGTGTGTGTGTGTGTGTGTGTGTGTGTGTGTGTGTATTTAATTGCCCAAATTAGAATTCTGATCTCATTTGTCCATTGTACCCAATAAATCGAAGCATCATTTTTTTTTTTTTTTTTTTTTTGAGACGGAATCTCACTCTCTCATCCAGGCTGGAGTGCAGTGGCGCAATCTCGGCTCACTGCAACCTCCGCCTCCTAGGTTCAAGTGATTCTCCTGCCTCAGCCTCCCGAGTAGCTGGGATTACAGGTGCACACCGCCATGCCCGGCTAGGCATAACTGTTTTTTAGGGGTTTTCTTGAAACATGGTTTCCTCCGTCATTCAGGCTAGAGTGCAGTGGCGTGATCTCAGCTCACTGCAACTTCTACCTCCTGGGTTCAAGCGATTCTCCTGCCTCAGCCTCCCGAGTAGCTGGGATTATAGGGACACACCACCACGCCCAGCTAAGCATAACTATTTTTCAGTTTTTTTCTTTTTGGAGACGTGGTTTCCTCTGTCATCCAGGCAGGAGTGCAGTGGTGCAATCATGGCTTACTGCAGCCTTGAACTTCTGGCTCAAGTGATCGTCTTGCCTCAGTCTCCTGAGTAGCTGGGACTACAGGCGTGTGCCACCACACCTGGCTAATTTTTAAAATTTTCTGTAGAGACAGGTCTCACCAAAGGCATCACTCCTATGTTTATAAACTGAACAAATAATTGAAGAAAAACCCTGGCTCTGGTACTCCCTTCTAGTGGCAGTGATACAACACTTTTGCACCTGATGCCAGCTTTTCAAGGATGACTTTCTGGTGACCTTGCATAATTCAGCACTTGCCTAATCTAACTTTCCCATAGAAATGAATGTAAAATAGGATTTCATATTTTTCAAATTAGGTCCATGAAGTAACATGGTTAATATGTCTGTGTCTCATCATTTCAAAACCACATGATTCAAATTCACATAAAATTCTATGCTGAGATTTAACCTGGGTCCTTTTTTTTTTTTTTGAGACAGAGTTTTGCTGTTGTTGCCCAGGTTGGAGTGCAGTGGTGAGATCTTGCCTCACTGCAACCTCTGCCTTCTGGGTTCAAACAATTCTCCTGCCTCAGCCCCCCAAGTAGCTGGGATTACAGGCACCCGCCACCACGCTGGCTAATTTTTGTATTTTTAGTAGAGATGAGTTTTGCCATGTTGGCCAGGCTGGTCTCAAACTCCTGACCTCAGGTGATCCACCCACCTCAGCCTCCCGAAGTGCTGGGACTGCAGGTACGTACCACCACGCCCAGCTAATTTTTGTATTTTTAATAGAGATGGGGTTTCCCCATGATGGCCAGGTT
The DNA here is from genome assembly GCA_036589455.1 of Ateles fusciceps. Lineage (NCBI taxonomy): Eukaryota > Metazoa > Chordata > Mammalia > Primates > Atelidae > Ateles > Ateles fusciceps. The sequence goes on from JAZHEH010002229.1 coordinate 6,795,153, forward strand.
GGTCTCAAACTCCTGACCTCGAGTGATCCACCCGCCTCGGCCTCCCAAAGTGCTGGGATTACAGGCCTCAGCCACTGCACCCAGCCCAACCTGGACCATTTTGTATGTGAGAGTTTGCTTCTTTTTCACGTGCCTTCTCCAATTTTATTTGAAGACAAATTGAAGCCCAACATGATTTACTTGCCTGGATCCACCCAACGTGTCGGTTAGATTCCCTGGTGCTGCTGCCGACTCAATGTCTCCTTAAAAGGTGCTTTAGAGAAAGCAAAATTATGTTGTTTTTCTCCTTTGGTTAAGAGATTAAACACCCACCAAAAGCCCCTGGGTCAGTTTCTTAGTAGATAAAAATAATTTTTTGTCACTTTCCAAAAGCTGCTAACATGAAACTCTTCTGATGAGTAATGTGGGGGGCGGGAAGTGGTGTGTGTGTGTGCCTGCACGCCCCAAATTCCAATGATATATCAAAGCCAGAAACTGGTATTTTAAATATGTTTATTTCCAGCCACATTGGAAACCACACACAGAAAAAAAAAGCATGATTGTACCCCCTTAATAACTATGACTGTAGAAGGATGTGACTGTACTTCAACACTTGTTAGTATTTTGTAGGCTCCAAATCTGATCATGTAGAACCACCTGGGATAGAGTTATTTTATTTCAGAACCGCATACTTCGCTGTCTCTGAAGTTGCCAATATAAAATGATTATTCTCTAATTGCTTTGAACTAACTCAAGACCTGGTTATCCTGGGGAGCACCCTTACAAATGATCTGAGAGCTAACAGACCTCTTGGAGCAGTGGAGGGAAACACTTCTGTGGCAATTGCTCTCCAAAGCCAGAGTGTGCAAGATAAAAGGCACCTCCCCTGCAGGGAGGCACATTAAGTCAATCTGTGATCCGCTGCCAACATCCTGACTGGAGCGGTTTCTACGCTCAGCTAATCATGACGTTTGTGAATTCTGAATCTTGTTCCAATTCACAATTAACTGTTAATTGACCCATATTTTATAACCCTCCAGCCATGAACTTACGAGTTGGATACAGGCACTACCAGACATTCACTGTTTGTTTTTTTTTTTTTTACAAGTAAATGAGCATGCTTGATTCCTAAACTCTTCTTTACAGTATAATTTTAAAATATGTGAGTGAGAAATGACGGAGAGGAGGGAGATGGGGGAGGAACGCCCCATGGAAAATCCACTCATCTGCTTGTGAGTGTGGGAAACACTGTGTATCCGAGAACTCTTAATCACACAACAGACATGGCATCTCTCAAAGAGAAGTGGGTGTAATTCCAAAATCTAATTCTGGCAGGCGCTCCTGACTAAATACTTATTCTGGAGATGTCTTCAAGGCAGGCGGAGGTTTTCAGTCCTGGCTGCACATTAGAAGTCCCAGGGGGAGCTTTATAAAATTCCCATGTCCTTCCTGCATCCCAGACTAATTAATCAGGCTCTCTGAGGGTAGAACCAGATATCAGGGTTTTGTAAATTTCCTTGGGGGTTTGGTGGGGTGGAGGTGGGGGAGGTCCATCCTGTGGCCAAGGTTGAGGACCACGGCTTTTTTTTTTTTTTTTTTTTGAGACTCAGTTTCGCTCTTGTTACCCAAGCTGGAGTGCAATGGCACGATCTCAGCTCACTGCAACCTCCGCCTTCCAGGTTCAAGAGATTTTCCTGCCTCAGCCTTCCAAGTAGCTGGGATTACAGGTTTGTGCTACCATGACACCACATCCAGCTAACTTTTTTGTATTTTTAGTAGAGACAGGGTTTCACCATGTTGGCCAGGCTGGTCTTGAACTGCTGACCTCAGGTGATCCTCCCACCTCGGCTTCCCAAAGTGCTGGGATTACAGGTGTGAGCTATCGCGCCCGGCTAGACCACTGCTTTTTGAAAGACCTTTTTAAAACCTTTTTTAAAGGTTTGTTTTTTTTTGAGACAGAGTCTCACTCTGTCGCCCAGGCTGGAGTGCACTGGCAAAAATCTCAGCTGACTGCAACCTCCACCTCCCAGGCTCAAGCGATTCTCCTGAAAAAGGCTGTTGGTTATTAATACTTCCCCACAGCTATTCTATTCATTGTTGCCTGCTTCTTACTGTGTGCTAGAATGGGAGCTTTAAAGGATTATCTCATTTAATCCTCATAACCACCTGTGGGAGAGGTGTCATTATCCTGTTTGGAGAGTGAGACGGGGGCTTAGCAAGCTCAATGACCTGTCCAAGTCGCACATCTGCACGGGGTTAGCTGCCTCTAAAGCTCACGCCGTTAATCTCCATGGTACACAGTGTCCTCCTTCTCCATAGCAATCTTGCAGCTGCTTTGTTAACACCAAAGAAACTTGTGTCAGCTGGTTTGAAAATTTCTAGCTAGAGAGCTCTTCTTGGGCTGCCAAGAAGCCCAATTTCTAATTTGATTTTGTTTTAACTATGTCACACTCCTCATTCATTTGATGTATTCATCAAATATTTATGAAGCACCTGCTGTGTGCCCGGTATGCAGCAGTCACACCAGACATCCAAAGTTCTTTTCCTCTTGCAGCTTATATTCTAGTTGGGAGAGAAAAGCAATAAACACAAAATCAGTAAGTCATTTCATATGGTGGTAGGTGCCTGGGGAAGATAAGCCAGGGTCATGGGATTAAGCCTGGCAGGGGGAGGGTGCCATTTTAGTTCAGAAGGGGCAGTGAGACCGGAACAATGCAAAGGACCCAGCCTGTGGAGATCTAAGGCAGGAGGGTCCCAGGGACATGAACTTGCTGGGGCAAAGCTCCTGAGGCTGGACTGAGCTCAGTGTTCTAGGACAGGAGTGGGCAGTGAGGAGCGGTGGAGGAGGCTAGCTGGGAGATGGCCTGGGGCCTCTTCTTCCCCTGCCTCCTTCAAAAAATAAAACTAGCTGGGTGTGGTGGCTTACACCTGTAATTCCAACAGTTTGGGAAGGTGAGGTGAGTAGATTGTTTGAGTCCAAAAGTTCGAGACCAGCCTGGGCAACATAGTGAGATTCCCCCCTCCCATTTCTACCAAAAAAATCAAAAAAATTAGCCTGGTGGTGCGCGCCTGTGGTCGAAGCTACTCAGGAGGCTGAGGCAGGAGCATTGCTTGAACTCGGGAGGCGGAGGCTGCAGTGAGCCATAACTGTGCCACTGCACTCCACTCTGAGTGACAGAGCAAGGCTCTGCCTCTAAATAAATAAATAAATCTAAAACCTAACATCTTGGAGTGCAGTGGCATGATCACAGCTAACTGCAGCCTCAATCTCCTGCGCTCAAGTGACCCTTCCTTTCAGCCTCCTGAGCAGCTGAGACAGGGTCCCACTATGTTGGACTGGCTGGTTTCAAACTACTGGGATCAAGTAATCTCCTGCCTCAGCCTCCCAAATTGCTGGAATTACAGGTGTGAGCCACCATGACTGGTCAGGGAGAAATTTTTTATTCCCCAGTGTGCTTTTTTTTAATTATTATTTGCATAGGTTATTGGGGAGCAGGTGGTATTTAGCTACATATGTAAGTTCTCTAGTGGTGATTTCTGAGATTTTGGTGCACCCATCACCCAGTGTACACTACATCCAATTTGTAGTCTTTTATCCCTCACCCACTCCCCACTTTTCCCCCTGAGTTCCCAGAGTCGATTGTATCATTCTCATGCCTTTGCATACTCATAGCTTAGCTCCTACTTATGAGTGAGAACATACGATGTTTGGTTTTCCATTCCTGAGTTACTTCACTTAGAATCGTAGTCTCCAGTTCCATTCAGGTTACTGCAAATGTCATTAATTCATTCCTTTTTAATGGCTGAGTAGTATTCCATCACATATATATATATATATATATATATCACATTTTCTTTATCCACTCATTGATTTTCTTGTAGTTCTAATCATAGAATTCATACATTCTTTCTATCTTGCACTTTTCACATCACAAACATTTTCTAGGTTGTTACACTGTCTTCATAGTTACTTAAATAATATTCCATCAAGTAGTACAATCATTTATTTCACTAGTCCCCTAATTTAGACATTTTGGTTGTTTTTGAAACTTAATAATGTGAATAACACCGTGATAACATTGTTTATGTAAATACGTATTTTGGATTATCTCCTTAGGCTGGATTCCCAGAAGTCACATGAGTAGGTCAAAGAGTATGAGCGTCATTTTCATGGCTGTTGTTTTATTACCTTTTAATTTACACTTGCCTCAAGATTGCTGGTTTGCTACCTTATGGTCACCAGAGTTACTCCCTCAGTCCAAATTCTTTACTTTCCCAAACTGGGAAGGCCATAACTCAATGTCATATATGTAGTAAAGGTCATCATAACCTTCCCCAGAATTTTCCAAGCCTGTGATCTCTAAAGTGGCCTTTGGCTATTAAAATCTGAATTCAAACGTCTCATGAGACTCCGTGTTGTAGAATTTAAGCTGCTTAACTTGCCATGTTGTTTAGACACCACTTAATACTTTGTAATGACTTGTCAACGCCTCTCACCTACGGACTTTGTCCTCCCACTCACATGCCTCCTGCTAATACAATGAGGCCACGGATGACTGAGTCTTTAAGATTCGGTAGGGGCCAGGCTCGGTGGCTCACACCTGTAATCCCAGCACTTTGGGAAGCTGAGGTGGGTGGATCACCTGAGGTCAGGAGTTCAAGACCAGCCTGATCAACATGGCGAAACCCCGTCTCTACTAAAAGTAGTACAAAATTAGCCGGGCTTGGTGGTGGGCGCCTGTAATCCCAGCTACTCGGGAGGCTGAGGCAGGAGAATTGCTTGAACCTGGGAGGCAGAGGTTGCGGTGAGCTGAGATCGATCCATTGCACTCCAGCCTGGACAACAAGAGTGAAACTCCGTCTCAAAAAAAAAAAAAAAGAAAGATTAGGTAGAAAGGCTTCCCTTCCTCTGGGGTGGGAGCATGCTCTTCATGCTGAAGCTCAGCTGAAAAGCCTCCTGCTGGGTTCTCTGCCTCTTTCCATCCCACTGCGCACACCCCAGGGTGTTGACTCCACTTCAAAGGGAGCCATGGGTGAAGAAAATATAGGTAAAGGCACAGGGCTGATAAGGGGGTTGTAAATTCAAAAAGTAAGATTTCTGGCACTATCAACTATCACTTGTTTTCAAATATGCATATGGAGTGGATATTCCAGTTTTCATGTCTGTGTTGTTTTTTAAAAAAGACCTTTCAAAGAACTGTGCAGTTTTTTACACCCTGACATGCTGTGTTTGGTGTTAAACTGTCAGGGCTGACGGGTCACTTGGAAGGGGCAAGGGCGGAGGTACATGCAAGTGTGAGCTGGTTACTCACGGGCACTGTGGAGTCTGGCCCCCACTGGACCCTTGTGCCCCAGAAAGAGTGCTGTCGACTGGAGCCCGTATTCTGGCCAGCAGTGTCATCAGTGCACACTGTAAGACGTAGTCTTGGAAAGAAAGGGAAACTGGCTTTAAAAACTCTTATTCTTTCCAGCAAAGCAACCATCTTTGGCTATAGAAAATAATACAGCCAGGTGCAGTGGCTCATGTCTGTAATCCCAGCACTTTGGGAGGCCAAGGTGGGCAGATCACTTGAGTCCCGGAATTCAAGACCAGCCTGGGCAACATGGTGAAACCCCATGTCTACTTAAAAAAAAAAAAAAAAAAAAAGAGATTAGCCAGGTTTGGTAGTACATGCCTGTAGTCCCAGGTACTCGGGAGGCTGAGGTGGGAGGATCACTTGACCCCGAAGGCGGAGGTTGCAGTGAGCCGAGATCATGCCACTGCACTCCAGCCTGGGCAGCAGAGTGACACCCTTTCTCAAAAAAATAAAGAGTAACATATTATTAGAAATGAGTGTTCTGAAACAGTCTTCCATATGATGCTTTTGACAATTCAGCAGGAAGATAAATGATGTAAGAAATGAATACATGTGGTAGGCTTCTTGTTGACCTGTGGGCCATATTGTTTCTCCCTGCAGAGATCAGCAAGGACAACTCCTGCAAAGAAAACTGTACTTGTTCCTCCTGCCTGCTCCGGGCCCCCCACCATCAGTGACTTGCTCAATGATCAGGACCTGTTAGATGTGATCAGGATAAAGCTGGATCCGTGTCACCCAACGGTGAAAAACTGGAGGAATTTTGCAAGCAAATGGGGGATGCCCTATGATGAATTGTGCTTCCTGGAGCAGAGGCCGCAGAGCCCCACCTTGGAGTTCTTGCTTCGGAACAGTCAGAGGACGGTGGGCCAGCTGATGGAGCTCTGCAGGCTCTATCACAGGGCCGACGTGGAGAAGGTTCTGCGCAGGTGGGTGGACGAGGAGTGGCCCAAGCGGGAGCGTGGAGACCATTCCAGGCACTTCTAGAGCGCTGCTTCTTCCTTCATTGGCCTCTTTGGACATTGAAACAACCACGAGTCAAGAAGGAATGTGAATCGGTTCTTTTGTAAGAGTTTAGGATAAGGACGTGGAACGGTGGACCCTGGCTTTCCCCAAAGTTGGCGGTTTTGTGGAGGGGTAGCTTGTTTCGGTGGCAGATCTCTGTTTGTTTATTTTTGCACATCTGTTTTAATTTAATATTCGAATCTGGAATTAGGAAAAGATATTTTCTAGTCTCCTCTAAGGGCCAAGTCCTACAATCGGAATGTATTCATGCCACGATGAAAATAAAATGATCCTCTCCCTGAAATGCGGCTGAAGATTTAAATTGATCCTGAGACTGTTGAGAGCCCCAGACATACACATGGCATTATATGTAACATCCCTCCTGATCAGTGCCATTCCCACAGTTTCAAAGAAAACAGCAATGAGGAACGCTCACCTTGGTGTCTGCAACACCCTCCGCTTCTCTCCTAGGCTATGAGACCCAGAAGCTAGAAATTCACCATGTCTATTCTCAAGATCCGTGCCAGGGAGATCTTTGACTCTCATGGGAATCCCACTGTTGAGGTTGATCTCTTCATTGCAAAAGGTCTCTTCAGAGCTGCTGTGCCCAGTGGTGCTTCAACTGGTATCCGTGAGGCCCTAGAGCTCCGGGACAATGCTAAGACTCGCTGTATGGGGAAGGTGTCTCAAAGGCTGTTGAGCACATCAATAAAACTATTGCACCTGCCCTGGTTAGCAAGAAACCGAACGTCACAGAACAAGAGAAGATTGACAAACTGGTGATCGAGATGGATGGAACAGAAAATAAATCTAAGCTTGGTGTGAATGCCATTTTGGGGGTGTCCCTCGCCATCTGCAAAGCTGGTGCTATTGAGAAGGGGATTCCCCCTGTACCGCCACATCGCCAACTTGGCTGGCACTTCCGAAGTCATCCTGCCAGTTCTGGCATTCAGTGTCATCAGTGGCAGTTCCATGCTGGCAACAAGGTGGCCATGCAGGAGTTCATGATCCTCCCAGTGGGTGCTGCAAACTTCAGGGAAGCCATGCACACTAGAGTGGAGGTTACCACAACCTGAAGAACGTCATCAAGGAGAAACATGGGAAAGACACCAATGTGGGGGATGAAGGCAGGTTTGCTCCCAACATCCTGAAGAATAAAGAAGGCCTGCGCTGCTGAAGCCTGCGATTGGGAAAGCTGGCTACACTGACAAGGTGGTCATCAGCCTGGACGTAGTGGCCTCCAAGTTCTTCAGGTCTGGGAAGTATGACCTGACTTCAAGTCTGCCGATGACCCCAGCAGGTACATCTCATCTGACCAGCTGGCTGACCTGTACAAGTCCTTCATCAAGGACTACCCAGTGGTGTCTATAGAAGATCCCTTTAACTAGGATGACTGGGGAGCTTGGCAGAAGTTCTCAGCCAATGCAGGAATCCAGGTAGTGGGGGACGACCTTACAGTGACCAACCCAAAGAGGATTGCCAAGGCCATGAATGACGAGTTGTGTCACTGCCTCCTGCACAAAGTGAACTAGATTGGCTCCATGACCGAGTCCCCTCAGGGGTACAAGCTGGCCCAGGCCAATGGTTGGGGTGTCATGGTGTCTCATTGTTCTGGGGAGACTGAAGATACCTTCATCATCGACCTGGTGGTGGGGCTGTGCACTGAGCAGATCAAGACTGGTGCCCCTTGCCAATCTGAGCACTTGGCCAAGTACAACCAGCTCCTTGGAATTGAAGAGGAGCTGGGCAGCAAGGCTAAGTTTGCTGGCAGGAACTTCAGAAACCCCCTGGCCAAGTAAGCTGTGGGGAGGCTAGCCCTTCAGTCACCTGTTGGCTAATTAGACTCCTCCCCCTCGTGTCAGCTTGGGCAGCTTGAGGCCCCCGACCAGCACTGGCAGGGGTCCCTGCTAGTTAGCTCCCCCTCGTCCACTGCCGTGGAGTTCGCGCCACTTCCTTAGAACTTCTGCAGAAGCCAAGCTCCCCTGGAGCCCTGTTGGCAGCCCTAGCTTTGCAGTCATGTAACTGACCCAAATCATTGTTTTTCTCGCCTCACTTCCCACCAAGTGTCTGGAGACATGTGAACCTCCAGGGCCATCTCCAGGGTGGCCACAGGCAAGATCCCCAGTGATTTTGTGCTCAAAATAAAAAAGCCTCCGTGACCCCCCCCCCCCAAAAAAAAGAAAGAAAAAAAACCAGCAATTAGAACTGAACCTGTCTCATTGGTTTATTGTTATAAAGTACATTGGTGAATTAACAGGATGCTGGTATTATACAGTGATACTCTTCAGAACACCTGCCCGATCTTTTTATGCAAATATGTTTACGATCTGTGGACTATCCGTAGTGTCATTTGCTCAAGTATTTTTAAAAGACATATAGAAACTGATGGTTATTGGGAAAACAGGAAGTAGGGAGGTAATAAAGGCCATGGGAATAGTGGTTGACAAGGAGAGTACTCCAAATCCCCTTTGGTTACCTGGGACTTTAAAAAATTTAATGTGATATTTAGGCCAGGCGTGGCGGCTCACACCTGTAATTCCAGCACTTTGGGAGGCTGAGGCGGGTGGATCACTTGAGGTCAGGTGTTTGAGACCAGCCTGGCCAACATGGCGAAAACCCGTCTCTACTGAAAATACAAAAATTAGCCGGGCATGGTGGCGGCCACCTGTAATCCCAGCTACTTGGGAGGTTGAGGCACCAGAATTGCTTGAACCCAGGAGTTGGAGGTTGCAGTGAGCTGAGATTTCGCCGCTGCACTCCAGCCTGGGCAACAGAGAGAGACTCCGTCTCAAAATAATAATTAATAGTGATAATAATTTAATGTAATATTTACTTTTTCATCTGTACATAAGGCTCAGTGCTTCACCCCCAAGAGAAAGCTCAGTTAAGAAATAAATGAAAATCCTGTAACCTATTGGTGAAATGTAACCATCTCCAGCTCCTTCTAGCCCAGCTTAAAACAGGGCCCCATCTCACCACACAGCAGTTTAACCAAGAGAGGGAGTCTTTATGTGGACCCTGGGAGGGAAGGGATTCCTTCAAATCCAAACTTTAAAGGATTTTAAGCAAATGAAAAATTTGGTTCAAAGAATATCTAATGTTCTTATTTGATGGTTTTAGAGAAGGGAAAGTGTGGGGCATGGGGGTTTATTATTGGAAAGATCAGATTTTCTAGGTTATTTGGGGGGAAAAAGATAAAAGGCAAAGCCTTGGTTTGACTGGCAATCCCATGAAAGTGCTATTTGATTTTGATTATAGGCTTAGAAAATTAAGACACTTAGTTCAGTTTGGAAAGATTCTGTATAAGTCTCTGATTAAGCAAAAAATGATGAGTAACACTGATTCAGTGCAACAGAAAGATGGAGATTAACTCAAAAGAAAGTTATTTTCTAAACCACCGTATTTTTTTCCACTAACAATTACAGTGGTTTTCATTAGGTTGCTAACACATGAAGTCAGCCTTGCCATCAACTGTAATCTCTAAACTAGCAAAACCTATTGTAGAGACATGCTTATCACCTCTGATTTAATGCTGCTCTCGCCTAGCCCATCTTCTCTTGTCAGATTTATGAGATAAATGTCAGATTTATCACCAGATATATTGAAAGTAACAGCCAGTAATAAAGTGTTGAGATTTTAAAAAATAGATTCTTTGGCAAATTGGTGCTTGGTGAGGCAGTGATTAAACATTTTTGACAGCCAGGTTCCAGGCACTGCACAGAAACCGTTAGGAGTTCTCACCATCTATGAATTGGAATTGATGTCTCACATCCTCATTAAGCTACGTGTGACGCATTCTCACTTATTAGCCCAGAATTCACTGTGGGGGAAATGGAAAAGGGCATTGAAAAGGCTGTGGGTGTTCAGTGCTGTGTGGTAGCGGACCCAGCAGTCTGATGCTGCACCCTTCTAACCTGCCACCCCCTGGGGATACAGAGTGGATCTCAGGGTGACAATCTTCTGCACATGACTGCCTGGCCAGGGTGCCTCCATAAGAGTCCCTCCTTACCCCATCTCCACCCAGGCCCACTTGTCACCTTAGCCTAACACCAGCCGGCACAGTCTGTGGCCACCATCCACGCAGTGATAGAGGGAAATGGGGGAGGGTGGGAGGGAAAACCCCTTTCTATACCTCTCCTCAGCCTGCTCTTTCCTCCTCCCACCTCGGGTCCTCCACCTCCCCCAGACAGACAGAAAAGTTGGAGGAACAGGTGGGACCTCCACCCCCATCCCAAGGCTTTATCCCTGTGGAGGGAGGATGGAAAGGTTTCTCTCATTTCCAGAGACAAAAGGCAGAGGCCGGCAAGAAGAAGGGGAACCTTGGGGAAGAAGGGCATTGAAATGGCACCCGCCCCAACCCCTGCCCACCATCCTTCCCGCCCCCATCCTTTCCTAGTCTTCACTCAAGTCCTCCGCTCAGAGGAAGCCCTGCTCTATTGAAAGCCGCAGGGTTACTCTCAGTGGCCTGGGACTGCAGCCCAAGAAGGGGACTTCTAACTGCCTCCAAAGGGGCCACAGCAGCAAAAATAAATAAAAATTGGAAAATGTTCTTAAATTCTAAATTTAAAATTTGGAAAACGTAGTGAGCACAGCTTCTAGGGGGCACGTTTCCAAAATTACAACCACAAAGTGCAGTCTCAAAACTGTGCACTGAACTTACCACCTTATCTCAAGCACAGCTATTGTTCAGATTTGTCAGTAGAACTTTCCTTCCTTGAGTTGGATCAAACATGTCAGGCAAGATGACATTTGCTGATTTGCAGTGTTCAGGCAGATGACATACGGGCAGAGCTGAGTGTGCTCCTTTACCCTTAGATTCAGGAATAACAGGGAAAACCCGGAACCACAGTGCACCGCCCACTCGCCTCTCCATTTGGCGTCATTATTTCCAGAGTCCTGATTGCTAGTGAAGTCTAACCCTGGCTTTATCGTCATCTCATTGCTGGCATGGCTGGGGGAAGCTTTGAACATCCTTGCAGTTTTGTTTTAATTCTTACTATAATTGCATGGGGAAGTTCCAGGATGGAAGAAATTTTTTTTTTTTAAATAGGAGTGGCGGGTGCGGTGGCTCATGCCTGTGATCCCAGTGCTTTGGGAAGCCAAGGCAGGTGGATCATCTGAAGACAGGAGTTTTTTTTTTTTTTTTTTTTGAGACGGAGTTTCGCTCTTGTTGCCCAGGCTGGAGTGCAATGGCGCAATCTCAGCTCACCACAACCTCCACCTCCCGAGTTCAAGCGATTCTCCTGCCTCAGCCTCCTGAGTAGCTGGGATTATAGGCATGCACCACCACGCCTGGCTAATTTTCGTATTTTTAGTAGAGATGGAGTTTCTCCATGTTGGTCAGGCTGGTGTCAAACTCCTGACCTCAGGTGATCCGCCCACCTCAGCCTCCCAAAGTGCTGGGATTACAGGTGTGAGCCACCATGCCCGGTGAGGTCAGTAGTTCAAGACCAGCCTGACCAACATGGTGAAACCCTTTCTCTACTAAAAATACAAAATTAGCTAGGTGTGGTGGTGTGCGCCTGTAGTCCCAGCTACTGGAGAGGTGGAGACAGAATCACTTGAACCTGGGAGGTGGAGGCTGCAGTGAGCCAAGATGGTGCCACTGCACTCCAGCCTGGGCAAGACAGAGCGGGGGCTCCATCTCAAAAAAAGACTGTACTCTTTCTTGCACATGTGGGCATCTGTAATGACTGGCGTTTACCTTATGAAAATTTTTGATGAATAGGAGCATGCCATTAACAGAGAAAAATTTCATCAAGGATTTTTAAAGTTCCTTCAGAGTCCAGACTTTGACTAAATGTAGTATGACTTATATCTATGTTGCATACAGAAATATCAAACAGTAATTCCCAACTGAAATATAAGTATCAATCAATTGCATAACAATGCAAAATCATTTTATTTAAACTTAATTTATAGCAAATAAGTACTATAATAGCATAAGCATGTGATACTTTACAAAGGTGGGAGTGGAAAGGTAGGATTATAACCAATTGATCAAATAATTGTTAAAATTTAAGTTTATTAATACTTTTACTTCTGTCTATGGGGATCCATGTTAACTTAGGCCTACTAGAAACTTAACTGCTGATGATGAGGTCCTTTTGCTATTTTTTAAAATTATTTTTTGGAGACAGGGTCTCGCTCTGTTGCCCAGGTTGGAGTGCAGTGGCGAAATTACAGCTCACTGCAGCCTCAACCTCCTGGGCTCAAGCAATCCTCCTGCCTCAGCCTCCCAAGTAATGGGAACTACAGTCCTGTACAAGGATGCCCAGCCAATTCTTTTTTTTGTTTTTTTTTTTTTTTTTGTAGAGACAGGGATTAGCTATGCTGTCCAAGCTGATCTCAAACTCCTGGCCTCAAGTGATCCTCCTACCTCCGCCTCCCAAAGTGCTGGGATTACAGGCGGGAGCCACCATTCCCAGCCTAGAATGAAATATCTTTAGCTAAATTACGGGGCTGGGTGTAGTAACTCATGCCTATAATCCCAGCACTTTGGGAGACTGTGGCGGGAGGGTCACTCGAGGTCAGGAGTTCAAGACCAGCCTGGGCAACACAGTGAGAACTCTGTCTCTATTTAAAAAGAGAAAAATCCAGGGTATATTCTCTTAAATAAAACTCCCATCTGTAATGGTAGTTGATGAGGCTCTATGTACTATGCCTTTCTTTGGTTGCAATAGCAAATTATTACACACAGAAAAAGGAAAGCCATACTCACTCACATATCCACACACAGGAGGACTCACACAGGAGGGAGACTCCAGCCACGTGACTTTGAAGATGGCAAAGTTTCACATTGTTAGGGCTTAAGTGGTGCTAAGATTTCCCATCAGTACTCAAAAGATCAACTGTACGAATGAGTCACCTATTTTTACGGCACTAAATATTCAACAGCATAGAAAACGTGGTAGCAGACAAAAGATGCTGCGCCCTTGTTTTTCCTTCATAGTAATTTTTATGTGGTATTGCCCCCTGCTGGAGTATAACATTTATACACATCCTTTCTGGCTGGGCTGAAGTCCTAAGAACTGCCTAGGACCAGCCGTTTATTAATATTAACTCTTGGTTGTATGCTAAAAGCCTTGCAAGTAGCCCCTCTGTAAGACAGGAAGAGTAAGGTTGTTTTACAAAGGAGCACATACAAGCAGAACGAGGCCGGCATAATTGAGATGAGGGTCCCCGTCCCTGGACGTGTCCATCACTACTTCACCCTGTCGTTCAGATCCAATGTGTGACCAGCCAGCTCCAATAACAGTTCCATACTCTGGGAGTTATTTTTAACACTCAGCAGGATGTTTCTTTCATGTAGATTTAGGCTTAGCCCTTTGTGGATTTTTGGTCTCTTTCCCTTTCAACTTAGCATCCAAGGAAGCGGCTGTGACCAGCGGTAGCTGTAATGTTAAATGACAAAGCTCATCTTTATAGCAAATATTTACCCGGAGCGTTATCCTTGCCCCTTCCTCGATAATCTGCAATAAAAAATATGTTCTTTTAAGTACAATATTAATGAGTAAAGTCTAGGAGATTTTCTCCCCCTTCCTTTCTCTTTTAGAAGAATAAACGTTTTATCTAGTTTTGAGCAGATGATCCTTCTTAGCACACCTCTTTCCACTTCTGCCCTCCTTGTTTTATGATTTTCCTTTCCTTTGGGTCCGTGTCATTGCTTCATGTGGCTTGTTTTAGAGCCATTCACTCATTTCTCAAATCAGATTTCCTCCATATGCCGATGGCCTTCCTTTTCCCTGACCATGCAAAAGCAAATTATTGGCTTGTGGGTTTTTTTTTTTTTGAGACAGAGCCTCGCCCTGTCACCCAGGCTGGAGTGCAGTGGCACAATCTCAGCTCATTGCAACCTCTGCCTGCCGGGTTCAAGCGATTCTCATGCATCAGCCTCTGGAGTAGCTGAGATTACAGGCGTTTGCCACCATGCCCACCTAATTTTTAGTAGAGATGGGGTTTCACCATGTTGGTCAGGCTGGTCTCAAACTCATAATCTCAGGTGATCCAACTGTCTTGGCCTCCCAAAACCCTGGGATTACAGGCAGGAGCCACTGTGCCTGGCCTTGTTTTTCATTCTTAATGACACTTTGGTCCTAATAATGCTAAAACCATTTTCTTCTCTTTGAACTGAAACACAGCTTATCTACACGAGCCCAAGGCAGTAGCAACATTCATCCCCCACTTCTTCTCTGATCTCTACCTTCTGAACCCTGTGGACTTGGTTGTAAATGGATGAGGGCAAGTCTTGCTTCCTTCCCCTGTGTTTACAGAGGATTGTGGCTGAGACGCTGGGCCACACGCTGGGCCTGCTGGCAGCCCTGGGCTGCTGGATGCTGTCCTCAGGGTGCTCGCCACCTAGACCAGAAGAACCAAGGTGAGGGAGAGCTTGTTCTCTTCTTCCTGTGGCTGCAGGGGCTATGAGTCATGGGTCTAGTGGCCATGTTTACCTGGGGATGCCTCCTAGAAATCAACTCCACAGTTGAAGACATCAAAGCAATCCACAGTGCCACGTGAAATGAAACGACTGAATTTATCAGCACTTTTGCAGATGTACAAGAGGGTAGCTTCTCTGGACATCCTGAACTGAGCCGTGCTCTTCCATTTTATGTAACAGCCCAGTGACCCCTGAGTCTTCCCCTGGGGCAGGTCCTTGAGGCTTCATGGAGGATGTTCTTCAACGATGAAGGCGTGCTCTTGAGCTCTTAAATCTTTGTGGTACGGTTTCTACATCTTTGTGCTGTACTTTTTAAGCTGCCTTCATGTTATCACCTGTATGATTTTATATTTTGCTTCTAAATAAGTAAAGCTTATGTTAAACTCTAACAATGGGATCTACAAAATTAAAGATTACATCAATCACTGTCTCTGATGAATTATGTAGATTTCAACACGATCATTGATTCATGTGTACTCTTGGTGAGTCGTCCGTCATCTGAGTACCTAGTGGGTTCGGGTTCTGCATGCTGGGGATGTAAAGATACACAACACATTTCTATCCTCAAGGAGCCTGTGGACTGGGGAGAATCGCTGCAGACAATGAGGGAAGTTACTGGAGAGAGCAGTGCACACGTGGTCCAGAAATGGGTAGAACAAAGTTGAGAATCACTGAACTAGGAGGAAAGACAGGTCGTTGACAATCCAAGGCTGGCCACAGTGACACACGCCCTAATCTCAGTACTTTGGGAGGCCAAGGCAGGAAGATCCATCAAGCTCAGGAAATCAAGACCAGCCTGGGCAACCTATGGAGACCCTTCTCCACCAAAAAAATAAAAAATAAACCAGCCTGGCGTGGTGGAGTGTGTCTGTGGTACCAACTATTCAGGAGGCTGAAGTGGGAGGATCACTCGAGCCAAGGAGGTCAAGACTGCAGTGAGCCATGATCACACCATTGCACTCCTGCCTAGGGAAGAGTGATTTCACTGTTATTTTTCACCTCTCCTCATTTTATATCTCTGACCCACGCTTTTCCTCTGAGTATCTAGACATTCCTAACTACAGACTTGACGTCTCCACATGGAGCCTCACAGGCACCCCAAACTCAACCTCCCCTGAGCTGAGCCCATGATCTTTTCTTCCAAATTTGTTTATCACTAGGGTTCCCGTTTAACTATTCACCTAGTTATTCAAGTCATCCCCAAGACCTCCCTCTCCTTCCCTGTCTATTCCACCTCCCAAATATCTGTTAACTCCCTCCCTCCTCCCCACCTCACAGTCACCATCCTAACCCAAGCAGCCACTCTTTCTCACCCTGTAATGACTTCCCAGCTGTTCTCTGTAGAGTTGGTGAATCCTGTCGTCTTCAGCCTGAACCCCTTTTAACAGATTTCCCCCCCTCTTTTTTTTTGAGACGGAGTCTCCCTCTGTCACCAGGCTGGAGTGCAGTGGCGTGATCTCAGCTCACCACAACCTCCAGCTTCCAGGTTCAAGTGATTCTCCTGCCTCAGCCTCCCGAGTAGCTGGGATTACTGGTGGCCACCACCACGCATGACTAATTTTGTATTTTTAGTAGAGACGGGGTTTCCCCATGTTGGCCAGGCTGATCTTGAACTCCTGAACTCAGGTGATCCACCCACCTGGGCCTCCCAAAGTGCTGGGATTGCAGGCGTGAGCCACTGTGCCCGGCCAGATTCCTGTCTTGAAGATGAAGCCCCAAACCATCAACACGGCCTGCAAGGCCCCGAGCGACTTGCCTCCTGCCCCAACACCTCGTGTCATCCTGCTCTACTCTCACACCGCTCTTGAGGCTTTAGCCACCCTGGAATTTCAAGTTCCTGTGGCCATTTTTCTTTCCTGCTAAAGGTGTCACCATGTGTCATCCCCTCTGCCCTTGTCTACACCCGTGCGTCCTTCTCTTGCCGCAACCACACTCATGGGGCACACTGTCCTTCCCTGGCTAATCCTCCCACACTATGGCCCATGCCCACAGCCCTTGCCTCGATGATAATTGCTTGATTGCCACCTGTCATCCCTGCTAAGCTGCAAACCCCAGAGGACAGGGCCCTGTGTTCTTCACCTCTGGATCATCAGCACTAACTGAATATCTGGCCTACGAGAGATGCTAATGAGGCTGAACGAATGAAATGGAATGAATGAATAAATAAGTAGAAAGACTCTCCATAAAGCAAAACCTTTCTTTACCATTTTATGGCCCTCCACATTATCATTGGAAAATGCAAAATGAGGGGATTTGTTTAGGAAACCATGAATGCCTCCAGTACCCTGGTAGCTTTGGTTTCTTTTGATGAGGTCCACCCCCTTCCACCCATCTTCCGGGCTTAAGAGATCAAAGCAACATGTTGTGGAATTAGGTACTCGTGCTGGTTGCACAACGTTGTGAATGGACTAAAAGCCACTGGATCATACAACTGAAAATGGTTAAAATAGTGAATTTCATGTTACATGAATTATAACCTACTTGGGGAAAAAAGGCTTAAAAAAAGACAAAGCTTCCCCCATGATGAAAAGGAAGGTATAAGAGAAACAGCAGTGCTCAAACCTTGGCAGCATAATTAAACCCTGTCTCTACTTTTAAAAATTAGCTGAGCATCGTGGCATGTGCCTATAGTACCAGTTACTCTGAAGGCTAATGTGGGAGGATCTTTTGAGCCTGGAAGGTTGAGGCTACAGTGAGCCATGATCATGCCACTGTACTCCAGCCTAGGCAACAGAGTGAGATCCCATCTCAAAAAAATAAAACAAAACTCATCTCTCTCGGCTCCTGAGACTATAAACCCTCACGGTTCTTTTCTGCTTCTCTGACTTTCTCTTCTTGTCTCCCTTTTTTTCTGTTCTCTCTGTCACCCAGGCTGGACTGCAGTGATGTGATCATAGCTCACTGCAACCTTGACCTCCTGGGTTCAGAGATCCTCCCACCTCGGCCTCTCGAGTAGCTGGGACTGCAGGCGCATACCACCGTGCCTAGCTAATATTTGTAGATTTTGTAGAGGTAGGGTCTTGCTATGTTGTCCAGTCTGGTCTTGAGCTCCTAGCCTCAAGTGATCCACCCACCTCGGCCTCTCAAAGTGCTGGGATTACAGGTATGAGCCACACTGCACCTAGCCAAAAGCAATTTTATTTCCTACCCCTGATTGCCTCTTATGCTGCTCTTCTGTGGTCCCAGATGCTTAACCGTAGTACATCTCAAACGACAGGCCTCATTTCCTCCCCAGTACCTGCTCTCCCCTTAAATTACTATCTCAGTGAAGAGTGCCCATTGATTCTGGTAAGAAACTAGGAATTTAATGTTCGTATTGCCCTCCTCTCCCTCCCACATCGCATTGGTCACCCATCCTGTGGATCCCCTCTCAGCCCCTTCCACCCCAACCAGTCCACGGCCCCATCTTGTCTTACCTGCACTACGGCCATAATTGGAACTGGTCTCCAGACTCGTAACTGGTGTCCAGACCTAGTGTCCCATGGCGCTGTAGTCCCCATCAGGGGTCATCTTTCATACATCTGCTAAGAGTGATCCAAAATCAAAGTGAATTCAAGTTATGACTCCACTTGACTTCCCTGATGTGTCCCAGTAACTTATACTTTGTGAATTCATTGTCATATGTGGAATTGTTGCATTATGAATGTACCTAATTTGATAAATTTTAAAAAATCCATTTTAAAAAATCATTTCCATTTAAGGTATCTATTTATGGGTCAGAAAATGAGAAAATGTTTAAAAAAAAAGCTGTAAGTAAAACAGCAGTCGGGACATGATGGCTACGCCTGCAATCCCAGCCCTTTGGGAGGTTGACATAGGATAGACGCTTGAGGCCAGGAGTTTGAGACCAGCCTGGGCAACATAGCGAAGGCTTATTTCTACAAAAAAATTTTTTTAATTACCCAGGCACAGTGGCATATACCTGTATTCTCTGCTACTTGGACGTCTGAGGCAGGAGGATCTCTTGAACTCAGGAGTTAGAGGCTGCAGTGAAACATGATTGTGCCACTGTACTCCAGCCTGGGTGACAGAGCAAGACCCTGTCCCCCCACCCCCCAAAAAAAAAAAAAGACTAAATCCAAATTTTAAAAGCTTCCTTGACTCTTCAACTTGCTCACCCCAGGCAAATAAAATAACTGTGAAGGAGACTTATTTTTTAATCTTTCCAGGAATATAATATTTGTTTATCCTGAAAATATACTTCATGGCTTTACTCAAGTCACTGTACCCTAATTACAATTTTAAAACTCTATTTAAAATTCCATTTAAAAACAGTTTAAAAATTCAGTTCAAGTCAAACTCACGCTCAGCAGCTAGAAGCAAAATTCTGTTCCGGTCCTTGATGGGTCTATTTGTACTTCCTTTCATGAAAACAAAAAGAACTTTTTGACACACTATGCAACAGGAAAATACATAACGGACATTGTTTTACCTGTTCTTGGCAAAGACAGCTTAGCTCTTAACAAGCAAGGTAACTATGGAGAGGATGGTTTGCTCCTCGTTAACGCTTACATATTTAATTAGAAAGGTTTCAAAGGTGGGCAGATTCACTGGAAAGTTTCCTAAAGCTTCACTTGTTCAACAAATAATGTTAGAGAGGGAGCTCCGTGACCTCAGGCCCCAAGGAACCCAGGAGGTCAAGGCTGAGGTGAGCCACTGCACTCCATCTGGGGCGACAGAGCAAGACCCTGTCTCAAAGAAAAAAAAATGATATTGCAAAAAAAGTACAATATTTTTAATTTTTTTTTTTCAAGACAAAGTCTTGCTCTGTCACCCAGGCTGTGAAATAGTGGAATGATCTTGGCTCACTGCAACCTCCTCCTCCTGGGTTCCAGCAGTTCTCTTGCCTCAGCCTCCTGAAGGGCTGATTACAGGCATGTGCCCCCATGCCCGTCTAATTTTTGTGTTTTTAGTAGAGACTGGGTTTCACCATGTTGATCAGGCTGGTCTCAAACTCCTGACCTCGTGATCTGCCCGCCTCAGCCTCCCAAAGTGTTGGGATTACAAGCGTGAGCCACCATGCCGGGCCAAATGTACAATATTTTTAATGACTTGTTCATTCTTCGTGGTTGCCCTGGGTGAGAGGGCCTATTGACACCCAATAATGTTTCTTTTGTTTATGCATTGTTTCTATAGTGAAAATACCTATTGGCTTTGTATTTAAAAATGTATAGTAAAAACGGTTTTATTAAAAACAACAAACAACTACAAAAACTCCATGGCAGTGGAAAGCAGCCGTTCGATTTTCTACTTGAATGAAACAAGTAATTTATCCAATATTAGAAATGTCTAAAGGCTCGCTCAGTTTTCATGGGCAGAACAGGAATTGTATATCCAATTAAACGTATGATTGCAAAACCTGGTGAGGTGGCTTGTGCCTGTAATCCCAGCACTTTGCTGAGGCAGAGGGATTGCTTGAGCCCAGGAGTTTGAGACCAGCATGGGTAACATAAGAAGGCCCCATCTCTCCAAAAAAAAAATCGTTAGCCAGGCAGGTTGGTGCCTGCCTATATTCCCAGCTACTTGGGAGGCTGAGTTGGAAGGATCATCTGAGCCCAAGAGGTTGAGGCTGCAATGAGACATGATTGATGCATTCCAACCTGGGTGACACACATACGCGCGCACACACACACACACACACACACACACAAGGTATAATTGCAATTAAATGTCTTTGCATGGGTGGCTCCTGACCAAATTCCCTAAGCAAGCAGTACATGAATGAGCAGAGAGGCCACAGGCTCACCCTCCTCAATTAAAGGCAGGAGCAAGCATGAGCCGGTCAGAAATCAAGATGTGAATTGGGCAGATCCTCAGGTCCGGCGCTGAACTTGGCTTTGATGAAATAAAACATTACATTTCAAGGCTGGCAGAGAGGAATGAGGGTAGAAGAGGAATCTAAGGCCTTTTAGGGAAGCCATGGACCCTCCTGCCCACACTAATGGGTAGGGTGGGGCCAGGCATTTTGCTAGGCTTGCTATATTTCTTGGCAGGGTGCTCCGCTGCCAAAGCCAAGAATTCTAAACTAGATTGAACAGCCAGACATGATGTTAAACATTTGGACGTGACATCCTCCCTCACAGATTAGCTAGAGTGTGGGTCTGCTGTGCTAGAGACTTAAGTGAGTATCTCCCTCGTTGTGAAGCCTACTTATCACAGTGCTGTATTTTAGGATGAGGTAATTATTTTCCTATGCATACACATGCATTGTATAATCGTGCCAATGTAGTTCAGCCCAAAAGAAGTGATAAATGTGTAAAACACACACTGGATTAGCTCTGGATAAAACTAGTTTACCAAAAGATGACAGATTTCTTAACTAATTTTATGAGCCATGCAGCTTTGTATTCTAGCAGAGACAGACGTTAGAAATCTTATAAAATGAAAATTTTTAATTTTTGCCTGATAGCTCCAAAGGCTAAGATCTCAAACAAATGTGTGTAGGTTTTGTTTTTGTTGTTATGTTTAGAGACAGGGTCTTGCTCTGTCACCCATGCTGAAGTGCAGTGGTGCAATCCTGGCTCACTGCAGCCTTGAACTCTGAGGCTTAAGTGGTCCTCCTGCCTTAGCCTCCCAAGTAGCTGGGACTACAGGGGTAGGCTACCACCTCTGGGTAAATTTTTTTTTTTGTAGAGACAGGGGTCCAATATGTTGTTCAGGCTTGTATCTTAACTTTAAAGCTACACATTCCCAAATGAAGATGGGATGGCACACAGATTTGAAGTATTAGCTGGTTTGGAGCATCTGTCTTTTAAAGCAACATTTTACTTCACCACAGGGTGGTGGGGCAGGGGCCATCCTAGAAAGAAGAATGTGGGTTTTATGGGATAGGGTCTGGGGGAGGTGGCTGGAGGAGTTTGGGTTCTTTTGATCTCTGTGGTAGACAGTCAGATAACCAAGGAAAATGTCCAAACAGTGAAGTCAAGTGCTCACGGCACTAAAACACAGAAGGGCCTGCTGCCTGACTGTTGACCTTTGTTCTCATTGACTTCAAAGAACTTCTTGATTTCCATCTTAATTTCATTATTTACCCAGGAGTCATTCAGAAACAGGTTGTTCAGTTTCCACGTAGTTGTGTGGTTTTGAGTTTCTTAATCCTGAGTTCTAACTTGATTGCACTGTGGTCTGAGAGACTGTTTTGATTTCAGTTCTTTTGCAGGAGTGTTTCATTTCCAATGATGTGGTCAATTTTAGAGTAAGTGCCATGCGGCACTGAGAAGAATGTATATTTTGTTGTTTTGGTGTGGAGAGTTCTGTATATATCTATTAGGTCCACTTGATTCAGAGCTGAGCTAAAGTCCTGAATATCCTTGTTAATTTTCTGTCTCGATCTGTCTAATATTGACAGTGGAGTGTTAAAGTCTCCTGCTATTATTGTGTGGGAGTCTAAGTCTCTTTGTAGGTCTCTAAAACTTGTTTATGAATCTGGGTGCTCCTGTATTGGGTGTATATATATTTAGGAGAGTTAGCTCTTGTTGAATTGTTCCCTTTACCATTATGTAATGCCCTTTTTTGTCTTTTGTTTGTTTTTTGTTTTGCTTTGTTTTGTTTTGTTTTGTTTGAGACAAGGTCTCGCTCTGTCGCCCAGGCTGGAGTGCAGTGGTGCAATCTCAGCTCACTGCAACCTCCACCTCCCAGGTTCAAGCGATTCTCCCGCCTCAGCGTCCTGAGTAGGTGGGATTACAGGTGTGCGCCAACATGCCCAGTTAATTTTTTTTTTTGTACTTTTAATAGAGATGGGGTTTCACCCTGTTGGTCAGGCTGGTCTCAAACTCCTGACTTCGTGATCCGCCTGCCTCAGCCTCCCAAAGTGCTGGCATTACAGGCGTTAGCCGCCTCGCCCAGCCTTCTTTGTATTTTTTGATCTTTATTGGAATAAAAGTATGTTTTATGTCCCTCCTTCCTACAGTTTGTCACCGAGGTATGGCAGAAGTTGACAGGAGGAAGACATTTGGGCATTTGGTTTTAGATTATATTAGGTTATGAGGTTCATGGCCTTCACCTCTTTCAAAATATTTAGTTTCTAAATGAATCCAGCTTTAAGTGACTGAAGGAAGGCCATGCACAGCTTCATTTCACAAATCTTTGTAATTTTTCTTTGAAGAACTCTCACAGGGAATGGGGCTGTTTTGCTTCATACTCTTTCGTATACATGATCTCAAGAATTGCCTGATCACCGCTAGGGTTAAACTAATACACTAACCACCTGAAGTGTTGAAAGGTCCAATAGGGGCTTAGAACCTCACTCCAGATCCTACATAAGCAGATGGTTCTGTTCCCAGAAGCAGCCCAGCTTCCTGATTATCTATGGCCAGTGCCTTGGAGAGGAGCCGGAGATCACCCCTTAGTAGGCTCTTCAGCAGGATCTAGAAATCAAATTGACACCAGGCAGATTAACAAGAGAAAAGCGTACAGATTGTATTGATTTTATATGTACACGGGAATGAAGGGATGAAGACTACCTTTTTCTTTCTTTTTTTTTTTTTTTTTTTGAGACAGAGTCTCACTGTGTCACCAGGCGCCAGACTGGAGTGCAGTGGCGCAACCTCGGCTCACTGCAATCTCCGCCTCCTGGGTTCAAGCAATTTTCCTGCCTCAGCCTCCTGAGTAACTGGGACTACAGGCGCACACCACCACGCCCAGCTAATTTTTGTATTTTTTAGTAGAGACGGGGTTTCACCACGTTGGTCAGGATGGGAAGACCACCTTTTTCTAATTTGCACAAAGATGCATTTGGCATAATAAAATGGTCAAGAATTATCCCAAATCTCTTCCCACTTTTGTAGTTATATCCATATTTTTCTCTATAATTTAGCTATACTATGGGACTTTTAAACCTTATCTATAGCAGAAAGATGAGGCTAAATGGTGTGGTCCTTTGCATTTTGATCCCTAAGCAAACAGTTATTGCAGCCTGGGCAACAAAGCAGGAGACTCGCTTGAACCTGGGAGGTGGAGGTTGTAGGGAGTCGAGATCGTGCCACTGCCCTCCAGCATGGCCACAGAGCAAGACTCCATCTCAAAAAAAAAAAAAAAAGAAAGAAAGAAAGAAAGAAAGAGTTCATCTCTGCTACCAGGAAGCACTTGCTCAACTCAGAAGACAATGTCCTGCCAGCCTTTCACTATGAGTCATCTGTTCTTTAAGACCCGTCAAATTAGTTAAGCTCCAGTGAAACAAAGGCTAAAGTCTGCCTCCTGGGTTCAAGCAATTCTCTTGCCTCAGCCTCCTGAGTAGCTGGGATTACAGGCGTGCGCCATCACACCCAGCTATTTTTTGTATTTTTAGTAGAGATGGGGTTTCTCCATGTTGGTCAGGCTGGTCTCGAACTCCTGACTTAGTGATCCACCTGCTTCAGATTCCCAAAGTGCTGGGATCACAAGTGTGAGCCACCGCTCCCAGCCTAGTATATTTTTTTAATGCTTAAAAGCCTTTCATTGATCCTCCATTACATCTCTGCAACAAAAATATTAATATAAATTAAAATTTCTGTGGCCTTCAATTCCTGTGGTCTAAAGCCTTTAAATGTTCAAAGATTCCTTCAATTTAGTTATTTTTACAAGTCTTTTTATTGTTACCATGATCCACATACAATCAAAATAAATTTGATCTTTTGTAAACCATTGTTAAACAAAATTTTATTGGAAATTATCATTTTAATGAGAGAGGGGTATTTCAGAGCCTTTATTAAAGGAGGCTCTGCAGGCATCAGCTCGAGTTTCCTTTATTTGGGAAGATGGGCTTTTTATATACCTCAGGGTAATGCATGATATTAAAATGAAGGATGGGCCAGGTACAGTGGCTCACACCTGTCATCCCAGCACTTTGGGAAGCCCAGGTGGAAAATTGCTTGAGCCCAGGAGTTCAAGACCAGCCTGGGCAATATAGTGAGAGCACCATCCCTACAAAAAATAAAAAAACTGGGTGTGGTGACGCATGCCTGTAGTCCCAGCCATTGAGGAACAGACCTTGGACCCTTCCCAATTTGTTCCAAACCTGTTTTTGTATTCATTATTCCCACATTTCTGTTCCTGGATGGAAGCTTCCATATCTGCCTTGGCTCTATTTGAAATTCCCTAGATTTCCTTCCTGGCTTCTGGACTTTGGCTTTTCAGGTGTTCCTGATCCCACACACTCCCTTAATTTGGAATCTCTTGTCATTTCAGGTGAGAGATTTCCCACTACAGCCTCTTGGCCTCACCCCCAATACCCCTTTCCCATCAGAACAGCCTGGACTTTCCCCTACAGTAGAGCAGAGACAGGATTTAAATGGATTCTCAAGAAGGGCTTGGACTCATATCTAGCAAAATTACATGGCATTTAACCTTTAACACAAAAAAATGCAGCTTCTAGGAATCTATCTAAAGATACACTGTGGCAAATACACAAAAAGACATGTGCACAAAGGTATTCACTGAAGCATTATTTGTCAAGCAGTATTTCCTAATAAAAGAATTCTTAGGCACTGTGGCTCAGGCATGTAATCCCAGCACTCTGGGAGGCTGAGGAGGGCAGATGGCTTGAGCTCTGGAGTTCAGGACCAGTGTGGGCAACATGGCAAAACTCCATCTCCAACAAAAATACAAAAATTAGCCAGGCATGATGGTATGCACCTGCAGTCTCAGCTACTCAGGAGGCTGAGGTGGGAGGATTACTTGAGCCTGGGAGGCAGAGGTTGTAGTAAGCCAAGATCGTACCACTGCACTCCAGCCTGGTGACAGAGCGAGACCCTGTCTCAAAAGAAAAGAAAAAGAAAAAGAATTCTTACTAATAAATGCAGGAGGAATGCTAGAACTGAAATATCACCATTTTTCAATCCCTAATAAAATAATGGATCTAGGCAATGACCATCAATAGCTAGATACTAAAATCATCTGATCAAAAACTGATGGGAACTTCATAACAGATGGATCAGGCTAACATCTGAAACCACTCGCTGGTTTTGATGTCATAAAAAGAAAAGCAACCAGACATTTTGTGTCTCCTGATGAGTTATAATTGGAACTACATATCACCTGTCAAGTCTTCAGGCCAAATAATTAAACCTGGCTGGATCTTATAAAACCTTTAAATCTAACAGTTAGTTTTGAAGCTTTTACAGATTAAATGAAGTCTGAGATTTGCTTCAAAATGCACCAGTGGTGGGGAGGAAGTAGGTAAGGCATAGATGAAACAAGATTGATCGTGTAGATAACTGCTGGCGCTGGGCAAGGAAAGCATGGGCATTTATCACACCATCTCTCTACTTTTGGGTATGTTTTAAAATACCCCCAGATAAAATATTTTTGGAAAAGTACTTCGTTGGATTCAATAGCTTTTTTTTTTTATTTTAAAAATCACCTCAATTTTTTTGCTTGCTCCAACCTGCCATAGAAATTCCTGAGGTTTCCCTTGTCGCTTTATAATGAATTGTGTAAACACAAGCTGGAAGAGATTAGCTACGCGCAAGAAGGGTTGGTTAAATATTGAGGTTGGCTTGCTGAGAGAAGCCTTTTAATGAATCTCAGTAATTTTGCAAGAGAAAAGATAACAATGAACACTACCAGTTAAACATCATTCTTTTGCACTTTGCTAAATACATGTATGTAATTACTGTCTGACTCTCACTGGATATATACAGCATATACATACATACTATTTATACATTTTTAGTATCATCTTGCCTTTACATTTTACATAATTTCAGATACATTTTCCTCATATCAAATAATTCAGTGTTTTTTAGTACTAACACCATAATCTGCAAGCCATTAAAAAAATGTATTTCAAAAACTAGGCTATCTCATCCTTTGAGCTATTGAGATGAATTTTTTTTAGTTTTGGACATGGAGTTTTGCTCTTGTTGCCCAGGCTGGAGGGGAATGGCACGGTCTCGGCTTACCACAACCTTAGCCTCCTAGGTTCATGTGATTCTCCTGCCTCAGCCTCCTGAGTAGCTGGGATTACAGGCATGTACCGCCATGCCCAGCCAATTTTGTATTTTTAGTAGAGATGGGGTTTCACCATGTTGGTCAGGCTGGTCTCGAACTCCCAACCTCAGGTGATCCACCCGCCTCGGCCTGCCAAAGTGCTGGGATTACAGGAGTGAACCCGTGTGCCCGGCCCAGGTGAATTAATTTATACTCCTCCTAAGATCCCTCTCATCACTAAGATTCCTTTATCTTATGACAAAATCATAGTTCTAGAAGCTTGTTTCTCCCACCTGAAAAGACTGGATTTGGGACATGATCCCGTAGAACTTCAGAGGTAAGCCTGGTGAATCTAAGCATAAGGGGTCTGGAGGGTGAAAAAAACCAGTTCGGTGCTCATAGATGGGACTGGCATTGGGGTTGGGGGGGGGGGGGGGCGATTAGGTCAAAGCAAGAGGATGCAAAGGGGAAATGAATTCCTTTAGCTTGGGGAAGATGATCAGAAGAGGTGGATGACGCCATCCATGACATTTCCTGGGGTATGTATAAGGATGAGTGCTGTGATTTTGTAAAGAATGCATTCCTAAGATGTTGCATAATTTAAAACCTACTTATTTGGATTAATTTTCTCCCGAGAATAGCAGGACATGTGTTCTCAGGGCTCATGAATGCATAATCCATTGTGGCATATTTTTGCTTTAATTTTTTTATTTATTATTGTCACAGGTTCTGTGACAGAGTTCTGGTTTCTAAATTCATAGCATATCAAGGTTCTTGATAAAGCTCTTGATACTGTTTTATCATATCTAATTTGTATTCCAAAATGGTTGATTTGGGGGCATATTTTTCCAGCACTAGCACCGCTATTTAATGGATGGTTGGAGAGGGGTCCAAAATTTCTAAAATTATGTTAAAAAATAACACAGCAACAAAATAATAAGCAAAATCACTGCCAGAGTATTTCTTAGCTTGAAGCAATATGATTAACATTGATAGAATAGGCTATCTATTTCTGTTTAATCAGTTAACCCTGCTAAGTAGAAAGAGCTTACAATTCATATCTAAGATCATGATTTTACTAGTTTTTTAAAAAATGTGGGCTCTATATATACATAATTTAACATTTTGCATATAAGACTTAATTTTGCCTGGGTACAGTGGCTCATGCCTGTAATCCCAGCAATTTGAGGTGGAAAGATTGCTTGAGCCCTGGAGTTCAAGACCAGCCTGGGCAACATAGTGAAACCCCATCTCTTAAAAAAAAAAAAACATTAGCCAGGCATGGTGGTGCACACCTGTAGTCCCAGATACTTGGGAGGCTGAGGTGGGAGGATCACTTGAGCCCAGGAGGTCACAGCTGCAACAAGCCATTATTGCACCATGACACTCCAGCCTGGGTGATAGAATGAGACCATGTCTCAAAAAAAAAAAAAAGGAAAAATTTTTATATC
Organism: Ateles fusciceps; assembly: GCA_036589455.1. Taxonomy (NCBI): domain Eukaryota; kingdom Metazoa; phylum Chordata; class Mammalia; order Primates; family Atelidae; genus Ateles; species Ateles fusciceps. The sequence goes on from JAZHEH010002229.1 coordinate 6,823,286, forward strand.
ACACTATTTCTAAATTTATGGCTACATTATACCATATAAACATGGCTTCTTAGGTAAGAAAAGAGGACAATACAGAAGAAAAAGAGATTGATCCTACCAGAAGTGATCCTTTTATCTGCATAACTCTCAAGCAGTTGTGGCAAATAATTTGCAATATCTACCCTATTGTCCTGAAACTGGTTTTCACCACTTTTATTGGGAACACCATCCCCCTCTCCCGCATGATCAGTTTCTTCTCTCCACGGATCATTCATATGAGTGCAGTCAGTAGTGTGCTGGTAAATGTTTAACATCTTGTGCTTTGTGGGAAGAAGGTCCTAAGTTATGGCAGTTGCCCTGGACAACTTCAAGGTACCACTGTGGAAATTATGTGCAAAATTGGCTGTCACGAGCCAGTATGAGCTAACGCCAACACACCACTGAGTGTTCTTCAAACGTCAGGTCACAGCCCATTAGTGGGTCTTGCAAACATTTTAGTGGGTTATAAGCAGCATTTTTTAAAATAAAAAAGTAGGTTGGTTTACACATAACAAGAGTATTGTTTTGTAAAAAAAAAAAAAAAAAATTGTTTTTTGAGACACAGTTTGACTCTGTCGCCCAGGCTGGAGGCCAGTGGTGCAATCTCAGCCCACTGCAACCTCCGCCTCCTGGGTTCAAGTGATTCCTGTGCCTTATTCTTCTGAGTAGCTGAAATTACAGGCACGCATCACAGGGCCCAGCTAATTTTGGTATTTTTAGTAGAGACAGGGTTTTGCCATATTGGCCAGGCAGGTCTTGAACTCCTGACCTCAAGTAATCCACCTGCCTCAGCCTCCCAAAGTCCTGGATTGCAGGCTGGCCACTGTGCCCAGCCAAATTTTTTGTTTTAATAATTTTAAGTACATATGTAGTAAGTCTCAATGGAAATGTAATTCTTATTATAGGCCACTTAAAAAAAAAAAAGTCTGAAAGTAGCCAGTGTAAATCTTCTCTTTTTGAAAACAAAAACAGCACAAGAAAACCTGAATCTCTCCTTTGCTCCCCAGCTTCCTCAGCTATAATGCTGCCTCTCTGTTCTTCCCCCACAGCAAAAAGTTTTGAAAAATTTCAGTCACGGTTTCCACCAGTTCTTCACCTCACATTTTTCAACCCACTTCAGAGTCAGAGTCAGCAATGACTTCCATGTTCCTAAGCCCATTGTCACTTCTGTCTTCCTTGGCCTCTCAGCAGACTTGGCACAACTGGCTGTTCCTTTTCTTTTTATTTTGAGACGGAATCTTGCTCTGTCACCCAGGCTGGAGTGCAATGGCACGATCTCGGCTCACTGCAACTTCTGTCTCCTGGGTTCAAGTGATGATTCTCCCGCCTCAGCCTCCTGAGTAGCTGGGATTACAGGCGCATGCCACCATGCCCGGCTAAATTTTGTACTTTTAGTGGAGACAGGGTTTCACCATGTTGGTCAGGCTGGTCTTGAACTCCTGACCTCAGGTGATCCACCTGCCTCTGCCTCCCAAAGCACTGGGATTACAGGTGTGAGCCACCACGCCCGGCCTGTTCCTCTTTCTTTGGAGTCTGTGACAGCACTCTCATCAGATTCCCATGGTTGTCCCTTCTCGGTCTCATTTATTGGTGTTATCTCCCCAGGGCTGTCCTAGGTGATTTTCTCCCTCTATCTACTCTCCTAGGTGGCCCATCCAATCCCATTCTCCCCTCATGCTTCAGCCATGCTGATTGGTGGCCTTTGTTCCCCTAAACACGTTTAATGCATTCTCAACACCCTCAGGGACTTTGCAGTAGCCACTCACTCAGGCTGGAATGCTCTTCCCCACCATCTTCATCCGGCTGTTTCCTTTCTTTCATTCACCAGCAGCTTAAAACTTTGCCTCCCCTGAGAGACTTTCCTTGTCACCCAACTAAGGTTGCCACTCAGGTGCTCCCAATTACATATTTTAATCTTCTCTAAAGCACATTACTACATGTGTCCTCAGCTAGAGTGTAAGTTCTCTTGAAACCAGAATAATCAAAACTCCCTGCCCCCATGGAGCTTATAGTCTTAGGATGGGTGAAGTAAAATAAAAAGTCACCTTCTATAGTCTATTAGAATGACAAATGTTAGAAATAAAGCAAGGAAGCGTTGATAGGGAGTGTGTATGAGTGTGTTTCAGGAGAGTGTTTACAATTTAAATATTGGTGGTCAGGAAAGGCCCCACTGAGAACTGACATTTGAATAGACTTGAAAGGGGGGAAAAGGAAACAACTGAGTAAAGGTTTTAGGATGGGAGTGTGGCAGGCCTGTGGGAAGAACAGCAAAGTCAGTGTGGCTGTTGCAGAAAAAGGGAGAAGAAAAATAGTAGAGGATAAAGTCACAGTGTGTGAGGTTGGGGCAGATCATGAAGGCTCCTGTAAAAACTGGATCTTCACTCAAACAATAAGCAAAAGTTAGTAGACGGTTGGCCGGACTCCGGTGGCTCACACACCTGTAATCCCAGCTTTGGGAGGCCGAGGCAGGTGGATCACTTGAGGTTAGGAGTTCAAGACCAGTCTGGGCAACATGGTGAAACCCCGTCTCTACTCAAAATACAAAACTTAGCTGGGCGTGGTGGTGGGCATCTGTAGTCCCAGCTACTCAGGAGGCTGAGGCACAACAATCGCTTGAACCCAGGAGGCAGAGGCTGCATTGAACCAAGATCACACCACTGCACTCTAGCCTGGGTGACAGAGTGAGACTGTCTCAAAAAAAAAAAAAAAAAAAAAAAAGGTAGGTTTTAGTAAGGGATTAACGTGATCTGAATTATGTTTTGTCATCATCTCTCTGGCTGCTGTGTTGGGACTAAATTGCAGAGGGGCAAGAGCGAAAATAGGGAGACCAATTAGGCTATTGCAATAATAATGTAAGAGATGTGGGACTCTATCTAGAGGGGAACATAGGTCCTTTGCATGCTAGTATTCTTTACTGCTGTGCCTTGCCATGTTACGCATTCAGTGCATATTTGCTTATTTAAAATGACACACTGGGCTCACTGAACAACAGTATCAAGTGAGGGAGATATTTCTAGAAATAAGGTCTTAGGATTTATGAATATTTTAATCCAGATTTTCTTTGTTAACTCTGCTCTCTGGCCCTTTTACTCAGCCCCATTTGCACCTAAACACCACTTACCAAAGAAACACAGCATTTATGTGTACTTATTTCAACTTTTTTTACCTTTGTAAAGGAGAAGTACTAGGTAGACTCAGGGCCCAGCTTGGTGTCTGACGCCTGTTAATCTCAGCATTGTGGGAGGCCAAGGTGGGAAAATCTTGTGAGCCTAGGAGTTTGAGACCAGCCTGGGCAACATAGTGAACCCCGTCTCTACAAAAAAATTCTAAAAATTAGCTGGGCATAGTGGTGTGCGTCTATAGTCCCAGCTACTCCTGAGGCTGAGGTTGGAGGATCACTTGAGGGAGACCTTGTCTTAAAGGAAAAAAAAAAAAAAAAAAAAAAGACTCGGGCAGAATTGTGAAGATAGTAAATGGCTGCTGACTTTATCAATAATCTAACATTTCAACCTAACATTGATATCTATTTTATGCAAACATTATATTATGGACTGGGCAATGTATAAGACAAGTTCCTTTTCTCAAACTACAGTCGAGATGGATGGATAAACACACAACACACACCAAGAGATAACTACACATCCAAGGCAGTGTATGTCCAGAGTAAATTAAGCTATTCAGCTATTCAGATCGGATCTTGGGAAGTGCATCAAACTTGGAAAATGGGTAAGGAGGAAAGAAAAGCAACAGAGTAACAGAACATGAGTTTCCAGTTATGGGACTTATAATGAATTCCTTAATTAAAATAAAAAATAATAAAAACAAAAGCCAGGGAGGAGAAAGCCCATGTTGGTGACACTAAAATCTATCTTTCCAGATAAATGTGGATAGAAGCCAAGTAGAGAAGGTAAGAACTTCGAGGTCCCTAATCCAAAACAAACAGTAAGCATCCAGCCATTCCAAGTGGCTGACATGACTTTAACCTTATTTGTATTTCTGGCTGGTGTTTTCACAACCAATAGGTCAAACTATCAGTCAGTGCGGGGCCCCTGAGAAGTTGGCTATTTACGGAGCATCTAATATGCACCGAATTGTGCTCCATACTGCTTAAATTGTTCCCTAAGTAAGGGTCTAATTTGGAGAAAACACCAACACACAAGGTAACTGGCGAGTGATGCAGAGTGGCCAGTTATCCTGTGTGTTATCACTAACGGGACGGGGCGCTTGGGATGGGCATAGTCCAGCGTACTGAACCCTTCCCCCAGCGTTTCACCCACACCCAGAGGTGTGTACTGTCAAAAAGCAGCGCCTCCATGTCATCTCTTCAGCACTGTCTGGACTCCGATCCGAGGCAGATGAGGAAGTAAGCTCTGAGAAAACCCTGGCGCTGACCCCGCGGACCTGGGCGCCCGGGAAGGTCAGCGCTGGGTCCAGGGAGGCGGGGCCTGTACGGGTGACCTCCCCTGGTCCTGAAAGGTCCCAGCCCAGAGCGCTCTCCCTCCTAGACCTGGAGGCTGGAACACCCGGGTGGACGTCGGCCCACTTGCTGCGAGAGAGAGAAAGCCTTTCTCTTCTTTCCTTCCCATTTTCCTACCACCTCCCACCCAACTCCGCCCTCGGGGCAAGGGCAGCCAGATCCACCCAGGACACATTTTTTGTCTTTATCACTCTGTGCTCGTCCCACAGCAAGCCAGTCGCGGTCCAAGGCCCCAGACGCTGTGCAGGAGGTCGAGCTGGGTGGCGGTCAGCGGCGGGGCCCTGTCCAAAATCCAGCAGAGTCGCCAGGACGCCCAGATACAGAAGACGGGACGCGGGGGAGAATTGGGGGGAACCACAGCGGTAGGGCGCGCGAGCGGGGGACGTGAACGAGGACTGACTCCTGTCGCTTCCCGTAGCCGCCCACGGACGCCCGAGCCGGGAACCCGGACGGCACCTAGCGGCGGACGAACCACCTCCTCCGTGGAGCGCCTGTAACACCAGTCCGTGGGTGAGTCGCGAGACCCCCGGCCTCGGGTGGCGGCAGTCGCTAGGGGCGTGGATGTGCTGAGGGTCGCGCCAGTGGAGGGTCACGGCTCCTAAATCACAATTTGATGGGTGGGACAGTGTCTAGTTCACCCCGATCCGCAGGTCCTCACCGCGGCAGAGCCGGGGCTGGATGGCGGGGACGCTGCCTCCGCGGGCGAGGCGCTCCGGGACACGGGATTATCAGGAGTCGCGGCCTTTCTTGGACATCCCTGGCTGGGCTCAGGCTATTTGCCCTGGGGTGTGTCCTCGCTGCAAACCCACCCCCACCTGGGCTGCTTTCTCACCTGCTCCCTCCTAGCCTGAGGCCGAGCGCTACCTCCAAGTGGAGGAATCTGGGGAAGTTTCCTTCCCGGAATTTGTAGTGACAGTGGAGTGACCTCCATTGCTCTCCCTACCTCTAACACGCTCTTTAGGATGCCGAGTCATTTGACTGCAGTAATAACATTACAAAGCGCAAGTCATGTGACTTCCTTTGCCCCTACGTGAAACTTAAGTGATGGCTTCTGGTGACGCATACAAAGTGTTCCTGCTGGCGGGAACTGTCCCGGGGGATACTTCGGGGGTTGCGTCATTTAATGCAAACCTATGGCTTAAATTGGGTCACTCGCTGGTTGTTATATATGTGTGTGGCAACTCAGCATCCATTCTTTTTGCTGCTGTTCTTGCTTCCTGAATGTCACAGAGCCAGAGTTTCGAGGTTTTGACTAACGTGTTAAGTTAATGACACAGACTGGGATTATATTTAGGTGGTAAGCCAAGAGGGATACAGTTTTTTTCCTTAATAAAGAAAAAGTAATAGATTTGATTAATGTATATTGTTGGTGTGCAGTATAATGACAGAATTGCTGGAAGTGAAATACAGGAAGCTGTAGTTTCATTTCCCTTTCAGTTCTGTTTAAAGTCATCAAGTTTTTCCTGGAGCTATTAAATGGAGTACATGGGTGCTTTTACCTTAAAAAATGTGGCTAGTGCTTTCCAATACTCCCTTGTCGTGTGATTTTTTTTTAAGCAACAGAGAAAACTGCATCTTAATAATATTAAAAGGATTGGATTTTTCCCCCCTTTGATTTGTTTACATTGGGGAAGGAAGAGCAGTTCCTTTTATTCACAATAATAATAGCTAACTTATTCTTCCACTGTTTTATTAATTCAGTCCTCAGAACAAACCAATGATCGGAATACTGTAATTATTTTCATTTTACAGAAATGAAAAGTTAAATGAATACCTCTGGTAATTGTACAGGACTGTTTGATTAGTATTTGCTATTAATTAACTAATTAATTTTTGAGATGGAGTCTAGCTCTGCTGCCCAGGCTGGAGTGCAGTGGCACGATCTCAGCTCACTGCAACCTCTGCCTCCTGGGTTCAAGCAATTTTCCTGTTTCAGCCTCCTGAGTAGCTGGGACTATAGGTGCATGCAACCACATCTGGCTTATTTTTGTATTTTTAGTGGAGACAGGGTTTCACCATATTGGTCAGGTTGATCTTGAACTCCTGACCTCAGGTGATCCAGCTGTCCCGGCCTCCCAAAGTGCTGGGATTACAGGTGTGAGCCACTGCGCCTGGCCTGTGTTAGTATTTTTAATAATAAATTCCATGTTAGAAATTTTCTACTGATGTGTTTTTTAAATCAATATTTCCTACGCTCAAAATCTAAAATTATTTAGTATATAAGCACACTGGTAAGAATGGGAGGCAGATCTTTGACTGTAATAACATTCTATTATTTGGTAAATATCAGTAAAACAATGTATAATTTAAATTTTAAAATAGATTATGAAGATAAATGCTGCATGCTTATTTTTCTTTTCCTCTGTTTTTACTTTATACAGGGCCAGTGCCTCAGTTTCAATTCAGGTAACCTTTAAATGAAACTTGCCTAAAATCTTAGCTCATACACAGAAGAGACTCCAGTCAACAAGAAGCTGGAAAAGAATGATGTCCTTAAACAACCTACAGAATATCATCTATAACCCGGTAACCGATTTCTATCAAATAACTTTCTACCTACGGCAAGACTGAGAGAAAATCCAATAGAATAGTAATTATCTGGCAGGAGATGGGGCAAGAATAAAAGCCAGTGAACATATGTAATAGGGATGGTGGTGGGTGCTGACTGTAAAACAGGTATGGCTCTTGTCCTCTGGTAGAGGAAGAAGTCACAATGACAATGAAACAACGTTGTGAACAGGGAAGTCTGAGTACAATGGAGGGAATGCCAACTTTTGGTGATGGCAGGAGGCTCAGGTAATCATAAAATGTAATTCTTTTTCTTTTTTTGAGATGGAGTCTCGCTGGAGTCCAGCCCAGGCTGGAGTGCAGCAGTGCGATCTTGGCTCACTGCAACCTCCGCCTCCGAGGTTCAAGCGAATCTCCTGCCTCAGCCTCCTGAGTAGCTGGGACTACAGGCACGTGCCATCATGCCTGGCTAATTTTTGTATTTTTAATAGAGATGGGGTTTCACCATGTTGGCCAGGATGGTCTCGATTTCTTGACCTCGTGATCCACCCGCCTTGGCCTCCCAAAGTGCTGAGATTACAGGCATGAGCCACCATGCCCAGCATAAAATGTAATTTTTAAAGGAAAATGGCTTTCTCACTCTACAAGTTTTTCATTTTCTTTTTTAATTAGAACTGTCCCTGAGAAGTTAATGCCTCCACCTTTCCCTCAGCCTTTCAAATACTGCTTGGCACCTGGGCAAGGAAAATGTGAAAGCCAGTGGGGAGATGGAGAGTGAGAAGTAGTAGGGTCTTGTGTAAGGGTTGTGTGCAGTTCAGGCTGGTCCTGGAACGCATGAATGGCTGTAATTGCTGGAAATTGCCCTGTAATCCTGGGCAGTAAAGAACTTGTTTTAGTTGTATGTGGTGGTGAGAATCTTTAGGAATGTCTAGTTTTCACTTAATTTGAAGCTGAATCCTGAATGGAGGTCTGAGAAAGGACAGCCACTTTGTTAGTAACCCCCCCTAGAAGATTCTCGGGCAAAAGGAAGTGTGAGAATCCTTGAAATAAGGCCCTACACCAGTTTTGTTAGTGTGTGTGGGTTCAAGATTTTGTTATTTACTATATAGCTATAATTCCTTTTCCCCTAAGTTTTAATGTCGTTGTGTAAGAATGAGGTACCACCGCTGTGTCAAGGAAAGTCAGTTTTAGGAGAAATAAACTTCCAGTGGTAATAAGTTTAAAAAAGATGACTTCCTGAAATGGAAGCTAGTGAGACATTTAAAATGATTTTGTGCATGTTAGAGTTAAAAACAACTCAAGGTTGTAGAATGATTTTCTGCAAAGATCTTAAAAAAACAACAGAAGACTAGGCTGCCGGCCAAGGGTGTCTGAAGGAACATCTTGGCTCAGGCTGGAGGATGGCTGAAGGTTACACTGTTCATTTCTGCTCTTCACACAGAAAAGAAAATATTTTATAGGTAAAATTCCTGCATATCTTGATTTTGGCATACTGATGATTCCTGTAGTTTCTGGAGTCAGTACTCTCAACTACTGAGGTGGAACACAAATAAGCAGACTTCATTTCTTGAGGAAGGGGATCTGGAGAAGTTGTTCTGCTCCAGAGCAGGAAATGCCTTTAGTCCTGTGGAATGGCCTGGATACTGTTCTCAGGGTAATGCATTTCCAAGGGAAATATTTTTGGCAAATAGCTTTTTTTTTCTTTCTTTTTAAATTTATCCGTTTTATTATCAGTTCTCACAAAAGAGTAGGAAAGGTGAGAGGAAGAAGACTGAACTGAATGGCAAAACCATTTTGCTCTGTCTTTAGATGTCACTACTGTAAAATATTTGTAGAATTAAGGGTCCGTATTGTACTGAAGTTCTCTCATTGGTAGCTAGTTGCCCTTTCAATGTTCCAAAATAAAAAAGCCTGCAAATAACTTAGTTATTTGATTTAATTAATTAATTAAAAAAATTTTTTTTGAGGCACAGTTTTGCTCTTGTCACCCAGGCTGGAGTGCAATGGCGCCATCTCAGCTCACTGCAACTTCCGCCTCCCAGGTTCAAGTGATTCTCCTGCCTCAGCCTCCCAAGTAGCTGGGATTATAGGCATGCACCACCACACCCAGCTGATTTTTGTGTTTTTAGTAGAGATGGGGTTTCTCCATGTTGGCCAGGCTGGTCTCGAACTCCTGACCTCAGGTGATCCACTCACCTCGGCCTCCCAGAGTGCTGGGATTATGAGTGTGAGGCACCGTGCTTGGCCAATTTAGTTATTTTAAGTTAATCAATTAGTATATTTTATAAGTTAGACTTAGAAAAACTGTTTTCAGCCGAGTACGGTGGCGCATGCCTGTAATCCCAGCACTTTGGGAGGCCAAGGCAGGTGGATCACGAGTTCAGGAGTTCAAGACCAGCCTGGCCAAGATGGTGAAACCCTGTTTCTACTTAAAATGCAAAAATTAGCCAGGCATGGTTGGCGGCCTCCAGTAATCCCAGCTACTCTCAAGGCTGAGGCAGGAGAATCGCTTGAATCTGGGAGGTGGAGGTTGCAGTGAGCCGAGATGGCGCTACTGCATTCCAGCCTGGGTAACAGAGCAAGACTCCATCTCAAAAAAACAAAACCAAAAAGAAAACCACACCAAAAAAAAAACTGTTTTTTCACTTCATGGTTATTTTGTTACTGATGGGTTCCAACAGTGAGTAAATGTTTATTGAGTGTCTGATGTATTCTTCGTTAGGCATTATAAACACACTGCTACTTTTACATTTTTATTTCATTAATATTTCTAAAAAATTTTTTAAGACGGAGGCTCACTCTGTCACCAAGCGTGGTGCAATCTTACCGCACTGCAGCCACCACCTCCTGGGCTCAGCCACCCAAATAGCTGGGACCATAGGCATGCACCACCATGCCTGGCTAATTTTTGTATTTTTTTTGGTAGAGACAGAGTTTTGCTATGTTTCACAGTCTGGTCAAGCACTCCTCCTGCCTCGGCCTCCCAAAGTGCTAGGATTATAGGTGTGAGCCACCATGCCTGGCCTATTTCTAATATTTTGGTCTACAATGGTGTTAGACCAACTGTTTACATTAAGCTTTCCTGGAAAAAATGAAGTAAATATTGTTACTGGCCTATGTATTTTTTCCCCCTATTTAGTATGTTTCTTTGACTAGTTTAATTGGATTCCAAGACTTTAAAAAATCAGGCTCTAAGGCTGGGTCCAGTAGCTCAGACCTGTAATTCCAGCGCTGTGGGAGGCCAAGGCTAGTGGACCACTTGAGCCCAGTAGCTTAAGACCAGCTTGAGCCACGTAATGAGACCTTGTCTGTATATAAAAATACAAAAATTAGCTGGGCGCTGTGGTGCACATCTGTAGTCCCAGCTAAAAGGAAGGCTGAGGTGGGAGGACTGCTTGAGCCCAGCAGGTTGAAGCTGCAGTGAGCCGTGAGTGTGACACTGTGCTCTGGCCTGGGCGACAGAGAAAGAACCAGGCTCAAAAGTAAAAATAAAAAGTCAGAGGCCGGACGCGGTGGCTCATGCCTGTAACCCCAGCACTTTGGGAAGCTGAGGCAGGCAGATCACTTGAGGTCAGGAGTTCGAGACCAGTCTGATTAACATGGTGAAACCCTGTCTCTACTAAAAACACACAAATTAGCCAGGCATGGTGGCGGGCTCCTGTAATCCCCACTACGTGGCAGGTTGAGGCAGGAGTATCACTTGAACCCCAGAGGCGAAGGTGGAGGTTACAGTGAGCCAAGATTGCACAATTGCACTCCAGCCTGGGTGACGGAGGGAGACTTCATCTTAAAAAAAAAAAAGTCAGGCTTCCTTTTGTTTTTTTTTTTAGAGACAGAGTCTTGTTCTGTCACCCAGGCTGGAGTGTGCAGTGGCACGATCTCAGCTCAGTGCCACCTCTGCCTTCCGGGTTCAAGCAATTCTCCTGCCTCAGCTTCCCAAGTAGCTGAGACTGCAGGCATACACTGCCATGCTTGGGTAATTTTTTTTTTTATATATATATTTTAGTAGAGACAGCGTTTCACTGTGTTGCCCGGCCTCATCTCAAACTCCTGAGCTCAGGCAATCCGCCTGCTTCAGCCTCTCAAAGTGCTAGGATTACAGGTGTGCACCACCGCACCTGGCTGCTCTCTTTTCTTTCTATGCAAATTGAAATGGAATGAATAATTTGGAAGACATTCATGTTCACTTCATACCAGGGATGCTGTCAGTGAAATCTCTTGTTTGGCAGTTCATTAGCTACTTATATATTTTATTGTTGCTGTTGATTATAGAGTTCTTAAGATATGATTAAATGCTAGCTGGTTAAGAAATTACTTAGAAATGAAACAGAATTCGTTCTTACTCAAAGTTAATAAGCCACTTGTCAACATGAATCCTACCTGGTACAGAAAAGCTGATCATTCCAGTTTTCTTAGGAACCTTGCTTCCATGTTTATCCTTTTCTCCTTAGTATTCTAAGTACCTTCCTTTCTACCTTACAATTTAGTCTTAAAACACACTAAATAGTCTTTCTTTTATAACCTGTGAGGTCCCTTTCAGCCTTTGTGCTATTTTTCTTCTTGTTTTTTGTTGCCTGCTTTCCTGGGTGAGAGTTGATTTCCTCACTAAGGTTCTGCCCTCTGATTTTTCTCTGTCTTAATTTCTTTTTTGGCTTTACTAATAACATTTTGTCTTTGATGTCTCTATTCCCTTTATGTCTTTACCGACCACTCGTAGATTTTTTTTTGCATATGTATCCAGTTCCAGCCTTTCACCTAACGCGAAGCTCCAACTCTCACTCAGCCAGCCCTTCGAGACTAAGAGTTCAAAACCAAACTTGCATCTTCCTTCCCAAACCAGCTTTCCTCTTGCAGTTTTCCGTTTCTGTCAGAATCCTTCTGCTGCGCAACTTCTGCCTCCTCCCTTGTTTCCTAGCACCCAATAGTTGGAAGATAATCTGTTTTCAAAACTTTAAACTACATGTTTGTCCAAACCAGTGGCTTTTCCTTTTTATAAAAATTTTCATTAAAAAATTTAAAGATAATATGTCCAAATCATTTTTTAAAAATTCAAACAGTATTTGTGAGTTTCAGTGAAACATACATTGTCCTTCTAGCCTTATACTTCGTTTTCCTCCTCAAGGGCGATCACTTGTTACCAGTTTTTAAATATATCCTTCCTGAGATAGTTATGAATATCCAAAAGTGTGTTTTTTGTGTCTGTCACCTTTTATATACCCTATCTCTTTACATGCATACATTTTACTCTATAAACCCTTTTCTACCCTGCTTTTTCTGTTTGACATATTTTGGAAATGTCAGTTTATTTAGAACTTCTCTCTTTCCCTTTCGCTTTCCCTTCCCTTTCCCTTTCGTCAGAGTCTCGCTCTGTCGCCCAGGCTGGAGTGCAGTGTTACCATCTTCAGCTTACTGTAACCTCCACCTCCTGGGTTCAAGCTATTCTTTTGCCTCAGCCTCCGGCGTAGCTGGGATTACAGGTGTGCGCCACCACACCCAGCTAATATTTGTATTTTCAGTAGAGACAGGTTTTCACCATATTGGCCTGGCTGGTCTCAAACTCCTGACCTCATGATCCGCCTGCCTCAGCCTCCTAAAGTGCTGGGATTACAGGCGTGAGCCACCGTGCCCGGCCTAGAACTTCCTCATTTATTTTAACAGCTGCATAATTCGTAGTAAAACTTATTTACGTAGTCCCTTGTTAAGGGCTGTGTCTTTTTACGATTATATCCGGTGCTATAGTGTCCATCCTTGTGTGTGCATCTTGGTGCACCTGTGCTAAGTATTTCTGTAGGATAAATCTGTAGAAGTGGAATCACTAATCAAAGGGTATGATCCATTTTGTAATCTTTATTTCTTGGATCCTTCTTAGCTTTTTCCATGTTAAAGATATTGACAATTGTCCTCTTACTGAAATTTATGAATCCATTGATTCCCTTGATATTATTGCCCTGGCCTCCTGACTGATTCTTCTCTCTCTCTTCTTACCCCATGTTGAGGTCCTCAAGGTCACACCTAGTTTGATGACTCACCAGCATAGATTTGTACTCGTGGCTATGATTTATTGCAGTGAAAGAATATAGAGCAAAACTGCAAAGGGAAAGGCACTTAGGGTGAAGCGCAGGGGAAACTCAGCGCAAGTTTTAAGGTCAGCTCTCGCTAGAGTCACATAGGACGTGCTTACATCCTCCAGCAAGAGTTGTGATAACACTTGTGAAATGTTGTCTGCTAGAGAAGCTCATTAGAGACTCAGCACCTAGGGTTTTTATTGGAGGCTGGTCACATAAGCACCCTCACACATACCAAAAAATTCTAGCCTCTTAGAAGGAAAGCAGGGTGTTAGGATAACCATATTATTTGCATAAAGAGTTCAGGTGCAGGAAATCCCTCACATCAATTAGGCTGGTGGGTACCCTTCTAAACCCCAAGTTCCTAGACACCAGCCAGGAGCCAGCTTTGTTAGGAGGATGGCAGTCAGGCCTGCCATGTTAACTCTTTTCTGCGTACCACCTAATTTCAGAAACCTCCGAGGCTTTGCTGCCTGACCTTTCCTGTCTTTCAGTGTCTTTACCTACTTTGATATCTTTACCAATTATCTCTACCCTGAGTTTTAAATGTGTGCTCTGGCCATTCACCTAACGTGTGGTTCTCCTCCAATTCTTCTCAGCAGATTTGCTCTTAGATGTCTGCCAGTGCTCCACACCAAGTGTTACAAACTAAATTCATCATCTTCCTTCTGAAACCTGTTTCCCAGGCCAGGCACTGTGGCTCACACCTGTAATCCCAGCACTTTGGGAGGCCGAGGCGGGTGGATCACCTGAGGTCAGGAGTTCAAGACCAGTCTGGCCAACGTGGTGGAAAAATGCAAAAATTAGCCAGACGTGGTGGTGCACACTTGTAATCCCAGTTACTCAGGAGGCTGAGGCAGGAGAATCACTTGAACCTGGGAGGAGAAGGATCTAAGATCGTGCCATCACACTCCAGCCTGGGCAACAAAAGCAAAACTCCATCTTACTTAAAAAAAAAAAAAGAAAGAAAGAAAAAGAAGCCTGTTTCCCTCAGCTTTGTCATTTGTATAGAGGCCCTATGTAGACAGTTTCCTTTGAAACATCTCTTGGATTTCTCTGCTCTTCCAGGGCCATTGCCACCAACCTGGATCATGTTTTTATCGCTTCACGCCAGGCTTATGGCAGCAGTCAGTCACGCAGATGACCTCCTGACCTCTGGCTTATTTCACCCCCCACTGGACTGTTGTTCCTAAACACCTCTTTCGTATGTCACTCTAAAACCTGATCCTGGCCCTACCTTTCTTTACTCCCTGACTACTCACAGAGCAGATAGGTCTTGTCTTTTCCTGCCTCTCTGCTTTTGTAAACTGCTGTTTCTACCTGAAGTGGAAACTGAAATCGCACCTTCTTCATAAACTGTTTTTGGCCACCTCAGTTAGAATTCCTTATCCCATTTTCCTGAAGCATTTATTTGACTCTACTGCCCCAATTTTTTTTTAAGATGTTGAGTTGGTCAGGGCTTGTAGTTACAAGCAACAGAAGTCAACTCTTTAAGCAGAAAAGGAATTTGCTAAATGATAGTGCAAAGTTCTCAGAATCTCTAGCAGGATGAAGAACCAGGCTTGGAGAATATTTAGCCACAGATACAGAAGCATGCTGTAGGACTGTTCCCTTGAAGAGGCATCTGTTGTCACCATTGGACACAGATGCTACTGAGTCTCTGCTACTCTACCAATGCCACTGCTGTCTCTGACCCTGGATGCAGCTCTCTCTCTGATCCCGGATGCAGCTGCCTCTGACCCCGGATGTAGCTCCCTCTGACCCCGGATGCAAATGCCTCTGACCCTGAATGCAGCTCCCTCTGACCCCGCATGTGGTTCCCTCTGGCCCCGGATGCAGCTACCTCTGACCCCAGATGTAGCTCCCTCTGACCCCGGATGTAGCTCCCCCCTGACCCTGGATGCAGCTACCTCTGGCCCCTGATGTAGCTCTCTCTGGCCCTGGATATAGCTTCCTCTGACTGTGGATGTAGCTCCTTTTGACTCTGGATATAGATGCCTCTGACCCAGATGTAGCTTTTCAACCCCAAATATGGCTGCTTTGCCCCCTTGCCAGAGTGACTACTGCATCATTGTGGCCTCTTCTTGTCGCTGGTTCTTACTTAAAATCTGAGCTGGAAGTTCATATTGGCAGTTTTGTCACTTGCTCTTTCCTTGTTGCGGTCTAGATGAGTTCTAATGTTCATAAGGTAGAGGATTTTCCAGATATGGAAGCAGATTCCAATTTTCAACAGCCAAGCAGAGTATCACATTTCCACTCTAATCATTCTTCCTGGGTGTCTGACTCTTACACTTATTTCTAGCTGAAGTCTGCCAGCTGCTTTGTTGCTTCTCCTCTGCATGTATGAGGACTGCCAGAACCCGCTTTCCAGACGAGTGAGAGTTCATTCATTCACCATGCAATTACCGATTGTCTCTCAGCCTCTGTCCTGGGAAGGTAAAGGTGATGATCCAGTCCTGCCTCATGCAGCTCACAGCCTACGCAAAGCTGCATGCAGACAAGCAGAATCCAAAGTGCCATAATGAACCCTCAAAGAGGGGCTGACTCAGTCAGCCCAGGGAGCTTAAAAAGGCTCCACAGAGAAGGCTGTGCCTGAAGTAGATTTCAGTTTAGGAGCCACCAATTTATAACCACTTTTCTGTGGCCTGTCCTATTTTATTTTGTATTTCTTCACAATCCTCGCTACCTTGGATAGGTTTTACCATGTATATCATAATTTGGGTGAGCTTGGTGTGAGGCTTAATGGTGTGTGGGCTTCACATCCTGGTCAGATGCTCCAGATGGAGGGAGATGGTTATGATGCAGGAGAGGGAGCCACATAGCACAGGTCCCCAGCCAGTGGACTGGGAGGACGATGTAGTCATCGCTGGGGGAAGGGGAATGACAAGATCTGGCAGTGTGGCAGGTCCCAGACAAAAGGGCTGGGTTCTGGGCAGTGAGGGTGCAGGTGGAGACCTGAATACTGGGTGGGACCAACTGTCAGAGCCCACACCTGCAGACTGGAGTGGTCCAAGGCAGGTAGATGCTGTGTCTTGAAGACCTACAAGCACGCATTCATCCTCATGATCATGCAGTTCTCTAGTTTCTAACAGTGCAGTCTGGGAGTCCAGCAGAGAAGATCAGGTCCTGGAATCCTGGATGTGGGGGCATGGCTTAACTTGGAGCTTCCTTCAGAGGCAGTGAGTGCTTGTCATTGTCTCCATCAGCATTGGCTTTGGGCCTAGTGAGGTCTAGAACCTTCTGTTGGGATCAGCAGTGGAACAGGAGGAAAATGAATGAGTAGACATGGCATTGCACCAAGTCGTTTTGTTTATTTTACTATTAGAATTATATTAGGCAGAAGTTTTGCTTCATAAACTCTCAGCCAAATACAAAATATTGTGAATAGTATTTACCTTGTGTCTCTTTCCAAAGAACTCATAGTAGTTTGCAGCTATTGCAAATATCCTAGCCATGTGGTTCGTTTTTGTAGCTGTTTGAATAGGAAAGATGACTTGGAAAATGCTGGATTCTGAGCAGATTTATGTGCACTTAAAAAATGTAGTTTTTCTCTATCAATAATGGTTGTAATTGCTTAGTGATTTTATGTAAACATATGTTTGTTAACATTTTTTTTCTTAGGTAATCCCCTATGTTGGCACCATTCCTGATCAGCTGGATCCTGGAACTTTGATTGTAATACGTGGGCACGTTCCTAGTGATGCAGACAGGTAAAATCATTGCGCTGAAGGAAGCAGCATGAATAAGCTGTCTTTTTGTGATTGTGAAATGGTAACAAAGAGTAATGTGGGAGAGACCATTTGATACTTAGGCCTAATTTGCTTTCATCAGCAGCCCTGTCCAAGGTGCTGAGGAGATTGGCATGAATGACTAAATAAAGGTTATTGGGATTTCATTGCTGTAAGTCTGATTTCAGTATCAAAAATTAGAAATATCAGCTGGATATGGTGACTTACACATGCATTTCCAGCACTTTGGGAGGCCAAGGTGGGAATAGTATTTGAGGCCAGGAGTTTGAGACCAGCCTGGGCAACATCGTGAGACCCCCATCTGTAAAAAAATATTTTACAGACCCCCATCTGTAAAATTTAACTGGGCACGGTGGTGTGTGCCTGTAGTCCCAGCTACTTAGGAAGCTGAGGTAGGAGGATCACTTGAGCCCAGGAGTTCGAGGTTGCAGTAAGCCGTGATCGAGCCACTGCACTACAGCCTGGGTGACAAAGAATTAGATATGTCATTAAAAGAAAGGAGTTGTGGTCAGATGACAGGGACTGTCTAATTGTAGTCTGACATTCCCACAGCATCTCAGATCTAGTTCAGATGGTTTTACTGAATACTCGCTTTGGATACAAGCTGTGGTATCATCAGTGTTGGGCTCAGCTCTTTGTGGCTAACACCTGAAGAGCAATGGTTTAAGTAAGATGTGAAAATTAAGTCTCAAGGAGACAGCCCAGGTCTTTTCAGTCAACTCCTTCAAGTCATTAGAGAAGTAGGCTCCTTCCAGCTCACCACGCTGCTATCTTGAGGGTGAGGTGAGGTCCCCTTTCCCGTTATCCTTGGCAGTTAGATTTCCAGCCCTCACATCCGTGCTTTGGGTAGCTGGATGGGTGCATGTGGTGTTTGCGGGGGAAGCAGAGAAGGACAAAAGGCAAGTGCTTGCTGACTTTTAAGGCAGTTTCCAGTAGTCTTCCCTGAGCAGTTCACTTCCATCTCATCAGCAGAGCTTTAGCTGCACAGGCAGGCCTAGCTGCAAGGGAGGCTAGGAAAGGTAGGGTTCTTACTCTGGGCAGATTCAGACCCATTTCAAATTCAGGGACTGTGTTACTGAGGAGGACGGAAAAGAAGATTAGGCAGCTAGCTCTTTAGGCCTCATAGTGAATGAACAAGTAGGGATCGGTCAGTCCCTTGTCACTGGGCCTGGAGTCGGGGCCTTTCCTGGTGGCTTTCCTTTCTGAGCCCCTGTGTCTTCCCTCATATAGATTCCAGGTGGACCTGCAGTATGGCAGCAGCGTGAAACCTCGAGCCAACGTGGCCTTTCATTTCAATCCTCGTTTCAAAAGGGCCGGCTGCATTGTTTGCAATACTTTGATAAATGAAAAATGGGGGACGGGAAGAGATCACCTATGACACGCCTTTCAAAAGAGAAAAGTCTTTTGAGATCGTGATTATGGTGCTGAAGGACAAATTCCAGGTATGTTTTGGAGAGGGGCAGGTTGAGTCCTCATTAGTGGGTAGGAGTGCACAGGGCGCTTTCACATTTGCAAGCCCGCCCTTGTATTTCCTACACCTGAGACATTGTTTGGCTTTGGTAGTTTTTCTCCATAAAAGGACCAGGAAAGCACCTAAATGTGAGGTGTGGCCCCCACTACTCTCCAGCCAGTTGTTACTCTACAGAAATATGGTCCATTGTGACCAGATCTTTCTATTCGATCCTATTTCTCCTAGCAGGGCTAAGTTCTGAATTGACACAGTATTATGTTAACAATGAGAGGGGTAAGTTACAATACAACCACCACCACCCAAGGAACTAACGGGGGCAACCCCAGTGTAGAAATCAGAAAGGTTTTGTAAATTCAGGTCTTGCCACAAGATAGTTCTGTAGGATCGTGAGATTTTAGACCCAGAGGAGATCCTAGAAATCCTTGATGCCGGTTCCATCTCTGGCTTCTTGGAGTGTCTTCTACCTAGTGCCTATGTGTAAGGCTAAATTTGGTCCAGAGGCTGTTACACCTGCTGGCCCTCCAGTCTGTGGAGCTTTCCCAGAGTAGAAGTTTGTACCAATTCGAGTGAAGACTCGCATGTCTCTGATGGAGATCCTTTCTCATCCTCAGGATACCGCTCCTGCTCAAAAATCTTTCTAAATCTCCCAAACTCCATTCATCTCTCCCTTCTCTGGCTTTTCAAGCCTTTGTCTGTATCATTCTTTTTAATGGTTTTTAACAGTTGAGCTTTGGCTTTGTGTGTTTATTTTGCCCCCACAATGGGATTTTAAGCTTCTTGAGTCAGAGACCATATTGCATGCTGCTTGCATTTTCTGCACATAACCTAACGTGGTACTGGCATTTGAGAGGGAGGGGAAGAGGAGCCATGTAGAGTGCTGAGGACCCGCAGAAGCTACGTCATCGTCGTCTTACTACTGTAGTCTGTTGAGGTGGAGATTGTTCCTACTTCAAGAATAAGAAAACCGAATTTCAGTAAGTTGGGTAACTTGTCCATGTTCATTTGTTTCATTTAGCAAATTCAACACATTTTGAGTGTCTGCCACAAAATCTGGTGGTCTCCAGGGACAGCGTTGTGCAGAGCTCGCAGGGCAGGTCTTTAACTGGGTTTGCAGACTCCAGGGCATCTGTGCAGGGCTTCCAGGCGACCGCTGAACCCAGATGTCTCACATGTACAGAGGTGCACACAGGCACACGTACATATTTGTGACTGCATGTGTGTCTCAGGAGAGACAGTTCATGGTGCTTAATCAGATCAGGAACTCAAATGAAGTTCAGAAACACTGCTAGTGTTTTGGGTGCTTTCATTTACAATTTGGTCAGACGTATGTGGGGACCTGTGAGAAAGGGTGTAAAATTGGATGCAAGGAAACATCAAAAATTGGTTAATAAGTTAATTTATTAACTGGTTTTTTTTTTGGGGGGGGGGGTGTGTGTCTTCTGTTTCTCTCTAGGTGGCTGTAAATGGAAAACATACTCTGATTTATGCCCACAGGATTGGCCCAGAGAAAATAGACACTCTGGGCATTTATGGCAAAGTGAATATTCACTCAGTTGGTTTTAGCTTCAGCTCGGTGAGTGACCTTCCACATTCCACAGCTTGGGGTCTTTTATGAGGATTGGTTTCTGATGAGATAGTAGAAAAAGCCTTCAAATAACACTTCTATTGAGATACAAAGGACTGTCTCCCTGCCTGTAGTATAATTTTTGGATGTGAATTGTTCACACTGGCAGAAGGCTATTTATCAGCCAGGGCTTGATTGTCTGTAGGATCTCAAATCTAGTGTGGGTTTAGCAAAACACACCGTTTTCAGCCAGGTAGCGGCTATTTCCTTTGCATGGGTGTAAAATGTAGTATTTCTGTAAGAAAGTTTCCTAGGCTGGGAGTGTCTGAGTCAAAGAGTGTCCTTATGTGTTGCATAAGGACAGTTCAGTCAATGATGAACTGCATAGACAACAGTGGTCCCATAAGGTTGTCACACTGCATTTTTACTGTACCTTTTCTGTGCTTAGGTATGTTTACATGCACAAATACTTACCATGCTGTACAAGTTCACTGTCTGGGAGCCATAGGTCATACCCTACAAGTCTGTAGTAGGTGGTACCATCTAAGTTTGTTAAGGAATATTCTATGATGTTCGTAGGATGACATAAACCACCTCAGAACACACTTCTCAGAACATACCCCCCTCATTAAGTAACACGTGACTGTATTTGCACTCAATACTGCTAACTCACCCTCCAAAAGGGTGAAAACAATTTGCACTCTCAACAACCGTGCCCATCTTCTCACCTTCTTATTGATGTTACATCTTATTCTCTGTAATGTTTGCCAGTTTGATAGGGGGGTGGGAAGGACCCCAGTGTTAAGTGTATTTTTGGGTCATAGTTCTTAAGCATATTTTTAGTACCATTTATAATTTTTTGATATGTCAGTTTGTAAATAGAAAATATTTTCTACTGGATGTTACGAATTAATGTTTATTATCTTTTCTCAGGATTTACAAAGTACCCAAGCATCTGGTCTGGAACTGACAGAGATAAGTAGAGAAAATGTAAATATTAAATATTTTACTGATTTAAAATGTTTAAAAATGTTCTTTTAACTGCCATGTAAATGAAGTGAAGAGAAGGCTGGTTTAAAAATGTTCTTTTAACTGCCATGTAAATGAAGTGAAGAGAAGGCTGGGTTTTGGAAATTATGCTTTTAGAATACAAGTATTCATTTAAAAATTGAGATATATACTTGTGGTGGCAGGCCCTCAAGTTTTTGCTGATGCTTCACCTGTCAGTTTATGTAACTGTTACTCACTGCTCTTATGTGAAAAGAACTCTCTCACTCTTAACTGCTGAATAGTACTGTTCTGGGGTATTTCTAAATATCGAACATCAGCCAGTGCACTCAAGTGAACTTCCACATGTATCTTCAACCCCTGGGAGAATAAGTGCAATTTAAAAATGAGCTGGGCCAGGCATGGTGGCTCACACCTGTAATCCCAGCACTTTGGGAGGCCGAGGCGGGCAGATTATGATGTCAGGAGATTGAGATCATCTTGGCTAACATGATGAAACCCTGTCTCTACTAGAAATACAAAAAATTCGCTGGGTGTGGTGGTGTACGCCTGTAGTTCCAGCTACTCGGGAGGCTGAGGCTGGAGAATTGCTTGAACCCAGGAGCAGAGATTGCAGTGAGCCAAGATTGCGTTACTGCACTCCAGCCTAGGCGACAGAGCGAGACTCCGTCTCAAAAAAAAAGAGCTGTTATTAATGGAGGAAGTGAGTTCTTACCGACTGGCACATTCACACCTAACAGATAGAAGAGAATCTCAGCACTCTGGGGGCACCCTGGAAAGGACAACTAAGACATGTTTGAAGTTCATGTAGTCTTGGGTGAACGTGGTGGCTCAGGCCTGGAATCCCAGCAATTTGGGAAGCTGAGGTGGGAGGATTGCTTGAGCCTAGGAGTTTGAGATCAGCCTGGACAACATAGGGAGACCCCCATCTCTACTAAAAATTAAAAAATTAGTCAGGCATGGTGGCGCATGCCTGTGATCACAGCTATGGGAGGCTGAGGTAGGAGGATCACTTGAGCCCAGGAGGTCGAGGCTTCAGTGAGCCATGAGTGAGCCACTGCACCCCAGTGTTGGTGACAGAGTAAGACCCTGTCTCTTAAAAAAAAGTTCATATAGTTCTATGAAAAAATAATTTATGGTGAAGGATAAAAGACTCAGATGAACAGGGATATCAGACTCTCAACCCCATACCATCCCGTCATAAAGCACCAGCTGCCTGGAGGTCACACCAGAATGGAGCAGGAATGTCCCAGGCTCCGGCCGGGCTCAGCTCAGCACAACCGAGACTTCATATTAGAAACTATCATTCTTCCCCTTCTAACGTTCTTGTGTTTTCTTTCTTTTCCAATAGGTACCAAAGTCTGGCATGCCCCAGTATGTGAGTATTTTTGCCTGGGCTGTTTCATGTGGAGCATTTTATTAAATTGCATAGAAAATGAACAGTTAAACCTTGGAAGGCAGCTTCATTCATTCCATTCCTTATTGTAGAACTGTTTCCTTACAGCCTAGTAATAGAGGAGACATTTCTAAAATCACACCCAAAACTGTCTACACCAAGAGCAAAGATTCGACTGTCAATCACACTTTGACTTGCACCAAAATACCACCTATGAACTATTTGTCAAAGGTTTGAAGCGCCCCACATTTTAACTCTATATAAAACTTCAATTGTAATTAGCTGTTACGAGTAACCTCTACCCACAGTAGAAGCCCAAAGCAGCCCCTCTGCATCTGTGTGCTGTCCCTGGACAGATTTGAGAGTCAACCAGGCATGCCTCTGAGCCATTCCTGTGTACTTCCTCCATGCCGCCCAGCCTGGCTGCTTCCCCTTCGAGCGGAACAAGTACTGCCTGAGATCCCAGGCACGGGGGCCTTCCTGGGGTGTTTCACTCATACAGAGGGCATCGGGTCCCACCCTGTCACTCATTTCATCATCTAAAATGTAGTCCGTGAGTGTTTGCTGTGAGCCAGGCACAGTGCTGCTGCATGGGACCCAGCTGGGACCAAGGCACACTGTCTCTCCCCCTCATGGGATTTACACGGTCATGACTCTTAAACACTCTCTAGCATTCTTTGGACATGAGTTTTCCCTGGAGATTCCTTTCTGCAGGCCTCTTGGTCCTGACCGTGGCTTCTTTTCAGAGCCTGCCATTCACTGCAAGGTTGAACACCCCCATGGGCCCTGGACGAACTGTCGTCGTTAAAGGAGAAGTGAATACCAATGCCAAAGGGTCAGTATCCTTGGGTTACCAGGAACAGCGCAAGTACTTCCGTTCCTGTTAGCGCCTTTCACCCGGTAACAGTCCTGTGAGCTAGGAGCAGGGCTAGTGTCAGAATCTTCATTTCCAAGGTGAGACGATTCAAGCAGGAGGAGGTTAGATTGCTAACAGCTAGCTGGCGGCAGAGCCAAGACCTGAAGCCCAGTGTTCTGACCTTGACTTTTTTTGACCAGACAAGAGAGGAAAATTTTTGTCCACGAGGCCCACCCTTGCCTTGTAGAACTCCAGGGCAGCCCCATAAGATCAGGCAACATTTTTTTTTTGTTTTTGTTTGAGATGGAGTGTCTCACTCTGTCACCCAGGCTGGAGTGCAGTGGCACAATCCTGGCTCACCACAACCTCCACCTCCTGGGTGTTCAAGTGATTCTCCTGTCTCAGCCTCTGGAGTAGCTGGGATTATAGGCATGCCACCACACCTGGCTAATTTCTGAATGTTTGTTTGTATTTTTAGTAGAGATGGGGTTTCATCATGTTGGCCAGGCTGGTCTCGAACTCCTACCTCAAGTGATCTGCCCACCGCGGCCTCCCAAAGTGCTGGGATTACAAGAGTGAGCCACCACGCCCGGCCCAGACATTTTTTGGGGCCCCTCTTGTCATGTGATTCAGAAAATTTCTGCTTTAAGAATTTTTCCAGTGGTGTCCAGACTTCTGAAAGCTTGAAATTAGAGCTATTTCCTAGAAAGTGTCATACTTCCAAGAAGGAAGGAACACGTGTAAATGATGGAAAAATACCTGCTTGCAAGGATCCCAGGCTCCTGCAGCCTGAAGTCGTCATTCGGGTTAACTAGTGTTAAGCCTTCAGTTTCTGTCCAACCACATCTCAGCCTCAATGCTGATTTTAAAGGTTTTGTTTGTTTGTTTTTTGGTATTTTTATTTTGCAAGTAACGAATTAGTGGAATGCTGAGTTTAAAATTTTAACTTCATCTGCGTTCCCATGTCCATGTGGATACATATGTTTCATAGAGTTAGAATTATAGTTCAAGTGTGGTCATTAACACTGCTGAAACTGCCACCACTCTGTCCCTACTTGGTTAATTAAGGTGTTTTTTTTTCTTTCTCAAAAGCTTTAATGTTGACCTACTAGCAGGAAAATCAAAGGATATTGCTCTACACTTGAACCCACGCCTGAATATTAAAGCATTTGTAAGAAATTCTTTTCTTCAGGAGTCCTGGGGAGAAGAAGAGAGAAATATAACCAGTTTCCCATTTAGTCCTGGGATGTACTTTGAGGTGAGGTTACAGTTTTTGAAAATGGGACAGGAACAAGAATCCAGGGAGCAGGGGTAGGATAAGTGTCCTTTAAATCAAGTCCTAACTCAATGTGTGGAGGTTGTGTATGTTTTTTGTTTATTTGGAGATTGTAAGTTGCCCCCTTTATAATGTGGTCAATCGGTGTAAATGGCAAAGCCAGCAGAGTGTCACATTATATGCATTGAAATTGACATTTGTCACCATGTTAAAATTCCTGTGTAGTCCCATATTGATAATAGGAATTTAACCAGGAACCTTGTCTCAGGACCGGAGTCACATATTTAATCGTGTAAGTGGACATGAGGACGTGAAGACCCTAAAACTGCTTGTACTGGGCATCATCTCCCATCATGGTAGATGGTTTCAGGTGGCAGTCCTTTCTCCTAAGGAGTTAGTCCTGTTTGTATGTATTCAAGGAAAAATGCATCAGTCCCTTGGAACTAAAAGGCATGTAGTCCTGAGTCCCCAAATAGGTGAATGTTGTAACACATACCTTTCCCAAAATATGTTTCTGGGATGCTGAGCAGAGAATAGCCTCCTTGTGATGTGGATACTGGGTGGTTGGCCAGCCTCACTCACTAGCTCAGGTGCCACTGCCTCACACAGTCACTTATGGTCACTGGTTTAGGTTATAATCCTACAGCGTTTCAAACTGCCACATCCTCTGGACCATTTGGGTTCTTAAGGACTCATCAAAACCTATTACTAATCGCATGAATATCAGGAGGAATAGATGGCAATGTGACATTCATATTTATTCCTAAGTTCCAGTCTAATGCGGTGCCCTGGTATGTGGAGTGTAGACAGATGTGGGCTAAGCATGGAAGGTTCTCTGGAAGTTGTGGATATTGGTTTGGAATTCAGAAAGCTGGGAAGGTGTGGAGGACTAAAGGTTGGCTTTTCTAGATTTAGGGCATGATGTGAACAAGTCCTTAGAGGTGGGAAGGGCAGCATGAGGTTGTTGGCTTGACAAGAGTCAAGGCATAAAGGGTGACTTGGGGTTCAGTGGAGGGAAATAGAGGTGAGTGTTCCAGAAGGAAGCTGAGCCCTGTGGTTGGTGACAGGAAACTAATGATGCAACTTGTTTTTGACCTATCTGGGCCCCAAGTTTGGATCTATCAATTAATATAAAAAAGGACAATAATGATACATTCAAGTAATGCTGAAAAAAACTAAGATGAAAATATCTCCAACGTCATAATTGAAATCATACCATTAGGATTAGATGAAGCACATTCCAGACATTTTTTTGTAGAGACAGAGTGAAAAGGATGGCTGGCTGAAGGAAGGAACAGATGGATATTGTATGCTTCTGAACAACCATCTTTTCTGTTTGTTAATTTTCTACTTCAGGAACAGTCATTATCCTCATGTTGATCACTGTTGACGATGTTGTGTACTGACAGGTCCTTTCCAGGGGCTTCCATCTCTTGCTTTTCCAATATGCTTGCACTGAGATTATCTCAGGTCTTTCCATTATGCCACTGCTTTCATTTTAAATCTTCTTGCTGTTTCAAACATACTTTAGTTGTATCTACAGTGTTGTTGTTTTTTTTTTTTTTATCTCATTCATTGTAATTTCATCTGTGGGCTCTTCTTCTGGATGAAACCCATGTTCTCCCCAGCTGTCCAACAGCATCAGATGGCTGTGAGGGATTCTGTTTTCTGTTTTCCTCTAGGCTGGGGGTCTTGCAAATGATGTGCTTTCTTTTCATTGGCAGCAGTTTACCCAGAGGCATGTCATTTCCTTGCCACTTGGTTGTAACTCACTGGCTCTGCCCTTGCTCTGATGTAGTCCAGGCATTGACTCCCTCTGCTGCCAACTTGGTTTTCCTTCTGAGCTACAGCGTGAGGCTGTGTGTTCTGTGTTTTCCTGAGATTTTGTGAAATATTTCCAAGGTCCCTTCTACCTGGTTGGAACTGGGATTCCCACCATTCTTGTGGGGATAGAATCTCAGGTTACACATACTTCCCCAATCCTCTGTAGCCACAGAAGCTTCATTTTGGCCAGCTCTGTTATCAGAGTGCAGGACTGAGCTGAAATTTCCTCCTCTTCCTCATTTTTCTTGAGAGCCCTTTCCACTGCTCCTATCAAAAGAATGAAGACCTCAACTTGCTGCTTTGCAGATTCAGGTTTTGTGCTTCAGTCTGGCCTCTGGAGTGGGGCCAGGTTAGCAGCAAGGTTGAGCTCCCCTCTTTCTTCTGAAGCCTTCATGGGGGCGAGGAGCACAGGGAGAGCTCAGTGCAGGACCACCCAGTGTCCTCCTCAGTGTGGGTGGAAACTCAGCCTGGCATTGGCAGCATGCACCAGAAGTATAAAGTTTAGGTGTAAAGATGATATAAAAGGCTAGTAGGTTTTTTGGGTTTTCATTGTTTGAGTTTTGGGCACAGACGACTGTCAAGGGCAAAGACTAGTGATGAATTTGAACTGACTCTGCCAGAATGTGCATCCCTGCTGACTCAGGATACCCGACTTTGAGGACTTTGGAGAAACACACTGAGGCCAAGATGTGCTGGGCTGGGATGGAACCAGGGTCACCAAAGCAGCTGTAAAAACCCTCGCAAGTGCCTTAAGCTGCTGAAATTTCATATTAATTGTCTGGTTTGTTCACGGTCCTAGAGTTTGAGGCAGAGAAGTCAGGATCCAAGTCCTTTGGTTCCAGTCTGTCTACTAGCTGGAAGCAGCATCTTAGTGAACTAGAGTGACAGTGTAAGTTTTCTCACTTTAGGAGAGTCCCCAGCATCGGTGAGGAGGG
The DNA here is from genome assembly GCA_036589455.1 of Ateles fusciceps. Lineage (NCBI taxonomy): Eukaryota > Metazoa > Chordata > Mammalia > Primates > Atelidae > Ateles > Ateles fusciceps. The sequence goes on from JAZHEH010002229.1 coordinate 6,850,433, forward strand.
CAGCACTCCACCTTTCCAGGAGCAAGGGGCAGGATATCCTGGCCCAGGGAGCGGGGCCTGTCCCGAGGAAAGGAAGGCCACAGGCCCTGGGGACGTGTGAGGCTCCAAACATGTCCAAGTAACTTCCCTGGGTGGGATGAGGCAGACAGTGCCACCACCAGGGATACTTTAGTTAGATTAGGGTCTTGGAAGCCACAGAAGGGAAGTCAGCAGCAGCAGGCTAGAACTTTTCTATGTATATATAAAGCAAATCAAATAGTTTATTCTGCCACCCTATTAGTGTGCAACAAACACAACATTTTAAACTAAGGGGAACCACTAATGGCTTGTTTCCTTTCCTTTCAGATGATAATTTATTGCGATGTTAAAGAATTCAAAGTTGCAGTAAATGGTGTACACAGCCTGGAGTACAAACACAGATTTAAAGAGCTTAGCAGTATTGACACGCTGGAGATTAATGGAGACATCCACTTACTGGAAGTAAGGAGCTGGTAGCCTACCTACACGAAATACAGAATGCTACAAAAACCGAAATACAGAATGGCTTCTGTGATACTGGCCTTGTCAAAACGCATCTCACTGTCACTCTATTGTTTATATTGTTAAAATGAGCTTGTAAACCGTTACGTCCTGCTGGGTGTTCTCAGTCCTTGCCATGCAGTATGGCAGTGTTTTGCACTGAATGGGGAAACTGGGGGCAGTAGCATTTATAGCCAGTTAAAGCCACTCTGCCTTCTCTCCTTTGACTCTAAGAATCACATTCAAAAAGTATTTATGGAGTACCTTCTATAATACAGTGGCTAACATGTATTCAGCACAGATTTATTGGTTAAAACTGTGCAAGGAGATGGGACATACACTCAGTGGTGAAACAAACCAGTAGTTCCCTGTTCTCTTGAGCTTTGACTCTTCTGTGCTTTACCGCTGTGCACTGCTGCTTCTACAGGCATTGCATCAACTCCTAAGGGGCCCTCTGGGATTAGCGATGCAGCTGTTAAATCACCTGAAGACACTAATTTATAGAAGACACTACCCCTTCCCCAGTGATCACTCATAACCAGTGCTCCAGCATGTCCCATAACTGAGAGGGCTGATGTTGACTTACATCAATTCATTTTCTTTAGCATAATAAACATATAGCTCTATTAGCTGCAAGCTTTACCAAATAATAACATGACATCTGAACACAGCACAGAAATTAAGGCAAAAAAGAAAAAGCAAAACAACAACAAAAAAATGGTGCTGAAATTAACCACTGATGTCAAGCCCGGCAGCTGATTTCTGTGTATCTGAACTTAGGGTGAATCAGAGTCTAGAGAGACTCCTACAGAAAGTTTAAGGAAGAGGCAAGATGCATTCAATTTGAAAGATATTCATGGGTAGTAAAGTAAGGTCAGGATTAGACTGCAGGGATTCATAAGGCAGGCACTATCGAAAGTGTACACCAAGTAAGAGACCCACAGAGCAGGCAGAGGTAATACAAAAATCTGTTTTGTTCCCATGCAAATCACCACTCAGGACCTCCATTCTTCTAAAGATTAGTCCATTATTAGCACCTGAGATCAAGCACTCTTCTGCTTTCAGTGATTAAAGTCAAACCTGTATCAGCAAGTTAAATTGTTGCATTTCTGTAATTTTTCTATTATTTGAGGGGAGCTGGCAGAAGTTCCATGTATATGGGATCTTTACAGGTCAGATCTCATAACAGGAAATTTTAAAGGTTTGGAAGTGAGGAGGGAAAAAAGCTCAGTCAGTGAGGATCATTTTATCACATTAAACTATGGGGCAGAACTCTGCCAGGACTTAGGAATCTTTTCAGAACAGATTTTAGTTAGATATTATTTCTATTCGATATTGAAAAGAATACCATCATCAATCTTATTTTTAAAAAAGTACTCAGTGTAGAAAATACTAGCCCTTAATTCTTTTCCAGCTTTTCAGGTCATTTACGCAGAGTCTCACCAAGCTCAAAGACACTGGTTGGGGTGGAGGGTGCCCCAGGGAAAGCTGTAGAAGGCAAGAAGGCTCTAGAATCCCCCAAGAGTTCTTTTTCTTCATAAAGAACATCAGAGTGCTTAACAGCTGCTGGAGACTGTGAGGCATTTAGGAAAAAACAGCCCGCTCACATCATTCCTTGCAAGTCTTAAGTTCATTTTTATTTTATGTGGAGTAAAAAAAAATTAAAAAGTGATTAGTATTTATTAATGGATTTTAATGAGACATTTCTTAGAAATATGCACTTCTGTACTAGAAAGCTCTATCCCTAAACTACAAGTTAGCCTTCTGCTTGTCACAATTCTGCATTAAACTTCTATATTAGCTCCAAAGGCTTTTAAACTCAACGCACACATTCTACGGGACTGTTCTTAGATGCCTTTAAAAAAGGGGAAGATCTAATTGTATTTGAGCCCTCACTTTCCAACTTTACCATGACCCAGTACTAGAGATTAGAGCACTTCAAAGCATTGCAAAAAATCTACTGATACTTACTTTCTTAGACAAGTAATTCTTAGTTAACCGCCAACGAACTGGGACCATTCTTAATCCCGGAGGAGCTTCCTCGTGCCACCTAGTGTTTCTGGGCCCTCTGTCTGTGTGAGCAGCCAGGCGTGAGCTGTTTGGAAGCAGCATATTGCCTCCATCTCTCCCATTTCCTCAGAGTAAAAGATAAAGGTGACAATCACACTCCTGGGTTAAAAAGCATTCCAGAACCACTTCTCCATAGGCATACACAAAGAAATTAAGGCTGAAGTTCGCCTACCCAAAATGAAAAGTAGGCTTTACAGTGAAAAGTATTTGTTGATTGTTAAATAATTGTCATTTTCTGGAAGTAGAGAGCAACTCTTGAGTGAAATCTGCAACACAGATACCATGTGTATAAGACACTGCTATACAGAAGAGTTAAGGCTTACAGTGCAAATGGGACATCAGCTTTGGGTACTAAAAGTAAACAGGTCTAATATTATTAACGTCAATCAGGAAGAGAATAAATGTCAGACACACACAGCAGTCTATAAAAAGACCATGTATCATTTACTCTTTCGGCAGCTCTATACAACTGGCAGGAGAGGCTTATGTGGTAGCACAAACCAGGTGGAAATTTTGTAAAGATACGATAAAATATTTGTAAGTAGTCCAAGTAGGTGTATTAAGGCACCAAAAGTAATAGGGCACCCAACACCCAAAAATAAAAATATGAAAAATAAATCTGAACTCTGAGTAGAGTACGAAACACCACAGTCTTAGAAGTAGCTCTGGAGCGGCTCCCCCAGCACAGTTTCCAGCTGTTGAATAGTCTTTTGGCACTGATGTTCTACTTCTTCACATTCATCTAAAAAAAATCAAAATTAAAATCCAAGTCAGTTCACCTGCCTCATTTCTCATTAGTTTAACTCTTAATGTCTGGCATTCTCTGGCAATCATTCAAACAGAGTGAGATGAGGCACATTCACAAAGCAGGAAGCGCCACAGACCACTTCCCTCTACACCGTTCCTTCCGCCTTCATGCCATTCTCAGAGGCTTGCACTGGAAGCTGAATAAGAACCCCAAAAACTCAAACGTCCTAGGGATACCACCCCTTTAGCAGCTCACAATTCCCCGCTCCAGGAGCTAAGAAACAAAGGAGAATGCACTTTTTTGGCTTAGCTAAGCGATGAATCGGTAAAGCACTGATCTGCTTGCTCCACCCGCACCCCCCATGTTCTTCCCTGGGCCTCAGACTCTATGTTCCAGAACTGTCATAGCTCCCCATGTCACACTCACTAGCTTGTTATCTTTATCAAATCATTGAAACCTTTTAAGCCTCTAGTTTCTTCCTTTGTAAAACAGAGATAAAATGTTGTGATTTTTAAGTGAAATAATCCATGTAAAGCACCTAACATGGAGTACTGAATGAATGCTGGTTGTTACTAGAAGCGGACATCCTACTGCACCCTTAATACCACTAGGCGTTTCCATACAATAACCTCCCATCTGGGGACCAAAACTTCAATCATATAAATGTATGAAGTTAATTAAAAACACTATTGTAGTCTGCTTGTATGATGACAAAACACCACAAAAATAAAGATAGTGAAGATGACACTGCAAACAGACTGAAATGCTCACGAGGTGGTCACTTCTCAACTCGCTCCCTCCACCCAACTCAAAACAGGAGCTCCAGCCTGCCTGCTTTTGAGAACGGAGCTGCCTGTAGGAGGATGGGATCAACTGCTAGTTACATTATATCCAAATCTGCATTGTCACTGGGCACATTTTCACAGAATTTTTCTGATTTATTCCTTAATTGTTTAATAGTTTGGGAATTACCTTCCATCAACTCTGCTAAGAAAGGAATGGATTCTGGCAGCAAGACAATGTAATTCTCCTTTAGTTTTTCAGCCAGTGCTAACACAGTAATCAAAGCAGCAAATCGAACCTGAAAGAGATAAGAATGAGAAAGTAGTGTTAGTATATTTATTATTTTAAGAGCTGCACTGACTTGAGACAAGCTCTGAGTTTTTAAACGTTAGTTCACATGCGTTTATTCCCTTCATTATGTTCATTCACCTTTCATCTTAGAATACCAATTTAAATCAGTGTTTTCCAAACTGTGTCCCACCACTGCAAATCTTTAATGTGAAATGTCTTTTTATAACCTCTTCCTTTAGAATAAAATAAAATAAAACAAGATAAAATGCCACATGCAAACTCAAGTGTGTCACAAAATTTTACTTCACTGGAGCTCGCCAGCCCGCCAAGCTGGCAATAAAGTACCTCCAGCCACCTCTGGCAGGTCTCCCTACCCACAGCCCGACTGGTCACCACTGTAGTTGTATGAGGGGCCAGGACACTCGCTTGGGGTAAGCTCCCATCTCAGCACTGAATAAAACACATTCTATGTCACAATATCCTAGTTTTGGGGCATTAAAGAAGTCGGTGTTTCTCACATGCCTTGTCTATGATAAGGAATGCAAGCAGTAGCTGGGTATTGTTAGCTTTTGAAACAAAAGCCCTACTGGTCTTCTTTCTAATTTTGGATATTTTAATTAAAGACTGTCTGGATAGTACAAAGTGAATTATTCAAAAACCATTTGTAACTACCTAAATTCAATCAGGATTTCCTTGATTTGTGCAATCAAAGTAAAATATTACAATAAATTTGACGCTGCTACTTATATAAAAACCTATGGTTTAAAATGTGGGGGTTCATCAAAACAGTCTCATTGTTAGCATATCCTAATAGAGAATTTGAACTAATAAATCCTATTAACGAAATTCTGCCTTGGTCTGTTATATCCAGTAAGGTTCTAATATAATCATTAGTTTGAGAAATGGCAAATCATTGCTAAAACAGTTTGAAATTGGTGACACTTGGGTGCGGAATTTTGACTTCCACTCAACCTACCCATGTTTCCTTTCTGCTGCCACCACTAATTCAACAAGATCATAGGCCTCGTATTTACAAACAAGAGAATATATTGCTCTAACTCAAAAGACTATTATTATTCTGTGGACAAATTCAATGCATTTATCTCTGGAGCACAATGACATTTCAATGGCACTTTAAAAACAAGGAATTACTTCAAATCATTGTTACTTAAAGTATTTAGAAGGTCTTTTAGTACTGGTATCCAATCACCATTAGGGTGGGGGATAGGGCACTGCTATTCTTTACAAACAGCCTTTAGGTAAAATCCAAAATTTTCTCAGGCTCAAATTTCTGCCTGATACGGAAGACTGGACCTCTACTACTGGATGACAAATAGCAATGTTCTTCCCTGCCACTTTACCAGGGCCTACATCTGTGACCACCTGCAGGCTGTTTAGGCTATGCAATGAAAACGTGCAGTTTCCATACTTGTGACTCAGTTCCTAACCTTAGGCGAGGAGTCTCTCGTCTTTAGCAGAATCTGGTAGTTCAGTGGTTTCCAAAGAGAGTCATCCGCCATGGCCACCGAAAACTGTGCGATGCAAGGGATCAGGTGCTTTGTCACCCGCTCCTGGAATTTCTCTTCTCCCCCAAGCCTGTTTTCCAGCTATGAAGAATAAGACAAAGACTTTGAACAACAGGTCTCATTTTTTTTTCTTCTGTTTGAAAAAATACCCAACATATAAGTATTTTACTATCTTTCATGGTATTCGCAGGTTCAAAAACCAGGCATTATTCTAATACTCTCTAGGGCAAATTTATTGCCTTCTGGAACTCAAATGGAATCTCATGCCCTTTACCATCGTCCCTTTTTCTCCAGCAGAACATCTTGGAGGGTTTCTTTCCTCCAGAGGGCAGCCATGCTCTGAGGTGTTCTCAATGAGGCCCAGTTAAAACAAATTAATAAGTTAACCATGACACCTTATATCATGTCTTTCTTTTGAGCAGTTAAAAAACAAAACAAAACTAAAAACAACAACTCAAGACCAGGCACGGTGGCTCATGCCTGGAATCTCAGCACTTTGGGAGGCTAAGGTGGGCGGATCACTTGAGGTCAGGAGTTCGAGACCAGCCTGGCCAACATGGCAAAACCCCATCCCTACTAAAAATACAAAAAATAGCTATGCGTGGAGGTAGGCACCTGTAATCCCAGCTATTTGGGAGGCTGAGGCACAAGAACTGCTTGAACCTGGGAGGTGGAGGTTGCAGTGAGTGGAGATTGCGCCACTGTACTCCAGCCTGGGCAACAGAGCAAGGCCCTGTCTCAAAAAAAACAAAACAAAAAAAACTCAAATTCCACAATGAAGTTGTATCTTTGAAAAAATTTTCAAATAAAAAATTTCATTTAAAAGAGCAAAAAATAAGAAAACCTTACAAAGAAAAAAGCCTAGCAAGCTGTCATTTGAGCAGATATAAAACCTGCCACGATCGAACAGTGATGGCTTCCTCAGTAATAAAAGATGGTTCTGTTTGGTTACCTGATCCACCAGCGGCATCATCAAGGCTTCTGCTCTCTCTTTACTTATAAAATGCTGGGTGTCAAAAAGGAAGATTTTGTATAAACAGTTCAAAATAAACTGCAACAGCAAGCAGCACTTTGCAGGGTCATTTTCAGAGTCAAAAAATGCTTCATCTGTAGATGTGGGAAGAGTAAAATGAAAAATACTGAATTTACTTAATCTCCAACGTCTACATTGAAATCACTATTAAAATAACTGTAATCAGAAGAGTCTAAATAATCTGGAAATCCTAATCAGGATGAAGGTAGAACACAAAATGGATGGCCTCTGGAAAAATGATTCCTTCTTTTGGAGTTAAGATTCTAACACTCAGTTTGGCAAGTTAAATTCCTTCCCAAGTCAAGTGGGTCACGTATTAGCAGTAGAGAATAATCTTAATTTTGATGTTTTAAAGTCACTCCCAGTAACTGACAGAAATGCCCATTTATTCTTTCTCCCGAGTGAGTCAACTTACAACATTTTTTCATCATGCTAAAATAACACTTCACTGTCCGACAATGACGAAGTAAAAAATTCACCCTCCTTGCTTAGAACTTTAGAACCCTTAAAATCTTGTCTCTGACGATAGGTTGTGTCTTACTGGTATCTTGTATAAGGCACACAGAGCAGAACTGACAACTGAACTGAAGCAACTACCCACCTGTTTTGGAGATGTTCACCTGGTTCAAGGTGTCAGCAAAAGGCTTCACTAAGTGACCGGCAAACAGAGTAAAAAGCCCTTTCAGCTTTTCAGCAATGCAATCTGCCAAGTTGTAAAATGTCAGCAGCCTGTCCTTTGGGGCATCTTCGGTTTTAGCCCAATCAAACAGCTAAAAGGATAAGATAATAACATTAGATTCTTCGACACCTTGTCACTGAACTCTGAACACAAAAGACAGGAAGAGGAAGAAAGCCTCACCTTGAAAAACAGGGGTCTGAATGTGACCTCGGAAAGTTTCACAACCATGGCGACTAGACAGTCGATGATACAATTTTCTGTTTTTCCAATTTCCTCCAGATCGTCCTGAAAACAGAAGAGTCCATTTATTAGAGTACTGCTATCTAACTGTAAATTATTTTGGCAAGTACAACTGTTACACAGCTAGGTAATTGTTGGACTCTTAAATAGGTAGATAACAACTTTAGGATTTGGAGGACCGAACCTAAGCTTACCTCAGAGTGCTGTGCTCGGAAGTCCAGGGCTTCCAGGAAGAATGTGGTTAGCTGAGACTGATGGGAGGTGAGCTCTTCCTTCTTCATCACCCCAATATGCTCTTGCAAGATGCTCATAAATGGACCCATGTGATTCTACCAATAACACAGTAAAGAGATGTGCCATTTTCAAATTATTCCTACAGTTCAGCAATGTGTATTTTAAAAAATTAAATAACCATATTCTTCTTTAAGTGAAAGTTTACGCATTTCAGTACCCCTCTCCCTTCTCCAGAGTCTTAATATTCAGTATGAATCTAACCTTCCAGTTCTTCTCGATCTGCTTGTAAGTTTTTTTGATGGCGGGCAATAGGACTCGGGGTACAAGCGTGGTAGCCAGCGTCTTTTTAAGAGATGTGAGACGGATATTGGCCTGTGAGGCGGAACCCATTTCACTAGTGATTTTCTCCAAATGAATCACCTGCAGGAATATAAAAAAAACAGTGATCAGGGCCATTGCAGATCCTCACTGACAAACACACACTTACAGAAAGGCTTCATGATGACGTGCTAGTGTTTGGGAAATGCTCAGCACCTTTTAACTACACACAGAATCCCTTCTAAAGTCAACCCTAAACATCAGTGGATAAAACTGGGCAGATACCTCTTGCCCAACTTGCAATCAGGGACGAAGACCAATGGCAGATGCCGAAGCACCCGGACAAATGAGTTTCTTAGAGGACAGGAATGCAAGGGACCACGGCAAGAGTCAAGTTCTTCCTTGCTGAAAAACCGAGAAAGCTCCTCAGAGCGCAGGCTTCTTTCTGTGAGAAGGTTCTTTGAAGCCCTGGCTGTGGCATATGTGAACCGGTTTAATCACTTGCCCATTGTAATGATAACCTTGTAAATGGCAAACGATCAACACAATGAAACAGCCAGGGCTCAACATTCTTGAACATTGTCCATCAGAAACACCACTGGCCCCTAGCCTGTTGACAGGAAATTGCTGACCTGCAATACAAAAATTCTGCCTTGCAAGATGCCTTTGGATTAAACCTCTCACATTACAAACAGGGCACACCAATTTCCACAAGTAATAAAAGGCAGCTCTACCAGCCCAACTCCAAAAATCTCACAGAGGAAAAAAAAAATTCTGCACAATTAAAGAAGAGAAGCACCTCACTAAAAAGTGACCCCATATTGATTTGAAGATTAAGTGACAAGGATGATGGAAGAGGAGAAGCACACATTTAATAGAAGCAAGCACATCTTTTCAGAAATAAGACTCCTTTCTGTCGAACAGAAACTAATACTTAAAAAACAAAATCACTAAATTTGTTATCTTTGACTTTCCCCAGTCACCCCATGTAGCATGTCGTGGTCACCATGGCTCACCTGGGACAGAATACCCTCCAGGTAGGGGCTGATGAAGTGCGGGAGAGTCTCTACCACCTTCTGCAGGGCAGCCAAGGCACTGAGCAGATAGACCTCGCTGGAGACCAGGTCACTGGTGTTCTTCATTGTTGTCAGCAACGATGGCATCAGGCTAGAAACAGAGTAAGAGCTAAACTAGAGGAACTTCAAGCAGAAACGGAGACTGGGGAATGGAGTAGAGGGCATTAGGAAAAAACCAACAAACTGTGCTTATCACATCACTATACACCTCATAGCCCAAAAAGCACTGTCTGCACATTTCATGTGACTAAGCACAAGAAATCTCCCAGGGCCAACAGTGCGGACACAACAGTAATTTAAAAAATAACAATGTCTTTCATTAACTGAACACTTACTATGTGTCAGGCACTATACAAAACTCCTTGCAAGCACTGCCCTACCAAAATCCTTTGAGGTAGAGATTATCTCTCTTTTATAGGCAGCAAAGCTCTAACAGGTTAAGGAACCTACTGGCTGCATGGTAAGGAACTACCACAGCCAGGAGCTTCTAACTTCCATATTTGGCAGCAGAAGGCAGCTTTGGCCTTGTCCACCTGGTGGGGCCCCTCTACCAAGGACCTTCACCCATTGCTTTTTGACTGTACTAGACAAAAGGAAGAATGGGGGACAATTAACATCACAAAGCAGTGCATCTGAAGATAAACGGGAGGGCTGTGTCTTTCCATTCGAAGATTATTTTTTTAAGAGACAGGGTCTCACTCTGTTGCCCAGGCTACAGTGCAGCGGTGCAATCATAGCTCACTGCAGCCCCGAACTCCTGAGCTCAAACGACCCCCCTGCCTCGGCCTCCCAAAGTGCTGGGATCACAGCCATAAGCCACCATACCCTGCAAGATCAATTCTTAACAAATCCAATTTTATGCAACTTCTACTCAGAGGAAAAAGAAAAAAGACCCCAAGGTGTTATTTTCCAATGTGTTCCAGATGGTAACAGCTCCTGTTCCAAGTCTCCAGCCGCATACCTGGGAAGCTGAGGGATGGCCAGTGCTTCCAGGGTGGAGGCCACCTCTGCTATGCACAGCAGTGCACTTCCCAAGACATTCTTCTCTTCCTTTCTCTCTGGAGCAATCAGTTTCACAGCAGTGCTCAGCACTGGGACAAAAGGATCTGGATTTTCTGCCCCAAAATTCTTGCATAAAAGCTTTAAGGTATACAACGCTGTCTGTCTGTTGATGGCTTGTTCTTCTTCCCCTTCCTTTTTCTTACGCTGCACAATGGCCAAAAGGTCTGGAACGAGTTTCAGGAAACGGTAAACCTGAAAGGGACAGCCACAATCCCCCAATCATGAAAGCTGCAAAAAATGCTTGTCCATTTTCCCATTGTCATGGCTTGAGATTGTCTAAATGGAAATCAGACTACGGGGTCCTGAGCCACAGTCATGCTAAACAAAATGCATGTTCTAACTAGCTTTTCACTTATACAAAGCACCTACTGATTTGGAGTAAAAGGGACTTAGAATTATGCTAAGGCTAAGGCCATGTAAGCTCCATAGTAAGTAAAAATTCCACTAGGCTGAAATTCCATTCAAAGAGCTCTTACAACACAAATATACTCCCATTACAATTAACATCACATTGTAAAACATGTCATGGTATTACATTCAGATAATAATAATATACTTCAATTTTAAATTGTAACACTGGAGAAATTTTAGGGAGTCAAATGCAGCTCTTTGATAAAGTAAGGTCTAGTAAATGGGTGTGTCCTGGGTCTTCACTCACCACTGTCTTCTTCCAGGATATATTCTGCTGTAGCTTGTTATTCAACAGGTCCAGTGCTTTCCGGCGAACAGATGGCAGGGGATTGCCCACCAGCCCTCTGATGACAGGAATGAATGTCTCTGTGGGCAGCAAGGCATTGACCTAAAGAGAAGTTTTACATTTAACATGAAAAGAAAAAAAAAAAACATTAAAAGAAAAAGATCAACTTCAATTAAGACAGACTGATGTCCATTGCACACCACCAGGTACAAGGCACTTTCCCACACACTTTCTTAATAATTCTTAGAATAACTTTTCAGTTAGGCAGTACTAACCACACACTGTCAAACAGAACAAAAACTCAGTGTAAGGGGGAAATATCAACGCCATGAAGCTAAATCATTTAGCTAGATTTGAACAGCAATCCTCATTTCAAGGCCAGTGATACGCAGGTAACATACTTAATATTTTTATTTTATTCCACTTGAATAAAGTAGAACAGTATATATTACATGACTGAGCTATTAAAATATATGAGGAACGTGTTCTCATAACTGGTAGGGAAAGAATTTTTCCAGACAAATTTATTTCTAGTCACCAGGATATTATTTTCTAAGAAAAATCTGAGCTTCATTATATTCATAAATGGAACTGCTAAGTTTATTCTTAAAAGCTTTAAATAATTTCACAATAATATAAAAAACAGCCACGAAACAGTAATTCTGGGGGAGAAATGAAAACCCACCTTGTCTAACAGGTCGTAAGCTTTACTAAGGAGTGCTCGCCAGAACTTCACAGTGAGTTTGTCTGCGTTCTTTTCCACGGATTGTGCAACGGCATTGATATAGCCGAGAACGGTCTCCAGCAACCTGGAACACGGAGCGTCGCTCAGCAAACAGCAGCTGAAGGCACTCAAAGAACTCACTCATGTCTATCTCACGCTAAATGTTGTAAGTAGAAATTAAATAATTCTGTACTAAATTATTCCAAAAACTACTTGGAAAGAAAGGAAGCGAGGGATTATTGTCAGAGAGATCACCAAGAAGTAAACAGGCACTTCTGTGCAAAAGTGTCCTCCTTGCTCAGACTTTGTGAGGTGCTGAATAAGCAACAGATGCTGAAGGCATTTAAACAGCTCACTCATATCTATCTCATGCTCAGTGGGGTCTGACTGTGCTGTCCAAGTGGGGTGTACAGGGAGTTATGGCCCTAGGTTAATGGCAGATGTGTGCATGTGCGCACATGTGCACACACACATGCAAGCACACACACACAGGCACACACACCATACACCATTTAAAGAGAAATATTAATACAAATGAACATATAACCCATATCTTCCATATTGTTAGGAGACATAAAAAGACTACAAACTTCAAAAACCTGTAATTAGAAAAACACACACCAAATTCCAACACAACCACCACTGGAGCTCCCCCCCACTGCTGCCAGCCTGAGTGGGGAGCTAGAGGGGAGAGTGGAGACATAGGTTGTCACTGCACAGCAGAGGAAGGGAGAAGAGGGCTCAGACAAAATCAGCTCCCGAAAAGGAAAGTCCTACACATAGCTCTAAAAGTTGGCCCACAGGACTGGCGCTCAGCAGTTTACAATCCTGGCTATAGGGCAGGCACTTTCCCATGGATGGGGCAGGACGGTGGCCCTGGGAATGCCACCCATCCAGGGAGTACACAGCAAGGCCAGGAGGCACTCCCTGAGGGCATGGGAGTGAAAGAAAAATTCCTGCACCCAAATATATAATGGCAGCATATGGATTATAATCCATAGAAGAAAGAATTCATGAGCCCATAGAAATCAGGGCCAGATTAAAAGACACTAAAAAGATATGGCAACTAAATACAATATGCAAACTTGAAATGGGTCGTGAGGCAGAACAAACGTGGTATAAAGGACACCCCTGGGATCATTAGAGAGACTGGAATATGAACTGTAGATTCGATCACTGTATTGTATCAATGTTAAATATCTGAATTTGATCAATGTAATGTGGTTTTATAACAACATCTTTTATTCTTAGAGACATAATGCATATGACTTACTTTCAAATGGCTCAGAGAAAAAACCCTACGTGGGGAGAATGCTGAAGCAAATGTGGCAGAAAGTATCACCAAACGGTAAACCTGGCTGTAAAGAGTATACGAGTTTTCTGTACTATTTTTGCAGTTTTTCTGTAAGTTTGAAGTCCTTTCCAAATAAAAAGTAAAAAAAGAAAAGTAAACACACCTCTCTTCAAGGCCTTTTAAAATCTCAGGACCGCCACTCTCAACCACCTAATTTTTAAAGAAGATGTCATTAGAACAGTATGAAAGTCAATAATAAAAGTCATTTCAGGTCAGTTCAATGAAACACAGGCCATTCACTCAAACTTTCCACAGCACTGTTTTCTGATATTATTACAATTTAATCAGGTTCATATCATCCTCATTATAATAATTTGTTTTAATTACATTCTACTGGTAGTTATCTGAAAACTACTACAAAGGTTCAGAAAAATACAGCAATCAACACTCAATCACCCACTACCTAATTCTACGACATGCTGATCTGCTGAGCTCATATATCGTTTGTTAAGAAGTTAAACATGGCTGGTCCGAAGGTAGTGAGTTATCTCAATTGATTGTTCACAGTCAGTTACAGATCGAACTCCTTGTTCTACTCTTTCCCCCCTTCTCACTACTGCACTTGACTAGTCTAAAAAAAGTCTAAAAAAAAGAAAAAAAAAAAAAAAAAAAAAGAAGTTAAACATGACAGATTCAGCTGGAATCCCCCAAGTACGGCTCCTTGGTCCTATTCTCCCACTACTCCAAGCCCCACAAAGACAACCATCACCCCAAATCTGCTACCTTTTCCAACAGTACATATCATGGAACAACACGTTTTCTTAGAAATATGTATTTGATATCTACGCATGGTGACAACATTCCAGTTCATTCATTTTAACTGCATATGATATTCCTCTCTAAATACAACTTATCTATCCATTTGCCTCTGTTGCTAGATGTTCGGTTTATGTCAGTTTTCCCCCAATTTATTAATAATGCTACAGAACATCTTTATTTCCTTTGAGCATCTCGGCAAGTTTTTATAGCATCTATGCCTAAGAAAGGGAATGACTAGATCACAGGGATTACTACAACCTTCAACCTCATGGGATCCTGCCGACCGCTTTCTAAAGTGGCTGGAGCAACTCACATTGTCTGCCACTACGTACCCACTCCCTGCTATTAACAACTTTTTTAAAAGCAGTTTTGCCAACGTGATGGGTATCACACTTAATCACATTTCCTGTTTACTGGAGAGGCTAAATGACATGTATATTTTCATTGGCCATTCGTGATTCCTCTTCAGTGAATTAATATTCTTTGTCAGTTGTTCTAATGGAAACTGATGCTTTTTGATTTATAAAGAGCAATAATCTTCTCTTAGGCCGTGGCTTTCTTTTCACCTTGTTTACGGTGCCTTTCTATTCAATCAAATTTTAAAGAAATTCTTTTCTATCCTCTGGTCACAACAATGTTCTCCTTGATTTACTTCTATACATTTGAACTGCTGTTTTTTCCAATGAAGCTTTACTCTGCCTAAAGTTGTCTTTTGTATAAGGTGTGACATCAGCCTTTTCCCCAAATGGAAAACAAATCATGGCAGGGCCAGTACTTGGACCGTTCTCTCCCCCCAACTGCTTTGTAAAAGCATCTGCTGCACGTCTTACCACCACCTGGGTGTGCTTCTGGGCTTACTATTCAGTGGCATATCTCTCTGATTACTCCTGCACCACTGTCCTTGACCCCTTACAGTTTGGTATCAATGTATCAATATGATTTCTTAAAATGATATAATTGAAAAAGTACATTGAGTTTCTAGACTAATCTGGGCAGATCTGGCATCTTTAAAGAGCAAGGCTTCTGATGCGTAAACACAGGGTCTCCCCATTTCTTCTAAGTTTTCGTCTGTGTCCCTTAATATCTTGGACATTCCCCCATAATATTCGTGCACATATTCTTGTCAGGCTTATTCTTGGTATTTTATAAGTTTATGGGTTTTTTATGTTTTTATTATATAGGAAATCTTTTTTTGACTGTTTTCTAATTTGAGGAATAATAACTTTATATAACAGTGTGTGAGACTGATTAGTTCAGCCAGCTTGCCTGATACAGATCACAACCTACACTGATCTCTAGATAGTGTCTACACTGCTCTCTCTCAAGCAAGCTTACTGAACTCATTATTAGTTCTAATTGCTGATTCTCTTCTTTCCGGATTCTTACACTTCATTTCTTTTCCTGAATAGAAACAATGACAGAGGCCATTCTCTCCCCTAACTTTAGCCGGTGCACCATTAATATTTCATCATTAGGTATGATATAAATCACAAGCTTCTGACTGTCACCTTTATTAGGCCAAGTAATTCCCATCTATCCTGCACTGCCGAGAGGATTTTTTTTCTTCAAGTGTGAATGAGTATTGAATCTGCTGCATTATTTCTCTGTAAAAAGTACAACGATCACGTGGTTTCCTCTCTTCATGTGTTAATGCATTATAGTACTTAATGTACTTTATAGTACTCTAATGTCAAACCATTTTGTATTCCTGGTCATGATATTTCTTTCTTGCCTTCCTTTTCTCTCATCGTTCAAACAAGTTTAATACACAAACAGAAATGTACACTAATTATGCATGCAGAACTCACTACATCCAGGTAAGAAAGGCTGGGCATGGTGGCTCATGCCTGTAATCCCAGTATTTTGGGAGCTCGAGGTAGGAGGATCGCTTGAGGCCAGCAGTTTGACATCAGCCTGGGCAATAGAGCGAGACCCCATCTCTAAAAATTAAAGTTTTAAAATTAGCCAGACGTAGGTGGTACATGCCTGCAGTCCCACTACTTGGGAAGCTGAGGCAAGAGGATTGTTTGAGCCCGAGAGTTCCAGGTTGCAGTGAGCCATGATCACTCCATTGCACTTTAGCCTGGTACACAGAGTGAGACCTGTCTCAAAAAACAAAATAAAATGTAGGTAATTTATCTACTCTCCTGGTAGACACTTGGGTTGTTACCAGTTTTGGGCTACCATGAAAAATGTTATTAATATTATAAACATTCTTGTAGACTTTTTTGGTGTTTGTTCAAACACTTCTGGTGGGTATACAACACAAGAATTAAACCACAGAGTCACAGAGTTTACATTATGTTCAATCTCAGTAGATCATGACAGTTTTTCATGGTGAAATGTACTTTCTTCCCCTATTATCTTTAAAGGCATGCCTCACATTTTCATGAGCCACTTACCAAGCTACTTTCACTAGTTTAAAACATAGTTCCCTTGGAAACAGCAAAATCACTTTACTATAAACATTTAAAGAACACATTACCTTTTTGAGAAAATTATCGGAAGACAGCAGCTGAGACATGAAGGACACTGACAGAAACTTAAAATGCCGCAGCTGCTTGCTGGTGTGAGTCTCCACATTAAAAATCAGCAGCATTTCTTCTTGTGATTCACTCTTACTAGATACTGCTTTGGGAATGGTTTCTGAAACAGCAACAAAAAAAGTGACCTCACTCATTTTCACCTGAATTCTTGGAACAGATATATTAATAGATATGTCCTTTAAAGTATAGGATGGTTAATGGGATAACATTTTCACAGAGAAATTTGTCAATCTATTACATCCAGTTTCTCCTCTTCTAAATTAGTGAAAACTGTGAGTGTATTTATTTGCCAAGAAAGTACCCAACAGCCCTGAGAAGTGGGTGTTTAAGACAAAAAACAAAAGAAAACAGGGAAACAGGACAATCAACAGAAGGAGTCTTTGAACTTCCGACTGCAGATGTGGATTTTTTAATTCAATGCATCTAATGTAAACGGGGCTGGCAGTGCAGTGTCTGGAGTGGCGCCCATGGTGGGTCCCCTTAAAAACCACTATCCCAGACAATGACTTACTGCGAAGACACTTCCTTACCCACATCACCACATACAGCTCTCCAGGGACCTCTCTAGTCTGTCCCTGCCAAACCTGAGCTGACTGCAGGATGGGACAAGTTACTGCTTGGCCAAAAAGGGATGACAGGGCTAATGGCTGGCCATGCAGAAAATTCTCTCTGCGAAGCTCTTAGAACCTTCTTTCTAACGTGCCTTGTCGTTCTGCTTCGAAGGCTAGAGAACCAAGAACTTTCAACACGCCAACACTTTCTTAATGAAAAAAAAATTTTTTTTAGAGATGGGGTCTTACTATGTTGCTCAGGCTGGTCTTGACCTCCTGGGCTCAAGTGATCCTCCCATCTCACTCTTCTGAGTAGCTGAGACCACAGGCAGACACCATCACACCTGGTTTCATCAACCTTTCTAAGCTAGCCTCAGTGGTGCTGCGATTAGTGAGATTTTCTTCAAGGCTCTGCTGTATGGTACAATTTTAGTATTTCACTACCACTCCTGTGGTACCTATTTTTCTTTTTATGTAAATGTCTCCAGATATTTTAAAGAGAAGCTGTGAGACGGCTAACGAAGTCCTGATCATCTACAGTCATTTGAACCTAACTCATCCTGGATACTGGTAACATTCCATAGCCAAGACATCAGCGCAGGGCACAAAGGTATAAAAGACAATGTGTGAGGAATGGCAAGCGGAATTCCTACTATTTTCCGTAAGAATTCAAGAAAGTACACCATCTAATTAAAATGACTGACTTATTTGAAAAATCCCTCTGAAGATGAACTAAGAATAACCTGATTTCTCTTCTGTTTCTCTTTAGCTTTCAGATGGAACGGTCAGTGACACCCGATCTACGCTTACCTTCTTTTTCCTCTGGCAGCTTTAGTAAGTACTGGAGGATTTTCATCAAGCTTTGTATCTGATGCTGGACACTAAATTCACAACAGACTGAAAACCAAAATTCAGTGTCTGCTTCTAAAATAGCATCCTGTGCAGAAAGAAAAATGTAACAAATCTGTACTTATGGAATTGCAAAGGCATAATTTCAGGACAACATGCATTACGATTTCTAGCAGAACAGAGTATACCACTTTATTTAGCGTAGGTCGAGATCTACTCCCAGATCCCATATCTAGGAAGTCATTTGAAAACAGTCCTTGACTTATCCAAATAGGGCTTTTCTAAACAATCACCCGTGTCTGTGTCTTACTGACTGCAGGGACACGGGCGCTCTTCCATTTCCCCCACACTGCCTTCAAAATCACTTTCAAGAGACACTCTTTCATTACTCTTTAGCCGTATTCTACTGGGCTTAAAGCAGAACAACCCGCATGGTACCAGATCTGTTTCTCAGAAAAGTTAATTTGCCCTCAGGAGATATTCTGCTACAACTGAGGATATTCAGAGTGCTATGGGCTCTGAATGCAATTTTTTAAAATGCCAAAAACCTTTCTGAAAAAGGTTCTGAGCAAAAAGGTTCTAAATAACACACATTAAGCATCATCAGTCCCATGTTTAAACTGGACAGTATCATCAAATCTGTATGAGAAATCACCATTTTCCTTATCTTCCCACGCTAGGATCTGACCTTTTCTCCACAGGCAGCCGCCAGCACTGTTTTTGTGACATACTGTTCAAAAAGCAAGATGAGGAGAACCCAGAGGAATTTTTCTGCACCCAGTGTATCAACAAGTTGAACGAGGATGGGCAGGCGCCTATGCTCCGGGACATGCGGCAGCGCATCCACAAATACATTAATGATTTTTACCACAATCTCTTCAACGTTTCTTGTAACTTCTACAGAATCTCCACTATCAGACTGCAAAATAGCAAGCAAAGACAATCAGTAGGTACAAGTAATCCTCCACAAAACAAGCTTTAGGTGGAAAAGATAAGGCTTTTAGATGTGCCCCAAGAAGCTACTGGAAGAATGAATGAATGAATGAATATATATATATATATATATATATATATATACATATATAAATAAACAGGGTCTTTCTCTGCAGCCCAGGCTGAAGTGCGGTGGCTTGATCATATCTTACTGCAGCCTGGATCTCCTGAGTTCAAAGTGATCCTCCTGTCTCAACCTCCCAAAAAGCTGTGACATCCTAGCATCTCCCACTACTTTTTAAAAATTTTGTAGAGATGGGCTTTTGCTATGTTGCCCAGGCTGGTCTCAAACTCCTGGCCTCAAAAAATTCCACTTCAGACTCCCAAAGTGCTGGTGTTACAGGTGCATGCCTCCACAATCAGCCAGAAGAGTTTTAATAATCAAAGGCCTAACAATAAATATTCAGTAAGTACCTATCATGTCCAGGTCACTATTTAGCCCCGAGGGGAATACAAAGTGTACAATGTGAGCCCTGTCCAAAGGAGATTTATTTTCTGTATGAAACAGGATACATGGCCAGGTGTGGTGGCTCACGCCTGTAAACGCAGCACTTTGGGAGGCCAAGGTGGGCAGACCACCTGAGGTCAGGAGTTCAAGACCAGCCTGGCCAACATGGTGAAACCCCATCTCTACTAAAAATACAAAATTAGATGGGTGTGGTAGTGCATGCCTGTAGTCCCAGCTACTCAGGAGGATGAGGCAGGAAAATCGCTTGAAAGGAGGAAGCTGAGGCTGTAGTAAGCTGAGATCATGCCATTGCACTCTAGCCTAGGCAACAAGAGCAAAACTCCGTCTCAAAAAATTAACAAAAAAAAAAGAAACAGGGTACATATGTGAAAAGATAACAGGAGGCAGTAACAGCAGATGCCAAATATGTGACACTGACAGCAAGTCTGCTTAGGCTGCCTGGGAAGACTGCACAACTCACGCAGGATTTGGGTTGTGCCTCAAGAAGAATGAAGATAAGCAGAGCACAGAAAAGGCCAACAACTTCCTGCTGCTTTCACAATAAAGTTTGAACCATTTTACTCCAGGGTATTGGTGATCAAAATACAGTTGTTGAATAAATGACAGAAGGAATGACAAAAAACACTGGAATGAATGAATCAACCAACATCTACCTGTCTCAACCCTCTGCTCTCCATCAATTGATCTACATTGCATTCTTCAAACACACTGTGCACATTCCTAGATCATGCCTTTTCTCATACTACTGGCTCTCCCATCACCGAACAAATCCTATCCTTCTATCACACCAGTTCAAATTCTATTTCTTATGAAATTTTGTGGTCATCCTGGCCCATATGGACTTTCCCATTCCAAACTCTTCAGCATTTACTTATTCAATTGGTACTGATCATATGAATGCATACTGTTATTTTTCTATTTATGTATCTATCCTACGCTTGCCCAATTGGTGGACACTGAGAATGCCAATCTAATACTAAGGTTAAAAGAAGGTGCTGAATATGGTCATCCCTGGGATGGCCAATAGCATGAGAAAAGACATTAATTAACATGTGAGGGTAAATAGAAAACTCAAGTAGATGGCCAAGCTCTGTCACTCTTGAGGCTACTTTTAACTTTTGAATTATTCATTCCTTACTGGGAGAGAGAACATGTCGCCTCTCTGAGTTTAGCTCTTAGAGGATGCTTGGTAAACATCTGCTGAACTGCATGTTAGCAAATTTGTCACTGTAGCTCTAAAAGTTCCTATCCTTGTCAACATATAAGACGGTATTAACTGATGCAATGTCCTGAAATAGACAGTGGATGTAAATTCACCCCATCAGAATGATGTTAAGACACTTACAGTTACACACTCACAGCACAGCAGAACCAGCTATAACGTTTGTTTATGTTATTAGAAAAGACTTTGCCAAGACTGCCTCTTAGCTTCAACATCCTAAAACTTAAGGGCAATGTACTTGAGCATTTCAGAAACGCCTTTATACAGTACAATTGCTGAGGATATTAGGAAAAAAAAAAACTAAATAAAAAAAAGGCTTTTAATGTTATTTATATGCAAAACTTTTAAATTGAAAAAAGAAACCCCAAGATGGCATAAAGACAGCTTACCTGAATAAGCGCAGGAATAACCATTTTCACTGTCTTGTTAATAACTTGAAAACTGTAAGTATCATCTAGGCGCATGACATTGGCTCCCATAAATGTAAAAATAGACATGATATTGTGTAGAACTTTATCCTGAAAGAAAAGGTAACTATCAACATTTTCTATTTCTATTAATTTATATATATATATATATATATATATATATATTTTTTTTTTTTTTTTTAAGAGATAGAGTCTTCCTCTGTCATTCAAGCTGGGGTGCAGTTACATGATCATAGTTCACTGTAACCTTAAACTCCTAAGCTCAAGCAATCCTCCTCCCACCCTAAGCCTTCTGAGTTGCTAGGACTACAGGTGCACACCACCATGCCCAGCTAATTTTTGTTCTTTTTCTTCTTTTGTAAGGATGGGGTTCTCACTATGTTACTCAGGCTGGTCTCGAACTCCTGGCCACAACTGGTATTTCTGCCTCAGGCTAACATTCTCTATTTCAAGCACATCAAATATCAATGATTGATTACAACTCACCAATAAAAAGAGAAATAACCTGATTAAAAAATAGGCAAAGGATTTGAAAAATTTCTCCAAAGAAAAAATTCATACGAACAGAATATAAGCATAAATTCATATGAAAAGCATATAAGCATAAATACTTCACACCCACTAGGATGGTGGTAAAAAAGACAGTAACAAGTACTGGTAAGAATGTGAAGAAACTGGAATCTTTACAGGCTGCTGGTGGGAGAAAAATGGTGTAGAACTATGGAAAATAGTCTTGCAAGTTACGCCAAAGTTAAACATAAAGTTTCGCATGACCCAGCAATTCCACTCCTAGGTATATATACCCAGGAGAAATGAAAACGTGGCCACACAAAACCTTGTCTAGAATATTCATAGCAACATAATTTATAATAGCCCCAAAGTGGAAACAACCCAAATGTCCATCAACTGATGAACAGATAAACAAAATGTGGCATACACATACAACAATATTATTCAGTCATAAAAGGAATACTGATTCGAGCTTCAACATGAATGAACCTCAAAAACAGTATGCTAAGCAAAAGAAGTCAAACACAGAGGGCCACATATTGCATAACTTAATTTATATGACATGCCCAGCATAGGCAGATTGATAGAGACGGAAAATGGATTAGTGGTGGCCAGGAGAAGGGCGGTGGTGGTAGGGAGCAGGGGGAGGAAGACTGACTGTTAATGGGTGTGGAGTTTCTTTTCTGGGGTGATGAAAATGCTCTTAAAGTAGACTGTGGTGGTGATTACACAAACTTTGTGAATATACTAAAACCACTTAATTGTATACTTTAAATGGGTGAATTTTATGGCATCTGAACTATATTTCAATAAAAACAGAAAAATATTAATGATTCTTAACTGTTTCTCGTTTATTAACCCCTTTGAGAAGCACAGATTCTCTCATAAGAAAAAAAAATCCCATATACATAAAACCTTGCATATAATTTCAGTAGCTTAAGACCCCCTAAAGTTCATGGAGAACCTGAGGTTAAGAACCTCTGACCTAAATCCCCAATATGAAAATAGTTTCAATCTCTTTATACATTTTTAAATGATGCTTTTCATAAAAGGGACATGATTTCTTTAAATGACATAGTTTATGATCAAATTAATTTTCTCAAGTCGCTGGTTAAAGGTTGAGGATTACTTGAGGATAAATGAGGTATTAACTTTACCCAAATAACACTAATACCCACTGTTTTATTAGACGGTTAGTGTGCCAGGTACTGTGCTAAGTACTAACCACAAATTTTCCAACTGAATTCCCCCAACAATCCAGTGAAGAAGGTTATTATTCCCACTTGATAAAAAGGGAAACCAAAGCTTAGCGAGATCAACTGGCTCATACGGTCCCAGCTATGAAGAGTCAGGGCTGAGAGTCTCACCAGTGCTGGAAGATTCCAAAGCCTAATTAATTTAAATCAGTAGGTGCCGAAGCATTTCTGTGGGAGAAAAACATCTGAAATATCTGCTGAAACCTTAAATCATTAACACTTACCGGAAATATTCCAGCAACAGTGCCCAAAAGTAAAAGCGCATGGTGATGGGTCTGAGGCATCTCCGAAAGGCGGATGCATTGAACGATCAACTCCACATTGAACTTCTCCTCATCTAAAATATCTATAGCGTTGAGAAAGACAAAAACCCTAAGTGGCAGGTACCTTCACACTCAAAGTAGACAATTTTTCTAACCTTTCCTTCCAAAAAGTACATACCTTTGGGTATTTTGCCACCATCTGGAGAGAGTTTTTGGCAGATGCTGAGCAGACAACTAAGAATTAATTGTTTGGTGTACTCCGTATTTCCCTGCTCTTGTGGCAAGGGTTCTAAACACCTTCAAGACACCCAGAAGAGAAACGATGGGAAACGTAAGATTTGTAAATTCATTGTTGCATTAATGACCACTGTCCAGAACTCATATTCAATAATGACTAAAGTACTATCATTAAACATGAAGTCTATAAATAAGATGTAAGATTTCGAACTCTAATTTTCTCTCATATAGACAGGTGCTATGTCAAATTCCCTTTCTTCTCTACTGCACTTTTCATTAACCTATTTGGAATCTCACAGGACACTTTCTGAATTACTTTGCCTTTCACATGAAAGCACATTCCACAATTCGTACTCTATAGCTGTCTATCTAACAATTTACACCAAAGAAATGTGTGTGCGTGTGTGTATATATACATATATATATACATAAAAATATACATCTATATGTAAAAATATATATAGATAGCAAACACTATATATACACACACACACACACAAAGTCAACACTGTATCTTAAACCACAAGTAAGGATGCTCCAGGCATGTTACTGAAAAGTTCAGAAGGAAAACAGGCTGTAAAGTGAGTGGTCATTTACTACATGATACAGGGCATTAAGGTCAGTTTGGGGCACTGGCAATGGATACCTAAAACCCATCTTTCAATTTCACCTACAGTTCTTGCTTTATTTTACAGACTATCTAAACAAAAGAGTATGTTGAAAAGAGAAGGTTAGATAAGATGGGCAAGAATTAAGAGTCCTGTTCTCTCACAGATCAATTACCTTGATAGCAAGCTAAAAAGAGTTGGCACCAATATCTGAGGACTTTTGAGCTTCTTTTTGTGCTGCAGTAATTCCAGGATGAGAGTTACTCTTTGCCAGTAGGAACCTCCAACTTCCTGAACAGATTCTAGATCTTGTGATTTTCTGGAAAACAGAGAAGACAAAAAGTTGGAAAAACAAACACTACCATGTGCTAAGTAAAAACCACTGTGCCTGATTATGGCAAATTGATGGGTATCAAAAAGTCCCAGTGGTTTCCTAACATTCAAAGCCAGGGAACAACAGCATGTACTCAACACATGTGTAGCTCTTACTTCTGCTGCATTTTCTGCCTTCTTTTTTGCTGAACCGTGCCCAAGGATTTAGCTTTATCTGGCGGCTCCAGTTCTATTCTGACTTGTTCAGCATTAACGGAAATCTGAAATATCGAAGGAAGAACAGTTGATGATATAATCCGTGGGGATAAAATTAGAGCAATAAATGTTAGATTAAGACATACAATGAAAGCATTTACATCCATTTTTATGTCTTTATACCACTTTATAGCCCAGGTCAATCACTAAACACAAACATCACTGACAATTTCTTATGCTTCCTTTAGAAAACTTTCCACATACCAATGGCTATATATTCTATTAAAAAACATAAATAGAAACATACTATGCACATTGCTCTGTACCTTGGTATGTTTCACTTAGTGTACCTTGGATAGCTACTCTCATCAGTATATACTTAATTTATCATATGGTATATATTGTCACAAAGCATAAGAGAGTGCTTCATATAATCGAGTGTATTTTAGTAATCAAAGTAATTTTTGTTGTCAAAGTACAGCTGGCCTGACATTTAAGGCCAATCTTATCTGTGGCTGATATGGCATGACTAGAGCATCTCATATGCTCTCTAGCCCAGTCAAATAGAAGAGGGAGGAATTTGGATTAGCACTTTCCTTCTAATAACTCTTTAAATGCTTTAAGACGTTCTCATTTGGACTAGATATCAGCTCGTCAATCAGCACTTAATTAGTACTATACTTAAAGCCTGCTAAAAATGTGCTTCTTGTGATTCTAATTTTTTCCCACATTTCTTTAAAAATATTAAGACCAAAATCAGACATTAACCCCTAGGAAGGATTTATTCAATTAAGAGGGAAGAATGACTTACTGGACATGCAGCTACATCCCCCTAGCATTTGATGCTACTGCCTTGTTACAGAACTCTTGAAAAACCAGAATGAGAAGAAAGCAAAGTAGAGAAGGGTATAAACAAAAAGCAGCAGCCAACATAAACTCCACTTCAGATTTTCATTCTAACTGAGATCTCCTACTACCATGCACTTGCTTTCTATATGGTTTGTCTTAGGAGTCTCAAGTTACAGCCCTGCACTTGGCTTGATTATGATATGGTATCACTTCTCCAGTCCAGTCAATTTAATGTTCATCCCTTAGAGTGGAACACTAGTAACACAATACAGAATCATCCCTACCAATTGGTTCCAAGTGTCGGATCAGGTATGTATATTCTAATCGGCCAGGAAGGAATAAGACATATACACACACCCACAAAAACAGATTCATACCCCCAGAGATTCTTTAGATATGGGGTGGGATCCAGATAACTCTTTCTATAAGGTTCTAATAAACCTTTGGATTCTGATTCAAAGAAAACAACTATAAAAAATACTTTTGAAATAACCATGGAAATATGATTATGAACTAGGTATTAGATAATATCGAGGAATGATTTATCAATTCTTTTTACTACTAATGGCACTGTAGTTGTATCCACTTTGCACAAGATGCACACTGAAGTACAGAGGGATGAAAGCACATGACGTTTGGAGCCTCACTTTAAAATACTTCAGCAAAGACAAAGAAGGAAAAAGATTAAGTAAACATGTTAAAATTCTGACAACTGCTGAATCTAGATACTAGAATTTCATATTATTCTATATTCAAAAAAACAGAATAACCAGGTGGCTAGTCTGATAATAGCTAGGTTTCAATATACATATGAAACCAACAAGCAGAATTTCAATTCCATTATATGTCATTAAACAACTGTTTAAATTAAGTAGAATGAAGTTACCCAGTTCAACACTGAGTCACTCACTCCTTCCCATTCCTTGCATAAACAGGTAGATTCCACCTAGTATCAGTAAGATCACACACATATAAATTCCTACACACCCTACTAGTTAAAACTATCAATAAATATTTCATAAAATGAAATAATGGTAAAGACTTTCATAATTTTTATTTTATGCCTCTCTATGATTTACTTTTCCATGATTCTTGTTAATGGTAACATCTGACCTCTAGAAGCACTATAAAATGCAGGACTCTTAAACATGGTGTCCCTTGGAAGAGACTACACATTATTAAAAAGACTAACATGAAGTTTGCAGCTTACCCCTTTAAAAACACTGCTGACAGTCTGAGCACAACGTGAGTTTTTACAGTTCACCAATAAATCAAACAACATTCTTAAAAGCTTCTGCTGAACTTTTTCATCTGATATGGCTGCGAAAAATGGTTTTGTAATCTAGAGGGGGGTAGAAAAAAAGGCAAATGAGTTCAGTGAATAAGTTTAAACTTCAGAAATAAATTTTTTTATCACCCTCTCTGGAAATATAAAATTGTTTCCCATTTAAATATGTCAGTGAAAATGCCAATTCTTTTTAATGACCCATGTACAACATTCACTTTTGGAAAATGGGTCAAATATAATCACGTTCCTTTAAAACATATCAAGTCCACCTATAACTATCTTCTCCAAATAAAATACTACATTTTTTTTTCACTCTGTTCCTGCTGCCTTTACCTTTAAATGCTTGAACATGACACGCCTTAGTTTCTGAAAGAAATCACTGACCTTTTCAAGGGCTGTAATCTGAATGGTTGGCATTCCCGTGTAAAGTTCCTTTGTTGTATGCACAGCTTTTATAAATATATCTAGACTCTTCGGATCCTTATTTAAAAGGGAAGATGAAAATTCATTATACTTTCCCAGAGTGAGATGCAAAACAATGGCCTCATCTTTCAGGACAGCTGTGGGCTCCTTCTGAATCTTTTCTAGCAGTTGTTCAGTCATAGGCAATAGCTGAGAAAGCACCATCTAAAGATTGAAAGACTTATTAGTAAACAGTTACCTACACTGATATGTTTTGCTCACTCTACAGAGACACCCAAAGACATCCTGTTGGATGATGGGAGTGTAGCCTGGAGGAAAAACTCAATAACGGTAACTTCTTAGATATGGAGACAGATGTTAATTCACACCAAGGCACTCAGGTCCTTTCTGATAGTTCATGTGTAATGCTCAAAAGCATTAAACCCTTAAAAGACGAGTAGAAAGATAATCCGGGAGCATCCTTCAAGACTTGAGAACAGAAATCACAAACTAAAACTTTAGTGCATAAAAATAAAGCTTAACATTCCCCAAAACACTGTATGCATCCCTCAATGTTTCCAACTCAGTATAATAAATACTAATTTAAATTATGTATGTGAATCTTTACTAAACCAGCAGCCAGCAAATTCAACAGACCACCTGTTTTTGTAAATTTTATGTATTGAAACACAGCCAGGCATATTTGTTTATACACTGTCGGTGGCTGCCTTCCTGATACAACAGCAGAGACGAGTAGCTGTAACAGAGACTGTGTGGTCCAGAACGTATAAAATCTTTACTATCTGGTCCTTTACACAATTTGTCAGTTCCTAATTTAAACTATACCAGGGACAACTAAGAGCTCAACGCAACCTGTTTGTTCCTACCAAAAAAATGTAATCAAATGGTCTTCAGTCCGTTTTACTCATTTTAGTTTTCTAAGTCTATAGTCAGTCTAAGGCTGATGAAGTGCCCAGGTGTTTTTGGAACACTGGGGTGAAGAAATCTTTTCTCTGCTGGTCAGCACATGCCATCACATAAACAAGTGTTTCACAACTGCTTTCTTTTCTAACACAAGCTTCCTTGAGAACATAATGAAATCTCTAAATATATCTAATAAACAAGCAAATGATTTTGGAATTTTCACAGACTCAAGTCCAAATATATTCCTTTGTATAAAATTTTCACTTGAAAAACAAGATATACAGCTGTGCAGCCCCATGAGACAGACACCAGACTGTTAAGTTCATTTAAAATAAACTTAATGATTAGACAGGGACAACACATTTAAATTTAAAATAAAAAGAAACTCACCAGTACTTGTTTTTGTATCTTGTATCTTTTTTTCTCTACCTCTGACTCATCCCCCTCTCAAATTAACATTACATTTCTCTCCTCCTGAGTGCACACATGCAACTCCTGCAATTGTCTTCCTCATCCACAAGCAGTTACAATTCTTTAGTAACATCACAGGAATGTACAATCCACTTAAATGGCACATACCTCACTGCTGACTCCCTGAAGTACTTTCATCAAATCTTTTGCTATATAAGATGGGCAACTATATACACAACTAAGTAAGTTTTTCAAAGTTTCAGACAACTTCTGATGAGATTTCAGTTTCTTTTCTCTCTGTAGTTCCTCAAACAAAGTAGCCAAATCCTAAGATACCAAAGAGAAAATTGGATAAAAAAAAGGGTTAAGAAACTACAAAGGCTAAATATATTAATTATGGAGGATTCTTACCCAAATGATGTGACATTGTTTATAACTTTCCATTTCCCCTTAAAACCTTAATAAGAAAGGTTATTTATAACACATACTTGGCTTACTATGAAAAGCTACACACTAGTCCTTTATCCAATGAAAAGAAAAAAATTGAAGTATGACATTGCTATCTTTTAAAAAGGAGGAGGAGACACATGTACGGATATTGACGTAAACAGTTCCTAAATTCAGTAACTTAGTTCATCGAAATCCTACAGAGTAAAATGTCGAGAATGGAGAAAATTGCTCATGTGTACACACAGGCATGAACACACTCAATCTTCTTTGCTAACGAGCTTACCTGAATAACATACGTAGCATCTGAAGTGATCTCCTCTGCTTTAGAAATCAAATTATCTATTATCAGATGAAATGGGGACACCACTCCACTGAGGGCCTGGAGACACTGAATGGCAGCCCTACGAACTTCTTTTATGGGGTTTCCCAGGTTAATGAGTAAAGATGTCACCACTAAAACCAAAAGGGAAAAAAATTTAAAAAATAATTTTAAAAAACTGAAACAGTACAAAATGTACATAGTTCCAAAGGTACTTGATAAAAAGTTTCCCTTCAAATTCAAACTCCCTCCCCAGAGACTGTTCACTGTTTAAGTGTTGAATATTCCAGAGAAATGATAGGCATATGTTATCTGGTGCATTCTTTTGAAAACACAGAAATAAGAGCATAGTATAAACCCTGTTCTACACCAACTATTACCACCTCTGAACGGGATGTTGTGTAGTGGTGTGGTCTCAGCTCACTGCAACCTCCGCCTCCTGGGTTCAAGCAATTCTCCTGCCTCGGCCTCTCAAGTAGCTGGGATTATAGGTGAGTGCCACCGCGCCTGGCTAATTTTTGTATTGTTAGTAGAGACGGGGTTTCACCATGTTGGCCAGGCTGGTCTTGAACCCCTGACCTCAAGTGATCCACCTACCTTGGCCTCCCCCAAGTGCTGGGATTACAGACACATCTCAACTCTCCGGAGTACTTTCCATAAGTACACACATATCCTAATTAAATCATTCTTTTTAATTGTAAAGTATACTTTAATGTATTTTCCATATTTTTAAACCCAGTACCTTACTGGTAAAGTTCAGGTTGTTCCTATTCCTTTGTCGTCATTACAATACTGCAACAACACCCCTGTACATAGAGCCTTGTACAAGTGTGCACAGGGAATTATCCATTTGTGCATCATACCTTGCCAATATTTGGTCCCAGACTGGAGTGCGTGATTTTAATTTTTGACAGAGAATTGTTATGGTTAAATTTTTCTTCTAGTTTTTTTCTGTTGCTTAGAAAGGCCCTGCCAACTCTAAGTGAATTTAGAAAGTATCTCTCTCTATATTTAGAGAGAGATCAGATGTACTTCATGCTTTCTTCTAATGCCAGAGCTAAGTTGATGTTAAATCTTTAGTTCACATGTAATTTTTATATAAAGAATGAGGTTAGAGTCAAACTTTCTAATGTTTCCAAATGGATAGCTGGATGTCCCATTTAACAATCCACATAACCAAATTACAGATCTTTGATTTCGGCTTTATTACACTGATACATTCCATAAATACTTGAAACTTGTCTATTTCTGCCAGCCAGTACTTCTAGAATCATGTTCAATGATAGTGGTGATTTGAACAGGAATGCCTTTGTTTTCCCAATTATGAAGTGAAAATGCTAGCTTCTGATTTGAGGAATTTCTGGATCATGTCACTCCTATTTTGCTGTCAATTAGGAATAATCACTGATTTCTGGCTAATACCTTTTCAGATCTCTGGACATTTTATGGGTTTTGCCCTTCAACACTGATACAGTCAATTATATTAACATACTTCCTTTTACTGAACCAATTTTATATTCTGGGCGTGAACTCTAGCTGGGTAAATGATTACTTTTATAAATATGCTGCTAGACCCTATTTGCAAATATTTAGGATTTTTTCATAATATTCTTCAAAGGAACATGGATTATAGTTTTTTGTCTGGAGGCTTTCTCAATTTTCAGCGTTATGCCAGTTTTAGACAAAGAATCTGGAAGCTTCCCTTCTCTATGCCCTGCCCAGTTCAACAACATTGAAAAAATCTGCTTCAAAGATCTAGTAAGAATGTATCTGTGAGACCAACTGCACTAGGGTTTTTAAAACGATGTATTTGGAACAAAGAGATATCTAAATTCCTTTGACAGTAATTAGTTATTTAAACTTCATTTCAAGCTATCTACTGCAGCAAACTCTGGTCATTTACATTTTGCTAGAAATTATCCATTATACTTTCCACTTATGAAATACTAAGATAAAGCTTAACAAGCTTTCAAACCTGTCTAAGAAGTTCATCCAGGTTGAGCAACCTTTATGCAAAAATCCAAAATCTCAAATTTTTGGAGCGCCAATATGACGCAAGTGGAAAATTCCACACCTAACCCCATGTGATGAGCTGCAGTGAAAATGCAGGCATACAACTGTTTATTTGGTGTCCCTACGGACAAAAAGACCCTCCCAGCCCCCTGCAGCTGTAATACATCTTTTTCAAAAGCCCAAATTCCACCACACAAGCATGCCCACAAAGGATAAGTGGTTCAATGTACCCAAACTTTGTATGAAGCACAAAATTATTAAAAATATTGGATAAAACTGGATGGACACAGAGGCTCATGCCTGTAATCGCAGCACTTTGGGAGGCTGAGGCAGGAGAATCACTTAAGGCCAGGAGTTCAAGACTAGTCTGGACATCACCAACACCCTGTCTCTATACAACATTTAACAAAAAAATTAGTAAGGCCTAGTGGTACAGGCCTATAGTCCTAGCTATGAGGGAGGCTGAGATGGGAGGATGGCTTGAAGCCAGGACTTCGAGGCTGCAATTAAAACCTGAAACAGGGCTGGGTATGGTGGCTCACAACTATAATCCCAGCACTTTGGGAGGCCGAGGCAGGTGGATCACTTGAGGTCAGGAATTTGAGACCAGCTTTGGCAATATGGCAAAACCCAATCTCTACTAAAAATACAAAACTTAGTTGGATATGGTGACGTGCACCTGTAGTCTCAGCTACTAGGGAGGCTGAGGCAGAAGAATCACTTGAACCCAGGAGGCGGAGGCTACAGTGAGCCGAGATCGCGCCACTGCACTCCAGCCTGGCGACAGTGACCGATTGAGATTCTGTCTCCAAAAAAAAATCTTAGCTGGGCATGGTAGCAGAGAAGGGTGGGGAGAGGTTGTAGTGAGCCAACATTGTGCCACTGCACTATACCCTGGGCAACAAAGTGAGAAACTGTCGCCTAAAATAAAATTTTAAAAATTAGATAAAATTACCTTCAGGCTACATGCACAAGGTGTATATAAAACATAAATGTATCGTGTTCAGACCTGGGTTCCAATCCGAGATATTACATTACACAGATGCAAACATTCCAAAATCTGAAAAAAATCTGAAGTCCCAAGCACTTCTGGTCCCAAGCATGTTGGATAAGGGACACAACCTGTATCATCTGTGAAAGCTGGAAATCCTTTCTCGTTTTCATATGGATAATTTATAAAACAAAGTCAGGAACAAATAGCTGGAAAGTTGAGTTCACACAAGGGGCAGCCTTGGGTCAAAACATCTGTTTGGTAATATTCCCTGAAGAGTGGAGGAGAGCTTCTAAAACACCAAAATTCAAAGATAAATTCAAAGTACTAACTACCAAAGTTATCATGTTGAACTAAGATACTGGAATCCAACATCAAATCACAGCCACTTACTTAAATGATCAGCTTTTAGAATTTTTTTTTTTTTTTGGAGATGGAGTCTCACTCTGTCATCCAGGCTGGAGTGCAGTGGCGCGATCTCGGCTCACTGCAACCTCCGCCTCTTGAGTTCAAACAGTTCTCCTGCCTTAGCCTCCCCAGTAGCTGGGATTACAGGTGTGCGCCACCATGCCTGGCTAATTTTTGGATTTTTAGTAGAGATAGAGCTTCACCATCTTGGCCAGGCTGGTCTTGAACTCCTGACCTCAGGTGATCCGCCCACCTCGGCCTCCCAAAGTGCTGGATTACAGGAGTGAGCCACCACACCCAGCCTAGAATTTTTGTTCTTTCATTTAAAAATCTATGTGATTTTATTCTTTCAACTGATTTTAGATTTACAATAGCATGTTTTTACATAAAAATTGAAAAATACTTGAGGTTTACTTTTAAACATAAAAATAGACTTAATACATTGATTGGGCATAAAAAATAAATGAAAGGTAGCCCCTATCTCACAAATGATAGGTAGAATAAATACTTAATACATTGATTGAGCATAAAAAATAAATGAAAGGTAGCCTCTATCTCACGAATGATAGGTAGAATAGATCTGTATTAGCCCAGTGCAGGGGCTTATGCCTTTAATCCCAGCACTTTGGGAGGCTGAGGCGAGTGGGTCACCTGCGGTCAGGAGTTCAAAACCAGCCTGGCCAACATGGTGAAACCCTGTCTCTACTAAAAATATAAAAATTAGCCACTTGTGGTGGTGTATGCCTGTAATCCCAGCTGCTTGGGAGGCTGAGGCAGGAGAATTGCTTGAACGCAGGAGAATTGCTTGAACCCAGGAGGTGGAGGTTGCAGTGACCCAAGATGGCGTCACTGCACTCCAGCCTAGACGACTGAGACTACATCATGCAAAAACAGGACGAACAGATTGTATTTATTCATTTAACAAAGACTTTTTATAATACATACCTGCATAGAAAGTAATAAATGGTGGTTAGATTCCCAAGCCACTGACAAAGACTTAACTCATATAATACTGTATTATATTATCATGTGATATTACATAATTGTAATATAACATTGTATTGCCTTTTACTTTTGAACACAAAAATTTAATACATATAAATAATTATATTTATGATTACTATATTACATGATATCCTGTTCTACTTTTGAATGTGACATTTTTGTAAATATATTAAAACAGATGCCAAGCAATCATTCCCAGACTGCTCACAGACAAGGTGGGGCTAGCAGCTCACTGCAGACCTCAGGTGGGAGCCCAAGGCAAGCGCAGTAGGCGGCCTTCCACTTGAGGCCCTCTGTGACTCTAGGGTCTGCTCTTTGAACCTCCAGGAAGAACAAGGTGCGTCTCTCCTGTGTTCAGGAGTACTGCCACAGGTCTACACAGCGTAAATGCAAAGTACATTAGGAAGGCAGGAGGAGATGGATGACAAGGCAGGGGTAGGCAGGGAGCCTGTCGAGCAGCAATACCCGTGGAAAAGTGAAGTTCTTCCATGTTGCTATTTATAGTCAAAACGACATAATTACTCGGAGATCACTGTCAAAGGACAGTAAACATTTAACACCAAATTGGAAAACTGAAATGGTTATCTCTAAATAAAACATATGTACCTTTTTGAAAACCCACAAGTTTAGCAGAAAATAACTATTTTAATAAATTGCTATCTCCATACAATGGAACACTCTGCAGGCAGTTGTAAAAAGATAAATTTTTACATTTATTAATATGGAAAGATGTCCATAACATATTAATTAAAAGTAAAAGTTAAAAAATGTATAGGGAGTTGTTCTTATCCAAATATAACTAGAAAAACCTTAACAGTAAACTCACCTAAAATAAAGACCGAAAATTTGTAAGTGGATAAAAAATTACTTTTATGGAATTTTATTTTAGAAATAAAACTTGAAATTACATATCTACTTTACTTTATATGTAACAAAATTTGGTTACAAATGTAATTATGCGCTCTTTCAAAGAACTAATAAAAAATAAACACTGCAAAATTGTTCAGGGAAAAGTATACAATCATTTACCTTGCTTTCACAGAAAATTTACAAAGAGTAATTTTGGAATTAAAAAAAAGAAAAAAACCAAGGACATATTCAAATTTCCCAAGGGCCACTCTTATCCCTCTGCTATAAATATCATTCCAGTCTGAAGCATCAATCATGTCCATTATTCATATCAATTTTTTTATCTTCAACCACTCTTCTCTAATTCTGCCACACCCCCTCATGTGAATAGCTCTGTAAGTCAGCCCACTTTTCAACATCGCATTTTCTTGCAATTCTGCATCTTTTGCAAAATTCGCAATTTCACGTTATAAAAAATTCAACTTTCAGATAGTTCATTAGAGAACGCCAAACCTGAATATGACTTATGCCTAATAAAAGAGATAAATGCAGGAGGGTTTTATTACTTCATTATTAAATTGTATTATGAAGATTTGGCTTCCATATCTAACCCTATTGCTGCTACAGCTCAGAAAATGAATAGCCGATTATTAAGAACTCACATAATTAAGGCCATTTCTATTATTAAACTTTTGAGTTTGGTGAGATTTTGAAAGTGCCATGAATACTTAGAAGTAAACAGAAATATGCATAGATGTACAGCTTTTTTTTTAAACTGAGACAGGGTCTCTCGCTCTGTTGCTCAGTTTAGAGTGTAGTGGTACAATCACAGCTCACTGCAGCTTTGATCTCCTAGGCTCAAGCCATTTTTCTACCTCAGGCACCCGACTAACTAGGACTTACAGGTGTGCACCACCACGCCCAGCTAAATTTTGTATTTATTGTAGAGGCAGGATCTCATCACATTGTCCAAGCTGGTCTCAAACTCTTGGCCTCAAGTGAACTGCCTACCTTAGCCTCCCAAAGCGCTGAGACTATTGGTATGAGCCACCTCACCTGGCCTATATAGCTACATACACATATAACAGAGTCTCACTCTGTTGCCAGGCTGGAGTGTAGTGGCGCAATCCCAGCTCACGGCAACCTTCAACTCTCTGGTTCAAGTGATTATCCTGCCTCAGCCTCCTGGAGTAGCTGAGATTACAGGCATGCACCACCACGCCTAGCTAATTTTTACATTTTTAGTAGACACGGGGTTGTACCATGTTTACCAGGATGGTCTCGATATCCTGGCCTCGTGATCCACCTCACCTGGCCTCTGCTATCTTCTTTTGAAGTTATAATCTTCCAAACTCCATAAACCATAGAGAAAGCATGAACAGTTGGTCATGACAAAAACATAACAACGCTACTTTTAGTACCTGGAGAAGATATGGTTGCCAGCTGGTGTTTACACTGTGTCTTCTGGGAAGAGAGCATTGCACAGCCCACGTAAAGAGCCTGAGTCTGCAGCGCTGTCTTCACATCGCAGCTAAGTGGATTTGAAAGGCTAGAACCGTAGGTCCATAAGACAGAAAAAAACTTGAATAACTGAAAAACATCTTGTAGATGTACCTAATTACAAAACAAAAGATAGTAAAGTTTTAATTCTTACTCAAATAAGTTCGTTCCAAATCCTCTTTTGACTAGCGTACAATTATAAAGAAACAAATAATGTAATGCAATGTTTTGCTCTGTCTGATCATTTCAAATTATTCTATACTTCATGTTTTAAACAACTGGCAAAGATGTCGATGAAGAGTGATATTCCGAAGCTTCACTCTAACTTTGCACTTGAAAACACTGAGAACCAAGACAAGAGTGTATCTGGGATGCCTAATTCATACTTCAACGATGTGGTGAACAATGCCAGCTCAATGCCAAATGCTGCAGGGAGAACAAGTCAGACAAGAACAGGAACTGACCACTGGGCCCAGCAACATGGAGGTCACTGGTACTGGGGATGAAATTTCCTGAGTAACTTCACATGCGCTAAATAACCTCTCTGAACATCAGTATTCACATTTTTAAATGGTATTAACCAATGAAAAAGACTGGGCTGTTGTGATTTTTAAATATAGTAACGGGCCTAACATGTTAGTAGGAGTGTAGTTTCTGTTCAACCTGCTGATGAGTACTGTAATGACAGTACTCTTTTACACAGTACTCTTTTACACAGTACTCTTTTACAGGGCCTGTGCTTTCTATTATATACTCTTCACTGTTTACAAGTCTACTTTCGTTTTCATTATAAACTGTCCAAACTCAACCCACAATATCTTCTTTTTTATTGTGAGACAGAGTCTTACTCTGTCACCTAGGCTGGAGTCCAGTGGTGCAATCTTGGCTCACTGCAGCCTCCACCTCCCAAGTAGCTGGGATTACAGGTGCGTGCCACCACGCCCAGCTGATTCTTGTATTTTTAGTAGAGACGGGGTTTCACCATGTTGGCCAGGCTGGTCTCAAAATCCTGACCTCAAGTGATCTGCCCTCCTCAGCCTCCCAAAGTGCTGGGATTACAGGTGTGAGCCACTGCCCTCAGCCAGTCATATCTTCTTTAAGGGTAGAGTATGCCTGGAAAGGATGAGCCTTGTACCTTTATGAAAAGTTTCATCAGAACCCTGAAATGAACAGCACTGGCACCGTTGAGCATCATCTCAAAGAGTCCGATAAGCAAGTGCAGATAGTCCCTGCTGTCTTCTTTCAGTTGCTCAGGATTCCACCATATATCACCTACATGGACATGGAAAGAGAAAGGATACACAACCCTACGTGAACATGCCAGGAGCTTTTTATTCAAGACAAACAATCACTGTGGAGTCAATAATTCAGTTTTACAGAGTATCACACTGAAAAGATGCACAGCTTATATCTTACCTTTAGGAAAAGATTTAGGAGCTTTCAGTGCATACATAAAATTTTTCAGGGAAAATACAAGTAAAACAGAGTCCTCCACAGCCACCCTCTGGGTGGTGTTGAGCTCATCCACATAATGTGCCCACAGCTCCACTGGTATCCCTCTGTCTAGCATCAGTTCAATGTGCCATTCTGAGGGGGATTTCCTGAAGTGTGAAGGGAAACAAAAACTAGTATAAATGAAGGGTTCTGAACATGGGTTATATGGGTAAACTGCAATGGATATATGAATTCCTCTGCGTAATATGCAAAACTTTTGTTTATGTGTGCATTTTGGTGGGGGAAAGGAGTAACACAACTGCTTTCGTCAGATTTTTAAAGAGGTCTATCACTATTCCCAAGGAAAGACAAAGATTAAGTTAAATTTTCTCTACGTCTTACCTTAAAACACTACCTCTAAAAACAAACTTTATTCATATAAACTGTCTATCAATTAAAGGGTAGGAATAAATAGGCATCTTTCTTTCTCTGTGTCTCTCTCTTTCTTTCTTTTTTTGAGATGGAGTCTTGCTCTGTCACCCAGGCTGGAG
Organism: Ateles fusciceps; assembly: GCA_036589455.1. Lineage (NCBI taxonomy): Eukaryota > Metazoa > Chordata > Mammalia > Primates > Atelidae > Ateles > Ateles fusciceps. Next base: position 6,888,400 of record JAZHEH010002229.1, read on the forward strand.
TGCAGTGGCACAATCTCAGCTCACTGCAACCTCTGTCTCCCAGGTTCAAGCGATTCTCCTGCCTCAGCCTCCCGAGTAGCTAGGATTACAGGCGTGCGCCATCATGCCAGGCTGATTTTTGTATCTTTAGTAGAGACGGGGTTTCACCATGTTGGCCAGGTTGGTCTCGAATTCCTAACCTCAGGCGATCCACCTGCCTTGGCCTCCCAAAATGCTGGGATTACAAGGGTGTAAGCTACTGGGCTTGGCCAAAATAGGCATATTTCAAAACAGGAAGATAAAAGAGTTGGATTCCCAAGACATCGTTAAAGGGTCTTCTTTCATTTCACGGTTTTACCACTAATCTGAATAAGGTACATGGTAAAATTTCCAAACCTGCAGATGATTTTAAACAAGCAGTAAAATGTTAGTTGTTTAGAAATTATACTGTAAATGCCAAAAGAATGCAGAAGAACAGCTGTAAGAAAATGACAAATGTGACTCCATACAACCAGTACAGAGTAATTACTTAGAAGGAAAATAATCCAAAGCCAGATTTATAATGTAATGTCTCCAGTGAGGGATTTAATTAACTGAATGTGCTACTACAGGCGAAAATATGCTCATAACCTCAAGAAAGGGTATTAAAGCAATAGAAAATAACCTGTTATCTAAATATGTATAATAACACAGTGAATTTGTCCAAACTTTTAACACGGAGAACCAGTATAGTTCAGGTCATCACATTTCACAAATGGCACAAAGAAATTAGAAGTTTAGGAAGGGCCTATCTGGGCTATTTTTCAAAATATGAAGACTTTACTCTTTTTAAAGCTTAGAGATTTTAGCTAACAATGGTCATGATCAGAACTTATAAGATCCTGGGGGGGTACATGTAAATGTGAAAAAGATACAATTCATTAAGTGAATCCTATAATGAGAAGCCCTCTAAAATTCTGGGGACAAATAAACACAAAATCCTATTACATACAGAAGATATTTAAAAAATAGTCTTTGCTACCTCAAGATGGATCATGAAGTAAAAATGCAAACAGCTGAAACAAGTCCCTTAGTAATACCATCAAAGACAGTAGTACGCTGGAGGGATACAAATCTATGTAATACTAAAATTTTATAAAGCTGAAAAGATCTATTTTTAGTAAACAAATGAATGAAATAGCATTTTGTTCAAGCACTAACACACCAAGCGAATTCTTCATCACTAGAGGTAGTTAGGTGTAGCTTGGGTAATTATCCAATAAAGATAATAAGAAGGAGGAGTCAGGCATCAGATACAAAATAATGCAACCTTCAAATTTTATAAATCAACTAAATTTTCTGTAAAAAGCAAGGGAGTGCCTAATTGACTATCCCACTGCTACCCAAGACTGCTGCACATCTCATCCGGCTAGTATCCACAGACTCAACATCTCGCCTCTGATTTTCAGTTTTGCTGTGACTAATGGGCCAGGCTGTTCCTTTATTCAACATCCCACTTTCTGCTCTGCTTTCCTTACCACAGCAGTAATGACACTTTCAAGTTTCTTTATTTTTTTCTGCAACAAACTGAAGACTCTTATCGCAAATGGAAAGTGGGTTTCTTTCAAAGATGAACAACAAGAGACGAGCACAGACATGATCATGTGAAATGTCACTTTCTGCTTCAGGTTAAAGGACTCCTTCTCACCCATGCTTATTAAATCCTCCACCTGGAAAAATAAACACACTCTATTATTAGTTGCTCTTAATTTTCATATAACAATTTTTTCAACTCAGGTCTATCTAGGTATGATGTGTTTTACACTTAAAGTGAGATGACACCTATAAAGCCTTTATAAAGTATTAAGCACTGATTTCTAAGTAATTATAAGAATAATTTCAGAAACTGTAATGGACATACTTGCACTTGCACACCTCTAATACCTTTATAAATGTTTATTTAGTAAGGCAAAAATAATCTTCTCCTCTTCGGATTGTATTTTGCTATTTAACAAGAAAAAAATAAGACTAATATTTTAAATAGGAATGAGAGAAAATAGCGGTAAAAAGGATATATTATTCTTATGGCTGTGATATGGATCCACATTGAAAAAATATATAAAATGTTAAAGATGTCAAACATTGCACAAAATATATTAAACAACACTGTAATATTTAAAGTAAAACCAAGTACTCGAGAATGAAAAAAAAATTTTTTTTAAAGAAAAATCTAGTGAAGCAAATGCTAGAATTTATAAGAGTAAGAGAAAGAAATCCAGGGTAGGACTTTCACAGCATACTTACCACATTTAACATTGAAGACGGATCTCCTAAATTTATATTATCAGCTAATAACTCAATCATCTTCTGATTTGCTACACCAATTCGTTTTCCCGGCTTTGTGCTTTTAATCACATTTTCGAGAGCTGTAAAGCAAAATTGAATACAGAGAGCTTTTATGTCACCAACACTCAAACAATCATATGAAGAATTGAGGCAAACATTTTACAACTGTTTATGAAGGTTTGCTTTTTATTTTTCCTTGTATCCAATTCTGAATTTGTCTATCAGTGAGTTGGCTTCCTTTTCATTGCATACTTTTTATTTTGGTAAAATAAAAGACCTTACTGGCATATAACGGGACAAACAATAAATTTTACATTTTCTTTGTTTTCTTTTGTGTTATCTGTTCACTTTTTCTAAAAACAACTAAATTTCTTACCTTTTTCCCAGCCTCTTAATAGAGGGTGCGAGAGCAGATCCCTGATTTTGATAGATATATAGCAATTTTCATCTCAGCAGATTCCATATCGTCATTATTGATGACCATAAATGGCAATAAATGCATAACCACCTGATTTGACAACTGATAATTTTCACTCAGTATCTCTTCTTTAAGTAATATGTCAGCTGCTATCTTAAGTACCTTGTACCTAAAAGACATGCAAGCGCTTTCAGTTGAAAGACACAAATTAATCACTCCATTATTCCAGTTTAGCTGACAATATCCTGGTCTCCTGATCAAAAATATTATTCAGACACACTAAGACACTACTTAAAATCCATGCCAATAGCAGAGTTATCTGTGACGATACATTTATTATTTTTCTGTACAAGTGCTGGGATCATAGGTATGAGCCATGCTGCCTGGCCAACAATATTTTTAATCTGCTCATTCTGTCTAATCTTAAAAAAAAAATTCTTAGAGAAATCACTAGAGGTTAACTATAACGTAAAACATATCACACTAGATATCTCAACTCCACTGGAAATCAGATTCACTCAGGCATTAGAAAAAAAAAATGAACCAAGCACATCCTACGTGATAGATATCTACCCATATGATGGATACAAAAACGTGTAAGACACACTCTCATCCTCTATGGAGCTTACCTACTTTTTCTTGCAAAAAGCTTTGATGCCAAAAATGAAACAACCAGAGTTTATTAAATATGTACCACAGATGGTATCATGTGTCTCTGAACTTATTTTTTGATTTAATATATTGGTATTAAACAATATATTATGTAAAAATTACATAAAATTATATAAAGTAGAAAATTAGAAAGTCCTTCCCATCTTACTTCCCAGAATTCATTATCATACATTATATACTTCCTTTTGTGTTTTATTAAGGAAAATGCCAAACATAGAGAATAGTATAATGAACATACACAAACTCTAATTAATTAACTATATAAGGAAAGAGAGTATTACATTAAGATCTGTTCTACTACCACGACAAAAGGGTCATGTAACCCGAAAGAATCTGACACAAGAACTTCATCAATTCAAAACAGGAGAAGAAATGAATACACACCATTCTCTATTCTTTGAAAGTTCTGCTCTTTGAAAGAGATTCAGAAGACTTGAAATCGTCACTTCTGAACTGAAGTGTTCTTTGAAAATCTAAAGGGAAAAAAAATATCCATGAGTAGATTTGTACTTGCTTCAAACACGTATGGTGCTTTTTAAACGCAATTTTTAAAAAGAATGAATTATCAGGAATTTCTCCCAAGAATCCTAGTACAACTTAGAAGTTTTAAGATCTGTTTCTCAAAAGTGGCATTCATAAGATAATTCTCATTGGTTCCACGGTATTTGCTATTGATAAAAATATGTTAAAAGCAATACAAAAATTCACAAAGCATTTTTCCTGCATTATTAAATACATATACTTAATATATCAAATTGTAAATTCCTATGAGTTCCTCCTAACTAGACTTAAGTCTTTACTCTCAAGAGAACAAATTTCCCATGGAAATTTCCAAAAATATTCTACTCCCAAGCAGAGAATCAAGTGAGAAGGGCAAGAAAATTTACAGAATTGTATAGCTCAACAAATGACAAATTCACTTACCTCAAAAGCACTTACAGCCGCCAAAACAACATCTACCTCGTCATCACCTAATCGGGCTAAAACAGCTTCTCTTATGAAAGACTCATCAACACCCTCCTGAGCAATAAAAAGAAAAATTAATTTATCTGTTGCTAAAAACCTCTTAAGGCTTTGCACTAGAAAGGAAACATGGATGTGTGAAAAACACGCCAGAATAACAGTCTAACACAGGCTCTGCTCTGGATGAGAATTCAAACACACTAGAACTAGATAATCTCTAAAGGGTCTTTTGAGATTAATAATTGGTACAAATCTTTTTCAAGGTTTCACTGAAAATACAGTAAATATGTATACTCCAAATAGAGTTTTTGCAATTAAAGAGTTCATCTTACTAAAGTGAGAGCCCAGATATTGACAGTGCATAGACTAAAGAACAAGAATGTCTCATTTAAATCCTAGCTCTACCACTTATTAGCTGTGTGACTTTGGTCAAGTTACTTAACCTTTCTGGATCTCACTATTCTCACCTATAAAACAGTTTTGCTAAAAATAACACCTACTTCAAAGGGTTGTTAGAAGACTAAAAAATACATGTTAGTCTGTAGCACAGTGCTTTACACGTAAGTACTGTTAAAAAAAAGCTAGCTAGTATTATCTAAATTTTTACAACGGATAAGGACATGTACTACAAAGCCAGTACGCCAAAACTACAGATCATTTTTTAAATATAACAAATAAAAGAGTGCATACTCATTCACAGAAAAGGAAAAATAAGACTGCTAATCAACGTGAATATATCCCTATCTGTATGTGGCAGGAAAAAAGCAACTAAATAATATAAAAAATATAAGTCACTCTATTGGGAGAAAAATGAAAATTCTTAGAATTCACAAAAATTAAGTTAGTTAGGCACAGTGGTACGTGCCTATAATCCCAGCTACTCTAGAGGCTGAGGTGGGAGGACTGCTTACGCCCAGGAGTTTGAGGCCGGCCTGGATAACATAGCAAGACCCCATCATTTAAAAAAATCCTCAAGAGCTGTAAGTAGCTAGATATCTGAACCTGGAATTTAGAATAAAACCTATGACTTGTCATCGATGGAGAAGAGAAAGTGAAACCTGGTACGAAAGGAAGACATGAATGGCAATTACAACACTCAATCCTGTAAGCTGAACGTATACCGGGCCCTTCACCGAAACACTAACCAAATCCAGACAACAGGTGAGAAAGGCAGTGAGAGTAAAAGAAGGATAAGAACAGCTTCAGAAACAGAAGATTCCAGGACTCCCTTTTATTCTACAAGAATTTCCTATCACTGAAATCTTCCTATCACAGTGAAGACTATTATTCAATAAATTTATTTAACATATCAACAAAATAAATCTATTGGCAGTTTATGAAAGCAGAACTCATACCAGATCAAATAAAGCAACACTTCTCAAACCTGAATATTACATCAGCCACTTTTAAAGAAACATTCTCAAAGATCTAAATGTTATTTAAATTGTTTGTTTATATATCAATTTAAAATTAAGTATAACTCCTTAAAATATAGATGACATAAAATAAATTTTTTTAATCTACAAGGGAAATACTAAAAACTCCTTAAAACCAATAACATTCAAATGAAGATGAATTTAGTGCGATTAATTGTAATTAGCGGAAATTAAATTTTACTGATCATATGAATTTACTTGTAATACGAATCTGGTTCTAATTGTGATGACACAAGTTCTAGAGTTTGACATGTCTATACTGCCATGTGCTACCACTTTTCTCTATTCCAGAAATTTCTCAGATATGCAAATCATGGTACATAATTTTAGATATGACACAGATGGAGCATTCCTATTTTAATTATAGTAACTATAGCAAAATGTATATACAATTAGCACTTCACAACCACGATCTGAAGGCTATGTAAAAAAATAATGAGTCCATCTAAAACAAAGAAAAATTTTGAGAAAGTAATACTATCAGTGGTAATTTATAATTTAGCAAGAACTGTACAGGTACTGCTTGAGTGACTAAAATTTGGGAACTACTATTCTATTTGAACCACTACCAAGTCTTTATAGCAATGCCTTTTGGTATAGATGCAAATTACACTAAATTATTTACAAATAAAATCAGCCTCAATACATATTTGAAGCCACTAAAATTTTAAAGGCAATTGAAATTGCAGCCATCAAAATCATGGAAGTGTTCAAAAGTTATCATTCAAATATCCCAAAATTAAGACTATCAAAATCAAATTTCATTTATTTATTTATTTATTTATTTATGAAACAGGGTCTTGCCCTGTCACCCAGGTTGGAGAGCAGAGGCATGATCATGGCTTGCTGTACCCTCAACCTCCCAGGCCCCAGAGATCCTCCTACCTCAACCTCTCAAGTAGCTGGCACCACAAGTGTGTGCCACCAAACTTGGCTAAGTTTTTCTTTTTTTAATTTTTTATAGAGAGGGGGTCCCCCTATGTTGCCCAGGTTGGTCTCAAACTTTTGGGCTCAAGTGATACTTCTCCCAGAGTATTGGGATTACAGGCATGAGCTGCTGTGATGAGGCCAAAATCAAATTTCAAAACTAAAAACATTAACAGATAATTAATGAACCTATGTGAATTAATCTATAATTTCCAGTTTGAAAAACACTAAAGATAAATAATTTTCAAGGTGGAAACATAACAGCCATTGTTATTCGGTTACTGCTAAAATGGGGACTACTGGCATACACAGTCCCAAATATTGGTCTAAAGTAATCTCATGAGCTTTATACAGCTCATCTGTATAATTATACACTATCAATTCTAGGTAGTAACTTTAATTTCTTTTTTTTTTAACTTATCAATTTTTTCTTTCCTGCATTGTGCTTTTGGCATAGCAACTTTAATTTCTTACTCAGAATTACACTCCTCATCATAAGAAAAAAAAACATACATGAAAGCTATCCGAAACAAACCTTTGATGTTTTCATGATATTTTTCAAATGATTAACGGCCAGAGTCTCACAGGAACAAGTGGATGATTCAGACTGAGCATCAAAGAAATATCCGAATCTGCTAAAAACTACAGGGTTCATTCAACATAATTATCAAATGATTTCACTTAATCTGAACAGTCTATAATCAAGAATAAAACTCAGAGAAAACCACTCCAAATTGCCCAATGTTTCAGTCACAACCTTCTAACCACAGAAAACAAAAAAAGGCAAAATATCTGTTTCTAGAACATTATATGAATTGCAATAGATGAAAAAAGTTTGTATTGTTTATGGTACGATTTCATGCATACTTGTGCCTATGCGTAGGTTTAATTTAGTGAAGTAATTCTACAAAGTAATTCTGTATTTTTTACGCATATCTGATTCCAAAGTAAAGAGCACCTAAGATAAATCACTGTTTTAACACCTGCTGGAAGACAGAATGCAACTCATCTAAATGATAACAAATACTGACACTCAAATTAGTGACAACTTAGTTCACTTACACAATCTGACTAAAAACCAAGTCTATCAACGTAAGATTTGGAAATGCAACACCATTAAAAATGAAAGTCTAATTATGGAAAAGAAATACTAAAGCAATCATATTTCTCTTCATAATTATCTGTTTTTAGGGCTAATTATAAGAACTTCTGCTTAAATGTCTAACCTCTATATAAAGCTTTAGGTTTGAATCACCAGAAAATTTCTGAAGTTTTAACATGGTCATGAAATAGAACCAATATCCCCCTTGCTAATCAATAATATAGATAGCCATATGTGGCTGGCACACAGGAAAGCATAGACCTAGGGGAAGACAGAGAATTCTAGAAACCTATGTTAAGGCTGTCCTTTGATGATTCTTAATGAATATCCCATACAAAATTCCTAAATAATACTTTTCCTGAAATAAGTATCACATTTATAGTTATGTACAAATTATTGTACCTTTCTCCAGTTATTCTATTCCTGCCTCAGAGCCGTACTTCAGGCAACTAGGCAAACTGTATAAGGTCATCTCTGTGAAATTTTCCACATAAAAGAAAAAAAGTGGCAAATTTCCTTCTGAAGCTCTTCATATAACCATACAAATGTACCCCAAACTGTCATCGTGCCTTTGGAGAACAACATACCTGATATTTTCCTCCACTTGTAGAAAGGGAAACAAACTGGTGAAAAAGCTCTTGTTTTTTCAGGTCTGCAATTTCCTTTAGGTGTTCCTCTAACACAACGTCTAATGTTCTGGGGTATCTGGGAAGCAATTAAAGAGTGAATTCATTATTCTTAATATTAATCTCATATACCATATGTCTATAAAGACATAACATTTTAAAAATCACTGACAATGTGACTTAAATTTTAACAAACGTTATATGTAAAACCTAACATCTCTGGTCAACTTTGTTACTCTAACTACTCCAATAACAAAATAGTCTCTCGATAAAAAATCATACTCTCCATAGCCCCCAGACAACCACTATTTATTTCCTCTTATATTTCAAATATTTTTGATTACGATACGGGCCCCTTCTTGAAGAAGAAATTTAAAAAGGACAGTCTCTGTACAATTCAGTATATTAAGATGTGACTTGTGAATCATATCTTTATAGAACAGGGAAGAGGATAAACATACACATGTAACTTACTTGCTTTCTAAAAGCCTAATGAGTGGAAGAAACTGTTCATTAAGCAAAGACACTTTATCAGAATCCATTTCTTCCTGTGAACTATATGAAATATACTCTTCAAATAGAAGGCTGTGAAAAAAAATCAGAAATATCAGCACACATAAGAGTTGCTATTTATTGAGTACCTACTATATTCTAAGTGCTTTAGAAATATTATCTCTAATTGTCTACTTATACAACGTATAGTATAATACTTATTTTACAGATAAAGAAATAGGGGCCTAGTATAGTGGTTCACGCCACTGGCAATACAATCCCAGCACTTTTGGAGGCCGGGGTGGGAGGACTGCTTGAGGTCAGGAGTTCAAGACCTGTCTGGAGAACACAGCAAGACCACACTGCTATTTAAAAACTTAAAAAAAAAAAAAAGAGAAAAGAAACAAAACTAGGGTATAAAAAGTCTTCCAATTTGCTTGTGAGAACCAACACTCAGTGAGCCCTTTGTGCCATAAAGTGGGGTTTCACATTTAGCCCCAGTCTGATACTAGAGCCTATGTTCTCAACATTACTTCACGTGTCTACTCTCCTTTAATCCACAAATCAACCCTCTGAGCAAAGGCGCATGAATGAGGCACACCAATAGATAGGTACCCTCTTGATGCTACAAACTGGCAAGGCCACATTCAGAACTAACCTCCAGTACTTACTTACTATACACCTGGAAGTGGTAAGCGTAGAATTTACACCTATGTCTGACTGCAATGCCTACGTTCTTTTCACTGCATCAAGTTGCCCATTAGGAAAAAAAAATGAATTATCTTTACGGTAAAGAAATATTCCAGCCAGGTACGGTGGCTCATACCTATAATTCCAGCACTTTGGGAGGCCGAGTGGGTGGAACACCTGAGGTCGGGAGTTCGAGACCATCCTGGCCAAAATGCTGAAAGCCCATCTCTACTAAAAATACAAAACTTAACTGGGCATGGTGGTGGCACCCCTGTAGTTCCAGCTACTCGGGAGGCTGAGGCAGGAGAATCGCCTGAATCTGGGAGGCGGAGGTTGCAGTGAGCTGAGATTGCGCCACTGCACTCCAGCTTGGTGACAGAACGAGACTCCATCTCAAAAAAAAAAAAAAAAAAAGATAAAAAAAAGAAATAATGCTTACTCTATGCCTACCTTCAATATTAAGCTTCTAAATGACATTTACTGCACTTCAACTGTGATGTACTACTTCAAATATGATGGTCCGTCTACTAACAGAAAACTTCAAACAGCCGAACTGCGTTTAGTTAGTACCCAAATTTAGCTTAACCACTAACTTTCCATTTTCATCTATAAGCACTAAAGACATGCAAAAAAAATTAGTTTTGCTTTTAAGGCTGCCAGTTATTGGATTAAGTACTTATAGTTAATGAAATGATACAGACAAAGCAATATATACATTAAAAAAGAATAGCGAGAAATTTCTAACCACTCTTGAAAATTACACCGAGTCACGGAAATGTAAATCAAAAGCACATCAAAGATAATAGCTTACCTAGCCAACAAATGGTCTAAGTTGTTCTTCAGTGATATTTTTGTAAGTATAGCTTCTAAGTGGCTCTTATAGATTTGACCATCCATCCCTTCAGTTTCTTCTCCTTAATATGTAAAAAATTAAAATTGTGTTGGCAAAAATTTATTTTGCAAGCTAACATTATTAAATTTCACTTATAGCAGAAAATCTTTCTAAGAATAAAATATGCACACTGATATCCAGCTTTTTATCTATTTCCAGAAATGCATTCCACTTAGTCATTTATATTTTTCACAGCTTTTTTGTATAGCTCACCTTCATTTTTCTTTTATCTGAATTCTCTATTTTTAACAAGTATTATCATGCTTATTATAACAATAATTAAACAAAAGTCCAAAATTAGTCTTTCGCCAGGTCATATTACAAATTAGTTGTGATAGTCCCAATCAACTATCTCTGAAAACAGGCTAAACCTTCATCTCAGTACCTACCCCCTTACTGTACCAAGAGCTGGCATCTATTTCAGATTTATAACAAACATAAGAATCTGCTGTTAGCTCTTGCTTTCAAACACTGGAACGTCACTCATTACCTTCAGAATAGGAAGAATACATTTTCATTTATGCTAGTCGTTTTTCTAAAATGTATGTTTAAACCAATATTTGGTTATGAAAACCTCATTTTCCAGCAGGCTGACATAAGTTTAGAGAAGTCTTTCTAGTATTCTCCAAGCAGGAATAAAACCAAGTGTTTCTTCCTTGTCTTCCTGTATTTATTAAAAGATGTAATGCAAGCAATCAATCTAATCATGATGATGATGATGATGATGATGATGATGAGATACGGTCTCACTCCGTCACCCAGGCTGAAATGTAGTGGCGCAAACACAGCTCACTGTAGCCGGGAATTCCCTGGGCTCAGGTGATCCTCCCACCTCAGTCTCCTGAGCAGCTGGGAACATGGGTGCATGTCACCATGCCGGATTAATTTTTGTAAAGACAGGGTTTTGCCATGTTGCCTAGCTGGTCTTGAACTCCTGAGCTCAAGGGATCTGCCCGTCTCAGTTTCTGAAAGTGCTAGGATTACAGGTTTGAGCCACCTGGTCCTCTAATTATTACTTTTTGCTTTGTTTCATAATTTGGATTTTTATGTATAAAAATTTTCTTGGTCTTATATTTTTAATTACTCTAGGGATAAAAACTTTTTTGGCAACTGTATATTTATTGTAAATGAATCACTACAGTTCATTAAATTCCTAAATGAGAAGGCAAAGGTTTACTTGGTAAAAAAATTTTAAATTATTTCGGTCTTTTCATGTAGAGACAATTTAAGAACACAGATCTAAAAAGAAGTAGAATTCTAAGAAATCACTCAATTAACAAGGCTCTCTCTTCAACCAACCTGCTCCCTACCCCAAATGTTTCTAACTTAATACACAAGTTAAACAAAAACAACTGGAAAACAGAAATTTTCAATATTTTAAAGCTGTGAACCAGGATATGGTTACTATCTTAAGATCAAATCTTAGAAAGTTTCTGGACAAAAAATATAAAACCACATACCTGTAATGTGATGAATGATGGAGACAACCAGATGGGGGAAGCATGTAATGCAGAAGAGGACTGACATCATACGTTTCAGAAATCCCATGAAGTATTGTAATAAGATCAGGAACATTACATAAGTGAAGGAATGGCCTTTGAAGAAGCAAAAGTACATATCATGTTGACTTTACAAGTTAGACAATGAGTGACAATATTTAAAAATATATATAATCACTTATCTTACAAAAATAATTATTCAAAATAATTTTATTCACCTCTGACTAGCACCATTTCGCAATTCAATTGTACATACTTTTTCCCAAGGCTCTCTGGCTTCTGTCTTTGCAGGAGTACTATCAAGCAACTTAATCCATCCTTGATCAAACAGGGAATCTTGGTCAATGTTTTGATGATCTGTGATGCCAATGAATTCACAAAGGTATCTTCCATTGTCACTTTCACAGAAATCTGACATATTATCATGTATGTTGCAGCTCTGTAATCTGGTAAAGATGATTTCAATCCCTAAATATTTTTTAAATATAAGGAAAAATGATAAACTATATTATTTTCTTCTACTTAAAATGTTAATCTGACAAATTAGAAATGTCATAAGTTAGAGATTAATACAACCTAATACATAGTCAACCACTCTTCAGATGTAAACAATAAAGGAGGTGACCCCTTTTTCAGAGTGGATAAAGAGATGAGACAAGTTCTGTTGGACGAGACAAAGGATCTCAGAAAATTTTCTAACTCAAAATATCTACCACGTGTCTTAACAGGAGCCAGTAAGCTCTTCTTTTATATGTAAAAACTTACTTATGGAAGGGAGACCTCAATCAGATCACCAATGGAAGAAAAAAGTCTGATGAAAGGTAAGTTGAGATAATGGTGGGAAATAAAAGCAGTATCTCCATGGGGCACCTGGGAAGGCAGCAGGCAACAAGACACTCAGGAAGGAAAAACACTGAGATGCAGGAGCCAGTGCAGAAAGAATGCTGAGAGGCTGCTTCTGCCCCGAAGAGACTGTCTACTCTATCCTCCTTCCAGTAAGGAACAAAGATGGCGACGAAAATCAACCTAGGAGACGGTGGCAGGGCAAGACAGCCAATATTTATTCCTAAGAGTCCTAATTAAGGTCCCACTCTGGTGAGTTTCTAATAAAAAAAGTGTCATATTTTCAGCCTAAAAGTTAAATTTCATCAATCACCTGAAATACATTGTCAATTTAAAAATGCTTAAATCTAAAAAAACATTCAAAAGCAAGAAAATTCCTTTAAGTACAAAATAATCTACTTAACACATCAGGCATGCCAACCTTTTGGATGTAGGGAAATAGTTTGGCGATGATATTGTCTGATACGTCTTCCGCAGCTACCAGCGCCGACACAATGGTAGAAGCATAGAAAGCCAAGAGCACCCTCAACTGAGCTGAGCTGCCCGGGTACTCAGCAAAAACCTGAAACAAGGAACACAAACAAACACATGTAACAGTGAAAGGGAGGTAGGAGGACTGCCTGAGGCCAGGAGTTTGAGGCTGAGACTTCAGTGAACTATGATGGCACCACTGTACTCTAGCCTGGGCGACAGAGCAAGACCATGTCTCCAAAAAAATGAAAAAGAAAAGTGAAAGGCCAAATAAATATTTACAGCTTTCCTGAACTACCATATGAAATGCTTAATACATTCGCATTGTGACAAGAATGAACTAATAATATTCCTAACATATTAATTTAAAAACAATTTTTTTTTTGAGACAGTCTCAGTCTGTCACCCAGGCTACAGTATAGTGGCGCGATCTCGGCTCACTGCAACCTCCCGCTCCCAGGTTCAAGCTATTCTCCTGCCTCTGCCTCCCGAGTAGCTGGGATTACAAGCACATGCCACCATGCCCAGTTTATTTTCATATTTTTAGTAGAGACAGTGTTTCACCATGTTGGTCAGGATCGTCTCAAACTCCTGACCTCAAGTGATCCGCCTGCCTTAGCTTCCTCAAAAGTGCTGGGATTACAGGCATGAGCCACTGCATCCAGCCTTAAAATTTTTTAAACAGCTTTCCCAGGTTGAATATTCCTGACATTTCTAGACAGTCTCTTCAGTCACTGTAACTAGAATTTGGCAAGGAACAGATATTTATTTTTGTAGAAAAACACCTTTGGTGATAGAAGATTGATTCTTAAAACAACAAAACAAAACAAACTGATTCTCAAACTGCTCCTGCTTCAAAACACCAGACCATTTAACAAAATAAAATTATCCAAAGTACCATTCTTATTAGGGACGGCTTTAGTGTTTTCTTCATTCAAAGCAAGCAATCTTTTCATAAAATTATATACTCATGAAACAATATACTGCTCACCTTCACAGATTTTGTCACCAAACTACAAATGAAATCCATGAATCCAAGGTCTTTGTAGCAGTGGGTAATCAAAGTTCCTTTAGCTAAGGGCACTCCAGATTGCTATTATTAATGGAAAAAACAAACTATTAGCAATATTCATCAACTAATCCTTATTTTAAAGTATTTATCCCAGTAATCTCTTCATACTGCTACAGTTCATAAATTAAAAACATAATCTCTCCTTGTAACTGGTCATGGTGATGAAATTAACACATAAAATCATGGGGACTTGGAAATTCAAGAGAAGGTCTGCAACGAGGGGCAGAAGTAGTTAGTGAAAAATGTTTGCTTATCATATGGCACATTTTGAAAGGTATTTATCAAAATCTGTTTCTCTAGATTCTTAGTAATTTTACTGGTTCTATTTGGTTTCTGAGCCAATATGATATGCTTCCGTCATTGCTTTCAAATAATGCTAGAACAGAAATAAACTAGGAACCTGGGCAACTTATACCACTATTCTCACCATCCAGCATTATACATGGTATGTAACAGATACTCAATAAGTATTGATCAAATAAATGAAAGGAGAATTTCAAGTGAACTTTAGCAGGTGAGTGGAGTTTGGATACCTGGAATAAGAGGGCCTAGGGAGCAGCAAGGTCCAAGGGGGAGATCACAGGAAGAATAATTTTGAGGCTATGAGCAGAGTGAATGTTGGGAAGAGCAGTTTGAGAGCTTTATCAAAGCCTGACCTTCTCCAGTGTTCCTTAGTTCAAGTGCTTTACATTCAGATTCTTAAACTTTCCTTCTAATTAAAAAGTCCTCATTACTCCTGTCTTACTAATTCTCAACACTGACTTCACTATCATCATCACCCAAATGTGCACAGCCCCATGATCGGTTAGCCTACTTCACCCCCATTTGCCTCCCTCCTAACCTGGATCACCACGCTCAACATGCGGTAAAGTCCCTGCTAACAACTACATCTACTTTCCTCTACCACATGTTGCCAAAGTGCTGATAGTTAGTCAGCTGGTGTCCCATACAATAGCATGCTGTTTGATCTTCCCAGATCCTTCCTGTTACACAAGTATACTTATATTCGTCTGTAAATTAATTCCTAGCATCTTCCTCAAAACTTTAATAAATTCTTAAGCCCTAAAGTTATCCTTATCCTTTTAATTTTTTTAAGTATTTTCTGCCTTTCTTCACCTCCAACTTTTTTTAAGCTCTCAGTTCCAAAATTTAAAATGCCAAACAGCATGGTACAACAGAAAGACACAGGATCTGGAATCAGACTGGGGTTCAAATCTCAACTCTGCCACTTAATAGTTACGTGAACTTTGGCAAGTAGCCTGTCCTCATCTGCAAAAACGAAGTTTTGGGTTAATCCAAGACAATATAATGTACATTGCCTAGCCTGATGTCAGACACTAAATAAAAGCTAAATATTATTAACATTAATAATAGTTTCACTGGCAAGTTAGGAAATAAAAATGATGGAGGTAATATCTGGACCATCCCCAGGAGCACTGGCTTATTTTTTCCTAATTAAATCTCTTAATCAAGATTTGTAACGATTACAGACATGTGTCATTCAGCAATCATACCTTAACCGGCAACAGCCAGAACCATTTGTGCTTTGAATTATTAATTTTTAGTAGCTGTATGACTCGCACAAATATTCTTGTCTCGTGGTATGGCAGAACACAAGCAATGAGGCTATCTTGATTATAAAGATGTATATGGAACCTGGGGGGAAAAAAGCAAACAGTTCAAATGGACACAAAACTTAACAAAAAGCACCTATTTCCTCATAGGCCTAACCTGTGTATTAATGAGCTAAAATAATCTAGAACAAGTAGCAGTAAAAATCACATAATTATAAGCAAGGTACAGAACATTTTAAAAGTCCTCAATTTTTCATTCACCTAGGCCTCAACTTGGGCCTGCCAATTCTTATCCAGTATCTTTAAATATTCAAAATCAAAATCTACACCCCATTCACTTTCTCTCAGCTTTAAAATTTTTATTTTTTTGAAATAGGGTCTTGCTCTGCCACCCAGGCTGGAGTGCAGTGGCACGATCATGGCTCACTGCAGCCTCGACCTCCCAGACTCAATTGATCCTCCCACCTAGGCCTCCTGAGTATCTGGGACCACAGGTGAGCACCACCACAACTGGCTAACTTTTTATTCCTATGTAGCGACTAGGTCTTCCTATGTCGCCCAGTCTGGTTTCTCAACTTTTTTTTTTTGAGTGGGAATCTCGCTCTATTGCCCAGGCTAGAGTGCAGTGGCACAATCTTGGCTTACTGCAACCTCCACCTCCCGGGTTCAAGTGATTCTCCTGCCTCAGCCTCCCAAGTAGCTGTGACCACAGGCATGCACCAACATGTCCAGCTAAATTTTTTTATTTTAATAGAGACGGATTTTTACCATGTTGGCCAGGTTAGTCTCGAACTCCTGAGCTCAGGCAATACACCTGCCTTGGCCTCCCAAAGCGCTAGGATTATAGGCATGAGCCACCACACCTGGCCAAGATGCTTTTTCTAATTCTCTCTGCCAACTGATCTCTCTTCTGTGTAAACTCTATTCTTTTACATGGACTTTTTTTCTTGAGATGGAGTTTCGCTCTTGTTGCCCAGGCTGGAGTGTAATAATGTGATCTCAGCTTACTGCTACCTCCGCCTCCCGGATTCAAGCGATCCTCCTGTAGCTGGGATTGCAGGCATGTGCCACTACACCCAGCTAATTCTGTTTTTTTAGTAGAGATGGGGTTTCTCTATGTTGGTCAGGCTGGTCTCAAACTCCCGACCTCAGGTGATCCGCTCACCTCGGCCTCCCAAAGTGTTGGGATTACAGGCGTGAGCCACCATGCCCGGCCTACTTGTACCTTTTTTTTTTTTTTTTAACAGTATCATACATTGCCTTTTATTAGCTTTTTAATTTTTTCTTTTTTTTTTTTTTTGAGATGGAGTCTACTCGGTCACCCAGATGGGAGGGCAGCGGCGTGATCTTGGCTCACTGCAACCTTCGTCTCCCAAGTTCAAATGATTCTCATGTCCCCACCTCCCAAGTAGCTGGAATTACAGGTGTACACCACCATGCCCGGCTAATTTTTTTTTTGTATTCCTAGTAGAGACAGAGTTTCACCATGCTGGTCAGTCTGGTCTTGAACTCCTGATCTGAAGT
The DNA here is from genome assembly GCA_036589455.1 of Ateles fusciceps. Taxonomy (NCBI): domain Eukaryota; kingdom Metazoa; phylum Chordata; class Mammalia; order Primates; family Atelidae; genus Ateles; species Ateles fusciceps. The sequence goes on from JAZHEH010002229.1 coordinate 6,905,905, forward strand.
GATCTGCCCACCTCGGCCTCCCAAAGTGTTGGGATTACAGGCACAAGCCACCGAACCCAGCCTATTAGTTTCACATGTGATTTTAGTACTATCCAAGCTGTTACTTTTTCCATGAAGCTTTCTTCAACTATTCCAGGCAGAACTATATCCACAAAACTATGCTTAATTCTTTATTACAGCATTTATTTCAAGACAGCAATCAAGTGCAACCTACTTACCTGTGTACTGAACTTAGTATTTGTTGAATAAATAAATAACTGTTCTGAAGAAATAAATGAAAAACCAAATGCAAAAAGTATTGCTTACATGAAGATCTATTTGGGGGTAAAACTAGATGCTAGAAAACAGATGGCAATATTATAGACTTTTAAATATTCTTTTTGTCTGATTGCCCCAGTGTTCTGACAATCAGAGACCCAAATTAAAAATTATGCTTTCTTGGTGACTCACCTACATCTTAAAAAAAAATTGGTTTATCCCCCATGTCTCCATTTTTTGTTTGATACAGAGTCTCCCTCTGTCACCCTAGTTGGAGTTCAGAGGCGCAATCTCAGCTTACTGCAAACTCCGCCTCCCAGGTTCAAGGGATTCTCCTGCCTCAGCCTCCCAAGTAGCTGGAATTATAGGTGCTCACCGCAGTGCCCTGCTAATTTTTGTATTTTTGGTAGAGACAGGGTTTTACCGTGTTAGCCAGGCTGGTCTTGAAGCCATGTCTCCAATTAATGGAATAGAAATCTACTTTTAAAACAGGTAAGCTGGGCGAGGTGGCTCATGCCTGTAATCCCAGTACTTTGGGAGGCCAAGGCGGGGGCAGATCACCTGAGGTCAGAAGTTTGAGACCAGCCTGACCAACATGGAGAAACCGTCTCTACGAGTAAACTTGCTGAGACAATTCCCAAAGCAGATAAAAGATCAGACCTTGGAAATAAACTTCAGTTGTATCCTAGCTTTGCCACTTACTAGCTGTGTGACTCAAGCAACCTAACCCCTCTAAGCCTCAGTTTTCTCAACTGTAAAACAAGGATAATACAAGTAATCTCACCAGATGAATGCTTCGAGGATTAAACGAGATAATGCAGTTAAAGTGCTAACCAGAGCCTGGTGTATAAATGCTCAGTACACATTAGCTATCATTGTTTTTCTCAAGTAATGGTATTTCAGAAGATAATATTGCCTGCTTCCCCCAACCATTTTGTTATTTTGGCAAGAAAAAAGCTTAATACCCATTGCCCCAAGTGTGCAGGAACCAGCTGTCCTTTGCCATTATAGCTTGTTCCTGCACACTTGGGGCAATGGATAGTAAGCTTCTTCTTGCCAAACAACTAATGAGCTTAGGCCGGGCGCAGTAGCTCACGACTGTAATCCCAGCACTTTGGGAGGCTGAGGCTGGTGGATCACCTCGGGTGATCAGGGATTCAAGACCAGCCTGGCTAACACAGTGAAACCCTGTCTCTACAAAAATACAAAACTTAGCCAGGCACTATGGCAAGTGCCTGTAATTCCAGCCACTCAGGAGGCTAAGGCAGGAGAATTGCTGGAACCCAGGAGGCAGAGGCTGCAGTGAGCCGAGATTGCGCCACTGCACTCCAGCCTGGGCAACAGAGCAAGACTCCATCTCAAAAGAAAAAAAAAAGAACTAATGAGGTTAGACCATTTACTCAAAGTCATCAGTAGTTCTACTTTTCATTATCAACAAAAAGAATTTAAAGACAGAAGAGCATGCTTATCTCACACAATGGACCTTGTCTTAATCTCTTAATATATACCAATTTTTCAGCTTTAAGTTGATAAGTGTTCTCAACTACTTAATTTTTTAAAAGACCAAAGTGATTAGCCCATAGTTATATCTGTAATTCTATTAACTACCTGTGAATCAACCACTCCAGACACTTCTGCGCTGGCTTAAGCAGGAAGTAAGGCGACAAGTGAATAAGGAATAATGAAATGTTTTCATCCAACTGTTTGTTTACTGCTTTGGTCTGAACGCTTCGCTCCAAGGTTTTTGCTAGCTGACTGAACAACGGTGCTTCAAACTGCTCAAAGGAAGGATCAATTCCAAGCAACTCTTCCAGGCCGGTGCATCCTAAATTTCAAAAAAGGCCACTTTAGTTAACGATTCTTTGCAAGCAAACTCATCCCACCCCTCTTTGCAGTTTTACTTACCCCTAAAAGTCTCTGAATTCTTTAAGTATGTGCAATTTGTAATACAGTCCCAAACACTGCTTTCTAGCTTTCAAACATATAGAGTAAGTCCTCTCTCATCTACTAGAACAGAAAGTACTTCATGGCAGGAAACATTGCCTTTTATATATATCCTCAACAATAACTATGCCAGTCCTCTGAGAGGACTCCTCCGTCACCCAAGTCACTGCCTCTATCCCCTTTTAGGTGTTCTCTTTTGATATATTAGTTGATTTCTCTAACCTTGTTTCTTCATCTGGGAGATCCAGATACCAATACTCATAAACATTTCAAGCACAGCTAAAAGATGGCTCACCAATGGCAAAGGCGGTGTCCCTGTCGACGGTGGCCGCTTCCTTAGGGTCAAACAACAAAGAGGCAACTTCATCTCTAGAGAAGAGGCTGGGATCACTTTGAGGGAGGACAAGTCGTTGGAGCTGCTGGGCTAAGGACGTCATCTTTCACGCCAGCCAAGTTTTAATGACACGGGCTAAAAAAACACAAGCACTTTGAGAAGTCTCTACGAAACTGTAAGGCGCGTCATACACAAACAATATTCCTCTGCACTCGGCGCCGTCATGGACACACAACCCGGTTGTCCTGAGATCTGTGGACCCCGGAGACGCAAACACGACGGCAACAGCGCTAAAAACTAATTACAGTACCGGCGACCGCGCCAAGGCTTTCCTTCAACCCTGATTCCGTAGCTATCCGGAAAACTCTTACCCTCCCTCGATATGCCGCCCCCATCCGCAGCCACATCAAGCGACTCTGTGCTCCTCCTTACCCGGAATTGGGAATTTGGGTACACCTTGGAAAGCAACAACTCTTCACAGCAGCTCCCCACATGGTACAAGGAGTCCAACCCTCACCCCGGAAACCTAAAACATGCTGTAGAGCCTCTTCCGGCTGCAGACACTACGGCAAGTGAAGAGGTTCAAACTCGCGCGGAATTGGACGAGCCAGTTCCGCCTCCCGAGACGAAAGCCCGCCCCTCAGCCCGCCCCTCAGCCCGCCCCTCAGCCCGCCCCTCAGCCCGCCCCTCAGCCCGCCCCTCAGCCCGCCCCTCAGCCCGCCCCTCAGCCCGCCCCTCAGCCCGCCCCTCAGCCCGCTGATCTCGGGCTCAGGTCTTGAGTTTCTTCTGCTAGGCAGCTCGAGTCCAGCCGTCTGCGCTGTGGCTTGTGTCTGAGGCTTTCGGTCTCTGGATGGGCCTTTTGTGGGCTTTAAGAATCCGTAGCCTGAATCATTCATTCTGCGTATACTTATCCAGCCTTTGCTAGATGCCAGCAGCATCGCGTAGTGCTGAAATCCACGGGTTGTGAAGTCACGTGGTTTGGGTTGAAATCCTGGCGCTGGCGCCTATCGGTCTATGTTTAGGTTTACAGGTTATGCTACAGTAGTGCTAAATGGCGGGTTTTGAAAGACAGGTTCCCCACATTTTTAAGCAAATTTATTTTGTATGATTTGTGATACGCAGAGATCAGGATCTTACCCTCATCTAAGGCTGATGTTGAAGACTTTCTCATGTTTACTACTAAATCCTAATTACCAAATAAAGTACCTGGGATGTGGATAACAACACATATTTATTAACTAACTGAATGAATGAATGTAAATGTGCATAAGCTGTATCTGTATCTCCTTCCTGTTCAAGAAATGTGTATCAGAATGCAAGTGAGTAAGTGTAGCATTATTATAGGAATAACTTAGAATTATTCTAACTATAATAAAGGTAAAATGTTCAGAAACTTCAATGTTTGATTCCTAGTATTTACATTATATGTCACAACTGATGGGATACCATCCACTTGAAAATATATCTGTTGCTTGGCTTGATGGCTCACGCTTGTAAACCCAGCACGTTGAGAGGCCAAGACTCGCAGATTGCCTGAGGCTAGGAGTTCAAGACCAGTCTGAGCAACATGGGAAAACTCCACCTCTACAAAGAGCACAAAAATTAGCCGGCCTTGGTGACACGCATCTACCCGGGAGGCTGTAAAATGGGAGGATCAATTGAGCCTGGGAGGCGGAGGTTGCAGTGAGCTGAGATGGCATCACTGAACTCCAGCCTGGGCAACACGGAGACCCTCTCTCAAAAAATAAAAATAAAAAACAAAGAAAATATATCTTATCAACGAGAAAATAAATAGGCTGTATGTACGTAGCAATGTAACGTCAACATACGAAATCTACATTTTGGTCAAGTGATAAAAAAATTTGAGAAGTTAAATGATTGAGAAGTATGAATGTTTCTTCATCTGCATCCCAAAGAAATTTATTTGCATTTTTATAAGTTTGAGCACTTGCGCTCGTGCTACCAAAAAAATTATTATTATTTTTTAATTATTTTTAGTTATTTTGAAATGTGCTGGGAGGGAACTGAGGTAAAGAAAAAAATTTGGAAATCAATGCGAGCAAGTTCCTGAAACATCTTTGGAAACTGGCAGGTGGCACCAAAGCATTTTCCTGACCCCAGAGGGCATTCAGCGGTATCTCCAGTTGCCTTATGGAAGTAGCAGTTTTCAAGTTTTTTAAAATGGAAAAATTATACACAATTATCTAAAACTTGGTTCAGGAAAGCTTCTATATGTCATAAAATGCCATAAAAATAATGCCTTCAGGCCGGGGCGGTGGCTCACGCCTATAATCCCAGCACTTTGGGAGGTCAAGGAGGGCGGATCACCTGAGGTCAGGAGTTCGAGACCAGCCTGACCAGCATGGAGAAACCCCGTCTCTACTAAAAATACAAAATTAGCCAGTTGTGGTAGCGCATGTCTGTAATTTCAGCTATTCGGGAGGCTGAGGCAGAAGAATCGCTTGAACCCAGGAGGCGGAGGTTGCAGTGAGCCAAGATAGCACCATTGCACTCCAGCCTGGGCAACAAGAGCGACTCCCTCTCAAAAAACAAATAAAGCCTTAAAAAACCTACAGGACTTAACAATGTTAGATATTCTTGGCTAATGAGAACCATTCAAAGTCATTTAATATATATACTGAATTTAGATGTGACTAGCCTGAATCCCTTTCTTCTCTCATTCATCCCACATTCTAAGTTAGCTTTTATTGACTATTTGCCACTGGGGACACTTTTTATTGATTAGAGCAATGATGAAGTGGAGAACTGGGAAAGCCAGCAGGTGATACCAGCATATTTATCATATAAACATGATAGCAAAAAATTATCCAGGATAGTTCTTTTGGGGGGAAGTAAGGGATAGAAGTATTTGGTTCTATGTGAGATGGTTTTGAAGGGAAATTTGGGACAGAAGAGTTTTGGGAGGAAGTTGGAGAGAAGGGCAGCTCCCTGTGTGAGATAATATTACATACTGGATTGATACGAAATACAGAGAAAAAAGATTTTTGCTTTATGTTTGGATTCTTCCTTAGGTATTCTTGAAAGACTTATATGAAAATTTCAATTTATGTTTAGTAACTTGTGAGAGTCACTGGTATTTCTTTTTCTTTTTACTTTTTTGAGATGAAGTTTTGCTCTTGTTGCCCAGGCTGGAGTGCAGTGTTATAATCTCAGCTCACTGCAACCTCCGCCTCCTGGGTTCAAGAGATTCTCCTGCCTCAGTCCCCCGAGTAGCTGGGATTACAGGCGTCCACCACCATGCCGGGCTAATTTTTGCATTTTTAGTAAAGACAGTATTTCACCATGTTGGCCAGGCTGGTCTCGAACTCCTGAGCTCAAGTGATCCACCCGCCTTGGCCTCCCAAAGTATTAGAATTACAAGTGTGAGCCAGTACATCCGGCCACTATTTCTTATAGTGAAATTCTATGCTGTGGCTGGTTTCAAGACCCAGTAAACCAGTCTAGTTTTATGTGGGTTATTGGAAGAAAGAGACAAAATATCAGTATTTCCTAGTTACATGATTATATACCTAGAAAAGCCAAGAATTTCATTCTATAAACAGCTGGCATTAGTATGTACAGGAAACTAGGCAGTACAAGTATACACACACAGATACACAATATATACATATGCTATCAACATTTAGCTACAACTGGAGGAAAACAAGCTGACCAGAAAAAGAGCCAATTTCCAATAGCAACACACACACACACACACACACACACACACACACACACACACACGCACACACACAGAGTACCTGAGAGTAAATTAAACTTACAAGAAGATCTTCATGAATAAAACTATAAAACCTTATGAAAAATTAAAACAAAAGATTTGAGTGAGTGGAGAAGATGGATTGTTATATTAGATGGACTGTCGTATTATACTCTTGGATAGGAAAACTAATATATAAAATGTCTATTTGCCAACCCCAAGTTAATTTACATATTTAATTCTGATATTTAAAAAATCCCAGAGTGTTTCTTTAAATTTGACAAAATGATTCCAAAATATATATAAAAGGATAAGTATACTAGAGTCCCTTTAAAAATTCTCAGAGGAACACTTAATGGAAAAATATAATAGGGTATATTAGCATTATCAGATATTAAAAATATGTGGCAAAGCCGCTGAAGGTAAGAGTATAGTTCTAGCGTAAAAACTGGCAAATAGATCCCCAGGACCAAATAGCTAATACAGAAATGGACTCCAATATATGTGAGTATTTAATATAGCACAAAGCAGTTAAAAAAAAAAAAAACCCATCAGGGCAAGGGGCCGTGGCTCACGCCTGTAATCCCAGAACTTTGGGAGGCTGAGGTGGGTGGATCACCTGAGATGAAGAGTTCAAAACCAGCCTCGCCAACATGGTGAAACCGCATCTCTACTAAAAATACAAAAATTACGCGGGCATGGTGACGGGCACCTGTAATCCCAGCTACTGGGGTGGCTGAGGCCGTAGAATTGCTTGAAACCAGGAGGTGGAGTTTGCAGTGAGCTGAGATCATGCCACTGCAGTCCAGCCTGGGTGACAGAGTGCGATTCCGTCTCAAAAAAATAAAAATAAAACCATCAGGGAAGACAATGTTCACTAATTAATGTTGGGTTAACTGATTTTGGTGGAATAAAAATACAACAACAGATATCCATCTCAATCTATACACAAGGATAGAATCCAGAGTACATAAATAAATTACGGTTTCAAACAGGATGGAGTAGCAGAGACCATATTTATTCTCCCACTGAAAGTAACCAAAAAATGGATGCAATATATGAAACAACAGTTTTTAAGACTCTATCATCAGGCAGCTAAGCTACCAGTGAGCCCAAAGAGACATGAAATAAATGAGGTAAGCCTAGGAGTGCCCCAGTTTACTGCCTTGGGAGAGTTTTCAGGCAGCCCAAGGAGGAAACCCAGGCAGAGCACAATAAAGCCTCTGAGCTGAAGAACTGGAGCTAGGAGTTCAGGGAGAACAAGGTAGCTAGAGTTCGCAGGGGCAGAATAGTGAAGAGGACAGCATCTCAAAGAGAGCTCTGGGGCCTGGCGTGGTGGCTCACTCCTGTAATCCCAGCACTTTGAGAGACCAAGGCAGGTGAATCACCTGAGGTCAGGGGTTTGAGACCAGCCTGGCCAACATGGTGAAACTCCGTCTCTACTAAAAATACAAAAATTAGCCGGGCATGGTGGCCTGTAATCCCAGCTACTCAGGAGGCTGAGGCAGGAGAATTGCTTGAAACTGGGAGGCGGAGGTTACAGCAGTGAGCCGAGATAGCACCATTGCACTCCAGCTTAGGCAACACAGTGAGCTCCATCTCAAAAAAAAAAAAAAAAAAAAGAAAGGAAGAAAGAAAGCTCTGGAGAACTACAGAGGGTACCTCTCTGGAATATTCAGCGGAGTACTAGTCAGGGCTTTCTTATGAGAAAACTACCTAAAGCTGAGGAAAGAGCCATCTGAAAGGATTAGAGAAATCAATACCTACATTCACAGAGCTGGGAATAGAGTGTGTTCCTACCAGTGAGATTGAAAATCTCAGGATTCACGGTGTTGTACAAAGTGTACTGAAGGGTCTTGACTCGTAAAATAAGAAATTATTGGCCCTAGACTGAGCACTGCTCTGGTCCCACCTAACATATCTTAAAAGCAAGATCTGAAAGATAAAAATCATTTTCAAGAGACCTAGCCACATTCCAGAACAATGCTCAAGAATATAGGATATACAAAAATATCAAACACCCAACAAGGTAAATCCCACAGTGTCTGGGATCCCATAAAAAAATTACAAAGCTGCCAGTTGTGGTGGCTCACGCCTATGATCCCAGCACTTTGAGAGGCTGAGGTGGGCGGATCGCCTGAGGTCAGGAGCTCAAGACCAGCCTGACCAACATGGTGAAACCCCATCTCTAAAACAAAATAAAATGAAACAAAAAACCAAAAAAAAAATTACAAAGCATGCACAAACATAAGAAAATACTACCATGATGAGGAGAAACACCCGTTGAAACTGATCCAGAACTGACACAGGTGTTAGAATTAGCCAACAAAGACAATAAACAATTAGTATAACTATATTTCATATGTTCAAAAAGTTAAGTAGAGACATGGAAGATTTTTTTAAAGACCTACATTGAACGACTATAGAAGAAAATCGCAATATATGAGATGAAAAATACACTGGATGAGATGAATGGCAAAGCAGATATCATAGAAGAAAAGATCAGTGAAGTTGAAAGCATAGCAATAGAAACTATCTAGAATGAAACATACAAACACACAGAGAAAAGAGAATATTTTTGAAATAAACTAAGCAACAATAAATTATAGAACAACCTCAATGGACTAATCTATGTGTAATTGGAGTGCCCAAAGGAGGCAGGGGGACAAAGCATATTAAAGGAGAGAATGGCCATTATCCAGACTTGATTAAAAAATGACAAATTCACACATCCAAGAAACTCAATAAACACCCACAGAAGAAACAGGAAAAAAGCTATCTCAAAGCTCATTATACTGAAAATGCTAAAGAAGTTAGATAAAAACTTAAATAGTAGAAAAAGGAGAAATAATAGAATTGTATATTTATCGATTTTAAGGAGGCGATGAGAGACTACTTCCTGGAAGTTTCAGAAAAAAAATTATTGAGGAAAAGATCAGCAGATGTAACTACATATAAACTGAAAATTCAAGTATGTTCTGCTTTTTAAAATAATGCATAAACAAATTAAACAAATTGAAGAGAAAAGTAATAGAGTAGAAAACAACAAATACAGAAGATAAAAGGATAGTAATACATATGCATATTTGTATGTATATAATGCATATCCCATAAAAATAATTAGAAAAACACTAAGATTTCAATAAATAAACTGCCACAACAATAATCAAAGACTCACACACAACAAATCTAACTATTAAAATTACGGGAAAATGTTCAACTCTGTTAAAAGGAATAATGTAAAGAATAATTCATAGATTAGAATAATGTACCTTATACCAAATTAATTGGAACATTTTTAAAGCAACTATTTTATAAAGTAATGTTATTTATTACTTAACAATGAGCATTTAAGATTTAGTAATATTATTTAAAGTAATATTATTTGTTCCTGGAAAAGGCATAGTTTAATTCATATTTTCATGCATTACCAATGATAGTATAAGGTGGTATCACCCTTTCAGAAGCAATTTGGAACTATGCATCAGGAATTCAGCAAATGTTCATATCCATTAATTTACTAATTCCATTTCTGGAAGCCTTTTCTTTCTTTCTTTCTTTTTTTTTTTTTTTTTTTTTTTTGAGACAGAGTCTCACTCTGTCACCCAGGCTGGAGTGCGGTGGTGCAATCACGGCTCACTGCAACCTCCGCCTCCTGAGTTCAAGCAATTCTCCCTGACTCAGCCTCCCCAGTAACTGAGATTACAGATGCCTGCCACCACACCGGTTAACTTTTGTATTTTTAGTAGAGACAGGCTTTCACCATGTTGACCAGGCTGGTCTCGAACTGCTGATCTCAAGTGATTCACCTGCCTTGGCCTCCCAAAGTGCTGGGATTACAAGTGTGAGCCACTATGCCTCGCCTCATTTCTGGAAGTCTTTAACAATCCAGCATTCCATAACCATAAGCAGACTGTATGGGAAGATGAATTTTAAAAATATATGGTTATATACAGCTAAGTATAAATACGATTAATATAAGTATACATATTTAAACATAAATTTATAAAAACAATAGTTTGACAATTTTAAACAAAAATAATCAAGGATTCTTTTCCTAATTTATCTATTGATACCAACAATTTATTATTAGTAGTATAAGTTCTGGGGTACATGTTATCATTTTCCCTTTTAAATCAGCCTCTAATATTTAAACCTTAACACATATAGTTTAAAATTTTTTCCCATAAATGACTCCACAGGAATAACGTGCTAGAGACTATATATTAATAATTTTTAAAATACCAATGTGCATTTGGGATTATGCTATTTTAAAGACTATTTTATAGACTGAGATCAAACAGCTTACTTTGAAGAAGACATTCAGTTCTGGGAGTCAGGTTTCTATAACAGAAGGCATAATGGAATGAATTTACTCCTTTAAATATACTTACAGAGACATTCGGAAAGTTTTCATTATATATCTGAGAGGACCTGTCTGTAAAAGTCCTTGTACGTGTAAAAATTTTGAGCTACAAGTGAATTGCAAACTTTAAAGAACTTAAGGTCTTAATTAAAGGGTAATATAATATTTATATCTAATGCTATTATTATTTTGTACTGTCAGAAAATTAAATGGGGGAATACATCCCATCCAAAAACTCCAACATTGGACAGGTCAAAATTATTTGAACATTTTAAAGGTTGGAAGGATGATAGTATACCTTTAAGAAATTACTTGGATGAGTACTAGCCAAGTGAGTCCTATTACACTTCACACATATTGGTTTTGTGTTTCATTGAATGCCTTCCAAATGTTTCAAAAGATCTCAGAATCCTTAGGGAAACATGGTTATTGTACAAGCAGCGTAACAAAGAAGACTATAAAAATAATGTTGAAATACCTCTCATGCCTCATTCTCTCAATAATAAGGAGTTTTGGATCACTGTGTCCATTGGCATTTTTCCCAGAGATGTGTTTTGTTAGTAGTTTGCATAATTTGTAAGCGTAACTTACTTGACAAAACAATATTTTGTAGTAATTTGTGCCAAGATCACCAAAAAAATGATTCTTCAAGTAATTTCAGATTTATCACTGTGTCATTCAAGGCAAGTCAAGTCAATGAACCTTAATCACATCTCTACAATATGCCTGGCACTTTAATAAATGACAGACAGATGACCAATATACAGGGCCCGTGCTGGCCAGAAAGAAGCCTTAGCAGAGTCTGGTATAGAAAGGAGGCAGGTCAGATAAACCATGCCAACCGTCAGGGTTATAGAGATCGAGGGAAAGGAGGGGGTCAACCTTCCCTGGGGAGTTTATCTTTCCAGGGAAGCTGACATTTGAACTGCATCTTGAAAGGTTAACTAGAAACAAGCCAGGGGATGATACTCCAGGGGACAAATCATTCCGGGCAGTGGGTTGGCATGCAAAAGGCACAGAGACATGAAGCAGAGCATTCCAGGAACTACCAGACTCATCGCTCTAGTCCATGGGATGTGCTAGAAGGAAAAACCAAGAAATCAGTTGGAGCAAGAGATAGAAGTCAGATTTGGAAGGTGTTCTAAATTGCAGGTGGTTGATTCTGGCCAAGGAGTGGAGGGTACACTGGAGGGGTGAAGGCTGATGACAGAGAAACCAGTTAGATGGTGATAGCAATAGTTCAGTACTGGTGTTAACATTTTAGTACATTTCCCTACAGATATCATTTTAAAATAATTTCTTCCATTTTACAGTATAATTGATTGAAATTAAAAGCGTGAAGGATTTTAAAACTGCGCAAGAATTTTATGAAATAAAAAGAGCTGTCAGAAAGGAAGGCATTACACAAAAACTAATGGTAACTAAGAAAGCCTTTGCAGAGCTTAGGGATAGCTCACCAGTGCCTTAAATTTAGGCCAAACTGCCACTCAAAAAAGACACTATAACACTAAATGGAAGAACTGCATGCTCAAGCCAGAAGGGCACATCAATCAAACTGACTTTCCCCCGGGAAGATTTTCCACTCTCTGTCATAATCTTTTTTTTCCCCTTAGGGTGAACTGAAAGTTAGATTAGCATCAGTACAATATTTACATATCCAAAATTTAGCCAGAAAGAAGACATTAGCTGAGATGGTTTCATCAGCAAAATTATTATCATTCCTTATTGAGTCCCTGCCAAATGCTGGATTTTGCAAAGCCAGAACTTTTTAGATGAAATACTAAGCTTCTGTCCTTGCTTTATAATAAGCAGTATTAAATAATTTAATATTTTAAGACTTCAACGGTTTTTCTGGTGTTATGTTTTTCTCTCTTGAGCTAAACTTGCTGAAAACAGCAACATTTGTCTTTTTTCACTTGGTAAGATTGACAGGTGGCGCTGTCTACGTCTCTTCTGCGTGGATGCCTTCTACCCCACCTCCTCTGGAACTCTCAGTGGAAACTCTCAGGTCTGGGCATTGTAGTTTCACAGACGGATCAGGAAGCGCCCAGGACATTCCACTGTGACACCAGACATTTATGGCTCCAGGTAAAGCAATTACGTTTTCCACAGTTCTGCAGAGTTGCAGCATTTTTGAAGTCAAAATGTCCTTAGAGACCAAGCTGTCCAGCTCTTCATTATATAGATGAAGAAAGTTTCAGTAAAATTCCATTTTCACTGATTAGATTGGCAGAATATAAAAAAGATTTACAATATTCAGTGTTGATGAAGGTGTAAAAGGGGAGCATTTTTGTACCTGTTGAGGAAAACATCAAACTGCACATTTTTAGAGGGCAGTTTGGCACTACCTGTACAATATTTTTTTGAGACAGAGTCTCACTCAAATGGTTAGTGACAAAAATGGGACTAGCCCCCAGGTTTCTAATCCAGTCCAGTGCTTTTTCTACTAAACCAAGATCTTGAGACACCTTTACCTGAACCTCTGGCTTTCTGTAGATCTAGTCAGATTTTGATTTTCTTAATAAAGTAAATAAAATAGATGATTGACTGCTTTTATCAGGCCAATAAATTTCTGAGCCTCTAAACCAACAGTACATCCCTTTGTAGATTTTTTTTCTCTGTATTATTTGGTTATCCCCAAAGAAATGTTAACTTACATTACTAGAATGATCAATTCTGACCACTTGCCTAACCACTAATCCCCAAACACTGGATTGAAATCACATGTTGGGGTCAGGCGTGGTGGCTCATGCCTGTAATCCCAGCACTTTGAGAGGCCGAGGCTGGCAGATCACCTGAGGTCAGGAGTTCAAGACCAACCTGGCCAACATGGTGAAACCCCATCTCACTAAAAAATACAAAAATGAGCTAGGCGTGGTGGCAGGCACCTATAACGCCAGCTACTAGGGCGGCTGAGGCAGGAGAATCCTTTGAACCCAGGAGGTGGAAGTTGCAGTGAGCTGTGACCATTGCACTCCAGACTGTGAGAGAGCAAGACTCCATCTCCAAAACAAACAAACAAAAAATAGAAAAAAGAAAGAAATTACACATTGGATATTATTCTCTAGCTGAACAGAAGACCCAGACTTTTCCAACAGGGGACGGATGTCTATTTGCAAACTACAGAGGAATTTGCTATCAAGTTTCCTCATCTGTTCTTAGACTATCTTCTGCAGTCTTACTCAACTACAGTCGTTATTTTTAGCTGCATTTTGGTATTCATGGTGGATAGCACACTGCTCTCCATTAAATTAACTTAAATATATGTTGGTTACCTTAAAATTTATAACAATATTAGCTTTTCACGTTTGTTTTTTAAGTTTAATTGCTGATCCAAAAATTCAAGCGTATAGTTAGATTTTTCAAACTTTAAAAATGGCCATAATTATGGGGTTGATTTTTTTCCCAATTAATAAATGAGGGGGAAACATCTGAAAGCAATTGAAAGGCAGACTTTAAAAATAATGTGTTTAAAAGACTATTCAATTATGTGGGGAGATGTCACAACATCATGCTAAAGAGAGATACAGAAAAATGTGTATCCAAAATTATCCTTCTTCAGCAAACATATATATATTTTTATATAATTATACATGGATAGATTAAGGTCTTGAAAGAAAGAGATGTGGATATTAATGAGAACTCTGGATGAGGAGACTGATTTCTATTTTCTTCTACTTCCCTGTTTTCTCAAATGCTGTCAAAAAATGTTTACTTTTGAAATCAGAAAAAAATTGTTAAAGATGGTGTACAAACTAATATAATCTAAAATAACACTTCCCAGATGTATTTTTCTGGGAATAACAGTCAGTTATAGATACTCCTAAAAGTGGGTGGAACAACCTCATATTAATTTGTGTATACAGTTGCTGGTGGAGAAGGGAACTGAACTTTGACTTTGAAAAATAAAACATGGATGCGGTGATAAAGAGAGAAATGAAGGAGACCGAAGGCGAGTGGAGAGAGAAAGGAGGTGCAGAGGCTGACTACTGGTTTGCTTGGGTGGAGCTCAGATTTCAGATATGGAATGTACAAAGCCAGGGTGACTTCCAAGACAGGACTTGGTAGAAAGTGGAGAAAGGGACGTGTGTTACAGAATGAAAGGGAAATTAAAACACTCCTCTGGGCACAGGAAAGGAACCACATAGCTAAACTTCCTCTACCCAGCCCTGACTTTCAGCCAGGACTTGGCACAATTTCCAGCACGTGTCAGCCTCTCCATTTTTCAGGAAGGTATGGCATCTGAGAGACTGTGGCTGAAGACACAATTATAGGGGAAACTGAGCAAGGTGACATATGCCAGTGAAGTCTTGCTGGCATCATCGCTTGGTGGACAGTTGTGTTACTCTGCTGAGGCCAGAAGATTCTGTAATTGAAAGCACTCTGTTGGGTCTTGACACATTTCTTGTGCCAATAGATTTAAAAAAGGAATACCGATCTAATCGTCATAAAATATTAGAATCACATGAGTAAAAAAAACCTGCAGGAAGTAAAGAAACAGGGCCAGGCACAGTGGCTCACACCTCTAATCCCAGCACTTTAGGAGGCCAAAGCAAGTGGATTTCTTGAGCCCAGGAGTTCAAGACCAGGCTGGACAACATGACAAACGCTGTTTCTATAAAAAAATAACAAAATTATCTGGATGTGGTGGCATATGCCTGTAGTACCATCTACGCAGGAGGCTGAGGTAGGAGGATCACTTGAGCCTAGGAGGCCGAGGCCGAGGCTGTAGTCAGCTGTAATTGTGCCACTGCATTCCAGCCTGGGCAACAGAGTGAGACTCTGTTTCCAAAAAAAAAAAAAAAAATCAGAATCATAGAAGGAAGAAAGAAAACCCCACAATTCTCTAATTTAGTTATTTGTAATTTTATTTTCTTAGGGATCAAGAAACTGGGAAGTAGGAAGTAGAAGAGTCTTGACTAAATTTACAGAGAAGGATCAATCAGAAACATTAATATCTATTATTTGATGGGTCACTGACTTTCCAAATCATCTTGTAAAATTTCTTTAGCCTCTTTCTGTGCTTCAGTATTCTCCTCTGTAAAAGAAAATTCAAATCATATTTGCCCCCATTATCCTTAAAAATAGTGTGAGCATTAAAGCGCAATGCTGAAATAACTTATAAACATACCATGACATGTTCCTGCTTAGTATTCTTGGGGAAAAAAATCTCCTACTCACTTACCCACGGTGAATAACAGTTTATTTTGGGTGAAGTAAAAAGCAGCAAAGATTTCCTTACAGTACAAGGGTCACTTAATTGGCTTCTTATTTTTCCTCCTCCTCCAATCTATAAAACTCAAAATGAATTAGATGCTTATTACCAACTCCTATAGTGGTGGAATAAAACAAGAAGTGTAATGATAACTCCATTAGTTTTTATCCTTACTAGTACCCATTTCAAAAGTCATATTGGGAAAGACAGTTGAAACTACAGACTAAAACAAGAAATATTAAATTACCTATGAATTTCACCATACTTAACCGACAACCCTGCCATCGGCCATCTTTACCTCCTGGTCCGTTGCGGTATAATAGTTAACTGCATTATGAGGGTAGTGGGGGCGGATTTCATCTCTTCAAGGAAGTAGAGGTCAGGTTTGGGGGATTTTTTTGTTGCTGTTTATAATAATACATATGAAGTAGTACCATCTGCATATTCCCAGAGAATATCTGTATTAGTTTTTAAATTTCTGAAATGTATGTGTTTGTTCAAAAATGTTTATTAAGAGCTTAATATGTCCAGAGAAGTTATGCTAGGGGCTAGAAACATGAAGATAAATAATATAGTCTGCAATCTCAAATAACTCCCACTGTAAAATAAAGATAAGGAAACACTTCTAAAGCTTGTTCCTTTAATACTAAAATGATACATTTCATTATATTTTTTGATAGTGCTAAGTTAAAGAAGGAAATATAAAATCATCTGTTATCTTTACCACCTAGAAATAATCACTTTTAATTTTTTTAACATTATGTATGCATATATTTAAAAGGAATGATATTTGAAATATCTACTATTTTGTAAACTGCTTTTTTGTCCCAGGAACATTTTTCCATGCTAAAATTTCTGTGAATACATACAAAATTGGTATTATAATTTATGGATATCATAATTTATTTAAATAGTTTCCTAACATGTAGGCTGTGGAAAATGACCAAATACACACACACAAACACACACATGAGGATTGTGGGATTGTGGTATCCAAATGAGACTCACTTTTAACTTCATTTTCTGTGCTTCACCTGAACCAGGCAGCCACAGATAAAGCCTTTGCTCTCTGTAAGTTTTGGCTGTCTCTGTGTGCCAGGGAGGAGCATGGAGACTAATAACATCAGGGTACTCTTTTTTGAGGACCATAAGGCAGAGGAAACTGGGTGGAACATGCATTGTTAAAATTTACACATCCTCCTATGTAAGTTGACTTTGAATGCATGAATGAGTCTAGTCTCCCTGACCCCAAGGTGCTAAGAAGAAACCGTGACAGATGGACTGTAAGGTGGAACCCATCACTTCTGCGCTGATTTCCATGCCTTTATCAAATCCCCTCTTCTTGAGTGTATGTGGGACCTATGACTTGCATCTAACAAATAGAATGTGGCAACGGTGATAGGACATATGGGATTATATATGTGGGATTATGTTATATAAGCAAGTAATGTCCATCTTGCCCAGAGTCTTTCTCCTTTGCTGGCTTTGAGAAAACAAGCTACTGTTTGGAAGCATTCCTCAGCCTCCCACTAGCAAGATACTGTGACCCTCAGTCCAACAGCCTGCAAACAACTGAATGCTGCCAACAACCACAAGAGCTTGGAGACAGATCCTTTCTCAGCTGAACCTGTAGTACTAGCCGATGCCTGTTGCAGCTTTATGAGACCCTGAAGCTGACGACCCAGCTAAGCTGTGCCTGGATTCCTGACCCACAGAAACTGTTAGACAATAAATACATGTTGTTTTAAGACATGAAACTAGCAGTAATATTGTTACACAGCAGTAGATAACTAGAACAGATTTCAGTATTGGAAGTGGAGTGCTTCCACAACAAAAAACTAACAATAAAAGGGGGTAGCTTTGCAAACAAGCAGTGGATGGCTGCTGGAAGTATTTTGAGGAGAATGCTAAGGAAAGCTTACCTTGTAAGTAGAAATCTAGACACAAAGGATGCTGCTAGTAAGGGCTCAAAAAGGAAGTAAGGAGGTGATGAGTATGTTATTGGAAACTGGAGGAAGGGAAGATCTATGTTACAAAGTGGCAGAAAATTGTTGCAGTAATTATGTGAAAAGCAGAGCATGCAAGTGATGAACTTGGTTATTTAGCTGATGAGATTTCCAAGCAAGATGTTGAAGGTATCTTCTGGCTTCTCTTGCTGCTTATAGCAAAATGTGAGAGGAGAGAGACAAACTGAGGGAAGAATGATTAGACAAAATGGAACTAGGACTTCATGATTTTGGAGACTCTCTGCGTTTCCAGATGGCAAGGATGTTAAGATAAAGAGATGGCTTCTGAGGATGGTTAGGACTGTAAGGTATGAAGATAAAGCTGAGGATGTTACTGTATCATCTTTTGTTAAGACCCCAGAAAGATCAGAGGATCAGAGAAGCATTCAGTCACATACATGACTTTCAAGAGATCAAGCATGTGCCTCGTGGAACCTCTCCATCAAAACTGAGAGCCTCAAGGCAGCTTAGGAGTGTTGTCCTTCAGCCCTCTCATCAGGGACCTAAGGTAGAGATCTCAACAAGGTCTGTGGATGTGACCTTTGCCTGATAGAATGAAAACCAGGAAAATTCACAGGAAACCCATAAAATATTTGAGAAAGCATTTCAGCAAGACACTGCCACCTTCAAAGGGACAAAAGGTACAAAATAGGAGGATGTCAGTTCCTCCAAATCCTACTGGCAGGAAGCAGGCCAATAAAACTATTTAGTTGCAAACATATGCTACCTTTCATGAAAAGAGGATGATTCAGAGGGCAGAACCAAGAATCCGAAGGGTGGAGCCAAGAGATACAAAGAATTGTTCTCAAGCCTTGAAATCTAAAAAAGAAACTCCCGGTATTTGCCTGATTGGATTTCAGAATTTCTCTGGACAAGTCGCTTATTTATATCTTCTATTTTTGCTCTTTTTGAATGGGAGTGTTTATAGCTGTTGTAATAGGTCTATTCCGCCATTCTATGTTGGGTGTGGGGAGTGAGGACCAGATAACTTGCCTCTCATGGGAAACTGAACTTAATCTAATCTTCTGAGGAATGTTGATGAATATGACTAACCATATGTACTGTCAAGTAGACACAGTGCTCAAGATAACCCTAAGCAGTACTGATAGAGAATTATGAAAACAGGACATCAGCCCAGGCACAGTGACTCATGCCTATAATCCTGGCACTTTGAGAGGCTGAGGTGGGCAGATTGCTTGAGCCTAGGAGTTGAGACCAGCCTGAGCAACATAGCAAAAGCCCATCCCTACCAAAAGAAAAACTAAAAAAACAAAAATTAGTTGGGCTTGGTGGAGTGTGCCTGTAGTCCCAGCTACTTGGCAGGCTGAGGTGGGAGGATTGCTTGAGACCAGGAGGTTGACGCTGCTGTGAGCAATGATCATCCCACTGCACTCCAATCTGGGTGACAGAGTAAGATCCTGTCTCCAAAAGAGAAAAAAAAAGAAAATAGGACATTAGAGTAAGCTTCATGTAACTGCTGATGCTTATTGAATAATCAATGAGTATTTACAAAAGTAGGGATGAGATATAACAATTGTAGCTTTAATTCTAGATAGGTAGAGCTAAAAATTCACTAGAAATTTATGTCACTCATGACTACCTGCACGCATGAATTTTGGATGTTTTTTGTGGGTGCATGTGTTTTTGCTTGATAATAAATTTAGCTAATTCTGTATTTATGAACTGACATGCTTTTGTGGATCTTGATTTCTTTTTCCTCCAGCCTCTAGTTGTATAGACTCATGATGGAGAGGAACTACACCCAAAGAGCCCCACCTGCACCTGGATCTTATTTAGATTATGAAATTCTGAATTCAAGCACACGTTGCAATTGGATGAGACTCTTAGGAATCTTAAGAGGGCTGAATATGTTTTCATGTGACAGAGGCATGAAACACTGGGAGTCAGAGGGCAGAATGTGGGCAGACTGATTCTAAAAATGACCTCCATAATCCCTGCCTCCTGGAGTTTATGCCTTTGTCTAATCCCCTCCCTTGAGTGTGGGCGTGACATGTGATTTGATTCTAATCCACAGAATACAGTCAGGGTGACAGAATATGTGTGATTACAAGTACATGATTACATTACATATGATTGTAACATCTATCTTTCCAGGAGACTCTACTTTGCTGGCTTTGAGGAAACACATGATTCTTGGGAAGACCAATGTGGCAAGGAACTAAAGGGACTCCTTCAACTAACACCCAGCAAAAAACAGAGGCCCTTAGTCCAACAGTCCGCAAAGAAACAGATGCTGCTAACAACCACATGAGCTGGGAAGCAGATCCTTCCCCAGTCGAGTCTCAGAAGAGCCTGCAGCCCAGGTGACATCTGATCAAAATTTTGTGAGGCCCTAAAACAGAGGACTCAGGCTAGTTGTGTCTGGAATCCTAAACCTCAGAAACTGAAATAATAAGTTTACATTGTTTTAAGCCACCAAGTTTGTGATAATATTGTTACACAGTAAAAGAAAACTGATATAAAGCTTAACAATGCCTCGAGTGTTTACTGATCCTGTGACAAGGAAAGCAAGAAGAAACAGAACAGAAAGACTTTGACCATGATTCTTAATGGAATCGTTAACTTGCCTGCTTCTACACTGCCAACCCATAGGAGCAGAGACAGCTTTAGCTTTCATTACACGAAAGGTACTGCCAACTTGGGTAATTCAATAAAAGACCAGAGCCTGCAGGAAGCCAACAAAGAAAAATACATCTTATTGAAGGAGAACTACCAGCCAAAAAAGAAGAGTGTACGTCAAAACTAACAGAACATATATCAAGCAGGATAGAGTAGCTGAAGAAGATAGACATCTTGAATTTTAAGAAATAGTAAAATAGAGCTAGGCATAGGCATGATGGCTCATGCCTGTAATCAGCTACATGGAGGCTAAGGTGAAAGGATCACTAGAGGTCAGGAGTTCAAGACCAGCCTGGACAACATAGAAAGACCCTGTCTCTGCAAAAAATTTTTAAAATTAGCCAGACGTGGTGGAGCGTGCCTGTGGTTGTAGCTACTCAGGAGGCTAAGGCAGGAGGATCCCTGGAGCCCAAGAGTTTGAGGCTGCAGTGAGCTATAATCACACTACTGCACTCTAGCCTGGGTGAGTGAGCAAGCATTAACTCTAAAAACAATAGTCAAAGAAGCCTCACTTTTAGTGATAGTGTAATAGCTTGATTGAACTTACTGTCTTGCAGATCAAAATAGTAAAATCTTCACAAAATATCAAAAACTTAAGGTACTAAAGAGTGACCCAAAGCAGGCAAACAGTGGCGAGAAGTTGATCCTTGCATAATGAGCTTTGCACCAGGAAAGATCTTTTAATGTGATCTCAGCTCTTTTTCTCATTTATTAATTCACTGCCAGAAGCCAGCTAGGCTTGGCTAAACCTCTAGGACTGGAGTTTGTTCATTCCCTCCCACGTCCTGGCCTTCCCTTGAATCTTCTTTTCCTTATGGACCTAGGATCTCTATGTTCCTGCTCCATTGGCCAAATCCCTGGCCGAGTAACATGGCCCTTGCCCCGGCTATGGTTGTTTTTTCTGTTTGTTTGTTTTTTAACTTAATGGTAATTTTATTTTTTCTAACAGCTTTAATGAGATAATTCACATACGAAAATCATACATATTTGAGATGTATAGCTTGATGTTTTGATATTGCAGCATGCTGTTCTTTTTTTTTTTTTTTTTTCTTTTGAGACAGAATTTCACTCTTGTTGACCAGGCTGGAGTGCAGTGGTGCCATCTCAGCTCATTGCAACGTCTGTCTCCCAGGTTCAAGCAATTCTCCTGCCTCAGCCTCCTGAGTAGCTGGGATTACAGGCATGCACCACCATGCCTGGCTAATTTTGTATTTTTAGTAGAGACAGAGTTTCTCTATGTTGGTCAGGCTGGTCTCCAACTCCCAACCTCAGGTGATCCACCCACCTCAGCCTCCCAAAGCGCTGGGATTACAGGTGTGAGCCAGCATGCCTGGCCAGCATGCTGTCTTAGCTCAAATGACAGCCATTTTCCTTTTCTACACATATGGCAAACTTGGCCTCTGAGTACCACTATCCTAAATTAGTATAGCTGACATATACATCTGACAAATGACTCATATGTAGAATATTTAAGGAACTCCTTCAAATAAAAAAGAAAAGATAAACATTCAATAGTAAAAAATGGGCAAAGAATTTGAACAAGCACATTTTTTTTTTTTTGAGATGGAATCTGGTTTTGTTGCCCAGGCTGGAGTGCAATGGGGCGATTTGGCTCACTGCAAACTCCACCTCCCAGGTTCAAGCTAGTCTTCTGCCTCAGCTTCCCAAGTAGCTGGGATTACAGGAGCCTGCCACCACGCCCAGCTAATTTTTGTATTTTTAGTAGAGACAGGGTTTCACCATGCTGGCCAGGCTGGTTTTGAACTCCTGACCTCAGGAGATCTGCCCGCCTCGGCCTCCCAAAGTGCCGAGATTATAGCCGTGAGCCACCACGCCCAGCTGAACAAGCACTTTTAAAAAGACAATATCTGAATATGTCTAATAAACATATAAATATGTTCTCTGCATCATATTGAAAGTCAATGACACACGAGACCTTACCTCTTTTATAGCTCTTTGGCCTCTTCTCCTATTGCTCTCTGCTTTTCTTTAGCTCCATCCACATTTGCCTCTTGGCTGCTTGCTGTTTTTCTTTCTTTCTTTTCTTTCTTTCTTCCTTTCTTTTTCTTTCTTTCTCTCTTTCTCTTTCTTTCTCTCTTTCTTTCCTTCCTTCCTTCTTTTTTTTTTTGAGATGGGGTCTCACTCTGTTGCCTAGGATGGAGTGCAGTGGCGAAATCTTGGCTCACTGCAAACTCTGGCTCCTAGATTCAAGTGATTTTCATACCTCAGCCACCCAAGTAGCTGGGATTACAGGTGTTTGCCACCACACCAGCCAATTTTTAAAATATTTTTAGTAGAGGTGCGGTTTCATCATGTTGGCCAGGCTGGTCTTGAACTCCTGACCTCAAGTGATCTACCTACCTCAGCTTCCCAAAGTTCTGGGATTACAGGAATGAGCCACCATGCCCAGTCCTTCTTGCTGTTTTTCTAAACACTAGACATGTTTTCACCTCAGGGCATTTGAATTCACTGTTCCTTCTGCCTTAGATGCTCCTCCCCCAGATAATGTGATAGCTATCTCCTTTTTTCAAGTCTTTGCTCAAATATTACCTTTTTGGTAAACTCTTACCTGGAAATCCCTCTAAAACTACTAACAACCCATTACCACCATCCTGACTCCTATATCCCTTTCCTTAGCACTCATTACCTA
The DNA here is from genome assembly GCA_036589455.1 of Ateles fusciceps. Taxonomy (NCBI): domain Eukaryota; kingdom Metazoa; phylum Chordata; class Mammalia; order Primates; family Atelidae; genus Ateles; species Ateles fusciceps. Next base: position 6,929,036 of record JAZHEH010002229.1, read on the forward strand.
ACATGCTAACTGTGTTATTTATTTAGCCTGTTTACTGTCTGTCTCTCCATCTAAAATACGAGTGCTATGTGTGCATACATTGGTGTCTGTTTTTTTTCCTTTTTGTGACTTTTGCAATATTTAGAACAGTGACTGATGCATATCAGGCACTCAGTAATTATTTGTTAAGTTTCTCAGTGTCTCAATTTGGCATAAGGATTTCATTTGCCCACAATATATTTTCTTCCATGGATTGGTGGGCTGGTACTAATTTGTAGGGGTGTCTTGGTGATTCACAATCATGGTTTTAATGTCCCAGTTCCCTTTGGCTACAGGAGGTACTTGATCCTAGGTGACTAAGGCAGAAAGAAATAGAACATGTAGGACTCCCCTGGTGTACAAAGTCATGGGTTCCAAAAGTTCATTTATAAGTCAATTGTTTGGACATCCTGAACTTATTTTCAGAACACGATTGGGCACAGCTAGTTAACTGCAGGGAAGCCTGAGAAGACTGGAAGGTGCCAGAACCTGGAACCAGATCTACCCATTAGGACAGGACTGGCCCTGGAAGGACAGGAGCAGGTGCGCTGGATTCTGGGGGTGTTCAGTGCAGCCAGCAGGGGACATCGTCCTGAAGGCAAGATTACAGACAGCAATCAACATCAGAGAGGGCTCAGAGGAAATGAGGTGACCCTGTTGGGAAGCAGAGTTTAGCAACTGGCAATCTAGTAGTAGTGATAGGATGTTTACCAAAAACGTCATTAAGATAGTGCAATAGTAAGTTGCAAAACAGAGAAAATATTTGTAATTCATATGTATCTGACAAATGACTCATATGCAGAACATCTAAGGAACTGCTTCAAATCAAAAAGAAAAGATAGACATTCAATAGAAAAAGATGGGCAAAAGACTTGAACAAGCACTTCTAAAAAGACACTGTCTGAATTTGTCTAATAAACATATAAGTATGTTCTCCACATCATTTGTAACCAGTCAAATGAAAGCCACACTGAGATTTCACTATACACCCACCAGAACAGCTAATACTAAAAAGACAGGCAATACCAACTGTTGGTAAAGTTGTGGAACAATTGAAATGTTTTTATACTGCTGGTGGAAGTACAAATTGGTACAAATATTTTGTAAAATTATTGTTTTATCATTACTGAAACTCTCAGGTATACTATACTCAACAGAAATGTGTGCATATGAATACCAAAAGGCATGTTCAAGAATGTCCATAGCAGCATATTTTGTAATAGCATAACCTGCTTCCAACGCAGATGTTTATCAACAGAAGAATGAACATCTGCATTGTGGAGCTGTCATACAATGGAATACTATTTAGCAATGAGGATAAACAAACCATTGCAAAGCACAGCAGTATGGCGGACTCTTACAAGCCTAACACCAAGCAATAGATGTCAGCTACAAAGGAATACAAATAGCACCATTCTATTGATATAAAGTTCAAACCCAGTAAGAATTAATCTATAATAAAGGAAACAATTTGTGCAGCAGATTTGTAGTTACTGGGAGGATTCATGAGAGGTCATGGGAATGTTCTGTGTCTTGATTTTGGCAGTAAATACACAGATATGCTCATTTTGTGAAAACCATCAGGCTATACACTATACTTTTCTGTATGTATGGTGTACTTTAATAGAATATGCATTTAATTTTTTCAAAGGATGGAAGTCATGGGGTCAGCAGTAGGAAGCATCTTGGCATGCAGCATTACCCAAAATCCAAGCAGGTGTCAGGAGTTAGAAAGTATATCAGGTAAGGGAGACTGATGGGAGTTACGCATTGCCACAACCCAGCAAGAGTTTGGGAGTACACAGATAATGTTTTAGCCCAGACCATCTGAGCCTAGATTATCAGTCTGCCACTTACTACCATGAGTCACCTAACTAACCTCTCTGGATCTCGGTTTTCTCATTTGCAAAACGAAGATAATATGAAACTCTCAAGGTTTGCTTGGTACAGAGAACAAGTTTTACAAATATTTGCTGTTAATAATAATAGTCATTTTACCTCAGCAGGTGCAAGAAGGAGATTTAGTTACTGCAGCTGCAGTATAGAGTTCAAACTTTAGGTCTTAGGAATGATGTAGAAACCCACTAATGTGAACCAGGGGTCAAAGTCAGAGCTGAACACATATTTAAAGGCACTCAGGTGAGTTCCTGAGTCCTCTGGCTCTGGATGCCTGCGAATCACATAAGTATCCTTCTCTCCTCCACCCAGCGTCTAAGGCTGAGACAGGGGTAGCTGCTATCTCTGGTCCATAGCAGTGACTGGATCATAGCAGTTAGGAAATCAACCAAACACATATCATGAGTTCCCTTGACTCCAGTGCAGAAGCTGGAAGACACAGAAAGTTCCTCGCTTAGGGTCCCTGTTTACAGGTGACTGCTCTCTGGCTTGGGTTTCCTGATCCAGTATTCTCCATTGCTCTTGGTTTCACTATCTGAGCTCTTGAGTCTTCCCTGTGCTGTCTGCCCCTTTCCATAGTGATTGAGCAATGCTTGCACCTGGTTCTGCTTTTGACCAAAGGGAGTGGGAGTCCCAAAGTCTCTGCATTTTGAACTCTGTCTGCTTCCATTGAGTCCAACTTGGTATAGCTCCTTTAAAGTCTTTTTGCATTCTAGTTGCCATGAAAAGGAGTTCAGGATAGACTACGAAATCATGAGAAACCACACAGAAGTAAAAGGCCCAGCCAGCCTCCAGCCATCCCTGCCACCTTGGCTGAGGTGCCAGGTATGTTAGGGAAGCTGTCTTTGTTGTTCCAGCCCCAGTGAAGCTGCCAGCTGAATCAGCTGCAAGTCTGACCTCAGCCAACACTGTGAGAAGCAGAATCAAGGTATCCCCACCAAGTCCTGAGCCACTGCAAAATCACGACAAATAAATGGTGGCAGTTGTTTCAAGTTGCTAATTTTGGGGGTGGTTTTTATACTGCAAGGGATATCTGACACTGGCCAGCACACGGAAGTGATCAAGTTTTCATATTCCAGGTTACGATCCACAATCCTAAAGAGCTCTTCTCCTGCCTGCTGTTTTTACCTCATCTGGTATTCCCTGTATCAGCTTGGGCTGTCATAACAGAATACCACAGACTGAGTGGCTTAAACAACAGGATTTTATTTTCTCACAGTTCTGGAGGCTGGAAAGTCCAAGATTAAGTTTCCGGCAATGTTTGCTTTCTCTCCTGCTGGTAGCTCCCTGATGTCTTATCTTTTTCTTTTCCTTCGTTTTTTTTTTTTTTTTTTTTTGAGGTGGAGTCTCGCTCTGTCGCCCAGGCTGGAGTGCAGTGGCAAGATCTTGGCTCACTGCAACTTCTGCCTCCAGGGTTCAAGCTATTCTCCTGCCTCAACCTCCCGAGTAGCTGCGATTACAGGTGCCCACCACCCTGCTCGGCTAATTTTTGTATTTAGTAGAGACACAGTTTCCCCATGTTGACCATGCTGCCCTCAAACTCCTGACCTCAGGTGATCTGTCCACCTTGGCCTCCCAAAGTGCAGGGTTTACAGGCCTGAGCCACCATGCCCAGCCATGAGGTATTTTTTCTTTTTAATAAGGGCACTAACTGCATCATAAGAGCCCCACCCTTATGACCTCATCTAAGGCCAAGCTCTTCCCAAAGCTCCCATCTTTAAATACCATCACATCGGAGGCTAAGGCTTCAACATATGAATTTTCGAGTGGATGCAATTTACTCCATAACATTCCCTTTCTTACTTTTGTCCAGTAACACTGACTCTTCTGTTTCTCAAACGTGACAATGTTGTTTATACCTTGGGCTGTGCAATTGCTGTTCCCCATCTAGAATACGGTGCCTCCCAGATATTCGCTGGCTCCTTTTGATTATCCAGCCTCAGAGTAAATGCTACTAAAATTTCCTTGGAATGACCTTCTGCCACCACTCAATGGGAAGTTTGCCACCTAAACACTCTATCATATCACCCTGTAGTACTTCATTCACAGAACTTACGACTCTCTGAAATAATCTTATTCATCTATTTGTTTGTCCATCCCCCCACTATGCAATGTACATGTTATCTGTCACTGTTATGGCTGTACCTGTGGTATCTAGAATAGTTCCCAGCACATGGTGGGTATAAATTTTTTAAAATTTAATGAATAATCTACAACACATCTACATTACAGAATTGATGAATGATGTCATATACTTACCCCCATTCATCAAACACTTATTTTACCAAACACTAGTTCACTAGGATTTAAAAATGGAGCGGACATGTCCCTTGACTTTCCAGTAACTCCCTGTGGATATATATTGTGCAGAGAAGGAAGAGCACAAACAAAAACTTTCCTACAGTATGATAAATGCACTAACAGAAGTGTACATGAGAAGTATGGAAATGCAGGCTTGGGTGCAGTGAATTCTACCTGAAGGGAGAAGGAGAAGCAGGTCCTGCAGAGCCACGAAGGACATTTTAGCTTTTCCTTAGAGAATGAGTTGCTAGCAAATGGGTAAGGAGGTGAAGGGCAAATACACCACACAAAAGAAATTGGCCGGGCACGGTGGTTCATGTCTACAATCCCAGCACTTTGGGAGGCCAAGGTGGGCAGATCATGAGGTTGAGATCGAGACCAGCCTGACCAAAATGGTGAAACCCTGTCTCTACTAAAAATACAAAAATTAGCTGGGTGTGGTGGTGCATGCCTGTAATCCCAACTACTCGGGAGGCTGAGGCCCAAGAATTGCTTGAATCCAGGAGGCGGAGGTTAAGTGAGCCAAGGTCACGCCACTGCACTCCAGCCTGGCAACGAAGCAAGACTCTGTCTCAAAAAAAAAAAAAAGAAGTTAAAGAAATAGTAAGTTGGAAGAAACCTAAGTGTCCACTGACAGATGAATGGATGAACAAAACGTGGCAGTCGTCCCTTGGTATCTGCAGACAAATGGTTCCAAGACCCCCATGGATACAAAAATCCACAGATGCTCAAGTCCTTTATACAAAGCGGTATAGTATTTGCAGGCCAGGCACCGTAATCCCAGCATTTTGGGAGGCTGAGGTGGGTGGATACCTGAGGTCAGAAGTTTGAGACCAGCCTGGCCAACATGGTGAAACCCCATCTCTACTAAAAATACAAAAATTAGCTGGGCGTGGTGGTGGGCACCTGTAATCCCAGCTACTCGGGAGGCTGAGACAGGAGAATCGCTTGAACCCGGGAGGTGAAGGCTGCAGCCTGGGCAACAGAACGAGACTCTGTCTCAAAAAAAAAAAAAAAAAAAAATTGTTATGATGGTAACTTTTATGCTATGTGTATTTTACCACAATTAAAAAGTTGAAAAATAACAGAACTAGCATGAATAAAAATATAAATGGTGTGGTGGCTTGGCTGCAGGGAGGGTGCAGGAAGGAGGGAGAGCACGAGATTCTGCTGGAGGGAGGAGCGGAGCTGGGTGGTAATGGCCCTACATATCCTAATGAAATTTGCACTTTATTCAATAGGCATTGTGGAAATGGGAGCAAAACCCACTTTGTCAGAGTCCTAACTCTAGATGTTGAGGACATATGTCTCCACAGCTGCGGTCCTACAACCAAGATTACATGCCTCCCAGGTCTATCACCAGCAAGGATCCTATGGCCAGGGGCAGAGGTTATTGAGCCTTGGAGGCTGGGAAGAGGTGGGAAGTAAGGATTGGGGGTCCTAAAGTGAAAGGACCAGGGAGAAGCTGTTGGAGTGGGGAGGGTATGGGAACCGATGGGGCAGGGCGGAGAGTTTGTGGATCCCTTCGTGTAGATCAGAGAGTCAGGAGCAGTGAGGGTAGCTCTGGGTTCCACTCTCTATAGATCAATCATTTTCCCATCTCCCTCCCACTCTCCTCGACATGGGCGTGCTGGGGGAGTGAGGTGGTAGGGACGGGAGGGAGCGGCAGTGGCAGAGACCTGGACAAGGGTCTTCCCATCCTTCTCTTCCCCTCCATACTCAATACCATGAACTAGTAGTGTTGGGGTGAGAGGAGCAGTGGAGATGGAGTGAGGAGGAGGAGATGGAAAGTCTCTCTCTCTCTCTCCTTTTACCACTGAAGGTCCTATTTCCATCAGATCCTGCTACTAGAACTGAGAGGGGTGGTGGGGGTGGTAATGTGGTAGACAGCCCCAGCTAGACTTAGACACGGTATTTTTCAGTGACGCTTCTGCAACAGCCAAGGAACAGGGGAGGGAGAGGCAAAGCATGCATGTGTGTGTGTGTATGTGTGTGTGTGTGTACACCTCCAGTGTTATAGAACGAGGGAAAGGGATCCCTGGAATCACCCAGCTGCTGACAAGGTAAGTGACCAGCATAAATAAACATATTGCAGTCAGTACGTGACAGGAGCCTCCTCGCCCATGGAGGCATGGCACACAGCAAGGCAGGTGGCCTGGCAGAGAGTGTTGTTCTACCAAGGCGACTCCCTGGGCCAAGTGTCCACAAACCCTACAGGAGTCCTATCGGCCTTTGGTGAAAAGAATAGCTACCACAAGGCAAGACCGAGAGGGTGTCAATTGGAGAAAAGCATGCTGGTCATTTGCTAGTAATCCTGCCTTCTTAATTTTTTTTTTTTTTTTTTTTTTGAGATGGGGCCTCACTCTGTTGCCCAGGCTGGAGTGCAGTGGCGTGATCTCAGCTCACTGCAACCTCTGTCTCCCAGGCTTACACAATCCTACCATCTCAGCCACCCAAGTAGCTGGGACTACTGGCACATACCACCACACCCGGCTAATTTTTTGTATTTTCAGTAGGGACAGGGTTTTGCCATGTTGCCCAGGCTAGACAAAAACTGAGCTCAAGCAATCTGCCTGCCTCGGCCTCCCAGAGTGCTGGGATTACAGGTGTGAGCCACAGTGCCCGGCCTCAAAATTTTTTTTAATCAAGAATCTTAGAGGAAATATTTCAAATTTGCCTTTAAACCTTTTGCTGAATTTCTACAAAAGTTCTACTTCTACGCATGGCTTTTCCAAAACAATACAAACCAAGAAGGTTTTGAATGACACATTTGCCTTCTTCACCAAAGCCCCGTTCCATCATTATTAGAAGCAACGGTTTAAATTTAATTTTTGGTGGGGTGTGGTGGCTCACGCCTATAATCCCAGCACTTTAGGAGGCCGAGGCAGGTGGATCACCTGAAGTCAGGAGTTCGAGACCAGCCAGACCAACATAGTGAAACCCTGTCTCTACTAAAAATGCAAAACTTAACCAGGTGTGGTGGTGGGGGCCTGTAGTCCCAGCTACGTGGGAGGCTGAGACAGGAGAATTGCTTGAACCTGGGAGGCAGAGGTTGCTGTGAGCTAAGATTGCACCACTGCACTCCAGCCTGGGCGACAGAGCGAGATTCTGTTTCAAAAATAAATAAATAGGCCAGTGCGGTGGCTCATGCCTGTAATCCCAGCACTTTGGCAGGCTGAGGCGGGTGGATCATGTGAGGTTGGGAGTTTGAGATTAGCCTGACCAACGTGAAAAACCCCGCGTCTACTAAAAATACAAAATTAGCCAGGCGTGGTGGCGCATGCCTGTAATCCCAGCTACTTGGTTGGCTAAGGCAGGAGAATTGCTTGAATCCAGGAGGTGGAGGTTGCAGTGAGCCGAGACTGGGCCACTGCACTCCAGCCTGAGACAAGAGTGAGCCTGTCTCAAAAATAAATAAATACATAAATAAATGTAATTTTTAATGGGGTCAGTTTAATGGTCAAAACCTTATAAACAGCATTTCAAGAAAAATAGCACTTATATATATTTTTAAAGATTCAAACTCTAAAACCTGTTCATTTGGTTGGGCAACACCGATAGTTTTTCATTGAATGAACATGAGAGCACGACCTTGGAGAAACCTCGTTCTTAGTCATGTTCTCATCACAATCCACGTGTCTCACTGACAATGATTGTCAGAGTCAATGGCAAAGTAAACCCCTCGCTGTATCCTTGACTCAATGAATATTGCCTTTGTCATCCCCCACCTCCCCAGACCCAGGACAAGTTGGAGGAAATGGAGTGGACGGCGGATCATTTAGCCACGATCACAAGTCACTAAGCAGTAAGCCACAGCCTCCTCCTCTCTCACTGCTATTTCTGTAGAATTTACTGTGAAATAAGACGGAATTGTGTACTGACTTTAAAAAAGCATCTGATAAAAATACCATTCATTCAGTTATATAAGGAGCTATAAGATAAGCTTGAAAATAGAATTTATTAAACATTTGAGGCTAGGCGTGGTGGTTCATCCCTGTAATTCCACTGCTTTGGGAGGAAAAGTCAGGAGGATCAATTGAGGCCAGGTGTTTGAGACCAGCCTGAACAACATCGTGAGACCTTCTCTCTACAAAAAAATCAAAATAAAAAATTAGCAGGCTGTGGTGGTGTGTGCCTGCAGTCCCAGCTACTCCAGAGGCTGAGGTCGGAGCATCACTTGAGCCCAGGAGTTGAAGGCTACAGTGAGCGGTGATCACACCAACACACTCCTCCATACTGGTGACAGAGCAAGACCCTGACTCTAAAACAACAATTTTTCTTTTTGAGACAGAGTTTTGCTCTTGTCGCCCAGGCTGGAGTACAGTAGTGTGATCTCAGCTCACTGCAACCTCCACCTCCTGGGCTCAAGTGATTCTCCTGCCTCAACTTCCCGAGTAGCGGGATTATAGGCGGTCGCCACCACACTTGGCTAATTTTTGTATTTTTAGTAGAGATGGGGTTTTGCCATGTTGGTCAGGCTGGTCTCGAACTCCTGACGTCAGGTGATCTGCCCGCCTCAGCCTCCCAAAGTGCTGGGATTACAGGTGCAAGCCACTGCTCCTGGCTAAAAAATTTTCAAGCATTATAATGACTGTAGTTTGGTTAAACTGACAACTAATGTCTATTAAAAAGAAAGTTCTGGGCCAGGTGCAGTGGCTCACGCCTGTAATCCCAGCACTCTGGGAAGCCAAGGCGGGCAGATCACCTGAGATCGGGAGTTCAAGACCAGCCTGGCCAACATGGTGAAACCCCATCTCTGCGAAAAATACAAAATTAGCTGGGCGTGGTGATGCACGTCTGTAAGCCCAGCTACTTGGGAGGCTGAGGCAGGAGGATCGCTTGAACCTGGGAGGCGGAGGTTGTAATGAGTCAAGATCATGCCACTGCACTCCAGCCTGGGCAACAAGAGTGAAACTCTGCCTCAAAATAAATAAATAAATATAAAAAATTAAATTAAAAAATAAGAAGAAAGTTCTGGAATCCTGCCCTGGCTTCCAGAATTCTGGAGGAAAAAATGTCCCGGATGGATATTCCTGCGCAACCTCCATAAAAATAGCCCTGCTTATATATATGTGGATCCAAACATCCATCTCCTATGTAATGAATGGAACCATGGCAGCTACTCTGAGACAGGCAGGTGTATAAACTTATATTTATATGCGTACACATAAAATGACTGGTCACATATATGCCCTTCCCTACTAGCTTATAATTCTTTTAGGGCAGATTTAATGTTTGTTTTATCTTTGTATATCTATGGGGTTGTAGCCCAGTGCCTTGATCATGGCAAGTACTAAATGGATGTTTGTTGGCTGGCGTCTGGTCTGCCGGGGTCGTAAATGTTCAAGATGGGCGCAGAGGTAATAGGGTTGGATGAGTTTTGCTAACACATCCTTTAAATGCATAAACTGTACTATCTTCCAGAGCACATTTCCAACATCTAATATTGAAGACGTCTACACACTTGCTTTTATTTTTTCCATGACAAATAGGCTCATTAGATGGGACACTTCAGGCCAAGAATGACATTCTCTGCCCGTGATGTCGTCACAAGCACTTAGCCCCAGTTCATTCAGCTTATATAGTACTGGCCGCCAACATCATCTGAGGTTACAATATCGTTCAGGCGTCTCACGTCATCACTTTCCATTCCCTCCAGCTTCGAGAGTCTCATTTTAGCCGTGGGGATCACGCGGCATGGCATGTCTATAACGGCACTTGTAGAGATACCGTTACCGGTTTGCCCCTTCTGTCCAGTGACCCCACTCCAACAGCAAGCATCATGTGCTGTGTGTGTGGTTTAGAATAAGAGGATCCAAGCAGAGGGCTTTGCCTGCAGTAAATGATTCACACAGAAGATGTGAACAAGGCAGTCTCTCTGTTTTCAGTGGAAACTTGGGCCGTAGTACCCATGTAGCTATAACTCACATCACATTTTCCTGAGAGTAAGTGATAATACAATAAAAATCTCCCCCTCTGAATATCAAGAGCTTCAATTGTCTTGCAAATGTCCCTGCAATTTTATCCAGATTGCCATCCCAGCGATGGAAGCAGGGATTTTAGGAACCCATTTTCCTACTCAGGAACATCATTTTAGGGCAATCATCTTTATTTTATTGCTATTCACATCCAGACCCATAAACATAAACAGGGAAATACAGAAATAGAATCAGAAGGGCAGGCAAAGAAAAGAGTGGAACAAAATACTTTTTAAGAGCTACATGGACTTTATGGAATTTCCTTTCTAAATAATCCTCAGGATCATTAAAAATAGGTCCTGACTGCCTTTTTTGGTCCTGCAAAGTTCTAGGTCTTCCACCCCCTTCTAATATAGACCCCAGGCTGACAGGTAGGAGTGCGTCGGGCTGGGGTCCCTTGCAGAGCAGCTGCACATAAGCTTGCATTTGCCAGTCCTCCGTGAACCAGTTGCCAGGTTTCTGGAGTGTTAGAATAGTAAACAGTTGTTTCTCAGAAACCGAGATAGGGTTATCCACAAGCTCACACGCTAAATTTAAATTTAATAAAGCTCTTTCCAAACCATCGAGATCAGCGATTTTCAGGCAGGGTAGGGGTGAGGAGACATCTGTTTCCAGGGAGTTGGGGAAGGAACCAGCATGTGAAGTTCAAAAAAAGTCCCCGAGTGATTCTGTATCCCACCTCCAAATCCCAACGTCTCATCAGAGAGTCGCTGGCACAGAGCTAGGATGCCAGTGGAGGCCCCCTCCAGCTTTTTCTGCAACTCGTACACAGTGCTCCTGACATTTCCAAAAGGAAGTCCTCAGGGAAGATGACACAGAGGAGATGTCATAAGCCCACGGCTATGCTCCCTGAGGTTGCCCTGTGAACTTTCTCACAGCTATCAGGGGGCAGCTAAAGAGATGGAAGAGTCTAATGAGGATGAGGTCGGTATAATTAAATGTCGACATTTGACAGAGAGTCTTAAGTTTGATCCTTGGAGGTGTGGAAGATTTAGAGTGGGAATTTGGATGTCATCAACCACGTCTTCTAAAATCCCTGAAGAGGCTGGGCATGGTGGCTGATGTCTGAAATCCCAGCAGTTTGGGAAGCCAAGAACGGTGGGTCACTTGAGGTCAGGAGTTCAGGACCAGCCTGCCCAACATGACAAAATCCCATCTTTACTCAAAATACAACAAATTAGGTGGGTGAGGTGGTGGGCCCCTGTAATCCCAGCTACTTGAGAGGCTAAGGCAGGAGAATTGCTTGAACCCGGAAGGTGGAGGTTGCAGTAAGCCAAGATTGCACCATTGCACTCCAGACTCGGTGACAGAGCGAGACTCTATCTCAAAATCATATCAAATCAAATCCCTGTGCAAAGACAAATGGCAATAACGTATGGCAATGAAGGCTGAAGATGGAAGTAGACGCGTCCTTCCACTCAATCCCCTGCTTTCATGTTATTAGCCTGGGAGGGAGGCTTCCTTCTTGCAGAAGTGGGAAAGCACAGACATCATTTGTTTGAGCCATGACTGAAAAGACCCTTTGACCTTTGAAACCAAAATGTGTATAAGGGCTGGGCGTGGTGGCTCATGCCTGCAATCCCAGCCCTTTGGGAGGCTGAGGCAGGAGGATTGCTTGAGCTCAGGAGCTCAAGACCTGCTTGGACAACATAGTAAGACCCTGTGTCCACAAAAAGATAAGATAAAATAAAATAAAATAACCTGGGCATGATGGCATGCACCTGTAGTCCCAGATACTCAGGACTTTGAGGTAGGAGGATAGCTTGAGCCAGGGAAGCCAGGGCTGCAGTGAGCTGTGATTACGCTACTGCACTCCAGCTTGGGCAACAGAGCAAGACCCTGTCTCAAAAAAAAAAAAAAAAAAATGCGTGTAAGGAAACCAAAAACAAACCTGTGTTTTAAAAATTGCTGGTAATTTTCTATTTAGTAAGCCATAAAGAATTGCACATATATAACCGTGGGGAAGACGGTTTCCTAGTTCTGACACTAACTCTTGAATTGGCCATTTAGTTATGAAATTAAAAGGGAAATCCCAAAATGGGAAATGGGGACCCGTGTGGCAGACATTCTTGGATGGCTTCCCAACCAAAGGTCATATCTGTGCTGTAGGGGATCTCAAAGTGGTCCTGAGGCCTTTTAGGTGGTTTGCAAGGTCAGAATTGCTTTTATAATGATACTAAGACACTATTCGCCTTTGCCCCTCACCCTGCCATGAGTCTGCAGTCAAGTGTTCCTGGTGCTACATGACATTCAGAACCAAAACAGATTGCAGCAGCAGACAGGAGAATCCAGGTGTCTTCCATTAAGGCAGATAATAAAGAGATGTGCAAAAAAGTAAAACAATCCTATGGCACCACTAATCCCTTCAGAAGATCGAGTTACGTTTCATAAAAATGCATTCTTTACGTGAAATGTATGTTCACATGCCATGGGTTTGTTGTTCATTTTGAATTAGTATACTAGTTTTTAAATGCCTCAGTTTTCATTTCTAATATGGCAAATATTGATAAATATAATGCACATAAATAAAAGCTCTTTATATCCCGGCGTGGCGACGCATGCCCGCAATCCCAGCAATTCGGGAGGCCGAGGCGGCCGGATCATGTGAGGTCAGGAGTTTGAGATCAGCCTGGCCAACATGGTGAAACCCTGTTTCTACTAAAAATACAAAAATTAACCGGGCGAGGTGGTGGGCGGCTGCAGTCCCAGCTGCTTGGGAGGCTGAGGCAGGAGAATCACTTGAACCCAGGAGGTGGAGGTTGCAGTGAGCTGAGATCATGCCATTGCATTCCAGACAGAGCAAGACTTCGTCTCAAACAACAACAACAACAACAACAAAACAAAAAGTAGCAGGGGCGTGGTGGTGGGCAGCTGTAATCCCAGCTACTCGGGTGGTTGAGGCATGAGAATCACTTGAACCCTGAAGGCAGGGATTGCAGTGAGCCAAGATCACACCATTGCACTCCAGCAGCCTGGGGAATAAGAGTGAAACTCTGTCTCACACACACAAAAAAAAAGAAAGAAAGAAAAAGAAAAACTAAAAGCTCTTTAAAGTTCTGCAACTTTTAAGAATATAAAGGTGTCCCAAGAACAAATTTTGAGCATAGCTGCTGTAGTGAATGTCTGAGGCAGATCAAGGTAAAACAGAAGATAGGCTTGAGGCTGGGAGCCACCAGCCACAGGCTCTACTCAGTGGCCCAGAAGGGTCACTATTTCTGTGTGGTAACCTCTGCCTGGCACCCCTAGAGGGAAGCCATAGAACCCAATAGCCTTTCCCAGTCCCCCTTTTTCTTTGCCTGCCTCCCCACCAAAGAACCTGGGAAAACAAAATAAATAAATATTTGTTTTCCTGGCCTTCTTGGCAGTCTGCAGTGGCCAAGCGTCTTCATCCTCACCAAGGAGAAAGAGAAGTGAATGGGGATTCTTCCTTCCCCTTCCTTCATTGCTTCCTTCCTTCCTTCCTTCCTCTCCTCCCTCCCTCCCTCCCTCCCTCCTTCCTTTCTTTCTTTCTTTCTCTCTTTCTCTTTTCTTTCTTTCTTTCCTTCCTCTTTCTTTCTTTCTTCTTTCTTTCTTTCCTTCTTTCTTTCTTTTACTCTGCCACCCAGGCTGGAGTTCAGTGGTGCGATCTCGGCTCACTGCAACCTCTGCCTTCTGGGTTCAAGCAATTCTCCTGCCTCAGCCTCCTGAGTAGCTGGGATTACAGGCACATGCCACCACACCCAGTTAATTTTTGTGTTTTTAGTAGAGATGGTGTTTCACCATGTTGGCCAGGCCATATTACAAATAAAAACTAAGACACTTAAAAATATTATATTACTTCCCACTTATAAGTGAGGACGTGTGGTATTGGTTTTCTGTTCCTGTGTTAGTTTGCCAAGGATAATGGCCTCCAGCTCCACCCATGTCCCTGCAAAGGATGTGATCTCATTCTTTTTTATGGTTGCATAGTATTCCATGGTGTATGTTTACCACACTTTCTTTATCCAGTATGTCATTGATGGGCATTTGGGTTGACTTCATGTCTTTGCTGTTGTGACTAGTGCTGCGATGAACATGTACATGCATAGGTCTTTACAGTAGAATGATTTCTATTCCTTTGGGTATATACCCAGTAATGGGATTGCAGGTCAGATGGTATTTCTGTCTTTAGGTCTTTCAGGAATCATCACACTGTCTTCCACAATGGTCGAACTAATTTACACTCCCACCAACAGTGTATATGAGAACACATGGACACGGGGGATGGGAATAACACATACTGGGACCTATTGGAGGGTGCAAGGTGGGAGGAGGGAGAGGATCAGGAAAATAATCTGAGTTAATGCATACTAGGCTTAATACCTAGGTGATGAAATAATCTGTATAACAAACCCCCATGACACAAGTTTACCTGTGTAAACCAAAACCACAATTACTTTTGCACCAGTCTAATAACGAACCTAATAATGTACCCCTAACTTAAACTAAAAGTAAAAAAAAATTATATTAATTCACTGAAAAATAACAAGTTATTATACATGAACATAAATGTAACATAAGCTCCCCCAGGGTTGTTGTCTGATCAAGCCAGCCCTGGTTTACCTGGCAAGGGGAGGAGGAGGGACTATGGCCTCTTCTGAAGTGAGGCAATCATTCTGAAGAAATAATGTGTGTAAAGATAATATTCAAAAACAGGCCAGGTGCAGTGGTTCTCCCCTGTAATCCTAGTGCTTTGAAAGGCCAAGGCAAAATTTAAAAATTAGCTGGGTATAGTGGTGTGCACCTGTTGTCCCGGCTACTCAGGAGGCTGAGGTAGGAGGATCACTCAAGCCCAGGTGTTCAGGGCTGCAGTGAGCTATGATCTCACCATGGCACTCCAGCCTGGGTGACAGAGTGAGTCACTGTCTCACAAAAACAAAACAAAACCCCAAAACCCAGAGGCATCCCACCTATTCATCAATAATTATTACTATTGTTGCAAGTTCTGACCTTCAGTGAGTGTCCTGGGGTGGAGCCAGGTGGCTAGTGAGTGTGCACGCCCCCAGCCGCTTTCACATCCCACTCATGTTCCTCACACCACACACTTCCTTGGTGCCTGATTTTTTCCTGAAGATGACCTTAATGTTTGCTTTGACTTGGTTTCACCAGTGTAAAGCATGTGCGTGTGAGTGTGAAGGAGAAGGTGGGTAAATGTATGGGCGATGGGGTGGGCATCTGGCCATACACAATGTGCCTTTCCCCACACCCCATTCTCCTGGTGGTCAGAGACCACCTTTAAGATCCAGAACAGAAACACTGCATGGGGAAGAGGGAGTGACAGATTGCATGGACCCTTTCTGAATCTTCCTTCAAACAATTTCTGATTACCTGGTTCTTTCTTTCATATATAATCTATGTAACAGTCAATCATGACCTTCTATTTCTTTTCTTTTCTTTTTTTTTTTGAGATGGAGTCTCGCTCTGTTGCCAGGCTGAGTGCAGCGGCGCCATCTTGGGTTGCTGCAACCTCCGCCTTTCAGGTTCAAGTGATTCTTTTGCCTCAGCCTCTGAGTAGGTGGGATTACAGGCACACGACACCACACCCGGCTAATTTTTGTGTTTTTAGTAGACAGGGTTTCACCATGTTGGTCAGGCTAGTCTCGAACTCCTGACCTCATGATTCACCCACCTCGACCTCCCAAAGTGGTGGGATTACAGGTGTGAGCCACTGCACCCCATCCCTTCTATTTATTTTCTGAAAACCGTAGTTCTGGCTTTTACTCCTACACATATCTGCATGGTGAGCAGCCAGGCTGGGCAGGCACACCACCATGTCTCCTAGGATCCCCTTCCCAGACCAGGGGGAATGGAGACAATGAAATCACAAACACACTGTAAATAAGACCTCCTGTCCCACACCTCCCCCCCCCCAAACTTTCTCTTTCTTTGCTTCTCAGGAGCTTCTCTTGTGCTGCCGCAGCATAGCCAAGGAGGGGTGGGGGGGGGGCCACAGAGCCCATCTGGGTACCCCAGTCTCAAAGACCTTATCATTGCCAACTCCAGTGAGGCATCTGAGTGAACAGAGCTGTGCTCTGCTGCCTCTACCCTGCTGTAGGAAGAGAGAAATTGGCCACACTAACTCCGTTTTAAAATATGCCTCCATCTGGCCGGGCGCAGTGGCTCACACCTGTAATTCCAGCACTTTGGGAGGCCAAGGCAGCCCGGTCACCTGAGGTCAGGAGTTCGAGACTAGCCTGGCCAACATGGTGAAACCCTGTCTTTACTAAAAATATAAAAATTAGCCGGGCGTGGTGCCGCATGCCTGTAATTCCACCTACTCGGGAGGGCGAGGCAGGAGAATTGCTTGAACCCGGGAGGCAGAGGTTGCACTGAGCCGAGACTGCACCACTGTACTCTAGCCTGGGCAACAAGAGCAAAATTCTGTCTAAATAAAAAAAATTAATTAAATAAATAAATAAAATATGCCTCCATCTATAAGAGGCAGAGACACCTAAGGTGAAAAGGTAAACACGTGGTGTAAAATTTGGCTAAAAGGCCAGAAATTAACTCAAGTCCTGGAACACGTCTCGGGACACTGCACCCAGAACGATTGTTTGGGTTGCAAACAACAGAGGGTGCCCAAAGTCACAACTGGACTTAGTAAAAGGAGCTTACACGGGGGAGGATTGAAGGCTGCTGCTGTCCTGTGCTGGGGGACTCCCCAACTCCGACGGCAGGATCCTGGGCGCCCGTCTTCCCATGCCAGTGGTGACTCTTCCTGTGGTCTGGTGAGCTTTGGTTACATTTTGTGTTCTTCTGTGAGTTCTTTTATACCTACTTAAGGCTGATTTGCTGTGATATTTGCTTACAGTAATAAAGTTTTAGTTTCCCCCTCCCCCCTCACTAGAGAGCTGTCTTGAAACACCTGCCTTCATCAGGTGGGCTGATGCCCTCAGCTCTCACTGTGGCCTTCTTTTCTCTACATGCGTTCTTGGGAGAAGAGGGGTCAGGATTAGGGCACAGGAGTTAATGAAGCCGACTGGCGTACATGGGAATCTAACGTACAGGATATTGGCCTTATAACTCCATGGCCAACCCATAAAGCAATTGGTGATGAGGCCGGGTGCATTGGCTCATGTCAGTAATCCCAGCACTTTGAGAGACCAATGCAGACAGATTGTTTGAGCCCAGGAGTTCGAGACCAGCCTGGGCAACATGGCAAAACCCGGTTTCTGCAAAAAATTAGCTGCCTGAGGTGATGCACATCTGTAGTCCCAGCTACCTGGAAGGCTGAGGTGGGAGGATCCTTGAGCCTGGAGGTCAGGGATGCAGTGAGCTGTGATGGTACCACTGCACTCCAGCCGGGGCAACCAAGTGAGACCTCTATCAAAAACAAAAAAACAAAAACACAGTAATGAGAAAGGGCTGGTGGGGATCTACTGAATTTCAGGCCACTACAGTGCCAGCTTTCAGTGTCCTTCAGTGCCTTCTCAAATTCAAGTCTGAGATTTATCTGGACACTGGGTAGAACTGTGTTTTACATGTGACTTAGTATTGGTAAAAGGCAATATTCTACAGAAAAAAAATCACTGGACAAAGAAAGAATTAAAGAGTTTCTTTTAGGTTAACATAAAAGAGACAGACCAAAATGAATTTCCATACCAAGGAAGTATTCTTTTTATCTACAAGGATTACCATAAGTAATGGGAACCATGGAACTTGAATACTTAATTTATTTTTGTTAACGAACAGAAAGACAAAGGGGGAGGAGAAGAAGGGGAAGGAGACGAGAGTAAGAAGAATAAGAGCAAAAAGAACAGGAACGAGAAGAAAAAGAATAAATGAAGCAACAGCAGCACTAGAAATGATGCCTCCAATGTACAGTAAAGTTATAATTTAAATGTAATTAGTAATATATGGTGATGTTATAAAGTGCATTCACAATTAGTATGTAATTATAAATGTAATTTACTAGATTATTAGGTATCTATGTTTAATTAGCAAATACTTAAATTATTATAGGCATATAATTACATGTATTAGTAACAGTTTTCCTGTATTTAAGGAATCAGTAAAAATGCAATTATACAGATATCCTTTCAGTGTACTATTAGAATATATAAGAATGAGTCAGTAAGCATGTTGAATATTTTCTCCTTCTCACCTGCTTTCCATTATTTGATTAAATGAAGTCACATAAGCAGAGCACTTTGCACAGTGCCAGCACATAGCATATGCTCATAAACATTGCCTGTTATTCTTGGAAATAATCAATCAGTATATATTTCCTGAATGGCTCACCTACTATGTACAGTTCAGACTTGGAGGACAAAAAAGCCAATTTCTAATCCACTAGGTTATTTACAATCTACTTCTTGCATTTAGGATTGATACCTTCATTCTCGCATTTTGTTTATACCTCTAGTGTAGATTTTTTTCTTTATTTTTTCTATTTTGTTGTATGTGTATTTCCTCTTCTTGACTCTAAATTCCTTGAGGTCAAGCCTGCAGCATCATTACCTGCGATTTGGACATAGAAATTGTGTTCTTTGAATGGAAAATTTTTATTTACTGAGTCAAACTCTGTAGGTGTCTTTTGATACATTTGGCTGTTTTCACACCAAATGTACAGTAACCTGGAAGAATATATTGACTAGATTACATGGTTTCCTCTGAAATTTATGTATAAACCAAGGATGCACAAGTACAAGATTTTCATTGATAAATTTTTTTATTTTTGGAGATGGAGTCTCACTCTGTTGAGTAGGCTGGAGTGTAGTGGTGCAATCTCCGCTCCCTGCAATCTCCGCTCCCTGCAACCTCCGCCTCCTGGGTTGAAGCGGTTCTCTTGCCTCAGCCTCCCAAGTAGCTGGGATTACAGACACCCACCACCATGCCCGGCTAATTTTTGGATTTTTAGTAGAGATGGGGTTTTGCCATGTTGGCCAGGTTGGTCTCAAACTCCTGACCTCAGGTGATCCACCTGCCTCAGCCTCCCAAAGTGCTGGGATTACAGGCATGAGCCACCACACTTGGCCAATTACATGTATTAAATTAGTAAGAGTTTTCCTGTGTTTATGGAATTAGTAAAAATGTAATTATACAGAGACATCTTTGTGATGTATCCCTTCTTTCTGAATATCTTCTCTCCCCCAACTAAATTTTAGCATCATATGGAGGAAATGATGTTTTTGGCCTCTTTGTATTTTCAGTCTGTAACACAGTCCCTGGGTGTAAGAGCATGTGATCAGCAGGGAAGTCGTCCTTAACGTCACCATTAACAACCTCTCGTCGTACTTACAGATGACATATCCCAGTTAGGACAGTATGTTCTTTGGTCACCCTATTAATAAATGACTGTGTTCTAGCTACTTGGGAGGCTGAGGCTGGAGGATCACTTGAGCCCAGAAATTCAAGGTTACAGCAAGCCATGATCCCGCCATGGAACTCCAGCCTGGACCACAGAAGACTCTGTCTCTAAAAAATAATAATACTAAATAAATAAATAAACAACTGTGGATAAGAATGATGGTAAAGAAGCATGCTTCATGCAGTGTTTTCTCTGGCTTTTTTTTTTTTCCTCCCTTCCTTTCTTGATGTTATAGCCAGATTTTGGATGTTTGTTTTTGGAAAAAAAAAAAAAAAAAACCACTCATTAGCCATTCTTTCCCATGGAAATATAGAATCGTAATTTTCATTTCAAATGCAGCAATATGCTAAGATGAAATAATCCTCTGCTGAAAAGTTGCATGCAAGATATTGCTCTTCTGTTTTTGGCTTAGCTGAGAGAGACAAGCGCAGAAGCTGGCTGGCACAGAGATGACGCAATGAAGTGGACTTGACGTTCTCCAAGCAGCATGAACTAACCCTTTGGGTCTGTGAGAGCAGCATAAAATCAGCAGGTGACTCAACGAGATTACAATTCAGCTCCTTGGTATCTTAGAACATCTTTATAATAAGCTACATAGGAAGAACGATCTTTTCAGATATTGATTACCACTGTTGTCCAGAAGATTAAAAAACCAAATTTTTATTTAATCCCCAAGCAGCCAATGAAGATGTGACCCACCAAAGCAATGTGATTTCAGGATTTAGATTCTTCTTTCAATTATTTTCAAAATAGCAGATATCACCTTGATTTGAATCTTGCACGGACATCATGGCCATAGGCAGAGTTTGTGAGAATTCTCATTTTTGCAGTGACATAGGACATCTCGTCTTCTGGGTGCAGAGCTCTGACCTTGAGTTTGGCACCTTTGAGCATGAGCACCTTTGGAAGAAACAGTTTCTCTCCTCTCACACAGAACACTTTTGTGACCAAACGTGGTGGAAGAGGGGTTCCCCCCACACCAAGCAGTTTTCCAATTCTCTGCACACATCAAATGGGTGTCCTGCAATTTAATTCTGTTCAGACACTTACTGGAGTTAGGAGGGATCCCACAGGTTAAGGGTTCAGTCCCACAAAACTCCCCAACTCCCCCACTTCAGATGCTAATCACAAGTCTCAAATCATGCGCCTCTGACCTACTGGCTATAAATTAAGAGTTTCCGTCATCCCTTCCTGGGTTTGATCACTTGCTAGAATGGCTCACAGAACTCAGGAAAACAGTTTACTAACTAGAACACCAGTTTATTGCAAAGGATGCAGATCAGGTACAGCCAGATGAAAAAGATACACAGGAGAGGGACAGGGAAAGGGATGCAGAGCTTCCACGCCCTCTCCAGCTGTGCCATGGTCCAGCTACTCCCTGTGTTTACCAACCCCCATAGTTCAGGGATTTTCATAGAGACTTCATCACATAGGCATGATTGGGGCTGAAAGTTCAAATCTTCTAATCAATCATGGCTTGTCTTTCTGGTGACCAGCCCTCATCCAGGAACCCACCAAGAGTCACTTAGGTAAAGCAAAACATGCTTCCATTACCTGGAACATTCCAAGGGATTAGGAGCTCTAAGTCATGAAACAGAGTCAAAGATCAAATACTAGAACAAAAGATTCTCCTAGCACCTCTATTGCTCAGGAACTTATAAGGGTTTTTGCAGCTCTGTGACAGAAACCAGGGGAACAAATATTAAAACATATATTTATTTTCTTTTTCCTTTCTTCCTTCCTTCCTTCCTTCCCTTTCTTTTTCTTTTTGAGACAGGGTCTTGCTGTGTTGCCCAGGCTGGAGTGCAGTGGTGTGATCATAGCTCACTGCAACCTAGAACTCCTGGGCTCAAGCAACCCTCCACCCCAGCCACTCGAGTCGCCGGGACTACAGCTGCATGCCACCATGCTCAGTTATTTTTTCTATTTTTCATAGAGACAGGGTTTTGCCATGTTGCCTAGCTGGTTTTACATTTCTTGTTATAAATCATAGTATCACAGCGCCCTTGATGAGACATGTAGTAAATTCTAAGTTGGAGGAGACAAAACCTATAGAACGGGAGTGTTCAAAAATGACACTTCTGGTTGGATCTCCCCTCCTGGAGGACATACAACTCTGGTACAAGTGATTTTTGCATTAGTGTTCAGTATGCTTAGGGACCTTTCGGAAGGCAAAAAGTTTCAGAGGTGAGTGGTGTGTTCAATTATGCCTGTATTGCAGGATAAATTTTAACACTTTGGTGGAACCTAAGTAATATCTTGTTGGTTTGGATGCTAAATCTTACCCCAAGTGCAGGCATACATATCAGCATATTTAAAAAATATATTTTAACATGTCATATATTTTAATCCACTTATGATTTCACTGAATCTTGATTCTGATTTCTATTTTTGGCCACCTTCTTCTGGAAAGTGTCTCATATGCCGCACAATTATCAGGCAGTTTCTACATTCTAAAGTGGTGTCCACGCCACATTCTTACACAAACTCTGTAGCTCCGTGTGGTGAACTTAGGTGTTCTGCTCATAAATTCAAAGAACAAAAACTGTTTCTTAATATTCAGGAAATGATCGTTTAATGGGTGTGGTTTACTCAACTTGTAACTATTTTTTCCATAATTTTCTTTAAACATTTGCACAGTTGAGTTGGCCATAGACAGAATGAGTAAAAGTTTAGCAAATAAATAAAAACAAGAGGCCAGGCATGGGTGGCTCATGCCTGCAATCTCATCACTTTAGGAGGCTGAGGCAGGATGATTGCTTGAGGCCAGGAGGTAAAGACCAGCCTGGCCAACATAGTGAGACCCTCATCTTGTCAAAATAAATAAATAATAAAAACAAGAAACTCCACAAGGCACAGTGGCTCATGCCTGTAATCTCAGCACTTTGGGAGACTGAGGTGGTTGAATCACCTGAGGTCAGGAGTTCAAGACCAACCTGGCCAACATGGTGAAACCCCATCTCTACTAAAAATACAAAAATTAGCCAGGTGGTCGTGGTGGGTGCCTGTAATCCCAGCTACTTGGGAGGCTGAGGCAGGAGAATCACTTGAACCCGGGAGGCGGAGGTTGCAGAGAGCTGAGATTGCGCCATTGCACTCCAGCCTGGGCAACAAGAGTGAAACTCCGTCTAAAAACAAAAACAACAAAACAAAAAACGAAACCCAAGAAATTCATGCTTTGATAGGTTTTCTGTTTGCTTTTTTATGTTTCTATTTATAGCTGTGATTTTATATAGCATCTGTTAAATAGAGGTATCCTTTTACCACTAAAAGGATAAAACCATTGTCTTGGTTTTGATGAGGGAACTGAATGCAAACGATGCAGCTGGAGCTGCTCCTTGGGAAGGTCTAGTCTGTATGGGATAAATTGGATCCCCACAGGAAGCAGGTAGGATCCCACAATCATCCAGAGATGCGTGATTAGCAGTAATTCTTCACCCTTTTGAGTCCTTACTCCACAGCCATACCACGGTAAACAAGCCATCAGTATTAATTTTTGGCCATGATATGCAACCACTAACCCCCAAGGAGGTAGTAGTCAATAGGCAGATGTGCCTAATATCTCTCTCACCTTGGACCCAATAGGCAGGGTAAATTGTGCCAGCACGACTCCAGGGGACACCATTCACTTCAGGGGCATCAGAAACGTATATGGAGGCCTGGCGTGGTGGCTCATGCTTGTAATCCCAGCACTTTGGGAGATCAGTGCAGGAGGATCTCTTGAGCCCAGGAGCTTGAGACCAGCCAGAGTGACATAGTGAGACCTCTTCTCTGTTTAAGAAAAAAAGGCAACAACAAAATAATTTATATGGAGATGATGACAATTTTCCAGCTTATGGCTTTAAAGTGTCCCAAGGAAGGGGGATCTCCTTTGTAATTTGTGCAAAGTCTCCTTTTATGCAAACAGTGGGGCTGTGGGGAAATGACCCTTGCGAGGAAAGAGGGTTACCTTTCTTGGTGTTTTTAGAGCGGTATTAGCTAACTAGTTCCCTTCATCTCTGGTCTGCTAACCTCGCATCATTCCAGGTGAACTTTGCTAAGACGGGCATCCTCAGCACTAGCACAATCAGGCCACCGCAGTACGCACACCCTTGTGAGCCCTAGCTACCATTCCCAGACCAAGAATCTTTCTTGGTCAGTCCAATAAAATCGTAATTTTGGCAATGGCTCTTACAATCTCCCATTCCTTATGTCCTCTTGGCAAAGCTTGTCTACCCCAGGGAAGCGAAAGAAATGGATTTTAGCTTTGTAATTCTTCATGCTTTAACACTGATGACGACAGGACTATATAAAACCCGAGTGCTATTATCAGCTCTGACCGAAAGAAAAACAAGTCCAAGAGGTGTGCCAGGGCAGGAATTCCCCATCCTAAAAAAAGATATGGATGTCTTCATTTTGCTGGTAAGAAGCCTTAGACTTGACTATGCACAGTCAGCTTGGCTGTGTAGTCGGAGTCTTGCTTGGGTGTGGTTTCAGGTTAGGCACCTAAAATATCTTTCCTCTTTTCTTTTTCCTCCCTCACTCCCTCCCTTCCTTCCTTTCCTTTCTTTCTTCTTTTTTTTTTCTTTTTCTTTTTTTTTTTTGAGACAGAGTCTTGCTCTATCACCCAGGCTGGAGTGCAGTGGTGTGATCTCGGCTCACGGCAACCTCCACCTTTCACAGTCAAGCTATTCTCCTGCCTCAGCCTCCCGAGTAGCTGGGATTACAGGTCCCCACCACCACGCCCAGATAATTTTTGTATTTTCAGTAAAGACAGGGTTTCACTATGTTGACCAGGCTGGTCAACTCTTGAATTTCAGTGATCCGCCCATCTTGGCCTCACAAAGTGCTGGGATTACAGGCGTGAGTCACCTCTCCCAGCCTCTCCTCTTAAGGGTAAGATTATGTAGCAGCCCATTCTGAGAGACAGGCCAGCAGACAGTTCTGTGCACACTATAATTCAAAGGGAGAAGTCCTCCACCCTCAAAAAATCCTGTGTATTTATACAACAAGATTGCTTTCTCCCTGGAGGCATTCTTCTTTTGAAATGCAGATGTTCCTGCTAGAAATCCTGGAGAGGCTCATGCCTGTGATCCCAGCACTTTGGGAAGCCAGAGCGGGAGGATCGCTTGAGCCCAGGAGTTCAAGGTTATAATGAACTCTGATTGCACCAGTCACACTCCAGCCTGGGTGACATCAGACACAAAATCAGCTGGCACCTTGATTTTGGACTTCCCCGGCCTCCACAACTGAGAAATAAATTTCTGTTGTTTAAGCAATCCAGACTATGGTGATTTGTTAAAGCAGCCTAAGACGGTATTTGCTATCAAGAAGTGGGGTGCTCCTGTGCCAATCCCTAAAAATGTGAAAGCGGCTTTGGAACTTTGAAGAAAGCAAAAGATGGAGGAGAGGTTCCAGAGAGGACAGATGCCGCCAAATGTCATTCTGTTTCCTGTGTCGGCCTAGGGCTTGGCCACATGGGCACACCAGCCTCTTCTGGGTAGACTAGCAGAGTGGCAAGATGCCGGTTACCAAAAGAATAATTTCTACACAAGTCTGTTTCTTTGGGTGTAGAAGTAGATGGGAGGTTTTAGGAGTTTTTCAGGTGCCTTTCTAAAATGACGTTTGTGCATTTGAAAAACCAAAACCATGAACGGAATCTGCTACATAATTTATGGGGCCCAGTGCAAAATGAAAATGTGAGCTATCTTGTTCAAACATTAAGAATTTCAGGTTATTGGTAACAGCTGAGCACTTTAGTGCTTCAAGCACAGGACCCTCGAGGGTGGGGTTTGAGACCGCGGGACTACGCAGGTTGTGCACCCATGAAACGGCCTGTCAGTAAGGCTTGTTCACTCTCTTCGGCCAGATTTTTCTTTTCTTTTCTTTTCTTCTCTTTTCTTTTCCCTTCTCTTCTTCCTTCTTTCTTTCTTTCTTTCTTTCTTTCTTTCTTTCTTCTTTCTCTCTTTCTTTCTCAGGGTCTTGATATGTTGCCAAGGCTGGAGTGCAGTGGTGTGATCTCAGCTCACTGCAACCTCAACCTCCTGTGTTCAAGCCATCTGCCCACCTCAGCCTCCCAAGCAGCTGGGACTACACCTGCGCACCACCAAACCAGGCTAATTTTTTCTATTTTTTGTAGAAACTGGGTTTTGCCACGTTGCCTAGACTGGTCTTGAACTCCTGAGCTCAAGGAATCCACCCGCCTTGGCCTCCCAAAGTGCTGGGATTACAGGCGTGAGCCACCACACCTGGCCATGGCCAGAGTTTTCTTATCTACCATAAATCGGTGGTTCCTAGGCTGTGGTCCCCCGGAGAGGACCATCAGCAACATCTGAGAGCTTGTAGAAATGCCAAACCTTGAGCCCCACACTGTGTTTTAACGAGCCCTCCAGGTGGTTGTCTCATGCTCAAGTTCTAGTGCCACTAACACAGGGAATGACTAGAATAACAGGTTTTGGAATAGAAGCAATCCTTGGGATCATGTGGGCTACCCACAGGAACATTTCCTTATTATAAGGAAATTAGGGCAGGGTGAGGCAGAGTGAGGTCTACAATTTATGTTTAGCTTCCTATTCCTTCACTGAATATACTGCACTAAATCACTAAATGATCTGTTTCACTAGTTAATTACTCATAGTCACCTTACGGGTAAAGATAGCTCATATCCCAATTTTAACGATGAGGAAATCAAAATGGCATAAGCGTTCAATGAGTCCACAAGTGGAGCTGGGGTTAAAACCCAGAGCTCCTAAATCCCCTGTCTGTGGCCCACTACACAGCCTTCAGGTAATATGATACAGCCAGCAGGTGGGCTAAGCCACTTTCCACTCTGCCACAGCATCAGAACCCAGCGGGGACCAGCACAGGCCTATCATCCCAGGAAACGTGCAGTTCAAAGTGCCTCCGTGTGGTACAATGACAAGGACTTAGGTGGTATTCTGTTGCTTTTGGGAAGTTAGTATTCATGGGATGCATTGCATGGACACGTGGATCTCAGCACCTCTCCCCCGCCCCGACCGCAAACTGACGTCTTGGAGTTTACTACTCTAAAACTAAGCGGGGCCAGCGTGAGGGTGGCATGTAGCCCAAACCCGCTGCACTCGTAGGTCCTTTGGGAGACCTGTAACCCACTATTCTGTATCCTCAGGTCTGCCCCTTGCATTCCTGTCATTAAGTCACTTTGAAAGCCTTGGCCCCGGCTTAACATTTTTTCCATTCTTAGGCCAAGGCTATTTGTAGTTTCTCCACCTGTCACCCTACGTGTTAGGCTGCAAAGGCTGAGTGCAGCTTCATTAATAACATAATATCAGCTCAAACTTATTTAAAACACCATGCTTTCTTTGAATGTTCCATTTTAGGGACCCTTTATGAGTCTTCACAGCTTTTTAGCGGTGAGATTTCACTTGGGTTGGGTAATCCATATTGAGTTAGATATTTAGTGAGTGAGTTCCTTTTCAGGCCTAATTATTGCTGTTTGTAAAGAAGGAATTTTTGATAACTTACTAATTTCATGATCTGCTCATGATTAAAGAAGTTTCTACATGGGTCCCAGCAATACGATGTTATAAATGGATTGTTACAGAAGAAATACCTATGGAAAAGAAATAGGAAAACATAGTGGGATACAAAACAAGAAGGTTGGCCAAGCACAGCGGCTCTTTGGGAGGCAGGTGGATCACCTGAGATTAGGAGTTCAAGACCAGCCTGACCATCATGGTGAAACCCCATCTCTACTAAAAATACAAAAAAATTAGCCGGGTGTGGTGGCACATCCCTGTAATCCTAGCTACTAGGGAGGCTGAGGTAGGAGAATCACTTGAACCTGGGAGGTAGAGGTCGCAGTGAGCAGAGATTGCAGCATTGCACTCCAGCCTGGGCAACAGAGCAAGACTCTGTCTCAAAAAAATAACAATTAAAATTAAAAAAAAAGAGGACTGCCTAATTTTCAGAGTGCAATTTATAGTGCAAAATGTCATAATATTGTGATCTTTTAATACAATAGTTAAATTGGGGAATTATGGAGAGTATTAGCCAAAAAAGAAAATGGAATGTATCATAGACCTAATGTAAAAACACAAAACTATACAACTCCTAGAAGATAACATGAGATAAAAGCTAGGTGACCTTGGGATTGGTATTTAGTTCCGAGATACAACACCAAAAGTGCAATCCAGGAAAGAAAAAAAATTTTGACCCCATTAAAATTTAAAACGTTTGTTCTTTGAAAGACACTGTTAAGAGAATGAAAAGATGAACATATAGAATTGAGAGAATATTTGTAAAACGTGTATCTCATAAAGGATTGGCATCCAAAATATACAAAGAATTCTTCAACAATAAAAAATCAACTCAATTAAAAAATGAGCAAAAGATCTGATCAGACATCTCAAGAAAGAAGATAATTGGTGGTAAATATGCCTCTGAAAAGACACTCATTATATGTCATTAAAGACTGAAAATTTTACAAATGAGATACCACTACCCAGTTACTAGAGTGGCTAAAATCCAGGGCACTGACAGCACCAAATGCAGGTGAGGATGTGGAGCAACGGGAACTCATGTTTATTGCGGTGGGAATGCAAAATGGTCCAGCCACTTTGGAAGACGGTTTGGCAGTTTTTAAACAGCTACACATCATTTTCCACATGATTCAGCAATAGTGCTCCTTGGTGTTTACTCAAAGGAGCTTAAAGCTTACATCCTTACAAAAACCTGTCTGTGAATGTTTATAATAACTTTATTCACAGTTGCCAAAACTTGGTCAATTAAGACATCGATTAATGAAGTAAGTGAATAGATAAACAAATTGTGATACATCTGGACAATGAAATACATTATTATTCAGCACAAAAAGGAATGAGTTATCAAGCGATGAAAAGACATGGAGGAAACCTGACTGTATATTACTAAGTGAAGGAAGCCAATCTGAAAAGTCTGCCTACTGTATAATTCTGATTATACAAGTTTCTAGAAAAGATAAAACTACGGAAACAGTAAAAAGATCCATGGTTGCCAGGGGGTTGTGGGAAGGGAGAAATGATAGGGAGAGCACTGGGAATTTACAGCATTGAAACTATTCAGTATGATACTATAATGGTGAATACATGTCATTATGCATTTTCCAATACCAGGTGGGCGCAGTGGCTCACGCTTGTAATCATGGCACTTTGGGAGGCCAAAGTGGGCGGATCACTTGAGGTCAGGAGTTCGAGACCAGCCTGGCTCACATGGTGAAACCCCATCTCTACTAAAAAAAAAAATGCCATAGGTGGCATGTACCTGTAATCCCACCTACTCAGGAGGCTGAGGCAGGAGAATTGTTTGAACCTGGGAGGTGGAGGTTGCAGTGAGCCAAGACTGTGTTATTGCACTCCAGCCTGGGCAACAGAGTAAGTCTCTGTCTCCAAAAAAATAAAAAACACAACATGAAGAGTGAGTCCTAATATGAATTATGGACTTAGTTAACAATAATATGTCAAGAATGGCTCATCAATTGTGATAAATGTCCTACTTGAGTAGGGGATGTTGATAATAGAGGAAGCTGTTGTGGGAGGGTGTAGGTGACAGTATGCATAGGAATTCTCTGTATTTTCTGTTCAATTTTTCTTTAACTCATGCTCAAAAATAAGCATGAAATTTAAAAATTATGTAAAATTATACTTTTTTTTGACACAGAGACTCACTCTGTCACTCAGACTGGAGTGCAATGGCACAATCTCAACTCACTGCAACCTCCACCTTCCAGTTTCAAGCGATTCTCCTGCCTCAGCCTCCTGAGTAGCTGGAATTACAGGCACATGCCACCACGCCCAGCTGTCTTTTTGTTTTTGTTTTTGTTTTGTATTTTTAGTAGAGATGGGGTTTCACCATGCCAGCCAGACTGATCTCAAACTCCTGACCTCACGTGGTCCACCAGCCTCAGCCTCCCAAAGTGCTGGATTATAGGTGTGAGCCACCACCCTCGGCCTAAAATTATACTTCCCAAATTTTTACATACAATATATTTATGTGTGTGCATTTCTTTAACTTCTCCAAAAATAACTATAGGATACAGATCATTACTTTGAGGGGGTCCGAGACCCTGCTATGATGCACATGAGGCCTATTGAGCCAGTCAGTGTTTGGTTAAGAACAAAATCCTGTAATGTGTGCAGAGTTTCCGTTTGGGAAAATGAAAACTTCAAGAGAAGGATAGTGGCAATGGTTATACAACAATGTGAACGTACTTAATGCCACAGAACTGTGCATCTAAAAATGGTTAAAATGATAAACTTCATGTTAGGTGCATTTTGTCACAATAATTAATAAAAAAAGAGCCTGGTACAGTGGCCCACACCTGCAAGCCAAGCACTTTGGGAGGCCGAGGCAGGAGGATCACTTGAGTCCAAAATTTCGAGACTAGCCCAGGTAACATGGCAAAACCTCGTCTCTACAAAAAATACAAACATGAGTTGGGCATGGTGGTACACACCTGTAGTCCCAGCTACTTGGGAGGCTGAGGTGGGAGGATTGCTTAAGCCTCGGAGGTTGAGGATGATCATGCCATTGCATTCCAGCCTGGCCAACAGAGCAAGACCACGTCTCGAAGAATGAGTAAGTAGAATGAATGAAATCCTGCAGAAATGCCAACTGCTAATCATCTAGTGCTACCACAGTGTTCATTTCAAATACAAGTAACGAAGCAAGGGGCTAGAGAAGAAACACTGGATTAATATTTCTGGGACATTCCCATCTGTAAACATGATCTCCAAGCTCTTAGATACAAAGCTTCTGTAATTCTGTGACTTAATTTCACAGAGATATTTGAAAAATGGGGAGGTTGGATGGCCCATGAAGCAAAAACGAAAGGAAAGGTTTCAGTTTCCTCTCTCATTTCAAATAGTCTCGGCTGTATTTCTACAGGGTCCTACCATCTGGAAAGAAGCTTCTAGGAAACCAGACGCAATTGTGAAGGGGTGAGTTTGCCTCTCCTGCCATTTGTGGTGTTTTCCATGCTTCCTGAGCAGGCAGAACTTCCCAGCTCCTCATACCTGCCCACCCTCTTCCTCTAGTACTCTCAGCAGATGCCCTTACCCTCCTCATGGCTCTACAAGCCATCAAACATGAAACTGTCTAGTCTCCTCGAGACCAAACTCCCAAGCCTCCTTGCACACAACTCCATCTTCACTCCTTCCTTAGTAAGCCCCTGGCCCCTTTTCGTGCTCTCTGATCACATTCCTTTCCTCCTTTACAGAGACCTTGATCCATATTTCCCATTTCCACCCCCCCAGCTCATTACTTCCCCCCCTCTTTTCTGGATTCTTTCCCCTCAACATTCAAATTTGTTCTAATATGCTGCAATTTTCTGTATCCCTCACTTTTTTCTTGCCTTTTTATAGATAAAGGAAGTATTTTTTTCTGCAATCCAATTTTTCCATAATTCTACTTTGAAAGCTATAAATTCTATTTCTATTCTTTTGGTAGTTAGCATGGGAATTTTAACATGAAATATAAGTATCAACTTCTAAAGGCATAGACATGTTTGTGCTCCTCCAGGACAGTGCAAGGGCCTTGAGACCACTCCAACACTGAGCCCCTGTTCCTGACTTATGCTATTATTGTCACGCGTTTTCTGATTGTTCGTTGATGTACAATAGATTTTTTTTCCTTTTTTTTAGAGACAAGGTCACATTCTGCCACCCAGGCGGGAGTGCAGTGGCATGATCATAGCCCACCCTTCTTGCGGAGGACTGCTTGAGCCCAGGAGTTCAAGACCAGCCTGTGCAACATAGTGAGACCCCAACTGTACAATAATTTCTTGTGTTGTTGGTACAGACAGGGTTTCACCATGTTGGTCAGGCTGGTCTCAAACTCCTGACCTCAAGTGATCTGCCCACCTCAGCCTCCCAAAGTTCTGGGATTACAGGCGTGAGCCACCATACCCGGCCTCCCCTGGCTATTTTTAAGATTTTTTTTTCTTTTGTCACAAATATTGAGAAATTTGATGTTGTTTTCTTTATGTTTCTTCTGCTTCAGCTTCACAGAATATATTGATGCTATGGGTCTTCATTATATTTGGGGGAAATTTCAGCCACTATTTCTTTAGATGTTTTTCTGTGCTCTCCTCTAACCCTTCTATCTCAGAGATTCCTGCTTGGTTTATTATGCTGTTCACTATTCCACCACTCACGGATGTTCTATTTTTGTTTTTTAATTCTCTTTTCTCTTTTTTTTAAATTTTTAATAATTAATCTTTCTAAGTATTCAAATTCACTAATCTTTCTGATGACTATTTAAAGCTAAACTCTCGGCTTGAGATTTTTAGAAATACGATTTTGGACTGCAAGTCCAAACAAATGTGAGGGCCAGCGGGTATTTATAAATTCTTAGAGGAGGATTTTTTTCCCTTTCACTTAGCATCATGATTTAAGATGCAGCCTTCTCCTTCCTTCCTTCCCTCCTGTCTTCCTTCCTTCCTTCCTTTGTTCCCTCCTTCCTTCCTTCTTTCCTTCCTTTCTTCTTTCCTCCCCCTCCATCTCTTTCTCTTTTCTTTTCTTTCCTTCCTTCTTTCTTTCCCTTTTTTTCTTTCTTTTTTCTTTCTTTCTTCTTTTCTTTCTTTCTTTCTTCTTTCTTTCTTTCCTTCATTTCTCTCTTTTTTGAGATAGCATCTCACTCTGTCACAGGCTGAAGTGCAGTGGCACAATCTCAGGTCACTGTAACCTCTTCCTCCTGGGTTCAAGCAATTCTCCTGCCTCAGCCTCCTGAGTAGCTGGGACTACAGGTGCCCACCACCATGCCCGGCTACTTTTTGTATTTTTAGTAGAGATGGGGTTTTACCATGTTGGCCAGGCTGGTCACGAACTCCTGACCTCAAGTGATCCTCCTGCCTCAGTCTCCCAAAGTGCTGACATGAGCCACCACGCCCCACCAATGGAGCCTTTTTCTTGATCCTCTGCCAGTCATTCTCATTCACCATTCATTGATTATATAGGTCTCTGGGGGAAGGATGCCCTAGCCTTTGTCTTCTGTGCTTTGCATCCTACCTTTGTTCTTTCTTTCTTTCTTTTTTTTTTTTTTTAACAAATGCTTTGAGATTGATATTGGCTTTTGGTGTTTATATTACTACTCATAGCTGCTACTTTCATTTAGTTTTTGCCTTTTGGGTGTTTCTTACTTTGTGGACTGCTCATCAAGGCATTTATGAAGATGTTTTAAAATATTTCAGTCTTCTTTTTTTTTTAATAATTGTTATTATTTTTTGAGATGGAGTTTTGCTGCCATTATCCAGGCTGGAGGGCAGTGGCACCATCTCAGCTCACTCCAACCTCTACCTCCTGGATTCAAGCAATTCTCCCTGCCTCAGTCTCTGGAGTAGCTGAGATTACAGGCGCCTGCCACCACGCCCAGCTAATTTTTGTACTTTTAGTAGAGACAGGGTTTCACCACATTGCCCAGGCTGGTCTCGAACTCCTGACCTTAGGTGATCTACCTGTCTTGGCCTCCCAAAGTGCTGGGATTACAGGAGTGAGCCACCGCGCCCGGCCGAGTCTTTTTATTTATTTACTTTATTGAAATTTTAAAAACTTTAGCTCCCATTTGAAAAGTTTTAACTTTGCTGAGATGACAGAATAAATGAGGTAGGATGGAAGAGGCCTTCCCGTTATCTCATAGACCTCACTATGCAGGCAATTACCTCTCTCTATAAACAAAATCCATCCTATCAACTTCTCAGAGGCATTTTGTTCTATTATCAGTAGAGTCACGACTATTCCCTTTCTTAAAATTTGCTTCCCTACGGTATTAAACATTTACAATGTTATTTTGCATACATTGTTTAATTTTTTTCTTAATAATACCCCTGGTGAAGTATGCAAGGCAAAAATTATTCACAGTTTACAGCCCGAGGAAGCTGAAGCTTGAAGAGTAATTTGTCCAGCATCACGCCGGTAATAAGTGATAATGCCAGTCCTTGAATATAAATTCTGAAGTCCTGCCGATGTGAGACGTGAGTTTGATCCTTATGGTAAATAGTTTGTTTATATATGCCTCCAATGTATATTTTTAAGCTTAAACACATTAACTGGTTAATCTAATTAAAGGTATTACCATCAGTACCACAGCACAGACTGTTTAAACACAGTGTTTCTCAGACTTTAATGTGCCTACAAGCCAGTGATGATCTTGTTAAAACGCAGGGTCTGATTTGTGAGGTCTCAAGGCTCCGCTGTGTAAAGCTCCCAGGTGAGGCTGCAGGTCTGCAGACAGAAGTGTTTGAAATATAAAGGATTTAGCAGATTTTTGCCAAAAAATAAGGACTTACGGTGCTAGGGGTTGTAAAGTGTGGTTTAAAATGTTTTGGACTAGGGATCAGATTATGTTGGCTCTAATCTCCGAAAATACTTGCAGATGCTAGAACTTGGAGTGATGTTAGCAGTTTTCTAAGCCAGGTTTTTCATTTTCTACATGTATAGTAATCAAGCTTGGCTAGGTGTGGTGGCTCATGCCTGTAATCCCAGCACTTGGGAGGCCGAGGTGGGTGGATTACCTGAGGTCAAGAATTTTAGACCTCAGTCTGGCCAACGTGGCAAAACCCCGTCTCTACTAAAAATACAAAAAATTAGCCAGGCATGGTGGCGGGCACCTATAATCCCAGCTACTCTGGAGGCTGAGGCAGAAGAATCGCTTCAACCTGGAAGGCGGAGGTAGTAATGAGCCAAGATCATGCCATTGCACTCCAGCCTGGACAACAAGAAAAAAACTCCATCAAAAAAAAAAAGGAGTCAAGCTCAGAGTGGTAAGGAAAACTTCCTGAGGTCACATAACTAGGAGAACTAGCACCTGGGTCAAGTGGCTCTGATATCAGTTCTTTTTCACGAAGCACATTGCCTCTCCAGAGAGCGGTGATGATTATAGCTGGGGCAGACTCCTTCATCTCTTAGCCTCAGTATCCTCGTCTGCAGAATGAGAGGGCTGTTTATGAACACCAAGATTCCCCCTCTTGCTAATACTCTCTAATAGTTAATCTCCCTTCTTTCTCATATTGGGGAAGAGTAGAGGGAGACAGAATGAGTCTCTCCGCTGCTATAGAAGTTCAGATCAAAGATAGTTAATCCAAGCACAAAGTAGTGTTCAAAATAAAATGTCAAGTACAAATGTACCCTGTCCATAGAAGAGGGTCCTCTGGTTCTCAGGCTCTATCAAGTGAGAAAATTGTATTGCCTTTTGCTATAACACTTGTGTTATTTTCAGGCAAGTTGCCTTAAGGAGTAAATTACAGGGGGAGACTTGGAGCTTGGCTTACTTTCTGTGACTAAGAGAGAAGAAAACGCATCGTCAAATCCCTTTATCATTGCCAAGTCTTGCAATAACCCTTCAGTGGCGGGCTTCCTCCGCTTCCTCCACCACCTGACTTTTTTTCTGTCTAGGTCTTCAGGGTCCTTATTGAAGCTCTGGAAAAGAAACACTCATAGTGTCACTGATCTTTGAAAGATGTGCTTGGAGATTTCTCTTGGATAGAGAAAATGAAAGTTTCTAACGATTTTATGATTTTTCAGAAAGCAAGTGTATTTGTATGAGTGTTCGGACAAAGATGATGAAAGCACATCACTCAATATCATGTACAAAATTAAGAAAAAGAAGACTAAAATGGAATGGCAACATGTCAGGCTTTCTGCCAAAATAAAACAAACTGGCTTTTTGGTACATTCGGTAGATCCATACATCCTGTTTACAATTTGAATAAAGAATGACTTTCTTCTTTCTAGAAATGGTATCTTGCTAGGTTGCCCAGGCTGGACTCAAACCTGGCAAAAATAACCATTTTAAATCTCCATTGACGAAGATTTGTCCTACCCAATAGGCTTTGCCCCAAGCATAGAACCTTATCTATATAACGTACCTGAGTAGCAGGTACATAGATTGCCTCAAAAGGCAATCTCGTCTATGGCAGGGCTGATGCTCTCCAAATCTCTCCTCCAACTAAATCACTCTCTGTGCCCCAGATCCACAAGTTGGACTTGACTATTGAACGTGTCCCCCGAACTGAATTCACCATCTTCCCCATGACTTCTGCATGCTCCTTTACCTGTTTCTTTCTCGTCTGAAGGAGCGGTACATCCACCCACTGGCCAAGTCAGGAACCTAAGAGGAGACCTAAACTCTTTTCTCTACCTTCCTCTGCCTCCATCAAATCAATTAATATCTTCTGGCTGGGTGTTGTGGCTCACTCCTGTAATTCCAACACTTTGGGAGGCCAAGGCAGGAGGATCGCTTGAGTTGAGTTGGGGACCAGACTGGGCAATATGGTGAAACCCCATTTGTACAAGAAGTAAAAAAATTAACCAAGTGTGGTGGTACACACCTGTGGTCCCAGCTGCTTGGTTTGCTGAGGTAGGAGGACAGCCTGAGCCCAGGAGTTGGAGCCTTCAGTGAGCTATGATTATGCTACTGCACTCTAGCCTGGTGACAGTGAGACTCCATCTCAAAATAATAATAATAATAATAAGAAGAATAATAATAAAATAAAAAATAAAGTAAAACATCCCCTTCTTTCACGTTCCAGATGTCTCTCATGCCCATTTCCTTGACTCTACCCCCGTTTTCATTGTTCCAGCTCCCTCCTATCCTCTGCCACTAGAATGATCTTTCTTTTTTTTTGAGACAGAGTCTTGCTCTGTCGCCAGGCGCCAGGCTGGAGTGCAGTGACGTAATCTCGGCTCACTGCAATCTCCGCCTCCTGGGTTCAAGCAATTCTCCTGCCTCAGCCTCCCGAGTAGCTGGGACTACAGGTGCACGCCACCACGCCCAGCAATTTTTTTTGAATTTTTTAGTAGAGACGGAGTTTCATCATGTTGGCCTGGATGGTCTCGATCTCTTGACCTCGTGATCCGCCAGCCTCGGCCTCCCAAAGTGCTGGGATTACAGGCATGAGCCACTGCGCCCGGCCTAGAATGATCTTTCTAACATGGTAGTCCAACTGTGTGTACCTGAGCGAATTCTCCAGCAGCTCCTCCTGACATACAGAGCCAACTATTATTGTGCAGTGTGGCATATAAGGCCCCTTCTCATGGTCTGCACTGGCTCACGTGCCCATGCGTCCAGTTTTATTTCCTGCCATGCCCCATGGTGCCACCTCACCTTAGACTTTCAGCCTCAGGGCTCTAAAGGGTCTCCATGCCTTTGCACACGTTGTTTTTTCTTTCTAAACACCAACCCCAGTTTACTTGCCTGGAAAACTCTTGCTTGTCCTTCATGTCTCAGCTCAAACTCCACTTCCCCAGCAAAGCCTGTCTTGTCTCATCAAGCCAGACATGATTCCGGTCTTCCTATACAACCTCACATTTGCACACACTCCCATTAAAGCTCTTAAATGATTGCACTAGAGCTCTTCATGTGTGTGATTTTCTCCTCTTTAGCCCGTGAGCTCCTTGAAGGTGAGAATATTCTACTTTCTTCTCAGTCTCACCAGCACCTACCATGGTGCTTGGTACTTAGAATAGACATAAAAAATGCTTACTGAATAGAGACATGAATGATATTGATATATAATATCACTCTTTCACTCCTTTTTGATCTGCCTTATCCAAATTGCTTGGCTGAGCCAGAACTGATTAGGAGAAAATTCTCAAAATTCCGCCTTTGTTACATGGGAATATTCCTAAATTTGAGTGGCCCAAGGAGGTGGGTCATTGAAAACAAAAGTTGAAACTATGACTGGGCACGGTAGCTCACGTCTGTAATCCCAGGACTTTGGGAGGTTGAGGCGGGCGGATCATGAGGTCAGGAGATTGAGACCATCCTGGCCAACATGGTGAAACCCCATCTCTACTAAAATACAAAAAACAAAAATTAGCCAGGCGTGGTGGTATGCGCCTGTAGTCCCAGCTATTTGGGAGGCTGAGGCAGGGGAATCCCTTGAACCCGGGAGGTGGAGGTTGTAGTGAGTCGAGATCACGCCACTGGCCTCCAGCCTGGCAAGAGATCGAGACTCTGTCTCAAAAAAAAAAAAAAAAAAAAAGAAAAGAAAAGAAACTACTTTCCCCCAAGCATGTGTTTGGAAAATTCTTTTGCCTTGTGTTTCCTTATGGTCTCTTGGAGAGAATCATTAGACTAAATACAAGAGTTGCATCAGAGGAGATTTCAATACCTTGGATCAGAATCAAGCAGCTAAAATGAGATAAACTGAGAATACTGCTTTGAGAAACAGTATTATAGCGACTAAGAAGTCTGAGATCAGATAGATCTATGTTTGAATCCTGACTACAGCAATTACTAGTTGTAGGCTTATTAATGCCACAGTGATTTTTTTTAATGGCCTACTATGTACCAGGCATAGTTCCAGATTCTGGGGACAGAGAGAGCTAACATTAGTGAAGCATTTAGCACACACTTGGCAAATATCATGCTCTCAACATGTGGTAGATATTATTATTAGTAAATCCACACCAGTCCAGACACCCAAAATTCAGATGGCGATGCTCCAAGAAACCACAAATATACCAGTGGCATTAAAGATGTTCTTGAGAAGTTATTCGAGCCTCCACCCGAGCTCCAGGCAAAATTCAAGTCTTTGTCCACCTCTCTCACTTCCTCATTCTCTTCCAGCACTGTGTCCTGGTCCTCATCATCTAACATCTTACATCCTACCCACTCAAGCCTTTCCATTTTTCCAAAGTCCAAATTACGTCTCCCTACTCAGAACCGAAACTCAAAGTCATCAAATCTATCTCAGACATCGCCTGAATCAAACAATTGGCACAAACGGATATCGGTGAATGGGCGAACTTAACCCTGTATGTCATCCAACCTCCCAGTCCCCACTGGAATGTGAGAGTGAGCTCCTGGGGCCATCTAAGCTTGAGTGGATCCTGAAGGGCATGTCTGGCAGGGAGAGGGCCACTTCCCTAGAGATTCAAGTTTGTCAAAATGGAAAGGAAGTAAAGTCAGATGGGAGATATTGCTAGAGAATGAGGGAATAACTGAGGTTGACATTAGGAGATAGAGTGAAAAACCAAGGAATGCGGGAATCAGGGACATGGGACTAGAATCTGAGTGGACTCAGCAAATGGGAGGAGACTTCTGGGAAGGCCTGAGGTTCTCAGGGCATTCAGGGTCACTGCTGCCCACGTGTTTCCTGGGCTGTGATGCACAGGTAACCTGCAGAATCATCTAAATCCTAAATGAAGAATTTAGCCTTCTAAATAGCTCTCCAGTTACTGGAATGTTTCCAGCACAATTTTTGTGCTGATAAACTTCTGATACTCCTTGCCATCTGAAATTTCAAGAGAACCTATCTCCTTCCCCCCTCTTTTCCCTCCTCAATGCCTCTTCGCCTCCATCTCTCCCAAGTACACGAAAAGGTTGATGGTAAACAGAGCTCAGGCCAGGTGCGGTGGCTCATGCCTGTAATCAGTTTGGGAGGCCAAGGCATGTGGATCACTTGAGGTCAGGAGTTCAAGGCCAGCCTGGCCAACAGGGTGAAACCCCGTCTCTACTAAAAATACAAAAACTTAGCCGGGTGTGGTGGCATGCACCTGTAATCCCAGCTACCTGGGAAGCTGGGGCAAAAGAATTCCTTGAACCCGGGAGGTGGAGGTTGCAGTGAGCCAAGATTGTGCCACTGCGCTCTAGCCTGGGCAGCACAGCGAGACTCTGTCTCTAAATAAATAAATAAAATTCAATCATCACTGAGACAATACTGCATTTAGGAATACGGATCTCCGTGCAGTGATATAGAAAGACATTCAGGATGCGGTGTTACATTAATAAAGGAAGTTACACCATAGTTCATATAGTTTAATCCTATTTAAGTTTTTTTAAAAAAATAATAGTTATGAGTGAATATGCATAGAAGAATTCTGAAAGGATCACAAGAATCTGTTAACATTGGTTGTTCGTATGGTTAGGAAAATGTTGTACATTTATAAGTGCACACTTATAAAAAACAAATGATCGAAATACCGCAAGCACTGTTGAACAGCTGCATGTGCATACCACCCACCTGTACTCTTTCACTTTTTAAAGGGGCCCTGCACTTCATGGCAGCTCAAGAAAACGGTAAACATCATTAACAGGAAAGAGAATGTGGGCTGCTGCAGGAATCGGTGTTGAAAATGCCAGGGATGTCTTGTTGTGTTAAGTCTGTTCTTAACAATCGTAACAATTATTGGATTGAATTTTATCTTTTGTTATTTTACCTACACTGCCTTCTGGCTCTGTGAAAAAGACCTAGGTGTCTTAACTGACAGCAAGTTCAATAGAAGCTTCTGTAGGCGGAATCAAATGCAAAGTTAAATTGCATTAATAGATGTGACGTTCGGTTGTTGATAACGTGGTGTTCTTTGAGCTGGCGAGAACACAGCTAGTAATAAAGGCTACCATTTATTATAAATGTAGCATGTACTCATTGTAAAAGAAAAACAAATAGTACAAAATTGTATGAAATAAACACACTTTATTTCCCCCATCTTTCCACGCCTACCTATTCCCCCACAGTTCTCTGATAGGAACGGTTTGGGATGTTTTCTTCCAGATACAAAGATTTCATAGACATAATAATTTTCTTACATCTTGCAATCATTCTTGCAATTTGCTTTTCGTTTCTAAATCACAAACATTAAAACTGAGAGATGTTTAATAATCAATCAGTCCTCTACAAGTGGACATTTGTCTGTATCTGTACAGTAGATTCAAAAAGCAGAATTTCTGGGTCAAAAGGTACAATTACAATTTTTGATAAGTAGTAACAAATCCTTTCCTTTGGAAATCACCTTTTAGAAACAGTATATATACATGCAGAAGTGTGTCCAGAAAAAAAAAAAATTAAGAAGGCAATATGACATGGCTGTTGAATGTTTAGGTTTTATAATAACCCACTTCATATTTGCACTGTTTGACCTTGGACATATATAACATCTCCACTCTCAAGTTTCCTGATTTGTTTGTTTCCTTGTTTTTGGAGACAGAGTTTCACATGTTACCAAGGCTGGAGGGCAGTGGCATCATCGTGGCCTCGACTTCACGGGCTCAAACAACCCTCCCACCTTGGCCCCTGAGTCAGTAGGACCACAGGTGCACGCCACTATGCCCCATTAATTTTAAAAAAATTCTTTTTGTAGTGATGGGGTCTCACTATTTGCCAAAGCTGCTCTCGAACTCCTGGCCTCCAGTCATTCTCTCACCTCAGCCTCTGAAAGTGCTAGGATTACAGGCGTGGGCCATAGCACCAGGCCTCCTCATTTGTAAAATGGGAATCTTAGTTCCTCCTTTCTAGGCAGCATTGCAGATTAATGAGATAATTTATGATGACCACAATGTTTACCACAAAAGATGTCATTATGGCGAAGAATCTGGAGAACAAGGCCCGTGAGATAATGCCAAAGAACTTTTGTGTACTGATGACTGTCTTAAAATGTTTGGATCAGATTAAACATCTTCTCTGGAGCTCCTGAAGAAAGGTGGAGCTACTAATGGGTAGAAGTTACATCACTTCTTCCAAAACTAAGATGAATTCAGGGGACCATAGATTGTTCGATTTGGTGAACTTTAAGAAAAAAGGATACAAAATTATGAATCCTAAACCTGATACTGAGTCTTGGAAGGGGCCAGGCAAGTGCGGGTCTCTAAAGTTTAAGCTTCAGTAAATCCACCTTCAGATGAGTCACTGTGAGAGAGTGAACTTCTGAGGACTGAAAAATTGCACTCAGAGTCACGGCAGCTATGCCAGAGATCTAGAAATGATACAAGTAAGCACGTTTTTCGTTTTTTGTGGGTTTTTTTTTTTTGTCTTTAATGGTGTTCTTTAGTTGATTCTTATACTGGGTGGGAGTTCAGATTAGAAACATTTACCAGCTCTTAAATGCCCCTGTCTCTTGAATCTGAAAGTTGTCGGTATACATCAAAATACCCCAAATCTATGTATCACGAAGAAGAAAGAATGGGTAATTGACAACATGAATTATTCTTCCTTAAATAATCAATAGTACCTAGAATTAAAGTCTCTTTTAGGAAGAAGAACTGCACTATGATAGAGTACAGTGGAGAACTGGAAAGAAGACTGAGAGGGTCTCAGGAAAGATGAGGGGGGCTTGAAGATTAATATCACGGAAGGAAGAAGGCAGTGGGGAAGCAGACAGGCAAGGTTTGAAAATCCCTGGCAGGGAGTGGGATTCTTATGCATGTCAAGGACACTTCAGAGATTCTGATTCTGATTCTTGGGTCCTGGAATTTTTCATTACCTTGAGGTGAAGAAATGGCTGGATGAGGGTTTGGGCAGTTGACCTGAAACAAAGACCCAAAGAGGAGCCTGGGGAAATGGAATCGTGACCTCGATCTGTGGCTCTGTCACTAACTAGTAGGTCTCAACTAAGTCCCATAATCCCTTAGCAGTGGTTAGCAACAGCCCCAGGGTCAAGTTCTAGGTTTTACCAACCATGAGTTGTATGAGCTTGGGCAAGTTACTTCATCTCTGTAAACCACATTTTCCTTATGTGTAACGGGGATGATTATACTTGTTTCAGACATAAAATTGCTGTGAGATTAATTAGCTAGCATTCAAAGCATTTCCAGAGTGCCTTGCAGAGAATCCAATAAATGTTACCTTTTTTGTTAGCTTTTTTAAAAAAAAAATTATGGGCACCTACCATGCACTTTTTAGGGGGCGGAGACCAAGTGTAATGAAAATTCAAACTGTACAAAGTAAGGTCCTTGCTTTCCAGGAGTGTATAATCTTCTAAGGGAAATAATATAATTATTTACAATTCAAGGCAGTATTTGTTAG
The DNA here is from genome assembly GCA_036589455.1 of Ateles fusciceps. Lineage (NCBI taxonomy): Eukaryota > Metazoa > Chordata > Mammalia > Primates > Atelidae > Ateles > Ateles fusciceps. The sequence continues at coordinate 6,971,292 of JAZHEH010002229.1, forward strand.
TTACACATAACCGGTATACAAAAGGTTTTCGTAAAACGGAGGTGAGGTGAAGTCACTTCTGGCCAAAATTATCAGGTGTTGTTTTAGAGGAGAAGGCATTTCAGATGGGCCTCCAAAGACAGGCAGAATCTTAAAAATTAAAATTTGTGACATATACTGAAAGAATCACGATCCAGTCCAAATTGTTAGGGCAACAGAGAACACGCAGTTCATTTTTAAACAGCTTTGTTGAGACATAGTTGGCATAAAATGAACTGTGCATATTTAAAATGTACAATTTGATACATATATATATCCCTGCAAAACCATCACTGCAATGAACATATCACCCATACGTTTTCTTATGCCACTTTGAAATCCTTCCTTCCCACCCCACACCCAGACCTTCCCAATTTCCAGGCAACCAACAATCTGTGTCCTGTCAGTGTAAATTTGCTTGCATTTTCTGGAATTTTATGTAAGCGTAATCAGAAGATATGAAATTTTGATGTGTGCCTTATTACACTCCTCATGATTTTGAGATAGTTCATTCCTTTTTATTGTTGAATAATATTCTATTCATGAATTTACAATCGTTTTTCCATTCTTCCATTGATGAAAATTCAGGCTGTTTCCAGTTTTGGGTTATTGCAAATAAAGCTGCTATAAACATTGGTGTCCAAATGTTGGTATGAACACACACTTTCTTTTCTCCTGGATACACACCTCAAGTGGAATGGCTAAATCACATAGCATACGTCTAAACTGTTTAAGAAACTGTCAAACTGTTTTCCTAAGTAGTTCTACCGTTTTATATTCCCACTGACAATGTATGGGAATTCCAGTTTCTCCATAACTTTCCCAACACTCTTTTAGTGTTTAGATATTTTTATTGGTGGGTAGTTGTAGCTCATTGTGGTTTTAATTTGCATTTTTCTAACGATGTTGACCATCTTTTCATATGCTTATTTTCCATTAGTGTATGCTATGATCTACTTTTTAAAGTCTTTTGCCAACCTTTTTATTGGATTGATTGTTTTCTTACGGTTGCATTTAGAGAGTTCTTCATGTATTTTGGATATAAGTCCATTGTTGGATATGCAATTTGCAAATATTTTTGTTTTTTTTTTACACATTACTGGGTTCAATTGCTAATATTTTGTTGTGGATTTTTGCATCTGTGTTAATGAGGAAAATTGGTCTGTAGGTTTTTTTTTTTTTTTGGCATTATCTTTGTCTGGTTTTGGTGCCAGTGTAATGCTAGGCTCCTGAAATGAGTTGGGAAGTGTTCCTTCTTTTTCGGTTATTTCTGTTTTCTGGAATAGATTGTGCAGGACTAGAGTTATTTCTTTAAATGTTTGGTAGATTTTGCCACTGAAGCAGTCAGTCTGAACCTGGAGATTTCTTAGTACAATTGAATTTTGTACATCTATCTTATATCCAACAGACAGCTTTGATAAACCAACTTATTAGTTCTAGTAGCTTTTCTGAAGTTTCTATCATATTTTCTACATAGATGATTATGTCTACAAATAAACACATTTTTACTTCTTTTTCATTCTGGCTATTTATTTGCCTTGCGTTTTTCTTTCCATTTCTTTTTCAATACCAGTACAATGTTGAATAGAAGTTGTGAGAGCAGACATATGGTTTTGTTCCCAGTTGTAGCGGAAAGCATTCGGATGTTCAACATTAAGAATAGTGTTGGTTGGAGGTTTTTTTTCATAGATACCCTTTATCAGGCTCCCTTCTGTTCTAGTTTGCTGAGAATTTTATCTGTAATGGATGTTTATTTTGTCAAATGCTTTTTTTGTATCTATTGAGATGATCATATGGTATTTCTTTTTTAGTCCACTAATATGATAAATTAAATTGATTGATTTTTGAATATTAAACCAATCCTGCATTTCTGGAACAAACCGATTTGACCATCATGAAACCATTTTCCTAAAATTTTGTTAAGAATTTTTGCAACTATTTTCATGAAAGATATTGGTTTGTAGTTTGTGTTGTTAAAGGAAGCTGTCCATTTCATCTAAGTTGTGAATTTATTGTCATACAGTATAGATATGAAAGTATAGTATAGATATAAATGAATAATATGAGACTATTAAAAATTAACGTATTAAGAATATTCTCAATATTAATATTCACATATATTCTTTTAATATCTATAGAAACTGCAGCAATGTCCCCCTCTTTCATTTCTGATGTATGTAATTTGTGTCTTTTTTCTTTTTTCAGTGTGACTTGAGACGTATCAATTTTATAGGTTTCATCAAAGAACCAGCTTTGGGCTTACTGGTTTTCTCTCCTGGGTTTATGAATTTCACTGATTTCTACTTTGATCTTTATTATGTCTTTTATTTTGCACACTTTGAGTTTACTTTGCCCTTTTTTTTCTAGTTTCTTAAGGTGGAAGCTGAGGTCATTGATATGATCCTTCTTTTCTAATATAGGCATTTAGTGCTATAAATGTCTTATAAGTCCTGCTTCAGTGATAACCTGCAAATTCTTTAATTTTCATTTGGTTAAAAATCACTTTCTAAAATTCCTTTAAATCTTTTCTTTGATCCATGGGTTAATGAAAAATGTGTTACTGAATTTCAAATATCCAGGGAATTGTCAGAGATCTTTCTGTTACTGACTACTAACTTAATTCCATTGTTATCTGAGAACACTCACTTTATGACTGAATTCTTTTAAATGTATTGAGAGTTGTTTTACAGCCCTGAAAATGATCTGTCTTGATTTTCATGCTGGTTTCCCATAACCTCCAAGTCCCATTGAGGTGACAGCAAAGGGCTTATAATGAAGCCTGCATACACAGTGAGTCTCATTACAGAAGAGGAACACTGAGCTTGGGTTTCAGGACTTTTATAGCAAGCAAAAGCAAGACTTTTTTGCTTGGGAGTAGGTATTACTACATTTGTCAAGGTTGTACATTGCAAACACAACCCTGAGACATGGGCGGGATAAAGAGCTGTCAGGGTCCTATCATTTCTGGCAGACCAGCAAGAATGTGCAGGCATATTTGGGACCTATGGTGCATTGTCCTTTCAGCAAGCTCGCTGAAGCTCTTTTCACTCTTTTGGATTATTTTTTCCATCTGTTTCATTTTGGATTGTTTCTCTTGCTATGCTTCCCAGGTTCACTAATCTTCTCTTCTCCAGTGTCTAATCGTCCTTAATACCATTCAGTGTATTCTTCTTCTCAGGCATTTTAGTTTTCATCTCTAGGACTTTTATTTGAGTCTTTAAAAACATATCCTTCATATCTGTATTTAAGTTTTTTGAACATATGGAATACAATCATAGAAACTGTTTTAATGTCCTTATCTGCTAATTTTAACATCTGTCAATCCTAAGTCAGTTTCAATTGATTTATATTCTATGGGTGTGTTTTTATATTTATATTATATTTAAATAAATATAATTTATATTATATTTAAATAAATATAATTTATATTATATTTAAATAAATATAATTTATATTATATTTAAATAAATATAATTTATATTATATTTAAATAAATATAATTTATATTTATATATATATTATATATTATATATATAATATATATTAAATTTATATTACTATGGGTGTGTTTTCCTTGTGTCTTGGTAGGCCTGGTAATCTTTTGCTTTTTATTTTGTTATTTTTTGAGACTGTTTCGCTGTATTACCCAGGCTAGAGTGCAGTGGCACGATCTCGGCTCACCACAGTCTCTGCATCCTGGATTCAAATGATTCTCCTGCCTCATCCTACCAAGTAGCTGGGATTACAGGCAACCACCACCATGCCAGGCTAATTTTTGTATTTTTAGTACATACGGGGTTTCCACCATGTTGTCCAGGGTGGTCTTGAACTCCTGACCTCAGGTGATCCACCCGCCTTGGCCCCCCGAAGTGCTGGGATTACAGGTGTGAGCTACCATGCCCTGCCATGGCTGGTAATCTTTTATTGGATGTCAGGTATTGTGATGTTTTACCTTGTTGGGTGCTGGAAAATATTTGTGAATGCCTATAAATATTCTTGAGCTTTGTTTTGTGATGTAGTTACTTGGAAATGATGTCAATCTTTTGGGTCTTGTTTTTATGACTTGCTAAAACAGCTTAGAGCAGTGCTCAATTTAGGACTAATTATTCTGCACTGCTGAGGCAAGACCTTCCCAGGTATTCTACTCAATGCTCTGTGAATGATCAGTTTTTCCAGTCCTGCTGGTGGGAGGCAGTGGCTGTTTCAGGGAGAATAATTCCAGTTCCCCTTACTCCACCTTGGCCAGAAGTGGAAGTCCTCTTACTAATTTCTTGACTTTGGCTGTTACTTCTTCAAGTACTTTTTTTTGTTCCTGTTCTCCCACTTCAGAGACTCCAGTTACTTGGATAATAGGCTGCTTGAAGGCTTCTCACAGCTCACAGATCCTCTGTTCTTTTTTTTTTTTTTTTTTGAGAGGGAGTCTCACTTTGTTGCCCAGGTTGGAGTGCAGTGGCATGATCTTGGTTCACTGCAACCTCCATTTCCTGGTTCAAGTGATTCTCCTGCTTCAGCCTACCGAGTAGTTGGGATTATAGGTGTCCACCACCACACCCAGCTAATTTTTGCATTTTTATTGGAGACGGGGTTTCACCATGTTGGCCAGGCTGGTCTTGGACTTCTGAACTCCTGACCTCAGGTGATCCTCCCTCCTTGGCCTCTCAAAGTGCTGGGATTACAGGCATGAGCTACCCCCCAACAACCAGCCTTGCTCATTTCTTAAGTCGGTTTTATCTCTGTGTGTTCGTATTGGATTTTTTTCTATTGCTATGCCTTCAAGTTCACTCATCTTTTCTTATGCTATGTCTACTCTATAGTCAAACACACTTAGTGTATTTTAAAATTTCAGATGTAGTTTTCATATCCAGATATTAAATTTTTTATATCTCCTGTATCTCTACTTGACATGTTCAATCTCTCCTCTAAATTCTTAAATAGATGGACTATCACAATTACTCTTTTAATGTTCCTTTCTACTAATTCTATCATCTGTGTCAATTCTAGGTCAGTTTTGATTGATAGACTGTTTTCATTGTGGATCATATGCACCTGCTTCTTTGCACAGCTGTGAAAAAATTGGTAATATTTCGCAGGTGGCAGAAATTGCAAATTTTACCTTTGGGTAAAATATGGGTGTTGAATGTTTTCATATTCCTATAGATATTTTTGAGCTTTGATCTGGGACATGGTTAAGTTAGTTAGTTGGAAACTATTATTTTCACGTCTTGCTTTTGAGGTTTTGCAGGCAGGACCAGCGTAACATTTAATCAAGAGCTAATTTCCCTCCAGGTCTGAGTACTCTGATGCTTTGTGGATTATAAGCTTTTTCACCCAGGCTGATGGAAACAGGAACTATTCCTGGCCCTTTATGAACTCAAGAATCATTCCTTCTATTCCTTTCAGGACCTTCTTTCCTTGGCCTCAGGTAGTTTCCTCCTATCATTCCCTGATCAGACTCCACGGACCGCAAATTTCCAGGATTCTGTCTCTTTGCAGCCCTATTTTCTCCTGTATTTGGCTTTGCAAATTCTAATGATTTGGTCTCTCTGAACTCTCAGTTTATGGAGATCAGTAAGCTGTGCCTGGGTACCCCTTTATTGCATTGCATCTTGAAAATTTTCTCCAGGCTGGGGGCAATTGTAGTACTCACATCATTTATTTTCTGCCTCTGAGGGTTCATTATCCCTCTTTGCCTGATGACTAATGTCTTTAAAACCATTATTTTATGTGTTTTTTCCCCCCAGACTTTAGTTGTTTCAGGCAGGATGGTAAATCTGGCACTGTTTTTTCCATCTCATCTAGAACTTTACATCCCCAGTTAATTTTTGAAAACTAAGCTTAACAATATAGTGCTTTTTGTAATTGTAGATCTAGTTTCTTTTCTTTCTTTTTTTCTTTTTCTTTCTTTCTTTTTTTTTTTTTTTTGAGGCGGAGTCTTGCTCTGTTGCCCAGGCTGGACTGCAATGGCGCGATCTCGGCTCACTGCAACCTCCACCTCCGGTGTTCAAGCAATTCTCCTGCCTCAGCCTCCAGAGTAGCTGGGATTACAGGTGCGCACCACCATGCCCTGCTAATTTTTGTATTTTTGTTTTTAGTAGAGACGGGATTTTACCATGTTGGCCAGACTGGTCTTGAACTCCTGATCTCAGGTGATCCACCCACTTTGGCCTCCCAAAGTGCTGTGATTATAGGCGTGAGCCACTGCTCCTGGCCCCAGTTTCTAATAGCTAAAATTTACTGATCAACTTGTTTCAAGAGTATGATTTTAATCCAAAATATAAACTTTAAATTTTAAATTTAAATACAAGTAAATTAGCTCAGTCACTATTTCCAGGGATACTACTTTGAACAAATGTTTGAGCACCACTATGCTCTAGACACACCTGCAGTTGACGGAGTCTACAACCGTGGACAAGACAACATCACTGCCTTTGTGGCATTTACATCCTAGTGAGAATGTTTTTTTTTTTTTTTTTTTTTTTTTTTTTTTGAGACAGAGTCTCACTCAGTCACCAGGCGCCAGGCTGGAGTGCAGTGGCGCGACCTTGGCTCACTGCAACCTCCGCTGCCCGGGTTCAAGCATTCTCCTGCCTCAGCCTCCCGAGTAGCTGGGACTACAGGCGCGCGCCACCACGCCCAGCTAATTTTTTTGTATTTTTAGTAGAGACGGGGTTTCACCATGTTGACCAGGACGGTCTCGATCTCTTGACCTCGTGATCCGCCCGCCTCGGCCTCCCAAAGTGCTGGGATTACAGGCGTGAGCCACCGCGCCCGGCTGAGAATGTTTTTAAAAATGTTGATGCAGGCCAGGCGCCGTGGCTCATGCCTGTAATCCCAGCACTTTGGGAGGCTGAGTTGTGGGGGATCACCTGAGGTCAGGAGTTCGAGACCAGCCTGACCAACATGGAGAAACCCTGTCTCTACTAAAAATACAAAATTAGCTGTGCGTGGTGATGCACGCCTGTAATCCCAGCCAGTAGGGAGGCTGAGGCAGGAGAATCACTTGGGTTGCAGTGAGCCATGATCGAGTCATTGTATTCCAGCCTGGGCAACAAGAGCGAAACACCGTCTCAAAAAAAAAAAAAAAGGAAAGAAACATTAATGCAATCTATTTGCTGATTGTTAGTCTTTCTGCATAAAGCCCCGAATGGTAACGGTAAGTGATGTAAAAATTCTAAGGAACAATGATAAATCCAGACAAACTCAACTTGAAACATGTCCACAAATTGTAGCCCTGAATCACAAAAAATTCTGTAGCATCTGTGGGCAACGTTTATTTAATTGAGATATGAACTGAATTGCAAGCAGGCATCCTATCAGCTCATCTGGTACCTAAGGCAACCTCTGGTTTACAGTAGTTACTTAATACATATTTGATTAAGAAATTTCAGCCTACTGGTCCCAAGGGTCCTCATTTTGCTTCCTGAGGCGGCATAACTCATAGGGAACAGATAGCCAGTCCCCGCAGGATGAAAAGGCGTTAAGTGCAACCCACAGGGCGACATGGAAATATAACACGAACCTGGCCGCTTGCCCTTCATTCTCAGCGCTCTTAAATTTATGACCGCCAGGTGAGAGCTGACATTTCCTCCCTTTGGTTTGGTTCCTGCCATTTTAATATGATCGATCCAAATCCTGTGCCTTGATTTCTCCAGGTGAGGGCGGGCAGGATAGGAAGAAGAGAAGATTCTGTAGTTTTTAAACTTTACTCCTTAGGGGCTGTATGTATGTATGTGTGTGAGAGAGGGGGAAGAGAAACATAAAGAGAGAGAGAGACACGGGAGAGAGACAGAGATGAGAGAGACAGAGATGAGAGAGATAGGAGAGAGAGTCAAGGGGCAGAGAGAGACAGATGAGAGAGAGAGAGATACGGGAAAGAGAGAGACAGAGAAGAGGAGACATAGAGAGACGGAGAGAGAGACACATAGAGAGAGAGACGGGAGAGAGAGAGGAGAGACCTGCAATGAATCTGTGGGAACGACTGGGAAACGCGAACATGCGAATGACATTTGGGAAACTTGTTGGTGTCGGGCGGTCAGGGACGCAGCCTCTCAGGTGTCCCACCCCCGGGCCCGCGATCACCCAGCGGGGGACCCGGACAGAGCCCGCGCCGCGAGCCTGGCGAGCGCAGAGGCAGCGCGTGGGTGGTAGGCGTGGTTGTGCGCGGGCCAGCCGCCCCCCCCCCGCGCGCTCCCGGAGGCCTCGGGGCGGCGGCTGCTGGGGGAACCGCGGAGGGGCCGGCGCCCAGTCCAGCCGCACGTGGTCGGGGCGGGGCGGAGGGGCCCGGGGGCGGGCCCGGGGGCGGGGCCGGGGCCGGGGCGCTGGGCGCGGCCACGTGACGGGGCGGCGCGGCTCTTAAGCGGCGCGGCAGCTGCTCGCAGCCCGAGCTGGTGCTTCGCCCGAGACCCAGCGCCCAGGCGAGCCGCCCCGAGAGCAGCCGCGCGAAGGTCACCCGGCGTCCGCGCCCGCCGCCGCCTCCTCCGTCGGTCCGTGTCCGGTTCCCCTCGTCCGTCCGAGCCCCGCGCGCCCCGCCGCAGCCCCGGCCACCTGAGCGCCATGAACCAGATAGAGCCCGGCGTGCAGTACAATTACGTGTACGACGAGGATGAGTACATGATCCAGGAGGAGGAGTGGGACCGCGACCTGCTGCTGGACCCGGCCTGGGAGAAGCAGCAGAGGAAGGTAAGCAGGGGCCCGCGGGCCGCGCGCGCGTGGTGGGGCCCGGTCCCCCCCGCGGGGCCGGGCGAGGGGGGCGCGGCGTGGAGGTGCTGCTGTGCTGTTCCGCGTCTTCGCAGCCCCGGGGGCCCTTAGGAAAGAGGACACGTCCGGGGACAGGCAGGACACTGAGCGTCGTGTGTGCGCGCGCGTGTGTTGGCAGCATCAGAGTCGCAGAGCGAGAAAAGCGCGTTCTCCGTGTGCTTCTGTTCCTCGCACCAACCTGCGCTAGGCCAGGATCTGAAGGGGTCTCTGGGCTGCCCTTGCCCCTTGAGTCTGTGACCTCGGCCACCGAGTTATACTCTCCTGGCCCGTTTGTGTCCATTTCCCCCCATCCTCTCTCTTTCCAATTGACAGAAGCAAATGAACATCGGCTTCATTGCAGTTTCCACCCGGCTGCCCTCAGAGTCATGGAAAGTCATGTATTCAATCTCTTGGATTCCTGAGAAAGGGATGTTTTATGAACTCTAGACATTTACCGATAGTCACAATTATTTCACACTCTATTTATAGTTTATTGAGGTAAGCACACAGGGACAAAGGAGTCAGCCAGCTTCTAAAAGCTCCCTCCCCATTTTGGTTGGCGCTCTCTGGGGGTCAGTGGAACCTTCCACTGTTTCAAGGTTTCCTTTTGATCCTCCTGGCTGTAATAAATAGGGAATGCTCACCAGGAGGCTTACTCCGCCTCTTACTTGACTAGGCAGGGAGCCTGGTTGGGTCAGGCATGACAATAGAGACCTGATAACCCAACCTTAGGATAACAGGGTTATGGCAAAAACCAAACGCTCTGTGCTTCCCCCGCCCCCCCATTTTTCTGGGCGTGGGGCGGGTTAGATTTCCCTTCTAAGGGCCTGCTTTAAGTGGATAACCTGTGGTGACCATAGTGTGTATGGGAATCTCTAGTAGTTCGCACTGTTGGTGATTGTGCGATAGTATTTGGTGAATAGGGGTATGATGGTGGAGAACACACATCCCAAGCTTCTCTCCCAGCAAACAGCATTAGCTGGAAGAAGAAATAATTATCAAGTAACCAAGCACTATTTTTATATCAGGATGTCTCTTGTCTACCCTCTCTCCAAAAATACCATTTCCTATTATTATTTTAAAGCTCTAACTTAGCTACATTTCAGTCTCTCCCCAAGTTTCTTAAGGTTTTTGCCATCCCTACCTTTCTTAGAAACAAGAAAATGGGAGTAATACATAGAAAAAACAAAATTTCAAGCCTTCTACCGTTTTTTAAAAGGACTGATTGTCCAGGAAGCACACGGCTTGAGGATTACTAATGTGTCATCTGGACCAGCTGATGCATCATCAATCTGCACAAAGTTAAAAAGTGACTTTAATTTTTAGCAGTGAGTGTTTATTTTTAAATAATTTTCCCAAATTTTGATTACTGCATTTTTCATGGATTAAAAAAGATAACTCCCGGGTCTTTGTTCCAAAAATCGCTTTCTTATAAGGAAGAGTAAAATAGCTAAGGAATTGGACAGGTAGTCTGCCCATCATTTTTGAAAGTGATAGTCAAATCACAGTGCTTTCTGTTGCTTTTTTAAAAAATACAGTATGATAGCAGGGTAGAGGTAATGTCAATTTCCAGAGGCCAGATTGACATGCCTTCCACCATATTTAATCTTTTAATATATTTGCAGTATTTTTGGATATATGGCTTTGTAATTCTTTTAGGTTTGGGATTCCTCTGTTGACTGTATTATTAGAATTAAATAATACTTGAAGTAAAGTTGATTATTTAAAAATGACATACTTCCTGGTCCCAGTCCAAAATAATGCTAAAAAGTTTAACATGAGAATTTTTTTTCTTAAGGTAGTTTGAATGTTGTACATGCTTGGGGGGTGAAACTTCATTAGGACAGATCTAGAAGAGTCTCTGTTTCTACTTTTGATATAGACTCTGCTCAAGTCAGTAAAATAATATTGAACTGTGAGCTCAGGGCAGCCAGAGGAGTGGCCTCTATTTATGTCCTATGAGACAAACTGCTGGAACCGGACAAGGGTAAAATGCCATTGTTTCTATTGTGGGCTACCTTCTCCACATTTGCCATTTCAGTGATATGCTGGGTATGAGATCTGTCAACAGATGCTGGTAGCACATGATGACGTCTGTGGCGTTATAATGGATGTGATACCTAATTATATCTACAGTTCAGAGAGTCTTATGGGCTATGGTAATCCTTGCTCTGTGGTGTGAAATGAAAGCCTTGCTGCAGAAGCACTTTATAAAAGTGTAGTGTGTTTTATAAGAGAAGGGAATCCAGAAGATAGTGGGTTTAGCATGAGTGTGAATAGGCGTTTCCATGTGTCTACCTTCTCTTTCACAAGAGTGTGTTAATAGGGTTAGGAATATTTATATTTTCTATAAAGAATATCATATTTTACTTCATACAACTCATGGTTAGAAGAAAAATGCCTGCAGTATGACAGGTATGAGATATTATCTGTGTACACACATGTATAACATATGAAATGTTTAGAGTCAGGCTTTTGCTCTGTTGCCCAGGCTGGAGTGCAGTGGCACAATAATAGCTCACTGCAGCCTCGACCTCCTGGGCTCAAGTGACCTCCATGAGGCCGAGGCATGCAGCACCACACATGGCTAATTTTTTTATTTTAAAAACTTGTTTGTAGAGCCAGGGTCTCACTGTGTTGCCCAGGCTGGTCTTGAACTGCTGGCCTTATGCCATTCTCCCACCTTGGCCTCCTAAAGTGCTGGTACTACGGGTATGAGCCACCATGCTCAGCCCCAGATTCAATATTTTTAAGACGCTGAAGTGCTGAGGCACACTCTTGGAGTTAGAATGTTTTACCATATAGAACACAGTTTAGGGATATCGATTTCCAAGTAAATTGGGACCTCCTCAGTGGACCGTTGAAACTTTTAGAGTGTTGGCGTCTAGAAGTAAGCTTCTCCTGGAATCAAGGAACACACTGAGCTAGTACCTCAACCAAAGCCTAATTGGGAGGTGACTTGTCAGAGCAGCAATGCTGAATATGTCCGCTATCTTCACAAGCTCAGGGTGCTGTCCTTCACCTGACTGGGAGGCTAGAGCAGACCTTTTAAGGAAATGAAATATGTTTCGATACATAAAGGGTCCTTATGTCCGTAATCGGTACATGGCTTGTTGATCGATACACTTTTCTAGGTGTTCCAGTTGTTTTTAGTGGTCCCTAAGGAAATTCAGATTCATCTGCCCTCTTCACAGTTGAGCTGGCTGGGTTCGCCTTGGGGCACGTCCTGCCAGTCTGGCATTTAGGCGAACGTGTTGCCATGTTGGGTCAGGCAGCATGGCAGGATGTGTGTGCAGAGGCAGCTGTCCACAGGGTCTGGATTGAATAGAGAGCCCGGGAGCCTTTGCGTGGCCCCTGCCCCTGTTCTGTGGGCAGCAGCTGCTGATTTAGACCACAAGGTGAAGGCTCTTCCTGCCTGGTGACACATACTCTTGCATGAATTTTTCCTGGTAGAAAAGGTACTAATTGTTTGTTCCAATGATTAACAAAAAGCTTGTGATATTTCTCAGATCCTTGAGACCCAGATGAGTCGAAGCTCTGCCTGGTACCCTCTGTTCGACTACAGTTGAATCACTAAATGTTTCAAGTCTCAATTTCTGCATCTAGAAAATGGAGATAAATACCTGCCTTTCTTAACTCACAGGGTTTTTTGTCTGGATCAAACAGTGAAACTGTTTTATGGTGAAGGGGTTTTATACATTGTAAAGTGATCTGTAAATGTTCAAATATTATTATCCTCGTGCCCCAAATACTTGTTAATCAGTACCGTGCTTAGACTTGTGAAGGATAATAGGGCATGAGATTTGGTCTTTGGTGACCTTGATGTACTTTGAAAATTGTGGGGAAATACACATAACAGAAAATTTACCATTTTAATCCTAAGTGTACAATTCAGTGGCGTTACGTCTATTCACATTTTTGTGCGGCCATCACCGCGATGTGTCTCCAGAACGTTTCCATTATCCCACATTGAGATTCTGTACCCATCAGACACTAGCTTCCCATCCCTCCTCCTCTGGTGTACTTTTTGTTTTTTTGAGTCAGTCTCACTCTGTTGCCCAGGCTGGAGTGCAATAGTGCAATCTCAACTCACCACAACCTACACCTCTTTGGTTCAAGCTATTCTCCTGCCTCAGCCTCCTGAGTAACTGGGACTACAGTTGTGCACCACCATGCCTGCCTAATTTTTGTATTTTTTTCGTAATTTTTCTGTATTTTTAGTAGGGATGGAGTTTCACTATGTTCGCTAGGCTGGTCTCGAACTCCTGTCCTCATGATCTGCCCACCTCTGCCTCCCAAAGTGCTGGGATTACAGATGTGAGCCACTGCGCCCGGCCCAACTTTTTTTTTTTTTTTTTTGAGATGGAGTCTCAGTCTATTGGCCAAGTTAGAGTCCAGTGGCATGATCTCAGCTCGCTGGAACCTCTGCCTCCTGGGTTCAAGTGATTCTCCTGCATCAGCCTCCCAGGTAGCTGGGATTACAAACATGTGTCACCACGCCCGGCTAATTTTTTGTATTTTTAGTAGAGACAGAGTTTCACCATGTTAGCCAGGATGGTCTCGATCTCCTGACCTTGTGATCCACCTGCCTCAGCCTCCCAAAGTGCTGGGATTACAGACATCAGCCACTGTGCGCGGCCTGGTGAACTTTTAAAGATAGAATTTACACAGTGGAATACTTGGAACATAAGAAATTGTTTGATAATAAGTGTAAGAATAAAAGTTAGCTGGATACAGTGGCTCATGCCTATAATCCCAGCACTTTAAGAGGCCAAGGTAGGAAGATTGCTTGAGCCCAGGAGTTTGAGGCCAGCCTGGGCAACACAGCAAGACCCTGTCTCTGCAAAAAATAAAAAATTTAGCCAAGTGTGGTGGTGTGCAGCTTTAAGTCTACCTAATTGGGAGGGTGAGGCCAGAGGATCACTTGAGCCCAGGAGTTTGAGGTTGCTGTGAACTGTGATCGTGTCACTGCACTCCAGCCTGGGCAACAGAGTGAGACCCCGTCTCAATAAATAAATAAATAATAAAAAGAATGAAAGTTATAGGAGGTAAAGTAAGGAAAATTACTGTGGGTGGAGAATAATGAGGAGAAAGCTTTTGGGAGCAGAACTTGAGCCTTAATTTGAGTAATAACTAAATATTGGCCGAGTGGAGAGAAGGAAACAGAGCATTCTTGGTTAGAGAAATAGTGTGAAAAACTTGTGAGATTTTCTTTGGCGGGTGGTGGTTGGGGGAAGGAATGGTAAGTTTAATACAACAAGCGTTTACCTTGGCACTATCAAAGCACCCTTGCATCCAATATTTCCTGGGCCCCCTTCACTCACCCTCTCATCAAGAGATAGGAGAAGTTCAAAGGTAAGAGTATGGAAGGAGAAAGTAGCCAAAGTGGCCAGACCAGGACTCAGGTCTCCTGAAGCCTGGCTTTGTATTGGATCTGTCTGTGGCTCATGGCGTGTTTGTGTACGCGTGATAAGCAGATAATACCTGACGCTAAAGATGCGTATTCAAACTTAGAAAGTTGGATCCATGCAGAAGGGCCAGGTTATAGAGGGCCTGGGGTGCTAAGGTGAGTGTGGACCTTATTCTCCAAGCCATGCAGAGCTCCGGAGGTTTTCTGAGCTGGGAAGAGCCATGCTTTCAGAACTAGTATTGTTGTGATAAATCTGAGCGGACAAGGGCCTGAGGCTGGGGGACCTAGGCAAAAGCCCGTTATGGGGCCATACAGATAAAGTGGTGAGGATCAGAAGAAGGGGGCTGTTAGAAGCAGTGGTGAGGAAGGCATCAATCTGAGAGTGATCAGGAGGGATTACGCAAAGTATTAAATAACCACATGTTGTTCCACAGTAGGCTGTGGTATAAATCCAATTAAGTAGATATGATCCTCCCCATTAGAGCTCCTGGACTTCAAAGTCAAGACAGTGGTATTGACAAGTAACAACCAAACTAATGAGGAGAGTCTCTATCCACTGGGATGCTGTGTCTGGATAAGAAGTTAAGTATTTACAGAATGTGTCATTATTCAGCGCAGGGAAAGGAGCCGCCGTGCTGCGGTGGCAAGTCTCGTGTCCACGTGGCTATTGCTGGGAGGGGAGAGGTGGAGTTGCAGATAGTCTTTGAGAGCCAGAGAAAGTTTTTAGCATGCAGAAGTGTCAAGGAAGAGGTTAAAGGCAGAGTCTTATGTGGGCACTAAGAAACCTCTGCACCCAGAGGGAGTGTAATAAATATACATGTGGTTTGCTACGGAGACTCACAGTTGCAGGAGGTCTGAGGCACAAAAACCGCCCTTTGCCTTTACATCCTATTTGGGACACTGTGATGTGTCCTGGGGTTGCCCTAGGCCTTCAGCCACATTCACCAGGTAAGAAACTTAAGCCCATCATAAGATTTTCCAGGAGCGTGGGAGGAGGAATGTAACTCTTAGCTGGGAAACTTAATTAACGCAGCCCCGGAAAACTGTCAGAGAGCACTGCAGTCGGTCGCTGCAGCTGGGAGACACCTACAGAAAAGGCGCAGTTCTGGAGTGGGTGAGGGTGCCACCATGATGAGCAGAGGAGTTCACACGGAATACGTTGGAGGACAGTCAGAATCCTACCGCCGTTTCCCTGGGAACAGCACTGTCTTCCAGAAAGAACAGAAAGCAAAGACTGGGGGAGAAGCTTGCAAACTGCTATGCTAGACAAATTTCAAAGGAAGGAAAACCTTAAGTGCAAGAATTTGGCTTTTCTGAAGAAGACTGAGGGAAATTTTTGGTACAAACATATCTGAACATATGCGTGCACACACACACATATACTCTACTCACATACCCACATATTTACACACACACACACACACACACCTCACTTCCCATCTCCACACTTTTCTGGATCGGTAACTAGGAGATGTTTTTACCTGCAACCCTAGTGAGGACCAAAATATAAATGGAACACAAGCGTTATCGTTCATTCTTCCATTCATTTGGCAAACATTGGTGTAGTCCTTCTAGGGACCAGCACAGTGAATTGATGACACCACCATGGCCCTTACGGCGCTTACAGCCTAGTTCAAGAGACAAGAGAAGTCTGTGAGAAGCAAGACACGGGGCACCCAATACAACCAGGCTGCTGTAAGGAAGGTGTTTTCAAAGCCAAAAGTGTTTCAGACTCTCCTGCTTGGTTGCCCTTCATGGTGAATGGAAATGTCTTTCTCCCACGCGCCCGAGCCAGAAACCTGGGTGTCACCCTTGCCGCCTCCTTCTCTCCCACACCATGGCCGTTGGGTCACCACCTCCCATGGAGTCCTCTGGACCCTGCCTTCCCCTCTCCCTATGTGCTCCAAGACCTTCAGACTTTCCGCCTTCCCTGTGGAGATGAGGATAGTGGCCTCCCTTTTTGTCACCCTTCCAAGGGTCATGTTTGTCCGTTGGCTTTTCTCCATGGTGCTGACAAGAATGATCTTAAGAAGACACGAGCCTGGTTGTGATATTTTCCTGCTTCAAGGGTCTCTATGTGTCTTCCTAGACTTCAGGAGAGAGTTCAAGCCTCTTACGGTGGTTTGTGAGGCCAGGCCTGAACTAGCCCCATCATCTGTTCCGTTCAGCACCCCAGCATCCCCCACTGCAGGTTTTTAAAGATCTCACGTCCCCCGATTGCCTCTCACTGGGTCTGACTCCGCCCTTCTCTGTTTCACAGACCCCTCCCTCCTCTGCCCATCTTAGGAGTACCTCCTTTTGCAGCTGCTTCTCTGAGAGCCTGCCTTCTAGAGTGGGGGTCACTTGGTACTCTCTGTCACCCCAACAAGGGCTGTGAGCAGCAGTTCTTCTCTAGAACTGCTGGGCTCACACAGAGTCCGCACTGACTTTTTTTTTTTTTTTTTTTTTTTTTGAGACAGAGTCTTGCTCTGTCACCCAGCTGGAGTGCAATGGCACGATTTAAACTCACTGCAACCTCTGCCTCCTGGGTTCAGACGATTCTCTGCTCAACCTCTCGAGTAGCTGGAATTACAGGCGCACGCCACCATGACTGGCTAATTTTTGTATTTTTCAGTAGAGACGGATTTTCACCAGGCTGATCTCGAATTCCTAACCTCAAGTGATCCACCTGGCTCGGCCTCCCAAAGTGCTGGGGTTACAGGCATGAGCCACTGAGCCCGGCCTTTTTTTTTTTTTTTTTTTTGAGACAAAGTCTTGGTCTGTTGCCCAGGCTGGAGTACAATGCCGCGATCTCAGCACACTATAACCTCTGCCTTCTGAGTTCAAGCGATTCTCCTTCTCAGCCTCCCGAGTAGCTGGGATTACAAGCATTCGCCACTAAGTGTGACTAATTTTTTTGCACTTTTAGTAGAGACAGGGTTTCACTACGTTGGCCTGCCTGGTCTCAAACTCCAGACCTCAAGTGATCCGTCTCACCAAGTGCTTCGATCTCACCAAGTGCTGGGATTACAGGCGTGAGCCACTGCACCCGACCTGCACTGACATTTATTGAATGAAGAAATTATGAATTATTTCTAAAAAAGTTTTAGTACAATTACTTTAAAGTTAAAAATCTTTCATTTTAACAATTGAAAGCTTTTTGACAGTTGTTATGACTTTTTGAGCTCTAAATGTGTTAACTCCCAACTCTTACTTGTTTAATGCTTTTTAAAAATGTTCTCTTGAACTATTTTCTCAAGTCTCCAAAAAGAGTTCCCTGGCTTGATTCTTGTTTTAAGTCTGAGCTGTCAAGGCCGAGCGTGGTGGCTCACACCTGTATTCCCAGCACTTTGGGAAGCTAAGGCCAGGCTGTCTCTTGAGGCTAGGAGTTTGAGACTGGCCTGGGCAACATAGAGAGACCCTGTCTGTACAAAAAAAAAAATTAAATTAGCCAGGTATAGTGGCGTGTGTTTGTGGTTTTAGCTACTTGGGAGGCTGCAGTGAGAGAATTGCTGAGCTCAGGAATTTGAGGGTGCAGTGAGGTATGATGCATGGCACCACTGCACTCCAGCTCTGTGTGACAGAGTAAGAAATAAGCTTCTCATTAAAAAATGATCAGGCCAGGGACAGTGCCTCATGCCTGTAATCTCAGCCCTTTGGGAGGCCAAGGCAGGCAGATCACATGAGGCCAGGAGTTTGAGACCAGCCTGGCCAACATGGCAAAACCCAGTCTCTACAAAAAATACAAAAAACAATTAGCCAGGCGTGGTGACGCTCTCCCGTAATTCCAGCTGCTTGGGAGGCTGAGGCATGAGAACTGCTTGAACCCAGGAAGTGGAGGCTGCAGTGAGCCAAGATCATGCCACTGTACCCCAGCCTGGGAGACAGAGTGACACTGTCTCAAAAAATAAAAAATAAATCGACAAAAAGTTTAGAGATAGACTCTGTCTGAAAAAAAAAGAACATAAGTAATTGGAATTTAGAGTTTTTAGAATTGAAAAAATAATTATACAAATTTATGTATATCATAATAAAATTTGTTACCATATTTATGACAAAAAGTTCTGGTAACTTGAATTTGATTTGAAATGAGTTTTTTTCCTCCAGATTGAAAACCTTTACCCACTTAATAAAGAAAATTCCAAGTTCATTTATGATTCAGAGAAGTATAAATGTAAACTTGTTTTTGTATAGAAAACATGGGGAACATTTTTTGGAAGATGCGGCGTGCTTCACAGTGGTGGAACTGGGAAGTAGAGAAGAGATTGCAAGTGATTCTGTGGTCCTGGGGAAGAATTGGCATAGGCAGTCTTCATACATGCCAATCCTAGACCAAGAAGTTGGCATAACTTTGATTTGTCTTATAATTGTTTTTGCTAGGGGGTAAATGTGTTGGTCATAGTCTTTAGAAATTACTATACTCTGAAAATAGATTATTAGTATGCATTACAACCTTTTTATAAAAAGCCATGCTATCTTAGAAAAGACCTACATTTCATTAGTGATTGTGAGAACCAAATGTACAAATAGGTGAATATGAAATTATTTTGGGGCCGGGCGCAGTGGCTCTTGCCTATAATCCCAGCACTTTGGGAGGCTGAGGCTGGCGGATCACCTGAGGTCAGGAGTTCGAGACCAGCCTGACCAACATGGTGAAACCCCGTCTTTACTAAAAATACAAAAATTAGATAGGTGTGGTGGTGCGCACCTAAAATCCCAGCAATTTGGGAGACTGAGGCAGGAGAACTGCTGGAACTGGAGTGAGTGAGCTGTACTCACAGCGGGAGCAGACTGAGATCGCGCCACTGCACTCCAGCTTGGGTGACGGAACAAGACTCTGTCTCAAAAATAAATAAATAAAAGATTGTTGTGGGGGAATGGCAGCAAGCAAGTATTTAATATGAAGCCATGATTGAGTTTTGCACAGGTAGTTGTAATTGAGTTGGAAAGACAATTCAAGAAATCCTATCTTCTAAAGTCATGTGGAGTCTTTAAGCTATTTTGTTATAGTCAGACAAGATGTGAAGATGGCAATTACTTTTTGAAGGTAGGTAATCTCGTTGCTGTTTGTGAGAATTCTAAGATAATTTATATATAAGATAGAGCCATATGAAATACTTGATGCTGACCGTTTTGACCTCCAAAAATTGCAGTCTTTTTATTTCAACTCAAACAACTTTACCACTGTTGTCCCACTATATCTGAGGCCCTTGACCAACACCACAAAATAGCCAGGCTGTAAAACTGAATTCGAATCATGTCTAGCCTTATCTCTAATGTCTTTGGTATTCATCTGTAAAAGTAAAGGGTTCTTGAGTTTTGTAGAAGTTAAAAATGTGGGATTTGAAGCCAGGCACAGCAACCTGGCAAAACCCCATCTCTACAGAAATACAAAAATCAGTCGGGGTGTGTTGGTGTGTGCCTGTAGCCCCAGCTCCTCAGGAGGCTGAGGTAGGAGGATGGCTCGAGCCAGGGAGGTTGAGGCTGCAATGAGCCATGATTACATCATTGTACTCCAGCCTGGGCACCAGAGCAAGACCCTGTCTTGAAAGAAAAAAATGGGGAATTTGGATTGAGGGCTTGATATGCAATGAATAAAAGGAGAAAAGTCAAGGCTGGAGATTGCGGTACAGAATTTATCTACATACAGCAGTGGCTGCAACTCTGAGGGTGTAAGTGGAAAAGGATCTACCTGGAAGGCACTAAAGTGAGCTAAGAATAGAGGCCTCCTAGAGGAAGCAGTGATGGGAACTGAACATGGAGGTCTTGCTTTTCTGGATGAAAACATCATGTGTTAGACAACTTGGAACCCCTTGAACTGTCAAGATGTCTTTGATTTTCTTTCTGGAGAAATCTCTCCTTGGTATTCTACTGGAACTTTGCCAGTCAGCCTGAATATGGCATTTAAGTTGGTTTAGTTACTGGAAAAGAACCACAGCTTTGGTGCTGTGGAATGCAATATCTTTTAGTTCATGAGATGAGTTATATTTTCAAAGGAAGCAAAATACTGTAAGAACTTATTTATGGTGGCGTGTTCAAGTCTGTGACATAAAATTCTTCTGCACTCAGAATGGCTAATGATAGGCTTTGCTAAGGAAGGCTTTATTGAACATTTGTAAGATGCCTGAAGTAAAAAAACCCATAATATAGATTTTAGCTCCAAGACAGGATTTTCTTTTTCAGTTTTACCATTTATAAAATTAAGGAAATGAATTATTGTTCTCATTTAGATGTTTTATTTTAAGGCTTTAAAACATATTATAGATGTTTTGAGTGTCAGAGAACAGTCGTGAAAATGGTAAAAGACATATAGAAAATTGTAATCCGCTTAGAGATTATGCATAGAGAGTAATATTTTTCTGTTTTGAAACAAACACTTTTTTGAGGGGGAGGCAGGTGTTCAGGTGATCAGATTAGAAAAATACAAACCATGTGTTTTGTGTTTTACAGACCGTAATATTTCTGTTATTGGAATTTTATGAAATGTGAGGTAGCTGATTATTTTATTGAATACTTTGGTCTTTCATGTTAGAATTTGGAGCAGAGGATGTTGTGATTTTTTTCAGTCTAACACCAAAACCAAAAAGTATTCCAATCAGACAGTAAAAATGGTATTTTAATATATGGATTTTTACCAGTGAATTTAAAAAATGGGAAATTTTCACATATTATTCCTAGTATCCCAAATGATCTGCTGAATAAGACAGAGAAGCAACTATTATTGAGAAATTCCAGGCACTGTTTTAACCTTATATATGATTTTACTTGATCTTCGCAGCCATCTTGAAAGGTGAATATTACCATCTGCATTTTTTTAGCTAGGCAAATTAAGTGAGTTGCTCAGCAGTGGTTGAGTGTGGAAAAGTGGTACCTGGCAAATACACACAGAATTTTGTCTAAATCGTGGAAATAGTTTTCGCTCATAATTGAAATTGTATAAATATGGAGATGCTAATTATTTTATTGCATATTTTTGGTCTGAAAATGGTAGAGCTGGATGTCAGATCCAGGCTGCTTAACTGTAAGGGTCTTGCCTTTTATCACTAAACTTTATCTATTTTTGTAGCTTTCTGCTTAGATTTGTAACCAACCCAGAGCAGAAGCCTGGGATTCAGTATTTCTGATTTTCCACTTGTAAACCTCCTGCCTTTATGGAAGGGCATGTGTGTGTGTGAAGTTTTTAATTTCTAAACTGGTACAACTGGGAATGTCTGATGACAGTGAGAAAACGGAATTTTGAGGCATGGTACATGTTGTCATTCAAAGATTTTCCCCAAGTCAGGTTTAGCAGTTGCATTGTGCAGCAGAAATACCCAAGTAGGAGGACAGGGGCCACAGGAGAAGTCAGCTAAACCTCTCAGAGTTTTAGAGGACATGCCATGAAGGACACATCTCTGAAGTGAATGCTGGTATGTCTGACTAGCTTCCAAAAGAAGCCAGAGTTCAGGATGCCTGAACTCTGAGTGAACTCCCTTTTGGAACTAGAAAATGAGACTTTTGGAGGCAAGAACATAGATTAGAGTTATCCTCCTATGGTGCTGTGTCTTTATCTACAGTGAAGGCCCTCTAAGATCAGAGCTCCACAGGGATTGAACCTAGCACATTTTGAAATGACAGTACTGAAAACTCACTTTACATTAAAAAAAAAATCCTGTTTATTATGGGAAATTTTAAACATACCCCAAAGCAGAGAGAATATAAGTGAATCTCTCTGTATCCAATAGGTCGAGGAAAAACCAAGCTTCATAAATAGGTGATGACTAAAAGGAAAATAAGTTTGAATGGTTAATAAAGACTTTACTCTGAAAGAAACTGGCACGAAGTAAAACTGCAAAGTAGGCTGATGAGTACCTGCTGGATGCTTTACCCTGCTTCACAGTCCTCTTTCCCAAGGCCTCCCACTTCCCACAGCCACCTCTGGCCACCTAGGCCTGCTCTGCAGACTGGAGTGCAGTGACACCATCTTGGCTCACTGCAACTTCCCCCCTCCCAGGTTCAAGCTATTCTCCTGCCTCAGTCTCCCGAGTAGCTGGGATTACAGGCATGCACTACCACACCCGGCTGATTTTCACTGATAGTTTTAAAGGTGACTCTTCTGAGACAATAACCCTGTTGTTTAATTCCAGTGAATTTCAGGCTCAATAGAAGATGGGGAGGCTTTATCCTGTGTATGTGGGGTGGCTAACCATACTGCCCAGATGTGAAGTCAGTACCGATAGGATATTCACTGTGTGTGAGGCATGTCCCTCTCCTCCTACTGTACCCTGATCTTATCAACTGACCCTCATCTCCATCAGGTTTATTGAGATGAGTCCTCTCTTAGCTCCACTGACCATTGCTGTTACTGCTTCGCGTGATAAGCCTGAATGTGAGACAGGAGGTGGGAACGATGTCTGAGGATGCTGAACTTGATCCTTCTGCATCTGTATTTCCTCCACCACCCCCGGAGGACACTGAAAAGTTTCTTTGGGAAAGGTTATTTTTAGGGGCCGTCTTGCCAAGACTGGCAAAGGTTATTTTTAGGGGTCATCTTGCCAAGACTGCTTCCGGGGAATTTATTTAGACACAGAGCAGGCCCCTGTCCTGTTAGATATGTGAATCTCCCACATATCTGGAAATGTTCTGGGTAGCCCCAGAAAAGTGCTGGGGGGAGGGCTTTCATTTTAACCCTAAAAGATGGGAGATGGTGTGAGGAGCAGCACAGTAGCCAGTGACCTTGGGCAAGTCACCCTCGTCTCCCAGGACCTCTGTTCCTTATGAAATGAACTGACGAAGGCGGTTGGAGTCATTTCAGAGGTAGGGTGACCCTACCTCCAGGTTTGTCCAGGACAATCCCAGTTTGTGGCTTTTGTCCCAGAGGAATTATAAATAGCACCTCCTTTGATTCTCAGAAGTGGCCCAGTTTAGACTACAAACTTTGGTCACCCTGTTCTGAGGACATACGCAGGCAACCTCATGGAAAGTTAAAATAATGTTGGCACCCAAGTGATTTTTTTTTCCCCAAGTAATTTATACATGGGGTAGTAATGGCTTTTCTCAAAGTACTGGCCTATTTCTGGAACTTTAAAAATATAAACATTGGTGAAGTAAGATTTTTAATTGTGTGTGTGTGTGTGTATATATATATATATATATACACATACACCAAGAATCTAGTTATTCTGAATCTTTTAATTCATAAATCTTTTAGAAGACCAAGCTTTGCAGAACACTGTGAGCGTGAGCCCTGTGAATGGAGGGCTGTGGGACCACCAACTGGGCTGAGTCCTCCTGTGGGCCAGGTTGCCCTCTGAAATGGGGGTCGCTGATACACTTGGTTTTTTTTTTTTTGAGACGGAGTCTGCTCAGGCTGGAGTGCAGTGGCGCAATCTCGGCTTGCTGTAACCTCCACCTCCTGGGTTCAAGTGATTCTCCTGCCTCAGCCTCCCAAGTAGCTGGACTCACAGGCACTCGCCACCACATCTGGCTAGTTTTTTGTATTTTTAGTAGAGACGGGGTTTTACCATGTTGGCCAGGCTGGTCTTGAACTCCTGACCTCAGGTGATCCGCCTGCCTCAGCCTCCCAAGTGCTGGGATTACAGGCGTGAGCCACTGTACCCGGCCAACTTTTGGTTTTGTATTATATGCTATGTATATGGTTTTATAAATATTGTATATACTTACACTTTAGAGAATTTGATATTAATATGGGCCAGGCATTAATGACACTTATTTTGGACATCTGCAAAACTAAGAGTTAAACCTTATTTAAAGATCGGGACCAGTTACTAAAGTCCTGTCTGTTGATTTGTTCTTCTGACAGTATGTCTTTTCTGAAAATTATAAGGATTTATTTCCATGTTTAGGCACTTGAAAATCTAGCAGTGAAATGGTGATAAGTGGATTTACTATGTGATAAATCATGTTTAATAGAACATTTTCCCTCATTTCTATGATGAGACACAGGTAGGGATGACACCATGAGAGTCCTTTAAGGACTTGGTCGGGAAGCAGGAAAAATCATGTCAGAAGTGTCTGGCGTGTGACGGTGAGTTCTATTGCTGTAACTGGTATCTGGGTAACTGGATATTAAAGGACTCTAAAGGATTTCTATTCTGCAGTCCTAGGACTTGGCCAGGGTGTATCTTTCCAGTAGGATTTCAAAATGTGATGTCAAAGTAGAGCTTTTAATGTGAAGCTTTAAAAAAGTCTTGAAGTAGCACTTCATTAAGCAATTAACTTCAGAACTCTAGGATTGCTGGATTGTAGCCAAGTTAAGTAGTGTTTTCCCCCCTCCATTGGGAATATAGAGGATTAATGAAGTAAAGCTGGCTGGCATCATTACCGACAACTAGGGAAGGGCAAAGAAAATAACTTACAAATCTCTGCCAACAAATGTTTATGCTCTCCTGAATTATTTTTAAAAGATATATATTTAAATAATTGCATAAGGAATGCATTTTTATTCTGGAATATTTAGGGAATATTACATTTTAAAATTAGAAATTTTTAAATGTTAAAAAAGTCACAACCTGGAGAAAACAAGTGTGTATATTTTGCCAAGTGCCTCCTAGCTCACTTTATGCTATAGTCTAGAAGCATGTATTTGTGTATTTTATACTATAATATGCCATGGTCTGAAATGGCTCCAGATGTAAAGACTTTATTACCCATTTTCCTGAGTACCAGGCAACAGGAGCCCTGGGGAAGAATGCTTGGTGGAGGAAATCCCAGCCTGGTTCCCTCCGGTGTGGAGCTGGCAGAACACTGGAAATGCCCAGCTTCTCTGTTTTTATTGCATATGTTAATCAGAGTTTTCCCCATATGTAGGGGAAAGCTATAGATGTACCTGGCTGTGGGCTGTTCCTTACTTAGAATTGTTCTCCGGTCTGGGACAGCAATGCAGAGAATATGGTGTATTACAGAGAGCTGTTTCATTCTAAATGAATGCTTGCATCTCTGTGTGTAGGCAGCCATTTATTTGGGTCCCTGAAAATAGTAGCAGTATGGTGAACTTAAATTAAAGAATATTTATTTTGCTGTCTGTGTAGTACAAGCTGCTTCCCCAGTTGCCGGATGGGTTGAGCGGGGGAGTCATCAGTGTGCTTTTCTTTAGGCTTGAATTCACCCTTGAGAAGAGAATGAGGAAAGTACGATAAAGACTGCTGCAGCCTAAAACTAGCGACAGTTGGGTCTGCCCTGTCACAGAGCCACATCTTGCACGTAATTACCCAGGCCCCAAGGGAACAAGTGATTTTGAGAAGCATAGCTCAGGATCAATCAGATGTAAGGCTGCTTGTTGGGAGCTTTAGTAGGGTTGCTTACCAGAAAGCCCTCAAAGGAATTCTCCACGTAGTTTGTGCCAGCCTGGGGGAGGCAGGTGTGACCCCGCACAGCATTCAGCTAGTGGCTAAGTCCGGCTCCTAGCTTAGGAAATCGTGAAGCTCAGATGACCAGGCACCAGTACTTTTCATACGTTCCTTTGGGGTTGCTACCTTTTTTTTTTTTTTTTTGCCTTTTAGAGCAAATATGACTTAGACTTTGATTCTAAAGATACTTTGATTTGGTTCGTTTAACATATGCTTCCAGTCCTAAAATAGTTTGGGAAGAATCTTCCTATTTCTAGTCTTAACTCTTGAATTTAACAGTTAAAAGGTGTGGTGGGGGGGGGGTTTCATCAGGATCATCTGCTAACCCTCATTTAGGAGAGAGAATGCTCTGTCTTTTTTTTAATAATAATTAAAATCTTGTTTCAAGAATTTTAGAACACCCCTTGGAATTAATGTAGAGCTGGACTGAACTGCAAACTAGCTTCGGGAATTGACAGCTCCGAAATGTTTGGTGACCTTGTTATGTTGCTTCCCTCTAATCTGAGGATTAAAGAGAAGTGGAGATAAGTAACTGCAGCTGAAAAGTCAGAATTAGGAGACTGAGTATTAAGGACTCCTGCAAATGGTAATAAAATGTTTGTAGGACTTTTTCTTAAGCAGGAAGGAAATTAACAGATGGAAATTCTTTAGCTTCTTGATAAATGTAAGATCTTTATGAAATAGGAAAAATGCTAAATAATTCAACCCAAATCCAGTATTATTTATGGTGATCAGGATAAGAAGGAACATGAGGACACATACGGAGTTTTAAATGTAGAATTTGACGTGGAAAGGAATGTGTAAGCTTCAACTTAAGACAGTCGTTAGTTTCAACGACAAAGGAAGCATGCTGTAATTTGAGATCAACATATGATGGACTTCAGTTCTGTGTATCATTCTTGTGTATTAATCACTCTGTGTCTTCACGGAAGTTGAGTGTGGAAAAAACTGGAACTGTTTTTTCTCTTCTCACACCACAACAGTCAACCCAGAAGACTTCTGTGACAAAATGTGTGTGGTCACCTCCCGCTTTCTGGCACCCTGTACACCAAGCAGGCAATCAGTTCACCAGCTGGGTGTACTTCAGTGTATTTGATTCTGACACTAGCTGTTTGGAGATAGCATCAGATCCCACAGGTTGAGGGCTCTGTCCCATGAGACTGAGACATCATCTCAAGTCCAGGCCTCTAGAACTAAAGACCAACCAACTTAAAGTTAGGGTTCTCACGCTTCTTTGGGTTTGATCAATTTGCTAGAGCAGCTCACAGAACTCAGGGAAACAGGTACTTATGTTTACTGGCTTATTATAAAGGATATTCAAAAGGACACTGATGAGGAGATGCATAGGGTGAGGTTTGGGGGGAAGGGGTGCAGAGCTTCCATGCCCTCCCCAGCAGGTCACCCTCTAGGAACCTCACGTGTTCACTTACCTGGAAGCTCTCCAACTCCATCCTCTTGGGCTTTTTAAGGAGACCTCATTGGATAGGCATAACTGAAACTTGGACAACCATGGGGAAATGTGACTGGACAAAAAGAATGTGATCTAATACTAACAGGCTGCATGGGAAAACCCAGCAAGGCCTGTCTGTTTAGACTCTTCTTGGCCTCTCTGTGCAGCCTTCCTTTCTCCCAGGTTTGTGGCAAGACTCCTTCTGAAATGAGGGTCTTATGACCTACAGTCAGATAAGGCAGGTCAGATCATTTCTCTACGGCCAGATGCAAGCTAGAAAGGCAAGGGAAAATTAGAGTCCCTCCAGGGGAGAAAAATGAGCAGGTGGAAGGAGGATAGAAGTTCCTTGAGGGAGATCCTGTCTTCCAAAGCCTGCTCTGGAGGCCTAAGCCACCCTGACATGAGTGCAGAAGACTGGATGCAGCAAGGGCTGTGAGCGTTACAAGCCAGGAGCAATGGACAAAAAGTGTGTGTGTGTGTGTGTAAATATATATATCTGTGTGTGTATACATATATATATCATATATATCACATAGATTCCAAATATCACATATATATACAGTATCACAGAAAGCAATACAATTTAGATCAGGAGAATGTATATTTTAGCTTATTGGAATGTTGGACCCTTCTTAGAAGAAAGACTCAAAAAGTATTAAAATACAATTCTCAAATAAAAGTAGAATCATGACTCCTGTACAACTATAAAGAAGAATATTTAAAGATGTTCTTTAACTCATTAATGAGAAAACTAGTGAGGCATTACAACCAGTCCAAAAGAGCATCCAGAGAATAGACACGTTTGTGGAGCAGGAATGAAATGGATGTGCGCGTTGAGGGGCTCTTTTTCTAAATGGGGGAAGAGGAGTGTCCCTCTACTTTGATTTATTTGAATGTCTGTAGGCAGAATTATTCTGCATTGCTATCAGTTGTCTGTGAACTATGGATTTGTAGAAGAGCCTAGAAGGGCTGCTTATGGAAAATCCACAAGTTTCCCATTGGAGCTCAGATTTTTCCCTGTGTAAAGTAGCCTTGTCAGGCATTTTACCTTTCCAAATTCCATAGTTTCCATCCTTCCTGGAAGTTATGGGGGTGATTCCATGTATGGGAGAGGTCATTCCTCAAACCAGTATTAGTCGGGGCTAGATTTGGCTCTGTTGAAAACCCTGAAAATAGTGTTTCCTGTTACACAGTCTCAGAGCTTAGTGGCTTTTTTTCTGTGTTTTGAACAGCCCATGGACTAAATGGAAATGAGTCTTGTGAGCCTGGCAGTTGAAGCCTGAAATTCGTGGTGCAGAATTCGATTAAAACCAGACCTGGATAAGACAGTCTTTTCAAGTGCTGGGAGAACCATCTTTAACCTCTCCACTTAAAGTGTCATCCATTAGCCTGATTCTATTTTTAGATACCCTCAGCTGTGAGGTTGCCTGTTATTTTTGCAAGGTATTTTCTTTTCTTTTTTTCTTGGCAAGATTATAGAATCTCTCTTAACATTTAAGGATTCCGTAGTTAAGTTTGACATGATAATAATAAATTTTTAAAACCTGGAACCTGAGCAGATACACATTTTTAGCTTCTCAGGTTTCTTTTTATTAAAAAAAAAAAAATGACTCTGTCCTCTTTGCTTGGTTACAGAAAGTCTGACAAATGAGATCTTCTTAATAAATAGTTATCGAATGCCACTGCGTTCTAGGCACTGGCCAGAGCACAAAACAAAGATCCCCGCTTCTCTGTGTGTCACTTTCCCCAGCATTTCTTAGAATGTTCAAGTGGTGGTGGTCATGGTGCCTTGGAAAATGCTTGAGTTGTTTGTGAGCTTTCCTGCCCTTTAATTTGAGATCGTTAGATATACAATGGCATTGAGTAGAAAGAGACTCTGCCCGCCTACAGGCAGAGTTTGTTTGGGTGAATCAACAGAACAAAAGGCTGCCTCTCTTTCTTTCTCTTACTTGTTTTTGGGTGTATATCAGTGTTTGTATCAGTGGCTATATCAGTGTACCTGGAACTCGAGCTATTACTTTACTCTTTACTTTTGATGGCAAAAACTGCTATTACTTTTGCACTAACCTAATAAAAGCAGCCTTTTGATACTGTTGAAGTTCCAATTTATCTATGACTGAGATCATCACAGTTTAAACTTGGAAGTATTGAAAATTTTAACAGGTACAAGCTCTGTGTGTGTGAATGCAGATGCACCAGCTGGGGGCTGGGTTTTCTGAGTGATGGCATAGGTGAATAAGGCAGGATTAGAGACTACCATTGCATTAGGTTTTTTGATTAATAATATGTATGCATACAGACACGTAACAGCCTGGGAAACCAGTTGTGGGTCTTTCTTGTGTAGTGAAAGCAGTGGGATTTGCCTTTTTACAAGAGTTAATTTTAAGACTCTTTGTGCCTAGTGTACTATAAACCAAGTCATGATTCCAATGTTACCCATTATTTTAATTGTCCCTTAATAATAAGTTTGTTTTAGTTGTATGGGCAGTATTTTTGCCCACTATTGGTAAAAACGGATGTTCTGAACACTTTTTTTCTTTGTTTATTTTTTTTTCCGGTTATTCCAAGTGAACCATTGAAGTGTTTGTTCTGAACTCTTTCTGCCCCGAGGAAATGAAGATATGCTAATGATACTCTTTGTTATTCAACAGGGGTATGAATACTTGTGATGAATCTGGAAAAGATGAAGAATTGACAGGGTTCTGAATTCTTAGATCTTATACCCCTTTTCTGTCTGCAGCAACATTCTGTGAATTGTGCTAAGCAACAGAATGTTTTTCCTCAGTTCTTGGAGGCGGAGTATCTCCTATGCTCAAGTAGGCTTAAATCGTGACTATAGGCTGTCTTTATTTTTCTGAGCAATCTCGCCCTACCTGAGTAAGATTTTGGAATGATTTAATTTTCTTTCAGTTTAAACACCACAGCACCGCTCAGGTTTCTTGGAATTGCCATCACTAATTGCTCTTCTTTTGCATTTCACTGGCACATAGAAGTATTTCCTAGTTTCTTACAATCCATCATACCTCACAGCAAACTAGTTGAGTTAGATTCATGGTGCATTTCTGAGAGGAGGGAACAAGCCACAGACAGATGAGCTGACTTGCCCACAGTAGGCACTAAACTGGTGTTCGCAAAGCCAGGGTTCGGATTTAAGGACTGTGTTTTTTAGGGATTGCTGAACTGAGCTGTTGTATACCATGTTATCTAACAGGACCTTGGAGACCAAGCAGAGATTCGCAGGCAGAGAATAAAAGGGCTGCTGTGGGGTTAGCTGCCTAGTTATGTAAGTTACGAGAACATTAAGGCCCCAGATGGACTTCCAGGAGATCCCGGTAATTGATGGTAGCACATGCAGAATCTTTGGATTAACACACTCATTTACATAGTCCTTACTTTGATTAACTTTTTAAAATTTCGTGTGGATAGTTGAAGGGTGTATCTGAATACCTGGCGACATTGAAGGTTTGGGAGGATGCTTTCAAAGCCATGATGATTCAGTTTTCGTTACACTGAATGGTTAGTCACCCCTGTGAGTGGCTGCTGGATGTACATCTTGATGTTAGTGAAGACTTAGTGTAGACTTTCCTGATTTTAGTGTAGGTGCCAACACTTTCTAAATGTTTTTCAACATGGTCGCATGTCTGAATATTTAAATGTAAGGTTGCTGCTGGTGATTCTGGGGCAGCCCAGTGGTTGGGATGTTCCTGCATCCTGTGCAGTTCATGTGATGTGTGTGCTTTTTGGGCCTTTCTGGCCGGGGCATCGAGCCACTCTGTAGTGATCCAGTATGTTCTGTTTCTGCCAGCCACGCAGATTGCCTGACTTTTTGCCGCCACAGAGGGTTAGCGCACCTAGTCTTTACCATGGCAGAGCCTCCTTTCTTAAGGGTAAAGCTGAAATTGCATTTACTTTGGAGAGTTGGCTTTGACCTTCCTCTTCCACTTTAGTCAGTGATTTTTAGAACATATGCAGCTTTCTAGAGCCCCCTTACTTTTCTATTATTTAAAAAGAACCAGGAAACTGATGAGAGGTAATCTTCGCAAACTGGGAATTTGTGAAGTGGAAAAGAACACTATTAAAGTGATTGCTGTAAATAGAAAAATGAATGGAGCATTTTTAGAAAAGCAGTTTAATAGAGCTGCGGTTTCCAGTGGTTTCCAGCAGTTTTACCTGGGAGGGTGTTCAGAACCATCGTGACACAGGTAGTGTTGGCCGGCCTCTTTCTTCTTGCAATAATCTTTTGAACTATTGCATAAAGCTGATCATGACAGTGACTGGCCCCATCCACTTTTTTTTTTTATAGCTGAGAAAGCATCAGGATGTGAAGGACAAATAATTTCATGGTGTCAGAGTTCTGAGCCATGACTGTGGGCTGGACCGGGCTCTGCCTGTCCTCCGTGCCCCGTCTCGGCGACCACTGCCACTGTAGCTGGGGCCTGGTTGTCCCAACCCACAGGGTGCAGGCCGTGATGAGTGTTGGGGAAGGCTTGGAATTGACCGAGCAGACCTCTTGATGTCTCGGCTCCCTAAGGAAAGTAAATGATACGCAACTTCAACATAGAACACCCACCAGCACCCCAGACCTTTTTCTACCTGAGAGACAATGCTGTCTTATAATTGGGAGGTTTAAAAGCTCCACGTTCTTCAGGCCTGCTCACCCCTGAGTTTTTTGCCGTGCCCAGATATCCCAGTCCTCAGCAGATTCTGGTTCATTTTGTTCAGGAAAGCCCCACGTCTGGGATGAGTTTCCATTTTAGGAAATGTGAGCTGAAATGATTATTTTATGTAATTATTGTTAAAGGAAAAACTGGTTAAAGAAGTATAAAGGAAATTTATAGATGTGTTGCCAAAATTTTTGTTTTGGAGAAAATGGAATGACAAAGATTGAGCAGATAGTTTTACAGAAGCCAGCCCAGGCTTAGAACTGTATTGCTAAAAGAATTAATAATTCACCGAAAAGTGAAGTGGACTGATATTTAGGAAACCATGTCAAACTCATGATTGATTTTTCAGGTCCTCATCTGTGTACCTAGGTAATAATCTCTTCTAGGTAAAATTGTTCTTATGCATAGTCAAAGAGGAATGATATAAATAATCATGTTTTTTTTTTTTTTTTTGAGACGGAGTCTTGCTCTGTCGCCCAGGCTGGAGTGCAATGGTGCGATCTTGGCTCACTGCAATCTCCACCTCCCAGGTTCAAGTGATTCTCCTGCCTCAGCCTCCCAAGTAGCTGGGATTACCGGTGCCCACCAATGCACCTAGCTAATTTTTGTATTTTTAGTAGAAACGGGGTTTCACCATGTTGGCCAGGATGGTTTCAAACTCCCGACATCAGGTTATCCAGCCACCTTGGCCTCCCAGTGCTGGGATTACAGGCGTGAGCCACCGCGCCTGGCAGTAACCACATTTTTAACTCATTTTGATTAAAAGACTTTTTCTGCCTCTACCCTAGGGAATGTAGGCTGATGTGACCGTAGCCTTCATTAACTTAAGAAATCAGATACAAATGCAGAGCAGTTGAATAACACTAGCTCATCTCAACAATTCAGTAAAGACATCCACATTTTCTTTTTGCCATTAAGCACATTGTGCTGATTGTCCTGTTGTATAATTTCACTTTGAGAAAGGCAATACTTCTGTAGTTCCCACGGATTAGGGATTTTGCTAGCAAGTCCTTCAAGAAAGATGCAATAGCGTCTTCCACCATTGAATGGGACTGACAATTGTAGCTAGCAAATGCTCCCGGAAAACTCCTTCAACTGATATTTCCTCAACCACCGTGTTTTGGAAGTTGAGGAACATCTTCTGGGTCTCCAGATGAGGGGCTCCCAACCCCCGGACCGTGGACTGGTACCAGTCCGTGATCTGTTAGGAACCGGGCCACACAGCATGAGGTGAGCAGCGGACCACCAAGTGAGCAGAAGCTTCATCTGTATTTACAGCTGCTCCCCATGGCCCGAGTTTCCACCTGAGCTCTGCCTCCTGTCCGATCAACGGTGGCATCAGTTGCTAATAGGAATGCAAACCCTATTGTGAACTGTGCATGCCAGGAATCTAGGTCGTGCACTCCTTGTAAGAATGGAATGCCTGGTGATCAGAGGTGGAACGGTTTCAGCCCCAAACCATCCCCCTTTCCTACCTCCCCTGTCCGTGGAAAAATTGTCTTCTGTGAAACTGGTCCCTGGTGCCAAAAAAGGTTGTGGACTGCTGTTCTGGATCGTGTTCAGGAATATAATGGAGGCAGAGAATGCTGATCGTTTGAGTATCCTTCAGTCCCGACACGTGAAAGCATCCGCACAACTCCAAGGCACAGGAACGTGTGCACAGGAGTGTTTCCATCTGCATCCAGGGAAGGCCTGTGTAGCCAGCAGAGAGCATCTGCACCCACAGGCTGTCCGCCCTGGCCAGTGACTCCCTGGCTGCAATTCTTTATGTTTAGGAAAGAGATCCTAATATTTGTTCCAGCTGTCTAGGAATATATAGCAAGGCTGTCTTCCACTGCATTTCCATCTTTAGAACACTGTTGGACACTGTTTTCCTTAGCTTTGTCTTAACTTCTGTGGTGGGTGGTAAGGACTAGAAACATGTCTTTTTATTTTTTATTTTTTTGAGACAGAGGCTCACTCCCTGTCACCCAGGCTAGAGTGCTGCGGCATGATCTTGGCTCACTGCAACCTCCACCTCCCAGGTTCAAGCGACTCTTGCTGCAGCCTCCTGTGTAGCTGGGATCACAGGCATGCGCCACCACTCCCAGCTAAGTTTTTGTATTTTTAGTAGAGACAGGGTTTCACCATGTTGGTCAGGCTGGTCTCAAACTCCTGGCCTCAAGTGATCCACCCGCCTTGGTCTCCCAAACTGCTGGGATTACAGGTGTGAGCCGCTGCACCCGGCCAGGACGAGAAACATCTGTCTTTTCTTTCTGGGGATAGACGGTTTTGTGGTTTGCCATCTCGGTCCTCTGTTTGTGGCTCTGAAACGTTTTGTGTGCCTATTTTGGGGATTCTAAAAGTGTTTATATTTATAGCTAGGTGCAGAGAAAGAGAATAAGCTGTTCTTCAGGAGAGAGGTAGAGGAGAGTTTGAGTTGGAAATGAGAGGAGGTTGGAGGATCCCACATGTGCAAGGGCAGCTTCTGGATTGAGCTCTAAGTTGGGGAGACTTTGGCCTCTTTCCTCCGCGGTCTGTGTCTGATTCAGTAAAGCACTATTTCCGTTAGGAAAGGACATATGCCTGGGTAATCTGTTTTAAAGCAAGGAGCCTGCCTCCAAAATCATGTGGACCCACTTTCATTCCCACTGGAGTTCTCCAAGTTTTCGTTTTCAAGAACCCTAAAGATGCATGTTGCAGTACAGACAACAAGAGAGCTCACAAAGAAGTCCTCAGGTCGAATATGCGGGGTTTTGTTGCTACTGTTGTTTTTATCTTCTCCATGATTAACAGACTTTTCAGAGAAACGGGTGATAGGAGGTGTGTAGGAACAGTCTCTGTAGGCAATGGAAATTAAAACAGGAATAAAAGTTAAACATTCTAATAAAGCTTAAAATTCCTTTTCAGAGGACACTGGCCTCTTTATAACCTGTTACCACAGTACAGAGTCCTTTTTCCACATTCAAGTTAGTCACCATCTTTGTCGACTCTTAGGAGTATTCATTACAGATAGGGAAACTTCATTAGGCTCAACTCAACTAAATAAATTGACCTTCTCTGGATTTGCACAAGTGGGTTATTACCGATGGTAAATTACCCTCATTGTATGTTTATCTATAAAAAGGTAGTATCAACTTGGAAGGCTGAGGTGTAGGAAGATTGCTCGAGCCCAAGAATTCAAAGCTGCGGGGAGCTATAATCGCACCACTGCACTCCAGCCTGGGTTACAGAGCACGATCTTCTTATCTCTTTACAAAAAAACAAAAACAGGTAGTTTCAAACAGACTTTCCGTGGTTTGAGGGATCACGAAGCTTGGGATTTCATGAGCAGCTTTTAGGGGTATATCCAGAAGTGCTTCAGATACTTGTATTATGAAGAGACTTAAATAACAGACGAGGTATGGTGACTTGTACCAGCAATATTTGCCCACTTTTAAGTAGAATTTAAATTTTAAAAACTCTATAAATGTTTGTATCATTATATGTTCTCTCCATCAATTGCTATATTTTTAACAACCTACAATTCTTCTGTGCCTTTCCCAAAAAATCAGGTACGTGATTAGTCTTAATATTACCAGTTTTAAAAACTCCTTTAAAGTAATTTTACTTGCTGAAGATGGGGCTTGGGTTGTATTTTACTGTAAGAACTTAATGATCTGGAAACAATCCAAATGTTCATCCATAGGGAGCTAGTTACATGAAGTATGGTGTATATTATACAGTGGAATACTATGCAGCCATAAAAACAAATAATTTTATACTGGTATGGAATGATCCCTAGGTTATATATATTGGGGTTTTTTGTTTGTTTGTTTGTTTGTTTCTTGAGATGGAGTTTCACTCTTGTTTCCCAGGCTGGAGTGCAATGGCATGATCTGGGCTCACTGCAACCTCCACTTCCCGGGTTCCAGTGATTCTCCTGCCTCAGCCTCCCAAGTAGCTGGAATTACAGGTGTGCGCCACCACATCCAGCTAGTTTTGCATTTTTAGTAGAGACGGGGTTTCACCATGTTGGTCAGGCTGGTCTTGCACTCCTGACCTCAGGTGATCCACCCACCTTGGCCTCCCAAAGGGCTGGGATTGCAGGCGTGAGCCACTGTGCCAAGCAAAGTATAGAACGACGTGTATCCTATGATTTGTGTTAAAGGGACCAAAAAAAAAAGATGTGTGTCTGTGTGTTTATGTATACACAGATACCACTGAAGGGATGTACAGGAGAATGATAGCTTCATTCCTCATGGGGCAGGACACTGAGTAGCCAGGGAACAAAGGTGAGAGGATGGCTTTTTTTAAAAAAACCCTTTTGTACCACTTGAATTTCGAACTTAAGGAAGTGTATTACTCATTGAAAAAGTAAATACGTAAAATTAATATTTTAAAAAATAAGTAATGAATTCTTATCATCTTATCTTTAATAAACAAAACTTAATTATCTATAGTGTTGTCCAGTAGCATTTTCTGTGATGATAGGAATGCTGTATATTTGCGACCCAATGCACCATCCAATTCTACTAGCCACATGTGGCTTTTGATCACTTGAAAGATGGGTTGTGCAACTGAGGAGCTCATTTTTAAATTTTATTTTAATTAGTCTAAGTTTAAGTGTAGCTAGGAGCTACCACATTGACTGGGTATAGATCTAAAGTATATGGCTTAAGACTGGGCATGGGACCTCACACCTGTAATCCCAGCATTTTGAGATACTGAGGCAGGCAGATCCCAGGAGGTCAGGAGTTCCAGAACAGCCTGGCCAACGTGGCAAAACCCCATCTCTACTAAAAATACAAAAATTAGCTAGGTATGGTAGCAGGCACCTGTAATCCCAGCTAGGGTGGCTGAGGGCAGGAGAATCACTTGAACGCAGGAGGCGGAGGTTGTAGTGAGCAGAGACTGCACCGCTGCACTCCAGCCTGGGCGATAAGCGAGATTCCGTCTCTAAATAAATAAGTAAATAAGTAAATAAATAAATAAAGTGTACCACTTAGAGTATATTTTCTGTTTAGACCTGACTAAAGCTTAGAAATAATTGTCAGTTTAGGTTCTCAGGGTAAAATTTATTACTGTAAATAAAAAACCTGCCGTTTTTTTTTTTTTTTTTTTTTGGTCTTTGAATTCAATGCTGTCACCTATTTCTTGGAAGGAGGGACTGTTAGTCAGATTTGAAAATCCTCTTTATTACCCAGGAAAATGACTTTTACGGACACTTTGTCTTTCCGTAGTCTGACTAGGGAGCAGCCTGTTTTTGGTAGGTTGACTTTTTCATCTGGAACACAAACCCTGTTTGTATGTCCCCTGCTTCCCAGTTTGATGTGCCAGGCACTTTGTTCTCAAGCCCAGCAGCTGCTGTGGGACGAGGGGACAGTTTGCATGCTTAGCCAGCAGCTGCCAGAAACATTTCTAATCTGGTTTTGGCAGGAAATAGGGCACAAGTGGAAGCCAAGTTAAAAGAAGCTTGAAAAATAAACAGAATGACTTTGGATGTCACCTAATATATGGTTCATTTTCAGCTGAAGATTTGCCCTAGTAATTTGTTAATATGACTGGACTGTGACCCCTTCCAAAGGCAGGGATGAATATAGTCGCCTTTGAAATCCAGGATCTAGTCCAGTGCTTGGAATATGCTTATAGGAGGTTATTGTTAATATTTTTCCAATGATTGACTACACTGCAAATTTGTTTGATTGATTTAATTAGTAGCTTAAAACTGTTGTTCACTCAAGATAAACTAGTTGTAGGTTATTCCTGGTTATGGGTCCCTCCTCTCTCTTTCTGCTACACAATACCACCCTCTCCTCAAAAGCAAGACATTTTGAACTTTTTTTTTTTTTTTTTTTTTTTTTTTTTTTGAGACAGAGTCTCACTCTGTCACCCAGGCTGGAGTGCAGTGGTGTGATCTTGGCTCACTGCAACCTCCGCCTCCTGGGTTTAAGCTATTTTCCTGCCTCAGCCTCCTGAGTAGCTGGGACTACAGGCATACGCCACCACACCTGGCTAATTTTCGTATTTTTAGTAGAGACGGGGTTTTGCCATGTTGGCCAGGCTGGTCCCAAACTCCTGACCTCAAGTGATCTGCCTGCCTTAGTCTCCCAGAGTGCTGGGGTTACGGGCATGAGCCACCACACCCAGCCTTTGAACATTCTTTAAACATTATTTATACTGGGCATGGCGGCTCTTGCCTGTAATCCCAGTACTTTGGGAGGCTGAGACAAGAGGATTGCTTGAGTCTAGGAGTTTGAGACTAATCTAAGAGTTCAAGACCAGTGTGGGCAACATAGCAAGACCACACCTCTAAAAAAAAAGTAGCTGGGTGTGGTGGTGCATGACTATAGTCCCAGCTACTTAGGAGGCTGAGGCAGAAGGATCAGTTGAGCCTGGGAGGTCAAGGCTGCAGTGAGCCGAGATCACACCACCACACTCTAGCCTGGGTGACAGAGCAAGACCCTGTCTCCAAAACAAAACAAAACACTATTATTTATTCATCTATCCTGCTGCAAGCAAGCATATTTTGCATATTTGTGAGCAGGAAATAAGCACATCTTAATTTAATCTATCTTTTCTATGAAGCAAAAGGTTTTCAGAAGGTGAAGATAAAGGTATAAATGTGATGTCTTTTTAAACTGAAGGTAAAAATTTTTCAGGTTGGAATATCCAATAAATGAGTTTTTGTCTCTAAAGTGGAAAATTTACTAAAATTGTTCTTTTGGGTTTCCCATTCTTCTTTCCGTCAAATTCTACATCCTCTAGAAGTCCAAGCGGCCCCAGCCTGGTAGATTCCCAAGAAGGTCTAAGGTGTCAAGTGTTGTCTGTGAGGAAGGGATCCGAAATCTGGTGGGGGGTTTTCTAAGCCGTGTTTGGTTTTCTTTGCAGACCTTCACTGCCTGGTGTAACTCCCACCTAAGGAAAGCTGGCACCCAGATTGAGAACATCGAAGAAGACTTCAGGAATGGCCTTAAGCTCATGCTGCTTTTGGAGGTCATCTCAGGTTGGTGTTACATACCCCAATCATATGCTTTTACATGTTATCAGTAGGTAAGTATCTATTTAAAGATGACTACATCAGAACTTCGCTTTGAACTTGGCGGGGCAAGAACATGGTAAGATTGCCAGGGAAAACCTTTCCAAAGAACCGTCTGCCTGGAGTTATTTTTCTGTTCTAAAAAAAGGAGTGAATTCTCTTTAAAATGGACTTATTAAAATAATGTTTATACCACCTACCTTGAAACAAAATAAGAGAAGAAAAAAAGAGTTCACATAACTCCCTCCGTGCTGCTCTCTTGACTCAGTTCAGCTAGAGTGTATTCCAGAAATCATCTCGTATCCAAAAATCTAGTGTACATGTTGGCGTAACTCTGCACATATGAGCTAAAATCCCAGTGGGGTTGCAATTTGTCCTGAATTTCAGTTGGCTGATTTAGACTGTGGACTAGAGAATGGGTCACTGTTGGAGAAGTGTGACTGGGAAGGAGTGTGGCAGAGCTGCCCTGATCCATATATCTTCATCATCAGGTGTCCAACGATTCCTGTCAGCCGGTCTGTGATTTTAACTAGGCCATCCTGACTTCCTCTAACAGTTAGCCAGCAACTCTGAATACTACAGGTTCTCTAACCAGCTTCTCTTTTTACTCATTTGTAAATTGGATCGTGGGCCAAACCAGACTCTCCCTGCAGATCTGAAAAGCATATGTCCTTCACAGTATGGCTCCCTGCTGGTCCATTTGATCCTGAAAGTGTTTTGGTTCATGTTCCCCTCTTTGCTGTGATTTAGAGAGACCAGGCACACATCAGAAATAGTCATGTAACCATTTCTTTTTAAGAAAAACTGGACTCTGAGTTTTGGCATCTTGATTCTGCATCAAGAGGTCACTGTCTCTACGTCTGCATTATTGTCTTTTCATCCAACAGGGGGAAAGGCTGCCCAAACCTGACCGAGGAAAAATGCGGTTCCACAAAATTGCTAATGTCAACAAAGCTTTGGATTACATAGCCAGCAAAGGGGTGAAGTTGGTGTCCATCGGGGCTGAAGGTGAGAGGTGTGATGGGGTGGTCCTGTCTGCCACACTGACCTCATAGTGCAGGTGTGCCCTGCAACTTGAATTCTTCCCTCCCTCCCTCCCTGTCATTTACTGTACCTGCCTTATATCAGGCTCTCTCCTAGGGTGCCGGGTGTACAGAGATGAGAACAAATAGTACCACGAGTGGGAGAGCAAGCTCTAGGTTCTTTGTAAAGCATAGAATTAAATATAATGCTGTCATCTTCAGAACACTTACAGGACTGAGAAAGAACTTACACATCCCAATGACTCTGAATAAGAACTAACTAATAGGAAGGAAGTGGCCTCTTTGTTCCCTGTGGGATATTGAGAATTGGGTGAGGTTAGCAGGAGCTGAGCTTACCACGCACATCTCCATATGCACAACCGAGTCCTGCTACTTTTCAGCTGTGGAATACTGTGAAGAAGGGTCAGAGTAAAGATGAGACTGTGTTCTCTTTATTTGATTATCTAAAACCTCAGCTCATGGCTGGGCACGATGGCTCATGCTTGTAATCCCAGCACTTTGGGAGGCCGAGGCAGGCAGATGACCTGAGGTCAGGAGTTTAAGACAAGCCTGGTGAGCATGGTGAAACCCCGTCTCTACTAAATTTACAAAAAATTAGCTGGGCGTGGTGGTACATGCCTATAATCCCTGTAGTCCCAGCTACTCAGGAGGCTGAGGCAGGAGAATCGCTTGAACCCGGGAGGCAGAGGTTGCAGTGAGTCAAGGTCGTGGTACTGTATCACTCCGACCTAGGCGACAGAGTGAGAGTCCATCTCAAAAACAAAAAAAACAACAAAAAAAGCTGTAGCTCATCTCATCTTAAAACTTTGGAAACTCCTGGGTGGTTTTCAGTGATAATACATATGCAAGATTTGTGCTTATTATTAACTTAGAATTCATTTAAACTAGAGACATTTGGTTATGAATACCATATTTATAACCAGACACACTGCGATGCTTATAAAAACATAAACCGGTCTTTCCATATGCACATTTTCCAATAGCTTTTAAGTCAAAATTTATATATAGGAAAAAGTTACCTACCAACTATGCTATCGTTATATTAATTTGTTGTTTTCTCACCTGCAGAAATTGTTGATGGCAACGTGAAAATGACCCTGGGTATGATCTGGACCATCATCCTTCGCTTTGCTATTCAGGATATTTCAGTTGAAGGTAAAAGACATGATTAAAAGTTTAATTGTATAATTTGTGAATTGAGCTTGTGAATTAAAATTTGAACAAGGTATTTTAAAGTCCCAACAGTCACTTACGTGATTGAATGAGAGACATGTAAGTTGGGTTCTTATAAATTTTATATGTGTACAGGAAAAGACTCTGGCGGCACTGTTTCATTCATGGGGGGTGGGATCGGTCTGCAAAAATGAGCACATGTTCAGAACAGAAGTCTCTTTTTAAAATGAGCATTTATTGAGCTTCTTGGTTGCTTATTATACTAGTAAATTTGCAGCTATGGCAGAGTTCTTCAGTCTTACAACTGAAACATGTTTTTCCCCCACGTATAAGAAAAGAATCTGTTGCAACCCAAGTTCATCTTATTTCCTTCACTTTCTTCCTCCCTGCTTCTCTCCCTCTCTTTTCTCTTCTTTTCTTCCTTTTAAACAAGATCTCTATTGTCACTGTACCTTTTGGCCCAACTACTGTTTCATCATTATCATAGAATCTTCATCTTGGCATTGCCGCTGAAGACAAAAATCTTTAGTCCTCTACAACCACTATACTCCCAAATATTTTGATGAATTCAGCACTGTTGAAAAGTGTCAAATTGGCATTCTTAAATTTAGAACTTTGCCTGTTTAGCCCTCAAAAGGGCTATCTGCATTGTCCAACCATTCGGCCTCCCTGACTTTGTAACCTCATAGGTAACCAGGTACCTGAGTGGTAAGGGGTGGAGACGTTATTTATAATTCTGCCCAGGCCAGAGTAGCCTCTGACTCTGGTCTTTTTAAGTGATTTTTCATCAGCCAATAAACATTAAGAAACAACACTTTGCCTACTTGTACCAGCTGACGTGAAGCCTGCTGTGTTTGCCTTATGGAGCTTCAGATTCACTTCAACGATTTCCTTCTGGCACCGGAGACCCATTTATGTCATCTAAAAATCAAACTAAAATCTAATGGCATTAAAACTTCAATGATTCAGGCTCAGGAATGACAGCCAGCTTGAATGAATAAATAATCTGACTTTGAAAACTTTTGCACAGTATAGTTCTGTTACAGTACCTTCCTTTATACTAATAAAAAATCAGATGCTTCCTAAAATTCCTGCTTTATTAAATACTTGTAGGTTGTAATAATTGTATCAGTTTTTATATACTTCTAAATTTAAATATTTAAACTGTCGAACCCACTTTAAATCAATACTGTTTTTAGAAATCTTGCCCACACTCTTGCTGGTCTAGCAAATCCTTTTTCCACAAATATTACAGAGGTGAAATGGACCTTAAGTTGTTTCTGATTGGTTACACATTTTAAATTAGTGATAATATGAATTTAAAACTTAAATATATTTCAAGTGTAGTTATGAATGGTATTATTCATTAGAGTTTTCCCCAAAATTATTATTAACATGCCCAAAGCAAGATAGCTAAATCACAGTATTTTGTAAAATTTTGCCATAAAAGTCTATGTTAATCTGCTCTTCACAAGACTGAGAAATTAAACATTAAAAACCTGTAATTTTATTAGCAAAGTACCTAAATCTCTTCAAGCAGGTGGTTCTGCAGTGTCCTGCACAGTAGATAGTGTTAGTTTGCTGACTTACATTTTTGTTTGCTTTCGTTTCATGGAGCAATTTTTTAATAACCTCATTGAATTTCTGTGAGTCTACAGAAAGATCATCTTTATCTGTTTTAATGATGTGTAGTATGTAGAAAAAGTCATTGCTATTAGAAAAAAATTCTTTGAGGAGTGAGTTTCCTTCAACAAAATGAAGAGCCTCTTCCAAGAAAGAAAATGAGAGATTAATATATCTGTTGGTGAAGGCAGTCCAGATGTAAGTAGAGGATGGGGCTCCTTGGGGTGTCATACAGTTTTTCATGATGGAATGACAGATGTCACTGCCAATCTGTAACATGCTTTTTACACCCATGATTAGGGTTTTACATATGGACCTGTCTGTGCCAAATGCCCGTACTTCCACTTTCCCATACACGTTTTGGGAGTAGGTTTTCCAGTAATGTACATAATTTGCACAAGCTTGTTAACCTTTTGCTGCAATCCTAAACATGGATTTGGGGTTGGAGGAGGGTCAGCTTTGACTGTAGAAACCAATTAAATAAGGAAAAAGCCTTGCTCGACATTCATGGCCCCAGAGTGTTCACACATATTCAGACAGAAATTAAGTGAAACTCTGTGGCTTGTAAATCTACACTTCAGTAGCAATATTAAGATTTTGTAGATACACTATACCTTTGTTTACTTTTCTAACCTGGTAAATTTCATTTAAACTTTATTAAATACATCCCATTATTTCGTCCTGATGTACTTTTTCTTGTTAATTACGTTGGTTGGGACTGCAAAGACGCAGAACAACTGGATGTGGAGTTCCTGATTTCAGCATCCATATCAATTTGCATTATAATGAAGTCTTAACAGTTTCAGTTCGCTACACTGAAGGCGCAGAGCTGGTGGAAAAAAGAAAAAAGAATAGTTTCAGTTTATTTTCGGCACTTGCTAGTTTAGAGACATGAACAGGAGTCATTCAAGTTATAGCACATGGAACTTTAGGGGTGTGTGTATTTTATCTAGGTTAGGGGTCCAAGAAAGTATGAACTGAGGACAGTTTAGATAAATAATTACAGAATAGTTATTTTGATATGAAAAAATCAGCTTCCACCCCTTCCTAAGATGGAAGGTCCCATGTTAGTTACGAGTCCACGTGCTTTAGGGACTTTCCAAATTGTTAGCATTTAAATATGAGCAGAATCCTAAGTTAGGTAAGCAGCTGTGAGGAGCTGTTTGGATGTGTGTTGGTTGGGTCCTCCAGGAAGCAGGTGCCAAGACTTACTAGAAATTGTTGTAGTCTTTCTTATAAAAACATACCATAGCATGGGTGGCTTAAACAGCACACCTTTATTTTCTCACAGTTCTTGAGGCTGGAAGTCCAAAATCAGAGTGCCAGCATGGCCTGGTTCTGGGAGGACCCTTTTCCTGGCTCGCAGGTGGCTGCTGCCTGGCTATACTGCACATGGTGGGTGAGGGTGGGGGAGAACCTGCCAGTGAGCAGGCTCCTTGGTGTCTCTTCTTATGAGGGTACTAATCCGATCATGAGGGCCCCAACCTTGTGATCTCATCTAACCCTAAGCACCTCCTGAAGGCCCCATTTCCAAATACAGGCATGTTAGGGTTTAGGGCTTCAACATATGAATTTGGTGATGGGCGGGAAGACACCAATTTTCAGCCCATCCCAGAAGTGCAAGAGATTTTTTGGAGAAAAACGCCTAGGCAGGATGAAGGGGAGGGAGCAGGAGATGCCTGAGGAGCCTTCAGACCAGAGCTCCTGGCTGACACCTGGGCGGAGAAGAGGAAGGGAGGAGACTTGGGGAAGAAAGTGTCAGACTGCAGTGCAGTTCTGAGGTAAATTCTTGCCAAGCTGATGGAGTCTTTAATCCTAAGCTACATTGAGAGGAGTCTCACGTTGCACAGGGATGTCTCAGCTCTACTGCTCACGCCCTGTCATCCCCGCCCAGTCTTCGGCTGAGTGGCCCTGGGGAACTGTGGTCTCAGTGGGAATGCAGGGGTGTGGTGCATTCAGAGGGCTGCAGCTGGCATGACAGTTGCTTGCCCTGTGCGCCCAGCTCAGCCG
Source organism: Ateles fusciceps (assembly GCA_036589455.1). Taxonomy (NCBI): domain Eukaryota; kingdom Metazoa; phylum Chordata; class Mammalia; order Primates; family Atelidae; genus Ateles; species Ateles fusciceps. The sequence goes on from JAZHEH010002229.1 coordinate 7,015,743, forward strand.
TGGGATGTCTGAGCAGCACATTTTTATGGTCATCACAGATGGTGCTGGTTTTTCTTTTTTTTTGGTCAGAAGTCAATTGGCCATACTTGAAATTTACCAATAAAACCCTTAACCCTTCAAATGTTATAAAATTACTGGGTAAGGGAATACATTTGAGATGTGGTAGCCTCTGTGAATTCCATTTACCTAAGAGTATGAATTACAAACTGGATGAATGACAGATTAGTTGTCATCAACTATACACATTTTATTTTTTTCATGTGAGTTACACTGTAGACTATTTATGTTTGTGTATTTTCAGGATTGTGTACAGCAAACTTTAAGCAAATACCAAGGATCCGATTGTCCTGTAAGACTCACTTCAATTAGAGGTTGTGCTCAGTATCAAGCTTTGCTAGTACTTTAAGGATGCAGCCAGTCAAGAGGCAGGGAAAGGTCTGTCAGCATCCACAGCCCTCCTTTTCAAATTGGACCCTTAGACTCTGGTCCTGAATAATAGTTGTCCCCATTGTCACTTCACACGACGGGGTACACACAGTTTTTAAAAATTTATTTTCGGGCCAGGCACAGTGGCTTATGCCTGTAATCCCATTACTTTGGGAGGCCAAGGCAGGAGAATCACCTGAGGTCAGGAGTTGGACCAGCCTGACCAGCGTGACGAAATCCTGTCTCTACAAAAAATGCAAAAATTAGCCAGGCATGGTAGTGGCACCTGTCGTTCCAGCTTCTCAGGAGGCTGAGGCAGGAGAATCTCTTGAATCCCAGAGGCAGAGGCTGCAATGAGCCGAGATCGCACCACTGCACTCCAGCCTGGGTGACAGAGCAAGACTCTGCCTCAAAAAAAAAAAAAAAAAAAAATTTTTTTTTTTTTTTTCATTTAAAAAAGGGGTAAGTCACCAACCACCCTGAAGTCTGGTTTTAGTATCTTTTTATGTTGGAGCTTGTGATTGCTCCTGCATTGTCCTTTTGAAGTTCATGAGAAGTTAGTCACCAAGATCAGGGCTCTGGCTCCCATGCGCTTGCAGAGGCCGTGAGAAGAGATGATGTACTTGGTGACCGACCCCCTGAGAGGTGTGTTTCAAAAGTGACTAGGAGTTGGGTGAACTAAGCAGCATTTCCCTGTGGACACTTTTTCTTGGCTGTCATTCCAGAAACGTCTGCCAAAGAAGGCCTGCTGCTGTGGTGTCAGAGGAAAACTGCTCCTTATAGGAATGTGAACATTCAGAACTTCCATACTAGGTGAGCACCCAGGGCCCCAGTCCTGTATTCTCAGTGGCATCCGTGGGTAGCATGGGGAACAGTGTTTGTGCACACCCGTGTTTTCCTCCCGCCTGAGAAGACTTTTAATGTATGGAGGAGAACTCAGGCTGTAGAATTCTTGATGCTTAAAGTCTCCCAAAGGAAAACATTGGATTAAGCCTTAGCATGCTGCTAAAGCAGCACTGTATTTGTAGGTGAGTAGTATTGCAGTGCCAGAAGGATTCTACTGAATTTGGGGGTGTAAGCATGCATCTTTCTTTAGCCTTCACCCTGGTATTGGGGAAAGGCAGCAGGAGATGGCTGTTTCTCAGGGATGAGGGAGGCCCTGGCAGAGTCTGCATACCCCCCACTAGTGACTTCTCAGTCTGGAGGAAATAGAAAGATCTTTCATCCATCAGCTTTGGTCTGCTGAAATTCGAAAGACGTAGAAAAATTATCTTTGAAAAAGTGTAGGAAATGAGATGAGTGAAATCTCGGCGTAAGAGCAGAGCCTGATTCTGTCACTTGATTCAGTCTTTCTCGTGTAGATTGGTCATTATTATGTTGAAGTAAAAGAGCTGGTTATAGTTTCACCTTTGGTTGCTAGGTTACCCATGAATGTAAACAGGCCCACTGTTGGCCACTGATAATCAGAAAAAGGAAAGATAAGGATGAACCAGGGTGAAAAATTGGAGAAGTTCTTCTAGTTAAAGAAGTAGTCTCAGAATGTCTACTGCTCCAGGCCTTGGGAGGCCAAAGGGGAAGAGAAGCCTTCTTTGTCTCTACAACGTGCGGTTTGGCAGATGAGAGGAGCTATCAAGGGCTGGGACTTTCTGCAGATGTCAAAGTCAGAGTGCCCAGACCTGCATTCACTCAACTTGCTTTTCTTTCTGGCTCCCAGTGGGCCCAATTACTTCAGCACTGTGACACTGATACTCACAGAGGTCTCCTTCGACCCCAGACCCTCTAAGGAACACAACTCCCACACTCCGCTCTCACTGAACCTGCTGTCACCAGCAAGCTCTGGTCTGGCCTTGTCTATGGGGCATTTAGAGCTGGAGTCTATGGGGAAACAGACCAGAAATAAACATCTGCCCTGCTAATTGCATGTCCTCCCTCACCTACGCGACTTTGCCTTAAAAAAAAAAAAGAACTTTATAAAGAAAGACAGAGGAGTATCTGGGAGGCTTTTGAAGCATCTTACGAACTTTCAGAGAAAGCGTATTCTGGACATTTTCAGGGTAGACATCCTTGTGTATGTTTATTGGGCAGACTCTGGGGTAAGGGCCAGAATGAAGCCTTAGAGGAGAGAGAGGAGACCGGGGGGACTGGCAGGGCAGGGACAGCAGTAGAGGCATCTCCCTTCCTGTCACTGCCTGTGCCAGCGTGGACCAGACCGGGGCAGCAGACAGGGCAAGTCTCAGGTGAGGACGTAGAAAGGAGGCCAGTATAGTGGACCCTGGGAAGAAGGTGAGTGTTTAAGCTGACTGGGTAGGGTAAAGAGGAAGGTACATGGGATCTTCCGTGCATTAAGTCAGACAGAAGGAAGGCTGACATCTGACCAAGTGCAGACGCTGGCTGCTGCTTTCTCTCCGCTAACACGTGTTCCTGTTCTTCTTGACGGTGGTGAAGCTGGAAAGATGGCCTTGGACTCTGTGCCCTCATCCACCGACACCGGCCCGACCTCATTGACTACTCAAAGCTTAACAAGGTTATTCTGGGTGGCCCGGCATGCAGTGTCCCCAGCCACGCGTCTCGGCATGTCCTGCAAATGAGCACTAGCCTAACACAAACGCCAGGGCCAGCTGCAGAAATGGCCACCAGGAAAAAGCGTATTCTCCCGGCTAGCCTTTCCCATGATGCAAATATGAAGGGTAGCTAGGAAAACACTTACCTCTTAAAATTAGGGAAGATGAGACCCAAGGTTAAGTCATCCCTATTTGCCCGTATCAAGATATGTTGGTTGATTTGGCTTGATTTACTACGAAGGCTTTCTATATATTAGTGATTTTACATTCCTGGATTCTAAATATGAGAAGTGAAGCCTATGTTTTTGAAGGGAAGAAAGGTTCAGATAGTCCAAGCCTTTTTAAAGTCAAATTCCCTTGACTTTTTCTGGAGTATTTAGTTGCAGAATTCATTTATTCAGAATCGATTAACTTGTCTGTCACACAAGGGCTACCTCATAACTCTCTTGTAATTGATAGAAAATATTATTTGTAGCCTTGTAAAAGAAGTTTTGGGGGCAGGCTTTTTTTTTAGTTTTGCTTTATTTCAGAAAATTTAACTTAGAAAACTGCAATTCTCCCTTTAAGGTAAAGGTTCTGTGTGTTTAAGTCCCAGGTCAGTATTCAGATTCTTTCTTTAAAAGTAGTTTTGAGTCTGGGTGTGTGGCTCACACCTGTAGTCCCAGCACTTTGGGAAGCTGAGGCAGGAGGCTCGCTTCAGCCCAGGAGTTTGAGGCTGCAGCGCGGAGTGTGATCTCCCCACCACCGCACTCCAGCCTGGGCCACAGAGGGACACACCGACTCCAAAACAAAGAAGTAGTTTTGAAATGTAACCCATGATGGAAAGAGAAATCAATGTCCCTTCTGAATCTTGGGGATGCTGTCTGCTGCCTGAGAAATAATGGTGTATAAAGACTTAAGGGTAAAAGCAAGGCCCCCCTCACTCCACATTTCCACAGCAGCCCCTGCATGTTTCCTCCTGGGTGCTGGTGTGCTGAGCTCACTGTTCACGTGCTGTTGCTGTGTTTGGGCGTGGACTCCAGCCCTGTTGCATGCTGACCTCACTCGTGTGGCATGGATGGTCTTAAGAAGAGTGTCTTGGTTTCCACCTCCGTTTTCGTTCTCCCTTCCTCACCTCCTGCTCCGGCCTGTCTTCGTAGTCTACAGGGTAGCATGTGAAGCGTCTGCTCGCGTCCTAAAGGTTAAGACTGACATATTTTAAGGTAGCCCATGAAAATGGAGCTTTTTCCCAGCTTTTCAATGGATGTATTTTCTTATCCCTTGAATTACTTTGAAATGTTCCAAGCATGTAGACAACATACATTTCTTTTCAATTAATCTTAATCTCATTTGCAAAATGAGGGGATTGTACTGGATAGACCCAGTTTCATTAGCAGTTTATTATGGTCAGTTTGTGCTACAAAATGTCAATAGATCTGTAGTAACTGGTGATCTAAGAAAGTAGAAAAATGATAAAACAATAGCAACTAATATTTATATAGTGCCAGAGCAGGCACTGTTATAAACAAAGAAACGTACATGTATATTCACACATATATGCATATATATAAAATCGCACATGCACATTTAATCTTCACAGTGCACAGTGACCCTGTAAGTAGGTGCTATTATTATCCCAGTTTTATAGATGAAGAAAGTGAGAAGTTAGTAATCTACTGGAGGTCACCTGGCCAGTAGCTGAGGTAGGAAACAAATACTTAATTGGTGCATTTTATCATTTAAATTATACTCTAAATGAGATAGCTTTCACAAAGGCTCAGCATCACCACTCTGGTTTCAATGCTGAAATCCTCTGGTTTTTGAAAAAGTAAAACTTTTACTCAGTTATTTGGCTTTCTGAACATTTGCATCAAATATGCATGTGAGATTCACTTGATGACATGACTGCTTTCAGTCAAATGGTGATAATGCTGTGTTAAAATAAGCTTTAGTTAAAAACTTTTTTTTCTTTAACTGAAATCGCTCTATACTCTGTGAGGCCAGAAAGCTAACTTTGGTTTCTTCATTGAGCACTGTGAAAATGTTTGAAACCTGCAATTCTTCAGTGTTTCACTGTATAAAAATGATTGTGCTCATTGGAAAACAGTACAGTTTCTAAAATATTGAAATGGTTTTGTTGTTAAAATTCATTAACGTTATCCCCAGATGAATACTACATTTCATCTTGATTTTTCTATCTTACCTCCATCTTTTTGTAAATTCTTCATAGTTAATTTCTCTAGTGGATCAAAATAAGACATGTAGCATCTTCTTTGTTTTCGCTATTTTAATTATATACCTCTGGTTAAGTGTATTTTACTACATTACATATATTTAACTAGTTTTTACGGGTGGAAGGTAAATGTAATCTGAAGAACAAAATTTTTTTTCATGAATTCACTTAATGATTTTAAGGTTTTGTCATTTCTTCTTGCTTTAACATGATTTTTTGCCCGTTAAAACACTAGTACCACTCTTTAGTCAGCTAAAAGTTTTAGCTAGCAACATTCTTCTTTCATCTCTTTATCCCTCAGCTTTCCAATATTTAAAATTAGGGTGTTAGTTCTCCAAGATCCCCTTCGAAATTTGGAAAATGCATGTTTCATGATTTAGAATGATTTACATGTTATTTACAGGCTTGAAGACCAGTTCTGATGTATTCAGTGTGTCCTCTCTTGTCAATGCATTTATTTTCTTAAACCCTTTGTTCACACTTTATGGTTGGAATGTGCATGGATTGTGTGGTTTCTGTAATTTTTGGTGTTTCTCTAAATGTTTGAAGAGATTGGGAACAGATGAAAAAGAAAGTTACACTATCATGACTGTGGGTGGATGGGAAGGTATCCTGCCTAAAGTGAGATATATAAAAACCATTCTTCATAAGTCCTGTTTCAAAATCTATTTTAAAAACCTGATTGTCTTGATTTCCATACAGGATGACCCCATAGGAAATATTAACCTGGCCATGGAAATCGCTGAAAAGCACCTGGATATTCCTAAAATGTTGGATGCTGAAGGTGAGATGAAAATTGTTAGCTGAGTTATAGAAAATCTGAAGACTACAAATGTTATGGCTATACACTGGGACCTTAAAAATTTTATAGCTAAATCACATCCGAAGTGCTGTGGATTCCTAACAAATTTCTATCACTGGCCACATGAGTAGTAGCGATTTTCATGTATAGCTTGTTCATAAATTTAAAAAACAGATTGTACCCTCAAACAAGCCAGCAAAATTACAGCAAAAGGATGTGGTAAAAAGTTTAGCTTCAGCTAAGAAACAAAATGCTTTTATTTATAATTTTTTTAAAAATGTCCTGTATTTATTTTTTTTATCAACATAATGTTTTCTCCCTAACCACGTAGAGACAAGTGTAACAAATAAATCCCTTGTGACAGACTTAAGAGAAAATAATTCCTTCCTTCCAGCCAGAAGTTATAGAATTGAAATACAGAATATGGAGCATTCAGCCATCAGTGTACCATCCAAACTTTCACATACTGTTTTTAATTCATCTAAATTTAATTTAGTTAGAGCTGAAAGAATTTCTGTGTATTTTGTACTTCAGCATCACTCATCCGGGGGACTTGCTTCAAATACTTTTTTACCCCTTTTATATGGTGAATTCGTGTGAGCTGTACCTACAGCAGACCATTGAAAGCACAGATATGTGGGCACCATTCATTCATTTTATTTATTCATGATTTATTTACCACTCAACAGACATTTACTGAGCACTTACTATGAACAGGACCCTCTGCTGGGTACCGCAGGAGCTGATGAGATGTATACCCTGCCCTGAAGAAGCTTATATTTATATATTTGTTTGTTATTGTAAATATTATTATTCCCTAATGGTCCATTACTTCCACTAATTAGCATTGTTGGGAAAAACTAAGGAAATTGATTATAGTCAGTTGTCAATCTTCCATTCCTCCTTGATTTTGGTAATTGTATTTTGGCCTTTGTAACAAATTACTGCAAACTAGGCAGACTAACACAGTAGAAACTTCTCTCACAGCTCTCGAGGCTGTGTCTGAAATCAAGGAGTAGGCAACACCCTAAGCTTCTGGGGGAGGGTTCTTCCTTGCCTCTTCACCTTGTAGAAGCCCCAGACATTCTTTGGCTTGTGGCAGCATCAGTCCAATCTCTGCCTCTGTCTTCAAGAGGCCTTTCCCCTTCTGTGAATATTTTCTTTTCTTTTTTTTTTTTTCTTTTTTGAGATGGGGTCTCACTCTGTCACCCAGGCTGGAGTGCAGTGGCGCGATCTTGGCTCACTGCAACCTCTGTTTCCTGGGTTCAAGAGATTCTCCTGCCTTAGCCTCCTGAGTAACTGGGCTTACAGGCATGCACCACCATGCCCAGCTAATTTTTGTTTTTTTTAGTAGAGACAGGGTTTCACCATGTTGTTCAGGCTGGTCTCAAACTCCTGACCTCAGGTGATCCACCTGCTGCAGCGTCGGATTGCAGGCGTGAGCCACTGCACCTGACCTGTGAATATTTTCTTACAAGGATACCAGTCACGTTGCATTAAGGGCCTATCCTACTCCAGCATGACCACATCTTCACTTGATTATATCTGCAAGGATCTTAATTCCAAATAAGGTTACATTCACAGGGGTGCTGGCAGTTGACTTCAATGTGTCTTTTTGGGAAATGCAATTCAACCCATAAAAGCAGTCTTTCAGTTAGAACTCTAATTTTGCTCATTAATTAATTTAATCATTTTAAATCAAACATCTGTATCATTGGGTGTTAACACTTGAATGCATTATTTGGAATTCTATTTATGGTTTCTCTAAAAGTCTTTAGAGGGACAAAGTCTATTAAACAGTGAAGTAGCAACATAGGAAATATCCTTTCCTCTTGTCCATCTGTCCTAAGCTAAGTTTATATTTGTATGGTCTTTCTTTTGACCTTTTCATATGATAAATAACTATCTCGAGTTTTCCCACTGAGTGAATAGCCAGGATACTAAAGAGAGGAGAAAACAGGCAACATTTTGTAAATTTTCTAGTTTATTCATGCCTTCCTATATCCTAAACTGAGGGTGAGTTTCACATTCCAGCACTCATGTATAATTATTAGCAGGATCATCATCAGTGTTATTCTGGCACTGCTAATATTCTCCTTCTCAGTTCTTCCATTTTTCCTTAGTCTCTGAGTCCTGGTCTAGCCAGATGTCCGTTCTGCCTATCCTTCCAGGCAGATGGGGTGTGTTAGCACTGTGTTCATTTCTTCCTCCTAATCTTCCATACTTTTCTTCATCCTTCCCTTTTAATGGTTCAGAAGAATGCTCACACACTGTGTTACTATCTTTGTGGAATAATTGCTCGAAGAATCTTCTGGCAAACAATTCTGAACTTGGCCACCTTGCGTGTAAAGCGAGCGGTGGCATCGCTGCCTAATAGGTTTAGCACACGCATTCCCTGTTGTACGTTCGTAGCCTGCATTTGGACTTCCCATCACCACAGCATTCTATCAGCATTCTAAAATTTCTGCTGCTCTTTTTTTATTATTTTTATTTTTATTATTTATTTATTTATTTATTTTTAAGACGGGGTTTCACCATATTGGTCAGGCTGGTCTTGAACTACCGACCTCAGGTGAACCACCCGCCTTGGCCTCCGAAGTGCTTGGATTACAGGCGTGAGCCACCACGCCTGGCCTTCTGCTGCTCTTTTATGGTAATGTCAGGTCCGGGTCTCCTCTGATCATGAGTCCCTTTTGGTAAATCCTTGCCTTCCCACCTGCTGCCATGGACCTTAATTTCTGTCATTTGTGTTGGTCTCTGAACCCAAGTGGGGGATTTTCAGGTGGCTCATTGGCCCACTCACCCATGAACTGTTACTTGTAGCCAAAACTGGTGAAACTCTTCCTACACTTATCTACTGTGCTTTTAAAAGGCTGTAAAAATTGTTTCTCTCCACAAATCCTTGTTTGAGGTGCAGACTAGGTTTAGATCTGTGGGTACCCTTGTCCCATGTGAGCCTGCAGAAGGGATCTCTTTGAGCGCTGGACCCTCCGTGGGTGTAGTAATAGAAAGTCCCAGCGAGTGAGCTGGTGTGTGCGCTCTGTTGCATTCCCAAGGCCTAATTCTGTGCATGGATGTGGCTTTCTTGCTATGTTAGGGCTCTTCTTTCCCCTCTCCTCAGAGTAAGGAGACTATCTGATTCGGAGGAGGCAGTTTGTCTTTTTCAGTGTAGCTTTCTTTGAAACTTACTTTCTGTTCACGCAGTGGTATGCTGTTCATGTTTGTTTGTCTGGGTTAGCCTTGCCGTTCTCTTTGGCAATTCCTTTATTTCTCTTGACTGTTCTGAAAAGTTCACGGAGAGTAATCACTTTGCCGGTGTGACTTCTTTGATGTGAACCAAAATTTTAACACCATAAGTGTGTGGGGGCGAGGGGGGAAGATTCATGATTCCAGCATCTCTGAGGAAGCACTTAGCAGAAGCCTGCTGTATTAGATCATCTACGCAGTTAACCTTCTTTTCTCCACACAGATTTAGTATACACTGCCAGACCCGATGAAAGAGCCATAATGACTTATGTTTCCTGTTACTATCATGCTTTTGCTGGTGCACAGAAGGTGAGGATGTAAACCATGAGTCACCGCTCACCCTTCACCTTCTGTGTCTTAATTTTTTTTCAATCGTTTTCCTCTTTTTCCCCCCCCTCTCCTCAGAGTAAGGAGACTGTCTGGTTCTGAGGAGGCAGTTGTTTGTCTTTTTTAGTCTAGCTTTCTTTAAAACTTACTCTCTGTTCATGCAGTGGTATATGCCGTTCATGTTTGTTTTCCGGAAGACCCCATAGTTACACAACCCCACATCCTGTTCATACTCTCTGCAAACCCAGTGACTAGATTTCACCATAGGGAATTATCAGGTTGTCTTTTTAACTTCACACTGACCCACTGACTGACCCGAGTTCATGAACAAGGTTAAAAAGCAACTTACAAAAAATGGTGTTGCCAGGATGGAGGGAGAAAGGGTGTAGGTTTTCATGGTTCTGTTTTCTGTCTTCCTGTTGACTGTTTCAGCAACTAGTAGAAATAGTAGCAAGAGTCATAATCAGCACAAGCCACTAGACCCTTCTCTTTAGATATTTTGTTACTCTTGGTGATTTCTGTAAGCCTCATGGTAAGTTACAGAAGTGATTGAAAAAGTTTCCCTCTCTGGTGAATTTCATCCTCACACAAGGCACTTTGCAGAGTAGGAATCCCCAGCAGTGGTGAGGGTGGGGAAGGGGAAGTGGGAAGACAGATAGCACAGTGCAGCCCCATGAATATTGCTCGCGTCTCGCAAAGTGACCTGCGTTCCTTGGAGCAACGGGGCTGGGTGTCCTGCTGTGGTCAGAGGACCGGAGGAAGGGGTAACAAGCTCTGATCCGCCACACACCAGGTTTCCACGTGAATGCATCAAATGCACCTTTCAAGGCCCATCAAGGGGTGGGGGAGAAAACAAACCCTCAGTTCCATCCTTTAAAAACATGCTGGCTCAAACCACCCTGTTCATGAATCATTTCATTACTATACGACCTTCCTGAGGTTCAGGACCACGGGCCCCTGAGATGCAGAAAATGGGTCCGTGTAAACCAATTTGTTCTTCCCTCTGTTCTCCCTGGTTTCTCCCCTTGGTCTGTGTGTGTGCGTGTGTGTGTGCGTGTCCTGTGTTATTTTCTCCCCCTTCAGACATCGTGAACACCCCCAAACCTGATGAAAGAGCCATCATGACGTACGTCTCTTGCTTCTACCACGCTTTTGCGGGCGCGGAGCAGGTACTCAACGCTTGTCCGTCCGGGCTGTTGCGTTACTCTCTCTCTGTTGGTTTTAGTTGTGTGTGCATACTTGAATGTGTGTTTGTGCGCTTCACATCTGACCTTGGAATTTTTGAGTGTTTTCTAATAACCTAATATGGCAAGTTCTAAACTGTGAAAACGTTTTTTTAACAGCCTTAACTTTAGACAGTTCCTGAAATGTTTTTATGTGTTTTTCTTTTAATATATTTCCTTTATTTCATTAGTAAGTTGTGGAAAGTATTAGTGCTTTAGAAAAAAAAAAAACAGATCCCATGAAATTGGAGCTGCATGCATTGAGTGGAAAAGGGGAAATGTGGCAAGGAGAAATGAATGTCTTTCCAACTCAGCCTTGTTCTCTGCTTAGAAATTGCCTTCACAGTTCTATGATTTGTTCTAACATCTTTCAAGACTCATTTTAAGTGAAATAGTGAAAGGAATAACAGAGTTGGAACCTCAGAAATATTTACATCTCTCAAGACAAACTGCCCGAGGGACACTGAGGAAGAATGGCCCTCAGCTTTCTGCATATTCACCTGCTTCTGTTTCTGCCTCTCCTTGGAGGATCCTGATAAGCTCGAATGGGCTGAGGATGCAGTGTTTCAGTGAAAGCCCGTCACTAGGAAATGATGCTAACAGGCTGATTAGGGCTTTGGAGGAAAGGCCTTGGAACAGGCTGCGGGCCCAGAAGCCTGGATAGGCAAGTTCCTCTGGTTCCATCATACAACTGTAGTTCAAGGCACTTGGCCACGCCTGCCCCAAGTTCCTTTCCACAAAGGATGATGGAGAATTGTGTATTACTTCAATGACTTCTCATGTAGGTTAGACAAAATCTTTTTTTTCGTTTTTTGGTTAGGAATTCCTTATCAAAACAAACTAACAGTAAATGTAGATTATATGCTTTAATTTTATACATATAAGTTGTCTTGTTTGGATAGATCTTCATCAGGACTCTGCCATATACATAATTTGTCCTTATAGTGAGAGAGGGTAAAACATTATATAATTTCATTCAAGACACGTGGCAACTGTAACAGACAAAAGGAAGCATGGCGTCTAGGTCCGGAGAGTGGAGAGTTTCCCATACACAAACATGTTTAAACTTCCCTGTACAAAAACACCTCCTGTTGCTTTAAAGATTGTTTTCCGTTATGAGTAGTAAAGTCTTGCAGTACAAATCCAGTTCTAGAAGACAGCTCTGTACCTCAGGTCAAAGACATCATATTTGCAATACAGAAAACATTAAATATTTAGTTTGGGCTTGAATATCAAGTCGTTGAAATTTATTTGAAATACTTGCCAACAAAATCTTAAAGCAAGCTCAGCTCTGTAGAAGGATCCCCTCCCCAGAAAGTTCTACATATTCGTATCAGGAGATCAGGAGATGAGGTCTTCAGTGAATTCAAGTGCAATGGCATATCTGTATTTTTATGACCCAGTCATTTTTGCCTTGATTTCCAAAGGCTAATGTTATTCAGGATGTTTTCATCCCATCGTCATGAGATGAGTGGAGAGTTCAGGTGGACACTCAGGGACCCAAGATCTTGGTTTCCTGGACCCATATATTTCTGTGACTAACTTGCTGGATGTTTACCTAGTTTGTGTTTGAGACTAATGCTCTCTCCCCATTATTCCCTACAGTCTAATCAGCCTGCCGTGTAAGTCTGTGTGAAAACTGTAACGAAGGTGTGAAACGATTCATAGAATGCAAAAGCCATGCCCTCAGTCTTACCGCACCCTAACCCAGACTCTGCACCGTCTGCAGCACGCCACCCTCCTTGTCCCCCCTCATCCTCCACGTCGTTCCCGTGCTGTGTGTGCGCATTCCCATCGACGGAGCCGTCCTGTTTACCTATTGTGTTTTACAGGCCGAGACAGCGGCTAACAGGATATGTAAGGTTCTTGCTGTGAATCAAGAGAATGAGAGGCTGATGGAAGAATATGAGAGGCTAGCAAGTGAGGTAAAGGAAACTGGTGACCTGCAGTTCTGTGCATCCTCACACAGGGGTTGAGGCACAGAGGGTGAAAACAGAGTAAAAAAATACTTCATGTTTTTTATTTTTATTTGCATTTTTCATCTCAGGATGAAAGTAGGAAAATACACTTGATCTCTGAGGTTGTTCCTATGGTAGTGACCTGACTTTTGGCAAAAATGTAATCCCCAATGGTCTTTCCAACGATCCCAAAGCAGAAAGGTGTAGTTTGCATGTCTGAAGGTAGGAGAATGGATTCTGTGCTCAGCTCTGAGCCCCCAGGGTTGGACACCCCTGGACGACCTTGCATTACTGTTTTTGTTTTGATTTTTTCCTGTTCACTGGCTACCAACATCACATAGGATGCACTCCATATTCAACAGCCTTTCTCCACACCAGGACCCAGCGTCAAAGGAACTGACCCAGCCTGGTGTCAGGAGCTGGCTCGGGCTTGTGTGTCAATATAAATATCCAGAGGAAATCTGGGGAAGACAGAGCCCTCCCTGCAGGATATTTGAGCATGCATTTCTGTGGGCCTTTCTAGAGCTCGTCAGCCAGGCTGTTGGTTAGGACAGCACTTTCCAGGTTGTTTTTTGTTGTTGTTGTTACAGCATCGTAGCGACTACACAGTGTCCTCACTGTGTCTGCACTGTTTCCCCAAATACAAGCGTGGGCTGCGTGAAGCCCCCAGCCACCTCCTCTCTAAATTGGATTCAGTCCAGTGACACATACTGCAGACCAAATAATTTTTGCTCTGCCCTTTTTTTTTTTTTTTTTTTTGAGACAGAGTCTTGCTCTGTCACCCAGGCTGGCACACAGTGGCACAATCCTGGCTCACTGCAACCTCCACCTCCTGGGTTCAAGCAATGGTCCTGCCTCAGCCTCCTGAGTAGCTAGGATTACAGGGCCACGCCACTACACCCAGCTAATTTTGTATTTTTAGTAGAGACGGGGTTTTGCTATGTTAGCCAGGCTGGTTTCGAACTCCTGACCTCAGGTGATCCACCTGCCTCGGCCTCCCAAAGTGCTGGGATTACAAGCATGAGCCACCATGCCCGGCCTGCCTTTCAATTTAGCTGATATTTGGTCTTTATTGGGAAAAGTATCAGGACACTTGGAATAAATCTTCCAATAAATAGTAGTGTAACTTAATGACACTGAGTTTATGTTTTCATATTGCTGCTAAAGAAAAGTTCAGTTTGATGGCATTGTTTAATGGCAGTGATAGGGTTGCCAGACATGAAGCATGGCCAGTACGAGGGCCAGAGGATCCTTAGTAATTCCATCCTTCCTTTTCTTCCTGGGTCCTTCATTTAGCCTCCTAAAACTCTTTGACTCTAGGTATATCACCATTTAAACTATTTTTCATTCTAATCTGCTGTCATTTTCCAAGTGCTCAGTAGGCATAAGTGTAAATGATGGAGTTTTCAGCAGGCCATTTCTAAGACCTAGGTAGTCATTCAAGAGGGGGGGTGCATATTTTGTCCTTAGGAATTCACCACCACGTTTGCTTCTATCATGCAGATTTACTTAAAAGCTAGATGTTAAAATATACTTCAGCATTGAGTTGGGCCCAGGCAAATACATTTGTATAGTAAATAATCTAATGAGATTTGAGCTTATTTTTTAAAAACGCATTTTAAGTTAAATCCAGTTCTTTACTGAATTTATTACACCACAGTTCTGCCATGTCAAGTATTTTTGGTTTTTGGTTTTTTTTTATTTGAAAGTTCCATCCAGCATTTGTCTGCTAATGTCTGGTCCCTGAGTTTCTTGTAAACGTCACATTTTTGTAAGACACGACTTTACGTGCTCACTTTAAGTTTTCGACCTGTGTATGGTGTCATTGGGGTGATCACTAGTGGCCATGGGTGGACACTGGAAATTTCATTCATGCCTCTGTGCATAGAGATACCACATTTCAATAATTTTAGGAACACTAGGTTAATCCATTACAAATTATTGGGTGCTTCATTTTTTTTTAACTGGGGGAGGGGGTTTGCCGGTGTCTTCAGCAGTATTTTTGTGTTTTGGGAGCAGCTTTTGGAATGGATTCGTCGCACAATCCCCTGGCTAGAGAACCGGACTCCTGAGAAGACCATGAAAGCCATGCAGAAGAAGCTGGAGGACTTCCGGGATTACCGCCGGAAGCACAAGCCCCCCAAGGTGCAGGAGAAATGCCAGCTGGAGATCAATTTCAACACGCTGCAGACCAAACTGCGGATCAGCAACCGGCCCGCCTTCATGCCCTCTGAGGGGGAAGATGGTGTCGGTGAGTAGCGAGCACCAAGCCCTCGAGGCCCCACAGGAAGCCGCCTTCTAGCCTACAGGCTGACCTGAGTCAGAAGGAGGCACTGACTTCTTGAATCATTTTAGTTGTGGGAGTATAATTTTGGCCCTGTAACCACTTCATTCTTAATACTTTTCTCCCAACCCTCATGCACTTGTTGACTCCAGCTGCCACTGGGATATGGTGTCCCACAGGGAGCAGCCTTTAGGAAACGCTCGATGAGCAGCCTTCTTTCTCTCCTGCCTCCTCATGACCTTGGCCCCTCACGTCCACCAGCATCTACATCATGTGTCTTCTGTTCCCTGCTGTCACAACCTACCCATCTCACCTTCGCAAGGTCTGAATCCTATTTATCTCCCTCTCTTTCACATGGTCACTTCTCCCTCCGCCGAATCATGCACACCAGCCTACAAAAGTGCTCTAAAATCTGCCAGTCACAAGCTCACACCAAGGACTCCACATTTCCTGCGAGCAACTTCTTGGCTACCCTTCATAGCAAAACAGCTAGAAGGAAATCTTTGTGGTACCTATTTCCACTTCCCACTTCTCCCCATTCACTCACTCACTCACTTTTTTTTTTTTTTTTGAGATGGAGTCTTGCTCTGTCACCCAGGCTGAAGTGCAGTGGCACGATCACAGCTCACTACAATCTCTGCCTCCTGGGTTCAAACGATTCTCCTGCCTCAGCCTCCCAAGTAGCTGGGATTACAGGTGCCTGCCACCACACCTGGCTAATGTTTGTATTTTTAGTACAGCTGGGGTTTCTACTCATGTCCACCAGCATCTCCATCATGTGTCTTCATGTTAGCCAGGCTGGTCTCAAACTCCTGACCTCAGGTGATCTGCCCATTTTGGCCTCCCAAAGTGCTGGGATTACAGGCATGAGCCTCCATGCTCAGCCCCCCCACTCACTCACTTCTTTTACTCTTCAACTTGCTGTAAACTGGCTTCTTTCCTCGCTTCCACCAAGAATGTTCTTGTCAAAGTCAATGGCATCCGTACTGCCAGTGCAAGTCATTTTCATTTTTATTTATTTATTTATTTATTTGAGACGAGTCTTGCTCTGTTACCCAGGCTGGAATGCAGTGGTGCAACCTCCACCTCCCGGGTTCAGGCGATTCTCCTGCCTCAGCCTCCAAAGTAGCTGGGACTACAGGTGCCCACCACCATGCCTGGCTAATTTTTGTATTTTTTAGTAGAGATGGGGTTTCACCATATTGGCCAGGCTGGTTTCTAACTCCTGAGCTTGTGATCTGCCTGCCTCAGCCTCCCAAAGTGCTGGGATCATTTTTATTTTTATATGCTCAGTTTCTTTGACCCAGTTGCCCATTTTCCCTTTCTTGAAGTTCTTTCCACTTTGGGCCTCCTGTTTCTTCCTCCTTCACTAGCAAGGCCTTCTGCATCTACCTGTAGATGTTGATGATACTCAGGCTAGGTGCTGAGCCTCTTCTTCATCTTAGTACCCTCCATGTGATCTCATCCACGCCCGTGGCTGCTTTTCCCTTTTAAACAGAGTCATACTCTGTCACCCAGGTTGAAGTGCAGTGATGCAGTCACAGCTTACTGCAGCCTCAGTCTCCTGGGCCCAAGCGATCCTTCCACCACAGTATCCTGAGTAGCTGGAACTACAGTCGCATACCACTACTCCTGGCCAATTATTTCTTTGTAGAGATGGGGTCTCGCTGTGTTACCAGGGGTGGCCTCAAATTCTTGGGCTCAAACAACCCTCCCACTTCAACCTCCCAAAGTGCTCGGATTATAGGCCTGAGTCATGCCCAGCCAGGCTCATGGTTTCAATTGCTACCTAAATGGCAATGCCTCTCAAATGTTAAATCTTCAGCCCTGACTTCTCCCCCAAATTTCAGGCCAATATATCCACCTGGGTATATTATAGCATATTAAACCTAACATATTCAAAATGATTCCTCCCAGTTTCCTTGATCCTAGTGAATTATGTTACTGTCCTCTGAGTTGCTGACCCCCAAACCCAGGTTTCATCCTTGATTCTTCCCTTTCCGTCACTTTCTTACATCCAGTTCTTCAGCCAGTCCCACTGGCTCTTCTTCAGAATGCATCTTAAGTCGCCGCTCTTAATCCCCTTCTCTTTGAAATAACCTAGTTTGGCTGTGATTAATACATTTTGAACAATCCTGCCAATTCCGTTTTGCCCACCCTGAGCTATGTAGGGCATTCTGTTCCGAGGGCTTGTGGTCTG
The DNA here is from genome assembly GCA_036589455.1 of Ateles fusciceps. NCBI lineage: Eukaryota > Metazoa > Chordata > Mammalia > Primates > Atelidae > Ateles > Ateles fusciceps. The sequence continues at coordinate 7,032,982 of JAZHEH010002229.1, forward strand.
AGACACCTGGCATCTTGGTAACCAATTTTCTGAGAAATGGCCCACCGGCCAATACATCCTACAGGGGAGGCCAAGGTGGGAGGATTGCCAGAGCCCAAGAGTTAAAGAACAGCGACATAGTGAAACTCCACCTCTTAAAAAAAAATAATCATCATCATAATAAAAGAGTTGCTTTGAAATGAGTCATCTTGAGGATTTACCTTCCGGTAGCCAGACATTGTTAGCCCTCTGCATGTTTGTCTACAACTGGAGAAGTGTCAGGATAGCTGATAACTATGTTAGTCATGAAAGGTCCCAGTGAATTCTAATTAAGACACTTGGAAGCCAAATAATTGAATGGTTACTGGGGTGGGGAGTAAGGAAGGAAAAGAAAACAAAAGGAAAACACCATCAATCATGTAGTGGAGGGGATTTATAGAAGAAACTATGAGGCCAGAATGTAACGAATGCGCTTGTTACACGTTCGCTTCCCTTGTTTTCCAACCATCCCAGGATATTGCTGGCGCCTGGCAGAGGCTGGAGCAGGCTGAGAAGGGTTATGAGGAGTGGTTGCTCAATGAAATTCGGAGACTGGAGCGCTTGGAACACCTGGCTGAGAAGTTTAGGCAGAAGGCCTCAACGCACGAGACTTGGGCTTATGGTAAGTGGACAGGACTCAGATTGGATTTTGAAAAACCAGAGTTGCGTCATACACAGAGCCACGATGCGTCCTTACAAACTCTGTGCCTGATGTCTGTGACACTAAAGGTAGGGGTCATCACCTTTTTCTATTGTCTCAGTGCCAAATTTATTTAAGAGGTAGGCATGAGGGCTGGGTGCGGTGGCTCACGCCTGTAATCCAGCATTTTGGGAGGCTGAGGCGGGTAGATCATGAGGTCAGGAGTTCGAGACCATTCTGGCTATCACGGTGAAACCCCGTCTGTACTAAAAATACCAAAAATTAGCTGGGCCTGGTGGCACGCACCTGTAGTCCCAGCTACTTGGGAGGCTGAGGCAGGAGAATCGCTTGAACCGGGAGGCAGAGGTTGCAGTGAACTGAGATCACGCCACTGCACTCTAGCCTGGGCGACAGCATGAGAGTCCATCTCAAACAAAACAAAAAACAACGATAGGCATGAAAATTTATTTTCTAATCAAGCAGATAATCGATTTCTTCCCAAAATGGTGCCCAAAATGTGTTCTTTACATACCTACCTACATAAGGCCTGGCCTTCTGCAGTGTTTTCTGTTTGATTCCACAAGTATCCGTTCATTCCCTGACTGGTGGTCAGACAGCCCTGGGCCAACCACTAGCTTCTGCCAGTAGAATGTGTCTTAAATGCCACAGAGCAACATAATATGCTATGTAGAAAATCTGATCGGGAAGAAGCGTGCAAGGTATCTGTCATCTCACTTTCTTATTTCACTTGCATTCATCTGCTTTATTCAGGCCTTACACACATACCTGTTTCCATAGCCATAAGAATATGGTCCTAGCATTTTTTTTAACTGTCTGCTAGACTAAATAGTCCTTCTTGCCGAGGCAGAAGAATAAAGCATTTTCCCCATCACATAACAATCTGTTTTGAGATTTGGGAGATTTCTCCTCATTCTATGGTTTTTGCTTTTATTGTTGCTTGATTTTTAATATTTCATAGAAAGGTAGTTACAAGCCAGGAAGCTGGAGCCAGGTGGGTTGGGGTCGCAGCTCTGACACGTAGCAGCCATGTGCCCCAGATGCGTTCTTAATCTCACGGGGCTTCCATGTCCTCTTTGGCGCTGGAATAACAGTCATACCTTCCACACAGGGTTTCTATGAAGATTCAATGAGTTCGTATTTAGAAAGCATTTGAAGTAGCGTCTAGGACACAGTAAGTGCTACTTCGTGATCATTAGATACATGAACATTTACTTTCCACTTCCAATTTTATAGAATTTATTTTTTTTGATGGAGTCTCCCACGCTGGAGTGCAGTGAGGTAATCTTGCGATCTTGGCTCACTGCTGCCTCTGCCTCCTGGGTTCCCGGGTTTCAGCAGTTCTCCTGCCTCAGCCTCCTGGGTAGCTGGGATTACAGGTGCATGTCACCATACCTAGCTAATTTTTCTATTTTTTACTAGAGATGGGGTTTCACCATGTTGGCCAGGCTGGTCTCGAACTCCTGACCTCAGGTGATCCACCCGCCTCAGCCTCTCAAAGTGCTGGAATTACAGGTGTAAGCCACCCTGCCTGGCCAATTTTACAGAATTTTAAAGGTCATTAGCCAGAGGATAAATGTGGATCCAGTCGTGACCACAGCAGTTGCTGGATTTAAGAAGTATTTATATGGGAAAATATAAGTGGTGGGTCAGAGAGGAAAATTTCTAATATTTATTATCAGGAGGAACAAAGCACAGGCTCCATTAAGCACACATAGGATGGCTTTCAAACAAAAAGAACTAGGGTGGGTGGAACTCATGGGTAGACAGATAGAGCACAAAGGTTTTATCTAAGCATCCCCCAGTAGCTCTTGGGAGTGAGTAATTACTAACTTAACTGAGGATCACACAGGAAAATCAGATGCTTATGACTTAAAATAACGAAGACTACAAATTTGGTTTATTTTATTTTGTTTTATTTGAGTTGGAGTCTCGCTCTCTTGCCAGGCTGGAATACAGTGGCTTGATCTCGGCTCACTGCAACCTCTGCCTCCCAGGTTCAAGCGATTCTCCTGCCTCAGCCTCCCAAGTAGCTGGGACTACAGGCGTGTGCCACCACACCCAGCTAATTTTTTTTTTTTTTTTGGTATTTTTAGTAGTGAGGGGATTTCACCATGTTGGCCAGGATGGTCTCAATCTCCTGACCTTGTGATCTGTCCGCTTCAGCCTCCCAAAGTGCTGGGATTACACGGGTGAGCCACCCACCCGGCCTGGTTTGTTTTTAGAATGCACTTAGCGTGCTCTCCTTCCCCCTTTGTTTGGAGACATGAGCTTTCAAAACAGAGGGAGTGGGGCATCCTTAGCAGGTAACAGCCCGAACTCCATCGCATGCCTGGCGTGTGCCTTCAGTCCTGCCCCTCTCTGTCCCCTCGTCTTGGTTCTTTGGAATCTCAGCACTCCCTGAGAACATGGCTGGCACGAGGAAGCCACTGTGCCCTCAGCATATTCATAGTTCCTCGTGACCACCTTTGCAGGCAAAGAGCAGATCTTGCTGCAGAAGGATTATGAGTCGGCGTCGCTGACAGAGGTGCGGGCTCTGCTGCGGAAGCACGAGGCGTTTGAGAGCGACCTGGCAGCGCACCAGGACCGTGTGGAGCAGATCGCAGCCATCGCGCAGGAGCTCAAGTATGTGCAGATGCCCTGCGTCCTCCCAGGACCCCAGGGGATCCACAGAGAGGGCAGAGGCAGGCCTGCCTTTCCTTTCCCAACTAAATGCAGAGGGAACCAAGCTGGAGGCACTCTGTGCAGGGATTCTCCTTATTTCTTTTTCCTTTTTTTTTTTTTTTTTTTTTTGAGACAGAGTCTTGCTCTTGTTGCCCAGGCTGGAGTGCCATGGCACGATCTCGGCTCACCGCAACCTCCACCTCCTGGGTTCAAGCAATTCTCCTGTCTCAGCCTCCCAAGTAGCTAGGATTACAGGCATGTGCCACCTCACCTGGCTAATTCTGTATTTTCAGTAGAGACGGGGATTCTCCATGTTGGTCAGGCTGATCTTGAACTCCCAACCTCAGGTGATCCGCCTGCCTCGGCCTCTCAAAGTGCTGGGATTATAGGTGTGAGCCACGGCGCCCAGACTCTCCTTGTTTCTTTAAACGTAGAAACCGACTTTGGTTCTTTGGTTATGGTAGAATCCTGTGTCCTCCCATCTGGCAGCACCCCAGCCCCCAGCACAGGCAGCTCTGCTTCCGGGAAGATGAGAAATAAGTCTGGAGCGTTGGTCCCAAGAAAGCTATGGGAAGGCAGCCTCACCCAGGCCAGGTGCAAGAGGCAGAACAAAGCCTATCCTGAAACCAACACAAAACAGAGGGCACTGCCTCACGTCTGCAGGAAGAGACGCCAGGGCCCCACTTTGCTTTATCATCCCATAAGTGCTGGTGTTTTTTTAAATTTTCTTTTCTTTTAGAGCCTTCAGATGAGAATTTTTAAAAATATATATTTTATTTATTTATTTATTTTTGAGAGTCTTGCTCTGTCACCCAGGCTGGAGTGTGGTGGCGCCATCTCAACTCACTGCAACCATTGCCTCCCGGGTTCAAGTGATTCTCCTGCCTCAGCCTTTAGAGTAGCTGGGACTACAGGTGCACACCACCACGCCGGCTAATTTTTTGTATTTTTAGTAGAGACAGGGTTTCACCATGTTAGCCAGGATGGTCTCGATCTCCTGACCTCGTGATCTACCCGCCTCAGCCTCCCAAAGTGCTAGGATTACAGGCATGAGCCACCACACCTGGCCCTGAGAAGAACTAACTTGACAATTGAGCCTAGGCTGGATTAAGCACGGAGTGAAAGTTCTCAGTTCCCCAACTCTGTGTAGCGTGAGCCCTGGGGTGCAGCGGCCCTCTGGGAGAGGAGCCTCCTTGCAGTGTTTCTGAGCTTTCTTAAGCTCCTTTCCCTTGTAATAAAGACAACATTTTATTCTCTACTCCTTCCCCCACCGTTATCCTCACTGATACATCCGTAGAATTTTTAGAGCCTGTCACATAATGGTAACTTCAAAAATTAAATAATAGGCTGGGTGGGGTGGCTCATGCCTATAATCTCAGCACTTTGGGAGGCCAAGACAGGTGGATCACAAGGTCAGGAGTTCAAGACCAACCTGGCCAATATGGTGAAACCCTGTCTCTACTAAAAATACACAAATTAGCTGGGCATGGTGGTGGGTGCCTGTAGTCCCAGCTACTCGGGAGGCTGAGGCAGGAGAATCACTTGAATCTGGGAGGCAGAGGTTGCAGTGAGCTGAGATTATGCCACTGTACTCCAGCCTGGGTGACAGAGCGAGACTCTGTCTCAATCAATCCATCAATCAATAAATTTTTGATATATTTCATTTTAAAACTGCCATGTTCCTCACTTTGGACTAGAGAAAACCCCTTAATTAGCAGATGGGGCCTTTTAAAAGAGATCCTGTGTTTCAGTCTTGTCCACATAAGCTCTTACTTGTTTGTGACCTTCATGTCCACTTGGTGCGCTGTACTCACAGCCTGCAGATGCTTCTGGAATACTGGCTTTTTGATTGCTCAGTAACAGGTACTAATAAAATAAGGATGAAAAAGAAACTCAAGCTCTTTAATGCTCTGTAATAGCTCCCATGAGCAACCGGAACGGCTTTAAGTGTTGCCCATAAAATGTAAGTAATAGTTGTGTATTATTATTATTCCTGGCATCCCCAGTGCTTATGTCTTCACACAGGCTAGAGATTAACCACACACACAACTTAAGTATATGCTCTTCTAATTTTACTAACATCCTTTTCCATTTTTATCTGCCCTTCAATAATAAATTAAATTTTCTGTGCCATTCTCAAAGTGCATAAACAATAGTTATACGCATAGTTATGCAAACTCTAACTCCTTGAAAGCAGATACATGTAGAACCATTGCCTATGATTTAGAGGAAGAGAGAGAGATTATACCCTAAAGATAACTCTGGGTGGGTGAGCATTGGTGTCTCCGTTATGGAACAAGGGAAGGATTCTCAGGTTTTCGTTTTGGAGAAGTCTTTCTTCTCTTTAATATCTGCATTTGAAGAGCCAGGGCCGTCTCATTCTGTATTCAGGGCTGTGCCAACTGCTGGCGTTTTGGTTGGTTTTGTCGTTTTGGTTATAACAAGTAAGCACAAGAATCTTAGTCGACCTTGGTCTGGTGAAGAGGATTTGTCTTTAGAAAGCTGCTGTTTGCTCTTGAGAATGGGACAAGCTTTAATCAGGTGATAGGGAGCGTCTTATCTACTGGAAAAATACTCAAATAATAACCATATGCATCCTCTTTATTCAGTAACAGAAACAAGAACATTCAGTAAGCACAAATCAGTGTTATTCAAAGGAAAAAAAATGCAACAACCACTGCCTTAATTTAAGGTTGTAAAAGAAGCAAACGAACTTCAGCTTTAAGGAAAGGGATTTGGAGGGTAGGAGGGGACTTTTCAAGTTGTCTAACCCTGGACTGTTTCTGAAGAAGCCTCCTGAAGATGTCTTTAAACTTCCGTGGTTCTGGATTTATATCTTAACGAAAAAGGTGATTAAGTTTTACACAGGATTCAAACTTCTTACCCCTGGAGGCACTGAGTTAAGCTTCTAGTTAAGAATTTGCTTTAGGCTGGGTGCAGTGGCTCGTACCCGTAATCCCTGCACTTTGGGAGACTGAGGAGGGAGGATCATTTGAGGCCAGGAGTTCAAGACCAGCCTGGGCAACATAGCAAGACTCCAACTCTAAAAAAATTTTTTTAAAGAGCCGGGCGTAGTGGCACATGCCTCTAGTCCCAGCTACTTGGGAGGCTGAGGCAGGAGGATCACTTGAGCCTAAGAGTCTGAGGCTGCAGTAACATATGACCAAGTCACTGCACTCCAGCTTGGGTGACAGGGTGAGACCCTGTCTCTTCAAAAAAAAATGGCTTCAGTGGTATGCACAGAAAGAGAATGCATAGACAGATCTGGCAGGGAAAAGTCAGGATTTACTGAGCAATCATTTTGTTCTTGCTTGCCACACTGGTGGCATCAGATGAGTTTGGACCCCTTTGTCTCTAAGTGGAAAGGCTCAGTTCGGCCCCACTTCACAAGTCCCTCTATGTTAGAGAAAGTCCTGGTGCCGCCCTGGACCTGATACTCTACCCAGTGGTGAGGCCAAGTGCCCTTCCAGGGAATCCAAGGACACAGTGTGGCACAAGCTGACTCCGCCCTCCCTGCTGACTCATTTTGATGTTTCAGCCACTGTGGTTGCTTCCTGGCCCACAGGACTGTCCTCCAGGTCACAGAGTGACACCTTCAGACCTTCACTCACACGGACATTGCCACTTAGAAATCATACTCTCTGAGGGCCTCTCCCAGAAAAGGAAGGGCAAATAAATTGAGCCTGCGGCATTAAGAAGACAGTGGTTCTCTCTGTTTAGAAATCTGTTGGCCAGCAAAAGTTTTATGAATTCTTCTTGTAATTTATCTGAGAAGAGTGACGTTTACAGTGATGACAGTCAACAAAACTCTGAAATACCATTCCAGTTCTCCATCAAATTTGTATTTATTTATTTGTATACATGTTGGGGGTGGGGGTACAAGTGCAGTTTTGCTACATGTGGCCAAGTCAGGGCTTTTAGGGTGTCCATCACCCAAATAATGTATATTGTATGAAGTTACATTAAGCAATTTCTCATCGCCCGCCCACCCCCTCACCCTTCTGAGCCTCCATTGTCTGTCAGCCCACTCCCTATGTCCGTGTGTATACACTTCAGATTTTTTTAAATTGTTTAAATTTCCTTGTTGTTTTTTTTTTAGCCCATATTCATTTTCTCTCATCACCTGGGAAAGTTAATCTTCATTTATTTTCACCTTTAATAGTGAACTGGACTATCACGATGCTGTGAATGTCAATGATCGGTGCCAGAAAATTTGTGACCAGTGGGACCGACTGGGAACGCTTACTCAGAAGAGGAGGGAAGCTCTGGAGGTGAAGTCTTGAAGCCACCTGTTGCCATGAAATCTTTTAACTGAAGCTCTTTAGTTAAATCACTGATATTCATTGTCTATTTCTCCGTGGCGTGAAACAGATTGTCTAATGAAGGAACCTCTAAAGAAAACATAAAACGTGGGAGAAAGAGGGAAATGGGAAGTTGGTAGCTTTGTGCTGTAATTTATCCAGACAGCATCGAAGTATGTTTTTCAATTTTTAAAAACCCAAGGGTGATGAGACTGCGGCATAAATCTACTTTGTAACTGGTAATAACAGTACATTTCCAGATTTACCTGAGTAAGTTGAGCTGTGAGTGAGTCAGGATATCGGAGATGTCCCAAGGGAAGATGGAGCCAAATGTGGAAGGAAGTCAGTTGATGAGAAGCAGAATTGGGATGAATTTGGCCTTATCTAAGCGTGGGACTGAGTGTAAGACCCAGTGGGTAGCTGGTGTTAACTGCTCCTCATTGTCTTGAACCGTGGACGACATCTCTCACATGAGGGAAATAAGCACTTTTCCAGTTCCCTGAGTCCTTTCTCCTTGACTCTGATGACAATTTTGAGAGAATGCAACATCAAGCTTCCCAAATGCCAAATGGCTGTGACATATCTGCTTGAAGAAGAAACAACCAACCCAAATGCCCATCAGTGATAGACTGGATAAAGAAAATGTGGCACATATTACACCATAGAATGCTATGCAGCCATAAAAAAGGATGAGTTCGTGTCCTTTGCAGGGACATGGAAAAAGCTGGAAACCATCATTCTCAGCAAAGTGACACAAGAACAGAAAACCAAACACCACATGTTCCCACTCATAAGTGGGTATTGAACAATGAGAACACACGGACACAGGGAGGGGAACATTACACACCGGGGCCTGTGGTGGGGGTGGGGGGCTAGGGGAGGGGATAGTAGGGGCTAGAGGGAATAGGGGGAGGAATAGCAGTAGGAGAAATACCTAATGTAGATGACAGGGGGATGGACGCAGCAAACCACCATGGCACGTGTATACCTATGTAACAAACCTGTACGTTCTGCACATGTACCCCATAACTTAAAGTATAATAATTTTAAAAAGTTAAAAAAAAAAAAAAAAGAAATGTTGAGAGAGAAAAGACCAGACATGTAACAGAGACAGTGCAAAATGTTTTAGAACAGGAGGGGGAAATGAACCTAAATTTGGAAGACTTACAGCTATGGAGATGCCTTCCCCTTCTGCCCCCACTTGTCTGTGCCGTGGGGAACAAGCGCAGGACCATCCTGTCAGTTGAACACTTGTGCTTTCCTATGCCCAGAAAGGCAAGAAGTGATCTCTGCTGAATCCCAAATGAGGATTTGAGAACGTTAACCTGTAATTCCTTCTGTCTCCACTAGGCAGGTGACTTTGGGAAAGGCACACAACTGCACATGTTGCCTCTAAAATGCGGAAGATGCCCTGCATTTCGTGTTAATCTGGCACAGTTAGGGAATCAGGTCCTCCTATAAAGTCCCGCTTTAGCTGAAAGCGAGTTACAGTGTGCCATATGTGGAGTCCCAGTTTTCAGAAAAGGAGCATGTAGGGAAGTACTTTAGACACTTTAAATATGAGGCTGCTCTGGATGTTTTTAAACCCTTCCTTGATTCGGAAGGCACCTCAGAGACCTGCAGGGCTCAGCCTAACCGTTTGAGCATCTTTTGTAGACATGTGCTAATATGTTTAACAGAATGTCAGATAATAGTCTATTGTTATGGAATGCTTACTTACACTTCCAGTGAATGTTTTAGTTAGTCTGTGATAATGCTTGCTTCTCTTTAATCTCAGAGAATGGAGAAATTGCTAGAGACCATTGATCAGCTTCACCTGGAGTTTGCCAAGAGGGCTGCTCCTTTCAACAACTGGATGGAGGGTGCTATGGAGGATCTGCAAGACATGTTCATTGTCCACAGCATTGAGGAGATCCAGGTAATGGAACCCCAACTCTGTATGCCCTACACATAGAAGTCAGTTGTCATTTAAACTAAGAGTTCTGTTATTTGGTTTCTTGTTTTCTTTTTTCTTTTTTTTAAACTTAACAAATGGTGGCTAAAAAGCCCAAATTACCCTTTGAAGCTTAGCTTAAAAATGTGTTTACTACTCTTGTGTTGCAAACTAGTTAACATCAATCAAGTAATGATGAATACGTCTAGAAAACTCTGTTCTTCAAAAAAGAATGCTGAGGCCAGGCGCAGCGGCTCACGCTTGTAATTCCAGCATTTGGGGAGGCTGAGGTGGGTGGATTGCTTGAGCTCAGGAGTTCAAGACCAGCCTGGCCAATGTGGTGAAACTCTGTCTCTACAAAAAATACTAAAAAATGAGCCGGTGTGGTGGTGTTCTCCTCGAGTCCCAGCTGCTGGGGAGGCTGAGGTGGGAGCATCGCTTGAGCCTGGGAGGCAGAGGTTGCAGTGAGCCGAGATCACGCCATTGCACTCTAGCCTGAGTAAGAATAAGACCCTGTCTCAACAACAACCACAACAGCAACAACAAAAATGCTGAATCATTGAGCTAAATAAACACATGTGCGCTTGGAGTTATTCATGAAAACGTTGTAAGTGTACTAGCTGCTGAGTTAACTACTTTGCAAACGTGTACATATTACTGTTTATTTAGATCTCCAGAGTTTTTGCCAGATTGTAAACCATAAGAAGCCACAAATCAGCACCTACCTTTTGCCTACCACCAATCCAGAATGTTCTGTGTATAGTTTTTGCTGGAACTTCAGAAGTTTAAACAAGGCTTCTGAGTGGTGACGTTAGGGAGGACAGTTAATCTCAGTTAGCCAGGACATCATTTATTTAGAGACATTGGACAGTGAATTTGATGCATAATAGAATAAAAAGAGAAAATACTTCTGTATACTTTTTTCCTGTAAAATATGTATGTTATCAAAAAGAATCCAAGTAGAAGGGAAATACTAAAGGTTGGGACTTGAAACCACACCTCCCTACCAGGAACACTCTAGACGGGTTTGCACCTGCATATCAGGGGAAAGAAAGTACTTCCATGAACATGCCACCTGCCTTTTGAAAGAGGCTCTGATGGTGTTTCTGATGGTGCACTCTTAAGCACAGGCCAGCAGTCTAAAATCGTTTATTTTTTGAATAAGCACGCCTTGGAAGTCACACTCTTTGTCAGTACTCTGTTGGCAGCTGACCTGTTGCCACACCTAAAGAGAACAGTAGCTTCACACTCAAAGGTGTTCCACGAGGCAGAGAGTTCTTTGAGCATCTGAATTTGCAGGGCTACTCATGTTAGGGTCAAAGAGTAGGTGTGATAAATGGCTCTTAAGAGAGACTTCTTGGAAGAGTTGGTTTCTATGGCCTTTTCTTTTTGAGGAGTAGGGATGTACTTCCTGGTTTTCTTTAGGTATAATGGTAGCAAATATAAGATGCTTTCGTAGGACTACAGAGGTAATACTGGCCATCAGAAAGGGCATCTAAGGGCTGAGCATGGTGGCTCACACCTGTAATCCCAACACTTCAGGAGGCCCAGGCAGGGAAGATCGCTGAGGCCAGAAGTTAGAGACCAACCCAGGCAACATAATGAGACCCGGTCTCTACAAAAAATAAAAATAAAAAAATTAGCCAGGCATGATGATGTATACCCTATAGTCCCAGCTACTCAGGAGACTGAGGCAGGAGGATTACTTGAGCCCACGTGTTCAAGGCTGCAGTGAGCCATGATTGCACCACTGCACCCCAGCCTGAGTGACCTAGTGAGACCCTGTCTCAAAAAAAGGTGGTGGGGGGAGGTGCGGAAGAGCAGCTAAGTTCTACTCATCAGCAGAAAGTAAGAAAGACCTAAACAATAGCTGGTGATCAAAAACACTGAAAGGAAACATGATTTAAAAAAAAAAAAGATTTTTAAAAGACTCTGGATGAATAGCCATCAATCAAATTCATAGTCATCATGATACCCTTTTCCCATTATACAGGCACTTGACTTCTGTGTACCTAAAGAGTTTTTCTAAAGCATCCAGAATTTGTTCTTCTCCAGAGATTCTTGCAATTATAAAGACATTTACTTGTGTGCAGAAAGGAATATCAAAGCCTATGAAATTAACACTCAAGCCAGATTGTTTTTCTCCACTTGTGTCTGGGGTGTAGAGTTTGATCACTGCGCATGAGCAGTTCAAGGCCACGCTGCCTGAGGCGGACGGAGAGCGGCAGTCCATCATGGCCATCCAGAACGAGGTGGAGAAGGTGATTCAGAGCTACAGCATCAGAATCAGCTCAAGCAACCCGTACAGCACCGTCACCATGGATGAGATCCGGACTAAGTGGGACAAGGTGGGTGGCTGAGGGCCTGGTGTGGGACGAGGGGGACATTCTTGAAGCTGAAGTCCAAAGAGGAAGTTAACGCCTTGGGGACTTAGGGTGACAGCCTCATTTTGTGTCACGATCAGGATTTTCCTTTATCCCAAATTTCACTCTTAAGGACCTTTCAGCAGCTTCTGTAGTTTGTGGGGAAAGAAAGTAGAGATTATTTTACTTAAGGAAAATATTATGTAAATGTTGACAAAATCACTATAGGTTATGATCCTAATACCATAAGGGAAATAGTTTTTAAAGCCCCAACTGGAAATTTGGTTAAAAACTTGGTTACAAGTACTTATGGTACTTTTTAAAAGAATTTTTAGAATATGCTATAAACATATCCCAGATGTGTATGAATTTTAAATGCAGAAAAATTGCTTAGAAAACCATATCTTGGGCTAGGCACAGTGGCTCATGCCTGTAATCCCAGCACTTTGGGAAGCTAAGGGAGGGAGATCACGAGGTCAGGAGATCGAGACCATCCTGGCCAACATGGTGAAACCCCATTTCTACTGGAATACAAAAAAAAATTAGCCAGATGTGATGGCAGGCGCCCGTAATCCCAGCTACCCGGGAGGCTGAGGCAGGGGAATCGCTTTGATCCAGGAGGTGGAGGTTACAGTGAGCCAAGATCGCACCACTGCACTCCAGCCTGGTGACAGAGCAAGACTCCTTCTCAAAAAAAAAAAAAAAAAAAAAGAAAGAAAGAAAACTACATCTTGGGAATGAAAGTATTTCTACTAACTTACTGCCTTTTAAATTTTGGGCAACTATCGACAAAGGTAATTATGGTCCACATGGGATAATTTGAGCCTTTTTTGTCTCATTTTTAAGATTGAGACATTTCTTTTCTTGGTTGAAATTAGTCATCAATTAGTCATCTCAGTATGCCAATGCGTATTGAGGATTAAGTCCAGCACGTGGAACTGAAGTGGCTTATGATTAAAACACACATGCAGCAAGTTAGTTACAAACATTGCAAAAGACAAAAACAGGTGTGAGGAAGAGGACAGCATTCATCTGAGCGACAGTAGTTAATTAGTGTGTCTGAGCTTCAAATTTAGCTCTAATCTTCCCAACAAACAGCCAAGGAGAAAAGGGAAACAAACTGAGTTAAGTAGTTTCTTAGGGGCGAAAAAAAGAAATTATATCATTTTTTATATTTCATTTTTATCATGTTTGTTTTTTGAAACAGAGTCTCACTCTGTCACCCAGGCTGCAGTGCAGTGGCAAAATTTTGGTTCACTGCAACCTCTGCCTCCCAGGTTCAAGTGATTCTCCTGTTTCAGCCTCCACCTGAGATTACAGGCGCCTACCACCACATCTGGCTACTTTTTAATATTTTCAATAGAGATAGGTTTCATCATGTTGGCCAGGCTGGTCTCAAACTGCTGACCTCAAGTGATCCGCCCACCTTGGCCTCCCAAGGTGCCAGGATACAGATGTGAGCCACCATTCCCCGGGTAGAAATATATCATTTTTTAGAGTGAGATAAACTTTTCTCCCTTCAGTAAGTTATAAAGCAAATTGACTTTTGTTTTTTAAAAAAAGACTGAATAATAATGCTTTTAGTAGCAGTTTTGCAGACAACACAAAGATTTTTGAAGTAGCTTTTTTATTTTTCATTGATTGAAAGAGAACGGAGGCATAGCAGTAAAATGTAATTCACAAATGGAACAGAAAGCAGGTAGACCAGGTGTATACTCTTCTGTGGGCCAACATGGTATAAAAATTGAACTCATGAACCTGGCATGAGTTCTTCACATTCTGGTGTCATGAACCCCTTTGGCAATCTGGGGAAACCTGTGGATTCCTTCTGATAATAATGTTTGTAAATTTATAAAAAGATTTAATATTACAGAGGAAACAAATTATATTGAAATGTAGTTATTCAAATATCATTAAAGATATTGTATTTGCTTCTTTATTAACACATTTAAAGCCAAGATCTAACAGCAGGTCTAATCATTCTGGAGTCATGGTGAGTGTACGTGGTATTTATTGCAAGAGGCAGGCATAGCTGTGACGTTAGTATAGAATGTCTACGATTTCTGTTGTGATGAGGTCACAGGGATTGCTAAATACTGCTGCAGATTTGCTGCCCACATCATTCTAAACAAAGGGAATGCTAAATTTTAATCCAAAGTGGTGAAAATAAAGACGTCAGTGTTCCCTTCATCCAAGTTCACAAATCCTGTGTACTCTGGACCTGGCACCGACTTGGTTGTGCTGCAGGCTGAGAGCCCCTGGCTGGAGGAGAATGGAGAGAATCACTGCTCCTGATGCAGGCTCTCAAATACCCTCCAACTCATCCGGTCTTTCAGCAGGCACTTGGTGGCACTAGATGGCAGTCAAAGCTAAATCGAGCTCATCCTCTAAAGTAGGGACTCCTCTTCCGCATCCTCCCTCTTCCCCTCCACACCCTCCTCCCTTCCTTTTTCTCCACCCCTCCCCCACCCCTTAGACTATTCCCAGCTTCTGTGGTCACTCCTATGAGACCACAGCTGGCCTCTAACCCTTGTTGTCCTTGGGCCCTGACAGGTGAAGCAACTCGTGCCCATCCGCGATCAGTCCCTGCAGGAGGAGCTGGCTCGCCAGCATGCTAACGAGCGTCTGAGGCGCCAGTTTGCCGCACAAGCCAATGCCATCGGGCCCTGGATCCAGAACAAGATGGAGGTAAGCCAGCTCCCTCCCAGGCGCCGGCCACAAGCCTCACGATATGTCCCTTAACTACCGCAGCAGTGACACCGCTCATGCTGTGGTTTCCAGCCACCTGCTCGGTCATGTGGGAGCACCGTTCTGTCATCACCCAGCTTTATCTTTCAGCCCCTGGTGTTGCGGACAGTGTGCACCAGGGCACAAGACAGACTGCAGGAAGCGGGCATCAAGGAAGGGGAGGGGGGAGCTTGCTGGGATCTGTTTATTTCCTCTCTAAAAACGATGACAGGACTTTTTCTCCGTTTTTGGCCTCCGCAGGGCCTAGATTTCAATCTATCCCGACAAGGAGGACGCATGAAGGCCCACAGATATTTTGCATTTTCAGAACATTCGAGGGATAACAGTCTTTTTTTTTTTCTTTCTGAGATGGAGTCTTGCTCTGTCACCCAGGCTGGAGTGCAGTGGCACAGTCTCAGCTCACTGTCACTGCAACCTCTACCTCCCAGGTTCAAACGATTCTTCTGCCTCAACCTGCCAAGTAGCTGGGACTATAGGCACTTGCCACCACGCCCAGCTAATTTTTGCATTTTTAGTAGAGACGGGTTTTCACCATCTTGGCCAGGTTGGTCTCCAACTCCTGACCTCGTGATCTGCCCACCTCGGCCTCCCAAAGTGCTGCGATTACAGGCGTGAGCCACTGCGCCCAGCTGGGACAGCAGTCTTTAAATAACACTGTTGTCCTTTGACCAAGAACAGCCAGAGACATTTATTGACCCACTTACTTCTTGCCCCACCACCCCTTTGGTGTTAAAATATTGACTTTTTTTCTTAAAGAAGAGACCATCTAAAAATACAAGAAATTCTGATGGAGGAAGCCATCCTGTGGGTCTTAAATCTGTCTGGCAGCTCTACCCGTGTAGCCCACCCCCAGCCTCCTCCAGAGCAGGGCAGCTCTGCCCGAGGACATTTCCCTCTCATGGCAAGAAGCTGACAGGACTCACCTCTGACCCCTCATGCCTCTCTGTTTTGGATCTTAGTTGACTTTTTTCCGACTCTCTAGACAGACTAGAACTAGACCTTGTTTTGCTCTGTGATGCTACCCGATCCCCACTTCCTCCGAGAAAAGTGAGCCGAGTGTCACTGGCCCCTGCCTGACACTGGCCTAGCATCTGATGCAGGCTCCGGAACGGCGTCTCGTTAGAGGGAACTTCACTTCGTTTCTCTCTGCTTGTTCACTCCGCCTCCAGGAGATTGCCCCGGAGCTCCATCCAGATCACAGGAGCCCTGGAAGACCAGATGAATCAGCTGAAGCAGTATGAGCACAACATCATCAACTACAAGAACAACATCGACAAGCTGGAGGGAGACCATCAGCTCATCCAGGAGGCCCTTGTCTTTGACAACAAGCACACGAACTACACAATGGAGGTAGGCAGCCGGGCGGGTGCGCGCCGCTGGCTTCTCACAGGGACCGCCCCGCCACCTCAGGGTGCTTTCTTCATGCACTCGTCTCTCTTTGTTCTGGTTAATAGCTACAAGTATGAAAGTGAGGGATCTTTAAGCCTTTCCAGGCACTATCTGTGGAAATGCTTCACGAGCTGTATCGAGGACTATATGATATTACCCACAGCAACGTTATGATTATCACCACAATAAATTCACTGCCCTTCCTCAAAGTGAGTGCCACAAACTGGACTGTTGCATTTCCGCCAGTTAGGCCCAAACTGATCTCCCTGGGAGCCAGCAGCTATAACTCAGGGCCCATCCTGCTACTGGGGAGGCCTCAGCTGGGATTATAGGCATGTGCCACCACACCCAGCTGATGTTTTGTATTTTTAGTAGAGACGAGGTTTTACCATGTTGGCCAGGCTGGTCTTGAACTCCTGACATCAGGTAATCCATCTGCCTCAGCCTTTCAAAGTGCTGGGATTATAGGCGTGAGCCACCACACCCAGCTACATTCCAATTCTTAAAGATCACTAAAAAAGGATTTACTGTTATTTTGTATGGAGCCCTGTTTGTGATTTGCAAATGTCAGTCAGTGGTTCCTTAAATGTCCCTGGGCTAGATAGAACAGTCAGATTTGGGCCTATTAGATGGCCCAAATGGAAAATGTTTTTAGTGACAAATAGAATATGTACTACAGAGTGCCCTCTGTCACTGTTAGAACCCTGGTCTCACTTGTGAGTAATTCTTACTACAGAATCTTGCAACAGATGACAAAGTAGAATGCTTTTCTTAAGTCTATGGTGAGCCCTACTTACAGTAAGCTGTGCTGTTAACGAAAGTAAAGAGGCAGAGTTGACAGGCTGCAAAGACCTAGAGCTCATCCGTCCCTTTTTCTTTAACAGCACATTCGTGTTGGGTGGGAGTTGCTGCTGACAACCATCGCCAGAACCATCAATGAGGTGGAGACCCAGATCCTGACAAGGGACGCGAAGGGCATCACCCAGGAGCAGATGAATGAGTTCAGAGCCTCATTCAACCACTTTGACAGGGTACCAGTCTCTACTTATTTAAAGGGCAATGCTGGGGACATTAAACAATGCATCTGAAATAACATGCATGCTCTCGTTTGACTCTTAATGCTCCGCAACATTTACAGGGAAACAGGATAGTTAATGACAAAGGAAAATAGCCACCAAAACAAAGTGTCCTAAGCTCTGATGTTGCTCAAGGTGACACAAAGTCCAGGTTTGTGTGCCGTTTTGTGCAGATCGCTTAATAAGAACACATTTGTAGTTGATAGCAAAGCCTGATTTATTCTAAGTCAAAGTGTATTCTTAGCAAAATGTGATGGTTAGCTTTAGGTCATTTTGTAAAGACTTAAATACAAAACTGATATGCTTTTCCTAAGCAGCTGTTTAGGTAAAGCGTCTGGTCATAATTTAACTTGTGCTTTCAACATATAAAACTGAGTTTTCTTTTTTAATTAACAAAATTGACGCATAATCTCTTTTAAGGACATGCACCAACAAAAGGGTGATAATTTTCATAGTAAAGGCATATAAAAAGTTAACTGCTGCTTTAAAAATATTATCTAGTATTTTGATTTGATGAACAAAAGTGAGTAAAATCAATTCTTTATGAGAAAATATGATTTACTAATCCTATGGCTGAAAGTGAGGGACTATTAAGGCTACATTCCAATTCTTTTTTATTTTATTGAGATGGAGTTTTGCTCTTGTCACCCAGGCTGGAGTGCAATGGTGTGATCTCGGCTCACTGCAACCTCTGCCTCCCAGGTTCAAGCAATTCTCCTGCCTTAGCCTCCCAAGTAGGTGGGATTACAGGCGTGCGCCACCACATCTGGTCAATTTTTTGTATTTTTAGTAGAGATGGGGTTTTACCATATTGGCCAGGCTGGTCTCGAACTCCTGACCTCAGGTGATCCACCTGCCTCAGCCTCCCAAAGCTCTGGGATTACAGGCGTGAGCCACTGCACCTAGCTACATTCCAATTCTTAAAGATGACTAAAAACAGATGTATCATTACTTTGTTTGGAGCATATTGTGTATGTTTATGAGTTGCAAATGTCAATCATTGGTTTCTAAAATGCCTCTGGGCTAGGTAGAGCAATCAGATGTGGGCCTCTTAGAGGGTTCAGACAGTGGACTTCTGTTCAGGGAGCTAGGCATAAGTAAAAAATTATACCTAGAGATGGATATTGACATTCTTATAGTTTCAGCACACCTTTATTGTACAGAAACATGCTGTAATTTGACCTAACTGCATTCATTAAAGCCCAAGTCACCTTTCTTCCATGGAGGGAAATGATGGATCATCATCCTGTACACAACCATCTCTTGTTGAAAGACAGCTCTCACTCATTTGGGCTGTTTTATAGGAAGAAAGCACGTTGATTTGAATCCAAGGCGATCACAGTCTTTTACAACAAAAGTCCAAAGAGTACAATGCAGAACTTGCCATGTTTAGAAGTTTATTGAAATTAAACATGAATGATTCTTTATCTTGGGGGGGAACGGAGTTCGCTTACTGTGTAGTGGGAAGGGTGTCAGGGATATGGATGCATTTTGCTTCATCTTTTGATTGAATGGTAAAGATAGGAATGGCAGGGGGCACAGAGGCTGTGAATGGAGGGATTCTGCCGTGGACATCAGAGAATTACAAAAGGTTTTAGAGCATAGGTGCAGCATGACCAGAGCTGCAAAACAATATGCCAGCACATTTAAGATGTAAAATAGACAGAAAGGAAGGAGAAAAGATGAGAAAGTTAGCAGAGGGTCAGACCGGAGTCTGTTGGTAAAGTGAGAGAGAAGGAACATGAGCTTCTGGGCAGAGGGGATAGGAGCAGTGGGAATGAAGAAAGAGGGTAGATCTGAGATAGAAACAGATCTGACAGAGGTGAACAACAGGATTTGGGGGCCAAGGGAGAGGGTGATACAGACAGTTGAAACCATGAAGACCTGGGAGGAGTGGTACTCAGCTATTGCAGAAGCAGGAGTTGTCCAGGTCAAGAGCTTAGGGCTGAAGCCTGTGAGAGTCATCGCATAATGGCCCTGTCCAGCAAGAGTCTGGAGAGTAAGAAGAGAGAAGGCCCAGATCTTAGGCAACTACTACATTTATGGGAGGCAGAAGAGCCAGAGGAGGAGCATTAGAGAAAGTGAAGGAGAGTCGGGTCACTAAGATGGAAAGTATCACTTAAGAGAATGCTGCTGAGAAATCAGGCAGTGACAGAGGGCAGAGTACACAGGTGTGATAACAGACACATAAAGTCTCTTATTCATAGAAAAAAAAGAACTTCTGACATTAGCTTTTGGGACTGGCTGTTTCATGGGTAAGCGCAAACAACAGAAAGTAGCCTTCTATTTAATAAATTCATATGGCCAATAACCAGTGTTTTCTTCTCTTTAAATGTGTACCGATGCTAAAACGTTAGCCATTCCTTCAAAACTCTCAAGAGAATCTGCAGCACAGCTGTGCACTTCCCGTCACATTCAGTGCTTTGCGTTGACACCCCTGTTTCTATAGGGTTGGGTCACCATTTGTCCTGACCTGGCCTTTCTCGTCTGGGAAAACTGTTGTCCATGTGGACCCTCTCTTGCGTGCTGCTCTGTGTAGGCTCTCATTGGATTTTCGGGAGGAGCTGAGCTTGTTACACAGAGGGGCCACTGCATCCTGCCCAAGGGCCTAAGGGTAGTTGCTTTCCAGGTATCAGAGCTCTAGGAATGTGCTCATCTCTGCAGGAATTTGACAAACGATGACTACCTGGGACAATTGAGAGCATCATTATTTCTTAGAACTTTTACGATACGTTCTGTCATCAGTAGGTGGCAGTAGTGAGCTCCCACTAGTTCCTTTTGCTATTTTCTTGAGTGTATGGTCTCCTTTAATTTTTGTCTGGTGTTTACCCTCCTTTCCCCTCTTTTCCTTTTTAAGAAACTAGTTTGTAACATCCTTGTGCTGGCTCCATCCTTCTCGCAAGCCAGTGGTGACATTTATGATCTCGGCAGAGCTCAGAGCGCATCTGTTACCAGATCTTTGTGAGTTGGTCAAGTAGAGTTGCTCATCTTGCTCTGTGCTCACCTGCCGTGTCCTTTGTTTTTGCCAACAGAGGAAGAATGGCCTGATGGACCATGACGATTTCAGAGCCTGCCTGATCTCCATGGGTTATGACTTGGTAAGATGGAAGTTGAACTTGTACTAAGGTTTGATATTTTATTGAGTTTGGATTTCTATTATAGAAGATGACCAGCTCAAACCAAGGTAGTGCGTTTGAGATTGGTTCGTTTTCTTTATGTAGGATAATATTTTTTGAAGGTTTCACTGTTACTATAGAAAAATAAAGTCATGAGGCCGGGCACAGTGGCTCATGCCTGTAATCCCAGCACTTCGGGAGGCCAAGGCGGGTGGATCATTTGAAGACAGGAGTTCGAGACCAGCCTGACCAGCATAATGAAACCCCGTCTCTACTAAAAATACAAAAATTAGCCAGGTGTGATGGCACATGCCTGTAGTCCCAGCTACTCGGGAGGCTGAGGCAGGAGAATGGCTTGAACCCGGGAGGTAGAGGTTGCAGTGAGCCAAGATCACACCATTGCACTCCAGCCTGGGTAACAAAATCACAGAACCAAAACACATTTTTATTCAATAATTGGTCAGATGATTTTTTCTAGTGAAGGAGATGAGAACATAGGCTTTTTGATTTTTTAAAACAGCGTAACTGAGATAGAATTCATATACTACAGTTTACCCATTTAAATTGTACACCTCAGTGACTTTTAGTAGTGTCCTGATGACTTTGCAAGTGCTTTTTCCTCGAGTATGTTGAAAGGTAAAAAAGGTTTAGTCATAAATCAGCTAAGATAAACTTATATTTCCCTATGGGCTGGGATAGTCCTAGTATATCCAACACTTCTCTGTTACCCATTAGTGAGTGTTTTTAACCTGACCCGCTTTGATTCTCTTTGGGGCTGCAAAATACAGTCATGACAGCCACATTCTGAACTGCCTTTAATTGGGCAGCATCGCTTTTCTCAGTTCTAATCTGAGAAAAGGGCTCAGCTCTTGCTTAGACCTACTCTTCCGTAATTACGTTACGTGACACACGAAGGCCAGCAGTGGGTCCCAGAGAGGAAAGAATTCTGACATTTGCAAACTTCTGGTTTAAAGCTACAGCAACTTTTAAAATTGTTTGATAGCAGTAAATCTAAGTCACGCATAAGGGGAATCTCATCCAAAGACTGAAGGGAAACTCAGGTAATACTTGAGTTTTCAGACATAAAGGAATTGGCATGTCACTGGGGGAAAGAATGAGAACAGCACTGTTGAGAGTTGTGCACCGTTTGAGGACATGTTTGTTTGCCAATTTGCCTCAGGGTGAAGCTGAATTTGCCCGCATCATGACCCTGGTAGATCCCAACGGGCAAGGCACCGTCACCTTCCAGTCCTTCATCGACTTCATGACAAGAGAGACGGCTGACACTGACACCGCCGAGCAGGTCATCGCCTCCTTCCGAATCCTGGCTTCTGATAAGGTCTGCACTGACAGATTTTCTTCTGCTTTAGCAGGAGTCCACTGCATCATTCTAACAAACAAGCCAAGAGTGTTGTAAATAAAAACCATGTTTATACTAGTGTATTTTGTGCAACATTGGCACTGAATTCCGAAAGCAGCAGATAGACACAAAACAATGGAACGCTCAGAATAGAGGAAACACAGACATTCCATTGCTGGCATTCGTACTTGGCCTGGCACTGAGTTTTTATAGAATGGACAATAGTGTATTTGTACTTTTGTGTGTGTGTATGTGTGTGTGTGTGTTCCTGGTTCAGCCCCCATTTTACATTCTAGTTTGGTGGATGTGATTCCAAAAGAAGAAACCACGCAATGTAGATGTTATAAAACCGGGTGAACTTCTCCTAAGGATCAGGGACCCTGACATTGTGCCCAGCCCATGGAGCAAAGTTAAATCTAGCAGTTCAGTCAGTAACAAACTGGCAAGCTTTTCGTTATATGTACCTTAGACCTTCAGTAGGAGTTTAATTGCCGATTCAGGATTTTAATATTTTACCTCTCCCAAACAATGAAAACATCTCTATGTATACATTCAGTTTGGGATAGGATCATTTTACCGTTTTCTGGCTGAGAGGATACTGAACATTTCCACAAGGAGGTTAGTATGCTAAAACACATTAGCAGAGCCATGTTTATTGCCTTAAAAACCAGACAAGACCAACTTTTTTAAAAATAATGTTTGCTTTAAAATGAATCATTTGCCCATAGGGGTGAGGGTGGATGGGAGAGAGCCCAGCTGATTTAGAAGGTAATAAACCATGGCTCCTACCCCCACCAAGAAACTTCTATAAACTATAGAATATATGAGCTATAATTATGTAAATTATAATGTGATACTTGTGATTTACTTGACGTTTACCAGCCAGTCTACTTGGCTAGAATTGTCCTATTTCCCACTGAACATTTTTTTTTTTTAAACTTCATCTTTTCTGATATGAAATGTAGATCATAGCATGTATCCTCACACTGTGGCTCAGTTTGAGAAACAGTAGTAATGCTCCCTTTGCCTTTATGAAGCATCTCACCCTTCCCGCTAGCCGGGCCATTTTCTAGATGTGCTCCTACAGGTAAAACGGCTTTCTGTTGGTTGTCTGGTACTGCCATCCCAATAGACTCCCTAACCTTTAGTCCTTTTAAAAAATTAAACCAATGCAAGAAATATGTAAGTAGGAAGACTGTTTACATTGTGGTGTTTTCTGCAACTGACTGCAAACACATGTGTATTTTTTCCAGCCATACATCCTGGCGGAGGAGCTGCGTCGGGAGCTGCCCCCGGATCAGGCCCAGTACTGCATCAAGAGGATGCCCGCCTACTCAGGCCCAGGCAGTGTGCCTGGCGCCCTGGATTATGCTGCATTCTCTTCCGCACTCTATGGGGAGAGCGATCTGTGATGCTGAGGTTCTGTAACCACTGATCCCATCAGCATGCAATAAAAGAGGAAGTCACAGTTTGTTTCCTGGAAACTTTGACAAGCTTTATTAAGTTGAGGGCAGGGGGAAGCCTTCTGTAGTTCAGTAATGGCCAGCAGTATAACACAGCTAAAATGAAGTTTCTACAGTATATGACATAGTGTGCTTCGTAAATAGGTTTATTTCTGAGTTTTTAGCTAAATGTAATGAAATATCGGGTTGATTTGTTTCTCTGATTAAACAGAACAAATTACTTGAGTAATAGGAAATTAGGAGGATCTAGGGACAGAAGGAAAGTGAAAAATGTGAAAATACAAAATACCCAAGATTTAAGAATGAGGGGGAAAAGAACACAAATTGGTAAATAAATGTTTGATATTTTTAAAAAATTTCATTCATCTCTAACATGCTTACGTGATTGCCCCTAGGGGAGTATATTTGGGATTCTAATGTTTTATTTTCATGCTTATCCAAAGATTACTGTTGTGTCTTCAATTGAATTTAATATTGTGAGATGGAACTTCCAGGGATTAAAAGCAGACCACCCAGAAGAGTTTTGGTACTTAAATTTTTAAAATAGAGTGTATAGTCATCTCTTCATTATTTAGGACTGGATAGTCAACTCGGTTAGTGATTTTTTGATGCTTCTCTTATCCTCCAGACTAGAGACCTAAGGAAACATGGAAGTCAGTTTAATGGCCAGAGAGAAGGATGCAGTCACTAGGTAAAATGAGGTTTTTAGGATTATTTATTGACTCCAGGTTCCCATGCTTTTTGTTAGAGCTTATTAGTACAGGTTCTCAAGAGCTGATCATATAAAAGTGCTCTGTTTTTAAATAAATAGGTTTCTATAGTGGTGGTTCATAACAAGGCAAGTCAGAAACCGTATCCTGCTAGCCCTCCAGTCAGGACTCCTTTACGCCTCCAGTTTTATGACCTGTTAAGGTGAAGCCAGAGTTACGGTAGGAACAGACAAATTCTCAGCAGTAGTGGAGGTGAGTTCTTTTTTGCGGAACCTTTACATGTGTTTTGTGTAGTGGGAATAACGAGGTGTTTTAGCTCGTGTGCGGTGTGTGTTCACCCCTGGGACTGGACAGCGTATCCTAACAAGTCCCAAGTCTGGTTCTGACTGTTCATTCATTCTTTTTGCTCATACTGCTATAGGCTGTAATTCCACCCTCTGTTTTTCCATCTTGTTGACAGCTTATAGAGAATAAAGCAGGAATTCTTTTTACTTCTGAGTCCTTAATGATCAGGAAATGGATTACAAACAAACAAACAAAAACAGTTGCAAACAGCAATTAAAGTGTTACTAGAGAAGGAGTAACGTGCCTGTTACCTACCGTCTGTTTGCTCAGGTTTTTATAGATTTCCACCAGCAGCTGGAAATGGAAATTTCCGTTCCAAGCTGTCTGACAGCTTGAATCGTTTTCCTACACCGGCCCATTTAGGACCTTCAACCTTTATCACTTACTTTGGTTCATTATTAAATAGTTGTTAGTTTCCAGATTCCTGAAATATTTGAATCCTTGAGTTTAATGCCAAACACTTTTGGGATGGTTTAGATGAACTCTGACTCTATTTTCAAAGAGGTGCTATATCCCAGCCATAAACCCTATAGAAAAACCAGAAAGTCGTGCTTCCTTTGAGGCTACTAGGGGATCTGTGGTGTTTTAGGATGGGTGAGGGTAACTTGTCTACCTAAACTTTTAATTTCTTTACAACATTGAGCAAGAGAGTGGATCAGTACTCTCGGCTGATAAATGAAGGAAGGAAACAAACTCTGAAAAACGATATTTATACTCTCATTTTAGGCATTGCTTTTATTTCTAAAGCTGGATGCTCAAAAATTAGAAAGTTTCTAAATTAAACTTAATTTATAAAAGAAAAAAGAATCACTATTTTTGTTGTTTCAAAAAATAACCATTGCTTTGGTTAACCACAAACAAACTTCCTCACTTAAAGTTTCCATGATAATTAAAAAGTCGTTGGATCAGTATTTGCCTCCCGTAAAGAATTAGAGACTGGCTTATTGGGTAGAGGGTGAACGTAAGATGGAGAATTCATTTGAACCACTTAGAAGTGAATGATGAATGGGCCGGGCATGGTGGCTCATGCCTGTAATCCCAGAACTTTGGGAGGCCAAGGCGGGCAGATCACTAGAGGTCAGGAGAAGACCTGCCTGGCTAACATGGTGAAAACCCGTCTCTACTAAAGATACAAAAGTTAGCCAGGTCTGATAGCATGTGCACGCCTGTAATCCCAGCTACTCGGGTGGCTGGGGCAGGAGAATCACTTGAAACCATGAGGCAGAGATTGCAGTAAGCTGAGATGGCACCATTGCACTCCAGCCTGGCAACAAGAACGGAACTCCATCTCAAAAAAAAGAAAGGAAAAAAAAAGAAGTCAATGATTAATGGATTAGGAAGGAATTTTTAATTAAGAGATCACTTCAGAATCCTCAGTAAATATTTTCTAAAATGTATGCATACTCAGCCCTAATCCCAGAATTTCAAGCTGTGAAAGTCTAGGTTAAGACTTGGACATCTGTATTTTTATAAAAACTCCATGGAAGTTCTAATAACCCTCCTCTGAGAATCTGTGGATTTGAGGTAAATGAAAGGTCATTAGTAATCGAGAAGTCTAAAACAGAGAAGACCTTACTGGCAAGGTTAATAGCTGAACAATACAAATGGCCAGGCAAACTCCTGGTTGGTAATACAGAAATGCTTGGCATAACTGAGTTTTGGATTGGAGTATTCAGCTTGGTATTATTCCCTGTTGTATACCAGATTCATCTATGTTCATGGAAAGAAGAAGCTGGAAATGAGCTCTTTACAGCCTTCATATGAAAGGAAACATCTAAGTGATACAGAGTCAGAAACATGGATTCTAAGCAGTTGCTAGTTGTTACCAGGCTGACAAAGATTCACCCACAGCTTCCCTGGATTATTTGACAAGAAGACACTGAATGTTCCCACTGTGTCCTTGAGCTTTTTTAGGTTCCTGGAGCCTACACAATAATTATACTGCTCTGCCTGAGACATTTTCATATTTCAGATGGAGTCAGAAGTTGTTTTTCCTTTTTAGATTCATTAATTAATAACTCAATCCTTAAGCAACTGACCATTATTATTTTTAAGGTGGGAGCTAGGAGTGGCTGCGATTTGTCAGTGACCCTTGGCCATGAATTCCCCCATGGGATTTAAGTCTTTTAGGGGTTGCCTCCCCAGCAGTGCAGACTTCCTTGTTGTAAAATGGATGGAATGCCTGGGAGTGCACCAAAGCATACTCGCAAATCCTTTTGCATGGCTGGGAACTTCCAAGAAACCACAGTGGCAGATACACAGAAAACCAATCGCCATGAAAAGAAGAACTTCAGACAAATTTAACAAAGTTTAGTTGAACAAAGAACAGTTTGTGAATTGGGCAGCCCCGAAATCAGAACAGGTACAGAGCAGCTCTGGTGCCACTGCATGAGGACCTGGGGACTAAGAGAGGAAAGTGAGGTGCAGAAACCACCGGATTGGTTACAGCTTGGCGTTTGCCTTATATAAACAGAGTTTGAACAGTTGGCTGCCTTTTATTCACCAAAACATGGTGATTGGTTCGAATGTAGGTTACCATCAGTTTACACATTCAGTAAGGTTACAGTTCACTGTCTATAGAGAAACCTTTAGGCTGAACTGAAAATATGTCAGGAGGCAGATTGAGGCTAACCTTTAAGAAGTCTTTGCAAGACAAGCTACAGGAGGAGAAGGATTCTGTAAATAGCTGTGGGGCGGGGCGGGGGAGAAAGGAGACTATATGCATACTTAGTATGAACAATGCAATGGTATTATGGTTCTGAAATCAGATATATTTATTCTAAAGGATTGGGTGTGGCAGTGATACCAGGTTTTGCTTTCCATCTCTCAGTTATTGTCACAAGCCTGAATTGCTCCTGAGGGAGATTAGTAACAGAAAATCCCAGAGCATCAACAAGAAGTATTAACAACCAAAATGGCTTTTTAAAAATGTATTTAAACATAGGCAGTTCTTTTTGGCTATTCTCAAGAATAATCCTTAGGATGTGTCAGCAGCTGATTAGAAGATCACCATTGCCCAACCAAACAGCAGGGTGCTGTGCTTCTGAGACCCCCACCGTGTTCAGGTTTTTGTAGATGAAGCCTGCAGTGGCCAGGTACAGTGGCTCACATCTGTAATCTCAGCACTTTGGGAGGCCGAGTTGGGTGGATTGCTTGGGTGGGTTGCTTGGGAGCAGGAGTTCGAGACCAGCCTGGGCAACATGGTGAAACCCCATCTGTACAAAAAAATGTAAAAGATTAGCTGGGCATGGTAGTGTGTGTCTGAAGTTCCAGCTACTTGGGAGGCTTAGGTGGGAGGATTGCTTGAGCCCAGGGAGGTAAAGGTGGCGGTGAGCTGTGACCATGTCATTGCACTGCAGCCTACCTGGGTGACAAAGTGAAAGCCTGTCCCTAAAAACAAAACAAAACAAAACCTGTGGTAATTTTTAATACGATTTATTTTAGATTTGGTATGTCTTATTCAAGAAGTTTCTCAAAAGATATTTATCAAAGCACATAAAATATTCCAATTATAATCTTGAATTTATTTCATCTTTTAAAGTAGTATCTTCTATTCCATATTAGCCAAAAATAAAATTTTTGCTAGATACCAGACCAATTAATTTTTAGCAGTCTATACTCTTTTCTTAAACACATTGGAAAAAGTTTTTATCAGTATATCCAACAAAACTAATGGAATTATTTTTTAATTTCATACAAGATTTTTAATTATTCCTAAATGCCAGCATTCAGTACACACATATGCGTGCATGTTTTCCAAAAGAGTATCATTCTTTTTAGCATCCTTCTTCCTTCATGAATAACTTAAAATTGTAGCTACATATATTTTCTGTCTTCTTTTCTTTTTTTTTTTTTTTGAGGTGGAGTCTCTCTCTTGCCCAGGTTGGAGTACAGTGGTGCAATCTCATCTCATTGTAACCTCCATCTCCTGGGTTCAAGCGATTCTGATTTTTGTATTTTCAGTAACTACGGGGTTTCACCATGTTGGCCAGACTGGTCTTAAATTCCTGACCTCAAATGATCCACCTGCCTCAGCTTCCCAAAGTGCTTGGATTAGGTACATATATTTCATGAATAAATGAGAAAGACTTATGTAATGAAAAGTGTAATTATATTAGTACAACATCATTTTAATCTGGACTTAACTGCTTTTATAAAATTTGTTGCATTATTTCTTTTCAGTGGTTTTAATACCATTCGTCAAAATATGTTAGCAGCTTATTTTAATTATAAAATGAAGGTTTTTTTGTTTTGTTTTTACTGACAGAAAATAAGGCTAATCTAGCTCATCGTTTAGACAGACGGGTAATTAGGCTACATGGGGGATGTTTTCCATTTTTTCAATTATCTAAATCTGCAGCTCCATTGTTTTGATGAAAATATAATTAAACCACATGATAATATAAAAGCTTTTTTTTTTTAAGTATCGGCAAAGATGTATTGAAATGAACAATTTCCCCAACTCTTCCTGATTATATTGGATTAAACAAGGAGTCCTTAAGAGAAAAACAGCAGGTGTAATTGGTGGCCACTTGGTAGGTCTGAGGAGATGGCACAGCTACAGCTCAGAGGAAACACAGTTCTTATTTGACTGCAAGGAGTAGCTGGCCCCTGCTGGCTCACCCCAAGACTGCCATGTGGAAAGAGAAACCAACTTGTATGTTCTTCAGGCCACTCAATTCAGGGTCTCAGCTATACCTTAAATAATACAGAATTAACCTCAGCAGCTTCCTGACCTGGTTGTGTACTCAGTGTTGCCTGTCTAGTTACACTGATGATATTTAGATTTTATTAAACATTTTCA
Source organism: Ateles fusciceps (assembly GCA_036589455.1). NCBI lineage: Eukaryota > Metazoa > Chordata > Mammalia > Primates > Atelidae > Ateles > Ateles fusciceps. The sequence goes on from JAZHEH010002229.1 coordinate 7,061,930, forward strand.
CCTTTTTCCCCCTCTCAATGGATATTTATGTGCATTTCATCATGGAAGATAATGACATCTTGTACTAAATTCATTTATTTTACATGCACTGCAGATCATTTTAAACACAATTTTAAGACACTCTTTGTTTTCTCTTCACATGTCTTCTAGAGTTTTCCTTTTTTTTTTTTTTCAAGATGAGGTTTCACCATGATGGCCAGGCTGGTCTTGAACTCCTGACCTCAGGTGGTCCACCCACCTCAGCCTCCCAAAGTGCTAGGATTACAGGCGTGAGCCACCGCGCCCGGCTTAGAGTTTTCCTTCAGTACCCATCTGACTCTTCCATCAAACCAAAGTCAGCAGTTTTGCTGTTGAAGAGTATCCATGTCTCTGGGGTCAAGATTCTTTCCCTTTCCCCCACCTACCACACTTCTGTTCTCTGTAACATTGTTTGTGAACTTTTTTTTCTTTTTTAGTGAAAGAGACAACACGTGGTATGGGTCTTAAAGAACAAGCATGCCAAATGTCTTATCCCCACTTGTACCCTCCATTGCAATCCTTTCTTTTATTTTTCTTTTCTTTCTTTTTTTTTTTTTTTGAGATGGAGTCTCTCACTGTCGACCAGGCTGGAGGGCAGTGGTGCAATCTCAGCTCACTGCAATCTCCATCTTCTGGGTTCAAGCGATTCTCCTGCCTCAGCCTCCTGAGTAGCTGGGATTACAGGCACCTACCACCACACCTGGCTAATTTTTGTATTTTTAGTAGAGATGGGGTTTCACCGTGTTGGCCAGGCTGGTCTCGAACTCTTGACCTCAGGTGATCTGCCTGCCTTGGCCTCCCAAAGTGCTGGGATTACAGGCGTGAGCCACCGCATCCATCCTGTAATGCTTTCTTATGTGAAGATGTACAGATGACATTTACAGATGGCCTCTCACTTTCCGCTTCTTTCTGTGATCACAGATCCATTTTCTCCTGCATTCCTCCTCCTCGGCTTTGTGTTCCATAAACTAGACTACTTGCCCTGTTTGCTGTTTTTGCCTGTTTCCGCATCTCCAGAATTTGCCTGATGATCCTTTCCTCTTCAATGGATTTGGCAATTAATATTCGATCCAATCAAACAACGTGTCAATGTTTCCCAAACTCCATTCTAGTACATTACCACAATTTTTTACCGAGTATTCCTAATATTTTTATTTTAATTTAACTTCTTTATCAAAGAAGAAAATCTGGCTGGGTGCAGGGGCTCATGCCTGTAATCCCAGCACTTTGGGAGGCCAAGGTGGGTGGATCACTTGAGGCCAGGAGTTTGAGAACAGCCTGGCCAAGATGGTGCCACTGCACTTCAGCCTGGGCAACAGAGGAAGGCTCTGTATCAAAAAGAAAAAAGAAGGCCGGGCGTGGTGGCTCATGCCTGTAATCTCAGCACTTTGGGAGGCCGAGGCGGGTGATCACCTGAGGTCAGGAGTTTGAGACCAGCCTGAGCAACATGGAGAAACCCCATCTCTACTAAAAATACAAAATTTAGCCGCACATGGTGGCGCATGCCTGTGATCCCAGCTACTCAGGAGGCTGAGGCAGGAGAATTGCTCCAGCCTGGGGAACAAGACGAAACTCCATCTCAAAACAAAAAAGAGAAGAAAAGAAAATGTATCACTGTTGTAGGTTGGAAAGCAAAGCTACTTTCCATAAATAGAAGGAAACTAAAATAAAAATAAATACACAGGTGCCTCCTACCTGTGAGGTGTCCTTTCCCCGTTGTTTGATGCAGTACCTTTGCTGCTGCAGAATATTCTTGGTCTCAGACTGCACAGCTTTAGCCTGTCAAGGAACAGCCCCTGAGCCTGAGAAATTGGCCACAAGGGTTAAGGCTACTGCCTGTTCCTTCCTTGCACTGCGATGGGTGTCTCAGTGGGAGCAGGAGGCACACACAGTGGTCCCAGAACGCAGCTCTCCGCCTGTTAAGGGGTCTACTTCAGCATTCCCATGGAAGCTCACAGGCTGAGTGAGTCTCCATGTCCGAATCCTACTGGGGAGCTGTGTGAGCTCCAGGTAGTTGCCATGCAATTAACCCTTTATTGCCTTTTCCTAAATCTGACAGCCCCCAAATTGTTATCATAAAATTGTTCATTGCCCCACTTCTTTTTGGTAAAGCTGTGGGTGCCGGTACACAGGCAACCGGGGTTTGTGTGAGGTCAAGCAAATCCAACCACAGTCCTTGTGCACATGCCCTGAGCACATGTCTGCTGTAACTAACAAATAAATCGTCTTCTACATGTCTAAAGTCCTCCTGTGAGCTGCATTTGGGGGAATATCTATTTAAAAGTATTATCAAGATTTCAAGAAATTATGGCCCAGAGATATTCTCATCCAAATTCCTTCATCTGATACAACTGAGGTTGAGAAAGGACAAGGGACACACATGATCACACTTGCTCCTCACAGCAGCGCCTGGAGTTAAATATTCTTACTCTTATTCATTAGAAACCTGAGACAATCACGGGTAAGTGCTGGTCACCCAGCTAGTTAGCAACAAAGTCAGGACAAGAAAGCACATCTCTGACATCTAAGACTGTCCTTTTTTCTTTTTTTGAGACAAGTTCTCACTGTGTCACCCAGGCTTGAGTGCAGTGGTGTGAGCATGGCTCACTCAACGACCTGGGCTCAAGAGCTCCTCCCACCTCAGCATCTCAAAGTGCTAGGGTTACATATGTGAGCCATCACGCCCAGCTAAGATTATTCTTATCCATCATCCCAAGATGAATTGTAAATGTAAGTGATTCTGCGTCTTATTCTAAAATCAAACATAGGCCACATCCACTTCCTTCCCAAGGGTAGACTGTGGGAGCCATCCTCCAATATATCAAAAATCCATATTTTTTCCCATAGGGCCAGGTGTCCAAATCACTCAATTCTGCTTTATGTATGGAATGTTCCATACTTGATGACATAGAAAAAAAATAAGTAGAAAAAAACTACCACTGCAGGAAAAAGTATAAAATGGAAATATTATATAAATAACATTTTCAAAACCAAACAAATTCCTAGACGGTTGGAATATTCATCTAAGCAATAAGCACTTAAAAAGCAGACTATTTGTTTACTTCAGATGTGTGAAAGCCCTTCAGGGTCTCTGGATTTACATTTAAATCTTAAGTTTACATTCTATTTATGTCCTGACACATTGTATACATTCAATACTATTATGAGAGTTATTAGGAGTTAACAATGAAACAAGTTACTTAACTGCCTGGGCATCAGAGACAAACCAAGTCTTTCAGATAATGCAACCCACCAACCCACTAGTTTTTCCTTAAAAGTCTAGTGTCTAACAAGATTACTAAATTGCAAGTTCCTTTTTTTTTTTTTTTTTTTTTTTTGGGACGTAGAATCTCACTCTGTCACCCAGGCTGGAGTGCAGTGGTGCAATCTCTGCTCACTGCAACCTCTGCCTCCCCGAGTTCAAGAGATTCTCCCACATCAGCCTCCCAAGTAGCTGGCATTACAGGCACCCACCACCACACCAAGCTAATTTTTGTATTTTTAGTAGGGATAGGGTTTCACCATGTTGGCCAGACTGGTCTCAAACTTCTGACCTCAAGTGATGTGCCGGCCTCGGCCTCCCAAAGCTGTGATTACAGATGTGAACCACCGCACCCGGCCTGGAAGTTCTTTTTTTTTTTGAGACAGAGTCTCACTCAGTCACCAGGCGCCAGGCTGGAGTGCAGTGGCGCGACCTTGGCTCACTGCAACCTCCGCTGCCCGGGTTCAAGTATTCTCCTGCCTCAGCCTCCCAAGTAGCTGGGACTACAGGCGCGCGCCACCACGCCCAGCTAATTTTTTTTTGTATTTTTAGTAGAGACGGGGTTTCACCATGCTGACCAGGACGGTCTCGATCTCTTGACCTCGTGATCCGCCCGCCTCGGCCTCCCAAAGTGCTGGGATTACAGGCGTGAGCCACCGCGCCCGGCGGAGTTCTTTATCCCTGTGTTGGGCCTCAGAAACAGATATCCAAAATATGGAACCCTGGTAGGTGTGCTGCTTATTTAAAATGAAAGGCCTTTAGAGACCAGCAGATGCTGAAAGCAGCTGTTCTCTGCAGCTCCCTTATCTGCCTGAAGTCTGGACCTGCCAAAGAAAACAATGACGTCTAGTTCCTTTCCTGAGTTTTCATCAACTTAACTCACATCGCAGGAAGAAAAACTGAACTCTGTCAACATACCTGGATAAAGTTTTGTCACAAAGCATAGCCTTCTATTTTGGTCCAATTTCCAAGAGAATCATTTACCAGCCATTGCCTGCTCTGACATTGTCCCAGGCCATTCTGTGTTTTCCTGGTTCATTCATTTCCCCCTAAAAATCACTTACTATCCCCCAAATTGCCACATTTCCCTCTTCTCCCCTTCCCTCCCCTATGAAGAAGCATCTGGAGTACCCACTGGGTTACTGGGTAATAATTCTTGATTCCCCTGTGAAATGCACATTAAAGTAAAATTTAAAAGGTCTTTTCTCCTATTAATGTGCCTTTTTGTCAGTTTTCAGCTAATATTCAGTGTGCAAAAGGGAAGGTTTCCTTTGGCGCCTAGACCTGGTAGACAGCACGTTCTTTAAGGGCAGGGATCATGCTTTATATATCCTTGAGTTCCCACTGCTTATCACAGTGCTTACATCAGCAGGTACTCAATAGATCATTGTTGAATGAATGATAACATCTAAACTTATTCTACTTATGTTTTCTTTGGCAATGGACACATGGCCTCAGTACTTGCACCTGCCTCATGCCAGTGTCCACCACCAGCCAAAGTTGTCCTTTTTTATTCCAGGGCTTAGGCCCCCAGTAACTCCCCAGAGACCATGGCTCTCGGGCACGGGTTGTCTCTACGTCAGCTCACTGGTAAAGCAGACGTGGTAGATGCTTCTGAGCTCACAGCCAAATAAACACCTAGATACATTCTGCCTTAAAAAAAATTTTAAAGGTAAAGAAGGAAAAAATCTACAATTAAACAGGCAGAAAAAGTGAGAAGAGAAAAAAAGATAAACCACAAAAGAATACAAATCATTCTAGGTTCATACTTCTTTCCTATTAAATGCCAAAAGATAACACATGTGTCAGGGGAGGTGGTGGATTGGGAAAGTCCAGGAATCTATCCCTCCACCAGAGCAACAAGTCAACTGGCAGAGGCTGTCTGAAGCAACTACAGTGGACCCTTAAACAACACAAATTTGAACTGTAGAGCCACTTATACAGGGATTTTCTTCCACTTTTGCCGCTCCTGAGACAGTGAGACCAATCCCTTTCTTCTTCCTCCTCCTCAGGCTATTCAACATGAAGATGACAAGTATGAAGACCAGTATGATGATCCACTTTCATTTAATGAATAGGCAATATATTTTCTCTTCCTTATGACTTTCTTAATAACATTTTATTTTCTCTACTTTCTTGTAAGAATACATATGTATTATATGTGTTAACTGGATGTTTATGTTATCAGGAAGGCTTCTGGTCAATAGTAGACTATCAGTAGTTAAGTTTTAGGGGAGTCAGAAATTATATGTAGATTTTCAATTGCATGGGAGGTCAGTGCCTCTAACTCCCATGTTGGTTAAAGATCAGCTGTGTTTCGGAATTCTGATTCTAGTAGAACGCATGCAGCACCCAGGAGAGGGGGCTGGATAAAGAGACTGGTAAATGTTGGTAAATTTCAGACAATTTTAGCTTTCCAGCAGCAGTCACTACCGTTTCCTATCCCCTAAACCTGCAACAGGCACCTGGGGGGATGGCAGCAAGCATTCTTGGTGTGACTTGATGGAGCCAGGTGGGCAATAAGATTTTGCCCTCCAAAAATCAGGGCTGTGTGTTTTGATTGTTAATTGCTGCTTTTGATTGCTGAAGGGCCAGCACAGAGGTCATCCATTGTTTGAATTTACAGGAACCGAAGAGGAGTTTAAAGAGACATAATCTATTTTCCCTCTTTTGAGAACCAGACACTTACGGAAATGTTTGTAAGGTCACTAGCTGACTGACGACACAATGAAGAGAAACTTCAGTTACTACACACAACAGGGAATATGCAATTTGCAAAAACGGTTTGAAAGGTCACAAAAGGACGGCTCTAGCCCTTAACAAGGAAAACCTTGCAATCTCTGAGGAGTGGGAGAATTATATTTCCAGAGTCACCACACAACAATACTCAGGATGTCCAGTTCTCAATTAAAAAAAAAATGACAAAACATATAAAAAACAAGAAAGTATGACCCATTCACAAGAAATAAAGAATTTGACAGAAATCCCTGAAGAAGTCTAGACATAGGAACTATTAGTCCAATATGTTAAATCAGCTGTCTTAAATATGTTCAATGAGCTGAAGGAAATCATGGGCAAAGAACTAAAGATCAGAAAAATGATGTATACACAAAAAGAGAATATCAATAAAAAGACAGAAATGGTAAAAAAAAAAAAAAAAAGGAACCAACCGGAAATTCTGGAGCTGAAAGTTATAATAACTGATATTAAAAAAGCACTGCAAGGACTCAACAGATTGGAGCAGGCAGAAGAAAGGATCCGCAAACTGGAAGATAAGAAATTTGACATTACCTTGTTGCAGAAGCACAAATAAAACAAATGAACCATGTCAGAAAGACCTGTTGGATACCATATTACTTTGTTCTCACACTGCTATAAAGAACCGCCCAAGACTGGGTAATTTATAAAGAAAAGACATTTAATTGATTCACAGTTCTGCATGGCTGGGGAGGCCTCAGGAAACTTACAATCATGGGAGGCCGAGGTCACAGTGAGCTCAGATCACACCACTGCACTCCAGCCTAGGCAACAGAGCAAGTCTCCATCTCCAAAAAAAAAAAGAAAGAAAGAAAACTAGAGGCCAATATCGTTATGAATATAGATTTAAAAATACTCAACAAAATACTCGCAAGCTGAATTCAGGGACATATTGAATGGATTATAAATCATGACTACAATAACCAAGCGATACTGACATAAGGGTAGACATAGAAACTAGTGAAATAAAATAGACAACCCAGGAATTAAACTTCACATACCTCACATATATGGGCAATTGATCTTTTAGGAAGGTGCCAAGACCATTCAATGGGGAAAAGAACAGTCTTATCAACAAATGGTGCTGGGATAGCCAGATAACCACATGCCAAAGAATAAATTGAGACCCTTACCTCACACTACATACAAAAATTAACTAAAAAGTGGACAAAAGACCTAAATTGAATAGCTAAGCAATAAAACTCTTAGAAAAAAATTAGAGGAAACTCTCTATGACATTAGACTAAGCAATCATTTCTTGCATATGACAGCAAGAACACAGACCAGAAAAATAAATAAATAATTGAAGTTAATCAAAATTTAAAACTTCTGTGCATCAAATGGTGCTATCAAGAGAGTAAAAAGACAATCCAGGCTGGGTGTGGTGGCTCACGCCTGTAATCCCAGCATTTTGGGAGGCTGAAGTGGGTGGATCACCTGAGGTCAGGAGTTCAAGACCAGCCTGGCCAACATGGTGAAACCCCATCTCTACCAAAAATACAAAAATTAGCTGAGAAGGGGAACGCAGCAATGTCCACCTTGCTGATGGGATGTACATTGGTTCAGTCCGGAAAGGTGGGACAACTCAAAGTGGGGAGGGGGCTCCCAGTCATAGGTGGATAAGAGACAAACTGTTGCATGCTTTCGAGTTTCTGACTAGCCTTTCACTGAATACACAATTTACAGTAATAGTCACTTATGCCTAGTCTGGCTTAGTGAAACTACAGAGAAGAGCAATCAATCACATATACATTTGTCTCACATGAGCAGAGGGATGATTCTGGTTTCTGTCTTTCCTTTGTCCACAAGGGATTTTCTTGTGGGCAAACTGTGAGGGAGAGAGGTATATAGCTTTAAAAAAAAATCTTTGTAGCTATCTTATTTAGGAACAGAATGGAAGGCTGGCTTGCTCAATGCAGTTCCCAACTTGACTCTTCCCTTTGGCTCAGTAATTTTGGGGTCCTAAGTTTTTTTTTTTTTTCAGATGGAGTCTCACTCTGTTGCCCAGGCTGAAGTGCAGTGGTGTAATCTGTGCTCACAGCAACATCTGTTCCCAGGTTCAAGGGCCTCTCCTGCCTCAGCCTCCTTAATAGCTGAGACTACAGGTGCAAGCCACCATGCCTGGCTAATTTTTGTAATTTTAGTAGAGATGGGGGTTTCACTATGTTGGCCAGGCTGGTCTCGAATTCCTGATCTCAAGTCATCTGCTGACATCGGCCTCCCAGAGTGCTGGGATTACAGGTGTGATTCTGTGCTTGACCCCAAGTTTTATTTTCCTTTCACAATAAGAGCCCTATGTTATAGGGTGAAGATTAAATATGACATTGTACATAAGAATTTAGAAATTCAACTGACAGTATATGTAAGCTAAAATCCATTTTTGTATTTAATTTTAGTTCTGTTTACATTCAGATGCTGGCATAACCAGGTAAAAGATGAACGGTTTTATGCTAATTAAGAATGCTTCTGTCCAGGTGAAGTTTAAAAAAAAAAATCCTTCTGCAGTCCCTGAAACAGGTGGCTCAAATTCAGCCAATTGATACCCCCCTGGTGTCAAGTCTTACAGAGACTTGACAGGTGCAGGAAGAAAGGGAGAGTGAGGACTTCCAGGGCCATTGGTTACAATAAAATGACATGATATTTTACTACCTTGTACCTGGGGCCAGGATCATATCCCACAGATTCAAATTTCAGCTTATTTAGTACAATCCATATGAGTAATCATAATGGTTGTTGACCTATGTAAGGCCCCTCAACCATCTGAATCGACTTCCTGCCCAGGCTGGGCACTCTTAAAATGCAACCTGAGGCCGGGAGCGGTGGCTCACTCCTATAATTCCAGCACTTTGGGAGGCTGAGGCGGGTGGATCACGAGGTCAAGAGATTGAGACCATCCTGGTCAACATGGTGAAACCCTGTCTCTACTACAAATACAAAAATTAGCTGGGCATGGTGGCGCACGCCTGTAGTCCCAGCTACTCAGGAGGCTGAGGCAGGAGAATTGCTTGAACCCAGGAGGCGGAGGTTGCAGTGAGCCGAGATGGCGCCACTGTACTCAAGCCTGGGTAACAAGAGTGAAACTCCGTCTCAAAAAAAAAAAAAAAAAAAAAAAAAAGAAAAAGAAAAACACAAGCTGAAAAACTGGTTCAGGCCATGAAGAGAAGTGGGGGTCTGGGCCATGCTTCATTATACCTCTCCGGAATTCACATCAACACAGACATTACATCTGAAAAGAGGCATTAACAATCTGCTCTCTCTGAAGCCGGCTACCTGAAGGCTTCCTCTGCACAACAGGAACTTTGGTCTTCACAATCCTTTAACCCAGAAATTTCCTTTCTATTGATCCCGGGTCTTTGGATAAACTCAACCAATTGTCAACCAGAAATTTTTTAAATCTACCTATAACTTGGAAGGCCCCCCGCCCCCTTCCCATCCCCCGGTTTCAAATTGTTCCACGTTTCTGAACTGAACCAGTGTATTTCTTAAAAGTATTTGATCGAAGTCTCATGTCTCCCTGAAATGTATAAAACCAAGTTGTCCCTCCACCACCCTGGGCACATGTACTGAGGACCTTCTCAGGGCTGTGTCATGGGCCATGGTCACTCATATTCGGCTCAGAATAAGTCTGTTCAAATATTTTACAGAGTTTGACTCTTTTTGTCAACAATACTATGAAGGGATTTGAGGGACAGGAATAGTGAGGCTCGCCTTTGTGGCAGGGATCTTCTGGGGGAAACCAGTGGTCACCCCAATAGACTCCAGAGGTAGTAGATCCTTGTTCCAGATCTGGCCCACAGTTTATATTTGCAAGACTCTGACTAGCAGGACACAACGAGCCACGTAATGGGTTTAACGCAACCACCAAGCCCAAGAGTGATGTATAAAGCTGGAACATCAATTTGCTAGTGGTATACAGTAGGAGTTAGATATTTAGGTTCACTGATCACCACTTCTATCTGTGAAGACAAATCCACAGGGAAAGAAGCCCCAAATCTCCAAAAGGTTGTTTGGGCCCTAACTTCTAAACAATGGGTTTGTGTTGGATGAGCTTAATGAGGATGGGCTTAATGAGGGGGGAGGAGAGCAGGCTAGCACTAGGCTATCACTAACTTCAAATAGCAGGTTCTATTCCACAGAGATAGAGACCCTCTTAGTCCTACCCCATCCACAGATATGTTTATATTAGTTTCGAAGGATTGCTTTATAGTTTCTGAGGACGTACAAACACTGAGTGGCTTAAAACAACAGACATTACCTGACAGTTCTAGAAGTGAGAAGTCCCAGATCAAGGTGTAAGCAGAGTAATGCTTTTTCTGAAACCCTACAGGGGAGAATCCTTTCTTGTCTATTCTAGCTTTGGGTGTTTGCTGGCAATCCTTGGAGTTCCCTGGTCTGCAGGTGCTTCCCTCCAATCTCCACCTTTGTCAGCAAGTGGCTGTTTTTCTCCTTGTGTGTCTCCTCTTCTCATAAGGACACCAGCTACACTGGATGATGATCTCATAAGTAAACTAACCTGCAGCAAACCTATTTCCAAAAAAGGTCATTAACTTCATTTTTTTTTTTTTTTTTGAGTCTAAGTCTCTGTCTGTCACCCAGGCTGGGGTGCAGTGGCTCAATCTCTACTCACTGCAACCTCTGCGCCGCCTCCCCTGACTGCTCTGCCTCGGGTTCAAGCAATTCTCCCACCTCCGCATCCCAGTAGCTGGGATTACAGGCACATGCCACTACACCCAGCTAATTTTGGTGTTTTTAGCAGAGACAGAGTTTCACCATGTTGCCCAGGCTGTCTTGAATTCCTGGCCTCAAGCGATCCACCCATCTCAGACTCCAAAAGTGCTGGGATTGTAGGCATGAGCCACCACACCCAGTCCAAATAGGGTCATATTCTGAAGCAGTGGAAGTTAGGGCTTCAACATATCTTTGAGGGGGACACATTGCAACCCATAACAGTATTCTTGGAACTTTAAATTGTGTCAGTTTTTGTACTAGAAGTGTGCTGCCCCTTTAGGCACTATGTATTCCTCTAATCTTGTTACTCTTTTATGACTTTAAGAAATACAGAATTTGGTCAGTTTTAGGTGAGAAAGTAAACTTCGATGACTTGCATCAAACAGGAACTGAGGCACAACTCCTGGAATTTCTGGTAAGAGAGTGTGAGTAGGAAGACAGTCGCTGACTAAAGATTTTTCAAGAAACACGTCAACAAACTCTGAGGGATACATGATAATTGAAAAACTAGTGTTTATGATCTTTTTGTTTTTAAACAGGTGCTTCTTTACACAGTTAAATTTTACATTTTTTTTTTTGCAGATAAAAACTCAGGAGTTGAAAAATGAATAAATATAGTATGAGAAAATCATCATGATTTATCAAGCCTGGATAAATAATTTAATAACTCTCGCATAGAAGACCTTGTTTTATTTTTCTTTTCTCTTTTCTTTTCTTATTTATTTCAATGGGTTTTTGTGGAACAGGTGGTGTTTGGTTACATGAATAAGTTCTTTAGTGGTGATTTCTGAGATTTTGGTGCACCCATCACCCGAGCAGTGGACACTGCACCCAATATGTAGTCTTTTATCCCTCACCCCCTCCCACCCTAGCCCTTATCATCTTAAGATTTTTGGCTATTCAGGGCCATCTCATTCCTCCCTCCCTTCTTTGTTGCATTCTCTCTCACCTACTCCATTCCCCCCACCTTCAAAGTAAGACCACTGCTGGTAAGAATGTTATACGCATTATGATACTTTTTCAAATCTTCAAAATTGAGGTATAATTACATACAGTAAAATGTGAATGGCATGCAAATTTGTGTCTTTTTTTAAAGCTTAGTAAACGTCATAATTTGGTTACAATTTTTATTTTTCTAGATGCATGTGCTTTTCCTCACATCTACCAAGCTCAGCGTTACAGAGCTGTACTTTATTTTAGAATTCTCTAAAGTGCTGTGTGGTACACAGGGGAGCTTCTCCTAACTGGAACAACTTTACCTGGCACTGCTCTTCCTTCGGGACCCAGATTCTTTGAAACGTTTCCCTAGCCCCGTTGAATACTGCAGCTCTTTTAAAACGTATGTGATTCTTTTTCCCCCTGTTCAGTTATTAATCTAACTAGGTTGTGAGTTCCTCCTCCAAGAAGGAGGTGGAGGTGCGATGTAGCTTGTCTGATTTTGGATTCAAAGTGTGTACTCCAATGCCTACCACATAGTAGGTGCTGAATATATGTTTACTGTCAGTAAGTGACAATTAACACCCCAATATGGTACTTCAGAGTTTTCATAGCGCGGTCACACGATCTCATTTAATGCCTACTACAATCCTAAGAAATTCTGGTTACTACCATCCTAACATTTCTTGTTTATAGGGTGTGGAGATCGAGAGATTAAGTGTCTTGCCCAGCCCCAGTGAACAGCAAAACGGAACTAAAATTTCAGGCTCTGGACACCACACAGCGTGTCGAGGTCAGCACGAACTTGGCGCTGCGACTTTTCCTTGGAGGGGCCATTTCGGCTTGCACTTCCGGATCCTGGGCGCAAAGACCCAAAAAGACGCCCCTGCGGGGGAACTGGGGAGGAGGACTACATCTCCCCAGTGAGCCCCGGGGCTAAACCGCAGATGATTGGTTGACATTGATAGCCAATGTGGCTGCGAGGAGCTCGTGCACACCAATCACAGTCTGGAAGGGGCGGGACCTCCCACGCTGAGGCTAGATTGAGCGCACAACTAACGGCGCTCCGAACGGCTCCTAACCTCTGTGGGGCTTAGAGCCGGATGCAACGTCGTCCTTCTCTCCGGGTCCTCTCTGGGTCCTTTCCGTGCTTTCCCGCGACTCCGTCTTGGGCCGCGCATGTGTAGCTGTTAGGCCGGCAGCAAGGACTGGTCAGGTGCCCGGAAAGAAAGCACGTGCTCCAGCAGTTGTCGCGCCGCGTGTTTGCCCGTCAGCCCCGTGCCCAGCCCCGAGAGAGGCCCCAGGGCGCTCGGGGCGTTCGGGGCCCGCAGTCCCCCTCGACGCGAGCCAACAGGAGGCGTCACACGACCCGAACCTTCTGTGGCAGGCTCGCCTGGCGCTGGCTGGCGTGGCTCTTGGCAGTCGTCACCTGTGGATAGCGCGTCTTCCCCGCCGCGCCCTGTGGGCGAGGAGGAGACTCGGCAGCATGTCACCCGCGCTCCAAGACCTGTCGCAATCCGGTAACGCTGCGACCCCGTCTGCGTGGTTCGGTTGTGTTTCTTGACTCGTGCTGTGGCCTCCTAATCCCTGGGGCGATTCCCTTTCGCAGCAGGCGACGCCCGGCGGGGTTTCCCCCGCTTGTGGGCCACACCTTTAGAACGTAGCACGGGAGTCCCGAGGGCCACGTATTTTTCTCGGCTTTTTTCCGACCTTCACCTCTTCCTCACTAGGCAAACCGTCAAAACCTGCAAAGCTTCCCCTCCTTGCCCCCGAAAACACATTCTTAACGTTACAGTAACTAAACTTTGCAGTTCGATGCAGCATAAACCAGCTGGGCTCTCTGGAAGTTTTGCTTGGTGTCACGTTCTTACTCAGTAAATATTTATTACGCATCTACTGCCAAAGGAAGTTCAGGCGCGGAGAGACAGACGAGGGGAACTCAGAGAACTATTTAAAACTACTACATGGAACTTTTTATTTTCTGCTGCTTCGCAAGCTTCTGCAGACTCCAATATGCACAGAGTAACTGTGTTAAAACAGATGAGCAGGCTCCACTTCCAGATACTGAGATGGGGCGTAGTAATTTCCAGCGATTCAGGTGTTGGTGGCCCTGGGATCAACAGTGAGAAAAAGCTAGTTTAGCACAAGACCTGAACGTCATGTTAGCTTTATAATGAGCTCTTTATCTGTAAGGTCATGCCTGATTATAATTTGTGGACAAACACACCTATAAAAACGTGTGAGGAGGTGTAGACACGAGAATTAGTAATAAGTACAGAACAGTAAATATCCTATTACAGAGTGGGGATGTTTAGCTTCAGGAAGAGGGGCAATACTAAATTCGTAACGCACAAGGAAATTATCAGAGGTTAACTGGTGACTTACTGATTCTCGGGTTCTGATAACGGGACTCAGAATTGTTCTGGAAACTAGTGGAACTGTGGCTGAGAAACATCACTGCTGTTATTAAATAAGGGGGTAAACCTGTCATAGGGAGATCATATATTTATTTGGATAATATCTTTTACTCATGATTTCTGGTCTCCCCCTTCCCATTTAATTTAAACAAGTTATTTCCCTTTCATCTGAATTTAGGTGTCATTATCAGGAGCAAAATGCCACTGAAGACTTAGAATACTGTGAATAGTGAGTGATTTTTTTTTTTTAAACAGAATATGAAAGGAAAATTGTTGAATGTTTGAATCTAGCCTAATCCCCTCACCCTGGCTTCTAGAGTTGAGTACTGACCAAGTCTTAGGGCCTCTGAAGTTCTGAATCAGGCCTGTGCGCCTGGAAAAGACCGTAGATGTAGTCCAGCTTCTGTCTATGTGAGCAGCTTCTACTGGGATTAGAATCAGGGTTTAACTTCCCAATAACCTTTAGTCCCTTACTGGCGTACAATCTTATGAAACTTCAATGGAGAGCTGGGAATTCCTGATTCTCAAGGTTGGGCCTTAAAACTAAATGTGACTTCATGGTTGTGTGCCCTGGGGGAAGAAGGATGGTGGGCTAGCAAATACTTCTTGGGAGAAAATTTTAACTACAGCTTCTGAAGGTTTCTTGGTTTCATCCTTGCTTAGTACTGTTATTTGGAACTCAGTTGATGAGTGATAAATGAAAGAATTAATAAGTGATCCAGTGAATTGGTATCAGCCTAATTCTTCTCTGGCTTATTAAAATCAAAGGAGTATTATTTAGTAATATTTTATATCTTATTAAATATTATATATTAATATATAAATGATAATTGTATATCATTTAATATATATTTAAAATGGAATACTGCACAAGTGAGGTGATGCCTACAAAGAGGCCAGGT
The DNA here is from genome assembly GCA_036589455.1 of Ateles fusciceps. Classification (NCBI taxonomy): domain Eukaryota; kingdom Metazoa; phylum Chordata; class Mammalia; order Primates; family Atelidae; genus Ateles; species Ateles fusciceps. Next base: position 7,076,950 of record JAZHEH010002229.1, read on the forward strand.
GCAGTGGCTCACACCTGTAATCCCAGCACTTTGGGAGGCTGAGGCAGGCAGGTCACCTGAGGTCAGGAGTTCGAGACCAGCCTTGCCTGCATGGCAAAACCCCATCTCTACTAAAAATACAAAAATTAGCTGGGTGTTGGGCGGGCGCCTGTAATCCCAGCTACTCGGGAGACTGAGGCAGGAGAATCGCTTGAACCTGGGAGGCAGAGGTCGCAGTGAGCTGAGATCATGCTACTGCACTCCAGCCTGGGCGACCGAGTGAGTATTTGTTTCCAAAAAAAAAACAAAAACAAAACAAAAAACAAAGCGAAGCAAGTCTGTGCAAATTAGAAATTAGAGATCCAAAAATGAAAGAGAGAAGTATCTTGTAAGAGACTTGTAGGGCAGTAGTAAGATTGTTTTTAGTAAAGCAAAGGAAGGACACTGCTGAGAAAGCACTGGGGTCATTTGATTATAGTGCAGAAAATAAAAATGTACTTTTCTTGCTGTATGTGTTCCCCATTTAGCACAGTGGAAAGAAGAGTCCTAAATAAGTCAGCCCTACCTGGGGTCATTGTACCTTCAGAGGAGGTGTCCTCTTGACACTGCAATTTATAACTTAACATGCACATATTAGAAATTTATTTCTTTAGGCTTTCAAAGAATGACATAACTTGTCATTCTTTAGGCTAGTTCTTAAAGGTGGAACTACCTGACTTACCCCTCCAAATCTGACTGGGGCTTTAACCACTTAATCCATGTTTATTATTTGGAACACTTGCTGTGAATCGAAATATTGTTAGCTAGAAAATAAGATGTTAACGGCAGGGAAGAAACCCCACAAAATAGAGTGGCTAAATCCACTGAAAGCTGGAGAAAATACTGTGTGATCTCTTAGGCTTACTAGCCAAAAATGTTCCTTGGGACTCCTCTGCACTGCAGTTATTTACATATACTCATATACATTAAACATAAAAATATTTCTGAAATAGTGTTATAACTAGTTAGCTAAATGTAGGAACTGCCAAACTATATTCTTATATTTACTGTGAAAGATAACCAGAGAGAATCTGCTTTATTTAGAACTTGACTAGTCAGTAGTTAAATATAGAGAATGTTCTAGACCTAGGCCAGGCGTGGTGGCTCACGCCTGTAATCCAAGCACTTTGGAGGCCGAGGCGGGCGGATCACGTGAGGTCGGGAGTTCAAGAGAATGTTCTAGACCTAATGAACTGAATACAGATAAATACAATTTTGTTGTTATTCATGGAAGAGCGACATTTCAATAGATCCCCACTCTGCCAAGGGAAAGAATTGTCAAGGTGACTTATTCTTTTGAGAAAGTTCTGATGGTAATGAGAAGCCGGTGAATTAGAATGGTAATTAAAGCTAATGAAAAATGACCTCCTACTGGAAAAGCTGGAGGAATACAGAAGGCTAAGAATAGTGAACACTTAATACCAACAGACCTTCTGAAGGAAGACTTCTTAGCTTCTCTGAATGGAGATCTTACATTATCCTCTAAAGGAAAAATAAGCAAGTGGATAATGAGGAAGCAATGGATTTTTTTTTTTGAGACAGTCTCACTCTGTTGCCCAAGCTGAGTGCAGTGGCGCGATCACGGTTCATTGCAGTTTCAACCTCCCAGGCTCAAGCAGTTCTCTTGTCTCAGCCTTCCTAGTAGCTGGGACCACAGGTGCACACCACCAGGCGTGGCTAATTTTTGTTTTTTTGTAGAGATGAGGGCACAGTGTGTTGCCCAGGCTGGTTTCAAACTCCTGGACTCAGTGGTCCACCTACTTTGGTCTCCCAAAGTGTTGGGATTACAGGCATGAACCACCATGCCCAGCCTGAAGTAATGGATTTTTAAGGGCCTCAGTTGCGTAGGAGTTTTTTATTCAGCCCACAAAATTCCTGCTCATATGTGTTTTATTATATATTTTTTATCTGTATCTTCCATCCACAATTCTCGTTTCCATAGACTGCCTTCTTCACATATATCCATATATTTATACATTTTGTTGTAAATTCTAGTCTATAGGTATTTTTAATTCATATCATACATTACATTCTGGAATGTACAAAGAACTAACACAAATCAATGAGAAAACAAATTAGCTTCAGACATTGAAGAATCTTCCCCCAACCCATCATCTGTTATTTTTGTCTATGGTAACTTTCATTAAACAGAAATCCTTGGTTTTTATGTAATCAAATTCATCGTTTTTTTTTTTAATTTAGAGTTTGGTCTTTTTGAGTCTTAATAAGTTTTTCTTCATTCTAAGTCATAAAGTTCTTCCACATAAATTATACAATCACTTTGTCAGGTTTCTAAAAACCAAAGCAGATGTTTTTAAAAACTTTTGATCTCTTATGTGGTGGCTCAACAAACAAGATGATCAGAATTTGCCTGTGTGGGGCTGGGTCATTTTATGGTAAATAGTGAACTGTCTTAAAGCCTGAAAACAAAGTTTATTATTTCTGCATTGAAAAGTGTATACAGTAAGGGCCCCATGGAAAAGTACTAAGACTTTTTATGAAAATGCGAGGAGGAATGGAGGCACCCTCAGTGGTTAGGTTTGCTAAACGTGTGCACTCGCTTAGTGGAGGAGATAGGAAGAAGGACATGTAAATAATATCATATTGATTTGATTGATATTGATTAATCACTTTGCTGATGCCAAAGGACATACTTCACTGTCTGTGGAAAAGATTGTATTTTTTCCCTAGAAAGTTTGAATACCTTTGAGGTATGAAATTTCACATGCATGTCATATTTCCCCACTGCCACACCCCATGTTCATACCAGATTTATGATTCAGTCGCCCACTTAAGCTCACATGATGTCATTTCAGGGAGAATTGCAGCTACATCCTTTTGAGAAGAAAGGAATTCAGTTGGGCGTGTAGGTTAGAGTCTTTAGTTCTCTCTCTTCTCATTCCTCATGTGAAATTATCTACATTTAACAGTTTTCACTGAGATTTCCAAAACTGCAAATATGCCATTTCTGCCCCAACATGAACAACTGAGAGCTTTAGGCTTTACATAATTTTTCACAGCCCACTGGACTTAGTAATTAATATATAGAATACAGTGTTAAGAACTTCAGTCCTACCTGTGCAATAATACCAACATAATAAGAGTAGCTAATATTTATCAGTTCTTTACTATATATCAAACACCAGTGTCTCATTTCATGACTCGTGTGACTTAAGAGGTCCAGTTCTTAACACGTAGTCTCATTTTAGTATCACAGTTCTGATAATGAAGACAGGGCTGATGTTCCTCATCTTGCTGAAGCATGGAGAGGACTTGCCTAAAATCCCATAGCTATTAAGGCAAGCTGGGGCTAAAACCCAGATTTCTTGGGTTTTCACACCCTGCTACTATTAGCTTAATCCTATCAAATTCTGAGTGCTTATTGGCTGATAGGACAGTCATGTCATGGAGTGCCTAAATTAAAGCTACGTCTGAATTTACCATGATGACTACAGCTTGAAATGACCCCCACTGCCTGATACCTACCAGTCTTTCTTTCTTTTTTTTTTTTTTTAATTGCTTGAGCCCAGGAGGTTGAGGCTGCAGCAAGCCGCCCCACCAGTCTCTATTATATGTGCTTCATGAAGCCCTACCTTTTCTCCACATTTCCCAAGAAGTGATTTTCTTCGGTTCTTGATATACTTCTGGTCAGATCATTGGAACCTAACTTTGTTCCTTTATCAGGAAGTGTTTTATGTCATGTACAAGTTCAGTAAACACAATTAACCAGTGAGCTGGCTTTGGAAAGAAATAGTACATCCTGAATATTGCCCTTTGGAAAAGAAACTAGATATTGGATATTGCAAATTTTTCTTTCGGGTTACTAGAGAGCAACCTTCCTGAAACCCACTTGGAGTAAGTCATTCAAAATAGTTCTGTGGCCACCATTAGCCCCAGTTCCTGTGTTGTGTACTTGAGACTCTGGATAGTAAGACAAGGCAGGGTTGTAAGTTTGCACCCAATGCCACCTTACAAATACTCTTACATTTACTGGTTTGGGTTTTAAATTATCTTTCCTCTTCTTCTCATCTTCCCTCACTTTTTTGTCATTTCAATTAAGTAAATATTTGCCAAGTACTGACCTTGATGTTGCTAGGCATGAGCTCCAAGGAGCTCAAGTAGCTTAGAACCAGCCCCATTTGACTCGAGCTTTTCTTGCCTCTTAGGGAGCACAGAAGGAATGGGTTGGTGTCCTTATGGTTTGTTTTGAGTAATGTGTATTCACTCTGATATGCTACTGGGAGTTGTTGAAGGTGTTTGAGCAGGGGAAGCAATGGTTTAAAATTGTTCTATAGGAAGATTAAGCTGGTAGTGGTGCATTGCGTGGATTGAACACGGTGACTGGGTAAGGTGGTGATCTCTTACCTTTGTAGGACACTTAATAGTTTACAAGGCACTTCCATAGATGTATGATCTCATTTGTATGGATGCAGACTAGAGCTCAGAGAGGATTGGTGATAGCTGGCATGTTTAGTAAGGGCTTAAAGAAAGGGGTTGTCATGGAGGAGGAAGGTGGGACCAGTGTGCGTGGCATTTTAGAGGCCAGATCTATAACGCTTGGGATCCGAGTAGATGTTGGTTATCAGGGAGAATAAGGAGTCAGATAATATTGGGATTTTATGGTTAGACTTCTGGGAAGAGTGTGGCCATTTACAGAAATAGGGAGATGAGAATACATGCAAGTTTGGTTTTGAGTGTTAGATTGAAGGGCAGGGGGGGTAGTTGAGGTAGCAATATCCAGTGAACAGTTTAAAAGCTGGGTGTAAGAGTGGGGCCAGGTGTTTTTGATATTTAGGTCATTGGTGACTTTAGAAAGTAAGTTCAGGAGAGTGGTGGAGGAGGAAGCCACGTCAGAAAAAATAAGAAATTGACAGTTGCTGAGGTAGAACTAACTACGGGAGTGGGAAGGGGTGGATGGGGGAGCAGTGGGGGATGTTGGTGATCATGTGCTCTTCCTTAGCTGCAGAAAGGGAAACAGAGGGAGCCAGACTACAAGAGGATTTTGAGGTGGAGAGGGTGTGAGTTTGAGGAGCCTCCAACAGAAGTCTTCTTTGTACAGGATTAGGTGAAATCAGTTGTACAGTGAGGAGGGAAAGGATTTGGTGCTTTAAAAAAAAAAGGCAGAAGTTGGGACAGCACATGTTGGAAGTATTGAGGGAGGCCAAGAAAAGGTGAACCAAAGAAGAGGCTGAACGTTACAAATTTTCAGTGACTCTAGTCAGCATAGTTTTGTGGATTTCTAGTAGGTCAGAGAAACCAGAAAGCGGAATTAGAAGGAGTAAGCATTGGGCCCTTTTCTGGGCTGGGAATTAGAAGTCAAGGAGCATGGGGGAGAGTTGAGAAGTTCAAGGGTGTTAGCCAGTTATTATTTCATAGCTGGGCAGAGGTGAGTAAAACTTTGCTTGTAGGCCATTATTACTTATGGCAATAATCGAGGGAGAAGGTCAAAGCTAATATTTGAAAGGATAGTTTGGAATTATTAATGGTTTGCAATTATCTATGCTAAATCATTTTATTTAGGGAGTATCTGCACAGAATTAACAAGGAAAGAGAGCCCCTGAGTATTTTCTTTTGCTGTCGAAAGTCTTGTATCACTGGCCCATTATAGCCTGTTTTTCTCATCTGTAAAACTGGAGTAGTTATAGCCTACCCTCACCTTGGTTTTGTGTTCACCAGAGATTTGGTGCTGTGTACAATCTACGACTTTGTTACGACTTAATGACCTTTCTGGGAAGCATTTTCCTAATGCTATAGAGATATGAGTGCATCTTTTATGAACTCTATTCACTGCCTATTGCAGATTATTGTAAATTTCTCTAAAGCCTCTCCCTCACACATCTTTTTCACCTTTCATTCTTTAAAGTCAAACTTTCACTTTCTTAAAGCAGGTCAGAAGAAAACCCTGTGGAATGAGATTGATGCCATTCTGCAGAAGAGGATTATGGTGCTGGATGGAGGCATGGGGACCATGATCCAGCGGCACAAGCTAAATGAAGAACACTTCCGAGGTCAAGAATTTCAAGATCATGCCAGGCCACTGAAAGGCAACAATGACATTTTAAGTATAACTCAGCCCGATGTCATTTACCAAATCCATAAGGTAAAGTATTCCCAGGTTCCTATGTGTATTCATTCTGTTATTCTGCAAGCTGTTTCATGTACCAGGGCCGACTGCTGTGCTGGGTACTCTGGAGAGTAACGAAGAAAGAGGCAGTTTATTCAGAAAGCAGATTTTGGACATCAAATAAGAGTCATGTATTATGTTGGGAACTCAGGATAAGGGGATGAGGTAGGCAGATTTTCTGCACTTGAGGCATGTAAACTCTAGTGAAAAACTATGAGATTCTGGACAAATAAGGGTTTTCACACTCGTGAGTGTGTGAAAACCATCTTATTTAAGTCACCGCAGTAGCCCTGATGAAGAAATGCTTAAAGATGGTGTCTTAGCTTTGGCTGGTATATAGCTTGTTACCATAGACTGGGTTACACAGCACACATTTATTTCTCACAGTTCTGGAACCTGGAAGTCCACAGTCAAGGTGCCAGCAGATCTTGTGTCTGCTTGTTTATGGGTAGCTGTCTTCTCTTGTTTATGGGTAGCTGTCTTCTCCTTGTATCTTTACATGACGGAGAGCAGAGAGAGTATAAAAAACTCTCATGTTTCTTCTTATAAGGCCACTGCTGTGGTCTAAATGTTTGTGACCCCCTGAGATTCATATGTAAAATCCCAGTGCCCAGTGTGATGCTATTAGGAGGCGGCCTTGTAAAAGAGGCTCAAGGGCACTTACTCAGCCCTTCCGCCATGAAGACACAGTGAGAAGATGCTGTCTGTGGTCTAGAAAGCTGGCACTCACCCATTATAAAATTCATGTGTTTCATACTTTAGCCTAATTTTCTATACTTGGAATTAAAAAAATTAAATTGGGATTACATTGCTTCATACTGTCTTATAATTTGCATCTTTTTTTGGAAATGGAGTCTTGCACTGTCTCCCAGGCTGTAGTGCAGTGGTGCGATCTCAGCTCACTGCACTCTCTGCCTCCTGGGTTCAAGCAGTTCTCCTGCCTCAGCCTCCCGAGTAACTGGGACTACAGGCGTGTGCCACCACGCCCAGCTAATTTTTTTGCATTTTTAGTAGAGACGGGGTTTCACCATGTTGGCCAGGATGGTTTCGATCTCCTGACCTTGTGAGCCGCCCGCCTCGGCCTCCCAAAGTGCTGGGATTACAGGCATGATGTGAGCCACCACGCCTGGCCTGCATTTTTTTACTCATCTACCATGAGTATTAAATGTTCTGAAACATGGTTTTAATAACTTCATAATCTATTCTATGTACCTATCATCATTTAACTAATCTCCTTATTCCTAGATATTAAGTTTATTTTCAATTTTTCTTGCTCTTTAAAAAAAAAACTTAGTTCTTGTAAAACAAATCTCATAGATTAGAATAAATTCCCATTTGACCATACTCTAAATTGCTATTTTTTCCTCAAAGATAAACACTGATATTAGTTGGTGTGTATTGTCCTAGATCCTTTTGTTACGCATTTTCATATATGCACATGTGAAGGAATATATATATGTGTGTATATATATATATGTAGAAAACTCGTACTCTGTGTGTGTGTATTGTAATTTAATGGTGTCTTGCTTTACATATCATTCTATTTTATTTTTCTACTCAATAATACTTTGCAGAATCTTTCCATGTCAGTATATGTAGATATACACAGTGTTTTTTTTAGCTGTCACATAGCACGTGATAAAATGGATATATTATAGTTTATTTAGCTATTTCCCTGTTGGTAGATATTTAGGGTGTTTGTTACTGTTACTATAAATGTGCATGTCTTGGTTTTCATTCCCCAGTGCTTCTTCAAGCATTGTTCCTCGACTTAGGAGAGGGTTGGGTTTATTCAGTATTGGAAAGTCAAGGCGGTCAGGAGGTTCCAGGATGCTAGTCAGATTGAGGTTGAGACAATCCAAAGAGTGAAGCCAGGAAGACGAGTTTCGAAGACAGAGCACAAAGGAGTATCAAGATCTCCAAGGTTTCATTAAGGATGTGACTCTGGTTCAGAGGGATGGGGGAGATACAGACTGGAAAAAACTGTGGTCGGGTCTTGAGATCTCTGAGATGGTACACTTCTCGGTGGGGATCGGGCTGGGGCAAAGCAGGGAGAAGATCAGGGAACAGAAGGAACAGAACTACCATTTGTTGAGTGCCCATTATGTGCCAGATGTTTGATGCATTTTCTTTTTTGTTGTTGTTTTGAGACAGGGTCTTACTGTGTCACCCAGGCTGAAATGCAGTGGTGGCGCGCTCTAGCCCACTATGGCTCACTTGAACCTCTGGGCTCAAGCAGTCCTCCTGCCTTAGCCTTCCGAGTAGCTGGGACTACGAGCATGTGCCGCCATGCCTGGCTAATTTTTTGTATTGTTTTGGTTATAGACAGGGTCTTTCTATGTTGCACAGGCTGGTCTTGAACTCCTGGCCTCAAGCAGTCCTCTCACCTTGGCCTCCAAAGTGTTATGATTACAGGCATGAGCCACCATGCCTGGCCGATGTGTTACCTTATATTAGCAAATAGCCACCCTGTGAAGTAGGGTTATAATATTTTTGAATGAGGAGACTGAGACTCAGAGAATTTAAGGGACTTGATTAAATTCTTATAACCTTAGCATGTTAACATGATCTGAATTCAAGTTCTCTGTTTATTTTTTCATACCACATGCCTTTCTGTGAAATCCTTAAACCTTTTTGCATCTCTGCCTTCTAGTGCAGTACCTTACTCTTAGTAAGTAGTCAAAAGGTAGTTGGTGATAATGGTGGTGATGAAAGGGCATGTTTATTCTGGAGGGACAAGAAACTCTAAAACTCATAATTGACATTATAATCTCTCGTTGCAGGAATACTTGCTGGCCGGGGCAGATATCATTGAAACAAATACTTTCAGCAGCACTAGTGTTGCCCAAGCTGACTATGGCCTTGAACACTTGGTAAGAATTCCGTTGTTCCGTGTGTCTGAGATGCTTATGAGCTTTTGCTGCATCAGTAGTTGCTAGTGAGAAAAGCACTAGGAAGCTGCAGAGTCAAGCTCACGCTTAGTTATATGTTGTTTGTGATGAGACAGGGAGAATGGTGTGAATCCCTCCTGCTTATGAACACAGTGGCCCCTTCATTTTCCAACTGGCTTCTTCTAAGGGCAAGTCATAATCAAATATAAATGACACTTACTATGCAGTAGATGTTGATAAAGGCATAATCATTGGCCGCATGCATACAGTATTGTGAGTTCTTTTTAAGTATTAGGTGGCAGCCTTGGTTTCTTTCTTTTTTAAAAAATTGTGATAAAATACACATAAAATTTAATGTAATTATTTTTAAGTGTACACTTCAGTGGCATTAAGTACATTCGCGTGTTATGCTATCATCCGCACCGTCCTTTTCCAGAACCTTTTCATTTTCCCAAACTGAAACTCTGTATCCATTAAACAATACCTCCTCATTCTGTACCCCCCAACCCCAGCCCCGGCACACTATTCTACTTTTCTCTCTATGGATTTGACTATTCCGGGTACCTTAGATATGTTGACTCATACAGTATTTGGCCTTTCGTGACTAGTTTATTTCACTTAATGTAATGTCCTCAAGGTTCATCCATGTCATAGTATGTGTCAGGATTTCCTTCCTTTTTAAGGTTGAATAATATACCATTGTATGTATATACCACGTTTTGTTTATTCATCTGTTGATCATTTGGGTTGCTTCTACCTTTCTGCTGTTGCGAATATGCAGTGTTGCTATGTACGTGTGTATGCAAACATCTATTCAAGTCCCTGCCTTCAATTTTTTTGTATATATACACAGAAGTCTAATTGTTAGATGATATGGTAATTCTGTTTAAGTTTTTGAGACACTGCCATACTGTTTTTCAGAGTGGCTGTACCTTTTTTTTTTTTTTTTTTTTTTTGAGGCAGGGTCTGACTCTGTCACCCAGGCTGGAGTGCAGTGGCGCGATCTCGGCTCACTGCAACCTCTGCCTCCCAGGTTCAAGCAATTCTCCTGCTTCAGCCCTCTGAGTACCTGGGACTACAGGTGTGCTCTACCGTACCCTGCTAATTTTTGTAGTTTTTGTAGAGGCAAGTGGTTTTGCCATGTTGCCCATGCTGGTCTCGAATTGCTGAGCTCAGATAATCTGCCTCCCTCAGCCTTCCAAAGTGCTAAGATTACAGGTGTGAGCCACGCACCCGGCCAGCTGTACCATTTTACATTCCCACCAACAGTGAACTAGAATGTCAATATTACCATTTATTTTCTATTTTTTTTGATAGTAGTCATCCTAATGATTACTATTGACAGATTTGTTTTCCTTTTAATTGACATGATGCTTCCATATTTAAATTTTATAAAACCTTAATGATAGAAATATATGGTAGATGTTAATGTCCCCATTTTTGTGTGGGATATTTCCAGACACATTATTCTGTTTTCATGTAAGCAGTGTCTTACAGTTACTTTTGTGTCATTTTGGAGCAGAACTTGGCCAACATTTTTTAATAAAGGGCCAGGTAGTACATATTTTGGCTTTGTTAGCTACATACAGTCTTTTGCAACTACTTAACTCCATTGTGTAGTGTGGAAGCAGCTGCAGACATTAAATAAATGGGTATACTTTATCCCAATAAAACTTTATTTAAAAAAACAGGCAGTGGACTCGATTTGCCCTATGAGTCACAGTTTGCCAACATCTATTTAGGATATTCTGGGTGTTAAATTACTGGATGTGAGTATTCCAGACACATAGGATCTTAAGAATTCAGAGGAACCTGAAGATCACAAGTCTAAGTTCTCCTAACTTGGTCTGTGGAAGAGCTTCTGGAGGGCCATGAACCTCCTTAAATCATAGGCAACACTGTGTGTGTATGTGCATATTTGCTTTTTATTTCCTAATGAGAGGGTTCATAGTCCTATATCAAATTCTCAGGTGGTTAATAATATGCAAAAAGTTCAGAATTACTGATTCCAACTGTTGAACATGAATCAAGGCCTGGGAAAGTTACTGTGGGAACTGCGTGGTCAGGCGGTGACAGACTAGTCCTTGAATCCGTGTGTTTTGCCTCCTCATGCTTTTTTCATTGCTATATTTTTTTCTTAATTCTCAGAATATTTAACCACACAGGTTATTCTCTGACATGCTAGCTGTCTAGGGATTGTCCTTTTTTACCAGCTAGCTCATGATTTGGGAGGAGAACCTAAAAGCATTTCCCAAGGACTCTTGTCTTTCCTTGCTGCCTTTCAAGTCTGGAGCTGATATGCCTTCTTGGCTAGGATTTCACTCAGACCTCAGATTAATTCACTCTACATTTCCTTACTGAAGAAAACTGAGTATTAGATGGTCATGAATCCATTACTTATCATGTGGAGGAAAAGAAGGACAAGCTAACGTTTGTGGTTGATATGTACTAGGCCTACCGGATGAACAAGTGCTCTGCAGGAGTGGCCAGAAAAGCTGCCGAGGAGATAACTCTCCAGACAGGTAAGGAATGTTCTTCTCTTTTTTGCACACGTGGTTCCTTTGGTACTCTCAGCTGTAATGTGGTGTCTTTATTGCAGTTTTTCCTTATGCAGCGTTTGGCTTAGGAGCAACACTGGAGACACTGTATTTTACATGTTTGTAGATTACTTCTCTGCAGTTTCATAATCAAACACTCAACACCTTTGAATTGATGCCAGCCCTGTGGTCCTTGGGCTCAGAATTTGCTCTTTCACCCTGGTTTAGCCTGACTTTGTAGCTAGGCCCCTGACTTCCTTGTGTATTTAGAGCTGAAATAATTCATCAGGTCATTACAGTAACAGCTGGCTGTTTTAATGGTCTTGGCTATTATTAGGATAGTTGATCTCATTTTTTAAAGGCATCCTCATCCCTGTGATGAGCTGATGCAGGTAGAGATATTGCCTTTCCAGCATTTCCCCTTTACTATTGATGTCCTTGAAGGCTCTGTGAAGCACACAAAAGAATGTGGCATTAGAGTCAGTCTTGCTGGGACTTGAAAAGTGGCTCCTGAAGTAACTAGCCTCCTGGCTGGATGCCATCAGAACACTTGGGCACCAGCTAGTAGGAGGCTTTGAGGGAGGGCAAAGAATATGAGAAATATGGAGCACCTTAAGATTTGGAAACGTGAAGTTACTGCCAACAGGAAAGCAAAATTGCTGTGAAGTTATACATAGCATACTAATGACCAATGCAGTTTATAGGAACTCTGTTTCTAAGAGATAATGTTTAAATTCATGGCAGTGCATAGACTATTATTCCAACAGAGTCACAGGTCAGAGGATACTGAACCAGCTAACACAGGGAGAGATAAGGACATTTTTCTTATGCCCACGTTATTGCTTAGCTTTGGGGACGAAAGAATATTTGGGCCTGTAACCTGTTCAGAAGCTGGTTTATCAATTAGCTGATAGTCTTCTCCAGTTAAATACAGCATAGCTCAGGTTATTGAGTGGCCAAAGTCATCAAGGTAATGAGCAGTACGACCTCTGGCTTCTGTGTGAATGAACACAACTTCCCACGCCCTTTTAGAAGCACCTAGATTCTAGGCTAGAGGAAAAGTTATTAAAGAAAGCTTTGCTCTACTTCATACTTCCAATTTCAGACTTTATAATTGTTAATCCTGATTTAGTATCTCCTCCTAGTGAAGAGCCTGCAATATGGTACTAGAGAGCATTTCAAGTTAAACGCTACTGTGAGGTGATTTTGCAGAACTTAAGTTTAAAACCTTCAAGATCTCATAAAAATAGGAAGAGGGAATTTGTCCAAACACAGCTGTGGTAATAGAAAAGGATTACTTACTGAAATGTTTTAGTCAGTTGTGTGAAAATTCAGAGTTTTGGGGACTGGTTCCGTGATAATATGTGCATATCTTCTCTATGGCGTAATTTCCTTAGTGGGATCTGGTGCAGCCCCATGATCAAATATATATAAGCAAAATCTATGAATCATCTGTTTAGGAGAGATCAAGTTTTATTGTCAAATTGAGAAAAAAGTTTGGCCTTTTAGAGGTTTTTGGATTTCAGAGTTATGGACAAAAGATTATAGACTTGTGTTCTAGAAAAAAATCTTACTGGCTATTCACAATAAAAAATGTTTAGCCATTTAGAGATTTCATACTTATTTTTCTTTTCCTAAAGGAATTAAGAGGTTCGTGGCAGGGGCTCTGGGTCCGACTAATAAGACACTCTCCGTGTCCCCGTCTGTGGAAAGACCGGATTATAGGAACATCAGTGAGTATTTATCATATACAATCATTGATTTGAGCAAGTAGCTCTGTCCTTCAGTAAGCTATAAATCTGTAAAATGGAACCAATAACAGGATCTACCGTAGAGTTACTTTGACTTAATCCATGTAAAAGGTATACCACAGTACCTGGAATATAGTAGACATCTAAATAAAAAGTTAGCTATGATGATTATTATTATTTGAACTTGCTTTCAGATATATATGGTGTTGTGTTAATGCTGCTTTGTCAGCTGTGGAAATGAAACCAACTAAAACAAAGCTGTAAACTCAGAAGTTGAGCAAATTTGGGTATTAGGTTTTTGGTCTGTTATAAAATAGCTCACTATGTCCTCATTCATCGGAAGGCAGTCCAAACTATCTAGACATCTGTATTAGTCCATTTTCACACTACTGATAAAGACAAGACAGCAATTTACAGAAGAAAGAGAGGTTTAATGGACTTACAGTTCCATGTGGATGGGGAAACCTCACAATCATGGCAGAAGGGAAGGAGGAGCAAGTCACATCTTACATGGATGGCAGCAGGCAAAGAGAGAGCTTGTGCAGGCAAACTCCCCCTTGTATAACCATCAGATATCATGAGACTTATTCACTACTACAAGAACAGCATGGGAAAGACCTGCCCCTCATGACTCAATTACCTCCCACCAGGTACCTCCCACAACATGTGGGAATTCAAGAAGAGATTTGGGTGGGGACATAGCCAAATCATATCAACATGCTAGCATTATGAATATTATAAACTACCATATATAAACATACTTATATTGAGATTTGACAAAAAAAAAAAATCCAAGTATCTAGGTCAATTTCTAAGCATCCAGACTATAAAAAACAAAAAGCATTAAAATATCAGCGCTGAATAGTCATGATACCATAGCTGGTAGTGTAGTCTGTGGAGATGATGAGATCAAGCAAGTGTAGTTCGTAGAGTTTTGGTTTATGGAACTTTGTGTGTCACGATACCACGCTTTTTCACCAGGAGTTGCTCATACCAGGTTTATGTGTGGTTGACACTCTCTTTTGTCTAGGTATGCCAGTGGGGGAGCTAACTTCTCATTTGCTCTTGGGCTGTACAAGGTGAAGTACAGTAAGTCTTGACTTAACGTCATCGGCAGGTTCTTGAAAACTGCACCTTTAAGCAAAATGATACATAGCAGGCCCTCAAATAAAGTCATTTCCTTCAACAGCACTTCATTATAATGTTGATAAGAAAATATTGGTTTTGTTGTATATTGTCGTGATCAGAGTTGCAATTTCCGAGAACCTGTCAACGATGTTACAGGAGGACCTACTGTATATTCAGACGGCAAGCATGACTTCGCTGTATAGCCTTCTCTATTAGATATCTGAGCATTTTTTCTTTTTTGGTTGGGAGATAAAATAGGGAGAGAGATGTTCTCTCATGTGGAAATAGATAACCTAAGACATTTCTTATTTTTTTTTTTGAGACAGTGTCTCACTTTGTTGCCCAGGCTGGAGTGCAGTGGCATGATCTTGGCTCACTGCAGCCTCTACCTCCCAGGTTCGGGTGTTTATCCTGCCCCAGTCTCCCCAGTAGCTGGGACTACAGGCATGTGCCACCACGCCTGGCTAATTTTTGTATTTTTAAAGTAGAGTCGGGGTTTCACCATGTTGGCCAGGCAGGTCTTGAACTCCCGACCTCAAGTGATATGCTCTCCTTGGCATCCCACAGTGCTGGCGTGATCCACTGCACCAGGCCAACCCAAGACATTTATAACAAAAATTTTACCTAGGGGTGATTGAATACTTTTTGTTTAAGGCTGGAATTGCCCACCAGACTGGTTTCTTCTCTGACATAGTTGGTATAAGACCAGAGACAAAATCTGTGGGCCTGCAGCTGTTTACCACAGTGAGTGACTTGAACTCAGTCTGTGACCTATCCACATCAGTGTGACATGTTTGTCACAGTCACCTCTTAACCAGTTGATTGAAATGAGCTATGGAAAGAATGATGTATTTCAAGGACGTTGAATATGAGGTACATGTTCAAGAAATTCATACACCTTCCCTCTTCTCAGCTCATACGTGGGAAGTGGAAGTTATGTGGCAGGTGTTTAGGAACAACTGCGTTCAGCTTACTTGTTTATCTTCTGTCCCCGCCATATTTCTTTATTTGGTTTCTTACAAAAGATCATGTTCTTAAACTGTGCATTGTAAACCAGCAATAGTTCACAGGTGCCAGACCTGCACTCGGATACCCTAGGGCCATTCAGAGGATACTGATGGCTGATGTGCTGGGTGTGATTTATTTTTTGCAGCATTTGATGAGCTTGTTGGAGCATACCAGGAGCAGGCCAGAGGACTTCTGGATGGTGGGGTTGATATCTTACTCATCGAAACTATTTTTGATACTGCCAATGCCAAGGTGAGTTAAGGGAGAAAAAACAGGCAGGGCTGGGGTGAGGGCTGTGAGTGAGTCTCCTAATGTAGGGAGAAGATAATATTAGCCATTATCAAAGTTAGATAAATTACCTGTATTTCCTCCATTTTATTCTTGAATATTTTTAACTGAGGCCAATACAATAAGAAAAACTTCAAAAAACCTGCTTTTGAAGCTTTTAAAGTAACTTTTTCTAATTATGAAAATATTTTCATATATAGCTACTATAAATGCATATGTCCCTAGGTAATAAATACATGCTGCTGGTTCTAAATTTGAAGGATACATAAATATATGGAGTGAAAAGTGAATGTCCTTTCCTTTCCTTTTCCTTTCCTAGTTTCTAGTTACCTAGCTCCCTTTCCAGAGACAACTATAATTACCAGTTTGGGGGTCCTGACATGCTATGCAGATATAAGCATGCATGTACGTGTGTGTGTGTGTGTGTGTGTGTGTGTGTGTGTTCGTTCCTTACATACATGCAAAGGCACATAAGTGTATGGAGAGAGAAGCAAATATTCTTATACATATGTTTTTCTATAGTATATCTATAGGATACATTTCTACAAGTAAAATCGCTGAATCAGAGAGTATGTGCAGTGGTAATTTTTGTCTTTAGTGTCAAATTACCCTCCTTTGAGACTAGACTCATTTATATTCCCTTCAGCAAGCAGCGTACAATAGTGCTGGTTTCATCGACACCCTCACTAGCACTGTTTGACCTTTTTCAGTTTGACACGTGGTCCCTCACTGTAGTTTTAACTTGCGTATTTCTTGAGCATCTTTCTTCAGTTTTAGAGCCATTTATATTTCTTTTTCTATGGTTTATGTCTTCTGTCCTTTTTTCTATTGGACTTTGGCTTTTTAAAGTTGAGTCCTTTACTGAGGAAATCAGGTCCTTGTCAATCATGAGTAGCAGTACTGTCCTCTGGCTTGTTTCACATTTGACTTTGTTTATGGTGGTGATGGTGGTAGCGTTGTGGTATTGTTTTTTGTGTATGTGCGCTTTAATAGTATAGGAGATCTTTTCTTAAATGTTGTATGGTTGAATTTACAGATTCTATTTTTTTGTGGGGGGAGAGGGGAGATTATACTTACAGAGGCACTCCTTGGTCAAAGAGAGGAAAAAAAATGGAAAAATGGCCTTTTCCTACTTAGTATTTTACAGTTGCATTAAATGTTTAATTGTTGTGGAAATAAGACCACAGATCCAGGATTTTTGAACTTAAAAAAAAAATCATTTTCTAAAATACTTGCAAGCAGGAAGAATGTGGAGAGCCATTACCAGCCTGAAGCTAGATGACTACCCTCCCTCACTCTTAACACATCACTATTATTAGGTTCTTTTTATGTATCTTTTTAGAAATTGTTTTGTGAAACTCCAGTAAAGAAATTATAATTTTAAAAGGAATTCAGATACACATTTTGAAAATAAGAGCAGTAACAAACAAGATAAGGAATATATTTGAAATGAGATTCATATATACATTTGAAAAGAGTCACAGTATTTAGATTAGAAATAAGAGGGATTAACATGCGGGGATAAAGCATTAAGGATAGGTTTTGTTGAGTTTCTAAGTTTTCAAATGTGTGCCATACATTCTTCTGTTTATACGGAACTAATTTCCCTCATGATGCATCTGGTATTCATTTTGGAGTGAGAAATAAAATCGAGAGCTAACTTTTTCCCTCTAAAGTTTAGTTTTACTACCACCATCTATTAAACATCCTGTCATTTCCCAGTGGTAGGAATGATGTGGAACATTATCCTTATCATCCAAAATTCTGGCGTGCATTTGGGTCTAGTGTTTTCTGGTAATCTGCTGATGTGACACTACTGGACTATTAGCCATAACATTAGAATATGTCTGAGTAACTGGTAGGCCTAGATTTTTTTGTTTTTATTGAGTCCCACCCTCTTTCCAGAACTTTCATGGCTATTCTTACAGGTTTGTTTTCCATAAGATCTTTAGGATCAATTTGTCTAGTTCTAAAAAAGGAAATTCTGATATTGTTGATTTAGTAACTTTCCATGAAAAAAACCTACCATCACTGGAAAGGGACACATTAATTACAGGTTGCGTTCTGATTTCAGAGAATTAACTGAAAACATGCCTATCTTAGAATCAAGAACTGTAATGACAAAAAGAGAAGATCTGTTGCCTAGAACTTAAAATGTGGACGGAACAGCACAGAGTAACGTGGGGTTTATACCTTTACTACCTAATCTAAGCTCATGCTGTTTTTCACAGTGCTGAAAGTGATGCTGTAGGTTCATATACTTACCGTGTATATGAAAGGATATGAAAGGCAGGGACATTATTATTTATTTATTTATTTTTGAGACAGGATCTTGCTCTGTCATCCAGGCTGGAATGCAGTGGCATGATCACAGCTCATCTGCAACCTTGAACTCCTGGGCTCAGGCAGTTGTCCTGTCTCAACCTCCCGAGTGTTAATTTATTTATTTTTAATTTTTATTGAGAAAAGGAAGAAAGAATAGCTGTTCAGCTCCTCCTCAGAGGAAGTAGTTTCTAGGTGGACTTTAAGTAAGGGTTTGTTTTATTTTAATATGCACAGTATTACACTTGAGAAAGGGGTGCTGAGGTTGGCCCTTAATAAGGAAGACGCTTCTTCCTAGAGAGCTTGATACATACCTTATCTGAAGAGGTCTTAGAAAAGGTTGCATTCTAATTGGGAAGTTAATACTAACCTTGGACACAGTCTCAGAAATAAACACATTCTTCCTTTTTTCCCTGACAGGCAGCCTTGTTTGCACTCCAAACACTTTTTGAGGAGGAATATGCTCCCCGGCCTATCTTTGTAAGTTCTGAGGTGTTTGCATGGTACATTCTGTCTTTTATTAATAATTGTCCTTTTGAGCCTGTTTTCCCCCTTGCATAGTAGAACTATTGACAGTATCTTTTAGAATTCATCTACTTTAACTTCTTCTGTTCACTTCCCCTCCCACCACTTCTAGATCAATAACAGTCTTTTATCTGGAGAGGCAAGGAAAATGAATCTAGAAGTAGTTGGTGGAAGGCAAGCTGTTCAAAAGAAGCCCACTGTATTGGTCCTTGAAGTTAAAGACTTCAAGACTGATTAGGGCCTAAGGAGGGCTGGACTTGCATGCTGATGGCCATATACTCAACGCTGAAGACACCAGACTGCCTATTTATTAACTCAGCAGGCATACCTCTCTGTGAGTCCTAAAATTGCTTGGTGAGAATCGAATTGAATCAAAACACAGGTGTTAGATAAATCCAATGTTTAACAGCAGGAGGTCAGGATGACTTGAGGTTATCCCTGGGAAACCTGCCTCTAACGAGACTGGACATGTGAATTCCAAAGCTGTTTTGGTCATTGCTTTTTCCTCAGTGACTTTCCCTTGTCTCTGTTTCTGTGGCTTCTGGCCTCCTCCCTCGAGTCTCTTGGCATATGTCTGTTCTAACTGTTACAGAAAGTGCTCCCTTTGATTTTGAGTTCCACAGCTCTTTTACTTGTAAAAGGACAAAGGAAGTCAGCCTGTTCATTTTATTTTGTCTTTATAGCTATATTCTTAACTTGAGTCTGTATTGTTGACTTCGTTTACTTTGTCAATTCAGATTTCAGGGACGATTGTTGATAAAAGTGGCCGGACTCTTTCTGGACAGACAGGAGAGGCATTTGTCATCAGTGTGTCTCATGCAGACCCGCTCTGGTGAGTGATCCATCTTTCCTTGACTTCCTTTCTTTTTTGGGGAACCTTTTCTGATGGCTGTGGAACGTGACCTGGGAGGGGATTGCTTTCACATATTTTCACTGTACCACACTTCTGCTATATTGACTTTTCTTTAAGTACTTTCAGACTTTTCCCTAAAAGATGCAGCAGATCACTGGCTAAATGGGTCAATTCGAGGGACTGGGAGAGTTCTCATACTTCCAAATGGTTGCCTGTTTGTCTGTAGAGGTGCCCCTTGTAGTTTGCAGTGCTTTGCAAATTTTAGGCCAGTGCCACTCCCTATTTATGAGGCAACCAGAAGCAATCTGTCTTGGAATAAAGTGGGTATTCTAAAGCTCAGGTTTTTATCTGTAAAGTGAACACGGCACTTGGCACGGTGGTGTGTGCCTGTAGTTCCAGCTTCTTGGGAGGTGGAGGCAGGAGGATGTCTTGAGGCCAGGTGTTGGAGGCTGTAGTATACTATGATAGCTTCGTGAATAACCACTGCATTTCAGCTTGGCCAACATAGCAGGACCCTTTCTCTAAAGAATTAAATTAACATGACTTTCACAATCTATTTAAAAATATCTCCCTATTTATATTGTATTTTTCATATAAAAATGTTTTAAATTGTGTACTTTGAGTGACATGGAAGAGCCTCTGAGTATGTATACTGTATTTTGCCTGGACTTTTTAAATTCCTGGGCTTTTTTCTTGTATTCCTCTTGCCTGGAAGCTCTGCTGGTCGTCTTCCCCCTTCCCCCCTCTTCCCTTGCTCCATACCCTTTCACTTTGTTGACTTCTTCTTAGCCTTTAAGACTTAACCTCCTGAAACTTCCCTCTAGTGAACGTTCCCTCTCTCGTTAGCCCAGGTCGATGTCTTTGTTTACTTTTATTTTAGCGTTTGCTATAAAAAGTAAAAATAATGGACGTTTGTTGAGAGTTTGCTGTGTGCCAGGCTCTGTTCTAAGAGTTTTATGTAAGTTCTTTCTTTAATTCTGGCAATAACACCTTGAGGGCAGGTACTGGTATTAATGTACCCATTTTAACAAGAAGGGTGCTGAGACTCAGAGGTTGTAACTTGCCCAAGGCGAAGTAAATAGAGGATCTGGAACAGGAGCATACTGTTTACCACCGTATTAGATCACATTATACCAATTATGTGATGTGCTTTTTTTCACACTTAAATGTTTGTAATTACAGAGTGCATCTTGCAGTTGACTTAATGTCATATTGTGATTTCTTAAAAGGTGCCATTAATTTAGAGTGTCTTAACAGACGTTTGATTGGGCCTGATAACTAAGAAAATTGTCGTATTGAATTGGGTTGTGATGACCTATTTCACAGCTTATGAGTTTTTCTGAGCAGTCTCTTCATCTTTATTTCTCTAGTGTTAAGTAGAATTCTTGGCACATAGTAGGGATCTAATAAACATTTAACAGAAAAACTGAAGATAGGAAATGTAGGGGTCTCTGAAGACACAAACGTTATCTAGTTTATTTAAATTTTTTTTTTTGCCTGTCTGTGAATATTTCGAGCATTCCTCCCTTCGTTGTCTTTATCTTTTCCCACCCCCTTTGCCAGGTCTTAGTTTGTTACGTGGTTAAGTAAATGATGCTGTAATGGATATATGTTACTCATGATGTATTTGTCAAAACCCACAGAATATACAAAAAAGAATGAACCCTAATGTAAACTGTGGGCTTTAGTTACTAATCATGTATTGATATTGGTTCACATTGTAATAGGTGTACCACACCAGTGTAAGATTTTGATAATGATAGAATCTTTCCTAGCGGTTAGGTAAAACCTCTGTGTTGTCTTGAGTGTCATTGGAGCCTTTAGTTTGCCAACAGTTCTCAAGGGCCCCTTAGAGGACATTCTTCCTGCCACTGTCTCACCTGCAGGAGCCTTGAGATGAGGTTTTGTTGAGGTCTAAATAATTTGTTTTTATTTCTTAAGCAACCATTCAGTTAATTCTGACTTTTGATCTACTCAGTGGTTAATTTAAAAATTTTTTAAATAATCCTTTCTATGACTTCAACTACAGCCTACTCACAGAGAGAATGTATTTGGCCTTTATTTTGTTATGAATCTGACAGACTGTAGGGGCAGGTAGAAGGAGCAAATAATATGTGAAAAGGATACATATTCTTACATATATGTAAGAAACTGTTGCTTACAGATTTGTGATTATCACAAATTATAGAACAGTGGGATAGAACCTTCATATTACTGCTAATTCATCAAGTATTTATTGAAATACTACTATATGCCCTGGAATACAGGCCAATGTGGAATAGTCCACACTAGGAGAAATGCATAAGTAAG
Source organism: Ateles fusciceps (assembly GCA_036589455.1). NCBI lineage: Eukaryota > Metazoa > Chordata > Mammalia > Primates > Atelidae > Ateles > Ateles fusciceps. The sequence continues at coordinate 7,098,705 of JAZHEH010002229.1, forward strand.
TTAAAATATAAAATACACAGTGCTATACAGAACTATGAATAAAAATCTGACAATACATAGGAGTAGTGGAGTTCTTGTGGGATTTAGAGATAGCTTTGAGCTAGGTTTTAAAAACATGAGACAGAGTTTTCTAACCAAAGAAGGGATGGCTGTATCCAAGTGAGGTCATAGCAGTGGAAGAACTGTATAGTTTATAAGACATTTTCTTTTTTTTTAGTTTTTATTTTTCTTATTTTTGTTTTCTGATTTCCAACTTTTAAGTTCAGGGGTATATGTACAGGATGTGCAGGTTTGTTACATAGGTTACATGTAACCATAATATGTAACCATGGTGTTTTGCTGCACAGACCATCCCATCACCTCGATATTAAGCACAGCATCCGTTAGCTATTCTTCCTGATGCTTTCCCCTCCTCCTACCCACTACCTTCTGACAGGCCCCAGTGTGTGTTGTTCCCCCACTATGTGTACATGTGTTCTCATCATTCAGCTCCCACTTATAAGTCAGAACATGCAGAATTTGGTTTTCTGTTCCTGCGTTAATTTACCCAGGATAATGGCTTCCAGTTCCATCCATGTCCCTGGGACATGATCTCGTTCCTTTTTATGGCTGCGTAGTATTCCATGGTATCCATATAGTACATTTTCTTTATCCAATCTATCATTGATGGGCATTTAGGTTAATTCCGTGTTATAAGACATTTTCATATATGGTATTTAATTTGAACTTAATTAACCCTGAGACTGATCAGGCATTATTTCTTCATTCAACACATAAAGAATTGAAGTCACCTAACTAATGAAAATATGAGTTAATACTGGAACTAGGTCTGGGAAAAAGTCTAGGATCCTTTCTAACAATAACATGATGGTTTAACATTTTTTTTGTTTGTTTTTTTGAGACATAGTCTCACTCTGTTGCCCAGTCTGGAGTGCAGTGGCATGATCTTGGCTCACTGCAACTTCCACCTTCTGGGTTCAAGTGATTCTTGTCCTCAGCCACCTGTGTAGCTGGGATTACAAGCGTGTGCCACCATGCCCAGCTAGTTTTTGTATTTTTAATAGAGATAAGGTTTTACCATGTTGACTAGGCTGGCCTTGAACTCCCGGCTTCAGGTAACCTGCCTGCCTCAGCCTCCCAAAGTGCTGGGATGACAGGTGTCAGCCACCAAACCCAGTCAGGTTTGTCATTTTTATCTGATGTTGAGTCCGGTGACAGTCGCATAATAATTTTTTTTAAAAAGAGAATATTCCAAGGGGAACAGGTAAAAGAACAAAGCTGAGTAGGTCTATTCGAGGATTGTAAATCAGCCATGCATTGGACCTAGCAGTCTTAGCTGAGATGTGATTCTGTCAGGCATCAAGGATCACAGAATCGTTTTTATTTTAGATTAGTTTCAGGTTTTCAGAAAAATTGAGCAGAAAGTACAGAGAGTTCTCATATACCCTCCCACTCCAGTTCTCCTATTATCAACAGCTTTTGGTATGGTACACCTATTACAATATGAACCAATATCAATACGTTATTATTAACTAAGCCTATAGTTTACCTTAGGGTTCATTCTGGGTTTTATATATTCCTTGGTTTTGTATATTCTGTGGGTTTTGAAAAATATATCATGAGTAACGTATATCCATTACAGTATCATACAGAATAGTTTCATTGCCCTAAAATTCCCCTGTGCTCCATTTACTTACCCTCTTTCCTGGCTTGCTGGCAACGAATCTTTTCACTGTCTGTAGTTTTGCCTTTTCCAGAATGGAAATATAGTTGAAACCACATAGTATGTAGCCTTTTCAGACTGGCTTTTTTCACTTAGTGATGTTCACTTAAGGTTCATTTGTCTTTGTAAGCTTGATAGGTTATTTCTTTTTAACACTAGATAATACTCTGTCGTGAGTATGTATTTCTTTTTAACACTAAATAATCTTTCGTTGCGATGAAGTACTACAGGTTTTTTTTTCCGTTTGCGTATTGAAGACCATCTTGGTTGCTTCCAAGTTGTAGCAATTACGAATAAAGTTCCCATGCCCTTTCTGCGCTACCCACAGAGGGGTACATACGGCGTTGTTCTGGATTCCTGTCATAACTTAAAGGGAAACTTTCACAATGTCCGGAGCCCTTGACTTCCTGCAAATCAAGCAGGAGGATGTTCTGAAGTTCCTTGCAGCAGGAACCCACTTAGGTGGCACCGATCTTGACTTCCAGATGGAACAGTACATCTGTAAAAGGAAAAGAGATAGCACCTACATCTTAAATCTGAAGAGGACCTGGGGAGAAGCTTCTGCTGGCAACTCGTGCCATTGTTGCCATTGAAAAGCCTGCTGATGTCAGTGTTACATCCTCCAGGAATACTGGCCAGAGGACCGTGCTGAAGTTTGCTCCTGCCACTGGAGCCACCCCAGTTGTTGGCTGCTTCACTCCTGGAACCTTTACCAGCCAGATCCAGGCAGCCTCCTGGGAGCCACTGCTTGTGGTTACTGACTCGAGGACTAACCAGCAGCTTCTCACGGAGGCATTTTTTTTTGAGATGGAGTTTCACTCTTGTTGCCCAGACTGGAGTGCAATGGCGTGATCTCGGCTCGCTGCAACCTCCGCCTCACAGAGGCATCTTATGTTAACCTACCAACCATTGCTCTGTGTAACACAGATTCTGCTCTGCACTATGTAGACATTGCCGTCCCATGCTACAACAAGGGAGCTCACTCACTGGGTTTGATGTGGTGGATGCTGGCTGGGAAGTTCTGCGCATGTGTGGCACCATTTCCCATGAACACTTGTGGGAGGTCATGCCTGATCTCTATTTCTGCAGAGATCCTGAAGAGATTGAAAGAGTAGGCTGCTGCTGAAAAGGCTGTAGCCAAGGAGGAATTTCAGGGTGAATGGACTGCTGCAGCTCTTGAGTTCACTGCTACTCAGCCTGAGGTCGCACACTGGTCTGAGGCGTGCAGGTTCCCTCTGTGCCTATGCAGCAGTTCCCTACTCAAGACTGGAGCGCTCAGCCTGCCACGGAAGCCTGGTCTGCAGCTCCCACTGCTCAGGCCACTGCATGGGTAGGAGCAACCACTGAATGTTCTTACGCTGTTCTTGCACGGGCTCTTAAGCAACATGGAAATAAGGTTGATGGAAAATAAACATCAGTTGCTTCCAAAAAAAAAAAGCTCCTGTGAACATTTATGGCAGGATTTTGTGTAGACATAAGTAGATTTCCGTTCATTTGGGTAAATAACAAGGAGAGGATTGCTGGATCTTATGGTAAGACTATGTATCTTGTGAGAAACTGCCAAACTCTTCCAAAGCTGCTGTTGCGTGTTGCATTCCCACCAGCAGTGAACGAGAGTTCCTGTTCTCATCCTTCCCAGCATTTGGTGATGTCAGTTTTGCATTTTAGCCATTCTAATAGGTGTATAGTGGTTTCTTGTTTTATTTGCAATTCCTTAAAAACATACGATGATTTTGAGCATCTTTTCATATGTGTACTTGTCATCTGTATATCTTCTTTGGTGAGGGGTCTGTTCAGTTCTTTAGACAGTTTTTAAAATTGCATTTATTGTTGAATTTTAACAATTCTTTGTATGTTTTGGATACAAGTCTGTCATAGTCTACTTTCTATTGCTGTAACAGAATACCTGAGACTGGGTAAATTTATAAAGAAAAGAGGTTTATTTAGCTCACAATTCTGGAGGCTGAGAACTTCAAAATTGAGTGGCCACATCTGGCAAGGGCCTTGGGCTGCTTCATAGCAGACCAAAAAGTGAAAGGGCATGTTAGCATGTGTGAAAGAGAGGGGACAAAGAGACTGGCCTTCTTTATAACAGCCTGTTCTTGAAAGACGCGATTTATTCCCTTGAGAATTCAGTCTCCAGGGAGCTAACCGTAGTCTCTGGAGAAAGACAGGGATCCATCTTAATGATCTAATCTCCTTGTAAAGGCCTCACCTGCCAACACTGTTACATTGGCAGTTACATTTCAACATAAATTTTGGCGTGGACAAACCACATCCAAACCGTAGCAAATCCTTTATCAGATAGGTGTTATGCAAATATTTTCTCCCAGCCTGGGATTTGTCTTCTCATGCTCCTAATGCTGTCTTTCGCCGAACAGTTTTAAATCTTAGTGAAGTTCAGGTTATCAAATTTTTTTTTTCATGGATCTTGCCTTTGGTGTTTTACCTAAAAACTCATGGCCAAACCCATGATCATCTAAATTTTTTTCTGTGTTATTTACAGAATTTTAATTGTTTTGCAATTTATATATAGGTCTGTCTTCCATTTTGAGTTATTTTTTGTGAAAGATGTAATGTCTGTGTCTAAATTAACTTTTTCAAATGTAGATGCCCAGTTGTTCCAGCACCATTTATTGAAAAGGATATCCTTTCTCCATTGGATTGCCTTTGTTTCTGTCAAAGATTAGTTGAATATATTTGTGTGGTTTTGTTTCTGGACTCTATTCTGTTCCATTAATCTAGTTGTCTCTTCCTTCACCAATTCCACACTGTCTTGATTGCTTTAGCTTTTTAGTAAGTCTCGGAGTCAGTAGGTCAGTCCTTCAACTTTTGCTCTTTTCTCTCGTTATTGTGTTGGCTATTCTGGGTCTTTTGTCTTGCCATATAAACTTTAGAATCAGTTTGTTGATATTCACAAAATAACTGCTGGGATTTTTGTTGGGATTGTGTTGAATATAATCAAGTGAGAGAATTGACATCTTAACAATATTAAGTCTTCCTCTTCATAAACTTGAAATACGTTTTCATTTATTTAGATTCACTTTGATGTCTTAAATTGGAATTTTATAGTTTTTTTCATATAGATCCAATTTTATAGTTTTTTAAAAATGATCCAGGATAATTTGTTTTGGTGCTAGAGTAAATGGTTTTGTGGGGTTTTTTTGCTTTTTTTTTTTTTTTTGAGACAGGGTCTCACTGTGTCACTCAAGCTGGAGTGCAGTGGCACGATCATGGCTCACTGTAGCCTCAACCTCCCAAATTTAGTTGATCCACTGCCTTTGCCTCCTAAGTAGCTGAGACTGTAGATGTACTCCAGCACGCCTGGTTGATTTTTTTTTTTGCAGAGATGGGGTTTTGCTATCAAACTCCTGGGCTCAAGTGATCTACCTGCCTTGGCCTCAAATGCTGAGATTACAGGCATGAGCCACTATGCCTAGCCTGTGTTTCTAATTTCAAATTTTGGTTGCTCATATCTGGTATATAAGTAAACAATTTTTGTATATTTACCTCATATTTTGAAACCTTGGTATAATTGCTTATTAGCTCAAGGAGTTTTTAGTGATTCTTTGGGATTTTCTACATAGACAGTCATGTCATTTGTGAACAAAGACAGTTTTGTTTCTTCCTTTCCAATTTGTATGTATACCTTTTACTTTCTATCTTTTCTTATCGCATAGTGACTTCATATACGATATTGAATAAGAGAGGAGCGTGGAAATCCTTGCCTTATTTCTCATCTCAGCAGGAAAGCATCTAGTTTCACATGATTAAGCATGATATTAGCTGGAAGTTTTTTGTAGATATTCTTTATCAAGTCAAGGAAATTTCCCCCCTGTTCCTAGTTTGCTGAATTTTTTTAAATGAATGGGTATTGGATGTTTGTTTGTTAAATAAACTTAATTTTGGAATCATTTCAGATTTACAGAAAAGTTGCAAAGATAGTGCATAGAATTTCTGTATATTCTTCTAGTTTTCATGTTAACATTTTGCATAACTATGGCACTTTTGTAAAAACTAAGAGTATATTACTATAGGTTGAGTATCCCTTATCTGAAATGCTTGGGATGCCACCTTGCAGTTAGGAATCACAATAAAAGGAGAAAAGAAAATACGAAAACATTAGGGATCACATAGTCTAGTAGCTTCATAGTTGATCCATAAATTCTGGAATATCTCAGGCCCACCACCGACAGCCTTGTAGGATAGCAGGGACTGTACCTGTGAGGCAGGCACTAAGTCCTGGTCTTCAGGACTTTAAGGGTGGCTTCTTTCTACCATTCCATGTTCCTTCTACCTCCAGGATTTCCTTTTCCCTTCTTTTAAATGTTGCTTTCAGGTCAGATCTTTTTTTAGCAGTGTTAGTTTGCTGACATTTCTGTCCCACAGTTTACCACTAGCCAATCTGAACTGATTTATGGAGTCCATCCATAGGCAGGGTCCTTCAGCTGTGAGATTATCTGAAGATGGAGACATTGGCAAAAATATTTAGTGCTGCAGGGGACCTCAATGAGATGGCTTTGTTGGTAGTTGAATAAAAGTGCTTTGAATGAGGAGATTTGCTGTCCACTTGGTCTTAGATATATTGTCTGAATATAACTTTTATATGAATAAATATTATGAATGAAAGTTGATGCTTCTGATATTTTTTTTCTGTTTTTCTAGCATTGGATTAAATTGTGCTTTGGGTGCAGCTGAAATGAGACCTTTTATTGAAATAATTGGAAAGTGTACAACAGCCTATGTCCTCTGTTACCCCAATGCAGGTGTGTGTTTAAAGGGGGTCACACATGGGGAGATAAAAGTAGCATAAGACATGAGGTAGATGAGGTAAGAGATCTTGATTAAAAGAGCTTGTTTTGTAGATGTTGGTATAGTTGACACTTAACAGGAATGTTCTAAGTGAAGAGTATTTGGGTGCAGACCAGTGTTTCCCTGTAGTCCTGAGGGAAGTTGGCTCAGCCTGAAGCTTCGGAATAGGACATAACTTTCGGGAATGAGCCTAGTCACATAACTGACCAGAGCCTTGCCTTTGGTGACAGTGTAAGCCTTGTGGAAGTGACCAGAAAGATGGGTGTAAAGAAGAGAAGAGAGACCCTTTTTCTTTGGTCCACTCTATTAGTAGAAGAGCAGAAGAAGAATCTTGTGTGGTGTTACCTTTTTCTTCTCTGAAAGCTAAGACTTAGAGTTTATTATATGTAAATGTTTTGAAAATATTTGTAGACAGTTCTCAAACTGTCCCATTAAATATTGGTGATTTGTTCTGGGTTAACCAGATTTCCCTGTGAATGTATTTGACTGCTGCTTAGCTACTTGGAGCTAAAAGTCATTTTCCAGCCTTCTTTCTCAAAATATATCATTTTAATGCACAATAAATTTTATTTCCCACCAGGAGTAAGATAACTGGAAGCAGATAATAAATAAAACAAGAAATTGGATGGTTATAAGCTAAGGTCTTGCTTGGGAACATTTATTTGAAAGGAGACTGGTTGATTTTTGTTTCTTTTTAATGGCATGTTAGTTGCTCATTAGTTGAGAGGTTATGCAGCATTCCTTCCACTCCCACCCCTAAGCGACTAGTAACAAGAATGAATTTCCCTTATGAGAAGGAGTGGGGCTTGGGGCATTCTGTTTTGCCTAACATTGAATAGAATCTTTTCTTTGAAATGGAAAAGAAATAATGAAGTTCATTTTCCTCTGTGATTTTTAAAAAGTTTTTGGGGGGGTGTCTCTGTGTTGACTGTGTAAATATTATGTGTTTGTTTTTGCAAGTAATCACCATTTAATATAAATGTAAAATTATTTAGTTATCAACCTAAAGTCTTTACAAATCCAGTGTATATTTGTTAAGGCAATTTGCAATAATGGTTGAATTTTCCTTTCTCAGGTCTTCCCAACACCTTTGGTGACTATGATGAAACACCCTCTATGATGGCCAAGCACCTAAAGGTCAGGGATCCTCTTTCACTTGGCTTTTTAAGAGAGACAGAGAGACTGAATTTTAGATTTAGAGTGTTTAGAAGGAGAATTTTCCCCTGAAGAAATCCCAATGTACATATAACAAAGAAAGGTTTACCCCAAATTAAGGTAGTAGAGGCACAGGGAAGGGCTGTCAGCATCCTTATCCTCAACTGGCACTGGTGGCTGCTGGAAAATTCCCATTGAGGTTCACTCCAAACTAATTGAGACATTGCTTCCCCTGCAACCTTCCCAAATTGTGACTTTCTGCTCTCACACCCCTCAGACTGCTAGGTGGAGCATATGCTCCCCGCCATTGTCACCTCCTTCACTCTCCCTGTTTGTCATGCACCTGCCATTGTTTACTCCTTGGTCATGAGACCATACTATCCACTGCCACTTCTTATTGCACTTACCTACTAATCGCTGGGTTTCTTTCCCCTTGTTCCTTGAATTTTTAGCTTCTGTTTCACTGAAATTCTCTCCTAAACTATTTCTGACTGACTTATGATTTCATTATCTTTGTAGACAATCTTTCCAATACTCTTGACTTCTCAGCTCCTTGACATTGTCTGTTAGTTAAGGTGTCCTTTATTTAGTAGCCTAGTTAAGGTGTCCTTTATTCAGTAGTCTAGAGTAGTTAAACTCTAGACTCATGCTGTGCCCTATGTAGCCACTACTATATGGTTTTTGGAGCCCTTGAATTGTGGTCAGTGTGACAGAGGAACTGAATTGTTATTTAAACATTTTTAAATTAATGTAAATTTAAAAACCAATACTCTATTTTGTGTATTTGAAAATGGATTATCCAGCTCACATTCATTCAGCTCAGCATATGGGTAAAAAAAATCATGAGTTATGCAAATCTCCCAGTGAATTTTATCTTTTGTTTCTATGTTTTTGAGACAGGGTCATGCTTTGTTGCTCAGGCTGCAGTTCAGTGGTGTGATCATAGCTCACTCTATCTACGAACTCCTGGGCTCAAGCAATTCTCCCACCTAGCCTCCTGAGTAGCTGGTACTATAGAAACATGCCACTATGCCCAGCTAATTTAAAAATTTTTTGTAGAGATGGGGTCTTGCTATGTTTCCCAGGCTGATCTCAAACTCCTGGCCTCAAGTGAGTCTCCTGCCTCGGCCTCCCAAAGTGCTGAGATTACAGGTTTGAGCCTCCATACCCATCCTCTCACTGCATTTTAAATAGTATAAAGGATATCACAGCATTTGAACTGTTCTTTGCTTTTATCCTATGTCTAGGGTATGTGACATCTTTATATCTAGAGTTAAGTGTGTTTAACTTTGTTTTTAGTGTAGTCTTAGTTTTTCAGGAAGTATAGATGTCTTTTATATTGAATTGGTGGTAATGAGTTTAGAATTCAGATGAACTTGCTCAAACTCTGTCTTTTCCTAAATGCAGGATTTTGCTATGGATGGCTTGGTCAATATAGTTGGAGGATGCTGTGGTTCAACACCAGATCATATCAGGTAATAATCACCTATAGACAATACATCTAAAAGCAAATGGATAATCAGGTAATAAAGATGTACCTTTTGTTATGGACTGAATTGTGTCCTTCCAAAATTTGTATATTGAACTTCTAACCCCTACTATTTCAGAATGTGGTTGTATTTGGAGATAAGACCTTTAGAGGTGACGAGGGTAAAATGAGGCCATATGGGTGTACCTAATCCAATATGATTGGTGTCCTTTTAAGAACAGGACACAAATGTGCACACAGAGGCAAGAACATGTAAAGACAAAGGGAAGAAATAGCTATCTACAAGCCAAGAGAGAGGCCTTAAAAGAAACTAACCCTGCTGACACCTTCAACTCAGATTGCGAGAACATAAACTTCTGTTATTTAAGCTGCCGTAACACAATCTTGGGCACTTTGTTATGGCAGCCCTTCCTAATAAGTTCATACACCTTTATATTATGAAAAATTTGAGAGAAATAATAAAGTGGACCTCTATATGCTTATCATATAGTTGCCATACTTTTCAGTGTTTTTCGATTCTTATTTCATCTGTCCCTCAACTTTTCCCGCTGGATTTTGTAAAGCAAATCCTAGATATTATGATATTCTATCCTTAAATACCTGAGTAATATTTGAATGCTCAAAGAGGACATCTCATATTTATTGTGGGCAAATACAGGCCTCCGTTAGATTCCCTCATGGAAGGAGAAGACAGTAAGACAACAGGTATCTTGAGGTCAGGAGAGGTGTCTTCACTTGGCGTGGTACACAGTGGTTGCTTAATTTGTGTTTTCAAGTGAGCGAATGAAGGAAGGGAGTGAAACGAGCATGACCATGTGTTTAATTCCTTAGAGTTTTATAACTTATAGGAAGATTGGAGTTCAATGAAATGGAACATTGTTTAGGACTGTTGATACTTGTTTTTTCCCTGGAGTGACTGATGATCATATTTCAGGCCAGTCATCTCACTGTTCCAAGTCTGTTTTCTTTTTTATTTTGAGACGGAGTCTGGGTCTTTTGCCAGGCCAGAGTGCTGGAGTGCAGTGGTGGGATCTCGGCTCACTGCAACCTCCACCTCCCAGGTTCAAGTTATTCTCCTGTGTCAGCCTCCTGAGTACCTGGGACTGCAGGGGCGCACCACCACGCCCAGCTAATTTTTGTATTTTTAGTAGAGACAGGGTTTCATCATGTTGGCCAGGATTGTCTCAATCTCTTGCCCTCGTGATTGGCCTGCCTCGGCCTCCCAAAGTGCTGGGATTACAGGCGTGAGCCACCATGCCTGGCCTCCAAGTCTGTTTTCCTGTGTAAAATGTGTTCACTCTACTGAGTTACCTTATAACTCACTGCTTTTGTTGACTGATGTGATAGACTCTTAATAATCTTGTAAATAATATTTGAAAGCTATCAGTAGTTAAATGTCACTTATCTTTGGATCAGCAACTATCTCTTTTGTTTTTGTTTTCTCTTTAAAAAGAGGAGTCGTTTTAAATGTGTATGTGTATGTTTGTGTGTATCTATATATCTGTCTGTATATATATTTGCTTCGTTTACTTAGATGTTCACATTCTAATTTGGGGACAGTAGAGTCGAGCAATTCTTACGGTCCTGATAAATTTAGTGGAGTAGCCAGATTTTTCTGGTTGATCAAAGACATGATTCATTAAAACTGATAAGGTTAAAGAGAGTGTGAATGACTAAAATCTTTAAGAGTAATCATTTTGGAGTTTTAGTGCTTTATGGCTATGTACCGCCCCGCCCCCCCCCAACTGTGTGTGTGCTGTAGTAAAAACAGATCTGCTAGATCCAATTCCCTCCACTCCTGGCCCCTCTGCTCCTGCCTGCTCCTTCTTGTCAAAGGTGAAGCCCTTTTTCTGTTCAAATTTTGAGTAGGAATGTGTGTATGTGGATTTGACAGAGTAAAAGACATCTGTGGATTTGGGGAAGATGGGAAGAATTTTGCTGTTGGCATTTGTGAAACTGTCATGTAGCTCCAGGTTCACATCTCAGAAAGTAAAAACAACCCAGCCAGCGCATAGCGGACAGGCAGGCACATAAAAGTTACAGTTTATATGCACCTCCATACTAGATTGTAAGAAAAAAAAGTTACAGTTTATAGATTAATTTTCTGCATTGCTGAGAAAACTAAAAGGCATAATTGTTGCTGCACATTTGGAAGTAGGTATATAATTATATGCATAATTATGTTAAATAGACATAATTTCATAGTTCCAATTAGTTTTGAAATTAGCTTCATTAAATATATTTTATTCTGGATTAATGGATATAGTGTTTTCTTTTTCAACTCAGGGAAATTGCTGAAGCTGTGAAAAATTGCAAGCCTAGAGTTCCACCTGACACTGTTTTTGAAGGACATATGTTACTGTCTGGTAAGTCATAAAGACATGGTGTTCATGATTTCAGAAACCATTTGTAGAATGTGATTATTCTAGGTGGTAGCGATATTTGTGCTAGGCAGCTTTCTTACTGTGTCAGAGAAGAGTACATACATTCTTGGCACTTAAATGAATTCTAGTGAAGAACTCTTTGGTTTTCCAGGGCTGGGGCAAAATGATGTCAACTTTAGGATAAAAATGAAGGAAGGCCCAGGTGATTTGCCCAGGTAGAGTCCTTGGTGGGATCTCAGTGGTCCTGTCTTTATTGTGCACTGTTTTGAAAACATACTCTCGGCCACAGCCTAACAATTGTAATTTTCAGGTTGATACTAGTTATTGAAAATTCCAAACTGCCAAGGTATAATGTTTGGTAATGACAGCAGCATCTTCCTAGAAAATTGTATGTTTCTAAAATATTGTTGTTGTAATCTTACATTTGCCACATGTTTAGGACTTTACAAAGACTTGTGGTATTTCTTTTCTCTTTGGTTCTCAACAATCCTTTGAGGTAGTTAGCCTCCCTTTTTCAACATGACTTTTGTGTTCAAACAAGGAATATTAGTAAACTAGGTCATCAGGCCAGTTGTTAGAAAAATAACTTTAATTTTTTTATTTTTGCTACAGTATGTTCATAGTGTGTTAAATGGTAACTTTAAGCAGAAAAGGTATGAGTTTTAGAGAACTTGCAAATAACACATATGAGGAATTAAGGTTTTTAATAGCTTAGAATTTAACATCTCTCTGAATTGAAATATGTTTGTTTCATACATTGTCCTATGAAAAGTAAAATAAATAACAGCAAAAGTAGTGTCTACTTTTCTCACTCAGAACATAGCACAGAATTAATCCCAATCAGTGAGTGTGAAGTTGGGTTAATAAAGATAACAACTGTGTTCGGGCTAGCATTTTTTTTTAAACACTCCAGGAGGTAGAGGATGAGACTGGGAAAAGTGGGATTCATGGTTTATGATACCCCCCACTCTGGAAAAAGTGGCTTTTGTCAGAGAGAGGTGTGGCAGGAAAATTTATTTATTTCACCCCTACAACTTAAAGTAATGTTAGTGCATTTCTCCAACCAAGCCCTAACAGTGGAAAACATTCAGCCTTTGCCATAATTGAAACAAGGGAGCCATTTACATAAGATTTTAAAAAATAATTTATAAGAATAAAAGAATTCTTTTTCTCCAATTTGAATGTCATACACTATTGCTAAATTGCTTTAAACAGTCACCTTCCATCAGATTTTAAAAGAGTGACATCAAATGCGCTGTTTAAAATTGTTCTTTTATAAATCACAAACTTGAGAGAAGTGTGATCTTTGTATCAAGTACTTTGCATTCGTAATAGATCATAAGCACTTTGTGTGAGATGCTTTTGGTAGGGGAGTCACACGAAAATGTCAGCATTGAAATGTTGGCTTCCCGCTTGCCTGTCCTGGGAACCCCAGGGTCAGACTAGGATCAGGCATACCCTGAGACTAGCATGGAAGGCTGGGAGCATGAGGATCTTTGCCAAATGGAAGAAAATCGTAAGCCAAAACCGTGGAAAGCGATAGTCTCTTTTGGGGAATCAAACGGCCTTTAGTGGTTTTATAATGACCCAGTTTATATTCATTATTTTTCTCTGCCTCGTATCTGTTTCGTCCTCAGTCAGTGCTTTGGCAAAGGTCTTAAGAGCCATTTTCTTTTATTAACAATGACAGCAGTGATTGTGGGTGCTAATTTTGTGCTTACCAATGTTACTCAGTTTGATTTTTACAATAACAAATAGTATAAAGCAGAAACTTTACTGTCTTTATAAGCTCAGAGGCATATGGGAAGTTGTCCCAAGGTTGTTCATTCGGGTAAGTGATTTGAACCGAAGGCTGTCTGTCCCCAGAACCTGCCTACATCTCGTGAGACTGCCTCTCCTCATACTTTAAATGTAATGAATAGAACAAAAACAGTTCAGAGCCTTTTCTATAGTGATACTTCACACTGTATGTTTTTACCTCAGTGTAATATCCACATGTATTACCTGATATTTGCCCCTAAATTGGCCAGTGACAGGGGAGATGATATGACGTTGGTAGATAGGGAACAGGCACCAGAGTCTCGGCTTACCTAGAGTCGCCTCATTAGTGATATACCTGCCACAGTGACTCCTGCCTCTCAGGTCTCAACCTGGGGCCCTGATTCAGCCTTGTTGATTGTGGGTTCTAAGCCTCTGGATCAAAGAAATGAAGTAACGCTGTAAACATACTGTGGGTGGGATTTAAAAAGCTTAATCCCTCTACTGTCACGCTGATATCTGAGCAGACAGCTGTGGAACACCCATCTTTCAATTCTAACTTTCTCCATGGTTTTTGCCCAACCTCTTGGTTAAGTAGGGGTTGATCATTATTTTTCCTTCTTTCTCAGAGACGGTACGATTTGGCCCTTTAGGGTATTTGCAACATAAAACTCTGAAATATTTTTTCTTTTGAGAGTTCTGGTTGTAAATGTAGCTGTAACAAATAGCCTTTGCTGTGTTCGAATCTCCCTAGAGATGACTGTGGTCCTATTTCCACGCTGGATCTCCTATCTGCTTAGATGGGCTGTGGTGCAGGAACTTCTTTCTTATTGAATACATTTGTGTCTGTCTGTCTTATGTCATCCATATGCCTTTGCAGAAATTTTTCAAAATGCTTCTCCTTTTAAGGTCTAGAGCCCTTCAGGATTGGACCGTACACCAACTTTGTTAACATCGGAGAGCGCTGTAATGTTGCAGGATCAAGGAAGTTTGCTAAACTCATCATGGCAGGAAACTATGAAGTGAGCATCTTAATAAGACCCCTGAGACATCTGCCATGTCTTTGGCTAGACAGCATGTAAAATGAAGCAGCTCTCTGCCTTTGATAGTGTTATTAGCAGAGCTGCTAGGAAGTGTGAGAAGATGGTAATGTGTGTTTGCAGCAGGCTAGGCTGGTGGGAGGACAAGGCTTTGAAAAACTGAAATTGCTATTGTCAATATTTGTCAAAAAGTATTGCGTTTGATGTATGAAGTAGGATGAGATGGGAGGGATCCAGGTTCTAGCTATTTCTGTTAATCATGAAATAAGTTAAAAAATTTGAGAAGGCCCTTTATTTTGTCTTCTCATAAATCCTTCTAGGGAAAGGGAAAGACAAGAAAATTCCTATCAGTATCTTACGACCGCATCAAATGCCGACTGTTGAGGGTGTTATTGATCTTGTTAGCTATAGACTAAAAAACAAACGAAAGAAATAGGCCCTTGCCTTGGAAAGTTTACGTGATAGTTTTAGCCATGATGTTTTTAAGCTCAGTCACTCTGTGGATGTGCAAAATTTAATCCATACAGAGCATACCCAATACTCCTGGATAGATTTTCTTATGAAAATATGAATGTAAAAATGGAGGAATTTGGTCTGGCTTTAATGATAATTAACTTTATCATCCAACTCTTCTCACTTTAAGGTTTTGCAGCCTTTAGGAGATCTTCCAGAAACCAATTCCAGAGCTGACTTAGTTTTCTTAACAAGGAAAGAACCCATTTATCCCCCTTCATGGATCTGTTCATCATTACCTGATGGCATCCCTGGAGGTGTGTCTTCCTTTTCAGTCCCTCAGCTGGCACATTACCAGGGCCTGGTTGCCCGGTTCCACCACTCCCCCTGGCAGTCCTCTTCCCCCTCTTTCTTGCTGCTGTCCATTGCTCCTGTATGCATCCATCGTGGGCCTCCCCAGTTCAGAAGTTCCACAGGGTGACTTTTTTTTGGATATGGGATAAAACTGAGATTCCTTGGTCAATCATTCTGCCGTCTTCACTTAGGTATTAAACTGCCCTCCCATCCTGTTCTGTCATCTGAACATTCCAAGAGGCTCACTTCTGACTGTGCCTTTGTACATGTTTGCTTCCTTCTGAATTGCCAGTGACTCTTCCTAGCCATATAGTGTTCTTCAGTTGGCCATGTTTCTATTATGTTTTGATTCTTATGCCTATTCTGTGGTGTTCCTTTCAGCTCTTGGATTTGTCACTGAGAGCATTTTAGAAGAAGCAAACAGGTGGAAGTAATAATATCTGTCATTTAATAGGATCTTTCTGTGTGCCAGTCATTGTGCTAAGCACTTTATGTCATGACTTATTAATCGTCACAGCCTGGTAGGTATCTCTGTTGTTATCCCCCATTTTACAGATGTAGAAATGGATGCTTGGGGAGGTTAAATGACTTGCCTATTGTTTTACAGCAAGTAAATGATAGAACCCAAGTCTACCAAGCATGTGCCCCTAATCACTCTCCTATCTCTGCCTAGTGGAAACAGTAGGAGGGGGCAGTAGAAATAGGTGGGAACAGGTGACTCTTCATTAGAGTCTAGCTTTTATGACTTAGTTATCCCTTTGTGGTTTAGTAGAAAGAGCATTGATCTGAAAGAAGTTCCAGTCCTGTTTTCTTGCCTTACTCATGCATCTTTAAACAAACCACTTCATCTCTCTGAGCTTGTCTGTGAAGGTTAGACCTTGAAGCTGTTATTCCATGATTCTTAAGAAATAGGTCAGATATTGGCATTTTCATTTTCCAGGTCTTTTGACTTCTGTTGCCTACTATCTTATCTCCTGTCTGTTTGTTCCAATCCATCCCCCATTAGCCAGCTGAAGATGCTCCCTCTCAGTTAGCTTTCTCCATTTTGGTTCATAGAGACCTTTCCCTTTCCTAGATGTTGAGATCATCTTGGCATTTGACCCTCACATTGTATGGCAGTGCCTGGTAGTTTTTTTATGTGACTGTGACATGTGCCCCCAACTAGATGTAAATTCTTTAAGAACCAGGATTGTGATTTGCACTTATTTTTATTCTTTATATTATTTAAAGTAGTACTGATACTAGAAAACATTTTTTGATTTACCGAATTTATTTATTTATTTAGAGATAGAGTCTCACTCTCTCACCCAGGCTGGAGTGCAGTGGCATGATCTTGGCTCCTGCAACCTCCACCTCCCAGGTTCAAGTGATTCTTCTGCCCCAGCCTCCAGAGTAGCTGGGACTACAGGCACGTGTCCCTGCGTCCGGCTAATTTTTGTATTTTTAGTAGAGGCAGGGTTTCGCTATATTGGCCAGGCTGGTCTCAAACTCCTGACCTCAAGTGATCTGCCTGTCTCGGCCTCCCAAAGTGCTGGGATTATAGGCATGAGCCACTGTATCTGGCCCAGATTTCCTGAATTTAATTGTGATCCTTTTTTCTCTGTGCAGCCTTGGCTCACTACATATGGTGTTTCCTTATGGCATATACCATAGGATTTCGTGCCTGTTCTATCACAATGAGTGCTAAAAGTTTCTATTTTATTTTCTTGGGCTAAAAAAAAAAAAAAAAAAAATCAAGACATCAGCATCTACTATTGATTTTATCCTTGCTTATTTTATTGCACTACAAAGTGTACAGTGAAGACTTAAACAAACAAAAAGTCTTGCCATGTTAGCTAGAAAGTATTACGGAACATGTATATTTTGCCCAGCATTCAGAGTGGGAGGTACATAAGACTTTTTGGAACACTTATCCTACAAAATATTCCTTAGATGGTCATAAGTGGGAAATGCTGAATTCTGTTTTGGGAAGGTTGCAGTGTGTAATAGTGCATTAAAGAATTTGAAAAGCTTTCCAGTATTATAAAAACCTGCTGAAATTTATTTAACTCACATTTCTTTTCATGTAACTCCTATTAACAGCCTGGAATGAATCATTTCAGCAGATACTGAAGCGTTGTATAGTTTTTGGCAAATACTGAAGAGTTATATCGTTTGGATGATTTCTCTGAGGACTTTTTTTGGAGGAGATGGGGCTGGGTCTTAAACAGTGTGGAAGGGAAAGGGATTGTGTTCCAAGCAGAGGGGACAACATGATGTGCAGCACAGAGGTGGGAACAAACTTGGCTGGGTGAAGGCTCCAGTGGGGGTCGAGTGGGAAGTTTGATTGTTAAGATGATGGGGGCCAGCTCGAGAGGGCCTTGACTGCCAGGCTGAGGAATTTAGAATCTTCATGGTAGGAAAACAGCCTTAGTGGATTCTGAGCAGTGAGATGACGTGATGGAAGAGAGGTGCGTAAGAAAGGTTAATCTGTGATGAGTGATGGGAGAACAGCAGACCCAGAGTCAGGGAGCCTGGCTAGGTGAGTCTGTATAATTTGAAAGGATTGCTGGGACGGGTAAGGAATTGGCTCGTTAGCCTTTTTTAAATTACTGTTTCCTAATGCTGCTTCCTCTGTCTTTCTTCCTTCAGGAAGCCTTGTGTGTTGCCAAAGTGCAGGTGGAAATGGGAGCCCAGGTGCTGGATATCAACATGGATGATGGCATGCTAGATGGTCCAAGTGCAATGACCCGATTTTGCAACTTAATTGCTTCCGAGCCAGACATTGCAAAGGTTAATACAAAATTTTTGTTTTTCAGGAAATTTACTTGTCTCACTTTGTCACTCATTTAACTTTGCCAGTTGTCCCATCAATCTGTGAACTCAAGAACTGGTTTTCTGTTTCTTGACATTGAAAGCACAATGGTTTCTGATTGTCAGCTTGCTCGGATAATGATAACCTTTCCATATAAAGCAGATCTTGGAGACAGCCGTGGCTTCAGCGTGGCTGTTTCCAAGCCTTCTGGGATTGTTCATGAGAACTGAGTCTCCTCAGATGTCTGGACAGACTAACAATCCACTTTCCGTATCTGTGAAGGATATACTTACCCATTTCTGCCAAATTCCTACCATAGGCAAGGGAACTCAGTGAATTCTTTCTTACAACAGGAAGGAGAGAACTTTTAGGTATATCAGATCAAGACAAAAACATAAAACAAGATTAAATCAAGATATGATGTCAGCTTTTACATTTGTTCTTTAAAAGCTGAAAGTTGATTTTTATGTCAGTCTTTTGAACATTTTTAAATGGGTCCTAAAATTTTTAAAAATCTTACCTCGTTTTTCTGCTATTAAGTTTGTCATGAGGAGTGATTTTCTACCCCACTACCCCGACAGGGTTTTGCTCTGTGGCCCAGGTTGGAGTGCAGTGATGCAGTCATAGCTCGCTGCAACCTCAGACTCCTCCCTATTTAGCCTCCTGAGTAGCTGGGGCCACAGGCACGCATCATTTAAAAAAATTGTTTAGTAGAGAGGGTGGGTCTTGCTGTGTTGCCCAGGCTGGTCTTGAACTCCTAGGCTCAAGCAATCCTCTTACCTTAGCCTCCCAAAGTGCTACGATTACAGTTGTAAGCTACTGTGCCTGGCAAGAAGTGATTTTTGAAGTTCTTTTTTAAAGAAACTTCCTAGTTCTTTAAGAGTTGCATTTTTCCGGTTGAGCTGTTGGGTTTTTATTAGGCTTCAGCAGGTTTAAGTTAGAAGTCTCTGTTAGGTACTGAATTACATTTGCCCATCTTTCATTTGTGTCTTAAAACTTTTTACTAAAAAGTCTCATGATTCTTCTGGGAATAAATATTTTGAGAATTTAAGGTATAAAGAAGCAAAATAACTTGTTCAAAGTTAGTCAGAATCAGAGGTATAGCCAGTTGTTTATCAGCTTAGTAGTGGGAAGAGGGGGTAGACTTGCCTTGTAAGGCCCAATCAAGTCAATGGACAATTGACCATACTTTCTTTCCTCATCTCTAAAATGGGATCATCAAGCCTCCTTTGTGAATTGTAAAGAGGCAAGTACTTTATCAACTGTGAAGGACACCAATTATTAGTGTTCTGATTGCTACAATAATTTCTCTTTCTTGGTTTTGTCTTACTACCACAATTTACTGAAGGCCAAATTTTGACCCATGGAGTAAATCATAAAACCATTTTACCAACACGTTTTCAGCAGTATGGTTGGGACACCAAACTATCAGCAAGCAAATGCAAGCCGATACACTGGCCTGGTATTGTCATTGCATTTTACCCTTTTCCCAGTAAACCTCTCATTACTAACAAGCTAAGAAAAAGCAAAATTGATAGAGTGCCTGTTCTTTTTTGCTCTCATCTGGTGGTGTGGCTTAGGAAATTGCTGACTATTCGTTCTTGAGTTCTCAGTTGAAATGTTTCCTGCCCTGGGAAGCTTTCCCTGAGTTTTCCCACCCCATTCTCTTTGCTTCATAGACTGGATTTGGTGCCCCTGAAATATGCTTCCATGGCAGTCTGTGCTTCTCTTATGCTTTTAGCATTTACCGCACTTTATGTCATTACTTGTTTAATTATTTGTTTTTATGAGCTCAGTGGAGCTAGGGACCTGTCTTTCTTAACCGTTTTCCCTGTATGGGCCTAATATGGTAGTCACTTATTCATCGAATGGCTTGATTTAACAATGTGGCCTATGCTGGGAGCTGTGGCATGTGCCTGTAGTTTCAGCTACTGAGGAGGTTGAGTAGGGAGGATCACTGGAACTCAGGAGTTCAAGACCAGCCAGGGCAACATAATAAGACCCTGTCTCTAAAAATATAAAAATAATGCAACCTAGATTAGTTGCCTTATTTCATTTCTTTGTATCAATCTCATTCTTCAAGCCCTTCCTTTCACCTTTCTTGGAACAGAGGTATGAATTAAAAGGAACGTATCCTCAACTGTGCATTTCAGTTTTGTCCTTTATTTTAGTTGTATGCATTTGTTGATTATTAGATCTACTTTTCCTTTCTAATATTAAAACTCTTTTTTTTTTCAGTAAAGAACTTGATTTTCTAAAGGGAAGGTTGAATTTGAATAACTTGGCTAGAGGGCTATTCCCAAAGGACACGAGGCTAAACATTAATTCCTGAGTCAGATCAGGGTTGTCTAAATCCTATTTGAGGTGTTTGCCTCAGGGCTTATGTACTTGAAAATGTACTGTACTGAAGCCAGTGAACTGATCACAATGATTTTATACTGATGTTCAACTGTGATCTTTAAGTTATAAATCCCTGGCTGATGCATGGCATATCTTGTAAGACTGAAATTACTCCAAGGATTTTGGACTTAAAGAACAAGTATATTAAAATTCTATCTCTACATACTATTATTATTTGTTTATTATTTTTCTAAAGAAGAAATAGACAATACTTTGGAGCCTTTGAAAAATACTTTATAGTGACTTACAGCGTCTGTGTGATTTTCTTGCCCTTTAATCTCAGGTACCCTTGTGCATCGACTCTTCCAATTTTGCTGTGATTGAAGCTGGGTTAAAGTGCTGCCAAGGGAAGTGCATTGTTAACAGCATTAGTCTGAAGGAAGGAGAGGAGGACTTCTTGGAAAAGGCCGGGAAGATTAAAAAGTTTGGAGCTGCTGTAGTGGTCATGGCTTTTGATGAAGAAGGACAGGTGAGTGATTTCTTTTGGCCTCATCCATTGTGTTACCCAGGTTAGATAGCAGTGGGAGAAAATGCAAGTCTGAAACAGCTACATATATACATACACACATACATACATCTTTCTATATACATTCATATACATATGCATGCATGTATCTGTATACACTCATACTTCATGCGTTACTTAACAGTGGATATATGGTCTGAGAAATACATCGTTAGGTGATTTTGTCATTGTGCCAACATCACAGTGTGTATTTACACCAAGCTAGGTGGGATAACCTACTACACACATAGGCTGGCTGGCGTAGTGTATTGTTCCTGTGTTATAAACTAGAATAGCATGTTACTGTACTCAGTACTGTAGGCAACTGTAACACAGTGATATGTATTTGTGTATCTAAACATATAGAAACAGAAAATTTACAGTAAAAATATGGTATTATAACCTTTCCGAACCATTGTTGTGTATGTGATCCATCATTGACTTAAGTGTCCTTATGTGGTCAGTGACTGAATATGAAAATCCGATATATAGTAAAGTCTTTGCATTCATGGAGAAAGGTTGAATTATTCAGTAACTGCTATTGGGATGACTGGGTATGCATTTGGAAAAAAATAAAATTAAACTCCCATTTCCAGCCATATACTAAAATAAAGTTAGCTGTTTGCAACGTGAATAATAGCAGTGGGTGACTATCCCTAATATGCAAAGAGTTTATATGAGTCAGAAAGCAAAACACCCCAGTCGCCCCAATGGGAAAATGGACAAAGGAAATGAATAAACAGTTTATATAAAAAGAAATAGCAAATAGCCAATAAACTTAGGAGAAGATATTAAGTTTTGTAAGCATTAAAGAAATAAAAAAAAATGAGATTAGTTTTCTTTATCAAATAAAAGAAAAAATTAGAAGATTGATAAATGGCAGCCTTCATAATATCTCTGCCATAGAATCAGGGTGGGACACATGGGAAACTTCAAATGTAATGGTAGTTCAACTGTGTGATACATTCATTATTGTTATGTTTTATACTTCACATAACTTTTTATGAATATTTTGGTACCTATTTAAAACCACTAAAAAATCTATTTCTTATGCTTAAGCCCCTCCTGGGAATCTAGTAATAAGATTGAGTATATAAGGATATGTGTTCACATTAATTGTAGCATTGTGCTAGCACAAAGCTGAGAATATGCTTTTTTTTTTTTCTTTTTTTGAGACAGAGTTTCCCTCTTGTTGTCCAGGCTGGAGTGCAGTGGTGAGATCTTGGCTCACTGCAACTTCTGCCTCCTGGGTTCAAGTGATTCTCCTGCCTCAGCCTCCTGAGTAGATGGGACTACAGGTGTGCGCCAGCACACCTGGCTAATTTTTTGTCTTTTTAGTAGAGATAGGATTTCACCACGTTGGTTAGGCTGGTCTCGAACTCCTGACCTCAGATGATCCACCTGCCTTGGCCTCCCAAAGTGCTGGGATTACAGTCATGAGCTATTGCACCCGGCCTTGAGAACACTCTAAATGTCCAATCCTAGGGGAATGCTTAAACCTTGGTCCTCACTGCATAGAATACTGTGCAGAAGTTGAAAAGAATCAGGAGATACAACCATGTCTTCAATATATTGAAAAATGAAAAACGTGAGTGACATGATCACAATTTTACTTCATATAAAAGTACTTACATTTATATATATGTGTCTGTATAAGCAGAGAAAAGAATGGTTGTCAACTGAGGTAGAGATGGTCTCATAGAGGGACATACTGATAATTAACAAGTAGTACGATTATATGTACTTTTTCTTTCCTTTCTTTTCTATTTTTGAAATAAAATTGTTTTTAAATGTATTTTTTTTGTATGAAAGATACGTTTTCTTTCATTGTGAAAAAATTCAAATAATCCAGAAGAATACAAAAGAGAGATAATTTTGATCATTAACATATGTTGAACCTTAATTCACACCAAGCAAGTACACAACACACTTAAATCAGTTCTTCCTCCCAGTGTATGAACTGTGGGTATGTGTTCTTGTTATTTTTGGATGTCATGTGAGGGCAGTAAAGCACAGAGATGTTCCAGGACTTGCGGTTGTCACACAGCTAACAGTTTGCAGTGCTGGGAGTCAGGCCTAGGAGATCTGGTTTCTGTCATCAGGGCCTGTTTTAAATGGTCGAGTGAAAGGCTGTCAGGGAAGAGTTGGCCTGTTTAGAAGAGGTGGTCTCATAAGACCCCTCTGAGGAGAGAACATTTGAAAACCGGAATAAAGAGAGAGCAAGCCACTTGGCCATGTGGAGAAAGAACAAAAAAGGTTTTAGCAAATGGAAAGTTTTGTGTCAACGAGATTATACCTGCCATTCTGCAACTCTTCCCCCCCCACTCAACATAATGTTGGCATTTTCCCATTTTAGTGAATAAGGATTAAAACTCCATCTTTTATGGTTACATTGCATCCCAGTATGTTTTACTTCCTACCTATTATTGAATGAAATTGTGTTTCTAATTTTTTAGTAGCATGAACAGTTCAGTGACCAATGAATATCTTAATTCATGCAGCTATTTCCCCTTGTAGAATGATTTTTCTTAGAGAGTCAGTTGAAGTGGGATTGCTACGTCAAAGAGTGTGCACATTTACTATTTTGAGGCACATTGTTAAAATTGTCCATCTGAAAAGTTGTATCTAGTTATCTTCCATTACATGTTTAGTGTGGTGGAACCTTTTGGTAATTCTGCAGGTAGACAAATAGTTCTGTAAGGCTTCTTGTGAAAAACAAAAGTCCTCAGCCTTCTAGATCCGGAGGCAGCCACTTTGAGCTTTCTAAACTGATTCTTGTAGCATCTACCTCTTCATCTTCAAATTCCAGTTTTAATTTATTGACTTCCTACAGTGATTAAAGATTTTTTAGCTTTTCACCATCCACTGCCCTGACTCTGTACAGCTTTACTTTTATCCTTCCCGATATAGTTCATTGGAGCTGTAATCGTTTTCAGTGGTTACATTATTAAACGATGTAAAAGCTGAACCATGCAGTAGTATACTATGATAGCTTATCCTTTCTCACTATTTGTTTTCTACAAAGATAATGCTTATCTTTTTGTTTGCTTTGTTTTCTATGTATTTTGCCTTCAGATTGTCCCCTAGTTGTGTAAAATTTCCAATATCCAATGTAGCCAAACTCATCAAGAGGACTGCCATTTTACTTTTTTGGAGAATTCTCCCTCCAAGTCTTCTGATGTGACCTGGAACGGCTGCTCAGTAGGCCAGCTGCACAGCTGTCACTGCTAGCTGTCCCTTACCTTCTTCCTGGGGTTCCATTTTCCTTTCTCTTAGGTTTTTAGAACTCATAATTTCCTCATTCTTGGTTCATACCTTTTTTGGTCATTTGGTAGAGTGTATCCACTGGTAGCTTCTTGTGAAAGAAAACATGGCAGTAAATATTTTTGAAACCTTACATGTTAGAAAATGGCTGTATCCTACTTTTACACTTAATTGGCAGTTGTATGGGCATAGGAGGACAAACTTGAAGCTGTTCTGTTTTGAAAGTACTGCTCCATTGTCTTCTGGTTCCCACTGGTATTGGTAAGAAGTCCAGTGCTATTCTAACTCTTGATTATTTTTGTGAAACTTGTTTTCTATTCTCTGGAGGCTTTGGGAATCTTTTGTCTCCACAGTGTTCTGAACTCTCACGATGATGAGCCATCCATTATGCTGGCACTCAGTAGGCCTTTCAGTTGTGAAACTCACAGCTGCAGTGGTAGAAGTGTCCTTGAATTGCTTTGTTTTCTCTTTTGGTACTTACATGGTGGAGATGTTGGATGTGTTGGATAGGTTGCCTAATTTTCTTATATTTCTCTCCTATTTTCCAACTCTGGTGTTTTGCTCTGCATTGGGTGAGATTTTCATATCTACATTTATCCTCCAAACCCTCTATTGAATTTTATTTCTTCTTTTTCTAGAAGCTCTTTTTTGTTATCTGAATGTTCCTTTTAAAAATATATGTAGCAACTTGTTACTTTTTAATGAGGCAAATATCTTCAAATATATCCTGAGCACTTAGTATGTGCCAGGCCCTATTCTAATCTCTGAGGTGATAGCAGAGAATAAAACCTAGTCCCTGTCCTTGTATAATTTATATTCTTAGGGACAAAGGGAATAACATTAAGAATAATTGGCTGGGTGCACTGGCTCACACCTGTAATCCCACCACTTTGGGAGGCTGAGGTGTGTGGAATACCTGAGGTCGGGAGTTCGAGACTAGTCTGGCCAACATGGTGAAACCCCATCTCTACTAAAAATACAAAAGTTAGCCAGGTGTGGTGACACACACCTGTAATCCTAGCTACTCGGGAGGCTGAGGCATATGAGAATCACTTGAACCCAGGGAAATGAGGTTGCAGTGAGGTGAGATCATGCCACTGCACTCCAGCCTGGGTGACAGAGTGAGACTTTGTCTCAAAAAAAAAAAAAAAATAGAGTAAACAAGTATGTGTGTACGTTGAATGGTGTTGAATACGGTGAAGGGAAATGAAGAGGACAAAGGGGATCGGGAATGAACCGCCCTCAGTGTGTAGGTGGGTGAGTGTTATTTTATGTAGGAGAGTTTGGGAAGGCCTCATGGATGATGTGACGTTTTAGCAGAAACCTAGGTGAGCGAGCCATGTGAAAATGTGGAACATGTAGGGGAAGAATGTTGTGGGCAGAGGGAGTCTTGAGGTAGATACATACTTGTCATGTTTGAAAACCAACAGGGAAGCCAGAGTAGCTGGAGCAGAGGGGAGGGAGGAGATTGGGAAAACACACAAGGTTAGAAAGGTAGCAGGTCAAATCACATAGGGCCTTGTAGGCAATTCTTAACACTTTTGCTTAACGTTGTTACTCTGAGTGAGCGGGGGCACCACTGAAAAGTTTTGAACAGAGGAGCAAATATGATCTGACTTAAGTTTTAAATGTCTCTGGTTCTTCGTGGAAAGTGGTCTGTCAGATGAGATACGGTGATGGTTAGGGCCACAGTGAAAGCAAAAGAGGATGTTAAAAGTCATCTGTTTCTAAATATATTTTTAATATAGAGCCAATAGGACTTGTGTTCACATTGGGTATAGGTTGCCAAAGAAGAGGAGTCAGGGATAATTTCAGAATTTGTTGGCTTGGGCAATCGAAAGGAAGGAGCTACTGAGGTAAGAAAGACTGTGAGAGAAGCAGGTTTGGGATGGGGTAAGGAGAAGTTTGGGTTTGGTCATAGTATGTGGTGAGTATGTCGAGTGTGCAGTTGTATAAATGAGTGGATTTCATGGGCAAAGTGTGGCTTGAAGGTAGGATTCCTTTATTTGGGAATTATTTGTACATAGATGGTATTTATGTGAGACTGGCCAAGCTCACCAAAGGAATGACTATAGCGAAGTCCTAGGACTAAGTGAGTCTTGGAGCTGCAGCGTTTAGGGGACTGGGAGGAAGAGAAGGATATGAGAAGGAGCAGCCTATATGGTAGGAGGGGAGCCAGAAGAGTGGGGTCACTTGAAAGCCAAGTGAAGAACAAGTGTCAAAGAAAAGGGCATGATCAGCTGTTTAAAGAGTTGTGGATAGATCAAGTGGGATGGATGAGACCGAGAGTTTACCACTGGATTTAGAAATGGGGTCATTTATGATCTTGCTGTACTGTTTCCAAGGAGATGAAAGCTTTCTTGGAGTGGGTTCAAGAGAGAATAGGAGAAGAACAGAAGCAGCAGTATAGTCAGCTTTTTAAAGTTCTGCCATAAAGGGGGAGCAAAGAAATAGGGTGGAAACCAGGGGGGGAATGAGGTTAAGAAAGGGTATGTGTGTGTGTGCTGTGTGTGTGTGTGTGTGTGTGTGTGTGTGTGTGTGTGTGTGGATGCTGTGAAAACATCTCAGCTGATGAGAATGATCTGGAAGAGAGAGAGGGAGGAATTGATGCAGGAGAGAAAGGAAGCATTTGCTAGAGCCATGACCTTGTGAGTTGAGAGAGATGGCAATCACTGTGTGAGCGGAGAGGTGGCTTTAGATCAGTAACTGGGCAGTTTGCTCAAAGTGCAGAAGAGAAGGCAGAGTAAAGAGTGTAGGTCTGCAGGCATGTTGCTTGATGTGCTGGCGGGAGTCTATAATTGCTTCTGTTTTCTCCGTGAAGTTGGAAGCAAGGTCAACTCAGAGTGAGAATGGAATGATGTGCTTTAGGGATCTGTGGTGCTTAACCAGGAGTGCAAAGCGGATTCACTGTGACAGGGAAGGGCAGTCACTGCTGGAGCTTTTGAAAAAACATACACACCCCTGGACTTCAGCCCTTGAGTTTTGACTCATTTGGTCTGGGATGAGGCCTGGCTAAACATTTAAAGCCTTAGAGGTGATTCTCATGCATATTTTGATTGAAAACCACCTGCAGATGTTATCTCATTTAGTCTGCAGAGTAACCACCTGAGGTGGCAGCCATCCCATTTTACAGTGGACCAGTGTCATATCTAGGGTATAGTGGAACCAAGTTTTGACCCTTGGTCTTTCTTATTTGAAGACTGGTGTATGTTTCCGAATCCTATGTTTACTCCATGCTTTGTTTACTGGCACTGCTTAGTGCTTGATCTTGTCTAAGGATAGGTTTTCCCAATGTAGACTTGACTGTGACCACAAATTAAAAGCAAATATAAGGAAAAAAGATTAACTTGCTAGTTATGAAAGGTATACAAGTTAGAGCAGCATTAAGGTAATGTTTTATCCCTACTAAATTAGTAAAATTAAAGATGGTCAAAGTCTCTGTAGATACAGCAGTGATAAAACGGAAGCCTTATTTGTTGCAGAGTGTAGTATAAACTGGTGCAGCCCTTTTGAAAGACAATATAATACCTGTCAAGACACAAAAAATTGTTTATATCCCTTGGACTCATAATCTTATTTGTGGAAAATTATTCCAACAAAGAATTCAACGGCATAAGAATACTATATATGCAAGGATTTTGCACCAACATTATTGAAAATTTAACAAACCAAGTGCCCAACTGAAGAGAAATAGATAACTTAGGTAATATAATTCTATTGGACTATTCTCCAGAGTATTTAAATATTATGCAGATTATGGAACAGCATGTATGCTCACTGTCAAATAGTCATAAATATTGAAAATTATAAAAAGCAAAGCAAAGATCCTGTATACTTCCAAAGTTAAGAAGCTAGCAATACAGATATTTTTACATAAAGGCATGTTTTCTGTTGATTGAGTTCTCATAATGCTGTTGGATGTAGCAATCAGTTAAGAACCGGGATTTGCTTTGCTTGGATTGACACCACTGGTTATAGGGAAAAAAACAATTTTCTCAGATGGGAAACTACTGTTGCGACTAAACAAGGCACACGAGCTTTGGTTCCCTATCTGGCTGCTGTGTTTGAGTCTTTGGTTCATGTCTGTGATCCATGTTGCAAAAAAAACTGCCAGGTCAAGACCAGATATGACAGGGCCCTGGGCCTGAGACTTCGGGATGGAAAGGCAGCAGGAAGCGTTTCTATGTTTTTTGTTGCTGCTAATCGTTTTGACCAACTGTTATTTTTAACTCTATGTAACAAGATACAGGAAATTTTATTATTGAAATTTCTATGGGACAAGTATACTGACTCTAGATTTAGTTCTCTTTTTCTAAATGAAATGATTTTTAAATTTTTTTCATATAATACATGGGTTCACAAAAATGACTTTTTCGTATGGCAATTTTTGATGTGAAGTTTCTTAGAAATATCATTGTCATGTAATAGAATGGTCTATATTAGTTTTTGTTTGCACATGTGTAAACTATATAAAAGAATCAATATATGCAACACATTTTTCTGGTTTTTTTTTTTCTTATTTTAAAATGCTTTGAAAATAAATTTCTAATTATGGAGAACCATTGGATATTGATACATATAATTAATTCTAACCTGGAAAATAGCAAGGAATCGGTATCTTGCCAGTGTTTAGATTTGTCATTGAGGAACTTGGAGTGTCTTTCCAATTACTCATTCAATGGAGTTTTATAATTATCCCTAAATAGGAAATCTCTAGATCATTCATGCGTGTTTTGTTTGTTGTTTTTGTTGTGTTTCCTTTGGTAGTGATTTTTAGATTTTTCCCTTGGCAACTTCCCTTTCTTTAGTGTTTCCCTTCCTGCTTGTCAGTGTCTGTCTTGAAAGGCACAAACGTCCCTTTCCATCTCTGTTTTTTGTTTTTATTTTTTTAACTGCAGCCCCAGGATGGGCCTCTACTTCTTCCAGGGTTCTCTTGCCCATTTTCAACTAGTTCAGTTCGATTTTAAAACTTTAGCCCACCTCTGAAGTTAGCCCTGTTCCATCTCTGCTCCTTGTCAGACCACATTAAAGAATCTAGGTGTCTTCTACACATTGTCTTTCTATTCCTCACAGTATCTGCCTTGATGACTAAATCGAACATTGTTTTATTGCATTTCTCCCTGAGAGTCTGATATTTTAGCAAAATCTGAGCCATGAGCTTCTTAAATAAAGCCGCCTTCTACTCACTGGTCACAGTCTAGGTTGTCAATGACTTAAGAGTAAACCTGGTTGATAAAGCTACAAATGGCATTTATTCCTTCCTTCTTGCTGCTGAAAGTCTCACTGAGTTTTTCTTCTATTCCAACCGTAGAAGGTGCCACATCTCACTTGGCGGCAGTTCTCACTCTGGCTTTACATTAGCATCACTAAGTGGCTTTTAAAAAACACTTGCTGAGGCCTCATCTCCAGATTCTGATTTAACTGGTCTAGGGTGAGGTGTTACTATTATAAAAAAGCAGGCAAACAAAAATCCCTTCAGGTTATTGTAACGTGCAACCAGGGTGGAAAGCCCTTCCTGATGTAGTAAAGCTCCCATTCTGTTTTACCGAACTTGTATTCTGGATCTGTGAAATCCACAAGCATGATTGAGGCTTTATTAGTGTGTCTATCCCACAGCCCTGGTGAGGAGTAAGACAGAAGCTTGATGAATCTAACATGATATGACCTGCTCCTGACAAAGGCTGTATACCAACGCTCTGTGCACTCTGAGAGTCATTTGTTTAATCGAGTAACAGGTTGAGTATCTGTTACTGTGACACAGATACTATGCTAGACGCCATGAGAACAATTTGACAAGGACTTCATCCTTACGGAGGTTAGAGTCAATGACTCTGTTTTAGCTCTAGAAATGATTTCCTGTCCTGTGAGGATGCTCCTGCTTATTCCACAAGCAGGCCTGTCTTTGGTACGCAGCTGGGCCCCATACCCTACTCTCCCATAGGTAACATACTGTTCACCTCAACCTGCCCCACTTGGCCAGATAATATTCATGGCTCAGGAGAGAAATGACCAGGACCTTGACTTCTTCATCTACCAACCAGACTAGGTTACTAAGTAGTACTAGTAGCACTGGTCACCCCTGTGCCTTCTCTCTTGGTGAGCTTAGCTTGGCCATGAACTTGGAGCCTAGAACTCTGTTGGGCTGTCTGGTGAAGGGTGAACTTTTAAGGTTCAAGACTAAAGGCAGCTGCAAATGATCTGTTTCTGACCACTTTTTTCTGACACACATCTCAGTCTCAACCTTAACCTTTTCACTCTAAGGGAAGGCAGAGGAAGTGAGCATTGAGAAAATTCCATTAAGGAAGATGAAGGCTTGCCACCTTCCCTAAAGCCTTGATGCAGTGAGGCCACAAAGACCATTTCCTGTATCCCTTTCCCTGAGTCCTTTTGTCTGCTAAGTCCGGGAGGCACTTACCTCCCAAGCAGAGGTGAAACCTGACCCCACCAGCTGCAGGGAGCAATTAGGGACCAAAGAAAACAGTTGAAAAAGAATACCAAAGTAGTAAGCGATCAAAAGACTAGATCTAAGAGGGAGTTGTTTTCATAATCCCCCTACTCCTCACTTCTGCTGTCCAGGACCTCACTTGATGCACCTGAGCTATGTCAGTGTCCCCACCCCTTCATGTCCACAGAAGACCGCACGCCACACAGATTTCAGTAGGGTTGGCCATTTTTCAAGAACATTTTTCACATTCATTGAGAATTGGCCTTCAGAATTGTGACTTATTTTTCTTATCACTGTAGTGATAGCAAGTAATCATTTTTTAAGAATAGATTTGATTTTTCATACGACCAGAAATCATTCAGGATGTAATTTGTTGAATAGCCTGTGTTGAAGTTGTAAATTTGATCTGAAGACAGTTTTCCATGACAAAGTTCAGAAATGCTTTAGGTAAAAGCAGCATTCATACATAATGTTGAGCACATACTTTGGTAGCCCCTGCTCTGGGCACTGGGGATACAGTAAGACTGGCATTCTAGCTAGGGGAGAGGAGTTTACAAATCAATGAGGAATAAAACAACCAAAAATACTAAAGATGTTGCCAAAATAATACAATTTCCGGAAAGAAATACTCTGAAGAAGAATGGAGGAGGTGGGGGAAGGGTGGAGGTGAGCTGATTTCGAGAGGGTGACTTAACGTAGGCTCTGAAAAGGGGGCACTTGGGCGGAAGCCTGAGTCATATGAAGCACAAAGCCATGTCACAGTATGTTCTGGGTAGTGGCAGCAATAAATGAAAGTTGCTGAGGTAGGAACCGGCTTGGCGTGTTTCAGAAACACCAAAGGAGCAATGTAGGGGGTGCAGAGTAGAGGAGAGGGCAGATGGTAGGAGATGAGATTGGAGATGTAGGCCGTGGTTCTGAGGGCGATGGGAAGCAGCTGGGGGATATGCCATGCTGGAGTCAGTGTTTTGCCTTTTAGGGACATTATTTTGAAGGGTAATATTATTGTGTCTTCTAGGGACATTATTTTGAAGGTAAAGACTAATTTGTATTTATTAAGACTTAAGACACGTGTTAACAAGCCAGTGTTATGATGGGTGGAGGTAAGGAATAGATGCATATCCTCGAATATACTTAGAGTGTTTTTGCAAGAAGATCTGAGAAAGCAATGGCAGTGTTTCCTGGGTGATAGGTTGTGACACTGCAGGCGGGTCAAGAGAGAAAGGGGTATCTGTTAATCTCTTCTTTAGTAATATTTGATTTGTTACATGCATTTTTTTTAGAAGCTTTTTCATAATATACCATATGTGTGTATGTGTGTAAGATTTGATTTTTTGCAGAAAGAGTATAGCTGCTGTGTTTGTGAAAACACAAAGACTTCTTTAAAGCAGTTTCTCCTCTGAGATAATTTGATAAGTGATGATAAGTGGCGTGGCACTTAGATTTCTGTGAAACCCAAGCATTGACACTTGAGTTTTTTCAGTGCGTGAAATATGCTCTATTTAATAGATAACACTTCTAAAAAAAAATTTCAAACTATATCTTTTGCTCTTTTTCCCTAGGCAACAGAAACAGACACCAAAATCAGAGTGTGCACCCGGGCCTATCATCTGCTTGTCAAAAAACTGGACTTTAATCCAAATGACATCATTTTTGACCCTAATATCCTAACCATTGGTACTGGGATGGAGGAACACAACTTGTATGCCATTAATTTTATCCAGGCAACAAAAGTCATTAAAGTAAGTGTAGGCATTTTCTCTCCCAAGTCATGGT
The DNA here is from genome assembly GCA_036589455.1 of Ateles fusciceps. Lineage (NCBI taxonomy): Eukaryota > Metazoa > Chordata > Mammalia > Primates > Atelidae > Ateles > Ateles fusciceps. The sequence goes on from JAZHEH010002229.1 coordinate 7,131,054, forward strand.
TTACATTTATCTCATGGGTCTAATGAATGGTTCGAGCTGACATATGTATTTATTGGCTGGAATGTTAACATTCTTGTTCTTAGTTAATAAAGTGTTTTTCTGAAATGTAGGGGACCTTATTTTTTTTCTTTAGTAGAGTTTTAACTTGTGTAACAAATATAGACTAGAGAATATAACAGAGCCTGATGAAATCGCTTGAACCCAGGTGGGCGCAGGTTGCAATGAGCCGGATCGTGCCACTGCCCTCTAACCTGGGCGACAGAGCGAGACCCTGTCTCAAACAAAACAAAACAAAAAACCACAGAACCTAATAAATAATTAATTATGAAGCATATAAGAGCCTTCACTTAGGTCTCAAAATAGAGCATAGCTAGCGCCCACATCTGTCTCTCCTTTTCCAGTTATACCTCATTCTCAATTTTATAAAGTAGCCATCATTCTGAGTTTTATGATGCTACTTTAATGCTTTTCTTCATAAATTTATTGCTTATATACATAGAATATATATGTTGATTTGCATCATCCATGGATTTTGTATTTGCAAATTCATATACTGACTGAAATTTATTTGTGACCCCAAAATCAATACTCATGTCACTTCTGCAGTTACTCAGACATACCCATACGCAGAGTGGTAGACAATTTGAGTGGCCCAACGCATATGTTCCCAAAGAGGTTGAACAGGGCAGTGATCTGCCTTCTTCTTTCAGCTCTCATACTGTATACAGATGCCCTTTTTGCAGTCTAATGCCATGTTGTTCACATTTTAATGCTTTTTGCTGGTAAGGTCACTTTTTAAAATGGTCCCATCCTAGTGCTGTCTAGTGTTCCTAGTGCAAGAAGGCTGTGATATGCCTTATGGAGGAAATATGTGTGTTAGACAAGCTTCGTTCAGACACGAATTATAGTGCCATTGGTGATGAATTTAGTGTATATATTAAATAAAGCATCTTAACATAAACACACAGAACAAGGTTATGTATTGATTGGTTGACAAAAATGTGATCAGAGGCTCACAGGAACCTAACCCCTGTATTTCTCCTGGGGAAAATGCTCCAGTATTCCCTAATTCAGTGTTGGCAATGACTTTATAGAACATAACTACCACAAAATAGTAAAAATTGACTGAATATCTGAATGATATAGTTTAGTTTTGTCTGCTTTTGAGCTTAATAAAAATAGAATCTTATTTTCATGCTTTTTTTTCTTACTCAATTCATTTTAAAGATTTCTCTGTGTGGCTGTAGCCGTTTGTTCATTTTTATTAATGTATACTATTCTGTGGTATAACTATATCACAATTAACTGTTTATTGTTGATGGACACCTAGTTTGTTTCCAGCTTTTGGACATTATGAACAATGCTGCTCCGAGTATTCTTCTATGTGTGTCTTAGACATATATGCCTGAGCTTCTCTTCAGCATATACCCAGAAGTGGAATGGTTGGCTCATAGTGGTAGATAATAACAAACTGTCTCCCTAGATTCTTGAGCCAATTTTTATTTGAATCGATAGAGTTCCTGTTATTCCACATGCCTGATGATGCTTGATATTGTCATAGGTATGGTATGAATTTCAATTTCCTTTTGTCCTTTTATGGTTGGTCAAGTTTATAGTGAACTAGGGAGTTTGTTCATTGAGGCTACGGAGCCTTCTAGTAATTTGCGCTTTCAATGAATAAGGAACTCCATTCTTTCTCTGTGTCAGTGTGTGTGTGTGTGTGTGTGTGTGTGTGTGTGTGTGTGTGTGTGTACACGCGACACACACTGTTTGTCTTTCTGTCTCTTTCTCTTTCTCTGTCCTTTATCCAGGAAATAGTTTATGGAACACTCAGTGTATATTAAGTCCTATCATGGTCACTCTAGAGGTATACAAAATGAAAGCAGAATTTTGTAGTTTTCCTTAGGGAGATTGGAGTCTTAGTAGGAAAATCTGCTTTTGAAGCACCACTTTTGTGACGCCATAATATGGAAGCCTTGGTCTATGTCTAATAACAAGAAGCTCTGAATTACTTTGAACTTCATACTTTTTTTAACTTTTCATTCCTATATAAAACTTAAGAGATGTGATTGCTGCTTTTGGCAAGATAGGGAAATCTTTTCATATTTTAAAATTTTTGCCAGGAAACGTTACCTGGAGCCAGAATAAGTGGAGGCCTTTCCAATTTGTCCTTCTCCTTCCGAGGAATGGATGCCATTCGAGAAGCAATGCATGGGGTTTTCCTTTACCATGCAATCAAGGTATGGTAGAAGAACTGTTTGCCCTGTGGAAACCAACTTTTACTTGGGGCAGGGATTTTCAAATTGTGGTGTGTGGGCCAAGTCTGGCCTGCTGCCAGTTTCTGTAAATAAGATTTTATTGAGACAGAGCCACACCCATTAGCTTATGTCTTGTCTGGGGCTGCTTTTGTGCTGTAACAGCTGTAACGGAGGCTACGGCCTAAAAGAGTTTTTATCTAGCCCTTTACAGAGAAAAGTTTGCTGATCTCTGACTTACGGTATCACTGTAAATTCTCATTTTTATTTGTATTGCTCTTAGTTTGGCATGGACATGGGGATAGTGAATGCTGGAAACCTCCCTGTGTATGATGATATCCATAAGGAACTTCTGCAGCTCTGTGAAGATCTCATCTGGAATAAAGACCCTGAGGCCACTGAGAAGCTCTTACGATATGCCCAGGTAGAGAGACAAGTGTTCTAATGGATGGATTTTTTCCTATCTTTGAATTTACTACTCACCTACAGTTAGTAGACCTTCATTGTGGAATAGAAGCAAATATCTAATCATATCTTTGGATCATTGAAGATATCTACAGAGAGTTACAGAGATGGTGGTATAGCTAGGGCAAGGAAGGATAAACAGACCATGCCTAGGCTGCTTCCGTATTCTGAACTTAGGTTCCTTTAAATTTATTTTAAAATGTAAAATTTGTTTTTCTTGTACCAAGTAACATTTTAATTCTAGAAAATTTACAAAATTCTGGTAAGCAAAGGAAGAAAATAAAAATCACTTATAATCCTATCACCCAAAGTTAAACATTTGAGATTTTGTTATAACCTTTAAGTAATGGGAGTTTTTTTTTTCTTTTTGCAAAATGAATATGCATGCATAGGTACATACACACACAGTTCTTCCAAAAATAGAACTATGCTCTAGATGCTTTTATGGTAATACTTTTATCTTAGCAGTGTACTGGGAACATATTTCCATTTTACTTGGTATTTTTCTACCTCATTATTTAAAATAGCTGTTCTGGATATTCTTGTGTGGCTATGTTAGTATTACATGGTCCCCACTGTTACATGTTTTGGTTTGTATACGTGTTTATGTTAGGATCTAGTCCGTCTGTGACAAAGTTCTGCAGTTCAAGGCTTGAGTTCTATACACGTTTGATCTATAAAAAATGAGTATAATTATGGCTAATTCAAACATCAGCTTGTTTCTCACTTATAGGTTGGGCGCAGTCTTAGGCACGTAAAGTATCTATTGTAGATGCTGCTTCCTAGAATTCAGTTAAGGAAAGTTGAGATCTTTATCTCAAAAGGACTTGCATTTTAATCTGTTGAAGAGAATAATGACAAAGGGAGATATTTTTCCCACAAAGCATGTTGAGAAAGTGGTAGGATACTTTTGTGTCTGTTGCCAACTTTGTTAATATTTTCCATGTTAGAGTATGAATTTAGCTCTGATGGAACTGCCAAGTTTTCCTCTTCCATGGAAGAGTAATGAGATACTCTGGAAGAAGGATAGGACAATGTGGGATTAACCATGTCCTTGTTTTATCAATCTTACTAGTAGTAAGACTTAGATTTCTGAAATTGCTTGTGGAATCCTTAGGCTCAACAAAGCTGATAGGAGTTCAGACACTGTGCCAATGTGCACATGACCCGCCTCTCAGTTCCTTAAAAACATTTGTAGTTTCTCATATGGACCCAGGACAGAATGTCTCATTTGGCTGTGGCAAGTACAATCAAATTCTACTTCTCAGTGCATTACTTAAGAAACACTCCATAGATTTTTTATGTTTATCCTATTTTCTTGACCATTTCTGCTCACATAAGACAGAGTGCTTAGCCACGTCTTATTCTTTGAACATTGAGACATGGGCGTTAAACACCAGTCAGCTTGGAGTCATGGTCTATCTTCTACCGAGTAGGGGGCCCTGCATTCATAACTGTTAACGAGTTCTGTTGAAGGCCAAAGGGGCATCATAGCCTCTATAATCATGAAGTCATACTAGAGAGTTCTTAACCCATGAAATGATGTGTTTTCATCTTTTCCCTGATCTGTCCAGAGGAGGCAGCCCTCTTACTTAGGAAAGGGGCTCCTTATTTGTAAGACCATTCTCATTTAAGGTTTTTTTGACATTGTATTTTGTGCTAGAAATTCTTTTGGTCTGTATTCACTTTTAGCATTTGCTTACACGTTTTTGTTTCTGTATATCATGCTCAGCTGCCAAGAGGTTTTGCCCCGGAGGCATTGCCAGTGTGAGGGAAGTCTTAATAGCAATTGCAAGAGCTTAACAATTCATCATATAAGAATTTCCTCATTCTTAATGTAACCATGAGGGCTTCTCATAAGCCACTGACCTCTCTGTCAGGGAGGCTATCTACATTCAGGGTGACTTCTGTTGCTATTGAGAGAATTAATAACCAAAGCAGGTATACTCAACTCCCGGGAGTCGCCAGCTCTGTAGCAATTCCTTAGGATGTGCTGAGTGCACATGGAGCATGAAGAGCAGGAATACTATGAGGGAAATAAGTCAAGGGATTTTTTCCTCTTCTTATAAGAGAATGATCTCTTTTGGTTATTGCACCCAAATTCCTGTCTATTATTGAAACTAGTGGGAAGAGCACTGCCTCTCATCTTCCAAGGCTCTCCAATCTCACATTTGGGGAGTAATGGGATTTTTTTGAAAAATAATTTTCCTAATTTAGTTCAGACTGACCTGTGGTAAGTAAATTATTTTTGATAATAAAAATTTCCAGATACCATGTAATTTACATGGAGGATCTTTATTAAATGGTACCCTAATGGAGGCCAGGCATCCAATGGAGTGAAAGGATTGCTGCTCTAGGTAGGATGGCTCTGGAATGACCCTGGAGCTTAGAATATTCTTGATACTTTCAGGGAAATTTTTCTGTTCTTTGACTTGGTCTTGATTCTTCCCTTTGCCATTTGAACTCACATTCCTCTTTGGCTTTCTCTGCAGCAGTTTACTCACTTTTATAACCTACACAACCATGAGGCCCCTGTGAGGCAGCAGCAACTCTAGAATAGGAACAAGTAATTGTTCTCATTAGTTTTGTATACGTACAGGTACAAGGAGTAGCCAGATGGACATGACAATTGCTTGGTCAGTTTGCTTGGTAGCTTTCTATCTACTAGGCTTCCACAGTGTGCCTGGGTCTGGTCTTCCCTAGTGTGTGAAAACTGTGTAGCACCTTGTATGAATATCATGGAGAAATCCCTATTGAATAACTACATGAAAAGTAAGATGGGCCTCCACATGCCACTGTGTACTTCTGAAGTACTGCTTTTAACAGTACTGTTTCATTTTAAGTATTGCTTTCCTGAATCAGGTTCATCAGGTTTAGAACATAGCTATCAGGTGGGATAGTTTTTAGACATCGCAGCCTCCAACACTGCAGTGAATTCTTTGCTGCCCTTTGTATCCTCCTTTGCCTCTGTCCATAATCGTATATTTTTTGCTGCCTTCCAACCCCGTAAGTCTGGCACACTGCGGTATTTTTCTGTGAACACACCAGTTCCTTTTTTCAAGAGTGTTTGGAACACGCTGCCTTGTTTTTACAAAACCCCATCTCCCAGGCAGGATCGTCTGATTGTGTGGCAAATAGAACAAATGGTGTTTACAGGTATCCAGTGATGGGACTGTGAACATTAGGACTTTTTCCTTTTTAATTACTATCTCGTTCAGGTTTCTCAACATAATGAGAGTCCTTGTGTTGTCACTATTGCACTTACCACCCTGGCCCTCAATCTTGGAGTTCTCCCCAGTTCGTTCTTCCTCTCCTTCTTAGTCATTGTCTATTAATGCCTTTATATTTGTCCTTTCCTTTCCTCCTGTTACCACTGCTGAGTCCAGGCCTTCGTCATGGACTATTAAAATATTCTTCCCCCTCTTGTGATTCCCTTAAAAATGTTACTTTGAATGTTACTCTGCAGCTTTAGAACCTTGAATAATGTCTCCCCTCTCTACCCATGCAATTGCCTGGAAGGTTAAATTTAAACTCCACAGCATGGATTTCGTCCCTCTGTGGCTTGGCCTCTACCACCCTGGACAAATATTACTCCAGTAAAATCAGTCTTTGTTTAGCATTAATTCATCCAGCTAATATTTACTGAAGTGTTGCTTTGTGACATTCATTTGACTGAACTTAGAGGATCTAACTAGTAAGAGAGATGTACCCCTACCCTCTCAGAGCCTACAGCTCAGTGACACATGCCAAAATGTATAGAGGCGATTGTCACCCGGCACAGCAAGTGCTGTGAGAGGGGAAGTGTGGGATGTTAGAAGGCTGAGGGAGATTCTGAGCCCAAACTAGAGGAGTTCAGGGAAAGCTTCCCAGAGGTAGTGATAGGTCAGGCGAGGCCTCAGAGAAATAAAGGAGGTAGCCAGGCCAAGGTTTGAGGGTAGAGTGCAGTGCTGGTAATCCCTGCCAGGGGGAGAGATATTTGCAGCTAGCCAGAGTCTGACATTGTGGTAGGTACTGCATAAATGTATGTCAGATAAACAAATATGAAGGCCAGGAGGTGAAGAGATGATGGAGAGCTTAAGGAACAGAAGTGTTCTGGATGGCTGAAGCTTGTTGGGAATAGCAGAAGATGAAGCTGTAGGAGAAAGCCAGATCAGGTGTATTAGTCCGTTCTCATGCTGCTGATAAAGACATACCCAGGACTGAGTAATTTATAAAGAAAAAGAGGTTTAATGGACTCATAGTTCCACATGGCTGGGGAGGCCTCACAATTGTTGTGGAAGGCGAAAGGCACATCTTACATGGCAGCAGACAAGAGAGAGGACTTGAGCAGGGAAACTCCCCTTTATGAAACCATTAGATCTTGTGAGACTTACTCACTGTCACAAGAACAGCACTGGAAAGACCCGTGCCTGTGATTCAGTTACCTCCCATGACGTGGAAATTGTGGGAGCTACAATTCAAGAGGAGATTTGGGTGGGGTCACAGCCAAACCACATCATCACGGCGTTGGATGGCATGGTAAGGAGTCAGTACCATGTCATGAAAGCAATAGGAAACTTACACAGATTTTTTCACAGGGAGCAGTTGCATCAGATTTGCATTTTGGATGCATCCTTTTGGCTACAGTGTGAAAGACAAATCAGAGACCAGAATGATTCTGGTCTGTGGAGACGGCTTAGTTCTTGGACTCTGAAAATGGAAGCAGGATGGAGAGAAAAATAAAAGGTGTAATCATTAGGATGAGGTGATTTTTTGATTGAACTTGAATAGTGAGTGGAGATTCAAGGATGATACTTAGGTTTCTGGTTTGGCAGCTGGTACCACCAGTAGAGGTGGAGGAAACAGTAAAGTAATGCAGTTCGTCGTATGTGCTATAATCATTGCACGTTTGCTCCTTTGCTGAATCTGCCCCTTATCAACATTCAGCTTCTTTGAAACTTTTCTTTGCCACCCTAGCTTACGATAACCATTCCTTCCTCAAAATTCCTACGTACCTAGTCTGTATTTTGTACTCATTCAGCCCTTGACATATATTCTCTCTTTCTTTATATATTTTCTACCTCTCTAATGATATGCCTGTCTTTGTTTGTTTTCTTTTGGTCTAATGGAATACCAAAGACTTGGTAATTTCTAAAGAATTTTATTTAGCTCACAGTTCTGGCAGCTGGAAAGTCCAAGAACATGGCCTTGGCCCCTCGTGAGGGTCTTCTTGCTGTGTCGTAACATGGCAGAGGGCATCTCATGTTGGGGGGAGGGCCAGAGCAAGAGAGCCAGAGAGATAGCAAACCTGCTTCCATGGTGGCAGCATTAATCCATTCCTCATTAATCCATTCATGGGGGCAGAGGGATTAAGTTTCCAACACCACTTTTGGAGGATACCTTCAAACCATAACAGTGGCAGAGTCCTTGAGAGCATAGTCTACGTCTTACATCATCTCTTAGTTGTGCCCACTTTTGATGTCTGACTTAGCTTCATTGTGGCCCTCCCTGCATCTGTTTGTGGGTAATGGTGATCCTTGTTGAGACCTTTGAAGGCTCATCAGGTTTAGAGTATAGCTTTTCTTACTGTCCTGGAAATATTTTGAGTTGTTATTTTTAGAAAAGAAGGAAAGAAAAGAAGGGAACCTTACTTTATCTCTATTATAACAGTTCAAACCCTAAAAGATTTCTCATTTTTCCCTCTCTTTTCCTTCAAACATTCATTGAGGTCTTATTTTATGCTGGACAGTCTACTAGGGGCTGGAAAAGCAAAAAAAGAATAAGACACAAGGTGTTTTTTTTGTGTGTGTGTGTGCCATCAAACAGTATGGTTAGTGATGAGTTGTATCCATTTCTTGGTTTCAATTTCAATTCAGACTCATGGCCAAGGAGGGGAAGAAGGTCATTCAGACTGATGAGTGGAGAAATGGCCCTGTCGAAGAACGCCTTGAGTATGCCCTTGTGAAGGTGAGTTACAGGGAGCCTGAACGGGAGGGCTGGTGGCTCATCGTGGCTGACTGATGCTGTTCCTATAGGTGTGGTGCTGACAGTAGCTGGAGAAGGACATGCCCCAGACCACTGATTCTCAACCTGGGGAGGTCCCCCCTGTCTCCAAAACTTCGCCACCCCCGACAACAGCACATTTGACAGTGTCCAGAGACATTTTGATTGTCATAACTATGCGTAGGAGGTATTACTGGCATCCTATGGCCAGGGATGCTGCTAAACATCCTGCAGTGCCTAGGATAGCCCTAAACAACAAAGGATATTCCCTCCCAAGTGTCAATAGTGCTGAGGCTGTGAATCCTGTCCTGGACCAAGTTGCTGTCAGTTGGTCAGCAAGTCAGTTTCATAGTTGGAATTTTAGGCTTTACACAAGATCAGTAATCTCTTGGCTTCAGTTTCCTCATGTGTGAGTCTGGAGAATCTCAGAGGTTTTTTTTGTTTTGTTTTGGCTCTGGAGTTTAACGTTTAACTCTTGGGCCTTTTGAGATTTACATATTGCAGTTTGTGGAGCTATTCGGCCCATCCAAGGATCATTGAACTGGGGACCCTGGAGGAGAGGGGCTTGGCAGTGAAGGTTGGATAAGTCACTGGAGGCTTCATGGATTTGAACTTCATTTAAGGCCCCATCCATTGTCATTTCTCCCCCAGCCCTACAGCATTACAGTGAGAAAACTTACTCATTTCACCACAGGTATTTATTAATGTATAATAATGGTAAAACACTAAGATACAAAACGTGTTTTATGAGGCATTTGAACTTACTAGGCCTTCTCTATTACCTCATTTTACTGAGGTACATTTTAAAGCATTTTTTAAAATTGGCATATAAAATTGTATGTATTTACTGCATACAACATTCTGTTTTGGAAGTATATGAGGTATTTACCTTGTATCAATAAAGCCAGCTAAGCACTTTATCTCAATCCTCAAAATAAACATATGAGATACTATTGTAATATTCTAATTGAGAAAACTGAGGCTTATTGAATTAATTGAAGCCTAAATTAGTGATAGGAAGCCAGATTGAACCCATCCACTCTGATTCTGGAACCCATGTTCTTAGGCATTTTCATGCTGACTCTGTGGAGGTAAGCCAATTTTTTAGGTGATTTTTTTTCTTTTTGTCTTTTTTAGGGCATTGAAAAACATGTTATTGAGGATACTGAGGAAGCAAGGTTAAACCAAGAAAAATATCTCCCGACCCCTCAATATAATTGAAGGACCCTTGATGAATGGAATGAAAATTGTTGGTGATCTTTTTGGAGCTGGAAAAATGTTTCTACCTCAGGTTGGCAAAAGATGGGGAGAAATTTTCACAATTGACTCTTTTCCTTTGTCATTTAATAAAGTGATTTGGGGTGTATTTCTCAGGTTTTAGTTTGGACAAGAGTTCAATGGCATTGTCTAGTCATTCCTCCTTTAAATATATTTAGGAGTCATGTCTGGAAAAGTCCATTGTTACAGTGATGTGGCTGTTACAAAATCATCTGAAAATTCATAGCAACGTAATCTATAGTAATCTTTATGTTCTAATTTTTGTATCATCTCTTACCCCCCAATGCCTATCTCACCCGCCTCCCAAAAGTAAAATAAAACCCAAGATAAATGGAGAGTTACTAACATTAAGACTTGATTTGAACAGGCACTGTTCATCTGTAAGGATGCATGTTTTGAGACAGAGGTTACTGTTTTAAATAATGGTACATTAAATGATTTGTTTAAAGTAAAACCAGAACTCTTATTTTGATTTATAGCAGCTACTAACCACATCAGTTAACACATACTTGTTGAGCATGTAGGTTAGTGGCTGTGCGGTGTTTGAGAACTAAACTGCCCTCACCTTGCTAAATGTAAGGCGTAATTTTAAGTGAGTTGTAAAGGTGGAAACTGAGAAGAGAAGGCTGGGAATGAGCTCGTGGTGGGAAGCCCGGTCCTGAAGGATACATAGAACTCTTGGGTAAATGATAGAGGGCCTCCTAGATAGAGAAAAAATTAACGAGCAAAAGTCCAGAAGACAGAAATTGCAACATTTGATTTCTAGCTTTGTTTTCTTTCTGTTGTACCATATTATTCACTGGCTTTTCCTCTGGGAAGCTTATCTTCTATTCTGCCTGCTGTCAAAAGACTCCAGTGTAGTTGTTCTGTTGTCAAAGCATGCATTCTTAATTTGTGCCAGAATCTCACAGGTGGCCATCAGCAGTTGTTCCTGTGGTTTGGTAAAGATGCCTGATCCTATGCTTTTTTCTCAGGTTATAAAGTCGGCCCCGGGTTATGAAGAAGGCTGTTGGCCACCTTATCCCTTTTATGGAAAAAGAAAGAGAAGAAACCAGAGTGCTTAACAGCACAGTAGAAGAAGAGGCAAGTCATTCTGTTCAGGCTTATGGCCCTTGAATGAGTTGACCTGGAAGACTTGTTGAGGTGGTGGTAGGGGCCTAAGCAGTCGGGCTTGGCTGTGTTTGTCATTGAGGATAAAACAGAGAAAGGATCCCACGTCTGTCCCTTTTTTAACCAAATATCAGAATACTCTGGGACTTTCTTTTGAATGTAGCTTTATAAAATTTTTAATATAGATATAATTTTTCAAGCAAATCCCATGTTTTCAAGAGAAAACGAGTTCATTCCTGTGTTTCTTCATTAACTGATCATTTATAAACCCCTGTGATGTGCCAGGTACTGTGCTAGGCATCACTCACTACGAAGGTCTGTCCCTGCCCTGGAGGTAACTGGGCCATGCTTGTTTTTAGAAAACTGAACTGAATATTGTCTTTCTGCTGGTGAGGTCCTTGGCACAACTTCTGGATTCAATTTGATTCTTGTTGGCTGCGCACCAAAGTAAATCATTAAGCTCTTTGACCTTGCTTAGCTCCCTGGGGAAGCTTGGGCAGCTTTGGCCCCTAGGAGTCCAAATTTTTAAACTGATCTGTGTTTGTGAATGGCTCAGACAGACACAGAGTTTATAAAAATCCTTCTTTTTTTTTTGTTTGCTTCTTTTCTCTTTGTGGGGGAGTGGTGGGGATGCCGACTGTGCACGGGACAACAGTGCTGAGGAAAGATACCCCACGTGCCCCCTGCCTGGGCTGTTGTGGAGGTTTTTCAGATTCCAGTGGAACATACGCAGTTAACCTGTTCCTCTTCCTCTCCCCTGCCGCTCCCTTAATTACTAGTAGTAAACATGTGTCAGATAGGTTCCCCCGCCAACCAAAGTTAAGGATGTGGTCTTCAGCTGTGGGGCTGTTTGGGTGCGACACCAACTGTTCTTTGAAAGGATGGGATCCCTGATCTTGGTGGAAGCCCCTTGGGCTAGCACATTAAGTGGGCCTCCTTTGGACTGCTTGGGCTTTGGTTTCCAGGTCTGTCTTTGAGGTGGTCTTGGTCATACTGAGTTGCTTTCTGTGCTGGCCCGTACCTGGCTCTGGAGAACTAGGTGATCTGCACTGAACCGCCCTGCCTTGCTGAGCTGCTTGGCTTCTTTTCCAGGACCCTTACCAGGGCACCATCGTGCTGGCCACTGTTAAAGGCGACGTGCATGACATCGGCAAGAACATAGTTGGAGTAGTCCTTGGCTGCAATAATTTCCGGTAAGTTAGGACCTCGCCTCTTCAACCCCTTTTCCATTTAAAAACGATAGCTTTTTAACAGAATAATTCTTTAATGGGTGGGGAAGAGTAGGGCATGGCAGTGGATGTTAATGGTTATTTTTTATTTCTTTTTGCTTACTGTTTGCTTTTTGAATTTTCTGCAGTGAACACAGCATTTCAAATGAAGTAAGTTAGTAATTATCTGTGCTCAATAAGGACATAAAGAATAGTAAAAGCTATTCCAGTGGGATCAAAACAGTCTGGAGGATTCCTGGGGTTGGATGTTGGACAGAGGCACTAATGGCTAGAATATCAGGCTCCTTCCCATGGCCAGTGGTGTTCATCATATCCTCTTTTCCTTTCAATAAACTCAGGTTTTAGAACTGAGATCTTATGCGACCTTGGCTAAATGGAGTTTTCCAGGAAGGACTTATCTGTACAAGTCTCAACTGGCTTTGCTTAGAACCAGGACCCTGTGTTCTTGGTGATGATTAAGCTAGATTTTGGAATGTTGTATACAAATAAAGCCCTTTCTGATATATCTCATTATAATTAGTAAATATTCATAACCAAGTCATTTCCATGTGAGAGCTGATGACCTGTAGTAAGTATATGTTTAGCTTAGATTTGAACATATTATTTGTAATGAAAAGCCCTAATAGAAATAATGCATTCCCTATCCATGTCTGGCCAACAGTCCTTTTGAGTCCTGGACTTCTTTCTAATGTGCTGTTTTCTCTAGACAGAGAAGAAAATTGACTGGAGCTATCCCTGTACTCCTCAGTTTTCTTCTTTGCTGTAAAGTAACAATTACCCTCTAAGCCCTCTCCCTGCTGTCAACATTTGTATCCATCTCTGCCTTCAAGGCTAATTAAATGCAGCTAAGAATCTTTCAGGAAGGCTGGAGACAGAGGAGCAGTGTCAGGAAGCCAAGTTTTTCCCTCTGACTAAGAAGCACTTCCATTTACCTGTTGACTTGCTGTCTAACGACTTAGCATTCTCTCCTAGTCCTAGAAATGAGGAACACTATTTCCATCCGTGTCTTTATTATTTTTTAAAAAGATAAATGTATTGGAGATAGGTAGTTGTGATGAAATTTTACCTATATGATAAATATTTGGATAAGGTGTTGGCTTCCTGAAGTCTACAAAGCATTTCTGCTATTGGCTTACCTTTGCAAACATGAGGTTGTCGGTTTCTGTTTGCATTCATCGCCATCAGTGAAAATTCACTTCAGTTAATAATTGTTTATAGCTCACCTGCTGCTATACCAGGCATTATACTAGAGACACTAAAATGATTTAGTTGACTTTTCTCCTTGAAAAAGTTTACCATTTCTCAGGCTAAATAGCCAGGTACATGTTCAGCTTTAATAATGGGACAAGAACCATTGAAGAAGGTGACTTGTAGGTAAACTTCCTAAAAGTGATTCTCGAGATATCATTGTCATGTGTTTTATCATTATTTACTGTGATCAATGGATCATACTAGCAATGTTTATTTCTCCAGTAAAGACATTTTAAGAAGCCGGGGAACACTGTGGCATTTCTCCAGGGTGCTACTGGAATCAAATGTCAACAGTTGTGAAGACTGCTTACTAAGCCTGAAGCTTTTCCTGCAACACATCCAGTTCCTATGTGTTGTGCATTGAGGGTTTGCTTATCTTTGCTAATAAGTCTAACAGGAGAAACACCTTTTGATGAATGTTACTTTTATTCTACAAAAACAAGTGAACGTGCAGACTTCATGTTAAATACCCCTTGGTTTGTGTGTGATCACACATAGACTCTTCCATTGGTGAGTTTAATTTTACGGTGTCAGCTAGTAGACAAATGTCCCTGAAGATTGCCTTATGAGTAATGTGTACTTTTACTGTCAGTACCATGCTAGTATGCATGAAGGAATTACCCAGTCTAGTGAGTGAGTCCAGCAAGCTATTCTGGGTCTAATCCTTCTCTTTCCTGGCTTTTTATCATTGTGGTAGTGAATCTCACAAAATGGTAACAGTGTTCTTTTCTTTGTAGGGATAAAAGAAATAAAGAGGGCTAAAAGTGACAGTTCTGTTTAGAGACAAAATATATTTTTTAAATGGGGAAGATATGATGCAATAGAATTGCAAATTTGAGGATTTGCATAGAACTAAATAGCACAGTTAATGCAAAAGGAAAGTTCTTAAAGGAAATGAAAAATGCTCCTCCAGTGAATACACAAATGACAGGAAAGCAAAACAGCCTTATTGCTGATTGGAGGAAAGTTTGAGTAGTCTGGGGAGAAGATTAAACCAGCCACAATGTTCGCTTAAGACAGTCTCACCTAGAGCAGTTTGGCGTTGCTAGAGGGATACCAAATTGAAGAGAGCTCTGTCTTCAATTCTGTGAAGGCTGAGAGAGGTGAAGAAGCTGCAGAAGAAAAGTTTGAAGCCAGTAGAGGTTGATTCCTGAGGTTTAAGGAAAGAAGCCGTCTCCTAACATAGCAGTACAAGATGAAGTTCCAGTGTTGGTGGAGAAGCTGCAGCAAGTTATCCAGATCTAGCTGCGATCACTGAGGAAGGTGGCTACACTCAGCAGTAGGTGTTCAATGTAGATGAAGTGGCCTTCTATTGGATGTAGATGCCATAAGGACTTTCATAGCTAGAGGGGAGAAGTAAAGGCCTGGCTTCAAAACTTCAAAGGACAGGCTGACTCTCTTGTGAGGAGCCAACACAGCTGGTGACTGTCAGTTGAAGCCAGTGCTCATTTGTCATTCTGAAAATTCTAGGGCTTTAAGAATTATGTTAAATCTCCTCTGTCTGTGCTCTGTAGATGGAATAACAAAGCCTGGATGAGAGCACCTCTGTTTACAGCATGGTTTACTGAATATTTTAAGCCTACCGTTAAGAACTGCTGCTCAATAAAAAATATTCCTTTCAAATATTACTCTTCATCAACAGTGCACCTGGTGACAAGAATTGATGGAGATGTACAAGGAGTTGAATATTGTTTTCATGCCTGCTAACACAACATCCATTCTGCAGCCTGTGGATCAAGGAGGAAGTTTGACTTGCATGTCTTACTACATTTTGTAAGGCTGTAGCTGCCATAGATAGTGATGGATCTGGGCAAAGTAAATAAAAAATCTTTTGTAAAGGATTCACCATTCTAGATGCCATTCAGACCATTTGTAATTCATGGGAGGAGGTCGAAATCAACATTAACAGGAGCTTGGAAGAAGCTGATTCCAACCCTCATAGATGACGTTGAGGGATTCAGACTTCAGTGGAGGAAGTAACTGCAGATGTGGTAGAAATAGCAGAGTCAACTCGAATTAAAAGTGGAGCCTGAAGATAGGAATGAATTGCTACAGTCTCATAATACAACTTTAGCAGATGAGGAATTGCTTCTTATGGCTGAGCAAGGCTGAGCAGAGAAAGTAGTTTCTTGAGATGGAATCTGCTCTTGGTGAAGATACTATGAACAGCGTTGAAATGACAACAGAGGGTTTAGAATAGTACGTAAACTTAGATGACAGAGCAGCGGTAAGGTTTGAGATGATTGACTATAATTTTGAAAGAAGTTCTGTTAGTAAAATGCTGTCAAATAGCATCACTGCTACAGAGAAATCTCTTGTGAAAGTCAGAGTCAATTGGTGCGGCAAAATTCACTGTTGTCTTATTTTGAGAAATTGCCACAGCCACCCCAAACTTCTGCAACCACCACTCTAATCAGTCAGTGGCCATGAGCATCAAGTCAAGACCCTCTACCAGCAAGAAGATTACAACTCACTGAAGACCTAAATGATAGTTAGCATCTTTTTAGCAATGAATATTTTAAATTAAGGTATATATACATTGTTCTTTTAGACGTAATACTATTGCGCACATAATGTTAAGCGTGTTCTGAATGAAGAGACCACCTGAACAGGCTTTGTGTGAACAACAAGGCTGTTTATTCACCTGGGTGCGAGTGGGCTGAATCTGAAAAGAGAGTCAGTGGAGGGCAGTGGGATAGTTGATTTTTATTGGTTTGGGGTAGGCAGTGGAAAGTTACAGAAGTTACAGTTCAGGGTGGTTTTGCAAGCTGGGTGGGGGGGGTGTCACTGGGAGGATGTCACAAGGTCCAGTGTCACAAGGTTGGCTTATCAGTTAAGACAGAACAATGGTGGAATATCACAAGGTTGGTTGATTGGGCTTTGCAGGAGCTAGCTATTCTTCTTACTTCAGACTTTCTCGCTCTGGGAGACCATCCAGGGGGTGTACGTGCAGGTCATGGGGGTTGCCAGGGCTCAACTTAGGGTATGGCTTATGGTGCAGCCAGTTCAAAGAATCTTGCACATAATAGAATATGGTAGAGTGTGAACAACTTTTATATGCATTGAGAAACTGAAAAATTCATGGGACTCACTTTATTGAGATACTTGTTTTATTGTAATGGTCTAGAGTTGAACCTATATAGCATTAGTCTGAGTTATGTCTATCGTCTGAATTCCCCCCCAAGAAATAAGGTAGAATATTTGGAAATATTTTTGATTGATTCCATTGAGGTTAATTTTAGATATACTCTGTAATAATAACTAGGAAAAGACAAAAGAGGACATTTTCCATTTAACAGATAATGCACAGTTTAATTATATAAGAAAAACATGCTATTTCAAGATAAATTTTAAAGTTGTACATCATATGTCTAATATTTTTAAACATGGGTCTGATAACCAGTGGTTCTTAATATAACTATCTAGTATGAGTAAAACAGCAGTATATGGCTGAGCATGAAAATAATTCAGAACTGTATAACGTTGGAACGTTCAGCTGAGTGGGGGAACATGACTGTGTCTCTGTCAAGGATGTTCCAGTCTCTCCTGAGCACTTTACATGCTCACTGATAATTATTTAGAGGCTTTTGATACATTTTTTGAAGGGGAGACCAAGAGTTTGTTTTGTTTATTTTTTTAAAAAGTGATAGAAATGGCAACAGACCCTATTGGCACTGCTTAAGTATAGGTTGGAAACCTTGGCTGGGGACTGTAGACTGGATGGAAACACATGCCATCTAGTGGCAGCATCTGTGAATTGCAGGAGCAGCAGATAGGCTGCCACCTTAGTTAACTGAGAAATAAAGGGTAAAATGACAGCAAGTATCAGGTACCTTAAAAGAATACAGATGCAGTTTTATTTTCCCTTTAAAATTTATTCTAGAGAGGAAAAGGACTTTTTATCTCATATCACAGTATTTATTTTTGAAATTCTATGTATTTTTTTTTTTTTTAAGATCTAATACTACTCCTCAGGAGTATTAGATGCCTTTGCTAAAAAGTTGGATTCAGTGCAACTTTTTTTTTTCTGGATTAGTAGTTCAGATTAAATGCTTCCTCTCATAGCTCTGTTCTAAGCACTTAAAAAACGTTTTTTTGTAGAGACAAGGTCTCGCTAATGTTGCCCAGGCTGGACTCAAACCCCTGGCCTTAAGTGATCCTCCTGCCTTGGCCTCTTAAAGCACTGGAATTACAGGCATGAGCCACCATACCCAACCTCTGTTCTAAGCACTTTAAAACAAATACTGTAAAATCGACATCTTCCGTAACATTCATTTTTGTTCTCTTTAGCCTCCCATGTGACAAAATACAAGAATGTGTACAGGGAGAGGCCTACATACATAGGGTATGGCTCAAAATGGCAAAGGGAAACTGGGGGGAGAGTCAAGGAAGATGGGGTTATGTGTAGGGGTGAAACAGGAGGTTGTGGTAGAGGTGAGAGGGAAGGAGTGGGATGGTGGGCAGAATGGTAGCAGGCACAGAGGGCAGGCCTGGATCTGACCTGTACCCTCTTCTCCGACTTAACATACCCTGGGATTCTAGCTGGTTCAGGACTCTGGGCCTTCATAGTGCTGGTCTCTGCCTAGACTTCTTATTTCCTTCAGCTAATACCCACTTAATTTTTCAAAATTCATTTCAGGCTGTGTGTAGTGGCTCATGCCTGTAATCCCAGCACTTTGGGAGGCCGAGGCGGGCGGATCACGAGGTCAAGAGATCGAAACCATCCTGGCCAACAGGGTGAAACCCCATCTCTACTAAAAAATAAAAAAATAAGCTGGGCGTGGTGGCGCGTGCCTGTGGTCCCAGCTACTTGGGAGGCTGAGGCAGGAGAATTGCTTGAACCCGGGAGGCAGAAGTTGCAGTGAGCTGAGATCGCGCCACTGCACTCTAGCCTGGTGACTGGCGACAAGAAGACTGTCTCAAAAAAAAAAAAAAAATTCATTTCAGGCTTCCCCCTAGGATGCTTCTATTTGTCATCCATTTTGGGCCTCCCATATATAGTACACTGTAAATACTTCCATTGTAGTACTTGCAACACCATATTCTGATTCAGAGCTTGCCAACAGTTTCTCAGCGCATTTATGCCAGGAAACCCATTCTCTTTCCTGCTGGAGAGTGCAGCGGGGCCTCCGTCTTAGATTGGTTGCCCAGGGCTGTGAGCAACTTCCTCTGTGCATCCCAGTGCCATAAGTGTCGTTTTCTACGTGTGGAAAAAGTGGGAAGTGCTCCTCTAGTCAGTAGTACATTTGACTGTTTCCCCAGCAAGATGAAAGGCAGGCCAATAAACTGGAAATGGAACTTGTCACCCAGGCCCCTGGCTCAGCGTTCTTGGTCGTCGTCTTAACGCACTGATCAGTGGTCGTGATGCTCTCCTGCTGATTTCTCCTTCTGGGAGTGGTCTTTAAACACAGACATGTTCTGGGACTCAGCCTTTGGACCTCTTCTCTGTCTTCACTGTCTAGGTTTGTGTTCCTCAAACTATAATGTGCCTTTTTGCCACCTGGGGTTTTGTTAAAAGTCAGATTCTGATTAGGGTAGGTCTGGACTGGAGGCTCTGCACTCCCAGCAAGCTCTCAGGTAGTGATGGTGCTGTTGGGACAGGAGCACACGGGGAGGAGCAAGGCCTAGGGTGGGCTGAAGTCGTCTCATTCGTTTTGTGACTTCAGTGTCATCTGATATACTGACAAGTCCCCAGTTGTATCCCCAGTGTGGATCTCTCCCCCATACTTAGACTTACATATCCAGTTGACTCCCTGAGACCTCCATTTGGATTTCTAAAGAAACCTCAAATTTAATATTTTGAAAACTGAACTAATTGCCACCATTTTGTGAGCACCTCCCAACTCTCCCGTTTGAATAAATAGCAACTTCATTTGTCTTGCTGCTCAAACCGAAACTCTCGCATCATCTTTACTCCTCTCATCAGATAGCCCACATATAACCCATCGGTTCCGCTCTTACAGTATTTCCAGGATCTGATCACTTCTCAGTACCTATACTGCTGCTTGTCTGGATTTTTGCAGCAGCCTAACTATTCTCTCTGCTTCTACCCTAGGCTTGGTTCAGTCCAAAGTAAATCTGTTAAATGTAAGTCAGATTTCTTACTCCACTGTTGAAACCCTCCAGTGACTTCTCTCCTCACTCAGTAAAACTCAGAGCCCTTGTAGTGGTCTGCAAGGCCCTTGTGTAGTGGGTATAATCTGGAAGCTGCCTGGACCCTACCCCTGGCCAGTTAAATCAAAATCTCTGGAAAATGGAGTCCAGGCTTCTGGTTGTTTGATTTTGAAAAAGCTCCCCTGGTGATGCTGATGCAGTCTACCCAGGCTCTGGCCTTTCCTTCCTCCTTTGAATTCATCACCCACAACTTTATCCTTCTCCATATCTGTTCCAGCCACAACAATCTCCTTGCTCTTCCTTAAACGTGGCAAGCATGCGTATAACACGTTCCTGTGAGAAACACTGCTGAAACAAGAAAAGTAGTGAGAGCAAGATGATTCTTGCCATCCTACTGATCAGTTTTAGTTGAATTTTAAAACATATACAATGTTGAAAAAAGAAATCAGCTTTGCCTTTTTGTCTTGAGTTAAAAACAGTATGCTTTTTTTCCTAGTTTTATATGTGACAGTCTATGCTTAGTCATTGTTTAACAAAAGATCCAGGTACTAGACTTTCTTCAGTATGTTAAAAAGGAAAGAAGACGTATGTGGCACCATCTCGCTCCTGCTGTAACCTGCGGTGGTTTTACATCATTAGCACCTCCAGCGTGTATTTGCTACCGGGTTAGTGCCAGCCAAGCTGAATATACTTATCATTGATTTGAAGTTGTCTTATTTTTACTGAAGGTTCCATATGTCCTAGTTTTTTTTTTTTTTTTTTAATTCTTTTTAAAAAAGTAATATGTGTCCAAGCTAAAAATTCAGTGGTATGAAGGGCATATAGAGAGAAGCCAGTCCCCTTCCTGCCCCGGTGTTCAGCACTCATTGTAACCAGTCAATGTGTCATGTCGTAGTTCTTAAGCATTCTTTTTTGTTCTTGTTATTTAAACGTTTTTGCCTATTTAATTTTAAGAATTGTTAATGTAATGAAATAAGTAAAAATGCATGCCGTAAGTTTTTCAACATCTTTTAACAAATAGAAGATTAAATTATCAAAATGACATTAAGGGTACTCTCTGACTCTGAAATGATTAATAAAATAATTAATTCTAAAATAGGTAATTCATAGAACATTTTCCAGGGTAGCCATTCCTTTTCCTCTGAGTTCTAGGAAGCTCTCTCCTGCGTGAATTGAAATTTGTCTGGTGCTGTCCTGTTCTCTGAGAGTGTGCTCCAGGCTTCCTCTGCCCTAGGGCCTGCTCTCTTCTCTCCTGTGTGCCCATTTAGAGTCAGCTTTTCCTTTGAGTGTTGCCCTCTTGCCCGCAGTGACCTGCTCTGTGAATCATTCTCCCTCTCTTTCTTGCCTTAAGTAATCAGGTTTCCCTGGCAGCTGTTCATGTGCAGGACCTGCGCTTTTTGATGATCTTCCCCATTGGCTTTCATGTTCAACAAGTATTTATTGAGGAACTTGCCCAGCCCTTTTTATTGGCCTAAATGAATAAGATAATGGATTTTGGTTTGAGATACTGATTCAGATCCTAACTCTGCCTCTAGTTGTATGACTGGACAGATTGCTTAATTTTTCTGGGGCCCCTTCTCATTAAAATGAGGCCCATGGTAATGCTTTCATTATAGAGTTACTATGAGGATTAAATGAGATCGATTATGCAGGTTGGGCACTGTCGCTCACGCCTGTAATCCCAGCACTTTGGGAAGCTGAGGTGGGAGGATCACCTGAGCCCAGGAGTTTGAGACCAGCCTGGGCAACATAGGGAAATCCCTATCTACAAAAACTTAAAAAAATTTTTGTAGATGTAGTGGGGCATGCCTGTGGTCCCAGCTACTCTGGAGGCTGAGGCAGGAGGTTGAGGCTGCGGTGAGCCGTGATCACACTGCTGCACTCTAGCCTGGGTGACAGAGTGGGACCCTGTCTCAAAAACAAAAGAGATTGCTTATTTGAAAAGCTTAGCACAGTGTCTTTCAAAAGATGAATGGATAAGCAAAACGTGGTATCTCCATACAGTGGAATGTTTTTCAGCCTTAAAAAAGACTGAACTTCTGACATGCCTCAAAACATGGTTGAACGTTGAAGGTATGTGCTAAGTGAAGTCAGCCAAACACAAAAGGATGAATGCTGTATTGTTCTACTTATATGAAGTATCTGGATTAGGTAAATTCATAGAGAGAGTAGAATAGAGGTTACCAGGGGATGGAGTGGGGAGGGTGGAGAGAAGAAGGCATAGTTATTGCTAAATGGTGACAGTGTTTCTGCTTTGGGTGATAAAATAGTTTCAGACATAAATAGTGGTGATGGTTGCACGACATTGTAACTGAAGTTAATGCTACTGGATTGTACATTGAAAAATGGTTAAAATGGAAAAGTATATACTATATATACTTTTTACCACAGTTAAAAAAAAATAACGTACCAGAAACCATTGAATTGCACACATGACATGGGTGAAATGTATGGTATGTGAATGATGTCTCAGTGAAGCTGTTTAAAAGCAAGCGTAGCATGGTGCCTGGCATATATATAGTAAGTACTGAATAAATGATAGTTGTGGTGGTAATCGTCAATATTTAGTGAGCATTTCAACTTGATTCTCATTTACATTAGAGCAGTATTTAATGGTTGAAATAAAAATGTTCATTTCAGTTTTGTCTTTAATGGGCTCTCATTAATTTTCTCATATCTCATTTCTGTGCCTCAGAGTTATTGATTTAGGAGTCATGACTCCATGCGACAAGATACTGAAAGCTGCTCTTGACCACAAAGCAGGTACTGTGCAACTGTACTTTGGGAATTTCTCTAAATGTCATATCCCCAGGTGTCTGTCATTTCCCCAGGTGTCTGTCATTTCCCCAGGTGTCTGTCAGTGAATAGTGATGCCCCGTGAGGGATCTGTGGAACATACAGTCAAGTGCCAGCTCCTACACGGGGTTGCTTTTGTTGCCATTTCTAATGGAGGTTGAGAGAGGTGAGTGAGTAACCATGGAACCGAGTGCTGGAGATGGGGACAGACCTTCTTATAGGAGAACAGTTGTATTAGATTTTTTTCTCTATGTGTAGTCATTTTTGTATTTCTTCTTACACTGTGATATATTCAAGGCTGGGAAATCGTGAGCTAAAGATATCTTCTATTGCATGGCTTGCTAAAACTGTGGCAAGTAATTATTACAACCTTAAGTTCATTTCTTATTTACTAGAAAAAAACTATGGCAAGCAATTATTGCAACCTTAAGTTATAAATCTTATTTACTACCAGAAGCAAACAATAAATTGAAATTTCCCAGTCAGAAAAGATATCTTAGAATTAGAAATTAGGGATGGGCACAGTGGCTCATACCTGTAATCCTGGGAGGCTGAGGCAGGCAGATCATTTGAGGTCAGGAGTTTGAGACCAACCTGGCCAACATGGTGAAACTCCAGCTCTACTAAAAATACAAAAATTAGCCAAGCTTCGTGGTGGACACCTGTAATCCCAGCTACTCAGGAGACTGAGGCAGGAGAATTGCTTGAACCCAGGTGGCGGAGGTTGCAGTGAGCTGAGATTGCGCCACTGCACTCCAGCCTGAGCAACAAAATGAGACTCCATCAAAAACAACAACAAAAAAAGAATTGTAATTGGGAATTCGTGTTAAGTCTTTTGGTCTTATTATAAAAATGGATCTTCATTTTTCTCCTTTTCTTTTATTCTTCTCACTGTCCTTTTTGTCCTTTTTTTTTTTAAAAAAAAATAGATATAATTGGCCTGTCAGGACTTATCACTCCTTCCCTGGATGAAATGATTTTTGTTGCCAAGGAAATGGAGAGATTAGCTATAAAGATTCCGTTGTTGATTGGAGGAGCAACCACTTCAAGGTAAGTTACACTAATGATCTTTGTGCTCACTTCAAATTCTCTTAAATGCCAGTGTTTAAAAACGATGGTAAACCTGTTTTGTTTTGGATTTTCCCTTATGTTTAGTACATTGACTTTTTGTTATATAAACACAAAAATTTTCTGGTCTTCACTTGGGCAAGAGCCAGAATACTTTCAGAGCATGCTATAGAAAACTTCTTTATAATTCCTATTCTTTGCTTTTTCTTGGATTTCTTTGGCATGCAATAATCTTTTTCTTAATGCTCTTACTTCCTATTCAGTTCCTGAGAATTCTAATGAACTCTTCTCTTGAAATCAAACTGAGTGGAGAAGCTGTGTTTTTGGCACAAAGTCATTACTTGAACTTTTGCCCACTCTATCTTGAAGCAGGTGTCTGATTGAATAATTACAGGTTCCTTTGAAGGAACTCTAACCTTGTAGTAGTTTGGAGACAGAAAACCTATCTAGCGAGAATGAACTAATGATCACTTCATAGAGTTTCTGAAAGGTGAGCTTTTTGGGAACCTTTGGGTTAGCAGCATTAAGAGGTATAAAATGTAAAGATGAGAAAGTTCAAATTTGTTCACGTGATACTTACTCAGTTTACCAGATTTTCCTGGGATCATGATCATAGTGAAATATGGTAAGTGATACCTTAACTGTGGGTACTAGACTTTTTATGCCACCACAGTTCACTTTCTCAGGAGCATTACCATGCTGGAACATTGAACTTAATGGTCCCATAGCATCTAGTTTATTTTTCTGATGCAGAAATGCAATAAAGGTATGGTTATAGGTATACCAGAGTTCCTTTGCACTAGAAACAACTGTACATTAAGCCAGTTTGTATAGGGTGGTTTGGAGGAACAGAATCAATAGGGTATGTTTATATATAGAGAGAAAAGAGATTTAATTTAAAGAATTAACTCCTGTGATTGTGGAAGCTGGCAAATCTGAAATCTGCAGTCTGGAAACACAGGTAAGAGTCGATTTCTTGAGTCTAAAGACAGTCAGAAGGTAGAATTTCTTCTGCCTTGTAGGGGTGGGGGGTGGGCAAGGGACCTTAGTCTTGTCTCTTAAAGGCCTTCAACTGATTGGACAAGGTCCACCTACATTGTGGATGATAATGTGCTTTACTCTAGGTCTACTGATTAAAATGTTAATCACATCTAAAAAAATATTTTCACAGTAACATTTAGATTGTGGTTAGCCAAAAACTGTATACCATGGCCTAGCCAAGTTTATACATGAAATTAACCATCATACTATTTAAAATTTGAATGGATCATCTTCATAAGCAGAACAGTATTATGTGTCTTATCCATTAGCTTGTTCTTCATACTTAAAGGATTCAATAGTTTGATTATCATTGCTAACATTAGAAACCAGGGTTGGTTTTTCCACAAAGGACTTATGTACTAGGAAATATGGCAGAGTTGGTCCCAAGGGATATGGTCAACCATTAATAATGGGTTTTGATGATCATGGTCTTGGGTAATTGATGACAAGCTTAGTGAAGAGAATGGTAAGAGGACCTATGGACTGTTGTCAGAATGACAGACTTTTTAATATCAGTTGTAAAGTAGAATAAATAAATATTTGAATGAGCATAATTAAAATGCATTATGAGTTATGTAAATATGATGCTGGCTTCAAAATAAGAACCTTTTTATATGGTGGGACACTGCACTCAGAAATTTGCTACTTGTACAAATTGGAACTTTACCTAATAGTCCATTTTATCATTTCCCATGTAAGACCTACCAGATTAAAGAAAAAAAACATTGAGAAGCAACATGGCTAGCCTCTCAAGATGCATTATTGGCAGAATTACCTTGTTAATGATTTTTAGCAGTTATAGCCTGTTATATCAAATTAGGATTGATAAGATAGGAAATCACCAACATCTCTTCAGTTACTGCAAAACACCTATTCTCATTGTCTGGGAAACTGTGAATGTGTTTGGCCTAAAGGTAGAAGCTGGGTCCCCTGACCTCCTAAGGTTTCTTTCAACTCACCAGTGCTTTGCTTCTCTATGAGCTCTGCCTCTTCTGGTTCTCTTCTCATCTATGCCTGTTGCAGTTTCTGGGAAATTGCTTGGAAAATAAGAGCTAGTAGGTAGAACTATTCCCTTCTACACTGTGGTGCTGGAACAGCCTTTGGAAAAGATTCTCGTGCAACCTCCAGGAACTTCAGTGTAGAATTCCCCAGTTCTGACTCCATTCTGATTAGTGACAGTGGATGAGGTCTGAGACCTGAAGTCTCACTTTCTCAAGCACTCTTATTTAATTAAGTGCTTTTACAGCGGTTTAGCAGTTATACAGAAAAGTACACGAATCATATAGATGTACAACTTGACAAGTTTTTACAAAAGGGAACCCACCCATGTAACCACCTCCAGATCAAGAAATAGAACACTAATGGCACCCTAGGAACCTCACCAGGTTCCCCCACCCAGTCATCCTTTCCAACAAAAGTAAGCACTGTTCCTTCTTCTGTCACCATAGGTTGGTTTTGCCTGCATTTCAACTTTATATAAATGGAGTCATATTGTATGTATTCTCCTGTGTCTGGCTTCTTCTGCCCCACATCATGTCTCTGAGGTCCAGCTTTGTTACAATAGTTGTTTGGGGTTTTTTGTTTTGTTTTTTTAAATGTAGTATTCCATTGTATAGTGTGCTGTGACTTACTTACTCTTGCTACTGTTAGTGGACATTTGGGGTTTTCCACTTTAGGGCTATCACAAACAATGCTGCTGTGAACATTTACTCTTATGAATTTTGGTACACATGTATGTGTATTTCTGCCTGGAAGCAGAATTGCCAGACCACATGATATGCCTGTGATCATCTTCATTAGCTATTGCCACCGAGTTTTCCAACGTCATTGTAGCAGTTTACACTCCCACCAGCCGTTTTGAAAATTCCAGTTACTCCACATCCTTTGCAGTTGTATCCATTGTCATGGGTGTGGTAATACCTTGCTGTTGTTTCCGTTTGCATTTCTCTTTTTTTTTTTTTTTGTATAGAGACAGGTTTTCTCCATGTTGGCCAGGCTGGTCTCGAACTCCTGACCTCAGGTGATCCATTCACCTCAGCCTCCCAAAGTGCTGGGATTACAGGCGTAAGCCACCACGCCTGGCTCCGTTTGCATTTCTCTACTGATCAATGATGTCAAGCACCTTTTCATTTGGATATGCTTTTTAAGTCTTTTTTAAAAATTGGCTATTCTGCCTTACCGTTAATTGGTTTGTACACATTGTTTAATTTATAGTATATACAAGCCCTCCTTTATCAAAAATATATATATTGAAAAAAATAGATTTTTTTTCAATCTGGCTTGCCTTTTGCCATCTTAGTGCTGTCTTTGGATAATGAAAGTTCTTAATTTTTATAATGTCTGATTAGTCTCTTCATATATGGTTAATGCCTTTTGCAGATGAATAAGTAAATCATCTCCTAGGAGAGCCGCCTTTTCTAGAAAGCATTGAGGAGTTGGAGTGTCTCAGAAGCCCTTCTAAGAGCCCTTATTATTATTTCCTACAAACCAGTGGAGGACTTAGCAGTAGCTTGTTAGCTCGGGATTTCCACATTTTCATGAAAACATTGCTGAGGCGAAATAACCCTGTGGCTTTTCCAGACGTCGGTGACTTACAGTAGCCTGAGTAGAACTAGAACTGTGCCCCCAAGACACTCAAAATGAAGGTTAAGGCTGTCAGGTGCAGGAGTGTCCAATCTTTTGGTTTCCCTGGGCCACACGGGAAGAGAATTGTTTTGGGCCACACATAAAATACGCTAACACTAAGGATAACTAATGAACTAAAAAAAAAATGGCAAAAAAATCTCATAATGTTTGAAGAAAGTTTACGAATTTGTGTTGGGCCACATGTTGGACAAGCTTGGTCTAGCGGATGAATCGATATTTGGAGAAATTGAAAGTTATATAGATTTGAGGTCAAGTATGGGTGGAAATATGTTTTGAGTGTCCTTTTTTTAACTTGTAGCTATGAGAGAATAGAAAATTGGATATTGGAAATCTGATCCTTTAGCTGCATAACTTTTCAAGGGCCTGAGTTCTGGCAGTCATCTTTCAATTTTTAACTGATTTATAGCTGACAACTGCAAAATATCTTTTTTTAAAAAAAAAACAAAAAACAATACTTGGAGAATTCAACAGAAAGTCACATTACTCAAAGGTAATTTTCTTAGTTAAGAAAATTAACTAAATTTTCTTACAGTTAATTTTCTGAGTTTTTTTTTAATTGTAGGAAATAAGATACTGAGTCCTATAAGTGATTTCATTTTCTTCTTTGTATTGGCCACAGGGAAGCTTGGAGTTTAGACCAGTGTATAGGATTTCAGGAATGAATTTTATATGCTAATCTCACTCCTGATTCCATCTTAAATTGTCCCATCTCTGTTTTTCCTTTCTCTCATTTTTCTCACCAAATTTTAAGTGCTGGCCATGCTATATTTATGTAAAAGACCATAAATTAAATCTGTAATAGTATACAATATAAAATAAATGCATAGAATATCTGTTCTTATTCATAGTATTAAAAAACATTTTCTGAGGTTAACACCATTGTGCCTGTTTGACAGGTGTGGAAGGTGACTAATTAAATCCTAAGTGTCCATGAGTGACTTAGCAGAGACAGGATTTGAGATTCAGCCTCAGTTTCTAGCTTTTTACTTTTTATGCGTAGAAAGGGGAGGAAAGATTCTGATATTTTGCATCTTTTTAGACTTCAAAAAGAAGTCTTATAGCTGGGGAAGCTTGCTTGAGTGGAAACTTAGAAGAAAGAAAGTAGAATCAATTATTGGAGTCAAATTGTAAGGAAACCAGAAGCACTCTTAATGGCTAAGCAAATTTCATGCCTCTGGTCATCTAGCTTTGTCAGTTTTTATGTTGGAAAGCAGCACTTTGCTTTTGTATATTTTCTAATAGTGGAATCCATCAGTTTCTTCTCAGTGCCCTTGTCCAGAAGACCATCAAAGAGAGAATTGGCTGGAATTGAGTGGGAATCCTTGAGTGCTTAATAAATATTAATTGTGTTGATTTTTAAATTGAAAATTGTATAGGTTCTCTTTAAGAGAAGGGTCATGTAAGGGTCATCAGGCTTGAAATAATTCTTCCTTACAGAGTATATGTTTTACACAGAATTTGTATTGAGGCATATTTGTGTGCTCAAGCAGCTTACCATCTGAACAAGAGGAAGCAAGCTTAGTTTGAGTTGTGTTCTGTTTTGAAACTAGAAGCAGTGTCTTCTCTAACTGCTTTTTCAGCTGTTTAAATATCCTCCCTCCTCACAGAATACCCAAGATGTCTTCTAATCTTTGGTCCCTGAGCACACACTAGGCATAAAACAGGAGGGTCTCAGGAGGCCATGGAGTTCATTCAGCTGCCCCAAGGGCCATGGTCTGGCCCCCCCTGTCACTCCGTACCCCAGACTTCCCAGTCCAAAAGATGGCTCTTGACTTACTGGCTTATGCCTCAATGCCAGTCTTCCAGCTCAGTTCTCATAGCTTAAGACTTTGTAGTCCTTTGCTTCCTGTTTACAAGTGCAGATACTGTTAGGGAGATGGAACAGGTGAAGTGTTACTGGTCTCGTCTGGAGTTTTTAGAGCCTGCTTCAAGAAGTCTGTTAAAAACACACTCACATGTATTACACCTATTACAGTCTTTTGGCTTTTAAAAATTACCTCAATAATCCACATTTACTAGACCATGTCAAACAATTCAGAGGAACGTAAAGTACAATTGAGTCTCTCTCTTCCCACCTTCAGACTCACCTCTAACCCCCATATGACCAGTGTGGACACTTTGATGTCTGTCTCCGTGTTTTTTCTAAATATATAGAAACTTAGATATAGGATTGGTCGGTTGGTTGGAAAAGATTGAAGGTGGTGTTTTTTTAAAAATGCAATTGCGTTAAACATGGTATTCTGCTACTTTGTTTCTTTCTCATATAATAGCATATTCTAGATAATATTCCAAACATACATTTTTGTTAACAGGAAGAATATGAAAGCACTTGGCTCGGGAAAGGGGTACTGCTGCTTCTGGGAAGGAGGAGAGAGGAGAAAATATGGAACGCACTGTCCATCTTGTGGGGATTGCTGTTGGCCGCCTTTTGAAGTGGGATGTGGACAGCCTACCCTTCTCCTCCCTCTCCAGGGTTCTGGATTAACTACTGTTAGGGAGACTATACACATTTTCAGTTTTCACTTTAATTCGTTATGTCCTATCATGAAATAGCAGATCTATAGTCTGTCCTATTGCTATAAACATCTAGTAATCAGAGGGCAGTTTGTTTTCCACTTCAGTTAATTAGGTAGTTTTAAGAATGAAAGGGTGTTTCTTCCTAATACCAACATTTGCAAGTTTGGCAGTAGGGATTTGGGGCTGAGCCAGTCTTAAATATTAAAAATAAAAGATTTTTCTTGCTTTTGCCTCTCTGTATTATTTTGTGTTGAATTTCAGGTTTAGGGTTCCCTACTGTGAGTGCAAGGTGGGATTGGGGCCAAGGAGTGTTGATGTCTCCCATGAATAGGGGAGCAGCTGCTAGACACCCATGTCCTGTGTCCTCTGCCTGGTTCCCAGTTCCTTAGGGGCCCTAGCTGCTATCCCAGGCCATTTGGAGGAGGGGAACTCAACGTGACCTTGAGGACAGCTGTGTGATTTCCTGGGACTGGTTACCTCCTTTAGGTCGCACAGGCTGCTAATGAGCGCCAGGTCATGCACAGGCTCAGTCCCTTGTTGATGGAGCAAAGGACAAGTTCTTTCTCATTTTGCCACAGACTTCTGCAGAGCCTGAGCCAGGTTTCCCATCTTAGGGTAGGGAAAAAGTCATTCATGTTTTACAAGGGAAATTTGAAGTTCAGTATTTGTAGGTAAGCAACTTGAAATCTTTCTCTGGAAAGCACTGTAGAAATATATTATCTCTAATGGCTCTGAATAAGAGTTGTGTAGGAACTGTCAGTGCTGATGGATATGTTTTCTTTCTGACCCCTCTTTTTAGAACCCACACAGCAGTAAAAATAGCTCCAAGATACAGTGCACCTGTAATCCATGTCCTGGACGCGTCCAAGAGTGTGGTGGTGGTAAGTGGGTGACCTCACATTTTATTCCAGATGTGTTGTAAAAGAGAGTAAGGGTGTAACTTAAGATCTATTCATCTTTATTCATTTCTACTAAATAAAGCTCAGAGAGCAGCCTCTACGGTGACTGCCTTGCTGGAAGGAGGTCCAGGTGACCATGTCCTGTACTTTCAAAGACAGTTACAGAACTGAGCAGCAGACAGGTAGATGACCGGGCACCAAGACACCTTCGACCTGGACACTAACCAGACAAAGATTTCACCCACTCACAAACATGAATAGATATTTACTTGACTGTCTAAAAGGAATGTTGGATTTTTAAATGACCTTTTTCCAGATAGAAAAACAAACTTGAAAGTGTCCTAGTTGACCTGACCCAAAGCCAGAAAAACATCTGCTAGATATTTAAAACCCAGAACAATCGTTTCTGTTTCTCAGTGAACATCATAAACAATTCACCCACGTATCTTTCCCTGCTTTTCTCCTTCAGTGAAGCCTAACATTCTATCTTGTTATAGATTTCATTGTTTTCACTGAATAATGGGATATTACAGCTGGGAGGCACCCAAGGGACAGTGTGGTCCAGTGGTTTCCAAACTGATTTCAACCACAGAATCTTTGTCTGTTAAGTGATGTCTTACCTGGAAATTCAATGTGGCAGAATTTCCAGATAAGATATCACTTAACTGACAAGGCAGAGAACAGTCGAGCTGCCCTTTCCATTCTTCCTCCTACCCCTCTTATTCATTGGAAGAGCACAGTTTGAGAACCACAGATCTAGTCCAACCTTTCTTCAGGCGAGGAAGGTTACTGAGGTGGCCTGGTGATCTGTGAGACTTCCAGTGACGTCACGCGACCTGGACTAGGGTGGCCACATTTCCTGAGCTGTCTTCCAAAGAAATTATTTCAGATCTGTGCATTTATTTATATGAAAGTTATATAATAATCGCTAACATTATTGAAAATGTGTAGTGTGCCAGGTACTGAGCTAAGTGTTTTACGTGGATTATTTTATTTTATCCTCAGGATAACCTCACGAAGTAGATATTTTTATTGTCCCCAGTGTAGAGATCAGGAAACAGAGGAATAAAGAGATTAGTAACTCTGCTGAGACCACACATCTGTCAAGTGGCAGGTGTGGGATTTGAATGCAGGTTATCTTACTCTATGTTAAATTAAACTTGTTTAACAATTCTCCTTTATTAAAAAGGATAAAATTAACTCAGGCTAGGATCATAAAATTGTAATTGTTTATTTGCCATCGATGTAGACAAATATGCAAATAAGCTGCATTTTTTACAACTCAACTTTAAAACAATTTTTGTTTCTTATTCTTGGATTGTGCTCCATAGGAGCTTATGTTAGGGCCATGGTTGAGTGCAGTGGGCCTCTTCTTAACACTTGGCATTATTTTCAAACATTGATGCATAGCCCTGAACAGCTTCCATTCAGAGGCAAGACTTGTGGACCCATTTAGGTGCATGGTGCTAAACTTTTCTCTACAGGTAGAGGAAAGAATCAGCCCCCTTGAGTCCATGTTTGGAGGACAAACTCCTTCACCATCTTTTTTTTTTTTTTTTTGAGATGAATGTTGCTCTGTTGCCCAGGCTGGAGTGCAATGGCGAGATCTTGGCTCACTGCAACCTCCGCCTCCCAGTTCAAGCAATCCTCCTGCCTCAGCCTCCCGAGTAGCTGGGATTACAGGTGTGTGCCACCATGCCCGGCTAATTTTTTCACCATGTAGGCCAGGCTGGCCTCAAACTCCTAACTTCAAGTGATCCATCCGCTTGGGCCTCCCAGAGTGCTGGGATTACAGGCATAAGCCACCGCGCCCAGCCCTCCTTCACCATCTTGAAGAGCTAGAGCAGTGGGGGACCTTGCTGAAAGCCAGGCAGAGAATGAGGAACAGGTATTGGTGTTCTTTACAGTTTAGTCCAGCCACGCAGCCAGCAGCTCCAGTTAGCTCCTCCACGTACAAAGAAACAACCATGTTCTGAAAGTACTCAAACATAAGTCAGGTGATAAATCATGTGAGTAACTGCTAGTGACACTTCAGGAGCCAGTGGTATAATTTGTTTGAGTTGGTTGTGGGCTCATTGGCTCAGGCTCTTTTGATCTAACTGAAATGAACATGGAACAGGATCACATTTTAGCAACAAGTCTTATGTATTTGTAAAATTCCACAAATACTTAATGGTTAGAGATTTAGATCCAAGGATTCTCCCTTCCTTTCTTTTCTTCTTTAATAGAAAATGAGGTGCCAATATTTTATTCTTTTTAAATTATAAAATATCTTTTCAATTTATTCCCTCTTACTGTGTGGCTGTTGCCATGAAATACAATTTTGGAAAATGAAGGAAAATATAAACTGTGATATGTCCCAGTGGTTGGCATGAAAACACATGATAGATTTGATTTTTTGGTGGAAGGATCACATAAGTTAGCCCACATATATTGACCATGAACTTGTTTC
Source organism: Ateles fusciceps (assembly GCA_036589455.1). Taxonomy (NCBI): domain Eukaryota; kingdom Metazoa; phylum Chordata; class Mammalia; order Primates; family Atelidae; genus Ateles; species Ateles fusciceps. Next base: position 7,164,157 of record JAZHEH010002229.1, read on the forward strand.
CATCAGGTAAGTCCGACTGGGCAGGAAGGGGCCTGCCACTGCGGCTCTGGGAACAGCGGGCTCCATGGGGCTGTGGAAGGTGCTAGAAAACTGCATTGATATGTTCTGTCTATGCAGTAGCACCAACATCAGGGGGTTTGTAGGACATCTGGTTTTGCTTTCTCAGAGTGTATGTATAATCTAGCAAAATGTAAGAAGGTTTTAAGACATTGGTTACATGTACTTCAGGGATTTCAGAGTAGTCATTCCCTTCTTGTTTCATTGGGCTGTGCTGGGTTTCCTAGACAAGGACTCCATTGAAGTGAGTTTAATGTAAGGCTGGGAAATACTCTGTGGTGTGAACACCATTTGGAAACCTCTTTTTGGCCTGCCACAATGGCCTTTTCTGACTGTATTCCTGAATGAGGTGATATTGTTTCATACTAACTCATAGATGATTGGATTGTTATTAGAGGTACTTAGAAAACCCATGTGGAGTTAATAGACTTTTAAAGCTGGTTTTAGCCGTCATTCAGTCTAACTTCCTTAAGTTCAGATGAAGATATTGAACTTTCTTACCTTTTTGTGTGTTAGATAATCCTGCCGCAGAGTGCAGGGATGGGGCAGTGCTATGTTTATTTTTTAACTGATGTGATCAATAGTTGCCATGTCTTCTTTCTATGTAATATCATTATGTGCTTTTGATGGTAGCTATTCTTCTATCAATATGATAATCATAGTAACGAATAATATTTAGCTGAACCTAGTTTTACAATTTAATGAGTAGACTCACGTTTTCTCAGATTATTGGTTTCCTTTCCAATTTTAGCAGAAACTTAGAATGGACTATAAAGATTAGCCTCATTCCCTCAGCAGACAGTGAGAATGCACCTCCAGACACTGAGCTAGGCATCAGGGGCATGAAGGTAGTTGATGTGTGATTGCAGCTCTCATAGGCCTTTCTAGTAAGGGAAGTAGATACATAAATTGATACTAAAACGCTGTGGAAAGTAGATGAACACAATATCTTTGAAACATTGAATTGGGGGTTACCTAACCCAGAGGGTTCCCCAAGACCACCTTCAGGTTCAAAGATTGCTAGAAGGACACAGAAAACCCAGAAACACTGTTATGCTCATGACCATGGTTTATTATTGTGAAAGGATATAGGTTAAAATCAGGGAAGGCCAAAGGCACAAAGGATGGAATGCAGGCGAGACCAGGTATAAGCTTTCAGGTGTCATCTCTCTATAGAGTAATCCGGATGGTGCTTAATTCTTCCACTAGTGACATGTGACAACATGTAAGGAGCCTTGCCAACCCAGAAGCTTACCTGAGCCTTCATGTCCTGGGTGTGGGGATTGGTCACATAGGCCCAGAATGCCCATGTGACTAGCCTTAATTGCTCAGTCTTCAGTCCCTGCAGAGGTCAAGCAGAAGTGTGAGCTAAGGCCCCCCCACCATAAATCAGACTGTTAGCATAAACCATCTAACGTGGCCCAGGGTGCCAGGTATACAGTGACTCTCTTATCAGGTAGGCTATCCCAAGGGTTTAGAGTTTGTCTTTCAGAAAACAGTCAAGGACTGGTCCTTTCTTTGGCTTGTGCAGTGATTGAACATCCCAGGCCCACTGAGTTTACCCTTTCCTGCACACCAGGCAGGAATTAGCACAGTTGGTTAAGGGAGAAGAGATGAAGTTAAGGAAGCCGCCTTTCTGAAGGAGGTGTCACCAGAGTTTACCGTTAGTGCACCAATTCTATCATCTTTTGCTGATCTATGGTTATCTTGCATTTTCAGTGTTCTCAACTGTTGGATGAAAATCTAAAGGATGAATACTTTGAGGAAATCATGGAAGAATATGAAGATATTAGACAGGACCATTATGAGTCTCTCAAGGTAAGTAGTAGAAACAGATCTTTGCTTGTTTTTAATGTGACTAGTTTTTATGATCCTAGTTTTTAATGTGACTTTTAAAAATGGTTTTGAGGAGAGTAAAAGGCTTGGGATCATTTTAGAGAATTTCTGTCTTCTAGTTTAAATCAGAGGTCTTCAGTGTCTAAGTTCCCAAATAACTTTTGGTTATATTAAAATGAATTTTATTTATTGAGCCAAACATTTATTGGGTACCCAGTAGGTGTTAGGGGCTGTGCTAGATCTGAGAGCTATGACAGTGAATAAAACATGAGTTTGTACTCAGCAGGAACACAGGCACTGAAACGATATACTGAAATGACTCCCACAGATCCCCATTCTTGAGGAGCTAATGGAAGAAAATGGAGACATGAGGCAGGACCAGTCCAAGCCTCTTCCCTGACTGCCCAGCACTGACTGTGCAGAATGATGTTTGAAGAACTGTCCCTCTCTTGATAAGCTTCAGGGAATCCATGGAGAACAAGCATAATTGTGCTTTAGAAGTCACTGAAATGTTTGTTTCTCGTTATCTGCCTTCTGGGCTCTGGTGGGAGCATTTTGGAAGTTGCTAGGCAAGTGAAATGAGATCAACAGCAAGAAAAAAACATGCTGTTTTGCTTCTGAGGTGCCAGCTAGGCCAAGGCGCAGTGGTTGGCTTTTTTCTCTCCTAAGGTGTGCCCACAGTGGACAGTGTCTTTAATTCTACCTTCTGGTCCTCAGGATGGGCCAGGGAAGGCCAGTTAACAGCTGGCCTCAGGTGTTCTAAAAGTGCAGGTAGGACACCTCCCTAGTACCTGAGGTTCAGGCCACAGAACCAGGCTTGCATTTACATATCAATAGTTAATGGATGCTTCTTGACTCTTTACTATCTGTTGTTCTGGTGCCAATGTGAAACCGACTGGACAGAAAGGAAGAGCTTTTTAGGATAAGGATTCTCATGAATAAAAGCATTTGCTTTCTTGCACAGCTTACATACTGGCCTTCCTGGACATGTTTTCACAGTAACTGTGGAAAAGCTAAAGTCTCTAATTTTTCTTTGTTTTTTAACAGGACAGGAGATACTTACCCTTAAGTCAAGCCAGAAAAAGTGGTTTCCGAATGGATTGGCTGTCTGAACCTCACCCAGGTCTGTTTGGCCATGGAGTAGAGAAAGACTGGATGTGGTAATTCTAGTGTGCTGAGGAAATATATGCATTTACTTGGCTATAAAATCAAATCAGCTAACAACTCTCAACTGTGTTTCATGATGATGGGCGACTGATGTCTGGAAAGAACGGGAGTAGATACCATTTATGGAGTAGGTGTTGTGTACCAGACACTGTCCTGGATGGACTCCCAGCAGCTCTCGGAGTCCTTCAGACAACTCCGTAATGGACGTGGGAATTATCCCCATTTTAATTTGAAGAAACTGAGTTTTGGGTAGAAACTTGAAAGGTTGCTAGGAATCTCTCTGGGATCTGTCTTCTAAAGCCACGCTCTTTCCTCTGTGCCGTGCTTCAGTGGGCCTCCGTCTCCTTGAAGGAAGTTCTGTGGAGACCTGCCTGGGTGGTACTGTCACCTGAGGTGGCCTGGGTCTCTGACAGGCCCAAGGGCAGATGTGAAATGTCTAAAATTGGAAGTGCCTTTGCATTCACACATCTTTAAAACACTGCAGCAAAGCAGGATCCTCTATTTCTTGCTTTCTCTCTTGTCCTCTCTCTGGATGTTTCTCTTTCTATTTCTTTTATTTGGTTTCTTCCTTTTTTAAATTTTTAAGTATCTTTCTTGCCTCACATAGGTATTCACAAAGGAATAAAATGTGTAAGATGTTTTGACAGGCACAGAGAGGTGTGAGACACAAATGCAAAACCAAGACAGAGTGAACAGGGGTTATATTAATTGAATCCATATTTCCAAGGTAATGTCTCAAATCAGCTTTCATTGCTCACGACATCTGTGTTCTACACATGCTTGGCAGAGTTGAGAGGATTAAATTGGAAATGTAGGTGTGCTTGGTTCTAATTTTCATCCCTGCTGAGTTCAGCGTGGTTTAGTGGAAAGAGTGCCATATTGGGAGCCGGGAGGCCGGGATTCTCATCCCAACGTGGCTCCTGGCTCTGACTCACGGAGTGACCTTGAGCAGCTTGCTTCCACGTTTGACAGTTTCTACCGCGTAAAAAAGGAGGTACTTTCTGGAAATGTTGTGAGGGTAAAGTAGTACATGAAAACCTTTGAAAAAATATAAATTCCTATAAAGTTCAAGCTATGATTATTTGCTCTGTATCTTTCCCTGTGAAATTGGAATAATAACACAAGGGCAAGTCTGTTTGGATCAAATCAAACATCCAAAACATATTTTGCTGGAAATAGGCCTCCAAAGGCCCACAGGACCTGGCAGCGGTTGGGACGGTTTTGAGTGGCCGCTTACCTCTGGCACGGGGCTATTGCAGGGCCTGTCCTGCTGCCCGAGGGCCATGGGGCCCTGAGGCCTGGCCCTCTGAAATATACCTGAGGACAGCTGTCCTAAGGTAGTTGCAGGAAGTCGATAGCGGGTAAAGGAGGGTCTTCATTTAAGGCCCTGACGGTAAAACCTCAAACATTTCTTTAACTCTGGGAGACATGCTTGGTCAAGAGAGAGTCCCTCAGTGGTTCTGCAGCAGTGTGTGCTCTCTGCCTTCCCAGGAGAGAGGACACTTGAATCAAGGGACTATCTGTAGATTCCGTTTAGTTTCTCTACTAAGGGAACTATAAAGACTTTTGTACCAACAAACCAACATAATAGGATATTTCCAAAGAGGGGATTGTCCCGTGTAGTAGAAGGATGATGAGGAAGAAATGGGAAAGGGCTACTGTGACCAAGTATGAAAAGGTGGAGGTTTCCAGGCAGAGTAAGAAGCTACTCATACTTTTCCTGTGCTCTCCTCTCTCATTTTTACTGCCAAATGAGAGAAAAATACTCTAGAAGCTTCTGTGTTCTCCCAGAGCCCCTGAGATTGGTAGAATAGGAAGTTCTCTGATGCCTGGTTACAAATCAGGAAGTAGAGAGACAGGAAGGCTCGGACATGGCAATGGGGCCAACACCTCAGACTCCAGCCTGACCCTGCCATGTCAGACCAGAGTCCTAGGTGCGGACCGCACTACGGGCTGGAGGGCAGTGGCAGTGCAGCTCTGCCTGCCCCAGGGAGTCCAGCAGCATCACTTGTCTCTGAAGTCTTCACCATTATTTAAATTATGATACATTTTAGACTCCCCAGGAGTATAAAGAACAATGTATTAAACATCCCTGCATACCCACTAGCCAGCTTACGATATAACCTACCACCTGATTTTTAAAAAACAAAGCAGAGTCAACAGAGGTTAGATTAATCGAATCCGTATTTCCAAGGTCATATGTCAAATCAGCTTTCATTGACCACATCTGTGTTGCACCGTGCTCAGAGTTGAGGATTATGTATTGAGGAATATGTATCAGAAGTCCCACGTGTGTCCCTTCCCCCCCCTGCAGAAATCACTGCAGTCCTGAATTTGGGACTTCATTTTCCTGTACTTTGGGCATGTGTATCAGTAGGCAATATAGATTATTGTTTCCGGTTTTGAAGCTTGAGATAAATAGCTTACTCTCTATGCCTTTCTGCCGTGTTCTTCATGGTCACCTTGTCTTCATTTGTGCAAGTGAGGATTAACCCATCTGTCTTTCCTTCTTGGGCGGGGGGGTAGGGATAGAAGGCTTGAGGGAACAGTTTCCAAGGGTGGTGTAGTTAGCTGCATGTGAAGAATAGTTTTATTTAAGACTCAGTGTGGAATTACTCTTTCTCCATGATAATTTAAAGTTCCCCTCTTTGTAAAACAACTCCTACGGGTGACAGGAGGGAGGCAGAGCACTGAGGAGCTGGCAGGGAGGCCTCCATCAGGCAGGGGTCCAGCATCAGCATTGACAACCATACTTCTTTCCTGTAGTGAAGCCCACCTTTATTGGGACCCAGGTCTTTGAAGACTATGACCTGCAGAAGCTGGTGGACTACATTGACTGGAAGCCTTTCTTTGATGTCTGGCAGCTCCGGGGCAAGTACCCGAATCGAGGCTTTCCCAAGATATTTAACGACAAAACAGTAGGTTAGTGCAGTAAGTCCTTCTTTTCTGCCTCTGATATTCAAGATGTAGGATTGTGACTTGGAAGACAGGAATTGGTGAGGAGCAGTGAATTTGGATTGTGCAGATAATAGCTGCTTTTATATTGCTCATTTGCCCAACTTTTTAATGGTTTTCAAACTGCTAGATTGGTCCTTATTATATCAACTAAATTTGGTATCTACTTTATTCTTTTAATAAATGTTTATTGACATCAGTTACATGTCGGGCACTAGGTATAAATGGAAGACGATATAATCCCTGCCATCTAGTACTGACTAGCTGGCACAGCCAATGGTAATGGGCCCTGCCTGGGCTCCTGTGGGCACAAGAAGAGAAGATAGAGCTCAGACTGAGAAGTCAGGGCAGGCTTCCTGGAAGAGGTGGTGTTTGAACTGTTTTTGAGGATTCAGTGGGAGTTGCTGTGGTGGGACTATAGATGTGATATGGTGTTGAAGAAAAGGACATTGCAGGTAGAGGAGACAGTGTGAGAAGGCACAGGCACATGTGCCTGTTTGGGGGAACTGCAGGGAGTCCATTTTGCTTGGAGCATTGGGGAGGGAATGGGGATTTGGGGTGATAAACCAGAGAGGTAGATGAGGTGATAAATTACTACCACCCACTTCTCACTTCTAGCCTCACCCCAAAACCCACCCACAGAGACACGGAATCCAAATCCAAAGCCATTCATAGGATCAGGTAGTAGTCAGATCAGAGCAACAAGGAGGGGCGGACCCACAGAAGCATGGGATTAGGGCTAGAGGAGCCTGAGGAACCAGCCTCTTGCCAAGTTTCCCGGAAGCGGGGGCTGGGTGTACGTGTTAGGCTGCTGAGACTCAGGAGCTGTCAGGTAGCCAGGAACGTGGTAGTGGGCAAGGGGCTTCTCACTGCGCTGCCCCTCAGTCATCACAGGTGAGCTGTCCAGGGGCTGTAGGACAGGCTGCTTACTGTGGACAGGGCAACCCAGTCTCACAGACCCAGAAACCAAGAGGGTATCCTGGGAGCCTGGCCCCCACCACAGGTCCCAGAGCAGGCCAGCCAGGTGCAGCACTGAAGCCAGTATGAGGATTTGGGCCACACTTCACTCCTTACCACTGACGTTCCTTGTGCACATACAATTCCACTGACTTCACAGTGACTCTGGGTGACCTGACCTGTGCCTTGTGTTCACCGTGCCTTGTATTCTGTGGTGTCCGAGCCTGGGTGCATATAGTAAGGATGTACTGAGCCTGAGTGTATCTGGTAAGGATGTAGGTGTCCTTGTTTAACTCTTCTCAGTACTGTTTAAGGCCCCAAATTTAAGAATTCCTTCAGATGTTATGGTCAAAATATCAGTCGTTACGAATTGTATTGTAGTTGGGATTTAAAGCACCCAGAACACAAGGCACCGGTCATGTCTCCCAGAGGTCACTGTGAAGTCAATGGAGTTGTACACGCACGAGGAACATCAGCGAGTGAGGAATCTGGCCTGCTTTTTCTCGTCCTTTCTGACAGAATGCTTTGGGGAGCCACAGCTTTGGCTCTCTGCCTTTGTCCAATGGAAAATTGAAGTGGCTTGAGCTGGGAGAAGCAGGCTGTGGGAGCTGCACTTAGCAGGAACCACAAAGCCCTGGCTGTGCCACTTGAAGCTAGGTCAGCGGCAAACAACAGAAAGCATTTGAGGAAAATAGAGAAGGGTGAGGAGGGAAGGTGACTGAGGAGGGGTAATGGTTTTTAAAAGAAGCATTGTTTGATGGGTATTTTTGGTGTCTTTAAGTGAATTCTTACTGTGTTTTTCTAATAGGTGAAGAGGCCAAAAAGGTCTACGATGATGCCCAAAATATGCTGCACACACTGATTAGTCAAAAGAAACTCCAAGCCAGGGGAGTGGTTGGGTTCTGGCCAGCACAGAGTGTCCAAGACGACATTCACCTGTACGCAGAGGGTGCCATGGCCCAGGCTGCAGAGCCCATAGCCACCTTCTATGGGTTAAGGCAACAGGTATGAAAGGGCTTGACAGCCAGCACACTGCTCTCATTTGTGAGTTTGAGTGCTAAGCCGAAGAGCTTCGCATAAATGAGAGTCTGCTCCACCTCCTCCCAAGTGATCACTCACTCACCCAAGCCAAGGCATCTGTGAGGATGGTGGAGAGAAGGCGCCCACGTGGGTGTCAGCGGCAGGGCCACTCTGCAGGAGTGAGGCATGTCATGTCACATGCCACGGATGGACGAGAACCACTGCTGCTGTCTCAGGTGGTCACATCTCCGTCTTCGCAGCTTCTGAAGGAAGAGAACACTCACTCATGCAAAAACGCTGGTTAACCTCTATGCACATTATTAAAATAGACTGTGGCTCCCCATGAAAGGGGAAGACAGGTGGAAACCAACATTTGCAGAATGTATTCCAGGTGCCAGGTGCGCAGTCAGGTGCTGGATGGGTCATCCTTTTAATTTCCACACAGCTGTGTCAGGCAGTTGAAGTTTCTATTTTACAGAGAAGATGAAGGCTGGTGGAGATTGTGCTGGGCCCCCCGCTATAGAGGGGGAGAGCCAGCTTGTGCACACCCCCAGTGGCTGTTCTTTCACTGTGCTGGCTGCTTTTCTGTGGAGTGGTGAGAACAGACTCTTCTCAGCAACTTCTTTCTCATTGCCCCGCCTTTGAAAAGGCAGATATCCTATGCATATCCCTTTAGGTGCTGTGAAAAGGGGTGTCTTAATCAAGAATTGGAACCAGAATTCACCAGAGTCATTAACAGATTTAATAATTTGCAGTAAATTATTCTTTCTGTATTACTACCATTTTCAGTCATTCAAAAATGATAGTGTTGGCTAGGTACAGTGGCTCACACCTGTAATCCCAGCACTTTGAGAAGCCGAGGTGGGAGGATTGCTTGAGCCCAGGAGTTTGAGACCAGCCTGGGCAAGATGGCAAGACCCTGCCTCTCCAAAAAAAAATTTAAAAATTTGCCGTACATTGGGGAGTGCATACCTGTATGCCTGTATTCCCAACTACTCGGGAAGATGAGGTGGGAGGATCACTTGAGCCCAGGAGTTCGAGGCTGCAGTAAGCCGTGATCATGCTACTGTACTCCAACCTGGGCAACAGAGCCAGACCCTGTCTCTGAAAAACAGGCAAATAAAAAGATAGTGGTGCTTTTTAATCCCAACCACAATATAATTCATAATGATCGATATTTGACCATAACAACATCTGAAGGGATTCTTAAATTTGGGGCCTTAACCAGTACCATGAAGAGTTAAAGCTACATCCTTACCATATGCACTCAGGCTCAGTAAATCCCCACTGTGTGCACCCAGGCTCAGTCACCACAGAATACAAGGCACTGGGGTTCTAATGTTAATTTCCAGCCCCTCTTCACTAGGGAATTTGTGGCTTTTCTTTTACAAACATAACTATTCAAAAACCTCTGCTCTGCTGTAGCCCAGTCTTTCATCTTTCAAGTCCTGTGTCCTCTGCAATCTCTTTTTGCTTCCAGTACTATTCATGTCCAGGCAGTCTGTGACATACTAGGGCATTTAATCGAATGAATTCTCAGAGTTCACCTTTTTAATAGCATCTGGAGAGGGGAGAAGGCACATACATTACCACCCAGGTGGTGATTTCTCAGGAGGGGCTTTCCTCCAGTGTACTCTGGAACATTCTGCAGCAGTACCTTATTACTCTGGGAGTCTGCTCTTCTGAGTAGGCTCTGATTGCTGTCTCTTCTGAGGTACCATGGGGCTCTGTGATCTGTCTCTCCTGTGGTGCAGGGAAGCTTTGGGTCCCCCTCTGGCTTTTGTTAGTAAAGAATAATTGATGGGCCGAGTATACCTGGAAAGCGGCTTCCCCACGCACAGCTGTCCCTGAGCTCTGTGACATTCCTGTGTGCTATTACCAAACACCTCCTCGCCTGCACTTAACGATTTCCTGCCCTGTGTCAGTGAGGCTGCGCTTACTTCCGTGGCTGGCAGCGAGCTGTGAAGTGTCTGGGTTGGCCACTCATTGATTAATTGATTGGTCCCAAGCAGTACCATATATGTAGGAGCATGGGTTTTGGTATCAGCCCCCTGGCCCTCCCACTGTCTGACCTCAAGCTTCCTATGTCCCTGATTTCTTGTCTGTAAAATGGAACTGGTGATATCACTTATGTCACAAGGTGGTTGAGAGGGTTAAATTAGTAATTCATATAAAGCACCAAGAACAGGCACAGAGTAACCACTGAATAAGTATTAGTTATAAGCTATTTACCTTCTCAGCAAATACTTACTGATTTTTAAAATATGTATAAGATCTTATTTGTTAGTTGCAGGGAAGAGTTGCTCATCAGCTGAGGCTGAAAAATTGGGGAGGATAGGCCCTGGGGCTATGGAGAGAATCCAGAAGCAAATCCTGCTGAATTCTTGGTTTGGTTCCCAGCCATCCCTTGGTGTCCTCAGCCAGCTCCTGTATGACCCTCCCCACCCCCCCCCACCACCGCCCCACCACCGCCCCACATGGCAGGCAGCACATGCCCTCGGCATTGCTGATCCCAACAGTTTGTTGTTTGAGCTGCTTCTGTTGATGCTATGGAGGCTTTTCCGTTTATTGGATTTAATTGAAAATACTTGAGGACAAACTTTTTTTTTTTTTTTTTAGAAAAGCATGTGATTTCAGCACAGTGCTCGAAGGCATTCATTAAATGTTTGGGCAGTGTGTGAATGAGTGAGTGAACTGGTGTCTTGACTATTTATGTTATGTTATGTCATGTATGTTTTTTTAAAAAATCTCATTTATCTAACAAATACTTATTGAATACTCACTATGTGTCAGACACAATTCCAAGTGCTGGGGATGTAACAGTGGACAGTACAGGCTGCCATCTGGGTGTTGTGAAGCTTATTTTCATTTGAAGATGCCGATTGCTCTCCACGGTCTGCTGGTGCCGCGTTCTTGCTAACGGCGCCTACGCACACTGCTTGGTTTTAAGGCCGAGAAGGACTCTGCCAGCACAGAGCCATACTACTGCCTCTCGGACTTCGTCGCTCCTCTGCATTCGGGCGTCCGTGACTACCTGGGCCTGTTTGCCGTTGCCTGCTTTGGGGTGGAAGAACTGAGCAAGGCCTATGAGGATGACAGTGACGACTACAGCAGCATCATGGTCAAGGCGCTGGGGGACCGGCTGGCAGAGGTAAGGCAGAGGCATCGCGCCAAGGGGCTGAGGACAGAGGCCGGGCAGTAGGGAACCTGGGGTGGGTGCCTGAGCACTGATCAGCCCTTAGAGCCAGGGTCTTTTTTTTTTCTTTTGGATGCTGCTGGCTTTAACATTACACATATTTTAATATTATATATCTCCACATTGCCTGTGGTATCTTTGGGGCAGAGAGAAACCTTCGGTGGTGCCATAGTTGGCTTTTGCTCTTAGAGCCTTTACCTCTGCCTTATCTCTGTTGTCTCTCTTTGGTTCTTATGATATGACACTTTTCCTCAGGACCCTAAAAAATTAAAAACAAATTTTTATTTCAGAGCCCTTGATTGTAATGCTGGTGTCATCTATAGATTCTTCATCTTCCTGTGCATGGAATGGGGTGGCCTTGGCCCTGGGAGAGCCTCCCCTTTTCCTGCAGTGAGCAGTGGAAGAGCTTGCAGCTAGATGGTCCCAGCTGCTCTTCTGGCCAGTGTAGCTTTGGATTAACCTTTAGGGAAATTGTTAAGTTTTAAAGTCTAAAATCCTCAGGTCATTAAGCATGATGCTTCAGAACTCAGGTTGAGGCCAAAATGAGCTGCAGAGCAGCTAATCAAAGTACAAACCAGTGGAGAATCCAGCCTGTTCCCTCTTGCCAAATCTTTCCTGGCTGTGGTCCAGATGAGGGAGACTATCCTCACATGGCTGTGATTCAGGGGGTGGAGGCTGCACTGATGCCATGAGCCCCCACCTCTGCCTAAGTACACCTGGTGTTCTGGGTCCGAAGGCCTTTGCAGAAGAGCTGCATGAAAGAGTGCGCCGAGAACTGTGGGCCTACTGTGGCAGCGAGCAGCTGGACGTCGCAGACCTGCGCAGGCTGCGGTATGAGGGCATCCGCCCGGCTCCCGGCTACCCCAGCCAGCCTGACCACACCGAGAAGCTCACCATGTGGAGACTCGCGGACATTGAGCAGTCTACAGGTATGAGCCAGGAAGCCGCGGGTTCCTGTCTTCCTCCTTCAGTGGATAGACTCTCATCAACATAATGGCACATATGGTTAAACGTGTTTTTAAAGTGGAAGGGCTTCTAATCACATTGTCCCCTATCCTGTACTTTTTCACTTGTACCTATTTATTCTGGCCTTTTACTTCAGCATTACTGATTAGTATTCTTACATCATCATTTTTAGATTTATCCATTTAAATAATTTCCTCTTGGCCTACACCAGATGGGAGTTTAGCTTGCTTATACCATCCCGTGCCTCTCGTGCCCCAGTTTCCTGTCACAGGCATGCTAATGTCTTTAATCCCTCTCTTAGTGACCGACCTTTGTCCCTTAGTAACCTCACGTGCCTCACCCTCTTGTCCCCTTGCTCGTGGATGGTGTCCCTGGGGTGCTGGTCTTGCAGAGCGCCCAGCCTTCCCTTCAGCTGTCTTTTCTCTTTTACACTGTTATTAACATGTGTGCTCTTCTGTAATCTTAATTCTCTATTATGTTTTCCTGTGGATTCTAATAGCTGAACATGAGAAGCTGGCATGTGCCCTTCTGAGACAGAGGCTCAGACACCCGGCCTCAGTGTCCTGTGCCCAGAGCTGAACTGCTCATGGTTCTATGGCTGCACGCTGTCACATCAATATGCTGGTTCTGGTCATTACTTCAGAGTTTGTGTAGTTGAGATGGCCCAGTCTAAGCTCACAGTTTTTAGTGGAATTAATAAAAAGCATGCCATCAAAGCTGATAAAGACACCTAGATTTAAGTGAGAAACCATGAGCTGTGTTGAATCTGCTTCAGCAGGAACAACACTAACTCTAGAAGTCATGAGATCTGGATTCAGGTCCTGTTTCTGCCATAAGCTGGCTGAGCGACCTCTGGCAGAGCACTCACCCTTCATGCTGCTCTGTTTCCTTGTCCATAAAACGAGTAGCTTTGAATAGATACCCTTGAGGGTCCCTTTGAATTCTCAGATCCCAAGGAAAACTGTGTCTTCTTTTTCACAATGCTGTGGGCTCATTCTTCACTGGAGCTCTCAGTCGTCCCTAGTATTAGTGGCCCCACAGAGCCTGTGGAGAGCTGTTTGGTTGGTGTTCTCATCTCAGGGTTAGAGCTCCTGTCTGGCAAGGTCTAGGCTTAGGAGCAAATCAGGGGTGCCTACAATTGATCTCAGATGGCTGGAGGTAGGATTGTGGAGTCCTTCCCAGGCCTGCCCACCCTGGGTTACAATGCCCAGCCTTAGAGGAGATCTGCATGTCCTGAATTTGTTTATTCACCTGGCAGGAATTTGCGAGACTTATCTGATCGCAGTTTTCATGCTGTGTCATGTGTCTACCTAGAAGGCATGAGTTCACTTTGGTTCACTTATTCCACAAGAGTTCATTGAGTGCCTGCCAGCTACAGGCTCTCTGCTAGGCACTGAGTGAGTAAGCATTTTCCCATGTTGCTCTCTCCAGGCATTAGGTTAACAGAATCATTAGCAATGGCACCTGCTGCAGCAGTCTCAGGCCTCTACTTCTCCAATTTGAAGTCCAAATATTTTGCTGTGGGGAAAATATCCAAGGATCAGGTAAGCTAGCTGTTTCATTTTATGTGGCTTCCCTAGATACCTGCCTTACTTGAAATGAAATTCTAGAACCTCTTTCATTTTAAATATGAATGAGAATAAAGTAGGGGGAAAGGATGAAGAAATTTTCTCCAGTTAATGTCTTAATTTGATTTCAACAGAATACCTCTATTCTAGCCCTCACTTCTACATGCAAACAGCACACACACACACACACACACACACACACACACAGCTTCTAAGCATCAGATGTTTACTACATGTTGTTTTTCTGCCTAGAGAATAAGGCAAGTTGGTAGACAGATAAATATCTATCTCCATTTAACTCAGTAGATTGCTATTAAGACAAGAAATGGAAGGTACTTAATGTTTCTTGGCAAATGTTGCAGAAGCTTCTATTCCAAAGTCTTATCACGTTGGTTTAATAAAATGCTTCTCATCTTTTGCAGGTTGAGGATTATGCTTTGAGGAAGAACATGCCTGTGGCTGAGATTGAGAAATGGCTTGGACCCATTTTGGGATATGATACAGACTAACTTTTTTCTTTCTTTCTTTCTTTCTTTTTTTTTTTTTGCCTTTTTTATTCTCGATGATTCTCAAGGAAATACAACCTAAAGTGCCTTAAAAATAACAACAGAAAGCCTGTGTGCATCTGGCTGACACTGCCCTGCTTCTGGTTTTTAGACTATTTGGTGGAACCTTGTAGAGGAGCAGGGTCTTCCTCCAGTGGCTGGAGAACAGGTGCTGTTTTTAGGGACCTTGCATGAAGAGCAGTGACCAGGGTTCCTATAGTCTCCCTGGGCCCTCTGAGATGGTGATGGACTGAAGACAGAGGTCTTTGCATTTCAAAGCAAGTCAAGTTGCTTTTTTCTGTTTTTACAGTGGAATCTAGGAGGCCACTTAGTCCTCTTTTTTCTTCTTGGAAGAAAAGCCTGAAACTCAGTTGAATAGGGAAGTGTGATCCTGTGGCAAGATGATACTGTGAGAAATGGGGCATTTCAATCTAAGCAGTTACAACAGTGGATTATGACGGGGGAAGGAAGCGTAGCTCTGCTCTCTCTTCAGAAGACCTCATTTTCTAAAGGCTGGATTAAATGGCTGCAGACTCCCTTTGGCAAAAGCCATGCTCTCGCCGCTTGCTTGTAAGAAACACTCAAGCCGTTTGCCCCAGTGTGGTCAAGAGTCATGTTCTCTGGGCATTTTTGTCCTCCCATAATTTCACATTTTGGTGCCCCTGAGGAAACAAAAAGGAAATGGGGGAGAGAAAGTTACTGTTAAGGGTGGTTAACATCTTTTAATTGTTTTCAGGATTGAGCAGGTTCTCAGCTGGGCTCTGATATCCTGTGCAGAGTTGGACAGGTGGGCAGCATAATGTCACTCATTTCTCACCATCTTACTCCCCTCCAGTGCTCAATATATTCAGTAATGAGGACGCTGCCACCACTCAAGCAGCAAGCCTCAGACTCACCCACGTCATCTTTGTCTTGGATGGCTGCAGTTATCTCAGAAATGTGCATGCGATTATACACTCATCCTACTTCAGTTAAGATGGTGGTGGAAATATTCAGGAGAAGGTAGCCTTGAGTCCTGATTTGAAATTTGAAGGATGAAGACCAAGAAGCAAGGGAGGAACAAATGAAGAACTGTCTTTGCTCATGAATAGGAATAGTAAAGATTATAAAGGTATCAGATCTCCCCAAATGGATCTGTAGATTTAATACCATTTTCAGTGGAAATTTCAACCGAGATTTTATTGAATGAAACAAGCAGGTGTTTAAATTTATGTGGAATAGCAAAGGACTTGAAATTACCAAATGCTTCTAAATATAAAGGAGGCATTGAGGAGACACACCCTATATGATACAATTATTTTTGTTTTTTTTGAGATGGAGCTTTACTCTTGTCACCCAGGCTGGAGTGCAGTGGCGCAGTCTCGGCTCAATGCAGCCTCTGCCTCCCGGGTTCAGGCAGTCTCCTGCCTCAGCCTCCTGAGTAGCTGGGATTACAGGTGCATGCCACCACGCCTGGTTAATGTGGTGCAGACGTAGGCATTACGAGCAGGGAAATGAAATAAGGGCCTAGAAACTTTCCCATGCATATGTTGACCTTTGTGAAATGATCTGGTGGCAGGGAGGTCAGTGGGGGACAGGAGGACCACTCCCTAAGTAGTCCCACAACAATGGCTATTCATGTGGGAGAAAAAGAAATTGAATTCCTCAGTACAGAAAGCAGAAGTTGTCACTGTTTGGATAAAAAAGGCTTAGTGCAGGAAAGAATCTCTTGAGACATAAAGTAGTAATCATAAATGATAAGATGGTTAAGTCAACTCTGTTAAAACTAAAGGCTTATATTAAGCAAACACTAAGTAACAAAATGAGCCACAACTTGAGAAGACATTTATAATATGAATAACTGACAAAGGATTCATAATCACAAATATAGAGAATTCCTATTTAAAAAAACTCAATAGAAAAACAGAGAAGACTTGAAAAGGCATTTCACACAAGAGGAAATATGGAGGGCTTTTAAATAAATAGATGTTCTGTAGCATTGCTGACCAGGGAAATATGAATTCAGACCACAATGAGATTCCATTTTATATCCATAAGATTTGCAAAAGTTGGGTCTGAGTACCAGTTGTTAGATCTATAGGGACTTGTGGATGCGTGAACAGGCACCACTGCTTTAAAAAAATGGTTATACGTCACAGACTTGAACATTTGCAGACCTTAAGATCTTGCTTCCAACTCCCACCTGTATGTCCAACAAACTCTTGCATGTGGCCACTAGGAGGAATGTGTAAGAATGTTCACAGTAACGTATTTGTAATAGTCAATAACTGGAAAAGGTGAAATGTGTGTCTGTCTACAGGAGGAAAGGTGAATAATTAGATATGTGTATTCACCCTACCGGATAGTACTCAGTAGTGAAAATGAGTGAGCTACAGCTATACCTCACAATAAGAATGAATCTCAGAAAATATGAAGGAAAAGAAGCTCAAATCCAAGCAAAACTGAGCTCAAAACCAAGCAAAACCAAAGAATGTATAGTCTGAGCATGCGTGTATCATAAAACTGTATCGTAACAACAGAAGAAGGTAACAGTGATAAACCAAAATTTAGCATAATTACCACGGAAGGAGAAAGTGGAAGGGACAAGAACGCATGGGTAGATGCCAAGTTATCCTGCTGCTCTGGTTCCTGGCTGGCAGGCTCCCGAGTGTTTACTGTATACTAGTAATATACTATGCTTTATAGCTAATATATAACAGTTTTACACATATTAAATATGTTCTACTTAATATTGTATTAAATATATTATTAAAAAATAAAGGCAGAGTGGAATTATCATCTAAAATCTGGTATGGTGATTATGTCAGTAGTGTTTGTATATGTCAAATACAGTTTTTAAGGAAAGGAAGAACATCTTAGAGTAAATAGCAGCTAGAAAGGACAGGGGCAGGAGGGTGGTGCCTCTGTGCCGCTGCCAGCAGTTGCCCAGATACCAGGCTTTGAGGAATGAGTGGGTGACTAAGACAGGCCAGGGGATGGGAGAGAGGATGAGTTTTGGAAAGATCCAATGTGACCAGACTGAATATGGGCAGTTGGATACTAGACTTTGGAATGTGAAAAGAATGTCTGGAGTTAGAATTGAGAGACTTCAATGTGGAGATGGAGGTCAGCCTACAGTGCAGTGCAATCACCTATGAAGAGAAGAGAATCTGGAGGAGGAGAAGGAGCGGGGGAGCCAGCAAAGGAGCAGCTGTGGGTTGTAGGAAGCCAGGAGGGAGAGTGAAGTGCCAGGGAAAGCAAGGAAGAGAGTTTGAAGGCATGTCAGCAGAATCCAATGCTGCAAAGAGGTCTGGGAATGGGATTGCTGAGGACCCTTCCCACAGTGAGCCCCTCAGGAGCAGCTTCAGGGATCGTGGGGCCTGTTGGCATACTCAGCCGACTGCCAGGTTGAAGACTGAATGGGAGGTATGGAAGATTTGTTGGCTTGTTTAAAGAAGATTGGAGGGGAAAGGTAGGATTGAGAGTGTTTCAGGCAGAAAAAGGATTATATGCTGAGGACAAAACACAAGTACAGAGCGTTGCAGATAGTGCAAAAATCTTTTAAAAAATTATTTTAACCCAGCTTCCAGGGAGACTGCATTTCTTCTGCCAGTCAGTAATACCATCAACCTGGGAGTTGGCCCTGACCCTTCCAGTCTTAGCTACTGCTGCTGTAACAAAATACTACAAACTGGGTGGCTTATAAAGGACAGACATTTCCTTCTTACAGTTCAGGAGGCTAGAAGTCCGAGATCACGGTGCCATCATGGCTGGGGTCTGGGGGAGGGTCCTCTTCTGGGATGCAGTGGCCAACTTCTCATGTTCTCATCGTGGAGGGTAAGCTTGCTCTCTGGCCTCTTATAAGGGCACGAATCCCATTCATGAGGACTCCACCTTCATGGCCTAATTACCTCCCAAAGATGCCCTCCAAATAGCATCTTCCTGGGAATTCCATTTCAACATGAATTGTGGGGGATACATTCAGATCATAACACCTCTCTTTTTCTCAACCTTCACATCCAGTTGGCTCCCAAGCCCTGGTGGTTGTACACACTAGATAGATGTTAAGTGTATCTCTACGCCTTCCCTGGTTTAGGTTCTCATCGTTCCTCCTCTGGATTCGTCTGCAACACAGGCTGCCCGGTTGGTTCTGTACCTCCTAGAGCTGTAGAGGGGGGCTCTCTGATTCTTTACACCCCTGCTTCAATCCTCTGCTGCCTGAATTACCATCTCCTCATCACCTAGGGTATATCTCAGCTCCTTAGAGGCATGGAAAGCCTTCCATGTCTGACCCTGCCTCATGCCTCAGAACCCTAGACCGCTGCTGTACCCTGAGGAGGTTATCTGCTCATTGGCTCCTCTGTCAGGAGTTACCCCACCCCAATTCCACCCAATTCGGGAAAGCTTTCCAACCCCTTCCCTCCACCACCTCAAAGCTAAGTGAAGTGACCCTTCTTGCCTCCATAGCACCACCATGCACATTTCATACAGCCCTTGCCGAAACATCATCTAATTTCCTGTTAGACTTAATGTTCCCTAAGGGCAGGTTTGAACCTTATTCATCTTTCTATATGTGGTGTCTAGAATAGTGCTTGCTTTATGATAGGTGCTCAGTAAAGGTTGTCTTGAATGAGTTGAGCAGATCCTCTAGGGATAGGAGTTGGAGAGCAGACTGCAAAGCCTCATAAGGGCAGGGCTATGCCTCTCTCTTCCTGAACTCAGAATCTCCAGAGCCTAGCTCAGTGCCTGCCATGAAATTGTTCACTCCATCAAGCGTTGTTAAATGAGTTGGGGGGCAGGGGGACCATGATGGTTTTCTTTCTCTTAGAAAGAAACCAGAGACTCAAAGCCCTAGCATCCTTTCTACAGCCACCTACAGGATTTCATATTAGAAGTGGCCCAAGTGATATTTTCTTTATTGTCCTATGAAGACAGCATATTGGCAGCCCAGAAAAACAAAAAAAACCCCTCAATTCATGGCTTACTTACTTGCTACAAATGAGCTTGTGTTTCTTTCTATATAAGGAAATATATGCTGGTATATGCATTAAAACATCAAGAAGAGGCCGGATGTGATTGCTCACACGTGTAATCCCAGCACTTTGGGAGGCCGAGGAAGGTGAATCACGAGATCAAGAGATCAAGACCATCCTGGCCAACATGGTGAAACCTCATCTACTAAAAGTAAAAAAAGTAGCTGGGTGTGGTGGTGCGTGCCTGTAGTCCCAGGTACTTGGGAGGCTGATGCAGGAGAATCACTTGAACCCGGGAGGCGGAGGTTGCAGTGAGCCAAGATTGTGCCACTGCACTCCAGCCTGGGCAACAGAACAAGACTGTCTCAAAAAACAAAAAAACCCCAAAACGTCCAGAAGAGCTGGGCACAATGTCACATGCCTGTAAACTTAGCCACTCAGGAGGCTGAAGTGGGAGGATTGCTTGAGACCAGGAATTTCAGGCTCCAGGGAGCTATGATTGCACCACTGTACTCTAGCCTGTGCTGAGACGTCATCTCTTAACAAATAAAAATAAAAAGTATAAGAGGATACACAAATTCTTAAGTGTTTACCTCTAGTCAATGGGATTATGGGATCAGAGGTGAGGGAACTCGTGGTTTGGCTATTTCTCATTCTTTCTGCACTGTTTCAAATTTTTACAAGTGCATATGATTGTACTTTTAAAAAGATTAGCTTGGCAACAAATCTCGCCTGAAGTGGGTGCTATTTTGAATAGTCTGAGTGAACAGTAAGAATTTAAATGAAGTAACCCCTAAACTCAGCCAGTCCCTTTTTTTTTTTATCACTTGGAATATCGAATTCCATTTACACTCCATTCTTCAAATGTAATTTTAGAAGATGTCTTTTGGCTCATCCCTTGGTTTTAAGTATTATTATACCCTTTGGAGACTCACAAAACAAGCAGTCCCTAAATTCTTGCCTACGAAAGTATCTTAGATTAAATGGTTTTTGAGAACCTTGAGAGTATATATGCTATGAAATAGAAGAAACAAGAACTAGACAGTCATAAACGCTGTTGATCACAGACAATCTCTGCCATCCGTAAGGTAAGTATAATATATATGGCAACGTGTTGAGTGTGAACCTGCGGGCAGGTAAGGAAGGAACTGTGAACTCTTACAATCTTGTTTCTTCATTTCCCAGAGAGAAATTCAGCAAAGAGAAAAGGACATTTCCTTCCAGATTATCTGAAAGAATTTAAATGCTTACCTTTAATCATGTGACATTGTTTATCTTATTAATAGAAAAGAAGAGGTGTTTATTTTGTGCATATTTTCAATAAAATATATAAAATCCAGTTGGTATATAGTGCTAAATATCATTAATTGAAAATATTTTAACCTGATGGGATAGATTGTTGTTGACTTCTTAAAATACTGTTGAGATGAGCTTGTCAAGAAAATTTGAAGGATTCCAGGGGAAACATCATAGTGTTAAAATGCTTGGTTATTTTTAAGATAATGCAACTCTCTTCAGAAAAGGTAGCAATTAGCTCCAAGAGATATTTCAATGGCTGATATAAAATTTTCCTTCCAATCACCATCAGCTTTTTCATTACATTGCTATGGGAAAGTACTAACATCCAGTTTAAAACCTTTGGGAATGCCGAAGTACAGCAAACTGAGGTGACAGCTTGGTCCTCAGTAGAGCCAGGCCTGCTTCCTGGTCTGTGGGATTCCATTTCTCTCCGCTGGGCCTTCAAATTAAATCTTGAGGCCAGGTGCGGTGGCTCATGCCTGTAATCCCAGCACTTTGGGAGGCTGAGGCAGGTGGATCACCTGAGCTCGGGAGTTTGAGACCAACCTGACCAACATGGAGAAACCCCATCTCTACTAAAAATACAAAATTAGCCAGGTGTGGTGGTGCAAGCCTGTAATCCCAGCTACTCGGGAGGCTGAGGCAGGAGAATCGCTTGAACCCGGGAGGGGGGAGGTTTTCGTGAGCCAAGATTGTACCATTGTACTCCAGCATGGGCAACAAGAGAAAAACTCTATTTCAGTAAATAAATATTGAATAAAGTTTAGGGATCAGATAACAATCAGTGGATATATTACCCCCCAACCAAAATAAAAACAAATTGGTGAGTTACAGATACAAGGAAATGGACACATCCATTAATGTTTTTTAGTCCTGTTTGGCATAGAGATGAGTTTGAGTACAGTTCTCTTTTGCAGTTAGCAACATTGTCAATCAACTGAAAATAATTTAGAAACCTAGTCAGGCTTCACACTCCAATTGTGCGTTATTACCCAACAGATCAAAGTCAAGAGAAAGACTCTGTGAAAGTTCTCCATTTGTTAAAATTGACCATTAACTGGGAAAAACAGAGAAACAAACCTTTTCCTAAAAGTTAGAGACAGGGAGGCATGGTACCCATTCTATTTGCTAAGGCACTCAAGGAGAAGGATCATCATATGCAATGGGCAATGTCAGAACCAAAAATCTAGCAATTTTGCCAGGCACATAGTAGAAACTTAAATATTTGTTGAATGGGCAAAGTCATATTAGAGGACTGGATGCCAAGAAGCCAGCTCGTGCCCTCCAGAGATTTTCCAGGCAAGTTCAGAGATGTGCTGCCCCCGTCTAATTGAAGGAAGCAAACAACTGCACAGAAGCAAATCTGCTCCATCCATCGCTGGCCTTTGAAAACTTACAATTCAGTGATGGCTGATATTCATAATGATGACTCATAAGTGTTGCAATAGTCCTTCAGTACCTTCTGAATCATCAAAGACTCATTAAAATTCAGTATCACTTCAGTACTAAGTACATTTTACCATTTGAATTACTGTATTTGAAAATTGACCACCCAGGTATGATGAATGTGACCCCTGTCCTTTAACTGGAATATAGATTAAGCAAAATGCTTCCCCTCCCCCACTATGCCAGATAGCAGAGCATCTGCTGCTGCTATAACCCTGTGGCAAAGGAGCCAAGCCTGACATTGTTTAAGCTAGAGAGAGGGGTGCTGAAGTGAAGAAGACGGTTTATCAGAGTGAATGGAAAGATGCTACAGAACAAGGGAGTGTGTCCTGACAAGGATGTCAGCTCAAGCCCTGGAAGCTGAAGGGGCTGCTGTGTGGCAGAGTTGAGTCATTTAATGCCACTGGCATTGAGGGGGAAGGAAAAGGCTAATTTTGGATGGTTTGTATCAGATTAGCAAGAGCATCTGACTTAAGAAAACAGAGTAATTACTGGGTTTTGTCAAGTGAAAAGTGAGGTTTGGTTTTGGATGCCACCTTTACAGTTTTACTTGAAAAGTGAGTAGGGTGGAAGAGAACGGGGAATTTGAGATCTCTGGAAGGTGGGGAAGAGAGAATGAATTTTCTAAAGCCTTTGTAATATAAGTAGCAAACATTTGTGGGCATATTGTCCGGGATGAGAGAGAGGAAAGGAAAGAGTAATGGTGACATGACTGCCCCAAAAATGGGGGAGAGATGGAAAGGACTTTACCCAACCATTTTCCTACCAACATTAAAGGGATAAAACATGCCTTCTGTAGGGAAAAGGATGTCCCATTCCAGAGGGATGAATGTGCTTTTTTTCTAGATGGAGTCTTGCTTTGTCGCCCAGGCTGGAGTACAGTGGTGCAGTCTTGGCTCATGCAAACTTGGCCGCCTCGGTTCAAGTGATTCTCCTGCCTCAGTCTCCTGAGCAGCTGTGATTACAGGCACCCACCACCACGCCTGGCTAATTTTTGTGTTTTTAGTAGAGACTGGGTTTCACCATGTTGGTCAGGCTGGTCTCAAACTCCTGACCTCAAGTGATCCACCTGCCTCAGCCTCCCAAAGTGCTGGGATTACAGGCATGAACCACTGCGCCAGGCCAACTTCTATTATTTGGTAGAGTTGATTGGTTTCTGGTTGTCAAGGCTGTGCTAAGATTTGCAGTGATAGAGGAATAAACATTTACGTCTGCCTTTTAAGCTTCTCTTCCAATGAGCTCAAACCGTGGTTATGATGTTAGAGAGAGGAAACACTGGCTGGACAAATTGCCTCTGCTTTTGCCTTAGCTAAGAATACCAAGAGGTGAAATATTTGCTGTAATATGGCATTTGTGCATTCATTTGTATTATTTGTTCATTCATCAAATACATATTGGGCTAGATCCTGTGTCAGGGCTGGACATACAGTGTTAAGAAAGTAAAATCCCCTGCCCTCATGGAGAGTAACATTCTTTGCAGAGTTTGTAGGGAATAGACTCCCTCCAGCACCTTGTGTTGCTCAGGTCTTAAAGTCATCTTCTGCTCTGGATTTAAAAGCAAAAGAGGTATCTCCTGGTCTCACATGTAATATTTGGAGGAACATTATACACTGCCCATGTCTATTTCATGCCTCTTTCCCAAGATTTTACTGCTGCTTCTACGTGCAGCTAACAGTAGGTAGAAAACTTAGAAAACTTTGACCTTTTCTTCACTTTGCCCCCTTAGGACCTCCAGTTTTAGACTTCATCAAGCAAGCCTGGTTTCATTTCTTCTTTCTTATCCTGATAAACCAGTATGCTGTGTACCACTGTTGGGAACACCAGTACAAAGTCCTGGAACAGAACTCTTTCTGAATGTTAATCTCTGTGTTGCTGTGCCAGAATCAGGTAAGAAGGGCGCTTGTGTACTCACAAATGCCCACCATTCTGTTGTTAGAAGGAAAGTCTGTGATCAGCTGTGAGCATAAACACAGCTAACTGGATTCCGGGTTGCTTCATGAATGCAGATCCCAGAACAGCTGTCAAGCTTTCCCCTTCCTTATCTCATCACGACCTTTTGGGAACAAAAGTGCCCAGACATCTCCCCCTGGAGATTAACAAGCCGCACTTCAGAGGAGCATTTACTGATAAACATCTGCCTTCCAAAGAGAAGCCATTTATTTAACAAGCTGCTCTTTGGAAATTTATAGATGCAGCTTGCCTTCTTGCCATTGCTCTAAACCAATATTCCCTTCTTTGTCCTTCTCTATTTTTCTTTCCTAAAAATTTGCTTTTTGGGCATTGGTATAATTTCCAAGGAGTCAGTGTTCACACTAACATCATTATTTTTTAAAAGCTCCAGCTCACTTTAAAATTACTTTTTTGTTCACTCATAAAGGATATTTATGAGTAAAATCTATAAAGAACCCAGTTTGCCATGTTAAACTGCCAGGCTGTGCCCTCAAATGCCTAGAAAAGAGAAATTCATTTCGCCACCAAATCTCCACCAGACTTTACCCTTATCACCCTTTGGTTTTGTGTATGTTGACCTGCGCCTGGTCACTCGTGTGTGTTTGAGGGTATAGATCATTTTGTAACTTTGCTTACATTATACAGTATATGTATTATCCCCCAAATTAAATTGTGGGATATTTAAAAGGGCAAGAACTGTCTCTTCCACTTTCTTTGTATGTTTTAGAAGCTCTAAGGAGTTTGAAGAGAGCAGATGCGATGTGTGTTAACTAATAGTCTGACCTGAAGTGCGCAGTTTTGTGAGGAGACTCCGAGGTCAGACCTACCTTTGATCTTTTCAGAAGACCTGTATGTGATTAGCTGTAGTGCATAAATAGGGTTCTGTGTTGTTTCATAAATGCATACCCTCTCATGCCTTCAAAAATTACTCACTAGGTGATCATGGGCAAGTTGTATGGCCTCTCTACGAGGCAGCTTCCTCATCTGTAAATGACCATAATGCTAGCTAACACTCACCTCATAGGACAGTGCAAGAACTCAATGCCTTAATCCACAGAAGACACTCAGCACAGAACTTGGCTTAAAAAAAAAAATCTACATTAACTGAAGAACAATAACGAAGACCCTTGGGAGATGTTTAATTTTTTCAATTCTTCAAAGCCATGCTTTATAGAAAAAGTGAATGCAGCACCTCATCAGAATACCTCATTTGATAGACAATGTGTGTGAATCTCATGATGAATGCCAGTAGCACAAGAGAAGTGTAGGGACGGGGAGACCTGACTGTGGTGAGACTGGAAGTTTTCCAGATTTCCAGTCTCCACTTATATGTATTCCACTTATATGAGGTACGTAGTCAAATTCACAGAGATGGAAGGCAGAATGGGCTGTAAATGTTGCAGCTATGGACAACATTGCTCTTACAGAATTGACACCTTACAAACAGATTACTCTGCTCATTAGGATAATTATACCAGACATGCTGGATAGTTCAGTGGAACCCATCCCATACCTGGAAAAGTACCCCAAATACACTAAATTATACTTGCATGAATGTCTTAGTCCATTTGCGTTGCTGTAAAGGAACACCTGAGGCTGGGTAGTTTATAAAGAAAAGAGGTTGATCTGGCTCGTGGTTCTGCAGGTTGCACCACCATGCCTGGCTAATTTTTGTATTTTTAGTAGAGCCTGGGTTTTACCATGTTGGCCAGGCTGGTCTCAAACTCCTGACCTCAAATGATCCGCCTGTCTCAGCCTCTCAAAGTGCTGGAATTACAGACGGGAGCTATCACACCTGGCCCACCTTGAGTATTTATTATGTCTATGTGTTGGTGACATTTCAAGTCCTCTCTTCTAGATACTTTGAAATATACAATACATTGTTGCTAACTATAGCCACTCTACTCTGCAGCTGAACTGTGGCTTATTTGTTCTATCTAACTGTATATTTATACCCACTAACTAACCTGTCTTCATCCAAACCCTCCAACCCACACACCCTTCCCAGCCTCTGGTATCTATCATTCTGTTCTCTGTTTCCATGAGATCAATTTTTTAGGCTCCCACATAACTGAGAACAATATATATGTATATTTTTAACTCATTTTTCCCATTCAGTTTTACATCAGTCTTCAAAATGTGTTAAATGCCTATAGAACAGTCTATTTTAAACATCTACTGTAATTTATGTATTTTTTTGTAGAACATTAGGGCATTTCCAGTTTTTCAGCATTGTAGGTTACAATAGTGTGAGTATAATTCAACACTAACCCTTTATTCATATGTCTGAGAATTTTCTAAGAATGAATTACTCAAAGCGGCATTATATTTAAAACCATTGGTTTGCTTAAGCAGATTGCTTTCCAAAAGGGTGTTCCAATCAGCACACAGTAAGAGTGCTGAATAGCACATCTTTTCAACATACTTGCTCAGGTGCAGGTGCAGAGTATCTCCAGAATGAACTAGAAGGACAACAGTAGCGGAATCCACTTGCTTATTTGGGAACACATAGCCTCATTTTTCTTTTTTTTCTTTCTTTCTTTCTTTTTTTTTTTTGAGACAGAGTCACTGTGTCGCCCAGGCTGGAGTGTAGTGGAGCAATCTTGGCTCACTATGACCTCCACCTCCCAGGTTCAAGCGATTTTTCTGCCTTAGCCTCCTGGGTAGCTGGGGCTACAGGCTCCCGCCACCACACCTGGCTAATTTTTATATTTTTAATGGAGATGGGATTTCACCATGTTGGTCAGGCTGGTCTTGTACTCCTGACTACAGGTGATCTGCCTGCCTCTGCCTCCCAAAGTGCTGGGATTACAGGCATGAGCCACCGTGCCTGGCCTCAATTATCTTTAAAATCAACAATCCTATATTGAAAAATGAGGCTAGGCACAGTGGCTCATGCCTGTAATCCTAGGACTTTGGGAGGCCGAGCTGGGTGGATCACCTGAGGTCAGGTGTTTAAGACCAGCCTGACCAACATGGTAAAACCCCATCTGTACTAAAAATACAAAATTAGCTGGGCATGGTGGCGTGTACCTGTAATCCCTGTTACTTTGGGAGGCCAAGGCAGGAGAATTGCTTGAATCCAGGAGGCAGAGGTTGCAGTGAGCTGAGATTGGGCCACTGCACTCCAGCCTGGGCAACAAGGTGAGACTCTGTTGAAAGAAAGAAAGAGAAAGAGAAGGAAGGGAGGGAGGGAGGGAGAGAGGGAAGGAGGGAGGAAGGAAGGAGAAAGTTAGTCTGGTAGAGTTTCATCTGTTGAGATTTTGTGGGCTTGGGTTAAAGGTGTGACCTTCAAGGCATTTCTTTCTTTCAGGCATACCAGAGGTGAGATCACCAGACCACAAAGATGGTATAAATTTGAACTGCAAATACAGGAGAAAAATGATTCATGGTTCAAATTCTCAGAGTAGTATTGGTTTAAAAGATAATGTAACCTTGAGGACAAGATGAGACCAGAAAGCTTTCTTGTCACATCTTCTTGCCAGTGGGTGGATGTTATTCTTTATCTACCCTTTTACTGAATTGTAAGCCTTTGAGGGTGCTGATACAGAAGACGAACACTCTGTCTTCCTACTGTAGATCCAAGGCTTTATGTTCTGTCCTTACATGGCCATTAAAATACTAGACCCTCAGTGATCAAGCCCAGCAAAATTTATCAGGGCAATCTGAACTGCATTTCTGTTTCGTTTCTCACTTTTCCCCTGGGGATTTCTTTTACTTTCTTGCAGGTTTAGTTATACATTTAAAAGGATTTTTATTATATTTGGTCCATCATTTCCAAGTGTTTTTTTGTAGGAGGGTTCTCAATTAATTTGCTATATTGCCAAAAATGGAAGTCAGCCCTCTAAATTCCATGATTCTGTGACTGTTAACCACTTTTCTCCCATTTAGCTAATTTGGATATTTATCTTATTTCATTGTAACTAATTGGATGTTCTGAGTACATGATGTGTTGGAAGTATCCTTGGTTCTCTTGGAGGCATAGTAATAAGAAATTGCGCAGGTGAACTAAAAAACCTAAAAGTTAATGGCTATAAGTTTGATATTTGCATGTTGTGGCTGACCCTAGCATGGAGATATTCAGTTGTCCTTGCTTTAGTATTTCAGCCTATGCCACGATACAGACCATTAAGGTCACTTGTATTGCTTTACTAGGCAAGTATATCTACCATATTGTGAAAAGTTAAACTTAAATGGCAATATTATATGTCAGCAAAAGTTAAATCAGTGGTGTGCTAACGAGACTCCAGTTCTATCTAATGCCTAACACTCGGGAAGGTCTGACAGTCCCTTGGACTGGATATGGTTTTGGGTTTCTTAGACACTGGAGGTTGAGGTACCTTATTTACTGTCTCACAGTTCTGGAGGCTAGACAGCTACTATTAAGGTGTCAGTAGGGTTGGTTTCTTCTGAGACCTCTCTCCTGGGCTTGCAGATGGCCATCTTCTCCCTGTGTCCCAACATGGCCTTCCCTCTGTGTATATCTGTGTACTAATCTCCTTTACTTACAAGGATACCATTCAGATTGGATTAGAATCTGGTTGTATAACTTCATTTTACCTTAATTATCTAAAGACCTATCTCCAAATACAGTCACATTCTGGGGCACTGGATGGTAGGACTTCAGTATTTGAATTTGAGGGACACACTTCACCCTCAGTCTTGTAAAAGATGGTCTGCTAACGGGCCTATGGATTATCAAGTCATTATTTTTTTTTTTTATTTTTTAAGATAAGTGATTGTGCTTCTTTCTAGAGCTATTATAGTAGTTCATACTGGCTTAACTTTTTCTCTCCCATTAATTTTCTAATTTAATAAAAGTTAAAACCATCTGTTATGCAAAATTTCAAACAAAATAAAAGTTAAAACCGTCTATTATGAAAAATTTCAAACTCACACAAAAATCGAGTAAATAATGTAATGAATCCAGTGTCCTCACTGCCTGGTACGGGTCAAATTGTGTTTCCCCAAAATTCATACGTTGAAGTCCTAACCCCCAGCACCTCAGAATGTGACTGTATTTGGAGATAGAGTCTTCAGGTAATTAAGG
The DNA here is from genome assembly GCA_036589455.1 of Ateles fusciceps. Classification (NCBI taxonomy): domain Eukaryota; kingdom Metazoa; phylum Chordata; class Mammalia; order Primates; family Atelidae; genus Ateles; species Ateles fusciceps. The sequence goes on from JAZHEH010002229.1 coordinate 7,193,121, forward strand.
TAAAATGAGGTCACATGAGTGGACCCTAATCCAATCTGACTGGTATCCTTACAAGAAGAGGAGATTGGGACACAGACACACAGAGAGAAAATCATGGGGGGGACATAAGAAAATAGCCATCTACAAGCCAAGGAGAGGGGCCTCAGAAGAAACCAATGCTGCTAACACCTCACTGTCAGTTACATAGCCTCCGGAACTGTGAGACAGTAAATTCTGTTTTATAAACCACAGAAGACACATATTGCATGACTTTTTTTTAAGCCCAGAATAGGCAAATCTGTAGTGGTAGAATGTAGATTAGTGATTGCCTAGGGCTTATATGTTGGAGGTAATTGGAAAGTGACTGCCAGTAGGTATCAGGTTTCATTTTGGGGTAATGAAAATGTTTGAAAATGGACTGTTGTGGTGGTTGCCCAGCTCTATAAACATACTGCAAAATATTGCACTGTACACATTAAATGTGTGCATTGTATGATGTGAATTATAGTCCAGTAAACCTGTTTTTAAAGACTCAAAGAACGAAAGAATGACTAAAAAATTTCCAAGTTTGATGAAAATTACTAAGCTACAAATCCAAGAATCTCAAAAAACCTGAAGCAGAAGAAAGATTAAGAACATGAACCCAAAACACAACGTAATCAAATTGCTTAAATTTGGGTCCTTTGAAATTAAAAGAAAAGAGAGAGAGAGAAAGTAGTGATAAGAAGAAAGCAGTCAGAGGGAGCTGGGGAAGGACATTGTTTACAGAAGGATGACAACAGATTTCTTCTCAGAAAACAATGTAAAACAGAAGACAATGGAACCACACTTTTGAAGTTTAGGTGTTCCTTGACTTATGATGGGGTTATTTTCCGAAAACTCATCATAAATTGAAAATATCATGTTTAAAATGCACTTTGAACTTATGATATTTTAATTTATGATGTGTTTATCTAGACCTAATCCCATCATTAGTTGAGGAATGTACTGAATATGTTTAACTTTACGCCCTCATAAAATAAAAAAATCGTAAGTCAAACAATTGTAAGTCAGGGAAAATCTGTACTGCAAGAAAAACACTGTCAACCTAGATATCTTTGTCTAGTGAAAATATCTTTTAGAAATAAAGATGAAACAAAGGCTTTTCATACCAGCAAAAGTGGAAAGAATTCATCATGAGATGGCCTGCATGATAAGAAATGCTGAAGAAAGCCCTTCAAGTAGAAGAAAATGATACCAGATGCATATCTGGATCTCCACGAAGGAACAAAAAATACTGGGAATGAGAACTATCCTATGTGGGTAAATACAAAAGTTTTAAAAATTATTTAAATCTCTTTAAAGTGTTTCTTGATCTGCTTTTAATTTTATTCCCTGACAAAGCATTTTTAGACATTTTCCCACTAACCAAATTCTCCCCACCTCCTGCATAACATTTTAACTCCACAGATGTACCATGTATTTGTTTATGTTCTGTGGCCTTTTGGGGAAGTACAAGCCATTGTGATATTGAACATTTTTTTTCTGTCTCTAAGAACTATTATTATTATTATTTTTTGCACCTTGGTGGGTAGGAGTGGGTAATATAACCCCATTGAGAATGAAAGCTTTAAAGAAGAATTGGTTGTTTAAAGAGAAAATCACAAATTATTGTGGGCTTTATGACATATGTGGAAGTAAGTTGTATGGCAACAATAGCACAAAGCTGAGAGAAGAAGAATTGAAGTATGTTCTTATACTATTTGTGAAGTGATATAATATCACTTGAAGGTAGACTGTGATAACATAAAATGAATAGTATATATCCTAAAGCAAACACTAAAATAACACAGGAAGGAGGTATAGCTTATATGACAACAAAGGGGATAAAGTTAAATAATAAAAAAAACCTCAATCCAAAAGAAGGAATAAAAAGAGTAAAGGGAGCAAAAAACAGATGGGACATAGAGAAAATGAGTAGCTATATGGCAGACTTAAATCTAATCATATCAGTAATTACATTAAATATAAATGGTGTAAACACCCCAATTCAAATGCAGAGATTGTCAGATTGGACAAAAGCACAATATTTAACCATATGCTGCCAACAAGGAACCCACTTTAAGTATAAGAAACAGCTTAGTTAAAACAAACAAACTATTATTGCCATCTATCAAGAATCCCCCCTCTTATTTATTTATTTATTGAGATGGGGTCTTGCTCTGTCGCCCAGGCTGGAGTGCAGTGGCACAATCTTGGCTCACTGCAACCTCTGCCTCCTGTGTTCAAGCAATTCTCCTGCCTCAGCCTCCTGAGTAGCTGGGATTACAGGAGCACACCACCATGCCTGGCTAATTTTTTTGTATTTTTAGTATAGACAGGGTTTTACCATGTTGGCCAGGCTGGTTTCAAACTCCTGACCTCAGGTGATCCATCTGCCTCAGCCTCCCAAAGTGCTAGGATTACAGGCATTAGCCACCATGCCCAGCCTATTCTTATTTGTAAATCTTATACTATATATATCTTTCTGAGCTTCATCAAGTCCTTTCTGGAATGAGGCAAGATTTATGAGTGGTGCTTGGGATGAAACATAACAGCTTTAAACACTTGTTTTAGAAAGGAATAAAGGCTAAGTGTCAATATGAAAAAATGAAGTAAGATAAAATAGATTAAATCAAAAGAATGTAGGAGAGAAAACAAAAATAAGAGCAAACACTAATTTTTTAAAATCAACACATCCTAGAACAAAGCCCGAATTTGGTCTTTAAAAGAGACTGATAAAGTAGTCAAATATCTGGTGAGGTTGGTAAAGAAAAAATAGTAATATTGAGGTGAGAAAAAGGGGTATAACTACAGATACAACCAAAATTAAAAGAAAATAACATAAACAGCTCTATGGTGATAAATTTGGAAACTTAGACAAAATGGAAATATTCTTAGAAAAATATGACCTATAGGGAAACTGTCTCAAAAATAGAAATAGTAAGACTGACTGGCTCGGCCGGGCGTGGTGGCTCACACCTATAATCCCAGCACTTTGGGAGCTGAGGCGGGTGGATCACGAGGTCATGAGATCAAGACCATCTTGGCTAACACGGTGAATCTAAAAATACAAAAAATTAGCTGGGCATGGTGGCATGTGCCTGTAGTCCTAGCTACTTGGGAGGCTGAGGCAGAAGAATTGCTTGAATCCGGAAGGCAGAGTCGCAGTGAGCCGAGATTGTGTCACTGCACTCCAGCCTGGTGACAGAGCGAGCCTCTGTCTTAAAAAAAAAGGCTGACTGGCTCAATATATATAAGGAAAATAAATTGAAGTTGTAGTTAAAATTTTTTAGCCAAATAATACACCATGCCCAGATGATTTTTACAGGCAAGTTCTAAATGTGTTTCGAGGAACACATTATTCCAACCTTAGGCATACTTTTCTAGAGCATAATAAAAGATCAAATATTCTCCAACTCATTCTGTTAGCTTAATTTAATCCTGATGGCAAAATCAGGCAAGCCCAGCAGAAGAAAAGAAAAAATCTAATTGCAACTTTAGTAGCAAAGATGAAATTCTAAACAAGTGATAGAAAATAGAATCCAGTTATAAATGTAATAGAATCCAGTTATAAATGTAATAAAAGATACTGTATCATAATTAACCTAGATTTATTCCACTAATGAAAGAATAGTTTAATATTAGTGTGATGGCTAATGCTGACTGTCAACTTTATTGGACTGAAAGATACCAAGTCTTGATCCTGGGTGTGTCTGTGAGGGTGTTGCCAGAGGAGATTAACATTTGAGTCAGTGGGCTGGAAGAGGCAGACCCACCCTCAGTCTGGATGGGCACAATCTGATCAGCTGTCAGCGTAGCTAGAATATGAGCAGGTAGAAAACTGTGAAAAGAGAGACTGGCCTAGCCTCCCAGCCTACATCTTCTCCCATGCTGGATGCTTCCTGCCCTCGAACTCCAAGTTGTTCTGTTTTGGAACTCGGACTGGGTCTCCCTGCTCCTCAGCCTGCAGTTGGCCTGTTGTGGGACCTTGTGATTGTGTGAGTTAATACTCCTTAATAAGTTCCCTTTTTATATCTATTCCATTAATTCTGTCCTTGTAGAAAGCCCTTAATACAATTAGGAAAACACCACACACACATACCCACACACACACACACACACAAACACACACACACACACACACACACACACACACACACACACACACCCCTTTATAGAATTTAAGAGATGAAAGGAGAAAATCATATCATAGATCATATCAATAGATACAGAAAAATTATTTAATAATGCTTTTTAATGATAGAAATGTGGAAAACTAAGAATATTAAAGAATATCCTGGATCTGATAAAAAGCTGTCTATTAAAAAGTCACATAAAACATCAGTCTTTTATTTTTTTAGATTCAGGAGGTACATATGCGAGCTTGTTACATGAGTATATTGTGTGATGCTGAGGTTGAGCTTCTCCTGATCCTACCACCCTGACAGGTAGTTCTTCAACCCTAGCTCATTCCTCCCTCCCCGCTTTTGGAGTCCTTAGTGTCTGTTGTTCCCATCTTGCACAAAACAGCCATCTTAATGAAAAACCTCATGAGCATTCTCATTAAAAGAAAAGTCAAGTTAATTAAACATCGAATTCGTTCTACTCAGTGCAGTTAGACAAGAAAATATTTGAGCCCTAACTTATGCTTCTGGCTAGGACAAATTATGTTACAGTGAACTGAAGTTTCCATAAAAAAACAACTAGAAAGATTATGTTTTTGAAGATAAATTTTTAATAAATCATCTGTTGTTTCCACTGAAAGCATCACAAGATACCTGAGGCAAACAGGACCTATTGGCTACGATCCCTAGAGAAGAACCCCACAGTGAGGGGATGCCAACATTATGCCGACTTTTTTCCCTGCCACTATTTGCCAGTTGTTGGTCATGGGAGGGGGTAAGATGAGATTCTGGGGCAGAAGGCCTGGGCAGAAAGCTGCTGCTAAGAAGAGAGATGCCTGCTGAAATGTTGGCAATCTTACAGGACTAGAAAGACAGGAACTGGAGTTTAGGGCTAATAAATCTTTGGAATTTGGAGGGGAAGGGAGAAAAAATCCTGGTCACAAGAGAGGCACAGCACATTTGTGCCCAACAAACTGCTATTTGTCTTTTTAGAGATTTGTTGACTCTTTGAATTCTTGAATTGTTCTTGAAAACTCCTAATGGGTAAAGCAGAGTTTTCTTCCATCTCACAGTGCTGGGGAGGCCAGAGTTGGAATTTAAGACACACTAAGGGAGAAGGGCTTCGGTGAGCACTCCAGAACCTCAGCTGAGACTCCTGGCGACTATACCCTATATGTGGGGAAAATGAGAGGTAGTTGGAAACTGAAAAAAAAAAAAAAAAAAAAGCAAACCAGTCCCTGATTAGTTATGAGTTTATCTCCCTACCAGAAAATAGGACTAGCCCTCTCTGGAAGATGATGACGTTTTCCAGAACCTCATACACAAACAAAAATTACCGAGCATACTCATAAAGAGGAGGAAAAAAACGTAAACAGACATACAGGTCACCTACTTATTGGAGTTAACAGATGGATGTTCAAATCTTTATTATTCTTATATTCAAGAGAATAAATGACAAAGGGGAGAATTCCACTGGAGAACAAGTTAACCAAGGCTGGATGGGTTCATTGAAAGATTTTCCCAAGTCTGAATAAAGCCACTGTAAATATTCTTGCACAAGTCTCTTTGTGAATACATTTTTATTTTTTAGGTAAATGCCTAGCAGAGAAATTGCTGGGTCATACATAGGGTAGGAGTATTATAACCTTATAAGAAACTGTCAAAATTGTTGCACCCATTTATATTCCCACAGACTTTATTCATAATAACCAATCCTCAGGAAAAAAAAAATAATAATGTTCATCAAAAGAATGAAATCCTGGCCATGCATGGTGGCTCATGCCTATAATCACAGCATTCTGGAAGTCCAAGGCAGGAGGATCACTTGACCCCAGGAGTTCAAGACCAGCCTGCGCAACATAGTGAGATATTGTCTCTACAATTTTTTTTAAATAGCAGAGTGTGGTGACACACACCTGTGGTCCCAGCTACGTGGAAAGCTGAGGTGGAGGACTACTTGAGTGCAGGAGGTCAAGGCTATAGTGGTTTATGGTCACACCACTGCACACCATCCTGGGTGACAGCAAGACCCAGTCTCACAAGGAAAAAGAAGGAAGTCCTGTCATTCAGGACAATATGGATGAAAGTTCAGGGCATTATGCTAAGTGAAATAAGCCAGTCATAGAAAGACAAATACTGCATGATCTCGCTTAGATGTGTGATATGATCTGGCTCTGCGTTCCTACCCAAATCTCATCTTGAATTGTAATTCCCACGTGTTGGGGGAGGGACTTTGTGGGAGGTGATTGAATCATGAGAGCAGTTACCCTGTGCTGTTCTCATGATAGTGAATGAGTTCTCATGAAATCTGATGGTTTTGTGAGGGGCTTTTCCCCACTTTGATCTGCACTTTTCTCCATCTTCTCCTTGCCGCCATGTGAAGAAAGACATGCTTGCTTCCCCTTCTGCCATGACTGTAAGTTTTCTGAGGCCCAGCCCTGGGGAACTGTGAGTCAATTAAACCTCTTTCCTATATAAATTACCCAGTCTCGGGTATTTCTTCATAGCAGCGTGAGAACAGACTAGTACAATGTGGAATCTAAAATAGTCCAGTACATAGAAGCAGAAAGAGTAGCATGGTGGTGGCCAGAGGCTGCAGGGAGGGGGAAATGGGGAGTTGTTCGACAGGTGGAGCTCCAGTTAAGCTACAGGAGTGTGCTCTAGAGATCTGCTGTGTAACGTAATGACTACAGTTAACAATACTACATTGTACACTTAGAAGTTTGTTAAGAGGGTAGATCAAAAATTTGTTAAGAAGGCAGAGCTCATGGCAAGTGTTCTTACCACAAAAACAAAAACAAAACCAGTGTCCATCAACAGGAAATGGGTAAACAATTCATGGACCATTCATACACTGGAATACTATTCAGCAGTAACAGGAATGAACTACTGATAGAGATCCAGCAGTGTGAACAAATGTCAAACTCACTCTGTTGGGCAGAGAGCTCAAATGTAGAAGAACACATAATTTCAGGCTTTCATTTACATGAAGTACAAGAATAAAGTAAAATCAGATGCCGTGGCTTACGCCTGTAATCTCAGCACATTGGGAGGCCAACATGGGGCATCGCTTGAGGCCAGGAGTTCAAGACCAGCCAGAGCAACATAGTGAGACCCTATCTCTACAAAAGTTTAAAAAATAACCAAGCATGGTGCTTTGTGTCTATAATTCTAGCTACTCAGGAGGCTGAGGCAGGAGGATTACTTGAGCTTAGGAGTTCAAGGCTGCAGTGAGCCATGATTGTGCCACTACACTCCAACCTGGTGACAGAGCTAGACCCTGTCTCTGAGAAAAAAAAAAAGTAGAATAGGCTGAAATATTCTACAGTGATAGACTTCAGAACGGTTATCTGTGGGAGCGAGGACTGACTGGAAGAGGACATAGAGCAATTTGTGGGATAATAGAAATGTCCCATGTATCTTGGTTGCAGCAATAATTCTATGAGGTGTATATTTATCAAATCTCAATTGCACACCTAAGATATCTGCATTGCACTGTATGCAAATTTAACCTCAAGAAGAAAAATGATTTCAACACCATTGAACTCTAGTTAATAGGTTTGCTTTTCTCAGTGGTTTGGCTTAGCAATTCTAAAACTATTATAGCTATTTCTCACTGCTGGAGAAAGTAGTTACAGACATGGAAAGGAGAAAAGACCATTGCCAAGCCAGCATTCTCTGGTATTTTTAAAATCCAATTTCTTAAAAAATTCTAGAATTTGGAGACATTTTGGATAAATGGGAATCTGTTGTAGAATAAATTAGAACCTTGATACTTACATCTTTGATATGTCAGTTCTCACTTAGCATTAATTTCAAGACTGTATCCTAGGTGTCTAATAGATTTTGCTTTACTTTGGAGTTTCCAAAGAATGCCTTTTAGAAATCCTTTCCTATAAAAAGAAAACAGTGGTTTTTCAAAGCATGTACATAGAACAAGAGGACTTCCCTATCAAAATAGGCAGGGTCCTTGTCGAGACCTAAATTGTCTGCTGTTTCCACTTTAAGCCTCTTAGCTGCCTTTCTGTTTCTATAGAGCAAGAGCAGATCCCAGAAAAGTAATTTTTCTTCTTTTGTTGAAACTTCTTTATCTGGCAAAAAATGGTAACTCATCAAACCTGCAGCAGAAGGCAACTTTTCAAGTCCCAGTCAATTTGATCAACATTAAACATCCATCAAATGAAGGATCTGGAATGATAACCTTAAAAAATCCTGCTAGGCTACTGGTTATTGATTCTTTGTTCAGCCTGATGGATGAAGATGTGAAGGCAACAAGTGAAAGTGCAGACCTGGCTGCCAGCCTCCTCCGTGCCATGATAGGCAGGACTTGTGCTGAAAAGCACCATTGTTGGTTTTACCAAAAACACTGCTGTCATCACCATCAATCAGAATGTCATCCTAGCTGGAGATCTGCTCCTCCTGGCCTTTCCTTGGGATTTTGGAAAAGCTCAGACAACAATTTACAATAAAACGTAATTACTTTTAGCCTGGCCGTTTGTGATCCACTATGATTGGAACTATTTTAAGGATGACGTTTGCGATTTCTGCTAAGAAGAAAACACTGGGCGTGATAGTAGCGTGAAGGAGCTTGTAGGAAGGGCTTACTTTATTTTAGAGATTAAGTTCTTTTTGAGGGCTTTAGAAGCATTGATTCATATTAGAATAATAAATGTGCTAATTACAGTTGAATCCTTTCAACTTATTAAGCCAGTACCACAAAACCTCTCATTAGCTACGCAACATGAGTGGTTAAGAAGGATCATAGGTGGTGTCCGAGAACTCCGATAGTCAATCAGCTGGTGCATGCAGGGCTAGCCTTGAATAACATCAGAAAGTAATAGATCTTTCCGGCCCATCCTTCTCCCTAAATCCCTCCCGCAGCCCCGTAAGCGTTCAGTGCCCTTAGGTTTTCTGCCTCTTAACACCTTTTGAGAGGTTTCCCTGGTCAGTTGCCTTAAGAAAGATCAAGTTAATGAGCTGTGCTTTATGATGGCACTTGCACCATCCTGTTACAATAATTTATTTAGGTTTCTGTCCCTACTAGACTATAAATTCTAGTCAATAAATTTTTATTGAATTAAATAATGTATAATTAAAGAATGCTATAAATAATACTATTTTATCTAATTCAAAGTCATTAAAATGTAATAAACTAGATTGGAAGTTCCTGGTAGACAAAGAGTAAGTATCATTTAAGTTGCAGCCCTGGGGAATAAGACAGTGTCTGGCACAAAATGGCAACTTAATAAATAGTAATGAAACAATGGTGACAAATGTCTTAACTGCAAAGGAGCAATCTCTATGGGAAAATTATTTTTTTTTTAGAGATGGAGTCTTGCTGTGTTGACTAGACTGGACTTGAACTCCTGGGCTCAAGCGATCTTCTCACCTCAGCCTCCTAATTAGCTGGGACTACAGGCGTATGCCACTGCACCTTTACGAGAATTCTGACCTTAGAGAAGAGTAGATTATTGGAGGGGAATCTTTCCCGTTGCCCAGGATTGTGGCCTCTCGCTGGGAGCTCCAAAAGGGGAAACACTCATGTGAGTGACCTCCTTTAACCCAGACCCAGCAGAGCCATAGCAAATAGCTGGCTGACAATAGTGAGTCTCCTGTCACTGGAAGTGTCCAAGGAAAGTCAGGTTGCATCAGCGTTGCTGGATCAGGGTCCCTCTTTGAGTGGATTATATGAGCTCTGTGGTTCTGTGGATGGAGCACTTGTTTACTCCATCATTCACAGAGTGACAAAAGTGAACTGTCATTGTTATCTATCCATGGCTCAGCATTACCGAAGAAGCAATGAGAACATTTTCCAACGCAGAGTGTGAAATGCTTGCCGCAGCTAGCTGGAATGCTCAAGCACACAAATCAATTTCCATGTTAATTAGTCAGTATCTGCTCTACACCCTGAAAATGGAAAGAACCGCAGAACCAAAGTTACGTAACTAACTTCCAGCTGCAGCCTGTGTCACCTGAAAATCCTTCCAGGAACTTTGTTCTGAGGATATCTTTCCTGTCTGAGAAACTGTGATCAAACAGCTTCAGGTAAACAATTAATAAGTAAGTATTTCAAAACCTCTCTTCCTGTGAGAGGATGTAATTTGGCTGCATGTTGTATATTTACTTGAGTTGATGGAAAGAGGGAAAAAGAAACTCATCTGATACCATGCGAATTCAGCTCGTGAAACATCCATAGGGTGTCATATTTTTACAAAACACAGTCCAGCTGATTTACAGTGTTGGCTTAGGAAAAAATATTATTTCACCTTCATCCCTAAGTTAAAGGTTTGTTTTGAAAATGGAAAGCAACTCAAAATTCACTCATGCTCCTGTCCAGCACTGACACAGAGGCAGTGGAAAAAGAGACAGAGGAAGAGGTGACGAAGGTACATTAGAAGACGTGTTGCTGATCATGAGGGTGCAGCGGGGAAGAGAGTCTGCTTCCCTCCTTCTCAACCCTCTCCGAGCTTCTTACAGCTTCATCCTCTGCCAGTAGAGACAACATTTTCCTCTAAGCCTTTCGAAGTAGGAGGCTTGAGCAAAGGATGACTTAGGCACACGTCTGGAGGATTCTGAGGAGAGGTGTGTGTGTGCACTGAGAATAACCATGTAAAATCTAAGGCTTTTCCAAGTTCTAATACTTTTATTTCATCAGAGAGGGAAGACTTTGTTAAATAACTGTGAGGACACCATAGAAAGTGATATGGTTAGTCTGTGTCCCAACCCAAATCTCATCTTGATTTAATTCTCACATGTTGTGGGAGGGACCCAGTGGGAGATAACTGAATCACAGAGGCAGTTCCCCCCTACTGTTCTGTGGTAGTGGGTAAGTCTCATGAAATCTGATGGTTTTATAAGTGGTTTCCGCTTTGGCTTGGCTCTCATTCTTTCTTGTCAGTCACCATGTAAGACATGCCTTTCACCTTCCACCATGATTGTGAGGCCTTCCCAGCCACGTGGAACTGTGAGTACATTAAACTTCTTTTTTCTTTACAAATTACCCAGTCTCGGGTAATTTACCGTCTGCCTCCTGTACTACAAAGGCAGGTTCATGAGGCAAGGACTGTTGTGTTAATAGCTATGCCTTCAACACCTAATGTCCAGTGCATAATCAGAGTTCAGTAAATGTTTGCAGAATGAATATATCAATGAATGACTGTAATGTGTACCTGTTTGCTCCCCTCTCCTCAGTTTTTGTGTCTGAACCTCCTTCCTACCCCACACAGTGCCTACCACTTGGGAAACTCCAAAGTGCCCTGAAAGAAAAGCAGCTGTTTTCTTACCTGCTCCTTTTATCTTCCATCTACTGAGAGATTCACTTTTAACTCTCTGGTAGTTACTCCAGGACTACTTAAGTAATGATCATGTCATGACCCATGTTAGGTCATGCCTTTATTCATATAAAATGGGTGTGAATGATGGGTATACAGTTTGTAAACAAAAAATAAAATTCAGAACCCTTTGAACATCCAAACAGAGCCCTCCTCTTGGCCAAGGACATCCCAAAGTGAACCTGAAAAACTAGTTTGGGCCATAATGGGAAGTGGGGGATCCGTCCTGTCTCTTAACCATTGACATCAACACACTGAGACTGGTAGAATAAACTCTTTAGGTCTGATTAAAAAAAACATTTAGAATCTGTTCTCCCTGAAGCCTGATACCTGGAGGCTTCAGCTGCATGATTCAACCTTGGTCTCCACAACCCCTTATCGTAACCCAGGCATTCCTTTTTATTGATTCCAAGTCTTTAGATAATGACTCAACCAACTGTTAATCAGAAAGTCTTTAAATCTGCCTATGACCTGGAAGTCCCTGCTTCCAGTTGTCCTGCCTTTTTGAATGGAACCCATATATATCTTACATGTATTGCTTGATGTCTTTTTTCTCCCTAAAATATATAAAACCAAGTCATAAGCTGTGGGCACATGTTGTCAGCACCTCCTGAGGCTGTGTCATGGGCATGTCTTTGACCTTGGAAAAATAAACTCCTAAATCAATTGAGGTATCTTGAGATATCTCAGATACTTTTTTGGTTTACAAGTCCTTGGAGCTCCTTCCAGGAAAACGTCATTATTAATGGTTGTGATTCTTAGGCTGCTTAAGATGGGAAGCCGTCTGTAAGTCCTGCTGTTTACTTTGGTTTCATGCCCAAATAACTGTTATGTTTGTTTGTTTACAGTCAAAAACTTACCTTCTCAACATGAAAAGGCTTAAGGCTAATGGCCTTTCTTTTCTTTCTTTTTTTTTTTTTTTGAGCCAGAGTCTCACTGTGTCTCCCAGGCTGGAATACAGTGGTGCGATCTCAGTTCACTGCAACCTCAGCCTCCTGGGTTCAAGAGATTCTCCTGCCTCAGCCTCCCGAGTAGCTGGGATTACAGGCATGCACCACCATGCCCAGCTAATTTTTTGTATTTTTAGTAGAGATGAGGGTTTCACTATGTTGGCCAGGCTGGTCTTGAACTCCTGGCCTCAAGTGATCCACCCACCTCGGCCTCCCAAAGTGCTGGGATTACAGGCATGAGCCACCATGACCAGCCAGGCTAATGGCCTTTCCTCCTGCTGTGGTAGAGATTTCCTCCTCCCAAATGGAAGATGTGCCGGCCCTATGGAACAGAACCAAGATGGAAAGGGCCACCTTCTCCCCAACAGTGCACCCTCAGCCAGCTCTCAGTTCACCCTCAGCTCACCCTCCACTAGCCCTGCACAGCTGTGCTCACTTAGCAGTTTCTATGTGACAGCTCTTCACTTTGCCTGAGCATCTAAGGTGGCTGACAGACTAGGAAATGCTTTTGTTTATAGAGGATGTGGTGTCAGGATCACCCAGCAGCTATTGACTTTAATTAACACTGCTTCAGGCTGTGAAACTTCATTACCTGAAGCTAGTGACAGCACAAAGTCATGAGAATCTTTGGAACCCATCTAGTCTAGTCTAGAAAACACCAGAGGAGCCATGATGACCATCCCTAAGGGGTTTCTGAAGTTGTTTCTTGAGCTAGTGACCCTGGTGATGAATGGTCCCACCTCTACTTCCTCCACCAACCCACAGTCCTGTGATAATGCAGCAGTTTGCCTGTACACCGTAGAATTTACACATAATACAACTTGGTGGCCTGGAAACAATCTGATGTCTGAATTGGTTTAAAGTTTTGTCTGATCTGAACATTTGGTCATGCCCAGTTCCTCTTGGCCAGTACTGCTTGGTCTCTCAGATGCATGTTCTCCTCTTAGCCCCCTTCCCTCCCTAAGGTGGTATATGGAGCAAGGGTGAGGCCAATGCACATCTTTTGTGGTGGGGAATAGCTGTGATGCTTAAAGGGGTTCTGGTCTTTAAGCCAGAGAGGTGAGAGAGCTCCGGTCTACCTGGGGCCTTCTCACCCTGCTAGCATTTGCAGTGTTAGCCTATGGCTATGTAACTTGTGAACTGGTATCTATACCTGGCTAGAGCCCTGCCTGCTGGGACTAGATCCCTTCTGAAGTCTAGCTGTGACTCTCACTGCTCTGACACCAGCATCCATTATAGCCCTACAGATCCACCTCTTCCCTGCTACTATGACCTCTGGCCAGCCACTTCTCTGCAGACTCCGTCAGTCACTGGGATCTTGCAAATACTCCACTGGAAGTGAAGAAGTCTCAGCTGAGCTCACCTGACCATCCTGTGTGGCCCAGGTGACTTTGAGGTGATGGCATCCCAGACTGGTACAGGAAAGCCTATGAGGACAGGAGGAACATCACCCTTTTCCCACAGGCCCTCAGAGTAGAAAGGAGGGCTTTTCTTTTACCTTCCTTCGGTATTTTTGTTAGTTTCCTGTGGCTGAACAAGTACCACTAACTGGGTATCCTGGACAACAGAAATTTATTGTCTCACAGTTCTGGAGGCTGGAAGTCCAAGATGAAGGTATCAGCAAGGTTGGTTCTTTCTAAGGGCTCTGAGGGAACGATCTGTTCCAGGCCTCTTTCCATTGGCTTGTAGATCTTCACGTTCATGTGGTGTGCTCCTAGATGGCTGGCTGTGTCCAAATCTCACCTTTTTGTAACAACACCAGTCATATGGATTAGGGGCCCACTTTAACCTGATTACCTCTTTAAGGCCCTGTCTCCAAAGGAGGTCACATCCTGAGGTATTGGAGGTTAGGACTTCAACCTATGAATTTTGTGTAGACAGAATTCAACTCATGACAGTTCAATTCCACTTCCCTCCTACAACTCAGGTTGTAGAGTTATCCCCACGATGTAGCTGTCATGAGCAAATGGGTTACCTTCTCTTTATTATGGAGATAACTCTGTAGCCAGAATCATCCAGGCTTGATGGCTGATATGCCTGGAAGAGGAGAGGTATTTAGAAAATCCTTTATTAAAGCTGTAGCCTAGTTGCAAGACCATTGCCTTTGTACTTAATCCTATGATATAGGTCAAAATCTGAGTATTAATTAAGTCTTTCTCTCTGCATTTTTTTCTGTGACGTTCTTAATCTTCCCCCAGTCAACACCCCCTTCCCTCAACTGGTGTCTGCCCGCAGGCAAATGATTGCTCACAACCAGCTATGAAAAAGTCATGAAATTAGAAAGGAAAAAGAACAGAGTATCACCAACCTTTCAAGTATCCCCATTACAACCGATTGATGGGTAAAGTCAGTAACCTTTGGAGGGAAGAAACAATCTTGTTGCTCTTCTATTTGCCAAGCTGATTTTTAGTCAATTGCTTATTGAAACCCAAGGATCCTGTTTTCCAGAAGTATTAGTCATCGAGAGAATCTGGTATCCAGATTGGAGATAGATCAATCTGAATTTAGGAAAAACACTTATAATTCAAGAAAGGAATAGATTCAGGAAGCTAAGGAAGTAAGACCAACATACGACTGAGAAATAAAACTAAAATTCTAAGCCCCACGTGGACTGAACAGATTCCCTCTTGGCTTAAGGTACTCCAGAGAAACCTTGGAAGTAGAATTCCCAGCTATGATGGAATGAGAGATTAGAACAGCTTTGTTATATGTTCTTCCTCCCTAGCTGCCATTAGGCTTTCTTTCCTAAGGGCTAAACAGAAACCAGCCCTTTCAAAAGACTCCACGAATGACTTCAACCATGACTGCTGCCCCTCTTTCTGTAGTTGCAACATGAGGACCAACCAGCATTCCTTCCTGGTAAGAGACCACCAACCACAGACTGGTTCCGGCCAGTCTACGGAGGATGTGCAGCAAGAGTTTCCTTGCCCTCTGCTTCACCTTTTGACATCAGAAGGCTGAAAACCCCACCCTTGGATCATGTTAATGCTGCCATTTTTTCAGCATGGGTCCCATGGAGAGGCGCGAAGCTCAATTGTGCATGTGTGTGTTTCTCCTTTCATAAATATTCATGACTGCTCCTATAGCTTATGGAATATGTGTATTTGGCCACCCTATTCAGCATCAATCCCTGTCTTACTCTTCTGATCCCTGAGGTACCTGTTTTCGGCTGCTGGCCAGAGGCCATACTTCCCAGCCCATCAGAATGACCATCCTGTAGGCTGCAACATTTTATGAGAAATAAAGCTCTCCTTTGCAAATTTATGAACCTCTTCATTCTTCAGCTGATGTGATAAAATGTTGAAAGCAAATATAGACTAAAGGTGAGTGGTTGGAAGTCTTTCTGCATCATTTTCTCCCCCCACCTCCCTCTTTCTCAGTTCTTTCTTTTTCTCTCCCTGCCCCATCTTTCTCTCTCTCTCTCTCTTTTTTTTTTCAGATGGAATCGTGCTCTGTCAGCCAGGCTGGACTGCAGTGGTGTGATCTCGTCTCACTACAACCTCCGCCTCCCGGCTTCAAGCAATTCTTCTGCTTCAGCCTCCTCAGTAGCTGGGATTACAGGTGTGTGCCATCATGCCCGGCTAATTTTTGTATTTTGAGTAGAAACAAGGTCTCACCATGTTGATGAGGCTGATCTCGAACTCCTGACCTCATGATCTGCCCGCCTTGGCCTCCCAAAGTGCTGGGATTACAGGTATGAGCCACTGTGCCTGGCCCCATCTCTCTTTTAATTTTTCTTCTGCAGAGCTTGCCTTCAGGTCCTGGAACTATCAGTACTTAGATGAATTACATATGAGTTAAAGGGACTTTAGGCATTGATGCAGAGATCTAACATTCCCATTGTTCTATGTTTCCATTTTTATTTTAAAAACAACATTGCACCATTGACAGAAAACTGTTACTCATATTTCTATTATTCTAATACAAGCACATTCATTTTTCTATAATGCCCTCTTGGCAGGCCCATAGACATAAATGTTTCTGTGAAATTGTAAGCATGGTGCACAAACAAATGATGTTTTCTAACTCCTTTATCCAACATTATATCTCAGTTGTTTTCCATGCAACTACATTATTGATGCAATCGTTTTTCATATTTGCATGCTGTCACAACACACTTGTTTCTCATAATTTGTATTTATGTATGTATTTATTTTTTTGAGACAGGGTCTCACTCTGTCACCCAGGCTAGAGTGCAGTGGCGTGATCACAGCCACCTCAGTCTTCTGAATAGCTGGGACTACAGGCACTCACCACCATGCCAAGGTAATTTATTTATTGTAGAGACAAGGTTGCCCAGGCTGGTCTCGAACTCTTGGGCTCAAGTAATCTTCCTGCCTCAGCTTCCCAAAGTACTGGGATTACAGGCATGAGCTACTCTGTGCCCGGCCTTCTTAATTTCTTAAACCTTTTCTCGTGTGTATGTGGTACAATTAGTATCTAGTTTTTAAGTTTAACAACAAATAATTGACCATCTTTGCTCTTTTTTTGTGTTGAATTGCTGTCTTAGGGCACATTCCTTGAACTGGTATTCCAGGGTCAATAATTATGAACACTTCCATGGTTTTTGACGTGTATATGTAACATTTCATGGAAAAGCATTTCAAATGAAAATTCCTGAGTTTTTCAAATGAACTGCTATATACATAAAATTGTATCACGTTGTTGATTTTAAAATTTGAGATTGCTGGGTGTGGTGACTCACGCCTATAATCCCAGCACTTTGGGAGGATCAGGCAGCTGGAGACCAGCCCGATCAACATGGTGAAACCCTGTCTCTACTAAAAATACAAAAAAGTTAGACAGGCATGGTGGCACCTGCCTGTAATCCTAGCTACTTGGGAGGCTGAGGCAGGATAATTGATTGAACCTGGGAGACGGAGGTTGCAGTGAGCCAAGATCACACCACTGCACTCCAGCTTGAGAGACAAGAGTGAAACTCTGCCTCAAAAAAAAAAAGAAAAAAGAAAAATTTGAGATTGACT
Organism: Ateles fusciceps; assembly: GCA_036589455.1. NCBI lineage: Eukaryota > Metazoa > Chordata > Mammalia > Primates > Atelidae > Ateles > Ateles fusciceps. The sequence goes on from JAZHEH010002229.1 coordinate 7,210,511, forward strand.
ATTCTGTATTATATTTGCACAATATAAATTTATACTTCTGAGTACAGGCACGCCAAATGGATCAGTCTTCTCCTGAGTAGTGAGCGTATTCTTGGCTTTGGAGAGCTACGCTACTGTGCCTGAGGGCAGGATTTCTCTTCCCTTTCTGTCCTCAGGACACGCTCAGCCCGCAGAGAACACTAACAAACACATCTAGCTGGATTCTGCCACATGAGGTGCAGCAGGGGAGGAGAGGGAGTGTCTCTAGTGTACTGATGTCTTTTCCGGAATATTTCTGTGGGCGGAAGGAGTAGGAAGTGTTGTCAAGGCCTGAGAAACAGGACCCAGCTGCTTCTCAAAGCTCTCTGAGGAGACGGGAGTTCTCCTTGTGGGTTGCTGTCTATCCTCTTTCAGGTGAAGCCACAGTTTAACTATCTCGCTAATGGAATTCTCAGGAGGAGCAGAGATTTGATTTTCTCACTGGAACCTGCTGCCAGCTCTCAAATACTTTCAGCAGCTGGCAGGGCTGACGACAAATGTGTCCAGAGACAAAGGGATTTGACAGAGGAGGAAGAGGAACGTGGCTCGCCCCTTCCCTCCCTTTCTTCCTCCGTTTCTTCTTTCCTTTCTGTCTTCCTTTTTCACCTTTCCTTTGCCTTTGTAAAGCATTTAAAAAACCCCAGAACATTTCCTTCAAGCGAAGAGCCAAATGTATGCAGCACATTTCAGAACAAAATGTGCTTCCCTACAAGAAGCCATGGAAAATTTGAGATTCTAGACCCTTCCCCACAGCTGTGTGCTGGGAGCTCTCCTCTCTCTCCTAAGCCTTTTACCAGCTAAGATTAAATTAACATGGCAGCCAGTACAGAGGCCAATGAGTGATGAAAGGCAGGAGCTCAGACTCAGCACGGCACCTGCTTTCTAATGAACCATGGAAGGAGAATAATAATGTTCTTCTTGAAGTGATAGGTGATGAAGCTGGGTTTGGATCTGTTAAAGAAGTGATTGTTTTACCCGAGAAGTAGCTCCAGGGATGGGGATAACTGTATACCCTGTGTAGACCAGAAGCCATATTGAAATAGGATTAGCAGAGTGAAGACGTAAAGCTCTCAATAATGGCTGTCATGAGGCATGTCAGGCCTTGTATCTTGTGCTCATTAATTGTCATCTTCACAGTTTGTTGAGGCATCTCACAAGGATCCCTAGGCACAAGCTGCACTATCTTCCTGTCCACACTGAATCCATAGAAATAATAGAAAATATATTTTGAAAAATACATATTTGTACCTCAAAACAAGAAGGAGAACTTATGGTGACTTGGAAACTTGAGAAATCTCCAGGAGAAAATAAAAGGAAGCCTCAGGTGCCAGGCCTGTACTTTAGAAAGCTGGCATCTCTCACACACACGTACACACACACATTGATCAGAAGACACCTGGGTGCCTGGGTCCCGCGATCCAGTGCTCAGCTCTGGCACAAGGAGACCTGTAGTCTGAACATCTGCCCTTGAGTCTAACACAGCTCAGGCCCCAGTGAATTACTCTGCAGCTTTGCCCACTGTCTTCTCTTCCATTCTCTTCCCCAGGCCAAGCAGTGACAATCGGGGTCCTTGTCTCTAAATAGGAACGGTGAGTGTGGGAGCCTGGGATGGAGAGAACAGAGCCCCAGGTGAATAGCAACACCACCGTGAACATGGAGGCACCTGGGTGCCTTATCCAGTAGTCCAGACTGTCCTTCTCCTACTACCGCTAAAATTGGAGCAGGTTGGGGCAGTAGTGAACAAGCTCTCCCTCTTCTGAGTGAACTGAGGGGCCTTGACCACAGGAATGAGAATGCAACTGTGAATTACCACATGCTTGAGAAAAGCCCCACAAAAGGAGATAACAAACCGAACTTACACCTGAGGACACAAAGTTAATTGAACCATCAGAACAGGATTGTTGCAAAGCAAACTTAAAATTCACAAAGAAATAAAGGAGGGTGTTATATCCATAAAGTAAGAATAGGTGGTTATGAAACAAGAACATGTGGCTTTGAAAATAGACCATTTGGTTATCTTGGAAACAGAAAATACAACTTTGCAATAGCAGTAGATCCTTCATTGGCAAAGCTGAAAGTCAGAACAGGCAGGAGGAATAGTTTTCAAGTTCTCAGAAAAAAAAAAAAGTGAATGCAATTCTATATCTAGCCGAATGATCATTTAAGAGTGGGGATAAAGTAAAGACATTTTCAGTCACATAAGATCTTTAGAAGATTCTCATATATAGACTCTACCTGAAAAATAACCAAAGAATGTGTTCCAGTTAGAAGATAAAAGAATCCAAGAGCAAGAAGGGTTATACAACGTATAATAGTGAGAAAAAGTAAGCAAAATACGATATTTGTTAAAAAAAAGCCTTTCATTACAAATGTGAACTGTCATGTAATCTGTACATGTTACAGATATACATAGTTATAAAGCTAGAGGAAGTGGGTATTGGAAAGTCTGTGTATCTGAGGGACATAAAAAGTATGTTCCTGGCTTGCATTAAGAGAAACTATATCAAGCTGAACCATATGAACTTATCATTTTTACAAACTAAAAAATGGTCTAATATCAACAGTTTCACATGGGCATATAGATAAAAAATGACTCTACAAAGATGTCCATGAAAAGAAGAAAAATAGAATGACTAACTTTCAAATAAATTGAGGGGAACAAAATGGGTGGTATTTCGCAGATAAAGAAATGAAGATATTTAATCAGTTGCTTTGGCTTGGAACCTTGGTCTGGTCTCACTCCCAGGACTCCAAGCTTACTTCAGAACAAAAGGGAAGGACAAAAACACCAAACCACAAAACAAAGAGCCAGTGAACAGAACAGAGATGCTGCCATCACCCCTCCCTTCTTCTCCTCAGCCCCTCACTCTTGCTGAGAGTTACTTCTTTGGCACTACACACCTCACCTGATGTGGATGCTGGATGCTGGAAGTTCCTCGCTGGCAAACAGAAATTTATGAAGAGTACAGATTGAGTCAAGTTATATCCCCCTGGGGCGAGCTGATCATTCACTCTAACCTCTAAGGACCTCTGCATTCTCTCCCCTCTGCTCTCCAGTGGGCATGGCCCTACTCCATTTGGACTGGTAAAACAAAAATACCTTAGGCTTGATAAATTATAAACAACAGAAATTTGTTGCTCACAGCTCTTGAGACTGGGGAGTCCAAGATCAGAACACCAACAGATTCTCTGCTTCCTAGATGGTGACTTGTTCCTCACGTGGTGAGAGGGGCTGGGGAGCTCCCTCCAGGCTTTTTTCTGAAGGCACTAGTTCCATTCATATGAGCTCCGCCCTCGTGACCGTGACCAAGTTACCTCCCAAAGGTCTCACCTCTTAATACCTCTTAATCACTTTGGGGGTTAGCATTTCAACGTAAGGATTCAGGGGGCAGGGCACATGCATTCAGATCACAGGAGTGCAAAAGCTTGAATTTGCTTTAGGGATAAAATGGAATCTTTGGGTAAGATCCCCCACCCCCCCAATCAAAAGGGCAGAGCTTCTGGTGGGGGGAATCAAGGGGCTGTCAATTCTCAGTCATTGTATTTTTGGGTGGCTTCATATCACAGCCAGTGTTCTAAACAGGTAGGGATAGGCTCTGACTTGTGGGGGAAGAGGCCCTTGAGCTCCCACACCCCACCCCAACAAAGGAGGTCAGCATGGGGTCTGCGAATACCACTGAGGGGGCTTCTACTCCAGACCTAAAGCTGCTTATAGGGCTTACCCCATGTGAGTTACTTAGTCTTCAACAGAATCAAGTGTATGTGTGTGTGTGTGTGTGTGTGTGTGTATTTTAATAAGTTGGGGAATCAGTTCAAGAAATTGTGGAGGCCTGAAAGTCTGAAATTTGCAGGACAGCCTGCCTAGAGACCCAGGAGAGTCGATGTGGTGGCTCAGATCTGAAGGCTGCTTGGAGGCAGAATTCCTTCTTCCTCAGGGAACTTTAGTCTTTTTCTCTTAAGATCTTCAATGGATTGGATGAGGCCCACCCCACATTATGGAGAATAATCTGATTTACTCAAAGTCTACTGATTTGCATATTAATCTCATATAAAAAATACTTTCACAGCAATATCTAGACTGGTGTTTGACCAGATACCTGGGTACTGTGGCCTAGCCTAGTTGACACACAAAATTAACCACCACTCCATGATTCTTTTAGGGGATTTTGTTCAGTGTTTCAGGGGAGAGGGCAGCCGTGGACTTCCCACATGCCTCATGACGGCAGAGCTGCAGCGAACAGGAGGATGAGAGTCAAGGGTTCTGAGTCTTGCTATCTGTCTCTTTCGAGAATACCAACTGTGCATGACTTTGTCTCCCTCCCGCCCTTCCCTCTTGTCCGAAATAATATAGTAAATGTTCTTCAACTCCAGGAGTTCAAGACCAGCCTGGGCAAAAAAGTGAGACCCTGTCTCTACAAAAAATACAAAAATAGCCAGGCATGGTGGTGTGTGTCTGTAATTCCAGCTACTGGAGAGGCTGAAGTGGGAGGATTTCTTGAGCCCTGGAGTAGGAGGTTGCAATGAGCTATGATTGTGCCACTGCACTCCTGCCTGGGTGACAGAGCAAGACCCTGTCTCTAAAAACAACAACAAAAACTAAAACACAAAAACACTCAGTCTATGGTGTTTTTGTTACAGCCACTTGAGCTGTCCAAGAAATTTGGAGATGGGTGGACCTGACTTTGCATGCCATCCCTACCATTTGTTAACCACTTGACTTTGAATCTCTTTAAGAATAAGTTCTTGAAAATAATTTGTGAGGTTTTAGGAGACCGTGTGGGCAGTCCCTGGCACATAAAAGGCAACTCACAAGCACTGGTTTCCTCTACTTGTGTAAGGTAGCTAGGAGGGTTTTCAGGGCCCAAGAGTGGGTACATGAAAATTACTTGGCTGTATAAAAAAAAAAAAGAGAACAACAGATGGAACTGTTAACTCAGGTGATGTAACTAAGATATTTTGGAATGAGTAAAACTGCTTTGGATACCTTCCATCTGGGCTATCCTAAATTTCACAAGAAACATGTAACACTAGAATGTGTATATCAGACAGTACAAAGCTTCTGAAGGGAGACTCCTGGGATTATCAACGAGTTCTGCCTGCCACTTGCAGTGTGGCCTTGGGTAAGTCATTTTACCCTTTGTGGTCACCTATTAAGGGGATTGCGCTGCTATCTTTAATTTCCTCCTAGGTGTAATATTTCACGGTTCTACATACCAGTGTTTGTATACTAAGAGTATTCAACTAGGCATGCTGTTCTATACTTGACATCAAGCGGTGTTAAGTGCTGTAACGTGACATTACTCAGCGATGGGCTGTATAGTTCACAGCTAGAACAGTAGTCATTTCTGAGAGCAGATGCCTGGTCTTTAATGAATTTTGCCTCTTACTACTCTTTTTGTGTGTATGTGAATTGGTGTCTCCCCTTCTCCCCCTACCTACTTGCATAATCAGAGTCTAAATTCTGTTGACACAAGTTATGTGGTCTGGATTCTTCAGAAATTTCAGCTTATTTTGGAAGTTCTGAATTCTATAACTAATTTTTTTGGATCTTGCAGAAAAATCTTTTCCACTCCCCCAGAGAAACGCTTTCAGTGCTTTGGTTTTGAATTAAGATCATAAATTCAACATTATGAGGAAGAGGAAGTTTTTCCCCATGGAGTCTGTCGTGGATCTAATCTTATTTTGTAAAAGCTTAAAATTCATCAGAACTTGTTTGTGATATCCCCCTCTTCTGAAGCAGCCCAGGACTCAGCCCTGCCACTCCCATGACTTGGGCAAGTGCTGTCTGTCACGTCCAGAGAAAGATGAGGTATAAGGGTCCACTGGTTCGTGGGGGTAACTCCACCACTAGCTCCTGCCACTCATATGCTGTGCTTCCAAGACGCAATCCCCAGCCAACAGAAGGATGAGGACGGGCAGTTACATCTACAGGCGCATGATGCATAGACTCACAGTTGGATCCCCTTTTTTTCTCTCCCAAATTCCATTCTCTCTAAAAATACTGAACTTGTATTCAGAACACCTAACTTCCTGTTTGGACCCTGCTACCACTAACTGTGTGACCTTCAGCATGTCACTGAACTGCTGTAGACTTAGTTTTCTCATACTCAGAAGAGAACCATGGACTAAACTGGGAATGGCAAATACAAGACCTGCACATTATCAGCTGCCCAGCCCACGCAAGGGCCAGACATCACTAATCAATTGTAGCACTCCCAGCACTTGAGAAAGCCATTATTAATCAATTGAGGTCGGCACATAAAATGGCAACTGTCATTCCTGCATGAAATGACCTCTAAGGTCTCCTTCAGGTTGAATTATCAGAAAGTGGAATAGGTTGCCAGGGGCCAGAATCTCCTCTACCTAGAATTAGGAAAGTCCTACTGGAAGGCAGAGGAATAGGTAAAATGAACTTAAAATTTCTATGATCATTTAGCAACTGAACTCAACTAAGCCAACATTTATTAAACATCTTCTATGATCAAATTTCACTCTCTGCTAGTGAAGCTGGATTGCAAAGATAATGACCATCCTTTATCTCAAGGAACTAACAATTGCGTAGAAGAAGCAGACAGAATGGCCTACATGTAAATAGCAATACATAAGCAACATATGGGAGCCCAGGTGCTAGAAATAATTTTTTCCCTGTCCTAAATGCTTCAAGAAAACAAAACAAAACAAAACTCATTTTGTCCTCTCAACAGCCACATGAGGAAGTATTTGTATTATCCTCATTTTTCAGGATGAGAAAACTGAGACACCATGAGGTTAAAAAATTTCCCCAAACTCACACAACTAGTTTAATAGCAAAATCAGGATGAAAACTCAGGACTTAGGCTCCAACAAAGGATTCCAAGGGGATTAAGGTCAGTGTCACAGTAGGTAAACATCTGACTTGGAAAATGAGAATGATTTTAAGAGGCAAGAAAAGGAGCAGGACCTTCCAGGCCAAGGAGTCCTGGGAGGGCCTGATGTGCCGTGGGCCTTGAAGAACGCTGTCAGAGCTGATTGCAAGCTCGTGTTCTGTTTATAAATATTCCCTAGCAGGTAGCAGCGTCCCTGGCTGTAGCAGAGGCTCAGTCAGTGTGGATTCTATACATGGTGTTTGGATGAGCTCTAAGGTGTATGTAGTGGGTGATGAGGTTGGAGAGTAAATTTGGAGACAGATTTTGCAGGACTCAGAATGCGAGGATTATGAACAGCAACTTGGGATTCCCATTCTTGTGGATTTCTTAGAAGACCTGTGATGCAACTGGCCTTATGCAAGGATGATGATTCTGGCATTAATGTGATGGATGGATCAGAGAGGCGACAGCCTGGATGAGGGCAGATGGGGCAGGAGGCTGGCAGAGTTGTCTGGGGCTGAGGAGACCAAAAGATCCTGAACAAGGACAGTGTCTGTAAAACTGAGGGAGAGGTGTGGGCAGGTGAGTAAGTGAGTGTGGGTGAGCAGGCTCAAGATGACACCATGGTTTGTAGTCTGGGTGACAGGGAAATGTGACATGCACACACATGCCACGATGAATTCATGGCTACACAGCCGTGCGTGCCCACATGCCCACACTTCTGTGTCTTGGTCTGGCACGACTCTGAAACTCATTTAGAGGCCAAGTGTGATATGCTTAAAGGCAAGGAGATCTGATTCCACAATCTAGTGGCTCATCGGATTTACAAAATAGAAAGCAGAGTTGGCCAAATAGAATCCTCTAGAGTTTGAGTCATTGCAGCAGAGGCCATGCGAGGGCAGGTGGATACACACAGAAGCAAAGGTGGGGGTTAACCTGAACCAGATGCTTCTTTCTAGAGTGAAGACCATTGCCTCTGACTTCAGAGTTGTTGATCTTAGCGGGACACTTCCAAAGGATCCAGGGAAATATTCTACGTGAGCATGCGGTCAAGGCCACGAAGCAATGACTCTATGCAGACATGAAAATAATGGGATGAACTGTCAGAACCGTCAATATCAGGGGCAGAGAAAAACCTATTAGCTCAGCCAGTTAAGACCCACTACCACAACGGAGTCTAAGAGCTTGTCACCGTGCAAAGCCACCTGGGAACAAGGTCCTCCCTGGGACTGACTTCCTTCTGAAACACATCCTGTTGAGACTGTCAGATGGGTATGGAGTGGGGAATCCACTCCTGCTCTTTTGTTTACTAGCTGTGTCACTTTGGCAAGTCACAGACTGAAACTCTACAGATTTCTTCACCTGTAACGCAGAAGTGTTTAGAAACATTCCTCCTGGGCTGTCCTGAGGATTCAGCGAGATTGTGCATTAGCGCAGCGGCCAGCACATAGTTAGTGCTCAATAAACATCAGCTATGGTCCTCTTACTAGACTCATTCAGTTTGCATGTGTCTCTATGGATTACCTGCTGTCGATCTCAGTCTCCAGGTAGAATTTTTAATACATCAGGTTTTGAGTTATTTGTAACAGATTCTGGCAGGAATCTTAGAGGTCATTTAGTCTAACCTCCAGAAAGAATCCTGGATGTAATGCCCATGTTTCCACTTGCATTTCTTGTTACCCAAAGCAAAGCCTCTACGTTGGGATGGATATACAACACACATGGAAACTGAACAATTAAGAGCAAGTCCTCGTGAGGTGGCAGGTGGGCAGTGTTCAAATCAGCTGCTCTTGGCGAGGTGGGTGGTGGTGGTAAGCGCAGGAAGCTCTGTGGGGGCGCAGGTTTCTGAATCACGGGGAGACTTTCCAGTAGCACTCAGGCTGAGAGATGCTCATTACCAACAAGAGCTCGGGAAAGGCAGGGAGAGGGAAGAGGGGGAGCCAGAAACGGGGAGGTGCAGAGGGAGACAGGGGGAGTGCAGGGAAGAGAAAGAGAAAGAAGGGAAGAGAGAGGGGGAAAGAAAGAAAGGGGAAGAGAGAGGAGACAGGGTGTAGAGAGAGACTTTTTACTCCCCCAGTAGAGGAAGAAATTGCAGTACAAGCATTGAAGATGAGCCGTGACTTCTTAAATTCTAGGATTTTGACTGAACTACACAGCAGCAAATAAGAACAGATAAAGCCAGAGCTACAGAAATGCTGTTGATGACAGTTCCAGATTTAGCATAAAGCCTTTCACCTGTTCTATTAGGCTCTATTTGCTAGGCTTCCCCTACTGCCAGCTGTTACAAAGGATCCGTTGTTTAAAGTTCAGGTCCTTCCCTGCGGGTAGTCAGAGTGAGTTCAACCTGGAGATTAGACCTTCACTCAGCAGATCCCCAGGAGCCCCAAGGAACACAGAGCAACGGCTTCTCTCTCCTCTCTGTCTGCTAGAATTGGTCAGGGGCCTGAGTCTCCTGGCTGCAATCAGTTTCTCTTCTATTTCCCAGCTGGGATGGAGGTCCATCCCCTAACCCCAGCCTAGCTTGCTGAATCCCTGAAGTCCTTGGTCAATTTCTGCCAGACCCTGCTCCACAGCGACTGAGCCCTGCTCCCTGTTGTCCTTGTAGCAGTTTTGGACAGAACTTCCTGGCCTCTGACCTTAGCCTTCCGAGGACACTGAGACCCCTTGCTGCTGTTACCATGCCTCTGGTCAGAACCTGATGTCGATGTGGCCCCAAGCATGACTTCAGATTATCTACAGCCCTGGGATTCAGCCATGGCAACTTCCAGCCCTGCTTGACTATGAAGCCCCTGTCAGGTTGAACTCCATCCAATTTTGTCCGATTCATCTTTTGTTCACACCGAGAAATGCTGTCTAATCATATAGTGGGAGCCTGAGAATTCCCTGCAATGTATACAGTGGCCCTGACACAGAAAAGCAATGAGACCACTCTCGGAACCAATGACCTCATTTGTGGAGTCCAGAGCAAAATGTGTATGTGGGCCCCTGTAAATGTAAATTTGGAAACCTGGTTCCAAAAGTACTGAGAATTTCAAGACAGATGAAGCAGAGCATTAAGCCCAGCATGGGGGCCCTGTTCAAGGCTGCACACCCGCAAAGCCAGCCCCAGCCTCATGGAACAAGAGAGGACACAGCACACTCCAGAAAGCAATTCGGAACTGGGTGCAAGTACCTGAATGAGGACCTGGGCCAGTCCTGGACAGTGAGAAGAGATTGCGTCCATTCCAAAACCACATTGTGGTCATCTGTTATTTATGATTGTATGTTGTGTGTTTGAATAAACTAAATAACTTTATTAAGCTGACTACTGCCTCTTTTTTTTTTGAGACTGTCTTGCTCTGTTGCCTAGGCTGGAGTGTAGTGGCGTGATCTCGGCTCACTGCAACCTCTGCCTTCCAGGTTCAAGTGATTCTTCTGCCTCAGCCTCCCAAGTAGCTGGGAGTGGGATTATAGACACCCGCCACCACACCCAGCTGATTTTTGCATTTTTAGTAGATACAGGGTTTCACTATATTGGCCAGGCTGGTCTCGAACTCCTGACCTCAGGTGATCTGCCCGCCTCGGCCTCCCAAAGTGCTGGGATTACAGGCATGAGCCACTGTGCCTGGCCTGCTCTTTTTATAGAATGGTACCTGTTCTTAGTAAATAGCTTCTGTGGTTGTCACTGTCAGGCCCCAGATTGAAGAAGCCCCTTAGGTATTATTACAGTGTGAAGAGCTTACCTGGACGTTGCAGTCAAGTTTCTGTTGTAAGCTGGGCACAGTGGCTCATACCTGTAATCCCAGCACTTTGAGAGGCTGAGGCAGGCAGATCACTTGAGGCCAGAAGTTCAAGACAAGCCTGGACAACATAGTAAAAGCCCATCTCCACAAAAAAATACAAAAATTAGCTGGGGTGGTCCCAGATACTCGGGAGGCTGAGGTGGGAGGATTGGTTGAGCCCAGGAACTTGAGGCTGCAGTGAGCTGTGTTTGCACCACTGTACTCCAGGCTGGGTGACAGCGAGATCCTGTCTCAAAAACAAAAAACAAAACACAAAAAGGCTGGGCATGCTGGCTCTTGCCTGTAATCCCAGCACTTTGGGAGACCAAGGTGGGCAGATCACTTGAGGCCAGGAGTTTGAGACCAGGCTGTTTAACATGGCGAAACCACATCTCTAAAAAAAATTAAAAATTAGCTAGGTGTGGTGGTGCATGCCTTTAGTTCCAGGTACTTGGGAGGCTGAGGCAGGAGAATTGCTTGAACCTAAGAGGTGGAGGTTGCAGTGAGCTGAGATTGTGCCACTGCACTGCAGCCTGGGTGGCAGAGCAGGACTCCATCTCAAAAAAAAAAAGAAAAAAAAATCAAACCAACCAAACAAAAAAGACTGCCTTTTTAGTGGTAACTTGTGAAATTAAAAAAAAGAGAGAGAGAGAGAAGTTTCTATTTCAGTCGGGCTTGGGCAACAGCCACTTTTTGTGTTGTTTCATTGTGTGTTTATTTTGTTTGTGTTTTTGGTTGTTTTTGAGACAAGGTCTTGCCATGTTGCCCAAGCTGACCACCTTCATTCTTTAATAACACAAGAGGATTCTGGCCAGGTAGGCAGCAGTGAACACCTCGGGAATTCAGCCAGGTCACTGGTAATCTTCAGGCCGCAGTTGGAAGGATATTTGGAATAAATCCTAGTGTGTGCTTTGCATCAATCCACCTCGCTTTTGTAGGAAAGAAAGGAGGAGTCCTGTTGGTTCAATCAACAAATATTCTGCTCATCTGGGCAAGGCTTTATAGCAGGTGTTGCAAGGGCCCTGAAAGAGACGAAGCAGCAGCCCTGGCCGCAGAGTGGGTCCTCGCTGAGGCGGTAGGTTTGCTGTGTAAACCAGTGGATAATGGGGTGGTTTGGCCTTTTGTTCCTAAGAATGTCCAGGTCGCACAGGCTGGGGAGGGCTACATTAGGTTTGTGGCTAGGTTCTGGGGGAAACTTGAGCAAGTCTTACATCTTTTCTGAGACTCTGGTTCCTCATCTATAAATGGAGATGGTAGCTCCCTCAAACATGTTTGTCAGGATAAAATGTTATGCTGAATCTGATGGCACACTGTTACGCATGTAAGCCTATACCAATATCAGATCACAATGATAGAAGGATTTTTCTCCTTCCCTTTCTCTGTATCTTCCTTCCAATCCAGTCCATCACCCTTCCTACACCCTTGACTCCCTTATTATTCTTTGGGAAACGTTCCCAGACCTTTTCCTGTATGGGACTCACCTGTTCCCCATTTCTACTCCAAGCCTCAATTAGCTGGCAAAGAGCAGAGGATATGTAAACTAATTTACATTTAGAAGTGTATCCAGGCTGGGCACTGTGGCTCACGCCTGTAATCCCAGCACTTAGGGAGGCTAAGGCGAGTGAATCACTTGAGGCCAGGAGTTTGAGACCAGCTTGGCCAACATGGTGAAACCCCGTCTCTACTAAAAATACAAAAATTAGCCAGGCATGGTGGTGGGTGCCTGTAATCCCAGCTACTCAGGAGGGTGAGGCAGAATCGCTTGAACCCGGGATTCAGTGAGTCAAGGTCACACCATCGCACGCCAGCCCAGGTGACAAGAGTGAAACTCCATCTCAAAAAACAAAAAACAAACAAGTATATCCATTTGCACTGGCTACCATAAGAACATACCAGAATTGGGGACTTAACAGAAATTTATGTTCTGACAGATCTGGAGACTTGAAGTCCAGGATTAAGTTGTCGGCAGGGTTGGTTTCCCTGTGGCCTGTCTCCCTGGTTTTCCGATGCTGTCGCCTCCCTGTGTCCTCATGTGGTCTTCCCTCTGCGTGAATCGGCGTCCTAATCTCCCTTCTCATAAGAGCGCCAGTCAGATTGAATTGGAATCTGCCCTAGAGCATTGTTTTAACTTAATTACCTCTTTGAAGACCCTCTCTGCAAATACAGTTACATTTGGAGGTCCTGGGGGTTAGGATTCCAACATATGAATTTGGGGACACATAATTCATCCCATAACAAGGAGATAATGAGAATCCCCCTCTTTTAAAATTCTTTGCATGTGTAAAGAGGATGCTGAAGGATTGAAAACTGTAAAGCAAAGGATGTCTGAAGAAGGATTTAGCATCTCAAGACCAGTTGGACGTGGTGGGTATTTTTGGCTGGGGACCCTCTGGCACTCCTCACATACCAACATATAGACAGCCACCTGCTCTGCCCACGAACACGGCTGGCACTGGGTAGACAGACCACATTTTCATCTGCTTTCTGGATTCCAAAGAAATAAAGCAGCCTCACCTTCCTGCCTCTAAGGAACAGCAGGATTTTTTAACTAGTTCCTTATATGGCAGCTGTTTCAGCTCTGCCTAGAGAATTTAAGCCGTCAGCCTGGCCAACTGTTGAATACCACAGGGAGAGGCAGTATTTGGCTCCCAGGAAATAAGAACTCCAAAATACCTACCATCGCAGGGCATAGCCCTGAAATGACTGCCACTTCTCCGAGCCGTGAAGCCAGACTCTGCTCCCGCTGTGGCGAGTTGTAGAGAGGTAAATAACTGGCGGTGTTTTTGTGGGGGAAGAAGAGAGAAATGAGCTTTTTAGCTTTCTGCAAAAAGAGCAGGGCTCCTGCCTTGGGTAATTCAGACTCGCTGCTAGAATATGGAACACATGTTGGCAGAAAACAGAGAGGTGAGCCCAGCAGGTATGAGCTGCTTGCAGGGGAGGGTGTCAGGGACTCCACCTGTCCCCTGGAGAGATTGACTTCTTCAGATGAGATCCATGACTCATTCTTTGCCTGGAAAAGACAGAAACCTTTCATTATCCCCTTACTTGTAGAAAATAGGTTTGTGTGTGTGCGTGCAGAAATTTTGACAATGTAGGCTTTTGAATTCAGACTGCTGGAGATTTTAGAACAAAAAAATTTACAAATGCAAAATAATCTCATCTTGCTAATTGGAGAGGAATGCCCTTTCATATCAATCTACACATATGTGCAGTTAATTTTGTGCATTATAAAATAGGTGAAATGTTTTGCTCCATCCCCTGTCCCTGTTCACAGAAAACGAGGCTCACCGCACATCCAGGCCATCATAATAAGGATTGCTTTCTTAGTCTTCAGAAAGCTCTCAAGCTCTAAGCCAAAGGCTGTTGTTTGTTTGTTTCCATTTACGGCTTGCCAGCAGCCTGCTAGGTGATGGCCCAGAATCCATAACTAGCTGCAGTCTTGCCAGACAAGACCTGGGGAAGCTTCTCCATCTGCCTGCGGTGGTAATCAGACCTGTACTGATGAAATGGCCTAAGTTCAGGGAAGGCTGGGATTCAGATAGTCAGAGAGATGAGGGAGGTAGATGTTTCCCTAGGACATGCTTTTTAGTCATTTGCTGAAAAGACTTTCATTGCTGTGTAAAGCTGCCAGCTATCTAGAACAAAGAAAACAGATAAAAGGGGCGTCTTGGGAATAAAGGGCATCACCACCTTCAGCAAAGAGGAATAGGACACAAGAACAGATATAGAAAAGATTCTGAAGGAAAAGGTAGATTCTGTTGCCCAAAAGAAAGCAAGATAGCAGAGGTTTTCTGGAGTATGGATTGAAGTAGGAGGTGAATGGTGACAAGGAGACTGAAAAGCAAGTCAAAGGGACATGTGTCTGGATAGGCTGTGTCATAGTGTGACAACAAGCATGACACAAGTTAAAACAATCCAAGTTCATTTCTTATGCATGTTAACATGCCCTCACAGATTAGCAGGAAGCTCCATCTCTCGGTCTGTTATCATCATCCAGTAAATAGGCTGATGTAGGCTCTGTTTGACACTGAGGCGGGAGGACAAGAACATACCTTAATTTATATTCAACACTGAGTGTTAAAGCTTCCACCCAAATTGGGCACATATGGCTGTTGCATTTTATTGCCAAAGCAAGGCACTTGACCATACCTAACTTCCAGGGGATAAGGAAGTAAAATCCCCACCATACTTGGAAAGAGAACCAAAATTTTTGGGAATAGCACTAATACTCATTAGTGCTACAGCAAACATCACAGACTGAGAAAAGAATGGGAGGGAGTCCCTGGGTGGGAGTGGTAACCATAGTCACACACATTGGAGGAGCTGGGGGCAGGCTTCTAATAGGAATATAAATCTGACAGGGAAATCATGTCATCAGGCTCCTATTTCTAAAGTCTTGAGCTGTTGCATTCATGCACACACACATGCAAGCCGTTGATTCTCATCACGTAAGTAATATATCTTTAAGTTTTGCTTTTGCCCCCATTCTCTTTCTCCTGTCATTTGGGACACCAGTTACAACCATGTCAGAACATTTCACAATGTCCTATTTAGCTCTTGTTTTTTGATATTTATCATCTTTTTGTTTGTTTCATCTTAGATATATTCAGCTTCTAAGTTTACTAATTCTCTCTTCAGCTGTGTCTAATCTGATGTTAAACTCATCCAATATGTTGATTTCATTCATAACATTTATCCATATTAGAATTTCTATTTGGTTTACTTTTTATACTTTATAAGCATAATTTCCAATTAGTTATCAAAATTTTTAAGTGTGTCTTTTATATTCTTAAACATATTAATCATTTCTTTTTAAAGTTTGTGTCTGTTTACTATCTGGACTCCTTATCAGTCTGCTTTTTCTGTTGTCTCTTTGGTCATAACTTATCTTCCTTTATGACTGATTATGTCTTGATAGGTGTAATATCAAAATATGTAATATCAAAATAGATAATTTGAGGCTTTGAATGCTGTTATATTCTTCTAAAGAGGGTGCACCTTTGCATCTGGCCAGCATCTAGGCTAGAAACACTAGCAATTTCAGGTCACATTAATTCAGCCAAGGATAGATAGATTATTTGAAGCTGAACTTCAGGTCCTGTGAGGACTAATCTGTTGGTTCACACTTACGTCCAGGTACCTGATAGCTTAGGGTGTTTACTAGGATCCCTCCTACTCAGCAGTCTCTGAAACCTGCAGTTCCTTGATTTGTGGAGAACTCTATTCAGCTTTTCAGTCTCTTAGCTTCCACTTTCAAAATTTGCATCTTCCTCTGGGGAAAAGTGGTCCTAAACTCCAGGCTCATCTCTGGGCCTCTGTTATCTCTTATACTTGTTTTCCTCACTGATTGGATATCTCTCTGATGCCTCTAAATGGGTTTGTTATATTTCACTAGGCTTTCTAGTTCTCAGCATGAGAACCATTTCCAGAAGCAAAACTCTAAGAAATGACGTTTAGATGAGATCTGAATGAGGAAGAACTAGAATTATCAAAATCTGGGGAAAAATGTCCAAGCAGGGGAAAACATCAAGAAAGATGTTTTGGGGTGAGTGAAAATTTGGTTGTGTTCAAGGAATAGAAAAACTATGGTGTGTGGAAATTAGGGAGCAAGGTAAATGACTGACATGAGGTCAGCAAGGGTCGGATCACGTGGGCACTGGAGGCCATGAGAAGGAGTGAGGATATTTTTTAAAGAATATTTTCTATTCACAATCACAAAAACATGGAGTCAACCTAAATGTCCATCTATGGTAGACTGGATAAAATGTGGTATATATACACTGTGAAATACTATGCAGCCATAACAAAAAAAATGAGACCGTGTCTTTTGCGGGAACGTGGATGGAGCTGGAGGCCATTATCCTTAGTAAAGTAACACAGGAACAGAAAACCAAATACTTGCATGTTCTCACTTGTAAGTGGGAGCTAAATGCTGAGAATACATGGACACATAAAAGTGAACGACACATACTGGGGCCTGTTGGAGGGTGGAGGGTGGGAGGAGGGAGAGGATCAGGAAAAATAACTAATGGGTACTAGGCTTAATAGCTGGGTGATGAAATAATCTGTACAACAAACCCCCATGACAGAAATTTACCTGTGTAACAAACCTTTGCATGTACTCCTGAACTTAAAAGTTCAAAAAAAGAATATTCGAAGAGAAATGGACTCGGTTCTCTATGTGTGTTGTTGAACTGGTCTCTGCCTTTAGGGAACTTTCATAGAGGAGTGGTTCCTGCGTTATGTTCAGTTCCTAGGATCTTGAAATACATAAATGATCCAGAGGCTCCACTTGTAGACTTGAGAACTTCATCCAAGGTTCTTAAGTGTTTGATTTATCCATAAACCAGGCTGCCTACCTACATCAGAGTAACTTCAGCAAATTGCAGTAAACTCGGAAATGCCATTCACTGGCACAGAGTAGCTGCCGGGACTCTTGGAAAAGGGCCAATTGATCGAGTGCTTTTTACCTATTCTCCTGTTTCTTTCTCTCCATTGCCTGTTTTTTGAGATGGAGTCTCGCTCTGTCATCCAGGCTGGAGTGCAGTGATGTGATCTTAGCTCACTGCAAGCTCTGCTTCCCAGGTTCAAGCAACTCTCATGCCTCAGCCTTCTGAGTAGTTTGTACTACAGGCATACACTGCCACACCCGCCTGACTTTTTTACTTTTAGTAGAGATGGGGTTTTGCCATGTTGCTCAGGCTGATCTCAAACTCCTGACCTCAGGTGGTCCACCCACCTCGGCCTCCCAGAGTGCTGGGATTACAGGTGTGAGCCACCCTGCCTCTCCATTGCCTGTTGCTTTCAGGCCATCCCGTGTTTGGTCCAAAGTCCCTGCCATGTCCAGGCCTTTTGGGAAGTCCGAGCCAAGCTTCCCCATTCCCTGAGGATGTGGCCCCATCTACTTATGGATCTCCACCCTGGAGAGTAGTAAATACATATTGAATGAAGGCATGGCTGAGTGAGCAGCCTAACACACAAAGACGTAACTCACTGTCCCTGAAGAGAGTTTGCTTACCTAAATGAATTGATAACCCCAAGATAACGTAGAGGAGCTAATTTTGAGCAGGATTTCAAATTATGTTTCTTTTCTCAAGAAATCTTCCAGGGAAGAGAGTACCTGTTCTCAGCATCCAAACCTCACATATCAGCCCCATTTGTCCCCCACCATTTAGAAATGGCTCACTAATTCACAAGTCGCAGGAGACAGAGGTTACTGCTTCCAGAGAGAGGCTTCAGTATGGGAAGACGTGTATGAAAAGGCCACAAACTGGAAATCATGTTTCCATAAATGCCAGGGGCTCATGCATTGGGTTCAGCTCATGGAAACTTGAAATCCATGATCCAAGAGCCTGACTTTGTAGATGAAAGATCTCATCTATGCTGAGTTTCAAGAATTGCTAGTTTATCCATAAACCAGGCGGGGGAAACCTACATAAGAGCCTACGGATATTCAAAACAGCAGAGGCCAAACATCAGAGCGGACGTGCGTCCTGGCCTGCGCTCCTGCAGTTAGGGGCTGCAGTCCTGTTGCCGGTGCTCAGCTGGGCTGATCTTCTTCTACATGCTCGAGGGTCTTTGTTCCATACAGGTCTTGGCTCTGGCAATTGTTCTGAACCCAGGCATGAATACCTGCAGGGTTATGCCACTAACAGGCATTGCTGAAAGAAAGAGGGGAAGAAAAGAGAAAAGAAAAATGCCTTTCTCTGCATTAAAATTTTGTCAAATGACATTTTCTAATACTGTGTCCTTCAAGCATATCACACCTATGGCGAAGATCTCCTGGGCTTGTAAATGCATCTTCTGTAGAAAAGGCCATCTGGCCAGGTAATCCAAGCACTCTGGGAGGCCGAGATTGGCGGATTATGAGGTCAAGAGATCGAGACCATCCTGGCCAACATGGTGAAACCCTGTCTCCACTAAAAATACAAAAATTAACTGGGTGTGGGGCTCACGCCTGTAGTCCCAGCTATTCAGGAGGCTGAGGCAGGAGAATTGCTTGAACCTGAGAGGCTGAGGTTGCAGTGAGCCGAGATCGCGCCACTGCACTCTGGCCTAGCGACAGCGCGAGACTCCATCTCAAAAAAAAAAAAAAAAAAAAAAAAAGGCAAACCATTCCATCTAAGCGGGTACAACGTGCTTTGTCACACTCAGATGTGGATTTCTTGCCTTCCCTCTGTGCTCACTGATAAGCCACTCATATGGCCTTGTGTGTAACCCGCTGTCATTTCTCTAAGTACGTACCATTTTCACCCCAGAGCTCTGCAGATGGTGCATCAACTTGCTTGGTTGTTTCCTGTGATGTGTGTACGGAGTTAAGCAGCATCTGACCATTTCATTCCAGATGAGCCAGGAAGGGTCTCAGCACTGCGCTCTTTGACCAGGGAATTCAGGGGCGGAAATATTTGAGAACACGCAGCTCTGGGCTCTGGAAACGGCACTGGCTTCCTGCTCCATAGCTCCAGCTTGGGCAATTAAGATCACAGATGGCAGGAGAACGGGACCCTTCTGGGAGCTTTCTTAAATCAGATTCTAGAAAGAATATAGATCATAGTCGTTGTTCAGGAAGTGCCTGTGAACAAACATCCTGGGTTCAAGAGCATGAGATTCTATTTACAGCTCTGCATGCCTCACAGGTAGGCAATATATTCATTTTTGGGTCTTTGAGTTAGGTAAAGAGCATCTTATGGGGAAAAAATAGAAAATGAGAGAGGTAAAGTGACTTGCTCAGTATCACTTTACAAGGCAGTGCCAGGTTGTTCTGAAAGGACCTAACTTCCTATTCCCCCAAGCTCAAGATTTGGCAGCCCTCTCTGTTAGCTGGCAGGGTGGGGTCCGAAGGGCCAAGTATTGATTCATTCAATTATTTTCATGTAGAGAAAGGGGACTATTTTGTGCTAGGCATTGAAAATAAGCTATGGAAAAGGCAAATTTGCTCTCTGCTCTTATAGAACTTTCATTGCAGGAAAGAGACAGGATAAGAAAAAATCAGAATTGTGATCCATTCTACGAAGGAGGGTCACAAGATGTGGAGAGAGAGAGTTCCTGAGAGTGGCTGGGGAGGCATCTCTGAGGAGGGAATGTTCAGGACGCCATGAGGGAAGGAAGCACTGGAGCCAGCCATGCGGAGTCTGGGCGAGAGAGTGTCAGGAATGAGAGGTGGAAGAACAGCCTGGCACATTCCAGAAACAATCCTAGGCCAGAGTGGGCAGGACTTGAGAGAACAGGGTGGGAAATTTCATTTCACTCTGAACACAAAGAGAAGGCAAGAAGGGTTTTAAAGTAGTGAGACCATAATTTGATTTGAATTTTTATTTTTTATTTATCTTTTTTTTTTAGAGACAGGGTTTCTAAGTGCAGTGGCACAGTCATAGCTTACTGTAGCCTCCACCTCCTGGGCTCAAGCAATCCTCCCACTTCAGCCTCTGGTGTAGCTGGTACTACAGGCACTCACCATTGCGTCTGGTGAATTTTTTCTTTTTTTTTTTTTTTTTTAGATGGTGTCTTGCTGTTGCCCAGGCTGGAGTGCAGTGGTGTGGTCTTGGCTCACTGCAACCTCCGTCTCCCGAGTTCAAGCGATTCTCTTGCCCCAGCCTCCTGAGTAGCTGGGACTACAGGCGTGCACCACCACACCCGGCTAATTTTTTGTAGAGATGGGGTTTTCACCATTTTGGCCAGGCTGGTCTCGAACTCCTGACCCCAGATGATCTGCTCACCTCAGCCTCCCAAAGTGCTGGGATTATAGGCATGAGCCACTGTGCCCAGCTGCATCTAGCTAATTTTTAGGTTTTTTTTTTTAGACACAGGATTTCACCATGTTGCCCAGGGTGGACACAAACTCCTGGCCTCAAGTGATCCTCCTTCCTTGACCTCCCAAAGGGCTGGGGTTACAGGTGTGAGCCACCGTGCCTGGCCTTACTTTGTACTTTTTTTTTTTTTTTTCCATTTTTTAAATTGCATTTTAGGTTTTGGGATACATGTGAAGAACATGCAAGATTGTTGCATAGGTACACACATGGCAGTGCGATTTGCTGCCTTCCTCCCCATCACCTATATCTGGCATTTCTCCCCATGCTCTCTCTCCCCAACTCCCCCACCCCCCACTGTCCCTCCCCTATTTTCCCCCCCCGACAGACCCCAGTGTGTGATGCTCCCCTCCCTATGTCCATGTGTTCTCATTGTTCAACACCTGCCTATGAGTGAGAACATGCGGTGTTTGATTTTCTGTTCTTGTGTCAGTTTGCTGAGAATGATGGTTTCCAGGTTCATCCATGTCCTTACAAAGGACACGAACTCATCTTTTTTGATGGCTGCATAATATGTACTTTGTACTTTTAAAAGATCACTCTGGATAGTGTGTGAAAAACTGAGAGTTTGAAGGCAAGAATAGCAGCAGGAGGCTGAGTATGGTGTCTCATGCCTGTGGTCCCAGCTACGTAGGGCCTAAGGTTGGAGGGACTGCTTGAGCCCAGGACTTTGAAGCTGCAGGAAGCTGTGAGAGTGCCACTGCACACCAGTCTGGGCGACAGAGCAAGACCCTGTCTCAAAAATAAGAAAAACGGTAGGAACAGGAGTTTGTTGCAACAGAGAGAGATAACGGAGAATGGACGGTGGGCCTGGTGGTGGGAGGAGTGGGTGGGGTCTGAATACATTCTGGGCATGGAATTGGCAGGACATGCAAATGGTGGGTGTTGGGGTGGTTAGGATGAGGGGGAGGGAAGAATCAAAGGCATTACCTAGATTTTGGCTTTAGTAACTCACCGAGTGGAGAGAGGTTCCATTTATTGAGGAGAGAAGACAAAGGAGGAGCAGGTTTGCAAGTTGGGAGCGCAAAGAGTCTTTTTTGCATATTCTATCCAAAAAAAAAAGCAGATGTGGAAATGGGTGTAGAAACACCATCTCTCCCTTCCTCTCTTTCTCTCTCTTTCCTCTCTCTCTCTCCTACCGAAGATGAGTCTGTATATTAAAATTCCAAAGCACAACAAATGTAATGAAAAATAGTGAACAAACTGAATAAGTAGGAACATTAATTCCTGAAGCTCTTCAAATAATAGAGCAAAGTCTGAATTGAACTTAAGTTTATTTGATTCCTTGGAGATAAAGGTGATGGTAACACCTGTAAAGCAAGCATAACAAATCATGAGCCAAAACACAGCATCAAAAAGGTGTGGGAAGTTGGGCATGGTGGCAGATACGTGCAGTCCCAGCTACTCGGGGGGCTGAGGTGCGAGCGTCACTTGAGCACAGGAGTTGGAGTCCAGCCTTGGCAACATAGTAAGACCTCATCTGCAAAGAAAGAAAGAAAAGGCATGGGAGCTCTGATTCCTCTCTCTGAGAGCAGTGACCCCTGGCCCACCTGTCCCCCGATTCCTTGCTTCCGTTGGTCTCTGCTTCTCCATCAGCAGAAGTGAAGAGGGAAACCCAGAGTCCCGTACGTCCCTGGTAAGACCCCCACTCCCCTCTCCTCCTGCCCTCTCCACAGTTCTCATCTTCTCATTGCCAGCGCTGAGGCTCACTATGCCTTTTATCCCGGATGACCTTGATCCCCAGGAAAAGCCAAGGTCACGCAGGCTTCCCTTTCTCCTAATCAGCAAGGCAAGTCCTCACTCTCTGTTCTCCTCCTCTGGGGTATTTTTTTTCTGTACCACTTACCATTAACTGATGTACTCTATGTTTTATTTAAATATTTTACTGAATTACTCATTTACGTTAGGAGAACATATGCTTGTGTATTTTATCACTGCTGAGACCCCAGAACACAGAATAGTGTTTGGCATTTTGTAGATACATAAATGTTGTTGAATGAATGAATCGCAGAGATTTAAAATAATAATAATAATAATAATGAGCTCCTGCCTTAACTCCTGAATCCCTACTCCCAAATCCCAAATCCCAATGATAAACTACAGGAAGGACAAATCGGGTTATTGAAATAATAATAAAAACATAGATTGGGTAAATCTATGGTGAAACTGCCTGCAATCGAAGAGAGAATTTATGGATTAGATTATACTATCAAGAAAATGACCCAGGACACAGCTCAGAGACAACAACATTGAGAAGACAGGTTGAGAGGCTCCACTATATGCTCAATAGGGGTTAGAGAAGTAGGTAATAGCAGAGAATCAATATTTAGAAGAATTTCGCTGAACTGTGAAAGACGTGAATCTTTAAACCCTCAAATTGAAAACGCACACCAGGTGACTAGCAAGATAAATACAAATGAACCCATCTCTATACACAGAGACACATTATAGCAGAACTGCAGAGTGTCAGGGCTAGAGAGAAAAATCTAAGAAGCTGCCAGGGAGAAAAGACAGATTATTGTAGAAAGAATGTCAGGCTGACTGTCAACTTTCATGAGCAATGAAGGGTACCAGAAATCAGTGCTGGGATAAAATAACTCATCAAAGTGTTAGGTCAAATAGCTGCGTCGGGAAATCTATACACAATTAAACCCTCTTTCAAGAATGGGGAATATAACGAAGACATTTTCAGACATGTGCAGGCTAAGAGTTTATCACTCATAGCACTTCTCTGGAAGAATTGCTAATGAATCTATTTTCACAAGAAGAAAAGTAAGCCTAGAATTAGGAGTGAAGCATAGCAAAGACTGATAAACAACCATGTCAGTGAAATGTGTTGGTAAAACTAATGAACTACTGATCATTCCTATTAAGAATAATTAGTATTTTGGCCAGGTGTGGTGGCTCACACTCGTAATCCCAGCACTTTGGGAGACTGAGGCGGGTGGATCATGAGGTCAGGAGTTCGAGACCAGCCTGGCCAACATGGTGAAACCCCGTCTCTACTAAAAATACAAAAATTAGCCCGGCGTGGTGGTGCACGCCTGTAATCCCAACTACTCTGGAGGCTGAGGTAGGAGAATCACTTGAACCCGGGAGGCAGGGGTTGCAGTGAGCCCAGATTGCACCACTGCACTCCAGCCTGGGCGACAGAGCGAGACTGTGTCTCAAAAAAAAAAAAAAAAAAAAGAATAATTAGTATTTTGTCTTAAGGCAAGAGTGGAGTGAGGAAGTGGTGATCACTTGCCAACATAACTTTTTGAACAATTATCGTGGCTTTTCCTGATGCTTCAGTGTTTCATAATCTTCCTTCCTTTCATTTACCAGCCAGCAGGTATTCAGGGAGCATTGGTTCTGCAGATTCCACCATAGACTCTGGGTACGGCACAGAAGACCGTAGACGCATCCTCCCTCCCTCCTCTCTTCCTTCCCCCATCTCTACTAAAAATACAGAAAATTAGCCAGGTGTGGTGCCGGGCACCTGTAATCCCAACTACTTAGGAGGCTGAAGCAGGAGAATCACGTGAGCCCGGAAGACAGCTGGTTGCAGTGAGCCGGGTTCACACCATTGCACTCCAGCCTGGGCAACAGAGTGAGACTCTGTCTTATTAAAAAACAAAACCAAAAAACCTCTTTTTCTTTATAAATTACCCAGTCTTGGGTATATCTTTATCAGCAGTGTGAAAAGGGACTAATTTCTTTCCTCCCTCCCTCCCTTCCTTCCTTCCTCCCTCCCTCCCTCCCTCCCTTCCTTCCTTCCTTCCTCCCCTCCCTCTTCCCTTTATCCTACTCCCCCTTCCTTTCTTCCTTTCCAGGATTCTCATGCTCAGTGGGATTCTCTCTGCCCCCTGCCCCTCTGCCAGGTGGGTGAGAGGGTGGGAAGGTCCCACAGGTCAGGTGTCAATCTAGATGCCTCCCCTCCCTTATGAAACAGGGCTCATCTGGGAAACATCAGGTGAGGAGAATTCACAGCAAAAACGTAAGACATTCCATTTTCTAGTATCATTCTTGCATCTCACAGCTTAGATCAACTGAGTCTTTTGCTTTCTGGCTTTTGTCTATCACAAACATTTAAGGTTTTCCTCTCCCTCATTCTGATAAAAAAGAGGAGGCAATAAAAACTGGGAGAAGGAAACTCTGTATTCGACAAATATAAAAACACGAAAAAGGCTGGGGCTGGGCGTGGTGGCCCCACACCTGTAATTCCAGCACTGTGGGAGGCCAAAGTGGGCAGATCACTTGATTTCAGGAGTTTAAGTCCAGTCCTGGCCACACAGTGAGTCCCCTCTCTACTGAAAATGGAAAAATTAGCCAGGCATGGTGGTGCACCTTGTAATCCCAGCTACTTGGGAGGCTGAGATGAGAGAATAGCTTGAGCTTGGGAGGTCGAGGCTGCAGTGAGCCATGGTCGCACCGTTCAAGATCTGGGGGCAGAATTCCTTTTAGGGGAGAAGTATTTTCAGCAAAGCACAAAAGAAATCATTTGTCCTTTTGGAATGTCAGCCCTCAGAATGTGACTTGATAGGCCAAAAAGGAGATGCAGAGACATGTCTCTGAGAGCTCGTGGGGGGTATTTAGGAAGGAGGGAAGGAAGTCTGGAGAGAAAGAAAGGGCTCAGAAAAATAGCAGAATGCTGGAGGCCAAAACAAAAAGATCGTCGGTGGTGGGAGAAGCCGAGAGCTCTACAGAGCAGGTGAGTCTAATATTCCACCTCACATGGTCCGCCAACCTGCATTACAGCACGAACTTCTTTCCTAAGTCTTGAATCCCTAGCAAACTGTCCTGTGCACAGTTATCTTATGTAAATGGTGTTTGTTACGCATCCAGACAAAGGGCTGTCTTTGTTCTCTGCCTTCTATATAGAGCCCTCTGTGTGTGACCTTCCTGGGTAGGAGAAAGTGGGGGTACTTTGATCTGTATCAGGCATCCCCTCCTTTCACCTCATGTCAATTTTTCCCACATCAGTTTTAAGAGCTTTGTGCTTATAGGAGGAAAAGCATATCGGTTCAAATGGTCGTTTTTTGAATATCACACTTGCTCAGCAAGAGTTAAAGCTCTGTCCGTGAGTAGAAAATTATTAAGTGTTCTATCTCCTAGTGGGATTGACTAAAGAATTCCAGAGAGTGAGAAGGGCTTGGACTTTAAGGATGATTTTTTTTTTCCTTCAGGAAAGAGCCAGTTAGATATGAGGAGGGGGAGGGCAGCTGCTTGGTTCAAAGGAATTAAAATGAGAAAGGGAGTTTCAGCTGAGGGTAATAGGCTGCCACGGAGGCTGGCCTCAGGGCAAGGCTGACTTGACATTACATGGAGAATAGCCGGGAAAGAGGACCCACAGCAGACTAGGGATAGGGGGTGCTGAACTCAGTGGGGTCCCCAACGCTAGGGACATCAAAGACAGACTACAAAAGATGAGGGGGGTTGGTGTTTATCGGACAATAAAGAACGAGAGGAGGAAACCACAAAACTAATCGAGTTGTTAATTCTGTGCGGAATGCTGAAAAGATCCCTGGGGAGGGAGGGGGCAGGATGGTGATCCGTGAGTAAATTAGGAAGGTTTTGCTCAGGTTTGCCTCATGGTTCAAGTACAGAAACTCCTCGTGCTCTCTCTAGATCGTACTAGATTGGAGGGGAAAGTGCTGGTGGGATTATATGCTTTGAGAATGTCGAACCACGGTGGGGATGGAGCTGCTTTTTTTTTTTTTTTTTTTGAGATAGAGTCTCCCTCTGTTGTCTAGGCTGGTGTGCAGTGGCCTGATCTCGGCTCACTGCAACCTCCACCTCCTAGGTTCAAGTGATTTTCCTGCCTCAGCCTCCCAAGTAGCTGGGATTACAGGCATGCACCACAACACTCGGCTAAATTTTTTATTTTAGTAGGGACGGGGTTTCACGAGTTGGCCAGGCTGGTCTCGAACTCTTGACCTCAAGTGATCCACCCGTTTCGGCCTCCCAGAGTGCTGGGATTATAGGCATCAGCCACTGTGCCTACGTTGAAAGCCTCTTACTGTGTGTGTGTGGGGGGGGTTCCTCTGAGGATGGAGTACACTGCCTTAAGGTCCTGTGAAGGACAAAGGAAGCATGCCCCATTGCTTCTACAGCCCTTCCCTCTGGGATTCCTGGCAGCCACAATGGCAGAAGGGGAGGAGAAGTCTGGCCGGGACCACCAGTTTGTAGCACAGGGCAGGATGGAGTCCACAATAATTACATGCAAAAAAATGTACTTAGCTTTATTTTTAAAAATTAGATTTTAAAAATTAGATTTAGATTTAGCTCTAAGTCTCACTTAGCATAATTTTGAGTAATTTAATCTCAATCCTGTTCTGGGGGGTGGGGGTGTTGGAGTCGAGGGGGAGGGGAGGAAGGACTACCATCTCATAAAATCATTTCAGAGTTCTTGGGGGGTTAAGACATACACATCTCAGAAAATTTGAAGGGGGCTATATTAGCGTCCTGTGGTTGCTCTAAGAAATTAATACCAGCTTGGTGGCTTACGACAGCAAACATTTATTCTCTTGAAGTTCTTTCAGCCAGAAGTCCTCCATCAAGGTCTCAGCAGGACTCCACCCTGTCCAAAGCCTCTAGGGCAGAATCCTTCCTTGCGTCTTCCAGCTTCTGGCAGTTGATGGCATCCCTTGACATTCCTTGGCTTGAGGTCTTCCAGTCTCTTCTTCATATTCGCCTTCTCTGTGTCTTCTTTTTTTCTGTCTGTCTTCTTTTCTCTCACGAGGATACTTGCGATGGAATTTAGGGCTTACCAAGAGAATCTTCATGTATCCCTCATCTCAAGGTCCTCAACCACATCTGCAAAGACCCCTTTTTCAAATGAGATAACATGCGCAAGTTCCAGCGGGGGGGACGTGGACATCTCCTGGGAAAGCATTTTTAGCCTCTGACAAGGACCTTCTGGTTTTATCTGCTTTTGCATTGCTGCAACCTTTTCCCAAAGCATATGGTCCTTTTCAAAGCTAGGGTACAGAGGTGTTAAAGCTAGGGTACAGGGGTCTTCTAAGGAGGATCCCACATCTTGGCATGGAGTATCCTATTACCCTAGATCTCTGTTATCTAAGAAAACTCCATTCCCTCTCCCCTCTTCACTCCCAGAGAAGATCTTTCTGTGGGGCCTGGATGTCTTCATGCAAGCCCATGCTCCATTCTCCATCCAGTTTAATCCTCCCAAAGGACTAGATTCCCAAACAGAGAGACTCGTGTCTGGCCATAGAGGCACAGCCTAGAGGGGGGTTACTGGGGTTGTCCCAGGAGAATGTAAGCTAAGAGGATAATAGAAAAAGACTGGGCTGCAGAGCGTCTAACAGATACAGTATAATAATGTGTAGGCTCAGTGATCCTTCAAGTTGCTGGAATACAAGCCAGCATTGCCAGTAATTACTCAGTGCTATAGTTTCAATGTTTGTCGCCTTCAAAACTCATGTTTGAAATTTAATCCCCAATGTGGCAGTGTTAATAGGTGGAGTCATTAGCAGGTGATTGGGTTCTGAGGACCCTGCCCTCATGAGCAGATTAATCCATTCATGGATTAATGGGTTAATTGATTAGTGGGTTATGATGGGAGGGGAACTGTGGTTTTATAAGAATAGGAAGAGCCAGGCACAGTGGCTCATGCCTGTAATCCCAGCACTTTGGGAGGCTGAGGCGGGCGGATCCCTTGAGGTCAGAAGTTCAAAACCAGCCTGGCCAACATGGCGAAACCCCCTCTCTACAAAAATACAAAAATTAGCTGGGCGTGATGGTGCATGCCTGTAATCCCAGCTACTTGGGAGGCTGAGGCAGGAGAATCACTTGAACCCGGGAGGCAGAGGGTGCAGTGAGCTGAGACGGCACCATTGGGCTCCAGCCTGGGGGACAGAGCAAGACTCCGTCTCAAAAAATAATACAATAAAGAATAGGAAGAGAGGCCTGAGCTAGCACATTCAGCCCCTAACTGTATGACACCCTGCGTCTCCTGGGGACCCTGTAGAGAGTTCCCATCAGCAAGAAGGCTCTCATCAGTTGTGATTTCTTGACCTTGGACTTCCCAGCCTCCAAGAAATGTATTCCTTATAATTATGGAGGCTGAGAAGGCCAGAGTCAAGGGGCCACATGTGTTGAGAGCCTTCTTGCTGGTAAGGACTCTGCAGCATCCCTAGGTGGTGTAGGGTATCACGTGGTGAGGGGGACTGAGTGTGCTAGCTCAGGTCTCTCTTCCTAGTCTTACTAAAGCCACTAGTCTCACTCCCATGATAACCATTAATCCATGAATAGATTAATCCATCTAATGAGGGCAGAACCCTCATGACTCAATCACCTTTTCTTTTGAGACAGAGTCTCGCTCTGTCACCCAGGCTGGAGTGCAGTGGCGCGATCTCGGCTCACTGCAACCTCCACCTCCCAGGTTCTGCCTCAGCCTCCCAAGTAGCTGGAACTACAGGCATGTGCCACTACGCCCAGCTGATTTTTGTATTTTTTAGTAGAGACGAGGTTTTACCATATTGGCCAGGCTGGTCTCAAACTCCTGACTTCGTGATCCGCCCGCCTCGGCCTCCCAAAGTGCTGGGATTACAGGCGTGAGCCACCACGCCCGGCCGTGGATCACCTTTTAAAGGCCCTACCTCTCAATACTGCTTCACTGGGGATGAAATTTCAACAGGAGCTTTTGAGGGGACAAATACTTCAACCACAGCAATGTTATGTGAGTTTCAGATTTTATTTTATTTGGTTTTGGTTTTGGTCTTGCTCTGCTGCCCAGGCTGGAGCGCAGTAGTGCGATCATAGCCCACTGAAGCCTGAAACTCCTGGGCTCGGGTGATCCTCCTGCCTCTACCACTTTGCCCAACTAATTTTTAAAAAATATTGATTCAGGTTATGTTTTGCTTTTCTTCAGAAAACTACCGGTATGTAATTATCTTCTACTAGAGAAAACACAGAAATGAAGTAGTTACGGAGTCATTCCGACCCAGCATCACTTTTACCTGAATGACCTAGAAAATTGAGATCAAACTATATTTTGACCCAAATATAACAAGAACTACTTCAATTTCCTCATTTTGTCAGTGGCAGCCACGCCCTAGTTTGCTGAGATAAATTAGATTTTAGCTGAATGCAGTCATGGATGGCTAGCCTAACTAATGATAAGTAAATGAGATTTCCATTTTATCTCTTTTTAAAATGAGGCCTTAGATTTACACTCGTAGTTCTTTATGCACTTGACATACCTGTATGTGCACTAAAATTTTAAACTCTGTGTGCACTTTTATTTTGTGGCTTAAGTAATCTTGTTTATAGAATAAATGGTTTGTTCACGTATCAGAAGAGCTACTGCTTATTGGTTTATTTCTTGAATTTGTGCCCTAAAATCTGCCTCTTCCCAATTTTGAGCATATTTTCTTCAATTGTATTTGAAAAGGGGGATTTTCCTTTCCTCCTGTCACTTTCTCAGTGAGTCACCTCCTGAGAAGTGACTACTTCTTTCCACCTCATTCTTTATTCCCTTAGTCCAAGACAAAAATACGAAATAACACATAAAAACTAACTGGAGAGATATTCTGTGTGCGTAGATTGGAAGACTCAATATCGTGAAGACATCGGTCCCTCCCGACTTCATTTATAGATTCCTTGCAATTCTAGCCAAAAGTCTGCAAGTTGTTTTGTGGTTAACACCAAATTGATCATAAAACGTATACAGGAAGGCAGAACACCAGTAATAACAAACACAATCCTGAAAAAGAAAGTTAGAGGGCTGACACTATCTGACTTCAAGACTTGTTTATAAAACTACAGTAATTGGGGGAGTGTGCTATAGTGAAAGAATAGAGAAATAGATCAATGAAACAGAAAAGAGAGCTCAGAAATAGACCCACACGAATAGTCCACTGATCTCTAACAAAGGGTCAGAGGCAGTTCAATGCAGAAAGGATAATCTTTTCAACAAATTGTGCTGGAATAATTGAACATCTATATGCGAAACAAAAACAAAAACAAAACTAAACACAGACCTGACAACTTTTGCACAAATCAACTCGGAATATCATATGTAGACCTACATGCAAATTGTGAAACAAAAAAATTTGAGAAGAAGAAAACGTAACAGAAAATCTAGTGACTCTGGGTTTGGCAGTGACTTTTGAGATACACCAAGAATGTGTTCCATGAAAGAAAAAAATGGATACGTTGGACTTAGTTAGAATTAAAAACTTCATCTCTGAAAAAGATGCTATTAAGAGGATGGAAAGACAAGCCACAGACTGAGAGATTATATTTGCCAAACACACATCTGATAAATGACTGGTATCCAAAATGTACCAGAGAATGCTTAAAACTGACTTTTAAGAAAACAACTTGAAAAATCAGCTAAACATCTGAACAGACACCTCATAAAAGAAGAGATAAAGATGGGCGGACAAGGTGGCTCACGCCTGTAATCCCACCACTTTGGGAGGTCGAGGGTGGGTGGATCACCTGAGATCAGGAGTTTGAGACCACCCTGGACAACATGGTGAAACCTGTCTCTACTAAAAACACAAAAGTTAGCCGGGCATGGTAGTGTGTGTTTGTAGTCAAGGCTGAGGCAGGAGAATCACTTGAACCCAAGAGGCGGAGGTTGCAGTGAGCTGAGATCACGCCACTGCACTCCAGCCTGGACAACAGAGCGAGACTCCATCTCAAAAAAAAAAAAGAAGAGATAAAGATGGCAAATAAGCACGTGAAAAGGTGTTCAACATTATTTTTCATGAGGGAATTACAAATTAAAACAACAATAAGATATTGCTACACACCTATTAAAATAGCCAAAATTTAAAAAAAAAGACTGATAATACCAAATGAGGATCATGATATTGAAGCAGCAGAAATTTATTAACTGTTGACGAGAATGCAAAATGATACATCCACTTTCAAAGGCAGTTTGGCAGTTTCTTTTACTTTACTTTTTTTTTTTTTGAGATGGAGTCTTGCTCTGTTGCCCAGGCTGGAGTGCAGTGGGTAATCATGGCTCCTTGCAGCCTTGACCTCCTGGGCTCAATCGATCCTCCCACCCACCTTAGTCTCCAGAGTAACTGAGACCACAGGTACATGCCACCATTCCCGGCTAATTATTTTTTTTAAGAGATGGGGTCTTGCTATGTTGCCCAAGCTGGTCTCAAACTCCTGAGCTCAAGTGATCCTCCTGTTTCAGCCTCCCAAACTGTTGGGTTTACAGGTGTGAGCCACCACATCTAGCCTATTTATTTTTTATTTAAAAAACCCAACATCCTGTGTTTGATGTGGGTATGTCAGAGGGAAACAGTAGTCAATAAGAAAAGCTCCCAATAACCAAAGCGGAAATAATTCAACTAACAACCTAAGTAAAGTAGTATTGGAGTATAGCATAAATTAAAAAGTAAATATGTTTAAGTCCATACTGACGCAAAGAAATGACTGGTTACATTAGCAAATGGAAGAGGAAAAAGAGACAAATCTCCGATGCAGAAGAATTCCAAGTAATTGAATAGACAGCCTCAGGGAAGGGGAGCACAACTCCTCCCTCCTTAAGTGTGGGCTGCACTAGGAACTTCCTTCCAACAAGGACAGAAGAGAAAAGGGGGAAAAAAAGAGTGAGTAACTTTACAGTGGAGAAAGGAAAACACAGCCGCAGTCAGGTGATCAAGTTTAACGCCAACAGTAATCAATCATTTTGTTAGGTTATATCCTGTGTCATGGGATGAATTGTATCCCCCAAAAGACATGTTCTGAGGGATTAGGGATCAAGACAAACCCTAATCTCTAATCCCTCAGAATACAGCCTTATTTAGAACTAGGGTCTTTGCAGATGTAATGAGTTAAAATGAGATGTGGTCATATTAGAGAGACAGGCAGTTCATCCAATATGCTTGGTGTCTTTATAAGAAGAGGAGAGTCGGCCTGGCATGGTGGCTCACACCTGTAATCCCAGCGCTTTGAGAGACCGAGGCAGGCAGATCACTTGAAGCCAGGAGTTTGAGACCAGCCTGGCCAACATGGTGAAACCCCATCTCTACTGAAAACACAAATTAGCCGGGCATGGTGGTGGGTGCCTGTAATCACAGCTAGTCAGGAGGCTGAGGCAGGAGAATCGCTTGAACCCAGGAGACCAAGGTTGCAGGAACCAAGATTGCACCACTGCACTCCAGCCTGGGTGACAGGGCAAGACTCCATCTCAAAAAAAAAAAAAAAAAAAGAAGAGGAGGAAAGTCATGCAGAGAGAGGGAAGAAGCGACGCCAGGGTGGTGGCAGAGTCGTAGAGTTATGGGGCTAGAAGCCAAGGAATGCCTGGGGCTACCAGAAGCTGTAAAGGGCAAGGGAGGATCCTCCCCTAGAGGGTTGGAAGAGCACAGCCCTACTGACACCTTGATTTTGCACTTCTGGTCTCCAGAACTGTGAAAGAATAGATTTCTTGTTTCAAGTCATTCCGGTTTGTGGTACTTTGTTACCACAGGCCTAGGAAACAAATATACTGGGATACCATTTGATGACAAGGCACTTTGTCTCTGTGCTCTTCCCTTCAAAAACCCATCACTCCAGTCTAATCATGGGAAAAACATCAGGCAGTTTACAATATAGGGCATTCTACAAAATACCTGACCAGTACGTTTGAAAACTGTCAAGGTTGGCTGGGCACAGTGACTCTTGCCTGCAATTCCAGCACTTTGGGAGGCCATAGTGGGAGGAACTCTTGAGCTCAGGAGTTCAAGACCAGCCTGGTCAACATAGCGAGACCCCCGTCTCTACAAATAGTAAATTAGCTGAGTGTGGTGGTGCACACGTGTGGTCTCAGCTGCTTAGGAGGCTGAGGTGGGAGGTTCGACTGAGCCTGGGAGGTTGAGGCTGCAGTGAGCTATGATTGCACATTGCACTCTAGCCTGGGCGACAGAGCAGGATCCCATCTCAATTTAAAAAGAAAAACCTTTCAAGGTCATCAAAAACAAAGGAAAGTCTGAGAAACTGTCCCAACTAAGAGGAGCCTTAGGCGACATGACAGCTAAACGTAATGTGGACTCCTGGACGGGATATTGGAACAGAACAAGGTGTATAGTAAGGAGATCTGAATAAACTATGGACTTTAGCTGATACTAATGCATCAATATAATAAATGTACCATACTAGTGTAAGATGTTAATAATCGGGGAAACTGGGGATGGGGTATGCAGAAATGCTCTGTACCATCTTCTCAGTTTTGCTCTAAATCAGAAAGTGTTCAGATTAAAATTAAGTCTTTGAAAAATGAACATAAAACTGAAAAGAAAATAAAGGAACACCAGGTAGCCTTGCTGCTTTAACTCATAGTCAGCCTTCCTTGCTTTCATGTGAGCAGTCTGCTTTTTATCCTCCCATTGTCAACATCCTCTCCTGTCCCTGCTTCCGTGAAGATTGACTTCTCTTTAGTGTCCCCCACTTCTCTTCCCATCAGCCATCTCGGTACAAAATCACCTGCTGTGGTCCATTTCCCAAGTCCCGGGTTTTGTCAGGAATGTTGGCAGTGGGCTTTGGAGCTCTACATCCCTTCTCACCTTCATCTCAAGTCTTCCTCAATGTGTATTTAGAATACATTGTTTCTGAGAATAACTCTATCCTTGCGAGAGATGAGAGGGAGGATATTTGCAACACAAATAACCAGCAAAGATCACTCAAGAATAATAAAGAGTTTCTACGTATCACTAGAAAAAAGACAACCCAATATAGACAAATGAGCAAAAGCGAGAGAAATGCATTTCCCAGAAGAGGAACCACATATGGCCAATAAATATACAAAAAGATGTTAAACACCAGGGGACTGCACAGCATCTGCACAAAGACCATTTTATTCCCATGTGATGATCAGATGAAGCCTGCCAATCCCAAGTATTAGAGATCAGACGATCAGTGGAATCTCCTCCATATTACCAATGAGAAACTGAAGTAGTGCAATTACTTTGGAAAATAATTTGGTAGTATTCTGTCTAATGGACTATTTGCATATTTGATATTCTACTTCTAGGGAAATATCCAAGAGAATCTTTAGCACATGTGCATCAAGATAATATACAAGAATGTTCACAGAATTCTTGTTCTACACAGGAAAGAATGGAAAAAAACCCCAAATGTCCTTTGACAAGAGAATAGACAAATAAATTTTAATGTATCTACACAATGGAATATCATACCACAGTGAACATAAAGTAACTTCAGCCACGTTCAACAACTTGGATGAATTGTAGCCATGCAGTGTTAAGTAACAAGCAAAATTAAGCAATATATTGGTTAGACCATACATATACGCAAGATAAACCAAAACCAAAAACAAAAATGGAGCAGAATGATAAACACAAAATTCAAAGTATTAACTTCCTTAAAGAGGCAAGCAGGGACGTGTGATGAGCACACTGGGAGATGTATCTTCTTGATAAATTTTTAATTCTTGAGTGAGGCTGGCTTAACAGTGTTATGCAATAAAAATAAATAATGAAAGTAAAAGAGGGGCTGTGTAAGGACTGATCATGATTATTGTCATGAACCAAGGGCTGTGCTTGGTACAGTGCCAGGCATTTAAAGCCCAAAATTATACAAAACCAAAAGCTCAGATGATAACTATCTTAGTCTAGTCCTGCTGCAATGACAAAATATCACAGACTGGGTAATTTAGACAAATTTCACAATAGAAATTTATTTTTTCACAATTCTGGAGGCTGTGAAGTCCAAGATAAACGTGCCGGCAGGTTTGGTGTCTGGTGAAGGGTTCTTCTCCACTTCCGACGTGGCGCCTCTTGCTGCATCCTCAGATGGCAAAAGAGGTGACAGGGACTATGGCACTTCCTTCCACCTCTTTGACAAGGGCACTAATCCCACTAGTCACAAGGATGACTTAATCACCTCCTAAAGGTCCCACCTCTCTTAATACTGCTATCACATTGGTGATTATGTTTCAACATAGGATTTTTGGGGGCCATATTCAGGCCGTAGCAATAACTTTTTTTTTTTTTTTTTTTTTTTGAGATGGAGTTTCACTCTTGTTGCCCAGTCTGGAGTGCAATGGCATGATCTCAGTTTACTCGAACCTCTGGCTCAAGCGGTTCAAGCAATTCTCCTGCCTCAGCCTACTGAGTAGCTGGGATTACAGGTGACCACACCCGGCTAATTTTGTATTTTTAGTAGAGATGGGGTTTCTCTATGTTGGTCAGGCTGGTCTTGAACTCCCGACCTCAGGTGATCCACCTGCCTTGGCCTCCCAAAGTGCTGGGATTACAGGTGTGAGCCACCATGCCTGGCCAGCAATAACTTTTATGATAAGAAAAACAAAATGTTTGGCTGATCATGGGAGTAAGAGTTGCATTTGCCCATACAGCGAGCTGGGTGACACATTCCAGGTGGAGGTCTTTCCTGGGAGTTTTTCCTTGGAAGCCCTGGGCTCCCCTTTACCCACCTCTGCAGTCCGTGCCCGCTCCCTTCTCTGTCCCAACTTTCCGATCCTGGTATGGGTAGCTTTCCTGGCCCGTTGCCCATCCTCAGTGCCAACTGTTCATGTAATCACACACTTCTCATATTTTAACTTTATTTCCTTGTAACCACTTACTTTTAAATTCGTTTACTATTTTTGTTTTGCCTCAGAAGTTTACTAACTGTTGCAATTAATTAATTAATTATTTTTCGAGACAGGGTTGCCCAGGCTGGAGTGCAGTGACACAAACATGGCTCACTGCAGCCTCAACCTCCCGGCCTCAAGTGATCCTCCCGCCTCAGCCTCCCTAGTAGCTGGGACTGCAGGTATGTGCCACCACACTCGGCTAATTTTCAATTTTTTTGTCAAGATACAGTCTCACTATGTTGCCAGGTTGGTCTCAAACTCCTGGGCTCAAGTGATCCTCCTGCCTTGGCTTCCCAAAGTGCTGGGATTATAGGCAGGAGCCACCACGCCCAGCCACTTGCTGCAATCTAAAATGTGAACCACAACAAAGCAAAGTCAGTGGAGACAAGAAGGCAAGGAATTGAGCTTGCTGGCAAAGACTTGTTCCATTCCCATCCATTGGTAAGACTTGGTCGAACTTGATTTTTTCCATTGCGCCTTGTTTCTCCCCTTGGTGCCTTAAGGTAGGAGAATATCTGATGTAAGCCACAGAGTTTTACTCACAAATAGCACATCAGAAGTCTGGAGATTGGCAGTCCCAGAGGTGGTTCATACACTGCTTTCTTCGCGTCAGGAACCTGGATCGGCTGCTCTTGGCTTTCCCTTTTCCGGTGCCAGCTCTGTGCAGCTGCAGAACAGAGCACCAGGTCCTCACAAGGCAATGTCCAAGCTAGGAGGCAGGGAGAGCACTCTCCTTCTATCAGGGAGGAGTATCTTTCCCCCAAGTGTCCTGGATCTGAGTTGAATCACATGCCTGCCTCAAAGGAGCAAAGAAGGAATGAGATTTCCATGATTCATTTAGCTCAACCATGATTCATTGCTGGGCACCAGACATAAAGCCAGATGTGACCTGAACACAACTGGCATTCAGCTAGCAAGAAAGAGGTGTGGAATGGAATGGCTGTTAGGAAAGCCAGCCATGGCCTCTGTCACCCAATTGCTCCCTGGGCACTTCAGAACTGGCATTCAAATGATAATACCAATGCTCTATATCTCACAGCACTTCACAGTTTGCAAAGCATTCATACACATTGTTTCATTCGATTCTCACCACCGCGGAGAGATGCAAGAACAGCTGTGCTTCTCTTTCTTGGATAGTGAGGGAGACTGAGGACTGTAGGCAGTGAGTGATTCACCCGTGGTTTTGCAGCTTCTCAGAGCTGGCAATAGAACAAGGGCTTCTGACACGAACGTCCAATATCTTTTCTACAATTTCTTCCAATGAGCACGTGTGTGTGGAATATTACTGGCAACTCATAGATGTAGTTGTCCTGTAAGCTCTGTGTGACTTTCCTCCATGGGCTGATGCCTTGTGTACTCCCAACAGATGTAGAGTGATGGGTGCTGTGTGGCTGAGCAGAGGCAGCTGCGGAGGAGTGCGTGGTGAGACATTTTTACACAGATACGTCTTGTGCAAACTAAGCAATGCCTGGACTGAGGATTGTGTCCTGTGCTGAAGCAGCAGATGGAGACTGCAGATGTGTGAAGGCTGTGTTCTGCCCACGTGGAATCCAAGAGCTCCACAAGGCATCGCGGCTGTCCAACTTCCTGTCAGAATTGGCACCGAGAGGAGCGCCAGCTCCTAGCTTACACTTGATTTAAACTGAATAAGAGAGAGGAGATGGCTTTAAGGAAGCATCTGGGTGCACGGACAGCAGAGAAAAGCAGGAGATTGAAGGCAGCGAGAGTTCCCAGGATTTACAAATGGATCCTCTTGTCATTACTTGCCATCTGGTCCCATGCCTGGTCCCCAACCCTCACGGTCAGCTGAAAAGCTGTCTGATAATGCGCTCTGGTGGGCATCGTTAGTAGCAGTCTATGTTGAAAAACTCCTTTTGGAAAATAGTTTAGAAATGTATATCATGATGCGTGAAAATGTAAGACCACTGAAACCATGGACCCCATTCTTGAGACTTCATATTAAGAAATAACTAAAATAAAGGAAATAATTAAAATGAGGGAGGCTGGGCGCAGTGGCTCACATCTGTCATCCCAGCACTTCGGGAGGCCGAAGCAGGCAGATCACTTAAGGCCGGGAGTTTGAGACCAGCCTGGCAAACATGGAGAAACTACATCTCTACTAAAAATTAGCCTGGTGTGGTGGTGTGCACCTGCAATCCCAGCTACTCGAGAGCCTAAAGCATGAGAATGAACCAAGGAGGTGGAGGCTGCAGTGAGCCGAGATTGCACCACTGTGCTTCAGCCTGGGCAGCAGAGAGAGACTCCGTCTCAAAAAATAAAATAAAATAATATAATATAATGAAGGAAAAAATCTGTAGGTATGGTGACGGCTATTATTTTGTTGTACGTATGTGAGTGAAGAGTTGGAAGCAACCTAAACCTTCAACAGCAGCAACCTGTGGTCTACTTAATGGAATCTAAGCCATTGTTAACAAGCAGAATTATGAAGAAAGTGATGCATTCAACAAATATTTATCGCATGCCTCTAATATGCCAAGCACTGTGTTAAAGACTGACATAGTGAACAAAGCAGCCCACGCCACTGCCTTCTCCCAGTTGATGGTGTAGCGTGAATGGCAAAGGGGAGCTGTGCAGCAAGGAAAGAGGTGCGGATTCAGAATTAAGTGAAAAACGCAGAGGAGAAAAATCACACCCATCACGTGACTCTTTCCATACAGTGCGTTCAATTCCACGAACAAGGATTGAAAGGAAGCAAGGATGAATAAAGACAGCTGATGGGGTGATGTGGCTCTGAACCATTTTCTTTCCTGTATTCTTCTTCCAATGTCTTTAGTGCAATATTTTTTAAAAATAAAAATGAGAAAAATATCTG
The DNA here is from genome assembly GCA_036589455.1 of Ateles fusciceps. Taxonomy (NCBI): domain Eukaryota; kingdom Metazoa; phylum Chordata; class Mammalia; order Primates; family Atelidae; genus Ateles; species Ateles fusciceps. Next base: position 7,249,339 of record JAZHEH010002229.1, read on the forward strand.
ATATTTTTATCATGTGCTCTCCTGTTTCAAAAGAGGTATATTTATCCAACTGTGCAGAAGCCAAAGAAAAAATACCATAAAAACATATCTGTTGAAAGAAGGGAAGGCTGGGTGTGGTGGCTCACATCTGTAATCCCAGCACTTTTGGAGGCTGAGGTGAGAGGAGTTCGCTTGAGTCCAGGAGTTCGAGACCAGTCTGGGCAACACAGGAGATCCTATCTGTACAAAACATTAAAAGCTTAGCCAAGTGTGGTGGCGCATGCCTGTGGTCCTAGCTACTCGGGTGGCTGAGGTGGGAGGATAGCTTGAGCCCAGTAGGTGGAGGCTACAGTGAGTTGTGGTCATCTAACTGCACTCTAACCTGGATGACAGAACAAGATCCTGCCCCCGCGCCCCCAGAAAAAAGGAAGAAGGGAGGAAGGAAGGGAAAGAGAAGGGAAGGGAGGGAAATGGACAGATGTCGCTTTTGTGTTTATTTTAGGCTTTAATCTGAGCCCTTTTTTCTGCATACTTATCTCTCTAGGTTCCAGTCTCATGAGAATGAAATGAAAGGTCTCAAATGTCATTCTGATTTGTTTTTGTAAATGATTCCCTGTATATTGTCACCACCATAGTTCACTTGAGATCCAGTAAAGGCAAATTCTCTAAACCTCTACAAAAACACCAAGTATCTGGGGACCTCCTGCAGGCAAATTCTATTATAACCTCTAAATTCTTTTTTTTTTTTGAGAAGGAGTCTTGCTCTGTCACCAGGCTGGAGTGCAGTGGCATGATCTCAGCTCACCACAACCTCTGCTTCCCGGGTTCAAGTGATTCTCCTGCCTCAGCCTCCTGAGTAGCTGGGACTACCAGTACCTGCCACCATGCCTGGCTAATTTTTGTATTTTTAGTAGACGTGGGGTTTCATCATGTTGGCCAGGATGGTCTCAATCTCTTGACCTCGTGATCTGCCCACATCGGCCCCCCAAAGTGCTGGGATTACAGGTGTGAGCCACAGCGCCCAGCCATAACCTCTAAATGTAAACTGTTTTCATAAGTACTTACTGTCTAAGTCCCAACCACCCATCCACCTAGACGCAGGGGGCTCTATGTAGACTTTACTGTTGTTATAGGATGACTCTGCTGTGTATTTCTTTTAAAACACTTTCCTTTCTTGTTTTCTAGATCCAGTGGGCAGAGTCCAGGGCACTTTTGGTAAAGAGGTAGGATTATGAAGCCCTTCTTTGCTGCTCCCCCGTATTTTCTACCATCTGCTTCCATATTCCAGCTAGTTAGAATCCACCTGCTGCTTCAGCCATGTTATTTGTCTTCAGCTCCTGCCCTGGGCTCCTCTGTGACATTGCCCTGAACTGAACAGCATTGTTTCAGGACAGGCTGCATTTCTGTAAGTACAAGATGGTCTTTGCAGGTGGCTGGTACATGAATTTTAAGCTTGTTGAGTGCTTTGAGATAGGAAGCTAAAAATACATGTGGGAGGTGTGTGTGTATGTGTGTGTGTGTGTGTGTGTGTGTGAGAGATTATTCTTTGTACAAAGAAAAAGTGACAAGGGGTTAATGCTGCTGATGTTGCTGAATCATCATAATCAAATACTGTTTATCAGGCTTCGTCCATATCAGTAATGTTAAGGGCTTGCAGATTCTCATGAGACAAGGGCTGGTTTCTCTTTCTTCCTCTCCCCTGTACTCAACCTCCAACATCATTCTACCCTTCCAGCTCTTGTCTTAGCAGTTTTGTACTGGTTTCTATACTAAGACTTGCATACTCAATGTTTTGAAGAAGAACAGGAGTGCTGTGGTCAAAGAGGGATGTCCCAACATGCAAAGCACACACCCTCACATCTTCTCAAAGAACAGGACAGAGCATCTAAGGAAGCCCTGAAATGATGTATCATCCTCTCCCATGGGGAGGATATTAAACTGCTTTCAAAAATGTCTTGGAGATTCCTTCCAGTAAAGCCTTGTGCTGGCACTAGAGATACAGCACCAGATTTCCCCTGTTGCAGGAGGATTTGTGGCTTCACCTGCTGGAAGTGTGTAGGCAGACAGGAAGGCCACATCCAGTGACTGATCATGGCAGGGATATAAAGGCTGGGCCAGTTTGGACCAACATGGGACAGACAACATGGGCCATGTTAGTTCCAGCACTCCTCATGGGTCATCTGTCACTAGCCCTACATCAATCTGAACTTCTCTCTGCCCAATCCTGCTTCTGTCTCCTTCCTGACACAACTGTTAACCCAAGGGCCCTCCATAAGAAATATTTATCCTGCCTGCTATTCACCTCGCTGTCTGCTTCCTGGAGAACCCAATATGCAATGATTGATGCTAGTAGTAACTCAAGAAAGAGAAGACGGCTAGGCATAGTGGCTCGTGCCCGTAATCACAGCACGTTGGGAGGCTAAGGTAGGAAGATCACTTGAAGCCAGGAGTTTAAGAACAGCCTGGGCAACATAGTGAGACCCTGTATCTATTAAATTTTTTGAAAAAATTAGTTGGGCATGGTAGTGCACTCCTGTAGTCTCAACTACTCAGGAGGCTGAGGCAGAAGATCTCTCAAACTCAGGAGTTTGAGGCTGCAGTGAGCTATGATTGTGCCACTGCATTCTAGCCTGGGTGACAGAATGACACATTGCTCAGAAGGAGAGAAGAAGGTAGGGGGAGAGGGAGGGAAGAAAGAAATGAAGAAAAGGAAGAAAGAAAGAAAAAGAAAGGAAGAGAAAGGAAGGAAGAGAGATATATAGAGAAAGGAAGGAAGGGAGCGAGGGAAGGAAGGAAGGAATAAAGAAGAAGAAAGGAGGGAGGGAAAGCAAGTGGTTAGATGAAATTTGAGATGAATCCCTCTCTGGCTGGCAATGAGGAACCTGTGGCTGGTGGTCAGTGGAGCAAAGACAGGCCTGGCACAATGTGGTGACCCAGTTGTTATGGCTTGCTGCTCTACTGAATGGTAGGCCACAGGGAAGGAATGTTCTAGCTGGTGGAGGTATCTGGCATTTTAGGAATATATGGAAAATAGTAACTCCAAGGACAACAGAATTGGGGAGCTACTGATGATCTAAGCAGGACTGATGACCTAGAAGAAAGTAATGAAAGGTTGAGTGAATTAAGAAGCTCTTATATTTTCCAGGAGGAGGACAGAGAAAGCTCAGGACTTAATCGTCAGTGTGGTAGAACTCCAGAGACCTCCACACAAAATCTTGTGCATGAATGTTCATTGCAGCATTCTTTACAATAGCTAAAAGGTGGAAACAACCCAAATGTCCATCACTGAACTGATGGATATCAAAACATATATCCACACCACGTGTGAAATATTATTTGGTTATAAAAGGAATGAAGTACTGACACATGCTACAACATGGTCAAACCTTGAAAACACAATGTTAAGTGAAAGAAGTCAGTCCCAAGAGTCCAGATATTATATATTCCATTCATATGAAAGTCCAGAAGAGGGAAATCTATAGAGACAGTAGATTTGTGGTTGCTTAGGGCTAGGGGCGGACTAAGTCATAGAGATAGGTAAATGATAGCTAAAAGCTATAGGTTTTCTTTTAAAGGTGATGAAAATGTTCTAATTTTAACCACAGTGACAGTTGTATGACTCCATGAATATACTAGAAAAAACTGAATTGAATGCATTAAATGAGTGACTTGGATGGTATATGTAAAGTATATCTCAGTAAGGTTATTTAAAAAATAAAGGTTGGGCTGGGCGCAGTGCCTCATGCCTGTAATCCCAGCACTTTGGGAGGTCGAGGCGGGTGGATCATGAGGTCAGGAGTTCGAGACCAGCCTGACCAACATAGTGAAACCCTGTCTCTACTAAAAATGCAAAAATTATCCAGGCGTGGTGGCATGCACCTGTAGCCGCAGTTACTTAGGAGGCTGAGGCAGGAGAATCTCTTGAACCTGGGAGGTGGAGGTTGCAGTGAGCGAAGATCACACCACTGCACTCCAACCTGGGTGACAGAGCCATACTCTGTCTCAAAATAATAATAATAATAATAATAACAAAGGTAGGAATATCTAGGTGCAGACACATTACAATACTAAATGGCAGGGGCTGGGGGGAAGAGGCCTTCTGCTGGTAATTGAGGCAAAATTCTCACCTCCGTGGAGCAGCAAGACTCACTCCCTCAGCCACATAGAGCTCTCTTAAGATGGTCTGACTGTTGATGGATAAATGCTGTCGGTCCTTGACATACCCGTTGACACATTGCAACAAAAATCACTATGATGAAGGGAGAAAAAAAAAACGTTCTACTAGATTCACCAAATCAATGACAAATGAGCAAGTCTTCTGCTTTCGTAGCTGGAGAGACCCTCATAAAGCAAGCTGAGCACATTTCCATCAGGCCAGGCTGAGTCAGACTTTTCCAGCCATTGTGTGTCTCCACCGCTTCTTTCTGTCACCTCTTAAAGGGCATCAGAGGTTATTTCACAGAGGTGAGTGACATATTCCTGGGAGACACATGATAATGAAGGAGCCAGAGATTTCTGGTTATAGAATTGCCTTTGCCACCAAAGGCTGAAGATCTTTTGGAAATTCATTTAACCAAATGCAGAAAATTTCATTTTTTTCCCATCTAAAAATGCAGAGGGTGGACTATGTGGTGTCCTAGCCCCTTGCAGTGGCGATATTCTAGGTGCTATGTTATGGGATACCTGAGAGCATTTTGGTCTGATTCTGGCTTTCAGGCTGAAATACTACAGAGTGCAATGACTGTGTAGTTGAATGTTATATTCTAAGATTGAGTTGAGCATCAGCTGCCAAACAGCGTCCTTCTGGCTTTGTTCTTATGGGAAGTCAAGAGCAGTGAGTGGTCCTGTTATGTGGTTCTGGCACTCAGCTTTCCTAAACTTTCATCTTGGAGAGGACTCCGGATCCCCTCACTGCCCTCCATTAGAAACTCTTCCATCAGAATTGCCAAAGACCTCATCATTTCCAATAGCCTTTTAGTAGTTATTACCTTCTCTATGGTAACATCTAATACCCTTATACCCCATTCTGTCTACAAAGCTCTCCCATTCTATGACTTCATGATGCTTTTTGTCTTTCTATTACTCTGCTTCTTCTGGAACACACTTTATCTGTCTCCATGTGTCCTTCTGTGTTGTCCTCGCTTTGGAGTGGACATCCTTCCCTGTCTTCCTTTGGCCTTCTTCTCTCCCTTCTCTACTGGCTTCTTCAGGGAGATGACTCACTCTTACAATTTCAGCTGTTATTTTTGTGTCTCTCTGTGCTGGAACACATCTCCACCTCTGACCACTTTCTGGAATTGTAAGTTTCTAACAGCTTGCTGAACATCATCACTTGAATGTGCACCAGTGCATTGAATTCAGCATACTCAAAATAGACCTTGTCTTTGTCTCCAAAGTGGTTCTGTTTCCTAACTAGTGTTTCCCAGGCATCTGGTGTCAAAACTCCCAAGGCATCCGTTGATTACCATGGACGCCTCCCTTCCCCCTCAGACCCCGTATTGGATCTGGTCTCCATGGTGTCTTGGCAACCTCTTAACTTTCGGATCTTCTATGCACCCACTCAGTGGAAGACTTGCAGCTCTCATCCTCCCTTTCTCATGCCGTTGGGTATGAGAAAGTTTCCCTGATGGTGCTCTAGCTTCCATCCCCTCAGCCTCTTCAGCGACCTTCTCCATTGTTGCTGGCATTGGATGCTTCTCTCCTCGCTCTTCAAACTTTGTGTTTACATCAGTATTGTAATATCCTTCATGTCTGTGGAGAACAAGTTATCTATACACTTATTTATTCATTTTTTAGAGAAGAGGTCTCACTCTGTTATCCAGGCTGGAGTGCAATGGCATGATCATGGCTTACTGTAACCTTGACCTCCTAGGCTCAAGCAATCCTCTAGACTTAGCCTCTTGAGTAGCTAGGACTATGGGTGTGTGCTACCATACCTGGCTAAGTTTTATATGTTTTTGTAGAGATGGGGTCTTGCTATATTGCCCAGGCTGATCCTGAACTCTTGGCCTCCAGCAATCCTCCTACCTCAGCCTCCCAAAGTGCTGGGATTATAGGCATCAACCACTATACCTGGCCTATACTGTTTATCAACCTCGTCCTCCCATTAGCTTATGTTTAATTAAAATATTATTCACATACCATAAACTCTACCTTTCAAAAATGTATGATGGAGTGGTTTTCAGTATATTCACAAGGTCATGCAACCATCACCACCATCTAGTCCCAGAATATTTTCATCATTCCAAAAAGAAATCCTGTACCCTTTAGCAGTCTTTTCCAATTCTCCCCTTTTCCCAGCTCCTGGCAAACACTAATTGATTCTTTGTCTCCATGCATTTGTGTATGCTGGATATTTCATATGAATACAATCATACAACACGTGGTCCTTTGTGGCTGGCTTCTTTCACTTAGCATAGTGTTGGCAAGGTTCATCCATGTGATAGCATATATCAGAACTTCATTCTTTCATGGGTGAATACTCTGGTTTCTATTCAGATCTCTTTTGCCATTTATGATTGAATAATATTTCATTGTATAAATGTACCACATTTTGTTTATTCAGTTATTGATAGATGTTTGGGTTTTTTCCACCTTTGGCAATGATGAATAATGCTGCTATAAATACTCACATCCAAGTCTTTGTTTAAACACCTATCTTCATTTTTCTTGGGTATATATCTAGGAGTACAATGGCTGGATTCATGGTTGACTTTTTGAGGAACTTCCAACTGTTTTTCAAAGTGGCTGCACTATTTTACATTCTTATCATCAATGTATGGGGCCTCAAATTTGTCCATGTCCTTGTCAACACTTGCTATTGTCTGTCTTTTCTATTCTAGCCATCCTAGTGGATGTGAAATTTGCATTTTCCTACTGACTAAAATGCTGAGCATGTTTTCATGTGCTTTTTGATTATTTGTATATCTTCTTTGGAGAGATTCAAAATTACTTTACTTTTTTCATTAAATATTTTTAGACAGAAAATCTGTGCTTTATTTTTTGCTAGTTTTATTTTCAAAATTTATTATGCTATATTGCAAATATCAAAGGTAAATTAAAATAATAAAACCAGCAACCACATTCTTAAGAAATAAAATGTTACTAGCCAGGCAACCGGGCATGGTGGCTTATGCCTGTAATCCCAGCACTTTGGGAGTCTGAGGCAGTGGGCAAATCACTTGAGGTCAGAAGCTTAAGACCAGCCTGGCCAATATGGTGAAACCCCGTCTCTACTGATAATACAAAAATTAGCTGGAAGTGGTGGTGCCCACCTGTAATCCCAGCTACATGGGAGGCTGAGGCAGGAGAACTGCTTGAACCCAGAGGCAGAGGTTGCAGTGAGCAGAGATTGCACCACTACACTCCTGCCTGGGCAACAGAGCAAGACTCCATCTCAAATAATAATAATAATAATAATAATAAATAAAATATTACTAATGCCTTTAAAACCTTTGTGTACTTCCTGCTGATTGCATTCCTTCTCTATCCCTCCCCAGGGTGTTTTACTTTTCTGTTTCACATTCCTATGATTTTTGTTTCTAAATCTCTCGTTCCTTAACAACATTGCTTTTAAGCTTATATAAATTGTATCCTATTATACGTTTTCTTCTGCAAGTTGATATTTTTATTTAACTTTATGCTTATGAAATTCATCCATGGTAATATGTTTAGCTCTGGTTCATTCGTTTTCTCTGTTTTATTTCACTATATGAATATACCACAATAGTCTTATCCATTTTTATGATTTGTCCCCTCCAAACCATTCTCCACATTGCTGCTACAGAGATCTTTGTAAAATGTAAGTTTGATCAGAACACTTCCCTGTTTAAAATCTGCTGGTGTCTTCTCTTTGCCATCAGGAAGGAAAAAAAATCTGAAGTTGTTCGCATGGTATAAAAACTCCTTGTGATCTGCATATAAATCCCTTGTGATCTGGTCTCTGTTACTTCTTCATACTCATCTTTTTGTCTAGCTGCTCATAATGTTTTCACTCCATCTTTCAGCAGTTTAACTGATGTGTTTAGTGTGTGTTTTTGTATATTTGCATATGTGTGCATTTTATTTATCCTGCCTGGGTTCTCTCTGAGCTTCTTAAATCCATGGTTTGTTGTTTTTCATTAATTTTGGAAAATTTTCATCCATTTTATTCTTCAAATATTTCTTCCCCTCCTTTCTCTCTCCTCCTCCTCCTTCTCTTTCTCAGATTCAAGTTCCATGAATGGGTTGGGTATGGTGACTCATGCCTGTTGTCCCAGAGAGTACTTTGGAAGGCAGAGGTGGGAGGATTCCTTGAGGCCCAGAGTTCAAGACCAGCCTGGGCAACATAGGGAGACCTTATGTTTACAAAAAATTAAAAAATTAGCCAGCACGGTGGCATGCACCTGTAGTTCTAGCTACTTAGCAGGCTAAGGTGGGAGGATCGCTTGACCCAGGAATTAAATGTTACAGTGAGCAATGATTGCATCATTGCACTCCAGCTAGGACAACAAAGAGAGACTTTGTCTTGAAAAAAAAATCTACAAATGTTAGACCATTTGATATTGTCTAACTGTCAGTGGATTCCCTGTTGGTTTTTTCTATTCTTTTTTTTCTCTTTGTTTCATTTTGAATAATCTACTTTGTCTGTATTCAAGTTTACTAATTATTTTCCTTAGCTGTGTCCAACTTTCTAATAAGCTTATCAAAGAAATTCTTGATATCTCATATTACATTTTCTATTGCTAGTATTTCCATTTGACTTCTTAAGAGAGTTTCCACTTCCCTGCTTAAATGTCTTATCTGTTCATGCATTGGCCCATCTTTTCTACTAGGTACTAACATATTCATCACAGTTAAAGTACCTGTCTAACAGTTACATCACCTGGGTCATCTCTGGGTCTGATTCTATTGATTCCTTTGTCTCCTGATAGTAAGTTGTGTTTTCCTTGATTTTTTTGTGTATCTTGTAACCTGTTATTGAATGATGGTCATCATTTATAGAATAGTAGTGAATTAGGTAAATATTATTTACACCTAGAAATAGAAACACCCCTTCTTTCAGGGCATTAGTATGTGTGTAGGGGGTTGTTAGTCAATCTAGTCAGTAGTTGAGAAGGATTTGGAAGTTGTGGTTCGTTATCCTCAGTGCACCACAGGTTTCATATTTCCCCGTGGTGGGCTGCCAGAGGGACTTCTCAGTGTTTGTGTTCTGCTTTCAGCTTCAGTCATCTCTGCACATCAATCTGATAGGGATTCCCTCTCCACACCTTCCCCTTCTCTAGTGGGAGACTACTATTATTACTTAGTGCTGGGCTCATTGTGAGGGGTAGGCAGCTAGGGGAGGACCAGAGAGAGCACCTGTCATTGACATGAGTGTGCAGGGAGTGAATGCTGCCCCTTGGTCCAGCTCAGTTTTAGGCAAGGCCTGGGTGCCTCAGGTGTGAGGACTTCTTGGGATTCCTCCCTTTCCCCCATCATAGCCAGACTTTGCCTTGTATCTTTTGTAGGTCTTGGGCAGGAGAGTATTTCCTACCTCTTCCCTGCAACAGCAGACTCCTGCTATATATTGGCACAGGATCCTGGATCAATGATGTTTTCCTGCCCCTCCTTCTGGAGCAGACAACTGATGCTTTTACCCTTCCTCCAGACATAGTAGGTCTTTGGATAATTCTGGGGCGGGGGCAGGATAGAGGGGTTTTTATTCTTCCCTTAGAAGCAGACAGGAGTTCTTCTTCCTTTTGTTCATCAGCCCTGGGGGAGAAACGGTAGTTGCTGTTGCTCCCGCATGGCATGAGATGATTGCATCATAGGAGAGGAAGGTCTGAGGAAGTAAGCAGTGTTTCATGCCTGTCCTGAGAGGCGGCATTCACTTCCTGCACACTTGTGTCAATGACAAGTGCTCTCTCTGGTCCTCCCCTAGCTGCCTCCAATCTTTCTTGCAGCTGCTGTGTGGAGATTTATGGAGACCTTGGGATGAGTGCAAACTTTCTGTGTATCTGACTCTCAGTTCTAAACGGATAGGCTAGTCACCTATGGCTTTTAGGAATTTGTTCAATTTTTAGCTGATTTCTTTCTGCAGGCTCCTACCACCACTTCTTTCTCCTCCTGTTCTCTTCCAATGGTAAAAAAGTTAATGTTTCATTTGTCTTTCTAGGCACTTGTCACTCATTAAAATTTAGTTCCTTTGGTTGCTTTTAAACCTCAGCTCTCTATTGGGTTCAAGACAAGCTCTGATTTTGTAGACGATCCAGCTTTCTCTCAGCATTAGGATACGAGGAATATTCTTTTGGGGGCTTTGCACAACCTAAGAAGACATAGAACTCCCTGACTCATCTCTTTGTGGCTTCTCTTTGTATCCTAAGCCCTGTGTGAACAGAGCATTCTGTGCTACTGAGGCCATGCCACGCTGTTCCCTCTGCTAGAAGTGTCCCGACCTATCACTGTCTTTTGTTTTTATTTATTATGTTGTTGTTTATCAAATTTATTCACAGACATAGTTTAAAGCAAGTGTGTTAAAAGTCTTTCAAGTACTAAAGGCAGAGGTCCCTGCTCCTTCTCTCCCCCTTTTAAATCCCTTTTCCACTGGGCTCCATGCTTGACTCCTTAGCTGATTGTTTGACATCTACCTTCATGTCTCCAAATAAAATGCTTAGATGGCTGCTTGTTGATTTTTCAGTTTTCTATAGTATCAAATTACATTCCATTATGAAATATGAGGATTTGTCTCTCTTTTCTCTTTTTCCTCCACCACAAACATCCACCTGTTTGTTTCTCCCATCCCAATTCCAAAAATACTTTTATCATAATATTGATAAGATCAATATTTAGGGGTTACTTTAATATGACTTTTTTTGAGACAGGATCTCACTCTGTTACTCAAGCTAGAGTGCGGTGAGCTGAAATCAGCTCACTGCAACCTCTGTCTCCCAGGCTCAAGTGGTTCTCCTGCCTCAGCCTCACGAGTGGCTGGGATTATAGGTGCGTGCCACCAAGCCTGGCTAATTTTTAAAATATTTTTAGTAGACAGGGTTTCACCATGTTGGCCAGGCTGGTCTTGAACTCCTGGCCTCAAGTGATCTACCTGCCTCAGCCTCCCAAAGTGCTGGAATTGCAGGCGTGAGCCACCACACCTGGCCTGATATGACTTAAATGATTTTTTGATTAAAATGTTCATCAAAGCTTAGCCATGCAATACATTGTAATTACTTTAACTTTCATAAAAAATCTTTTGCTTTCTCTGGAGTAATCATCGTCTTATTTGCTTGTTTGCTTCATTTCTATCACCAATCCAATACTAATAATTAGGTGAACCCTAAACTCTGCGTTCATGTCTCAACTTTTTCTTGATACATTCCAATGCAATAGGTAACCTATCAATTTCATCTTCTTTCTAACATGCTCTAGTCTGGACTGGCTGCCTTTTATGCCAGGAACATAGCTCTTATCCTGGGTCTTGCTTCTCTATCTACCTGGTGAATTCTCTGTATATTAATCTGTTTTTACATTGCCATAAAGAACTACCTGAGACTGGCTAGTTTATGAGGAAAAGAGGTTTGATTGACTCACAGTTCCACAGACTTAACAGGAAGCAAGACTGGGAAGCCTCTGGAAACTTACAATCATGGCAGAAGGCAAAGGGGAAGCAAGCACCTTGTTCACATGGTGGCAAGAAGGATAGAGAGAGAGACTGAAAGGGGAAGTGCCACACACTCTTCAACACCCAGATCTCATGAGAACTCACTCACTACCACAGGAACAGCATGGGGGAAATCCACTGCCGTGATCCAGCCACCTCCCACCAGGTCCCTCCCCCCAACACTGGGAATTACAATTCAACATGAGATTTGAACAAAGCATATCACCCTGTTTCCTGTGGCCATGTCTTTTTCTTTTCTTTTGTTTCTTTCTGTATTTTAGAGCTTCCTTGGCTAATTGATGTTCCCATGGTTTATGACAGGTAAATTTATAAGACTTTACATATCATAACATTGAAACATTTATTTTATCCTATGTGATTGATGGTTAATTTTAGGTGTCAACTTGACTGGATTAAGAGCAACTAGATAACTGTTAAAGTGTTATTTTTTAATGTGTCTGTAAGGATTTTCCCAGAGGAGGTTGGCAGGTTAGTCAGTGGGTTAAGTGGAGAAGATCCAACCTCAGTGTGGGTAGCACCATCCAGTCAGCTGGGGACTTGGGTAGAACAACGAGGAAGAGGAAAAGCAAATTCACCCTCTCTCTTCTGGAGCTGGAATGTCCTTCTCGTGATCTTGCACATCAGAGCCTGAGGCCTTTGGACTCCAGGACTTTCACCAGGGGGCCTCCCCAGTTCTCAGGTCTTTCAGTCTTGGACTGAGCCAGGGTACTGGCTTCCCTGGTTCTTCAGCTTGTTGATGCCCTTTCATGGGACTTCTCAGCCTCCATACTTGCGTGAGCAAATTCCTCTAATAGATCCTCTTTTATCGTTCTTTCTCTACATATATATTCTATTGGTTCTGTCTTTCTAGAGAACTCTGACTAATATGCCCTGAAATCTGGTTCATAATTTGACTGGATAAAGTATTCTTTATTGGAAATAATATGCCTTTTACATCTTAAAGACATTTTCGCATTGTCTTCTCTTTCTGGTGCCATTTTGACTTCTGCTTCATTGTTTGTCTCTGGCATTCTGAAATTTTATGACAATATCCTGGGTACTTCCTGTACCCTTAGAAAAAGAGACCCGTTTGGTTCTAGGAAATTATGTTATGTCGTTGATAATTTCTTCCCATTTCTTTTCTCTTTCCAGGAACTCCTTTTGGGTATTAGATCTCCTGAACTGGTACTCTAGTTTTCTTATCATTTCTTCTATGGTCTATCTATTTTTCTGTCTGCTTCACTTTCTGAGTGAATGCTTCAACTTTATCTTTTCTTGCTTTTGATAAATTTCTCATATTTTTAATTTTTAAGAGTTTTTTTTTTTCCTCCGAAATGTTCCTGTTTGAAAACATTCTGTTTTTGTTTTATGAAAGCAATATCTTTTCTCTCCGATGATACTACAGAGAAGTTTGTACATTTTCTTCTTGTGTAACTTCTGTTTCTTTCGAGTTTCCTTTTGCTGTTTGTTGTTTTGGTTTCTAACAGCTATTTTAGGGGCTTTTCTCAAATGTCTGGTTTTCTTGGTTGCTTATTTTTAAGAGCGGCTTACTAAGAAGACTGTTGAAAGCTGTGTGTTTGTTGGTGGGGCTGGTGGAATTGTAGGAATCACTGTAAGGAATGTATCTGGGCCGTTACATTGAAAAAATACCGTTAGTAGCATGAAGCCTTTCTTACAGGGAAAGTCAGATTCCTCTGTGAAGGGTCTTCCAATATCCTATCTAGAGAGATAGGATGTGCCACCAGCATGCTAGGAACTGAGTTTGGGAAAAGGGATGGGGATTTCAGCATCTGTAAATAAGTGTTCACTTAGCCCTTTTGCTCTCAGTATGGTGCCGTCACTCCCAGCTGGACCTCCATCTCTAGTCCAGGGACCTTCTTCAGAGAACAAGCCTCCCGTCTCTTGCTGGGGCTGGACAGGGTGCATCCACCGACTCTATGGTGGGAGGGAGAGGGAGGGAGTTGGGGACAGGATCTCAGGATCTAACTCAGAAGCAACTTAGCACCATTCATTTAGACCTACTTTGACACACAGACACACACACACGCAGACACACACATACACACATGCAAGCATACACATGTGCACACACTTGCATATATGCAGACACACGCACACACACATCTGTATTCCAGACGTAACCACCGCCACCAATTCTTGTGACTTTGCGGATTCTCTGGTGTTAATTGGATTGATTCTTGGCCTCCTTCAATACTGGTTTAGCATTTGGCTTCTCAGGTCTTCTAATTCATTATCACTCTCCCCAACTCACCCAAGCCCTCCCATTGGACCTTGAGAGATTAATCTATCATTAGTATGTCAAATAAAAAAGTAGCTGGGTGTGGCAGCTCACACCTCTATTCCCAGCTACTCAGGAGGCTGAGGTGAGAGGATCACTTGAGCCCAGAAAGTCAAGACTGCAGTAAGCTGTGATCGCGCCCCTGCGTTCCAGCCTGGCAACAGAGGGACACCCTGGCTCAAAAAAAAAAAAAACAAAAAAAAACAAAATGTAACAAAAATAACCCCAACCAAACAGAACAGCAACAACAAAGGATCAGAGAAGGTTCAAGGGAGGAGCTACTGGAAGTGGCCCAAGTAAAGGCAGGTGACTACAGGCTCCTGCATAAAGATGGCAACTGAAGCCTACATGTTTACCATTGCTCCCACCTGAAAGGATAGCGAAGTAACTGTTTTGAAGGCAAAAACAACCAACCAAACAAACAACAACAAAAAAAACCTCTCAGGAGAAAAAAGATGGGAGGAGAGAGGTAGCTCACCTTAGGGAGTTACGAGGAATATAGTAATAAAGGTCAGGCCAGGGATGGTGGCTCACGCCTGTAATCCCAGCACTTTGGGAGGCTGAGGCGGGAGGATCACATGAGCCCAGGCAATCAAGACCAGCCTGGGTAACAGAGTGAAACCCAGTCTCTACTAAAAATAATTTTTTAAAAGTTAGCTGGGCGTGTTGGCAGCTGTGGTCCCTGATGCTGAGGAGGCTGAGGTGGGAGGATTGCTTAAACCCAGGAGTTTGAGGCTGAGGTGAGCCATGATTGTGCCATGGCACTCCAGCCTAACAGCAAGATCCCTTCTCAGAAAAAAAGGAAAAGAAGTCGGAGTGCAGTTGCGTGGGAAGTTTGAGTTTCTCGTGGGTGGCTGAGGTGAACAGTGCTGACAGACTTGAAGGGATTCGTCTTCACGGCCTATTTCAGTGGAAGATGACTCAAATGTCCAGGCCTAGAGTGTTTGGCTACAGCCCATGGAGCCTAATGTCCACGGGTAGTTGACATTACGGAGTCTCTGGGCCATGGTTCTCTCTTGTGGTAGAAACAAGCTTATACCAGCAGACACTCAGGTTTTTGGCATCACCAATCTCTGCTGAGGCCCTCAGTTGGTGGGGCCTTTTGGAAAGGGTAGATGTCCCTGGAACAAGCACATGGAGCTTCCTCAAGGTGCTCTGATATGGGAAAGTGTTGGGGTCCAGGGGAAAGTCTTATGGAGCAGATGGGCTCTCTACCCAATGCACACAGAAGCCAGTGCTGGCCAGGCACTGTGGCTCACGCCTGTAATCCCAGCACTTTGGGAGGCCGAGGCGGGCAGATCTCGAGGTCAGTTGATCGAGATCATCTTGGCTAGCACAGTGAAACCCCGTCTTTACTAAAATACAAAAAAAAAAAAAAAAAAATTAGCCGGATGCGGTGGCACGCACCTGTAGTCCCAGCTACTTAAGAGGCTGAGGCAGGAGAACTGCTTGAACCCGGGAGGTGGAGGTTGCAGTGAGCTGAGATTGTGCCACCGCACCCCAACCTGGGTGACAGGAGCAAGACTTTGTCATACACACACACACACACACACACACACACGAAGCCAATACTATGGCATGGGCTTTTGAGAAAAAAAAAAAAGGGTTTTATTGCCACATGGGCCAGCAAGGAGACAGGAGGGAGGCTGAAATCTGTCTCCTCCACTGAGAGGCTGGGGCAAGTTTTAAGGGCTCACAGGGCATGGGAAAGTACTTAGGAATTGTTGTCTGAGCAGGGTCTGATTGGAGGGTTTTACATTTGATATTTAGGGTAAGGTATGTTGAAGCAGATTTTACCCCTGATCTTCAGGGCCAATGGACACCTTGCATCTGAAAGAGTTCCAGCATTCAGGTTCTGGAACTTATGGAAGGACTTACTGGTTCTGGGTGTTACTGGGGTGAACGCCTTTTCTATTGCTCAGGCTACGTGACTTGCAGTTGCTGGCTGTGTTATACCTACATGGTAACTTGACATTTTGTTATCAACAAAGTAGGCCCAGTTTCAGTTAGGCATGGTGGCATGTACCTGTGTCCCAGCTACTTGGGAGGCTGAGGTGGGAAGATCACTTGAGCCCTGGAGGTCAAGGCTACAGTGAGCCATAATTGTGCCACTGCACTCCAGCCTGGGTGACAGAGCAAGACCTTATCTCAAAAAAAAAAAAAATGTATATATATATATATGAACATAAAATTCAATTTAATGAACTCAAAGTTCATGATGATTGATGATAAGACTTTTGCCAGGCAGAGGTTTGGGGAGAATAAAATGTTACAAAAATTCCAGACGGTGAGAAGCATCTGTGATCCCTTGCTGTTATTCTTTCCCCCCAGGACTGTCTTTCTGGCATGGCTCAATCAGTCACACAGACTCCATGACCCTGTGCCCCATGCCCTTGAATGGAGATGTGGGTTGCTGCTGGCACCGGTCCCCTGCCCATCCCGTGGATGACACGCCTGACCCACGTCCCCTCGTGCCCTCCTGCTGACAGGACTGTGCTCACCAGGTTTGATAAAACCAAAGAGCGGGGGAACAGCTTCTTGTCACCTGCTGGAGAGGAAGCATCTACACAGGGTGGCCTCTGTCCCCTCCTTGGCTGTTGGCTTTTTACACATCAGTGTCCTCATTTCCCCCGCAAGCCCAAGGGTGTCTGACGCTCCATGTTACTCAGTGACTTCATTTGCGAAGAGAAGGGGAACAGGGCCTGTGCTGTGTTTCTCTAACATCGAGATTGACCTTTCAACACCAGAACAGTTGGTGGAAGGAAACAGTTTTCCTCATCCTCACAGCTCTGGAGAAGAGGAAGAAAACGCTACCAGTTAAATAAAAAGCTTCGAAAGGCATCGTAAATTCCCATAGCAGGATATTTAAAGAATGATTTTAACGATCAGACTAAATAAGGCGACCTGACTCCGTGCCTGGAAAACTTACCCAGCTTAGGAGAGCTTTGTCATTATTACCTCATCTGAGAGCCGCTTAACCCAGGCAGGCCCTGGACATGCCTTGCTGCCTGATCTCACGCGGGACTGCCGGTGCAGCGCAGGCAGGTGGCAGACTGGCCGTGCCTCCTCACAGGCCCTGCCTGGCCACCACTGCTCAGATTCAGTTTTTGTTTCTGTGCTACTCAGAGAGCATAGAGGAGACCTGTGTGTACAGCGGCCGAGGCAGGGTCAAGGCAGTGGGTGGGTGCAGATGTGTTCTTCCTTTCTGTCCATTCCTGCTGGGAGGCATTTCTCTAGGGAAAGGGAGTTAGGGTTTCTCTGCAGCAAGAAACCCCCTTGCCATTCCTCTCCATGATTTTGTGAGGATTCCTGATTCTGGCTCATGTGGTCCAAATCCATTCAGAGATGCAGGTGTGAACCAAGCCCCTGCCACTGACTTACTGTGTTAGCGAATAAATCACTAAGACTTTGGACAATTTAGGGACATGTAGGGGCCTTCCAGTTTGCAATATTCTGTAATTCTGACAGCTCTCTGGGTGTCCATGGGTAATGCGCAATTTTTGCCTTTTATTGGCGGGAGCTGAGGGTTGTATTGATTTGGTTTGGTCTGAGAAGCAAGGAGGCCCAGGCACTCATCTTCTCCTAATTAATTTTTCATGTACCATGGCAGCGATTCCTCCTACAGCCAGGAGAGGCTGTACAGCGGCTTCTCCGATGCTTTTTACTAGCTCAGATGTCAGCAGAAATGGCCCACCTCCTGGTCCTGCAGCCCCAGTGGGTGTCTAGGGAGGGGACACAGCTGTCCCTTCTGTCTTCTCAAAGAGGTGGAGGGGGAGGAATTGGGGGAAGGTACAGAGAGAGAGAGGGAGAGAGAAAGGAAGACAGAGAAAGGGAGAGGGCAGGAGAGAGGAAGAGAGGAGAGAGAGAGAAAGAATGGCTTGAGTAATTGAATGAGAATTGTCTTCTCTGAGTTCGGCATGGTGGCTCATGCCTGTAATCCCAGCACTTTGGGAGACTGAGGCAGGCGGATCACTTGAGGTCAGGAGTTCGAGAGCAGCCTGGCCAATGTGGTGAAATCCTATCTGTACTAAAAATACAAAAATTAGCTGGGCATGGTGGCACATGCCTGTAATCCCAGCTACTTAGGAGGCTGAGGCAGGAGAATGGCTTGAACCTGGGAGGCGGAGGTTGCAGTGAGCTGAGACTGCGCCACTGCATTCCAGCCTGGGCAACAGAGTGAGACTCTGTCTCAAAAAACAAAACAAAAAAACAACAAAAAAAGAGAATTGTCTTCCCTGAAATGAAAAGGATTGTTTCCCAGCAGGAAAGCACTGGAGGCCCGGCAGCCCCGATGGCTTCCTCTGGGTCATAAACAGCACAGCTGCAATGTGAGCTCCTGTTGGTTTTCTTCACTGAAGTAGGGCTGCTTTCACCATGAGTTAAGGCCTCAACCTATTTTCATCTTTCCAAATAGTCACTGAAGATAGTGGGGTGCATCCCCACGGGCTATCAGAGGACTGTTTTCCTCTTACGGAGAAGTCCTGTGGGTCTTGTACCACAGGGCTACGGAGATGTGGTTGGTACGGGGCACACTCCTACATACTTAGAGCACAATCGCACTGCCGTGGACTTGCTTTGTCTGATCCCCATCAGGCTGTGAACACTCTGGAGAGAGGAAGTCTGTTTTGTTTGTCTGGCTCCCAGGACCCCATCCAGAGTCAGGAACCTAGGAGCTGTCCATCAAACAGTTGTTCAGTGGATGGGAAATAACATAAATATGACCCTTGCTGGCTGGGCGCGGGGGCTCATGCCTGTAATCCCAGCACTTTGGGAGGCTGAGATGAGCGAATCATGAGGTCAGGAGTTCAAGACCAGCCTGACCAACGTGGTGAAACCCCGTCTCTACTAAAAATACAAAAATTAGCCGGGCGTGGTGGCATGTGCCTGTAATCTCAACTATTCAGGAGGCTGAGGCAGGAGGATCGCTTGAACTCAGGAGGCATAGGTTGCAGTGAGCTGAGATTGCGCCGCTGTACTCGAGCCTGGGCGACAGAACAAGACTCTGTCTCAAAAAAGAAAAAAAAGAAGACCCTTGCTTTTATCTTCCCTGGGCCTGCCAGGCTGTGGCATTTAGACAAATGGCTCCAGTCTATAGAAGATGATTCGGTAGCACTGTGGTATAGGAGCACAGGGCAGAGGTCCAGCCCAGTGATCGCCCTTCAGTGCGTCAAACGCCCTGCGCTTCACTGCCAGCCTTTTTGAGGTGGCTGAGAAAGTTTACATTCAATGTCAAAATGCTCTCCTTGGGGAACCTCTAACACGGTTTCCTTGAGAAAGTAAGTTAATTTCTCAGGTTTGCTGTTGGTAAGTGTCCCACTCACTGCCTGCTAGGAATCCTGCTTTCCAAACCTGTACTCCTCTTACCATGTCATCCTCGCCCCCTGTTGAGTTGCTTCTTATAAGAATAGAAATAGTGGCCAGGTGTGGTGGCTCACGCCTGTAATCCCAGCTCTTTGGGAGGCCGAAGCGGGTAGATCACCTGAGGTCAGGAGTTCGAGACCAGCCTGACCAACATGGAGAAACCTTGCCTCTAATAATAATAAAAAAATTAGCCTGGTGTGGTGGCAGGTGCCTATAATCCCAGCCACTTGAGAGGCTGAGGCAGGAGAATCGCTTGAACCCAGGAGGTGGAGGTCGTGGTGAGTCAAGATTGCACCATTGCACTACAGCCTGGGCAACAAGGGTGAAACTCTGTCTCAAAAAAAAAAAAAAAAAAAAAGGAAAGAAAAAGAAAAGAAAGAATAGAAATGGTAGCTGGCGCTGGTGGCTGACACCTATGATCCCATTGCTTTGAGAGTCCAAGGCAGGAGGATTTCTTGAGGCCAGGAGTTCAAGACCAGCCTGGCCAGCCTGCACAACTTAGCAAGACTCCATCTCCTCGCCTCCACCTTTTTTTTTTTTTTTTTTTAAGAGATAGGGTCTTGCTACATTGACCAGACTGGTCTTGAACTCCTGGCCTCAAGTGATCCTCCCATCTCGGTCTCCCAATATGCTAGGATTACAGGTGTGAGCCACTGCACCCAGCCTAACAAAATATTTTTAAATCAGCTGGGCATGGTGGCTCACACCTGTAGTTCCAGCTACTTGGAGGCTGAGATGGGACGATTACTTGAGCCAAGGAGTTCCAGGATGCCTTAAGCTATAATCATGCCACTGTAATCCAGCATGGGTGACAGAGCCAGACCCTGTAGAAAGAAGGAAAGAAAGAAAGGAAGAGAGAGAAAGAAAGAAAGAAAAAGAAAGAAAGAGAAAAAAGGAAGGAAGGAAAGGAAAGGAAGGAGGGAAGGAAGAAAGAAGGGAAGGAAGGAAGAAGAAAGAGAAAGGAAGGAATGAAGGAAGAAAGGAAGGAAGAAAGGGAAGGAAGAAAGAAAAAGAGGGAAGGAAGGAAGGAAAGAAGGAGGAAAAGGAAGAAAGAAAAAGAAAAGAAAAAATAGCGTGGTGGGGGAAGAAGGATGAAGAGAGGGTGGTTATGGGTACAAACATAGGCAGAAGAACTAAGTTCAGATGTTTGATAGCACACTAGGGTGATGATACTTAGCATCAATGTTATGCATATTTCAAAGTAACTAGAAGAGAGGACTTGAAATGAAGCCAACACAAAAATGGTAAACACTTAAGGTGAGGAATATCCCAATTACCCTGACTTGATCATTACATGTTCTTTGCATGGAGCAAACACTCACAAGTACCTCATATATGTAAATTAGTATACATCAATAAAAGGAGGAAAACTAGATAATAAAAAAATAGAAATGGAATAGATTAAAGAACAAATTGAAAAGCAAGTATAGTAAGTGGGCGGGGATGATATGGTGAGGTGGGTTGCTTCAGAATGCAGGTGCTT
Organism: Ateles fusciceps; assembly: GCA_036589455.1. Taxonomy (NCBI): domain Eukaryota; kingdom Metazoa; phylum Chordata; class Mammalia; order Primates; family Atelidae; genus Ateles; species Ateles fusciceps. Next base: position 7,270,078 of record JAZHEH010002229.1, read on the forward strand.
CCTTTGTCATCGTCCATTGGTTACCAAGAAGGACTTGAAATTGTCATTTTTTTTTTTCTGGAGAAAACAAAGGGAAGGTAGGTGTGTATTTTGGTATCTCCCCATTTCTTTCTCTTATGCCTGAGGTTTCTCGGTGAGTTTTGTTAAGTTCATTTGCAACACCCATTTGGAAACAGAGTGTAAACTTGTTCTCTCTCTCTCTCTCTCCATTCTTGCCCGGGCTGGGACTCTGTTCCCAGGGGTGATGGAAGACTGGCCCTTGAGCTGCATCCTTGGTGGCTTTTTCCTTCTTCATCTCATTGCCAGTGAGGACACCAAGGAGGAGGAAAAGAGGAGGAAAGGAGAAAACCAACCACGATCCACCGTCACTAAATGAGCATGCCAGGTTGCCATGCTGCACAGCTCCAGGCAGTACCACGGGCCAAGTGGCCAACATGGATGGATCCCTGAGGAGGTGTCCAGTGAGCCTGCATGCCCTGGGCAGCCCTGAAGTCAATAATCCTGCAAAAAACGTCATTCCTTCCCAACAGAAGTCAGTGGGTTATCTTCCACAGACACCCACGAAATTTCCCTCCTTTTCCTTCCTTGAAGAACTGGTGAAAACGTCATCGTGGATCTCACCTGCATCTGGAGACCATCCTTCAGAGGCGCCGCAGAGCTCCTTCCGCCCAGGCATTTATGGTGCATGAGAACTTGGAGAGGCAAGCTCTCAAGGGAGTTGGGGTTTTGACTTTGCCATGACTACTCAGGCCAGGATGAAGGCTGATACTTAACGTGTGCATCCTTTGATTGACCCTTCAATCCTCACAATAACCCCATGTCACCAGGAGGAAACTGAGGCAAAGTGCACACAACTGGCAAATCAGGTGTGACTCTCTTTCCATCACAGCAGTTTGCTGGGCACAGACCGGGAGCCAGATGCTCAGGTGAGTTAGTTCCAGTGGCTGCTTTCTTTGGCCCCCAGACCTCCATTCTCTCCCTCTGCCGCTGACCTGTCACTGTTGCCTTTTTGGGACCCTCCCAAAGCCTTGCCTATTTTCTCCCCCTCCTGGGCTTTGAGCATGGCTTACCCATGTGGCCACACCTTCAGCAACTTGGGGAAAAGGATACGAGGTTGGATCCATTTCCCTTAGGAAGGGTCTGAGGCTTCTCATGCTCCATCTAACAATCGTGTCTTTCTCAAAATGTACAAATTTATGTTCCACAAGAGACTCAACACACAAGTGTACAGGTGACACACAAGGTGACTTTTTGTCTATGGAGAAAGTGGAACGCAAGGTCCAGCCCCGCAGGGTCTAGCGGGTGTTCTTTTGTGTGTGGAGACAATAGATCGCAGGAAAGAAAGATACAAAACACAGAGATAAGAGAATTCAGCTGGGCCCGGGGGGACCGCTACTACCAAGGCGTGGAGTCCGGTAGTGGCCCCCAGTGCCTGGACACTCTGACTTTTATTGAGTACAAAGCAGGCGGTGGGATAGGTAGGGTGAGTCATTGGTGGTCAGAGATAGGGTCAGGTAAATCACGTGTCTTAGAGATACGGGCCCAGGTCTTTCAAGTAGCTGAGGTGAGGAGAAAACCTCATGCGTCAGCACTTTTTCATACTTGTCAAGAAAGAACAAAGACATTAAAATTTATGTTACTATTACTGATTCTGTCTTTTAAGAAAAGGAGGGACCAGGTGCGGAAGTGGAGCATGAGAGTGGACATGGAACGTGACCGCTGAGGCACAGCGTCACATAGCGACAGTGAAGCCCCTGGTGTCTGCAGGCCTCCCTGACAGCATCAGGCCCACCGCAAGAGCGTGGAGGAGCAGAGTTTTCTCCTCACTCCCCCAGGAAGGAGACAGCTGGGCCATTTTGGACATCTCCTTCCCTAGCTGGCTAAACAGCAGGCGCTTTCACAGCACTGGCGCTGCCGCACAGCCGACGCCCTCCAGCAGCCCTTATGCGGGCGTGACAGAGGGCTTAGAGCATCTTGTCTTAGGATCACTTTGTTCACAGTGTCACCTCAGTTCCATGCTTCATAACCGGATAGTCATTAGTAAGAGAAGTTATACTGAGTATATATATTTCTGTGATTACATATGGATAACTGTGTGATTATTCATGATTATATATAGGAGTAACTATGTAACTATGGCTCTAATTCTTTTCTAGTTCTGTATTCATATGGGAACAGGCTGAAGCTTCAGACCCTTGCCTCAGCACTTGCGGGGTTTCCCACGGGGTCTCCCACCCACAGTGGAAGCACTGGAGGAGCCACAGAGAGGGAAGTGAGGGGTGCCGGGTGAGGGTGGAGTGAGGTTTCCTCCTCTCTCAGCCATGCTCTGTCACTTCTTGCTCCAGGGGACAGACTGTGCTCCTGTGGGAAGCCTCTGACCTCGCTCCAGTGAGAATGGCAAAGAGAGAGGAGGCGACCCAGCTGGCCCTCTGCCTACTACGGCCGCTTAGCAGGAGGGTGAAGTACACTTATTAGCCAAACCCTATGACGGGCCTTCGTTTCTGCTTTTTAATCCCTTAGTAGTTTATAAATGTTCCTTTCTCTTCTGCAGCTTTGAACTACTCACCATTCTTTAAAGAATGTCAGAGTAAAAGTGGATAGAAAGAATATTTCTCACCATCATGCCATATCAGTTTTTACGTGTAATTTTGTGGCTACGCTTTCCAACCAGAGAGTGGTGTTACAATATTCTGAAGTGAAAAGCGTAAAAGAGTTATTGCCATTGAGATGTAAATATGTATAAACACCCTTTTTAGAATCCAGTGATTTCGTCAGGCTTTTGGGAATGCTTGCTTGTCATTTTATAATTGCAATGAAACTGAAAAATAGACCTGAAATTACACAAAAAGGCATCGAGGAGTGCCCTGCATCTATGTCTCCTAGTTTTTGAAGGCAAATTCTATGAATAGGACTGAGAGATTCTAATTGATCTTACAATCGAGTTTCCAGTAATTGAACATACCTTTTAGTCTTCTTTAGTTCAAATCATCATTTCGTGTCTTCTTTGTTACAATTACTGGTGCTGGAAAATAAAATGCAATCATTGTGATTCGTGTGTAGAATGCTGGTTAGTTCAGCTCCAAAGAGCAAATAAGATGTTCTACGCACAGATGTCTCCTGGGCCTGCTCATAATAGGTATTCAGTAAATATTTGTTGAATGATTAAATAAGTGAATGAGCGAATGAATTCAAGGATGCTGCGATGTAGCATATGTAACTCGATTAATTATTGTGTGTATTTTTTACTGTCTCTTTCCCCCTCAATAGGATGATGGCCTCTCGAGGACAGAGGTTTTCATATGATTTGTTCACGGGGTGTATCCCAGGCACATAGCGGGATGATTGGCACGTAAGATACTCGGCAAATATTTCTCGAACCATTAACGAGTCTGAGGCTGTAGCCACAGATTGCGCTTTCTCATCTCAGCCAGATGGTTCTTAAATGTATATCTTCAAGTCATAAAGGGAATTGGGAGAAATATTTTAGATGTGTTAAAGAATGAGAGCAGATTGCTCGCCATTCCTGGTCTCTTTACACAAATGAGTCTGCCCACAGGAGTCCTCAGTGGAAATGTGTGACAGGTGACTGTAGACCTCAGCGTTTCTCTCTTAGGAATTCCTTCAGACCACCTTTAACTTGTCTGCTGTGCAGTTTCTCACCTTTTGTTTTTCACTTTTTGGTTCCTCACCATACTCATTTCTCATGAAAGCAGGGACTCAAACAGATGTGTATGCCCATGTTCATTGCATGCTATTCACAGTAGCCAAAAGGTGGAAGCAACCCACAGTGGATGAATGGGTACACACAATGTGGTATGCGCATATGGTGGAATATTACTCAGACTTGAAACAGGAAGGAAATTCTGACACCTGCTATAACATGGATGGACCTTGAAGACATTATGCTGAGTGAAACAGGCCAGTCACAAAAGGGCAAATACAGGCTGGGCATGGTGGCTCACACCTGTAATCCCAGCACTTTGGGAGACCAGGGCAGGTGGATCACTAGAGGTCAGGAGTTCCAGACCAGCCTGGCCAACATGGTGAAACCCCATCTCTACTAAAAATACAAAAATTAGCTGGAAGTGGTGGCACATGCCTGTAATTCCATCTACTCGGGAGGCTGAGGCAGGAGAATCACTTGAACCAGGGAGGCGGAGGATGCAGTGAACGAGATCACCACACTGTACTCCAGCCTGGGTGACAGAGCAAGAAAGACTCCATCTCAAAGAAAAAAAATACTCTGGTTAAAATGGTAACATTTATGTCATGTATAATTTTATCACAATAATAAATAATCTTTAAAAAGACCCACCCATAACCACCCATTTGGGCTCTATGGTTCCACCCATGCCTTTGCCTTTGACTTGAGGTCATTTTTTCTGAATACGTTTTCAGGTATGAATCTTGGCCAGACTCAAGGACTCAGCTGTGTTCCCTGACTCAGGTTTGATTGGCACCTTCTCGTCTTCCATTTGTTCACCATCTTGAACCTAAAGCAAAGAATCCACTCTTAAATGTTGTCTTGGTTTAAGTCAGGGGCCAGCACAGGAGGGTTCTTTATTATGGTTTTCAGTTAACCATTCAGCTTTTTGCAGGTCCCTCGGAGGAGAAGTTGAAAAGATTAATAGAAGATGAAAGGGCTGGAAACTATAGATTGTGATTATTGTACTATTAAGATGGTGTTGCTGCTAGGAAGGAAATAAATAATTCAATACGATACATATGTATATACACACATACACTTTTGAGTCTATATATAAATGAGTAGGTGCTCTGGGAACTTGCTTACATATTATCCTAGAGCATGTATGTTATGAAGGCAGGAATTTTTTCATTTTGTTCATTATTTTATTCCCACTGTGCCTGTTATGAAGTAGGTGCCCAATCAACATTAGTTAAGTGGATGAATGAGTACATTTTAAACACACACACACACACACACACACACACACACAGATTGAGAGACAGCTAGAGTCATTGCTGCTTCTGGCTTAGTGTCAAAAAGAGTTACATGTTGAGAAACTGAAATCTATTAGAGCGTTCGGCTTGTGCTAGGCTTTCTTTCCAGCCACACCATAATTGTGTACTGTTGTAAATGACATCTCTTCCCATGCTTTGGAATGTTGCCTTGTTGCCCAGGCTGGAGTGCAATAACGCCATCTCTGCCCACTGCAACCTCCACCTCCCAGGTTCAAGCGATTCTCCTGCCTCAGCCTCCCAAGTAGCTGGGATTACAGGCGCCCACCACCACCACCACCAGCTAGTTTCTGTATTTTTAGTAGAGAATGAGTTTCATCATGTTGGTCGGGCTAGTCTCGAACTCCTGACCTTAGGTGATCCACCCATCTCGGCCTCCCAAAGTGCTGGGATTACAGGCGTGAGCCACCACGCCCGGCCAATTCTCCCTTTCTACGCTGTTTTGCATATTTTCATTTTATGAGCAGGTTGGAAGATGAATTTTAAGGGTGTTATTACCTACGTTTGGAGTACATAAAGAATTTAAAAAAAGAAATTTTCTTTGTACAGTTTTTAATGCTCCAAAATCTCATGGCAATTAAACAATTATTTAAGCAGGATATAAAAAGTTATGCAGAGCGTAGATGTGTTTGAGACACAGGTCATATAATAATTATTGGTGTTAGTAATACCAGTTAGTACATAGAACCCAATATTTGTTAATCATTATGTAATTCGTTTTGTTAGTTGACTTTGGGTGATTCCTCTAAGGAATATAAGTGACCACATTTTTTTTTTTTTTTTTTTTGAGGTGGCGTCTTGCTCTGTCGCCCAGGCTGGAGTCCAATGGCGCAATCTTGGCCCACCGCAACCTCTGCCTCCCGGGTTCAAGCAATTCGCCTGCATCAACCTCCTGTGTAGCTGGGACTACAGGTATGTATCACCACACCTGGCTAATGTTTTGTATTTTTAGTCGAGACAGGGTTTCTCCACGTTGATCAGGCTGCTCTCGAACCCCTGACCTCAGGTGATCCACCTGCCTCAGCCTCCCAAAGTGCTAGGATTACAGGCGTGAGCCACCGTGCCTGGCCTACATATTATTAATTCTCATAACATTCTTGGGAGCTAAATATTGCCGTTCAGCAGTAACAACATCTCAGATATTAACTGATTTGCCATATAATAAAGGGACTAAACATTTAGGAACAATGAAAAATTATATGGTACATATATTTTCTATTTTGAATTGCTCTCAAAAATTCATGCCTAGTCCATTTTATCAAGCAAATGTGCAGCATTTTTTCCCCATGATTCTAGCTTTTCTTTCTATACAAGATTGAGTTGTCTCAGAACAACTTTGTGGTGGGGGACACCCATACTGGGTTTTCCACTCCATGGGGACCTGGGACTTCCTGAATGTCGAGAGAAAGAGAGAGGCCGGGTGCAGTGGCTCACGCCTGTAATCCCAGCCCTTTGGGAGGCCAAGGCGGGCAGATCACAAGGTCAGGAGATCAAGACCATCCTGGCCAACATGGTGAAACTCCATCTCTACTAAAACTACAAAAAATTAACCGGGCGTGGTGGTGCACGGCTGTAGTCCCAGCTGCTCGGGAGGCTGAGGCAGGAGAATTGCTTGAACCCAGGAGGTGGAGATTGCAGTGAGCTCAGACTGTGCCACTGCACTGCAGCCTGGTGACAGAGCAAGACTGTGTCTCAAAAAAAGAAAAGAAAAGAGAGATATCGAAAGGAAGCATTTAGTCCTTGAATTCCTATTTAAATTCCATGATGCCAAAGGGATTAGATCATTGGCAAAAGCTTAAGCAACTGAGCCGAAAATAAAGCTTAATTGGAAATGATATAACGAGAGAACAAGAGTTGGGTCAGCAGGTAGGAGTTAGTGGGAGGCACTCCCTCTCTTTAGTTTCCCTGACGCCTCTTGGAGGATGCCTTTCCCTCTCCTTAGTCCACGTGTCTATCACCTGCTTCTGTTCAGGCTTCGTGGCAGCATCAGCAAAGGCAAGGCAGCCAGGGAGGGCCGCTGAGAACGAGGTTCCATAACAAGGAGAGCAAAAGGGGAGGGCTTGGTTTTTAAATTACTTCAATTCTTCCTCCTCCTCTCTCCCTCTCTCTGCTGCCTTTCCCCGGCTCATTTCATTTTCCCACGCTGCCATTCTTTGTAAGTGCAACCACAAAGACGCTTTAATATAGCATTAAAAATCCAGTTACCGAAAATCAATTTGTCTACGCAAACTAAGGATGCAGGATAAACCGGATGCTCATTCTGTAACCATCTGAGGACTCTCAGCAGGAAAGGCAGAAATGCTATGGGGAGACATTGACATCCTACATCCATCCTGTGATCACCCTTGCCCCATTCATAAGTGGCGGAATGAGAACAACTCCACCTCGGCAATTCAGGGCTGGAGAGGCCGTTGTTGGGCTTGGGAACCCACAGGTAGAGAGATAATACTGCAGAGAGAAAGTGCTTCACACACAGTAACCGGTCCACGGCCCAGAGAACAGGGTGTAACACGCAAGGAGCAGGGCTGCGGCTAACGTGTTGGCATCTGGGGCTAATATTTCTAAAAATGATGTAACCTAGAGGTAGAAAAACAACTATCTTGTCCAAAATGAATGATAAAAGAGCTGAAGTCACTATCAAAAGGACAGCAGCCTACTAACCAGCAGACAAAGTAAAACATTTTCTAATCCTGTGTTAGATATGCATTTTAAATGATTTAAAAACAAATCTCACATAACCTCACAACAATCCTCTAATGTAGGCAGGAAACTGTTACCACCCTCGTGTGACAAGGAGATCAGCTAAGTGCCTTGCCAAAGTCACCTGGCATTCACATCTATCATTCGAATTGTGGGTCACCCGTGTCTGGGCAGTACCTCCCACTTCTTTCAAGGCTGCAGATTCCTCCTCTCCTTTCCCACCATGTTCTCAGCAGCCCAGGTCCCTGTGGCCTCTCTTTTGGTTACCCGTCCAGAGCCCCCTAGCTAAGGTCTATCTCTTCTTACAGTCTCCTCCAATCCCAAGGCTGTGGAACACAATTTTCATTCTTCCTGATGTCACTGTCATCCCCAGATGTCCCTGCAGTGCCCAGCACACAGTAGGCGTTGAATCAACTTTTGGTAACGGAAATCTTTCCACGTTAAGACTCCACTGCCCTGTGTGCCCCTCCAAGTTCTTTATCTAGCCCCGTTTTCTCTCATCTCACTGAGCCAAGACAGGCAGACTTCCACCTTCACACCCAAACTGGCTGTTCGTCTGGAAGGTAGCATGCTCTTGAAACTACTTTTGCAAATTTATAACAAGAGAAATATGACATAGTTGACTCCATCTTTCTATTTTTTTTTTTGAGATGGAGTCTCACTCTTTCGTCCGGGTTGTCCAGGTTGGAGTGCAGTGGCACGATCTTGGCTCACTGCAACCTCTGCTGTGTGGGTTCAAGCAAGTCTCCTGCCTCAGCCTCCCAAGTAGCTGGGATTATAGGTGCCTGCTACTGTGCCTGGCTAATTTCTGTATTTTTAGTAGAGACGGGGTTTCACTGTCTTGGCCAGGCTGGTCTTGAACTTCTGACCTCGTGATCCACCCTCCTTGGCTTCTCAAAGTGCTGGGATTAGAGGCGTGAGCCGCCGCACCCGGCCCTCCATCTTTCTTTTAACCTCCAAGCTGTCGTTGGTCATCCCTGGGTGTAGGCCAAGTTAACTTTAGTAGAAATTCAGTTTATAGTTTAACCTTAAAGCAGGGATGATAATAGCCCTTCTCCTAAACTAAACTGACTTTGTAAAACTAATGAAAGGCTTCAGGGTTAGGAAGATGAGAGGGCCTGAATTCTGAGATGTAGGCATAAATGAAAACCAGCCATTTTGTTGAAGGTCACAAGACTTATAACTTTCCCAATTACTCCTGTAGATAATGTTTTTACTATTGTAGAACCTAAAGTTTGTCTTTTGAGGTGTTTTTTGACTCCTGTATTCCTGATAACTGGTTCACTCCTTCTAGACCCGCCCATTTTCCACAACCCTATGATTTCACCCCTAACCAATCAACAGTCCCCAGTCCATGGTCCCTTGCCCACCAAACTCTCCTGGAAGAGTTATAACCTCCAAGGCTTTGGGGGAGACTGATTTGAGTGATAGATAATTCCAGCTCATCCAGGGTGAGCTGGCCTCGTGTCAATTCAACTCTTTTTTTTTTGAGATGGAGTCTCTTTCTGTTGCCAGGCTGGAGTGCAGTGGTGTGATCTCAGCTCACTGCAACCTCTGCCTCCAGGGTTCAAGTGATTCTCCTGCCTCAGCCCCCCCCGAATAGCTAGGATTACAGGCACGTGCCACCACACCCAGCTAATTTTTGTATTTTTGGTAGAGACGGGTTTCACCATGTTGCCCAGGATGGTCTCCATCTCTTGACCTAGTGATCCACCTGCCTTGGCTTCCCAAAGTGCTGGGATTACAGGCGTGAGCTACTGTTCCCCGGCCAATTCAGCTCTTTCTTTACCACAGTACCATGGTCTCAGTGGACTGATTTTGTCCATGAAGTGGCAGAAGAATCTGTTCGGTGATTATGCTCTCCTCCTTCCTGTGAACCAAAAGTAAAATTCTAAGGCCCCCAACCAACAGAATGGACTCCTCTCTAAGCCAAGGGGACCCAAAGAAACCTGAAAAACTGGGTCAGGCCACATGGGAAGTGGGGGTTAGACATGCCTCATTATACTTTCCTCCCTTTAGTGTTCAGGTGCAATTGAACAAATTTAACATTAAAATAGAGATCTTTTTTTAAATACTTTAAGTTCTGGGGTACATGTGCAGATTGTGCAGGATTATTACATAGGTATACACGTGCCATGGTAGTTTGCTGTATCCATCCCCCTGTCATCTACTAATGTTATCCCTCCCCAATCTCCCCACCCCCTGCTATCCCTACCCTAGCCTCCCCACCCCCTAACAAACCCCGGTGTGTGATGTTCCCCTCCTTGTGTCTGTGTGTTCTCGTTGTTCAACACTCACTTATGAGTGAGAACATGTGGTGTTATTTTTTCTGTTCTTGTGTTAGTTTGCTGAGAATGATAGTTTCCAACTTCATCCATGTCCCTGCAAAGGACATGAATGCATCCTTTTTTATAGCTGCATAGTATTCCATGGTGTGTATGTGCTACATTTTCTTTATCCAGTCTATCATTGTTGGGCATTTGGGTTGGTTCCAAGTCTTTGCTGTTGTGAACAGTGCCACAATGAACATACGTGTGCATGCGTCTTTATAATAGAACGATTTATAATCCTTGGGTATATACCCAGTAATGGGATTGCTGGGTCACATGGTATTTCTATTTCTAGATCCTTGAGGAATCGCCACACTGTCTTCCACAATGATTGAGCTAGTTTACACTCCCAACAACAATGTAAAAGTGTTCCTAATTCTCCACATCCTCTCCAGCATCTGTTGTCTCCAGATTTTTTAATGATCGCCATTCTAACTGGCGTGAGATGATCTCAGTGTGGTTTTGATTTGCATTTCTCTAACGACCAGTGATGATGAGCATTTTTTCATATGTTTGTTGGCCACATAAATGTCTTCTTTTGAAAAGTGTCTTTTCATATCCTTTGCCCACTTTTTGATGGGGTTATGTCTTGTAAATTTAAAACAGAGATCTTAACACTGACAACACAGGCACTTTGTAGCAATAAGATGCCAAATTTCAACCTGACTCTAGTATAATATCACATGACAGATGAAAAAGGAAATCAATATATTTTACCCCCAAAATATGTTTCTTTGACAAAGACCTGGGGTTTCTTTGACAAAGAGACATATTTTGAGGTAAAATATTTTGATTTCCTTTTTGGAAATCATATTTTGGGAGTAAAATATTTTGATTTTTCTTATATGTTTCCTATGTCTATCTATATATTTATTTTATTTTTAATTTTTTTTAGACAGAGTATTGCTCTATTGCTAGGCTGGAATACAGTGGCACAATCTTGGCTCACTGCAACCCCTGCCTCCCAGGTTCAAGTCATTCTCCTGCCTCAGCCTCCTGAGTAGCTGGGACTAGAGAGTGCGACCACCTTGTCTGGCTAATTTTTTGTATTTTAGTAGAAATGGGGTTTCACTATGTAGGCCAGGATGGTCTCAATCTCCTGACCTTGTGATCTGCCCACCTTGGCCTCCCAAAGTCCTGGGATTACAGGTGTGAGCCACCGAGCCCCGTCTCTTTGTCATATTTTGAAATGGCCCTGCAAAGCCATCTTTTGCGGGAGAAAATATTCAGCTGTAAAAAATGTCTATCAGCATAACCAGATCTTTCCTTTTCCAGGTCGTCCCAATCCTGAGGAGATTAACTGAGAGTCTAGCACCTTTTAGAAGTCTGAATAGGAAACATTTGGCATCTATTATTTCTAAGTGTGGCCACCTATATGACTTCGTCTACATAATAAGAACCTTGGGTTGGGCACAGTGGCTCACACCTGCAATCCCAGCACTTTGGGAGGCCGAGGCAGGCGGATCACGAGGGGAGGAGTTTGAGACCAGGATGACCAACATGGTGAAATCCTGTCTCTACTAAAAATGCAAAAATTAGTGGGGCATGATGGCAGGCACCTCTAATCCCAGGTTCTCAGGAGACTTAGGCAGGAGAATGGCTTGAACCCGGGAGGCGGAGGTTACAGTGAGCTGAGATCGGGTCATTGCACTCCAGCCCAGGGGACAAGAGCGAGACTTTGTCTCAAAAAAAAAAAAAAAAAAAAGAAAAAGAAAAAATCGACAAATGGAAACCTTTTTCTGTGGTCCTGACTATGATTTAAAAGCATTTAAATGTTAGTATTGTCTACTTTCTAGATATGATCATCTGAAAGTTGAGGTAATCTGAGATGGTTTTATTTTATAGTCACGTTTTCACTTTAGTTTATCTGGAATATTTTTGAATGCTAGTAGACTCACACAGTTCTATACTTAGCTATTTGGCCTATAAATAGAGTATGATCTTAAAAATAATTGCAACTGGGTGACTAATGTGACAGAAGGGTGAAAGAACTTCTCATTCACCTGAGTTGATGTTGCTAGGTTATGGAGGTAACGGCCAAGGAGAAAAGGACAAACTGTCCCTTCCCCACATCGTCGTTGGTCACCCTACTTTCCTTTCGGCCAATTTTTTACAACAGGGCTCTGGATCATTCTCCTGAAGGCTCAACCAAGCTCCTGTTTCCCGCCTAACCCACACTGGAGGCACAAAGCGTATTAAGACTTGTTCCTCCTCTACCAAGATTCAGAGTGAAGACTGGGAGGAGGGCTCCAGAGTCAGCCCCAGTTCCCAGGGGAAACTCACCACTTTTCCTCTCAGTATCAGAAATTCTTAGGGAGTGGGCTTTGGCCATGGCATCCTCTTCAAGTTCTGACCCTACCCAGGCCATAGTCTCTACCTTGTAATGAGGTGTCTGGTACAGTGGTAGGAACTGAGCAAGTGGCTGAGCCAGATACCTCATCAAATAGGTCTCGGAGGATGGCTGAGCGTTAGGTAGGTCCTGCCCTTGATGGCGGTACCATTGTGCCTCCTCTGACTCTGAGACTCTGGTGTCCCTTGGGTGCTGCACTTTGCCAGGGGGACTGGGCCTCAGAAGGGAGCTTCCATAGCCTCTCAGTGCTCTTCATCACTATGGCTCATGTCCATGTCACAAGTTACGCCCAGGGTGAGACTAAATCTGTGAATGACAGCACGACAGCAACATTTACCATTTATTGAGTTTCAGCGATAGGCTTGATATTACATTAGTGCTTATCACATGTCTTCTCGTTTAATTTTCACTGCAAACCCACAAAGTAGGAATCTCCCTTTCCATTTTACAAATGAGAGCAATAAAAGGGTCAATAAATATAAGTAACCTGCAAGGATAAGGATATCTAGCTAGCAAGTGAAAGTTGGGATTCAATCCAGGACCATGTGAAGCTAAGCTCATACTCTCTTTTTTTTTTTTTTTTTTTTTTGAGACAGAGTCTCTCTCTGTCACCCAGGCTGGAGTGCAGTAGTGCAATCTCAGCTCACTGCAACCTCCGCCTCCCAGGTTCAAGCAGTTCTCCTGCCTCAGCCTCCTAAGTAGCTGGGACTACCAGTGCACACCACCTCGCCCAGCTAATTTTTTGTATTTTTAGTAGAGACAAGGTTTCACTGTGATAGCCAGGGTGGTCTCGATCTCCTGACCTCATGATCCGCCCACCTCAGCCTCCCAAAGTGCTGGGATTACAGGCGCAAGCCACTGCGCCCAGCCAAGCTCATACTCTTAACATTAGGACATGTTGACTTTCAATAAGATTCTGGATTTTTTTCCCTTCCCAAACTACCTCCCTCTTTTCTCTCTCTCTCTTTAAGACTCAGAAGGCGAAATACCTAGGTCGCATAAGCACAAGTTTATTTTATTTATCTCATTTGCATTATGCCATTGGCTGGAGCAAAGTCTGTTTAATGTTTTTTTACAAAAGTATTTCCAAAGCCCCTGGATCAGTGCAGTGTACATAGTTGGCCCACGATAGACAGGGATTGACTAATTAGGGCTAGGACCATGTTTCATAAACATAGGGAGAGAAGAGAGCGTATGACCTAGCTCACACTTCATCCCAGAATCTGGTACGCTGGCAAAACCAAGTCCCTGGCAGCACATTAGTTGCTATGGACTTGGCAACGCATGCACCTGTCATCTACGAATAGTAGTTCAATCAACAACTGCCCTTTGTAGGCTGATGGGATGTCTGGCCCTGTGTAAACATTTCTTTTTTAGCACTAGTTCTTAATTCCTGCAGCCCTTGGTTTGTCACCAGTTTCTTGAGAAAATAATCTGTCCGTGTTCTCTAGTCATGGGATGATGACTCAGGCTTGGGGATTCGGGCCATTCTCTGTGCAGTAGCTGGACTTGCCGCCCCGTCCTGCTTGGACCCAAGCCAGCACGCCGCAGAGAGGTGCTCCTTCCACCTCCCATGACCCATGCCAGCCCTTCTGCTCCTTCCCCCTCTGCTGCGCTTGCCTTTGTGGTTGCCAGAGTAACCATAAAAATATTACTCCACATGCTGTAGGAACAAAATGTCAGTGCACTTTACCATTGTTTTAATTTAAAAACTAACGTGTGAAAATAACTCCAGCCTGGGAGAAATGCTCTTTCTGGCAGATGATTCCTTTGGAAGGAGAGGTACAAAATCAGTGTGAAGAACTCAGGGGCAGGAACGATATCCAGGTTTGGGATAAGAACCTAAACTTCTGTGTCCTATGTCAATGGTAAATGTCCCATAAATGCTTGTCCAGTGAAAATGGATGAATGAAGGAGTGGAAAGTGTGACACAAACTTTGCTGAAAAATTTAGGAATATATAAATGGGCCGGGCGCGGTGGCTCTCGCCTGTAATCCCAGCACTTTGGGAGGCCGAGGTGGGTGGATCACCTGAGGTCAGGAGTTCAAGACCAGGCTGCCCATCACGGTGAAACCCCATCTTTAAAAAAAAAAAAAAAGGAATATATAAATGGTATATATAGATTGTAAAGTAAAACTCTTAATGCCTATTATAAATTACAGTAGAAATGCTATGATAAACTTCAGGATGGTGAGTGAAGTGCGTTGAGTAGCGTGCCCCCAATTTCATGTTCTTCCAGAACCTCCGAATGTGACCTTATTTGGATATCAGAGTCTTTGCAGACATAGTGAGTCTTAACTCATTGTAATATAATAATGCTTTCACTCGCAGTGACAGCATTCTGGGCTTAGGATGGGCCCTAATCCGATGACTGATGTCCTTACAAGAAGAGGAGACTGACAGACATGGAGGCTCGTGCCTATACCTGCACTTTGGGAGGCCGAGGTAGGAGGATTGCTTGAGGCCAGGAGTTTAAGAACATCTTGAGCAATGCCCCCAGGACACCCCCACCCCTACCTCTCTATCTACAAAAAAAAATTTTGTTTTCTTCATGAGGTATTTTCTTTTTATTGTACTTTAGGTTCTGGGGTACATGTGCAGATCATGCAGGATTGTTACATAGATATACACATGGCAATGTGGTTTGCTGCCTCCATCCCCCTGTCACCCACATCTGGCATTTCTCCCCATGTTATCCCTCCCCGACCTCCCCACCCTCCCTGCTGTCCCTCCCTTGGCCCCCCCAACAGACCCCAGTGTGTGATGCTCCCCTCCCTGTGTCCGTGTGTTCTCATTGTTCAACACCTACTTATGAGTGAGAACATGCGGTGTTTGATTTTCAAAACATTTTTTAAAATTAGCTTGGCATGGTGGCACACACCTGTAGTCCCAGCTATTTGGGAGGCTAAGGCAGGAGGATTGTTTGAACTCAGAAGTTGAAGGCTGCAGTGAGCTGTGATTGCACCACTGCACTCCAGCCTGGGTGACAGAGTAAGACCCTGTCTCAACCACAACAAAAATAAGTTTCCTAAAATGTAGTGAGTTTATTTGTTCAAACCTTAAAAAAACAAAACAAAAAAACCAGGTTATCTTCTTATTACTATCCTAGAAGAATTCTTTATATTTTGAATACAAATCTTTTATTGGGTATGTATTGTAAATATTTTCTCCTAATCTTTGGCTTGCCTTTTAATTTCTTAATAAAAATTTTAAATTTCGATGCAGTCCGATTTATCAACTTTTTTCTTTTACAATTTGTAATTTTTGTCCTATCTGAGGATAGGACAAAAATTTTGTGTCATATCTTAGATACAAACCAAAGTGATGAGCATTTCTTCTGAAATTTTCTTCTAGAAGTTTTTTAAATATTTTTTTACATTTAGGTTTATGATCCATTTTGAGTGAATTTTTGCATATGAATATGGAATGGGGTATGACAAAGTTCCTTTTGCACATACGTATCCAATTGTTATAGCACCAATTGTTGAATGGATGATTCTCTCCCCTCGTTGAATTACCTGTCACCTTGATCAAAAGTTAATGGAGCTGGGTGCAGTAGTGCACATCTGTAGTCCCAGCAATTTGGAAGCTGCAGCTGGGAGCATTGCTTGAGCCCAAGAGTTCGAGGTCAGCCTCGGCAACATTGTGAGACCTCATCTCTTTTAAAAAAAATTTTTTTTTTTTGAGTTGGAGTTTCATTCTTGTTGCCCAGGCTGGAGTGCAATGGTGCGGTCTCGGCTCACTGCAACCTCCACCTCCTGGGTTCAAGCGATTCTCCTGCCTCAGCCTCCTGAGTAGCTGGGATTACATGCACCGGCCACCATGCTCAGCTAATTTTTTTGTATGTTTAGTAGAGAAGGGGTTTCACCATTTGGCCAGGCTGGTCTTGAACCCTGACCTCAGGTGATCCAACTGCCTCAGCCTCCCAAAGGGCTGGGATTACAGGCATGAGGCACCACACCTAGCCAATTACAAATCAATTGATCACATATATGTGGGTCTACATCTGTACTCTCTATTCTGTTCTATTGGTTTATCTTTACTACATTAAGAGCACACCATTTTGATTACTGTAGTCGTGAAGTGAGTCTTGAAATAGGTAGTGTAAATCTCTTTCTTTCTTTTCTTCCTTCCTTCCTTTTTCTTTCTTTCTTTTCTTTCTCTCCCTCCCTCCCTCCTTCCCTCCCTCTCTTCCTTCCTTCCTTTTCTTTCTTTTCTTTTCTTTCTCAGGGTCTCACTCTGTCACCCAGGCTGGAGTGCAGTGGCAGGATCACGGCTCACTATAGGCTCAACCTCCAAGGCTCCATCAATCCTCCCACCTCCTGAGTAGCTGGGACTGCAGGCATGGGCCCGAATAATTTTTTGATTTTTTATAAAGACAATGTCTCACTATGTTGCCTAGGCTTATTTTCTTTTTTAAAAAAGTTGTTTTGGGCTGGGCGTGGTGCCTCACCACTGTAATCCCAGCACTTTGGGAGGCTGAGGTGGGAGGATCACCTGAGGTCAGGAGTTTGAGACCAGCCCTGGCCAACGTGGCGAAATCCCATCTCTACTAAAAATACAAAAATTAGCTGGGTGTGGTGGCTCACATCTGTAATCTCAGCTACTTGGGAGGCTGAGACAGGAGAATTACTTGAACCCAGGAGATGGAGGTTGCAGTGAGCTGAGATCACACCACTGCACTCTAGCCTGGGCAACAGACCAAGACTCTGTCTCAAAAAAAAAAAAAAAAAAAAGTTGTTTTGGCTGTTTTAGGTGCTTTGTATTTCTATGTACATGTTAGAATTGGTTTGCAAAATTCTAAAATGTTTGCTAAAATCAGGATTGCATAGAATCTATACATCATATTGGGGAAAACTGACAACAATATTGACTCTTCTGATCTAGGAATACAGTCTATCTTTCCTTTTGAGGGGGTCTTCCTTAACTTTTCTTTAGAATGGTATGCAGCTTTCAATGTACAGGTCTTGCATTTTTAAATTAAATCTATTTTCAAGTATTTTAATTTTCAGTAATGTTAGAGATTTGATTTTTAAAATTTCATTTTCCAATTCTTTTCTGTGCCTGTATAGAAGCACTCTTAACTTTTGTACATTAACCTGAAATATTGTCTTGTTGCTGAACTCACTTTTTACTTCTAGTAGCTTTTTTGTAGCTCTTTGGATTTTTTTACATAGACAGTGCTATCTGTGAATAAAAACAGTATCACTTCTTTCTTTCCAACATGATGGCTTTTATTTCTTTTTCTTGTCTTTTTGTACTAGCCAGGACTTACGGTACAATTTTGCAGATGAAGGAAACCAAAATATTTCACCCCCAAAATATACTGCTCTAACATATTTCAAGATGGCTATTCAGCATCACTGAAAAGCTGTCTTTTGTGGGGGAGATTTGCATCTATAGAGAAAGTCTGCATTGATGCCACTAGGCTTTCTCTGAAGCTCTCCTTTGTCTGATCTAGCAAAGACTGAGAGACTAACACCTTTAAAGGTCTAAAAGAAACATTTACCACCTATTCTCTCTGAGGACTGCTACCTGTGTGATTTCATCTACAGAACAAAATGACCTTTGCTAGCCAGACCTCCTCTTCTCTCCTTCCCAAACCTGTCTTGCCACCATAATCTGATTTACTACCATAAACTGTTTTTGGCCATGCTCTGAGCCAATACATGCTTTGGCCGTTCTTTCTGTAACCTCAAGATGGTGTGTAAGCTTCTGTACCTTACTAGGGGGTTGTGGTAATCACTCTGTAGTTCTCCTCCACGCACCTTAATAAATTTGTATACCATTTCTCCTAGTAATCCTCCTTTTGGTGATTGATTTTTCAGCAAATCTTCCCAGGTAAAAAGGGAAAATTTCCCCCCTCACCTCTATACACAGAACTAGTGAAAACAGACATCTTTGCCCTTTTTCCTAATCTTAGGGCAAGGCAATCTTCACCAAAAAGTGTGATGTTAACTCAAAGTTTCTATAGGTGGCCTTTATCAGGTTGAGGAAACTTCCTTCAGTCTTTAGCTTGTGTGAGTTTTTATCAGGAATGGACTTTGGATTTTGTCAGATTTTTTTTTTTTTTCCTGAGACTATTGCGATGATCACATGGTTTTAATTTTTCAGTGTGCTAATATGGCAAAATACATGGATGGATTTTAAAATATGAAGTCAATCTTGCATTCCCGGAATAGACCCGACTTGGTCATGATGTGTTTTTCTATTATTTGTTGCTGAGTTGGATTTCTAATGTTTTGTTAGAAATGTCATGATGCATGTGTGGCTATGAGGGTTATTAGTCTCCAGTTTTCTTGTCTTATAATGTCTTTATCAGGTTTGGTATGACAAAACAAGTAGGGAAGTGTTTTATCTCCCGCTATTTTCTGAAAGAGCTTTCCTACAATTGGAATTAAATTTTCCTTTAGTGTTTGATAGAAAGAATTTGCTAGTGAAACCATCTAATCCTGGAGATATTTTTGGGGGAAAAGACTTTTGACAATGAATTGAATTACTTCAATAGATACAGAGCTACTTGCATTTTGCTATTTCATTTGTGTTGCTTTTGATAATTGTGTGTTTTGGGAAGTTTAACAATTTCATCTAGTTTGCATAATTTATTGACAAAAATATTCATAATGTTACCTTATTTATTTATTTATTTTGAGACAGAATCTCTTTCTGTCGCCCAGGCTAGAGTACAATGGCACAGTCTTGGCTCAATGCAATCTCTGCCTCCTGGGTTCAAGCGATTCTTCTGCCTCAGCCTTCTGAGTAGCTGGCTTTACAGGCATCTGCCACCATGCCTGGCTAATTTTTGTATTTTTAGTAGAGACGGGGTTTCACCCTGTTGGCTAGGCTGGTCTCAAACTCCTGACCTCAGGTGATCTGCCCACCTCAGACTCCCAAAGTACAGGGATTACAGGCATGAGCCACCACACTTAGCTTACCTTATCTTTTTAATGACTGTGGAATCAGTAGTGATTTCTCCTTTTTCAAACCCTTATATTGGTAATTTGTGTTCTCTCTCTCTCTTTTATCAGTTTAGCTAAAGTTTTATCAATTTTATTCATCTTTTTAAGAAACATTTTTTGTTTTATAGATTTTCTTTCTTTTTTCTATTTCTATTGATTTTTGTTCTTAACTTTATTACTTTCTTCCCTGTGCTTGTGGTGGGTTTAATTTGCACTTCTTTCTTTGGGGTCTTAAAGTGGAAGCTTTTCAAATTATTGATTCGGATCCTTCTTTTCTTATATGTTTATTGCTATGCATTTCCCTTTCCACATTATTTGTCCTCTACCTGCACATTTTGATATATGGCATTCTCATTTTCATTCAGTTCAAAATATATTCTAATTTTCCTGATGTTTCTTGTTTAATCTATGGGTTATCTAGAAATATGTTGCATAATTTTGAAGATTTTAGGAATTTTTCAGATATCGTTCTGTTATTTATTTCATTGTAGTCAGAGAACATACTTTGTTTGATTTTAGTACTCTTAAATTTATTAAGACATGTTTCATAGCCCAGAATATGGCTCATATTGGTGAATGTTCCATATAAACTTGTGTTCTGCTGTTGCTCGGCAGTGTTCTACAAATGCCAATTAGATCAAGTTGGTTGACAGTGGTGTTTTAGGCTCACTGATTTTCTCTCTACTTGTCCTGTCAGCTCAATCAGAGATAAGTATTGATATCAACTAAAACTGTGAATTTGTCTATTTTTCTCGTCAGTTCCAGTTTTGCTTTGAAGCTTTGTTGCTAGGTACATACAAATTTAGGATTGTGTTTTCTTGATAGTGATGCTTTTACCATTATGAAATAATCATCTTTACTGAAACATACTTTATCTAATATTAGTATAGCCACTACGGCTTTCTTTTTATTAGAATTTTGTGACATACCCTATTTCATCCTTTTACTTCTAACCTATTTGTTTCTTTTTAGTTAAAATGAATTTTTTATAGTGTGTCTTGTTTTTTTTTTATATCCAGTCTGATAATCTTGCCCTTTAATTGAAATGTTTAGTCCATTTACATTTAATGTAATTAGTGATATGTTTGGGTTTAAATCTACTGTCTTGCTATTTGTTTTCTGTTTGTCTCATCTATTCTTTGTTTCCATCTTTTTCTTTTCTGCCTTCTTTTTGCTATATTGAGTATTTCTATGATTGTATTTTTGGGGGCTTATTGGCTATGCCTTTGTTTTAGGATTACTTTTTGTGGTTGCTCTAGGGTTTACAGTTTTCATCTTTAACTTATAGTTCCAACTTTCAAATAATATTATGCCACTTCACATATAGTGTAAGAACCTTACAACAATATACTTTAATTTCCTCTTTCCACCCATTGTCAAACATTTTACATAACTTTGTAACATTTTATAAACTCTGCAACACATTATCACTTTAGTCGACTATCATTTAAATTTAAACATGAATGAAATAAGAAAAAATGTTCCTTATTACAGTAAAAATAAGATAATGATACTTCCTTGCTTAAAACCTTCCAACGGTTTCCTGCTGCAGTTTCAATTACATCTAAACTCAAAATGTTTCACAGGTTTAAGCTAGTTAGGGGGAGGGAACATGTCATTGTGTTTTCAGCATCTAGTTCCAGGCTTCTTTCATGAAAAGTACTCAAGAACTTGTTCCATTATTAACTAATTTTCATTTTTGTCTAATTTACATACCAAAGGAACTAATTAACCTAAATGAGTGCCTGGTGGTAAAAACTATAAGGTGATAATTTTTACTGCTCACCCCAGCTCCTAGGCAGAAGGTACATTACATAAGAGAGGGACATGTTCATTATTGTCTAGCACAGCATCAGGCTTATCATAAACAGTAAGAATAGCTGAATGAATGCATGAAATGTTGTCTTTCCTAAGGTATTTACTTACTGTTTTAGTTTCTGCTACTTCCCTATTTCCCAACAAATTAGTGCAGCAGCTAGTGATATACCCAGGATCAATATCATAGAATTGTGCAAATTGAATCTTATACACCAGCTTGTCTTCACCTTTGCTAAATATTCTATATCCCGTGGTGCTTGGCAGACAAGAAATGAGAGCTTTATAACATTTATTCATCTTAAAAGACCTCTTATTTCAAAGGAGTCCTTGAGAGGCATTCATAGCCTGTTTATACCTTTCAGGACTTTTTTTCAGCTTCAATGCCAACCTAACTTATCTTCCCAGACTAAAAATTTTTTGAAAGTACTTTTAGTCTGTTATCACAGTTGATTATTTTAATTTCCTCATTTTTCACTCTCTTCAATTTCACTGTATATTTGTTGAGAGTGATTAAGCAAAGTGGCATACAGTATTCCAAGCATAGAAACCCACAGTTTGTGTGTGGAGTTGGAGTCTATTTTTTGTTTATTTTTGTTCATTACTAAGGATACCCAGCATAATGTTATACCCTTTGGCCTTGGGGACACGTAAGGTTTTATACTTCTGGCAGTGACCTGTGTCTCAGATCCTAACATCTTCCTTGTGCATTTGAATACTTTCACTCACTTTGAAACTCACGGACCTTCTTTTCTAGCTCATTTTGGCTTGGGAAATCTTTACTGAGTTTTTAAGACCTGAAATTTCACTACTTAGAAAAACCTTAATGTCATGGGTCACATTTGTGATACTATTTATTATGGATTCCAAGTCATGGATATGTTTAAATAAAGTAGGTCTGGTACCAAGCCCTTGGGGACCCATGGGGTTTGTATTTATTTCTCCCTCTGTTTCCTATATCTAAATAGATTTGCTGTCCTAGAACCAGATTAAAGGCCCCTTGAAAACAATTTTTAAATAAATCACATGCACAGATTCAATCCTGTCCATGTGTCTTTTGTCTCCTCAAAAAAAAAAAACGTAAGATGAGTTAGGCATGATTTCTTAGGACGGAAATGATGGTTTCTCGTGCTCCCCCTCTGGACTCCTGATCTGTGTATTTCCAGGCATCTGTTGCTCTGGTGTGAATTTTGTGTCCCCTCAAAATATGTAAGTTGAAATCCTAACCCCGCCCCAAGCTGATGGTATTAGGAGGCGGGACCTTTGGGAAGTGATTAGGAAGCAGGATTAGAAAGAGATTTGGCCTGTGAATCAGGCAAGCTCTTACCAGACACAGACTCTGCCAGTGCCTTGATCTTGGACTTTCTAGCTCCTAGGATTGTAAGAAATAAATACGTGTTGTTTATGAGCTACATGGTCTATGGCATTTTGTTACAGCAGCCCAAACACAGGAAGATGTTTGTGATTCCACCTTTTATTGTTATTTCTGCAGTTTACCTGGGATGGAAGTAGGATTTACTGCCTGCTTGCTTGTGTGCACCTGTTCGCTCGCTCTCTTTCTTTCCCCCTCCTTCCCTCTTTTCTTCCTTCCTTCCTCTTTCTTTCTTTTCTTTCTACCCTTTGCTGTAGTTTTTTAGAAAAACATTCTGCCACTTAGTCACACCAAATGTTTAAGGATATGGTCTTTGGATTTGTGATGTACCTCTCACGTTTGTCTTGTGTTTTTAACAAGGTGCTTTGAGAACCTAGAGATTTTTTGCAAGTCATTTGCCCTTTTTTAAAAAAGACTGCTTTCTTCATTGTCAGGGCTCTGTTTGCTGGTGGAAGGTCCTGGCTGGCTCTCTTCCTCAGCACCCGGAGTTTAATTGTCCTGTGACTACTGTTACCCAGAACCACTCTGCACCTGTTGTTCTTAACAACTCAGTGACCAGTCCAGTATATTTCCTATCCTGTGTTCCCAGAAGTGACTTGTTCTAGCCCCAAACCTCATCTACATGTGATCTAGATGAGGCACTCTGCCTGTTTGTGTGTGGGTTATGGGAGTTCTCCATTATTCTTAACTGACAGAGTTTGACATTTCCCAGTGCTGTTATCTGTCCTGGCCCAGTCTCAAGGCTTGGGATGGTGTTATTTCTGGAGCACTGCTCTGTCCCTCTTCATTCCTTCTCATGCACCATGCTGAATGGAAGAGCAGATATATCCTTGACTCACATGGTCTGCTCCTTTCTCTAAACGGCCTCCCCTAACCAATTCCTGGCAGTAATTTATTCACCTAGTAATTTCTTCACTCATTCCTTCTTTCAATCAGTGTCATGAACTACCAGGCCCTGGGACCTCAGGTACAAAGTAGCAGATCACTCCCAACAACTCTTTGGCCTTTCAGTGATTGTAATAGGCTTTCTAACTTGGTTCTAAAGGTTGTAATTGTGATAAATAAGAAAGTGTGAGCTGGCACAGTGGCTTATGCCTGTAATCCCAGCACTTTAGGAAGCCGAGGTGGGTAAGTCATCTGAAGTCAAGAGTTTGAGTCCAGTCTGACCAACATGGTGAAACTCCATCTCCACTAAAAATACAAACAATTAGCCGGGCATGATGGTACATGCCTGTAACCCCAGCTACTCGTGAAGCTGAGACAGGAGAATCGCTTGAACCCAGAAAGCAGAGGTTGCAGTGCAGTGAGCCGAGATTGCACCATTGCACTCCAGCCTGCGGGACAGAGCAAGACTTCATCTCAAAAAAAAAAAAAAAAAAAAAAAAAATGTGGCCAGATTCTCTCCTCTTGCTGTATTAATGGTGCCACATGGTAACAATGGTAGTGCTGAGCATTTTTGTGTCTCTCGTGGCCATCTGCCGACTAGTCCTGCTGTGGAATCATCCTTGGTTTGGGCGGACCCTTGGTTTTCCCATCACTGTCTGCTTTATTCTTTTTCTTTTTTGTCTGAAACGTCTATGAGTTAGATGACAGACAGACATATTTCCTAGACTGGAGCTCCACATCCTTCACCTTTCCCTATTTTCTACCTCTGTATTTTCATTCTACTTCTCAGAAATCTCCTCAACTTTAATTTACAACCTAGAAACTCTTCCTTGTTTTCTTAGTATTCCTTCTGTTTAAGTACCTGTTCTTATTGGATGGCATAGCATCTTATCATTTCTGTGATGACAGTCATTGTTGCTGTTGTTGCCATTATTTAGCTGTATTCTATACTCTGCATTTTCTCTGTTTTTTGGAGTCTTTTTTTTGGTTTATTCTGGTTTCTCTTTTTTATGTTAGTGGCTTTCCTGAGATGTCTGCTTATCCCTGGCTTTATACTTTATTTGGGATTACGATATAGTATAAGTTAGGAGTCCAGGTCAAGTTTCAATAACACAGAGGCCCCAAAACTACAACTGCCTTAATACAATAGATGTTTGTTTATTTCTCTCATGGGCAGACTAGAGGTGAGTGGTCAGTCCCTGTTAGTGGGACAGCTCTCCTCTATAAGGCCATTCAGAGTCCAGCAAAAGGTGACTGTGGGCCAGGAGCCATAGCTCACGCCTGTAATCTCAGCATTTTGGGAGGCTGAGGCAGGTGGATCACTTGAGGTCAGGAGTTCAAGACCAGCCTGGCCAACGTGGCAAAACCTCATCTCTACTAAAAATACAAAAATTAGCCAGGCACGGTGGTGCACACCTGTAATCCCAGTTACTCAGGAGGCTGAGGCAGGCAAATTGCTTGAAGCCAGGAGGGAGGCAGAGGTTGCAGTTAGCAGAGATCGTGCCACTGCACTCCAGCCTTGGTGACAGAGCGAGAGTCTGTCTTTAAAAAAAAAAAAAGTGATTGTGGCAATCAGCACCAAGGATTCGGGAAGGTACAGTGGAAACAAGACAGAACACGGAGCGAGTGAACGCAAAACAAAAAGTTTCAATACAAGATAGAGAAAAAAATGAGTAGAGCTGGCGGTGATTGGTAGGTCAGGCACAAAGACAACACCACTACCCAGGACTGCACTCTGTGGCTTTCACCTGTAATCCCAGCACTTTGGGAGGCCAAGGCTGTTGGATCACTGGAGCCCAAGTGTTCAAGACCAGCTTGGGCAACATAGGGAAACTCTGTCTCTACAACAAATTAAAACATTAACCAGGTAGAGTGGTGCACGCCTGTAGTCCTAGCCACTCTGGAGGCTGAGGTGGGAGGATTGCTTGAGCCCAGGAGTTCAGGGCTGCAGTAACAGTGATGGTACCACTGCACTCCCCTGGGTGACAGCGTGAGACCCTGTCTAAAATACCTATATTGCCCAGGATTATTTTCTTTTTTAAAAAAGTTGTTTTGGGCTGGGCACGGTGGCTCATGCCTGTAATCCCAGCACTTTGGGAGGCAGAGGCTGGTGGATCACCTGAAGTCAAGAGTTTGAAACCAGCCTGACCAACATGGTGAAACCCTGTCTCTACTAAAAATACAAAAATTTGCTGGGCATGGTGGTGGGCGCCCATAATCCCAGCTACTTGGGAGGCTGAGGCAGGAGAATCGCTTGAACCTGGGAGGCAGAGGTTGCTGTGAGCCAAGATCCTGCCACTGCATTCCAGCCTGGGCAACAAGAGTGAAACTCTGTCTCAAAAAAGAAAAAAGAAAAGAAAAAGAAATAGTGGTCAAGGAGGCCTGTTCCTGTTGCACAGGATGTTTCAGCCAGGATCCAAATAGAGACAAGGAACCAGTCAAGTGACCTCCCAGGGAGAGTGCTCCACAGAGGAACGCTTAGTGGGTGGCCTTGGCCAGTGCAGTTAAAGTGCATTGAATAAAGGGGGCCGGTATGGGATAATGAGAGGGGGTGGGAAAGAACAGAGAGGCAGGTCCCTGTAGGTGTGTGATCAAGGGCATGGATTCCACTCAAGGACAAAGAGAAGAGGTATAGGGGGACCAGACTGGGCACAGGTAGGAGACAGAGGCTTTGGAAGCAGAGCAGAGGGGGCCTCGGACTAGGGCACTGGCAATGGGCGTAATTAGGAGCATCCAGATTTGAGATCTATTTAGAACTAGGACTTGCTGATGGATTAGATATGGGGAGTGAGGAAAGAGAGTAAATCCATAGATGATGCCTGTGTCTTTGGCTTGATAAGGAGGCACCATCTACTGAGATGGGGGAAGACTTAAGAACAAGAGGTTTGGGGAAGAGAGTTGGGAGTAGGGGGCTCTATCTGGGAAATGTCCTATACGAGGTGTCTGCTGTCCATTCACACGGAGGGGCTGAGTAGGTAGTTGGATAGAAATGTGGAGCTTAGGGGGAAGAGGTGGACGCTGGAGATAAGCTATTTAGAAGTCGCAGCCTAGAGGTGATATTTGGATGATATTATTTGGATTCTCATAATTTCTCTGGAGGCAGTTATGACAAAACAGTAGATGGGCTGGGCACGATGCCTCACGCCTGTAATCCCAGCACTTCGGGAAACCGAGGTGGGCAGATCACTTGAAGTCAGGAATTCAAGACCAGCCTGGTCAACATGGTGAAACTCGGTCTCTAGTGAAAATACAAAAATTATCAGGGCATGGTGGCGGGCACCTGTGATCCCAGCTACTCAGGAGGCTGAGGCACGAGAATTGCTTGAACCCGGGTGGAAGTTGCAGTGAGCCCAGATGGCGTCACTGTACTCCAGCGTGGGGGCAGCAGAGCGAGACTCAGTCTCAAAAAAAAAAAACAAAAACAAAGAACAATTAAATTAAAAATAAAAAACAGGTTGGGCAAGGTGGCTCACGCCTTAATCCCAGCACTTTGGGAGGCCGAGACAGGGAGATCACCTGAAGTCAGGAGTTCAAGACCAGCCTGGCCAACAAGATAAAACCCCTTCTCTACTAAAAATACAAAAAATTAGCCAGGCATGGTGGCAGATGCCTGTAATCCCAGCTACTCAGGAGGCTGAGGCAGGAGAATCGCTTGAACCCAGGAGGCAGAGGTTGCAGTGAACCAAAGTCGCACCATTGCACCCCAGCCTGGGCCATAGAGCAAGACTCGGTCTCAAAATAATTAAAAAATAAATAAATAAAAATAAAAAGCAGTAGGTGATGGAAGGTATGCCAGTCACCCATGGTGGCCAGGCGTGTCGGTAGAACTCAAACTCCAAGAAGAACAAGAGCAGCAAGGAGGAGAGGTCAGGTCAACACAAGTTTCCAGGCCCTCTGTCCCTGGAGCAAAGCCTGACCAAAATTAACAAACAAAACTATTGCAGGGGACATACTTACGCTAAGAAATTATTTGATACTTAGTCCTGAAATTGAAATGTATCTGGGTGTCCTGTCTTTTGCCTGGCAACCCTACCTCGACATCAACAGAGGGTTCAAGGCTTCTTCTTTCCCTATGGATCCTGCAGGCGCGGCCCTACTTTTTAGCATGCTGTGCTGTAATTGCTCTGAATCTTTTTTCACTTAGACTTTGTGTGCTTCCCGAAGGCAAATCTTGTGTGTGCATCACGCACCTTTGCGCAGTTGTTACATGGAAGGACCAGAGTTGAACAGGGATGCTGAAAGCAGCTGTATTCTTTTCTCTCGAGGTCCCTTTGCAACCTTGTAGAGGCTTGTTTTTTGCCCCGGAGGACATTCCTGTCACTTTTAGTCACGAGAATAGTCTTGGCTCCATGCTGGAATGTTCAGTCCAGTTTCACAACCATGACTTTAAACTTCATATAAAAAGTGTGTCCCCTCCCAGAGATTGGGAGGATTTGGCTGAGGAGCCTAATGCTCCTCACGGACTGTGAGGTCTGCTTTCCTTTAATTTCCCTCCTTTGAGCCTCCTCACACCCCCACTAGGCCCCTTGCACCTTCCAGGGCTGGAGGTGGCCACTGAGAGTGAGGCCAAGAGCATAGCAGGAAGAGTCTTGAGTTACCAGCACTGGGAAGATTTTTAAAGGCGATTCTCTGAGCGATGTTTTTAGGGGTTGCTCAGAGGGCCACCCCTCTCCTCTTCAGCTGCCTGCAAGTGGTGATGCCTCCCGCACCTCACCTCTCCCCAGCCCCGGCGTCTGCATCTTCAGCACACCTCCATCCAGTCTCTTTGTGCTGAGGTTGCTCAGCCCCTGGTAGGTAGTTTCTTGGGTAGGCTCCCTTAAGACAGTCCTAGGTTGCATGCCATAGCTGGGCTAAGGGAAATACTTCTCTCTGCAGTCTGTGGCTGGCAGCTAGCTCCTGGTGTGGCTGTGTATGGTCCCCTAAAAGAGGCACTTATGGCCGGGTGCAGTGTCTCATGCCTGTAATCCCAGCACTTTGGAGGCCGAGGCGGGCAGATCACGAGGTCCAGAGTTCGAGACCAACTTGACAAACATGGTGAAACCCCGTCTCTACTAAAAATAAAAAAATTAGCCAGGTGTGGTGGCGGGCACCTGTAATCCCAGCTACTTAGAAGGCTAAGGCAGGAGAATTGCTTGAACCCAGGAGGCAGAGGTTGCAGTGAGCTGAGATTGCGCCACTGCACTCCAGCCTGGGCGACAGAGACTCTGTCTCAAAAAAAAAAAAAAAAAGAGCTACTTATTATTTGCATTTCTCAGGCATGAGTCAGTTAGAAATCTCCAGGGGACCCATATTAAGCTTTCTGTGTAGTCTGCTTGCAGCCCATCTTCCTGGCTTGAGGCGAGCGGAGGGATGAATGTCTTGTGCCCCCTGCCTCTCTCCCTGAGATGGGTGGGCGGGGTTAGGAATAGGACAGCACTCCAGCTTTCTCCAAAGAAATCATCTCTCTAGCCGCTTCTACCTCTAAGCTTCAAAATCAGTGTCTAGCACCCTCTCTGCAAGTCCCACATAGGTGTCTGAATATTCTCTTTAGAATATGGGAGTCTTGTTTACCTGTTTCGTTGTTTTTTTTCACCTTCTGGTGCCTTAGCTGAAGCTGAGATGAGAGAGTGCCGTCCTGTTACATTTGTATTTTTAGCACCTAGCTCAGTGCCTGCTACATACTAGGTGCTCAAAAACTTTTCTTTTTTGAACAAAGAAATCATTAATAAACTACAGTAAGAAAAAGAAGGGCCAGGCGCAGTGGCTCACGCCTCTAATCCCAGCACTTTGGAGGCTGAGGCAGGCGGATTACAAGGTCAGGAGTTTGAGACGTGGCCAATATGGTGAAATTAAAGCACTACAAAATACAAGTACTAAAAATACAAAACCTAGCCGGGTGTGGTGGTGGGCACCTGTAGTCCCAGCTACTCGGGAGGCTGAGGCAGAATTGCTTGAATCTGGGAGGCAGGGGGCGTCAGTGAGCCAAGATTGTGCCACTGCACTCCAGCCTGGGCGCTAGAGCAAGACTCTGTCTCAAAAAAAAAAAAAAAAGAAAAGAAAAAAGATAGAAGGTTGGCAACTGCCAATCCAGATAACCCGTTAGTGTAACCCAGGCAAAATATTTCCATGGACCCTGAGATTTCGCAATTGAGGCAAGATGAGACTTCAGGGAATTCAGAATGTCTGCTAAATTCCTGACTCCTCTAAGTATAATATAAAACTTAAAAATAAATCAGGGATGAGCTTTTATGTAATGCCTTGGCCCGTCTCAGTTCAAGTGCAGATTCCTGGGATGATGCCACCATTTCTTTATTTCTTGGGTTCATCTCTAAGATCTCTCCCTTGGCCTTGGTCCTTCTTACATCCTTTAATCATGAGGGCCACTGGCCTTCCTGGCCCATCCCGCCTCAGATCTGGATGATGCCTTCTTACCATTCAGCTTACAAGTCACTTGCTCCAAGGAGCATTCCCCTTACGGCCTTCACCAGCCTTTCCCCCTCACTGCCCCATCTTATGTACAGCACTCACCTGTCTGCACTGTACACCTTGTAAGCTCTAGGAAGCAGGCAGTGTCTTGTTCACTCTGTACTCAGGTAAGCAAGCGCAGAACCAGGCAGAAGTAACGCTGAATGAATGGGTGGATTGGTGCAAGAACATCGGCTGAAAACCCTCCGAGTGGGGCTTTAGGGTAGGTCTGCCCTGCACATCTGCCTTCAGCTCGCATTAGTGCACAGCATGTATCAGGGAGAGGGTGTTGGTTTGGGCAACCTCGACCTTCATGGCTGAACCAAGCCCCCACTGGTGGCCCAGCACACCTGCCGCCTGAAGTGTAAGCACAGAATTCTGCCAAATATCACAGCACAGAGGCTGAAAAATCATGTTATTCTTGAGGTTTAGAGCGCCTATTCTCTAACTCACATTCCTTAGTCCTTCGCCTTTAGAAATTTCCCTGTGCTCATGACATCCAATGACAAATTCAAAAAGATAATTCTGTTTGTATCATAGCACAGTTACTCGGTTTAAATCTAGTTAAGAGCTGTACAAGCTGGTGTCAACATGCTCCTGGATTTTATAACCTTCCCAAAGCATCACCATCTTAGCTCTGGACATAACCTACTCTTTTTCTCCTGCACCACCTCTACCCCAGACAAATATAGTTAAATCAAGTTGAAGCTAGAATATGGTAGGATCTTGTAGTTAAAAAAAAAAAACCCCAAAAACAAAAGACCACCCCCAAAACCCCCACTCCAATATATTATATACAAAAGACATCCAACACGTGTGACAGGAAGTTGTTTTAGAGACAGGGTCTTGCTCTGTTGCCCAGGCCAGAGCACAGTGGCATGGTCAGAGCTCACTGCAGCCTCATGCTCTGACAGGAACATCTGATTAAACTGGAATATGAAAACAAAGGAGGCCATTTTAGTAAATTATGTTATTACGTTTTTAGACATTTGAGGAATACTAAAGTATTTCCATTTGGAAATGACGAACATGAACCCCCCTCATTTGATGACACAAAACATATCTCTTAAGGGATTGTCTGCAGTTCATGAGACTATCCTCTTAATCATAAAATCCAACATATTACGTACATGTATCATATGACAAGACAATTATAAGAAAGTTGAGGCCAAATCTGCTGGTTGCCTATTTAGTGTTCACCTTTCTTTCTTCCTTCCTTTCTTTCTCTTTCTTCTTTCTTTCTTTCTTCTTCTTCTTTCTTTCTTTCTTTTTTTCTTTCTTTCATAGGGTCTCACTATGTTGCTCAGGCTGGACTTGAACTCAAGCAATCCTACTGCCTCCACCTCTGCCTCCTAGGTACCTGGGGCTACAGGCATGAGCTACTCCTCTCGGCTTCTGCTTTGTATTTTTGGTGGCACCCAATGCACCTGACATTCATTTACTTGGTGTCTAGCTCCTCCCCCTGGAGTAAAAGCCCCATGAAGATAGGGCCAGTGCTTTATTTGCTAGGAGAAAACCTAGGATACTCACAATAAATTTCTGTCAAATTAATGAACAAATAGAGTTCAAAGAACCAGCTCATGTCCTGTTATTCTGTGACTATCTGGAAACCATCAGAAATGGGTCTCATTCTGGGACAAAGTCTACTGACACAAAAGCCACAGTACTAGTTTTGGACTGCCTACTTTTAGACTTAATGTTACGTGAGAGAAATGATCTCCTCTGTTGTTTAAGCGCCTCTAGTTCTTATTGGGCATGGAAGTGACAAGATGGAAACATGATTATAAAAAGACACTGATGTTCAGTGGGGAAGGTGAGAGAGGACTCAAAGATAGTGATGGAGTTTGGATTTGAGTTGAAATACAGCAGAAATAGGCAAATCAGGAGGAATCTGCCTTCAGAGACACATAACAGTCAGAATGACCTACTTGGGAAGCCACTAGGCGATTTGAGCTGGGAATGTGTCTGGGGAACCCACACTTCCTTAGGAACCCATACTTCCTAATCTGTAGTGGATACATTCCAAGCCCCCAGGGGATGCTCAAAATCATGATTGGACTGAACCCTATGTATACTGTGTTTTTCCCTATACATACAAACCTATATTTAAGCTTAATTTATAAGAGGCACAGTAAGAAATGAACAGTGATAACTAGTAATAAAATAGAACAATAATAACAATATGCCAACATCACTACTCATGCACTTTGGGGTCATTATGAAGTAAAATAAGGGATACTTGAACACAGGCACCGTGATACCAGGATAGTCGATTTGATCCTTGAAACAGCTACTGACTAACTGTGGGGGAGTACAGAAGAGTGGCTACGTCGGACAAAGAAATGATTCATGTCCTGAATGGGACAGAGTGAGATGGTACAGGGTTTCATCACACTACTCAGACTGGCATACA
Organism: Ateles fusciceps; assembly: GCA_036589455.1. Lineage (NCBI taxonomy): Eukaryota > Metazoa > Chordata > Mammalia > Primates > Atelidae > Ateles > Ateles fusciceps. The sequence goes on from JAZHEH010002229.1 coordinate 7,302,326, forward strand.
ATTAAAAATGTAGGAATTGGGCTGGGCATAGTGGCTCACACCTGTAATCCCAGCACTTTGGGAGGCCAAGGCCGGTGGATCACAAAGTCAGGAGTTCAAGACCAGCCTGAGCAAAATGGTGAAGCCCCGTCTCTACTAAAAATACAAAAATTAACCAGCTGTGGTGGCACGCACCTGTAATCCCAGCTACTCGGGAGGCTGAGGCAGGAGAATTGATTGAAGCCGGGAGGCAGAGGTTGCAGTGAGCCGAGATTGCACCACTGCACTTCAGCCTGGGCAAGAGAGCAAGACTCAAAAAAAAAAAAAAAAAAAAAAAAAGTAGGAATTGTTTATTTCTGGAATTTTCCATTTTATATTTTGGAACTTTGAGTAACTGGAACTTCAGAAAGCAAAGCTGTGGGTAAGAGGGGTCTACAGTAATAAGCAAACTTTTAGTCAGGTGGGGTCACCCCCCTCTGTGATGTCTAGGGCTCCTCTGATTCCAAGAGGTAGATCGTGTGTATTTTTACTATCTGCAAGTAGTTCAGTCCTGACTCCGGAAATCAGAATACTAATTGTAGTTTGGGGCTTCATAATTTTTAAAGGAACTAATATGACAGTGACTATAACCTTCAAGTCTTGAAACATTGATTTCCCCCTAACAATCCAAACTGTAGAGAAAGGCATAAATCAGATTTTATTGCTGAACACATAGTAATCCCTGTCTCTTTCCAGAACTTACTTGGCATTCCAAGAGCTAGCAGGACTTGCTTTGGCCTGAAACCAGGGACAGATCTCCTGGGGCTGCCAGAGCCTTTTATAGCTCGTGCTAGTCTAGACTCTTTTTGTGCTTTCCAATTTGGGATGGAGGTAGGGGAGTAGTCCTCGGACCCCTCTTCATCACTCAGCAGCTGCATCATCTTGGCCAAGCTACTTTACTTCTTTAAGCCTTCGTTCCTTTGTTTTTCAAAAGTGACATTGCTGCAAAGATGAAACGAAAAAATAAAATGAAAGTGCCTGGAGCATAATAAATGCTCAATAAATGAGGTTTTATCACCATTGTTGTCATTCGTAATGTCATTTCTGGCCATCTTGCATTCATGCAGACACAGAGATTCAGGCCATGTGACCTGAGGACTGGCTTTTTTACTTATAGTGACCCCAGGGATTTATTTCTAGGACAGGGGCTCATCAGAATTCTAGTATTTTCGAACACATGTAATAAGGATGTAAATAAAGCAGAAATTTTGTAAAACGTTGGTTTGTTGAGTTCTGAAGTGGGATAGGTATGAAACGTTCCTTAGAGATTTCGAAACAGGAAATCTGAGTTAACAAGAAACGGGCTAAATCTCAGGATGTTAAAAGCTCTCTAATCCTAATTTTATAATGATTTGATGACAATTCCAGAGGCTTTCAAGTCAGTAATGAAACCTTTAATGTATGTGATCGGAATTGAAAGAAGCTGAATTAAAATGATAACATTGAGTATCTTAGCCGAGTTTCCGTAGAAACCTTGAGGAAGAAGTTAATTTTTTAAGCTCATGTACATCATTGGGGAGCTTAGCAAGTTGTAAGTGAAAATGAAAAATCTTACATTTGTCCTAATTTTTTTCTTCTTTAAGGCTGTCTAGCATCCTTCCAAGTGAATAAGTGGGCTACAATGGCCCGTTCTTAATTAGATGACTGCAGAAAAACTCTTAATTACAAAAGGGGAAATAAAATTTTTCCCTGTCTTGTAGAATATAAAATTAGTCATAAAGGAGACCATTTCCCAAATTCGGACTAAGAAACATAGAGATGTCATCCTCTAAACTTAATAATTTCATGATTAATCAAGATTTAAAGTGGAGTGTTATCTACTGAATATAAAGATTATATTATAATGCAATATTAATATTATAAAAAGCAAAATAAGCTATTATACATAACATGGATTTAGAAAAAGATAAGTTTTTGTTTGAGAGAAGATCTTGCTCTGTCACTCAGGTTGGAGGGCAGTGGCTTGATCATAGCTCACTGCAGCCTCAGACTCCTGGGCTCAAGCAGTCCTTCCACTCAGTCTCCCAAGTAGCTAGGACTACAGGTGTGTGTCACCATGCCTAGCTAATTAATTATTATTAATTTTTTCTTTTGGTAGTGATGAAGTCTCCATTGCCCAGGCTGGTTTTGAACTACTGGCCTCAAGCAATTCTCCCATTTTGGCCTCTCAAAGCACTGGGATAACAAGTGTGAGCCATGATGTCCAGTCAAGAAATATTTTAATAAAAATTACAAAATACATAGATATCAAATACTATATTGTAATGAAAATGGTAAATAATTTTTTCTATTTAATGAACTATAGTTTTGTGCTTAGAGAAAGGTCTACTTGCTAATTCCTTTTAGTCTGAGTCTACAATAAGGATTAAAGACAGTAAACATAAACTTTAAGCTGTATCCGAATTGCATATATTTTTTCTCAAGTACACTTAAAATTGAGGTTAGTTGGTATCCTATGATCTTTGCACTGGAAAACAAATTTTATTTTATTTTATTTTTTAATTGAGACAGTGTCTCACTCTGTTGCTAGGCTGAAGTGCAGTGGTGTAATCTCGTCTCACTGCAACCTCCATCTTCCTGGTTCAAGCGATTCTCCTGCCTCAACCTCCCGAGTAGCTGGAATTACAGGCATGTGTCACCATGCCCAGCTAATTTTTGTATTTTTAGTAGAGACAGGGTTTCACCATGTTGGCCAGGATGGTCTCGATCTCCTGACCTCGTGATCCACCTGCCTCAACCTCCCAAAGTGTGGAAAACACATTTTTTTACAATTGTCCATCAGAAGAAGAAACTAGGAAATTATAACTAAACCATCCAAAAGAGTTAATTTTTTTTAAAAAACCTGTAAGTAAAAAGTTTCCATAGCTTTCACTGAAATTGCTTTCTTATAAAAATTATTGTTATATAATTATGAAATGCAACAGAATATCAGAGTACCAAAAATAATATTCCACCAATATGCCCATCACCAATATGAAAACACTCTATATTTGCTTTGGTTTTCTTCTTTTTCTTTTCTTTGTCCGAGATGGAGTCTCGCTCTGTCACCCAGGCTGGAGTGCAGTGGCCCAGTCTCGGCTCACGGCAACCTCCACCTCCTGGGTTCAAGCGATTCTTCGGCCTCAGCCTCCCGAGTAGCTGGGACTACAGGGGCATGCCACCACACCCGGCTAATTTTTTGTATTTTTAGTAGAGGCTGGGTTGCTTTGGTTTTCTTTTTAAAAATAAATGTTGTATATCATTCTTAAACATATTTTTATACTTTTAAAACAGACTAGAGATCTATAAACCTCATAATTTTGTATTTTTGTGTTGTAAAGTCCACATACATGGTATAGTTTATAAATATCCTCTGCTCTATGTCTATTTGCTGTTGAAGACTGTATGGGGCGAATAAGAATCATTGAGTGACTAGGCCATTTAGCATTATTCCACTTACACTGAGAGAACTAAAGAAATAATAACTATAACTCTTTCTAGAAAAGTTTACAGCCTAGTTAAAATGCCAAAATGAAGATGTGGTAAGAGTTTTTATATTATTTTACCTATCATCTGGGTAGAATGGAGTAATTAAGAAACCTGTCTCTGCATAGTTCCGAATAAAATACTTTAAAACGTCAATTTGATATGTTCTAAATTTGGAAGATCAAATCATTTAACATTAAACCGTGAGCCAATTTCAGAATACAGTCATTGCTCATGGAGCACTTTTACCTGACCTTTTGGGAGCTCACTTGTTGTTCGTTTAGAGACTTGTAAGTGTAAACATTCACATAAATAATAATGGTTTAAGCGTTGGTTAGCCGTCATGGCCACAAGGATAGGACACATTTTTAGGTAAGATGACCAGTATACTTCCATGAGATAGGACAGAACACTACTAGTTCCATCACGGCGAGTATTTATAGACATGTTTATGGTATTCATTCTCCTGGAAATATACAAAACCTACCCCAGTAAGTACAAAGTTAATGAATGCTTAAAAATAAAATGTAAACTGCATAGAACTCACTGGTTGGTTTTAATAATGAGTTAGATGCCGCAGAATGTGAGATGTAGGTAAACGGACGCCAAAATCCTTGATTTACATTGATTGCCTCTCTGTAGTACTGACATTTGAAAACTTTACTTTGCACATACTTATTTTAAGTACGATAAATGAAAGCGCTGTGGACTAGGAACAAGAGATAAATGCTCTCTTGTCCAAATTGTCTCAGACACTGTATTTTCTTAGTTGTTTGTTAAGTAGGGATTTGGTAGACTATTGCATGGAGGATTGCAAGAGCAAGATATTGACATCTGCGGTGGAATGCCCGAATTTCTTCTCTCAGCAAGGATAATGGATACCATAGTCTGAGTTTAGAGCCATCCAGGGGTTCAGACTTACAGATATTATCCCATACTTTACTGCACTTCCTTGTTGAATTAAGGCTTGCTCTTCGAATATAGACTATAAACTCCTGGGTCTGTCTCGTACCACATTGCCTGGCATAGGCGCTCACTATATATTTGTTGAATGAATTTGTTAACGTTCTGTGCACCCAAACCGTGCATTTTGCATCGATTATCTGCGAAAAGCATGGTACACTAAACTAGACATTGAAAAATTCCCATGTTGATCATGAGTAGATGTAACCCAAGTTTAAAATACCAGGTGTTGGGTAACCTCTGTTGAAGATTAAGCTACCCCGTGCGCCCAGGTGAAAGATAGCATGACGTGCGATCTGCCCAGGTGAAAGATATCATTCCGTGCGATCCGTCCAGGTGAAAGATATCACTCCGTGAGATCCGAAGCGCCGTGGAAGTTAGTGCCCTAGCCCAGACCAGGAGGAAGGGGCGTCGTGCCGGGGTTTTAAGGTCCGAAGGGGCAGGGGAATGAGCCCAGGGACCCCAGCGGGGCGCAGGTAGGAGGCTGTGCGCTCGCCGGGTGCGCTCCGGCCCCGATACCCAGCGCAGCCAGTAAGTGGCGCTGGGCCTCGGGTTTGGCGGCCCGGAGGAGCGGGCTGCAGATTACCTGCAGCAGCGGGGTGCCGGCGAGCTCCTCCCCGCCCGCCCCCACTCCCCACCCCCCACCGCGGCACTAACCCCGGCTCCGCGGGCTCGGCGCACTCGCTCGGAGGAGCCGGGGCCGAGCGGACCGCCGGCTGCAGGCAGCGAGCGCGGCGGGGCTGCGGGGCTGCTTCCCCGCGTCCTCCGGGCCCGGCCGCCCTCCTCCCGCACAGTGCGGCGCACGGAGGCCCCGCGCCTCGACCACCCCCGCCGGAGAGCCCGTGCCCGCGCCTACTCCTCCTCCTCCGCTCTGCAGGCGGGGACCGCCGGGCGCTCGGCACCCGGCAGCGCGGCCCCCTCCGCCCCCGGCTCCAGGCAGCAGAAGCAGCAGACAGTACCAGGGGCCGCCGCCGGGCTCCGCGGGACTCGGGGAGCCGGCCCCGGCGAGGAGGCGCCGAACCATGGCTGATGGGGGCGAGGGCGAAGACGAGATCCAGTTCCTGCGAACTGTAAGTGCCTAGCGTCGCGTGTGCTCCCAGGGGGAAGAGGGCGCCGGGGCATCCACTAGCGGGGTCCGGGCAGAGTGACAGCGAGCAGCGGGGACTCGCGGGCGGGGCGAGGGGTGCCCCCGGGGGATGCGGGAGGAGCCGGCATCGCCAAGTGTGTGCAGGTGTGCGTGCGTGTCGGGGCGAGGGAGGGCAAGGGCGCGTGTCCGTGTGCGCGTGTGGAAAGCCAGAGGATGGAGCGCGGCGAGCCGGCGGGAGGCGCCCAGGCTCGAACCCGGGGCATGGGGGACCGGCGCCTCGGAGCTGCGGGAACCGGGGGAGAGGGGACGGCCGGTCCGGCCTGCCTGGTGGCGGGGCTAGGACCTCCTGGGCGGCCGGGGGCAGGGTGTAGAGCGGGGTGGCCCGTGGGGGGCGCGGGGAGCGGCGGGGACTCGGGCTGTCTCCGGGAATACCGCCGCCGGGAGGTTTCTTGGGCTTTCGGGCTGGACCCGCGCGCTGTCACGGAGCGCAGACGTCGGTTCGCTGACTCCGTGTAGCGTGCGGAGCAGCTGGCCGGGGGCGGGGGTGATGGTGCAGGACGCTGCCAGGAGGTTTCCCCCAAGTCAAGGTGCTGCGAAGGCGGAGGAGGAGTCGCCTCCGTGGTCCCCCGCGGTTCCCGGGGCCGGTGCCATCCATGGTGGTGCTGTGACCTCTTACAGAGCGCGGAAGGCATGGGAAGCGAGTGTGTGTGTGCGTGTGCGCGCGCGGGCGGTGGTGGGGGAACATCATGAACGTGTCGTTCTCTAAATGTTGGCTTATTACATGCCAAGTGCAGCAAACTGTGTGTGTGTGTAAGGGCAGGGTGCATGCCAAGTGCAGCAAACTCTTGTGTGTGTGTGTGTGTGTGTGTGTGTGTGTGTGTGTGTGTGTGTGTAAGGGCAGGGGTGGTTGCCCCATACTGGGTGGCAGGCAGGGAAAGGTTGGCTCCACACTAATACAATTCTTTCTCCTTAAGTACCTCTTGGCTCTGCTCCTTCCTCTCTCCGATTTGTTCGAACACTGCAGATACTTCCCAGGCTGAGGCATTGCTCTCCTTCAAGCTGGGACTGGAGAGCCTCTCCAGAAAAGAAAATGCCCTAACTTCCTGCTAAGAATAACATAGTTAGCATCCTTTGAGTCCTTTCTTCTCCACGTCTGCCCTCCTTCCCAAAGGATATTCCCTTGAAGGATTCCCCAGACTTCCCCAACCTACAACTGCAGCTTCTGCTGGTACTTCGTTACCTCAGCAGTTAAAAAAAAAAAAAAAAAAAGTACCATTTCCCAGTTACCTATAATCACAGTAAATTGTAGAGATGGTGGAATTTTGGAATATTAACTTTTAGGTGTGAAAATAGTCTTGATGATGTGTTTGGGCAATAAACGTGAAAACAGTGAATTTTCACAGGAACATTGTAAATGACTGTCTTTTTTGCTCTTCCTTTTTTTTTTGGAGGTGGGGGAAGGCAATCATTTGTGCATTAAACGGAGTGGGAGAAAGCTTTGGGAAGGATAAAATTCCAGGGTCTGCATCAGATGGCAACCTAGTAATCCAACCTAATAGCTGCGTGGTATGAACCATTGCATATGCTTTTTAAAGTACTGTTGGCCCAGGACCGGGCTTGGAAGAGCCTCTTCGCTAATACCTTGCTCATGGTATATATTAAGCCTGCTAGTAAGACAGTTGTCTTTTCCATGGAAAATTGTCTATAAGGTTTTTTTTTTAAAGTAATTAAAACCACATTAGATTTTTCTCAAAATGAAGGAATCTTTTATTCAGGTGGACAAATATAGTTGCTGCGTGATTTTTCAATCAATTTGTATCAAACTCTATGGTGTTAAAATTAGCTAGGAAATTTTGGTAAGCTTCATGCACTCAAAGGCTTCCTGCGGTCTTAACTGTTAAGCTGAGCTCATGGAGGTGGTGTTATCAGAATGCTTAATGGGGGACCCGAGGGAACGTGCTGCCTGATGGGGTTTTGCACATATAAAGTAATGTTAACTCTGTGCCACTCAGCAGCTGCCTGTCAGCTAGAGCAACACCTTTGATAAGTGGGTCTTGTGTAGAGATCTGGCAGTCCCAGTCTGAGATTTTTCTTTTAATAAAACATCCGTAGGTTGTTGTGCTGATGATAAATGACCTTGAAGGAGGTAGCACAGGGGGAGCAGAGGGATTTTTTTTTTTTTTGGTATAGCATTAACATCTAAAAGGAAAACATGCCTTTCCTCACAATTTTACAATTTTCATATGGAAATTCTCAAATCCTTTTACTGGCTCCTCCAGCTATTACCTAGTCTCCTTTACCCCCTTTTTTTCCCCTCTTAACCTGAGAATGTTGGTGGTTCAGAAATGATGGGGTTAATAACAGGGAGACTGTAGTTCCTACATTAAAATAATTTCTTATTTTTTCCTGAGGGCATTTATTTCTCTGTTATGTGCAAGCTTGTCAATATGAGTTATTTCTTCTTCGTCTTTTTTTTTTTCTTTAAAGCAAATAGTCCCCGGGAGTATTAGGAATCTGTACATCTTGATAAAACGGTTGTAGATGGAAGACTTCTTGATAGTGATGGATGAAGCTATTTTGCATTGAAAAGAAAAACATTCATTAAGACACCATAATTGTGAATTTGGCCATTTCATATGTTCTGATGTGAATGTCTGAATTATTGTCTTGAGCAAATCATTGTCTCTTGGATTTGTATTCAGCACTCCAGCACATTGAGGCGTCTTTTGACCCCTGTCCACAGAAAGCTTTTTTTGCTTTTCTTGTTTTAGAAGAGGTTTGAGATCACTGTTAAGGGAAGAAGAGGTGAAATCTTTAATGGGCTGTATCTGTGAGTTATGTCTGCTGCTGTAAATTAATTCCTCATTTGCAAAGGGTTTTGTGACTGGTTACCCTGTACCGGTGTCTCTGGCGTCTCGGTTCCATTTGCTGCTGCTTCTCCAGTCGGCTCACATTCCTTCCAAATAGTTATGTAGATGAATGATCCTCTTTGATTCAGTGGCTCCCCCATCTGCTGGAAACCTGCCCACTTGGGTCTGTTTATCTTTAAGAGAAATTGAAAATATGTTTGTGTAAACTCTGGATAGGCTGGGACACTTAGGAGGAGAAAAATCCTATCATAAAATAAGCTCTCAGCCTGTAATGGATTTGTTCACGGTCATATCCAAACATACCCATGATTTGGAATGTGTGTTTTATTGTAAAGGTTTTGATAACTTAACAGTGTAGCAACACAGTGTCATTTGGTATTTAAAAACATGCATCCTTTTAGTTATGGTCCTTTTTTATTTATTTATTTATTTTTCAGGCAATCATATAGAATTTTATAGAAGATATTCCTCTGACTTTAGGAAAACCATGGTCTAAAATGACCTTGGTCAAGGGTTTTTCTTCTTGAGATACTTCGTCTTTCTTTCATTCGTGTAAGCACAGCTGAGTTACCCTTGGGGTGTACTGTGTCATGTAGTTTTGTATTTACCTGTAGATGGAGACTTAAAACTTAGCTCTGCTGTAAAAATGATTCTGATAGGAATGCTTACAGTCTTCCTCCCTGGCAGAATGAAGTACTTCATTATAGATTTCTTCTCAGTGTTTATACATGTTGTTCCATAATGACAAGAAGCATCTTTAAATATATTCATTGACAAATGATAATTATGCAGTGTAGATGCCAGTGTACAACGCTGTGTAGTAGGTTGGACAGGAATGGTTAGCCCTAGTTTGCAGGGGTCCAGGAAGGTTAATGGCATGAAGTCAGTGCTCAGCAGTGCAGAACGAGGACTAAAATTCAAATCTTAGGCTAATAGTGTCCTTTCCAGGAGAGAAGTGCCTCTTTATCTGCTGTTCAAGTATGTTTTAGGTTTATACCAAATCAGTTTTCTCAGCTGTAGGAATGTCACAGAGTACAAATGAAAAGATGGAGTGAGCAGTGGAAATTTGCACTTTTTGCTCCCTTCATAATGAAGCCACGAGGAGCTTTAGATAGATATGCACTATGGCATTTTCCCAAGGAACTGATGGGAAAGCCCACCCAGGCTTACATCATCAGACTTTTTTTTTTAACTTAGAAATTAGCATGTACACATTGGCAGGAAGGGCAGGATCTAAAACACTTAGGGCACTAATTTATTTGACATTCAATTGTATTTGTACTTTGGCTTCAGATAAGTGTTTTATCACAGCTGAATTACCCGAGAGGATTCCAGCAACACTAGGTGACTCTGCTTCTTTAGATAGCTCTTGGGAGAGAGGGAGAGGTGATGAAGCACACATTTGTCCTGAAACTCTGACATTGTGGGAGTTAGATTAATTCAGAAAACATTTGTTGAATACCTTCTGTATGCATAGCATGCTAAGGAGGTATCCAAAATAAGTAGAGAAGTGGTTTGCAGCTGTAATTGCAAAGAAAAGATTTAGAGGATGGCATGAAGCGATCAGAAGGGGAAAATGCATAAATAAACTCCAGAACATTAGGGTAGGAAGAGACCTTTAGAAAACATTACCCTGCCTACCCCAGGCCTCTCTGATTTTGCAGATAAGGAAACAGAAGTTCAGAGAGCCAAATGACTTGGCCCAGTGTCACACTCCAACTTAGCGGCATTTAGTAATGCAGAGTATGTGAAAATCCATGAGGAATTTCCAGAGAGGAGGTTTACCAGCACATCATTCTTTATAGAGTAGATTTAAACCCACTTGGTCCGTTTTATCCTTAACTCTGACCTTCACGGAGTTCCCCTCTCCAAATCTGTCTCTTTGTCCTTCCGGCCACTGAAAGGAGGTTTCTTTTCTCTTCTCTAATGTTACAATCCCTCACATGGCCTGAATCTTGGTCTAGGAAGCCAAGGTGGGAATCCATCCTTTCCAGTTTTGTTTTTTTTTCCCCCTCCTATCCACTTACTCCTTTGGTTTATCTTGAAGCCTGTTAATTTCTCCCATCTTAAAATGTCTTTCTTTGACCCCAATACCTTATTGATTGCTCCCCCTCCTCTAAAAGTGGTCTTATCTCACTGCTGGTACTCTTCTTTATATAATTATCTAGGTTCTCTTCCTTCTTAAATCCACTTTCGTGGATGCCACCAGTAACTCCCTCCTTGCCAGAGTCTAACTGTCCTTATCCCCTTAGACCCCTTCTCAAACTTCACTTTCCCAGCTTTCCTTTTTGAAGCTACTCCTTTGACTTTGGAGACATGGTACCTCTAGGTAATTTTTTACATTTCTGATCGTGCTTTCTCCAGGTGCTTTTCATTCCTTTTACTCCAAGTGTGTGGTTATCCCAAAAGATTCTGTCCTATTTCCTGTTCTGTCTCTTCTGCCTTCATGAGCTTATCTATGTCACAAAATCTGGCATCTCTTAAATAACTGAGTTTGAAAAGACTTAACAATGACTTCATCCAGCTCTGAGAGCCAGAGAGATGAAAGGAATGTTCCCAAAGCAACTCTTCTTTTTTGTAGGAGAAACCCACCGCCAATTCTACAGCCCTGGGCTTTCATTTCAAGCCTCTGTTTAGACTTCCCTCCTGCCTCTCGGACCCCGGAAACACGCAGCTTGAACTCATTGCCTGTCCAGTTCCCTACGTGATTTTCCTTCCTCGTGTCTCTGCTGATCAGTGGCACCTGCCATTTCTGGCTCTGGCTCCAGTGTGATCCTAACCTGCAGCAGACCTGAGTCTGAGGCCTGAATCCACCAGTACCCAGCTTTATGGACTTCGAGCAACAGTGCCTGGCTCATGGGAGGGGCTCAGTGCATTGGTCTAGTTTTCTTTTTTCTCTTCTGTATCTAATTTGTCATTGTGGCATATCGTGTTTCTCTTTGCAATCCAACTCAGATTTCGATATCTTTCATACCCCATTAGCTTCTCATTCTTATCCCAGTGCTCATTTCAACCTTCATCATGCTTCTTCCTGCACCAACTCGGCAACCCACCTAGGATCCTCCTGCCATTTTAGTCCTCCTGAAGCCCTTGTGTCCATCCCTATGTCACAGCACACATCCTTGCACACCCAGTCTCATTTCTCTACATGGCTCATGACCTTTTATGATCTGCCCCTTGATACCTTGCCTACGCTTTCCATCCTACACGGAGCTTTCTTGGATCACACGATCCAATTCCGATTTTACCTTTCTCTGACCATTTATCACTAATAATTAATAAAATGTATGGAACTGATTGGGAAACTCAAGCAGTGATGGACAGTAAGGCTCTGACCACCATGCTCTATGGGAGAGTTGGGACTGTGTTGGGCATGAGTTTCCCGTGATGCTTAGTACACCGTTAGCTACAAGGTCAAACTTGAGAGAAACCTCATGGCAAGTAGAACATCAGGAAAAGAGAAAGGATCTCCTGCCCACCAGTTTAATGTGACTATCGCTTGAATGTGTCCAAATGCAGAAAGAAGGAACCTGCTATGAAGGAAGTAGGAAATGATGGTGGGGGCTGGAGAATGGAAGTAAGATCTCTTCTAGAAGCAGAAGAGTAGGAGGGTTGGTGGGTGAAATTTTGAGATGAGGACAGAGGAAGTGTTCAGGGTGTGTAGGTGAGAGAGGCCAGGTGATGTTTGGTGTTTTGAGAGGCTGCAGTGGCTCCCAGGTCCAGTGGGGGAGGTCACCCAGAAAGGCAATTAGAGAGAGGGGAAGTTATAGTCACTGGAGCAAGTGAACAAAGGAAAGTAAGAGAATAAATTAAGGATTAACTGGGTCTGAGTGATTGGGGCTGCCCAAAGAAATACTGGTTTAGAGTCTAGAATCTACATTTCAAATGAGTAGCTTCCAGAGGGTGAGGTGGCTTCCAGGGGCACTGCTAGAGTATCCAGTGGACCATTTTCATCCCCTTACTTTCCTCTGTATTAATCACAGGAAGGACATCGGGATAGGGACCCTGCCAACAAATGGTTGTGTGACCTTGGAGGTGGTGAGATCAGATAGAGATCTGTTTTGGAGGCGTAAAACGGGGAGGTTTTCTCAGAGGGGCTCTCTGGGGTCATTTCCCATTGTCATGTTCATAGTCTTGGGGTCAACCAGACTCAAACCATTCCGCAGGATGAGCATAACAAAACCTCACCCTGGGACAGGGAAGGAATGCTTTGAATGATCCTGGGGTCCCTGGAAATTCTCATCCTGGTGGATCACAGGTCCTGAAAGCTGACAACAAGCTTTGTGCCAGGATTCTTGATGATGGGTGGTTCTCTTTCAGGGAAGAGAAGATTTTAACAGTAAGAGAAGGTTGCAGACAGGCATTTAGAAAGAGCTAGGAGAGGAATTCTCTCATGTCAGTGGCCCTCTTAGGAACTTCGAACTAAATGAGTTTGGATCTATTTAGTGACTAAACTCCTAGTGAGCGTGTTTGCAAACCCTCTCTGTTGTCCCAGCTGTGCAGTACTTGCTCTGGCTTCCGTAATCACCTTCTCCCTCGCTGGTGAAGAAATGACCCATGTTTCTGGGGTCTCCTGAAATGTTATAGTCCGCCTCAAAGCCCAGGTGAAAGGTATATTTACTGGTTTCTATTGCAAAAATTCTATGGTGGTGTTGCTGCAATGAAATGGAAGTCCAAGGCTTTCCCCTGTTAGTAATGAAGTGTTCAGGGGGCTACACGTAATTGCGTTCATGCTCGTTACCCAAGCAGAGGACAGAGAGCGGAGCCGCTGACACGTGAACCCAGGGAGACCTTCCCTGGATGGCTGGGGTGCAGGTACTTACCGCCCACCAACTGACTATTAGTATCTGCCAATTTACTGGAAGAAAACCTAGCTGTGGAGCCAAGATGGAAGCTGGAGAAAGTGAATGGAACAGCAGAAAGTATATAACAGCTCAGAGGCTGGCAGGGCCTTACTGAGTCTGGGAAGGGTTGAGGCAGGAATGAGGACATGTTTGCTCACTGGGACACATGGTTCTTAGTGTGCTGGGGAAACCACATGTGGTCACTGAGTGAGGAACAGGCCCACACAGCTCATCACCGTGGAGGAAGGAACAATTCAATGTGGCCAATTTACTTTTTCTACTGGGCAAGCACTTTTATTCCTTTAACATTTTCGGTATTTTAAAAGAGGCTTTGCACATTTGTTCCACTTCTAATGAAATTTTAATTGTTTTTTCTTTCCCGCCTGTGTTTTAGAATCTGATTCATAATGTACATGGGAACCCATGAATTTCACTCATATTTAATGCATCCCCAAAGATAGAAACTGAAACGGTACATTTTGAGATCAAGAAAAGAAAAAGGGAAATTACAGGAAAAATTATATCCTTAGTCTTGAGTAAACTGGGATATTGTTAAAATGAAACTGACTAGCACACTGAGTTGATAGCTGTTAGAAGTTGTATTCTTATCTTCCACAGCAGGTTTCTGGGTTTCCAAATAAAAGGGATTATGATTGAAATTGTTGTAGATTTTATTGGAGTTTGTATTTACTTCATAATCAAAGAAACTTTACATGAGGAAAGTTTGGTGCCACACACACGCGCACGCACACACACACACACACGTGTGCAAATGAATTGAAAGATACTACGTCGTATTTCTTTTCACCAATTTTGACTGTGGTGTAGAATTCAATTAAATTAGTTCATGGGTAGCAGTGAATTGCCTGTTGGTCTGTGTTAGGAAGAGACATATGTTTTAAACATAACCCCCAAGCTTCCAGTGCTCTGGGGTTTTTATGTTTATGGTCCTTTCTTCCTTTCCTTCCCTTTCTTCCTTTCCTTCCCTTTCCCTCCCCTCCTCTTTGTCTTCCCTTTCCCTCCCCCCACTTCCCTCCACTCTCCTCCCCCTCCTTTCCCATTTCTCAGGGCTCATGAGTGAGTTGGTTGTGAGAGATGCTCTTTGATAGTGGCAAGACCAGCAACAAAGCTGTACCATCTCCGCATTCAGGAACAGTGGTGTCCACATGTCTTTTTGAGGTTGTTTGGGGCATTCTTAGGGCACATTTGAATAGTCCCACAGGCTGAGAGAAGTTCCTGTTAAATACAGCGTCAGCCCTGAGGAGTAACGATTTCTGGTCAGGAGATGCAGAGCTGTTTTACCCAGTGACCTACCTACTGCTGTTGGCAACTATTTCTTGGTGGTGCGTTGATATGTAATTGTCTGGTAGGTCTGTCTAAGCATTGCGTGTATATTTTCTCATGAAATCCTTACAAAATCCCTCAGAGGTAGCTGCAAGAGTGAAGTTAGCAGCCCAATGTTTGCAGATACAGGCAGTGGGGCTGCAGGTTGAGACCTGGGTAGGCTGGCTCTGGAACTCTCGCTTCATCTTGCCACACTGGGGTCCTTTCTGGTGGAGACGGACATATTTTAAAACGAGGAAAACCTGGTGCCCTGCTTCTGCCTTCAGGAAGGTACTTTATAATATTGATTGTGAATTTCTTACACTCCCAGTGCCTTGCAGACAGTCTGTCTGCCACATCACAGGCCCTGTGCTTAATGTTTGTGGAATTGCACTGAACTGATTCCATGAGATAGTATTTTGCATAATAAATACAGAATAGGGTAATTGTATGGAGTTTAACTAGGGTACCTTAATGCAGTGTGCATGAACAGGATAGCTCTTTTGTCTGCAGCATTATACCCGGTACCTAGGAGATACTGTGGAGGTGGAAGCCATAGTCCTGTAGAGTTGAGATGCTCAGTCAGTGGAACCTCTATATGCACCATCTTGGGAAGAGTAAGCTTATGGTCCGGTCCTGTGGGGATTGTGTCCTATGTAAAATTCAGAGGGTCCAAAAGGTGAAGAGATGATGGATATGGTCATGGTACTGGGCTCCAAAACTCATGGAGTATATGGTTAGTGGTGAAGTACATGATGGTAAAAGCAGAGATTCTATTTCATTATAAAATATGAAAATAACAGGACAGGCATAATCCAGAATATAGAAGAACATGTAAGACAGGAATTAAAGTTTCAATAAAATGCCACCTCGATCTCTCAAAGTGCTCCAAAATCTCTTTTGTAGCATTTTGGGAAATTTTGATTCATTTTATTTTTGAAACAGTTGACATTTGGGGGAGTGGGCTAAGGGATGAAAATGTTTCAAAGTGCTTGTTTTTTTAAGGACAATATTTTCAAGAACTGTACTTCAGGGACATGTAACAGTTATGAGTCTGTAGGGAGGAACAGCGTTTTTGTCGTTGTACATATTGAAGGATGATTAAGGCATTTGAAAAATGTAACAGAAACACACACATATGCACACACACATATGCACACACACATTTGCGCACACACATTTGCACACACACATATGCACATACATACATGCATTGCATACACAGGATTCAATCCCTGATGCCCTTTTCCTATCTTCTTAGGTTTTAGACTATCCCTTATTCCCCTTTAGTCTTGGACGTGTCTTGTCATGATGTCTTTCCAAGGACAATGCCCACAGTTGGGCACATGTCCTGGCTTGTAGTTTCAACAAAATGTCAGGAAAACATTTCTTCTTAGAGTCCCAGACAAATGAAAAGCTGGGATGACATGTTTTGATTGATAGCTGTCACAGAAACAAAGACTCCCGCTTCACTGCCATTCCTTTTGTGACAGGGAAGGGGCCATCATCTCCTGAAGGCGGGGGTGTGGTTCTGAAGTCTAAGTGTCCTGCTCCCCCTCATGAAGAATTGCGTCACACGATGAAGCCTGCAAAGTCAGCCCAGCTTGAGTCAGTCCTACTCACACCAAAGAGGATGTGGAAGCTGGTGAAGGACAAGAGAGAATTGTGATTTCACCTCTTCTGCGCCCAGCGCCTGGTCTCTTCTCCTTCATTCTGAAGTGTTCTCAGATTGGCTAAATATCGTGCCGTGCTTCATGCTGGGCACTGGGACCCATATCTAAGCTTGTCCTGCCTTTAAAGATCTATCTCTATGGGTGGAATAGGGAATAAGGAAAAAGCAAATATTCTACTACACAGTGGACGTAAGAGTCAGAAAACCGTGAGAGGACAGGTTGTTGAGGAGGGAGGGTGCTGTGTCCCAGGAGGCACGATTATGTAAGGCTGTGTGGAGGAGGCAGCGTTTCCAGTCACAGAATTTTCAGACTGAAAGGAACTTCAGCGATCGAGTCTAACCCCGTGATTTCATAGTGAAGGAATATGAAAGGACGAGTACACTGGCCGCCGTTATCCCGCTCAGACAGGATAGCTGCAATTCATTTGATTCCTGGAACAATCCATTTAGTCTATAAAGCGGTTAATTGCATTTATACAGATCAGGAAACTGAGTTGCAGAGAGGTGAAACCACTTGTTCAAGGGCAATTAAAGAGGAAGTGATGTTGCTGGGGAGCCCAGGGTTTCAGGTGCCAGAGGCCTTCTTTCCGTCTCCCTCCCCCCTCCCTTCCTCCTTCTTACCTTCCTTTTTCCTCCCCTCCCTCTCTCCATCACTTCCTCCTTTCCTTCCCTTTTCCCTTCCTCCCTCTTCCCTTCTTCTTTCTCTCCCTCCCTCCCTCCCTTCTTTCCTTCCCTCCCCTTCCTCCTGCCTTTCCTTCTTTTTTCCCTCCCTCCCTCCCTTCCTCCCTCTCTTCCTCCTTCCCCTCCCTCCTTCTGTCCATCAGGAAAAATGGTGTAAAAGACTGTAAATTGGATTATAAGGAACGATTTGTGGCTGTCCTATCACAGTTGTCCATTTAGGTTATCTGTGCTTTTCTGGGAGCTCTCTTTTGTCTGGGGAGCTCTCTACTACTCCGTTAAATTGTGGAAAACCGATAGTAATGATTCCTGAACTGTTGATTCTTGATTATAGAAAACTCAAATTGTGTCTGCTGGAATGCAGTTGTACATACTGAGCGGGTCGACTCTTATCACGCAAATTCATCTCAGCCTTCCTGATGGGCTAATGTCTTTGCGTGTCCTTTGGAGTCTCCTTTGAACCTGCTGTGATACCACGCTGGTTCTTTAATGAAGAAATTAAATAAAATCCTCGATGTGTTCATTTTGTATTTGTTTGAGTCGTATTTTTACTGTGAAAAAATCACCTTTAACATCGCTACTGTGCCTCCTAAAATAAAAATGAGTGGGACCTTGCTGAATTTGGGTGGGGAGGTCAGGAAGACAGGACAGATGAAAGAGTAAGGTGAGGGGCGGCCGCGTGCTGTTTCTTCTGTCTCCCTATCCCCCAGGGTCACTTTCCAGTCTTCTCTGCCCTGCTCTATGTTCAGGAGGCTCCTACTCTGGGACGGTGCTGGGAACACTGTTTCCTCTTCTTGTTGCCTCAGATCGAGGGCTAGGAATAGCCTCCCACTGTTGCTGGTCCCTGAGAAGTCCCACCTCTGTCTGATCCTGTCATGCTCCCAAACCTACACCTTGGTAAAAGATCCCGTGTTCGCCTCTCTTCAGTTAAACCCTCGAGAGTGCCGTCTCTTTTTGACGGGTCCCTGATATGCAGGAGGGAAGCACGGTGACACGTTTGGGAGAGAGATGGATGACCTGTGAGCACTGCTGTGTCATCCTGGGGGCACTGGGGAGCCTTGAGACCAGGGTCAGGGATTTGTTCTGAATTCATAAGGTAAAAGGGGCCCTGGAAGTTACTCATTTCTTCCTCCTTAAGGGGAGAAAATGGGTCAGAGCTGTCCATTAGAAAGATTAATGGGGCAGCAATTCATAAGATAAATTGGGATAGAGAGAGATCAGAGCGAGACTGGAGCTGAGAAGCCTATTAGGAGATAGTCACCACAGAGTTGGTGCAAGATAATTCGGGCCTAAATTTGGGTGGTAGTTGTGGGAATGGAAAGGAGCGGCGGGTGCAGGAAGGGTTTATGGGGTGGGTAACTGATTACATTTAAGGAGAGGAAAAAGGCAAAGATGATCTTCAAGTGGTGCTGGTCATCAGGAAATCAGGAGGAAGAAAAGGTTTCAGGGGAAGGCAGTGGGATTTATTTTGAATGTATTTATTTTGAGATATGTTATGGACTGAATTATGTCCCCCTAAAAAGGATGTTTACATTATAACCTCCAGGACCTTAGAATGTGACCTTCCTGGGAAATAGGGTCTTGCCAGAAGTAGTCAAGTGAAAGTGAGGTCATTAAGGTGGCCCTCGTCCTATATGACTAGTGCCCTTATAAAAGGAAGGGATTAGGATGCAGGTACACACAGGGGTAAGATGGTGTGAAGACACACAGGGAGCACACCTGTGAGGACTGGAGCACTGCACCTGTGAGGACCGGAGCACTGCACCTGTGAGAACCGGAGCACTGCATATCTGAGGACCGGAGCACTGCACGTCTGAGGACTGGAGCACTACACCTGTGAGGACTCGAGCACTGCACCTGTGAGGACTGGAGCACTGCACATCTGAGGACTGGAGCACTACATCTGTGAGGACTGGAGCACTGCACATCTGAGGACTGGAGCACTACACCTGTGAGGACTGGAGCACTGCATGTCTGAGGACTGGAGCACTACATCTGTGAGGACTGGAGCACTGCACGTCTGAGGACTGGAGCACTACACCTGTGAGGATTGGAGCACTGCACCTGTGAGGATTGGAGCACTGCACCTGTGAGGACCGGAGCACTGCACATCTGAGGACTGGAGCACTGCACCTGTAAGGACTGGAGCACTGCACATCTGAGGACTGGAGCACTACACCTGTGAGGACCGGAGCACTGCACCTGTGAGGACCGGAGCACTGCACCTGTGAGGATTGGAGCACTGCACGTCTGAGGACTGCAGCACTGCACCTGTAAGGACTGGAGCACTGCACATCTGAGGACTGGAGCACTGCACCTGTGAGGACCGGAGCACTGCACCTGTGAGGACCGGAGCACTGCATATCTGAGGACCGGAACACTGCACTTCTGAGGACTGGAGCACTGCACCTGTGAGGAGTGGAGCACTGCACGTGTGAGGACTGGAGCACTGCACATCTGAGGACTGGAGCACTACACCTGTGAGGACCGGAGCACTGCACCTGTGAGGACCGGAGCACTGCACCTGTGAGGATTGGAGCACTGCACGTCTGAGGACTGCAGCACTGCACCTGTAAGGACTGGAGCACTGCACATCTGAGGACTGGAGCACTGCACCTGTGAGGACCGGAGCACTGCACCTGTGAGGACCGGAGCACTGCATATCTGAGGACCGGAACACTGCACTTCTGAGGACTGGAGCACTGCACCTGTGAGGAGTGGAGCACTGCACGTGTGAGGACTGGAGCACTGCACATCTGAGGAC
Source organism: Ateles fusciceps (assembly GCA_036589455.1). Taxonomy (NCBI): domain Eukaryota; kingdom Metazoa; phylum Chordata; class Mammalia; order Primates; family Atelidae; genus Ateles; species Ateles fusciceps. The sequence goes on from JAZHEH010002229.1 coordinate 7,322,010, forward strand.
TGGAGCACTACACCTGTGAGGACTGGAGCACTGCACCTGTGAGGACTGGAGCACTGCATATCTGAGGACCGGAGCACTGCACGTCTGAGGACTGGAGCACTACGCCTGTGAGGACTGGAGCACTGCACATCTGAGGACTGGAGCACTGCACCTGTGAGGACTGGAGCACTGCACATCTGAGGACTGGAGCACTACACCTGTGAGGACTGGAGCACTACACCTGTGAGGACTGGAGCACTGCACGTCTGAGGACTGGAGCACTACACCTGTGAGGATTGGAGCACTGCACGTCTGAGGACTGGAGCACTGCACTTCTGAGGACTGGAGCACTGCACCTGTGAGGACTGGAGCACTGCACGTCTGAGGACTGGAGCACTGCACCTGTGAGGATTGGAGCACTGCACGTCTGAGGACTGGAGCACTACACCTGTGAGGACTGGAGCACTGCACCTGTGAGGACTGGAGCACTACACCTTTGAGGACTGGAGCACTGCACCTGTGAGGACTGGAGCACTGCACGTCTGAGGACTGGAGCACTGCACCTGTAAGGACTGGAGCACTGCACGTCTGAGGACTGGAGCACTACACCTGTGAGGACTGGAGCACTGCACGTCTGAGGACTGGAGCACTACACCTGTGAGGACTGGAGCACTGCACGTCTGAGGACTGGAGCACTACACCTGTGAGGATTGGAGCACTGCACGTCTGAGGACTGGAGCACTGCATGTCTGAGGACTGGAACACTGCACCTGTGAGGATTGGAGCACTGCACGTCCGAGGACTGGAGCACTGCACGTCTGAGGACTGGAGCACTGCATGTCTGAGGACTGGAGCACCGCACGTCTGAGGACTGGAGCACTGCATGTCTGAGGACTGGAGCACTGCACCTGTGAGGATTGGAGCACTGCATGTCTGAGGACTGGAGCACTGCACCTGTGAAGACTGGAGCACTGCACCTCTGAGGACTGGAGCACTAGAGCTGCGAGAGGCATGGAACAGATTCCCCTCCCACCCTCAGAAGGAACCAGCCCTGCCGACCCCTTCGTCTCGGACTCCTGGCCTCTAGAACTGGGAGATAATACATTTCTGTTGCCTAAGCCACCCAGTCTGTGATACGTTGTTATGGCAGCAGTAGGAATTGAATTCAAGGCTCAAAGCTAGAAGTGTGGATTTAGTGTTTTGGAGAGAGGAGGGACCCAGGGAGGCAGATTAGAGGCCACTGGTGTGATTGAGAAACCACGAAAATGGGCCGGATGATCTGGGAGGAGCTTGTAGAGGAGTCTGCCACAGAGGTTCAGAGGAAGGCACCTGAGGAGACTTTTGATGTGATCATTATGGGAGTTTCTAGGGGGAGGTTGAAAGTAGACTTCTGAGAAATAGGAACGCTTTTACACTGTTGGTGGGAGTGTAAATTAGTTCAGCCATTGTGGAAGACAGTGTGGCAATTCCTCAAGGATCTAGAAATAGAAATACCATTTGACTCAGCAATCCTATTACTGGGTATACACCCAAAGAATTAGAAATCATTCTATTATACAGACACATGCACACATATGTTTATTGCAGCACTATTCACAATAGCAAAGACTTGGAACCAACCCAAATGCCCATCAATGATATGCTGGGTAAAGAAAATGTGGCACATATACACCATAGAATACTATGCAGCCATAAAAAAGAATGAGTTCATGTCCTTTGCAGGGACATGGATGAAGCTGGAAACCATCATTCTCAGCAAACTGACACAAGAACAGAAAACCAAACACCGCATGTTCTCACTCATAAGTGGGACTCAACCAATCCAAACACAGGGACACAGGGAGGGGAACATCACACACCGGGGCCTGTCAGGGGCTGAGGGTCTAGGGGGAAGGATAGCATTAGGAGAAATACCTAATGTAGATGACAGGGTGGTAGATGCAGGAAACCACCATGGCACGTGTATACCTATGTAACAAACCTGCACGTTCTGCACATGTACCCCAGAACTTAAAGTACAATTAGAAAAACAAAGTAGAGTCCCAATTGCAGGAGACCCAGAAGCAACAGAGCAGCTGTAAGTGGACACAGACAATATAGAGAGTTTTTCATCCCGTGTACTGAAGAGGAAGAGAGAGGAGGTCGGAGCTTGAAAGGAAAGGAAGGGTAAAACTTAGGGATGCTTTTCTTTTTTCATGAAAGAGACCATAATCTAAGGTTGTAGAAGAGGAGGAGTGATTGACATCACAAGTTCCTAGGTACCAGATGGGATATAGATGCCCCCAGCCCCATCAAAATACATCACCACTGTCGGACACACACCTAAGCTGATGCACCGCCTTTCTTTGCAGACACCTAATTACTTACTGCTTTCCTTAATTTGAGAGCGCATACTATTTTCGTTTGCCTTTGGTTTAGCTTTGCATCACTTCATTTTCTGCTAGGGACCTTTTGATAAGTAATTAAAATTAGAGCTCTATAAAGCTTAGTTGGCTCAAAGCTGGGCGTGTTTTGTTTGCATGTTTCAGGGTGTTGGTGATGAAATAACCCAGCAAGGCTTGAAGCAAGTGTGTCTCTTAAGACAAGTGGGAGAAGTTGATATTGTTGGTGGGTTTTTTCTCATAGCTGCTAACTCAAAAAGACTGTAGGGCTTATATAGGTAATTATGCATGATTTTAAGCAAATGGTCAGCTTAGGAATATATTGGAGGGATTTTCTGAATGCTCAGGTTAGGGGAAAAAGTCGAAATATGTTAGGGAACAGAATGGCTCTGCTGATAGTGACTGCCCTTGGCTTTCCTACTATGATAGGAGCTGGATAAAAAAAATTCCAGTAATTTTTCAGAAAATTAGCAATTTGTATTTTGAGAGTTTTTTTCTTCACATTTTTGTGTAATTGGCACTATGCTGTACATATGATTTGTAGCTTGCAAAGCATTGCCTTTCAAAAAAATCTGAAGAGTAAATCTGTAGTGTTTACATGTGTAAATTCCACATTTGTTCCATACTTCACACCGTTGATTTAAAAGTAAAAGCTTTCAACAAATGTCTGCACTTAACAACGGAGCATATATCTTCATCTCTTTAGTGTTCTGAATGGGTGCCTATAATATAGTTTCTTACAAGGAATCTTCCTTTGAGGCTGGGCGTGCGGTGGCTTACACCTGTAATCCCAGCACTTTGGGAGCCAAGGCGGGTGGATTGCTTGAGCCCACAAATTTGAGACCAGCCTGGCCAACATGGCAAAACCCTGTTTCAGTGAAAAATATAAAATATAAAGGTTATTCAGGCGTAATTTTTGTGGTGGTGTGTACCTGTAGTCCCAGCTACTCAGGGGGCTGATGTGAGAGGATCACCTGACCCAGAGAGGTGCAGTGCGTTGTGATTGTGCCACTGTACTCCTGCCTGGGCGAGAGAGTGAGACCTGTCTCAAAAAAGAAAAAATGAAAAAAAAAAAGAAAAAGGAATCTTCCTTTGAGATGAAGATGCTTGTAGAATCTGCTCAAGAATGGCCAAGCCACATACTTACCATGTATCAAATACATGATTAAGATGAAAGTATGTTACCTTCTGTCTCTGTCAAGTTAGATACAGTACATTTTACCTTACCTAAATGCATATGTATATAGAATGTGTGTATTTATATATGTCAGATGTCAATCCAAGTGCTAAATTCTCTACTTCTTTAAGATGGAGTCTCGCTCTGTCACCCAGGCTGGAGTGCAGTGGTGTGATCTTGGCTCACTGCAACCTCCGCCTCCTGGGTTCAAGCAATTCCCCTGCCTCAGCCTCCCAAGTAGCTGGGACCACAGCCATGAGATGGGGTTTCATCATGTTGGCCAGATGGTCTTGAACTCCTGACTTCAAGTGATCCACCTGCCTCGGCTTCCCAAAGTGTTGGGATTGCAGGCGTGAGCCAACACCGAGCCCGGCCATTAAATTCTCTAACTTTTTAAGAACTTTCTTCAATCAGTGTTAGGCAAGGTGCTAACGCTGCCCCAGCACTTTGCTGAACATGCGGAGGCCCCCACAGTTTGAAGGTCAAAGGTTCTACCTTGCCACATGCCACAATAAATTTAAGAACAGGCCCAGACTCAAACTCACCAAGCCACACATGCTTAGTTCTCTCCCTTCTTAGAAAAGGAAACCACTCTTGCGCAAATATTATAAAGAGGATTTGAGAATCAAATGGAAGGAAGGTAAGAAGTTGAATCAAATGATGTACAGGCTTCTTCCTTCCTCCCTGGAGACTCCACCGTCTTCTCACCTGGTTAAGGTGCTTATGGATGCTGGTCTGAAGAAGGGGAGAGAAGGGGTTTGGTAAGAATCAGGCACTGATTCGAAGGTGGGAGATAGTGCCTCACATTTTTTTTTTTACTGTAGAATGATAAAAATGGCCATATCTACTGCTCATTGACCATTGTCTAGTTTTGGTCCGGCCTAGGACATTTTCTGCAGAAAATTAGTTTTTAGAATTTCACAGGTCTAGCAGAACGAGAAACCTGACATACGTTACAACCAACAAAAACATTGCTCTGGACGGGCCTAAAACAAGGACCTGAACGTGAGTAGGGAACGGAACCAGTGACTCCATAAAGGACACCAGTTTCATGCAGTCACACGGTAGTGTCAATGGAACCAGTGACTCCATAAAGGACACCAGTTCATGCAGTCACTACTGTGTTTTATGCACACACTACTGTGTGACTGCATGAAACTGGTGTCCTTTATGGAGTCACTGGTTCCATTCACACAGTAGAGCGGGAACAGAGATCATGTCCATATTTCCTTCTAAATGGACAAAATGAAGACCCCAGTTTTGTTAAGAGAGGGGGTTATTGTGTAACTCAGCTGATTTGCTAGGATACAGAAACGGACTTTAAAATCTCAGTGATGATGATGCCATTGCCATCTAACATGAATAATGGAGCAGACTAAAATCCGACCCAAACAGAATCTGGGAAATAAATCAAGGAGGAGGACTTGCAAATGTTTGCATAAGAGAGGAAATGAGTAATGGCACTCTCTTTTGCTTGTTGTTCATACCACTAGGAGTCAAGAACTCTGCATAACTTAGCAGTTCAGCTTCCAAGAAGGGCCCTGATATCGTGGATAAATGCAGTCTATTTTTAAGGTTAGATAAATCCAGTCTATTTTTGTGGGCAGGGAAAAATTATTGCTGAAGTGTTTTTGATAAGATTCTTCTGTGTCATAAACTGAAATACTGAGAGCACAATAATTTTTTCATAAGAGGGAAGGAAGAAAAACTGTAAGTTATAGGAGACTAAGGCCATGCATTTATTTGGGGATTGCGTTAATATGTTTTCAGGCATTCACTTTTATTTAGCTACATGAGTGGCTCTGTGGTTGTCCCAGTGCATCAAGAATGCCATAAATATTGGGTTGACCATGGCTGATGATTTTTACTGCATGATAATACTATGAATGTATTAGATGGAACCGTGATTTCCAATATATGTGTATTCTTTTTTTTTTTTTTTGAAACAGTTTTGCTCTTGTTGCCCAGGCTAGAATGCAATGGTGTGATGACCTCAGTTTACTGCAACCTCTACCTCTCAGGTTCAAGCGATTCTCCTGCCTCAGCCTCTCGAGTAACTGGGATTATAGGCATGTATCACCTTGCCCGGCTAATTTTTTGTATTTCTAGTGTAGATTGGGTTTCTCCATGTTGGTCACGCTGGTCTTGAACTCCCGACCTCAGATGATCGCCCACTTTGGCCTTCCAAAGTTCTGGGATTACAGATGTGAGCCACTGTGCCCAGCCTTATTATGTGTATTATTTCATTCATCAAAATATACTCACTACCTCCTGTGTGTCAGGTGTCTGTGGGGTGCCGTAGGCTTATACCTAAAGCTTTCTTCTTCATTTATATTTTAAAATGGTTTCCACATAGTTATGAAGAAGACTCCTAAATAGGAAGGGACTGAGGCTGGAATCTGATGACCAACCAGGTAAAATTTCCTTCAAAGTCTGTGTCAGATCACTTCTACATTTCTCTACATCAGTCTACGTTTTTCTATTTTATTCAAAGGGATATTAACAAGGCAGATTAAATGCTGGCCGAAAGCTCTCATATTTGTATCCATAGAAATACAAATTATATATAAAATTATATGATTACTACCATTATCATGATTATGTTCTTAGCCTTTCCAAATTCCTATTATATGCAAGGCTTCTACTTAGCTCCATGGATATAATGGGCTATATAGTCCTTGCCCACAAGAAACTATTGCCAACGCTAATTTATTTGCCTTTCACAGACTGTTTTTTCCCCTGTTAAATCTTAAGTAACTTTAAAAGAAACTTAAAAAGTTGAAGTGTAATATATAACATACAGATAGTAAAGTACATAAATCTTAAGAGTACAGCTTGATGAATGTTTGCAGTGTGAACGCAGTTGTGTAACTACCACTTAGATCAAGGCTTAGAATGTTACCAGTGCCTCTCTAGCACTCCCTCCCAGTAGTTACCTGCCTTTCCAAAGGTCACCATTCTGTGGACTTCTAGAAAAATAGATTAATTCTGCTTGTTTTTGCACTTTGTGCAAATGGAATGACAATGCAATATGCACTCTTTTGTGTCTAGTTTCTTTTGCTTCATTCATATCTGTGAGATGCTGGTATATTGTTGCAGCTCCTGGTGGCTTAGTGCTGTATGCCACAATTCATTTATCCATTCTGTTCATAGACAGTGGGTTGTTTCTGGTTTTACTAATAAAAACAAAGCTTTACTAATAAAAATAACATTCTCAAATATGAAAGATTTAAATATTTAAGTGAACACCTGAAATAAGAGTACATTTCTGCTGGGTATATACCTGTGAATAGAATTGCTGATTGGGTTATACACATGTTCAGCCTTTTAAACACTTCCAAAGTAGTTTCCTCTGTTAACACTTCCACTAGCAGTACTTAGTAAATGTTAGTTTTGAAAAAAAAAAAAATGAATCACTGTGGTAGATGTGTAGAGGGTATTTCATTGTGATTTTAATTTTTATTTCACTGACAACTCATGATGGTGAACACCTGTTTTATATCTTTAATGTCCATTTGGATATACTGTATTCTTTTGTGAAGTAGCTATTCAGGCTTTAGCCTGTTTTAAAAATAAGGTGTTCTATCTGTCTATCTAGTCATCGGTCGAGACTGGGTCTCACTCTGTTGCCCAGGCTGGAGTGCAGTGGCGCAGTCATAGCTTGCTACAGCCTTGAACTACTGGGCTCCAGGGCTCTTTCTGCCTCAGCCTCTCAAGTAGCTAAGACTGCAAGTGCACAACCATGCCCAGCTAATTTAATTTTTTGTAGTGATGGGGTCTTGCCATGTTGCCCAGGCTGGTCTTGATCTCCTGGCTTCTAGAGATCCTTCCAAAGTGCTAGAATTACAAGTGTGAGCCATGGTGCCTGGCCAGAATGGTCTTTTTAAAAATTATTTTTTGGAGAGTATTTTATATGTTGTGAGTATGAGTCTTTTGTTAGATATGTCTATTGCAAATATCTTTTCCAACACTGTTGCTTTTTCCCCCTCTATTACTGATGTTGGTGTTGAATAGCAGTTTTTCACGTTAAGGAAGTCCAGATTATCAATTTTTTTAATTCATGGTTTGTGTCTTTTTGTATCTTCTTTGCTTATGCTGTCTTCTAGAGCCTTTACTATTTTAACACTGATATTTGGGTCTGTGATCTTAGAATCGATATTTTGTTTATAGTTTGAGGTAGGGATCGGGCCCTCCACCTAAGGACATCAAATTGATCCAGCACTAGTTATTTAAAAGACCACCTTTTCATCATTACATTGCAGTGGTACCTGGGTAGTAAATCAGGTGACTGTAAGCATGGATATCTGTTACTTGACTCTCTATTCTATTTCATTGGTCTATTTGTCTTTTCTTGGTCCAAATTTAAAACTTTTAAATTAACTCTATATTTTTGTTATGTGTTGGTGTTCATCTTCTAACTTTGTTCTAATTATTGAAAATTATCTTTGCTATTCTTGGCTCCTTTTATTTCAGTTTTAATTTTGGAATTAGCTTACAAATCTCCACAGGATGAGCTGCTGGAATTTTTAATGAAATGGTGTCAAATCTGTAGATCAGTTTGAGAAGAATTAACATCTTTACAATATTAAGACTTCCAATCTATGAACATAGTATATCATTGTTTTATATATTTAGATATTTTAAAATTTCTCTCAGTATTTACACTTAGTTTTCTACAAGAGACTTTGCACATTTTGGGGTCATATTTATTCCTAGGGATTTGATGTTTATTGATGTCAATGCAAATTATATCTTTAAAAAGATATAATTGTTTCTTAGATTGTAAAAATATATTTGAATTTGTATATGACCTTGTATCTAGTAATCTTGCCAAGTTCACTTACTAATTCTAATAGTTTATAGATTTTTTTGGATTTTCTGTGTACCCAGTCATGTCATCTGTCCATAATGACCATTTTATCTTTTTGCTTCTCAGTTTTCATTTATGGTTATTGCCTCACTGTACTTCCCAGATTCTTAGTAAATGCTGACTAGAAGACATGATAGCAGATCTTTGATCCTCTCCCTCAGTTTCAGGGAAAATTTAGAGAATTTTCATCAAGGACTTGATGATGTTTGATGTGGTTTACTAAGCTGTTTTGTTTTGTTTTTGTTGTGTTTGGCAGCTGAATTCTGCCTTGAATTGGGAGTCTTACCCTGTGCATGCGGAGCTTAAAAATAGGAGTTTAAAACTATGATTTTATTGTTTTTTTTTCTGTTAGTGCAATGCACTATTTGTGTCTGCCCTCAAAATTCTTATGTTGAAATCTTAACCCCCAATGTGATAGTATTAGGAGGTGGTAGGTGATTAGGTCAGGAGGATAAAGCCTTCATGAATGCAATTAATGCTCTTATAAGAGAGATGAGAGAGCTCTCTTGCCCTACCATGTGAGGACACAATGAGAAGACAGTAAGCAGTCTGCAACCCAGAAGAGGGCCTTCACCAGAACCTGCCCATGCTGGCTCTCTAATCTCACACTTCCCAGCCTCCAGAACTACGAGAAGTACATTCCTGTTATTTATAAGCCACCCCATCTGTGGGACTTTGTTATAGCAGCTTGAACTATGATAGTTCTTTTATTTCTTTATTTTTTCATTTTTTGCCTTTCTTTAATCAAATATTAACAAGCTTCTATTAGCTTGTGAGTTATTCATTCTTTTATTACTCCTTCCAAGTTTATACTAGAGATTATAACGTCCTTAATTTATTAGTATCTACCTTAAATGAATACTTTCAGATTTTTCTGAAAAGCGAGTCTCTTTATATAATACTTTAAATTTATTTATCCTCTCTTTTTTTGCTGTTCTGCCTATGTATGTTAATTCTACACACACACACTCTCACACACTCACACACACACACTTCAACTTCTTAAGACATTATTATTGTTCTTTAACAGTCAGAATTCATGTAGATTTACTTGTATGTTATACTGTCTAGTGCCTTTCTGTCGTCCTGTTTGCCATGCGCACATCTGGGATCATTTTGCTGCTGTCTGAAGAATTACCTTAGGATTTCTTTTATGATGGGTTTACTGACAAAATTTTCTCTCAGTTTTTGTTTAAAAACATCTCTGTTTCTCCTTGTTTGCATATGGAATTGGCAGTTGTTGGTGATCCACCCCCGACCCCACCCCCAGCAATTCTGGCTTCCATTATTTCTCTTTGAAAGGCTAGCTGTAAGTTTCACTGTTTTCCTTTAAAGGTGGTATTTTCATTCTGTTTATCCTGCTTGGGGCTTGTGGAGTATCCTGAATCTGTGGCTTGGTATTTTTCATCCATTTTGGAAAATTCTTGGCCAGTATTTCTTCAGACATTGCTTCTGCCTCATTCTGTCTCTCCCTTCTTTTTGGAATTCCTATGATAGATATTTTATTCCTTTTTCTCATGTCTCTTTTACATTCTTTTCTGTATTTTCATTCCTTTTATTTTTCTCTTTGTACTTCAGCGTACTTCCCACTGACTTTGTACCAGTTCACAAATATCTTTTTGCTTTGTCCAGTCAGCTGGTAAGTCCATATATTGAATTCTTAAATTTTGAGCTATTTTTATTTTTTTGTAATTGGATTTACATTTGATTCTTTTTCCAGATTCAAATTCTGTTGTAATATTCTTCCTTTTCTTCTATTTTCAAAGATATTTATCATTGTAATAAATAAGTCTAATACATTATCACATTTATGTTTGTTTCTGTTGCATTTTTTTCCTCTTGGTTTTCAGACATTTGATCTTGTTATCTGGCAAAAATGGTATTTTTAAATTCATTGGACATAATGTAAGAAAAGATGTCGAGGTTCCAGATGATGTTATCTTCTTCCACAAAACATTGGTTTTATTCTGGTAGGTGTATAGAGTATGGGCACATCATTGTAATCTAATTGAGGCTTATTTGTCTCCATCTTGCGCTTCCTAGTAGGTATAACTCTTCTGAGGGCTCATGCGAATACCTGTGTTTTTTTGTTTGTTTGTTTGTTTTTACCACATTCTGTCTGGATTGTGAAATCTCAATTCAGCATAACATTGCCCAAATTTCGACATTCTATGTAGGAAAATTGCTTGCAAGCCTGCTACATCCTATGATTTGGTTGTTCCTCAGTGACTTCAAATAATCTTCTATTTAAGCTAGTTCTTATAGTTATACTCAGTAGAAAGTTTATTTCAGTACCAGCTTCTCCATCATAATCTGGAACTGAAATCCCCCCACGAGAAGCCAACTTTTGGTGGTACATAACATCGTATTGTGTGTTTTATTTTAACTTGTTTTTAAGAAACTTTTCAGGTTGAAATAATGATAGAGTCACAGGAAGCTGAAACTCTCTAGTCAGTTTCCTCATTGGTTATATTTTACCTAATACAGTACAATATTAAAAGCAGAAAGTTAGCAATGGTATAAAGTATGTATATAGTTTTATGCTGTTTTATCACACATAGATTCATGTAATCACCACTGCAATCAAGATATAGGACTGTTCCATCCTCACAGAGAGCTCTCCTGTGCCATCCTTTTCTAGTCACATGCTTCCTCCTCACTGCCACCATCCCTAGCCCATGGCAGCCGCTGTTTTGTTCTCCATCTCTGTAATTTTGTCATTTTGACAATGTAATTGTATGAGTCTGTTCTAGCACTGCTATAAAGAAATACCTGAGGCTGGGTAATTTATAAAGAAAAGAGGTTTAATTGACTCATGGTTCCTCTGGCTGTATAGGAAACATGACGGTTTCTGGGGGAGGCCTCAGGAAACTTTGAATCATGGCGGAAGGTGAAGGGAAGCAGGCATGTCTTACATGGCTGCCGCAGGGGGAAGTGGTTTTAAACAACCAGATTTCAGGAGCACTCACTCACAATCACCAGAGCAGCATTGAGGGGGAGATTCACCCCCATGCTCCAGTCACCCCCAACCAGGCCCCACCTCCAATATTGGGGATTACAATTTGACATGAGATTTGGGTCGGGGCACAGATCCAAACCATGTCAGTAATATAAATTGAATGATACAATATAAGACCTTTGAGACTGGCGTTTTTCATTCAGCAAGATGCCCTTTTCATGCTATGGACATACCACATTTTGTTTGACCATTTACGAAATGTCTTGCAAAATGCCTTTTCCCATGTCTCTTTTACATTCTTTTGCAAGACATTTTGACTGTTTTCAGTTTTTGGTTATTGCAATGAGAATGGCTATGAATAATTGTACGCAGACATTTATGCAAAAATCAGTTTTGTTTCTTTGGGATGAATGCCCAGGAATATGTTTGGTGGGTTGTAAGATATGTTTAATTTTTAAAGAACTGCTGCAGTATTTTCCAGGGTGGCTGCAGAGTTTTAGATTCCTACCAGCAGTGTTTGAGAGATTCCGTTTCTCCACACGCTTGTCAGCATTTGGTATCGTTACTGTTTTTAAATTTTAGCTGTTCTGCTAGGTGTGTAGTGATATTTCATCGTGGTATTAATTTGCATTTCCCTAACGGTTAGTGATGTTAAACATCTTTCATGTGCTTATTTGCCATCTGTGCCTTTCTTGTTAGGCAAATGTCTCTTCATGTCATTTGCCTGTCTTTCAAATGGACTTTTAAAAAAATGTTGAATTTTGAAAATTCTTTATCAATTTTAGATATGGGTCTTTTACCAGATACATGGTTTGCAAATGTTTTCTCGTGGTTTGAAGCTCATCATTTTTTCCCTCTCACCAGAATCTTTCAGAAACACAGAAGTTTTTAATTTTGATGAAGTAAAATTTATTGGCATTTTTCTTTTATGGATTGTGCTTTCAGCCCCATACCTAAGAACTCTTTGCAAAGCTCTTGTTCTTGAACATTTTGTCTTATGCTTTCTTCTAAATATTTTATAGTTTTATGTTTTTCATCTGTGACCTGTTTTTGAGTTAATTTTTGAATAAGGTATGACGCTCAGGTAGAGATTCTATTTTTTTTCTATTAATCTCCAATGATTCCGGCAGCATTTGTTGTTACTCCATTGCATTGCTTTTGTACAAAATTATTTGATCATATTTGTGTAGGGCTATTTCTATATTCTCTCTTCTCTATTCTGCTTCATTCATCCATGTGTCTAGCTATCCACCAATATCGTATAGTGTTGATTACTGTAGCTATATATGTCAGAGTGTTTGCTCTCATTTAATTTCTCTTTTTCAAAATTGTTTTACCATTTCCTTTGTCTTTCTATGTAAATTTTAAAATATTCTTGTCTGTATCTACAAAAAATTTCACTGGGATTTCGATAAGAATCGTAGTAAACTTGTGTATCAATTTGGGGATGAATTGTCATCTTTATTGTTTTGTCTTCCAATCCAAGAACACTGTAGCAGGTGTTTTTGATTTGGCTTACTATAACACTGTGGAAGAGTTCTTCCTGACTAAACTCTTTTCTGTTAACACCCTAGGCTTTAATCATTGCATGCTATTTCCTTACTTCCTTTAGCTGAGCTTTTAAACCTGCAGACATGTCCGTTTCACATCATTTCTCTTCGACGATGTAGTGACTCTCTATTGCATTGTACTATACTCAGTTTGTGAGTATGATTAATCATGCCCTACACTTAAGTCCCTAGCAGATTCCACTTTGAATTTTTTTGCTAAGAACTGTACCTAGTTTTAGACTCTCACTTCAGTCTCAGACAATAGATAGCACTAGTACTTGGCTTTCTGGGGCCCGTTTTCCTCAAAGAAGCAAGACGTTTTGTTGTTTTTAAAAAAACACTTCTTGAAAACAAGTATATACAATATGGTAATTACAATAAAGTCTCACTGACATGCAGAGACTAGGCCATCGGTGGGATTATCGAAATACAGCCAGATTATCAGTAAACAACATATAAATGGGATACCTATAAATAGGCAAAATTTATGCCTCAGCAAGAATATTAGTTTGATAGGTAATGAACCTTTGGCATGGCTCAAGAACAGTTGACGTTGGTATGTTGCCCATGTGCTGTTGTAGCCTTTACTCTGATAAGATTGGTAAATTGTCCCTTACCAATGTGGCCATTTGTGTCAATACATTCTTTACTTCAGTCTGTAGTTGCACATTTTCACTAGTGGATGAATATTCTCTATTCTTAGGGGTTTTTAAAAACACTACCCATGTGTTAATTTAGTCTCATCTTCCCTGTATTCTTCTTATTACGTTTGCCCTGACTTCTGCAAAAATGGGTTGGTTATGAGAATTTCTTTAAGAAAGCCTTTACTGTGTTATGATTGAAGCAAATATGTAAATGCATTCTTCACTCTCATTTATTTTTACTTTGAGCTTTAAGTGGTTTTGCTGACTCCATTTTCTGGCTTTTGGTGTATAAAATGAACTTCCTTTTACTGTTTTTAGATTTCTCTGTACTGTGGCCTTTAACTGACATTTTTCTTCCAATCTGCTCCTAGGTGAGCCAGTTGAGAAAAAATACATATAATGGAGAGATTGCACTGGGGCAAAAAATCTCCTGCATCTCTTAATATTTGGCATAATTTCAGCCACTCTAGTAGAATTCCCTTTTTCAGAAAAGAAGTTATCAATGTAAGAAAAGTTTAATGATGGGTGGAGGAAAATAGCTCATTAGGACATCATGATCTCTTGAGCTGTGAATTGTTTAAAAATGAAACGAAATTCTGCTTTTCATAGGTTGTTCTGGAAGAGTGCTGGCAAATGAATTTTCTAGTCCAGGCCCTAGAAAAATCCATGTAATAAATTGCAGCTTATCCCATTTATATGTTGTTTACTGATAATCTGGCTGTATTTGGTGATGATAAGAGAAGGTGGGAAAGACTAATGGGAACCACTCAGAGGTTTAGCAATAGAACTTAAAGACAGCAATTTTCAAAAGGTAATTTTGAAACATGTACTTAATATGGGAACATAAATGGATTTCTTTAGGAATTTAATAATTTTAATATTATTTAGTATAAGTAAATACATTTCAAAATGGCACAGCACGTTGGACATTTATAGCCTGTATGGTGAGTACAGAGAGGACTTTTGTACTGGACTTAATTATTAATGCCTGTCATCCAGATGACTAAAAGTAGTTCATGAAAATCAGGCATGTTTATATAACACTTAAGAGAGAAATATTTCCCAAGGAAAATGTCTGATGATTTTTTTTATCAGTTAATGCTTCTACCTTTCATAATTTTTTAAAACCTTAGTGAAATACTGAATTATCAGGAGTGAGGAATTTCCTTCAATATTCTGGAAAAGTCCATTTAAAAAAAATGGTGTCAGGCAAGAGTGTAGATGTCTTAATTTATGCTTTATTTTCAAAGCTACTCACTTCAGCTTATTTTTATTAGGCTATTTCTCAAGGAATATATTTAACTTTATTGGTTTTCACTTTAATATTGTTTTTCCCTAACAATTACATTTTATTAGGAAGCTTTTCCTGAAAACTTAATATTTGAAATGAAATGCACACAGAGTATGGCATGATGTTAATAAACATTTTCCTTTATTCTCTTAAATTTTTAATTGTGTTCTATCGCTCATTATATTATAAAACTTGTCCAGTTAAGCTATTAGAGGATAGTGTGACATACCTGTTGGTGTTTTAACTTTTTTTTTTTTTTGAGACAGAGTCTTACTGTGTTGCCCAGGTTGGAGTCCAGTGGCACGATCACGGCTCACTGCAGCCTTGACCTCCCAGGCTCAAGTTATCTTCCCACCTTGGCCTCCCAAAGTGCTGGGACTACAGGTATAAGCCACCATGCCTGGACTGTGTTTAACTTTTTGCCTTTCTTTCTTTTTTTTTTTTTTAAATTATACTTTAAGTTCTGGGGTACATGTGCAGAACATGCAGGTTTGCTACATAGGTATACATGTGCCATGGTGGTTCGCTGCACCCATCAACCCATCATCCACATTAGGTATTTCTCCTAATGCTGTCCCTCCCCTAGCCCACCTTTCTCTTTTTTATGAATTTTTCTTGCATGCTGACTTGAAGCAAAATTGGCAGCAAGATCCCCCTGCCTCAGCCTCCTGAGTAGCTGGGACTACAGGTGCATGCCACTGGGCCCAACTAATTTTTAAGTTAATATGTCAAACCATCCTCCAACAGCTTAATTGGACCAGTTCTATAATATGATGAACAATAGAAAACAACTGAAGGAATAAAGGTCTTGTACTCGTGGTTTCAAGTGATTCTTCCACCTCAGCCTCCCAAAGTGCTGGTGTCACAGGATCCTTAGGGTGTTGCTTCACCAGCTGGAAACCTCTGTGGCCGGTGGTGCCTCTGCTTGGGCTTTGCCCATGCCCACTGGGCTCATTGCGCCCACTTGGCCCCGCAGACTGTGCTTGGCTTGCACTACCTGCCCGGATCCCATGCCTGCCAAAGGCGAGCCAGGCACAGAGTGACAAGGGTTGTGTGAGCAAGTGAGCGTGGGGTCCAGCCACTGCGCATAGCCAGGCGCACTGGCTGGGGTAGGGCGGCCTGCTCCAGGTGCTGGCACAGGTGTCAGCTCCATGCGAGGCTGTGGCTGGATCAGATGTACTGCAAGTGGCTTCTGCTGCGGGCACCAGTATCTGGACAAGGAGAATGCAGTGGTGCCCAAAAGCTTGGAGATGCCAGGAACTGCAGAGCCCCAAAGAGAGTGTTACAGCAAGTCATAGCCCTGGCTCAGGGAGCCCCAGGGCCACTGCTCTTCTCTTGTTGCCTGCAATGTGGTGAGTGGGGGCATGTTTCTGCCCTGTTTGTATTATAGCTCTTTCAGTCCCACCATTCAGTGGGTCCTGAGTCTAGTCCAGTGTCCAGGAAGAATGAGGTAGGCAGACAACTGGAGGGTGAGCAAGTCCGAGAGGAGCTTCACTGAGCAACAGAACAGCTCTTGTGAGACCTGAAGTGGGCATCTCCTTTCCGCAGACAGGTCTTCCCAACGGGTGAGCGAGTCGGGCTGAGTCTAGAGTGCGTGCTGATTGCTACATGGTCAGCCGTGGACAGGCCTGGAAAAAACACCATAAGCTCTTACTCTGTGTTGGGAATTCCACTGGGAACTGGCAGCCTGGCCCCCAGGTTTCAGGTCGTGCCTGGCTGGAAGGTGGGGCTTCACCAGGGACCTGCCCCTTCCTGCCTAGGAACCTGTCTGCCTTCTGTGGCCATCAATATGCTTCTATGGTGCCCAGGCCGTTCACACCAAGGGGTGCCCGCTGAGCTGCCCTCAGCCCCCACTCCCCTGCCAGCCTTCCTCCCTGTTCTCGCAGGTGCCCAAAGTATCAGAGGGGGGATGAAGCAGCAGGGGGGCTGGTGTGTCAGTGCCACCTTGAGTGTGGGCATAGCTGGCCAGGTCACGACAGTGCCAGGGCTTGGCTTCTATTTTGCCGTGAAATTGGAGCAGGAACTGGGGGTGGGGAATGGCCAGGGAGCAGACACTTCTGACCCTGCTGGGGGAAGAGGGGCTTCCCTAGGGCCCCAAGAGCACGTGGATGTGCATGTCTGGAGCCACAGCTAGGTGGCTACGGCTGTGCCTGGAGCGTGGGGCTCCCGCTCTGCTGACTCAGTAAGGTGCGGGGGGTCCTGCGTGTTCCCAGTCCCCCCGGCTCCATGGGGCATGCATCCCTGGCTGTGCTTCCCCCCGATGCAGCTGGCATCCCCCACAGTGGCTCCTTCAGATGGGCCACCGCCACCACCACTGGGATTATAGGCATGAACCACTGAACCCGGCCTGTGCAGCTTTTGAGATCAGTTGGAGTTTAGGAAATTTCACTTTCCACTGATCAGGTTCAACTTCCAGGCATTGAGCGGATGGGCAGAGAAGATGAGAGACAGATGAAGAGAATACTCCCAGCAGAGGGCCAAGACAGGGAGACAGGAGCTGGTGTGGAGAGCGAGGGTTCATCACAGATTTTTCATTAGTGCACCAGCCAGCAAGGGGGAAGTGAATGCCAACGGGAGCTGTGAGAGGTTTTCTAGAATGTCAGTTATAAAGCTACTTGTTGCATGCCTAACATGGATTTGGAAACTTGTATTTAATCTTAAAATCTTTTAGTGTATGCCAGAGCATTTAAATCGGAAAATATTTAAAAATACTCACCTGTAATCCCAGCATTTTGGGAGGCCGAGGCGGGCGGTTCACCTGATATGGGAAGATCAAGACCGGCCTAGCGAACATGGCGAGACCCTGACTCCACTAAAAATACAAAACATTACCCAGGCGTGGTGCCAGCCACCTGTAATCCCAGCTACTTGGGAGGCTGAGGCACAAGAATCGCTTGAACCTGGGAGGTGGAGGTTGCAGTGAGCCGAGATCATGCTACTGTACTCCAGCCTGGGTGACAGAGCGAGACTTCATCTCAAAAAAAAAAAAAAAAAAAAAAAAAAAAACCAATTAGTATAACTAATGCCCCAGGAAGATGCGGCACATTTACCTTAGGGTCTATTTCTATCTTCACCCACTGCACACCAAAATAGACACTTGAGGACCTAGCATAGGGGACTGTAGCATAGGGGACTATGAAGAGGGTTGTTATAAGGAGTTAAAGGCTAAACCTGATTGTTACTTTAAGGAATTTGGATTTTATCCTGGAGTCTTTAGTTAATTGACCATTTAGAAAACATCTACAGAATGCCTGATTTGTGGTGGGTGTTGAGAATACAGATAGGGGTCCTGCTTTGGATGGGCCCCTCTTCAAGCAGGCAAGGAAGATGGTGTCAGGCAGATGAATCCATACGCAGCGTGGACCACAGGTAGTGAGAGTGAGCGAGGCCACAGGCGAACCTCCACAGACAAAGGCGGACCATGTAGGAGGCCACTGTCCTGCTCTGCATTTGAAATAAGCATGTGGCTGTTGAACACTTGAAATGTGGCCCCTCTGAGTTGAGATGTGCTCTAGAGGTAAGATACATAACAGATTTCAAAGACCTAACATGACAAAAAGAATATAAAATATCTCATTAATAATGCTTCAGGCCGGGCACTGTGGCTTATGCCTGTAATCCCAGCACTTTGGGAGGCTGAAGTGGGCAGATCACCTGAGGTTAGGAGTTCAAGACCTGCCTGGCCAACATGGTGAAACTCTGTCTCCACTAAAAATACAAAAATTAGTTGGGCATGATGGCATGCACCTGTACTCCCAGCTACTCAGAAGGCTGAGGCATGAGAATCGCTTCAACTCGGGAGGCAGACGTTGCAGTGAGCTGAGATCATACCACTGCACTCCAGCCTTGGCGAGGTCTCCCTCCAACCCCCACCAAAAAAAAGCTTCAGTATTGATTGATTACATGGTGACATGATAGTGTTTTGCAGATATTAGATTATATAAAATATATAGTTAATTTCACCTTTTCCTTTTAATCTTTTTTTTTTTTTTTTAAACACGGCTATAAGATTTAAAACTTTTTGTGTAGGATCCCCAAGTGGTGGCTCATGTCTGTAATCCCAGCTTCTCAGGGGGCTGAAGTAGAGGATTGCTTGAGCCTAAGAGTTCAAGACCAGCCTGAGCCACAGAGTGAGACCCCATCTCTAAAAAAATAAAAATAAATTAGCTGGGCAGGGTGGTATGTGCCTGCAGTCCCAACAACTTGGGAGGCTGAGGCAGGAGGACCATTGGAGCCCAGGAGTTCAAGGCTGTAGTGAGCTATGATTATGCCACTGCCCTCTAGCCTGAATGACAGAGCAAGATTGAGGCTGGGTTTCAAAAACATACATAAAATTGTACATGTGTATAATCTGTTGGGCAGCACTGCCCTAACCTAGGTACTAGCTGTGAGAAGGGGAAGGAAAGGATGGCTCCTTGGGAGGAGGATGCGGCAATGGGAGGAAACTGATGGATAGAGGTTGTTTTACATCTCTGAGGCCTCAGGCAAGATTCCCCATGAGGTCATCTGCGTCCATCCAAAGTCACCTGCTTTTATATTTATTTTTTGCATACCTTGTTTCAAATGTTCTACCACAACCTCCCCCCAGCCCAGACATACTTACGATGTTATTTTATTAGTCAGTCACCATGGGTAGAGTGCTTGTTCCAGTGGCACATCAGCTATGACTTATGCAAACCCTCGGTGGCCCTTTGGCTTGGTCCTTCTTTGTCCAGTGGAAGAGTCTGTCCTGTGCCTGGAGGAGGGCAGTCCATCAGCGATGATTCAGGAGGTGTTACATTAGTGTTACTGGAACTATTGTTATTTTATTAATAGGCAGAGGGCCATCCCTGGCAAGAGCTGATTTGCAGGTTAGGATAATGAGTCACTGATCTTGAAGCTGGTGTGTGTCTAGGTAGAAATACCGAACCTGCAGCTGGATTGTGCAGCCAGGCCTTGCAGAGGGGTCTGGGCTGATCCCACATGTTTGGGAGCCGTATTCATAGAGAGGAGGATGGGGGGGGGGTCACCCATGGTTAGGGAGGCAGAGACCCAAGCACTGAAGCCATTCTCATTTAGGTTTTATGCTTGGATATTGGTGCTGTGAATTTAAAATCTGAGCCTCTAAGCAACATTTTGGAAAGCCTGTTTCACAGTTCTGCTTATGCAAGATTTTCTACCTTTTTTTTTTTTTGGGTCCATGTGTTTTTCTCTATGCTTAGAGGGAAAGAAATGCGAGAAGAAAGTGTGTTAGAAAGAAAGTCAACAAAGGTCTGAGCCACGGACTCAACGTATTTGCTTTGGTTCAGGATCCACAGGTTTGTGCCCCTCCATCCCCTTGTGTGGGCACCCACAACCCACACTTCAGGGAGGGCCAGGTTCTAAAGGGACAAGCAAGATCTACAGGAGACCCCTCTCTTTCTTTACATACATGTACATACATATATAAATACACCCCACATATATACACAGGGACATATACATATGCATCACAACAATTTAGAAATTTCTCAGGCATGCATGTATGTTCCAGATATGTGTGTATGTTCCAGGTATACATCACACATGGCGTGCACACACACTCTCTCTCTCTCTCTCTCTGTCTCTGTCTCTCTCAGTATTCCACCCCAATGACCCATCCAGGTGGAAAGATGGTTTTATTGGCTTTCATCAGAAACCTTGCCCTTCCTAGAAGACTTCCCTTGTTTATATGGATAGGAGGCAGCCATTCCAGTCTAAAGACACAAACCCTTTGCTCATGAAGAGTCTTCACTTTCTCCTGTGGCATGGCCTTCCTGTCCCAGCTGCCATCCTTAAACTCTTCTTTCTTGTAATGGTGAGCTCCACCGTGCACTGCTCGGAGGTGATCCCTGGCAGGCAGGAGACGTCAGCACCTGAGAAACGGGAAAAGCAAATTACTCCAAGACCACTGAATTTTTAATGGGGAGAAGGACTCGGCAGGCAAAGACTTCTTTAGAGATGAAGTTTTTGGTCCTGGTGACAGGCTGTGTCAGCGAGGTCCCCAGGGAGAATCTCGGTTTTCTGTGACCTCGTGCTGATAAGCATTAACTGATGAAACTAATAGCTGACATTATTGAGCATGTGCTGTGGACCAGGTCCTATTGTGAGCAACTTTCCTATATTAACTCATTGACTCTTCATAGGACTATGTGAGGTATATGCTGTTATTAGCCCCATTTTAATTCAGGCACGGGGAGGTTAAACCACACACCTCATCATTTTGCGCCAGGACTTAAAACCTGTGTCAGAACTTAAGCACTAAGCACTACTCTACTCTGCCATTAAGACAGAGGACTTTTGTAGGAAGCCAGTGTTGAGCAAAGATGCCAAATATGTCTAATGGTCTGGAAATGAAGTATTAAAATTGTTATTGTCGAGGCACCTTTGTATTAATTTGTTGGTGCTGCTTTCATGCACTGCCTTTTAGCTTGATGGAGTTAAAACCCCTGTGTTATATTCTTCAAATAGGAAAAATCTTACATATATACAATCAGAGAGTAAACTGCCTCTTAGAGCTGCCCCTCCTGCAGTCTTGTGTTTCCAAGTTCCCAGTACCATAAGGTGAATCCAGCAAGCCTTGGCTAAGCAGATGTGTGTGGGCTGAGTGCTTGTTAGTTTCTGTGAGTTTCTTCTATATGTAACAAGTGTTAAATTGGACCCTGCTATTGTTAAGGTTCTTTATTTGAGCAATTTAATAGGGAAAGTTTAGAAGTCACAAAATTTAGGTGTGAAATACACATTTTCATCCTCACCTGCAGTGTCGGGTGATGTTAATTCTTTTATCTCCTTGCTATTCTTATAAAATACTAGAGAAATCACAAAAGCCTGATGAATGTCTAGTTTTCTTGTGTTTCCAAGTTCTCAGTACCATAAGATTAATCCACCAAGCCCTGGGTAAACAAAGACTTGGAAACTTTAACAATTTGCCCAAGGATTTACCTTCTGTAAGCCCTTGCGGACTTTCTTCTTTATAAATGTTTATAGTAACTTGTTGCCCATTCAGAATTATTGCCTCGCCCTGCTTCTGGCACGCAGTATGGTCCCACCGTTGCCACGAGTCTCCATTCAGAAGTTAGAGGGAGCCATCAGCAGTTACCCTTTTCAACATTCATTTATTTGGAGACTAGGGAGGAGGAGGAAAAGCAGCCGAGTGCTTTCTGGCAGTTTGGTGCATGCTTTGAAGTTAGTGAGAAAATTCCTCACTACCATGTAGAAGTTTCCCGATAAATTTATGTCCGGGGCCGGGCGTGATGGCTCACATCTGTAATCCCAGCACTTTGGGAGATCGAGGCAGGTGGATCACAAGGTCAGGAGATCAAGACCATCCTGGCCAACATAGTGAAACCCCATCTCCACTAAAATACAAAAAAGTTAGCCAGGGGTGGTGGCACCTGCCTGTAGTCCTAGCTACTGAGGAGGCTAAGGCAGGGGAATCACTTGAACCCAGGGGCAGAGGTTGCAGTGAGCCAAGATCGCGCCACTGCACTTTAGCCTGGGTGACAGAGCAAGACTCTGTCTCAAAAAAAAAAAAAAAAAAAAAAAAATTCTGTTCAAGTGGTGGCATTTGTGCAGCCAACAGCCAGATGAAAAGCCCGTGGAATCCCAGGTTCCAGTATGTGCTTAGTGGTTCTCATGCCATGCTACTCTCAGGCCAACCAGGTAACCCTCTCTCAGCACTTCTAGCCTTTCACTCAGTGATCTCATGCAGAATTTAAAACAAAAATCAAAACAGAGAACGCCTAAGCTCCTTTCTTGATAAATTGCAGAATGCTTCTTTATTCCACAATCTTCTCTCTGCTTGTGTTGGTATATGAGCTTGTTTCCAGACGGTTCAGTGGGGGATGAGAATGTGAACTGACGAGGCAAGTATGTCTGTGTCTTTCTGGGGGAAAGAAGGCGATATTGGGTTATTTGCAAACATCTGCAGGTCTTCCTTTTCACAAACAACAAAGCAAAGTGTCCCTTAACTCCACTCCTCTACTTCCCTGCCCCCAAATGCTAGACACAGCAGTGGTTTACTCACTGCTTCCATACTACTGGCCTCACCACTCACTGAAACAGCGCTCTGAAAAATCATCAGTGAGCTCACAACGCTTTCCCTTGGTATTCATCCCCTTGAACGTCCCTGGAGGACATGGGACTTTTGTCCACTTAGGCATGAAAATGCAGTGTGTGTGTTACGCTTGCAATACATCTCAGTGCAGATCAGCCACATTTCAGGGGTTCTGTGGGCACACGTGGCATGTGGCTACCATATTGGACAGTGTGGCTCTGAAGAGTGATTATTTTATGACCCACCCCCCATTCTCCCTGGGTCTCTCTTGGCTGTCCCACTGTGCAAATGTGAATGCCTCCAGGGTATGGTCCTGGGTCCTCCATCATCTGCCCACACATTCCATTCTCCTCTTTGAAGATCTCATTCACAACCACAACACCAACTCACCATGGCAAGGACATTACCCCGTGCCTCATCCCCATTTTCACCTGGATGCCCATGGTATTTCAAATACAGCTTATCCCAAATCAAATCCATCTGTGTCAAGCTGGCTTCTCTGCTTTCACCCATGCATCTTTCATTTTCCTGGCTTCTAATGCTCCTGCTAATGTTATAAAGCAGTTAACAAGGCAATCAGGCTACGTAGGCAGAAATCTGTGAATACTAAGACCCATGAGCTGAGGGTATTATGGAAATTGAATGGTACTTGTAAGAAAGCCCAAAATGTATAATGATGTGCATAATTCTTACAGGCAGCAAGGTGACTAGGCATGTCTAGTTATTCATGAACATTAAGGTTGTTATTGCTTTAATTCACAAGCAGAGCAAGCGTTTTGGGTAACAGATGGCAGGCGGAGGAGGGGGTAGTTTGTGGCCCTCAGTCCCTTCCCTACTGCCAGGAGGAGTTGAGGCTTTGCTTTCATCATCCCTCCTCCCAGCTACAGTTTTTTGGTTCCCAGCGTCACTGGTTAGGGAATAGTCCTTTGGTTTTGGTCAGACATTTCTTTCTTTCTTTTGTTCTTTTTCTTTCTCTCTTTCTTTCTCTTTCTTTCTTTCTTTCTTTCTTTCTTTTCTTTCTTCTTTCTTTCTTTTTCTTTCTTCTTGCCTTCCTGCCTTTCTTGCCTTTCTTTTCTTTTCTTTCCTTTTCGAGATGGAGTTTCGCTCTTGTCACCCAGGCTGGAGTGCAGTGGCATGATGTCAGCTCACTGCAATCTCCGTCTCCCAGGTTCAAGTGATTCTCCTGCCTCAGCCTCCCGAGTAGCTGGGATTACAGGTGTGCACATCATGCCCGGCTTATTTTTGTATTTTTAGTAGAGATGGAGTTTCACCATGTTGGCCAGGCTGGTCTCAAACTCCTGATCTCAGGTGATTCACCTGCTTCGGCTCCAAAAGTGCTGGGATTACAGGTGTGAGCCACCGCACCCAGCCCTTGGTCAGGCATTTCTTGAATGTGCTAGTCCCTTTTCAGTTCTCTAAAAGGAGAATTAAAAGCTGACTTGGGTCCCGATATAATGTGGAGTCAACTGCTAATTTCACCCTCTGCACCCATGCAGGAAGCGTGAAAATGCCTGCTTAAAGGGCCAGGGTCAGCCCTCTTGTGTGCCCTGGTCTGAGAGAGCCCAGAATAACCTTGTTGACAGAGCTGTATTCCTCCAAATGCTGACTGATGATAGGAAAGCACAAAATTCACATCGGCTTTTTATTTTCATTATTTCTTCCTTTAAAAGTAGGTATTTCAGTGAGTCATCTTTCCGCAAAAACTACTCAAGGGTGTGATTGCCGTTTATGTTCATTTTTTTGGCATGAGTCGTGAAATTAGAAGTGCGACAGATATTTTAGTTTCTCTATAGGCTTACATAGTAGAGCGCATCCAATTAATATTAATTTAAAAATGATCTCTAGAGATATTAGGGCAGTGTTTACAGTGACTTATTTTTTTCCCTAAGAGAACTATTTTATAAAACTTTGCTTATTTCAGCTACTGGTATGGAATCGTGACTTGGCAAAAAGAAGGAAGTCTTTGGAGTCAAAACTACTGGAGTTTCAGTTATTGGTTCTACTATTGGAAAAGTTACTTTTAGCTTTCTGAGTCTCTTCCCTGTTGCATAAAATAAAATCTACTTCATCAGATAAAATTCTTAACTTGCTCAGCACATGTTAATTTCCTCTCTGCTGTTCCTGGAAGCTGGAGGAGAGAAGGGAAGCCGTGAGAAAGATCAGGAGGCTGCAGCCGCAAGGGTATACAACAGCTCTGATTTCAGAAGAGTGTAATTGCACTCGTGTGTGTTTAATCTATTTGATTAGATTGCTTTCCTAATATCAAGAACCAAGAGCATTTGAGGTGAAATGCCCCATTCCTTGATCACAGTTGGAGTGGCCTGTAATCCTGGGAATTTGTGGGGGAGAAGGGAGCTATTCAGACATAGGAAGATCAGTGAAGCAGCTGCTTCTGACTTTTTTTTTTTTTTTTTTTTTTTTGAGATGAGGTCTCCCTCTGTTACCCAGGCTGGAGTAGAGTGGTATGATCACAGCCCACTGCAACCTCCACCTTCCGGGTTCAAGTGATCCTCCCACCTGGGCCTCCCAAGTAGCTGGGACCACAGGCGTGTGCCACTATGCCTGGCTAATTTTTTGTATTTTTGGTGGAGACGGGTGTTCACTATGTTGCCCAGGCCGGTCTTGAACTCCTGAGCTCAAGCGACCTGCCAGCCTCGGCCTCTCAAAATGCTGGGATTACAGGTGTGAGCCACTGCGCCCGGCCTGCATCTGACATTTCAGCCTAAGGCATGCTCTGTGAATGCCTGCATTAGTTTGCCTGGGCAACAAAGTACCACAGACTCCTTAGCTTAAAAAACAGACATTTATTTCTTCATAATTCTGGAAGCTGGAAATTCAAGATCAAGTTGTTGGCAGGGTTGCTTTCTTCTGAAGCTTCTCCCCTTGGCTTGTAGATGGCTCTTTTCCCTGTGTGCTCATGTGGTCTTTCCTCCGTCAATCTGTGTCCTAATCTCTTCTTCTAAACGCACTAGTCATTTTGGATTAGGGCTCACCCTCTTGTCCTCATTTTAAGTCATCGCCTCTTTAAAGGCCCTGTCTCCAAATACAGTCACATTCTGAGGTCCTGGGGATTAGGGCTTGAACATACGAATTGTATAGGGGGGAGGGACACGATTCAGTCCTTAACTCTTTTCATCTCAGTGGCCAATATGTTTGAACTTTTCTGTGTTTTGGGTTCATCCTTTCCTTCTTCCCAGTCTATTACCTTTGTCTTAAGATGGTGTTATGATGGGGGAGGAGAGGGGAGGGTGCTGACCTCAACAGGGAGCCAGCATGTGGCTTATCTAATCCAAGCCAGGGCTTGCACAGGGGATTTTTATTTCCCATAATATCATGGGTTCCCTGTGCAGGGTGGTGAGGGGTACTGGGTGGGACCATGTCACTTTGCTTTGCAATGCTGGGAGTGTTTGGGCTTTGGGCAGAAAGGTCACAGCAGTGTTACGGTTTGAGCGTGTAGAGATATCAGACCTTTTCTCTCCAGCTGCAGTAGAACAAGGTTGGCAAACAGCAGTCAAACCTATGCTTTTAAACTAGATACAGTTGATAATAATGGACAAGTTGGTGCTATCCCCCGGAGGAACATGATTGCCTGTATTTGCACATGTATACGTCTACAGCTCTCAAATGACAGTGTTACGGCTTGTTGTGGCATAGAGTTCTTCTCTTTTCAGGGTGCACTGAATATTTTCATGGCCATTGACCTTGAGAAAGCTATTCTCAGCATGCGCAAGTGAAAGATAGGAGGACCTCTTTCACATTAAAGCTGTGATTCCCTGAAGGAGGGATTGCATTCGGGAAAACTTCCAAATTGCTGAATTTCTCTTCTTCCCTCATTAGTTGCTATTGCTTCCAGATGGCACCTGAACCAGCACCTGGGCTAAGAGACTAGCGTCCTAACCAGTCTTCATTCATTGGGCTTGGTTTTAGTGTGTGTTTGTAGCAACTGCTACATTTTGTCTGTTTCCAGGTTCAATTCCAGGTTTAAGATACACTGTTGATTTCACTTTCCTCCTCCTCTTCCCCCTCCCTCCCTTCCTCCCTCCCTTCCTCCCTCCCTTCCTCCTCCTCCTCCTCCTCCACCACCACCACCACCACCACCACCACCACCACTAACCTGGTTACCTACTGTGATGAATCATGTGATTTTATAGTCTACCAAAATCAGGATAAAAAATGTAAATGTTTTTGTTTAAATGGAGATGCAACATGTGAGAAGTGTTACTCACTCTTCGAGTACCATTTGGGGGAGGGAGATTGATTCCTAATGCCAGATGCACCAACATGTGTTTTTTTTTCTTTTCAGCCCACGGAGATGTCAATAAGCAGAAAATGGCATTCATGTGTCTTGTTAGAAACCAAGTGCATGGAGGTGTAATTTATCAGTGGATCTCACCACATTCTTATTTATTCTTGGTGAATACATTTTTAAAAATATATATATTTTATTGCACTTTAGGTTCTGGGGTACATGTGAAGAACATGCAGGATTGTTGCATAGGTACATACATAGATAGCAATGTGGTTTGCTGCCTCCATCCTCATCACCTATATCTGGCATTTCTCCCCATGTTATCACTCCCCGACTTCCTACCCCCCCACTGTCTCTCCCCTAGTCCACCCCAACAGACCTCAGTGTGTGATGCTCCCCTCCCTGTGTCCATGTGTTCTTATTGTTCAACACCCGCCTATGAGTGAGAACATACGGTGTTTGATTTTCTGTTCTTGTGTCAGTTTGCTGAGAATGATGGTTTCCAGGTTCATCCATGTCCCTACAAAGGACACGAACTCATGGTTTTTTATGGCTGCATAGTATTCCATGGCGTATATGTGCCACATTTTCCCTGTCCAATCTATCATCGATGGGCATTTGGGTTGGTTCCAAGTCTTTGCTATTGTAAACAGTGCTGCAGTGAATATACATGTGCATGTGTCTTTGGTGAAATTTGAGAAAGTCTCCATTTAATTGTGCGTGATTTTCTCCTCAGAAGTTCTCACATTATTTAGAATAGAGAAAGCATTGTAGATCACTTTAGATAGATGGTATTCAACACAATTATTTCTCTGTGCTTGCTGGGTTAAGTCATTGGTATTTGTGCCATCCATTCGGCACCTGCTGGCACTAGCTGAGAACTGTGCCCTATACCTTCGGATTAGAAATGAAATGAAATGCTGGCTGCACTCGCCATTTCTGCCTTTGGAAATTAATGCAATATTGGATATATGTAATATGGGATACTATTGGAAATTAATGTAATTGGAAGACATGATACTCACTGAATTTACTTTTTTTCCAATCCCAAGTTGCTTGGGACTAGCCATCTGTAAAGGTGTCTAAAGCATGCATGCCTGGCATGTTTGCATTTGTGGATTGGCAACCCTTGGTACGTGTGCCAAATGCAGATGTTTAGTGAGGTCCTGGCCGTCTCCACACTCCTGTGACCACGACTCATGAATCTAGTGCCTGGTCAGGAGGCTACTTGTCCTTTCCTTGCCCTTTTCTACTTTCCTTGCAAGACTAGACCATATTAACAGGTTCCCTTAACAAATGCGTAATTGTGTATTGGATGCCTCCTGGAAGTGGAGTACGGGAATAAATGCTTTTCATAATTTGTTACCTTGAACTCCTGTGTCCTATGAGACAAAACAAAATAAAAAACAAAAGCCAGGGTGTTGGTGTTGTACATTCCTTTTCTAAGTTTGCTAATCAGTGATTTATCATTCTTCATGTTTTCGAGTTCATTACTTGGCTTAGGATTAAACCAGGGATTCAGAAATTAGCCTGGATTGGTTTTATGTTGTAGAAAATAAGCGAGGGGGTAAGGTTGAGTTTTCTACCTACAAAGTATGTTCTTTCCAGCCTCGTTTTTGTGGTACGTAGTCCTTTCTCATAGTACTTAGACACTTTAGGTTAAGTTGTCATGTGAAAGATGCAAGATATGGCTCATAATATCTTACCTTCAAAAGAGGCGAGGACAGTATTCGGAGAGAAGCCATTTTATTGAATTTCAGTTGCGTGTTTCCATTACTTATAAAGCCAAAATAACCCTTTCTTGCCTGAGTTTCCGCTGTAACAGGAGAGAAGCCTTTTCTATTCCCAAATAACAAACCAAACCCACATGGGACCCACAGAGCTGGACCTCTCATTCTTAGATTAAAAATAACTCCAAATTCATGGAGAGGCATCCTTTAGTATTTTGCCCTTTCCACCTGCTGAGTCACCTTTTAAAAACCTCAGACCTCTCAGGAGATCCCCCGCCGATTACATCCATTTCATCTGCCTCCAACTTAAAGCATTCTCAATACAGAGTAACTGTATTCCATAATGGAGTTCAGATTAATTTTTCTTAGATGTAAATGAAGAAGGCTAATATCTAGGAAGACCTGTTTGAGAATGAGCACTGCCTTTTCTTCCCATTCCTTAAATTGTCAGATTTTAAAATGCATTTCCAACTAAGATAGTAGTGTAGAAAAGAATAACCATTTCTTTCCATATACTATTTTATTCTTTTTGACCACTACATTTATTATAGGAAATTATTTTTTTGTTCATTCTATTACTAGTTCAGATATGTCCCTAAGAACTAGTGAGAAAGAAGTAACCATCTAGCCAAATGATTTTTTTTCTTTTTTCTTTTCTAGCCACATGATTTTAAAGAAATCAGCCACTGAAAGTGAAATTAAAATGTATCTTGTGAAGTTTGTATATGACCTCACATTTTATTGCTAGGCTTCCTCGAGGGATACAGCAAAATCCACAGTGCTTTTAGCCAATAGAATTGTATGTTATCTTGTTAAGAAATATGAAAAGGTAAATAGTTTAAAATGGTTTAGAAAAATAATTCATGTTCCTTTTAGCTAGTCCCAGTGTTTCCCGCCTGATGCTAAAATGCAAAATGTAAGTATAAAACTTCAGTTGGTGGGAGTATATAATGAATTTTTAAGTAATCTCTGGTATTTCAGAAGATTATTCTTAGATAGTCTGCAGAGATGCATTTATAAGGCTGGTGTGGTTGGCTGAATAAGGGCCTGTATTAGTCCATTCTCATGCTGCTATGAAGAAATACCTGAGACTGGGTAATTTATAAGAAAAGAGGTTTAATTGACTCACAGTTCCACATGGCTGTTCCTGAGGGGAGGCCTTAGGAAACTTACAATCATGGCAGAAGGCACCTCTTCACAGGGCGGCAGGAGAGAGAATGAGCGCTGAGTAAAGGCAGGAAGAGTCCCTTTCAAAACCATCAGATCTCATGAGAACTCACTATCATGAGAATAGCGTGGGGGGAAACTGCCCCCCATGATTCATTACCTCCCACTGGGTCCCTCCCATGATACGTGGGGATTATGGGAACTACAATGCAAGATGAGATTTGGGTGGTGACATAGCCAAACTCTATCAGGGCCCTCCATGGATGTCCATATTCTAATCCCCAGAACCTGTAAATATGTTACTTTCCATGGCAAAAGGGACTTTGCAGATATCATTAAGTTAATGATCTTGAGATGATCTGGAGGGAGGTGCAGTATAATCAGGAGAGTGCTTATATGAGGGAGGTCGGAGGATCAGAGTGAGAGGAGACATGATGATGGAAGCAGAGATCAGAGAGAGAGGGCGTTGAAGATGCCACAGTGCTAGGGGGCCAGGAGCCGACAGATTCTCCCCTAGAATCACTAGAGGGAGTGCAGCCCTGCAGACCCATTTTATTTTAGATGTCTGACCTCTAGAACTATAAAATAATAAATTGGCATTGTTTTAGGTCATTATGTTTGCGGTAATTTGTTACAGCAGCAACAGAAAACTAATGAGGGAAACCACTATAGGAATGTAGGAAACTGGCATAGACTTTGGGTATCCTTGGTTATAAATGACTGAATGACGGTCATCTCTGATCTTCTGGTGAAGTGTAGTCTGGCATTTGATTTTTGAATGTGAAAACCGTTTCAGTTGCAGAAAGCTCATGAGACTTTTTTACCTGGCCAAGGGTTTCAACAGGAAGGCTCCATTTCGAGAAAGAAGGTTAGCATGAAAGTTAAAGGTTCAATAGCTACTATGTCACATACACAGTTGACTTGAAAGCATTATCCTATGTGCATTACAAAATATAGTAATTTCGTAGTAAGTTAAGCCAGTTAAATGAAAATTGTGTACTTGTGTTTAATGTCATACATTTATTTTTGGAACAACTTTCACATGATATTTGTGTAGAGTAAGAACTTGCTTTGGTGAAGGAGTCTTACTGTTCTGGAGGAAGATAGCAATAGAGATTGAATTAGATGGTTAACTTTGGAAATGTGGCTTGGGAAATGGACTGAATAGAGAAAAGCCTGGGATCAAACACTCGTGCTAATTATCGGAGGGCTCTGTGAACACCTAGAAATACAATTGGCAGCTCTCGTAGCATGAACTCACCATCAAGCAGGTTGTTTCAGGATGCTAACTGAGGGATGAAAACATTCTCTTGAGCCCTGTCCAGTGAGCTTAGCATCCCTTAGGAAATGACTTACCCTAAGGAGGACACCATTCCCAAATCCCTGTTGATTGACTCCAAATTATGAAAACACCAGGGACTTTTTTTTTTTTTTTGACATAGGGTCTCGCTCCATTTCCCAGGCTGGAGTGCAGTGGCGCAATCTTGGCTCACTACAACCTCCACCTCCTGGGTTCAAGCAGTTCTACCTCAGCCTTCTGAGTAGCTGGGATTACAGGTGCGCAGTGCCAGACCTGGCTAATTTTTGTATTTTTAGTAGGGACGGGATTTCACTGTGTTTCCCAGGCTGGTCTCGAACTCCTGGGTGCAGGCAATCCTCCCGCCTTGGCATCCCTAAGTGCTGGGATTACAGGCATAAGCCACTGTGCCTGACCCAGGGACTGTTCTTAGACCTGTTCTTTAAATCCTAAACCTGAACTCTGATTTCTCCTTCCCCTTGCTCTTTAAATTCTAGACCTGTGCTGCCCAGTGTGGCAGTCGCCAGCCGGAGCGTTACTAGACTGAAGGAGCCTTGGTGCCCCAGAAGCAGAAAGCACAGCTTTTGATACCAGGGTTCCCGTCTAAGAAGGTGGGAATATGGAGAGAAGAGCAGAGTGTCAACAGGGGATGCTTAAAAATAAGAGAGATGTTTTGATATCATAGCCTTATGTTCTTTTTTTCTTTTATTTTGTCCTGTTTCTTCCTAGCTGTCTCTGTTCTTGATTTGACATATGGATATACCTGGAATGACAACCACCTGATCAAAATATACTGGAGTACCTTTATAATACTGATTTCTGAGGAAAAGCATGTTGAGACAGTGTGACTGTCTCTCTGTCACCCAGGCTGGAGTGCAGTGGTGTGATTTCAGCTCATTGCAACCTCCACCTCCCAGATTCAAGTGATTCTATTGCTCCAGCCTCCTGAGTAGCTGGGATTACAGGCATGCGCCACCGTGCCTGGCTACTTTTTGTATTTTTAGTCGAGATGGGAGTTTCACTATGTTGGCCAGGCTGGTCTTGAACTCTTGACCTCAAGTGATCACCTGCCTCAGCCTCTCAAAGTGCTGGGATTATAGGTGTGAGCCACCGCGTCTGGCCAAAGATAGTTTTATTATTATTTCAAAACCTAATTCAACTTGCTTCCTTCACAGCATTTCTTGGATAAATCCCACAGGAGCAGAATTGCCTTCTCCCTCTATATGCAGAACCTTACTTTGCTGAGGCCAGAGCAGGAGTGTGGGGTGTATATGGGTGCTCTGTGACAGCACTGTCCCATAGAACTCCCGGTGAAGATGGGCACGCCTTATTATCTGTGCCATCCAGGACCACTAGCCACATGTGGTTATTAAATCCTTAAAATGTGACTGGTGTCACCAAGGAACTGGATTTTAAATGTTATCTAATTTAATTAACCCAAATTTAAATACCCACAGGAGGCTAGCGGCTACCTTATTGGACAGCAGTGATTCCGTAAGATCATTTGAGTAGAGGGAATAGCCACAAGCTAAGAACCTGATGGGAGGCTCCCTGAAGGACATGTTGTAGTGACTTTGGCTGGGACATGACCTCAGGAGCCCATAGTCATGGTGGGCTGGGGGAGGAGCTACGAAGAAACTGAGACTTTCAGGAAAACTTCAGAGTAGAAATAGAGGGCAGTGATTCATTTATATCATGGAGCTGCCCAGGGAGTCAACTTGGAAAGAGATGTCAAATACGAGAGACCAAGGATGGTGTAGAGGAGCAGTGACAGGAGCAGGAGTCCCAGCCGGCTTCTGCAGGGGAGTCCAGGCTGACCCTGGCTGGGTGACTGGGAGAGAGCAGTTTCATCCCTGAGGACTTAGGCCTTTGCTTCCCCAGGACTATGGGCTCTGGACAAAGTGATCAGCCCAGAATGGAGGTGGAGGGGAGACATAAGCGTTGGGCAGAGGGAGTTAGGAAGAACTGAAGGACTCTTAGAAACTGGATCTTAATGAGCAGCCAGAGTAGTGGCAGGCATGGGAAATGAGTGGCCAGAGAGATTAATCAATTCTTCTGCCTAGTGAAGTTAACGGTGATGCTTTTCCTGTAATTCAGATAATCTGTATGTGGCCTGTTTCCTGGGATTCTTCTCACGCTGAAGTGAATCAGGCCACCTTGAACAGCTGACTGAGCGTGGCAAATTTTAATTAACCCACAGAGTGGTGCAGTGCAGGCTATGGGTGGAGAAGCCAGGGGAAGCAGACATCCTGGGCATTTGGAGGATGGATCCCCGAATTGTAGGCAGGGGTGACAGGAAGAAGAAGGCAGGAGCTGGGAGAGCAGGCCTGGAGCCTCTGTTTGGAAGGGCCAGTGGGGCAGGCAAGCTGGCCTGACCCCTTTCTTCGAGTCCTCCATTTCTACCTCTGTGGCTTTGCACAGATACGTCTGGCTTTACAGATAGAGGTGTTCTTGGAAAAGGAAGTCAAATGAAACAAGAAAATCTACGTTCAGCTCACATGCATTTAGGGTTCAGCTCGCTATATACAGGAACCCTGTGGAGAATCCTTTTGTTATTGCCAATAATTGCCATCTAATTCATTGGTTCTTTGGTGGCTCAGTTGTACTGTGGTTCTATCTTAACTTCCTCTCTCTGTAGCATCTGTAAATGCTCTTAGGTGTTTTTAAAAGTGTCTATCACTAATCCAGCAGGTAATGAAATCCTTATGAGCAAAAACCATAGTATTGTTTGTGTTTTGGGAGGATTCTGTTTCTCCATGCAATCTTTGAATGTGAAGATGCTTAATAAGTATGGATGGACAGAAGTGACTTAATTTTTACCAAACTCCCCCAGAGTTTCGTGAATGCGTCATTTGTTTTGTCTCCCTAAATATTATTAACAAATAACCCAAGCCATCATGGATCCGTTGCTCCCTGGGTGCCTTGTCCTGTGCTAAACATAGTGTGTGATTTATGTCATGTAAACCTCCAGCAACTTTAGAGATGGGACTGAACTTTATAGATGCGACTTCTGAGGCTCAGAGAGGTTAAGTCATGTCTTCGGGTCATGGTTGCAAATTAAAGTGTTGAAAACAAGACCATGCACGTGGTGAGCCTTTTCTCCCCTGCAGTATTTTTTCCTAAACGTGTTAGAGACAACAAAGGGTAGAGGGCATGTCAAAGGTATCTAAGACAAAGTTTCTTTTCTTTTTTATTAAGACGGAGTTTCGCTGTTGTTGCCCAGGCTGGAGTGCAATGGTGCGGTCTCGGCTCAGTGCCACTTCCGATTCTCCTGCCTCAGCCTCCTGAGTAGCTGGGATTACAGGTGCCCACCACTATGCCTGGCTAATTTTTGGTATTTTCAGTAGAGAAGAGGTTTCCCACATTAGCCAGACTCGTCTTGAACTCCTGACCTCAGATGATCTGCCTGCCTCAGCCCCACAAAGTGCTGGGATTACAGGCGTGAGCCACCACGCCCAGCCCAGACTTCTCGATTGAATCAATTTTGTCTTGGCTTCAACTGTGAAACTTGGATGATGTCATCCAGAGTTGGGCACTGCGCATTTCTAGACCCTGGGTCTTCCACCGAACACTGCTGTACCACACATTTCTATGGCAGAGGTTTCCATGCCAGGGCCGTGCAGCACTGTTGTGACATAGACAGTCTGGAAGTTACAGAACAACCACCCTCCCACATATTTACAAAAAAGTGTAACATTTCACTAGGATCATGCCTGAAAGCACTCTATAGCTGAAAAGTGCTATACAAAGCCAGAGGGTTATTTATCATAATTTTAGCTGACAGCAGGACTGCTGACATCTCTTTCTCACTCAAGGGAAGTGCCCACGAGGCAAGCTACAGAGCATCCCCCAGCCTGGTGACTGGAGATAAAAGAGGTAACCTTTAGTGTTCCATCTGTGAAGAACACTCTGCATCTGTGAGGCTCTGGGAAATGCTGACAACCATCCATTTCCACAGGGTGGTCCCAGCTGGGGAGATTATATGCAGGGACCCCTCAGAAAGCAAGATGGCATGTAGTGGGCATGTAATAAGCTACTCACTGCATGGCTCAACACGGCTCAGGCGACAACTCAGGCAAGAAGATTCTGCAAAAGAGAGATGGATGTCAGCGGGATAGGCGGGGAAGTGGACTTGTGGTTGACCTTGAAGTCTGGGCATTCCAGGTGGGAGGAACAGCATGAGCCCTGAGGAAGCCAGGTTCCCCCAGGAACCATTCTACTAGAATAGTTTTCATTTCTCATGCAGAGGTCTGGGTCTTCAAATAAATTATTCTGAAAAATCGGACTTAGAGACTTATCACGGGATAATAATGAAGGTCATAGCCTCTGGGATCCTGAAAATTCTTCGGCACATTTATCAAGTTTCACAGTCCTGGATTTCTGGGTAGGAAGAATAAAAACCAGATTTGACAGTGTCTTCGTCCAACAGAAGGGACCTGACATTAAGCTATGCCCTATTCAAATACTTTCCACTGCAGAAAGGGTGCTGTCCAATTGCCAGTCTGGGAAATTTCTTCCTGGGTTTGTTTGGTTTTGGGATTAAATCACATGGAACACTTTTCTTCAGGTCCTGTCATCATATACTTGAGACACTGCTATTTCTTCCCTTTCATTTTTAAATTGTGAACCTTTTCTTCTGCTTTTATTTCAACCCAGAAATGTACACTTCTTGTTTACTGTTCTTATGACAGCGGTTTCTTTACAGCAATAGGTGGCAGGTAACAAGACTAGAGAGTTCAAGTGTGCAGGACCTCACTGATTTCCATTCTAATTTTCCTAAGCAGCTTTGCTTAGGGAGGCAATATACATTGGTATATATATTTGGCAATAGAATACACATTGGTATCTTCTTTTTCCTTTTTTTATTAGTTCTTAAAGGCATTTTTTAATTTGTATTTGAGGATACTTTTTTTTTTATTATACTTTAGTTTCTGGCGTACATGTGCAGCTCGTGCAGGTTTGTTACATAGGTATACACGTGCCATGGTGGTTTGCTGCATCCATCCCCGTCATCTACATTAGGTATTTCTCTTAATGTTATCCCTCCCCAATCCCTCCAGCCCCTGCTATCCCTCCCCTACCCCCCCACCCCCTGACAGGCCCTGGTGTGTGATGTTCCTCTCCCTGTCTCCA
Organism: Ateles fusciceps; assembly: GCA_036589455.1. NCBI lineage: Eukaryota > Metazoa > Chordata > Mammalia > Primates > Atelidae > Ateles > Ateles fusciceps. Next base: position 7,358,490 of record JAZHEH010002229.1, read on the forward strand.
TGTGTTCTTATTGTTCAACACCCGCCTATGAATGAGAACATGCGGTGTTTGGTTTTCTGTTCTTGTGTCAGTTTGCTGAGAATGATGGTTTCCGGCTTCATCCATGTCCCTGCAAAGGACATGAACGCATCCTTTTTATGGCTGCATAGTATTCCATAGTGAATATGTGCCACATTTTCTTTAGTCCATCATTGATGGGCATTTGGGGTTGGTTCCAAGTCTTCGCTATTATAAACAGTGCCGCAATGAACATACATGTGCGTGTGTCTTTATAACAGAATGTTTTATAATCCTTTGGGTATATACCCAGAAATGGGATTGCTGGGTCAAATGGTATTTCTATTTCTAGATCCTTGAGGATTGCCACACTGTCTTCCACAATGGTTGAACTAATTTACACTCCCACCAACAGGGTGAAAACTTTCCTATTTCTCCACATGGTATCTTATTTTCTAACCTCAATCATGGTGTCTGGAATTATTGTTGACTTTAGACTAAGCCATTCACTATTTTTAACCTTCAGTAAAAAAAAATTGAAGATACTTAACTATAAAATAAAGGCTACTCAAATTTTACCACTTGGACAAAAGATGAAAGTTCCAGAAGAGTACAAACTGAGATGCCTTGGCATGTTTTGAACCTGTTTTCTACGACATAGTCACTAGAGAGGGCCATCTCATGCCCCCTATAAATCTGTGAGGGTGTGTCCCAGGAAAGCCTGCCTCCTAAATTGTATTGAATTAGACGTCCTGCACCTTGAAGGAATTGGCATTGATGGTCTGTCCTGCAGGTCTTCTGTTGGAGTAAATTCCCGAGTGAAAGCTGTGCAGTCGCCCATGTGATTTTAGTCTGTTTCAGTCTCGTCTGTTTGTTCAAAACCTTACTAAAGTTGGGATTGACTAATGGCCTCCGTAAAATTGGATTGATTTTAGCTTGAATATGTATTTTCTTTTCTTTTTCAACTTCTGGATGGCATATATTCCAACAAATATGATTCATGTATTTCAGTGCAATAAAGAATCCAAACTGTGTCCCTTAGGTAGGGAAATAAATAGAGATTGGAATTCTTTAGAGCTTCCAGACCGACCTTTTCCATCAGCCACTAAACTGTCTGAAAAAAGGTACTAGATTTAAGACCTTGAGTTAAAAGGGGGAAGAAATGGAGCTGTTTGAGTTAAAAGATCCAGGAGACTCTCTCCTGTTTGGTTGTTCATTCTTGTGTATTAATTTTTAATAAGGAAGTGAACCCCAGATGACAGAACTGATTTTCTTTTATTGGGTGACTGTTGAAATCTTTTCCATTGCTTAAATCAGGTTAAATAAGAGAGAATGCTGCTCTGTAAGTCTGGCCTCTGGGTCTCTGGTATATTTACAAAGATTTCAACTTATACCTATTTCTGTTTCTCAGGCCTCCTCATGACACCACCTTTTAGTAGAGGAGACCCAAACGGATGAGATGAAAGCAAAACATTTTGTGCAATGCAATCAAAGCAACTTTTAATTTTTTTTTTTTTTTTTGGCCGGGAGGAGATGGGTTTAAGTAAAAGACTCCATTTCACCCTTTCTGGGAATTTATTTTTTTAAGCAAGTATGATAATATTCCATGTACCTCCTCTACCAGTGATATTGACTATTGCTGGTCAGTGTCAACCCCAGGGTTGGAGTGGACTGGAGACCTGGGGAGGGAGAAACCAAGCCTCATGTACTGTGATCTCTTGACAAGTGAGTGTGTGACATTTGTGCTGCAGGAGTTTCATTGGTGAGATTTGTATTTTAGATAAATATATTAGGTGACAGTTGGAATTTCAAATGGAATTTTCTTTACCATTTTTCTTTATTAAAATGTATCCATTAAAATTTTTATGCATGCAGTCAAATACCAAGATTGACTGATGATGTTTTATTCCCTATTTATTTCCCATAGGAATGGTAAAAATTCCATTATTCATCTATGAAAATGGCATTTTGGACCTTGAAAATGAAGAAAATTTGGAAAGTCACTTGTACCATAAAATTTCTGAACACAGAAACAGGGCCAGTGATTCAGTCTATATGGATCGATTGGTTAATTGATTTTAACAACTTCTCCAGCTTTATTGAAGTTTAATTGACAACTAAAAATTGCACATACTCAAAATGTACATAGGATGTTTCGATTTCATTGTAGAATGATTACCACAATCAAGTCAATGAATATATCCATCACCTCACATAGTTGCCATTGTGTGTGTGCGTCTGTGTGTGTGTGTGTGTGTGTGTGTGTGGTGAGACATTGAAGATGTACTGTCATAGCAAATTCCAAGTGTACAATCCAGTATTATTAACATGTCCATTATTCACAACAGGAAAGGTGAGGAAACAATCTAAGTGCCTAAGACTGGGTGAATGTATAAAGAAAACGTGGTATATGTATGCAGTGGAATAATATTCAGCCTTAAAAAGAAGGAGATCTGGCCTGGCATGATGGCTCATGTCTGTAATCCAAGCACTTTGGGAAGCCAAGGTGGGCAGATCATGAGGTCAGAAGTTCAAGACCAGCCTGGCCAATATGGTGAAACCTTGTCTCTACTAAAAATACAGAAATTAGCCGGGCATGGTGGCATGCACCTGTAATCCCAGCTACTCAGGAGGCTGAGGCAGAAAAATTGCTTGAACCTAGGAGGCGGAGGTTTGCAGTGAGCCGAGATTGCGTCACTGCACTCCAGCCTGCAGAGTGAGACTCTATCTCAAAAGGAAAGAAAAAGTAGGAAATCCTGTCATTTGTGACAATGTGGGTGAACATGGTGGACATGATGCTAAGTGAAGTGAGTCAGACACAGAAAGACAAATACTGCATGATCTCACTTACATGTGGAATCTAAAAATGTCAGACTCATAGAAGCAGAGCACGGTGTTTTCCAGGAACTTGGTGGGAGGGGAAATGGAGCGGTGTTGGTCACAAGGATACAAAGTTTCAGTTGTGCAGGATGAATAAATTCTGGAGATCTAATGATTCCATCTTGACTGAAAGAGAAGTCCCTGTGATGAAGAGCAGACTCTAAAATATTCAGCTAGGACCTGAGACAGTCTCTCCCCCTGGCACGCCTCAGCTATCTTTGCCTCTGAATGACGTATCACATTCACAAGTACAATGAAAAGGGTTCAGACAACCACTGTGCTTCTCACCTGCAGGGACAACAAGCCACCTTACCTCCCGATAAATGAATGAGCTTTAAAAAAAATCATATTTCAACAATAAGGTAGTGTGAACAGAAAAAAAAAAACCCAGGAAATTCAATAGCACCATAAATATAATATTTAAGTTAATTCAGCCCAGTTGGTCAGCAGAAGTTGATGTTATTGCTGTGATCCAGGACCACAGATGGCAAGCCAGCCTCGATGGCTTTTTAAAACAATATTTGAGACAGGGTCTTGTTCTGTGACGCAGGCTGGAGTGCAACGGTACGATTGTGGCTCTCTGCAGCCTCAGCCTCCCAGGCTCAAGCAATCCTCTCACCTCAGCCTCCCAAGTAGCTGGGACCATAAGTGCATGCCACCATGCCTGGCTAATTTTTAAACTTTTTGTGGAGATGAGGCTGGTCTTGAACTCCTATGCCCAAGCGATCCTCCCACCTTGGCCTCCCAAAGCACTGGGACTACGGACGTGAGCCACTGTGCCTGGCCTTTCAATGGCCTCTTCAACAGCTCTTTGCCATTGGTTGCAAGATGAATCCAAGGAGAGGGCATAATGTACAAGGACAAATGACAAAAATCCTACACTGTACTAGTAGACTGTTCAGTGCCACATGCCTCATGGCAGATCAATAGAATCTTCCTTTGCTATGAAAAACTGCATTTTGAAAAAAAAGTTTTGGTGTTGATTTGGGGCAGTGGGAAAGGAAGAGGTGAGTATTGAGTGCCAGGCACTATTCAAGTATTTACTCATTTAATCTTTCCCCAAATATTATGAGGTAGGTGCTGTTTTTTCCCTCCAATTTACCAATGTGGAAACTGAGGCAGAGAGGAGTTTTGTAACTTTCCCCAGGTTAAGCCGCAGTTAGAATCTGAACTGGGATATGAACCCAGCGGAGGGGCTCTGCAGCCGTGCCCTCCAGCCGCATAGCATCCTCGGTGCCGCCTCAGCTCCTGGGGTTAAGGTCAAGGCTCCCTCTCTACCTTCTTTCCAGGACCCTTCTGCATGCCCTTGTTAACTTAGATTAGAAATGGGTTAGTTTCTGTTTTTCTTTGGTCTCCATTGGGACGAGCTTGGAGCTTTTTAAGGAAGACTAACTGAAGAATAGCAGGGGAAAATGAGAAAAAAATAAAATGAAAAAGCAAAGAAGGAAATAGATGAGATGAAAGAGCATGCATTTCCTTCCGTCATCCACACATTATTTCATTATTTTCTGAGTCTTTCCTGCACATGTCTGGGCCTTCCAGGAGTTCCTGATCTGGGATAGATAGATTCATATTCTCTCTCTGTCTCTGTCTCTGTCTCTGTCTCTGTCTCTCTCTCTCTCTCTCTCTCTCTCTCTCTGTCTCTTTCTCTCTTTCACCCAAGCTGGAGTGCAGTGGCGCAATCTCAGCTCACTGCAACCTCCGCTTCCCGGGTTCAAGTGATTTTCCTGCCTCAGCCTCCTGAGTAGCTGGGATTACAGGTGCCCACCACCATGCGCAGCTAATTTTTGTATTTTTAGTAGAGATGGGGTTTCACCATGTTGGTCAGGCTGGTCTCCAAGTCCTGACCTCCAGTGATTCACTTGCCTTGGCCTCCCAAAGTACTGGGATCACAGGCGTGAGCCACCATGCCCGGCCCTGATCTGGGATTTTAATGGGCAGTTGCTGAGCAAATAGAAGCCAGGGCAAGAAAGGATTTATGTGCTTGGGATTCTTGGCATTTTCCAGAGTCAGCCCCCAATTCTGATCTTTTTATATGGAACACTAGGGGTCCTTCTGCAGTTATCCTGGCCCCTGGGACACTCACGTGGTATGGGGCCCTTCTGCCCTTATGTCTTTCATCCCATCTGTCCCGGCCTCAGAGTCTGTCCTTGTTCCAGTCTGGTCCTCTCTGTCCTGCTTGGTTTGTCACCATGTGATGTTGGGATGGCTCGTCTTTGCCGCCTCACTTCCTAAGCTGACAGATGCGTCTGCTAGGGGCCACCAACTCCCAAGCCGCGTGACGGTGCTTTCCTTCAAGGTCCAGAGACTTTCCTTTCAGCCTGGCCCATCTCCCCACCTCCTAATGGCTCTGCTGTCTCAGGGGCAGCTCTCCTTTTTAACTTACTGGCAAAGCTGGATGACTTTTAGGTCCCTGGCGCGGTGAATAAGCAAGATCAGAGACTTGGCTTTGGCCATTTTGTTCTCTTAGACTCATCCTTGAATGCCAACGGGGAAATTACCTGCCAGGTTTCAGTCAGTACTTTTTAGAAGTAAAAAAAAAAAAACCCTGGCAGACAAAATGTTTCTTTTTTTGTGCAGGCACAATATGTAGTCTCTCTACTGATAAGGGATCAATCTCCTTAGAGCAGTGGTAGATTTTTTTTAACATTCTTCATCTGTCTTTATTTCCATTTTTCATCCTATAAGTTAATCAGTCAATTAAATAATATTTATTGAACAGTTACTATAGGTGATCAAAAGCAAACAACACACTCTCCCGATCTTGCAAGAGCAAGAACTCCTTTCGTACATATACTTTCTCAATCTTGTTTAAAATACACATACACTTAAGAAGATAATTAATAGTACGAGGCAGAATCAATTAAGTGCCACGTGGGTGGCAGGCGGTTTTATAAACACCACACAAACCTTTATTTGTACAAAAGCAAAAGCAAGCAACATCATCGTTAGGGGAGGAGTTACGTCCCATAACCCAGGAAAGTCTTAAAAAGAAATTATACAAAGTGTACTTATCTTTTTTTATTCCTTTTTTTTTTTAGACGGAGTCTTGCTCTGTCACCTAGGCTGGAGTGCAACAGTGTGATCTCTGCTCACCTCAGCCTCCGCCTCCTGGGTTCAAGCGATTCTCCTGCCTTAGCCTCCAGAGTAGCTGGGGTTACAGGCGCACACCACCACACCCTGCTAATTTTTTGTATTTTGAGTAGAGAAGGGGTTTTACCATGTTGGTCAGGCTGGTCTTGAACTCCTGACCTCGTGATTCACCCTCCTCGGCTTCCCAAAGTGCTGAGATTACAGGCTTGAGTCACTGCGCCCAGCCAACAAAGTGTGCTTTTCATCTCTGTTTTTCACTTTTTCAGTCAATCAGGCACTTACTATTTATTAAGTATTTCTTCTCTCTAAGCAAGGTGGGGGAGGGGAGAGAAAGAGATCATTCCTATGTTTATGATTCCAATCTTGTTTAAAGTGTATTCATAAAATGTGAGTTAATAAGGTGGGCGTCAAATGAGTGCCTTGTGGGCCTCTTGATGGTGAGTGTTACAGGAGTGTAGAGGTCAAAGACATTGCTGTGGACCATGGTGGTGTGTGAAAGCTTCATGGTAGACTTTGACTTCAAGGTCAAAGACATCGCTGTGAACTTCGGTGGTATGTGAAGTCTTCATGGTAGACTGGGGCTGAGATGAGCCACTAGGAATGACCAGGATTTAGATGGGAACTTGAGGAACAGGACAGACAGGTGGGGAGAGTGTCCCAGAGCAGCGAGGGATGGAGAAGGAGTCTATCAGTCAGCGTGGAACTGAGGGTTTGTTTATCGGCGAGGTGCTGGTGAGGGTGGTGGAGAGGCATCCAGGAAGGTTGAAAATATATTTCTGTCACCACCTGCCACCCTGCATGCGTGCACACACACACATGCACAGCAGTCCTCTTGTGGAATGCCTCTTCTCGCTAAATACAGATACATCCATGAGGCTTACACTTACTGCTCATTTAGTAAAGTAGTGAAGTCACAGTGGGGAGCCTGGGCATCAGGAAATAAACACTCAGATGTTTTCTTTCTAGTTTGGATCAGCTGCCCTGAAAGAATGAGATTTTAAAATAATTTGACAGGCCGGCATTTGACGGTGTCTTGCGCCTGTAATCCCAGCACTTTGCGAGGCTGAGGCGGGTGGATCACTTGATGTCAGGAGTTCGAGACCAGCTTGGCCAACATGGTGAAACCCTGTCTCTACTAAAAATACAAAAATTAGTCGGGCATGGTGGTGAGCACCTGTAATCCCAGGTACTCGGGAGGCTGAGGCAGGAGAATTGCTTGAACCCGGGAGGTGGAGGTTGCATTGAGGCAAGATCACGCCACTGTACTCTAGCCTGGGCAACAGAGCAAGACTTTGTCTCAAATAATAATAATAATAATAACTTGATAGAGAAAACTTTTGTTTTATTATCATAAAATACACATATAAAACTGATCAAAACCATTTAAAACGATAAAGTTCAATTGTGTTAAGTATACGCACATTATTGTTAAACAGATCTCCAGAACGGTTTCATCTTACAAAACAGAAACTAAGTATCCATTAAAAAAACAACCAAGAACTTTTTTTTTTTTTTCGAGTTGGAGTCTAGCTTTGTCACCCAGGCTGCAGTGCAGTGCCGCGATCTCGGCTCACTGCAACCTCTGCCTCCCGGGTTCAAGTGATTCTCCTGCTTCAGCCTCCTGAGTAGTTGGAACTTCTGGTGCCCGCCAGCATGCCCGGCTGTTTTTTTGTATTTTTAGTAGAGACGGGGTTTCACCATGTTAGCCAGGATGGTCTCGATCTCCTGACCTCGTGATCCGCCTGCTTCGGCCTCCCAAAGTGCTGGGATTACAGGTGAGAATATTTTTACTGGAGCACAAGGGGTACTTTATGGGATGGAAGAACTGGAAGCTCAACATTGGGTATTACAGGACTGTGGAGTTGGGATTGTGGATGGATGCCTGGGGCCAGTAGGAACTCAGAGACCATCCAAAATAAGTGTATCCATTGGAAATTGTGCTTAGAGTTAGAAAGTGCTTAGTGGACATTATGATTTTAAAATTCATTTTGGATATCCAGCTTCGGAACACTGCCCTACATTTGGGAACCTCACCATTGTGTGAGTAATGGCATCTCCTACAACAGAAGCAGAAAAGGTCAGTGCCTGCTTTCTCACATCCTGCCGCCTGGGACGTGCAACTCGACTTTAGCACGACCAGTCTTCCTTCGGCCTGGGACTTTGAACCTGAAGTAAGCAACGTGAAGAACAGGGGGACAGGTGAGCGTCCACTCAGGTGTGGGTGCCGGATGATCCTAACTGCTTCTGTGTGTGTCTGGGCCGTGGGCCTTCTGGCCACCACCTTTCAGGCTACATTCTCCAGCTTCCCTGTCAGTTCTCTGAACACCTGTCAGCATTCCAACTTAGTTGATTTCTGTCATTTGTAACTGAGAACTCTGTGTCTTTTGTCTGGTTGTCCCTCTGTGGTCACCATGCCTTTTTCAGTCTGCATTATCCCAGGTTGAAGTTCCTCATGTGATTCTTAGTTTCTTGTGGCCAAAACCTGCCTTCACTGCAGATGCATCAGTACCTCGTGATTTCTCATCTGGACTAGCAAGGGGCTTTCCTCTCTCCCATCCATCTCCCACCTTTTCGTTTTGTAGGTAGAACCTGGAGGGAGCAGCAGTAATTCATCATCCCTGGAATGTGCCTGTCTGTGGCCTGGACCTGTGGGACTTGGCTGGCATTCCCTTTGCATTACATTTGGTACTTGGAAGCAAGCGGTCCTCAATAGTGACAGGGCTCCCGCTGTCCCTTTCATCAGGGCCATGCCAAGGAGGTTTCCTTTGTTCAGCACCTCCTCCTGCCTGCCCTAAGGACCAGCTTCCAAAAAAATCAGCTCTGCCCTCACCCCCTGCTGTTCCCTCCCACCTGTAAGACCAGGCCAGCGCAGCACCTTTCCCCTGTCTCCTCGTCCAGCACTGCTGCTTCCATGCTGCGCTCCAGCCTGGTGAGTTGACCAACACCATCGCTTAAATGTGCTGTGCCTTTTACAATGATGTGGCTTGGCTGGTGCTGTTCCCTCATCTTTTTTTCTTTGCCTGGCAAATTCTACTGGTTTATCAGTCACTTCTCCTTTCTCATATCCTTTGTGACTCTCTAGCTGTTATTGGGCCCTAGTCATTGCCCTCCAGAGCCTTGTGCGAACTTTCTTGGAAGTTTTACCCACGGCACTGCACTTACTTGTATGTGTACGTCTCTCCCCGCCTAGACCTCCACCTCCCTACCGGTAGGAAAGGAGTCTCCTCTTAATCTTTGTTCCGAGTTTGTAAGCACAGTGCCTGAGTGTGGGAGACCCTCTCTCTGTACATGTGTACTATCGTGCAGTGGAGATTCAAGCCAGCTTATCTGTGCCTGGTGCATAGTGGCTGTGATGGGTTCACCATGTTCCCTTCTCCCTTGAGGTGTTTTCAAGTGATCTGATGGCTAATGCTGGGAATTTCAGGCATTCTGGCAGACTCTCAGGAGAGAAATTTCAGTGCAGAAGGGACTCTAGAACATCATGAATAAGGGGTGCTGCTCACATCTTGTGACAGGAGTCTCAGTTCTGGCAAACATGGTTGGTTAAGCCCTGGGCTAGCCCAGCTGCTTTCTTCACCTTGTGTTTGGGGAGGGCTGAAATGTTTATTGAGCACCAACTGTATTCCATGCACTATTCTAGGTGCCTGAAATATACTGTTGAACAAATACTCAGCCTTCATGGGGCTTAGAGTCTGGTGGAAGACCAGACTTTTCAACAGGGAAGACCTGTTAGAAAACAAATGTATTAAGTGCATTGCATTGCATGCTAGAAGATCGTAAGTACTCCGGGGGAAATTGAGAGTAGATAAGGGGGTGAATGAGGGGGATGAGTGGTGATTTTAAGTGTAGTTATCAGGCTGGGCACTGTGGCTCACACCTGTAATCCCAGCTCTTTGGAAGGCCGAGATGGGCAGGTCACTTGACGTCAGGAGTTTGAGAACAGCCTGGTCAACATGGTGAAACCCTGCCTCTACTAAAAATACAAAAATTAGCCAGGCACGGTGGCTCATGCCTGTAATCCCAGCACTTTGGGAGGTCAAGACGGATGGATCCCTTGAGGTCAGGAGATCGAAACCAGCCTGGCCAATGTGACGAAATTCTGTCTCTACTCAAAATACAAAAATTAGCCAGGTGTAATGGTGTGCGCCTGCAATCCCAGCTACTAGAGAAAGTAGTTGAGGCACAAGAATCGCTTGAACCCGGGAGGCAGGAGGTTGCAGTGAGCTAACATTGTGCCACCGCACTGCAGCCTGGGTGACAGAGTGAGACTCTGTCTCAAAAAAAAAAAAAAAAAAAAAAATCCAAATGAAAAATGTAGCTATCAGAGTGGGTCGTTTTTAGATAGTAGCAGTTGAGCGGTTTGAAGATAGAAAGGGAGTTAGTACATGGGCTTCCAGGCAGAGGGAATGGCCAGTGCCAGCACCGTGGTGGGAGTGTGCCTAGAGAGGTCAAGGAACAGAGGAGTGGTGGAGGGGGAGGCCAGAGGGGCTGAGCAGTGGAAGGGAGGCCAGAGGGGTTGGGGGCGTGGGCTGGGGCAGGTGGAGCAGGTCTTGAGGGCTGTCAAAAGGACTGGGCTCTTGCTGTTAATGTTAGCCATCAGGGAGGCATTGCAGGGCTTCGAGCTGAGGGCTAGCGCGTTCTGATTTTCATTCTGAAAGGACTTGTCTGGCCACTGTGTTGAGGATAGATGGTGCCAGGTAAGCAGGGGTGGGCAGGGAGACCAGCGCCCCTGCACCAGCTCCTGCTGGGCTGCAGACAGGATCTGATGTGACTGGCAGCACGCTGGCAGCAGGGGAAAGTGGCACTGAGCAGCAGGACCCTGGATATTTTCTTGGACGTAGAGTCAGGAGGATTTTCTCATGGTTCTGATGAGGCTTGAGAGAGAAAGAGGAGTCCAGATCATCCCAAGGTTTCTGGCAGATGGATGACGTTTCACCGACTAAGATGGAGCAGGGCTGGGAGGAGTGAGGATCAAGAGTTTGGTTCTGGAAATGTGGGGGTTTTCGCTATCTGTCATGGAGCTGCTGGCGGTGGTTAGTATGGGCTTCTAGAGAGAGGGCTGAAACTGTCCTTGAAAAAATGGATTTCTCAGTGTGGGGTATACAGTGTCCCTTTTTCAGACATGATGTCTTGGTCCATTTGGGCTGCTATAACAAAATGCCATGGACTGGGAGGCTTATAAACAACAGAAACGATTTCTCACAGTTCTGGAAGCTGGAGATCCAAGGTCAGAGTGCTAGCAATTTGGTGTCTGGTAGAGGCTCGCGTCCTGGTTCATAGGCGGCTGTCTTCTTGCTGTGTTGTCACATGTAGAAGAGACAAAGGAGCTCTCTGAAGTCTCTTTTTTAAGGGTAGTAATCACCTCCCAAAGGCCCTATCTCCGAAAGCCATTACATTTGGGGTTAAGATTTTTTTTTTTGAGATGGTGTCTCGCTCTGTCTCCCAGGCTGGAGTGCAGTGATGCAATCTCAGCTCACTGCAACCTCTGCCTCCTGAGTTCAAGCGATTCTCCCAAGTGGCTGAGATTATAGGCATCTGCCACCAGGCCTGGCTAATTTTCTGTATTTTTAGTAGAAATGGGGTTTCACCATGTTGGCCAGGCTTGTCTGGAACTCCTGACCTCAGGTGATCCACCCACCCCGGCCTCCTAAAGTGCTGGGATTACAGGTGTGAGCCATTGCGCTCGGCTGGGGTTAATATTTTAACATACGATTTTTGGGGGACTGAGGGACACAAACGTCTAGTCTATAACACATAGGGAGGTTAATTTGGTTTAAGAAATTTAAGGCCATGAGGGGGAAATAAAACGGAGGACTAAAGAAGGATGAACCAATACAAGTCTTACGAGCATTATTGTATTTACTAAAATAAAATAGACCAGCACATTAAACAATGACATCAAAATATCCATGACAACATATACTTTATATATCTTCACTCAGAAGTTACAGATGCTGTACTAGGAGCCCCACATATGAATTCTTGCCTAATAGAAAACGCTGTAGGTTCTCACTTCTCTGCAGCTTTAGTTTTACCGAGTTGCTTTTGAATTTACCTTGCTCTATTATAGGCAATAGATGTGAAGCGCTTCCAAGTCCTGGCTTAGAGTTGGTAACTTCCATCTTCCATGGAAGGTGCCTCCGAGTCCACTCAGGATCTGGTGTGGTCGCAAGCGTGCGGGAAACATCTGGACACTTGAGGTAGAAGACGCTCTGGGGTAGTCCCTTCCAGAGCCGCAGTGTCCTGCCGCCTTAGCTCTTCCCAGAAGCATGGCATGCGTGTGGCGTTCACCTCGCCTGCGCAGCCTGGGATCCTCCCTCCTTCCCTGGGGTTCCCCTGGGCTTCACATGCCCTCATCTTCCTTTATTTTTCTTGAGGCATTGTTGAAAAACCTCTGCTCCTTTGTGGGACTGTTTTACCTCCTGGTAAAAAGCTTCCAGTCCTGATCTCACGGTGGTTTCTCTCATTTCCCCTCATGGTTCTGATGAGGCTTGAGAGAGAAAAGAGGAGCTCGGATCCTTGGGGAGTCATTAGGGCTAACCTTCATAATGGTGCTGGAAACCTCTGTGGAAGCTGGTTCACGGATGCCTCAACTTTGCATAACAGGGAACACGACCCTAGAATATTCTTTAGGACAGCATTTCCCATATTTTCCAGGGAATTAGAATCTCCTGGGCTCCTGATTTAGACTTAGTGACCCAGAACCTCAGGGGAGGGGCCTGGGGCTCTGGGTTGTGAGGCTACTCCTGTTGGAGGGATCCGAGGGGCCCAGTATATGGTACTCGCCTTCCCTGCTCACTTCTGAATGAACTGAGAGAAAAACAATGACAAGGACAAGTGAGAGGTCAAAATGTCCTCACAGAGGCTTGGCTGGAGGATGTTGTGTTAAGTCAGTGAGCCCGGTATGCCTGCTAATTGAATTCCTGGAGTGAGACTGACTACCGCAGAGGCCTCTCTGGGAGCAGGGCCTCCGGAGCAGCAACAGAACCTTGCAGCCTGCAGCAGCTCACGACCAAAACAGAGAAGAGGGCTGAGCTGCGCTGAGCAGGGCTCTGGGATTCTCTCAGATCTCTCGGTCCAAGTTGATTGTCCTGAGGCGCACAGGGCGGAGAGAGGGCTGAGAGAGGCCGGGAGTGTGGCGGGGGAGGCGAGGGTGTGTCTGCGGGATGGAGGAGAGTCCCGCCTCCTGGCCATCAGGAATGGGAAGAAGCATCTCCTTTACACACCCCAGGGGATTTGCATGATCAGGGAAGTCTGGGAATTGGGCCTTAGGAAGCCTGCAATGTTGTCTCTTGTCCGTGCTTTCCACCGGTGTTCCAGTTTTGCCCTTTTAGTATTTCTGAGTGAGCTCAGCTTCTGTGTTTTGGGGTCCTGGCTCCTAAGAGCAGCTGGGCGTGTGATTAGACAAGGATCCACTTCACTAGTGTATTTCCATTGTGAGCGCACTCGAATATCACACTTTACATGAACGTGAGCAAATGGATTTAATTCTGAAGTCAGGGCTTGTGATTCTTGCCTTTGTGTCTGTGTATATATGTGTGTTCAACAGAATAACCAGTGTGAAAGCTAACCTAACATAACCGGAATAACCAGGGTAAACCAACCATTTGTGTATATACACAAATATATATAAATGTGTGTGTATTTTATATATACATATACGTATATGTATGTGTGTATATATAACACATATATGTATATATAAAATATACATCTTTTATAATGTATATATGTATATATAAAATATGCATTATAAAATACATATACATATTTTATATATACATATACATATATGTATATATATTTTACATATATAAACACATATACGTGTATATATATAAATGTATATATGTAAAAAATATATACATATACGTATATGTATATATATGTAAAATATATGTATGTAACTTTTATTTTGAGGTAACTACAGCTTCATAGGTTGCAAAGGAAAATGGATAGGGAAGCCCCATGAGCCCTTCCAGTTTATGTTTTTTGAAATTGAGAAATATAATCTTAGACGATGGTAAGGCTCTTTTTTTTTTAAGTTGGCAAAGAATGTGAAGTTAAATTCAGGCATGGAGAGAAAATTGCTTTGAAAAGGAAGGTTTTTTTGCATTGATTTTTGTGTGTGATATTAGGTGTCTATTGTGGAAAATCTGAGAGCAATTTCTGATGATCTGTGCTTTCTGTCCCTAAAACCACCAACACCCAGAGGCTATTGACTCTTCCGAAGGGCCTGTGTGATGGGCCTGGGCAGGCGGAGGCCCCTGCAGCCTGCGGGTGGTGGATGGGCAGCAAATCCTCTCTGCAGTGTCCCGCAGCAGGAGTGCAATGTGATTGACTTCAGAAATTTCGAAAATATTTGCTGGGGTGGGTAGTAGGAAACAGAAGTTTAGATGATTGCCAGCCTGACTACTGATATTTTCCCCGGAAGATTACCTCTGTGAGGGCCTTTTTGCTTTAAATGTCACCTTCATGGTGTTCAGCAGTGTTCATGAAGCGTGTGACCTGGCTTTGGGCACCCAGGAAACTGCCCACAGTAATAGGTGCCACAGCGTGGTCACAAGACAGACACAGGGCCAGTAAGGTGCGGTCAGTTGCACCCGCTGTGCTAAGCTGTGAAATTCTAATCCCCCGGCCCCGCTTTCTAACAGTGGAAATGCTGGATTGTGCTATATCCCTGGATTAATTTTCCCTGTGGAATGATAAGACCGTAGAAGTCAGTTTTCTGTATTGCTGACTTTTACTCAATTTTTAGTCCAGTTGGTTCTCAAACTTGAGCGTTGTCAGAATCCCCTGGAGAGCTTGTTAAAATGCAGATTGCTGGGCCCTGGCCCCAGAGTTTCTCATAAGGTGGGTCTGAGGTGGGGCCTGAAAATGGGCATTTCTAACAAGTTCCCAGGGGGATGCTAATGCCTCTGGTCTGGGGTTTGCACTTTGAGAACTCTTGCTCTAGGCTGAGCTGGCAAATTTGTCTCAGGTAGGGGCACACCGCTGTCTTCCAGGCAGGTGCTGTTCCTCTCCTCTGTCCTCACAGCTTCATTTTTCCCTCCGGTACCAATGCTCCGAAACCTCCCGGTGTGGACCGAAACATTCTCTTTGATTAATTCAAACTAAATATTCTATTTGGCATCAACTCACATTTGCAGATTTCTGATGTCCCAGCCACTTTGCTGCAAGGTGCTTGCATTTGTTATTTCATCTCTACCACAACCCTGTGAGGTCAATTTTGAAGTCCCCCTTTAATGAGACTCAAGAATTCGATGACATTGTCCAGGTCCAACACGATGCCAGGTCTCAAGCTTGGAGCCTCTGGTGCTGGGCCACTGTAATTCCCTCTCTCTAGCTTCAACATCCTTCTCAAGAGCAATTGGGTTCTTTGTGAGGATGCTTGGAGGTTGGACTAAGTAAATGAATATCTGTTTGGTAAAACTGCTGACACTGCTGTGTCAGGCCACTCTGAGGGAGAGAAAGAGTTTTGGTTTGGAGGACGTTCAAGCGCTGTGCTTGTTGGGACATTGTAGGACTGCCTCTTCCAACGACTACATTTTGTTCTTCTTTCCCTCAAAAGTAAAAGAAGTTGGAGAAGGGGGAAATGATTATGATTCCTTCCCTTCTCCTCCCTGCCAATTTCTTACAATACCCTTATTGGGAGGCCCAGGCAGGTGGATCTGAGGTCAGGAGTTCAAGACCAGACTGGCCAACATGGCGAAAGCCTGTCTCTACTAAAAATACAAAAATTAGCCGGGTGTGGTGGCAGGCGCCTGTTGTCCCAGCTGCTCGAGAGACTGGGGCAGGAGAATGGCTAGAACCTGGGAGGTAGAGCTTGCAGTGAGTGAGCTGAGATCCCGCCACTGCACTCCAACCTGGGCAACAGAGTGAGACTCTGTCTCTTAAAAAAAAAAAAAAGAATAATGCACATTTGAAGTTCTGAATGTGAAGCAAATAGAAATGGCCAAGAAAACATCCAGTGGAAGTCTCTGCCATCCTTGGGGGTTCCCTTTAGCTTTTGCTCATTTTCGCCCAGCCTGCGAGGGTCACAGAAAGCTCTGGGATTTGGAGGTCAGACAAGCCTGCCTGGCTCCTGCCCTGATGCTGCTCCTTGAGTGTTCTAGCGCAGGGAGACCCTCTGGCAGGTTGGAGGATTGCACCTCTCTGAGCTAGAGAACTGGCAGAAGGGCACAATGTGATTTACTCCATGGTAAGCCCTTCCAAAGCAAGTACCTTGTCTGTTTGGCACCCCAGTGGCAGCCCGTGCCCCACCCAGCAGCTGTCATTGGTTGGGGTTGGGGGGTGGGTTAGGATTAAATGAGATAATATGCAAATAGAGGGGAGTAGGTAAGGGCCCCCTCCATCACTGGATGTTTTTGCTGCTTCCCCCTCCACCCGCCCCTGCCGCCTCTCTCTCTCTTTTTTTTTTTTTGAGGTGGAGTTTCCCTTTTGTTGTCCAGGCTGGAGGGCAATGGCGCGATCTCGGGTCGCTGTAACCTCCACCTCCCGGCTTCAAAGGATTCTCCTGCCTAGGCCTCCCAAGTAGCTGGGATTACAGGCATGCACTACAATATCCAGCTAATTTTTTTGTATTTTTAGTAGAGATGGGGTTTCACCATGTTGGTTAGGCTGGTCTTGAACTCCTGACGTGAGCAATCCGCCTGCTGCAGCCTCCCAAAGTGCTGGGATTATGGTTGTGAGCCACCATACCTGACCTGCTCCCTGTCTCTTTTATCTCTCTGCTCTTTAGTTATGTTCATTTTTATTTTGTTTACCTTTTCTGTTAAAGAAATTTTTGTCCAGGCTACACTTTAGACAGGGAGGAGAACTCCCACCTGCCTCTTCTTTTGAAGCCACATTAGCAACAAAAAAGCTAATGGCGCTCTCCTTCCAGGCAGATTTCTCGGATTAAATCACTTAATGCTTTCTTCCTCTGATCCAGGCCCACCTTTCCAGCCCACATCTAGTAATAATTACAGTTTTATGTTTTAGGGCTCCACTTTTGTTTGATTTATCTCCCTACGAGGATGTAAGCCTCTTAGGAATGGGGATCATAATTCTTCCTGACTTTTAAAATAACTGAGTTCCTGGCTCCTGTTTAGTTTATGCTCCATTGTGTAATTTGCTGTCATTCTTGTATTTAGCTGGTTTATCCTTAATCCTGTATCTCAGTTGTTTGCTTTTTACCCCTAAGCGCCCTACCTTGAGGAGACTTGGCATCATATATATTCATTAAATAAACTTCAGGGAACCTCAGCGGGGGCACCGGTCACATGTCCCGGTAGTGTGCATCGTCTCCTTTCTGCATCCAAGACATGATCCTCAGTAGGAATTGAGAACAAACCCCAGCTCTTTAGCCACAAATGGTTTCTGAGGTTCGATTTTCAGAAAGTCAGAAAGGGGGCTTTTCTCCCTCCATCTTGCCATAGGATATTGTTGGCCTTTCTTTTTATTTATTTATTTTAGTTTTAGTTTTTGAGATGGAGTCTAGCTGTGTCATCCAGACTGGAGAGCAGTGGCATAATCTCGGCTCACTGTAACCTGTACCTCCTGGGTTCAAATGATTCTCCTGCCACAGCCCCCGAGTATCTGGGATTACAGGTGTGCACCACCACACCTGGCTAATTCTTTGTATTTTTAGTAGAGACAAGGTTTCGTCATGTTGACCAGGCTGGTCTCGAACTCCTGATCTCAGGTGATTTGCCTGCCTCAGACTCCCAAATTGTTGAGATTACAGTCGTGAGCTACTGCGCCCAGCCAGCCTCTCTTTTAGAAGACCCTGTCCCATTGTCCTTTAAGGAAGTATCCCTTCCCCAGAGGTCAAAATCATGTCATACTAATTTTTGCAATCCACAACTCCTTGCACCATCCCTGGCCCAGGGAGTGGGCACATTGTCAATGTGTGTGGAATAGGTTGCCATGAAACAGTGTAAAAAATCCACGTAGTACACTCGTGAGAAAAGAGAAAAGAACCAGAATTTTATAAGCAAAGGGATAGAAAGAGCTACAAGGTGGAATTTAGTAGGCTCACACCTATTGGGTGTCAGAGAGAGAAATTTAAATCATATTTATTTAAACCTCTGTAAGTGCAGTATTTTTAAAGATCACACAAGACTAAAACTATAGCATTGAACTTTTCTTTAAGTGTTGAAGTGAAGGAAACGAAGAACTCAGCACAGGCCCTACGTAGACTCTGGCAGAACAGGTGGTCTTGGCATGACATTGCGCCAGCATGCACACAGCTTGCCTCTTACTCTCTCAGCTCTTTGTGCTACTATTACATGGTCACCTGGGCATTTCTTTAGAAAGGGGGCAGAGACTTTTATTTCATGAAAATACAGATGTCTCAGGGGAAAAATAATAATCCAACTGGTATAAGTTTATATCAAATCATATAGAGGTGTTTTTTTCTGGTTAGTCATTTTCATGGGGGTGAGAGAGTTGAGAAAAGTCAAAGAACCAGGGATTCCCAAGGACACACTTGGCCTGGTCAGTATTACTAGGATCGCCCAGATGCTGCCAAATCAAAAATTTTTTTCTTCCTACTTAGTGAAAACCCTGTTAAATTTGATATGTGACATACCTTTTCTCTAAAATGTTAGCCTTAGGAATAACATAATTTGCCTTACAAATTATGCAAAATGTTGTCTTTGATTGACAAAGACATTCTGTCACATTAAAGCCTTTGAAAGTGATGAAATGGACATGACATCTTCACCTTAGAGAGTACTACTGAATTAAGGAAGTTTGTATTACAGAATGGAAGAGTACAGTGTAAAATATTTGAGTTCAGACACTTTAGAACTTGAACACTGTCGGAAGCTTAGAAATGCTTAGATTTTAAAGCTGCTACTCTTCCATTTACCTCACTGCAAGAAATCCTTTTAGAAATCATACTCTTGAGGGAAGAAGACATAGGGGGATAGAGCATTACTCCACTGAGAAATGTTAATTTAGGAACATGATGAGGGAAGGGGCTGTAGCCTAGAGGCTAAAAACTCATTCTCTGGAACCAGACTGCCTGGCTTCACATCCCAGCTCTACCATCCACACCCCTACCTCCTTTTTTTTTTTTTTTTTTGACAGAGTCTCACTCTGTCTCTAGGCTGGAATGCAGTGGTGTGATCTCAGCTCACTGCAACCTCTGTCTCCCAGGTTCAAGCAATTCTCCTGCCTCAGCCTCTCAAGTAGCTGGGACTACAGGTGTGTGCCACCACACCCAGCTGATTTTTGTATGCTTAGTGGAGATGGAGTTTCACCATGTTGGCCAGGATGGTCTCCATCTCTTGACCTTGTGATCTGCCCGCCTTGGCCTCCCAGAGTGCTGGGATTTTGGGCATGAGCCACTGCACCTGACCAGCACCTTTTAACTAGGATAGTGACCTTGGGCTGGTTACTCAACCTCTCTGATGCTGCTTCTTAATCTGTAAAATGGGATGTGTGGTAACATCGGCCTTATAGGGTTATTTGGAGGATTACTTGAGTCAATGCCAGTGCAGGCACATCTTTAGCAGAATGCGATGACTGAACTTGTACTTAACTGGGGACTCCTTTGTTCTAAAGATTATCCAGGAAATTGGGAGGAGCAAGGTAGTCACTACCAAGTATAGGACTTGAGGGAGGTTTCCAGAGCTTTGAGGTCCAAATTCCAAGGAGGAACGGAAGAAAGGATGGACAGGCAACAGTTAGGAGGGAAGTGAAGTGATGACCCCAGGCTATCTGTGGGTACCACTGCTAGCTTCTAGGGGGGGCAGTGTCTGGACTCTGGAGACCATGCTTACCAAGAGACCACGCCTCCAGAGGCCACACCCTCCAAGAGACCACACCCTTCCAGAGGCCATGCCTTCCTGGGAGCCACACCCCCTTGCTCTGGGCCAGTTGGCAGCCCCTGCTCTTGGGGGTGGACCACTTCTTCCCTGAGACCATCCATTGTACAGCAAAGCATGGTGGGCTTGCAGAAAAATCCCTCTTCCGTCTCCAGATCCTCAGGGACTGCAGAGAGCAGCCCGCACACAGCAAGGCTAACTCCTGGAAGTCCTTAAGAACCCCATATCAGCTTGATTCTAACACAGATGAGTAATCAAGGTGGTTAAAAAGGAAACAATGGCAAGTGTTTTGTGAAGCCTTTTTCAAAAGTGTGATGGAAAATTTTTCTTGTGGGGAAGAACATGTTCTTCTTGGAAATGAAGTTGATTTTAGTGATGATTACTACCAAAGACAAAGGTTCACTTTCACACAGACAATGTGATAAAACCCCAAACACTGGAATTCAGCTTCGATTTCAAAATAGAGGTGTGAAGGTATCTACGCTTCTGGGTGAGAACAAACTTGTAGGCCTTAGTACTTCTGTAGGTGTGAAATGTTCTCTTCAAAAACTGCAAAATTCACTTAATAAAGTTTGAAACTTTGCTCCACAGTTTTAAAAATCTTTTATCTAGGAAGATTGAAATTGATACTGATGTTAACAAATTGCCCTATTTGGTCTTAGTGGATTGTTTAATTCGTTATTCCGAACAATACATTTCTTGTGTTTTCTTATCGAATGGCTGAAATATGAAAGAATCTGTGGACCCATAAGGAAAAGGAGAAAACTATGAGGGGAATTTAATAGGATTGAGGGATGATTTCAGGTGATTTTTAGGACTGAATTTATGATATTAGAATCTGAATATCGATTTTTTTTTTTTTTTGAGATGCTGTCTTGCTCTGTCACCAGGCTGGAGTGCAGTGGCATGATCTCGGCTCACTGCAACCTTCACCTCCCAGGTTCAAGCAATTCTCCTGCCTCAGCCTCCCAAGTAGCTGGGACTATAGGCACTTGCCACCATGCCCAGCTAATTTTTGCATTTTCAGCAGAGACAGGATTTCACCATGTTGGCCAGGATGGTCTCGATTTCTTGACCTTGTGATCTGCCCACCTTGGCCTCCCAAAGTGCTGGGATTACAGGCGTGAGCCACCACGCCTGGCCTAGAATCTGAATATCTTTTATTTAAGAATTGTAATTCCTTTTGAGTGGTTTTGCAAGCCTCCTTTTTGGATCCTTGTGAATCCCTGCTGGGAGGGGGAGAGAAGGTATCCTATCCTTGTTATGCAGAAGGAAAACGGGAACCAGGCTGAACAACTTGCCCAACCACTTACCCACCTTGCCTGGACTGTTGCTATCCAGGGGCAGGAGACAGCTGGGAGATTGTTCCTGTTCTTTCTTCATTAGGGATTTACTCTGTGCCAGAAACTGGTCAGGCATTGGAGAGTCACAGCTGGCGAAGACACCTTGCCTGCCTTCCAGAATGTTCTGGTCTCATGCAGGAGGCAGACATAATAGGAGGTACTCATATTAGTCAGGGTTCTCCAGAGAAACAGAAGCAATTGAAACAGGAACAATTATATATGTTTATTTACTTACACACACATATACACATATATTTATATGCAAGTATACACACATATATACATATACACCCATATATAATTTATTTACTGTATACTGTATTTATTTATCATGAGTAATGGGCTCACATGATTATGGAGGATCTGCCATCTGCAAGCTGGAGACCCAGGAAGGCTGGTGATATATATAATAATTCAATTGGAGTCTGAAGAGAAACTGAGAACCAGGGGAGGTGATGGTATAAATCCCAGTCCAAGGGCCAGGGAAGATGAGGGGGAGATGTCCTAGCTCAAGCAGTGAGTCAGGGAACAAGGCGGCAGATTCCTTCCCCCTGCGTTTTGTCTATTTAGGCCCTGAATGGATTGGCTGATGCTTACTCACATTAGGTAGGGCAGTCTCCTTTACTGAGTTCGCCAATTCACATGCTAATCTAACCTGGAGACACCCACACGGACACACGTGGAAATAATGTTTAATCTGGGCATCCTATGGTCCTGTTCAGTTGACCTGTAAAGTTAACCATCACATTGACAGTAGAGGTGTGAGCAAATGGTCTGAGCTCATGGACCAGGAAGCAGTAACCTTGGAACCTTGGTGTGTATGAGTTAAGAAAGGCCTGTATCATGGAAGGCTCTGTCTTTGAGGGCAAGTAGAAGCTTCTTAAATAAAAAAGATGACAGAGGAGAAGGAAGACGGAATAGCAAATGCAAAAGGAGAGAAACTTAGGAGAACATTTTAGACAACAGTGAGAAGTACAGAATATGAGATACTGTTTGGGCACAATGGGGGACATGGTGGGAGCATTAGACAAGGCTCAGGTCACAAAAGACCTTCTCCGTTATGCTAAGAGAGTCTGATCCATTTCTCTAGGTGGGGAGGTCAGTGGAGGTTTATGAACAGAGGAAATGTCATGTTGTATTAGGAGGACAGTAAATATGATAGTAATTTGGAGGATGGACAAGTTGGGTGAAGGGAATAATTTCTTTTCTTTTTGATTGTCTGCCTAAATTGGATATTTCTGAATTCCTGAAATGAGGTTAAGCAGGGCTTCATGCCCTGGACTGAGATACTGGCCATCATTAGGAGGAGGTAGGGTCCATGATTGATTTACTATTATTTCTTTTTTTTTTTTTTTTTTTTTTTTGAGACAGTGTCTACCTCTGTTGCCCAGGCTGGAGTGGAATGGCTCACTGCAACCTCCGCCTCCTAGGTTCAGGCGATTCTCCTGCCTCAGCCTCCCAAGTAGCTGGGTTACAGGCATGTACCACCACACTTAGCTAATTTTTTGTATTTTTATTAGAGACAGGGTTTCACCACGTTGGCCACGCTGGTCTCAAATTCCTGACCTCAGGTGATGTACTCGCCTCGGCCTCTCAAAGTGTTGGGGTTACAGGTGTGAGCCACTGTGCCTGGCTGATTGACTATTGTTTGAATCCATTTTCAAACTTTGTTGTTTTCCAGCATGTACACAAATACCTGCAAATATCCTTTCTCACATTTTAAAAGAAATTGAAGGAATATATACATGCATAAGTACATTTTAAATTGAAATGGATTGAAATTTATTATTTCTTGGAGGATTTTTTTTTTGAGCATTGAATTTTTTCAGGTGCATCTAAAACTTGAACTACACCATAGAGAATGGTAGTTCTTCCCACTCACCTTACAGAAAGTCCTTTTCCATATCCCATGTGACAACTGTAGTCATTATGGCAGCCACAGACATTTGCTAGATAAAGTAAAGCAGCTGGCGTTTTTATCATGCAGTAACCTGCCACAACTCTATACTAGATTCTGTGCTTGGTCCTGGGGGAAACACAAATAACATTTTTCATTGTTACTATCTTCAAGGCATTGGTTCATTAGCTATTCTGGTCGTGAACTCGTGAGTTTACGCAGTCCGCCTGCCGCGGCCTCCTGAGGTGCTGGGATTACAGGCGTGAGCCACCATGCCCGGCTGGATTACATCTTTTATAAAGGTTTTCCTATTCTCCTTATTAACAATATTATTCAAGTAGTTACGTTTCAATAAAGAAGCCTGAACTACTTAGTGTTTTTTTTTAAGACCTAATTCACATGAAAAAGGAAAAACCCCTTATGCAAAAAATGAATTTTAGAATGAAACCGTTCTAACTGGGTAAAGAAGTCTATTTCTAATGTGGGGGGGATGGGCTGAATGGTGTCCTTCCAAAATTCACAAAGCCTTAACCCCCCCCAGTACCTTAGAATGTGCCTGTGATTGGAGACTGGGTGTTGAAAGAGGTATTGAAGTTAAAATGAGGTTATTAGGGTGGGTCTTAATCCAGTAGTCTAGTCTCCTTAGAAGAGGAGGAAGAGGTACCCGGAGGGTGTGTGCGTAGAGACAAGGCTGTGTGAGGACATAGGGAGTGGACAGCCATCTGCACGCCACGGAGGGGCTTCCAGAGAAACCACCCCCCGCCAGCGCCGCCTCTCAGATGTCCAGCGTCCAGGACTGTGAGACGAGAAGTTCCTATTAAGTCAGCTACTCTGTGGTATTTGGTTAAGGCAGTCATAGCAAACTGCTACAGTAATCGGGAAAACTGCGTGTGCGTGTGAGCGTGTGCATGAGTGTGAGTGGGCGTGTAAGCGTGTGCGTGTGCGCGTGTGAACCTGTGTATGTGCTCTCCTCTTGGTGCACCTGCAGCAGCATCTGAATGCTTGAGTTGGTCATGGCAGACTGGGCCCCAGGTGTTCAGAGACAGATGTCCAGGTGCAGTGTCAGGTGGGCCGTTCAGTTTCCACAGGTCCGTCTCTCTTTCGATGGTCAGTTTGGAGGATCACATGGGATGAATGGAAGGAAGGGGTAGCTGGCCTCATGGCCATGGCACTGTTCAACCCATAAATGCAGAAGTCAGGACCACAGAAACAGACTGTCCTGAAGTGGAGGACTTGCCTTTCATTGCCATTTGGTTCAGGGGGAGGCCCGGGGGAAAAGCCTTTCACCCGGATGTGAAGATCTAAGTATTGATACCACATCTCTGCCTTGACCTTCAGCCACTGGATCTCATCTGTCTTCGCTTTTCTTCACAGTTTTGGTCTTCGGTTACAACATTCATGTGATTAAGTGATAAATTAATTATTCCTAACTTTTTTAGATTAAAAGACACAGCAATCACCTTTCTCTCTGAGGGCACAGGTAAATGTTTTTGGGCCATGTAGTCCGGACGTTGTTTTAGAAAGCCTAGGTACCATGTAATGTTTATTTTTATGATCTCTAAAGTCAGATCACTGGGTTTTAACTCCTGTCTCCTCAGTTTGCTTTGTATCATTTAGCAAATTTATCAGCTTCCCTGACCCTCAGTTTCATCATCTATAAAATGGTTTAATAGTCATTTTTTTAAATCATGAGGTATTAAGATTAATGAGGTAATTCATTGTTTATATCGCGTTGCCTGACACATAGTAAGTGCCTGATAAATGTGAGCACCTATTATCACATTATTAAGCATCCCATCAAACGGTACTTGAGGAACTACAGTGGCTAGGAAATGCACTTTGAATTCCAACAATTCTGGACTATTTAGCTCCACTTAAATTTGTGTCCGAAATATGGTAAATTTAATGAAGCTGGCTCATCATTAAAATGCAAAGCTTTTCTGAGTCTGAAAGAGACAATGTCTGGGAAGTATTTAATATGGGCCCAGAATTTTCTAAGTGATCAATAAATGGTGGCCATAAAATGTGCAGAGTCAAGATGGGAATGATCTCGGTTTGGGTCCAGCTCTTCCACTAAGTAGCTTTGTGACCTAAGGGACATCTCTTAAGTTCCTCAAGCCTCTCTCTCCTCATTGGTAAAGTATCAACAATATTAGAACCTACGCTTTTAGGTTTGTTGTGAGGCTCAAATGTACTTGGTGGGGCTTTGCACTGCTTTATATTACGGGGGTGGTGGTTTTTCCCTGATATAGCTAGATATAGGATACATACATATCCTCTCTAGGGTATGTAATGGTAAAGGAGGGATAAGGGCTTTTCAAAATGGAGGTCTGAGTGGCTGTGAGAATAATCTGTGTGGTACATCTGTGGCCCCACTGGCTGCCAGGTCCCTGGAGACCTGTGTGCCATCTTTCCCCCGTGTGCCATGAGCCTCCCTCCTGAGGCTGTGGGCTGCATCCAAGAGAATGACCTTCCTCGACAGAGGAGGGCAGCTTGTCCTGGAAAAGAAACGGGAGGGACTTCTTTCTCCTAGAACCCGCAACTACAGGTTTAAAATGCTGTGTGTGTGTGTACGCGCATGGATGTGTGCACGTACATCTTTAGTTAGTGAGACCACTGTAGGTGGTCTCATGTGGTGTTTAGAAGGCACGGCGCTGACTGGAAAGGGTGGCAACAGAAACGATAACTAGGGAAGCGAGGCTCATGCATTTTGCAAAATGCAGACAAACTAGCATATGCCGTGTTTTTAAAGTTATATTTAGGTCAAGGAGAAAAATGAAAAAGCCTTACTTGGGCTTCTGATGAAACAGCGAAAGGAAGAAAGCAGGTGTTTTTGAGCACCAGCTTAGTGCCAAGCACTGTGGCTGACACTTCCCAAAAATTCTTTCATTCACATCAAAAGAGAGAGCACTCAACTCCTTTTCCTTCTGTTTTCTTGATCAAGGAGAAAGCTGTCTACAGTAAAAATGTATTTGCAACAGAATTTAAGCCCAGGAAAAGTTAGGAAATGGCAAACTCCAAATGAGTTGGTTTCCTGATCCTGATTAATCATTTCCTAAGGTTTTTCTCCCCGAATTATTAGTAGACATTGCTGGACCGCTGTCATTAGCCATTGAGGAGCTGTAGAGAAGAAGAGGCAGTAGAAGGCAGAGATCTGAATTCTACTAACTGTGGGTTGGTGTTTCTGATCTAGTCCCAAGTGCCATCCTGGACTGTTGTCAAGTGTATGTTCTGTGAGAAAGGGAGGTAGCAACTACCAGAACCCCCCTGTGGGCTCACCGGGGCAAGCATGGCGGGTGACCTGTGGGTTTGGAAATAGCAGCACTATGCCGGAAGCATTAGTGGAGTATTGTAGATGTGGGATCTGTAAATTTAGACGTGGGGTATTTGATAAAGTCTCTCATGGTATCCTTATAGAAATTAAGGTGTGAAATGCAGGAAAACAGAATGGATGATAGTTCATTGATGTGGAGACAAAATTAGCTCAGTAACTGATTCCTGAGAATACTGGTGGGTGATCTGAGAGCAGAGATCCCCTTGAGGAACACCTGCCTTACCTGTTTTGGACTCAACATTTTTTATCAGTGCCTTGAATAAGGACCATGTATAATAGGCTTATAAAATTTGTGGGAAATTTAGAGTTACTTAAATGTTAGTTGCCAGAACATTGAAGCTGCAGTTGGAGGTCGGGGATGCCGATGGGAATGATGAGGGAAGCAACCCAGAGGTGTGGCTCACATCAGCAGGTGAGGTCCCTCCGCATCAACCACTTGCTGATTTGAAGTGAAAAATGGGCAATCCCATTACTTGGTATATACCCGAAGGATTATAAATCACTCTACTATAAAGACACATGAACACGCATGTTTATTGTGGCACTGTTCGCAATAGCAAAGACATGGAACCAACCCAAATGCCCATCATTGATATACTGGATAAAGAAAATGTGGCACTTTTACACCATGGAATACTATGCAGCCATAAAAATGGATGAGTTCATGTTCTTTGCAGGGCCGTGGATGAAGCTGGAAACCATCATTCTCAGCCAACTAATACAAGAACAGAAAACCAAATGCCACATGTTTTCACTCATAGGTGGGAGTTGAACAGTGAGAACATGTGGACATAGGGAGGGGAATGTCACACACCGGGGCCTGTAGGTGGGAGGGGGGTGGTGGGAAGGATAGCATGAGAAGTACCTAATATAGGTGATGGGTTGATGAGTGCAGGAAACCACCATGGAACATGTACACCTGTGTAACAAACCTGCATGTTCTGCACACGTACCCCAGAACTTAGAGTATAATAAAAAAATGGGCTCCTCAGTAAGGAAGGACTTAATAGAATTACAGTTTTTTTCTTTTCAAAAGATGAGTGTTAAAAGGGAACATGCACAAAACGATAGCTTCCATGGGATGAATAAAGACTTAGCAAACTCTGGCCAGGTGTAGTGGCTCACTCCTGTAATCTCAGCACTTTGGGAGGCCAAGGCTGGATGATCACTTGAGCCCAGGAGTTTGAGACCAGCTCGGACAATATACCAAGACCTAGTCTGTACAAAAAATAGAAAAATTAGCTGGATGTGGTGGTGCGTGTCTGTAGTCCCAGCTACTAGGAGGCTGGAGTGTGAAGATCACTTGAGCCTAGGAGTTCAAGGTTACAGTGGGCTGTGACTGGGCCATTGCACTCAAATCTGGGTGACAGAGTGGGACCTTGTCTCTTAACAACAGCAACAACCAAAAAGTGATGGAGACTTCCTCCTTTGATTTCATTAGTCAGCATTTTTAAAGCAGTGCTCTGGCAGAGACTTAAAACATGTTTAATGCTATAGCTGTCTCTTTCTTCTAAGGAGAAATTGTTTTATGTTATCATGTCATATTACATCATTTTAAATGATGTCAAATGAAATACTTTTAGATAGAGAAGAGTTTCTATTTTACAGCTGGAGAACAGAGTTACAGTGAGTGTCATAATCAGGAAACAAGCTGGCATCTTGTCATTGGTTTATGGACCATTTTGCAATGACTTGCCCAAAACCTGTCAGCCATCACATGTCCAGGAATTAGGGAAAAGAATTGCTTATAGACTTTTAGTGTAGGAAGGACATGTAGAGGTCATCTAACATCTCACCTAGTGCAGGGGTCACTTCTGTAGTAGTTTCACAGTGGACCGACCATTCAGTATCTCCTTGATTACCTTCAGAAACAGGCAGCTCACTGTGTTAGTTTTTTTTTTTTATCGTTGTAACTAATTAGCACACATTTCATGGCTTAAAGCAGCACAAATTCATTATCTTACAGTTTGTAGTTCACAAGTCTGTAATGGATCTAAATGGGCTAAAATCAAGATTGTTGGCACGACTGCATTTCTTTCTGAAGGTTCTAGGAGAGAATCGGTTTTCATGCCTTTTTCAGTTCCTAGAGGTTGTTAGCATTCCATGGCCTCATTCCATCTTCAAAACCAGGCTAGTAGTCTTTCTGTCTTTCACTCTGTGTCCTGTCGCTCGGACCCACAAGTCTTCTGCTTCATCTATCTGCAACCTTCATTCTCTCTTGATGGGTAAGGTAACATTCACAGGTTCTAGGAATTATTATGATCTGGGCCTTTTTTTGGGGTGGGGGGCATTGCTGTGCCTAATCACCCCATCCCATCTCCCCACCTTCCCCCGCTGGCAAGCCAATTCTACTTTCTGATGGTTCTAATTTTGGGAATGACACATGTGTTGACTTATGACAATGACTTGTATTCATGCAGCAGGTGAGTTTTTAAAAGTAAATAAAGAAATCTGAAACCTGGAGATTTTCAGCTTTGAGACAATGAGCCATTTCCAAGGCTGAGATGGAGAGAAAACTGGTAGAAACTAATTCACGGGCAGTCATGTCTCCCCTCTACTGGCTGCAAAGTTAATACATGCATTTTGCAGAGAAATGCTTGGTGTTTGCCAGGAGGAGAATAAACCATGAGTTTTGAATAAAGAGCCAAGAGGAATCGGTAAGGTACTAGGCTGGTGGATATCTAGTTACACTGTATTTACTTGGTCAATGTGGAGAAGGTATTTTTAAGGTCACCACGCCCAGGCCTCGGAAGTTCGGTGGGTTCGGAGTGTTCTTTGGGTTGGGAGTGTTCTTTGGCAGTTCTGATTTTATTAGGGAGTCAGGCCTGCTGAGCTGTGTGAGTTTGGTGTGCTGTCTGTGACTGTCATCCACAGAGGGGAAATAACTAAGCAAAGGGATGACTTAACAAAAGCTGTTTGGTAAAAAACAAATAAACAAACAAAAAACCCAGAAAACTTACAGATCCTTATTGTTTTATTCTTTTAACACTGAAATTGCAACAGTTGAGTAACCCTTTAAATTACTTCACTATTATGAGGATGCCTTCATTTTGGAGACATTAAAATTTAATTGAAGACCAAAAACAGAAAGTTTAAGGAATTACATAAAAATGTTAACATCGTTGTTTTTATACTAAGTTCCTCAAGGGAATTTTAAATATCATTCGACTGAATGAAAAATCACTGTAGACTGCTTTTCAAATAAAAGTTCTTAGAGAAAAACAAAATAAACATATAACACATTACTTTTTCCTTTGTGTCTATTTTGGTTTTATTTATGCATGGGCAGGAAGAGGCCTTGTTACTTATGAATGAAAATATACATTTCCAAAATGCCGCTTTCTATAATGTACAAAACTGAGTAACTATTGGCAAAAACGTGGCAAGAAGAGACCTTTGTTACTTAATAAATGAAAATATCCGTTTTGAAAGTGCCACTATCTCTATGTACAAAATTGAAGCCGGGCACGGTGGCTCACTCCTGTAAGCCCAACACTTTGGGAGGCTGAGGCATGTGGATCACCTGAGGTCAGGAGTTTGAGATCAGCCTGGCCAACATGGCAAAACCCCATCTCTACTGAAAATACAAAAATTAACTGGGTGTGGTGGTGGGCGCCTGTAATCCCAGCTACTTGGGAGGCTGAGGCAGGAGAATTGCTTGAACCTGGGAGGTGGAGGTTGCAGTGAGCCGAGATTGTACCACTCTACTCTAGCCTGGGCCACAGAATGAGACTCCATCTCAAAAAAAAAAAAAAAAAAACTGAATCGTTGGCAGAAAACCCTGTGGTGGCCATGGAGGTATGCCACTCAGCCGTCCTATTGGTGACAGCCTTCAGCTATGGAGGTCATGCCAAACCCACTGTCTCCTGGGGCTGCCTCCGGCTGATGACTGGGCATGATGCGGGGAGCTCGAGCCGAGCCCTCCATACCCTTCCTGGAACTCTGCTGAGGGGCAGCCTTTTATCTCCCTCCCCTCCTACCCCATCAGCCTGGCCAAGAGTTGCTCAGAGCTCCACTGTAGTCTGAGGCTCCTTCTCCATAACCTTCCTTCCTTCCCTCTCTCTACCACAAATGTCAGACCTACATCTGGGTCTGAAGTTTGTCTATGCCTACTCCTCCTTTTCTCCTTCATCCTTTCTGGGTGTTTCCCCAAGAAAACCACTGGGAGGCTTAATTCTGTCTTGGAGTCAGCTCCTTGAAGGATCTGAACAGGTACATGTATAAAGACTCATGGAAAGAATTTTAAGGTTCCTTCAGAAAATTGTTCAATTGCCCTCTGCCAGTGATAGCAAAGAGGGTGGTATAGCTGGAGTAGAGTGACTAAGGGAGGGAGTGGTAAGAGTTGAGATTACAGGTGGCAGTGCAGATTGTGTAGGACCTCTTTGACCATTTTATGAATTTGGACCATGACTTTGAGTAAGTCAAGCCATCCAAAGTGTTGAGCAGAAGAGTGACATGATCTGAGGTAGTGAGGTCACCGTGGCTGCCAGAATAGACTGAATGGCATGATTGGGAGGTTGGGATGGGAAGGACCAAGGTACAGTCACAGAGAACAAGTGGGAGCCTGTTGGAGCGATCCAGGGGAGAAATGGTAGTGGCTGGCATCAGGTGGCAGCAAGGGAGATGGGGAAAAGAGGTTGGATTCTGGATATATTTTGAATATAGAGCTAACAGGAACAGATGTTGGCTATGAGTAGAAAAGGTGTTAAAGTAGACTTCAAGGTTCTTAGCCTAAGCAATTTCAATAATAGAGCTGCGATTTTCTGGAGTAGAGAAGATTGAAGGAAGAGTAGCTTTGAGTGGGAAGAGGAAGGGTTTAGATTTTGACTTGTTAAGTTTGAAATACATTTTAGACAGTCAAGGGCAAATGGAGAACAGGTAGTTAGATATCGGACTACTTTCCCCCACCCCCATTGCAACCCTCCCGGCCCGAGGCCCTGTCTTCTCTCATCTGGATTACTGCAGTGCAGGAGCATCCCAGCTGATAGTCCTCCTTCTGCCATTGTCCCTTTCTGTTTCCACACAACAGCTACAGTTAGTTCCTTAAAAATGTAAGTCAGAAAACTTCTGCTTCATGTATTGATGGACTAGGCATTTTGGACCCCTATTGCTGTTGAAGGCAACCAAGAAGCTTAAAGTCTTTGAAAAAATCTACTTGAAGACAGATATTAGCCACCTAGTGATGGCTAATAATATAATGAAGAATTACTGTCCAAGATTTGGGAGAACGTGGAAATCTAGAGAGGAGAAACTGACATTTGGATACATTTTTCTGGAGATGTGCACTTTGTCTAGAGAATGCTGCTGAGAGTTCTAGAAGCAGTTCTGACAGATTTAAGAGTCTGTGGGAGTGCAAATCTCTCTTCAGCATACAGATTTCACACTTGCTGAGATATGGAATCCACCTAAGTGTCTATAATGGATAAAGAAGTATGAGATATATATATATCTGTAGTATCATATATATATATACACACACACATACACATATGTATATCATATGCATATACATATATGTATATATACACATACACATATATCATATACATATACATATGTGTATATATACATTATATACACATATACATATATATCTCATTATATATATATAGTGTAATAGTATAATGAAATACTATTCAGCCATAAAAAAGAATGAAATTCTGTCATTCTTGGCAACATGGATGAACCTGGAGGACATTATGCTAAGTGAAATAAGCCAAGCATCTAAATAAAAATACCACATCATCTCACTAATATGTGGAGTCTAAAAAAGTTAAATTCATAGAAATGACTAGTACAATGGTGGTTTCCAGGAGCTTGGTTGGGGTTAGGGAGGACAGGGAATGGGGAGATAGTGGTCAAAGAGTATGAAGTTTCAGTTAGACGGTATGAATAAGTTCTGGAGGTCTATTGTACAGTGTGATGACTACAGTCAGTGTATGCTTGAGAATTACTAAGAGAATAGATCTTAAATATTCTTACCACAAAAAATAAGTGTGTGAGGTGATAGATATGTTAATTAGTTTGAGTTAATCATTTCACATTATATACATATGTCAAAACATCACATTGTACACAGCAAATATGTACAATTTTTGTCAATTATACCTTTATAAAACTGAGGGAAAAGTGAAAAAGAGAGTATAGGGAAAAATGTGAAATTCAAGGCCAGCTAAGGGATTATCCTTTTTGTTTGGGATTGGCCCTAGAGAACTACACAACTAGGAAAAGAGTGAACAGAAAACAGACCAATAGACTGGTTATCACAGGGCCTTAAGCCCCCTTAAAAATCATCTCACTAACAGTAGATTAAGGTGATCCTGGATTATCAGACATCTAGCAGAAGCAAATGTTAATCTTCTCTAGAGGAAGATAACATCGCCATATGCTTCAAATTATTTATATGATCAATTTTTTAGATATAGGGTTTTATAGAAATCTAAAATAGCCCAGCTGTTTGCTGGCAGATGGGAAAGGAATTCTGAGAAAGTCTCATTTCTGAGACAGGCACACAGGGCTGTCTAAGACTGAGGCTGTGGTAAGAGAAATGAGAAACTCTCCTGTTTCCAATCTGAGCTTTACACCAAATAAAAAGCAAGACTATTATATTACTGAGGAGGGGCAAAAGCCAGAGAAAGATAGCCCCTGGCACAGATGAGCAGGGCCTGCGGAAAGTGATGGTGAAGCAGGAATACTGAGAAAAGATACCCCAGGCCTTACACTAAGCACAGGGTAATGATAGTTCTCCAGTGCAGGAATTTGAAGTCTGTGGAACATTGGAGGCAATGTCCCTGTAGTTACAAAACTCAAACTCAGTTTTAATTATATGCTAGATTGACTCAGCTTCTCACACTAATGGCCTGATAGAAGAAAAGGCGTGTACCGTTGCTGGTTGTAAATGTTATTAGCTTTGATTCTTTTAAACAGAACATTTAGTAATTGATAAAACAGTATGAAATAAACCAAAGAGCAAGTGGTGGGGTAGGGGGAGAAACAAGGCCCATTGTCAAGAAATAAAATAGTCAACAGAAACAGATCAAGAGATGGCCTAGATATTTGAACTATTGGACAGGGCTCTTAAAAATAGCTATGATTAATAGGTTGAAGGACTTTATGGAAAAGGTAAATGATAGGCTTGACGTAATGGGGAATTTCAGGAGAGATATGTAAACTATAAAAGTGAATCAACTAGAAATGCTAGAAATGGAAAACAATATGGAGATGAAGAATTATTTTGACAGGATGGTAGCTAGCCTCCAAGATGGCCTGTAATGATCCCTGCTTGAGTCTTGCTCTGTCACTCAGGCTGGAGTGCAGTGGCATGATCATGGCTCATTGCAGCCTCGACCTCCAAGGCTCAAGTGATCCTCCCACCTCAGCCTCCTGAGTAGCTGGGACTACTGGCATGCACTACCATGCCTGGATAATTAAAAAAATTTTTTTTTGTGTGTAGATGGGGTCTCCCTGTGTTGCCCAGGCTGGTCTCAAACTTCTGAGCTCAAGTAATCTTCCCACCTCAGCCTCCCAAAATGCTAGGATTATAAGCATGAGCCATTGTGTCTGGCCCAAGTGTTCATAATCTTGCATACTTTCTTCACACATTGAATAGACTTGGCCTGTGTAGCCAAAAGAATATTGCAGAAATGACTGTGTAATTTCTGAAGCGACATTGTAAAATATATTGTGGACTTTACCTTGCTCTCTGGTCACATGTTCTGAAGGAAACTATTCACTGTGTGATAAGGACACTCAG
Organism: Ateles fusciceps; assembly: GCA_036589455.1. Classification (NCBI taxonomy): domain Eukaryota; kingdom Metazoa; phylum Chordata; class Mammalia; order Primates; family Atelidae; genus Ateles; species Ateles fusciceps. Next base: position 7,392,604 of record JAZHEH010002229.1, read on the forward strand.
GTAATCTATAGCGGGGCCTGTGTGGAGAGGAATTGTGCCTTCTGCCAACAGCACCGCATGAGTGAGTCGTCTTGGAGGAATATCCTCCAGCTCTAGCAAGTCCTTTACATGGTTACAGCCCTGCATGACTCCATATTGGTAGTGACGTCATGGCAGAGCATGATAGAGCCAACAGCTTGGGTGCTCTTGAATTCCTGATCCGCAGAAACTGTGAGATAGTAAATACTGATGGCTTTAAGCCGCAAACATTTCGTTGTGGGCTACTTTGCTATAATAGTTAACTAATGCTGATGGGCATTTCAGCAGACTGGACACTTCAGAGGCAGAATTGGTGAACTTAAAGAGAGGTCAATAAAAGTCATCCAAACCAAACACAAATAATGGGCAAAATGACAAAACTGAACTGTACATCTGAGATATGTGAGGAAAATATGAAGCACATGCAGTTGGACTCACAGAAGGAAAAGAAAGGGGTAAAAGAATTTTTTTTTTTTTGTTGAGACGGAGTCTTGCTCTGTCACCAGGCTGGAGTGCAGTGGTGTGATCTCGGCTTGCTGCAGTCTCTGCCTCCCGGGTTCAAGCGATTCCCCTGCCTCAGCCTCCCGAGTAGCTGGGACTACAGGCGTGTGACACTATGCCCAGCTAATTTTTTGTATTTTAGTAGAGACGGGTTTTCACCACGTTGGCCCGGATGGTCTTGATTTCCAGACTTTGTGATCCACCCACCTTGGCCTCCCAAAGTGCTGGGATTATAGGTGTGAGCCACGGTGCCCAGCCAAAGGAAATATATTTTTTTAAATGGGGAAAAGTTTTCTAAAATGAATGAAAGGTAACAAATCACATATCCAAGAAGTGTAGAGAATCCCCAACAGGGTAAGTACATTGAGAGTAAGGATTGGGAAGATGTCAGAGTGTTAAGGAGAGAGGAAACCTGGAATTGTGTGAGATGGTGTGAGAGTAAACAGGGAAATGTCAAACAATTGCCACTGGTCCCACTCCATGCAATGTTCAGGTGGAGTTGGGTTTTTACCAGGGATGGCTTTTTTGCCAGGCAAGTAAAGGGAAGGAAGAGAGGGTAGGAACTGAGGAAATATACAAGGGAGGTCTGTGATGATGGCTGATTGACTTGCTCTGGGTAATGAAAGAAGTAAGGACTTTGGAGGAGAGAGGGTGGGTTGGGAGACAGTGGGCTGGTGGGCAGGATTAGAAATTGTAGGGTTCAGGGCTCAGGCAAGTCTGCACACAGGACTTCTGAGAAAGCAAATGAGAAGCTTGGAATTGGGGTTGCAGGGGGTGCACTTAGTAGGGCCCATGGAATGACTCTAGGTATGAGAGATGGAGATCAGGTGGAGAGCAAGGTCACCGGGAGAGAACAAATCAAGAAAGTGACAGACTGCTTTCTGGAATATGATAGTCTGTGTGATTTAGACCGTTGGTTTAGAATGCGTTTCTCAGGCTCCCTTCTTACTTGAATATTGATAAGTGGAAGTAGATGATTTGCTTAATCTTTCATGAAGACCTAAATATTTTGCTTACCTCCAGGTTTAATAGGAGGGAGCGTTGAGTTCTTTGTTGGAAGTTGAGAGGTCTAGTACTCCCACTAATTTGGAATGTCTTTATTGTAATTTATGCAAAGAGGAAATGTATAGATACTGTAAGTCATGGTTGGATTGTCACTCCAATTAGACGTTCCTCCAGTTGCAGTTGTTGGTCAGGAGTAGGAGAAGAGAGCAACTTGTATAACAAGCGGGAGTCCTCCTTTAGTTAGGAAAGGTGTGAGAACTCACACCTTTTTGGTTGTCCATGTTTCTGTTGGTGGTTACTGGAGGTGTTTCCTTGGGTCTGAAGTACCAAGCTCGCTAGGATGACTTCTGAAGGATTGACTGCGAATCTGACTCAGCCAGCACTTGGGATGCATGAAGGACATGAGGCAGCGTCTGAGACATTGTGCTTTAGGAAGCTCATGAAGTTCCTGGCATAGAATCCACACTGATAAGCCTCGCCCATCCCCTGGCTTGGCACACATTACTGAGGCAGTCCCTTCCTTAGAAAGAGCAATCACTGATTTCTGGGGTGTTCAGTTATTTTTTTAACCAGAGTATGTGTCCATTTTCACGCTGCTAATAAAGACATACCTGAGACTGGGTAATTTATAAAGGAAAGAGGTTTAATTGACTCACAGTTCTGCATGGCTGGGGGAGGCCTCACAATCATGGCAGAAGAACAAGGACATCTTGTATAGGGGCAGGCAAAGAGAGAGCTTGTGCAGGGAAACTCCCTGTTATAAAATCATGAGGTCTTGTGAAATTTATTCACTATCACAACAACAGGATGGGAAAGAACCACCCCCATGATTCAATTACATCCCACTGGGTCCCTCCCATGACGTGGGAATTGTGGGAGGTACAATTCAAGATGACATTTGGGTGAGGACACAGCCAAACCATATCAATCAGTTTGATATTCTCTTTAATGATAATCTGTGTAAAGATGATCACGGTGAAATAGAATTTAATACTTCCTTTCAAAGCAAGTGGTCAAAGGAACTGTCAAAATATTTGATTCTAACATAATAATAAACAGCAAGTGCCAGGAATTGTTGTAAGCACTCTATTAACTTCCTTAATTCCCAAAACACTCTGTGATGATTTTTATCATCCCTGTTTTACAGATGGGGAAATTGAGTCATAAGTGGCAGGGCTGTGCTTTAAACTCAGATAATGTGGCTACCAACTGTTAGCCTCAATCACTGTATGCTCCTGTGCCTCATGGTGGCAGGAAAAATGGACATGGAACAGAACCATGCCGATAACTTGAAAGTGGAGCCAGAATCTATAAAACAGAAAACTTAGGTCAGTTTCATTTAACAAGTAAGCTGTTTGCAGCATATTTAGTATGCAAGTCTGTGGTGGGAGATGACTCATGCTTTCAGTGCCTTATGTAAGGTTACTCAGATACATTTCATTTATTTTCAGGTATCTTCAGGAAATCTTAGTAACAGCAGCCAACGAAGGTGTAGCATCACTTTTCATTTATCTTTGTAATAGAATATCATGAGGCAAGTAAAAAAAAAGTCCCTGTAATAGAATATATTGGGGAACAGAAGTTTCTCGTCATCCTCCTGGGTTACAGATTTTAAAATGACACCGTCCAGCCTCCCCCTCGGTGGTTTTAACTGTATGTATTTGACAACGAGTTTTTATTTAGAGCTTATTGAGGGTCTCTCATTGTGATAGATTGGTCTTTTGCACTGCTTTCCCTTTCACACATTGTGTCTATGTGGATATCTCTAGAGAAGCTTTCCCATGCTAAAGGCAGACTTTTGAGTGAACGATGTGAAGCCAAGAGAAAGGGCAGAGAAGTCTGTGGCTACTCTTCCACTTGGCCTTGGGGTCACTGGGGAGTGCTGGAGCGGTCTCGGCAGGGCCACAGAGGCCCCGTTCATTTCCTACTGCTGTTGTGCAGGAAAGCCACCTTGCTTCCCTCCTTCAGATCCTGCATATGTCCACAGGGGCTGGGTTCACTGGCCCTTGGGAAGGAGAGATGCATGTAATTACTAACAACCTGAGTGTTCATGACAGGTGACCCTTCCGCCACTCTCCTAAACCACCAGCTTGGCCTGTTGAGTTTTATCACTGTTTGATGCAGTCATAAAGTGGAAGCCATGCTCTGCTACCTGCCCAGGATAGCATTGCCGTGTAAAGGCAAAGTGATATGGAGTGAAATCACCACAATGCAGGTCTTCTTGGAAAAGTATCTAATGCCAGACAGGGTTGCATAAGGGAATGAATAACCCTGGGTTATTTTTATTGTGAAAAATTCCCTTACTTTTTTTCTATAGTTACCTGGGCTATGTAAGAGGTATGCATGCTGGGCAGGAGGGCCTCTGAGAGCTCTAAATGACACAGGGTCAAATTGACCCCTTTTCCCACCGACTGGGGTGTCAGAGTCCCAACCAGCATGTGAAAAACGCACCCTGCCTCCTCCAGCAGCACCCAAACAGGCCCTCTGTCTCGCACAGTAGTGGTGGTTTAGAATGCATGTTGAATGCTTGGATCTTTCTAGACCAGGCTGTGTATGGGAGGGGAATATTGGCAAGAGGGAGAAGGTTTTCCTGTTCAAGCACACTATGATGGGAAAGCAAAGTTGTGTTTCTTAGCACACCAACAGTTACAGGTTGGTGGTTAAAAAGAGGCTGAACAGGCTGGGCGTGGTGGCTCACGCCTGTAATCTCAGCACTTTGGGAGGCTGAGGCGGGTGGATCATCTGAGGTCAGAAGTTTGATACCAGCCTGGTCAACATGATAAAACCCCATCTCTACTAAAAATACAAAAATTAGCCAGGCGTGTTGGCATGTGCCTGTAATCCCAGCTACTCGGGAGGCTGAGGCAGGAGAATTGCTTGAACTCAGGAGGCAGAGGCTGCAGTCAGCCTAGATTGTACCACTGCTCTCCAGCCTGGGTGATGGAGCAAGATTCCTTCTCAAAAGAAAAAAAAAAAAGATGCTGAACAAAATACTTTATACTAGATCCCTGTAGCCAGCGGCTCTACCCTAGTGTTCATGGCCTATGCTAGGGACTTTGCAAAAGTTTACTTTGCTTCCTTCATGAATCACCTGGTAACATGATTTGTGTGTGTGTGTGTGTGTGTGTGTGTGTGTGTGTGTTTTCCTCATTGTGACCATGAATTTCAGTCCCTTTAAGGAACAATTCTTTGCTGGTGGTAGGAGCCTGCGTCAGCAACAGTGGGACACGGTACTTACCCCTCTATCACCTTGTCATCATGCCTTGGTGCTTGGGGGACTGAACTCTAGTTGTGCAGCTGGAAAATAATTTACAAGAGAGCAGGGGTGGGGCATAACAGTGCAGATGTTAAGTCTTCTAGTAGCTGCTGTGAGACGTCCTTTCCATAGCTCATAATTTCTTGGTGAGGAGGAAGAACAGGTGTGACCCTGAGGGTTGTGCTTAATTTAGACTTGACAAGAATGTCAAAGAGTTTATGATCTTGCAATAAACGTAATTTTCTGTCAATTGGTAGCAAATGATGTTTCTCAAGCGGAGTCCCCTAGAAGGATGGGTTATCTTTGGAAGCAGTGCTTCTGTTTATCCTGACAGATAAGATGTGCGATGTGGCCTCCATTTGAATAAGTAGGAAGGATCAAAGGAAGGTAATTTTACTCTTTGTCATCTTTAGATTGATTTTAAGTAATTTATTTCGTAAGGCAAAAATCTCTCATTTCATACTGATAAGTTTGCATGGGAAAATATTTGTTTTTAACCTTATTGTGAAATGTAAAATCCATACAACATCTAGAAACAGTTAATAAACAAGAAGCAAACGCTTGTTTAATCACGACCTGAAATGGAATTTTATGAGCATCATAGACTCTCAGCCTGCTTACCCCCTTCCCCAATAAATAGCCACTATCCTGACTTTTATAGTTGTTTATTTGTGTTACTTTTTAACTTTATGAGTTTTGCACTGGATATGTTTTATTTTATTTTTTTGGGGTGGAGTCTACCTCTGTCACTCAGACTGGATTGCAGTCGCACAGTCTTGGCTTACTGCAGCCTCCGCCTCCCGGGTTCAAGTGATTCTCCTGTTTCAGCCTCCCAAGTAGCTGGGATTACAGGCGTGCACCACCACAGCTAATTTTTGTATTTTTTGGTAGGAACAGTGTTTCGCCATGTTGCCCAGGCTGGTCTAGAACTCCTGAGCTCAGGCAATCTACCCGCCTTGGCCTCCCAAACTGTTGGGATTACAGGTGTGCGCCACCGCACCCATCCTGGATATATTTAAAAATATACCCTGAAGGTGTTTTATTATTAATTTTGTTGTTGTTCTTTTTTTTTATTTTTATTTTTGAGACAATGTCTCACTCTGTCACCCAGCGTGGAGTGCAGTGGTGTGATCTCAGCTCACTGCAACCTCTGCCTCCCAGATTCAAGTGATTCTCCTGCCTCAGCCTCCCGAGTAGCTGGGACTACAGGTGTATGCCACCACACCCAGCTAATTTTTGCATTTTTAGTAGAGACGAAGTTTCACCATGTTGGTCAGGCAGGTCTCGAACTCCTGACCTCGTGATCTGCCCACCTTGGCCTCCCAAAGTGCTAAGATTACAGGCGTGAGCCACCGCACCCGGCCTTTGTTATTGATCTTGTTCATTTAGTTCTGCTAGAAAGAACATGGCCTGGGAGACAAGAGACATGATTATTTTTATTTCTCCAGCCCAATCTAGTTTTGTCATTTGAAGTCTCAGGGCTTATTTTCTTATATGTGAAAAAATAAGGGGGAAGTTTTTATTAGATTGGTGGTTTCATAATTATTTTCTTTTAAAAGTCAGATGAAGTTTATGAAACCAGAATATAAAAACAAATTAGTGGCCGGGCGCGGTGGCTCACGCCTGTAATCCCAGCACTTTGGGAGGCCGAGGCGGGCGGATCACGAGGTCAAGAGATCGAGACCGTCCTGGTCAACATGGTGAAACCCCGTCTCTACTAAAAATACAAAAAAATTAGCTGGGCGTGGTGGCGTGCGCCTGTAGTCCCAGCTACTCGGGAGGCTGAGGCAGGAGAATGGCTTGAACCCGGGCGGCGGAGGTTGCAGTGAGCCAAGGTCGCGCCACTGCACTCCAGCCTGGCGCCTGGTGACTGAGTGAGACTCTGTCTCAAAAAAAAAAAAAAAAAAAACAAATTAGTATTTATTTTCTAAGTTCAGAGGTATACAGTTTACTCATTATAAAGTCAATAAATGAGAACATACTGATATACTGCCAGTATTCGGTGTGTGACAATTTGGAATCTGGAGATCCCCTAACTTAAAAGTGATTCTACTTTAAAAGTATGTAAAAGTTGAATGTGCCAAAGCCAATCAGCACATGAGAAGATGTTCAACTTTGTTAGTTATTAGGGAAATGCAAACTCAAACCACAATGCGATAGCTCTTCACACCCACCATAATAAAAAATGCAGACAAGTGTTGTCAAGTCTACAGAGAAACCGAAAGTCTCATACACTGCTGGGGACCTGGTAGAGCTGCCGTGGAAAACAGACTAGATTTCATTCAGAGGTTAAATATAGAGTAACCATATGATCCAGCAATTCCACTCCTAGGTATATGCCCTAGAGAAATGAAAACATATATCCAAGCAAAAACTTGCTCATGATTTTCCTAGCAGCATTATTCAGCCAAAAAGTGAAAACAACTCAAATGTCCATAAGTTAATGAGTGACTGAGCACAACAGGCTGCATCCATACAATGCAATATTATTTGGTCATAAAAGAATGAAATACTGATATATTGTACCACATCGATGAGTCTTGAAAACGTCATATTGAATGAAAGAAGCCAGTCACAAAGGACAACATTTGCGGATTCCACTGATATGAAATGTCCAGAATAGGCAAATCTATAAAGGTGGAAAGTAGATGAGTGACCATCAGGGGCTGAAGGCAGTGGGAGGATTGGGTACGGCTACGGGATGCAGAGTTCCTTTTTGGAGGCATAAAAATGCCCTTATATTGATCGTGGCAATCAGCTGTGTACTTTGAATGAGTGAATTGTATGGTTTACGAATTATATCTCAGTAAAGGCATTATTTAAAAAGTTGAATGTGCAAAAGTGAGATCATAGTCTTACATGATATTAAGTAGGGAGTGAGAGTGGTAGAGAGGAAGATCCTGTTCCTGAGAAAAAAATAGCATGTAAAATCTCTGCGAGCAGTACTTGATGTCTATCTGGTGGGTTCCTTTTCTTCCACACTGATTATGACTAGAGTCACCTCCTCTGGCATGCCTACTGCCTAATGATTTTGTCTTCATTACCACTAGCATTTCTATTTCCAAAATATTTCTATTTAGATTCATTTTCATACAACACAAAACACTAACAGATTCAAATAATTTCACAGACTCCATGGTACTGAAACTATGGTGGCTTTGACGAAATGGAATCCATGTCTGGCAGGCAGTGCCAGAATGTGCTAGCTCACAGCGTGTGTGCAGAGATGCAGGCGAGTTAAAACTCAGGGACGAGTAGGTGATGTGTGCCTGAAAGTGAGGTTTGTTCAAGAGCTAAACATAGAAAAAGGGATGACTGTCTGACTCGAACACATTTGAATGTGCATGTTTCTGTAAGAAGAGTTTTGATAAGTTCGAAATCTAGGAAAAGAAATCAGAATGAAGTATTCATGGAACCCTGAAGCACCATTGCAGAACCATTTGTAAACCACAAAGTTTAATTACACTTAATGTCTTTTTTGGCTTTCATGTTTTATTATTTTATTTCATTTATAGCTACATTTGGATGTCTGTTTATCAGCTTTCATCCAAAAGACTTGATGGATTGATTTCTGATCTGTGCCATCTTGGTAGAGTAATTATTGTGCTTGATTATTTAGACAGTAGAGCTTAAAATTAACTTCAGTGGCATTGCATAATGGAAACTTTTTATAAGGATATGCAAATGTATTGTTAAGTGAATCATCACAAAGTAAGTTGTGATTAGTTCACCACTCTGTGAACTTTAATTTTCTCCTGCAAAACACACAACCGTGATGCCCCAATTGAGGGTGTCTGAAATACCCCAGCACAAAATCCATTTACTCACAGAACTTATTTAGTTCTCCTTATAAAATTGGAGACAAGAAAGGAATTAGGGATGACATGTTCAACTTTCTCATTTCCAAATGTGTAAATAGATTGAAATCAGACACTCCTAGTTGGTGGAGTTTCTTGATAACATCTTTGACATAATTTTATGAATTTGAAATTAGACCATATTTGTTCCTGAGGAAGGGGATTCATTATTGTAAGGTTACTCTGAACCGTTGCAGGTGTGTTTGACTCACTTTGGATCATAGGGTTTCTCTGGAGTATCTGCATGAAGTCCATCTATAAAACAATGACCTGGTCTCACCTTACCCAGCCTCTTAGTATCCTTCAGATATGCAGAGCTAGGCCGAGCTCAGTGTCTTCTTTATTAGCAGCTGCAGATGAGGGAGTGCATCTGCTGTGTTATAGTTGCTTTTGGAAGTATAATGCAATGTATTTATACATTGCCCGGTTGATGGACATTTAAATTGTTTCATTTAAAAAGTTTTCTCATAGAAAATAATTCTACAGTGCACAATCTTGTACATGTGTTCTCGTGTTCTCGTGCAAAGTGTGAGAACATCTTCTGGATGTGTTTAGGAATGGAATAGCTCAGAAATAGACCATGCACATATTTCGTTTCTTTTTCTTGTCTGGCTGTAACTTCTAGAATTTCTAGTACCATGGTTTATAGAAACAGTGTTGGTAGGTGTCCATGTCTTCTTCCTGACTTCAAGGGAGATTTCTAATGTTTCACCATTAATGAATGTGTTTACTGTAGGTTTTTGGTAGAATCTCTTTGTCATGTAAAGGAAGTCGTCTTCTCATTTGGGAATAATTTTTATCATAAATGGTGGTTGAATTTTTTCATGCTTCTTTTTGGTCAACTTGTTTTGATCCAATCCTCTGAGATCTTTCTAATGAGGCATCCCCCCCAATTGCCTACCACTTCATGTTTATGGGGTAGTCTGGGAACTTTAGTGACTTATATTTAGCCTTCATACCTTAGGTGCAGTTGTTAAGAGAAAAACTGGGTGGGGGGGTATAATGCCTCCCCTAGTTCCCCAACTGGGAAGATGTCCAGAGACCAAGGAATGACTCAAACAAGTCAGGCTTGGCAAGTAGGTAAGTTTATTAAGACTTACATGTGGGGGATCTACTGGGCAGCAGCAGTACAGCTGTAGAAATCAGTCCTGCTTACTATTTCTAAGATGCTTTTAAGCTAGCTTTCTGGCTCTTTGCCTACTGTGTGCAATGGAACTGTTTTTGCTGTGTTCCCAGATCCTCTCCAGGATGTCTGGGTTCTCAGAAACACCTGCTCATTGGCTGGGCACTATGGCCTTGGCTCACCACTTGGACTTCAGGTTCAAGCAATGGACATATGCCCTTAAGTAACCTGATGGGGGCCTGTGACACTACAGAAGTCATGTAACTTTCAGTTAACCACTGTGCCAGGATCTTCACTTCCTTAGGGCAGTTGTGTGATTTGCAAACAATAGATCCCTTCTTACAGCCAGCCAATCAGATATATTCTTTCCTAAGAGGCTCCTTACTGGAGACACCTTATGACCAGGTGGGACCCCCATTGCCCTGACTGCCTCCTTGGGTCTTGTTGAAGCTCTGGGTGGCTGTCCTCAGCTTCTTGGGCATGTAGGGTGGCCCCAGCAGCCTAAGGGAAGGCATAGACACTTGAATACACCTGAGAGGAGCCCGAGCCACCCTCTCTCCTATTTCTCTTGTTCTTATGCCCAAGAGTTTGCCAGGAGCTTGTATGAAATGGAAGTGCCAGAGTCTGTTATTCATGGACAAAAAGGGAGATGCTGTATTTTTGGTAATATTTGATATCCCATTGCCCTATTGGCTCTAAAGGAAAGTCAAACAAGGCTGGAATCTGGGGCTTTGAATTAAGAAAATGACCTCACACTCCATTTATCTTAGGTAAATTTGAAGAATACTTCTGGTTAGGGTCCTGGGAGGGGAAGCAATATGGTAGATAAAGAGGAATACTCAGTAATCTGGAGTGTACCACAGGGGCATGGAGGAAAGGGGAATCCCACAAGCTGACTTGCTGCAGTGCTGCCAGGGTTCCTGCCACCCTGTGATGAGGGGCTCTTCATTGGTCCGGCAGTTGGGAAGAGCACGCTGCTCTCTTTGGGCAAAGAGATTTCCCATGTCATAGACTTTGATCTCATCTGCACTCTGAGCTCTGATCAGACACATAGAGGGGCCTCTAATCCCTGGAGTGCAACATTTCACTGCCCATTGATAGTTTATTCTATGTTAGCCTGCCCTCGTTTCACTGGAAGCTAGGTATGGAGAGAGAATGCCAGAAGTATCATTACCTCTCACTTTTCTGTAATACAGGTGGAAACCAGCATTGTGGGTAATTTCAGGGGCCTCTCGGTAGCACCGGCTCCCCACCGGGGAAACATATGCATCAGCTCCCTGCCTGAAAAATTGTCCGGCTCTCAATAGATTGACACTATCATTTGTACTCCTTCCTTGATAAAAAGAAGGTTCAGTCGTTCCTCAGTGTTAAACTTAACTTTCAGTTTGTCTTCAGTGAGTAACCGTAAGGTCCCTAACCAGAAATGCAGAAATTTGCCAGGGCACAAAAGTACCTGTATTTTCCTATCGTGTTGCTGTTCTCATTTGATGATGCAAAATGTAAATCAATGTAAATCATTATGTAAAACATAAATTGAGTCATTCCTTTAAAGTTTTCCTAGAGTTCCCATTGCATTTAGGGTGAAACCCAAACTTTCTTACATGAGTTGAAGTAGCCACAGTGTCAGTCCTGCCTGTGTCTCTGATCTTATTGCAGCCTGCTTTGGTTCACGGACTTTCTGCAACTCTTACCCCCGCCTCAACTTTGGAGAGCTTTGTCTTGCCAATGTAGACCCTGTAACTCAACTCTGGAGGTGATTCTTCCAGACACTGTAGTTGCTTTGCCTATAGCAGCCAGTGGCTGTGAGTTAATGTCCCTGGCTGTCCCCAGCCTCCCATAATTGTCCAGTATGGAAGTGTGAAAGCCCAGTTCATGCTTTCCTGGGGCAGAACCTACCATGTAGAGTTCCATTTGAGTCTGCCATGACCCCCTTGCTGGGTGTCCACCCCGTGCCTCTCTCGCTTCATCCACACCCTCACTAGCCTCCTACAAGCACTTCCCTCCTAATCCTCTTGCTTTGGACTCTTCCTCTTAGGGCCTGTGCCTTGGGAATCCAACCTAAAATACCTCACCCAGTTGAAATACTCCCTCTCCAACCACTGCTGGGGGAAAATAAGAAAAACCAAAATCTCTTCCCAACCCAGTAAACCACTCTACAAAGGTAGTAGAGAAAGAAAACAGTTTTCTTATTGAATAAATATTAGACCAGAAAGTGACGCACATTACAGGCAGTCTACTAAGAGAGTTGCCAAGACAGAAATCTGACCCTTTTATATGGCCAAGTAGACAGAACCCTTTATATACATGTTTTCAAGACAGACTACTCCTTAAGAAAGAGGACTTGACAGCACTATTTGCTACATATCGTTTATGCTAAATTCACCTAGTAATTAGGGTGACCATTGGGGTTAATTCATTCCTATCTTTATGTCAGCAGGTAGTTTTGCAGCTTGGAGCCTGGCGCCTGCCGCAGTTAGGCTGCCGTCTTCCAATAGAGTCTGTGAGATAGGGACACTGTCTTCTTCGGATGTTTGTATTCCAAAGAGGTGTTCTTCAGGTCCTGCAGAAAGACATTTCTGGGTCACAGAGCTGAAAGACGCTTTATTTAGCTTTTAAAATAATTTACATTTATTTCAAAGAGACAAGAAAAGACTTACAACTTTTCTGTAGTAAATATCCTAAGAAAAAGGATGGGCAACATCTCTTCCCTTATTTTTTATCTGTGAGAATTAAACATCTTATTTTAAATTTTTATTTGTCCTCATACTACAGGTCTAGCTGCCCTAGAGACTCCATCATATTCCTTGTGTTATTTTATGCAGAGCTTTCTGAATGTTTGATACATACACAATAATAGATTTAACATGTATTTAAGTTGTAAAGTCTAGTAATAAAGTAAATACGAGTGAACCACGCATCCAGCTCGAGAACCGGATATTAGGTATCCCTGATTGTACCCGCAGAGGTGCCCTAACCTGCATTTTGTGTTTATTATTTCCTTGCTTGTACCACATACACACACTTTCCTGACCAGCAGTTCTAAACGAAACCTGTAGTTTACCTCTGCTTAGTTAGGAAGTTAAGAAAAAAGGTGCACTGTGTGGAGACTCCTGGTACTAGCTTTTCATAATTAGCATTGTTTCTAAGACTCCCAGGTGGTTGCATTTGGCTGTGCACGTTCATTTTTGTTTCTATTTAAATATTCCTTTATGTGAATACATAAGCCTTTATCCTTTCTCCTGTCTGTGGACAACTGGGTTGTTTCCTGTTTTGTGATATGAGGAACATGCTTCTGTGAACATTCCCATTGTGTCTCCTGCGCCATATGCAAGCGTTTCTCTGATGGGTACACCTAGGAATGGAATTACTGGGCTCTCTGTTTTATTGTCCTATGTAAGCCTCTGAAAACATCTTGTTCATTGCTTGTTTCCCGCTCAGTTTGTGTCCCCTTGCCTCTGTACCAGTGTCAGCAGGGATATGTCTCAGTCTTGGTACATGTTGGATCTAGACCGACTACTGTATCCATGAACGTGAATGACCCAATTCCAGATGACCAGTTTTTTTGAAACAGATCCTCCAGAAATCAATTACTATCTATTCTTGTAATAGCAATGAAGAAAAAAGTGAGGAATACTGGGAAACTGGGATGATTGTTAGCCTGAAAATGGAAGTTTTAAGGGAGGAATTAGATGCTATATTTTTAAACGTGGGGGTTTCTGACTGTCAAGGTCTATTATTAGTTAAAGTTAAAAGGGTTTTCTCTTCCAGCTGCCACTGTGTTTGAGTAAACAAAAATCCTTCAGAATCTCAGTAAGCAGAGTAATGTCTGTATTAATAAAGATGTGAGAGTAAAACTTGCTGAGAGTTAGTGTGCCAATAATAGATATTGGCTGCAGAGGGGCAATAGCATATATTTGGGTAACAAATTTGATATGTGGTGTTGTGTTTGGTATAATGAAAACATAAGTCATTGTTGAATTTCTCTAAGAAGCCATCTCTTCAGAAGGGGTGGGAAGGGTTTATCAGATGGCAGGGTTTGGAAATTTAGGTATATGTCTAAGTGTAACTTAAAACCTTACTTCATTGATTCCAGTAGTTTTAAGCCCATATTTTAATTTGGTATTTGATACCTGTTGGCCCTAAGCCATCTATCTAATGAACACGACGGTGCTGGAAAGGGGCATTGCCGAATTTAGCATTGGCTTGTGTGTTGGAGAAAGTTGTTCAGTTGACTTGGAGAGGAATGTGTGGGAATGCAGTTCCAAGAATCACTGACACGGCTCTCCTGGGAACCCACTTCAAATATGTAGATAACATAACAGTCGGCATTCTTGGCGTAAACAATTCCCACTGCTTTGCAGGATACGTTCCTTCTTATAGCACTTTGCTGTACTACCAGCTGTTTTCCTTGACTAGTTCAATTGTGACAGTGTAAACCCTTTTAAAATTCATTTTTTTTTTTACCAGTTTCTGTCCACTAGTAAAAATGTTCTCTTAGCTCCACTGAGAGTTGGGCTTTTTGGAATTGTCATGTTGCCAGTTTTCTTTCACTTGGAGGATGTGTTAATCTATTTCCAGAATGCATTTTAAGTATCACCATCATCTATTCTTAAACTACAGATTTATCATCCTGTTTAATCTTTTTAAAAAAAGAGATTAGAGTTTGGAGATACATCTTCTTTTGGCATTTCTTTCCAGTTAAAAGTTAGAACAATTGTCTGTTTATAATTAGTTTAGTGTCGAACATAACACTTTTTAAAATCTAAGATTGTCCTTAATTTTCTATGGACTTTAAAGTTTGAGGAGCTGCAAATGCCTTTTATTCTGGGGGTGAGGATGACTAATGTGTGAAAAAAACTATAGGCAAACTTCAGGGTCAATCAGACAATAAATATCTCAATATCTGTTGAAAATATAGCTCTGAAATCTCAGGAAACTCTTTTTACTTAAAAATATTAAGTGCCAGAAAAGATTAATGACACTGTGCTGAATTGCATGTTTAGATGAAGGATTAAGAAATCTTTCTCTTCTGTTGAAAGATTAAATGATTTTTAGAGCATTTTTAGTTTAGGTTAATAATTAAGCAAATAAGTGAGAACTTTGTTAGTTCTGCTAGTTTTGATAAATGTCCCTATTCCTGTTACTATAAGAGGAAAAGGGTGTGTAGCTATTCTAGTAATACCAACAGTATCCAATGAGAAAATAATATGAGAGTATGAGTATGGGGGTAGGGGTGGAAATACACACAAATTATCTGTTGCTTTGAGTATTCTTTTTTCAATCTTTTCATCTAAACTTGAGCCCCTCACAATTCACCTTCCTCCTGTTCAATGACCATTTTGTGCCTTCAATTTGAATTTGTCTGGGAGCAATCATGCAATTAAGATTTCATTGGTGATCTCATTTCAAATTTCATGATGAATAATTTTTCACTAAGAGGTGGCTGCCAACCTCGTGGTGAATACACCATGTAAAATCAGCTCCTGGATTAGAAGAGCTATTTCTTAACATTTGTACATTCTCCTCATGGTATACCTGGCACATTGTCCTTGTGCCTTGAATGTTTGTTGAACTGAATCCTTTGGAGTCCTGGAACACTGTGGCTATCAGAGAGTCACAAAGTTTAAACTGGATCTAGCAAAGTCCAAGCCAGTATAGTTCCTGCAAAAGCTTCTTATGTTGGAGTAATAGTGGTTGGATGTTGGCCAATTTCAATGGTGTTTTATTAAACAGACCTCCGCTACTCACCTTGACTTGACCTTGGCCTGTTCATGGCACCCTATCTGGTTTTATTCAAGCCAGACTTAATGTTAGTTAGGAAGTCATATGGTTGAATCATCTGGAAATTTTGCATAATATGACAGTTTTCTCCTAAAACAGTTTACAGCACATGTTGTATGCCACACAGATTATGGTGGAGATGGCATGGGCCTGCAAATGGACTTGAGCTGAAGTGTCTAGTGTCTCATAAAAGTCAAATGGTAGGATAAATAAGATAGTTAATATAACAGCTTCTAACTTCCCTTTTTTAAGGAGGTATGTTTTCATTGAAATATGTGCATGTGCAGGAACAGAAAACCAAACACCGCATGTTCTCACTCATAAGTGGGAGTTGAACAATTAGACTACATGGACAAAGGGAGAGGAATATCACATACCGAGGCCTGTCGGGAAGTATGGGGGAAGGGGAGGCAGAGCATTAGGACAGATACCTAATGCATATGGGGCTTAAAGCCTAGATGTTGGGTTGATAGGTGCAGCAAACCACCATGGCACATGTATACCTAGGTAACAAACCTGCACATTCTGCACATGTATCCCAGAACTTGAAGAAGAAGAAGAAGAAGAAGAAGAAATAATAATAACAATAATGTGTGCATGTGGTATGGTTATTGTAAACACAAGTTTATTGAAAAAGGCAGTATGGGAGAATAGTAAGAGTTTGGGTTTTGAAGCCAGCTGGTCTTGAATTTCAATCCTGTTTCTGACTTGGGTCCTGGACAAGTCAATCTGAGCTTCCATTTTTCTCTCATAAAAATAGTGATAATTATACTGACTTTGTGGGGTTGTTACAAAGTGTCTTGTACACAGTAGGCATAAAATACTAGGACTTTTGTGATTTTATTGTCATTGGAATTGCCCTACCCTTTCAGATCTGGATAAGATTGCCTTTGACCTCCATTTTTCAGATTTTGGGAAATCCAGTCCCCTACCCCAAATTTCGTGAATTCTTCAGGTTCATACATTTTTGTGTTCACTCCTGTTCCTAAATTCTAGCTTCCTCTGAATTAATTTTCCTTTTTGAGTGAGCAAATCAAGTAGGATAAGTTGTTCAAAGCATTTCTGGAGTGTTCAGAGAGTCAAATGTATTGGGAGATAATTATGCTTTGAAAACTAAGGCAATAATTGATACCAACGATGATGGAGGAAATATTTTTAGATCTGGATAATTTGTTTGAAAGGTGTCACTTATTTTCTATGCCTATCTATATCCTTGAAAGTTTCGGAATTGAAAAGACAATTTTAGTTTGAGGCTAGCCTGAGCAACATGGTGAGACCCTGTCTCTACAAAAGAAAAAAAAAAATAATTAGCTGGGAGTGGTGTGGTACATGCCTGTAGTCCGAGCTACTTGGGAGGCTGAGCTATGTTTGCACCATCGCATTACAGCCTGGGAGGCAGAGTGAGACTCTGTGTCAAAAAAAAGAAGAAGAAAGAAAAAAATAAAAAACCCCAAAACAAACAAAACAAGACAATTTAGAAAGAACTGGAATAGAGGATTTGAGAAGTACATGGTATGGCTGGTTAGTTTACAAGGGTTTGGTGATGAGATTTAGCAGTTGGGCCTCAAAACCTACCTGAAACCAAGTGCCATAAACAAAATAAAATAATGGATCATTTAATAGAATTAACCATAGGTGGCATTCCAACTCTGAAGGAAAGAGTACAAGACAGTAGCAGAATAATTGTCAGATTCCGTTAAGAGTGGAATGAAGACGTTTTTATTCTGTGAAGTGTGAAGTTTCCCTCCCACACACCTGTTATACATTACCACAATATATTTGATTAGTTTAATTTTTATTTTGACTTCTTTATTAATTTCATTGGAACATTAAGATATTTTATAACTCATCATTGGCTATCTTATTTCCTTGTTTTCATGTGGAATGAAGTCCAAGCTACTTCAATGCTGTCTTGAAATGCCGCCCTTCTGGGAATTTTTAGGTGAGGAAGATAGACATGAATATTTTCAAATACATGAACCGTTGGCATGATCGTTCCACACGCTGCCCCTTCCCACCCCAGATAGCTCATTAGGGGGGTTTTGTGCTCTGAGTTTGAAGGCTCAACTTCATACAGTAATTGCTACTGCTGTTGTATTAGTATTACAAAAGCAGGGAGCATTTACTGAACACTTACATACGCCAGGCGCAGTGCCAGGTATTCTCTGTGCATTGTCACTCAAGTGTATGCAGCAGAGTTGGGCCTCGAGCAAGACCTGTCTGACTCCAGAGCTCGCACTCTCGATCGCTGCTCTGTGGCTTTGCTTCTATAACAGCTGCTTCTGGAGATGTGGGAACTCAAAGGCATGTAAGGCAAGATAGCGTCTGGTTTCATGCTGGATTATGGTGTGGCCCTCAATGTATCAATATTATTGATGGGATGAGTTCAGAGGATGGAAGGTTCTTGGAAAATAAGTTTCTAGATAGGGCTGGGACAGAGGCTTTTCTGTTTTTATATCCCCAGTGCTTCATATAATACCTCGCATGTGGAAAGCCCCTGAAGACAGATACGGCAGGCTTTTTTCTTGGATTAGCAGTTGAAAAGAACTAAAAAAACCACATAGCATACTCTGTACAAACATCTCCCTTATTCTCTGAAAGAAAACCCTAGAGGTAGAAAATAGGCTAATGGGAATATTGAAACTATGGTGCATTTTCCACGTTTTCAATAATAGATTTGAGGCATTTGACAACGTGGAGATGAAGCTCTTGAGTGTTTTAGCTGGAGGATTCTTGGAAATCCTTCTGGAGTTTATGTCTGGAGGAATTAATAGAGAACGCCTCCAGATTTTGGTTTCTAAAGCTTTCATTTTGCTTTTGATTTTCAGGGGTCTACTTAATTACAAGTGCTCTGGAAGAAGAGAATGCTGCTTTGTTAACATAAGGGTCAAGTGGTTAACTTAGTGGTTTTAGTTTTGCTTGGATAACCTTTCTTCTTTTAGAAATCAGGGTTTCGATTTTGAAAGTGAGATTAAACAAATACACGGGAGTCACAGGAAAAAGTCGGTTGGGCTCATCAATTTTCATCTAGATTTTAAAATGTATGATTAATTTTAGATCTAGGAATAATGGTGCTGTTAGGAAAATAGTTTTAGAGGCTATTTAATTTTGCATTAGGAGTGTACTGTGCCTGAGTTTTCATTTTAAGCTTAGTATTAAGAAATTAGTATTCAGATGCAGTTCTACATCTGCCAGAACTGTCCAGAGGCAAAACTATGCTTCTCCCGAAGGGCATTATTACTTACTTGAAACAGAAACTGGGTATGTGCCTGTTCCAGTAATGGACACGTCAGAGTGGAATAATTACCCTAACAGAGGCAGCCACCCTAACTTCTTGTGTTTTGACTAGAGAAAATAACTCTTAGCGATGCATAAGACACCCCTCAACATGTTCTTTGAATGGTTGCTAATGTTATTTAGCAATAACCCAAATTAAATGATGTTTCTTGCTGTAACTGAGCTGTAAGCAGGGTAGTGATATGATTATAGAACTCAGAAAGACCTAAGTTCAGAGTTTGCTACTTGGAATCTACCTGTATTTCCTTAAAACTTCAATTTTGTCATCTGCTGGGTGAGGATATAAGTACTTGAAAAGGCATATGGTATTTAGCCAATGCGTGACCGTTGCGTTTGTTGTTGTGTGTAATGATGCAAGTGTCATGATGACTGCTGATAAAACAGAGGCGTACGCTTATAGTCAGTGCCCTTTGGGAAGTGGTGGTGGGCTAGGGACAGAGTCAAAGGTTTTTAAGCAATGGGGTGTGGCCTGGACATTCATCTTGCAGCTCTTTTCTTTCTTTATAAATTTTGTTTTCCTTTAATTTCTAGGATACATGTGCAGAATGTTCAGGTTTGTTAAATAGGCAAATGTGTGCCATGGTAGTTTGCTGCACCTATCAACTTGCCACCTAGGTGTTAAGCCCTGATGCATTAGCTATTTGCCCTGATGCTCCCTCTCCTGTACCCCTCCCCCGCTGACAGACCCTGACGTGTGTTGTTCCCCTCTCTGTGTCCATGTGTTCTCATTGTTCAGCTCCCACTTCTGAGTGAGAACTTGCGGTATTTGGTTTTCTGTTTCTATGTTAGTTTGCTGAGGATGGTGGTTTTCAGCTTCATCCATATCTCTGCAAAGGACATGATTTCATTCCTTTTTATGGCTGTATTACATTCCATGGTGTATATATACCACATTTTCTTTATCCAGTCTATCATTGATGGGCATTTGGGTTGGTTCCATGTCTTTGCTATTGTGAATAGTGCTGCAGTAAACATACATGTGCATGTGTCTTTATAGTAGAATGATTCATATTCCTTTGGGTATATACCCAGTAATGGGATTGCTGGGTCAAATGGCATTTCTGGTTCTAAATCCTTGAGGAATTGCCACACTGTCTTCCACAATGGTTG
The DNA here is from genome assembly GCA_036589455.1 of Ateles fusciceps. NCBI lineage: Eukaryota > Metazoa > Chordata > Mammalia > Primates > Atelidae > Ateles > Ateles fusciceps. The sequence continues at coordinate 7,412,552 of JAZHEH010002229.1, forward strand.
AACTAATTTACATTCCCACCAACAGTGTAAAAGCGTTCCTATTTCTCCACAGCCTCACCAGCATCTGTTTCTTGAGTTTTTAATAATCGCCATTCTGACTGGCATGAGATAGTATCTCACTGTGGTTTTGATTTGCATTTCCAGTGATGTTGAGCTTTTTTCTTCATATGTTTGTTGCCTGCATAAAACAAAAATTTACTCCAGATGGATTAAAAACTTAAATGTAAAACCCCAAACCACAGAAACCCTAGAAGAAAATCTAGGCAATAGCATTCAGAACATAGGCACGGGCAAAGATTTTATGATGAAATCACCAAAAGCAATTGCAATAAAAACTAAAATTGACAAATGGGGTCTAATTAAATTAATGAGCCTTTGCACAGCAAAATAAACTATCATCAGAGCAAACAGGCAACCTGCAGAATGGGAAAAAATTTTTGCAATTGCCCATCTGACAAAGGTGTAATATCCAGAATTTACAAGGAACTCCAGCAAATTTACAAGAAAAAGGAGGAAGATGAGTGGGAATTAAAAACTGCAGCTTGGAAGAGGTGCTCTGGGCTGCATTGCAGTCACAAGATAACATTGCTAACTTCCAGTGATACCCCTGGCGAGAAGCCACTCAGGAGTTGTGGATGTGGATTATGAGTTATGCAGTTTTTATGCAAATAGGATTCTGGGCTTCTCTTCAATTTCGATTTACATTTCTGAACACTCCTAGTGGGGCTGGTTTGGTACTTCATTGTTATTTTATGATGACACAAATAAGAGGCTTTATCCAGTGATAAGCGTGTGATTCACTGCTGTTCTGAAGAGCTGTGAGCCGAGTGCTTTGGTGCAGGCAGCCTGAGATCTGTTGAAGCCTGCAGTGATTCAATGATGAAGATATCCCTTGAGAAGCTTGAAGGACTGTTGGCTGAGGAAAGTCAGTTGCAGCTTATTTTCAGTTTTTAATTGGTCAGTGAAACCCTCCAAACCTGCTTACCTAGCTTTCTCAAAATAATGTAGGTTTTCAGGCAGGTGCAATGGTGTGCCTATAATCCCAGCTACTCAAGACGCTGAGGAGGGAGGATTGCTTGAGCATAAGAGTTTGACACCAGCCTGGGCAAACTAGCAAGAGCCTATCTCAAAAAAAATGTAGTTTTTAAACCAAAGAATTCAATAATAGCCTGTACGGATTTGGACCTCCTTCCTATCCCTAGAGGGACATTTTATAGACTTCATCATATATAACATACATTGTTTAAAGTATATTATACGTATTATGTTTTTCCTCATATTTTCTTCTTGTTAGCTTTAAGGATGAAATAGGATTTTTAAAAAGTTGTGTAAGTTCCTCTGTAGCAAGCCACTATTCTTGTCACTAATAAAGGTGAAGAATGCCCTATTACTGACAAGAAAATCAACACTTTCTCATTGTTCATACTTTCTACTCCTGTACTAAGCTTCAGATGCCACTGGGGGCCAGTTGCATTCCAAGCCTCACGGATCCTTAGGGATGTTGGGGTTTACTTTGGTGACCATTGTCTCTTTGTTTTCTCAAATTAAACTCCCTGATAAAGAGGGGAAGTGAAATAAATTAATACATGAAACCAAGAACTGTTATTGGATAATGGTATATTTAATTAAGGAAGGGGAAATTAGTTCCCATTCTGGAATTTTATATAGGGAAAAGGATAGATGATTTGATTGGAAACTGAAGGTAGATGCTTCCAGTTTTGTATTGGAAGAAATCTTATTAAACTTTCACAAAATAATGTTGATGTTCATTTAAATGTTCTTACAGTTTGTTTCTAAATGATTTAGCAGCCTGTGTATGGCCAGCTACTTAATGATCCTTTGATCATTAAATATGCAGTTACATATCTCATTGGGATGAATGGGAATGGTTAGGATTGTTGCCGCTTCCTCTCCTTGGAAAGAGAAGTTGAATTCTGGATCTCTTAGAAGGCATAAAAGTTTACCATCACCATGGCGCTGAGGAAGGTAACACAGGTATAAAGTGATCTCATTGTTCAGCCTCGTCACCAGTTAACCAGCCGTTTGCTTACATATGGTGGCACCCTCTCTGAGAGCCTGTAAGTATTTTTTATAGCCCTGATCATGTGCTGTCTCTCTTAATGCTGGGCCTTTACGCTGTCATTCCCTCTGCTGAACCTCACACATGTGTTCCCTCTCTGACTCTGGTTAGACATTCAGGCTTCTTTCTGTTGGAAAGACCTGCCCTGGTCCTTCAATAGCGGTGTGGGCTCTGTGTTCTCTGACAGCATCCTATGCTGCTTCTACCGTATTCCTGACCATCATGTCAAGTATTTCTCAAAACGTGTTCTGTGGGACATTACCCAGGTGCTATTCTCAACAAAATCTATTCTCAAAAAGTTCTAGAATGGGTAGTAAGATGGTTGCACTACATTGTGAATGTACCAAATGCCACTAAATTGTACATTTTAAACGCTAAATTTTTTGTTATGTACATTTTACCATAACACAAAAAAGAAAGTCTGGGAAACATTCATATTACACTCACTTCCTAGAGGTTTTACAGTGCATATTAGTAAAGAATCTGAGATGTCTTAAAGGAACCCATTTAACTTTGCTTGATTCAGTGTTCCCAAAGCTATTAATAGACTTTAAGAAAATGCACAATTACCTGTTAATGTCCAGCTAGGTAATATTCTTAGGGATGCAAATTGTAATTAAATTATGCCTCTCCTATACTAAATGGTAGGGATGGGACCATATTTGTAGTTCTAGACCAGAGATCAGGATAAGCCTTCAGTAAATATGTATTGAATGACATACTTAAGTGAATATAATAACATGCAGAATGCAGTGGGGCATTGTGAAAGGGACATGGAGTAACAGAGATCAGGGGTTCAGTCCTCCCATGATCACATTTAGCTGTGTGACCTTTAGAGAGCCACTTGAACTCTGACCTTTGATTCATCACCTGTTAAATGGAAATACACCCCAGTTAAAATGGCTCTTATAAAAAAGGCAAAATAATAGATGCTGGTGAGGATGCAGAGAAAGGGGAATGCTTGTGCCCTGTTGGTGGGAATGTAAAGTAGTACAGCCACTGTGGAGAACAGCATGGAGGTGCCTCAAAAAAAACAAAAACAGAACCACCTTATGGACCGGACATGGTGACTCATGCCTGTAATCCCAGCACTTTGGGAGGCCAAGGCAGGTGGGTCATCTGAGGTCACAAGTTCAAGACCAGCCTGGCCAACAAGTTGAAATGCCATCTCTACTGAAAATGCAAAAATTAGCTGGGCGTGGTAGCGTGTGCCTGTAGTGCCAGTTACTTCAGAGGTTGAGGCAGGAGAATCACTTTCAACCCGGGAGTTGGAGGTTGCAGCGAGCCAAGATACCACACCACTGTACTCCAGCCTGGGTGACAAGAGCAAAACTGAGTCTAAAAAAAAAAGAGAGTTGTCATATGATCCAGCAGTCCCACTGAGTAAATATCCCAAACAATGGCAATCAGTATATCTAAGATATCTGCACTCTCATTTATTGCAGCATTACCCACCATATCCAAGATATGGAGTCAGTCTAAGTGTCCATCAGTGGATAAACGGATAAAGATACGCTATATATACACAATGAAATATTCTTCAGCTGTAAAAAAAGAATGAAATGCTTTCATTTGGAGAAACATGGGTGAAACTGGAGGTCATTATGTTGAGTGAAGGAAGCCAGGTAGAGAAAGACAAATATCACATATTCTCATGCAGATGTGGGAATGGAAAAATTGATCTCATGGAGGTAGTGAATAGAATGTGGTTGCCAGAGGCTGGGAAGCGTAGTGGGAAAGAAGGGTGGGAGGAGTTGGTTAATGGGTACAAAAATACAGTTTGACGGAAGGAATAAATCCTAGTATTAAATAGTACAATAGGGTGACTGTAACAATAATGTATTGCATAATATATTTCAAAATAGCCAGAAGAGAAGGTCTGGAATGTGCCCAGTGCAAAGATAGGATACATGTTTGAGGTAATGTACATCCCAACTACCCTGATTTCGTCATTATACATTGTATGCTCTTATCAAGATAGCACATGTACCTTCACAAGTATGTACAACTGTTATGTATCCATAAAATAATAAAATTAAAAACCCTCAAAACCAAAGTTTACAAATCACCTTAAAAAATGGAAATAAAGGAGGCCGAGGCAGGTGGATCACGGGGTCAAGAGATCAAGACCATCCCGGCCAACACGGTGAAACCTCGTCTCTACTAAAAATACAAAAAAATTAGCCGGGCGTGGTGGCACGCGCCTGTGGTCCCGCCTACTCGGGAGGCTGAGGCGGAAGAATTGCTTGAACCCAGGAGGCGGAGGTTGCAGTGAGCCGAGATTGTGTCACTGCACTCCAGCCTCGTGACAGAGCAAGACTGTCAAAAAAAAAAAAAAAAAAAAAATGGAAATAAAGGCACCTTCATGACGTTGTTGCGAGGTTTAAAAGAGTTAATGTGTTTTAAGTACATGACATAGAAAAAACCAAATAAAGTGGTAGTTTCTTTCTCTTCCTATGGAAAATTAATTACCGTAAAATCGTTGTAGATGGAGTGAGTTGGGTGTTTACAGTGAGATGACTTTCAGCTGTGGGGATCAGGGAAGGTTTGTGGTCATATGAGCTAAAGGATTGGAAGAATTGAGACTTGCGGAGGTAAAGGGAAAGGACATTGAAGAAAGAGAACAAGGTAAGTGTCTGGAAGAGAGAGATTAGAGTTCAGATGCTCTTAAAAATATTGTGTTCACTTCCATATTTTATTCTTTTCATAAATGCCTTCTTCCGAGCTTTGGTGGAGGAAATTGGTGATGTTTATCTCATTAGACATTTATCAAGATCAGACAATTTTGCCTTATTTTCTTTTTTCTCCCTTATTGTCTTCTCCTATTCCTAAAAATGACTGGATCCCACCCTTCCCATCTTGAGTTGTAGCATTTTGACACATTGTGTCTTTTTGTCTGAAATACTCCATTTCTGTGAACAGTTAAACTAATAGGCTGTGAGCTCCTTTAGGGCAAGAATCACGTCCAGGTTTTGTCTCCTCAGTGCCGAGGTTTGTGCTCAACACACAGTGGGTATGGAAGGAATGATTGTCAAATGAAGGAATGAATGAAGAAAGAGTGGATCTAGTTCCATGGACCTAAGACTGAGACCCATGATCTCTAAGGTGGTTGTGTGAAGTGCCGCATGGTAGCTGCTGTTAGAAAGCCAGTCCTTTCCTCCAGTCCTGATGTGATGTGATCTGGCGGAGGGCAGGATGCCCATAAATCAACACATGGTAGTGTAAGTCATCCACTGGTGTTAGAAAGTTATGAGTGAAAGCAAATATAGAAATGGGAACTAATTCATAGTTATTTTGGTCCAGGATTAAGTATAGTCTATGGAGCATATATCTAAGGAAGAAGAGGTGATCAAATAGGGGAATTGTGTTACATGTGTGTAGATAAAGGCTCCATATCATTACAGCGATGAGAAATACACACGTTTTATGGTAATTTTCATTTGATTACATACTTACATAAGTGTGAACTCAGACCAGGCACAGATTGCAGGCTCATGCCTATAATCCCAGCATTTTGGGAAGCTGAGGCAGGAGGTTTGCTTGAGCTCAGGAATTTAAGACCAACCTGGACAACAAAGCGTGACCCTGCTGTACAAATAATTATATTAATAATAAAATAAATATGTACTCAGCGGTAGGTTGGGAATCAGAGGGCTACAAAGAGATTATGATGGAGCAATGCTTTGGGAAAGTTTCAACTTAGAGGGAAATAAAATATAGAAATCTGAGCCATCTTTTAAGGCCTGTATTAATCACCATCTCCACAAAATCAGCTCCTTTTAGTGGAAACACTCCTTTGAAATTATTAATGCACACTTGAAAACTTAATTTTATGCTATCTTATAGTATGTATTAATTGCTCACTCTTTGAGTATTAGTCTTGTTTTCTCTTCGAGTGTGAATATTTGAGGTTAGGGACCATGCTTTATTAATGAAATGATCAATAGGAAATAGAACATGTTCATAGAATAATCTTACGTGATTCCTGAATTCTCTAAAAATCAATACTCGACAAACACATACTGTTATCAACAACAGAATCTTTGGATTGACTGTCTTAATAATGAAGAAGAATACCTTATACTGGTATCAAGCAGTTCAATTTACAAAACGAGTTTAGATGTGTTATTTGTATTAGTTTCGTTAGGCTCTGGAGCATACACGTTAATGATCTACTTTGGAAACAACGGATTGTCAGTGTTTAGATGAATTGTTTTCAGTGGTGCCAGTGTGGTTCAACAATTTTATTATGGTCTTCAATTACATTTTCTTCCTTATTTCTTCAATATTGCTTCTAAATTCTTAAAGCTTACTGATCAATAATACCAAGTGATGCTCTTTTCTATTAGATTATCTAGATTTTGCCATCCTAAAAGACAATGAGATTTCATTTTTATTTTTTTGGTCGGGTTTTAAGTACTTGTTGTAGATTTAGAACTGACGTCTGGGTTTTCTTGGTGGTGGTGGTGGTTTTGATTTTTAATGGAAGGGACAATGGGCAGTGTAACCCTGGGTGTCTGAGTGTGTATTCATCCTGCTAATTGAGTTGTCCATTTTACTAATGTCTTCTGACAGCCTTTCATTGATCTTTATAGTTCTTTTCTGGGAAGGTGAGATTTTCCAGACTCAAGGTGATTGGTTTAAACTTGGAATTTTTTTCCCTTCTAACAGATGGTTTAAAAAAACCCCCCAAAGGACTAAGAAACTAAGAGTTGGTTCTGAAAATTGATAAAAGAAAGAATTGTTCTTTGTAACTTCATTCTAAATCATTAAAATTTATATTTTATTACTAATTATTTATATGTATAGAAACTGAAATCTTTTCCACAAAGGCTTATTCACATTCTTGTATTTTAGACCCATGATGAGATTGTGTTTAATTAGAGGTATTGCTCACTGCAGTTGTTTTTTCTTTACAGGCATTTAAGAAATCATGTATTTTAAACTTGCTTAAGATAAATCTAAATAATTCATTGGGTGGCATGTTAAGTAGGAGACACTGATATTTACAGATTAGGAATTATTTGTTTAAACTGTGGATTCTGCATGAAAATATTGTAGGTAAAAAGAACCATTTAAGTATTTTGAAAATCACATTTGACCAGATGATGTTGTGATTATAATGTGTATTTGATTATGACCTTTTACTTCTTAAAACAAACAGGATGGATTTGAAGCACTTTTTTCTAATGATAATCCCAAAGATTTAAATAATTTTCTAGATTTTTGTACCTTCCACACTATGTAAGACACCCCTGTCTTCCCTGTTAAGAAAATTTTGGGGAAAAAATCCGTTGTGTACCGAGAGTTGATAATGAATTTAAATATTACTAATGGAAATACTTTGTAGTTATATCAACTAGGAGGATTTTTTTTTTTAGTTTATTGATTAATTCAGGAGTTTTAACTTAAAAATTGACTCTAAGAATGCTATTTCAACTGCATTTGAATAAATGTGCAATTTATTAGACATCCTTTTCATGTAAATATCCACACGAGTATTTCAGATTGTTAAATTACAAAGGGATCTCTTTCTGTGCATATAGGAGACAGCAGTTATTTTGGAAGACAGTGTTTTTCATACATTGACCCCTTTACACATTTAGGGATACATGCAGATATTCTTATTAGACTCTTTTTCTAATGTAAATAAAGATGTGCTGATGATGCAGTGATGAAAAAAGACCTGACAACTAACCTAAGGAAGTTCACATCTGGGTAGAAATGTGCAAAATATCAAAGCTAGTGAAATAGCTAACCAAATAAAAATCTGTTGTTTCCAAAACCCACCTGTTTTCCATAGCAAATATGGAAAATCTTTGCTCATTTGTGTGGTGAACGTTTGTTGATCACCTGTTACGTGCTAGAAAATTTTCTCTTCGGTTTGTTTTGCATTGTCTAATATGGCAGCCTCTAGCTATGTGTGGATTTTTAAATTTAAATGAATTAAAACAAAATAATATTCTGCTTCCCGAGGCAGATGTGACAACCAGGGCATCACCGGAACAAGTAGAGGAGCTTGGGATATTCTGTTAATTGTCTGCATCATACATCATAAGGGGTGCTGTGCTGGAATTAGTGTTCTGAAGCCATAGGTAGCTTCCTCTCGGGAGGGGGAGGTTTGTAACAATCGCCCACCTTACTGGTTTTGTGGAATTTGTACTTTTATGCAGTACGTGAATGTGGAATGATCACGCCATCACATGGTTACATAATTCATCAACAAATCTTTATTGGCCACCTGCTGGTCAGAAAGTCTCTTCTCATGAATAACCTTAGTCTCAAGGAGCTTAAAAATGGTTAAATAGAGATAATTAGCAACACAATGACCAAAAGCTACTTTAAATTTAACAAACATAAATAATTTGAACTTTACGAATATCTGATAAACACGTAGAGAAGGAAAAAAATGGCTTCCCTCTACCTTTCTAGGTTTTTTGGCTACGCTATGAATTAAATGGACATAAAGCAAGTTAACAGGAGAAAAGCCCATGTTAATAGGCTTACATAGAGAAGCCCTATGTAAACAGGAGGAAAATACCTAATTACCTATGTGTGCATTGGAGTCACACGAAAATAGGAGACTCGGAGAAGGGCCAGATGATGGAAACTTATATAGCATCCTGAGCTACAAAAGGAATAGAAGCTTATGGCTTCTGGTGACTGGGGATGGGCATTGGAGATTAAGTCATGAAAGGGAAAGGGGGAGGAAATGTATGGGGAATAAAGATTGCCTTGTTATGCAGGCAAGTCTCTCAGGTGATAGAAGTGATCTTACTTAGGTCAGCTCTCTCCAGGATGTAGATACCTTTACATGAAAATTTTCTTTTCAGATGTAAATTTCTGTTTACAAAAGCACAGTTTTTCAGAGCTACTCCTGTGTCTGCAGTGTCTCAAAATAGCCAGCTCAAAATAATCAATATGCCAAAATTACGTATTTTGAGGTATATTCTGATCTCCTATAGTTATGTTTTGGGATCCTGTATCCTCGGCACCAACAACCCAAAGCATGTTTAAATAGAATGAACATCAGTTAAAAGTTTCCAACCTGATGTTGCTAATACAGTATTTGGATTGTAAAATTGATTTTTTGTTGTCGTTGAGTAATATTGATAGGAAATGAAATTAAACGTTGTGGAAAAATGCTAAAATAACCATTTCCAGATTTTTCAAATGTCCAAGAAGTACCATGATGCACTATTATCTGAACGTTCTGGTGGTTTAAGGAATGTATGACATGGATAATTTTGTATTTTAATATTTAAATACGTGCTCTTACCCATCGCCTTTGTTGCAGAATGAAAGGTCTTAAATGTAACTGCCCGAGCCTTAACTTTTCAGCGAATTTGATACTTGTATCACATAAATATGGTATAAAAGTCACTTTGCCATTTCTTTCTCTTTCTTTCTTTCTTTTTTTTTTTTTTTGAGACAGGAGTTTTGCTCTTGTTGTCCAAGCGGGAGTGCAATGCTGTGATCTGGGCTCACCACAACCTTCACCTCCCATATTCAATTGATTCTCCTTCCACACCCTCTCGAGTAGCTGGGATTATAGGCAAGCGCCACCATGCCTGGCTAATTTTTTGTATTTCTTTTTTTTTTCTTTTTAGTAGAGACGGGATTTCCCCATGTTGGCCCGGCTGGTCTCGAACTCTCAACCTCAGGTGATCCACCTGAAAGTGCTGGGTTTACAGGCATTAGCCACGGTACCCGGCCCAACCATTTCAAAAACATATAACCTTACCAAGAAAGATAATTAATTCTTTAAAATTCTTAAAATTTTTTCTTTCTACTATGAAGAAAAAAGGAAGGAAATTGAAAGGGAAACCAGCATTTGATGACTTTCAGTTTTGGACACACACTTGTACTTGCACATACATAAACGCCCTGGGGGGAGAAAAGGGTAGTGTCTTTTCCTTATACATTGAAACGTTCATGGCTGACACCCCTATAACAAAGAGATTAACAAGAGGAAAGCACAGCATATTTATCTAATGTAAGTTTTATGTGACATGGGAACCTTCTGAATTCACAACCCAAAGACCTAGGGAAAACCGTGTGTTTTTATGCTACGTCTGATGAAAGAAGTGGATAGTCATAGAGAAACATGATTGGACAGAAAGGGTTATGTTTTAATGGTAACAAACCAGGGGCAGCTTAGCAAGGCCCATTTGTTCAGATTCTTTTTTGTGTCTCTGAATTATATTCCTCTCTCCTGCCCTCACCTCCGTGGGCATGGGGGCAGAACACCTGTCAAATGAGAATCTTCAGGGAAGAGGGAGGAGGGCAGAGAGTGATCTTCCTAGAATTTATGGCTTGCTTTGGGGAAGAGAAATTCTAGTGTCTGTGGTCCACTTCTGGAGAGAAAGGGGGCTGGAAAAAAGGAGGTTAGGAATGATCAGAGAGCTCATGCTTCTGAGGCCCCCTCAGTCTCCTTCAGCTCAGATACTCAGCATGCCAAGGTGCCATACTTTGGGGGTATTGTGTTCTGAGCCCCCAACAATGCTCATTAGCTAATTTTCTGGACCCAGAGACATGAAAGAGCAAGCTTTGTTCTGTGGGCTGTGGTTGTTCCAAGTCAACAGTTCTCAAGATTTTATGCTCAAAATGTATTGAGGGCTCTGAAGAGCTGTGGTTTATATGGATTATATCTATCAATATTTACCATATTAGAAATGCAAACAGAGAATTTTAAACATGAATTCATTAAGACAACAGTAACAAATACATGTTAACATAAGAGTTTTTCTTTTTACAAAAAGTTTTAAAAATGTGAAAAGAATGGCATTGTTTTTCATTTTTACAAATTTTGAAGGTTTGGCTCCATAGAAGGCAACTAGTTTCTCACGTCTGTTTTTGAATACACTCTGTTGTGTTATTGTCACTTAGGTACTTATTTGAAGTATACGAAGTAACTATGGCCTCACGTAAATCTGTGGTTGGAAAAGAGAGGACTCCTGGATAAGGACCCCTTGGGGTGCTCAGATCTTATGGTTCTCGTCTATAAAGTGATCGGCTTTATTTTTATTTTTACTTATTTATTTATTTTATTATGCTTTAAGTTCTAGGGTACATGTGCAAAACGTGCAGGTTTGTTACATAGGTATACACGTGCCATGGTGGTGTCCTGCATCCATCACCCTGTCATCTACATTAGGTATTTCTCCTAATGCTATCTCTCCCCCTAGCCCTCTACCCACCGAGAGGCCCAGGTGTGTGATGTTCTCCTCCCCTGTGTCCATGTGTTCTCATTGTTCAACTCCCACTTATGAGTGAGAACATGCGGTGTTTGGTTTTCTGTTCCTGTGTCAGTTTGCTGAGAATGATGGTTTCCAGCTTCATCCATGTCCCTGCAAAAGAAATGAACTTATCCTTTTTCATGGCTGCATAGTATTCCATGGTGTATACATGCCACATTTTCTTTATGCAGTGTATCATTGATGGGCGTTTGGGTTGGTTCCAAGTCTTTGCTATTGTGAACAGTGCCACAGTAAACATATGTTTGCATGGGTCTTTATAATAAAATGATTTATAATCCTTTGGGTATGTACCCAGTAATGAGATTGCTGGGTCAAATGGTGTTTCTATTTCTAGATCCTTGAGGAATCGCTACACTGTCTTCCACGATGGTTTAACCAATTGATCAGTTTTTAAATAAGGTGCTGAATTTGACAAAAAGTTGCCATCCCCCAAAGGCTCCAGGCTTAGTATAGTAATAGGATATAATGAATTGACTCCATTTGATTTAATACGTATTCAGGTAGCAGAGGCTGGAATTTGGGATACCCTTTTTATTCATGTATCTAGTAAGGGAGTTTTTTGTTTTGTATTGTTTTGTTGAGACGGGCTCTAGCTTTGTCACCCAGGCTGGAATGCAGTGATGTAATCCCGGCTCACTGCATCCTGATTTCCCTGGCTCAAGCGATCCTCCCACCTCAGCCTCCTGAGTAGCTGGGACCACAGGTGCACACCACCATGCCTGGCTAATTTTTGTGTTTTTTGTAGACACTGCGTCTCACCATGTTGCCTTAGCTGGTATCAGACTCCTGGGCTAGAGCAGTCCTCCCGCTTTAGTCTCCCAAAGTGCTGGGATTTTATAATGAGTGTGACTCTAGGCTCTTCTAAATTAGGGAAGGAGGGGACGTTGTAAAGTGGAAGAGTACTTACCCTGCTATGTAGAGAAACAGTTTCCATAGGATAGTGTTTTGTGGGCTGGAAAGATTAACTGCAAGGCTGATTGTCTAAACGTCCACTGTACATAGAGTTAGAATGTCCTCCAGGAGTCTAATGGGGCTGTTACAAAAGGGTGGCTACTAAGCAATGTGAGACTCTCCAAGGGAAAGAGGCTTCCTCTCTACAACTGCTACTTCAGTAGAAACAGGAGTCCATCAGAAACTCCATCTGCTTATCCAGCGCTATTTGATATTATAGTTATTATGTACTCTTTATGGAATAGAGACAGAGAGGTTGAGTAATAGCACACACTGGCCTTAGATATGTTCCTGTTTTAGCTTTTAATTTTGACTTGAAATAGACAACCACCCCGTCAAACCTCTCTACTGGTTGCTAATTTTGGGAATCCACGGTGATCTCTAAGATACCTGTAACCCCATCTGTACATGCAGTGTTAACCAGCAGTTCTCCCTTTTACTGTCCACCTAAGGAATATGCCATACCACGTTCCCATCAGTTACAGAAAAGAGGTTGTAGCTTGCAAAAAGTCCCGACACCCCGCTCCACAACCCCAGGTGTTTCCAGCATGCAGGAGGTATGCTTGCGTACGCTCCCGGCCTCTGGGCTTGACCTTGGCGTTACTGATGTAAACTTTGAGCGGTTCATCTGCAGGTCTCATGGTTTTATTTTTGTTTATTTGGATGCACGCATCTGGGCCTACATCTCATTATGTTAAGGTGAATAATTCCTTGAGGACTGTTCCTTTGACCTATTTTTATACAGGGTTATTTATGACTGGGCACGGTGTCTCACGCCTGTAATCCTGGCACTTTGGGAGGCCGAGGTGGGCGGATCACGAGGTTAGGAGTTCGAGATCAGCTTGACCAACATGGCGAAACCCCATCTCTACTAAAAATACATAAATTAGCCAAGCATGGTTGACGGGCACCTGTAATCCCAGCTACTCCGGAGACTGAGGCAGGAGAAAATCGCTTGAACCCGGGAGGTGGAGGTTGCAGTGAGCTGAGATTGTGCCATTACACTCCAGCCTGGGTGACAAGAGCAAGACTCTGTCTCAAAAATAAAAATAAAAAAAAGAAAACCAAAGAAAAAATTGAGCATACCCAGTTCTCTTAAGTACACGTTAGTTAATGAGTGGTGGGAAAATTGGTGTTCCGAAAAGTAGAGACAAAAGAGGGCGGGGAAATACACCCCATGTTTGTGTTAGCTCCTTAGCTTCTGGAGTATGTTAGTTTTACCAGAAAGATTTCATCAACAATTGAGAGGTCTAGACTACAGATGTCAAAACTTTTGAGTCTGTTTGTGTGCATAGATACACATGAAGGAGGAAAGCTAAGGAACATCTCTGGGTGCCTGACTGCTCACCCAGGCTGCTGATGGAGGCTCTGCCAGACTTCAGGATCAGAAACCTAATTTCATTAGTGGCTGGGAGTTAATGAAACTACTGCTTCAAATTCCAAAAGCTCATAGGAAACTGAAGGCTGGGTGCAGTGGTTCACGCCTGTAATCTCAGCACTTTGGGAGGACGAGGCGGGCGGATCACCAGAGGTCAGGAGTTCGAGACCAGCCTGGCCCACATGGTGAAGCCTCGTCTCTACTAAAAATACAAAAAATTAACTGGGCGTGGTGGCATGCACCTGTAGTCCCAGCTACTCAGGTGATTGAGGCAGGAGAATCGCTTGAACCTGGGAGGCAGAGGTTGCAGTGAGCCGAGATCACGCCACTGCACTCCAGCCTGGGTAACAGAGCGAGACTCTGTTTCAAAAAAACAAAAATAGAAACAAATTCAGAAAGCTCATATGAAACTGAGGAATAACATCAGAATGCTGATTTGTTAACTGATGCTCAGAAATGGAACTGTCGCCTGGGCTGGGCTTTCGCAGCTGCCCTGCTATAGACGTGGTGAGCCGTGTCACTGTTTGGCATACAGTAGGTTTAGGCTCTTGGGATATGGTGTAATCAAGACAAATATTCAAGGTTGGGATGAGGGGGAGGTGAGGTTTAAGCAGAGACAGACAACAAATAAATAGAAGACAAGGTAAAGCTCCCAGTTAATGATGGGGGCCGGGTGGTAGGGGCTGGCAGTAGGGTATTGTGGTTGGCACTGGCTGATGCTGGGTTAGATGGGCTGGCCAGTGAGGCTTCTTGCACACTTTAGCCAAAGGGCACTTGGTAAGCTTAAAATGAAAGACCCTGGCAACCTCTTACCTTTTTGAGTAGACGTAGGCTTTCTTTAGTTATGTTTATAAATACAATCCATTTCAGGCCAAACCTCTAAGTTGATTTTGCATATCTTTCTTTTCAATTTTGTTCTTCCCCACATTTATTGGGACTTTCGTCTAGCTCCTGTCCATACTCTGTATACCTATTCTGATGTATTTAAAATCATGAAATAATCCTCCTCTGTGTAGGAATATATTTCAGAGAATTATTTGCAATGTAAATGATTTCAGATTTTGTGCTGTTTGTTCTTTTTTTGTTTTTAAGAGACACCGTCTCACTCTGTTACCCAGGCTGGAGTGCAGTGGTATGATGATAACTCAATGCGTCCTTGAACTCCTGGCTCAAGCAATCCTGCCTCAGCCTCCTAAGTAGCTGGGACTGTAGGTGCAGGCACCACACCTGGCTAATTAATTATTTTTTTTTTTGTAGAGATGGGGTCTCACTATGTTACCCAGGCTTGCATTAATTCATTTTATTTAAACAGGGCAGGAAGAAGAGTGAGATAAAGTTGTGGATGTCCTGGAGATGATTGAAAATCAATAACGTTATAGAAATGAAACTTATTTTCAGGGGAAAAGTCTTAAGTGTTAATGAAAACTTCGTGGGCAAACTCCTGCTGAACTAATAGACACAAATGTTCTTGAAATGGGTCAAAATCGCTGATCTTTTGGTTTGCTTCATTGAAAGCACTTTAAAGACAGATTTGTGAATTACAGATTTTTGAGACTGTCAAAAATTGGGCCCTGGCTTTCCTTAGGGTGGGGAAAATTATGATCTGCTTATCCTCAAAGTACACAGTATTGTTTAATATATTCTAAATAATGTCCTTTTATTTATAATTAAGCAAGGCCAGGCTTAGTGGCTCGTATGTGTTATCCCAGCACTTTGGGAGACCAAAGTAGAAAGATTGGTTGAGATCAGGAGTTCAAGACCAACCTGGGCATCATAGTGATAACTTCATCTCCACAAAGAAACTAAAAACATTAGCCAGGCATAGTGACAAGAGCCTGTAGTCAAAGAAACTAAAAACATTAGCCAGGCATAGTGACAAGAGCCTCAGCCTCCCAGCTACTTGGGAGGCTGAGGCGGGAGGATCACTTGAGCCCAGGAGTTTGAGACCAGCCTGGCAATATAGTGAGACCTCTTCTCTCAGAAAATAAAAAAAATTAACCAGGCCTGCTGGCTCATGCCTGTAGCGTATTGGCAGGCAGGGGTGTGAGGATTGCTTGAGCCCAGGAGTTCAAAGCTGCAGTGAGCTATGATGGTGCTACTGCACTCCAGCCTGAGTGATAGAGCAGAATCCTGTCTCCAAAAATTGAAACAAATCCAACAAACAAAAACCCACAAAACCTTGAAAGGGAAAAACTGTGTGAAGATTATCTTAATGACCCATTATTAGGATGGTGAGAGTCCTCTGTCAGGCCCCCACTGGGTGTTTATCTAGATGTGTGTTTCTAGGGGCTGGTTCCATTAGGCTGCAATGAGCCTGGAAATTTAGCTTCTTAAGGACCAATGCCAGTTATCTGACCTAGAACACCTGGGTGTCTTGCCAACTTCCTTCTGCTTCTCTGATATTATTTGTCAGCAATCTTTCAAAAATAATATTAGACAGCACCAGCAATAAAACACATACTTTCTGCCTGAGTGTGTTGGGAGCAGAAGAGGAGCCAGCCAAGCATTCTGTTTTCTGATGCATATGAAACATTTGTACACATGGATGGATCTTTTGAAATTTGTGATTTGCTACTCTTTACAATAAAATTTAAGCTGAAATCTCTCAGGGCTAGTGCCTGGATTTTAAAATTATTTGCATTTTTTTTTTTTTTTTTAGCATGAAACTCTCTAGTAAGTGAAATTAGCCATCTATTTTAAAATGCACAAACATAACAGAGTTAATCATTTGAAAAGCAGGTAAAATCTAGCATGTATGTTTTTCTCTGGACATGGTACATCACTGAGTCATGTAATGAGTACTTAAGAAAACAAAACAATTCTCTGGAATGCCTGAATTCCATGTTGGCAAGTGGGTGCAATAAAGCTTTTGCAATTCTAGTGACAAATTATACTGCAGTGCAGAAGGTCTCATCGAGATTAGATCATTTGCTGCCTTACATATTGGTTCAGAGATGAGAAAGTAAAAACATCACGGTGAACTCGCTGGGTTCTAGGGTTTCAGGTTCAGTCTCTGTGCAGAAAGACTTAGCAAGAAAATCAGTAGTCACCAGAGCTTATACTTGGCATTGAATTACACAAGATGAAGTTTAATGCGTATGTTTGGGTTTGAACAAAAATATGCTGACAAATAATGAAGCAACAAATAAACAGAAGCAACCTCTTCACTGCAGATGCGCTATTAACACTTAGCATTCTAAGCTCACCCATAAAAGCTGTAACCAAAGCTTTCTTATTTGATTTTGAAAGCCGTGCTTTGTTGAATATTTGATGAAACCGACTGCAGGGGTCTGCAGTGATTTCTTGGTGAGTCCCTGTTGGCAGCTTTAGGAGTCTGTCCTTTTGGAGATTTCCAGTGGTTGATTCTCATTCTGGGGAAGAGGGGGAGAAAAGCACAATGATTACAGTCAAATGAATAGGCACCAGATATAGAACATTCAGAATTTTCTGCCTTTCGATAAAAATTTCACATACCGGTTAGAGCGATGGTTATCACGTCAAACAGAGCAATGGTCCTGCTTTTGTTTTAGAGGGTCGAGAACTGTTCAGCAGCTTGGCTCCAGGAAGGGCTGCTTTGCTGAGTAGAATCTTGGGATGATGGTGAGGCTATCCTTTTGTTTGCAGTAACTTTTTGACTTGACGAATATGATAGCCTGATCATTCTTGCCTATAGGACAGAGAGGTAAGCAAAGCAGCTGTCGAATAGTAGTTTTCACTGAGTTACGGAATAAATGTAGTTCTTTAAAAGAAATTTTTGGAAGTTGATATTATTTCAAAAGTTTTAATATCACATCATTTGAATTTGTCTTGACTCATGATATGAATGAGTTACTGTGTGTGATGTTATTTAGTATGTGAAATTGATTAATGTGATATTATATGAAACTGAACTGATGTCTGATTGATGTTCCACCTCATCTTTTTTTTAAATTTAGAGATGAGGTCTTGCTATATCGCCCAGGCTGGAGTGCAGTGGCTATTTACAGATGCGCTTATAGCAGCCTTGAACTCCCTCAACTCACTCAAGCGATCCTCCTGCCCAGCCTTCCAAGCAGCTGGGACCACAGGCACATGCCACTATGCCAGGCCATAAGTATAGTTCTGTGAAGTCAGTTTAGAGAAGCAAGTTCTTTAAAAAAATTTGCATGTTAGGAGTCTAGTCAGGAAATAAGCAGAATTTCTGTTTCTTAAAGCCAACCCCAAACAACAAGAATTCCTTCTTTTCCTGGATACCCACCCAGCCAATGGGAAACTGATCTTTTGAGATACTGATCTCAGGAGAACAATAATCCTGGAGCTTGGGCTATCACAGTGTGTCTTGGAAAAGACCTGCAATGGCATGCAATTCATCTATAATTGAGATTGGTAGCCCTGGCCAGCTGTAGAGTAGAGGACAAATGTTAGTTTCATTCCATGTCAGTGTCCTTCATGGATTCCCGGGCATTATTTGTTAAATGTTGTTAGGAATGAAGCTTTAAGAAAAACAGGTTTGAACTTCTTCATGCAGGGGGTGCTGGGATGCTCTAGAAATAATTATACTATGTGTATCTAAATAGGTTTCTGTTGTATGGATAATTCATATAGGCATGATAACCTGTTTACTGAAAATTCTAAGCATGTGGATTTTCTGTCTTTTGTGAATTTTTCATTTAAAAATTTCCTTTAAAATCAGCTGTTTTATATTGATTTAGCTCAATTTTGGACATCTTTTTTTCATTTTTTATTCATTCATTGAATGCTTATTGTGGAAAGTCGTTATTATAGGTGCTGGAGATTCAATGGTGAACAAAGTAGACAAATGTCTTTCTCCCTCGAAGATTATTTTGGAAGATGGAGGGATTCTGGCAATAAAATAAGCAAGCTAGGTATTTGCAGGCAGCACTTTGTTGTAAAGAAAAAAGACATGGTAATAGGAAGAGAGCAACATGGAATTTGAGAGTAAAAAGGAGGAAAATGTAGGTGAATCCAGTTATCCTTTTCTATGGATGTGCCATTTGGGTTGAGTCATGATGATGAAAGGGAACCACCCCTGGAAAGTTCTAGTGGGAGAGCATTCAAAGCAGAGAAGCAGCAAGTGCCAAGCTCTTAGGCAGCAGAAAGCTCCACGTGTTTGAAGGCATCAGGAGGGCATCTGCATATCCACTGTGAAAGGTGGAAGGCAGAGGAGGCGGGTTCAGAATGAGGACTTGAACGGTGATTACGCTGAGAGCTGTGGCCCTCTTTCATCTCTGCCGGGTGGTCTGGGTAACTGCAGTGCTGACAGAAGACTGGTCGACTAATTATAAAATGCGACTAAACAGAAACAGCTTCGTAGCTTAAAGTATGTATTTCATCTCATTTCACTCTCATCGCAGGCCTTTGTTTTGTCTTAAATCTTTGCAATAAATATTTGCTAAAGTGCCTCATGAGGATTCAAGAAGGAAATTTGGAAACTAAAGAGGTTATTATTCTACAGATACAGAAAATCTTTCCTGAAGACATTGAGGAGGAAGATATGACCTATATCAGCTACTGTGTTGTGGGGCTGGAAGAAGACGTGGCTGGTGCAAAACACAATGTGCCTGAGCTTAGAGATGGTTCTGGAAAACAGATTATGTGTAGGTGTAGGTTTCTGTTTAGGCGTGGGTCGAGAAGTGTAGGCATCTGGGTGACACCAGTGATGTTCAGTCTGCGTTCTGTACAGTTCTAGTTCTTGGAGGTTCCAGAAGAGATATTGTTCATGGTATAGAGGAGGATGAGGCCAGCTGGGTGACTTTTCTTGAAAATAGATCCTCCCATAAAAAAAGATATTTAAAGTATTCTCTTTTAACATGTCAGTAACAGTATACCCTTTGACATGTAGTAGTCGCTAAATGATTGATACAGATGCTGATGTTTTGCAGGTAGAGGACTTTCTCACTCGAAACCCTGTTTGCCACCTCTCACTCACTCACCAAGCCTGTCCTATTGATGATCACCTCTAGAAGAAATACAGGCACCAGTATGAGTAAAGGAATCAGAATGCCTTTGGTTTATTTAATCTCACTTCTGAATACTCATTTCCTTACTATGTGTTAGAAACCTTCTCAGCCTGGTGTCTTAGGTAACTGTTCTGGTGAAATTTTGGCGGATCACCACATTTACTATCAAAATGTGAATCACATCTTACCTAGAAACAAAAATCTCTGAGAGTCCTCTGGAAGCTATTATTCAAAACCTAATTTTCTCAGCCTTCTCTAATTATGCAGTGCAGTGGGTTGGAAAAAGGCTGCCGTAGCTGCATCTGCATGTGCCTCATTGCTTCATGTTTTTGCAGCTCACAGTGAATAATGGTATGGCTTTGCTTCCCAAACAGGTTAACGATTATGACGCTCCATGCTAACCTAAGTAGTTTTTCATCAAGAATATCTGCTTTTACCCACGGGTCTTTCTGTTTGCCCCCAAGAGTTTAAATGCAGTTTTCATTCTCATCCATTTTGTGTTTCCCAGATGTTGGCCCAATTTGCCTTCACATCAGCGTCTGCTAAGCTGCAAGTCAGCCTAGCTTGGCTGTGCCCTTAAAAATATGCACATTTGAGAAAAGAGGAGGAAATGAATCAGAGTGCCTGGCTTAAATGATCTCCATTCTCGTTAGTACTATTGGGGTGTAATTAAATCATAGTTTAATTCTTTCTATTAGGGAAATCTTATTCCTTTTTAACCAAGTTCTTAATGTATGGTCATAAAAGGTGAATTTAATCAGTAGGCAGTTTCATTAGACTTTGAATGCTGTTTGCTGTTGGGTAGGTGAAGCTAGTTATGCTTCCAGGCTTGGGTCCGGACAGACAACTTTTTATCATTAACCTAGTTTTCATCAAAGGAACAAGGTACGAACCGGGTACCACCTGTGAGAAGCATCATTTAAGAGGCCAGAGATGAGATCCTAGAAAATTATGTCACCTTGCTTGTTTAGAGGCCATTGTACAGAAGAAACAAAAAAGCTGGTAATTTAAAAACTGCTATTTTTTCATCTTAAATACCCGCTTGATCTTTTTTTTTGTTGTTGTTGTTTTTGAATGAGGAAAGGCAATGCTCCAATGAGAACATTCTCACAGGCAGGTAACAGATAGCATACTTTTATTAGGAGGGGTAAAAGAGATGCAGAAAGCAAAAAAATCTTTTTAGAAATGTATTAAACACTAAATTTTCTTTTGCTGTAGGATGTTTCTGGCAAAACCAGAGTTTTATTGATGAACTTTCCTTACGTACTCACTCTGCATTAGCATGTTGGAACCATGAGACCTGCAGGCACAATTTGGTTATGAATGTGACTGTGGGGCCCCAGGGAGGTCTCCGAGGTTCTGGTTGGTGGTTCGAGTCAGGACTCAGGTTTTCCTGTCTCTGGAACAGTCGTTTGTATTATGCCACGTCATAGGCACAAAAGTACTTGGAATGTTGAATGACAGAACTTGCTTTTAGAGGGATGACAGCAAGAAGCCTGCTAGTATGAGCTGTTGGCAATAATATAGCCTATTCATCCTAATAATAACTCTGTTAAAGTTATTATTATTACTGATATTACTAAAGCATATTGACTTAAATTTGTAGATGAGGAAAAAGGTTCAGAAAGATGAATTTGAAACCCAGGTGCCTTGACATAGATGATATATGTAGATACAATGAGCTACTCTTTTTTTTTTTTTCTTAGCAGCTTAGTGCATCCAGGTAGGGTTTGAAATGGCTCTGAAAATAAAAAAGGAAGCAAGAGCCCAATAGTTGTGTGTCTTCCTGCTTCTACTGGGGTTTGAATCGAAGACAATTGGTTTGAGTCCTAGCACCTAGCTTATTAGCTGTATGCCTTGGGCAAATTACTTAATCTCTCCAAACCTTTATTTCCTTGTTTGTAAACCGAGGACAGTAATAGAATAGGATCCATCTCACTGGGTTGTGGAGAGAATGACAGGAGATACTTGAAAAGTGGTCTGAGGGGCACCTGCACAAGATCAGCTGCTTGTGATTGTTCGCTGGTAATATTGTTAAGATTACTTTGAGAAAACACACTCTGACCATAAACCGAGGATGCTTGTTGGAAAGAGTAGCTGGGTCAGGTGAGAGTCCTTCACATTGGAGTGACTGATCTCTTTCTTTGCATGTTAAGTTTTCTATTTAGATGGGCTGAGATATCCATATATACACACTACAGAATACCTGTGTACACATGCACACAGACAGTTTGTATGCATGACTCTTAATTTCTTGGTAGAAGGGGACAAGAGCATTAAAAGAGGCTTTGACTTTCATGATAAAAGATTAACAGCATTAATGTCATTTAATTTAAAAGAGATTGTTTCAAGATGCTTAGTTATGGTGGAGTATTCAACATTATGAGAATTTTTAAGTTTCATTTTTCTTCATTCAACCTAGTTTACTATTTAAACAATGTATTTAGTGAGGTTAAAGGGTGGTACATTTATAATAAATCAGTGTAGCAGAGTTTTCCTAAAGAATCTTGAGTTGGAATCTCTCTTTAGATCAGTGGCAACATTAAAGAAATAGTCAATAACTGGTCTGTTCTTACTAATATCACCCTGGCTTGTATCCCCTTATGTGACCTGGGTTCTTGCTGTGCTAGGGCGTCATCCTTAGTCCCTTTCCTCCTAAGTAGGCTCTGTTTGAAATGAACTTTGATTTCAAATGCACCTGCTCTCTATTGATGTTGGCTGTTTGCATTTATGAATCTCCTCCCTCACTGCTCACCTCCTACCCAACCCCTGGCTTCACTTTTCATCTGGCCCTTCCCTACCTTTGATAACAGTGGAGTGAGTGGCCATTGCCTATCTAGTTTTTGTTTCCCCTTAGACCTAATCTGAGATTTGCCAGTCTCATGTTCTAATATCCCAACTGCTTCTTCAAGTAGGAGTTAGCAGAGTATGGTGACTCCATTTTGATTTGTGCTGAATATTTAGGAGTGAATTCATAATAGGGCTCTTCTGGACTCTGCTGTTAGAAATACTCCAGCAGTGACACAGGACTGGGAGTCAATGGTATTTGTCAAGTGTTTCCATTTCTAGTAAGGGAAAAATGACCTATTAAATACACTCCACATTAACAAAAAAAAGTCCCTGATTTATGTAAGTTGATCAATGAAGGTTAAAAAACCACGCTAACACTAAGGTTTTCTATTTGCAGAGTTTTCTGACAGATATTTTTTTTCTCCAGATTTTAAGTGTGTTATGAGTCAACCTTTATGTTTGTAAAGCTTTAGTCTTGTTAATAATGTGTAACTTCCAAATGAATCATATACTTATGCATCACACTTAAATATGCAGATTTTATGATACAATCTGAAGGCTCATATTTTTCTGTTTATTTTTGAAATGTTAAGTCTCATTTGCATTACATTTTATAGATGTATTATGTACCATATAATCTCTACAAATCACAATCAATCTGGATGGTGTCCCTTAGGGCATGTTAATTACATGCAGTAGTTCTAGAATTCTTTTATGTGGTGTTTTAGAAATAATTTCTCCTTTTTATTTTCCTTATGAGGCATCTTAAAATAGCAAAAATGGTTGCTTTGGAACCTACCGTTATAGATGCCCGTCTTCTGGAAGTGTTTCCAGATTTTTTTTTCTTTTTTGGCTTTTGGAACCTTAAGTATTAGAGTTATGCCCATTATCCGTTAATGATATTTTTCAGTGCATGTCTGTCTCTATCCATCTACCTACTTATATACTCATGCTTGAATGTATATATATGCACCAATAATTTACCTGAAAAGTGGTTGTCATTGTTTTAGTAGAGATAACTGAATCATTGATGTGAACTCTTTGGGATATACACCATCATTCTTAATGCCTGTGTCATACCTTACATATAATTTTGAATGGCTTTTGGAGCTAAAGGTATCTCTGATTTCAAATCGAGTGCCCTGCTCACCAAGACAGTCCCAGCCAGGACAATACCTGTTGGGTTCCAGGTTCATTCTAGTCTTGTTCCTGTATTCCTCATTTCCAGGCAGAAGGACCTATCACAGTGCTGTTTCCTGTCTCAGCTGTTGCAACTTGTAAAAGCCCATGGCAGGTTTACTTCTGTGCTCCATAGCATCAGCTCTGAGAATGTTAGACACATGGTAGACGTGACGTGTTGGAAATTTAAAGTTACGTTTTCTGGACCAGGCATGGTGGCTCATGCCTGTAATCCCAGCACTTTGAGGGGCAGAGGTGGGAGGATTGCTTGAGCCCAGGAGTTCAAGGCCAGCCTGAGCAACACAGTGAGATCTTGTCTCTACAAAAAATCACTGGCCAGGTGTGATGGTGTGTACCTGTAGTCCCAGCTATTTGGGAGCCCAAGGCAGGAGGATAGCTTGGATCCAGGAGTTTGCAGGGAGCTATAATCACTCCACTGCACTTCAGCCTGGGTGATAGAGCAAGACTTTGTCTTTTAGTTTGGGGGGAGAGAGGAATATATATATATATATATATATAATGAAATATGTATATATTTATAAAATATAAATATATATAATTTTTAAAATTAACTCTGGCAGATAGCAAATGTTATTTCACTGACATTCATGTTGTAGAATTTTCTCAGATAATGTTGTCTAATGACAACTGACAACACTTCCTAATTTGCTTTAAATTATGCTATCATTTATAAACGTATGGTTCTTATGAAAATCACAAAAATGGCCAAAAAATGATTTTACTGGGTTCTGGCACTTCGTTGCACTGAATGTCCTTTGAAATAAATAAACCCTTGATTTTGACTTGAAAGTCTTACTATAAAAAAAAAAACAAAAAACGCCTTCAACATCACAGATTTCTTACAGTAATACATTAACTTTCTTATTTCTATTGACTTTTCTGAGTTTGTTGTCCAACTGTCAGTATGTTCTGTGCCTTGGCAACTACATGTTCTTTTAAAAAGTAAAATGTTTAACACTTCCGGTGTTAGCTTTTTGCTTGGGGTCACGGTGAAAATATTGATACTTTATTTGATACAGTTGGTAGCAAACCTTCCGTCTGTATTTTATTGCTGTGTGTCTGGTGAAGATGTCCTCCTAAATGTGTGTGAAAGCACAGTAGAAGGTTCAAGAACATATAGTACTTCAAGAAAACTTTGTATCTGCAACAAGTTAATATTAGAAAGAGATTTGTGTTTCAGACGTTTAATTAAAGAGAAGGAAATAATCTTTTGATAATCACTGAGGTTACCAGGGCTTTTGCAAACAGAATAACTGGATCTTTTTGTCAACAAAAAACTTGTATTTAGTCTATATTTGTTACTGTTGAAAACATTACCTCCTTATCAACCTCATAAGACCTGGAGCCTGGCTTTGGTCACTGTTACGAGCATTTTGCTGCTCTCTTGCTGGCAAAATCCTGGCATGGGACCTTCTGGAGTGGCCGCTTCACGATAAAGTCAGCCGTGTGCTTTGGAATGGTAATATAATTTTAGGACATGTCATGACCTAGCCAATTTTCTCTTAATTTTTTTTTAAATTATTAAACTTTACTCATTTAAAATAACGTTACAGATATGTAAATTATGAAAGCTAGTCATAAATTGAAAATGTGAGAGAAACAGTACTAACTCGCGGTGGTTCTCTGTAAGCATTTTCCTGATCACAATTCCTCCTTCCCAATTGATAATCCCCATCCTGAATTCTTGGCTTATTCTCTTGCTTTCCTGTTTCTTAAAAACTGCATAGGAGTGTGTTACTTTAAAATGATTTCACATAGCATCTATGTATTCTGTTGCAACTGGCTATTTTCACTTATCATTATGTCTCTAAAATTGGTATGCATTGATGTTTATAGCTATAGATCATTTATTTTCACAAGTATACAGCACTCTATTTTGTAAATACGCAGCAGTTTAAACCACTGTTGATAGTCGTTTGATTGTTTCTTTTAAAAACTATGCTGCTACGACAGTCTTGTATATGTCTTCTAATGTACATGCAAGAATTTTAGGGTTTAAACCTAGAAGAGACATTACTGAGCTGTAGAGTATGGACATGCTCATTTTCACAAGATAATACAAGTTATTTTCCAGAATTTTCAAAGAAACATATATAAAGTACTTATATATAGAAAAATATGTTTTCCAGGATAACAAATACAGATTATAAGACAAAAACAAATGTTTTCCAGAGTTTTCCAGTGCATGGTGTCAGCGAGAACGTGTAAGAATTCTGGTTGTTCCACATCTTTGCCATCCTTGATGTTGTCAGGCGTTAATATTTTTGCTTATATGATAGATGTAAAATAAAATCTTGAGGTTTTAATGAGCCTTTCTCTGATTCCTTATGAGCTCAAATATCTTTTCATGTGGTTATTGGCTGTTTATCTTTCTTCTAGAAATGCTTCTCATTTGTCTATTTGGTTGTCGTTTTTGTTATTTTCTTTATTCTAGATGCCGTCAGTGACACATGCCAAGGACATCTAACTTCCTCTAATTTTTGGCTTGTCTTTTCCATTCTCTTTCTGGAGTTCTTTGAAAAGGCATTCTTACAGTAGGAGACTTTGTTTATCATTTTTCATTGTAGTTAGGGTCTCTCTCTCTCTCTCTCTCTCTCTCTCTCTCTCTCTCTCTCTCTCTCTCTCTGTGTGTGTGTGTGTGTGTGTGTGTATGTGTGTTTAAAGAGATCCATCTCTCTTCTAAGGTCATAGAGTTACAGTTTTAAAAATTTTCTCTTAAAAATGTCAAAGTTGGCTGGTTGTAGTGGCTCACACCTCAACTCACAGTGCTCTGGGAGGCTGAGGCAGGAGGATCACTTAAGTCTAGGAGTTCAAGACCAGCGTGAACAACATAGTGATACCCTGTCTCTGCAAAAAATAAAAAAAAATATTTAGGCATGGTGACTTATACCTGTAGTCCCAGCTCCTTGGACAGAGGTGGGAGAATCACTTGAGCTGAGAGTTCAAAGCTGCTGTGAGCTAATTATACCACTGCACTCTAGCCTCGGTGACATAGTGAGACCCTGTTTCAAAAAGAAAATAAAATGTCAAAGTTATGTTTTCAACCTTTAGGTTCTTAATTCACCAAGAATTTCTAAATTTTGATTTATGTGTTATATGGTGTGAGGTAGATATATAATATTATTTTTCCAAAGTACATACAAACTACTATCGTTACACTGTTGACTGATTAGGCTGTCTTTGACCATTGCCACTTTTGTTCTATGTGTGTTTCTGAGATCCCTATTTTTTAAAATTTGCATATTTCTGTGCCAGTGTCATCTTGCTGAATTATAATAGCTCTTATAATAAATGTGATAACTTTTGGGGCAATCCTTGCTCTCTTATTCGAGAACGCCTTGACTAGCAAATTGTATCTCTGCTATATGGCTGGTGCCAGAGAAACAGAAAAAGAATTGGAATGTCTATGTTGCTTCACTCATCTTCAGAAATATTTCAGATATGAAGGGACATACTCTTAGAGCTTCAGAAATATTTCAGATATGAAGAGACATACTCTTAGAGCCTGTTAGATAAAGATTCATTAAAACCACTATTTGCTGATAAGACTAATTATATTGTATCGAACTCAGTCTTTCTCATTATATTTCTTACAGGCAAGGTTGAAGGTTTACCAAGAAATTCAGAAGGTGGTATTAGATTTTACTTGTGATCACCCCAGGAAATTCCTTACATTTAGGAGACTAGGAATACCTTCAGAAGTCCTTGAGATAGTCTTCTAGAAATGGGGAGGGAGAAGGAAGCAGAGGAGAAGAACTAAGATTTATTGGCATTTATGAATACCAACTGTTCCACTGAACTCTTTTTTTTTTTTTGGGAAGACAGAGTCTCACTTTATCGCCGAGGCTGGAGTGCAGTGGGTAGTGGTATGATTTCGGCTCACTACAACCTCTGCTGCCTGAATTCAAGCAATTCTCCTGCCTCAACCTCCTGAGTAGCTGGAATTACAGGAGACTGCCACCACGCCCAGCTAATTTTTGTATTTTT
This sequence comes from Ateles fusciceps, assembly GCA_036589455.1. Lineage (NCBI taxonomy): Eukaryota > Metazoa > Chordata > Mammalia > Primates > Atelidae > Ateles > Ateles fusciceps. Next base: position 7,440,158 of record JAZHEH010002229.1, read on the forward strand.
AGCAGAGCTGGGGTTTCACCATCTTGGCTAGGCTGGTCTTGAACTCCTGACCTTGTGATCCACCTGCCTCAGCCTCCCGAAGTGCTGGGATTACAGGAATGAGCCACCGTGCCCGGCCCCCACTGAATTCTTTATCTGCATTATTTCATTTAACTTCCTAACATCTCTGGAACGGGATTCTTCTTCTTGTCTTATAGCTGATGTGTGATCTGGGCTACATACCCTCTCTGTCTGTATCTAGAATGTACATTCTTACTGCCCATATACCAGCTGCCCCACCGACTGTGTTGCTGATGCTGCTCTGGGGGTAGCCAAGAGGAATGCCTGGAAGAGCTGTGGGGTAGCCTCTTAGAGAGGAGATAACTTTCAGCAGATGGTGCATCTGTAGAAGTGTGGGGGAATCTGTGGAGCTGAGTCTGAAGAACGTTGGACATAGCTGGCAACATCTATTGTCCTTGCTCTATGCTGGGACCATACTCTGCTTCATTGACCAAGTAAAAGCAAAAGAGGGTCAGCGTGTCCTTTGTAAGCTGGAAGGGCAGAGCAAGGTTTCAGATTGGCACTGGCTTTCTGATCATATTTCAGGTCTTGACATAGCAAGCGATAAAGCTTTGACTCCTGGGTGTGTTGTTGGTGGGAGACCTGACTTCGTGAACCACATCCCTGTCATCCTGTTGGAAAAGGTTATTCAGGATCCTCAGTGATGAGACTGGTTGGGAGTTAGAGCCTGGGACAGTGGCCTGATGGGAGTGCTACATTCAGTCCCCAGGTGAGGAGGCTCCTGGGGCTGGCTGGAGGACAGATCGGGGTGAGCACAACTTAGGTGAGGAATGACCAGGGAAGATTGCAGGCTGCTTACCCCAGCCCTCAGAGCTTGCCTGTTCTCCCTCTCCTTTCAGCTGTGGGCAGTGGGCTGCTGGCTGGGGCTTGCATTTCACATTTTTCCAGTGATTTGGCCCCTGACATGTCTCTTGATTGCCCTCTGGTAACGGACCCTCCAGCCTCTTCATTTCCAGTACCCAACTTGGCTTTATGTCCCTCGGACGCTTTCCCAGCTTTTGATCTTTCAGTGCAACCCTTCTCTTTCTGCTTAGTCTTTCTGTTCGGCTCAGATTGGAAAAAAAACCCAAATAAATATATACACACATATATGTGTACGTATATATGTGTGTGTATATATATATTTGGGTTTTGATATAGTTATCTATGTATATGTATATATATGTTTGTGTATATTACTACTAACATTAATATTTATATCATGATAGCATGTATCTGTGTATATGTATATGTTTGTGCATATATGCACAAACATATACATATACACAGATACATGCTATCATGATATAAATATTAATGTTAGTAGTAATATGTTAACACTAATATTAACACTTACAATCATAATTAAATACTAGCAATATTGATAAAATAAATGTACTAATTAAATATATTTGATTATTATATTTAATAAATAAATGCTAACATAGTGATTAATAATAAAAATTGCTAACCATCACTGAGTAGATTTAGCCAATATGCTAAGCACTTTTATTATTTATTTATTATTTATTTATTTTTAAGATGGAGTCTGGCTCTGTCACCCAGGCTAGAGTGCAATGGCATGACTTTGGCTCACTGCAACCTCCGCCTCCCAGGTTCAAGTGATTCTCCTGCCTCAGCCTCTTAAGTAGCTGGGATTACAGGCACCTGCCACCATGCCCTGCTAATTTTTTTTTTTTTAATATTTGTAGTAGAGATGGAGTTCCACCATGTTGGCCAGGCTGGTCTTGAACTCCTGACCTCAAGTGATCCACCCACCGTGACTTCCCAAAGTGCTGGGATTACAGGTGTGAGCCACTGTGCTCGGCCAGCACTTTTATACATTAACTTATCTAATCCTCATAGTAGCCCAGAAAACAGGTTCTAACAATTATTCCTATTTGGAGACACAGGAAAATTAAATTCTTTACTCAAGGTCAAGTGGTTGATGAATGGTGGAGTCAGAATTTGAATCCAGGCTGGGGGCTCCAGAGAGGCTCTTTCACATCCATGCATGAGGTGTACTGTCACTCAAGAGACAGACAAGCAGATGTAAAAACTGCTAGGGTGTGTTGGATGAGAGATGTTTTAGATGCTGTGACAAAGCTGGGGACAGCTGAGACTCTCATACATACAATTGGCTCTGGGATGCTTCACCTAGAAATAAAGCAGTACATAGGACACAAAACCAGCCAACCCATCAACCTCCACATCCTGTAAAAATCACCACTGCACAATGGCTGCTGAATGTCTTGATAGGTCTAACGAATGCGCTGCGTGAATGCAAAGTAGGTTCTGTGTACAGAGGGTTAAGAAACTGGATGATATAGTTAGTTTTGATAAAAAAGAAGGATTCACGATGACCTAACTTTTTTTCAAATCTGCAATTCCTGTAACAGCTGATTCGTTATGTGGCGGTTAACGGAGACAGACTAGAGTAACAATCTTGCCATCAAAAATCAGTGACTCACCATTGCCAGAGCGAGTGTGAGTGAAATTGAATTGCAGTCTGGATGGAGGCAGCTGTGGTCTGGTTCAGCAAACGTGGACTTACATTTCTTTTTAAATTATGAGACATTTGGTACATACAAAAAAATGTATGTCATGCATACGTAGATTACATGGCATAAACGTAAGACGAAACTCCCTTGGGCTTCTTTTTAATCATATCCCCTGCCTCACCTCCCCTTCCTGGAAATTGTCATCATCTTACTCTTATTTCTCACTCCCCTGCCTGCCTTTATTTTTACCACAGGAATCATGAAGGTATTGTTAAACAATATATTTTTAGATTTGCTTGCTTTTGAACTTCATGAAAATGGTGTCACGTACTTTGTATTTCCTTTGGTGACTTGATGCTTCTAAAATACATCCATAGAAATCCTTCGTTGCAGATTATGCATTACAACGGTATACTGTCCATTGTATGGACGTACACAATTTAAAAAATCTGTTATAATAGTTTTTCTGATTTTGGACGTAGAATCCAGCAGCTGGATATATTTGTGAGACCCCCCCCGCCCCCAAAGAAGGCCAGGAAGATGTGAAAAGTACCCAGATGCCAGACATTCAGGCATTACAGGGCAGCATAAGGAGTGGATTTGATTCTAAATCCATTGAGACACCGTCAAAGGGTTCTAAGTAGGGACCTGATATGATTGAATTTATGATGATTTACTTCATTTTATCTTTCAGAGTATCTCATTTACCTGGTGAAACAGCCATGAAAACAGGTAACTCTGGTTCAGCGTGATAAGTGCAAACATTAGTTGGTTTATTGATGAGTCTCTGCTCTTTGCCATCAAGATCCTGGCTCAGTCCCTTCTGTAATCACCACCATGAAACCAAACGGCTGTTTGGGACTTGCAGATTGCAATAAAATTATAAGTTACCATAAATCTCTCTCTTTTTCAAAATATATCATCCTAACTTCTCAACCGTTTACACGCAGAATCTACTTTGCATTGATTTGCTCGATTCATTGGTAGAATCCCAGGGCAAGCCATTCATGAGGCGTTTGGTACAGGGGGAAAGAATCTGTAAAACGTGACTAGGAAAGATTAGTTGGAGCAAAAGAATTGGAACCAGGAAAGAGAAATTTAGGAGGAGGCTGGTTTTCAGTATATAAAGAAGTCAGTAGTGGCAGGGTTAAGTGAAATCTGTGGGTTTGCATATTACAGATAGTCCTTTGGATTTACCAGTTAGGAAGCCATCAGTGACGTTTTGATATTAGTTTAGGAAAGACATGGGCAGGGAATCACTGAGGACCTAATGAAGGAAAGAGTATTGAAGTGTTAATACGACATATTCAGGTTAGGAGAAAGAGAATTTTCAGGTAGTAAAGACAAGGCATATACATAGAAATGAGTTTTGGGGGACTCTTTGGAGATAACCTCAGAAAGAAAATGTTGCTCTGGAGATTTAGCCTAATCAAGAAACAGTGAGATGACCAAAGTAACCTTCCTAAACACTGACAAAATATTTTGTCTCGTCCTATGTTCAATTTAGAGACTCACTTTTGCTAAAATACAGGTAACAAGGGGACGGGGGCCAGTGAGAAGGGAGGACATTTATCTGTCAATGAAGGCAGCTGATACTAGTCAGATTTTTCATAATCTCTTAGAGTTGAGCTGAGAAGCAAAGAAATTGCTTCATATTGCATATCAATTTCTAGACAAGTCAATGGTGAGAACTCTGAAACTCCAGCTACATAAGAGAAGGAGATTCCAAACACCATAAGATCTTGCAGTTAAAGTGACTAGAATTTATGACATAATCTTTTCCTCATATTTTGTTGCTATAGGAGGCCTTCTGGGAGTACCTGTCCTAGCATTGATGTGTAACCCAGAGTCAGGTTAGCTGCAGTGACCTGGCCTGCCGCAGCAGGGGGTAGTTGGGGAAAAGCCTACGTTCGAAGCAAGACTGAGTGTGGCTGCAAAGAAGGACGCTGGTTCCCAGGAGCAGGGGACCAGGGCGGGAATGAGGAGGCGGCTGCAGAGTGCTTCATCTCACTGCTGTCTTAGGGGGACTGTGACTTCTGCCCTTCTCCCAATGATGAGATGAGAAGACGCTGACTCAGGTTTCTCTGCTCTACATGGTGCAAGTTTTTAAGTTTCCTCAAATTATGAAATACAATTGACAAGAGAAGAACTATTTTTCAGGAGCCATAAATAACCTTTATTAAAGCTTAATGCTGTAAGAGTGTATTTTTCAGAGACTTACATAATCCATTTTCTGTTAAATAATAGGCACAGTTGCATGACTTGTAAGGTTTTGGCAGAATAGTCTTTGACGAAAATAATACGTAGTCTACGTTTATTTAAAATTAGATGGACTTTAGCTATTAGTGAAGTACCATGTGAGGTACAATGGTGGACTTGTGAATGATCTAGGAGGTCCACAGCTTTGTGTTGGACATTAATATTTATCAGATGATAATGCTTGTATTTTCCTAGTGTGATCAACTTAGTAGTAGATTTTAATCTTTATTAATTAAAAGTATACAGAACTTACTATGGTCTTGCTGAAAATGATGTCAGTTTTGTCTTTAGTTGAGTTGAAGTATCTTAGTCCTTTGTGAAGAGGTTTTTTTTTTTTTTTGACAGTCTTGCTCTGTTGCCCAGGCTGAGTGCAGTGGCATGATCACAGCTCACTGTAGCCTCAAACTCCTGGGCTGAAGCAATCCTGCCTCAGCCTCCCAAACAGCTGGGACTGCAGGCGAATGTTTTATTTTTTGTAGAGATAGGGTCTACAGTGTTTCCCAGGATGGTCTTGAACTCCTGTACTCAAGCAGTCCTCCCACCTCGGCCCCCCCAAATAGTTGGTACCACACCTGGCTAATTTCTTATTGCACCATCACAGCTGGCTAATTTTTTATCTCGTGTAGAGATACAGTTTCACTATGTTGCCCAGGCTGGTCTTGAACTCCTGGACTCAAGCCATCCTCCTGCCTTGGCCTCCCAAATTGCTGGGATTGCTGGCATGAGCCACCACACCCGGCTACATAGAGGCCTTTACACCAAATATTCCTGATCAGCACTATTATACAGGTGGTGTTAACATAGTCATAACCTATTTAGGTCTTGGCATATTTTTCAGTGTTGGCTTTAGTTAAATTTTGTGCTTTGTATATCTAAAACAGAACTCATTATCTTTCCTGCACCTGCCACTTTGCCTCTCACATTCTCTATTTCTAGCACCTTCACCCCTGGTCATTAGGTTGGCAGCCCTTCAATTCAAAAGAAGCGTCTCTGACTCTCTCTCAGTGCTTCTGTGTCAATCAAATAACAAACCTTTGGTTACTTATGCGCAGTGGGGATATAGATACATAGAAGTTAAGATTCCCTTGCTCGTAACCTCCTGGTCTAGTTGGAACAGGAAGTGATGGTGTGTGGTTGCACATTCTCAGGGTAAATGAATGGGCATTGACCAGTGCTATGGAAATTCCCAAGGCTTTATCTCTCTGGGGCCATTAGACTTTTAGAGATATAGACAACAAGTGAATCCAAAGTGAGTGAGGGCTTGGCTAGCAAGCATAAACATTTTGGCTCTTCCTTTGCTGGTTTTGTGTGCCGTGGTTAGACTGCAGTGTAGCTCCTGGCCAGTTCTGCCATGCCGTCCTCACTTTACCCTGTGAGTATAGTGCCTGTTTCCTTAGGGGCTGGGCTGGAGGATTTTATTGTCAGGATTGCACTGATACAAATCTATCCTTGGATCTCAGGCCCCTGCTTTCTTTGGTTTCAGGGGTCTGAGGGTTGCCCCTGCAGGCTCTCACGGGTCTTCAACCTGCGAACTGATGTTCCTTTTGAAACTTAAAGCCCTCTTGCAGGTAAATGCCAAATCCTGATCCGTGAAGGATGGGACATTGCCTTGCAAGGCTTTATAGTTGTGAATTAGAAAAATGTTTTCTCTCTCTCTCTTCTCTTTTTCTGTGTTCCTTTCCCAGACGTAATTATTCCCTGTGGCCAAGCTCCCTGTTAGTACAGGCAGTACATTTAGCACTATTTTAACACAAGCGTGATGGTTATGTTTGCCTCTTTTATAACATACCATTCTGTGTGTAAAACATGAATGTGGTCCAGCGAGAGCCTTAGTACAATAATGAGGAATCCATATTCCGCTGTCAGTCGGATGCAGGGACTTGTTAGCTTCTGTTTAACTTGACTGAATCAAACACCTGGAGCTGTGTATTGAAATGGCTTGGTTTTTTAACTTTTATGGTATCAGTGATTCCTAATTTTAGACCAGATGCTTTGGTTTCCATTTGTGTTTTTTTCAACTTTGATTCCCAAGATTGAAGGATTTATTCTGGCTGATGATTCTGGGTGTTCCTTCTAATGGATCGGCAGACACAGAACAAGACTCACTTGTATAACAGGCCCCATCACTGCCGAAAGCACAGGCTGACCTTTCCCTCATATCCCTAGAAATCCCGTCATCTTGATTGACTGTTGAAAACAGAGAGAAAAGCCTTCAAAACATAATTATTCGCATTTCCCTGTGGCTGTGGCGGAGCTGAAGCCTGCAGTGAGTTTTCAGCATCTGGATATATTTGTGTCAAATGGCTGCAGAACTGATAGGCTGCAGAGGCTGCAGCCCGCATTGAGTGGCCTCCAGAGAGCCTGGCTCTGCCCGCCACGAGCTCCCTTCCACCGCGGCATTTTGAGGAGGAGACACATGCCTGAGAGTAGCTCTGGGACTTGCCCTGATGAGTGAAGGAACCTGTGGAAGGAAGGTCAGCTTTTTCCCAGCTCGGACAGTGAAAGGCAGAGGCGGCTGTGTTGAGTTTACAAAGTGAATCAATGGGATAGTTGGCATCCCCACCTTCCAAATTCGGATTGGATTTGTAATAAAAGTATAGTGGCAAGAATGTCACATAGACTTTTCTGTGGGGGGGAGGGTTCAAGTCTCACTCTGTCACTCAGGCTGAAGTGCAGTGGTGTGATCATGGCTCACTATAGCCTCAGCCTCCCAGGCTCTAGTGATCCTCCCACCTCAGCCTCCTGAGTAGCTGGGACTGCAGGCATGCACCATCACACTGGCTGATTTTGTAATTTTTCATAGATATGGTGTTTCGTAGATATGGAGTCTTTGTTACCCAGTCTGGTTTCGAACTCCTGGGCCTAAGCAATCCTCCCACCTCGGCCTCTCCAAAGTGTTGGTATTACAGGCGTGAGCTACCGCACCTGGCCCACATAGACTTGTAAATTATGAAATTGCTCTGGACAGAAAGCAGATGGCAGAATCACAATCTTCTGTGGCCAGAGAGACATTTGGGATTATTTTAAGGACCTAAAGTACATCTTTTAGAGGAGGGATTTCTTGGATTTGAGTTTTTAGGTTGCAGTTTGCTTTTTAGTTGTATTGCCTGCAAAAAAATCTTAAATCTCTTTGCTGGTTGTGACATGGTGCATACTTCTCAATGATTTTCTCTTTCCATACTTTAACTTACTCCTCTCCTTGCCCAGATCACTAACGCAGCATGACTCAGCCAGCAGGATTAGCATTTTCATCATCCCCAGGCCATGAGCAGCTAGTTTGAAAAACTGAAATAGATCTGGCCTCATGGACTGCTGTTTTAGGTGAAGGAAGGTAATTTTGCTGTGGCAGGTCTGCGAATGAGTATGTTGCAGCTGTAAATATATTTCTCCGAAGGTGGCTTTCTAGCATGTGTGCCTTGCTTCGGTTGCTTTTTAAAGTTCAGCATTGCTTTTTTTTTTTGCTATTCGTTTTTGGTTAATTAGGAAAAGACAGCATCCGTTGCAGGTTTTGTTGTCTGGTGTAGATGACTGCTTAATCAGAGAAGGCTTTAGATCTTGCAGTTAGCAGTTGGACACTTCGCAGCACGGGCTTGGGGTGTGACCTCAGGATGTGACCTCGCTAAACTCATTATTTTATAGAAAATGGAGATAATAATTCTAACAATTTGGATTATTAAATGAGATAATGCATGTAAACCTCTGTGCAGGTATCATTAGGTAATTTAACATGGATTCTTTTTTTCTTTTTTTTGAGACGGAGTTTCACTCTTTGTTGCCCAGGCTGGAGTGCAGTGACATGACCTCAGCTCACTGCAACCTCTGCCTGCCGTGTTCAAGCGATTCTCCTGCCTCAGCCTCGTGAGCAGCTGGGATTACAGGTGCCCACTACCGTGCCTGACTAATTTTTGTATTTTTAGTAGAGGCGGGGTTTCACCAACATGGATTCTTAGGTGACTTGATCTAGGGAGTCTAGTGTCGCAGCTTATTTGTAGACTCAGTACTGGACTCCCTTAATATTTGAACAATTTTTTACAGGGTTTTTGTTTTATGTCTTTCTTCTTCTTTTTTGTGATGAAAAACATAAAACATTAAATTTAGCATCTTGACCATCCTTAGGCATATAGTTTTAAAGTGCTAATCATATGCACATTGTTATGCAATCCATCTACAGGACCTTTTCATCTTGCAAAACTGAAATTCTGTACCCATTAAATACTAATTTTCCTTTCCTCAACCCCTCCTACTCCCAGCCCCTGACAATCACTTTTCTACTTTGTTCCTGTGATTTTGATTACTTTCGATCCTTTATGTGAGTGGAAGAAAGGATCTCTTTATTTATCTCTTGCAGCTGGCTTGTTTCACTTAGCATGGTGTTCCTGACCTTCATCCATGGTGTGGCATGTCACAGGATTTCCTTCTTTTAAGGCTTTATAATATCTCATTGTGTGTCTGTTTATCTATATACATCACATTTTCTCTGTCTGTTCATCTGCTAATGGACATGTGGGCTGCTTCCACCTCTTGGCTGTCTTGAATAATGCTGCAGTGAACATACGTGTGCAAATTATCTCTTTGAGATCCTCCATCTTGTATATGTCTTTTGGATATAGATACACATGTTATGGATGAAATATGTCCCCACAAAATTCACATGTTGAATTCCAATCCTGATATAATGGTAGTTGGAAGTAGGGGGTTTGGGAAGTGATCAGGTCATGAGGGTGGTTATTATACATGAATGGGATATAGTGTTCTTTTAAGAAAAGTCCAGAGAGCTAGCAGGCTCTCTTCTGCCGTGTGAAGACACAACATAAAGGTGGCATTCTGCACCTAGAAGAGGGCCTTCAACAGAAATTGACCGTTCTGGCCCCCTGATCTTGGTCCATTCTGGCACAGTGAGGTCTCTTAACTGTGAAAAATACATGTGTGTTGTATGTAAGCCACCAAGTCTGTAACACCTTTTTATAGTAGCACACACTGACTAAGACAACCTAAAAGGGGGATTGCTGGATTGTATGGTAGTTCTTTTTTTAATTTTTGAGAAAATTCCATACTTTTTTGGGTTTGTTTTTGAGAAGGAGCTTCGTTCTTGTTGTCCAGGCTGGAGTGCAATGGCACGATCTTGGCTCACTGCAACCTCCACCTCGTGGGTTCAAGTAATTTTCCTGCCTCAGCCTCCCGAGCAGCTGGGATTACAGGCGCCCGCCATCATGCCCAGCTAATTTATTTTATTTTATTTTTTATTTTTAGTAGAGACGAGGTTTCACCATGTTGGCCAGGCTGATCTTGAACTCAGGACCTTGGATGATCTGCCCACCTTGGCCTTCCAAAGTGCTGGGATAATAGGCATGAGCCACAGTGCCCAGCCATACTGTTTTCTGTAATGGCTATGCCACTTCACATTCCCACCAACGGTGCATAAGAGTTCTGATTTCTCTGCAGGCTTGTCAACACTTGTTATGTTCTTTTCTGTTGATTGTGGTCATCCTGATGGGCGTCAGGTTTTGTGATTTTGATTTGCATTTCTCTTATTGTGGTATTGAGCATCTTTTTGTATGCTTGTTGGCCATTTGCATATCTTCTTTGGAGTATTGTCTGTCAAATCCTTTACCCATTTTAGAGTCAGGTTTTTTTGGTTGTTGTTGAGTTGTAGAAGTTTCTTATTCTGGGTATTAATTGCTTGTCAGATACAGTTGTCTCTACCTGTGGGTTCCTTATTTTTAGATTCAATTAACTACAGATTGAAAAAACAACCCAATAAAAATAACAATACGACAATTAAAAAATACAAATAAAAAATATTGTGTAACAACTATATAACATTCACGTTGTATTAGATATTATAAGTAATCTAGAGATGATTTAAAGCATACAGGAGAATGTGCGTAGGCTGCGTGTGAATACGGCACCATTTTATATCAGGGACTTGAGCATCCCCTGATTCCAGTATCCATTGGTACTGGAACTGGTCCTCTGAGGATGCCGAGGGATGACTACATATGATTTGCAAACATTTTCCCCATTCTGTAAGCTGCCTTTTTACTCTGTTGACCGTTGCCTTTGATTTGTAGAGGATTTTTAAGTTTGATGTAGTCCCAGTTGTTTATTTTTGCTTTTGTGGTCTATGCTTTTGGTGTCATATCCAAGAAATCATTGCCAAACCCATCATCTGGAAGCTTCCCCCTGTTTTCCTCTAGGAGTTTTACAGTTTTATGTCTTAGTTCAGGTCTTTGATCCATTTTGAGTTAATTTTTGTATGTGGTATAAGGTATGGGTCCAGTTTCATTATTTTGTATGTGGATATCCAGTTTTCCCAGCACCGTTTTGTTGAAGAGACCTGTCCTTTTCCCATTTTGTAGCCTTGGTACCCTTGTCAAAAATCATTGGCCATATATGCAAGAGTTTATTTCTAGGCTCTTTGTTCTGTTCCATAGGCCTATATAAGCTTCTGTGCCAGTACCACACTGTCTGATTACTGTGGCTTTGTAGTATGTTTTGAAATCAGGGAGTGTGAGGCCTCTAGCTTTGTTCTTCTTTTTCAGTATTGTTTGGCTATTTGGGGGTCCCTTGACATTCCATTTGAATTTTATGGCTTTTTTCCCCTATTTCTACAAAGAATATCATTGAAATTTTGATAGAAATTGCGTTGAGTCTTGACTCTCTTAGATTTTATCAGAAACAATCTGTTTACCAGGCTTAACAAGAAATGTGAGCTATTGGATAGAAAATATTTCTTTTGCTGCAGAGGGGCTCATGTTGCCAAGTGTGTGTTCTGATTGAGGCTGGATGAAAGAACAGCACAATCAAACCATTCAGTGCAGTCTGTGAACAAATTGTCTCCAGCTCAAAATGATGAAAAGAATATTTTAACAACTTTTGACTTGATTTAATGATCTAAACAGTGATTATTTCTTATTCTTGCTGAGAAATATCAGTTTTATGTGAAAAACCCTCAATTAACAATTTAAGATAGCAAATGACTAATGGAAATTTTTTCCAGAGGAGGAAGTCAGAGACGGAGCTCTCTGTTGTTGCTGTTGTTACTTGCCAAATAATATTTGCTACATTTTTGGGTCAGGTCCCTTAAGTGAGATTAAGTGTGTTTTGTATATCTAAGTCCCTAATTAACTACAGTGATGCCTTTTTGAATTCTTTCTATGGTCTTATCACCTGCATTGAAGTAGGTGATGTAGGGAGAACAGGAATTTTTGGAAAAGATTCAGTATGAAGAGACTAAGCTTAGAGAAGGTAGATGATTTGTTTGAGGCCTGGTAGCTCACAGGCACAGAGCCAAGAATTCAACCCATGCTTCACAATACTGCAGCCTCTGCTCTCTCCAGAAAAAAACAGTTTATTATTTTTTAAACAATTTTTATTTATTTTTCTGAGATGGAATCTCGCTCTGTCACCCAGGCTGGAGTGCAATGGTGCGATCTCGGCTCACTGCAACCTCCGCCTCCCAGGTTCAAGCAATTCTCCTGTCTCAGCCTCCCAAGTAGCTGGGATTACAGGCACTTACCACCATGCCTGCCTAATTTTTTTTTTTTTTTTTGTATTTTTACTAGAGATGGAGTTTCACCATGTTGGCAAGGCTGGTGTCGAACGATTGACCTCAGGTGATCCACCCACCTCAGCCCCGCAAAGTGCTGGGATTATAGTTGTGAGCCACCACACCTGGCCAACGAAACCATTTTAGATAGTATTTACTAAATTTATTAGTAATTCCAAACTCTGTGACCTCACTTAATAGGAACCACATATTCTGCTAATAGGCCAGTTAATTAGCCTTGGGGCATTGCCTTTACTCAGGAGTCAAAATATTATGGGAGACATTGACCATCTTAAAATTCAAGAAAGGGAGGAAGGCAGAGGGCATTTATTTTCAGCTAAGGGGTTTAGAACAGAGATGTGTGACTTAAGTATAGCTTACTAAGAGTCAGTTGTTTTGATTTTTATTTTGCTTTATTTAAATGTGCTTCTTCAATTAATAGCAATAAATACTCATCAATATGTATGAGCTGTGATAGTATTCCAGATAATATATGTAGTTAAATTATTTGATGTTATTTAGAATCCAAACCTAATGACACAGATAAAGCAGATGTGTTTTCCAGTATTCTTCCAAATCCCAAATCCGTGGGCAAGATAATACCTGATTGGAGTTTCTCTAAAAATTACCTTTCTCTGCCTTAAAAAATATCTTGAATGATATTTTTTGAGTGACTCCTTCTAACTTGTCACAGTGGTGATGTTCAGTGATTAAAATGCTAAATCCGGAGGGAGTTCATTGCATTTCACAAACCAGTACTTTTACTGCCCTCAGCACTAAGCATTGAATACTGTTTTTTTGTGGGGGGAGGGGGAGAAGCTGTTTTAAATTGAAGATGTATTTGGATTTCATTTTTATGTAACTCACATTTCTTACTTTCCAAAACTCTGGAGTTGCCTCTTTCCACTAATGTCAAAACTGACGAGTCCTTGTAAAGAGATACAAATATGATATAAAACACTATAAAACAAAATTATAGATAGCAGGACTTTGACCAGACTCCAGAAGGATGTATTTGTTACATCTCTGTCACTTTTTTTCTCACTGCACTTCTAATAGTTGAATAAAAAAATCTCTTATAAAGAAAGAATTGCCTTTCTTTTGCATCAGGCATTCTCATAACTTCTATCTTGAAGTTTTCCTTTTTTCTTCTAAACTTTGAAGAAACAGTATCCTTTTGATGTCTTTGAGTACTTGCCATTGATTGGAGCACTTGAAAAGGAATGTTGCTTGGAAATAAATGTCTTTTCCCTGCATTCTAAATATTTCCTTTGCATAAATATGTTTCATTCTTTTCTTGACCTTGACGTAGTTGTGGCAGAGTACAGCAAGAAGCTCTATGAATTTAGAGTTCATTGGCTTCTACTCATTCGCTTTTCTTATCCTGGACATTCAGGGTTGGCTTAGAGGGACCTAGATTAGAAATCTAGAGAAGAAAAGAGATTTTTTGGCTGTTGCAGTTCTGCTAGGCACAAAGTCAAGATCATTAATGAATTTATTATTCCTAAGCCCTTTGTTGGACCCATTGTACCATACATGAGTGAGAAACAGCAGCAAGGAGCTCATAGTCCAGGCTCTGAGATTCCTGTGCAGGACAGGTAGGTCTGGGAATATTGAGCAGTGGTGTCAAGTCCAGGAGAACAAGGGGCAGAATCCAGGCAGGTGACTGAGATAGGAAGGGATCCGGAGGGCCCAGAGCACTAGACTGGCAGGTGCTGGGGTGACAGAGTTCAGGAAATCAATACTGACCACCAAGTATAGACACTGCCCACCCACGTGGACTCTGACCATGACCCAGAGGCAGGCCCATACTTCTGTACTGAAGTAGTGGGGAGTGAGTGAGCAGGGCTGACACTGTTCTTGTGGGAGGGAAAGATGACAAAGCATCTTTGCTTCTCCTGGATGCTGCCAAGGAAGGCCAGGAGTTTGAAGAGGTTTTAGCTGCAAGTTTCCAAACATCATATTGTCTTCAATTGAATCTTTCCTTGGTATTGTAGAAGGGTGACTGAAGAACTGTGAGATGAACCCTGGGCTAGAATTTTGCTTTCTGTAGGAATTATCTGAACCCCAGTTTCTTCATAGGTAAAGTGGGGATCTTAAGAATAAGATGATGTGTGCACAAGAGGCTCACACAGTGCCTGGCACCTATTAGGTTGTCACTAAATGTTTATTCACTGACCTGTGAATAGGTATGTGAAGATTTTTCCAAATGCTCTTAGCTCTTTTAAGTTATTACTGAAGTGTTAGGTTCATGCTCGTAAACGTATTTTCTTGTAATTTTCCTAATATATTTACTTTTACTAGAAAAGTTGAACATGCTTATTGTATACATTTTGTAAAATGTAAAATATAGAAATACATAAAATGTAGGAAAATAAACTTCAATTCTTAAAATTAATTTAATTTAAAGTGAAAAATGACTGAATATTTTGGCACTTAGCAATAACCAGTGCTAGAATTTGTTGCTTCTCCTTCTTCCTTTTCTTTCCCTTTCCCGACAGAGTTTCACTCTTGTTGCCCAGGTTGGAGTGCAATGGGGCCATCTCGGCTCACTGCAACCTCCACCTCCTGGGTTCAAGTGATTCTCCTGCCTCAGCCTCCCGAGTAGGTGGGATTTCAGGCATGTGCCACCATGCTGGGCTAATTTTGTATTTTTTTGTAAAGATGGGGTTTCACCATGTTGATCAGGCTGGTCTCAAACTCCGGTCCTCAGGTGATTCACCCACCTCGGCCTCCCACAGTGCTGGGATTATAGGCGTGAGCCACCGCGTCTGGCCTCCTTCAATCTTTTCTATACATTGATTAGGAAGTGTTCTCTACTTGGCTTTTGCACATATGTGTGCAAATATTGAAGGAGTGTGGGTTAGGGGCTAGCAAGTATCATATTTGACACCAAATAGGATAGGCTCTAATGCAGTGATTGTATACTCTTGGCTTAGCTATTTCTCCCTTTCAGGCCTGTTTTCTCATCAGTAAAGGGAGGTAATATTACCCACTTCGTTCTGCAGAAATGAGGAATGAATGAGATAATATACGTAAAGGGCTTAAGAAAGTACCCGGGAAGTAGTGAGCACTCAACAGATGTTAACAGTGCTTACTATTGTTGAATTGTGAATATTAATGACAAAAACAATTATTTGAGAAAGGTTCTTTATAATTGCAGCCTTAAAATATCCAATGATCTCAGTATGTCTTGTTTGGCAAGTTGTAAAAGTTTTTGGGTCCTGAAGAGTTACTGAGCAAAATCCATGTGACCTTTTAAGGACATCATAGCAGCGCTTTGCTTTTTATAAGAAACCATTAATTACAAATGTCAAGTAAATGGCACTAAGAAACAACGGAGTATATTGTGGTCTAGGAAGTGTCCTTTTGGTAGGCTTTTCATGTTCTGATAACAAATTATCTTCAGAAGCATTTAAACTGCGATAAATATATTGAGACAAAGAAAATTTTAAAGAATTGTTGAGTTGGATAACAGGTAGAACATGGAAATGTACTTACCTGGCTCTGTAATAATACCTTTGCCTTCTGTGTTTTATGGTATACCTTGTGCTTTTCAAAGTGTTTTCAGTTGCTTTATCTTACTTCTCCAAAAAATTCTAATAGCTAGTTAGATATTAAAATGACAGCCTCCAATTTAAAATTTTTCTTCCATATCTTTGAAAAGTTTCTACGTTTTACTTTTCACAATTGCTTATTGAATCCACCTAGAATTTATTTTGAGAGTTAACTTTATTTTCCGTATAATAGTGATTTATTGTTGTTCGTCTTTACCCTGATTATTTTATATGTCAGCTCTGATACATATCAAGGTGTTGTATACTTACGGATTTCATTTGATCTTTGCAAGTCTGGGCCAGTATCACATTATTTTAAGAACTATGGCTTTGCAATAGGTCTTGATGAGAAATGCTCTACCTTGCTTTCATTTTTAAGATGTTCTTAACTATTCTGAGCACTCCGCATTTTCATACAAATTTAAGAATCAGCTTGTCAAGTCTGTAAAATGCAGGGTCAGTAATTTAATTGGAATGGCAGTGAATTTATGGATCAATTTGTGGATCAATTTATGGATTGAGTTATAAAGTTCAGAACTTTATAATATTGAGCCTTTCTATCCATAAACATGCTATAGCTCTACCTTTATTTTGTTTCTGTTTAAAGTATACTGATGAAGTTTTATGATTATATTCATAAATTCTCATGCATCTTTTGTTATTTATATGCTTAAGTATGTTATTTTTTCTTCCTGCTGTGAATGGAATCTTTAAGAAAATATATGTTCTGTTTGTTCCTGAAGTATATTAAGTAAAGTGATTTTTAAAAATATACTGGTCTTATATTTAGCTATGTTGCTGAATTGTCATTCAAATAATTTGCCGAAACATTCCATAGCCAATCATATTGTCTGTGAATAATGTCTTCTGTAATCCTCATAGCTTTTTTTTTGTTTTATTTCATTGCACTAGCTCATACCTTCAGCACAGTGTTACATAAAAGTGGTAAAAAGTAGTATTAACTATGATGTTTGCTATAGGATTTCAATATCCTTTATCAAGTTAAATTCCCATTCATCTCAGTTTACCGAGTTTTGTTTTCATAAATTGGTGTAAATTTCATTAAGTACTTTACTTTCACTGAACTTAATTTTCTGTGTCTTAATCTCGATTGTATATTTCTTAATTATGTCATCATATAATATTCAGATATTGAGGCAAAACTTTTCCAGATGAAAAGGACCTAACAGTTCTTATCATAATGAGGAAAAGGAATCAATATAATTAATTAGACAAATTCCTAAAAGATGCATTTATGTGGGTGTGGTGATAGAAACATATCATAGTTGATGAGGAGATGGAAGTGCTGTCATCTTGTAGGAACGAGGGTGGTAGGGATTGCATAGGGAGCTTGAAGAAATGGTAAATGTCTGAATTGCAGCGGAGGGAATAGGAGGCAAAATGAATAGTGGTAGTGAACAGCTACAGTGTACTTAAAATTACTTTTTTTTTTTTTTTTTTTGAGACAGAGTTTTGCTCCTGTTGCCCAGGCTAGAGTGCAATGACACCACCTTGGCTCACCACAACCTCCGCCTCCTGGGTTCAAGCAATTCTCTTCCTCAGCCTCCCGAGTAGGTGGGATTACAGGCATGTGCCACCCCTGGCTAATTTTGTTGCTGTTGTTGTTGTTGTTTTTTTTTTTTTTAGTAGAAACATGGCTTCTTCATGTTGGTGAGGCTGGTCTCAAACTCCCGACCTCAGGTGATCTGCTCACATTGGCCTCCCAAATTACATTTTTAATAGCGCTTTTCAGTAGAGTCTTAGCGGTCCTGCTCCATAACTGGAGATCATGGGCAGAGCCTAGGAATTCAGGTAGTTGGATTGACGTAAGCATGTGAGTTTGCAAGCTGCTTATAGCATAGGATAGGGAACTACGGAGGGAATTGGTTTGAAAAAGCAATTGATTGGATCAATCATAGGTTAGCGGATGTGCCGCTTAAGGAAGGAAATGAAATAGGAACAGGTCTGATACACATGGACATATTTTTGCTAATGAGTCATTGGGAAAGATGGAAGAAGATTGTGATCAGATAGGGGAAAATTTGAGTAGAACATTTCAGAGAGAATGACTCAGTCCTGATTATGGTCATGCATTTTGGCGTTCTTGATGGAATGGTTTCCAGAAAGCACTGTAGGTGAGTCAGTTCTGGTCAGGCTGCCTGAAAAATGAAATGGCTCACTTGTTCTCAGCTGTAATAAATACCGTTTTATTACTGCAGGACTATTTAGTTTATGTGTCAACTCTACTAAAGTGTTAAGCAGTTATACAAATGTATTGCTATCTGAACTATGCCTCATTTTCGTGAAATGTGATGTGTGGCATCATAAAATCCTTGCATTTTATAGCGATTAGATTTTTAGTAATCTTTTAAGTATGTGTGAATATAGTGTTTCCTTGACTTTTTTGGTATGGAAGTATTTTCCTTTGAATTCCTTATTGTATGCTAGTTTGTACCTCTTTAGCATTTAGGAGAAATGCTAAAGGAGGAGAAAATCTTTGTTTTCGCAAATAGGTTTTCACTCTGAAAAATGTTGAAAAATGTGAAGAAATCGATTTTTCAGCCCGGGGGAATTATTTATTCCTGGCAATTTGGCATGAACTTGACTGTTCTTAGGAGCAACTATAGTTTAAGTGGTAAATAAATAATCTTCCCATTGGAGCAAAGGTCAGAATCTAATGAGTATCTAGACTTTATTTTGAAATTCACAATTTTTAGGGCCTTGGAAAACTTGCAAAGGATTCAAAAAACCGCTATGGAAGAAAATGTTTTAGACATATATAGTCTTACCTTTTTTTTTTTCTGGAGAAGTAATAGTCCATGTGTAAACTAAGAAAGATTTTCAACAACTTTAAAAATGATAGGCTAACCACTTTGGCCAGGTTTTCTTCGTTTGCACTAAGAATTTAACAAACTTAATTAAATTCAGGTCAATGCCATGAAAATTATTGGCTGAGGATTCCAGTTATGATCGATTTGATCAATGCAAACTTCATGGGTGGTTCCTTGCCAGGGTCCCGCAGAGTGTGTGAAACAGAAGTTAAATATGATTTTTGTCTACAAGGAAATTTTACTCTCAGGATAGAGGTGAGACATTCTGCATTAGTCAGGGTTCTCTATAGGGACAGAACTAACAGGGTAGCTGTATATATGAAGGGAGTTTATTAAGGAGTATTGGCTCACGTGATCACAAGGTGAAGTCCCACAGTAGGCTGTCTGCAAGCTGAGGAGCAAGGAAGCCAGTCCGAGTCCCAAACCTCAAAAGTAGGGAAACTGACAGTGCAGCCTTCAGTCTGTGGCTGGAGGCCGGAGAGTCCCTGGCAAAGCACTGGTGTAGGTCCAAGAGTCCGAAAGCCGAAGAACTTGGAGTCTGATGTTTGAGGGCAGGAAGCACCCAGCATGGGAGAAAGATGGAGGCCAGAAGACTCAGCAAGTCTAGTCCTTCCATGTTCCTCTGCCTGCTTTATCCTAGCTGTGCGGGTGGCTGACTAGATGGTGCCCACCCAGATTGAGGGTGGCAGGGTGGGTCTGCCTCTCCCCTGTCCACTGACTCCAAAGTTAATCTCCTTTGGTAACACCCTCACAGACACACCCAGGATCAATACTTTGTATCCTTCAATCTGATCGAGTTGACACTCAATATTAACCATCACACATTCATTGATGAAAAATTAGCGATATAAAACAGCATATGGTTGCATAAATTCTCAGGACTCTTTCAACTGCGGATCTATGAAAACTAATTTTATGTCTGAAAACATCTTATATACATGGAAAAGCCTGAATATTAAAGTTTCCTACTAAAAATTAAATATGTCATCTACACTAATATTAAATAAATTCCAAATTATGCCAATTTGAATTTACGTCAGAAATGTTTGTTAACTAGCTGAGTTTTGTTTATTGTAACAAATATTTTGGTAGTTCTTGCTGTGTACCTGTACTAAGTGCTTTACAGGCAATAACCCATGTAACCCGTCATAGGAACATTATGAGATAGGTCTATTACCATCATCACTCTTTTAAAGATAAGGAAACCAGAGAAGTTAAGTAATTTACCCAAAGTCACATCCCTAATGTGTGGTGGAGCTAGGATTTGAATTCTGCCATCTACCTTCACCATGCTATGCTGCCTTTTTATTTATTTTGAGACAAAGTCTCACTTTGTCACCCAGGCTGGAGTGCGGTGTTGTGATCTTGGCTCACTGCAGCCTCTCCCTCCCGGGTTTATGTGATTCTCCTGCCTCAGCCTCCCAAGTAGCGGGAATTACAGGTGCCCACTACTGTACCCAGCTAATTTTTGTATTTTTAGTAGAGAGGGGATTTTACCATCTTGGCCAGGCTGGTCTCGAACTCCTGACCTCATGATCCCCCCCACCGCAGCCTCCCAAAGTGCTAGGATTACAGGTGTGAGTCACTGCACCCAGCCGCCTCTATTTTTAATATCCTCAGTTTTATTCTTTACTATCTCTCTTCAATTTTATCCTTTAACTGCCCCCTCCCCCCTCGCCATTCCATTCTTTTTGTTGTGTTTTGTTTTTTGTTTTTTTTGATAGAGTCTCACTCTGTTGCCCAGGCTGGAGTGTAGTGAGTGTGACTTTGGTTCACTGCAGCCTCCACCTCCCAGGTTCAAGCGATTCTCCTGCCTCAGCCTCCCAAGTAGCTGGGATTACAGGCGCCCCACCACCATGCCTGGCTAATTTTTGTATTTTTAGTAGAGATGGAGTTTCTCCATATTTGCCAGGCTGGTCTCGAACTCCTGGGTCTCAAGTGATCTGCCCGCCTTGGCCTCCCAAAGTGTTGGGATTACAGGCGTGAGCCACTGTGCCTAGCCCCATTTCATTCTTTAATGGATGAGGTAAAAGTAGATGTTGGTTAGAAAATAAGTAGGAAAACTGCAGATGCTGGGGGATTACTTTTGCCATTCTCGAGCATACTTTTAATAATGGTGGGTAAATTGATACTTTGGGTTGATATCCCTCTTCTCTGGCCAAATAAGATAGACAGGAATCATAGAAAACAGCATAGCACATTTTCTAGAACAGTAGTACGATTTTGAGTGCGTATTTCTTTGAATTTGGTTTAAAACAACCTCAAATTTTCCATTGATTGGTAAAGTTATACATTGTGTGACTATTTTAGTTTTGATTCTCTCGATTATTTGCTTAGGGGTCTCATCCAGTTTGGTAATGGAGCTGGGACATCAATCATTCAGGACACTGGCTCCGTCAGTGTGTCAGTCACATGAGAGTAATCAATGGAGGGTTCCCAAATCTCATTATTTCTATTCCTTTTGCTGTGCCTATGGCACAGGATGACAGTTGTGGAAAGCCAGTAAGGGTAATGATAAGAAACATCAAGTATCATTTTCTTGAGTTCTGGTGTTAAAATAAGCCTCAGTTAGCCAAGAATTGAAAATGACTAGACCAAGATGTGTTTGACCTGTGTCTGTCACTGCCTTCCTCAGTAACTGAATGAAGAAATCAACCTCCCTTGATGCCTGTTAACTTCTTAAGTCTATTAGCGTCACAGTGAGGTCCTGACACTGCCCTTACTATTATTCAAGGTCTTGTTTTACTGGGAGAACTTGATCTCAACAACTGTCTCTTTTGTTCCCCCCGATAGTTCTGGACAGGTATGTTGATTTGTAGCATCGGATGATCTCATGATCATCATCCACGATCTCATCTGGACTTACTTGTGAGTCCAGGCTAACATAGCTTTGTGAGTCTTGCTGTGAAATCTCATTTGTGTTTTTCTGGCCATTTAGGGAAATTGTAGGCAGACATGGGGAGGATGTTTTTCTTCTAAAAGCTCGATGTATTAGATATGAAATTAATTATTGGTCCATAGCTTCAGTGTTTGCCGTAATTTAGGGAAGCCCATTATACAAACGGCATTAGTGTCCTCTCCACCTCCTTGTATCATCGTCATTATCCTCATCACTGAGGCTGAAAAAAGGGACCACTTTCTGGGTGGAATTCTCATTGGATGAGGGGCTCCCTGGGCTGCTGAGGCCTCGCTCTTCTGTGACTGTCTGATGACTCTGGCATTGAACTGTTGTCGGGAAGGCTGATGACAGTCCCATTGCGGGCTCACATTATCTGCTGGAGATGGACTGGAAGATGACATATATTCAGTATTTGTTTGATAGGCACCATTTGGTTCTATCTATCTGAGTTATTTTATATCTACTGATATATTGAATGACTTGCCAGATGAATCAGAGACAGACTATCTCAATTTGGCTGGATTTTCTCAGTGAAGAGAAAGACAGGTCTAGATGAATGTGAGTGCAAGAAAAAATGTTCATAGAGAAATTGGAGAAATAAGGCTGGGCAGACAGAAACCTTAATGTAGGATTCAAAAGATGCTATTTGTTATCATGAATTTTATTATACATAAAAAAGTGGTTTTATCCTAACACCAGTAAAATATGATATTTACTTATCCAATTTGCATTTACATTTCCCTCAAGGTAGGCATGTGTGCCTGATATCCCTATGGATATATTTTTGTGTCTGATGATATTCTCCCATTTCTTTGTCATTCCTTTCTTACTGCATTCTCTTTTTCCACCTCTTTTTGAGTTTGAGCACTTGAACATTGGGAATAGATTTGATGGTGACTTAGCAAAATCTCAATTTCCCCCAGTGCATTTCTTCTACAAATTATGCCTGTATTTTCCTTTTTAAACAACACTTTTTTTTTCCAGTCAGAGTCTCGCTCTTGTCACCTAGGCTGGAGTGCAGTGGTGCTATCTCGGTTCACTGTAACTCCACCCCCCAGCGTCAATGAGTCTCCTGCCTCAGCCTCTTGACTAGCTGGGACTACAGGCACGCATCACTGCATCCAGCTAATTTTTGTATTTTTAGTACAGATGGGGTCTTGCTATGTTGGCTAGGTTGGTCTTGAACTGGCCTCAAGTTATCAACCCATGTCAACCTCCTGAAGTGCTGGAATTACAGGTGTGAGCCGCCACACCTGTCCTTTAACAACACCTTTTTAACAGAAAACTTGTTCTGAACAGTTTTCATCCAGGCATTCTGAAGATGGCCATCTGCATTTTTTAGCATGCTTCTTCCCCAGCCATTTCCTCTGGGCTCTGATCTCCTTGCCCCATGGTGGAAGGGGTGGAAAGGAGTTTAAGGACAATAGGAACCAGGAGGGCAACGCTGTGAATGCTCAGCCCTTCCAACAACATAGCCACCATAGGAACAACTTTCTAAAGTAAGATAATAGCATTTTCTTGAGTTTTCTAAAGATTCTCTGGGGGACAGAAACAGGATCCTGACACACACAGAATTGCAGGACTTCTAGGCGCATCTCTTCCCAGTGGTGCTTTGCCAGCCCCCATGGTATCTGCCCCTGAGCAGAGGTAGGTTGCTGGTTACCTGTATGTTCTGACCCTGGAAAATGCTGCCTTCTCCTGCTCTTTCTCTGGCTGGTCCAGCTCACCACTCACTTGAGCCATGTTTTCCTGTGGCTCTCCTCCACTTTCACAAGAGGGAAAGCATCCATTATCCCTAGCCCTGTTATATTCTCACACATTGATGACAAAGCAGAGAGGTTCTTTGTGTTTTCCCTGCTTTATAGGAATGTTTCAAATTATAAACTGTAAAACTTAAAATTATTAAAAGTATACAAATAAAAATAAAATTCATTCACTTTTTATATCACACACACACAAAAAAGCATTTTCTTGAAAAGCTCACCTGTTTGCCACTCTTGGAGGCAGGGGACGCAGAGGCCCAGACATGCGGTGACCCAGACAGCAGCCTCTAAGCAGATGGAGCCTACATCCACCCCAGTTTGGACAAAGAAGCCCCCCATGCTCCCTGTGAAAAAGATTTGTAGAAGCTCTTGTGAAAAAACCACCACCACCAACAGCAGACAACACCCACCCCACCCACTCACCAGCACTAAAGATCATTTTTAAGTCTGATTTGAGAACTAGGGTCACATGTCATCAGGCTGTTTGTGTATTAAATGAGTGTTAATACAGACAGGTTACTTAGAACAGTTCCTAGGGTGTAGTAATTGTGTGAGTTTTAGAAATTATTGTTATTATTCAATACCTAATGTTGGCTAAGTGGAAGAAATGAGTGTTCATACATTGTAGGTAAGAGTATATTGGGTCATTATTTCAGGAAGAAAGTTTTACAACATGTCTCAAAAGTCTTAAATGAAATATTTGATAAATAAAATTCTACCTTTGGTAATTTAACCTATAGTCTGTACAATTATCTGCCCCAATGGATATTCATAGCAGTGTTACTTACAATGGCAAAAAATTAGCAAAAACTTGACCTCCAGGTAAAGAGGTGGTTTGAATTTATTCATTTAATTTTACTGACTCTGTAAACTTCATTAAAACTATACTAAAAATGTTATTTTTTATTGAAGTAAAATTTACACAAAGGAAAATACACATATATTAAAGGAACAATTTGATGAGTTTTGAGAAATGTATACACACATGTTAGCAAGCTCCCAATCAAGAATACCTCCACCCTCCTAGATAGTTCCCCTGTTCCACTCAGTCTCTGCCTCCATGGGCTACACTCTTCAGATTCCACTCACCATAGATTAGTTTTCTTTGTTCTTGGACTTCACATAAATGAAATAATACAGCGTGGGCTCCTTCGTGTCTGGCTTCTTTCATTGAAGATACTGTTTCTGAGAACCCATTCATGTCATTGGGTTTTTTTGCTTGTTTTGTTTTGTTGTTTGAGATGCAGTCTTGCTCTGTTGCCCAGGCTGGAGTGCAGTGGTGTGATCTCGGCTCACTGCAACCTCTTCCTCCTGAGTTCAAGTGATTCTCCTGCCTCAGCCTCCCGAGTAGCTGGGATGACAGGTGTGCACCACCATGCACAGCTAATTTTGTATTTTTAGTAGAGATGGGGTTTCACCATGTTGGCCAGGCTGGTCTTGAACTCCTGACCACGTGATCTGCCCGCCTCGGCCTCTCAAAGTGCTGGGATTACAGGCATCAGCCACCGCACCCAGCCCACGTCATTGTTGTATCAGTAGTTATTCCTCTACTTTTGATTCCCATATCCTCTGTCCCTTTATTGCTGGGTAGTGTTCTATTTTTGAATATACTAGAATTTGTCCATTTTCCCATTGCTGAGACTGTTTTTGTTGTTTTTGACTGTCATGAATAAAGCTGTTATGAACATTCTTGAAAAAAAAAGAAAGAAAGAAAGAAATCTAGGGTCAAATCCTACAAAGGTGTTCAGGTGGCAGGGTTCCACCCTAACAGCCAGGTCTGTAGGTCTCATCATCACACCTGGGAAAATGCTCCATTCTGGTTCTACTTTCAGACTTCGCTCTATATTGGTGGGGTTTTAAAGCTAGAGGGACCTTTATCCACTTACTCTTATGCACAGATCTGAATATGGAGGTTGGGAGGGGAAAGTGACATGTCCTAAGTCAGAGGAGTTTCAACAAGAAAACCAGACAATCAATGACTGAGCCTCTGGCATTTGCTGGACATTGGCAAGCTGTGGGGATGTGGGATGGAGAAAGCAGCTCTTCTTTAAGGAGCTCAGTCCAGCAAGGGAGGCGGATTGTTTGCAGGCAGGACCAGGCTTCCCTGCAGCAGAAGGAAAGGAAATCGGGGTCATGAGCCTCAGCAGGGATGGGCTTCCACACTGCTCGGAGAGGATCGTGTGTGGACCCAGGGCTGTGGCATGGCCCTGCTTTGACCGGCTAGCTGAGCAGTAGGGCCAGGTGGGGCCTGGAGCGGCTTGAGCTAGGGGCTGATGTGAGCTTCTCCAAAGCACTGCATAAGTAATGTTAGGTTCTATTTGCACAGCAAAATCAAGGGCACAGTTTTCTGGAACATAGGCTGCTTCTCCCTCCCCCCAAGCCTAGCGAGTGAGCTGCCCTGGTTGATGGGCCCTTGTTTGTGACAGAGATGGAACACTCTGCAGGGTACCGAGTGCTGAGTTGTGGCCCGCAGGTAACTGGCAAGTGGAGGCAGAGCTGTGGAGCCCTTGTGAGCCACGGAGGGCCTGCTGCCTGCCACGAAATACTCTCTCAGCAGCTGCTGGCCCGGCTGTGGGCAGCCGTACAAGCTATTTACAGCATCCTGGGACAGGTGGCTGCAAACATGTGAATGCCACGGGGGTTCCAGGCATGCAGTGCCACGGCGGCTTTTGTGGCCAAGAGACTTCATGCAATCAGGAGGGAAGAGCTGACCCAGTAGAATTTCATCCAGGTTGAAGGCCACAGAAAGGCCAGAGGCAGGATGGAGCTGGCACCCAGGCTGGTGGTGGCCTCACATCACTTATGCCTGAGGCCAGTCCTGGATTGCCCCAAAGAAACAATTTCTTTACTCCAAAGACATCCAAAGCAGTAAAAAAGTGAGAGCCCAAATACAATCTCTGCCCAGGGAGCAGTCCTGTCTGTGGAGGGGCAAGCAGACAGCTGGAGAGGGAGCTCCTGCAGCTGCAAGGGAGGCCTCCGCTCTTCCTGCACTGGGCAGAGAGTCGTGATGTGCCTCAGCAGGCGTGCACGGAGGAAGACGCCTACTACCTGGACCTGGACCGGAGGCTTGGCAAGATGCAGGACAAGGGGAAGCCGTGAGTAGACCCATATGACTGGCTCAAGAAGATCGCACAGACCTGGCCTAGGAATTGGAAAAGGACCTACGAGTTTCCAGCAGGAGATCTTCTTCCACGACGAAATGGCTCAGGAAGGGTGGATGGCCACCAGGTCCACCGAGAGAGTGCTCCAGGAGCTCCGGGAAGAATATGACTCCAAGAGGCAGAAGCCAGCTCACTGGGAGGCCAAGTTCCAGCCTTTTTGGACCAGCGCCTTGGCTCCTAGAGCTCCACCCATAGTCCACAGGGCATGGACCATGAGCCAGCCACCAGGATCCCCAGGAGGGAGGGGAGTCATCATGTGAGGCTTGGGTCCAGAGCACCTGCCTGTGTGATTCCATTTTCCCCCATGGCCAGGTCCTGAGCACCCTGAAACTCAGCCAAACATGAGACGGAGCTGCCCCCTCGAAAACACTTTCATCTCTTGTAAGTTTAGGTACCATTTATTAACTGAAACTGAATTGTTCTTGGTGAAGTTGGATAGATAGGAGTGTCAGATACTGTTTTACCATTAAAGATTGTTGGATATAAAAAAGAAAAAAATTTTCACATTTCTTTCACCATACTTCTATTTTCGTTTGTGTCAAATTACGTCCCTATACATATAATACTAAGAGAGTTTTCCATAGGTTCATGGATACACTTGGCAGTGTCTCCTACTATTATATTTATCCATAATTTAAATGTTAAATAATATCATGTCATGTAGATATGCTTTAATTTATGAACTTACTTCCCTATTACAAACTATTTAGTTTATGTCCATTCTGTGGCTATTACAAATACTGCAAATTAGTTTAATTATTCAGAAAATCGTCATTTGGGCATTCACCAGTCTACTATTGGATGCTATCCTAGACGCTGCATTTTTATGGGAGAATTCTAACATTGAAAAGTCTACTCACAATGAGTTCCATGGGACTAGCTGTTACAGGAAAAGTAGTTTTTGTGGAACATTTTATGTTAGTTTACCTAATTTCCTCTGGGAACTGTCCTTTCAAAATGTTCATCATGAGCTATAGAACAAAATCTATTTATTCACTTGTGGTTTGAATGTGTTTCCTCTAAAATTCAGGTGCTGCTTGGCTGGGTGCAGTGTTTCATGCCTGTAATTCCAGCGCTTTGGGTGGTCAAGGTCGAAGGATCTCTTGAGCCCAGGAGTTTAAGACCAGCCTGGACAACATAGTGAGAACCTGTCTCTACCAAAAACAATGAAAGAATTAAAATTCAGGGGTTGCCAGTGCGGTAGTCTTAAGAGGTAGGACCTGTAAGAGGTAATTAGGTGATGTGAGCTCCTGACTTGTGAATGGGATGAAGGCCTTTCAAAAGAGGCTTCATGGCCAGGCATGGCAGCTCACCCCTATAATGTCAGCACTTCGAGAGGTGGAAGTGAGTGGGTCACTTGAGGTCAGGAGTTTGAGACCAGCCTGGCCAACGTGGTGAAAACCTGTCTCTATTAAAAATAAGAAAATTAATTGGCCGTGGTGGCGGGCACCTGTAATCCTAGCTACTTGGGAGGCAGAGGCAGGAGAACTGCATGAACCCAGGAGGCGGAGGTTGCAGGGAGCTGAGATCATGTCATCGCACTGTAGCCTGGGTGACAGAGCAAGAGGCTTCATGCAACCTTCATCCTCTTTGCCCTTCTGCCATGTGGCCATGCTGTAAGAAGCCCTCACCAGATGCCAGCTCCTTGATCTTGGGCTTCCCAGCCTCCAGAGCTGTGAAAAATAAGTTTCTGTTCTATATAAATTACCCTGTCTCAGGTATTTTATTTTAGCAAAATGGACTGAGACATCCCTAGTAGAATACCTATCCTCTAAAGCAATTTTCATTCTTTTCACCTTGGCACGTAACTGCAAAATGATAGCACTAGGTTGGTGCAAACGTAACTGTGGTTTTTGCAATAACTTTTAATTATAAAAACTGCAATTATGTTTGCACCAACCTAAGAGCGTATTAATCTATTTTTGTTTTTCACCTTAGATGGGGTCTTTGAAACTGAAGAGTATAAGGATTCAGATTTGCTCTAGGTGAGGCCCACACAGCTCTCTCCCACTGTGTCTCCCAGGATGGGCTGATGTTGGTTGGCTAGTGAGAGTCATGGTAATCGTTCATACACGAGGGCACGTTTGCTCTGTTGCGGCCAGCACTGGCACACCTTATGCATGCATTTTGTGATTGTTTACGTCGAATGAATGAATATATGTTGCATAGCTGATTGTTTTGAAGTTATTGCTGGTAACCACTGAGCCAGAGACAAAAACAGGTGCTATCTTCATGGAGTTTGCTGACTTTAGGATTTTTTCACATTAGGAACGATTTTGAGTGTTCGAGACTTCGCAGTAATGTGGGTTGATGCGTGATTGCCTTCTTTGTGGATGTATGTGTGTGTTTTCTTCTGCTGGAGCATTCTATAGTCTGTATTACATAAAATAAGATGTGCCATGTGATTTCCTTCGAAGAATGCTTGCGTAATATAGTTGTTGAACTGGAAGTGCTGAGCAGTATATGCTTCTTGGGATGCCTTATGTAGCTTTTGGTTGAATGGACCTGATTTTCAAAATGTCATCATTTTAAAAGTTTTATTTCTGCTTTATGGTGGTATAATTGACAAAAATTGTATATATTCAAGGTGTACATAAGGTGATATACACATGTATTATGAAATGATGACCATAACCAAGCTAATGAACATATTTATGACCTCACATAGTTATCTTTTTTCTGTGTGTGTGGTGGAAACACTTAAGATCTGCTCTCTTAGCAAATTTCAAGTATCCAGTGCAGTGTTATTAACTACAGGACCCACCTTACTGTACATTAGGTCTCCAGAACTTATTTGTTTAATAACTTCAAGTTTATACCCTTTGACCAACATTTTTGTATTTGTCCTCCCTATGACCCCTGGTAATTATCCTACTAGTCTCTCCCATCTGTACAACCAAATGTCTATATAAATGTACTATAATTGAGCTATGATTCAGCCATGTGAAAATTTTTAAATAAGAGTTTAATATTAATATATGTATGTAACACTTATATAAAAATATTTGTATATTATATGTGTTAGAGCACACATATGATTATACGTAACAATACATATTTATATATATATAAATGTACTTTAATTGAACTATGATTCAGCCATGTGAAACATTTTTTACAAAGAGTTTATTGCTATAGAAGTGCTAATGATATATAAACTTTAAAAAAGCCATGCATTGGGGCCGGGCGCGGTGGCTCACGCCTATAATCCCGGCCCTTTGGGAGGCCGAGGCAGGTGGATCATGAGGTCAAGAGATTGAGACCATCCTGGTCAACATGGTGAAACCCCATCTCTACTAAAAATACAAAAAAAATTAGCTGGGCATGGTGGCGCACGCCTGTAGTCCCAGCTACTCGGGAGGCTGATTCAGGAGAATTGCTTGAACCCAGGAGGTGGAGGTTGCAGTGAGCCAAGATCACACCATTGCATTCCAGCCTGGGTAACAAGAGTGAAACTATGTCTCAAAAAAAAAAAAAAAAAAAAAAAAAAAAAGCCATGCATTATATGACCAGGAGGATTCCAAATTCATTTTTGAAAATAAAAGCAGAAAATATGCATATATAGATATAGATATATCTGTATCTATCTTTATCACATTTGCTCTATCCATTTATCCATTAGCAGATAAATGACATAACAGGTCTTTACAAATTGCATATAATATATAGGCGTATATGTCTTATTTACACATATTAAAGCCTTATTGTGACACTATAGTTATGGTACAGTGTAAAATCAGCTTATATATCTATATGTTGTTTTCTTTGGGCAGTGTGAGTCTAAGTGATTTGACAATGCTGGAGAGGGCTGGCACAGCGGCTCCTGCCTGTAATCCCAGCACACTGGGATGCCGAGGCAGGAGGATCACTTCCGTTCAGCAGTTGGCAACCAGGCTGGGCAACATAGCCAGACCCCGTCTCTACAAAACATTTTTAAAAAATTAGCCAGGTCTGGTGACGCATGCCTGTGGTTTCAGCAACTTGAGAGGCTGAGTTGGGGGGATCACTTGAGCCTGGGTATTTCAGTAGTGACCTATGATTGTGCCACTGCACTTCAGCCTGGGTGACAGAGCAAGACCTTGTCTCAAGAAAAAGCCAGAGAGCCAGGTGTGACAGCCCTAAAGTATTTCAGGATTTGAGAGGTTGTGCACCTCTCTCTGAATTTTAATTCTTTGTGATATTTTTAATGAGAAATATAACATGTAGAAAATTTGGAAAACACAAAAATACAGACAGAAGAAAATGAAACTGCTTGCAATCGTGCCACCCAGAGATAAATTGCTGTTGAGATTTAACATATTTTATTCCGTTCTTTTTTCTATGTATCTGCATATATTGTTCTTTTATTTTTAAAAATAAATTTGTAATCATCCTGTTCATATAATGAATGTCTTTTTAAACTTTTTATATCATTAGCATTTTTATATCAATAAACTTTTTGTAAAAGTTCAGTCTGAGTACATTTCTCTTCTGATAATTTTGGTACTATTTCATATTGGAGAGTCTTATCTACTTACTTGGATGCTATTTTACCCCATTCATCCATTTTTGAATAAAAAGAGGCTGTCTTTAACAAAGGTCTCTTTTTTCTTGAGTACTCCTGAAATCTCTCCTTGGATCTGGAGGTCAAATTAGTGTAGCAATCCCTGGCCAATTTCTGATGTCTCATTTCTTGTGTCTCTCATGCATGGTTCTGGGATGGATGTTGAACTGAGACAGGGTTTTCTCTTGCTTCTCTTGTAAGGGGATGCTCCTGTTTTTTCTGTCTCTGCCATTCCATTCTATTGGTCCTATAACCCAAGATCTATAGATTCCCCAGTCTTTGTTCTTTTTCATGGTTTGCATCACTGGGTGCCTTGTGACAATCTCTGCAAAGAAACTCTGATGCTGGCTGGGTGCTGTGTGTTGTGGGGGGTGGGAACTTCTCCCACTATCTTGGAAAGCAGGCACTGGGGACCACAGGCAGGCTTAGATCCCTAGGGAAGACAGCGCTAGGACAATGCAGGCCAAAGTTCAGGATGATTCCTCAGAGATTGATACCTACTTAATTGATATTTTAAATCTTCAGCTGGTTTACCTTTGAAGCTTTTATGTGTTGTCATGGATATTTCTGTTGGAAAATGTGGGATGGCAAATGGAGCTTAGCAGAGTTAGCTGCCACTGCCACAGAGACGTCTCACACAGATTTGTCAGGGACAGTGTTTGGACTGCTGGGATAGTGGCCTAATCCAGTACCATGTTCAATTTCAGCCTGTGCCCTGGATACCGCTTAGGTGATTGGATGGCATTACTGTATGGAGACATGGATTGGATGCATTTTATCTTTGGTGAGATAGGGCACAGAAACCTTATCTGTTTGATAGCATCACAGAGTACAAAGCTTACCATGGCCTGTTTCAAGTACAACACTTTCCACGGCACTGACTCAGGAAGCTTTTCATAGACTGTGCCAGTACTTGGATTTAACTATATGTGTACAAGTTATTAACGTACCCTGCAGTGTTGATAGAGAGGCTGAGATGTGTAGGCCTTTGTTATCCTCTTTACAAGATATCTTTGTTAGCATGATAATTTTGCATTTATAACCTGAACAACCTTCTGATATTTTTCAGAGTCAGTATTCTTTCAGGTGAGGAGATGAAGGTTTAGATAGATAGGCTTGCTGGAGTTTTCCCAGCTAGTACGTGGTACAGCTGGAATAAGAACAGAGATTTCCCTCTAGTCTAGGGCTTTTCCCACAGTTGCACCAATTTTTAAACCAAACCACTGAATCTTCTGCTTTCCAGAAGGCCATTTCATTGCAATGGATTTATTCTTTGCTTCATCATTTATCCATTTGACAGGTCTCTGAACCATGATTGCCCCATTTTAAAGAAATACCAACAGTGCCACACTTGATTTACCTGAGTGCCAAAGTGCTTTCAGTGTGTATTGAGTAATTGTGGTGTATGTTTAAGGATCATTCTTAGTGAGCCACTCCCCTTAATTTCACTCCATATAGCAAGATTTATCACTCCTGAGAATGGTTGATAAGTAGGATACCCACTCGAGGGAGGTGTCACCTTTATGGTGGGACATACGATAAAAATGATTATTGAAACAGATGAAGTTAATTAGATGAGAAGTTAAAATATTTGAAGTCAGGTGTGCACAGAACAGCAACGATACTTGGAAATTTCGTGATAGTGTTATCTTCATCTCCTTGGCAGATGGTAAGCATAAAAAAATTGTGGACATCTCTCTTGTTTTTGACTTTCTTTGGCTATGTATTTTGTTTCTTTGTTGTTGTTTACAAAGAAAGTTCTTTGGAAAAAGTTCAGAAAATACTAGAAATAATACAGAAAATATTAGGTTCACCCTTAATCCTGTTGTCGAGACATAAGTACCCCCATGCTTCTTTTTTCAATACTATGCTTATTAATCTTTTCTCATTTACAACTATGTTGTAGACATGTGTTCTGGATATTAGTAAATCCAGTTGCCCACCAACATTTTTAATGGCTTCATGGTGTTCTATTTTATTCATCCCCCTATTAATGAACATTTAGGTTGTCCCAGTGTTTCACCATTGTAAATAATAATACGGAGAATATCTTTATACACGTACCTCTGAGAACTTGGGTTGACTTCTTTTTTTAAGAAAAAATCGTACTTGGCTTAGTGGCTCCAGCCTGTAGGCCCAGCTACTTGGGAGGCTGATGGAGGAGGATCAATTGAGCCCAGGTGTTGGAGGCTACAGGACATTGTATTGCACCGGTGTACTCTAGCCTGACCACAGAGCAAGACCTCTTTTGTTACAAAGCAAAAAGGAAGCTTAGAAACAATATTGCTAGATTAAAAGGCATGTAACTGGCCGGGCGCAGTGGCTCATGCCTATAATCCCAGCAATTTGGGAGACCGAGGCGGGCGGATCACAAGGTCAGGAGTTCGAGACCAGCCTGGCCAATATGGTGAAGCTAAGTTCATATTTCTCTACTAAAAAATACAAAAAATAGCTGGGCGTGGTGGTGTACACCTGTAGTCCCAGCTACTAGGGAGGTTGAGGCAGGAGAATCGTTTGAACCTGGGAGGTGGAGGTTGTAGTGAGCTGAGATCACGCCACTGCACTCCAGTCTGGATGACAGAGTGAGACTCTGTTTCAAAAAAAAAAAAAAAAAAAATGCACATTTTAAAGTCTTTAGAAACATTTTTCCAAAAAGGTAATAATACTAATGTGATAATCTGCATTCCCAGATATGGAAAATAATGCTCATTTTCCTGCATGTTAACCACAATTGGTTATTATTATTATTAATCATTTTTACTTGCCATTCCAGTAGGTTAAAAAAAAAACCCAAAAACCTGTTTTTGCACTTTGGCTTATTTTTGTAGGTTTTTAGATATAGTTTTTTGAGACAGAGTCTCGCTCTATCATCCAGGCTGGAGTGCAGTGGTGCATTCACAGCTCACTATAGTGTCAACCTCCTGGGCTCAAGTGATCCTCCTGCCTCAGCCTCCCAAGTAGCTGAGATTACAGGTGTGCATCACCACACCCAGCTAATTTTTGAATTTTTTTTAAAAAAAATGAATGTGATCTCCCTCTGTTGCTTAGGTTGGTCTCAAACTCCTGAGCTCAAGTGATCCTCCTGCTTTGGCCTCCCAAAGTGTTGGGATTACATGTGTGAGCCACTGCATCTGGCCGAGTTTTGTTTTGTATCTTAGTAGTGAGGTTGAACTTTCTCTATGGTTGGGTATATTGCTTCTTTTGTGAGTTTCCTACTTAATAAGTTATTCACCTGCTTTTCTAATGGGAGTGCCTCTTCTCAATATGTAATAGCTGTTTATATGATAAGATTATTTACCCTTAGTGAATTAAGTACAATTACTTTTCTCAGTTTGTAATTCACTTTCCACAAGGTTTATAGTGTGGAGCTTTTACATTTTTATGTAGTCATATTTGTTTATCTCATCCTATCTATATTTTATTAAATCATTTCATATTTTTCCCACTGTTAGGTCTTAAATCTTTAACCTATCTGAAATTTATTCTGGCAAAGCATAGGGAGAGCTTTGTTTTTTCCCAAAACTGTTAGCCAATTGTCTTTTGTGTGTGTGTGTGAAACAAAGTCTTGCTCTGTCACCCAGGCAGGAGTGCAGTGATGTGATCTCAGCTCTCTGCAACCTCCACCTCCCAGGTTCAAGCGATTCTCCTGCCTCAGCCTCCCGGGTAGCTGGGACCACATGCATACACCATTATTCCCAGATAATTTTTGTATTTTTAGTAAGCGTGGGGTTTCACCATGTTGACCAGGTTGGTCTCGAACTCCTGAACTTACCACCTCAGCCTTCCAAAGTGCTTGGATCATAGGCGTGAGCCACTGTGTCTGGCTCCAGTCCATTTATTCTTACTGAACGTAGCTTCATTTTTCATTAGTATATTGTCTTAGTCCATTTGTATTGCTATAAAGGACTATCTGAGGCTGGGTAATTTCTAAAGAAAAGAAATATATTTGGCTCGTGGTTCTGTAGGCTGTACAAGGAACATGGCACCAGCATTTGTCTCTGATCAGGGGCTCAGGAAGATTCCACTTATGGCAGAAAGGCATAGAGGAGCAGAGCAGGCATCATATGGAGAGAGACGAAGGAAATGAGGAGGAGGTCCCAGGCTCTTTAACAATCAGCTCTCAGGGGAATGAATAGAGGGAGAACTCACTCATTACTGCAAGGTATTCGTGAGAGCTCCATCCCTATGGTCCAAACACTTCTTACCAGCTTCCACTTCTGACATTGGGGATCACATTTCAACATGAGCATTGGAGGTGACAAATATCTTAACTATATCATATATGTTTCATATGTATTTAATTACCATAACTTTATTTTAACATGTATTACGGGTAGTTTCACTCATGCGTTTCTTTTTATAATATTTTCTTTGCCTTTTTATGAATGTAGTCTTCCTGATGAACTTTAAGAATAAAATAAAATGTTCATTGAATATATTTGCAATATTGTTGTGAGAAATATACTTGGATTTAGATTGTGTTCTCATAGCAAAGGCATCCTGGAGTTTGAAATGGACTTGTAATTTTACAAGGGATTATGGTTATTGAGCAGGAGAAAGAAATTGACCCAAGGGATGTGTTCCTCATATTACATGATGTCAGCTCAAAGAAGGTGAGGATATTTATGGTTTAAATTCATTCTGTTCTGTGAGTAGGAACTGGCAACTTAATTTTGTCATTTAGTATATCTTCATTTGGCCTAAGAATTGAGCCGGGAATCTCAGGGTGAAGCAACCTTGAAATTTGTGTTTTTCCTGAATAATTTGAAAAGCTTTCCAGGAGGAAAATCGGTAGAATTGGCAAGATCTGAGTGAGATACAGTAGCCCCCCTCCTTTATTCTCAAGGAATACATAAAACATGGAAGGAGAGATGAACTCTGAGACTATGTGGCAATGCTGCAGGTATATAGGGAAAAACCGTATATACAGGGTTCAGTGCCATCCGCAGTTTCAGGGACCCAGTGGATTAAGATGCTGTAAATGAGAATTCTTATTTTTTATTTAGCTGTTCTTGAACTCCTGGTATCATATGTAGTATTTTAAAAAGCATATTTGACTTCATATTTCCTTTATGACTTCATATTTTTTCTCTATATTTTTGCTTCTAAGCAGGTATTTTGGTGCTATAGTAAGCATTGTAAACTTATTAAAATACATGTGTTGTTTTCATATACAAATAAAGAGGGAAAGCAGAGTGGGTTTTGAAGACCAGCAGAAAATTTGCTAGTCTTGTAACCTTGGGAAATTACCCTATCCTTGTCTTTAAAGTGGGACTTATACAGGGTGATATATGTAAAATGTTGCTCCATTTATGGGATATGGTAGGTGCTTTCCATGACAACTAAAAAGCTTCTCTATAAATTTATGACAGATAGTTTGGGGGATCAATACTGTTTACAAAATTCCCTGCCGAAGTTTCACATGTTAATGTTTAACATTAGTAGACCTAGGGACTGAACTTTACAGATTGTTGAAAGTCCTCCAAATATGTTTTACTACATTCTAGTAATTAGTAAGTTTTTGTTAGGTTACAAATTTTAAGCAGTGGAACTCTCACAGTGTCATCCCACGCCAGTAGTAGTTGTACTTCAGTTTGTCCTAGTTATTAAGTCAATATTTGCAAGTTGAGATAAACATAAATTAACAATGTTTAAGGAAATAATGCGTTATAGCATTCTCTACATAACTCCTGTAACAACATATGGAATGAAAAATATTAATCCAGTAAAAACATATATTAGGACCTTCAACTTAGATTCTAATTTTTGAAGAATTTTCAGGTTCATAGATGAAGTTTAGGTTTCATATTACATCCGATTCTCTGTGAATTCAGTCTTTTTAGCCTATGTATGTGTTTCAGTAGTTATATTGAATTCAGTATTCACCCTTGAATATTGAGTTTGAAAACAAAATTATCTGTGATTTTTAAAACAATCACTAAGCTATCTTAGGAATTTTATTTAAAAAACTTAGAAAAGTGAAGATTCTAAGCCTTAAGTGGAATGTTCAATTGATTTGATCTTTTAAAAACTATAATGTGGGCCGGGTGCGGTGGCTCACACCTGTAATCCCAGGACTTTGAGAGGCTGAGGCAGGTGGGTTACCTGAGGTCAGGAGTTTGAGACCAGCCTGGCCAACATGGTGAAACCCCATCTTTAGTAAAAATACAAAAAAATTTGCCAGGCGTGGTGGTGGGCACCTGTAATCCCAGCTACTGAGAAGCCTGAGGCAGGAGAATGGCTTGAACCTGAAAGCGGAGGTTGCAGTGAGCTGAGATTGTGCCACTGCTTTCCAGCCTGGGCGACAAGACCGAGACTCTGTCTCAAAACAAAAACAAACTTCAATATATAGGTATTGTAATTTGAAGCATTTAATTTAGGGCCTGGGTAGCACGTGCTGAATGAATGGTGGCCCAGTGCTTTGTGCATAGTGGGTATTCAATAAACGTTCATGAAAGTGAAGGACTCTTCCCCAAATCACACCAGCTCCTCCAGGGTACCTGAAATTTCTGTGACTGGACATTATAATATTTAGTCTCTAATAAGAAGAAGAGTTCTTACAAATTGGAAGCAGTCCTATCCAAATTTAACAAATTTAACAAATTGGGATAAGACTATATGGATCCTTGCTCAAGGAAGGGTGCTTTTCTAGAGGAGGTGTCTCCGCTGGGCACCTCAACTGGCAGGACACTGAGTGTCACGGGTGACATGGAGTATTTATTATATTATAACATCATTGCATTATTATAATATAACCTTTCCCTGCTCAGTGACTCAGGCTATAGGTAGTCTACATGCCTGACTTGTTGATCTACTCATCTTCTTGATGTTAGGAATTAAAACACTTTTAAAAAATTACTTTTTGAGACAGAGTCTTGCTCTGGAGTGCAGTGGTGTGATCTCGGCTCACTATAACCTCCATCTCTCAGGTTCAAGCATTCTCCTGCCTCAGCCTCCTGAGTAGCTGGGATTACAGGCACTCGCCACCACACCCGGGAATTTTTGTATTTTTAGTAGAGATGGGGTTTCACCATCTTGGCCAGGATGGTCTTGATCTCTTGACCTTGTGATCCATTCACCTCGACCTCCCAAAGTGTTGGGATTACAGATGTGCACCACCGTGCCTGGCCCTAAAAATTTTTTTAAAGACTGTGGGTGCACCTAAAGTGACCATAGAAATATTGGGGGAAATTTTTAGTTTTGGATATCAGCTAGTTGTTACCAAGGTGCTTTAGGTAGTGGCTAAAAGTGTCAGTTTGCCTGGCTTTGAATCTTGACTGCACATCCCATACCAGCTGTGTGACCCTAGGCTTCTTCTCTTCTGGGCCTCCGTTTCCTTCTCTGTCAAATGGGAATAATAATAGCACCAAGTTCATAGGACTGCAGAGTACTCAAGCAGTGTCTGGTACATGGTAAGAACTCAGTACGTGTCAGCGGCGATGATGATAGTATGTGTGTGAATTCCAAGGTACTGAGTAGGCGCAGTGTGAGGATAGTAGTGATGACTGCTGACTTGCTTTATTCTGTGCCCAACAGAAGAGACCCTCAGGTTCTGTCTGATACACCCTGAGTATGCCCCAAGAAGAGCAGAGATAGGATTTGTGATTTGCATACGGAAGCTTTGCTGTATTTTTTTTTTTTTTGCTCGAAGGGCTTATTGCTGTGGTATTCAGAACGTGAAATAATAGTTAATGGAGACAAGGGGATTAATAGCAGCATTTAAAATCATTTAGTGACTAATAACTTTGTGGCTTCTAAAATCTGTACCTTGATATGCAGGGTGACTGTTCTATTAACATTTTTAAGCTGTTTAAAAGTGAGTTGGATGCGTTTTGGTTGCACATTCATTTTTCATCTTTGCTCTTCGATTCAGGAAACATCAATAAAGTTTAATAATTTTCTGTCATTTCTGGAAAAATAAATGAGATTATAGATTATTAAGGGGCATTTTTCATTTTGATGGTAGATAAACAGGAGGAATCCTTACTGAATGAAAATTATGAATTATTGATTATAATCACAGGATTAATATGAAACCACTCATGTATTTCAATGTGCATAGCTTTTTTTTCTAGTGCTGTTGTAGATGGATTGAGGAATACCATTAACTGTGATTATTGTGAATTAATCATTGAGCACCTACTGTGCATCACACTGATTATCTGACTTGCGCTATATCTGGCCTGACTTTAGCTTCTCAAAGTAGGTATTTTATGGTTGAGGAAATGCAGGCTAGTGGAGGTTAGACAACTGACCTGTCAAGGCTTTTAATATAATTTTTTGCTCCTCAAAAAAATGGCTTTCAACTTTAGTGAAATCTAGCCTTCTGTAAGAGAAGATTCACCATGGGGGGATTTGGCATTTAAGTCTTGAAGTTAAATGGTGGGGTATGAGGGACTAAATTATTTGTACTCAGAATCCAGAGGCGGGTTATCACAAAGCCAATGCTTGCTTTTCACCCTGATCTCTAGTATAGGGTTGGGCTCCCCCCATACAATCGAGATCCAGTCGAATACGGTAATCAAAAGAAGCTGGGGAGTCAGGGAGACCTGAGCCTGGATATTGGACAGTACATCAGTTGGGATGCTTTTGGCTGTATAAGTAAGAGATGCTTATTACCAAATGCCTTATCCCAAAGGCAGTTTATCAATATAAGTCCAGAGGTGGAGCCAGTCAAGAGGTAGCAGCTGACCCATGTGATCCATCTTTCTGCTCTTCTTATACTTGATGTTCTGTTTGTTTGTTCTGTTTTTTGGGGGACAGAAGAGAGTCTATTTCTGTCACCCAGGCTGGAGTGCAGTGTCATCACACCTCTTCTTCCTGGGTTCAAGTGATTCTCCTGCCTCAGCCTCCCAAGTAGCTCAGATTACAGGCATGTGCCACAACGCCTGGCTATTTTTTGATTTTGATTTTTAGTAGAGATGGGGTTTCACCATGTTGGCCAGGCTGGTCTCAGACTCCTGACCTCAAGTGATCCGCTCGCCTCAGCCTCCCAAAGTGCTGGGATTACAGACATGAGCCATTGTGCCCAGCCTACACTTTATGTTAATCCACCCATTCACTCATAATAGGATGACTGCAGGACTTTCAGGTATCCCATTCAGGTGAGTCAATGTCTGGAGGAAGAAGAAAGACCGTTTCTTCTTGTGGCCCTTTCTTAGAAGAGAGGAACATTTTTCCAGAACCCTCTTGCCCTGGGGAGACTTCTGCTTATGTCTTATTAACCAGAGTTTGGTCAAATGCCTGTTCATAATATAATTACTAACAAAGTAAAAATAGCCTCTACAAATCAGAGTGTGATAGCTCCCCTTGAGGCACATGGCTATGTTGGGGAGGAGTGAGTATTGCACAAACCTGAGATCCCATTAGAAAGGAAGGAGGGAAAGGATATTAATCTCGAAGACTTAATTTCTTCCTGGATAAGTGGAGATTATAACACTTTCCTAACATGGTTGTGTAATGAGACAGCTACTGAAAACCAGCATCAGAACAAGAGATTACCATACATTTGAAGGAGTATGCAACCAGATGCCACAGTCTGGCCTCTGCTTAGGCTTTGTTACTTAAAGATGTGCAATTTAAAGCAATTTTAAAATCTCCTCCTTTCATTTATTTGACAACTGTCTTTTGAGAACCTATCATGTGGTAGGCACTGTGCCAGGAACTACATTCAGGACATACCTGACCTGTGCATGTAAGTATATTAGCTGTGATTATGGGTAGCATAGTATGTTTGATTGGTTAGGCATTGATTACTGAACGGCTACTCTGATGGCCAATTTTAGATGTCGGATTTTACTGGATTGAAGGATGCCTAGATGATTGGTGAAGCAGGGTTTCTGGGTGTGTCTGTGCGGCTGTTTCCAGAGGAGACTGACGTGAGAGTGAGAGGACCTTCAGTGTGGGTGGTGGGGTACCATCTGTCTGGCTGGAAGCCTAGCTGGGACAGATAGGCAGATGAAAGGGGATTCACTCTTTCTGCTTTCTGTGTCCCTTCTGAGCAGGTCAGTTTTTCTCCTCCTGCCTTTGGACATCCCAGTCTAGTTTATGTGGTCTTTGGAAACTGAGACTTTGGCCTCCTGGGGCCCTCAGGCCTGACTGGTGGTGCTCTGTTGGCTGCCTTGCTTCTGAGGCTCCCAGATTTACACAGAGCCGTGCTACTGGCTTTGAGCCATGTTAGCTGCTTCTCTGGTTCTCTAGCTTGCAGTTAGCCTATATCGTGGGACTTCTCTGCTTCTGTGGTCCTGTGAGCCAGTTCCTGCCAATCATCCCCTTCCAAATATACCATATGGATTCTATCTCTCTGGAGACACCTGCCTAATACACATACTGTGTTTCACTCTGTATTATCAATTTTACATGCATCATCTCTGATCCTCACAAAACCTTTTCAGAGTAGATATTTTACAATTGAGGAAATGCATGTAACAATGTCAGGTGCATATCATCATCAGGAAGTAGTGGTTGGGGTAAAACCCCTCAGAATTAGAAAATATTCTTGCTGTTTTTAAGGAGTCCAGTGTGTTAAAGTCCACCTGCCTCTTTCATTAATGAACATTGGGAGGCCAAGGTGGGGAGATCACTTGAGGTTAGAAATTTGAAACCAGCCTGGCCAACATGCTGAAACCCCATCTTTACTAAAAATTCAGGAAAAAAAAAAAAAAAGCTGGGTATGGTGGTGGGGGTCTGTAATCCCAGCTACTTGGGAGGCTGAGGCAGGAGAATCACTTGAACCCAAGAGGCAGAGGTTGCAGTGAGCTCAGATAGTCCCACTGCACTCCAACCTGGGTAACAGAGCGAGATTCTGTCTCAAAAAAAACACAACACAACACA
This sequence comes from Ateles fusciceps, assembly GCA_036589455.1. Lineage (NCBI taxonomy): Eukaryota > Metazoa > Chordata > Mammalia > Primates > Atelidae > Ateles > Ateles fusciceps. Next base: position 7,482,093 of record JAZHEH010002229.1, read on the forward strand.
ACAAAACAAACAAAAACCTTTGGGGATAGGTCTTGCTTGTCTTATAAGTTGGTAGCCAAAGTATCTCATATGTTTATATTTTTGAAAATCCATTTTGTTTCTGGAATATGTTAATTTATTCGGTATTTTAGTCAGTACAATATCATGCAAAAGACTTGCATGGAATAATTGATTAGATGGAACACTGAAACAGCTAAACCTCGCTTCTACTTGTTTAAGACATCAAGCTGTTTAAAGGTCAGCTGGATGCTTTAATTTATAAAATGTGCAAGCAGAGAAATGATTTTCTGAAGAAAGTAGTTTATATTAGAAATAATGATTTAATTACCTGTTTTGGTCACAAGCATGACATTTCTAACACAGTAAACTTTATAGGTAGTAAGATCATTGCGAAAGATTTAACAAGAGAGGGATATGAAAACACGGGGAATTTTCAGACATCTCAAACATTTTGCTAATAACACCTGTATTTGACTTAGTCACATGTTCTGCAATTTTTCAAGAAGAAAAATTGTTTTACCATTTCCTTTGTTAGCTAAATTCAGAAGTAGAGTTAATAGCTAGGTTCATACCTATTCTTCATTTAAAGTGCTTGTATTTGATTTAGTAAGAAGGGACATGGTTTTATCTCATTACCAAGGGCTCACTGAAGTAGTATTTTCTGGGTGGTGGTTAACACAGATCTGTTTTCCATGTCAGAGGGTCAGGGTGATCCTTTCAGCCTTGCCCTGGGGAAGGTTGTGTTGGCATTTTCCATTTTTGTAAATGATATCACAGTCTTTCAACTCAATGGCTAGTGTGTCTGTTCTTTTTTTTTTTTTTTTTTTTTTTTAAGACAGAAATATGTGAAATTTAAGGAACCACTTTCTCTACAGCTGATGATGTGGGAGATTTGTGAATAACCATTGGTTGGTCCTATGACAAGGAGCAGAGCTAGCAGTCCATGGGGACCTGCACACATGTTTTTATCTTGGAAATACTGCATTTGTGTGATATCTTCTCTTTCAGAATGTGTCAAAATGGAAGCTTGGGGCCAGTGGACTTGTTGGTGCATATTAAATGGGTTGGAGAGACATGTTCTAAACATTATGGCTCTTCAAACGTACTCCAAACCTCTCCTATTTGACCAGCCAGAATCTTATGTTATTATTGTTGCTAACCCCTCTTTCCCTATATCTTTGATAGTTCACTGGAAGAAATACCTGTCTTTCATGAGGTTTTCAGTCTTTATTTAAGGTTTTGATGATACCTAAAACATAGACAAAAGCTAGGGTTTTAGATTGGGGAAAATTTCCTACGAGTAGTCCAGTAGTGGCAGCATTTTCTAACCCCAAATGTATGTTTCTTCTTCATATTACTGTTTTAAATACTATATATTGCTCTGTAATAGGTGAGCAGGCACTCGTGTTACTGTGTAATACTGTTATTAGTCCATTGTCTGATGTTAGGACAGAATACCAAATGGAAAGAGCAGACATTTATTTCTCATCATTCTCAAGGCTGGGATATCCAGGATCAAGGTACTGGCATCTGATAAGGGTCTTCATGCTGTGTCTTCACATGGCTGAAGGTGGACAAAGACATGAAGCCTCTTTTACAAGAGCCTTAATTCCATTCATGAGGGGAGACACTCATGGCCTGATTTCCTCTTAAAGGCCTCACCTTTTAATACCATCACATTGGTAATACCTGAATTTTTGAAGGACACATTTAAACCATAGGATTAAATGAAGGCATAAAATCAATTTTGGTTGCTTATGACAAAAAAAAGATCTCTGACAACCTAACTTTATTCCTGTAGTTGGTATTTTAGCTGTAGGCAGATTTGGTCAATTAAAATGCAATTTGGGGGTCACATGACAACATTTTCTTTCTTCTTCTTTTTTTTTTAAAAGGTATGTAATAGAGGGAGAGAACTCACTAGTCCTGGGCCATGAAAACTCTGAGCAAAGGATGTGTGACTTTTCTTCTGTCAACCAGACATTATATAGCCACACCACAGGTTTGTCTGACCACTGTCTCATCAGGCAGTTTACACATCAGAAATTTGAAGAGCAGGCCTGAGCAACTATTGACATGAAAAACAAAAATAGAAACATAAAGCACTTTTAAAATATGTGTGCCAAAGGAGTGCACTTACAGAATTTTCTCCTTTTGGTCTGTGAGGGAAAACTTTTTCAGGTGACACTGCCTACAGTGGACAAATGTGAGTCATTTTCCTACAACTTTTAAATTATTGCTGGTTCCTTATTCTTAGGGTTCTACTGTAGATGTGAATTTAGAGAATGGGATCTGACTCATAATGGATGATTTCCTTTTTGCAGATCATCTTGTGGGAAAAATAATAGTATTAATAACAAGAGAAATGGTGATACAGTTGACCCTTGATAACATGGGTTTGAACTCCTTGGGTCTACTTATACACTGAATTTTTTCAGTGAATACATTGGAAACTTTTTTGGAGATTTGTGACCATTTGAAAAAATACTCACAGATGAACTGCATAGCCTGGAAGTATCAAAAACATAAGGAAAAGGTATATCATGAGTGCATAAAATATATGTAGATGCTAGTCTATTTATGTGTTAATCAACTGTTTATGTTATAGTAGCTGTTTAGTTGGCAAGGTTTCTAGGCAATAGTAGGCTATTTTTAGTTAAGGTTTTGAAAAGTCAAAAGTTATATGCAGATTTTTTATTGTGCAGGGGGGTCTATGCCCCAACCCCCATGTCACTCAAAGGTCAACTCCATTAGTAACAGTAAAAGCTATTAGTAATAGCTAACATTTATTTAGCTTATAGTGTCCATGTACTGTTCTAGAGTCTTCACATATATTAGTGATTATGACTTGCAGGCTGAGCATAGTGACTCATACCTGTAATCTCAGTACTGTGGGAGGCCGAGGGAGGAGGGTCACTTGAGACCAGCAGTTCAAGACCAGCCTGGGCAACATAGTGAGATTTCATCTTTATAAAAACATTTTAAAAAGTCAGGTGTGGTGGTGCACACCTGTAGTCTTAGCTGCTAGAGGGACTGAGGTGGGAGGATCACTTGAGCCCAAGAATTGGAGGCTGCAGTGAGCCAGGATTGTGCCATTGAACTCCAGTCTGGGTGACAGAGCAAGACTTTGTCTCTTAAAAAAAATTATAAGTTACTATTTTCATCCCCCACTTTACAGATGAGGAAACTGAGGCCCAGGAAGGTTAAGAAATTTGCCCACAGTTTATAGTTGGCAGAGAGGGATTCAAACATTACTTTCTGATTTCAGATTTTTTGCTTTTAACCGCTATGCTGGGTTTCCCAAGGTTCTGATCATTTCATAGGGTTTGTTTTCTGTTGCATGACTATGAGAGCTCAATTTTGTTTGCATTCTTTCAGGTGGTATGAGTGTTTTGGAGTCTGAGTAGGCCATGTGAACAACATCCATTTTCTTGCCTAGGTTTGGAAGAACTTGGGAAATAAAAGAAGGGGGATCAAAGATTAAAGTATCATATTTATTGCTGACGGAGTGCTTGTTCTTGGGAAACTGCCCCCAAGGGGAAGGAACAGCTGCGCTGAGACTACCCACCTGTATTAGTCCGTTTTCACATTGCTCATAAAGACATGACCAAGACTGGGTAATTTATAAAGAAAAGGAGGCTTAATGGACTCAACTTCCACATGACTGGGGAAGCCTCACAATCATGGCAGAAGGCAAAGGTCATGTCTTACATGGCAGCAGACAGAGAGAATGAGAACTAAGTGAAAGGGAAAACCCCTTATAAAACCATCAGATCTTGTAAGACTTACTACCATGAGAACAGTATGGGGAAAAATGCCCCCATAATTCAGTTATTTCCCATGGGGTCCTCCCACAGCATGTGAGAATTATGGGAGCTACAATTCAAGATGAGATTTGGGTGGAGACACGGCCAAACCGTATCACCACCTATTTCAGATTTACCAGTCAGCTAAGTTAAGCCATCTCCTGGGGTTAGAGGGAGTAAATGGGACAGAAAGAGCCATGGAGTGGGTGGTTAGAGGGAATTCTTACTGGACATCAGAAGAGGGTTAAAAGGGATCCCTGTAACACTCGCATTATGTGTTAAGTCTGGTATATAGAGAAAAGTTCACATTTCTGTTAGAACAGGGAACGGAGGGGTTAATGATGTGCAGGAGCAGTTTTATGGCTCAGTGGGAAAATTGCATGTTATTAAAATGTAGTTGGAATCCTCTCCTGAGTTCATGTTAAATTGCTGTGTATTTCACCTCTCACTGATTGCTGGAATTTAAAAATGCATTCCTCTGGACCAAGGTACTTGTGTTTCCTTTCCATGTCTTTGAAGTGCTTTTCTCCCCCTTAAGTTGTCAATACTGTGGCTTACCTGTTTTTGTTACTGACAGTGTGGCCAATTATTGTGTTCCAGAAGGCATTGTTGTCTCTGAGAATGTTACATGATGTGAGTAGCAAGTTTATTTATTTAAAAACACCTCAGATCTCAAACCAATTTGGAGAGCTAAGAAAGCAGTACTTAGAGAGACATTTCCGAGAGATAGCTGAGTACATCATCAGAGTTCTTGTTCCTGATTCTAAGGGCCATTTAAGAGTGTGTCACTTTGGACTACTAGTGGGCCACATAGAGAGGAAGTGATTGGTGGTGAAATCTGTGGTACTTAAAAGCGATCACGGTGTAGGAGGACAGATTTCAGTTTCTAGAAGTGTCATTTTAGAATGGAGTGGAGAAGGCATATATGTCACATGGTGGTTTTTTGTTGTTGTTGTTTATTTGTTTTGAGACAGTCTCACTTTGTCACCCAGGCTGGAGTGTAGTGGCATGATCTCAGCTCACTGCAACCTCCGCCTGCTGGGTTCAAGCAATTCTCCAGCCTCAGCCTCCCGTGCAGCTGGGATTACAGGCGTGTACCACCACGCCTGGCTAATTTTTGTATCTTTAGCAGAGCTGGGGTTTCACCACGTTGGTCAGGCTGGTATCGAACTCTTAGGCTCAAGCCATCCACCCACTTCAGCCTCCCAAAGTGCTGGGATTACAGACTTGAGCCACCACGCCCAGCCTGTCACATAGCGTTTAATAACAGTTATGTGTTGAGATGGAAAAATATTGGTCAGAGGGCACAAAGCTTCAGTTAGACAGGAGGAATGAGTTCCGGAGACCTATTATACAGCATAGTGACTCTAGTTAATAATCATGTATTGTATACTTACATTGCTAAGAGAGTAGGTTTTATATGTCCCCACCACAAAAAAATGGTATGAGAGGTTATGGCTATGCTAATTAGCTTGACTTAATTTCACAATGTAGATATATATCAAAGTATCATGTTGTACAATGTAAATATATACAGTTTTTATTTGTGAATTATGTCTTTGTTGTGAAAGCGGCCGTAGCCTATGCTAAAGGAATGGGCATGGCTGTGTTTTGATAAACATCTCTTTACAAAAATAGGCGGAGGGGCTGGACCCAGTTTGCTGATGTCCCAAATAAAGTAAGTTTTGTTCAATATTGTTCCATCATAACATCTATGAGCAAAAACTAAAATGGATTTTCTTGGCCAGGGCCAGTGTCTGGGGTGGAGTTTGCATATTCACTCCGCGTCGGCATGGGTTTTCTCTGGGTACTTCCATTTCCTCTCATAGCCCAAAGCTGCACACATTGCATTTATTGGCATGTCTACAGGGTCCCGGTGCGAGGGTGGATTTGGGTGTGAGCGTGCCCTGTGATAGGACGTGACCTGCCCAGGGCAGATTCTTGCCTGACACCCTGAGCTGCTGGGATGGAATCTAGCCACTTGCAACTCTGCACTGGAACAAGTGGATGATTATCTTACATTTTATTAATCTTTCTTAAATATATGTGTCGCTCACATTGATTTCGATGTTGAGTAGTAGAAGTGTTTTGGTCTTTATTTAGAAGCTTGGTGGTGTTTTTGTGATCAGAAATGTGTTGTAGGAACTTAACTCTTGTTTTTGCTTTTATTTTTAAATTATTTTTTATTTCCATATGTTTTGGGGGAACAGGTTTGGTTACATGAGTATGATCTTTAGTGGTGACTTGCGAGACGTTGGTGTACCCATCACCTGAGTAACATACACTGAACCCAATTTGTAGTCTTTTTTTTTTTTTTTTTTTGAGATGGAGTCTCGCTCTGTAGCCCAGGCTGAAGTGCAGTGATGTGATCTTGGCTCACTGCAACCTCTGCCTCCTGGTTCAAGCTACTCCCCTGCCTCAGCCTCCAGAGTAGCTAGAACTACAGGCATATGCCACCACACCCGGGTAATTTTTGTGTTTTTATCAGAGACGAGGTTTCACTGTGTTGGCCAGGCTGGTCTTGAACTCCTGACCTTGTGATACACCCGCCTTAGCCTCCCAGAGGGCTGGGATTACGGAGCGAGCCACCACACCCAGCTACAGTTTGTAACCTTTTATCCCTCACCCTCTTCCCACCCTTTCCCCACAAGTCCCCAGAGTCCACTGTGTCACTCTTATCCCTTTGCATCCTCATAGCTTAGCTCCCACTTATGGGTGAGAACATACGATGTTTGCTTTTTTCATTCCTGAGTTACTTCCCTTAGAATAATAGTCTCCAATTCCATCTAGGTTGTTGCAAATGCCATTAATTCATTCCTTTTTATGGCTGAGAAGTATTCCATCATATATACATACCAGAGTTTCTTTATCCATTCTTTGATTGATAGGCATTTGGGCTCGTTCCACATTTTTGCAGTTTTGATTGTGCTATTAACATGCATGTGCAAGCATCTTGTTCATATGACTTCTTTACCTCCGAGAACTTAAGTCGTCTTTCTATCAGTCAGCCTGTGGTAAAACTGATTTCCTTACAGGTCCTTTCCCTTAAGGTTGCGGGTTCCAAGAACCTATGGGCAACATTGAGGATTTGCTGTGCATGTCATAAACAACATAGCATGCTGATTAAGAACAGGAACTGTGCGTTAGACCACCTGGATTTGAATCTCTGCAGCTTCCTTCTGTATGACCTTGAGCAAGCGACTTAACCTTCCTGTGCCTTGCTTTCTCATCTGTAACATGAAATAATAATCCCGGTACTTTGGGAGGCCGAGGTGGGTGGATCATGAGGTCAGGAGTTCAAGACCAGCTTGGGCAACATGGTGAAACCCCATCTCTACTAAAAAAAAAAAAAAAAAAAAAAAAAATTAGCTGGACATGGTGGCTGGCATCTGTAGTCCCACCTACTTGGGAGGCTGAGGCAGGAGAATTGCTTGAACCCGGGCGGCAGAGGTTGCAGTGAGATAGAGCCATTGCACTCCAGCCTGGGCGACAGAATGAGATTCCATCTCAAAATAAACTAAAATACAGTAAAAAAAATAGAAAACCATCCTCATAAGGGGAAAAAAAGGTAAGAACCTGCACTGTTCAAAATTTAAATAACGTGTTATCAGATGCCCATTGCCAAATTCTCTTCCTTTTCATGGTTTTTGAATGCTAGCTGGTGTGTAGCTTGACCTAGAAGCTTTGGGTGACGTGAACAAAACAGGGAGAAAAAATAGTGATAGCTAACATTTATTATGCACCTATGGTGCACCCAAGCACTGTGCAAACTATCCTCTATCATTGCTTCATTTCACTCCAGGAGGTAGTGACCATTCCACAGATGTGGAAGCTGGGGCCTCCTGTGGTGGTGCTCCTTCCCCGTGGTCTCATATTAAATTGGGATGAACTGCAGACCCAGGCCTTGGGACCAGCTGCAGCATCTTCTCCAGGAAAGGAGAGAGGGTGAGCAGTGGTTTGCTTACCTGATTTCAATCTGGTGGAGGGGGATAAACCTGGAAAAATACTCAAATGCCCATATATTAACACATGAAAAAAAAGAAAGTATTCTGCAGGAGAAATGTAGTACTTTATGGTCTTTTATGCATGGTGGGGATGAGCGGTTTGCTGTTAGTATTATACCTTTTTTTTTTTTTTTTTTTTTTTTTGCGACAGAGTCTTCTCTGTTGCCCAGGCTGAAGTGCAGTGTTTTGATCTCAGCTCACTGCAACCTCCACCTCCTAGGTTCAAGCAATTCTCCTGCCCAGCCTCCAGAGTAGCTGGGGTTACAGGTGCCCACCAACATACCCGGCTAATTTTTGTATGTTTAGTAGAGACAGGGTTTCACCATAGTATTATACTTTTTCACCTTTTGGGTTTCATTGCGTTTGCAGCAGTGAGACTTGTCCTTTAATATTACTTGAATGAAGGACATTCTTTGAAGGTCTGTGCCCAAGGGCTGCTTTCCTGCTGCTCCAGCACAGCTTCTGGTGACCCGGAAGTGATCCTAAAATGGGAAAGTGGGAAGGCTGTAAACACCCTTGAGCTCCTGTCAGGGCATCAAAGTCATTGCCATCCCAGTGCCCCACACACAAGGCCTTAAGAGGCTGCTGGGGTGGGGAGGTGACATTGGTGCTGGTTAGCTACTTCTCAGAATTCATGTGCTGGCTGGTGTTTATTTTATCTTGATCAAAACACAACAGAATGAAAACCAGAGGGCTTTAAACTGAAGTGTATCGTGCTCTTAATGTAAGCTCAAGGACACTGTATCTCCGTGGGTTCTAAACATAAGATCTCCCCACCATCCCTGTACCCACTCAGACTCTAGCACGTGATCACCTTGTCGGGGTTGGAGAGGTTTCCCTTTCAGCATCATCTCTGAGTGCTCATGTATAATGTTAGGCTAAGAAGATAGCCCTCCCTTTTTTAATAGAGCTTTGCCATTTGCCTCTACAATGTAATCCAGATTATTTCTTTAGTATCCTCATACCTGTTTTCCATTTTAAAGGTGGATAAAATGTGGAAATAGTATATTACCCTAAGAAAAATAACTATAATTAATCATAAAAGCAACTGTTTTAATTTTTGCTGGAAGAAGGACATAATTAAAAACAACCAGCTAACAAAAGGAAACCTGAATTGTTGCTCAGATAGGCAAAGAGAGGGAAAATGTAATTGTAATGACAGATTGAATTTCTTTAAAAATAAATGTTACCAGTATTATACCTAATGCTATTTTCTTTGCTTAGAAGAGAATGCTGCATTAAACCTCGCCTTTATCTGTCACTATTGTAGGTCTAGATTTGTTATCAAATCACTTCCTGGAAAATAGACAAAGCAAAGCAACACCCAGCAATCACCTGAAATGAATAATCAGGTCTGTCAAAATTATACTACATTTTTTTTTCAAGTCAAGATAATTGTAAGGAATTGACATTGAAAGTGGAGACAGTTTTTGCAATATTCTGTTTTTTAAGAAAGTAGGTTATCTTTTTACCAAATGTAGTCTTAGTCTTTCCCCTGATTATTGTCTTAACAGAAGTCAGTTATATACTGGGAATGTTTTCATTTTTAAAATGATAATCTTGGCCGAGCAAGGTGGCTCATGCCTGTAGTCCCAACCTTGGGAGGCCTTGGCGGGCATATCACCTGAGGTCAGGAGTTCAAGACCAGCCTGGCCAACATGGCAAAACCCTGTCTCTACTGAAAATAGAAGACAGGTGTGTTGGCCTGTATAATCCCAGCTACTTGGGAGGCTAAGACAGAAGAATTGCTTGAATCCAGGAGATGGAGGTTGCAGTGAGCTGAGATCGCACCACTGCACTACAGCCTAGGCGACAGAGTGAAACTCTGTCTCCAAAAAAAAAAAAAAAAAGATACACCTCAAATTATGACTAGTTGTAATTTGGAGTATGCCCGCTTTTTCCTTTGTGCAAGTTAAATCTTTGATCATCTTAAGAAGAGCATGATTTTAGCATGGAATGAGGAATATGAGATTTGTTTATGTAGCTGATTAAATTTTTTGTTTCTAAGTGGTTGTATATCAAGGAATATCAAATAACTATTTATATCTGTCATTTTCGTGTGTCTGTTTTTCCCCGTTTATTTTTTAAGTCAGTTAAATTCCTTGCTGAATGAGAGTAGGGGGAAGAGAGAGGGTGGAATGATTGCTTTTTAGAGCTTCCTCACAAATTTAGTTATTTTGTTCCGTCTTTCTCAAAATAGAGATAGTGTCTTTTTTTTTTTTTTTAAATAGAGATAGAGCCTTGCTTATGTTGCCCAGATTGGTCTTGAACTCCTGGGCTCAAGCGATCCTACTGCCTCTGCCTCTCAAATAACTGGAACTACAGGCGCACACTGTTGTACCCATCATTTAGTTCTTCTTTGCTAGACGTATATGGGGCTATGATGGACAGCCCAGCATTAGCAGTCGGGGGTAGACATGGCTTATTAAAATAAATGTCCAGCCTTGCTTGGGTTTTGTTTTACTCACATCAGCACCCCTTGAGGCTAAAACTTTTTATAAATCTCTCTATAAAACAGAACTATAAACATAGAACATACTTTATGGTGTTCTCTGATGAGGAGAATTATATGTGGACTTAGAGAAATCCCCAGCCAGACAGTCTGGACTCAGTGGCCTATAGGGGCTTATGCTCATAATACTGTGGTCATGGCCCAAGCAAGTAGCAAGCGTTTGCCACTTCCCTACTCCCATCTGATTTTGTTCCACGTTGCTTTTTTCAAAGGAGGCAGCATGGATATCTCTTCTTCGCCATGAATAAGGGCGATGATAAACAAACTACCAGTTAGCATCTCTGGGATTTCTGTGAACAGTTGCTGTGATGTGTAGGTGGCAGAAAAGATGAGGTCCTCCCACCAATGATCCGGTTTTTTTTTTTTTTTTTTTTTTTTTTTTGAGACAGAGCCTTGCTCTTGTTGCCCAGGCTGGAGTGCAATGGAACAGTCTCGGCTCACCGCAACCTCCGCCTCCTGGGTTCAAGCGATTCTCCTGCCTCAGCCTCCTCAGTAGCTGGGATTACAGGCATGCACCACTACACCTGGACAATTTTTGTATTTTTAGTAGAGATGGAGTTTCTCCATGTTGGTCAGGTTGGTCTCGAACTCTCGACCTCAGATGATCTGCCCGCCTCTCAGCCTCCCAAAGTGCTGGGATTACAAGCATGAGCCACCGTGCCTGGCCTGACCCAGTATTCTTTAGCTTGTTTTCTAGCGAATTAATTTTAGGTAGCAACTTCCTTATTCTACGTGAGAAAATGCGAACAGAGGAGTGATATTGTAAAATGTGTACTTGGTCTTCAGTCTTGTTTTGTGGTATACAACTCCTAAAATTCTTAGAATCTCCAAAGTGATGTCTTTGTATGCTAATGTACTAACTGATGGCTGGTAAAACCTAGGGAGCTTCAGAATTAATTCTGGTCACCTGAAAGACCCAGACAAGAAAAGAGGGTTGAGATTTTCAGCCCCACCCCCAACAGCTGGGGAGGGGGAGAGGGTATGAAGGTTAAGTTGATCACTCATTTCCAGTGGTTTAGTTAATCACACCTACATAAGGAAGCCTCCATAAAACCCAAAAATACAGGATTCAGGCAGTTTCTGGATAGCAGAACATGGGGGAGTGGAAGGTTCCCGAAGGGTGGCACAGCTGAGTAACAGATGGAAGCTCCTTGTACCTTCCCTCATACTTCACTCCATGCATCTCTTCATTTGTGCCCTTTGCAATACCATTTATAATAAACCAGTAAATACAAGTAGGTGTTTCTCTGAGTTCCATGAGCCCCTCTAGCAAATCAATCAAACCCAAGGAGGGGATTACGCTCCAGATCACTCCAACTTGAAGTTAGTCTGTCAGGAAGGTTCCCAAGGCCCTGTGTCTGGACTGGCCACTGGTGAGAATTGGGACGGGGGGGGGCAGTCTTGTGAGACTGAGCTCTTAACCGGGGCATCGGAGGCCATCTCCAGGTAAATAGCACTGGAATCGAGTTGGAGGACAACTAGCTGGTGTCTACTGCAGAACTGATTGCTTGTCTGGTGTGTGGGGAGAAACCGGCATGTATTTGGTCACAGAAGTCTTCTGTGTTAATGATCCCTGTGGTATCAGAGCAGAGGAAAAACCAAGTGTGAGTCCTCATTCAAGTTTCTGTCCTCAGTCAAGAGGACAGAAAGTTTTTGAGTGCTGGAATGATAGGATATTATGCATGAATGTGTTCCAACATGGGAGGCATTTTGTTGACTGCATCACCCACGAAATGTTAGCAGTAAGCTATGCATAACTGATATTTTTGTCAGCTTTGGACGAGAATGATAGGAAGCAGAAGGAGAAAACCAGGAAGCCTATAGAAAAAGAGTGTGAAGATGAAAGAAACACCACCTTCATTTAGGCAGGGCACCTTTGTTAAGAAGAAATACTCAGAGATAATTCCTGTGTTCCAGTGAATACTGTAAATTAGTGTTTGGTATCTGTGTTTCAGTTCACTTTAATACCTAAAAAGGTGTTTATACTGTGAGAACACATTACTAAATTGGAATTTAGGCTGCTTTTAGAAGATCGTGGATTGCTTTTTCCTTCTTGCAGTTTCTCCTTGCACAAGCTTAACTACATCAGTTGAACAAAACTTGGTGTTTTTTGGGGGAGAGGAGACGTTTATGATGTAGACGGTCATTTTAGGTAGATAGCTTTTTGCTTTTCTTATTGATCTTATCCAGTAATCTTTTATTAGTTCTTGATGGACCTGTTTTAGGTGACTTTTTATACTCTGTTTTTCTTGGGTGAATTTTGATGAATGTTTACTGTATTTTTGTGCATGTTACATGGCTAGAACTCAGCATATGCATGGATCAGTCAAGAGTAATGGCTATTCATTTTGCTATTCCCAGCTTGGTAGTCTTATTATTAATATTATTATTTTGAGATGGAATCTTGCTCTGTCGCCCAGGCTTGTGTGCAGTGGTGTGACCTTGGCTCACCACAATCTCCTCCTCCCGGGTTCAAGCAATTCTCCTGCCTCAGCCTCCTGAGTAGCTGGAATTACAGGTGTGTGCCATCATACTCAGCTGGGACTACAGGGGCACATCACCATGCCCAGCTAATTTTTGTACTTTTTTGTAGAGATGGGGTTTTGCCATGTTGCCCAGGCTGGTCTTGAACTTCTTGGCTCAAGTGAGGCATCCACCTTGGCCTCCCAAAGTGCTGGGATTACAGGCATGAGCCACTGTGCCCAGCGATGATGTCTTGAAATTAGTCAAGGGTCAAATTTTTGAGGACCTGTAAGATATTGGGTCTACTGGTCATAGCTAGAGACATATACATGAAATACTGTTTAACCAACCTCAGGGAAATCACAGGGAATGCATGGGGTATGTGTTTTCCTTGATTATTAGATTATTATATCCTGAAGTAACTTGACCAAAGAATAAATCCTTTATTCTTCAGTAAGAATCAAGTCTCTCCCATGCCATTGCACCTTTTCTTCTACAGGCACAAATTCTTAGATAGCAAGGTCATCGAATCATAAGAAGTGGTTGGAACCTTGGAAAGGAACCTTCGAATCTTCCTCTGTCATCCCCCACTACTCCTTTATCAACCCTTTGGCCGTGTCTAGACTCAATTCATCGTATTTCCCAGAATGTGCTTTTGGCTACTGGCGAATTATGGCATTTCATACTTTTATGAATTCTTTTGCATACAAAGCCTATGAAAGTTGCAAGAGTTTACATCTAAAGTATCTGTTCGGTGGCAGTCGGCATGTCATTGAATCTCAGGCATTAAAATACATTTTTACATACTCTGTTGGAATGATACAAAGTTTGTTAACTGAGGGAATGAGTTAAACTATGTACATTGAAATGTTGAAAATATGCTCATAATTGAAAATTAAATTTCTTTTTATGATTATTAGGCCAGTGGCAGATCCAAGGGTAATATTCTAGACATTAGAAAATATTTGCAGAGAGTTCATAAATTTTGCTTAGATACATAGAAATTAAGTTATAATTATTTTTTTCAATTGTTCTTTGATTCAGCAACATTTCGGGGGTACTATTTTCCAAGAATTCCAGTAAATGTAGGGGATTCAAAGTTGTTATATGTGGCTTCTGTCATCAAGAAGCTCACAGTTTTGTGACTTTTTTTTTTAGACGGAGTCTCGCTCTATCGCCAGGCTGGAGTGCAGTGGTGCGATCCCGGCTCACTGCAACTTCCGTTTTTGGTTTCAAGCAGTTCTCCTGCCTCAGCCTCCCAAGTAGCTGGGACTACAGGCACGCACCACTACGCCTGGCTAATTTTTGTATTTTTAGTAGAGATGGAGTTTCACCATATTGGCCAGGACCGTCTCTACCTCTTGACCTCGCGATCTGCCCGCTTCGGCCTCCCAAAGTGCTGGGATTACAGGCGTGAGCCCCAGCACCCGGCCGTGATTTTTTTTGTTTAAATGCCCAAGAATTTGAATTTTTAAAGTAGCTTATGGATGATGTGAAAAATGTGTCCTCTATTCTTAGTGATAGAGGTCCTTAAAGGCACTGATGTAGCAACCCCCCTTGGGTTCAGGGTCCACTTGGTGTTCCTTTGAAGGGTCATGACTCAGAAGCCCAGGCTTCTTCTCCACACTTCTGATTGTTGAAGGATTCAGTTTTGCTGTTTGATGTCTTTTCTCCACTCCTGTTCTTCTGTATTGACTTTCCCTCGGTGTATAGTATTTGCAAAAGAACAGAAAACATTCTAAAGCACTGTGATTTAACAAAAGGAACTTGGCTGGTTTTAGCTGAAGACCCTTCAGGCCGGATCTAGCCTTTCCCAAGTTGCCTTTTCCTTTTCCTACTGCACAGCTGCTACTGAGCTGGCATCTGGCCTCTTGAGAACAGCCTTGAGAGTGAAATCTGGAGTTGGTGTTCAGCTGATGAAGTCATGTGGGGATTTATAGAACTTCTTATCTTGGCATTACCAATCAGATTCTGTGTCTTGGTTAGTTTTATGGTTTCTGTAAACCATGGGAATGTTTCTCAAAGTGGTTCCCAGATATTAGCCTCAGTTAATCTGAATTCGTGGCACAGTTCCTTCTGTAGTCACCAGCAAGCACAATTGGAGTTGATGGAGTGAGCTGCTTTTTGCCTGGTTTTCCAGACAGCCTGATTGACAGAGTTAAGGGCTGGGCACAGTATATATATACATATATACACATACATACACATATATATATATATATATGTATATTTCCCATCTCTCTCTCTATATATATATATATGTGTGTGTGTGTATGTGTATATATAACTATGTATGTATGCATATATATGTATATGTATATACATATATATGTGTATATATGTATATATGTGTGCATATGTGTATATATATGCTGTATTTCCCATCTCTCTATATATAGAGACATATATATATATAGAGGAGAGAGAGAGAGAGAGATGGGAAATATATATATGTATGTGTATATATCTATCTATTTGCTATTATTATTCCTTTTGAAAATACTTCTGCACTTATGCAGGTAGAGTGCTCAGCCTTTTGAAGCAGCATTGTTTATGTGGCGTAATACGTGAGACTTGTTGCCTCACACCAAGGAAATCAAAGACACAGACACACAGTGAGTGAGGTTAAGAGCAGAAGTTTAACAGGTGAAAGAAAGAGAAAAGCTCTCTCTCCTGCAGAGAGAGGGGGCTTCCAAGTGGGTCTTCTGGTTTCATGGTGAAATGCATGGGGTTTTGTAGACTAGCTTGAGTAGGCAGTGTCTGATTTCCATAGACCACAAAAGATGGGTTGGACCAGGTGAGTCATTTCCATAGCAAGTGAAGAAGCTGGCTGCCCCACCCTAATCTGTTTTGTTTTGTTTTCTTGAGACTGAGTGTGGCTCTATCACACAGGCTGGAGTACAGTGATACGATCTCGGCTCACTGCAACCTCCACCTCCTGGGTTCAAGTGATTCTTATGCCTCAGCCTCCCAAGTAGTTGGGATTACAGGTGCACGCCACCATGCCCAGCTAATTTTTGTATTTTTAGTAGAGCCGGGGTTTTACCATGTTGGCCAGGCTGGTCTGGAACTCCTGACCTCAGGTGGATCTGCCTGCCTTGGCCTCCCAAAGTGCTGAGATTAGAGGCATGAGCCACCGTGCCTGGCCCCACTCTAATCTTTTATTATGTAGATGGGTTTTCTATCAGGCCTGCACCATGTTGCCTGCTTCTTTACTGCACACCTGGTGACAAAGAAAAGGGAAGAGGGGAGCCTCCATGTTGAACATACCTGGCTTCCAGTATCCCTTTTCTGTTGACACAGCTGCCGGCATTTACCTATGCAAGCTTCCAGTGCTTATCATGTTTGCAGCTTGATTTTTCAGGCTGCTTTGTGTTAGAAAAGAAATAATTTGGGGGCTGCTTTTTATTAAAAGGGAAGTCTTACTGAGGACTCTCTTTATCTCACTGGCTAAATAATTTCTTTTTAGCTCCTGTATCGCTTTGATGACCATACAGCAGTGTGCTTGAACAAGGCTCTTAATTTTTCTAGGAATTGCTGCTCTAGGCGGTATATATACCAAGAGAACATCTCACTTTTTCATCAACTGTTTACTCTGTCACATTGCAAGGACTCTGAGGAATAATTAAGACATAAATATTCCCAGCAGGGGAGGGGAAGAGATTTGGATAAAGAGTATCTTTCCCTCTCTTTCTCTCAGGATTTTATCATTAGAAAAGATCATTTTGCTCCATCATTAAAATTGCCATTACTGCTTAAGCAGAAGAGACACGTACGTTTACCATATATAGTCTGTTGTTTTCACCTGGTCTTTTATTAGAACATAAAAGTATTTGAATTCCAGGTATTTTGAGACGTTTTGGCATTCTGCTGATGTGAGATTACCATTGTCTAAGGCAGCTAGTAGCCCCCTTTTGCCAGAAAAGTTATAATTATTAGGGATATTTGGAGTTCATCTCTTGTCCGGCTTTTCAACACTATATAATTCTGTAAGGACACAGAATTCTGGAGCACTGAATATCCCATAATCCCTCAAAAAAGTGAATCAAAATATAATTCTAAATGTGACCCTTGGTGTATATAGGTCCCAAACACCTTTTATTAATAAATTTACTGAAACTGTTTTATGCTCAAGTAGAAAAACAAGGGTGACGCATTTGAAATGTATATGCTGGTCATGGTACTGTTACTCATTGTCTTGGTGGCCTTGAGTACCGTACTATAAACCAAACATTTTCACAATGATAAAATGAGCCTGTTCTACTGGATGGCCCATAAATTCCTCTTTGACTCTAAAATTATGACTAAATATTTTTATTTTATATTTAAATATAATAAGTCAGGTGTTGTATTAACCCCCTCTATAAAAGTAAAAAGAAAAAAAAATACAGTGGGTCAGAGACACTATCTAGAGGATGTTCACATTGTTTGCTAAATTGGGATAAAGATCTTTAAGTTTCCTTCCTACTCCAAGATTTCATATTAAAGGTACTTTCTTCACTTAAATTATATATATATGTTTTAAGTAGGTTGGTTGCTTAGGATAGAAAAACATTTCATAAGTGAACGAATGAGAACAGTAATGCTACTTTTAACATTATCATCATCTTAAGACGATATGCCATTTTATATTTTTCAATGAACATTCACAGGTAACATTTTAGATCAAATGGAAATAAGGTCAAATGAATAACATGGTACATGCATATGCCAAACTGTAATTGTTAGATTCAAGGATGGTAGCATTTTAGGCAGAAGACAAATCTCTTTAATTAGAAACCCATGCTGCTAGGCACAGCCGGTAATGAAGAGAGAAGAAAAGTCACACGGGACGTACTGCTGGAATGCAGTGTTCTTTTGTCCAGATCAGTTAATCATACTGTACCAGGCTATGAGGTTATACTAACTGCACATCAGCATACCTACGGTGTCATCTATGTATGAAGCGTCCTTAGGTTAAACATGTTGAAACGTGACAAAATGTGTCTTAGGATTAATGAAATGTCCTATATCCCTAGGGCTGATTTTGGAAGCTGATAGGCAACAGTTTGGCATTTGAATTACTCTTGGTCAGGGTAAAGGCTTCATATTAAATATTGTTGGTCAGTATATTTAAATATCTCTAAATGGAGAATGTGATGTAGTGATTGATATGTGGAGGTATATCTGGGGTGAATCTCAAAATCTGGGCTCTGCCCAGGAGGCCAAGCGGGTTCTTGGCTTTACACAGGAAAGAATTCAAGAGAGAATAACAGAGTAAAGAGAAAGCAAGTTTATTAAGAAAGTAAAGGAATAGGCCGGGCGGTGGTGGCTCATACCTGTCATCTCAACACTTTGGGAGGCTGAGTTGGGCGGATCATGAGCTCAGGAGATCGAGACCATCTTAGCCAACATAGTGAAACCCTGTCTCTACTAAAAATATAAAAATTAGCTGGGCATGGTGGCACGTGCTTGTAATCTAGCTACTTGGGAGGCCGAGGCAGGAGAATGGCTTGAAACCCTGAGGCGGAGGTTGCAGTGAGCCAGGATGCCGCCACTGCACTCAGCCTGGTGACAGAGAGACTCCGAAAAAGAATAATAATTAATAATAACGAAGAAAGTGAAGGAATAAAATGGTGACTACACCATAGGCAGAGCAGCTCTAAGGGCTACTGGTTGGCTAGGGCTCAATTCAAGCATGACTTTTCCCAGGTTTGCAAGCTCCGCTATTACAGCTGGCCCCCTGTTTCCTGGTGGCCAGCACTGGCCTCATATGCAGGCAGGTTTTCCCTAGGTGTTTCCAAAATAACTCTCCAACTGTGATTTTCCCCTGCACTCACACCACCACAACCATCAACACAGAAGAAGATTTCTGTGACCAAATTTGGGGGGGGAGTTCCCCATAGACCAAGCGTGAACCCTAGCTGATTGTCCTCCTCCAATTCACTTTCACACTATCTACCCAGAGATAGTGTCAGATCCCACTGCTTGGGGGGCTCAGTCCCCACGAGGCCCCAGTAACCCTAGAAACTGGTCTCAAGTCCAGGCTCCCAGAACGTCTGATCATCTGGCTTTGAGTTGGGGGTCCCACCACCCCCTGTTTGGCTTTAATTTGCTGGAGCGGCTCGTAGAACTCAGGAAAACTTATTTACCTGTATTGGTTTATTATAAAGACTCTTGCAAAGGATACAGATGAAGAGCTGTGTAGGGCAAGGTATGGGGGAAGGGGTGCAGAGCTCCGATCTCCTCCACATGTTCAGCTATCCAGGAGCTCCCCAACCCAGGACTCTTGGGTTTTAATGGAAGCTGCTTAATGTTACCATTCCTTTCCCCAGGGTATAGGGTGGGACCCTATCTCGGAAGGGTCTTAGGAGCCACAATCAGAAAGGTTAGGTAAGATTAGAGTCCTGCCTTGGGGACTCTAATCCTGTTTGGGTTTAATTTGCTGGAGCAGCTCACAGAACTCAAGAAAACATTTGTTTACATTTACCGGTTTATTATAAAGACTCCTGTGAGGGATACAGATGAAGAGCTGTGTAGGGTGAGGTATGGGGGAAGGGGTGCAGAGCTCCCATTCCCTCCCTGGGCACCACCACCCAGGGACCTCCACATGTTCAGCTATCCAGGAGCTCCCCCAACCCAATACCCTTGGGTTTTAGTGGAAGCTTCTTGATGTTACCTTTCCTTTCCCCAGGGTATAGGGTGGGATCCTGTCTGGGGAGGGTCTTTGGAGCCACAATCAGAAAGGTTAGGCAAGATTAGAGTCTTGCCTTGGGGCAGGTGAAAGGAGGGCAGGAGAAGATCAGAGAGATTCTGTTTCCTGAGGCCTGCTCCTGGGGCTGAACACACCCAACATTTAACTAAAGACTATGGGAGTTATGAGCCAGGAACCAATACTATGAACAAAAAACTATACATATCTGTGTATCATAGCATTATACCACAGTGGTCACCAGCAGCTCCAATCCCACGTTATGCCAGCCATGAGACAGGCAGAGAGAGCGCCTCCTTCCTCCGATTTATTGCTGGGATTGAGTCTCCTGCACCTTCCTGGGTCATGTCCCTAGGAAGATGGGAGGTATTGGTCACTGGTACAGAGGTGTGAGCAGTGTGTAATCACCTTTATCCAGATCACTTGAACTGACAATCTGGAGAGTGGATGGCTGCCTCTGAAGAGGAATATCAAGGTGTCTCACCAACAGGGGCACTGCCCATTGGGCTGTCCAAACAACGGATAGCTTCTTCCTTTTGCTTAAATGTCACCATGTAATATCCCAGTGAGTCAGAAGGAAATGCCATGCTCTGAGTTCAAATTATGAGTCCTTTATTCAGCCGGTGACCGAGAGTCAGCTAATGCTCAAAATCTCTCGGCCCCGAGGAAGGGGCTTGATTTCCCTTTATACCTTGATTTAGGTAGGGGAGGGGGCAGCCTAGCTGGAGCAGAATTTTACAGAAGCAGAACAAGCAAGTTAGTAGGAGGAGGCTGGTAACCAGGGGGCAGGAGGCTCCCAGGATTGTTGGTTGCTAAGGGTATTTCCATACAGTCACTAAGCGGGGTAGCAGGGGGAGCTTTCCATGCAATCAATCACCAAGGAAGGTATTCACAGTAGCAGGTAGACTTGCCAAGCAGGATGGTTACAGTGATTACAGGTACTGTGAACAGTGTGAACCACTCCTAACGGTTCAGAGCTTTGAGTGCAGCGTGACCCAGTAATGCACCTGAGGGGCCAGGGCAGGGAGGGAGAAGCTCGAGAGCGCTTGTCAGGTTTGCTGCTAAGATGGAGTCAGGTAGGCTAACCCAGGTTAGGTTATTACAACCATTTATCAATGTTCATGCACAAGGTAGTAGTTAGAAACTTAGAAAAAAAAATCATCTTTCCACATTTAGTGGGTCTTTTCTTCCAGTCTGATTTTGATATAGGAGTTCAGAAGAAATTACCTAGGCAGATAGTGAGGGTAGGGGAGTCCTCAGTAAGATTTTCCTTTTAATGTAAAGCAGCCCCAAAATGGCGTGTTCAAAATGGCGGTTCCGTCTTCCCTTCTCTTTATCAGTCATGTGTACAGTAAGGAGCAGAGAAGATGGTATCTGTAGAGTGGGGGAGTCTATTTGCATGATAAGTTTGGGATGGGTGGCCAGCCTTCTCTGCAGGCTATGTAAATGTCATGCCTGATCGACCAATGTGTGGCCCCTGCATAAATCAGATACCACCTCCTCAAGCCTGCCTCAGATCAGCACATGCACCCCAGCTGGCCTTTTCCTCTCCGAAGCCTGTCTGTTGCTGGAGAGGGAGCTGCTTTCATGTCTCTTTCTTTTGCCTATTAAACTTCCACTCCTAAACTCCTCCTATGTGTCTGTGTCCTAAATTTTCTTGGCACCAGATGATGAGCCTTGGGTATTTACCCCCAGACAACGTACCCACCTCAATTTTACTAGTCCCAGTGGAGGCTCCCATTTTCAAACTCTTTATAACAAAGCTCTTAAAGTATATTTGTTTCATAAAGTCCAAGGGATTCATTGTCTTATGTTAAAACTAACGTTTAATCACTCACTGTTTTTATGTTTTATCAGCACTTGTTAAAGATAACTTGGCTTGAGGCCAGGAGTTCCAGACCAGCCTGGGCAATATAGTGAGACCCTGTCTCTAAAAAATAAAAAAAATACTAGAATTAGCTGGTTGTGGTGGTGCATGCCTGTAGTCTCAGCCACTTGGGAGGCTGAGGCAGGAGGATCCCTTGAGCCCAGGAGTTTGAGACTCCAGTGAACTATGATTGTGCCACTGGACTCCAGCCTGTGTGACAGGGAAACTCTGCCTTTGTGAGGGGAGGGGAACTTGTATTTGTACTATGATCAGCCTCTTTGGAAGCCCCTGTTTAAATGCCTCTCTTTGGAGCTGGGGGTGTGGCATGGCTTACACTGAACAATGACATAACACCATTTCTAAGTAGGCTTCTAAAGGGAAACCTGCAGCTGTTGATGTGGAAATAAATTCAGCTGTAAGCCCATGTTTGTCAAGGGCTCAGAACAGTAAGAATGTAGGGTTAGATCATGTAGGGAAATGCTTATTTCTGTTAAAGCATATAAATAGAGGGAGGTTAGAGCTGTCAAAAACAAGTCCTCCCCACATTTTAGACTGTTAATATAGATTAAGCAGTTGTCAGCTGTGTATCAAGGTGGAAGGAAAGACTCAGCAAAGATAATGCCGGGAAAGGGCCATGTTGATTAGAGAGGATTTATAGGCTGATTTTGATTTTGGAAATGTCTTCCATCTACAATTCCTGAACATTTTAATTCTAAAGTCACTTTATGACTACATGTTTTGATCTGTTTTCTTTTTTTTTTCTCCGCCTTAAAACAGAGTCTTGCTCTGTTGCCTAGGCTGGCGTGCAATGATGTGATCTCCGCTCGCTGCAACCTCTGCCTCCTGGGTTCAAGCGATTCTCTTCCCTCATCCTCCCGAGTAGCTGGGATTACAGGCATGCACTACCATGCCTGGCTAATTTTTGTATTTTTAGTAGAGACGAGGTTTCACCATGTTGACCAGGTTGGTCTCAAACTCCTGACCTTGTGATCCTCCCACCTTGGCCTCCCGAAGTGCTGGGATTACAGGCATGAGCCACTGCGGCTGGACTGTTTTCTTTCTTTTTCTTTTTTTTTGGGATGGAGTCTTGCTCTGTCACTAGACTGGAGTGCAGTGACACAATCTCAGCTCACTGTAACCTCTGCCTCCCAGGTTCCAGCAATTCTCTTGCGTCAGCGTCCCAAGTAGCTGGGATTACAGATGCCTGCCACCATGCCTGGCTAATTTTTGTATCGTTAGTAGAGATGGGGTTTCCCCGTGCTGACCAGGCTGGTCTCGAACTCCTGACCTCAGGTGATCTGTCAGCCTTGGCTTCCCAAAGTGCTGGAATTGCAGGTGTGAGCCATTGTGCCCAGACTGTTTTCTTTCTTTTCTTAGTTGTTTGGTCCTGCCTCTGCCAACAGCATTATTGCATTACCTGGGGTTTGCCAGTGCTTCCTTTCCCTTTCCCTTTCCCTTTCCCTTTCCTTTTCCCTTTCCTTTTGTGGGGCCTCGCTATGTTGTCTTGAACTCCTGGGCTCAAGCAATCTTCCTGCTTCAGCTTCCCATGTAGCTAGGACCACAGGCATGTACCGCCACACCTGGCTTTGTGCCATTCTTTTTAGGGACGTATTATATTCTTCTCTTTGTTGGATGCCAATTTTGTTTATAAAACATTTGAATTCTCTAGTAACCTGGGTACTTTTACTCATTTTAAAAGTAATTGAATCTTCCTCTTCTTTCATACATTTTTGGCCTGATTTTTGTGGCATTTGCTTTATTATATTTGATTGGAATTTTGCTCAGAAATATAAGATTCCACATCGCGATTTTCACCTCTCAAATTTATTTTTGGATGATTCGATTCCATCTATAGGATTACATGACTTAATGACTACTAGCATATAAATTCACTCATGAAATGGAGAACCTAAAACATTTGATTGTCAATTTTAGTGGAAGGTGCACAAAAATTTTTGTCTGAGTTATAGACTTATTTCTTGTGGTCCTATGTATTATTTTGCAAGTGGCTATTGATATTAACTGAAAGATAACTTTTTGAATTTTTATTTTGTCTAGTAGTATCATTGGTATAAATATGACTGTCATCTGCTCCTCATTTTAATTTGAAGGAAAACATCTTTTAATGATTCCTGCCTTATAAACCGTACACTGATTTTCTTTCCTAAGCTTTCTATAAGATTGCTTGAGAAGAAGGAAGAGCTCTCGACACTATGAAACAGCTTACTGGAAGAGGAAGCATTTGAGCTTGTGCAAAAATAATTGTTTCTTTAAAAACTGCTTTTTAGCTACAGCTACACTTTTCTTGTCATTTCCTTTTGCTCTCCAGTTTTAAATTATACAGACTTTCGCAGAGTGCCCACTCTCCCTTTCTCACCCATTCATTCTGGAAGGATTCCTGTCAGGGTTAATCTTTAATAAGAGAGGCAGTTACGGTAACTATAGGGTGAAGAAGGGAACAGTAAGACATGAGCCCACTCAGATGTCATGGTCCTGAAAGGTGCTGGTGGGTTGGAAGCTTCATTATGTTCAGCTGCCCCAGGAGATTTCCTCTCGGCAGACTGATTAAGAAAAGGAGCTCAGATGACAGGTTAATTGGCTGCCCCCTCCCTGGCCATTGTGGCTCAGCCAGGAGTGGGCACACCATGGGAAGGACACACAAAAGAGAAACGTTTTGTAGAACAAAGACCACTCCAGGAGTATTGAGGAACCAGGAGAAAGGTGGAACAGAACCTTGTGGCAATGAAGGAAAGAGAAAAGCCATTGTTTTGGGTGGGAGATCTGCTGCTGGTTCTGCTGGAAGAAAGTAGAGTCCAGGATGTCTTAGGTGGGTCTTCAAACTGAAAAGTTACACTGTAATTGACAATAGGGAGAGGGTGAGCGGAGATCCAGAGTTTCCATCAGTGTTGGTACCTCAACTACAAAATAGGATGCTTAAAGGTTTTCGCAGAATCTAAGTAGAAATGATATAAAGATGACACACAATTTGAAAAACAAATCCACTGGTTTCAAAGGAGAAATACTGCTTTGGGTTGTGCATTAGTTGCTGTTTGACTAAGTCATGCTTTTCTAAGTATCTTCAACATGAACTGTGGGGATATTTTCTTGGTTTTTATTTCCCCTCATCAGTCATCACCCAGAGATTCCCAGGCTGGAAATTTCTTCTTTTCTTTATTCATATGAAATTTAGTTTTTGCTGGTAATATAGATTTCACATTGTTTCCTTCTTAGAAAACGATGTTTTAATATCACTTGGTATAAGCTGCGTTGAGGCATGTAAAACAATGAAGGAAGGAACCCAATTTTTATGATGAAGGGACTTAGGAAAATAGAGTTGTGACAGTACCTTAATACTGAGAGATTTTTTTAAAAATCTAGTTTGGGTTTTTGAAAGACATGCAAAGATGACTAGATAATGAATGTACTCTTAGACAATTTTTTAAGTCTTTAGATTGAGCATTTTTGGATATCAGATACCAGTTGAGTTCAAATAACTAGTTTTCATCTAGATGAAATTTTGATGAGAACTTTTGGAAGGTTCTGGAAATTTTTTGGAAAAATTTGTGGAAATCTCTTTGTCCAAACCAAATGTAGTTTTTGTATTACTCATAGTAAATGGCATTTTACCTTTTCCTTCAAGATTTGTCTTGCTTAACACTGCTGACTTTCTTCCATGTGTCATACTGACCCAGTACAGGGTCCTTGTGGGTAATCAGATCTCACCAGTATTGGTTTCTGATGCTGCTAAAATTACGTATGACCTTATCCATGACCTCTGGCGCTACTCCAGGTAGCTGGGACGTGGACGTTGGTATTAGTAACTATTTTATGGTACTTCATGGTTTACAAAGGGCTTTCATATGTTTTACTTAGTTTGATTTTTATAGTAATTATGTGATAGGTTAAGGAGTAAGTGTAGATTTTTTATTAATAAATGAGATAATTAAATCTCATCAAAGCAGATTATTTCAAGGTTGACCAACTAGAAAGTGAGAGATTTGGTATTTTTAAGTCAAGTGTTTTGACTCCTGGTTCAGAGTTCTTTCCACTCTTGCATTGGCCTCCAAATATCAAACCCTAAGAAATTTTGTCAGTTGCTTCCTTTATTTTTGTGCTTTGGCTAGAGTTTTATTGGTTTAATTTTAAATTTGCTTCTTTTTACTTGTTCATTCAATCACCAAACATTCTTTGAACAACTGTTACATTCCAGGGATGATGATAGACACAGGTGCAGCAAGAAGACATGAGCCTCTTCCCTGCAGAGTACAGTCTAAGAAAGAGAGAGCCAAAAGCAAGCAATGTGATGAGGGTTGTGAAATGTGATCCCAGCTGAGGAAATCCATCAGCCTGCTCTACGATGTACAGAGTAGTTTACACTTCAACCCTGTAGAAATACATTTTTTAGTCGACTAGAATGGTCTTTCCTAATATGCCTCAGCTAATAGGATGGACTAATCTGAGTGAAGGGAAATTGAATGGCAGATTGAGAATAGCTCTATAGGTCTTTGTTACATGTAACAGCCGGAGAGACCGGCACAGCAGAAAGATCATTGCTCCACTCCCAGCCTGGCTCTTGCCTTCCATGCACTGCGCCAGCATCGTGATCTTTTTTGTCTTAGACCTGTATTACACACAGACACTATCATGATCACTTATCTACTGGGTCCCTCGGAGAGGTCTCTAAGTACTTTGAGGGGCCTTGTTGCCAACTTTTTTAGAATACTTAATTCAGCATGTCCAACTTGTTCGTATGCTAGTAACGAATTTTATCTTCTCAGCCATTCTTCTTCTTCCGTTTTCCATGTTAATACCACTTATTTCCTTGGTATTTTAGAGCTTAAAGATAGTCTCTCATTTACAGGGATATCATCCAATGTTTAAGTCTTGTCTATGTGTCTAATCTCAAGTGGGTCCTGGCAGTCCTCCATTTCCTGTCTCTTCTTCCTCAAAGCCCCTCGCCCCTTCTCATTCTCAGCTGATTTCACTAAGAAAACAGAAGCAGTTGGAAGAGAACTTACATATCCTCCCACTCCTAAATCAGCCAAACTCCCAGCAACTTTACCTTTGCTCCCATCTGAGGCCACTACCTCCACCTGTGCTTTGATCCCAGGTGGAGATACACCTATCCCATCTCTTGCCCAAATCACTACTTATTTGATCTTTTCAGGATTATTCCCATCAGCATGTAAACACGTGATCATATCCCCTTACCATCCCTCAAGTGTATCAAGAGTACTGTTCTTGGAACTTTCTCCTAGCTGGCCTATGATTTTCTCTCTCACAAATTCAGACTGTGTTAGCAGAGGGGTCTTCTCTGTATAGCCCATTTAAAACATCAACTCTCATTATTTCTCTGTCCCACCCTACTTTATTTTCTTTATACCCATTCCCCAACAGATGTATGTGTGTATGTGTGTGTGTGTGTGTGTGTGTGTGTGTGTGTGTGTGTGTGTGTGCATATAGATACATTTTCTCTCCCTATTTTATTTCTGTAAAGACAGGAGTTTTGTCTGTTTTGGTCTTTTCTTTCCGTAGTGCCCAAAATTTCCATAGTGCCTGAAATATCACAGAAACCCCCAGATATTTCCTTTCTTGACTCCATATCATCTCCAGCTACTGTACCATTTCTTTGCTCACCTTTGTAAAACAAGTAAAGAGTTGTCTATATCTGCTGCTCTGCTTCTCTTCTTATTCATTCTGGTTCTGTTTTCTGCAGCTCCACTGAAATGACCCTTGACCAGGCCACCAATCAACGCCACGTTGCCAAATGTAATGGCGGTTCTAAGCTGCCTTTTCACTCAACTTCTGGGTAGCGTTCTACCTGTTTGACCATTTTTTTTCTCTTTGCAATCTGTTTAGATTGGTTGGCCCCTGATTTCTTCCTACTTTAGAAGACATTCTTTATAATTAGCCTTTATTGAATTCCTCCCCCTCTTCCCAACCTCATAACGTTGGTGTGTACCAGGGTTCACTTTTAGATCATCCTGTCTTTAGTTACCAATTCATTCCCTTAGTGATTTTGGCTGGTATCATGTCTTTACATATATTTTTCACAGGGATGACTCCTAAATATTTATCTTCAGCCGCGGAATTTTTCTTGAATTCTAGATTTACATATCCAGCTGCCAACTTGACATCTCACTTTGGAAGCACATCATCACAAACCTAACTCATCTGAAGTTGGCTTCACATTCTCCTCCCCTATCACTTACTAAGTGCCCTTCCCTCAGTATTCCCCATTTCAGTACATGGTGCCACCATTTACCTAGTTGTTCAGACCTAAACCCTTCTAATCATTCTTTCTCCTACTGTTATCCCACATCAACAAATCCTGTCAATTCCACTTTCAAAGAAAATATATCTGGTTTCTGACCTTTTCCCAGCACTTCCACGGGTAACATCCCAATAGAAGCCACCATCATCTTTTGCTTGGCTACAGTAACAACCTCTCATGCTCCTAGCATGGCAGCCTGAGTGGTGCTTTTAGAGTTGAAATGAGCCATGTCATTCCTCTGCTTGCAACTCCCCATGACTACCAAAATGCTTGGACTAAACTCCAAAGCCCTTCTCAGGCCTACATGGCCCTCTGGGTCTACCCTGCCAGGTCTCTGCCTGCCTTTCCTCCTATTCAGTCCACCAGCCGGTTTGTTCTTCCTGGAGCTGACTGAGACATTTCCTACTACAGAGCTTTTGTGTTGGCTGCTCTTTCCTACCTGGAATATTCCACAGACTCGCTCCCAGCGTTATGCAGTTCTTGGCTCAGTGTCCCCTCATCAGAGAGGTCATTTCCGACCACCTTATGATATAGCCCCCTTGATCCTTCAGCCCTGTCCTTAGAATTCTTGGCTTTTATCAGAAGCTGACATTACATTTTGTAACTATTCATTTACTTACTATCAATCTCTTCCCAAGTGTAAGCTCCATGGGTGTAAGAACTTGTTCTGTCTCGTTCACAATCTTACATGTTGAATGAATGAATTAAATTTTTACAAAAATAGAAATGAGGAAGTAACAAGTATTCATAGTCTTTTATATTCTGGTAATTGTTTCCTGGGTACTTCATTAAAATTATATTTTGATTAATCCGTTGTGACAATCCTCTAAGGTGGAGGTTTCAGAGAGGAAAAAAATTGCAATCCCTATGACTAGTAAAAGGAAAGCTAGAGAGCTTGGATTCAAACCCTGGGTGTATCTATTGCAAAAGCAAATCTCTTTCCATTTAATCCCTATTATATATTTGTATAAATTATAAAATAATGGCTGGGCACAGTGGTTCATGCCTGTAATCCCAGCACTTTGGGAGGCTGAGTTGGGTGGATCCCTTGAGGTCAGGAGTTCAAGATCAGCCTGGCCAACATGGTGAAACCACATCTCTACTAAAATACAAGAATTAGCTGTTGCTGGTGGCACATGCCTCTAATCCCAGATACTCGGGAGGCTGAGGCAGAAGAATCACGTGAACCTAGAGAGGGAGGTTGCAGTGAGCCGAGATTGCACCACTCACTCCAGCCTGGACGACAGAGCAAGACTCTGTCTTAAAAAAAAATAATCAGTGAAATAGCATACAGTGGATAAGTTATTACAAATTGTTATTATATGGCTTATTGTTTCTGTCTAATCGATGACATCACTGAGGATGAAGTGACAGGTGAGTTACCCGGGGTCATGCCACTAGAGCCCACCGCTCATGCTGGAAACAGGACTTTAGAACCTGGTTCTGATTTGGCTTCAGTGGGCTGTTTTTGTACAACCACAAGATTTCTGCAGCACAGATACTTTGTGCGTCTCACTTTATCTGAGCAACTTTTATGTTTTCCACCCATTATATTTCACCCCTTGCAGAGGCTCACATTTGTAAGTTCAACACCAAGCTTTTCAAAACTTAGTCCTAAAACTTGTATCATGATTTTGCTTCATGTCCAAGCTAACTTTTGGGTTGTCTTTATAGTACCTGTGGAAACTGAATGAAAACAGCAGTTGAACTGAAATTTGCTATTTTGCTTGTACTTGCTTTCTCCTATGCCAATGTACAACTGGACTCTATCAGGAATAGTTTATTGCTCAGGTATAGTTTGCTGGTTCATTGATTAATTTTCAGGCTAGTGAAAAGCCCTTCAGCTGAAATATTTACCAACTGCAAATTTACAGAAAGTCTGTAAAAATATGGAATTTGTGGTGCCTGGTATACCAGATGATAATTTACATGTTAATTAAAGAATTACATTTATAATTAGCCTGAAAAAGAAGATAATTTAATAGGTTGGCCAATTACAGAAATAAATTGGAGGCTGATATTGCAAACTTGTATTTCAGT
This sequence comes from Ateles fusciceps, assembly GCA_036589455.1. NCBI lineage: Eukaryota > Metazoa > Chordata > Mammalia > Primates > Atelidae > Ateles > Ateles fusciceps. The sequence continues at coordinate 7,511,750 of JAZHEH010002229.1, forward strand.
GTGTCTTTCAAAAGGACATCTATGAATTGACAAACATTACATCCATACATACAGAGCTATGAAACCCTTCTATAAACATGAACTTGGGGAGATACATGTCAAAATCTATCTCAGAGACAAGATTAAAAGTACTTCTGTCAATACTATATCATGCTCCATGTTTTTGCTGAAAACTCATTGGTGTTTATTCTCCTATGGTGGTACACTAACTATCTGTCCAGATTACTGTTAAATTTTTTTTTTACTTTCTCTTGAGAATTTGCCCTGTATTTGTGAAATACAAGAAAAATACACTTGCTGAAGGTCATTGTGTTGTGGAATACAAGAAAGGACCATGTCTACAAAATCACCATTTCTTGAAATAATAGATTGCGGATGGAGAGATTTAGATGTTGAAAATTGCTTCTAAAATTACTTCATCTTTTCTTGTGCAATATTTGGAGCTTATGCAATAAACCAGTCTTTTTGGTATCTCTCTTTGAAATGTGATATTTTCAGCATCCTTCCTTAACATGGGATAATTGTACACAGTGGTTTTCTTTTCAGAATTTTAACATGATGTGTGCAATCTGAGTCTGGTATGGGTCTTGAGAATGTCCACCACTTGTTTATTGTGGTGTCATTCTTTAGAGAGGAGGAGGATGGTTTTCAACATTCTAAAATATGCAAGCAACAGACACCAACGTATTATGTGTACTGTGTACATATATTTATGTACACGTGGGTCTCATCTGCTTTGCTTAGATACTAAATATTTCAGAGTAGCATAAATAAATACATTTAATGTTTCATTGACACATATATCTCACAGTATGTAGAATAGACAGTGCTCTCTGGTGTAATTACCAGGCTGATCCTAAGGGGCCAGCCTGCCTGGCACAGGCTTTCATCTCTGAATACTTCGTGCTTATGGATTAACCAGGTGGCAAGGAGATGCCATGGAGTGCTAAATTCTGCATGTGTCTATGTTTGATTTTAATTCTTTACGTGCTAATGGGAGCACTCATTTTCTTTAATAGCCATTTCTGTGGGCTTATTCTATTTGAAGGTATGAGAGGCTCAGGAAAACTTTCTTATCCTCAGCACACACATTATGATGAATTTTAACCAGATTCTTGATAAATAAGCAATCTTCAATGCCAACTGGGAAATTCAGATCATTCAGAACTGGGAACATAGGCATAGATTTTATTCATGCTATTTTTTAAGTGGAAAACAGAAACGGGTGCATTTTTGTTGATGTTACTGTTTGGTGAATGTATCTGTCAATGTTAATCTCCTCTCACATGAAGCAGACACTGAGTTTGAATGTCTGAAATATGTCCAGTCTTTTTAGATCTGATGTTTTTACTCATATGCCAATTTTCTTATGATAATTGTCAAATGCTTAATTCTTATAGCTGCTTCCATTGGTGTGATTCCATGTAGATGACAGCTATTATCCAAGCCATTTCAGCCTCTTCAATTATTTTTATCTTTTTCTAAAAGTTAAAATATTTCAGGACCTTACTTAGTTTAGAGGAGTATAACACAGGAACAAAAAAATTTCCTTTGCCTCCTGGTTTCTGGGAATCTTTCTTTGCTTAGCGTTTATCAAGAAGTATAGTTTGCCATCATTACATCTAATATGTATTAGATGATATTCTTAAGGACAGTTTCAATTTTTTTCACACATTTTAAAATCAAATTTCACCAGAGGATAGATGGGATCTACCTTACTGAAATGGATTTTCATGTGATCATATGCTCACATTGACCTCGACCACATCCGTTCTTCTGTGGTTGGCACGGGATTGATTGCAGGAGTGAATCTGCATCCGCAAATCATTTGTGTGCTGTTCTAGTTACACTGCTTACTGTACCAGTGTGTGCGTAAGTTTAGCTTTCCTTTAGTAATTTCGTAGCTCTAATATTCGGAGGCCTGCCAAACAGTACATAGGAGTATGGTAGAGGGAGCAGTCAGCCAGGTGGTTTGGAGTTTATTCCCTGACAGTCTTTAGAATTGCCTGTTGATGTGGTCTGGCTGTGTCCCCACCCAAATCTCATCTTGAATTATACCTCCCATAATTCCCACATGTTGTGGGAGGGACTCAAGTGGGAGATAATTGAATCATTAGGATGGTTTCCCCATACTATTATGGTAGTAGTGAAGAAATCTCCCGAGATAAGGGGAAACCCATTTTGCTTGGCACTTCTCTCGTCTGCAGCCATGTAAGACATGCCTTTCACTTTCTGCCACGATTGTGAGGCTTCCTCAGCCATGTGAAACTGTGAGTCAATTAAACCTCTTTTTCTTTATAAATTACTCAATCTCTGGTATGTCTTTTATCAGCAGCATGATAACAGACTAATATGGTAAGTTGGTACTGGAAGTGTGAGAACAGACTGATACACCTGTGTATGCTGGTTATAGAAAGCAAACCAAATTTTCATCAGTAGATTACTATTTCAAAGCTCCTTACAAAGTCACCACCTTCTTGCCTGCATCTGAGGCTGGCTGTGCCCTGACTACTCTACCTCCCTTGGCTCTCTGCTGCTCCTTTTTATTGATTCCCTTTCCTGGATCTTAGGGTAACATGGAAACTTGTGAAAGCAGTAACTGAAGAGGAAGTCACTCTTCTAACTTCTAAGCCAAAAACTTTGTTTTATGAAGTACTTGAATTAATTCCAAAGGATATGGCATATGTTAATACATTCATTCTTCCTACAGTAGCCCAAAAAAGTAGGCTGAACTCTAGAGTTTCTCCATCTCTAAAATAAAAAGTGAAAAAGTCACTTTCTCCTCTTGTGTTGATCTCCCTCTTCCAGTCTGCTTTTCTCTCCTTTACTAAAAATTTGAGTAGCCTTACTTTAGACCACCCTTCTTAATCTAAATTTTAATTACTGACTAAATTTTAATGACCTATTCATAATACATTCAACCTTCTCTTTCTCACCTCACCATTGCATCCCATTCCTCCATTCAAACCAACTTGCTTGGAATTTTCTGTAAATTTGTTTTTCATGTGGTTTTGCTGTCATTGACACTATTCAGTGTGAATACAATAGGTCTATAGTCTATTGAAGTTAGCTGTAGCCCACTATCTAAAGATATTTGGGCAGTCACAGGACTGTACTTTGTCTTTTAGTGTACTGATTTGATGTCAGTGTAGGAGACAATCTAGCCTTGAGGCTCGGAGCATAGTTTTCGGAGTTGCGTGGGCCCAGATTTAAGTCTCATTTGACCACCTGCATATCCATGGGCAAAAGGCTTACTCTTACAATGGCTCTTTTTGCTCATCTGTAGAGCAACCACAACAGTAATAATGCTTAACTCATAGAGCTCTTCATTTCTTAGCCATTGACTGTCTCTTCTGTGCCAGATGACGGGCTAGATGATAGCTACAAGTTGATAAATAAGACCATCACGAACCTCCCTTTGCTATTTCATTGAGACAGTGGGTAGTACCTGGGAATAGATGCTTCATGGTATACCTAGGAAGGAGGTAGTTCTAGAATGTAATCAATGGTAGCTCCTTTCCCTTTTAAAGGTATAGAAAGTATCATTCATTCCTTATTCTTCAAATAGAGGATTGAATATCTGCTATGTGCTGGGTACCAGGGATGTAGAATGAACAAGGCCAGCAGTCTTTTTCTTCATGCAGAAGACAGTGAGCAAGGAAACATTTGAGTAAACTAAGCAGTTATAGAGTGTGATGCATGTTATGAAGGAGCTAGAGAGATAAGGGTGGGAGGGAAGGTAGGGTGGGGAAGGAAAGGAGAGGACTAATGAGGTAAGACCTTAAAAATGGGACAGAGCAGGTTTTGCAAAGATCTGGAGGAAGAACAAGCAAAGGGCTTTGTGGCTGGGTATGGTGGCTCACACCTGTAATCCCAGCACTTTGGGAAGCTGAGGCAGGCGGATCACCTGAGGTGAGGCGTTTGAGACCAGCCTGGCCAACATGGTGAAACCCTGTCTCTACTAAAAATACAAAAAAAAAAAAAAAAAAAAAAAAAATAGCTGGGGATGGTGCCGGGCACCTGTAATCCCAGCTACTCGGGAGGCTGAGGTAGGAGAATTGCTTGAACCCAGGAGGCAGAGGTTGCAGTGAGCTGAGATTGGGCCATTGCACTCCAGCCTGGGTGATAAAAGCAAGACTCCATCTAAAAAAATACAAATACAAATAAAAAAAACTAAAAAGGCAAAGGAAAGGGCTTTGCACATCTGAGGAACAAAACAGAGGTATGTGTGGCTGGATTGTAGCAAGCAGAGTGGGGAATGATGTGAGAAGGTGTTGTAGACAGAGAAGGAAATAGATCATTTACATCTGATGGACTGTGAGAAGGTGACTTCCACTATGGCTGGGGTGATGTCAGGGCAGGTGACAGGACTACAAGCAATGAGGAGGAGGAAGTCATCAGGATGCTGCCCAGGTGTCTGGCATCCATTACTCTTGGCTTGGCAGTGCCACTTAGCAAGATAAGGAAATATGGGGGATGGCAAAATTTGGGGTAAAGAAAGATTTGTCTTGTAGACAGGTTAAATTCCCAGAAAGCTAATAGACCTGTTAAAATGTGATCATTATTGGTGGCTATTCATAAAATAAAGGCTTATGTATAACTTCCTTTATGTTCCTCTTGGTTTCTGTGACATTTAAGAAAAACATTCAAAACTTTCTCTGAAGATGTCTCAAGTTTTTATTTTTGCTAAGTCTTAGTTGGCAGGAAGCTGAAAGTCCAGGTCACTAAAGATTGCTGATGGCCTTTGAGGACAGCACAGAGTGAGACGGCATCAGTTGGTCGACAGCAGTCAGACTGTTACAGAATGCTAAAGGGTTAACTTAGAGTTTATTGGTGAAGTATACTTGCTCAGCAGTGATGGATTTCCCGATTTAGTGTATTAAAGATGAAAAAGTCAAGTTCTTTTCTGATAGAAGTGTTTATTTCTACTAAACGGGGAATAGAAAAGCGTCGATGAAATGTTTACATATTCAAAGCAAATTCTGCCTTCTGCCTTCTGCCTGGCCGGCTGCCATCTCTGACTGCTGGAAATGAAGTAAGGGGTCTGACGTCACCTCAATGGTGTCTGGTCTTTGGGTGTTTCTGTCCAGTTCCCTTTGGTTGACATTACCAAGGCACATTGTTAATCCTGGCCTCACAGGCCATAATCTCTTACGTGTCATTTTGTATTTAAACTTTTGCATAAGTGTCATCAGCACACAGCAAAAGACTACTTCTGTAGCTATGTTATTTTTCAGATAAAAAAAGATATTACCAGGCCAGGCGTGGTGACTCACACTTGTAATTCCAGCACTTCGGGAGGCCAAGGCAGGAGGATCACCTGAGGCCAGGTGTTCAACACCAGCCTGGCTAACATGGTGAAACCCCATCTCTACTAAAAATACAAAAATTAGCCAGGCATGGTGGCAGGCACCTGTAATCCCAGCTACTCAGTAGGCTGAAGCAGGAGAATCACTTGAACCTGGGAGGCGGAGGTTGCAGTGAGCCGAGATTGCACCACTGCACTCCTGCCTGGGCAACAGAGTGAGACTCCGTCTGAAAAAAAAAAAAGGGGAGAGAGAGATACTACTGTCACGTTGTATAAAACCACATACACAGCGTAAATAGTTAAGCCTCTTATGAAATATCCTGTAGTTTCTCTGTTTAATAGAAGGCAAGAGATAGGATCATACAGTAAACATGTGAAAGATAGAGTTAATTTCTCTGCTTGAATTTGCACATGGGAGGAATTGTCTTCTCCTCTTTGCCCTTTTCACTGAACTATAAAATGTGAGGGCTGAAGGGACCTTGGAGGGAGGACATTCAGTTCATCCTCTGGTGAGGAACTGAAGACTAGATAGTTACACTGAAGTTCAAATGCAATCATATCACTGCAGTTAACACTATGACTGAGGAGACTAGATTTTTCTGTAGTGTCACCATATTATGAATATGAATCACTGTCAGATAACAGATGTATATCATAATCAGTGATCAGTCACATCACTTCTTTCAGAGTCTGTGCATGATTGGTCACTGCATATTGGTTTTTAGTTCATGAATAGAAGGCAAAGTATGTAGTGATGTTACCTCCTTGTTCTCCAGTGATCCAAGATTTACAAAAAAAATGAGTAAGTGGAAATTGGCTAACACAGATGAAAGTGCATCAGATAAACAAAAAGTGATAACATTGGAACTGAAATTCCGATTGGACGTAAAGGGGTTCTAAAAGGATGACCAGCGTATGGCATGGTGACAGTCTTGACCTTTGGCAGGCTGTAAATACACAGCCGGAGGAGCTTAGTGACAGTGAGCTTATTGACGTGTACAAGGAAAATGGTTGTGACCAATAGGATGTAGGTGTTCCGGAGCAAATGACACCAGCTGAAAAACTTCACATTAAAGCAACTCTCAGAGATATTTCAGCACATTGAAAACACAAAGGAGAAAATTCCCGAAGCTGATTCAAAGGTAGGAGTGTGACAGTTTGTCTAGGGATAGCAAAGATGCTCACTCCACAGGACAGTTACATTGTGGGACAGTGAAGGCAGGTCACAATTACAAAGAAATTAAACACTTTGGTGGGGTGCTGTGGCCCACACCTGTAATCCCAGCACTTTGGGAGGCCGAAGTGGGCATCGCTTAAGCTCAGGAGTTCTAGACCAGCCTGGGCAACATGGTGAGACTCTGTCTCTACAAAAAATAAAATAAGAAATAAAACACTTTAATTCTCTATGTTTCCAATCTTCTAAATTATAGTGTACTAAATACATTTAGTTTTACTATTTAAGAATTATTTTCTGTCCATTTATAAATCATAGGGAGTTTGTAATATTTGGGCAAAAATTCTTAAAGGTCATGGAACAATGATAAACAATGTTAATTTTCCCAAAGCTTGTCTGAGGACAGTCATTTTTATGGTCCTGCACTAGCATGCAAACTGAGGACTGCCTGTATTTTACATAAATAAATATAGACTCAGTGAAAGTCCAAAAATATTGGCTTTTTTTATTTGGAATTATCTCAACTTACCCTGTTATTTGCTTTAAGAAAAAACAAATAGCATGGATAACATTTTATTTGGCCATATGGCAGAAAAGTCAAAAGTAATGATGGGCTAAAGGAGCTCAACTTGTAAGCACTTATCACAGTGCCTGCAACATAATTGATACTGGATAAATGCAACATATATCTAGAATTTGATCACTTCTCTCTACGTCCACCATTCCCATTTTGGTCTGAGCCACCATCTCCCTCCCTGAATGGTTGCCGTGACCCCTACTTGGGTAACTCTGCTTCTTCCTTGCCTTTTTGCGCTCTGCATTTAGTACACAAACCAGTGGCTCCTGTTCCCCTCAGTAAAATTCAGAGGTCTTACACTGACATTAAGGCTTTCCATGGTCTGGGCCCATTACCTCTGACCTCATCTCCCACCCACCTCCCTGTAGCTTACTCTGCTCAACCTGCAAATTTCCTGATGATGCTAAGACCATGCTCTTCTGCCTAGCGGGCTTTCACCAGCTTTCCCTCTTCCTGGATTGCTCCTCTTCCACATCATCATTTGGCTAATTTCTCATTCCTCCTTAAAGTCTTTGCTCAGAAGGTAACCCCTCAATGAGGCCCTGGCAATTCTGTTCAGAACCTCAACTTCCCCAAGCCCAGTAGCACTTCTGATCCCTTTATACTGATTTTTGTTTGTTTGGTTGGTTTCCCCATAGAACTTTTCACCTTCTGGTCGGGTGCAGTGGCTCACACCTGTAATCCCAGTACTTTGGGAGGCTGAGGTGGGCAGATCACGAGATCAGGAGTTCAAGACCAGCCCGACCAATATGGTGAAATCCTGTCTATACTAAAAATACAAAAATTAGCTGGGCATGGTGGTGCGTGCCCGTAATCACCCCAACTTGGGAGGCTGAGGCAGCAGAATAGTGTGAACCCAGGAGACAGAGGTTGCAGTGAGCTGAGATCACACCACTGCACTCCAGCCTGGATGACAGAGTGAGACTGCATCTCAAAAACAAACAAAAAAATAACTTTAACCTAAGATTTTCAGTTTTAGTTTATTTTTTAAAACTCGCTCTTTTCTCTTGCTAGAATGTAAGCCTGATAAGTTCAGGGATCTTTTGTTTCAGGCAATTTAGCTCTTACACTATTTCCTAGCATGTGTTACATCTGAGTGAATATCTGTTAAATGATGAGTGACTATTTGACAGAAGCTGTTGCTGTTGTTTGAGAATTGTTCTCTATGTTGTATTGTTCCAGCGGAGTTAGCAACAGTGATTGTGGAAATCATGTCTTATTAGGTCATCACAGAATTGCCAGAATCCAGTATTCCAGCTCTAGCCTTTCTTCCATAAATATTAGATCTCTGTTCTAAAGAGTTTTTTTTTTCTTTCTTTTTTTTTTTTTTTTTTTTTTGAGATGGATTTTCGCTCTATCACCCAGGCTGGGGTGCAACAACACGATCTCCACTCATTGCAGCTTCCACCTCCCGGGTTCTAGCAATGCTCCAGCCTCAGGCTCCCGAGTAGCTGGGATCACAGGCACCTGCTACCATGCCCAGCTAATTTTTTGTATTTTTAGTAGAGATGGGGTTTCTCCATGTTGGCCAGGCTGGTCTCGAACTCCTGACCTCAGGTGATCCACCCGTCTTGGCCTCCTAAAATACTGGGACTACAGGTGTGAACCACTGTGCCCGGCCAAGTTTTAAAGTTACAGGAAATACACAAAATAATTCAATTCAACATGTATTATTGAACATTTTCTATGTACAGTTGTCTAAAATGGATAATGATTAACTTAGGCTTTCACTAAAGCATTTATTTTCATCAGGCCCCTGGTTTCCGTGGAGTTTAAGCTGACCTGCTGGAGAGATAACCACAGGATAAGACACCTATAGTGAGCTTTCTGAGTTGACGCTAATTATGGAAAAATTCTCAGGACGTAACTTAGAGGACCAGTTACACAAAGTCTAAACCTGGAAAAATACCTTGGCAGACAGGAGTAGTAAGAGTTTAGGGAAAATATTTGGCATGGTGTGAGAAATTTTTTTAATGACCAGAGTTATTAAGACTACTTATTGGGTTTTCAAGAGTATGATATATGATTGATTTGTTTAGCTTATGTACAGAAAGAGCATTGTTGTACTTAAAATAGGGGAAAAAGAAGGGACTGCATTGCTTTTTCCCAGTGATGCATTGGGTTTTATATTGATACTGGGGGATGCTTATGATACATTAAAATTTGTCACAGCTATAATAGATAGGATCGGTAATTTCCTCCAATATTGCCGTATTTCCTGGCTGCATGAAACCATGAAATCACTTAATGGGATCATACAATATCAGCTTTGATTGGAAATTAAAGAAGATCTTACCTTGGCAGTTCTAAAAGAGACTCTGTCTGTCAGCATGACAGCACGTATTTATGAATAATCTGAAGGTGGATTGTGATAAATAGTCACTTATTGAGTACGTTACATGTGCAGGCACAGTGTTACACAGTAGAAATATGCTGGTGAATAAAACAGATCTTGTTCCTGCTTTCACATAGCTCCTAATACTGTGGAAACCCATCGAGATGGGCAGAACTGGGTCTAAGTAACTGCAAAGAAGTGACTTCTGTCTGCAAGTAACATCACTATCATGGTTTATGAACTCTGCTCCTTGTTATTAAATATCAATTAGGAAATTGATGTGAAAGTGGCATGGGGGAGACACTAACTAAAATGTGTAGGCTCGCTCACCCTTGAATGCTTCAAAGATGTTTGTACGGAAGGAATGGAGTATCTTTTCTTTGATTCTTATTTGTTGTAATGGAAAGGCAGAAACTCCCCTAAATGCCACCCCCATGTTGGGATGGAATTGAGTTAGAGGTCATCTATTTATCTTTCCCCCTCATCTAACAGACATTTTTTGAATGACCAGAGTTATTAAGACTACTTATTGGGTTTTCAAGAGTATAATATATGATTGATTGGTTTAGCTTAGGTACAGAAAGAGCTTCCTGTGAGCCAGTATTCTTGCAGGCTTTGTTGATCACCATTAGTAAATGTGAGAAGGTCCTTTCCCTTACAGAATTTGCATTCTAGTGGGGGAGGCTCAGAATATTTTTTAAAAAAGCAAATAGCATGTAATATAGTGTCAGGTAGTGATAATAAGGGTAAAAAATAAGACAAGGGACTCAGAGGTGATGGGGCTGGTATTTTACATAGGGTGACCGTGGAAGTGGTTTTCCGTGTGTGTGACCTCACAGGTTTGTGAACAGCAGTCAAGCTAGCTTTGCTCAGAATTACTAAATGTACAGACACACACGCACACACACACACACACACACACGAGCATGCACATAGACTTTCCCATAAGTCACTCCTCGTCATGTCCCCGTCATATCCCCCCTTCCACTGTCACCAACCCTGTGGCAGCATACAGGTGGTCCTATCCCTCAGCTTTGAGCTTTCTCTTTCTCCTGCTTTCTACATCTCCTGATTCTTTGAAGGTTTTCTGTTTTCTTTCTCTTGTTCTGAGATCACCTGGTGTGCTGTCTGGCCAAGATTGAGGTCCCTAGGCATCCCTGAATGCCTTACCTACTTTCTTTGCTAGGGCTTGTATATGTCTGCATTGTAGCTACAGTTTCTCATTTGACCAATCCTCAGTATGATGATTTGGGGGAAGGCAACATTTCTTCAGTGTTGAGAAAGATCTCATGTTGAACTTTGTTTTTGAACGGCAATGTCCGAAGTGGGCAATTCAATGAAAGGCTATTGGTGATTTAGTGGTATTAACTTACTACAAATTTTGAGCATTGTTTGTTCTTATTAATTCAACTACTATTGATTGAGGCCCTTTTATATACCTAACATTATGCTAGATACTGGGGCTATAATTCTAGGAAATAACAGACTCAGTTTATTTTTTATTTTTATTTTGTTTGACACGGAGTCATGTTCTTGTTGCCCAGGCTGGAGGACAGTGGCGCAATCTTGGCTCACTGCAACCTCCGCCTCCTTGGTTCAAGCAATTCTCCTGCCTCAGCCTCCTGAGTAGCTGGGATTACAGGCATCCACCAGCACGCCCGGCTAATTGTGTGTGTGTGTGTGTGTGTGTGTGTGTGTGTGTGTGTGTGTGTGTGTATGTATATATATATTTTGTAGAGACATTGTTTCACCATTTTGGCCAGGCTGGTCTCGAACTCCTGAACTCAGGTGATCTGCTCACCTTGGCCTCCCAAAGTGCTGGGATTACAGGCCTGAGCCATCATTCCTGGCACAGACTTAGTTTAATAATCAGACAAAAATTACACAAATGAATGCATAATGACAATTGAGGAAACTAATGAAAAAAATACAATGTTATGGGAGCACAAGCCAGAGGAATTAACAGCCTGGTGGGTCCAGTCTCAAACAGCTTTGAAAAGGATGCCTGGGTTGAGATTTGAAAGATGGGTAAGTGTTAACTAGAGAAGAGAGAAAGGGGTTTAACGGTGCGTACAAAAGTCCTGTAGGAGCACAGGGATGAAGGAAGGTTTGTTAGAGATACTGGGCTGGTGCCAGACCACAGAGTGCAGCGCCTTGTAGACTGAAGGATTTTGTTTGTTTGTTTGTTTTGAGATGGAGTCTTGCTCAGTTGCCCAGGCTGGAGTGCAGTAGTACAGTCTTGGCTCTCTGCAACCTCTGCTTCCCAGGTTCAAGAGATTCTCCTGCCTCAGCCTGCTAAGTAGCTGGGACTACTGATGTACACCACCATACCTGGCTAATTTTTGTATTTTTAGTAGAGACGGGGTTTCATCATTTTGGCCAGGCTGGTCTTGATCTCCTGATATCAAGTGATCCACCTGCCTCAACCTCCCAAAGTGCTGAGATTACAGGTGTGAGCTACTGTGCCTGGCTGGCTGAAGCATTTTTGGCTTTTATCTTTAGAGCAATTGGAAACCGCTGAAGGGTTTTAAGCCAGCACACAGTATAGTCCAGTGTGGCCTCAAGCTAAAGCTCCTTGGAAGGGAGTTTGCAGGGTGGAGAAACATTCAGTGGATTTTGAAGATGTCAAAATGAGATGATGGTAGCTTGGACTAGGGTGGTGAGAAGTTGATGGATTGGAAAATATTGATGGAGTAGGTGACTTGGTGACTCCACAGGACTTGGTGACTCCAAGGTGGATGTCACCCGTATGTAAGTGCTTCCATTTATCTCATTGCTCATGAGGTTTCTTGTAAACGGTTGATTATTTATTATTGCATCTAGAATTTGTATAAAGAAGGATCAGTAAATTTGTTTTTTCAAATTTCCTTAGTAAAGGGTGAATATTTATGGTGCTTTTAGTTTTTATGGGCCAAGGTAAGAAAAATGATGGTCATCATGTGCATTCAAGCACTCAGAAACACTATTGGCACATGCAACCAAAATGCAAAAGCAAGACCTGAATTACAAGTCTACACCTCAGGGGCTGAATAGCAAAGACTAATTCGAAAGAGGCCTTATGACCCAGGATGACATACTTTAATTAATATCTTTATTGTTCTGTAAGGCAGGTTAACCCTCTGGATCCCATCAGTATTAGGCAGTGTTGATCTTTATTCTTGGAAAAGAAACTAGATTGTGTGTGTGTGTGTGTGTATACATGTATGTGTGAGCATGTGTGCATATACACAGTATCCTGCTGTACACTTCATATATATGTAAATTAGCAGATTTATTACGTATGGATAACAATAAATAGAAAACATTAAGCTATTTATCAAAACCTCTCAAATGCCTGCTCTGCATGCCTCAGACCACAGTCATTCTAGACAGGAAGTGTGCTTTGAGATGAATGATGGGATAATTAAAGGCAACTGGCAGGTGGCTTGTGAACTGGTGTTTGGTTTATTAAGTGTTTGGTATATTTTACTTCCTGTCCAAAAGGAACCTTTTGCTCACTGGAAAGTAAAATAAACACAGCTCCTGGGTAAACTGGCAAAAACTTTGATGAGTCTGTCGGATTAGGTTGTGTCATTCAAAGTTGAACCATGATTGAAAGCTGTGGCTATAGCCTGTCTCCTTGGTGGTAGAGCATGGCTCTCCTGAACTTAATGTTGCTCCATTGCCAGGCACTCCGTCATACAATGTCAAGGCACTGGACTGATGCGAAACTTCGCATAAATGAGTTGCTTTCATAGATTGGATAGGATAGCTTAATATAGTATTTAACTTTATTCCTTTCTGTTATATAATTGTTATGTCTCACATATTAATGGGCATCTCCACATGAGCTCTAATTTCTGATTTGTCCCAAGTACGTAGGCTTATTTTAATATTTGACTGTTAATGATTATCTTCAAACTCCTATAGGTTTCCTATATCATATACCAAAAAGATACTCATATCTGGCTGGTCACAGTGGCTCATGCCTGTAATCCTGGCACTTTGGGAGGCCGAGCTGGGTGGAATGCCTGAGCTCGGGACTGTGAGACCAGCCTGGGCAATATAGTGAGACCCTGTCTCTACTAAAAATACAAAAAATGAGCAGGGCATGGTAGCACTTACCTGTAGTCCCAGCTGCTCAGGAGGCTGAGGCAGGAGAATCACTTAAACCCAGGACATGGAGGTTGCAGTGAGCTGGGATTGTGCCACTGCATTCCAGCCTGGGTAACAGAATGAGACTGTGCCTTCAAAAAAAAAAAAAAATACAAAAAAACAAAAAAACCAACCAAACAACAAAAAACGATACTCGTATCTTTCTTAGAATCTATATCTTTTCTGGGTCCCTTTCTGGGCCCTAGATCCTCAGCGTGTGGGTTATACTTGAGAGCTTGTTAGAAATGTACAATCAGCCTTCACCCAAGACCTTCCCAATCAGAATCTGCATCTTAGCAGGATCCATGGACGATAGGATGCAGCTTACAGATTGAGAAGCACTTTTATAGACAACAAATGGTAAAAATCAATTGAATCTCTAGAAGCGGTGTGGGACTTCAGACTGAATTATCTGAGTCTAATTCAGATAAATTAGGCTTACTGATCAATTTCTGGAAATATGTCGGATAAGCCCTCTGTAAGTAACAAGTTACTCTCTGCCTCATTTTCCTCATTTAGATATGTGTGGGTCATTGTTATACCATAGGGTATAGTGAGGATTCAGTAAGTTAATGCCAGGATGGGCATTCACTGTACTTTTGGTAAAGATGGTGTGCCTTCTCTTCTTCTAGGGCTTACTGAGTAAGCTCTGTTACTCCCACTTGTCCCATATGCCTGTGGTTTTGTTTTCACCCCGCCTTTCTGTCTTCTCTTATTCTCATTCCCAAACTGTCTTCAGTTAGTAACCAATTGTGTACTAAATTGTATTTAGATAGCCTCCAGCATCCAAAAGAGCTCATCTTACTCAAGAGTGTTCCATAGGGCAGGTGAGACAAAATAGTAAAAACCTCTGGTGATTTGATAAGACATTGAGCACATCAGCACAATTTTTGGTTCTTTTTTTATTACGCTACATATTTGGAACACAATATAGCTTTGATCTTGCAGATTATATAAGCTCCAAAGGACTTCATGATTGTTTGTATTAGAGCCACGCTGCATATGAATTTATAATCAGATGTACCCATCATATGAGAATAATGCTATTTTTGTAGCAAATGATTTTTTAAAGAAAACAAATGAATGTTCACTGGAAATCAGTGAGCACCTGGAAGGCCAGTTAGGAGGTGGCTGTTAAAAAAAAAAATTGGCTTTGCCTGTGGCTGGTGCTAAAAGCTATGCTATTAAATATTGCTGCCACCATATAGGAAATAAAGGCAAATACAAATGTGACAAGGATTTTAAATACAAATTAGAGTGGCACCTTTCTAATTTATATAGCATATTCTTTAGTTAGCTAAAAAAAAAACAAAAAAAAAACACATAGATGGTCAGACTTTTTAGGTACTTGCCACTTAGAATCTGTATTTTCCATTTGCTTACTGGGCATTTGGTGCCTTTTGTATGCTAGTCATTTTGTAAGATGCTTTATTGGGTTTCCTTCATCATTTTAGAAATTCAGTGCTTTGCCTCGGATCATATAACCTAGTGCATGGTGAGCTGGGATGGGAATCCAGATCTTCCTTCTTCTAAAGTCCACGATTCCTGCAGCACTCTCGCTGCCTGTATTGAGTCATTCTGTTTTTCATCTTTTCGCCTGTACAGTTTCTTCACTAACCTTGCTTAATTAATTGATTGGAAACCCGTTTTGGCTTTCTGAGGACTGAAATAAGAAATTTTCTCTGTATATTTTCAAGCAACCCAGAATCCTTCCAGATATGATTAAGCAACTAATGCGTGGTTGAACTAAGATGACTTTTACCATCACTTTGAACTGAGAAAGTTCTGTTATTGACCTGTTTTCCCATGTGAGTTTTGAAATGACATATGTGCCTGCTATTTTTGATGATAGGTGGTGTCCTAGAAATGCGTTAGACAATTGCTTGTTAATTTTGACGACTGAAATAGTGATAATAATATGAAAATCCTGTATTTTACTTTTATTTGTTCAGGTTGCCTCTGGGGGATCAGTCAGTACGGTCAGAAAACTACTAATTGCCGTGAATGGTGGTTTCTCCCCTCTGCTCCCCCATCCAGTTGCCTTTTTGCAAATAAAAAGTACATTAGGGATTGATTCTGTAGGGGTTTCTTTTGGTTGCGTTTTTGACAGTAGGTTTTTTTTTTTTTTTTTTGAGACAAAGTCTTGCTCTGTTGCCCAGGCTGCAGTACAGTGGCACAATCTTGGCTCACTGTAACCTCTGCCTCCTGGGTTCAAGCGATTCTCCTGCCCAGCCTCCTGAGTGGCTGGGATTACAGGCACACACCACCATACCCAGCTCATTTCGTATTTTTAGTGGAGTTGGGGTTTCTCGATGTTGGTCAGGCTGGTCTTGAACTCCTGACCTCAGGTAATCCACCCGATTCAGCCTCCCAAAGTGCTGGGATTACAGGCATGAGCCACCGTGCCAGGCCTTGACAGTAGTTTTTACATTTGGCACGGATTTTTAAAATGTGCTAAAATAGTGTTCTTCAAGATCTGATTTGGACTGTGTAGTCATGTGAAGTCTCACTTCTTCTCCCCTCTCTTCTTCCGCTTTGCAGGATGATGAAGTGGTCCTGCAGTGCACCGCAACCATCCACAAAGAACAGCAGAAACTATGCTTGGCAGCAGAAGGATTTGGCAACAGACTTTGTTTCTTGGAGTCCACTTCTAATTCCAAGGTGGGATGAAGCCTTTCAAGGCTATTCAAATATGCAAGTTTTACTAGTGGCATTGAAGTTATTTATGAGCTCGCTACTATTTTCTGTGGAACACATACTATATCAGTGGAAGGGGGTATAAAAATGTTTTCACTCTCCATTAAGCTGATTTTTAATTGAGTCTCTTCTGGGTACAAAGAACTAGGGATATGATTGTTAGCAAAAATACCACAAAGTCCTTGCCCCATGATGTTTATCTTCTAGTGGAAAAGCAAACAAGTAAATTAGTGATATAATTTGAGAACTGATAAGGGCCCGGAAGATTTAACGGATTATTAAATCTTGAAAAGGAACCAACAGTCTTAGGCTAATTACATTTTTTATAAGCTTGACTTTCCATTTAATATATTAACAAAAAGTCAAAACTCTAGTTCTCAGTTCATGTTTAAAATATGTAAACTTGGGTATAGATGTATCTCACATAGATATATCTGGGTTTGATTTTCCTTGGTAGAAAATGGGATATGGCTTTTTTCCCCCTCAAATTGGTATCTCCTGCATTGATCATAAAGGTGGCAAAGACAGAAAGATTGTTGGTAGTAAGTAGTCAGACACTGTAAGTTATGTATGTACCCTTGGAAATGAACCCAGAAATATCTTAAGCTACAGAATTTTAAAATCAAAGGCAGAACTTACTTTTTGAGACAAATGCTCCTAGGATATTTATTCTTTTAGGCTGATCTTTGCCTAAAAGGGAACAGTTTATAATTTCAGCATAGATTTTCTTGCAGAAATCTAAACACTTAAATCTGTTGATACATTTTGATTAGTTATTCCTGATTCCTAATTATGGATACTTACTGTATATTCTGTATATGAATGAATTTTCATTTGTCTCTCTCTATTTCAGGAATTAGAAGTTGAGGTTTTGCTTTTAGGAGCTATTTACTTTGAGACAGACCCACTTTGTTGTTATTAAAAATTTAGGGAGAAATGAGAAATTATCAGGAAGGTAGAGTTTTTCATCTCTGTGAATCTCATAGAACCAGAGACAGCTATGAAGAGGGTAAAACTCACACCTGTAGACAATAGAGTATCTAAGACAGACTAAGTGGCAAGTTATTCCTACATATGGTGTCAGTAAATGTATAGAAAAAGTGCAAGAAAGGCGACATGATTTCTATTGTCTCCGAAAAGCAGTGACAAATCCTTGCTGGAAAGCATGGTGGGCCAATGTGACAATAGCAGCCACTCTAGGTGCGATGGCTCACGCCTGTAATCCCAGCACTTTGGGATCCAAGGCAGGTGGATTGAGGTCAGGAGTGCAAGACTACTCTGGCCAACATACTGAAACCCTGTCTCTACTAAAAATACAAAAATTAGCTGGGTGTGGTGATAAAGACCTGTAATCCCAGCTACTTGGGAGGCTGAGGCAGGAGAATTACTTGAACCCAGGAAACAAAGGTTGCAGTGAGCCAAGATCACACCACTGTACTCCAGCCTGGGTGACACAGCAAGATTCTGTCTTATAAGAATTAAAAAAAAAAAAAAAAAAAAAAAGGAAAAAGAAATTAACCAAAACTAAGAGGGAGCAAAGGAACCATGGCATGGTAAGGTGAGATGTTTCTGGAGTAACTTTGACCCTATGGACTTTTATAACTTAACATATAAAGCTCCTTTACAGGTCAAAGACCTGCTCTGCGAAGAAACTGCAGGGGTGACTGGGGCAAAGGATAGAGAAGGATCAAACCAAAACAGTAGAGGGAAACAGAACCCGTAGATATCAGAAGAGGCCATGTTTCTTTTTTTTTTTCTTTTTTTTTTGAGACTGAGTCTGGCTCTGTCGCCCAGGCTGGGGTGCAGTGGTGCAATCTCTGCTCACTACAACCTCTGCCTCCTGGGTTCAAGCGACTCTCCTGCCTCAGTCTCCTGAGTTGCTGGGATTACAGATGCCTGCCACCATGCTCAGCTAATTTTTTGTATTTTAGTAGAGACGGGGTTTCACCATGTTGCCCAGGCTGGTCTCAAACTCCTGACCTGGTGATCCACCCGCCTCGGCCTCCCAAAGTGCTGGGATTACAGGCGTGAGCCACCACGCCCAGCCAAGAGGCCATGTTTCAGGCAGTGGTGAGAACCACAGAACAAGGAGCTCTAGAGCTGTAAAAAAACAAAACAAACAAACAAAAACCTACACTCTTTTTTCTCCCTAAGAGTACAAGAAAATTTATCTGGACATTTGATGTGCTTGTGTTGCCTGTAGACATTATAATTTTATAATATGTATATAATTATGATTTATATGTATTAGTGGAGTAATGTAACTTACATAATTATAATTATACTTAAGATATTATTTACATGCATATATATAATTTTATATATAAAGAAGAATAAGAAGCAGAATAATGTCTAAAGGTAATGAAGGTCAACTAAATAAACTTAAAACTATTTCAAAATGATCTAAAAGATGAACATTCTTTTTTCTTTCTTTCTTCCTTTTTTTTGAGATGGAGTCTTGCTCTGTTGCCCAGTCTGGAGTGCAATGGCACGATCTTGGCTCACTGCAACCTCTGCCTTCTAGGTTCAAGTAATTCTCCTGTGTTCAGCCCCTGAGTAGCTAGGATTACAGTTGCCCGCCACCACACCCAGCTAATTTTTGTATTTTTAGTAGAGGTGGGGTTTCACCATGTTGGCCAGGCTAGTCTTAAACTCCTGACCTCAACTGATCCACCCACCTTAGCCTCCCAAAGTGCTGGGACTACAGGCATGAGCCACCATGCCCAGCCAACATACATTCTTAACTCAGAAGTAAGATGAGTAGATAACAGAGATTTGGAAAAGGGAGCTGAATAACAGGCACAAATTCCAAATTAAAGAAAAACTAATTTTAGACCTGGAAACTGCATGAGAAGGGACACCAGAGCACATAAACCCACAGCTTACCATCTGCAGAGACAGAGAAGATAGAAAAGCAAAAACCTTCAAAAATCCAAAGGAAATGATTTCGTGGAAGACAATTTTTCCATGAACCGGGGCTGGGGGGTGGTTTTGGGGTAATTCAAGTACATTACATTTATTATACACTTTATTTCTATTATTATTACATTGTAATATATAATAAAATAATTCTACAACTCACCATAATGTAGAATCAGTGGGAGCCCTGAGCTTGTTTTCCTGCTACTAGATAGTCCCGTCTGGGGGTGAAGGGAGACAGTGAGAGATCGTCAGGCATTAGATTCTCATAAAAGGGTGTACAGCCTAGATCCCTCACATGCGCAGTTCACAATAGGGTTCGCACTCCTATGAGAATCTAATGCTGCTGCTGATCAGACATGAGGCAGAGCTCAGGTAATGCCAGCGATGGGGAGCCGCCGTGCCTACAGATGAAGCTTCCCTGCTGCTCACCTCCTGCTGTGTGGCCTAGTTCCTAAGGGGCCACTGACTGGTACTGGTCCATGGCCAGGGATTGGGGACCAAATTGCAGAAGGGACTCTGGTATGAGGAATGGTGGTGAGGCTTCAAGACACATTTACCCCAGGACCTGAGATGGAACGATGGCTTTAGGTGGGAGGGTGTCTCCGGGAATGGTTTTATCCTCTGACAAGGTAAAATCAATATGACTACCAAAAAATGGGAGAGTGGGGAGAGTTTATAAAAAATTCAACTTTCTGACTGCTTTATAGGTATAGTCTAAAAGTAAACAATAAACTTTAATTGGGAGACAAATAATAGATTAGACATTTGCAATATTGGTCACAGAGAGAACTAAGAAATAGTAATCAAAAAAAGGTCTTAAGGATATTATTTAAAAATATAAGTATTATGGAAGCCCAAACTTCCTAAACAAAAGAGATATATAAAAATATATTTATATATTACATATTTGATAAACATTTATATTAGAAATAATAGTATAATAAACACTATACATTTATATTATAAATATTATAAAATATTTTATATATTTAGATTGTATAATACATATATTAATATATTTATATTATAAATTAATATATATTCATAATATGTTGATTAATACAGATTATATATTTTATATGGCATATATTATAACATATATTAAATATTTACATATTTACCATTATAATATTAATACTATAAAGATTAATATAATCTTAATATTTAATATTAAATAATATTAATATATATACTCTGTAATATATAAATATGTAATATATAAATATGTAATATATAAACATGTATATTATAAATATATATTTAATTAGCTATGTGATAATGTAGATATGTTTCATTTAAATATAAAAATGCATACTTAATGCTCATATATATCCTACATATATGATGTGTATACATATGTATCTCATATGATACAGCTGTGTGCTACATACCACATATATGACAGTGGTCCCATGTAACATTATAATGGAGTTGAACAATTCCTATTGCCTACTGATGTCTTGATGATCCCAATCTTGTGTAGGGCTATGGCAATGTGTGTTTCAGTCTTAGTTTTCAAAAAAAAAAGTTTAAAAAGTTAAATTTTTTTTTTTAAATAGAAAAGAGGCTTCTAGAATAAAGATATAAAGAAAATATTTTTCTACAGCTGTATGTGTTTGTATAAGCTAAATGTTATTACAAAAATAAAGTTAAAAAAAGTTTGTAAAGTAAAAAGTTACAATAAGCTAAGGTTAATTTATCATAGAACAAAGAAAATTTAAAAAATAAATTTAGTGCAGCCTAAGTGTACAGCGCTTCTAAAGTCTACAGTAGGGTAATGTCAGAGGCCTTCATATTCACCCACCACTCACTCACTGAGTCACCAGAGCAACTTCCAGGCCTGCAAGCTCCATTCATTGTAGGTGCCTTATACAGGGGAACCATTTTTACCTTTTATATCACATTTTTACTGTACTTTTTCTATTTTGTGATATATTTATATAAACAGATACCACTGTGTTAGAGTTGCCTACAGTATTCAGTGTAGTGATATGCGGCACAGGTTTGTAGCCTAGGAACAACAGGCTATACCATATATACGTAGGTGTATAGGAGCTGTACCATTTAGGTTTGTGTTAGGTACACTCCATGATGTATAGGTAATGATGAGATCACCTGATGATACATTTCTAGAATGTGTCCCCATCATTAAGTGATGCATGTCTGTATATATATATATCATCCATGGGTGATACATACACGCACACACCCACACACACACCATACACATAAAATATTTAAAAGGAAAAATTTCATTTTTATTTAAAATGAAATTGTGTATTTCTGGTAGTCTTAATTAAAATATGCATTTTAGCAATCTAAGAGAATTGAAGCCAAAGTGTATCGATTATATAAACAATTATAAGTGAGTTTGACTTACCTATTAAAATAAGAACTTACCATTCTAAGTGTGAATACAAAGCCAAATCTGACACTATGTATACAAAAACAAAGGCATTCAGAAAGGGCAGAATGAAAGGATAGACAAGGATATACCAAGAAGAGCAAATAAAGAGAAAGCAGGCGTCTTTATTTCATGATTTCACAAGGTATAATTTAGACTAAAAAACTTCAAGATGAAGAAGGATTTTTTTTTATAATGCTAAAGGGTACGGTTCTCAATGAAGACAAAGTAATTTCATGACCCCAATAACAGATATAACTTTTACAAAGTAGAAACCTCAGGCGTTGCAAAGAGAAAGAGATATATACCAATAATAAGAGATGTAACACATTTTAACTTGAAAAAAATAAGTAAAATGCTTAGCATAATCAATAAGGTTGACCTTATAGAGGTATATCAAAATATGAACTGAAAAAATAGAGTATACCTTTCTTTAAAGTTTACAAACCATATTCAAGAATATTGACGATATTTTAGGCCACGAAGAAAACCTGAGTAGGTTCCAAAGAGTAGCAACAATACAAATACAACTATAAAGAAATGAAACGAGAAGGGAATTTTTTAAAAAGCAAAAACAAAATCACCCCCCTAAAAAACAAAAAACACACAAAAGATCTCTCTATCTGAAAGTTAAAATGTATACCATTAGTTAAATCTCGGGTCAAAGGCAAAATATAAAATAAAACTGAAGAGTTTCTTGAACGTAATGCTAACGGACATCTGATGTTTCAGTAAGTGTGGGCTATAGCTTCAGAAGTTATCAGAGTAAAATCTACAGCATCAAATGCTTATATCTGTATTCTATTTTATTTATTTAAGTTTTTGAGACAGCGTCTCTCTCTGTTGCCCAGTCTGGAGTGTGGTGGCAGGAACTCGGCTCACTGAAACCTCCACCTCCTGCGTTCAAGTAATTCTCTTGTCTCAGCCTCCTAAGTTGCTAGGATTATAGGTGCCCACCACTATGCCTGGCTAATTTTTTATTTTCAGTGGAGACGGGGTTTTGCCATGTTGGCCGGGCTGGTCTGGAACTCCTGACCTCAGGTGATCCACCTGCCTCAGCTTCCCAAAGTGCTGGGATTACAAGTGTGAGCCACCATGCCTGGCCTAAATGCATATATTATTAAAAATAAAAATTTAAAATAAATGAATTAACCAGATAAAAACTGGGAGAAGAACAACCAAGTAAGCAAAATAAAGCAACAAAATGGTATTAATGAAGATAAGAAGGAAATTGATGAGTTATTTTTGAAAATTGGTTTTTTGAAAGATATCATCAACAAGGGAAAAGGGAGCACAAATATTCAATTATTAGAAGTTACGTATGGGTTGGAAGGGGATAGTGATCAAAAAAGAAAATTAAGTCATAAGGGACCATTTCTCTAACTACATGCAAGTGAACTTTAAAATCTTCATGAAATGAATAATTTCAATAAAATAAAAATTTACCACATTAAGTTCATAGAGTAATGAAAATATTTCCTGGCATGCACCAATGTCAGATACTCCCTACTTAACTATGCTACTGAAATTATTCCAAAGTTTAGTAAAAGAAGGAAAAGTTTCAAGTTTATTTTGTCAAATAAATGTAATATAGATTTCAAAATTTAAAAAAAATTTTCACAAAGGTAATTTATACATCAGTTTTAGTTTTATTGATACAGAGATTATCAGAGGTAAAACATTTTAAATAAAGAAACCAATGTTGCATTACAAACTTTATCATAACTAATGCAGGTTATTCCAGGAATCCAGGAATAGCTCAATACTATAAATCAATTAATATAATTATTCATATTAGGAAAGATAAGAAAAATTCTTTGAACTTATCCATAATAGGGAAAACACACTGGACAAAATTCAAATTCTATTTATATTTAAAAGATGATAGACTGGATAAAATGTGGCAGATATATACCATGGAATACTGTGCAGCCTTAAAAAAAGGATGAGTTCATGTCCTTTGCAGGGACATGGATAAAACTGGAAACCATCATTCTCAGCAAACTGACACAAGAACCGAAAACCAAACACTGCGTGTTATTACTCGTAAGTGGGAGTTGAACAGTGAGAACACATGGACATAGGGAGGGGAACATCACATACGGTGGCCTGTCAGGGGGTCGGGGAGCCAGGGGGAGGGGATAACATTAGGATAAATACCTAATGTAGATGATGGGGTGATGGATGCAGCAAAAAACCATGATATATGTATACCTGTATAACAAACCTGCATTATCTGCACATGTACCCCAGAACTTAAAGTGTTATATGTATATATATGGGGGAAAAAAAATAGCCGGGTGCGATGGCTCATGCCTGCAGTCCCAGCACTTTGGGAGGCGAAGGCACGTAGATCATCTGAGGTCTAGGGTTTGAGACCAGCCTGACCAACATGGAGAAGCCCTGTCTCTACTAAAAATACAAAATTAGCCGAGTGTGGTGGCACATGCCTGTAATCCCAGCTACTTGGTAGGCTGAGGCAGGAGAATTGCTTGAACCCAGGAGGCAGAGGTTGTAGTGAGCCGAGGTTACGCCACTGTGCTCCAGCCTGGCGACAGAGTGAGAGTCCGTCTCAAATAAAAATCAATAAAAATAATAAGATACCGCCTTAACATTGTTTTATAAGCACGTGCGTGCACACACACTTCAGTTCAAAGTCAGCACTTTCTTTAAGGTAGTACACTAGCAGTTAAAGTCAGGTATAAGTTAAAGAAGGATGTCCAGTATGGCCTCTGCAATACATGCCTATGTTGGAGATAATGAGCCAATGTAATTAGACACAGAAGATGAAGAGGTAAAACTATTTCTAGTTGAAGATAATTTGGTTATATACCTGAAAATCCCCCAAAATTCATCAGTGGAAAAAACTACTACAGGAATGGGTTGCTGAGAGAAATCCATAATGTAGCAGGTGATAAAATCAATGGCCACATAACCTGGCAACATACCGAGACCCTGTCTCTCTCCAAAACTAAAAAATTAGGCGAGGTTCGGTCTCTCAAGACCAGATCCTGTCTCTACAAAAATTTAAAAATTAGCTGGGTCTGGTGGCATGTGCCTGTGGTCCTAGCTATTCAGGAGGCTGAGGCAGGAGGATTGCTTGAGCCTAACATTTCGAGGCTGCAGTGAGCCGAGGCAGAAGTGAGCCGAGATCGTATCACTGCATTGCAGCCTGGGTGACAGAGTGAGACCCTGTCTCAAAATAAGTAAATAAATAAGCAAAAAATAAGTCTTTGTTTAACTTCTCACCAATATAAAGTCATTAAACTTTAACACTATGTATGTTTATTTGCTATTTTTGATAATCTCACTAATGTACTCTTTTTTTATCATGTATACATGTGCTAATAAATTAATTTCCTGTATTTGTGTTGCATCAGTAGATTTTTGAGGATCGCAGATTTGAAGTGCAGTTTCTGTTTTTCCTTGTGGATTTTTAATTTTGTTTTGAGTCAGGGTCTGGCTCTGTTGCCCAGGCTAGAGTGAAGTAGTGTGATCTGGGCTCACTGCAGCATCTGCCTCCTGGGCTCAAGCGATCCTCCCACCTCAGCCTTCCAGGTATCTAGGACTACAGGCACGCACCACCACACCCAGCTAATTTTTTTTTTTTTTTTTAGTAGAGATGGGGTGTCACTATGTTGCCCAGGTTGGTCTCGAGTCCTGGGCTCAAGAAATCTTCCTGCCTCAGCCTCCCAAAGTGCTGAGATTACAGATGTGAGCCACCACACCTGGCTGAGAGTTTTTAAGCTCAAATTGGATAAGAGGGATGTGTATATATATATTTATCCATCATATAGAAAACCATATGTGCTCAGTCCCAGGAACCTTTGCTCTTGAAATAGAAAATGTAATTTTACCTTATTTATATTGTTTTAATTAATGCTCTTTAAAATCAGATTAACTTGGAGAGAGCAGCATAGTATAAAACCATTTCTGAGTAGGAGATAGGGAATATAATTTGTATTCCTGAGAGCTGGTGTTAAAATTTTGCAACCCAGTTTTACTCTTGGGCACACCTTTTTTTTTTTTTTTTTTTTTTTTTTTTTTTATATATACTTTAAATTCTGGGGTACATGTGCAGAACGTGCAGGTTTGTTACATAAGCATACACACACCATGGTGATTTGCTGCATCCATCACTCCGTCATCTACATTAGGTATTTCTCCTAATGCTATCCCTCTGCTAGCCCCTGACCCCCCCCGACAGGCCCTGGTGTCGTGTTCCCCTCCCTGTGTCCATATGTTCACATTATTCCGTACCCACTTATGAGTGAGAACATGTGGTGTTTGGTTTTCTGTTCTTGTGTCAGTTTACTGAGAATGATGGTTTCCAGCTTCAACCATGTCCCCCGAAGGACATGAACTGATCCTTTTTTACAGCTGCATAGTATTCCATGGTAAATATGTGCCACATTTTCTTTATCCAGTCTATCATTGATGGGCATTTGGGTTAGTGCCAAGCCTTTGCTGTTGTGAACAGTGCTGCAATAAACATACGTGTGCATGTGTCTTTATAATGGAACGATTTATAATCCTTTGGGTATATACTCAGTAATGAGATTGCTGGGTGGAATGGTATTTCTATTTCTAGATCCTTGAAGAATCGCCACACTGTTTTCCACAATGCTTGAACTAGTTTACACTCCCACCAACAGTGTAAAAGCGTTCCTACACCTTTTTAAAAGGAAACACAGTCTGTATGAATTTGATTTTAGTGTCGATCGTAAAGACTTAGGCACTGAACATGGTCTGAGCAGGCTTGCTTTGCTGCCAACCAGCCATTGTGGTGGGGAAATCATACTCCTGGGTACAGCAGCTCTGTCATCATAGCCACTGTGAGGACATATTTGGGAATTGCTCTTTCTCCTTTTTTGCTTATAATTACTTTTCAATCAGTAAAATATTTGATTAAGTGGAATAATTGCCAGTTAAGCTAATGTTCCTTTGATAATATTCGGGTTATTCTAGGGTTTTAAATTGAAGAAGCCATTCATAATTGGTGTTCAGTGGTTACAGTCAGGTATATTTCATATATGAGCAGATTTTAAATGTATTATATATTTTTTTCATAGATAGAGCAGAGTAACTTTAATCCACGGAAATGGATCAGACTAGTTTGAGTTTCCTCTTCAAGGAAGGAGGATGTTTAAACAATGATCGTAAGAAGAATGGGCTAAATAAAACTGCCTTTGCACTTCTGTGAAGGATTGCTATGGTATTTGGCTTGACAATTTCACTGGGGACTAATTTATTTGGCTTTTCATGTTCATGACAGGGTGCAGTTTATAATAATAAGCAATAGTTAACATGAATCATTTTATAAGACTCTCTATACTGCTGTGTCTCACCTTGTTCAGATGATCTAAAACTCACGACAATAAATACTTTAACAAATAATTACATATCTAATTTTATACTAAATGACATTCTAATGATTGTACCACTGTATTCCAGCCCAGGCAACAGAGTGAGACTCTGTGTCAGTCAATAAATCAGTTAATTAGATACTAAATTCTACTAGATTATGAAGCAGTGATAGTTTTTAAGTGTTTGAGAATGATTATTACAGAACTTTAAAACTGAGCAAAAAATTTTGCAAAACCAGGAAAGATTTTAGCATCATTACACGAGGTTGAATCTCATGCAACACCAGGGTTTCATAGGAGCAGTTTTATACAGATGAGGACCATCCTTTTATACAGATGTGACAATTGAATCAATATCATGCAGTGCTGCCCTCACAAAAGGGACATTCATTAAAAAATAGTGTTCTTATTCAATTATCTGACTGCTATAAGCATAGTTTTCTGGTATTGATCATCATGGACTCTGGATAGAGGCAGTAAGATGATCTTTAAGATTTGTTTCATCCAATATTTCAATTATTCTGTATTTCTGAGACTGATGCATATTCACGGTATGTATAAAACAATATTGTTGGTTTTTTTTTTTTTTTTTTTTTTTTAAGAGACAGAGTTTCACCAGGTTGGCCAGGATGGTCTCGACTTCCTGACCTCTTGATCCACCCACCTTGGCCTCCCACAGTGCTGGGGTTACGGGCGTGAGATGCCGCACCCAGCCCAGTATTGTTGATTTTTATCAGGTTTGCAAAAAGGAAGCTGGCCCCTGTAGATACAACAATATTGAGAGCTCTTTCTGTTTCTTTCAATTCTGGGGCATCACTTTAATTAAAAGTATTTCTTCTCATAATGGAACATGATAGAGCAATACTTTATGTTCGGTGACTTCTCATTATTCACCAGCATAAATAATGCATTGAGATATTAATGATGCATAATAGTTGTGATATTCCAGATGAACTGATCTTATTTAAGTGAGAATTTTGGAATAATAAAAATGTCAGTATAAGATAAATGCTAGATGACGTAAGAAAGATTCACTTCATAAAGTGTAGGAAACAGCTTAAAGAGCAGTTACTTGTTTCTTGACGATTTCCCTAAAAATTAATTGAAATAATAAAACTTAATTATAAGGAAATAAATATTTACATTATTGCTGTTTGTTCTCTCTACTTTATTCATTTTGACTTTTACAGAATTTTGTTTGTGGAAGTGAGAGGCGAAAGACCAGTGTGGTTGGGAAAGAACATAAATTATCAATAACTATATTTATTTTTCAATATTCTTATGTTTCAGTTATATAAGTAATATTTATTTCCCAATATTTTTAGGGAAAAGCAAAGTAGATGGTAAGTGTGGCAGAAGGGAAATATCCTAATACTTTGTGACTATCTTGTCTATGGAGAATAAGCGATTAGATACTTGAACAGAGTTCGGATAGAACAAAAGAGTTGTAAGAAAATATTTAACAGTTTTTTTGGCAGATAATTGGACCAGAATGGAACTGCTTGTTAAATTGTGATTTATAAGTTAAGTGGAAATAATTCTTCTTAGTTTCTTTTTTTTTTTTTTTTTTGAAACGGAGTCTCACTCTGTCTTCTAGGCTGGAGTGCAGTGGCACAATCTCGGCTCACTGAAATCTCCAGCTTCTGCCTCCTGGGTTCCAGTGATTCTCCTGCCTCAGCATCCCAAGAAGCTGGGATTACAGGCACATGCTACCATGCCTGGCTAATTTTTGTATTTTTAGTAGAGACGGGGTTTCACCATGTTTTCCAGGCTGGTGTCAAACTCCTGACCTTAGGTGATCCGCCTGCCTCAGCCTCCCAAAGTGCTGGGATTATAGGTGTGAGCCCCCACGCCTGGCCTCTTCTTAGTATTTTTAACAAGCATTTATGCTGTTATCCAGTTAGGGAAGGGTGGTGACACAAAGGGCATAGATGACATCATTGAAATTACCAAAATAGAAGGCATTTTATGGAATACTTGAATTACATATCTAATTTTATACTAAATTAAATTCCAATGATTAATACAACATCAGTATCTTACCTTATGATGCTTTGTGATACGAGCTAAAGGCTCATTCTAGAAATTTTAAAAAGATTTTAAAGAATTCTCATTGTAGTCATAGATGAGCTCCTAATTTCCCATTAAGTTTCTCATAAGATGTAGAAAATGAAGCGAAATCAAAACTTAGGAAAACACTGAGGTCTAAGAGTCTCTACCAATTATAAGACAGAGGGAACCAGTTGGAGAAAACCTACCTGGAGTTCACCTCTTGCACAGTTTCATTTCAAACACTGCAAAAAGATGGGCAGATATTTTAATCCACCTAACCTGTCAGCCTCAGACAAAGGGGGGCTGTGCTAGCCAGTGAAGTGCATAGCCAGCTCTTGTTCCTTCCTTCTCCTCTGCTCCAGCCCATCATCAGGTCAGAGCCCCCCCAGATGGTACAGGCATTGCTAGGCAGTAAGCTGCTGATGTGGGGGATGACCCGTGCTGTTCTGGAAGCCTTAGTCCTCACAAATACTGCATGGAGGGCTTATGCCAACAGAAACAGTACGGGTGGAAGTACAGAACAGGGATTGTGGTTTTGATGATGGTGTACCCACTGTAATAATAGAGATCAGAACTAAGGGTAAGGGAAGGAAAATATGTTAATTTAGACGATCAGCTGAATTAAGCGAATGCTTGTGAAAAACTGAAAACTACACTTGGGGTTTTGTATACTTACTTTCTCAATCTAAGAATATGATTTAGCCATCACTGGAGCAAACACACTACAGCAACTGACGCTCTAACACAGAAGTTGGCGCATTTTTTTTTTTCTGTGAAGAGCCAGATGGTAAATATTTTAGGTTTTGTGGGTCAGATGTTTTCTATTCATCTTGGACATTGTAGTGTGAAAGTGGCCACAGACGATATGTAAACAGATGAACATGGCTGTGTGCCCCAAAAGCCTGTGCTTGTGGGCACTAAAAATTCAATTTCATGTTTTCATGTGCCATCAAATTTTTTTTCTTTTTCTTGCAATGTTTTTTTCAACTGTTGAAAAAAGTACAAGCCATTCTTTTTTGAGACAGAGTCTCACTCTGTCGCCAGGCTGGAGTGCAATGGCATGATCTCGGCTCACTGCAACCTCTGCCTCTCTGGTTCAAGGGATGCTCCTGCCTCAGCCTCCCAAGTAGCTGGGACTATGGGCATGCACCACCACACCCAGCTAATTTTTGTATTTTTAGTAGAGACGAGGTTTCACCATGTTGGCCAGAATGGTCTTGATCTCCTGACCTCGTGATCTGCCCGCCTCAGCCTCCCAAAGTGCTGGGATTACAGATGTGAGCCACCGCGCCCAGCCCCAAGCCATTCTTAACTCTTGGGCTGTGACTTGGTTTATGGTCATGGTGTGCCTAGCCCAGCTCTAACATATGGAAAGTATTATATTGCTACAGGGAGAGCTAGAACAAATGCAATGGGAGCAACCATCAAAGATATAATAGAGGCAAAGTTTTCTGCCTGTAGGTTTGATGTACCTGCCTTCCTAAAGCTGGGAAAGAGAGTACTTAGGACTGGGGCTATTAGTGAAGTTTTATGAAGGTACAGGGATGGCATTTGAGTGGGACTCCTTGACAGATGGTACTTAAATCAATGAATGTTTTTGATGTTCAAAAGAATGAAAGAATAAATGGGTAAAATGTGAATATAGCTCAATAGAGTGTGATATGGAAGAAAGCATTTCTTAAGGAAAAAGAGAACAAAGGCATAGAGAAGCATTTGTTGGTGACTGGGGAACTCCCAAGTGTTCTACTGAGGGGGTAAGGTCAGGTTTCAAACGCCATGTAACCAGCTCAACTTTATTTGAAAGATAAAGGGAGCTTAGGAAAGCTTTCTAACAGTGGATTGCATTTTTCCACATGTTGCTACTTGCCAATTTGCAGATTTAGACATGCATAAACATCCCTGGAGGTATAAACATTCAGTTGGATTTTAAGGAAAGATGACATGCCTTTGGATACACCCCATTCTCTCTCTTCCTGGAAGACCCTTGCACATTCTTCACCTGAAGGAAGCCTTTTCATCCTTTAGGTACCTGTAAAATGTTTCCTCCTTTGTAAAGCCTTCCTGCATTTACGATGTATCTCCCTCCTTTACGACAAAGTAATTCTCTTTTCTTTCTTGCTTACTTGCTTGCCTGTCTATCTCCTTGCTTTACTATTTCTCTCTTCCATACTTTCTCACTCGCTTGCTTTTCTTTCTCCCTCCCTCCCGCACTCTTCTCTTTTAAACAAATTCCTCCTTTGACTGTGCAACTTGCTGCTAACTCCTGTGTCTCTTTACATTTCCTTTGGCCTTGCTCAAATTACAGAAGCACCTGCAGGCAGAGATGGCCTCTTAATCATCTTGTATCACAGGTACATAATACAGTTTTGAAGGAAATAGAGTCTCAGTCAGTGTGCGTTGATTTTGACTGGTTTTCCTTCTTTAGACTAATAATATTGATGTATCTATTTTGACATTTCAAGTTCATTTGACTTTTTATATTCTACTGTATTCTCCAAAGAATATACAGCCATTGTCTTCCTGTTTCAAGGAATTTAATGTCTTCAATGTTGCTGGTATAAATATTGATATTTGTTATTATATTAACGCTTAATCCTATATAGATTGATAATGGTCTTGGTATAGTACATTTGTAGTAATATTTAATTTACTACTTTGTATCAATTTCTTTTTTTTTTCCCATAAGTTATTGGGGTACAGATGGTACTTGGTTACATGAGTAAGTTCTTTGGTGGTGATTTGTGAGATTTTGGTGCACCCATCAACCGAGCAGTATATTCTGTATCATATTTATGTCTTTGATCCTTTGCCCCACCCCCGACTCTTTCCAAGTCCCTAAAGTTCATTGTATCATTCTTATGCCTTTGCATCCTCATAGCTTAGCTCCCATATGTTGGTGAGAATATACAATGTTTGGTTTTCCATTCTTCAGTTAATTTACTTAGAATAATAGTCTCCAGTCTCATCCAGGTCACTGCAAATGCTAATTCATTCCTTTTTATGGGTGCATAGTATTCCATCTCTCATATATATATATATATATATACATATATACATATGGATATCACAATTTCTTTATCCACTCATTGATTGATAGGCATTTTATTTGTTTTTTTGCAGCTATTGTAAAAGGGGTTGAGTTAGGCCGGGCGTGGTGGCTCACGCCTGTAATCCTAGCACTTTGGGAGGTGGAGGTGGGTGGATCACCTGAGGTCAGGAGTTCAAGACCAGCCTGGCCATGATGGTGAAACCCCATCTTTAAAAAAGAAAAAAAAAAGAGTTCTTGATTTGATTCTATGCTTGGTTGCTGTTGGTTTATAGAAGAGCTACTGATTTGTGTACATTAATCTTGTATCCAGAAACTTTGCTGAATTCTTTTATCAGTTCTAGGAGCTTTCTGGAGGAGTCCTTAGGATTTTCAAGGTAAACGATCACATCATCAGCAGTGACAGTTTGACTTCCTCTTTACTGATTTGGAAGCCCTTTATTCTTTCTCTTGTCTGATTGCTCTGATGGCTAGGACTTCCAGTACTATGTTGAAGTGTGGAGCAAGTGGGCATCCCTGTCTTGTTCCAGTTCTCAGAGGGAATGCTTTCAACTTTTTCCCACTCAGTATTGTGTTGGCTAAGGGTTTGTCACAGATGACTTTTATTACATTAAGGTATGTTCCTTGTATGCCAATTTTCCTGAGAATTTTAATCATAAAGAGATGCTAGATTTTGTTGAATGTTTTTTCTGCAGCTATTGAGATGATCATGTGATTTTTGTTTTTAATTCTGTTTATGTGATGTATCACATTTATTAACTTGCATATATTAAACCATCCCTGCATCCCTTGTATGAAACCCACTTGATCATGGTGGATTATCTTTTTGATGTATTACTGGATTTGGTTAGCTAGTATATTGTTAAAGGATTTTAGCATCTGTGTTCATCAAGGATATCAGTCTGTAGTTTTCTCTTTTGATTGTGTTCTTTCCTGGTTTTGGTATTAGGGTGGTGCTGCCTTCATAGAATGAATTAGGGAGGGTTCCTTCTTTCTCTATCCTATAGAATAGTGTCAAAAAGATTGGCACCAATTCTTCTTTGAATGTCTGGTAGAATTCTGCAGTGAATCTGCCTGGTCCTGGAGTTTTTTTTTGCTGGTAATTTTTAAATTACCATTTTAATTTCCCTGTCTGTTACTGGTCTGTTCAGGGTATCTAATTGTATCTAATGATCCCTGATACCTAATCAGGGAACTTATTTATCTTTTCTAAGTTTTCTAGTTGATGTGTGTAAAGGTGTTCATAGCAGCCTTGAATGACCTTTTGTATTTCAGTGGTGTCAGTTGTAATATCTCCTGTTTCATTTCTTAATTAGGTTATTTGGATTTTCTCTCTTATTGGTTAATCTTGCTAACGGTCTCTCAATTTTATTTATCTTTTCAAAGAATCAGCTTTTTGTTTCATTTATCTTTTGTATTTTTTTGGTTTCAATTTCACTGAGTTCTGCTCTGATCTTGATTATTTCCTTTCTTCTGCTGGGTTTGGGTTTGGTTTGTTCTTGTTTCTCTAGTTCCTTGAAGTGTGACCTTAGAATGTCAGTTAGTGCTCTTTCAGTATTTTTGATGTAGGCATTTAGGGCTATGAATTTTCCTCTTAGCACCACCTTTGCTGTATCCCAGAGGTTTTGATAGGTTCTGACATTATTGTAGTTCGATTCAGATAGTTTTTTAATTTCCATCTTGATTTCGTTTTTGACCCAGTGCTCATTCAGCAGCAAGTTATTTAATTTCCATGTATTTGCATGGTTTTGAAAGTTCTTTTTGAAGTTGATTTCCAGTTTTATGCCACTGTGGTCTGAGAGACTGCTTGATATAATTTCAATTTTCTTAAATTTATTGAGACTTGTTTTATGCCCTATCATAAGGTCTATCTTGGAGAAAGTTCTATGCACTTTTAATAGAATGTGTTTTCTGCAGTTGTTGGATAAAATGTTCTGTATATATCTGTTAAGTCCATTTGTTCCAAGGTATAGTTTAAATCCATTGTTTCTTTGTTGACTTTCTCTCTTGATGATCTACCTGTCTAGTGCTGTCAGTGGAGTATTGAAGTCTCCCATTATTATTGTGTTGCTCTCTGTCTCATTTCTTAGGTCTATGAGTAATTGTTTTATAAATTTGGGAGCTCCAGTGTTAGTTGCATATATGTTTAGGATTGTGATATTTGCCTGTTGGACAAGGCCTTTTACCATTATGTCATGTCCCTCTTTGTCTGTTTTAACTGCTGTTGAAAGTTTGTTTTGCCTGTTTGGCATAGCTACCCTTCCTCACTTTTGGTGTCCATGTGCATGAAATGCCTTTTTCTACCCCTTTAAGTTTATGTGAGTCCTTAGGTGTCACCTGTCTCCTGAAGGCAGCAGATGATTGGTGAGTTCTTATCTGTTCTGTGGTTCTGTATCTTCTAAGTGGAACAGTTAGGCCATTTACATTCAATGTTAGTATTGAAATGTGAAGTCCTGTTGCATTTGTCATGCTCTTTGTTGCCTGCGTACTTTGAGTTTTTGTTTGTTTGTTTCTGCTTTTTAACTTATATTTTTGTTTTAAAGGTCCTGTACAAATTATGCTTTAAAGAGGTTCTGTTTTGATGTATTTCCAGGATTCATCTTAAGATTCAGAGCTCCTTTGGTGGTGGCTAAGTAATGGTAAATTCTCTCAGCATTTGTTTGTCTGAAAAAGACAGTATCTTTCCTTCATATATGATGCTTAGTTTTGCTAGATACAAAATTCTTGGCTATTTGAGGAGGCTGAAGATAGGGCCCAAATCGCTTCTAGCTTGCAGTGTTTCTGCTCAGAAATCTGCTCTTAATCTGATAGGCTTTCCTTTATAGGCTACCTGGTGCTTTTGCCTCACAGCTCTTAAGATTCTTTCCTTCATCGTAACTTTGGATAACCTGATGACAGTGTGCCTAGGTGAAGATCTTTTTGTGATGAAATTCCTGGGTGTTCTTTGTGCTTCTTATATTTGGATATGCAGGTCTCTAACAGGGCCAGGGAAGTTTTCCTCAATTATTCCCCCAAGTATGTCTTCCAAGCTTTTAGAATTCTCTTCTTCCTCAGGAATACTAATTATTCTTAGGTTTGGTCGTTTAACATAATCCCAGACTTCTTGGAGGCTTTGTTCATATTTTCTTATTCTTTTTTGTCTTTGTTGGATTGAGTTACTTTGAAGACCTTGTCTTCAAGCTCTGAATTTCTTTATTCTACTTGTTCAGTTCTATTGGTAAGACTGTCCGGAGCATTTTGCATTTCTAAAAGTGCATCCAAAGTTTCCTGAATGTTTTATGGTTTTTCCTTTAAGGTATCTATTTCCTTGAATAGATAGCTTTCTCCCTTGACTTCTTGTATCATTTTTTGGATTTCCTTCCATTGGGCTTCGCTTTTCTCTGGTCCCTCTTTGATTAATAACTAACCTCTTGAATTGTTTTTCAGGTAAATCAAGGATTTCTTCTTGGTTTGGATCCATTGCTGTTGAACTAGTGTGAATTTTTGGGGTGTTGAATAGCCTTGTTCTGTCATATTACCAAGGTTGGTTTTCTGGTTCCTTCTCATTTGGGTAAGCTCTGTCAGAAGGAAAATCTGGGGCTGAAGGCTATTGTTCAGATTCTTTTGTTCCACATGGTGTTCCCTTGATATAGTACTTTCCCCCCTTTCCCTATGGATGTGGCTTCCTGTGAACCGAATTGCAGCGATTATTGTCTGTCTTCTGGGTGTAGCCATCTGGTGAGTCTGCCCAGTTCCAGGCTGGTACTGGGGGTTGTGTGCACAGAGTCCTGTGATGGGAAAAATCTATGGGTCTCTTGGCTGTGGATACAAGTGCCTGTTCTGGTGGAGGTGG
The DNA here is from genome assembly GCA_036589455.1 of Ateles fusciceps. Taxonomy (NCBI): domain Eukaryota; kingdom Metazoa; phylum Chordata; class Mammalia; order Primates; family Atelidae; genus Ateles; species Ateles fusciceps. The sequence continues at coordinate 7,547,597 of JAZHEH010002229.1, forward strand.
AGGGAGTGTCCAGTGACTCCATGACAGTTCTTAGCTGTGGTAGTTCAATGTGCTACTTTTGTGCTGGCTGGCCTCCTGCCAGGACGTGGCACTTTTCAGAGAGCATAAGCTATGGTAGTATGGGGAGGAACTGGCAGTGGGCAGGGCCCTAGAGCTCCCAAGATTGTATGCCCTTTGTCTTCTACTACCAGGGTGGATAGGGAAGGACCATCAGGTAGGGGCAGGGCTAGGCATGTCTGAGCTCAGACTCTCCTTGAGTGGGTCCTGCTGCGGCTGCTCTGGGGGAAGGGGGTGAGATTCCCAGGTCACTGGAGTTGTGTACCTAGAGGACTATGGCTGCCACTGCTGAGTCATGCAGGTTGTCAGGGAAGTAGGGGAAAGCCAGTAGTCACAGGCCTCACCTGCTCCCTTGCAAACCAAAGGGCTGGTCTCGCTCCCACCATGCCCCGCCCCACAACAGCCCTGAGTCTGTTTCCAGGCAGAGGGCATGATGGGTTTTGAATACGTACCCCAGGCTACTCACCTCTCAGCTGGAAAACAAAGGGCCTGGTTCTTCCCCTGCCTGTGGAGTCTGTATAGGTAGGTTTGCACCCTCCCCTGAGTTCTGGCCAGGAGACTTCTCAGCCCATTCAAATTGTTACAAAGTTCAGCTAGAGACTTCCTTCTGCCTGTGGAGTTTTACCCCGTGCTCCTCTCCCATTGGATCCCTGTGGTGCCAGGCAGGAAAGGTGGTCTGCTAGGGGACCCAGCGAGCTCCCAGGGCCTTTCTGCTGCTTCCTCTACCCTTTTATGTTGCTCAGCAATCCAGATTGACTCAGCTTCAGGTAAAGTCAGAAAATTCTCCTGTAAACAGACCTTCAGCTTCTCCAGTGAGGGTGTGTGTTTGGGAGAGGAGGGTCTCCCTTTCCCACTTCTGTGGTTGGGGTACTTACAGTTTTGGGGGGTCTCCTGGGTCCTGCAGGAGCAGTCCGTTTCCTTCAGAGGGTCTGTGGATCCTCTCAGGATTGCTGGTTTGTTCTTGCCGTCAATCTGGGGCTAAAATTCACAATGCGGGGCCCCCACATACTGCTCTGTCTGGAGCTGCAATCTAGTCCTGCGTCACAACCACTATGATGATCCTCTAATTTACTACTTTGTATTAGTCCATACTCATGCTGCTAATAAAGACATGCCTAAGACTGGGTAATTTATAAAGGAAAGAGGTTTAGTGGACTCACAGTTCCACAGGGCTGCGGAGGCCTCAGGAAACTTAAAGTCATAGCAGAACGGGACACAAACATGTCCTTCCTCCCATGATGGCAGCAAGGAGAAGTGCTGCGCAAGGAGAGAAAAGGCCTTTAAAAAAACATCAGATCTTGTGAAAACTCACTCACTATCATGACAACAGCAGCATGGGGGTAGTCACCCCCATGATTCAATTACCTCCCACCGGCTCACTCCCATGGCATGTGGGGGATAATGGGTACTACAATTTAAAATGAGATCTGGGTGGGGAAACAGCCAAACCATATCATACTCATATAAAGGATTCATTTTTGTTAGCATGCTTATACATAATTTAAAAATTCAGATGCTTTACAGAAAAATCATTAAATATGTAAATAATTATTAATAAATTTGGTACAGAAGGAAATGCTGAGATTTTTGGTCACATAATTTTCTAATACTTTAGCATAAAACTATTTTAGTTGCACATGTTTTTTATGGTAAATAACAGAACTTAAAATTATATTTCAATGCAAATGGCAGTTGCTTTGGAAAACAGTTTGGCAGTTTTATAAAATTAAACATGCATTTAGAATACAACATAGTGGCCTGCTCCTAGTTATTTACCCAACAGTTATTTATCCCTGTTTCTACCCAGAGTCTTGTACTCATATGTTTGGAGCAGTTTTGCTTACAATAGCCTAAACCTGAAAATGACCAAAAGTTCCATCAACTGATAAAGGGATACTATGTGGTAACCAAAAGAATGAACTATTAATCTGTGCAACAACGTGGATGCAACTCAGAATCCCTAAGCAAAGTGACAGACGCAAGGCACTAAAGACTGTATACCAAATGATTCCATTTATACGAAATGGTAGAAAGGCAAAGCTAGAGTGACTAAAAGCAGATGAGTGGTTGGCAAGGGCTGGAGGAAGTAGGTGGGAATTTACTGCAGAGACATGCAAATGTTTTTATTCCATAAAATAGATGGAAATGTCCTATTTTGTGATTGTGGTGATGATTAGATGATTGTAGAAAAGCATTAAAAACTCATCAAGTTGTATACTTATAAGTGGTAAATTTCATTGCATGTAAATTATACCTCAATAAAGCTGATTTTTTTAAAGTTCCCCAAAATACCAACCAAAAACAAAGTGAAGATGTGTTTGACTAAATTGAAATTAAAGACTTCTGAATATCAACGAACGCCATAATATGTAAAGCAAACAAATAAAACGGAGCAACATAAAAACTCTACTCCTACCACCAACAAAATTATAAACCTCACATTGGGAGAAGATATTTTTTACCTGTAAATATAAGTGGATAAAATTTTACTCTCCAAATTATAAAGGTCTCCTACCAATCAATAGGAAAGAAAGACTATCCTAGTAGGAAAACGTTCAATATGTTTGAAGAAATACTTCATGGAAAAGAGAACTCAGATGGCTTTCAAATATTTTTAAAGATGTTCAAAATTATTCGTTATAAGGAATGCACAAATTAAAGCCACATTCAAATTCTCATACATGAAATTGGCAAAAGCTCTCAAGTTTGACAATGTAAAATGGTGGCAAAGATGTGAATCAATAAATTTTCATACATTTCTGTTAGAAGTATAAATTGATATTACCTCTTTAAAAAGCAATGTGATTATACCTACTAATGTTTAAGATGGTCATAACTGGGACCCAGCAAATTCATTCCAAGAAATATACCCGGCCTGGACCCACTCTTGCACTTGGGCTCATGAAAACATGCACATACATATTTATGTCAGTGTTATTTTTGTAACGGCAAAAATAAGCAAAAGGTCACTATACATCTATCAGAAGAGCGAAAATACCAAACTCAGACAACAACCAATGCTGCTGGGAATGTGGAGCAACAGCAATTCTCATTCATTCTTGATGGGAATGAAAGACAGTTTGGCAGTTTTTTACATCGTTTTTACAAAGTAAACAACCATACTTTTACAGTAGAGTCCAGCAATCACAGTCCGTGGTATTTACCCAAATGAGTAAAATCTTATGTCCCCACAAAAACCCACACGCAGATGTTTATAGCAGCTTTGTTTATAATTGCCAAAATGTGAAAGCAACCAAGATGTCCATCAGTAGGTGAACAGATAAATAAACTGGTGCATTCAGACAATGGGATATTGTTCAGTGATAAAAAGAAACGAGCTATCAATTAATAAAAAGACATGGAGGAACCTTAAATGCACGTTACTAAATAAAAGAAACCAATCTGAAAAAGGCTACACAATATGATATTCTGGCATAGACAAATCTATGGAGATAGTAAAGAGATCAGACGTTGCCAGGGATAGGGGGCAGGGAGGGATGAAGAGGTAAGCCCAGGGTCTTTTTAGTGCAGTGAAACTATTTTGTAAGATACTGTAGCGGTGGTTACATGTCATTATAAATTTCTCAAGATCCATCACATATCTAACACAAAGGGTTAACCCCAGTGTAAACTATACACTTTGGGTGATGATGATACCTGAATGTAGGTTCATCAGTTGTAACGACGGTATCACTTTGATGAAGGATATTGATAGTGGGGGAGGCTGTGCATGGGTAGGGGCAGAGGTGTGTAGGAACTCCCTGTACCTTCCTACTTTTGCTGTGAACCTAAAACTGCTGTAAAAAAAAAAAAAAAAATTCTATTTGAAGCACAAACCAGCCTACCAACCAACAGAAGATCCCTAAATGTTCAGCAGTAGAGAAATTGATGAAGCGTAGTGTATTCAAGCAATGTTATACTGTCTATACAGTGAAACTATAAGCACCCATATCCACAAGAATCAGTTCCAGGAATGTAATATTCTGCAAAACTGAAATTGCAGTTGGATATAGGCAAATTGCAGTTGAACAGTGATACCATTTATATCATGTTGCAAATTAAAATTTGCAAAATAGGTACAAAATGTTAGACTATATATACGTGTTTACAGGAAAATTCTAAGAAAGTACACATTAATGATAAACACTAAATTCAGTAGTGGCTCCTACTTCAAGAGAACAGGCAGAATGAAATCAGGCCTGGATACCTGCTTAGCTTTGATTGTGTATGTGTTAGAATATCGGTATTTATCTTAGAATTTTTATATATTTTGTATTTATGAAGTACTCTATTAGAAAATAGCCATGGAAGATGATGCTTGGTTTGCAGCCAGAATATTTTAAAAAGAAGCAGCCAACACTGAAGAAAATAATCTGGGGGAGTTTTTGATGCTGTGAGTAATCATTTTTTTGTCTTGTGAGAATTACATTTTCAAGGTTATGCATCAAAATTCTGCAGAAGAAATTGCTTTTTTAGATTTTATTGTAACCCAAGGTTTGTGTTGGGGGGAAGATAGTCAAGTTGGTGAATAGGAATGCTGGAGAGGAGAAGAGCTGAGAATATTTGTATGAGATAACTATACTGCAGCTCTGGGTATGACTGGTCTGCAGTTTGCATTTGTTGTCTGGCCACTACTTACTAGAGTCTTTTAGTTATAAGCCTCCATTTGCATAAAACTTACGCTCAAAGTCAGAGTCCCAGAGTTCTGAAAAAAAAAAAGGACAGTCTTTTTTTTCCTCTCATCTCTCACACACCACTCAACACAGTAATTCTGATACCAGATGTGTGGGGGTTTATCTCCACACACCAAGCAGTTCTCCAGCAATACTAGCTGAATGTTCTGTAATTTAACTCAGTTTTGACATTATCTACCTGGATATAACATCAGATTCCACAAATTGACCCCTTAGCCACACAAGACTGCCCTCTACTTCAATTTAATTTTTCTTTCATTGGGTTGGGGGTTGGAGTGTTGCTCTGTTGCCCAGGCTGGAGTACAGAGATGCAGTCTCAGTTCAGCTTAATGCAAGCTCCACTTCCTGAGTTCAAGATTCTCATGTCTCAGCCTCCCAAGTGGCTGGGACTACAGGCAAGTGCCACCATGCTGGGCTAATTTTTTTGTTTTTAATAGAGATGGGGTTTCACTGTGTTGACCAGGCTGGTCTCGAACTCCTGGCCTCAAGTGATCCGCTTGCCTCAGCCTCCCAAAGTGCTGAAATTATAGGCATGAGTCACCGTACTCCACCTGCCCCTACCTCACGTTCCAGTTGCAAGTAGTAGATTGTCATCTTTACTTCTGTCTGACTGATTTAAATCAGGGATTCCCATGATCCTTCCCTCATGATAGAGCAGCTCACATAACTCAGGAAAACACTTGACTAATGTTTACCTATTTATTATAAAGAAGAGTACAAAGCATACAGATGAACACAAAGATGGAAGAGATGCCTAGGGCAGGGAACGTGGGAAGAGGCACGGAACTCCCGTGTCTTGTCCAGCACATTACCCTCCAGACACCTAGTTTTAGTTTAGCAACCTCGTTTTGATTCCAACTTCTATCTTTTTGGGTTTTTAAGGAGGCTGCATTTTGTAGGCACGGTTGATTACATCATTGGCCATTGGTAATCAATTCAACCTTCAGTCCCTCTATCCTCCATAGAGGTCAAGGGTGGAGTGTGTTGGGGGAAGGTTGAAAGTTCTGACCCCCCAATTGTGTTGTTCGTTTCCTTGGCAACCAGCCAACATCCTGAAGTATCCAAGAGCCTACCAAGAGTCACTTCATTTGAACAAAAGATGATATTGTTACCTAGGAAACTGTAAGGGATTTTAGGAGCTCTATGTCAGGAACTAGGGTCAAAGACCAAATATCAGAACAGATATTCTCTGTATTCTCCTTGAAATTCTATCTATAAGGATATTAGAAGCTGTCTCAGGAACTGGGGAAGTGAGCAAATATACAGTTCTTATCATATCACAATATCACAAGAGTTAATCCAGTCTCCCATGTTCATGGAGACATTGACGCTGTGCTCGGCATTCCTTTCTAATTTTCCTAGACATGGCCACTCAATATTTTAAAAAGGCATTGTTCTAGGTAGCTACTACCAATCAGTAGTACTGAAATAAAATTGATTTGCTATCCTGATCTATTCAGGATATGATAAATTATGCTTTGATATGAAAAAAAAAATGCCCAAATCTCAATGGCTTTCAAAATAGTGGCTTTAATTCATGTACATACTATACATCTCATGCTAGTTACGGGGCTCTGATCTAGGTGGTCGTTCCGGAACCCCAATTGACTAATGCTTCCTACCTAGAATAGCTTCAGTTACCATGGCAGGGGAAGAAAGGCATCTAACAACTAACTTTGTGTGTTTTGTGTGTGTGTGTGTGTGTGCGTGTGCGTGCGCGCGCATGCGCTTTGGTCCCAAGGAAACACACTCTGCTTTTGCTCATGGCTAATTGGTAAAAGCTAATAGTCAGATTTAATTACAAGACAGCTGGGAAATTTGAGGGATCACATGTCTATTCAGTAACTAGTACGTGTTTCCGTTTTAGTAAGTAGTAGCAGTATCTGTTGGGCTGAACCTATAGATTAAGCTTACTACTATTTAGAGGGGCTTGATCAAAAAGAAGTGTACTGGATAAAGGGAAGGATACCATGTAACAGTGTCGTATGTGTATATAATAGAATGTAGGAAATTTAGAATAATGAAGGTTTTTGAAAATCCCTTGGCTCAATCACTTAGTTTGACAGATGAACAAAGAGAATCCTAGTGACTTACTCAAAGTCAAACATATATTTAGTAGCAGTGTTGGGCCTAGATTAAAAAGAAAAGGAAACTATCACTATATATAGACAGTATGATAATATACAATATAATTGTCTAAGGGAATCTGCAGATTAGTTGTGAGAATTAATAACATCATTCAGCAAAGTTGCTGGGTGCAAGACTTAATGTACAATACCAGTATTGCAACCTATATTCCAGCAATAACTAATGGCAGAATTTAGTAGAAAAAAGTTATTCACAATAACACAGACATTATAAGACTTATGGAACCAAATGTGACAAAGGATACATGAGATCTCTGATGAAAATGCCAGCGTTACTGGCTGACATGAGGGAAGACTGGAATACAAGAGTGCCCAACTGGTCCTCTATATCCCGAATTCCTTGTATCTCTGAGTTCCGCATTCATGGATTCAACCAATCTAGGGTGGAAAATATTTGGAAACAAACAAAAAGCAGTACAACAATAAAAAATAACAATACAACAGTAGAAATAACACATGTAAAAACAATACAGCATAACAAGTATATGCATTTGTGTTGTATTAGGCATTATAAATAATCTAGACATGATTGAAAGTATATAGGAAGATGTGCATAGGTTATATGCAAATATTAATACTATGCCCTTTTATGTAAGGGAGTTGAGCATCCTCAGATTTTGGTGTCCGAGTTGGGTTCTAGGCACAATCCCCTGTTCATACTGAGAGAAACCTTTAGTCTTTGGACAAACACACATATAATGGAAATTGTAACAATACTGGTTATTCACAAACATATGCGAAGACATTGGAAATTTGTATAGATTGATAATCCCATCACTGAATATATATTTTCAGAGTTAGGCTAATATCTTGAAGAGGGAAACAGTATTTTAGGATGTGTTATTCTGAAAATAATGTTTGAGAACTGTGTAGTCCTTTATATATAGTTTATATTTGTTAACATCACATCTATTTAAAAAGTACCAGAGGATATTAAAATGATAAGAAGAACGGAAAACAGATTCTCTACATTGTCACATAAAAAAAGCAAATTACAGTTTTGAGTTTGCTTTGTTTGGCAAAAAGAATCACTCTAATAGCATTAGAAACACCAAACTGGTTTTTTTGCCCACTGTGGCACTTACAAGGTTTGTGTCCATGGGTCATTTTTAGCCTAATACCTCAGTTTCTCATTATCTTCAACTGGAGAATATGTGAGGTAATAATACTTATCTTTTGGTGTTGTTATAATGATTATATGAGATAAAGGATTGAACAGTTCCCTGTGTGTAAGTGCACAGTAAATGTCACCAGTTGTTTTTAATGTTTACTGTTATTTCTGTTATTGCTAATTAGAATGCCAATCAGTTGTTTGCCTTTACTACAGAAAATTAGATATGAATAGATTCTAATAATTTTCTATGAAAAGGAAAAAACCCATTGCCATAAAATTCATACAGTTTTAGTTTGTGTTTATTTTATTGTATTTTATTTTTTGAGACGGAGTCTTGCTCTATCGCCAGGCTGGAGTGCAGTGGCGCAATCTCGGCTCACTGCAACCTCCGCCTCCTGGCTTCCATGCCTGGCTATTTTTTGTATTTTTAGTAGAGACGGGGTTTCACATGTTGGCCAGGATGGTCTCAATCTCTTGACCTCGTGATCCACCCGCCTTGGCCTCCCAAAGTGCTGGGATTACAGGCGTGAGCCACCGCGCCGGCCTTAGTTTGTGTTTAAAATATATTTGTTATATTCACGCAGTATGTGACTATGTGCTAAGCAATGTCAATGCTATGGGGGACAGCAGTGATGGAGACAGAGGTTCATCATCTCATGGATATTTCATTCTAGTGGATGAAGACAGGAGATAAACAATTTAGCTACTAATTAGTGATACATGTCATGGAGATAATTAAAATAAGTAAGGTGGTGGTAAATGACAGACGGGTCTGTTACATTGGATTGGTTTGTTGTAGAAGGCCTCTCTGATTGCTGAATAGCCAGAAGGAACCAGCCATTGGATGTTTAGAGAGAGGAACATTGAACTTATGTAGAAAACAGTGCAAAGACCCTAAGGTGAGAATGAGTGTGGACTGTTCAAAGACAGAAAGAAGCCAGTGTGGTTGAAGTCCAGCAGGTGAAGGCGGTAAGTGATATGACATATGACATTGAAGAGATAGTTGGGGGCTGATTATCCGGGGCTTTGAAAGCTGATTATCGGGGGCTTTTATTTTAAATTCAGTGGAAAAGAAGAACTTTGGATTTTATTTTAAATTCAGTGGAAAGCTATTGGATGTCGTGTATTAAAGGAATTAAATGATGTTTCTAAATAATTTTACTCTATGAAGAGGGGGATTGAAGAAGGTAAGAGACGCGAGTAACTTAATAGGGATGGTGGCAAAGAATACTTTCATTCAGAAGTTTTGTCTGATTGGATTTGAGAGATAAGAGATTAAAGATTATTAGATTTGCGGATGTTGTTGAGGTGAGGAAGGCAGAAGGCACAGAGAAAGGCAGACTTAAGAGTTCTGTTTTGATTGTGTTAGGTTGGAGTGAAGATGTCAAGTAAGCAGCTTGATGTTAGCCTGGAGTCTAAGGATAGGTCAGGGCTGGTGACTTAGCTGTGAGAGTCATTGGGTTATATTATGATATTTAAAACCACAGGTTGGCATGAGAATCACCTGCAGGAATATGTAGTTACAGAAGGCAAAAGGGCCCCGGTCAAGCACTTCCAGCATTTAGAGACAGATCACAGGAGAATGACTCAGCAACACACACTTTTTTGAATCTTCTAAAAAGATAAAAATCTTTCTTGGAATTCTTATTGTCTAAATAAACTGAAACAATGGACTATTCATTTAATAGTACATTAGCACATATTCGTTTAATGTACAAAGCCATTGGGCACTAAAGTGTAAATTCTATGTGCAGTTGTATTTTAATGGTAACTATATTTCGTTGCTGCAAAAGTTGAAATGCATATGATGAACACAAAAAGTAAAATCACAGTTTTGCAAATGACTTAACAGATGAACGTACCTGGAGAAAATCAGGGATGTAAAAGGAACAAAACAGTTGTAAAAAAAAAAGCAAATGATAAAAGTGCAGTTATAATTATAGTCCTATTTCTTATGTGGAAGCAGAAGAAAAAATTAATAGAAAACTCCCATCACAGAAATAGAAATACATGCAAGGGTGAAGATTGATTTATGAAGAAAGGAGGGAAAGAAGAAAATAAAACCAAGCCATGAGCTGATCTGTGAATTTACATATTTATAAGGAAAGGTGATCTTTATGCTGTACTATAACAAACTGCAGGAACAGATAAGGTGTACACTCTTCAGTGTGTTTAACACGAGTAATGACTTCTATGAAAATTAAAATCGTCTGCCGTTTTTGTAATACCCTACCCACAGAAAAGAAAGGTAAAGGTGGGTATTGGACTTAAAGACTTCAGTACATCTTTAAAAGTCAGGAACAATAGCTATTTCAAACAGTTTAAAAACATTTTAGTGGAACTACATCAGTTGGGAGTACAACATGATGGTTTCATTCAAAATCAGTTCGAATCATACTTAGGCTTTGAAGTCTTCCCAGTTTCTAAAAGGTACTCTGGAACTCACATTGAGAGTTTCACTGTAAAAGAGTATTCCTAATGTATTGGGAACACTCACATATAAGTTCAGGGATGGACTTCTTTTAACAGGCCGTGCTTTGTCTTGACATAATTTTGAGACACAGGATCTTGCTCTTTTGCCCGGGCAGGAATGCAGTAGTGCAATTATAACTCACTGCAGCCTCAGTTTCCCAACCACAGGTGATTCTCCCACATCAGCCTCTCCAGTAGCTGGGACTACAATCAGATGCTACCATGCCTGGCTAATTTTTTGTCTTTTTTGGTAGAGATGGGATTTTGCCATGTTTCCCTGGCTGCTCTTGAATACCTGAGCTCAAACAAGCAGGCCACCTCACCTCCCAAAATTCTGGGATTATAGGCATGAGCTACAGTGCTCAGCCATAACTTAAAAAAACATTACAATGATGCTACTGAGGAATGGGAATCATTTGTTCCTTCAGAAGCAAGTTACACCATTCTCGTAACCAAGCACATTATTCTGTGTCATAATCACTCATTCATCACTCAGCCATGGGTTCACATTCTCATTCATCAGCTCTCCCATCACCTGGATGCAGACATTGTGCTTGGTGCTTGCAGAGGAAGATTAAGATGCAGTTCCCGAATTCAGGAGGGCAGAGTTTCATGCGTGGACTCTAGTAATCCAAGGATGGCCTGCAAGACTCAGTCCTTTGGTGTTATATCCAAAATTATTTATCCACATATAGATTTTTTAAATCAGATTATCAATGAGATATGTGGCCCGAAAGAAAAGACAAAGAATTATTGGTGTAGGCTTTACAAATGTAATGTGTGGCTGCAATACAGAGTTTTGATTGTTTTTAAATTATTCTAAATTCTTTAGTCCTCTCTACTTACGGGATCAAAATCCTTAACCTTGGCTTTATTAACTTCATTCTGTTTTCTGTGAGCTTCCATCAGCACCAGGAGACCAGCACCACTGTAGCAACGTAACAGAGTTAATTTTTTCATATAAAAGAATTTTTAATTTTTTCTACGTAAAAGAAAAAATATATTTTTTAAAGACTTATTACCTGGATGCAGTGACTCGTGCCTATAATTCTAGCACTTTGTGGGGGGCTGAAGTGGGAGGGTTGTTTGAGCCTGGGAGTTTGAGACCAACCTGGGCAAGATGGCAAGACCCCATTTCCACAAAAAATTAGAAAATTAGCTGAATATGATGGTGCATGCCCGTAGTTCCAGCTACCTGGGAGACTGAGGTGGAAAGATCTCTTGAGCCCAGGAATTTGAGGTGGCAGTGAGCTATGATCGTGCTACTGTGCTCCAGCCTGGATGACAAAGTGAGACTCCCCCTCCCTAAAAAATAAAGATTTATTGTTATCTTGCTTTTGTATCATATGCATGCCTCTGTTAAATTATGTGACACATACTAAATGTGCTCAGTATTATTTTTCCTGATCAAAATTGTGAACAGTGCAATTCATAGAGGTTTTTTTTTTTTTTTTTTTCCTATTTCATAGGTCTACATAGGTTTTGGCCTAAATGAGAAACTGAGAGTTAATCTTCGCTTAAATCCTTAAAATGCTATGGACTTTTCTTTATTCTTACGGTAGAATTAAGAGTTATGGTTGATGAGAGTGTTTTCATGCTATTGTGGCTCCCAAACCGTGACTTTCTGTTAGAGAGAAAGAGCTAGAGATGAAACTGACCCTAGTTGAATATGGAAGAATAAAATTATAAGGTTGAGTTATTCAGTGGGTTAGTAATAAAGAGAAGGAATGATACAAAATAAAATTATGAGGTGGGGTCTTTGAACATGAAACTGCTCTCAAAACTCTACAATAGAGAAAACTGTCAATACTGTAAGGATATTTTTGATGTGCTGGACTTAGGGGCCAGAAGAGGTTTCCTAAGACACGCAAATGCTTTTCCGACATCCATCAGTTCCAGGTTACAAAATAGTAGGCCCCGGATCTAAGGAAACTATCCCTGAGTGGTGAGTTACACTATGGCTAATAAAAAGTTTTATACTTTGACAAGTTCTGCTAAGTTTTTATTGTGGATTGTAAATGTTTAATATCCTCCTAGGGGCTTTTAGGAGAATATGTTTTCACAGCACATGTGGTGCTGTGAACCAAACTAATGGGCTTTAATTATGCCAAGGGCTGTGGATCCTGGAGATGTCGACAAATTCATAATGTGTTTTAAAGTGCTAGGATGGAAAGTACAAATCAAAGGTTTAACCTGGAGTAGTGTTTAGAAAATAATTTCCTTTGCTAAGATGCCACCTGTCATTCTAATTTCTCAAGTTGAAGAATGTGGTTGAGTCATTCATGTGTCTCATGTGACATCCTATCCTTACCATGGAACAGACGAAAGCCTGAAGTTGACTTTAGGAAACCCAGATTTGAGGCCAGCGTTTTCACTCAATTTTTGTTTGAATTTGTACAAGTCACCTGATATGAAAGACTTCATTTTCCATGGGTGTAACATAGGAGAGTGGTGTAACATGGGAAGACTGACTTAGTATTATTGAGAGAACCAAATAAGATGATACATGGAGCAACAGGAAACATGTGAGAGATCTCTTCCTTGTTGTTTTAGTTGTGGGATGTTTAAGTTGTAACTAGCAGGCCTGCCAGAAGTTCTCTGCTTAGTTGGGAATCTATTCAATTCCATTACGATTTTTCCCATTTGATCCACATTGCAGACTTCTAAGCTACTGCATTCCCTTATTCTATAACATGGCTATCCTGGGGTTATGCCGTACTTCCTTTTGCTTCCCAGTTGACATGTAGTCATTGTAATTTTGGTATTTGCCTGATTTCCTGGTTCTGAAAATGGAAGAGGATCAAACACTCCCCTCGTTACTAACGTATTGAGTGAAGCTCTGCTCCAGGGTTAAACATTTCAGTGATCATGTATACTTGCTGACTTTTCATGAGTTGCAGGTGATCTGCAAGACAAAATTAGATCTTCAGTGCTGAGTTAGCAAAGCACTTCTCTCCTCATCTTCCTGACAACACCCCTACAGTTTGCCATCAGATACAGATAGTGATGATGATGGTAGGGCATTAATTGGTACTTCAAAGGATACCTGTGACCTTTCCATATTTTTTTTAACAACTGGTAATCAATTTATTGAAATAGATGACTTAAAGATCTGCACTGGAGACTTACACCTCAACTCCTCACTCAGTGCTGGCGGAAGTAATCTGCTTAACAATCTCAGAAGAACTGTGCAAGTCAATGAGTCGCTTGTCGAGTCTCATCTGGAAATGATCCCGTGTCTTAGAACCTTCACCACAAATAGTTCTTGTAGTGATTCTCAAAGTCTTGGCGGGCATTCGAACTGGTCCTTTGACTTTGAGATTCTTTTCCTTTGCTCCTCTAATCAAGTCAGCACACATCTTCTCAGGGATTTTACCTTGCAGCTCGTTAGAGTGATTCAAATTCAGTGAATTGCCACTTCCGGCTCCAGGAGTGTTTTTCCGATATCCTTAAAAGCCATGGCTGCTGTGCGGCTTCCTGACTGACTTGTTCTTGTCGAGAGCCAACAGCGGTGAGTCAGGAGCAGAAGCCTGCAGATCCAGGATCTGCTACAACTACGACCACGTCTTCCTCAAAGAGCAATATCTTTCATAAAATAAATACTTAGGAGTTGTCTTCGGAATTCCAATCTTTACTCCCATAATACTGAGGACATCATAATGTCAATGAAATCTGTTCAGTTTTCTGCCAGTCAGACCAATGTGGAACAAAATATGTATTACTGTCTTATAATAACTGAAGTGAATTTAATGGAAACGCAGAGTTCCCTGGTATATTGTAAGGACTCACTAGATGGTTGTGGAATTGAATTGATAAGGCCTTTCGTTCTCCTAGCAGAAGGAAGTTGTTGTATTTATCGTAAGTAGTTGTAGAAATTATGAACACATGGCTTTAAGTATATGCTGACTTTGCAGTGCCCAAATGGCAGCTACTCTTTAAATACTAATAAATCAATTAATTAACAGACTTCTTTGAAAAATCACAATTTCATAATGAAAATTCTACTTAGAGACTGAAAAAAACCTATGCTAATTCTCTCCCTTAAGCTCATCTAAGATTGTCCTTGGTTGAGTACACACCATTCAAATCTGTAAAACTCAAGGTTTCAAGGAGGTATTAGAACATGTAGTTTATTGTGGTTTTGTGAGGGCTGTAAATATCGTTTGAATTATTTTGTAAGAAAGAAAAAAGTTATGATTAGCATGTTGTAGAAACTCCATTTACTACGGATGTTAGAAAGAGTATTACCATTCACCGTATAAAGTGTTTGTCCTCACAATTGCAGAGCTTCCAAGCACTGTAGTTGGTAAGAGTTCAAATAGTCAAGCATCCCCTTTTCTAAATACAGAGCTTCCTGGTGCAAGTGTAAGTTTTCTTCTTTAAGACATTTCTCCTAAAGAAGGTATTTTTAAGCAGAACCAGTTTCCTAGTAATGAAGTTAATAAAACAGGCCAGTCTGATGATGACTTTTGTGTCTTTTTAGGAACAAAAGACAAAAGCAATCTAATAATGACTTTAGATCCATAGTCTATCAAGAGTTAAAGTGCTTGTGATAAAACCAGTAGCCTCACCTAGGAAGGCCCAGGGATCTAAATAAAAATCTCAGGTCTAATTGTTGCTAATATTGTATCAGATTCTTTGACACTGTTCTTTTTGAACAACAAACTCTGGCCCATACCACTTGAATTAAGAAATAATTTAACTGAAATGTGAATGTGTAAATATATTATTGCAATATGTGTTTTCACTTAATTTATAAAATTTAGAGTGACATGATCATTCATTAAGGATATATCTTTAAAAATACCAAGCCTCAAACTTCCACTCAAAAACTTTTCTGTTATTTAATTGATTCATACATTTATTTTCTGTCAAACAAGCAAACACTGAATTAAAAATGGGAAACTTTTACATATTTCACTTCCCTTTACCACTAATTTAATAGCTTAACATTAGTTTTCAGTGTGATAGGAAACATACCAGCGTGACTTATAATTATGGTAAAAAATTCAAATAGGTATATACCCTTTTAACTTAAGAGTTCTTGGAATTTAGACCAAAGGTGCAATCATTATGATAAGAGATTTCTGAAAGAGTCATTACAAACCTTACTGTATTTACAATGTCCATTCCTACAACCAGTTCCTAGGTATGTTGTATTGGTAAACTGATGTCCCTAAGTTATACAGGAGATTCCTCTCACTACAGAGCAAGCTAAGCATATCCTTCAGAAGTTATCTGCATTTTATGTTGGTTGTTATAGGCTTAGGAAATAACAGGCACATTGTTAGGCTAAGAGAATTGAATCTAAATTTATCGAACAGACAGACATGGAAGCCAGAATACCTTCAGCTAAAATCTCAGCTCTATCATTTATGTGTTTGTTTGTTTTCCATTGTTTTTCTATTATAAATAATACTATACTGAATATTCATATGCAAAATAAATATCTCTGGACACTGCTCAATATTGCCTTAGAGTAAATTCCTAGAAATGAAATTCTAGGGTAAAATCATGTACTTTTTAGGGCTTTTGATATGTACAGCCATATTGCCCTTCAGAATAGTTTACAGTCTTATGAGCTGTGTTTCTGCATCTGTGCTGGGCATCAAAATAAGAAAAATCCTGCTAATCTGAAAGGCAAAAGATCTCTGTTTGAAAAAATTGTACTTCTTCGATAGTGGTGAGGCTGACCATTCCCGGTTCATATCCTTCGTTCATTCTTCAATTAGAATATTTGTCTTTTTTGGCATATAGCTGCCATTTATACACATGAACACACACCACATGGTATTGCATGTATATAACAATTTCCAGTTTTCCTGCTAACGTATTGCTTTGGTTATTAAAGTTCTAGAGGGCATATGTGTTAATAATTTATATAATTCATGTGAAAATAGCTCTGTTATTATCCTTTTTATTTTTGAGACAGTCTCACTCTGTTGCCCAGGCTAGAGTGCAATGGTACAATCTCGGCTCACTGCAACCTCCATCTCCCAGGTCCAAGCGATTCTCCTGCCTCAGCCTCCCATGTAGCTGGGATTACAGGCACCTGCCACCATGCCTGGATAATTTTTGCATTTTTAGTAGAGATGGGGTTTCACCACGTTGGCCAGGCTGGTCTCGAACTCTTGACCTTAGGTGATCCTCACCCCTCACCCTCCCAAAGTACTGGGATTATAGGCATGAGCCACCATACCCAGCTGGTTATCCTTTAAAATTTAATATTTTAAAAAGAATTATATTACCTGAAAACTTTGTGAATTCATGGTATTAAATATACATACGTACCTTTTTCTTACTTTTTCCTGCCAATCATGTAAATTGTGACAGTCTTTGAAATCACATTGAGTAGAGAGGTTTTCTCTAGTTTTTAACATCTGCCTCGGTAATAACTCAAATACATTAGGAGGGTGCTTTATATAATTATTGTATTGCTTAAAAATACAGACTCACAAGGTCAATTCCAAGAAATACCATTTATCCAACCAGATATTCCTAGTTATCAGATAATTCAGTAATTCCAAACGTCACAGGCATGTTTTTCTTTTTTGTGTAAATTTTCTGTTGGGGGTAAAAGATATGTGTCTCAGGGAAATCTTGACTTAGTAGAGAATGAATGGTGTGGAGAGCTACAGATCATCCTGTAATTCAATCTCAGCACTTAATGGACCCAGCTTTGCAATAGGGTGATTTTTGAGTGTGATATAATTCTTTTATAAGCAGTAGGTACAAGTTGACTAGATGGACGAGTCAGATTTAAAAAAAATGTCATCCCCCCCTGCCTTGACAGTGTTCATTTCCCTGGGAAGGCAATCTAGTGCTGAGGAAAGCCTGCTGGCTACAGGTCAGGAGCCCTAGACTTGCCTCTAAGCTCATCCCATTTTTGGCAAGTCCCTTGAGCTTCTTTTGTTTTCTGAGTTCTGAAGCGACAATAGTAATTCCATTTCCTCATCCATTATAACTGAACAACATATAAAATATGCAAAGTACACTGAAAAAACAGAAAGAGCGACACAATGTAAATTGTTCTTAAAGAGGAAAATTTCTGCCTAATTATTCTGAATCTCTGTATGTAAACTCAGTGCTCAGAAGATGCATATATGAGCTGTCACTTGGGCCATCTGTTTCAAAGGCTACTTACTGATATTATGCGTCCTCAAGCTATTATGCCATCTTCAGTTTCTGGGTGTGGGGAACCCATGAGATCAAGTTTTCAAAATAAAGGCAATTTATTTATATGTGTATGATTCTTATATCTAGATAGAAAGGAGGGTTATTTCATCAATGAAAGAGCCATGAATGTTATATGAACGTCATTTCAACAATAAAGCAAAAAGTACAGACTGTCAAAGAAAAACTCAGTTTTTTTATTTGGTTTGTTACTTAGCAAAACATAAAATTTAAGACCTGAAAATATCTAGAATACATAAAGTATTGCGGTCAATCAATACAAAAGCAACAACCAAATAGAAAAAATAAGAGATGCATTTCACAGAAGAAAAACACAGATACTCAATTGTAATATGAAAACACCATCAGCCTCATTATCAGTTGTAGAAATGAAAATTAAAAGCAGGCCAAACCTGGTGGCTTAGGCCTGTAATTCTAGCACTTTTGGAGGCCGAGGCAGGCGGATTGCCTGAGCTCAGGAGTTCAAGACCAGTCTGGGCGACACGTTGAAATCCTGTCTCTACTAAAATACAAATAAGTTATCTGAGCATAGCAGTGTGTGCCTGTAGTCCCAGCTACTCAGTCGGCTAAGGCAGGAGAATTGCTTGAACCTGGGAGGCGAAGGTTGCAGTGAGCCAAGATCGTGGCACTACATTCCAGCCTTGGCGACAGAGCGAGACTCCGTCTCAAAAAAAAAAAAAAAAAAAAAAAAAAATTAAAAGTACAATGAAGTATCATTTCACAGCTTGGAATGTGGAAAAGTAGGCACTTTCACTGACTTCTGATGGTATAAGCACTTTGGGAAACTGTAATTATTTGGTAAACTTGAAGATTAGCATATAATGTAATTTAGGATTTTCTCAGATACATATTCTAGTAAGACTTTTGCACGTGTATACAAGGAAACATAAGTAAGAATATATGTTGGAATATTGATAAGAGAAAGAATTGGAAATAGCAGACTGGGGAAGAAGTTGAGCATAATCATACAATAGAAAGACTCTGAGCAATAAAAATGAATGGACCACAGGAGACCATATCCACATTGATTAATCTCAAAAATATAATATTGTATCACTAAAAAAAGTACAGAAGAATATATACTTTATAACACATATTTTATGTTTCCAGATATATAAAGGGCAAGACTCAACAAAATTTTATTTTTGAGACAGAGTCTCACTCTGTCCCCCAGGCTGGAGTGCAGTGGCACAATCACTGCTTACTGCAGCCTTGACCTCCCAGGCTCAAGTGATCCTCCCACCTCCACCTCTCAAGTATCTGGAACTACAGGCATGCGCCACCATGCTGGTCTAATTTGTGTATTTTTTGTAGAGATAGGGTTTCACCATGTTGCCTGGGCTGGTCTTGAACTCCTGGGCTCAAGTGATCCGCCAGCCTCAGCCTCCCAAAGTGCTGGCATTACAGGCCAACACATTTCAATAACATATTGTATAGGTCCACATACATTTGTGGTAAAATTATTTTAAAAACCCAAAAAACAGGGGAATATTGTGGAGAGCACACAGAAAACTCCAAAATTACTCGTATTATTGTATTCTTCAACCTAGTTGTTGGGTTCATGGGTGTTAATTTTATTTAAAATATGCATTTATTTACATACATACTTTGGAATATATGACACTTTTCAATAAAACCATGAGGGCCTAGAAGATGTTGATTTGGGCTCAGTCTGCAGACTGACCACAGCCTACAGAAATGTTAGCAATAAATGGAAAATTATGTCTTAACTATAATTTTACTAATGCTGCATTAATAAGCAGAGGAGCTTGTATACAGATAAGGAAATGATTGACTCACAAACTGAAAAGAGAAAATATTTACTAGGACTAGATTATTAAATAATCATATAGGTAGCTGATATGATTAAATGCCATTTAATAATTTTCTGACTGTTTACCATGCTAAAAATTCACCCAGTGAAGTCTTGTATTCAGTCACAAATTGTAAATTTTACTGTGTCTAGCCTACAGGTAATTCATGTGCCTATCAAACATCAAATTACGTGATTTCATGTGTTTTTATCCTTGGATTGGTCAATGACTTAGCAATCAATGACAGTAATCTGGCACTATTTTAAAATACTTGTGTATGCTAAGTCTATAAAGTATTCCATCATTTAATCTTTTTATGATAGCGAGTTTCACTTATGCACATCCCAAAATTTTGAGGACATTTAAATTGATTTCTTTGGATATTGAGAATGGAAAATAAGCAGTCAACATTGTTCTCTTGGTTGCACTTTATATTATTGACATTTAAATAATTATTTGACCTTTTCTTATGTGTGATAAACATCTTTCTCTTAATGCTTTGACTTTTTCATGTGGGTTTTAGTTTTCATGATTTAAATTGTCTTTGTGGCATTAAAAACCATAGAAGTAGATTTGTTAGGGATGTAACCAAAAAGAGCTAGAAGGAAAAGTAGAAATAATTTTTCCTCTTCTTCTGGTTTCATCTTGAAGAATCTGGGGCATGGAAGGTTAGATAACCCAACAAAAATTAGTCCTTTTAATAGTAGAGTCAAGCCTTAATTCGGCCTTCTGAGTTTTAGTTCCTCATTTCTACTGTATCCCCTCTTCTTAATATGATGATTCATTATAATACAAATGTACAATTTAATTAGTAGAAAGATGTTTTTAACTCTTATGGATACATATTTATACAATAATACTTTCAGTAACTTGTTCCTAAGAAAATTGTAATACCTCGATGAGTCATAGTTTATTTTCTCTATTATATGTTCTCTGTTATAAGATCCCATTTGTCTGCTGTACTTCAGCTAATATTTTCTTTTCTACCTAAAAGCTCTAGGATAAAAATGTCATTACCACTTTTTACATGCACACGGTGTATCAGAGACTCTGCTAAGGCATTACACGTACACTATTTTCATTTACTTTTATTACCTCATGAGGAATAATCTAAACCTCAGAGAGTTTAGGTGATTTACTCCACATGACGTAGCTGCTGAGTAGCAGAACCAGGATTCTAATCCAGTTCTTTCTAACTACAGCATGTCAAATTGTCCCTAGCATGATCTAAGAACTTTGCTTAGTAGTAAATTCACAGAATATTCTTAAGCTGAAAAGGAAGAAGGAATGCTAGTCTAGAGTTTTATAGTGTAATGATGAGATCGTCACATTATTGTAAATTATTGTACAAAGTAGAAGTTTTACAATATTTCTATAATTGCCTTCGTAAATAGGTTCAGTATGATTTTAGCTTCTATGTGTATTCATTGGCTTATTTGCTTTTTGAAATTTGTCATTTATTTATCAAGCTAACTTGAGTGTTGTTTTTGTTTTTTGTATTCGTTAGCATTCTGGGAGACTTCAGGGCTCCTGAAATATTCAGTGCTTTAACCCTTAGAGTATGTTCTGTTCCTTATGATATTTATGAAGATCCTGAAAACTGTGGGCTCCCAGGCCTAAACCCAGTTTATTGTCACTTTACATATCTGCAAGTTAATTTGGGCTATTAACATGCCTTTCAAGTATGAGCCTTCAGTTTGCTGTACTTAATATTTTTTAAAGTATACAATAACAATATCGTGCAATAAAGTTTGCATAATATTGTCAGAGGCGTTCGAACCGGAGTGACTCCATTTTGAGTGAAGGCTAGGAAAATGAGGCCAGGACTTGCTAGGCTGCATTCTCAGAAATGTTGTAAGTAGAATTTTCGATGCCGCAAAAGAAGTAGCACTCGAATATAAATTTCCTCAGAAAGGCACTTTACTTCTATAGAAGGGTGCGGCTCACAGATGGAACAATGGCGAGTGCACACCTGGACAAGGAGGGGAAGGGGTACTTATGCCTGATGGAGGCTGCCCCTACTGCTGTGTTGTTCTCCTATTGGCTAGGGTTAGACCGCATGGTCTAGTCTAATTGCAATTGGCTATTTTAAAGGGAGCAGGGGTACGAACGGGAGTGGCAGGGTGGGTAGTTTGGCAGGAAGGATGGTTACAGGCGGGCCAGCAGGGGTCAGAGCAGGTGACTGGGATGAGTCAGGATGGGGCAGGGGACTAGGGAAATGGATGTGAACTACTGATTAGAACTGGTGGAAGAGGTTGTTTACTGAAACTACAAGGAAGTTAAACTTTAAAATAAAGAATTAAAGAATAAGAGAGCTGAACATATTGATTCTTTGAAGAGAGACTTGGGGTTTCTTTTCACATTCTTATAACAAAAAGTTAAAAAGTCTGTGAAAAATAGCTATAATGGTTGACTATCCAAATCTTATTTCCCGAAATAGTAAATGAGCTCTTTGAAAGCAGGACTAGACTAAATCCTCCTCCTACCCACAAAATTGGACATAAAGAAGAAATTAAAAAATACAGATGGCTAATAAACATGAAAAAATGACCAAACTCAAAAACAAAAGAAATACAATTTAAGACAATGGTTGGGTGATCACGTTGGCAAAAATTTTAAATATTTATCTAACAGAAAGTTAGGCATTCCTAGCCTCTGGATATTTACTATGGTTAAGGGAACAAATTAATAATGTTTACTAAACAGACCCAGACTTGGGAGTGTTGAGATATCCCGATATCTGCAGAACAAAGGCATTCCTAATTTTGCTTTAAAGATATCGATTCTTGCAAACTATAGTAATTAAGAAAATTAATCCTTTATCACCAACCCTTGCAGCAGAACACATCTCGCCATCTATACAAGCATTTTACCTAGGGTGGATATGCTCCCCTCTTACTTTCAGGAACATCCTACTCTGTCTGTGGAGTAGCTGCCTTTCACCACTGTACGTTCTCAGTAAACTTGTTTTTGCTTTGCACTGTGGACTCACGTTGAATTCTTTCTTGCACGAGATCCAAGAACTCTCCCTTGAGGTCTGGACTGGGACAATATCATTACTCTGTTGCAATGTTTAGGATGATGGATGACTACTATCTATATTATTGTAGTGGTATCTACCACTTCAGTAGATACAAAGCAGTTCGGTGGGGGTGTGGGAAGATAATGTGAAAGGAAAATAAGAACTTGGGATCCCACTTCACTCTGCCAAAATGAAAAAATTAAACTAAAAGCTGAGTCATGCAAGAAGCTGCCTTTCCTTTTGTTCCTGAGCAGATAGCTACAGATAAAAGGTTAAATATCTCCACAGGTAGCTACTCTATGTTCACCTGTCTTATGTAAAGTGCTGATTACCCATGAACATGCGTAATTGATTATTATCCTACCTGATCCTTTTCTTTTGCATCTTGTGGATTACCACACCCTCCCTCTTTCTCCCCCCTCCAGCCCACTTTACCCTTTAAATACTGAAGCCCTTAAATTCAGCTTTGGAGAAAGGCACACACCACAGACTTTCTGTGATTCTGTGTCATTTTCTTCTGGGTGTGTCTTTAACTTTGGCAAAATAAACCTCTAAATTGATTGAGACTTATCTCAGATACTTTTTGGTTTACAGTAATGTAATGTCTCTTTATATATTATCTTTATCCAAAAATATTTAAGAAAGAAACAAAATTTCATTAATATTTACTACACAACTTAACTCTCTTTCCCTCGGTTGGTCTGAATGACATTTGGTTACACATTACCATAATTTGTTAGACGTCTAAGTTATGCAAGATATTTTGTTAATGGGAATTTCACAATTAGGGTTTCCTTGATTTGAGCATATCATGACAACATATCAATTTAGTTTATTTAGTAGGTATCTATCCTATATAAGCTTCCTGATGAATTGGAGTTACTAAGTGTCGAGTGCTTAAAAGAGTAACAGGCAGAGTAGGCACTAGCTGAGTGTCAGCATTATCATTATTGATTATATTATTATTAAATAATCTGGTTCTGTCTGAATTCACTCAAAAAACAGTTGGCTTTCAGAGTTTCTGCAGAGACACACAAGTTGAAAATTATGCTAGTTACGTAAGCACAAGTGGGAAAAAATAAACATAAAAGCTGATATTTCTTCATTTTCTAGCACAACTACTTTATGAGATCAAAAACATTCAAGTCTATCAGGAAGGTATATATGAATTTATTGTTAATTACAAATCTTATCTTATGGGGTCTATTGTGCCTTCAGCCATAAACTAATGAGAGTGTGAAGTCATTACAGTGAGACATTTAAAAACTAAACATTTAGAACACGAAGTTTGAGTCTGATATGATTTGCAGTGTCCCTGAAAAATATATAGTTTTTGAGTCTAGATCTCACTCTGTGGCCCAAGCCAGAGTGCGGTGGCAAGATCTTGGCTCACAGCAACCTCTGCCTCCTGGGCTCCAGCGAGCCTTCCACTTCAGCCTTCCTGAGTAACTGGGACTACAGGTGTATGCCACCACACCCAGCTATTTTTTTTTCTTTTTTCTTTTTTTTGTGAAGATGGGGTTTTGCCATGTTGCCCAGTCTAGTCTCGAACTCCTGGACTCAAGTAACCCACCTGCCTCTGCTTCCCAAAGTGTTGGGATTACAGGCATGAACCACCATGTCCAGACTGAAAAAACCTTTAGAACTGTCTTTTGTGTCTTCCTTAATAATGGAAGATAAAAAGCCATAGTCATTTGAGAAAACACTTATTCTTATCATAGAAGTGGCTGAAATAATACTGGGAAACCATATTATCACATGCTGTATTGCAGTTCTATGCCAGTAAATATTCTTAAAAAACATGTGGACAACATTGCTCAATATGTGAAAGAAGTATTAGGAAAATTACTCAGTACTGGGAGATTGACTATAGAATTGCATTGATTTTGTTTCAAGAATGAAAATCTTGAAGAGGTACTTTTTATGAAGGAAAAATTATAGAGATGATAGATTGTGAGTAGTGAACAAGTTCTTTGGTAAAAGCAAGGATTTGGGGGAGGTGGTCAGGACGGGTGTTCAGAAAGAGAAATAGGTAAATATAACCACTAATGGAGTTGGCTGCTTGACTGGAAATAAAATAACAATCCTCAGGTAAGTTCACAAAACTAACTTCTTCCATGGAATTCATTGTTTAACAGGCAAGCTGTTGCAGCAGAGATGTTAGAACCAGAATATAAAATCTGAATAGTATTTTATAATGAGATGTGCGATAACTTTACCATGGACTGTCTTCTTGTAATCTTGTGGCCAAGTACTTAAAATGATGAATTTTACAAAAAGTTAAGTGTTCCACATTTGCATTAATAATCTGGAGCTTTTTATAGCATACTCCCTTGGAGATATTTTCAAGGTGACGATGACATTTTTAACAGGGAAAGACTATCTGCTTTTCTGGTAACCTACCTTGGAGAGAGTATTTTGAAATAGATGTTTGGATATGTTTTCCCATTATAGAGATATGTCACTGAAAATGATGTAAACACATCATGTATAAAATCTGTGACATAGGGAGACTATAAACCTGAAAGCAGAATTACCTATTATTCAAATAAAGAGCTTGGGTGAGGTTTGAATTCATTTATTAGAAATATGAAAGTGAAATGTGTGGTTAATTTGTAAGGACTTGGTCACAATAGGGAAAATTGGAATTTACTACCTGAACTGCAACAAAGTCTTTTCAAAATTGGTGGATTAAAATGAAAAATAAGAATCATTTTCCATTTGTGTCTGCGCATTTTTGTAACGTTTCTTTTGAAGACCATTAAAACAAAACACTGAGATAGACTGAAGTTGAAACCAGTTCTTTATATTATTGAATCACAAAGTTTTAATATAAGATATTTAATCTAAGATATGAAGCATATTCAGTTGCATAGCATTCATAATTCAAGCAAAATATGTTTTGTTAAGATATACAATATTTATAGATAAAATTATTTTCTTTATTTTAATTTTTGAAACAAGATATGTAAGTATTGAAGTACAGATATGGTTAAAATAATTTATTAATGTGCTCCTTTTTGCAAATGTGTATTCAGATATTTGCTTATGGAGTATGTTGTAGGCTGAATTGTCCTCAAAGATACCCAGTTTCTAATTCAGGGAACCTATGAATGTGGCATTATGTGACTAAAGGGACTTGGTGATTAAGTTAAGGATTTGGGGGAGATTTTCCTGGATTATCTGGGTAAACTCTAAACGTAATCACAAGTGTCCTTATAAGAGGGAAACTGAGTGAGACTTGACTGCAGAAGAGGAGAAGGGGATGTGATGGCTGAAGTCGAGGTTGGAGTGATGCACTTTAACGATGGAGGAAGGTGCCACATGCCAAGATGTGGGAAGCCATTAGAAACTGAAAACAGCAAGGAAACAGATTCTTCCTGGACAGCTTCCAGAAAGAATCAACCTTGCTCATATTTTTACTTTAGCCTAATTACACTGATTTCAGACTTCTAATGTCTAGAACTGTTAGAGAAAAAATGTAGGTTGTTTTAAGCCACTCTCATGGTAACTTGTTACAGCGATGTTAGGAAAATAATACTAGGTGTGTAGAAAAGAAATTTGGAAACCATTATCTCTACTCTAGTTTCTAACTTAATGAAAATGCTTTTGCTAGAGGTTAGTGAAATTAACCTTAGGTGTTTTATAGCATCCTGTTTTTTTATTTATTGACTTATTTATTTACTCACCCATTCACTCTGTGGCTATCTGTCATTTTGCTGATTTCCATGAGTCTCCGGACCAGATCCTAGTATTCAACATTTTCATTTTTTTATTTTGAAAGATTACGTGGATAACTTGATGGCAGAATCAGATTTAGAAACGTGACTACTCAGCGAAAAAAGGGTTTGTGTTTCAACATGAACTTCAGTGGCAAAAATACTTTCACGCAACTCAATTAGGCAGGCTTGAAAATAAAACTTAGGAAGGAGCTCTCTTTTAAAACATGTTTATAGCTAAAGATTTAAAATAACATGGGTTAAAAAGTGGTACTAGCGTTTCAGATACTCAGGTTGCTAATCTGAATTTGTATATGCTATGACAAAGAAATGGTTCATTTTATTGAGCATGTATCAATTCAACAGGAGTTGTTTAAGGTGGTTAGTATTACAGGTAGATCATAAACTGAAGACAGTTGAGCAGTTAAATGCTTAAAGATCAGAATGTTCTTTTGAAGAGAGATGAAGGCTTTCTTGAAGTCCCTAATACATTATATTGCTTGCTCCTCACTTGTCTTCATGTCCTGGTACTCTGTCACAAAGATATTTAATTTGGTTTCTTCAGGAAATGAGATCGGTTTAATAAAAATGCACTTCAGCAGGCACCAGACATTTACTACATTCGTTCTTTAACCACTATGGCCATAAACATAAACTGTGGCACAATGAAATTAACATAAACTGGGATTAGCTTGGAGAAAAGAGAAGGATGGTTATTTTAATGATGGATTATACTATTAATATTAAATCTCTTTATGAGGATCAAAACTAACAGAAACCATTTGGCTCTATTATGGTATTTGCCATAAACATATTTAGAAGTATGTAATATTTCACCAAAGAATTTGACTCCTGTAAAGATCTATAGATCTTTCAGGTTAGTAACCTACATGTGAATGAACGAGATGAGTACATGTGTATTTTCTTTCTCCTCTTTTGTCCTTCGTGGAGTTTCTAACCATGCCTCAACTTCAAGCTTCTACCTATATGTGAATGAATTGGGTGTATTATTTCTACAATGCAGCATTCTGAAATAATGCAGATAAACTCTGTACAGATAGTTCTGACATTTTAATGTTTGACTCTGAAGATATTATCATTTTTTTCAAAACCAGCATAAATCACAATTTTTAGACCACCATCAAGTTTTTACGTTATTTTAACAATCTACTCTTGAAAAATCATATCTACATTATTTAAATGCATGTTAATATTTTTAAATAATTCAATTTACAAACATTTCTTAGGGCTTATTTACACTCTGAATGGGATGCATATGCAACAATGAAGAATATTTAACAAAATGCATAACGAGTAGCCCCTGTGGGAGATAGCAAAGTCCCAGTAGCTTATAAAGTCAGGTGGAAAGTATGTTGTAATAATGTGTATTACAAGGCAGTTTGAGTCATCAAGGAATGCTTCATGGATGAGACAGTATTTGAGGTTGGATTGAGGGATGGTAGAAATTGGACAAAGGACAAATGTGAGAAATGAAAATGTGTTTGTGAATAGTAGAGTAGTAATGTAGCTTAATAGTAACCATTATGTCCAAACTTTGTATCACAAATTGAAGATACCAGGTATGCAGTTTGGACTTAAATTTTTGAACAGTGGGGATATTTTTGTAAATCTCTGACAAGTCTAAAGTGATACTGAGGAAAGTCTAATGTGGTGGTAATAAGTAGAAAGGGACTAGAGATGAAGAGATAGTGGTTAGAGAGACGACATTTAGGAAAATAGAGAAGACAGTCAGGTGTGAAGATTAGGGAATGTTACCAAGTAAAATAAAAACTGATTTTAGAAATTACATTGAGAAACTGAATTTAAAATTCCCTTTTATGTCAGAGTTTAAACAGTTTCTGCTTGGTTTCCAATATCAGATGTGGGTATTACAAGCTTCTTCTTTAGGACATCCATGCTTTAATTTAAAAATATATGTGAGTGTATTAATGACACCTTACGTCATTTCTTGCCTTTCAAGATACTTTTATACTTCCATTTGCAGTAGTCAGTTTCTTAAATTGTCATTCTACATCTGTTATTGTTATATGGAAAACCCAATCTTTTATAGCAGTTTTGAAATAGATTCTTCCCCCTTCTACTAAATTTGGTGTCTTACATATCTCTGATAGATATCTTACTCATCAGTGCCAAAGGCTTTGACTTCCTCACCCTATTTGACCTACTTACTGTTGTGTGTTCTCCACAGATGTATTATCTTCCTGCTCAAATTTGCTCTTCTCCTCCTGTGTTCCTTACGTCAGCTGATGGCAGCACCATCTGTCAGTTTTAGGTTTAAAACTATGGATCAAATCTCCAGTTCCTCCTTTACCCTCGGTGTCCAGTTAATTTTCAAATCCCTTTTCTTCCTTTCCCTTGAATACTCTACATCACATTTCATTTTTACCCTGGTTTGGGTTCTTCTTAGCTCTGTTAATTTATTTTTTAAAGCTGTTCTATTTTACTTGCCTCTTTCCTGAGTCTATTATTATAAGAGACAGAGATCTGATCACCTTGCTCCTATTTTTTATGGCCCCGGTATTGTGTCTGTGTGGGACCTCCTGGATGACCAACAACCATGAACCAAGTCACTGTGCCAGAGAACTGCAGCCCCAACTGGTAGAGTGAGGGGGTTTAGTGTTGCTTACAGAAGGAGTGATAGGCATTTTCTACATTTAGACCATTTCCATGACTACTGGAAAGAACCCTGCCTCTCCACCCCCACAAAAGGCTAATGATTGTGCTTCAGAGTAAATAGAAGTGGACCGAGGAGTATTTATTTATTTCTTGAGCTGAAATCAGTGTTACCCATCTCATTTAAAATGCAAAACTTCCAATTCAAAGAGACAATACATATAGGCAAAAAGTAAACCACGTTTTGCATTGTTTGACTAGCTGGTCAAAGCAAAACCAAATAACTCTGCCTCAGAAGTGTCTTCACTTAGTAAGATCTGTTGAAAGGCACATCAACATCATTAGTTACATACTTCCACTCAGTTTTAGCCAAAGAGTTTAACCATCCTGATGGGGAAATGATACAAAAGTTTATACATAGTTGCAGTCTATTTAATGTCTTGATTATTTAAAGAAGACATAATTTATTTTCTTACTGATGCTATTATGAGTGTCCTTGTTTTTCTAATTCCATTTTTCAGATGTTTTTATTAGTATATAGAATAGTTGATTTTTATGTATCGGTCTATATCTTGGCAACCCTGCTACACTCATTTATTAGGACCAGTAGATTTTTGGTGGGTTACTTGGTATTTCCAATGTACGCAATCATGGCATTTGGAAATACAGTTTTGCTTCTTTTCTAATCTGGATGCCTTTCATTTCTCTCTTTCTCTCCTTGCCTTCCTTCCTTTGTTTCTTGATCTAATTGTACTTTCAATAGTAACAGTTCTTGTCTAAAAATCTATCTTCTGTGACTGGATGTAGCTATTTCACCTCTCTTATGGTTAATGTTTACGTGATATGTATTTTTTTTATGTTCTTTTACATTCAACCTATTTGTGGTTTTTAATTTATGATGTGTCTATTATAGGGAGCATACGGTTAGATCATATTTTTTTATCCCTGACAACCTCTCCATTTTGATAGAGTGTTTAAAACATAAAATATTTTGTGTGATATTGATATAATTGGATTTGCATTTGCCATGTTGGTTTTTCATATGCCTGCTGTATTTTTTGTCTCCTCCATTCCACCATTATTGCTTTCTTTTGTGCAACATAATATGCGATTTTGAAACCTCTGTTGATTTTTTTTTTTACTATGTAGTTTTCGAGTCATGCTCTTAATTCTTATGTACTAGGGGACTGCAATATGCATAATTTTAATTCATCTTAACATCATAACTTCCACTTCAGAATAATACTGTAATATAAATAATTCCAGTAATAGAAAACCTGCTCCAACATAGCTTCATTCCCTTTCCCTTTCTTTATACTCTTTGTGATATATATACCCATACATCATACAAACAAGTTCCTAACCCAATAATATACTATTATAACTATTTAACTATTTCTTTATACATTCTTATATCTTTTAAATATGTTAATAAATAAAACTTTTAGAGTCTTTTATGTTAATCCCCAGGTTTTCAATTTCTGATATTTTTCATTTCTTTCTTTAGATTTGAAGGAAGCTCCTTAAGAACTTCTTTTTGGATTTAACTCTGCTAGGAACGAATTCTCAGTCTTTGTTTATCAGAAAATGTCTATTTTGTCTTCATCTTTTGAGAGATGAGATATGAGATTCCTGATTAAAAGATTTTTTTCTTTTGATTCTTTGACTGTCATCTCACTGCCTTCCGTCTTCCCTTTTTTCAGATGAAAAGTCAGCCATTAATCATATTGATGCTCCATTTGATGGGATGTGTATTATTTTTCTTTTACTGCTTTAAATGCTTCTATTTTTATCTTTAACTGTCACGCAAACGGTTTGGCTGCAGTGTGTCTGGGTGTGGATATCTTTGTTTATCCTACTTGAGGGTGGTTGTGCTACTCAGATGTGAAAGCTAATATTTTCATCACATTTTGGAAGTTTGGGGCCATTCATTATTTCTTTAAATGTATTTTTTCTAACTGCTTTTCTCTCTCCTATTCTTCTGAGACTCCCATTACATGTATATTGATGCACTTGACATTATCCCACAGGTTTCTGAGGCTCTGTGCATTTTTTTGTCAATGATTTTTTTTTCTGTGTACTTCAGATTGAATCATTTCTGTTAATCTAGCTCTGATTCTTCTTCAATCTGAAATCTAACCTCTGTATATATTTTAGTTATTGTATTCAAATGCAGAATTTCCATTTGGTTTATTTTTGTAATTTTTACATCCTTTTTGATGATGTCTATTTGTTGATTCATTGTTCCATACTTTAATTTTTTAAGCATGCTTTTCTTTAGTTCTTTAAAAATATTTATAATAGCTGCCTTGAAGTCTTTGCCTGCTAAATGCCTTTGTCAGGATACCTAGAGAGTTTCTGATGACTGTGTTTTCCTGGATTTTTATTGTCTGTGTCATAATGTTTTGTTAAAACTGGACATTTTAGATAATGTAACCCTGATTTCTTTTATGTCTCTACTGAAGGTTGTTGCTGCGGGGTTTTACTTTTTCTTTGTTTGGTAAATTGCCTGGCCTGAGTCTGTGAAATGTCTCTCCTTGATGTGTGGCCAATAACGTTATTGCTTAATGTTTTAAAAAATCATTCTTGTTTTTATGTTAAGACTAGCTTTCTAGGGACTTCCCTGTTGCTTCATGTCTTAGAGTTTAGGCAATGATGGTACAGCGGTTGTGCTCAGACACTTTGAGGAGTAAGTTTTAGTCCCTCTACCAGTGGACCTGTGTGTGGATAGGGAAGTGTATAAGAAGTTCAGGTCATTTTCAAGTTTACCCAAGATTTACTTCCTGCTGGTTTCTAGGTGTCTTTCTTGTACCTGTGCAACTTCAGTCAAAAATACACTGAGTTAGAGTTGGTAAAGGGTAATCAGGTGTGTGCTAGCAGATCTGTGGGACCTCCCTGGGATGTGTCACTTTCATAGATAGTGCAGTGTTCATGGCGTCTGCTCCAAATCAAGTGAGTCCCCTTTGACAAGGTGGCACAGCTTCTGCTTTTCACAGCTAGCCCATGCTGTGCCATGGTAGATCCTCCACATTAGCTGAGCTGTGGGGGAGATGGGAGTAGCCCCAGGAAGAACACCACAGATTTACTGTTCTTACCCAAATTTCATCAGTTTTTAAGCATAAAAGTTTCTTATATTTTTGTATGCCTTTGGTTAATTCCCACAGCTCTGAAGACGTTATTTTTGTCAATTTTATCTAGCTGGCTTTTTAGGGAGAAGATTTGCCAACCTTGTCACTTGATCATGGGGGGAGGTGCGTATAATTTCTTTAAAAAAATGTAATGCAGCTTATAAATATTTTTATCTATCCTAAATTGATCCTTCAGCATAAAAAGTGTTACATCATGGCTGTATCTTCTCAGGTACCCAGCTGCTAGAGTTATCTTCCAAAAATATTCTTTGACTTATTTGTACTACCTATAGACTCCTTCAGAGCCAAATTATAGGTTGAGAAGCAATTTTTGGTTACTGTTATTTTTGTGTTCCATTAGCTTCAGCTATAGGTTTATAGTCTATAAGGCTTAATAGGGCCCTGGAGTACCTCCTGGTCACCTGCTGTTAAGTCAGAATCACATCTCACAAATACAGCTCTAGTTTCAATTCCATATAACATTCCTGGGCCTCATATCCTAAGATACATACCCTGACCTAGTTGTTTAATTACACCATATATAACTCTATCGTCAAGATTCTTCAACCAGAAAATCTATCTCCTATGGAAATGGTGACTCATCTGCAGTCAGCAAAGGAAAGCCCTCTATATCCAAATACATCTACAACACATCCATCCAGAAAGGATCACAATATTATTGCCTTCTGGCACTTTGCTCCTGCTAGTACCTTCCCAGAGGAGCTCATATGAGGCTACAAGCTTCTAAAATGGCCTTTAAGCCAAAGTCATCAAGTGGAGGATATTCATGACTCCATTCTTTCTCTCTCTGTGTGTGCTTTTTTAGAGCAGACTCTCTGTCACTTTAGGTTTATTTTATCATCACAAATTTTGCCACAAATGGACAGGGAAATAAAAAGAAAACAACTGGGAGGCAGGCTGATATGACCTTGAGGGAGACAGTATGGTATGAATTTTAGGCTAAGCAGATAGGGCTTTTAATAGTTTTGGGCTTAAGATATGTCATTCAGTGTTCTGATTCACTAGTTACTCATTTCTAAAATGGGGGATAATAATACTTATGATGTGAATTATGACCTAACACAAAGAGGACCCTTAAAAAGTGATATAGCTATTATTAATTGCATAATTATCTCTACATTTTTTCTATTCTTGAAACTGCATAGAAATTTCATGCTAGTATAACTCCTGGCAAGAATTCCAAGATGCTGAATGCCTCAGTCTGAGTCTGCTTGGAGTTTCTCGTTTTTATTATACTTCATTGTTTTTTAAATAACAGATTTCTTAACTTGGAACCCAACTTCCCAGAACATCATTCCCATATACTTATATGACTAGAATTTATGTGTTTTAAACAGAACCTAGGAAAGTGAGCCAAGGATGTTGGTAGAGGATCACCAGGTTCCTTGTCATTGAGTGATAACAGGCCAGTGCACAGAAGCAGTGGGACTTGCAGCAGAGAAAGAGCTTAATAATAGAATGACACCCAAATGAGGAGGTGGGAGGGAACCTCAAATCCTCTTTTGGAGGAATATGGGACTAGGATTTTTAAGGGAATTTTGGTACATAGAGGGCTGAGGAGCTGGGGGCTGCTGATTAGTTAGGGCATTGGGGGATGAAGTCATAAACTGTATTTTTATGTTGAGTAAGTTCTTTAGAGGGGGTCTTCAGCCTGGCTGGTGTCAGTGGAATAATACAGGATCTGGAAAGTATCTCAGCATGGAAAACATGAGGCTTCTTAATGTTAAGGTTGTTATCTACAGAAATAACAACCTTGTGACAGGGGTACCTGATTTTTAAGCAGTAAGTACCTATAACGAAGTGGGCTACAGGGCAAGCTGGTTAATGCTTAGCTATGCTTCTACTCAAAGGGTATGCTTTTACTGAAAACCTAGCAATTTAATTTTATTAATTTTATAAAGACAGTTTCAATGTTACTGAGTTGATTTCAGCTTGATTTGTTCAAACTGATACTGAGTAATTAATTTAGCTCTTGCCATTTCAAATCAATTTAGATGAAATTAATCCAACTCATTTTCACAGAATGAAACACCTGCAAACAGTGAGATGGTTGGTATTTGTATGGTTATGCCTGAATGAATCTGCACTGTATTACATAATTAATTAAATTTGAAGACATCATCTTATCACCTACACAACTTGAATTGTGGAAGCCGTACTTTCTGTCTTCACCTTTCTCTTCTCCTTTTGACTTTTTGTGAAACTCTTGATAAGTCAGAATCTGTTGGTTGCCCTCATCTATATGTTCGTGTGAATTCTTTTTCCTTCTTCAAGGAGGGTGTGAGACAAGGGACTATGGGTACTGTGGCAAAGGTCATATTGCAGACAATTAAGTTGACCTGGTTACTGTAAAAAATATTTTTGTCCCAGATACTATTTCAAGCAAGAAACCTATGAATGGGTCCTACAAAATTTCCCTGTCACAGAACTCCTTAGAGACAGCATTGTTGCTATCAGAAATTTTCACTGAAGGCTCTGTCAAGTGTGTTCAATCTGTGGTTCACTGAGATCCTGCAGACCCCAAAGCTGAGATATTACTGCAAATAACAAGTATTTGTAAGAAATACTTACGCCATACATTATTTTTGTCTTAGTTATTGCTGATCCCTGTTGTCATAAATAGGCTAACATGTAAGGATGCCAGATGCTTCCTACATATGTAATAAACACACGTGTGTGTGCATGTGTGTGCATATATAGTGTTAATTTTTTTAAAAATAAGCAAACTTCTTTTGAGTAAACTGTGAAAATTTGCTCCAGAGTATTTGTGGCTACAGAAACTGCAACAGTGGTTCAAATATTTCCATTTATTTATTTGTCTGTGGTGTGTTATTCATCCATTTATTCAGAGATCTCTCAACTCTCTGAATTTAGTAGTAAGACTCCATACTTTTCAAATAGTAGATTTCTCAACCTAGAATTCCACTTTTCAAAACATAATTCTGATATGCTTGTTCGGTATACTTGTTTTTCAGAGAGTTGGTATGTGGAGCTTTTATTGAGATTATGGCGGATATTTTTTTATCATGAATAATAGGATAGAAACCAGTCTGCCTGAAATGAATTTGAATTAGCAATGTTGAGAGG
Source organism: Ateles fusciceps (assembly GCA_036589455.1). Taxonomy (NCBI): domain Eukaryota; kingdom Metazoa; phylum Chordata; class Mammalia; order Primates; family Atelidae; genus Ateles; species Ateles fusciceps. The sequence continues at coordinate 7,582,700 of JAZHEH010002229.1, forward strand.
CAAGAGCCTACATCAGATGAACCATTAGGTTGCATATATGACCTTCATGATACTTACGTACTATCTTGAGGCTCAATTCATAGCAGTAGAAGTCTCTTTTGTGCTTTCTCTTTGAGTGTTTTGCTTGCAAACTTCCATGTAATTTGTGTGCTCATGGACAATGGCTTTCTCTCAAGATGTATGTGAACTGATTTGACCTGAGTCAGCATTCCTGTTGTAGTGTTAGAATTACAGAGGTGTTACAGAATGGTTCGTCAAGTTTGCACTGACACATCTGAACTTTAAAATAATTGTAAAAATCAGATGCATTGGCCTATCTACTTAATATTAGATTTAAAGGATCTTGTATTACGAAAGTTGTATGTCAAGGAGCAAAATGAACACTGAGCAAACGATATGGAGTGCTACCAATCCGCCAGGGATTTTCATAATTAACCGCTAAGCTGGCACAGCTGTGGCTCTTTGTAGTGGTAATGTACTGCTAATTACCACTCATTTAAACCTGTTAGTATACGCCCTCCCACCTGGACCTTACTGTTGTCAAGAATGCCAAGGGAATGACTTGAGTTTTTCGAAGATTGAAAGGATTTAAGTTGGGTAAAACCCAAAGCCATCAGCTTCATTCGTTCGGATCGCATTTAGCGTTGTCTTTCAAAAAGCTGACCTGAAAAAACTAGTTGACACAGGAAAAATCTTTCTTTCTCAGAGGCAATCATGTTAACCTCTGGTGCAAAGTGGGATGAAGGGAAAAAGAACATGACAAGAAAAACTATATACCCAGAACTTATGAACAGCCCAAAATGTGAAGCTCTGGAAATAACATTTCCAGACTGGGAATATGGTGAAATGTTACGATTGGGGTTTTGAAGCAACGTAAAGGGGAAAAAGTGAACTAAGATTCTTAGATCTTTCCTGGTGCTTCCTTTCCACAGTATTTCCTATGAGTCAATGGGATATAACATCATGGTTTTTTTTTTTGTCACTGGAGAATATGTAAACGTTTTAAAGGATATTATTCCCCCATCTTGTAAGTGACATTTTGCCTGGTTCATGTCTCTGGTTGGTAAATTAAAACAACCACCACCACTTTATCTTTTGGAGGAGATAAGAGTTTGAAATCTCCATCGTTCGGGGGAGAAGTCGACCCTCAGCAGTGATGGTGCCTTCTCGAAGGCCTCGCAGCAGATGGGAGCCTAAGCAAAAACAAACCTGCCTCAACTCCACACCATCTGCTCAGTTTTAAAGTATACTGTTTTCACATCTCTTGGTGGAAGAACAGCTTTTCTCTTAATTTATATCTCTCTGATTCTGAGCTCTCAATCTGATTTAGGGTTTTCTTAAATTAGGCAGATAAAATTATAACTTATTGGCATCGTCCAGATTATCATGCATTGATTTTCTTCTTTAGGCATCTTTGAAGTAGGATGTAAGTATTTTTTTTTTTTTCACTTCATAGGTAGGGAAGCTCAGCCTCACCCCCCTGAGGTATCTTGGCTAGCTACCCATCGGATCTGAATTTGGCGTTCGTGGTGCAGTGACTTACCCTTTTCTGTGCTGTCGAACTATCAACATTTACTGCATCATTAATTTGCAAAATACATTTTGAGATACCTGTGTTATGCCAAAGGTCACTTGGAGCCCAATTGAAAGGCAGTGTGAAGAGCGTAATTAACTTGTTTGCTTCTGTGCTGGAAACCTAGGGTAAACAAAATAGCCAAACCAAAGTAGACTTGTCATTAGGGCTCTAACTGCCCATATCCCTACAGAGTATGTGCAGCGGTTTAATTTTCCAGAAATAGGTGAAATTGCGGTTTGAGGTTTATCAAACATTGAACATTTTCTTTGTGTAGATCATTGTATTAGGGCTGCTGCTGGTGGTGGTCGTGAGGTGGAGTGGGGAGCCAAGCTGGATAACAGTATTGCATGGCAGAGCACTTAGATTTATCTTCAGCAGGAATATGGTATATCTAGATTCTGTAGTGGTCATGCTGATGAAGCAGATACATCTTTACTGGGCAGACACTGATCTCCAAGATATATCAGCAAATTTAAAAACTGTAATTTATATAGAGTGAACCCATTAATGGAAAAAGCTAATCTATGTATTTCTACTTGCTATGAATGCTTCTACTGCTGTGGATACATAGCATATGTATACATGTAAATGCATAGAAGAAAATGGAAATATGCACAGTATAAAGCTGAAGGAAGGGAAAGTGAGTATAATTAAATTTGGAAAGAGAATTTTCTGTTTTTCAGTGTTGTTTGACTTCCCTACAAGGAGATGTTTTTATGTGTGATTTTATGTGGGTTTTAAAAATATGAAATAGTTTGCAGAGATGGGGACCTTCATGCTGAGGGAGAAGAAAAATATAAGCAAAGGCATCAGGATGTGAAACAGAATAGTTGATTAGTATGCAGTTTTTACACAGTAATAATAAGAAGGATGGTGGCTTAATGTGGCTTATATAGTCCTAAATTATTGGTTGTTATTCAGTTAAGGTAATGACATATTTCAATAGGTTTTTAAGTGGGTTAGGCAGATACATATCTGGAAGCCAAATAGTTTGATGGATACTTCAGTTGGAAACCTAATTGATTTTACATAGCCTCCCCAGAGCCAGCAAAGCCAGATGCTGCTTTGTGGTTATTCTTGAGATTTTTTTTCCTCTCTAAGAGAATATAATGTTTGCCAGGCAGGGGAGGATGGTGATCAGTTGAAAGAAAAGAAGAGAGAGAGAGAGAGAGAGAAGGAGAGAGGAGAGAGCGACAGAGAGAGAGAGTGAGCGCACATAACCATGCTGTCAGTTTAAAGTCTGTTACCTTTCCCAAAGTATACACATCCTGATAAAATTGGTGTTGTCTCCATATAAAAAGCATTGTTAACCCTGCCAACTTGCTTTGGGCACTATTCTGGGTAGAATAGATAGACACAGCCGTTTAGACAGACCAAATCTCTTTCTCTGATTTAATTTTGCATTACAAGTAAATGTCGTATGTGGTGTGTCAGAGGCAGGTAGGTATACATGCTTAACTGCAGGTTTTGGTTTTGTGTTCTGATGTGATCTGGGTATGTCGAAGCGCTTACAATGCAGAGCATACTATATGAAAGTTCTCATCATTTGGTAGTGCACTCATAGGGCGAGGAAAAGCCTTACATATTGAAGTTCTAAAAATTAACTTTCTCAGTAATAAGACTTCAGCAAAAACAAATTAAGACTAAGGAAAAGATGATAATTTGCAAATGCCGTTCTTGGTGTTAGGAGTCGTTTTGGTTTGGGGCCATTTATCAAAGCTGATATTTGATGAATGAATGAGACCCTTTATTTTCCAGTGATGCTGCTTTATTTTTGGGAAATGGGAACAAAGGCTCAACATGCTACCATGGGTATAACTGTACAGATATCAATGTTCTCCGAAGACTTACACATCTAAATGAAGAAATACTTTGTTGCTTTAAAAGGCACCAAATTATGCTGATGATTCTGTTACCTAAAATAACTAGACTGTTTTTCTTTAGAGCAAAACAGACAACACTACAGAGTTTTGATGTGTACGTTTTAAGTTTTCCTGAAAGGTAAACACTATTTTTTTTAAATGTCTCAGCTTTTCTATTACATTTGTGTGTGTAGGGGTAGCTGGGTACAAAGAGAAAGAGAAGGCATGATAAAGATGACTCAGAATAAAATGGGTGGCATTTATAAGAGACAGAGAATTGCCTTTGAAGATTGTTGGCGTGTTTATTTATGCTAACTCCCACTGTTTGGAAAACTGTCTATAGCAGGCTCATTGCTCTGTGGAAAAAGAAAATTCATTTGACAGGATTAATTCATTTGAAACCCATGTGATTTTCAAGGATCTTTAAAATAATGTGAAATATTATAGCAATCCTTACTTTAACATTTTGCTCTAAGTGAGGCATGAAACAATTGAAATATACCCAGAATATAAACTTTTAAATATTACTGGAAACTGTCTTTTCTTAACAATACTGGAAGATTTTGGATGTTATGAACAGGTGCATAGTTATAGATCTGTGTTTTTAAACACTATTTGTACAAAGTAGAATCCATGCAAGAACCGATTTTAAGAAATGAGTGGTGCTTCATAATTTCCAGAAATGGAGAGGAATTACAGTATGCAAAACTAATGATAATAGCTCACTTAAGTTCTTTTTATATTTTTGATACTGTGATAAGCTCTCTATGTATATTATCTCATTTATTCATAACAACCCTACGAGAAGGGTATAATTATTATCCATTTTCTTTAGGGGAAGGAAACCAAGGATTATAAAAGTTAACAGCTAATAAGTAATGAGGCCAGTGTTTTTGCTTAGGTGGTCTGTATATAGAATCCATGCTCTTAACTGTTAGGATATGCTGATTGTAAAGCAATTAATGGATATTTGTCTGAAATCATCAGTCTAATGGCATGCTGAAAACAGCTCTTACAAACTGCCAAGAGCTGATTGTGAGATATTTTGGATTTTTGTAAGCCGGTTTATAAACATTGATACTTTGAAATCAGCAGTGATTGGAGTATTTACACCACAGGAATGGGCAAATGCTACAAATCAAGGGATTTTTTTTTTGAGTCAGTTCACCAGCACACTATTTAATAACATAGTGCTCTGTCAGCACTGCCAAAGTATAAACCCTCACGTTTTCAATGGATACAAGTGAAATAAAACCTTACATTAACAGATTTTCTTTTTACATAAGCATTTGTCTTGATCTCAGGAGACTATAATTAGTATGGTTAGAACTTTAAAAATTAAATTTAAGAGCATGTATTCCTAAATTTCATAGTAGAAGAGAGTTCTTTTCCTAGCCTTCGAACTTTTATATGAAGAGTTTAGAAAGAAATCCCTTTTCTGGCCAACTGCAGAGTGTAAAAGCAGTTAGCTGTGCCAGATTTGAGAGGACTCTTTGCTGGCTGAAACTGTCGAAGCAGGAATGGAAACTGACTGGGTTGGGTGAACATGAGCCCGTGATAGGAGGATGGCAGAAACCAGAAAAGGAAATTTTATTTTAAAAAAAAACAACAGAACAAAACATGGGAACCGGGGGGATTTGTGGGGTGTGCATAAGCTTTGTGGCCGTATTGTGAACATTATTTATCCATAAAATAATTTTAGCTTTAATTTTGGAACTCTAGTACTTAATTCTTCCTTGCAACCATAAAGCATCATTTTATGCTGCTGATGAAAATTAATTCCAATTGTAGTGGTTCAATTGAATAAAAACTTAAAACAGTATAAATTGTAATTTTGATGCATTGCATCAACTTATCAAATTTATCCTTCTAATGTTCTTTTTATGAGAAAGGTATCGCTTGCTTACATGTTGTGTTTAATGTATTTGTAAGGTTCTTCTGTTGTGAAGATCCTCCTTTAAACATTTGCTTGTACCTGGCTGGACTGCATACTGGATCCTGCTTGTCTAAGCAAAAGCATACAGGATTCATAACTTACCGTTCTAACTCACCAATTAGTTATTTTTTGTTATCTATCTTTATTGGAAAACATTTCCATAAATTGAAACAAAAGAAAGAAATGCACTCACAATTTAACCACCCAAATGGAATTTTCTTCCTTTTTAAAATTTTCTTTTATTCTTATTATTTTAGAGCTCAGTAAGCATATTTGTTGGTGGCAGTGATAATTAAATTTTTTTTTTAAATTTAGACAGGTTATAGGCCCAAATGATGTTGAGATCTTTAAAGATTTTACTTCCTTTCTATGTAAAATTATAGTGACATTACAAAAATAGGAAAAAAAATTAACATGAAAATGGAGTTCACCACCTGGGCTGTCTATGGCACTGTATTTTTTTTTTTTATGATTATTATACGTTAAGTTCTGGAGTACATGTGTAGAACGTGCAGGTTTGTTACCTACGTATACACGTGCCATGATGGTTTGCTGCACCTGTCACCCCGTCATCTACATAGCATTAGGAGAAATACCTAATGTAGATGACAGGGTGATTGATTTTTATTTTTTGAGACACGGTCTTGCTGTCCCGCAGGTTTGTGTACAGTGGTGTGACCATGGCTCACTGCAGCCTCAAACTCCTGGGGCTGAGCGTCTCCTTCTGCCTCAGCCCTCTCAATAGTTGGGGCTACGGCCATGTGCCTTTTTTTAATTAAAAAAAATTAAAATCTATATAGATTAATATTTAGGAAGTTCAAGCACAGCTTTTCTACGTGCACATATTGTGTAGTGGTAAAGCCTGGGCTTTTAGTGCACCCATCACCTGAGTCGTGAACAGCCAGTCAACTCTTATCCTGGTTCCTTCACCTCCTGAGTTGAGATTTTTGAGAATTTGCGGTGTATTGATTGGGATAGAAGTTCAAGAGAAAGAGAAGAGAAAATGAATGGAGGATGAAAAAATAAAGCAATATACATACACACAAAACAGGAGCCAAATGACCATACTCCGAGTTAGAGGCAAAATATAGCATCCAACTTGAATAAAACAAAGTAATCGCCATGTTTGTGGCTAAGGAGAAACCTGTGTCTGTGAATATTTTATACTGTTTCAATTTTATATTTGCTTAACTTTAGTATTAACTTGAGATGTGTTATTTTCTGTCCTTTTTTTTTTTCTTGATCAGCAGACTCAAAGGTAAGTTAGAAATGAAGGCATGAGAGTCAGAGAAATCTGGATTTTAATCCTTAGCGTGAAAATTTTATAACTCCTGACTTTGGAAAAGGAACTTAACTTCTGTTTATCCTATTCACACAATAATAATCCTTACTACAGACGACTGCAGGAGTTCTAGATAAAGCTCCCGGGACAATGCTTAGCAGAGTAGGCACTCAATAAATAGCAGCTGTTGCTGTCTTTGGTGTTTGAAATGTATTAAATGTGAGGAGTAATGACAGTGTTTCTTGATGATTGGGGGAACGTGCAGTGGAAAGTTGACAAATACTCTATGAAAGAAACTGGAGCCTCCTAAGGTAAGCTGGGTCTGGATGCTTGATGAAGATGACGCTGCTGATGGCTATTCTTCCTCTTTCTGTGCAGAATGTACCCCCAGACCTCTCCATCTGCACTTTTGTGCTGGAGCAGTCCCTCTCTGTCCGGGCCCTGCAGGAGATGTTGGCTAACACGGTGGAGAAATCAGAAGGGGCAAGTACCGGATTTATGTCAACTTGTAGTATTTTAACGAACTCACCTACTATAAGAACAATTCCTTTCACAGGTGTCAGAGATTTTCTTTTTGCTGAACTAAGTCAATGCCTTTCAGTTGGAATTTCCTTAGGTTTGACTTTCTGCTTTATCCAGCATATTTGTGGTGTCTTGAAAACTTTGAAAAAATATCCATCCTTGATGTGATCTGTGTCACTAGACCTCGTGCTTATGTCTGTGGTTTAAAATAGACTGTTCTTTGAGCATTTCTGTGTCTCCTTACATTTTCAGAGCTGTTGTTATTTTAACTCATAGCTTTATGCATGGCTATTTGTCATTAACCTTTATTTCATTGTCAAATGCCTCTCGCTATGTGACTGTGTTCTGAGCTTTTTCATGGCAAGTAAAATTTCATGGCACTGTTACATATTTTAAGTAACCAAATTTTGGTGATAACGGCTTTAGTCAATTGTAATTTTGCAAACAGCTAATCATTTTCTTCTGAAAACTGAAATATTTATGGGGTCTCCTAATGCAGGTATTTTTCTTTCAAAGCCTGTTTGGTTATTTTATTTTCAATGAGACTTGCTATGACAGACATCTGAGCTGTTACCCAGTCTGAACCAATTTTTTAAAGTTTAGAATTAAGCAGGAGGATTAATGGTCAAATTTTCATTTTGAGGGTTTTTATTTTATTTTTATTTTTTGGTACTGTAATTACTGGTTTAACATATTTCCGTAAATAAAACTGAAAATTTTATTTTGCCATTATTGATCTATATATTGCTGTTGTTATTAATCATTAGTCTGGATAAGTAAAGAGATTTAAAAATGATAATACATAAGTGATTATTGATAGAAATGAGGGATCAGTCGTAACATTTTCATCAGCCTTGTAGTTTTTAAAATTTTAGTGTCATGCAGCTTAAGACTTTACTTGACTTGTGGATTAATTCTAAATTAATTTAAATTTTAGCGGTATACTATTAAGTAGGGAAAGGAAACTTCAGTGATTTTTATTTGATATTAGACTAAAAACTTATTATACAAAAACTTCAAATATGTTGTATTTTAGCTTTTCAAGTTCATTTTTGTTTACAACCAAGTTTGAAATTATTAAGATATATAAAGTTTCTTTTAAAAATTTCTGTTCTTTCATGTAAACCTTTTTGGGTACACTTAAATTGTGAAAGAGTAAAGGAATTCTCAATTTAGTTTCATTTCCACCTGAAATAACCCCTCCTGATTCTTAAACATCCCTGAATCACATCAACTTTGATATGCAAATCTGCCTTTATAAAGAAAGATCATTTTTATTTGGCATTAGCATTTAGAAAAATGCATCTTACCATTTCATCTCTCTTTATAGGTAACAGCTTAGAACTAAATTGCCATAAATTTAATTTGTATATTGCTAAGCTACACCTTTTAAATTTAACAATGTTGAGAAGATCTTTTTTTTTTTTCCTCAAAAGATCTTTTCCTCAAATCATGAGGTTGGGCTAGGCAAACTCTAAAGTTTCTTAGAATATAGGAAGTAATTTGAAATACTGTTTTAGGATTTATGGTTTTTTTGAGATGGGGTCTTGCTGATTACCCAGGCTGGTCTTGAGCTCCTGAGCTCAAGCATTCCTCCTGCCTCAGTCTCTGGAATAGCTAGGATTACAGGGTCATGCCACTGTACCCAGCTTCTGGGATTTATGTTTTTAAGACGTTTATAAGTTAGAATTTCTGGATCTCCTTAAATATTTTTATTTAGCTGAATTTAGTTTTGAATTGTTCACTCTCTAGAATGTCTCTATCACAGATAAAGTAGTAATTTGTGCGATGTGTTGAATACTATTTTATAAAGCCCAGTATAGTTACTGTAAGACATTAATTTGAGAAGTATAATTTGAGAAAAATCTGCTGCAAGGAAGAAATATATTTCATGAAGCTGAAACCTATTTCTGGTTATTAGTAACTTTTAGAAAGAAACCAATGTCAAATAGTTCAACAGGGTACTGTATATTAGGGGAAAATGAAAGATTCTCTCATACTGCTAAGTATTTTTGATTATATATAGGCAGGAGTGATATTCATTCCTAGCTTGCCACAGGTGATGCCAGTTAATTAGCATGGCCACAGCCACAGCATTGGAGGAAGGGTTCTGGAAGTTTCTATTGTATTTATGGATTTGGAGGTAGCCTGAGCAATGAGGGGTGTCTGGAGGACCTCTGGGATGGTCAGGGTTAGGGAGCACTGTGGAGACTTGGGGAAGCAACTGTTTACCAAGAAGGATAGATGTTTTCCACTTAACCATTTTATTCAAAAGAGTGCACACCAGCTAAATATCATGTCTGATGATACGTGATCCATGAATGATATGTGATCCATGGATGCTGCTGGCAGTTGTAGGAACCAAGTCTTCTGGACTTCAAATATCTTTTCTTCTTTCTTTTTTTGAGATGGGTCTCCCAGGCTAGAGTGCAGTGGCGTGATCTCGGCTCACTGCAACCTCCGCCTTCCAGGTTCAAGCCATTCTCCTGCCTCAGCCTCCCGAGTAGCTGGGATTACAGGCATATGTCACCATGCCCGACTAATTTTTGTATTTCTAGCAGAGAGGGGGTTTCACCATCTTGCGCAGGCTGGTCTCAAACTCCTGACCTTGTGATCCGCCTGAGTCGGCCTCCCAAAGTGCTGGAATTACAGGCGTGAGCCACCACACCTGTCCCAAATATAATTTTTTTCCGGTGCTTTATAATGTCTCCTTTACACTCATTATGGAACTCTAATGGGGAACCCTTTTATCAATCAAATTACTGTCTCCAGGTTAATAAATCATGTGTAGTTTGCTTAAATGAAGAGACACTTTTTCTAGGATGAAGTGTGTCAGCAAGGTAATGTGAATTTTCATGAAATCATTTCTTTTCTTTCAGTTAAACAGTGAATCAAAATGAACCTTGTGTTCCCTGATTCCCAACTCTTTCATAATCAACTTTCTTTACAAAGCCTTGTTCTTTTTTTATTTAATAATTCTTTTTTAATTCCTTATATAATTCAGTAAATTAAATAATACTGATGCTATTTCATGTCCAAAAGGCTATCATATGCACATAGCAATACAAGCATACTTGAAGATGATAAGGAAAAAAGTTTTCATTTAAAACCATACCTTTGTTTTTTGTGGTTAAGGGCCGTTTTGCTAGTATTCTAAGGTCATGAATAAATACATGGTTTTCATAAAATGGTAAAGGAAACTTAGCAGAAAACTCCCAATGTCATTTGTGACGATGTAAATCATGAAAATTATGATAACAGAAGAAGAGATGGGTAAGGTGAAATGGGAGAAAACATTACCTCATTTATGAAGTTTGGGTTCCCTAAAGAGGTGCTTATTGTGACTATTAGTAAAATAACTTACATTTTTGTGGCACCAAAATCCTTCTGAAAGATTTCATCTAAGTGGATTTTCTAAAATGTCTGTTTAATTAAAAAAAAAAAGAAATTATATATATATATATATATATATATATATATATATAGAGAGAGAGAGAGAGAGAGAGAGAGAGACCTAGATCTAATATCTATATAATTACATTGAATATCATTTAGCTTTTATTCTTATTAAAATCATGGCAATAGGAAATAGGCCAAGCCCTGTTTATCTCAGTAGCTGCCCACACAACCTTTCAGATCCTGAGGATGGAGACAGTAGGCAGACACAAGAGGGAGAAGGTGTCTGTTGAACAGCACCCATCTCTGGCCCAGTTTTCTCTGGGTGTCTGCATGTGCACATTCTTGCTTCTGCTGTTCTTTCTATTTCCCCCCCCTGGGTTTTATGTGGTTCTGGATAACTTGTCACTTCCACATCTACCTCTGTATTCTCTTCTTGCTCTCCAGATCTATTTTGCATATGGATGATATAGCACAGGGTTACAACGGGGGCTTTGTTGTCTTAGAGAACTGTTTGAGAATACCAGTTCTGCCGTAGGTTAGCTTTGTGGCTTGGGGAAAGATAACTTTATCATCGAGTCTTGGTGATTATAAATGATGATGCATGTTATTATTGTTTTACTTACTCTTTTTTTGTATACTTTTAAACTCCCTGGGTTGGACTGTTACCAATTCCTGACTGCCTTTTTTCTGGCCTTGACGGCTTTCTTCCTTCTCTGGGACATAGCCAGTCCAACTCCCACTTCCTCTCCTCGACCCCGGTATCCTAACCAATTCTGGCACATGTAGTTAGCCAATTGAATGATGTCGTGACAGTGTTAGATTACTGAGGTGATGATGGCATTTTCTTATTTCCATGTGTTTTGTAGTTAATAAAGTTTCATAATTTAGGTGATATTGTGCCTTTGGCTGTTCATTTTATCTTAATTCACAAAGTTATGACAAACACTTTTCTCTCATACAATTCTATTTGCTTAATTTAATTTAAGGACTTCATCTCATATGAGCACAGATATCAAGTGAGAGGTGACATAGTCTAGTAGAAAGAGCTTTGGTTTTAGAGTCCAGGAAATTATTGAAAATTCTGTTTCAAATAATATTTATAATAATTCTCACCTGTTGAAAAGATACTGCTTTGGTTTAATGCCATGAGTCCAATATATGGTTTGTATATTCTGTTTAAGACAGAGTATTTTAAAATATAACATCGAGCGTCCTTTCTGTCTTTTGGTTTAATTGTTTCTGAGGGAATTGTAGGACGCTGTCCTTTTCAACTATCGCTTATGGCCACTTGACTATTGGTCCCTTTATTGTTAGAATATTGCAGATTAAACTAGAGAAAAATTAAAATTAACCACTCTTTGCTCCTTACATCCTGATCTTTGATGGAGAAATAGATTAACGTGTGTAATTGAGGTGATTCTGATTTGGGTCATTCATCCATTTGCTACATATTCCTCATTATCATGGGTATTGGGAGCTTACCATACTGTAATTTATAAATGATACTTAAAAACCTATAAAATTCACAATGTAATGTTATAAATATTATCTGTGATGAGCAAATCATATTGAATTGAATATTGAATAAATCCAATTATCATTTAGTGCTAACTTTTTGAACATTTTGGAGATAATTTCTATCTTATAAAGGCTCTATGTAGAGAAATACAGATGTGTATTTTGTCACAAATGAGTTTACAACTGCAGGAATAGAAAAACAATTATAGTACAATTTCATGTATGTTACAGAAGTGTGTATATATAGTTATTATGTTAGCATGAAGAAGGAATTACGTATGTGGAACTTGTTATTCCTTTAAATTTTCTTGGCACTTTTTAGAATAATTTCCAAAACAATTAGAAGTAATATTAAAACTATTAATAAAAAAATCATTTCAAATTTTTTTCCAGGGAACAACTTGAGCTCATTAGGCAATTCCTTAAAGTGTTAATAGAAAATGATACTTGTCAGAAAGACAATCCAAAACATGTCTAGAGACACTCTTAAAATGATTTTTATGTTTCAGTTTAGTAATATGGATTATTGTTTTATAAGAAACTGTAATAATGTTTCCTCTTTCTAAATTATGTACTGTCTTCAAAGTACAAAATATTACAATGACTTAATTATTAACAGAGGTATAGATGAGACTCAGACATGTCCAGTTTTTATGAAAAATGGAGCTGTAGAATGTGGAGTAGTAAAACACTTGTGTCGGCCGGGCATGGTGGCTCACGCCTGTAGTCCTAGCACTTTGGGAGATAGAGGCGGGTGTATCACCTGAAGTCAGGAGTTTGAAACCAGCCTGGCCAACATGGAGAAACCCCATCTCTATGAAAAATACAAAAATCAGCCAGGTGCGGTGGCATACACCTGTAATCCCAGCTACTTGGGAGGCTGAAGCGGGAAAATCGCTTGAACCCAGAAAGCAGAGATTGCAGAGAGCTGAGATTGCACCACTGCACTCCAGCTTGGGCAACAAAGCAAGAGTCTATCTCCAAAAAGTAAATACAATAAAACTCTTGTGTTATTCTTTTTCTAAAACCCCTGTCTCTTTAAGACATGTACTCTAAGAGCATTCAAAAATGCATGGGGCCAGGTGCGGTGGCTCATGCCTGTTGTCCCAGCACTTTGGGAGGCCAAGGTGTGTGGATCACTTGAGGTCAGGAGTTGGAGACCAGACTCCAATGTGGTAAAACCCTGTCTCTATTAAAAACATAAGACATTAGCCACGCATGGGGACACATGCCTGTAATCCCAGGTACTAGGGAGGCTGAGGCATGAGAATCACTTGAACCTGTGAGGCGGAGTTTGCAGTGAGCCCAGATCGTGCACTGCACTCCAGCCTGGGCGACAGAGCAAGACTCCATCTCAATTAAAAAGAAATAAAAGCATCAGGAAGCAACTGGCTAAATTTACTGGTAAATAAATTTTTTTAAAAGTACATTTTGAAACACTAAAGTTCCATAAATTAGTTTTTAAAAGCACATTTATCAAACATTGAAGCTCCAATTTCACACAGGTAATTGCATCTAACATCATTTTTTATAAATGCAAGAGCAGAAGATGAAGAAGATCTGTGCATTTTTTCATAGTGGTTAAAGCTCATAGGCTGTAGTGCTAACTCCCTGAGTTCAATTCCAGGTAAGATAAGTTAACTTAACCTTTCTGAGCCTCAGTTTTCTTATTTATAATGTGGGGAAAATAATAGCATCTCCCTTGTAGAATTGTTGTGAGAATTTCATAATATAAGTAAAGTGTATAGAACAATCTTGGCACACAAGAAGCACCATGTGTATGCTATCACCATTGTGATGGTCTCTGCCTTGAGTATGCCTGAGTAAGCTCCTACCAGATCTGATCCTTCTGAGGAAAACAATTATAATCTCTGGAAAAATATAAAAACAAAACAGGCTGGGTGTGGTGGCTCATGTCTGTAATCTCAGCACTTTGGGAGGCTGCGGTGGGTGGATCACCTGAGGTCAGGAGTTTAAGACCAGCCTGACCAACATGGCGAAACCCTGTCTCTACTAAAAATGCAAAAATTAGCCAGGCATGGTGGCACACGCCTATAATCCCAACTACTCGGGAGGCTGAGGCAAGAGAATTGTCTGAACCCGGTAGGTGGAGGTTGCAGTGAGCCAAGATTGCACCATTGTACTCCAGCCTGGGCAACAAGAGTGAAACTCCGTCTTGAAAAAAAACAAACAACAACAAAAAAAGTGAATACCCACAACAATAAAACTTTCAATTACCTGAAGACTGTAGCTATACTTGCTCTATGGCTTCTGTTACAAGTTACCACCAAGTTGGTGGCTCAAAACAACATAAATTTATTATCTTCTAGCGTTAGAGGTTACAAGTCTAAAATCAGTCTCCGTGGGCTAAAATCAGGGTGTTGGCAGCACTGCATTGCTTCCAGGGACTCTAGGGAAGAATCTGTGTCGTTGCCTTTTCTGGCCTACGTTCTTGGCTTGTTGACCCATCCTCCATCCTCAAAGTCAGCAGTGACCTACCACGTCACATCTTCACAGGTCCCAGGGATTAGGACGTGGATGTTTCTAGGGTGGCATTATGTAGCCTACCCGATCATGGAAGTACTGAGCTTGAGTAAGATGTTATTGACAAGATCAAATGAAAATTAGAGCAATCTAGTTAAAAAATGACCGAAAAGTATACTTTCGGATTTGACAGGAGTCTGGTTTTCTTGCAAACTGATCAATATGAATTTGTCTATCTTATGTACATACCAATTCATAGATTCACATACATTTTGTATTTAACAGCTTCATTCTCTGAAGGTTTTCTGAGTTTTCATTTATATATATAAAATATACATTTATATATATATATATAAATGCAATTTGTTGAGTTCCTATCATATTCCAGACAGGCATCTTCCTGAATCACAAATAAATAGTGAGTGTGATACTGTTTTTCTTTGCTAATGGGGTCCTGTTCAGTCTGTGGCTATGGTCTCTTCAGTGGCAGATAGCTACTACACTTAGAGTATTTAAAGTATGGTCACAGTTCCAATAGTAGATCTTAATATTTCTTTTGTATCCTTATTTTTCTACATTGTAAAGGCTTCTTTGTTCAAGCTCTAGGGCAGATAGATCAAGGATCAAAATGAAAAGAGTTAATGTTGTGTCCACTCTGGTTGAGTTATATATGGATGATTTCTTTCCATTTGCTTTTTTCCCATTAAAGCACATTGGGGTAATGTGGAGGAAAAAGGAAGAGCTGATGAATTTTGTGGTTCATATGATATGAATTGTGTTCCGTATATTATTAAAAGTAAGTTTCTCAAATGGCTGGGCTCATGACTCACTGGAAAAGAATGAAGTCTGACGCTTGATATTGTTCATCCATTTTCAGATATGCTCTATATACGTCTCCAGTAAAATACAGAATTAAACTCCATCAAAATACAGAATTAGGATGTAAAACTGTGACCATACTTTAAATAGTGTAGATATTTACACTGAAGAGACTATAGCCAAAGACTGAACAGGCTCCTATTAACAAAGAAAAATAATACCACACTTGCTATTTTTTGTTTGTGTTTCAGGAAGATGCCTGCCTGGGACATGATAGGAATGCAACAAATTGCATTTATATATATATATATCATCATTTGTTTATTTACTTATTTTTAACTAATGCCATTGTTAAAAGTAATCAGTGCCTACTATGCATGCAATATGCAAATACACTTAAATTCGAAATCATTGAAATGTTTTATTTTTATAATAGTAATATATAAGTATAAAATAAAAATACTCTCTTCATAATCCTTATTCCCCCTGAGATAGCCACAGCTAATATATATATTAGTATATAGCCATCTATAACTTAGGCATACAAATATTTTTATGTAAATGGAATCGTATACTGTCTTGTCATCTTTTACCACTTAATTATATATGGTTTCAAAAAAATAAGGGCACAAAATGTCCAGAGGAAGAGAATATTCAGATTTAGTTGATCCAGGCTCTGGCTCAGATGTCTGTAGTTCTCTTTGCTCTGTTCTGTGTTGCTTGGTTCATGATTACAGAACACCTTGTAGGAATTTCAGGGATGATATCCAAAGTCAACATCATCAACAGGCACAGAAAGGAGCAGACTTTCTTTATTTCTAAAAGCAAGGCACTTTCCCCGGGAGCTCCCCCGGCAGAATTTCCCTCACGCTCATTGTCACACACCCATAGCTAATGTATTTACTCACAAGAGAAAATGGGGCCGGAACAACTGGCTCTGACCATGGAGATGGCAAGAGGGAAGGATACTTTTAAAAACGAGATTCTTTTATTGGGAGAAGGAAGAGAATTGTGTGGGAAATGAAGATCAGATAATTTCTAACATGGCTGCATCATGTAGCAGATGCGTCGTCAGCATCTGTATGCTTTCATTGGAAATGTTTATATTTGAAACCCTCCATGTTCCTGAGCCAAACTCGGACCAACAAGTGAAAAGAAATCTAACTCTGTGCTCAGACGTCTGCATGGCCAAGAAATAGAAAGCACGTGTTCATTCTCCACCCGACTCATTCGCACAGTGCTCATTCTACAAAAATAGATTGAGTTACTTTGGTGCGTTCTGGAGCTAGGGGGACAGAGATGAATAACAATGCCTCCTTGCTCTTGAGAATCTTAGCAATCTAATAACAAAGAGAGAAGATAAATATAATGTGATATGAACTTGCTTTGATAGTAAATAGTTCAATGGGAGAGCAGAGAGAAGATCTAATTACTTACCCAACACTGTCTCCTTGTACATCCTCATAACTGTGAAATGCTGAATGGATTAGTGTGTTTATATTGTAGACAATATGATGCTACTAGCTATTTATGTTTGAAACTTCCATTCTCAAATATCTAGTCTAACTTAAGAGACTGTGTTCTGTTTACCTTCCTACTCAGAAACATCCCTGGTAAAGCATAAATAGTACTTCAATAATGAAGTTATAATGCCAATAAATTCACAAATTTACTCATTAATGTAATATTTAGCCAGCATCTTGTCCAAAGCTCTGTATATAAATATGCACCTGCCTTTCATCTGCAAAACTGATGCAGTGATTTAAAGGTGAATGTGATTATAATCTCCTCAAGGTCCCGTAGCTAAAAATATTCACTGACCAACAATTATATATCACTTAGGTGAATGTGGAAATTTGTGTGTGGTTGAAGGATGCGTCTTTCAGTTTTACTGTCTTTCTGTTTCTAGAAAGACAACTTTCTACCCAGAAGCCAAGGATACTCCATATTTCTAAGTATTTTAATGACGTGGTTTCCAGACTCTGTCGTTAAACTCAATAAGGAGGTCAATTTAAGCGGCATGTAATTTAATCACAGTGGCATAGTTAGGCACTGTTTTAGATTATGAACCTTGAATGTATAGATTATTTTATTTGATTAGTCTCATTCAATTTGTGTGTGTTTATAATAGAAAAAAGTTATTTATAAACATATGATAGCAAATAAATCACATGGTACACATCTCGATTCAGTCGTAATAAACTATTCCGCAGTTTACGAGTGACTTAAAGATATGTGGAACCTATTGAGTCAGTCATTCTCTAATTTTTTTTTTTTTTTCAAGACAGAATCTCATTCTGTTGCCCAGGCTAGAGTGCAATGGCTCAATCTTGTCCCCTACAAAAAAACGCAAAAGCAAAAACAGCAACAACTAACACTACTTCCTGCATTTTTTGTGTTTTCTTCAAAGCACTCAACACCTTCTGAAGACTATGTATTCCTGGTCTGTTTATTGCCTTCCTGTCCCCCATTAAAGTGTAAATCCCGGGAGTGCATGTCTTTGGGTCTGTGGTATTCACTTGCTATACCACTATCATCCAAGACAATGTATGTTATGTACTAGATATTCAGGAAATATTTGCTTACTGGAGGACCGCAAGATAGAGTTTACAGACCAAAAATTAAGGGGCTGGAAAATACTAAAAATTCTATTGCTGCTACTGTAGTAACAGGTTTGAACATATGGTAGAGCTTTTTGTCTGTTAAGTAACAGCTGTTTTTGAATTTACCTCTCTATTGTGGGAAAAAAGGAATGTTTTTGGAAGGGAAAGTCAGAAAATGACCTTTTGGGTTTGGATATCATACATCCTTGTTTGCGTGACACAATCCAGGTTAATACCTGTGGTCACAGCTTAATCACTGTTAGCTCCCCCTCTTTCGCCGTCCCAAGTGTCCCAGTCTGGATGAGAAATTACATGGTCATCCCTAGTCATGATGTCTTTGTGAATCAGATACAACTTAGAGATTTAATTTGTAGAAGGCAATACACATAGTATGTACACATACAAAATCTGGTATATAGTCTCTGATTTGAAGACTTAAAAGAAGTCTTTTTTTTTTTTTTTTTTTTTGAGTTAAATAACTTCCTTTTGTTTGAATTCATTCTTGCTGTTACCGAGGGTGGAGTGCAGTGGTGTGATCATAGTCTCGGCAGCCTCCAGTGCTGGTTCTCAATGGATCCTCCTGCCTCCTGAGTAGCCAGGACCACAGACACAAGCTACCATGCCTGGCTAATTAAAACCTTTTTTTTTTTTTTGTAAAGATAGCTTCTTGGTATATTGCCCAGGCTGGCCTTGAACTCCTGACCTTAAATGATCTTCCCACCTTGACCTCCCAAAGTGTTGGGATTACATGTGTGAGCCACCTCATCCAGCTCACACAACTTCTTTAGTAATTACAGCAGTGACACATTTGAGAAGATTCACTTTTTTTTGCAAGTAATCCCAGAACTGTGAGAGAAGGGCAAACACCAGCAGGATCTATATAACTTGAGGATTGCAGAGACCAGATGGAACATTCTGATAGTGAGCCTGAGATCAGTACTGGCAGTGCAACCCGATTACTTTCATGTGGTGTCTGAGATCAGGCCACATGTGAGCTCTGAGTTCATGGTGAAGCATTAACTCTTAAAACCACATGGACCTGTAGAAGAGTCCTGGAACAGGAAACCTTAGAACTGTCCTTAGACCACTGAAAAAAGTACAAAGAGCAGTGCAGCAAGAACACACAGAATGAGTCTAGTATCGCAGCAGGCTGATTTCCACAGCTCTGCAAAAAGTGAGCCGTATGTGAGACAAGAAGAACATATTGAACGCCTTGAAGTATCTGACAAAAAGGAAAAGTAGGCCAGGTGCAGTGGCCCACGCCTGTAATCCAAGCACTTTTGGAGTCTGAGGTGGGAGAATCACTTGAGCCCAGGAGTTTGAGACCAGCCTGGGTAACATGGTGAAACTGTCTCTGCAAAAAATAAAATAAAATAGCCTGGTGTGGTGGCGAATAGCCATAGCCAGCACACCTATAGTCCCAGCTACTTGGGAGGCTGCAGTGGGGGGGATTGCTTGAGCCTGAGAGGTCAAGGCTGCGGTGAGCTGTGTTTGTGCCACTGCATTCCAGCCTGGCTGACGGAGCGAGATCCTATCTCAAAAACAAAAGAAAACCATCCCAGATCTCATACAACAATGAGGTTGGACAGGGCAAAGATAGAGGTAAATGAAAGTTAAATAACACCAGAGACCACAGAAGAAACAGCAGCTAAACCAGCAAAATTTAATACTTCATAAGCTGGTGTTCACTGCCGTTGTTGACTCTGTTGATATGTGATGAGTACCCGTGTTCTAGATTCTGGGTAGAGTAAATAGAACTGTGTTGCCACAGATGCCTCTTCCAGAACAGGGCATAAATGGAACGTGTGCATTGTAGGTATAAACACTCAATAAATGTTTTTTTTTCAGATGAAGAAATGGAAACAATATATCAAGGTCAAAGATAAAAACTGAGATTATCTTTACACACTCATGGCCTGGAAATTTTGTTTTGTTTCTAATAGTTTACAGAACAGAACTGTTTGTGAATGACAATTATATTGCATGTAAGGAAATTAATTACATCATTTATTGATTCTTGAGGTAAAGGCTCTTAAAACTCCAGCATGGATTGGGGGGTGGATGGTATTAATGATATAGAAATTTAAGTTTTGTTGATTTGTATGTAGTTTCCCCATATGGGATATTTTTTTTTCCTTTTTTTTTTTTCTTTTTTTTTTTTTGAAGGCGGAGTTTAGTTCTTGTTGCCCAGGCTGGAGTGCAATGGCATGGTCTTGGCTCACTGCAACCTCTGCTTCCTGGATTAAAGTGATTCTCCTGCCTCAGCCTCCCAGGTAGCTGGGATTACAGGCACCCACCACCATGCCTAGCTGAATTTTTTTTTTTGTATTTTTAGTACAAATGTGGTTTCTCCACGTTGGCCAGACTGATCTCGAACTCCTGACCTCAGGTGATCCCCCCACCTCGGCCTCCCAAAGTGCTGAGATTACAGGTGTGAGCTACCTCCCAGCCCCCCTCTGGAAACTATTTAAGCATTGGTTAGGAAGAATATGTGCACCTGGGTGAATCCTGCTAATGCTTGGATCACTCTCATGGTGTTTTGTTGGGGGTTGCCTTGATGATGTCTTCTTAAATATAGGTCTCTAACTTTCCTATAACTGTTGCACACTGTCTTTCCAGCAGACCGTTCCTAGTTTAATTGCTATCACGTAACCTCAGTTCTTACAAAGGAATCTAAAACTTTACTCTTTCTTTATTTCTAGTTTTAATTACTTCTTTATACTGTTCATTCTCTATATAAACTGAATTAACTCCCTGAATGTCCTATACTTTCTTCAGGTATATGTTCTCATATTCTTGCCACACTAATTCCTCAACTTAGATTTCTGAGCCTTTCAAAAGTTTACCCCCACCCTTCTCTGCAAATGCCCAAGGAGGTGGCTTCCTGAAACCCTGTCACGATGCTCCCAGCCAGAGTAATGTTTCTGCTCATAGAGTTCCTTATCACTGGGTGTTTACATTTTCTTATTTTTGTCTCTCATTTTATAGTATATAGTGATTATTTGGTATGTATTTTACACATTTTATTTACATTAGAATATGGTTTTGTTCAGTGTCCATTCTTTAACCAACGTCACGTTGTCTTGATTACTGTAGCTTTATAGTATGTCTTTTTGGAGTCTTGCTCTGTCGCCAGGCTGGAGTGCGGTGGCATGGTCTTGGCTCACTGCAACCTCCATCTCCCAGGTTCAATCGATTCTCCTGCCTCAGCCTCCCAAGTAGCTGGTACTACAGGCGCGCATGCCGCCACACCCAGCTAATTTTTGTATTTTTAGTAGAGACGGGGTTTCACCATATTGGCCAGGATGGTCTCGATCTCCTGAACTTGTGATCTGCCTGCCTTAGGCCCCCAAAGTGCCGGGATTACAGGCATGAGCCACCACACCCAGCCTATATTAAGTCTTGAAGGTGTATAATATATGTCTCTGACTTTGTTCTTCTCCAATATTTTTATTATTCTGAGTCTTTTGCCTTCCCATATAAATTTTAAAATCAGTTTGTCAAAATCTACAAAATAACTTGCTGAAATTTTTATTGGGATTGCACTGAATTATTAGAATTTTAAAAAAAATTTCTTTATTCCTCCATGTACCCACCAGTTTTTCATAGTAGACAGACCTAAAATTTATTTAATTATTATATGAAATGTATTATTCATAATAGATCTAGCTGGAATTGAAGCATAGTAATTAAGTTGTTTTTTTCTATTAATATTAGCTAAGCAAAAGTTTCATTGTTATTCATGACTGTTGATTTCTTTCCTTATGTTTATTGTAATGACTTTTTTTTTTCTTTTCGAGACAGAGTCTTGCTCTGTCGCCCAGGCTGGATTGCAGTGGCATGATCTCAGTTCACTGCAACCTCTGCCCCCCCCGGGTTCAAGTGATTCTCCTGCCTCAGCCTCCCAAATAGCTGGGACTACAGACACCACACTCGGCTAATTCTTTTTATTTTTTAGTAGAGACGAGGTTTCACCATGTTAGCCAGGATGGTCTCAATCTCCTGACCTCCTGATCTGCCCACCTCAGCCTCCCAAAGTGCTGGGATTACAGGCGTGAGCCACCACACCCGGCTCTGTGATGATTTTAAAATCATAGATTGAATTCATATCCATTCCTAGAAGTGGTACTCTAAGCTGAATATTTTCCAGTAAAGTCCGTCTATTATTATGTCTAATAACACTAAATGTATCACTGTATTTTAAAATGTTTTATATTAGGATTAGTCCTCCTCATTCTTTTCCCCCCCACCTCCAAATTGTTCTTACTCTTCTTGAATATTTATCTCCCAAATGACATTACTTGTGGCATTTAATTTAACTTAGTAATTCTGATAAGTAGCTTCTGGGGAAGAGACTTACTGTATTATTTACTTCGCACCCATCCATCCACCTGAATTTCTTAACATCAAGGTTTATGTAAGAACCACTTTAACATATTCTGTGCTTAGAGAAAGATGATATTGATAATTTTGAGTTAGTGCATATCCAGGCTGGGTGCGGTGGCTCATACCTATAATCCCAGTACTTTGGGAGGCTGAGGTGGGCAGATCACTTGAGCCCAGGAGTTCGAGACCAGCCTGAGCAACATGGCGAGATACTGTCGCTACAAAAAAACATTTAAAAAGTATCCAGGTGTCGTACAAGGTGCCTGTAGTCTCAGCTACCTGAGAGGCTGAGAGGTGGGAGGATTGCTTGAGTCCTGGAGGTCAAGGCTGAAGTGAAAGCTACTACTGTTACTATGCTCCAGCCTGGGTGAAAGAGAGAGACTCTGCCTAAAAAGGAAAAAAAAGGATTTAATCAGAATATATTAAATTTAAAAAGAAATATGATCGAGGTATTGGAAACTTCTGAGGACTTCTGAAACTCCTAGGACTTGAAGAGACCCAAATCCCAGCAGTAAGAGAAGGGCACTGAAGTAGGTCTAACATTTTTTATACCACTTTTCCCTTTGGGGCATTTGCTGGGTATTCATTTGGGCAGAGATTAAGACAGAGGAGCCTGCAAAGTTTATGTAATCTCAGACCTGACAACATAGGCAGAATTTGAGGGTACAAGATTTTGAAGGAAAAGGAGATAGAAATAAGGCTTATACTCTGAAAAGGCTTTCCTTTTAAGTTATTTCTCTGTTGTTGGTTGAGTTTTTTAAAAATCTATTTTATTTTATTTTATTACGAGACAGGGTCTCATTGTCCAGGCTGGATTCGAACTCCTGGGCGCAAGCAGTCTTCCTTTCAGGTACCTTGTATAACTGGCATGCACCATTATTCCAGATCATTTTTCTGTTATTAACCTTTGGGAAGCAAGCTAAGAAGCTTAGCAGAAAGCAGATCAAAAGCTCAGCAGTATAGTAAGATGTGACTATCTATTCTATGAAACAATACTCATAATGTCTTGTGAGGTCTAGTCTTGTGCTGGGAGGCAAAAAATTGTATTTCAGCAGTTGTCAAGGAGTTGGGGTCTTGTCAAGGAGTTGGGGTCTTGCCAAGGAGTGGGGGTCTCTAATCATTCCAGGCTCTCAGTTGGAATCCTTGGAAGTTTTATGTGCTAGGAGAGAGGGTGAACTGGAGATAGGCTGAGTCTTGCTAAGTCTGAAACCCAGCCTTCAATCTACTCAGCTGCAATTGAATTGATGTTATCTGTCCATCATCCAGCTGCCAGACAGAGGTACATCTTTTCGGGAGGAAGAAACAGAATTAGCTTGTATACCAATTTTAATACAGTATCTGATGTACTGTTAAAAATATTATTAGACATGTAAGGAGTCAGATCAAGAGATAAAAGAAATCTGACAGTTGAAGTAGACCCACAAGTGATCCAGATATTGGAATTATCAGTCATAAATCTTAAAACAGTGGTGGAATCTACAATGAAAAAAATCAAATGGAAATTCAAATATTGAAAATCACAATAAGTAAAGTAAGAACTCAGTAGATTAGTTTAACAGCAACTGAGACATAGTTGAAGAAAGGATTCATGAATTGAAAAATAGGTTAGTTAAAAATATCCAGACATGTGTAGAAAAGAACATTGAAAATGCAAAAAAATCATAAAAGATGCATTAACTCTAGTAATAAAATCTAACATACAAGTAACTGGATTCCCAAACTATGATTGATTTGGAGCCATAATAATTTTTTTAAAAATTAACTTGAATACATTAACTCACAGATTCAAGATCACTGACAATCCTCAGAAAGATTAATATTTATAAAACCACACTCTGGTGTACCATAGTAAAAGTACCAAAAACCAGAAAAATAAAAAAATCTTAAAAGTAGCTGGAGGAGGGAACAAAATTGAAAATCCATAATAAGACTGTATCTGATGACACAATAGAAAAATCTGAACCAGGAGACAAAGGCATGATATCTTTAATGTTGTGAGGAAAAACAATCACTAACTCTGTATCATAGCCACATGAAATATCCTTCAAAAGTGAGCTTGAAGTAAAGACATTTCCAGACAAATAAAAATTGAGATATTTTAATATAGGAGATGGGGTTCTTCAGCCAGAAAGGAAATGATACCAGATTGAAAAAAGTAAATGCAGGAGGGAAAGAAGACTAAGTAAATATATGGCCAAATGTAAATTAATGCTAACTATACAAAATAATCATATTAATGCCTTGTGGGCTTTAAAATATATGTGCAATTAAAATGCACAATGATAATAACACAAAAGATGGGAGAGCAGAAAATTGTCAAATACGTTCAAAGATCCTTTTTCTGGAACATAGTGAAGTTACTAATTTATATTTATAATGAAAGAGTTAATCACAGTGGAAGATTATTAAATGTCATGGATGCACATGCAACCTCTAGGGTATTAACTGAAAGAATAATAAAGTATAACCAACAACTTTCCAGAGGAGAAATGGAATATCAAAATATTTGGTTAAAGGAAGGAAGAAAGGAAGGAAAAGAAATAAGAACATAAGGGCTGAACCTGTTCTTTTTCTATTATTTTATTATTACTTTTGATACGGAGTCTCATTCTGTCACCCAGGCTGTAGTGCAATGGCGCGGTCTCAGCTCACTGCAACCTCTGCCTTCCAGGTTCAAGCGATTCTGCTGCCTCAGCCTCCCGAGTAGCTGGGTCTACAGGCGTGTTCCACCATGCCTGGCTAATTTTTTGTATTTTTAGTAGAGACAGGGTTTCAGTTTGTTAGTCAGGATTGTCTCAATCTCCTGTCCTTGTGATCCACCCACCTCAGCCTCCCAAAGTGCTGGGATTACAGGCGTGAGCCACCCAGCTGAATCTGTTCTTAGATTATGGTGATGGTTCACTACTCTGTAACTATACCAAAAGCACTGAAATTGTGTACTCTAAATAAATGAACTTTATGATATGTAAATTATATTTCAATAAAGCTATATAAAGAGAACACGAGACCAATAAACTACAAGTAATATGATAAATATAACTATATAATAATAAAGTATAAACTCATATTTCAAGAATAGAATGAAATGTAAATAGACTAAATACTTCAATCAAAATTCATGGATTGTCAGATTTTATTAAACAACTGCATTGTATGCTGCTTACCAGAATATATTTTAAGACTGTCTTTCAGAAAGAGTAAAAGCGATAGGATGGCAAAGTTGTATATGTGGTAAAGTTGAATCTAAAGAAAGCTGGTATAACTATATTAATATCTGAGAAAGGGCCAGGCGCGGTGGCTCACACCTGTAATCCCAGCACTTTGGGAGGCCGAGGCGAGTGGATCACTTGAGGTCAGCAGTTCAAGACCAGTCTAGCCAACATGGTGAAACCCAATCTCTACTAAAAATACAAAAAATTAGCCAGATGTGATGGTGTGCACCTGTAATCCCAGCTACTCAGGAGGCTGAGGCAGGAGAATAGATTCAACCCAGGAGGCAGAGGTTGCAGTGAGCCGAGATCACACCATTGCACTCCAGCCTGGGTGACAGAGTGAGACTCGTACCGAAAAAAAAAAAAAAAAAAAAAATCTGATATTGGAGAAAGAATTTAGGGCAGAAAGTATTGTGAAAAATCAAGATGGATATTTCCCTATGATAAAAGTCAATTATAAGAAAAAATAATTCTGAATTTACATGAATCTAATAATATAGCTTTCAAACTTGTAAAAGCAAAAATTGACAAAATTATCAGGAGAAATCAAACAGCAGTCAACGTATAAGACCACACTTCTCACAGTGTTAAAATAATCAGGCAAATAAATCAGTGAGGATACAGAAAATCTAAACAGCATGATTAATTAACATATTGACATTTATAGAACACTGCACCATATGCTAAAAAGTACACATTTGTGTTAAGTGCAGATGGAGCATTTACCAAAATTGATTATGGAGGAAGTATAAGCAAATTTCAAAGATTTGAAATAAGGGCTTATGCTTTTCTCATAATAGAATTAAGAAATAAGTAACAAAAGGATAAATTGAATATCCGTAAGCCTATGAATGAACAAGTTAATCACAATGGCAAATTATAAGATATTTAAATTGGATAATAGTCGAAAACATGAGATATATCTAAAACTGATTAGAGGGAAATTTTTGGCCCTAAATACATAAGTAGAACTGAATAATTGATTATCTAAATATCTCAAGAAGACAACAAAGAAAAATATTAAACCTGAAAAATGTAGAAAGAAGAAATGATAAAGAGCAGAATTTATGAAGTAGTAAGAAACATAAATCATCCAAGCCAATAGCTGGTTTTTTGAAAACACTAATAAAATTGATGAGCGCTTGGAAAAAATGAACCCAAAAAAGAGAGAACATAAAATTAACAATAGTAGGAATGAAAATAGGAAATCACTGTAGAACCTCCAAACAATGAAAAGATAATAAGGGAATATTGTGAATAACTTTATTTCGAAGAAACTAAAACTTCCTAGAAACAATATAGTGTTAGCAAAATACAGTTTACCAACCCTAACACTAAAAGTGGGAAATATCAACTTACATTTATTAAATAAAATGAATTGATTATTAAAGCCTTCTCAGAAGTCCAGGCCCAGATGGACTCACTATTGAATTCTACCAAACATATAAAGAAAAAATAATACCAATCTTAAACTCTTTCAGAATACTTCCCAACTGATTTTATGAGACCAGCATAACCCTGATCCTAAACTATGACAAAGACCTTGCCAAAAAAAAAAAAAAGAGGTATAGACTGATACTCATCAGGGACCATAGATGTGGAAGTCCTCCACAAAATATAAGCAAATCTGTCCCACTGACATATCAACTCAATAGCCTGTTACAACCAAGTTGGGATTCAACACCAATTACTGTCACTTACCTTATTAAGAGAAGAAAAAGAAAAATATTTTCACTATAAAAACATTTTTAAATATTAAGCACCTATTTATTGCAATATTAGTAAGTTGGCATGTAAGAAAAGTTGCTTAAACTGATAGAAATTATCAAATGGAAAACTGGTGAAATCTTGAATTCTTTCAGGGCAGTGTTGAATAACGTTGAGAAAAGTGAGTACTTTTAGAATTAAAAAATGACCTTAGCAAAGTCACAGCTCACTATAAATAATTCAGTTACATTTTTATAGTCTAGTAAAAAGCAATTACAAAATCAAAATAAGTAAATCCACTTTTTAGTATAATAAAACAACATACATTTAGGAATAACTCTGATAAAAGATGTGCAAACCTTTACACAGAAAATTGAAAACATTTTGAGAAAAATAAAGATGACCTTAAAAAAAGGATAAATATATTATGTTCATATATTGGGAGGCTCAGTATTACAAAGATGACAGTTCTCTTCCAATTGTTTGGGTAGATCAGTGCAATCTCAATCAAAATCCCAGCAGGTTTTCTTTTTGTGTGCATGAAAGTTGACAAAGCCAGTTCTAGACGAAGAAGAGCAAGATTATCAAATACAACTTTCAATAACAAAGTTAGATACTTTGACTACTGGATATCAAGACTTATTTTAATGTTACAATAAGACTGTTTGGTATTAGGACAGAGATAGAAACATAGACTAGGGTAGAGTTCATAAGTAGATTCGTACGTTTGTCTCTTGACACGTTAGTAAGTGACAATGCCGTGCTAATGGGGGAAAAGATATTTTTTTAATAAATGGTCATTTGGATAGGTCGAGAGTGGGTAGGGGAGACAACTCTTAACTCCCTCCCTACCATTTTACATAAAAAATCAATACCAGGTGTGTTGTAGCTTTCAGGTAAAAGGCAAAATAATGAACTTTCTAGAAAATTTAGTAGCTTTAGTAGCTTTGTGTCATTTTATTTTGTTGTAGAAGATTTGTGTGTAATACTTTTATACGTCATTTGTTTTCTAGTATGTAAAATGCAGATGATAATGAGTGTGTAGCTCAAAACCTGCCACGTGGTAACTGCTTTAACTTTACAGAATTATCCAGCTTAAACAGTAAAATAAAGTTAATCAATTTGAAAGAAGCAACCAAACTTATTTAAAAAAAAGTTTATGGAACAGTTCATGTTTATGTGCCCTAAATTTATAATTAAAATGTGAATGCACAAAGTGGGTGGATCACTTGAAGTCAGGAGTTTGAGACTAGCCTGGCCAACATGGTGAAACCCCATCTCTACTAAAAATACAAAAATTTGCTGGGCATGGTGGTGGGCACCTGTAACCCTAGCTACCCAGGAAGCTGAGACAGGAGAGTCTGTTGAACCCAGGAGGTGGAGGTTGCAGTGAGCCGAGATCACGCCACTGCATTCCAGCCTGGATGACAGAGCGAGACTCTGTCTCAAGAAAAAAAAAATGCAAAAACAGAGATGTCATTTGAATTATCTGCCTTTCATATACTGATTTAATTTTAAAATGATTACTTTTACATTAGACTCTTATGTCCTCTCTGCTAAATCAAGTTGGTGTTTAAATAATTATTGTTTATTTTAAAGGAAATATTTTTATTTTTAAAATGAAATTGCTCTTTTTATTAGCGTTAATATGATATTTAATGTAATTTCCCACAGATATTAAAATAGTCGTATTCTTTAAAGTAATAAAATCCATATGTATTTTTTAAATTCCACATACTTGGATAAGTTATTGGAAAAAAATGTTCCTTTGTCTTATATGTTTTATAGGTTTGTAATTACTTAAATTCTAAAATTGGCTAGGTTTACTATACATTTTATATTTCCTTTTCTTGATTAGCTCCAGTTGAATCATTCTCCTCTTCCTGTTTGCAGGAATTTAATTAAATGATTCTTGTTAACAAGACTAAGAGACGTGTCATGAAATCGTTCTGCATTGCTTATACATGATAACAACTTTATTGTATGTTAGTCAGTCTTTAAACTGTGTGGACCATTTGTCTTGTCTTTTGTGTCTAGCTGATAATTCACTCCCAGCACATGCTGTTGCTAAGCCTTTCTTTGGGTATTTGGATGTTCTGTTTATTACATTATTGCTCCTATTCTTGCTCCTTGAGGAACTCTGTTTTTTGTAATATAGAACATTAAAGAGCTTCTGTTACTATTATTAGTAACTGTGACTCTTGATTAAAATTCTTTCCTCTGGAAAAATTTCATAACTTTATCTTTGCACTGATGGGAGTGAGTGAGAGTGTGTGTGTGTGTGTGTGTGTGTGTGAGAATGTGTATGCATGTGTGAATGTCTAACATGCAGAAGTGAACTTACTGATGGCAAAATACAATGTCTTTGATAATCACTGATAGCACTAAAAATATGGCATGTTCTGTTTTCCTGACAAAAATGAAAAGGAAGTCATTTATTTATTTATTTATTTTTAGATTTTTTTTGTGGAAGAGAATAAATATAAAAATTTGTCCTTTTAGAGGCAGAAAAATGCACAACCTGCACTGTGCTGGACATGCCTCTTTTGCTTCTCTTTGCCCCAGGATCTAAAGAAATGGATCCGTCATTCCAGCAAGTTAATGTTTAAAAGGAGATCTTGAGCTTTCTAATAGCAACAAACTATCTTGAAAAATTTGTAGTGAAAATCAGACCTTTCTGCTCAGTCAGGTGTTTTTCCTTAAATCACAACAGTGTGTTTTTAAAATGCAAAGGTGGAAGTAAGTTTAGAACAGGTTTTTCTGAAGACTAAGTAAATCACCAAAAAAGCCAAAATGCTCAGTTACAGGTAATCTATTGAATTTTATTAGGGCTTCATAAAATTCTATCTGTATATTTAGGTTGATATCTTAAATATCACTTTATAACATTTTAAAAAGAATCACTCTGCATGTTGCATTATATGCAGATTGCTTCCCCAAAGCTTGCTTGCCAAGGCATTGGAGATTCCTAGCTAATAGCCAAGATTTCTGCCCAAGTAGCATTAGCTTCTTACCTAATTGATGAGTTTTCTAAGGAAAAAAAAAATACAAATAATCTGTCATACAGGAGGGTGTGAAGCAAACCACAGTTTCCACAGGACACCAATTATACATCCTATAGATGGGAGGTGAGTTAAGGAAACTTGCCTTTGAGACTGAGTATGTCTCTCGGTGTTGAAATTTTTAATCTGATTTAGTCTTTGTTGACATGTGGCTTTTTTGTTTGTTCTGTTTACAATGTATGCATGATTATAGTCATGTTTTAAAGAGTCACATAATGATTAAGAGGCTAACATTCATTTATAAATACAACTTTAAAAATAATTTGATTCCCATATAACTTTAGAACTGTTTGTTAAGGTATGCCTTTATATTGCGAAATTTTGTGAAATGCTAGAAAGATTAAGTAAGAGAAATTTTAAGTGTCATGAGAGAAATTGTAGTTAGATACTGTGTCTCTAAATTGTTCTTTTAAATCGATTTTTATAGTTAGAAGAGAGTAGTAGTTCTTAAATCAGAAGGCCTATTGCATTTGAGAATTAGAGAAGTGTTCCTGTTTGCTTTTGAATATATTGGATTTTCATTATTTCATGTACCTGATGTATTTCCAGCCTAATGCCTTTTAGAGTTCTGATTACTAAATTAATTGAGTTCTTTTTGTTTAGTGAGATTAAATGTTGTAAATGAAAAACCTGAATACAATGTTTACACTTTAGAATTGGAAATAGATGGTGGTGCAAGGACCAAATTGATTTTAATTCATTTAAATGATAGTAGTTGAAACATTGCTAGGTATTTGTTTGTTTGTTATTTATTTTGGCTTTTTCTTTCCACAGCAAGTTGATGTGGAAAAATGGGTATGTGTTTCCATGTATTTGCAAAGAAATTGTGATCTAAAAGTGCATGTTTGCTGTTGCCTCTAATCTTTTATTTTGCTTCCTAGTGTGGCTTGTACTATTAGTGTTCAAACTAACTGCTTTGTTGTCAAGAACATGTGTTTTACAGGTCTCTAATGAGAGCCTTATGTTTCTGGTTTTGCTTCATCTGAAATGGGGCATATTAAAGTACTTTCCATCCCTAGAACCATATAGATTTTATATAATTGGTTTTGTAATTATTATGTGCTTCTGGCCAACAGAAAGGTGTTTATTATTCATACTGTATATCTTTTGCAAAAAAACCTGGACTGTTTAATCTCAAAATTCCACCACTTAGCCTTATATTTTTGCATGTACTGTAGAAAAAGATAATTATATATATAGTCATAGAAACTTTTTTCTCTCTCTCTCTCTCTTTTGGTATAGACAGAGTCTTACTATGTTGCCTGGGCTCATCTTAAACTCCTGGGCTCAAGTGATCCTTCTGCTCAGCCTCCCAGAGTGCTGGGATTACACACAGGAGCCACCGTGCCCAGCCCTGTATAATCTTAAGCAGTGAAGGTGAATGACTATCATGTAGAAAAAGGCAGTTACAGGATTCTGGAGGCTAATTCTTAGGGCCCATGCTGTCACAAGTTGTGAAAATAAGTTATGTTGCTTCTTTTGGTCTCAGTTTCCTCATATGTTAGGAGAAAATAAAGGAGAGAGGGAATACACCAAGGTGCCTTTCAGTACTTAACACACCAGGATTCTGAATGGAAATGAAAGTCTCCCCAAGACTGATATTCCTACTCCACTTTTTCCCAAGAGTATAAAACAGTGAGGCTTTTCGTTGTTGAAATGTTTTGTTTTTATTTGCTCTGTGACTTATATGATAAATCCTTTAAGATGGACTTAACTGATAGCTTCATTTTATCTTCATTATTTTTTGGTCTTAGGATCCAACTTTCTTGATGCAATATTTTGAGAACTGTGCTATCTTTTCAGTGCCCTTTCAGCAGTGTTTTCCAACAATTTAATGTTCACTTACCGTTTTTTATTTTTTTAGCCCTTTAAAGACAGGAAACTTTTGTTTTTTAATTTACCATTTCGTATCAACCTTCAAGAACTATGACTTCTATGTTCTATTGCTGAGAATAACTTCAAGTCTTCATCTCTCTCAATATAACTCTCTTTATAACTGAACTACTGTTACTTTTGATCAACTATTTGTTTTTGACATTTCCTACCTTCGTCTTTGATTATAGTTAAAGTGCTGATCCAAGCTTCACATTTGTCTTGTCTTGGTGAGGGAAGCCTGCTTCCTTCTCAGAACACGTATGATGCCTCTTCGTCCTGCCCTTCCCTAATATCAGCATTCTATAACATAGCCCTCTGTCCTTTGCATCTTTGTATCCCTTCACTTCCATTACGCTATTTCTGTGCCATATCTGGGTTGGTATTGAACCGCAACTCCAGCTGCTTTTAATTCTTTTGTAAATATAATTTGCCAGTAAATAAAATCATCTTTTCACCATTGTCTAAAAGTCTTCCCCTCTGTTCTTCTGCAGATTTTGTTACTTTTTGATCTTCCTGTGTTATTTTTTCTTTTTTATTCCTATAATTTATTTACTTTTATTAAGTTTATTTGTAAATTATTGCAGTAGAGATTGCCTTCTAGTTCTGAGAAAATATTTCAGATATTTTCTTAGTTTAAAAACCATGAGGCTTAGGTTTGCCAATGACTGGCTTTATAATCTTACGTAGACTCTTTATTGGCCATAATCTCCTTGTTTATAGAACTAGAATCTACATTACTCCTTTTTTTCTTAAATATTACTGTTATGTCAATGCTAAAACATATTGACACCAAAATATATGTTCATTTAGAAGTCATGTTATGAAAAGATTCTGATGGGTTTTAGACCACTGATGATCAGTATGTGTAAATGTTTCAATACATTTTAGACTGGAACTGTTTCTTTCTTTGAAGATCTATCCAGTTCAAATGTTATGCTTTGGCCATTAGACGTTTGAATTTCTACTGTTATAGATATACCTTGAAGGCCAACGGAAAATAACTTAATCCTCTACCCACCTAACTCAGGACTATTCAGACTGCTCTGTGGGGCTGAGCAGCCTCTTTCTCTTTTGGTATAGACAGAGTCTTACTGTGTTGCCTGGGCTGGTCCTAAACTCCTGGGCTCAAGTCATCCTTCTGCCTGAGCCTCCCAAAGTGCTAGGATTACACACAGACTCCCAAAGTGCTGGGATTACACACAGAGCAAGAGACTCCTCTGCCCCTTGGATTAAATTAGAACCTGTCCCATGACCTTTCTCCTGTTCCAAGAGTGAAATACCCCACAGACATTTCAAGTCATACACATCTCATTTCAGTAATTAAAATGCCCAAAACTGTATCATAGGTGAGCTTGAAGTTAATTCAAGTTAACTTGTCTGGGATGGAGCTGGAGGGAGGGACATCTGGGAAGCTGTTTCTTGCTTGCCCCGCCGGGTTCCTGACGCCCTACTTGGTACCCGGAGATTCTGCCACTCTCAGGTGCTGTGGGAAGGAGATAGAAGAGAAAGCTTGGCAGGAAAGGTCTGCTTTGATCATAGTATCATGCATTGGGCTTGCCAGGTTTCTAATGCTGACTTTCTCTGTGGGCGCTTCGCACTGGTCTTTCAGGGAGCTTCCATTTCCAGAAATCTCTGACCTGTGGTTCTCTTGCTGCACACAAATGTGTCTCCACTGGCTGGTCAGTGGTGATTTCCTTCCTCTTCCTGGGAGCTCTTGGTGGCCTCTGAGACAATCCCAGGCTGGTTCTGTCTAGTATGGCAGTGTGGTCACTTCCCAATTGCGGCCCTATAGGGCTATACTCAGCCTTTTGCCTCTTGATCTCCAGGCATAGTCAAACACCAGTCTGCGGTGTCCCAGCTCCCGGGGACATCAGGTATCCCTGGAGCCACCCTTGCTAGGTTTGATGTGAGGGCAGCTTGGGAGGCAGGCAGAATTCCAGGGCCACATGCACTTCTCTCATAGAAACTGTCTCTTTGCTGCCTGGCCTCTAATGACACGTGGAGGTGGGCAGTCAGCTAAGGGAAGCCCGTAGATTTGCAGCCACCCTCTTTAGTATCCCTGCTTA
Source organism: Ateles fusciceps (assembly GCA_036589455.1). Lineage (NCBI taxonomy): Eukaryota > Metazoa > Chordata > Mammalia > Primates > Atelidae > Ateles > Ateles fusciceps. The sequence goes on from JAZHEH010002229.1 coordinate 7,617,009, forward strand.
GGTGGCGTATGAAGTATGTTTTGGAACATGATAGAACAGGTGCTCCTCCACTTAGAATGGGGTTATAACCTGAAAAACCCATCAGAAGTTGAAAATATCATAAGTTAAAAATGCATGTAATAAACCTAACCTACAGAACATTATAGCTTAGCTTAGCCTCCCTGAAATGTGCTGGGAACACTTTCATTAGCTTACAGTGGGGCAACATCAGCTAACACAAAGCCTATTTTATAATAAAGTATTGAATATCTCATGTAATTTATTGATTGCTATACTGAAAGTAGAAAACACAGTGGTTGTATGGGTACTCGAAGTACAGTTTCTGATGAATGCAAATCACTTTCACACTTTTGTACAGTTGAAAAATCATAAATCCATTGTAAGTCAGGGAACTTGTGAATCCCCTCTGGAGACTGTCATTGTTTTGCTTTGGGACAGATGTCCTGTTTTAACTTCTGCTATACTTGCTTGTCTAGAGTGCATTTACCACCACCAGATTAAGACCTTTGGGAGCCTTACAAAACTTAAATAAATATTGAAATTAAAATGGCAGCTGTATAAATCTTCTGATAATATTATTCTGGATAGTTTCATCAGAGGTCCATCAATCACTTTCTCCTTTTTTTTTTTTTTTTTTTTGAGATGGAGTCTCACTCTGTCGCCCAGGCTGGAGTGCAGTGGCTCAATCTCGGCTCACTGCAACATCCACCTCCTGGGTTCTAGCAATTCTCTTGCCTCTGCCTCCTGAGTAGCTGGGACTACAGGCATACGCCACTATGCCTGGCTAATTTTTTTGTGTGTGCCTATTTTAGTAGAGATGGGGTTTCGCCATATTACCCAGGCTGGTTGCCAACTCCTGACCTCAGGCAATCCCGCCCACCCCGGCCTCCCAGAGTGCTGGGATTACAGGCTTGATCTTTCTTTCTCCTTTTTCCCCTCCCGCACTCCATCCCCTTTCCCGTAATTCCCTTCCTGCCTTCATCTCCTTCCTTCTCTCCCTCATCAGTATCTCTTTGAGCACCTGTGCATCTGTTTAATCATAAGCCCACTGAGTCATCAAATGCTGCTCGTTACACTTTAAAGAGAATAAAACTTCTGAGTACTGAATCAGAAAGTAACTAATGGTCATTTCTATGTACTCCACCCCCAGCCTTTTTCTAACCTGTAACTTTGGTTTCCGATGTGGAAGCCTAGGATTCAGGTCATGAGTAGGGGTGAAAACGACAAAAGGATGAAAGAGACTATGAAATTGTTGTCTGTGAAACGTTGTCTATAGACTGAATGATGTCTTACACATGTAGTTTCTCTTAAAAAAATATGTTGATGCTGTTGGAGTTGTTAAAATTCATAATCATTTCAAATGTTTCTAACCAGAGAGTTGTTTAAAAATGCATTTTAACACACGGCTGCTGTTATGTGAGGACCTGCAAAATGCTTTCATGCTGTCAAGGTTCATTCATGTTTGAAATGGTTTTTAAAACTATATGGAGTCTTCTGTAATCTGATATGGGCAATTTTTTTACGTGTAGGTGGTGATTTGAATGTAGGGCAAGCTTCATATGTCTTCGGGACATGATTATCCGTTTGCCCTCTGTAGAAATCAATGTGTTGTTTTTGATTTAGAGAAATTCTCTATCAAGACAAGCTGGGAAATGAAGAAAGCCCTAGATGCCTCTTCTACTTCATGTTTTAGGCATTTCTGCAGCTCTTTGCTTTATAAATGTGTCACGGAGATAAAATGTGAGAACTTATAGTAGCTTATTGGAATCATTTATTTTTCTTTACCCTTCTAAAGAATAACTAGATAATTATATGTACATATATATGTCAAATTTATTATTCTCAAAAGAAAAGACGTTCCATTTAACTACTGTCTGTACAGAGTTGTTGATAGGTTGAAAAAAAAACAACAGTTGCTACAAATCTGCCAAAAAATAGAATGAATTCTTTTTAAACATATCTGCATCTCACATAACTAGATTCCAGTGATGGTCATTAATATGAGTGACACAAGGGCATTTCAATGGAATGTTTTATGTCTATAATTGCTCATTCATGGGCAGATAGACAAGGCTTTTTCAGATGATTTCTGTACCTGTAACCAACATGTCTGTCTTTTCAGAACATCTTGGACATTTTCAGCAGGGGGAACCCTAGAAAGTTAAGCATTTCCATAGGATATATAGAGATACTTTTTAAGACAGGGTCTTGCTCTGTCACCCAGGCTGGAGTGTGGTGACATAATCATGGCCCATTGCGGCCTCAACCTCCCGGGCTCAAGCAGTGCTCCAGCCTCAGCCTCCTGAGTAGCTGGGACTACAGGCGTGTACCACCATGCCTAGCTAATTTTTTAAATTTTTGGAGAGATGGTGTTTCACTATGGTGCCCAAGCTGATCTTGAACTCCTGGGCTCAAGCAGATTCTCCTGCCCTGGCCTCCCAAAGTGCTGGGATTACAGGCATGAGCCACTGCACCCAGCCAGATGGTTTCATCATCAGAGCAATAGTTGAGGTTTTTCAACCTCATATGCTATTAGTGTATATTAATACATGTCTGTAACTTGGAATTGTTAGTGTTAATTTTTTTCTCCTAAAAATTGTTGAGACCATCATTAATTAACTATAGTTACCTAGAAATCCAAGTTTTTGGTGGTGAAATAACTTTGTTTCCTCAACATAATGAAATTTACCTGTTTCCTCACAAAGGAGAGGTTACCAATTGGAGAATTATGGAGAATCCTAGCATCTTGATACATGGAGAGGAAAAGATGGCAAAAAGGCTTAAATTTGATGCATATTTTGTGTGCAGAGTAGGGTATTTTGCCTCCTTAATAGAAACTTCATGCTAGAATGACTTCTGAGGCGATTCTGAAATTGTTGCATTTGATAATCCTTTTTAATGGCAAGTCCCCCAAATGTTTGGCGCTTTCCTGATGCTATAATTTTGGTAATATCTAGCACTTAAACTAAATCGAACAAGAAGCGATTGTACAGAAAGTTAATGTCAATATTGCCACTAATACCACAAATAATCTTTCATGTTCTTGATTATCTTTTGAAAATGACGTGTGTGTATTATATCTGCTCTTCTTTCTCATTCTACAGAAGGATATTTCAGCATTTGCTAAATCCTTATCTATATAATTTTCGAGGAGGCATTTCAATAAAAGTTTCTTTTTAAAGTTCTAAGATAGGTCTTTAGAAGTGTTACTTTTTAAAAATCAGTTTTTAGTTCATTAAACTGAAATAATCAGTTTTAAAAAATCCAGGCTGAACTGAAAGGCGTCATTAGGATGGAGGAGCTTTTCCACATCGCCCGAATTACTGTTTCCTTCTTTGCACTAAGAACAGATTAAATATGCATTCTCTCGATATCCAGTATTCATTAGCAATTGTCAAAGTAAAGTATTGCTGTTTGATTTTTCTATTCATAATCATTTGCATTTGCTTAGAAAATTCCTTAGGTCTTTTAGATCTACTACACTGAGTGGCTTATGTTTATAGAGAAAAGATGATTCTGCTTCTTATTGTCATCCATTTGCCACCCAGGGCCATCTACGTGTGAAAATGTAGCAAGAGCAATTTCTCTTCCTGGCTTCCATGTTAACGTAGCATGTGTCCTCAGCTTTTGCTTGTATTTGGAGCTTCCTCTGATCTGTCAATTCTGGATTAATCTAAACCTGGGATGCTGAGTTACTGACACTTGCAGTTTTAGCCTAAAGAACTAAAATTTCCACCTTTGTGTTTCTGTGCAAACTGATCGTCATCCAAAAAGTTCTAAGACAGAAAGCAGGTTGGAATCCATGCTGTGTGCCTGTCCTATAATTGCCCATATAGTCATCCCTTACTCTATTTTGTGTAATGAAATTTTAGCTCTTGTCTATTGAACTTCTCATGAGTGAAATACATCTAATAGTTAATTTATTTACTAAACTTACTGTAAGCACAAAAATTACGTTCTTCACACCCAAAGAGGCTGCTTTCTTCAACATTCATCTTTATGTGTTTTTTTTCTACTTTCCATCATATCAATTTTTAAAGGATTTTTGTTGTTATTCTTTTTTGGTTTGGTTTGTTGCTTTTATCATACAGCAACAGTGCTTACATTGAAATAAACTAATATACTCATCTTTTTTGTTTTAATGCACTTTGCTTTCTTCTTTGCCCTTAATTGATCATTTTGAATGTTTCCTGATGCTATAATTTTGGTAATATCTAGCACTTAAACTAAATTGAACAAGAAATGATTGTACAGAAAGTTAATGTCAACATTGCCACTAATACCACAAATAATCTTTCATGTTCTTGATTATCTTTTGAAAATGACGTGTGTGTATTATATCTGCTCTTCTTTCTCATTCTACAGAAGGATATTTCAGCATTTGCTAATTTTCAGTAGTCATTCTATTTTATCATGTATGCAGATTGCTCTCCTCTGTGTCTTATTCTTCCAGCAGTCAGACATGACTTAGCAATGCAGAATAGCAGACCTCAATCACTTGGCTTACCACTCTTTTTTACTGTTAATATCCTAGTTTTAAAGCAGTTCAACTTAGATACCTGACAAAATCAGGCTGAGAGTGTTTTCTAAAGAAAAATCTCCCATACCTACCTTAATTAAAAATAAAAATCTCACGAAAAAAATATCTCTTACAAGCCGTGTGCTGTACCAAAATGTTAGGTTTCTGTGTTTCTTTGAATTAAGGCTTAATAATGATTTTGCCTAATTCTTTAGTGATATCTCTACCATTAGTGAGCCACATGTAGGAATATGACTAGTTTTCAACATGGAAAGTAAGTTTTCTAATATTATTTATGATTAATATCAGTTATAAAAATGTAACTAAACAGCCTGTATTTTCTAAGCCAAGGACGAAAGCTTCTTTACAGTTTTTCCTTAAAATTGCAATATTGAAAATAAAAAAATTAGTTTCAATAGAATTTCCCTTTAGTAATGTACATGTTACTATGTAAATGTGTTTCAGGGAGAAGTTGTAATATTTACAAATATCTATATTAGAAATCTTTTCCTTGCTGTTTTTCTTACAAGTAGTGTCCCTGTGTGTGTCTTTTTTCCATAGGTCTTAGACATCAACCTGACAACTAAATTCAGCCCTAAGTTTGGAAGTACATCATTTTTTTTCTTTTTCATACTCTTTCATCTGTGTAACTCTCCTAGGAATAAGAAGTCAAAGAAACTTTAGAGGTCTAAAGAAAAATGAAATTATTTGTAAATATGCATATATACACATACATACACATGTATACATATTATGTTTTGTAGAAAAAAGGGCTATTATATAATTTATGAAAGGAGACTGTCATTTTAAGAGAAGAAGAAATATTTTTGTGATTTTTCTTTGAAATTCACCTTTCACAATATTCAGTGTCTAAGAAATTGCTTACTGTTATTTTGCATGAAATGAGAGCCGCTCATTGCAGCATATTAGTTTACAATCTACCTTACCTGTTTTAATCTACTGTTTTTATTAAAATTGGTTGGGTTGCTGCTTGTTTCTATCACTACATTTTTATGCAAAAGATGAAAGTTTGTTTTTTTAAAAAGCATTTTCAGAGGACCAGTTTTTAAGATTATATCTTTTTGGTACTTAAATAGGTTGTAAATGAAATCACTTGTTAAAGTAGAGCAGCATGTTTTCACAGAAAAAGGAAAACTGATGTAAAAACATTTTTGAAGAGTTTTGCTTGCTACAGCTTTCTCTAGCATGTAGTTGGTACTAAGTTTTGCTGCAATAACACAGTGAATGTTTTTTTTATGTTTATTGTTTATATAGCTCCATTTAGGATAATGGAGTCTTTTTAAATAAGAGATATTTTTAAGTAAGTCTTTGAGATCATGTATATTTAATGTTTCCTCTCTTTTCCTTATGCCCCTACAGAAATTCATGATGAAGGTAAGACATCTTAATAAATATGTGATGTATATATATAGCAGATATATTACTACATATGGATTATATATGTATATATATGCATATTAGTGTATCTGTTATGTAACAGATATATATGTAAAACTATATATCAGCTATATATATGTGATATTTTGTATGTTTTATGTATGGTTATACAGATTTGTTTTACTTTTGAATCTATGTAACTTTTCTTAACCTGCTTTTCAAAAGTTTAAAAATTAAACTTTGGAACTTTTAAATTTAGATAAATCACATGTTTAGATTTAGCAACTCAACAAACAACATTTGACATTTTTGGGTCATATCGTAACATATTACATTTAATTAGCTAACATTAAGAATTTCTCTTATTAAAACAATTTTAATAGCTTGCCATTTAGAATGTTCACTCTGGGGATTATGTTGACTTTGCGTTTATGCACTTTTGTATGAATACAATGGGAAATTCTTCCATTGGGAAATTAGGAGAGGCACCAAGAAACTACTTCCACTTACTCCAGGAGAAGTGACAAGAATTCAGCCAGCCCTTTTTCATTTCTCAACTAAATTGGAAAAGTGAAAATATTGTAAAAATAGACAAATAAAAAGAACAGAGTAAAGCATGTGGACACGTCATTGAAGGAATATGTAAGGGACAAACAAACCTGAATATGGTTATTTTAGGATACACAATAGAACATTTTTGTTTCATTTTTGTATGCCCACTACATTTCTCCTACAACATTTATGGGATTTAATTTTTTTTATTTTAAAAGACAAGAAACTATGGGTAGGTAGAAAAATTTATCGATATTCAGTTAATAAAGGCTTAATAGAATTTATAATTTTGAAATAGGCTATGAGAAATATTAAATCAAATATTAAATCAAATACTAAATATCAAACATAAATGGAAAATGTTGCTTTGAAGAAAGGAAAGTGTGTTCTTGCCAGTATGTTGAATTTTGTGGTTAAATCTATCATGTTTTATAAAACTCTGAACCAGATGCATTGAGGGATACCCTAAACTGGACCCATTCACTAACAGTAAGAATTTGGCATTTTGGAAGAGATGACAGAATTGAGCATTTCTTTGAAGTTGTCTGTCAACCAAGACATGGAACATCTTCCAGAATTTCAAATAACTCTAGCTCTTATTTTTCAGTAGAAAATACTATGATTACATTGTGAAGAGAGAATGTTAATCCCTGAATTAGACATATCATGAAACAATAGTTTGGGTTGGAAAAATATTTAAAAACAACAGCAGAATAGGAGTATTTCCTCTCCTTGCAAATACTGATAACTAACATATGATTTTGGGTTGGGAAAATTTAGGTTTTTATGCTAAATCTGCATTTGCTATATTCATTTTATTATCTCATTCTTAATCCAGCTATACGATACTGTCGAGACTTCCCCTTGTGGAAGGGTGAATGAAATGGTCGCCTGAAACAGACATCTTAAGGTCTCTTGTGAGAACAAATGGATATAAAAACCAGTGCAAATAGAAAGATGATGTAGAATTAGTTAAAACCAGGTGGTATGCCTAAAATAATTTAATTAGGCCCCCAGTTCTTTTAACTTCGAGGCCAGAAGGCCAATAGTTATTTTCACACTTGCAATGGATGATCTGGAAAGGTTAGAATTGGATTAAGGGGAGGGCATATGCATGCAATTACAGTAATTTAAGTCACTTAAGTGGAAAAACATGCTGAATTTTATATCGCTTTCACCTATCAATCATGCTTTGCTTTGGGTTTCATATGGAAAAGGCATTAACTTCTTAGAACCAGATGGATGCTTTCTTGTTATGGGAGTCTATTTCTGCTGGTTAGTGTTAAACAGTGATGCATTAGGACTTTCCTAAGCCTGATCTTTTCCCTGAGGAGACTTTCCATGAAGACATCATCCCAAGTAAGCCAGTCCATGTCAAATGGATGTCTTGACAGTATTAAACTGGCCTTTTCAGGCACATTTATCTTGAACTGAGGCCAGGATTCTCATTGATTGTTACAATCCTTCTGTGACCCTGTTGTGTGATTCACTACTTATTTAATTTTTTGAGAAACAGGGTCTTGCTCTGTCACCCGGGCTGGAGTACAGTAGCATGAACATAGCTCACTGCAAACTGGAACTCCTGGGCTCAAGTGATCTTCCCACCACAGCCTCCTAAGTAGTTGGGATTACAAGAATGAGCCACTCTGCCTTGCTCTGGACTGCCTGTATTTAAAAAACGCAGAGCCAAAAACAAAAAAAGCAAACCAGAAAGAACAAAATACAGAGCCAGTAATTTTCATATGTGTGTAAACCTCTTTAGTCATATACACACACACACTTGCACACACATATTATATATAAATGAAATGTGTAGGCAAAGCTTTACAGTAAAAGGAGCACTTTCTGGATAACCTCAAGGTCTTGTCCTTCACTTAAATTTTGTTTTGACTAGTGTGGCTGTTCAAGTGGACTCTATAGCTTTGAAACTTAAATCTGGTAGGAAAAGGTGAGCTTCTATCAAAGTAATTCAAACCAGACAAAGTAAATAAAATTGTTCTTGGCCACAATAAATGAAATGTGGTATAGAAAAAATAAGCACTCTCTAAAGAGAGCCTCATTCTCTGAAGAAGTATAATTTTTCAAAGTAGTAGACTTTTTGCTTCTAACTTATGTGAAAAAAAGTGATTTTTTCAGCAGTTTTATTTTAATACCTTTTATCTGTTTTTAGAATAGTTCTGAATTTTTTCAAGCAAAACGTAAAGTTATTCTAAGAAATTATATGGAGCAATAAGAATGTGATATATGCTTAGTAAAAAGGTTATAATAATATTGGATATTAAAGCATCTTTCTGCACTTCTTAAAGTACAGGTCAGTATCATCACCCTTATCCCCCAATTTTTAAAAGATCTTCTTTTCCTGCAAAAAGAAGTAGAAACTTCTTGTCATAATATTTTATGCCTTCCATGATCTTCTGTGATCTAATTTTATAATTCTTGTGAAGTTTTTCTGTGCAACCCAACACTAAAATCCCATGATTGCCTCCTCTTTCTTACATACCTTGTGGTTATATACCATGACCTCTTTACACAAACTCCTTACTCAGCCTGAAGCGGGCTTCCCCATACCCAGTTTTTCATTTGACAGTTGTTTACTCAGTGCTTACCATGACCTGACCTCACTCTCAAAGCTGGAGGTGAAATGATATTCAGGAAAGTATCATTATTCTTGAGGAGTTTTCAGTCTGATCGAGAGGAGAGTTCTTGAAGTGTAGTGTGTGAGGCCAATGTACAGGTATATTCCTAGGGCTGGAGGAGGATGGGGGAGAGTGACAAGCTTTGAGGAAACTGGATGAGGCTTCAGAGAGGAGGTAGTCTTTAATCTGAGTTTTAAAAAGTAGAAGGGGAAAAAGTCTGAGTATAAATGGGTCGTGCAATTCAAACCTTTGTTGTTCAAGAGTCAAATGTACATATGATATGTAAAAATTTCATTCTCATAAAAGCTTTTAAATTATAAAATCAATATATATTCTATACAGTTTGGAAGTTACAGAAGAAAAATCCTTCAATTATATGAACAGGAAAAAACTGTTGGAGGCTTTCTTATTAAAAAAGGTTTACAAGGCAGAGAAGACTGCAGAGGGGGAATGTCGTGTTCCGAGGTGGGGCAGCAGGAAAGCAGTGTGGCATTTTCAGGGAAGGGAAACTGTTTGGGTATGTTTGAAGCACAGGCGATTGAAGATGAGGCCAGAGATGATTGAGACAAATGTCTCTCTGTTTGTACTTCTCAAAGTGGTCTCTGGACCAACAGCATCAGCATCATCTGGAAAATTATTGAAATGAAACTTCTCTGTACCTACCCCACACCTACTGAATCAAAATCTCAGTGATAAGGCCCAGGAATCTGTGTTTTTACAAGCTCTCTAGGTGATTCGAAAGTACGCTACAATTTAAGAAGCACTCTTGGAGTTCATGGAAAGGGATTGGACTCTTTCCTATAAGCAACTGGGAGGAATGAGAAGCTTTTAAGCCTGGAGGCATTATGATCAATTTTGTGTTTTAGGAAGATGTATTCATTGAACCAACATTTATTTAGTGCTTCTTGTATGTCAGGCATGCAGATAGGCACCTGGAATACAATGGGGTACCATGGTTCCCACCCAATAATGGGAAATAGATTCTAATTAAGTACACTGTGAATAAATAACTATAAATTATAATTATTTACTGATACCAAGTTTATTTTTCAAGAACTGGATAAAATGTTAACCCCATAATAGAGGTTACATTAGCTTTATTCCAATGTACACATTATTTCAACAGCACTTTGTTTGCCTGTAAGTGCTCTTAAGGCATTCTTTCCTACTAACTTTCCTTTGAGAGCAAGTGAGTATTTTATCGACTTGGTTAAGTTACTCTTTTGTGTTTTTCTCTTTGTTCTCCTTTTTTCTCTTTCTCTAAAGACTGCTCAAGGTGGTGGTCATCGAACACTCCTCTACGGGCATGCCATATTGCTGCGCCATTCCTACAGTGGCATGGTGAGTACCCCTTTTATTTCATCTCCCTGTGGTCATGCTGATGCATTTGGGGATACACAGTCAGAAAATGCTGGTAGCATCATTTCTGCAATGGTATTAATGAACTTGGATGTATATGTTCTTTAATATCTTTGTACCCTTGTTAGTTTCTCACGTCAACAATGAAAGTCAGCTCAGATGACTTTTAAGGTCCTTTCATTCTATCATTATGTGATTACCATTTTTACCATCTTACTTTTGGTAGAGTAGTTTTAGGAGGAGACAGGTGTAAGAGTCAAATAAGAGATATTTCTTTTCTGATTTTGTTTTAAGGGCTTCATTTATTAGAGAAATAAGGTATCTTTACTGAAAGATCAGATTTCAAAAATCTAGTGAGGTCCGGTATTAATTGTACTCACCTACTTGTTTTTCTTCTTCACTGGGCTTCTCTTTTTCCACAGGTGCTCCTCCTTTTGCCCCATTATTCATTAGGGCACAGTTTTCTCATTCTCTGCCTCATATATATGTGTATATATGTATATATGTAAATGTTTTAAATAAACATTTTATAAATACTTTAATGTATTCTTAGATATTACATATACAGCTGACCCTTGAAACACCACAGGATTTGGGGTGCCAATCTCCTGCACAGTAGAAAATCACATGTAACTTTTGACTTCCTCAAGAGACAACTACTAATATCCCCCTGTTGACCAGAAGCCTTTACCGATACCAGTCAACATATGTTGTATATGTATTATATACTGTATTATAGTAAAATAAGCTAGAGAAAAGAAAATACTAAGAAAGTCATAAGAAAAATATATTTTCTATACATTAAGTGGAAATGGATCATCATAAAGATCTTCATTCTGTTGTCTTCATGTCAAATAGGCTAAGGAGGAGGAGGAGGAAGAGAAAGAGGAGGAATTGGTTTTGCTGTCTCAGGAATGGTAGAGGGGGAAGAGAATCTGAGTAAGTGGCCCCGTGCAGTTCAAATCTGTGCTGTTCAAGGGTCAACTGTACATAAAATATGTAATAATATGTAAAAGTGTCATTCCATTCTCATAAAAGCTTTATTAAGTTATGAAAGCAGTATATATTCTATATGATTTGGAAGTTGCCAAAGAAAAATTCTGATCACACTAATAGGAAAAAACTGTTGGAGGCTTTTTAAAAAGGTTTTAATCTCTTCTGTCTTTAAGGTTTCTTTCTTTCTTTTTTTTTTTATCATAATGGAGATCTTACTACATTATCAAATTTATATCCTTTTGTTTTTTGAGATAACGTCTTGCTGTCACACAGGCTGGAATGCAGTGGCGTGATCATGGCTAACTGTATCTTTGAACTCCTGGGCTCAAGCAATTCTCTGGCTTCATCCTTCTGAGTAGCTAGGACTACAGGCATATGCTGCCACACCTGGCTAATTTTAAAATTTCTTGTAGAGATGAGGGGTCTAACCATTGCCTAAGCTGGTCTTGAACTCCCAGGCCGAAACGATCCTCTTGCCTTGGCCTCCCAAAGTGCTGGGATTTTAGGAGTGAGCCACTGTGCCTGGCATGATTTTTTTTCCCTTTTATTGTAACATAAGCATTTTCCATGTTGTTTAAATTGTCAACATTATTTTAGTGGCTACATGATAGTTTAATATCTAGAATGTAATATATATATAATAATATACTGATCATTTCTTTTAAAAGTAGATGATTCCCATATTATGTAAATTGTTCTAAAGCCAAAGGCTAAGTATCCATAGCACTATCAAACAAGCATACACAAATTTTCAATTTCAACCATGGATATTTATGTGATAACTTGATTTTAAATGTTTATTTAATTAAATTCAAAAGTATAGAATGAGAAGTATAGGAAATACACAGACATGATTTTAATGATGATTTAATAATATCATTTCTATTAATGTATTATCACATAAATAGGTCAGATAAGAAAACTTGTGATTGTCTTAGCAAGTGCTAGAAATGTCTTTAATAAAACTCAATGTTCATTCTTAATAAAAACTAAACATTGATTATTTCCTCAGTGATAAAGAATATCAGTGTCAAATCAATAGTGAACATTGTAATTGTGAAACACTGAAGCCATTTTTTAAAATCAAATTAACTCAAATAAAAACAAGGATATGTTTTATCTACCATTGCTAACTAACATTGTTCTGGAAATTTTGGCTGACATGTCAAGATATGAAATAACATAAAACAATTTCATAAAGTGGCTGGATATAAGAAAAATATGTAAAAACAACTTGTATGAATAGAACAGTCACATATTAAAATTTCATGGAAAGAATTTCACATTCTACAGCAATCAAAACACATAAACTGCATGAAATAATACATGTGAGGGTTTCTTTTAAGACAGCTACTCTCTATACATAATAGTTGGGTTAAGAGCCTGAACTTGGTTGTTAGATTTGGATTCAGTCTCAGTTGACCACATGCTGGACAGCCTGGTATATTTTGCATAATTAAGCCTGTAATTATATCTGAAAATTTTATGTATTCGTTAAATAAACATTGTTTGGCATCTACTGTGTGCTAGATACTGTTTTAAGTCCTATGATACAGTAGTGAATAAGACCAAGTTCTTGCTTTCATTAATTAGCTCTTGGTAGAATAATCATAGTATCTACCTCAGAGTTACTGGGAATATTAAGGAGAAAGTGTAGTTAATAGTTGCAGTGCCTAATATTGTACTGTTATTGAAAAATATTACAAAAGGCTTTAATAGGAATCGCTTTGTCTTTGTATGGGAAGTCTGATTATTGCAAAGTTGTTACCCTTTAAAAAAATAAAGGCAGATGTTAAGCACAGTTTATATATAAAGTCTGTAAACCTAGGGGATTATCATGGACTGCCTGTCTTGAGGTTAGACTGACACTTCTGCTGTGGCTAAAAACAGGTTTAGGGACCCTGGAAGCCTCTTTACTATAACCTTGAGAGCCATTGCTCTGCAGTTAAGTCAGAATCAGAGTCTGCAGGTCAACTTGGTTTCACATCCCCAAGGCACTGAATTCCACCTAACTTACCAGCATATCTGACACTGATATGCTGGTTCATCTGCCTTCTCACACTCACAGACACACGCTTAGCTGGATGGGCCCCATACCATAATGAGAAATTTCTAGCCTTTGCATTAATTGTCCGGTGATTCTAAGAGGGGGACTTGCTGGCAGTGCAGTTGCTTGGTGACAGTACTGTATTTAGAGTTCCTACCACATTCATCTTTGTGTCTCTGTTCTTACAACACTTTGTGGCATGGGGGGTGGGAAGCAGTAGGCTTTAAAAATGGTCCTAAACTTTATGTTCAGGAATATACAGTTAGGAAAACCTAAGGGTGGGAAGAATAAGGAGATGATGGGGTTGAAAGAGTCTGATTCCTCCTGCAGAGATGCACACGTATGTAGGCACATGAAAAACCTCATTTTAGTGCAGTGATATGCTGTGCACCAAAATAAATTCTAGGTGGATTTCAAAGACTTAAACATTTTTTTAAAGAAAACAAAACTAGAAGATAAAGAGAATAGTTTTCAAATTTGTTTGGGGAGAAAAATGTCTAACTGTCAGACTACATTGTACTTTTGCAGATGATCATGAATATCACATGAAGTTAGAGATGTACAAATACGTCCCCAGTTACTTGTCTTCCTGTACTGACAGAGAATATTTCCTTAGCCTTTTACAAGGGGAAAAAGACTACAGTTCCTTTAGAATATTGCCCCTAATGCATGCTATTCTGCCTCACAGACATTTAAAAATCTGGGCTTTGTTCAGAAGCATCCAGATTTTCAGGAAAACACTGAGCATAGCAGGGATAGATGGATGCCAAATTACAGGGCAGAATAACTCTCTGCTGATACAGCTATAAACCTTAGTGATGGCCGGTTGCGGTGGCTCATGCCTATAATCCGGCACTTTGGGAGGTGGAGGTGGGAGATTGATTGAGTCTAGGAGTTTGAGATCACCTTGGGCAACATAGGGAGATGTCATCTCTATGAAAAAAGAAAAATTAACCGGGTGTGGTGGTGCATACCTGTGGTCCCAGCTACTTGGGAGCCTGAGGTAGGAGGATCGCTTGAGTCTAGGAGTTCGAGACCATCCTGGGCAACATGATGAAAGCCCATCTCTACAAAAAATAAAATTATTAGCCAGGCATGGTGATGTGTGCCTGTAGTCCCTCAGGAGGCTGAGGTGGGAGGATCACTTGAGACCAGTAAGTTGAGGCTGCAGTGAGCTGTGATCATGCCACTGCACTTCCAGCCTGAACAACAGAGTGAGACTCTGTCTCAAAACAGACAGACAAACAAAATCTGTACTTGCAACTACTGATTTTGTATTTTTTAGTATCTGTGCTGCCTATCCACTTCCCGGTCTTCAACCGATAAGCTGGCTTTTGATGTTGGCTTGCAGGAGGACACCACAGGTAAGCACCTTGTTCTGAGATGAAGCCTTGTTCAGGGAGAGCCCTACAGGGATTGGATTAGAAGAAGCCAGGAAATATACATGGGATGAATGTTCTTATGGATGGAGTCAGGAAAAAATGTTCTAATGGAAATTTATCCTGGAAGAAGGAAGCGTATAACGTTTCTCTTGGATATTTCCACATCATGAGTTGATGTTCAAACTAGGCTTCAAACCATATTCTTCTTGTAGGTTTGGATAGAAAACTAGTACTTACTACATGATTTATGAGGTGTTAACCATATTAATGTGCACTAATTGGTTTATGAAGTAATTCTACATGTCTCTCTCATCTTAAAAATGCTTTTAAGTCTGAAAATGTAACATACTCGATCCGACATTCCAGTAAAAGGTCAAAAATTAAAGTCTCCTTCATTTCCCTGCCCACAGGGCATTCTTCTACATATCTGTCCAAACAGACATGCATTTTCAGATTTGTGAAGCAAAAATTTGTATATTAACACATTTATTTTTTGGGGGGAATCAAAATAGGAGAACACAGACTTTATATTCTTCTCAATACTCTGAGGACTTTGCATTTACTTTATATACCCCTGTAAAATTGGACTATTTTGTCCTTTACAATGAGCATGCATCACTTTAGAATTAAAAATAAAGACCAAGTAGAATAAAGAATGGAAGGAAATAATTCAACTTTTATTAAGTTGTTCCTTTTAAGAGTGAGATCAAGCTCTTACTCCACTCCCACTGTTTACAATATTTTCCCATATTCACTAAATTTTTTACAAACAACAAAAAGGTAAAAATAAAGGTATGTTTACCAGCCTGATAAACTTTTTAATAGACCAACACATCATCTTGTAGAAGGGATTCCAAGAACCCCAGGCACCAGAAAGATAAATAAATATATTATTCTGTTTTGGTTCTAAATAGGCTCCATCGTTCCTCTGTATTTTTGCTAGTTTTATAGTTTTCTTGTTTTAATTAAGGTATTTCAGCACATAGTTAAATGAGAAAGTTGTCAGTTTTGTCTTCAAAAGATGTAAAAGACAGACACAATTGTTTTCATCCATTGAGAAGATTATGTAATAGTCAAAACAAGTCAACATTTCTCCATGTCCTGATTCTCTTATGCTACTGTTTTTCCCATAGTTCTCTACTTCTTTTGAATTTCTCAATTATTTATTGTATTTATGATTTGTTGTCTGCCTACCTTCATCAGAATTAAACTCGCAAGGCAGATAATTTTTTCTTCCTTGTTTACGGATCTATCCCAGCCACTAAAGCAATGATTAGTCAATAGTGAGTGCACTATAAATGTTTGAGTAAATGAATGAAAAACTACCTGCAATTGTAAAAATGTGAATTGGATGAATGAAGATAAAGAATTCTGCCAGGTGACATTCAGGTTAGATTATGGTTTGTATAAGAAAAGCAAGTTAGACTATGATTTGTGTAAGAAAAGCACAGATTACATCTTGACTGTAGGAATACTTACAAAGTATTATTTGGCAATTCATTTATTCCTGCATGCAAAATGAATTTGTATTGAGTGCTTATAATATGCTAGTAGGAGCTGGAGAAACCTCAGTAAACAAAACATACCAAGCCCCACTGTTAGGAATTTACATTCTAGCATTTGAGGAATTAGTCAAGAAAAAAAAAAGAGTTATGGAAAAACCACAAAGTTGAGTGAAGGGGAAAGAATGATAAATGATGACAGATGTCATGAAAACACTACTGTCATTTTGGGATAGAAGTTGCATTTAGGTCTTAAAAGGTATTATGAGCAGAATGAATAATGGTGTGCTGAAGCTCCTATGTTAGGTATTGGGAATGAAGAGTGAAGAAGAGATGTGTGTCTCATGAGGCATACACTTGACTTGTCCCAGAAAAAATTGGTTGATGTAAACCTAGATCTTTTATAATTCATTCTTCTACAGAAGGATTCTCTTATATGTTACCTTTAGAAGAATAGTGAACACCACGTTTTAAAATAACAAAAAAGTAAAAAGGAGACAGGATAGTACAATCTTTAGATGACAATACTTTGCATCCTTTTTTTGAGTCAGTATCCCAAAACACTACCGAGAAATTTTTCAAAAAGTTGTTATAACACAATTGTCACATCACAAAACCCCAAGTCCTTATAAAAACAAAAGATGATTTTATAGAAATCAGTTGAACAGTATAATGACATGTGATTGTGTAAAGAATGAAATCAGATCAGCGTGAGTGATGAATTTAGTCTTACGTGAGTATAAATGAATATCCTTGTAAAGCAATACATAGTGGGAGAAAAAGACATCAATCTTCCCAAATCGTCACACCCAGTTTCTACGAGAAGATTCTTAGCATCTTATCCTAAGCTAAGTCTTAATTCTTTATTTTTTCATGGAGTAAGAGATTAATTTGCATTAATTCCAGATTTCTGAAAGTTGTGTGTTTGGAGTCATTGGCAAAGAAAGTAGATTTTAATTAAGAGGAACATTTTTTGTTTCACATATCCATATCTCTGCAGGTGAGGCTTGTTGGTGGACCATACACCCTGCCTCTAAGCAGCGATCAGAAGGAGAAAAAGTAAGAGTTGGAGATGACCTCATCTTAGTTAGCGTGTCCTCTGAAAGGTACTTGGTAAGTGTGGAAAGTAGGATCATTTATCTGGTGATATACTAGATGATAAGTCAATAAAATGATCTCTTTAAGGTTGATATTGTAAATTGTCTATGAAAATTGCTTATAAACACTCCTCTATCTCTATTAGATTAATTGTAAGTAACTTCCTAAATAGAAGAATAATGTGATGTGAGTGGAAATATAGCTTATCAGGTTTGTTTAGGCAGGCTTCCTTCGTGACCTTGAGATGCATGTTCATGATATTGATTACACCTTTTATTAAATTACTTTATTAATAGAATGTAAATGCAGTCTAATCAGGAATTTAAAATTCCATGGTCTTTATTTTGTGCCTGAAGCAAAGGCTATACTATTGAGGTTGTGATTACCTATTTTGGTATTTACGAAAGCAAATTATTACGTGAGAAACACTTGCCATGTTAAGAAAGGAGAAATAGACAAAATCAGAAACAGTTTGAAGTCTATCATTGACATTGCATTGTTTCAAAGAGTAGGGACTGGAAATGGGAGAATGAAGAAAGAAGTTTGTGTTTAATCATTAAATGCTATATTAGGCCATTTTCATGCTGGTGATAAAGACATATCTGAGACTGGGCATTTACAGAAGATAGAGGTTTATTGGATGTACAGTTTCATGTGGGTGGGGAGCCGTCGCAATCATGGCGGAAGGTGAAAGACATGTCTCACATGGCAGCAGACAAGAGACGAGAGCGTGTGTAAGGGAACTCCTCTTTTGAAAGCCATCAGATCTCATGAGACTTACTCACTAACATGAGAACAACACGGGAAAGACTTGCCCCCATGATTCAATTACCTCCCACCAGTGCCTCCCCCAACATGTGGGAATTCAAGATGAGATTTGGGTGGGGACACAGCCAAACCATATCAAATGCATTTTGAACTTTTATGTTGAGGTCAATATGTATTTAATTTAACTTATTAAGTAAGCTGTAGTTTTGCCAGAGAATAGTCCTATTCAGAAGTTTATAGTAAGTTGAAATGAAGATGTGAAGGATACCAGAGCAAAATATTTGTTTTGTTTGGAGGTTGAAAAGTGAATAGATATAAAATGCCTCATTTTTAATCTATTTAGTCACATGAAATTTTATGGGAATATTCATATGAAAATATTCACATATGAATATTCACATGAAAAATTCCAGGCATCACAGTGTATGATGATTGAAACAAAAATCTGAAACAGAGCATGTGGCAATTTAGTAGACACTGGGTTATGGAAAGTGTTTCACCACTACCATAAATCAAAACGTAGTTCATGTGTTACTGGTTTAGGATTAAGTAAGTAGTTGGTACCCCTTTGTTCTATGAATACGAAATAGGGTCAGTTTGGGGGTGTTGTATGTCAGTTTTGGTTTACCAATACATTTAATTCCAGATGTGAAACATTTCTAGGAAGACCGGTTTTGTTTTGTTTCACTTGCCTTACAGAAGAGGTAGTGATGAAGACAGGGAAATGATATAACCATGCCTCGTGTAACTGACAGAAACTGTTAAATTAAATGGAGTGTCTGATGTTGCGTAGGTATAGGGAGGCCTGGAGCATTTCTCTACTTTTGTCCCTTAAGCGATGTAGGTAGAAATAGTCACCATGCGAATTTCTAGGACAATACAGGTGTGCAGATAGTAAAATAACCATTTATTAAGCCCTTCCTATATGCGTGTGCTATCTATGTTAAGGTGATGTATTTTGATCAGATGTGCATTTTGAATTGTAGTTGTACCTGGAAACCAATAGCAGTAGAAATAATTCATGTACACTTTTCAATATATAAATTATACGCAGTTTTTCTTGATTTTGACATAACTGTGAATTTTGTTGCTGCTGTTGTACACTGTGTGCTTCTGCTGTGTATCAGACTTTATTTGACGGAATAACCTCATTACACGCTGAAAAATTGAAAATTCAGACCTCACAGGGCCAGGACTTCAAACATCTATTCTCCAGCTACCTTCCTGAGAAAGCTGTCTCATTGTGTGAATTCTGGCTTTCTCGTTTGTAACATGCGGTTGACACTAATAACAATACATAGTGCCAAGGTTATTGTGAGGAGGCAGTGAGATGATGGATTTAACTATGGGCAGAATTCAAAAGCACTATACAAACGAAAGTAATAATAATGACGGTGCATGAGGTTTACCTCCTATGGAAGGAAATAACCTCATGATTAATTCAAATTTATAAGTAATTTCCAAGCTACATTTTATTTTATTTTCCGTATTTTTTGAGACAGGGTCTTGCCCTGTGGCCCAGGCTGGAGTACAGTGGCGATCATGGCTCACTGCAGCCTCAACCTCCTACCTCCCCAGTCAGCCTTCCAAGTGACTGGGACTACATGCGGAGCCACACCTTGCCCAGCCTATGCTGCATACCCAATTATTTGTGTTCTCTTTCCTGGTAATCTTTTGTATGGAGCTACAAGACAGCAGTCAACCAGGTTGTTAACATTTTGCTTCCGTCTCATAATGAAGTCGTTGCTTTCATTGTTCATCTCTGTGGACCTAGCATGTAGCAGAAACAACAGGAAAGGCCAGGGACACATTATTCATGCTTTCTATTCTCAAAGAATTAGTGGAGAAAACAAATCAAACACATAGGAAGCTGTACGAGGACATTGTAAAACAGTAAGTACACAGTACAGTATAGGTTAGAGATGCTGAAGGATCTTCCTATGGGTATAGCGATGGTGAATTATTATCTTACCTTCCCACCGTGGTGGATTCGTAGCAGGTGTATGAAGTTCTGTGGTGTGGATTCAAAGACTTATATGGAGAACTCAGTGAAAAAGATCTAGAGAAATTGAAAGAGCAAGAAGTGAGTTCATCAAAGGACTTTGGGGTAGACAGAGGGATTTGGAATCATCTATAGAATAAACCCTGAATAACTAAAGATGGGCTGTATATGTATTTGTTTATTAGCATGAAGCCTGGTGAGTATTAACCTGGGTCAGTCATGTAACCTTTTGAAACCCTTAGTTTCTTCATCTGGAGTCTGGGGGGTAAGAAAGAACTTAACTCATTGAACGTGATGAGGATTAAATGCTGGAATCCAACAAGACTCGTAGTTCTGTGAATGGCACATACAAATTGCTTAGTAAGTTACTGTCACTATTTACCTGGGAGATTTGTGCCTGTTAAGAATGGTTAGAGGTCGGGCGCGGTAGCTCAAGCCTGCAATCCCAGCACTTTGGGAGGCCAAGGCAGGCAGATCACTTTAGGCCAGGAGTTCAAGATTAGCCTAGCCAAAATAGTGAAACCCTGTATCTAATGAAAAACACAAAAATTAGCTGGACGTGTAATTTTATTTTACACCTGTAATCCCATCTACTCAGGAAGCTGAGGCAGGAGAAGAATCGTTTGAACCGGGGGAGGCAGAGATTGCAATGAGCCAAGATCGTACCACTGCACTCCAGCCTAGGTGACAGAATGAGACTCTGTCTCCACTCCCCTGCCCCCCAAAAAACAGAATGGTTAAAGAAATGGCAGATACTTAGCCAGAATAAGAGACAGTTGGGAAAGAAAGAGTGAAGGAAACATTATAGGTGATATTAAATAAAGATCTATCCTATGAAAGCAAGGTTCATATTCTGAGGAGATGCTGATGTTGTTAAACATAAGTAAGTTTAAAAATGTGTATGATAACAAATTAGTTAAAACTAACTTCTAAAGATGAACATTTCCGGTCATTGATTTTACAGCTCCTTAGTCATCGATGTCTATTGACTGATGAGCTATTTTTCTTTTACTAATAGCGATGGTGAAACTAAGATTAAACTCATAGTGTATGGGGTACACTAATAAAGCTTACAACCATCGCAATGCTAAACTGGTGAAGACTGGTTTAGAGGGCTGGTTTTGAGCCTGTCCTCTGAGAAGCTGCCTTCTGGACAGAAGGGGACG
Organism: Ateles fusciceps; assembly: GCA_036589455.1. Lineage (NCBI taxonomy): Eukaryota > Metazoa > Chordata > Mammalia > Primates > Atelidae > Ateles > Ateles fusciceps. Next base: position 7,638,434 of record JAZHEH010002229.1, read on the forward strand.
CTGTGGTCAGCACCTGGGATTGCTCCTCTGTTGTCTCCTTTGTATATTGAATATTGGGACACAATTTCTGAGATATAAAGAAACTTAACCTCTAAAAATGGTTGTAAACACCTTACCCAGATAATTACTTTTCTCATTTTTGCTGTTTTATATTCTAATGTGAGAGGATGTGTTAATCTTCTTTTCAAAAATATCCACAAGGAAAGAATTTTTTTACCCATATTGAAAATCGTCTTTTCTTTTAAAGAAGGCTTTAGCAAAGCACCTTAAGAGAAATAGACAACTTAAAATAGAGAAACATGGCCAAGTCGATATTACTGACTGAATTTATTTGAAACTAAACAACATAAAGCTTACAAAACAATTTTTTCTGTGCTAGGTGCAAAAATCACTTCAGTATGCACAGATGTTTTCCATTTGTGGATTGGATTGTTTGCATTGGAAATGTAGATTTCCAACTGTTTTTCTTCTGATTGGGTTACTTAATGAAACAGGTCAAGTTTTTCTGATCTGTGAAAACATTGGCAAATCAACTGATTAAAATATATTAGGAAAAGCAGAATGCTTGATCTAAATGGTGATGAAAAATGCTTAAGGGAAAGCTATTCTAGGGTTCAAAAAATTTACTTCTTTCTTACCCACCTCTAAATTTTTAATAAAAACTATGGATAATTATGGGTTGCATAATTGCTGAATTGCCTCGTTGCGTGAAAATAATGATAAAAGAGTGATCATAAATATTTTCAAATGATTTATTACATGAACCAATTCATTTTTGATTAATTTGCCTTGAGCCTTTCTTTCCTCTGTGGCTCAGGTAATGGAACCATAAAATATTACATGTGGAAAGAGCATCTATTTTTCTGCCTCTCATTTTTTTTTCAGAAGACAAAACTGATGCCTGAGGAGTAATGTGACTTGTTTGCTTGTGCTTCCTGTCCCTAAATGACAATTTCTTCAGAATATTGCATCACCAGGGCCCAAGTACCTGAAAGTTTAATAAGAGATGAACAAATGAGTTAATAAGTGCATCAGATAAGCGTTCAATTAAGAGATTCTTGGTACTAAGTTTTGTACCATGGATTTCCATTACAGACTGATAAAGCTTATTGACCTCATCATAAAAATGGTAAAACACATAAAATAAATACGTAGGATCACAAAGGAAACTAAAGGTATCGAAATATAGACTCTGCACTCCAGCTTAAGAACTCCTGGGAGGTGATTTATCATGTCCCTTCCGTTTCTGAGATGTCGCACTTCTGTGATATAACGTCTTGTTACTCTTGGATCAGCAGTCTTGACTGATAAACCCTCCTTCTACTCTGCACTCCAATCTCCTTTTTTTTTTTTTTTTTTGAGACGGAGTCTTGCACCATTGCCCAGGCTGGAGTGCAATGGCATGATTTGGGCTCACTGCAACCTCCACCTCCTGGATTCAAGTGATTCTCCTGCCTCAGCCTCTGGAGTAGCTGGGATTACAGGTGCCCACCGCCACGCCTGGCTAATTTTTCTTTTTTTTGGTACTTTTAGTAGAGATGGGGTTTCACTGTGTTGGCCAGGCTGGTCTCAAACTCCTGACCTCATGATCCTCCCACCTTGGCCTCCCTAAGTGCTGGGATTACAGGCGTGAGCCACTGCACCCGGCCCCGATCTACGTTTGTAAATACAGTGTCCTCTGAAGGTTCATGTGTATATTAGAGCTTGAAAATCACGAATCCTAGGATCAAAGTGAGACCAGGGTGCCCAGAGATTGGTGCCCAAAGCCCCTGTACTGCTGTTGGTCGATTGATGCTACCATATTATTGTGTAAATCATATAGTGGATACATACTTCAGCCTAAGGCCAACTTGGCTTTCATCCTCTGCCAATGTCTGTTTTTACTTTAAGGATAACTCATCTTAGTTTCAGTAGTTGAAACTGTTGTTGCTTTCTGAATATTGCATACCACAAGTCTGATGTAATGTTGTTTTACCCAGACTTCCCTTTGCTGTTTAAGCAGCAAAATTTGAAGCATTCAAAGTAGAATATTTTCTTTAGAAGAGTAGACTTTATTTAGAGAACTTTATATTACTGTAATGTGATCTTAAGGACATATTCAGGACCTCTTCCCACAGACTGAAAGTTTCATATGTATGATTCTCTCAAATTTATTATTTATCTTTAGGCATAGATATGATTTGGAAATTGCTTTTTCCACTTCCCTACCCTGCTGTAAACTCTTTATTGCCTTAAATACAAGGTCCTTGGTCTGGCGCCAGCCTTTGTCTGTGGACCTATCACTCATTCCACCTCTTAGCGTATGTGAAGCTCTGGGCTGTAATGTATGTCCCTGTATCTCCACCCTTGTGCTAACACTCTTGTCTTCAACACATTCCCCTTATCACACATTTCCCTTCTCAGAACTTCTTAGAGGGCCAGGGGGTCCAGCCCACTCCTGATAGCAAGCTTTCTGGTATATTAAAAATAAAAATCCCCAAATTGGTTTACAAAAATTTTTGGTATGTTTTAAATGTTTGCACATAGCACATTAACATTAATGCACGTACTCCGATCCAATGCATGTATACCCTTGTTTGGAGACAGCAACTGCAAATATATAAATGTGAGACTCAGGCCAAGTGATCCTACTGGCTCCCTCAAGGCCCCCAACCCATGAGAAACTCCGCTCCCATTTTGTTGTCTAGAGTGTTCTCTTCTTACAATTCCTGTAGCACTTTGGTTACGATTCACACATTTTTTGTTGTTTGAATTTCGCTCTTGTTGCCCAAGCTGGAGTGCAGTGGCACAGTCTCGGCTCACTGCAACCTCCACCTCCCAGGTTCAAGTGATTCTCTTGCCTCAAACTCCCGAGGAGCTGGGATGACAGGTGTGTGCCACCACGCCCAGCTAATTTTTTGTACTTTTAGTAGAAACAGGGTTTTACCATGTTCACTAGGCTGGTCTTGAACTCCTGACCTCAGGTGATCTGCCCACCTCTACCTCCCAAAATATTGGGATTACAGGCATGGGCCACCATGCCTGGACTGACACACAACATTTTTTCAGGCTTTTTCCCACATTCCATATCCTTTTATTTATTTATTTTTAATTTAATTGGTACATAATTTTTTTGTACAAAATATCACATGTAGCCCAGACATATACATATATACATATTTATGGGCTACATGTAATATTTTGATATATGCATACAGTGTAAATTGATCAAATCAGGATAATTGGGATATCTATCACCTCAAACATTGCACACAATACTTTTTATATACTGAAGTACAGCATTTTGTGTGTGTATTTTACTCTCATGAGATTACAAGCACCCTTGGGGTGGAGAATGTGTACAATTAATATACATAGTATATTCAATGAACCCATGATGAATTAAATGATGGTCATCTGTTTGTCATAATATTACATGAGCTTTTACTTGGTCACAAAATATAAGCACGGGTATTTTGAATTATTTTCAGAGTGTGATTAAAATCAGTATTCACATAGATATGTATGTGTGTGTGCATGTGCACGTACATTTGTTACACTAAGTCATTGAAATAGTATTTATGGAATAAATTAAATCATGTTTTTAAGTTTATGATACTTTGATTTTATGATTTTAGTTAGCTTCTCCACATACGTGTTTATTGAATAACATTGCCAGATGCTAGGAATACAGCTGTGAACCTGTGTCAAGTAGCTTCTAAAAGGACAAAAGAAAATAAGCCCAATAATTTCATTGTGTGACCATTGCTTTGAAGGGAAATATATTTTGCTTGTTAAAGCAGATGGGATATGATTTATTTGCAAATGACTAACTAGTTTTAACGTATTGGAGAAGAAATTCAGTCAATAAAGGAATCTTAGCTGGGATTACGTGTAAGAATGACAGATTGAAGTGAAGAAATTGTACAAAAGCAGGCAACTAGTTGAGGTTGAGGAGAGGACTAAGCAAATTACTGCTAAATCTTATGTATCAACTGGTAAACTTTCAGTCTTACTGATTGGAAAAATTACTGACAAGTACTATGTACCTATCACAATGTCAAAAGTTTCTTTGGTTTTATTTTTAAGAGAAAGAAAGTGAAAGACCTCTTCTTGATGGTGACTTGAGAATAGTATCTGTATGTTAAAGAGACCCTTAGGATGTTTAAAAGGCCTGTGGAGTACACCGAAGGTGACTACGTCAGGCTGTGACTGATCTTCCTCTAACTGAGATGGTTAAGATTACTGGGAAATTTCTGGTCCGATTGAAGTCTGTGAAAACTTGGGCTGGCATCAGCATTGGCAAAGTGTTGCAGAAACATTGCAGGGATATTGGTGATGTTTACTGAGGAGACTCCACAAAAACAGGTGGTTGCTGTATGTAGCTTGAAATTCTAGAGTCAGCCAAATAATGCTTAGTAAAATAAGCAAGGCATATGGCTGTACTCATAATTTTGTTTTTCTTAGTTAACATTTGATAATTCGGTCTTATGGCTCTAAAAGATATTAAGTATGTTTTATTTTAATATGTTTCTATTTTTAAGAAGGAAAATCTGAAATTTGGTAATATCTGACTTTTGGAAGAAATTTATCTGTTTTAGATAGCTTTTGGGGAAATATCGCCATCTAATGGCTGTTGTATCAAATTGCAGATAATAGTTCCTGAAGGACTCAAAAACCCCATAAAATGCCTAAGGACTTCATAAAATGAAGACTCCTTAAAATTAGTCCAATAGCTTTCACTTATTTCATCATCAAAAACTGTCAGAGTGTGATATGCAGAAAACCTAATTATAATTTTAAGTGCGCATTTTGTTCATCAATAATCCTTAAAACAAAAATAGCATCTTGTTTCAAATAAATTTATTTAGTATATTCATTTATGCATATTTTGATTATTGACTTAAGTCGGTAACTGTTAGAATGAAGTTTAAAAATTTCTAAATTCAGATTGGAACTTCTTTTCTTCTGACTAGTTTTTTGATTCTTGGATGACAGGTTGAAACAGATGTTCTCTATGAACATATCCAAATGAGCAATGTTAAGTCTGCATTGCTAGAAGCGTTTACATGTTACAGCTTACCAGAGCCTGAAGTGATGCCTCCTTTTCCCTTTTGATACAGCACCTGTCTTACGGCAACGGCAGCTTACACGTGGATGCTGCTTTCCAGCAGACTCTCTGGAGCGTGGCCCCAATCAGCTCAGGAAGTGAGGCAGCCCAAGGTAAAAACTCCACTTCAATTAGAAGGCCTGTCCTTGATGCACAGTTGACAGTCATCTTTGTAATTGTGATAATGAGCTGATTGGTAATTAGAGCTTTTTGTGTGTGTCTAAATATTCTGTAATGCAGATACCTGACATTTGAGGATCTTGTTTAAATTGCTGTTTTGAAAATGAAGCTTGGGTAAAGATTAATCTTCCCTTATTTTTATGCTGCTGTCAGCTTCTGCTTATTTGTATGTGTCTTCTGTGATAGCCTCCTATGGATTGTTCGCTTCAATTTTTTGACCTCAGGGTATTGCCTAGTTGGACTAATGTCAACATTTTCTTGTTTTCTGGGGTCATGCCTTATAGCTGGATCATGAACTTTACAACGAAGCAGGGTTTTCTGGGGAAATATCTGCATATGTTCTGGTTATTCCAACTCATATAGGTTCACATCTGATTCTATACATGTTTGTATGCTTAACAGAGGATTTTATGTGTTTGAGGTCATGTCTTTTAGTGGGAATTTCCTTAACTGCAGGACTTGGGTACCCGGGACTCAGAGGGAGCAGCAGACACCGTCTATCTCTGTGACCTTGGCCAGGTCCTTAAGACTCACTAGACTAGAATGATCTGCCCAGCTATCATCATCTGACCCTGACAGTCCAAACCTGAATGATTTTTAATCCTTCCAGGGTATCTCATTGGTGGTGATGTCCTCAGGTTGCTTCATGGACACATGGACGAGTGTCTCACTGTCCCTTCAGGAGAACATGGTGAAGAGCAGCGGAGGTTGGTACCTGAGCTCAGTGCCTTGAGACTTGCACTGTTTTGCCTTGATGTAATGTTTTTCTAAAAAAACTTACGGATCCATCTGTTCAGGCCATTGGCATTATACAAGATCGGCTACTGACATTCATTTATTCCATGAATAAATGAATGTCAGTAGCCCATCGTGGCTTCCTTAGCTTTTTCTCATGTTATGTTTCTATGACCTACCAATAGAAGAACTGAACATTTTTGTATAATTAAACATATTAGGAAACACTGAACAGCCAGGTGCAGTGGCTCATGCCTGTAATCCCAGCACTTTGGGAGGCTGAGGTGGTTGGGGAGGCTGAGGCGGGTGGGTCACCTGAGGTTGGGAGTTCAAGACCAGGCTGACCAACATGGAGAAACACCGTCTCTACTAAATATACAAAATTAGCTGGGTGTGGTGCTGTATGCCTGTAATCCCAGCTACTCAGGAGGCCGAGACAGGAGAATCACTTGAACCTGGGAGGTAGAGGTTGTGGTGAGCCGAGATTGTGCAATTGCACTCCAGCCTGGGCAACAAAGCAAAACTCCATCAAAAAAAAAAAAAAAACACCAAACAAAATAAACAAAGCGCGAAGAGTGATCATGTTACATTAAACTACTTAGAACTTCATTAAATGCTCATTAGTTTTGATTAATTTTCTTTTAGAATGTTTAATCTCAAATTTAGTTTCAAAGTCAGGGTTCTCAAATTGTGCCCAATTTTAGGACCCTTTTTTATGACCTCTCATTTATTGGTACAGATGATAGAATTGATCACTTTCTCTCATATTTCATGTGATGTAATACCTCTCTTGTGTTAATTTATTTGGCACTGGGACAAGATTAAAATAGTATGAATCTACTGAGAAAAGTGCACAAATATTACAAAACCATGAGAATGTTTAGGATGGTTTGATTGCCTCTGCTCTCTCTCACAAATTAATGAATGTAGTAAGATGAGTATATAAACAAGAGATTACAGTGAGAGAAGAAGGCATTGTGATGCTTGTTAAGTATCTTTAAATCTTTTAGTGGATATTTCTCATATTAACATTAACACTTAGGTAACTATTAGTTAACAATTATTATTATAATTTAATAAAAATATATAGGGAAAATTTAGAAAATTAATAGGCATTTAACCAGCTGCATAATCTCAGGAAAAGTCCCTCTGAGACCTGGGTACTGGGCCTTAACCTCTGCTCCCAGGCAGACCTAGATGATGGTCAAGAGTGACATGCAGACTCTGGGAACATTCCGTAACCTAAAAATGCCACTTTCAGTTGGCTTAGGAAGGTGTCGATGGTGTATGTTGATGGTGTAAATAGGGTTTGTATAAAAGATTACAGAGATTTTAAGACACTTGGATTAAAGACTTGGTTTCAAACAGAAGTATAAACTTAAGAACTAGAGAGATTGGAGGTATATTCTGGGAATAGCAATTATTCCAGAGCGATGAGAAGGAAAATGGAGGAAAAGGTGGAAAGTAGGCAAGACAGTGGTTTGGTCAGCTTTGAAGGATCCTCAGTGCCATTCCCGTGGCCGGCTTTTATTCTGAGGTTCTTAGGAAGGGATGTGGGGATTGGAATGGAATAGCTAGGTCTCTTTTGAAATGGTAACTCTGTTAGGCCAGGAGAACTTAGATTAGAGGTGGGGGAGAACCTGAGTCAGGGAAACGAAATGCAGTAATTCACATGACAAAATCTAAGAACCTAACCCAGAGAATGCCATCAGAATGGAGAGCTTTACTTGCGTCATAGACATTTAGCTAAAAGCGATGGGCTTAGGGAAGAACTGGATACAGGCTGTGAGAGAAGGTATCAAATCCAGCGCCATCTTGTTTCTGCCTCGGGGGAAGACAGATGGAGCTCAGGATTGCAGGAGATGGTGCATGTTTGCTATAAAAGGTGGAGTTAAACTTTGGTTATAGATGAGTACAAAGTCTATGAGACGTCAAGTAGGAAATTCGGATTTCTGAGTCTTTAACTTAACAAAGCTTGGGATGGATGTAAATTACAAGTGTAAGGGGGGATATTTAAAGGAATGGGGTCCATCATATGTTCATCAGATAGAGAGGAGCTGTGATTAGATGTGTTTACCAATTCGGGCATCACCTTATGAAGGCTGTAAAAAGCCCTGGCATGGCCTAACCAGGCAAAAGGCTGAGGATGGATTCCTACAGAATGCTGATGTTTAGGATGTGGACAGAGAAGGAAGAGTCAGCAAGAGAGTCAGAATGATAGTTTAGTGGGGAACCACAGAAGTTAGTTATTGAAGCCAAAGGACTGGGCTGTGAGTAGGTTAAATGCTATGATGTATTCATTTGGAGTTAGGGCTTATAAGAGACCGTGCCAGAGTCTTTGAATCCTCAGTCGCTGATTTGTTAAATGGAAGACTTGGACTCAGTGTTCTTAGAACTCTTTTAGCTCTATCGACAGACACTGTAGAGCTTTGTGGTTAAGGCAATGGACTGTAGAACCAGAGAGATCTGGGACTGGGCTCTGCTCTGCCACTTACCAGTTGTGTGACTCATGTAGGCGACATCATTTCTTTAAACAGTGGTTTTCCCTTTTGTAAAACGCAGCTTAAATATTATCTCCTACTTTATGAGGCTATTGAAAAGACTGAGAAAATACACATAAAATACTTGATGCATATTGAGAAATCAAAAAATTTATTGTTGTTGTTATTATCCCTGTGATTTAGACTGAAGAGGCAGCATTTAGCCAGATATGACTGAAAAGTTTGAGGGACCCCGGGCATGTGGATGACAGAATGGTAGAGCATACACTTTGTAGGAAGAAAATCTGGACTAGATCCAAGAAGACGCTGTAGATGGCTAGTTATTATTGCAGAGAAATCTAGGGGACATTTCAAAGATATTTTAATAATGTTCTAGACCCACTTTCTTTTTGCATATATGTTGAAGCCTGCCCCTCCTTTCCAAATAGTATTCTTGATTTCATGTTGATAATTTCAGTGTCAATTTAATCTCAGTATGTAATCAGAACAGCCTATCAGGACTCTCGGTAGGTAGTCATGGTGGTAAGAATACATTTGTTTGTGTCCCTTTTTCTAGCATATTCACATGGGTGAAATTAGATTAAAATGGATGTCAGATTATGACTTGAGGGAGAGAATGGGTCAGCAATAGTGGCACAGAGCCAAAGGGATGTTGCTTAAGAAATAACTATTTGTGTTGATGACAGTGGGGTTGAGCAATTACTTGAACAGAATAATAAAAAGAATTCCTTGAATTTCACAGTTATACAGCACTTTTTATTTCTAAATCTTGTTAATATCATTGTTTAGAAAAATTTCAGCCTCCCTCTGTTATTTCCCTAGGTTGTTGTAAGGAAATTGGGGGAGGCAGAAGATCAGCCTGGAAACAGCCTTTCTTTATTTGATATCAGTCTGTACTGGGGCAGAAATGCATAATGATGATCTAAAAATATATTTTTTTCATTCACTAAAAAAAGAAGTAAAAGTAATTTAAGTTTTGGACTCTGATTTGAAAGCTGAAGGAGTTCCTGGGAAATATATAAAATTTTCTTTTACCTTATAATTCTTTCCTGTAATTATAATCTGGCTATAGTCATTAACTGTATGCTATTGTTACAGTTAAATAACTAAAGTCCAATTCACTTTGTTATAAGACATAGTGGAAACTATGAAGGAAATGGCCAGAAAGATGTTTACTTTTGAGTGATTTAGGAATAGTCGGGTAATAAATGCTGTGTTTCTACATCTAGTTGTCTACCTGTTCCTGCTTTGTTCCATTGACGGTTATTTAATATACATAACTGTAATTGTAGCTATTGAAAATCTAGCTCAGTTATGGGCTTTATGAATCTGGATATCAGTAGAGTTATATTTACCTTCCTCTTCACATTTAGATATGTGTGTGTGTGTGGTTGCCCTGTTCATTCTCCTGAAGAATATTAATAAAGCTCTTAGAATGAAGAGCATATAGAGCTATTTGATTAAGAAGAACTGAATTGGAGATGAGTCCTATCAGAGTTAAACTATATATGTATATTTTTTTCTCACGCTTCCTGCCCATTTTGCTTTTATGGATTAAATTCTGACATGTTCATGAAATACAGCATCACTATTGTTTTAAGTTACTTGAGATTTTTTTTCAGGAAGACAAATAGCTCTAAAATGACTAGTAGAGGGCTGGGCGTGGTGGCTTATGCCTGTAATCCCAGCACTTTGGGAGGCCGAGGTGAGCAGATCATGAGGTCAGGAGATCGAGACCATTCTGGTTAATATGACGAAACCCTGTCTCTATTAAAATACAAAAACTTAGCCAGGTGTGGTGGCATCTGCCTGTAGTCCCAGCTACTCGTGAGGCTGAGGCAGGGGAATTGCTTGAATCTGGGAGGTGGAGGTTGCAGTGAGCCAAGATCACGCCACTGCACTCCAGCCTGGTGACAGAGCAAAACCCCATCTCAGAAAAGAAAAAAAAAAAAAAGACGACTAGTAGACAACTTGTCTAAACAACAATAAAAATCGTAAAAATACAATCTATAGTGGTTGTGAGCAGTCAGGTAAAAGGGAGAGATCCCATGAGTATTAACCATAGTGTCATAACTTTTTAGTTCTTATTAAATTCTTCAATTAGTGAGATAGAATGAGTTAAAGAGGAGCTAGTCTGGTAGCTGGGAAGGGCTGTGTCAGTATCCCTTGTCAATCATGTTTTAATTATTGCTTTAAAGATAGACTTTTTCACAACAGGGTAACTACAGCCAATGATCAATTTATTGTACATTTAAAAATAACTAAGAGTATAATTGAATTGTTTGTAACACAAATGATCAATCCTTGAAGTGATGAATCCCCCATTTGCCCCGAAGTGATTATTATGCATAGTATGCCTATATCAAGGCATCTCATGTACCCCATAAATACATATACCTACTGCATACTCACTAAACTTAACAATAAAAACTTAAAGAAAATAGACTTTCATTCTGGAGGCTTGAAATTTGATTACTAAATTTTATTTCAAACCTGACAGATTTTGTGTGGAGAGTATTTTCTGTTCTAGATTTTGTTTCTAGATTACATCTCATTATTTTCATCCAGAATTTTCTGTGAATATACTAAAATATCAACAACGGCATTTCCTTGATGTGCGCATAACTTATTTATGGATTCCATATGCACTCTGTAAATAAACTCTGCCATACTTTTACAGTAATACAGTTTAAAATGGATACAATAGGGAAAGATTATTTGGGGCCTTTAGTTTGGAAACCTATTAAGGAAACATTGTTTGAATGGCGTTATGTTAAAAACAGGTTTGCAATCTTGAAACTAGTTTTATTGATTCAATAAGAATTTGTAGAATGACTATTATTTTTTGGGTGCTGGGGCTATAGTAGTATGTAAAAAAGTTACAAAGTTTATTTTCTCAAGAAGTTTACATTCTAGTGGGCATATATGACAATAAATATGTTTATTTATAAATTCATAACTTGCCCACATATACACAGATAAAAATGCATTAGGTGATGATAAGAGCTAAGAAGAAAAGTAATACATGGAAGGGGGTGGAGAGTGTTCCTGGGTGTGGTACATTTTGTGGGGTGGTAAGAGGGAGAGGGGAGAGGAGAGAAAGGTTGTTCTTCTTACACCTTATCTGGCATTACTCTTGGCATATGCTTGCTGTGTCTTGTTACTTTCAAATGCAGGACAGTTAACTCATAGTTTCTGACAATATCTGGAAATAAATGCCAAATTTGCTTTCCAAAATGTGACTCAGCAGAGAAAAGCTATGCCATGTGTATGCATGACAGTATTTTTACCTCCATGCCCCTTTTAGTATTACGATGATTTAATGAGCTTTATCTGTAAATAATTGATAAGGCATGAGATGGATTGGATGTAATGAATTAAATGTGTCTCCGTCTGGCTTGGAAAGAGATGCATAGTTTCTATCTGTGTACACAACTGGATGACTAATATCCTTGTGAGGATATTCGTATGCCTTTGGTCACCACCTAGGAGGAAGCTTTGAAAGCTACTCTGTTGTTCTCCAAAATGGTCAAGGATACAGTTTATCCTATGAGGGTTTTTCTTCCTTTTCTCTATCTTCACATTCAGCATGTATCTTTTCAGCCTGGAACTGAGAGTAAGATGAGTTCGCTAAACACTCTTGATGGAAGAGTCAGTACATACAGGAGAGCTACCTCTGTTCTTTGCCTCTTCTCCCTTGGGAGAGATTTGATTTCTCCCCAAACTTAAACTCCTTGCTGATTGCAGAGAGCACAGTAGCCGCTGTAGTTTGTCATGTTCTAGCAGCCTGACCTGGTCCAGAGCCTCACTCTCAAGGCATGAGCTGACTAGAATGACTGCTTTAAAACGTGGGCTTTTAACACAGACGATTGAAAATATTCATAGGAATTTGAGTTGTCAGCTCTTAGTAAAAATGAAAAAAAAAATGAGGCATTTGATGCATGTAGAGTATATGAGTAGAAAAAGACAGTAGATTAAAATCAACATTATACAAAAAGAAATCTCTCAATTATTTTCTCAAATAAAATTTAAGAACGTGACTTGTCTACATTGGGTTTATTAACCTAATCTGGATGTAAGCAATATCTTTCAGAAGAAAAAGAAGCATCTTCTTTTTTAAATTTCCAGATGCCTTTATGGTTGTATTGTATTCTGCACGGGGTGCAAAGTAAAGATAACAACATGTATTTTGTTGTTTTTCTGTTCTCGTCCCACTTACAGGATTCTTTCCATGGTGATTCAAAGTGTAAGGGTATTGTTGTTTCAAATCCATGCTGATTCATTTACATTTTATGCAGAGGTGTCATCTTAAAACATACCTCCTTTCCCTTGTGCAGCAACTTGAATGGAGCTATTGTCGCAAACTCAGCCCCTGAAAAAATAAGTAACGCTTCTTGAGATGCTGGTTAGGCAAGTACTTCTTGATTTGTTACTAGGAAGAGACTCACCACAGCTGCTTTAGCACCTGCCTGTGGCTCAGCTGCTCAGCCGCACGCTCCCAAAGGTAACAGCAGCGGAAATTCTCCCTATGAAAATGTGTCAACTGAAACACTTATAATTTCACTCTGAAATCACCTTTTAAGCCTGGTCTGCTTTTCAGTCACTTCAACTCAATTCCTTTAATATTTATTGAGGGACTTGGATAGCCCAGACCTTTTTGGTATGTGCTGGGTATAAAAACATGTCTGAGGCCCAGCCCCTATCTCTCTGGAATTCACCATCTGTATAGTCTGCTCACACACTGCTATAAAGAAATAGCTGAAACTGGGTAATTTATAAGACAAGAGTTTTAATTGGCTCACGGTTCTGCAGACTGTATAGGAAGCATGGCCAGAGACGCCTCAGGAAACTTACAGTCATGGCAGAAGGCGAATGGGAGGGAGGCATGTCCTACAGGGCTAGAGAATAGCCAGAGGGAAATCTGCCCCTATGATCCAGTCACCTCCTATCAGACTCCTCCTCCAACATTGGGGATTATAATTCAGTGTGAGATTTGGGCGGGGACACGATCCAAACCATATCATCACCTTTTAAGATCTCAACAACACTATATTCAGGATGAAGTGAATGTTAATCTGGGAGAAGCCATTTATAGTTTTTATAAAAACTTAAATGGTAGAAAACATATTTTACCATTCAACCATATGACAAAGATCAGTCAAATCTTTGTTGACCTTTGATTTTGAAGTGATATTTTTGTCAGCCTATAAAAAGTTAATGGAAAAGCTTTCCTTTTCACTAATTAGTTTGAACCTGCTATTCAGTATCAACTCTAAATGGGAATTGCAGGTGAGTGATTGTGGGTGACTGTAACTATTTTTCAGACAATTCCTACTTGCATTTAAATACGAGGGTCTAGTCATACATGAACACAGCCCAAGTTAACTTGATTGAGGACTGTCTTTAACTTCCCCCATCCCACAGGACCACTGATTATTTGTCTGCATATTCGTCTCTTCCATTCAGTTTTCGACCACGGTTGTGCCATTCATTTCTTGCATACCTTTTGCATAGTGAGGTATATATGGGAATCTGCATACAAATGCTTATTGTTTTGCATTTGTGAAAAAAGAAATGGAGAAAAAATAACTCATGCGCTTTAATGTAAATTTGCTTAAAAAGGGCTGTATAGAGAATCACTCTTGGTTGTGAGGTCCCCCATTTATATTATTTTGACAATTCCTGAAGGATTGTTATCTGCCAGCAATTAGGGAAGGGGAAGGAAAGCCCTCTTAGTGAATCAGTCTAACAACCTGGGTGAGTAGAAAACTATTTTTGAGGACTATGAATGACTCCAATATGCTAGGCTGTCATCTATATTGAAAGTACTTTGATTTCAAGTGAGTGACTCTACATACGGGAAGAGTCTCTGGACCAATAGTACAGGAATCTGAACCTTGATGATAGTGATTTAAAATAATAGCATTTTTGGGGTTGTGGATATCTTTGAGAATCTAATATATGCTACAGAGTCTCTTAGAAAATTTTCATACTTGCTAACATGAACAATTTTTGTGATGTTAAATTATGTTTTCTCCCAGCATTTTCTCTATTTTTTCTTCCCATTTAAACAGCCAGCATTCCCTGTGTTTCTTTGCCTAACGGGAGGTATGAGACTTGGCAGAAAGCTTAAGTTTTCTACAAGGCATCTCTCTTCCTGACTTTCAGTCCCCAGAGACTAAATCTAAGGTGATTGTTATGCTTAATGTCTTGGACAGAAAGGAAAGAGGGATTGCCTCAGAGAGAAAAAGGAGACATTAGACTTAAAAGACATTCCCATGGAGCAACTGGACTTCCATACGTACGTGAAAAGGAACCTGGACCTAAACTTCACGTTTTATATCAAACCCAATTCAAAATAGATCACAGACTTAAATATGAAACACAGACTTTTAGGAAAACAAATGTAAAAGTTTTAAAGAAAAAAAGCAGATAGAAAAAAATCTTTGGGATCATAGAGTTCTTAAACTTGACACTAAAAGCATGTCTATAAAAGAAAAAATGAGGCTGGATGCAGTGGCTCATACCTGTAATCCCATCACTTAGGAGGCTGAAGCGAGTGGATCACCTGAGGTCAGGAGTTTGAGACCAGCCTGGTCAACGTGACGAAGCCCCATCTTTATTAAAAAATACACGAATTAGCTGAACGTGGTGGTGCACACCTATAATAACAGCTACTTGGGAGGCTGAGACAGGAGAATGCTTGAACCCAGGAGGTGGAGTTGCAGTGAGCCGAGATTATGCTACTACACTCCAGCCTGGCTGACACAGCAAGATTCCGTCTCAAAATCTAGATATACATATAGATATATAGATATAAATTGTGTTAACAGAGAAAACACACTCTGTAAAATATTCTACAGAGGTGTATTCTAAGTTGATATGAGTGACTGTAGCCAGGGAAAACACAAACTCAAGAAGCCTTGAGTAACTGGTCCCAAGGCAGTCATGTGACAACTCTGTTTTATACATTCTGGGGAAGTAGAAGTTACAGGCAAAGTCATAAGTCAATACATGGAGGTTATACATCAGCCTCACCTTAAAAGGTGGGGTATTCTTTTTTTTTTTTTTTTGAAACAGAGTTTTGCTCTGTCACCAGGCTGGAGTGCAGTGGCACAATCTCGGCTTACTGCAACCTCCGCCTCCCAGGCTCAAGCAATTCTCCTGCCTCAGCCTCCCGAGTAGCTGGGATTACAGGCCTACACCACCACACCCAGCTAATTTTTGTGTTATTAAAGAGACAGAGTTTCACCACGTTGACCAGGATGGTCTTGATCTCCTGACCTCATGATCTACCTGCCTTGGCCTCCGAAGGTGCTGGGATTATAGGCATGAGCCACCACACCCAGCCAAAAGGTGGGATATCTTAAAGTGGTGGCTTACAGGTCATATATGGGTTCAAAGATTCTTTAATTTGCAATTTGTTAAGGGAATAATGCTTTGTCTAAACACTTTGAGTCAGCAGAAAGTCATATTTAAGGTAAGATAAAGAAGTCTGTTAACCAGTACCCTGGGTCTGAGTGACCTGTGGGATGGGGGCCTTAACCTTTGTCTTCCCTGACCTTATGTCCTGTTTATAATTTGGTATCTTATTGTCACAAAGAGTCTGTTCTGTCAGTCTTCTGGGCTCTGTTTTCACGTGAATGCCGGCCAGTCATTGTGTCTAGCCTCCAAAAGGAAAGGGGAGAATGAGATGTGCCTGACCTCTTGTCTCATCATAGCCAGATCGCCGTTTTTCAGGATTCTCAGTTTTTCAGGTCCTCAGCCAAGAGAGGACCTGCTCAGTCAGTTGGGGGCTTAGTATTTTATTTTTAGTTTACAATTGAATTCATCAAAATGTGAAAGTGTGTTTTGCTCTGTAAAAATCCACGTGGAGAGGGTAAAAAGATAAGCTACAGACTGGAAGAAAATATTTGCAAACCATGTATCTGATAAAGGACTAGTATCTAAAATATATAAAGAATACTCAAAGCTCAACAGTAAAATACAAACAATCCAATTAGAAAATAGGCAAAAACCATGATGGCTCTTGGTAAAAGAGGATACACAGATTGCAAATAAGCACGTAGAAATATGTTCAGCACTATGACCCATTATAGAAATGCAAATTAAGACCACAGTGAGATGCCACTATATGCTTATCAGAATGACTCAAGCAAAAATATTGACAGCCACATGCTGGGGAGAACGCAGAGAAACTGGATAACTCATACATTGCTTGTAAAATGATACAGCCACTCTGGAAAACATTTTGACAGTTCCTTAAAAAACTAAACATGCCTGGCCATGTGGCTTAGCAATTGTACTCCTGGCCAACACTTTGATTTCAGCCTATGAGATCTTGAGCAGGGGAACCCAGCTGTACCATGCCCAGACTTCCAGCCTATGGACTGGTGGAATAAGAAATGGTGGTGTTTCTGAGCCACGAAGTCAGGGGTAATTGGTTACACAGGAATAGACTACCAAAAAATCCTATATGACATCACCTTGGGAATAAGCACATATAGTAAAGGACTGACCCTAAATTGAAGAGATGAGAAGCATCCAGCAAAGGATGCAACCACGAGTGATGTAGAAGGAAAACCTGGAACGTGTGGTATCTTGGAGTCAAAGCACAAGATTGTCAAGGGCAGTGGGGTGATCAGCTATGTCAAATGCAGTTCTCTCCTCAGATCCACAAATGGAATGCCCTTGAAACAAAATGTTTTCATTCTTTTCTTTCTTATAGCCTCAACTCTGAACTTTGTGAATTACTGTCAAGTCTGACCCACAGACTCATTCTCCTGAACTTCTATCCTGAATGTTCAAGTTCTTACTGCATATGTCTGCATAAATTTCACTTGAGAAGGCAATTCAAATATGTCAACCTTAATTTAATTCCGTCAGAGATGTTTTCCTTCTTACAGTTTGTAGCTTGGTTATATATACCAGTCTACTGTGCTCAAAACTTTGCCTTGACTTTTCTTTTTTCTTTTTTGAAATAAGATAAAGAAGGACTTTAAGTCCTATTGATTTTATTGCTGAATTTTTTTCGTTATTAGACTTTTTTTTCTTGCTGATGTCGTTTTTAAGGGTGCACCTTCCTGTTTACTGTGATTTGAGGGTTCTGTTGTGCTGTTACTTTCAGATTAATATCCTATTTCCTTATCTTTATTTCTGTATCATTTTTAACTTTGTGGATTTGTGATCCCCATTGAGAAAATTTTCTTAACTTTATGTCTTCATCTGATCATCAACCACTTTGAACATGGCAGCATTCTGTTTCAAGATTCTGCAGCCTTTCTACTCTCACTGCCACACTCTCATTCCTCATATACTCATTACTTTCTTTGCATGCTGAATCCTTACTCAGCTCCAAGGGTGAACCCAAATACTGTCTCATAAAATCTTTCCAGAGCTCTTCTTGACAATTTATGTCCTTTGATCTCCTCCCTCCCTCCCCTCCCTCCCTTCGTTCCTTCCTTCCCTGCCTCCCTCCCCCCACCCCCTCCCTCCCCCCCACTTCCCCCTCCCCCACTCCTCCCTCCCTCCCTCCCTTCGTTCCTTCCTTCCCTGCCTCCCTCCCCCCACCCCCTCCCCCACTCCTCCCTCCCCCCCCCCCACTCCTCCCCTCCCCCCACTCCTCCCTCCCCCCCCCACTCCTCCCTCCCCCCCCCACTCCTCCCTCCCCCCCTCCTCCCTCCCTCCCTCCCCCCCCCCACTCCCCCCTCCCCCTCCCCCTCCCTCCCTTCCTTCCTTCCTTCCCTCCCTCCCCACCTCCCTCCCTCATCTCTTTATATGATAGTTTCCCTGCACTACCACATAGGCTAGTTTTTGTTCTTCATGTCTTTCTTACCATGTTAAACTGCACATTTGTGGATACAGGGAACCTTGGTGTTTTATATTTCTTTTTCCTAAAATATATACCCATGTGTCTAGAATATGAGTGATAAGCAATTAGTGTTTGTTTTTAGCTAAATGCAATTATACTTTTAATTGACTGTTGTTTACATGAAAGAAGAGAAAGATAATAGTCCTTCTTATTATTTACTTTTGCAACATTTACACTTACACATTTGTAGCTGTCTGTCCTTCTCTTTTAAAGAGAATAATCAAAGTTTATTTGAGATTGCCTGGTGTTATTTTATATATCCTGGAGGAAAAAAATGCCTTAAAAACTATCTCCATTTTTTCCCCCGCTAGTATATTCCTAATATATTTTGTATTACTATGTTAAGCTGGATTACCTAATGAGCTTTTAAAGATTAATAGACTTTATTATATACTGTTAGGTTTACAGGAAAATTGAGCAGAAAGCACAGAGAATTCTCCCTCACCAGTTTTCCTATTATTAACATCTTATAGTCATGTAGTACTCTTGTTATAAGTGATAAAACAATATTGACACATTATTCTTCATTCTCCAAATTAGACTTACTCAGTGTTGTACATTCTATTGGCTTTGACTAATAACATGTATTTACAATTGCAGTATCACACACAATAATTTCACTGCCTTAAAAATTCCCTGTTCTCCATTTATTCCTTCTTCCTTTCCCTGAACTCCTGACAAAAATAATTTTTTTTTTACTGTCTCCACAGTTTTGATTTTCTCAGACTGTTAGATAGTTGGAATCATATAGTTATAGCCCTTTAAAACTGGCTTGTTTCACTGAGAAGTACGCATATATGGTTCCTCTATACCTTTTCATGAGTTGATAGCTAATTTCTTTACCTCACTGAAAAACATTCCAATGGATATATTACAGTTTATCTATTCACATATCGGAAGACGTCTTGATTGCTTACAAGTTGTGGTAATTAAAAGCTATGAATGGCTGGGCAAGGTGGCTCATGCCTGTAATCCCAGCACTTTGGGGGGGCCAAGGTGGGTGGATCACCTGAGGTCAGGAGTGCGAGACCAGCCTGACCAACATCGAGAAACCCTGTCTCTACTATAAATACAAAAAGTAACTGGGTGTGCTGGCACATACCTGTAATCACAGCTACTCAGGAGGCTGAGGCAGGAGAATTGCTTGAACCTGGGAGGTGGAGGTTGCAGTGAGCAGAGATCACTCCAGCCTGGGCAACAAGAGAGAAACTCCACCTCAATTTAAAAAAAGCTATTAATATTTATGGACAAGTTTTGTATCGACCTAATTTATTTGGGTAAATATCAAGGAGCACAGTTGGTGAATCCCTTGGTAAGAGTATGTTTAGCTTTTTAAGAAACTGAAAAACAGTCTTCCAAAGTGGCTGTATCATTTTGTATTCTTACCGGCAATGAATGGGATCCTCGCCAGCATTTAGGGTTGCAGTATGCCAGGTTTTGGCCATTGTAATAGATGAATAGTGACATCTGAAGTTGCAAATGATGACATATGACATTGAGCGTCTTTTTATATGCTTGTCATCTGCGTATCTTTAATGAGGTGTCTTAGATATTTTGGTGATTTTTAAATTTTTATTGTTGAATTCTGCATATTTTGGATGCCAGTCCTTTCCTAGTTATGTGTTTGCAAATACTGTCTTTCAGTCTCTGGCTTGATTTTTTATTCTCTTAATAGTGTTTTCTTGCAGAGCAGAATTTTTTAATTTTAATGAAGCCCAGCTTACCAATTTTTTATTTCATGGATTATACTCTTGATCTCTAAAACATCATTGTCAAATGCATAATTATCTAGATTTTCTCTTATGTTAGTTTCTGCAGTTTTATAGTCCTATGTGGTATATTTAGGCCTATGGTTCATTTTGAGCTAAATTTAGTGGAAAGTGTCAGGTGTCTTCTAGATTTGTTTTTCTACACATGTGTATCAAGTTGTTCTAGCACTATTTGTTGAAAAGACTATATTTTCTCTATTGCATTAGGTCTGTGATCCATT
The DNA here is from genome assembly GCA_036589455.1 of Ateles fusciceps. Classification (NCBI taxonomy): domain Eukaryota; kingdom Metazoa; phylum Chordata; class Mammalia; order Primates; family Atelidae; genus Ateles; species Ateles fusciceps. The sequence continues at coordinate 7,658,800 of JAZHEH010002229.1, forward strand.
TTGAGTTAATTTTTATGAAGTGTGTGGTCTATGTCTAGATCCTTTTTTTTTTTTTTTTTTTTTTGCAATAGGATATTCAGTCTTTTCAGTACCACTTGGGGAAAATTTCCATTGAATTACTGATTCTTTGTTAGAGATCAGTGTACTATATTTGTTGGGTCTATTTCTAGGCTCTCTGTTCTGTTCCATTGACCTATTTATCTTCTGTTCTTTCACCAGCATCATACTGTGTTGATTACTATAGCTTTATAGTAAGTCTTGAAGTCAGATAGTGTCGGTCTTCCAACTTCATTCTTCTTTGGTATTGTGTTGGCTCTTCTTCTGGGTCTTTCACTTCTCATATAAACTTCAGAATTAGTTTGTTAATATCTACAAAATAACTTGCTGGGATTTTGATTGCAATTGCTTTGAAACTAACTGATAATCTTGAAAATATTGAGTCTTCTTATCCGTGAACACAGAATATCTCTCAATTTATTTAGATTTTGTTTGACTTTTAAATCAGAGTTTTGTAGTTGTTTTTATTTAGATTTTGTACATTTTTCGTTGGATTTGCATTTAAGCATTTAATTTTTTGATATTAATATATTTTTTACTTTAAATGCATATTGTTCATTGCTGTATAGAAGAAATTGATTTTTATATATTAGTGTCCTGCAAATTTCCTATAATTGTCTATTAGTTTCAAGAGACTTTTGTTGTTATTAGTCTTGATTCTTTGAGACTGGGATAAATAATCATGTCATCTATGAAGAAAAACAGTTTTATTTCTTCCTTCTCAGTCTGTATACCTTTAATTTCCTTTTCTTATTGCATTATCGAGAACTTCTAAGACAGTCTTGAGTAGTAGTGGTGAAGAGAACATTCTTGACTTGGTCCTGGCATAGAAGCAACAACTTTCTCATCATTAAGTATGGTGTTAGTTGTAGGTATTTTTTGTAGCTGTTCTTTGTCAACTTGAGGAAGTTCCCCCTCTATTCCTCAATGCCTGAGAATTTGTATTGTTAATAGACGTTGGATTTTGTCAAATACTTTTTCTTCATCTCTTGATATGATCAACGATATTTTACTTTAGCATGTTGATATGATGGACTATACTATGGTTCAGTGATATCTTAATTACCTTATGTATACAAAAGGAGAAAATACTTATTTTTGCTATCATACTTGTATTCAAGCAGTACATTCCTTTTGAAATAAAAATTAGTGATTTCTAGAAATACCTGTTATGACATTTATAATGTATGTCATTTATGATATATTTATATATAATATATAAATGTCATAAATATGAAGTTTATAATCTGTTTAGATAATAAAATGCTGATTTTTGAAGGGAGAATTAAATTATATGATATATCACAGGAATTCTTCAGTATATTCATTGAAAGTTGAGTTTAGATAAATGAAGTAGTATTTTGTTACTTCCTGGCATTGCAGTAACTAAAATACATTGCTATGACTTTTTCTTTGTCCCTATTGTATTCTACAGAAACGTGTAATTATGGTATGAATTGGCAAGGAAATATTCAGAGTCTGGTAAACTATTCTCTATTTTTAACATATGTAATGACTTCATGATCAAAATTTGATGGACTGATTGAATTGTCTTTTATTATTATTATTTACCTCTTCTGGTGTTCAATATTTGTTATACACTGTGCCCTCTTTCTTGACAAAAAACGAAACCAGAATGTGTATGTATACAGAAAATAGGACTCTTAATAGTTCTGTATCATTTCCCCATTGCTCTAAAGTCATGGTAAATTTTAAAAGAGAAAAATAAAGTTCACTTAGAGCTCCTCTTAAAGTATCTGTGATACTGTAATAATAATAGACTGTGTGAGCTATTCAGCATTACTTCACTAACCTTGTCAGGGCTTTCTTATGTTGAAGAAACTAGTAGATTGAAAAATGCCCTCATTGTTCTTTCTTGTGGCTTTTTTGGATAAGCCAGGTGCTCTGAAGCACTGTAAATTTGTCTATATTTCTCTTAAAAGGAATAAAGATCTGTCACACATAGATAGGAATTCCAGATTTAGCAATGTGATTCAAGATAGATAAGGTAAGACTTTTCTTCCAATTTATGAAAGACTCTAGACCCTGGATTTTATCCATCTAGCCTTCTCTGAGATTAAAATGACCAATAATATGGGTAGAATATTCTTGATCTAGGGTTAGCCAATCAAGGCAGTAGGTCAAATCTAGCCCATTGCCTGTTTTTGTAAAGTTTTATTGTTATCAGTCATTCTGTTTTTAAAAATATATTGTCTATGTTTGCTTTTGATAACAACAGAATTAAATAATGGGACAGAGACCATATGGCTCGCAAAACCTAAAATATTTACTATCTGGCCCTTTACAGAAAAAGTAGGTCCACTCCTGTTTTAGGCGACCTTTTCATGGTGACAGTGAAAGTCATAGTGGTGGTTGTCAAGTCCTACAGTTCTGGAGACAGTGGATCCCTGTGCTGGAGCTAAAGGAAGGGTGACAGAGCAGGTGACTTCAGAAGATGATTTAAATAATTGAGACGGTAGTTAGGAAAAGAAGTATTCTTTTAATCTATATAACGTATGCATTCTTTTCAGAGCTCAAATTTTTTTATAGTGTCATTTTACAAGAGTATTGCAATGCATACACAATAGAATGTTATACAACCTTAAAAAAGAAGGCAATCCTGTTATTTGCAACAACATGGATGAACCTGGAAGACATTATTATAAGTGAAATAAGCCAGGCACAAAAAGACAAATACTGCATGATCTTGTTTAAGTGTGGAATTTGAATTCATGGAAGGAGAGAGTAGAATGATAGTAGCTAGTGGTTGGAAAGATGTTGGTGAAAAGTTACAAAATTTCAGTAAGACAAGAGGAGTAAATGTAAGAGATACAGTATATAACATGATGACTGTTCCTAACTATGTGTTCTATACATGAAAATTGTTAAGGGAGTAGATTTTAAGTGTTCTCACCTCAGAAAAATAATAAGTGTGAGAGGTGATACATATGCTAATTAGCTTGATTTAGCTATTCCACAATGTATACATGTTTCAAAACATCATGTTATATATTATAAATATATACAATTTTTGTTTGTCAATTAAAAACAAAACATATTACTAGAGATGCCCAAGAAAGACATATTGACTAGTGTGTGACTTTTAAGACTGCAAATATATTCAGAATCGTTTGAGAATTACTAAAAGCAAATGGAGGCCAGGCATGGTGGCTCATGCTTATAATCCCAGCAGTTTGGGAGGTTGAGTTGGGCAGATCACTGAGCCCAGGAGTTTGAGACCAACCTAGGCAACATGGTGAAACCCTGTCTTTACATAAAATGATACAAAACTCAGCCAGATGTGATGGCATATGCTTGTAGTCCCAGCTACTCTGGAGGCTGAGATGGGAGGGTCACTTGAGCCCGGGAGGCAAAGGTTGCAGTGAACCGAGATTACACCATTGTGCTCCAGCCTGGGTGACAGATTGAGACTCTGTCTCAAAAAAAAAAAAGAAAAAAAGAAAAAGTATACAGATATGCCTGAAAAGGAATGCCGATGTGTAAATGCATCCGTTTGCTGTCCTGGAGGGATGATCCCTAGTTTTCATTAGATCTCAGTGACCATGTGACTACATAAAGGTCAAAAACCACTGATGAAGAATATGCTGGGCATAATGGGACAGGCAGACAGGGTAGGTGAGAGGAGTAAGGCCGTGCCATTTTGTGAAAATGCTCACACAAACCTATGGAGAGAATCAAATAGTAAGGAACTGGAACCCCTGTGATAGCCATGTGATTAAACCATCTTGAAAATAGGGCCTCCAACTCTAACTCAGACCTCCGCTGACTACAGCCCTAGCTCACATCTTGACTGCAACCTCACAAAAGACTCCAAGGCAGACACCAAGCAAGAAGCATCTAATTAACATACACTATATTCCTGACCCACAGAAACAGTATAAAATAATGTGTTTATTATTTTAAAAAAGGAATGCTGAGAACCTTTGAACTGCAGGAGGAGGTTAGCACTGAAGAGACTGATTTATGATGTCACTGTTAATAGGTTGGCTTCATTTCCTACTTACATTGTCCTGAGTGATTTCAGAATTTAGGGCCTTTGAATATCAACAAGCATGCAATACTATTGATTTTGCAGTAATCCATTCGATTCAGGCAAAACATTACTGAGTCTTACTCCCTATATGGAAGGATTGAATATAAATCATGAGCGTAATCATGGTCATGATCATCACCATCACCATCTGCACCCTCAAGCTGACATCTGTTGTGCAAGGACTCTTCCCAGGTGGTCTACGGGGGGTTATTTCACTCGTTCATTCTTCACAGTAATCCAGTGAAAATTATTCCCATTTTACATATGAAGGAAATGAGACAGAGAGGAGGTCAACAACTTGAACAGGTTCACACAAAGAAGTGACATCTTCAGAAAGTTAGTAACAATTGAATGTGAAAGTGATTCATCACCTTTTAGTTGCCCTTCAGAACAAGCAAGAGAGTAACTGTGATGTCATCTGTTGACTGAGCCTTTGGCAGTACTCACAATGAAAAGAAGCGGTTTCCTTGCAGGGTGGAGGTATCGCTTTACAGTGTGCAATCTTTTATTAATAATGTATTTTATGATTCTGTACTCAAGTCCCCTAATTAGAATTGTGCATCCTATAAAATTTTATTGTAAATATATGCCCAACTGTCAAGCTATGAAGAACTTGTGAGGATTTGTGCTTTTATTAATATGCTAATGCTAGCCTTTTCTGGGCCTCAGATTCTGAAGATGAACTATTCTAGCTGTCAAAGTGCCTGCTTTTTACTGAGAAACAAGTGGTTTGACAATTGAGATAAGACTCAAATTGTGTTTTATAGCCAAAAATGCAAAAATAGCTAATGACTTTTATATCGGTGGACAATATTATAATAATAGTTATGAGCAGTGGAATTGATGGTATAATGGGAAGAATTTGTACTTAGAATAACCTTAAAGGGCCTCGTCAGGCAGTTTTATGCCATCAGCCTGAAATATGAGTTCCTTAATGAAATGTATTATATTGGGGGATAATGCGTTATGTAGGCATAACTTACAGCCTGAAGTCTGAAATTTTTCAAATTGCTGTTGAACAAGCTTATACTGCTACATGTGCCTATTTTTAAAATTCCCATTCAGTGAAATTACAGTGACTTTGACTTTGATTTGTGAGATGAAAGTTTTTTAACAAAATTCTCTTCAAAATAATAACAGTATCCAGTTCTTTTGCACATACTCTTTTTCTTAGTAGCTGTAACACTTTTTTGCACGTGGCAAAAATAGTCTTCAGTTAACAAAAGAGCATGAGCTCTTTTGTATTTTCATATCCATTGACCTTCGTGAATTCTGGCATCATTGCTGCCATTTGCATTGAAATCTTTTGTTATGATTAGCTCAAAAGGTGCTGTCGCTATCAATCTGTTTAATTTCTTAGAGAATCTTTATCTTTTTTCAGTCTTCCTGTTGGAAAGGGCGTTTGCTCTGAATATAACCGTTTATTTGTATGAATTCCAAGTTGGTAATACCATTTGGTAAACTGGTTGGTCTTTAGAACAACTGTCCTTCTAGACTCTGATTTCATACTTGAAATGCATTGCAGGGAAAAGGGACAATCCCTTAATAGAGCAGGTGTATTCCTCTAGGTGGGCTGATTTCTAAATAACTTTGAATGCCCTTAATGTCCTTTATGATGGACTGAAGTTCCTATTTATTTAAGATCTTGATATTGTGGTGCCAATTTTCAGTCTGAAACAGCCCAAGAAGACTTGATTAGACAGCCATTGACATTCTGCACATGCCGTATATTTATGTGGGGAAGGATATAATAGCAAAGATTCCCTGATTGGCAATAAATAATCAAAAGAAGTCATCAGATTCTCTATACCTGCCAATGAAACATTTAAAAAACTATAAAGAGGAATAATTCAAGGCACAAGGACCTTCAAGATAAAGCTAAAAATATTTCAGGTAGGAAGGAGGATTCAACTTTCCTTTTGACTTTATATTTGTCTTTTAGAATTTTAATAAAAATACCATTAAATTTTTATAAAAGATCATTGTTAAATTCAAATGGTAAAGTTATCAAAGTAAAATATTTGCATGATAATTCTTCATATACTTTATCGTATAAATCTATATAATTTTACAGACATATTCTGTTTGTATCTTAGAGACCTTTTAAAAAGTTTTTGAGCTTAATTTCTCTACACCTTATATAATTGTTCCTCTGATGTAATGAATACTAATAGTTTGATGTTTATTATTTTACAGTTTTCTCCGTGCTCACACAGATATATATTTGCATATATACATATATGATAGAATTTTAGGGATAACTTGCACAGAAAATGTACGTAATTTACACTTCTGCATCTTATTTAACAGTACATCATTGAGTTTCTTCCTCTTTCTATTTTCTGTTGGTTTATTTTGTTCTCTTATGTCTTCAGGCAATTCTTTATTTATGTGTTTTATTTAATAATTAAAGCATTGCAGACTAAAAGTGTTCAAAGTTTACCTGTCAGTCATAGATTTGTTAAGAAGTGTTTTTGCCTTCGTTATATTCTAGATAGGGTATAGTTCTGATTCCCTCTTTGGTCCCATGAATAATTTAGAAGGGTTTTCTCATTTTCCAAGTTGTTAATTTCTTATCTTTTCAGTATTTGTTTCTACATTTTTTTGTTTATGATCAGAAACTATGATGAGTAAAAGTCTTTTAAAAATCTGGTAACGTTCCTTTGTTTTCAGGTAAAAGACCTTTATTAAAGGTCAGATGTATTTAAAAAGCTGTGTCTGTGTGTGAGTGTGTTTCTTTCTATATGTGTGTATACACACACACACACACGTATGCAATGTCTATATTTTGTCATTCAGTCTTACTTAATTAGTCTGAGTGTTATCTGTGCTTTGGATTTTTTTAAAGCTTTCCATGTGATTCTAATATACAACCAAGATTAAGTACCATTGCCAAAATGAAATAATCATCTAGCCAGGTGGTTCTCAAAATATGGACTGTCAACATCACCTGGGAACTGCTTAGAAATGCAGATTCTTGGGCCTCACCCTAAGACCTGGCCACTCAGAAACTTGGGATGGGGCCAGCAATCTCTTTTTAAAACATTATTTTTAATTGGCACATAATAATTGTAGATAATTATGGGGTACAATATGTTATTTCAATGCATACATACAATATAGAGTGATCAAATTAGGCATTGCTATGTCTGTCAACTCAAACATTTATAGTTTATGTTGAGAACATTCAAAATCCTCTCTTCTAGCCATTTGAAAATATATGATAAATTGTTAACCACAGTCATGCTATAGTTGCTATCAAATACTAGAACTTATATCTCCAATCTAGTTGTAATTTTTAAGTGACATTCTCTCATTCATAGCAACATGGTTGAGCCTAGAGGATGTTATGTTAAGTGAGAAAAGCAATCTGGGTCTTAACAAGCCCTCAAAGGGAGAGGATTCTACCTCACTGAAGACTGAGAACCACTTATGTAAGTCAGTGTCTCTACACTGAGGGTGACTTTGTCCCCAAAGGGACATCTGGCAATATTGGAGACCTCTTTTGGTTGTCACAGCTGGTGGGAGACTACTGCTGACCAGCACTACTATAGTTGGTAGAGGGCAGGGCTGTAAACCTCCTGCAGTGCACAGGACAGCCCAACAGAGAATCACCCAGCCCCAAATATCAAAAGTGCTACGGCGGAGTAACTTACAGACTGTGCTTTCCAATGCTTGGCCTCCCATTGCAACCAGCAAGAGAGTTTTTTAAAGTCCCGACTCCAGATCTGTTTAATGTCATTGGTGAGGTTGCACATAAGGATTTTTAAAAACTCTCCATGTGAGTACTTTATGCAGCAAAAGTTGAAAATCACTGCTGTGGACATTGGTTATTGATGGCAAAAACCACAATAACTTTTGCACCAACCTAATACCTAAAACTCTTAGGTCCTAATGGATGGATTAGGGTGATCCCAAACCAACTGATCAGTTTTTATCTAAAGAAATAGACAATTATATACCCCCTGTTGTGTTGTAAAGGGAAGTACAAACACCTATTTGTATAATGTTCTTGCCAAAAATTCAAACTTGAACAAGCTTCTAGATTTCTAGATCTCACTACCAATTTAGACGTACATGTTAAGAAACACCATAGGAAGGCTGCCGGCTAAATCCAGAATGTAGAAAGTCCTCTAGGACATATGGCACAGACTACTTATCGTCAAATAAATGGCAAGAGGGAAAGACAGGAGAGGAATCAGTACTATTCTAGAATAAAACAAACTTAAGACCCCTAACTGATAAGTGAATCTTTTTTGGAACTTGATTTGAAAAGGCAGCAAGAGAAAATTAAAAACATCTGTGAGTCAATTTGGGCAGTTTGAACACAGACTAGATATTTTATAATATCAAATAATTATTCTTAGAGTTGCACGTGGAGGGGTAAGTAGAGGTTATAGGTAAAACGCGGTTATCCCTGTGTTGCTCATTGTCGATGTCATGTGCTGGGTGTATGGGGACTTACTTTAATATTCTCTTTACCTTTGTGTATGTTTGAAATGTTCCACGATAAAGATAGAATGAGAAGGAGTATCTAAACAGGTGGGAGGAAACGCAGGTGAGAATGGTGTTAGAAAAACTTGGAGTTTCCATAGTGTTAAAAAGTAAGTCTAGTGGATGTGATAACATGAAGGTCACTTGATGACTTCAGCAAAATCTGTTTCATTGGAGAAATGGGTCTGGAAGCAAGATGGGAGTTCACTGGAACTTGACAGGAGTAGACGTGGTATTACTGCTGTGTTCGAGGCAGGACAGGCTTTCATGTGTTTACATAAGACAGACTATAGAGAGAGGAAGATAGTGAACACTCAGGGAAAGAAACAGGACATGTGCATCAGCTTTGCCCTGGTACAAACGTTAATTTGGATCTCAAGGCATTGGTGCAGACATTAACTTGGATAATTATAGCAATTACTTAGCATTATGTATGGCATATTAACACCTTATTATGAGGGTTTTGGAATTGGGGTGCATGTGATACGCATCCAAAGAAGTTCCTTTTTGGATATTTATATTTTGATGTAAATTGCAGATTGCTATGTTAAAATATTAAGAATTATTGTTCTTACATTTCTTTAAAATGCTTTAAATAATCTAAAACAGAATTTGGAAGTGCAAATATTTATATGTGTATGTTGAAATAATGATACATTAAACTATACCTAAACTTATCACAGAGTTCTTTCACGGACCTAAGTTAGATGAGTAAGGTGCAATCTGTTCACTGGGAGGGAGGTAGGGAGGTAGGGGGGGGAGAGAGAGAGAGAGAGAGAGAGAGAGAGAGAGAAAATGACTGAGATTAGAGGCAGAAAATGGCAAGAGACAATATATTTAAATCATTGTTTATTCAGGGAAAACTTAGATTGATCACGGTTACTGTTATTTTGGTTATTTTTATTTCCAGCTATATTGTCTTCTGGCAAAAAGTATAAATTTAACTGTTCACTCACAGGCCATTTGCTTTTCTTTTCTAATTAGCTTCAAAAAATTAGAGTCCAAAGAATAAAACATGTTTAACTCACATTTGGGCTTTTGTTTGTTTGTTGAAACAGAACTGTTCATTATGAAGGTGGCGCTGTGTCTGTTCATGCACGTTCCCTTTGGAGACTAGAGACGCTAAGAGTTGCGTAAGTAGAACTTCTAAACACAGCCCAATGCACTAAGTGTATCAAATAGCTCAGTGTTGTGCTTCTATGTCAGCTGGTCATGCTGAAAACTACAGCAAGCAAGCAAACAAAGGAAACACTGAGAAAGCGGTGGAGTGTTTCTCTTTGGTCTCTTTCCTCCCACCTACCTTTGTGGTTCCTTAGCCTCAGTTCACCAGCTGGCGAACCTGAGAGTGAGCAGTAGTTTTGTATGGTGTGCTTTTCCTTAGCCTCACTCACTTTTTCAACATCATCTCATCCCAGACCATGCATCTCTTGGCAAAGGGGCTACTAGGACAGAGTGATATAAGATTTGGAGACGAAACAAGTTCTTTGCAAGCCTGTCACACATTTCCGATCGGACAGACTATGGATTTAACTCTCTAAAAGTACATTTAAAACAGAAAACTTGAACCTGAGCAGTAGGACAGTCATTACTGGAAGCCGCTATATTTACTTAAAAATCGCTTGATAGCCAAGTACAAATCTGCATTGCTATAAAAGTCACTGTGTATTCATTATAGTATGAGAGTTTTTATATATTAATATTTATGACACATAAATATATGATATTTTTTCTGATTACTTAAAAAGAAATGTCTGAATATTTCCTTTTAGTTCCTATAAATAAATACAATATGATGAGAAAGGTGTCATTTTGGACTATTTTAAGGAGAATTAGAGTGTCAGTTTTTTTTTTTAATAATTGGAAGCTTTAGTCCTTTGCCTAAAAGCAATAAATTTTCGATGTATTTGGTTCCCAGTGTATTGGGCTTTAAAGACATTATTGGGCCAGGTGCAGTGGGTCACGCCTGTAATCCCAGCACTTTGGGAGGCCAAGGCAGGCAGATCACCTGAGGTCAGGAGTTTGAGACCATCCTGGCCAACATGGTGAAACCCCATCTCTATTAAAAATGCAAAAAATTAGCCGGGCGTGGTGGTGGACGCCTGTAATTCCAGCTACTCGGGAGGCTGAGGCAGGAGAATCTCTTGAACCTGGGAGGCGGAGGTTGCAGTGAACCAAGATCACGCCATTGCACTTTTGCCTGGGCAACAAGAGCAAAATGCTGTCTCAATCAATCATTAAGACATTATTGATTTAGGATGATAATTGATTTGTATTGGGCTTTATCATTGGTTTAGGATAACAGATACCATGGGTGGGAATGAGGGCTATCTTACTCTAGTATATCTTTATAGACCTTTTACTTTGAGATTATTGCCTGTCTAATGGTGATGAGAATAGTTTAGTGACCTTCAGTTGTTTATGCTCATGTTTCCCATACAATAATTTTGAAAAACTTTGTACATTCTTGAACATTGTAAGGTTGACATAGAAATCCTTTTATTATCAGTTTAGATGTATAGAATATAACTTCTAGTGTGTTTTAAATAGTGACACTTTAAAATAAACTGGTTACGTCACCCTTTTCAAAGTATCTACCTGATGGAAAGTAATGCTGTGATTTAATACTCACCTTTGTTTACTGAAAATGGTTCTTTAACAATAAAAATATATATTACTAAGTTTTTCCTTTTCATTACATCCTACTCCTGTGCAACAAAAATATTCATATTAATTAATTTCTTATATTTTTTATGTTAGTAAGTCCATAATTTTAAAAAGTTTTTCTATATTGTCTTTAATTGCTAACCGATAATATTAAATTTCTTTGATATAAATGCACAATTGATCAGATCTACCCAAATATTACAACTTTTGGTAAACACTAAAAAGAAAATTTTTATTGGAAATGCATATCATAATGAGACGGAAAAGAAGAGACAGACTTCTAAGGCAAACAAGGAAAAACTCATAGCTTTTATATGCTTTGTAATTATTCAGATAATTTAAGGAAAACGAGTTTAAGTATTACTCATATTTTTTACTTTGTGTATTATAAAATGAAAGATTAAAGAAGTGTTTATACAAATTAATTGTATAAAAAGAAGTGTTTATACAAATTAATTGTATAAGTAACTAATTATATATGTAATTAAACTGTCAGTATAAGTGCAGTTTAGAGAGGTTGTGTTGCCCTTATAAAACGGATTGTGTGTTTTCAAAATGTAGAGAGATACCTATACTTCATGATTGAGTGCTAAAAGAAATATATATCTTTTTGTAGAGACTCTAAGTATGTCTTATTTTTCGTTAAAAAAAAATAGCACAAGAGCTTCTGAAAACCTGACAGGACTTTGTTTTTATTGTTATTAATATTTTTGATGAGCTGTGACTATGTAAATCTAGATTATTCTGCAAACTTCTGCATACCTTTCATTAAGTAGTCTTGTTTCTGTCTCTCTACTGTTGCTTGTGTTTGTATTTGAAATAGAAGTCTGAAGTTTATTTTCACTTTGATTATGGGTGATTGACATATAGAAAGGCCAGCCACAGGGGAAAGGGGATGCTAATAGCTTCTCAGAGTCCAGATGCCACTGAGGGGAACACCACAGAGAAGGCAGAGCAGGTAGTTTTTCAACCATTTAGCAGCTTAGAGAGAGGTATTTTGCTCTCCTCTGTGACCCTTGATTAAATTTCATCCTCCTGTCTAGCAGCAGGAAAGTAGGAGGTTCATTTGTAAGAAATATAATTATTTCAAGAAGTTTTTCAGATTACACTGACTCTTTAAACTACTTTGGCAAATATGCAAATTAAGCTGCATTCAGTTTAGGCTCTTTTATTTTTTTAAATTAAATCCCTTCCATTCTAGGAAGTTTACATGTCTTATTATATGCAATGGCCACATAATTAGTAGTTTTGCTTTATATTTAGGAATTTACAGTGAGGATCCTGCTTTTGTTTATGATAGAACTATATTGCCTAATACCAATGTTTATATTCCGTATTTGGGACATTCAGTATTCTCTTTCTCCAGTGAGACCCTAAACCATATATTCGTTGTTGCTGATGTGGCCCAGTCATTATATATTTTATAGTGCATACTCTTCCAAATAAAACTATTATTGTCAAAAGTTTTTCAGTATCATGGTCTTTTTAATAAATCATTTTAATGTAGGGAGTTAAATTTAATAGAAAATGCTCTCTTATATTTTACTCCAAGGCAAAATTATAGGGATATTGTAAGTGAGATGTATGTTAGTTCCTGCAATAGGAATAATCATTGAAATAAAAAATATGAATTACGTATAGTTCAAGTTCTATTTTTTATGTCACAAATAAACAAAATTAAAGGGTGACGTATCATAAAGAATTACTCACTATTCCCCCAATTCCCTCTGAGATAATTTTGAATAAATATCGATAATATGTAGGGCACAAGTTTTTTGATGTTACCGAAGGAAATTGCTTTATAAAACCCCATTACTGTTGCTAATTTTAGTTTTTACTACGTATTACATTCTTGCCTCCTGATACTTTTGGGCGTGTCCTCTTATTTAGTTGGGTTGGGGGGCGGGGAGCAGGGGGTCTGGGCATGTGAGACCAGGCTAGTTTGAGTGGCTGGAAATGAAAGCAGATGTGCTTAGACTTCACAGTGTTTTTGCCAAAAACTGGCCACATTCGTTCCATTTCTACCAGAATCCTCTTAGTGCCTTGAAAGGAGCACTGATACATATGAGTTCAATTGAATAGAACCTAAGCCTAGAGCACCTGCCAGATATCCTAGTAAATAGTATCTATCTGGTCAAAATTTTGAGCAATTTTGAAAATGAAGGTGTATTCTATCATGATTAAGATGAATTGTTATTTGGAAGTGATTTATTATTTCCAAACTTCATATTTTCCAAATATTTCATTGTTTTTCAAATAATGCACACAAATATTAAAAATAATTGTGGCCAGGCGTGGTGGCTCATGCCTGTAATCCCAGCACTTTGGGAGGCTGAGGCGGGTGGATCACGAGGTCAGGAGATCGAGACCATTCTGGCTAACACAGTGAAACCCCGTCTCTACTAAAAACACAGAAAATTCACTGGGTGTCGTGACACGAGCCTGTAGTCCCAGCTACTTGGGAGGTTGGGGCAGGAGAGTCACTTGAACCCAGCTTGCAGTGAGCCGAGATCACGCCACTGCACTCCAGCCTTGGCGACAGAAAATAAAATAAAAAATAATAATTGTGGTTTTCATAGTATTTGCAAACAATACCCCTAATTTTATAAGAGGAGGATTTTTAAAAGTTTATTTATTATCAAAATAGAAATGCTTTAATGTGCCATTATTGGTAAACAAACTTTAATTTCATTTTAAGACAATACTGTGTTATCTGGGTTTATTAGTACATGGTTATGAATTTAGTTGGAGGACTTTCCAAATTAATTATCTTTATAACAAATTCATGTGAAAATGAACTTATTATAACATAATTCTACTGCTAATTTTCTATGCTAATATCTCAAGTAAAAAATCCAGGTTAGAAAAGCAACATTAAATTGATTTATAATTTACCAAAAGATTGTTAGCTTTGACAAAAAGTATTCTCAATTTGTAGAACGCAAACCTTTTTAATGAGTCTATAAAAAAACCAAGTTTAGTAATTAATAAGATTATATCGAAACCCTCCATATATTTACTTTTTGTTTGACTCATTGCATTTTGACAAAATCATCTACTATAAACTTTTGAATATTTATCCTTATATTTTATTTTCAGTTTGTTGTTATATGAAACTTTACAACATGCATTCTTTTTAGAGTATATACTTTATAAAATATCTGGCTGTATACCTTTCATGCTTTTTGGCCTTAAATTGGAATTTCTCTAGTATCAAATTTGTCATTATTTCCTTTTGATGTTTATTTGCTTGTTAAATCTTTTCTACTCATTTGATTTTAGTTTTCTGGCCTGCTTTGATCTTAAGCATGTCTCTGATCTGTGATATATATGGGCTGTCCTCACTTTGCATGGTACGATGTTAGGGAAAGTCATGCACAATAGAACTGTCATCACTCTACACCTTAGCATGGTTAAAGCTCCCAAATGCACAACCTTAAGTTAACAAGGCAATGTGCAAAGCAATAACAGCTTGTATTTTGATTTTTCTATTTTATCCTACCTGAAAGTCATTTTATTTATTTTCAATAGACAAATAATAATTGTACATACTTATGGGGACATAGTGATATTTTAATACAGGTAATGTATAATGATCAGATCAAAGTAATTGGCATATCCATCATCTTAAACATTTATCTTTTCTGCACATTAAGAACATTCAGTATCCTTCCAAGCAAATTTTTAATGATCATAACTTATCTTTTTACTGAAACAGTCTATATTTTCTGTTTATTACATTTTTTCTTGACGTTTTTAGAATTTTCATTTTCTTGGTCATCGGGTTCTAATAATATAATTGTTCCACAATATTAAAATTTAAAGTATAAGAATACATTTCTTTTGTCAGGTAAATATAGTCTAACTATATACTTCAGTTTATATGTATGGGTTCCAATTAATAATCATACTTAGACATCGACAATAATACTGTTTTTTCAAGTCTGTGCAAATACAACAACAGTTTTTAACTAGTACATGCTAAAATATTTGATGTTGTACTTCCTGTATCATCTTCATTATAGGCTGACTAATCTATATTAGAGGTTGACGGGGAGCACAAGTTCTTAGTTATCTCTGCATGGAATAGTGTATAGTGTGGATTATATGGCATTTAAAGTCGAACACCTTGAGTTAAACTTAACTTCTACTTACTGTAAGCTTTGTGACTTTGTATATTACTTAATCATTCTCAATAGCCAGTTTGTTATTTGTGAAATGGAATTAGTATCACTAGCATCCTACGTTTTTTGAGAACATTAAGACAATATATATGACTGCTCATTGTCTGACATATGTTTTAATAGCTACTCCTTCTATGATTGTGGGTGCTATTGGATCAAATCCTAACTGTTTTCATTAGGTGGAGTGGAAGCCACATAAGATGGGGCCAGCCATTCAGACTACGCCATGTCACAACAGGAAAATACTTGAGTCTCATGGAAGACAAAAGCCTTCTACTCATGGACAAAGAGAAAGCTGATGTAAAATCAACGGCATTTACCTTCCGGTCTTCCAAGGTGAGAGAGAAAATATTATTTGGGTGTTCTGTAAACGTTACTCTGTCACATTTTCTTTGAAGTTAGAAATGAGAAAATGAATGATGTAAGCATATTTCATGTATATTTCTAAATTATTAGTTTCTCTTCCATCCATTCCTCTCCAGTAAAACCGATTTTCTAAACTGTTAAAACCTGCCTATAGAAAAACCTAAATGCACAATAAAGGGTAATGATTACACAAAGGGTAATGATTGCATAAATCGTAGTATATACGTACATATTGGGATAGTATAACACTGTCAAAAATATAAAATATAAAAATACCTATTATACATTATCAAATGAAAGGTGTTTCATGTGGTTTATAGTTCTTAAAACACATTCATCCAGCTCCTTCCTGTTTTCTTAAGCATTGACAGTATACAGTGACCACAAATATTGTGATGTTTTTGGGTTTACAGTATGAGGTAAAGCACACCAGGATCTTTGTTTCAAAGATACATTTATACATCCATTCTTATAGGCAGACCTTTATCCTTAACCCTGTTGAATCATTTTTATGATAATTGCTATATTAGTCCATTTTCACACTGCTGTAAAGAAATACCTGAGACTAGGTAATTTATAATGAAAAGAAGTTTAATTGACTTACCCTTCTGCATGGCTGGGAAGGCCTCAGGAAACTTACAATCATGACGGAAGGGGAAGCAGGCAGGTCTTACATGGCGGCAGGTAGAGAGAGAGAGCAAGAGAGTGAGTGTAAGGAGGAACCGTCAAACATTAAAAAAAAAAAAACTATCAGATGTTATGAGAACTCACTCACTATCAGGAGAACAGCATGGGGGAAACTCCCCCATGATCCAATCACCTCTCTCTTGACATGTGGGGATTGCAAATTGAGATGAGATTTGGGTGGGGACACAGAGCCAGACTGTATCAATTGTATATTTCTTTCGATCATTTAATGAAGATCATGAAACTTGAGAAAGATGACTGGAATGATATTAAACTGCTAACTAACTTTCATCTTAGAAAGGCGAAACTTTGTTTCCTTCAGCAGATAAAAATCTGTCTTGTGTTTCTGTGATTAGTACATACTAATCTGAGTATAGGCATCTTCACAGTGTTATTCAGGGCTCATTAAAAAAAAAAAAAGTATTATTTCATTTTTTACTACTAGGAAGTTCTAAGGATTCAATCACCCTTCCCCATATTTTGTATGCTGCCTCAATTCAAGTTGGATTTTTGATAGCAGTATTATTAGATGAGGAAAAGATGTTAAGTACTATGTATAAAATATTCAAACAAGGTCATGATTTGGCTTAGTAGAACTATAACACAAGCACTACAATGCTTTTAAAATACTGGATTAGTTTTAAATTTTTACTTTTCGTCTTTATAGAAATGTATATGTTAGGTAACATCTTCTAAATATTTTACAAGCATTAACAAAGATTACTTTCTATTTAGGTAAAACATTTACCCTAAAAGACCAATTTTCTGTATGCTTAATAAATTCCATTTTATTGATCTTATAATGGTGTCCCGTCACAGCCTAGGACTGGCAGCATGAACATAAATCCTTACTGAACTTCGAAGGTGTCCTGCAGAACTTGTGTTTGCAGAGTTGTCTCTAGAGGCCACTGAACTTTATTTCTACATTAGGTCTATAGCGTGGATTTCTCCAGCGAGTGCAGAAAATAGAGAACATTAATTTTCCTAATTTTGAAAATAAGCTATTTCACTGTAGTCTTAATAGTGTATTTCATATAAATAATATCTAACGTACAAGAAAACGTATTTATCATTTAGAGTAATCATTGTACCAAAAAAGTAGTTATTTACAGCTATTTAAATTTTTTTAGTCCTTTAATCATATTTTATTTCTTCTGGTTTTGAAAGCAATGCATGTTTATCTTAGAAAGTTTAGAAAATACAAAAAATATGTAGGAGTAAGAAATACCTAATTATGCAGAATACCAACGTTTTGATAAATTTCCTTCCTAATCTTTTTCTTTTACTGTATAAATACACACAACCTTGCAACGTGGGGATTAGGAGCTACCAATACTCCTCCCCCATACAATTGAAATCTACATTTTGACTCTCCAAAAACTTAACTAGTAATAGTCTGTGGTTGACTGGAAACCTTACCGATAACATAGTTGATTAACTCATATTTTTAATGTTTTGTGTAGTACAAACTGTCTTCTTCCAATAAAGTAAGCTAGAGGAAAGAAAATATTATTTTAAAAACTATAAGGAAGACTGGGAGTGGTGGCTCACGCCTGTAATCCCAGCACTTCGGGATGCCGTGGCAGGTGAATCTGGCCAACATGGTGAAACCCTGTCTCTATAAAATTACAATACACGACTTAGCTGGGGGTGGTGGCATGCACCTGTAGTCCCGGCTGGTCAGGAGGCTGAGGCAGGAGAATCGCTTGAACTCGGGAGGCAGTGGATGCAGTGAGCCAAGATCGTGCCACTGCACTGGGCGACAGAGCGAGACTCAGTCTCAAGAAAACAAAACAAAACAACAACAACAACAAAACACAAAAACCAAAACTATAAGGAAGATGAAATACATTTTCTATGCCTTAGGTGGAAGTGGATCATCAGCAGAGTTGGTCCTTGTTTTCATGTTGAGTAGACTGAGGAGGAGGGAGAAGAAGAGGGGCTGGTCTTACTGTCTCAGCGGTGGCAGAGGTGCAGGAAAATGCATGTATAAGTGGACCTGCACAGTCCAAATACATGTTGTTCAAGAATCAACTGTACATTACAAAATACGAATGTAGTTTGTGTTCTGCTTTCATTTGATGACATATAGTAGGTATTTTTATATTTTATATTTTTGACAGCTTCCTACTATCCCAGTATGTAAGTATACACTATAATTTAGGCAATCATGACTATGTAATTATTACTCTTTATTGTACATTTAGGTTATTTCTATAGTTATATAATATATACATATATTAATACATATATATCATTATAAATAAAAATCCAAAGTAAGTTGTGGGGAGACCAGAAGTAATTCTGAAAAGACAGTATCCTGAATGAACATTCCTGATGCCTTTCTCTTTCAACTCCTGTTCTGGGTTACACTGAATGGTAGAAGATGCCTTGGAATCTATGAGTTAACTGGAGAGCTCCAGAAAAGACAGTCAGCATAGGTGTTTATTCTCCATTGTGAAAATACAGAGGCACAGCTGGTAAAACCTTGTTATCCTAACAAAGCATTTTCTATCTATATATTTGCTGTGTGGGGTCTTACAGGGCCTCTACAGTGGGTACTCAGTGGACCTCAAGGGGGGCCAGAATTGTTCCTTGTCTCTGTAACTGGAAAGTACAATCAATCCCATTATGGAACATGGGCTTCTTTCTTAAATCTAGCTAGCCGAGGGGTGGGAATTTGCTAGCTTGTCTACTGATAGCACCTCAGTCCAGAAAGAAAACAATTCAACCCACTAAAGAAGAACCAATTATCTGATGGTAGAAGCCCTTTTCAAGTAGAGAAGGTGGTACCTATTAAAATGACATTCAGCTTTATTTCTCCTAGAAAAACTAGAAGAAATTGACATCTTCCTTACAAAATATAACTCACTCAAAGAAAATTTCGAAGAGGTTGAAAAACATGAACTGGTCTATCACAATGGAAAACATTGAAATGATTTTCCAAACTTTAGTATTTTAAAAAGCTGGGAGCCTGTGGTGGGAGGATCTCTTGAGCCCAGGAGTTCGAGGCTGCAGTGAGCTATGATCATGCCCACTGCATTCCAGCCTGGGCAACAGAATGAGAATAAGAC
Source organism: Ateles fusciceps (assembly GCA_036589455.1). Taxonomy (NCBI): domain Eukaryota; kingdom Metazoa; phylum Chordata; class Mammalia; order Primates; family Atelidae; genus Ateles; species Ateles fusciceps. The sequence continues at coordinate 7,678,380 of JAZHEH010002229.1, forward strand.
TCTATAGAAAAACTAAAAATAAAAAAGAAACAGGCAGAATGCATCTAACAAAAATTGGAGGAAAAAGAGGAAGAGTGAAAGGTGCAGTAGGTGCTCCAGTTGCCTTCTATGAAACAGAAGTCAAAGATTTTCTTAAGATTGAAAATTTGAGTAATGGAAGTATAAATATTGAACAGCCAAAATATAAACACTCAAATATAATAACATTTACTAGAACAAGATGATGGAAGAGAGAAAAGCTGGTGAGAGAAAGAGGAACATGCTACCTTTTTTCATCATGCATAATCTGGCCTAATAAAAGAAGAAAAGGGTCGCTAAAGAGCCAGAGACGTAAACACAGACACAGACATACAGTCAATGAGAAAAATTAGACCACAGAATGAATGACTGTAAAAAAAAAAAAGTATGGAAACAGAAAACCTAAAATATGACACAATGAAAACCTAAACTATGGCCCACTGTATTTGCTTATCCATATATATAAATGGACTACCTCCCAATTTAAAATTAAAATAATTTCATATTAGGGCATACAGTATAAATTATGCTAACATTAAGAGGCGTATCTGAAACAACTTTATTTGGAAGGATTGGAAATAAAAGGATGGCTAATGGAATACTAAGAAAATACAGACAGGGTGCAGTGGCTCCCTCTGTAATCCCAGCATTTTGGGAGACCAAGGCAGGCAGATCACTTGAGGTCATGAGTTTGAGACCAGCCTGTCCAACATGGTGAAACACCATCTCTACTAAAAATACAAAAATTAGCTAGGCGTGGCGGCATGCACCTGTAATCCCAGCTGCTTGGGAGGCTGAGGCAGAATTGCCTGAACCCGGGAGGTGGAGGTTTCAGTGAGACGAGATTGCACCACTGCACTCCAGCCTGGGCAACAGAGCAAGACTTTGCCTCAAAAAAAAGAAAAAGGAAAAGAAAAGGGCATCTGATCTTAATCAGATGAGGTGGAATTCGGGCATAATAAAGCATTGCAGGAGACAAAAGAATATTTCATGATATTGAAGAGTACAAGTCACTGAAGTTGTAACAGTTAAATTTACATAACAAATCAGATGTATTAGTATTCCTAAAACAAGAATTAGTATTCATAAAACAAGACACTATTTGTAAAACAAAAAAAGGTGGACAAAGGATATGGACAGACATTTCTCAAAAGAGGACATTTATGTGGCCAAGAAACATGGGGAAAAAAAAGCTCAATGTCACTAATCATTAGAGAAATGGAAATCAAAATCACTATGAGATACTATCTCACACTAGCCAGAATGGTGATTATTAAAAAGTCAAGAAACAACAGATGCTGGCAAGGCTGTGGAGAAACAGGAACACTTTTACATCGTTGGTGGGAATGTAAATTAGTTCAACCATTGTGGAAGACAGTGTGGTGATTCCTCAAAGATCTGAATAAGAAATACAATTTGACCCAACAATTCCATTACTGGATATATACCCAAAGGAATATAAATCATTCTATTATAAAGATATATACACACATGTTTATTGCAGTGTTATTCACAATAGCAAAGACATGCAATCAACCCAAATGCCCATCAGTGATTGACTGGGTAAAGAAAATGTGGTACATATACGCCATGGAATACTGTGCAGCCATAAAAAGGAATAAGATAATGTCATTTGCAGGGACATGGATCAAGCTGGAAGTCATCATCTTCAGCAAACTGATGCAGGAACAGAAAACCAAATGTTACATGTTCTCACTCATAAGTGGGAATTGAACATTGAGAACACATGGACATAGGGAGGGGAACAACACACACTGGGGCCTGTCACAGGTTGGGGGTGGGGGTGTGAGGGGAGGGAGAGCATCAGGATGATTAGCTAATGCATGTGGGGCTTAAAATCTAGGTTATGAGTTGATGGGTGCAGCAAACCACCATAGCACACTTATACCTACGTAACAAACCTGCACATTCTGCACTTACATCCTGGACCTAAAAAAAAAATTGCAAGTCACTGAAGGTGTAACAATTGTTAAATTTACATAACAAATAAATATAGGGTAGTATTAGTATTTATAAAACAAAATCTGCAGGAGCTACAGGAGAAATAAACAGAAAATTTTAGTATTAGGAGATACCAAGTCATCTTTTCTCTGTTCACACACACAACACACACCTCACGCCACTGAGGGCTTCATGGTGTCTGGAGAGCTGCTGCAGGAGTCCTGCCCCTACTTGGACATTCATTTTCTTCACTCAGGAATATTGCAGGGCTGACTTGAGCCAGACTAGGAACGGGGAACATGCCCACAGTTAGTGCCCTCTGAGAGCTTGGGAGGGTGTTCAGGAAGCAGGGACCCTGTCCTTGCACACTCCTTGGCTTTTTAAATAAAAGAATTGCTGCCATTTTGTGATTTCTTACAAGTCAGCCAACAGAGCTGAGCGCTGTCTATAGTTGATCTCACTGAGTATCAGGACTCCCATTTTACAGGTGGGGGAAAACTAAGGCAGAAAGGATGAGTCACTTGACCAAGTCGCAGGGCTAGAAACACAGAAGAATTGGCGAACACAGGGTTATCTCTGCACCAAACCAACTGGCCAGGGTGGTTACGAAGAACTGGGGCATAACTTTCTGGGCTGGCTGATTCATCGTTCAATTCACCCCAGGCAGTAAGGAATGCCATGGGAGCGTGAGGCAGGTCCTTGTCCTGTCAGGGTCTCACCCAGTTAAAATGTCACCCCACCCCCTCCACAGGCTACTGCCTGACCCTATGTCTAACTGTGATCTCTCAAAATCCTACCTTGCCTGCAGAAAGCTGGATAGAGTGCATCATTCTCATTTTATTCTTTCTGTAGTGATCCTAATCCTCCTGGAGGTAAATGAATGCCTGTGGCAAAGCAGGTTATTCATGTGGAAATGGAAATGCAAAAAGGGAAAAGTATATTAACCTACTTCAAAAATATTCTTATTTAGCCTTTCATTCATTGATCTATATAGTTTTACATTGGGGTTGGAAGTGGAAGGGTACTGTTTTACAGAAATAAAGTGAAACAGGTAAAAATATATGTGCAAGTTAATTTCATCATTTGTCATGACAAAAAATGGAATGGTCACAAATGTGCAATAAAAATTATAATATTAAGTGGTATTAGCTGTCAAAATGTATTGATCTGGAGAGATATCCCTGAAAACGTTGTTGAGTAAAACAATATTTTCTTGGATGTATTTTTCATGGCTGTCTTTTCAGATGAATATATATCAATATATTGTTATATATATCCCCAGATCAATATATAGTCATATATATATAATATTATATAACAATGCATCTTTCCAGATCAACATATATCAATATATTGTTATATATATCTCCAGATCATTATATATTGTTATGTATATAACATATACATAATATATATGTTATATATATGTGTTCTATGTCTATATTTTTTTATTTTATTTTTATTTTTAGTTTTTGAGACAGAATTTCACTCTGTCGCCCAGACTGGGGCACAATGGCGTGATCTCAGCTCACTGCAACCTCCCCATCCTGGGTTCAAGCAATTCTTCCGCCTCAACCTCCCGAGTAGATGAGATTACAGGCACCCGCCACAACGCCAGGCTAATATTTTTATATTTAGTAGAGACAGAGTTTCACCATGTTGACCAGGCTGGTCTTGAACTCTTGACCTCAGGTGATCCACCCACCTCAGCCTCCCAAAGTGCAGGGATTACAGGCTTGAGCCATTGTGCCCAGCCCTCTATATAGGTTAAATATTGATCTGGTGATATATATAACAATGTATTGATCTGTAAAAATAGCCATGAAAATATTGTCCCATAAAATACTGTTTTACTCAACATTTTGAGTTGTAAATTGTAATATAATAGGTATTGCAAATCTTATAATAGGTTTTAATGTAATCTATTGTAATATTATAGGTATTACAAATCTTATTTTTGTAATTACAAAGGATATCTTTATACTTATGTTTGTATATGATTTTAGGGTAGTTGTGGAAGGATATACACTATTCTTTTAACTTAGAGTATTTTAGAGAGATCAAAATGGAAGCTGAATGAGAATGTGAAGGCAGAGAGAAATTTTTCTTTAACTTACAGAATGTATCTCTGGATTATTTTGGCTATTACGATAGTCATATTTATTTTACGACAAAATCATTTAAAGAAAAACATTGCACTGACATTCTGGGACATAAGTTCTGTGCACATTTTTGATTTGTTTATTTAGGATGGATTCCTAGAAATAGAAATATTTACTCAAAAGCTATAAATATTTTTTAATGTTCTTGATACAGATTGCCCAAAACAATGGCTTTTGAAACCTTTTTCTCGGAATATCTCTCCTAATATTCTCTCAATGTTATAATAGGCCTCGTATTTGAGGACTTTTGACTCTCCAGATCCTTCTGTGATTTCTGCTCAGGGTTTCTGTTTCTGGAATTTGGCAATTGTGTAATGTCACAGCTTGCATGGAGGAAGAGAGGCCGATGATCACAACTCTTCTTTAACTAAACAATTTAGTTTTTCTAAAGCTACTTTCCTGCCTGGTGTTCAGGGAACCACAAGAGTGTACAGGTTAATAATTTGCTGCCACACTCACTCAGTGACATACATACCCAGTCTCTTCATTCATACAGGTAATTTCACATGATTACGTGGTTGAAGGCAGTGAAAGTGAAGGTGGGATTTCAGGAAAAAAATTTTTTTAAATCACAGTAAATTTTTAATTTTATTATCAATGGAAGATTAGTTAATAAAATCTTTTTCATAAGATAGAGACAATAACCCTTCCCATTTTTTCTGTTAAAATGCCTTTTTCTGTTATATATTTAATGCATAGTCATTACAGAAAGATGTAAAGGTAGTACAAAGTTGGAGAAAGGAGAAAAGTAAGTTCACGCATAATCTATCACTCAGAAACAACCTCCTGTGTGTATTTGAGTTGTTAGCAAACATTACATATTTTAATGATGTGTAGTGTTAATTATATACTATTTTGGGTCTACTCTTTATTTAATAATATATACTACTGTATTTCTTCTTTAATAGAATTTTGGTACTAATTCAGCATCTTACACAGATTTATCGTAATTCATGCAGCTACTTCATTATATTTGAATATTTAGCTTATTTTTAATTTTTCACTTTTAAGCTGAATATTTTTCTCTCTGAATATTTCTATATATTGCTGAGTACCTTTTTTTGGAAGTTGAACTGTTTGGTCTAAGAATATGAAGATTTCAAAAGTTTTTGGTACTGGAGGCTATCAGAAGGCAGAATGGTATCTGTTTTGTTCACCGTAGATAGTGCAGTTCCTGACACTTAGTGGGGGATTGCTAAATGTCCCTGGTGAGTGAATGCACCTGGCCAAAGTACTCTTCAGAACTTTGCACCAGTATTTATTCTAAGCAGCAGGGTAGGAAAGTTTACATTTCTGTGTGACCTCATTAAGAGATAATTTTGAAATCTGATAATTTTGATAGATGAAAAATCAGTTGTATCCTATTTTATATTCTATAAGTAAGTTAACCTCTTTTACTATAAAACTATCATTTGAAAGCAAAGTATAATGATTTAGTATTCCAGTGAATGAAACAAATGCCACAGTAAGCAATTTTTAGCAATTGGCTTTTTTTTTTTAATTTCTCGGAACGAGTTTGGCTTTTTTAAGCAGATGAATTTGAACTTTTGTGCCCTTCATTCCATAAGTTCCAGAGCAATGACTTTAGCCTTTTTAAAAATATATGCCTTTACAGTTTAATCTCGAATGTACTTCAAATTATTCAAGTCATTTAATATGTCTTAAATATGTATGTATCTCATAATATTTCAAATGAGCTCCTAATCATAACTTATAGGGACAGAAATAGAATCAATAACAACAATATGTTTCAGATTGGGAACTTCTGAATTGATCAGCAAAGCTGTTCTAAGACTGGGCATAAATATATTCAGTTGGGAATGGAAAAGAAATTCTTTTTTTTTTAATTATAGCATTTTTTAAAATTATACTTTAAGTTCTGGGGTACAAATGCAGAATGTGCAGGTTTGTTACGTAGATATACACGTACCATGGTGGTTTGCTGCACCCATCAACCCGTCATCTACATTAGGTATTTCTCCTAATGCTGTTTATCCCCTAGCTCCCCCCAACCCCTGACAGGCTCAGGTGTGTGATGTTCCCCTCCCTGTGTCCATGTGTTCTCATTGTTCGACTCCCACTAAGGAGTGAGAACATGCAGTGTTTTCTGTTCTTGTGTTAGTTTGCTAAGAATGATGGTTTGAAAATTCTTATTGTCTGGTGAGTTGAAGTGGTATAGAAGGATTTGATTCTCCTGGCCCAGTCTTCTCTGGGAAGGGAAGGGATGGAGGTTTTTTATGCCCACTTCCAAATTCTTTGAAATTCTGCTCATGTCCTAACTTGAGCTTTCTATAATCACGGTTAGTGCCTTTCCAATTAGGACTGTCTCTGGATAGTATGAATTAGGAAATTTTAAAATGACCTTTGTTTGCAAAAATGTCTGACTTCTGAGACTACAGGCTGGTGCTGATGACTCAAATTCCTATTTTATTGGTTAAAAGTAGAACCGTGACGTCTTTTTCTTTTATCTGTTTTTCTGTCATCATCATCATCATTTCTCAAAGCAAATTAATGCTTCTGGATAACTGAATTCCTTTAGATTGCACAGTACTCTTTTTACTGTATTTATTTTACTACTGTAGTTTAAATTTTTTAGTTCTTAGATCCCTGATTTTCAGAAGTTTGTAGATAACCAGTAACTCTATAAGGGGAGAGCTATAATTGAAATTAAAACTATCTGCTAATTGAAATGTTTAGGTGACTGTGTGAGTGAGTGTGTGTGTGTGTGAGTGTGTGTGTGTCAGAGAAAACAAGTGTGTGATTCTTGTGTAATATTTTACACAATTTTGACTGGTAGAAAGTTGTTTTTAAAATGAAGATAGTTTTGATATTAGAAAAGTAGTTAAAATCCAACTACAAGGTACTGGAAAAAGGGCTAGAACTAATATAATTTGATAGTTTAGCACAATTTAAAATAAGTTACAAAACACAAGTAGATATCTCAGGAAAAAAATAAATGGCACAGAAATAGATATCTAAAACTACACTCACATACACAGACGTGAAAAATTAGAGTAATTGATAGTGCTGTTTATAATATTTAAAATAGAATCTTGTTTTAATTGGAAGGAAGCCCAATAAAATAAAGATCCATTCATGCTGAAAAGTATTTTCTGCAGTTACATAATAAAACAGCATTGAACTTAGAACTACTGAAACGCAATGAAAGAGACCTTGATTAAAGATGAAAATATATATTTTTAAAATATTTCACATTGTCAAAATTTCAGAGAAAATAGAATAGCTCAACAGACTCACTTACTCTGTTTGTTAGTTATCACATTTGATCATGGTCTTTTCTTTAAAATACCTATTGGATTCACTTAAAGATCTATTTGATGCTTCTTCGTCCCCCTCAGTCACTGGTAGGTTGAAAATGCTTGCCCTATCTTTACATACTTCTACCATATTTCCCATGAAGAGGAGTACTTATGTTGTGAAAGGCAGTTTTTAAAAAAATGATGTAGCATATATCAAAGAATATCTCATACATTTGAGGTGTACTTTGAGTATGCAATAATGAATGACTGCTGGTTGATATAATTTCTGTGTTGCAAATCAAATTTTCATTGCTGATGGGAAATCAAACTTTTTAGATCAGTTCCAGATGTCAGCTTTCACCTGGGTTTAGGAGTTTTGGTTTTGAAATTCTGAAATGAAAATTAATTCTTGTGATCCCTTGCATTTACATGAGCAGTCCCTTACCTCTAACTGTGTGAGACTGTATTGAAAGTAAAAGCATTTTTGGAAAATTTTATAAATCATTAAGATCATTTTAACTGAAGATTTTAAAGGTGAGACTGGCTTTAAAATACCATGTTAACTAGTTGACGTAAGGAGCATTTCCTCACTTGTCATTGGGGTGTCTTTGACACTCATGTGAACATTCACCAGCCAATCTCAAATACAGGATTTGATGGAAGAATCAACAATTGCTGACAACCCTATATATTCAGAAAAAACTGAATAAAATAGGGAATAGTTTATAATGTAACCTACTTTGGTTTTCTTTTAAGGAAAATATTTTACGTAACGAAGAATGCAATTTGATAAATGTAGATTTTCTTAGAAATATTCTTCACTTTCTCTATTCCTAGAAGTTTTAACCATTGTTTTCAAGTGTGTTGAAATGTCAGTTTTAATCATAAGGCAGGTCTTGCCAATTACATGTGTATTCCATCCCCAACCCACAAGATAAAATTTTTTTAGCTTAAAACGCCACTGAAACATTTCTTGGTAGGTGATTTCCTCTGGTTTTTCCTCCCTATGCATAATGAATAGAAGTCTTTTGCTATGGAAATGATGGAATAATAGTTTCATGTAAGACTGTCAATGAGATCACAAGAATTGTGAACAAATGGCAAAAACATATATATTTTCTTATATATATTGAAAATTATATATAATTATATATTATTTATATTATATATAATATATATATAATTAATATATATTATTAATACAATTAATATATTATATATATTATAATATATAATTTATAATTAACATATATTAAATATATATAATATATATTATATAGGTTTGCTTTATGAGATTGTGAGGGCTGCTTTAAAGCCTGACAGCTGCAGTACAAGTGGTCCAGCAAGGGTGACCATGATCAGGCTGGAATCCTTAGGCATGGGCTGATGATGCTGTCCACAGTGGTCAGTAAGAGAACACCAACAGCAGGGTAGAGCCCCGTGGATACTAAATGTTTGTAGCTTAGATGCTCATGAAAAGCCTGAACCCATTGAAAGGGCTCACCTGGATAAATATCATCCACTTTGGATAATCTCTCATTTGATTTACTCAAAGTCAGTCGATAAGGAACCTTAATTACATCTATCAGATCCCTTGACCTCATCTAAGGTAACCTAACTGCAGGAGTGATATTCTGTCATATTCATTGGCCCCACTCACACTCTAAGGGAGGGCATTGTATGGGGTGTTAGAGGCTTTTCTTTAGGTGCTGTGACCTTAAGCTCTGTGACTGCTGCTGTGGAAGCCCCTTCAAGACCCCTTCAGCATGAAAACTTTAAAAATCCTTTTTCCATAAACTCACTCGCCAGAATATCTTCTCCTGAGAAGCCCTGGGATAAAGAGTGATATACTTTTCTTTTCTTTTTTTTTTTTTTTTGGCATTCTGTCCTGGAAGGGTCAAGCCTGGCCTGGCCTGTCAGTACTAGTCATTTCTCTTACCATGTAACATTTTTAGACTCTCTTTTCACAGTGACCAACTATTCTGTGCTGCAGTGTGGCACCATAAATGAGCAGATAAAACAATGTACCATTTTTGGTTAAATTTTTGGTTAAATGTAACCAAATTTGGTTAAGTGATTAAAAAACTTTAACCTCTTAGCACAGTAAAAATAATCTACAAATCAATTTTGTGGATTATTTTAACCAAAAAGTAACCATTTTTGGTTATATTTTTTGTTAAATTTAACCAAATGTAGTTAAATGGTTAAAACACTTTATTATTTGTCTCAAAGAGACCTGGCTCTTAAAAAAATAAATAAAAACTCCATCATCTAAGGATAAAGGCCTTTTTTCTTCAGTCACGTGACAGAGTAATTTGGATAGACATAAGGATGATTTTAACTAATGCTAGAATTCCTCTGAACTGCACACTCTGTATTATAAGAAATAATTCTATAGGACTAGTTTTAGTCTTTTATAAGTCTAGTTTTCTATATCTAGTAGGCACATAGTGTCACTTGGTATATCTATATGTATAAGGCCACAGTTCTTCAGAAATAGTTTTGGCTTCATTATGAGCCAGTTTGGTGCACACCCAATGCCAAATATCACTTAATACTTTTCGGACCAATCTTTTTAACATCTGGGTCTTTTTTAATATTCATTTAAAAATTAGATGTTCCAAGCTTTTACGAATGGGATTATTTGAATGCTCATAATGGGAGTAGTTTGTCAGCACAGTTTTTATGGGAAATCTGAAGGGATTTCTAGAAATTCATTCATTCAGCCGTCTTCATCAAGGATCTGACATTTGCAGGCACTATTCTGGTCTTGAGGCTATGGGAGGTCAGGGTGGAGGAATCAGACATGCAATTCCTGGTCTCAAAAAGGTGAATGATAGTCAAGTGGGAAAGAAGACAGTGGAGGAACGGTTTTAACAAAGTGCCAACATTTCCCTGATAGTGGAAGTACAACATGCTATGAGAGTACATGAATGTAAAGAGAAAATATCTATCCATGCAAACCTCTTAGAGTGAAAAAGTAGTGTTTGCAATAATTCTAGACTGTGCTGAAAAGTTATTTTATCTTTGAGTATTTTTATAGCTTTTAAGATCTCAAGATTATTCTTGCAGGATAGGTAATTAGAAGACTATAAAAGTAAAAAATTTACAGGTATTAATGAGTAAGATAATGTGTGTAAGATAATGCTAAGATTAGGAGGATCTCGACATTTTCTTGATTAAATGTGGGAGGTATAGGAATTAAATTTTATATAGTCTTTTGAGGGAAGTTTCCATTTAATAGCAAAATACTTAAGCTAGAGTGTTCTAATGGCAATTTGATCTTCAGACTGGAAAATTTCTATTGATTAACTTTTAATTAACTCTTTTTTTTTTTTTTTTTTTTTGGAGACAGAGTCTCACTCTGTCCCCCAGGCTGGAGTGCAATAGCGGGATCTCGAGTCACTGCAACCTGTGCTTCCTGAGTTCAGGGGATTCTCCTGCCTCAGCTTCCTAAGTAGCTGGAATTACAGTCACACGTCGTGGCCTGGCTAATTTTTATATTTTTAGTAGAGATGGGGTTTCATCACGTTGGCCAGGCAGGTCTCTAACTCCTGACCTAGTGATCCACCACCTCAGCCTCCTAAAATGCTGGGATTAAAGGCCTGAGCCACTGCGCCCAGCCAATTTAATCAACTCTTTGTTAAATCCAATCCAATGCTAAGCCGATCAGTTAATTTTGTATTTATACTTTCTATTTTTCTATTTCATTTATTTTTGTGATGTACATTTTAGCTCTATTCATTATGTATATGTTTACTTTTATATCCTTGAACATATTTTATATTTATAATAGTTGCTGTAAAGTCCTTGTCTGCTAGTTTTAAGATGTGGGCCATCTTTGCATCGCTTTGTATTGCCTGTTCTGTTGTGATTTTGTTTTTCCAAACATATATAGCTCATATTTTCTAGTTTCTTTACATCTGCTTATTTTTGACAGTATATTGGATATTGGAAGTGATATGTGGTAGAGGCTCTGAAGTTCAGGTTTTTTTCTGAAGAGCGATTTTGGTTAACCTTGTTGGATTGAAACTTTAGTTTTCTCTCTTCTGCATGAGGAGTTGCTTATATTTTTACTCAAATCTTTCAGCTTCCATCTGCTGCCGTTATACCGGGCTTTTCTCCAGCATGCACAGTTTAGAGGTCAGCAGAATTTGGATACATTTTTTACAAAGATTTTGTAGATATCTGTGTGTCCAGGATTTAGCCCATCTAATTATTTCATTGCTTGTGAACCCTGAAGCATCTCCTCTGATACCTCAAGCCAATAAAGCAGCAGATTTCTCCTGTCAGAGTAGCAGACAGATTGGGCACAGCATGCCCCAGAGCAAAAGGCAGCCACTTACCGGCCACACAAGGTGCCGTTTGCCTTTTCATAGAGATCTGCTTTCCAATTTCTTCTGCTTTCGGTGCATCCAAAGTGCCCTTAAATCGATTCTCAAAAGTATTTTTTTCTAAATTTTATAATAGTTTCCATTGGAGAATTTGCTCCATGCAACTACTTCATGATTTTCCAAAATGGAACAAGTCAAAAAAATAAAATAAAATGTAAAAGCTGATGCCAAAATTAAGGCCAGTAATATAGATACAGTACAGCGAATACAGAGTTTTAGTAAGATTATTACTTGCCTAATCTGAGCACTTTATCTCCAGGAGTACAGGCTAATTTTCTGTTGGATGCTTTTACTCCATGTCACATTCGCAGTTCATGCTATGCTTCAGCTTATGGTCATTCAAAGCATCTACATTATTTTCATCTGAATTTCTCCTAAGCTTGAGCTACAGAAAATGACAGAAAATAAAAGAAGAACAGAACATGGATGGCCTTTGGTCTTTCATTCAGCAAGTGATCTCACTTACTTTTTCTAATGTAACTTCAGCATTTTTTACCTCATTCAAGGGTCAGAGTAATTATTAAAACGTAGTCATTGGCTGGGAGCGGTGGCTCATGCCTGTAATCCCAACACTTTGGGAGGCCGAGGCGGGTGGATTACTTGAGGTCAGAGTTCGAGACTAGCCCGGCCAACATGGTAAAACCTCGTCTCTACTAGAAATACAAAAATCAGCCAAGAGTGGGGGTCTACGCCTGTCGTCCCAGCTACTGGTGGAGGTTACAGTGGGCTGAGACAGCGCCACTGCACTCGAACCTGGGTGACAGCAACAAAAACATAATCATCAAATTTCATAATTAAATCTTCAAATCCAGAGACGGATGTGAAATACATCACTAAAATACAAAGAAAGCATGATTTCACAATTAATGATTGTGTGACTTCTTAATATACAGTCCATAAACCTATAAATAATCTAGCCACAAACTAATTTGCTTGAAGAAAAGACCAAAAAGAAAACAGTTAGAGTCTGACTGTTCTATTCTAAAGAGGTAATTACAGTGTTCTGTTTTTATCCCCCAGAATTTAATTTTCCTATTGACAGGGTTGGTATAAGTAGATTAGTAGTTGATCTAGGTTGATAGAATGAAATTGGAATGGTTTTATTGTCTGTTTTATTACAGATGCTTAGACTAGTGTTTCAAGTTATTTGCATAATGATTGAATCAACTTAATTGATAATTATATATTTTCTTAGATGACCTTGACCTTTTTTGTTAAAAATTTCAACTCATTTTAATTTGAATTTTCAATTATTTATGGAATGTTCATAATCATTTTAGGATCATTAATTATTAGTGCAGTCTGCAAATAACATGAAAAATGTTAAACTTTGGGGTTGTTTTAAAATTGTTCCTTTTTGTATAGCAGACATAAATTTTACTCCGACTGAATCTTCAAAACACTCACGTCACTATAATTCCAAACAAAAGTCATATGACCAAAGATATGGAAGATACTTAAAGTGGCAGGGTGCAGTGGCTCACACCTCTGTAATCCCAGCACTTTGAGAGGCCGAGGCAGGTGGATCACGAGGTCAGGAGTTGGAGACCAGCCTGACCAACATGGTGAAACCCTGTCTCTACTAAAAATACAAAAATTAGCCAGGTGTGGTGGTGGGCGCCTGTAATCCCAGCTACTCAGGAGGCTGAGGCAGGAGAATCACTTTAACCTGAGAGGTGGAGGTTGCGGTGACCCAAGATCGTGCCATTGCATTCCAGCCTGGGCAACAAGAGCAGGACTCTGTCTCAAAAAAAAAAAAAAAAAAAGACACTTAAAGTAAATTAACAAGGAAGTTTAGACCCAGGAAGAAAAAGGAAGAAGATGAAAGAAAGGAGGTACCATTGGCTTTTTCACTGTTGCTTCAGGCACTGTTCAAGACTTCTAAGACACAGTGAGTTCCTGAAGATCAGAGCTATACATGCGAGGAAAAATGAAAAGGGAGCATGTTAGAGGAGGAAGTATTAACATAAACAGAGATTTGAAAGAGACATTTGGTTAGTGTCAGAGGATGGATTGCCACTTCCTAGCAGAGGAAACTTGGCATAGTAGCCCTTTAAGAGTCAATACTTCTGTAATCCAAGTTTGAGATTGCAGTAGTGGAAACTGAATTTTAGCTTTGATTAGTTCAAAATAAATAATCATTTTAATTAACGGGTTCATTAACAATCATCGTCACCATTATTACTGTCAAAATTGTCAAAATATTTGAAGTGTTTATCCCAGGGACACTATTCTGAAATCTACATATATTATCTTTATTTATTTATTTATTTTTGATCCTATGGAGAGATACCTTATTAGCTTTATTTATGGAGAAAACTGAGGCTTAAAAGGTTTAATTCAGTTGCTAATGTCTTAGAGGTAGTGAGTGGCAGAGGCTGGACTCTAAACTAAATCTCTCTCTCCTCCAAACTTATGCTCTTACTTACCAATAATGGAAAAAAAAAAAAAAAAACCCACAAAAACCCAGGAAGGATATTTAGCTTAAATTACTGATTTTAAGACCTCTGGTTTGGAGTTTGCCATTATGCAACAGAAAATTTAAAAATTTTACATTATGGCCAAAATCATGTTCTAACCTGAACGATTCAAGCATATGTTAGAGATTGAACTGTTAGAGTATAATATTTGGCCACTATTTCAGGGGACTTCAGAGAGCTGAATTTTTCAAGGAACATATTTACAATAAGGCAAAATTCTGAATTTTTCAAGGAACATATTTACACTAGTATTTTTGAAATGTTTACTGATCTTTTTCGCCTCCCTCCTTAGGAAAAATTAGATGTTGGGGTGAGAAAAGAAGTTGACGGCATGGGAACATCTGAAATAAAATACGGTGACTCAGTATGCTATATACAACATGTAGACACAGGCCTGTGGCTTACTTACCAGTCCGTGGACATGAAATCCGTGAGAATGGGATCAATACAACGTAAGGTAAGGTGATACAAAAAAACATAATGTATAGAAGTGATTTTTTATGAATAAAATACACAAGGACAAGTCAAAAAGAAATGGCTAACCTTTTCAGTCACCTGCAAAAGTTCATAATTTTGCAAGCAAAAGGGCAAATTCCACTGTAATAGACTCTTTAGTTTTGTAAAGTGAACATAGCTGGATGTTACATCACTAATAGATAGGGTGATGGAATGTATGTATTTAAATATGAAGTGAAGAGAGACACAGTGCCGTCTTCTGGATTCTCCTTTGGTCTAGTTCACTTTGTCCTCCATGCTGTGACAAAGTTACTGACATCTCCTTGCTTACAAGAAGAGGGTTCCTCCGTTTGGTAGTGGCAGTGATACCCTTCCCGGCCTGTGCCATTCTCCTCCTCTCTTCCTGATTCCCAGATGTTGTCTTCAATTTCCCCAGCATGTCACTTACAACACATTTCTTGCAGTCTATCAAAATACCATGGCTTTTACACACTGGTGCCTCTGCAGGCTGTTTCTTCTGTTTGGAATACCCTCAAACTTTTTTCTGTCTCCCTGACTCATATCCATCATCCAGGGATTAAAGCTATTTATCATTTTAGAAGTTCTTCCTGACTCTATCAGCTTATCAGCTACTCCTTCCTTTGAGTTCTCATAATATTCATCTCTAACTCATTACATTTTATACACACACTTCTTATGCTATTTTACTTGGGTAGGCTATAAATCTCTCTTTCTCTCACTACCCCTGCCCCCCCCACCCTAATTTTCGACTCCCCTGAGAGAGTACATCATACAAGATTGTTCATGTTCTTACACATGACGTGCAGTACAGTGCACAGAACCAAATAACAACACATATTATTTCCGGAAATGTGAGACCTTGAGAAGGAAGACTTTAGTGATATAGACCTTTTTATTTTCAACAGATTTATTAATCAAAATCTATACTCCCATTCCAGTAACTAAATAGATCACTGTTCCTGTGATCTGTGTGGAGTGACTAGTGCTGATTCTAGTGAAGGTGGAAGCTGATGATGCAGGGATAGAGTTTGGCTTGAGTGCATCCCTGTACAACCTTCCTCGGAGCTTGGGATCGAGATCAGCAGACAATTCTCCTGCAAGACCTACATCATCATCATAATGAGATGATCCCTTGTTTTTGAGGCTCATAAATTTAAGTATACATGCATGTATTCAATATTTGTGAAGCACTCCGTATTTCTTGCAACTGAAGGTTTTAAAACATTTTTTTATAGATAATTGTTGGAAACAGATGCTTCATGTGCAAAGAACAATTCGCACTGAGACAAAGGATCTTTTAGCAATGCAATTTTTACTTTCTGGACTGCAGGAAGTGTACCCTCCCTAGCCATTGTGCCACAAGAGTACAATGAACAAAGGAAAACACACAAATTTATTCCTTATGCATTTGGGGTTGTCCTTACTGCTGTGACTGATTTCCATTGGCTGGAGCCAGACCTCACAATTTAAACTGAAACCTGATTGGTTTAAACTTAAAACTTCTCTAAACAGGTAAAAGCAATGGAGAGCTGGGACATGCCTGTGAGCACATCCAGCACAGATATTTCGGTTAAAGTACGAGGACATAAAATGTACTACGTGCCTGTAAGCATGTCACATCTAACAGCTACATAGGATAGGGCTTAACAAAGAGCTACTAGCATACTTATTCTTTAACAAGAAGAAAACTTTAAAAAGGAACTTTTCTACTTCCCATAATAATTTAAGTTTATACAAAATAACCAATAGTGTAATGAACCCGAGTCTCCACCATTCAGCATTTTCAATGCTTTCTTACTGTTATTTCCATTACACCTCCAATCCTATACTATGTGTCACTAGATTATTACTATTACTTATTTTCAAATTTTAAAGGTAATATTTATATACATCAGAATGTAAACATTTAGCTGTAGAAATACACTGGTGTGGCCCACAAGCTTATCTCCATGTGGAACACATCTAATTTCCAAGAAGTTTCCCAGCGTTCCTTTCTAGATTATTCCTGCTCCCTTTTTCCCAGGGGCAACTGCTCTTGTGATATTTTTCTGTCATGGAGATGATCTTGTGATCATTTTTCTGTTTTAGCTGATGTTGGATTTTATATAAATGAAATTCTATAGTATGTACTCTTTTGTATATGCCTCCTTTTGCTCAGCAAAAGATCTTTAATATTTATCCATATTGTTCCATGTTTGAGTCCCAATTGCTTAAGCTACTTTTTGATGTCCCCAGACACCAACAAGACAGAGGTTAAACCAAGCACAGTCTAAGGAGGGGGGTGGGGGTCAGAAAGGAAAGGAAGAGATACAGGTGTGTAATTGTGACTTACTCTGTCTTTGTTACCAGGCTTTGAGATTGGAAGCAAGTCTTTGATTTGTGTATTTTCAGTATTTAGCAGAGTGCTGGAACCAAGTAGGTGCTCAATAAATGTTTCTTGAATAAAACATATATTTTTAAGGATGTGGAGTTACAGTTGAGTTGGTAAGATCGCCCATGCACCTGCTAACTTGGTCTTCAACTGCATTAGCATTGCAGAGTTATGAGCCATGATGAGATAGGTTAGCATTCACAAGGTGAACAGCAAATGTTGTTGAAATTGTGACAGAGAGGTTGATTTGGCTTTAAAGCGAAAAATTTTTTTTAATAATGATGTTTGTCCATGGTTGTCCGTGGTTCTATTACTAGATTTAGCAGATGTTATCTTTTTCTTTTTTTCTGAATATTTTACTTAAGAATATTTCAAATATTAGGAAAAGTTAAAAGACTAAACCAGTGAACGTCCATAGACCCTTAAATTAGAGTCAACAATTATTATAGTTAGCCAGATTTGCTTTCCTTTCCTCCTGTCTTCCTTTTCTTTCTCTCTGTGTGTGTATGCATTCAAACATCCACAGTACCATTACATACCATTATGATAATTCTATTACATCATTGACTATCCTGTTTATATTCATATTTATTCTATTGTCCCAATAATATGTTTTCTAGTTTATTAATCAGGATACAATCAAAATTCATATACTTATTTTTAAGGCTTTCAGTCTCTTTTCATCTAGAACAGATTTTCAGCTTATTTTTCTCCTGTGCCATTGGGTTTTAAAAAAACCCATGCCAGTCATAGAATGCCTCATATTCTGGATATGTCTGACTTTTTTTCCCCATTGCCTATGCTCTTGGTAATTCCCATGAACTTGAAGTTAGGTATAAGGCTATGCTGTCCAAATCAGTAACTGCTGGACACATGTGGCAGTTTGGTATTTGCATATAACTAGAACTAGATGAACAAACTTTTTAGTTTTTCTTTAACATTAATTAAATTTTTAAAACATACACTTAAGTTATTGGAAAACTTTTATGTATGTTTGGAACAAGTTGGGTATGTGAGTATGCTTTTCCAACCATATCTTTGGTTCCTGTTTTTGTGCCATTTTAGTTTTGCTAGTTTCTTCCTCAGGAACATGGCAGGTTCCTCCACTCCATGCTGGCTGTCTTTCCTCTCAGTGTTCTCCCTGACCTTTTCTCTGCACTTCATTTCTCAAGTGTGTCTACCAAAGTATTCATTTTTTCTTTGGTGCTATTCTGTTCGTAAGCCCTTTCTGTGCCTTTAAAATTTTAGTTTTCTTGCTTTTTTTTCTTGTCCTTATCTCACCCAGCTCACCTTTTATCTCAGCTTGCTGTTCTTTCATCTGGTCTGCTGGCTTATTATCTCAGCATATTTTCCCATTGTGAATTTCCACTCCTATTTTATAGAAGTTGTGACTTGCATCCTGAGGACAGTTGAAATTGTTTTTATGTTTAAGTAGCCTCCTGCTATTCCAGTTTTACTTAGCTTTTAAAAAATAGCAATGATTACTGAATTTTATTAATTAAAGAAGATAAAAATCATGCATCGTGTCCTTTAACTTGTTGATAAAAATAAGTAAGCTACCAGACCTCTCTGATTATTAAGGAGTCCTTACATTCACAGAGTAAATCCTACTTGACCATAGTGTATGATTCTTTTGAAATTCTGCTAGATTTTATTAATTCATATTTTATTCAGAACTATTACATGTATATTCATGGAAGAAGTTAATTTCTCTTTATGGACATTGAATTTTATATAATTTTTGTGTTTATTGATTTTTCTGTATCATGAAACATCAATTTACTCTGGTCTTTTTTTCAACCATTTGAAAATGTAAAAGCCCTTCTTAGCTCATGGGCTATACAGAAATGGGTGATATGCTGTAGTTTGCCAATCCTTGGTCTAGACTAGTCTGTCATGAAAGGTAGCTGTTCTTTGAAGCTTTATCACAGCTCACCTGTGAAACCATCTGGTCCTAGGTCTTTTAAATATTGGATCTTAAATTATCTTTTCAATCTTTTTCTAAAGAAACTGGTCAAATAGAGTTGGATTCCTTTTGATTAGTCTTATTTTTCTAAGAATCTATCCTATTCCCCTGGAACACCCAGTTCTGTTTATTGGTTTTGTTTGGTTGGCTGATTGTTGGTTTTTCCATGGAGTTGCACACAGTATTGTGTTATTATAATTTCCCATTCTCTGTGTTTTTGCTTTCTGTTTTATCTTTAACCTGTTTTGTGAGAGTTTTATTTATCATTGCAAAGAATCAAATTTTGAGTTTATTCATCTTTTCTAGTACTTTATTAGTTTCACTTAATCTTCATTAGTTCTGCTGTAGTGGAGCGAGCATAGAAAGTCAACACCAAGACAAAAGTATACCAAACTGCAGGGTCTTTATTGCTGGGGGCCATGGAGGACTTGGCGTCTCTCCTACCCGTGGCCCCAAAAGGAGGGTGTCAAGACCTTTTATACCCATAAAACCACCTCGGGAGTGAGGGTGAGGGGCGGAGGTGGGGGTGAGGGGCTTCAGACATTCCGAGGGCTAGTGGATTCTGTAGATCACCTCCCTGGGCGGAGATGAGGGTGAGGGGCTTGGAACATTCCAAGGGCCAGGGGACTTTTTGACATTCTGATTGTTACTTAAGTGGTTCACAAAAGTCAAGATAAGCATTTGTTTACACGTTGTCTGGGTAGGGTGGAAATTACAGATCTTAATTACTTACTACAAGTCGCAGGGGCCAAGATGGTGTGGGTTTGGACTGCTTGCCTGTCACATTTGGGTTACAGAGAGCAGTTTCAACAGAAAGCCGAGGTATGGTGGAGGTATGCAGTTTTATGGGGCTTTTACCATGTCACAGTTCTACTTTTCAACTTTCTTTGCTGTTCTTTTTTTAGGATGTGAAAATGAATAACAAGTTCCTTCGTTTTTGTCATTTTTCTTTATTAACGAGGGCATTTAGGGCTATAATATTGCCATTGAATATAGATATATCCGTGCCTCACTGATTTTTTTATATAAGGAGTTTCCTCATAACATTGCTTTCTAGATAATTTATAGTTATAGTTCCAGTTACTAAATTTTGTTCAGTACACCTGGGTAGGTTTATTAAATTATCTTGCTATAAATGTTGAATGAAGACAAGCACAAATGGGAACAAATGGTTCTGCTTATATATAGTACACAGCTGATCTGTGCTGTCAAAAGTCTGCAAGGTGGTGAACATTGTGAAGGATAAGGGTAGGAAGGGAGCACTAAGGAGGATTTTAGGATACCATAATGTTTTCTTTCTTCAGTTGGGTGTTGGTCATACAGGGATGTTTACTTGTGAAAATCACTGAACGGTTTTTTTTTTTTTAAGAGTTTTGCATTTGTCTTTTCTAACATTATAGTTTCATAGAAAGTTCAAAAACAACAACAAAAAACTATCAAAAGAAATGAAATGTATGTTTACATTTTTATAATTTAGATGATGTATAGGCATTGTTCAGTACTTACTGATTAACTAGTCTATGTTAACTAGTTCAGAACTACTGTATGATAGGTGTGCCAATGCCAGGTTTCCTTTGCTGCTTTGTACCAAGTTTGCGTAGGCTATGGATCAGTCATTCAATGTAGATATGTGAAAAGGCTCTGCTATTTGTTTTACTCGACTCATCGCATTTTTTGAGTAATTCTTTAAAACAATATCTGAGCTGAGCATGGTGATGTGTGCTTGTAATTCTAGCTATTCAGGAGGAAGAGGGAGAAGGATCACTGAAGCTCAGGAGTTCAATACCATCCTGGGCAACATAGCAAGATCCCATCTCAAGAAAAAAAATAATTAATATATAGAATGGCTAATTTGTATAGGGACCTGTACATATGATTTTATCTGAACTGAACAGCTTCACAGTCCCCCTCTAACTACCTTTTGATTCTGTCTATTGTTATGGCTCAGCTGTTTGAGTACACATCTCCCTAACTCTAGTTTGGAAAAGAGGTATTGGGAGTAATGGCCTTATTTTTGCTTTCTTACAGGCTATTATGCACCATGAAGGCCACATGGATGATGGCATAAGTTTATCAAGATCTCAGCATGAAGAATCACGCACAGCAAGAGTTATCCGGAGCACAGTCTTCCTTTTCAATAGATTTATAAGGTACTTTTTCTTTTCTAGGCTTAGTTGTTTGATACTTCATTTTCATTTCTTTATTGGATATGCAAGTAGGAAATTTAAAAGTATGCTATGTGGCAATAAATCTCATAGTGTTTGGTAAGTCAGCAGAAACATTAGGAAGTGTTAATTAGATGATTTAATGTCTTTCTTTTAAATAAACTTTAAAAAAGAGTATGTTTTGAGGAACTTTCCAGAACGCTCGGTGAGAGGCGGAGGAGCGGTAGCTGCCCGAGCTGCGCACAGCTCCGCGCTCCTTCCCGCTCCCTCACACACCGACCTCAGCCCGCTCACCGGCAGTAGAAGATGGTGAAAGAAACCACTTACTACGATGTTTTGGGAGTCAAACCCAATGCTACTCAGGAAGAATTGAAAAAGGCTTATAGGAAACTGGCCTTGAAGTACCATCCTGATAAGAATCCAAATGAAGGAGAGAAGTTTAAACAGATTTCTCAAGCTTACGAAGTTCTCTCTGATGCAAAGAAAAGGGAATTATATGACAAAGGAGGAGAACAGGCAATTAAAGAGGGCGGAGCAGGTGGCGGTTTTGGCTCCCCCATGGACATCTTTGATATGTTTTTTGGAGGAGGAGGAAGGATGCAGAGAGAAAGGAGAGGTAAAAATGTTGTACATCAGCTCTCAGTAACCCTAGAAGACTTATATAATGGTGCAACAAGAAAACTGGCTCTGCAAAAGAATGTGATTTGTGACAAATGTGAAGGTAGAGGAGGTAAGAAAGGAGCAGTAGAGTGCTGTCCCAATTGCCGAGGTACTGGAATGCAAATAAGAATTCATCAGATAGGACCTGGAATGGTTCAGCAAATTCAGTCTGTGTGCATGGAGTGCCAGGGCCATGGGGAGCGGATGAGTCCTAAAGATAGATGTAAAAGCTGCAATGGAAGGAAGATGGTTCGAGAGAAGAAGATTCTAGAAGTTCATATTGACAAAGGCATGAAAGATGGCCAGAAGATAACATTCCATGGTGAAGGAGACCAAGAACCAGGACTGGAGCCAGGAGATATAATCATTGTGTTAGATCAGAAGGACCATGCTGTTTTTACTCGACGAGGTGAAGACCTTTTCATGTGTATGGACATACAGCTGGTTGAAGCATTGTGTGGCTTCCAAAAGCCGATATCTACTCTTGACAACCGAACCATAGTCATCACCTCTCATCCAGGTCAGATTGTCAAGCATGGAGATATCAAGTGTGTACTAAATGAAGGCATGCCAATTTATCGTAGACCATATGAAAAGGGTCGCCTAATCATCGAATTTAAGGTAAACTTTCCCTGAGAATGGCTTTCTCTCTCCTGATAAACTGTCTTTGCTGGAAAAACTCCTACCAGAGAGGAAGGAAGTAGAAGAAACTGATGAGATGGATCAAGTAGAACTGGTGGACTTTGATCCAAATCAGGAAAGACGGCGCCATTACAATGGAGAAGCATATGAGGATGATGAACATCATCCCAGAGGTGGTGTTCAGTGTCAGACCTCTTAATGGGCCAGTGAATAACACTCACTGCTGGCATTTTATGTGCAGTAGTGAATGAGTAAGGACTGTAATCATAATATGCTCACTACTTGCTCTTGTTTTTGTTTTAATCAACCATAGTAGTGTTTTAAAAAGTTAAATGAAGAATAAAGGCAAATATAAAAGCTCTGAAAAAAAAAAAAAGAGTATGTTTTTAGAAATTAGATGTGTAATTTGTGATTGATAGGTATAGATGAGGATTATTTTATGACTATTCTTCCTTGCACTGGACCTATTTAGTTCCTTTTTCAATGAGAGCAGTGAATCCTAGATATTTGGTGAGTTTTGACATGTATTTTTAAAAAGCAATTCTCGTAAGAACTGTTTTTCCACTTAACAATTGCAATAATTGCATATCTACTGTAGGGAACCAGCCCCCACATCACCTGTGGGTACCCCAAGTTCAGTGGCGACAAAGAAATGAGAAAAAGATGAAGAGTAAAAGTAGGACCAGGGGCCATCCCTTGTTTACTGGAGGCAGTGAAGGCCCCAAGTTCTGATCTCTCACACGATTTATTGATTACAATCACTTTGATCTATAGGGTAGGAGTGGAATGATGGTGGGGGAGTGGGTGACGTGATGGTGGAGTGAATCAATGAGCTGGAAGTAAATCAGTGAGCTGGTACTGGCGTGTCATTCTAAAGATTGATAACAGTGGCGGTTTCAGGAGTTTCACAAAACAGGAATATGTGGTTATCTTTAGCCTATTATGTATGTGCAGCTGGTGGAACAGGGCCTTACAGGGAGACTACAAATCTGGTTACATCATAGTACTACAAAGGGGTTTTACGTCCTTGAGCACAATGTTTATGGTAAGAGAGCCTAGGTCACCCTGCACCGGAACATGAGGCATGGGGAGGCCTTCCTCCTTAGAGGCCTCCTGCGGCCTTCCCCAGTTTGTTGTTCCTTGTTTATATGTTACTCATAACCAGTTTATGTAGGCACTCTGTAAGTCCTTTCTCCTTTGCTGCTTCTCCCAACATTTACAAACTAAATTAAACTTGTGGCCAACATGTTTTCTGGTAACATTATACCAATATATGCTCTGACTTGTGGGAGATTTCCTTTGTCTCTTTAAACTTTACTAAATTGATGGGGGAGCCTTTTTGTTGACCATCTTTCTTCATTTATTTTTTCTTTTGGGTTTAATCCTATTATTTGTTAATATTTTCTGTTAAGCTGTTCTGAGCTTCTGTTGTGTTTAGAGATATTCATTTCCTGTCATCATTAATTGCAAACCTTTTCACCAGTTTATTGGTTTGGAAAAGAATTTTGAAGGATTTTTGTAGTACTTGAATCAGTAAATTATTTTTTTGGCTTTACAGCATAAAACAAATCTTCCCTCTTCAAGATTATATTATTTTCTGCTTCTTTTATAAACCATCCCTTTTATAAACCATCCACACTGTGTGTATATGTGTGTGTGCGTGTATGTCCCCAAAAAATTGGCCCAGCCTTTGGCCACACATTTTTAGTGTTTAGCCCATTTCTCTGCCTCATCTAAACTCCAAGGCTTATCCGATGGATTAAAGCTTAAATTGGATGGGGTAAGCACCACATTTTTGTATTTTTTATTGCTTGTATTACTTTTCAGTGTTATCCGTAGTCTTGTATTTTTATATAGTATTTATTATAATAAAAATTGTATTACATTTGAATGTAGTATAAAATTAGTCAAGAAGTTCTACTTGGAAATTATGACTTATTTTGGAAACGAACTTAGCCTTTTCATATCTTGTTCTTCCCACTAGTTTTTCTTTACCAAAGCTGATGAATCCTATGACAGGGATTGATCAAAATAATCATAAATCTTTGAAATGGTCAATTTTATATTTAGTCAGTACTGACTTCTTCAAATATGAGTGACTTTTTGTAAAAATTCAATTTGACTTCTGTTGAGTATTCAGTGGCACTGCAGAGATTCCATTTGGTAAGTTAATTTAATACCAGACCAACATCGGTTCTTTGTTTTGAAATTCGTTTTTTGGGGAAGTTGCTGTCTCAGTGTTTACATGTAATGTAGCAATAGTATACTATAAGTGACATTTTTTTATGCTGGATGAAATACCAGAATTCATCTTGAATGTGGTTTACTTTAGCACATCTGCTCTTTGGAAAAAATAATTTTAAAGTTTAACAATTACTTTTCTGATTAGATAGAGTACCAAGTACGAGAAATTTGGATTCTTTGGTAAAAATGTTGGATTATACACTTGCTGCTCTATTAAATCTTGTAAATTATTTTTTTGTCTGGGGTATTTGAGTGAAATTCATTTAGTTATACCTATCATGATAAAATAGGATGGCTGTAATAGTGGATATTTCTGTTTCTCCTTGCTGTTTTTCATTTTTTCTTCATGCATTTTGAAGCTCTGTTATTAGGTACATACATGTTTAGGATTTTGTTCTTTCGATGAACTGACCCCTTTATCATTCTGAAATTACCTTCCTTAACTCTGGTAACATTCTTTGCTATGACATGTACTTTGTGTAATATGAACATAGCCACTCTAGTTTTCTTATTCCTTTGGTATTAGCATCCTATGACATTTAACCTGTTTGTATCTTTACATTTAAAGTGCATTTCTTTTAGGCAATAGGTAGTTGGGTCTTGCTTTTTTATCCAATTTGATAACGCCTGCTTTTAAATTGCATTGTTTAATCCATTTACATTAATATGATCATTGATATAGTAAGTTTAAGTCTGTCTTTTTGCTATTTCTTTTATATTTGTCCCATCTAGTAGTAGGATAAAGAAGAGATACACGCACACATGCACGCACACGCACGCACACACGTGCACACATGCACACGCGCACATTCGCACACACCACCACCACCCTTACATGGGGGAATGAGAGCAAATGGGTTACAGAAAATGACAATGGGTTGTCATTGTCCCATTTTTTCCCTTTCTTCCTTCTTTCGGATTAGTTGAGAATTTTCTGTTATTTCATCTCACCTCATTTTTATTGGTTGATTAGCTGTGATACTTTATTTGTATTTTAGTGGTTACTTACAGCTTATAGCATGTATCTTTAATTTGGCAGTCTACCTTTAATTGATATTTTATCTCTCTATGAATAGTGTAAGAACATTACAGTAGCATACTTCCCTCCCAGTTTTTGCACTTTGTCATACGTTTTACATTTATAGATGTTATTAATTCCACACTACATTTTACCATTTTAATTTAAACAGTCAATTAGTTTTTAAAGAGATTTGAATAGCAAAAAATCTGTATTTGCACATATAGTTATCATTTCTAGCTCTTTATTTTTTTGTGTGGATCTGGATTTACTTCAGGTATTGTTTTCTTCTGCCTGAAGGACTTCTTTTAACTTTTATCTCCCTACCCTTCTCCCTCCCCCCTCCCTCTCCCCTCTCCCCTTTTCTGAGACACAGTCTCTCTCTGTCACTCAGCCTAGAGTGCAGTGGTGCGATCTCAGCTCACTGCAACCTCTGCCTCCCAGGTTCAAGTGATTCTCCTGCCTCAGCCTCCCGAGTAGCTAGGACTACAGGTGCCCTCCACTGTGCATGGCAAATTTTTGTATTTTTAGTAGAGACAGGGTTTCACCATCTTGGCCAGGCTGATCTCAAACTCCTGACCTTGTGATCCACCCACCTCAGCTTCTTAAAGTGCTGGGATTACAGGCGTGAGCCATCGTGCCTGGCCAACATTTCTTATCGTGCAAGTCTGCTGGAAATAGACTCTCTGATTTTGTATAACTGACAGTGTGTTCTTTGCTTTCATTTTAAGTGATATTTTTGCTCTGTATAGCATTCTAGGTTGACAGTTTTTTTTGTTTGTTTTGGTTGACTGATTTTACTCCCTATCAATGAGTGTATTTCATAGTTCTTTGTATGCCTGCTCATTATTGTTTAATTATCAGACATTGTGAATTTTTTAGATGCTGGCTCTTTCTGTATTCCTGTAAATATTCTTGAGCTTTTCCTGGGATCCAGTTACGTTACATTTTGATTCATTTGGATCTTGCTTTTAGAGTTTTCTGGGTGGGGAAGAGCAGCGTTTAGTCTAGGGCAAATTATTCCCCACTACTGAGACAAGGCCCTCTGAATATTCTATCCAATGCCCTATGCATTGTAAAGTTTTCCAGTCTGGCTGCTGGGGCAGGTGCTGTTTCAGGTCCTGTGTGATGGCCAGCTGTTGTTCCTTCTAATCCTTTCCGGTGATTCTGTTCCCTGCCTTGAGTAGTTTTCTCATGATGTTGTCATGTGTTTCTGCTGAATATTTGGGGGACCTTCTGTAGGTCTCCAGGGTTCCCTCTTGTGCAGCCCTCTCCTCTCTGTGTCCTGTGAATTGTAGCAATCTTGGTCTCCCCAGACTCTCAGCAGTGTCCCTTCAGCTCATGGAGACTGTCGAGCCACACCCCGGTTCCCTTCCTGCTCCATGGCCTGGAAGTTCTCCTAGGCAGTAAACCGAGGCAGCTGTAGGACTCACCTGATTTGTTTCTCATCCCTCAGGCATTCCTGTCTTTTGTTCATTGCTATCCAGTGTCTTGAAAATTTTCGTGCTGTTTTGGTTACCCCCCACCCCTCTACCCCCCCCATTATACTTTGTTTTTTGAGTTGTTTCAGAGGGAAGGTAAATCCTGTCCTGTTCACTTTATCTTGGCCAAATGTAACTCAAATCTAGTTGACATGTGCAAACTTATCTCCAGATGAGATTACTTGTTTCCCTTTGGAAATGTAGTCGAGAACCTCTTTGTTAATTCTGCACTGATGTTTTTGTCTTTTAGATATCCTCCTCATTACAAACTCATCACAAATATGCCATATTTTTCTGAGTTATCTAACATCTGCTTTTAACAATGTCTCTTCCTTGTGATGCTGAGAAAGGCCATAAATAGACATAATGTGTCTTTCCTTCTCTTATGCTTAACTGACCTTAATCATGTATCAGTTTTTTTCAAAAATTAAATTTTAATTAAGCTTTGGTTTATTCTCCTTATTTTCTATATTTATCCTTTAGTTATATTATTTAACTCCAGTAATCATGTTTATCTATATTTATATACATGCAAGTTTTACTTAAATGCACATGAGTATTACCTTTTAGAAGTCCTATAGGCTGGGCACAGTGGTGATCACACCTGTAATCCTAGCACTTTGGGAGGCCAAGGTGGGTGGATCACTTGAGGCCATGAGTTTATCAACAGAGATTAACTATATTGTATTCTACATTCTTTACAACAGAATGCTATGCAACTAGTAAAATAATAAGACTTACAAAGTAGCAAATTGGGCTGGGTGTGGTGGCTCACACCTGTAATTGCAGCACTTTGGGAGGCCAAGGGCAGCAGGTCACTTGAGGTCAGGAGTTTGAAACCAGCCTGGCCAACAGGGGTGAAACCTCGTCTCTACTAAAAACACACAAATTAGCCAGGCATGGTGGCATGTGCCTATAATCCCAGCTACTCAGGAAGCTGAGGCTTAAGAATCACTTCAACCCTGAACCTGGGAGGCAGAGGTTGCAGTGAGCCAAGATCATACCATTGCACTCCAGCCTGGGGTGACAGAGTGTGAAACTGTCTCAAAAAAAAAAAAAGTACTGAATTTCTATAATCTGTTAATATATTCAGAAGCTTCGAAAAGTTATACATAATTACTGAGCACTTTAAAGAGCATATGCTTTTAAATAAAGTGTTTTATTCCTTTTATCACACTCATAAAAGCACCAAAAGTCTTTAAAATTTCAGTAGTTTAAAACTATTTTTACCATGAGGATCTAAGATGGCAGATTAGACATAACTCCAGTGTACAACACCCAGCGAAGAGACGCAGAAACCCAGAGATCTCCTAGTTCCAACCGAGGTACCAGGTGCATTTCAATGGGTCTGGTCCGAGGG
This sequence comes from Ateles fusciceps, assembly GCA_036589455.1. Lineage (NCBI taxonomy): Eukaryota > Metazoa > Chordata > Mammalia > Primates > Atelidae > Ateles > Ateles fusciceps. The sequence continues at coordinate 7,707,040 of JAZHEH010002229.1, forward strand.
TGAGCAAAGCCCACTCAGGGCAGACCCAGGCGGGGAGGGGTGCTGGTTCACCCAGAAAGTGCATCTGACCAGCAAGTCGGAGGCTCCACCTCTGGCGCTCCTGTCCAGATACAGCGTGTCCCCCAAAGCCTCAGCAATACACAGAACAGAGGATCTTTGCCAGTCAAGCGCCAGGAATTACAAGTGCGGAGCTGAATAAGAGTCTGCAGACTGAGCTATTGCCCCCTTGCCCCGCCCGGAGAGAGAGAGGGAGCTGTAAGCGGGAGCAGCTTGGCAGCCCCTACCCCATGACTGGAGAGAGAGAAAGCTGAAAGGGGGAGACTGCCGGGTGTGGCTGGGCGGGTCCCTGCCCTCCCCCACAAACCCCAGAGGGCTGAAGCTCTGACTCTAGTGGGTTGCGTAGCCAGTGCCACAGTCTGAGAGGAAACCTGAATGATCCAGCCCAGTGGAGGAAGGGCCCAACCCACCACTAGAGGGGTGGGACTGGGCTACATGTTTTAACAAAAAACACAGGAAGCCTACATAGCAACGGGACAGTGTTCTCAACAACACAGCAGCACCTACAGGTCAGCGGAAGAGGCAGGCCTAATTTCCCAGCATAAACAAAAAAGACACAGGAAGCTTCCCTAGTAACCTGAATGAGTCCCTAGAAACCCAGTAGCGCCCCCCACAGGCAGACAAGCGACCTCATCAAGCAGCTCTCTGACACCACAGCTAGGTAAATCAACAAAGATGGGAAAAAACCAGCGCAAAAAAGGTGAAACCACCAAAGACCAGAACACCTCTTCTCCTTCAAGGGATCACAACTCCTCAGCAACACAGGATCACAACTTGACCGACAAGGAGTGTGAAGAATTGACAGAAACAGGATTCAGAAGGTGGATAATAACAAACTTCTCAGAGTTAAAGGAACACGTTGTAACTCAATGCAAAGAAACCAAAAACCTTGAAAAAAGGTTAGATGAAATGCTAACTAGAATAACCAGCTTAGAGGAGAACATAAACAACTTGATGGAGTTGAAGAACACAGCACGAGAACTACGTGAAGCAAACACAAGTTTTAATAGCCGAATCGATCAAGCAAAAGAAAGGATATCAGAGATTGAAGATCAACTCAATGAAGTAAAAAGAAAAGGCAATACAAGAGAAAAAAGAGTGAAAAGAAACGAACAAAGCCTCCAGGAAATATGGGATTATGTGAAAAAACCTAATCTATGCTTGATTGGTGTACCTGAATATGATGGGGAGAATGAATCCAAGCTGGAAAACACACTCCAGGATATTATCCAGGAGAACTTCCCAAGCCTAGCAAGGCAGTCCAAATTTCAAATTCAAGAAATACAGAGAACTCCACAAAGATATTCCTCAAGAAGAGCAACCCCCAAGGCACATAATCATCAGATTCACCAGGGTCGAAATGGAGGAAAAATGCTAAGGGCAGCCAGAGAGAAAGGTCAGGTCACCCACAGAGGGAAGCCAATCAGACTCACAGCAGATCTCTCAGCAGAAACTCTACGAGCCAGAAAGAGTGGGGGCCAATATTCAACATCCTTAAAGAAAAGAACTTTCAACCCAGAATCTCATATCCAGCCAAACTAAGCTTCATAAATGAAGGAGAAATAAAATCCTTTACAGACAAGCAATTATTGAGAGATTTTGTCACCACCAGACCTGCCCTACAAGAGCTCCTGAAAGAAACACTAAGCATGGAAAGGAACAAGTACCAGTCACTGCAAAAGCAAACTAGTTGTCAAAGACCCAAAATACAATGAAGAAAATGAGTCAACTAATGAGAAAGAAAACCAGCCAGTAACAAAATGACAGGATGAAATTCACACATAACAATATTAACATTGAATGTAAATGGCCTAAACACCCCAATCAAAAGATACAGACTGGCAAAAAAATTTTTGCAATCTACCCATCTGACAAAGAGCTAATATCCAGAATCTACAAAGAACTAAAACAGATAACACAAGAAAAAAACAAACAACCCCATTCAAAAGTAGGCGAAGGATATGAACAGACACTTTTCAAAAGAGGACATATATGAGGCCAATGAACATATGAAAAAATGCTCATCATCACTGGTCATTAGAGAAATGCAAATCAAAACCACACTGAGATATCATCTCACGCCAATTAGAATGGCGATCATTAAAAAATCGGAAGACAACAGATGCTGGAGAGGATGTGGAGAAATAGGAACACTCTTACACAGTTGGTGGGAGTGTAAATTAGTTCAACCATTGTGGAAGACAGTGTGGCCATTTCTCAAGGATCTAGAAATAGAAACTCCATTTGACCCAGCAATCCCACTATTGGGTATATACTCAAAGAACTATAAATTGTTCTATAAAGACACATGCACACATATGTTCATTGCAGCCCTGTGTACAATAGCAGAGACCTGGAACCAACCCAAATGCCCATCAATGATAGACTGGACAAGAAAATATGGTACATATACACCATGGAATACTACGCAGCCATCAAAAACGATGAGTTCGTGTCCTTTGTAGGGACTTGGATGAATCTGGAAACCATCATTCTCAGCAAACTGACCCAAGAACAGAAAGCCAAGCACCATATGTTCTCACTCATGGGTGGGTGTTGAACAATGAGAACACGTGGCTCAGGGAGAGGAGCATCACACACAGGGGACAGTTTTGGGGGGTAGGGGAGAGACAATGAGGGGTGGGAAGGGAGGGGAGGGTGGGGAGGGATAACATGGGGAGAAATGCCAGATATAGTATGCATCTAAAGTAAAATAAGTTATTTAAAAAAATATATTTTCACCATGTATTTTTCAGAGTAAATATTTTTTACTATTAACTTTATTAATGCCAATTTACTTAATATGTATTAAGAGACTAATTTTAAAATTTTTTATCTTTTAGAAAGAAAGTCAAGATTATTTAATCATTTATGTTTTTCTTATATGGTTTATATTCTGTGATCCTTCCACTCTTTCTCTCCCAGGTCAGGGTGGTAGTGGTAGTACTGTGTGTGTGTGTGTGTGTGTGTGTGTGTGTGTGTGTGTGTGTGTGTGTGTTATCTGCATGGGAGGGGGCTCTATTCATTTGGCCTGGGGTGGGAATATATATACATATAAAATGTGTGTGTACATAAACGTCTAATAGGTAATATTCACAAGTATTTAAGTAATATATAATGTGTGTGTGTATACTGGGAAGTGTGTAAACATATACATTATATGTAATTATACATTATAATGGATATATTATAATGTATAGTATATTATAATGTATAGTATATATACCATACTATAGGATAGTATATATATAGTATACATAATTAGTATATATAATATACTATACTTTATAATCATATAATGAATAATAGTATATACTATATAATGTGTATATATACTATACACATATATACTTTATATACACACATATACTGTATATATACTTTATATGTGTATAGTATATATATATTATTTAGTATATACTATTATTCATTATACAATTATATAGTATAGTATATTATATATACCAATATATATATACCAATTATACTATACACATATACACATTATATATACCAATATAAACTATACACATATAAAGTATATGTACTATATGGTATATGTAGTATATAGTACATATACTTTATATGTGTATAGTATATAGATCTTATATAATATAGTATATACTATAGTATATATTATGTATTAATACTATACTATATCAAGATATACTATCAGTATATACTATATAAAATGTGTAATATATAATACATTATATATTATGTATTACAATGTATTATATGATACACCATATGTGTATATATAGTAGATAATGTAATATATATATCTTATATACATTATCTAATGTATAATATATATTTTATATATACCATATGTGTCTTCTTTTTCGTCTGGGTGTATTAATAAATATATTCTTGAAGCCAGTGAGAACGGAGGAACCTTTATTTGTTAGGTAGTAATATAGTTTAATCTTTAAATTACAAAATGTAGTCATAGGGTTAATAGCTTTACTTTTTTGCTTTAGCATAATGTGATTCTACCACCTTTGGATTTCTGGATGATTTTTTTTCTCCTTGATCATATGTTTTGTCCTTGATAAATTAAGATGATATATATCTCAGTATTAGATGAAAGCCCTAAAACATAGCATAATTAATAATTATAGAATTTTGGACGACATTTCTTCTGACAAGAGGCTTCTCTTACAAAGTAATTGAATAGTCATGTTCCTTATGGTAGATATGTTGATTTCAGTGCAATAACCTAAAAACTGACATTTACCATTATTTTCACTTAAATTTGAAAATGTAGATATTATACTGGAATGTTTTTGAACTTTATTTACTTTAGTATGAGTTGAATTTGAATTTGTTATATATTTATTTATGTTTAATTGAAGTTAATGGGGTAAAATGTTTAGAAAAATACCTCATTACATGTGAATTTTTCTTATTAAATGGGAAAAATAATTTTCTACTGAAAAGTCACTCTTGCTTTTTGGGCACAGAAAAACTTAGGGAAGCAATAAAAGTTGGGTATAGGTAAATTCCGTTGATGTAATTGATACAGAAGTTCAGATAAAAACTTTAAAATAGTTGTAAGCTTTACCATTTCTACTGTTTGATAAAGCTGAAATCAAATATTCCAAAATTATTAGCAATCTTTATGGAAATGATGACACATTTTAAATGTTTTAAGACTGTGAAGTTCAAAACTAATTCTCATTAATGAGCATTTTATTGTTTTATAAAGTAAGTTCCAATACAGTCAGAAAATTAGAAACATTTGCTTGGGATGAAATGTTACCATGCTATTTTGCTGATACAGAGAGCAGGAATGGAAGTGTAATATTTGTTTGCATTAACAACTTGTCGTGGTTAAAGCGTATTACAATATCAACTACAGTAGAGGTTTTGTCCCATTCTTTTATTGTATGCATTGTTTTTTTTTTAATCTTTATATTTTGGAATACTTTTGATTTGCAGACACCATGTCTTAAAATTCTTTTCAGATACATTCAAAGCTATGAGTTTAAAAACTGAGAATCTTAGTAATCTCAAGAAATTAACATATTTACATACCAGTAATATATCTTTTTTCCAAGGCTAGAAAATACCTCATGATGTTTTTGTTAATATAATTTTTAAATCCATTTCTTTCAGATAATAGAAAAGCATTTAAATATATTATTTACCGATTAATAAGCAAATTTTCTAAACATCATTAGAATGTATTTTTTAACTGGCAGGAATTAAACAGAATGGTAAGCTAGGGTCCATGAAAACTTAAGAATTCCTTTTTGAAAAACAAACAAACCACAAGGAAATGTCAGAATTATGAATCTGGGAAGGTACAACCTGAAACCTTAAAGTGTGTAGTGCTTTCAAATGAAAATCATTGATTTCTGAACATTTCCACTATGGTTTTGTAGGCATTGGTCCTGTGGCCTATAAGGTTATTCTCTGGGTGAGTGGCCATGGATACTGGTTTTTATAACATAATATTACACAGTTTCTGACTTGAATCAGAATTCATCATCGCTGCTTAAGAAGCAGGAGGACCTTTCTGACATGTCCCTTTTACAGTGGTGTAGGGAGAGAGATTAATGGTCTGAAATCATCTACAAATGGAAAAATGATAAAATTGTGAATCATCGACAATAGAGAAATGTTTACGGTTTATTTTAGGGGCCTTGATGCTCTCAGTAAGAAAGCGAAGCCTTCCACAGTCGATTTGCCTATAGAGTCCGTAAGTCTAAGTCTGCAGGACCTCATTGGCTACTTCCACCCCCCAGACGAGCATTTAGAACACGAAGACAAACAGAACAGACTACGAGCCCTGAAGAATCGGCAAAATCTTTTCCAGGAAGAGGTGCGTTTCTATCAACACTCCTTTTCTCTTCTGTTGTTCTTTTGTAAAAGCAGCTTCTTGGTTGGGAGAATTCACCATCTATTTGACCATCTTTGCGTTTCGCAATGTAGAGGAGAAAGTGTACTATTGAACAGGAGAAACAGGCCTTAGAGAAATCTAGGCATGGTTTTTATTTCTCTATCTGTGAGTATTAATTTTAAAAAAGTGAATCTTTTCATTCCCCTGGCAAGAGACATCTGCTCTCTGCTCAGCCCTCACCCTGGTCATTTATAAGCACTATAGTTCTCTTCATGGGGTTATATCAGTTAAGCATCTTAAAGTGACTGAATGAATACAGGCTTTAGAAACATCAGGGTTTTCAAACTATTCAGCAGGTTCTTGGGTGCTCCTTGGAAATGGCTCAAGATCTACAGAAAGCTTCGTGTTGGGGATAGAAGCTGCCAGGAGAGGGCTACTGGAGCAGGCTGAGCTCCAAGAACCCTACTTGGACAGAGCAACCCTACCCTTCTTCTTTGCATATATTACATCTCCATGTATGATTTTACTGCACCAAAGGTTTCACTGCAAAAAGAACTCGTCATCTTTATAAATGGTAAAATAAGGACCAACTGATATGTCTAATGTCCTAATATAGTTAAGAGCTTCAATGGAGACTACCAGTGTTGATGGGATAAATCAGGCTAGTTCAGCTGGGTTCCCATTCTTTTCAATGCAAATGCATCCTGTATGGAGAATCATGATTTTTTTTCTACATAAATACATAACTTTGTGAAAGTATCTATCAAAAAAAGGTTATTCGTTGAGTACACATGGACACAAAGAGGGGAACAATGATTTACTTGAGGGTGGAGGGTGGTAGGAGGGCAAGGGTCGAGAAACTGCCTCTCAGGTACTATGCTCACTACCTGGGTGATGAAATTGTTTATATATCAAACCTAGTGACACACAATTTACCCACGTAACAAACCTGCACCTGTACCCCCCGAGCCTAAAAATTTGAAACAAGAGAAATAAAACTAAACAAACAAAAACAAAAGGGTTAAGGCCAGGTCCTCATAATCCTTACATTTATGTTCTAGTTTTAAAGCTGTTTTCTAATATCCCATCAGAAACCCTTGAAACTGATAGAACTTTTTGAGGACATTCCCACTGAGTATTCAACAGAAACGACCTATCTATAGACCCCAGTGGCACAAAAGCAAAAAAAGTGTCAACATAAACCAACATGACTAGTTTATTAGGAGCTTTACACATATGCCCCAAATGTTGGACTCTTTTATAATGCTGAATTTATTTAATATCAGGAAGAAGTAAAACTAAATATTGGACTGTAAAAATTAAATTACTAATTCAGTTCCCCCTCCCCCACCCCACAGTTTCTCATATAAGACCATCTGGATGGGGACTTAGAAATGTTCTTAGGTCCATGGTATCTCTAAATTCTGTGTGAAATAAGTTAATTGAATTAGACCTTGGTTTATAACTCTTTATGTGGTTTGCCACATTCTTACAACCTTGACCTAGCAAGAATAATAAAAATAAAGCATAATTTCAAACTCAGGCATTATAGCATTTTTGATTTGCTTTAAAAATATCTTTTCATGAGCTTTACCCAATTACTATATCTTTAATAATAATAATAATAATAATAATGCCTATCTAAGAATAAAAATCTGCTCTTACAGTCACTTAACAATAGAACGCCATAAGCATGAAGTACGTATTTTTAGATTGTTCTTCCACTTTAATTTGACGATGGCATTCAGAATTTAAAATCCACTTGAACTATCTGAAGAACATTTCATTTCACATGCAAATGTGTCTTTCTGTCCTTTGAATGAATGATCACAGTTTTCTTTATGATTAGTAGATGAACCTTCAGTCAGACTTCTATTTTTAAATCAACTTAGCATTTTTCGTCTGTAAGCAGAATGACAGTTTTGGATGTCTGATGGTGATTTTTTTTTAACCTTCCAGGGAATGATCAACCTGGTGCTCGAGTGCATAGACCGACTGCACGTCTACAGCAGCGCAGCACACTTCGCTGATGTTGCTGGGCGAGAAGCAGGGGAGTCTTGGAAATCCATTCTGAACTCTCTGTATGAGTTGCTGGGTAAGAAGCATGACTGAGTTCAAGGCAACGGAGTTATATCCATTTAAAATGACCATATATGAACTAGGTGTGGTGGCTCATGCCTATAATCCCAGCACTTTGGGATGCTAAGGTGCGAGGATCATTTGAGGCCAGGAGTTTGAGACCAGCCTGGGCAACATAGCAAGATCTCATCTCTACAAAAAATAAAAATAAAAAACAAAACCAAAAAATAATCACATAATGTCTACAGCAATTTTATAACATGCCTCCTAATTGAGACTTAATTTTTAATTTAATGGGCTAAATCAAATGGTGCTTAGTATTAAAATCCATCTCTGAGTGAGAAAGTTAGCTAGAGACGTAGATTTGCCTTTGATGAAGGGAGGAGAAAATCATCCAGGGTGCAGTCTTTGCAGATGAGGGGCCTTTATATGAATGTGTGTTAAATATTTCCTTTTGGTTTTGGAGTTAGTTCCGCAAGGGTCCCTCTTAATTCCTTACATTCCCATCTTATCAATTATCTGCCCTAATCTTCTCTGTATTCTTTATAAGATCTCCATTTGGCAACTTCTAAGTATGCCTGACATCGATTAAGCAACACTTGCTGTGGTTTACGCTGCATTCCTATGGGCTCTCTGCAAACACAGGTCCTCATTATTTTTGACTTGTAGCTTCTACTTGTCTCTTGTCAAAAACTAAAGGGTCTGAGATTTTTACCCTATTTGCAAGCTAGTAAGTGAGCCTGCAGTTAGGGTAAAGGACAGTTTAGTAGTCAAAGAAATGGCTGTCGCTGTAGAGATTGGCTGCAGTGCCAATTCTCTGAGCCCCAGTTCTCCAAGGACAATGTGATAGGGACTAATGACACCTGCACATGCAGCTGGTTGAGTTACAGAAAAGGAATCCTGAGCTCAGGGAGCGTGAGTTAGTTACACCAGACAGAAAGCCTGCCTGCCTGCCCTTTGCTGTGGGTGGAGACATCTTCCTCTCACATGGCCTCTTGCTGCAAACATCCTGCAAAAGATTTCCTGAAACAAAGGCTTCCAATGGCTTGTTTGCAAGATGTGCAAAAACAGAGACCATGGGGAATGGTCTGTTTCTCTACCCTAACCCTCACCTCCAAAGTCTCAGATTCATCCTGTATGTTGCAACTACACATCACTTCCCTGTTTAGAAATTGTTCACATTTCTGTATCATTCTAGAAGATAAAATTCGCCTTGTTGTACCTGGTGTACGAGGCCCCACTTAACTCTTCCAGCCTCTTATTTTCCCAGTCGTCTTATCCCTACTCTCTTATTTGAGCCACAACACAATTTCCTGAACTTTCCATACACATCACACCTCTGGGATGTTTCCTTACTGTCACCTTTTCCGGAATTCTTATATATCCTTCAAGACCCAGTTCACATATCACTATCTTTCAAAGTTACTCTTGATGGCCAGGCGCAGTGGCTCATGCCTGTAATCCCAGCACTTTGGGAGGCCGAGGCAGGTAGGTCACCTGAGGTCAGGAGTTCCAGACCAGCCTGGCCAACATGGTGAAACCCTGTCTCTACTAAAATTACAAAACGTTACCTAGGCATGGTGGCAGGAGCCTGTAATCACAGCTACTCAGGAGGCTGAGGCAGGAGAACCACTTGAACCTGGGAAGCGGAGGTTGCAGTTAGCTGAGATTGCACCACTGCGCTCCAGCCTGGGTGACAGAATGAGATTCCATCTCAAAATAAAAACAAAAACAAACAAAAATAAAGTAACTGTGGATGCTTCTCCGAACTCTTAAGTATAATTAACCCTTCTTTTCTGGTTTCTTGCCACTTAGTATTTACTGGTATTTTATAGAACTTGTCACATTTCTTGTTTAATTAGAAATGTGATTAATTTCTAACACAAGAATAACACCTTCCTGGTTTTTGTATCTCTGTTATTTGACTGAATGTCTGGCACATAGTAGATACTCAATAAATGTATATTCATTGAATAAGTTCTGATAAAATAGGAAAGTATACCTAAGTATAGAAAAGAGATAATGCAAAAAAATTTTTTAAAAAAAGAAAAGAGATAATGCATTTTTAATGGGAAGAATGAAGGATAGTCAAAATATTTGAAAATTCTTTACAGTCTAATTAAATGTCATTAAAATTTATACAGTCATAATACAACCTAGCAAATAAAACTCTCGTGCCTATTAGAATTGTTAATATGTTTTCATTAAGTGGGCCATTTGACATGTCATTAAAATTAAACACTTGCTGTTTGGTGCTTTCAGACTGAAAGGTAACATGCAGCTGTCATTTCTGAGAACAGGACCAGGGGATAGTGAGGCTTTTATAGGAATCTGGATGCATTATTTCACCCACAATAATCATTGAGATAAAGATTTTGTGACGCCAAAATTCTCGTGACTGCATTTCTTTGGAAATGCAGAAGTTATAGCACTAAATTTCATGATACAGCAGAGACTGAAGTATGGTAGTGTTTTTAACACACAACCTACCTTCCTCACTTGGTGTAAGATGAATTTCTTGGATAAACTCGATGCTTTAGGTAAAGAGTTGCATCACCTAGCCTGGGCTGCATTAGAAGATCCTGCCTCTAAATAATAATAAAAATTAGCTAGAAGCAGTGGCTCATGTGTGTAGTCTCAGCTATGTGGGGGGCTGAACTGGTAGGATTGCTTGAGGCCAGAAGTTTGAGGCCAGACTGGGCAACCATCTCCAAATTTTAAAAAAGAAGAATTTCATGTATGTATGTTTGAGGGTAGAAAGTGTTATGTGCGGAAAGAACATTGTTTTTGTAGGTAAATCTGGAAAATATGCATCTTTTATTTTAATATCAACTCGTTTTATAGTCTCTGTTAATTGGTCCCTTCAACGGGTATTCTATCCATGAGTAGCAAAAATAAATAGAAAGAATTACATATTTTTTTATATATAATCATAGAAGAAATCCATTGCAGCAAAGTTAGCACTTTCACTTTATTTTTCTGAGCTAGTTATTTCTCAAGCCAATACTCCCTTTAACTCTACAGAGTTATTTGGGGATTAAGTTGGATTATTTTAGAACCTACAAAAGTAACATTAATATACTTTACAAAATGATGGGGACTTGGTGGGTATGAACACAGTTCTTGCTGCTAATTAGTTTTGAGGTTGGCTTTTACTGGAACGTGGCTAGAGATGTGATTTTAAAATGGCTTACCTATTTAAATAGAAAGAGAAAGGAACTGTTGTAGGTGATGTTTCTCTTGGGATGTGTTCAGTTGGAAATAACAGAATACTCAATCTCAAACAGGCTTCAACAACAGAGGGGATTTTTTTGGCTAGTACAGGTCGCAGTCTACCAGTGGGTTTGACACAATGGCTTCATCTTATCTCCAGAACCAGCTTCTTATGTCTCCACTCTGCCTCCCTTACGATCATCTTCCTCCAGTGCTGGCTTTTCTTGATGGCCTCAGCTGGCTGCTCTCAGTTCCTAGTGCTGCACACTTTCTTTCTGACATGGGAAAAGTGAAGAGGGCTTACTCCAGAAGTTACCCTCAACAAAGGGTGTGCTATTTTGTAAGATCCCCAAATATACCACTGCTTGCATCTCATTAGTCCAAATGGTGTCTGGCCATTCCTGAACCAGTCATTCCGGCAAAAGTAGGGAAATTTTACCAACATTCGTCTTGACTGATCAGGGACCCACTCTTGAAACTGGGTCAAGTCCTTGGACTGCCTGTCTGTCATACAGGGAATGAATGTGATAGAGGATGCTGGCCAAGAAGCTGAAGTGTCCACCCCAAATGTTAACTCATATACTTATTCAAAGGGTTTTATGAACTGAATTCTACTCAGAATGCTTTTATTCACTACATAGCACTATGCTTGAATAGACAGTGAATAAATATTTGCTTGAATTATTTAATAAATACGTTACAGAGATTTCCATTGACTTTTCTGTAGTAGGGTGGATTTGGCTATCAATTTAGTGTGTAAAAACCAGTGGAGGCTGGGTGTGGTGGCTCACGCCTGTAATCCCAGCACTTTAGGAGGCTGAGGCGGGTGGATCATGGGGTTAGGAGTTCAGACCAGTCCGGTCAAGATGGTGAAACCCTGTCTCTACCAAAAATACAAAAAAATTATCTGGGTGTGGTGGCAGGTGCCTATAATCCTAGCTACTCAGGAGGCTGAGGCAGAGAATTGCTTCAACCCTAGAGGTGGAGGTTGCAGTGAGCTGAGATCACACCACTGCACTCCAGCCCGGGGTGACAGAGTGAGACTCCATCTCAAACAACAAACAAACAAACAAACAAACAAATAAAACGGGTGGACCTCTTACTCCTCTTTCATTAGGCTGCTTTCTTGAAAAATAAAAACCTAACCTTCCATTCAGGCATACAGCAAGGGGCACCTATTGTTATTATAAATATTACCTGTAAAATGGCAATCGTCATTCCCCTCATAAGGTTGTTGGGTGCCTTAAATGTTATATAGAAAATGCTCAGCATAACGTATTATTGTTCTTCTTATTCCCGTTTCTTTTGGATACTTGTTATCGTCCTTCCCCTGGTTAACATGGTCAAACTTTCGTCTCTAACTTCTTGCTCCATTCTTATTGTTGTTTTGCTTTTCAGATATGTCCTAGGAAAGAAATTTACTTAGATTTCTTGGATATAGCAAAGAATGTTACGGATTAGCCTGTAGAACACATAGGATCCTGATTATCGTAGGTGTCTACTGGTTCTTGTTTTCCTCATCAGAAAATGGTGGGAAAAAAGTTTCCTTTATCACTATCTTCAGACTGTAAATGTTATGTTCTATTATTGTACCCAGTTTTGAACACCGTATCACACATCTGCATCTGCACCTTCTGGCATACAGTTAAATACTTTGGATCTCAATGATATTCAGATATGGTAAAATTGGTGGTTAATCTCTTTACCTCCACTCCTCTTCTCCAGTCTTTACTCAGACCTCAGGGAGCTCTCACACACTTCTCATGAATTTTCATAGACTCTCTGACCTGGGTTATACCCGTCTTTTCAGAAGGGCCTTGTCTGTCTCTTCCTTTCACCTCTGATGTTGCTGGTCTGTCTCTGATCTCTCTGTACTGCATTCTTCTAGTTCTTGGTCTGGTATGACTCTTCCTCTCACCTCTGATGTCGCTGTTTCTCTCTGGTTAGCTGGCTACTTCTTGGGAGAGAGAGCTTGATCTTTTATTTTTCTTTATTCTGAATCTATTAACATGCATTACTTTTATAATTGAAGAAGTAGTTAACATATATCTCTAATGCCAGATAATTGATAGTAAAAGAGAAAACAGAATGTATTAATTACAGTAGAGTAAAAAAAATATTATATATTAGTGCAAATGAAGAAAATCTCTTTCCATAATCTGCATGGTAGTTTTAGTGGGGGGTGGGGTGTTTCCAACGGATCGTTATGAGAGTTTTTAAAAAATATTTTTGATTTCTGGTGATTTTCTTTTTGTGTTATAGTGAGCATTGATTTCATGACCAGAAAAAGAGTAACAAAGACGACTTTATGTTGAATTTTGTCATGCAAAAGACTTCAGAACCATCTGCTGCCAATAGTTTTTATTGAATTCATTGTAATCCTAAGATAGCCATGTATACTTAAATATATACTTCAGTTTGTCTGGAAAAGTCTCAGATCTGCAGCAGTATTTGGAGTCCTGTAAGACATGTGTATCTAACCTTCCTTCTTTACTTGGCCATTAAAATCTTTGATTCAAATATTAACTCCAAATTTGGTAAGCCTCCTTTCCATTATTCCAAATAGGTAGGCCATAGATTCTCTCCTGGGGTTGTACATAAAATAAGCCACTGTCTTTGTCTTTTTTCTTCAGTGTGTCTGTTTTGCATGGAGAGAAAACCAAGAAGGTGGGAATGAGGATCTGTAACAATTTTGCATTCAACATGGATACGTTCAATATGTGTTTTAGGTGGAGAATGACAAAGGTAGATTTATGAGCCTGCTGTTTGGAATAGCTCAGGATCTTAGAAACAGCAACACTCATAGTCTGGAAAGCATCACTGTGGCATGCTGTCATACTTCTTTTCTGACATCTGCCCGATTAATCTGTGGGACGCTTACAAGCCAGAATGATTTTCTAAAGATGTCTGAGAAATGGCTCTTTGGCGAACTTTCTGTATGAATACTCGTTTTCTGACGATTCAAAGTATGACACCAACAAGGATAGATTGCTGCTCTTTGAGTCTGGCTGAAATGAATGTTTGAAGACTTGGAAGGGGCGCAGCCAATAGGGAGTTTTGCACATCCAGACCATTTTCTCATCAAGACATTGAAGCATGAAGCCTCCGGGGATAGGATGATACTAATAAAACAGATGAATACTGCATGATTCCACTTATAAGAAATATAAGTGTCTCAGGGAGGCAGATCTCCCTAAATGCCATGAAACATTGAGAAAAGACAGTCAAGAGGTGAGAAAGAAGGAAATGGGCTTTAGACCGCACATTTCAGGTGTTATTCTAGTGTTTGTGCGCCTAGATAGTTCCAGTCTTGTTCTCAGGAAGTCTCAGAAAGGTTATTTTATAAACAAGGCACACCCTTTATTATTTTCAAGTTGGTAATAATCTCATTGTCTCTCACTCTTGCAAGTTCCTGGGTAGGAGCCAGGCTGCAGTGAGCTATGATTTCACCACTTCACGCCAGCTTGGGCATCAGAGTAAGACTCTGTCTAAAAAAAAAAAAACAAAACAAAAACAATCAAAGATTGGAATAGTGGTTGCCCAGGGACTGATGGGTGTGGAATTGGTAGTTGTTAATCAGTTGGCACAGAATTTCAGTTAAGCAAAATGAGTAAGTTCTAGAGATACACTGTGTGACATTGTACCAAGAGTCAACAATACTGTATTGTACACTTTACATTTTGTTAAAAGGCTAGATCTCATGTTCAATGTTCTTACCACAGTGACTAAATTGTTAAAAAGTAAAGAAATGCAGAATAGTGTATTTATTTTCAAAATTTTTTATTAATGGTGAATATTGCATGCCTTTCATATTCAGATTGGATAAAATTATAGGGAATTAGTTATTTAACATTAATAAAATTGGTTTGGTGAATTAGCATTTCATTCTTAAGAGCTTAGTTCGAAGTATTTTTATATTACTTAAATTGGACTGCAGTTATTTAACCACTGATATTTTATAGGAGACTGGGCACTATCATTCAGTTATGTTAAGAAATACCATACCTACTAAGTTTCAGGCATTATATCAAATGTAATAAAACAGAGTATCATATGTAAAATAGCTTAAAATATGACAGGAAGACCTGTAAGTCATCACATTGTATTTATTCACATTTCATTCGAGCTCATATTCACAGGGCCAGCTGTAGTGCCTGATATAGTCACATAGATATTTCTTAAATATATGAGAAAAAAGATCTTTATGGAAGATGAAAGGTCTTAACTTAGTCATTAATTAGGTAGCAATTAAAGAGTTTTGTAAAGTTTGAGGAGAGAAGATTTGTCTTGAATTTGTTTTCATACCTTGACCCATCATACAAAGTTGCCGTTGCACTTTGGAGATGACAGTGGTGCCCTGAGACATCTCATGAGGAGAGCCACTATAGATACTGATGGCATGGTATTCCATTTTATTTTTGGAAAGACATTAACTTTGTTGTACTATTTGGTATTAATACATTTTAGATAAGGAAAGAAATAAGAAAAATTAGAAGATGGAAACTACTCAAACTTAACCACCCGTTTTAATCTATAACCTTTAAAATGTTCCTTTAAATATTTATCACATTATATACATACAAACATTTTGCACAGCTGCACACACGCTTGCAGAATAACACTGTATGTGCATATCTGTGCATATCTTTGCACCAAGACATCACCTATTCCCTCCTCCCCTTGAAGATTGGCTCCTCTTGCTCCAAATTCCAGGTTCATGGACTAAGATCGTCAAAAGGCTTTCCTTTGATGTTGGTATGTTTTAGAGGTTTATTTGGTTACATTTTTTCAGACTTCCATGCTTTTTTATTGTCATCTATTTTTTTTCTAAGAGTAAAATTGTGATCACAGAACATTACCTCTTCACGTCCTAACTTCCATTCTTATTGAGCATTTGTGATTTCTTTTGACAGAATTTATTGCAGGTTCAAAGGGTCACTGTGAAAGATCATATTACAGGACATGGCCCTTTTGTTTCCTTCCTGGATCCATTCTTCTTCCACTTTATTTTGGAATAAGAATATGTACCTTTTTGACCTGGGGAAGCAGTCCCGCTAATATTAATCTTCCTTAGGGTCTCTGTTTCTATCTCAGACCCTTATCCAGATATTTTTTCCCCAAAATATTAGCCCTCATTCTCTAAGAAATATTCTGAAAAACACAGTTTTCTTCATGCTGTGCACATACTTATATTCAGTTATGCATTTATTTTACAAAAATGGAATCATACTATCAATGTTCTTTTATAGCAGATGTTTTCAATTAATTCTACATTGTGGGCCGATATCCTTGGCAGTAACTATAAACCTTTATCAGGCTTTAGCAGATGTACACTACTGTATACATACAGCATATTATCATACTGAATACTGTAAGCAATTTGTAGCACACTGGTATTCATGTATCTTTTATTTTTTTATTTATTTTTTTACTTTTTCTTTTTTCCATACGCCTGCTGTGTCAAATTGTTTTTTTTTTTTTTTTTTGAAAGAAAGAAAAAGAAAAGAAAGAGAGAGAGAAGAAAAAAAGAGAATAAAAGAAAGGGAAAAAGAAGAAAAAGAGGGAGAGAGAACGGGAATCTTGCTCTATTGCCCAGGCTAGAATGCAGTCTAAAAATGGGTATTGAAAAGCTCTTTTATACTAATAATTGTGTTATACAATGGAGACAGGAAGAAATAAGGGAGGAAAATAACAAACAGCCAACCAATATTTCATTTAAACCTATGAAATGCTATGCAATTGCTAGGGAGTAATTTACTCCCAACCATGTGGTCACTTTTAGAATAGATGTGATGTGTTACTGAAGAAAATGTATGTTTTGTGGATTTGGAGTAGAGAGTTCTGTAAATGTTTATTAAGTTTACTTGTTCAAGGTCTAAGTTCAAGTCCCAGGTATCCTTGTTAACCTTCTGTCTCATTAATCTGTCCAATATGGACAATGTAGTGTTAAAGTCTCCCACTATTATTGTGTGGGAGTCCAAGTCTCTTTGTAAGTCACCAAGAAGTTGCCCTATGTATCTGGGTGCTCCTATATTGGGTGTACATAGACTTAGGATCGTTAGCTCTTCCCATTACATTGATCCCTCTACCATTATACAATGTCCTTATCTCTTTTGGTTTCTATTACTTTAAAGTCTATTTTATCAGAGACGAGAATTGCAACTCATGCTTTTTTTTTTTTTTGCTCTCCATTTGGTTGGCAAATCTCCTCCATCCCTTTGAGTCTGTATATCCTTGCATATGAGATGTGTCTGGATGCAGCTTACCGATGGATTTTTTGGAATGGCTGATACTGGTTGTTCCTTTCTGTATATAGTGCTTCTTTCAGAAGCTCTTGTAAAGCAGGCCTGGTGGTAATGAAATCTCTGAGTACTTGCTTGTTTGTAAAAAATTTTATTTTTCCTTCACTTATGAAACTTAGTTTGGCTGGATATGAAATTCTGGGTTGAAAGTTCTTTTCTTTAAGGATGTTGAATATTGGCCCCCACTCTCTTCTGGCTTGTAGGGTTTTCTGCTGAGAGATCAGCTGTGAGTCTGATAGGCTTCCCCTTGTGGGTAACCTGACCTTTCTCTCTGGCTGCCCTTAGTATTTTCACCTTCATTTCAACCCTGGTGAATCTAATGATTATGTGCCTTGGGGTTGCTCTTTTGAGGAATATCTTTGTGGTGTTCTCTGTATTACCTGGAGTTGAGTATTGTCCTGCCTTGTTAGGTTGGGAAAGTTTTCCTGGATAATATCCTGAAGAATATTTTCCAGCTTGGATTCATTCTCTTCATCACATTCAGGTACACCTATGAAACGTAGATTAGGTCTTTCCACATAGTCCCATATTTCTTGGAGACTTTGCTCATTCCTTTTTACCCTTTTTTCTCTAATCTTGTCTTCTCATTTTACTTCGTTAAGTTGGTCTTCGACCTCTGAAATCCTTTCTTCTGCTTGATCAATTCAACTGTTAAAACTTGTGCATACTTCGTGAAGTTCTCGTATTGTGTTTTTCAGCTCCATTAATTCACTTATATTCCTCTTTAAATTGTCCATTCTCGTAACATTTCGTCAAACTTTTTTTCAAGGTTCTTAGTTTCCTTGCATTGGGCTAGAACATGTTCTTTTAGCTCACAGAAGTTTCTCATTATCCACCTTCTGAAGCCCGATTCTGTTGATTCCTCACATTCATTCTCAATCAGGCCTTGTTCAATTGGTGATGAGGCACTGCAATCCTCTGTAGGAGGAGAGGCATTCTGACTTCCGGTGTTTTCAGCCTTCCTGCGCTGGTTTCTTCCTATCTTTGTGGATTTATCCACCTGTCGTCTGTGTAATTGCTGACTTTCAGATTAGGTCTCTGAGTGGACGTCCAGCTTGTTGGTGGTAAAGTTTGTTCTGATTCTTATTTATCCTTCGGCGGACACCCCTCCCCCACAGAGCTGGACCCTCCCGGGTTCAGCTGTACTTGCTGTGAAACTCTCAATCCTCAGCAGTTCCAATTGCTGTTTTCCTTTTTGTGGGGGAGGGACCAGCCTTCCCCCTGCGGCGACCCACCACGCCGGCTGAAACAGCGGCGTTAAGATTCGTGGCGCTTTTCTGCCCGGGAATCTCCCAGTCTGATTCCCCCACTTCAGTCCGCTTTTCAATCAGCTGAATGGAGGCTCTGTCTTCCCGGAGCTCCAAACGCCAATTAAAAGGACACTCAGTCCCGTATACTCCAGACTGAGAACCGCCCTGCCGGCCAAAAGAGTCGCGCCGGCCAAAAGAGTCGCGCTGGCGACCCGTGGGGGCCCCCTCCGCCGGGAATCTCCTGGTCCGTGGGCAATAAAAATTCGTCTGAAAATGTTGGCGTCCACTCACTCTCTGTACTTTCAGTGGGAGCTACAATCCTGAGCTGCTGCTAATCGGCCATCTTGGATCTGGTATTCATGTATCTTAGCATAGAAAAGGTATAGTAAAAGTACAGTATTGTGATCTTAAGGGACGATCATTTTATCTGTTTCGTTGTTGACAAAAACATTAATATGCAGCACATGAAATAGTGTAGAAATGACTTATTTATTGAATACGTGTGAAAAAGTTTTGGTCTTGGCACACTTCTCAGTATTACTCATTATTTATTATTCTATTCAAATATTCTCTCTTCTATTGGGTCAGTTTTAGTGAAAAAAATACATATCTATATATCTGTGTATCTGTATCTTGAGACCATTCTTTTTACCAGATGTTTAAGGTTGTAGTGTAAAGATGGATAAAATGGTTGTGTTTATAATTCCTTTTTTTTTTTTTTTTTTTGAGATAGGGTCTCACTCCATCACCCAGGGTGGAGTGCAGTGGTGAGATTGTGGCTCACGGCAGTCTTGACCTTCCAGGCTTAAGCAATCTTCCTCCTCAACCTCCCAAGTAGCTGGGGCCACAGGCACGTACCACCATGCCTGGCAAATTTTTAAAACTTTTTGTACAGATTGGGTCATGCTATGTTGCCCAGGCTGGTCATAAACTCATGGGCTCAAGTGATCCTCTCACCTTGGCTCTCAAAGTGCTGGGATTACAGGCATGAGCCACCGTGCCTGCTTCAATGCTCTTTTCTTAATTTTGTCCTTTTTTTCTTTTCTTTTTGATTAAAGTAGTAGTTGGTAGTTAGCTTATATTTAAAAAATAGTCCTGGAATGTGTTCTTGATCAATCTTACTATTATATAAATTACTTCTATTTCTAATGTATTAGTTTCTACTTTTATTGCTGTTTGTAGTTTTTCCATTTTACTGATGTTTATTTGATGTTCTTTTCCTCTGTTTCAAAAGAAGTGTTTACCATTTTTCACCCAATTGCTTAACAGTTAAAGTGTTTGGTTAATTTTGCCTTGAGTATACTTTTGGCCATTTACCATAGGCTGTGTTAGGTAGTGTTCTAATTTTTGATATTTATTATTTTATGATACTGATTCCCTTATTTACCCAAGAATTATTAAGGAGAAAGTTTAAATTTTTATATGCTTTGGTTTTTTTTGTTTGTTTCTGCTTTTCTTACTAAATTCTGACATAGTTCTGTCCAAGAATATGGTTTATACCATGTCTGTTTGCAGTAAATTTAATGAAATTATCTTTGTGGCTTACTCCATAATTTTCTTAAATGTCCCATTGGTTATTAAAAGAGTTCATTCTTATACTGTTAGTTTCTTTCAAGAGTCACTTATGTTATATATATCATCTATATAATTTTAGATAGCTAATATGACAATGATATATGTTATATATTATATAGAATTTAGATAATACAATAGATAGCTAATATATGCAATTTTAGATAGCTATATATAATTACATACTATATATATAACTAGTTTTACAAAATCAGAAATAAAATGAAAAGTATGAGTTAAGTTTTGAACAAAGGGACTCTAAAACTTCAAAAACTTTATCACCTTCTTTTTCCCAATTGCTGTTGTTCTAAATTGGGAACAGTTATTCTTATGGATCAAAATTAGAAGTTCTGCTTAGCACATAGTATTTCTCATTCCTCTGCTATATTCCACCCCCTCTCTCTTGTTCCCCGTATCTGCAGTCTGTGAGTAAATCTGGCCCTTAGGAGAGGCTGCCGGACCCCGAGTCAAGAGAGAGCCTGAGAAATTGAGTGTATTAGCTCTTAATCTCCGTACAAATGTCACGGAGACTCTATACACATAAAAGCTTCTTCTCCTGCAGATGTCGTCTTTTCTGTGTGTTTCTTTTCTTACTCTTAGGTCAGGTAATAAGTTTATTTCTTTATTTTTGGAAAGAGGAAACGTGAAGGACATCTTTAATTGTACACTGTAACTGTAGGGCCTCTTCCCGCCTTTTCTTAACAAGGAGGTTAACAGGCAGTAGCCTCAAGCTTCAGCTACTAGATTTTCTTTTCTTTTTCTATTTTTTGAGACAGAGTCTCACACTGTTGCCCAGGCTGGAGTGCAGTGGCACAATCTCAGCTCGCTGCAACTCTGCGCCTCCCAAATTCAAGCGATTCTCCTGCCTCAGCCTCCCAATTAGCTGGGATTACAGGCGCCTGCCACCATGCCCAGCTAATTTTTTATATTTTTAGTAGAGACAGGGTTTCACTTTATTAGCCAGGCTGGTCTCAAATTCCCGATCCGCCTGCCTTAGTCTCCCAAAGTGCTGGAATTACAAGGGTGAGCCACCGCGCCCAGCTTGCCAGATTTTCAATAATGATTATTCTTATAGAGACATCTTTCTCTCTTTAAATATCATATTGTCTAAAATCTTGCTATCTCTTTGGAAGCAATTATACTGTTTTTTTCAGTAAACTTAGAGGTATAAAGGTAGAAAAATATTTACCAGACTTGTTTTGAAATAATTTAATGTTTTTGATAAAAATTTAAAATTGAGTGTATAAACTAGGCTGAAATTAATCAGAAAAGTCACATGGGAATTTTATTCAAGATGAGTTCTTCAATCAAAGAAGTATAGAAAACAATAGTCTAAGCCAAGTTAGAATTCATTTCTTTACTGCAGAATCTCAGGTCTTTAATATGAATTGTGAACCTCCAAATCTGAAGAAACAATATAAGAAAATAAAAGGGTTTCAAAGTTAGTGACTGCTGGTCTTCCCATCCATTATTTAATGTGACATTTAGTTCTATTTCTCTATATACCTGTTAGAGTTATAATTACTATTTATGTCTCCTAGTATTTTGTGGTGCATTTTCAGGAAAACTGATTTGCTCTTAGCTTCTTCCTTTATATAGGTAAGAAAATTGGGCTTGAGAGAGACAGAATAATTTAATCTCATGGCTAATTAAAAGCAATGGATATTAGAACCCAAGTGAGGGAACTCCCCAGGAGACTGGTTTTTCATTACCCTTCATTATTACTTCCCAATGTGAAATTTACTTTCTGAAATTACATTTCGTCTAATGAACAGTGGTTTTCTTCAGTCTCAATTAATAATCATTAATTTGTCTTTTAATGTCTCAGTATTGTGTATGTATGTGTATATATGTTGCATAAGTTTTCAGATGTAACATGAAGATATTTTGTTCTTGATACAATGTTTTAGGGCCACTATTAGCCTATGTTAATTTTTGAGCCAAAAATCACATAAAGGTGAATTCTATTTCTTCTTTTGCAGCGGCTCTAATTAGAGGAAATCGTAAAAACTGTGCTCAATTTTCTGGCTCCCTCGACTGGTTGATCAGCAGATTGGAAAGGCTGGAAGCATCTTCTGGTATGTTTTCTAGTTTTCTCCTTGTGATAGATCACTCCTGTTCTTCTTTGCTTCATGTCCTTTAAGACAAAAAACAAAACAAAACAACAACAACAAAAAAACTTTGAGTGGGGTGTGGTGGCGTGTGCCTAGTCCCAGATACTCAGGAGACTGAGGTAGGAGGGTCACTGGAGGCCAGGAGTTTGAGGCTGTGGTACACTATGGTCACTGCACTCCAACATGGACAACATACTGAGACTCCAGCTCTAAAAAACAAAGACAAAAAACTCTGATGCTTGGTGTAATATAATTGTTTTCCTTTTATGTTAGGTTAAGTATTTTTATTTATTGAAAAAAGCATTAGTATTTTCATTAGTCATTTCTGAATAGTCATCTAACAATATCATGTCCATTTATATTTTTAAAAGCCCATATATAAAGCCCTGAAAAACATTAAAGAGCCAGAATTCTCATTCTTTTTCGAATTGATGACTGCTAGTCTATTCTACAAATAAAAAGATCAGTTTGGAGTTCTTATTGTCTTCCTTGTATTCGAAAGATTATTTGGACAGATTGGGGAGAAAATTGGTTTTCCAAATCCTATAGCATAATATTTTATTTAAAGGAAATTTAGTAAATACTAATAAATGGTCTCTGTAATAGTAAAATATTTACAGGCAGTCAACCCGATACACACATCTCTAACAAGATGTTAGTTTTATTTTGGTACTGTGGAGACTTATCAGTTATTGTAAAGACTTATCAGTATCAAGTCAGTGATTTGAACTTGTTAAAACTCTCTAGTTGAAACATAATTGTTAGAACTCTCTAGTGCCATAGATTGCCTCAGTGACACCCAAATGAATCTACTGCTCCTCCATCTGTTTGCACAGTATTTTGTTATTTGCCCTTCTTTATTGCTAATGCCTCTTATGTTACTTAGTTTTCCTCTGAGTTTCCTTCATTAGTAGTGACCTTCTTGAAGGTAGTGGCATGGTTTCATTCATCTTTGTTTTCTCTGGATCTGCCATACCATCTGGAACCTATGGGAGTTTAGTATTTTTTGTTGAATGAATGAATGGATGGGTGAATGTTTAAAATTCACCCAAAAAATACCACTGTCCGTACAAAATAATTCTGCGACTTTTGCATGATAAAGACACAATCAGGAATTGAATGAATAGAGACAGAAAAACAACTATGATCGGAGAGGGTACTTTTAAGTCCCAGAGCAAAATTTGTAGAGTTTAAGACTGGAGGAGAAACATTTGAGTCACAGTGAGTTCTTTGGCACTGCTTGATTGTTGGGTAGCAGAAATAAGACAGAAATGGAGATGGTTATAATAAAAACACAAAAATAATTATGAGGGTGTTAAGAGTATCAGAACATGAATGTAGTAACTGTGCATTAATTGCAGAATATATTAAGGAAAAAATCTGTAACTACTAGGAGAAAGAAGTGACCAAATAAATGATAATGAAGCAAAGTCACTGTCTGGGGTAAATACCTGAGATTTGTTGTCTTGCACCAAGAAGATTAAGAACACACACACACACACACACACACACAAGAAGTGAGTTGAGGAGCGGAGGTTTAATAGGCAAAAGAAAGAGAAAGAACAACCTCGAGAGAGAGAGAGAGAGAGAGAGAGAGAGAGAGAGAGAGAGAGAGACAGAGACAGAGAGACACCAAATATCCTGCTCTGGAGAGAGGTAAGCAGGGTGAGGTCTCAGAGTGTAGTCGGCCCAGCAGGATACAATGTCCTAATTGTGGGCAATGAGCCTGTCCCAAAGTTTCCTATTATTTCATTATCAAAAACTGGGTTCGTCCCTACCAAGACTGACTCATCAGAAATGGCAGCTCATTTAAAAACCATTCTCCTATTACTTTTATTTATTTATTTTATTTTGAGACGGAGTCTCACTCTGTTGCCAGGCTGGAGTGCAATGGTGATACCTTGGCTCATTGCAACTCCGCCTCCTGGGTTCAACTGATTCCCCTGCCTCAGCCTCCCCAGCAGCTGGGACTACAGGTACATGCCACCATGCCTAGCTAATTTTTGCATTTTTAGTAGAGACAGGGTTTCTACCATGTTGACCCCGATGGTCTTGATCTCTTGACTTCGTGATCCACCTGCCTCAGCCTCCCAAAGTGCTGGGATTACAGGGGTGAGCCACTGTAATTTGCTTATTAAGTTAAATGAATAAAAATACCACAATACACATGTAGCACCTTTTATTTTTTGGATTTAATAGTTGCTGGTAGCTACAAGAATTGATTTTATTAAAAGCATGGTTTTCCTATGTTAACACTGCTAGGGTAGATATGGAGAATTTCAGATGAAACAGCATCATAATAACAAAGGCTGATACAAGTTTTACTATGTTTTAGATACTGTTCTAGTCTCTTTAAATATATTAACTTAATCTACACAATAGCTTTATGAAGTGAGTAATATTAGTATTCCCATTTCATAGCTAGAAAACTGAGACATGGTGAGGTCGCTTTTCCAAGGCCACACAGCATGTAAGCCACCGAGGCAGGCCTTAAGCACTGTCCCTCCCCCGCCCACCCTCTGCCCCACCCATCTGCTGTACATTTCATACTCTTTCCCTTCATAATAGATAATGTCTCAGACAGGGGCGAGTGGGGTGGATGATGATGGAATGTGTGTGCACTGTATGTTATTATAATGTGATGAAGGAATAGAATAACTCTCTCACATAAATAGGCAAGTTCAATTGTCGCAGATTTGTAGAATTTCAGAGTGAAAGTGAAAGTGATTCCTGGAGGCTTCCTAACCCACCTAGCGTCCCTGTGGCCTTACTACCCCTCTCTTGAGTGACGTTGGATAATGCAGGTTTAGTGGTGAATGACTCAAAAGTACTACTCTTAATTAAATCACAAAGTGTTTTGGTCTTCTGGTAGTACTTTCTCATATTCTCAGGTCTGAAGTGATTTGCTCAGTTTTCTAAAAATATATCCACTTTTAAATGCATTGTTAATTGTTGTATTTCACCCTGTACATACTGATGTATCTCAGGACTATACCATTCTGCATGCAGTGCTGTATCTAAAATTGTGCTTTTTGCCAATGTATGCACAACCTTTCTCTCTCCCCTTACTTCACACTTGCTAATTACAACAGCTAGCCTATTCTGTGCATCTTTATTTGTTTTCTTTACGATCTTTGGGAATGATATCCTTGGTTTGTCTTTCTACTTCAGGAGAACTTTAAAAACTGATATAACAACGAGGCCGTTGCTATACTCAGTTTACGTTTTTGCCCAAAATGATAGATCTCAATAAATTTTGCAGCTTTGAGGTACGCATCTTTTTGAAGAACTGATCGATCTGTATTTATCTTGCTCCAAGGGATCCATCTTAAAAAAAATGCTCAGATGTGTATGTTTTGTAAACCTTTGAGTAAAGACTGTAGAGCAAACAATGACATCTGCCAGCATTTCTGTGGGTACTGACGTTTCACAGGGAGACACACAGTCATTAGATTTTTGAACATTGTAATGACTGCATAGTTTTTAATTGTGCCACCAAGGAAATCTCAGGTGAATTTAGGCCACTGTGCTGAGAGTGTCATATGCATTACTTCACTGGATTTCCACAATTTTTCTCTAAAGGTCTATTATAATTCCATTTACAAATGAAGAATCTGAGGCTAAGCAGCACAGATGTCACTTTTTCAAGGTAAAAGTAAACTAATGGGCCAAGGATTGAAGTTCTGTGGTCTGTAAGCTCTATGAGAGCAGGGGATGAGGCCAGTTTTGCTCAAAACCCAGATCTAACACAGTGAATGGTCCATTTGTTATACTCAGTGATGAAGGAATGAATAAATGAAAGAGACCTCCAGAAAACCAGAACCATGAGTGTCAATAGCAAGATGGTCATATCTGGCTGGGTGCGGTGGTTCATGCCTGAAATCCCAGCAATTTGAGAGGCTTAGGTGGGCAGATCACTTGAGGTCAGGAGTTCAAGATCAGCCTGGCCAACATGGTCAAACCTTGTCTCCACTAAAAATACAAAAATTAGCTGGCTGTGGTGGCATGCACCTGTTGTCCCAGTTACTTGGGAGGCTGAGGCAGGAGGATGGCTTAAACCCAGGAGGCAGAGGCTGTAGTGAACCAAGATCACTCCAGTGCACTCCAGCCTGGGTGATGGAAGCGAAACCTTGTCTCAAATACAACAAAAAAAAGAAAGAATGAATGAAAGAAAGAAAAGAATATCCTAAAGTATTAATGATTTCCAGTCTGGCATTCCACATTCTCTTAGGTTTTGAGATGTGGCAATTTATATAAATAAATACTTGGATAGAATAAAATTTCTAATGTCGTTATTTAATTGTCGTATAATGAACTGCTTTTAGTTGATACTCTCTTTTCTTTTAACTGGACTTTAACTTCTATAGTTTGTCTACTTTTTATAAATCATGATTCCTTAAACTGAAGGCAGCAAACCGTCAGAGACCTAATTAAGGCTGCCTAGTACGTTATAATTACAGTGCTCATTTTATGTGTTTTATTTCAGCTAATTTATTCCAGGAAACTCGACTTATATTCATCTTTTCTTCTAATAAAATACCCTTGCTCCATCATTTTTGTCTGTTTTGCAAATGCATCCATGATATTCCCTCATTCTCTTTATGAATAACAGTGTGATCCACCTTTTATCTTCACTGACTTCCGTTTTTACTAATTTTTCTCTCCTTTCCCTAATGTTGCCAAGCCATGTTATATTTTAGTTTTAACCTCTGTCACTTTTTTCTCCTTTTTGGAGCTTTACGAGTGCTCATTTTTCTCGTTAGCCTCAAAACCAGCATAAAAATATGAAACATATGCAATTATGTATTTTTGTAATTGGGCTTGAGACCACATGGCTTGGGATTGTTATTTTTAAGTCTTTATATAGATCAGTGTTCATATCAATTTATTTTTCTTCCTCTATTTGTGCGAGTTGTGGAAACTCTATTTAGAGTAATGTATTTATTTCATGAGTTAACAGGAAGCAAAATGTGCACTGCTTCTTTTTCTTTTCTTTCTGATTTTTTGTAAAGAAAAAAAATCAAAAAAAAATTAGCAGTTTATCTTATATTGAAACTCAAATGATTTATTGACTTCAAATGTATACCCATTTTAAACAAACAGAAACATTTTTCTCTGGCTCAGTGGTGCTTCAGTTTGTGATACACAAAATTCACTGCAAATATTTAAAAGATGTGTTGTAATTATGCTGTATATTGGTTCGTTATTCAGCTCTTCGTGTTTGTTTTGGGTAGACCCAACTCTCCTTGGTAGAAAGAGCAAACTAAGCTTCCAGTTAGCTCACACTAGAAGTTTCTGTAGTTCCTACCGTCTCATTTTCCCCTCGTGGTCGTGCTTACTCCTAAAAAGAAGACAACTTAGATGCAGTGCATACGTTATCACTCATTGACAGTTTACTTTAAACTAGTGGAAAAAAACAACAGATTTGCGCCTTTACAGAATGCTCTGAAATGCACAAGCCCAGACATAAATTACTGCTTTTACACGTAACTCAGATTCTTTCCCTTACAGCCTCACCATTGCTATGTAGAAACAAAAACAAAAACAAAAAGACAAAAAACCCTCCCAAACTCCTTGGATCTTTGGCCAGCATGGAGCTAGCTAGGCCATGTCTTCTGCTCCTGCAAATTGCTGCTTACTTCATTTGCATGTTTTTCTTTTTTCATGATGTTAATACCTAAGAAGACAGTCCTGTTAACCAGGGGTGCTTTTATGCCCTATTTTAGCATTTATTAAACACTAAGTATACTTAGTTGAACGTTCACTATTTCTTTTTAGTTTTTGTGAGTACATAGTAGGTGTATATGTTTATGGGACACATATTTTGATACAGGCATGCAATGTGAAATAAGCACATCATGGAGCATAGGGTATCCATTCCCTCAAGCACGTATCCTTTGAGTTACAAGCAATCCATTTATACTCTTGGAAGAGTTAATTGTATACTTAAAATGTACAGTTAAGTTATTATTGGCTATAGTCCCACTGTTGTGCTATCAAGTAGTAGGTCATACTCATTCTTTCTATTTTTTTTGTACTTATCAGCCGTCTCTACCTTCTAGAGCCCACTACTACCCTTCCCAGACTCTGGTAACTATCCTTCTACTGCCTATGTCCATGAATTCAAATGTTTTGATTTCTAGATCCCACAGATAAGTGAGAACATGTGATGATTGTCTTTCTGTGCCTGGCTTATTTCCCTTAACATAATCATCTCCAGTTCATCCATGTTGTTGCAGATGACTGGATCACATTCTTTTTTTATGGCTGACTAGTACTCCATTGTGTATATGTACTGATTTTCTTTATCCATTCATCTGTAGATGGACATTTAGGTTGCTTCCAAATCATTACTACCATGAACAGTACTGCAACAAACATGAATTGCAACAAACATGGATTGTAGATATCCTTTCAATATACTGATTTCTTTCTTTTGCGTATATACTCAGCAGTGGGATTGCTGTATCATATAGTAGCTCAATGTTTAGTTTTCTGAGGGACCTCCAAAATGTTCTCCATAATGGTTGTACTAATTTGCATTGCCACCAGCAGTGCAGGAGGGTCCCCTTTTCTCCGTATCCTTGCCAGCATCTGTCACTCCCTGTCTTTTGGATATAAGCCATTTTAACTGGGGTGGAATGCTATCTCATTGTAGTTTTGATTTGCACTTCTCTGATGATCCTTCACTGCATTTTTGACTCAACTCTCCTGTAATCTCAAGAATGCAAAACTTTCTGTGGTTCTGCCCGATCGCTCTCCTTGTTTCTCTGAGTCTTGCCGTCTCTCTCGCCGAGATCTAACAGGCTGGTTTAATTTCTCCTGATTTACTAATTTACCTTATTTTATTTTAATAACTGACTTTGATTCCATGTCTTCATGCTGATTCATAGATATCTCCCCTGAATTCTCCTCTGATCAGTGTTGTCCATTTAGCATTTCTCTCTCTCTCTGAAGACTATAATCACTGCTTA
This sequence comes from Ateles fusciceps, assembly GCA_036589455.1. Taxonomy (NCBI): domain Eukaryota; kingdom Metazoa; phylum Chordata; class Mammalia; order Primates; family Atelidae; genus Ateles; species Ateles fusciceps. The sequence goes on from JAZHEH010002229.1 coordinate 7,736,449, forward strand.
ATAAAGGAGCATACTGGTAATTCTTCCTTGTAGATCTTTGTTTCATTTGCCTTATTTTATTTTGACCATAAAATAATAGCAATACTTACACAGCATGGGCTTGAGCTAAGCTCTGTTCTAAATGCCTTATGTGTATTGCTATTCATAACAATTTCCCCTCCCCTGGGCCCCATTATTATGTCCATAAATGTAGACACTGGAACACAGGGTTGTTAAATAATTTGCTAAAAACCTGCCAGGACTCAACACTGGGCACGTCGGCTTAAGTGCATGCTTATCACCAGTATAGGATACAACAGAATAATAATGATACCTCTTATTATGATATTTCCCCATTAAGCTTTGTAAATACCAAGGCTACCAATCAACTACTCTTTCGGAAGGATGACAGTCTGTCACATACCTAAGTTCTTTGCATTCAGGAATGCAGATGTCCTTCATGTTCTGTGTGATTCCCTGTTCTTTCTCAGTCATTCCCCAGTTTACTTCCCCCATCTTTTCACTTGTTATGTCACTTTATCTAATGACTCAGAGCAAAATGCAAATTTTCGTACTTTCAGTGAACCGTCAGTGAAATCTGGGGATGTTAATTTTAAGACTCTGACCAAAAAAGCTCTAAAGGGTTTCAACTCCCAGGTAGAGGAAAAAATCCCCAAACAATAACCTGTGGTTTGAATAATTTGTAATTCAGCGGCTCTCTGATTGTGACTGCTTTTGCTGATGTGCTGTGGATACCGCCAGACTATTTCACTTGCACCCTATGTCAGTGTCTCCTTTACATGAGGCAGTTTAATTCCTACTAATTAGCACTCAGCCTGGAGTCTTCCTGTATGCTTCCCTCTAGCTTAGATGAAAGGGTTTCCACACCACAATTTTCAGGTGAGGCCATGTGCTCCTTCTGGAATAATCTTTTGTTCGGTATTATTACTCCCACTTGAAATAGAGGTGGAAGAGAGACTTTCCTTCTCCCAGAGCGGAATCACACTCCTGTATCCCTCATGCGTGGAGAACTAGGTTCCGTCTAAACCCACATCCATCTTGGTGTTCTGGGATGATTTTGACTTTGTTTTCTTTTTACAAAACAATTGTAACCATAGGTGAGGAAACAGTACCCTGTGGGGCGGGGGATGCTGGCACTGTGGTTTCTGAGTCGGTGGTTTTCGGCAGTGATCATGGGCACCAGTGTCATGGCTTCCTTTGTCCCCACGTTGGCTTCCTGTGCCTGAGTGGCTACCACTGTGATTCCACTCGCTTCTTCTCCCAAATGTAAGCTTATGCCGACTTACTGTGGGGCAAAATCCCCAGGCTAGATGATTCTTGGTAAAGTCAAACTCCATAGAGCACTCCTGCCTTGTGGCTTGTTTCCAGTTCTCTGCAGATTCTCAACTGATTTTGTTCAACCTCACACAACCTGAGCTGTGACCTGTGAATAGACAATAGCAAAGTTAACTTTGATCTCTGATGAAGCTCCTACAGATTTGTAAGTCAAGTAACAAAAGTCTAAGTCTATTAGTGAAAAGCAAACAGGACCACTGTCTTTTGGGTACAAAAACATGATAAGGAATATTCTCTACCCATCATAGCACTTGGCCACCGCTCCCAACACTGTTAAGTTATTCCCAGACATTTAGTTACATCCTTGGAGATTTTCCTTTCTCATGAGAACATAAATAGTTCACAGTTACAATCATAAAAGTTTTAAGGCAAATGGCTAAATACTTGCAAGTATTAAACATGGCAGTGCCTGCAGCCTAATTTTGTGTTCTATGCACAAACAGCACAGAAATTTGCCTAATTCGCCAAGTAAAATTTTTCCTCAATCAAATTAAAACACAGATAAGGAAATCCTAGCACTAAGAAATATAAATTCTCTATGTTAAGTCTTCTGTCTTTTCTACCTTTAAAATAACAAATCAAAGGTTTTAAATGAAAATCTCCAAAAAAAAAAAAAAAAAAAGCAGGTCAGTTATTCTATTGACACTTAACAATAATGAATTTTGTTTTGAGTAAGTAAACAAATGGCAGATTTATTTTGTGTAAACAGAATGTGAGAACCAACCATCCATTTATATTCATTCACTTATTCATTTGGCAAACATGAGATGACCTTCCCTGGGTCAGAGTGAGCCGGGTGACAAGGAGACAAAATTAAACCAATATCTGCTCTCAAGGACTCATTCTGTAATGGGGGATTGAAATGGAGAATTTTGAAAATGTTAACACAAGCTAGACATGGTGGCAGGAGCCTGTAATCCCAGCTACTTGAGAGGCTGAGGCAGGAGAATCACTTGAACCTGGGAGGCAGAGGTTACAGTGAACCGAGATCGTGCCACTGCGCTCCAGCCTGGGTAACAGTGCACGACTCCGTCTCAAAAGAAAAAATGTTAATATAATGTGCTTGATACTAAAAAGGAGGAATAATTAATTCATCTCAGGGCATTAGTAAAAGCTCACCTAATTAGGTAACTTTGAACCTTTGCGAGATGATTGAGATTTTGCAGTCTTGGAAGGTGGGAGTATATTTAGATCTGAGAATAACACGGTGAAGGATTGAAGGTGAGCAAGTTTCTGTAAGTTTTCAGAGGGCCTTGCCTGCCTGGTTCACTGCTGATCCCATTCCTTGCAGCGGTGCCTGGTAGGTGCTTAATAAACATTTATGATTAATATGTAGGTATATATATTCATCGTTCTTTGTGGGAGGAAGTGGCAGGAATTGAGGCTGCAAAGGAAGGTTGCTCTGTCTGGTGTAGGGACTGGTATACTTTGCTAAGGAGAATGGACTTTGATCTTGGAAGGTCTGGGAAGCCATTGAAGATTTTAAGCAAGGGAGTCATACTGATTAAATGTGTGTTTCAAAATAACCGCCTGCAGTTTGGAGGATGGGTTAGGGAGGGAAGAGAAACTGCGGGAGAGGATATAGTAAGAGGCTATTCAGTGAAAGGACAGGATGAGTTTAGGAGATAAATTTGGACACAAGATTATTGAATTTTAACAGTTAGATTTAGGAAAATGAGAAAGTGAAAGAGGATTCAAAAATGACTTCAGGTTTTTAGCTTAAATATATGGATGGTGAGAGAAGCAGTTTTACATATATATGTACAGAGAAAGGTGTTACGTTCAGCTTTTGGAAAAGTTAGTTGGGGGTACTTAGAGACATTCTGATTGAAATGTCCAGAAGACAATTAGGAAATGATGTTTGAAATCAACCTGGAGTAGTCGACCTAAGTTCTTGTTACCCGTCACTACTAATCAAATCATGCATATAAAATGGCCAGTGCCCTGAGACCAACCCTAGTTTATTGCTGTATAATACTTAGTCCTGATATAAACACTCAGTACTGTAATTTGTGTGTTCTCTGTGTGGCAACTGTTAGGTTTTGTTTATGCGTATTCCAAATTTATGGAATGAAAATAAATTTATGTAGCTTGGATGAAGTATAAGACTTAAAAAGATTAAAAGTTAACTATAGCTGTCTACTGGAGAGAGGAAAGGCAGGTAATGTTACTGGCCATTTGTTGTCAGGATTTACGCTGAGTTGGATGAATTGAATAAGTATTCAGATTTAGTGGTAGAAATAAAATGTAAATAAACATTACTTCCTAATGTTTTATGATTCTTCTAAAATATGTTTCTTACTGTAAAAGTTAGGCATGCTCATTTCACAGAATTTATGAAATATTGGGAGAGAAGTATACAAATCCAGAAATAACCAAGATTAACCTTTTTAGGTAATAACTTCTGGTCTTTTTTGAAATATGTATTTTATACAAATGAATATATTTTACATTGTTGCAATTATAAGGTATATGTTATTTTGCATCTGCTCTTAAAAAGTTACAGGTTCACTCAAATCATTTCTATACATTTATTAAAACTTATAAAATTCAATTGCTTTGCCTTACTAGTTGTTGTAATTGTTTGGGATTTTCAAAGGTAATTTGTAGCATATTTTTAATTCTTTCATTTCATAATACTGTTATGGTCTGCCAAGCTTTTAAATTTGAGAGTCTAACAATAAGCTTCATGACTGTAGCTATTTCTTGGTCTTATTGAATGTATTTAGTATTTGGTGGTCAAATGATTATAAACATTGCTATTGTAATCTTCATTAAGCACTTTTTCTCTGCATCGTTTTTCACCCAAGTGTTCAAAGCACATATCAGCATAATTTAAATACACACTGTACAATTTAAATATTGTATAGCTATTCCTTTTTTTATTTAAAAAAATGGGCTCTTCGGGGTTTCCCATTTGTTTTCCTTTAAGAATTTTTTATTATACAAAAGCACATTTACTGTTTATTTCAATAAAATTGAAAATCAAATTTAGTTCAGGCTGGGTGCTGTGGCTTGCTACTCTAATGTCAACACTTTGGGAGGCCAGTGGGAGGATCGCTTGAGCCTAGGAGTTCAAGACCAGTGTGGGCAACATAGTGAGACCACCTTCTGTCTCTACAAAAAAAAGAAAAAAAAAAAAGCTCAGCATGGTGGCACGCACCTATAGTCCTGCTACTCAGGAGGCTAAGGTGGGATGATTGAGGCTGTAGTGAGCTATGATCATGCCACTGCACTTCAGCAACTTAGTAAGATTCTGTCTCAAACAAAACAAATTATTCCAATAAACCAGGGTTCTTCTCAAGGTACTGGCCATCTAACATGCATGTATATTTCAGTTTATTCCAATTAAATTGAAAATAAAACGTGTTTTCTCTGACATTTTGTTGTCAGAATTAGTAGAATTAGTAACAGTCATTTTTTTTCAACTATTTATTTGTTGGATCTGACCTGGTAGAATTGAAAAACAAAGAAACTTTTAATGTTAAACTCAAAATTCTGAAAGATTTCTATTAGACTAGGGTAAATCGAAAAATCAGGGATTTGTTTTCATATAGCCATGCTTGCACTTTGTGACATATGCTATTTCCTTCTAAAATCCAGTCATACCTTTTCTGATATATTCAGTTTATTCACTCTATGGGTCTTCATGAGTGTTGATTTAGCAACAGAATTTACTTTTCTTGGTCCTAACTTCTTGCTCTTTTTCTTAATGGTTATACTCTATTCCATGATTGGCAGTCTTTTTTCTGAAAAAGGCTAGTGTCTTAGTCAATTGGGACTGCTGTAACAAAATACAATAAACTGGGTGATTTATAAACAACAGAAATTTACTTCTGACAGTTCTAGATTCTGGGAATTTCAAGGTCAAGACTCCTGCAGATATGGTGTCCTGAGGACCTCCTTTCTCATAGAAAGTTCATCCTCACATTGTGGAAGGGACAGCAAGCTCCGCTGGGGCCTCCTTTATAAGGGCACTAATTCCATTCTTAAGGGGCTCTGCCTTCATGACCTAATCACTCCCCGAAAGGCAACATCTCCTAATACTATCACCTTGGGGGTTAGAATTTCAACATATCAATTTTGGGGAGACAAAAACATTCAGACCATAGCAGCCAGTTAGTTAACATTATGGGCTGCTTGGACCGTGAGACCTGTTAGAACCACTCAACCCTGCCTTTGTAGTGAGAAAGCAGCCATAGGCACTATGTAGATGAAGGTGCGTGGAATACACGATAAAATTTTATTTATAAAAATAGGCAGTGTGCATCTGACAATGGTCTAATATCCAGAATCTATAAGAAACTGAAATAACCCAATGAGCAAAACCCAAATAACCCCATTCAAAAATTGTCAAAAGACTTAATCCTGTTTCAGCTTTCTGCATATGGCTGGCCAGTTTTCCCAACACCATTTATTAAATAGGGAATCCTTTCCCCATTGCTCGTTTTTGTCAGGTTCGTGAAGAATCAGATGGTTGTAGTTGTATGGCATTCTTTCTGAGGCCTCTGTTCTGTTCCATTGGTCTATATCTCTGTTTTGGTACCAGTACCCTGCTGTTTTGATTACAGTCTTGTAATATAGCTTGAAGTCAGGTAGCGTGATGCCTCCAGCTTTGTTCTTTTTTGCTTAGGATTGTCTTGACTATGAGGGATCTTTTTTTCTTTTTTCCAGTTCTGTGAAGAAAGTCATTGGTAGCTTGATGGGAATAGCATTGAACCTATAAATTACTTTGGGCAATATGGCCATTTTCACGATATCCATGAGCATGGAATGTTTTTCCATCTGTTTGTGTCCTTTCTTATTTCCTCGAGCAGTGGTTTGTAGTTCTCCTCGAAGAGGTCCTTCACATCCCTTGTTAGTTGTATTTCTAGGTGTTTTATTCTCTTTGTAGCAATTGTGAATGGGAGTTCACTCATGATTTGGCTCTCTGTTTGTCTGTTAATTGGCATATAGGAAAGCTTGCAATTTTTGCACATTAATTTTGTATCCTGAGACTTTGCTGAAGCTGCTTATCAGCTTAAGGAGATTTTGGACTGAGACAATGGGGTTTTCTAAACATACAAGGTCTGAAGTTGAGGTAGCAAGTAATAGCCTACCAACCAAAAAAGTCCAGGGCTAGACAGGTTCGTAGCTGAATTCTACCAGAAGTACAAAGAGGAGCTGATACCATTTATTCTGAAATTATTCCAAACAATACAAAAGAGGGACTCCTCCTCATTCATTTTGTGAGACCAACATCGTCCTGATATGAAAACCTGGCAGAGACGCAACTAAAAAGAAAATTTCAAGCCAATATCCATGATGAACACTGATGTAAAATCTTCAATAAAATACTGGTGAACCGAATGCAACAGCACACAGAAAAGCTTATCCATCACCATCAAGTCGGCTTCATCCTGGGGGATGCAAGGCTGGTTCAACATCCACAAATCTATAAATGTAATCCATCACATAAACAGAACCAGAGACAGAAACCACATGATTATCTCAATAGATGCAGAAAGGTCTTCGACAAAATTCAACAGCCCTTTATGCTAAAAACTCTCAATAAAGTAGTTATCGATGGATCGTATCTGAAAATAATAAGGACTATTTATGACAAACCCACAGCCAATATCATACTGAATGGGCAAAAACTGGAAGCACTCCCTTTGAAAACTGGCACATGCATCCTAACCCATGGGGATCATATTCTCCTTGAGGTTTATAGTTGGCACAAGACAAGGGTTCCCTCTCTCACCACTTCTATTCAAGATAATATTGGAAGTTCTGGCTAGGGTCATCAGGCAAGAGAAAGAAATAAAGGGTATTTGAATAGGAAGAGAGGACCTCAAATTATCCCTTTTTGCAGATGACATGATTGTGTCTTCTGTATTCTATAATACCTTTGTAAATGTGAAACTTTATATTTCTTTTCTAAGAATATGAACTCCATTTGAGAGGTATGACCCTTTCCACAGGGTTCCTCTGGGGCCCTTCCCAATACTATGTAAACTCTTACAGGTGATGTTTTCTGTATGTCGGGTCCAATTGCTGTAAATGGGATCTATTCTCATTGTTGACATGGCAAGCTTGTTCTGAAAAAATAAACAAAGGGATACACATTTAGCTTTTCAAGTTTATGCTAAAATTTCTGATAATGAAATTCATTTTCTTTTTAAACTTTAAGAAAAGGTATATGCTATTTTATCTTTTGTGGTGGATAGTACCTAAAAAATCATGATTTTTAATCCAGTTTTATACACTATGTTATTTCTATTCATTTTTGTCTTATTTTACATATTTCTCTTATTTAACAAACTAAGAAATCTTTTCCACTGTAAAACTCAAGGAGAATATGATCTCCAAGGATCAGGATGCATTGTTGCAGGATTATACTCTCAGTGCTGAGAAGCTTCATAAACTGGCCCTAACCCGCCTCTCCCCCTCTCCAACTCACTCTGTACGTTAGGCATATCAGGTATGCCCCACATTCAAGACTTCACTCATGCATGTACCGTCCTTCCTTTCCTGGAAAGCCTGCAAATGATCATGAACATATTCTTTAAGGCCCCACCTCCATGTCGCTTTGTTTACTACCTCCTCCTGGTAGCAAACCTGCTTCCTCTGTTCAACACCACATCTCAATTGTTTGCCTTTTCCTCCCTCCACCAGGATGTCATCATCTTTGGATATTAGTCCCTTCTCCCAAACACCACCTGTCACCTATCACAGTGCCTTGTGACAGTCACATTGAGCACAGATAATTACATGTTGTACTGAATGCACATATATAGAAAAAGGAAGACACTGGTTATTATACACCAATTAATCATGTTTTTATTCCCCCTCTTTATTTGTTTTATCTTTAGGCATTCTGGAAGTTTTACACTGTGTATTAGTAGAAAGTCCAGAAGCTCTAAATATTATTAAAGAAGGACATATTAAATCTATTATCTCACTTTTAGACAAGCATGGAAGAAATCACAAGGTAAATGAACTATTTTATTTCCCTGAATGAATTCTCAAATCCTTTCAGATACATTTTTTAAATAAGATAACGTTTTAAAAGTGTGTCAAATTTTTCGTGAGTATTTTTCATCTCATTATTATTATTATCTTGAGATGGAGTCACACTGTCACCCAGGCTGGAGTGCAGTGACGCGATCTCAGTTCACTGCAACCTATACCTCCAGGGTTCAAGCAATTCTCCCATCTCAGCCTCTCGAGTAGCTGGGACTACAGGCGCACACCACCATGCCTGGCTAATTTTTGTATTTTTAGTAGAGATGGGTTTTACTGTCTTGGTCAGGCTGGTCTTGAACTCCTGACCTCAGGTGATCCACCTGCTTGGCCTCCCAAAGTGCTGGGATTACAGGCATGAGCCACCACATCCAGCCTTCATCTCTTAATTATGATGAAGTAATAATGTTCAGTGTTTATTCATAGCATCAGTGGGAACATGAAGAAAAGTTGGAAAATTAGCGGGAAACATACTGTAATATTTATATAACTGAGTAAAATGTAACTGAAAGAATGTGTTTGCTTTGTAAAAACTGCTGCTTATGCTTGATTCTGAAGGGGTAATTAGAATCAGCTGAAAGTGACTAGGTGCAGTGACTCATGCCTGTCATCCCAATACTTGGGGAAGCCAAGATGGGAGCATCACTTGAGGCCAGGAGTTTGAGACCAGCCTGGGTAACATAGCAATACCCTGTCTTTACAAAAAAAAAAAAAAAAAATTAGCCAAATGTGGTGGCATGTACCTATATGCACCTACAGAGGCTGAGGTAGGAGGATGGAGGATCCCTTGTGCCCAGGAGTTAGAGTCAAGGAGATCATAGCAGGGAGTTATGATCACATCACTGCACTTCCGGTTGGGTGACAGAGTGAGATGCTGTCAGGAAGGAAGGAGGGGGGAAGGGGAAGGGGAAGGGGGAAGGGAAGGTTAGGATGAAAGGATGGATCAGCTCAAAGTAATTTCTCTTTTCAGGTTCTGGACGTCTTGTGCTCACTCTGTGTTTGCCATGGGGTTGCAGTCCGTTCTAACCAGCATCTCATCTGTGATAATCTCTTACCAGGAAGAGATTTGTTATTGCAGACACGTCTTGTGAACCATGTCAGCAGGTAAATTTAGACAGTGTTACCTTACAGGTAACATAACAAAAGAATTCATATTCTTACTCTGTGGCTGATACTGTATTGTCTATTTTTAAAATTAGACCATGTAGTATTATCTTCTGTATTTTTCCAGTAAATAATGTCTTTTTCTCTAACAATCAGATGGGATAATAATAAGTGAACCTAGCAAAATATGGATTTGCCACAAACACATGTATAAGAGCTTTTATTCACATTCCTTTGTAGATAATCATTGACAGCTTCAGGAGCAGCCTGATAATTATATGGGGATATGGTTGTATATAATTATGCTGGTACCTAATGTTCATTGAGTACCATGTGCCAGCTATGGTGCTAAGGGCTTTACATGTATTCTATACTATTTATGTCTGTTTTCCTAGGTACCACCATGATTCACATTTTATAGATGAAAAAACTGAAACTAGAAGTAGAACTTAGATCTAAATGCAGAGACTGAGCTTACAACCACCATGCCACACTGCCTTTCTTATCCCCTGTATTAGTCCAGGTTCTCTAGAGGCACAGGATAAACAGGATAGATGTATATATGAAGAGGAGTTTATTAAGGAGTATTGACCCACAGGATCACCAGGCAAAGTCCCACAATAGGCTGTCTGCAAGCTGAGGAGCAAGGAAGCCAGTCCGAGTTCCAAAACCTCAAAAGTAAGGAAGCCAGCAGTGCTGCCTTCAGTCTGTGGCTGGAGGCCGGAGAGCCCTGGCAAAGCACTGGTGAGCCCAAGTGTCCAAAAGCTGAAGAACTTGGAGTTAGATGTTCAAGGGAAGGAAGTGTCCAGCTCAGGAGAAAGATAAAGGCCAGAAGACTCAGCCAGTCTGGTCTTTCCACATTCTTCTGCCTGCTTTTATCCTAGCTGTGCTGGCGGCTGATTAAACGTTGCTCACCCAGATTGAGGGTGGGTCTGCCTCTCCCAGTCCACTGACTCAAATGTTAATCTCCTTTGTCAACACCCTCACAGACACATCCAGGAACAATACTTTGCATCCTTCAACCCAATCAAGTTGACACAGTATTAACCATTACATCCTCCATTGGAACGCATAAATAAATGATAAGAAGTAACTGCTTACAATCGACAAAATACTGTGTGTGATAGTGGTAACACTGACACACTGTATCTAGCAGCAAGCCAGACATTACTGATTACTTCAATCTATTTTAAACAGAAATGCAGGGTTTGTTGTGTATTTCTATGATGTGGGGTTTTTTTTTTGTTTGTTTGTTTGTTTTTGAGATACAACTCCTGCTTGGTTACCCAGGCTGGAGTGCAGTGGCACGATCTCGGCTCACCACAACTCTGCCTCCTGGGTTCAAGCCATTATTCTGCCTGAGCCTCCCCAGTAGCTGGGATTACAGGTGTATACCACCATGCCCAGCTACTTTTAGTAGAGTCGGGGTTTCACCATGTTGACCAGGCCGATCTTGAACTCCTGACCTCGTGATCTGCCTGCCTTGGCCTTCCAAAGTGCTGGAATTACAGGCATGAGCCACCGTGCCCAGCCAGTGTGTGTTTTAAATATATATACACTTATTGCATATTCACCCTATGGCAAAGACTTTACAGACATTTATTCTACTATTCAATCCTCACAACATGCTTCAGTTTATAGATGTTTACCAGCCCATTTCCCAGGAGGATAAACGGAGGATGAGCAGGGTTGCACAACTAGTGCCAGAACACACAGCTAGCAAACGATGCTCAAATTTTCTCTCTGATTCTTCCAACTATACTTCCAACCACCGTGTGCTGGAAAAATGGAAATTGTAGGGAAATGGATGCAGCTGGTTGTTTTCCTCTGCTCCTTCTCAGGAGCGCCTTTCAAACTCAGTCAACTCCACATTAAATCATGTTACCTCCGTTGAGCTGTGTAGCAGAGTCCAAACACCTGTGTTGTTTTGTTTGCTGTTTTTTGTTTGTTTGTTTTGTTTTTTGGTTTTTCAGGTTTTTTTTACAGCATTAACATTTCCTTCATAGTTCTTTATACAACAGACCTGCCGTTCATGAGCAATACGTTCTTAGACCTTCATCCATCTCTACCTTTTATTACCATAGGGTATATCTCCTCTCCTAAAATGGAATTAAATAGAACTTACCAAAAATTCTTCTGTTCACAGTGAGGCATAATGAACAACAAAGCTGACTTCTCACCTTGGTTCCTTGACAAACAGTATCACCTACCGCAGCCCCATACCCCATGTGGCACAAAGCTTAGCTTAGGAAAATTTCTGCATGTCCTGTATCCCTAATAACTCCATTAATTCTAAAAGTCTGCTGTGAGTGTCTCTGTTTGTGACTTAAATACAATTAATGATGCACAACTAGCTGAAGAGGAATGAAGACAAAATAACATTAGTCCCTTGAATGACACCGCCAAGAAATTTCAGAAGTAAAACTGCCCATGGAATGTTCACAGTGAAGCTGGCTTTCACTGTGTACTCCCTCAGTTGTAGTTTCAATAATTTTTAGTAATAAAGGAAATATATGTTTAATATGTTGGCGTCTTAGAGAAGCGTGACTAATATTTGAAATAGTGAGATGTGGCTGGGTACAGTGGCTCATGCCTGTTATTCCAGCACTTGGGAAGTCGAGGCATGAGGATCACTTGAGCTCAGGAGTTTGACACCAACCTGGGCAATATAGCAAGACCTTATCTCTACTAAAAATAAAAATAAACAAAATTAACTGGGCGTGGTGGCACTCACCTTTAGTGCCAGTTACTCAGGAGGCTGAGGTGGGAGGATTACCTGAGCCTGGGAGATGGTGGCTGCAGTAGTTAACTATGATTGCACCACTGCCCTTCAGCCTAGGTGACAGAGAAAGACCCTGTCTCAAAATAAAGTAAAATAAAATAAAATAACATAAGGGCTGGGTGCAGTGGCTCATGCCTGTAATCCCAGCACTTTGGGAGGCTGAGGTGGGGTGGGATCATGAGGTCAAGAGATCGAGACAATCCTGGCTAATATGGTGAAACACCATCTCTACTAAAAATACAAAAATTAGCTGGGCTTGGCGCGCACCTGTAATCCCAGCTACCCAGCAGGCTGAGGCAGGAGAATCACTTGAACCCAGGAGGCGGAGGTTGCGGTGAGCCAAGATCATGCCATTGCACTCCAGCCTGGTGACAGAGTGAGAGACTCCATCTCAAAAAATAACAATAATAAATAAAATAAAATAAAACAGTAAAATTGTGAGATGTAAATGAAAACAATGAAAGGTTTGTTTGAACTTTCCTTACATGCATGCTGTTTCTGTCTCTTTAAAGCATGAGACCCAATATTTTTCTGGGTGTCAGTGAAGGTTCTGCTCAGTATAAGAAATGGTACTATGAATTGATGGTGGACCACACAGAGCCCTTTGTGACAGCTGAAGCAACTCACCTGCGAGTGGGCTGGGCTTCCACGGAAGGGTATTCTCCCTACCCCCGGAGGGGGGCGAAGAATGGGGTGGAAATGGTGTTGGAGATGACCTCTTCTCCTATGGATTCGATGGCCTTCATCTCTGGTCAGGTACGTGCTATCCATTTTCTCATGGTGTTCTAGAAGGAGATCTTTGCTCTTGCTGGGCATTTCTGAAGGCTGTTGGTGCTGCTTCCATTGGGTACTTCTACTGGGTATTAGTCAGAGATTTAACACCGAGATGATGAGTAAGAGCATTGAGGAAAAGCAGTATTTCACTAGGGGAAAAGAAAACACTTACAATTATAGTACATTTCCAAGGGACTGCCTAGCTCATGACAATGCTGTGTATTTAAAGAGTAGATTTTAAATAAGAATGTATTGCTTATGAACAATACTGTGTATTTAAAGTGTGCATTTGAAAGCATGAATGAACTGCAAGAAGCTTGTAAATTTTCTGCTTTAATTGGTATGTTCAAAGCTTTAGCTGCCAAAGTAAAAGAACAAAAAACAAACCTTGAAAAATTATGGGAAAAAATAGAGTAAGTTCAGCCTTCTGTTAGATAATATAATGGTGGGAAATCAATCATTTGTAAAGTGTAGCATGAGGACTCAGTCCATAATCAAATGACACTTTGTTTCAGAAGTGTCAAATGGTTTTAAAATAAAGGAATAGGTCATTTCACCAGCTACCAACTCTTAACTTTGCTGGTTGAGTATATATTAAAAATGAATACTCTGTATTAAAAAATAATACTTTTCTCGGATTCATGAAGAAGTAGAGTTTGGTTAGTTCCACTTAAAAGCTTAGCTCTTGATTATGCAGATTTTTTTAGATGTTAAAATTCGTCTGGATTCTGCAGACGGTTGCTTATATTGATAAAACTGCATTTGGCATCTAGTCCGAGTATGAGCTTGGCATAGTCTATAAATTGTTTAACATATAGAAGATACAGAAAGTTACCTTAAGTTATAAAGCCGAGTTTTACCTCTTGTTCAGTACAAATGATAGACATTTACGAATGCTTTATGGTCTTAATAGCTTGTGAAAAGTAAGAATTAAATTGAACTAAACCTAAGAGTTTATGGTAATGAGTTTATATCTAAAAGCACTCAATGTAGTTGTGTTTAACGATGATACTCACTGAATTGTTTCTTCACTGAGTGCCATTAGCTCAGTTGTCTAGAAGAGATAAAGCTGTATTTTGTTTTTTTGTGAATTTTTAATTTAATTTTTGTATTTTATTTATTTTTTTTTGAGACAGAGTCTTGCTCTGTTGCCCAGGCTGGAGTGCAGTGGCACAATCTTGGCTCATTGCAGCCTCTGCCTCCTGGGTTCAAGTGATTCTTGTGCCTCAACCTCCTGAGTAGCTGGGGCTACAGGCTTGCACCACCATGCCTGGCTAATTTTTTACTAGAGTATTTTTTAGTAGAGTTGGGCATTTCACCATGTTGGCCAGGCTGATGGTGAACTCCTGACCTCAAGTGATCTGCTCGCCTTGGCTTCCCAAAGTGCTGGAATTACAGGTGTGAGCCACTGTGCCCAACCTGAATTTTTCATTTTTGTGAGTACATAATAGGTATCTGTATTTATGGGGTTGAGACTGTATTTTGCATATTTCATCTAGCCTCTGAGGAATGTGGTTGGAGTCCTCACAGCACTGTAGACTGCTTTGTACAAAGGTGACCTGTGCCAGTCAGACCACAGTCACAGTGCCTTTTTCCCGTAGTAAAATTTTCCTGCTGACCAGCCAGAGAGAAAGAGCCCTAACTTCAGAAGACCTATTAAACACAAAATAGGGCTAATGTCCATTTTAGAAAACGTTTTAACTATAATCCTTTAGGTATTATTACCCTTGCCCTCTAGCTCCTAGTATTGCTCTGCAGGAAATAAATACTCAAATGAATAAATGAAATATGTTAACTTGTTTTCCCATTACACAGAGATTAGATTTAAAAAAAAATTGATCAACAATGTCAAGTTGCTTTCACTTACTCTATCCATATAATAACTTATTTTACTATTTTCGTTTTGTATTCAATTTGAAATTTTCTTTCAATACATTAAAAGTACCTGGTTCTTATGCAATTGAATTGTATGCATTATGCCGTTTATTACAAAGTATCTGTTAAATAGAACAATAAGAACAATAAAAAAAATTTAGTTAATCTGTGGACATGTACCAGAAAGGTTGGTAGGCAGTGGAATTTCAGGAGAAAAGCATCCTGAAATTTTATTTATTTTTTTAAATGGCAAGGAAATACGTACCATATCATGCCTGTAGCTGAAAAGTTTTTTCTCTTAGGCCACTGGGGGTCTATTAAATGCTTTGCTAATTTTAGATTCATAGTCAACAAAGTCAAATCTAAACTAGTTGGAATCTGAGTTACAAAACTCGAATTCATAGTAACAGATAACCTTCTTGGGGGTCCTTTCCCTATTCCTTTTCTTAATGGTTGATGTACAATTCAAAGTATCAAATATCAGTCATTTCTAGGATAGAGCACATTCTCTGCCACTTAACATTTCGTAATCGGAGAGTGGCAGTATTTCTTGCAACGAGGATTGGGCTCAAAAGCAAAAGTTTTCAGCTATGTCTTCATTTCTTCTCTTCAGTTTAAATGTTGCAGTGTTGCTACATTTACGCTCTGTCGGTACAGACTGGATTTTGGGAATCCAGGTCCCAGGTGTTTAAAAGGACCAAAAGATTGAAAAATCTTGGTGCTTTTAGAGAATTTAAATATAGAAGTAGTGTAGAGGAATGTACAGGAAAGATGGGTACAGATTTCTAATACAGGATCTATAAAGCTGTCATATCCCTCAAACGGAGCAATATATTTGATTATAGTAAATATCTTTTTAATAACAGTTCTATTCGCCACAGATCTTGGTACAAACAAGAAACTAGACCTGTTTCTGCATTGCTTTTATGTGATTCTTTTAAAAAACTGCCTTTATTATATCCAGGGAATTCTGAAAGAGATACTGATGGTGAATGTATTGCCTGTGGATTTGAATATTGGTAAAAAAGAAGTGTCCACATTAAAAAAAAATATGTATTCTCTACTACTGGGATTTCGCATTTTAAAAAATAGGTTTTCTCTACTACTGGCATGTAAATATGTTCTTGGTAAAGATATTGGCATGCTAGAAATAAAAAGTTATTAAAAATACGAAGCGTGTATCACAAAGCCTGTTTTTGTCTTTGCTCACACTGAAGGGTTTGTTTAGGTTTGTGAGCATGCGTATTTGGGAGGACCTTCCCTTCTCTTCTTCCAGTGTGTAGTGAGAAGCAGATGCTCTTGGGACTGATTAGCAAAGGAATTCTTAGAATCAGGAATGGGCTTGGACCATAGGTTGGTCTTGCCAGGGCAAGAAATAACATTTATCAAATATCGTTTTCATGCCCCCAGTTATATCCTGCTTTACTTAAGAAGCCAACCAAGATCTTGTGTGAAATAAATGTCATTGTAAAACGAAAACCAATTGGCCTATAGCTATTTCACAATAAACAACAGACTACAGGAATGAATGATCACGTTTTCTGCTTTCCTTATCTTTATGTATTTTTATTTTAAATTGATAGAACAAAGGGAGTTTAGCTTTTGAAAAGGGGACTGACATGAAGTACCTGCTGTGCCTGTAACTCGGTTACTTGTAAAACATTATTCATCAGAATAATTCAACAAGGTGACGGTTATTTGGTGTTCTGTTTATAAGACATCAAAATTAAGAGAGGTTAAGTAATTTGGTTATGGTCTTACAAGTAGTAGATGGTAAGGTATCTATCTGAAGTCCCTGGAGATGTTCCTTTGATGTCATTACATAATCTGCTCTTAGATAATTTCTGCATCAATTGCCATTCATCTACGTGCAGAAATTTCTGTGTATCAGAAAGTCCATTTTGCAACATAAATAGCAGCCTGACTCCTGAAATAATTTTTTTTTTTTGACAAAGGGTATAACATGTAACATCCGTTTACATTCAAGATTTATTCCTTCTGGTGTTGTGCATGGGTTTGTCACTACCTCTTCAAATCTTTTGACTTTGACTCTGAAGACGATTCTCTGAGATAAAAAATACATGACCTTCCTTAATGTTTTTTCCCCCCAATAGGTTGTATTGCTCGTACTGTAAGCTCACCAAACCAACATCTGTTAAGAACTGATGATGTCATCAGTTGCTGTTTAGATCTAAGTGCCCCAAGCATCTCATTCCGAATTAATGGACAACCTGTTCAAGGAATGTTTGAGAATTTCAACATCGATGGCCTCTTCTTTCCAGTTGTTAGTTTCTCTGCAGGAATAAAGTTAGTATGTCTATGTTTTTTGGTCTCTTTCCTTTCTCATTTCTCATACCTCCTCAGAAGACTCTGCATTGCCATTGCCCTGCTTCTCTAATCATTATTTCTCTCTCCTGGGCATCTGTCCTCAGTGCCTTTTTCCTGTGCCTTGAAGGAAGAGGTAAGGCTCACCCAAGAGGGACAACTTGCAAGGCTGAATGCTTTGCATATGAATCCCAGTGTGTTTACATGTGGGCAGTCTCCCTCAAACCAGTGTCCTGAACTATTTCAAGATTTTTATTTTAGTTCATTTAATTAGATGAAATGAGCAAGGCTGTTCAAAAAATACTGCTTATTTTCTTATATGTTCATTAAGTTTCCCTTTTAAGCCATGGTTCCTCACCCAATTGCACACCCCCTTATTTCAACAGAAATTAAAGATTGTTTTTGTTGATGAGGCCCAGATGGCTTTCTTCAGTGTTCCTCTCCACCTTTATTCTCTTTATTCCTTTATTCTCTGCCCATGGTCAACTGTGCCAAGATAGTTTCCTCACACTCTTTCCTTTTATGCTATTACCAGAAGGAACTAAATTAAAATGATAATCCATTGTAGTTCTGCAAATGGAACAGAGTAATCATGAACTATTAACTATCCCTATACCAGTTTTTTTTTTATGTATTTATATAAATTATGTTCCTACAACCTTCTGGAATGTTTTAACATTTTCATTTTTCTTCACTTTTCTTTGCTTTTATTTATTTATTTTTGAACTAGACCTGATACACAAATTAGAAAAAGAATTATGGCCAGGTGGGGTAGCTTCCACCTGTAATCCCAGCGCTTTGGGAGGCTGAGGTACAAGGATTGCTGGAGGCCAGGAGTTTGTGACCAGCCTGGTAAACACAGTGAGACCCTATCTGTGTAAAAGTTTTTTTTTTTTTTTTAATTGGCACCTAGTGTTATATGCCTGTAGTCTTAGCCACTTGGGAGGCTGAGTTGGGAGGATCACTTGAACCCAGGAGATAGAGGCTGCAGTAACCTGTGACTGTGACACTGCACCCCTGCCTGAACAACAGAGACCCTGACCCCCAAAAAAAAGAATTACAAGGAAAATGAAAAATTTAAATTTATTTTTGTAAACCCAAGAGCCCCAGGAAATAGATATCACTTAACTGTTTCAAAAAGTGTTGTTCAAAGGAACTCAGATTAAAATAGGTTTGCTTAGATGAGCAGACTGTATAGAAGATTTTAGCAAGTTCTTTTTTGTTGTTGTTGAAATTGATAAACAATAAGCAATAAGGTTACCTGCTTTCTTCCAGTTGAAGTGACATCTGAATCTACTTTAAAGTGGCAGTCCCCAATCTTTTTGGCCCTAGGCATTGGTTTCATGGAAGACTATTTTTCCACGGGCCGGGACGGGGTTGAAGGTGGGGAAGGTTTCAGGATGAAACTGTTCCAGCTCAGACAGATCATCAGCATTAGTTAGATTCTCATAAGGAGTGAGCAGCCTAGATCCTTCACAGGCACAGTTCACAATAGGGTTTGCACTCCTATGAGAGTCTAAGGCCACCGCTGATCTGACAAGAGGCAGAGCTCAGGCGGTAATGCTAGCTTGCCCACACAGCTCACCTCCTTCTGTGCAGCCTGGTTCCTAACAGGCCACAGACTGGAACCCATCACGGCCTGGGGGCTGGGGACCCCTGCTTAAGAGAATCTCATTAGGAAATTGGACATTGCAAAGTGACTGTTTTTACTCTCATTTCTTGTGAAGTCCTGTAATTTTAAGCATATAGACATTTAGATCAGGTCTTTATCTGTTGATGACTTGGGCACTTTGGGATATTAAGTGACCAGTTATTATGGACATGCACTTCATTCCCATAAGAATGTGGTGCATGTGCCTTTCATTATTTCTCTAGTGGGCGATGTCATCACCGACCCATTAATTAACTGAAGCTGGTTTTCTCTTCTGATGACTATGATGTCCTCATGTTTTACCTTTTGTAATTAGAGGTCCTTGAATTCTAAAGTGATCACATTATGCTGGTACTTAAGAGCAAATGTGACTTCTGATAAAATTACTTTTGTATTAATAATTTTACCTAATATTTTGTTAATTAGAAAACTTCAATGTATACCAGAGATAAAATTGACTGTAACATGCATCCTTTTTAGGGTACGCTTTCTGCTTGGGGGGCGACATGGAGAATTCAAATTTCTTCCTCCACCTGGGTATGCTCCTTGTTACGAAGCTGTTCTGCCAAAGAAAAGTTGAAAGTGGAACACAGCCGAGAGTACAAGCAGGAGCGAACTTACACACGCGACCTGCTGGGCCCCACGGTTTCCCTGACGCAAGCTGCCTTCACGCCGATCCCTGTGGATACCAGCCAGGTACCGAGATCAATTGTTCGTACCGCAGTGATTCTGACAGGGCTTTCACACTTGGACCACAACCCATAGGAACGCATTTCACAGTAATTCAGTTGTACAATTGACATGTAGGACTGAAACAAGTCTCATAAAATAATACTTACCTTTACCATTTCCACTCATTTTCTGTTCTATTCTATGGCTTTTTTGTTGTTTTGTTTTTTTTGAGACGGAGTCTCACTCTGTTGCGCAGATTGGAATGCAGTGGTGCAGTCTTGGCTCACTGCAACCTCTGCCTCCTGGGTTCAAGCGACTCTCCTGTCTCAGGTAGCTGGGATTACAGGAGTTGGCCACCACGCCCAGCTAATTTTTGTATTTTTAGTAGAGATGGGGATTCATCACGTTGGCCAGGTTGGTCTCGAACTCCTGACCTCAGGTGAACCACCCGCTTCGGCCTTTCAAAGTACTGGAGTTACAGGCATTAGCCACCACACCCAGCCTCTGTTCTATGTTTTAAGAAGTTTTCCCAACCTGATAAACTGATTCCCTAATGCACTAACATATTACAACCTGAAATGTTAAAAACACTGTTCAGGGTTGTCTTTAAAATTTTATTAAAATAATTAATATTACTTAGTTTATAAAGTGCATATTATACTTTTAAAAATAGGCAATAATAGCAACAGGTTGAACTTAGTGACAAAAATCATACAAGAAATTTTAGGGTATAATAATGCTAAGATGATTTAATATCTGGGGTAATGTACTGCACTTGAAGTAACATCGTATAGATGTGGCACACACTGATTTTAGAGTGTTCTTGTTAAGTCCCTAACCTTTTTGGCACTAGGCACTGGGATCCTGGAAGGCAATTTTTCAATGAGACGGTGGGCCGGGATGGAAGGTGGGGATAGTTTCGAGATGAAACTGTTCTACCTCAGATCATCAGGCATTAGATTCTCAAAAGGAGTGCACAACCAAGATCCCTCGCAGGCACAGTTCACAATAGAGTTTGCACTCCTATGAGAATCTAAGGAGAATATAGAGAAAGATGAGGACACCGTATAGGAAACATGAGTTTCTAATGATTTTCTTCTTCGATACAATTACGTGGAAAATACTAACTGACTTTATCTTGTGTATAGATTAATATCATGAGTTCTAGAGTCAAAATGCCTGGCATCAAGTGCCTACTCTTCCCTTAGGGGAACTGCTCACCTTGTTTATTGGGATGCTGACAATACGTTTGCTATAGTTAATAGACACCATATTACTTGGCAAATAGGCACCCAACAAATGTCAGCCATTGTTCCCCTTTTTGTTTCATAGATGTAATGGTGTTCTGAGGTTGGCAATGAATTAAATATTGATTTATGTTGATGGTGAAGTAACTTCAGTGAGGTTGATTAGATATTGAAAGTTGGTGTATTGGTTTTTAAAGAGCAAAGACATTGTTTCTGAAGTCTGAAGTTGAATGACTACCACGCCTCAGAAGCTTCACTTGCTTAGCAATCAGATGTTTAGCTCCTTGAATCCTACTTCTTGTTACCTCTTTGTATATCATGTTAAAATGAACATGCCAACATTGTTCATGGCCAAAATTCAGTCTGCATTGCCCACTGCTAAAACGTGGGAGGATATGTATAGTGGTCCCTAAGTTTATAGGAAAAAAGATTTGGGAGGCTAGAAATGGACAACTAGATTATGTCATGGTAGAACATTAAGGATTACCTGAGACCCAGATAACCTCCATCAGGGAAAGAAAACACTCATCACCTGCTTCTCGTGGAAATGACACCTTGTCATTGGGCACTGGGGTTATTTGCCCACTCTGTGTGTTGCGGGACTAGCCGTGGGGTCACACAGAAGTGCTTTATCAAGATGTAAACAACCCGTCCATCTCTTACCAGATGTTCTCTGTGAACATTGCATTTCTTCCTTTCAATGGTGACATGTAAAGATTTTTTTTTCGTTTCTGTGAGGCTTGTATTTAGAAACCACTAACAATAACAGAGTAGGGGAAGACGTCAATCACTACAGTCAGACATTTCCCTGCTCAAAGATCCGATGGATTATAATGTGGGCACTGGGTTGCCTTTACCCTGGCTTATGAATGCTGGCCCGGTAGGTGTGAGAGATTTGCAGTAGTTTCTCATTTTAAATAATGCATTCTTTGGTAGTTGCCCCATGTCCATTAAACATCTTTCGGTTGTCCCCACCAACACTCCAATTTTTTTGTGGCTCATAAATTGATTTGAAAACCTAAGTTGTCAAAAAAAAGCCCGCAAATTTATTTAAAGAATGGCATGAAATAGACAGCATAGAACTTTGTTATATGATTATTTTAATGGTTAATGAGGCAGTTCTATTTAGTTCAGTTTGCAGTGAAGACCATTGGCGCCGTGTCTTACTGCATTTGTCTCCGATGTGTCTTGTCTTTTCCTTTCTGTAAATTTTAGATCGTGTTGCCTCCTCATCTAGAAAGAATAAGAGAAAAACTGGCAGAGAATATCCACGAACTCTGGGTTATGAATAAATCGAGCTTGGCTGGCAGTATGGTCCGGTACGTAATTTTGAAATTTATTTTTGGATTCTGTTAATACATCTTTCTGAAAGCATAGCTTTTCTCCCTTTTCCTGCTATGGGGTGACATGAATCAATTGGATGGGTTTTTTTCCCCACACATTAGTTTTTGTGCGGTTTTGCCTTACCACATTGTTATAGTAAATGGGGCTGACGGCCGTTATTGTCAGGTTCACTGAAGGATGGTCTAGCTGCCCAGACAATTGAAACTTATCAGTCTTTGGGCTGGAAGTTCTATTTCCAAATCAAGGTTAACATATACAGATAAGAGGCATTGATTTTTAAGCCACTAAAAAAACTCAGTGAAATTGAAAGTGAAAACTGAAAATGGAAAGAAATAAGGCAACATTTCTTATAAGAAACATCCCTTGCTGATGTTCCTTTTCTTTCATCCCAGTTCTGTGTGGAAGCAGATCTGTGGGCAGTAGTTAATAGTTGGTTTCACAGGTAGAATGAAGACCGAGAAATCATGATTGCACGTGTTTCTAAATGATATTTTACTAAAGATCTTAGTTTACAACTTAATAAAATTTAGATTTAAAACAACTTTCTGTGTAATCCTAGCATTTATCATATACTTGTTTTCATCAAAACCATGGTAATACTTTCATTTTTATGATATTATGCAAAGTGTCCCAAAGGCTGTAACACTTTCTTATACCTGACTGAATATAGAAATTAATGTATTGACCCATCATAATTTATTGCATTGAGCTCTAAATAAAGAATATTTATTATTAATGTTAGTAGTAGCATCATGTGATACTCCACACTACTCAGTAATATTTATATATTTATTCAGCATTTTGCATTCTCACATACAGATTATTGGGTTAAATTGTCATTACAGTGAACTGGGTTGTGTTATTACTTCAGTTGTACTTGTGATGACCTAGCGGACAGTTCTTGAATTCACCAAGCAGCTGTTAAATGTCTTGGCAGGCATCACATAGCTAGTGAGTAGCAGCTCCAAGACTGGAATCAAGGTTTTCTAAGACAGAGTTTAGAAACTGACTGCGAGTCACTATAAGGCTTGCTGGAGCATGACCAGAAAATGGGATGCTTTTATTAACTAAATGATAGTTAGATATTTGTTACACCAGCAAACACTTGGGTACCTAGTTTTGTGCTACATTCATCAGTTCTTTTCTTTTTTCTTTTTTGTTTTTAATTGAAACAGAGTTTCGCTCTTGTTGCCCAGGCTGGAGTGCAGTGGTGCATCTTGGCTCACTGCAACCTCCACCTCCCAGGTTCAAGCGATTCTCCTGCCTCAGCCTCCCAAGTAGGTGGGATTATAGGCCACCACACCGACGAATTTTGTATTTTTAGTAGAGACGGGGTTTCACCATGTGGCCAGGTTGGTTTCGAACTCCTGGCCTCAGGTGATCCACCTGCCTCAGCCTCCCAAATTGCTGGGATTACAGGCTGGATTCCAAATGTGCCTGGCCTCATCAGTTCTTAAAATTAAAGGACCTGTATAAATGCCAAATAAAGGACTGAACTATCTATTAGTTGCAGGAGAGTTACTACAAGTGTATAGATAATCAATCGCCAGAGGAATTACAGGCAACGTTCTGCAGAAGTTTCAAACATAGGAAAAGATAATTAGACACCAAGAAGATTAAAAAAAAGTTAACATAAAAAACACAAAATGTAAAACAACAGAACCCCATATCGTAATAGCAAATATTTTACTGAGCTTCTAAGACGATCTCTATTGCAAACTCAGTAAGTTCACCTAGATGATTCTGTTTTGCAGTGAAAGCTTAGGTGTGTTTCTTCTTTAAGAACTGACTGAAATATAAGATCTCGTTGATTCTTCCAGTTAAATTTAGTTCTGTTTAATACCATGCATCCTATTCCTGTCATGTTCAAAACATTCTTTGAGTTTTCAGATACTGACAGATAATACGGTACTGCAGAGCCAAGAAGCTCACAATTGACCCAAGTTATCCTTTGCTGGGTCTGAGGTCAATTGAGGCAACACTAGGCTTGACGTACCTCTTGGGGGAGACACCAACCCCTTGTTCTGCTGCTGTTGCATTAGTATTCACATCTTTCCTGGTGCCAGAAGTGTTCTCTCATCTAATGTATGATTTGCAGCCTGCTTCTTTTCCAAGATCTTCCCTGAAACTCCTTTGTGTGCAGTAGTTATAATCCTTGACCTGTGATCTCTCTTATTCTAGACTAAGATAGGTGCCTATTACTATGCTGATTTCATAAATTCTTTAACATTTTAAATGATGTTTTGAAGTATTAAAGTATTTTTGGGGGTAGTAATTTATACTTAGCTGCCCAGCATGCTGGATTTTTTTTTTTTTAAGAAGAAGTTATAGTTTCTTTGTGATATATTTCCCAGGAGCATAGTGCAGGGGCTCTATTTTATGGAATAACAAGGCAGATTCATCTATCATTTATTTATCCCTTTAACATTGATTGTATGTCTACTATTTGCCTGGGGTGTGTACTACTGGGGACCCAATGTTGAAAAGATTTTGATTTTTAAGGTGTTGTGTTTGCCTTCTAGGCTCTTCCTGTTTAGTTGAATGATAGCTAGGCAAACAATTACAGAGTAAAGAAGAAATATTTAGCTCTTCCCTGGGAAATCAGGGGAAGGCTTCCAGGAGGAAGTAAATATTTGATCCAAGGCTGAGGGATGGGTACAAGATGGCTGGCAATCAGAGAGCATGACCGTGTAGTAGGCAGAGGACCAGGCATGTGTAAAAGTGAGAGGCAGAAGAGACAGGACATCTGCCATGACCTTTCAGTAGCACAGTGTTGCAAGAGGACACCTCTTCTGTGGTGCAGACTAGAAGAGGTGGGAAGCCAGGTCATTTGGGAAGGAAGTGTGTCACAAAAGGCTTTGGGAAGAATGTGATTTTATTCTGTAGGGGACTAAAGAGCATTGAAAAATGCTTAGCTGGGAGGTGATAGACTTATGTCTGCTTTCAAAAGAAGCTCTGCTGTGAATATGGAAGAGTAGAGAGCCTGGAGTCAGGAAGAGGGACAGGGAGAGGGCACAGGTACCCCAGGTGACAGGCGACTCAGAACCCCGCAGCAGGGATGGAGAGACGTGATTTCAGGAGATGTTTCAGTGTTCACGTATGGGATAGAGTAGGAGAAGGAAGGGAATCTGGGCTGATAGCTGGTTTGGCTTAGACGTTTGAGAAGATAGTGGTGTTGGTTACTCTCTGGTATAGAGAGTAGAGGCAAAGTAGAGATGACCTAAATGGGGAGATTATCTCCGGATTCAGACACATTCATTTTATAAATGTTCATTTTGTGTTTCGTTTGTAGGGTTAGAGATTGAGAGTTTAGAGTTAAATTACATAACTCAGTTTCATCTTCAGAGTTATGCAATTAAATAAGTATACCTAATATATGCTTCTGTACAAGTCTTGTTCATTTGTAATGATGACCAGAAAGAAAGGAATAAATAGATCGTTTCTAACTTGGTGACTGCTGCAGACTTAAAACAAAAACACTCACTCATGTTTGCGTACTTGTTATGTGGGATTTATAGGACCTGGTAATGATGCTCATGAAGTAATTTGTTCCCTGACAGCACATGGCTGCTATCTGGGTACCGCCACAGCATTAATGCTGATGCAATTTAGGTCTCTGAGAAGACAACAAACCCAATTACGAATGCAAGGAGAGAGCACATCTTTCTCATTAATTCATTCCTAAAACCTTGCATTTAGTTTAATGTGATTGCTAATATACAGTTTCAAGGATTAATATAAAAACCGCCTGCATAGGATGCTAATGGATTTTGTGAAGGTAATAGGGTGATTTGTGAGATCAGGAGGTAACTTGCAGGGGGTAAAATGAACAGCCAGAACCACCTCAAAGTGCGTATGTCAGTCAGTCCTGTCGTTAATCGATGTCTGCAATCAGTTTGGTTCTACACAGGAAATTTACTACAAATTAAAACTAAGTCGTTACCACACCCTTCTTACACAGAATTTATTTCAATTTATAAAACATGTATCAAGCACCTACTCATACCAAGCATGTTTTAGGTGTTTGGAACACATCAGAGAACAAAAGAGACCAAAATGTGTGCATTTTTGATCTTCTAATTCAGGGAGACAGACAAGGGCCCAATAATTCAATAAATCCAATCTGTTAGAAGGCGTGTGGACAAAAAAAAAAAAAAAAGAGTAGGGTGGGCAGGCAGACTGTCCTAATTAGGCAAGTGGGCAGGGTAAACCTTGCTGAGAAAGTAAGATATAAACAGATGCTGCAAGGAGCTGAGTGAGTGAGCCTGTGGGAATCTGGGGTAGGAGCGTGCATGGCGGGGGCTCACGGAAGCTCTGCCAAACAGAAGGGAAGGAACACGGATAATGCCAGCTTTTACCAATGACCTCAGATACTCACTGCGCCTGCGAGGTTGTGGAGGCAGCTTTGCGGGGGTGGTGATCTGGGTGTTGCTTCTTGCCTTCCGCCTCTACTTTCCACCACACGAATTCCATTGCTAGTGCCTGGCATTGGAGATGATTCTATGTCAATTTCCTGTCCTGTTTCAGGTTAGAGATGACAACAAGAGACAACACCCATGCCTGGTGGAGTTCTCCAAGCTGCCTGAACAGGAGCGCAATTACAACTTACAAATGTCGCTTGAGACCCTGAAGTGAGTTTCTTAACTGTTTCTATATTCCTATCTGCCTTACCTGGAAACAAACAAACAAACAGAAAACCACCTATTGATGTTATATGTTAATTCAGCTATGAAGTGATTTTTGTTAAGAATAGTAAAAAGTTATTCCCACTGAAATTATTTTACCAGGGACCTGGAACGTAAAATTTGAACCTCATTTCAAATTCTAGAATTTGGGCTCAGATATAGAGTCATGAGCTGTCTAACAGCATTTGACTCAGTGATGGACTGTATATATGATGGTGGCCGTGAGATTATAATAGAGCTGAAAAATTCCTATCACGTATGACAGCATAGCTCTCATACTTCCTAGTGCAATGCATTACCTTTTCTTTATTTAGATACCCAAATACTTACCGTTGTGTTACAATTGTCTTCAGTATTTGGTGAAGTAACATGTACAAGTTTGTAGCCTAGCAGCAATAGGCTATATCATATAGCCTAGGGCTGTAGTAGGCTCTGTGATCTAGCTTTGGACAGGTATACTGTGTGATATTCACATAATGATAAAACTGTTGAAGGACCCATTTCTCAGAGTATATCCCCATTGTTAAGTCATGCCTAACTCTATATCTTCAAGGATGCAGATTATCATGGAAACACATTAGGCATAGAGTGAGTTTAGGGTCTACTAGGAACTTAAAAGAAACAGCAATACATACACATCAAGTAAACTGAGAACCTAAAGGATAAAAATGACAAGGTTTGCTTATAATAAGGAATGCATCATGAGCCCTGTGTCCTGCGGACTTGGATTCAGCATCTCTGATCTTCCTTTGTGCCCTTGACATAAAGTTTGTATATTTAGCTTAGTAATTCATGGCAGCTCATTATTTCTTCATCTTTTACAACAAAATGTTTTATTGAAAGGTCATGGTCTAACATAATTTAAATTTGCACTGCATTCCCTATCATTTTAGCAATTGACAGCTAAGCCAGCTATTGCAGAGAGTAAATTCTGGAGTGTAGAAATCTCTGTATTTGCATTCAGCATGTTGCGCCTTTGACTGTTCTATGTAATCCTATGTCATTCCTGCCAGCTGCTGGTGGCTGGTTTGGTTAATCTTCAGATGGCATGTACTGTGGTTTTATTTTCTCTGGTGAATGTAAATCACCCTCTTCACAAGCAAATTCTTAACACTTTTTGTTGATTTTCTCTTTTTTTTTTTTTTTTTTTGAGATGGAGTCTTGCTCTGTTGCCTAGGCTAGAGTCACTTCTTTGTTGATTTTCTTTTTTGTTTTTTTTTTTTTTTGAGATGGAGTCTTACTCTGTTGCCTAGGCTAGAGTGCAGTGGTGCGACCTAGGCTCACTGCAACCTCTGCCTCCTGGGTTCAAGTGATTCTCCTTCCTCAGCCTCCTGAGTAGCTGGGGTTCCAGGTGTGCGCCACCTCACCTGGCTAATTTTTGTATTTTTAGTAGAGACAGGGTTTCACCATGTTGGCAGCCTTATCTTGAACTCCTTATCTCATGATCCGCCCACCTCGCCCTCCCAAAGTGTTGATTTTCTTATAGCTAGTTTATATGATGGACTGATTTTTATTTATTGATTGATTGATTGACACATCAAATTAGGGGGAAAACACCCATACTTCTCTAAGATTTATGCCATCCCCCAATTCCAGTGGTTTAGAGAAAGTACAGTATTTTCTTTCTATATTTCCTTTATTCACTTATTTAGTTGGCAGGCCTCAGAGCAGAGTAGGTAAGAACACAGACTCTGGAGTTGGGTCGTCTGGACTTAAGGGCTTGTTCCACCAAGGGAATGTTGCTGGAGTCACTCAACTTCTCTGAACCATAGGTTTTCTTCTCCTTAGTAAAATGAGGATTATAATGCATTTGCTTCATGGAATTATTATAGGGACTGATAGGATATTGATAAAGCCTTTAACACCATATTTCTGACAGAGGAAGCACAGTCTAGGTTTTTTGTTTGTTTGCTTAATAAATATATCATGGGAAGGATGGACAGCTTCATTTGTTTAAATCTTTAGAAGTTCTAAATAACAAATAAGGAAGAAATTACTCCAGAATATCCCTTATTTTGGGTTGAGGAGTGATTTAATCAAATGTGAATTTTGGATGCTGTGTCTGTGATTTGTTTTCTTATGTAAATTGTTGACAAAGACAACTTACTTTAGACTTGCATTGTCATCTGGGTATCCTACAGTACTGCAAAATTGTGACACTCTCAGAACAGCACAGCTTGGCAAAGCATGCCTGCCAGACGCCCTTAAATGTGATCAGTGTTACCAAAGGTTCAGTTTCTGGTTTAGTTTTCATTATTTTCCAAATTCCAGATCTTAATTTCTGAATAAACAGCTCACATTTTTGAAAAAATTGATATAAGGATTTTTAATCAACATATAATACACTTTCATAGAATTTATTTCTTTGGAAGTTAACAAAAATAGAGTGACACTACAATGATATGATGTTTTTCTCCTAGCGAAGTATTTTTCCTGAAAATTATTTTTAGGTGATGTAGTGTGCTTGTACATGTATGTCGCAAAGGGTGGGAGAAACAGTAGGGACCCAGGACATAGGAATGGAGAGGAAAGCAATATGGAAGGGAGACAAATAACAGATAAGGGGGAGAGGCAGAGCAAGGGAGCAAGTTGGTTTCTCATACCTCTATTCCTCCTCCTCCTCTCCCCCCCAACCCCCTGCCCTTCCCCTCCCCTTCCCTTACTTTCCCTTCTTCTCCTCCTTCTCCCTCCTATTTCTAATCTCTCTCTCCCTCTGCTTCTCCTTATTCCTCTCCTTCTCCTTATTCCTCTCCTTCTCCCTCTCCTCCTTCTCCTTCTCCCTCTTCTCCCTAATTTCCCTCTCCCTCTTCTTGTTCCTCTCCTTCTCCGACAGTCAGTTAATGTATATTGTACCCATTAAGTAATTTCTCATCATCTACTCCCTTCCAATCCCCTCACTCTTCCAAGTCTCCATTATCTATAATTCTACTCTCTCTGTCCATGTGTACACATTTTTTAACACCCACTTATAAGTGAGAACACAGGTATTTGCCTTTCTGGGTCTGGCTTATTTCAGTTAAGATAATGATCCCAGTTCTAATCAGGTTGTTACAAAAGACATGATTTCATTCTTCTTTGCAGCTGAATAATATTCCATTATGTATATATACCACATTTTCTGTATCCATTCATCTATTGATGGACACTCAGGTTCTTCCATATCTTTGCTGATGTGAATAGTGCCATGATAAACATACAAGTGCAGGTGTCTTTTTGATATATCAATTTCTTTTCCTTTGGGTAGATATCTAATAGTAGGATTGCTGGATTGAATGGCAGTCTTATTTTTAGTTTCTTGATAAATTTCTATACTACTTTTTTTATAGAGGCTGCCCTAATTTACATTCCCACCAATTGTGCGTAAGAGCTCCCTTTTCTCTGCATCCTCACCAACATCTGTTTTTTTGTTTTGTTTTGTTGTTAATGATAGCCATTCTGACTCGTGTAGGACGATATCTCATTGTGGTTTTAGTTTGCATTTCTCTGATGATTAGTGATCTTCAGTATTTTCTCATGTATCTGTTAGCCATTTGTATGTCTTCTTTTGAAAAATGCCTATTCATGTCTTTTGCTCATGTTTTACTGAGACTATTTGACATTTTTCTTGTTGTTGAATTGTTTGTTTCCTGCATATTCTGGGTGGATGAGTAATTTGATGTCAGATGAATTATTTGCAAATATTTTCTTGCATTCTGCAGGTAATCTCTTCGCTCTGTTGATTCTATTCTTTCTCTGTGCAGAAGCTTGTTAGTTTAAACAGGTCTTGTTTGTCTATTTCTGTTTTGTTGCCTGAGTTTTTGAGGTCTTAGTCATAAATTCTTTGCCTAGACCAATGTTCAGAAGAGTGTTCGCTAAGTTTTCTTCCAGTATGTTTTATAATTTTGGGTCTTTGTTTAAGTCTTAACCATTTGTATGTGGTGAGAGATAGGGGTCCAGTTTTACTCTTGTGCATGTGGCCATCCGGTTTTCCCAGCAACATTTATTGAAGAGTGTATTCTTTCTCAAATGTACGTTCTTGTTGGCTTTGTGAAAGCCAACAAATATGGCTGTGAATATGTAGCTTTATTTCAGGGTTCTCTATTCTGTTCCATTGATCTATTTGTTTTTATACCAGTACCATGCTGTGTTGGGTACTATAGCCTTATAATAGAATTTGAAGTCAGGTAATATGATGCCTTCTTTTTTTCCCCCCCTCAGGATTTTAGGATTGTTTTCCCCTAATTCTGTGAAAAAGGATAAAATGACATTGGGTTTTTTTTTTTTTTTTTTTTTTTTTTCTTGAAACAGAGTCTCGCACTGTTCCCCAGGCTGGAGTACAATGGTGCCATCTCGGCTCACTACAACATCCGCCTGGTGGGTTCAAGCGATTCTCCTGCCTCAGCCTCCCAAGTAGCTGGGATTACAGGCACCCGCCACCACCCTTGGCAAATTTATGTATTTTTGAGTAGCCATGGAGATGACAGGTGTGAGCCACTGTACCCGGCTTATACTGGTATTTTCATAAACGTTGCATTGAATTTGTGGATTGCTTTGGGCAGTATGATCATTTTAGCAATATTAATTCTTCGGATTCATGATCATGGGATGTTTTTCTGTTGTTTGCATCATCTATAATTTCTTTCATCAGTGTTTTGTAGTTTCCCTTGTAGAGATCTTTTATCTCCTGGGTTAAATATATTTTAATTTTTGTGTGGCTGTTGTAAATAGGATTGCCTTCTCGATTTCTTAGCTAGATTGTTATTGGTCTATAGGTATGCTACCAATTTTTGTACATTGATTTTGTATACTGCACTTGACTGAATTCGTTTATCAACTAAGAGCTTTTTGTGGCGTCTTCAGGTTTTTTTTTTTTTACATTAAGATCAAATTATCAACAAACAAGGATAATTAGACTTAATCTTTTCCAGTTTAGATGCCATTCATTTCTTTCCACTGCCAAATTGCTCT
Organism: Ateles fusciceps; assembly: GCA_036589455.1. Taxonomy (NCBI): domain Eukaryota; kingdom Metazoa; phylum Chordata; class Mammalia; order Primates; family Atelidae; genus Ateles; species Ateles fusciceps. The sequence continues at coordinate 7,768,195 of JAZHEH010002229.1, forward strand.
GGCTAGCCTTCCCGTACTTAATGAATAGAAGTGGTGAAAGTAAACCTCCTTGTTTTGTTCCAGTTCTTAGAGGGAATGCTTTCAACTTTCCCCATTCAGCATGATGTTAGCTGTGGATTTGTTGTATATGGTCTTTATTATTTTGAGATATGTTCCTTCTATCACTTGTTTATTGAGAGTTCTTATTATGAAGTCATGCTGAATTTCATCAAATGCTTTTTCTGCATCTGTTGAGATGCTCATATGGTGTTTGTTGTTGGTTCTGTTTATGCGATATATCACGTCTATTGATTTGCATGTGTTGAACCATCCTTGTGTTCCTGATATAAAACCCACTTAATTCCTGAACACATACAGCCTCCCTCCCAAGACTGAACCAGGAAGAAACTGAAAACCTGAACAGAATAATAGCAAGTAGCAAAATAGTATCAGTGGTCAGGCCTGGTGGCTCATTCCTGTAATCCAGCACTTTGGGAGGCCGAGGCAGGCAGATCACTTGAGGTCAGAAGTTTCAGACCAGCCTGGCCAACATGGTGAAACCCCAACTCTACTAAAAATACAAAAATTATCTGGGTATGGTGGTGCACACCAATAATCCAAGCTACTTAGGAGGCTGAGGCAGGAGAATTGCTTGAACCTGGGAGGTGGAGGTTGCAGTGAGCCGGAATTGTGCCACTGCACTCCAGACCAGGTGACAGAGTGAGACTTTGAAAAAAAAAGATTGAATCAGTAATAAAAAGTGTGCCGACAATGAAAAGCCCAGGATCAGATGGATTTACAGATGAATTATACTTAACAAACAAAGAACTAACACCAATCCTTCTGAAACTTTTCCAAAAAATATAAAGGAGGAGGGAATTCTCCCTAACCATTCTATGAAGCCAGTATCACCTTGGTACCAAAACCAGACAAGGACACAGCAAAAAAAGAAAACTACAGACCAGTATCCCTGATTAACCTAGACACAACAATCCTCAACAAAAATACTAGCAAGCAGATTGCAACAGCACCTCTATCTAGTTTTTCAAACATTAAGGCAACCATGTCAGTCTTTCTGTTTAAAATCCCTTAATGGGGCCACAGTAGCTCACGCCTATAATTTCAGCACTTTGGGAGGAGGCGGATCATCTGAGGTCAGGAGTTCAAGACCAGCCTGGCCAACAATGTGAAACCCTGTCTCTACTAAAATTACAAAAATTAGCCAGTCCTCAGGGTGGGTGCTTCTAATCCCAGCTGCTTGGGAGGCCAAGGCAGGAGAATCGAGTTGAACCCAGGAGACAGAGGTTGCAGTGAGTTGAGATCACGCCACTGCACTTCAGCCTGGTGACACAGTGACACTGTACCTCAAAAAAAAATTAATTAAATAAATAATAAAATAAAATAAAATCCCTTAATGGCTTTTCATTGCTTTTAAGTTAAATGTGGTGCTTTAATTTGCCAAAATATCAGTTGTTTGTTTTCTTCTTCTTGAGTTTAAGTCGTGTGTGGATTCTGGATATAAGTCTTTTTGGGGGTATAATTACAGATATTTTCTCCTATTCTGTAGGTATTCTGTTTACTTTATATATTCTTTTGCTGTGCAGATGCTTTTTAGTTTAATTAAGTTGCATTTGTCTATTTTTGGTTTTGATGCATTTGCTTTTGGGATCTTTATCATAAACTCTGACTAGGCCAATGTCCAGAAGAGTTTTTTTTCCAGGTTTTCTTCTGGGTCTTACATTTACATCTTTAATCTATCTTGAGTTAATTTTTGTACGTGGTGAGAGATAGAGGTGTAATTTCATTTTTCTGCATATGGATAGTCATTTTTTCCAGCACCATTTATTTAAGAGGTTGCCCTTTCTCCAGTGTTTACTTTTGTTAACTTTGTCAATGATCAGTTGATTGCAGGTGTGTGACTTTATTTCTGGGTTTTGTATTCCATTCCATTGTTCTACGTGTCTAATTTTGTACCACTACCATGCTGTTATAGTTACTATATTCTTATACATAAGTCAGGCAATGTGATGCCTCTGGATTTGTTCTTTTTGCTTAGGATTGCTTTGGCTATTCGGATCTTTTTTGGTTCCATATGAACTTAAAGTGTACCAATTTAAATGTTAACCTCATCCAAAAATGGTTTCACAGAAACGTCTGGAATAATGTTTGACTCAATATTTTGGCATTATGCCCCAGCCAAGTTGATACATAAAATTAGCCATCACACATAATGAGAAATATTTATGAAGCATATAGTGTACCCCAAACTTGCCCCAGTATTTCTTTTACCCTTAAGCTATAGTTCCTGGTCAGACCTTATACTCCATTCAGCTCTTCTCTGCCCCTCCCACACATACCCCACAATCTTCTGCTTCTGTAAGTTGTCCATCCTGTTCACCAACCTGGAATATTTGCCTCCTCCTCCATCTCCTTACTCTTCATTCCCACATACCTTCACCTTTGAAATTTTTAATGATCCTTCTTGGAATATCTTAAAGATGCTTCTAACACATGTAACTTTTTAAAACTTGGAACCCTACTTGGTTTTATTATAATTCTTCACTCATCGTCTTTTCTCCTATCAGACTGTAAACACTGTCAACAGAAACATGTACAGTAGTCCTCCTGAAAATATCCAATGGAAAATTTTGGAAATAAACAATGCATAAGTTTTAGATTGCATGCCATTCTGAGCAGTGTGATGAAATCTCACACCCTGCTACTTTTTCCTGCCCAGGATGTGAATTATCTCTTTGTCTCTCTGGTGCATACTGGATAGGCTACCCACCTGTTAGTCACTTAGTTACCATCTTGATTATTAGACCGACTGTCGTGGCATTGTAGTGCTTTCTTTCAAGTAACCCTTATTTTACTTAATAATGGCCCCAAAGCACAAAATTACTGATGCTGGCAATTTGAATATGTCAAAGAGAAGCCATAAAGCACTTCTTTTAAGTGAAAAGGTGAATATTCTCAATAAGGGAAGAAAAATACTGTATACTACCGGGCACGGTGGCTCACGCCTATAATCCCAACACTTTGGGAGGCCGAGGTGGGTGGATCACCCAAGGTCAGGAGTTCGAGACCAGGCTGACCAACTTGGAGAAACCCCGTCTCTACAAAAAATATATAATTAACCGGGTGTGGTGGAGCATGTCTGTAATCCCAGCTACCTGGGAGGCTGAGGCAGGAGAATAGCTTGAACTTGGGAGGCGGAGGTTGCAGTGAGCCGAGATCGTGCCACTGCACTCCAGCCTGGGCAACAAGAGCAAAACTCCATCTCAAAAAAAATAAAAAAATACTGTATACTGAAGTTGCTAAGATCTACAAAAGCAATAATTCTGTCTGTGAAATTGTGAGCAATATATTGTTATGATCATTCTATTTTCAATTACTTACTTTTTAAAATCCCTTATGGTGTCTAATTTACATGTAAAATTTTCGTTTGTATCATAGTATGATGGATAGGGAAAAGTGTAGGGTTTGGTACTATCTGTGGTTTCAGGCATCCGCTGGGGGTCCTGGAACATATCAGCCATGGATAAGGGGGGACTAGTGTACTACAGAATACCTTAGATACGGTGGTAACTCAATAAATATTTATGGACTCATATCTTTATGCACATATGGTCTATTCTGTTCACTGTCCATGTGAGTTGAATTCATACTTTTCTAGGTAGTTTGCACTGAGAAGAAGATTATGAGGCTGAAAAAGTTATGGGAAGATTATAGTATTGTTGGCATGAAACAGTGGCTCTCTCAGAAACCCTTAAGGATGACCTTAACTAATTAAATTTTCTATGGCTTAGGCCTACTTTTGATGTCAGTACACCATGTGACTTTGTCTCTCAGTCTGGACTCACATTCGCTGCATTCATGGCATATAACACTGAGGTACTAATTTGCAGTGATAATAACTGCCTTATAACCCAAAATATTCATTTTTACAGATCAGCTTGGGAAGACACATTATAATCAGAAGATTACTTGGTGGGCATGTGCTGAAAGGTTTAATTGCCTGAGTTTATGATAAATCCTAATATTATGATGAATCTTGAGTTCTCTCTGAGCTACATTGGACATCCCTCTTTGATACTTTCCTAGCCTTATGATTATCTCATTGCACCTAAGTTACTATCATGATTACCTATTGTCTGTAGCACAGGGCCTGGCACTTGATACCATTCAACAGGTATTTATTGAATGACTAAATATAGGATTGGAGGATGCCGGTAAAATCTTCCTGTCCTCTGGACAGTGTTTGAATAAGTATAATCCATATTTGTTCCTGTGAGTCTGTTTTCTGTTCTATTGCTGGCCAATCCTATTTCAACGTGCACATTCTTTATTTAGTTTATGTTATACCTTCAGTGAGCTCTTGGTCTATCCACAGTTTTGCAATTTAACAGTAGAAAGATAATTTCATGGAGTTAATTTAATTTTTCATATATAACAAAATTTAACTGATGATTGTGTGTGTATAAATGGATGGGTAGATATCCATATGTATAAGCTTATATGTGTCTGTCTATATGGTTAAGCTTATACATAGAGATACCTGTCTATATGGAAATACATATATACATATATGTATATATACTGTCAACCTATCTATCCATACATTATTAAAATATTATAGGGATAAGTATTATGGGTTTTAGATAATTCCCACATTCTTACTGGAACTGACCAGACTTTAGAAATTCTGTAATCCCAAAATATTATGCCATTATTTCTTACTCTGTAAAGACAGGAGAGAAACCACTCAGTGCCATGGGTAGTAAAGATAAATTGTCTCAAAATGTCTCTTGTGTATACCTATTTGTATAAAAGGTAAAACAATATCAAACACACCGCGCACACACACACACACACACACACACACACCCAACATATACCTGCTTTAGTATGCACATAGACTCTCCAGTAAGATACCGAAGAATTGGTAACAATTGATGCCTTTGGAGGAAGGAAACAGAGCTACAAGAAGAGGGTGGAGGGACTTACTTTTCAGTGTATTCCTTTTTGTGTCATTTCAGTTCGCAGTGTCTTATCCCTTACTTAGAAGTGAAAATTAGCAAATCAGTAAATGTTTTGTTTTTTTTTTGCTTTAAAAACACAACTTCTGCTGTACTTTCAAGGTTATACCTCATTGCCACTGCTGTCGTGTTGGGTTGCTCTGGACAGAGAGAAGGAACGATCACACTTATCTTTGGTTTTGTTTTCCAGGACTTTGTTGGCATTAGGATGTCATGTGGGTATATCAGATGAACATGCTGAAGAAAAGGTGAAAAAAATGAAGCTACCCAAGAAGTAAGTTGAATAACTAGACAACATTAAATGCAGAGATTTAGTGCAACCAAATAACTCTTGATGGACACACAGATGCCTTGCTTATACTGAAGCTTTAAAATTCAGATTCAAGGCTGGGCGTGGTAGATTATACTTATAGTCCCAGCACTTTGGGAGGCCAAGACAGGCGGATCACCTGAGGTCAGGAGTTTGAGACCAGTCTGGCCAACATGGTGAAACCCCATCTCCATTAAAAATACAAAAATTAGCTGGGCTTGGTGGCATGCACCTGTAGTCCCAGCTACTTGGGAGGCTGAGGCAGAAGAATTTCTTGGACTCGGGAGGCAGAGGCTGCAGTGAGTCGAGATCGTGCCACTGCACTCCAGTCTGGGCAACAGAGTAAGACTCCATCTCAAAAAAAAAAAAATTTCTGATTCAGAAATTTAAACTGGCTGAATTACCCTAGGGGTTACATTAAGTATCTGGTGAGACAATAGTTTCTGTCACATTGCTGAGTGATGAAACAAAGCTCAGAATATATTTGGGAGTTTGTTATAAAAATTGTGTTATTTTCCCAGTGTATGTCTGTATGTGGACAGAGATACCTATATTTTCTGAATGATAGCTTTCTACCTTCTGCCCAAAAATCTTTATAATTTTATTTACTTTTACAATGAAAATACATTTGAGTAATAATTATGAAGTCAGTATAATCTTCCACATTTTAAGTGAGAAAATTGAGGTAGATACATGCTGTAGAACTGGTTTGGCCTGCTGTTCTATAACCTATGTCTATGATCCTGTTTAACTTAAGACCTCACCTTTCTCATCTGCCAATGGGCATTAATAATACTTATTAAATGGTAGCTGTTTCATCTTACTTTCTTATTTATTTAAACTTAAGTATTCAAGCTACTTTTCTGAAGCACAGGAGTTGTCAATAGCAGACCTGTAAATGTATTAAATAATAGCATCAAGATACAATCAAAGTAGTAACCCCATAATCTCAGTTACCCCAGGCCTGATGTTACCCCAGAAAAACATAAAATCCAAGTAGAGATTGTGTTTTTGCTGTGCAAATGAAGATTTAAGCAAGTCTTCTAGTTCAACAGTCTGTGAACATTTTTACTCAGGTGCTCCATAAATGAGTTTATAAAAACTGTATTGTTACCTTTCACATTTTTAGGTTCTAATATTTTTCTTTGAAAATTTAAATAGTTCCAAAAGATGTGATTTTGTGGTACATTTTACATACTTACATTTCAAAATGACACTTTTTCATAAACTTTGAGTGTATCTTTGAGAGCAGACCACAGTGTTTAGATATCTGCCATCATCCGTTTAAAAATGACATAAAAATGTTGTTGATAAGAGAATTTTACAGTATTTCATTTTTCTTTTTGAACTGTATTTCCAAACTATTTCTCTTGTATATTATGCTAATCAATATTTTATGCTTGGCAGTCTTTGAGTACTCTAGCCTACATTATAACTAAGATATGTATCTAAATTGAATTTTTAATTGTTTTCATTATCTGTGATCATAATCATTAAGGTAAAATTTTCCTCCTGAGTTATCATATTATTTTAGTACACAGGTGCTCAAAACAACATAAATTAATTTTTAATAAAAATCCATAAAAAATAAAATGTTTATTTTATTTTAAAATGTACCACAAAATCACATCTTTTGGAACTATTTAAATTTTCAAAGAAAAATATTAGAACCTTAAATGAAAATTATACTTGCACCTGCTGACAGTATATATACTATTTCTAAATTTGCCATTAGTGACAAAAGTCTTCATAATAACAGATATTGATATGTATGCAGATCAGCACAAGTCTAAAATATTGGGGATATTTTTTTAACAACCATTTTGCAAGCAAAGTGTAAAATTAAACACTTACACGTCTTGCTCCCCAGCAGTTCCACTCCTAGAGATATACCCTAGAGACAATTTGCACCAACAAACAGGCAAACTATTGTTCATAGCAACATTAATTGGAGTAGCAAAAAAATAAGGGGGGGAGTTACAGGAGGTGGGAGGAATATTCTTTAATAAGAAAATGAGTCAGGTGGCTGGGCACGGTGGCTCAAGCCTGTAATCCCAGCACTTTGGGAGGCCAAGGCGGGCGGATCACAAGGTCAAGAGATCGAGACCATCCTGGCCAACATGATGAAACCCTGTCTCTACTAAAAATACAAAAATTAGCTGGGTGTGGTGGCATGTGCCTGTAGTCCAAGCTACTCGGGAGACTGAGGCAGGAGAATTGCTTGAACCCAGGAGGCGGAGGCTGCAGTGAGCCAAAAAATTGTGCTACTGCACTCCAGCCTGGTGCCTGGTGATGGAGTGAGACTCTTCCCTCCCCCCGCCGCAAAAAAATGAGTCAAGTTAGATACAGATCTGATAATAAAATCAAGGAAATATAAATGACAATATAGATGAACCTAAAAAATAATAAGAATGTAAAAAACATATTCTACAAGGTGATGCAGTGTAACACCGTCTTTGAGGCTCAATAGTAAGTAAAACTAAAAAATATAAACTAAATACATCTTTTAGAGATATGTATTTTGATAAAGACTCATGGTTTAAAATCAATGAAATTACAATTCTAGATAGTAATTATCTTTGGAATAGAATCTAGGCAGAGATGTGAGTTGGGGAGGAGTACACAGATAGATGTAATGTTGTTGGTAATGTTCTGATTCTCCACTTGGTGATGGATTAATGAAGTTAATTTTATTATAATGCTTTGAAGCATATAGTTTTGTAGTTATTTTGTAATGATTTCTAAAAGTAAAAATGTGATGATAGCTATAAATCCAGATATACCATTAGTCATAACAAATGTAAATGGATTAAATTCTCCATATGCGTAACAGAAATTGTTAGATTGGATTAAAAAAGATAACATGGTATACCGCTATCGGAGGTACATCAAGAACTTTAGAACATGGAAAAGTTGAAAATAATGAGAAAATGATATACCAGGCAACACTGCTCAAAATGAAACTGATGTACTTTCCTTTTGTCAGTTTCTACATAAAACAAAATTGCCCTTAAAGCAAAATTAATAATAAGAAAAGAAGGTCACTAGATGGAGGATTGGGAAAACAAGCATCATGCCATAATACTACTGATGTGTACACCAAGTAAAACAGCTTCAAAAATCAATAAAGAAAAATAGTAGTAGATTTTCAAAAAGAAATAGACAAATATACAATCAGGGATAGATCTAATACAACTCTCAGAAACTGATATGTGTAACAGATAAATATTAACAAAGATTAATAAAAACATGAACACACACCAATTAAAAGCTTGACATATATAGAATGCTGCATGCATGAAACGTTTCTAAAATTTAATATCCTTTAGGACATGAGACACTGATATTGTAAAGATCATACCCACTGAATCACAAAGAATAACAGAAAAAAATCATAAATCATGATACATTTAGACATTAAAAATATACTTCTAGGCCAGGCACTGTGGCTCACCCCTGTAATCCCAGCACTTTTGGAGACCAAGGCGAGTGAATCACAAGGTCAGGAGTTCAAGACCAGCTTAGCCAACATGATGAAACCCTGTCTCTACTAAAAATACAAAAATTAGCTGGGCATGGGGGCAGGCGCCTGTAATCCCAGCTACTCGGGAGGCTGAGGAAGAGAATCACTTGAACCCAGGAGGCGGAGGTTGCAGTGAGCTGAGATGGTGCCACTGCACTCCAGCCTGGGTAACAGAGTGAGACTCCGTCTCAAATATATATATATATATATACTTCTAAATAGGCTATGGATCAAGCATATCACCTGGAAACTTATTTACTTATTTACCACTCTGCCTTTGTTTATTGCTGATTTAAAAAGATAACCCATATTTTTTGATCTTGCTAAATAAACCTTTCCTTTTTTCATGCCTTTATAGTCTTATAAATGGATAAGTCAAGACCAATTTAAAAAAAAATTTTAATATTTTTGTTTTGTTTATTTTTTAGGTTCATGAATACAAATTGCATGTGTTTATGGTATACAACATGATATTTTGAATATGTATACATTGTGGGATGGCTAAATCAAGCCAATTAACATATTTATTAGCTCAGATAATTTTTTTTTTTTTTTTGGTGAGAACACTTAAAATCTACTCTCAGCAATGTTCAGTATATAATACATCATTATTAACTGTATTGACCATGCTGTACAACAGCTCTTGAATTTCTCTGTCATGGAAATTTTACAACATAATAATGGAAAAGGAAAATATTTCATAATAAAACTTATGGACTGCATATATAAAGTATTACTTGGAGAAAGTAAAAGAAAATAAATTATAATAAGAGCAATACTAATGAATTTGGAGGGGGTGGCATGAAATATAAACACTAATGATGCCGAGAGCTTGTTTTAAAAACCTACTGAGCAGGGGGAGAAGACACTGAAAAGATTGACAAAGGAAAAAGAAAAAAAAATTGTTAGCAAACTTAGGAATATTTTGAAAAGTGTAATAAATGTACATCAAAACAACTATCTAAAGGTTAAAGTATGTACAATTGTGTAGAATAATATAAAAACTGATCCAATAGGAAGGAAAATGTGAATAGAACTATATTAAAGGAATTGAATCAAACAACACACACACACACACACACACACACACACACACAGTTTTTTTGATAAAGCATAGGAGACACATGAGCTTGTTTATGTAAATAGTGGGAAGAAACCAGAGGGGGATGAATTTTAAAGGAGAGAGGTGTTAAGAGCAAGATTTCTTTTTTTTGTTTTTTTTTTCAGACAGCATCTTGCACTGACTCCCAGGCTGGAGTGCAGTGGCACGATCTCGGCTCACCACGGCCTCTGCCTCCTCAGTTCAAGCAATTCTCTGCCTCAGCTGGGATTACAGGCGCCTGCCATCATGCCCAGCTAATTTTTGTATTTTTAGTAGAGACCATCTTGGCCAGGCTAATCTTGAACTCTTGGCCTTGTGATCCACCTGCCTCCACCTCCCAAAGTGCTGGGATTACAGGAGTAAGCCACTGCACCTGGCCTAAGAGCAAGGTTTCTTATTTCCACCCTCATCCTGGTGTCTTGAATTCTACCTTCCAAGGGACTTAAATACTGACTGGATTAGGGAGAAGACATAGACATAGCCTAGTGGATGATTTACATTCTTCTTTTTTTTTTTTTTTTTTTCCGTTTAGAGACGGTGTTTCACCATGTTGGCCAGGCTGGTCTTGAACTCCTGACCTCAGGTGATCCACCCACCTTGGCCTCCCAAAGTGCTGGGATTATAGGCATGAGTCACCATGCCCGGCTGATTTACATTCTTCTGAAAATTCTGTATGGATGCACAGGCCATATAACCTGGATACAACCTACAAATACTGATAAAAGTAGATTAGAAATTCTCTTAGCTTTTCTTAAAATACATTATTTAAGCAAAATACAATGTTCACAAGAAGAGTAACTTTTGGTTAACATCTTGATAAGAACTAGTATTGTTTCCTACCAGGTTTACCTCTGTCATTTCTAAGTTTGACCCTCACTTTCTTTTGCTGAAAGCATATATTTCCTGAGTGCCAAGGTTTCATATGATATACCTGTGCATTTTAAGTTGCTTTTGTGTAACTATTAGAAATATGGTCTATTCCTACATGCAGCCCTTGGGCTATGATCTGTGAATGAGCACAGCCCAGAATATTTCTACTGCTGTCTCTTTTGCATATATTTTAGAGACATTTTGGTAATCAGTCAAGTTCAGTATATCAGATGGAATTAGATGCTATATTCCCTATTAAAAATAGCCAGTTTTTATACTGTGCAGCCAGTGGAGCTGGAAGTCATTATCCTCAGTAAACTAAAACAGGAACAGAAAATCAAACACCACATGTTCTCACTTATAAGTAGGAGCTGAACAATGAGATCGCATGGACACAGGGAGGGGAACAACACACACTGGGGCCTGTAGGGGGTGGGGTGGTAGGAGGGAGAGCATTAGGAAAAAGAGCTAATGCATGCTGGGTTTAATACCTAGTTAATGGGTTGATAGTTGCAGTAAACCACCATGGCACACGTGTACCTACGTAACCTGCACATCCTGCTCATGTACCCTGGAACTTAATAAAAATAAAAAATTTAAAAAATAGCCAGTTTTTGTGTACATCCTGCACATGTACCCCAGAATTTAAAAATAAAAAATTTTTAAAGTAACCAGTTTCTGATAGATAATAGACATAATTTAACTGAAAATTCTTAAGAATTTTTGAAGAATGGATGATTCATTGCAGTTTTTGTCTCTTTCTTCCTGTGCCTCCTTTCTCCTTCTCAAAATAAACAAGCAAACAGTGAAGAGTACAACACACTATCATCTATTCTTAATTTCACACATCTTCCCTCATTCATTGTAGCTAAACTCTTGACACACTGCATCATTTGATGAGCCTAGAGTCAAATTATTATATGAATAAAGAAATGTACAACTGAAAAGGAATCCATTCACTCCAAGAGCTTGTGTCCTCAATATCTCATATACCTAACTGAGTGTTTGAGATTGTTCCAAAAGCTGTAGATTTAAATGAAAATAAAATTCTGTCTGAATATCAATGGTATTTATTTAAACTTCTCATTTAGCACTTATCTGTTACAAAATCAACAGAAAACACAGCAAGTCAAAGGCTGCTTGAGTCCCAGCACTTTCAGAGGCTGAGGCACTTGAATCACCTGAGGTCAGGGGTTCGAGACCAGCCTGGCCACCGTGGTGAAACCCCTGTCTCTACTAAAAATACAAAAACTAGCCAGATGTGATGGCGGGCACCTGTAATCCCAGCTACTTGGGAGGCTGAGGTGAGAGAATCACTTGAGCCTTGGAGGTGGAGGTTGCAGTGAGCCGAGACTGCACCATGGCACTCCAGCCTGGGCAACAAGAGCGAAACTCCGTCTCAAAATAAAAAAAAAAAAATTTTTTTAAAGCATATTACAATCATCTGAGAGGTCTCTAAAACTACTGCTAGGTTTTCTGCTCTTCCCAAAATGGCCTTACCCCTAATGCTGTGAAGCTACTGCATGAGACAGGAAATGGTATGATATCTCTCAGACATAGTAGTGCGGATAAAAGGCTGAGAATGATAAGCTTGATGCACGGTGTGTGTGTGTGTGTGTGTGTGTGTGTGTGTGTATATATATACACATTTAAAATGACTTTCTGAAATGAATGCATTAGATACTGAATGTGTACATATATGTATACTGCTTATTTAGATACAAGTACATGTACACAATTTAGTTTTTGTAAATATTTACCTAAGTGAAAAATGGTTTAGAAATACAGTTGGATTTTTAAAGATGAGACACTGTAATTATGAAGAAAAGTAAAACCCTTATATACTCTATGTGTAGTGGGTAAATTTCACAGACCACAAATTTTAAAATGCACCAGTGTGCAGTGTTCTTCATTTCCTCTGATTGGGCTTAATTTAGGATTTAAATCCAATGGCCCTTGTAGCCAGAATGCAGCCTGATAGTGGTAAATTAATTCTAGTTTGTTTAGGGCAAATGTAATTAAATCAATGTTTTCTGTATCTAGTCTCACCTTTAGGTCTTAATTCCAATGATATCTTCTCAAGCGGTCTTCCTCAACGTCTTTAAAATTATGCCCTATTTAAAAATATACTTCCTCCTAGCCCCCTTTCCTACCTTATTTTTCTTCATAGCATTTAAATCTTCTAACACAGAATTATATTACTCTTAATTTGGTTTAGTGCTTGATTCCCCATTGGAACATAATTTCTATAAAGAGATATTCTTTTTTTGAGATGAAGTTTAGTTTTGCCACCCAGGCTGGAGTGCAGTGGCAGGATCTCGGCTCACTGCAACCTCCGCCTCCGATGTTCAAGTGATTCTCCTGCCTCGTCTCCCCAAGTAGCTGGGACTACAGGCACGCACCATTACACCCAGCTAAATTTTTGTATTTTTAATAGAGACAGGGTTTCACCATGTTGGCCAGGATGGTCTCGATCTCCTGATCTCGTGATCCGCCCACCTCGGCCTCCCAAAGTGCTGGGATTACATGTGTGATCCACCGTGCCCGGCCCACATTTTTGTCTGTAATATTCAATAATGTATTATTAGTTCTTAGAATAGCACCTGAAAGCATTCTACTGCTGAATGAATATTTGATGGAGAAATTGAACACAAGGTTTATCCCCGTCTTACTCCCAGGGCTGCTTGTGTTTTGGGCACTCACCTGATGGGGAGGAGAAGTTCAATCCTTGTCCATTCTCATCTGAGTTTGCTTTCATCGACTGAATTGTCTTCATTCATCTCTGCTGGCATTTTCCGGGATGTATGTGTTCTGGACCGATTTGGTATTGAGTTCACATTGGGTGCCCTCCTCACCTCTGTTAAGTCAGTTCCTTCTTGTGCCTCATCCAGGCCAAATTAGGAGTGCTGGAAACCTAAGAATGCTCTCTCTGGCTGCTTGGAGATTGCACCTTATCGGTGGAGGGGAGAAGGAAGGGTTGCCACACCCCTATCAGCCAGAAATTAGTTTGTCACCATATCTGTACTGTTCACGGGTTTGGATCTGTGAAATTATGGGACCTGGCCATTTGGCTGAGTACAATCTGGGAAGCAAGATAGAAGCTCACTTTGGCTCTGGGATCTATCTGGTCCTCACTTGAGCAGAAGGGTGGGGGAGAACTTCTTTCCTCTGACTCTGCCCCACTCTAGGCTCTGGAATTTTCAGCCTATCTTAGACTGGAGGCCCTGGGTCCTTTTCCTGTTCTTTTCTGTCCTAAAGCATAAGGGCTTTGTTCCTTTGGTATTCAAAAGCAGAGATTTTAATATCATAGGGCCCTGCTATAAAGATCTTTATCTCTGCATTGAATTTTCAAAGACATTTTAAAATCCAAATGCCAAGTATAGCTTTTTTTTCCCCTCTCTCGAAATGCCTCCTTCTTGAGAGCAGTGGATACTTCATGGTCTTGTTTGAAAGGACCTGAGGGGTAGAGGAAGGCCTTCAAGTAAAAAAGGAGTTGTTTGGGGTTGGGGGAGTAGAGCACATCTTCATATTACAGATTTTTATTTAAAAACAAAAAAAAGTTAAAAAGTAGAAGAAATAGAACCCTTGTTTTCTCCCTTTAATTTCTACATTGAAATTAATCCTTCTGAATATGTTTTCTGGAGAATGATTCTGAATATTCTCTATACCCTTTCTGTGAAAATGTCAGGCTAGTATTCATTTCTAGTAGATGTGCTTTCAGCAAAACTTGCTCTTAATGTCTCTGGTGTGCGGTCATCTGAGATTTCCATTGTTCCAAGGTACTTGAAGGGCTGATTTGGCTTTGAAATTTACAGCTGACATTCCCTGAACTTGGATGTAGTCTTTACATGTTTATGGTACATCTTTCACAATATAATGATTTCCAAGCTTCATTTAACTTGATTCATATTAAACAAGTAAGCTTGGGAGGTGGGGGTGGCTTTAAAAAAAACAAAACAAAAGGCTTGGTGCTGTTTTTGGTATTCTGCCTTGTTTTTGTTAAATCACGTTAATTGGCCCTTTAATAATATTACACTGAGCGCTTAGTTTCAAAGCCTCATGGGAATGAAACACAAAACTGAGCTGCAGTTTAACCTGAAGGTTCCTCAGTGGAGCCGGGCACTGTCAATTTCTTGTTTATATCTTTGGTGATTGGATGCAAAATGGAATCGAGAATTTGCCAGGATTTTTGTTGTTTGGTTTTGTTTTCCGATGTATTTTAAAAAGAAATTTTGCTATCAGGAAAGTGAAGCCTAGACTGTTAGGTGTTTTATTACTCTCAATGTTGTTTTATTCTTTTTTATTATATTTTATTATGCAGTTGCCAACATAAAACTAAGTGCTAAAACTATTCTGATACTTTGTAAAGTGAGCATATTGAATCGTTTGTTTAACTTCGTATATATTCCTCGTAAGCTAATTTTGTAGGATGATTGATGGCACAGAGAATTTGCATATTAAAGTAAGTGGGTAAAAGCTACATATATCTATTAAACAAATAAATAGGAGGAGAGAAAAATCTGTTGGCTAATTCTGGCAGAAGTTTCTCATGATGTTTGAGAAAGTAGAATGTAATACAGAGACATCTTAACATGAACTCTACTTTTTTGTATTAATATAATAATGCAACTTTTTTCCATTTTGGTGGCTATAAAATTTTACTTTCTAAGAGTTATTTTACTGTTTTTTTCCTTTATTTAGTTTAACTGTTTAGAAATCAATCTGAAATTTTACTTGAAACCATTGAGCTTCCGATTCATGTCAATTACATTTGATTCAAAACGCTTTATTTTTAACCACAAGAAGACAATAATTCATATTAGCAGTTGGTTGTCCTTTGTGTACGTAACTAAATTGTGTTAATAAGGTGAAATGGACATTGTTTGTCAAAGTGCATTTATTTACTTTTAAATATATCGCATTTTGATATAACGATTTGATTCTTAGTTCCTTTGTCAGAATGTACTACAAACAGAAAAATAGTTTTTTAAATTATTGCTGTTACCATTAATTCATATTGGTGAAACGATGATGTCAATAGTTTTACCTATTATAATTGGTTAAAGTCCATCAATTTCATAGATATTCATATTTATTTTACTGTACAAGTGATTTGTTGTTCAAAATAGGTAGAAATAACAAGGTTCAGGTGAAACGAGAGTAACTATAATTTGGATGGTACTTTTAGCCATTTAAAGAAACAAGTCTAAGCTTCAAATCCTTTCTTGTATAAGGTATAGAAGAAAGTAAAATAAGTTGTACTTTACACATGAAAATGAATGTGAACAAATTATTGGGCTAATTAAACAGATGCAAATGCATCTCCATAAGTTTTCATTGAGATCACAGATTAAAGCTATTCTAGAAGAAATCTGTATGGGAAGAAGAAAACTTAGAAAATAAAGAGGAATGATTATGTCAATATTATCCAGCTTCACACATTAGTAGAACTTGTCTGTAAGTTTTTATTTGGAAGGACCTCCTTCCCACTTTCCACCTTTCAAAAGTACTTCCTCATTCCAGGAGATATTGCAAGAGAGTCTGCCGTTAAAAATTGGTTTCCAGAAAGGATCACTCCTCTTTGGGAATGCATGTATGCCTCATTAGGGTCTCAATGGCGCTAATCAGTGATTCGCAGGTGAATATCGAAACTTCATCATCTGCGTAGCCTCTGTGGCTGCTAGATGAGATCAAGGCTGTTGGAAAGCCAGAGACTGTATGCCGCCTTGTGCTGGGTGACTATGGGCCAGTTGTGGGGGAGTAAGAAGTAGTTGTGGGGAGGTAAGGAAGTACAAAGATTGGACTATTCATCATACCCTGAAGCTGCCTCCAGCAACTATTAAACTTGGAAATTAGACTATGGTAGCTTGATTACCTGTTGGTGCATTTGAAATGTACTGGGAGCTTTCTCTTGGAAAAAAAAAAAAATTTCCAGGCCAGGAGTGGTGGCTCTGCCTGTAACCCCAGCAATTTGGGAGACTGAGGCAGGAGGATTGCTTGAGACCAGGTGTTGAAGATCAGCCTGGGCAGCAAAGTGAGACCCCCCTCTCAAAAAATAACAAAAATAAAAACTAAAAACATGTAAAAATATATAACCAAAGTATTTAAAATTTATATATATATATATATATATATACATGAATGTTTTTGTTTTTTTAAGTACATAAACATATATATTCTAAAGAAAAAATACCTTCCAAATAAGAACTTGTATCTTTAGCTATGATTATAGTTTGTAGGTTTTACTATTTAAATGTCAGAAATCTGTGAAATACAACGATTTATATGAGTTGTTAAAAAAATTCCCACGTGGCTTCTTTATGAAAAAATAGAAGCTATGGTTAATTGCCCATACATACAGAGTTTTTATTTAAAATGGAACAAAATTTAATGTCCATAAATTTAACTTATATGAATGTAAATTGAATGACATACATCAGTAATTTGCCCTAATTGTGATAATCAGATCTACTCAAAAGAAAACATTTGTAAAGCTTTTGTCTGCAGAAAAATTACTTTCTTTTTGTCTATAGATAGAGAAAATGCTTTTTTTTTTTTTTTTGTGACAGAGTCTTCCTCTGTCACCTACAATCTTGACTCACTGCAATCTCCACCTCCCGGGTTCAAGTGATTCTCCTGCCTCATCCTCCCAAGTAGCTGGGATTACAGATGCGCACCACCATGCCCAGCTAAATTTTTTGTATTTTTTAGTAGAGATGGGGTTTTGCCATACTGGCCAGACTGGTCTTGAACTCCTGGCCTCAAGCAATCCACCTGCCTCGACCTCTCACAATGCTGGGATTACAGGCGTGAGCCACCATGCCCAGCGTTTAGTTAAATTGCTTATAATATATGGGATGTTTTATAATAAAATAGAAGTAATTAAGCTAAAGCCAGCTTTATTCAACCTTAAAAAAGTTATTTATTGCTGTAACATATCGATTCATTCAACAGATTTTTACTGAATGCCTGCCATGTATTGGTCACTATTCTAGGTGCTGGGGGTAACTGTGAATAAAATGGACCAACTCCCTACTCCCTGCTTTCAAGGAGCTTGCCTTGTAATGATGCCAGTCATAACTCAGATTAGTAGTTTATTTTTAAGAGAATTTATAGTTTATTTTCAAGAGCATTTTCTCACTTTTATTTATTTATTTATTTGTTTATTTAGTTAGTTAGTTTATTTTGGGATGGAGTCTTGCTCTGTCACCCAGGCTGGAGAGCAGTGGCATGATCTTGGCTTACTGCAATCTCTGCTCACTGCAATCTCCACCTCCTGCATTTAAGCGATTCTCCTGCTTCAGCCTCTCGAATAGCTGGGATTACAGGCATCTGCCACCACGCCTGGCTAATCTTTGTATTTTTAGTAAATACTGGGTTTCACCATGTTGGCCAGGCTGGTCTTGAACTCCTGGCCTCATGTGATCTGCCAACGTTGGCCTCCCAAAGTGCTGGGATTACAGGTGTGAGCCATTGTACCCGGCCTTTTCACATTTATTTTTAAGAGCATTTTCTCATGTTTTAGTAATTAATTTTGTAACTTAGCTTAATTACCTAGTGAATGTTCTTGAGCTGAAGATGCATGTATGTCTATATTAATTTGGTAAATAAAAATTACTTCTTTCAACAACTACATATCAAAAGGCTGTTACCTACTGGGCACTGTTTTAAGGATAACAGCAGTTAGAAAAATGAATCAGAAACAGACCCTGACCTCAAGGTATAGTCAGTAATAGGGAATACAACAGTGACAGAAGAATGAAAGGAAAGCAGTTATAAAATAGGCTTTGTGCCAATCTCAGTGGTTAAATAAAATGAAACACTACGTGTGTGGAGCAGAGCAGTACTCTTGCCCTCATATGTGTGGGTTGAAAAGTTGGTATTTTCAACTTTGTATTTCTTCCAACGATTAAAACTTGTACCTGTTTTATTATAATAGTACCTTGTCTCTCCAGCCTAGAATGTAGAAGGATCTTTCTGCTAAGAGATCCTTGAACTCTAGGGAAATAAAATGCAATCATATTTTAGATGATTACATTGCTGAGATTTTCTTTACTTTGTGGTCTCTATCTTATTTAAAGGCTTCCTAAATAATATAACTAGCAGTGACAATAAGGAAATAAATTACGAGGGCATTTAAATTTCCCTGTAGAATAAGAAATATCTGAAAGGACATGATGTAAAGTATCTGAAAGGACATAATGATTTATGAAGTAAATATTGCACTAATCTAACATTTAATAGTTGAAGAAAAATGAGGACTTCACACAAAATCTCTAAAATATTTAAATAAATAACCAATACTTTTATTTAGACTATACAAAAGCCTCAGCTGTTAGGAACACAAACAATGACAGGTCCTTTTCATCTTTAAGAGACAAGTATGTCATCTCATTTCTGTTTTATTGATGTAAAAATGAAAACACAGAGATTATATGGCTTTTCCATCTGATCAGTTATTAGCTAAAGTGGAAGGAACCCAGGCTTACGGTCTGGTACTTCACCGGTGGTTACCACTGTCGTTTATGGAACAACTGCAATGAGATGGGGCTGTAAAATGATGTTTACAGGGGTTTTTGTGAAAAGGCCAATTATATACAAATTTCTTTGTCTTTGATTCGTAGTTACCAGCTGACAAGCGGATACAAGCCTGCCCCTATGGACCTGAGCTTTATAAAACTCACCCCATCTCAAGAAGCAATGGTGGACAAGTTGGCAGAGAACGCACACAACGTGTGGGCCCGGGGATCGAATCCGACAGGGCTGGACTTACGGCATCCAACAGGTACCTGGGGGAATAGCTCGACGGCATGTGCTCTGAGACTCACTTAAGTGGGAATTAGCATAATTTGTAACCGGAAGGATAAACAATGACTGTTTTAAAACTCGTATCATATAGATCACGTATAGTGCACATTTGGACTAAAACACTTCTTTAGTACTAGACTCAGGAAATTATATGACCTTAGCTCTGGCTGTGATCATGAACACATACTAGGCACACAATGAATAATACTGCATTGGTGACTTATCATATGGTTTTGTGGTATTTCTCTCTGTGAGACTGTATTTTAGGAGAAACTTTTGAAATGTAAGAAGATTGGGATAAAAGGATAATAAAATGGGTGCACAGTTCCTTATTCAAAACCGCTGGGGCCAGATAAATTTCAGAATTCGATTTTTTTATTTGGTTTTCAGAGTGGAGACTTGAGGATATATTACATATATATACATAACAACCTTGGTAGGGCAGCTGACTTCAAATTACAGTTCATTTCACACAAGGTAGGCAAGGTAATACCAAGAGGGATAAAGACTATAAACATCAGTTTATAGAAACATCGCATCAATTCAGGTTTCACTACTGAGTTACTGTTACAGATCGTTTTACTCCACGCGTCAATAGATATTCAGGTATTTAGGTACTTGGGTATTAAAGTATTCAGGATTAGGTATTCAGTACAAATTTGCCTGAAAGAGGAAAGGGAGAAAAGACAAGACAAAACAGTATTTCTGGCTGGGCATGGGGGCTCACACTTGTCATCCCACCACTTTGGGAGGCTAAGGTGGGAGGACTGCTAGAGCCTGGGAGCTTGAGACCAGCCTTGGCAACATAGTGAGACTCTGTCTCTACAAAAAATTAAAAAATTAAGTGGGCATGGTGCACATGCCTGTAGTCCCAGCTACTCAGGGGGCTGAGGTGGGAGGATCATTGCGCTCAGGAGGTTGAGGCTGCAGTGATACTCTGTCTCAAAACTACAACAGCAATAAAACAACAACAACAACACACTGTATTTATTCTCTGGTTTACCAGAACAACCCCTGTCTGCTTCCATAGCTTTCTTTTTTCTCCTTGGGAAGGTGTGATGAGAACATCCACAGCTTCCCAATTCCTGTTTATGTTAAAGTATTGAGAATTGATTATGCTTCTTGAAATGTGGGAACTTGAGCAAATACTGTAGCAGGTCTCAGGGACTGAATGGAAAGAAGTCATTTCCAAAGTGGCAGTGCCCTGCACTTTGTGTTAAGAGTTGCTGTGTCTCCCCCATCCCGTGGAAGTGAGTTCTGTGCTCTAACATTAAACACCCTTTTGCCAAGATAGTAAGGTAGCCTGTTCTCTCTCTCTCTCTGTCAACACATTTTAACCCCTGTTTAAATTTGGAGCCTCTTTTATAATAGACAAGTTATGAGTTTTAAAGCCATTTTAGTGCCCCTGGCATTGCCTGGTTTCGCTGGTTGATGGATTCAACCCAATGCATATTTTTTAATTAGAGACATGGAAGGGTGGTCCATAACACACTGGCTTTTTTCTGAAGAAGGGAAAGCAGTCTTAAGTTGTTCACTAACTGAAAACTACTGAGGGGGACCAGTACTAATTTGGCTGTTCTTGGAATAAAACCCTGTCCATGAACTGTACTCAGAAATTATGTGTTCTGTAAGTTCATCCTTTGCCATGTGAACGTGGCAATTGGACATGGTTAGAGATCACTGAAGTTGTTTTTTGTTACTGTTGTTTTTCTTTCCCATGGAGAGGGCCTGCTTTCCATACATTTGCTTATTCATTTGATTGACTCTTTTATATTGATAGCGTTTCGGTAACTTTGCAGCCTGGGAAGACTCGGGGATTGTGGGAAGGATCAGGTTTTTCTCATGGGCTTTAAAGTTTGATGTATTTGATAGCTACTTATTTTCAAAAGCCCTTGGCATTGCTTTGACGGCTGCACACTGTTTTTCCACGCAGGACGTAAAGAACAGAAGAAATCCTCGCCTTGTTCCCTACACTCTTCTGGATGACCGAACCAAGAAATCCAACAAGGACAGCCTCCGCGAGGCTGTGCGCACGCTGCTGGGGTACGGCTACAACTTGGAAGCACCAGATCAAGATCACGGTATTTTGGTTTTACTTTCTTCCTCTTCGTTTGCAAGATCACGTAGTAGTTCTTTAAAGCCAAACAAATGAATAAAAGGCAGAGTACTCGATAAGAGTCCTCTAGTCTGTTGTGTGGAATTTCAGCCAAGTGGATTTTTTTTTCTCCTGAAGGACACCTGAGGGATTAGACCTTCTCTCAGTAGGGTGGCTCAGGATGCTGATGATTTGTGGGTGGAGAAAATGGGCCTATCTTCTTCAAGAGTCTGAGATCAATAGGTACCTCCCTGATTATGATATTGGACTCCTCCCCTATCCCACCAGCCCTCCTCCAAATAATTGATTTTTGCTGATTTGGGGAATAAGCCTGTAGCAGAGGCTAGTGTTTTACAAAATTCCACCTCCATCATTTACGCACACGTACAGACAACATTGAATTAATTACTGTGATATTTTGCTTTAAGGGAAACGCATTACAATAGCTACTCAATAACTATGTGTTGAGCACGTGGATTTTTAAAGATTCCGCAAAAATACATTTTTCTTAAATAATACCTTTGAAGAATGTAGTTTAGAATGATCCACTCTTTAATCCTTTGCTCCTGCAGTTTGAGTTAATTTAATACCCATTTTCAAAAATTGGCAAAGACGAAAAGAAGATTATGTGTTTTGTCATAGTGCCTATAATTTTTGATGGACAATTTTGAAACTGTATTCCAAATGTGTTCTAATGGCTCATGTTTTCAATGCATTATCTGTACATAAAAGTGGATCTTAAATAATAATAGTTAATATTTGCATATTAACTATATAAGTGTTTCAAAGACTTTTACAATTATTATTTATCCTCACAATAACTCTTATGAGGATGATACTTGTATTACGCTCATTTTACAGATAAGGAAACAGAGATTCAGGGACTTATATGTCCTCCCATTTAAAGTGGCAGATCCAGGATTCTAGTCATAGGCATTATGGCATTTTTTAAGTCCTTGAATTGAGTAAGCACACAGTTAGCATCTTGACAGATCTTATCAGCTACTGGATTCTTATATTTGCTGCAAATTAAATAAGATATCTACTTGTTAATAATATCCATACTGCTAATATAATATACTATCTTGAGGTTAGCTTTATAACAATAGAGATGTGGTACACTCATTATGAATCAGATGCTGTTAGGTATGCAAGGTACCAAGAAGATCCTGTCTCAAAGGGTATGTAGTTCATGTAACCAGTGGGAAGAAACAGTAAAAGGCTTGTAAGCCAGAAAATGGCAATCAGAAAGACTTCTATAAGTCTCTGGTATAGAATAAACTCTCAAAGCTAATTGGTTCTATTTAATTATGTTTTTAAATTGAAATAGAATTTATATACAATAAAATGTACACATCTAAAGCGTTCAGTTTGGTAAAGTTTGACAGTTGTAGAAACAAAAGGAACCACTACCAAAACATCTCCAATATTTTCTTCATTCCAGAAAGTTTCTTTGTGTTCCCAACAAAGTAACCACTTTGTAAGTTCTGTCATTTACGGATTAATTTATACCAAGCAGAAATATAAATGTAATCTATAAATGTAGATTTTATAGTTATAATCACTATAATATGTATTTTTTATATCTGGCTTCTTTTGTTCAACATAATGCTTGTATGATCATGCATGTTTTTTGTATATCACAAGATCTATTACTCTGTGACATTTCTTAAATAATAATACTAATTTACAATTTGTTTCATTCTCCTATAGATGGAAGATTTGGGTTGTTTCCAATTTTAGGTGATTATGAATAAGGCTACTATGAATATTCATATATAAATCTTGGTGTATAATTAATCTTTCATTTCTCTTAGACTAAATACCTAAGAGTATAATTGCTGAGGCATATTTTCTAATTTGTGTTGGTCTTTTTACTGAATTGTGTTTTTAAAAGTATATTTTATCTAGAAGAACCATGTCAGGATTGCAAGATTTTCTTCCATTTGTAGTTTGCGTTTTCATTTTCTTAATGAGGTCTTTCAAAGAGCAGACATTCTTAATTTGAAGTTCATTTATGATTTTTTTTTCCTTTATAGTTGTGGGTTTTATGTCCCAGGACATCTTTGCCTATGCAAAAACAGAAATATTTTCTCTTATGTTTCCTTCCAGAGTTTTATTATTTTAGCTTTTACATTTAGGTCTATGATCTAAAGTGAGTTAGCGTTTGTGTATGATGTAAGGTTAAGATCAAGGTTCATATTTTGTGCAGATGAATATCCAACTGTCCCACTACCATCTGTTGGAACAATTATCCTTACCAAATTAAATTACCTTGACATCTTTGCTAATATCTATTGAACATATAAGTCAGTCTATGTCTGGACTGTATATTCTGTTCCATTGATCTGTATGTCTATCCTTAAGCTAATATTCCATTATCTTTATTTTTGTCACATAATAAATCTTAAAATCAGGTAGGGCAAGTCCTCCAACTTCTTTCATCTTTCTTAAAGTATTTTTGCTCTTCTTCTTTTGCATTTCTATATACATTTAGATTCAACTTGTCGATTTCATTTGGATAGGATTGCAGTTGAATACATAAGTCAGCTTGGGAAGAATTGATATTTCAGCACTGTTTAATCAACTAATTCATGAACATGGTACATTTGTCCATTTATTTTCATCCTCTTTAGTTTCTCTTAGCATTGCTTTGCAGTTTTCAGAGTAGAGGTCTTATACATTATTTGTTAGATTTATCTGATATTTTTGAAACTATTAAATTTAGTTTCAAGTTAATTTCATTTTCCAACTGTATATGAATATGAGATATATAACTGATATTTGTATATTGATCTTATATCCTATGATTTGGCTAAATTTATATGTCAGTTCTTTTTTTTTTTTTTTTTTGTAAATTCAGTGGAGTTGTCTGTATACAATATCATGAGGTCTGCAAAAACCAAACCTCACTTTTTCTTTTACAATTGTTATACCTTTTTTGCTTCTTGATTTATTGAACTGGTAAAGAATTCAGAATGCTGTTTAATAGAAATAGCAAGAGAGGTTATTCTGCCTTATAGGGGGGAAAGTTGTAATGTTTCACCTTTAAGTATGATATTAAATATAGCTTTTAGTAGATGTCCTTTATGACATTGAAGAAATTCCCTTCTATTCTTAGTTTGTTGGGTGATTTGATCATAAATAGGGTCTTGAATTTTGTCAAGTGCTTTTTTTTTTTTGCCATTTATGGAATAGATCATGTATTTTTCTCCTTTACTCTGTTGATATCGTGAATATCAGTGATTTTCAAATGTTAAACCAACTTTCTTTTTCTAGGATAACTCCCCTTAGTCATGATGCACTGTGCTTTTTTACAAAGAGCTGTACTCTACTTGTTAATATTTTGCTTAGGACTTTCATATCTAAGTTTATAGGGAATACACTGTTATATAATTTATTTCTTATAATGTCTTTGTTAGATTTTGATATCAATGTAAAGCTAGCCTTCTAAGTAGGAAATTTTCTCTTCTGTTTTCTGGAAGAATTTGTGTTAGTGCTGTATTATTTCTTTTTCAAATATTTGATAGAATTTATAATTGAAACCATGAGCCTAGAGTTTTGTCCTGTAGGAAAGGTATTTTATTATGAATTCAATTCATTTTATAGCTTGAGAGCTATTTAGATTTTCTATTTACCCCTGTGTCAGTTTTGATAAATTATGTTTTTCAGTAAATTAGTTCATCTAATTCAGATTGCCATATAAAGGCATAAAATTGCACTAATGTGCTCTATTCTTTTAATGTCTGTAAGATTGGTAATGATATATGCCTTTTCATTCCTGATATTGATAGCTTATGTTTTCTCTCTTTATCTTGATCATTCCTCTAAGGGATTAATTGATTTTATCAATCTTTTCAATGGTTAATTGATCTTAAATATACTTTTGTTTTGGCTAAACTTTCAGATGTTTAACAATGAATTTGGATTTAATAATCATGGACTATTATGAATGATCTGCCATGGTTATGCGTGACTGTGTCTTACGTTCCCTAAGGAAAGCATGGCATTTTTATGTGACTGTGGCGTCCTCTGGAGAACGTCAGTATTCAATCACAGTGTCGAGAGATCCTAGTTTCACAGTTTTTACATGACCTATTAAGTGTACTTTCTAATGAACAAGTGTATATATCAGGCATACAGATATTCACTAACATTACCTTATGATAATATAGTACTCCCAATAGTGTTCTTGCATACCTTCAAATACGTGATTCAACTACTCTGTTTAGGCAAAAGAAGGGTGTAATAATCATGGAATTCTTGAGCTTCCCTCTAACTTTATAATTCTTTAACATTTGTGTATCCCTGGAGGATGTAGGTACCAGAGGTGACAGTCAATATGTTTTTAGGTTGGAAGGATACTTATATAATGATAACGATAAAATTTGAGGGAAAACACACACGCATGGTTTTATAGTCTGACACATCAACCATTTGATTTCCTTAATGTTTTCATTTCTTTACACGTGGATATTTATATTTTTGGTATCTATAATCTTAATAGAGATATAATTATTTGTTTTCCTTCCACTCTCCGGCACTGCTTAATATCAAACATTTTGAAAGTTATTTACTCTACATTTAGAAGGAATTCTCACAACATTGCTTTCACGATACTCATTGAAAATTACAAAGAGAGAATGCCAAGGTCTGGTTGACTCAATTCTAAACTTATAGATAATAAGATAATAATAAATATATAAAGTTATAGATAATTAAAAATAAGGGGAAACAGTACAGTTCAGAGAAATGATAACCTGGAGTCTTCAAGGAAAGAGTTAATTATGGTTGGTATCCAAAAAAAGGAGTACATTTTTCCCTGTACATAGAAATATGCATTACATGCCAGACAGAAAAAAAGTCAGTGATGGTGTATTTTAAAGATATTGTCACTTAAGGGCATAAACGGTATTCAGTGACACATGATACATTTGCTTTTAGAGATAGCTTTACTCCAGAATGATGCTGGATAAGTAAAATGTTAAGATGTTATTCTGACATACAGTGTTTTATACTATTTGTAGCCACTATATATTAATAGTTTCGTCTTTCTAACACGCTTGTGGACAACTTATTGCTATCTTATGGGTACCTACTTTCTTCTGAATTATGTGAATTTCAAGAAGACAGAAAGGAGCTTATATTCACAAAACCTGTGCTGCACTTCATTTTACTTCCATATTTGAAATTCTTCTCATTTCCATTTTATTTTAATACATAGATATGGAACATCTACTGTGCCTAGTTCTGGGAATTCAGTGATGAATACGAGTTTTTGTCTTATGTAGCTCTCAGTGTAGATAGGGAAAATAGACTAAATTGCCACCACTACCATGCAATGTGAGTGTTAAGCCCAAGAGTCATAACACATGGGGTTTAAGTCAGCTTGGTCATATGAGTGAAATCTTTACAGAGGAGGTCTGTAAGTTATCTATTCCCGTACAGCAAACTACCCCTCCCCACCAAAAAACTTCTCAATGGCCTAAAATAACAAACATTTGTTATCTTGAAAGTTTCTGTGAGTTATGAATGTGAGAGTGGTATAGTCATGTCATTCTGGATCATGGTCTCTCTGAGGTTGCTATTAAGTTGGCCAGGGATTAAGTCATCCGAAGACTTCTCTAGAGTTGGAGCGTTTGATACTAAGACAGCTCACTTGCATAACTGTTGGCTAAAGAACTCACTTCCTTTCTGGCTGTTGGCAGAAGACACAGCCAGATGGGCACTGCCTTGCCACACAGAGCTCTTCATAGTGATGGTTGAGTGCCTTCACATGGAAGTTGACTTCCCTCAGAATGAAAATTGAAGAGTGAGTAAAAGGAGAAGCCTGCAATGCTTGTTACAATTACTTCTATCATATTTTGTTTTTTAGAAGTAAATCACTAAATGAAGCCCATGCTTTTCAAATGGTGGTGTGCTAAAGAATTCGTGACATATTTTAAAACCACCAAAGTAGGAAAAGCTAAGTCAACTGGATTCATGCACTTCAGGCAGAGAGAATAGTATATGTAAAGGCTTAGAGACACAAGGAGGGTGGTAAATGGGAATTTCAGGGTTGCGTGACCACGTGTACAGTGGAATTTGAAAAGTGGCAGTAGATCAAGTAGAGGAGGCAGGAGTTGAAACAGATTTTTTTTTTTTTTGAGATGGAGTGTTGCTCTGTCACCAGGCTGGAGTGCAGTGGCATGATCTCAGCTCACTGCAACCTCCGCCTGCCAGGTTCAAGCAATTCTCCTGCCTCAGCCTCCGGAGCAGCAGGGACTACAGGCATGCGCCACCACACCCAGCTAATTTTTTTGCATTTTTAGTAGAGACGGGGTTTCACCATGTTGGCCTGGATGTTCTTGATCTCTTGACCTCATGATCCACCCACCTCAGCCTCCCAAAGTGCTGGGATTACAGGTGTGAGCCACTGCGCCCGGCTGATTTTTTGTTTTAATTAAAAGAATGATTCTAGTGGCTGTTTAGGGAAAAGGCTGAATGTAAACAAAACTGGAGATGAGGACAGCAGTTTGGTGACTAAAAAAAGAGTGTAGATGAGGAATCTTGGAGGCCTTATCTTTGGCAATACTGTGAACAGGAAAAATTATTTGGCATTCAGAAGTAGAATCAGCAGAAGGACAAAGGAGGCATCTGAGATAGTTTCTGGATTGATAGATGTCAAGTACACATACGTTGATTGGGAGCACAGGAATTGGAGCAGATGGACACAGGGTAGTAGGAAAATTCTGTATTTTATTGTAAACATGTTAAGTTTGAGGTGCATGTAAGACAACTCAGCAGAGCTACCAGGATTCAATTACATATATAACTATAAACGTGAGACTATTGCTAGAGAGAAACACAGGGTTAAAGATTTCACTTTTTAAATGAAAGAAGTTTGGACGTTTTTACACTAAGGGAGACAGAGGCTGAAATAGAGTAAGAGGGGCTTGATGAACTGTGGTCTCTGAGGAGGTTGAAGGGAATGAAATTCAGAGCATGGGTAAAGGGATTGGCCTCATATAAATGGAAGAACAACTCTTGCTCCCCTAAGGTTAGTAGAAAAGAAGTGAAGATTGAAGATGATGCAAAAACCTTCAAGAGGAAACTGAGGGTAGTCTACCGTACAATTACTGTCTTCAGGTTGAAATAGAAAATAAGTTTATTTTCCTAAGGAGTGGAAGTCAGTCCTTTTCCTAAGGACTAGATCAGAAGCCTTGAAGAGAGCAGTAAAGATGTGTTGGGTATAGAATTCTCAGCTGACAATTTTTTTTTCTTTTAGTAGTCAGATATATCATCCCACTGCCTTCTGGCCTTTATGTTTTCTGATAAGACATTGGCAGTAATCTTTTGGAGGGTCACTTGTAGGTGATGAGTTGCTTATCTCTCTTGCTGTTTTCAGGATTCTCTCTCTGGTTTTGGATTTGAACAGTTTGATTAGGATATATCTGGTTTTAATTTCTTTGAGTTTATCCCCCAAAGTTTATTGTACTTCTTAGATGTGTAAATGAATGTTTTTCATCAAATTTGAAAAGTTTCTGGCCATTATTTGTTCATTCTTTCTTCTTTTTTCTGTCTTTCCTTACAGTTAGTGACTTTTTTTTTTTTTTTTTTTTTTTTGAGATGGAGTTTCACTCTCGTTGCCCAGACTAAAGTGCAACGGCATGATCTTGGCTTACAGCAACCTCCAGCTCCCGGGTTAAAGTGATTTTCCTGCCTCAACCTCCCAAGTAGCTGGGATTGCAGGCATGCTCCACCACGCCTGGCTAATTTTATATTTTTAGTAGAGACAAGATTTCTCCATGTTGGTCAGGCTGGTCTGGAACTCCCAACCTCAGGTGATCTACCTACCTCAGCCTCCCAAAGTGCTGGGATTGCAGGCATGAGCCACTGCATGAGGTCACAGTCTGACTTTTATTATGTGTATGTTGGTATGGTTGAGTGTATCCCACAGGCTTATCTTTCTTCATTTCTTTTTCTTTCTGTTTTTCATACTTGACAAATGGACTTATCTTCAAGTTCATTGATTCTTGTCAGCTCAAATCTGTTGTTGAGCCCTCTAGTATATTTTTAATTTCAGTTACTGCGCTTTTCAGCTCCAGAAATTTTGGTTCTTTTTAATAATTTGCCTCTTTATTGATATTCACTATTTGGTGAAGCATCATTTTTATACTTTTTTTTTTTTTTTGAGATGGAGTTTTGTTCTTGTTGCCCAGGCTGGAGTGCAGTGGCACGATCTTGGCTCACTGCAACCTCCATTTCTCGGGTTCAAGTGATTCTCCTGCCTTAGCCTCCCAAGTAACTGGGATTACAGGCATGTACCACCACGCCCGGCTAATTTTGTAATTTTAGTGGAGACGGGGTTTCACTATGTTGGTCAGGCTGGTCTTGAACTCCTGACCTCAGGTGATCCACCTGCCTCGGCCTCCCAAAGTGCTAGGATTATAGGCATGAGACACTGCGCTCAACCTCATTCTTTTCTTTAGTTCATTACACATGGTTTTCTTTAGTTCTTTGAACATATTTAAAATACCTAACTTAAAGTCTTTGTCTAATAAGCCCAACATCT
Organism: Ateles fusciceps; assembly: GCA_036589455.1. Lineage (NCBI taxonomy): Eukaryota > Metazoa > Chordata > Mammalia > Primates > Atelidae > Ateles > Ateles fusciceps. Next base: position 7,798,475 of record JAZHEH010002229.1, read on the forward strand.
CGGCCTTCCAAGGAATAATTTCTAATGACTGCTTTTTCCCCTTTATGTATGGGATATACTTTCTTGTCTTTTTGCACGTCTCACAATTTTTGTGAAATATTGGACATTTAAAATAATATAATTTGGTAACTCTGCATTTGCCCCTCTTTCAGATGTTGGTGGTGTGCTTGTTGTCCTTGTTTGTTTGCTTAGTAATTTTTCTAAGCTAGTTTAGGAGAGACGGTGGTGCCTGTCATATGTGGCCACTGAAGTCTCAGTTTCATTAGCTTAGTGGTCAGCTAATGGTAGGACAGAGAACCAGTAAGTCTCCCAGTCTTTACAGAGGAGAGGCAATGTAATGTGAGCATGTTGGCACATGCCTTCAACACTCAACTAGGCAATTTTCAGTTTCACATGAGCCTTCTCTTACTGCATGTGCAGAGCCTCAAGGTCTTTCAGAGGTGTGAGCTTTCTCAGGTTTTTCCTGAATACATGCACAGCCCTGGGCCTGAGCACGGCTTTCTAGAGTCCCAGGAATATGTTGGAGAGTCTCACATCCCACTGTGGATATTTCATTCCCCGGATTTTCTTTTTAAACTTCTTGGTCAGTTGTTTGCCTCTACTATTATTGCGACCTCACAAAGTTGCAAAAGGCAAACAAATTGCCTCAGATGATTTTCAGTGAATGTCCTTGGAGAAATGACTATTTGCATTGGGCAAGCTCTAAGTTGAGTGGAATAAAGACAAGTTTTACAAATGGAATTTTCCAGAAAAGATAACATAATGACAGTTATCTGGAACTGGGCTGTGGAGGAATTCCAACTCCGTTCCGCCCACTTCAGGGGCTTGTGGGTGGTGATTTTCAGTATGCCATGGAATGAGAGAGAGGGCGATGTGGCTAACTAAAACATCACTAGTTTGCTGTTCTTACCAACATTTGGACATTTTTATCAAATAAACACTCCCTGGATTTTTGCCAGCCTGTAGTTAATTTCCAGAGCTATGAGAAATCTGATTTGCATAATTTTTGCCAGTGTTCTCATTAATTTTATGGAGAAAAGGAGTTTTGGAGGTTCTTTCTCCACCATTTCTGCTGATGTCACTTAGCAATAAAGATTAAAAATAGCTGTTTTGTGGGCTGGAACAGAGAACAGATTGCAAACAGATAAAAGCATTGTGGAGAAACATTGACAGTCCAGTTGAGGTTAGAGACTGTGAGTTAGTGGTGCCAATCTGTTATGTGCGTGTGTTTTCTGGCGAACTCAGCAGAGCAGGTATAGAGGTTGAGAGGGAAGGTAGTGAAATTGGACAGTCATTGGGGTTAACAGAGCAAGTAGGAGAAAAGGTAATAAGGGCAAGAAAGTATGGAAAGTTACATAGGTAAGGAAGGGAAGAAAGAAGGAATTAATGAGTTTGAAGAGTGAATGTATTTGTATAAGAAAATGAGAAAACCAAGAGGAAAAAATGGTGATCACACAAATGGCAAATCTCTGAATTTTAAAAATTTAGAGACAGAGCCACTGGCAATTGTTTGACAAGGTTCGATTATACTTAAGATATGTGAATAATGAGCAATGAGAATAGAGTTGTATATTCTACAGCAGAAACTGAGATTATGTTTATTATTGTATGCCAGAATCCAACAGCATGCTTCATAGTAGGAATGCAGGTGATCTGTATGGAAAATACATAAGAAGAAAGATTAATTTTCCAATGGGAGGAATCAGGAAAGGGAGAAAATGTCTTCAGAGTTAGATGTTGGATGGATCAAAATTTCAGCAAGTAGACATCAGTTTCAGAAAGGCCATCGCTACTAGAAAGAAAGTACATCTGATGTGATTAGGTATAGAAAGAGTTGAGGAGGGTAGATGGTCCACTTAGGATGAAATATAGGCTGTTGCTGGGGAGAGAGAACAGTCATAGGTGAAGGCAGAAGGAGTAGGACAAAATATGGACTATCTTGCAAACTCAGCTAAGAAATGTGGTTAAATTTATATAAGGAGTACCAACCAGCCCCAGGAAGTTTTAAAGCAAGAGCTTGATGTGTGATCACAGTTTACAATAGCAATATAACTATGGCAACAGTGGGAAGGGACAGATTGGAGGGGGGGAGTTCTTGGAGACAGACTGGTTGGGAGGCTTTAGAAAAATTGTTTTGTTGAACAAGGATGGTGGGAATGAAAATTAAAAGATAGATGTTGAGAGATGTTGTAGCATAAAGCAAAATCAGTCTGATTATCACTAAGATGAGATTAAAAACATTAATTTATAGCAGTCTATACTGTTACTGACTTTTTAAAAAAGTCAAGGACATAAAAAGTTTAATAAAATAGAATCGAGCCTTATGTAATTAATCAGAATTATAATTTATTTTCTCTTAGGAGAATGCTTACATATTTAGATAAAATGTGAACTCGGTATTTGAGCTGTAGTATCTTTGGAATATTGTTCTAAATAATATTTTAAAGCATTTAAAAATGGAATTTATTCTTATTTACTACAAGGTTTAATCAACATTTGAATTGTTTTATCCAAAATAATACCAGGAAGTTGAAAGGATGGCTCATTAATGCCAATAATTTTAAAAAATATTGTCATTAGACCTAAAAGATTCTAGATATGTATACAATTTTAGCTTTTCCTTATAGCTTCTTGTGAGTTTTTAAATGCATAGTTAGATCTTGACTGCCCTCTATTGGCAAATGTTTTCATATGTATAGTTTGGAGAGCAGGGTGAATGGTTACTTCAGGCCTTTTTAGGCCCTAGTTAGGTCATTGGCTGTGTGTCATGCCTGGGAGGTACTGGGAACACAGTCTTTTCTCAGTCCTTTGCCTTCATCTTGAGGTGGTTCATTAATAATATAATTCCTGAATTGTTTCTACTTTGAATACAAACAGGCTTGATAAAGTATGACAGGACTATGTCTCCCAGTTATACATTTTTAAATGTCTATTATTATTATATTCATTATAACAGCACAAAAATCACTTATATAACACACTTACATGAGTTATAATTGCCTGCCAAATACATAAATGTATCATGTTTAACATTAAGTAAAGCATAAGGATGTTTGGGGGAGAGTTCTATGCCTTTGACAGGATGCCACCCATTAGCTATTTGCCTGAGCTCCTATATCCAGAGCTTGGAAGGGTCTCTGTTTCTAGGTACAGTTTGGCAGGTATATATGGAGCACTTACTTTGTGCTCAGGAGCTTGATGTTATAACATATGCAAAATAAATGTGTTAAAGATTGCCTGGATCTTTTTAAAAAACACCTACAAACCCAGATTTCACTTTGTATCAGTATTTTAGCAAGAGGTGTATGTTGAACTGTTGCTTCTTTAAAAAGTGGTTGCAAACTACCCTAAACTAACTTAAGAAATATATACTATGGGGCCGGGCACCATGGCTCACGCCTGTAATCCCAGCGCTTTGGGAGGCTGAGGTGGGTGGATCACCTGAGGTCAGGAGTTCAAGACCAGCCTGACCAACATGGTGAAACCCCATCTCTACTGAAAACACAAAAAGCTTAGCCGGACATGGACGGTGGCACATGCCTGTAACCCCAGCTACTCAGGAAGCTGAAGCAGGAGAATTGCTTGAACCTGGGATGTGGAAGTTGCATGAACCGAGATAGCGCCATTGCATTTCAGCCTGGGCAACAAGAGTGAAACTCCGTCTCAACAAAAACAAAAACAAATAGGAAAATCCACAGAGATTAAAAAAGAAAAGAGGTGTATTTTTTTTTTTGGTGAAGTTTCAGGCATGATAGTGTTGGTGAACCACATGTTTGTTTCAAGTTCAGGTTGAGTGTCATCAATGAGCATAAGAATCATCCAGCATTCGGGCCAGGAAAAAGAATGCCAGGGCTCAGAAATTCTGCATTGTTCTTATTGCACTATAATCTCCAAATAGTACCCCCATTTTCATTCCCTATAGTAACAGAAGGGATTAGTGGTATGTTTTAATTCCAAGAGAATTTTGTAGGGGGCTTTTGGGGAAATTGTCTATTATATTTTGTACCAAATTTGCCTTCTAAAGTATTTGATTTGAGCTAATATTAAAATTCATTAGTGTGACTGAGCACACTATACGTATTTGTGATGTCTAGATATACTGGAAACCAAACAGAGAAAGAGAACCTGGGATGTTTCAGTAGTTTAGTTTTCCAAAAAAATCTAAATTCTATATTTAGAAAATTAGAGGTTAAATCTATTAATCCATACTAGAAATGTAATATAAGATTTTATTCACAAATATCAGTATAATTAAAAGTAAGGATAACTGCCTGATAATTTTTTCTGTCGGGAAAATAATCTCCAAATGTTTGTGTAATTTATAGCTCATACTTAATATCTCTTAGATTCATTTAGGGAAGGTTACAGGCATATTTTAAGGAAGCAATTGATCAGTAATCTGTTTTTTGAGGAAATATTAACTCTGAATGAAAATTTGACTTTTCCTGTTTATTTAGTATTGCAGCACTGAAAACTAGTTTCTTTTGTTTTTTTTTTTTTTTTTGGACACAGAGTCTTGCTCTGTTGCCCATGCTAGAGTAGCATGATCTTGGCTCACTACAACCTCCACCTCCCGGGCTCAAGCGACTCTCCTGCCTCAGCCTCCCAAGTAGCTGGGATTACAGGCATATGCCACCATTCCCAGCTAATTTTTGTATTTTTAGTAGAGATGGGTTTCACCATGTTGGCCAGGATGGTCTTGAACTCCTGACCTCAAGTGATTCGCCTGCCTTAGCCTCCCACAGGTGTGAGCCACTGCACCCTGCCGAGAACTAGTTTCTTAAAAGCACAAACTACCTTTAGATATCATAAAATCTGATAGAATTTTTTTCTCTCAAAAACAAAGTTAACGACCCTATTTTTCAAAACATATTTAGTTACTAAGTAATAGGCGTGAGAATTTACCCTTAACCATAGAGATATTTCTGTCTCTTATTCAGAGACTTAAGCTAGTTTTTGAAGGGTTAGCCAGCAATTACAATTAGTTCTACATTCAGTAATCACCACCACCATTATCAAAAAGCAGTTATTGATCATTTCATTAACGAAGCCCATGTGATAGGAGCTATCTCATGCTACAGCTATGTTGTCTTCACTGCTTTACTTCATCTAATTTTAAATTGTTACACATGATCTAAATGTACATTTATTGGCAACGTTTAGTGCTTATCTAGATTATTTTTATAGTTCTAATTTGATCATACCGAGTCAATGATTGAACTGTTACTAAGTTTTTAGTATGCGTAAGGTTTTTCCTAAATCTTTTTTTTTTTCAAGTCAAAGCTGTTTTATTATCATTCACATTGTTTCATAGAAAAAGGAATGCAGCAAACGGGTCATGGTTGTGCATTTTAAAAAAAATCCAAGTTTGTAGAGGTTGCATTATTTCCATCTGGGAACAGGGGGTGCCCCAGCATCAGACACAGCAGCTGTACTCCTCCAACGCCCCTTTGCGAATGCAGGCCTGGGCACACTTGGCACAGCCCACAGGGCAGCAGGAGCAGCAGCTCTTCTTACAGGAGGCGCATTTGCACTCTGCACTAGCAGGAGTCGGCGCAGGTGCAGGAGTCACCGGCGGCGCAGGAGCAGTTGAATCCATAAAAATATGGAACACTTCATGAATTTGCGAGTTATCCTCGTGCAGGGGCCACACTCATTTCTGGATCGTTCCAGTTTTAGTATATGTGCTGTTGAGGTGAGCACGGTCTTACCTAAACCTTAAGGAGAAACAAATAGGAACTAGTTTCTTTCTTTCTTTGTCTTGGTTTGAGACAGGATCTCACTCTGTCACCCAGGCTGGAGTGCAGTAGTGTGGCCATAGCTCACTGCAGCCTCGACCCTCCAGGCTCAAGCGATCCTTCCATATCAGCCTGTTGAGGAGCTTGGACTTACAGGCATGCACTACCGTGTCTGGCTGAATTTTTAAACTTTCTGTAGAGGCAGAGTTCCACTATGTTGCCCAGGTGGGTCTCGAAATCCAGGGCTCAAGCGATCCTCCCATCTTGGCCTTCCAAAGTGTTGGTATTATAGGTGTGAGCCACCACACCTGGCTGAGAACTAGCATTTAACCAGTATCTGGTGACTCTGTGCCAGCTGTCGGAGGCAAAGTAGGAAGAAGAGGGGTTATAACATGAGGCAGCTCCCAAATTCCACCATTTTTAGTTGTGTGATGTTGGTCAAGTCTGAAGTTTCCTCCCCTGCATCTAATTCAGATCTTAGCTGAGGTGACCACCTTCTTTGAGACATCAATTCAATGGACACTCCTTCCCGTTCCCTGTGATTTCTGAGGGACTTATCTTCTCCTCGTCTTTCTGGCGCTGGGTTCCTTAGTCTGAGGCATCCCCCCTCTCTTCGCTCTCAATCTCACCCGTATCTCATTTCCTGCAGATCCTTTTCCCTCTTTTGCATTACGCTGGTCCCCGTGTTGGATGCTGACCTTTTTATTTTTTCCCCAGATCTTTTAAATACAGCATTTGTATGTGTAGCAGATAACAGTGAAGATGTGTGGGAGAATGGAAAAGTTTTGTATCAAATTTGAGTTCCTTAGCCATCACCAGCCTGTAGGGGAATTTTACAATTGATACTGTTATTACGTTTCTCCACTGCTGATAGCTTTCCCTTAATTTCTGTCTCTCTTCCCTTCCTTGCTTTGTCTTCCCTCTTCTCTCTCACCCCTAAATGTCTACTTATTTCTTATCCAGAGCAGTTTGGATCTTTTATCTTACTGTCTTCTTTCCATCTCGTCCTCCACAACCAAAGCCACTTTTGGGTTTTCTTCTACAGAAAAGTTGTTCTCTCCTGAAAATCAGGCTGATGGAGGGACGCCACCCACCCTGGCAGCGTTACTGAGGTTCATTCTCCAGTCTCTCCAGCACAAGCCCTGTTGCCTTCTACTTCACCCAGCTGGTCTGCCAGTGGCTGATCCTAGATAAGAAAGCACTTGGTAAAATGTGAGAGAGGAGAAGAAGGTATCAGTATCATCATCGCTGCAGGTTGAATTACTAAAGTCATGATGTATCTTTCCTTCTTTTAGTTATGGTATCTTTCCTTCTCTTTCAATTTCCTATCCAATGACCACCAGAAATCTCTGTCCATTTCTCAGCAGCCAGAGCTGAAGTGTGCAGTGGCACTGGGGGAAAGATTCCGAATCTTCCGTGCTGAGAAGACCTATGCAGTGAAGGCAGGACGGTGGTATTTTGAATTTGAGGCGGTCACTGCTGGAGACATGAGGGTTGGTTGGAGTAGGCCTGGTTGTCAACCAGATCAGGAGCTTGGCTCGGATGAACGTGCCTTTGCCTTTGATGGCTTCAAGGTGAGTGGACTTTGTCCCGTACCAGTCATCTACTGTACGTGCTGGAAGCTCGCCTCCTCTGCTGTTCCTCTGGGTAGCATCATAATACCAGTATTTTCCACAGCACAAACATGGAAAAATATTTCATGGGAAAGATTTTGTCCTTGTAGTCTCAAAACTCTTCCCTACAACCCATGAATACAGTGAAATTCATCAAGTAAGACATTGCTTTTCCATGGTTATCAAAAAGATAAATCATTTTTATCTGTCAAAATGTTAAAGATAACATATATAAAGGAAAAAATGCATATACATTGATACAGCAATTCCATATCAGGAGTTTATCTTTAAGCAATAATTAATGGTATGTTTGTATAAATGTTTAATAGCCACAATGTTGAAGGCAGGGTTGTTTATAATCACAAATGGTTTTCATTTTCAACATTATTAGTAATTTCTATTAAGTTGGGTGGAAGCTGGTCAGGCATTTGTTTTGTTATTTATATAAGCGTTTAAAGATTTTTGTTTTGAGACATAGTTTCACTTTTGTTGCCCAGGCTGGAGTGCAATGGTGTGACCTCAGCTCACAGCAACCTCTGCCTCCCAGGTTCAAGCGATTCTCCTGCCTCAACCTCCTGAGTAGCTGGGATTATAGTCATGCACCACCACAGCTAGCTAATTTTGTATTTTTAGTAGAAACGGGGTTTCCTTCATGTTGGTCGGGCTGGTCTCGAACTCCTAACCTCAGGTGATGGTGATCTGCCCACCTCGACTTCCCAAAGTGCTGGAATTACAGGTGTGAACCGCCACACCTGGCTGAAGATTGTTTTATACATATAAAATATTTTGATTAATAGTATGGGCCAGGTGCCTGTAATCCCAACACTTCAGGAGGCTGAGGTGGAGGGATCACTTGAGGCTAGGAGTGCAAGTTCAGCCTGGGCAACAAAGTAAGACCCCGTCTCTACAAAGCAAATTTTTAAATTAGCCAAGCATGGTGGTGTATACTTGTGGTCCCAGCTACTTAGGAGGCTGAGGTGAGAGGATTGCTTGAGCTTGGGAGGTTGAGACTGCAGTGAGCCATGATCACACCACTGCACTCCAGCCTGGGCAACAGAGTGAGACTTTGTCTCAAAACAAACGAACGAACAAATAATAATAACAACAATGTATATATGCTTATAGCCACAATAGGATAATAATAGTCACTTTTGATTGGTACAATCAAGTTTTTTTAAGTCTTATTTTAATTTTTTGATTTTTTTAAGTGAATTTATATACCTTCTCACATAAGGGGGAAAAAGCTACTTTTTTCTTTGTCTTTTTCTTTTTTTTTTTTTTGAGACGGAGTCTCCCTCTGTTGCCAGACTAGAGTGCAGTGGCACAATTTCAGCTCACTGCAACCTTCACCTCCCAGGTTCAAGTGATTCTCCTGCCTCAGCCTCCCAAGTAGCTGGGACTATAGGTGTGCACCACCATGCCCAGCTAATTTTTGTATTTTTAGTAGAGATGGGGTTTTACCATGTTGGCCAGGATGGTCTTGATCTTTCGACCTCGTGATCTGCCCACCTCAGCCTCCCAAAGTGCTGGGATTACAGGCTTGAGCCACTGTGCCTGGCCAAAAAGCTACTTTTTAAGTAGGAAAAATTAAATTAGAATAAATAAGCAATCATGAAGAGATTTGACATTTGGTTATTTCTTGGTATGTAAGGTACTATGTAGGAAAGCATTTCTAGGCTTGAAATTAGGACAGTTTATCCACTTAGTTCTGAAACATCACATTTCCTGAATCCAGTTATTTTTAAATTTCAAACAGAAAATTTTAACACCTTTTGTTGGGGGGCTCAAAATTAGCAAACTTTAAACTTCAAAAAATAAAATAATAGATAAAAGGCAGCTTTAGTTTATACTTCCTGAAGGTCAGATGGAATGAACCAGAGTAGGAAGTATTCTGAGGAAGTTAAAATAACATTTACTTCCAATAAAACAATAGGTAAGAAAGGATACTCCCAGTTAGGGAACGGGCATGGGGTGGGTGGGGCAGGAAGGAGAACACCACAGCCCGGTAAGTGTGTCAAGCATGTCATGCCTTTGGACACCTGATGTAAACTTTTTAAAAAGCACAGTGTGTTATATTGAGAAGAATTATATCATTGTTTTGATTGACAACTATGTCCTATAACGTATATAACATACCAGTTCACAATGAAGGTGAGGCTTGAGCAAAAAGTTAAAAGATATATCTGACGAAATAATTTATATAACTCACGTGTACCTATAAAGCAATGGAATATACTTGTAGATCCAAAAAATCACATTTATCAAAACTGTGTTTCGAATATACTTACAGTATGAGATTTCACTTTATATATATAAAAAAGCTTGGCATCTATATTCAATTTTTGGCTTGTTACTTCAGCAGATATCCTAAGGATATTTTTAGGTTTGATTTGAAGCTTTTTTTACTTTTAGTATGTAACTGAAATGCTTCTATATTTCCATTTTGTTAAAGTATCTGTGCCATCGGTTCTAAGGAATAACAATTTATTTTGAAATAGATGAAAATTACACTATCATTTTCAATGACAGCTGCCCAGCTTGATTCCCTAGCTCGTAATTATTTGTATTTGTGGGAGTAGAGAAAAACAACCCATATTCTGGGAAACATTCATTGTAGCAGAAAAATAGTATATTCTGAAGGCATATCATTTGTCTTTCAGTAGAAAATATGTGAGGTTAGATTTTAAAATAATCGGCTCACAAAATCATGAAATAGCTATGGGATTTGCTTTCAAGATTCAATAATATACCATGTTAATATTAGGTAGAGATTTAGAATTCCCAGACAGCTTCATTTTGCTTAGGACATTGTGGTAGACTGATAGCCAGCTGGAGTTTCTCCTACTGTGGTGTTAATGGAAGGGGCTGCTGTTAAGTCATGACAGAGTGATGGGTGGGTGCTATTTTCTTAGCTTAGTCTGTGACAAGGGACTTTTCTGTGTTCCATAGGCTCAGCGGTGGCATCAGGGCAACGAACACTATGGGCGCTCTTGGCAAGCAGGCGATGTTGTGGGGTGTATGGTTGACATGAATGAACACACCATGATGTTCACACTGAATGGTGAAATCCTTCTTGATGATTCAGGGTCAGAACTGGCTTTCAAGGACTTTGATGTTAGCGACGGTAAGTCTACTACGTTTTGTGTTGTTTTTAAGTTTGCAGCACAATGAAGCTTTCATTCGGAGGCTTCCAGAGCAGCCGTTTCTGCTTGGGGGTGAATGAGCAGATGAGTTGCAGCTGTAAATTGTGAGGGCATCATGTGGCTGACTTGATCGGATGCTCTTGATATTACTTTAGTAGAAATGCTACCTATACGACTTAGCTAGGATTTCCATACGGCCGAAATGGCTTTTATGAGTATGAATAAGAAGATAAATAGCAGGCAAAAGAATCGTTTTCCATCATTGTTAAATTTGCATTGAGAACTTCCCTGTTTCATCAGCTACCTAGAGCCTCTTTCTGTTTATTCATTTCGTAAAAATGAAATGAGGACCCACCATGGATCATGTGCTTTGCTGGATGCTGAGGCAACAAAGATGAGTAGGATACTATCCTATCTTTGTTTAGATTATAGATTACCTGCCAGGGGGAGGTCGACACTTGCATAGTTTCTGTTTGGTGGCTAAGTTCAAAGACAGAAATGCTCTTGCTGCTGCCTGTGAGGCCCTGAGATGACCTTTGAGCAGAGTTGTAAAGATGGAGGGTGTCAGTGCAGCGAGGAAGGCATTTACTCTTCAGAGATGTGCTCCCAGTTTGGTGGCCACTGGCTGCACAGGGCTGTTTACATTTAAGTTAGTTGAATTTTTTTTTTTTGACATAGAGTTTTGGTCTCGTTGCCTGGGCTGGAGTGCATTTGTACAATCTCAGCTCACTGCAACCTCTCTGCCTCCCGGATTCAAATGATTCTCCTGCCTCAGCCTCCTGAGTAGCTGGGATTACAGGTGCCTGCCACCACACCTGGCTAATTTTTGTATTTTTAGTAGAGATGGAGTTTCACCATATTGACTAGGCTAGTCTCAATCTCCTGACTTCGTGATCCACCCACCTTGGCCTCCCAAAGTTCTGGGATTACAGACGTGAGCCACTGTGCCTGGCCTAAATTTTAAAAAATTAAGAAGTGAGTTTCTTAGTCATGCTGGTCACCATTTGGAGGGCTCAATTCCCACAGGTGGCTAGGGATGCCCCCTACTGGACAATGCAGATAGAGAATACTGCCCTCATCACAGAAAGTTCTATTGGATAGGGTTGCTCTGGAGCACATAAGCAAGACAATATTCGATGAAAATTGTTTAATTATCTTATTTCAGCCCGGTGTGGTGATTCACGCCTGTAATCCCAGGACTTTGAGAGGCTAAAGTGGGAGTATAGCTGAGCCCAGGACTTTGCGACCAGCCTGGGCAACATAGCAAGACTCTGTTTCTACAAAAATTTAAAAATTAGCCAGGTGTGGTGACATGTTCCTGTAGCTCCAGTTACTCAAGTGGCTGAGGAGGGAGAATTGCTTGAGCCCGGGGAAGTCGAGGACAGCAGTGACCTGTGATTGTGCCACTGTACTCCAGCCTGGGTGACAGAGTAAGACCTTGCCTCAAAATAATAATAATCTCATTTCAAAAACAAGCTAAACACTTCTTTTCAAAATGACTTTTGAATATATCGGTTATACATTTGCATATGTATTTACATATAAAAATGTCAATATATTTGCATACATACATTCTTGGATTTTAAGATATATACCTCAACCAGTATTTCTAATAGTCTATATAAATTTGTCACTGATCTTCAAAACGTTAGCCAGTTCATTACTTGTATTAAGTTTCATATTAATTCCTTTAGCTAGCTTTTGATTAGGTATGAACATTGTTTCCCTAACACAGATTTGCAGAAATAATAATTTTACATTTGTGTAATTCAATTACTATTCTTAAAAATTTTAATTTTTACTTTTTGGAGATACATAGTCTAATATGTATGAAGTACATGAGATGTTTTGATGCAGGCATGCGATGCATAATAATCGCATCATGGAAAATGGGGTATCCATCCCCCTCGAGCATTTTTCTTTTGCATTACAAACAATCCAATTATACTCCTAGCTATTTTTAAATGTATGATTGAATTATTACTGACTGTAGTCATTCTGTTGTGCTATCAAGTATTAGGTCATATTCATTTTTTCTAACTATTTTTTATATCCTTAATATATATTTTGAACACATATATCTGGGTGGTTAAATTAGCGCTCTAACCTTCCCCTACCTGTCTCCCTTTCTCTGATATTATTTTATGTCAGAGTATTAGGGGAAAGGGGAGAGGAAGAGTTTTTATTGGTGTTATCTATCTGTCTACACTGGCTGCTACTATGGATGTCACCTAGGTTTCCTTTTTTTAACTGGTGTTATTTAAAAAATACTTATCTGCTACACTTCCTTTCTTTGGACGTTAAAAAAATTTAAATGCATTTGTGAGTTCTGTTTATGTGGTATGTGGTTCACATAATACACACAGATTTGCAGAATGGTCATCCATATTATTTAAGCACGTAACAAATGTTAATGGTACCACACAGTTGCACAGACCAATCACCATTGCAGTAACAAGATAGGCTCAGAAGTGTGTCAGAGCAGCACATAGTTTTGAACAACTTTCTTTCGACTTTGTATTTCATAGAGTTTTTAAAATTTAAAAACGGACTTGAACTTTATATCGGTATCTCTGTCATAGCGTTAATATAGGATTTTGATGAATTGTCTGAATTTTGTGGTTCACGTTGCTGGGCTTTTATTAAAGGTTTTGGGAAGACCTGCCTTTTGGTCTTCAAGGCAGGGTAGAAGCTTTATGTAGCAATGATCATTTAGTAGTAACTTTGTAGGAGTTGGTAATAAATCTAAATTTTCTACCAGAGAAAGGACTTCAGAGTTTATCCATACCTATGATTTTTCAATGCTTTTTGGTACTGGAATATCTCTTCCCATCCCTCTTCTTCCATATTAACTTTATATAGCTTCCTTTAAAAAGCTCCTTAATTTACCTGTCACTACTGAGAGCTAACCTTGAAATAGCTAGGGCTCAAAGGATCCGTTTGAAAAACGATTAATTTAGGGTTTTCTAGCACAGAAGCATAAATGGTTGCTAAAGTACTAAGGTTGATTTATAAGTGGTCTATTTTAAATTTTTCTTACACTTAGCCTGTCTTTATGTCTGTGTCATGTTTGATTTGGCATTTTTAACTATCTTCATAATTTCTTCTTATTGCTACAGAGAAAGCTCAGTTGTTTTTACGTTGACTATTAAAGCATATGGTAAGATGGATAAATGTAGAAAATATTATTCATGGAGATACACACACACACACACACAGAGATCCATACATATGTATATGCATGTATGTATACACATACACACAGACACACATTATTGGATCCCTGTCTGGTCAGCTTAGTAGACAACATGGCCAAATATATTTTGACCTTTCTATCTTTTGCATAGTTTATATGACTGAAATGATATCCTGACCAGTATAAATTGTTTCTATATAATATCAAAAAGAAAACCACAAACATTGTTGAAAGACTGATATGGCCATCCAGTGAAATCCAGGTGGAGCTATGGCCATCTAGTTCTGGAAGAGGATAGGGTTGTTCCATAAAGATGCTGTGAGGAACAACCCTGTCCTCTTTAGAACTAGATGGTGGATCATGAGGTCAGGAGATTGAGACCATCCTGGCTAATACGGTGAAACCCCATCTCTGATAAAAATACAAAAAATTAGCCAGGTGTGGTGGTGGGCGCCTTGTAGTCCTAGCTACTCGGGAGGCTGAGGCAGGAGAATCGCTTGAACCTGGAGGCAGAGGTTGCAGTGAACTGAGATTGTGCCATTGCACTTCAGCCTGGGTGACAGAGCGAGACTCTGTCTCAAAACAAACAAACAACAAAAACAAAGATGCTGCTAGGGCTTTTCTAAAGGTCTTCAGACCTCTTGGTCAAATAGGGACTGTAGCATCCCTCAGGAAACTCATCTGTTAACTGGATAAAAACCAAGTAACAGAAACTCTGGTCTCTGGTAGAAGGAGCAAGACTCTCATTCCCTCAGTTCCTCCTCAAAATCACACTTACATGGTCAAGATCAAGAGCACTGTTGAGCTAGAGTGAAATTCCACTACAATTTCAGGGTTTAAAGGCTGCATTGTCTATGCGGCAGATTCTCTGTTAGGATTCTCCCTTCTCTTTGGCTTTTTATAAATCTCTTCAGAGTATCTTTGAGGAAGGCAAAAGGATTTCTTAAATCATCACTTTTGAAAGACCCCTCTGACTGTAATGTCAACACAGGAATAGTGCAGGGCTTGTGTAGAAGCAGTTTTTGGTAAGCTTAACTTTTTCCATGAATTCTTGTCTCTTCTCACCATTGGACTGATAAACATTCAAAATCAGAATTGGGGAAGCCCAGGAAAAGAAGTTGTGGTGTTCACTCTTGCGGGCAGAATCCTAAGATTGATTCTAGGAATCTTTCCCCATGGTGTACACTCTATCTTATATAACCCTCTCTTCTTGACTGTCAGCAGAACTTGTGACTATGATGGGTTATCACTCATGATTAGATCACTAAATCAGTTTACTTTGAGTTAATCAAGTAGAGATTATACAGGTGGTCCGGACCTAACCTGACAAGCCTTTAGGGATTGGGCCCTTCTTGAAGTCAGAGAGTTAAAAAAAAATGAGATAAATTTTCCTGCTGGACTTGAAGAAGCAAACTGCTGTGGTATGGAGAGAGCAACCTGCAGGCTGCTTCTGAGAACTCAAAACAGCCCCACGTTGATAGCTGACAAACAAACAAACACAAAACAAGAAACTCAGTTCTACAGCCTAAGGAATAAAAATACATCAACAACCAGGGAGCTTGGAAGCTGACTCCAACCCTCAGATGAGAATGTAGTCCATGCCACCATTTTAATTTCATCCTTGTAAAACCCTGAGCAGAGAACCCAGCCCTGCCATTCCTGGACCTCCGACCCGCAGAACTCTGAGATAATAAATGAGTGTTGCTTTAAAAGTTTGTGGTAGTTTGTTCCATAGCAATAGAAAACTAACGTGTTGATCAAGGGGCTTTCTTAGGTTCAACCGAACCTTCAGACTCACGAGACTATCAAAGACTACCCATGACACAGTCTGTTGAGAGACAGAACAGGAATCATGGCTTGCCGGCAGGGCAGCCCCAAGGATTCCTCTTCCAACAGGAGTGTTTTTAGATGTATGTATAATTCTCCCAGTTCATATGCAGTTAACTAATCAGGAGCCATTTTTATTATAAGCCATGCTGCCTAATAACTTAGTTGACATTTACACTTTTACCCACAGAGGTATAGTAGCTAATCAAGTTATGATACTCCTCCATACCAAGAACCCAGGAGGAGCTCTCCTGGCACATCCGTGGTCTAATGCATTTTACCAAAACCAGAGATTATTCCACATCATGTTTTCAGACTAAAGCTTTTTATATTAAAGCAATTATTTTAATATGGAGCATCCTTTTATGTACACATTCCTCAAGAGTCTAGTGGAGGTGATCCTCATCACATTAGTTGGGAGACAAGAACAGGGACAGTAGAGGTCTGAGATCTCTCTTCTTCCCCCACCCCCCAGCATACATATATAAATTTCCATCCATCTTACCACATAGTTATTTTCATTACTTTAATAGCCAATGTATGTATGTCTGAGCTGACTGACTGTATAACAATAAGAAGGAATTATGAAGATGGCAAAACATGCCATATCATGGCATAGGCACAAAGACAGCCGAGTTATATGAGAAATTAAATTACAGAGAACTTATACAACTTTTCAGTGCTTTAGCAACCACAGAATATTCCTGTGCTAAAAACTTTCTCTAAATTGTTTCTCAAACTTGTAATATGACAAGAAAAAGAAATTGGAGCCGATAAGAATTTGCGTAAAAGAAACAAATTTATCATTATTTGAAAACGATATAAGTATTTACAGAGAAAACCCTAAATAATCTACACATATTACTAGGAACAATTGGAGTGTTCTGTAAGGTAGAATTTCTATTCTAGCAGCAGTCAAGAAAAGTAAATTAAAGATACCGTTTATGGTAACATCAGAGACTAGCAATAGCTAGGTATCACTCTAATAGAAGATATGTAATACCTTTACTGAGAAAATTATTAAAAATTATTGAGAGATGGTTGACTTTATTAAGAGACTTATCACCAAATAAGAAGAGGTGTATTGTGTTCATGGAGAAGACAATAGCCTGAGGATATTAATTCTTCCAAAAGTGATCTATAGCTTCAATACTGTTGATCATATTTTTCAAATAAACATCCCAAGTGTTTTTATGGGAGTTGATATGATGATTCTAAAATGTATATAGAAGTGTAAAGTACTAAAATATCTTCTGTCTAAAAGCAGTGAGGGGATGCATGTCCTACCAAATACCAGGATTTATTGTGAAGCTATAATTAAAATCGAGTGGTATTGTGTAGGGATGGACAAATTGACCGTTGGCATAAAGTAGAGATGTCAGAAACACACCAGCACATGTATGGAAGCTTAGAACATGACAAGGTAGTGTGGCAGCATTTTGGGGAAAGGAGGCCTGTGACAAAAGGGGATTTGTATGGAAAATATGAAATGACTCACTTCCTCACACCATGTATGATAACAAACTCGAAATGGTCTTTAATGTCAAATACAAAACTTTGCAACCATTGGTGGATAATACAGACAAATTTAAGAACATTAATTAAAAAAAAAACCTTCAAGAAGCAGAAAAAGAATCATCTGTTAATGGAGAGATGCTGTTCACAATGTGTAAAACTGAAGAAAATGTAGTGCTAAGAAAATATAATTTCTGACATCAAAATGATGAGAAGGTATGAACAGGTATTTCATAGAAGCAGCAACTCAGAGGGATGATAAACATTTGAGGAGCTCTTCATTATTATTGATCAGGGAAATTCAAATTCACAATTAAATGCTATTTCACATCCATTCTGTTAGCAAACATTTATAAAAACCTGACAATGCTCAGTATTGGAGAGCAGTGCCGCCGTAGGACTTCTTTACATTGCTCTTAGGAGTGCGAATTGGTCTCTCCACTTTGGAAAACAGTGTGACAGTATCTCTGAAAATGGAATATTCATATACCCATGGCCCAGAAATTCTACTCCAGTTTTTTAGCTACACTAATGTGTCTCCACAGCAGCAGACATGTACAAGAACGGTTATAGGAGCGCTATTCAGAATTGCCAAAACAGGAAACAACAGAAAGCCCACAGAATGAATGAATAACCTGGGAGCTACAGTAACAAATGGCAATATGGATATCTAAGGGAAAGAAGTCCCAAAAGATAACTATGGTAGGCCAAATAATGATCCCCAAAGATGTTGATGGCCTGATGTTCGAAGTCTATGAATATGTTACCTTATATAGGAAAAGAGGTTTTGTGGATGTGATTAAGATAAGGATCTTGAAATGAGGAGATTAATCTGGATTATCCGGGGAGCCAATGTCATCACAAGGAAGCCAAAGAGTGTGTGTGTGTGTTTGTGTCTGTGTGTGTCAGAGAGAGACAGAGAGAGAGAGAGAAAGAGATCTGGGAGTCAGGGAAAGCCAGAGACCTCTAGAAAAGACAGGAAAGTCAGGAAGTGGATTCTCTGCAGAGCCTACAGAAGGAACTCAGCCCTGTAGACAACTTGATTTTAGCCAGTGAGATCCATTTTGGACTTTTGGCCTTCAGAAATATAAGACATTAGCAACAGGAAGCAATACAATAACATATAGCATGTGCTATTTTTATAAAAGCTATAAACAATTTAAATTTAAAAATATATTTTTAGTATACATATCAAGGAAAATAAGAGAATGTTGATTTCAGGATATAGGGTGATGATTTCCTCAGGTGAAGGGAGACAGAGAAATGGGAAGGTCAGGATCACATAGTTAGATGTAGGCTACTGTTAAGGGTCTAATTTTTCTGTTGAGCGATAGGTTGGTAGATACAGTATTTTTAAAAGGAGCAACTAAATAAATAAAAACAGGTGATAATGAAAGTGTGTCATGAACACAAGGTTATCAGTAATCGATGGTCCACTTTTGTTCATTTTGAAATTCTTTATTTTTTGAGACAGAGTTTCACTCTGTCACCCAGGCTGGAGTGCAGTGATGCAATCTCAGTTCACTGCAACCTTTGCTTCCCAGGTTCAAGAGATTTTCCTGCCTCAACCTCCCAAGTAACTTGGATTACAGGTGCATGCCACCACACCTCGCTAATGTTTTTATTTTTAGTAAAGATGAGGTTTCACCATGTTGGCCAGGCTAATCTTGAACTCCTGACCTCAGGTGATCCACCTGCCTTGGCCTCCCAAAGTGCTGGGATTACAGGCGTGAGCCAGCACACCTGGCCTGAATTTTTTAAAGAAGAAACAGGAGCATGTCTGTAGAGCTTTTGGGACTGATCTAGTAAGAGAAGGAGAAATTGATGATAAAGATTTGAGTATGAGAGGAGATAATTAATCAAGTTCCTAATAGGTAAAAGTGGGTGGATGAAATGAGACAATTTTTTTCTTTTTAGCACAGAAAAAATATGGCTCAGGTACAGGTCATAGTAGTATCCTTTTTTTAATGAGCAGGGTGTCTTGTATGTGTAGGGGAATTCTCCAAGCAAAATGAATGGATTTGAATGAATGGCTTCTCAGTATTTCTTCATCTTCCCAAACTCCCTAGTGCTTGACTGCTTCATCTTACATAGTACTTTGGTGTCTCCCATTGCCGCTTTCTCTGGAAGCCTATTTTCGAAGGGAAGTCTCCCTTTCATCTTCCAACATAAGCCGATGTGACAGAATCCCTTTCAAAAGATTTCTTAACCAGAATTGATGCAATGCCCCTTTTGGAGGTGTTATTTTTTGGAGACTTATTTTGCAATGCCTCTTTTGGAAGTATTTTTGGAGACTAATATTAAAGTCTCTCACCCATTCTGCAGTTTTGGTTAGGTGGTGGGAGTAGGGACATGTTCTCTCCCTCAGTGTCTCTTCTTGCCTGCATCTTTGGGATAGGTCTGTGACCTCTGGGAATGGAAGAGTCCTGCAGTGAAGAGCTTAAGATGCTCCTGTCCACATGGAGAAATGGGCTCTTCCTTGATGACCTCTTGGGTTGGGTATATCTCTTCTTGTACTTTCGTACCATTAGAATGGTAACATCTTAAGGGCTGAGAATCAGATATCAGCCTAGAGAAAAAAACAAACAACAGCAACAACAACAACAAAAAACAAGCATACAAAAACAACCAAGGCCAACCAATTGCTTTTATTCTAAGTCTCTGGAGAAACAGAAGCAAATCTTGTGATTCATTCATGATCTAGCCCAACTCACCAATTTAAAAAATCAGAACTTGAGTTCCAAATAAATTGTACTTTTCATTGCCTTGTGCTCTCTTCCTTGTCATGTGAGGATAATTTACTTCTTTTTGTTTTTATTTTATTATTATTATTTTTTTTTTGAGAGGGAGTTTCATTCTTGTTGCCTAGGCTGGAGTGCAATGGTACGATCTTGGCTCACTGCAACCTCTGCCTCCTGGGTTCAAGCAATTCTCCTTCCTCAGCTTCTTGAGTAGCTGGAATTTCAGGCATGTGTCATTACACCTGGTTAATTTTGTATTTTTTAATAGAGATGGGGTTTCACCATTTTGGTCAGGCTGGTCGCAAACTCCTGACCTCAGATGATCCGCCTGTCTCAGCCTCCCAAAGTGTTGGGATTACAGGCGTTAGCCACTGTGCCTAGGGATAATTTATTTCTTAAGGCACACTCATAAGGCAAATTTCCGTAGGTCAAAAAACTATTATTAAATAGGAAAAAAAATGCATTCTTGAGCACTTATGTTAAACCTCATATATATTAAAATTATACTAAATCTCCCTAAAATGAAATCAGTAACTAGTTAACATGTCATACTCTAAACGTATTCCTTTCTTCACTTGTTCTTCAGTTTGGTTGTTAACCTGTTCTACCAAAGCTTTTCCTTAATTATTACATAGTATAACCTCCAGATTCCCTTACAGAATATATCATGCCCAATATGCACATAATTCAAGCTTCAGTGTGAGAAATGCAAAACAAAACCAGCAGCAATAAAGTTTGGAATAAACAATAAAGACAAAGGAACATCAGTGAAAAACACACAGATGATCTTCTATTTACCCAGCATTGTTGACAGCATAGGGAAAACCACGTGTAGAATCTTCTCTGATATGAAGCTTGTGCTCGTCTGCTGAAAGCTCAGGTGCTATGGGCTAATTCTCACTACTGTGAGAATGCACACATCTCACTCTGCTGCCGCTTGGCTTCTCCAGAGCCGTGTGAAATCCCAACAATTCTTTTTTTGTTGTTTGGTTTTTTTTAGATAGAGTTTTGCTCTCGTTGCCCATGCTTGAGTGCAATGGGGCAATCTCAGCTCACTTCAACCTCTGCCTCCCAGGTTCAAGGGATTCTCCTGCCTCAGCCTCCCAAGTAGCTGGGATTACAGGTGCCCGCCACCATACCCAACTAATTTTTGTATTGTTAGTAGAGATGGGGTTTTACCATGTTGGCCAGGATGGTCTTGAACTCCTGATCTCAGATGATCCATCTGCCTTGGCCTCCCAAAGTGCTGGGATTACAGGCGTGAGCCACTGCACATGGCCCCAACTATGCTTTAAAAAAAAAGAAATGCCTTGAGGAGTAATGAAATGAATTTCCACATAAAGTAGAATTCAAATTCTTCTAATGAGGGGTTATTTAGGATTTCTTGGGGCTCCATGCACATGGCTTTGGTAGAGATGTGTCTGCTAGCAGGTAAAGCATTGGGAGTACAAACCATGTCTCCATTCCGCCTGTGATGGACTGAGTTGTGTAGCTCTAACCCTCAATGGGGCTGTATTTAGAGAGAGGGCCTTTAAAGAGGTAATTAAGGTTAAATGAGGTAATGGTGTGAGGCTTAATCCAGCGTGACTGGTGTCCTCATAAGAAAAGGAAGAGACACCAGTGTTGCCTGTGCTCAGAAGAAAGGCCATGTGAGGATACAGCCAGAAGACTGCCACCTACACACCATGGAGAGGGACCTCAGGAGAAATCAAGCCTGCTGGCACCTTGAGCTTGGCCTTCCAGCCTCCAGACTGTGAGATCACACATTTGTGTGGTTTAAGTCACTCAGTCTGTGGTCATTTCTTATGGCAGCCTGAGCTGACCAATACATTACCCTTTCTACTCTTGTATCCCCTATTAAGTTTGTACTATTCTTAATTTATTCTTATGGGAAGAGCCTCACATTATCAGTAGTTTGAAGAGCTAATCATATCCTTAATTAAAAATAAGTAAGAAAGTCACTTAAAATCTTGACATATAGTGTGTGGTAAAAGAATGGTTATTTATGCCTGAAGATTATCCACATTCTACCACGTCTGCTGTGAATACATATTTTGTGTTGTCTATTTCAAGCTTCTCCCCTTTTCTGCAAATAAAGATCATCTCAGAGGCCTCAAGTTCTATACCCATGATGGTTATAATCAAATCCAGAAACAATGCTTTTGAGTCTGTATTTGCCACCTGAAAGGACAGTGAGTAAAATTGAATTCCTGGTCCTCTTAGAACTAGTGGAATTCCTTTCCATGGAAGAAAACCAGAATATTTTTGTAATTAAAATAGCTGTGTAGCTGTATAACTGTAGGCAGAAAAGCAAATGAAAAGAGAGAGGCAGGGATAACTTTCCATTACTGGTTTTATCATGTTGCTGTTTTAGAAAAAAGAAGGAAGCCAGGATATAGAACTGCCAGTTTGTACCTACGGCATGCTTTGTATTCTCGGTTGAAATACTGCAGCAGTTAGATTATTTGATGGAAATGTGTGGCTTATCCAGAAGACTGGCTTTCAACATGGCATGAATTAAGGTTAGTAGGTCTGCACCATCCCCAAACCCACCTGCCTGGCTCCACCATCACACCTGAAGTTCCTGTCACCAGCATTCTCTGTGCAACCTGCTATCATGATACAGACCTAGGAGAGTAACTTCTTATTGGGAATCTCCCTAATAAAAAATCAGCACTTGTCAGAGAAAGGAAGAAATCAGGACTGTAAGGCCGACTCCTGCAGTAGAGGAATCCAAGTACAACCCAGTTCTGAAATGATTCTTGTGTGGCCTTGGGCAAATAGCCTGTTTTCATTTCCTTAAAATAAAAGCACTAATTAGAGATGATCTCTTTTTGACTAGTTCAGTTCTGAAGATTCCAGAAATCAAAGGTAAATGTTTTTGTTTTTGTTTTACTTTTGGCTTTTTCTTTCTTTCTTTTTTTTTTTTTTTTTTTTTTTTTTTTTTTTTTTTTGAGATGGAGCTCTTGTCGCCCAGGCTTGAGTGCAGTGGCACAATCTTGGTTCACTGCAACCAACCTCTGCCCCCTGGGTTCAAGCGATTCTCCTGCCTCAGCCTCCTGAGTAGCTGGGATTACAGGTGCCTGCCACCATGCCCAGTTATTTTTTTGTATTTTAGTAGAGACGGGGTTTCACCATGTTGCTCAGGCTGGTCTTGAACTCCTGACCTTAAGTGATCTGCCCACCTTGGTCTCCCAAAATGTTGGGATTACAGGTGTGAGCCTCATGCCTGGCCAGCATTCTTTTAAAAAAAGATAACTTTTTTTTTAGATTCAGAGGATATATGTTCAGGTTTGTTGCCTGGCTGCATAGCATGATGCTGAGGTTTGTGGTACAATTGATCCTATCACCCAGATTCTGACTATGGCACCCAATAGTTTTGTAGCCCTTGTCCCCCCACCACAGTACTCCCCAGTTTCTATTGTTGTGATCTTTATGTCCATGAGTACCCAGTGTTTAGCTCTCACTTATAAGTGAGAATACACAGTGTTTGGCTTTCTGTTCCTGGGTGCTAGGATATGGCCCCCAGCTGCATCCATGTAGCTGCAGAGGACATGATTTCATTTTTTATAGCTGCATAGTATTTCATGATGTATATGTATCAAATTTTCTTTATCCAGTTCACTATTGATGAGCACCTAGGTTGATTCCATGTTTTTGGTATTGTGACTAGTGCTGGAATGAAACATATGAGGGCATGTTTCTTTTTTTGGTAGAACAATCTATTTTCTTTTGGATATATATCCAGCAATGGGATTGCTGGGTTGAATGGTAGTTCTGTTTTAAGTTTTCTGAGAAATCTTTAAAATGCTTTTTGCAGTGATCCAGCTGATTTACATTCTCATCAACAGTGTGTAAGCATTCCTTTTCTCCACAGCCTCGTCAGCATCTGTTCTTTCTTAAATTTTTAATGATAGCCATTCTGACTGTGGGAGATGGTGTCTCGTGGTTTTGATTTGCATTTCTCTGATGATTAGCAATGTGGAACATTTTTTCAGGTTTGTTGGCTGCTTGTGTGTCTTCATTTGAAAAGTATCTGTTCATGTTTTTTGCCCATTTTTAAAATGCAGATGATTTATTTTTTGCTTGTTGGGTTATTTAATTCCTTATAGTTTCTGGATATTGACCTTTGTCAGAAACATAGTTTGCAAATACTTTCTCTCATTTCATAGATCGTCCTTCTCAGCATTCTTGATTCAAATTCTATCATCTATCTAACTACCTACAGAAACTTAGACAAATGATTTAACATCTTAGTTGTTTCCTCATCTGAAAAAATGGGATTAACGTTAAATAATATAGGGAAAGCTGCTTATGTGTTATATGGCACATAGTAGGCCACACGCAGCTAGCTGTTACCTTTTCTTCTGATCAAAAAATGTGAATGTACATCTTAGTATAATATTGGTCATTTTTATCTGCTTTTTGGTCATTTCGTTTGAGTTACATATTTGATACATGGATTCCTAACTGCATTTCAGAAACGTTAAAAATTTGAAATCATTTATTAGGAAAAGCTGGTACACTTGTGATCTGCTTTATCTTCTGTTTATTGTAGCCCCAACCAGCGATTTCATGCCTGTATTTCGCCCCTACATCACTGGGACTGCCAGCTCCTTGGCTGGACCTGCAAGCTTATCACACTCCCCCTCTGCTCTGGAGCAGGGAGGCTCATCAGCACAGAAAGTTAAAATTTGCTGAAGCCATCTGTCTTTCGTTGGAGGAAGCAGCTTAGCCATAAGTTGTATCTACTGTTTTAACAGATTTGCAAGTAGGGTGGGTCTGGCTTAGGCCCGAGTAACTGACTGGGCTCATGTGCACTAATTTAAGATCCACTGCCAGAGTGAAAATTTCCCTTAGATATCAGGCTCTGTTATTTGCAGGGTGTCAATTAAGGTAACTGGATAGAAGATCAAGAACACAAAGGACAGGAAGGTAGGACCCATATTTTACATATGCTGGGGGAGAGGCATGATTTTGTGGAAATCTGTTTTATTGTGCCGAAATATTTGTGTGTGTTCTGCCTATCTCATGCTAATAAAAAATCGAACCCTAGTTATCATGTTTTGCTATGGAGTGATGATTAAGAGTGATGTCATCTATCAACCCGTCTTGTTCAATTTATGCGAAACATTCAGTCTTAATAGCATTTATCATTTCCTGGCACTGTATGATATATACAGTGGTATACAATGGTAACTAGGTTTTAATTTATCTGTTATCTGTCTTTTGCACTCAACGTTGTGCTCCAGAAAGTCAGGGGCTATTTTTGATTTTGTTCACAGCTATATTCCCAGTGTGTAGAACAGTTCCTGGCAAGTGGTAGGTGTTCATTAAATATTTGCTGAACGGAGGCACCTGATACTCTATGAAGACAATGCAGAACAGTAACTTAGAGAAGGGGTTGGCAAACTAAGGCCCAAAGGCCAAATCCAGCTCACCACCTGCTTTTGGGGGTGTGTGTGTGTGTGTGTGTGTGTGTGTGTGTGTGTGTGTGTGAGACGCAGGGTCTCGCTCTCTCACCTAGTCTGGGGTAGCATGATGTGATCATAGCTCATTGCAGTCTTCAACTTCTGGGCTCAAGTGATTCATCTCAGCTTCTGGAGTAGTTGGGACCACAGGCACATACCACCATGCCCAACTAATTTTTAAACTTTTTAAATAGCTCTTTGAAGAACAAAGCTAACTCCTAAGCAGTGTGCCAAGAGTCAACCTAATTTGTTAATTTTTCTTTTTTGTAGTATCAGGGTCTCACCATGTTGCCCAGAATGGTCTCAAACTCCTGGGCTCAAGCAAGCCTCCTGCCTCAGCCTCTCAAATACAGATACAGGCATGAACCACTACCTTGGCCCTGCTCTTTTAAGTAAAGTTTTATTGGAACACAGCCACACTTGTTTGTTTACGTACTGTCTATGGCTACATGCACTGTAGCTGAGTTGAGTAGTTACAACAGGGACCATATGATCCATGAAACCTAAAATGTCTACTCTCTAGTCATTTATAGAGTTTGCTGAGCCCTGGGTTAAAGCATGGGCCTTGGGATCCACCAGATTTGGATTTACTGTCTGGTCACTTGGCAGCTGTGAGGGCAAGTGATTTAAGCTAAGATTTTGGTTGCCTCATGTGGAAGATGGTACTAACGACTTATCACATTGAATAGTTGCAAGGGTTCACCAAGATGAAATATCAGGAAACATTCACTACTAATATGGAGCCACGTGTGCTGGGAATTTCGTTTATTGGCGACTCTTCATTGTGCAGGATACTTTGCCATGTACTAAACAAATGGAGGTTATGGAGGCCTGGCCTTTTCTCTGTGTGGCAGCTGAACAGGACCTGTAGTTTTTCTATTCTCTGTGTGGCGGCTGAACAGGACCTATAGTTTTTCTACACTCTGTCTTCTTGATCCCGTGCCACGTAGTTGTCTCTGCTGTGTATAGGCCAATTTTTAAAAGTAAAGGTAGTTTCTAGAAATATTGATTGCTTTGTCATAATAGATTATTAAAACTATAATCTCAGAAGTCAGAATAAGAGGCCGAACACGGTGTCTCACGCCTGTAATCCCAGCACTCTGGGAGGCCGAGGTGGGCAGATCACAAGGTCAGGAGTTTGAGGCCAGTCTGACCAACATGGTGAAACACCATCTCTACTAAGTAACTGACTAACTAACTAACTGACTAAGTAAGTAAAGTAAAGTAAGTAAGTAAGTAAAGTAAGTAAATAAAGTAAGTAAGCCGGGAGTGTTAGCACATGTCTGTAATCCCAACTACTCAGGAGGCTGAAGCAGGAGAATTGCTTGAACCCAGGAGGCAGAAGTTGCAGCGAGCCGAGAGTGCGCCATTGCACTCCAGCCTGGGCGACAGAGTGAGATTCTGTCTCTCTCAAAAAAAAAGAATATGATTTGATTTTTACTGTTAAGTTCTGCTTCACTTAAAATGAGAACAAAAAAAGCTAGTTTCTCCTTGTGGATGTACTTGCATGAATACATTCCTGTAAAGGTGACCAGAACAATAAAGCAATAAACAGAAACACCACCTACCAGTAGAGTTGCTGTAAACTAATGAAAAAATGACATGTATTCAAAAGTAATATATTGTTTTTGAATATTTGGAAAATACACAGGAATATAATGGAAGTGATTAAAAATTACAAATATTACCACTACACAGAGAAAAAATTGACTTTTAATGTATCTCTCCCACTTAAAGAACTGAGATGATATTGTAAAAATAATTTTCCATCACCCCCTTTTAAACTTAATATTATAAATTTTGTCCAAAGGCACAAAAACATTTTAAACATATTTTTTTTACCAACTTTTTATTTTGAGAAATATCTGCTCTGCAAAAAGTAGTATAGTAACACCTGTATACTCTTTCCCTGGGATCGCTAATTATTTTTATTTTGCCATATGAATTCTTTCTCTCTCTACAAGTTCATTTTGGTGAACCCTAAAGATGATTTTTAAGGGCTACACATGTTTGATCCTGTGTATGCATCATAGTTCATCATTTTCTTTTGAGGAATAGGTTAATTTCTTTTACCTTTTTGTTCTATTTAAAATGTATTTCACTGAGCATCCATGCTAAGTAGTATACATATAAGATCTGACTTTAAAACTATAACCCTAAGGGGTAAGCGTTACAGAAGATAGGATTACAGCTTAGAGAATTTAAGTAATCTGCCAAAGATCAAATAGCTAATAAGTGGCAAAGCTAAGACTTGAATCCTGGTTTATTGGACTTAGAACTCTGTGTTTTTAATCACTTCATAGTACTATCTGTCTGCCATCTTCTTAGATGTTAACTCTTCTACAAAACCTTCCCAACTCCCGTCTCTTCACACTTCCTTTGCTCCTAGCAAACTGTCTACTTAGATGGGTAGTAGGCTATTTCAGTATAACTTTTTTTTTTTTTTTTTTTTTTTTGAGATGGAGTTTTGCTCTGTCACTCAGGCTGGAGTGCAGTGGTGCGATCCTGGCTCATTGCAATCTTCACCTCCCAGATTCAAGCAATTCTCCTGCCTCAGCCTCCCAAGTAGCTGGGATTATAGGTGCCCACTGCTATGCCTGCTAATTTTTATATTTTTAGTAGAGAAGGAGTTTCACCATGTTGTCCAGGCTGATCTCAAACTCCTGGCCTCAAGGGATCCACCTGTCTCAGCCTCTCAAAGTGCTGGGATTACAGGTGTAAGCCACCATGCCTGGCCAGTATTACTTCTTTACTTGTCTTTCTCTGACATTAGACCATGAGCACGTTTTACCTTGGATCTGTGTTAGTCATCTTTTACTCCTACTTTCTGACATATGGTAGTTGCTTAGTAAATATTTATCAAATAAATAAATGAATAGTTGAAAGCTTCTTAATACATATTACCAAATTGCTCTACATAAATCTTGTACTAGTTTAATTTAACTAGGACGATTTCTGTTACTGAACTCACCACCTACCAACATTGGGTGTTAGGACTCAAGCAGCGTGTTGTTTGGGCCATTTTATGTTCTCATCACTCTTACAAGTTTCTTTATGAGAAAGATGTGGGGTTGTCCCATTTTATTAAATAAAATTTTAACAATGAAAGCTATTGTTTTCTTAATAAAATACATATACATTGAAGAAAATGTGTTAAATTGGGAGCCATAGAAAACAAAAGTGCCAAAAATTCCACGATTGTGAAGCTAATTTTTAAATAAAAAAACCTACTGGTGTTTTCCTATCTAAAAATCAACCATACGTTATCTTTATTTATTTAAATAATTAATTGGACTATTTTTCTATGCATTAATGAGCCTTTGAAAACTAAAATTTCAAAGGCTGAGTAATGTTCATCTCACAAAAAAAGTATATTTATTATCAGAACATAGCCATGGGGAACAGTTTAGGACATAAATATGTGTGCATATTACTAGTCACTTAATATTTTAAATGAAAGTAGTTCAAATATGCAGAAAAGTTCAGGTATTAGTAAAACAAACACCCAAAAGTCTACTATACAGATATTTACAGCTATCTAAAAGCTTTACATGTAGGCTAGGAACTCGTTCTATAAATAAAGTGATTAGAAAGGAATAATGTTTACCATTTGAGATGTTTCTATCTTGGTATCTCCTAGTTTATGTTAAATGGATGCTAGATTTGCTAATTTGTGCTAATGCAGTTCAAGCTGTCCAAGATCTATTGTGTTTATGCGGTCCTTTTTCTTTGACTTCTTTGGGGACACTCGTTTAAAATAACTTCTCCTTGACTATTGCTTTAAGAGCTGTCACAGCTGCAGATACAGCTGCAATTTTTTTTAGTTTTAACTAGAAACTCATCATTTACACTTCCTCGAACACAGCTGGATATGTTCTTTTTTCCTGGTTGGTGGCAATGTTATACAGCTATTCATTTGACTATATGTTGATGCATATAAACTGGGTGAAACCACTATGAATTATTGGATGCAATTTTTATAATCTTATGCTATTTTGGGGTTATATATTGCTTTCACTGCCACTAATTTCGACAAGAGAAAAGTATATAAATCATAATGACAGAGCTGACTA
Organism: Ateles fusciceps; assembly: GCA_036589455.1. Classification (NCBI taxonomy): domain Eukaryota; kingdom Metazoa; phylum Chordata; class Mammalia; order Primates; family Atelidae; genus Ateles; species Ateles fusciceps. The sequence continues at coordinate 7,827,792 of JAZHEH010002229.1, forward strand.
CAATTCTTGTCGAAATTGTTGGCTTATTCTTTGGATCTCTTGCTTTTATGCTTTACAAATTAGAGGATCTAATTAGAGGATCTAATTTGTAGTCTGCATTCCAATACTGACATTTTTTAGTGTGCTGCCTACTTGACCATACATGTAAAACATTATAGAAAGAAATGAAGGCCCGGTGCGGTGGCTCATACCTGTAATCCCAGAACTTCGGGATACCAAGGCAGGCAGATCACCTCAGGTCAGGAGTTCGAGACCGACGTGGCCAACATGCTGAAACTCAGTCTCTAAGAAAAATACAAAAATTACCTGGACGCAGTGGTGCGCACCTGTAGTCTCAGCTATTCGGGAGGCTGTTGCTGGAGAATCGCTTAAACATGGGAGGCAGAGGTTGCAGTGAGCCAAGGTGACGACACTGCCCTCTAGCCTGCGTGACAGAGCAAGACTCCATATAAAGACAAAAAGAAAGAAATGGGGAGTACATAAGCACCCACCCCTGAAGAATATCATCCATCCCTTGCCAAAAAAAAAAAAAAAAAATCTCATCTCCTTTCCAAAAAATATCATCTCATTGTCTTGCCAATCAATTCCAAAGAACTCAAAGAAACAACAAAGTTAGTATAGTTTTCCCTTTTGTTCAATAGAGGAAAGATTTGCTAACTCTGACACACATGAGAACAGCTTATGAAATATTTTGTTGGTTTTTGCTCTATTGCTCATTGCTGTTTCATATAAATATAAAATTATATGATTTGTGCATTATATATATATATTATTTGTGCATATCTTATTCATGCATAATTACATGCTTCATACATTAAACATGTATTTTTTCACCATGCTTAGATCCAGTTTATTCAAGGAAAAAAAAAAAGCCAAAATTTTCTTCAAAGATCAAAAGCAGCTATCAGTGGTTGGAGAACTTAAATTTTTGCCTCCAATTCTTTTTGTTTTCTTGAGCTATGTATGAAGAAATCTATAGCTCAGACTGTGTCTGGTGTTTGTATGTATGAAGCTCTTTAACCAGAAGGAAGAGCAAGGCAAACGAAACACATCCCTGGGTACTTAGTTCTTTCTTTCTCACTTTCCTGATATGAGAGAGTGACATGCACTCTTGAGCAAGGAGACTGCAGGGCAGGGATCTCTAGAATCCTGGGAGGACCCGGGGCTGCATAGCAGTTAATTCATCTTACATAGTCAAGTCTGGGATGAGAGAAGGGGTTTAATCTAGGGCCCACAGCTGGTAAATTATAATGTCAAGATCAGATCCTGGTTTTTCTCACCCTTACAGGTAATATTTCATGTCAGTGTTCCCTTTATTACACTTTTCTTCAGCCTAGGGTGACAGCTGTCACAAAGTTGAGTCCTAGCACAAGATGTTTGATAATTCCCTGCTAACAGGATCATATACTAATGGTACTGAAGTGTTTGATTTTTTTTTTCTTCCCAGGATTCATACCTGTGTGTAGCCTCGGAGTGGCTCAAGTCGGCAGGATGAACTTTGGAAAGGATGTCAGCACCTTGAAATATTTCACCATCTGTGGCTTACAAGAGGGCTATGAACCATTTGCTGTTAATACAAACAGGGATATTACCATGTGGCTGAGCAAGAGGCTTCCTCAGTTTCTCCAAGTACCATCAAACCATGAGCATATAGAGGTTTGCTTTCCCTTTAAAAATCAGGCCATTTCTAAAAAGCAGGAAAACAGTATCTTTATACATAGGAGTTTCTGCTTAGACAATTACTGTGGCTTACTTCAAATGGTGACCTTGATGTGTTACCTAGTAGTGGAATCTAAGCAAAGATGGTACTTTATAGTAGCTATCAGTGGATGGGAAACTTTTAAATTTTTGCTTTCAATTCTTTTCTTGAGCTATGTATGAAGAAGTCTATAGCTCAGATTGTGTCTGGGGTTTCTACGCATCTTTAACTAGAAGAAAAATCAAGGCAAAAGAAACCACATCTATTCTCATACTAGATACTTTACAAGTAACTTATTAGACTAATTAAAGATAATTTCCTTTTTATGTATAGGCAACGTCAGGTTGAATTGGAATATATACAATTAAACATTTCCCAAACCATCCTTAGTGTCAGAAGCAGAACTCTATGACTATATCCGTAGCACAGTACTCTGTTCAATCATATCTTATAAAAGGACTCCATGCGTGGACCGCATTTGGGATTCTGAAAACGTGATGTGCCTTAGTCATCTTTAGAATCAGGAAATTGACAGTGGTGATTGGAATGTGAACTGTTCCTTCTTCATTTGCTAGGTGACCAGAATAGATGGCACCATAGACAGTTCCCCATGCTTAAAGGTCACTCAGAAGTCTTTTGGTTCTCAGAACAGCAACACTGATATCATGTTTTATCGCCTGAGCATGCCGATAGAGTGTGCAGAGGTCTTCTCCAAGACGGTGCCTGGAGGGCTCCCTGCCGCTGGCCTCTTTGGGCCCAAGAATGATTTGGAAGACTATGATGCTGATTCTGACTTTGAGGTTCTGATGAAGACAGCTCATGGCCATCTGGTGCCTGATCGTGTTGACAAAGACAAAGAAGCTACCAAACCAGAGTTTAATAACCACAAAGATTATGCCCAGGAAAAGCCCTCTCGTCTGAAACAAAGGTTACTAACTTAAATGTTATGATTGTAAATTTATAGTTATGTGAGCAGTTTTACAGTTGAAAGTAAAGGGTCTCCTAGTATAAATTTTTTCCTCCTCTTCCTCTTTGAGTAAAGGATTCTATAAGGAAAAATTAATCAACCCATTAGTCATCTAATTTGTTAGCATAGATGCAATCTATCTCAACAGTTACTTTTTAAGCTGTCTGTGTTTACATTCTTGCCTGAAACTTGAAGAGTATTTTCTCCAAATAATATTTTTTTATGATAAAGGCGGCAAGTTATTTTAACATCCTTTCTTATACTAAATCAGAGTTTCTCAGTCTCAACACTGTTGACACTTTGCCCAGCAATTCTTTGTTGAGGACGCATCTTGGACATTGAAGGATGCTGAGCAGCATCCTGATCTCCACCGACTAGACACCGGTAGTACTCCATCCCCCAAGCTGTGAGAACCGAAAATATCTATCTCCAGATAGTCCCAGATAATCCCCCCAGGGAGCAAAGTCACCTAGGTGTAAGGCAACTCAATTGATTATATGCTCATATTTGAAGCAGGCAGAACATTTTAATGTTGCTTATTGTTAGTCCTCTAAAATATTTCAGATTTTTGTTGAGAAGAACAAAGCCGGATTACAGCACGAGCCATTCTGCAAGACTTACTGAAGATGTCCTTGCTGATGATCGGGATGACTATGACTTCTTGATGCAAACATCCACGGTATGAGTTGCAGCTTTTGTCATTTATTTCTGTATGCCCCTGTGCTTACATCTCAAATAACACATACTGATTCAACATATTTAGGAACATTATTTTAAAAATATCTGCTTCTACTTTTGGATATATTTTTGGGACCAAAAGTTTGAAAAAAGTTTATATATTATGTTGGATATTATTCAAAAAAAGCTATTTTAGGAAAAATATTTTTAATGGCAGACATAATCTTAATTTTACTATCCTGTTTCTTGACAAAATTTTAAACTGCCATTGAATTTTTCGACTATATATGATTTTCTTCATCTTACTGAATCATCTAATGGAAGATCCATTATTATAATTTGTGAGAGGTCAAGCTTTAATCACTTCCATTGTAAATTTTCAAAGTTACTTCTTCTAAAATACTACATTGAAAAAATATTTAGTTGTGTTGATTGTAAAGTGCTCCCATATTTGAGTTTGATGTTCACGTGTTAGATCTGAACTATTTCAAAGTGAGCTTAGGCTGGGTGCGGTGGCTCACGCCTGTTATCCCAGCACTTTGGGAGGCCAAGCCGGGCGGATTACCTGAGGTCAGGAGTTCAAGACCAGCCTGGCCAACATGGTGAAACCCTGTCTCTATTAAAAAATATGAAAACTAGTGGGCTGGGTGCCTGTAATCATGGCTATTTGGGAGGCTGATGCAGGAGAATTGCTTGAACCCAGGACATGAGGTTGCAATGAGCCAACATAGTGCCCCTGCACTCCCACCTGGGCGACAGAGTGAAACTCCGTCTCAAAAAAAAAAAAAAAAAAAGTAAGCTTAAGATGTCAAAATGTTATATTTCAGAGAAAGAAAAGGCCAAGTATGCAAAAAGATGGGTGACAAATATAAAAACCCAAACATTGGCCAGCCGAGGCAGGAGAATCTCTTGAACCCTGGAGGCAGAGGCTGCAGTGAGTTGAGATCGCGCCACTGCGCTCCAACCTGGGTGACAGAGTGAGACTCTGTCTCAAAAAAAAAAAAAGTTCCAGCATAGATTTGCATACATGTATAAGCTTGAAGGATTTGAAGCTTTCTTATGCTTAATGGATTCATGATTTTATTAACATATACTGTATATGTGTGTGTGTGTGTGTGTATATATATATATATATATATGTTTGTGTGTATATATGTATATTACACACGTAGTATACACACACGTGCTCACCAGTATAAAAAGCCTTAAATCACTCAGCATATTTGCTCAGATCACGTCTTTTCCCCCCTTTCCTGTTATTTCTTATTTAATTCAGGATCTCTGGTAAAAGACCTTCCTTAGTTTGTAGTGTGAGTTCTTTGTGCCTACGATATTTTCATTCACCCAACGGTTTTAAAACAAGAAGTAAATTCTTAAGTAATTCAAAGACTCAGACACAGTTAGCATTGCAAATCCAAGTTTTGTTTTGTTTTACTTTGCCTTTATTTGGTTTTGCTATCTTCACAGTACTATTACTCAGTGAGAATCTTTCCTGGACAAGAACCTGCTAATGTCTGGGTGGGCTGGATTACATCAGATTTCCATCAGTATGATACAGGTTTTGACTTGGACAGAGTTCGCACAGTAACAGTTACTCTAGGAGATGAAAAAGGAAAAGTGCATGAAAGGTTGGTTTTCCTCAATTTTTTACAAGAATGACATCTGAAAAAAATATTGGTGAACCTAGCTATTCCTTTTTCTTGGATTTTGTGACCAAGATATTTCTATTTATAGGAACAATATAATCAAACCATTAATGTCAGTGTCCTTTTTGTCACTCATACAAACCAGTAAGGAATCTAAATGTATTAAATGTGCAAACATTATACAGTAAGAGAAATGCAGTCTTTTGGGGTAATTATCATGTGTTCCTTCAGGTAACATGACTAACAGCTTGGGTTACCGATACTTACCTTTTGTTTTAGGGATGACAGATGGGTGAATGTGAGGCTTTTAACAAATGACTTGATATATATCTTGGGAACTGGCTATGTGGTGGGGGAGAAAACTGCGAAGACAATGTGGGCTGGTAGTTTAGACCAGGTGGACACATTCGAACTCAGACTGAGGAGCAGTGGGTTCTTTCCTCAGCTTTGCCATTGACTCGCTGTGTGGCTTTGGGTAAGTCAGTTACACTTTCTGTGCCATCTTTTTTCATTTGTAAAACAAACCAAACTCAAACCAAACCTTCAAAAAAGTGAAGAAGGCTATCTTCCTTGCAGAACAAGACAAGAGAAGATCTGACCATTGGCTTCTACCTTTTGTGCCCATGCATCCTCTCTGATCTGCTGTTTCAGGTCTCAGAAAGAGTCCTTGATAACGTTGCTTTTCTTCTATACTTGCACCATCATTTTTTGGGAAACTCACTTTCCTTCCCTCAGGTTGTAACATATGAAGCGTAATGGACTTAGCATTTGCAATGGGGGCCCAGCAAAATTCTCTAATGAGGAGCTCTTTACATTAAGTACAGGACAAAAAAACACATGTCTCCAGGAATATTTTTGGGGCCACACTTAATTTTCAGGGATGTCAACATTATAAGTAAAGAACTCAATATAGGGATGGGATAACTGAAAGACGATTTTGTTGTAGGAAGTGGAAGATAGGGAAGTGTCGTTGGATTTTACATACATAGTGTGAAGAAATGCAGCCTACATTTGATTACTCAAAAACTGATTTATTGCAGCCTTTTTGTTCTTTTCCTTCTGCTTGCCTGGCTTTAGCCTTTTTTTGCTAGTTTTGTTAATATGTTCACTGTATAGTGGCAGAGAGAGAATGCTAATAAGGCTGTAATTACCTTACTTTGTTACCGTCTCTAGTAAAAGCTTTAGGGAAGGTAAAAATTAGGTGGCATTTGTGGTTAACATCACTGGGTTTTTTTTTTTTTTTTTTTTTTTTTTGCATATTCTAGTTAAGTCTGTCTCTCAGATCACTGGGAATTATCCAGAAAAGGGCGACATTTTAGCCAAATTTTAAATATATGAAATCACTGACGGCTTATGTAGAGTTTGCCTAAGGACATTGATAGTGTTTGGAAACAAATGCTCCTCATCTCAGAACAAGTGGTAAAAAAAATTTTTTTAAATCCATGAGATGAAAATTACAAATGTGGATGATTTTTAAATAGTTAAACTTTTTTGAACCTCAGAAAAAGGTCCAGTTTGGTTTGAGTTTTTGGAGAGAAGGTGCAGGTCAGTTCTTACTTGGTTCCAATTTGTTGACCTGTCTTCATTAGGTGTGAAATGTAGAGATGTATAAGACCTGATTCAGAACGTCCACTGCGGTCAATGGAGTTTTGCTCAGAATCACAGAATCGGGCCCATTGTGCACCTCTCCCATTACAGCATGAGCTTGTTGCTTGCGCAGCATAATTAGTTAGTTTGCAAGATATACCTGCTTTCTCTTTTATCTGTGGTTGTACAAAGATAAAAATGTTCTTTTGAAATTCAGCATCAAACGCAGCAACTGCTATATGGTATGTGCGGGTGAGAGCATGAGCCCCGGGCAAGGACGCAACAATAATGGACTGGAGATCGGCTGTGTGGTGGATGCTGCCAGCGGGCTGCTCACGTTCATTGCTAATGGCAAGGAACTGAGCACATACTATCAGGTACGTGGTAGGTGATGGTATCAGAATTCAAGGGAGGAAGACCTTTTTTCCCCATTAAAGGAAGACACAGTTTGTAAGATCAAAAAGTAACACACACACATGTGCATGTGCCCCTGCAGCCAAGCAGGCCTGCCCTCAGCAAGCCCTCTCCCGTAACTGTCTCAGCTACTGCACTCCTGTGACCTGAGAACCTGCTTGGTGGGCTTACACCAACAAAGCTGCACAATCACCACGACAAATGCCTGTAGCTAGATCACTAAGGTGCTCGCACATGCTGCTGACATAAACTACAGCTGAAGAATCTGCACAGATACTACACTACTGTATCCACCCAGAACCAAAGCCAGTGTATCCTACCCAACCAACCTGGACACCATCTACAGGAAAAAATATTTTCCTACAAAAGCTACTTCGTAAAACTGGAAGAGGTTACTGTTTTACCAGATAAGCAAATATAAAAGGAGCACATGAAACATGAGAATGGAAGGTAACGTGACTCCTCCAAAGGAACACAGTAATTCTCTAGTAACAGATACCCCCTCCCTAAAATAAATTTACAAAATGCCTGGAAAGAAATTCAAAATAATGACCTTAAGGGAACTTAGTGAGATACAATAAAATGCAGATACTTCAGCAAGATCAGGAAAGCAATTTATGATCTGAATGAGAAATTTAACAAAGAAATATATATAATAGAAAACAACTAAACAAATCTTGGAACTGAAGAGTTGAATAAATGAAATAAAATATACAACTGATGGTTTCAACAACAGACTAGATTAAGCATAAGAAAAATTTTATGAACCTGAAGACAGATATTTTGAAATAACCCATCCACAGACAGAAAAAGAAATAATAAGAAAGAAGGAAGAAAACCTGTAGAACTTATGGGATGCCACTGAACAATGGAGAAAGGCACAGAAAACATATTTAACAAAATAGTGACTAAAAATTTTCCACATCTTTGGAAAGATACGGACGTCCAGATCCAGGAAGCTCAAAGGATCCCAATGGAATAACCCAGAAAGGTCCTCTCCAAGGCACATTATAATCTAACTGTCAAATGTCAAAGAAAAAGAATTCTAAGAGCAGTGAGAGAATAGCACCGAGCCATATATACTGGGATTTCCATTTGACTCTCAGAATGTTTCTCAGCAGAAACCTTGAAGGCTAGGAAAATGAGATGATGTAGTCAATGTGCTGAAAGAAAACTGCCAACTAAGAATACTATATCTAGCAAAGCTATCTTTTGGAAATGAAGGAGAAATAGAGTACTCTGAAGACAAGCAAAAGCAGAATGAATTCACCACCTCTGGACCTAACTTAGAAGAAATGCCTAAAGCAGTGCTATAGTTGGGAGCATGAAAACATGTAAAAGTATGAAACTCATTCATAGACGTAAATTTTAAATCAAACTCAGAATACTACAGTACTGAAATGGTGCTATGCCAAATCTTTTAAACATCTAGTACTCTAGTATGAAGATTAAATATCAAAATTGTCAAAAGTAACTATAGCTACAAATAGTTATTAAGGAATACACAATATATAGAGATGTAAATTAAGGCAACAGAAATACAAATTGTGGGGGGAGGGTAAAAGTCCAGAGTATTTTTTGTGACCAAAGGTATCAACTTAAGATAGTCGATTATAACTACAATATTGTTTATCTTAGTTTCATAGTAACCACAAAGAAAAAATATCAGCAGTCACACTGAGAAAGGGAAAGGTATCAAAGCTTAGCAGCATGAAAAGCTACGAAACCACAAAGGTAAGCAAGAGAGAAAGAAATAAATGAAGGATCTAGAAAACAATGAACAAAATGTCAGGAATAACTCCTTACCTATCAATAATAACCTTTAATGTAAATGGATTAAATTGCTCAATTAAAAGATATAGAGTGGCTGCATGAATAAACAAGACTCAACTATATGCTGCCCAGGAAAGATTCACTTTACCTGTAAGGACAGACATAGACTGAAAGTGAAGGGATGGAAAAGATACTCAATGCAAATAGAAACTGAGAGTCAGCAGAAGTAGCTACACTTATATGAGGTAAAATAGACTAAATTTAAAAAATGTAAAAAAGAGAAAAAGAAGGTCATTAATAATAAAAGGATCAATTAAGAGGATATAACAATTGTAAATATATATGAACTCAACCCTGGAGCACCCCAATGTGTAAAGTGTATTTTATCTAAAGGGAGAGATAGGCTTCAATACAACAGTAGTAGGGGACTTCAGCACACTACTTTCAGCAAAGGCAAATAATCCAGACAGAAATTCAACAAAGAAGCAGCAGATTTAAACTGCACTCCAGACCGAAGGGGCATAAAAGACATTTACAGAACATTCTATCCAATAGCCACATAGCTGAAGAACACACATTGTTCTCAACTGCTCATGGGGCATTCTCCAGGATAGATCATATGGTAGGGTCACAAAACAAATCTTAAAAAATTTAATATGTTGGAGATGACATCATATATATTTTCTGATCACATGGACATTAAACAACATGCCCCTGAATAACCAGTGGGCAAATTAAAAAATTAAAAGAGAAATTAAAAATTTTATTGAGACAAAAGTGTAAACACAACATACCAAAAGCTATGGAATATAGCAAAAGCAGTTCTAAGAGGGAAGTTTACAGTATTAAATACCTACATTTAAAAAGTAAAAAACAACCACCTAGCATTGCACCTCAAGAAACCACAAATACAAGAACAAACTAAACCCCAAATTAATAGAAGGAAATAAATGATAAAAATTGGAACAAAATAAAATAGAGACTAAACAAACAATATAAAAGATTAATGATATGAAGAGTTGGCTTTCTGAAAAGACAAAATCAATAAATCTTTAGCTAGACTAAGAAAGAAAGAAAGATGACTCAAATAAATAAAATCAGCATTGAAAAGACATTACAACCTATACCACAGAAATACAAAGGATAATGAGAAAATATTATGAAAAATCATATGCCAACAAATTGGATAACCTAGAAGAAATGAATAAATTCTTAGATATAAACCTACCAAGACTGACTTACGAAGAAATAAAAAATCTGAGCAGATTAATAGTGAGTGAGGAAATTGTATCAATAATGAAAAGTCTCTATTAAAGAAAAGTCCAGGCTAAATGGGGGAAAAGTTGAAAGGTTTTTTTCGAAAGTCTGGAACAAGACAAAGAACTTTCACCACTTCTGTTCAACATAATACTTGAAGTCCTAGCCAGAGAATTCGGCAAGAGAAAGAAATAAAATGCATACAAATTGGAAAAGAAGTCATCAAATTGTCTCGGTTTGTAGATGACATGATCTTTATTATAAAAATACCTTAAAAAGTTTACTAAAAAACTGTTAAAACTAATAAACTCAGTAAGTTTGCAGGATACAAAATCAGCATACAAAAATCAGTATTTCTTTACACTAGTAGTAAATGCTCTGAGAAAAAAATCAAGATTAACAATCTCATTTATAATAGCTTTAAAAATCAGTTATCAGCTGGGCGTGGTGGCTCAGGCCTATAATCCCAGCACTTTGGGAGGCTGAGGTGGGCGAATCACCTGAGGTCAGTAGTTCGAGACCAGCCTGGCAAACATGGTGAAACCCTGTCTCTACTAAAAATACAAAAAAAAAATTAGCCAGGCATGGTGGCGGGTGCCTGTAATCCAAGCTACTGGGGAGGCTGAGGAGATCACTTGAACCTGGGAGGCAGAGGTTGCAGTGAGCCAAGCTCACACCACTGCACTCCAACCTGGGCGACAGAGTGAGACTCATCTCAAAAAAAAAAAAAATCATTTATCTAGGAATCCATTTAACAAAAAGTGAAGGATCTCTACACTGGTTTTATACGTTGGTGAAATCAATTTTAGAGGACAGAAAATAAATGAAAAGATATCCCATGTTCTTGGATTGGATGAACTGGAAGAATTAATATTATTAAAATGTCTAGAGTACAAAAAGCAATCTACAGATTCAGTGAAATCTTATCAAAATACCAATGACATTATTGACAGAAATAGAAAAAATAATCCTAAATTTCTTATGAAATCACAGAAGACCCCAAGTAGCCAAAGCAATCTTGAAAAAAAAAATAAATAAATAAATAAATAAAGCTGGAAACATCACACTAACTGAGTTTAAAATATACTACAAAGCCATAGTAACCAAAACACTCCCAGACTTGAAAATATACTACAGACATATAGACCAATAAAACAAAATAGAGAGCCCAGAAACAAATCCATATATCTATAGCCACCTAATTTTCAACAAAGGTACTAAGAACATGCATTAGGGAAAGGACAGTTTCTTCAATAAATGTTACCGGGAAAATTGGATATTCACATGCAGAATAATGAAAACTGGACCCCTATTTTTCACCATATGCAAAAATCAACTCAAAGTGGATTCAAGACTTAAGACCTGAAACTGTGAAACTAGTGGAAGAAAACACGGGGGAAACACTTCATGACACTGGACTGGGCAAGGATTTTTTGGACAAGACCTCAAAAACACAGGCAACAAAAGCAAAAATAGACAACTTGGATTATATCCAGCTAAAAATCCTCTTAACAGCAAAGGAAACAATCAACAGAATGAAAAGATAACCTACCCAATGGGACAAAATATTGCAAACTATACATCTGATAAGGGATTAATATCCAGAATACATAAGTAACACAAAGAACAATAGTAAAAACAAACAATCTGATTTAAAAGGGGGCAAAAGACCTTAATAAACATTTCTCAAAAGAAGACATACAAATGGCCAACAGGCATATGAAAACATGCTCAATATCGCTAATCATCAGCAAAGCGCAAATCAAAACTGCAGTATTACCTTATTCCAGTTAGAATGGCTATTTTCAAAAAGACAAAGGACAACAAGCATTGGCAATGATGTTGAGGAAGTGGGAAATTCATACACTGTTGGTGGGAATGTAAATTAATATAGCCATTATGAAAAACAGTCTGGAAGTTTCCCAAAAAAATAAAAATATAACTACCATATGATCCAGAATACCCCACACTGGGTATATATCCCAAGGAAATGAAATCAGTATGTAGAAGGGATATCTGCCCTCCTATGTTTATCACAGCACTATTCACAATAGCCAAGATAGGGAATCAACTGACGTGCCCATCCATGGATGAATAAATGTGGATATATACACAATGGAATACTATTTGTGTACCCATCAATGGATGAATAAGTGAAGAAAATGTGGTATATATACACAATGGAATACTATTTGATCATAAAAAAGAATAAGAGCCTGTCATTTGCACCAATATTGGTGAACCTAGAGGATATTGTGTTAAGTGGAAATAAGCCAGACACAGAAAGAAAAATACCCCATTGCCCACTCATGTGTAGAATCAAAACAAGTTAATCTCATGGAAGTAGTGAATAGAACAGTGGTTAACTGAGACTGGGAAGACTAGGAGAAAGTTGGGGGAGAGGGGATATCCAATGAATATAGGGTTAACATATAGAGGATATCCAATGGATATGGAGTTAACGTTAGAAAGGAAGAATAAGTGCTGGTGTCCTGCTGGACAGTAAGGTGTCTATAGTCAACCATCAGGTATTGTATATCTCAAAGTAGCTGGAAGAGAAGATGTTGTACATTCTCACCACAAAGAAATTATAAGTGTTCAAGGTGCTAGACATGCTAATTACCCTGATTTGATCATTACACAATGTATGCATGTATCAAAATATCATATTGTACCCCATTAAATATGTACAATCAAAAAACAGTAAACTAGAAATTTTAATAAATGAAAAAAACTGAATTAATTATGTATGTTTACTTCTCTTAAATAATGACAGTGCCATAAGCCCTTCAGAGTAAACAAAATACATTCCTCCCAGCAATGTTCACATAGTAATGAAATACTCTAATTCTTAAAGGAGCACATCAATCAATATACAAGAAAGGAAAATCTCTGGGCTCCTTCTGTAAATTATTCCTTTGTTGTTATAAAGAAAATATTTTTTCCTTTGTCTTCTTTCATGACTAACATTGTTAAATTCATTTGTTTATTTCAGGTGGAGCCAAGTACAAAATTATTTCCTGCAGTTTTCGCACAAGCTACAAGTCCCAATGTTTTCCAGTTTGAGTTGGGAAGAATAAAGGTAATAAAGACTCATTCCTGGTATGATATTTGTATCATTTTCTATTAGGATGCAGCATTTATTTATTTTGAAATGAGTTCAATAAATTAGTACTGATATGAATCAAATAAATCATGCTTTCAAGAAAAGATACCCTGCTTGAAAATCTCTTTCAGGTCACCAGGGTAACGTAATGATTAAAAAGTGTTTCTCTTTAGTTATTCTATGTATATCATTCAGTAAACGGCCTATAAGAAACAAACAAAAAAAATGCCAGATTACACACATTGCAGTAATCATTGACCTCAAAGGTGAGCTGATGAATGGACTTAAAGTCCTGAAACCATGCCACCTACAATAGTGGTATGTATAGAATACTCCAGTAACATAAATGAAAGAACAGCTCGGTTGGATGGGTTGGGTCAGATAAAGCTTAAATAAGAGGTAACGTTTAGTTTGATTACTAACTGTAAAATCGGAGCTCTTGGGGTGCATTTATTAGGAGATGTCGTTCTAGGCAGAGGATGAGAAGAGCAAAAATAGGTAAGAGTGAAAGTGCTGAAGGTTAGGTAATTCAGTGTTACTGTAACAAAGGATGTCTTCCAGAATGTGACTGGAGATTAAGATGGATAAAAGGTAGAACAAGTCCAAGTTGAAAAGGTCTTGTGTGGCATGTTAAAAAGTTAGCACCTATTGCAAAGACAGGGGGAAATCCATTTGAAATTTGAAGAAGGGGATTGAGTATAATGAAACTTGTTTTGGAAAAATGTGTTATTAGTCGTAATGTGGGGATAGGCAAGAATGAGAATAGTCAGTAACAATAAGGTATCGATAATTCGATACTGTCTCTGTGGAAGACAATGATGAGAGCCATGGAAGTCAGAATGAAAAATGGTAACCGTGAACATATTTTATAGAGGAAATTAATAGGATTTAGCAATGAACTGGACTAACAGAATTTGTAGATGAATTGGATTCAGGATCTCAAGAAGAGTGAGAGTCAATGGCTTTAAAATTTTAGTTCTGACAATTTGGCAGTGCTAATGCAAAAAGTGGAAAAGCTTGTTCAAATTCAGGGAAAAAAAGGTTGAACTTAATTGTGCAGTTGTAAAGCTGAGGTTCCAGGCACACATCGGAGTGAACAGAGTGTATAGTTTTATTTGGCTGGCTTGGTGACCTTGGACATTTTTCTTAAACTATGTGAGCTCAGTTTCTGCCTCAGTAAAATGGGGTTCACAGTATCTGTTTTATGAAGTTGATATAATTAAACATCTTGAACAATTTTTTGTTTTGTTTTGTTTTGTTTTGTTTTTAAGACGGAGTCTCACTCCGTCTCCCAGGCTAGAGTGTAATGGTGCGATTTTGGCTCACTGCAACCTCTGCCTCCCAGGTCCAAGCAATTCTCTGTCTCAGCCTCACGAGCAGCTGGAATTACAGGCATGTGCCACCACGTCTGGCTAATTTTTGTATTTTTAGTAAAGACAGCGGTTTCACCATCCTGGCCAGGCTGGTCTGGAACTCCTGACTTCGTGATCCACCCACCTCGGCCTCCCAAAGTGCTGGGATTATAGGTGTGAGCCACCACAACTGGCCCTTGAACAGTGCTTTATCCATGGTATCTGCTCAACAAATTTGTATATAATATACATACATATACATACATATATACACATAATGTATACACAATTGTGCTAAAAAGAGCTATCCTGGAGATTAAAATTTTTGTCCTCAAGAGGTCAGTTGTAATTCATCTTTGAGTGTGAATGGAATATTCAAGGACAGATGTAGAGAGTGAGAAGAGATGACTGAGGAGAGAACCTGCTCGTATCAACTAAAATAGAGGAACCTATGAGAGAAGCTGAGGGCAGAGCCATCAGGAATGTTGGAGGGGGAACTGAAAGAGACATCTTAGCAGAAGCCAGGCGAGGATGGAGATTTCTACATAGGAGTGGCTAACATCAGATAGCAGATGCCACAGATGGACTAATACAACTCGGACTAAAGGAATCCCTGGCCTTTGTTCATGAAGACGGCTTTGGTGGCATTGCCAGAAGAATCTCGGCAAAGCTATGGGAGAGGGGCCGGTCTCAGTGGCTCAGGCTTGTAATCCCAGCACTCTGGGAGGCAGGAGGATCCCTTGAGCCCAGAAGTTTGAAACTAGCCAGGGACACATGGTGAGACCCTGTCTCTACAAAGTAATAATAAAAAAAATATTTTAGGCCGATGTGGTGGTGCACGCCTGTAGTCCCAGATCCTCCAGAAGCTGAGGTGGGATGATCACTTGAGACCCCAGACATCAAGGCTGCAGTGAGCCGTGATGGTGCCACTGCACTCTAGCCAGGGTGACAGACAGAGACTTGTCTCAATTTTTACATATAAAAAAATGATGAGAGAAGCCATGTTACCGTGAATTCAAGACTAGATGAGAGAGAGAGGCAGCAAGTTCAGGTGACTTTTTTGTTTTCCCACGAAATTTGAGAGTGGTAGTTTCTCAGAAGCCTGACTGATATATTCAGTCATCTATTGATGTCTACTGACATTTCCATTGGATGACTAATAGCTATCACAAATTGAATGCATCCAGACTGGACTGCTTGCCCCTCCCTCCCTTCTTCCTTCCTCTCCCTCTCCCTTTCCCTCTCCCTCTCCCTTTCCGCTCTCCCTGCTCCCCTCCCTCTCCCTCTCTCTTCCCTGCTCTCCCCATCCCTCTCCCCCCTCCCCCTCCCCTTCCCCTTCCCTCTCCTTCCTTCCTTTCTTCCTTCCTTTCTTCCGTCTTTTCCCCTTCCCTGTCCCTTTTCTTTCTTGCTAATGGAGTCCCACTCTGTCACTCAGGCTAGAGTGCAGTGATAGAATCTCAGCTCACTACAACCTTTCTCTCTCTTCTTCTCTTTCTCTCTCCTTCCTTCCTCCCTCCCTCCCTCCCTCTTCTCCTTCCTTCCTTCCTCCCTCCTTCACTTCCTTCCTTCCTCCCTCCCTTCCTCCCTTCCTTCTTCCTTTCCTCCCTTCCTCCCTCCCTTCTCCCCTTCCCTCCTTCCCCCTTCTTCCCTTTTTCCCTTCACTCTTCTTTCTTTCTGATGGGAGACTCACTTGTCACCCAAGCTAGAGTGCAGTGGCAAGATCTCAGCTCACTGCAACCTCTACCTCCTGGGTTCAAGCGATTCTCCTGCCTCAGCCTCCCAAGTAGCTGGGACTACAGGAACATGCCACCATTTTTGTATTTTTTACAGGTGAATTTTCGTATTTTTAGCAGAGACAGGGTTTCACCATGTGGGCTAGGCTGGTCTTGGACTCCTGACCTCAAGTGATCCACCCGCCTCAGCCTCCCAAAGTGCTGGGATTACAGGTGTGAGCCCCCGCACCCAGCCCAGTGTTTCTTTAAATGTCGCTTTCTCAATCACACCCATTCTGACCACCCCATTTAAAATTGCTGCCGTGCATTCTGGTTCCTCCATTCTGGCTTTCTGTCCCCCAAACCCCCAGCCTTGTGACATCTCTTCTGAAATGCCATTTAATTCATTTAGTTTACTTGTTGATTTTATTTCATACATTCAGTGAGAAAAATGGAAGCTATATGAGGGCAGGCGTTCTGTTAGTTTTATTCATTAACATATCATCAGAATTTAAAGAAGTACTTGACATCCGCCCTACCACCCCCATTGTTAGAGGGCAGTAGGAAAGCCGTTTGAGGATGAAGCAGTCTAGAGCCTGTGTTTGAGGGGGCTTTAGAGGAGAAGGAGAGATAGAAGGTAACGCAGAAGTATGAGATAATGCTTTTCATATGGTCCCATAAGAGGCAGGCAAGGGTGTTGTCCAGATGATAGATAGATGAAGAAGCTTTTGGCAAAGCAGAGACCTCTCTTTCTTCAACACCAGACAGAAGGAATTCAGGATGGCTGAAGATGATATTGGAGGTGGAGGAGAAATAAATAGGGTTAGCTAATGCCTCACATATTCTGTTTTCTTGGTTAGTAGTCAGGTTTCTCTGTTGAGCTTTATCTGGAATACGTCTGGCTAGAAGCACTGATTTAAGGACAAGTTGGGAGACAGAGAACAGACAGTGAGAGGGAGAGCTGGAGGATGCGACCTATCTGTCTTTCAGGAAGTTTGACATTGAAAGTCCCTATAGACTTGCCTGCTTTCCCTGAGGTCCCAGCCTGGTAAAGAAATATAAAGGATTTATGGATATGCTTGTTTGCACTTGGCGTTCTCTGTGTGCCGTTCAGTATATGGGAAAGACACATCCCAAAACCTGTTTGACTGCCCTAAAGGCATAGTTTTCTCTCATCATGTATTTCCTGGTTTGTCCTTTCAGAAACTTTTTCAACCCAATTTCTATGATTTCTTGTGTTGACTTGACTTGTAGGGTTATCTTACTTTCCCTGTCTCTGTCCTGGGCAGAATTCTCGTCATTACTTTGTGAAACCCGAGTGATGTTCTAAATTCATTCTTTTTCTGCCTCCCCATCCCCTAGAATGTGATGCCCCTCTCGGCGGGATTATTCAAGAGTGAGCACAAGAACCCCGTGCCGCAGTGCCCCCCCCACGCCTCCATGTGCAGTTCCTGTCACACGTCCTGTGGAGCAGAATGCCCAACCAGTTTTTGAAGGTAGATGTGTCTCGAATAAGTGAACGCCAAGGCTGGTTGGTGCAGTGTCTGGATCCTCTGCAGTTCATGTCTCTTCATATCCCTGAGGAAAACAGGTCAGTCCCATGAATCTGTGACATTCTGATTGGAATGCTTGGGATTAGCCTGCTGCCCAGGGCTTCTGCTGGCGGTGCGGGGCAGGGGTGGTTCTGAAGAAACAATATGAAATTTACAAAGATCTCAGTTCTTTTGCAGTTATTCTGCGTATTCCAAGTTTAAGCTTATTCTCAACCACTTTGTTACTGAAAAAAAATTATTCTGTAGCCAAAGATGCCGTATGATGGTTTCTTCATTCACTCTTGCTTTACTTACAATGACAACCACAAATAAAAATTCAGATAAGTGCAACTGCAATCCGACTTATGACTTAGCAAAGTACTATAACGGAGAGTTGTGAGATATTAGAGATGGAATCATAGGAATCACTTATGATTCCTCTGTTCAACTCTTCATTTTATGGCTGTAAAAAACTGATCCCAAGAGATAATGATGAAAGACAATTGAGAAAATACTGTGAGTGCCTTGGAAACACGTTTATATGCGTTCTAGGCAGTAATAATAATAACAGTGTAATAAATACTCAAAGGTAGCTTGGTTTGTCATTTTCTGTTTTTTCATATGACAGTCCATTAAATTGCAGAGATTTCATTTAAGCAGGCTTCTTATCAATAAGGAACTACGTTTCTAAGTTTTGGGCCAAGATTTCCCTCCCAAATTACCATTGAAATGTTCAGTCACAAACTGAGTAAAAACATGTCATGAAAGTGATGCACAGACAAACATATTTGTGTGTTTTAAGTTTTTGATCTGTAAATAATCATTGAAGCTACGTCCACTTTTGTATCTTCAGATGTTCTTGGCATTTTCGATTTTAATATTTTTAAAATTTAACCTATGGTTTGGAAAACAGTTCGTCAGTTCCTCAAAAAATAAAATTATAGCATTACCATGTAATCTAGCAATTCTACTTTTCATATATACCAAAGAGAAATGAAAATACATCCATACAAAAACTTATACAAGAAAATTCATAGAAACATTATGAATAATAGTAAGTAATGGGAACCCCAAATGTTCACCAACTTATGAATCAATAAACAAAATCTGATATAGCCATATAATATGATTTGGCAATAAAAATAAAGTACTGATACATGCCACAAAATGCAAGAACCTTGAAAACATTATATTAAGTGAAAGAAACCAGTCACAAAAGTATAGTAAGTGAAAGAATCATACTAGTGTGGGATTTTATTTAATTGAAAAGTCCCTAATAGCAAATCTGTAGAAACTGAACTGCTAATTGGTACTAAATTCCTTTTGGGTTGATAAAAGTGTTCTGAACTCTATAGTTATAGTTACACAACTCTATTAATATACAAAAACTATTAAATTATGTATTTCAAGTAGGTGAATTGTATAGCATGTAAATTACAGCTCAACAAAATTTTATTTTTTATTTTTTTTTTTGTGATGAAGTCTTTCTCTGTCACCCAGGCTGGAGTGCAGTGGTGCGATCTCAGCTCACTGCAGCCTCCACCTCCCAGGTTCAAGTGATTCTCCTGCCTCAGCCTCCTGAGTAGGTGGGACTATAGGCATGTGACACCACGCCCGGTTAATTTTTTGTAGTTTTAGTAGAGACCAGGTTTCACCATATTAGCTAAGATGGTCTCAATCTCCTGACCTCGTGATCTGCCCAGCTTGGCCTCTGAAAGTGCTGGGATTACAGGCGTGAGCCACCGTAGCCGGCCTGAAAAATATGTTTTAAAACAAAAGAAAATCAAAGAAAAATTAATCTGGCTAGTTAATTCTTTTTATGTGTTAAATATGTATTTACATATTTTTACATGAAATAATTAGGTATCTTTCATAATGTACTCGAGATGGTTCAGTTTGATTTAAATTTTATGCTGCTTTTTTTTTTTGTGAGAAGAGTTTTATCATAATTTTTCATCTGATGATTTTTTTTAAGAAAATACTGAACAACCAAAGCAAATATAACATTTGGGAAGGAATTCTTATTTTTGAAGGAAAGTATCTCTCTACTAAGCATGGAATTTTAACATTATAATTTAACATTTTGGCATGCTGTCATCAGAACCCAACATAACTCCCTGTCTCAGTAGTTTATAATTTATATCAATTGCTTGTGATAGATGTATATGTATGTGAATGGATAATTTAAACTCTTGTTAAGATCGTAAAGGATTTGAGGCAGTTTTCCAAACAGTATGGAACATGAATGTGTAAAAATGTGTCATTGGCATCAGGCCGTAGAAAAGACATGGATAGGAAAATAAAACTGGGGCTAAGAGTGACGCACAGTCATTAATACCACACCGGTTGTGGAGTTGAGGCCCACAGAGACGTCAGCCAGCACCTGCGGAAGTCTGGCCTGCAGACCGTTACTCAACGACAGATGAATGAACGCACTCTCACACCATTACAATGATACAGGGGGCTAGGGATGGCAGTTGGTTGCTTTCAGAGGGCAGAATGCAACCAATTGTCCTAGACTCCCTGTTCATCCACACTTTTATTCCATAGACGTTATGTGCACTTGTGGGTAATTAACATGGTTAAGAGAATGGTTTTACGACTGATAAAAGCTTTAGGTTCCCAGACACAGAGTAAATGCTATTAACAGGTAATTCCCCTTTGATCTTCCCCGGGAGAGGGGACACCCAGCACAAAATTTACATGAGTAAACAGAGTGGAGACAGAGGGATGTGGGGTAAACAGACTTAAATTTGGAAGGCCTTTCATTGTCTCTGTCTTTCCTGTGCTAATGTTAATGAGTGGCTGCCTTCAGCTTGTCTCATAAAACCTTTTGGCTTCCAAAAGGTTTGAGATTACAATCTATAACTTTTCCTAATAGTTAATATCTTGCCAGCCACCCTGAGTGAATAGCAACACCATGTTAGTTCCATTCTTCCTAGCAGACAAAGAAAAATATGATGAGTTTCAAAATCCATATTCCAAAAAGGAAGTCTCAACTAGCATGGTTGAGAAGAATCTGATGCCCCAGTAACATGACGAAGCATTAATATTTTAAAGTTTGCAGTGGTGGTAGATGTATGTCAGCGCGTACTTTGTTTCTCCTTAACACGTGTCACAGTTTATAATTTAATTTACTCCATTTTGGTCAGCGGGGGGTGGTTTACTCTCTCAATTGGATATAAGCTCCCTGAGGGCAGGAATCACGTCTCTATTATTCACCATCGTATCATCAGTGCACAGCGCTAATACATAATAGGCACTCCGTGATATTTGATGAACAATTGACAATGACATATCAAAGAAATTTCTTCACTAGAAACTTTTATTTTTTTTGTTGTTTATTTGTTTATTTATTGTTTTGAGCTGGAGTCTTGCTCTGTTGCCTAGGATGGAGTATAGTGGCACAATCTCAGCTCATTGCAACCTCTGCCTCCTGGATTCAAGTGATTCTCCTGCCTTATTCTCCCCAGTAGCTGGGATTACAGGTGTGCTCTACCACGCCCAGCTAATTTTTTTTTTTTTTTTTTTTGTAGTGACGGGGTTTCACCATGTTGGCCAGGCTGGTCTTGAACTCCTGACCTCAAATGATCCACCCATCTCTGCCTCCCAAAGTGATGGGATTACAGGCATGAGCCACCATGCCTGGCCTCCATTAGGGACTTTTACAGATTATGATGAGCTGTATTAGTTAGCTTTTACTACAGTAAGAAATAGCACCCCAGATCTCAGTGGCTTGCAAACAAACATTGGTCTTCTGCTCCTGTTACATTAGGACATAGGTCCCTACAGCTCTATTTAGGTCTGGGGTGGACTGTGGGGAGTGGCCCACATGCCTTTCCACCCTGAGTTCCAAGCTGATAGGGCAGCCCCAAGCTGGGACAAAGTTTTTGTAACTGAAGGTAGATGTGCAAAAGGGATAACAGAAACCTCCAGGCCCTTAAGAGTTAATTTTTGGTTGTGGCAGTTGTTATGTCCACTTTATTGGCCAAGGTAAATTATATGCTCAAGCTCAAATTAAGCAGGGCAGGTAAGATGACTCCATGCAAGGAGGAGGAGACTATTTGAGGACAATAATGTAATCTATACCATGTACTAGAGAGGTATTGAGTTATATATTTGGCATTGACTTTAAATAAAATAATGGGTTATTTCTTTTGCTTCTGAGCTCAAGCCATAGTTCATTCAAACATGAATAATGACACAAAGGCTTGGTGTGGGAAGACAAACTAATTTAGTGCCAGTATATCCTTTTGTTTGCCTTGATCCAAGTGCAAAAAGTTAGAGAACTATATAGATGGCATCTCCGTTAGACTTCATTCATTCATTCCTCAAACATGTATCGGTGCCTGCTGCGTTCCTGGCACTGAGTATAAAATGGTGAGCAAATATGACCCTTACCTTCAAGGACTTCATGTTTAGTAGGGAAGAGAGAAACTTTAAAGAAAATAATATGATATCATGGAGTGAATAATGCTGATAGGGAGAGGTAATTAATGGATTGGGCAGGGCAGCAACAACAGTAACCTGTAGTATTCTTGTATGTTATTTCCAGCAATTAACATCTGGAGAGAAATTAGACAGTAGGCTCACTTGAATTTTTCAGTAAGAACCTAGAGCATGGATGTCCTGTGTTGCTATGATGAACAGATCTGTATATCTGGGGCATCAGCCAGGCTGAGGGGGTGGGATTATAGTCCTCCTAGGAGATTAAGTTCTTTTTATCTGGAATTTCTTCTGGTTTCTGGAAGTTTAACTGGTATATGGGGCAGCTGATCATTTGCTTTTCGTTTGCAATACGGGAAGTTTCTGATGCTAAGAGTTGGGAGGTGGATCTGGAGTCGGGAGGTGGATCTGGAGTCGGGGGGTGGATCTGGAGTTGGGAGGTGGATCTGGAGTTGGGAGGTGGATCTGGAGTGAGTTGGGAGGTGGATCTGGAGTTGGGAGGTGGATCTGGAGTCGGGGGGTGGATCTGGAGTTGGGAGGTGGATCTGGAGTTGGGAGGTGGATCTGGAGTGAGTTGGGAGGTGGATCTGGAGTGAGTTGGGAGGTGGATCTGGAGTTGGGAGGTGGATCTGGAATTGGGAGGTGGATCTGGAGTCGGGGGGTGATCTGGAGTCGGGGGGTGGATCTGGAGTTGGGAGGTGGATCTGGAGTTGGGAGGTGGATCTGGAGTTGGGAGGTGGATCTGGAGTGAGTTGGGAGGTGGATCTGGAGTGAGTTGGGAGGTGGATCTGGAGTTGGGAGATGGGTCTGGAATTGGGGGGGGTGGATGAGTAGGGGTGGATCTGGAGTGGGGGGGGGTGGATTTGGAGTGGGGGCGTGGATCTGGAGTCGGGGGGTGGATGTGGAGTCGGGGGGTGGACCTGGAGTGAGTTGGGAGGTGGATCTGGAGTGAGTTGGGAGGTGGATCTGGAGTCGGGAGGTGGATCTGGAGTCGGGGGGTGGATCTGGAGTCGGGGGGGTGGATCTGGAGTTGGGAGGTGGATCTCGATTACAAGCCACCATCGAACCACAGTGGCTTGTAATCGATTGCCTGTTCCTTGGAAGGCATAGATGTGGTGGGTAGGTGTAGATGGGATGATGGAGTGCCTGAGTATAGTGACAAAACTCAACAGCAAAGGATGGCAGATCTTTATTCAGCATTTCTGGGTGTTAGGTACTGTTTTAAGTGCTCGGTGCTAGAACAGTAGCAAACAAAACATACATATATATATATGTATTTACATGTACATATATACATATATGCTCTCATAAAGGGAAATACTAAGTCTCACTAAGGACACTTTTCTAGAAGAATGAGTGATTGTTTTGATTATGAGTATATTAAGCTTCTACTTTTAATGCTACAGTGTCACCTATGTAAAATCTGTATTATTTAAGTAGTTTAGAAAACATCAGCACATCTGAAGGAACTATGTGCTCTAAAAGGAATGACTTGGCTTTAAGCATTTTCTGGCCATATGTTTTAGGTTTTATTTGTTGAAAGAGCATATGGTAGAAGCAAAATGATATGGGTTATGAGCCCAGTGTCAACTCCAACTCTAGAAACTTGAGGTGCCTTTTTATTTTGCCACCTAGAAAATGTCATTTACAGTGTCAGTTTCATGAGCTGCACAAACCTAGGTGGACACCAGGGGTAGCAGGAGTTCTTTGGGTGCATGATAGATGTGTAAGAGGGTAAATTATGTCAGAGGAATTGGTGTGTTGTTTGCCTATTTCTGACTGGTTGGGCTAATGCCTAATCCTAGGAAAGGGACAAAGGCTGCCTAACCTAAGGCAGAGCTTTCTGGCTTCTTCATCCAGGTTAGCCAGTCAAAAAAGGAGATTCAGGATTCCATGGTTTCCAAATTGTGAAAGAAGGGGGAGTCCCAGGTTGAGCTAAAAGACAAATACCTAAAAGAGGTGCCCAGATCCTTGATACAATGGAGGAGGAAGGAGGTGCTAGATAAATGTCAAAGTCTATGTAGAAGAAAATTTGTAAAACATCTAGAAATGATTAAAAGTACTATGCAGCCATTAAACGCATCATAGAAAATTAAAGATACAGGTTAGGTGTCCCAAATCCAAAAATCTGAAATATGAAATACTCCAAAATCTGAAATGTTTTGAGTACCAACATGATGCTCAAAGGAAATGGGGTACTTCACATTTCAGACTTTCAGATTCAGGGTGTTCAACCGATAAATTTAATGCAAATATTCCGAAGTGTGAACAAAGTCCCAAATCTAAAACACTTCTGGTCCCAAGCATTTCAGGTTAGAGATGTTAAACCTGCAGTGTCTATTCCCATAACATTTTTCAGATTTTTAAAAATCATTCATTTCTAGGCTGGGTGTGGTAGCTCACGCCTGTAATCCCTGCACTTTGTTGAGACCAGCCTGGCCAACATGATGAAACCTTGCCTCTACTAAAAATACAAAAAATTCACTGGGAGTGGTGGTGGGTGCCTGTAATCCCAGCTACCTGGGAGGCTGAGGCAGGAGAATTGCTTGAACCTGGGAAGTGGAGGTTGCAGTGAGCCAAGATCATGCCAGTACACTCCAGCCTGGGTGACAAGGGCAGAGCTCTATCTCAAAAAAAAAGAAAAATCATTCATTTCTAATCTTACTACCACTTTCCTCTCTTCTACAGATCTGTTGACATCTTAGAGTTGACAGAGCAGGAGGAATTGCTGAAATTTCACTATCACACTCTCCGGCTCTACTCAGCCGTCTGTGCTCTTGGGAATCACCGGGTGGCTCATGCCCTGTGCAGCCACGTGGATGAACCTCAGCTCCTCTATGCCATCGAGAACAAGTATATGCCGGGTTTGCTGCGCGCTGGCTTCTATGACCTGCTGATCGACATCCACCTGAGCTCCTACGCCACTGCCAGGCTCATGATGAACAACGAGTACATTGTCCCCATGACGGAGGAGACCAAGAGCATCACCCTGTTCCCTGATGAGAACAAAAAGCATGGCCTTCCGGGGATCGGCCTCAGCACCTCCCTCAGGCCACGGATGCAGTTTTCGTCCCCCAGTTTTGTAAGCATTAGTAATGAATGTTACCAGTACAGTCCAGAGTTCCCCCTGGACATCCTAAAAGCCAAAACCATACAGATGCTGACAGAAGCTGTCAGAGAGGGCAGCCTTCATGCGCGGGACCCAGTTGGAGGGACAACTGAATTCCTCTTTGTACCTCTCATCAGACTCTTCTATACCCTGCTCATCATGGGCGTCTTTCACAACGAGGACTTGAAGCACATCTTGCAGTTGATTGAGCCCAGTGTGTTTAAAGAAGCTGCCACTCCGGAGGAGGAGAGTGACACGCTGGAGAAAGAGCTCAATGTGGAAGATGCAAAGCTGCAAGGAGCTGGTGAGGAAGAAGCCAAGGGGGGTAAGCAGCCCAAGGAAGGCCTGCTCCAAATGAAACTGCCAGAGCCAGTTAAATTGCAGGTAATCAGAACAAGACATTGAGTGCATTTCAGAATTACTAAGCACTGAGGTATTGGAACCTGCCTTTGTTTCTTTCTCTGTGTGGGTATGTTTATCTCTTTGCATTCCTGTGTAACGGTAGTTCTTTATAAGATTAACTAACTTCCTATTCTTCTCCCTCTTACTCATTAGCCATCCCCTCTTATTTCCCAGATGCATTTTACCTTCATTACACCAGAATACCTGAAATATAAACCATCAAATACCCCTTTCTACTCATATTTCCACTCTTACCAACCTTAGAATGCTTGTTTACCAGTGGATGCACCCACTGTCACAGGGCAAGGTTTTACTTTCCCTTAATATGCTTTTTGTTGTAGTTGTTGTTTTTAATAACAGGATCTCACTGTGTCACCCAGGCTGGAGCGCAGTGGTGGTGGTGCAATCGTAGCTCACTGCAGCCTCGATCTCCTAGCTCAAGCCTTCCTCCCGCCTCAGTTTCTGCAGCAGCTAGGACTGTAGGCATGCCACCATGCCCAGTTATTGCTTTTTATTTTTAGTGGAAACGAGGTCTGGCTATGTTGCCCAGGCTGATGTCACACTCCTGGACTCAAGTGATCCTCCCTCCTCATCCTCCCAAAGTGCTAGGATTACAAGTGTAAGCCACTACACCCAGCCACCTTAGAGTATCTTTAAGGAATCATACACATTGGCTGTCTTTATGTTCATCAAGATGTTTAAAGGGTCCTTTCTTAACGCCTCATCTGTTCGTTAAAGTCAATTTGATGTTTGCATCGCTGACCTGCTTTTTTTTGCTCCTTGTTTCTTCAGTTAGGATTGACTGAAGCCTTACTCTGGGTCATGCACTTAGGGGATACACAAGTGAACCCTGCCTTTCAGAAGCCCACAACCTCTAAAATGATATACACTCATTTATGCATTAAAAATATTATTGCTAATTTCATTAAATACTCTGAAAACAAAGAATGGATTACTAAAAGAACGTTTAGACTGCATTACTGTTGGAAAGATGAGGGGGAAGACCTCTCAGAGATTGTGACTTTTAAGCTGAAGTCAGATTTAAGAATTGTGTGCAGCAGTTACAAGAAAAAGGAACAGGACAGGGTGTTCTAGGAGCTTTCCATGCAGTACAGATAGCCCAGCAAAGGTCCTGAGGCAGGAGAAGGCCAGTGTGGCTGCTGGAAGGGAAATCGATAACGGAGGAAAGAAAGAGTCATCTAGCATCTGGTTAGTCAGGAGGCTTTCGTGCTGGTCCAAACCCTAGGAAACCATGCTCAGAGGAGGGTGGGGCAAAGGAGATAGAGAAAGGGGGATGGACACTGAGGCTACTTCAGAGACAGCTTTGACAGAAATGGTTACATTGTAGATGGCGACACAGAGGGTTTTAAGGTCCCCTTTGACACCATCATGTATTTCTATCACAATTAGTATTGTGATAGAATACACAATTAGATAGACCACTCTGCCAAATTAGAGAGATAGAATACAGTTAAATACATAGAACACTCTATGTATCTAGAACACAGTTAGATACATAGAACACTCTATGTATCTAATTAAATTAAAAGATTGAAAATTTTAAAAATCTATGTTTTAAAAAAATGGTTGTATTGTAGATGACGATATAACCATTTTAAAAATAAATAGATTTTTACAAATTTGGCAGAGTGTTCTCTTTAGGGATGTTTCTAACAGCATACTCAGTTATAAACCTGTTTGGTTTTCAGTAGGAGAAAGAGCCAGCTAACCACGGAATGAATGAACATTCACCACTTAATTATCTTAAGTTTCAATTTCTAGAATTGGTACAGCAGCTCATCCATAACCCAGATCTTAATATCTTTCTGCTGTGTGATCCTCAGCCTGTGGTTTTCTTCCTAATATACTCACCTTATTCTTTCTACAGTAATCATGTCATCACCCAATTACACTCATTTTGAAAGAAGGTCTTTCTAGTCTCTCATCACTGATGGAATATCATCCCTTAGCAAACTTTCCATTATATATTTCATTGGCCATAGCACCTGTGGCTGAAAGGGAGGTTGGGAGGGTAAGGGTATCAGTCTGTTCTCACACTGCTAATAAATACATACCCGAGACTGAGTAATGTATAAAGGGAAAAAGGTTTAATTGAATCCCAGTTGCACATTGCTGGGGAGGTCCCACAGTCATGGTGAAAGGCAAATGAGGAGCAAATTCATGTCTTACATGGCAGCAGGCAAGAGAGCTTGTGCAGGGGAACTCCCATTTATCAAACCATCAGATCCTGTGAGACGTATTCACTACCTTGATAACAGCATGGGGGAAAACACCCTCATGAGTCAGTTATCTCCACTCAGCCCCACCCTTGACATGTGGGGGTCATTGCAATTCAAGGTGAGATTTCAGTGGGGAAGAGCCAGACCATATCAGTTAGTGTCCACTAAAGGAACATATATTCGCCATTTTTGCTTAGACAAATTATGTTTCATCTCCTGGTACTGAACACGTTGCTGCCTATACGAAATAGGATTCTGTTTCTAAGGGAGAAGAGTAGGCAACTAAGGATGTTTACCACAGACTGTGACTTGATCAACATTATTAAAGGATTTAGAAATTAAATTTGGTTATTTTTTCAATGGTCTTCTTAGATGTGCCTACTGCTTCAGTACCTCTGCGACTGCCAGGTCCGGCACCGGATAGAAGCCATCGTAGCCTTTTCAGATGATTTCGTAGCTAAGCTCCAAGACAATCAACGTTTCCGATACAACGAAGTCATGCAAGCCTTAAACATGTCAGCTGCACTCACCGCCAGGAAAACGAAGGAATTTAGATCACCACCTCAAGAACAGGTACAGAAATGAAATGAAAGTTCTTTGTATTTATTTTGGCTTTTAGTCATTCGGGATCTGTGCCTTGCAAAATTCTATTGTAAGTCATGCGCATTGTTTTCCTTGTTCTGTTTAAACTCATGAAGTTGATTTAGTTAGTATTCTTAGTTTCACCAAAAGAATTTACTTGGTTAGTTTAAACAAAAGAGGGACTTATTAGAAGATATCAGGTATATCACAGACTCTTTGAGAAGGCCAAGATATACCAGAGTCTGAAGTTCCTTAAATAGGAGCAAATTTCGACCACAAATGAGTCTTCATCAACTTCCACTCATAGGAATATTTTATTCATAGGACTCAATGCTAGAGGCTTCCCATTTGTGCCTACCATAGAAGAAACACGTCTCTTTCACCTTGCTTGCCAAAAGACTGATTACCCTGTTTGTGGTTCTCCCTCTCATTGCTCACCCACAAAGTCAGGTCTCCTGAGGCTATGACAGAATCAAGGGCACCTGCCTGAATCAGAGAATGGGCTAGTTTGGGGGATGTGAATTTTTGAAATCTACCTCAGGGTGGGCCTCAGAGTGTGAGAAGTCACCAAGGTGTAGGGATGGTGGTTAAACAATGTAATTCACAGATGTCTTTTTTGATTTCTTACCCTTACCATTTTCTTCTCTATCCAGAGTAGCTCAGAATGAAAGTGTGTATAAGGACTAATTATGGAATTTATTCTTTCTCACCAGAATGTAATTTCTTTGAGGGAAAGGATGTGGAATTTTCTTAACTGTTATAAACAGCATTTATTGAGCAGAGAACAGGTCCAGCCTCTTCCAGATTAACTTTGTTAAACTGCTGTTGGGAAAGTTCTGCTTCTGGAAAGATGGGGTACCTGTGCTTCTCCGGATTCTTCCTTTTAAGTACAACTAAAACCCTGGACATTACAAAGAAGAACATAAGAAGACTTTGAAAGATAGAAGAAGGGAGTTTGGCTGCAGAACTGGGACCCAGGGAACAAGATGGTGGTGAGTTCCCTGGGTTTTCTTTCGCCTCATCTATCCCAGATTGGAAGCTAAAGAAGCCAGCAACCAGGAAACACCAACAGGCATAGACAAGAAAAGCTGCAACAAAAGACTTCTGTCTCTAAACAGAGGATCAGGGAAAGGGGCGGCTTAGCAAGACAGAAACGTGTTAGATCATAACTGCACTACTCCAGCCAAAAGCCACAGAGAAAACTGTGTCCCACCCACACTCAGCATAAGCCGAGTGGAAAACCTTGACTTTCATTCTCACCAGGCAGTAACAAGGTGCCCCAGTAGATGACAGAGCTGGGACTTTATCTCCACTGAGTAGTAACAAGGCCTCCTTCTTCCACAGTATCAGAAGAGGTTATGCAAGGAGAAGTAACAAGACACACTTACCTTTTCTAGCAAGGGTCACATCAGTACAGGTCTGGTGAGGAACCAGAACTTCTACCCCTGCCCAACAGTAACGGGATCCCTTCCCTCCTCCAGATGTCCGAGGAGGCTGAGTGGGAAAATGGACTTCCTCTGCCACCTGGCAGTCATAGGGTACCCTAAGCCCTTCTCCTGCTGGATTGAGTCAGAGGAAGCAGGTAAAACAGAGGTATAAATAAGACCCAGAGCCTCTAAGATAATCCTCAAAATGTTGAGATTTCAATTAAAAATCACTTATGTGAAGAATCAAGAAAAACTTGAATGAAAAAAGCAATAAACACCAACACTGAGATAACAAAGATGTTAAAACTATCTGACCAAGTTTTGAAGGCAATCACCCTGTAATTGCTTCAAAATGGAAGAAATAGAAAGCCTCAGCAGCAGAGAAACAAAATATGTAAAGAAGAACCAAATGGAAATTTTAAATCTGAAAATAATAACTGAAAATTTAAAACTCAGTGAATGGGCTTAAAAGCAGAATGAAGGGAGAAGCAGCAGCAGTCAGTGAACTGAAGAGAGAGCAATGTCAACTACCCCACCTAAAGAAAAGATGAATGTAACAAAACATCTAAATTTGTGATGTTGGAGTCTCAGAGGATAGGAAAAGAGGATGAACTGAGAAAAAATTGAAGAAAATAATGACTGAAAACTTTTCAAGTTCAGTGAAAGATAAGACGCTAGAGATTGAAGGAGATGAGCAAATTCCATAGAGGATAAACATAAAGAAATCTGTACCAAGGCACATCATAGTCAAATTTCTGAAAAAAATTAAAGACAGAGTCTTTAAAGAAATGACACTACCTCCAGGGGGAAAAGCAATTTGAGTGACAGCAGATGTCTCATTAGAAAGTATGGAGGGCAGAAGGAAGTGGCACAACAAGTTTAAAATGCTGAAAGAAGAGACTGTCAACTCAAGACTTCTATGTACCTTGAAAATACTCTTAAGGAATGAAGGGGAAATCGAGACATTCTCAAGTGACAGGAAATTGTAATAATTTGACTACAGCAGACTTACCCTAAAGGAATGCTAAAGGAAGTTCTTTAAACATAAAGAAAATGATAAATGAAGGAAATTTGGAAGATCAGAAAGGAAGAAAGAACAATGGAAAATGTTAAAATGTGGCAAATACAGTGCATTTTTCTTCTCCTGGAGTTTTCTGATTTATGTTTGATGGTTAAAGCAAAATCATAAAACTGATGTGTTTTTAAATATATGTATAGGGAATATTTAAAAATTTTAAACAGAGGAGAGTAAAGGAACAGAAAGGGTGATAAGGTTTCTTTCCTTCACTCAAACTGGAGTCTACTGGTGTTGACATTGTACCATTTGGTACATCGTCAATACCAGTAGGCTGTTTGTTAGGTGTATTTAAAATAATACACAGAACAAGCACCAGAAAAGCTGTACGAGAGATCCACTGAGAAATACAGATAAATCAAAATAGGGTTCTAAATATTGTTCAAGTAATCCATAGCAAGTCAGTAAAAATAAATCAGCGAGAACAAACAAAACCATAGGTGAAATGGCAGACTGAAGTCATGACATTATCAATAATTACATTAATGTAAATAATCTAAATAAACCAATTAAAAGAAATTGGCAGAGTGAATTTTAAAAACTCTATATACTTGCTAGGAGAAACTAACTTTAATGTATAGAGATTAAAAGAGAAAAGTTAAATGAATATGTATTATGAAAATATTAATCAAAATAAGCAGTAGCTATATCCCATAAAGTAGAGTTCAGAGCACAGAAAATTACCAAAGAGACAGGGATACATAATGGTCAATCCATAAGAAGATAAATATATATGAATTGAACAATAGGGCAAAATATGTGAAGCTAAAACTGATAGAACTAAAAGGAGAAACAGACAAATCCAAATTATCATTGGAGACTTCAAGACTTCTCTTTCAGTTGATAGAATAGCCAAACAGAAAAATCAGCCATGATATGGGAAAACTCCACACAATCATCTAATAACAGATTTATCAAGATTTGTAGACTACTCCACCCAACAACAAAATGCACACTCTTTTTCAAGTGTCCCTGAAACATCTGATAAAATGGAACATATCCTGGGCCATAAAGTAACCTCATAAATTTTAAGAAGTTGAAATCATACACATTTTTTATCACATTGTGATCATATTAGAAATCAGTAACGGAAAGGTAACTGGAAAATCTCCAAACTCTTAAAGATACTAAACAGCACACTTCTAAATAATCCATGGTTTGAAGAGGAAGTCTCAGGAGAAATTTAAAGATTCATGAAACTGAACGAAATTGGACACATCACATATGAACATTTGTGCCACAGCTAAAGCAAGGCCAAAAGGGAAATTTATGACACTCAATGCTTACATTTAAAAAGGTGGAGACCACTCAGATCAATAACCTACCCTGCTACCTCAAGAATTTTGAAAGCAAAGAGTAAAATAAACCTAAAGCGAGCAGAAGGAAGTCACTAGTGTAGATAATAACAGAAAGTAACGAAACTGAAAACAGGGCAGTAGAAAAAATGGATCCAAAGCTGGTTATTTAAAAAATAACAATCAAATTGACAAACCTCTAAACATACTGACAAGGGGGGAAAAAAAGAAGATACAAATTACCCATACCAGGAATGAAACCAGTTATCACAGCACACCATGCTGACATCAAGTGGTCATATGGGATTTTTTTCATCTCACCATTAAAATAAAGATAAGTAGATGAGGTGATGAATATGTTAATTATCTTGATTTAATCTTTCTACAATTTATGCATGTATCAAAACATCCCATGGTACCCCATAAATACATACAGTTAATATTTACCAATTAAGTAAAAATATTTTTAAAGGATCGTATGGGAATACATCCATACATACTATATGATTCCATGTATGTAACATTCTTGAAATGGCAAAACCATAGAGAGGGAAAACAAATTTGTGGTTGCCATTAGTTAAGGTTGAGGGGCAGACAGGGGATATGGGTATGGTCATAAAAGGGTGAGGGATGGAATCTTTGAGATAAAGGAATTCTCTATTTTGACTGCACTAATGTTGCTGTCCTGGTTTTGATACTTTACTACAGTTCTGCAAAGTATTACCATTGGGGAAACTGCGTAATGGGTACTTGAAGTCTCTCTGTATTATTTCTTACAATAGCATATAAATCTATAATTATATCAAAATAAAACTTTAGGGAAAAAATCAAAAAGAAAATCTAAAACAGTCTCTTGAAAGTTACAGAGAAACGACTTTCTTTTTTGAATTTATAAATTTAATATTATTGTGCAGACATGAATGGAAAAAAGTTTCCTGCAGTTTAATTGAATCACTAATGTTAGCGGCAGTATTGTTATCCATTATAAAGATTAGGCACTCCTAATATCAAAATTCAAAACACAGAATGCTCCAGAATCCAACAGCACTGATGTGACATCACAACTGGAAAATTCCACACATGAATACTTAGTACAAAGTTTTTTTCATGTGCAAAATTACTTAAAATATTGTGTAAATCTTCCTTCAGGCTATGTATGTAAGGTGTGTATGAAACACAGATGAATTTCGTTTTCAGACTTGGGTTCTATCCTCAAAATATCTCATCATGTGCATGCAAATGGAGCTGGTCCTCTCTATCTGTGCGTTCTGCATCTTTGGATTCAACCAACGGTATATTGAAAATATTCAGGAAAAAAATCCACAAAGTTCCAAAACACAAAACTTGAATTTGCTGTGCACAAATTACTAGGTCTAATACACTTAAATGAAGTGATATGTCAGCACTATTAGGTATTATAAGTAATTTAGCAATGATTTAAACTATATGCGAGGGTATGAATAGATTATATGCAATTTCTGTGTCATTACAGATAAGAGACTTGATCTTCTGTGGATTTTCATCTCCATGGAGGGTCCTGGAACCAATTATACTAAAGGATGATTGTATTCCAAACTCTGAAAAAAAATTCCTAGAACTTAAACACTTCTGGCCCCAAGCATTTCAGAGAAGGGATACTCAAACCTATGTTACTTTTCAATTATATTTTTCCTTCTTCTTTGTATCTGTGTTCTCTCAAAAAGAGTTCTTTTAAATATTCATTATACAATAAATAATAAAGTAGAGATGTTAGCTAGAAAATAATGGAAGTTTGGGATAAACATAATAAAATACTTTTTAAAAATAGCATTTAGGTCTCTTAGTTAAGAATTCTTAAAGTATACAAGAGTCTAACAGTGTGGAATTGAGAAAGGAGAAGAAGCATTATATGACTATTTTGCAGCTTGTTAAGCTTTGGATGATTTGATTTATTCTGCAGTACTGGTTGGATTGAGTGATGGACACTTGTGGAGGAATAATTTATGAACAATCAGAGATTTTGAGCATTTTGGTCTTATGGTAGTTGCTATGCTATTCTTTTTTTTTTTTTTTTTTTTTGAGATGAAGTCTCACTCTGTCACCCAGGCTGGAGTGCAATGGCACGATCTCTGCTTACTGCAACCTCCACCCTCCACGTTCAAGCGATTCTCCTGTCTCAGCATCTCAAGTAGTTGGGACTACAGGCGTGTGCCACCACACTCAGCTAATTTTTGTAGAGATGGGGTTTCACCATGTTGGCCAGGATGGTCTTGAACTCCTGACCTTGTGATCCGCCTGCCTTGGTCTCCTTAAGTACAACTGTTTGTGATAAATTCTTTCTAAAAAGCAAAAAAACCCCAGCTTCATTGAGGTTAATATAAACAAAACTGTACATGTTTTATGCATGTAATATATAGCTTGGACATATGCTACATCTGTGAAACCATCACCACCACCAGAAATAGACATAAATCCATCATCTGTAAGTTTCTTAGTGCTTCTTTGTTTTTTGTGTTTTTTTTGGTTTTTGGTTTTTGTTTTTTGTTTTAAGAATACTTAACATATGTCATACAGTTGTATGACAGCTGTAAGCCACTGCTTGCAGCCCTGCTGTGCCATTCTTGAATTCACCTTTCTTTTCTTTCTCCTTCTTCCTCTTTCTTGTTTTTCAAACTTTCAGATCAATATGCTGCTCAATTTTAAGGATGACAAAAGTGAATGTCCATGTCCAGAAGAGATTCGCGACCAACTGTTGGATTTCCATGAAGATTTGATGACACATTGTGGTAAGGTCTTTTTAGTTAACAGCTCTTATTAGTGGTGTGTTTTTAATCCACATATCCTGAGACAAAATTAAGTGTACATGCGAATATGTTCATGAATACACACAATACCTGTTAGAAGGTTATGTAAGAACATTTATTATTATGGCAAAATGGCAAAACAGCTGTCCCTTTGTGGAGAGTCCTGAGAGATAGAGAAATCAGAGAAGCAGTTAAACTGAGCAGAAGATAACCAAAATTCTTTTTCTCTTTTCCCCTCTTTCCCTTAGTGATAGGAAACAGGAAGGGGGACATGTGACCAGGCACCTCTGGCAGGGAGGTTAAGGGTTAGGTTTAGTCAATGGGTACAAAGTTTCAGTTATACAAGATGAATAAATTCTAGAGATCCATGGTACAACAGAGTGCTTCTAGTTAACAATACTGTATTGTGCACTTAAAATTCTGTTAAGAGGGTAGATATCATGTTAAGTATTCTTAAAACGGCAAACAAACAAAAACCAAAAACCAAAAAAACACAAAAAACAAAGAAGCACTAAGAAACTTACAGATGATGGATTTATGTCTATTTCTGGTGGTGGTGATGGTTTCACAGATATATGCATATGTCCAAGCTCATCATATTGCATGCATAAAACATGTACAGTTTTGTTTATATTAACCTCAATGAAGCTGGTTTTTTTTTTTGCTTTTTTAGAAAGAAATTTGATCACAAACAGTTGTATTTAAAGCAGTTGAGGGGAATACTTTCTAGAAAATTTAGACTATATCTTCTGAAATTAGTAAATGCCTGTGGAAACCCGACATTGACTTATATGTCAGTAGTCCAAATCTGTTAAGGGAAATCTCCCCTCCTTTTATTCTAAGAACTTTGAAAATGGAATTGATTAGGTATTCTGGATGTGTGTGTGTAGGTGTTTTATTCCTTTATGCTGTGGTGTAGATAAGGTCTGAAGATTCAATGAAAGAAAATGAACTAGCTGTTTTTAAAGTTATAGCTAAAAATAACAAACTCAACTGGTTTAACCAGTGGTTACCTTATTTTAATGAAGATAATAAAAACACCACTTTGCATATTAATTTTGCTTATTAATGAAGTACCAGTAAATGACTCCCAGAAAATTATACTCTGTGTGTGTGTGTGTGTGTGTGTGTGTATCCCTTGTATCTCTACAAGTATCCCTTGTAGAAATGTGTGTATATGTGTGTGTATGTGTATACGTATGCATATATATATTTCTTCAAGTATCTCTGTATTTCTAGGGATACTAAAACTTTAGAATTCTTGCTTCAGATAGAAAGCATTCCCTGGTTTAGGGGACCTAATTATGCCTGTTATCTCTGTTTCTCAACTAACCAAAATACCACTAAAATTTTTGGAGGCAAGAGAGGAGAATTAAAGCCCAGGCGGTTTTTAGGCAGGGCAGGACAGGACAGTAAGTCCAGGAGACAGTATCTCAAGTCAGAGATGCCGAAATAGCGGGATTGATCTTTGCCCCTGAGAGAGTCTTTTTGGTCTTTGCTCAGTGTTATATTTGGTTCTGGGTGATAGTCCTAAGCCCACAGGAACAGAAGAAAGGAGAGAGGAAGAAAAGAGGCCGACAAGTCATGTTATTCATGAGGGCTGGTGAACAAGATTGCTTAACTTCATGTCAGATGTTTTTGACGTTGCATCAAAGAAATTGCCAGGCCTGAGAATTATCTGCCCGGGTGTATTCTTTCAATATTTTTTTTTCTGCCTCTCTGTTTTTTAATACTAGGAATTGAGCTGGATGAAGACGGGTCTCTAGATGGAAACAGTGATTTAACAATTAGAGGACGTCTGCTGTCCCTGGTAGAAAAGGTGACATACCTGAAGAAGAAGCAAGCAGAAAAACCAATTGAGAGTGACTCCAAGAAGTCCTGTAAGCAGTGTGAGAGGGCACTGGCAAAATGATCCAACCGCTGGCACTCACTCGTCCTTTCAACGAATGTTGTACTAGATGAGCCAGTGAGATGATTGAGCTTGCAACTTCCAAGAATCAGACTCTTAAGTAGATGCCTGTAGCTCCCAGAAATAGACAGCAGCATCAGTCCACATGTATAGCCACAGGCTGAGAGGTAGCAGCATGATAAGGATGGATAGTCTCCATAGAGAACTAGAAATGTAGGTATTTTGATCAGAGACGATAAAGAGGAAGTGAAAAGTATAGTAATTTAGCCTTCATATCTAAATAGGAGATTGATTTTCAAATATTATTGCATCAAATTAAACCTTTTTCTTAAAATTTAAATAGATACTGTCTTTATATTTTGGTTCTGAAATATTTCCTAAACTGTTGAAGACTTCTGGTTGGTCCATGTCCTATTTAAGAATAATGGCTGCTGCTCCTTACAACGAAATAAACATCCTTGGGCTCTGAGTTCCTCTGGCACAGCACACTGAGTAGGTCTGAGGGATCCAGCTTACTTTTTACTTCACTTCTAAGACTGCATTGATTTTAAGATGCAGCACTGATTTATTAATAGCGTCCTCTGAAATAAAAAAATATATAAACTTATAAAAACTTTTACAGCTGTTTTTTACTAACTTACAATGGAAAACTTTTATTTATACAGTTACTTCTAAATTCATTTTTCAGTGTCACAATCAAATTTGAGCCAAGTTTTCTTTAAAATCAGAGTTTGATTTTTTTTTTTTTTTTTTTTTTTTTTTTTTTTTTTGAGATAGTCTCGCTTAATCGCCCAGGCTGGAGTGCAGTGGCGCATTCTTGGCTCACTGCAATCTTTGCCTCCCTGTCTCAGCCTCCTGAGTAGCCAGGAATACAGGCATGTACCAAGACGCCTGACTAATTTTTGGTGTTTTTAATAAAGACTGGGTTTTACCATGTTGGCCAGGATGGTCTCGAACTCCTGGTCTCAAGCAGTCCACCCACCTCAGTTTCCCGAAGTACTGGGATTACAGGTGTGAACCGCTGTGCCTGGCCAGAGTTCAATGTTTTTTATGAATCACTTTCTATTATTATCAAGTTTATGATCTTGAATGATTAAAATGACAGTGTGGTTTTGAGATATAGGGGAATATATTGGCAATTTTATTTGCATTTTGTATTCAGTTAAAAATGGTAGTTTTTGTTTTTACTTAAAAAACTTATAGATGCGAGAAAAAAACAGCCTCTTTTGAAAATCAGCCAGCATATTAATGCTAGGATTAAGTACCTCATCATTCATGAATTGATTACCTCACTTAATTTTGGTAATTTCACTGTTTATTTGAAAAGATTTGGGTCCTGGTACCGGTGGCTCATGCCTGTAATCCTAGCACTTTGGGAGGCCAAGGTGGGTGGATCACGAGGTCAGGAGTTCAAGACCAGCGTGGTCAACATGGTGAAACCCTGCCTCTACTGAAAAAAAAAAATAGAAAAATTAGCTGGGCATGGTGGTGGGCACCTGTAATCCCAGCTACCTGGGAGGCTGAGGCAGAAATTACTACTTGAACCCAAGAGGCAGAGGTTGCAGTGAGCGGAGGTCACACCACTGCACTCCAGCCTGGATGACAAGAGAGAGAGACTGTCTCAAAAAAAAAAAAAAGAAAGAAAGAAAAGATTTGGAAGTTTCTATTGCTTTTAAACATACGTTTCATGTTATGTTTCAAGTAGTCGTCTATGTATGTAATAACTTTTCACTTTAATATAAATTCACAATCAAATCTTTTGAAGACTTTTAAATGACAACTATGAATACAATTTTAAGTGAAAACATAATTACATGTGGTCACTAGTGCAAATTACTCAACATAGGAGACAATTAGATAAGCAGATTACTTTTTGAATGTCCGTGACTGAACTTTGTAAGGGTAAATGATGTCAGGCCTTCTGGAAAGAAAATAATAGAACAAAACAAATAAAAGTAATAGGATACCTTATATTAATTGCCATACCTTCAATTACATATGAATTGCCAATAGTAATTTTGAAAAAGTGATATAACTATAGCTTTTTAAAATATAAGAATGGGTCTTAAGGAAAGGTTTGTATTTTTTTTTTATCCTTGCATGATTGTAACTGATCTGTATTGAAATATATATTATCCAATGAAGGTTATTTTCTTCAAAGAATATCTCTTACTGGGTATATATCCAAAGGATTATAAATCATTCTACTATAAGGACACATGCACACGAATGTTCATTGCAGCACAGTTTACAATAGCAAAGACCTGGAACCAACCCAAATGCCCATCGATAATAGACTGGACAGGGAAAATGTGGCACAAATACACCATGGAATATTATGCAGCCATCAAAAACGATGAGTTCGTGTCCTTTGTAGGGACATGGATGAACCTGGAAACCATCATTCTCAGCAAACTGACACAAGAACAGAAAATCAAACACCGCATGTTCTCGCTCATAGGCGGGTGTTGAACAATGAGAACACATGGACACAGGGAGGGGAGCATCACACACTGGGGTCTGTCGGGGGAGAAAAGGGGGAGGGACAGCAGGGGGGTGGGGAGTTGGGGAGAGATAGCATGGGGAGAAAAGCAGATATAGGTGATGGGGAGGAAGGCAGCAAATCACGCTGCCGTGTGTGTACCTATGCAACAATCTTGCATGTTCTTCACATGTACCCCAAAACCTAAAATGCAATAAAAAAAAAAATATATATATATATAAAATTACTTGCTGAAGTTCTGTGTTATGACAACATTGTTTTAATAAATGTGTGTGGCTGCCAGAAAAAAAAAAGAATATCTATAGCCTTTTCAAGTCTGGTACAAAGAGAAATACCAATTTGAGGCTACAGGAAATGGAGATGAAATGTCCAACTGATTTGTCTTCTCTTATTTTTCTTTTAAAAAATATCCATAATGACTTTGCAGCCACTCTGCAGCAGCTGATCTCTGAGACCATGGTCCGGTGGGCTCAGGAGTCTGTCATTGAAGACCCCGAGCTGGTGAGGGCCATGTTTGTGCTGCTCCATCGGCAGTATGACGGCATTGGGGGTCTCGTTCGGGCCCTGCCGAAGACCTACACAATAAATGGTGTTTCCGTGGAGGATACCATCAACCTGCTGGCATCCCTTGGTCAGATTCGATCCCTGCTGAGTGTGAGAATGGGCAAAGAAGAAGAGAAGCTTATGATTCGTGGATTAGGGTAAATTATTTAACTACCACAACCCTTTGTCTTATAAATGTTTTCTTTGTAATTTTTTGATACAAATATATTGTCTAGATTATATGATCATGATGCTAAATTGTTGTTTTTCTGGAGATAGAAACAAAATTTAGCTAAATTAGAAAATTGCTCAGTAATGAAATGTGACTAATTTTACAGTTTGGCACACAGCCATATCTTTCAGTTTTTTTTTTCCAAGTCTCATAGTAATCTACAATAATATATTAAATTATAGGACAGTAAAAACACATTGATCTATAAATCTATTTGGTGGTTAAACCATTAAAAAAATTTCTGAAACACATTGAAACACAAGGTGGGTAGTGGGAAATATGAGCAGGAAATGATAAGGAGGCTTATCTGTACCTACTGGGCCTTGGAAAAAGAAGGGGTAGGGGGAACAACTTTTCTGAGAATTCAGCATCATGAGCTTGTGTTTCATGTGGATTTTTGGGTTAAAGTTAATATTCCATATTCAAGAGTGAGGATAAACAAAGATGTTTCAGAATATTGACTTACAGTCCCTCGTTGGAGGACCTTCTAAAATTTTTATGCTAAATTTTAAGAAAATGGAATTCAGAGAGAAAGAATGGGATGCAATAAGTTTTTTTGAGTATACTACTTATTTATACATGTGTAAATCTAAGCAGTCTTAATAATGAGTTTGTATAGTTTAGGGACTTGAAATAAGATGGAAAAATTACCTGTTGGATAGTGTTCACTGCTCAGGTGATGGTGCACCCAAAGCCCCGGCTTTTTTCTGTGATACAGTGAAAGCCCAGCTCCACCATGAAAAAATATATGCACATAAGAAATCTGCATTTGTACCCCCTAAATGTCTAAAACGTTCAAGAACGTAATTAAAAATAAAGAAAAACTGAGATGGAATCAAGATCATAACAACGATAAAAATTATATGTATTAAGCTATATGATGTTCCTAAGAAAAATACCTAAACATAAAAATGTAGAAGTCTGGAAGACAGGATGTTAAACACCGATAAGATAAATATTTAGCAGAAGAAAGAAAGCTAATATAGTTACATAGATCTCAGGCAAAAGAGGAGACAAT
This sequence comes from Ateles fusciceps, assembly GCA_036589455.1. Taxonomy (NCBI): domain Eukaryota; kingdom Metazoa; phylum Chordata; class Mammalia; order Primates; family Atelidae; genus Ateles; species Ateles fusciceps. The sequence continues at coordinate 7,869,079 of JAZHEH010002229.1, forward strand.
AAACATAACTGCTACATGAATAAAATAGAACCAAAGAAACAATAAATTTGATCAAAGAGACTTAGAGTTAGTTCTTTGAAAAAGATGAATAAAATAGAATACCAAGTTTTTTCTTTGACAGAACTCAAATATAATCCTGAGGAAAGAAAACAAGTGTGTAATGATACAGATTGTTTCATATCATTTCTATACATTTTGACTCAGAAAACAATACTGCATATTGCTCATGGACCTATTCAGTATTTAAAATTATAAAAATGGACTGAAAGGTTCTATTATAAATTCATGGTAATTGTTGGCGCACTAAAAATAAATATACTAATGGGACTGAGAGGGAAATCAGAAAAGCCAACTGAGAAAAGCAAATACTGTAGTCTTTACAATTGTATGAGCATAGGTCTTATTTGAGTACTAACATTTAAATTTAACCTGGGGAAGCCTCTCATAAGAAGTTATCTTAATTAACCGAATGAAAAAGAAAGCCTTCCATGAAACAGAGATCACATTCTTTCACAACAGTAATATGTGCCATTAAAAAAATAAATCATCCATTAGTGATAAAACTCAAAATGATGTTAAATAGCAAAATGCTTCTTTTTGTGATATTTGAAATGTTTAACACAAGAGACATACTTAGTAAATGACAGCCTGACTGCTAGGGAGGAGAATTATAAATCTATTTAATTACCTAAAACTAAAAGCAAATGAGATTTTAAAATCAAGTTACTTCGTTCAAAGATTTGAATTAATGAGACAATAAAAAGGAAAAAGCTGCCTTTGTCTACCTCAGTTTGTTCTTGCATGAAATAAGTCAGACCTATGTTAGACCTGGACGTCAAGCTGTTTTTCTGACCTATGCTGTCTAAAAGCCCTCTTCCTTAATAATAATAACTACAAAAATCACGCTATCCCCCTTTCTTGATATAGCCAGAGTAAAGTTTTGCATTTGACTAAATTAATTGGTGAGTAATTCAATTAAGGAAAACTAATTTGAAGAGAAGTTTCAATTTTCTTGGAGGTTGTATGTTATATTCTTGCTGTAGATCTGACAAGAAAATGTTTTATAGAAGAGACTCTTGGCATTGATTTGATTTATGTTAAAATGGAAATCGACAGAACTCTTTATTTGCAATGAATGATACTTTCTCCTGAACATTATGACCCTTAGGAATTCCTTACACACATATTGCAAGAATATGTAATGCATTAATGATAATATGAGACATTTTAAGTGTCACCTAATACTGTTTCTTGAAACTGGATGCCCATTTCACTGAGTTAGATTACTTATACCTGGACTGCATGTATACTCAGTTTCTCTTGGAGAATATAAATCCCTTAGAGTATTTGCTAAAATGACAATATGAATGTAATAAGAAATAACATATTGTATTTATACATTCGGTATGCAATACTGAATGTAGTACTAACAATAAGCATATATATGAAAAGCAGAGATACTTATATGTGAAGAATTTTTATATAAACATGGTATAACACTAATTCATATTTTTGTACACAACAAGGTTGGACACGTGGTTGGATATCCATAAAATTAGGAAGATGTGTCCAAAATATATTTCATGTTAACTGTTTACATATTTACTGTATTGGTTACAATTAAAAAGAATAGATACTTGTCTACCAGTTTTGGTAAATGATCAGTATTTTTGAGGAAAACTCAATAATTAATGACATTCATTAACTTTTGTGGCTTATTAAATACTGTGATTGCTTTTGCTTTTTGACTCACACAAATTATTTGTAAAAGAGTTATAAGAATCTTGGGTAACTAAACGATGCTCTGAGCTTTACCCTATACCTCCATTGTCCTTTCTAGGGATATTATGAATAACAAAGTGTTTTACCAGCACCCTAATCTCATGAGGGCTCTGGGGATGCACGAGACTGTGATGGAGGTCATGGTGAACGTCCTTGGAGGTGGAGAGTCCAAGGTAAAGTCATTGGTTCTTGAGATGCTATTTAGTATCATCTCCTGGAGTATAGAGATTGCAGATTCTTAAAGAGAATTTCTTAAATCCTCTTAGGATGCCTGTTTTTAAAGGACACTTTTTGAAAAAAACACACAAACGTTAGAGAGTTGGATATGCTACTCTTTTTTATTTTCCTTGATTTTGATCAAAATCTCCAGTCTTATGCTGTATAATTTTTTGTCTCCTAAATTATTTTCCTTTAGGGGATAGTTAGAAACTGAAGTGTCTCCTTTAGGGGATATTTAGATACTTAGAAACATAAAAGTTAGTATATGTATTAATTTATTTTAAATTCTGAATTGTAAGTCAGTTGTCATCACATTACCAGTCCATGACACAAGCACGTTCTTCAGACCCAGCCATCCTCCATGATACAGACATTGGTTGGTTTCACTTAATTTCCAATCCAGATTGAGATTTGATGATAATGCTCTCGAATGTATTGTAGAATTCTAAAGTGAACTTTTAAGTGACCACAACTTAATGGTCTCAAAAACTAAATTAGGAGTAGTTCATAAAAAAACTTTATGTAATCAGTATAATTGCATAACCTCTGATATGAAAATATATTTTGATACTTTAAACGTTAGGGGATATTTTTCACAATAGTGAAATAAACCCACATTTCATATAATCAGTCTGTTTACCAGTTAGACAGGCTTAGAAGGCTTTTCATAATATATAGTACTTTATTATAGAAGAACTCCAGAGAGTATCTGGGGTATGCTATGGTAATATTTGGTTTCAAGGAAGATGTGTTTGGTGGGGTCAAACATGCAGGCCTTCCAGTCCAGAAAATCATCTCACGGGGTGCAAATCAGGGAAGTTGTAAATCCCTGAAATCAGCAATTCTACTAATATTAATACTGATAAGAACATCCTATTATATGTGCCAAATACTCAACTATATATTTCTCAGAAATTATCTCAATGAATTCACTCTGCTACCCCTTACCAAAAGTAAGTATTATTATCCATATTATTCCAACAGAATCAAAGAGATTACGTAATTTCCCATGGAAGCATAGCTGAGAGTGGTGGTAACACATCACAAATGAATCTGCCTGTCACCTTTGAGAATAGGGTAATAAATCAATTTCTAATCTAACCCATTGATGGTAATGAAGTTTCTGAAGCAGTGCCAGGCTTACTTTCATTGGCTCAAGGATGAGGTAAATCATTGGAAGATCTTTAGTATCTGAAGTGTGGCACACATGGGCACACAGGGATTGACGACGTGATTGAGACCTCAACTTCTAAACTCAATTTTATAAAGATCATTTGCTTTCAGTAGCTAACGACATGCCTTCTCTATAGGAAATCACCTTTCCCAAGATGGTGGCCAACTGTTGCCGTTTCCTCTGTTACTTCTGTCGTATAAGTAGGCAGAATCAAAAAGCTATGTTTGATCATCTCAGTTATTTACTGGAAAACAGCAGTGTTGGTCTTGGTAAGTAAATGACTTTTATTTCATCTGTAAGGTTAAAATATTATACATCTTACATTTAAAAAGTAAATGTCATGCCGGGCACAGTGGCTCACGCCTGTAATCCCAGCACTTTGGGAGGCTGAGGTGGGCAGATCACAAGGTCAGGAGTTTGGGACCAGCTGACCAACATTGTGAAACCCTGTCTCTACTAAAAATACAAAAATTAGCTGGGTGTGGTGGCACACGCCTCTAATCCCAGCCACCCAGGAGGCTGAGGCAGGAGAAGTGCTTGAACCTGGGAGGTGTAGGTTGCAGTGAGTTGAGATGGTACCACTACACTCCAGTCTGGGTGACAGAGTGAGACTCTTACCTCCAAAAAAAAAAAAAAAAAAAAAAGTAAATGTTTTATTAAAAAGTGGGCAAAGGACCTGAATAGACATTTCACAAAAGAAGACATGCAGTTGGCCAATAGGTATATGAAAAAATGCTCAACGTCACTAATCATCGGCAGAGTGCAAATAGAAACCACAATGAGATACCACCTCACACCTGTTAGGATGCCTATTATTGAAAAGATGAAAGACAGCAAGTGTTGTCAAGGGTGTGGAGAAAAGGGAACGCTTATACATGTTGGTGGGAATGTAAGTTACTACAGCTATTTTGGAAAACATTAAGGAGATTCCTCAAAAAATTTAAAACTACCTTATGATCTGACAGTTTTACCTCTGGGTATATATCCAAAGGAAATGAAATCAGTATGTCAAAGAGATATCTGTACTTCCGTGTTCATTGCAGCGTTATTCACAATAGCCAAGATATGGAATCAACCCAGGTGTTCATCCATGGATGAATGGATAGGAAAAGGGTGATATATATTTACAATGGAATGCTATTTGGCCTTAAGAAAAAGAAGGAAATCCTGTCATTTTCGACAACATGGATGAACCTGGAGGATATTACATTACATGAAATAAGCTAAGTGTAGAGAGACAAATACCGCATGATCTCACTTTCATGTGGACTCTAAAATCAAAGTTGATCTCCTAGAAGCAGAGAGTAGAGGCCAGGTGTGATGGCTCATGCCTGTAATCCCAGCACTTTGGGAGGGAGAGGCGGGCAGATCAGGAGGTCAGGTGTTTGAGACAAGCCTTGCTAACATAGTAAAACCCTGTCTTTACTAAAAAAACAAAAATTAGCTGGGCATGGTGGTGCATGCCTGTAGTCCCAGCTACTTGGGGGGCTGAGTCAGGAGAATTACTTGAACCCAGGAGGCGGAGGTTGCAGTGAGCTGAGATCATGCCACTGCACTCTAGCTTGGGCAACAGAGCGAGTCTTCATCTCAAAAAAAAAAAAAGAAAAGAAAAGAAAAAAAGAAACAGAGTAGAATAGTGATTACCAGGTGTGAGGAGGAATGGATGGGGAGATGTTCAAGGATACAAAATTTTGCTTAGGTAGGAGGAATAAGTTCAAAAGCTCTATTATACAGCATAGTGACTATAGTTGATAACAATGTATAATATTCTTAAAACGTGCTGCCAGAGTAGATTTTGAGTGTTTTCACCACACAAAAGAGTATGTGAGATGTGAGGTAGTACATACGTTAACTAGCTCAACTGAGTCTTTCTGCAAAGTATACAAATATTTCAAAACATGTACACAATATATACAATTTTTGTCAATGAAGAAATACTTAAAAGTTAAACTTCGTAAACACTGTAGATGAGTACACTATGTATGGTGTTTAGAAATTCAATTTTAAGAGGTAGTGAATTTTTATATGGAGTTTATAGTTACAGCACAATCCAGGTTACATTTCCTCTTTATTTGAATTAACAGCCTCCCCAGCTATGAGAGGTTCCACACCGCTGGATGTGGCCGCAGCTTCGGTGATGGATAATAATGAACTAGCATTAGCTCTGCGCGAGCCAGATCTAGAAAAGGTGAGCAGTGTTCCTGCCCTGTGTGTTTGTTTGAATTATGCTTTTTCATAGTTCTTTCTCAATATTTTAAATATAACTAAGGTTGGTGCAAAAGTCATTGTGGTTTTTGCAATGAAACAGGATGGCCAAATCTGCAATTAATTTTGTACCAACACAAAATGTTATAGTGACAGTAGAATTAAAGTATATTATAATCTACATTACACACCACATAATGTTACATATTACGTTGTATATAATTCTACTGTACATTATATTGTAGTTAGACGTTATGAAGAACAAGAAATTTGAAAAAATGAATTTTCTCTGATCACAAATGTTTTCCTGTGGAACGAGAGCCACCTTTCTGTATCTGTTTTCTCATGTGTTTTTGTCTTTTCATGATATCTGCTGTCATTTTCGACTTCATCATACAGTTTCAGTTTTTAAAAAGGTGATTTTGACATCTTGTATGTGCATTTTGTATCACATATGCTTTATGTATCCTAGCACAAAGCATCAGCGATATATTAAAACCAGGCACTCCAAAGATATTAAGCCACATATGTGGCCACCAGCATTTACAGAAACTTTCCCTGTATTGTAGTTGCAAATAGTATTCTTTTTTTTAATTTTTTTTTTTACGTTTTTGAGATGGAGTCTCACTCTGTTGCCCAGGCTGGAGTGTGTAATCAGCTCACTGCAAACTCTGCCTCCCGGTTTCAAGTGATTGTCTGGCCTCAGCCTCCTGAGTACAGTCTGTGTCCTCCTGGACAACAGACGCATCCCACCACGCTCGGCTATTTTTTTATATTTTTAGTAGAAACGGGGTTTCACCATATTGGCCAGGCTGGTCTTGAACTCCTGACCTCATGATGCACCCGCCTCAGCCTCCCAAAGTGCTGGGATTACAGGCATGAGCCACCGCACCCGGCTATTGTTGCAATAGTATTCTAAGTAGTCACCTGATTTTTTTCCTTGCTCCTCTGGAATCTGTTCTTCCCTTATCAGCCAAAGTGACCCTCTTAAAAAGATCATGCCAATCATCCTTCCAGCGTTCCCCAGAGGCTTTCTGTCTTACTCCCAGTAAAAGCTAGAGATGTTACAATAGCTCCCACGCCATCTAATCCTACAAATCAGCCTGACTTCGTCTCCTACAGCTCTCCTGCACTCTCTCTCTGTGCTTCAGCCACACTTGTCCCTTTGCTGTAGCTGGAACATGCCAGCTGTGCTCAGCCTCAGGGCCTTTGCATCTGCTTTTCCAACCATTTGCAATATCCTTACCCAAGATATCATCATGGCCCTTTCTAGGCATTCTTCCAGTCAATGCTCCTAAGTCACCTTCTTGATCAACTCTTCCATGTCCATGCTGTGTAAAATGGAAAGCTTACTGTACTTCCTTAAACTTTTCCTGTTTCTTTTACTGCTTAATTTTCAACCATTGGAAATGTATATATCTGTATGCTATATACACAAATATATGTTTTTATTTATATTTATATAAACTTATGTTTTAAATATATATTAAGATAATTATATTTAAAATAAATATATTTAATCGAAGTCTACGTAGTTACGTATTTTAAAAAATTCATCTCCTAGGCTGGACGTGGTGGCTCATGCCTGTCATCCCAGCACTTTGGGAGGCCAAGGCAGGCGATTACCTGAGGTTGGGAGTTCGAGACTAGCTCAACCAACGTGGTGAAACCCTGTCTCTACTAAAAATACGAAATTAGACAGGCAGGGTGGCACATGCCTGTAATCCCAGCTACTTGGGAGGCTGAGGCAGGAGAATCACTTGAACCTGGGAGGTGGAGGTTATGGTGAGCTAAGATTGTGCCATTGCACACCAGCCTGGGCAACAAGAGCAAAACTCCGCCCCCCCCCAAAAAAAAAATCATCCCCTACTAAGATGTCAAGCCAGGAAGATCAGAGTGTTTTTTTTCTGTTATTAACTGTTTTGTCCCAGCTTTAGACACAGCTTCAGCACTGGGCAGACAGTGTATGGCTATCGAAGACATGAAAGAGTGAAACGCTTCCCCAAATCCTCCGGACATACCAGTCCAGGATCACAAAGTCTTGTATCTCTGAGACACCTCAGGACATGTTTCCACCATATATTGCTTAAAATCTTTTAATGTGCACACTCATTAGAATGGCTAATATGAAAGAGGGACAATATCAAATGTTGAGGAGGACAAGGAGCAGCTAGAACTCTTGCGATGAGTAGTGGTACAGTCAGCGTGGAAAGAAGTTTGGCAGTTCCTTAACAAGTTAAACATACACGTACCATAAATTATACACCTAGCATTTCCACTGCTAAGAATTTATCCAATAGAAAGGAAAAGATATGTCCACCCGAAGATTTGGGCGTGAATGTTTATAACAGTTGTATTCATCATAGCCAAAAACTGCAAACAACTTGAATACCTATCATCAATGTATTAGTTGATAAATAACACTGTGATATACCCATATACAGTGAAATGTCATTCCATAATAAATAAGAATGAAGTACTGACACATGCTACAATGTGAATGAATCTCAAAATCATATGCTAAGTGAAAGAAGCCAGGCACAGAAAGATATGTACTGCATGGTTACATGTACAAGTGTTCTAGAGGCCGAGGTGGGCAGATCACGAGGTCAGGAGAACAAGACCATCCTGGCTAACGTGATAAAACCCCGTCTCTACTAAAAAATACAAAAAAAATTAGCTGGGTGTGGTGGCGGACACCTGTAATCCCAGCTACTTGAGAGGCTGAGGCAGGAGAATCCTTTGAACCCGGGAGACAGAGTTCGCAGTGAGCTGAGATTGCGCCACTGTGTTCCAACCTGAGTGACGGAGCTGGACTCTATCTCAAAAAAAAAAAAAAAAAAAAGACAAGAAAGAAAAGAAAATGCAAGCTAAATTGTAGTGAGAGAAAACAGGTTGTCTAGAGCTAGGTGGGAGAAAGGAACTGCCAAGGGGCCAGAGAGCTCTGAGGAGTGATGGAAATGTTCTGCATCTGGATTATGATATGTTTTCACAGATGTCTACATCTTTCAAAGCTCATTGAATTTACACATCAAATAGATGATTTTATTGTACCTCGGTTCTCTTATTCCACTATGGTTGATATAAAACATTTTTAGCTCTATTACTTATTTTGTTTTGAAACTGATTTAACTTGAGCGGGGATATAACTCAGTTTGCTTGATAAGTGGCTCCTCTAACAGTCTCACTTCCATTGATAATGACGTCTTTAGGGATTTCTTTTAAAATGGAATTTCTTATGAAATCTTGTAGAGAACCAGCATTCATATACAACAAAAGTATTTTAAGAGAAAAAGCCAGTCAAAAATATTTCCTGTGCCAATTTCATCAATACCAAAAAGTGGGTCATCTTATTAGAGATTTCCTGGACACTGAAACCTTGGCTTAAACAGTAAGAGTAACTTGCTCAAAATGAGGTGTCCGGTAAATGCTGCGCATCTGATTTGAACCAAGGATATTTGACTGTGATCTTATGTTTTTCTCTCTTTATGTATTCTCTCATACCTGTTTCCCCATTAAACTGATACATACTTTGGAAACGATTTATCTCTTTAAAATGTCTTTGCATCTCAGATAGATCTTTTGACATATTGGGTGGATTCAGTTTTTACATTGCACCAGAGGTCATTAGACAGACATTTTTGCAATCTATAACTTTAGTCGGTAAGGGCCTCAAATTAGATGCTATAAAATTCAGAATATTTTTCTTTCATAGTTGCAACCATGTCTGCCAGCTGCCAGCTCCTCCCACCCAGGCAGACGTGGTTGCCCTGTCTAAGACAGTAATCTTGGATGGATGTACACAGCAGGCACTGCGGGGTGAAGCTGCTGCTGTATTGTCTCCACTGTGTTTAAGGAGATGGTGCAAATAAAACAGCAACTGGAGCCAATCCGTGAGTCTTGAGCCCCAGACAGATGCATTTGTGACATTCATTAAAATGAATGTCTGCTTAGAGACAGTTTTCAAAAACAAAGCTTATGGCAGGATCATAAATATTTTTATTATGATGCCACTTTATGACAGTATTTAAATATTTCTAAAGTCTAAGGTTTTACTAAAGGGAGTTCAAGTGAATTATCATGAGATTAAAAAGAACCTGCAAAAATGCATTTGTTTAAAAGCATCCGTTGAGGATGTCATTTACCGTATCCAATGTAAGCATCTAATGACTTTTCATCCAAGGGATGACCCTTTGTTAATCATGTTGTTTGCAGGTGGTTCGTTATTTGGCTGGTTGTGGACTGCAAAGTTGCCAGATGCTGGTGTCTAAGGGTTATCCAGACATTGGGTGGAATCCAGTGGAAGGAGAGAGATATCTTGACTTTCTCAGATTTGCTGTCTTCTGTAATGGTAGGACTTGATTGCTTGAGGTCTTTCGGGTTATTATTAAAACTGCATATAGATATGTATATATAGTAAGGATTTATCCCAGCACTTTCATGAAGGAAGTATTAGTAAAGAAATCACATATTTTATAATCAATAGGGTTTTTTCCACAATAATCACTTATAATACAATATTTGTTTATATAGTTCTTTCATTGTTTAAATTAACATTTTTAGGTACCTAAGTTTTCATAATTTGTTATTTTGAATTCTAATAATAGTTTGGATAATGACATTATTCTCTAATAATAACAAGTTAGTGCGAATCAATAGTTTATGCCTCCATAATGCTTTACTCTGAAAATTAATGCAAGAAAATAAATTTACCGTGTCGTGTATACCTAAAGCTAGTAATTTGGGTTACATTTTGGCTTTATTAGTATATTGTTGGTTATTCTTATAAACAGGAAATGATTAGTATAACATTTATTTGTTCAGAACATCCGTGTAACCATATTTGTTTACTTATCTTCCCTATTCTACTTTAGGGGAGAGTGTGGAAGAAAATGCAAATGTTGTGGTGAGATTGCTTATTCGGAGGCCTGAGTGTTTTGGTCCTGCTTTGAGAGGAGAAGGTGGGAATGGTCTTCTTGCAGCAATGGAAGAAGCCATCAAAATCGCTGAGGATCCTTCCCGAGATGGTCCCTCACCAAACAGCGGATCCAGCAAAACACTGTAGGTCTAATATATGCACCCTCACGAGTGATCCGTACTACTTAATGTGAAATTTTACAAAATAGATTCTGCGTCCTGTGAATTGCAGTATAATTTGTGGTACTGAAGATTTCTCCCTTTGCAAATATAATGTCTTAGATTTGGAAAAATGAATAGAATTTGCTGCTGGAATAGTTTGAATGAACAAAGAGAGCTGAAGAAGATTGTGTAGATTTAGCAGAGAGAAATTTAGGTTGTAAGAGATGCATCTTACGAATTCTCCCAGGGGAGCTAGGGCAGAGTGAGTTGTTCTAAATGATATGAGGTGAACCTTTGGGATTGGACTGGAGTTTAGTGGAAAAGTACTTAGAATGAGATTTTATAATTAGAGACCTTTCGCAAATGAAAGGGAGGCTTGACTAAACTGGTGTGATGGTAAAATCTAGAAAAGATGTCACTGAGGAATATAATGCTTGGTTAAGGTATAGGAGACACATACGGGAAGCAGTTACTATCTTACATTTATCTGTAGGTATACATTGTTAATACTAGATTCCAGTAATGAACATAAGTAAATCCAGGGGTGATGTTTGTCTATTTAAGTGAATGTCGTCCTGGAGGGTCACGTACCCACACTGCTAGTGCCTCTGGTGAAGATGTAACATAGGGCTTTATTGAGGCACATTTCTGAACAAAAAGGGCACTCAATCCTGCAAACTCTTTTTCTTTTACATATAAACTAGACATAAATGTTCCACGTGCACCATGGCCAGATTTGCAGACTGGGGGCACTCCTCGAGCAAGAATGAGCACTCCCCCCCCCCCACCACATACACACACACACTATGCTACATGCTGATCAGTTACTCATGAAGGAACCAGGAAGCTCTTAGGTTCTCTAAGTAGTAGAAAATGTATCCAGAGAACTCTGGCCAAGGACCACACTAGCAAGGGTGCACCTGAGGGCCTCACGGACCCCTTTGCATGCCCAGGAGTGAGGTTGTCATTCAAGGCCTCACTGTCACTCTGCAGACTGCTGTATTCAGTGGAGGCGGCTGTCTGCTGAGTTACCAAGGAGGAAGGATGTGAGCCTCCAGGACCATTCCCGATTTGGCTCTCATCGGCAAGAGAATATGTAATTATGTTTTCCCTACAGAGATGGGGAGGGAGATATGTTGGATTCTTTGGTGGGGGTTGCAGGAGGTTGAGTAGTTGTTATAGAGGTAGGTGACCAACTGCAGTGACATTTATAAAGTACTCTGGGCAAAGCACTGTACTGGATGCCTTACATGTGACCTTATATGACATCTTTGTCACCTTCCTCTATATATGTGCCATTTATAGACAGAGTCTAAGCTCACATGTCCTCCTGTCAATTATTTTCTTTGTTAATGCACTACCTCTAGAAAGGAAAATAACCCTTCAAAGGAATCTTAATACTAAAATTTCCATAGATGTGTTCTTGGTGATACAATCTCAAGTCTGATCTTTTACCAGTTGTTATACAATCTCAAGTCTGATCTTTTACCAGTTGTTATTCCCCCCCTTAAAAATGTCAAGCTTGGCCAGGCACAGTGGCTCATGCCTGTTATCCCAGCACTTTAGGAGACCGAGGTGGGTGGTTCATGAGGTCAGGAGTTCAAGACCAGCCTGAGCAACGTGGTGAAACCCCATCTCTATAAAAATACAAAATATGGCGAGCGTGGTGGTGTGAGCCTATAATCTCAGCTACTCAGGAGGCTGAGGCAGGAGAATCGCTTGAACCCTGGAGGCGGAGGTTGCAGTGTGCCAAGATCATGCCCCTGGACTCCAGGCTGAGTGGCAGAGTGAGACTCCCTCTGGAAAAAAAAAAAAAAAGTCAAGCTCTACATTTACAACATATATGAAACGTATCAGAAGAATAATGTGTTACCTAGTAGTCCCTTTCCTCAGAGAGATATGTGTAATAAACATGAAATGTCAGTTATCCCATTTGCTTTCTCTTTCTTTTGAAACATCCATGAAAGTGATACGGAGGAGGAGGAAGATGACACTATCCACATGGGGAACGCAATCATGACCTTCTACGCAGCTTTAATTGACCTCTTGGGACGCTGTGCTCCTGAGATGCATGTGAGTGCCTGGGGATTCGGGAATGGCAATCCTGATTTCTCTACGTTAAGACATCTATAGCTGGCAAAGAGCATAATAACAACCAAAACCAATAATCTTCATGCTCCATTAAAAATAATAGCTGCAGTCTAATTGCTGAACAAGTGTTTATTGAGTTGGAAATGTCTTGTTGGTTATAAAAATTAGTAATGGGATTTCAGTGCAAGTCATTAATAGAATACTTAGTTACTCATATATCTCTGAAACTCATACAACCTCCCTCATAATAAGAGGAAAACAACATATTTTCTCTAGCAATTTCCTCTCCTGTTATAGCACATGCAGAAAGCAACTCCTCCTACCCAAAGTCGTTTTCTTTTGTGTCTTTAGCTTGATGTGTTTGCCATTGGTTTACAGGAAAGTGAGGGGGGAAGGTGTAGGGGGTGGATATTAAGAGCTGCTTAGACCACATAGTGTTTCCTGTCCTCTCCACTTCCCTCTCCTCCCTTACCCTCCCCTCCCCTCTTCATTTCTTTCTTTTTTTTTTTTTTTTGAGATGAAGTCTCACTCTGTCGCCCAGGCTGGAGTGCAGTGGCACAATCTTGGCTCACTGCAACCTCTGCCTCCCAGGTTCAGGCAGTTCTCCTGCCTCAGCCTCCTGAGTAGCTGGGATTACAGGCATGTGCCACCATGCCCAGCTACTTTTTGTATGTTTAGTAGAGATGGGATTTCACCATGTTGGTCAGGCTGGTCTCGAACTCCTGACCTTGTGATCCACCCGCCTCAGCCTCCCAAAGTGCTGGGATTACAGGCATGAGCCACCGTGCCTGGCCCATTTCTTTCCTTTTTAATTGAGGCAAGGTCTTGCTCTGTCTTAGCTCACTGCAGTCTCCGCCTCCCAGGTTCAAGCAATTCTCCTGCCTCAGCCTCCTGAGTAGCTGGGACTACAGGCACACGCCACCACGCCTGGCTAATTTTTGTATTTTTAGTAGAGACTGGGTTTTGCCATATTGGCCAGGCTGGTCTGGAACTCCTGACCTCAAGTGATCCATCCACCTCAGCCTGCCAAAGTGCTGGGATTACAGGTGTGAGCCACCACATCCAGGCTACATTAGTGTTTTCTGAAACTTTTTGACCTAGATTAGTCTTTTCTGAAACTTCTAATGAAATTGAAGTTTCATGGAATAATACTTTTACTCTGTAATATATTCTGATATTTTGTTCTTTATTTTATTGTAGTTGATTCTGTGTTATTCTATTATATGCATTTAAAAAAATCCTAGCCAAGGCCCAACACATCTTTTATGGAAAACAAACCCAGTGTTTGAAACACACTGACTGGTCCTGGGGTAGTAAAGAACTGAAGTATATTTCTAAACTGGGATGAGCATGAAGCCAGGGCTTTCTTACAAAACACCTTTCTTCCTACCCTTATTATCTATATTCGCTTTGGTTTGTTTGGTTGGTTTAGGTTTTTCATACCCAGAAGTTAAAACTTCCCTGATGTACTCTTCTGTTGTGAACAGAGAGGAATCACAGGATAGAGAAATGTTAGAATGTTAGAAAACTGGAGTTTGATTTTTATCAAAACTTAAACTTTGCTTCTGGTAAGATTTTTTCATCTTAGTAAATGGAAACTTAAAAATTTGTATACTAGAGGTGATTGCTGACAAAAGAAAGAAAAAAGCTTGCTCACAATATTTGTTCTTTTTCCCATCTCAGAAAAAAAATCAGAGAAACAAAGAGGAAGTATATTAATGCATAGAAGTTTTCATTCTGTTATATTAATGCGGGCAAAAGTAAGTGAAGTAACAAGGGGCCAGCCTCGGCATTTCTGAAATTTATGCATCTTCGCAACTATTATTTGAGGCCTCGTATGTGCCAGAAATTGTGCTTGAGTTTCACACCCTGTAATGAGGTAACAGATGCCCCTCCTGGCTCTGCAGGCCTAATGTGTCCTAAAGACTCACTGAGATTCTTGACTGTGTCTTCATCCACAGTCATCCTGGGGACTTCATGTCAGTCTCAAAGAACTGTTAGGATTTATGTTCATCATTTCCTCCACATTATAGATTGAGCCTTGGGAAAAATCAGGGTGGAAGACATGGATATGCAATTCATTTCTTGGCACAAAGCAAGAAAGAAGCTAATTCAGCCACAAATATTAGTATATATTGAGTCTAATGATAATTATTTTTTCTTTTATTATTGCTCATGTTATTGATAGATACATGTGATTTTGGAAGGTAAATGTTCATAAACATGTCAGATGCTCAGTATATTTTAACAGTCCCCCAAAAGGATAAAAACTATTGTTCTAATGGATGAACTGGCTTAGACTACAGTATCAATAATTTGGTGTATGCTAAAGTCAATGACAACTGTGTGAGAAAGTAAATATCTGCAGGTAAGCCGGAAACTGTTTCTGAGAGAGGTGTAACTTTTATGTATACTGATCAGAAAATGATTTTGGACTTGGATTCCCATACTTCAGATTTCCTAGACAGAATTGTAACATCGATGTCACAAAGTTGTTCTAATGTTCTTTTCTTCCCCCCCTGTATAGTTGATTCATGCTGGTAAGGGAGAAGCCATCAGAATTAGGTCTATTTTGAGATCCCTAATTCCCTTGGGAGATTTGGTGGGAGTTATCAGCATCGCTTTTCAGATGCCAACAATAGCCAAAGGTAAGGCCAACTTCAGTATGTCCTAATTCAGTAAGATGTTGGATGACATCATGTTCTAAAGAATGTTATCAGTACTCAATATCCTCTCCACTTCCTGAAGTATGTCTATATTACTTACATTTCTTTTTTTTTAATTATAAAGTGTGTATTTTATACTTTTTCTGTTGTTTTTCAAGCTGTATTTGCATTGAGATTTTAATTTTCTTCGATATGACATTTCAGACAGCTTCTAGAGAAGGAGAAGTATGCACTGCCATCCTCCACTGTCTTAGGTCACACCCTTGTGTCCTTGGTCCTATGCCCTTCTGTCTTTCTTGACCTCAGTTCCTTAGTTCACACATTTTGATAGTTTCCATTGTCACTTTCTTGTAATGCTTTTCTGTTAAAGCAATGATGATAGTTTTTGACTTAGAGATTTAAAAATCCCCTCTCTGTTGAAAGGAGTGTTCTTTTTATGAGTAAGGAGAAAATTTTTTTTCTTTTTTTTTTTAATTTATTTTCAATCCCAGTTTGCAGATAAGGAGAAAATTTTTTTAAAGGTTAAGGAAATTATTGAAGACAACTAAAAGACACATTAAATCTCAAATTATAGTTTGTTTTTACTTTATCAAATGTGTTTTTTTCAGTTTTCAATACTTTATTGAATATTTATACATAAATCATTTGCATGAAGGACTTCTAATTGTAGAGCAAAATATAGTTAGGGGCCAGGCACAATGGCTCATGACTGTAATCCTAGCACTTTGGGAGGCCAAGGCAGGCAGATCATCTGAGTTTAGGAGTTCGAGACCAACCTGGCCAACATGGCGAAACCCATCTCTACTGAAAATACAAAATTAGGTAGGCATGGTGGCACGCACCTGTAGTCTTAGCTACTCAGGAGACTGAGGCAGGAGAATGGCTTGAACCTGGAAGGTGGAGGTTGCAGTGAGCTGAGATCACACCACTGCACTCCAACCAGAACAGCAGAGTGAGACTCTATTTTTTGCTGCTTTCCATTTGTGGAGAAGGTAGACAGAAACCTGTAGGTTTTTATATCACCATAGCTGTTCATTTAACTTTGTGTGGCTGTGCATTCACTGCAAAGCTTAAACCACCAGTATTTCTTTCTCCATTTCAGTGACAACTCAATTGGTCTGTAAGCATCACCAGGTAGCAGTAATAATGGTTATTAAATGTTCTATATTTAGTATGTGACTTTTGTCTCTAGAGAATGATATTTTCCCTTCTCAGGATTAGCAAAGGTCTTCCTCAGACATTTTTAATATAGTTATTTCAGAGCTGGAGTATGCTTCAGAATAATAATGAGGGAAGGAAGGCTTCAGAAAACTTGAGGGACAAGCACAGAATCCTGCAGCTCTTGGCCCGGGGAAGATTTGGCCACCCTGTCTGAGGCAGTGATTGCGGGTGGATGTATACGGCAGGCACTGCGGGTAATTGCAGGTGGATGTACACAGCAGGCACTGCAGGGTGAAGCTGCTGCTTTATTGTCTCCAGTGTGTTTGAGGAGATCCAAATAAAACAGCAACTGGACCCAATCCCTGAGTCTTGAGTCCCAGCAGATGCGTTTGTGGCATTCGTTAAACTCAATGTCTGCTTGGATTAGAGTTTAAAAAGTAAAGCATATAAAGCAGGAGCAGTGACTTCCTTTCCTTTTCCCTAGGCACAGCTATGCTTTAAGATAATAGAATGCTATACATTTAAATTCCTTTTAAATGTGATGTTTAGGAGAATTGAAATTGAATTGTATATAGAGTTTTAATTGAAAATTATAGCATACTGATTTGACACTAAGGTGAAGTCAGCTTTGGCTGGATTTTAAATCCAGTTTTAGTTGGTTTAAATACCACTTTGTCAGTTACTAGGTGTATGACCTTGGACCGGTTACTTAACTTCTGTAACAGCTAGTTTTCATCATTGATTGAATGACAGTCATAATAGCAGCTTCGCAGTTGGGTTGTGGGAATTGTGTAAGATCGTGTCAGCAATGTGCCTAGTGCAGTGCCTGGCAACAGCACAACACATCAGAACAGTTATTCTTATAATGGAAGGAAAGGAATGTGTTAGTTATATTAGGTGTTATTATAATTACAAGGAATGAAAACTACCAGGAATTTTCCTTTCATCTAATTTCCTTTAGAACATTGTTTGTTTATTTTCATGATTCACATATAAAATTTGGTCATTGACTATAAGTGAAAACAGAAAAGTTGTCACTTCATTCATCCAGTTCATTCAGGATGATTATGGTCATGTGTCATCTTTCTCTGAGTTCTTATTACTTTGATGTTGTATCCATATGAAAAATTCTGTGCTGTTATTTGTAGAATTATACAGTGTGTGATCAGCACCAGTTTGGCATAATTATCATATGGTCAAACAGAAAGTAAATCCATTCTTCAGTATTCGAAATTGACACATAATCCCATGATTTCTCATATCGGTGGTCACCTATTAGGGAACCTATGGAGTTACTATAAAGAATTCACTAATCTATATAGGCATAAAACTTCGACTATTGATAGAGAAAACAATATGACCCTCAAATGTGTGTTAAATGCTAGTAGGATTAATGAAACATATTTCACATGAAAGCCATACTGGTTTTACAGTGTCATTTCACCATGTGGTTATTGTTCTAAGCCATGAAAATGTAAATATACCAAGATTGTCACATAAGGGTAGATGAGCTTTATTAATGTTTAAAAGAGGCTTGATTAGAAAAGAGTGAACATCCTCACTTTACATTTTAACTTTCCTCGATTTCACTTGGAGTTTTAGAAAGTAGATTTTGGATGCCTGTTTTTTTCTCCTAAATATCTAACAATGCCATGTCTCGTATCATGTATGCAGTTAACAAGTGGATACTTAGGTAACATTTAAATGACCTTGGCTTTAAATTGCACTGCCTTATTTTCTCAGCAGGCTCCCATAATAGCTTGAGGGTAGTCCAAGAACAGAATACCATTTCATTGAAAACTTTATTTAGAAAGTAAGAAGTCTAGAAAGCAGCCGTTTGTAATCTATCCCATATATGGCACAGCCATTGACACCGAAATTCACTTCTCTCTTTTAGATGGGAATGTGGTGGAACCTGACATGTCTGCGGGGTTTTGCCCAGATCACAAGGCAGCCATGGTTTTATTCCTTGACAGGGTCTATGGAATTGAGGTTCAAGACTTCCTTCTCCATCTTCTTGAGGTTGGCTTTCTGCCAGATCTCCGGGCGGCTGCTTCTTTAGATACGGTGAGATTGGAACAACTGACTTTCTCCTCTCTTGACTCTCCACTCTGTGCCTTATGATGTTCTTTTATATATATCCATTCATCAATTTATTGACAATGAATGTTTATTGAGTACCTGTTATATTTTCAGGTAAACGATGGGTAAACAGAAAATAAACTAGACCATTGTTCTCAAGGAATCCACTGAATAACCTGACAACCTCAAGAAACTGCCCACTGACCAAAAAGAATATGATAAGAATTCTGATCAGGTGCCATGGGATTCAATAAGAGGTTCACATAATGCTAATTTGGGAGGTCACAGTGACTCCTGTTAACTTCTGTTCAGTATCAACCTCTAAATTGGCCTAAACAATTATGCTTCTCCATAAAGGCAATTAAAGAATTAAGATGATTTAATGGACATTGTTGAGTCATTATCCTCTTGGTATCTTCCTTTGTTAAGGTACAAATGGGCTGACGTCTGTTCTGTGTATCGGGTGGCCCACATGGAAAATCTGCCATTATCAGCATAAATACTCTGCTCTTTGAAACACTGTGGAATAAGCTGAAGTTCTAAATGTTGTTATAGTAGTTATACTGCTATACACATCTAATACCTACTTTTATGTACTCATTAATTAAATGTGCCTTTTTGATTTCAAAGCACTTCAGGACTTCACCTGACAATAGCCCCTTCATGAAATAGACCAGAATCACAAAAATGAAATGACAATTTCTTTTTTCTTTGTTTTGTATATTCACATGAAATGCTGGACCTAAATAGTATAGATGATAACATAGTAATACAGTCAGGTTTTGATTATTGGTGCTGATAGGCACAAGAAGAAGAAATACGAGTAATAAAAAAGAATTCAGAAAGACTGTATGCCTATGAGATCTGTAGTGAGAATAAACTCCTCTTTTTCCCTAGCAAAGGAAAATACATCTGTGATATTATTGTCTTCTTACGTCGATCCTACCATTGATATTTAATGATAGAATCTGAACCTCTGTTAAGCTTTTTGAGGAGATAGGTAATCATTTCATTCATTTTTATGAACAATTGATAGTTGATCATTTTTAGTGATAAAAATCACATGAACCACATTTAAAGATATAACTAAAGAATACATTTCCATTTTTCCTAGTGCTGTCATTTTCTAGATAGTGAAATTATATGTCCTCATGTTAATCCCTTTGAAAGTTGTCTACTGCCAAACACAAATGGTCTTCTGCTCTCTGATTCTTTTTTTTTTTTTTTTTTTCCAGTAACCAGACAAGATTTTTTATTATTTTTCCTGCCATAAAACTTGGAGCATTCATGCCTGCCAGTTACAATTCTCTGATTCTTTTTCAGGCTGCTTTGAGTGCTACAGACATGGCCTTGGCCCTCAATCGGTACCTTTGCACAGCCGTCTTGCCATTGTTAACAAGATGTGCTCCTCTCTTTGCTGGCACGGAGCACCATGCTTCTCTCATTGACTCATTACTCCACACTGTGTATAGACTTTCTAAGGGCTGCTCGCTAACCAAAGCTCAGCGGGATTCCATAGAAGTTTGTTTACTCTCTATTTGTGGGTAAGTGGATAACAAATTCTATGCCAGCTTCTTTTTAAAAACAGAATTTACAGTGTGGCCTTTGACAAATTATTTGGAATTTTGGAAACATTTTCCATATGACAAATTTAATTCATTTTAGGTAGTCCCATATACTGAGGAATGAGTTCTTCTCTGAGGGGCCTTGCTCCCAGTCAGGTTCCAGAGTGTTCCTCCGAGCCTCCCTATGGTATCCTGCTGCTGGATATAGGTTTTGACCAGTTACAGAATACTATTCAGGTTGATGGGAGTGGGGAGTGATTGTGTCTGGTGTCCTTGGCCATCTTAGGTGATATGATTAGATCTCTCCTTTTGACTGTGTTTGCTGATTGACCTCCTTTACTAGAAAAGAAAAAGAACTTCTTAAATATAAAATATGATACAGCATAATATTAAAACCATATTTATGTGTGGCAATGATGAAGGCTGAAAACCATTCTCTTCAAGTAGAAGTGCTAGAATGTCTTACTATGAAAACTAAAAACATATCTCCCATGATGAAGTTTTGATTATGAAAGTGACAGCTTCCCAAGCCTCTAGAAAGGTCATGGCTCCTTCTAACTGCTCAGGAACTCTTGGAGGTGCAGCCAGCAGCCTGGCAGTCCCTGGGGGAAGGGCAAGTTTTCACCCATGGGTGAGTGTCTGAGTTGAGAGCCAGATGGCACTGAGGGAGGTGGAAAATCAGAAGAGTAATTCTTTAACTTCCCTAATCTAAGATTATTTAAAATTGAACCAAACTGCCTATCTCACAGATTTTCTGAGTATTAAATGAGATAAAACACTTACTGTTGCCTGACACAGTGGATGTTCACTATGTATTCTTTTTCTCTCCTTCCTTCTCTGGCAGATTTGCTGCTCAGCCATTTTTTCCTCCTTTCTGTTCCAATATTCCCTCTTTTTGCTTCTTACTATCCATTGGAATGAGGGAAGGGACATTTACTAAAATTAATGGAGGAAAGTCTTAGGAAACAGTGGGGTCTGCATTTGTGAGTGGTTAGGAAAGGAAGGAGCAGAACAGAAACATCTGCTGTAGTGAAGAAGGGGTGGTCTTCAGATCTGGGGGGTGTAGAGATGAGTTGGGAAATCTAACCTTACATAAAATTAAGTAACTAAGTGGCTAATCTTTGGACGAAGAACACCTAATTAACACCATCTGAAGAGAGGCGTAGATTCAGGTCCTTGGCTTTTATAATTCATTCTAATGAATGATATACTTAGTTTAGACATATTTCTCGGCATTATTAAAATTAGCTTTGTTCCAACAGACAGTTGAGACCTTCTATGATGCAGCACTTACTAAGAAGATTAGTATTTGATGTTCCATTATTAAATGAACACACAAAGATGCCTCTTAAAGTAAGTACAGGAAATGTTTGTAGATATTTGATTACTGGTTTCTCTATTTTTTCTTTCAACATATACATTTCTTAGATACATCGTGTTTGATGCTGGGAAATTTCTTCCAATTATTGAAATGGGCATAGAAGTTATAGGAATGTATACATCAACTTGAGATAAGCAAGTTCTATAAGATTATAGAAATCTTAATATTAATTTCCATGGAAACAGTGGAAATAAAAATCACTGGAAATAAAAGGACCACAAGGAAAAGATATTCTGAAGCTGAAAACATGGTAATAAGCCTGGCCTAAAATATTATTAGAAACCTTGAAGGATGAAGACCAGGCTTTATATATGACATTTTCTAAATTAATAATCACATGACAGGTTCCAAATGTTACTTCGTAGGGTTCAAAAATAACCTCTCTGTATATGCAGTTATAATTTGTTACACAGTATAGAAAAATCACTGATATTTTTTTCAATCATTCTGTGTAGGATCAAGTCTCATTCTGTCTTACTGACTTGGGAATGTTTTCTTGTCCTTTAGTATCCTAATCTAGGCTCAGAATATAGTGTTTGCATCAAAGTTATATGGTAATGTGGTGGCATTTTTTTTTTTTTTTTTTTTTTTTTGAGACAGAGTCTTGCTCTGTTGCCAGACACCAGGCTGGAGTGCAATGGCGCAATCTCGGCTCACTGCAACCTCTGCCTCCAGGGTTCGAGTAATTCTCCTGCCTCAGCCTCCCAAGTAGCTGGAACTACAGGCACGCGCCACCACACCCAGCTAATTTTTCTATTTTTTAGTAGAGATGAGGTTTCACCGTGTTGGCCAGGATGGTCTCGATCTCTGAACCTTGTGATCCACCCGTCTCGGCCTCCCAAAGTGCTGGGATTACAGGCGTGAGCCACTGCGCCCGGCTGGATTTTTTTTTAATAGATGACCACTCTGCAATGCCATCTAGTAGCATTATTTTTTCCCCAATGGCTACCCAGTACCAGTGCTGAAGAAGTATGAGATATAAAGCAGTCTATATGGAGCTGTTACAGTACACATCCTGGATATTTAGCAAAAGTAATCTTTCTCTATGAAAATTGACTTCGGTTTAATAAATCTAGATACATTACTGAATTAGGTAAAATAAATCATACCCTTGCTAAAAATTCTATTTTTTATGTTTTTTATTGTCTAGAATAGTCCTTGTCTTGCAAAATTTTTGATACAAATGAGCTGGAAAATTTGTGAAAAAAGATACAGTCTCATGCTGTTACCTTTATGCAATAAAACTCTTTTACATTAGAGATATGACAGTGTTAAGTCAAGCAAATTAGATCTCAATGTTTCATCATTTGTGACTCCTAAGTTGTATGGATGTCTGGATGTGTTCATTTTTTGTAACTGGAAGGGAAAGTAAATGAGTTGTAATATTTTAACAGTAAAACATACAGCCTACTTTAATAACAGCAATTCTTACAATTTATTTTCTTCCTTAGATATAGAAAATGGTCCAAATACTTATAGTCATACAGATCATTTTATTAATTTGACAAATATAGATCAAGAATAAATTATCCAAAAAACTACCAAATAATTGAAAGATTCTGTGTTTGTCCTTGACCTTCCAGTTTAGTTCTAAACAAACAATATGCATAGGTGAAAATGTAAGGGGCAATGTAGACAATCAGCAAAGTAATAAATTACATCCATAACCACCAAAGAAGCATAGACGAAGAAGTGACCAAGTAGAACAGTTTTGGAACTTGGAGAAGTAAGTTTTGAGGCAAGCCATAGAGAGGCAGAAAGGGAGCAAAAAGAATCACAGACGTATATTCCTTTATTGTGGTTCTGGGTCATCCTGAAATCAGTCCCTTCATTTTACACATGGATTCTGAGATATTAATAACAGTTCATAAAATCATAAGTAAATGATTAAGGTAGAACTCAGGGATACATAGACATCGAAACAACCTCATAGAGAATGCCGTTCAAGACACAGTTATTTGTAAAATTGGGTGTTTGCTTCTCATGTAGCAATCAATGTTAAATTTGAAAGAGACGTAGTGTATTAGTCTGAGTTCTCCAGGGGGACAGAACTAACAGGTTCCATGTTTATATGAAGGGAGTTTATTAAGGAGCATTGACTCACACAGTCACAAGGTGAAGTCCCACAATAGACTGTCTGCAAGCTGAGGGCAAGGAAGCCAGTCCGAGTCCAAAACCTCAAAAGCAGGGAAGCCAGCGGTGTAGCCTTCAGTCTGTGGCTGACGGCCTTTGACCCCTGGCAAATCTCTGGTATAAATCCAAGAGTCCAGAAGCTGAAGAAGTTGGAGTCTGATGTTCGAGGGCAGAAAGCATCCAGCAAAGGAGAAATGAAGGACGGAAGACTCAGCAAGTCAAGTCCTTCCACGTTCCTCTGCCTGCTTTTATCCTAGCTGTGCTGGCAGCTGATTAAATGGTGCCCACCCCAGATTGAGGGTGGGTCTGCCTCTCCTGTCCACTGACTCAAATGTTAATCTCCTTTGGCAAAACCCTCACAGACACCCAGGAACAATACTTTGCATCCTTCAATTCAGTCAAGTTGACCCTCAATATTAGCCATCACGCGTAGTATACATGGTGATAGTATTCTCCTAGAGAATTCATATGGGATTGAGCAATTTCACTTCAGTTGACCTTATAATGTAGCATTAGAGTGCCACGTGAGGAGAAATGAAAACAAATTGATATAAAAGGTTTTAATAGCTCATTGCTTTTATAATTGTTTTCCCACATAGCTGCTGACAAATCATTATGAAAGATGCTGGAAATATTACTGCCTGCCTGGAGGGTGGGGAAACTTTGGTGCTGCCTCAGAAGAAGAACTTCATTTATCAAGAAAGTTGTTCTGGGGCATTTTTGATGCCCTGTCTCAAAAGGTAATTTAGTGTTTTGTGGGTTTGTTTGTATCAGTGAAATGGTATAAAGCCACACGTTCTTAGTAAGGTAGTATTCCTAGTTGAATACTATCTTTGCTAACCAAGATACATATGGCTTGATTTTTTTTCTCTTTCTCAACTTCATAACAAATGTTGAAAATGCAATTTATATTTATTTTTATTAATCACGATGGTAGCATTTTCCTTGTGATTGTGATACTGTTTCTGAACTTAAAATGGCTAAGCAGTTCAGGAAATTATGCACAGGTTGATAAGTTTCTGGTTCGTTTGGACTCAAACTCTTCCAAGTCCCATCTCCAATCTTATAAAGGCCGAAGAAATTATATCCAACATAAAAATATAAAATATGAAATCTTATGTAATTGTAATATCTCATTGCCCTGCTAAAGTTTCCAGCTTTCCTGCTATGGAGATTTAGATACCTTCACTCAGTGTTGCATTGTATACATGACATTCCCTTATAGTTGCAAAATTTGTAATGAATAGTTCATGTTTTCAGATGACTGGCAGGTGTTGATGTTACAGAAAAGTCAGAATAACAGGTTTTGTATGTTCATGCTTAAATTAATCAAAATTAGTTTGAATTCCCAGACTGACATTATTAGATGATTTAGAGCAGTATAACCACAAGTTTACTACATAATAGAGGAAAATTTGTCTGCAATTACATTTGGTAGCAACACTTTAATGCTTTTTCTAACTGAATTTCCTTTCGTAAACTGAGTCCTTTTAAAATAATGTGTTAAGTATTTTTTAGAATCATTTACAACATTTATTTAAAATTGAATATTTAAAGTGAGATAATTTAAATTATTACTATTTTTTATTTCTTAGAGAATCTATAAGTTTAACTAATTATGTCATTAATATACAAATGCCTCTTCCTATAAATTTTTATTATGCATGCTTTCTATAGAATTTCTTTTCCAGCTCATAATTCTGTTTTTCCAACCTTTATAATGCAACGTGGATCAGTTAAAATTTCTTACTCTGTAGAATGTTATGCTTTATGTATTTTTCATATATAGTCATTATAATGTACAGGAATTATCTATAACTAACTGTAAGGAATATAGTCCCTATTGACTGAAATCATATTTATCTTGTAAAGATATTTTACACATTGACAGTATTAAACTTTACTTCATGGTGGGGGGGATTGGGGAATTGGGGAGGGATAACAGGGGGTGGGGGGGATTAGGGAGGGATAGCATTAGGAGAAATACTTAATGTAGATGACGGGGCAATGGATGCAGCAAACCACCACCATGGCACGTGTATACCTATGGAACAAACCTGCACGATCTACACTTGTACCCCAGAACTTAAAGTATAATATATAATTTTTTTTTAAAAAGAATACTGACTACTGTGACAATGGTAACAGTGGGCCAAGGAAGAAATACTACAAATCTGTGTATGAAGGTCCAGTACTCAACATTGTAAAACAGAAAATGTTTCAATAAGTTTAATGAGCTACCTTATTTTATAATAACATTCGTGTTGAATTTAATAACTACCAACTATCAAGCACCTACTAAGTGCCAGGCATACGTAATCCCACTTTCTTCTCCCAGTAACCCAAAGATGTATATGTGGTGGTAATTGATGTACTGGTAATAAAACGTAACAATTTCTGAGTAAAAAAATAAAGTTTACTTCATTTCCAATGTGTTAGAGAATCAAAGATTTTATTCTCCTTAAGCAGAAACTATAGTAAATATAGCTGCAGCTTCTCTTACATTTGATGGGATTTTAGGCTCTGTGTTTCATTTTCTAGAAAAAGAATTATCAGAGAATTCAGTTAGCCCAGAGTAATTTAGATTTTCCTCTGCAACCTTCTGTCAGCCGTGGTGATCATGCTGACAACTTTTGCCATATAGTAACATAGTAATTTTTTTTTTTGGTCCTCCATTTTTCCCAGAAATATGAACAAGAACTTTTCAAACTGGCACTGCCTTGCCTGAGTGCAGTTGCGGGAGCTTTGCCTCCAGACTACATGGAGTCAAATTATGTCAGTATGATGGAAAAACAGTCATCAATGGATTCTGAAGGGAACTTTAACCCACAACCTGTTGATACCTCAAAGTATGGACTCTTTCTATTGCAGCAGATTTTTATTGTAAATGATGTGTGAAGTCTGAAATTGAATAAGGTACTAAAGTGAACTTTCTCTAATACATGCCCCCTTTGAATTGGTATCCTTTGAATAGGGGTCCCTTTAATTTATAAAATGATAGTAATAATAATAATGATTATACTACCATCAGAAATAGATAAGATGTACCTTCTAGGATACTCTTAACATAATCAAGACTCTGTATATGTAATATCTATAATAGAATTAAGAAAGTATGTCAGTTATATTTTTAATTGAAAAATTGCCCTAAATTTTTATTAGTAACTACAATCAACCTCTACATAACATCTTTTACTTAGGATGATCCCAGTATGCATTGCAAAGCTGTTTCTGTGAGTGGCAAGGGAATCACTTCACCCATCACTGCATCTCAGCAAGGCCCAGGGTTAACAGCTGATGTTCAGCATGATAAAACACAGCAGGAGATGGAAGGGAATATCGGATGAGAATTCGTATGGAAAATTCAGCCTGCAGTTAGAATGCAGTTTGACCACCACAACTAAAGATAAAACAACATTATTTAACATAATGAAATTTGTTACGTGTACTTAGTTGCAAAACTTGTTCTACAAATAGGATGTTTGGGTACTTCAGGAGTTTGAAGTCTGAGCATTTTGTTGTTGTTACTGTTTTTAAGTAGGACCATGGTTCTCCATGTGCAAGGAAGGCTGCCTCTTCATGCCACATTATCTTACTGATTCCATGGTGACTCAGCAAGATGAGTTTTAGCAAGGTAGACACTTGGTAGTTATTATCCACGGCTTCTGAATTTGCTTGGGAGTTCAACTTTGAGGCTTCTGAGTGGGCCCCAGCTGATCTGGCTTCCATAACCATATCAGAATTTCAGCCTGAGTGGTATGCCATTAGTTTGATACTGCCTTAAATTTGCATGTTTGGTCTTTGATGACAGTCCTGTAAGAAAAGAACCTTTTCCCCATCCCCCAGTATTTGGCTTATGTGATTGATCTTTTGTATCTCTTCCGAAGTAAGTAAACCAAAATATCACATGTTCACATTCCTACGTGGGTAAGTTTGTGGTTTGCTAACATATGATCTAATCTGAGATTTTTAAATATCAGAACAATGTCATGGTTTTGGTGTTTATTAATTAAATCCAATTAATAAATAAGTGTGGGCATGGATATTAATTTACCTAGGATTGCCCCTTTGGGGACTTCTTAACAGATACAGGTTTATATGGTGGTATCAATGATTTCTAGATGGTTATGATTTTTTATAAGTTGCTTCTTAGGTATGTGTATATCTTATAGTTCAATTTCTGGTAATTGCTAGAAAATAACAGCAAACCATCTTATACTAGATTTTATGTATAATTGTATTCTCAAAGTTAATGCCTTAATAAGATATATTCATTAATGAATGGAATTATATGTATATATATTTAATTTTCCATTCATAGATATCTTTTAAGTCTCAGATTTATCATCAGACTTGTCATCATTTGCATGTCCTCAACATCAATACAAGGAATTAAATATTTATTTAAACACAAAAGGAATCAAGAATAAATATTATCAAAAAGCAGCAGTTAGTTAATTATATTCCCTGTAGTTAATATTAGTAATATTTGCAATGTTATTTGTGGACCATGAATATTTAAAATTTTTTAACACATCACTAGTTGAATGAAATTAAAAGTTTGGTACCTTTTTAAAAAATGAAACAGATCAGATTTTGATAGTCTTTTATCCATTTATGGTTGTGGGAGAAGAGACCTAAGTTAAAAAGCGAGAAGAACCTTAATAAGAAATAGGGAGAGAAGTGTGTCTTTAAGCTTATTGAGTCTAACCATAAAGTTAGTGCTTGTTTTTTCTTTTCTGTCTAGTCTATTGTCCTAATCTTTGAATGTATTTTAATTATTTCAATTTAACTATTTAATAATAATTGTTACTATTATAGTTTTATATTTAATTTGTTATATTAACATATAAAATATGACTCAGTATAAGATGAGCATTATCTGCTTGACTTAGGTTGTTCTGAAAATAGGAAAATGTAATTTTTTGTTAAAAGTAGTATTTAACAGTTTTAATTAGATGAGATCTAAGCATTCATAAGCTGTTAGTAAATTATTAATATGGTTTCCTGTAAATTACGTGAAAATCAAGCTCTTTTGTCTTTACTTTTCTCATAGTATTACAATTCCTGAGAAGTTGGAATACTTCATTAACAAGTATGCAGAACATTCCCATGACAAATGGTCAATGGACAAGGTAAAAAGTCAGAGTATTCTAATTCAGTAGTCATTATTAATGACTGATCACTGTTCAGATATTTCTAACCATGACAGTTTTCTGTTTTAAAATGAGAACTTGATCTAAATTAGGAAAAAATACTTAATTACAGTTTGCTAATATAATAATATAATATTTAGCAAGCTCTATCATTAACACAAATGTGATACACATATAAATAAACACTATTTTAAGCTTTCAAAAGATCAATTAATTAAATTATAAATATTGTTTCTAAAACATGTATTGTTTATAGGAGTAAGAAGTAACAATCACCAAGGACTTCAGGAGTAGGTGATGACCCTGGGTTCAGAAGTCACGTTGTGAGGAAACTTTGGTTGTGTATGTAGTTTTGTTTATTTTTTGAGTCCTGCTCTTCTGCCCACGCTGGAGTGCAGTGTTGTGATCATTCTTCACTGCAGCCTGCAACTACCGAGCTCAAGCCATCCTCCTGCCTCAACCTCCTGAGTAGTTGGGACTACAGGTGCATACCACCATGCCTGGCTAATTGTTAATATTTTTTATAGAGACGGGGTCTTGCTGTGCTGCCCAGGCTGGTCTCCAACTCTTGGCCTCAAGCCTCCCAAAGGCTGAGATTACAGGCATGAGCCACCATGCCCGGCCAGGTGTTATATGTAGTTCTATATTAGATCAAATCTTGAAAATTCTTCATCAGTATTTAACAATTATTTACCTCTACTACTCTTCTGTTGTATTTCTTAGTACCAACTAGATCTGCAGTTTACTAAAAATAGATTACATCGGCCAAATGACTTTTTTAGTGTTTTCAAAGAAAACAAACACAAATGAGAAAACTAAAATAGCTCCATCTTTAAGATAATTTCTGCATATTATGAGATTTTTCTAAAGAAAATCTTACGCCCAAATATTCACATTTCAGTTGAGCCCAGTCTAAACTTCACAGAGGATAAAGTAGGTTCGTCAGAGAAGTTGTTGAGATGGTTCAGGAACCTAAGATACTCATATACTGATTTGGTGAAATGAGAATCAGACAACAAAGGTTACTTCCAAAGGATGTGAATGCCGCGTAACAAATCAAGATCATCATGCTAGAGATGTCATGCTGAGTTTCAGACTTTGCCCTGGACAGCCAGTCTTTCAGTCCCTCTAAGAAACCCTTTGTTTTGGGTTTTGATAAATGTCTGGTTCTTCATTCGGTAATTGATTTACTAGGTAAGTCAGTAAGGATAGATCTTACATAAAAACTCCACTTAGTACTGAGTGGGTGGAGTTGGTGATGGAGAGGAATATTACAGGAAGATATTCCAGTCTAATTACTCAGATTCTGTAGGCAGAAATGATATAGGGAAATGGTGCTATTTACAGATGGGCAAAATTATATAGAATGAATGTGTTGAGAGACAATTTGATGAAAGAATGGGTAAAACAGGGGGCATTTTTCAGAGAAGACTCTGAGATGCATACTCTAGTTTTCCTATTTAAAGTGCATGTTTCATATTTACACTTCACAGGTTGGGTCCCAAGATGGGTCAGAGGAAATATCCTTGGGACCATGCATCCCTTTAGCGTCCTCCTATGGGAGTGCTTATTGGCACAATTACAAGACCTTGGTCTGTTTAAGGAAGATCAGGTGCTTCTAATCTCTGGATAAAAAGACTTGTTCCAGATGATTACTGAAAATACATCATAGGATATATCCATGTAATAAAGCTGCATATTTACTCCCTGAATCTGAAATTTAAAACAAAAGAAAATCACATGGATTAGGATGGATATCTTTGTTTGTTTGTTTGTTTGTCTGTTTTTTAGGCACAGTCTCACTCTGTTGGCAGGCTGGAGTGCAGTGGTGCGATCTCGGCTCACTGTAACCTCCGCCTTCTGGGTTCCAGCAATTCTCCTGCCTCAGCCTCCCAAGTAGCTGGGACTATAGGTGCGCACCGCCACACCAAGCTAAATTTTTTATTTTTTTAGTAGAGACGGGGTTTCACCACATTGGCCAGGCTGGTCTCAAACTCCTGACCTCGTAATCCACCCGTCTCAGCCTCCCAAAGTGCTGGGATTACAGACATGAGCCGCTGCGGCCGGCCAGATGGATATCTTTATAGTGACTTATGCTGGATAAAATTTCAATCTTAACCCTTATCTTACTTCATTTTAGGTTTATTTTCTCAAACACACACTTAAACACCTGCATATCTACACTTTCTAAAATTAACACATGTAAAACAATTTTTAATGTTTGCCTTTTTTGTTTTCAGTTGGCAAATGGATGGATTTATGGAGAAATATATTCAGACTCTTCTAAGGTTCAACCATTAATGAAGCCATATAAGCTACTGTCTGAAAAGGTGAGGTGTTTTGGTTTGTTTTAGTTTGTAAAGTTCTTATTCTCTTGGAAATTTTTTTCTTTGTTATATATTTTTATATTAAAATGTCTTATTTTAAATTTGGTATTTTTTTCCCAAAGGTCCCATTTAAAAAAAAATTTATATTTTGCCTTTTCCTCTCTATTCTTATTTTCTATCAGTGTTTCTGTGTTTATTCTCTTCTCTCCTTGATGTTTTTCTTTTCCTTTTTGGTTTTTATTCCTCTTTCATATTTTTAAGTACTTTTAAAAATCTTCTTATCGGCCAAGTGCGGTGGCTCACGCCTGTAATCCCAGTACTTTGGGAGGCCAAGGCGGATGGCTTATGAGGTCAGGAGATCGAGACCATCCTGGCTAACACAGTGAAACCCGTCTCTACTGAAAATACAAAAAATTAGCTGGGCGTGGTGGCACGCGCGTGTAGTCCCAGCTACTAGGGAGGCTGAGGCCAGAGAATAGCTTGAACCCGGGAGGCGGAGGTTGCAGTGAGCCGAGATCACACCACTGCACTCCAGCCTGGGCCACAGAGTAAGACTCTGTCTCAAAAAAAACCAAACCAAAACAAACAAATAAAAATCTTATCATGCTTAAGAGTTTCTTGATAGGTGATGATAAAGTAATGTGCTTATTATGTATAGGTTTTCATATATTTTACTTCTTTGGGAGAGAATGAGTATCTTGACAAATAAAGTGAAAAGGATTTCACTTCATTGTAAGTCACATGTATATTACATAAGCTGTCCCTTTTTCTCTGTCTCTCCCTTCTAGTTTCTGTGTAAGGTCCTAGGAACCGGGAAGCTAGAGGAAATTGACCTTGATGCTATATAATGAACAAAGCGAGAATCCCTTGTAACGTTAGTGAAACTAGATCTCTGCTTGCACTCTGCTTTTTAGAATTTACTTTCCTTTTTTATTTTTAAATAAGCTGTGCTCATCAAATTTTTAAAAAGTGAAGGCAGTCTATTTTAGAGCAAAGCATTAAACACTTATAATTTTTATTTCCATTCATAATATATCTGTTGTTTTTTTGTTTCTTGTTCTCTAGGAAAAAGAAATTTATCGTTGGCCAATCAAAGAATCTTTAAAAACGATGCTGGCTTGGGGTTGGAGAATTGAAAGAACTCGGGAGGGGAGACAGCATGGCCCTTTACAACCGGACTCGTCGTATTTCTCAGACAAGCCAAGTAAG
This sequence comes from Ateles fusciceps, assembly GCA_036589455.1. NCBI lineage: Eukaryota > Metazoa > Chordata > Mammalia > Primates > Atelidae > Ateles > Ateles fusciceps. Next base: position 7,901,309 of record JAZHEH010002229.1, read on the forward strand.
AATTCATCATCACGGTGATGAATCAACTGTTTACGTTATGGATTAAATAATTTTATTTTTTTATTTTATTATTGGGTTTTTCTAAAAAATAATTTGAAAATGCTGAAGCATCACAAAATTTAGAGAGAGAGAAAAAGCTTTATTACTTTTTCTTTAGTCTGAAGGGAGGTTAAATGATGATGAAGTGACTGGACTTTATGTACAAGCCTTCGTTTTCCTGGATAGCATAGAAGTAACCAGTTGTAAGGTCTTGAAGTTTTCCTAATGAAAACAGTACACCATGTTCATTCGCTACAGCTAGTTTGTCTACAGAGCTTTCTTCCCACTTCCAGTGGGATCTGAGGGTTGGTTCTTAGGAAAGAGTAGGGTGTTCAGACAGCCGTAATCCAGATCTAGAACGCACAGGGGTGCTCCTGTCTGCAGAGGGAAGGTATACGGCTACACAGGCAGAGCAAGAATTCACAGAAGATGATGTTGCTGCTGGGCCACATCAAGGGAGTTCCACCAACAAGCAAGACTCTACCCACAGGTCTTCAGTGCTCCAGGTGGCAAGAGTAAGGCACAGCCTTGATGAGGAAAAGCTAGGGTTTAGGGTGGAAACCAAATAGCACCCATTAACATTTAGTCACAAGGTCATGTGAGCTGCTTACCTCTGACCATCTCTTTTCTCCTGGGAGCTAAACCTGTCATTATTCTTTTCCTGACCCCTCAGTTCACTATGTATTTGGTTTACACCAAATATTGTTTATTATTGCTATTTTGCACAGATATCCTTTTTCAAAAACAAAAAATGAGGGAGTAATAGCCTGCGTTTCACATGCTTCCTCTTTGAAATAGATTTTTTTTTAAATTTGTGAAACTATTTATTGTCATCTCTTATGTTTAATCACTTTTTTCCACCTCTCCATGAATAAAGTACTTAAGAATCTGAGCAAAATTATGTAGACCATCAAGTTGTAATTTCATCTAAACAGATTTTTATCACATAAACTACAATAGACCTATATCTATTCTTGTCCCTAATTTTCTACCTTGTATTATTCTGTAATTATTTATGTACTAGTCTGATCTGAATGTTGCTTCCAATTTTATGTTATAGTATCCTAACTTCCAATGTGATGGTATTGGGAGGCTGGGCCTTTGGAAGTTGATGAGGTCACAGGGGCAGCGTTCTCATGAATGGGATTCTTTATTTTTATAAAAGAGGCCCAAGAAAGTTGCTTTCCCTCTTTAACTATGTGAGGACACAGCAAGATGTTACCATCTGTGAACCAGGAAGCAGGGCGTCAACAGACAGTGAATCTGCCAGTGCCTTGAACTTAAGCTTCCCAGCCCCAGACTATGAAAAATAAACGTTTATTGTCTGTAAACTGCCCACATAATGGCATTTTGTTATAGCACCCTGAACAGACTAAGACACGCTCCTGTGTTACTACTCTTACAAAATGTACTTTTAAATAAACTGAGTTCTGATTTGGGCATATTTTACATTAAATTGCCTTTGGGATGTATCATATATTGATGGAAGCTGTAAGAGTGTATTTTATCTATTTTTTTGTGTCTGTACTTTTCTAAGTAGATTAGCTTTTATTTTAATCTGTTTCAATAAATGCTGAGCACAAACTACATACTAAGTAAAAAGAATACAAAGATAGCAAGACAGTTCTAATCCTAAACATCATAAAAGAGAGCTAGGTCAAGTTACATCTATTACAACATGCTACAGTAAGGATGGGACTAGCGATATGTACTATGCAGTATAGAGAAAGCGATGATTTTTTAAAAATTATTCTGTAAGGTAGGTAAGAAACAAGAAATTTCTACAAATGGAGCTGACTTTAAGCTTCATGAAAAATAAGGTAGATACTTCTGGTGCTCTTAATAGTAAAAAGTATGTGCACTAATTTAAAATTGTACATATTTTATATCACTCCCCTTTCCCTTTCTCCTTTCTGTTCTAATGATAAGCCCTCAATAGATTCTATTAACTCATAGAACTATCTCTCTTGTCTTAGTGGTTTTTACAGTGACATGTGATTTATGAAATTCATTCTTAAATCTCATATGTCATTTCAAAATATTGGGCGATTCTTGTGCCGGAGGCACAGTTTATAAGATAAGAGGAAGGGCTGTGGAATTGCACCACTTGGCCTTGAATCCTAGTAGTGCTACTCTCTAAAAATGTACTTTTGGGTACTTGATCTCAGTTTACGTCATTAAATGTGAACTCTTATTGTTACTATTGTTATGTCAATATTGCTATTGAGAGCATTTCATTAGAGGTGAATGAAATAGTATGTTTGTGTTTATAGCACTTTGACCTGTAAGTGGGAAGGAAAGAATATTTCCATCAGCCTCAGAAATGGGCAGTAATATACACCAAAGGCCACAAATCTATTTATAACTCTTGTTATTATTTTTGCCCAAAGGTTCTTCAAGTGTAAACCAATATTATTTGAAATGTTAACACAGATTGTTAATTCTCCATTACTTACCTTACAGTGTTCTTTTTCGACTATTATCTTGTTAAACTTCTTTGTCTTTTTTTCTGTTATGATTTCGTGTGTGACTATAAAGCAATTTTCTATCATGTATAATCTCTTCTGACTAAAGGAACACTTATCATAGCACCATTTTATATAAGGAATATAAATGGATGACTGATTCTGAGCCTGAATTCCATCAGTTCCCCGGGCTTTGGTCTTCCCCCGGGGCCGGGGGGGGCCCTGGGGACGGGGGGGTCTGGGGCCGGCGGGCCGGGGGGGGGTGTGGTGGGGGCGGTGGGGGGGTAGTAGTAGGGCTTGGGTAAGTTGGGGGGCCCTGGGATGGGGGAGGTTTGTTTTTGGGAGGGGGGGTGGGGGCCGGCCGCGAGGGGGTTTTTTTGGTTTTTTTTTTCGGGGGGGCGGAAGCAGACAAGAGAGAAGGAGTCGTCAAGTGAAAGGGGTTTCCCCTTATAAAACCACCAAATCCCGTGAGACTTATTCACTACCACGAGAAACGTATGGGGGAAGACGCCCTCATGATTCAGTTATCTCCCTCTGGTTCCCTCCCACAACATGAGGAAATTATGGGAGGTACAATTCAAGATGAGATTTGGGTGGGGACACAGACATGATAATGGATCAAGGGGGAGTAAGCTGAGATGATTGCCATGGATTCTAGCTTGGGACTCCAAGTCGATAGCTGTGTTAGGTGAGGTAAAGACCATAGGAGAGCTGGGGACAGCAAGGAGAGAAGAATGACTTTGATTTTATGTTGTGGTAGGCAAAATTATGACTCCCAAATCTGTCCACCCACTCCTCACTACAACTGTATGGGAACTATGGCGTTGATGGTAGACGTGGTGATAGTAGTGACAATGATAGTACACCAGCAATGAGAATTGCCATTTACTGAAATTCCTGATCCATTTTTTGTGTTAGGAGCTTTGCTAAGGGTTTTACATCCATTACCTAATTTCATACCAGCCTTTGAGGCATGTGGTCTATTTAGCATATTAAAAGAAAAACTTCAGACAAATCAGACTTAACAGAGTTTACTTGAGCAAAGAACGAATGGCAGTCCCTGGAACCAGGACCAGTCCAGTGAGAGTCCGGAACTGCCAAGTGGCTGGGTAACATTTACAGACCAAAAGGGAGGTGATGCTCAGAAAGGGGAAGGGAGGTACGGAAAATGCTGGATTCATTCCAGCATGGCGTTTGCCTTCTTTGAACAAGGTTTGAACAGTGTCTCATAGCGAAGGCACAGAAGCCAAGGTACTGTCAAAACTGACCTGTATTAAGTATCACTCTTGAGCCTATTATTAATTACGGCCTATGTTACATTCACTTTTGTTTTACAAGCATGATAATGAGCTATATTTTCATTTTGTTTTTAGTTTGTTTTTTGTTTCTCCATTTTTAATAAGAAAATATGCACAATTATGAAATATATCAAGATATGGTTTTAGATTTATAAGCAGGAGCCAGAGGTCATTTCTGTGGTACACTTTCACATAATATAGCATTGGGTGGAAGGAGGTAAGTGCCCAGGATGGTAGTGAAACTCCCTTAAAATTGATGAAGAGATACATTTTATTTTTTTAAAGCTTTAATTCAGAAGTTAAAGAAGTGGGAGGATTGCCATATGCATTATTGAATACCGTATGATATACTATAATAATTTAAAAGTTGGTTTTGCTTTATCCTAACATTTGACTCATCAAGACATTTGTAAATATCGATGTCTTTGATTAACTCTTGCTTGCATGAAGAAGAGTAAATTTCATTACAGCCAACCTGGATTTGTAAGAAACTCAAAAATTTAATGGTCCTTTGCATAAGATAATGTTTCAGAATTTTGGATTTATCACACAATGTGTCAAATTCTGATAGTTAATTTTTGGGATTGTCAATCATAAATCATTTTCAGACATTCAAATATAATTTTAATGTGTGAGATGTGTTTGCAACATCATTTTCTATAGAAACTTGCCAGTTTTATCTGAGGAAATACTGTTTGGAAGTTTGTATTATAGTTTTAAAATATAATTTAAGTCTCTGTTCATAAGGTTTTTAATGCGGCACAATTTTTCCATAAATGATCTAGGTTTCTGTAGACGCTGCCCATGGTTACAGTCCCCGGGCCATTGACATGAGCAACGTTACGCTCTCTAGAGACTTGCATGTAAGTACTGCTAACTTTGAAAACTTGTCTCCAAATTTAATTTTTAAGAAGCATAATGTAACACTTTCCTGCATATATTTCGCAGCATGGTTTATTTGACTGTGGTGGTCTTATAATGGATCCACAGAGTTTATAGATTATATACTCTAATTTTTTAGTACTATCAAAATTGATAGTTGGGCATGGTGGCGTGTGCCTGTAGCAGCTACTCGGGAGGCTGAGGCGGGAGAATCGCTTGGACCTGGGAGGTGGAGGTTGCAGTGAGCTGGGATTGCACCACGGCACTCCAGCCGGAGTGACAGAGTGAGACTCCGTCTCAAAAAAAAAAAAACCAGTCAAAACAAAAAAACCAAGTTGATACTACTTTTTCTAGGGTGGTACAGCCATGTAATAATATATTTTCCTTAGAGATAATAGCCATTTAAAAATCCCTATGTTAAATAGTTGTGTGTGAGAAGAGAGTAAATAGTTAATAATACTCTGTGCCAGGGCCACCTTCTTTTAATTTTTCCGGAGAAATTGATCACATTTGCTCACTTCATTCATAGTGTCATCTGTTCTTTTTTGTCACTAAGGAACCTACTTTGAAATACCAGATTTGAAAGTAAGGTGAAATTTATTGCCTTGAGACATAAAGTTAATAGTTCAATATGGTGTTCAAATAATATATTATCATTGTTGGTAACTATTGTTCCAAGAGAAATAAGGACATAAATATAAAGTGTACATATTGTTAAATTGTTTGGTTTGCCATTTGTTATTGCTTCTGTATGAATGCATTAAAATGACACAGTAAGCTTGAAAATCAAATGTAAAAACAATCTTAGAGGTAATCTTATCAAAATCCAAAAGGTCACAGAAAGATGAACTTGGCTAGTCTAAAATGTTTTCTTAATGCTTTGGAAATTAAAACAAGAACTTGTAAATAAAAATATTCTTTGCTGAAGTCCATAGCTATTTTGGATTCATTATTGAATTAATGTCTTCATTATGAATAACAACGACCAATCTCATCTGCTGTTTAGTTACTGTATAATATTGCAAATCCTTACAATTCTCTGGGATTCAGATTCTAAAGAAGAGAGTTTGATTATCTTTTAAATGTATCATAGCACTAATACTCTATGAGTTATTCCTTTAAGGCATATTTTGATGTTACATATTAGCATGGCTGGGCACGGTGGCTTACGCCTGTAATCTCAGCACTTTGGGAGGCTGAGGCGGGTGGATCACGAGGTCAGGAGTTGGAGACCAACCTGGCCAGGATGGTGAAACCCCGTCTCTACTAAAAATACAAAAAGTAGCCAGGCATGGTGGTGCATGCCTGTAATCCCAGCTACTCGGGAGGCTGAGGCAGGAGAATTGCTTGAACCCGGGAAGCAGAGGTTGTAGTGAGCTGAGATCACACTACTGCACTCTAGCCTGGGCAACAGAGCAAGACTCTGTCTCAAAAAAAAAAAAAAAGAAAGAAAGAAAGCAATTTGTCCTTTTTTACTTATTGAAGTAATAAATATTTTTGTTCATTTAAGGCTATGGCAGAAATGATGGCTGAAAATTACCATAATATATGGGCAAAGAAAAAGAAAATGGAGTTGGAGTCCAAAGGTAATATTTTCTAAAAACCTTTATTAAAAAATAATCAGAGATCAACTACATGAGTATATGGATGAAGTAGTCTTTTTAGCATAAAAGCTTATTATAACTTTTTAAAATTAGAATGGTTCAAATGTGCCTGTAACAGATTGAAGATGGAAATGCTGTAATTTCCTAGCTGCTAGTATATATTTTCTTGTGTGTCAGAATTTTGACGGCTGTCTTTACCCATTTGAGCTTAGAGATTTCAGTACATCTCATCCTGATATCTGAGTTGTTCTATGAATTACTTAGACTTCCCTCCCTGACTCTCTTCCCCAACTTACATATCTCCTATCTCATCCCTTTTTATTTGCTATCTCAGCCTCTTTCTTTTGTCTAGTCCAGTTATGTTACTGTCTCTTACATGCTTTTGCTTACACTTTTCCTGTTTTTTTTTTTAAATTCATAATGTTATCTTGGTTATTTCTCTCTCTCTCTCTCTCTCTTTTTTTTTTTTTTTGAGACGGAGTCTTGCCGTGTCGCCAGGCTGGAGTGCAGTGGCACAGTCTCAGCTCACTGCAACCTCTGCCTCCCGGGTTCAAGCGATTTTCTTGCCTCAGCCTCCCGAATAGCTGGAGCTACAAGCACGTGCCACCACGCCCAGCTAATTTTTGTATTTTTAGTAGAGATGGGGTTTCACCATGTTGGTCAGGCTGATCTGGAACTCCTGATCTCATGATCCATCTGCCTCTGCCTCCCAAAGTGCTGGGATAATAGGCGTGAGCCACTGTGTCCAGCCAGATTTTACATTTTTAAATTGCCTATTTCAAAATTCTGCTCAGGGATAATATGCCTGTATTTTAAAACCACCCAGTAAATGTTTGGTAAATGAATGGTCAATTCATTTTTTGGTTCGTGGATGCATAGATGAATGGATGGATGGCAGATGAGTCATGGAGTTTTGTTTTGTGAAATTCTTGACAGGGCATTGCCTGCGCAACTGGTAAACAGAATCACTGCTTATTACATGAGCAGATTACATGGAAAAAAAAAATCTTCCTTTTTTTTTCAACTATGTTCAGTCACTATGGTAGAGTTAAAATTAAAAATAATAAGCAGCTATCTTATTACAAGTTGACTCTCCCTTATCTAAAATATTTGGAAGCAAAACTGTTAGAAATTTTTCATTTTTTCAGATTTTTAAATATTTGCATATACTTCCTGGTTCAGTATCCCAGATCCGAAATCTGAACTTTTAAATGCTCCATTGAGCGTTTTCTTTGAGTATCATGTAGATACTCAAGAAGTTTGATTTTGAAACATTTGGATTTTGGATTTTTAGATTAGACATACTCAACTTATGTGGTTTTCTAAATAAGTATGATAGAAAACCATCATTACTTTAAATTTCTGAGCCAGGCCAATGTTTGTTTTATTTAAGCCATACCACTTGTAAATGGGACGACCATACTTCTGCATACAACTTGTATTGGCCCAAATGTATATTGTGTAGTCGGGAAACTAACCTAGCTGCCGCAGACTAAGTGGTGAGGTAGGGGAAATTTGTCCTTACAGTCTTTAATTCTCTTACTGCCCACATGGATCTCATTTTAAAAGAGGAAATTGTTTAGAACCAAAATGGCAGACCAGCAGGAAAGGTGTTGAAATATGCAGTCCTGGATCCTGGCTTTTAAGTTATTGAGATTAACAAACCAGAGAAATCAGTCTTGGAAATAAAAGTTAGGTTACAGACTGTGGACAGTTTCAGAAAAGAAACTGTATGTGTCTTTTTATTCAAAGTTGTTTTCTCAGTCAGGGACATTAATAGTGGGGGAGGAGCCTTGTAGCTAGCAGTTGTAGGCAGTGGGAGGAATCTGTCACCACCTAATATCCTGATCCTGGTGTGTGTGTGTGTGTGTGTGTGTGTGTGTGTGTGTGTGTGCGCACACGTGCGTGCATGCATGTGTGTGTGTGAGAGAGAAAGAAATAGAAATGAGAAGTCAGAAACAGTAAAAGAATCAGTCCCAAAGCTGCACAGTTTTGTTTTCACCATTCTGTTCTCTTTCAACATCCCTGCGTCTGTGCAGAGAAGATGAATCTGCTTTAGGAAATTTTTTTTTAAATGCCCCTTTGGCTTGCCTTAGTCATCTGATCTTCAGTGCTCTTTTGGAATCTACAAAAGTCTGAGGGGAAAATCAGATGCCATAAGGAGTTAATAGAAATAAAGGAGCTTGTTAAGTCCAAAAAGTGTGATCAGTGCTCCCAAATTAGTCAAAAGTGTTATTTCCCCCACTGCCGCTTCAAGTATTTTGAGCTATGGTCACCTGTTGTTAAGCCACAAACAGCTCACTGGTGTCAAGTGTTTTTTTACCCTTTAGTATGAATGGGTTCATGAGTACCATGCTAGCATGTTTGGTAATATCCTTGGAATTACTGCTCCTATATTTACCTCTCCAGGTAGCTAGTTTCCTTCAGCACAAGATGTCTACACCCATATCACAAATGGGAAAGATGAGGGTCGAAGAGCAAGGTAAATGTCCATGGTCACACTGCTCGTTAGAAGCACAGTAGGTTTCAGTCACCTGGCAGGCTTTAAAATACCTTCGCCATCTAGTTCAGTGGAGGTCTAATAGGGTGCGAAGAGTTACAGAGTTAATGAGTACTTTGTATTCTTAGGATTTTTAAATTATAGACCTCTTTCTGTGTCTCTCTCTTTCTCTCCGCACTTCCCCCGACCCCCAGTAACTTATTGGTCTGTGGCCCCCAAGTCGCTTATGACAAATTTAGTTGCCAAATTAGTAGCATTCTCTAGGACTAAATGCAGTTCTGGAGTTCAAACTAGGTGATGGTTGATTAAATTAGGGTGATTGAATTTGATGCCTGAGTTTAAAAATATTTTTGCTTTTGTATTTAACTGATACATAATTATCTATACTTATGAGTTACAGTGATATTTGCATACATGTATACAGTATGTAATGATCAAATCAGGGTAATCAGTGTATCTATTACCCCAAACATTTATCATTTCTTTGTGTTGGGAGCATTCAAAATCTGCTCTTGTAGCTATTTGAGAATTTATAATAAGTTGTTGTTAATTATAGTAGCCTAATAAAGTGTCCCGTTAAATGACATCTTTGATGAGGACAGAAGTCAAATTTGGTTCCTACTAAACTTAATAATATATTCTGTACCCTTTTGCTGTTCACAGTGTTTGTTATTATTGTCTTCTGACACCTGTATTATGCTTGATACTATTAAGAAACTGTGAAGTAACTGATTACTCCTTGCTGTGGCATTTGTTAGCTTGGTAGTTCTTGACCACCACCTTGCGTTTATGATAGCACAGTGTCACCTAATGGTATTAAATGAAGTTCAGCAGGTGACTGGATGTCTGTAGATGGCGCTGTCAGTCAAAGCCAGCAGAACATTTCCTACTTTGCTTGCTTATTTATTGTGTAGGGCAAATCCAACGTTTGTGATTGTTGCGGTAGCTCCTGACTAAACTGTATTGGAAACTGATTTAATAGGCTATATGTTGTTATAATTCAAACAAGATTTGTTCTCAATTATTCTTCCTGGAATTTCTCTTCCTTGAGATTCCCTTAGCAGTTGTATTTCAAGGTAGTTCAGCTTCCCACACAGTATATATTACCATACATGTTTTACAAGCGTTAAATGTGAGGTCTACCATGCTATTCAGTCTGCTGCTGCTTTACTAGCATTCTTTGTAGCAGATCTTTACATTTGAAATTAACAGAGCATGTTTAAATATTTTTATAATTTTTGCAAAATTTTAACCCAAATTTTTACAAAATTTACAGTTTTAGAAAGGTTTTCTTATTAGTTTTTTTAAATTTACATATTTCCTAGGAGTTTCAAATCCGATAGACTTCTTTTAGTAAGTGTTTCTTATCAAGATAATTATACTAGAGATCTCGACTCTTGCTAAAATTTACTTGCCCTAATTTTTTAAAGACAAGTATTAGGCAATTAAGAGTGATCCACTTTTAATTTAGCACATCCACCTACGGTTTTGTATATTTATAAATAATGTGACTACAAAGTACTCGCTGATCTGAGAGATATAATAAAAATTCCATATTTAAGACTTTTTCTCTTCTCTCTGTGGGGCAGAAACTGAAGCATATCCAGCTAAGTATGACTTAGCATTTATTTCCACTCTCCACATTCAGAATTCTTTTGAATAGAGAAGAGAACACAGCTGCCTCCCTCTCATTGACAAATGCACATATTATTGACACTCAGTATTACAAACGCATGCATGTTCATAGTTTGTTTTTTTCTTTGAGACTGAGTCTCACTCTGTCGCCCAAGCTGGAGTGTAGTGGCATGATCTCGGCTCACTGTAACCTCTGCCTCCCGGGTTCAAACGATTCTCCTACCTCATCCTCCCAAGTAGCTGAGACAACAGGTGCGTGCCACCATGCCCAGCTAAATTTTTTGTATTTTTAGTACAGAAGGTTTTCACTGTGTTAGCCAGGCTGGTCTTGAACTCCTGACTTCCTGATCCGCCTGCCTCAGCCTCCCATAGTGCTGGGATTACAGGCGTGAGCCACCATGACCGGCCGCATATTCATGTTTTACTTGCCTCTTAGAAGGCATATGCACAGTCTTTCTTTGAATAGTTTTCCTGAATTAATTGAAACATTAAAGGCAGACAGAAGAGTCTTATATCCTCTATGTATTATTAAAGAATATGAAAAGTTTTATAGTGTGGTCCAATTACGTATCTGTGTCTCATCTCAGATTATTTTCAAACTGCTATGCTGTGTTCTTGTCCTGGCATACTCTTAGGAGGAGGAAACCATCCCCTGCTGGTGCCCTATGATACATTAACAGCCAAAGAGAAAGCCAAGGATAGAGAAAAAGCACAGGACATCCTCAAGTTCTTGCAGATCAATGGATATGCTGTATCCAGGTAAAAGTACACATACCCTGATTGCACTCTTTTCGTTAAGAGTGCATATTTAAATATTGCCATCATATTTAAAGCTGCAAATGGATTCAATGATCCGTTTACATCTTAGAACTACTATTTAGTATGTTTAAAATAACACACATCAGGAACATTAACACCCCTAGCTGTGTGCCACATAACTGAGTTCCTTTTGCTACTTATATTAAATCACCCCATCATTTAGGCAAAATCCCTCAGCAAAAAATCAGACTCTGTTTTTGTAAATGCAACATTTGTCGCATAGTGAGAGAGTTATTCACTGAAACTTCATATCATATGCAAAATATTCTTTATATGTTAAGTCTTTTTTCCTTGAGCTACAAGAATATTAAACTTCAAAATTATATACATATAAACATATATATATATAAACATATATATGCGTGTATATATATATACACATTTATATATAAACATAATGTGTTATATATATAAACATATATATAATAACATATATATGTGTTATATATATAATGTGTGTTAATATGTATAAACGTGTGTATATATAAACATATATATATATACACACACATGTATGTGTGTCTGTATCTATCTATATAGATACAGACACACACACACACACAGAATTTTACCTTCTAAGAGACTTTGTACAAATTGTTTTCCATATTTCATTTTTGCTGTTCCAGAGGATTTAAGGACCTGGAACTGGACACACCTTCTATTGAGAAACGATTTGCCTATAGTTTCCTCCAACAACTCATTCGCTATGTGGATGAAGCCCATCAGTACATCCTTGAGTTTGGTAGGTACCGTAGTCCCATTGCTAATAGCCCAATTTTTGTTGTTTTTAATGTTTCCAACATCAGGATGTAAAACAACACAGACTACTGAGCTATGTGTGATGGTATAAACCCATCTCTTCATTGTACTACTAAGTAGAGTTCAACAGTCAATATACTGACAAGTTCTTGCGGAGTGAGTCAAGTTTGTGAACTTCTAAAAATCTAACATATAAAATGTTCTCTTTATAATGTTTATTGGCATTTATGTTTTTCATTTTGAATGATACATTGGAAGGACATCAACATTTTAAGGGAGAGTTAAATCTTGCCTATGAAATTAATTACTCATAAGAAAAACTTCCCAAACTATGGATTTTCAAAATTTCTAAACACTGTAGAGGCCTCGAATTTAGTCTTTGTAGGGAAATACGTTAATACTAGAGTATCTGCAGTGCAGAATACTTTATTATGCTCTTAGGGTACAACGCAAGACCTCTTCCCCATCTGGCCCAGTGCCATCTCAGAATTTTTAAAACCTTATTCTTCAAGTCTTAGATTCAGCACAGATGATCAAAGCAGCCTCTGGTCACTTCTGTTATTTTATGATCCTCCGCATTGTTGAATTAAAATTCAACTTGTTAATTGCTTACCTTAATGTCAGATCACCTTCCAGCCACTGCATGGTGATATGACGTAAGGAAGTCCAGTTTGTTCCCTTTTGAAAACAGTGTGCTCTTCTGGTGCTTATTCTTTTATTTTCATTTTTGTGCTCAAAGTTTTCTCTTTGTTTTTAACACTCACTCCTTTTGTCTTTCAACACCTTTCCTCTGGGCCTATTTATCTTGGATCCCTTAGCTTCAGTTTTTCTTAGAATGTAAATCTAGTTTCTGGCATAGCATCAGATTAAAGTTTGTAGAAATTAGAGCTCTGGCATTTTCTTATTTCTGGCTTCTTGTATCCTAAATGTGATTGAAGATTTTCCAGTTGAGCACTGTTCTCATAAACAGCTGACTTCTCTTTCAACCTGCCTTTACAGTTCAAATGCTATATTATTGCTCTCTTTCAAAGCCATCTATTTCATAAGAAGTTACATTACAAGCTAATTTATAATCTGTAATCTCTCTATGACTCATTAAACTAGCAATTTTAAAAAATATGATTCCTGACTCATCCTAATATGTAGCCAAATTGATCTGAATTAATGAAATTTAACCCAAGAACAAAAATGAGATGGGGTGAATTATTGAAGCTTTTACACACAAATCTAAATATTGCAATTTCTGATCCACATTTGAAAGGATCTGATATGGATAGCAACTGTAATATCCAGTCTTGTTTTTGGAGAAGCAAGGGACAGGAGAGAAAGAAAGAGTCATCATTTGGAGAAAGGAACAAGAAAAGTTTTTTGTTTTTTACCTTCACACTGGAGACAACACAAATTTGAAGGGAAGAAATGTATTAAGGTATTATTCACACTTTATTCAAATTTCTGAATAAACTCCCTAGTACAGTTTTCGTGTATGGGGGTGGTGAGAATCTCACTCCAGGGGACATTCACCCACTTGACACATTTCATTCTTTCCATAGGGTAGAGGGTCTTATAAACAAAACACTGGAGAGGAAGTAGGCTACAATGACAGAGCCCAACCAAATAACACTTTTCACAGTTTCTGGTGTTATTCGTACTGTTTTCAGATGGCTTTGCTAGGGCAAATTAGGTAGAGAACGCTGTTAGAGGAGCAGATAGAGCTGTGATTGTCAATATCATGTTTATTTGAATTTCACTGTTTCATTGTTCTCGCCTGTGAAACTGCTATATTGCCTTCTCCCTTTATTCTTTAGTGACTTTGCAGCACATCTCTAATGTGGTCATTCCTAGACCTGAGTTAATTGTGGTAGTAAAAATATGCATATGCCTTTTTCTAATTTTTGTATTATACCATAGATAGTGTTCCCTCCAAATCTTTTTCACATTTTGCATATAAGCATTTTTTAAAGGATGTAGTAAAAGACGTTTCCTACTCATTGAAATATTAGCAGATTTGGCTGTGTACAAAATTTTGTCTTGACATAACATTATATGAGAAAGTCTCTTATATGAATCCAGCCATTTTGCATAATGTGCTTAAAAGAGATTCAGATGCCATTACTGAATGCAAGTGTTTAAAAATTACTTTTGCAAGTGTTTAAAAAACCACAATTTTCAGCTGGGCTCAGTGGCTCATGCCCATAATCCCAGCACTCAGGGAGTCTAAGGCAGGTGGATCATCTGCGATCGAGAGTTTGAGACCAGCCTGACCAACATGGAGAAACCCTGTCTCTACTAAAAATACAAAATTAGCCAGGCATGTTGGTGCATGCCTGTAATCCCAGCTACTGGGGAGACTGAGGAAGGAGAATCACTTGAACCCAGGAGGTGGAGGTTGTGGTGAGCCAAGATCGCACTATTGCACTCCAGCCTGGGCAACAAGAGCAAAACTCTGTCTTAAAAAAAAAAAAACAAAACCATAATTTCCTTTTACTTGTTCATGGGGAGAGCATTCTGAAATTACAAAATAATTGCCTAAATTCTCTAAAAATTATCTTGTATTTTTGTCTAAAATTTGATAAAGTATTATCTCAAGTTATTTTTTTTTATTTGTGCAAAGTAACTTTTTCAAGGAAAAGTCAGCTTGGCTTTTAAATATCTGAAAGCTCTGCTTACAAATTTTACTAAAACCTGATATCCAGTTCTGAATTTTTTAGCTCTCCAATATGTTTTGCATGCCATCGTGGTTATTATAGTGTATTATTACCTCATCTATTAACATATGCATGAACCTTTCCATATGCATGAAGGAGGTAAGAAAGGCCACCTTGTACGCTAAATGTATTAGGTTAATCAATTCTTGACCTTGGATCATTTTCTAAACCGTGGAGAAAACTTGGGAGTTTTTGCTTCGCTTATGGAAATTACCTTTTGACACAGGTCAAAATTTCTTTATTCTTCAGCGGAATAATAATTTGCCAACCTAATATTAAAAAATTGCTATCCTCCTCCTCATCGCGGATCCTGACAGCCTGCAGTTTGTTTAGTTTGTATATTAAAATGAGAAGCTTTAACTTTCAGTCACACCCAGAGGTTATCTTTATTATCAGAGGCCAGGGTTAATATCTAACTAATTATGTTTATTCAATTTACACTCACTTTCCTCTCCCCCAGTGAGCTTCTTTTCTTAAAGGGTACTGAAGATGAGGGTTTTTTACTTTATTCTATTCCATTTTCTCCTCTCCGTGTCAATAAGATCTCAAGGCTACACAAATGTGTTTGTGTTTCTAACCACAACTATGGTTTGTCCTCAGTAGCTTTTGAAATTTAGATTTGGGTATTTAAAAATCCTTGTATTGTTGATGACACTATTTGCCTTTATAGTTTTGGTTGACTTTTTACATTCAGTTTAGTGGGATAATACATTTAGCAGTGTTTTCTAACCTTTGTGTTATGGATGAATATCTTGCAATGTTTCAAGTGCAGCATTTACCTAAAAACTCTTCACATCTACAGATGGTGGCAGCAGAGGCAAAGGAGAACATTTCCCTTATGAACAAGAAATCAAGTTCTTTGCAAAAGTACAGTATACAGTCTATCTTGTTTTTGCTTCAATATGTTTGTTTCCATACTATACTCATTAGCTCATTGCCCTTTTCAGAACATACATGTCTACAAATGTGTATTTTACTGCTCGTAAATATTCTGTGGCATGAAAAGCATGAATCATCTTCCCAGCATACTTGGTCAGACTTTAACTCTGCCTTCCCTACCATATTCCTTCTTCAAATGACTTCATTCTATCTGAGGTTTAATTTGGTTTGCATTTTTTTGGTTTCATCCTATGATATAGAATAAAAATATCTGTTTTTTAGGTATTTGGGTCTTAGATATTTGGATATTTTCTATTTGGATAGTGTAATGATTTAAAATTTCTAGTTAGGAATTTCTTTTATAAATAGAAAAAGTATTAGGTAATTCATAACTGTGTACATTATCAGAACATTTAGTATAGAATCCTTATTATGGGACCTTAGTCCTACTCATTTTATAGATGATCAGAGAGGATAAATTGTTTATATACCGAGTATATCTCGTTGCTATTATTTATTTCATTTTATAAGGATTTATCAGGAATTTGCTATATTACTGGAAAATTCATCACTTTTTTCAGCCAAAAAGGGATGGATATGAAGAGTTAAAAAGTCTCCCAATGATTTAATTCATTTACTCAGTATTTACTGTGTGTCTGGTCTGGGTCAGGCATTAGGCTATGCCCAGGGACGGTCATGAATGTACAGTGCCCGTGGGTAAGCTTTCCTGTTTAGGATAACTTGCAATGAAACTAAGGCCTAATTATTATTGTCTATACTTGCATTTAAAGTACTTGCATTTAGTAATTATTACAGATAATTTTGCTATCAATACAACTTTTGTGGACTTTAAAATAGCATGCTTTTTGATTGATGGACATTTGGCTTAGTATGTTTTCAAAATTGTGTTATTTACTGTAAAACAGATTCTGTTGTCTTTTCTTCCCATTCAATGTAGCACTCAGAGTCTGTTCTGATCATTTGAAGATCCAAAGTTTGTCCTGGGGTGCACATAGTTAGCAATTGTTTAATTGATAGATTCATATATATACATATATCTTCAGTCTCTGTGAGGTTGTAATCTTTCTTGATAGCCAGTTGTCAGACTGCTGTATTCATGGCCTCTAATTATCCCTTTAAAACGTATTCTTGTGTTGCCCATACTCAGCACCCCTTAGTTATTCTGTTTACAGATGCTTACAGTGGCTTAATTTCTACTAAGTCTATAATTCATTCATTTACCATATTGAGTACCTACTATGTGCCAGTCACCAAATTCAGGCAATGTCCCAACTGTCTAGGAAGAGCAATAAAAACTGGTGTAGTCCCCATTATATACAACTGTGCTATGCCACATGGTAGCAAAAAGAAGTGTATTCAGATAGACTCGAGTTTGAATACTGGTAGTGCCCATCTTGTTCTCACTATGGACCCTTCGCAGTCCTTAGCACTAGGGATTCAGTGGTAAAGAAAAGAGACCAGTTAATAGTTCTGGAGGCCAGGAAAGGGCTATAATGGGAAACAAGCCCAGAAATATTTCTCGTTTCTGTGTAACTCATAGGATCCTGGAAAGAGAGACTTTAATCCAAAGTCACACATATACAATATAAAATTGCAAATGATGTTATCAGAGCATAGAATGTGGGACTTTATCTACTTGAGATCAGCAAAGACTTACGTGGCAAAGTGCCACTGAGTGGAGATCTACAGAAGGACCAGAGTGTCTCTGGGAAGAGCATTGCCAGACAGAGGGAATGGTGTGTGCAAGGCCAGGTGATGTGAGTGGACAGAGTGAGGAGGAGGAATTGGCCCAAGGCCAGCAGGATGAGACGTGCATAGAAATGGAAAGCGCGCTTTGAGGAAGGCCAGGTTAAAAGAACATTGGGTAGGCAAGTAGGTAGCAATGTGACTTTCAGTTAAGTCACACATTTCTGTGTCTTTAATATCTATAATGCAGGGATGATGGATCTACCTACAGAGCAGTTGCTATTATCAGTTGCAATTCTCACATGTAGTAGAGACTCAACATATGGTAGTTATGGATTATTTGGGGACCTGTTGGGCACTGAACTGTATTATATGAAAATATTGAGAATATTTCCAAACTCTTGCAAGTTTGCTCTGTTCTCCATAATCACATCCTGCCTTACTGTACTGTCCCTGCTCTGGACTAGAGGCGGTAGAGTGAGATTTAAGAGAGGCACACCTGTTGCATGTGAACAGAACTCTGACTGCTCCAAAGTCTTGGCTCTCATTCATCCCCTGAAAGAGTCCACTACGTAGATCTGTCTTCTTTTCCTTTCTTTCAGGTCGTTCTTCCTTTAATTGATCAGTATTTCAAAAACCATCGTTTATACTTCTTATCTGCAGCAAGCAGACCTCTCTGCTCTGGAGGACATGCTTCCAACAAAGAGAAAGAAATGGTGACTAGGTAAAGAGCTATAAAAATAAACACTGTTGTATGACTTAAGTGTATATGCATTGCAGAGAACCTGCGGACCTCGAGGTGGGACCATACAGAGAGTATCCTCCCACTTTCCTGGTCCGTGTTTTCATGGAAACAAACACTAGATGAAGACAGTTTCTACAAGTTAAGATATGTGTTCTAGATGTCGAGTGTCTTTATCTTTTGCTGCTAAATCTAATGCTGGATAGAAGGATGAAATATCACTCATTTCAGAATCTACACATAGAGGCTGGACGTGCATCACCGTATTAGTATGTGTGATAAATGGTACTTTTGACATTTGTTTCTTTAACATTTCCACAGATCTGATATTCTTGCCAGCCTTTATTGTTCAGGACAAAATACCACATATACAAATTTTGTTAAAAAATAATGATTGGCTGGGCGCGGTGGCTCATGCCTGTAATCTCAGCACTTTGAGAGGCCAAGGTGGGTGGATCATGAGGTCAGGAGTTCGAGACCAGCCTGACTAACATGGTGAAACCCCGTCTCTACTAAAAATAGAAAAATTAGCCAGGTGTGGTGACGGGTACCTGTAATCCCAGCTACTCGGGAGGCAGAGGCAGGAGAATCGCTTGAACCCAGGAGGCGGAGGTTGCAGTGAGCAGAGACCGTGCCTTTGCACTCCAGCCTGGGCAGCAGAGTGAGATTCTGCCAAAAAAAAAATGACCAGTGCTGGAAGAAAATGAAGTAAAGATACATACATAATTTCTAAAGGTTTCCCCTCTTAGCATTGCTTTCTCATTTCTGTTTAAAATGTTTATGGACTTAGTTGTGATTCTGTTGGGGATATCAGGTCCTTTTGCTCCAAGTTCTGCTACAATGTAATATACACGAGAATCAATTATGGAACAGGTTTACTTCTCTATTATTATATTGCCCAAAAGTCCATACCAAGTTTTTAGATTGTATTGGAACAAAATTTCTTTAAAAGTGAATAAATGGTATAAAGCAGAACACTGGAGAAAATACAGGCTTTCCTTGGACTTGACATTAACGCTATGCTGAATAGCAGTACGGTCTCCACCTGTTAGACAGAGTGAGATGAGAATGCATACAGCCTCCATGGGAGGGTGGAGAAGTGGTAAGATTGCTGCACTGCGTAACATTGGGGAATGCAACTGGAATGGAATTTTCAGTTCATCTCTTATTGCCTATTTTACCAAATAGTAAGTGGCCAGTCATGTGATATGGAATTGCAACAGTATAAAACAAGTCCTCAAACTTCTTTAAATGATCATTTTCCTATGAAGTTGATAAAATTGATTATAGTTAAAATAGCAACAGGAATCCATCCCAGTGGCATACTTTGTTTCCACGAACTGCCACCACAGGGAGAGAGGCAAGGTAGTTACTTTCCAAGATGCGAATTTCCACCCCTTCCCACTTGGACATGGCCTCCTTCCCACCTTCACTGGGAGGGAGAGCAGCTCCTCCCTCATAATTTCCTAAGCCCACACACCTATTACTCTTAGCCAGTATCCCCCCTGTGGATTAAGAGTGCACTCAAGTAGCTAGAATATCCCAAGGCACCAAGTTACCCTTAAACATCATGAAATTGAGGACACGTTGAAGTCTCCTTCTCTTCTCTGAATCTGTTAGCCTTTTTTCTTAAACAGAGTCTTTCTCTGTTGCGCAGGCTGGAGTGCAATGGTGCAGTCTCCACTCACTGCACCCTCCGCCTCCCGGGTTCAAGCGATTCTCCTGCCTCAGACTCCCAAGTAGCTGGGATTACAGGTGCGCACGACCATGCCCGGCTAATTTTTTTGTATTTTTAGTAGAGGTGGGGTTTTACCATGTTGGCCAGGCTGGTCTTGAACTCCTGACCTTATGATCCTCCCACCTCAGCCTCCCAAAGTGCTGGGATTATAGGTGTGAGCCGTCTCGCCCGGCCTGTTAGACTTTTTTAATAGGAACTTTGCTCTCAGGGGATGTTTTTAGTCTAGATATCACTCAGTTACATAAAGATAAAATAAAATCAGAGAAAATAGAGAAAAACTCCAATAAATTGATGCAAATTCTGCTATTTTCTTCCTCTCCTGTCTGTGTTTTATTATCTCCATTCAATTTCAGCCTTACCCTTAGAACTATTCACTGAGCACAAGCTATGCGTATATCAAAACATCCAATTGTGAGCTGAATATATATGATTTTTATTTGTTAATTATACCTCTATAAAGCTGGAAAAGTTTCATGGAATTATACACCAAAAAAAGAAAATTGGCCCGTTTTCCTTGACCAATTCTGTATCCCTCATAGAACAAATCAGACGTACATCGCTGTTTTGTACTAGCCTCAGCTGATGTCCCTTTGGGCTGTAGACTGCCTCTAGCCTACCCTCTCTCTAATGACACTGCACCAGAATGTTTTTAATTACAATCATGCACTACATAACAACATTTCAGTTAACTTTGGATGGCATATATGACAGTGGCCCCATAAGATTATAACACTATATTTTTACTATTTTTAAAGATATGTTTAGATACACAAATGCCATTTTGTTACAGTTGCCTACAGTATTCAGTACAGTAACATGCTGCACAGGTTTGTAGCCTCGGAGCAATAGGCTATGCCATTTAGGTGTGTGTAAGTACATTCTATCATGTATCTATATCATGTTCTTATGTGAATAACAATGAAATTGCCTAATGATGCATTTCTCAGCCTGATCCCCGTCATGAAGTGATGCATGACTGTATTTCATCTTCAGTTTTTCTTCTACCAATAGAAAAAGGGTTGGTAAATTTTACTTCTCCCATTAGTATTTAAAATAAGGAGCATATGCCATTTAAAATTCCAAGGCATAGAAAATCAGGTGCGCAATAAAAGTAACTTATGTTATTACAGTACTTTAGTGCCAAACATAAGTAGAATTTAACCTCAAAGAGAAAAACAATCACAGATGAAAAAATGAATAAGGAAACAAAAAATTATGGCACATGTCTGGACAGAATGGTGTGCAGTCATTAACATTAGGATGGATATGAGTAACACTTTAGGAAAATGATCATGATAAAATATAAAATATATGTTCAAATAGTATTAACCCAATTTTTAAAGACAACTTAATTTGTATGTATAGAAAAATATTGGTAGGGTATAAAGTTAATAGGTAGAAAACTGGCCCTGCCACTATGAATAAGCATATCTTCATTCACATGATAAACACGATAATGATTTTAAGTGTTTAACAGATGTGAGTAGCAGCAGTTGTGTGGGTTGAAGTTAACTTTTCCACAATTAAAAACTGATGTTTTCATGAGATGCTTAGATACTGCCTGGCACAAGAAATTATTATATATTGAGCATTTGCTGTATCTAAGGTCAGTACTATCATGTCTGGAGTATACTTTGCAATAGCTAAATACATGAACGTGAGTATAGCCCTAATAAGAGAAAGCCAGGCAATGCAAGGGGTTCAAAGTAAAGGAAGACCAGCTTGGAGGGATATAGAAGGGCTAGAGTTTCACGGAAATCAAGCCAGTCAAAGTTGATCTTGAACAATTTGTAGGTCAGAGATTAAGGAAGGAAAATATTTCCTAAATGTAGATAACTACATAAATAAAATGTAGAAGCTGGTAATTTAAGAGGAAGGTAGGTTATATAGATGGTAATGGATATTAACTGTCAGAATTAGGAGTTTCCTTTTTAAAATTATATCACAATTTTTTTAACCTAATTCATTAACACTAAGAAGCCATTGAAGCTTTTTGAGTGAAAGAATGATCACAGCTTCCCTCTGGGAAATACAGTCTGGCAGTAAAAGTATGATTGATGAGAGCAGGAGAGCTGGGAGGCCATGGCAGGTATGCGGAGGTCTAGATGGCAACCCAGGCTTTAGCACTGGAAGTGCTGCCCACTGATCCATTTAGCAGATGTGTCTTTTCTTTTCTTCTTTTTTTTTTTTTTTTTTTTGGAGATAGAATCTTGCCCTGTCACCCAGATTCAAGTGCAGTAGCACGATCTCAACTCACTGCAACCTCCGCCTCCCAGCTTCAAGCGATTCTCCTGCCTCAGCCTCCTGAGTAGCTGGGATTATAGGCACCCACCACCATGCCTACCTAATTTTTTTTTTTTTGTATTTTTAGTAGAGACGATATTTCACCATGTTGGCCAGGCTCTCTTGAACTCCTGACCTCAGGTGATCCACCCACCTTGGCCTCCCAAAGTGCTGGGATTATAAGCATGAGCCACCGCCTGGCCTCATTTCTGAATGCCAGCTATGTTCGGCATGCTGCCTGAGACCTGAAGATAAACACACACACACAATAACAGAATTCCTAACTTTAAGAAATTTAGAAGTACAGCTAAGTAGACACATACATATAGAGCTACCTCTACAAGCAGCTGTGATGAGTGTCAGTGGAGATATCTGCAAGGTGCTGGGAATATAGAAGAGATGTAAACAGGAGCTGGGTGTGGGAAACAGGGGAAGAGAGAAAGTCAGCATGACTTGGTGATGAGTAATATGGCAAGTAGAAAGGAGTTCACTTAGGGCTGAAATTTCAACTCTGGATAGTTGGAATGTTGTTGGTATCGTTAACAGAAACAACATATTTCAGAAAAAGAATTGTTTCTAAGAAGAGGTTAAATTTGGTCGAATATTTGTCGGAGTATAAGGTACCCCGCAGGTCATTCAGCTGAAGAAATCTAGCATATTGGAAATATTAGCATGTGGGATTAATAGATTAGAGCAAGAGATGACATATTGGAGGATTATCTGAACATATCTATAAAATGCCTGACGCTCTGAAAGTAGATAAAACTGAAGGAGAATGGAGAAAGAGGCAAAAGTTTGTGAATACCGATGTTTGAAGAATTATTACATTTACAGGGTTTTCAGAAATAGGTCTTTGAAGAACATGAGGAATGATTAATTAGAAAGAAAGCAAAAATTTTTTAAATTACTAGAAAACAAAATCCAAGGAGGGCAGGAGTTTCAAGATTTAAGTAATAATGCCAAACACTGTTGAGAGCTCTCCAAAAAAGAAAAGGTTGTAACGTTTGCTGATTAGGGGCATTGGTGAACTTCAAATGAGTGTTTCAGTACAAGGCAGTGAATAAATGCTGAAGACGTTGATGCCTTATAAATTCTGGAGAATATTGGTAATAACGGGACAGCATTCTCTGAGAAAGGGGACAACAGTATGATCGAAAATATTTTTTAGAGAAAGTATAGGCCAAAGCTTATAATAATTAGTCCTTATAGTTTGTATGATACATGCCTTAAGAGTATATTGCATAGCAGAGGAAAAAGATATGATTTTCCTTCTTTGAGGACCTTGCCTTCTATATCTGTATTTCTCTCTGGTGGCAAGGAGTCAGCAGAGATTGTCAAGTCATTTTTCTCTGGCAGATTTTCAGGCATTACCTGTAAGGTGTCAAATGGGATATAGAGCAGTCTGCTATTATAGCAAAGCATCCTAGGTTTGGATTAATTGGGCAAACCTAAACCTAGCATTATAAATTCTGGATCATCAAGAGTATCTCAGAATGTTTCAGTCTGGATACCAGAGAGCAATAGGTAAAATGCATGACTTAAAATAGATTGGAGTATGGGGATCTAAAGTGTGTCCAATTCTAAGCTAAATTATTCTCTTCAGACAAAGGCAGACCCTTGCTGAGTTAGCATGCACAGCCGTCAGCCATAAGCTCAATAGATAAGGGCATCTGGACAAAGTTTCTCCTGTTTTATTGTCTTAAAATTATAGCACAAAGATAAATAATGCAGGTCAAGGGCCTCATGTGTAATCTTATGTCTAGTAGCCACTTGAATAGATTATTGTTTTAAAAACATTTTGTTCTGATAAGAAATTCCCCCAAAGCCTCATATTCACTCAGACATTTATAGATGAACATTTTCTTGGAAAAGCTACAAAATACCCTACATAATTTTCATCAAATACCTGAATCCACACTGTTACGGAAGTGAGGGATGATGGCTAAAACGTAGTGTAAAAGAGGTCAGCCTCACAAATGTCACCTTTTCTGCCCTGTCTTTTCCCATCCTGCCATGGGTCAGCCACTTTCATGTTATTCCATGGCTCATCTGTATCCCTAGTCCTGGGGAGCTCTACATTTGAGCTCAGCGGATAATACAGAGCTTTGCAAGAGAACATAGTCAGTGAGGACTTAGCTGTTCTCATTATTGGGAAAAATCAAGCTGAGTGTGGGCGGTACTGTACAAAGGGATCTTCAAGGTTAGAATGTTTTTGGTAAGTGCTGGCTGGGTAGAGCCTGTGCTCTCTGAGAACTGAGAAGAGTGTGGGTAGATGTGAAAATAATGTCACATGCATTGGTAGAGATTTGCCAAATGGCCCCTGGGAGCAGCTGGACAGCAACCTCTTGCAGCCTGGGTTGGGAGCTGTAAAGGGGTACTGGATGTCAGAACGCTGGTTTCCTAAACTAAACTCATTCTGAGCTGAGTTTTGAGGGATGGGTAGACAGGAGTATAGCGTGGAAGTGAGTGAAGGGTATTTCTCAAAATAGGAACCTGCGAGGATCCTACCCAACTGAGCCTTGGCGAAAGAAAGGACAAATAGCAGGGATCTCCCAGGTTCAAGGGTCTGATCTGAGAGTTAGTGGATACCAGCGTTGTCAGGCTGAATGTGGGCAGCCATTATTTGGAATGACCCTTTGCTAATTGCCATGAAGGACACAAAGACACAGGAACCTGCTCTGGAGCAGATAAGAAATATACTTAACTTATCATTGACATTCAGAGTCTTTAAGTTATCACGTCTGTAATGCTTTCCTCTGAGCGATTATCGAGTTGCTCAAATTCTGTTCCTACTTTACTGTATGCAAATTCACTGGATGCTTACGTTCTGTAAGGAGTGTGATCAAGGTTGGGGGAAGAAGGAGATTTCAAATAATAAAACATATTAAAACTTAAAGTAACATTGTATGTCCAAAGCACCACACTTTGGTTGTAAAATAATGTCCATATATATATATATATATATATTTAAATCTAGAGTTTCAGTGGTACATTTGGGGAGGTTAAACCAAATTTTTTCCTTGCGGTTTTTCAGTAGTTATATTTTTGTGGGGTTCATATAGGTTGCTTTTATATTAATTAGCTTTGCTTTCAATTTTTTTTTTTTTGGTTTCTTATACTATGTGCTTTTTTTAACCATGTTTGTTAAAGATATGCACTCAAAGACTCTTTCTTTAATACCTTTACTCCACATTCTGCTCAGAGAATTGATTCTTTCTGCGTGACATCATGTTGCTTTTTCCGGCTCATATATCAGCTGTTTTTTTTTCTTTTTTCTTCTTCTTTTATTTTATTTTTTTAAATTTTCCCCTGTCTTTTCTACCTTCCCTTCCCCCTTCCCTTTTCTCTTTTGTTTTTCTTTTGTCTTCAGCCTATTCTGCAAACTTGGAGTTCTTGTCAGGCATAGGATTTCACTATTTGGTAAGGAGACCCTTGAAAAAATACAAGCATGGCCATCACTTGGTTTTCTTTGCCATTTTTGCACTGTGTTGTGTGCTGCTATGTTGCATGGATGCATGTTTGCATGGCTGCATGCATGGTTGTTGCAGGCCAAGATAAGGTCCTCCAGGTTGTTCATAAACAGCATCATGTATGGTGAAATTGAGGACTCTATCTTTTTTACACTAGTCCAAAGCATATCTGAAAATAAAAAAGACCATTATTATTAAAGAACAAATGAATGAAAATGGCAGGCTGTGCCATATTTTATCTCAGGGGTAAAAACAAAACAAAACCAGGTCCCTGGGTTTGTGTTTGGTTACCTCTGATAGATTAAATAATGAGCTGTTATAAATCAAAATTTTAAACTGCACTTATTTTTTTTAATGCTCTTGACTACAGATTTGCATGTCTACTGCATTCCAAACACTGGAACGTCATAGTCAAGACACTGACGCCAAGGAGCTTCGAAGCTTCACTTGGCAAGAGTGGCTTTTCTAGCACCACTCACTCCAGAGTCAGTTTCTGTTTGTTTCTGAGAATTCACCTAGCTGAAGTCCATGTTCCAGAGCACCTG
The DNA here is from genome assembly GCA_036589455.1 of Ateles fusciceps. Lineage (NCBI taxonomy): Eukaryota > Metazoa > Chordata > Mammalia > Primates > Atelidae > Ateles > Ateles fusciceps. The sequence continues at coordinate 7,927,379 of JAZHEH010002229.1, forward strand.
CTTCCCGGACAGCCATGCAGGGTGGGCACTCACTTTCCGCAGACTTTCCCTGCCATGGGGCTTTAGAATCTGTAGTGGCTGGTGGAATTTGTGTTTCACACTTCCCTGCATCTGATTTTACAAACTGCCAAAGAAACTGTGAGCCCTTTGCTCTCTAGGTTTTGAGACAGTGTTGGGGGTAATTTTAGTAATAAAACATTTAATGTATTGGTAGAGATATTATAAGTTCAATTCGGTTTACAGGAAAAGCTGAGGATTAAAAAAATTAAGCCGTTTCTACAAAGTCACAGTTAAACTGAGGAATGGGCATATGTATGTACACATATGCACAAATAAGCTCTTCACATTATGTTTTCTGAGAAATAATAGTTTCTGGATATAGTAGGTTATTGCTATATTTGGTTTCTAGAATTATATCTAATATAAGCTGGAAACCATCATTCTCAGCAAGCCGACACAAGAACAGAAAACCAAACACCGCATGTTCTCACCCATAGGTGGGAGTGGAACAATGAGAACACATGGACACAAGGAGGGGGTGCATTACATACCAGGTCCTGTTGGGAGGTCGGGGGCAGGGGGAGGGATAGCATAGGAGAAATACCTAATGTAGATGATGGATTGATGGGTGCAGCAAACCACCATGGCACATGTATACCTGTGTAACAAACCTGCACCTTCTGCACATATGCCCCAGAACTTAAAATATATATTTAAAAAGATGCTCTTAAATTTGGTAATGAAAATTTATATTTCATAAAAATTACCCGAGTTTTTACATTAATATTTCAGTTATTTAAAATCAATGGGGCAGTTATCTTTAGAATAATTTCTAGTTCACTGACTTTTGTTTAACTTCTCTTCAACAGAGAAAAATTTTCATGAGCTTGTTCAGGCAGGATTTTAACCGTGGATTCAAATATTCTCCATTTGTCTTCAGTAGTACTATCTAATTATACATATCTTTGATGAAGGGCCTGTTTCTCAGCTGCTGTTTTGCAGTCTTATAAATGAGCATAATAATACTTTCTATGGTGCTATTTCTAACTTCCTGCTTATTGTATATTCTTGTTTTCCTGTTATACCTCACTATAATAGCCTTAAAAAAATTTTTTTTTTGAGGTATTCCATACATGAAGCACACAAATCTTAAGACCATCTTGGCTAGGTGTGATGGCTCATGCCTGTATCCCAGCACTTTGGGACGTCATGGTGAGAGAATCACTTGAGATTAGGAGTTCAAGACCAGCCAGGGCAACACAGGAAGACCTTGTCTCTTTAAAAATAATAATAATTAATTAGCCAGGTGCAGTAGCACACACCTGTAGTCTTAGCTACACAGGAGGCTGAGATGGAAGGATCACTTGGGCCCAGGAATTTGAGGCAGTCGTGAGCTATGATCACACCACTGTACTCTAACCTAGGAAACAGAGCAAAACCCTGTCTCTAATACAAGCAAATAAAAGGAACAACTTGATGAAAATTTATATACATATACAACTATTTAATCATTGCTCAGGCCAAGGCATAGAACATTTCCAGTATGCCAGAGAATCCCTTGTGCGATTTTTCAAATTATACCCATCTCCAAAGGAACTACATGTAGACTTCCATTCTGTGGATTCATTTTGGTGCTTCTTGGTATTCCATTTTTCCTTTTGAATATATCATTTAAGTTTAGTCGTGGAAGATAAATGTGTAATACAGTTTGTCACACTTGTTAGGGGAGAAAAACAATACCTTAGCATTAATTCCTTCCCTGTGTGATCCTAGGATTTCAATTACACATTGTGGTTTCATGCCTTAGCCTTCTAATACTATTATGTTTATTTTTAAGGGGAATGTATTGGAGACTTGATATGTGTTTTGTTACATCTCAAAGTGTATTTTTGCACATTTTTGTATTAAAGTATATGTTATTGTTTCAAATTTGTTTTGATATTTGCCTATAAAACTATAAACTTCAAGAAGCCTTTATTAATCAAACATATTCTAGTACAGACTTACCACATTATTAGAATCTTTAAGTCTTTGTTTGTTTGTGTGATTTTGAGATGGAGTTTCTCTCTTGTTGCCCACCAAGCCGGAGTGCAGTGGCACAATCTTACTGCAGACTCCACCCCCTGGGTTCAAGTGATTCTCTTGCCTCAGCTTCCCAAGTAACTGGGATTACAGGGGCACACCACCACGCACGGCTAATTTTTTGTATTTTTAGTAGAAATAGGGTTTCACCAGTTTAGCCAGGCTGGTTTCCAACTCCTGACCTCAGGTGATCCACCCCCCCTCAGCCTCCCAAAGTGCTGTGATTACAGGCGTGAGCCACTGCACCCAGCTGAATCTTTAAGTCTTAAGCATTTAAGCCTCATATGTTATGGGTATGGGGATAGCATTTAAACTTCACATATTGTGGGCTTTAGATGCTAATATGACATCCCAGAGTGAATAGCCGGTTTGAAATCAGAAAACCTAGCTGTAAGTCCTGTTTTTCTGACTCAACCAGCTGAATTATTTGGACAAGGGACTTAAATTCTCTGAACCTGCATTTTTTCATTGTTAAAGTGGGCTAAAACACCTAATAAACCTAGAGATCTATTTTGTGTGAAATAATTTATGTGAAAGTGCTATGTAAAGTGTAACCTTATAGGTTTCACATATGTTTCTAGTCTTATTAGAATTATTAGATTTTATTAATTTATCTGAAGCTTATTATATTTTATTTACATAAATTACATATAAACTAAACCAGGAGACTTGGCCATTTAAAATACACACACAGGGCCAGGCACAGTGGCTCACACCTGGAATCCCAGCACTTTGGGAGGCCAAGGTGGGCAGATCGCTTGAGGTCAGGAGTTCAAGACCAGCCTGGGCAACATGGCAAGACCCCATCTCAAATAAGAATATAAAAAATTAGCCAAGTGTGATGGTACACACCTGTGGTCCCAGCTACTCAGGAGTCTGGGTGGGAGGATTGCTTGAGCCTGGGGGGCAGAAGTTGCAGTGAGCCAACATTGCACCATGCTCACACAAAAATACACACAATACAGCCTTTATAATCCACCCATTGCCAGAATGAATCAGAAGTGTTACAACCCAACTATTTATTTTTTGATTTATCAGCTATGCCAATGTGGATTTTTCCAAACAGAGAAATCCAATAGCATATATTCAGTGTTTGTTTGTATATGGTCATATTAATCTATATTTTTTCACTCTACCTTTAATGATTTTCTTGAATTCTAGCAGGAAATACATTGATTATCAAATCATATTTTCTGTACTATCTTGGTTTAAAGATTTTTTTCATGACCTAAACCAAAGAGTAAATTAAGGCAGAATTGAAAGTTGAGGGTAACAAGAAAACATGTGAGGTTTGTGATGATCAGCAAAGGTAAGGCTGCAGAAAGATACACGTTAACTTTAAATATGTCAGAAACTGGAGACGAGACAGGAGCATTAAAATAAATGAAGAGACAAAATACTTGTTCTGGTGGCAGTAATTGTGGTGAGCAGAGTTTGATGGGTAATGGAATATTCTAGGTTGGCTGCCCCATTGTAATTATATCTCCAAACCTCACCTGTGCTTGAAATATTTTTCTGACATATGAAGTGAGGATTCTCAAAACTTAGACTTTTATATTTTTTATCTGTTATCTGCTTTAACATATGTCTTCTCCATTGATGAACACTATCCAAGAATTAAGATACAGTGTTTTTATGCCTCATCTATTCTTTTTGAGACGTTTAAGCAATTTTATTTTGTGTTTAAAAAGTTAAAGGTTTTTAAAAGGAAGACAAGCCATATTACAGAATTCTGATGAATCAATTAGAATACTTTGGGGAGTGAAAAAGAAAGAAAATAGCATCTTGTTTAAATATAGGTTTCCCTGGTTGAATTCTGAAATGCTTGTAGTGAGTATAAGTTGGCGGACATAACGAACTTTGGTAATCCACGTAGGATATGAATAGGATGTAGGCAACTTGACAAGTGATATCCTTATCATTTTCCATTTTTAAGGACCTAATGTTGACTAAAGAAATAGTGCTTTTAGGCTGGGCACAGTGGGTCATGCCTGTAATCCCAGCACTTCAGGAGGCCGAGGAGGGCCGATCATGAGGTCAGGAGATCCATCCTGGGCAACATGGTGAAACCCTGTCTCTACTAAAAACACAAAAATTAGCTGGGTGTGGTGGTGCGTGCCTGTAATCCCAGCTACTCGGGAGGCTGAGGCAGGAGAATCACTTGAACCAGGGAGTTGGAGGTTGCAGTGAGCTGAGATCGCACCATTGCACTTCAGCCTGGTGACAAAGTGAGACTCCATCTCAACAAAAAAAAAAAAAAAAGAAAGAAAGAAAAGAAATAGTGCTTTTATTCCCAGAGTTTCCCTGACTTTTGCTACCGAGAAATTCTGATTACTAACTTCAAGGCAGTGAGAGGACACATAAGCCCTTCTATTACACTGTTAGAATCTTTCAGTCGTTTTTAGAGGAAGCAGCATCTGATAACTAAGACTCCAACAGCAATAGTGATGGTGGCCCAGGTGGTGCATATCAGAGCTCCTTACAGGCTTTCTTTTTACATGTGAAAAGAAACCTAATGCCTTAATGATACTCATTTTATGCATCCATTCAATAAACATGTGTGTCTGCTATGTGAAAGGCATTCGCTCAAGATACGAGGCTAGGAAAATGAAGATTTATTTCTCTTTCCACTACTGAACCCAGACCAATATGCAAACATCTTTTGCTTGTACTACTCTAGGAGCATACTGACCATTCTCTCTGAATCCCCTCCTGCCTCTCGCAACTGTGTCTCCACCATGATCTTATCGAATCTTCTCAAAACACACTTCTCCTACCACACTCCTGCATATTCAGTTTCTTCCCATGTCTTTAGGATCTTAACCTAGCCATGTTAGTGTTTCACACTCCATTCCTCATGGGCCATTCCATCCTGTATGAATGGCCCATGCTTGGTCTCTCTTACTCACTGTTCTTCAGCTTCCTTGACCTTCTCTCTGCCTCCTGAATATGTTAGATTCGTTTCTGTCCAGTGTTTTTGCACGTGCTGTAATTATTGCCCGAGTAAAGGACCCCCATCCGTAACGCTCATCTCCTCAGTCCTTCACACTCATAACAAACTGTCCATCCTTCAGACTTCAATGCAAATACTACTCTCTCAGGAAAGGCTTCCCTGATCTCCCTGATAATACTCCCTCCTCTTACTGTTATAACAGTCTCTGGCCCCATGTACCTTTCCTCCATATCACTGATGGTTTGCTTACCAGATTAACGTCTCTCTCGCAAAAACTCTCAGCTCTGTGCGGTCTTACTGTTGCATCCTCAGTGCCTAGCAGGAAGTCTGGCACACAATAGATATTTTATGATTATATGATGAATGAATGAATGAATGAGCCAACCAGGTCCGGCCTTCAAGAAGCCTGCAGTCTAATAGAGAAGGTAGATAAGTTAGCAGAGACTTACTCTGAAACAAGCGCTAAGAACTTGGAAATTTTCTTACATTCACTAATGACACAAGCTTTCCTTTGTTTATTTTGCTTAAGAGATTATTAAGAAAAATGTAGTACCTAATTATCCTACAATTTGTGAGAATCATGTTTTTTTTTCTTATTCCTTAAAAGGTCCATGAAAACACTTAGGCCACTTACATTGAAAAGAAAATAACACATAATTAGTGACCCTTCAAATAATAAGATCATGAAACTCATCAACAATGATTTTTTTTCGGTTCCAGGAACTATTTGAAAAAGCTGGCACAAAATATTTATCACTTATAGGCCTTTCCTACCTTTCAGTTTTCTGGTGCCTTTTTAACATCCTAGTGAGACATTAAATGACCTGGATGCTCCTCGGAGTTATGGAGAATTTCTGAATTAATGACATAGGTACATCTAGGAATACCTGCACCAAAGCCAGCATTTTGTAATACGATGCGCATAATATTGCAACAATTCTTCTGGGTTGACCTAGAATCCAAAATATAACATATTAATACAACTCCAATGTTAGTTACAGGTGTATTAAACAAGATAAATATTATTATATGTTTAAAATGAAGCAGTTCCCTGTTGTTAAAATACTCAGTTTTTTTCCAGGTGAGTATGCTTATTTATACCAGTGCATAAATCTTAATGTTATGTTTGGAAGAGTTTTAAAAATAGATACTAAGTAAAGTACTGCAATGGCTACTATCAACTCTTATTTCTCTTATATTCTTATTTCTCTTATATACTTAGTATATAAGAGTAAGTACTACAAGATACTAAGTACTACAATGGATACTATCAACTCTTATTTCTCTTATATACTTAGATACTAACTCTTATATCTCTTAGATACTAAGTAAAGTACTACAAAAGTAGATACTAAGTAAAGTACTGCAATGAATTCTACCAACTCTTATTTCTCCCTAATCAACAAATTAGTGGATTAAGTTTATGTGGATACTTCTAATATCTCTCCCTAAAAAATAGACGTATTTAATTGATGATTGCTGTCTCATCTCAGAAGTTATTATATTAGAAAATTAATATGTTTGTATTATCTCTAGCAAGGTTAAGATTGTGCTTGTGTTTGTTTGGTAGGACACGTGTAATAAAAGGAAAAATACTTAAAGTACTCAGAATCGCTGAGGATAGAAATATATTTGAGGATTCAGTGTACCATTAAGTTGAGAATTTAATGGTTCAATCATGCACAATCTATCACTATTTTCTTATCCTTGGTCATAACTGGAGGATCATTGAGATCTTTAACTTAAAAATTCTCTAGTACTGTGACAATATGCATAGTAAAACAACTATTTCCTAGATTTAACTTATTATATTGTAAAAAAAAATCTCATTTTTATAGAGAAATAAGTTCAGAAATATTGGAATTAGATGCCTATAGTAATAAAGTATACATAGTATTAGAGCAACATAGTATTAGAGCAATACAGATAATTCTTTCAGTTGAACGTAGCACTATGGGAGAATTTCCTGGCATTGGGAAAAATGAATAGAATATGTAGTTATTCAAACTGTGTCCTCAGTTTGACTGAAACTTCTCACCAAATTAGGGAACCAATAATTTTACTCTTTTCAATATCACAGACTTTAGAAATAACAAAGTCATTGACCCTCTTCAGTTCTCTCTATTCTCTCATCATTGTGAGAGAAATTTATATCTACTGGCATAATGGTATTTCACATTATTAATAGAATTCTACCAAGATTAATCATTTCTTAAGAAAAAAGAATACAATATTACAAATGTAGAGAAGAATGAAAAGTAGAATGACTGCTATCACTGTTTCCAGAAGAGAGAAGTCAACATTCTGTGAATCCTCAGTGTATCAGATTATAAGCCAAAACTGGCGTATGATATGTCAAATTTGAGATAACACTGAGAATTCCTGAGTTATAGAAACTTTATTAAAAGACCACAGAACAAAATTTGGGATTAATATCCAAAAATTATTTATATTCATATTATGTAATTTTGTTATTTAGAGAGTCATATATGACAGTTGTTATGTTTCTTAAAACTCAACGTTGTCTATTGTTATTAGACTCAGGCGTAAGTTGTTATTTTAATTATGTACTTTTTATGTTTACACACACCTTGATGTACTGATACAAATACAGTCTTAAGGACAAATAAGCAATCTATAAGTGTTTCTCTAAGTGTTTAGAGGTGATAAGAGTTATGGATTTGAGGACAAGAGAAGTAGCTGGGTCCTTGAAATACTGTGAGTTGAAAAGTATCAATTTTTTTTACACCGCCTAGAGCAATGAAGCAATTATGTAAACTTAAGTACATAAAATCCAGTAGCCACCTTAAACTTTTATCATCTTACAAATACTCTACTGGTCCTTCCTCTTCTTGCTAATACCATGATTGACATTTCTGATTATGGTAATCTGGATAGCTTTAAGAAGGGCAATATTTAAGGTGTTATTTTATTTAAAAGCCTTACTGCATGCTTTATCTCTTCAAGACTAATCGTCATGTTAGGCTTCTTACACATGCTAATGGGGTTGACACTTTTGCTTAGCCTACAAATTGAAATATTGAAGACTCGACTTTTCTGCATCCTTAGAGTCGGTTTCCCGTCATTTTTTACATAGTTTCTATTTAAAGTTGTGCTGCGTCTAAAAGGGGTCTACCGAAATGTAAAAATTTGTGGAGTTTATAATTTATTCCTTTATCAGTCACAGAAATTTCATATTCCCAGTACGCAGTTTCAGTCAACCCACAGAATGTGTCTGGCCACTGGTGCCATTTCCTACTTTTCTTACATCCCACAGTCAGTCCACAAATATTTTAAGGGCCTGCTGTATGTCAGACACTATTCTAGGTGGAGGGGAACAAAGCAAACAAAAATCCCAGCCTCTCAAGGGAAAATGAATAGAAGTTTAAATATCCCTGGCCACCCCTTATGGAAAAGGGCATAGGTAAACTCAGTACAAAGCACACACACTGATAATCTATAGTAAGAGACAGCAGATTAGAAGGGAAGGGGACAGACAGAGAACTGAGTGTTTTAGGAAAAGTGAAGGACCAGCCTCTCTGATTTTGGGGCTGATTGATAGTTGCATAGGACTCACACACATTGCACTACATCTCTTGTTCCTCATGGGCCTTCTCTTTCATATTTTCTATACTGTATCTTTCTTATCTTCTCTGCCTCCAAAGACTGGAGGCCCTGGGCCTTTTTTCTTCTGTATTTGTATTCATTCTGGCTAGTTTCATTTAGATCCATGATGTTTAAAATTAAATGTATGTTTACGATGCCCAAGGCTCAGATTTCTTCCCTGCACTGCAGACTTTTTTTTAATCAATTGCCTATTCTACATCTTTACCAGAATTATTAATAGGCTCATCACACTTAATATGTGCAAAGCAAGGGTCAGGACCCCGCCCCCGTCATCCTTTCCTCCCACAGTCTACTTCTTCCTGTGCTCTTTCCATACCAGTAAATGGTGCCACCTTTCACCCAGTTACTCAGGCAAAAAAACCTTACAGTTATGCCTGACTCCTTTCCTGCTCACCTCACATTCAATCCATAAGTAAATCCTTAAAATATATTCTCAAGTTCTTCACCGCTAATACCCTAATCTGAATTCACTATCACCAGTCAACTGATTCAGCTGCTGCAGTAGGTCCCTAATTTTCTTCCGCTTTTGCTCTTCCAGAATTTCCCACATTGGGAATTAGTTCTTCGAAATTATAAATCATATCCCATCCTGGTCAAAACCTAAGATTGTCTTCCCACTGCACTGAAAATCCAAGGGCTTGCTCTAACCAAGCTCTAGAACCTGACCCCTCCCCACCTCTCCACCTCATACTCGACTTCTTTCCTCTTACTCTGACGCCTTAGCCACTTGACCCTCCTTGCTGGGAACACCAGGTTTATTTTTTGTCTCAGGGCCTTTGCATGCGCTCCTCCTGTGCCTGGATCCCTTTCCCATACATATAGATGTTTTTTTTCTTTAAGTCATCCAACCTCTGCTCAAATGCTGCCCCCGGAAGGACTCATAACCACTCTCCCTGTTATTCTACCCAGTTTCTGTTGTTCTATAGATATATAAAATATATGGAACAAATATATATACATATATATAAAATTGTGGCCTGCTATTATATGTTGATATTTTGTTAAATGATTTTTTTTCTTACTGATTCATTATCTATACCCTCTTTACAGGGCAAGTACCATGAGGATTATTTTGTTTATTACTGGAAATTTGAGAATGCCTAGTTTTTAATCTTTATTTTTATTTATTTATTTTTTTTTTGAGACAGAGTCTCACTCCATTGCCAGGTGCCAGGCTGGAGTGCAGTGGCGCAATTGCAGCTCACCGCAACCTCCACCTCCCAGCTTCAAGCAATTCTCCTGCCTCAGCCTCCGGAGTAGCTGGGACTACAGGCGCATGCCACCATGCCCAGCTAATTTTTATATTTTTAGTAGAGATGGGGTTTCACCATGTTGACCAGATGGTCTTAATCTCTTGACCTCGTGATCCTCCTGCCTCGGCCTCCCAAAGTGCTAGGATTACAGGCGTGAGCCACTGTGCCCGGCCTAGTTTTTATCTTTATTTGTTGAGACAATGAATCATCAAATCAATACTTCTGAGGGTTCCAGGAGCAGGCCTAGAGCTGGCATCTGCCAATGGACAGGGAAATAACAAATCTTACCTTTCTGCTCATTTTGTCTTCATTATTACCAGGAATTTTGAGACTTGAAGCACAAGATGAGGGAATATTTTCATAAATAACTCAGAATCTCAGTATTAAATACCTTATTTTTCCTTTTTTGTATTATATCACTAAACTGGCTTGCCCATGTTCTGATACACTTACTAATTTCAGCGTATACTTTAGTCATTCATTTTAGGTTACTTTTTTGTATAAAGAATATAACATATACCAGTATTGCAAAAACTTAGATTCAAATTGAAGTTGCCAACCTCAGGACCCAGGAGATGAGTGTGTGTGTGTGTGTGTGTGTGTGTGTGTTGTGTGTTTGTGTGTATGTGTGTGTGTAATCAAAGTATAGAATGAGGAACTGATAATGTCAAACTGTATTGTAAGTGGTCAAATTATTTTGTTAACTTGAATTCATCATTTTATTTGCTTTCTGTATCCCCATTACAAAGAAAAATATATGTAACTCTTTTATCACTCGTATTTCTGTACTCCCTGGTAAAATATGCCAGTCAAAATGAGTGAATTTTATATTACTTTCAAGGGCAGTTACTATCATCTCAAAATCTCATAGGAGTATTATTTAATTTCTTTAGTCTCTGATTTTCTTTTTTACATGAAGGTTTAGTGCTCTTTGGTTTTTACCAAAGACCAATAACATTCAAGGAAATTAATTTACCTTCTTGCAATTGAATCCAGGCAGATTAATTCATCTTAATGCAGGGGAATGAAATAAGAAAGCAGAGATACTTGGTGCAATTAAAATGGAATTAAAATTTTTAAACTTTAAGTCCACCTCATTTCATAAAGGATATGAGCTGACCTCAAAAGTTTGTAAACAAGAAGATTTAAATATACAGTGGGATGGGAGGGAGAGGGCATTACTGAAAACTTCGTTTAAAACTCTTTTAGCCTGGTGCAGTGCTTTTGAATGCTTCCTGGGCATGTCAGCTATTTGATGAGACAGGCTTTATTGCTTTTCTACTTACATTTGCATAACCACTTTTAAGCAGAAAAACCGCATGATTTCAAACTTCATTATTAAAAATCTTTAAAATTAAGTTATTACTATTGAGTTGTGTCATTGACTAATTTTTCTAGCACAAATATTAGTAGAAAAGAAGAACATTGAGAACTTCTCAGGGCAATTTATACAGCATCTTGTTTCCTCTTTAGGTAATGATGCAACGTCAATTGTCAACTGTCTTCATATTTTGGGTCAAACTTTGGATGCCAGGTAAATAGATACTTTTACGTAAATAAATTACTATAATAATAATCATATATATATATATATGAATATTAAGAAGGACCCAGTGTGTTGATTTTATTCTTTGGATTTGTAACGATGTCTTTAGTGTAGGTGAAAAGAAAAAACTTTTTAAAATTACTAGTACAGTGGCAACGTATTTTTATGATCATATATAGATGATTATTTAATGTCACGTCATTTCTGTAGCAGCCAGAAACATAGCTGAGGGTTGAATTGGTAATGTGGCATGCAGGAAAATGCTAAACTGACAATTCTAGAGATCTTACCAGCTTCCAAGCATGGTCTTTGTGTTTAACATTCATAATAACATTTGGCTTTTTAGGAAACGTGAGAGTTTTATTCTCATTTTACAGATGAATAAAGTGATGTTTATGACGGCGTACTAAGTGTGTGGTAGATGAATTCCCATCTGTGTGCTTCCTAGTCTGCCCTGTCAACTTGACCAGAAATCTGGCATGTTGACCAAGTACAAAATCAGTTCATTTAGCATCACCGATTCAGCCTTTAAGCCATACGTTTAGTTTATATGTTGCCTAGGATAAATCTAAATAAAAGTTTATGAATGTCTCCTAAAGACAATATTCCACAATACTCTGGGATTATCCATTCTTGTGTTTAAGATTTCATTTAAGGTCTTTTCTTTAATAAATACAGAAAGGAGACACCATTACAGACCTTCACTTCCTATTAGAAATAGCGGCATTAGGGTGTCACTTGTGTATGGATTTCAGCTTTCAGTGGCTGCTTTAGAAAAGACTTGATTGCTACACCTTAAAACACAAACGTCTGTATCATTTGTCGAGTTGGTTCAGCTGACATGAAATGTTTTTTCCCTACCCATCGCCTCAGGAAACATTCTAGTTTTGTGGGATTTGGGATTAACTATACTCACTCACAGCTGTGTTTCGTTGGTTCAATTGGAGACCATTAATGATAAACGCACAGCCTTAGCACAAACTTTTGCTCCGAGGTTTTAGTAAGCTGTCTATGAAGGCATTTGGAAAGGTGATTTACAGAGCAGTGTTGCTGTAACTTCAAGTATATTGAAAAGACTTGTTTTAGAGTTGATTTTAAAACTTGGTTACCAGATGGGTACAGTAATGGAGAAATAAACATCATAGGAGAACCACATTTTATTTGTATTTCATTTGTTCCCGTTGGAAGATACAAGTCCTCCCTTAACTTCCTAGGACAGTGATGAAGACTGGCCTGGAGAGTGTTAAAAGTGCGCTCAGAGCTTTTCTGGACAATGCTGCAGAGGATCTGGAGAAGACCATGGAAAATCTCAAGCAGGGCCAGTTCACCCACACCCGAAACCAGCCCAAAGGGGTGACTCAGATTATCAATTACACCACGGTGGCCCTGCTGCCAATGCTGTCATCATTATTTGAACATATTGGCCAGCATCAGTTCGGAGAAGACCTAATATGTATGTAAATTTATTTCTTGGAGTTTTTTAAAAATCAAATACCCTGTAGTATAATCAAAAACAGTAGTGGCCACATCTGGGTTACTAAAATACTGTTTACATATTAAAATGCCTTTTTAAATTACAAAACATTACAGGTTGACATTTGAGTCATAGACACCATTCTTACAGAAATAGATCTCTGAATTACATGGATCCACAGACAGGACCAGTAAGGTACTGGTTATAAAAAATAAATTCCGCCTGTAATCCCAGGGCTTTGGGAGGCTGAGGCGGGCAATCACGAGGTCAAGATATCGAGACCATCTTGGCCAACATGGTGAAACCCTGTCTCTATTAAAAATACAAAAAAAATTAGCTGGGTGTGGTGACGCACGCTTGTAGTCCCAGCTACTTGGGAGGCTGAGCTAGAAGAATCGCTCGAACCTGCGAGGTGGAGGTTGCAGTGAGCCGAGATCACGCCACTGCGTTCCGGCCTGGTGACAGAGCGAGACTCCCATCTGAAAAAACAAACAGAAAAGAAAGAAAGAAAAGAAAAGAACTTCCACATTGTTGAAGTTTCCAAATTACTGTTCTACATTGCCCTTTTCACATAAATGTTTTAATGCAGTTGGACCATATAACATGCAACATTAAATGTTTTTAAATTATTTCTGAATCAATACAGATTGTCCCTACAAGCTTGACAACATAATAATGTGAAGACTACTGAGACAAAGTCTGTGTCTTAATAATTGGTCTTTTAGAGTGTCTCAAGTATCTTCTCTTTAGAGGTTTCTGACAGTTTGTAGGGAAGCTTTAATCTGCTGTTTCGGGCTGGTACTCAGTAGTTAATAAAAATATACACAAAATGGCCAAGATTACTTGGAAAAAATGGCACATGAGCTGTTTAACTCCCCACTGTCCTGCTGATAAGAGCAGGAGATAAGGCATGAGCCTTTGTTGAGCAGAATCACAGACTCAGACTCTTGCATTGTACGTTCCTCAGGTGATGGGCACCTCTGCAAATACTGCTGAGTTACTCAGTGGGTGCCGCAACTACCAGTGACAAAATGTTTATTTTAAATTTTGTTTTAAGAAAGCATGTTAAGTCCAGGTGCTGGCTCATGCCTGTAACCGCAGTACTTTGGGAAGCCAAGGCGTGTGGATCACCTGAGATCAGGAGTTCAAGACCAGCCTGGTCAACATGGCGAAACCCTGTCTCTACTAAAAATACAAAAATTAGCCGGACATGGTTGTGCGCACCTGTAATCCCAGCTACTCGGGAGGCTGAGACAGGAGAATTGCTTGAACCCAAGAGGTCAAATTGCAGTGAGCCGATATTGCCACTGCACTCCAGCCTGGGTGACAGAGTAAGACTCTGTCTCAAAAAAAAAAAAAAAAGGAAAAAAAAGCATACTTAAATGTGCCTTTTATTTATTTTTATTTGTATAAATTTATGGGTTACAAGTATAGTTTTCTGGGCTTTTAGGGTATCCATCACCCAAATAATGAACATCTGTGCCCATTAAGTAATTTCTTATCATCCACCTCCTCCTGCCCCCTCAACCTCTGAGTCTTGTCTGTTATTCTACTGTCTATGTCCATGCGTACACATTGTTAGTACCCACTTATAAGTTAGGACATGTGATACTTGACTTTATATGCCTGGCTTGTTTCATTAAGCTAACAACCGCCAGGTCCATCCATTTTGCTGCAAAAGACATGATTTCATTCTTTTTTATGGATGAGTAGTATGTAGCCTAAACTGGATAGTATATAGCTTAAGCTTTTACAGGACAATGTATAAATAAGTGGGTTTTTCTTTCAAGTGAGATTCTTTTTTTCCTTAGTGGAAGATGTCCAGGTGTCTTGTTACAGAATTCTGACTAGCTTATATGCTTTGGGAACCAGCAAGAGTATTTATGTGGAGAGGTAAGAATTTTTCAAGTTTAACTTTGTATCAATTGCTGCTTTAAGTTTTATAACTATTTATTTCAAGGATCTTTATTTCATAACCTGTTTCCTAGTTATAAACTAAACCAGATCGACCTTGTAAATCCCTTGGAGGTAATTAGACAATCTTTAAACAAAATAAGAATTGATGTAATAAAGGATAATGGAGTTATGCAAAGCAAGTAAAGCACTAATGATAAAGACTATACTTAATATGAAGTTTCAACTTAGAGTGTTTGAGTCTTATGAAAACACCTGCTAGTACAGTTACTCATTATATATCAGAAATTCAAAGTAAGTAGGAATATGAGCTGTTATTAAAACTAGTTTTATTTTTTTCATGTTCTCAAGTTTCAGGAGGGAGTGGTTTGCAGGGTTAAATGATGTGAATAGGTAAAGTAAGAAAAGGTATCCCCCAGTAAATTTAAAATAAAGAGATCACTGGTAACTTCAGGAAGACATTTCTGTGAACCAGAGAAGAAAAACAGGGGCAGTTTTTAAAAGGCAAGCGTAAATAAAAAGACAGTCTGATAGAAGATTTAATTATGAATAAATATAAATTCCCCCCACATTGATCTATAATTACAATGCAATTTCAAACAGAAATTTGCTTTGTATCCAACTTCACAAAATAGTTCAAAAGTTTATTTCAAAGAATAAACCCCTGAGACTAGCCAATAAAATTAGAGGGGAATAAAAGTAATGAGCAGGTCCTCATTTGGCCTACCAAATATTAAAACCTGTAAAGCTATAATAATTAAAATAGGATGAGACTCATACATAAAAATAGAAAATTAGATCAATGGAAAAACATAATTGGGTTTACTCTGAACATTTTAACATTTTTACCTGCATTTTAAGTAAACTCAATTTTCATATTATTTTTATGGTTATGGAATATATTAAGGAATTATAATAATTCCTTGAAATGTTACTGTATTTTTGACATGTTGGCTGTTTTCTGTTTTCACTGATATACCTAATGCTAGATCTATGTTCATGGATTCCATTGTATTTTATGTTATTTCCCTTAGCTGTATTCTCAGAATTTGGAATTATAAGTTAAAGGGTACACCTGTATTACAGGATTATGGTACTCATTTCACTGCCTTTTCAGAAAATTGATTCAATTTATGTTGTCAAGTTTTACAGGTGAATGCTAATTTCCTCATTTGTCCCTTACTTAGATTATCTTTTTTTCTTTTCAGTGCTTATGAATGTGATACTTGAAAATAGTATAAATATATATATTATATATTATATATCATAAATAGTATAACTATAAAATAATAGTATTTATATATTTTTTATATATTTATATAAGTATAAATATATATAAATATATAAATACTATATATTTTTATATATTTATATAAGTATAAATATATATAAATATATAAATACTATTATTTTATAGATATACTATTTATGTATATTTATATATATACATAGTTTTATAGTTATACTATTTATATATATTTATATATAAATATATATTTATTTATTTATAACTAGTATTTTATAGTTATACTATATTTATGATATATAATATAATAATATATATCATAAATATATAGTTTATATATAGTTATACTATTTATATAAATATATGAATATTCATATAAAATATATTCATATATTTATATAAATAGTATAACTATATATAAACTATATATAAATATATATAAATAGCTAGTACTATTTATATATATATTAGTATATAAATAGTATAACTATATATATAAATAGTATAGTATTATAAATAGTATATATAAATAGTATAATATAGTATAACTATACATATAAATATAATAGTATAACTATATATATAAATATACATGTAAATAGTACTAACCCTATTTATATTTTTAAATGCACCTTCCTGATTACCATCTATTTGCTATTTTTTTCATGTTTACTTTGCCATTTGTGTTTCTTTACTTCATAAATTGCTTTTCTCATCTTGCATCTAGTTTTCTATTAATGTATTGTCATGCTGATTTGTAATAAACCTTTTGTTTATTAAAATGATTATTGTTTCTCCTGTTTTTGTGAGTTTTAGCATTTTTATACCTTTATAGTGCTTGTATATAAAAATTGTATGGAGATAGAGTTTTATGACATGGTAATGTTGAATTTTTATATAATTGTGACATAATCAAATCTATGAATTATTTCATATATGTTTCTTCCTGTTTTATGATTCTGATAAGTTTAGACTACACATTATATTAAAAGTTCACACATTTATTCTCCTAGACTTTTCATGCTTCCAGTTCTTTATATTTAACTTTCTAATTCTATTGTTTATATACTAAGTATTTATTAAATACCAAATGCTAAGATACAGAAATAAACAAGATACTTCCCTACTCTCATAGGTTCTTTATCTGGTTGGGGAAACCAAACCAAACAAGCAAACTGATAAATACTATAGTGGCAAGGTATCGATTGTCCTATGAATAACCACACAATTTAGAGAACAAGGTAGTGGAGAATGTATCTTTTAGAAGGCGACTTTTGAAGCTAATAATTTTTCTCTATGCAACAGAAAACAGGTAGAAGCTATATTGGGTAGGTCTGTGTCTAGTAGCTTCTGTTTTCCAATGAAAGGTGACTTGAGTCCTAATCCAGATGATGGCTGAGAAAAGAAGTGTGAAAGCTCAAGGAAAGTAGAGAATGTCTAGAATACTCATCTCTGAGATAAGAAGGAAATGTACTACAAATATATCTGAATTTTATTTCTCTTGGGTATTATGTAGGATTCAAATTAAATTTTTTAAATCATCAACTGTGTATAAAATAGTCATTTATTAAATATTTATTTTATTCCCTGATTTAAAATAAAACCTTCATCATATAACACAATATATTTACTAGATTACATTTAGAATTTCTATTCTGTTCTATTATTTGATTCTTTATTATTAAATCAGTACCATATAGCCTGAATTGCATTTTGAAAAATATTTTAATATCTGGTTTTTCAAACCCTCTAATTCCTTCTTATTGCTGTTGCTTTTGTTTTCATTATTGCTGCTTTTGCCTATGTATTTATCTTGACAAAATTTGAGGTCATTTTTTTAGATTCTGAATAATGTTTTAGTTTTTGGTGGCTTGTTTTTTAAGTCTTTTTTGTGCAATTAATTTTGCAAGTATAAAGTGATTGGGGAAAAGAAACAAAATAAAATTTCAAAGGTAAAAAAAGAAAAAGTTACACTGTACTGATAAAAATATAGATATTTTAACATAAGTCATCCAAAAGAAAAATTGATATTTCCAGATTACCAATACAAATTAACAGAATCAGTCTGAGAATGACTAATTGAAACAGAATTTTAAGGTAAATTAATGAAATGAAAGGACTAGTCCAATCAGATATAAGGAAGTGAGTTGACAGATCATTTTTTGCTAACTGATAATTTAGTTTTTTTTCAAGTGGTGAGGATATTGCTATTGAAAGCATGTGAAGTTTGGCAATACAGAAATTGGAGTTGAATATTATTCCTTTTTAGGTTAAACTTGCTAATTTTACTATGACGTTTTTGGTTACTTATTTGGAAGACATAAAAGCATGAGGTTTTTCTATTTACAGGCAACGTTCCGCGCTAGGAGAATGTCTAGCTGCCTTTGCTGGTGCCTTCCCTGTAGCATTTTTGGAAACTCATCTGGACAAACATAATATTTACTCCATCTACAATACCAAGTCTTCACGAGAAAGAGCAGGTAACGCGGAAACACGTGCAGTATTTTGAGACATGAAGCTAAAACTTAATGATACTTATCATACTTTCCAATAGTGGTTTTTAATGAGCTTGAATACCTCCAGTCTTCTTTGTTCTTAAGTGTTATTGTTTGGTATTATATGTTTTGGAATGCTATATTCAATTTCCCTAGTGTTTCTGAAAGAAAATTCAAGTGTATCATGAGGTAAGGAGTTTGAGACCAGCCTGGCCAACATAGTGAAACCCTGTCTCTACTGAAATTCGAAAATTAGCAGGGTGTGGTGGTAGGCACCTGTAATCTCAGCTACTCAGGAGGCTGAGGCAGGAGGATTGCTTGAACCCAGGAGGCAGAGATTGCACCATTGCACTCTAGCCTGGGGGACAGAGCAAGACTCTGTCCCCAAAACAAAAAAAAAATAAAGAGCACTGGGGACACCAAAAAGGCAGTTTTAGCTGAGAACACCTAGAAAGACTTCATAAAGCTGACACAAGATGAGTCTTGAAATTGGGAAGACTGAAACTCTGGTACATGAGGAGAAACTTCAGGCATTTTAACATGGCTGGAGATAGCTTTCAGGAGAGTAAAGAGTGAAAGACAAGACAAGAATAGAAAGTCAGAAAGAGGGGGAGGCAGGCTTTTTACGTTGGGGTAAAAAGTGGACACTGTGCCAGTGGCAAATAGAATCCTTTTATTGGCTTTAAAAAGGTAAGATGAGCCAGGCATGGTGACTCACACCGGTAATCCCAGCAGTTTGGGAGGTGGATCACCTCAGGTGGATCACCTGAAGTCAGGAGTTCAAGAGCAGCCTGGTCAACATGGTGAAACCCCATCTGTACTAAAAATACAAAAATTAGCCGGGGGTGGTGGGGGGCACAGGTATTCCCAACTACTCAGGAAGCTTAGGCAGGAGAATATCTTGAACCAGGAGGTGGAGGTTGCAGTGAGCCAAGATTGTATCACTGCACTCTAGCCTGGGTGACAGAGCAATGTTCTGTCTCAAAAAAACAGTAAGAGGAGTAGATTTGCATTTCAGAGATGTATCATGATAACAGTAAAGAACATGAATAGCTATAAGTCAGCAGTTAGAATATGTGGTAATTCAAGAGCCAGATGACCGAGTGAGGCCCCTTGGACAGCAGGTATGTATGTTGATTCTGAGAGCCCCTAGAGATAGAGTCGTCTCATGTGGCAGATGAGGGGACATTGCAGCCTAAGCGTTCTCCCAGGTTTCTTGCTTGGGTGAATGACTGGAGAATGTCCCCACCAAGTTAGTGCACACTCAGGACAGGCTGGAGAGAAAAGGAGAAGTTTAAATTTAGATCCGTTGTGTTTTAGTTAATCTTAAGACATCTAGGATGTCAGAACAGTTTTTAAGAAATATGGTTTTGAGAGTTATTAGCTTATAGCAGAAAGAATGGCCAAAATTGTCTAGACAAACATGCAAACCAAAAAAGAGAAGAGAATCAAAGATAGATTCCTAAAGAATATCAGCATTTAAAAGTTCAGCAAGGAGAAGGGAGTCAGTAAGGAAACTGCCAGCATTCAGAAGGGAAGCCAAAGAAAGCTGGACACATTGATGTTAAGAAAGAGGAGTGTTTTAGGAAGAGGGGATTGGGTCGGGGATGTGAAGTGGCACTGAATGGTTGGGAAGGTGAGGTGTAAAAGTGCGATTTTGCTGAGCAGTGAAAAGCAGCTTGGTTTCTGTGGATGAAGAGTGCCTGGAAAGCTAAGTAATCCAGCAAAGATTTGAGTATCTGCTGGGCAGGAGGTTTAAGAGGGCTGAAAATACAGGCCTGAATGAGGCATCAGGAATTAGGTGAGACCATGAGTGGTGGCCCTCAAAACTTCTTCAAAAATAGGGAATGGAGGCCAACGTGGAGCCAGTCATAAATGGCTTGCAGGTTATGAGAGCAGCAAGTTAGAAGAGGAAATATTTAATACTCTTGTGTGCTGTGAAGTAGGAGGAAATGCTATTTTCTGGTAGTGGTGGTACGGTAGGAACTTCGGGGGGGAAGACAGAAGCTTTCAAACAGCTTCCTTGAAAAACAAGAGAAGGAGCCAGTTGAAGGCATCCGAGGTCTTGCTAAGTTTGAAGTCCAAAATGAAGTGGTTAGGCAACCATTTCATATAATAACTGCATCTGTTACAAACAGTGGAAATCTGCCATATCGGCTCAGTACTTTCTTTGACTCTAATCCATTTTTATGTCTATTTTTCCAGCTCTCAGTTTGCCAAGTAATGTGGAAGATGTTTGCCCAAATATACCATCTTTGGAGAAACTCATGGAAGAAATCGTGGAATTAGCTGAGTCCGGCATTCGCTACACTCAAATACCACATGTCATGGAAGTCATACTGCCCATGCTTTGCAGCTACATGTCTCGTTGGTGGGAGCACGGACCCGAGAACAATCCAGAACGGGCCGAGATGTGCTGCACAGCCCTGAACTCAGAGCACATGAACACACTTCTAGGGGAACATATTGAAAATCATATATAATAACTTGGGGATTGACGAGGGAGCCTGGATGAAGAGGCTGGCAGGTAAGAAATTGGAAGAAGATGTACCCCTTACATGTGTTTTATTTCCGAAAGAATTTTAAATACATAAGACTAGAATTTTCCCATCATAATTTTTATTAATATTTTCTTCTATGCTCAAAATAGTATTTCTCATGCTATTTTTTTAATGTAGATACAAACAGATATTGGGTGTATTTTAAATAGTTACTACGTTTGAGTAAACATTTTTCTGACTTGTCAGTCTCTGTAAGATTAATCAGTAAACACAGCAGTAAAAACGAATGATTCTATAGCCAGACACAAAAATAAAACATTCAACTTTTAGCAATCCCCTTTAGCCATCTGTCCTTTAGAGAATGGGAAGAGAGCGGAGGGTAAACCAAAAAACTGTAGTCTAATGTCTATAATCATTGCATTATTTATATTGAAAAGTTAGAAGCAATCTAAGTACCCAATAACTAGAATATGGCTAAATAAGTTGTGTACATCTACATGCCAGAATATTACGTCATCTTTAAATGTTAAAGTTTCAACATTTTTTTTTTTTTGAGACGGAGTCTCACTCTGTCACCCAGGCTAGGGTGCAGTGGCACAATCTCGACTTATTGCAATCTCCACCGCCTGGGTTCAAGTGATTCTCCTGCCTCAGCCTCCCAAGTAGCTGGGATTACAGTGACATGCCATCACGCCCAGCTAATTTTTGTATTTTTAATACATCCTGTTGGCCAGGATGGTCTCCATCTCCTGACCTTGTGATGTGCCTGCCTCAGCCTTCCAAAGTGCTGGGATTACAGGCATGAGCCACCATGCTTGGCCTCAACAATGTTTCATGCCCTGGAAACACTTGTATAATGAAGGGCAAAAAAAAAAGAGTTTTTCAAGCAATGAATTCAGAATGTTATATGTGTAATATATATGTATATGAATTTATCTACTGATGAAACTCCAAAGAAATGCAGCAATTACTTATTAATTTGGGTAGACGATTATGGTTGACTTTAACTTTTCTCTTATATACTTTTCCCCAGTACATATGTGTTACCTTCAGGGGAAGAATCATTTAAAAAATGGCCCAATCAAGTTTAGAACTATTATTAACAACTACACAACTATGGTTATTATTAAATAAGAGAGCAGTGTTCCATGTCATCTAACGCTTCCATTGGGCCAAAGATGGGGATAGGTAAAATGAGATAACTGTATGTAGTCTCATATAGTAATTATGTAGCAGAGCTTGTCTCTATTCTAAGGGTTAAGGGAACCTTTTCTATTTGGGGATTGTATTTCTTGTGTGTATTTCACTCATTTCACTTTCAAAATGAGTGAAAGTCTTTTTTTCCATTCTAAATTAGCTATCAGTCTTTTCTAAAAACAAGGAAGATCATTGACTTCAACTCAGTAACCATTTTTTTTAAACAGTAACTATGCAATTACAGTTGGACTGAGGCAGGAGATGTCCCCTTAAGGAAGCCCTGTGCCAGAGAAGGAGGCTTTAATCATGTTACAATTATAATTACAATCTATCATCATTTTAATGAATGGTTATACAGAGCAGAATGCTAATGTCTGTCTTTAAACAGTGTTTTCCCAGCCTATAATAAATAAAGTGAAACCTCAGCTCTTGAAAACTCATTTCTTGCCATTGATGGAGAAACTCAAGAAAAAGGCAGCCATGGTGGTGTCTGAGGAAGACCACCTGAAAGCCGAGGCCAGGGGCGATATGTCGGAGGCTGAGCTTCTCATCCTAGATGAGTTCACAACACTGTCCAGAGATCTCTATGCCTTCTACCCTCTCTTGATTAGATTTGTGGACTATAACAGGTACGATCAAAAGTAATTGAGTAATTTCCCTAATTCAGTCGTAACCTTCTTGGCGCTCTGTTGAATTGTTTCATTCATTATTTGGCCATGATCTTGTTGGTAATTATACCATAATTCATTGTTTATAGGCAAGTTAATTATTGGCTTAAAATTAAAACACCTTAAAATTAAAGTTGGCTATTTCATTCTGATTTTGCATGTAAAAGTTAACAGTTTGACAGTTATGATGTTTAATTTTTTTAAATGTTACAACTCTATGCTGAAGCCGTTATGAGCTCTGTGGTCAGTACATTTACATTTGGGAGGGTGATTTTTTTTTTTAGTTAACTTTAAGGAGTAGCTGAGAAACCACTTTATTTATTATGTGATCCAGGGCAAAGTGGCTAAAGGAGCCTAACCCAGAAGCAGAGGAGCTCTTCCGCATGGTGGCTGAAGTGTTTATCTACTGGTCGAAATCCCATGTGAGTGTGAAGATATTGACAGATTGTGCCGACTGTTTGATAGGCACCTGCCTACTTGCCTCCTAGGGCTCATGTAACAGTTGAGGAGAGAGAATAGGTTCCCCTGAGGAGTTTGAGGGAATATAAAGTCTCTCTTGAGTTTTGTAATTTATCTTTTAAAAAAATCCCAGGGATTTTTAATTGCACTCCATAAACATATTTTAAGTTTGCCCCTAAATTCTAGACTAATATTGGCATTGCATAAAGATGTACTATTTTTATTTTCTAGCTTTCCCTGTTTCTTGGCATTTTGTTCTCTTCCTTTACAGTACTGTTTGAGACGTGCTTAGACTAGCAATTTCCAACAATAACACACACTCATTTTACTTGTAAAGGTACTGCTTCCATAAATTTGTTTTATCTTCACACACTTTACTTCTATAGCAATTTAGTTTGACTCACATTTTAGAATATGTTGGCTTTTAAAATAAAGCTTCTTTGTACTAGCAATCCTCTTAATAGTAAATTTCCAAAGTACATATTTAGTGAATTTTCATTATTTTGTATATTGCAAGTAAAACTATGTATTTTTAAATCTGGAAACGATTTTAATCATAAGAATTATATAGTATTCTATCATTTTCAGTAACTAGCAGAATATAGATAAGTGAGCATTGATGATTTTCCTGAATTATTTTAAAAGTTTAGAATTTTTATATCAATTATAATTCGATGCCATTCTGTCAGTAGGAGACAGAGAAAGTAAAAACTTCAACCTCAGTTTTATCATCTGAGATATCTTACCAGTGTACTTCATCAGATTGTTGTACAAATCAAATTACTTTGAAAGCATAATATTTTTAAAATAAAGTATTCATATTTAGTATTTAGGATAATAATATTTATTGTCTACATTTGAGGAGTCTGTCAAACTTAACAGCAAACTTTATATAAAAATGTACCTTAAAAATGTAATGACTTGGAAAGGTTATATAAAATAATGCCTTTTTAACATGCAAATTTGTATCTTCACAAGGACGCAAGTTTATCCTGTGTAACTCACGTTTGGGGAATGCAATAGACCATCCAAGGTATTCCGAAGGAAAATTCAAAATCCACTCCAAAAAGATAAATAGATTAGATATGTAGATAGATAGATAAATATGCCAGGTGACAGGTGGGAGGATTGCTTGAATTCAGGAGTTTGAGGCTGCAGTGCCCTATCATTGCATAGCTGCATCCCAGCCTGGGGTGACAGAGCGAGAACCTGTCCCTAAATACATACATGAATGCATGAATAAATCAATAAATTCCAGAAGAAATCAGTCCATTTTGAGCTGTCAAAGAACAAAGATGAATTTGTGCTTTTTGCCTCTTGTTTTCTCTTTGGGGTTACTTCACCGAGAATGCCTAATGAGAAAATAGGGGGAGCCCAGGAAAAAAATTACTAAAAACTGCATATTTTTATTTGAAGAACTGAAAATCTTCAGCTTTCTCAGTCGCGAAAATGCCGAAGAAGTGTCTTTAGATTTACTTACAAAGCTAAAGTTTAGAACAAGAGTATTTATCACAACCAGTAGGTTTTCAGATGAACACCTAATCGTACTTTCAAGAATAAGCAAAATATCTGAATATGTGCTTTTGAATCTCGTGGGCATATATTAATATAAACACATATTGGTTAATGTGTTATATTCTTCCCCCAACTATTTAAAGATAAATTGATTTTGCCAGTCATTTTACGTTCCCAAATTAAAAGGGAATAAATAATGATATGATATTTTAAAAAGTAAGTAAAAATTCTGACAGAAAGTAACATCATATTTCTGTGTGTCCTTGGAAAGTCTATGTTAATCTCAGGAATCAGTAAATGCCTTTCACCAGCTAAACAGAGGTTTGAATATTCATTCTGCTCCTTGGTAAATGTGTGATCTTGCAATTAAATTTTCTTTACCTTAGTTTTCCCATCTTTGCAATGTGCATATACATATCTAGTTCCCAGAATTGTTGCTCCTAACCAAGTACCCTCATTAGATACTCAAGAAATACTTGTATTCTTTCTTGATAATTCTTATGTATCAAATTAATATTTATCTCTGTAAAAACCTGTAGGTTCTGTGTAACCTCTAATTACACAGACTTCTTTATGTAAGTGGTTTTAACTGAAATTTCCTTTGCAACTTCTCAGAATTTCAAAAGAGAAGAGCAGAACTTCGTTGTACAGAATGAAATCAACAATATGTCTTTCCTTATTACTGATACCAAGTCAAAGATGTCAAAGGTATTACTGTAAACTTTCACTGTTCTAGAATATGTCTGAATGTGACTTTCATGAATTGACTTTGTTTTTCAGGTGTTCAAAGATTTATAACCTGGAATCTGATAGATTTGGTAATGTTATGAATTGGTTAAAGCACTCAAGCTGTTTTAAGGTTATCCGGAATTTGTTTTAATCAGGCATGGTAAGACATGCAGACAGAAAATAACTGTCATGGAGGAAGACATTCCTACTGACAGATCCCTGGAAACAGGAGGCTTGTCATCCCATGCAGGGCCACCTGGGGAAGGGTCAGGGGCAGTCAGGAGGCAGAGACAGCCAGAAGATGTGGGCGAGAGCTTGTCTTGTGGTTTCCACTGGAAGGAGTGGACGAGGTATGGCAAGCAGTTTTATGATTGGCTGATTTGAATAATTTTCACTGGCTCCACATCATAGAGCTGTCCTTGGTTGTCTGGTACCCAGCCCTAGAATGATTAGGGCAGGTGGATAGTAGCCCAGAGTATAAGAGCCAGATAGGGGAGGGTGGGTTCTGGATTGGTTGATTTGTATATGAAAAGCAAGCTCCCCCAGACCAGGGAAACAATTTCCTTCTCTAGGAATTGCCTAACTATGGAAGGGACTGCCCCCAGGATCAGCAAATCTCCGAGATGTCCAGCAATAGAATAAAGACATGCTTCACACACACACACACACACACACACACACACACACACACACCCTACTCACAAAATTATCAGTCAGTATATGTTTAACAAGTCAACACTATGGATCCATCAAGTGTGAATATTTGTGTGCTTACATGTACCAAATAAACCTCACAGTAAATTAACTGTATTATTTAAAAGCCACATGGATGAATTCCAGGTTCTCACACATGAAGTGGGAAGTATCCTTCCAGGTTTTTGTTTTCTCTATCACTCATATTGAGGAGGGGGAGGAGCTTCCTTTTAAAGTATGTTTAAAGGGCTTTATATATTTAATTACTGCTAAATGAGAAATAAATATATTACATGTGGTAACACATACAGTATGCTGCTAAATGGCCAAAGATCCAAAAATGAGTGATACCCAGGCAGAGGAAATTAGCCTCTACTGACTCAATAAATTCTGGCAACAGAGTAGCCGGGGAGACACACCCACTCCACTGACCTCCAAAAGTGACTGGATTCTCAGGCCTGCTCTGTGATCTACCAGCAGGGAAGTAGAATGACATTGTTTGATAGGCCTCGTCTTGTTTAGAGTTTTGAATGCCATGTGTTTGCCGTGACAGCACGAGAACTAGAAGCTAATGCCGGAAGTCTGTGTATTCTTGACAAACATCCTTTTCCCTCTTGACTCTGGTGGTTCTCAAAGATACTCTTAAAATACTGCACGCGGTAGAACCTAGAGTGAGGCGTCCATAAACATTGACTGATAGTAACATTTACTCTCATTTGCAAGAAGGAAAAAGGGACGTAATGGATAGAGCCTCTCACTTTGAACATTTCTGACCCACCAATTTTCTCAAACTGAAAAATTGTTTGTTTTTTTTTTAAACATGCGACTTACAGCACTCAGACAAGACACGCAGAAAATAATAGTAATTCTCAGTGCTTTGGCAGGTTGAGGTGGGAGGATTCCTTGAGGCCAAGAGTTCGAGACCAGCCTGGGCAACATAGTTAGACCCTATCTCTACAAAATATGTTAAAAAATTAGCCAGGTGTGGTGGCACACACCTGCAGTTCTAGCCACTTAGGAGGCTAAGGTGTGATGATTGCTGGAGCCCGGGAGTTTAAGGTTGCAATGAACTACGACCATACCACTGTGTGTGTGTGTGTGTGTGTGTGTGTGAGAGAGAGAGAGAGAAGAAAGAGGAGATGAGAGGGAGGAAAAGAAAAGAGAGTAATTTCTAAAAGTTGAAATGTTTAGAAATTACTGATTATAGTTAGCTTCTTTATTTTTAACAATTTAAAAACTGTATTTGTAATTTTGTATCACATAAGTATATAATATACATTTTTCCCCTTGAAATAATGTTTCTAGTTCAAACAGTGGAGTCTACATATTCATGTTTTATATTGTTTTGCTCAAGAAATCATGATGCCCATGTGTTTCAGCATACGAGTAGATTTGAGAGTAATTATGTTGGCCATAGAAGCATGGTAACTGCCGTTTTATCAGCATCATTGAGGGCTCTGAGAACCTGGATGGCTCATGGACAAAGGTGGGATGTCATCAGGGGAACATCAGTTTCAAAAGCTGAGCTTCCCAAGCCTAGTGCCTAGCGGTTAACAGGAGGATTGCCACACGTGTTACGTATGAGGCTGAGTGGATGAAGAGCTGTTTCCCCTGTAACATGGAGAGGAGAGAGATGCCCAGTACTTCAGGGATTCTTGTAACAAGATCTCAAACCATCTGCCTTCGGCATTAAAGCAGCAGATAGAAACACCCTGCAGAGTTCTCAAGGAAAAGGAACTCATTTGAACAGATTTAGACCAAATGCAAGTACAAACAAGAACCAGAAGACAAACGGTTTCTATCAGTCTTCAGCAAGTCACTCAAACAAGGAATCATCACTGCTTATATGGAGTGCCAGTTCCAAAACTATTTTTTTTTCTTTTTTTGTTTTTTGAGACAAAGTCTCGCCCTGTCGCCCAGGCTGGAGTGCAATTGTGCAATCTTGGCTCACTGCAACCTCTGCCTCCTGGGTTCAAGTGATTCTCCTGCCTCAGCCTCCCAAGTAGCTGGGATTACAGGCATGTGCCACCATGCCCAGCTAAATTTTTGTATCTTTAGTAGAGATGGGGTTTCACCATGTTGGCCAGGCTGATCTTAAACTCCTGACCTTGTGATCCACCCACCTCGGCTTCCCAAAGTGTTGGGATTATAGGCATTAGCCACCGCGCATGGCCCAAAACTATTTTCTAAATATAAAACAGATTGAAGCTAGCAGATCAGTCTAGAATATGGCGATCTGGGAGAGGGGGATCTCATTTGGACATAGAACAAAATGTACAGAGCTCATGAGGCAGAGAGAGGCCAGTGCATAGAAAATTGGCCATAATGCTCTTTGAAAGAAAGTGACCACCTATG
Organism: Ateles fusciceps; assembly: GCA_036589455.1. NCBI lineage: Eukaryota > Metazoa > Chordata > Mammalia > Primates > Atelidae > Ateles > Ateles fusciceps. Next base: position 7,956,086 of record JAZHEH010002229.1, read on the forward strand.
TGTGGCATGGAAACCCTCAGGGATATGCGTAATGGTGGTGGCGACCGTGGCAAGTGGACCTTAGTTTTCTTTTACTCATATGTCAGTTTGCATATAACAAAGCTATATGTATTATGATGCAAAAGTAATCGTAGTTTTTGCCATTACTTTCAATGGCAAACACTGTGATTACTCTTGCTCCAGCATAATAGCATGTGAGTGCTTTCTTCAGCGAAGATGTTCTCTTTCTGCTCTCCCATGTGAAAGAGCCCTTGGTGTCTCTTGGCAGGGCACTTTGTCTGTTGTTCTGCAACCCATCTGTGACTTAGATATCTGTTCTTCAAGGGCAGGAAACATATATCATTCAGTTGGTAACTCTAAAGCTTAATGCAGTGCTTGGTATGTAGTAGCTGCCTAATTAATATGGATGAAGTAAATTAAATTTTGACTTTAAAGAAATCAAAATGTGGTCATTAATTTGGGGCTTTTAAAAAATATATCTGATTTTGCTATGCATTTACTGACTTACTGTTGCAGTGGTACAAAGTCCACAGCGGCACCGCATTCTATGACTAGCGTTGCTGAAGTTTCTAGTAACCTGTTTGAAACTTTCCTAACTTGTTTTATGAAACTTGAAGTTCTTGTCACTTGTTTTAAAAAACATACACTGATAGCATTCATGGCAGGTTCTCTGTGTTTATTTGTGGGAGTGAGAAAAGGTGGGTTTTGCCTGTTTCATTATAAAATTGTACTCTATTTTTTTTCTTTTCTTTTCTTTTTTTTTTTTTTTTTTTTTTTGAGATGGAGTCTTGCTGTGTTGCCAGGTTGGAGGGTAGTGGTGCAGTCTTGGCTCACTGCAACCTCTGATTCCCCGGTTCAAGCGAATTTCCTGCCTCAGCCTCCTGAGTAGCTGGGATTACAGGCACATACCACCACACTCAACTTATTTTTGTATTTTTAGTAGAGGCAGGGTTTCACCATGTTGGCCAGGGTGGTCTCAATCTCCTGACCTCGTGATTCACCTGCCTCGGCCTCCCAAAGTGCTGGGATTACAAGCGTGAGCCACAGCGCCCAGGCTTATTTTTTCTTAAGATTTCATTTCCAGTTGAAATGTAATCACGGGCTTTGGACATTTAAAGCTAGGCTTATTTTTACAATTACTATCTCTAAAATACAAAAAAAAAAAGTAAATTTTTTGTGGGTTTTTTTGGTAGGCTATTTTATTGTAGGAATATTAGAAAGTTTTTTGTAAGTTCCCACAGAAAGATCGTGTGATAAATATAACCGATTAAAAATGTGCTTCCCATTATAATGTGGTAAAGGAAAAAGCTTGGCTTTCAGAGGCAGATCAGCCTCGAGCTCTGACTCTGCCACTTCATAATCCCTTCACTCATCTTAAACCTCACTGTTTGTAGCAGCAAAATGCTTGTCATGTTGCTTACCTTGATGGAGCCTTGTAAACATCAGAATAATGTGTGCATTGTGCCTCACAGGTTGTAGGCACACAACAAAGTTTAACAGATATGAATTGTAGTAACAAAATGATAAAGTTAAAATACAACTGAATATCTAACAATTATGTGGTTAATAAGTACTTAGAAAATGTATGGAGAGGCTGGGTGCAGTGGCTGGCGCCTGTAATCCCAGCGCTTTGGGAGGCCAAGGTGGGTGGATCAGGAGGTCAGGAGTTCAAGACCAGACTAGCCAACATGGTGAAACCCCGTTTCTACTAAAAGATACAAAAATTAGCTGGGCATGGTGGTTCGTGCCTGTAATCCCCGCTACTTGGGAGGCTGAGGTAGGAGAATTGCTTGAACCGGGTCCCGGGAGGCTGAGGTTGCAGTGAGCCGAGATCACGCCACTGCACTCCAGCCTGGGCTACAGAGCGAGACTCCATCTCAAAAAAACAAAAATGTATGAGGGAAAGAAATTGATAGGATAGTCAAAGATTTCAGAGGTAAGTGAGGATTTGAATTAGGTATTGAAAAATGAGTCTTTTCTAGATGGGTCATAAGGAGAGAGGGTGGAGGAGCCTGCCCATGTCCCATTTTATGCAGCGATAGCCTTGTTTTTGCTTAAGTCTAACAGTATCATTTAAGAATAGTCTGTTTGATGTCTTTCTTGCCATTTTCCTGGTCCTCTGTTAAATATAAGGCTATTTTCTGTGAAATTGTTACAATCATATTTGTTTGTGGGTGTGTGAGAGAGAGACAGAGAGGAGGCAGAAGCTGAGATTGATTGATTGATTGGTTTAAGAAAGGGCTCAAGTGATTGATTTAAGAAAGGGCTCAGGTTATCCTGCTTCCCTTCTTTAATATGCCCATATATTGGCCATGTTATTACATCTTCATATCTGATCCAAATGTTAGGGCACAGATTGAAAATGAAAAAGTGTGCAAATTCATTAGCTTTAGCGGTTCTGTTTAAATTATTGAGCCACTCTGATGAACAAGGCACAGTGCTTGGCTTCGAATACAGAGAAAGGACCAAACAGGTTTGGCAGCTGCCCCAAAGGAGCTCCATAGTTTGGGGAGGATATAGGCACTAAATAAACAAACCCAAAAACCCAATATATATGTACAGGAGGATATTTTATTGCTTATAGATTTAATTTCCTCATATCAACAGTGATATCATCCATAAATGTTCAAATATTTACTAACTTCTCATTCCAGTTACAGATCTTCTGGGGTGGAAAGCAAAATTATTGTTTGTGCATAGGGAGGAATTTGTTACCTATAGATGCCTTTAGTGTCAATTTGATTGTTTTTATTATAAGGTCACAAATGTTTATAAATATTAAATCAAATATAAGCTCCCTCTGCCTATATGACCATAAATCCAAAATAACTTTACAGGTTAAAATCCATGAAAACTCTAACACCAATAAATTTAGACTATGAAAACCTCAACACCAATAAAATTTACACTATCTTGGGGATGTTGCTTTGCTGAAACTAAATTACCAGTATTGGATAGAAGTGTGTTTATATAATTTATATCAATTTGCTTAATTTTTAGGGTAGTAGTTCTTCATTTTGGTAATTATTTTTATCATTTTAGTTATGTTTTCCTTTGAACAAAGAGCTCATTTTAAATGACTGATCCATTTTGTTAATGAATTAATCAATTTAACAGTACAAATAATTATTCATCATGTTTTTCCTAATAAACTTACTGAATAATCTCTTACAAATTGGTACATATAAAAATGGGATTCATGCAATAAGCACATCTTTTTGGAACAGAAGTATGATTCCTACTGCTTTGGTTCAGAAAATAATAGGTTTAATGTAACATATCAATATATAGTATAATTCTTACATAATTATATGTCATATAATATATAAGCTACCATTGCTATATGGTGACTCATTTGTTTCACTACTTTTTACTGTCCTAAAAATGTCTTTCAACCTCATGCTATGATATATTTTACCTTCTGTTAAGTAAAACAGACCATTTGTATATTAAATTCTATTTTTTTCTCAATAGCCTAAGACTATTACAATATGTCATTAGCATGAAACTATGATCCAAGTTTGAATTACTGCTACAAAATATTCAACATGCACAGATAAATGGATTTGGGACAATTATTTTAATTTTGACATTAGAACATGCCCTCTTGATAGAAAGAATACTCATTACCCAGTGAAAATTAGACTCTGTCATTTAAGGTGACTCTGTGTTACTAGCATAAGGCTCAAAAACATCACAAGAGAGGCTTTGAATAACAAGGCAGTATTCAGTTGCAGGCTGGTTATCCAGATAGTCCTGAATACTTACAGAAGCACCGATTAGTACTTCTGTTTCTACTAGAGAGGGACTGAGGCTTTAGGGAGACAAGTTTGCAGACTGTATAAAAGGAAAATGCATTTTATAATTGTTCTAGGTATACTATTACACACAAACATCATATATATGTATATATATTTCAAAGCAAGCATTTGTCAAAAATAAGCCCTTACTTTTCTTTTTTAAGCATTGATAATTAGGAAAGCACACAATATCTGAAATTATTATAGAATTTTCCATATATTTATCTGCTTCCCTCAAATTACAATTTTCATTTTTCTTCTAAAAATTACATGGGAATACATACCAGTGAATTATAATGACCTAGGACTTAAAATTAGCCAAAGATACTAAGAAGGGAAGAGAAAAATTATTCTCAAAACAGTAGGATTTTCAAAACTAGGGAGCAGCAGCAAATGAGGAAGATGAAGTGACAGTCAAATTAGAGAAGAGTCATCCTGGTTCTACATGTGAAAAAAGCAGACTCGGATCCCAGCACTTCTCTTTGTTCCATAGGCAGCTGTTTCTGATCAGGAGAGGAAGAAAATGAAGCGCAAAGGAGATCGGTATTCCATGCAGACCTCTCTGATTGTAGCAGCTCTGAAGCGGTTACTGCCCATTGGGTTGAACATCTGTGCCCCTGGGGACCAGGAGCTCATTGCTCTGGCCAAAAATCGATTTAGCCTGGTAAGTCTCCTTTTCATCCCAGCGGTAATGATATCTGACCTCCAGACTCTCGATGTTTGAGTCCTTGGTTGCGCTGCCCTATGTCAATATTTCATTTCCATTACATGTTTTATTAAGCAGGTTTTCTGCACAGGCCTCAAGACTCAAATATAAAGATTTTTTTTTTGAGGCTGCTTTTATTCCTAAGTTATGTTAATCACCTCTGGGGCATATTCAAGAACCAAACAAAAAAACACAAATCAATCTCTGGTAGTGGAAAAAAAAATGGGTTTTATATAAACTTCTATATAAAGTTTGTGATGAGAAGTATATTCAAATTTATGAAGGGTGATTTTTCAATGTAAGAAGCATAATATATTGTGCCACCTCTGGGTAGATAAGGCGTTGACTTTTAAATCAGCTGCTCTTTTCCTCTGCAAGATTTAAGTTCTCAAGATTTTACAATGTCCTGTAAGTTTCTCTTCTTCATAGCTATGCAAATGAGGATGCAATATTTTGCACATTGGAATTTCTATTTTATATTTATGTAAATTGGAGGACATATTCTCCATTTCACGTTGAATCACTGAAGCTCCTCACGGTACATGCAGAGTCTGACATTCTAAAATGAGTGAATTGAGGGGAAGCTGTGGGAATGGGCTGCATCACCGACCTCTCTTGGCAGTTGTCAAGAGTTGGATTCTTAGCTGTATTTCCCTTGCTCTTACTAGATGGTGGAGGTTGTTACTAAGAGCTAAAATGACTTTGTGGAGATTTGGGAGACTACTGGAGATCTACTTCTGTTTCAGCCCAAGAAAACATGCTATGCCCCTTTCTTGTTATGAATTGATAACTTGATTTCATTGAATTTTAATGTCCTTATTGTGGAGGTAAAGCAGGTCATTGCCTGTTTCAGGCTATAGTCGTATCAAGAAATTATTTAAATGAGAATGCCCCAAATTTGTGGCACGTAATTTTATAAAGATGTTTCTCAGATGTACACTATTTCAAAAGAGGCTTGGATTGTTTCTATTGACTTGTGACAGCTGATGCAATATAAGACTCCTTTTAGGTAACATATATTTCTTGACAGAAAGATACTGAGGATGAAGTACGAGATATAATCCGCAGCAATATTCATTTACAAGGCAAGGTAAGCCCAATTTTACTCTTAAGGTACATTTGCTATCTATACATTAGTTAATCTGTCTTTACAGCAGTACTACAAGTAATGCTACTTTAAACAGTAAGGTAAGTGACATATTTTAATTAGTCATTATCCTATTTGCAAAGCCTTTTGTATTAAAAATTGTAAAGATAATAAATGGTATATTTTTAAAGAAAATTACCAGAGAATGTCAAATTTTGGAAAAAAAAAAATGTCCCCAGTTGAAATACAGATTGGATGTATTCTTTTTATAGATGAGTTTTAGGGTCTTTTGACATGAATACAGGTGTCTATAAGAAAATGTTGGCTGGGCACAGTGGCTCATACCTGTAATCCCAGCACTTTGGGAGGTCAAGGCAGGCAGATCACTTGAGCCCAGGAGTTTGAGATCAGCCTGGGCAACATGGCAAAACCCCGTCTCTACAAAAAATACAAAAATTAGCTGGATGGTGGCGCATACCTGTAGTCCCAGCTACTTGGAAGGCTGAGGTGGGAGGAGGCTTGAGCCTGGGAGGCAGAGGTTGCAGTGAGCCAAGATCATGTCACTGCACTCCAGCCTAGATGGCAAAGGGAAACCCTGTCTCAAAAAAACAAAAACATTACATTAAGTGATCAGTAATTAAATATATATGTATGTTTTATTAAATGTATATAATATATAATATTAAATATATAATATACATTAAATATATATTTAATGTATATAACGTATACATTCATACATTTAATGTATAAATTTAATGTAAAATTATAAATTTAATGTATAAATATATAATATACATTATATGTTTAATGTATATTATATATACATATATAAATGTGTGTATATTATATAAATATATGTATATATTTACAAATATAAATATACGTGTGTGTGTGTGTGTATATTTAAGAGTCATTAGTCTATAGGTGAATTGGGCCTTTCTTGCATTGTTATATAGAAATACCTGAGATTGGGTAATTTATGAAGAAAAGAGATTTAATTGATTCATGGTTCTACAGGCTGAACAAGAAGCATAACACAGGCATCTGCATTTGGGGAGGCTCCAGGAAGCTTACAATCGTGGCAGATGGTGAAGGGGAGGCAGGCATCTCACAGGGCAGGAGCAGGAACGAGAGCAGTGAGGAGGGAGGCGCCCTACACTTAAACAACCAGATCTCAGGAGAATCTGGAGGACAGCACCAAGAGGATGGTGCTAAACCATTCATGAAAAATTTGTCCCATGATCCACTCAGCTCCCACCAGGCGCCATCTCCTACACTGGGGGAGTATATTTCAACATACGACTTGGGCAGGGACGCAAACTGTATCAATAGGCTACATTGACATTTGCAGCAATAGGAGTAAACGAGTTTACCTAAGGAGAAGAGTATACATTTAGAATAAAAACATGGATGGAAATCCATATAACACCTACCTTTTAATGGTGGGAGAATTGTTAGAAGTAGTTTTGGCAATCCAGTGACCATTTACTATTATTTGGAAATTTTTTTAAACCAGTGAATAAATTATGTATTTCTGTGACGCAGGTTAAAAAGTCAAGCTAGTAGTTTGACTCAGCCTGTCGGATTCTATTCTGGTGTCCCTTCTGAGGATTTTTTTAGTTATGAAAATTTATTTTAAAAATTAATCGTGAAAATCTTAAATTATGAAATCTGATGTCCCGTCTGAAGGTTTTTTAAAATTACAAATGTCAACAAGTAGCAACAACAATATAATATATGCCCTTCTTGGTATTAAAATGTCTCTTTCCAAAGATCTAAACCATATTCTTTTTAAATTTGTACTTTAATATAAAGGTGTGACATGCCTTTACCATATTCACAATACACAAATATTTATTTAGAGCAGATTTCATGTGAAATTTGATGTGTACTCAATTGTTTACTAACAATTCCTTTAGAGTAAGAGATGAATTACTATTAGAGTATGATCTCTTTTCAGTAACAAAAATAATTTGAACATTTTAAAAACAGTTTATAAAGCCTCTATTGGAACTTCAGAAAAAGAGTTTACACTACAAACATTTTTCCCCTTTAGAGAGAGACACTAAATGGTTTTACGTACATGGGTATTTGAGAAGATCAGGTACCCCATGAAAGGATGCTGGGGATCCCAAGGGGACCCTAGACCACACTTGGAGCACAACTATTTAGTTCAACAATTACTGAGTTACAGACAGGGATTGCTCAGTACCTCTTAAGAAGGAGTCTGTGCCAATCTCAAGACATGGTTAAAGCTGGTTATGATTATAAGCAGAAAGAGGTTTGTCCATTATGTTCTAAAGGTTACTTGTAAGAATACTTTGGACAGCTTAGATGATGTATTAGGGAGAGAGGAAGAAAGAGAGCAAAAAATGAAACATTTGTAGTCAATATTTTACCTCCAAATGAATAAGACCTGAAAGTAAAGAAATAATAAATATATATTCATCTTATTTTATTCTATACTTTCTTACACTAGGGGTTAGGCAAGGATATGAAGGAGATACACAGTTTCAAAAAATGATTTTTTGTATTCCTAACTTCTTGAAGACATTGTCTTGAAATTGTAGGGCTAGTCATCCTGAGGCCAAAGGAATAATTTTATGTTAGAATAAAGATTCTACTTCATTAAATATGTTTATGTATTAAATAGAACTAAGAGTACAGATTAAAACTTGTAAGTATCAAACATAGTCCTCAGACTTTAAAAGTATATCGATGAAAACATTTTATTTTATCGAAAGATAGGTGATCTTTACAAGTCATTTATATACAAAGCTCTATCTGGCTATGTCTGCCTATAGATGAAAGTTATTTTTGACATGTTGAGCTATGCACTGTCAGCCTGGGAGTTGTGAAGTTTCAGATGTTATCTATTTATTTCTGCTTCGTAACATTCAGTCTCCCATTCCCAATGGAGATTCTAAAGTAGAAGAGAAAGACAAGGGGGATTGCTTTGTCCATTTTTTGTTTGTTTGTTTGCCTGTTTGTTTCAGATTGAGTCTCACTCTGTCGCTAGGCTGGAGTGCAGTGGCGTGATCTCGGCTCACTGCAACCTTCACCTCCCGGGTTCAAGTGATTCTCCCGTTTCAGCCTCCCAAGTAGCTAGGATTACAGGCATGCGCCACCACACCCAACTAATTTGTTGTATTTTTAGTAGAGACGAGGTTTCACCATGTTGACCAGGCTGCTCTCATACTCCTGACTTCAAGTGATCCACCCGCCTCGGCCTCCCAAAGCGCTGAGATTACAGGCGTGAGCCACTGTGCCTGTCTGCCTTTGTCACACCTGTAATCCCAGCACTTTGGAAGGCTGAGGCAAGTGGATCACATCTGGTGATCATCAAATTTCACCAAGGAATTTGATGGTACTGAAAAGTAAGATGTGTAGACTCCTTTATTATGAGCATGATTTTAACAACTTCTATTGATTTATATAATTTAATATCTTTGTCTCAGTGAAATTAAGCTCTGTTGTAGAGTCCAAATATTTATAGGTAAATGCTATCCTATATCCTTGCCTGTAAAAATAAACATAGAAATCTTTCTACAATTAGACTGTGAATGGGGGAAGAGAAAGAGCAAAGGAGGCGTTACCTATTTTGTTTTCCAATTTCTAACTCATCCTTAAGCCCTAGTTACAATGTCAAGTATTTAGGGAAATCTTCCCAGCCACCAAAAAGTAGGATGCATCTCATGGTACTTTGTAATTCATTTTAGTAGCCCTTATCTCAATTATAAATGTTTAGTGTCTATCTTCTCTTGTAGATGGTACATTTCATGATGACAAGGACTTTGTCTTTCTCTCTTAGTAGCTTTAATTTTTAATAATTGTATATAGTTAAGGTATCCAACAGGTTGTTTCAATATACATATAGATAGTGAAATCATTAGTATAGTCAAACAAATTAGCGTATCCATCTCCTCGTATAATTACCTTTTGTGTGTATGTGCTAAGAGCTCCTGGAGTCTACTCACCCTCAGCAAATTTCCAGTATGAATTGCAGTATTATTAACTGTAATCCCCATGCAGTACATTAGATCTCCAGACTTATTCATCCTACATAACTGCAGCTGCGCGTAGTGTTTTAACTAGTAAGCACTGTAAAGCCCAGTAAATCATGGTGGACTGACTCTTCCCATCTTTCAATTGTAACCTCGTATTTCATTTGCCTTTTCCTTTTTTCTGCAGTTGGAGGATCCTGCTATTAGGTGGCAAATGGCTCTTTACAAAGACTTGCCAAACAGGACTGATGATACCTCAGATCCAGAGAAGACAGTAGAAAGAGTATTGGATATAGCAAATGTGCTTTTTCATCTTGAACAGGTCAGGCTTTGTATCAATTCAATATTTGCCTTTGCCACATACAAATATCTTAAAAAGAGAATGTGTGTTAATTTGTTAACTGTGACCTAAAAAAATATATGTTCAGCATATTCATTCTAAAGATTAAGAGTCAGGTGTGCTTAGTATTTAATAAAGACAATTTCTAAGCTTGTAATTCTTGTAGCAAAATATAGATTATATATTTTGGGAGATCCTGGCCTTTGTTTTGTTTTCTTTTTCAAATATTTCTAAAAGTATTAGGATAATGTATTTAAATAATTCTAACCAAAAAAATCAGGAGTTATACCTGATTTCAAATATTTTATGCATATTTCATTTTTTATTATTGCTCATAAAACATGTTTGAGATATTCTCTTCTACTCAAACTAATATTTAGTTTAATGTTTGAAATATTTTTTGTCACTTTGACCCTGGCCTTTTATTAGGTATATTTTTGGGCTAATTTTCTCTGAAATCAGGAACTAATTACATTTAGAGAAGAACAATGCATTGATAGACATGTATCATTGATCTGTAAGAAAAGTGGTATTATATAATTTTTCAGTTGTGTCCTGGTTTACACTACAAAGCTCAGTTTCATTTTCTTATTCATTACCTTTGCACAAGAATGTGTAAAACAATAATACTTGAAACATTATCAATCAGAGGGTTATATTTTTATAGAAGGGATCACCTGGCTTAGGTAAAATATCTGCAACACAGAGATATATTATCCATTTCTCATCGAGTCCATTCAGCAAAATAGTAACATATAAAGAAGCTCATTGTAACCTGACTATCTGATCTGTCACAGGGCTCTTCAGATCATGCTGCTGATGACTTGGTTATTTTATGCTAATTATAAAATAATAATAAGATGCCCTATGCCATCTCAGGAACTTTGCCACCTAAATATATGTGTGTGTGTGTGTGTGTGTGTGTGTGTGTTGTATTGCCTTTAGCCATATTTGAACATATTATCATAGCAATAATAAACATTTTGCTTTTATTCCTATTTTATATTATCTGAACACTCATCCCTGCCTGGACAGTTGAATAATGCAAGGATATCATCTAATGTAGTATCCTTTTAATTTCCTTCTTGCTTACTCAAATGCCCTCCCCCCAAACGTTAATAATTTGTCCATTGCCATGCAGTTTATCAGTACACTTGATGAGATTAAAGTCACGAGGATACCCTTAGACCATATGGTATTAACATATATTTACATTATGTAATGCCTTGGAACTTAGTACTTTCTCCTGAATAACTTACATAATGTTTTCATGAAATATTAAATAAATACAAATTATCATCAATCAGGAGATGACAAGACTTGTAATGAAATTTTAAGTGATTTATATAAAGTCATAGAGTTGTGTTTCCAGAATTACATTCATATTTAAGATTATTAAAGGTTAATTAAATGGCTGAGAGGACCATTTCTGCCAGCATTACTCTACCATCAGTTTTTAATTCTTCCTACTGTTAACACATATATCTAGATTTGCTTGAATAAATTTAGATACATTAAATGAAGCTTATTGAAATCTGATTCTATTATATTCCCATATATTTATAAGTGTATCCAATCATGATGAATGATGGCACTTCTAAATGAGATTCACGTTTCTAAGCATCCATTTATGCCTTGGATGTTTATGGGGTACCCCTGTCCTAGGGCAGCCTTTTCCTCAGCAGGTCCGGAGGATTGACTGCTGTCACTGGGCTCAAGTGTCTCATGCTCTAAAAGAGGAAACCGACACTTTAGCAGATAAATATGGGATGATACAGAGGTGTCAGGATATAAAATGAGCTGAAGAAGGTATAGAAGTGGCCGGGCGCGGTGGCTCATGGCTGTAATCCCAGCACTTTGGGAGACCAAGGTGGGCAAATCACCTGAAGTCGGGAGTTTGAGACCAGCCTGGCCAACATGGTAAAACCAGTCTCTACTAAAAATAAAAAAATTAGCCGGGTGTGGTGGCACGCTCCTGTAGTCCCAGTTGCTAGGGAGGCAGAGGCAGGAGAATCGCTTGAAGCTGGGAGGTGGAGGTTGCAGTAAGCCAAGATCTTGCCATTGCACTCCAGTCTGGGGAACAAGAGCAAGACTCCATCTCAAATAATAATAATAGAGAGACGGTATGAAGCAACCCAAACATAACGTAGATATGAAGAAGGTAATCCCTGTATAAATCTACATCAGGAATTATCTAGAAAAAGGTGGAAGGATCAGATTTCATCAAACTGTTAAAAATATGGCAGGATTGGTTTATCATGAGAGGAGGATTTTTGAGTAAAAAGAAATTGTCAGTTGTCAAAAATAAAAAGCAGTGGGAGATATCTGTGTGTCAAATTTATGCCTTTAATACCCCTATCATAATGTTAACATGTAACCGAGGCACAGAGAAGTTTGCAAAGAATAATTTAACTTGCAGAAGTCAGTGTTAAAACAGTAGGTGGACAGGAAACTTTTATTGATTTAATTTATCTCAAGTATCATGTATGTTTTGTGTTGTATATCTGGTAATTTTTCTTATGAGAGTTGGTTATCTCCTTTGAATTTTCTAGTAATCATATTCTACCCACACTAACACATCAGCACATCAAGACATTCAGGCAGAGTTACAAGGTACATCTTGGTGTTCACCTTTAGGTCACATATCTTACAGATAACTATTTAATTACAATTGATTTAGAGGAAAGCACACTACTTCAGTTATTTCCTGAAATACTTGAATAGGCAAGTAATAAAACGCCTGCCAAATGAAAAGCTTCCTGGTGGCGGGACTCCTTTCTGTTGTGTTTTTACTGTATCTTAAATGCCTTAGGAACTGAATATATGTTTGTTGACTGTCACTCATGCTGATCATAATGCTGTATTCCTGTAAAAAGCTGTAATTTACAGACTGGGATCTCAAAATGGAAATTTGAATTGAAATATATTGGGTCTCATTGAAAACTATTGCCCTCGATTGCTTTTACTGCAATGTTAAGGCATAACAATGGTTTATTTCACTTGACACAAGCATCAAGAAGATAACTGAAGCGGGTAATTGTCAAAACGTGTTTAGTGATCCTAGAGAGGGAAGAGCAGCACAGAAATAAGTCCTTTTCCATTAAACAAGTCGCTTTGTTAGAATTTTTAAACCACTGTAGCGCAAACACTTTAAATGTTTACTTCAAACATTATTACAATCATTTTTTGACTCTTTACTGCAAAGGATAATAAATGTAGTTTTACTTTTTTTTTAGCTAACATAACATTTTTATTTCTTTCAGAAGTCTAAGCGTGTGGGCCGGAAACATTACTGTCTGGGAAGTACAGTGCTCCGTGGCCTAGAGATTACTAATTAATTTAGACTTATATGTTGGGAATTTTTTTTCTTTCTAATACAATTAATCTCTTTCTTCTCTTGGAGTTCAAACACTATTCGTTAAATAAATAACTTGTTTGCATCATTTATTGCAACTTTTGAATTTATATTTTTTCCTATCTAACAAAATATTTACATATTTAAACATTTTTACAAAATTTACTCACTCCTAATACTGTGTTCACAAAGCCTTGTCTTCCTCTCTTTATCTTGCTATGTTAAAGAATAGTAGAATTTTCATTAACTGTCTCTATTTGTATTTATTGCTTTAGCTCTAACAAAATTAGTTACAATTGATACATAAATAAGAATGAAGTAATATTTTATGTAGGCAGAAAATATGTATTAGAATCATAAAGAACCAAATAAAATTTTGAGGAGATGAAATGATTTTATATGGAATGATTTTCTATTTCTTTGATTTTAGAGATGACTTAGCTTTAAAGTACATAGTATTGGAAAAATGTGATATTCTTACTAAGGGAATTATATAGCATTTGCAATTGTCTAAAATTTATCTTTGGGTAAGTTTTAGGATATGGACTTCTCCATGATAATCTTAAGGTACTTTTGGAATTGGAATTCCAAGTAGAGGTTACTTAAGAGGGGCAGCTGCTTAATACTATATTTTTGAAGGTAGGTTGGGGTGTAAATATTTATTTGTGTCGTTCTACCTCAGGTGGAACATCCTCAGAGATCTAAAAAGGCTGTATGGCATAAGCTACTCTCTAAGCAGAGGAAAAGGGCTGTTGTCGCCTGCTTCCGGATGGCCCCCTTATATAATCTGCCAAGGTCAGAATTCTTTTATTTTTTATAATTGATCAAAGTCATTTTTTTCCTAATAAGTGACAGATGTTTAGAATCTACCTTAACAGGAGTACAATAGTCCAAGAGAAGGATGGAAAAGATTTACTGATTCTTCTGTATAAAACTTGACTAATTTTCTTGGATATTTTCAGAGAACTGTGGTCTGTCGTGTAATTATTAAATGACTCTTACTGAGGAATATCTGCTCACATATGTAAGGCAAGAGAGAGTCATTAGGAATTTATTCTTTGGTCTGGATTTTAATCGGACCATGATTTGAATCATTCTTTGGCATCAGACTTGCCTTGATTTGAATTCCGGCATCCCACCTTCTTCTGCCCTGTGACACTGGTGAAGTTATTTACCGGTCTTCATTACGGTTTTCTCATCTGTATCATAATGGGACCAGCCTCCTAGAGTTGTTCAGATTATTTAATGGGTTAATGTATACAGAGTGCTTAGAAGTGAGCTACTAAGTTTATGTCATAACAAATGTTAGTCATTATTATTATTTTTGTAATTATTAGCATTTGGAGAAAGAACTGACCTATGGGAATAATGTAAAAAGATTTGACAGGCTCGTCAACCTTCTCTTAGACGTAGAGCAGACGCACTTGTTAATAGAGAAGTAACCTGGTACATTCCAGTCTGGCTTGGTGGTCCAGGATACCACTTCAGCCACCTTGTAGTTCTGCTGAGAAACTACGCTCTTTCCCACTCTGAACTTTATACAAATCGCATCATGTCTGTATCTCATGAACAGGTCTCAGCTCACCTACATCTCTTTTTTGGAACATCTCTGATCAGGCCATGCCCTTCTCTTTGCACGTCATATCATTTTCCTACAGTGTTAAGGCTATTTGTCTCTTTGATTCAGACTTTGAGATTTTGTACTAGTTTTGTTCAGTTTTCTTTCTTCAGCACCTAAAACAGTGACTTGTACATTGACATTCAGTAAGAGTTTGAGTGAATGTATAAGGCAGGGAAAAAACAGAAACAGAATCAAAACACACAGACAAAACATCATGCTTTGCTCTTTTGCTAAGACAGCTGTATTTCTTGCCATCATGTCACACTCACTGGGTCTAAAACACATTAGCATCCTCCTCAAATGTGCTGCTTCTCCATTCTCTGACTCAATTATGCTGTCACCTTTTGGTCAAATAGAATATTAACCTTAAGATCTAGAATCAGCAGTACAATTTAACCCAGCAATCCCATTACTGGGTATATACCCAAAGGATTATAAATCATTCTACTCTAAAGACACATGCACACGTATGTTTACTGCAGCACTATTTACAATAGCAAAAACTTGGAACCAACCCAAATGCCCATCAATGATAGACTGGATAAAGAAAATGTGGCACATATACACCATGGAATGTTATGCAGCCATAAAAAAGAATGAGTTCATGTCCTCTGCAGGGACATGGATAAAGCTGGAAGCCATCATTCTCAGCAAACTAACACAGGAACAGAAAACCAAACACCGCATGCTTTTACTATAAGTGAGAGTTGAACAGGGAGAACACATGGACACAGGGAGGGAAATATCACACATCAGGGCCTCCTGGGGAGTGGGGGAGCTAGGGAAGGGAGAGCATTAGGACAAATACCTAATGCGTGTGCGGCTTAAAACCTAGATGATGGGTTGATAGGTGCAGCAAACCACCATGGCACAGGTATATCTATGTAACAAACCTGCACATTCTGCACATGTATCTCAGAACTTTAAGTAAAAAAAGAAAAAGAAAATTAACCTTGAATTCACATTCTCATTTCTTTTAGGTTACTCCTATACTGTTGTCACCAGATTTCATCAGTTTCCCTTTGAACTACTTCACATTCCCATCCTTTCCTTCATCACCACCTCTTCAAGTCACGTGTTCCTTGCCTCATATGAAGTTGATGGCAGTGGTTTCTGAGTTAGTTTCTATGATGTCATAAAGTTCTTCCGTTCTTTCCAAAATGTCATTTTCAAAATGATAGACTTTATTCCAGTGGTTCTTCAACCTGATGCTTTTAAGAAATACACTTAAACTCATTTAAAAAGTATCCAGGCCTCAACTTTTTTATTATTATACTTCAAGTTCTGGGATACGTGTACAGATCGTGCAGGTTTGTTACATAGGTATACACGTGCCATGGTGTGGTTTGCTGCATCCCGTCATCTACATTAGGTATTTCTCCTGATGCTATCCCTACCCAATGCCCCCACCCCCTGCTATTGCTCCTAGCCCCCTACCCTCCAGGCCCCAGTGTGTGATGTTCCCCTCCCTGTGTCCATTTGTTCTCATTGTTCAACATCCACTTATGAGTGAGAACATGTGGTGTTTGGTTTTCTGTTCTTGTGTCAGTTTGCTGAGAATGATGGTTTCCAATTTCATCCATGTCCCTGCAAAGGAAATGAACTCATCCTTTTTATGGCTGCATAGTATTCCATGGTGTATATGTGCCACATTTTCTTTATCCAGTCTATTATTAATGGGCATTTGGGCTGGTTCCAAGTCTTTGCTGTTGTGAACAGTGCCACATTGAACATATGTGTGCATGTGTCTTTATAATAGAATGTTTTATAATCCTTTGGGTATATACCCAGAAATGGGATTGCTGGGTCAAATGGTATTTCTAATTCTAGATCCTTGAGGAATCACCACACAGTCTTCCACAATGGTTGAACTAATTTACACTCCCACCGACAGTGTAAAAGAGTTTTTATTTCTTCACATCCTTCTAATCTTTGTCTCCTATTTTTTAACATCACCAATAACTGTTGTGAGGTGGTATCTCACTGTAGTTTTGATTTGCATTTCTCTAATGTCAGTGATGATGAGCTTTTTTTCATATGTTTGTTGGTAGTAAAAATGTCTTTTTTTGAAAAGTATCTGTTTATATCATTTGCCCACTTTTTGATGGAGCTGTTCTTTTTTCTTTGAAAAATTGTGTAAGTTCTCCGTAGATTCTGGATATTAGCCCTTTGTCACATGGGTAGATTGCAAATACTTTTTCTCATTTTGTTGGTTGCCAGTTCACTCTATTGATAGTTTCTTTTGCTGTGCAGAAGTACTTAAGTTTAATTAGATCCCATTTGTCTATTTTGGCTTTTGTTGCCATTGCTTTTGGTGTTTTAGGTCATGAAATCCTTGCCCATGCCTATATCCTGAATGACATTACCTAGCTTTTCTTCTAGAGTTTTTATGGTGATAGGCCTCATGTTTAAATCTTTAATCCATCTAGAGTTAATTTTTGTATAAGGTGTAAGGAAGGGATCCAGCTTCAGCTTTCTGCATATGGCTTGCCAGTTTTCCCAACACCATTTATTAAATAGGGAATCCTTTCCACATTGCTTGTTTTTCTCAGATTTGTCAAAGATCAATTGGTTGTAGAAGTGTGACATTCTTTCTGAGGCATCTGTTCTGTTCCATTGGTCTATATGTCTGTCTTGGTACCAGCTTTGTTGTTTTGTTTTTGTTTTTTGCTTAGGATTGTCTTGGGTATGCAGGCTCTTTTTTGGTTCCATATGAAGTTTAAGGTGGCTTTTTCCAGATCTGTGAAGAAAGTCATTGGTAGCTTAATGGGAATAACATCAAGTCAATAAATTACTTTGGGCAGTATGGCCATTTTCATGATACTGATTCTACCTAACCTTGAGCATGGAATGTTTTTACATTTGTTTGTGTCCTCTCTTATTTCCTTGAGCAGTGGCTTGTAGTTCTTCTTGAAGAGGTCCTTCACATCCCTTGTTAGTTGTATCATTAGGTATTTTATTCTTTGTAGTAAACGTGAATGGGAGTTGGCTCATGATTTGGCTAACCGTTTGTCTATTATTGGTGTATAGGAATGCTTGTGATTTTTGCACACTGATTTTGTATCCTGAGACTTTGCTGAAGTTGCTTATCAGCTTAAGGAGATTTTTCGCTGAGACAGTGGGGTTTTCTAAATATACAATCATGTCATCTGCAAACAGGTACACTTTGACATCCTCTCTTCCTATTTGAATACCCTTTATTTGTTTCTCTTGCCTGATTGCCCTAGCCAGAACTTCCAATACTATATTGAATAGGAATGGTGAGAGAGGGCATGCTTGTCTTGTGCCAGTTTTCAAAGGGAATGCTTCCAGTTTTTGCCCATTCAGTATGATATTGGCTGTGGGTTTGTGATAAATAGCTCTTATTATTTTGAGATACAACCCATCCATACTTAATTTATTGAGAGTTTTTAGCATAAAGGACTCTTGAATTTTGTTGAAGGCCTTCTCTGCATCTATTGAGATAATCATGTGGTTTTTGTCTTTGGTTCTGTTTATGTGATGGATTATGTTTATAGATTTGTGGATGTGGAACCAGCCTTGCATCCCCGGGATGAAGCTGACTTGATCGTGATGGATAAGCTTTTTGATGTGCCGTTGGATTTGGTTTGCCAGTATTTTATTGAAGATTTTTGCATCAATGTTCATTATGGACATTGGACTGAAATTTTCTTTTTTTAGTTGTGTCTCTGCCAGGTTTTGGTATCAGGATGATGTTGGTCTCATAAAATGAGTTAGGGAGGATTCCTTCTTTTTGGATTGTTTGGAATAATTTCAGAAGGAATGGTACAACTCCTCTTTGTACCTCTGGTAGAATTCGGCTGTGAACTCATTTGATACTGAGCTTTTTTTGGTTGGTAGGCTATTAATTTCTGCCTCAACTTCAGACCTTGTTATTGGTCTATTCAGGAATTCAACTTCTTCCCGTTTTAGTCTTGGGAGGGTGTAAGTGTCCAGGAATTTATCCATTTCTTCTGGATTTACTGGTTTATTTGCATAGAGGTGTTTGTAGTAATCTCTGATGGTAGTTTGTATTTCTGTGGGATCGGTGGTGATATCCCCTTTATCATTTTTTATTGCATCTATTTGAATTTTCCCTCTTTTCTTTTTTATTAGTCTGGCTAGTGGTCTATTTTGCTGATCTTTAACAAAAAAACAGCTCCTGGATTTATTAATTTTTTTGAAAGGTTTTTTGTGTCTCTATCTCCTTCAGTTCTGTTTTGATCTTAGTTATTTCTTGCCTTCTGCTAGCTTTTGAATTTGTTTGATCTTGTTCTTTTGAATTGTGATGTTAGGGTATCGAGTTTATATCTTTCCTCGTTTCTCTGGTCAGCATTTAGTGCTATAAATTTCTCTCCAGAGACTGCTTCAAATGTGTCCCAGAGATGCTGGTACATTGCATCTTCATTCTCATTTGTTTCGAAGAACATCTTTAGTTTGCCTTCATTTCATTATTTATCCAGTAGTCATTCAGGAGCAGATTGTTTAATTTTCATGTAGTTTTGCGATTTTGAGTGCGTTTCTTAATCCTGAGTCCTAACTGGATCGCACTGTGATCTGAGAGACTGTTTGTTATGATTTCGCTCTTTCGCAATTTCTGAGAAGTGTTTTGCTTCCAATTATGTGGTCAATTTTAGAATAAGTGCGATGTGGTGCTGAGAAGAATGTATATTCTGTGGTTTTGGGGTGGAAAGTTCTGTAGATGTCTGTTAGGTCCACTTGGTCCAGATCCAAGTTCAAGACCTGGATATCCTTGTTGATTTTCTGTCTCATTGATCTGTCTAATAATTAGAATTTCAATGAGAGCCCAGCGTATATGCTATTTAAAAGCTCCACACGTGACTCCAATGAACCAAGAAGGCTGAGTCTCTGCTTTGCCATGCCTCTCTCATGTACAAGAATGGATGATGATTTCTAGCAGTTCTGGCTGCATTGTCAGTTGCCCTCTGGTTTTCAAGGCCCTTCATAAACCTATCTAACTGTTACGTCTCATGAGTCCTTAACCTAATTTGTTATAAAGCTCAGCTTGCCATCCTGCAATGGCTCCCTCTCTCATTCTATCACATCTTTTGTTGTTTTATGATGTTCCTTTCATGACATACTTTTGTTCTTTCTGACACTGAAATCTTATCCACATCTCTTACTAACTTCATCATGAATTTCACTGATTCTTCTCGTCTTCACTGGTCTTTTTTCATAGGCAGCCATTTGTTACCAGTATTCCTGGTTTAATCTTTGAATATGTACTCCCATAAAGTTCACATAATACCTTTTATTTTGGATTCCTCAGGGCCTGTTTTTAATGTTTGCTTGAACAGAGACTAAGTCCTCTATTGACACTGATTACATTGTTTATCAAGAGACACATGGTATAATAGCCATCATTTAATCAACATCTAACCAAGGTGATTTATATCTTTTACCTCATTTTAAAGCTTACAAAACTGAAATGTAGATGGAGTTATCCTAGTTTTATAAAGGAATAAACTGAAATCTGGGAAAGTTGAATCACTTGACCATGTTACAAAACTTGGAAATGACTGAGCCAGGATTTAAATGCAAGTCTCGTGTGCTCTGAGAAACCTTGCTCTCTTTGCTTAAAGAAGCGTTGTCTTGCAGGAGAATCAAGAAAAGGGACTTTATTTTTATTTTACACTTGTAGTGCACAGATAATCTAGTAATAAAGCACTACTCAATACATTTCAATTTATTTTTTTAAAACCCGTTTTTCTGAAATTTTGCTTACCTTTTAGGCATCGGGCGGTCAATCTCTTTCTTCAGGGATATGAAAAGTCTTGGATTGAAACAGAAGAACATTACTTTGAAGATAAACTGATAGAAGATTTAGCAGTATGTTTTTAATGGGGTTCTAAGACGAAGGAGGGTCTGGGCTTGGTGCAGCAATGTTGGTGTGAGCAGCCATCATATAACATTGAAGGGAAAAAAATCAGTACAGTATATGGGTAGTAGGAGACTTTTAAATCATCATTGTTACTGCATTCAGTACTTATGGAAAAAAAGTGCTCTTGTCATTTCTAAGAGATTTAATCAACATCAAGAGATTGAGAATTTAAAATGAATAATATAAATGTATCATTAATTAGACACGATTCAGTTATTCTTTTAAATTCCTTCTCAAAGCACGTAAAAATACTTGAAAACCAGGATAAACTATAAAAGGCTGAACTGTAAGAAGTTATCCACCAAAATCAAGTAGGAGGTGAACAAAAAGTTGTTGGTTTTTAAAAATCAACAGGGCAGAGAATGATAGACCGAACACAGGAGAGGAGGAGGCATGGTAAATGTGGAGCATGAGAAGTAAGATTTGCACCCAACAGTGCTGATAAAAGAGCTTGTGTTACTGAGAGTTCGGCACCCAGAACAGTAGTCAGTATCATCTTTTCCAAGTCATGGACCCATTTGAACATCTAACAAAAGCCATCTTCTCAAGAAAATGTACAAGCCATCTCAAAACTTGGCAGGCTAATCAGAGAATTCATGATTCTCAAGATAAAGACCTCTTGTCTGAAAGTTATTTTTTAACTTACAAAGTATTAGGGATTATAATGTATAAACGAATTCTTAAAAGCCTAATCTTCGATTGCCCCCATCTTTTAAAGTGAATTTTATCTGTCTTTAGAATAAAAAATATGTAGACTATTTGGATATCTTGTGGAAAACTGCCCAGTATACACATTAAGGCTTAACTGCACGAAAGAACACCATTCGTGTAGAGAGACAATTAGTTTGTAAGGGTAGGTCAGTGGAGATATAAAACTCAACAAAAAGTTGGATGTAATTGAATTCTACTGCCAATAAAAATGCTTAATAATTTTCCTCACTATTAAAGTTCTACCCAACAGTAAAAAAAATTTAAGTTTTAAAAGTAAATGAAAATGAGAAAAAAGTGTATAAGGGGTTCAGGCATTAACTCATTTCATATTATTTGCCTATCATGCTGTGTGTAAGCAAAGAAAATGTTTCCGGTTATAAGCAATTTGCATTGCTCTAGGGATTAAATTTTCACACTTGGGGTGACTCTTAGGATTTTATTGGAAATATTTGTAAATTGAGCCCCTCCCTAAAGCTAAAAATCTATGAGTTATGAATATGCTTGTAAGAATGGCATTTAGTAGTTTCAAATGATGTAAGTTATCCTTGCTTGTATTATTTTTTGGTAAAATTATTAAATATCTCTGTTGTAAGCTGCATAATTTTACATTGGTAATGTAACAGATACATAGCATATTATATTAAATTTATATATACATTATAGTATGTATATTGCATATACGTACAACACATACACATACAGGCACTTATATACACCTATACACATATGTACATATATAGCATGTATAATGCATGTAAAATACACACACAGGCTCACACATACACACACACCCCCCCCACAACAGGGGAAGAGGAGCATTCCTTTTATTCTTCATTCCTGTCCTTCACGTTGCTCTCGGATTTGAGTGAACATTTTTTTTAATATGACATTTTATAAATTTGACTTTTTTTGCAGAAACCTGGGGCTGAACCTCCAGAAGAAGATGAAGGTGCTAAGAGAGTTGATCCTCTACATCAGCTGATCCTTCTGTTTAGTCGGACAGCTTTAACAGAGAAATGGTATGGTTGGGAGGGTGCCTATGAGACAAAGGAGCAACAAATAAAGAAACCATGTCTGAGTATTCTGTGCCATGTGTTCATGTTTTAAGTTCATCTTGATGATGTTAGGAGAGAGAATTGTTCAAAGATACAACCAGCCTGGCATGTACCTGTGGACCGACACTCTTTCAGTTTTAGGCTTTAGCAACTACCTATTAGTTCTAGTTCTCTTAACTACTTTGTAATTGATGATGTAGTTGATTCTGATTCTTCCTATGAAATAGTTTTTCTCTTTATCACGAACAGCCTTTATAAATAAAACAAAAGAACCAAAGCAAATTCCAGTGCCACAGGTGTATGGAGAACAATGGAGACCCAAATTTTCTGGATATTTAATGTCTCCATTATGGAAACACAAGATAGTTAGTGGATCTTAGGAATCCCCCCAGAGGCTAAGTGAGCCATCATCTCAACTTGGAGGTATCTCCAAGATCTATTTCAAGGACATTGCACATTTCTCTTGTCTTCTATAGTCTTAGTCATAGGAATTCTCCGGAGCCACAAAGGGCAAACCTCTATGAAGTTAAATAAGAAATGCACTGGTAGGCCTGATCATCAAAATGTGCTCAGCATCTGTTATTACAGAGGGCAATGCATAGATTGGCTGTGCAGATGGGACCTTGCAGAGGCTAGAGAACCTTTATCTGCTCCCTGCAATGGGGAAAAAAAGCCGTTTTGCCCTAGGCCTTTCCCATTCCCTGCAGAACTTGGGAGTAGTTTAATTATAAACTCATGTCCACATGAATCTCCTCAGATGCCTGAAGAGTTCATTTGACCTCTTTGCATGCCATAATAAGGTACATTTCTCCCTCTTAGCTAATGTGATCCATCCTTTCTCTCACTATTTTCTCTCTCTCTTATTATTTCCTAACTAACAAAATCATCTCATTCCTAAGCCTAGAGCAACTCTCTGTCTGGCATTGTCAGGTAATGAGGTATTTCTCATAAGTGAATTTTTCTCATGGGCTGAAGTTTAAAACTGCTGAAATAACTTTGCAAAGTTTAGGTGTATTTCTGGTGGAAACTTTTCTTTATGTATTCATGGTTTCCATGCTTCTTAAAAGAAGATAATAAATATATTTTAACCTTTCTTAATTTTTAGGAATCATTATTATGGCCATCTTATTTTTTAATTGTAACATCATAATTTGGGGGGGGGAGTCTTTCCATCAGTGTCAAATTTCACTTCTGTCAAAACCCCCACCTCATTTAAGTTTGCTTGTTTCAAGTTTTGTAGTCTGAAGAAAATTAAAGTTATTACATATTTATGTAAATCAAAGGACAGTTTATTTTGTGAAAATTGAAGGCCCTTCTGGAGGTAAGATGGGACAGCTATTTAGGAGCTCCGAGATCTTTGCTTTCTGATTTCAGGATAGTTCTGAATATCCTAATATTGTCTAAGTTTTGTGTTCACTTAATTTTAAAAAGTATGCTTGTTAGAAAAAGAACAAAGGTCATTTTATACAGTGAAGCTGTGTTTGCATGTGCCTAGCCTTCTGCTTAAACACTGATGTTTTCTTCTTGTTTTCCCCAGCAAACTGGAGGAAGATTTTTTATACATGGCTTACGCAGATATTATGGCAAAGGTAAATAAGTACCTTCTTGATTTTCATGTTTAATTTTAATAAGGGGAAATCACTTTCATCTGAAGTGGATAAGAATCTATGTGTTTCATTAATTTCAACTTTTTGTGTGTTGCATGGCTGTTCTACTTCCTTGGCGGGTAATCATTGTTTCCTACTTTAACATTTTATTTATGAGGAGCCATCAATTTTTCTGAACATTCACTCATTCAACAAATATTTGCTGGGCATCAATATATTGGAGATAACGTGAAGAAGAAAGAAGGGCACACGCCACACCTTCTTGGAGTTTTTTGTCTTATGGGGAACATAACATTTAAGCAAATGGTAGTATAAAAACCCTGATGAATTTAATGGTAGAGAAATGTATTAGTCTGTTTTTACACTGCTATTAAGAATTACCTGAGACACGGTCATCTATAAAGGAAAGAGGTTTCATTAACTCACAGTTCCACATGGCTGAGGAGATCTCAGGAACTTACAATCATGGCGGAAGGCAAAGGGGAAGCAAGGTACATCTTACATGGTGGGGAGAGAGAGAGAATGGGGAGGGGGCCTCAAACACTTGTAAACCATCAGATCTTGTGAGAACTCACTCACTATCGTGAGAACAGCACGAAGGAAACCATCCCCATGATCCAATCACCTCGCATCATGTCCTTTCCTTGACACATGGGGATTATAATTCGAGATGAGATTTGGGTGAGGATACAGAGTCAAACCATATCAAGAAACTCTTAGAAGTATTGGGAACATGTCTCATGGCATCGTAGTGACGTCTGCTAGGAAGTCTTTGGCTGTTGAATCATGAGTTGGCTGTGCAAAAATAGTACAGCTAATATTTACTGAACATTTATGTCATTTACTCCTGTTGACAAGTGGATAAATTGAGGGTAAAAGTGGAGTCGAGGTTTTGCTGAGGTTTCTTACTTGGGTACCATGTACTGAGATGGCAGCACCAGAATAATTACAGACCTGGAGCGAAGAGAGAAGAAGGAAAGATAAATTGTGGACGTGTTAAAGATGCCTGTGAGACATCTAAGTGGAGATGTAGAACATGCAATTAGACATTCATGTCTGACATTCATTCTCTCAGGTAAGGCTGATACATACAGACTTGGGATTTATCAGCGTTAGATGGTATTTGAAGCTGTAGGAGTAGATGCTCTTACCCAGGAAGAGATGACAGCATGAGGAACGAAGGAGGCCTTGAACCCAGCCTATAAGGACACAGAACGTTAAGAGTTGGTCAGAAGAAAAGGAGCCCGTAAAAAAATTGGAGAGAACCTGAAGTGTGAGCTAGCATAGGAGCTAGGAGCTCTGGGAGTGAGTGTGTGGTCAACAAAATCATATTCTGCTGCGAGGTTGAGCAAGATAAGGATTGAACATCTACAGATTTATTTCATGTAGATCACATGAGCAGAGTAAGAACAGCTTCTGAGGATTGTGGAGAGGGGCCATGGGTGGGGGTCGTGCTGTAATGTGGGAAAGTAAGTAGTGATTCAAATGTGAACAGAGGTAGTATAGATGTTTCTTCATTGCGAAGATTGAGAGGAATCAGAAAGATATAAGGTGATAGATATCTAGATGGAATTGTGAGGTTGAAGGGGAATATTTTTGTTGTTTGCCATTCGTTTGCTTGTTTTTAAAGAGAGAGAGATCTAAGCAGACATATATTCTGCTGAGAAGGAACCAACAGAATGGGCAAGGGAATCATCTGTGAAGTGAGGTCTGGAGTCCACGAGGCCTGCTGGAGAAGACAGGTTACAGAACATAAGGGAAAAGCCACGGCTTTCTAATTTATTTTAAACTTTAACCTACAGCAAGAAATATACTTACCCAGTACAGTCATCCCTCAGGATTCACGGGGGATTGGTCCCAGGACCCCCAGTTGGATATCAAAGTCCAAGGATGCTCAAGTCCCTGACTAATGGCATCGTATTTGCATGTAACCTACACACATCCTCCTGTATACTTAGATCATCTCTAGATTACTTATAATATCTATTTACATGTAAATGACATGTAAATAGTTGTTCATCTCTTTTGTTTATGGAATAATGACAAGAAAAATGTCTGTACACATTCAGTACAGACACAATCACCCATTTTATTTTCTCCAAATATTTTCTATCCAAAGTTGGTTGTCTCCATGGATTCAGAACCCATGGAGGGCCAACTGTGTATTTCTAGAAACATAAAACTGTATGTTTAAAGTAACATAAAAATATATACCATGAAAGAAAAGTTTCAGGAAATTTTACTCTTCCTATGAGCAATGTAGTCTGAAATTTTCCATTCTATTTAAACAGTGTTTTTTTATTTTATCATGAATCACTAAATTGCTTTTACGTCTGATTCATGGGCTGAAACACATAGTTTAATAAACACTGGGTTAAAAGATAAAAGGATAGGGCTGGGCGCCGTGGCTCACGCCTGTAATCTCAGCACTTTGGGAGGCTGAGGTATGTGGATCATTTGAGGTCAGGAGTTCAAGAGCAGCCTGGCCAATGTGGTGAAACCTCATCTCTAGGAAAAATACAAAAATTAGCTGGGCATGGTGGTAGATGCCTGTAATCCCAGATGGGAGGCTGAGGCAGAAGAATGACTTGAACCCAGGAGGTGGCAGTTGCAGTGAGCTGAGATCACACCACTGCATTCCAGCCTGGGCAATGGAGTGAGACTCCTCTCAGAAAACAAGCAAACAAACAAAAAGATAAAAGGATAAAAGATGCAAAAGAAAGAAGGGAAGGCTGCCAGGATAATGGCAAGTTGGAAATGTTTCCTTTTCAGGTCATTTGCTCTTTCTCTGAAGGCTGAAGGATAGTCATCTGCTGAGACCGAAGTGTTTGGTGGAGTCTATAGAGGAAGGCTGGAGGAGATAGAGGAGCGCTGAAAGAGACATTGTGGCAACTGGCATGGCACATGGGCGAGAAATTAAAATAGGATTCGCGGGCTATGTAGGAAGCCTGGTTTGGGCTGCTGTCTATGAATTTGTAGCAGTAATGCTCCCCCCTGGCTGTGTGAGGGTAACTAGTAATTCTCAGGAACAAATGCAAATTCTGAGAAGGCAGGAAGTTAGATTCATCAAGGGTGAGGATTTCTGCCAGACTGTTGAGAACAGTAGATCAGAGCAGGTTTGTATGCTGCTAGGAGGTGGCTTGTAAGGAAATGAAGAAAGAGGGAGGTGAGAAAGATCCAGAGCAGCCCCAAGACCGGTGTTCTCTGCAGCTGAAGAATCAAAGTGGGCTGAACAGGTAGCAGTTCCTGCTTTGAGAATAGGTTGTTTCTGATTGTTACAGTTCTTCCTTGTGACTGAAACAGATTTTGCCTCCATGTTTGATTTTGTTGAATCCTAAAGCTAAATCTAGTTTCTTTTGATAGATAATCAAATATTTGAGGATGGCTACCTTGCTCTCTTTTTCTCTCAAGATTTTCTCCTTCATAATTAAATAATCTTATTCCTTTATTATTTAATGTAACTCAGGGATGTCCAGCTTACACCACTCCCTTTGCTGTACTCTGCACATTCTCCAGTATATTCATATGTGCCACCCAGAAGTTAATCGAACACAGTATTCCAGTCATGACCTCACCTGTGTAGTGTGTATGGGGACTGTACCCTCACTTATTCTGCCCTAGGATCTTACACTTCTGCCGTCAGTGGCAAGAATGCATTAAATTTTTAGCAGCCAGATCACATCACCTACCCTGTATTTAGACTGTTGATTTTTAATTTTTTAATTAACTATATATCATCATTTCTCTAAATGAAGCCAGACCATTGCCCCAGGCTGAAATCTTTTTAACATCTGGTTCTGTCATTTACTGTTAACTCTTTCCATTTATATTAACCACAAACTTAATAAGTCTGATCGATTTATCTGTTTATGTAAGTTATTGGTAAGCAGCTGATATTTTTATACCCTTTCCCAGACTGGTTAAACTACTTTATTTTCAATCCATCTATCCATACTTTTATAAAACTCTTATTTCTCATCTCCTTTCATGAGATACTTAAAGAAATCAAGATGTTACTGTGATGGCTTAAAATTGAATTCTAACTTTAGTAAAACTGCCAAAGTAGATGAGTACTCCTCTGTTATTGGCTTGATAACCCATTTTAGACTGTTGTTGATGATTGATATCAAACTTCCTAGCAGGTAGTTTTTGAAAGCTGTCTCTCCTAGTTTTAAAAATCAGCATCCCAGTCGTCTGAAACTTCCTCTTGGCCTTCATGGTTTCTCAGTTTACCAACAGTCATTCTGCATCCGCTTATGTTACTTTTGCTTTGAGTCTTGAAACTTAAAACTTGAACTCACTTTAAGAGACTCATGTCTGTGTCTTCCTCCACCATTGCAGGTCCCTTGGAAGTCATCATTTATATCTTACTTTGGTTTTTGTTTTTCAGTTTTGTTTTTAAGCTTAGGAACACAGAGTTGGGTTAATCATAACTCTGGATTCATGATACGTACTCAATATTAGTCCACTAGTATGTACTTTTAAAAGTTACTTAGTCGTTTCTAGTAATGTGGTAACTACCCAAAAACCCACAACCCTCGAGAACTTACATGTTATCCCATGGGCTGCTTCTCATTAACCCAGGCCCTGTCTCCCCACACAAAGAAGCCATTATCCTAAACCTTGTGCTCAAGATGCCCTTGTTCTTTTTATATAGTTTTCATTTATCTGTTTATATATAGAGAGATAAATTTTCTTTTATCTATCTTTCTCTATATTTATATATATATAATTTAAGTTGTTCCAGACTTTTAAAAGGACAGTATGCTGCGTGTAATCAATCTTTTGGGCTCTACTTACTGGATTACCACTGTTTTCTAAGATTCCCCCGTATATTTGTGTGCTGTTGGACTTCATTTGTTTTGATCGTTGTGATATATCCCTTTGGGCAGATATATCCATAGTTTATCCATTTACTTTTTTTGTTGATAGACTTTTGTATTACCTCTGTGTTTTTGCTAATGCAAACAGGGAATGCCTATTCTTACTCATTTCACCTATTTTACAAGAGCTACAGAGTGTACAAAGTTTCAAGTCAAGGGACACATGTCATACTGTTTTCCAAAGTGGTTGCGTCAATGGACATTGTTAACAACAATGGTTAAGAGAGATTCTGGTGATCCATATCCCTTCCAGTGTTTGATGTATGACTCATTGACTTTCATCAACCAAATGGGTATGAAATGGTATTTTGCTGGAGTCTTGATGTTCAATTCTCTTGGCTAGGTACTTTTCTGTATTAAAAAAATCACTTCTCATTGGTGGTGAAGTCTGAAACAAAAGAGCTGCCAAGTAGTTCTGCACATCCACTCTGTGATTATGAATACAGCATCTGCTCTAAATCATATACTTACTGCTCCTTGTTGACCGTACTTTGGCAATAATTTGAAAAACCATTTTACATCTTAGTATTTTTCAAGCCACACTTTTTTCTAAACTTCATTCCCCTACTTCCATTATATATACTTCCTGTTTTAAAAATCCTATAGAGGATCACGCCTGGTGGCTCACGCCTGTAATCCCAGAACTTTGGGAGGCTGAGGCAGGCGGATCACCTGAGGTCGGGAGTTCAAGACCAGCCTGACCAACATGGAGTAACCCTGTCTCTACTAAAAATACAAAATTAGCCGGGTATGGTGGTGCATGCCTGTAATCCCAGCTCTTCGGGAGGCTGAGGCAGGAGAATCACTTGAACCAGGGAGGTGGAGGTTGCAGTGAGCTGAGATTGCGCCATTGCACTCCAGCCTAGGCAACAAGAGCAAAACTCCGTCTCAAAAAAAAAAATCCTATAGAGAACTTCAGTGCCTCCCATGGGTTTGCTGTTGCCACCCCTTTTTTCTGCATCATGCCTACCCCCTGCTTCATTCTTTAGAATGTCTCTTTACCAGCTCTCATCCCTCTTGGACTATTTGAAGCTGCTCCACCCTAATGGTGGTTTTACCCATTTGAGTAAGTGTGGAGAAAGCTAACTGCAGTGATATCATAAATTAAACACTCAACAATGTTGCTACTGTTTCTACTGTTTTGAGTTTCCAGCTAAGGGAACCCTTCTTCCTATTTCTCCTCCTTGACTTACTGACTTTTAAAAATATTTCAGATACACACTGTTACGTGCCATGTTCCATTCTTTCTTGGTTAAAAGTATAAAACGCTGCAGTCACTTATGAGTTTCTCTCTTCTGTTTCACCCATTAACTCTCTGTCAGATTTAAATACACACTGAAAGTTTCTGAGTTTTGGCTCCTCACTCTTCTGTGGAGTTATCAAATCAGAAAAGCAACTAAGGAATGCATGAAACATACTTCTCTTGCAGAATGAAATTTTCAGCAGATACTGGCAAGCTGAAGAGCCCTCGTTACTGCGTTATGTATTCCCGTTACCAGTTTTGAATTCTGTTCTGGATACCTGAATGGTCTGAAGTGTCCTCCATTTTATTTTTTTCTTCTAAATTCTTTATTCCATGCCTGCCCCTTTAAGTATTTAGTTTATTCACCTTCAGGAAGGACTCTTCCTTGCCTAGAATTTAGCATTCTGATCCCGAAAGCCAAATCCTGCCACAGGACTGTCTAATATAATTTCCCATTTGCTTAGCATTATCATCTATGTCACGTGGATGCCATTTGCTATTGAAGAACATATCTTTTGTTCCAGTAAATCCTTCTGTTTCTGTACAGTATATTTAAAAGCTGCCAGAAATCTGATACCATTTTTTGTGATCTTAGCATATTTCTCAAGCTAATTAGTAGAAGTTTAAAGTTGTTTTTATAGGTTAGGTGAATTTCTCAGATACAGTACATACACCAAGTAAATGCAGGCTTAATAGTTTTTAAAATCACAGATTTTAACCTCATTAGGAGCCAATCTCATTAAATTTTCCTAGGAAGATTTTTTTTTTCAAACAAACAGTTAAAAATATTTTACTTCAAAATACTTCTTTATAAATGTTTTTGTTTTAGTTAGTGCTTTAAATGGATCATTTCTTTGTACAAAGCAAACATGGCTTATGAATTTTATAGCTTAAAAACATTTCATTATGCTCCTAAATAACAGTCTTTCTCAATATATTCTTCATCTCAAACCTCGTGCCTCTCCTGTGTTTCTGAAGGTCATGAAATTTATGTAGATGATATCTTTGAAAAAACATAAAATTTCATATCCTTAAGACATTTTATATTAGTATTCTAATTTGCATCTAGAGTAAGAATGCTTGTTATCTGATAAAATTCCTATACTTTTTACTCCTATTTATTCATGCACATTACTAATTATTGGGAACAATGGGAGACATTAGAATAGGTCATCTTAAGAAGCAGCTAAGCAACATTCCTCTGTTTTTGTCATTAGATGTACAGTATGTTTTGATGGAGAAACACAGACTTGCCTTCCAAATCGGTTTTGCTAAAGTTCTCATGAGTTATTATTTTATTTAATCCTGATTAACGAATAACATGGGAGACAGAGTGACAGAAACTCAAAGGAGAACATTTCCAGCTTTCTAAATGAGTCATTAACATCTTTGCTTTTGTGATGAAACACGCAGTTTAACATATTACCTAGACAGTGAAATTGTCCTAGGCCCAGGTCCCTACCTTTATTTCCTCCTTTGCAAACTATGTTCGTGTGCCTGTCATTATAAACAGAAAGGGTGGTGCTCAGTATATATTTGTTGAATGAATGAAAGAATATGACAAACCTTTTAGAACTGATCATGGAGTGAGTGGAAAGGTCACATTGTTTACTTTCCTTCCCATCCCCAGTTCATCTCCATGCCCAGAGTACTGTGTCTCATTGAATTAAAAGCATTTTTATGATTCATAGCTTATATTTCATTATGTGCCTTTGTACACCCCATGGAAACACTGAATGCTTACCAAGCAGAAGAAATACATACAAGGGTTGGAACAATCTAACTTTGATGACCTGTTGGGTTCTTCCTACCATAGCTATTGGTTAATGACCAATTTCCTTTAGTCACTATTATACTACAGACAATAATAATAATAATAATAATAATAATAATGGCACCTGAGATTTCTTAAAAGCATATTATTTTTCAGACTTTTTTCTTTTCTTTTTTTTTTTGAGATGGAGTCTCATTCTGTCACCCAGGCTGGAGTGCAGTGGCGCGATCTCAGCTCACTGCAACCTCCGCCTCCCTGGTTCAAGGGATTCTCCTATCTCAGCCTCCCAAGTAGCTAGGATTACAGGCACGCACCACCACGCCCAGCTAATTTTTGTATTTTTGGTAGAGACAGGGTCTCAACATGTTGATCAGGGTTGTTTCAAACTCACCTCAAGTGATCTGCCTGCCTTGGCCTCCCCAAAGTGCTTGTATTACAGGCTTGAGCTGCCGTACCCAGCCAACCCTTTTTCTAAGTGGCATGCAATGTATACATATTAGTTCACATGCTTCTGTCAAGAACCTGGGTGCTCTTTTCTTATTTTCATGTCAAATATGAAGTGAAGGAGATACAGAGGGATGAAGTAACGTGCCCGAGCCTGAACAGCTAAGAACGGGCAGCACCAGGACTGGGACCAGGCAGTCTGCCACCTGAGCCCATGTTCCTGACCACCTTACCCCTCTGCCTCTTTAGCAAGCAAAACTTTCAGCTGTGAGAAAAATACATGCATAATTTAGCACAAATCCTATTATGTTAGTTCTGAGAATATAACCCCCAAATAATAGAATAGTCAGTTTTAATCATTTTTAGGTACAAAGAATAAAATTAGTAGCAGTTTGAGTTTCACTTTCTTTATTTTTTGAGCCAAATACAATAAAACATAAACAAAAAAAAAAAAGGAATACAAGGATCACTTTAATTAATGGACATTGCTTTTTATTATTTATTTATTTATTTGTCTATTTATTTATTTTGAGACAGAGTCTCACTCTGTCACCCAGGCTAGAGTGCAATGGAATGATCTCGGCTCACTGCAGCCTCTGTCTCCCAGGTTCAAGTAATTCTCCTGCCTCAGCCTCCCAAGTAGCTGGGATTACAGGTGCCTGCCACCACGCCCAGTTAATTTTTGGTAGAGACAGGGTTTCACCATGTTGTTCAGGCTGGTCTTGAACTCCGGACCTCAGGTAATTCACCTGCCTCAGCGTCCCAAAGTGCTGGGATTGCAGGCATGAGCCACTGTGCCTGGCCTAATTTTAATTAATAGTTATCGTATGTGCCTGTATTCGTGCATTGCAATGGCAGCATAAAAATAGAGAAAAACAAGAATCCTTTTAAGGTTTGTAGCTTAGTTTGAATGAGGCAAATGCATGAATAAGTACTGGGTACAGTATGATATGGACCTCATCATTATCTCTGTTACCTATAAAATATGTAACAATATTTTATTTCTGTAAAAGCACAATATATATATATAATTTTCTTTCAGGTCATGAATTCACTGATTATGTCATCTAAGTACTGTATCTTATATTTAAACAAGGTTCATGATAAATTAATACAAATGATTTGCTGTTCTGTGTCAAATATTCCTTTGTACTTTCTAAAGTCTCAACATATTCCTGTCCTCCCCTCCATTTTTTTTTTTTTACATGTATCAGAGTTGTCATGATGAGGAAGATAACGACGGTGAAGAGGAAGTGAAGAGTTTTGAAGTAAGATGGATCTTTCTGGATTTGTCTTTTTCCTATCTTGAAACATTGTTTCATAGCTTATAACTGACATTTATGTTTCTTGCTTCATGGCTTATTGCAGCTTATTGTGTCAAGGAACTGCATGTCAGAGCTGGATGGACCAACCTGAGTCCTAACATTTGCTGAAGTTAAGACCACGGATCATAGAATAGTTAAATCATACAGTGAAGCCCATATGTTCAGAATGAGTGTTCCTGAGAACCCTCAGAGATGAGACAGCTTCAAAGTGTTCTCATCTCAGTGATGTTGTGGTCTGGAATTTCCAACAGACGTGAGGAAAATATTTATTGAAGAACAACATGAGATCAAGTTTTTCATGAAACCCTTGGTTTGATATTTTCCCCCTGAATAGAAGTCTTAAAGATTTGGCCTTAAAGACTTCTGCCCAATCAGGTCACTCATTCCATGTACATATGCAGATAGTGGCACACCACGCAGTTTGCTTGCATGAGGTAGGAGTGCCTATATCCCTAGGACTGTATTGTATTTTATGATTATTTTCTCAAATGCTCTCAGCTTTTAAATGTCCTAGATAACTTGAAATGCTGCTTAATGTTACTTAGCCCAAAGGAGAGTTAATAGTATTTTCTCCCTTTGCTTATACTATACTTTCACTTTTTATGAGAAAAACTAGTTGTTGCTAACTACCACTCTTTTTGTTTCTCGGTTCTTTTTTTGTTTTTTTAGAATTTTCGCAAAGACATTAAGTGCAGGGAAATAGAAATTAGATTCTTTTTTTCCTTTTAATTTACGTGTCTGGACTTTGAGCTAGAAGTCTGGAAATATTTCAGTAGCTAGCAATGAGTCTTTAATTAAAACGGACCCACAAAAACATATCAGCTAAGGAGTGAGCTCAGAGCAATGACCTTCCAGGATCAAATTTGTTATGAGCCTCTCTGCAGCATTGAAGTCAATGTGTCAAAAATACAAAAACAATCTAACTTGAGGAACCCATGACTATTGCTGGCTGAGAAAAGTGCCATAAGATTAATTTCTATATGATTTCTATAATCTTTTCTAATGTATATGTTTTCTATTCTCAAATTCATCTTATTGATAAGAAAGCGAGGTCAATTAGAATGAGCTGTGAGCAGCAAATGATACTGTTTTTCTGACGTGCACACCATTTATGGTCTATCAGTTGTCTTCAGAGCAATTGTTTATTGCTATTTTGCTTCTTGTCCTCATCCTTCCTTAAGGTCACAGGATCCCAGCGCAGCAAGGTAAAACTATATATATGTGTGTATTTGTCTGGGTCTGAGTTTCGGTTTCTTGTGACATTTACCTTTGTTAGACCCAACATCTTGGATTCTTTTGTAAAAAGAAGGTCTTGAAAATCTTTCTACAAGTTTGTAGCTCCAGTGCAATTGGTCTCTTCAGGATCGCTTCCTTGGACACAGGTTTATTCTTCTTGGAATTTAAATGACTCATAATTTGACACTTTATTCTCCAGTTAACTTTGAGCTGTGTATTATGCTGAGATAAAGGAGTTCAGCCCTTTAGATGACAAACGTTTTAAGCCAGGGACTTCTCATTTTCAGTGCAGTGTTCTGACCTTATCCTTCTTGATGCTTTTTTGACACCAGTTTCATTACTTGAAATCAGATGTGATAAATGGTATTGCTGGTGAGATTGGAAAGAAGCCCGATTTTCCATTGTGCTATTAATCACTTCAGTTAGTAACTGGAGATTATAGTCCATGATTTCAATATTGATTTCATCATTGCATTAAAGGGAAGTACTAGATAACTATTTCTCTCTTAATATTTTGAATACTGGAAACATTTGCTAAAAGAAAATGTTTTGATATAGAATTACAAATTTGTTTACATTAATATGAAACTTGTTAAGCTCACATTTTATTTTCATAAAGCTATTTGGTAGGAAAATCAATCATAAACATTCTAGGAAGATGATACCCATAAAGACTTCAGTCTTTGGTTTTTTGTTTTTTGTTTTCTAAAAAAAGCTTTTTATGTGGCTGGGTGCAGTGGCTCATGCCTGTAATCTCAGCACTTTAAGAGGCTGAGGCAGGTGGATCACTGAAGTCAGGAGTTTGAGACTAGCCTGGCCAATATCGTGAAACCTCATCTCTACTGAAAATTCAAAAATTAGCTGGGCATGGTGGTGCATGCCTGTGATCCCAGCTACTCAGGAGGCTGAGGCAGGAGAATCGCTTGAACCTGGGAGGCGAAGGTTGCATGGGCTGAGATTGCACCATTGCCCTCCAGCCTGGGCAAAAAGAGTGAAACTCCATCACAAAAAAAAAAAAAGTGAAGTATTTGCTGCCAAAATGAATTTTAGACTGTCCCGAAGAAACTATTTAAAACTTTTTTTTATTTTTTTAACTCACTATCATGGTTATAGGAATATATTCTTGTATCATCATCCTTGTAAATTTCAAAATGTAAATCATGCATATACTATCAGATGCAGCTCTGATCTGATGGATATCATGGTTAATGGCACATAACAGACCTAACATTTCATAATATATTATGGGCTTAAATAATAGATAATAATAGGTATAATAATAATTTGGTAGATTTTGATTTTTTATCACGAATTATTTCATATAAAATTTCTGTGAATTGTCGAGGCATGGAAACATGAAGGGACTCCTAACATCAAGTAAAGAACTGATTTCCTAGTAGCATAAAAGTTAATGCCTCAAGAATGTATTGATAGTTGTATGATGGGGCTGGATCACAGAGAAGGCGTTGTTAGTCAAGAAAACCATTTTACTTTGAAAGATGAATGCAGTTTCAGAGAATCAGTTTGATAGATAGGGTCAAATTGAGTGACATCAGAAAGGTTCCTTATTCAGAAAAGAAGTCTGAAAGAAGACTAGTGGTGGAATCTTAACATTTAGACACTAGGATTCAGGCTAGACTAAGGATGAGAAATCAAATGAGATGTGGAGCATGACCTGAGAGAAAGGGCTACCTTTGAATTTAGAATAGTGGACAAGTTCACATGATGGTGAAATCTGGCAATTAATCCCAAAATAGAGAATATAGACCAGCAGGTATGACTGTCTCAGTAAGAGACAGGCTTTTAAAGTGCTGGGAATTGCCACACATTCATGGGTGTAATGCAGGACACCTGATCTGGGGATTTGCACTTCCTAATGAGATTTTTTTTTTAGTGATTTCCATGATATTTGGGACTATAATTTGTAATTTATACCTAATTTATGTAACATGCTACTCTTAACAAAATACTATTGTAAGTAGTATGAAATATTACAAAGTTGAGAAACAGGGATATGTATAATTAATTCCCTATAAATATACTCTTCTCTGAGGTTATGTGATGCCAGCAAAACCACTGAAAAATTTCTTGTTTGTAAATGTAGTAATCTACCATACTTTTTACATTGAGATGTCTGTTTGCCATAATTTAGGCATAGTCTAATAGTGGAATTATTCACATAAGTTATAATACATATGAAAGGCTATTTGTCAGTTTCAATAATTTTCATAACAAATTGTATCAAGTAAGTTTGGAAATAACATAAAGTGTATGGTAATTGAATTCTATCCCTATACCAGGTTGATTATTAATATTTGCTATACTTTCTATTTAAATTCTTTCCCTGTAAAGTATTCAACAAAGTCATTGAGAAGAGAAACAAAGTAGATAAAAAGAAAAGTGGTATTACCAGGAAATTTTCCATGAAGAATGCAGTAAAGCTCAAAAAACATGGAAAACAAGGAAAGAGGAATGACAGGCCAAGTAGTTGCCAGCTCTTTAATATGTATTATTGATATGATCCTGTTAAATTAAAACTTGCCTGATTTAACCTGATTATAAAATTTCCTATTTCATCTGTAATATATGTAAATATGCTTTTCCTATAATTACTTATTGAGTAACTTTATTGCATATTTAGTTAATTATTTTTTCAGTTTGGAGCTACTTCCATATCAAAAGCATTAAAAAGGACAGTTAAATCTTACAAAGAGGCCGATATTAATTGAAAGGGAAGAAATGTTTTACTAGTTACCTGCAAAGATAATTATTGGACTTAATACCAGATTTAGCTTCTTAATTTTTGCCAAGACAAATAATAATGTTTCAAGTCAAATAATATCATTTTTCTGGAGCAAAATTGGTTTTCTCACCTAGATCAACAAAGAGCTTTGATACTGCAGTAGACCACATTTATTAACTATGATTTTATAAAGAACTCAGAAACATTCTTTAGATGGTTACTTCTTTTATTGCTCTTTTCTAAAATCTGAGCATATGGCATTAAATAATTTAGTGAAAGCAATTCTTTGGAATATTAAGGTGTGATAATACAGATTGATTGTTTACTGCAAAATCTAAATTAATGACAGTGAAGCTCAGATAAGCGAGAGGAATGGAGTATTGACTTGTCTTCTGGGCCATCTTTCTTGAATAGTAGGCAAGCTGCATCTTCCTTTTGGCAAATGCCCAATTTCTAATTCACAGCTGAATTATCTGATGAGTCTGAGGTCCTGTTTTTCTGTACTATTGATTAAAGAGAATTTCTTGTGTCTTAAATACTAAATATGCCTGTGGCAGGGATGGTAATTCTGTAATAAATACTTAGGAAACCAGCATATTCTCTCAGATGGACCTGAGACACAACTAAAATATCATGATACCTGCTAACGTACTAAAATCAATACCCAGCTCATACCCCGTAGTATGCACCATTAAGTATGGAAGAACTGATTTAGGTAAAAAATGTCTTAAGGATTGATACTATATAGCACTACCCCAGCGATAAAATATTTTTGTCTGACCCATCCGTGATCTAACTTTCAATAGAATACAACGTTCTGGCAGTGCTACAAGAATGAATTGGCTGTAAGATATACCACCCCCCATAGCTATGTAGTTTGAACTTTGAATGGGTTTATTTGGTGCTTTTCGTAGTAACACAGCATTTTAAATTAAAAGGTCTTTCTGAATCTTAGCAAAGAGAATTTTTAAATGCATAAAAATTAAAGATATAGCTATGGATATAAAATATTGAAACAATTATTCTTTATATCAAGAAAATTTACAATTCTCTAGTTCCTACTGCAGAAGCTATATAGTATCCAAAATATGGACTAAAGCCTTAAAGTTGCTTTTCATACTGTTGAATCATGGAGAGGAGAGAGGGAAGGAATTTCGATGGCCAGTGTTCTCCAGTACTCACGCTGATTGCTGCAATGCGCCAACTACATTTTTATACAATAAAATTATGCATCTCAAGTAATCATCTCATGTCTCAGCTCAGATTTCCTAAAAGATAAAGGTAAAAGCTTATGTGTTAACACTTTATTGGGGGAAGGGGTGTTACAATCCCAGGGAATTAAGAGTGAGGGAAGAAGGGAAACGATACAGGGAATGAGGGAGGGCAAATATAAGATAGCGTGTTCTTGAGCTGATCACAGCTGTTCGGCAGTTTCAGCTTGTTGCTCAGTTGTGAGGGATGCCTCCTGAGAGACCATATACATTACAGAACAGAACAGTGCCTCTTGTGGAAGGAGGATGCAGGTTCCTTACATCTCCTATCACTGGTCACAGAGTGTTAATTTCTTCATACTTTCTGCTGATATTAACCAGTTCTTCCAGGCAACCACTGGGGAAGCCAGAGCCACCTTGGGTCTAGCCAGTTGAGTGTTCAGGGTCTCTCCCTAACCATCAGCATGGGGTCCCCTTGGTGAGTAGTAGTGATGGTAGCAGCTGGGCTTTCAGAAGCACACAGTGTGGTGTCAGTCATTTCTAGGGCCATTCTAGCTCAGAAGCAAGGCAAGTGGCCAAGGCTTAGAAGGGAGTAGGTTGGGGTGGGGATTCTGGCCTTCATACAAGGAAGATTCCCAGAAAGCACAGCC
This sequence comes from Ateles fusciceps, assembly GCA_036589455.1. Taxonomy (NCBI): domain Eukaryota; kingdom Metazoa; phylum Chordata; class Mammalia; order Primates; family Atelidae; genus Ateles; species Ateles fusciceps. The sequence goes on from JAZHEH010002229.1 coordinate 7,995,786, forward strand.
CTCTATGTTGTATATGGTAATTCATGCATATGAGTATGTGGACCACAGTAACAGTCTGTGTAGAAGACGCACAGCTGGCCTTCTGTGTTTGTGGACCACAGTAACAGTCTGTGTAGAAGACGCACAGCTGGCCTTCTGTGTTTGTGGTTTCCAAATCCTTGGATTCAACCAACTATAGATTTAAATATTTGAAAAAATATTTGCTTCTGTACCCAGTAAGCACAGACTTTTTTCCCTTGTGATTGTTCCCAAAACAATGCAGCGTAACAACTATTTACATAGCATTTACATTATATTAGGTATAATAAGGAATCTAGATTTTTTAAAGTAGACAGGAGGATGTATGTAGGTTATATGCAAACACTACGCCACTTTATATAAGGGACAGATGTTAATATCTGTAGGATGTCCTGGAACCAGTCCCCCACGGATACTAGGAGACAAACATGTATCAAACAAACACTTGTACATTTGTCATATGCACAGTAATTTAACTTAATGTGTTGTCATTTTAAAAATAATCTCAGTTGAAGTTCATACATGAGCAGATTAGGTACAGTACATGGAAGGCAGCAGACTCATTAAGAGCGGACACTCAGATGGACTTCCTGTGTTTGAATCCCAGCTTGAACATCTAGCTGTGTGAGCATGAGCCTCAATTTTCCTGTCTATAAAGTGGGTCTAATTATAGTATCTACTTCACAGGGCTGTTATGAGGACCGAATTAGTCAGTACATATAAGGCACTCAGAACACTGACTATCATATAACCATCACCAAATATTTGCTACTATTATTATTATAATTAGTCAATTTCACTTTCTCTGCTAAAAGCAAGTCAGGGAAGCCCACGGAGAAACTTCTACAATATGGTGAACAAACACCACACGACACAGGAGACCTGGATCATCAGCCAGGTGCTGTGTGACCTTAACCTCTCTAGGTTTCAGCTTTCTCTTCTTTGAACAAAGAGCTTTAAACTAGATGTTCTCAGGTATCAAATCCACCTTGGAAAGTTGTGTGGTTTGCTATCCAGGTATAAATTCTCTTCATTTTTAAGGGCAATTTAACAGTTCCTCTAAATGCATAAGTATTGATAAAAGCATGCATGTTCGAATCACTTTTTATCATTTGTGGAGGATTGAAAAAGAAATAAACTTCATGTTTTTTAGAACAAGAATGTGACAACAAAAATGTTTTATTGAAAATAATGTTGGCTGGGTGCGGTGGCTCACGCCTGTAATCCCAGCACTTTGGGAGGCCAAAGTGGGTGAATCACCTGAGATCAGGAGTTCAAGACCAGCCTGAGCAACATGATGAAACCCCACCTCTACTAAAAATACAAAAATTAGCCGGGCATGGTGGTATGCACCTGTATTCCCGGCTACTCAACAGGCCAAGGCATGAGAATCACTTGAACCTGGGAGGCAGAGTTGAAGTGAGCCAAGATTGCGCCATGCATTCCAGGCTGGGCAACAGAGTAAGAGTCCATCTCAAAACAAAAAAAAGAAAAGAATGTCTTCTGTACATGCATACATATCCCAACTTTTACTAGTTTAGTATTTAAAGAATCACAGAATTATACATAATACGGTAAGCTGAAGGAAAAAAAAAAACTGTTGAAAGACAAACAGTAGGGCCTTCCAAGAATAGGTTCATCTAGAAACCCATGCCATGGAGTCTTGTCAGTTTGATGTGGATTGTCAACATATTTGACTCCAAGCTTTCTAGGAGCCAATGTGAAATTACATACATTTAACAGAAATGTAATTACATAAATTTAAATTACATATGAAATTACATAAATTTAGGTGCCAACATGAAATTACATAAATTTAAATTACATAAATTTAGGAGCCAAGATGAAATTACATAAATTTAATAATATAATGAACTATGTAATTTACATAATTATAATTTACATAAAGTTCATTATAAATATCAATATCATTATTAAATATGTGTAATACATAAAACATTAAGTATATTAAATATAATAGTATTTAAAATATAGTTTTCTTGACTGGAAAAAACAAATTCCTAAAGTTAAAATTCAAGAGCATTTTTTCCCCCTGAGGATGACAAAAAATGTCCTCAACAATTCAGTTAACATCATTTTTTGACAGTTTATACAATAAAGTCCAGCTGTACAGATGCTGCCTGAAGATGGATTAGCGTAGAATGGGTACCAAGTATCTGGAAGAATTGAAGAAATACATATGTACCATCTTTCTAGACAGTCTCCAGAAAAATCCTCTTCCCAGCTAGACAGATAATTCTAGGCAGGGGATTTGGGACTGTATCAAATACTTAGAGTACAGCTGTTTCTCAAGGGCTGCTCTGAGGTAGGCTTAATGACCATTTGTGAAGACCTAGAATTACAGACACTAGAGCTTCTAGAGTTGTGTGTTTTCAAAATTCAAGTAATGAGCTGCTGTGATTCAGTCTATGATCAAAGTTATTCTAACTTCTCATTTTCCCACTAATTAGTCCAACACTCCGGTCCCCTCATGACCTAACCACAGCTTTGTATTCTAAGTTATCTTAAGTTTTCTTCTTCTTCTTATTCTCTTCTGTTAGGCTATGCTAGGAGAAAAAGAACTGCATAGTACTTTCTGTATTCAAGGCAGTATCTATTGCTTTTTAAGGCTTAAACCAATTAGTAGGTAAATGAAGGCTGTTTTAAATCAATATTGCATTTAAGAATATACTACATTCCCGCTAATGATAAGTCAGCTTAACTTTGCTAATTCGGTAACTTCTGATTTTAGAGTTACTCATTCTTTCCTTTTTATACCTTGTTAATTAAGCTTTTGGTGGTATAGTGTAAATTGTGACAACTGGATCCTGAAATAGAAAATTATTTCAACTCAGTTGAGTTTTATTGCTTTCGAATAGTTTTAAATTAGTTCTAAATATGCTGAATCCCTGAGAAACAGTATTCTGTTTCCCAAAATGCAAGTATATAATATTGGAAGAATTAAGCTGTAAAATCACATTGTACGGTATATTTAACTTCAAAGCATCTAATGCATTAACTGAAGTACGTATTAGGCACTCAGAACATTGTTGCATAACCATCTCTAAATATTTGCTATCATAATCAAGTATTAATCAATTCTTAATCAGTTATAATCAGAAATCCTGGTTTAGTGTTTCTTTTGTCTCTGTAGATTAGTAAAACTTTGATTCCATTTTTAAAAAGTGTTAAAAAGACAGCTTTAGAAACTTTGTTTATCCTATCAAGAAGTAGAATTCCAGAAGATTGTTACACTGTTTGAAAGATCAGTCATAAAGAGAGTGGATAATGATGAAAGATCTGAACAAAAAATTAAATGAGCTAAAGCCCACAATTTAATTATTATTTGTATGTTTATGATTCTGAAGACCTCTTTAAGCATCAACTGAAAAACAAACTTTTAGAAGCTACCAATTTTGTAGCACTTCAAACAAAAATATAACATTTGTAATATTTTAGATTAATTGTGATCACAAACTATAGGATATCACATCATTTCATTCTGTCATTCATGCAGATTTTCTTGAACACCTATTATTTTCAGAGAACTGTACTGGATGTACAGTATGTGTGTACTGGTATGGTTAAAACAAAGAAAGCCCCCTGTCTTCTAGGAAACTTCATGTAGATTCATTCATTCATTTATTCAGAGGCAGAGTCTTGCTCTGTTGCTGAGGCTGGAGTGCACTGGTGTAATCCTGGGCTCAAGTGATTCTGCCAGCCAGCCTCCCAAGTAGTTGGGCCTACAGGTGCACACCACGATGTCTGGCTATGTTTAGTTTTTTTTGTAAAGACAGGGTCTTGCTATTTCCCCAGGCTGGTCTAGAGCTCTTGGGCACAAGCAATCATCTTACCTCAGCCTCCCAAAGTGCTGGGGTTATAGGCATGAGCCACTATGCCTGGCTCATTTATGTAATTAAAAAAAAAAAAAGAAAAAGAATTTAGGAACCATTTGTTTTCAACAAAATTGTAATCTTAGTATTTCCCCATCACTGTGAGTCAACTCTACAGAAATGTGGCTAATCTACATTCTTCAGGAACTGGAATAAAACAGAAAAAAAGTAATTGAAGTGGAGAAGGTGTCTTTTATCCGTGCCTTTGACCTTCCTGAGTCTGAGTTGACCTGTTTGTGCTGTAAACCAAGTTATTAGTACTGTTTCACTCTCTTCATTGTCCCCATTGTTATCCAATTAAATCTTCTATTTCTCAGTCTTTTTATTTCTTATAATATTGATATTCACCATCACCTTATAGATCATCACTATATTTAAGATGCCAATTAAAAATATTTTATGTTGACTTATGACATTACTAAATAGTGGGAAATTTAAAGAGTTTTGTTCCTGGATATTTCTGTTCTCTTTATAACTTGCTTCCACCTACAGTTCCTGAGGAAAATATGAAATCCTTTTCAGCAGTTGTTGAAGTTGTGGAAATACAAACAACAACAACAACAACTAAACAACAACAAAAACACGCAAAGTAGTTGGGCTCATTTTGTATGATGCACAGATGACAGGTTTGGTAGACTCAGCCTGTGATCCGCTCAAGTGCTGCCCCAGAGGTCAATGGAGCTAAGACAGGACCTTCAGAAACAATGTAAATTCCTTTCCTGTAACCAGGCTGCCCTGGTTTAAAATATATTTTCATCTCCATTACTACTAGGTCGGTGGCAAAAACCACATTTACCTTTGCACCAATCTAATATTTTCTCCATCAAGGAGCAAGGGACAATTGTAATTCTCCTTATTTCGAAAATTTTTTTCTCACATAAAGCAAGTTGCTGAAGTACTAAATATAGTTGTTTTTCTTCAAGCCTTTCTACTTGTTTCCCCCAAGTGTTACAAGCTTGACACACTCTTAGACAAAATGAAGTAATACTAGCAATGTTATTGCAAACTTCAGTTATGCCAAAGCGAAACCTGATGTAAAATACTTCTGTTCAGTGTCTGATTTGGTCATGGGTCTGATTTATGACCACATTTGACGTTGAAAAACCTCATAACAAGCTTATTAGGATATGCACTGATAATTCTTGGTTGCTCTTGGCAATCAGAATGTTTTGCCTAAGGGAAAATTTAAATTCTGGAACTGTTCTTTATTTCCTCACCTTACTGTGTAACCTTGAAATAACACAAAGACTAAACTGCAGGTGGTGTTTATTTAAGAGCCTTAGGCAGTTCAAGCAGAATCTGGTGTGTCAGAGAACTCTGTTTTTGAAAAGGTGCTTTCAAGACGTTGTTTTCCTAAGATGCTTATAAAAGATCTATCTACAATTTGTTTAGAAAAGCTAATCTGCAGTTTAAAAAATTCTTTTTACATAATTTATCTTATGTCTGAAAATTTTCTTGTTTAGCTTTCAGGGTTTTATTTTTTTAATTTATAATAAAATTTCCCAATGCCAGACTAAATGACTTGCCCAGAAGCTGTTCTCAAAGGGCAAAGTACTAGAAAGAAATAGTATTAAAGAATCCTGAAGGGAGAGCTTCCAATTTCAGTCCAACCAAGAAGAAATTCAACAGAGAGGTTGACCTGATCTCTCTTTATGAAATACAGTATTTTTCTGCGTCTAGATCAGTATGTCTTTTGGGCTGAAGGTTTTTTTTTTTGTTTGTTTAATGACTTTCATCATCTTCCTCAAAATATTAATTATTAAAATTTAGATGCCATATATATATATATATACACACACACACATACATACATACATACATACATACAGGAGTGACCTGTCCAGGGAGTTTATTTTTAAACAAGGTAGTTGGATAACCTGTCTATTTCTTGGTCCTTGTAAGGTCCGTACCTCATGTGTTGATTTCAGTTACTGAAGAGGTTACTGATCAGGACTTTGAACTGATCTTCCCACTTCTGGAGCACAAATGGCAAATTGTTGTTTTGCTTTGTTTTTTCTCAAGAGTGTGTGGCGTGTTGCCATCTTCCATCTTCTGTGAGTTTCCTGATGACTGTCTTTATGTGTTCTATTAGGTCAATAGAAGAAGTTCTTCCTGACTCCCTTGCCTCTTTAGTTGATGAAAATGATAGGGCGGTTTCATAAGCAAATCATTTCTTATGATTTTCTTACTGAAAAACTCTCCCACCAAAGAAGCTGGTTAAGCTTTAAGTGAAAGTTCCACATAGAGCTCTGGCAATGGGAGGAATGTAAAAGATTGTTGGGTCTAAAGGAAGAATCGAATTCTGCTCATCAGTTTTAAACAATACCTGAAGAGCAGACGAAAGGGTCCTCTTTCCGTTTTTCTGAAACTGTGTTGTAATGACAAAATGGTTTTGTGTGTCTGTGTGGTTCTGTTTCTGTTTTGTTTTTGACTTCACAGGAAGAGGTTTAAACATGAAGGCAAATCTTATAGATGTTAGCATGCCTACATATAAAGCAAAGCTGCCTCTTTTGTTTTTCTTTTCTCTGCTTCCATTTAGGCCTATCACATAATTTAAGAAAACATAAAATTTAACCACAGGAGCGCTAACTATAGTGTGACAAAAAAACCCTGATCAATTTTGTTTTCGCAGCACGATATTATCAAAGATTTAAGAAACAAATTTGCCAGCCTCGGCGAGAACTCTCTGGTAACAGCATAAATGTCTGTGTTGGTTGCTTTTGATTTAAAGGTTTCTTTTTTCATTTGTTTGAGCCCATTTATTTTCCCCCCTCCTTTTAGTTCACTTTATTTCTCATATTCTGTAACTAGCAAGCCTTCATTTTTTAAACCTCTTCCATCTTCCAGTGTCTATTTTCTGTATTTTGGATGGAAAGTTTATGGCAGCAAAGCTGTTATTCTGGCTACCTCTGCTGCAGCTCTTCCTGCTCTTAGGTCATATATGTTTTGGCCGTTGTGTTTATGGACATGATACTAATTGACTGTTTCATGTCCCATTGACTAAGCTTCTCTACCACGCCATTTGATGGACTCACTGTCATAGGGCTCTATGCAACTTTCATTCTGCAACTTATACTGCTTAGTTCCGTCTCAATTCTCCAGCGAACTGGATTGCTCAAGTGAATGGTCATACCAGTCTTGAACTCGCTGTGCCTTTATATTTTACTTTTATTTTCTTCTTTATGTTTTCAGTGGTAGCTTAAGTGGAAAAGAATAAACTCCAGCCATTGCTCCAGCAGCACCATGCAGTATCATTTGTTACCACCAGAGAATACAAAATATAAAGGCACATTGCATCTCTTATTCTTTGGGGGTGATTGGGGAGATCTGTATCATAAATCCACTACTTCGTTGAAGCCTACCTTTTTATTCATATCAGCTTTCAATTTTGCTTAAACTTCAAGACATCTCAGTTAATGTTTTTCTGTGATTCAGTGATACCGTGCAACTCCAGCCATTTGCTGAGCAGTATCAAGTTATGGCCATGGCATGGGAGATTATCAAAAATGTGACAAACTTGTGCACAAATGTATAAATCAGAAAGTGCAAGTTTCAGTGATGAAGTACAGTACTTCAAAACTGTGATACAGGCTTTGGATGAATCAAATCATTAAAATTGAGAAAAAAAAACCATCCATGCTGATTAAACCAGTACCAAAAGTCTATCAAGCAAACTGTAAAGGGGGAAAAAAAACCAAGAGTGGAATATGTTAATAATACCTGTTTAAGAACATCGTTGGTGTTGAAATGGTCCATAATGTTGTCATAGAGCCCATACATGAAGAGGTGACTAAAAATATGGTCTAGAGAAATCTATGCTTACTGATACTCTCAACATAAATGGTTGGGATTTGTGTTCAGGAAAAAGAAATGGAAAAGCAAAAGCTTCTCTACCAGCAAGCCCGACTCCATGATCGTGGTGCGGCTGAGATGGTGCTGCAGACGATCAGTGCCAGCAAAGGTAAGGTTCCTTAAGCTCCCCTCACAAGTGTCTGCTCTTCAGATTTCCTCGTAGCTCACAAGATGCTCCCTCATTTCAACTCCACTGACTCATTTAGTCCTGGGACTTCTGGGTCATGACTGTATCAGGGGCCTATTCACAAATACGAGCTCTCATTGTTTATGGAGGCCACTGTTAATTTTTTTCAGAGTCTTACTATACATACTCGTTTTTATTCTGTTCTTTAAGTTTTGGAAACTATGTTATAACTAAACCTTAGCAGAATGATCTCATAAAATGGGAGTAGGCAAGCTTTTTCTGTAAGGCCAGAGGGTCAATATTTTCAACTTTGAGGGTTAAGCAACCTGTCACAACTCTTAAGCTGCGCCCTGTTAGCATGGAAGTAACCAGACACAGTAAGTAACCAAACAGGGTGGCTGTGTTACAAAACAACTTTATCTACACACACAGGTGGCAAGCTGTCATTTTGGTGTATGTGTAATTGATCGTATTTTACCATAGTTTGCTGACCCTTGATATAAATGTGGAGAGTTTTAAAGTGAGTCTTTTTAACAACTGAGATGCGTATGTCTCAGTAGCCAGCTGTTTCAAGATGACTTTTTGTACATTCATAAGGTCTTCTTTGTGAAAACATTTTAAATATAATTTGTAATGTAATGGGAAAGTAATGCTGGTACATTCTGCTATTAGGCACCCTTATCCTTAAATAGAAGATTATTTCTATTTCTAAGATAAATAGAGGTGAACAATGAAAAACAAAATATGATACACTAAATAAAAGTTGGTGTTATTATCTCAATAACTTAAAATTGAGAATAGTCTTCTTAATAACCAGACTACAAACATATTAAAATACAAGTGATACAATGAAAATGATGAAAGTTCTTCAAATATAATATAGCTGAAGGAAGGGGGAGAGAAATTTTCTTCAAAGAAAGTTTTAAGTAGCTCATACTTATTTTAATGTTTATTAAGCACATGATTAATTTTGAATCAATAATATCAGGTCTCAGTATTTCAAAACCAATTGTCTTCCTCTTCTGTCACTTCTGTATCATCATATGGTTTCAGTTCTTAGATACTACACAGAATTTAGTAAAACTGTCGATGCCAAATTATGCATTATTATTGTTTTAGTATTTTTTGGTACATATGTCAATCTCCCTTCACCATGATACAGATTGCTTGGTGGGGGCATAATAATTTGAAAAGTACAGCATTGAAGGTAGAATAGGTTAATATGGAAGGTGAAATGATACAAGGAACACTACTTTTTTGTATTTCTTAGGTGAAACTGGACCAATGGTGGCTGCTACTTTGAAACTTGGAATTGCTATTTTAAATGGTGGGAATTCTACGGTACAGCAGGTAAAATCTTTCAGTCATTCACATAATGTACTTTTCAAACAAATGGACCATATAGTAAAGAACTATTTATTGAAATTTTTTTTAATTTTCTATGTAAAATATGGCTCAATTTTAGTTTACTACAGTACTCAAGGGAGAACAAAAGAGGGAAAAAGTAATTATGTGATAGTGTTACAAATCCAAACATAAAATGATGTCAAAATATCTGAAAACATCAAGTATGGCCTTCTGTCACATCAGATGAATTCTGGTGCTGAAGTAGGAACCACTCTCTCACTGTCCATATACCAAACTCTGAATATGTGGTTGTGGAGCCTGGCAGGCGTAACCAGCTCATTCTGTTTCAGAGTAAATGATTATATACCTTTTTTTTTTTTTTGAGACAGAGTCTCGCTCTGTTGCCCAGGCTGGAGTGGAGTGGCAGGATCTTGGCTCACTGCAACCTCCACCTCCTGGGTTCAAGTGATTCTCCTGCCACAGCCTCCTGAGTAGCTGGGATTACAGGTGCACGCCACCACCCCAAGCTAATTTTTTTGTATTCTTAGTAGAGACAAGGTTTCACCATGTTGGCCAGGCTGGTCTCAAACACCTGACCACGTGATCCACCTGCCTCGGCCTCACAAATTGCTAGGATTACAGGCGTGAGCCACCGCACCCGGCATGATTATGTAATTTTTAGAAAAGAAAAGCTAAAACAATCTCTCCAAAACATTTGTCAAAACACAATGTCTCTTGCTTATGTTTTACTTAAGAAGACCCTCATTACTTAGTATATATATTCAGAAGTCCTTAGATCCAGAGAGAGTAGTGACAGATCCTGTAAGGTATACTTCTTATCTATGCAGAACTTGTCTATTTCCTTTATAACTTCAAATATGTATTCCACCATCTCCTTTGACCCTGTAAGCCACATTCCTTTGTTTGAAAAGACCAATGATTGTTTCCTGCTTTATTTGACCAAAAGTTATCACACCTTCGATAAATGGCTATGTTTTTGTGTCTATGTGCGTATATATATGTGTGTTTGTGCATCTGTGTATCATACATACACTATGTGTATATTTGCCCTTTGTGCGTGTGTGTATATATATATACATATGCACATATACTTTGTGTGTATGTATCTTTTACATATTTCATTTATATTGCCTTTGCTATCTGAAAAAGATTACTACTAAAATTTTGTCTGCTTAGCTGAGCCCTTTTTAGAACAGCATTGACAATAGGAATTATTCTGCTCTTCAAGATTTGGAGAAAAACAATATTCTTATTTCCTTAAACTTTTAAGCATGCTTTCTATATCTTGTATGTACTTGTATATTTGAAATTGTAATACATTTTAATCATGTCAGAAATCGCTGTTTCATTGTGCTATGTAATAGTAAGCTAACAAGACAAAGCATTGCTTTAGCATTTTTTACATTTCTGTTTTACCAAAATTTTGACCATAGATTCTGGACATTTTTCTGAGAACAAAGGAGAAAATTTTAATAGCCAAATGATTCCTGTTGTTCTTTCAATTTAGAGACTATGGTCATGGAAACTGAATTTTTGCCTGTATCATTAGCACATGGCAGTCAGAAATCTTTGCTATTTTTTTTTCTTTTTTCTTTTTGAGATGGAGTCTAGCTGTGTCACCCAGGCTGCAGTGCAATGGTGCGATTTCTGCTCACTGCAGCCTCCACCTCCCGGGTTCCAGCTACTCTCTTGCCTCAGCCTCCCAAGTAGCTGAGACTGCAGGCACATGCCCAGCTAATTTTTTTATTTTTTAGTAGAGATGGGGGTTTCACTATGTTGGCCAGGCTGGTCTCGAACTCCTGACGTCATGATCCACCTGCCTCAGCCTCCCAAAGTGCTGGGATTACAGGCATGAGCTACCACGCCTGGCCTGTGACGCTCTTTAATGAAATCACTTTGGTATGGAAACTGTGAATAACATCTCTGGGGATTTTCCTCCCAGTTAACTTGCACTAAAGTATGTGAACTGCCAAATGACTCAAAGAGTGACCAGAAGAGAATGAAGAGTAATATTACCCCCTGACATTTTTGGTGCTTGTGGTGATGTGTGAGGCCACTCCCTTATTCCAAGTTTGTATAACTGTCTTGCTTTGACCCCTGTGTCCCTACTTCGTGATAAAGATGACATAGCAATATTTGTATGCAGTGAATATTTTCTGTCTTTATTCTAGAATGGAAAGCCTGTTTTGGTTGTTTAATTAACAAACAATAAGGTTTGTGTTCTGTGTCCATGTGGTTTCTATAATTCCCATAGAAAATGCTTGACTACCTCAAGGAGAAAAAAGATGTGGGCTTCTTTCAGAGTCTGGCCGGCCTGATGCAGTCGTGCAGGTAAGGACTCACTTCCTTCTTGAGGTTCTACTCGGTGGTTGGATTTTTTTGAAGCATTTGTTTTGTACTCTGATGATAATTTCACATAGAAGAATAGTAAATGATGAACAACACTTTAAAGTGGGATAATCATCAGTGTCTTGTTTTCTATCTTGTTTTCAGGGTGTTGGTAATATCAATTAATAACTTACAGAATGTTAATAATGCCTTAGAACAGCTTTCCAATGGTACTGTAATCCTAGAGCTTTGGGAGGAAGAGGTAGGAGGATCCCTGAGGCCAGGAATTCAAGATCAGTCTGGGTAACAGGGCAAACCTCCATCTCTACAAAAAGATTAAAAAAAAAAAAATAGCCCGGCATGGTGGCACACGCCTATACTGTAGTCCTAGCTACTCAGCAGGGAGAGGTGGGAAGATTTCTTGAGCCCAGAAGTTTGAGGCTGCAGTGAGCTATGACAGTGCCACTACTCCAGCCTGAGACCCGGAGTGAGACCCTGTCTCTAATAACAAAAAATTAAATTTAAAAAAGCCTTCTCCATGCTTAAGCAGGGATCTTGGAGAATTAGTGTATATTCTGCATGCTTGAAAATGAGTTGTGTATGCATTTTTAAAAAAGAAAATTCTGTTTAATTTGGGTGCTTGTAGGCCATTTCTCATTTTTATGACTAAATGATCATTAATTCATTTGTGATAATCATTTTCTAGATTTTTTTAAGATTTAAAATCATTCAGACAGCATTTGACTAAGGAGTCTGATACACATTGAATGTAACAAGCTATTCTAACTGCAAAAACCTAATTATTAAGAGTTTTATTTCTGCATGTCTGCTAACTTTGTAATGTACTCCCCATGTTGAAACCTATGAATGCTTTATGTTTGACTTTCACGTGGATCATTTCAGTGTAGGCCCAGGGGGAGATGCTAGTCTGCCGCTAAGAAAATATGGTTGGTAAGCATTGAATGGAGACATGTTTTCAGCGTATGATAACATTTGGTTTATATTCCAAGATACGTGGTGTTTAAATGTTTCCTCTCTTGAGCAAAGAAAATGTTCCGTTAGTTCTCTAAATGTTTTTCTTTTTGTTATTATAGTGTCCTTGACCTAAACGCATTTGAGCGACAAAACAAAGCTGAAGGTCTTGGAATGGTGACAGAGGAAGGATCAGGTATTCATCACTTACATTAAAAGGGTCACCTGTCTCCCCTCCCTCCCTGAAATGAGTCCGTTATCAATTATCTTTCAAATAGGGAGATATGAAGTTATTTTAAAATTGATGAAATGCTTACATGACTCATTTCAAAGTTCATAGTTGGACACAGGTCACACCCCAAAACCAACCTTCCACATCAGTCATTAACTCCTTTGAGTGCCAGTCCCGTTGCCAGTGGCCTTTCCCTTTGTTAGGTTTTTGATAAGAAACAATGGTTGAATGAGGAATCAAGATCCTTTATTAGAGGACTTTCTGTGGAATCATAAACCACATGGATGAACCTTTGGAGAATGTTTGACTTTCTTTGGCCACTTTGGCAAAGCGGGCTCTCAGATTCTTCTCTTTCCTTAGAATAGTAATCCTGTGAGATCCTTCGGTCTACTCTCATTCCTGTTACCTCCTCTTCCCTTCTAGCACAGTGATCCCCATATCCATACATGTTTGCAAGTCTAGATTGATGAAAGAAATTAAAGAGCAGTTACTGTGTTTAAATAATTCTGTGCACATAATGTTAGAATTTCTCTCTCTCTGAACAGACGCTGGTATAAACTAGAAAGGTTAGCATGCAATGCATTTAAAGCGGAAATAACCATTGCTGCCCTTTGATTTTAGGAGTATCTATTGAGAAAAAAAAAATCTTCAATATTTTTTGGTTTGATTTGTTTTTATTCTTTTGTGATTTTTAAACTAGTTTTACTCAGGCCCCGTGTGTTTATCTGTTTTGTTTGTTTTGTGTGGTTTGGACATGTCTTCTTGTCAATTATTACTTTTGGAACATTGGGTTTTTTATTGGACTAAACTTATTTCAAAAAATAGTTTTGCTTCCATCTCCCATTTGTAGTCTATATTTATCTCTCTGAAATACTTTAGGAGTAACTAATCTATATGTATTTTTTTTTTGGTTCTCAAAAATAGGAAAAAGAATTGTATATTTCTTATTGTATTTTAAAGTTTATCATTAATACACATCCTGACATTCCTAATACCACGTGGCTTCTGTGTTATTTTCTGCTTGACATTTGGATGTATGAGTCCAGTCATCAAATATAAGTCATATGGTAACTTAACTGAGTTAGCTGCCTTCAAGAAAAATCACTGACACCATTCTACAACTTCTTAGGTTTTCTGGCCTAAGGTTCTGGCCTGAGGTTCAGAAGGACTGACCTTCAAGAAAAATCACCAGTACCACTCGAAACTTACTTAGGTTTTCTGGGCCCATCTGGAGAACTTGGAGCCACTGCCAACCTCAGGGCACACCACCTGCCTACCTCCAGTATCTCTCCAAAGTCCTAAGCAATTTTCAGCTATAAACTCTCTAAAAATGAACAAACTCTCTGTCCAAAGCCTGACATCCCTGTCTTGGAATTAGAAATCAATTTCATTTCCCCTGTAGTTATTACCTAATGTTCCAGGGACTCTGACCACAAATCCATTAGTCATCCTTAGCCACTGTTCATATCAGCTCCCAAAATGAATAGCAGCCACTTAGGTTTATTTTCCTTACCCTCCTTTCCTTTGTCAGGCAGATATGGATTGGAATAACATTTCTGAGTCCCAAATCAGAAATAACTTGGTGAGAGTGACCTTTCTGATGTGAGAATTCTTTATATCTCTCAAAATGAGATTGATTTAACGTATGCATTCTTTAACACACAAGAAAATAATTGCTCAAACTGATTAACACCTTTTGTATTTTTCCTTACAAACAGAAAAACAAAAGCAAAATCTCACCTTTTTTTCTTTTTCTCCATTTCCTTTTCTTTCGACTACTGTAAATGTACTATCCTCTCTTCCTCAGTCCTCACTCATGAGCGTGGTAATTATTAAAAATGAACTGTCTTCTGTTTATTCACTCTTTTATTTGTTGTTAGCTTGGTGTACAGACTCGATAGTGACCATTTTTGTGCATTCTTTTTGTTATAGACTGTTTTAACGAGTAGATTATTTAATTTCCATCATTATCCGTCCTGTTATTTTTGAAATTTTCATATCTAGCTTTCCTCCTCCTCTTTCTTGTTTCTATGAGGATGTACAGTTATTAGTATGTCAGATATGAAGGGGCAACAAGCATTTCAATTACATTTTGGATTGGTTTTGTTGTCTTTCTTTCAGTTCAAAACCTTTCTGGGGGGCCCAGTGTCTGCAGCTGTTGTGTAAATGAATGAATGAATCCTAGAATGTGTGCCCTAGTCTCCCTGTGGCATTTCTGCCTTGAACATACTGTGGCTTTATGGCTGCACTGATTGGTGCATGGGAAATCAGTGACAGATTTAAGGTGGACTGTGACAAGCTGAGTCTCCTCTTGACCAGTGTCCTCTGCCAGCTGCCTTCCAAGTATTGGCAGGCCTACTGATGTTTTCTCTATTCCTTTGAAAATCTGACGGCTTAAAAATCATTTAACATCAAAACTAATTTTTATTTTTGTGACTGAATTCAAAGAGCAGTAGCAACAATAGCAACTATTTACCCCTCAAACTAATATAATAACAAAGATGCCATTCACAATTCAAAGTAGTTTCTGAAAGACATTCTATGCAATGGAAAGAATGGATGAGATTTTAGATAGTACCTAGTCAGGCAACAAGGCTTCCAAGATTAAATTGTGCTTTCTGAATACATGCTATTGCCTTAATCAAGAGACCTATTAGAGGCCACTCGTGAGCTCTAGTAATATTATCGTAGTTTCCAGATTGTTTTAAGAATTCCAATACAGACTCTTTAGCATATTTAAATATATCTGTTTTGAGACCACCCTTTTGTTTAAGATGCTATAAAAGTTAAGAAAAGCCTATACACACTCACAGGAGAAGAAAAATCAATCATCCCTCTTGGAAGGTATAGAAAAGGCTGAAAAAGCAACATCTGTTAGTGATGTCACTGCTTCAAAACTTGAGGCTCAGAGAACATAAGCTTAGCACTGAGAAAATAATCTACTGTATCTGAATCTTCTATATCCTAGCCCACTGTCTTTATTAAGTCTCTTCCTAATGACGATAATGTGATCATAAATTATATAGCCACAGAAAATATATAAGCTTAAATACCTGAACTTTTGATACCCACAACCCTCCAGTGAGGTAGCCATTACCTTGATTTTATAGATAAGGAAACAGAGGAACAGAGAGGTTTCTTGACTTGTCCAGGGTCACACAGCTAAGTGGCAAGGCTGAGACAATGCAGGCATTCTGCCTCCCACTGTTTGATTTACAGACCTGCAAGCCAAGTTACTTCCCTCCCATATTTTCATATTCTTTGGGGCTTACTTCATGTCTACCATTGCCTTAGGTAGCATTTTTTTGCCCCTTGTTTTATCGTTTGTTCATTTATTTTTGGGATGGAGTCTCGCTCTGTCACCAGGCTGGAGTGCAGTGGCGCGATATCAGCTCACTGCAACCTCCATCTCCTGGGTTCAAGCGATTCTCCTGCCTCAGCCTCCCAAGTAGCTGGGATTACAGGCATGCTACCACATCAGCTAATTGTTTTATTTTTAGTAGAGATGGGGTTTCACCATCTTGGCCAGGCTGGTCTTGAACTATTGACCTCAGGTGATCCTCTGGCCTCAGCTTCCCAAAGTGCTGGGATTACAGGCTTGAGCCACCACGCCTGGCTGCTCCTTGACTTACTGTTCTTTGTTCCCTTCCAGGACACAAATCTCTTGTGAAATTTTGCATTTATTGTTAAGTCTCTAAATTGCTTTTGAACTTTTTATGGTTACAAATGTTCCTAACCTGGTATTGAGATACCATGAGGAACTGTGTGTTTCTTTGAGGTTTGTGTATAAAACTTTCAGATGAATTATATATTTTTTTCTACTGCCATTATTGTCATGCAAGTTTGACCTGTGTCACCTTTCATACTAAATTTCTTTTATTTCTACAAAAGCCTGAGCCTCCTAGTTTTTTTTTTTTTCTTTTAAAGATTCTTCAGGAAATGTGTTAGTTTGAAATGTGTTCAATGTTGTCTGTGCTATATATTTTATATGTGTTTTCTTTTAATGATTTACTACAGTTCAAAAACAAAACCTGTATGACTATTAAAATGTCATTCCATTTTTGGGTTTTTAATTTTTTTTTATCAGAACCATTAACCCCATTACTAAATCATTATGACATTGAAAGTGCAATTTTCCTGCTTTCAAAACTCTTCTTGGAATATAGCAGAGGATTTGATTTTTATTTCTGATCATCGTGAGGTGGTCCCAGACTTCATAAAAGCCAGACGAAGTTTTGAAGTTGATCTGATTTCTTAAAAATAGTTTGATTTTTTAAAAACCTCACTACAATATTAACTACCAATTAACCTTCCCTGGATTTCCATCTGTTTCTGATAATTTATCTCACTGAGGTTTTTACTAATATATTTATAATGATCTCTTCAAATTTATGTGAAGTTGAAGCAACAAAAATTAATTTTAATTAATTAAGCAAAAGGATTGAAGTGATCTTTAAGTATTGGTTACCCTAACTTTTTATTGCTGTTTTTATTTGCTTAATTATTTATGGGCTATCTTTCTCTCAGTATTTTCCGAATATTTTCACAAGTGTAGTTTAGTATTTCGCGTACCTTATTCTACCATTCCTGTGAGTAAATTTTCTCTTCAAGGAAAACCTGTGATGTTAGCACAAATACATTTTCTTAACATCTTTGCATAGTTTTTAAACTTTTTTTTTGCAGTTTTTAACTTTGCACAGTTTTTAAACTTTGAAGCACTCATTTAGAGTGACTATTATGTGCTCGATGGTGTCCTAGGCATTGGAAATGATTCAGGAGCTCAGTATTGTGTGGACAGACTTGCAAACAAATAACTTCAGAACAATGCTTTATGCATATAAAGGAATTTAGGTGGAAGTACTTAGCTGCTGGGATGTGGGGCTGGGGGGAACATCACAGAAGTAACATGTAGTCTGAATTAAGAGTCAAGCTGGTGGATAAGGAAGGCAAAGACATTCCATGTAAAGGAAGAGCATATGCAAAGTTTAAGGCACCAAACATGGCAAAGAAAGAATGGTGACTAACCTATTGTGAAGGAAAATGATCAGACTAGAAGATGGAAAGATAGTATGTGGAAGGCCACGAAGGACCTTCTCTGCCCTGCCAAGGAATTTTCACTTTTTTCCTGTACCCCTTGAGTGATACTATGTGTAGTGTTAAATGATCCACCTAGAAGTGAGTTCCTAACATTTATTGTTCAAATAATGCTTCTGGTAGACTACACTAACAGTAAAGTGTAGATTTCTCATTTCTCAGTTGTGTTACTAAATAGAAATCGACGCCTCCAAAGATAGTGACCAGCATTATTTCCTTCATGGCAGTGGGAGAGCTCTGAGTTATGCCTAATGATAGATTATAGGGAATTCTTCAGAGTAGACTTTTCAAGTAGTTTTAAAGAAATCCATCTCTTTACCAGGGGAGTATGATAATTGGATTGGTGCTTTTGAAAAATTACTGATAGGCATCGTTGTGTAAGATAGGTATCAGAGTCTCAAGGCAGAGAGATCATCTGTAAGGATGTTAATGAATGCAATGGATGAAAAACAGTAAGAATTTCAATGAGTTTGACAGCTGAGAGGCTTAGGCTCTGGCTATAATAGAAACAATATGCAAATCACATTTGAAAGCAAAGGGATTTTTTTTTCCTCTCCAGCTACTTTAAGTTGACAGAATGTACTTTAATTCTGTTATCCTTAGGACAAACCTAATTTATTTCACATAGTGGTCATTTTTTGTTGACTTGGCATCAGAAATAGGAATGCATTGTATACACTGCTGTCATATTGTTAATTAAATTTTAATAAATGCACTCAGTGGAATTTATAGATCAAATAACGGTCATATTCACAACCTACAGAAATTCTGTGTCTTAGACATTTGACCTAAGGCTTGACAGCATTGAAACTTGACATTTATTTCTTTTGTGCTTTGTAGACTTCAAAGCACTTTTAATTGTTCGAGCCAATTTAATTCTCCCAACAGTCCTGTGAAATGAGGAGTTGAGGAGTCTGTTAATCTCCACATTGACGTGATGAAATGAAGGCTCACAGCAGTGAACTGACTAAAGTCACCTATCTAGAAATTGTTTTCCTTTGATTCTGAAATGATAAAAACACGTACGAGTTCACAGTTAAATAACATATAATATGTATAATGATAATTAGTCAAAGATTTTGTTAGTTACTGATGCTAACTTAACAATATTTAGAAACTGTAGCACACTGAATTCAGAAAGGCCATAGAATACTGAAATTATCTGTTTATTTCCTGTGTCTTCCATTAGACTGTGAACTTCTTTAGGTTCGAGATTACGTTCACCTCACTAGATGCCTGCCATAGAAGAGACACGTAGTGAATGTTTATTGAAGTTTACTGGAATCATACACTTTACCAGTCGATAGCTATATGACATTGGTTATTTAATTTTTCGGTTGTTCACTGAACAGAAAAATGGCGTTACAGTTAGCTAGTTTACAGGATTATAATCAATCTGAACTGAAATGATGAGATAATGTAGCTGGCACAATGCCTAGCACACTGTAGTCACTAACTAAATATTCACTGTAATCTTATTTTTTAAGTTTACTTTTTAATTGAATTATGACATAATTGAAGCAGTCATACTTAGGCCACTTAAGCAGCAATATTAAAACTACCCACATGGAATAAAATACCTGACATTTCACTATGTTAAAATATTTTTAGCATTAATTCTTCAGATTTAATTTGGCAGAATCAATCTTTAAGTCATGTCAAGATCAGTGATCAGCATCATTTCCTTTATGGCAGTGGGGTACTTTCGAGTAAACTATGTAGATTATAGGGGAATCCTCTAATGCGGCCAGTCTAAATCTTCATGACTCACCCTTTACCTTTGCATTATTGTAGATATTGACATAATAGGACCTTACAATGAGAATGTTAGTCTTTTGGAGTCTATTTATCCTAATTCACCAATTGTAGGTAGAACAGTGGCATTTAAAAATGTGTCAACTTTATTAGATGTTTAAAATAGGACTTACTGTTTTACACTTAGCTTGATTAAACAAAATCTACCTAGATTATTTCCAGGAAAAAAAAATGGTAACTTTGAAAACATTTTAATCCATGAAGATGGTGTTCAGGAGATATAAACACAGTACATTCAAATAGCTATATTCAGCAGCTTGGAAGGATGTTTTCATATTTTTTTAGTGTTATTGCCACTGCACCTAATATATTAACCTTTCAACAATTTACAAAAAAATTACTGCAGGTTATGAAAAGCCAGGGACATAGCACACATGTTATCTTTATACAAGAGAAAACAAAGGTGCAAAGAATGAACTCAGCAGTGGCAACAATACTGAAATACTCCCTTCATTATAGTATTAGAAATCTTAAGCCTGTTATAAAAATGAAACCAAAGGAATGCCCTTCACAATATTTACCTTGAGCCCTCAGGCAGCAATTACAAATCACAATTTACCAACGTAGGGGCACTTTCAACTCATGTCACTCCATCCCGTTGTTTGTTATTGATCTTAGTTTCCATCTTGCAATGGAATTTCTTTTGCATACATCACAAAATAGACTGTCGATCCTGTACCTTCTGCAGACATAAAGCCATCATCCATCTCTGTGACTCTCCCACTTACTTGCAGCATGGGCAGTGGCAGCATTTTAATCAGATAGGAATGTCTCCATGAAGCAGCAGCACCCCAGCTTATACCTGGTATCACATGATGGTAAACGAGGCCTGACTCATCCCCCTCCCTCTCCCCTGCCTTCTTCCCATCGTTCTGCCATCTGCAGTGTGTCCTTATATAAGTGAAGTTACTTGTACATGTTTGGGTATACAGTGAAGAAAATACTGTGTGTGTCAACAATAAATAAAACCTTATGTTGTAAATCATGATGCGTTGTGCAGAGCATTTTTAGGTACACAGGTAGATTTATATTTATTTCAGTGTTTTTCTGAATACTTTTTAGTAAGGATACTTTTTCCACATTGAATGTATGAACACTTAAAGTGTGCACATGGTTTATTGCATTGATTTGTTTTTTGAAAAAAAATTGTAGATGGACTCACAGGGAAAGAATCAAAAAGCCTATGTAATGAACTCATAATATTTTGATTTAAATATCGCTTGAAAGACTCTTCTGATTAAAATGGCTCATGAAAATGGTACTAAGTATCACCAATGAAGAGTTTAGTTCCTTTATTTGCCTAAAACGTTCTCCCTTTTGTTTCCTATCCTGTTGTGAATTTAAACACTGAGGAATGGACTTATCAGCCATCTATGGGAGATTCAACAAAACAATATGTGTCTAAAACACTTAAACTTGCCACGACGTCTGATTTGCATACTTGGTGATTTTAGCCTGGTCACCAAATTTCGTATCTTGTGGGCTAACAGGGAAATGAGTACAGTGTTTTTATGTACTTTTTTTAATGTTTATATTAGTTTTCAAAATGGTTTTGCTTCCTACCCCTACCATTATATGAAGCCTCTCACTTTGAAAGTCACAGACTGCGGACTGGTAAGTCCATCAGCTCTCTGTCACTGTGATCCTTCATAATTTCACTTAAAGTAAACATATGATCATTGCATAGTTTTCTTTCTCAGCCCAAAGTATTTCCATTCTGTAAAAAGTTCTTATTTTTTTGAAATATGTAAGTCCATTCATTCACTGGCTATCTTTTTTGTCATTTTGCTTTCTAAACAAATTTGTATTTGGGAGCAGGTGCTCGTATTGTGGAACTGTTCCCCCCACCATCGCCCCCCAGCCACCGATACTTTCTGTCTTGAAAATCAGCTTCATTTGTGTGGTGCTGTTCTGTGTTTGTTTCTTTCCTTGTGTTTTTGCTTTCAAAGTAACTTGTGATCGAAATACATTGAAATTGAAATATAAGTAAACTGAGCCCTTTCCTGAGGTTTTCTCCGTGCCCCCAAAATATTTGTTAGTGTTGGATGGTGCAGAGAAACTTCTATAACTAGAGGATGCCTTTCTTTTCACCTTTCTTTCTTTGTTTTAGTTCTCACAGCAGGAGCCACCAAAGTCTTTCTTTTGACTTGATATTTAGAATTAAGGTTTGCCATTTCCTCCTCCTTTGGAAATAATGCTCAAACCAGTCACATTTCTATTTTAGATTTCAGAAATCTTTCCTTTTTTTATTCAGTAAACAAGCTGATAACAAAGCTAATTAAAATAAGTTAATCAACGTTTTCTGGTGATTTACAGCTTTCACAGAAATCTATGAATTATCCCTTAATAAAACAAACTCTCGACCCTGCTTTTTTGGATACACTGAATGCTTTCCATTGAATCTTTTGGTCATAATCCAGGTACAAAGCAAATTTAACCTGTGTGAGAGATGCAGAGATCCCTTCTATGCACACCTTGCCAAATACAAGAACATAAAGAAAAAAGCAAAGTTTAAGCCTTTAGGTCATCCGTAAAATGTTGCCAAACCCATGCTGCTACTTTTAACAGAGAAGTCTGAGTTTTAAAATTCAAATGTTCTTTTCTTACAAAGAAAAAGTACCTCTATCTGCCAAGCGCATGATCTTCTGAGCTTCAGATAGAAAAGTGGCTATGACTTGTGACTGTTTTTGGTTTAGAACAATGCTAGATCAACATACAAGTCGGATGGAGGTGGGGGACAGAAAGGGAGGGGGGAGGCTGGGGTAGTTGGTGATGTTTGATCCCTCTGAACTTCCCGCAGGAGAAAAGGTTCTGCAGGATGACGAGTTCACCTGTGACCTCTTCCGATTCCTGCAACTACTCTGTGAGGGACACAACTCAGGTTTGTGAGTCCCCAGATTTCTATGGTACTAAGGAATAAATAATGTTTTCAAGCCAGTAATAACAGGAGCCTGTTGGTTCCAATTATGTATCATTCTAGAGATAACAAATCGTTCTAGAGCATGACTCTGCATTGGGCCCTGAGACGTTTTATATATTGCTTCCCTGCTTTCACAGTCCTCGGATAGCTGTTTCACTTTAGACTCATCAATTGTTTTGATGTTACAGAAGACACATGAGGCTGGGCATGGAGGCTCACCTGCAATCCCAACACTTTGGGAGGCTGAGGTGGGAGGATTGCTGGAACCCAGGAGTCCAAAATCAGCCTAGGAAACATAGCGAGGCCCCCATCTCTACAAAAAATCTAAAATATTATCCAGACATGGTAGTGTATGCTTGTAGTCCCATCTAATTGGGAGGCTGGGGCAGGAGGATTGCTTGAGGCCAGGAATTTGAGGCTGCAGTGAGCTGTGATTGCACCACTGCACTCCAGCTTAGGCAACACATCAAGATCCTGTCTCTCAAAAAAAAAATTTAGTTTTATCTCTGCTGACCCCAGCACTTTGCACAGTACTGAGGAACAAATGATTGATGAATAATTTCCTCCTTATATCCTCAAGAATGGCAACCTTTTTTAGTCATTCACTTGCCCAGAGCTTTAGAACTAGGAATAAGGAAACTAGTATTAACAACATCTGAAACAAAAATTGCAGATTGATAATCTGTGGAGCACCTAGATATGCTTTTGGGGTGGATCACTTTTTATGGAAAATATACATTATTTTCATATTAAAACTATTAGAGAAAAACACTACACTTACCCACAATGATTTTGCTGTAGAAAACATCATTTGCTTTTGGAGTTCTTAGAATAACTCAACTTGAACTTCTGAGCAAGCATTGATAACATTTTTTGATCTTGCATAGATTTTCAGAATTATCTGAGAACTCAGACTGGCAATAATACAACTGTCAACATAATTATCTCCACTGTGGACTATCTACTTCGAGTTCAGGTATGTCGCTTTGCATATTAGTAACAAATTAAAAGGGTTGGTATGTCGAAACAATACGGCAGCATTTTAATGTGTTTGGGTTTATAACTAGACAGGATATTTTGAGATAGTTTATCTCTGATCACAATCTTTCAGCAATTCTTAGAGCAAAATTGCCACTGTTATCTCTGCCTCTGATCCTACCTCTTTTGCTCATTATTTCATTTCTGTAAGTGGAAATATTTTCCCCTCTGTTTTTTTTTAGCTTGATGGTATTTTAAAGTCATTTTCATTTTATAAAGCACTTTTATACTCTGCTCCCTCTTCTACAGCTGATAGAAAAATTGGGGGAATAATATTTGGAATATTCATAGGAATAGGAATGAAAGGCTTTCCAACTACTACCATACACTTAAATTTCATAGTCTAAGGTCAGTTCTTTTCAGCCGTCCTAATATTTGCATTAATTTTCACACCTCATTGCTTAAAGATCTCTGATATTGTAATCATATTTGATAATGTTAATCAAACTGAACTGAAGATATAGGCCTCTTAAATAATGAAGCCGTATACAACTTATTTTTTCCCCCTCCTTTTATTTATAAGCCAAGCCAGGCATAGTATTTTAAAAACTATAAATGCAGACTTTCAGCTTTTTCCTTAGAGTGTGTAAAATCACAATCTTTTTTTTTCTAACTGAAAGCTTAATGTGGTGGGGGAAGGTCCATTTTGAAGTCAATACACCAGGAAGTGTTGCTGAAAACACATTTGTAATTTTAAAAATTGCCTGAAAACCCAAATGTAGTTCACAGGCTGAACTAAATTGGATTATTTACTTATCCACGCAAAATTTCTTTAAAATGTGCATTATTGTTGGAAACATCTGGTTTATAAAGATTAATCTTATTGAAGTATTTGTTTACAATTGTTAGTATTTATAAGGAATCCAACCAGTTTCCTCAGGGATAGGTACAGAAGCCGTGGATGTCAGTGACTAGCTTCCTTGGAGAAAAAGGAGACCAGATGTGGGTACTGCAAAAAATATTGTTCCATGATTTGTCTATTTTCTGTGCTCACATAGTAAACATCTAACTTTGCTCATGGATAAATATGCTCTAGTTTTAATGAATCCTTATAGTTACGAAGTTCAAGGTCATCAGATGGTAATGTTTAAAGCTAAGTTTTCTGCTTCTTGTCTTCTCTTCAGTTGTTAGTAATATCTTAGAAGGAGGCAGCCATATTATATGTTCAGGAAAATCATTGAAGAATGATACTTACTAAACAGATATTTTTGTTTGCTACCATATCTATTATTTATAATACTTCTCAGGTATAGAGTCCAAGACTGGTTAGACAATGGTAACTGTAGAATGTGACTTAATAATAAATAATATCATCCCTATTTTCCAGGAATCAATTAGTGATTTTTATTGGTATTACTCTGGGAAAGATGTTATCGATGAACAAGGACAACGGAATTTCTCTAAAGCCATTCAAGTGGCAAAACAAGTCTTTAACACCCTTACAGAGTACATTCAGGTAAACATTTAAACATGGCTGCTATCTGTAGCACTGAATTCCATAGAAAAGTGCAATATGTCTAGAATAATTTCCAGATCTCCTATTGACCCCTTCAGAGTTTCTTTGCAAATTGCTATAATTAAAATATTAGGTTGAGATGTGAATTTATGTGGAATGAAACTGCTTCACCATTTGGGAGGTTGGCATATGACTAACTCCTCAGAGGCATGGAGTGTGACGTTAGCTCTACTGTATCTCCAGGGCCTGATATATATATTAAGCACTTAGTAGATATTAAGGAAGGAAGTGCGAGCGGGCACATTATACCATTCTTTATAGTATTCCACTAAAATTGGGAAGAAGTTTCATAGAAACTTAAAGAGAAGAGTGTTTGAAAACATCACATATGTATATTATAGATATAATTTCAAATACCATATAGAATATTCTTTTCTTTTTTACATTGAGGTATGTTTTCCTTGGACTAAACTTCTAGCCTTAACTTCAGATTTTTTTTTTTAATTTATAAAATTTTGGGGTTTTCTTCCAATCAGCAAAATTTTGCTGATGACCAGTCATCTTTCCTTTCTGTCTTGTCTCAGTGGGTAGTGTTACCCTGAATCATTCACTATGTTTGACATGTCCCTAGCCTGGTGCCTCGCGTTCTTTTTCTCCTGATGTATGCGCCTATTTTCTCAGGTTGTATGCTTGAAATGCTAAGGATAAAACAGGAGGAGGGAGAAATTTATAATTGACCTTGTGAGACTAACCGTAAGCTTGTGGGGAGAAGAAGGGTTAAGTTAAAACTAAATTGTATCCCTGGAGCCTAAGAGTTATAGCTGCTTCAGTAAATGAATGACTCATAGCCAAGTAAAGCCAAGTAAGTGCTACAGAGGCAGGAAAACCTCCTCTAGGCTCACTCTCCTCTGCATTCAGTCCCTTGGAGGCATGGCACTTTTTGTACTATTTTTTGCCTCGGTGGGGAAGAGGAACCTTATTTCAGCATTTCAAGATGGAAAAGTCACGCTTGATAATTCTGATAAAATTTCCTTTAAAATCAAATAAAAGTGAAAGCTTCAGTCAGTTTGGGTCTACTCATAGTCCCATTTCCTTACCTCCCCCTGGCTTTCATTATTGCCTTAGTATTCTCATTCATGCCAAGAATGATGCCAGTAAAACAACATTCATGTGTCATGTCCTGAATAAATAACAGAATTCACTGATGGCATTGGCAAGCCACTGGATGTTGCAGAAATGGGAATCAGGATGATTTCTATAATAGATTCCAAATGAAACACAAATGCCATTTCAGCTAACAGTGGGAATTTCTTGGTTCCTAAAACAATTGAGATTCCTGAATTTATGGAAAGCTAGAAGCATCCATTGAGCTCTTACGATGTGCAAAACTCTTTATTAGCTGTTGTTATAGAACACAGATTTCTACGTGAATATTCAAAGGATATTGGATAAAGTCACATGGCTTATCATGCTTGGTTCATTTTAACTTCTCTTGTTCTTTTTTCTATGACATTTAAAAATAATCATTTCTGAAATATGTATTTTGGAATAATTTTAGGTATTCAGAAAAGTTGCCAAGATAGTACAGAGGGTTTCTGTATGTGATTCACCCAGCTTTCCCTGATGCTGACATTTTATATACCCATGGCACATTTGTCAAAACTAAGAAATTAACATTGGCACATCCTGTTAACTAAATTATAGGCTTTCTGGATTTTACCAGTTTTTCCATTCATGTTCTTTGTTTTTTAAAATTCTGGGATACGATCCAAGTTACCACATTACATTTAGTGAAATATATTTTAGAGAAGCTTGACTTAGTGGCATATCTACTGATAAATATTGGTACTGTGGAGATAAGCTCCTCGTTAGCTTTGGCTTATTTTGGACTGCCTCTGAGATTAGAGTATTGCATATTGCTTTATTATTCAAACTTTTGCTAACTATAGAGAGTTAGTTATATATGGGGGAGATCCAAAACCATTGAAACAAATGGAATTACACCTATGAGACTGTTATCCCAGTTTAATAAGAAGGGGGAGAACTGTTTGAAGAAGAGGACATTATATTGTCACGGTTCCTAGAGTAAGACCATGAGGTAGTTGTTGAGAAAGAGAGAGCTTGATCTGTCCTTGGCCCAGGTCCTTCTGATAGTTAGCAAAGGCTCTCCGTGTTGCAGGCACATACATCATGAGAAAAAATATGCAAGGCCCCAGGATAGGCACATTGCCCTGAAGATGAGTTTACAGCTCCCCGAAGCTGATGACCTGCAGCTGGGCAAGTCCTGGAAAGGACATTCTGTGTGTTTCAGGTTTACAAGAAAAAGTGGGCCCTTTGGCTTTGGGCTTGCAACTCTGCACATGAGGGTTGGTCAAACAACTTTTGGTCACCTAGGGGTTGCAGGAGAGCATCACCCCTTGTAATACTTTAACTTTTGATCTGAACTTTATCACAGAAAGAAAATTATTTCTGACTTGAAGGAAAATCAAGTTTATTTTCCTAAAAATAGCTTTCCAGTGTTCACCTAATGGCCTCTGGTACTTTTCATCCTCCCTAATTTATATACCATGGAATACCGAGCTGACACTGAACATCAACCACAGGAAAATCCTAAAGATCTCCTGCTTTCAAACCAGAACTGCAATAGCCAGATGGGACTAATTACAACCAGAGATGAAGGAAACTCTAAAACTGCTGTATCTGGTACATTGAAAGAACTGAATTTAATAACCTATAGATGAACATAACCTGACTCCTCCTCCTCACTGTCCCTTCAGACTTGCTGTGTCGACTATTTCTTTACCACTAGAAGGAATCTTGTGCCACTTTCAGATACATAAAATTATGTCAGTCACTTTGTCACAAGAATCGTCTCATTTCAGTAAAACTTCCCCTCATCCTTGGGCCTGATTTTCAGCTGGAAACCCTGGAGTGAGTGTAGGCAAGAAGTCCCATCTGGATGTTGTCCGATCTAGGAGGAGTCCAATCTGGGCTTTTAACTCTCTCCCCTCAGGGTTCTTCTCTTTCTCTCTTCCCCTTTCCCCTCCTGGTGAACCCCAGGCTTCCTCTGGATTAGAGCTGTGGGAGAGAAGAGGTATAAGGAAGGAAAGGTCTCCCCTGGGGCACATGTAATCCCAAATTGCACCATGGAGCTGGCCCTCTGGTGTGGTGTGTTGTATGTTTTTTCTCTAACATGGGAGCCTGCCCTGTTAGTCCTCCAGTGCCCTGTTAGTCCTCCAGTGCCATGGAAATGACTCTTTTCCCATCCAGTTTAAAGCTATTCAATCAGACCTTGTGCATCTGGTGGCTCCCATCCACCTTGGCATTATGTTACCATTTCAGACTGATTTCAGATGGGGCAGAATGGCCCCTTCCTGAGTAGTCCATATAAGGAACACACATCCCTTTTGTCACATGCTGTCTATCACACTTTCCAATACCAGACCTTAAGCTACCCAACTTCAGAACACAGAAACTGCACCCACATGAGGGTTCTCCTGAAGCCTCTTCTCTCACTGGGTGTAAGGGGATACAGAAGTCACGAAATGGAGATGCCCAGCACAGAGAACCCCCTCCAATGTCTCCCCCTTTTCAACTTCAACCCCCTTTATATCCTTAAAGTGGAAAGATCTATTTTTAGCCACCCCTTTTGCAGGTAGTGAGTCTACTGCTTCTGTCACATGTGGGTACATGTCATTCTCATAGTCATATGAGAATACATGGTCAGTATCTCACTGTAGGATCTCAAGAGATGCTGAGACAGGAAAAAGTTCGAGTTGAACATCTTAGATCTTGCCATCTCTTCCAATCATTTGTTTTCTAGTGTAAGATTTTAAATGTTTTTATGTGGTCTGCAATTTAAAGTTTTTATGAGTTATTTGCTTAAAGGAATGAATGAATTTGAAGTTAAGAACAGTATTTTATGTACTTTTTTCCTTTCTAAGTAAAATCCCTGTTATTTATTTTCATGGTGGATGTAGATGGGTTTACAAAACTGAATGATGGTAGCACCTTTTCATTGGAAAGTGAAAACAGAAATTGGCTCCATGAAAATAGTCTGCTTGCTACAGCAGATTCTCTAGCATTGATACTTCAGAAGTGTTAGCTAAGAGAACAAAGTTAGGTTTGTTAAAAGATAAACTTAGGCGTAATAACATCGTAAGTTTATCTGAGCATTCAACTATTTATGAATTGAGCAACACCAGAACACGAATGGTTCAGCACTTCACCAAGGGTGGGGGCACTTTTATAAGGTGCTCCTGGAAGCTAGACAAAAAAAGAGATTTGATTGGTAAAAGTTTAAAGTCCCTAGCTAGAGATTAGTTGGCAGTTTTTGACTGGTGAACTCTCTAGTTGAAAGTTAGTTGGCAGATTATGATTGGTTAAGCTTAATTTACGTTGAGTTGGGATTTGGTTTTCTTAGGGAGGAACCCAAGACACTGGAGCCATCTCAGCCTAATGACCTCCCAATTAGTTATTTTAACAGCTGCCAATTGTCTTGGATTCTGGATTCATGAAATTAATAGTCAAGGATTACTCTTTTAAAACACCTCAATGGTTGTGCCATTTGTAAAACAGTTGGATATTAAGAAAACGTTGAAGAGGATTTTTTTTTTCTGTATATAAATACTTTGTCCAGGTTACTATTTAGGAATAAGAGGTAATCACCTCTCATCTTAAACATATTCTCAGATTCTTTTCAATACAAAATAGTAACTACTGATTTATTTAATAGCCAAAACAACCAGACCTTATTTTTTCCCTCTAAATAAAGGAGACCAAAGCCAGGCCAAAAAAAAAAAAAAAAGATTCACAGAATATAAAAATCCTTGCGAATGTTTTTTGGAATATATTAAACATTTCAAAGAGGAATGTAT
Organism: Ateles fusciceps; assembly: GCA_036589455.1. NCBI lineage: Eukaryota > Metazoa > Chordata > Mammalia > Primates > Atelidae > Ateles > Ateles fusciceps. The sequence continues at coordinate 8,025,776 of JAZHEH010002229.1, forward strand.
TCATCTCTTAATGGTACCATTATCATCACCGTATCTCTTTCTTTCACTTGGAGTTCCTTTCTTTTTAGATAACGTGCTAGTAGTGAGATATGTCAGCACTAAGTCAACTTTTCCCGTTGTTGTAAAGTTTCTTTTGGCAAATCAATTATGAGGAATGACTGCCGTTTGTTTATGCTCCAGGGTCCTTGCACTGGGAATCAACAGAGTCTGGCACACAGCAGGCTGTGGGATGCTGTGGTTGGCTTTCTTCATGTGTTTGCCCATATGCAGATGAAGCTGTCGCAGGTAAAGTTCCTCTCTCCCACATGACAAACTGAAGACTGTAATCAGCAAATTAAACATGCCTTTTGACATTGGAACATTATGTTTTTAAAATCACTTTATCACTCGTCCTTTCAAGATCATTTGATCATGCCTCTTTTGCTCTACATTAAAATATTTTTTAAATAAAGAACCTCATATAACCTGAGAATAGATAGGATTCATTATTCAAATTTGAGACAATGGATATTAATGGAGAAATGAAACAGTCGAGTCCCCCAACACTGTACATTTCACAAACTTCATCTTTCTAGCCATTGCTCACCGGAATTTTCCTTCCCCTTATAGATAATTAAAATAGGATTTATAATCTGTAAACAAGCAGATGTTCTTAGTAGGGTGATGTTTACCCATAACCAGTGTATTTAACTTTGTGACAAAGAGAAAATAATAGCTATTATGTGGATGAGCAAATAAAGAATAAACAGGTTTTCTACCATGTTTTAATGTTAACTGGAGAGTACCTATTGAAAACTGTCAGCTTGTTTTCTCACTGCTGTATCTGTTTCATTTGAAACAGAAAGATATGCAAATATGCAAAGTTCTTGTGAATGTGTCTCTTTGATGCAGTGAATTTTGGTGGTATAACCTGAGACCTTCAGAGTGTGGATATTGCCAGGTGGTCAGGTGGAAGAAAGAATGACAGATTGAAAGACAGAATGCTGCCATTCTAATTCCCGAGCTGTCATGACCTGTTCCACCAGTGTGGGCCAGGTCTCTCTCCCGGGGCCTTGTTTCCTCTGCGGTAAAGCGAAGAACATGCCCCTTCAGCCTGCATATAACAATGTGCAGGACGTATTGTCAAAGATCAACAAGGCTGGATACCAGTAAAGGAGGGAAGGATACATCTTGATATCGAAGAACAACAAGGCTGGAAACTAGTTAAACTATTAAGGATGGATTTTAATCAGTAATGCTATTGCCACAGGGAAAAAGAGTTCATCATGAACTGAACCCGATTTGATTTGTGCAGAGGTGACCGGGAATGTTAATGGGAGAATGAAGACTAGAGAGTGGATGAGAAGGGGCTCAAGTAGAGTGAGGGGAGGTGGAAATGTGATTAGACCAGCTATGCAGCTAACTGGCAGTTATCAAAGTCAGGATTCTGTCCTTCTCCAGAGACTGAGACAGAGTCCTTGTCCTTAGCTGTTGTCTGGAACAGTCAATTTTTTTTTTATCAGCCTGTAGTTTTTCCTAGGCAGGTACTTTAGTGGGGGAGCTGAGCTCATCCTAGGGATGCAGCCTTGAACAGTTAAAAACTATATTAGTGTTTGTTCAAGTCTTTATAGACCAGGGTTGAGGCCTAGTTGAGAAGAGGGCTCAGAAGTACCTGGTCAAGGAGAGAATGTCAGTATGGAGTTACTGGTGACTTCAGCCAAATCGGGAAATTCCAGTCTTTCATTTAATCACTAGGGAAATTTGGTAAATAAAGGAAACCGACATGAACCAAATGTAGACACTCACAAGAGTTCTCATCCTGATGTTTTTCCATCAGGGTACTGACATCTGGTGCTACCTAGCAATTGTTCATGGTTTACAGAGTTTCTGTAAGAAAACATCTCATCCTCCCAACACTGTAGGAATTTAGCTTCATATGTAGCAAAATCCGAATAAAATGCCTTATGAAATCTTTTAAAGGATAGTTTAAATATGGATGAGATATGAAGTTATGCACATATAAGTATGACCATATTTCTAGGGACTGTAGCTAAGCATAGTGATGTTTAGACACAATATGTCTTTGAACAAGAATGTTTCTTTATGGTAAAAAAATCAAAAGCAAAAACAAAATTTTAACCAGAGTAATACTGGAAAGCTTAATCAAATTGGTATATAAGACACATTGTATAATATTGGTATAGGTAATACCCATGTAGGTTTTTGGTTAGATTTGTTTATCTAACAAATAAATTTATAAGTGTATCTTCTACGGTGCTTATATGCCTTTACTTTTCTATGTGAAGTTGATTTTTACATAATAGCACCTAGACGTTTGATAGAAGAAAAAAATGCAGGCTTTACAAATGAAAAGTAGATAGATGTCAAATGTGCAGAAGCTGTTGAGTCTTGTATTGGAGAATATACCACTGCAACGGTTTTTTCATATTATTTCTAGATACATTCATTATCCATACAAATACTTTTTTTTTTTTCCTGAGACACAGTCTCACTCTGTTGCCCAGGCTGGAGTGCAGTGCCGTGATCTCTGCTCACTGCAACCTCCACCTCCCAAGCTCAAGCAATTTCCGTGCCTCAGCCTCCTGAGTAGCTGAGTCTACTCAGCGTGTACCACAATGCCCAGCTAATTGTTTGTATTTTTAGTAGAGACGGTTTCGCCATGTTGCCCAGGCTGGTCTCAAACTCCTGAGCGCAGGTGATCTGTGCACCTCGGCCTCCCAAAGTGCTAAGATTACAGGCGTGAGCCACTGCGCCCAGCCTACAAATACACTTTAAAGAACATGAGCTGAAATAAGTAATACTTTTTAATTGTGAAGTATAAGTTTAACATTTGGCCTTCTTTGGTTCTATAATGCTTTAAGTGCTTACTATTTATTGACAGAGCAGTATCCTTTTGTGAGACTAAGTATGTTCTTGCTGCATAGTTTTCTTGTATTATCTCAAATGCAATGTTAATATTTTCAGGATTCCAGTCAAATTGAGCTATTAAAAGAACTCATGGATCTGCAGAAGGATATGGTGGTCATGTTGCTGTCCATGTTAGAAGGTAGTTTTGATTTCTGGTTTTCAATTCCCTTTATTATTTTACTGAAAGGATCAGTATGTGCTTGCTTGTGGAATCAGAATGTAGCACAGAATAAAATAACCTGTTAAGATGTAACAGACGCCTTGGATTTATTGCAGGCTTACTCTTTTTCTCACATTAGTTTTTTGTTTTTTAAAAAAGGGAAATCCTGTATATCTCAGTTTACATATCTACAAAAGGAAAATAGTAGTATTTTGTAACAACACTTTTCATTTCATAGTGGTATCTAAAAAGTAAGCTCTCCAGACAGACAGTCTATAAAGACTATTTTATGTTAGTGTGTTTGTCCGTAATCGCTGGGGATTTCAGATATTCGGATAAACTCCAGCTGTGTAAGCTGCTGCTTTGAAAAGATGACAGAGTGACTCCTTTGCATTCTTAAAACCTTGGCACTTCTGGGACAGCCTCAGTCCCCCAAGGCAGCTGGCAGTGGCAGTCTCATTCTCCCCACCACAACCTGTCAGTTCTAATTTTCTCTTTCTTTTTCTTGACAGCTTATTTTGTTATTGCATTTTTATTTTTCTGTATCAGGCAGGAAATGTAACAGTTAAGAGCTTGGGCTGGAAATCCACCACCAGAGTTTAAATCTTGGCTTCCTTACCTCTGGGCGCCATGACCCTTGGACAAGCCACATCTGCATTTTTTAGTTTCCTCCTCTGCAAAATAGAAATGATAGATTGATGTGAGAATTCAGTGAAATCCTATAAATACAACCAAACCAACTAAGAAATGTTTGGTATTATGTAGTATGGTGCCTACCACTTTTTTTTTTTTTTTTTTTTTTTTCCTGAGACAGAGTCTCTCTCTGTCACCCAGGCTGGAATGCAATGGTGCCATCTCGGCTCACTGAAGCCTCCACCTCCTGGGGTTCAAGTGATTCTCCGGCCTCAGCCTCCTGAGTGGCTGGGATTACAGGTGTGCACCACCACGCCCAGCTAATTTTTGTATTTTTAGTAGAGATGGGGTTTCACCATGTTCGTCAAGCTGGTCTCGAACTCCGGACCTCGCCCACCACAACCTCCCAAAGTGCTGGGATTATAGGCGTGAGCCATGCGCCTGGCACCTATCACTTTTTCTTAATTCCTTCCTATTTTCTGAGTCTGCCATATATGGCATAACTCCACTTTAATTAACTGAGGCAGTTGTCATGCCTCATGCTAGGACTTTGACATGGCAGCATTTGCTGAAAGCACTTAGTTGGCAGCAACTCTAAAGGGCTGAGCAAAAGTAGCCACTTCCTACCCTCTGACCTCAGGATCCATTTGCCATGCATGGCCCCAATTCAAATTTTGGTTTAAATACCAACAGCAACAATAATAACTGCAGCAGCCACAAGCAGAACAGTGACGTAAAATCAGCCTCTTACAATGTGCCAGATGCTGGATTAAGTACTTATTTAATCCTAGTAACAAGTTTATGAGTTTGATGGTATTATTATCTCAAGTTTGCAAATGAGGAAACTGAGGTACAGAGAGGCTGAGAAATCTGCCCAGGTAACTGAGCATGTTAAGCCTGGATTCAAACCCAACACTGCAGCTCCAGGTCACACACTGTTTTTTTTTATTTTTTTATTTATTTTTTAATTTTTATTGCATTTTAGGTTTTGGGGTACATGTGAAGAACATGCAAGACTGTTGCATAGGTACACACATGGCAGTGTGATTTGCTGCCTTCTTCCCCATCACCTATATCTGGCTTTTCTCCCCGTGCTATCTCTCCCCCAACTCCCCCACCCCCCCACTGTCCCTCCCCTATTTCCCTCCGACAGACCCCAGTGTGTGATGCTCCCCTCCCTGTGTCCATGTGTTCTCATTGCTCAACACCCCCCTATGAGTGAGAACATGCGGTGTTTAATTTTCTGTTCTTGTGTCAGTTTGCTGAGAATGATGGTTTCCAGGTTCATCCATGTCCCTACAAAGGACACAAACTCATCGTTTTTGATGGCTGCATAATATTCCATGGTGTATATGTGCCACATTTTCCCTGTCCAGTCTGTCATCGATGGGCATTTGGGTTGGTTCCAGGTCTTTGCTATTGTAAACTGTGCTGCAATGAACATTCGTGTGCATGTGTCCTTATAGTAGAACGATTTATAATCCTTTGGATATATACCCAGTAATGGGATTACTGGGTCAAATGGAATTTCTAGGTCCTTGAGGAATTGCCACACTGTCTTCCACAATGGTTGAACTAATTTACACTCCCACCAACAGTGTAAAAGTGTTCCTATTTCTCCACATCCTCTCCAGCATCTGTTGTTTCCAGATTTTTTAATGATCGCCATTCTAACTAACTGGCGTGAGATGGTACCTCAATGTAGTTTTGATTTGCATTTCTCTAATGAACAGTGATGATGAGCATTTTTTCATATGTTTGTTGGCCTCATGTATGTCTTCTTTTGTAAAGTGTCTGTTCATATCCTTTGCCCACTTTTGAATGGGCTTGTTTTTTCTTGTAAATCTGTTTTAGTTCTTTGTAGATTCTAGACTGCAAAAACGTTTTTCCATTCTGTTGGTTGCCTTAACACTGCGGTGTTTACTGCTTCTCAGATTGACTCTGTGCACCTCTGGCCAGCAACCCTTTCTTCTACTGCCTGTCTTTGTGTTATATAGCACATTCTGTTCAATGAATAAAAGCATTCTATGGTCCTGTAGTTCAGGAATCGGCCATTTTCTAACTATAAACAAACACTGAATCATGAAAAAATGTAGAAAGGTGCTTTTCATTATGAATCAGAAAGAGCATACAGTTTGCTCTCAGAGGATCTGAAGCCCTGGCACTAACCTTTAATAATTATACAGTGGGCCCATTCATTGAGTCTTACTGAACTTCAATTTCCTCATCCATAAAATTAGGGTTAACAAAACGTACCTGCCTTACATATGAACATTAAATCAGATATTGTCTATGATAGTGATTTTTCAACTCTAAAGCGCTGAGCAAATGTTTTTATTATTAATATAAAACTTGATTTTAGTTTGTGGCTCTCTGGCTCATTTTCTTCATCTAAAACATGTTGCTTCTTTGATTAATTTGAGGGAAAAAAATGTCAGCTTTTATTCAATTATTATTTTATGTATGTCAGTCTAATTACTTTGTAAATAGGGTTATGCATGTCTGTAATCACTTTTTAAATTATGGTTTATAAATAATCATCTTTTTATAGAGTGAGAGATAAACAAGGACATGTCCTTGATTCAGATGTTACTAAAGATCTGTATTGTTATTTTTTCTATAAACATTGATTTTGTTAAACTGTGGTTTATAAATAATCATCATTTTATAGAGTGAGAGATGAACGTATCCTTGATTCAGATGTTATTAAACATCGATATTATTTTCTCTATAACATTGATTTTTTTTAAGTTTATTTTAAATAAATGCAATTGCTTTGCCACCAGGTAATGTTGTTAATGGAACAATTGGCAAACAGATGGTAGATATGCTCGTGGAATCTTCCAACAACGTGGAGATGATTCTCAAGTTTTTTGACATGTTCTTAAAACTAAAAGATTTGACGTCGTCTGATACTTTTAAAGAATATGACCCTGATGGCAAGGGAGTCATTTCCAAGAGGGACTTCCATAAAGCGATGGAGAGTCATAAGCACTACACACAGTCAGAAACGGAGTTTCTTTTGTCTTGCGCGGAGACGGATGAAAATGAAACCCTTGACTATGAAGAGTTTGTCAAACGCTTCCACGAACCTGCGAAAGACATCGGCTTCAATGTCGCTGTCCTTCTGACGAACCTCTCTGAGCACATGCCCAACGATACCCGACTTCAGACTTTTCTAGAATTAGCAGAGAGCGTCCTGAATTATTTTCAGCCTTTCCTGGGCCGCATCGAAATCATGGGAAGTGCCAAACGCATCGAGAGAGTCTATTTCGAAATCAGTGAGTCTAGCCGAACCCAGTGGGGAGAAGCCCCAGGTCAAGGAGTCCAAAAGACAGTTCATATTTGATGTGGTCAACGAAGGAGGAGAAAAAGAGAAGATGGAACTCTTCGTTAACTTCTGCGAGGACACCATATTTGAAATGCAGCTGGCGGCTCAGATCTCAGAGTCGGATTTGAACGAGAGGTCAGCAAATAAGGAAGAAAGTGAGAAGGAGAGGCCTGAAGAGCAGGGGCCGAGAATGGGTTTCTTCTCCATCCTGACGGTCAAGTCAGCCCTGTTTGCACTCAGGTACAATATCTTGACCCTTATGCGGATGCTCAGTCTGAAGAGCCTGAAGAAGCAGATGAAAAAAGTAAAAAAGATGACCGTGAAGGACATGGTCACAGCCTTCTTTTCATCCTACTGGAGTGTTTTTCTGACCCTCTTGCACTTCGTGGCCAGTGTTTGCAGGGGCTTTTCCGCATCATTTGCAGCCTGCTGCTCGGGGGAAGCCTCGTAGAAGGTGCTAAAAAGATCAAAGTTGCAGAACTCTTGGCCAACATGCCAGACCCCACTCAGGACGAGGTTAGAGGAGATGGGGAGGAGGGAGAGAGGAAACCCCTGGAAGCCGCCCTGCCCTCCGAGGATCTGACAGATTTAAAGGAGCTGACCGAAGAAAGTGACCTTCTTTCGGACATATTCGGCCTGGATCTGAAGAGAGAAGGAGGACAATATAAACTGATTCCTCATAATCCCAATGCTGGGCTCAGTGACCTCATGAGCAACCCCGTCCCCATGCCTGCAGTGCAAGAAAAGTTTCAGGTAATTTTTCTGTAAGTCACAGCAGCATTCCCTCTGAACTTGAGGTAGGTGTAATAAATGAACATTAGACCACGTTGCATGCTAGTGCTAGAACGGTGTTACCTATGTGACTTGAATTTCCAAAGAGAAATGCTTCTTGGTAGACAAAGTTAGTGTTTTTAAGAGTCCTTACAAATGCTTAAATCATCTTAAGCTATCTAGGTATCGCTTCAGCACCCATTCTCACGGAAGCCTGCATCTTTCTCCACGTTTATATAATTTTATACACACATTTGGAAAGTTGGGGAAAAGAAAGAAAACTTTTAGGTGGCTGTAGTGCCATTATTCTCACAGAGCATGGAAATTTTCTCCTCTATTCGGTTATTTTCTTTAGCCTGTTTTCACTGAACGTTCTTTCTAGTCATTAGTCTATGGAGCCATCATTCCATCCATAAATGCATATTTACCATGTGTCTGACACCACTGGGTATCATAGGGAATTCAAAGGTAAGATGGGGTCATTGCCTTCAAATTACCTTAAAAAGTTTATTCCAGAGATAAAACTAACACACTTGAAGAAACTAGAAAATGATTAAGTGTTAAATAGTATAGGCGGGGCAGTAGGGGTTGCTAATGCAGAGAAAATGGAAATGCTTGTATGGTTTTAAAGTAATTAGGTAAGACTGAAGACATAAGACTTAAAGTGGCCATGAAGGATGAGTAAGATTTTAGTAGGTGATTAAGATAAAGAAGGGTATTTCCACTGGGTGTGGTGGCTCATGCCTGTAGTCCCAGCACTTTGGGAAGCCTAGGTGGCCAGATCACGTGAGGTCAGGAGTTCGAGACCAGCCTGGCCAACATGGCGGAACGCCATCTCTACTAAAAATATAAAAATTAGCTGGGCGTGGTGGCAGCCACCTGTAATCCCAGCTACTCTACTCAGGAAGCTGAGGCAGGAGAACCACTTGAACTTGCGAGGTGGAGGTTGCAGTGAGCTGAGATTGTGCACTACACTCCAGCCTGTTGCAAAAAAAAAGGAAAAGGGTATTTCTAACATGAGAAAAGAGAGAGATCAAAAAGGAGTCCAGAAAGTTTGTACCTACTGGTGGTGCTGGTGCTGTAGGTCAGTGTGCAGACGTGGGAGGTGTTTGGCCCAGTAAAATGAAAACCACCTGGCGCTTTTATCGTGGTATAAGCAAGAGGGTATCTTATATAGGTTAAGGTTTGACACATGGTCACATGGCTCCCTAAACTCATTCAAAGGTGATGGGTAATCCTGGTTTTCTTTTCCCCATTGACTCATTCAAGGAACAGAAGGCAAAAGAAGAAGGAAAGGAAGAAAGAGAAGAAACCAAATCTGAACCTGAAAAAGCCGAGTATGTATAGTCTGTCTATACTTCCTTAGTTTCAGTTTGTCATTACATCTGTTCTCTTTTACTGTCTTTGGGAGCAGCAAGGGAGACTCTCATATTGCCAGTGAGCCACAGAACTAATTCTGCCACCTCCGTGGAGAGGCTCTGATGGCGAGGACATCAGGCCATGGGCAGGGATCAAGGTGACGCCCCCAGGGCTGCCATTCTAGTCTTTTCCTCTCATACCATGGGGACCTCCGTATGTGTGATTCTCATCAGGAAAGACTCCAGTGATTCCATGGAATGCTCTTTGTAAGAGGACTCGTGGCCACAATTCTGTCTTTAAAAATCTCTCATGTATTTCTGTCCTTTTAAAGAAGGGAGGAAACAAACATTCCAAATGTACTTTCATAGAATCCTGTGGAGTGATGCCCCTTAAACCATAGTCCCAGGGCCACATGCATTAAAATCACCAGGAGAGTTGGTTTAAACATTCCCAGGCCCCTAACCAGAAATCCTGCCTTAGCAGGTCTGGTGTGGGGCCTGGGAATCTTCATTTTCACCAACACTCCTGGTGTCAACAAAGCAATAAAAAGCTGGATGTGAGGCAATGAAAATGCGTAACTCCCTCATAATATCAGGTTTCTGTTAATAATGGAAGCCTACATCTTCTCCACGTTTATATAATTTTATAGGAGCATTTGAAAAGTTGGGGGAAGAAGGAAAGGAAATTTTTAGGTGCCTGTGGTGCCACTAGTCTCACATAGCATTGAAATTTTCTCCTCTGTTCTGTTATTTTCTCTGGTCTGTTTTCACTGTTATAGATCTTACACTATTGGGTCAGTTGTAAAAATGGCCACATAAATAGCTATTAAGATAAAGAGTAGATGTAAATGACAGTAAGAAAGGCATTTCAATGCAATTTGATAACTAATGTTAAAAATAATGTCAGATACACCTCAGGAGTTTAGATTGAGTATAACTTATATATTAATATTTGTGGTTTATGTATTAATGACTTCACTTTAATGAAGGACTGATATTTTGCACCTAAAGGATGTCAAATGTCAATTCTTCTAATATCGTTGTCTGGAACTAATATAACATTGCTATAATTCATTTTATTTTAAATTTATATATTTTATTTAACAAAATTAGTTAATATATGTCAGTGTATGAGTATAGTGATATACTTTACACATGTGAACAATTAAATATGCAGGCTTCTCATTTTAAATCTTAATGGCAAGTGTTAAAAATTGTAAGCCTGTAATCCCAGCACTTTGAGGTCGAGCCGGGCAAATCATGGGGTCGGGAGTTCAAGATGAGCCTGGCCAACATGATGAAACCCCATCTCTACTAAAAGTACAAAACTTAGCCGGGCATGGTGGCACATTCCTGTAATCCCAGCTACTGGGGAGGCCAAAGCAGGAGAATTGCTTGAACCGAGACCCGAGAGGCAGAGGTTGCAGTGAGCCGCGATCACGCCACTGCATTCTAGCCTGGGCTATAGAGGGAGACTCTGTTTCAAAAAAACAAAAACAAAAACAAAAAAACAGTCCCGCCTGGCCAACATGGTGAAATCTTGTCTCTACTAAAAATATATATATATACAAAGGTTACCTGTGCATGGTGGCACGTGCCTGTAATCCCAGCTACTTGGGAGGCTGAGGCCGGAGAATCACTTGAACCCAGGAGGTAGAGGTTGCAGTGAGCTGGGGTCATGACACTGCACGCCAGCCTGGGTGACAGAGCAAGACTCTCTCAAAAAAAAAAAATTGAGCATTAAAGTTATATTTAAAAATAGGGTATATTGGACAGTCACAGCACAATCAGTCTTCACTGTTCTTTTGTTAAAATTAAATGTTTTTATTGCAGAATTGGAAGGAATGTGCTATATATAAAGATTCTTCAAGCCTATAAAATGTCCTCTCTATTTCAACTTCACAGAATTATCCATCGACAGGAGACTGTGATCAATAGGAAATCCTACTCCTCATTCTAAAATTGAGAGTATTATCACTCATGGGAAAAGAAATGAGTTTTCAAAAGTGATACGATGGTCTACAATATTTGTTCATTTGGGTATTTTTCCACAACACCTGTTTAGTTTCTGGAGAGCTTATCTTTTGCTCATTTGTTTTCATAGGGGAGAAGATGGAGAAAGAAGAGAAAGTCAAAGAAGACAAGGGTAAACAAAAGTTGAGGCAGCTTCACACACACAGATACGGAGAACCGGAAGTGCCAGAGTCAGCATTCTGGAAGAAAATCATAGCATATCAACAGAAACTTCTAGTAAGATGTTTTAGAATGAATATTTGTTACTGATATAGTGGAGTACCATAATACTTTAGGCTCAGTAAATATTTGCTGACCTTTCCTTGAGTGGCAGTTAGGGAACCAGGTTAGTCCAGCACATGGTCTATTTGCTGATCGTAGTGTGTTTGTCTTTTAGAGTGAATGTCGGGGGCCCACCGCTCCCTAGTGTCAAACGCATAACGTCTACTTATGTTCACACCCCCTGAAACCCTTTCACTGGGTTCTTGCCAGGACAGTGCTCCCAGTTCTTCCCACAAAGACATTAGGACAAGCGAATAAACCTATTCTGAGGCCTGCAACAGATTAAAGCAAAATGTGCCTTCCAGGGCACAGGTAATTCAAATTAATGTTCCAGAACTAGATGAGTCAGTATTTCTGTACCATCACCATTTTGTTTAAAAGTCTAGGCATAAAAATATTAATTGAGCCACTTTCCATTGATAATAAGAAGGTCTATTCAAAATTATTTTTTAAATAGAGACACGTAAAAGAATATGTAGTGTCTTGTACATTTTGCAGAGGTGTCCCCCCTAATTAGTAAAGCAAATATTTATATTTGGAAAACAAAAAAGGTATAGCTCTCTATGTCTGTTCATATTCATCTTGAAATGCTTAAAAATCCTGTTTGAAAGGCCTTTTATAAACATGCATGTATAATGTCAATATATACACACCTATATGTGTATGTACATATATATATGTGTGTATAATTTTTATAAAGGAGGAAAAGGACAGGAGATAAGCATGTAGAATCCACCTACAGGAAGTACTGACCAATGATGTCAGACCTAGAAATTAAGGACAACAACCCTCAAAAAAGCCATTTGAACAGCAGAGTCACATTTAGTGTTTTGTAGCCCTTGAGAAGTCAAAAACTGACAAGCAAAAAACTCAGTGGACTATAGAATTTCCCCTATAAGGAAAGTGGACTGCCCCTCGATAATTATATATTCTAAATGCTTATCTTTAAACATGTTTGTATATTACGCATTATATATATGTATATTTTATGCAAATATATTTTAACTTATAGTTTTAACTATATTTTTGTAAACCATCCTCTATTTTTCCTATATTGTTCCATGGCTGCAGATACAGTTCTATTATAGATGCTTAAAGGTTGCATGGGCGCTGCAATACCCCAGTGGATTCCTGAAGAATGTGTTTAACTACAGTTGTGTAAACCAAGTCGTTGAGATTCTGCATCCAGCTTTCACTGTGTCAGGGTTCACACGTTCTGTTGTCTCTGCACAGGGCCTCCATATTCCTGCATCTCTTTGCTATCTTTCTTGGCTCACCAATTTATATGCACATGGCCACATCAGTCTAACAAAGGCCCTTTTTCCCCTAAGTCTTTGTGACCTTCCATCCCAGATAACTCAGGCTAGCTAACTCAGCCTCTGTACAATTTATTGGGCTGGGAAAAAATAAAGCCTCGAGAAGTGGGTTTAAAGGAATAGGTTATGGTGGACATTAAATATTTGTTTTAATATACAGTGGGAGATGTCTGTCTATATAAGTGGATATGTCAGGGATTTACCATCATAAAGTTACATCAAAATGTAACACCTCAGAATGATATCCTCCTCTGTGTACACACCCCTTCTCTGTTCGTATCATTTCCCCACACAGGACCCCTTACTGCTAATAAGGGGTATTTCTTCCAATACTGGAAGAAAATTATAGCATATCAACAGAAACTTCTAGTAAGATGTTTTAGAATGAATATTTGTTACTGATATAATGCAATACCATAATCATTTAGGCTCAGAAAATATTTGCTGGCCTTTCCCTGAGGGGCAATTAGGGAACCAGGTTAGTCCAGCACATGGTCTATTTGCTGATTGTAGTGTGTTTGTCTTTTAGAGTGAATGTCAGTGGCCCACCGCTCCCTAGTGTCAAACCCATAACGTCTACTTATGTTCACACCCCTTGAAACCCTTTCATTTGGTTCTTGCCAGGACAGTGCTCCCAGTGTCCTTACTGCCAATAAGGATCCCGTGTGGAGAAATGACACAGACAGAGATAGGATATGCACACAAGGGGATTCCCATTGGTTCTCAGATCCACCTTCCCGGGAGAACCGATGAAACTGACCCAGTCTGCGTGTGGTGGACAGCCTTGTTCTAGTGAGCTTTGGCAGTAAAGATGGGGTCCTGTGTGGGGAAATGACACGAACAGAGAAGGGGTGTGTACACAGAGGGGGAGTATCATTCTGAGGTGTTACATTTTGATGTAGCCTTATGATGGGAAATCCCCTGACATAGCCACTTATGTTATACAGATATCTCCCACTTAATATTAAAACAAATACTTAATGTTTGCCATAACCTATTACTTTAAACCTACTTCTCTAGGCTTTATTTTTACCCAGCCCAATAAATTGTGCCAGCTGTTCACTTAGTTGCTTGGGCTTCCAAATTCAGAAGTTACTATCTTTGAACCCTCTCTTTCCCACCTTAAATACAACCCAATGATAATTCTTCCCAGTTGTTCCAAACACATCGAGTCTGTCCAGTTCCTGCCATCTCCACAGGTACCATTAAGTCCATTCCACCTCCACCAACCGCACCTCTGCCTGAGGTCTCCTAATAGCTTTCTAACTGGTCCTCTTGCTTTCACTCTTGTTTCACCGCTATCAGTTTTCCACATAGTAGCTAGAGTGGTTCTTCCAACTCATAATCCGACTGCATCAGGCCCTCCTCAAATCCTCCAATAGCTTCCCATCTGACCTAGAATAAAACAATAATTATACTAGAATACTACATTTATTATAGATGATAGATATAATAATAATATTAAGAATTAATTTTCCCCATATTAACTCATTTAATCCTCAAAGCACACTTAAGGTCTGTTGTTATCCCCACTTTGCATATAGATAATCTTTCCTGTAGCATGACTCTGCTTAAGTCATTTGTCCATATCCCACACTAAGAAATGGAGGGAGGCAGGCTTCATATCCAGATAGTGAGACCTCAGAGGTTGTAAACTGAACCACCACACTGTCAAAGACAAGGCAACCTTTTATGAGAAGCCTAAGAAACCCTGCCCCCTGCTCACCTGTCTGATCACATCCCCCTAGTCACCCTCCACACACCAGTCTCTTTCTTCTCACTGTGTTTCCCTTTCTCAAACATACCAACATCACTCCTAACTCAGGGCCTCCACCCTTGTTGTTCCTCTCTTTGACACACGATTTCCCCAAATGTTTACATGACTTGCTCCCTTCCTGCATTCAGGCCTCTCTGTCCAAAGCTCACCTCCTGAGATAAACCTTCCCAGACCAGCACCATCTAAAATAGCGCCCCTATTCCCTAAGCTCCTAACCTGATGTAGTTTTCTTCATAGCATTTAGCATTCTCTGAAATTATCTTTTTATTTGTGGGCATGCTTTTTTATTCTTTATCTCCTCCATGGTGGCAGAAATGTTCTCCCTCACGGTTAGGTCTGCAGCACCGAGAATGGTGCTTGAAACACGGTAGGCTTGCAATCAATTGTTTGGGGTAAATGAATCAATGCTTTATTTACACTGTCTGCAGATTTCAAGTCTCTTGATTCAGTGACCTTTTCATAATTTTTTTTTTACCCTCAGAACTATTTTGCTCGCAACTTTTACAACATGAGAATGTTAGCCTTATTTGTTGCATTTGCTATCAATTTCATCTTGCTCTTTTATAAGGTACGTACATCTTACTGTTTGAATAACCGGTATAAAACTACAAATAGGCATAAATGAATGTAAACACTTCACAATGAACATATCTACTACTACTAGTGAACACGTCTAAACCTATTATGAAATACTGATGCCCAGGTACAGATATCACTGTGATCTAGGAAGGCAGGATAGATTTGTTCCTGAGAGCTGAGAAGTGCCTCAACTGAAGGGCATCTGATTTGGCAGAGGGCTTGCCCACAGTATTCGCAGCCTAATTTAGCTGAATATCTTACCTGTGACTATGTCTGGGTGTGGCATACCTGTATTACATTCTTTTGTAACTGAGAAGAGAGCTTAGCCATCTAATTTTGTCTTGCATGCACTGGAATCCTCATAACTTTTGGTTGAATAAGAATGAATTTGTAAAGTGTGTTCATTACTTGCCTTTGGTTTTTGAAAAGCTATCTTTTTTAGCCTTTGCAATTAGTTCATCAATCATGCAGTGACTTCACATCCAGCTATTTGCAAAAAGGGCTATATTTCCTTTGTCTTTTGCTTGCAATGATATCTTAGATGCAGCAAACTGACTCTACTTTAAATGGTTTGAATCAGGTCTCCACCTCTTCTGTGGTTGAAGGAAGGGAGCTCCCCACTCGAAGTTCAAGTGAAAATGCCAAAGTGACCAGCCTGGACAGCAGCTCTCATAGAATCATTGCAGTTCACTATGTACTGGAGGAGAGCAGTGGCTACATGGAGCCCACCTTGCGTATCTTAGCTATTCTCCACACAGTCATTTCTTTCTTCTGCATCATTGGATACTACTGCTTGAAAGTAAGATAGTAAGGTGCCAAGATACGTGTGTGTATTGTGTGTGTGTGTGTGTGTGTGTTGCAGGCTGGACTTCGGGGGAAGCAGATTCTGAGCTGGAAATTTTGTGCACAAAGTTTATGAGGGAATGCTCCCTGAATCAACACCCATGGGGCAAACAGAGGAAGCAGGATGGGACAGAGGGGAAAGTGGGCTACTGTGTAGGCACAGCAGGTGCAGTCTCTGAAGCTGGGATGCCCCCCTCACGGCTGTCCTGGCCTGGGGCATTGGAGACTGGCCTTTATACATCTACATGGACTAGTCTGCCTTGGGAAGGGGATATGGCCGTGGTCTGTCTGAATGTAGCTTTCTTTCATGTATTGATAATTATTCACATAGTAGACAATTTTGCCTATAACTTGGCCCTACAGAAGTGAACTCATCTACCATGTCTCATGGTAATGCAGTGATACTCCAGCATATTAAGACTTATAGAAATACATTGTATTGATCCTAGGAGTCATTTTGATTGTTCTATTGTTAGGTAAGTATCTATTGCTGTTCTTGGCAGAAATGCCTCATGATTTGTCACACTTCACCCAGAAAATAATGCAGCTTTATCCCTAGAGGCCTGCCAAGGGAACAATATAATTTAGTGAATAGAACCCAAGATAATCTCTCCGAGTGCTCAGGGCTGTCCATTACCTGTGCAAACCTCTTTCTCTTTTCCTAGCAAGATGCTTTTTCACTGTAATGCTTTTATTTCACTTTCACTGTCCTCTGCCTCTGGTTGTAAATCTTCTAGAAGATGTTTGAAAAACCAAGGCTCAGTATTGTGTTGCTTTACGAGAGTGTATAATCTTGGCTATTTCCAGAATATCTGTGTCTGTCTTCTATCTGTGTCTTGTAAAGTCCGTCCATATGAAAAGAGAATCAATATGTTCTGGAGATGTTTTGACAAACTGACAAAGATTTTTGCTGATGTTGAAATTAAAATTTATCTCAAAACAGCACGTGGTGATGCTGAGCATGAAATTATTAAAGAGGTTTCTCAAAACTGCATTTTAGTAGCATGCATCTGAGAACACTGCTACGATTGCTAAATTTTATTTCATTCATGTTGAGAGATATATGTAAAAAGAAAATGATTTGCATAATCTTTTTGTCTTTGAAGTTTAAGTGATTTTATTAATGTAGATATTTATAAGCCCCTTTGTGTTTTAAAACATATGCATATATGTAGTATCTATTCTATCTCTGTTTTTCCAAAACCTTCTAGATGTTTTTTCCTGCTTGAATATAGCTGATTCATTTTCATTCAATTTTTACCTTCCTGGAAGTACACAGGAAATACTTCTATCCAAAAGCTGTTTTGTAAAGATAGTGACCACAAGAGATGCCAGTGAATCTCAAGTAATTTTAACATATTTATTTTTCATGTGTAGGTTCCATTGGTTATTTTTAAACGAGAAAAGGAAGTAGCACGGAAATTGGAATTTGATGGGCTTTATATTACCGAACAGCCTTCAGAAGATGATATTAAAGGCCAGTGGGACAGACTCGTAATCAACACACAGTGAGTAAAGAATTATGAGAGACATTTCTGTTCTCAGAAATTTCAAGACATGAAAATATTTGGTTGGAGTTTCTGCAGATTTGTCAAAAGTTTAGCAAAGGTATGTAATAGTTACATATTCAGCCAAGAAAAATCTAAAGACTAAGCGCCGTCAGCCTCCTAACGGATGTCCTCAATTTTTGCCCCTCAGTTCTGAATTCCTTAATCAAAAATGGCTTAGAGTTCATCTCCACAGCACTGATGGGACGTCACATCCATTACTCAGTGTTCAGGGATGTATGTAGCAGAAAGTGCATAACCTACAGTGCAAGGTTATCTCATCCAAAAGCAGAGGAAGCAAAAACTATTCATTAAGGAAAGAGTTGTAGCATTAAAGGAAAAAATATTGAATTTTAGACATTCAATATACCTGAGTTATCAACTTTCAGTGCCATCAAGCAGCCTAGCATAAAACTAACTAAATATTAGGACATAGTGTAAAATGTAAGAGAAAAACAAATGCTTTTTCTATCCAATAATTATTGAGCCTTGTGAGATCACGACTAGCTGCTGTTCTGAGTGTGAATCCGTCACAAAAGTATACTTTTTCACTGTCAAAAGAATCAGTAGTGCAATATTTGTAGTCGTTTATATGTACTAATCAAGAGTGAAATATTTTTTAAATTGTGATTAGTTTTGCTTATTAGTTATTATGAAAAAGTTATTTGCTAATGGGTTCTGAGTTGTCAAATAGAGATGATTTATATGTGATATATGCTTATTCTAAATGCTAAATGTTTTGTTTAGCAATTCTACACATTAATACTAAGCGTAAGCAAATCGGTCCCTTTAGGTAAACTATGTGTTAGTGATGGTGCTGGAGCTGTGCTTTGGTGCTGTGATAACAGTTTCCTTGAGGATAACTGGTGGGAAGGAGATTCTTTTCTTCATAGGAAAAACAATGACAGGTTTCTACATACTTCAATTTTTAAAGGCAATTGACAAACAGATCTATGTACTGATATGTTATAAACAAATAAATATAACAATACTACCTAATAAATATGCTCATATTATTCTCCGTTAAAGTATCAGCTTATAATCTTTTATATATATTTACATGTTAATATTTAAAATAATATTCAGATGCCTATGGTGCAGGAAATTATGTGATGTTAATCAAATTCATTGTAAGTTTACATAGATGGCAGGGTATATGTTTACATATTATTTTAAGTATGCCATATATCCCAAATGATATGTTATTATTTATCATTAAAAAATGCTACTGTTTACTTTTATGCTTTTCTGTATTTTAGGTCATTTCCCAACAACTACTGGGACAAATTTGTTAAAAGAAAGGTAATACTACTTGGAATCCTCTATATTTTTCTTAAAGCACAGTTGAGATTTTAATTTGATGTGATTCAGATGTAGAATAAGATACTGAGGTGTAATTTATCTGCCTATTAATATCTTTTTTGAGACGCAGTCTCACTCTGTGGCCCAGGCTCAAGAGATTCTCCTGCCTCAGCCTTCTGAGTAGCTAGGACTATAGGTGCCCACCATCACACCAGGCTAATTTTTGTATTTTTAGTAAAGATGGAGTTTCGCCATGTTGGCGGGGCTGGTCTCAAACTCCGGACCTCAGGTGATCCGCCTACCTCGACTTCCCAAATTGCTGGGATTACAGGCATGAGCCACCACATCTGGGCAAATATGAATTTCAAGAATAGCGTATAATGGCCAGGCACGGAGACTCCCGCCTGTAATCCCGTTCGAGGCAGGCGGATCACTTGAGGTCAGGAGTTCTATACCAGCCCGGCCAACTTGGCAAAGCCTCGTCTCTACTAAAAATACAAAAATTAGCCAGGCATGGTAGTGGGTGCCTGTAATCCCAGCTACTCGGGACACTGAGGCAGGAGAATTGCTCGAACCTGGGTGGTGGAAGTTGCAGTGAGTTCGAGATTGCACCCCTGCCCTCCAGCCTGGGTGACACAGCAAGAGACTCCATCTCAATTAAAAATTAATTAATTAATTAAAATAAAAATAGCACATAAGAAATCCATACTCCACAACCCCAAAATAAACAGCTGCTGATTCATCTCCTGTCCTTACTCACCTAATAAACAGTGTTCACTCCATAACAATAATTATTGGTAAGAAATTACTTGAGTAACCTAAGATGGCTAAGGCTACTTTCAGATAAGACAGCTGATAAATCCCTAGCTCTCCTGTCCTCCTTTACAGTAAAGAAATGAAGTCGTTTGATGACAACAAAGGACTGAATTTCTTTAAGATTTTTAAAAATAAATACAGTCTTATTCTTACGCTACTACGTCAATACAGTCTTATTCTTACGCTAACTACGTCAGAGAGTGGTAGAAAGAACAGTGACATGTGAATAGGGTTCAGCTCTCAACTATCCAAGGCACTAAAGCCCTAATTTTTTTTTTTTTTTTTTTTTTTTTTTGGAGACAGAGTCTCACTCTGTAGCCCAGGCTGGAGTGCAGTGGCATCGTCTCGGCTCACTGCAACCTCCGCCTCGCGGGTCCCAGTTCAAGCAATTCTCCTGCCTCAGCCTCCAGAGTAGCTGGGATTATAGGCATGCGCCACCATGTGCAGCTAATTTTTTTTGTATTTTAGTAGAGACGGGGTTTCAGCATGTTGGCCAGGCTGCTCTTGAACTCCTAACCTCATGATCTGCCCGCCTCCCAAAGTGCTGGGATTACAGGCGTGAGCCCCACTGCGCCCGGCCTAAAGCCCTAACCTAACCTTGAGAGCTTCTGACCTGAGGGTCAAGGATCATTTCTGCCCTACCTGCTATACAGGATGTTAATGTGGATCCCATTTTTCTTGAATGACTGAATATACATAAGCGTGCTTGAACGCTGTAAAATGCTAAGTCATTATTTTGTAGCTCCTGACTGACTTTTTTCTTGCACTGCACTAGTTGCCAAACTAAATTCATACACTATTTCATAATGAATTCCAGAATACCATCCAAGTAAATGGCCAGATATACCTGCTGAACGAACTGGGTTTTCCCCTTTGATTTCACCAGTTCAGTGCTACTCAAATGGTGTGGCTGGCAACTGGCCCCTGAAAATGTTTTTTGGCTTTTTTGTTTTTTGAGAAGGAGTCTCACTCTGTTGCCCAGGCTGGAGTGCAGGGACGCAATCTCGGCTCACTGCAACCTCTGCCTCCCAGGTTCAAGCGAATCTCCTGCATCAGCCTCCCGAGTAGCTGGGACTACAGGTGGATGCCACCACAGCCAGCTAATTTTTTATTTTTTTTAGTAGAGATGGGTTTCACCATGTTAGCCAGGATGGTCTCCATCTCCTGATCTTGTGATCTGCCCACCTCAGCTTCCCAAAGTGTTAGGATTTTTTTTTTTCCAGACAGATTCTCACGGTGTTGCCCAGGCTGGAGTGCAGTGGTGCACTCTCAGCTCACTGCAACCTCTGCCTCTCAGGCTTAAGCGATTATCCTGCCTCAGTCTCCCGAGTAGCCAGGATTACAGGTATCCACCACCCCACCTGGCTAATTTTTGTATTTTTTTATTAGAGACAGGGTTTCCCCATGTTGGCTAGGCTGGTCTTGAACTCCTGGCCTCAGGTGATCCACCTTCCTGGGCCTCCCAAAGTGCTGGGATTAGAGGCGTGAGCCACCGCGCCTGGCCTGAAAATGTTTTGTTGCCAGTTTGGGCAGAGATATAGAGCTTGCACCAATAATTTACATTAACTACATCAGTAAGCACATTGAAAAAAATACATATATATTACTTTGTTAGAAAGAAGCAAAGTGTTGGATTTTTGCATGCAGTAAGTGCAAGCTTTTTGTTCTCTTGTGACCCAGCATCTTGAGTAGCCCTGCGATAGTGCATCTGAGCACACACAAATGAGGCAAAAGCATTGTAAGAATAATTTTAAAATAATTTTAAATAGATAATCTGAACATTTTATTCCTATGATTTAATCATAAGGAAGAAGCTTCTAAATTATTAAAGCAAGAGTTTCTCTGAAGAACACGTGATATTTAGATAAGCTACAATGGCAAATAATCCTGTTTCTGGCTTTCCTGCTACAGTACCCAATTTGTTCTGCAGGGAATGTGAGAACACAGTCCATAAACAACCCCCAACTCAGATCAGCCCAGCCCGTGGTTAGCACTGTGAGAATAATGCAAACAAATTGTTTTAATTAACCTAAGTGGTTCGTGTTCATAGGCTCTATTGGTTTCTTTTAACTTACCTGATTGTATACATTCAGAAAAAGCCAATTTTTATTTCTGTTAATCCCTCTTTTTCATTGATGTATTTCCTTCTTCATTCCCTCCAATCTTGCATTTTTACATTCCATCTCCTTTTCTAATTCTTATTTCTCCTGTATAACAGACTCTTTTTTTCCCTTTTTGCTGCTAGTGATCGCTTCTGTTTGTCTTTAATTGCTTTTCTTTTCCCTCCATTTTTCTTTTTGTTTCTAAGACAGTCTTACTCTGTTGCCCAGGCTGGAATACAGTTGCATGGTCTCAGCTCACTGCAGCCCCCCTACCTCCTGAGTTTAAGCGATTCTCCTACTTTAGTATCCCAAGTAGCTGGGATTACAGGCGTCTGCCACCATACCCAGCTAATCTTTGTATTTTTAGTAGAGACAGGGTCTCACCATGTTGGCCAAGCTGGTCTTGAACTCCTGACGTCAAATGATCCACCCACCTCAGCCTCCTAAACTACAGGCGTGAACCACCACGCCCAACCTGCATTTTCATTGCTATGTGAGACTCAAGAGGTATATGAACCAGAGGCTGAGAGGAGCTGTATCCCAGAGTTGGACATGCTGAGCTCAAAAGGAAGCTGTAAGCCATGTCCAAGCTCTGCTTTAAAAACACAACAAATGGGCAAAGCCAGGCAAATGGAACAGAAGAGAAATAAGCAAGGAAGCTGAGAGGGATTGTTAAGAATTAGTCTAGTGATGGACATGGAATCTATACTAGATGATAATTAAAATGAGGATGGTGACAAGGTTGCAGGTCCTGCTGTTACTGAAGAATTGCTGGTGTCAGGATACTCAGGGGAGTGGGGTGGAAAGATGGACATTGTGGCCAGAGAGTTGAAGGGTTGAAATCAAGACCATGGAAGCATGCCACCCTGTGATGTGCCCCCTATTGGCATGCAGAGGTCTATGCAGAAGATCATTGGCTGGGGAGTCCGGCATGGCCCGGATGCTTCCTGAACCCAGCTCTTGCTAAGCGTAGCAACCTTAGGCACATTACACAAAGTTTTCTAAGATACAATTTCTTTATCTGCAGATAGAATATGAATAACATGAAACCTACATATTGTGACAGTCACATGGAATGAAGCATAATTCCTGGCAATAAGTATTAATTTAGTAAAAGTCATTCTCATTCCATTTCCCGCCATTTCTTATGCTTGTGTTTCAGCTCATCTTCTTCCTTGGTACGTCTCCCTCTCTTGAATGAGAGAGACATCTGGTTCCTCTGATAGTATCATTTAAAATGCTGGGAATGTGTTTAGACGTTAAGCAGTGTGATCACAGAAGATGAGCCACAAATTAGATTTTAAGTGATTGTTAGGGCAAATATACAGTAAGTATAAAAATAATTAGATGTTGCTGGGTGCGGTGACTCATGCCTGTAATCCCAGTACTGTGGGAGGCCAAGGCGGGTGGATCACAAGGTCAGGAGTTCAAGACTAGCCTTGCCTAGATGGTGAAACCCTGTCTCTACTAAAAATACAAAAAAAAAATAGTTGAGCGTGGTGATGGGTGCCTGTAATCCTAGGTACTTGGAAGGCTGAGGCAGAGAACTGCTTGAACCCAGGAGGCAGAGGTTGCAGTGAGCCAGGGTTGCACCATTGCACTTCAGCCTGGGTGACAAAGTGAGACTCTGTCTCAAAAATAATTATACACACATATAGTTGATGTTACTTAATGGATGAAGCCAACAAAATGCTTTTTCTCATACCCCAAGGTTATGGATAAGTATGGAGAGTTCTACGGCCGAGACAGAATCAGTGAATTACTTGGTATGGACAAGGCAGCTCTGGACTTCAGTGATGCAAGAGAAAAGAAGAAGCCAAAGAAGGACAGCTCCTTTTCAGCTGTGTACGTGTCACTTCTGCTCTGTCCTGCAGACTTAGGGGAAAACATTAATACCTTCTAACCTGTGCATCGATTTCCTTTCCTTCAATGGCCAAAGAATAGATAGATGAGGAAAAAAGAATGAATATAAAGTCTACTTTTACACTTCTAGGTATTTGGAATTATGGAATGACTGGATTTGTTTCTATTAATTTTTGAAGGTGCCTTCTAATATTTACAAGAGAAAAGAAAGACTATTCATGTTCTTGACTTAATTTGCTTTTTCTGTCTTTAAATGGCCCTTAAATCTAAGTAAAACATATGCAAATACTCAGTATATGACTGAAAAATTGTTAATTTTCTTATGTTTTAGAAAAGGGAACTATGTAGCCCTTTAAAATATTCAGAGGAACTCATATTACTTTATTATAGTTATTGTATTTTTTTGAATAGCAAAGGCTTAGTGTGACAGAAATAAAATACCGTCATACTATTACTTGTAAAGTTTATTTGAAAATGAAACACTCTTTATATACTGCTTTCATGGAATATTTTAACTATGCAGAAGATCATTGGCTGGGGAGTCCGGCATGGCCCGGATGCTTCCTGAACCCATCTCTTGCTAAGTGTAGCAACCTTGGGCATAGCACAGGAAGTTTTCTAAGATACAGTTTCTTTATCTGCAGATAAAGTTGAATTGAATTCACCTGAGTTTAAATGTCTCACACACACATATATGAGTGTACAAATACATACATACATATATTTAGCAAATTTGATCAACTGAATATCTGGAATAGAAGTAAAACATGCTTTTAAAAATAATTTCTTGTTGCGGTCACAATGATTTTGGAAGAAACAATACTTTCTCAACTTGATTAGGGATGTTTACTTTGAAAACATATTTATGGTTCTGTGAAGCAGTATTATTTTCTCAGATAATCTGTTAGCTAGCATTAAAAAGACAGTTTGGCTGGCCTATGTCATTGGTCACATGTGTTAGAAAATGTTTTAGAGCTACTTGGGTCTTTTAAGATGAACTTGTTTTTGAATTTACTATTGAAAAGAAAGAACTTAGATAAGCAAATATGAATTAAGGTACAAAGTATTACTTGAGTACTTTAGAAAAACAAATGTATATTTAAAGGTTGGGTCACTGTATGTAAAACGAAACACAGATGGGCAATCCTTAGGACCTATGTCCCTTATGTTAAAATATCGCATGAAACAAGAACTAGGGTGTGAGTGAGACTGAACATCTCACAAACATTTTCAGATCCTTAATAAGCAATATAGAATTAAATACTGAGTTGTGCATTTTCTATGGTCATATTTGTGACTCTAGAAAAAAAAGTCTGAAGAAATAGAAGGAAAGTTTAGACTGTTTTTCTAGTATGAAGAAATAGTTTTAAATTGGCAAAGTTTTCTACCATTATACATAGTAAATGCTTGTTTGTAAGTTTGACTCCTAGCAAGGTACCAAGAAGTTCATATGGCATTTAACACCTTTACATATGGAGAATAAAATTAGAAGAATAAAGTTCTGGTAAAAAATGTACAACTAGGAAAAAGATTTTCATATAATGTCTCTTAAAAACTCTTTACTAAAGCATTTAGAAAGGTCAAGTTTTAAAAGATTATCTGATTTCTATATGAACGATATCTTAATGTGAACATTCAAATACAAGGATGACTTATGTATTTATTTATCAAACACTTCAGGCTTAGTAGGTGCACATTTAAATAAGCGGCCAGCTCCATTCCAGGGGTTGAAAATAGCTGCAAGCAGTCAGAAAGGCTGCATTCGTCTTCATTTGTGTCCTCACCACCAGGCCTGCCTTACAAGAGCTCCTGAAAGAAGCACTAAATGTGGAAAGGAACAACCAGTACCAGCTACTCCAAAAACGTACCAAACGGTAAAAGGCATTGACAAAATGAAGAAACTGCGTCAACTAATGGGCAAAACAAGCAGCTAGCATCAAAATGGCAGGATCAGATTCACATATAACAATATTAACCTTAAATGTAAATGGGCTAAATGCCCCAGTTAAAAGACACAGAGTGGCAAATTGGAGAAAAAGACAAAAACCATCAGTGTGCTGTATCCAGGAAACCCATCTCGCATGCAAGGATACACATAGGCTCAAAATAAAGGGATGGAGGAAGATTTACCAAGCAAATAGAGAACAATAAAAAGGAATTGTAATCCTAGTCTCTGATAAAATAGACTTTAAACCAACAAAGATCAAAATAGACAAAGAAGGACATTACATAATGGTAAAAGGATCAATGCAACAAGAAGAGCTAATGATCCTAAATACATACGCACCCAATACAGGAGCACCCAGATACATAAAGCAAGAACTTAATGACCTACAAAGAGACTTAGACTCCCACACAATAATAGTGGGAGACTTTAACACTCCACTGTCAATATTAGACAGATCAACGAGACAGAAAATTAACAAGGATATCCAGGACTTGAACTCAGATCTGGACCAAGCAAACCTAACAGACATCTACAAAACTCTCCACCCCAAAATCCACAGAATATACATTCTTCTCAGTACCACATCACACCTACTCTAAAATTGACCACATAATTGGAAGTAAATCACTCCTCAGCAAATGCAAAAGAACGGAAATCATAACAAACAAACAGTCTCTCAGACCACAGTGCAATCAAATTAGAACGCATGATTAAGAACTAACTCAGAACTGCACAACTTTATGGAAACTGAACAACTGGCTCTTGAATGTCGACTGGATAAACAATGAAATGAAGGCAAAAATAAACATATTCTTCGAAACCAACGAGAATGAAGACACAACATACCAGAATCTCTGGGACACATTTAAAGCAGTGTCTAGAGGAAAATTTATAGCAATAAATGCCCACATGAGAAGCAAGGAAAGATCTAAAATCGACACCCTATCATCACAATTTAAAGAGCTAGAGGAGCAAGATAAAAAAAATTCAAAAGCTAACAGAAGACAAGAAATAACTAAGATCAGAGCAGAACTGAAGGAGACAAAAAAAAAAACTCTTCAAAAAAATCAATAAATCCAGGAGCTGGTTTTTTGAAAAGATCAACAAAATAGACTGCCAGCCAGATTAATAAAAAAGAAAAGAGAGAAGAATCAAATAGATGCAATAAAAAACAACAAAGGGGATATCACCACAGATTCCACAGAAATACAAACCACCATCAGAGATTACTACAAACAACTCTATGCACACAAACCAGTAAACCTGGAAGAAATGGATAAATTCCTGGACACTTGCATCCTCCCAAGCCTAAACCAGGAAGAAGTTGAAACCCTGAATAGACCAATAACAAGGGCTGAAGTTGAGGCAGCAATTAGTAGCCTACCAACCAAAAAAAGCCCAGGTCCAGTTGGGTTCACAGCTGAATTCTACCAGACATACAAACAGGAGCTGAAACCACTCCTTCTGAAACTTTTCCAAACAATCCAAAAAGAGGGAATCCTTCCCAAATCATTTTATGAAACCAACATCATCCTGATACCAAAACTTGGCAGAGAATCAACAAATAAAGAAAACTTCAGGCCAATATCCATGATGAACATAGATGCAAAAATCTTCAATAAAATACTGGCAAACCAAATCCAACAGCACATCAAAAAGCTTATCCATCACGATCAAGTAGGCTTCATCCTGGGGATGCAAGGCTGGTTCAACATACGTCTATAAACATAATCCACCACATAAACAGAACCAAAGACAGAAACCACATGATTATCTCAACAGATGCGGAGAAGGCCTTTGACAAAATTCAACAGCACTTTATGCTAAAAACTCTCAATAAACTAGGTATCGACGAAACGTATCTCAAAATAATAAAAGCTATTTACGACAAACCCATAGCCAATATCATACTGAATGGGCAAAAACTAGAAGCATTGCCTTTGCAATGTGGCACTAGACAAGGATGCCCTCTCTCACCACTCCTATTCAATATAGTATTGGAAGTTCTAGCCAGAGCCATCAGACAAGAAAAAGAAATAAAGGGTATTCAATTAGGAAAGGAAGAAGTCAAATTGTCTCTATTTGCAGGCAACATGATTGTATACTTAGAAGACCCCATCGTCTCAGCCCAAAATCTCCTTAAACTGATAAGCAACTTCAGCAAAGTCTCAGGATACAAAATCAATGTGCAAAAATCACAGGCATTCCTATACATCAATAACAGACTTAAAGAGAGCCAAATCAAGAATGAACTGTCATCACAATTGCTACAAAGAGAATAAAATACCCAGGAATACAACTAACCAAGGATGTAAAGGACCTCTTCAAGGAGAACTACAAACCATTGCTCAAGGAAATAAGAGAGGACACAAACAGATGGAAAAACATTCCATGCTCATGGTTAGGAAGTATCAATATCGTGAAAATGCTCATACTGCCCAAAGTAATTTATAGATTCAGCGCTATCCACATCAAGCTACCTATGATCCTCTTCACAGAACTGGAAAAAACCACCTTAAACTTCATATGGAACCAAAAGAGAGCCTGCATAGCCAAGACAATTCTAAGCAAAAAGAACAAAGCTAGAGGCATCACACTACTTGACTTCAAACTGTACTACAAGGCTACAGTAATCAAAACAGCATGGTACTGGTACCAAAACAGAGATATAGGCTAATGGACCAGAACAGAGGCCTCAGAGGCAACACCACACATCTACAACCATCTGATCTTTGACAAACCTGACAAAAGCAATGGGGAAAGGATTCCCCTGTTTAATAAATGGTGTTGGGAAAACTGGCTAGCCATGTGCAGAAAGCAGAAACTGGACCCCTTTCTGATACCTTACACTACAATTAACTCCAGATGGATTAAAGACTTAAACATAAGGCCTAAAACCATAAAAACCCTAAAAGAAAACCTAGGCAAAACCATTCAGGACATAGGCACAGGCAAGGACTTCATGACTAAAACACCAAAAGCATTGGCAAATAGACAAATGGGATCTAATTAAACTCCAGAGTTTCTGTACAGCAAAAGAAACAATCATTAGAGTGAACCAGCTACCAACAGATGGGAAAAAATTTTTGCGATCTACCCATCTGACAGAGGGCTAATATCGAGAATCTACAAAGAACTAAAACAGATTTACAAGAAAAAAAAAATCCATTCAAAAGTGAGCAAAGAACATGAACAGACATTTTTCAAAAGAAGACATTTATGAGGGCAACAAACATATGAAAAAATGCTCATCATCACTGGTCATTACAGAAATGCAAATCAAAACCACACTGAGATACCATCTCATGCCAGTTAGAATGGCGATCATTAAAAAATCTGGAGACAACAGATGCTGGAGAAGATGTGGAGAAATAGGAACACTTTTACACTGTTGGTGGAAGTGTAAATTAGTTCAACCATTGTGGAAGACAGTGTGGGCGAGTCCTCAAGGACCTAGAAATAGAAATTCCATTTGACCCAGCAATCCCATTACTGGGTATATATCCAAAGGATTAAAAATCATTCTGTTATAAAGACACATGCACATGTATGTTCATTGCAGCACTGTTTACACTAGCAAAGACCTGGAACCAACCCAAATGCCCATCAATGATAGACTGGACAAGGCAAATATGGCACATACACACCGTGGAATACCAGGCAACCATAAAAAATGATGAGTTCATGTCCTTTGTAGGGACATGGGTGAATCTGGAAACCATCATTCTCAGCAAACTGACACAAGAACATAAAACACCGCATGTTCTCACTCATAGGCAGGTGTTCAACAATGAGAACACATGGACACAGGGAGGGTAGTATCACACACTGGGGTCTGTTGGAGGGGACTAGGGGAGGAACAGTGGGGGGTAGGGAGGTTGGGGAGGGGATAACATGGGGAGAAATGCCAGATACAGTTGACGGGGGGGATGGAGGCAGTAAACCACATTGCCATGTATGTACCTATGCAACAATCCTGCATGTGTTGCACATGTACCCCAGACCCTAAAGTGCAATAAACAAAAGAAAAAAGAAAATAATATTGCCATTATGTTACATTGTATTATTTTATATCAATTACTTAGAGTTGGAATATTGAAAGGCTGACAAAGTTATAATTTCTAGCCCATAATTCAGTGACAAGTTCTGAAAAAATGAAAATTAAAATATATTTTAATATATGTGTAATTTGCAAAGATCACAGATATTTACTTTAGGATTTATTCATTCAGCATTTATGTATTTAGACATTCAGTGTGTGAGATATTGTACATGGTGCTGGGGAGTTCACAGACTAGTAAGAGAGGCATATATCCACGTATATACATATACTAGCACCTACAACTGTAAGACGAAGTGAAAAATAGTAAAATAGTAATAAGGAGAGTTGTTTACAAAAGGCTATGAGAACTGAGGAAAGGCTGAATTCCTGCCTGGAAGGAAAAGGAAACAGAGAAGGTGAATTTTCTGGAAATGAAAACAAGTAAAAACAAAATTTAAAAGCCCTTTCATTTATAAAATAAGGTAGTTGTAAAATAAATGTGTATAGTTACGCTAGCTTTTATTAGTTGAATCAGAAAAAGTTATTCTGTTGGAATGCAATTGCAAGTGCATATGAAAGTGAAGAAACGTTTGATGTGTACACATGTTGGTCAATTTAGTACAGTTTCAAGGAATAAACGTCATATACAGCTGGGCATATACAGCTGGGCGCAGTGGTTCACCCCTGTAATCCCAGCACTTCGGGAGGCCAAAGTGGACAGCTGAGGTCAGGAGTTCAAGACCAGCCTGGCCAACATGATGAAACCCCATGTCTACAAAAACATACACAAATTAGCCAGGAAAGGTGTGCATGCCTGTAATCCCAGCTACATGGGAGGCTGAGGCACGAGAATCACTTGAACTCCGAAGGCAGAGGTTGTAGTGAGCCAAGATAGCACCATTGCATTCTAGCCTTGGCGACAGAGTGCAACTCCATCTCAAAAAAAGAGAAAATGTTATATATAAAATGAGCATAGCTAATACTGAATGTAAGAAAAAGAAAGGACTATTCTTAAATAACATAAGACAAAGGTGATGGTGTTTTGTTTTCCAAGATCCTCTAAAAACATATCATGAAACTCAAGGATTTAGTGTCCGAGTTGGCTCTCAGTTCCTCCCTTGGCATCTGGGATAGAACTAGTTTCCCGAGAAGGTTTCCAAGTCTTGTCCCATTGAATGTGAATGCCATCAGGCTCTCGCAAGCCTATGAGTCTTTGGTTAATGTGCATAACTACACTTTTTTTTTTTTTTTGTTATTGCAGACTGAACTCTATTGATGTGAAGTATCAGATGTGGAAGCTAGGAGTTGTTTTCACTGACAACGTAAGCCTACTTCATTATCACAAAAGAAAATGCACTGTGATTAGATAAGTCTGTGGGAGTTCTGCAGATGGAAGGATGGTTATTTAGAAAATTTTTCAAATACCAATTCACTTCATGCAGACCAGATCTGGAGACAGAACCATAGAAGATACGATTAACCAGCCCATCTCTCATTCCATTTCTTTCAATAGCTGAAAGATTAAAATGAAAATATATTTACACCAGAGAAAAACTGAGATGCAGATTTGTGAGTATGTTCATTCAGGTTTTAATTGGGCAATGGCATACTTCAGTCTTATAGATATTAAAAAGAAACTCCTAAATAATGTTAAAGGAACATTAATTGTGCTAAATTTAGGTTTCCCCCAAATTAAGTACATTAAATTATGGAGTTCTTTTTTTTTATTTATTAATTCTTTTTCCAAATAGCCTTTGAAAACTAAATATGGGCCCCTAATATGTAACCAAATAAAATGGAAAAAAATTACCTATTATTAAAAGCCACCAGGTATCTCAAGATTTCCCTCTTTAATTTTAGCACTGACTTTTATAGTTAACATTAGTTCCATTCTCCTATTTAGAAGCCTATGGCAGCCCCCAAATTCTCCTGCCTGTATCCTTACCCCTTCCCTCATCCAGCCATGGGCCCAGAACTCTGGGTATCTTAGGAGTATTCTCTAAGAGTTCAAAATCATGTCATACAAGAATCTTTTAGAACCATAAACGATTAATACACTATTTTTTGTACAACTAATTTCTCATCCAAATGGAAGCAACTCCCCTGAAGAACAAGAGGGCAACCTCAACTTTGGCTCCAGCTGGCGTTTTCCATTCAAGCGGCCCGTCCATCTTAAGTTCTGCCCGCTAAGCTCAATCTTCTATGCCACAATATTTGCACAGCCACTTTAGCCCGGATGCAGCTTATCCATAATATTCATCTTGCTATGTCGTTTTTTGTCCTCTAGGTAATTTGGGCGTGGACAGATCCAGGGCAGAGTCTTTCTTCAGACAGCCTTCTGCTACCTTAGTGAGCTTTTATCCACCTGCAATTTTCTGATTTCTGTTTGGCCAATCATCTCTCAACATGTATCCATTCTTCAGTATTACTGTCTCTCTCTGAAACATAGCCATGTTCAACATACTTGTTGAACTTATTGTTTCATCTGGTGAAATTCAGATGAAATTCAGAATTCCTAAATTTAAATTTTAAATAACCAGAAAATAGTATTTAGCATATGTTCCAAATTACTTCATGGAACATTAAAACTAAACTAAAAATCATTTATTCT
The DNA here is from genome assembly GCA_036589455.1 of Ateles fusciceps. NCBI lineage: Eukaryota > Metazoa > Chordata > Mammalia > Primates > Atelidae > Ateles > Ateles fusciceps. Next base: position 8,057,977 of record JAZHEH010002229.1, read on the forward strand.
TTATCTCTCAATTCAAATTTAACTGTGTGGCATATGTGTAGAATCCACACATGCACCTTTGGCCCAGCTTGTCGCTTAGGTCCTTACTCATCTTCTGCCCATAAATTTTCCTTTTCCTCAGTCTTTGCATTTCTTGATGGCTCATTAGATACCTCCATCTGAATGTCCCAAGGCAAATTGTCATCTTCCTTCTCCTCTGCTCCTCCCCACCAAATCTAGTCTTCGGTCTACAATTTTCTCTGTTAGTATTTTTGTTCTTACTACCTAAGCTTAAATTATTCATATGGACTACTCCTCTTCTTTCTCCCTCCAATTCATGTACCTGATTATTTGCTGAATCTTGGTCCTATATGTGTCCTCTGCAATTCTCCCTTCCATCCTTACCAATTTTGCGGTTTTTTTTTTTTTTTTTTGGCTCTGGTAACCTCACCCTGGGGCTTGTCTAATTTAATGGCTGTGCCACTCACAATGTTTTTAGACAATAGCTTAACTGGAGCAAAGTCACTTCCTCATATGTAAATTGGGGCTAAACATGCCTATTCATCAGAGATCTTGCTAAAATAAAAGAGACCATGTGTGCAAATATATTGAACATTGTCCAGCACTTCGTAGGTGCTCCAGAAATTTTCCTAAAATGTCATTTTCACAAACCATGATCCTTCTTGTAATACTGCAGTGGCACTCAAGTTCCTTTGGGGTACACAGATGTCCTTTAACTTGCCCTCAAGCCTCTCCAGCACTGCCATACTTCCCCAGCTTGATCTTGCAAAACAGGAACCCACCACTCAAGCCAAATTTTCCTTCCCAAGCAAACTGCATACTCTATCTCAGTGTGCTTTTAAAAAAATGCTATTTTCTTTTTCTACCACTTGACCTCTAGCTTCAGTTCCACGTGGTCCTTGAAATCCCTTTACTACCTCAGCCTCCTCTTTCTGTTCTCTGTGAAAGATTAAGACATATTACAGTCAAAATGAGGGTGTCCACCCCTTCCCCAAATGGGCAGTTTCTGACTCCACTAGCAAAACGGGCCTTATGCTGCAGAGACTGTAGTCCCATAAGGAACAGCAGCCACCGTGTTTTTGTTCCACTTTAGTCATGGTCCTCCCCAAAAAGTATACTCATTTTCCAGCCTATATGAATCATCACATTAATTATAATCCAGGAGACTTCTACAACAGTCCCAACTGTACTATAGCTTTCAGTGACACCACATGATGTTTGGGTTTCTCCTAGACTTAATGTGACTCATGTAAAGTGAGATGCTTGGTTAATAAAACACTTCATATGTAATCTCATAACTAGTAGGTCTCCCACAAACACTGATTTAGTGAGTGAATAAATGAAAAGCAAAGAAAAGAAGGAAAGAAAAGGAGGGAGGGAAAATGATTGGTTCTTCTGTACTGGGGAACAGTTTTGTCTACTAAGTGACATTTGGCAATGAATATCTGGAGACATTTTTGGTTGTCATGACTCGGGGGAGAGGTGGGGTCGGTGCTATTGGCATCTAGTTGATGCTCCTTGCCATCCTACCGTGCACAGAACAGCACCCATAATAAAGGATCATCTGATCCTAAATGTCAATAGCGCTGGGTTGAGAAAGCCTGCTGCCAAATAAGAAGTCAATAAATGTTTCTCTGTCGGAGGATAAATAAGAACAGTTACAGTTCTTAAAACAGTGTTTTCAAGGAGAATGACACTGACCTTCTCAGAGCAAGCTAAGTAAAAATAAAATACACAAAGAACAAACTGATACAGCTAACTGGAATTATAAAAATGGATAGTGTATGAAGATGAAGTAAATGGAACAATTAGAGTGAAATCAGAGTTGCTTTCTAATGTTTTCTAATTGACAAAGAATTGTACATATCCATGGGGTACCTAGTCATGTTTTGATAAATATAATGTAAAGTGGGGGCCGCAGTGGCTCAGGCCAGTTGTCCTGGCGCATGTGGAGGCGAGGCTAGGAGTTCAAGGCCAGCCTGAGCAACGTAGATAACCCCTCATCCATTAAAAAAGAAAAAAAAAAAAGGCCGGGTGCAGTGGCTCACACCTGTAATATCAGTACTTTGGGGGACTGAGGAGGGTGGATCACAAGGCCAGGAGTTCAAAACCACCTGGCCAAGATGGTGAAACCCTGTCTCTACAAAAAATACAAAAAAAAAAAATAACCAGGTCGTGATGGCGTGTGCCTGTAGTCCCAGCTACACGGGAGGCTGAGGCAAAGAATTGCTTGAACCTGGGAGACAGAGGTTGCAGTGAGCTGACATCGCGACACTGCACTCCAGCCTGGGCGATAGAGTGAGACTCCATCTCAAAAAATATATATATATGTGGCGGGGAGGGGAGAGGTAATTAGCATATGCATTATCTTTAACATTTATCATTTCTTTATGTTGGGAACATTTAATATCCTCCTTCTAGCTATTTGAAGCTCTTTATTATTGTGACCTGCAGTCATCCCACAGTGATATGGAACCCTAGGACTTATTTTTCCTATCCGCCTATCACTTTGTATCCCTATTCCTCCCCCTCCATGTTCTCTCCAGTCTCTAGTGTCCTCTCTCCTACTTTTTACTTCCATGAGATTAACTGTTTAAGCTTCCACATGTAAGAACATGCAGAATTTAACTTTCTGTTCCTGGCTCATTTTGCTTAACATATAACAATAGTCATGCCTTCTATTTTCTGACATGTTTTCCCCCTCTTTTGTCTTAATAGTCCTTCCTCTACCTAGCCTGGTATATGACGATGTCTGTTCTTGGACACTACAACAACTTTTTTTTTGCCGCTCACCTTCTTGACATTGCTATGGGATTCAAGACATTACGAACCATCTTGTCCTCAGTAACTCACAATGGCAAACAGGTAACAGCTTATCTTTTTTCCCCCAGCAGAAAATAAAAAAGCAACACATCAAACAAACATAAAATCATCCTTCAAATGACAGTGTCCAGTTTGAAAGATTTTTTTGAAGGGAGGGTCTCCTAGACCTATCCTCAATTCTTGGCTTGACTTTGGATAAATTCACAGAAAATAATAAAAGTACATACCTTACCAGATTTTTGTGAAAATGAAATAAAAACAAATCTACATGCCTTAACACAACCCCTGGCACATATTAAACACTCAGGAACTTAGTTACTGTTTTGTTCCTAGTATAGCGTTTGCTCCATTTGCTATTACGGGGAACGAAACATGTTACAAGAATCCTGATGCACTCATTGTATTCATTGTGACATATGAGATGCTGCATTTTAATGTCATATTTTTAAACTGGATATTCATGTACTCTTTTAACTTGAGCAAAAAGGATAATGTTTCATATTTGAGAAGGTCATGCTGACTTGGAAAAAACTGATCTATGTCCAGAAAATGTGCTTATGTTCTAATGGAACCCATTTGTAATGTTAAAACTTTCCATTATCATGAAACATATAGCAGAAGGATGCATTTATTAATTCATTTGCTATTTTTCAAGTGTCCACTGGGTGGTAACACATTCCATGTTCGTTTTTTGGATTAACAAAATCCTTACATTTTAAAGTAATTGCCTCTCTAAAAGCCTTGAACTGGGTCCACAGTTAAGTCCACATTATTTCTATCATTAGTTTTCTAAATTTCAGCACATGATTCTTACGTAGGTCACTTTAGATTCTGAGTATGACTGTGATGTGCACGGCAAGTCATGGGGCCAGTGACAAAAAGTCTCTATTCATCAGTCAGTTAATAAGTTGTGTTTGAGCTCCCAGTATATGTCAAGAACTAGAGATGCCAAATCTATGTGTTTTTCCATAAAAGGTCTGGCGCTGCTTTCAGTTTCTGAATTTGTGGGGTTTATTTCTTTTTGAGGTGTCAAATTTTATTTTTTTCTTGTATTTGTTTTCGTTTTAAGATGGAGTCTTGCTCTGTCACCCAGGCTGGAGTGCAGTGGTGCAACCACGGCTCACCGCAACCTCCACCTCCTGGGTTCAAGTGATTCTCCTGCCTCAGCCTCCCACATAGCTAGGATTACAAGCGCCTGCCACCTAGAGACAGGGTTTCACAGTGTTGGCCAGGCTGGTCTCGAACTCCTGACCTCAGGTGATTTGCCTGCCTCGGCCTCCCAAAGTGCTGGGATTACAGGCGTGAGCCACCCTGCCTGGCCTCAAATTTTCATTTGCAGAAATATGTAGAGCTTTATAGTCCTAATAGGTAAAACGCACAGAAATTTACAGTGGCCTTGTACTTCATTTATAGAAATGAATTAAACCCTGGAGAACATATTTTCTCCAGATAATTATAAAGTGATTTTGTAAAGACTTAATCAGCATAGGCTTATAGTTAAGACCACACGGATGTCCCGTAATCAGAGAAAGTACACGTAAAGACAATGCATGTTAGCATGGTAGAATTTCTGTGATGCAACCAGAAATACATTTTCACCAACTTGGTGAAAAGCCACATTTTTAGCATATATACATTCTATCAAAAATACTATACAATTCTATCGTATACATATATCTATTAAAAAAATTAAAGTATAATCTGGAATTAAAAACAGATTACCTAGAGCTGAAAGACCTTTCAAACAGAGACTTTAATTATAGATTGAGAAAAATAGCGTTCAAAATAGTGTTGGCCATTAGCTGTGGTGTTTTTCACTTTGGCCACTGTTTACAAAGCAAGATTTCTCAGTTTTTAAAAAATATTTATAGTATACATTATTACTGGTTGTGTGTCCCCAGATTTCAGGAGCAATGTAAATTTCTATTCAGTTTTGGGATATGACTGAAAATAAAAAAATAATTTACACTCATATCAAAAACAAAATATGTTTTATTAAGAATGTAAATTATTTACAGAAAATAGTCCTCACAGAATGGCGTCAACCCAGGAGGCGGAGGTTGCATTGAGTCAAGATCGTGCCACTGCGCTCCCACCTGGGTGACAGAGCGAGACTCTGTCTCAAAAAAAAAAAAAAAAAAAAGAAAGAAAATAGCCCTTATAAAATGAAGAAAGTACTTAGTATCTATACTCTGTAATAGCTGATTAAGTAGTCAAATTTTGCATAAAATAGTCTGATAACTTGATAAAGAGAATATGAAAATGAAAGTCTGCACTAGGGGGCTAAGAAAGGCGAGAAATAAGTTATGGATCTCATTCGCTTCTAGTAAACACAGCTGCATTCTCACTAGTGCACTCCCCACCCACGTAGATGTCATATATGTCAATCGTATGTCCTATATTTCTAATAACTGTTCCATGTCACGTTGCTTTCCAGCTCGTGTTAACTGTTGGCTTATTAGCTGTTGTTGTGTACCTATATACTGTGGTGGCGTTCAATTTCTTTAGAAAATTCTACAATAAAAGTGAAGACGGTGATACGCCGGATATGAAATGTGACGATATGCTAACAGTAAGTTCATAATCGTTGATCTCATATGAATGAAAAATTCCCCTGCTTCTGCAATTTAAGTAATTGCGTATTTATTCTCTAACAGAGCAAAACAGAAAATTGTCTAAACAATAGAAAGTTGCATAGCTCTTTAAAGAGTCGGCAGTTTTCATTTTTAGCAGAACGTGAAGGACCTTTTCTGTCACTTTTCCATACGTGCTGCACAGCCTAATTATTAGTAGAATTGTTGAGTATAATGTAGTTAGAACTCGAAGGAGTAATGTCATCGCTTTAGCCTGTTGTTCACATATCCGAAGACAGCAGGTAAAATTATTTCCCAGAGAACATTTGGAAGCCTTAGTTTTTTGTTCACCTTAATGACTTTAACTGAAATTACTAAATTTCAAAAATATATCGCTTCATAGAACTACTAGTTTTTTATTTTATACTGAGTATCTTGGCTTAAATGTCTTTTTTGGTCTTGGTTTTCAAAAATCAGCAGCTGTTAAAGCTTTCATATAGCTGTGACTCTAACATTGACAAATGAGAAGTTATCATACATGAGATCTTAGATCAGGAAGGGTAAAATGAGACAATATATGTATCACTAGCTGGAAAGTGCTTATCATTCAATAAGCTTCTTACTAAAATACCTACATAATTTGTGTTGGGGATGTAGGTATAGAAGCTGACATAATGATATATAAATTACTCTAGAAAAAAATAGCGAAAAAGATTGATGAGAGAGATTGACCAGTATTACAAAGACTAATAATTAAGATAGTTTTATACTGAAGAATGACAAATTAGTGGGACAGAATCGTTCAGAAACAGACGCAAAGACTCATGGAAATTAAAAGATGATAAAGGTGGCTTTTGAAGTAATGAAATTAAAAATAATTTAATAAATGGCATTGGTACCATGGACAAGCAGTTTGGGGGAAAATAAAAATGAATACCAAAGTTGCCTTTTAATTAAAAATAAATTCTGAATTGAGCACATTTCAATGAAATAAGAAGGAACAATAACAAGACAGAATTTGATGCCTTAAATAATAGTAATACTCATTTTTACATGGAGAAGTGTCTGAGTATGACATAAAACCCAGGATCCATGAAAGCATAAACATAATTTGAAAACAGAGTAACTATAAACAAAGTCCTAAAGACAAATGATAAACTGGGAAAAATATATTTAACACCATAAGAAAGGGCCAGTCTCCTTAATCTACCAAGTCCTTATCATGTCAATATGAAGAAACAAGCCAATAGGAAAACAAGTAAATCACATGACCAGACAATTCACAGGAAAATTAGTTCAGTGGGCTTGTAAATTTGAAAAGATGCTTAACCTCTGTCAAAGTGAAAGAAATGCAAATTATGGCCGGGTGCCATGGCCCACACCTGTAATCCCAGCACTCTGGGAGGCTGAGGCGGGTGGATCATGAAGTCAGGCGTTCAAGACCAGCCTGGCCAAGATGGTGAAACCCCCTTCTCTACAAAAATACAAAAAAATTAGCTAGGCATGCTGCGGGTAATCCTAGCTACTTGGGAGGCTGAGGCAGAGAACTGTTTGAACCTGGGAGGTGGAGGCTGCAGTCAGCCGAGATCACACCACTGCACTCCAGCCTGGGTGACAGAGCAAGACTCCATCTCAAAAAAAAAGGAAAAGAAAAGAAAGAAATGCAAATTAAAACAATGGAAAACAACTTTTTCCCTTTCAGGTTTGCAAAGTATTCACATTTGTTAAAACCCATAGTTGGTGAATTGATGGGAAAATCAGCACTTTCATGACTCTGGTTAAGAATTTGAATTGACAACAATTTTAGAGAAGTTTTGTGATACCTATCAAAGTTTTAAGTATATATATCCTTTGACCAATTAATTCCACTGCTAGTAATTTACCAGAGTAATTAATTCAGAGGCTTTAAGCCTCTGATGTCAAGGACATTAGCTGCCCTCACAAGCTAGGAATAATCTAAATGATCCTCAGTAGTGTCCTGATTAAATCAATTATAAATCCATAACAAGTATGCATCTGTTTCAAAATGAGAGAAACTCATATATACAGATACGGAGAGACATACAAATTATATTTTAATTATGTTTAGCTTAAAATAAAACAAGATCCTGATCAGTATTGATAGGATCCTAATTGTGTGATATTATATATACACAATAATTCATATTTTTGATATGCTAGAATATGCATAACATTTTTCTGGAGGGATTTATTCATGGACACTGTGAACAAGGCTTCCTACAGGGGTAGGACCACAGGTCACAGAGAAAGAAAAGTGTATGCTTTTCATTTTATAGACTTTAGTCCTGTCTGAATTATTGATACTATTTCTTTTTACCACATGTATTTTTTTTTTTAAGCCTAGAACAGTTTTCTCCCCACTATGTTATAAAAGATAATCTGCTGGCCTGTAATCCCAGCACTTTGGAAGGTTGAGGGAGGAGGATCACGAGATCAGGAGTTCGAGACCAGCCTGAGCAACATGATGAAACTCCATCTCTACTGAGAATATAAAAATTAGCTGGGTGTAGTGGCGGACGCCTGTAATCCCAGCTGCTTGGGAGACTGAGGCAGGAGAATCACTTGAACCCGGGTGAGGTTGCGTTGAGCTCAGATTGTGCCACTGCACTGCCTGGGCGACAGAGCAAGACTCTGTCTTAAAAAAAAAAAAAAAAAAGATAGTCTGCCTTCTGTTCTTCTCCAAATTAGTGTAACTACATACAGAGACTGTTTCCTAGCAGGAAGGAAAGAGCAGGACATACAGGTGGCTGACATGAGGGAATTAAAGGGCAGAGATTGAGGGGAGCTCTACTGAAACCCCGTGTTACATTTTGATCCACTGCCTGTTCTTGAAACCTTTATTTATAGCCCGAGTTTCTTATTTGTGTACAGACATTTTTCCGTATTTAAAATTTTATCATAAATGATCATTAATATAGAGTTACTGGTCCTTCCTCTCCTTTAAACAAATATTCTTTTATTTACTAATTTAGAGATCTTCAGAGAAGATTGTCATTCTTCAGCTTTGCAATGTAGGCATTTTGTTCTCTTCCCAACTTTCTTTTTAATAAAAAAAACTTGAGAATAAAGAACTCTCAAATGAATTGCAGATTATTTTAAAATTGGGGATACCTAGTACCTTGTTGACCTAAAAATTAATATTCACTTTTCGTAGGTCAAGATTAATTTTTGAAAGCTTGGAAGAAAAGGGATGCTTTTGATGGAGAATGCAGGGGAGAAAAAGCTTTCAACTCATCAGTCCATACGTAGTTGGCAGCAGAGCAAATCATATTGTTCATATGAAAATCATTTATAATTTTCAATATTTCCTGTCATTACTGCCGTTCTGAGGTGTTTCGCATAGGACTTTGTGATTTCCATGTGCTAGTGACCTATTTGGAAGACACAGAGTGTCAGAGCTGAAAGGACTCTGATGTTCATGGTTGTTCACCCATAGTTAATTTCTCCACTGGAAGAAAATGCCATCCCAGTTATAAATGCGCAGTCTTGTAACATAGATTATTTATTTATCAAGTGCTTATATAGCACTTGGCTATAAATGATATAGTGCCAGGTATTGTCTCAAGAGCTTTACAAATATTAACTCATTAGTCTCCTAATAACTTTTTGCTGTAGGTTGGCACTGCTATTGTAGGAGATTGGCCAGGGTGGTGGGAAAAATTACAGGAAAGATGCAAACCTTCTTGGAAGGCCAGGAGATTTTGCAAACGCTTCAGGAAAGGGTTATGGCTGAAGATGGCCTAATCCTCTTACCTTGAGCTAATGGCAAAGGGCAGATGACAAGGGAGTGCAAAGGAATTTATCTAGATAAGTTTACCTATTTCTCTGGAAACCAACCTTGGATCATCTGTGTGCAGAACTGCCCACTACTTGGGGGATCGACAATGTTAATTACCCACAAATGGTGTTTGCTCTAGACCTTTGTCATTAAATCTCTGCTAAATAAATGTGAGCACCTCTGGCTTACTGGGGCTGCACTTTGTCAGCTGTGCTAAGCCTTGTGGTCCCCTAGCCTTGCTCACAGCAAAAACTTCTGTGTCTGTGTACTCCCTTCATCCGTCGCTCAGCCAGAGTCTGCAGGACAGACTCGGCATGGTATCATTCCCGTTGCACAGATGAGGAAACTGAGCTATCAAGAGGTTGAGTAACTTGTTGTAATTCACACAGGAAGAGGTTACACTCTTCAACCATTACTCTATGTTACACTACCTCACAGATAGTAACTTCATTAATGCTTATGTTATTAATTTTAGTGATATTTTTATACCAGGCACTTGTTAAGGATCAGGCTTGAGTAAGTACAGTCCCTGCCCTCATGGAACCTGCATGGTAAGCATCTTTCTAGAAATTCTGCAAAGCTCATTCTTTTTTTTCTAAGATCTTCAAAAACAAAAAGAATGCCCCAGAAATTCCAGAAGTTTCGGGAAACCTTGTGGATCAGTATTCCTATTGCATACGGAACATGTAACATACTATATAAAAATAGTGAATTCACCATCACTACTCAAATATTGCAACTGAGAAGTTTCTTTAGATGGCTGCTAGACAGGAAAATAAAAATGACTTTTTAATGTCACATCATACTACAGAGTGGAAGATATTGATGTGGACACAGATCAAGTACCTAGTACTTCAGGTCCACTTTGTCATCATAAGTTGGCATGACTGAGATGCAGTCCTTACCGTTGGTACTCTGATTAATTGCTGGACACATAATTCATGCACCTTGCCTGGAGCTTCTTCCCTGATGGCCTTTCTGTCACCCCAATTTGGCCCACCTGCCCGCTTCTTAAAACCATCTCCTATCCTTCCTTTTGCTGCTTTTCTCACACCACAAAGCAGAGAAAAATTTATAATTTTTTTTAACTTACAGCAACTGTAAGAAAACTGGATGCAGTGCAGTAAGACTGACCCATTACTAGTGACGACACTCCATTAGTCACTAACATGCAACACTTTATCTCCTCCTCCCACACCTATTCATTCATTCCAGACCTAGGGCTGAGGATGTGTCAAGGATCCTTCATCTCTTCTCCCATGCGCTGCCTTTAATATCAGCCACGTTCAGAGCCTCTCTATCCTGTGACCCTGAAGGCAAGAGGGGGAGTGGGAGGCCAGGAAAGGCTACAAGGGACAAGGGAGGTGCAGAAGGTCCCAACAGCAGGTACATTGCCTATAGTGACTTCCAGGAAATTCAGTTCTAGGACCAACACCTGACAAAATTTATAAATCTCCCTATCTCCCAGCCTCAGGGCAGAAAGTTTACTTAGGTCATTTATTCCTAAAGGGTAGGATGCTCAGAGAATTGCTAAAAATTAATTGAAAATCGGCCGGGCACGGTGGCTCACGCCTGTAATCCCAGCACTTTAGGAGGCCGAGGCGGGTGGATCACGAGGTCAAGAGATCGAGACCATCCTGGTCAACATGGTGAAACCCCGTCTCTACTAAAAATACAAAAAAAATTAGCCGGGTGTGGTGGCACGCGCCTGTGGTCCCAGCTACTCGGGAGGCTGAGGCAGAAGAATCGCTTGAACCCAGGAGGCGGAGGTTGCAGTGAGCCGAGATGGTGCCACTGCACTCCAGCCTGGTGACACAAGACTCCGTCTCAAAAAAAAAAAAATTAATTGAAAATCAGAATGATTTCAGATAGATAGTGACATTCAGTGACCTGTGTCAGGTAGTAAGAACAATATGTGACTTGAGCTCTCCCTTTATACCATAGTGAGACCCCGACAACATCCTGGTGTCTCCTTTCATTATGCAATTGTCATAGTTGACCCCATTCAGGTTGTAATCATAGTATCCTTAGATGACTACATTTTGAACCTCACTCTCAATATGCATTTCCATTACTTTTGTTAATTTTGCTTAGAAACACAACTGCCTTCACCTGGTTGATTTTGCCCAATTTCATGGGGTATGAATACAGAAGACAGGGAAATTTGCCTCATGTACCTGTGAGGAAATACGGCCTGTTAATATTTTGCACTGTGGACTTAACTAGAGCCTAGATTTTCTTCAGTTTGAGGGATTTCTGTCTTCATGAGTGAGAGTATTTATGACCAGTTCTGTTGCAGGTTTTTATATCTCTACACATTAACAATAGACTTACTATCTTGAATTTGACTGGGGTGAGTATGTCTTAGATGTTTCCTCCCTGCAAGAGAAAACTCAGTTCCAAGACACAAGCCACTTTTTCATCCCTAGCTCATTCACAACGATGTGCTACTGCCAGCCAGTCAAACCAGACAGGAGTCTGTGCGGCATTGCACAAGCTCGTATCCCAGTGATTGTCCTTAAAAACTCCCACATGGGGCCGGGCGCGGTGGCTCATGCCTGTAATCCCAGCACTTTGGGAGGCCGAGGCGGGTAGATCAAGAGGTCAGGAGTTCAAGATCAGCCTGACCAAGATCATGAAACCCCATTTCTGCTAAAAAATACAACAATTAGCTGGGCGCGGTGGCAGGTGCCTGTAATCCCAGCTACTCAGGAGGCTGAGGCAGGAGAATCGCTTGAACCCGGGTGGCAGAGGTTGCAGTGAGCCAAGATCGCACTAGTGTACTCACTCCAGCCTGGGCAACAGAGCGAGACTCTGTCACAAAAAAAAAAAAAAAACAAAAACAAAAACAAAAACAATTCCCACATGAAAATGGGAATTTTCATTACATTACCTAGACTGATGTTTCGGTTGGAGTGTCAGCCAAACACTTGCTTTTAATTTCTTACTAGGACTTGTGCATGGCCTTTTTTAAAAAGCCAACAAAATTTAAAATATAACTGATCACTTACAGTAGTGCACAAAGTAGAGGCTTATTAAAACCAGCCTGCCAGCAAGAAAGCAGCACGGAATAGGAAATAGTAAGACTTAGTTTCTTTTAGTTCTCAAAAGATAATCCTTTCTTTATGACAGTCCCTTAAACGTTTCCTTTTCACAGGGTGATTGGCCATATTCTCTCTTGAGATACATTTTCTTCACTCACGTCACATTTTATTCGCTTCATCCCAAGTTTCCACTGTCTGTTGTTTCTGGTTATTTCTGCAGATCTGAGAGAACACCTCAGGTTTTACAAGTAGGCAACTCGCCCTCCTGTTTTTCATGACTTACAGTAGGTGGCACCATAGCTGCAGCGTTACAGACTCAAGTCACACAGGGATTTTTTTTTTTTTTTCAAATAATGATGTTTTGAGCCTGAGAATCTAATTAAACCAGCAGTATCCTGATAGAATTTGAACCTCCTCTACAAGAATGCAGGAGGGGAAAGTGAAAAATGATCTAAAGTCTAGGGTAAAAAGATGATTGTAGCTAGATAGCCAGGGAGACTGGCTTGTCATATCATAGGAGGATGTTTTCTCAGACGGAGAGGGACCCCCTGAACCAGAGACTGCAGGGAAGGTGTCAAGACCTATGCACTTTGGGAAAAATGGCTTTCCAGGTGATTAAGATAAAAAGTACACTCCTAGGGAAATAAACTTGCTTAGGTAATTGTTCTAAATTACCTCACTGAATTATTGTCACTTATTTCACTCTTCCTTCCCAACAAATAATCTGTCTCTCTAGTTCTCTCTAAATTTCTACCGCCACCCCCGACCCCCGCTGCTCCTTTTTTTTTTTTTTTACCAAGATGAAGGTCTCATTAGCATCTTCATCAGCAGCTGACCCTCAGTGTTCCCTAAAGCCAATAGAAACTGTGATCAACCTCAGAATGAATCTGTTTAGGAGACGGATGAGGGAGGGAAGCCGCAGAAGATAACATCCTGGGAATCAACAACTTCCTCTTCTCAATTTTTGTAGGACCAGGCACCTTCCTTCCTCATTACTCAGATTGTCTGAAAGAAGTATATCTTTTTGTCTCACAGAATTACTCTCTTTCCACCTCCAGCTCTCATTATCAGGTTTAGGCTGATTCTATGAAAAGAAAGGTGGATAAAAGGGTGTTCAGCTGCAGCAGGATAATTTGGTAGCTGAAAGCCTGACAGCTGTGTGCTAACAGTTATTCGCCACACACCTCCCATTCCAGCACCGTAGCCAACTATATACAATTGTCTGGGGTTGACCAGGTAGTACAGGATGAGGCTGAGAAAATCAGTATCAAAACCCCACAGGTGAACTCCACATTTTATTATTTTAAAATCTGGTAATTTATTAAGCCTAGATAAGCAAATACATAAGACTCTCTTTTCAGCATGACTATACATCCGCTATTGATCTCTGCCAGATCCCTTCATCAAAATGCATAAAGCTAATATAACATGAAGGTGAGCAGTGAGGAAGCGTATCTCCAGGAAAGGTTGGTTAGATGGCTGACAAGAGATCTGCAAAGGAGGAGACATTTTCTTTGGTAATTTAGCCTCATTCTATGGTCCTGTCTTCAACGTTACCTGTCTAGAAACTGCAAGTGAATCATTCTTTTGGGGACAGACTCACATTAACCAGTATTACGTAAGTCTGATGTATGAGTCAGAATACCAACATGCTACTCATTAAAAGTTAATCCAACAAGTTGGCACATTCTCTTCCCTAGACAAAAACCTTTATGAGAAGCCAAATTATAACCCAAGACCCCAAAGACTCCCAAGTGCAAGACCAAGAGTCTTGGTCAGCAGGAATCACCAAGTGGAATTGATGATCAGTTATCCATCAGTTGCTGGATAATCTTAGTCACTAGCATTGTCATACACAGTTCCCCAAACGAGCAGGATGGAGAGCTAGGACACTGCAAGACTTGCACTAGGAATGCACAATCCACCACTGTTGGCTCACTGTGGAGATTGGAATGGGGACCCAAGGGACCAGAACTTGACATGGAGGAGTGCCAGTCCAGAACCAGGTATACTATCCAAATTGAGGCCCCAGAGAAATCCCCGGAGGGGGCTTCCAAGCATAAAGCTATTTGTGAAGTCAGGGAAACATGGGCAATGGGAAAGATGGTCTAACTAAAGGCAAAAGCAGCTGCGTTAACCTCCCTTTATTAATTTCCTGTAGTAATTAAATACATATGAAGACACAGGTTTGGAGAAAAGCAGCAATCCAGGCTGGGTGCAGTGGCTCACGCCTGTAATCCCAGCACTTTGGGAGGCTAAGGCAGGCAGATCACCTGAGGTCAGGAGTTTGAGACCAGCCTGGGCAACATGGTGAAACCCCATCTCTACTAAAAATACAAAATTAGCCGCGCGTGGTGGCGCATGCCTGTAATCCCAGCTATGCAGGAGGCTGAGACAGGAGAATCACTTGAACCCAGGAGGTAGAGGCTGCAGTTAGCCGAGAATGCACCATTGCACTCCAGCCTGGGAGACAGAGCAAGAATCCGTCTCAGACAAACAAAAAAGCAATCCAATTCTTAGAAAAATATGAAATGTATGGTAAAACAAATTCAAACAGTATGCCTGAGTATATGATGAAAATAGTTTCCTCTCTCACAGATTCACTATTATCGGTTTCAAGCACCAAGTTTTGAGAAACTACAGCAGTGGCCCCAGAATTTTTTTTTTTTTTTTAAGTGATGGTTTGTAAGATTTTACCTCCAGAGATTGATTCAGTAGGTAGTACCAGGAACCCAGAATGTTGCCAGGTCCAGGAGACTCTGATATGAGGTTAGGCTTAGACACCATCAGCCTAATCTGGCTCTAAGGATCTCCTGGCCCCTTTGCAGAAGAGGCCCCTAACCTGGGCTCCAGACCAGATCTTGGGTGGGCACTGGCCGAGCTGGCCTTATAATGTTCTTTATTGTATGCCAAGCTGAGTCTACGACCATACCACCCTGAACTTGTCCAATCTCATCTTTATATGCCAGGCTGATAAAACTTTTCCAAATGACACATTATTTCTTTTCCCTAAATTCCAGCCATCTAAGCCAGGAGACTTTTTCTCCTCTGTATCTATCAGATTCATCAGCTGTTGAACTCATGGTTGAAGTATGAGCATTTTGTTACTACCTTGTTGGCTGATCTTTGCCTACACATTGTGGGTTTTTGTTTTTGTTTTGTTTTTTGTTTTTTGGTTTTTTTTTTTGACAGAGTCTTGCTCTGTTGCCAGGCTGGAGTGCAGTGGTGTGATTTTGGCTCACTGCAACCTCCACCTCCCAGGTCCAGGTGATTCTCCTGCCTCAGCCTCCGAGTAGCCAGGACTGCAGGCGTGCACCACCACATCCAGCTAATTTTTGTATTTTTAGTAGAGATGGGCTTTCACCATTTTGGCCAGGATGGTCTTGATCTCTTGACCTCATGATCCGCCCACCTCCGCCTCCCAAAGTGCTGGGATTACGGGTGTGAGCCACCATGCCCAGCCCACACTGTGCTTTTTAAAGTGTCCTGAGAATGTGAGATCTGTGAGTTGAGGCAGTGAAGGCTCCATAAGAACAGCTGGTCTATCTCCTTATTCATCCCACAAATGATTTGAGGACCTATCATGTGCTGAACATTATTTTAGGCACTGACAATAGAGTAATAACCAAAGTATTTCTTGCTGGAATGCAGTCAGGAATAAGATAGACAACACAAAATAAGCAAGCTGGATATCCAAGTGTGGAATTCAAGAAAAAGATCCAAGCTGGAAATAGAAATGACACTTAAAGCCAGGAAACTGGACAAGTTCCCCAAGGGAGTGTCCTAGAAAGAAAAAGGTCGAAGAACCCATTGCTAGGGCATTTGTTCATGAAGCTACAAGGAGATGAGGAAGACTTGGCCAGGGAGACTGAGAAGCAATGGCCAGAAATGAGGAGCAGCAGAGGACTGTGGTGTTTCTGTGCTAAGGCTTTTGTCCCCTTCATTATGGTCAGCAGCAACTAACTAGGTTTGGAATTGACAGGTGACGCATCCGTTGAGTAACGCAGGGGGTCTGGAACAGTCTTAAGAAAATCTCAGAGGAAGGATCGTTAACTTAGGCCCTACAGGATGAGTAGGAACGGGATAAGAATGGAAAAGGATATTGCAAGAGAAGGAGAATGTATGCGCAAAGATCTGGAGTCAGGAATAGTTTCATTTGGAGGAGGTAGGAGAGCGGAGAGAGCAGAGAGGGAGGTTGTTGGGAAAGGTGAGTGTGGCTAAATTCAAGGGCCTGAAAAGGGAGTTTGGACTTAGCTTAAATGAGGATAAAATATTGGATGCTCCAAGCCAGTGACTCTCAATCCAGCATGACCTCACGTCTCACCTCCCCCCTCCGCCACCCCCAGGACATTTGGTATCTGGAGGTATCTTATTGTCACTATGAGGTAGGGTGCCATTGGTATCTAGGGGGTAGAGATCCAGGGATCTTTTAAACGTAGCATACAGTGCACAGAATAGCCCCTGCCCAAAGAATTATCCAGCCGAAAATGTCACTGGTGCTGAGGCTGAGGACACCACCCCAAAATGCACTTTAGTGAACCCCTCCTTTCCCAGCACTGGGCACAGACAGTTGTACTTGTTGGTTGCTTTGATGTTTTAGGATTTAAACCATAAGATGCTATTTCCTTCTTGGGTCTTGTCTGTTTTTTTATTCTAGATATTAAAGTAGAAAATAATTTCAGCACCATATTTCATATATCCTAGGTGAAGGAAGGGTGTCAATATGTTTTCTTCTAGCTTAATTTCTAAGATTCCATCTTACTATATATCGGGCTTTAACCTCACCTTTCCAATGTCTGTTTTGTCCAACATAATTGAACACAATATAGTTGTCTGCCCCTTAGTGTGTTCATAATATGACTACCTCATTATCCCAGATGGTTTGGAGCCCAGATACAGTGAGGTATGTTCCATTTTCCCCAGAGAGAGAAAGTGCTAAGCGTAGTAGGCAGTATACACTTTTGTTTAAAAGACAGCAGTTTGCAAAAGCCAAGTGTTTGCTTCACAGCTACAAATATTCAAACAAAAAGAGGCAATTTAGAATGCAAAGATTCTCATTTCCAGAGTGAGGATTAGGAACTAGAGAACTCAGGTTTGTTGAGTATAAAAATGGGTAATGTCGGCCGGGCACGGTGGCTCACTCCTGTAATCCCAGCACTGTGGGAGGCCGAGGTGGGTGGATCACCTGAGGTCAGGAGTTTGAAACCAGCCTGACCAACATGGTGAAACCCTGTCGCTGCTAAAAACACAAAAATTAGCCAGGTATGGTGGCGGGCACCTGTAATCCCAGTTACTCAGGAGGCTGAGGCAGGAGAATCACTTGAACCCGAGAGGCAGAGGTTGCAGTGAGCCGAGATAGCGCCATTGCACTCTAGCCTGGGCAACAAGAGCAAGACTCAGTCTCAAAAAAAAAAAAAAAAATGGGTAATGTCCCTCCAGGAAGTGATAGCATGTCTCTTTTCCAGTGCTATATGTTCCACATGTATGTTGGCGTTCGCGCTGGAGGAGGGATCGGGGACGAAATTGAAGACCCGGCAGGAGACGAGTATGAGATCTATCGGATCATCTTTGACATCACCTTCTTCTTCTTTGTTATCGTCATTCTCTTGGCCATAATACAAGGCAAGTATCATCCCCACCGAAGCTGGGGAACATCCAGAACTTGAGTCACATATTGCTGAAGTTAATAATCAAGGTAGGGTAATCATGTCAAGTAGTTTTCTGGCAAAGCCAAATCAGACTTTTCCTTTGAGTATTTCTTCATCACGCAATTGACAGGGGGAAATAAAAGCAGCATGGAACCCTGATATGAAGGGGAGATACAATTTTATTTTGTCCTTTTCAAATAACGTAATGGAAAGGGCACTTTCCTTGGCTTGATTCCCACCCCTGGGTTTCAGACTCATGAACCCCAGCTTTACTTGGGTGGGTGAGCCATTTAACCATTTAAACTTCTAAGCCAGTTGGGCATAGTGGCTCATACCTGTAATCCCGGCACTTTGGGAGGCTGAGGCGGGTGGATCACTTGAGGTCAGGAGTTCGAGACCAGCCTGACCAACGTGGTTAAACTCTAAACAATGTCTCTACTAAAAATAAAAAATTATTTGGGTGTGGTGTAGCACACCTATAATCCCAGTTAACTGGGAGCCTGAGGCAGGAGAATCACGTGAACCCGGGAGGCAGAGGTGGAAGTGAGCCGAGATCATACCATTGTACTCCAGCCTGGGCAACAAAAGGGAAACTCCATCTCAAAAATAAACAACAATAACTTCCAAGTTCTCTGGTTGTTGAGGTTTTAAAAAATGACATACAGGCCAGGCGTGGTGGCTGACACCTGTAATCCCAACACTTTGGGAAACCAAGGTGGGTGGATCACTTGAGGTCAGGAGTTCAAGACTAGCCTGGCCAACATGGTGAGACCTCACCTCTACCTAAAATACAAAAATTAGCTGGGTGTGGTGGCACGCACCTGTAATCCCAGCTACCCAGGAGGCTGAGGCAGGAGAATCACTTGAACCCAGCAGGAGGAAGTTGCAGTGAGCTGAGATTGCACCATTGCACTTCAGCCTGGGTGACAAGAGCGAGACCCTGTCTCAAAAAAAAGAAAACAAAAGAGACATACCATTCAAGTACCCAGTATAACACCTGATGCATAGTCAGTGCTTTATAAATAATCATAAAGCTATTAATAGTCTCATTGATGAGAAGCTATTATCTGCTGGGCACATGTATTGACTAATTTTACATTTCAACAACCTTATGAGAATGGTGCTTTTATTTTATGTGTGAAGTCACTGAGCCACAGTAAGTCTAAGGAACTTGGCCAAAGTGCACAGCTGGACAGGGCTGGGTCTGGAATCCATCCGTACCCAGGCAGTCTGGTCCAGAGCCCTGGAAACCACGGTGCTGTATTAACCCACTAGTTCTTCCTTTTACTTCCCGGCAACTTGGAGTGTGGTGTTCTCCTCTCTCAGAAAAATCGTGTTATCTTTTCTGCTTAACATATTTATCCTGGCTTAAATGAAATGTCTGTAAATGTGACAATCTCTTTTAAGTTCCACAGACATCTAATGACACTATTTTTTAGTGACATGCTGTGGACAAGTTTAAGGGACTCATAATTCGTTGTGTCCTTATTGAGTGTAAAAATGACATGTTTTATAAGAGGGCGAAGTTATAAAATAACTTGGAAGAAAGTGTGAAGCCAGTGGGTCACAGGAGGCAAAAGAGCTGAAACAAAACAACCCAATGCAGTGTTTCTGATTACCGCAGTCAATGAAATTATGGTAAGCTTACTTATAAGGGACTTGTGAAACATGTGATTTGAGGCTCAGCATCATGGCTCATGCCTGTATTCCTACCACTTTGGGAAGCTGCGCCAAGAGGATTGCTTGAGCTCAGGAGTTCGAGCCAGCCTGGAAAACATGACAAAACCCTGTCTTTACAAACAGGGAAGTTAGCAGGCTGTGGTGGGGTGTACCTGTAGTCCCAGCTACTTGGGAAGCTGAAACAGGAGGATCGCTTGAGCCCAGGAAGTTTGAGGCTGCAGTGAGCTGTGATCGCACCACTGAACTCCAGCCTGGGTGACAGAGCAAAACTATCTCCAAAAAAAAAAATTTTCTTGAGGCAAATTTCTTAGTTTAAGTGGTAATGTTTTATTTCCACATTAGTACTTGAAAAATCTTATTAGCAGAGTTTTCTGTACTTATAAATCTCAGCTGCTCTTTTTCAGCATGAAGTAGGTAACAACATAACATCTGTATATGCCAAGGTAACAAAAGGTTTTTCCTGCTGTCACTTCATTTTAAAACACTCTTTCAGTGAGCATATGCCCCCCAAAGTGAGAACACCAGCTCCCTGTTCCTAGGAGTGTCGTATATGTAATCAGGTTTACCACGTTCTGAGCATTTTCCAAGATAGTTGTACATTTCCCCTTTCCCCGAGAGGATTAGCCAAGGAACTGTGAATTATTATTCATTGCTTGATAAAGATTAAATTGTGTTTTTATTTAACTCCAGGTCTTATTATTGATGCTTTTGGAGAACTAAGAGACCAACAGGAACAAGTCAAAGAAGATATGGAGGTAAGCTTCTACAGGCGCGACTCAGCTTTTTTGCTATCCTGGGCACTCATTTGCCTCAAGGCCTTTATCAAGAGACTCATGAATGTGGGAAGAGGAGGGGAAAGGGCACAACTTGTGGTTTCACTGGCCTGTTTTCCATTCAAGCAACACATAGGGCTGAATAGTACAATAGGCTGAAACTGGTGGACCCCACGTGCATGCAAACAGCAATAGGGACAGCATCCTGTCCCTCCAGAAGTGGGGAGACTATTCATTCAACACCAAGGATTCAATGACAAGTAAATAGATGATTATGGAGCAGTGTGGTGAGTTCTTAACGGGAGTAAAGCCCTAGGTGCTGGGGTCTCTAGGCTGATATCCGATTCACTCCTAGATGGTCGGGGAACTTCCTAGAGAAGAAATGTCTGCGCTGAGGCCTGAAGACCATGCAAGTCTGTGGACTTTGATAGAGAGAGAGGAGGACAGTTTGGGCAACCTCCTTATCCCCTTTTTCCTCACCATGCGCATCTCCAGGGGTACCACTCACAATGGGGTCTATGGGAACGTCACCACCTGAAATTATATCCCAAGACTGATTTTAGAGAATTTGATGCACAGGTTCTTTCTTAGCAGCCTCAGTGCTACCAGATGCAGATTAAATTCTGATGATGAGGCTGGAGAGGAAGACCAGTGAATGAAGCACCTAATCACTCATTTGAGAAATTTACAGTTTAATATACGGGCTGTGGGAAACAAGAACAGGGCTTTCAGCAGGGCAGCCAGATGATCAGATTTGCATTTTAGAAAGATAACTATGGTTTAAAATGTGAGGCATGAACTAGAAACTGGTAAGAACAGGGGCAAGGAAGTGGGCCGTCAGCATTTTCCAGGTGGGAGATTATGAAGCTTTTACTAAAGAAGTGTCACTTGGGAGTTGGCCAAGTACTGCCTGAATCCATCTAGTCCCTGCATCCTCCGTGAGGGCCTTGGTGATTGGCCAGAGGCAGAGGATGGACAGGATGGAGCAAGCAAAGGGATATCCAGGTTTCAGGCACGAGCCACCAGATGGATATGGCATAGTTAGCTGACACAGGTAACCCAGAGGAAGAACAGGTTCATTGGTAAAGCTGGTGAGGGTGGTTTGAGCCAGTTCAATTTAAGAGACATCATTGTAGTGGTATGAACACCTGATTGATCGTTCTCCCAAATTGCTCAATGTGGCCTATCAGCTGTCAGCAGTTGTGAATCAGTAAGGCAGGAAGAACTGCATACACTATTATAATCAATCACCTTGACTGTAGTCCCTAAAATACAGGGCCTCAAACATGCCTCAGATGGCATTAAACAGCTTACAACTGGCAGGGAAAGATGAGCACTCGAGTCACATGAGACAATAATTATTGAATATATTTGAATTGACACATGTACAATTCTATTAATAAAATGGAGGGTCTGCTTCTCCTTGGGTTTTGTGGACCAGGCCTGCCTGCAAGTGGCAGATTTAAGCAGGTGCCTCTCTATAGGCTGCATGAGGAGAGGCGTGGTCCAGAGAAGGTGGAAGCAAAAGGACCAGGCATCTTGTTCCTAGAGGTGAAAGTTGTTCTTGTACACATCTACTGGTTAATTCTATACGTAGCGCAGCACCTGGTGGACCCTCACTAAATTGTAGATGGGATGCCTCATAGCTTGGTATTTGATTTGGCCTTTTCTAAAGAAGAGCAGTCTGTACCTTTCCCCGCTTGGTCATCAGATTTTGTTTGGGTGGATATTAAGTTTGCAGTTTGAGTTGAGGACAAGTTAATCCTGCTAGGATAACTTTAGTCAGTATCAGGAATAGGAGTTGATTGCTAAGCTTGGACATTTTCACCTAGGCTAGAGAAAATAAGGAAGAGATGTTGCTTTTCAGCCATCATCGTTGTCTTATTCCCTGTCTTCGTCTGCTACTTCTTGCTGCCGGTACCTGTGTCATTTGAGCCAACATCAAGACAGAGTTACAGCGACAGTTCCATTTATAACGTGGGTTTGGCACAACCTCCCCTGTGATGGTCTTTGATGTGTATTGAGTCAACCAAATAGCTGCCTCTACATGGCCAGTTGTGTTTTCCTTTTGTTTTGCTTTCTGAACTCTGATGTGAATATTTTTTTGGTTTTCTAGACCAAATGCTTCATCTGTGGAATAGGCAACGATTACTTCGACACAGTGCCACACGGCTTTGAAACCCACACTTTACAGGAGCACAACTTGGCTAATTACTTGTGAGTGTGCCCGTTCAGAATGTTTCACCTCTCCCTGTAGCCACCGCCGGTCCCCACCCATCTAAGAACAGAGAGGAGTTTGTCCGTTTCTTTTTTAAAAAAACAATTGCTAAAGATACTTCGAGGAAAAAGACCAACAGCTAATGGCTGTCTTTCCGCTGGAGTAGGTTGACTAAAGAGGTTAAATTCTCGGCTTTTCATGTGAATGATACTTTCTAGAACTTGAAATGAAGAGGTGGACAGGGAGGAAGGAGCAGAGTCGCTCTGGGAATCTTGGTCAGGTTTCTCATTTCAGATAGGAATTCTCAGTCTGCGTCCTAGGGAGGTACGAGTCTCCGTTTTTCTTCTTACAGACCTTACAGAGGACTTACAGATCTCATCAGGCACTCATGGATACCAACTTAAAAGCTGCATTTAAAAAAATATTAATACATAGAAATCTTCCCATTACTCAAGATTAGCCCAAACTATTGTTTGGTAAAATGCTATTGTTACTGATTTTCTGACCCAATTCCAGTATCAAACAGAAGAGATGCCGAGTAGCATTATAGGGGGAAAAAAATTGGTTTAACTATACTCAGTGGAACTTCATCAGTAAATTAAAACTTCTCCTTAAGCTAGTTTTCAGTTCTAATTCATCAGTGTTGATTTGATTCTGACCAGTGTGTATATTCCTAACTTGAAGGTTCCAGGGTAAAAATAGCATCAGATCAGAAAAGTCAGGTCAACAACAGCCTTCCCTCTTTCTGGTACACAGTAATTTTTTCAAAAATTTGCACGTAGTGTTTTCTCTGCACTGGCCATAACTGAATGCAACATAACAATATATCTAAATATGCCCATTTACCCTAATATTTCCATACAGTTCATTTCTGATCAGTTTCTCTGTATCTGTAGGTTTTTTCTGATGTATCTTATAAACAAAGATGAAACAGAACACACAGGACAGGTAGGTAAATTACGAATACATGTCATCTTCTGAAAGAAATGAGAAGCCCTAAATGTCAGAACAAAATGTGTGCATTAAACAGCAAGGGATGGAATTACTTTTAGATATTAGTTATCTTGATATAAAGTTCCTGTTATATTGGATGAGTATGGAAAAATATTGCCTTTGTTAAAGTAGAATTCTATACTAATTTTACTTAAGACAATAAGCTTTTATTAACTGAAAATGCTGGATTTGAGTTTTGAATTCCATTACTTAAAAAATGGAGTGTTCTAGGCCGGGCACAGTGGCTCACGCCTGTGGTCCCAGCACTTTGGGAGGCCGAGCCTGCGCAGATCACAAGGTCAGGAGATTGAGACCATCCTGGCTAACATGGTGAAACCCCATCTCTACTAAAAATACAAAAAGTTAGCCAGGCGTGGTGGCGTACACCTGTAGTCACAGCTACTCGTGGGGCTGAGGCAGGAGAATCACTCGAACCTGGGAGGCGGAGGTTGCAGTGAGCCGAGATCACTCCAGCCTGGGTGACAGAGTGAGACTCTCTCAAAAAAAAAAAAAAAAAGGAGTGTTCTTAATTATTATATAATATCCTTGATTGTTTAATCAGATAGCAGATGATTTCCAATGAACTTCAAACCAAAGTGTTATGTACAATACATATTAAATGTTTAAGATATTTAAAGCTATTTGAAATTTCTTTACCAATGTGCAAAGATTCTTAGTAGTTTGAAGGCTACAATATTTTAAGAGAACCCTCAAAAGCACACACACACACACACACACACACACACACACACACACGTAAGTATATATTTTTTTGAGACAAAGTCTTGCTGTTTTGCCCAGGGTGGAGTAAAGTGGCATGATCAGGGCTTACTACAGCCTTGACTTCCTGGGCTCAAGAAATCCTCCTGTTTCAGCCCCACAAGTACCTGGGACTACAGGTGTGCACCACCACACCTGGCTTTTTTCTTTTAATACAGACAAGATCTCATTATGTTGCCCAGGCTGGTCTCAAATGCCTGAGCTCAAGCGATCCTCCCATCTCAGCCTCCCAAAGTGCTGTGATTACAGGCCTGAGCCAGTGTACCCAGCCAACATATTTTTAATCGTTATTATATTACAATCAGGATGATGATTATTACTAGAAGTTAATAAGGTCTGGTATAGTTACCATCTAAATGAATGTGGGCTTCTCCATTACATGTGATATAAGTAACGGAAATGAGTTTCTACCTTATGTTTTGTTAGCGCACACTTTGGGGAAGATGTGAACACATTTCCTTTACTTTTACAGGAGTCTTATGTCTGGAAGATGTATCAAGAAAGGTGTTGGGAATTCTTCCCAGCAGGGGATTGTTTCCGGAAACAGTATGAAGACCAGCTAAATTAAACTCAGACCCCAATCACTCTACAAACCAAAACCCCACCCCTTTCTCTCCCCCTCTCAATTTCTCTGCTCTCTTGGAAACATTTGGCTGATTTTGTGAATTGCCAGCGTTGTGTGTTTCCTGGGAGCATCGAAGCTCTGTTTCAAACGGAAGACCTGTTCCCCCACACACACCTTCTGTATTTTCTTTGAGACTAAAGACAAGAATAATCTAAATTCATACTCAGACAAAAAAGGAACTCTGGAAAGAAAACCATTCTGGACACTGTCATAACACATACAGACAGAATTTCTTCCGAGACTCCTGGAGTCTCCTCGAGCTACGGGACCTTCACAGAGACGCGTGGCAGCCACACTCACCCGGCCTCTTTATTTCGCCATCCTGGAAGGAAACTGTCTAATGGTCACAGAGCACTGTAGCACTTAACAGATTGCCGTGGACACCAGTTGCAAAGGGAAATAGTGCCTTACTATATGTGGGTTGAGCTATGCAGAAGATACGTGCATGACAAAGCATCTTTATTTTCTTTATGTCGACCTTTCTTTTCTTAGATTGATTTTGAGGTTTTTTTCCTTTATTCTTTTCTTTGGTGGGGGAGGGTAAGAAAGCAGTTTGCACCTTAAAACAACAAACAAACAAAAAACACGGGTGGTGTGTCTCAGGATGAAAGGAGGCTCTTCTCATTCAGCTAAATTCACATTTGCCCTACCATATGCTCCGCTATTATTTTGGTAATGCTCCGATGCAACATTGCAACTTTATGAAATCTTTGTATGAAAACAAAAGACTGCAAAAAATACACTTTCAAAAGAAACCATTCATTGCATGTTTATTACGCAAGTTTAAATGAACACAGAAAACCTTCAGAAACAAGTTGATCAATGTGAGAAAAACTTCATAATTATATTCATAGTAATAAAGTGTCGTGGGCTTAACTGTGTATATGGAGCCAGTGTCATCCACCAACAGTGTGATACGTTATGATCTTGACAGTAGTTTTGGGTTTTTCTCTTCAGCCACCTGTGATCAGTTTTGTTGATTAAGGACTTTCTTGTCAGGCCATTTTTTAATATCAAAGCTGAAGCAATAGCCAGTCGGGGATTTCATCCCAAAACACGGATGATCATATACATCACCCCATTTCTTTCCATTTTGAGTCCTTTTAACTGTAATGCTAATCTTTACAATTAAAAAGTCAGATTCAGAATGGAAATAAGGTCATTTTGCAAACATTGGAGCTCTTTTATTACAAGTCTGCTTGTTAATTTTAGAATTGTAAAACCGCTCTGATTAAACTATTTAACTAACTTTCTCATCCTCTTCTTTCTCCGTTTAACTTGTAACTGGGACTCAGAAAACTTTGAGCTTGTAGGTTGAGGTAGATAGAGGACAATCCCAAACAAACACTACACTGAAACCTTGAACGCTGTCAGATTTCCTGGTAGCTCTAAGTCTGTTGTATATATGATGATTGGACCTCAGAGTCACCAGCCACCTAGCCCACCCCCTTTCCCTGTTATATGGGTCAGCCAGACCCCTTGAAAACCTCCAAAGACAAAAAAAATCACTATCTCCCAGATTGTTTAATTTTTATATAGCTCTCTTACAAAGCTCTACCCTGCTCAGGGTAAATTCATTTCCTATAATAATAGGATTTCATTTTCTGTCTTAATGTGAAAGAGAATCAGTACCCTAGTAAGCGGTGTATTAAATGTTCAAATACCAATTGAACATTTGCTGTATGCCAAGTACTGCTGTGGGTGCCGGTGACTTACCTGTCATCTTACACCTTACCAGCACAACACCAGCGCCACAGTATCCAGATTTTGCCACTGTCTTCTGGTATCACTTTTATAAGGGGCAAGGAATAAATCTGGCTGTACCATAGGAGTTTTCAAGCCTGTTCAGGGAGGTGATCTGATGCTCTGAAGACTCTCAATAAAATAAATGAGGTCAGTTCCACAAAACATCAGAGAGTGCACTGTTTGCCCTGGAACACTGCAGAGCAAGCATCTAGTGTAGAGGAATGAATACTTTTCCAGGACATAAAATCCACGGATAGATTCAGGTGTTCTAGTTATAATGCCCAAATCAGAGGTGACACAAAGGAACAGTACAGGTGGGAGGTGAGTGAATAAACGCATAGCTGCCCCTAGATTTTTCAGGCTCTTATAGGCCCTCCTGACTGTGCTCAGTTCTGAAGTTCTGGGAGGTGGCAGAAGGACTCGGAGAAGAGAGGCTGGGATTTGGGACACATCCGTGTTGGAGAAAGAGCAAAGGAAGAGAGCTGGTTATTGGAGAAATTCACACTTCCCAGCCTCCTCACTGGCCCACCAGTAAAGGAAGACCCCTCTTCCTTCTCTTGTCAAGGCCTCAAAAGAGGAGAGGAAGTTTTTCTTTATCAACATGAATTCCCCCAGGAAATATCTCAGTGAATCTCAAACACAATGTAAGCTCTCCACTTCTCCGATTCAAATTCAACTCAGGACTGTCTGATCCAAAGTCAGGAAGTGAAATCCTGGGAGGCCGAGGTGGGCGGATTACCTGAGGTCGAGAGTTCAGACCACTCTGACCAACATGGAGAAACCCCGTCTCTACTAAAAATTCAAAATAAATAAAAATAAAAAATAACCAGGCATGGTGGTGCACACCTGTAATCCCAGCTACTCAGGAGGCTGAGGCAGGAGAATCACTTGAACCTAGAAGGAGGTTGCAGTGAGCCAAAATTGTGCGCATTGCACCCCAGCCTGGGCCACAAGAGCGAAACTCTATCTCAAAAAAAAAAAAAGAAAGAAATACCAGACCAATATTCAAACATTCACCCCCAAAGGAAACATTATGATGAATGCCCACATATCCCTATACTCAGCTACAACACTTACAGACATCATTCTGCCTTTATTTCATCTGTTCCTCTCCTTTCTTTCCTTAGAAACGTCTTTTGCATCTATGCCATAAAATAAATTTATATTCATACTTGAAGTTTTCCAAATGTACTCTGGTCATCACTGTCCATTGGTACTCCTCAGATGGTCATTTTTTTTTTTTTTTTTTTTTTTTTT
The DNA here is from genome assembly GCA_036589455.1 of Ateles fusciceps. Taxonomy (NCBI): domain Eukaryota; kingdom Metazoa; phylum Chordata; class Mammalia; order Primates; family Atelidae; genus Ateles; species Ateles fusciceps. The sequence goes on from JAZHEH010002229.1 coordinate 8,085,936, forward strand.
TTTTGAGGCAGAGTCTAGCTCTGTCACCCAGGCTGGAGTGCAGTGGTGCAATTTTGGCTCACTGCAACCTCTGCCTCCTAGGTTCAAGCGATTCTCCTGCCTCAGCCTCCTGAGTAACTGGTATTACAGGCACCCGCCACCACACCCAGCTTATTTTTGTACTTTTAGTAGAGATGGGTTTCACTGTGTTGGCCAGGCTGGTCTCAAACTCCTGACCTCGTGATCCACCTGCCTCGGCCTCCCAAAGTGCTGGGATTACAGGTATGAGTCATCATGCCCGGCTGAGCCTGGGCTTTTTAATAGCCATAAATATTAATAGCACACCTCTCTCACAGAACAAAGTTCAGTATCATTTCATCTAAAATGGTATAATTTAATTGTGTGGCTGAAGTGAATCTAAAACACGTAATTAAATCAATCCTTAAAGTTTCATGTTCCCAAAACCACAGAGTTTCGCCTACCAACCCTGCACATCCATAACATGTTCCAATTCCTTCAGTAAGTTTTATATTGATTTTGTTCCAGAAAACCTATGAACTTCATATATGTGTATTCTATCTTCATTAAGTACTGCTAAATAGGCCTTTTAATTTTTCTTCATATAAAAAAAGAACTTTTTATAGGCCTAGTTAACAGCACAAAATACAACATGTAATGATCCTGACATGAGCTATACTATATTAATGTGTAAGAAGAAACTCTTAATTTTTTAAAAAGACCAAATCTAAAATTTGTTCAACATAATTTGAATTACCTGCAGTTTTGAGCCTCGCATTCAAAAATGTACTAAAATTAGATACCCATAATATCGCACATGTAAATTCAGAAACGTAGATATAGGCAGATGTAATGTCAAAAATAGGAGTAATAGATGACCTTAAGATGATTAGGCTCTTAATTGCCAGAAGGAGAAATTGGAAATATTTACTTAAGCTTTTAATATTATGACCAAGCTATAGGGCCTCCCACCTACACAAAATGAAGATAGGAGCTGGTAAAAATTCATGGCCTGATTATTGTTCTTTTATTTTACATGCAAGTAGAAGAAAATCAATTATTTAAGCAGTTGTTTTTTTTTTAAGCCAGTGAGAAACTGGTAGAAACTCTTGTGGTTTTGTTTAAATTATGAAATGACTTCCTGCATATTAAAACGTCATGAAGAGTAAGTTCCAGAATGAGTTGAGGCTACATGCTACACACACAAAAATAAATGGTTTAGCCTATAATCCCAGCACTTTGGGAGGCTGAGGCGGGTAGATCACTTAAGGTCAGGAGTTCGAGAGCAGCCTGCCCAATGTGGTGAAACCTCATCTCCACTAAATATACAAAAATCAGTGGGGCATGGTGGTGCATGCCTATAATCCCAGCTACTCGGGAGGCTGAGGCAGGAGAGTCACTTGAACCTTGGAGGTGGAGGTTGCAGTGAACCGAGATGGCGCCACTGCACTCCAGCCTGGGTGACACAGCAAGACTCTGTCTCAAAAAAAAAAAAAAAGTTTTTATTCTTGTATTCCATATTTGGCATAACAAACAGGAAAGGAATCGTTCCCTGTTTATCATGGGTAGTGTCTCTACGAGGTATGCTCTCAGCTTGGGTTGTCATGACTCTAACCCGAGGCAAGGACTGAAGTGATTACACTTTACTGAGGCCACTACGACTGCAAGTGTGGGAAAAGCAGGGTATAAGTGAAAGACGTGCAGCAATGCAAGTGAATGCATGAGTAGCTGCTGCCCTACCACGAGCCAGGAAGAGCAACAGAGCTGTTCATCAGGGGGCCTCCAACTGGCACACTGGAGCTTCACAAGGCATTCCGTAAACACAAATAGTGTCTTGGAGCCGTCCATGGGAGGGGAGAAAGAATGGGAATGAATCTGCAACTTCTCTTCCATCTCCTATTTCTTGTTGGTCAAAGGTCACCCCAAGGTACAAGTCCCCGTCCACCTGCTGGATGGCATCATCGGACCTCTGGGAGTTCATTCTGGATATCCCTGTAGTAGACAGTTATAGCCAGAACCCCTGGGTGCAGCTGGTCAGCCTGGCTATATAAGGGGATCCAAAGGGCCCAACATGCCAAGGACAGGAGACTGGGCAGCCCCCGGGCAGCAGAACCACGGAAAACGTCTGGCGCAGGAAGTGGAGGTGGAACCAGTGTCTGGAGACCCAGGAAGCAGGTGGCACCAATGAAAGCTGGAGAAGCTCAAGAGGTTTGAGTCTGAGGCAAGCGTCCCAGCTACTCAGGAGGCTGAGGCAGGAGAATCGCTTGAACCGAGGAGGCAGAGGTTGCAGTGAGCCAAAATTGCACCACTGCACTCCAGCCTGGGTGACAGAGCGAGACTCTGAAATTCTTGTAGTGTATTTTTTAGCTCTCTCAGGTCAGCAACATTCTCTTCTATACTGGCTATTTTGTCTGTCAGCTTCTGCATTGTTTTATCATCATTTTTAGCTTCCTTGATTGGGTTTCAGCATACTCCTATGGTTCAATAATCTTCCTTTCTAACCATATTCTGAATTCTAGTTCTGTCATTTCAGCCATCTCACCCTACTTCAGAGCTGTCGCTGGAAGAGTGATGTGGTTGTCTGGAAGAAAGAAGGCACTCAGGCTTCCTGAATTGTCAGGGTGCTTGTACTGATTCTTTCTCATCTTTGTGGGCTGATCTACCTTCAATCTTTGAGGTTGCTGACCTTTGAATGGGTTTTTTTTTTTCTTTATCCTATCTGATGAGCTTGAGGATTTGATTGTAGTATAAGGTGGATTCAGCTAACTGGCTTCATTTCTGGAAGATTTTTAGGGTGCCACCACTCAGCTCCCAACTACTACACTGCTGTACCTTAACTCTGGGGGACTCGATTGGGACCCGAGATTGTTCTTTGGCTCCTTGGAGTTAGAAATCCGCTGTGCTGGGGGGGCGCCAAGGGGCTCCTAGACCTCTGATCACTATGCTCTGAAGGGTATTGTCAGCCAAAGTGTTTCATAGTGTGGTAATAGCGGGATCCACCCCCGTAGCAGCCGCTGCAGTATAGTGCTAGCAGGTGCCGGGGCGCTAGCGGGTTCCACCCACCATTCATTATAGTGGTGGAGGCAACCCAGTTGCGGGTGTGGAGGGGCTCTTGCTGGCAACCGTGTGTCCCTCAAAGAGATGGGGAGAATCGAACCAATTTGGAAAACATTTCAGTGTAGCATGCAAGAGAACTTCCCCAACCCAGGTGGAGAGGCTAACGTTCAAATTCAGGAAATGCAGACAACCCCAGTAAGGTATTTCACAGGAAGATCATCCCCAAGAGACATAATTTACAGATTCTCCAAGGCAGAAGTGAAAAAAATGTTAAAGGCAGCTAGAGAGAAATGTTAGGTCACCAACAAAAGGAAGCCCATCAGACTAATAGTGGAATGCTTAGTAGAAACCCTATAAGCCAGAAGAGACTGGGGGCCAATATTCAACTTTTTTTTTTTTTTTTTGAGTCAGAGTCTCACTCTGTTGCCAGACTAGAGTGCAGTGGTGTGATCTCGGCTCACTGCATTCTCCACCTGCCAGGTTCCAGTGATTCTCCTGCCTCAGCATCCCGAGTAGCTGTCACTACAGGTGTGTGCCACCACACCCAGCTAATTTTTGTATTTTTTAGTAGAGATGGGGTTTCACCATGTTGACCAGGATGGTCTCAATCTCTTGACCTCGTGATCTGCTCGCCTCGGCCTCCCAAAGTGCTGGGATTACAGGCATGAGCCACCACGGCTCAGCACTCTTAAAGGAAAGAAATTCCAACCCAGAAATTCCTATCTATCCAAACTAAGTGAAGGAGAAATAAGATCTTTTTCAGACAAATAAATGCTGAGGAAATTTGTTATCACCAGACCTGCCTTACAAGAGCCCCTGAAGGAAGCACTAAATATGGGAAAAGCCATTACCAGCCACCACAAAAACACACTGAAGTACACAGACCAGTGGCACTATAAAACAACCACTTAAACAAGTCTGCAAATTAACCAGCTAACATCATGAAGACATGATCAAATCTAGACATATCAATGCCTTGAATGTAAATGGGCTAAACACCCTAATTAAAAGACACATCATGGCAAGCTGAATAAAGAACCAAGAGCCATTGGCATTCTGTCTTCAATAGACCCATCTCATATGCAGTGACACACATAGGCTTAAAATAAAGGGATGGAGAAAAATCTACCAAGCAAATGGAAAATAGAAAAAAGCAGGGTTTCAATTCTAGTTTCAGACAAAATGGACTTTAAACCAACCAAGATAAAAAAAAAAAAAAAGACCAGGGAATTACATAATGGTAAAGGGTTCAATTCAACAAGAAGATCTAACTATCTTAAATATGTATGTACCCAACACAGGAGCACCCAGATTCATAAAGCAAGTTGAGACCTACAAAGAGACTTAGACTCCTACATAATAGTTGTGGGGAGGCTTTAACACCCCACTGACAATAGTAGATAATCAAAACAGAAAGTTAACAAAGACATTCAGGTACTGAACTGAGCACTGGATCAAATGGACCTGATAGACATCTACAGAACTCTCCCCCCGCAAAACAAAAAAGAATATACATTCTTCTCATCACCATATGGCACATACTCTAAAATGAATCACATAACCAGAAGTAAAACACTCCTCAGCAAATGCAAAAGAATCAAAATAATAACAATCTCTCAGATGACAGCACAATCAAATTAGAAATCAAGACTAAGAAACTCACTCAAAACCATATAATCACATGGAAATTGAATAACCTGCTGTTGAATGACTTTTGGATAAATAATGAAATTAAGGCAGAAATCAAGAAATTTTTTGAAAGCAATGAGAACAAAGATAAAATGTCCCAGAATCTCTGGGACACAGCTAAGGCAGTGTTAAGAGGAAAACTTATAGAACTAAATATTCACATCAAGAAGTTAGAAAGATCGTTAACAACCTAACATCACAACTAAAAGAACTAGAGAACCAAGAGAAAACAAATCCCAAAGCTAGCAGAAGACAAGAAATATTCAAAATCAGAGCTGCATTGAAGGACATAGGGACACACACACACACACACACACACACACACACATATTCAGATCAACAAATATAGGAGCTGGTTTTCTGAAAAAGTAAAATAGACCACTAGCTAGACTAATAAAGAAGAAAGGAGAGAAGATTCAAATAAACACAATCAGAAACAACAAGGAGGATATTACCACTGACCCCACAGAAATACAAATAACCATCAAAGAATATTATGAACACCTCTATGCAAATACTAGGAAGTCTAGAAGAAACGTATAAATATCTGGACACAAACACCCTCCCAAGGCTCAACCAGAAAGAGATGAAATCCCTGAACATACCAATAGCAAGCTGTGAAATTGAGCCAGTAATGAATAGCCTACCAACCAAAGCCCAGCACCAGACAGATTCATAGCTGAATACTTCCAGATGTACAAAGAAGAGCTGGTACAATTCCTGATGAAACTATTCCAAAGAATTGAGGAGAAGGGACTCATCTCTAACTCATTTTATGAGACCAGCATCATTGTGATACCAAAAGCTGGCCAAGAAACAACAAAGAAAACTTCAGGCCAATATCCTTGATGAACATCAATGCAAAATTTGTCAACAAAATATTGGCAAACTGAATCCAGCAGCACACAAAAAACCTTATCTACCACAATCAAGTAGGCTTTATCCCTGGGATGCAAGGCTAGTTCAACATACACAAATCAATAAATGCAATTCATCACATAAACAGAACTAAAGACAAATCACTGATTATCTAAACAGGAGCATAAAAGACTTTCAATAAAATCAACACCTCTTCATGTTAAAAATCTCTCAATAAACTAGGTACTGAAAGAGCATACCTCAAAATAATAAGATCCATCTATGACAAATTCACAGCCAAAATCATACTGAATAGACAAAAGCTGGAAACATTCCCCTTGAAAGCCACCACAAGACAAGGATGCCCTCTCTCACCGCTCCTATTAAACATAGTAGTGGAAGTCCTGGCCAGGGCAATCAGGCAAGAGAAAGAAACAAAGGGCATCCAAATAGAAGAGAGGAAGTCAAACTATCCTTGTTTGCAAATGACATGATTCTGTACCTAGAAAACTCACTGTCTCACCCACAGGCTCCTTAACGTGATAAACAACTTTAGCAAAGTCTCAGGATACAAAATCAATGTCAAAAATTACTAACGTATCTATATATCAACAACAGTCAAGTAGAGAGCCAAATCAAGAATTAAATCCCATTCACAATTGCCATACACACACCCAAATACAAAATACTCAGGAATATAGCTAACCAGGGGCAGGGTGAAAGATCTCTATAAGGAACCTACAAAACACTGCTTAAGCCAGGCGCAGTGGCTCATGCCTATAATCCCAGCACTTTAGGAGGCCAAGGTGGGCAGATAAACTGAGGTCAAAAGTTTGAGACCGGCCTGGCCAACATGGTGAAACCTCATCTCTACTAAAAATACAAAAATTAGCCAAGCATGGTGGTGTGCATCTTTGTTCTAGCTACAGATGCTGAGGCAGGAGAATGGCTTGAACCTGGGAGGCAGAAGTTGCAATGAGCCGAGATCATGCCACTGCACTCAAGCGTAAGTGACTTAGCAAGACTCCATCTCAAAAACAAACAAACAAAAAATCCCACTGCTTAAAGACATAAATAAGAGATGACACAAACAACGAGAAAAACATCCTGTATTCATGGATAGGAAGAATTAATATTGCTAAAATGGCCATACTGCCCAAAGCAATTTATAGATTAAATGCTATTCCTATTAAACTACCAATGACATTTTTCACAGAATTAGAAAAGATATTTTAAAATTCATATGGAAGAAAATAAAATTGCCCAAATAGCCAAGGTAATTTTAAGCAAAAAGAGAAAAGCAGCTAGGCGTGGTGGCTCACGCCTGTAATCCCAATACTTTGCGAAGCCAAGGCAGGTAGATCACCTGAGGTCAGGAGTTTCAGACCAGCCTGGTCAACATGGTAAAACCCCATCTCTACTAAAAACACAAAAAAATTATCCGGGTGTGGTGGCAGGCATCTATAATTCCAGCTACTCAGGAAGCTGAGGCAGGAGAATCGCTTGAACCCAGGAGACAGACATTGCAGTGAGCTGTGATTGCGCCATTGCACTCCAGCCTAGGCAACAAAGTGAGACTCTGTCTCAAAAAGAAAAAAAAAAAAAAAAAAAAAAGCTGGTGGCACCATGCTACCCAGCTTCTAACTATACAAACAGGGCTACAGTAACCATCAGCATGATACTGGTACAAAAACAGACATGTACTCCAGTGGAACAGAGTAAAGAACCCAGAAATAAGGCTGTACACTTACACCTATCCAATCTTCAACAAACTGACAAAAGCAACAGGGGAAGGATTCCCTAGTCAATGAATGGTGCGGAGATAACTGGTTAGCTATATGCAGAAGATGGAAACTGACCCCTTCCTTACACCACATACAAAAATTAACTCAAAATACATTAAAGATTTAAATGTAAAACCTAAAACTAGAAAAACCCTGGAAGGCAACTTAGGCAATGCCATTCTGGACGTAGGAACAGACAAAGAGTTCATGACAAAGACACTAAAAGCAATGACAACAAAAGCAAAAACTGACAAATGGGATCTTTAGAGCTTCTGCACAGCAAAGGAAATTATCAGTAGAGTGAACAGATAACCTACAGAATGGGAGAAAAATTTTGCAAACTATGCATCGAAAAAAGGTCTAATATCCAGCATCTATAAAGTGCTTATATTGAGAAGGGCGAAACAAACAACCCCATTAAAAAGTGGGCAAGGGACATGAAGATACTTCTCAAAAACAGACATGCATGTAGCCAATAAGAATATTTAAAAAGCTCAACATCACTGATTATAGAAATGCAAATCCAGACTACAATGAGATACCATCTCACACCAGTCAGAATGGCCATTTTAATAATAAAGTCAAAAAAAAAAAATAGATTGCTGGCAAGATGGCCAAACAGGAACAGCTCTGGGGCACAGCTCCCAGCGAGATCATTGCAGAAGGCGGTTGATCTCCACATTTCCAAATGCGGTACCTAGTTTATCTCACTGGGACTGGATGGACAGTGGGTGCAGCCCAAAGAGGGTGAGCCAAAGCAGGCTCACAAACAAATTCAAAAACATTCAATACTCAAGGTTAGGAAGAATCGATATCATGAAAATGGCCATACTGCCCAAAGTAATTTATAGATTCAAGGCTATCCCCATCAAGCTATCATTGACTTTCTTCACAGAATTGGAAACAACTACCTTAAATTTCATGTGGAACCAAAAAAGAGCCTGTATAGCCAAGACAATCCTAGGCAAAAAGAACAAATCTGGAGGCATCACACTGCCTGACTTCAAACTATACTACAAGACTACAGTAATCAAAACAGCATGGTACTGGTACTAAAACAGAGGTACAGACTAATGGAACAGAACAGAGGCCTCAGAAATAATGCCACACTTCTACAACCATCTGATCTTTGACAAACCTCACAAAAACAAGCAACGGGGAAAGGATTCCCTGTTTAATAAATGGTGTTGGGAAAACTGGCTAGCCATATGCAGAAAGCTGAAACTGGATCCCTTCCTCACACCTTATACAAAAATTAACTCTAGGCGGATTAAAGATTTAAACATAAGATCTAAAACCATAAACATTCTAGAAGAAAACCTAGGTAATGCCATTCAGGACATAGGCATGGGCAAGGACTCCATGATTAAAACACTAAAAGTAATGGCAACAAAAGCAAAAATAGACAAATGGGATCTAAGTAAACTATAGAGCTTCTTCACAGCAAAAGAAACTATCATTAGAGTGAACAGGCAACCTACAGAATGGGAAAAAATTTTTGCAATCTACCCACCTGACAAAGAGCTAATATCCAGAATCTACAAAGAACTTAAACAAATTTACAAGAAAAAAACAACCCCATCAAAAAGTGGGCAAAGGGTATGAACAGACACTTCTCAAAAGAAGACATTAATGCAGCCAACAAACATATGAAGAAAAGTTCATCACTGGTCATTAGAGAAATGCAAATCAAAACCACAATCAAATACCATCTCAAGCCAGTTAGAAAGGTGATCATTAAACAGTAAGGAGACAGTAGATGCTGGAGAGGATGTGGAGAAATAGGAATGCTTTTACATTGTTGGTGGGAGTGTAAATTAGTTCAACCATTGTGGAAGACAATGTGGCAATTCCTCAAGGATCTAGAACTAGAAATACCATTTGACCCAGCAATCCCATTACTGGGTATATACCCAAGGATTATAAATCATTCTATTATAAAGACACATGCACACATACGTTTACTGCAGCACTGTTCACAATAGCAAAGACTTGGAACCAACCCAAATGCCCATCAATAATAGACTGGATAAAGAAAATGTTGGCATATATACACCATGGCATACTATGCAGCCATAAAAAAAGACAAGTTCACGTCCTTTGCAGGGACATGGATGAAGCTGGAAACCATCATTCTCAGCAAACTGACACAAGAACAGAAAACCAAACACCACATGCTCTCACTGATAAGTGGGTGTTGGAAAATGAGAACACACGGACACAGAGAGGGGAATATCACACACTGGGGCCTGTCAGTGGGTGGCAGGCTAGGGGAGGGATAACATTAGGAGAAATACCTAATGTAGATGATGGGGTGATGGAGGAAGCAAACCACCATGCCATGTGTATAACTATGTAACAAGCCTGCACATTCTGCACATGTATCCCAGAACTTAAGGTATAACAAGAAAAATTTTTTTAAAAGTCAAAAAAATAATAGATGCTGGCAAGGTTGCAGAGAAAAAGGAACACTTATGCACTGTTGGTGAGAGTGTAAATTAGTTCAACCATTGTGGAAAGCAGTATGGTGATTCCTCAAAGAGATAAAAGCAGAACTACCATTTGATCCAGCAATGCCATTACTTGATATATACCCAGAGGAATATAAATTATATACCCAGAGGAATATAAACTGTTCTACCATAAAGACATATACATGTGAATGCTCACTGCCACACTGTTCACAATAGTAAGACATGGAGTTAACCTAAATGCCCATCAGTGGTAGACTGGATAAAGAAAATGTGTACATATACACCATGGAATACTAAGCAGCCATAAGAATGAGATCATGTTTTTGCAGAAACATAGATAGAGCTGGAGGCTATTATCCTCAGCAAACTAATGCAAGAACAGAAACCCAAATACCGCATGTTCTCACTTATAAATGGGAGCTAAATGGTAAGAACTCATGAACACAAAGAAGGAAACAGCAGACCCTGGGGTTTACTTGAGGGTGGAAGGTGGGAGGAGGGGAGAGGGGCAGAAAAAGATAACTATTGAGTACTAGGTTTCATACCTGGGTGACAAAATAATCTGTACAACAAACCCTTATGACTTGAGTTTAACTATTTAACAAATCTTCACATGTACCCCCTGAACCTAAAATAACAGTTTTAAAATGTAGGAGATCAGTCAGAATGGTGGGAGAAACTATAGAAAACACAAACCTTTTTGGTAAACCAGAAGGTTTTGCAAAAGCCTCTGATGAGGCTATGGATGAAGGCAGCCTAATCCTCTTACCTTGAGCTAGGAGTAGACACAAAGGAATCTAGAGGAGTTTGTCTAAATAGTTTGTTTACTCATGTGGTCCTAAGACCAACCTTTGATCATTTACGGGTACATGACTGCTCTCTCCTGGGGGGGGTTGGCAATGTTAATTACCCTCTAAAGGTGTTTACTTGAGACCTTTGTCATTTAATCTGTACTAAATAAATGCAAAGATCACCAGCTTATTGTGACTGCTGCTAACTCCAGCAGAGGTCCCTGATCATGCTGACTGGCAAGGCTGTGTCAGTGCACATTTTTCATCCACTGCTTGGTCAAGTCTGCTGGTCGGACTCCACATTTAAAAAACAGGCATTTTCATGATAGCTTAAGCTAGTTTGAACTGAGTTTTTATTACCTGCAATAAAGATGTGTTTGAACAGATACATTAGGACCATGCCTTTAAGTAACTAAAACTTCACAATGTGTTTTAATACGTAATACATCAAATGCCCCATCAATCATCCTCCCACCAAAAATCTCTTGACTTTTCTAATGCTCTTCTTTTTAGGTAACACTTTAAATCATTTTTTCAAGTTCTTTCGAAAGATTTCCATTGTGGCACTGGTAATATTTTTGTTAAAATTGTCAATAAATTTTGGAAAACTATCTTTATAGTTTGTCGATTTAGAAACATGCTGAATGCCCAGTTTATTCATGTTATTTTCTGTCCAGTTTATTCATGTTATTTTCTGTAACTACCATTAATCTGTTGTTTCACAGGTCCTTTATTGTTTCACAGTTCTGGAGGCTAGGCATCTGAAATCAAGGTGCTGGCAGTTTGGTTCTTCTTGAGGCTGTGAGGGGGCATCTGTTCCATGCCTCTTTCCTTTCTTTTGGTGGTTCACTGGCAGTTTTTGGCATTCCTTGGCTTGTAGATCCCTGCCCACATCTCCATGTGGTATTCTCATTCTCCCCATGTATGTCCGTCCCTGTGTTCATGTTTCCCCTTTAACATAAGGCCACCAGTCATATTGGATGAGGGTCCACCATAATAATAAACTCATTTTAACTTGATTATCTCTGTGAAGACCTCATCTCCAAAAAAAAAAAAAAAAAGCCACATTCTGAGGTACGTACTGGGGGCTAGGGCACCAACATATTTCTGTTAGAAGGACACAATTCAACCCATATCAGACCTGAAGTAAAGATTCTGGATTTCTTCATATAGATCACTGCTTCCTCAAACTGATGTTCAAAGATATACTCTTTGATATCACCGAATTCTCCATAAGAATGTAAATTTTTAATATCTTGATTTGATGTTAATATAGGTTATTCATGCTAGATACTTTCTCTTACTTGAAACAACTACAACAGCAATAAGACCTTAAGTTAAAGAAACATTGCTGGGAGTCTGAGGATGCCAGGGTGGTTAGAGTTCTATTGGGGTAAGAGCCAGGGAGGAAAAATGGAGAAAGAAAGAGAGAAACCCTTGTGATGGATGGGCCAAGGGTCCCGCTCTAGTCTTCAGCTGAGTACTGCTCCCCAGAAGCACCTAGGGAAACTACCTGAGGCCAGGAAAGGAAACACCTACAAGAACTTTCTTAGGCTAAACGCAGAAAAAAAAATGAGTCACAGCAGGTGTTAGAGAGTCAAAGCATAGAGGAACTGGAGCCATTGCTGGCTTTAGAGATGGAGGAAGGGATCAGGAAGACAGAGAATCGGGTGGTCTCTGGAAGCTAGAGTGAGCCTGGCCAACAGCCGGCAAGGAAACACAAACCTCTGAAGCTTCATGCAACTAAAATTCTGTCGATGTCCCGAATGAATTGGAAGTGCATTTATCCCCCAGAGCCTCCAAAAAGGAGCACAGTCCTGCTTTGTTACGATAGCAACAGAGAAACTAACACTAGCAGAGGCACAATAATATAGCAATATAGTGTCTGACAAATACATAAGATAGAATTAACAGAAGTTTAGACTGCAAGACTAGTGAACTTGAAGAAATAGCAATGAAACTACCCCAAATAAAATACAGAAAAAAACCACTGGAAATGGGGACTTTATTTAAAAACTGAATGGCACACCCATACACCCAAACATGATCATCTCAACAGACTGTTGTGAAAAAGAACACAAAGCACTTTTTCCTATTCTATGCAAAACAGCAGATCAACACGGAAGACTTCTGTGACCAAATGCGTGGGGTTGCTACTTACCAACAAACAAGCAATCAATTCTGCAGCAGATAGCCGCCGGGGGTCCCCCAATTCAATTCTGACATTACCTATGTGGAAACAGTGTGAGATCCCACAGGTTGAGGGCTCAGCTCCCAAAACTGTTCCCTTCTACAGATGCCACTTCCAAGTCTGGGTCTACAGAACTTCTCATCAACCAGCTTCAAGTTGGGGTTCCCAGAGCTTCCTCTTCAGTTTTGATTAATTTGTTGAGTGGCTCATGGAACTCAAAGAAACTCTTAAATGTATTGGCTTATTATAAAGGATATTACAAAGGATAGAGATGAAGGGATGCATAGGGCAAGGTATGGGGGAAGGGTTGTGAAGCTTTCCTGACCTCCTTGGGTACTCCACTCTCTAGGAAGTTCCTCCAAACTCTGTCCTTTTGGGCTTTTACAGAGGCTTCTTTACATAGGCATAATTGACCAGATCATTGGCCATTGGTGATCAATTTAACTTTTAGTCCTCTCTCCTTTCTGGAGGTTGGCCAGTGGGGCTAAAAGTCCCAACCTTCTACTCATGGCTTTGTCTTTCCAGTTCCAGTCCACTTAGAGCTACCTAGGGGCTGCCAGCCAACAGTCAATCATTAGCATACAAAAATTCATCACTTTGATGATTCTAAGGGTTTTATGAGTTGTATATCAGGGAAACAAAAAATGGGATTTCTGAAGACCAAATGTACATTTTACAGTATCACACATGTCAAAAAAGGTCAACAAAATCCAATATTCTTTGATAATAAAAACTCAACAAATTAGAAACAAAGAACTTCTTTAATCTGATAATAGTATCTACAAATATCCCTCAACTAACATCGCACTTAATGGTGAAGACTGAATGCTTTCCCCCTAACTGTAAGAAGAAAACAAAAATGTCTGCTCTAGCTACTTCTATTCAACCTGATACTAGATCTCCCCAGCCAGGAAAATCAGGCAAGAGAAAGAAATCAAAGGCATCCAAACAGAGAAGAAAGAAGTAAACTGATGTTCCTTCATAGCAGACAAAGCTCAAGAATAAAATGCACAGTTCTATTCATATTTATCTCTATATATTAAAAACCATGGATTCACACTAACCCCTCCAACTCCAATCTCACACACAGAGTTCAATCTAGTTTCTCCACTCTTTTTTTTTTTTTTTTTTTTTGAGACGGAGTTTGCTCTTGTTACCCAGGCTGGAGTGCAGTGGAGTGATCTCAGCTCACCGCAACCTCCGCCTCCTGTGGTTCAAGCAATTCTCCTGCCTCTGCTTCCCGAGTAGCTGGGACTACAGGCACGTGCCACCATGCCCAGTTAATTTTTATATTTTTAGCAGAGATGGGTTTCACCATGTTGGCCAGGATGGTCTCAATCTCTTGACCTCGTGATCCACCTGCCTCAGCCTCCCAGAGTGCAGGGATTATAGGTGTGAGCCACCGCACCTGGCCTAGTTTCTCCATATTCTAATCTGGTAACTCCCTTCTCCAACAGTTAGAAACCTGGATCCCTTTTATCTTCAGTAGATTTACTTTTTGAGCCAATAATCCTTCTGTGAAATCAATCTCCAATGGCCACACCACCCGCTATTTGAATACATTCCTCACTTTAGTCCCTGACCCTTCACCTGCACTGGGTTGCTCTCCACTAAGCAGCCACTCCACAGCCAGTTACGACGGCCACCACTGGCTTCTGGCACGGACACGCCTCTTCTCCCTCAGCAGCCCTCGCTGGGTTGCCCACACCTTCACCTCACTCTCCTAGTAGGTGATGCCCTCCTCACTCTTCTGGGATTCCTACAGCCTACACTGTGCCGCTACCACTGCCTCCTCCTCCTCACCTAGACACCCACCTAATGGTTTTTAGGTTGAATTACTGAAGAGGAGAAGGAGGGGAGGAAGAAAGAGAGGGAGGGGGAAGAGAATACTTCTTTAGCTTCAAATTCTTTCTTGCCAAGGCGTCATGGGTTTTTAGTAAGTTGATAGTTCTGTGTAGTAGTGTCTACTATAGGTGATCCTTTAGATGCTGTGTGATCCAGAAATTCCACTATTAGGTAGATATACCCAAGTGTATATAGGTACAACAAAAGATACATGTAATAATTTTCATAGGTGTGTTATCGATCATAGCTAAATACTGCAGGAAAACATCCTACAATTGAGTAGACGAGTAGACTCTTTTCATGTGCTATATTCACACAATAGAATGCTATACACCGATAAAAACCAAATGACCGCACATACAACAATATGGAGGAGTCTCACAGTGGAGTGAAAGAAGTGAGATGTAAGAAAAGAAATGCTGTGTGATTCCCAACAGGCCAAAATTACCTATAAAGTCAACTTGGTGGCAGGAGAGGTTTGTGACTAGAAGAGGCACAGGCTGGCTTTTGAAATGCCAGTAGGGTTACATTTGTTGATTTGAGTAGTTACTAGACAGGTGTATTCATTTGGGATAATCTGACTATGCAATTGTTTGCACATGTTTATGTATGTTAGACTTTAATAAAAATGGTTATTTAAACCAAAGTTGCTTTTTATATTTTTAGTATTTTTGCTTTCCCTGGGATGATCAGGACTGTTAGCTACCATTTCACCAACAAATTCCCTCTCTACTGTGCTTTGTATGGATTTTTAAATATTACTTTAATGAAAGTTTTTTTTTTTTTTTTTTTTTTTTTTTTTTTTAAATGGAGTCTTGTTCCATTGGCCAGGCTGGAGTGCAGTGGCATGATCTTGGCCCACTGCAACCTCCGCTTCCCGGGTTCAAACTATTCTCCTGCCTCAGTCTCCCAAGTAGCTAGAATTACAGGTGTGCACCACCACATCTGACTAATTTTCGTATTTTTAGTAGAGATGGGGTTTCAGCATGTTGGCCACGCTGGTCACGAATTCCTGACCTCAGGTGATCTGCCCACCTTGGCCTCCCAAAGTGCTGGGATTACAGGTATGAGCCACTGCACCCAGCCAGAAAGTTTTTTTAAGCAAATCTTTTTTATGAAAGGTGAACTCCTGAAGGTCAGTGTTACTGTTTTCTTCTGCTTCTATCAGGCAATGCTTAAAATAATTTTCAATAAGTTATAGATGTTCAATAAATGTTAAAGGAACAAACTTCTTGCCATTTGAGTTTGTGATGCGAGTAGAATTTCAAGCTCTATCTTACAAAAATGTTTTCTGGTTAACTGGTCTTTTGGCTGTCTTGCAAGGCACCACCCACTGGAATGGCCTTGGTTTAATCTGCATGAGGCTGGTGGATTAACTCCTAAGTATCTTGGGGCTTTTCCTTATAAAGACACAACCATATAAACTGGGCAGGGTTCTCTTGGAACTCTGCATTCTACTGAAGCTGTTTCAGTGTTGGTAGTGGAACTTTGCAACCTAATTAACACCACGGGAAAAGGCATTATCAGCTAGGGAAAAGCAATTCAACAGAGCTAAAGACATACAGCATGCGTTAGCACGGGTTGAGGGTGGCGGTTCAGACTAGAAGTCTCTCTAGGGATCACTACAGAGGAGACAGCAGGGAGAGGCAGTGGAGCACTCATGAGGCTGCTTTGATAAAACCTCCAATTTCTATCAGCATTCTCTGCTCCTATTATTATACGACCATGTTGCACCACATTGAGACGACTTGACTGCTTCCTTGAAGACGACGCGTTAATGAATATGGGACAGGATATTTTCTTGCCTTGGTGAATATAGCAAACAGCCAAGTTGTACAACTTCTGATTTTGTTTCTCAGCTATGTTTTAAAACTTTTCTGAAGCGGCTTCACTCACTCATCTCCTGTAAGCACAATTTTCTTCCCTACCCTTTTACCCCAAAAAAATAAAAATCAGCACCATGATGATTACCTGAATGTTGAATACCTTGGAGTTTAATTTATTCATAAGTTTGGGGGTTTGCAGCTACTTCATTAAAGTATATTTCCTCTAATTTTTAAAACCTATCTTGAAGTTAGATAGACCTCAAAGATTTGGCATCAGACATTCCAGGTGTGATTCTAGGTATCACCACTTCATTCATTCATTCATTCAACAGAGAATTACTAAATACCTTTTTATTGGACACCAGGCTGGGTACTTTGGACACAGGGGTGGACAAGATACGGCACATTTCCTAAACCATTTAAATCTGTTTCCACCTCTGTAGAATGATATTATCTTACCTCATTGCACTGTCATGATAATTAAATGATAAAGCTACCAATATTAGTATGTACATGAACAATGCCTGGTAAATATTAGTCTTTGTCATACTTTTCAGTAGTCTGTATCCACGTTTCAAACACATGGCAAATCAAATACATTGATTCTCCTTGGTGCTTTTAGTACTTAAAAATATTGCAAAATCCAATTGTGGTTAGCGTTTGAGATTACATTCTAGCTATCTTCACAAAGGGCTTGTAATATGTTGGAGATGACACTTTCCTTTGGTACATAAAGTTTATAGTCTTTTCTATTCATTTATCATTTTACTTGCTTACTGGAAAGCTTCTCTTTGTTCCTTAACTGGAATTTCTCTTCCATATTATTTGCATATCTTCCACCTAACCTACCCAAATCAATTATGGAGCAATTATTTTTAAAATCCCCTTATGAGAACATAAAGAGGGAAATGGATCACAGTTTAAAGATGTGGGCAGTGGCTCACGCCTGTAATCCCAGCATTTTGGGAGGCGGAGGCAGAGGCGGGTGGATCACTGGAGGTCAGGCTTTCAAGATCAGCCTGGCCAACATGGTGAAACCCCATCTCTGCTAAAAAAAAAATACAAAAAATTAGGTGGGCGTGGCAGCAGGCACCTATAATTCCAGTTACTCTGGAGGCTGAGGCAGGTGAATTGCAGTGAGCTGCGACTGTGCCACTGCACTCCCGCCTGGCAACAGAGCACGACTCTGTCTCAATCAATTAATCAAGATGTTAGCAGGCTGCTTTTCTCTTTTGATGCATTCCAAAGTACCTTCCCTCCCTGCATCTTACCTTCTTGCTTCTGTCAGGCTCATTCTAAAGTTTTTGCCACATTTTTAACTCCAGAACTATGAATGTTAAACTTGAGTCGTGATTGGATCAGGGAATAAAATCATGTCTTTCTTTTCTTATCCACAATCATTTTTATTGAGTTGCAGCCAAATATATCCACAGCTTGCAGTTAAATCCCTCATTCATACAAACGGCCCTTCAGCATAACCTTCTTGTCAATATATTGCTTCCAGCCTCTGAAGTAAACTTTCTGAATTGCCATTGTTTCTTAACGCTTTGACCTTGGCTATCCTCTACCAACACTTTACCTTCTGTCTTTGCTTCCTGTACTAGCTAAAGAGCATTGTCTCACAAATGTTCCTAATTTTTGTCCTACCTCCAACGTTGTGGTTTCAATGCAAATCACCTGCTTCACTGACAGAGCCTCTCAGTGAATAACCAACGCCCCAGCCTCTTGCTCGCACCCCCACCAACACCACACAGCGTTATCTGGAATATCAACTTCAACCCAGTTTTCCTTGTCTTGTATTAGAAACAGCATAGAGAGATACAATAAAGCTTATTCTCCCCCAGAAACTGCAATACACTTGAACTTTTAAAATGGCTTTAGACTGCATCTTTTGAGGCTAATATCCCATGACACTGTCCTAATATCTTACACTCTTCCTAAAAACATCATCAGAGATAGAGAAATCACAGCTGATGAACTACAGTCCATGTGTCTATAGCTTATTAGGTTACTAGGTCCCCTTTCTTCCAGGTTAGGGGATTGTTTTGCCTCGGGGCAATACACAGGGGCTCTTTCGTTAGCTTAGATGGTGAAGGTCATGTTTTCTCTGCATCTGAATATGAGCCTTCTCCTGTGTGTTACCATCGGCATGCTTTTTAACCAGAGTTAAGTAATTGATTTCTGAAGACACCCTGGCCTTTACATATTTGCCTGTCTTACTTAGTGTAATTTTCTCTTGCTTTTCAAGTACATGATTAGCCACAATGTGATAAGTATATAAATCAACTGCCTGCCCTCTAGGACTTTTCACATGTAAATTTAGACTCTAAATTACTTTTGTTACACTGAAAAGATTTGAAAATGCTCCACTGAATCACATTCAAGACACTTCAGAAGCTTGCAATAATCTCCTACATTGCCAAAGGAAATTATTTTCCCAAATACATTGAGTTTTTTGTTTGTTTGCGATACAGTCTTGCCGTGTCACCCAGGCTGGAGTGCAGTGGCACAATCTCAGTTCACTGAAACCTCCACCCCCCCCCCCGCCACCCGGGTTCAAGTGATTATCTTACCTTAGCCTCCCGAGGAGCTGGGAGCCATCATGCTCAGGTAATTTTTCTATTTTTTGCAGAGATGGGGTTTCACCATGTTGGCCAGGCTGGTCTCGAACTCCTGACCTCAAGTGGTTCGCCTGCCTTGGCCTCCCAAAGTGCTAAGATCACAGGTGTGAGCCACCATGCCCAGCCAACATTCTATTTTGTAGAAAGCATTCCTTCACTACCTCCATCACCCAGGAGAATCCACAGGATTTGAAATCACCCAGCTTCCCACTCTTAAGGGCATTTGCAGTCAATCCCTGAAGTTTCAGACAGTCACTTGCTTCCATGGAAGTGGCAAGATGAGTATTGTGGTTTAAGCAAACTTCCCTAATGCTTTATGAGGGGGACATCTCATCACTGTTAGCCTTAATGAGACACACGTTCCTCCCCCAACTGATGACTCCTCTTAATGGTTCAAATGTGTTCCACATACTTTAGAAAGCAGGTTCAAATGATTTTGGAAAATTTTTCAATGTTCTTTGAAATAATTGATAACACCCAGAGTACCATTAAACAGTGTGGGGAATCACGTTATCTTTTTAAAGTTCGAGTTGGAAATGAAGAGATCAGATAGAGGACCTAAGGAAGGGTTGTGCACTTGTAAAATAATAAAAAATAAAAAGGGCTGGGGGGTATATATGTCGACTATATTTCAAACAGTGTCCTGTTCTAATCCCTGTGTAGTCATACGTTTCTTAATGATGGTGATACGTTCTGGGAAATGTGTCCTTACGTGATTTCACCGCTGTGCAAACAGACCTAGACGGTATAGCTTACAGTACACCTAGGCTAGACGGTATAGCCATTGAGCTCCTAGGCTACAAACCTGTGCCGCATGTTACCGCACCAAATGCTGCAGGCAACTGTAACACAATGGTAAATATTTGTGTATCTAAACATAGAAAAGGTATAGTAAAACACACACAGTGCATAAAATAGAAAACAGTACATTTCAGTACGCTTGTCTAGGGCACTTACCATGAGTGGAGCTTGAAGGACTGGAAGTTGCTCTGGGTGAGTCGGTGAGTGAGTGCTGAGTGAATCTGAAGGCCTGGGATGTTACTATACACCACTGTAGACTTTGTAAACTCTGTTAACTAAAGTTCCCTGAAAAAAACATGGAGAAAAGAAACGATTCCAGTGAAGAGTTTGCAGCCTTCGGTGTAAAACGAAGCGGTGTTTCAGAGGAAAGAAAGAAGGCCCTGGTTTTATAACAAAAGTTCCCACCTGGGGTTTCCAAGCAGGTCCACGTGGGCAATGAAGACTTGAAACTTGCTTAATTTTGATTGGTCAATACAGCTGAATCCTAATTGAGTGATACAGCTGAGCCCTGATTGGCCAAGGTAGGTGAGCTCTGATTGGTTGGTTTAGGTGAACTCTGACAGCCCCAATAATTAAAAGGTGCAGGTTTTTAGGGAACTCAGTACCTGTGTGACCCCTTAGTCAACAAATGGGCACTTGGCTGTATTTTAAATTTAGGCTGTTAATCACTTGGGATACATCTTAAAGGACTGGCTTTTTCAGATTCACATTTGTTGACAACTTGTATACTTAGACTACACTAAGTTTGTGAACAATATTTTTCTTAAACTTAGCTCACTGAAACATTTTTATCTTATAAACTTGAAATTTTCAGGTTTTGACTCTTTGTAATAACACTGAGCTTAAAACGCACATTGTATACCTGTATAAAAATATTTTATTTCTTTATGTCCTTATTCTTATAAGCTTTTTTCTATTGCTAACATCAAAATAAAAATGTGGAGATGAATCCCTAAATTTTTTATTTTGGAAGAAAGAATTGCACTTCAGGAGCTGGGCACGGTAGCTGATCCTGTAATCTCAGTGCTTTGGGAGGCTCAGGGGGGGAGGACTGCTTGAGGCCAGAAGCTGAAGGCCAGCCTGGGCAACATAGCAAGACCTATCTCTACAAACATAAAAATAAAAAATTAGCCAGGCATGGTGGCATGGGCCTGTAGTCCTACTACTCAGGAGGCTGAGGCAGGAGGATCGGTTGAGCCCAGGAGTTTGAGGCCGCAATGAGCCATCATCTATCTCACTGCTGCACTCCCGCCTGAGTAATGGAGTGAGACCCTGTCTCTTTAAAAAAAAAAAAAATGCAGTTCAAGCCATATCCTCAGTTTGGGTGATCTTCAGTATGTCCAAAGAACAAAGAGAAGGTTGGGGGTTTATAAAGAACAAAGAGGGATGTTGTCTGTGGTCCTGAGAGAAGGTTCACTGGTGTTAGTAAGGTTTTGGCAAGCTCGGATGGATGGGCATTGGCAGTGGGCAAAATTAGTCCTACAGCTGCAGCAAGTTATCTCAGCACCTGTAGATGAAACTGGTTTTGTGTTACAACAGACAGTGTCCTTGCAGAGAATAACCTCGTTCTAAAGCAACCTTATGTACCCTGAGTGATTTTCCTTCTGGTCCCTCCACTGTGATATAGTTGGGTATGACAAGAATGACCCTATTCATATGATCCACTTTCACACTATTTTTTAAAGTTTTTATATGTTAGTTTAAACTTTTTTTGTTAAAAACTAAGACACACACACATGAGTCTAGGCCTAAACAGGATCAGGATCATCAAGATGTCTCTAAGCTATAGGAAGCTTTCAGCTCTATGAAAATCTTACGGGACCACCATCATACATGCAGTCCGTTGTTGACCGAAGCAGTTGTTATGCAGCACATGACTGTATTTCTGTGCAAACATGACTGTATTTCTATGCAAGCATCTACCAGCTTGCCTGGCCTATGCCATGTAGCTCTTGTTTTATGCCCTGGCTGAGGCAGGAGAATCGCTTGAACTCGGGAGGCAGAGGTTGCAGTGAGCTGAGATGGCGCCACTGCACTCCCTCCTCGGCGACAGAGCAAGACTCAGTCTAAAACAAAACCAAACCAAAAAACCTTAAACACATTAAATTAACAGAGTTTAATTGAACGAAGGACAACCCTCAGGACCAGAACAGGTTGAGTACTCAGCTTTCATGAGCACGCAGCATTTCTGGGCAGAAAGCGGAAGTGAGGTCCTGAGATGGTTTTATTGCTCCCAGCCCAGCGCCTAGCGTTTCCCTGATTTCCCCACGGTCGTATTGGTTAGCTGCCTGTGATTGATGGACTAAGCTCAGCTGCTGTGACTGGCTGAGATTCAGCTGCTTGTTACAAAAGTATACTCCTAAGTCAGGCTTTCAGTGAGTCTAGGTTCTGATATGGTTTGGCTGTGTTCCACCCAAACCTCGTGTTAAATTTTAATCCTTAATGCTGGGGCAGGGAGCCGGGGGAGGTCATTGGATCATGGAGGCAGTTTTCACCTTGCTGGTCTCATGATGGTGAGTTCTCGCCAGATCTAGTTGTTTGAAAGCATGTAGCAAGCATCTCTCTGCCTCCCACTCCAGCACGTGAAGATGCGCTCCCTGACCCTTAGCCTCAGGCCATGTTTTTATTCCGGAGGCCTCCCAGCCACGCGCCCTGTATAGCCTGCGGAACTGTGTATCACTTAAAACTCTTTTCTTCAAAAATTACCCAGTCATGGGTAGTTCTTTACGGCAATGTGAGAACAGACTCATGCAGGTACTAAGTTAGGTTGCAGTTTGTTATGTAGAGACTCCAAATATGAAGCTAGCCTCAGGCCACATTTAGTTTAACATGTCTATAGTTCATAACATTGTACCGTATGCTTGAAATTTACTAAGAGAGATCTTGAGGTAGCTGGCTATGTGAGGTAACAGATATGTTTATTAGCCTGATCGTGGTAATCATTTCACAATGTGTATCTGTATCAAATCGTCACTTTGTACACCTTACATATATATATATGTGCTTGAGTCAGCTATACCTCAGTAAAGTTGGGTTGTGGAGGAAGAAAAAGAAAGAGCCGTAAGATGGAGCCCTGTCTATTGGAGCACTGGCTGCCCTGGCAACATGCCCTTGCAGGGCCTGTCTCTCGCTCCTCCCGTTTCCCTCCTGCTGGTCCCTCACTCCACTCCCTGGATGACGTGCAAACATTTGCATTACGTACTGACGTGCAAACTACCTGCTCAGAAGTCTTTGTTCCAGTCTCTGCTCTCAGGGAAATCTAGGCTAAGACACCAATTGTTTAACCATTTCAGTAATTGCTCGATTAAACCAACTGGATAGCTTGGACCTCTCTTACTACCAACTAACTTTCTCCTTTGGAAGGAAAACGGAAGGCAGTCACAACAGGTTATCCAGGCACAGAAGAATTCCCAGGGCCACCCAGCTACATAGATATGTTAGCAAAACAAAAGATTCACAAACTAATCATCATCTAATGAAAAAACTAAATCAGTAATTAGGATAAAATCTCTTGGGGTAGGGAGAAAGGAGGAGGAAAGTGGCTTTAACAAATGCATATTTAATAACTTAGCAAGATAAGATAATTAGGCAAAGTCTGCAGAACTGTGGGTGGGGGTGGGGGTAGTGGAAAGACTGTCACAAAACGGTCAGATCAAACTCATTTATAAAGTAATTAAATCCCGAGTACTGTTGTTGCCCAAAGGAATTTGATTTTCAAAAAATTTTAATCTTTGACTCAACTTTTGCAAAACTGGTTATGCCTAAGCCTTATAGCACGTTAGGAAATCTAGCTGGATTTGGGAGTTGATACTCAGCAGGAAGAGCTGAATTTGCATCCTGAGCCTTTCCTGTCCCAGCAAATGATGTGGGCAGTGAAGTTATGACAGGTTCTCCCTGTCTTCCAGTGCTTTGAATGGCTTCCTTATTTAATACACAATGACCTTTAGAAGTAGGTGACTCCACACATGGACACAGAGAAGGGAAAACACACACCAGGGGCTGCTGGGGGCTTGGGGGGTGAGGGGAAGAGAACTTAGAGGATGGGTCAACAGGTGCAGCAAACCACTATGGCACATATATACCTATGTAACAAACCTGCGCGTTGTGCACATGTATTTTTTGTTTTTTTTAGAGTAAAGAAAAAATAAATTTAAAAAAGAAGTAGGTATCTCCAAAAATGCAAGGTGGTTAGATCAGTTGAACTCAGAAATATTTCCATGTTTCACTTTGAGACTTGGGTGCAGACACGACAAGAACTCAGCTGTCATGATTTCTTGCTGAAAGGGGAGAACGTAAAGGAAGCTCTCGTGTTTTCTAGAAGCCTTACACAAATGGCACAGGTTGTATACAAATTTGGTAAAAGCTCTCGAACCGATTTCCCATTTGCCATACTGCTCGGGCAGCGAGCTTCACTTCCTTTTCTCCAACTAGGATATGGGTTAAGCCCACAGATAGAGGTATAATTATTATATCGAGTTTTCCTACAAATAGAAGATAAATGTACTGGGCAGGGTTACTTAAGCATCCTCCTGCAGTTGCCAATTACAGATTTCATGGGAAATTAGAGCTGCCATTCTAGTTTACTCGCCAGAGCATTTGGAGTTTTATTTAAGTTTGTGTCAATTCTATAGAAATGAATCAAGACAGAGGAACCAGAAGCGAAGCTTCTGGATCTGTAAAGCTTGTGGGTCTGAAAGTGACAAATGTCCCAGTTCTTTCTCTCTTCCAGGCCTCATTAGCTGTCATGTCCTCCTCACAGAAGCAGCTTAACCCAAAGTCTACAGGTTTCATTAAAATCACTGGGTAATAACATGAGAAGAATCCCTACAATAGATATTGATATTCTGGCATAGTTATTATGATTTTAAATTATAAATCACATCTAGTGAGGTATCAACCAACATCCAGAAGGAAACTATTGGTTCAAAATGTATTTATTAAGTGGCATCTACATGCTAGTCGCTATGGGTACAAAGATTAATAGCAATAAAAAAGAATAATATTTATATAGTGTATACTGTGTGCCAGCTACTATCCTAAGTATACATGTATATTTAGAATATATACATTTATGCTAGATGGGGTGTGTGTCTATAAATATACTTCTTTAGTTCTCACAATAAATGAAAATTATCATTTGACAGACAAGGAAACTGAGGCAAAGGGAGGTTAAGTAACTCACTAGAGAGCAAGACATTCTGGAATAATGCACTCTGGTGGGGGACAGACACAAAGAAACCACACAACCATGTGATAATGCCATTACAGAACAGGTAAGGAGTGCCCTTGCAGGAAAGAAAGAGAGCAAGGTATGACGAACACCTTCCAGAGGAGCTGAGGCAGCTTCCTTAGGCAAATGGACATCTCAGTGGCTCTTGAAAAATGAAAAGCAGCTTTCAAAATAGGGCAGGCAGGGCATACAGGGCATAACAGAAAGAAGTCATCCAATCTATAGCTTTATTCATAATTGCATCATATTGAAACAAGAAGATGTCCTTCCGTAGGTGAATGGATAAACAGACTGTGGTTCATCCAGGGAATGGAACCTTATTCAGCAGTTCAAAGAAGTGAGTAATCAAACCATGAAAAGACATGAAGGAATCTTAAATGCATATCACTAAGTGAAAGAAGCCAATCTGAAAAGGCTCTATACTGTATGATTCTAACATATGCCATTCTAGAAAAGGCAAAACTATAGATAGAGACAGTCAAAAAGATCAGTGGTTGTCAGGGATTAGCAGTGTGTAGGAGGAGGAGATGAAAAAGCAGAGGACAAGCAATTTTTAGGGCCCGACAACTTTTCTGTGTGATATTATAATGGATAGATGACAATATTCATTTGTCAAAACCCATAGAAATTACAACACAAAGAGCAAACCCCAATGTAACATGAACTTTGGTTAATAAAAACATATCAATAATGGTTCTCTGGGCTCGGTGGCTCATGCCTGTAATCCCAGTACTTTGGGAGGCTGAAGCGGATGAATCAGAAGGTCAAGAGATGGAGACCATCCTGGCCCACACGGTGAAACCCCATCTCTACTAAAAAAAAATTAGCCAGGTGTGGTGGCGTGCACCTGTAGTCCCAGCTACTCCGGAGGCTGGGGCAGGAGAATCGCTTGAACCCGGGAGGCAGAGGTTGCAGTGAGCTGAGATCACACCACTGCACTCTGGGCTGGTGACAGAGCAAGGCTTTGTCTCAAAAAAAAAAAAAGGTCCAATTTGAACACATGTATCATAGCAATGCAAGATGTGAATACATGGGAAACTGGAGAACAGGGAGAGGAGGAGGAGTATAGGGAAACTCTGTACTTTCTGCTCACCTTTTTTGTAAACCTAAAACTGCTCTAAAAATTAATCTCTGTTGAAAGAGGAGAAACAGCTTTAAAAATAGTACAGACAGAGCATTATAGAAAGAGGGCTTCAAGTCTTCAGAGTGCTTTCCAAAACCTGAATTAGTCTTGAAGTTGGAAATATTAAGTCATGAGTAATTTATAACTTAGTAGAAATTAAATTAGGAGTTCATTTTCCTTGCTGTCATTAGCCAGCTTCAGGATGTGGAGAAAATGAAGATTCCTTTGGCCTCAAGTGAAACCTAACTCAGATTCCTTCAAGCGAAAGGAAATTTACTGGCTGACATACCTGGGAGTGCTGGGTGCCACTTCTGACACTGGTGAATCCAAGAGTACAAATGAAGTCACTGTAATGCATCTCTCTTCTCACCACCTCCTCCTTCTCCCTCTTTCTCTTTCTCTCTCTCCCTCCTGCCCTCTTTCTCTGTCGTGCCTAAATCTGATGCAGTTCTATCAGATTCTCTTTAAATAGTGTAGTGATCGCCCCTAGCAGGTCAGGCTCATGTGAATTTTTAGTTCTTCTCTCTGAGGGGAAACTGTCTTCTCTGTGTGCAGGGGTTCCTGGAAAACACATGAGGCTGGAGAGTCAGGCCAGTAAACAGGCAGGAGCCGAGGCAGGCCTGAGGATGAAGAAGCAGGTGACAGAGCAGAGTCACTCTGTGGGAACCAGCTAGTGAGGAATCTCACCATCACCCCGTACCACCGCTGGGACTCAGTGAATGGTACCCTGGCTATGCTTTAGCCAAAAAATAAGAGCAAAGACAGTAGAGGCAACAGGGCCCTGACCTATTTATTGGTTTCCTTATTCTGCCGTGACTGAGTCCTGTGCCTCCAGTGCATATTACCATCTTGTTTTAAGAGACTACTTTTTGAGAGTCACCTTAATGAAGCAGACAATGGAACCCCTGTTTGAACAGGTACCAAATCCCACAGCTTTAACTCTATTTGTGCCTTATGTGAAAGGGACACATCAATTCAAAAAAAAAAATGTATATGCTAACTTTTCCCATTATGTCTCTGTAGATCTTGCTGATCCAGAACTAGTGACCCAGACCACAGCCCAGGAAATAGCCTCTTCCTATTGAGAAAGTGATAGCTGATAGAACGTTCCCACGGCTGCCTTAGGATCCTCCCTTAGCATCTAGTACATGAGAAAAACTGCATCTGCTTTGCCTGCATTATGCCTCTCCAAGGGCTCTAAGAATCTAAGTTGTGACATCAAGATAGAAAAGAAGATAGCAAAAGCAATCTCTGTTCACATCATCTACATTCACTAACACCCTAGACAGCTCTATTGTCTAGAGGTCAGTGCTGTCCAACAGAACTTTCTCCAGTGATGAGAATGTTCTTAATGTAGTAGCTACTAGCCACACATATAGCCATGAGCAGGAAATGTGGCAAGTGTAAACAGGAACTGATTTAAAAATTTTATTTCAGTTAATACGAATCCAAATTCTACACATGCCTAGTGACTCTTATTCAGCAGCACAGGTGTATACGGTCTAATGTTAACACTTCCTAACAGAATCTGCCCCACCCACAATTAAGTGGCCATGTTTTATAGTGCATGACCTTACCCTCCCACCTGATTGGACCAGAGGTGGTTACCTCCATCCAAGGACAACCAATCACAAGCTGCTAATGATCTATACTATGAAACCTGACTCCAAAAGTAAGCTACATCAATCGTATTTCTCTCCCTGGATTTTGGAACTGGGAAATTGACAGGGGATTGGCTGTGGGAACTGAGTTTACTTCATTACACAGACTCAGGGCCCAGGTGGTAACTATGGGCCACCTGCAAACTGGGGCCATAAGGAAACAGGAGTCCTGGTATGTGTTAAAAGGGAGAGCTGGCTGCTGGAGAAGGGGAGGATGAGTCAGATGTTCTCACAAGAGCAGAAGCTGTCAGGGCCCTTCTGGCCCATGAGAGAGAGGCAGGAAGCAGATTTGGCTTTTCTCTCTTTGGGACTTGGCTGTATTTAGCTTATGTTCATAGTCACTCATAAGATTCTTTTATTTCCTGGAAATGCGCACCCTTAGCATAAGCCAGAGTGAGTGGAACTCTCTTTCCTGTCATCTAGACCACTTCTAATTAAATTATGATATTCTAAGTTATAAAGAAAAGAATATTGTGCACCCTAGAAGTAAATATCATATTTCTGAGCTGGAAGTAAATTCAGAATCATGGAGTTAATCTCATCATTTTAAAGATGAGATGGAAGCTATTTTGAAATGTTACTAAGGTCACAGAACTGGTTTCTGAGAAATTTTCAAGTGTTAATTTTCTCTCTGAAAGTCTGTTTTTTAAAAAATCTGTCATTGTAGTTTTGGAAAGATAAAATAGAGTAGTGGATGGATACCTCAGTTTTAAGTTGAATCTAACTTTTTAACAGGGCTTACTAACCTAATGGGTTAGTAATAGTTCATTAATAGTTAAAAACCCACGTTTTGTAGGTGTTTTCCCCTAAATGAATTAATCTGGGTCTCTGTTTTCTGTAAAATATCCTTCCACCCAAATACTTCTGGGGGGGGCCATGGCATGTCTCCTGCAGGGCATGGAGAGCTTCCCCAGATGCTCTGCCTCCAAGCGCCACGTGGGGGCGCTGCCTCACCACTGCCTGACCTGCGCACGTGTCGCGGGGAGCGCTGACCTCCGGGCCAAGGCCACCGTGTCCTGGCCGGTCGCCAAAGCGGTGTTGGCCTCTGCGCGGTTCGCGATTAACCGAAAGCCACGTGGACTTGTCATCAGGGCGTTCCAGCGACAAGCCCGGGCACTGCCCGTGTGGAGTCCCTGGCAAAAGCAGCTCCTTGGTTTCTGCCTCCAGCCATAAGGCTCAGACAGGAACCATGAACCCAAAGGTTGGATCAAAAATAAATGTGTCACACAGTCAGCTCTCTGTGAGTTCCTCTGAGTCTCTGACAACCTGGGGCTACTTCCCACATCCCCACCTCTTCCTGTTCTCCAACACGGCATAAGCACAGTGCAGCTTGTGTGCCAGGCAGAGCTACTTCAGGGGGAAAGCTCCTCCCACCCTCTGCCCCTCTCTTCCTTCTCTCCCTCCTTCCCTGCCTCCCACAGGAGGTTGGACACCTGTCCCCTGGCCTCTTGTTTCCACCTCTGACGCACTTCTTTGGGGTCACACTCCTGGTCCTCTCCCCATCTCCTGCTGTTTGGGAGAAAGGAGAGGCTTATCAGATCGGTGAGTCTGGAGAGAGGGGGACAGAGGCCCGGGCCAGCTCCTTCCCCTCTGCGGGGCTCACCTCTGCCAGAGGCCTCTGTTCCTGCCTCCCACACTCTTCAGCTGAGCTGCACAGGCCTTTGTAAGGGGGACCTGCAGTTTTCCTTCTCTATCCAGGATTGTGTGAGCACATTTAATTTTGGGATGAAATACCAATAAGGTCATCTAACACCCCAGTCTCCTGTCAACTAGGA
The DNA here is from genome assembly GCA_036589455.1 of Ateles fusciceps. NCBI lineage: Eukaryota > Metazoa > Chordata > Mammalia > Primates > Atelidae > Ateles > Ateles fusciceps. The sequence goes on from JAZHEH010002229.1 coordinate 8,115,659, forward strand.
TGTGATCTTTTGTCTCCGTATGTCTGAGTCCTTCCTCTGATCTCCCCGTTTGGTCCCAGACATGAAAGGATATGACAGCTATTCATTTTTGAGCCTCCTCAAGTTGAAACTCACCTGCTATGTACCTGACACTATACAAAATTAAGGATTCAGAGAATACCAAGAAAAGCTGTAAAAATCTCCAGAGAGCTGGTGTCTGGGGAATAGGGACAGGAGGTGTTGGCGCCGCTAAACAAAGCCAGGAGACACCTGCAGAAGAGGGTCAGGCCAAGTCAACCTTGGTCTCACAGTTCGCAGCATTTTTTTTAATTCTCTTTTTTTTTTTGAGACAGAGTCTCATCCAGACTGAAGTGCAGTGATAACGATCTTGGTTCACTGCAACCTCCACCTCCCGGGTTCAAGGGATTCTCCTGTCTCAGCCTCCCAAGTAGCTGGGATTAGAGGTACCCACCACCATCCTGGCTAATTTTTGTATTTTTGGTAGAGATGAGGTTTCACCATGTTGGCCAGGCTGGTCTTGAACTCCTGACCTCATGATCCACCCGCCTCAGCCTCCCAAAGTGCTGAGATTACAGGCATGAGCCACAGCACCTGGCCAATTAATGGACCCATTTTTGAGTGAGGTTGTGATTTCACAATTGTGGGTTTTTTCCTTAGTTGAGATTGTAATAAAAGAATGATAGATGATTGTAATGATATAATTATTGTAATGGTAGAATTTAATGCAGTGTTTTTCCATATAGCATTGTGACTTCTAAGTGTAAAAATATATACTGATAAAGAATTTTTGAATTAAAGTAGCAAAAAACTTTACCCTATTAGTTGTATATTTCCTTCCAGTCTTTTTTTCCACCTATGTACAGGTTTTATGTGCCTTTGATGACATGTTTGATTTAAATTCATCTGTAATTATTTTGTAATTTTCTATCCAGAGTTTGTCACTTAAGACTATCCCCATGAGAATATTTTCATATTACTGTCTTCATAAAGATAAGCAGAAATGGCTATAATATATTGGACTAACCAAATATACTCTAGTGATTTCTCTAAGTTTGGATAATTATTTTAGTTTGCTTTACCTTTTGCTATTATAAAATACCTAAAGGATAGAGCATTTGAAATCAGAAATAAATGGCTCTAACTCTAGCCTTGATCCTAGTAACCTTGGAGCTTTTTGTAAGCTCCTTAGTCTCCTTGAGCCTGTTTTCTGTGAAATGGGAATATATAACTCTTACCTCATAGGTTATTTTGAGCAATAAATAAATGTTGTACACGAAGCACCAAGAACAATGCTTGACATCTAATACATGTTTAATAAAAGGATTTCCTACCTCTCTTTCCTATGACATGAATACATAAATAAATTATGTGACTTCTGACAGGCATTCGAGAGCAGACAATTGTAGATCACTAGAGGAATATTTTAAATTAGTAGTTTGATGTATTAAAGCACCAGCATTTAATAAAACAAACTATAAAACTTACGTCTTTGGCCCAAAAGAGTTTACAATTTAGAGTTAACAATTTTACACCTCTCCCAAAAACCAGTTGTAAGTCTAATAATAAACCTGCATTGAAATGGATAACCTTCACGAGTAAGGCCCAATATGAGCTCTTAAATGAGTTTTCCTTCAGCATAGAATTTTTTCCCTTCATGATTACGATTAAGATATATTCGTTCGTTCGTTCATTCATTCATTCATTCATTCATTCAGGCCTGGACCTAATAAGTCAGGAGGTGACTTGAGGCCACTTCTGAGTTTTGAAGATGGTATCAGCCTCAGGAGGCTGCTTACCTTCATCTTTGCTGGGGTCCTGGCAGTGCGGGGGAGGGCTGCTTACAGTGTAAATGAATGCTGAAACAATTGATGTGTAATTCTGATTAAAGGCTGCCCGATCTCGCAGGGAACTGGACTCTGATGTTGAACATTTCCCCTGTGTCATTTACTCTTTCATCAAGCAAAGCTTCCTGAAGCATCTGCTGTATCAGGAGCCCTGCTAAGAGGCACAGAAGAGACTGCGACTACCATTTCCATCAGGTGGCTGGTAGTCCAGTGGGGGAGGAAGACCTGGGATAAATTGCTGTGAGATAAGTATTGTGATGGAATCGTATCAAGCATTCATTCATTGAGTGATAAATGTCTATTGATGATGAAATACCAGTCAGACCTGCACTGGAAACTAAGGATGCAGAGATAAGAAAACATTCTGGTCCTGCCCTCGTCCATCTGTCCATCCTGTCTAGGAGCTGCTTAAAACTACCAGCATTCTTCTTTCTCTCTCCTTTTTCTCGGTGGAAATGAATTCAACCAGTGGTGTAGTTGGCCAGCAGTTTAAAATAGGACAGTGAATAAAACAAGCATTTTCCCCCAGGAACTCAGTCAGGGCTAAAGGATTTCACTCTTATCTCTTTGTACCAGATCCTGCCTTGAGGTAACCCCAGAGGACTTGTTTTTCAAATCCTGTGTGTTCTTTAGCAGCTGGAAGTTTGTTCTTCCTTTGTTTTAAAGTGGGGGAAAAGTTATGTAAATGAGCCTCAGTCATGCAAAGCTGATTTAATTGGTGATTTAGGAGTATAATCTTTCTCCTCCGTTGAAAACTTGGAACTGGAGTGTTTTTGTCTGGATCTAAACTGTTTCCTCCCAGGAGTCCTGACTGAAAGGGGCTCATCCCTCTTTGGCTGGGAGTCTAGTCCCCCGAGTCCAGGGCTTGCGTCTTCTCCTGTTGTGCTAATTTGCCCTCTAGGAACTGTGTGGGCTCCTTTACCCAAGGGTGGAGAAAGCCTAAAATATTAGTTCCCACTCCTCTCCTTAAGGACAAAGAGGAGTGAATGATAGGAGTGTGGGACTTCCAAGGGAAAGCCCTAATTCTTTTTTTTTTGTTTGTTTTGAGAAAGAGTCTCTGTCCCCAGGCTAGAGTGCAGTGGGGGATCTTGGCTCACTGCAGCTTCTGCCTCCCGGGTTCAAGCGATTCTCCTGCCTCAGCCTCCTGAGTAGCTGGGATTACAGGCACACTCCACCATACCTGGCTAATTTATTTTTATTTTTTTAGTAGAGACAGGGTTTCACCATGTTGGCCAGGATGGTCTCGATGTCCTGACCTCATGATCCACCTGCCTCAGCCTTCCAAAGTGCTGGGATTACAGGCATGAGCCACCATGCTCGGCCTGGAAAGCCCTAATTCTAAATGATTCCACTAATTAACCATAGGACCTCATACATGGTCCCTCCAGGAACAGGGATGGACTGGCTGGGTGATGGGGGGTGGGGTGTCAGGGAATTCCAGTGAAACCAGGGAAGGAAACAAATTTACATTTGGAAATCGGGAGTCTGAAACCCCTTTGATATCTGTGATCTGAGACACCAAACTAGGTGCCCCTTAACTAAGGTTAAGGAAATGAAAGTTACCTACAGGTTGAGGTCTCAGGGCTGGGCTGGCATGGCAACTCTTAATTCCTGTGACTACAAGAAAAAGCACACTTTTGCTAAACTCCCTAGCAGTAGGAGCCACCAGGAAAATTGTCGGGACCTTCCCTAATGCTGCTTTACAACCCAGACCCCTACAACTCTGATTGGACAGAGGACCATCCTGTAAATATCCTCTTTTCCTGATAAGCATCTGTAGACCTAAGCCAGTTCCAGCCACATCTGGAGACTGCACACAAACTGTCTTTGTGTTCCATAGTTCAGCTTTTGACAGAGCCAAATTCTACCTCATTTTAATCTAAAAACCCCGCCCCAAAGTAAACTGAGCTGTGTTATATGTGTTTATCTATCGCGCATACGCAAGACTCCCCCTCATAATACGTATAGCTTTCCCCAAATCTGTTGAATACATATGGTTCTACTGTGTAATATGAAGCCGAGAGACATAAAAACCAACCTGCTCTTTCCACTTGAAAGAGAAAGCACCGTCAGTACATGCCAGAGACTGTCTCTTCCAGTTTTGCAAACTGATATCACAAACACAGTTCTCCTTTCTACTGTTCAGTCACCCTGGTGGTCTTTTGGATGATGACCTTTTACTTTTACTGTTTGGGGCTTCCTTTTGATTTCCTTTGCCTTTAGTTTTGAAGTACAGTTTCTCTGGAAAACTTCACCTAACCTTCTCATATATTGCTGGATTATGTTTTGAGAAACTGGGCAGTATACATGTCATTTGACCCAGCAATTTCACTTGGAGGAATTTATCTCGAGGAATGACAAGTACAGTACATAAAAGGGTCTGTGTAAGGGTGTTCACCCCTACGTTGTTTATGATACTATAAAAACTGGCCATGATATAAATGTTTACCAAATGAAGACAGCTCAGTAAAGTCTGATATGGCCATACAGTGTAATGCCATGTAGCCGTTTGCAAGAATATTTTTGTTTTTTGTTTTTTTTGAGATGGAGTCTCACTCTATTGCCCAGGCTGGAGTGCAATGGTGCGATCTCAGCTCACTGCAACCTCCACCTCTGGGGTTCACGTAATTCTCTGCCTCAGCCTCCCACGCAGCTGGGATTACAGGTGCCCGCTACCACGTCCAGCTAATTTTTGTATTTTTAGTAAAGACTGGTTTTCACCATCTTGGCCAGGATGGTCTTGAACTCCTGATCTCGTGATCCACCCACCTCGGCCTCCCAAAGTGCTGGGGTTATAGGCATGAGCCATCGTATCCAGCCAATATATTTGTTTTAAAATATTTCACCATGGCTGGGCACAGTGGCTCACACCTGTAATCCCAGCACTTTGGGAGGCCAAGGCAGGTGGATCACGAGGTCAGGAGATGGAGACCATCCTGGCCAACATGGTGAAACCCGTTTCTACTAAAACTACAAAAATTAGCTGGGCGTGGTGGCGTGTGCCTGTAATACCAGCTACTCAGGAGGCTGAGGCAGGAGAATCCCTTGAACCAGGAAGTCAGAGGTTGCAGTGCGCCAAGATCGCACCACTGCACTCCAGCCTGGCAACAGAGTGACACTGTCTAAAAACAAACAAACAAAACAAGCAAAAATTTCGTCGTATATGGTGTGTTAAGTTACACCTAAGTATAGCCATTGACTCCCTCTGAAATTTAAGCCCATAGGAGTGGTCAGCTAACATTGTCATCAGGAAGCTCTCACCCAGTGTGACCACTGTCAGGGTCCTCCTCCCCAGCTCTTCATCAAAGGTAGAGGCTTTGCTAATGACGGGAATGACTGTTAGGAATGGTCTTTATTGGCAAAATCAGTTATATGTAAGATTGGGTCTGATGAACTATCTGAAATACTATATTTGCCTGAAAAGAACATAAGAATTGAGCAAGGCCTGTGGCCCACAGTGACATCTGGGATTCCATCCCAAAATCCAGGGGCCAGTTTAGATTCAGGTTCATCTTTAGACACCACTCCAATTGGGTCTGGATTCTGCTTTCCTGGTACTCAGGCTAACCGAATTCTATGATATTATTGGCTAGGTGAAGCTTTTCTGCAAGATGGCGAAAGATCTAGAGTTGGGCTTTCCTCTAGCTCATGAAATAGATGGCATGAATGGCAAGGCGCGGTGGCTCATACCTGTCATCCCAGCACTTTGGGAGGCCGAGGCGGGTGGATCACGAGGTCAGGAGTTCGAGACCAGCCTGGCCAGCATGGTGAAACCCCGTCTCTACTAAAAATACAAAAAATCAGCTGGATGTGGTGTTGCTCACCTGCAGTCCCAGCTACTTGAGAGGCTGAGGCAGGAGAATTGCTTGAACCTGGCAGGTGGAGGTTGCAGTGAGCCAAGTTTGCACCACTGTACTCCAGTCTGGGTGACAGACTGAGACTCCATCTCAAAAAAGAAAAAGAAAGAAAGAGATGGCCTACTATTTTTGTGATCCTTTCTCTTTGTGTGTGTGTGCATGTGCGTATGTGTGGGTGTGAATTTGACCTTGCTTTCATTTGTGAGGGGTGTAGCTCTCAATTCTCTCAAACTTTTCTGTAGCTACCACTCTCTACCAAAAAGAACTTAAGGCATGTACATGGCCAGATTGTCTAAGGTGAGTTGGCCACACCGTTTAATGATGATGCAGATTTGCATACGTCAGTGTTCAGATGTCTGTGATATATTGGTGCGTTTGTTAACTGCTGCTATGCAACAAATTGCCCCCAAACTTTGTTGCTTAAAACAATAATAATTGTTTATCATCTATCACAATTTCTGCAGATTGGGAATTCAGATAGGACACTGTAGAAACAGCTTACCTCTATCCTGAAGTATCTGGAGCCTGGATTCATTTGAGGTACATTCTCTCACATGTCTAGGTGGTAATGCTGGCTGGCTGCTACGAGACTTGCTGAGACCATTGACCAAATAATCCCACATGGCGTGACAGCACATGGCTGGGATCCAGGGGCAGGTGTCCAAAGAGAGAATGAGTGAGTGCCGGACAGAAGCCATATTCTTTTTCTGACCTAGCCTCAGCCTTAAGCCCTCATTCTTTCCAGCATGATTGTTGGTTAGAAGCCGGTCACTAAGTCTATCCCATATTCAGCCCAGGGGAATAAGGCCCCCACTCTTAGAGAGAGGAGCATCAATTTGCAGACATATTTTAAAACTACCACAGTTGACAATGAAGAGAAATTGGGATACACAGGATATAGAGTATATTCTTTTGTTAAAAATATACACATACACACACATACACACACACACACACCCACAGGAATTGACAATGACGAGAAATTGGGATATAGGGGACATAGAGTATACTCTTTTGTTAAAAATATATAAATAAAGTTACAAAGGGTGCATACCAAAGGGTAGTGCATATTTTTACACTCCATGTTTTCTAAAATCCTTAACGCAGGTGTATTACTTTTATAGTTACAAAAGACAAATTTCTATTTTAAGAATTATGAATATGCTTTCTGTCAAAATTCAAATATAGAGATCTACAAAGCGAAAGAGAAGCCCCTCATCATTCTGCACCAATTTAGAAATCCCACCTGTTAAAAATGTTAACTGCACCTATACAAATACTTCTCTCTCAACCCTCTGACCTATCAACATGTCTATCCCATCCGGAACAATTTTCATAGTGTTGACAGATTATAGCTTTAATAAAATGTTTTGGCATCTGCTGGACACACCAGTTTGGAGTATCCCTTTCTCTTCCCCCTACCCTGAATCACTCACCAATCTAAGCTCTCAAATTCCCAGGCCCTCATCCTGCAGGCTGGGTCCCCATATCAGCCATAGTCAATAACCTTGCTCGAGTCTTTGTATTATAGTTACCTCCGTGAAATTTCGTTCTTTAAACGGTGAGTCTGATCCTAAGTACCTCTCTCACACAGTGACTGACGTCTGCGGAATGTTTAAGAAAAGGAATCTTTGAACAATGAATTCCACTTTTGTCTCCATTATGTCCTTCATCCTTGCCAAATGGGTGGAAAACTTTATCAATCTTGGTCAACCTCCCATGAAAATCTCAAAGGACTTCTTTGGATAAATAAGAGTAAATATGAGTCTGATTTTCTGTAATTATTTTATCTTCTATAGGATGCAGCATACCAAAATATTCAATAGGTTTTACTATTTTTGCCTTTATGTCTATATATTTAATAGTTGTATTTATCTTTTTAGGGGTACTTGGATTAAACAGTAAGGAAATTTATTACCATGTATAACTGGAAGCCCAGAGATAGGTTGACTCGTTGGCTCAAGATGTCAACAAAACCCAGGACCAGACAGGTTCACAGCTTGAATTCTACCAAACTTACTTACAAAGAGGAGCCGGTACCATTCCTTCTAAAACTATTCCAAACAATACAAAACAGGGAATCCTCCCTAACTCATTTTATAAGATCAACAACATCCTGATACCAAAACCTGGTAGAGACACAACTAAAAAAGAAAACTTCAGGCCAATATCCATAATGAACATTGATGCAAAAATCTTCAATAAAATACTGGCAAACCAAATCCAACAGCACATCAAAAAGCTTATCCATCACGATCAAGTCGGCTTCATCCTGGGGAATGCAAGGCTGGTTCAACATATGCAATCTATAAATGTAATCCATCACATAAACAGAACCAAAGATAAAAACCACATGATTATCTTAATAGGTGCAGAGAAGGCCTTCGATGAAACTGAACAGCGCTTTATGCTAAAAACTCTCAATAAACTAGGTATCGATAGAACATGTCTCAAAATAATAAGAACTATTTATGACAAACCCACAGCCAATATCATACTGAATGGGCAAAAACTGGAAGCATTCCCTTTGAAAACTGGCACAAGACAAGGATGCCCTCTCTCACCACTCCTATTCAACATAATATTGGAAGTTCTGGCCAGAGCAATCAGGCAAGAAAAAGAAATAAAAGGTATTCAATTAGGAAAAGAGGAAGTCAAACTGTCTCTATTTGCAAACAAAACCAAGTATTTTTCTATATCCTTACCCCACCACCTTTAGTTATGCTTTTAAATCTAGGCACATGGCACACTACATGCAGCAGTTCTAGATGTCACAACTGCACACAAAAATACTTGGGATCAGAAGAGAGAGTACTTTTTTTCCTTTTTGAGATGGAATTTCGCTCTTCCAGCCCAGGCTGGAGTGCAATGGCACAATCTTGGCTCAGTGCAACCTCCACCTCCTGGGTTCAAGCGAATCTCCTGTCTCAGCCTCCCAAGTGGCTGGGATTATAGGCGCCCACAACCATGTCTGGCTAATTTTTTTTTTCTTTTGTATTTTTAGTAGAGATGGGGTTTCACCATGTTAGCCAGGCTGGTTTCCAACTCCTGACCTCAAGTGTTACTCCCGCCTCGGCCCCCCAAAGTGCTAGGATCACAGGCATGAGCCACCACGCCCAGCCGTGAGAGTATTCTTAATAGCTTTTAGGAGTGAGGAGATTTTTCCAAATTTCCTCTGCAGGAATTCTCCAGCCTCAGAGCCGGTACTCACATGCTCACTCCAGAACCAGCGAGTAATAAGAGGGATGGGATTACTCTCACTAAAGAGGCCTCCTCCCAGAACTGGGGTGGGGTAGTTTCACCTATGAGCACAGATTTATGGGGTGGAGTGGCTACCTGATTAAATGATGCTTCTTCAAGAAAGGAGGGGTAGGGTCAGTCCTGGATAGCTCATCAATTTTGCTCATTTTGTGGGTTACAACTTTAAGCTCTGCACTGCAAGTAAGTATGTACTGAATAAGCATCCTTTGGTGATAAAAATGATGGCAATGCTGGTGATGATGACAATAAGGAGAACTCTGTTTTGTTGCCTTTTTTTGCCAAGTACTATGCTAAAGTCATTAAATGTATCACACTTAAATCTCACAGTTCTTTTCTATGTGTTGATGTAATTTGATTATTCCAGTATCCCAAAGTACACTCTGAAGCTTTAAGGAAAGAATAAATTTTGAAAAGGGGTTGTAGGAAGAAAGAAGGCAGGTGCTCCAGGCAGAGAAGGGACTGGTTATGAAGTCCCCAGCTAGTGACCTAAATGCAGTGTTCCATTTAACAACTGCCTGGGCATGTGTCTAGGTGGTGATGCTGGCTGGCTGCTAGGGAACATGCTGGGACCATTGGCCAGATAATCCCATGTGGCCTCCCCCGCATGTGGCTGGGATCCAGGGGCAGGTGTTCTGACCTAAAGGGGCAGCTGAAGACTCAGTGGCCAGGAAAGATAGGGAGCAGTTAGATGAAGGAAGTTGGAGGACAGCTGGTGAAGGATCTTGAAGGTCTTGCTTGGGACTGATATGTAACAGAGGAGCTATTTTGAGACAAATTGCTGAAATCCAAATTTCCAAAGTCTTATTAGAAGCTGAACTGTAATAAGGTAAAAGTCAAAATAATAAGTCACATTAGTGACTTACCCACAGGTTGACTATCCCAGTTTATGCAGATGAGGGAGAGACAGTTATCCAAGCACACTGAGCAACGGAGAGGCCGAGAGGAAAAACCTCTCCTGCTGAGCTCTTAGGGCTGCTGAGATGCCAAGGCCACCAGCTTCCTCCCATAGACCTATCCTGCACGAGGACCTATGAAAAGAGATATGAAGCTAAGGGAGTTCAATGGAACACTGCATTTGATATTTCCACATTAAAGTGGAGAAAGAGAAATACTAGAATGGAAAAGTATGGAGGCAGGTGCTACTATGGAAAGGGCACAGACTCAGAAAAACTCAAATCTAAACTTGGATTCCTGCGTGGATCCACTCATGCCATCACGTTCCTGGGCTCCCTGGAAGGTAGAAAGTCATGAAGCAAACATTCCAAAAACATAAATGAAATCTGGAGAGGAGATAAATGGGACGTCCCGGAAAACTGGGGATTTAAATTGCTTCTCTGTCATTTCTCAGACTCTTAGAACTGGAGGTATTGCCAAGTTCAGCCTGCCCAGGACTGGGATAGTCCATTGATAACAGTCATTTACTCATTTATTTCTTAAATGTTTATTGAATGTTTCTTATACAAACCATGTTCTTCTATCTAGCATCAATGTTAAAAAAAAAAACTCAGAAATCGGCCTGGCATGGTGGCTCATGCCTATAATCCCAGCACTTTGGGAGACCGAGGCAGGCAGATCATGAGGTCAAGAGTTCAAGACCAGCCTGGCCAACATAATGAAAACTCATCTCTACTAAAAACTACAAAAATATTAGCCAGGCATGGTGGTGCCTGCCTGTAGTCACAGCTACTTGGGAGGCTGAGGCAAGAGAATCTCTTGAACCTGGGAGGTGGAGGTCGCAATGAGCCGAGATCGCTCCACTGCACTCCAGCTTGGGCAGCAGAGTGAGACTTCATCTTAAAAAAAAAACAAAAAAAACTCAGAAATCTCATTTTTTAAAGGTGGGAATAATAATGTTACTCACTTTATGTGTTATTTATGAGCTTCAAATAAAATAATCCATGGAAATTGCCTACAGGGTGTCTGGCATGTTGCACATACTAAAAACTGATAATTATGCTTTCTCAACATTTTAGGGGTTAAAATGCAGAAATTAATATTTTCCTTTTAACACCATCTGTTTTACAGAATAACCTTTCACTTAGATAAGTTCACCATGCTAGACTCATGATTAATTCTGTACCTCATTTTGTTTTTAATTTTACCCAGTGCATTAACATGAAATAAATATTTATCACAATCATAATATTTAAGTAACGCTGCCTTTGTGCTCTGTGCACTTTGCCATTAATATTTTTGGGTAAAGTTTTTCATCAGACTTCCACTGGGGAAGTTCTCCTCATTGTGCCACCATGTTCCAGTTATTAAAGTTTTCAAAATTTTTCCTTTTGTGGTCAAAGATGGCAACTCCTGAGGTACCAGAGATTAAATTTTGTACAGAAGGACTAAAATGTCAATCCGGGGAACCTTACAGAGTAAAGGCAATGGGGTGAAATAAGGAAAGGTCTTAGTCACAGGAAACGCAGAACATCAAGTTGACTGGCCCCAGATCAAGGGCACTGAGTCACCCCAGAGGTGTCTCCTCGCTTTGGTGTCATCTTACAAAAGTCACTCAAAGAGATTGTGTTCAGATTGTCTGCATGGTAATTGCAAGAAGTGTTGACTCATGGAATTTAATTGTGACTTTGACAGAGAGCTGCTTCCCTGGCCCTCATTATGGATGGACTTATTTATAGGCACCGTCCCATCACCTCTCTGTAGCTTCCTGGGCAACAGCAAATGCCAGGAACAGCATGCTTGCAGGTAGCGACCTTTTGAAGGAGACAAGGAAGACGGCACACAGAGCGTTATCAGGAGCCTGGAGCCTGATCTAATGGCCAAATGCAGAACATGATGTAAGGGCGTAAAAGCACCCTTCACCCTGGGTTCAGCCCTCCCCATCCCCTAGTGTTTACTATAGGGCTCAGCAGAAAGGCCAACATACACTATTTCTTCCCGCCGTGTCCAAAACAAAGTCATTTTATAAAAGTGGTTTTTCCTATATATACTTTACTAGGCCCTGTGAAAGGATACAAAGGAAAATATACTGCTCAGAACTCCTGCAGGGCTCCTCTTCATCCTTAGCTAACATGTCCTTATTCTTTGTTAGGCTACAGGCTTCCTGGACAAGAGACTGATTATATATATACATGGAGAAAATCAACAGTGACATCTCTGTGCAGGGGGAGCATGAATGGAGTTGTCACTTTTGTGTGAACTAAAGCGTAAACACTCATGAAACTTTTTTCTGGACATACAAGAAACTGTGCAGCAGTTACTTTGAGAAAAAGGAACTGGGAGTGGAGAATGGGATTCCTTTTCATGTTTTCTACGGCTTGATTTTTTCCTAATTTGGTCATTGGCAGGTTTTTTTGTAGGTAAAATTATGGGCCCTTTTTATTGTGTTTATTCCTTTTAATATTTAAAGATAGTACATAAATATCAATTTGCAATGAGCAAAAAAGACAAATGTAAGTATTGGCAAGGATGTAGACAAATGGGAACCCTCATATATTACTGGTGAGAATAGGAAAATGCCAGAGCCACTTTGGAAAACAGTTATGAAGTTCCTCACAATGTTAAACATAAAATCGCCTTATGGCCCAGAAATTCTATTTTTAGGTATATGCCCAAGAAATAAAAACATGTTCACAACAAAAACTTTTACGTGAATGTTCATAGCAGGATTCCCAACCACCTGTAGGTGGAAACAACCCAACTTTCCCTCATCTTGTAAATGGATAAACAAAATGGAAAGGTGGATTATTCAACCATAAAAGGAACTGCTGAGTTTTGCAGCAACATGGATATAGCTTGAAAATGTTATGCTAAGTAAAAGCTAATCACAAAAAGCTGCATGTCGATTTTGTTTACATGAAATGTCCAGAACAGGCAGGTTTGTAGAGATGAATTATTAGTTGCCACAGGCTGGAGAGAGGAAGGACTAGTGACTTATAATGGGTACACGGTTTCTTTCGGTGTGGTGACGACTGCAGAACTGTGAATATACTAAAGACCATTGAATTGTATACTTTCAGTGGGCGAATTGTATCGAATGTAAGTTATATTCCAAAGTCATTTCAAAAATTATTAGAGGCCAGGTGTGGTGGCTCATGCCTGTAATCCCAGCACTTTGGGAGGCCAAGGCAGGCAAATTACAAGGCTAGGAGTTCAAGACCATCCTGGCCAACATGGTGAAACCCCGTCTCTACTAAAAATACAAAAATTAGCCTGGCATGGTGGCAGAAGCCTGTAATCCCAGCTACTTGGGAGGCTGAGGCAGGAGAATGGCTTGAACCCGGGAGGTGGAGGTTGCAGTGAACTGAGATCGCCCCATTGCACTCCAGCCTGGGGACAGAGCGAGTCTCTGTCTGAAAAAAATATATATATGAGAAACAAAGGCTACGTATAGCTGCCATTGGATTTGAGATTTTTGAGACAGGGTCTCACTCTGTCACCCAGGCTGGAGTGCAATGGCACGATCTCGAACTCACAATCTCTGCTCCCCCTCCCCCTAGGTTCAATCCATCCTCCCACCTGAGCCTCCCGAGTAGCTGGGACTAAGATTTGTGATGTTTCTTCATGGCACTTTTATTTTTGTGATCAAGCGCTTTTTCCTCAAGGGGTGAGTGAGTTGTGGTTATATTAACAGGAAACCCCAAACCTGAGTGTTTGCTGATAGTCAAAAGATGAAGATAATTAAGTTACAGCAAAAGTACAATCCTTTGTTATCACAGAGCTTCTTCGTTTCTATCACAGGGTGTCATCCTGGAGACACAGGAGTTAGAGTGCAAAGAAGGGGTTACTGTCAGAGGTGGGTAGCCTGCTGGCCCTAAGAGGCCTCCCTGGTCAGAAATTACTACCTTAGGGAGCAAATATGTTCTGCTTAAAATCCAGTCATTCTCTGGCAACTTGCTAGGCTCCTTTAAATCGGGTTAAATTATGTCATGGTTTGGTATGATTCACTCCGCAAATGTTCTGAGCTCCTGCTCTGTGCCAGGCCCTTTGCCCTGAACAAGAACAACAGAATTTTTAGGAGGAAAGTCTGACTTCCTGAGGTCTGGGGAGCATAGCCTTCTGTCAAGGTGACTGGCAACAAAACCAGCTTTCTCAACAATCCCACACCTTACCCGTCTCAGGGCCGCTTCGGGGCATACTGCTCCTGTCTGTGAGGGAAGGGTGGCCAGTGGAAACATCTTTCTGCTTTAACATTTGTAAAAGCATATTTCAATTGACAAATAGTTGTACTGATCATCTACAGTTGTTTGACAGTCTCACTCCATCGCCCAGGCTGGAGTACAGTGGTGTGATCTTGGCTCACTGCAACCTCTGCCTCCTAGGTTCAAATGATTTTCCTGCCTCATCCTTCCAAGTAGCTGGGATTACAGGTGCACAGCACCACCACCAACTAATTTTTGTATTTTGGTAGAGATGAGGTTTCACATGTTGGCCAGGCTGGTCTCGAACTTATGACCTCAAGTGATCCACCTGCCTCAGCCTCCAAAAGTGCTGTGATTTCAGGAGTAAGCCACCACGCCCCCCCGCCAACGTTTTCAAGTGTATGTTATGGAATAGCAAAGTCAAGCTAATTACCACATGCATTATTTTTTTGTGTGTGTGGTGAAAACAATCTGCTCTTAGCAATGTTCAAGAATACATTGTTATTAACTGCAGCCACCATGTTGTAAAGTTCTTGAATTTATTTTCTTCCTAGCTGAAGTTTAGTATCCTTTCACAAACATTTCAATTCCCAACCTTTCCCTTCTGTTTTCTTTGAAACTAATCTTCTAGGTGTTTGACCCACGTAAGAAATTTAATGTTGAGAGGACTGTGCTTTTAAACTGATGAGGGGGATATAATAGTTTTAATGCTTGTCCCTTCCAAAACTCTTGAAATTTAATTGCCAGGCTCGGCGGGGCACTGTAGCTCACACCTGTAATCCTAGCACTTGGGGAGGCTGAGGTAGGTGGGTCACTTGAGGTCAAGAGTTCCAGACCAGCCTGGCCAACATGGTGACATCCCATCCGTACTAAACATTAAAAATTTGGATGTGGAGGTACACACTTATAATCCCAGGTACTTGGGAAGCTGAGGTGGGAGGATTGCTTGAACCTGAGTAGCAAAGATTGCAGTGAGCTGAGATCAATGCTATTACATGCCAGACTGGGCAACAGAGCAAGACTGTCTAAAAAAAAAAAAAAACGAAACAAAACAAAAAAAAACATTGTAACATTAAGAGGTAGGATCATTAAGAGGTCATTAGGCCATGAGAGCTTCACCCCTCCTGGGTGGGGTTGGTGCCATTATAAAAGGTCAAGTTTGGCTGCGCTTACACTTTTCACAGCAAGGCAGCCTTTACCAGATGCTGATACCCTGATTTAGGACTTCCCAGACTCTACAATGGGAGCCAATAAATTCTGTCCATTATAAACTACCTAGTCTCAGTTATTCCAGTGGCACAAAACAAAGACCAGATAAATTAACTGATCCATCACATAAGAACACTTGGCAAACATGAAGTAGTAACTATTTTAATCTAGCCCCTTATTCCAATATTTAGATTAAAAGACAAAATTTGGCAGGTACAACTTATTTTATCCAGTATCATTGGAGCTTATTATTTCTGCCACCCTTAAAACAAAAACAGACTAGTCTCACAGAAGTATCCTTCCCAACCACTGTGCTCAAAATGAGAAATTTCACTTGATTTGGCCATTTCTTGTCACCCAATTAGGTGCTTGGAGGGATTGGAGAAGGTGGTTTCCTTGTGGCAATGCTTATTGTAGTGTCCTCTCACATTAGCAAGGGTTAAAAAGCAGTACTTCTTGGAAAAAGTGGGAAGAGAGGCAATTAGTAAGGGGCACAGCTGTCCAATCTGCTTCCTCTGGCCTGCAGATGTTGTAGTAAGGCTTGATCAAACCTTTATTAAAACAGTAATTAACACTTAGCTCTTATAGGGCAAAAAACGTGCTGTGGTATAAGACACAAAAGCATATTGCCACTCACAGCATGAAAACTGAGCAAGAAATCATGAGAGTAGAGCTTTCAAGAGATAACTGGAAATCAAGACCAATGGAAAGTAACTGAAAGGGATTAAGAATGTTCTAAGAACCAAAAATTTAGAGCCAGATAGCTAGAATAATTGATAGTGTTCTATTTCAGAGGCGAGCAAGTGGAGTTCACAGAGATTACATCTCTGCCAACAGTATCTGGCTCTTCTGGTGCGAATATTCTGGGTGAAAATGGGAGTGGCAGGGAGCAGGACCTGTTAGAACAGGCTTCTTCCCAAATGGCTGCCGTAACATCAGCTTCGACTTCTGATTTCCTACCCTCGCTCTCGTTAGCAGACCATGTAAACAAGTTCCGTGTTGGATGTTGGACTAGAGTACTCTGACTTCATTTCTTAATACAAAAGGGAACTGTGTCCAGAAGGATCCAATACAATGTTTCAATACATGAGGCTAAAGTCAAGATACTGTTTCCAGTCACCTACCAGTTTCCTCAGGGGTTCTCTCAGGTTAAACTTCTAAGGAAAGCCAAGACAAATATTTCCCTGAAAAGTGACCAAAAGAATCTTAATGCCTCTCAAGAATTCAATTCCGAAGTTGTCGGTGACCAGCAGACCTTCAACTTCTCTCAGTCTTGTTTATATACTATAGAATTTGATTGGCTTTAACACATCTTGTATATAAGATGTTTTGAGACATGTATATGTTATAGGATGGCTAAATCATACTAACATGAATTACCTCGTTTCATAAGAACACCATTTGTAGTCACCATGTTATACAAAAGATCCCTTGAACTTATTCCTGCTATTTTGTAGCCTTTGATCAACGTCTTTCCATCTCAAACCCCCAGTAACCACCTCTACGAATCCCCCGGTAACCACCATTCAACTCTCTACTTCTATGAATTCAACTTCAAGACTATACATTTAAGTGAGATCATGTGGTACTTTTTCTATGCCTGGTATTTTACTTAACATTTTCCTCTAAGTTTATTTATGTCATATATGACAAGATTTCCTTTAAGATTGAATAGTCCATTGTATACATATGCCATTTTCTTCATCCATTGATAGAAACGGATTTACTATCTCAGCTATTGTGAATAGGGCTATAATGACTATGGGAGTGCAGATATTTCAATAGCCTACCAATTTCACTTCCTTTGGATACATACAGACTAGTGGGATTGCCGGATCCTGGGGGTAGTTCTATTTTTTTTTTTTTAAGAACCTCCATAACATTTTCTATGATGGCTATACTAATTTCCATTCCCACCTACAGAGAGAGTTCAAGGATTCCCTTTCTCTACATCCTCACCAACACGTCTTTCCTTTTTGATAATAACCATTCTGATGGGTATGAGGTGATCTCATTGGTTTTAATTTGCATTTCCCTGATAAATGAGGATGTTTAGTATCACTGATTGATTGGCCATTTGTATATCCTTTGAGATGTCTACTCACGTCCTTTGTCCATTTTTATTTGGGTTCCTTGAGTTACATTTTAGACATTAACCCCTTATCAGAAGTATGACTTACAGCTGTTTTCTCTCACTCCAGAGCCTGTCTCTTCATTGACTTCGGAAAGCTCATTTTCTTGCGAGTCAGACATGAACAGGAACACCCTGGCTAACACATGGGAGGAGGGAATCCAGGCTAATAGGATCTGCAGTTAGACTCAAGTGTCAAACCAGAGAGATAAGAGCAGACAAACACATAGCCCCTTTCAGAGTTTCACAGACAAGCATGACGAGGAGCTGCCACTGGACTAATAGAATTTGTTTCCAAAAATAGGTATCTACCCTCAAGGAATTTAGGGTAGCAAGGACTGTTACATAGCTAGTAAGAAGGCAAAACAAGGCAGGGAAAGCTGAGGCTGACAGCTGTGCAGTGGAAAGCTATCCCACTGTTAGAATAGGCGGCTACCTTGCCACCTAAGTGTTCTATAAGGTCAGTTAGCAAGAGGCACCCAAGAAATGAAAGGTGATTTTATCCAGGAAAAAGATAAACAGGGGATGAATTACACTATTCTGGACTGATCAGAACAACCCTTTAGTTGGAGAGGAAAGCACTATGGTTTGACTAGAAATGAGTTAAAGTTAAACCCATTTGGAGGAAAATGAGTAAGTTTGGGGTGATAGTCTTTTGTGAATTACTTCATAGAGGCTATTTAAAATTAAACAGATACCCCCCAAATTGAGCAGGTTTAACAGGGCCTCTGAGGGGGGAAAAAAAATCAAGTTTCTGGTTTAGCTAAGAGACTATTACTAAACTATAAGTTAATGGTCCAACTGACTTTTCTCGAGTAGTAATTCAACTTCAAGCTAGATTTTGGCCAGAGACTATTCAATTCAGACACGTTTTCAGTCTCTCCTTGTAACACTCTCTAGTCAGGCTAATTTTTAAAAGATTTTGTTAGAAACCCAGGAACACTATATCTGCAGAAGTATGTTCAATATAATTACTCTTATTCTGAAAAGAGGTTTCATGGTAAAATATGGAAAATAAGCTTTGCTCCCTTTGAAAGTATACAGTGTATTAATATAAACAGTCCCAGAAACCCTGCTAGAGAACCTGGCAAATCCTAGGTAGAGGCTTAAGTGCCAGGGTTGCTTTCTTTGGTTGACTATGGCATCCATTCGTTGGTACAGGTGTTACTACCCTCCTCAGAGGGGCAAATGATCTATATGCCAGGTTCCGTGTTAAAGCTTTCCTCTTTTGGAAACTCAGATTCCTGGCTTATCAGGTCAGTTGCATTTAGAGGACCCTATATGCTTTCTTTGTTTTAGAGGGATAGGCTTAAACTTATGCCCATATCCGTTTCCTCATAGAAAAAGATGAGACTTAGCAATTCTCTTCTGCATTTTTTTCCTTTAATCATCTGACATTTGTCAGAGTTGCTGAGGAAGCCTTCCTGCTCATTGCTTTATTCCCAGTGCCTACTATGCTGCTTATATGGGCAATCTACATTTTAATTGAGTAGACTTGAGTCATAACACAACTAGCTAGAATACCTCTCTGCCAGCAGCAGCTGTTGAGCACTTGAAGTCTGGTTAGTATAAGAATTTTAGTTTAAAACAGGTACGATTCAGCTATTGGAAAATGGTTGGGTATAAGTTTTCCCAACAACCTAATATCTAGAACTACATAGTATTTCCAATTAATGTTTAACATTAAAATTAAAATTTGCTGTGAGTATACTGGTTCAAAGATTGAAGTGAAACCCTGAATGTATTAAAATATTCAATGTTAGATTAAGTTTCATCTGATTGCCAAGGTAGCTTATAGTTATACTTGAGTTGCTTAACCTAGACACCCAATACCATCCCCCCACTGCAGCCAGATTACTCTTCTCCAAATGTCTCAGCCTTCAGCACAGGTCAACAGACAGACCTTTGCATGTAGCATAGCCATGATCTCCCCCAAGCCATTTTCTTTCCATAAGCCTAAAACGATCTTTTGTGAAGCTGCATCCATGCTACCACTAGTAACTAGTCTTTCTGAAGAACTCAGTTTTCAGTATCATGGGGAGTTAAGAGTACAAGTTTAGTGCTAAGACTTGAACTGGGGTCTGTTGTTCAAGTAGCCCCGGGCAAGTTATCTGACTTGCATCTGTCCCAGAGTCTAGACACTGGGGGATGAATGCATACATGTCATTCTCATGAGGCTCAAGTATGTTAACTTCCAGCTTCTCAGTTTGTTGCATGAAAAACATGTAGTATCCCTGTAAGGATAGTGTTTACATCCTGCTTAGCCATTTGAAGTAGGGTTGGCTGACAACAGAGCAGCTGCTCAGGAGTTTAACACCTTGACTTGCTGAAAGTTTAGAAGTTATTCCCTGAAGAATAAGTAGGTGAAATTGATAGGACCAGGATTAGTTTCAGAACTTCAGTGAAAATAGAGAATACCCTGGAGTATTGCTGACCAGCAGCATCAGTTCTAAGAAAGTTCCTTAAAAACAGGACATTTAACTTGAGCAGTCAGTGATGGTATCCCTACCCCACCCCCGCTTAAAAAAAAAAAAAAAAAAAGAACTAAGACTAGGAAGCTACTTGTCAGTTCTGGGTCAAAACTAAGTCTCTAATGATTAAGCCACCTCCAGCTGGGCCAACCTATAATCAGATACCTTTTAGTCAAGGTTCTAGATGTTGGTTTAAGTCTGGTGCTTAGACCAGGGAAGATCAGCATCATCTAGGAAGTGGTTAGAAATGAGAGTTTAAGCCTTTGTGCAGACCTACTGAATCAAACTCTGAGAATGGGATCAGTCGTCTGTTTCTACCAGCCCTCCCGTGATCCTGAGGCACATTCAAGTTTGAGAACCAGTGATCTAGATTCATAATTACTTCTATCCTAGTTTCATTGATCTTATGGAAGAGTTTTATTCCATGTCCTGAGCTAAGGCCTCTACTAAGTGTGAAATTGTGTCAGTTTTTATTCTATTCTCAGGTGAATACTGCCACCGAACTTAAGAGAGAAAATGACATGAACAGATGAACTCATCTAAAATGAACCTTTTACCTTTCAAATGAGCAGGTCAGCACAGGCTGGGAGTACAGTCTGGTTTTATTGACACATCTGGTTGGGGTAATTCATCCGTTTCTTGATAGCCAAGTAGGATACTAACAAGGCTCCAAGGATCAAGGTCCCAGTAAGACCTGCCACCCACAGAAGTTTTGAGTCTCCAGGAGCACCTGGAGGATGGGAAAGGTAGATTAATGTGTGCTAAAACCAAGTGATTCAGTGTCCTGACAAAGACTAGCAGTCTTCTGCTATTGCAAGATCAATGTCTTGACTAGAACAGTGAGGAATAGGGGAGGAGGAAGGAGCTTTGGTTTGGCTGGTAGTTTGTTTCACTAGTTTGGTCTCTTCCCTCTTGGATACTTACGGAGCTTCTCTGCAGGGTCCTTAGTGGCTTGGAGTAGAATCATGGGGCCTTTGCTAGATACACTAGCAGCAGTGTTCTGAAAACTGCTGTCAGAATTTCTTCTTCTTCCTGTTAGAGAAATGAGACCTAGTAATTCATTGGCTTTTTCACACATAGGGCAGGGATAGAGAATGTTATGGTACAAGACCAAGTCTCTCTATGTAAAGCTTGGTTCTATGCCTTACAAAAATCTCATTAAGTATATTAATATGTACTTGAACAAGTGAGATTTTGTATCTGATGCCATTGCCTTAGTTTCACCAGGACTTTGGTATAAAGATGTTCTATCTCTGAACTGCCATTCTTTTCTAAATAGAGTACCTTGACAGTAAGACGTTTATAATTCAGAGATCTTTCCCTGTGATTCAAAGGTAACTATGAAAACAACTTGGATGCTGAGGTACAGAGAAAACAATTTAAGGAGAAAGTTTAGATCTCGTTTTCAAATGAAGTAAAACAATTTGATTTACTTGAAATGTAAGTACAGGGTTATGTTTTCTGTATCCTGTTGTATTAAGAAAGATGAAAATGAAAAAGTTAGAAACAGAGCTGGGCACAGTGGCTCACGCCTGTAATCCAAGGACTTTAGGAGGCCGAGGCGGTGGATCATGAGGTCAGGAGGTCGAGACCATCCTGGCCAACATGGTGAAATCCTGTCTCTATTAAAAATGCAAAAAAAAAAAAAAAAAAAAATAGCTGGGCACAGTGGCACATGCCTGTAGCCCCAGCTACTCGGGAAGCTAAGGCAGGAGAATTGCTTAAACCCAGGAGGTGGAGATTGCAGTGAGCCGAGATCATGCCACTGCACTACAGCCTGAGTGATAGTGCGAGACTCCATCTCAAAAAAAAAAAAAAAAAAAAAAGTGAGAAAGATGACATGCAGGTAGACAGTGAAAAAAAAAAACAAAAACAAAAACGATTTCTGGAGTTTGAGACCAGCCCAGGCAACATAGTAAGATTCATCTCTATAAAAAATAAAACAGGTCAGGCACAGTGGCTCAGATCTGGATTTCTAGCACTTTGGAAGGCCGAGGTGGGCAGATCACCTGAGGTCAGGAGTTCAAGACCAGCCTGGTCAACATGGTGAAACTCCATCTCTATTAAAAATACACAATTAGCTGGGTGTCTTGGCACATTCCTGTAACCACAGCTACTCAGGAAGCTGAGGCAGGAGAATCACTTGAATCCAGGAGGTAGAGGTTGCAGTTAGCCAAGATCACGCCATTGCACTATAGACTGGACAAAGAGAAACTCTCTCAAAAAAAAAGTAAGACAAACTGGGCAAGGTGGAACATGCCTGTAGCCCTAGTTACGTGGGAGACTGAACTGGGAGGATCACTTGAGCTCAGGAGGTCAAGGCTACCATGAACTATGATCATGCCATTGTACTCTAGCCTATGTGACAGGGCAAGAGCTAGTCTCAAAAAAAAAAAAAAAGAAGAAACAATGCAGAATTATTTTAATTCTACTTCTATTTGTCAGTTGTAGGACTTCAATCTAAGATGATTCTGTTCTTTAGAAGTAGGGATAATATGAATATTTGAAGGTGTTAAATTATTTCATGTTGTATTTTGCATAGTAAGCACTATTTAGTTACTATGGTGTGCCTCAGGATCACAGGAGGGCTGGTAGAAACAGATGACTGGTCCCATTCTCAGAGCTGGAGGGGACTTAAAGCTTCAGAGGTTAAGAATTCCACCTCACTCAGGTTAGACAAATATAGGTAGAACCAGATAGACATATAGACACACTGACTACTATTTAGAAGCATTGGCCCCAACCAACTGGAGAGTACATTCTAGGTCCAGTCCTTCTACTTATAGATCTTTAGGCTGCATTGCCAGACCTGTCAAGCAGGTATAGATGTGTCTGTCAACTATCCAGGTGTATTTTGTTAAAATGAGACATGAGATAGGCCATAAACTGCCTTGGCTCCTGGATGAATTCAAGTTTATAGGAAAAAACTAGGATTGAGAGTTACCAGAATATTTGTAGCTTGTTTTAGGAGACATGGGATTCTGGGAAGCTAGTCATCTTTGTTCTATGGCACTGTAAGTACTTAAAGAATCCTTAAGAAGATCCATCTTCAGCCCGAGTCATTTGGCCAGAGGCTAGGAAAGGTTAGACATAGGACTCAAGATTTATTCAAGTCTGTCCTCTAACATTGACAGCTTGGATACTCACGGCTGAGATCAGGACAGGTTACCACACAGGATGGTGTCTCAGCAGGCTGGCAGACTGACACACTGCAGTGGAGATACACCTGGGAGCCAATAGAATTCACGTCATTTGTAGTATCACCATGCCATGTGTCTCCAAACCATGCCATTTGTCTCCCCAGGAAGGAGTTCAAGGAAGTTATCAGAAAATTGATATGGTCCAAGTTGGTATCACAATAGCACTAAGGAACTAGAGTCCAGTTGACAGATGTCATTCATGTGATTGGCAGCAAGGGGTGCTCTGAGGCATTACCAACAGCCGGCATTAAAGGGCTTCCTTGGCTGCTGGAGTAATAGAACATGGAAAAAGTTCTAAGTTGGGGAGGTTCAGAGCCCTGGTGAGGGGCATGGAAGGGAACATCCTACCGGTCCCCTAAGGGCCTGCTTCTCCGCTGTAGGGTCCACAAAGCTGAAGGTGAAGATGCTGAAGCGCTGGTGGTGTGAGGGAAATGGCAGATCCAAGGCTTTCTGGACTGGGATCAGCTGGGTCTGATAGTTGTCTCCAGTGTAGGGGCATCTAGACCAAGAAATCCAGCAGTCAGGATGGGCTTGAGAGTCTCAACACAGATGCATGGAAGAACCACTTACCCCTTTACCAGGATGGGCCACTGTGGCTGACTCAGGGGGTCTGTGCTGGGTGTTGCCCAGCACTGATGCAGGAACAGCCCTAGGTAGGGGTCTGTTCTGTGAAGGATGGAGACCTCCACGTAAATGGGATCCCGAAGCAACTTCACCACTGGGTAGTCACCAACGCCATAGTAGGATCCATAGCTTTTATCTGCAAGAGGCCAAAATAAGGATTTAAAGTGGTGATCTCTCAGTGACTTGAGGGACTGTCAGCCTGTTAAACAGTTCTAAGTGTCTTGTTACTAAGTTAGGCTCTTCATGCCCCAGAAGACGATTTAGTCTATAGGCCGGATGCTCCAGCCAAGGGGGTCATACCTTTGGCAATCTGAAGTTCCAGAGTGAGGGGTCCAGGCTGGGTCTCAGGAAAGGGTGGTGGGAGAGTGAAAACCTGGACGTTAACTGGGAGAGAGTTGCTACTTAATGAGTAGCTGCAGCTGACACGGAGCCTGCAGAGAAACAAGATTTTAGCTAGTTGGTTGTGGGAGGTAGGTGTCACTTATACATCCTTTCTTAACTCAAGGAACCATTAAGTGCTAGACAAATTTACAAGTACGGAGGATGTCATTCCTACCCTGCCGGGAGCTGTATTTTAGTTGGGGAGACCAACATGCCAAGTAGGACCGAAGTTTGACTTGGGGAGAAGCATACAGAAGTCAACATGTATCATGAGAAACAGATGCCTATGGTAGGGAAGATCAGGGAAGACCTCACAGGTACCTTGATATGAAGGTAAAAGAAACTTTAGGAGGGAGAGCCTCACCCTATATAGAACAAAGCCTAGAGGCAAGGACGTGCTTGAGACCCTACGTGAGTTCCATAGAAGAACCAGTCTACAGTCAAGGAATAGTGAGTGAGGGATTGAGAATGTTAGAAGCGAACAGGCTGGAGATGAAGTAGGAGCTGCTTTATGCAGGGTCCTGATGTTCCTCTGAAAGGTTTCCTGTTTTTCCATAGCTTTAAGGTGTGTGATCCGACAGATGCAAGGTGTTAAAGGAATTCTTTGGGCTGCAGCATGGACAATAGAGAAGACCAAGACAGAATGGGAAAATGTAGGCTGAAAAGGACACTGGAGAAGGCCAAAATAAAATCCAGTTAAGGGAAATAGCACAACTTCAGGTGAGCTTGAGGCTTAGGCAGGTTGGAGACAGCAACGCAGACGGCCTTAATCAAGTAGTGGGCAATGCGATTAGTGAACCAAGGTAGCAGACAGGTTCTCCTGTTGCCGAGTGCTCATTTGTGGATTCAGGGCTTACCTAGAGCTCCTGTTTTATGGAAGAGGGAAAGTCGTTCTGGCCAAGCAGGGTCAGGTTACCCAAGACCTTACCTGAAGATGCTGTCACGAGTGACGGAGCCACTGCTCCCATTTTTCACATCTCTAGTTGCCACCAGTTCACTTTCATATACTGCTTGGTCTCCAGTGATCTACAGAAACAGACGGAGAAATCTTCATCATTTCTGATAGCAGTATGCTGCTCGACTCCACTTGCTCTAAGTCCCCAGCAATACTACCCTGCTGTATGTTATATTTCCTGTTCCTTCAGCAGAGGCAAGAATGCATAGCGGCAACATCCTGGCCAGTTATCACTTTGCCTTATTTCAGGAAAAAGGAATTGGAAGGGGAATTTGATTTCCTAGAAGAGACAGCTGAAGCACTACCAATTCCAGTCAGCACCCCCTGGTTTCTTTAGCTTCGTAAAAGACAGCCCCTTAACTAGATCACAGCTGTGATCCAGGAGAGATTAATTTTCAGTGATGAGGCATTCTCCTGCCCTAGAGACTCTTCTGAACTCCAAGCAGTAGTCACGCGTATCCTTTGTGGCCACAGTATTTCAGCTCTCCCCTATTAGTCACTAGGACATTCCCCACCCGACTTCCAGAGCCAGGAAAAAAGCCTGACTGCTCACCTGTTTTGTGGTACCACAGGAAGTAAATGGAAACCGGAACAGAACAAAGGCTTGCGTTGCCATCACAGGTTTACACACACTGTCATTCCTAAAGGTCAAGTGCACAGAATCCAACAGCAGTGGTGGCGAGGTCACGTTCCGAGACACAGCGATAGAGAAGTGGCCCTCTCGGGTACAGTCCAAAGTCACTGAAACAGAACAGCTGTTTTGAAGGAAGCTCATCTCTCTTATGGGGAGAACCAGATGAGAGTCTAACCACTTCGTTACTTTTAATCCCACTGAGAAGTTGGTGTTCCCAGCTGATGACCTCAGTGCAAGATCTCCCACAGTTTAACCCAGGCTCGTAATGAGAGCATGGGGTTGAGTCTTGCCTCCCCCACTCATTGTGGGACCTCAAGCAAGGTATTGAGCCTCCTTACTTCAGTTTCACGTGTAAGGCACTAGTAGCTCCTACCTATTTTGCTTGTCAGTTAAGATCTTTGAGTGGAGTGTGCAATGTATTAGATTGGTGAAGTAATCGCAGCTTTTGCCACAATGAAATGTCAAAAGCCGCTATTATTTCTGCACCAACCTATACATGCTCTTTGAGGGTGAGTTTATGTTAGAAAATCTCAGAGTAGGACTTGAGAGATGCAGAAAGTAACAGCTTTAAAGTGAGGCTCCCTAAACAATCCCAGACCATCACCCAAAGTCCCTATTCCTTGGGGGAAAAATTAAGTTTGTCAATTAGCAGTTACCTGTCACTAGCAATTATCTGGCACATAGCCTTCAAGTCTGAGCATTATTGCCTTTGTATCTGGATTTGGGAGAACAGACAATGGAAGCTGTAAAAAGGTCTGTTACATTGGGATCAAGTGTTCTAGGTCACATAGCTAAATGGCAGCCTGCTATCATTTGATATTTGCCTTCTGAGCAAACCCCTCTCCCGGTTTCATTGTAATTGGCACTTTTCTTCAGCTGGTTGGAGAGGTGTGGTCACTTACCGGTGTTTCCATAGTAGCAGGAATTCACCTCTCCAGGGCTGTAACAGCAGCCTAGCTTCTCACAGTCTCCTCGAGAGATGGGTGTAGGTGCACATGGCAGCCTGTCGCCTGCTGGGATGGACTCACACAAGTCAGTACCTGGAGCATCTCGGGCTAGGTTTTGAAAAAGAGTAACTCAAGTTAGGTCATGGAAAAGTTAGTCTTGAATACCATTTTGTTACAAGTCATTGACATCGGATTCCCATAGATATATAGACGATTGGATTAGGTGTACGTATTCCACATTGTAGATACAGTCTTGGGAGATTGTCAACATGAAGTCACCTTGTAAGAGTGTCCTGATATTATTTTTTGAAAAAAGAATGCTGACAAGATTGGTGGAAGCAGTGGGGGCTCCTTACTCCTTCAAGTAACAATCCTTCCTTCAGGTCTTAAGAGGTTTCTCAAGCCCTAGTGTGGGTATGAGTTATCTGAAGATTGTTTTTGAGTTCAGGTCTGGTTCAGAACTGGGGTGGGGGCCTGCGATTCCTCATTTTATTAGCGCTGCCCATCCTGGCTATGCATTGGGAAGCAAAGCAGTGAATTGTGAGTTTCAGTCTGTTCTGACTTTGAGGACAGGCTCTCAGTCAGGCAAGACTTTCTGGAGTAGGAACCATACTTCCTACTATATTCCCTAGGGAAATGACCAGCTAGCCCCCAGCGGATGGTATGGGAGGCTTGTGTCCTAGTCTCAGTGAACAGCCAGCTCCGTGGAGGTGTTCCAAGTCCCCTTGCTAGCTTTAGATTTCTTCCCTGCGATTCTTCCCATGGGTCAAAAGTTCCTGGTTCTAGGAGAGTTCTTTGAATCCCAGCTCTGTCGCTCATCAGTGATAGGCCCTTGGGCAAATTCCTGGCAGGAGATAGCAGTAATGTTTATAGCACTGGGTTAGAAGTAGGGAAGGTAACACCTGAGGTGCTTACCCACAGTGCCTCGGTATTGAGGAATCTCAATTGGTAGTTATCCTAAGGACTGCCCAGGGAGGTGAGAGTTGGGAGATGATCCTTCATTAGTGCCAGGTGTCACTGCACAGAGCCGGTCAGAGAAAACCAAGGGCACTTTCACCACACCCAGAACATGAGTGTTCCCAGCCTTTACCTAGAAGATCCACAGGACACTTAAGCAGCTTCCTCTCTGTAACCGTCTTGTGTTCAGCTGCACCTGCTCCTTCAACTCCAACTGGCATGATGTAGTGAGAGTCCTGGAGAGACAGGTCCCTGGGAGTCAGCCTGGATAGTAGCATGAGGGTCTTCCTGGCCACTGAGTCATACTCACCCACTCGGTGACATAGCAGCTGCTGTAGCTTGTTTCCAACACCACAGAGCTGCCCGGACCCTTTCTTATCCAGGTGCCACAGTCAGAGTCATTCTGCAGCTTGTGCAACAGCCCTTCCTTATCTGGAGGGGTGGGGAGAGGTGAAAAAACACAGCGGTCAGTCTCCATTGTCACCAGTGCCAGAGAGGATAGTCAGCCTTGCCATTAGACCCCAAGGAGCAACTATCAGTAGGAGGAACAAGAGGAAAATCAGGTTCAGATCAGACGTGGTTGTAACTGAGACTATTTCTTTTGCAGAAAGAAGTGAAAGGGGGAAAGTATCAAGACAGGAAGCTAGGGAGAACTCTTAGGTAGTAGAGGAGAGACATCATTGGCTTAGCTAAGCAGGGCAAGTCATACAAACTTACCCCAAGATATTAGTACAGGAGGAGACGTTGCCTCCTGGCTGAGGTTTACAGTAAACTGGAAGCTCCCCCAGTCCACAATGGAGCACATTGGAATAATCCGATGTCTCAGGCTTATGCTGGCCACTCAAAGCAAGAGATAATGATACACACAGCAAGACGCACTGTGGCAGCCACATGATGCGACCAGGAGTTCCCGCTGGCTGGAAGCTCTCCACCTCCTCTCCCAAGAGCCAGTGGGTCTCCTGGCCAGATTCCTTTATATGCAGAAGGCAGGCTTGGTTTCAGCTGCACATCTTTGTGACACGCAGGTGGGATGCCTTTAGCAAGGTAATTCTTCTAGCTTCAGTTGCTTTGGGGCACACAGCAGCTGCCTCATATTAAACACCACAATTCAGACAGACTTCAGAGCCCAAGAAAAATGTAGTAACTTTTAGCTAAAAGGAAAGAAAGCGTCCTCATGGTTGCTCAGTACCTCATTTGTTCCACTAGATTTTTTAGTTTATTGACTTCAGAAGGCCTCCCTCTAGAATTTTGCATATTTGGGTATGGAACTGCCATCTATGAGCTATGGGGTCTGGGTAAGTTGTGAACTCTCTGAATCTTGGTTTTCTCATCTGTAGAATGGGAATGCTATCTCCTGGCAGTGGTGTGTTTGAGGATTAAATGAGAGATTCTAACGTCAAGTGTCTGGCACAGGGCTTAGCCAAGCAATGAGTGCTCAGTCAACACTGCTGGGTGGGAGTTGGGGCCCTTGAGAAGCCTTATCACCTTCTCCATCCATTCTAGAAAAAGTTCCCGTACAATTAGAGTCTGTCTTGAAATTCTATGAAAATCTAAACTTGTTTCCTGAGAAAGGTTGATTTTGAACCCTTTCCTGGTCCTAAGTGAGAATCCTACCACAGCAATCTTTCAACAAATTCCAGAGCATTTCGTTTTGCCATAACTGTCCTACAGTGCTTCCTCACAGGATCTGGGGGAAATGTGGATTAGGCCATGAATTCCTCCAACTAGTTCCGCCTCTTACAGCGATTTTAAAATTTTATCATTGAGCAGGCTGAGTGCTGTGGCTCATCCCTGTAATCCCAGCACTTTGGGAGGCTGAGACGGGTAGATCACCTGAAGTCAGGAGTTTGAGACCAGCCTGGCCAATAGGGTGAAACTCTGTCTCTAGTAAAAATACAAAAATTAGCCTGGCGTGGTGGCACACACCTGTAGTTCTAGCTACTCGGGAGGCTGAGGCAGGAGAATCACTTAAACCCAGGAGACAGAGGTTGCAGTGAGCCAAGATTCTGTCACTGCACTCCAGCGTGGCAACAGAATGAGAGTCCATCTCAAAGAAAAAAAAAAAAAAAAAAAAAAAAATATATATATATATATATATATAATTTAGCTGTATTTCAGGCATATTTCATAAAGATGTCAGGGTTTCTTGCTTGTTTGCTTTCTACGTTTTTGTTTTCCACATAAACTACAATTTATATACACTTTGGTCACTCTTTATGCTAGTGTCAGACCAGTTCGTAGAAGAATTCTGAAAGATTTGGGGGATGAATGGATGCGTCCCCCACTGGAGAGGCGAGAGCGTGGGAACTTGTCTTCTGTAGTCTCCCACCAATGTTCCCAAATTGTCCCCTGACTGTATTTAGACTGACATTTCTCAATTGACTAAAAATTGTAGCCAAAGCACTGAGAATGTGTCACTAGGTATCTCTAGTTCTCTTCTACTACTGAAAGAAGACAGAGAAGCATGTGTCGTCCTGGGAAAATTGGTGACCCTTTTAACCATGTGATGAAAAATGACACTAATGGAATGCTGGATTCTGCCCTCAGAGACAAATGTGGCTTCCCTGATACCCTCTACCTGGATTAGCTGCCCCCCACCTGGTTATCATATGCTATTTACTCACAGGATTTGCCATGCTGGATTGTAATGACCTTTTTCTTATCCAGTTTGCCTACTAGAAGCATGTGAGGCCAGGGACTGTTTTATCATTGTATCCTGAGTGCCTTGGATGTATGCACTCAGTGTTCTCTAAGTAAAGATTAAGTTCATGGATATGCTTTCATTAGTGGCCATGTCCCAGGGCTAACCCCCTTGAAAATGTGGTTTCCAAACCTCACGGGTACAAATTCATTTCCTTTGCTAGGAGCTCAAACTCATAACCCTTAGATATTTTTCCTTCAAGTAAATATCATGTGATTGCACATATAAGAAAGAATCTGAGGATTCGACTCATGCGAGATGTCTCAGCAGTTAAAAGGCCAGTCTCCCGACTAGACTTAGTAATATTGCTTTATAAAGCAGTGAAACGTCAAGAAGAGTGAAGCATCAATGAAGCAATATAGGATACTATATCATATGAGTTTTGACAATGAGTGGACCTGCGTGCAAACTCTGACTAACTCTGCAACCTCTGTGAATTTCTTAATCTCTTTCTCTCTGTTACAGTTTTTATATCTGTAAAACAGGGATGATAACATGGACGGTATTATTACAAGACTATTAGATTATAGATGAAATAACACATGTACAGTGCTTGTTGCATAATTGCTACATGATCGCTAACATCAACAGGACCAGCCTGGGAGAGAAAGGTGAGGTGGGTGGCAAATGGAAAGCAAATGCCAAACAATGCACTCATTTGCTCTGCAGGGAGTCTGAGGAACAGCCTGTACTTGTGAGGCTGCATTCCCAAATGAGGTCCTGTGTTTTCATGATGAAGTTGAAAAACCACAAAAGTCTAGAATTATGTGGCGCTATCTCGAAGTCCACCCAGAACCACACCGATCTCTCTGATGCTGCAGAGGGTCAAAGACGGATCCCAAGCTAATGTCGGCAGGGCTGGGATTAGGTAATGTTATGCTCATTCCTCTGCGGAATCTTCCAAGAACATCATCACTTAATTTCAGGATGGGAAAATGCACTGATAATGTGTGATCCACGTTGAGGAGCCCCAGGCCTAACAGAAAAAATATCCTCCCCCACCAGCATCGCAGCGTGAATGCTCTGTCCTTTGAATCTGAGAGGGCAAATGCTGTTCTTTGTCTTCTCTTATGTTAGAATCACCCAGTCATTTTAAAAAAATTTGTTTTAGTGACATTACAAACAGAATATGAAGCACCCTAACGTGTACAGACTTATCAAAAGCCCCGTAGTTGACATGGGTGAAACTGGAAATCATCATTCTCAGCAAACTGACACAAGAACAGAAAACCAAATACTGCATGTTCTTATTCATAAGTGGGTGTTGAACTATGAGAACACATGGACACAGGGAGGGGAACATCACACGCCAGGGTCTGTCGGGGAGGTGGGGGTCCAGGGGAGGGATAACAGGGGGGAGGGGATCTAGGGGAGGGATAACATTAGGAGAAATACCTAATGTAGATGACGGGGTGACGGATGCAGCAAACCACCATGGCATGTGTATACCTATGTAACAAACCTGCACGTTCTGCACATGTACCCCAGGACTTATAGTAATTGCCCCCGCTCCCAAAATAAGCACCATAGTCATGGTAGTATTCACATGACCCATATTTTATAGGTGGACTTAAGAATTCCCCTTGTGTTGCTTACCAGAAGTCCCACACTGAAGCCAAGCTTCCCATTCCTCATTCGCTGATCTGGCCCCTCATGTCTTGAGGGCAACCTATGTCACTGGGGAAAGGCAAACAGTGATTCCAAAAACCTTCTTCCATCTCGTCATATTTACATCTGAGTGTTTCAGTTTAAACTGCAGAACAAGGACATAACCACACGAGGTCTGGACAGCATGGAGCTGTTGTACGATGCTTTCTGGCCACTGAGTACAGACTCCTCGCCTGACACGCACAGTGATTGCCCTGCCATGACTGGAGCAGGTTCCTCCTAACTGGAGAGTGAAGTACCAGTCAAACCAGGCCCCAGGAAGCCCACTTCAAGTGTGGAGAGGCAATAATCAAAATTATCCCTCAACTATGGAGGGATGATTAGACCATTGTTGTGTTAATCAGTAATTAGGGAGCAGGGATGGCGCATCCAGCTGCTCTCCGCATGTGGTGGAAATTAGGACGCTTCTCTTCTGAAGGAAGATGTCAAACTTAATTTACTGTAAGTATTTACATGGTTTTCCTTTTCAACAAGCAAGAATGAAGTGTAATTCAAAGTCAGTTGCAATGACTTTTATTACCAAGTGTCTTCTTTCAATACCTCTTTTATGTCCAAGGTACAAGACCTGTCTCTGAAGTGTCTCCTACGTGACTACACAGCATCTGCTCTGTTCTGATGTCTTTCCCCTTCTGCTCCATGATGGGTGGAAAATCATCATTCCCTTTCATAGGCAGGAGGAGACCCTACTGAATGGATAGTTGGACTCTGAGAGGAATGTCAGTATGGTTGACCCTTGAATGTTGTGGGGGGTAAGGGTGCCAAACACCCCATGCAGCCAAAAATCCATGTATAGTTTTTTGGTCCCCCAAAAACGTAACTAATTGGATTGCCTGATGGGTTTGTCCTACTTGCTGCACAGGTAAGAACAATTCACTGAGACCATGGCACTGCAATGAGGAAAGGGTGTAACTGATGTGAGGCCAGCCACATGGGACAGTTATTATCAGTCTCTCTGAAGGCTTGGAGGTTATGGGGTTTTCAGGCATAGTTTGGTGGGCAGGGAACTAAGGAACAGGTGCTGCTGATTTATTGAGGATGCACTCTTAGGGGTATGGAAAATGGTCCTTGTGCGTTGAGTTCGCTTCTGGATCTGGGGGCCACAAGACCAGTTGGGTCGAGTCACTAGTGTGCCTTTGGGTGGGGGTGAGCCAGTTGCCAGAATGCAGAAGTCTGAAAAATACCCCAACATATCAATCGTAGGTTGTACAATAGTGACGTTATCTATGGGAGTAATTGAGGGAAGCTATACATCTCAGGACCTACAGAACAATGCCTGGTCATCTGTAAGCACACCTAGATCTTAACAGAATTCCAGCCCCTCTCATCCTAACCTTGTAGACTTTCATTAGTTTTACAAAGGTGATTTAGTTTTGGGAAGGGCTATTAAGAACCTTGCTTTAAGGTTAAATTATAAACTAAATTTCTCCCAAAGTTAGCTTGGCCTACTCCTAGGAATGACCAATTACAGCTTGAAGGTTAGAAGCAAGATAAAGTCAACTATGTCAGATTTCCCTTATGTCATAATTTTGCAAAGGTAGTTTCACTAATAGCCTATTGTTGACCAGAAGCCTTACCAATAACATAAACAGTTGATGAACACATACTCTATATGTTATATGTATTCTGTTATATACTGTACTCTTATAATAACATAAGCTAGAGAAAAGAAAATGTTATTAAGAAGTCATAAGGAAGAGAAAATATGCTTCCTATTCATTAAGTGGAAGTGGGTCACCATAAAA
Organism: Ateles fusciceps; assembly: GCA_036589455.1. Lineage (NCBI taxonomy): Eukaryota > Metazoa > Chordata > Mammalia > Primates > Atelidae > Ateles > Ateles fusciceps. Next base: position 8,149,337 of record JAZHEH010002229.1, read on the forward strand.
GTTTTCATCTTTGTCATTCTCGTGTTGAGTAGGCTGAGGAGGAAGAGGAGGGGCTGGTCTTGCTGTCTCAGGGGTGGCAGAGGTGGAAGAAAACCTGTGTATAAGTAGACTCACGTGATTGAAACCCGTATTGCTCAAGGGTCAACCATATATTGATATTCCTCTTTCTGAAAGAGAAAGAAGAGATAAAGAGGTAGAGGAGTAAGTTGCTAAAGAAAGAAAAAGAAAATTAAAAACTTTCGCACTGAAAGTCCTGACTTCACCACAATGCAATATATCAGTGTAGCAAAATTGCCCTTGTACCCCATGAACATAAGCAAATGAAAAATAAAAATTAAAAAATAAAATAAAATTAAGGACTTTTGGGTGGGGAATTACAGATAAGGTTAATGTAGGCCAGGCGCGGTGGCTCACGCCTGTAATCCCAGCACTTTGGGAGGCCTAGGCGGGTGAATCACAAGGTCAGGAGTTTGAGACCAGCCTGGCTAATATGGTGAAACCCTGTCTCTAGTAAAAATACAAAACATTTGCCAGGCATGGTGGCACACACCTGTATCTCAGCTACTCAGGAGGCTGAAGCAGGAGAATCGCTTGAACCCAGGAGGCGGAGGTTGCAGTGGGTTGAGATTGCACCACTGCACTCCAGCCTGGGCGACAGAGCAAGGCTCTGTCTTGAGAGAAAATTTAAAAAAAGGTTAATGTAAATTTTCTGGCCCAGACAGACTGTCTATGTTGAAGTTCATGCCCTTCCGCCACCTTTAATTATGCCATCTACTTAAGTTTGGATGATGTTCTCTCCTTTCTACACCATAGGTTTGACAGGCTGTCTTTGCAGGTGACAGTAAATTCTGAGCACCATAGACCAGTAGGGTCTCCTCCAACATCCCATCTCTATCAAAGCATATAATCGCCATGGTTTCTATTTCCAACTTTTCAAATACTAACAGAAGAGGGAAGACCCTGACTCTAGTGATTTCAAGCAGTGTGTCTTAGAATTTCTGTAGACGCAGCATTTAAAGTGGCTCCTGCCCACTTATGATGTGTGCAAGCCTGTGGGAAATTACTCCTCCACTCAAGAGCAAAACAAAGTGGGCAGAAGGAGCAAAGTTTATAGCCAGATTGACTGGCAGCTGGGCAGGCCTGAGACTGGCAGCTGCCACTGCACCATTGACTGGCTTTTCATTTGAGTGTGGGTGGTAACAGCTAATTTTATACTGTCATACAAAGAACAAGGGAACCCCTGGGAAAACGTATCCTCTTTAGCATTTACTCAAAACAATACGAAACAGATCTTTCTGTGCAATTGTGGTTGAGAATGAGGGCTATTACTCTGATTCCAAAGTCTACTTAATAGGACAGTGGGCAACATGTGGATATACTATGGAAAATGACAAATGTCAAGATGTGTGTGGTACGTGTGGGTGTGTGCCTGTGTGTACGCAAAGAATTCGAAATTGTCTTCTGCAGTAGTTTACTAAAGCTGCCCTAACAAAGTACTGCTGATTGGGGGACTCAGAACGAAGGAAGGTTATGGTCTCAAAGTGCTGGAGGCCAGGAGTTTCAGATCAAGCTGTCAGTGGGGCCATGGAACCTATAGGGTAGAATTTCCTTGCCTCTTTATCTTCTGGTGGTTGCCAGAAACCCTTGATGTTCCTTGGCTTGTAGAGGCGTCGCTCTGATCCTGGTGTGTACACATCACTGTACTCCCTGTGCCTTCACACAGTCTTCCCTTTGTGTTTATCTGTCTCTGTGTCCAGATTTCCCCCTTTTATGTGGACACCAGCCATATTGCATTAAGGCCTACCCTAATGACCTCATTTTAACTTGATTACCTCCAAAAAGACTCTATTTCCAAATAAGGTTAGCTTCTGAGGGACTGCGGGCTTAGACTTCAAACTATTTTTGTTGGGGGAGATATAATTCCACCTATAATACCTTGTAAATTGTTTTGAAATTGCACCAGCCAAGTTAAACTTTGTTTGGGCTAGATTTTTTTTTTTTTGTAAAGATGAAATGAAAATGTTATGTCTTTCCCTGTTAAACTTCCTTTTGAAAATTCCCAATTTTGCCTTGACTAAAGTAAAGGGATTTTGTAATCCCTTTTTTTTTAGAGGGAAGGAATCAGTTATGTACCCAATGGCTGAATTGGTTGGTACTAGTGGTTGTTTCAGTTTAGAGAGTGGCCAGACCTGGTGGGCTGGGGTAGTTCATAAGTAGAACATTTAGGAGGAAAAGGGCAGGTCACATGAAAGCTATTCTTATGTTGGCCACTGTTTTATGCCTGATAACTATTCTAGCACAATTGCTCTCAGCTAACTGGAGTTGATTGGGTAATTAATTCACCAAGGTTTTGAGTCTGATGATATTTTATATCGTCCTACCTTGGTATCTGTGGGGAATTGGTTCCAGGACCCCTGAGGATGCCAAAATCTGCGCACACCCAAATCTGGCAGACAGCCCTACAGAACCTGCATGTAGGTAAAGTTGTCCCTCATCCATGGGTTTCATATCCCATGAATGCTGTATTTACCATCTATATCTGCTTACAGATGTGGAACCCATGACTACAGATGACCAACTGTATCTGTTGAAAAGTATCTGCGTAGAAATGAACCTATGCGGTTCAACCCATGTTGTTCAAGGATCAGCTGTACACTGTGCTCCTTCTATGCGACCCTAACTTGATTGTAACCAGGATATTGCTTTGCATTTCTCCTAATGTGCCTTTTATGTACACAGTTTCTGCTTCCTGGAATGCCCACAGCCTCATCTGCATTTGTCCCAATTCCTAATTTTCCCTTGGAGCAAAGGTTCTGGAAATTTTGTTCCTAGATCAAGAAGAGCAGAATCACTCGGGGACTTGTTAGAAATGCAAATTTGTGGGTCTCACTCCAGACCCACTGAATCAGAAATTCCAGCCGTGCGCCCAGCGCTGAGTTTAAGTAGCCTTCCAGGTGATTCTGATCACATTCAAGCTTGAGGACCACTGCCTGGGGTTAGAGCTTTCCAGGTGCTCTTCCCGAAGCACTGCCCAATCCCGCAGCTGGAGGTCATTTTTTCTTCATTTGGTTTTCTTGTGCTATCAGTACTCCTTTTAGGGAGTGACTGTTCGGTATTCTACTTTCCCCTCGTGGATTCTACGAAGCTTGACGGTCAGTCATACTCACCTTTGTCTTCTCCACATTGCTTCCCTCTTGTACTCAGACAGTACTTGTTAGATGAGTGAACTCTTGATTATCTAAATGGCCTGCATCTATGCTTTACAGGGGAGCTGGTTTTGCAAGGCCTCCTTCATTTTCTGCCACCCATCTGTGTTTTTGAGCTTACCTCAGCATATGAGTGAGACTTCCTATAAGATCCTGTCTCCTTAGCATGGCCACCCGAGTCCTCTCCGGTCATCCAACATGGCCTCTTTTCTCCCAGTGGCTGGTCAAGCAGAAGCCTCTGCAGTTTCCCAAACCCCCCTTGATCCCTTCCTCCCCTCTGCTGTGCCCTGTGCATTTTCTTTTCTGAAATACTCTCTTATCCTTTGTTTATGTGTGTGTGCGCCTGCTTGCTCTATTTTATTTTTATATTTTTTACTCTGTTTTTTATTTTTATGCTATTTCTTTTTTTTTTTTAATTTAATTATTGAGATGGAGTCTCGCTCTATCGCTCAGGTCAGAATGCAGTGGTTTAAATGCAGCTCACTGCAAACTCTTCCTCCTGAGTTCAAGTGATTCTTATGGCCCAGCCTCCCAAGTAGCTGGGGTTATAGGCACCTGCCACAACTCCTGGCTAATTTCTATTTGGTAGAGACGTGTTTCACCACATTTGCCAGGCTGGCTTTGAACTCCTGGACTCAAGCGATCCGCCCACCTCCACCTCCCAAAGTGCTGAGATTACAGGCAAGAACCACTATTTTATTTTATTTTATTTATTTTTGAAAGAACCTAACTGGGTTGGGCGTGGTGGCTCACACCTGTAATCCCAGCACTTTGGGAGGCCGAGGTGGGAGGATCATGAGGTCAGGAGTTGGAGACCAGCCTGGCCGATATGGTGAAACCCCGTCTCTACTAAAAATACAAAAATTAGCTGGGCGTGGTGGTGCACACCTGTAGTCCCAGCTACTCAGGAGGCTGAGGCAGAAGAATTGCTTGAACTCGGGAGGCGGAGGTTGCAGTGAGCCGAGATGGTGCCACTGCACTCCAGCCTGGGCGACAGAGTGACACTCCGGCTCAAAAAAAAAAAAAAAGAACCTAACTGAGGCATCATCTCTTCTGGAAATTCTTCTGTCCCCAGCTCCTTTTCTTTTCTTTTTTTTTTTGAGACAGGGTCTCACTCTGTTGCCTAGGCTGGTAGGCTGGAGTACAGTGGCACGAACATGGCTCCCTGCAGACTTGAATTGGGTTCAAGCGATCTTTATGCCTCGGCCTCCGAAAGTTCTGGGATTATAGGTGTGAACCACTGTGCCCAGCCTCATCCTTCCCCTTGATCATTTTAATGCCTTCCTCTCTCTGGTCCTTTTCAGAGTATCTTAATCGTTCCTTCCTCTGTCTAGGTCCCTTACTCTGAAAAGGACCACAGTATCTTTTTTGGGGGTAGTCTGTCCTTTCTAACTCAATGCCTCCAACATAGCAAGGCCTAAAAAAATATTTACAGAACGGGTGGATAATATTCTGAGAATTCAGCTTAAACATCAATAATACCCCAGGAAGCAGCAGGCCCCTCCGCAGCCCCTGTACTCCCTGCTCTGTCTTTTACCTCAAAAGCTAGCCGTTCTCCCGGCATTCGGTTAAACAGACTTTTTTTTAACCTTTGTTACACCTTTCCCTAGAAGTGACACTAGTTAAATGATTTTGCCAAAGCATATTTGTGCACATACAAAGACATATAATGAAGACAAGTAGCTGCTACGTTCACCTCCCTGTAAGCAAATATCAATAGAGTAATAAAATTTTTGTGTTAGGATATTTTTGTTCAGCCTGAACACAAATAACTCAAGTCATACGGGGTAGTCAGTGCTTTGGAAATAAGTCACGTTAATTCTACTATAAACAACTAATGTTTTCCTGGCCCCAACTCTGGGTCAAATATTTTCCAAGTTGCTAGGGATAAAGGGAAGCTCTCTCTTACCCTAATTTTCTTGTTCTCCTTCCCTCTCTCTGTCTCTGTCTCAATGATCTCTCTCATCAAATGCTCTCTGTCATATACTATGCTAGGCTTGAGGATATAACAGTAAATGAGAGAGACTTAGTCTCATGGCATTTAAAGATAAGAGTCTTGGAGCAATAATTAATCACACATGTATTCCCTATGCCTAGCCTAATATCTGGCAATGATGCTTGTTAATGAATCAATGAATCAAACAATGAAATCACGAATAAACTAATTTAAAATGTTCCTATGCATTTCACTTAAGAACAGCCAGCAGCTCACGTTTTATCAGTGTGTGTGATTTGGGGGCTGTCATTTCTGGCTGGGTGCTGAGTATTCCAGAGAATTCCCTTACCGATATTCTCCTCCTCCATTCATTTATCACTCTCCTCTTTTGTCTTTCCTAGTCTCACATATAAATGATAGGTTACAATCAGAACAAGAGAATCTTTTCAAGGTTGCTTTTTATCTTTTTTTTAAACTTCAAAGCTCAGTTTTGCAGAACCATCTGAATTCCTTGTGATGTTGACAAAATATAAAGTAGGGTGCCTCCAAGTTCAGCAGAAGCCTGCCAACCACTATCTTTTAGGCTGATATCTGCCACTGGAGGTGCTACAAGTTCAAAAGGCCGTAGAATGCTTCCCGCTAGGAGTCTGCCCTGGAAGCTGACTGTGGCCCGCATCCGACAGTCTCACGGGAGAGCACCTAACTCCCTTTCCTGCAGTGAGGCTATTACTCACAAGTCTCCAGAATTGATGAAAATGGTTGCAAGGACAAATTTAGATACAGTGGCGGAAAAAAGGGCTTGTGGATCAGAGATGCAAATTGGCAATGACATTGGGTAATGAATGAGTCCAATCCGTGTAAGAGGCTGGGGTCATGCATATTACCGTCCCACACAGCGACATTGGTGAGAACAAGACTTTGGCAGGCATTTATCACAGAGTATATTACAAACATCATTAGTGAAACATTAATATTATGAAACATTTTAGAAAGGCTGAAGCAATCATCTCACTTTAATAACCTAAGGCAGTTCTCATAGATATCCTTTATTTTTTCCTCAAGCAGAAAATGAGGAACATGCCAGGATGATCAGATCTTACTCTGTTTGCAAACTGCAAACTGAAACTGTTGGTCATTTCATTTCTTTCTTCTTAAATCAGGTCTGCTTGATGTGTGATGTGCCATGTATTTCTCTTTATTTAAGGAGACAGAAGACTCCAGCTGTTTGGAGGCAAGGGAATTGCCCCTTGTTGGTTGAAAATTGTAAGCTCTGAAAATGGATTTTTTAGGCTTCCAGTAAACACTGAGCTGCATTTGTATCATCTTCTCCCATGCTTTGAGAAAAAAGAGACCTCTGATGCTCTTAGCATAATTGCAAAGGCTTCAGTAGTTGAGGGATACTTCCAAAGACACCTGATTTTAACCCTTGGAATTCTGGCCACTTCGACAAAGAGTAGCCAGAGAAATAATCTCACTGGCCTCTGTCAGACTTCTTCCTGGATTTGGCATCTATTATATGCTGTATAATTGTGCTGGGGACTGAAAGGAGTATTAATAATAAAATCAAAAAAGACAAATCGGAATTTCTAAACAATGCATAAAATCATTGACTTACAGAATATTAGAGTTGCAAACAATTTTAGGGAGCTCCTATTTTTTATATGAGAAAATGGAGGTTAACTGGCTTTGCCCAGACTAGTTGGGCATATATGAGAGAAAACTGGAACAAGAAAGTAGGACTTTAGACCATTTAGAGAAGGATTTTAAGACTTAGATGAGTGTAAGGCAAATACAGTGAAACAATTCAGAAATAATGCAACCACAAAAAAATCTGAAACACCAATATGAGATATTATATAATCAAGCGACAAAAGATGTGATACAGGTAGAAGGGACTAGGACCTGAGCTCAGGGGGAGGCCAGTGACATTAGAGTTGAAACTGTCCAAAGGTAGAATTTGGGTTTCAGCTGATGGTGCTTGAGAGTGATAAAATAGATGGCAGGGAAAGAGGCTAGTCTAGATTTGATGAATTAATGACTAATAAACATTAAAGGGCAAAGGGCAAAAATGATCAATAAACATGTAGAGTAAGGAATGGACAGGATATAGGTGGGAGATCGTAAAGGGTCACACCCAGTAGAGAAGGGGATTTGTGTTGAGCAGTGAGTTTGATGGATGACGTTGTCTTAGCAACTTTCCTGTGCCAGGCACTAGGAGAGAGAATAAAGGCATGAATTTAGATCTCCTGTCAGACCTGGACGGAGATCCCAGCTCTCCTAAATCCTAGGGTAAGGACTTTTCCATAGAAGCAAATAGCTTCTCGCAGCTGCTTCCTGTGGTAATATATGAATATAGATTTTCTTCTGTGCCGTTAAAAAAACTTAGATTCATGCTTCCCAACGTAGAAGGGAAACTTTTTTTTCCCAAAAAAAGTCTGGGTTTTGTCTCAGCATGATAAGCCATCAATAAGTTGTAAAAATAAATAAGTAAACACATTTAAACAACAGGTGACAGTGGTATTCTACATAGCTCAAGGGGGTCAATGGTGGGGGAGAGAATTACAAGTAAATACAATTGAAATAAAAACTGAGACTATCTAGGAAGGGGAGGCAGTTCTTCTGAACTCACTTCCTCTGAAACTGTATGAATTCACTTTGGTCAGAAATTCCCAAGTTTTTGCCCCTAAGTGATCAGGCTCACTGCCCAGCTTTCCTCCCATCCTATCTGGAGCTTTCTTCTCTGATACTAAGTGATGTGGCACATTGACATTACTGCAATAGCACAGAAAAGAAAAAAACTTGTTTTGATTCATGTACTGCAGTTTCATGCTCCAGGGCATAGATAATTTAGCAGTGGCTTGAAATGAAGGAGAAAGTATGTAAAGTCATGTGGAAATTCGATAATACCATTGGGTTGAATGTTATTTGCGTAACTTTGGAAATAATTAATTTCCCAGATCTACTTTGTTTTCCAGCTTTATTTGTCTACTTGTTGTAGGTGACACCTTAATGGTTAGTAAAACTCTCAGGATGTGGGGTTGGGTAAGTATCTGCTAATGAAACTAGGCATTAAATGGCATTTTATTCCAATGTCCCAAATAGAGCAGGCGACATTTCAATAGCCTGCCTTCCTGCGAAGGAGAGACCTTTGCCCAGGATTGAGGAGACCTGGGTTCTATTTCCAACTTTGATGAAGACAGTGAATTCCTCCATGAGCAATTAACTCATCCTTGGACTTTCCGCTCTAGGACTGGTGACATTAGAGTTGAAATTATAATTGACAATAAGAATTGTCAACTCGGGAGTTGCTGCATAGATGGCAAGCTAGTTGTGTAATTCTGTGCATTTGCCTCTGGGTCTCAGTTTTGTCAGTTGTATAATAAAAGCATCCTTGTTGATCATAATTAAAGTCCCCTTACTGCACTAAAATCCTATGACACAAGCCTTACACGATTTTGGGTTTAACTTGTTTAATTATCATTTTGCCTCAATGTGATAAAAATGTTAGCTAGTAGCCTGAGATAAATTGAAAAATCTCCCCGTTTTTTTTGCATGATAACAAGTCTGTTTAAGGCAACTTGTATTTTTGTATCTCCCGCCTCTCTGATCTTCAATTTAAGTAACTATTTCAGATCTATCTTCCCACTCACTAATTCCCAATTCTTTCTTTGGCCGTGGATAACATACTTTTAACTGAGTTTTTAACTTCAAAGATTATATTTTTTATTTATATTAGTTTCATTCAATTTTTAAAACTTCTGTCATCATTGTAGATAGCCTATTGTTGCTTGTTCATTTTTTCCCATTTTATTTTATTATTTTATTTTTTTCTGTCTCTAAGCAGAAAATTGTCATTATCTAGTCTGTAATCAATAATTTTGTGAACTGTAGTTCTGGGGGTTCTAAATTTATTCTCACTTGGTTTTCCTTATCATATTTGTTTCCTTGTGGGTTTGATGATCCTTGATTTTGAATTCTTATTTAGTTGATCCTCATCTATGGGGATCGTGAGGGCTTAAATTGGGGATGTTCTCCTCCAGAGAGGTTTTGCTATTGCTTCTCCTGGGATGCTGTTAACTTGGGATGATGTCCATTCCCTTCATTGAATCCATCTTAATTTTAGAGTTCTATGTTTAGCATTTGTACCTTGATGTGAACCTACAACTTTGATTTGTCAGTTACAGGAAACTTTGAGGAAATTTGGGAAGGGGGAAAAGCATGAATAAAGGGGTTCCTAGATATAGCTTTCACAATGCTGTCTCCAAACCTGCCTGTATATCAAATATATGTCCTTTGTGTCTTTCAGCTATTTTATGTGGATTTGTTGAAGGAAGTCACAAATAATTTCCCTAACGGGGCTGTGCAGGACCATGGGTAAAGATTGGCCAGAAGCAGAGAAGCACAGGTTTTTGCCCCTTGCTCTGCCATTTTCACCACTGGTTTGGAGAAACAGTAAATAATTATCTCATTTGATATAATACTTTTTATACCGTGATTAAAAATGTTACAAATTACATACAAGAAGATTAGAACAAATTATTTTAAAACCTTAAAATCCATCTTTTGTGAAATTCACTGAAAAATATACAGAGTAGGGGATTTGAGTAATGTCAGTTAAGTAGCAGAGGCATTGCTCTTCCTGCTGGCTTATACCCTGGATGGGGTCTGAACACAGTATATGCAAGGAGGACGCTGATGAGGAGGGAGACCAAGCAATTCCAGATCAGGGGACCTAGTCTCATTATGAGCTGGCTCTACAAGACTGCCAAGCCTTTGAAAGCTATGGGTATTTTAGACAGTATAGACTGCCGCAGATAGAGTGATATCCAAGGGCCGCTGCACACACAGCAAGACCTTGGTGGTGGTGGTAGGGTGGAACCAATTTGATGTCATTGAATTGGGCCAGAATTAAAAATGTATGAATCTCATGGCACCTTGAGAAAAGGCCTTTCCTGAAAAAGCCTTAGTATCTTCCTCTGCAAAAATGGGACTGCAACTAGTATTATTATTACTGAATACCTCAATTATTTTATTTTGTAGATGTAATAGGTTTGTTGCCCAATGTATATGGCAAGTAATATGCTGAGACACCAGGTTGCAGGAGAGAAAGAAGTTTAATTGCAGGGTCACTGAATGAGGAAATGGGAGGAAACCTCAAAGTTATCTTTCTGAGTTGTTTAGGGCTGGGGTTTTTAAGGGTTTTGGAGTTGGCTGAGGTGTGGAGATAGATCATTGATTGGTCCAAGAGTGCAGGATGAAGTCACCATATTTTCATCCTGATTTGAGTCCTCTTTGGGGGTCTTTAAACAGGTTGGCCTCAGCTGTTCTGCTGGAATTCAGAATCTGCTTAAGCAGTTCTTAAATAAAATCCTTATAATTTTAACATCAGAAATCAAAAGTATAGGAACAGTGGGGGCACAAATGGTCGGTATCTAGTATTATGTGACTTCTGGTTACAAGGAAGTGGGTCAAAGTACAGCCTGGCTAATGCTTAATTATAACTATATTTCTGTCCAGAATTCTTGTTAACTGAGGGCAGTTTCAAAAGGCTTTGAAAAAAATAGGGACATTTTAGTTTTTATTATTAATTAGTTGGGGAAAAAATCCATCTTTGATGTCTTACATTATTGATTTCTTTGAGTTCCAGAGCTAAAGACTTCCAAATGTGAATGTAAACCTGTTAAAATCTTAGCCAAATACTTTGCTCCATTGGCCCGTATAGGGTTCTATCAGTTGGCCCCCGGGGCCCAATGGGTGTTAGTAGAGGTAGGCATGGAGGAAAGTGGTTCCAGACCTTAACAGTGGGAGCCAGGGGGCACTGAGATCCTAGCTGTGGGCTTTAAGTGAGATGAACCCAAGCACCTACTTCACCATCTTGCTTTGATACAACCCTCGAGGCACAACGCTTACCCAAAATCACAGGTCTAAAAATAAATGGAGTAGCAGCTGTTTCTCACTACCAGGCTTCTGTTTGATTCCACATTTGTCTGTTTATTTGTTTCACTGGCTTTTAGGCAGAGAGCATTCTGTAAAATAACAGAAATAGAAAGATGGCGCACTGAAAATGCAAAGGCACAGCATATAAATCAGAACCACTTGTTACTCTTGTTTCCTTATCAGTGATGTGGCTTCTCAGCCATACTCTCAGAGGCTTGAGAAAGCCCTTCTTAAGGACTTTGAACCTTAATGAACAGACAGTCCTCCATCAGCTGGATCCTGGTTACCAAGAAATGGAAACTGGGCCAAAAATGTACACACTGCCCACGTGCAAAATCCTAAACGAAACAGAGAAGCCGGCAACAAAGGATAAGTTACCCTCATGGGCTCATTTTTTCCAAACACTCCTTAGTTTAAGAATCATTCTTGTTATTAATTGCTTAAACAGGATTTTCAAATTTATATAAATGTTAGTTAATATTGACTGGACAAGACTTAGATTTTTTTTTCCATTTAATTAAGCAAAAATACCAGGGTCATTATTAAATCAGTGGAAAGGTCAGAGGATTTAAGAATTTAATTCATCTGAATATCTCTCCTTTAAGAGCTCATTCTTGAAGTTATTTTTTTAAAAACATCTCAGAGATATTTTCCTTTGCAAAACTCCTTTCTTTTCATATTAATGAAAATCTGTTGTTTCGAGTCTGATGAGAAGACCTCAGAAAGTGAGAATCACTGAGAGGTTGCCTGGCTCCTTATTAATAAAATTTTTTGAGAAGTATTGGCACATTCCAATTTTCTTATTAATTTGGGACTAGTCCAAACTATTTGAGTGTGTTAACAAAGAAGAAATGTGATATTAAAAAAAGAAAGATAAAAGATATAAGGTATTTTGTATGCCCAGAAACAGCACTAAGACATTTACATTTACTGACATCAACAGCTTCCAATTCTGACAGTGTCAGAAAGGGAATTTCAATGGCTGCTTTGAAATAACCGACATTTTACACCACAATGAAATCTGTGTTTCAGTATGTCACTAACATCGGATGAGATGAGATAAGACAGCACAGCACAGCACAACCGGTATAGCACAGCACAACTCAACACAGCACAACACAACACACTGCTTCTTTCATTTAAAGCAGGCACTTCGGCCTAAAATGCAGACTTCTGAGTCCATTAACCCACTTGAGATGAGCAGGGAGACTGCATGCTGGGTGAGCAATACCAAGGAAAAGCATCTGTGAGTCAGTTCTTTGAAATGGAATTATCTGATCAGTACACTGCCAGCAATGTTTTGGAAATGTCCAGACTAGCAATAGAAAAGAAAAATACACTAAACTAAAAGAAACTAAAATGTTAGTGTGTGTTTACAAATAAATCAGGGTTGTTTGGACAAAAAGCTGATAGCTGGGACTGAGGGGCTCTCTGGGGCCTCTTCACAGACCTTGAGGATGTTGCGGGAAAAAGAGAGAGGTGTTGTTTGGGAGCTGCTCACCTCTGTCCTAATATAGGGCACCGGATCGTGTTCCAATGGCGGACGGTGTGGGGAGGCCATTAAAGTGCCTGAGTTCTGCAGTCAGACAACTGGTGTTCGATCCTCTACCAACTCTGTGACTGGAAAGTTAGCTAACCTCTGTGAGTCTCACTTTCTTCCTCTTTAACATGGAGACAGCAGTACATACTTCACAGGTTTGTTATATGCAGGAAATGATGTATGTATAAAACGCAGTACTGTCTGCTGTTTATGATCATTATGATTCTAACTATTACAGTGATTATCCTTCTAATAATTTGACAGGAATTATAGCCTGTTTCCGAGTGAATTATGAAGAGCAAGAGTGGATAATGTGGAAGCTCATTCCAGCTAATAAGGAGTGGATAAATATCACATTCATTTTAGTCTAACCTTTTGGCCACAAGCTATTTCTGGACAAATATCATGAAGCATTATCCTAAAGTTGGTTGTAGTTTCCCATAGGAACACTATTATAATTTAGTTCCACAAATATGAATTAAGTACAGTGATGCCCCAGGCATTGTGCCAGGGCCTGGCAAGTTACAAGGAAGTATAAGATGCTGCTTCCTGTTGAAGGAATCACAAGCAAATGTGAAGAGATAGCCCAGAAACTAGGAACCTTCATACAGTAAGTAAGATTCTGGTGAGTGGGATGGAGTTAGGAGCCCAAGGATGGTTCTGAGGTCAGTCTGCCTGGGTTTACATCCCAGCTCTACCTCTGATAACATGTGTTTTTCTAACATTTCTGCATCTTGTTTTCCTTTGTGAAATTGGGAATAATAAAAAACATCTTCATTTGTGAGGTATCGGGAGGATTAAGTGAGGTGATCTCCGTAGCGTTTAGAATGCTGCTTTGTCACATAGTAAACCCTCGCAATGTTAGATCTACCATTTTTATTCAGTTGGAGCACAGAGAAAATGCTAATGCATTTTAATGAGGGGGAATAAGGAAACTAGTTAGATTTGTTTTTTCTAAGTCAGGAGTGGTAAGATCTTGATTAGTGGAAGAAGAGAGCAAAAAAGGAAAGAGAGAGAAAGAAGAAGGGAGAAAGGATAGAAAAAAAATAATCTGTAGAGAGAATTGCTCAGAATGGAGAGTATTCTGCCTATTGAGGGAACAGCAAATAATGTTTAACTAGTAAAAGAGCTCCAACTGGACTAGAGGGGAGGGGCAGCAGGGCAGTTGGGGTCAGAGTACAGAGACCTCCTTCCATGTGTGCCCCAAAGCTGCTTTCCTATCCAAGGATTCAACCTCAATGAAGGAGACCTTTAAAAGCTGGTTAAAGGAAAGATAACACAACCATAAGCCTATTATTATTTCAAATGCTAAGATAAGCTGAGCACAGTGGCTCACACCTGTAATCCTAGCACTTTGGGAAGCCAAGGCAGGAGGATTGCTTGAGCCAGGAGTTCAAGACCAGCCTGGACAATGTAGTGAAACCCATCTCTACAATTTTTTTTTTTTAATTAGCCACACATGGTGGTCTGCGCCTATAGTTCCAGCTACTTGGGGGGTTGAGGTGGGAAGATTGCTCGAGACCAGGAGGCTGAGGCTGCAACGAGCTGTGATTGCACCACTGCACTCCAGCCTTGGGCAACAGAGTGAGATCATGTATGGAAAAAAAAATGCTAAAATTCAGTACCAAATCTTATAACATGGATATAATTCTACCATAAGATGACCTCAAATATCATGATGCACCAAATCGGCAAAACAACCAGGAGAACAGTATGCAGAAGGTCACCTCCCTGACACCCAGTGCCATGAAGATCAAGATCATCACAGCCCCAAGGGCGCAAGTACTCTCTGTGCATCGGAGGCTCCATCCTGGCCTCACTGTCCACCTGCCAGCAGATGCGGATTAGCGAGCAGGAGTACCACAGGTCAGGCTCCTCCATCATCCACCACAAATGCTTCTAAATGGACTGCAAGCAGATGCGTAGCATTTGCTGCATGGGTTCATTCAGAAGTATAAATTTGCCCCTGGCAAATGCATCTACCTCTTGCTAGCCTCACAAAATAGGAATAAGCCTTTGAAAAGAAATTGTCTTTGAAGTTTGTATCTGATATCAGCACTGGATTGTAGAATGTGTTGCTGATTTTGACCTTGTATTCAAGTTAACTGTTCTTTTTGGTATTTGTACATATCTTTGATTTCAACTGTTAGTACGTGTGGGTTGGTCACTTCGTGGCAGAGGTAAGAACGTGCATGTGGAAGATGAGTCTGTGGCTTGGTGGGTCTGTGTGGCCAGCAGCCTCTGATCTGGGCAGGGTATTAGTGTGTCAGGGCCGAGTGCTCTGGGATTCTCTAGAGGCTGGCAAGGGCTCCTGAACCAGTGGTTTCTGTCCTGCCAGTCTGTCAGGGTTGGAAAATCCAAGCCACAGGACCCAGTTTCCTTTCTTAGCTGATGTTTTCCTGCCAGAACACCATGGGCTGTTACTTGCCTTGAGTTGGAAGCAGTTTGCATTTACATCTGTAAATGTATTCGTCCTTTTAATTTATGTAAGGTTTTTTTGTACACAATACTTGAATCTCTCTTTTTTTTTTTTTTTTGAGATGGGGTCTCGCTCTGTTGCCCAGGCTGGGGTGCAGTGGCGCAATCTTGACTCACTGGAACCTCTACCTCCCAGGTTCAAGTGATTCTCTTGCCTCAGCCTCCCGAGTAGCTGGGATTACAGGTGCCCGCCACCACACCCAGCTAATTTTTGTATTTTTAATAGAGATGACGTATCACCATCTTGGCCAGGC
This sequence comes from Ateles fusciceps, assembly GCA_036589455.1. Lineage (NCBI taxonomy): Eukaryota > Metazoa > Chordata > Mammalia > Primates > Atelidae > Ateles > Ateles fusciceps. The sequence goes on from JAZHEH010002229.1 coordinate 8,164,688, forward strand.
TGGTCTTGAACTCCTGACCTCGTGATCCACCTGCCTAAGCTTCCCAAAGTCCCGGGATTATAAGCGTGAGCCACCACACCAAGCAATTCTCAATTCTTTAAAGAGATGAGAACAAAATTTTGTTTTCTACTATTATGTGAGTACATTAGGCCCCAGCAACACATCATTGTGTAAGGAAAAATAAAAGTGCTGCTATAAAAAAAAAAAAAGGATGTTCAAAACATGATTATTGATTCAATTTATTTAACCGCTATAGGTAGATTCACATTATTTTTGTTTGTGTTAATCTTGGTAGATTGTATATTTCAAGAAATTGATCTATTTTATTTAAGTCATCAAACTTATAGGTATAGAGTTGTTTATAATATTTCTTCATTATTATTTTAATGTCCATAGGATCAGTAGTGGTGGTCCTGTTATTTTTGTAATAAAAGACATAGAGGAAGAGGATTTTCCATTTTAAATCATAATAAAGTACCAGTCAGTCAATCAACAAATGTTTACTTAGAATCTATAATGGACCAGGTATTGCTTTAGGCATAGCAGTGAACAAAATAAATGTCCCTGTTCTTACTGAGTAAGCCACCTTTATTATATTGGGAGAGAGAGAGTAAAGAATTTCAATATATTGAATAAATTAAGTTTGACATAATTGAGATCTTCACCATATATCCCATGCTGTACTAAATCATCTGTCTACACATCCATTTCAAACTTGGGACAAATCTGTGAAGTACCTATTGAACAGATAACAAAACTGAACTCAGAGGAGGTGAGTAAGCATCAAAGCCACTAACGTGGTAAAGCCAAAATTTTAACGAAATCTGATTTCAGAGCTCTGACCCAGAAAGTTCTGCTGCCTGCATCAGCTATTCAGATGTTATCGTTCTGTGTTTTAAATTACAGAATGATACATGTCTGAGACAGGCCTCTTCAAGTCTTCCTTATAAATTAGAAACTAAAGATTTTTCAAACAGAAATACTTTCAACTTTTCCAGAAGCTTTAATTTTGCCTAATAAGATATGAATTGACGGGATCTATTATTTAGAATGAGTAGTGCACTGGGAGTACTCTCAGCAAATCCTTTGAAATTGATAGAAATATGAGCTCTCATCAGACAGAGATCATTCATTCGTTACACCATTCCAAAGTTCTCTGTTATTTTCTGTGACGTTTCCCAAATCATCTAGAGAGTCAAGCTGTTAGAACAGTTTCTTTTATCAGTCATCTCCAGAGGCTCATCAAACTGAGAATTGTATATATATATATATATTTTAATCTGGGTGGCACCTGCCACAGTTGGGACCTTTGGAAGATGGTATTGTTGGTGTCTAGCCTTAGGTTAAGATCAATACTTGATTGGTGATTTTAATATTAATAAAAACAGCTAGCTTAATGTTAAGCCTTTGTTTTTTAAAAGACCAAAGAGAAGAGAAATAGAATAACTACACTTGGGAGTGTGATCACCAAGTATACTTTAAATGTGAAAATTCAGTGAAAACTCTACTTTCAAATTTTATTCTTAATATCCATTACTTAGATTTATACTTTGTCATTATGTGCTTATAATTATATCTATTTTCATGTTGGTGTAGATATCTTCACAAACATCTAATACACATATAGTTTTTGGTTTTTTTTTTTTAACTATATGTATGTGCTGGTCAGGTGTGGTGGCTCACGCCTGTAATCCTAGCACTCTGGGAGGCCGAGGTGGGCAGATTGCCTGAGCTCAGGAATTTCAAACCAGCCTGGGCAATACGGTAAAAGCCTGTCTCTACTAAAATACAAAAAATTAGCCAGGAGTGGTGGCACGTGCCTGTAGTCCCAGCTTTTTGGGAGGCTGAGGCAGGAGAATTGCTTGAACCCAGGAGGCGGAGGTTGCAGTGAGCTGAGATCTCGCCACTGCACTCTAGCCTGGGTGACAGAGCAAGACTCTGTCTCCAAAAAAGAAAAGAAAAATACTGTGTGTTTTATTTCACTTTTTTCCTCTTTAGGTTTACAAAAACATATTGCCTCAGATGACCACTTCTTTGTTGTCATTCTTTATAAAACAAATAAAGAAACATCGACATTGTTAAAGAACACCCAGTGAAAAGTATAGCTAACAACTTTCTGAAAACTCTTACTAATCCTAAAAACTAGACTACAGCCTGAATAGCTTGTATGTGGCCTGGTTCCAGTTTCCAGACTTAATATTATACTGGTGGGAGCAGCAGTATTGGTTTCTAGAGATTGTCAATTTATAAAGCATTATATAACATTGCTGTTACACTGTTCACATGGGTTTGGGAAAACGGGGAAAGCATCATTACCTGTCTTCCAAATTCCCATTACAGTTTTTCCTATAGCTTTTCTTTATTTCTTTTGTTTCCTTATAGGTCAAATGGAATGGCAGGCCCGGTGTGTTTGAGAGTTCCATGGCATCTGAAGATGATACTTGATTCCCGATAATGGATTGTGTTCTTTGCTGACATCTGGAAAATCACTTTCTTACTTCATTACAGAACAGGAGCATAGTTAAGGACACAGTCTGAGGCCAGACAGCCAGGTGCCATCCCAGCTGTGCCACATATGAGCTGCATAATTTCAAGGAAGTCACTTAAAATATTTTAGTGTCCTAACCTGTAAATGGGCATATGGTATTACTTATATCCGGCCCCTTGGAAATATTGCATAAATACTAGCTTATTATTAATGATAGTATTTATTCCCAACACATGAGTAGTATTGTGTTTTTTATATTCCTGCTCTAGCTGATAGAAAAGTCAGTTGGGTTTGTAATTTTGACTTCCTCTATTAACATTTCTAAAGCCAGTTCATCCAAATGCTTCAGCATGTATTTTTTTAAAGGAGGTCATGAAGGAGCCAATATTTAGAAGATTAGTTTATATTGTGGGTGATTTCAGAAAATGTTTCGAGTCCTGCAATGTAAGTCAATTAAAACAAAAAAAAAAAGACTCCCAACAAACATCGGGCTTTTTGAAAACCAGGACCATATCTCCAGAACACTTGAGAAGCTTTTTTCCACTCACTCAGGAAAAGACAGGCCAAGTTCAATTGTTTTTAGTCAGGTAATTTAAGCTAAAAGAATGTGATTTCTCCCAAAGAAATGTAGTGAAGACAAATAGTCTGTACTCATATAGAAAGTGTCAAGGGATCCATTGTAGATATTGCTTTTCAGGAGCTGAGTGAAGTATGGATTTGAATTGCCTGGTCAATCTTATGCCCTCTAAGTGGCTGCATAAGCACAAATTAGGAAAGCGTCACTATCCATGAGAGATAGACTCCATTCCAAATGAATGTTTAACTGTTAGATTCACCCAAATGAAACTTCCCTCTAGTTCCCTTCGTCTTGGTTTATGCTTTGACATTTCCAAAAGCATCGGTGTTAAAATCTCTCTGCCATACAATTAGCTATGATATCTGCTCTTCTAGTGCCAGGAGTAATTTCTAGACAAAGCATTACAATGGAGATACACATGCAATGCAAGGTACAGGAATGCACTTTGATGATTTTCTACCTGTGAATACTATGTGCTCCATGTGAAACTTTACTTTCTGCTTTGGCATGAGAGATACTGAAATATGGTTGGGTTACAACTTAAACAGTAAAAGTTTGGCCAATCCCTATTATCAGTAAAGGGTAACACCAGCTTTGGCTCACACCATTGGTGGGAGAATAGAATAACCTCTTCAATAAAGTGTAAGGTTACACAAAGTAAGTCTCAGGCCAGATTTGTTCATTGGATATTTACTATATGAGGCAGGCATTGCCCTGGGAGCTGGCGCATGTGAGCAAGATGGGGCCCCTGCCCTGGACGGGTGCAGGAGAAACATTCTGAAGGAATGTAGGAATGTGAAATGCATCCTGGTAGATTTCAGTACATCATTTAAACTTCCTAATAACCCCAAGGAAAAGAAAGGCTAAACAACAAGCCCAACATGACAGGTGACCTTGTTAGACAAGATATAAGACTGAGCTCATTAATAATGAGCATTAAATAAAAATCAGAGATAATAAGGGCTACAATTCAGGTAAATTACATCTATCTGTGGAAATGAATTCTAGGCTGTGCATTAATGAGAAGATGGGACTTTATTTGGTTTCTGTGGGATGCAAACAACGAAAAGGAGAGTATGTGCATGAGAGAGGAGAGATTGAGGGGGTGGAGAGAGGCAAGGAGAATTGCAGGTGGGTGGTAAAGAACAAAAGATTTCAGAGGTAGAAAAGGCCTCATTGCATCCAGAGGATGTTGAGTGGACATAGCTGGAGCCCTGGGTTGACATGAGGCAAAAAACCTGGAGATGCATCTTGTGGCTGGGAGGTTAAGGTCCCTGGAGAAATAAGCCTTTGGAAGGTTTTGCAGAGGGTAGTTTTTGGAGATTACTTCTTGGGAAAGATGTGAATTTAGGAAATGAGAAAGTGTTGGTCTGAACTGCCTGATCTGATCTTTCCTCTGGAAGTGGAAGAGTGGTTTAGGATGATTAACTTGTGTGCATGATAGATTAGAAGTGGCAGCAGAGGGGGCACAGTTAACAGTCCATGGCATAAGTCCAGATGAGAAGAGAAAATGTTCTGGGAAAGGTTGGTGTGGTGGTGATAGCTAATTGTGTACCCCTCCATCCATCATCCCCTTCCCTCACAGGAACGGAAACCTAATTTTCCGCTGGGCACAGTTCCAGCTACCTCTAAAGCATCGTGGGTTTTACACTCCTTGCAACTGGATGTGGCACATGGCTGAGTTCTGTCCAGGGAGATACAAGAAATATGTACGGACTTCCAGAAAAAGGATGGGCTCCCTCTTTTCATTGCCTTCCTCCTGGCTTGGAAGGGCTACATGATAGCTGGAGATCTGCCTGCTCTCCTGGACCACAAAGTGCACCAAAGATGGAAAATGTGTGAGGACGGTGGTTTAGAAAGGAAGAGAGGACACAGCTCCTGATCACTTCCAGGGCTGCCACAGCAGTTCTGGATGCCTAATCAGGATATTTTTTTTTAAGGGAAAGAAAAATAAATGTTTATCTTGTTTGGGCCTCATTACTTAGAGTTTTTCTATGTTAAGAAACCAGACCTGACCCCAGCTGAAAGAATGATAAGTGACAGAAGATGAAGTAATGGTAAATACAAAAATTATTCATTGTGTTAGTTGGAGAAGTGACAGGTTGTTCCAGCCACAGCTTCTATTTTGTTAACATGGCCTCCTTGACATTTCAAAGCATGGGAGAGAAAGCAGATTCCTAGTTGTGCTCATGTAACTTAGAAAGCATGATTAAGCTTAGGCTGCCCGGATGCATCCTGGGAGGAGGTACTTATGAGTGCTTATGCTCAGGGTAAGAGATGATTTTCCTAAGGTCTGTATGTATTAGGTCTCTTTTTCACATTATAGTGTTTTTCTCCTTCTCTTCCCTATTCAGATAATTCCTCTGCTACTGTGACTGTCATACATTTTTGGCATCTTATGACAATATAGACTAATACTACAAATTATTTTTGAAAGAAAATAGAGATGGGGGTCTTGCTATGTTACCAAGCTGATCTCACACTCCTGTCCTCAGGTGATCCTCAAGCATTTTTACTTTTTCTAGCCCCAAATCACAAGGAATCCTTTAACAAGACCAAAGTCAGTGAGGGCTGCAAAACATCTCCTGATGGTTTTCTATTTAAACTAGAAGTAGGTGGCAAAAGGATTTATTCTAAGGGTTTTTATCTAGATCTTATTTAGGGAGATGTGGCTAAAGCAGTATGCCGTTATTAACAGCATGAAGAATATTTATCGATGAACAAGAGACTTAACAAGAACTTAGTTGTGACTCAGAGATGTTGATCTCATTAATGGGGAAGGCAGAAAACTGTATAACAATGCCGTTTGGTCTAGATATGTTGGATTTCAGATGATGGCAACATATTCTTATGGAAATGTCTAGTATAATCGTAGAACCAGACAATGTAAGCATTGCAGGAGACCAGTCCACCAGTGGTCATCTTGCCCATGCTTGTACACCTACATATTGCAAGAAACTCATAAATCAGCTCATCCTTTTATTTGTTAGGGCAGCTTTGGTAGCTGTTTCTGCTTCTCCTGACCTGATTTCCCTGAACACAGTTAATGGGTCCAGGGTGGACATATGACCAAGACTGGTCCACTTAGATGATTCTTTCTTTTTTTTTTTTTTTTTTTTTTTTTTGGAGACAGAGTTTCACTCTTGTTGCCCGGGATGGAGTGCAATGGCTTCATCTCGGCTCACCGCAACCTCCATTTCCCAGGTTCAAGTGATTCTCCTGCCTCAGCCTCCCAAGTAGCTGGGATTACAGGCATGCACCATCATGTCCAGCTAATTTTTTTGGATTTTTAGTAGAGGCAGGGTTTCTCCATGTTGATCAGGCTGGTCTCAAATTCCTGACCTCAGGTGATCTGCCTGCCTTGGCCTCCCAAAGTGCTGGGATTACAGGCACGAGCCACTGCGCCTGGCCAGATTCTTTCTCAGAAATTTGGAATTCAGACTGACAGCCAGCATGCCAGTTTCTTTAAAGACATAGAGTGGCCATATCCTACCCTGGGGACTGGAAGCAAAAGACAGAGAAACACTGATTTTAAAAAAAATCCTCTGGAAAGTTTTGCTATTTCTGATTCTTGCACCTTCCTGAGGCTCAGCAGAATCCATTCTTTATGGTTCCATGGAATATCCCTCTTTTCTCATAATAAAACCTTTATTGCTCAAAGTACTTCAAATTGGTTTCACTTAATTTGCCACCAAATGATCTTTACAAAGAACACATAGAATATGAACATTACAATGGTCTGAGCACCTGGCAGGGGTCACAAAGAACCCTAGCTGAAACACATCGGACAGAACATGGGGGCATTTTTCCAAGTCACAGGTGCGCCCAGGACTCATTTATCCTCTTTGCATACTGCGTCTAGCTGACTACCAAAGCCTTGGAAAGGTGCCAGCCTACCAGTGAAAATGTTCTCAGTACTTCCCATTTACTTTGACATGATACACTACTAAATATGGGTAGGTTTGGATGTAATAACCTGGTATTTTGGTTGTGAGGAATTACCAAATCGGAAAAGGGAGAGCTTACACCAAGAACAGGGTAACCAGGCAACAACTAACCCATGGAGGATTTCTCAGGGAAAATGCAGTGCTCCTCATTGATTTGGCAGCAAACAAATTCCAAGTGTTTCATGTTTCTCCTATGGGTTGCCATGTGTATTAGTCTGTTCTCATGCTGCTTGTAAAGAACTACCTGAGACTGGGTAATTTATAAAGAAAAGAGGTTTAATTGACTCACAGTTCTGCAGTGCTAGGGAGGCCTCGGGGAAACTTACAATTATGGTGGAAGAGGAAGCAAACATGTTCTTAGTCACAGGGTGCCAGAAAGGAGAAGACTGAGAGCTGAGCCAAGGTGGAAACCCCCTATAAAACCATCAGATTTCATGAGAACTTACTCGCCATCATGAGAATAGCAGTATGGGGGCAATTGCCCCATGATTCAACCACCTTATACTGAGTCTGTCCCATGACACATGGGGATTATGGAAATTATAATTCAAGATGAGATCTGGTTGAGGACACAGCCAATGCGTATCACCATGTATGTATAATGTATGTGTCCTCTTAGTCATTAAAGATGTTGCTTTTGGACACGGAAGGCTTTATGTTTACAAATTTGGGAATGAAATATCAATAAAGGAACAGGGAAGCAAAGCAGCTTAGTTTTTAGGATGACTTCAACTTTGTTCTCTGCTTTCTATAAATCAATCGATGAAAGAACATCTAAAATCTTAGAGAAAGATAGGATTCAAAATACTTTATGATTCATACCATTCTTAAAATGTTAGCTGACTACCAAAAGCTGCAGTACATATCAGGCTTTGAAGCAGCCCTCTCTCCTTGCCCGATCCTTACTTTGTTTTTTTCCCAAGGGTAAAAGATACGGAAGGAGTAGTATTCATACATTATGTTGGATATGTAAGGTTCTGTAGCCAGAAGCCAGGCAGTGAAATGTATTGGATTGGCGCAAAAGTAATCAAGGTTTTTGCCAAAGTAATGACAAAAACCACAGTTACTTTTGCACCAACCTAGTATTAAGATGAGAGCTAGAATTAAGATGTTTCCTTGGTCATTCATTGTAAAAAAATGATGATTATTCTGCTAGAAGTGTACATTTAAAATTCTTTCATGTAGATCAAACCTGGAGAGAGATCCAAGATGGCCGATTAGCAGCAGCTCAGGATTGTAGCTCCCACTGAAAGCGCAGAGAGTGAGTGGACACCACATTTTCAGACGAATTTTCATTGCCCACGGACCAAGAGATTCTTGGCGGAGGAGCCCCACGGGTCGCCAGCGCGACCCTTTTGGAGGGCGCGGCCGTTTTGCAGGCACCCCCACGCGGCGGTTCTCAGTCCGGAGTATACGGGACTGAGTGCCCTTTGGTTGGCGTTGGAGCTCCGGGAAAGCAGAGTCTCCCATTCAGCTGATTGAAAAGCGGACTGAAGTGGGGGAACCAGACCGGGAGATTCCCGGGCAGAAAGCGCCACGAATCTTAACGCCGCTGTTTCAGCCGGCGTAGTGGGTCGCCGCAGGGGAAGCCTGGTCCCCACCCACAAAAAAAATAAAATAAAACCAGCAGTTGGAACTGCTGAGGATTGAGAGTTTCACAGCAAGTACAGCTGAACCCGGGAAGGTCCAGCTCTGTGGGGGAGGGGGCATCCGCCCAAGGAAAATTAAGAAATAGAAAAGACTTTATCACCAACAAGTTGGACGTCCACTCAGAGACCTAATCTGAAAGTCAGCAATTATACAGACGACAGGTGGATAAATCCACAAAGATGAGAAGAAACCAGCGCAAAAAGGCTGAAAACACCCGAAATCAGAATGCCTCTCCTCCTACAGAGGATTGCAGTGCCTCATCACCAATTGAACAAGGCCTGATAGAAAATGAATGTGAGGAATCAACAGAATCAGGCTTCAGAAGGTGGATAATGAGAAACTTCTGTGAGCTAAAAGAACATGTTCTAGCCCAATGCAAGGAAACTAAGAACCTTGAAAAAAGGTTTCACGAAATGTTCATGAGAATGGACAATTTAAAGAGGAATATAAGTGAATTAATGGAGCTGAAAAACACAATACAAGAACTTCGAGAAGTATGCACAAGTTTTAACAGTCGAATTGATCAAGCAGAAGAAAGGATTTCAGAGGTCGAAGACCAACTTAATGAAATAAAACGAGAAGACAAGATTAGAGAAAAAAGGGTAAAAAGGAATGAGCAAAGTCTCCAAGAAGTATGGGACTATGTGAAAAGACCTAATCTACGTTTGATAGGTGTACGTGAATGTGACGAAGAGAATGAATCCAAGCTGGAAAATATTCTTCAGGATATTATCCAGGAAAACTTTCCTAACCTAGCAAGGCAAGACAATACCCAACTCCAGGTAATACAGAGAACACCACAAAGATATTCCTCAAAAAGAGCAACCCCAAGGCACATAATCATTAGATTCATCAGGGTTGAAACGAAGGAGAAAATGCTACGGGCGGCCAGAGAGAAAGGTCAGGTTACCCACAAGGGGAAGCCTATCAGACTCACAGCTGATCTCTCAGCAGAAACCCTACATGCCAGAAGAGAGTGGGGGCCAATATTCAACATCCTTAAAGAAAAGAACTTTCAACCCAGAATTTCATATCCAGCCAAACTAAGTTTCATAAGTGAAGGAAAAATAAAATTTTTTACAAACAAGCAAATACTCAGAGATTTCATTACCACCAGGCCTGCTTTACAAGAGCTTCTGAAAGAGGCACTATATATAGAAAGGAACAACCAGTATCAGCCACTTCAAAAAACCCATCAGTAAGCTGCATCCAGATCCATCTTACATGCAAGGATATACAGAGACTCAAAACAAAGGGATGGAGGAAGATTTGCCAACCAAATGGAGAGCAAAAAAAAAAAAAAAAAAAAAAGCAGTAGTTGCAATTCTCATCTCTGATAAAATAGACTTTAAAGTAATAGAAACCGAAAGAGATAAGAAGGACATTGTATAATGGTAGAGGGATCAATGTAACGGGAAGAGCTAACGACCCTAAGTCTATGCGCACCCAATATAGGAGCACCCAGATACATAGGGCAACTTCTTGGTGACTTACAAAGAGACTTGGACTCCCACACAATAATAGTGGGAGACTTTAACATTACATTGTCAATATTGGACAAATTAACGAGACAGAGGTTAAGAAGGATACCCGGGACTTGAACTTAAACCTCAAACAAGTAAACTTAATAAACATTTACAGAACTCTCTACTCCAAATCCACAAAACATACATTTTTTTTTCAGTAACACATCACATTTATTCTAAAAGTGACCACATGGTTGGGAGTAAATCACTCCCTAGCAATTGCATAGCATTCATAGGTTTAAATGAAATATTGGTTGGCTGTTTGTTTGCTATTTTCCTCCCTTATTCCTTCCTGTCTCCATTGTATAACACAATTATTAGTATAAAAAAGCTTTTAATATTCATTTGTAGACTGCATTCTAGCCTGGGCAATAGAGCAAGATTCCCGTTCTCCCTTTTTTTTCTTCTTTTTCTCTTTATTTCATTCTTTTTTTCTTCCTTCTTCTCTTTCTCTTTTTTCTAAAAAAAAAAGCAAAAACAAAAAGATATCAAACAAAAAAAAAATTCTTTCGTGTATAATAAATTGCTTGTCATGAAGTGTGAAGAACTATAGGAAGTGTGAACATGTCAGTATTTCACAGAGATGAATGTTAATGTTGGACACAACCCTTGTTTACATATTTGGACAAAAATGTGAGATTTCTTGACTTGCTATTACCTCAGTACCACAGTCGAAAGTGATTCGCGGTTATTTCTCTTTGCTTTTGAAAAAATGATGTTTGGCCTGATTTGGCTGTTGGATGGGGGCATCCAACAATAATAAGAGCTTTATTTTGGGATGACTTAGACTTCTTTGCATGCTACTTTCTGCATGGTAGCACAGTATTCTGCTTTAGAAAGATTTTGCAGTTCCCCATGTTTCAGAAAGAGTCAAAGCAAAAGGCCAGTTTTCTCCCTCAGGGTGTTTGTTTGGGACAAGTGAGGGGACAGCCACCTTGCAGACTGTGGACACATAGGACAGAGCAGCCTTTAAATACCGAAATGCTCATCAAACCACTGGGGTAAGTCTACGTTACAAAGTGGGCTGGCAGATTGATTTCCAAATGTGTTTTCCTTCTCTTTTTGTTTTTGGTTCATTTGAGGCAAAGAATGTTCCATCGGGTAACTGATTAAACATAAAATTGCTCTTTTCTTAGATTGCCTATTATCAGAGGTAGGTATTAAGCTAGCTGTTAATTATTTGAAATTATTGTAATTGTGTAAGTACTATAGATTCGTGAATATTTGGTTCTTAAGATTAGAATACATAAAGGAGGTCATTCCTGGGCAGAGGATAAGAACTGGATAAAGAGAACTGTTAGTTATTGAATAGGGACAGTTGTTTTTAAATTGTTAACTATATACATATATATATCATTAACTACACATATGTATATATATATATAGTTAACTATATTTTTAGATATATATATATTTAAAAATAATATTTTAAGTTGAACATGTTATATATCATAGTTAAATTCTATACCTCAAATCACATGGGATATATTAATTTTTCTTTCAGCTTAGTTCTTTACTCATTTGGGCAGTTTAGGTCATTGTATAGGTAATATATGATTCTCTGCCAAAGAGTATGAAACAAATTTATGTAAATTTCTCCAAAGTACAAAAGTACTTCACAGAGTGAGATGCTCGGTGAAGGAAGGAGATCTAAAAACGTTTGGAAAATGCTATGCTTTGTGTTCTTTCTTTGGGATTGACAAAGTGAATTCCCAGAGAAGTCTTTTAATTAAAAAGGTGTTTAGCCAGAGATTTGCCAAGGAAAAACCATCTCCTGAGTACTGTCTATTAATATCTCCCAGAACCTATGGGAAATGCTGCTGATGGAAAGCGTGGTAACTTGATCAACTCTTCTGCTGAGGCCTCTTGTAGAGGTCAAATGGCAGCATAGTGAAACTGTGCTGGTGATGAGCCCACTCCGACATTGGCATTCTCTCGTCCCATTAGCTAGATTTCTACCTTAAGCTGTTCTCTGTTTGTTGCTCTTGTTTTTGAGTTACTTTTTAAAATCCTAAACTAGGTCACTACTGACTGCTCCATAACAAAATCCCTGACAGATACCGTAGACCTCTTACGCATATGACTCTTTCCTCTGAACCCAAGTGCTCTTGGGACCAGCTCCCAAAGGTATGACTCTGGACATACTGATAGACTGTCTGCCCACTTGCATGTCTGCATATTATTTGCCAGTTAAGCCACCATTACTAGCCTGGGTTTCTTGTGTTCGTACAAAACCATAGATATTGGATGTCATTCATTTAACACATATTTATTGAGTGTCTACTTTGTGCCAGACATTCTTCTAGACCCTGAGTACAGCAGGGAATAGATCAGATAACTTCTCTGCTATAATGACACTGATGGTTGGGGAGGCAGGTAACAAACACATCGGTAGATAAACAGTGATGTATGCTGTGGATTGGACACGAGGTTTGAAAATTCTAGAGTAACAGAACATGTGGTGATTTTAGATGTTGTGGGCTAATAAAATCTCCCCCTTCATGAGAATCTGAGCTTCAGTCCAACTGTCTAGATCTGTTTCTCTGGTAGTCTGATAAGGGTAAACATGCCAATTATGTTATTAAGCAGCTTGCTTATGATAAAAATGATACCAGATTAGTAAGTTGTATCTGAACCAGAAGGCACTGCAAATAAACTCTAAGTTGATTTATTTATAAAGAGCTGCTATGTTTTGGGCTTCTCTGAGTCCATGAGTCTTGTCATCAGCATGCTGGTTGTGGAGAGTCTATAAAAATGCAAGGCCAGGCCGTGGTGGCTCACACCTGTAATCTCAGCACTTTGGGAGGCCGAGGCAGGTGGATCTCAAGGTCAGGAGTTCAAGACCAGCCTGGCCAAGATGGTGAAACCCCATCTCTACTAAAAATGCAAAAATTAGCCAGGCATGGTGGCAGGCACCTGTAATCCAAGCTATTCAAGAGGCTGAGGCAGAGAATTGCTTGAACCTGGGAGGCAGAGGTTACAGTAAGCCAAAATCATGCCACTGCATTCCAGCCTGGGCAACAGAGCAAGACTCTGCCTCAAAAAAAAAAAATGCCTGTAGATTTATTGCAAAAAGTGTTAGTTCTTGAGGAGCAGGAGGCATTTAAACCAGGACAGTTCCTGCAGCGTGTGACATGGATCTCTTCCAGCCCCACTGTGGACGATGAGATAACACATGACTTGCTCCAGGATGCCCACTGCATCCTGAGACTACGATTTTAGCAGGCTCAATTTGTTCCTGTCAGATCTCCTTTTTAGTAAATTTGAGTCCTGCGTGATACACAGTTGTCTTATGAGATAAGTGTAACCTAAGAAGGTCTCCCTGTGGATGCAGCAAAGAGGTGATCATAACGAGCAGAAGAGAAGTGAGGGAGGGAGACAGGTGAAGATGATCTCAGGCAGGGGGAAGAGCAGGCACAGAAGCCCTGGAGTAGGAGCAAGTTTGACATGATGAAAGAGAAGCAAGAAGGTGAGCGACGCAAAAGAGTCCAGAGAACTTTTGCATCTGTGAATTCACGCACGTGCCTAAACTTTAGGAGAGTGGGCGTGGTCATGGGAGTAACACAACCGAATGCAGTGTTCTCAAAGTGCTATTGGGAGTCCCTTCATTCCTTTTGTAAAATATTCGTTATTGCTGAAAAAACTGTATCCTTATGCTGTTTTGAAGGAACAAAACTGTGGTTTATGTTCACAATATACAGAGCTGCTTTCATGGGCCTTTGTGGCCAATATCACATTCCCCGTAGATACACGTTTTTCCCAATCTGGGAAACTCGGGGAGAGACAGCTACCCCTAACATCCCCTCCCTCCTCCTGCAACCCCAACCCTTCATATGCTTTATGTAACTGACACTCTCAGGGTTAGATGAGCATTATTGTCTTTAGTCTTCAGATGCAAAAGTTAAATGACAGGATTAAAGGTGTACACTCAGGTGGTGGAACTGAGATAGAACTCAGATCTTTGAACAATTGTTTTTCTACTGCCCGCTGGCGGTGGCGATCTTTGATCAATGAGACACGTGTCTAGTTTGTTCCTTTCCTTTCTAGGTAGCCTAGCCTTCCTGTGGAGTCTCTCTGCATTTCCGTCTTTCCTAAAGAGTCAGTTCCTGTTCAGAATCTCATATTTGGACCTTTAATAGCCATCTGACTTGCTCTGGCTGTTTCCAGATATGGTCTCAGTCATTCAATTTCTGCTACCATTTCCCAGGCTGTGAATAGCGGTAAGCTATCATCAGGACGAACCATCTATTTCAGATGCGGTATCAATTAGCTGCAGATGTGATTGCTTGACCTGGTTGACTGCCCTGCAAAAGAAGGTGCACTCCAAGTCCAAGGAGGAATAGCCTTGATTGTTTTCGCACTTTCCTAGTCTAAATTCAATCTCTTGCTATGTATCTCTGAAAGGAACCCTAAGAAATTAAGATTGCTGGGAGTTTGACGGGGTTTGGCTGGAAGAGCTAAAATCGGGCTGAGAAGAGTTCAAAGGTTGCTTGGCAGCAACAGGGGGCAGCAGAGAGTTGCTGCGAAGGGGAAGCTATGGTGGAGTAGGGGAAGATAGAATGGCTGCTCTGTCACCAACTCAAGGCTGCAGCCACAAGCCAGAAACTAAAGATGCAGGTTCAGCCAGCCTTGAAAATGGAATAGGTAGCCACACAGAAGCAAGGATGACAGAAGAATCAAAGATAGCAAATGGAAGGCTTTAAGAAGGCTCTGTCCAATAAAAATAGAATGCGACCCACAAATACATGCCATACATATGCTTAAATTTTCTAGTAGCCACTTACAAAAAATGTAAAAAGAAACAGGTGAAATTAATGTTATCAATAGGCTGAGAATGGTGGCTTATGCCTGTAATCCCAGCACTTTGGGAGGCCAAGGTGGGCGGATCACCTGAGGTCAGGAGTTTGAGACCAGCCTGGCCAATCTGGTAAAACCCCGTCTCCACTAAAAATACAAAAAAATTAGCTGGGTGTGGTGGCAGGTGCCTGTAATCCCGGCTACTTGGGAGGTGGAGACAGCGAGAATCGTTTGAACCCGGGAGGTGGAGGTTGCAGTGAGCCGAGACCTTGCCACTGCACTCCAGCCTGGGTGACAGAGAAACTCGATGTCTCAAAAGAAAAAAAAAAATCATCAATATATTTTATTCAACTCGACATTCAAAATACAATTTCAACATGTATCAACATAGAAAATTATTAGTGAGATATTCTATTCTCTTTTCATACAACAGCTTGAAAATCTACAGTGTATTTTATAGTTACAGCACCTCTGACATGGAGCTGGCCAAATTTCAGGTGCTCAATAGCCACATGTGGATAGCACTACCGTATTGGACACAGCAGCTCTAGGATCATGCTGGAAAACAGACAGTGATGCAAAGGGGCCAGAAATGGTAGAAGGAAATTAATCAGAGAGGGAGGCTGGAGGCTGGAGGCACAGACAGCCTTGACTGGCAGTTGTACCTTTTTGACAAAGTGACAGCCTGAAGCTCCATTTTCTAACCTGGACTTTGCCTTTCATAATTTATTATAATATAACTCTTTAAAGAGTGTGGGTAGGAAGTATAGACTCTCTGAGCTGGAAGGTGTCTTGGAGACTTTAAACTGAATGATAGGAATTGCAATTTGTTTTCTACTCCTGAACCTACTGGGATCAGTTGGTTGAAGCCACCCAAACCACTAGGTTGAGAAGGATTCTGACGTTATATCTTGCCTCAGTAGGGAAGAACGCAAAGATTGTCTTCCAGGATGACACATATTTGCCATCATCCCTGATATGGTACAAAGGTCTCTAGGTTCTGGAGGCCTACTGGACTCTGTGAATTATTACCAAGCTCAGTTTCTTTATTTGTAAAATAGGAATAATTGTTCATGATTTTTAAGATTTCTGTGGACATCAAATGATATATGTTAAGGGTCTGACACATAGTTATGAATGCTAATTTCCTTCTCATTTTTCCATTTACTATATGATCAATAGTAGTTGAGGAAGCATTTTGTGCTCAGTATGATACCTTATTGTCTGGGAGAATAATACATGAAACACTGTCCTTACCTGTCAGGATCCAGGTTAAAAAAAATTATCATACATTAAATAGTGAGTAACCTGATGTAGTATACATTTTAGTGTCTTATTGAAGTTCAAAATATGTTATTTACAAATACATTCTTCACAATATAAATATTTTCTGTTAAAAGAAATGAAAGTCAGGGAAGGCTTTGTGAAGGCTACAGATCTTGAGTCACACAGATAATAATGATATTCACAAGAAATAGACCATTTTAAAGGACATGGACTTAGAACTGTCAAATTAATTCCCAAAGTACACCCTTAAGCCTATCAATTCAAGCCCTACAAATTGATAACCACATTTTTTATTTGTGGCTTACATTAATGAGTTAGTGGAATTAATACTATATTTTCATATAGTTAGTTCTGGACATCATTATGTCTCATTTATTAAAGTTGTCAACTTCTGAAAGTCAAAGCAGAAACTTTTTATTGTGTCCTAAAATTATGGATGCTTTGCCAGGCCTGAATAATGGTTCCAAGGCAGATTGTCTCCTCTGATAATCTCTTCTCATTGAGATTTCTTAGAAGGCGAAAGATTGTACTACAGCTGCAGTTTAAGCCATTCACATTTCACCTGCTTCAATTCCTTCACCTTTAATTCCAAATCATTTTATTTCCCGCAGCCAAAACGAGTCTTTGAACTTTGCAGTCTTTAATCAGGAGATTCATTATTCCAGAAACATGCCTAGGTTTATGATTAAAATAAGTCAGGCTCCACACTTTTCATTTTTCCTGTAAGAAGCCAGCAGCAGGCAGTAAAGAATCTGTCAAAGGTTTGCTTTTTTTAACAAGTATGGAAGCCAGCCACTTCAAGCCCCGAAGCTCTTAGAGGAATTCTAGACTTAATGAGTGTATGCATTAAACTTTTTAAGTGTGAGGGATTCTAGGCAAACTTTGGAACCCTCCTGTTCTAATGGCTCCTCTCCCTGGTTCAGCAGCTTTCAATTTTTACAATTTGTGTCCATGTTACCTTGTGACCCACACGGACACCTGCACCAAATAACTGCAAGTAGAGTTTCATAATCTAACACCTTCATTCACTTCATGGGATATACTTGATATTTTTTCTATTCCTTTATCTTGTAATGAGTTGGTTTAAAAAATGTAACTGGTTTCACAAAATACTATAGGGTTATGGCTTGCAACCTGAAAATGCTGCTCTGTAAGAACCCACATGGCCCCTTCCAGGCTTCGTGGTGTTAGAACTTTGAATCTTTGTGCTCAGCAGGAGAAACATCTGTCTAAAGTTGAAACTTACCACTAGTTGGCAGCAAAGGAGTATCATAGCTTCCAGCCACAAAGGTAGGGATTTGGACGGGACATTAGGAAGAAGAGGTGAGGTAGACATGTCTGATTCAAAGTCTGAAACCTCTGGCAGTACTACAGATTTTAGCTCTCCAAAGGTTAAGAAGAACCCCCATGGATGATACCTGCTTCAGATCATGCCATGCAACATATCATTAGGCTTTTAAAAAACTTTTATTTCCTAAGTCAGCTGACTTTTATAACTTACTGCTAAGGAGGAGAAAGCACAGAACAAAAACAGTGAATATAATGTGAGAATGTTGTGTGGAAAATAAATACATAGGCAAAGAAAAGCGCGTGTGTGTGTGTATGATACATATGTATTTTTTCTATTTTAATGAGAAAAAAATTATTATTAAAACTCCAGATATTTACATGTTACTCTAACTCGATAAGCTAGTTCTAAGCTCTTAGTGCTATGTGACATTCTGTGGGGAATACAAAGAGAGGCCTCAATTGTCCAACGCTCCTCCTCTGTCTTTAACAGAGATGCAACAAGGTATAATGAAAAGAAGAACTAAGTTCTAGTCCTGGTTCAAATCTAATCAGTTGTGAAGTGTTTCACATATGGGCTCATCTAACCCCTGACCTTGGTTATGAATGGTGACAGGTTGGTTATTTCCTATCCAATCCCTTCATGGTCATCAGCAGAAAGGCTGTACAGGCTTTCCAGAGAAAACATAGGGTCTTCCAGGGTTGAGTGTTTTATTTTTAGTCATGAGCTTAGGTGAAACTTAGTGACACATGTGGCGTCAAATCTGAAACTTTGCCTAATTCTCCCCTTGTAATATCCATGAATTTAATAGCTCACGCATGATTTGTGAGTGTGGAGTATCAGGTCTGTACAACCAGCTCAAATCACTGCTCTTTCACTTTTGCTTACTTTAGTGTTAGACTCTGGGAAGGTTGTGCAGTAGGACCACTGACTTCAAAATGTCAAAGAGTTTGACAGGGTTATTACAATCCAAAAACTGGGCTTAGCTGAATCTTAACAAAGCAAATCTACTTTGCCCTCTAGTTTTCACATGCAAGCTCTTACAACATTAACTTCAGATGACTGGCGCAGTGAGCAGCTACTAATATATTCTTGCCGAGTCACTATCTATTTAGGGAATCTTTAACACAGCTGTTTGACACAAAACAAGTTAATGCCTCTGTTAAAGCCATTAGGCTGGGACTCTACAGTGTCTATCCAGGGAATCCTTCAGGCTACACTGTTGATGTAATGCGCCATATTGGTTCCTTGGGCATAGTTAGGGTTTATAATGCCAGTTTGTATACAGGAATCACATAACATGCTGATCCGTGTGAGGAGAGTGATGACAGGTACTGATGAATCCCAGGAGCTTTGCTGAGTGCAAGTAGTCGATGCTTGACCAAGATACGCTTTAGGAAAGTGGCGATGTGTGAAACGGAAATGACCTACACCTTCTCCCAGGCTGCCTTATGACAGCAGGAGTGTTTGGTCTCTCAGCCCTGTGTCCCTTTGGTGCTACACGTCTGCATGTGCACGTGATTCCTCTTCTTGCGTGTATGCCGACAGTCGCTTCTTCAATAGTGTTAGGGCTCAGAACAGGATACTGCTAAGTGAACGCCTCAGCAGCAGCCTCAGAAACAAAAGTTTCTCCCTGACCTTCTCCTGCCTGCCCTCCAGTCTCTGG
This sequence comes from Ateles fusciceps, assembly GCA_036589455.1. Classification (NCBI taxonomy): domain Eukaryota; kingdom Metazoa; phylum Chordata; class Mammalia; order Primates; family Atelidae; genus Ateles; species Ateles fusciceps. The sequence continues at coordinate 8,183,914 of JAZHEH010002229.1, forward strand.
TCCCTTGTGCTGCCCTAGGACCAGCCACAGAAACTAGAATCTTTCCCCAAGCTGGGTCAGAGAAACCAGAACCCACTTTCCCCAAAGCCAGCCGTAAAAGAGAAAAATACTACTTCAACTTTCCTCCTGCCTTTCTGTGTTAAAAAAATGGCCATAAAGAAGTTATGTGCTGGGCACGGTGGCTCACGCCTATAATTCTAGCACTTTGGGAGGCCGAGGTGGGTGGATCACAAGGTCAAGAGATTGAGACCATCCTGGCCAACATGGTGGAACCCCATCTCTACTGAAAATACAAAAATTAGTTGGACATGGTGGTGTGTACCTATAGTGCCAGCTACTTGGGAGGCTGAGGCAGGAGATTCGCTGGAACTCGGGAGGCAGAGGTTGCAGTGAGCTGAGATCATGCCACTGCGCTCCAGCCTGGCAACAGAGCAAGACTCTGTCTCAAAAAAAAAAGAAAGAGAAAGAAAAAAAAGAAATTATGGGACCTACCTTGTTTGACTGTAGGTCATCAGACCTCTTTATTCCAGAGAGGATCCTGCCCCACACCCAGAAGAAAGGATTGCCCAAAGGCCAAGAAGAACATAGACAGATAGGACTTGCTGGGTTCCCACTCAGTCTGTTGCTAATAATAATAATACTGAAGCATTTATACCCTTTATACATTTTTTAATTTATATATTATACCCTTTTAAATTTACATAACTTTTGAAATGTATATATTATATCCTTTTTGTCCAAGCATATTTCAACACAGCTGTCCATACTTGGTTGAACCTAAGCATAAAAATGGACAGTTTCAGCCAGGTGCGGTGGCTCATGCCTGTAATCTCAGCACTTTGGGAAATTGAGGCGGGGGATCACTAGATTGGCGATCACGAGGTTCGAGACCAGCCTGACCAACATGGTGAAACCATGTCTCTACTAAAAACATAAAAACTAGCTGGATGTGGTGGCACACACCCTGTAATCCCAGCTACGGAGGAGGCTGAGGCAGGAGAATCACTTGAACCTGGAAGGTGGCGGTTGCAGCAGTGAGCCAGGATCGCGCCACTGCACTCCAGCCTGGGCAACAGAGCGAGACTCCATCTCAAAAAAAAAAAAAAAAAAAAAAAAGGACAGTTTCCCTCGTATCACCGGATCTTCATTCTGAAGGCTCCCGTTTCGCATAAAACTAGGATTAAATACATTTGTATGTCTTTTCTCCCATTATTCTGCCTTTTGTGAATTGATTTTTCCACGAAACTTCTGAGGGTAAAGAGGAAGTTTTTCAGTGGCCCCTATGATGGCAATGGGCTTCACACGTTTACAGCAGTTCCTGGGAGCGTGTCTTGCATAGCCTCAAACACCCTTTGGGAAACTGGTGATATTTCTCCTGATCCTCTGCACGAGGCCCTTCTCTGGAGAGGACTTCTGAGCTCTGATTTGTGTCCTCTTGGCAGTGCCCACTGGCAGGCTCCCTGTCTGCTGTGTATGATACCTTTGCTGCTTCTATTAATACTTAACCACATATTAATTTATTTACCTTCTCACCTTTGGATGTTTATAACAAAAATACACTTAATACAATCATAAAGTATGAATTAGAAGGCAAATGTTATCACCAGAGAAATATGTTATGGCAGGAATTTAAAGCCGCAAGGATGACTTATTTTCTTTTGCAAGAATCTCCAATCCTTTTTCTTTTGAATCTCTTTAGGATCGATTGCTATTGAGGTTCTATGTAAAAGAACCTCTGATAGGTATAGAGGTTCTTTTACCTCTGCAAATGCACAAATGGACATACATGCAAATGTTGCCTACAATTTCAGGGGCTTCTTGAAGTCTCGGTGTTTATCAGTAGATATCCACGAGACCCATGCTGAGACCCTTGTTTAAGACTTTCTTTTACTTACAGGATCTTAGCTGAGACAAGAAGGAGTTTTGTCACCCGGAGTATGTGCCCCATGAGGAACATTCCTTAGGACAAAGAGTTACTGGTCCCAAGGAGGATAGAACTTTCATGCTACAGAATGTATTCACTGACCCAGACCCAGAGGCAAAACAAATATCTTTCTTTGAACGAATACTTTAGTATGGCCTCTGGTGAGTCATTTGCTGAACTGAGGCAGTGGTGCTTCACTTTTGAACCACAATAGGGGTGATGAATGACCATAAAGAGCTGAGAACTTACAGAATACTGTGACCTTTCTTCTTCTTATCCCTTAATACACAGCAAATCCAGCCTTTGCCCCCTTCATGATTACTGATTTCCTTAAAGATGCTTTAATTTCACATCCTTCAAAATGCAGCATTTTAAGATGAAGATAAGAGAAAAGCCTTTCTTAAGTGGAAGAAAGAGAAACTCTCATTTCGTGTTCTCTCCTGGATCCCTTTTACACATTGTAAAGCAGAGGATATAATAAGAAATATTGAGATAGTTGAAAGATCAGGGGCTTGAATGAAAGAATTAGGTTCTCTCTCTCTCTCTCTCTCTCTCTCTCTCTCTCTCTCTCTGTTTGCATATGTGTGTAGAGATGGGGTCTCGCTCTGTCAGCCAGGTTGGAGAGTAGTGGTGCGATCATAGCTCACTGCAGCCTCAAACTCCGGGGCTCAGGAGTCTTCCCACCCAAGCCTTCGGAGTAGCTGAGACTACAGGTATGCGCTGTTATCCCTGGCTAATTTAAGAAATAATTTTGGGTAGGCATGGTGGCTCACACCTGTAATCCCAGCACTTTGGGGGTGCTGAGGCAGGAGGATTGCTTGGGCCCAGGAGTTTAAGACTAGTCTAGGCAATACAGCAAGGCCGTGTCTCAAAATAATAATAATAAAATAAAATAAAATGAAAAAAATTTTTTAAAGAGATAGGGTCTCTCTATGGTGCCCAGGCTGGTCTTGAACTCCTGGGCTCAAGCAAAGTTCCCACCTCAGACTCCCAGTAGCTCCCTTGTGCCCGGTCAGAATTAGCTTTAAAACTCAACCTCACCATGTACTAGCTATGCGACTTTGGTCAATGTCATACAACCTCTCTAAATCTCCATTTCCTAATACAATAGTTGGGAGGTAATGAAATAATATATGTGGACAAGTACATAATTAGTTTTAAGTACATAATGACTTCTTAGTCTTTCTATTATTTTGTATTTTTTCCCCTTCGAAGGCTTAAGGCAATTCACAGATGTCGGGGGGAAAATTAATTAATTCACTTGTTTATTTGTTCATCTATTCATTCATTTGTTTACTCAATTCTATTAACAGGTTTTGAATACTTAGACTGCCTGAGGAGCTGTAATTCCTGCTCTCAAAGGAATTACAGCATGATAACCTATTCATAAAAAACTAACCCTAGTTAGGATGCGAGACTTCCTTGAAGTTCCCTGAGCTGGACCTGATAACTAAGCACTTTTTCTTTTAGGAGGTCCTTGCTATATTTTGTAGCTAGGGTATAAGAAAAAAAGAAGAAGAGAACTTTAAAATTGTATCTCAGTACTCTCACATAGAATGTGTAAAGGCATTTACAAATCCTTAGTATCCGGATTGGAAGGCTTGAGGTAAGAGGATGGCCACATCGTGCTAAGTATTCCCTTCAATCTGACTGAAACAATCAGCTGATCAATAAAAAGCACAAATTATTGGTTTAGCTTATTCACTTGTGGACCTAAATAACTGCTAAGTTGAGTTTGCATTATTTATTCTTAAAGGCTACTTAACATCTTAAAAATGCAAACCTATGGTAAGAGCCATTAATGAAAACAGTAACCATTAAGGACTCCTGTTCTCAAAATTTCCGTTTAAAAAGACATTTCTTTTGTTCCAGTGGCTCCCTAGTCAGCATTTAAATACAAGTGGAAGAACATTAATTTAAACCTTAGGGGTTCCTTTTAGTCTATGTTAGTTTCTTTAGGCATTTAACTTCAAAGAAATTATATATGTTCCAGGGAGAACAGAGTACAGTACATTATTTTCAAAGACTTTAGTTGCCATTATATATATTTTCTTCTTTTTTAAACAGCACTCATGAGTAACATTTTTCTATTTTAAAATGTTAATAAGCTCAATTCATATTGCTTGCATTGAAAATGAGAAAATTATAAAAAAATTCTAAAGAATTGCCCCAGAGAATATGACTTTTAAGATGTCAGTGGAAATTAATAAAGATGGTTTGATTTTTAATTGTTAATGCAAAAATATCTGCAAAAATAAAACACCCCAAAAACAACAAAAAAGAAAGAAAAGCCCTCCAGATTTTTGAATTCAGAGGATCTCAGAGACACTGGAAATATTGAAAAGAGCTTCATTAATTTTACTGGAAATTTCTGAAAATGGAGTGTAAGAATCAACATTTTTTTCCCCTAAAATATTCCACCTTTTTAAAGAGGAAGCTTCTAATATCAGGGAAATCTATGCAATTGGAGCCATGTGATGGCTATAACGGATAACCAGTTTCTTTTGTCACTGAATTTAGTAAGGAGGTAATAAGAGAGAATATTAGATATTTAAGAATTTTACCATTTTTTAAGCTCTAGGAAAAAAGTCTTAGCTGTTCCCATTTCAACCCTTCCTCCCCCTACCACTAAACTATGGTGTTTCTTTTTCTTCTATGGGTGTCCTTTAGGAGGAAGTCTCAGGATTCAGTTATCAGAATTCTTTTCTCACTAATGCTTGATAAAGCTTTTGTTAAGTTCCTTCCCAGGACTTCTTTTCCCCCCTCAGATAATAGAATGCTTTGCAATCTAGGAAAACAAATCCTTTTTGTTGAGAAAAGGACAGAACTTCTATACTTGGCAAGAGGAGGCAATCTAAAATTCTAAAAAGATATTTTCCTGATGAGGCCAATTTGAAAAAAGGACATTTGTACTCAGTGCAAACAGTTGACATTGCCAGTAAACATGATAGATCTCTTCTGCTGTTATTGCTGCTGCTGCTGCTGCTGTTTGAACAAAAGCTATTCTGGTCACTATCTATCTCCCCCTGTTTAACAAAAAATATCCAATATGTATGTAGTAAGATCTGAAGTGCCAAGCAAGAAAAAGTAATTTTGCTCCCATGGGGAGGCTGGCTGATTCATAGTAATTTTAACCAAAATTATTCCTATGAAGTTAAAAGATTTTTATAAGTATATGTAATATTCAAACAAAAATACCAAAGTCGGCAAAGTGTGTAGCTTACTTTCGCCAGTTGAATTAAAATTGCCCCCTATGAATCACCCCCAAACCTGTGATGACATCAGTTCAAATCACCTTTCCAGCTTTGGCATGGTTCACTGTATCTCCCACTCGTACTTCTGTGCTTTCTCCAAACAGGAAAACTACACAGAAAATGAGGCAAGATTTCTTGGTTCTGTCCCTTTCCTTGTCTTCTTCTCAGCTCATATCATCTCCTGCCAAAACTCTGCCAATTCTTTAAGATCTAACTCATGTGGCATGCTAAAATAGAAACAGTAGGATATCCCAGATTTAACACTTTCTTTTCTCTAGAGGGCCGGGGACGTCACTGGCTGGCTCAGTGATATTGGGACTCTTCTGTGTGGCTATGGCTGAGTGCTCTAAGGCCACTTTTTGCTAGCCAAGCTTTCTCTCGTCTTATAACCTGTTTTGCCATTGTAACCTGTCTTGTTATGATCTAAGCCCCATTCTTTCTGTAACTTCAAGATGGTATACAAGCTTCTGTACCCCATTGGGCATGGGGTAATCACTATGTTACTCTCTCGTGTGTGTGTGTGTTAGTACATTTGTGTTCCTTTTCTTCAATTCATCTGCCTTTTGTGAGCTGATTTTTTAGTGAACCTTTAGAGGGTAAAGGGGAAGTTTTCCCCTGGCCCCTACAAGGTCAATTCTCATCAGCTTTCTCAAGGGCAGCTAACATCCAGCTCTCTCTACAAACAAAACTTGCCACCTTCCCACTGTGAACCCAGAAAATCTGAGACAGGTCTGTTAATTTAGAAAGTTTGTTTTGGCAAGGTTGAGGACATGTGCCCATGACACAGCCTCAGGAGGTCCTGACAATGTGTGCCCCAAATGGTCAGATCACAGATTGGTTTATATTCTAGGGAGACGTGAGACATCAGTCAACACTCGCAAGATGAACATTGGTTCGGTCTGGAAAGGCAGGACAACTGGAAGCAAAGGTAGGAAGATTGGAAGCAGAGAGGGGCTTTGCAGGTCATAGGTAGATAGGAGACAAATGGTTGCATTCTTTTGAGTTTCTGATTAGCCTCTCCAAAGGAGGCATATGCATTTATCTCAGTGAGCAGAGGGGTGACTTTGAATAGCATGGGAGGTAGGCTGGCCCTAAGTAGTTCCCAGCCTGACTTTTCCCTTTAGCTTAGTGATTTGGGTGCCCCAAGATTTATTTTCCTTTCACACCAACACCTGTTCCCACTTCCTCCAGTCTCCCTACACTATTTCATTGTAGTGATATACCTAGGCAGTGTCCAAACACTGGCAAATTTTAATTTAGCAGAACTTATATATAATATGCCCAAATTAGTTATTTCTAACCCTGACTTAAAAAAAAAAAAACAATTTAAATTGGCTTCAGGGGGAGCCTGGACTCCATTTAACATTTAGAATTATTAAATACATCCCAGTAATGATCTTACTGCACCCCAGCTGTTTCAAAAAAATCATTGTCATTTCATGCAGAATTATGGTTACCCAGTGCACCATTTGTTTAGGCCAAGCGGTCTCATTTTAATGGGGGAGCCATTATATTTGCCTTCAGGGAAGGTTTTCGTTTTATTTACACATGCTACTATGAGAAAAATGAGGTTGTGTGGGTTAAGGGTGATTAATGATGGCATTTCCAGGACTCGGGGATCTTCAGGGAGTTCTGCAGAGGAGTCCAATGTCCCCTCAAGGTTGTTTGTTGACTAAACAACAACCCTGGCTTTCACCAGTTCTTGGATTTTTTTACTGTTGTTTGTTTGCTTGCTTGCTCTGGTAGTAGATATTCTTGTCATTAGCGCTTCGTTTTCCACCTTTGTTTGAAACAGGCTTTCTAGAGAATGGAAAAGGCTGGACAGGAGATTCTAAGGTAGTGAGTTCACAACTGCATGTTCCACTGTCACCACTGGGGCTAAAGGTGGCAGTGACAGGCACCTGTTTCCAGCTCTTCCCTGCCTTCTATTGTCCTTTCAATTATCTTCAAAGAAATTTGTCGTTGGGGAGGTTGACGACCCTCCCACATCTTCTAGTTATTTAGAAAACTGAAAGGTGTTCTACTATCAATTGAAATTATCATTTGTTCTCTTATAAATACATTTTAAGAAATGATTTTGATTAATATAGACTAACCTGGTTATTCTGCCCCCAATTCATACTGGGATTTTATTTTCTAGTTTGGATATTTATAATAATCACAGTAGTGATGAGGTAGGTCAAGGCATTAAAAGAGAGGACAGCAGTGCAAGAGTGTATGAAATAGTGAGAAAGGAGGACAGAAGGGAGAGCGCTAAGAGGCTAAGAGGGGAGCAATGGAAAGTCTGAGTCTGCACCTACAAATAGCACGAGGTCAAGGCCTATGGCACAGGGATTCCAAGGTAGACTCTTGAGTCAGCTGGGAGGGGAACCAGAGTTGGTAAAGGAGGTAGTCAGATATCCAGGCAGACACGTAGGCTGGGTTGAGATCCGGTGGGGTCACACTCGATACAGGAGCGGCTCACACCTGTAATCTCAGTACTTTGGGAGGCCGAGGCGGGCGGATCACCTGAGGTCAGGAGTTCAAGACCAGCCTGGCCAACATGGTGAAACCCTGCCTTTAAAAAAAAAAAAAAAAGAAAGAAATTATGTAGGCAGATATTGAGAGTAAGAGAGTCTCAGCAGAGCTTCCCTTTCATAAAAAGCAGCCCCAAATTATTTCTTTTCTAACAAAGGGCAGCCTGATACATTGAGCTGCAGACATAGAAAAGCAAACTGGAAGCTTGCACAGGTGAATGCTAGCAGCTGTGCCCATGGAAAACGGCCACCTGGAAGCCAGGCATGTTCAACATGGAAATTGCCCCTTCCCTTTTCTTTGTCAGTGTGTGTATAGCAAGGAACAGACAATGTGGCACAGCCAGGTAGAGAACCAGTCTACATAATAAAAGATTAGGGTGGGGGTGGCCAGATTCTCATGCGCTATGCAAATGGCACACCTGGTCCAATCCATCTTTTGTCCCCTATGTAAATCAGACACTGACTCCTCAAGCTAGTCTGTAAAACCCTGTGCATTTCACCACAGGACTAGCAACTCGTTTTTTCTCTGGGACTCCTCTCTCTGCAGCAGAGAGGGCTCTTCTATTTCTTTTGCCTATGAAGCTTCTGCTCTTAACCTGACTCCAGCGTGTCCAGGTACTAGTTTTCCATGGCCATGGGACAATAAACCTTGCGTATTACTTCCAGACAACGACACTGCTTCAACATCATAGAGAGGAAACTGGGATGTAAATCCAGAGAGAGGGCGGGACACAGTGGCTCACCTCTAATCCCAGCATTTTGGGAGGCCAAGGTGGGTAGATCACCTGAGGTCAGGAGTTCGAGACCAGCCTATCAACATAGTGAAACCTCATCTCTACTAAAAATACAAAAATTAGCCGGGCATGGTGGCAGGGGTCTGTAATCCCAGCTACTCAGGAGGCTGAGGCAGGAGGATCACTTGAACCTGGGAGGCGGAGGTTGCAGTGAGCCAAGATTGCACCACTGCACTCCAGCCTGGGCAACAGAGTGAGAAATCCCAAGAGAAGCCTCAGATACATAGGCCACACCTTGAGGAGGAAAGTGGAAGGACGAGAATAACTTAGCCAATGGGGTCAAACTACCTCAGACCCAGGGCCTTTATCCCAGCAGGGACAGAGGGAAGCTTGTGATTTTAAAGCTTCAAAGAGCAAGCAGCTGGTGGAGACAGGCAAATCAGCAGTGTGAGAATGCACAACTGCAGTTCCATAGAAACAACAGCCTGGTTTGCTCAGAGACAGGCAGAGTCTCTGGCAAACAGGCAAATGTCTGTTAGTGATGAATTGAGATATTAGTTAAATATTGCCTTGTGCTAGGCAATACTGTCTCAATTTTGCCTCTTGGTGTACCTGTCTCTCCAGACACTATTACCAAATTGAACTGGGATCTGCTCACTCACCAGGCACAGTAAAGCCATGCAAGCTGCACCAAGATTTTGCAGTGGGGAGAAAGGAGAGCATTTATTTGCAGGGTGCCAAGCAAGGAGAATCAGGCAGCTAATGCTAAAGTCTGGACCTCCTTGATGGCTGGCGAGCAATGGTTTTTATAGTCAGGAATAAATTTTGGGAAAGCAGAAGTTACAGGCAAAATCATAAATCAATACCTGGAGATTATACATTGGTTTGGCCTAAAAGGTGGGATATCTTGAAGTAAGGAGCGGTGGACATAGGTGGATTCAAAGACTTTCTGATTTGTGATTGGTTAAGGAAATGAAGCTTTGTCTAAAATCTTGAGGTCAGCAGAAAGGAATATTAAGGTCTGGCCTATGGGTGTGACTTCCACCAGGCCCCTCAGGAAGAAATTTAGAACAAAGGGCAGTCAGAGTTAGTCTTCACTTCCCTCTCATGTGAGGTCTGTGTGCCCATGAATCAATTTGGTTGGGGTCCAGGTTTCTGAAAAACAACTCAGGGATGTTAGATTTTACCTTTAGTTTTTCTTTTTTTCTCTTTGTTTCTGTTTTTTGTTTTTTGAGACAGGGTCTCACTCTGTCCAGTCCAGGCTGGAGTGCACCGGTGCAGTGCAATCACGGCTCACTGTAGCCTTGATCTCCTGGACTCTGGCAATTCTCCCATCTCCGCCTTTGGAGTAACTGGGACTACAGGTGTATGTCAGCTGTCATCTTTAGTTTCTATAGGGAACCAAACATTTTGTGATTCTAGCTTCCTTGGCTATTGTTTTAAGCTATTATTACTTTCTTGCTTGTCAGGTTGTTCATTTACTTCTTGGACCTGGCTAGGTGCCTGGAATTTCCTTGAAGGAACTCATTTTTCCTTTATTTCCATGCTTATGGTACCCTGGGAAGCCCTAAGAGGGTTCCCTGCTTCATCTCAACATCAGCTCAGTACCTTCTCAAGAGCCGAGTTGTGTCTTATTCTTTAATCTCAAGCATAATTCTTGGCACAGGAATATATTTAGGAAATTTAATAAAATGACTTCAATCAAGGATTGACTCAGAGGCAATGAACCAAGAGCTTGGAGAAGCAGAGGCCCCATATCTGGAGAAGACCTATGGCAAGACTAACTCAATGCTGGGCATGTGCATAATTGCTTTAGAACTTATGTCAACATTTGGGGTCAGGATTGGGCCTAAATTCTGGAATATGGCTATACTCTCAGACGTATAGTAAAGAACTTATAATACTGGAAATCTGATTGATAGGATTTTTTATTTTTGGAATGATTATCTCAAAGGAGATAAAAAGCCGAAAATACGATTGTATCGGTTAACTTTTGTGGTCTAACAATTCATTCTAAAGCTTAGTGGCGTAAGATAATAAACATTTGTTATAGATTTGTAGTCAAGACTGGTTCAACTGGGGCTGGATAGTGTCCGGTGGCCTCACCCACACGTATGGCATTTGCAGACTGGTGGATCTGGAGAGGAGGCCTCAGTTGAGGCAGCCTATTGCTGCGGCATATGGCCTCTCCTCTTTCAGCAGGCTAATTTAGACCTTTCACATGATAATCTCGGGGTTCTAAGTCTCTGCTTAAATTTGCTATTGTTCCACCGGCCAAGTCAAGATAAGGGCCAAGCCTAGATTCAGGTGGAAGAGAAATGGAGTCCAACCCTTGGTGGGAGAAACCACAGAAATCACACTGTAAAGAATTGTGCTTACAGGGATGGGAAGCATCCGAAGCCACCTTTTGCAATCTACCTCAATAATTTTGTAGATAGTGTTTATGTTTCAGTTCTACAGGTTTATAAGGAACAGAAGAAAAAGAAGAACAAAGACTAAGAGATATTATAGCAAAGATTCTGTAGGAGGTAAATCAGTAATGCGAAAAATACATATATTTCCTGTGTAAGGTAGGCGCGATTTGGGGGTCTTGGCTTTGCTAAGTAACAGATTTGTGTTAATCTGTTGGCTATTTCTGTAATTTTTGACAAATTGGATTGGTGTCTGCCATGCTTCTCCACTGCAGAATTACTCTTTTTCCCTATCCATATTCTGTTCTTTGGAATTGAGTCATTAAGTCCTGCCTACGTTCAAAAAAGGAGACACGGATGGAGCTGGAGGCTATTATCCTTAGCAAACTAATGCAGGAACAGAAAACCAAATACTGTGTGTTCTCACTTATAAGTGGGAGCTAAACGATAAGACTTTATGAACACAAGGAAGCAACAGACACTGGAGTCTACTTGAGGGTGGAGGGTGGGAGGAGGGGGAGAGAGCAAAAAAGGTAACTGTTGGGTACTGGGCTTAATACCGGGCAGATGAAATAATCTCTGCAACAAACGCTCGTGACATAAGTTTACCTATGTAACAAACCTTCATCAAATGTGTCCTCGAACCTAAAAGTTGAAAAGGAAAAAAAGAGAAGAGAATTAAGCTTCACTGTCCATAGGGGCAGTATGTTCATGTATTATATGGAACTCATCTGTAAAGAAGAGTTGTTCTCTTTTCTTATTTATTTTTTATTTTTTAGTGTTTCTGGAATCTTAGGAATGTCCTCCTTTTCATTCTTTATATTGATTATTTATCCTTTTCCTTTTTTTTGTTTGTTTTATTCCTGTTTGGATTTACATATTTTATATGCCTTTGCAAAGAAACAACATTTAGTTTTAATGAAACTCCTTTTAGATTTTTCTTTGTTGTATGTTTGTTTTCCATTAATTTTCTTTATTTTTTTTTTTTGATCCTACATTATTTTAAATTTGCTGTTTATTTCCTAGCTTTTGGAGTTGAATTATTAGTGCATTGATTTTTTTCAGTCTTTCTTCTTAATAATATATTTATTCAAAAGACTACAAGTTTTCCTGAAAGCATGGGTTATGCTGCAGTCCACAAGTTTTGGTATGTCTTACTTACACTAGTATTTAGTTCAAAATATCTTGTAATTTTCATTGTGTCATTTTCTATGAAAAAAAATCTGTGAGATTTCAATAATACATTTTTTTGAGACTGGTTTAGGCCCCTTTTATGGCTGTCAGCAAATGTTCTATGTATATATTTTTTTAAATGTATATTTGACAGCTGTTTGGTGTTCTTTCCTATATATTATGAGCCCAAAAGTATCTGGAGACTGGTCTCAATCAGTTTGGAAAGTTTATTTTGCCAAGATTAAGGACATGCCCCAAAACAAAACAAAAACCCAAATCTCCAGTCTCATGGGCTTTTTAATTGGAGTAAAGTACATATATTTGATAGAATACTGACGTAGTGTGATTTCTACCTATCATCTGTTTATTTGTCCCTTCTGTTCTTTGCCTATTTTTCTCATTTCTTGGCTTTTTAAAGATTAACTTGGCTCTTCCTCTTTTCCCCCAAAAAACCTCTGTTAGGTTAGAAAAATACAACGGCTTGTGTCAAGTTGCTTTTAATTATTTCATTTTCTCCTTCTTTCACTTTATAATCATGCATGCTTTCATTATACTTCTAATGTTACTACAGAGATTAAAATATTCATCTCCTCAGAAAGTTTTAGTTAGGCTTGGAATTACATAAAATATAAGTTAGTTGGGGTGATTGAGCAACTTACTGTACAAACTTGCAGCAAAAGTGGACACTGTGAGTTTGAAAGCATGAAGGGACAATATTTATAAGCATGCTGGGACAACAGCTGCCAACTAGGCCTGTCCTGGGCCAACTTCTTTTTATGGTTATTCTCTAGCTAAGGCACCAGGTGGTTGATAAAATCACCGTTTAAAAATCACTGACTGCTTATTTTAATCAAAGGGTAGCTCTAGATGCTGGAGAGTCAAATAAGATAGTTTCTCCTTTCAGTATTTCATATTATGCTTTTAAACCTTAAAGTCCATATATCTGAGTCTTCCTTGTATTTTCAGAAAAAAAGTGTGTGTGTCGTGGGGTGTGTAGAAGTAGGAGTAGAGTACTGCGTAGACAGAGAACCAAAGTGGAAAGAGGGTAAATCCAAGGAGGAGGAAACCCGGGAACTGGTGCACAATGTAGGCAGGTTAAAAATGAAGGATGGGAAGAAATGGATCACAGATAGGTTAAAGCTTTTTAAGCTATGGAAGCTCTTATCTGGGAGGAAAAAGGTAAGAAACTCCTGGGGGAGGGAGAAAGTTCAGGAAGCTAACAGGGTGAGGAGAGAGGAGGGCTAGGAATACAATCAAGATTCTTCAGGTAGAATGTAAGGCCGGGCACAGTGGCTCATGCCTGTAATGCCAGCACTTTGGGAGGCGGAGGTGGGTGGATCACTTGAGCTCAGGAGTTTGAGACCAGCCTGGAAAACATGGGGAAACCCTGTCTCTACCACAAATACAAAAATTAGCAGGGCATGGTGGCATGTGCCCATGGTCCCAGCTACTCGGGAGGCTGAGGTAGAAGAATCACTTGAGCCTGGAAGACTGACATTGCATTGAGCCGAGATGGTGCCACTATCTTACAGCCTGGGCAACAGAGACCCTGTGTCAAAATGTATATATATATTTGGGGAGAACATAGACATAGAACATAGACTCTGAGAAAGCCCCACAATCTGTTTAGACACTGATGATGCCCTCTTGCTGGGATGATACACAGAAAGAAGACTATTTTTTTTTAAACACTGTTTTTTTGAAACACTGTTTCTTTCCCCAAAAATCATTATTAGAGCACATTTGGTTATGAGAGATGCTTTATTCATTACTCTGGGGATATCAAATAAGCTATATAAATTTGTAAAACTTTTATCTGCCTCAGGAAATATAAAGAACTTGTGATCAATGTTGAGTGTAAACAGATTAAGAAAGAGGCCCCGAGCAATGGTGATATTTTTTTCAGAGTTGCAAACTGTCAGTAAACGTGTGTGTGAGTGTATGTGTGTGATCATGCCTTAGAATTTTTTTCTTTCCATTTCTTATATCTCCATACTGCTGAGGGACTCATAACAGCATCGATTTTTATTTACATTTAGTAAAGTTATGAAAAACTCCAACAGCGAAATGAGATAAAACTCAAGTTACTAACCTTCCACTTCCATGCCAAGTCTTACCTGCCAGCAGTCAAAAGGCCAAGGATTATAGTTACCCCATGTGCCTAATTCTTTGAGAAGTTGCTTTTGAGAAAATCCATTCTACCATCAGTGCCCAATTTAACCTGGCTCTTCCTCTTCCCCCTCAAAAAGCCTCTGTTAGGTTAGAAAAATGCAACGGCTTATGTCAAATAGAACACTTGGCCCTGAGTCAGTTTCTAGGGGGTGTGTCTGCAGCTTCTATTCAGACCAATTGGAAATCTCACCTGATGCCAGAGACGGGATGGGAGAGGCTAGGCAGATTATTCTACTCTGCTAGCAGGCATGCCATTCCCTTTGATATTCTTAGGAGAGTTTTCCATGAGAGAGGTTTTTGCTAAGATTCTCTGTTCATTCTAGTAAAAACAATCCATTTTTCTTTTCATCTGCATTAACGTCACAGAAATCTTATTCACCTCAGAAACTTGGCCATGCAAAAAGAAAGAAAGCTTAGTTCTTCACATTTCCCTCTTCTGTTTGTCTTTAGAGGCAACTGGTCTCATGGAGAGTGTGTGTGTGTGTGTGTGTGTGTGTGTGTGTGTGTGTGTGTGTGGGTGGTGGGGGGAGGTGGGTAGAGACCAGGATAGGGCAGATGGTCTGTCAAAGGATATGGATACCAAGATATAAAAATCGTAAAGCATTTTTTTTATGACAGCATTAATTTCTCGACAGAATCCATAAGTCTCAGTGTTGGCAGCTATAAAAGTCCCTCTGGGGCTCTCACATGAGTGGCTGTTACCAGGAAGACCCAACTGTGTAGCCTTTTCTTTCCTGATGGAGACACACTGGTTTCTATTAAGTTACCTCTGATTCGTGGAGACCAGCGTCCTTTTCACCTTTGAAACTAAGCCGTCTCACAAGCTCTCTCAGCTATAAAACAAGGCTTAGCTAAGTTTGATACTTAGCAGAGATCCAAAATTTACTGCTTTCCTGAAATAATTTTGAAGTCACTGGAACATTGCTGTTCATGTGTCTCCGTGTGTGTAATTGCATTTTGTGGTTCCCCAGACAACATGAGTGGATATGTAGAGACAATTTCGTGGGTAAAGAAAGACTTCAGACAAACAAATAAAACAAAGAAATCACTACATCAATAAATAAGAATTCAGTTTTGAAACTGTTCACCATGTTCAGCTTTCTAGAGGACACAGATCAATAACATTTGTGACAATATTACTTTTATATCATGCAGGATTTATGTATGAAGAAAAATTACATAGGTCCCTTTTCTATAAAAAAGTTATTCCTTACTGATCATGTGTCTTACTTGGAATGGCTGGATTGTTAGAAAAGTAACAAGTAACTTAAACCCTCAACACAAACATATTAATACAAATCTCTACGCACCACGAGACCATTTTGAATGTTAACATTTTAAGCCTTTTAAATAATAAGACCATTTTATTTACGAATGATAAATTTCAATTCAAATAAACTTTGACAAGGTGGTAAATATCCTATAAATGTATATGAGTATCTCATGTATTTGAATGAGGAGTTGAACAATCAAATCATGAGAAGGGTGGAGGTATAATTAGACTTTCAGAACATTGGAAACCAGAAGTTTGAATACCTCAAGAATATTCTGTCAATGATTCTTGCTTCTGTTTCTCTCAGTTTGCTTAATTCTGAAGCCACTGAACCAGCTTCCTTTATAGAGTGGGGAACATAGCAACAATAACTTCTGATGGTCACGTTAGTTCCCTTGGCCAAAGAGGGTGGTCCTAAATTTAAAAGTGCCAGGGAGTGATTCCATTAGTTCCCCATGCACAAGATGTCCAGCTCTAGACCAATTAACAGAGGCTAATAAAGTGGAGTATTAGAGAGGCCCAGTTTTGGTCATGTATCCGCCCTTGAACCAATGAATGTGACTAATGGATCAGAATTCCCGGCAAGAACCTGGAAGCTTTAATGGTCATCAAGTCTGATATAGAAGAGGGTTCCCATATGAAGAAAGGACATCATAAATGCTCCCTAAGGTCTCTTAGTGTGAGTGTGAGAAGTAGGTGAGCAATACAGGTCACATGAAAGCTGTGGGTCACATGAAAGGTACAGCTTCATGTCCTTGACCTTACTCATTCGACTTTATGCCCTGCATATTACATTGGTGTAGGCTTGTGAAATTGATTATATGAATTGGAGTTATCTCCAGCTAAATTAGAGTCAAAAGATGAGGAGAAGAAAAAGCACCCAGGGCACAAGCATCTGCCCACAGATGATGCCTCAAACCTGCTGTCAAAATTATTGGCCATGCCCCTAAGATCAGTTTTACCTAGTAGCTGCGAAAAGGAACTTCCGTGACTCTTTTTTTTTCTGAGATGGAGTTTCGCTCTGTCACCGAGGCTGGAGAGCAGTGGCATGATTTCGGCTCACTGCAAACTCCACCTCCCAGGTTCAAGCAATTCTCCTGCCTCGGCCTCCCCAGTAGCTAGCATTACAGGCGCCTGCCACCACGCCCGGCTAACTTTTATATTTTTAGTAGAGACGCGGTTTCACCATGCTGTCCAGGCTAGTCTTGAACTCCTGGCCTCAGGTGATCCACCCACCTCGGCCTCCCAAAGTGCTGGGATTACAGGTGTGAGATACCGTGCCCTGGCCTGTGACTCTTAAGTCTCATTTTACTTACTGCCATCATTCATCAAGCAGAGCTTGCTAGCTCCCAAAAACTTTGCCAGTGTAAATAATTTATTTTCAAGCAATATGTAATATTTCTCTTTCTAATAAAACACCCAGCCTTCTCTTTGTTCTCTGGACATCCCAAAGACCACCTGGTTTGTGTCACAAATTGCAATTCAGTTTTTCCCAAATAAAACATTGTGTTTAAAGACGTGTCTCTATATTTTTATTTGACTTTGACATATATAGTGTCAGAAGCAGAGTCTGAAGTGGGCTCACTTAGGAGAGATCAACAGTCTCTGGGAGTATCACGTGCAGGACCCACACTGAGGCCACTGGAGTCGTCCTCTGCTTCTACAGGTCACTTATATCCCCTCAGTAATCTCTCTCAGATCGAACTTCCATTTTTCTTTTGGGTGAATTTTTCAGTTTTATTTGGGATTTGTTTAGAGGGGTCTTTTGGCCGGGTGCAGTGGCTCACACCTGTAATCCCAGCACTTTAGGAGTCTGAGGCAGCAGATCACCTGAGGTCGGGAGTTCAAGACCAGCCTGACCAACATGGAGAAACCCTATTTCTACAAAAAATACAAAATTAGCCAGGTGTGGTGGCACATGCCTGTAATCCCAGCTGCTTGGGAGGCCGAGGCAGGAGAATCGCTTGAACCCAGGAGGTGGAGGTTGTGGTGAGCCGAGACTGCGCCATTGCACTCCAGCCTTGGCAACAAGAATGAAACTCCATCTCAAAAAAAAAAAAAAAGAAAAAAGAGGGACTTTCTTCCTCCTGTTCGTGGGGCCTCCTGTTTCTGAGAGAGAATTTTCCCCTCCTAGTGAAGAAGATTCATTGTCCTTCCTGGTGAGTACATACATTATCTTTTGGTTCATTTATACACTTGGATTTTCTTTAGACTTTTGTGTATTCAGCAGTAAGCCAAATCACCTAGATAAATGCATTCACCTTATGGGCTCTCCAAGTTCAAAAGTATGCTAAGATTATTTCTCCCCTTTCTGGGACTCCAGCTGGCGGCATGCTCGTAAATTATGGGGATCATTTAAACAGTTTGTTTTTCTTAGAACTAAACTAAAAGGCTGATTCTATAAAATCATACAGCCCAAATAGGATGCATATGTCAACTGGTGTCTTGAGGCTCCAAAAAACATTGAAGACTGAAAGATCACCTTGCCACAAAGTCCTGTCTCAAAGTCAGCTGAGACTCTTCTTCAGTATCTTCCCCACCGCTTTCTACGCCTCCTCATCCTTATCCTTCTCTAAGCTTAACTCTCCTTTCTTCAAAGCTACTCAGTCTCCTCAGTATACCTCAGTGTGGTATATTATTTTAATAAAAAGACACTCAAAAAACTACAGGTACAAAAGAAAATCATTTTGACCTTTTTGCTGTTTCTTAAAAGCAAAAGATGAAATTCACATGTAAAAGATACCGTTCCTCTACTACAAGGATAGGCCAACACTCTTTATCTTCCAGGATAAGAAATTGAGACCAAGACAGTGCTGGATTGACCTTGTGAGAAAAACTCTTATCTTTTAACCCTCCACGAATAATTCAGCCACATTTTTGGTGTTAACTATTCTTTGCCCAATCCAGTATATTGGTAATTGACTCAAACTACTTTATCCAAAATTTTGTTCATAGCTTTCATAAGACTGCCAGTTAGGTCAAATAAAAAAATCTTGACATTTAGCCTTGTCCCATTTTATCAGAAATATAATTTAGCTCCAACTGTCTTCTTATAAACTAGTGAATTTATATCACTTTGTTTTACTCATGACTAAACTTTTAAATAAAAACTGTAAGGTCTTTGATTATTGTTTTTCTGCATTTTTAGTATATAAATGTTATATGTACAGGCATAATTTGGTGATATGGTAGGTTTAGTTTCAGACCACTGCAATAAAGTGAATACTGCAATAAAGCAAGTCACATGAGAAGTTTGGCCTCTCTATGCAAGTAAAAGTTATGTTTATGCTCTACTCTAGTCTATGACGTAGGCAATAGCGTTATGTATTAAAAAACAATGTACATATGCTTTAATTTAAAGTACTTTATTGCTAAAAATGCTAATGATCATCTGTACCTCCAGCGAGTCATAGTCTTTTGTCTATGGTCTTCCTTCGATGGTCTTGCTTCGATGCTGATAGCTGCTGACTGATCAGGGTGGTGGTTGCTGAAGGCTGCGGTGGCTGTGGCAATTTTTGAAAAGAAGTTTGCTCCATTGATTAATACGCTCTATCATGAAAGATTTCTCTGAGGTAGGTGATGATGTTTGATAGCATTTAATTCACAGTAGGACTTCTTTCGAAATTAGTCAGTCCTCTCAAATCCTGCTTCTGTTTTATCAACTAAGTTTATGTAATATTCCCAATCTTTCGTTGTCATTTCAACAATGTTCACACCATCTTCACCAGGAGTAGATTCCATTTCAAGAAACCACCTTTCTTTCTCATCCATAATAAACAACTTAGCTATTAAAGTTTTATCATGAGATTGCAGCAATTCAGTCATGTCTCCAGGCTCTACTTCTAATTTAGGTTCTCTTGCTATTTCTGCTATACCTACAGTTGCTTCCTCTGCTGAAATATTGAACCCCTTAAAGTCATCTGTGATAGCTGGAATCAGCTTCTTCCAAACTCTTGTTAATATTGATATTTTCACCTTTTCCCATGAATCACTAATGTTCTTATTGGCATTTGGAATAGTAAATCATTTCCAGAAGGTTTTTAATTGGCTTTGCCTGGATCCATTAGAGAAATCACTAACTACGGCAGCTGTAGCTTTATGACATGTATTTCTTAATTAATAAGACTTAAATCAAAATTCCTCCTTGATTCATTGGCTACAGAATGGATGTTGTGTTGGCAGACATGAAAACAGCATTCATCTCCTTATACATCTCCACCATGGTGACCAGGTGTATGAACAGTCATATTTTGAAAGAATTTTTTTTTTTTCTGAGCAGTGCCAAACAGTGGGCTTAAAATATTTAGTAAATGATCCTGCGAACAGATGTGCTGTCATCCAGGTGTCGTTGTTTCATCTATACAGACCAGGCAGAGTAGATGTAGCATAATTCTTAAAGGTCCTAGGATTTTCAGAATGGTAAATAAACTTTGGCTTCAATTTAAAGTTGCCAGCTGCACTAACCCCTAACAAGAGTCCGTCTGTCCCTTGAATCTGTGAAGCCAGGCATTGATTTCTCTCTAGTATAAAAATCCTAGATGGCATCTTCTTCCAACAGAAGGCTGTTTGTCTACACTGAAAATATGTTGTTTAGTGTAGCCATTTAATCAATGATCTTAGCTACATTTTCTGGGTAACTTGCTGCGTAGCTTGCCTGATAACATCAGCATTGGCTTATTCACTTTGAGCTTATTAGGTTATGGAGACAGTTTCTTTTCTTAAGCTTCACTAACTAACCTTTGATAGCTTCAAACTTTTCTTCTGCAGCTTCCTCACCTCTACTAGCCTTCACAGAACTGAAGAGAGTTTGGGCCTTGCTCTGGACTGGGCTATGGCTTAAGGAAATGTTGTGGCTAGCCTGACCTTCTATCTAGACAACTAAAATGTTCTCCTTATTGCCAATGAGGCTGTTTCACTTTCTTATCCTTCGTGTGATCACTGGAGTAGAACTTTTAATTTCCTTCAAGAACTTTCCCTTTGCTGTCACAGCGTGGCTTTTGGTGCAAAAGGCCTAGCTTTCAGCCTGTCTCAGTTTTTGACATGACTTCTTCACTAAGCTCAGCCATTTCTAGCTTTTGATTTAAAGTGAGAGATGTTGAGACTCTTCCTTTCGCTTGAACACTTAGAAATCATTTTAGGGTTATCAATGACCTTAATTTCAATATTTTTTGTGTCTCAGTGAATAGGGAGGCCCACGGAGAGCAGGAAAGATGAAGGAAAAACTGGTAGGTGAACCAGTCAGAACATACAACATTTATCAATTAAGTTCACTCTTCTGTGAGTGTGATTGATGGCGCGAAAACAATGACAATAGTAACAGCCAACATTACTCATCACAGATCACCAAAACAGTTATTATAATAATAATGAGAGAGTTTGAAATATTGTGAGAATCACCAAAATGCAACACAGAGACATGAAGTGAGCACATGCTGTCAATTTAAAAAGATGCCAATAGACTTGCCTGGTGCAGGGTTGCCACAAACGCTCAGTCTGTAAAAAAAAAAAAATAAAAAAAAATAAAAAAAAATAAAAAACACAATGTCTGTGAAGCACAGTAAAGCACAATAAAATAAGGCATGCCTGTATATGATATTTTTCAACTAAAACATAAAGGAGCCCTAATGGCTTAAAGAGAAAAAAATAACTGCTTAAATTAAGTAATTTATCCGAAATATAACAATTAACCCAAAAGCCTTTGGTTGACATTGCTTAAGTAATTTTTCTTCTCTTTTTTTTGAGACAGTCTCTAGCTCTGTTGCCCAGCCTGGAGTACAGTGGTGTGATCTTGACTTACTGCAAACTCCACCTCCAGGGTTCAAGCAATTCTCCTGCCTCAGCCTCCCAAGTAACTGAGAGTACAGGTGCCCATCACCACGCCAAGCTAGTTTTTTTATTTTTAGTAGAGATGGGATTTTACTGTGTTGGCCAGGCTGGTCTCAAGCTCCTGACCTCATGATCTGCCTGTCTCTGCCTCCCAAAGTTTAGGGATTACAAGCGTGAGCCACCTTGCCTGACCAGCTTAAGTAAACATTTGATTAAAAAGTTTTAAATTTGTTGATGAAATAAAAATGAAGATGTCTTCAGAACTGTCAGCATGTATCTTTGCCTAGTTTCATTGGTTAGAAAAGATGATATTTGTCTTTGATAGATGTTTTAAGGTTTAAAGCTATAAATCCAGCTTAATAAACACAACGATCTCTGTTTATGTACCTCTTTAATGAATAAAACAAGTTTAATATTGTTGGTTGGATGGAAAGAGCTGTATTTTCTGAGTTACTGCCAACATATCCATATATTTAATATTAAGGTTTTTACTTAGGTGAACATTTGACAGTCATGTGCTATAAAAATGGTTTACAGAAATATAAGTTGAAATAATGACTAGCTCTAATATCTTAGTGTTCATAAATCTAGGAATATTTTTTAAAAAACAAATAAATTAGGCAAATGTAAGTAGGATGTTTGTAAGTAAACCTTATGCAATTTGAAACCTTAAAGTTAAATTAAATAACAATAGTAAAATAGATGAGTTATTTCTAAATTAAAGACTGAAACAATTGCTAAACATAGATTCAAATTTATTTCCTTTTGACTTTTTAAATTTTATAGAAAGACAAAAGATATTTGGCTCTATTAATAAATTGTCTTGTTTCACATCAAAAGTTATTCCATAAAAATATTCTAGAGATTGTAAAATATATCTTTATGAGATATTATATAATAGCTTAATATAAGCTGGTAGCATGGTTCCATTCAAATCTGAAAGCCTCAAACCCAGGGAAGCAACACTACAGCCCTCAGTCTGAGGCCAAAGGCCTGAGAACAGTGGGGAGGCCATGCATGCAAGTCACAGAGTACAAAGGCTGAAGAACCTGGAGTCTGATGCCCAAGGGCAGGAAGAGAAGAAGCCAAGTATCTGGCACCATAAAAGAGTGAGAAGATGTGTTGGTCTGTTTTCACACTGCTGATAAAGACATAAGTGAGGTTGGGCAATTTACAAAAGAAGGAGGTTTAATGGACTCACAGTTCCACATGGCTGGGGAGGCCTAACAATCATGGTGGAAGGAAGGCATGTCTCATATGGTGGCAGATAAGAGAAGAGAACTTGTGCAGGGAAACTCTCCTTTTAAAACCGTCTGATATCATGAGATTTATTCACTATCATGAGAATAGCACAGGAAAGACCTGCCCCTATGATTCAATTACCTCCAACAGGGTCCCTCCCACAACACATCAGAATTGTGTGAACTACAATTCAAGGTGATACTTGCGTGGGACACAGCCAGACCACATCTGAAGACTCAGCAAGCTGCATGTCCCCCTTCTTTTCCCTGCTTTGTTCTTGCTGTGCTGGTAGTCCATAGGGTGGTAACCATGCACACTGAGGGCGGGTCTTTCACTCTCAGTACACTGACTCCTCTTGCAATGCTCTCATAGACATGCCCAGAAATAATGCTTCACCAACCATCTAGACATCTTTCAACCCTGTCAAATTACACCTAATATTAATTATCACACAATTCACATTACTTCCTAGGGTTTTGTGAAAGATTAAGGTTAGTAAAAATTAAAAATTTTAATTAACATAAGTAATTATGTGTATAAAAATGTACAGAAAAATTTTTCATGACAATTTTATGTGGTTCCAATAAGAAAAAAGTAAATTTTTGTCTTAAGGTAAAATAATTGGTGTTCCAATATAAATTAAGAGGAAAACATAAGAAAAACTGGAAGATAGAAACAAATTGTGAAAGATTTATAAAGGATTGGCCTCACAAAGGGAGTTTTGTGTGTGATTGGGTTAGCTAGGATTGCAAGGAAATGTATATGTTTTTCTAAGAATTGAGCATTGGTGCCAGGGGCGCATTTATACAGGACTAGAGTCTGGTCTATGTTTGAAAAGTAAGCTTTCTTCAAATATTAATCTACTTTTAGTAAAAATTTTCAAGAGGTGTTAATTTTAATTCTAAAACCTGTTTCTTTAAATTTTCAACCACTGTCTGAACTATAGCTTGTTTATTCTGTTTTATAGTTTCTACCTGATTTCAGTTGGAAGTGCTGTCTTCTTTATTTAAAATGATAATTTCATTTTATTGGGTAGAGCTTTCCTCTGGAAGCTTTTTAGATTCATATCTCGAAGGTTCAGCTTTTTGTGCATCTTAACACACACGACTCGCAGATCATACATCATTGCCTTTTGCTGTTCTTCTTGCTCTCCTTGAAAAGGTGCAGCTTTTTGCTTAAAGTGATGACTCTCTCCTTTTCATCAGTTTCTGTAGCTTTATTCCCCCCAGTTAACTGGGTTATTGTGGCCTAAAACTGAGGATGTTTATCTTAAAGACCTAGAAGAACAACGTTTCCTCCAGGATAACTTGATTTTCCCCCTGGCTTTTCTTGATGTGTCTGAGAAACATCAAGTTGTTTCTTAGACAAACAAGTTGTTTCTAAGAAAAACCAGGTTGTCTGTGCAACCAGGCAATTTCACATGCTTTTACTTTTTCTGAAAGCCACTCATTCCCATGCTCAAGGGACTAGTTTTCTTGTTGACATTAGTCTTCTATAATATTAGGTACACACATAAGTTGGACACACATTCTTCCCGTGTGTGATTGAATTCAAGTACCTTTTCATGAAGTTTGACTTTGAGGTTATTTAAACTGGCTTCCCATAAGGAGAAGTAGTCATTGTAGGATGTTTGTCTTTGCATTTTAAGTAATCATCTCAAGAATGAGAGATTTTGTGTTTTAAGATATTTTCTTGTGCTTTGTGCCATCTTTATTAGCTTTATTTGTCTACTTGGAAAATATTAAGTCATCTTTAAAACAGGCCTAAGGTTTTTTTAACTCTCAACTATGTAACTTTTCGTATTTGCCTTTGAAGTCTTTTAATTATCACTCTAATTAAATATATTACTGTCATTTCCTCAATGACATATATTCTAATGTTTTAAATCTCTTAACATCTTTGGCAAACTTTCACAAAATCCAGTTCTAATTTAAGTTTTTATTAACCTAAAATTAACTGTAGGATTTTTCAGCAGGGCCCCTGGAAAAGCTTAAAAGTTATGTCTCTTATTAGGCTTATTTGATATGTTGAATTGTATAAAAAGCACTGTCAAATTAGTAATTTTATTATATTCCTTTATGTATATATTCCTTTATATATATAAAGTGATTGTTTTATTCCTTTATATATATATATAGTGATTCTAAATATGCATATATTCATTTTATAAAGAATTTTTTATATATAAAGGAATATGGCTGTGCATGTATATATAATATATATGGATATATTAATACGACTGTTCTAAAGATTACATAAAATTTGTAAAGATTATACGGTTTGGCTGGGTCCCCACCCAAATCTCATCTTGAATTGTAGTTTCCATAATCCCCCACATGTTATGGGAGGGACCTGGTGGGAGGTAGTCGAATCGTGGGGGTGGCTACCCCCATGCTGTTCGTTTGATAGTGAGTTCTCAGGAGATCTGGTGGTTTTATAAGGACCTTTTCCCCTTTTTGCTTTGCACTTTTCCTTCATGCTGCCATGTGAAGAAGGACGTGTTTGGCTCGAATCCATTGTACAATCTAAATGTATTATATTGTTGATGGTTATTTTTTGTATTATAATCTTTACGTTTGGTTCTTGTTGCCTGTCTAATCTTTGCAGATCCAATTCTCCTGCTAAGACAATGTTAGCCCAAGGCTTCGAGATGATTGCTAAGCCTATGGGAATTATAAGATAGAACTCAAAGGCAAACTCCAGCCAAATCTGCCCTAAGAGAGTTCCCTCCACGCCCCCACCCTACCCCACCATTCTGGCCTCTTTGTTACTCAGACGTGGCCTAGAGTCCCTGACACTGACTCCTTTACTTACTTCCCTCCAGATGTAAGCCCATTACCCAGTGGAGCAGATCCAACCCAGCACAGAGAAACAATGAAGCCTAACTTCAAGACAGTAGATCACCAATGCTTTCAGGAAAGATCTGGAGTAAAAGGTGGAAATGTGAAAGTTTATTATGTGAACTGGAGTTAGCTTTTCCTACCCAACGAAATTAAATTTGGAGTCAGGGGTGAGGGGGAAAGCACTGAGTCACAAGTGCCTCCCCAAGAATTACATTGGAAGTCAGCTGCTGAAATGACCTACGATAAACTTAAGACCAGTATTAGCTAGTTGCTGCTAAAATAAACAGCCATGACTCTAAGACTAGTTTTATCCACCACTGTCACTCATCAATCAGACCTTGCCATCTCTCAAAAACCTGACTAGTGCCAGTGAGTTTTCTTTCAAAATGATACATAACAATTCTCTTTCTAATAAAGCTCATAACATTTCTCTTTCCAATAAAGGTCCCAACCTTCTTTTTGTCCCCTGCACATAACAAACCACCCCAGTCAGTGTGTATGCCCCAAATTGTAATTCTGTTTTCCCCAAGTAAGATGTCTTGTTTAGCAATTCATCTCTGTATTTTTATTTGACTTTGACAGACCTATGAATTGTTTTCTAAATTTGGCAACGTAGAAAAATATTTTATTTCCTAAAAGATATATTGACCTTGTTTTAAGGTTTTTTTGTAGCCTCTAATTCAGGATTCTGTAGTGTCGTTTTCTTTAAATAATGAAAATGAGGCTGAAATGCTTCTGTGGAAATAAAATGATTAAGCACTTCTCCATTTCATCTTTTGGAAGAAATGTGAAGAGTAGGACTTTTATGAATACAGAAGGAAATTGAATGAATACAGAAAACTTTCCAGAGCTGAAAAAAAGCATGATTCTTGAGGTAGAAAGCGCTCACTCAGTTTTCCAAGGAGGATTGATGAGAAAAGGCACAGGTACATATCTTGGTAAAGTTTGGAGATAGAAACGGTAAAGAAAGTACAACTTTGCAAGCAGAAGAAAGCAAAGTATTTGGTTGGTGCAAAAGTTATTGCGGTTTTTGCCATTGCTTTTAATGGCAAAACCCACAATTACTTTCGCACCAACCTGATACTTACAGGATGTGTGACATCAGGCCTATATTCAACCAGAAGAGCTATAAATAGTGGAATCAACTTGGAGAAAAAAAATTATATCACAACAACCTTATCTAGTTAACGTATTTACTTCTTGGGGGGAAAAAGAGATATTTACAGATAGACAAAGATTCGATCTTAAAATTATCTGATACTAAATATGAGAAAAATACTAGGAAAATGTTTTTAAACATCAAATTAACCAGAACAGAGACCTCAAAATAAGGAAAAACAATGAGAGGAAAGAGTTGGTATAACAAAATTTACCTGCTGGCCTACCTGTTTATTTACCTAGTTAGGAATGCAGTGCAAAATACGTTCTTTTAGAACAGAAAGGACAAATGCTACCCTTACAGTGAAGAAATATGGCATATTTCACCTTAGCTGAATCATCAAACTTCTATCACCAGTAATGAGATAAACTGAAATTCTGTGCCTCCTGATGTGACGCGTAAAGAGTAACCTATACAATATTCTTATGAAAATGTTTAACCTGAATCTGTTCATGAGGATACGATCAAACAAACCTACATAGGGACCATCTTTACAATAAAAATAATGTAAACTTACGGAAAAAGATGAAAAATCAAAGCAAAGGAAGAGTTCTAAAGAGATGCGGCGACTAATGCAATGCACGTTATTGACGGTCCCTGGTTTAAAAATCTCCCAACTATATGGATATTTGGGGGATAAATAGGGAAATCGTAAAAAGATTGAATATTATTTTTTAATGAATTTTAAATTTCTTAAGATCAATGTTGGTATTCTGGCTGTAGAAGAGAATATTCTTTCTTCTTAGGGAATATGCGCTCAAGTGTGTAGGGTTACTTTCATATATGTGGATTACTTTCAAACAATTCAACAAAGATCAATATGTGTACATCTCTGAGAGACAGAGAGAGAGAGAGAGAGAGAGAGAGGAGAGAATGAAAAAGAGAAAAAAAAATGAAAAAGCATATATGGCAAATTGCTAACCAGTAGTGAATCTAGCTGAAAGATGTATGGATGTTCATTGTGCTATATTTTTCAACACTTCTTGTAGGACTGACATTTTCCAAAATAAAAGTTTTGGAAAAAGGAAAGTGACACATTGTAAGGGGAATTTTAATTTAAAAAAATCTGACCCCAGAGAAGGGACAAAAATAAATAAATAAATAAAAAGAAATATATATATATATATATATATATAATCTATGAATTTGGGGCAGCAAATGAGTATGAAACAGGAAAAATATTCTAAACTTGTCTCATCTAGAGTTTGGGAGGAAAGGAGGAAAGAAGTGCATGTACTTTAAAAGTCCCATCTTGCCAGGCGCATTGGCTCATGCCTGTAATCCCATCACTTTGGGAGGCTAAGGCGGGCAGATCATGAGGTCAGGAGTTCGAGATCAGCCTGGCCAACTTGGTGAAACCCTGTTTCTACTGAAAATACAAAAATTAGCTGGGCATGGTGGCACATGCCTGTAATCCCAGCTACTCGAGTGGCTGAGGCAGGGGAATCACTTGAACCAGGGAGCTGAAGGTTGCAGTGAGCTGATATCATGCCACCCCCAGCCTGGGCAACAAAGTGAGACTCTGTCTTAAAAAGAAAAAAAAATCCCATCTTATTGGGTGTGTGGGGTGGTGAATAAAGGTGAGTCATAACACACTTTGGTGAGGAAAATAGTGCTTCTTAGTGGAAAAAATTTAGTTTATTACTTTCACATAGTAGGAGAGATACGCATCTGGTTTTAAGTTCTAAAGTAATCATTAATGGAATGAAAAAATATGGAAGAAATGCTAACTTAGCTGCAAATTATTATTCAAATAGTGTCAAAAAACATTTAGCAAGTATGTCAAAAATATATTGACAAATAATGTTAGAAAATAAAATAATTAAAATGGAAAAAAGAAAATAATACATATAGAATAAGATGAAAATAATAGATAATTAAGACTAAATGTGAATTCTTTAATTAAAAGAGGCATTGATGTGACAGTATGAGTTCAATAAAACCTATACCCTTGCATCACAGCTCCAGAATTAAGCAAGACTGTAGGTTTGGTCCTTTATCAGATAGGAACTAATTTAATATCATATTGCAAACACTCTTGGGAGTCCAAAAGATAGTACAAAGTCATTTCCTTTTCCTTTTAGTCCAAAATGGGTTCACCTAAACTTGAGTGTCCTGGGTTCTCATCTTTTCCTGGTCTTCTCCCTTTTTATCCCCACTCATGATCCCCTCAATCCTACCCCTAGGGTTGTGGCTCCATCCTGGAGGAGCATCCTCAATTCAGGACCAACTGCATAATGTGTGGGGCTCAATGAAAACAAAAATGAGTGGTCCCTTATTTAAAACTTATTAAAAAATTCAAGATGGCAACAACAGATCATTAAACCAAGTGTAGGATTCCTCTGAGCATGGAGTCCTGTGTGACTGCCCAGGCTGCAGGCTCCTGAAGTTTAGCCTGCCTTTCCAAATCCTTAGCCTACTCCATCCTCAAAGAGTACTGGTAGGGTTTCACTGTGCATCTTAGTGGGAGGCTTATGCAAACATTGTCTACCACTTATAGTTTAAGTCACTTGCATTACTATGTTAACAACATCTCATGCAAAAAGACCACTTCACTCCCTAACAATTGAGGGAGAAAGAAGAAAAGGCAGTAAGGTGGAATATAGTTTTGTTTTGCTACAAATTATGGTAAAGAGATTGAAGAGCGACATGATATAAGGATTAGAATTAAAAGCCTTCCATTCTCTGTTTCCCTCCCTTTTATGTAAAAATTGGGGATAATTAACTGAACTCTTGTAGGATTAGTTGAGAGCACTCTCATGATGATGTGTTTGGCCAGTACAATGAGATTTTATTTAGAACATAGCAGGTGCTCACTGAGGCAAGGAAAGAGTGCATTTTAGGTTTACAAAATAATTTTATGTCAATTGCCTTATCACCGACTAGAGATATTCCATAAAACCAAGCACATCGTCTGATTACATTGTTTACCCTTCACATACTTCACACATGAAAAGTTCAGTTATTTCTACTCATCATGGGAAAATTTGCTGGCAACATCTCAAAATAACTAACTGACAATCAAAATCTGTGTTGACACTGCCTGATTGTGGCTGTTTGGCTATGTAGCAATGGGTTTCCTTCAGAGACTTGTTTTGGTAGATGAGGGATTGCTTCGAGGTCCGACCACTGCCATAGGTTGAATCCTTGAGAAGCACATTATTTTGTCCTTGAGGTCAGGAGCAATAAACTCTCCCCAGGGCTTCCTGGCATGTGCTCTGATTTTCCAGTGAGAGTATTAAGGAGTCCCAGGTGGGTTGCTTTTGTGGCAGAGAAACTACTCACAGCTCACTCCTGGGGTGGAGACTGTGGAGTGTAATGTAAATACATGAACTTCAGAATCATATAAGATTGGCTCAGCCAATTAATTTTCTTTTCTCCCCTTCCTATTATAAAAGAAATTAGAACTTTGATTTAAAAAATCCAAATATTATAACAAATTATGCAATGTAAAGCAGAAGTCTCCTGCCCTCATCTACTCTCATTGTGCAGAGATGAGCACTTCACTGTAATCTTGGTGTGGCTTTAGTGATTATTCCAGAACTTTAAATAGTATTGTTATACACTGAGGTATCCATTTGAAAATTTTTACATTCTTTACTGATTATTCTGCAAAACTGCCTCCCCCTCCTCTAATTGTTACTAGTTATCTTATTATTTCAGGTCAATTTTAAGTAGGCTTCTTGCCTATACAGTGGGATAACAATAGTAAACACCCACCTCTTTTATAGACTTGTAGCAATTAAATTAGGTAACCTGTGTTAAACATGTAAACACAGTGTCTGGTGCAGAGTGAGTGTGCACACAAATGTTAGTGTGTGTGCCAGTCCTGGGCCTGTTTGTCCCTAGCTGCATCTTCACCCTCCTTCAGCTGCTCTGCCACCCACTGAAGTCTGGGCTTACCAGGTTGCCTGCCTGCTGGTTTGTGACTGGGTGCGGCCAATGGGAGGCACTGATGGGGGATCCAAGGACAGAGACAAGTGAGAGAAATCAGGGTCTTTTTCCTCTTCCTTTTGTTCATCAGACAGTATTTCTGACAGCTTTTCTTCTCTTTTCATGGTTTTGGCTCCAGTGGTTATACCCACCATGATTTTATATCCTGCCTGGTGACCGAGACCCCCTAGGTTCCTATACCTTTTTGTAGGGGTAGCAGATTCCTGAGATTGCTAATCTGTTAGTTGCCTCCTTGGTTAGTGGTATAGTCTCTTGCATCTCCTATAAAACCAAGTCCCTGTATTAAATGCCCTCTGTAATTTAAAAAACAAAAAGAAAACAAAAACACAACTCAGAATTGTTTTGTTTTCCTGGTTGGGTGCTGACTGATAAAATTCTTAGGAGTAGAACACTTTTTCCCCTCTGCTTTTCTGTTTTTGTTTGGAGGGGCTTTGACTAAGTAGCATTAACGGCCTCTTACCCCATCCTTTACTCCTGCTGAGGGTGAGCAATGATTCGTGAGTTTGGCAGGAGGAACCGTCATTCATTGTTTATCTCCTTCCTTTTTCCTTGTTCTCTGGGGCTGGCCTTCCTGTAGAGAGCATGCATTTTGCTCTGTTCTTTGCTTTCTTTCCTTCTCTTTCTTTCCCCGTTCTTTGTTCCTTGGTCAGAGGAGCCAGCCTTGAGGCAAGGACTGAGATGTTGCTGCAACTAAATGGGCAGACTTTTCAAATTCCAGAACGCTGTAGTATGAAGTCTACTATTAGAAAACTACAGACCTGATACAAAAAAAAAAACCTTTGTATTTATTTATTAATAAAGCTGATGTTTTACTCTCAGTCAGACTGACTCCTCCCATCGTCCACCTTCCCACTGGGTCCATGAACAGGCAGAAACAGGAGTATCATGTATTCAGCCTATACATGTGCCTGATTTTAGCTATTATTTTATTAGAACAATGACAACGGTGATCATGGGTGACCACCCTGCCTCTTCTGCCTGCCATGCCCTTCCACGTGCTGGTGGGTTTGTGGAGAATGCTGTGCGTGTGTGTGTGGCACAGTGACATGCAGGCTTCACTTCCGCATGCACGGGAGAGGAGCAGGCAGGCCGGGATCACTCCCCACCCGACAGGCCAAAAGGCAGAGAGAAAAG
The DNA here is from genome assembly GCA_036589455.1 of Ateles fusciceps. Lineage (NCBI taxonomy): Eukaryota > Metazoa > Chordata > Mammalia > Primates > Atelidae > Ateles > Ateles fusciceps. The sequence goes on from JAZHEH010002229.1 coordinate 8,215,529, forward strand.
GGACCCTGACATCCACCACAGGAACTTGTACCTTCCCCTAGAAAATTATTCAGTTGCTGCAGAGAGCAGATTCCCAGGAGGTACCTGTGACAAGTGTCACCTTTATCGGGTGGTGTGCGCATATGATGGTGTATGAGTTTTAGGGCAGGCTGGCTGGAAATCTCTTCCAGTGACTTAACTTCAATGAATCTGCCTGCTTTTGATCACTTTTGCCATTCCCACCTTCATACCTGAGTATTCAGCCTTGGCAGCGGACTCTGCAGGAGCCCTCACTTCTGCTCTGTTTCGTCCCTCCACATGTTTCTGAGAAATTCAATAAATCTCTCACCCATAGCCTCTCGCTTCTTTTCTTTGCCCTGTTACAAATTTATTCTCTTTTGTTTGCTGCTGCCTTCATTCTGCAGACTTTAGGAGGGAGGATGAAAGTTACATAATCTTAATCCCAAAGCTTTTACTTCATCTTTCAGAGCCCAGATCCTCTTCTGAACAAAAGGGACAATCATGTCAAATGTTTAAAAGGGCTCAAGTAGGTGCCTTCTGCGTATTAGGAGCTTAATAATCATAACTTTCCTTATTATTTATGTGATACAGTGAGTGCTTTTGGTCACTTTAGCACAATGAAAACAACACTGAAATGAGTTTTCATCATTTCACGGTGACCTCGAGAGATGCTGACAGCTTTCACCATTTCATGGTGACCGTGAGGTATGCTCACGGATGTTCTAGGTATTCAGGTTCTCACTTCTGCTGTTCTCCACCCAGGCTGGAGGTTACAGGGCTATGCGGGACGTGCTTTAGCCTAATGCATTATTATTGTGAGATATGTGTGCTAAAGAGCCAACATGTATTCTCCCAAGCCTTTTTTAATGCTTGTCCTGGTGACCAGAATATTTGAATATTTCAGAATAGTGGCTGCTGGATTATTCTGGCTCCTGAAAACACAACTGGACCTAGCTGACCCATGGCGATATATAGTATGGGAAAAAAATTAGTCTTTGTGGTTTGAAGCCCCTGAATGTTGGGGTTCATTTGCTCCTCAGCATAACTTAGTATGTTCTAAATGATAAGCTTAGATCAAATCCTTCCTCCCAGTTTTCACCCTGTCTCCAACATGCAAAAATCTTTCCTCATTTTCACCGTTAAATTTCACTTCCTTTTTAGTGCCTTAAATTCTTGCTGCTTTACAGGCTTTATGCAAGGTTTTGAATGTGGACATGACGAAAATTTTTATGATACCCAACACTTTAAACAGTGATGGCTTGATATCAGCAACTTTTAGTGAAACTGTTTTGCAACAGAAAAAGACATGATTTTTGAAATCAGAGTTGGACTCCCAGATCTACCCAGTAGCTACATAAAAGTTGTATGTTTCTTAATGTCTCTAAAGCTTAATTTTATCATCTGAAAACATAAAGATAAGAATATCTAAATCTTTAAGAACTGGGCACTTTATTTTGGAAAGCACAGTTTCTTCTCATTCTCATTGTCAACTAGCATATTCATCTATAATCGGTGTTATCTCTGATTGTCAGCGTGAGCAGACACTAAACTCAAAGGATGCATCAAAGAGGCTCAGTTGGGTCTTGTTTGGAAACCTCATCCCTCTAAGCCAGCTAGAGGCAGGTCATATTTACAGAAATTTTGAGAGCAAGGTCAATATTCTGAGATGCTCCATGCATACTCAAAGGACTGTGTAGTCTGGCCATTTGTTCCTAGGAATAAGGGCACAGCTGTTATTTCTTCATAGTGGGTGGCTAATGAGGCAAGAGAAGTTGTCTGTGCCACCTACCAAGGCAGATCAAACCAGGAAACGTCCTGTTACATCCTGCCCCAGAATCGCAGGTGTCTGCTTGCCTTGCCATTCAAGCAATCACTCGTGGAATAAAGATCTATTTGAGAGTGATTTGTTCCCACTTCCATTTGGCTCACAATGGGTCTCTTCTAAGGTTCTGTCCATCTCTTGATTGATTCTGGTCCTCTAGGGTTTGCCTGGAAAATTTTCTAACCCACCCCCTACTTCTCTTTGTGGGCTACAAAATTTAATCTTTGTCTCATGAAACCACTGAAAACTCCACTCTGCTTTTCAGAGAGTTTTTGCTTAGGATTTCCCCACTTAGCCCACAAATATGGCAGATGACCTAAGGAAAGCACAGACTGTGTGACTGAGGCTGCCTGAGACTCGGCCAGAGGCTCTGCTGATTTCTTGTTCCCTGACTGCAGCCCTTTGGAGGGGAAAGCCCTGATTCTCACCCTCTTGTCTGTGCTCAGAATTGGCAATTGCTTTGTGCTTAAAGCAGCTGCAGAATCAACTCTGTCCAACTTTCGTATTTCCTCTTAACTTTAGTTCTTACTGACCTAGCAGCTCTCCGCTGCCTTTAAACACACCAACTCTGCATTTTATGTGTTATTTTACTCTGTATTTTAACTGCGACTTTTCTAGTTACTCTCAGTGGGAGGCCGGTCGGTTGTTAGCTACTTCCTCTCACCGGGAAATTAATAGTTTTGCTTTCCCCTTCTCTTTTGACATAAATATTCACATTCTGCATGGTTCTATAGGTTAGTAATAGAAATGTCTTGGGACTATTTGAAAGATTGGAATCTTGGATCCAATCTTTGGATCTTTGAACTTTTCCAATGAAAATAATAGAATCTTTGGATTCCATTTCCAACTTTTCCAGTGTTTCTTGGTTATCTTTACACACACACACACACACACACACACACACAACACACACACACAGTGAGAGAATATGTCCATAACCTATCCGTCTCTATGTAGAATTTTAAAAATCTGCAACGTAGTATTCCACAACGCAATTGTATTTCAGTTCTTTCCACACTTTTAGATTGACATTAGAATGATTTCATTCAAAAATATTTTTTAGTGTTATAAACAGGGATAAACATTCTCAAAACACTGGCAATATGATTAAAATTTTAGTAAACATTCTAAATTGCATTCCAACATGCCAAAAAGTAAAAAATAAAATTTCACCTGTTCTGAACTTCATCACATGGCAGTAATAGCAGCACAGGGGAGAAAATGAGGCCTATTGGGGGTCTCATGCCATTCTTCAGTTATCTCTTCATGAGACACTGATAGTACTAAATCCTCAATCAAAATAAAATCGGGGTCCTTGCGCTTATTAAACAGGGTTAGTTCCTGGAGAGAATCAGACTCTCAGTAGGCATGAACATGATGATGATTCTGTGAAATGAGGCATATATGTGGCCTAGGTTAAGGAACTATGATGACCTTGAGTCTGACTTGTGACATAGAATTTTAGTTATAGGGAGATTTGACTCTATCTATATAGCACTTGGGGTGAGGCTACTGATTACAGACAAAAATTGAAAACCTTCTTAACACTGGAGTAACGAAGATGTGGTTCTCTGTGTCCAGCATTAGCATGTAGCTGAGACTCACAGGTTGACTGGAAAACGTAGCTTTTTTTTTTTTTTTTAGATGGAGTTTCACTGTTCTTGCCCAGGCTGGAGTGCAATGGCACAATCTCTGCTCACTGCAACCTCTGCCTCCCAGGTTCAAGCGATTCTTCTGTCTCAGCCTCCCGAATAGCTGGGATTATAGGCATGCACCACCACATCTGGCTAATTTTATATTTTTAGTAGAGATGAGGTTTCTCCATGTTGGTCAGGCTGGTCTTGAACTCCCAACCTCAGGTGATCTGCCCGCCTTGGCCTCCCAAAGTGCTGGGATTACAGGCATGAGGCACCATGCCTGGCTGAAAACGTAGCTTTTTAAAATTAATATAAGAAAGAAGAGAAAGTCCCAGGGGCTACGTGGCTGCAGAACACTCCAATCCCCCCACAATAGTGTACGTTCACAATTCCTCTGAATGCTGCATATGCTGTCTCCTTCCCCCAGAAGGTATGAATTGATGATCATGTCTTTGAAATCAATGAACTTCCTCTGATAATCAGCCAATAATGGGATAATATAGAATAGATTGTACAAGGTCGACATCACTTTCATAAGGAAAAAAACTGCATGTGGCACTAAATGTTGTCTTTTTGCAAAAGTGAATACAATTTGAAGACATTTTTGGAACAAAAAATGTCTCCAATTTGAAGACATTTTGGACAATGAAGTCATAGCCTTCTTTCCTTCACCCATGTCCTCTGCATGTTGTCATTTATTTTCACAAGAAGTCTACTGCTTGCATACCTCTCATTGTTTCATTAACATGTATGTTCCAAAACTAGCCTGTACCAAAACTCAATCTTATTTATATTTTCTTCATTTTGATTCTTTTTTCTTTCAGAAAGTACAGTCAAAAGTTTTAAATAAAGCAAAAATAAAATACTTTGATATTAACCCTAGTAACTATAGGAACAGATAAAACTTAGAAGAAAAGAGTGAAACTACAGGAAGAGAGGAAAAGAATGGAATAGAATGGTAGATAAAAGAGGACAAAAGTCTTTTGGTTTAAAGGGGCAGGCTCAGAACAACTGTTTCTCTCCCTCCTTCTTAAGCAACCAATGAAATGATTTTAAAAAATAAATCAGCTCCATGTAGTGAAAAGAATGAATGACAGATTATAAATTTCTGGAAGGTAGAGGAAGATGAAAGTTTACTGTTGGATAAAACAAAACAAAAAAACAGCAGCCAAGAGCATGCAGGATGGTGAACAGAAGAAAGGAAAGCAAGCTTCTCAGTGAAACTGTGAAAGGCACAGGCTCAGCTTGGAGGTAAAGACAGGGGACATGTGAGAAGGATGGGGGTGGGGTTTCATTCTCTTTGCCAGCATGCTGCTCTGCAAATGCCTGGAACTCTCAGGAATCTTACCAAATTAAATCACTTGTCTTGGGAAAACTAGGGCAGCTAAGGCCTGTGCAGGAACCTCAAATAAAATTCTTCCCATTCTGGTACCTGGAGCCTATCACATAAAGACACACTCTCTACCCAGCTATACCAAGTTTCAAGCTGACTTCTTGTTCAGAGAGGGACCATGGGGGAAAGCAGACCTACAAATAAGACAAGAGAGGGAAGCACACCACTGCCTAGAAAAATATACCCACCTCCCCAACTCTCAAACACAAGATAACCAAACAATACTGAACATATGAGGAAAAATGACAGCATGAGAGAAAGATCAAGATAAAGAGAATTACTTGCTCAGGAAAAAGCAGAAATTCAAGACACATACTGCTCTTTAAAAAATTATAATTACTATCTTCAGAAAACTGACAAAAAGTTATGACTTCTGTATGACATCAGAGAATAACAAGAACTCTGTTCAAAATTTTGCCTACAGTGACTGAAATAAAAACAACAGAAAAATTGGAAGAGCACTTGAGGGAAAAAGACAAAGGGATCAATGTCGAGATCAAATAGATGAGTAATAATTGAGAAAATCCAAAAAGAGAAAACTGAATAATTATCAGATAAAGAATAGGGGATATTTTTCCAGAACTGAGAGATAAAAATCCTTGCATTCAAAGAATGAATAAAATTTTACAACAGCAAGGACAAATAGGTTGTTTAAGTTTCTAGCTTGGGTAAGGGGATAACCTACAAAGAAATGAGAAATTGAATTGTATTAAATTTGGCCGAGCGTGGTGGCTCATGCCTGTACTCCCAACGCTTTGGGAGGCCGAGGTGGGTGGATCACTTGAGGTCAGGAGTCCGAAACCACCATGGCCAACATGGCAAAACCCTTTCTCTACTAAAAACACAAAAATTATCTGGGTGTGGTGGTGGAATCCTGTAATCCCAGCTACTCAGGAGGCTGAGGCATGAGAATCACTTGAACCCAGGAGGCAGAGGTTGCAGTGAGCTGAGATCGTGCCACTGTACTCCATCCTGGGCGACAGAGAAACACTCCACCTCAAAAAAAAAAACAATTACATTAAATTTATTTATCTTCAGCAATAATGGCTGTTAGGCGATGTCAAAAAATAAAATCACACAAGTTTAGTTAAAGATTGAACTGGCTTTTATCTTCAGTTCTACAACTGGGCAGCACCACACGCTATAAGACAGAATGACTGTTCCAGTGAACTGAACAGAAAAGGTCAGCTTTATAGGCAGAAAAGGGCTGAAGAAAGCAGAAACAGAGAACTAAAAGAGAAGTGGTTGTTTCTGTTACTTTCCTTGTAAGATTAAAACAGAGCAGTTTCCAGCCATACCACCCTGAAGGTGCCTGATCTCGTCTGATCTCGTCTGATCTCAGAAACTAAGCAGGGTTGGGCCTGGTTAGTACTTGGATGGGAGACTGCTGCGGAATACTGGGTGCTGCAGGCATTTTAAAAAGTTTTAAATTGAAATTAAATAAATAAAAACAGAGAGAACTTCCTTATTAAGCTCATTCAGATTGGCCAGATTCTCCTGTGTTTTGGAAAACCAGCTGGTTTCAAAGTTCAGTTTGATTACACAGCACTTAGCACGAGTGTCCACTCTGGTTTGCTTTTGTCTGCTGGGACATAGTGCAGGACGCTAGTTCAAACCGATGGTATTCCATAAACGTTGTTTAACAAAGACAATAAAGAAATGCCTTTAAAATTCCCTGGATGCATTCTTTGGGAACTGGAATTTTACAGCAGACAAGTTATCAATAAAATGTGAGCACAAAATAACACTTACAAATAATTAGATAACTTTAATGTATTCTTTGTGAAGGAGTCACTTAAGTGTAGACTCTGGCAAAACAAAGATGAAAAAATGAGAGGCAGATATGAGTTACTAAAAATAATTGATTGAATCTAGGAGTGCATTTCAAAGAAATTCAGAATGACAAATGCTTCAGGTCTAGAAAAAAATGGTCTAAATTCCAACCAGAAGTCAATGGACTCCAAAAAGCATAAGAAGATTAATTTTAAGCAATAGACAGAGTGACCAAGGGCCTAAATGACATTAGTCACTTGGAGAGAAAACACGTGTTTTCTGTTAACAAGAAAAAAGAAAGGCAATTAGAAATCCTAGGGAATAAAATGGACATAAGAAAAATCATTGTCCTAATATGAAACAAATTAAAATGTGGAATTAGCTTAAGTCATAGATGGACAGCGAGAAAATAGAATCCTTTTCTCTTGGACTCCAGACATGTTTTTCTTCAAGGAACACAGAAATTATCCTTTTGTACTTGTGGTGAAAATATGTGATCCTAGTATACTAGTCGGTTCAGCAGTGATTGCTATTTTCATAGTCATTTCAGTGAAAATTTACTGAAATACAATGAAAATCATTACAATGGAAATTACGGTTATTGTTTTAAATATAATCAACCCTGTATTAGTCCGTGTTCTCTAGAGAAACAGAACCAATAGGATGTGTTCATATGTATTACATAGAGAGGTTTATTTTAAGGAATTGGCTCATACAATTGTGAGGGTAGGTGAATCTGAAGTTTGCAGAATAGGTGGGCAGGCAAGAGAGCTGATATTGCTGCTTGAATCTGAAGGTAGTCTGGAGGCAGAAATTCTCTTCCTTAGGGTACCTCTGTACTCTCTCTTGAAACCTTCAGCTGATAGGATGAGGTCTAACCACGTTATGAAGCGTAATCTGCTTTACTCAAAGATAACTAGTTTAAATGTTAATCTCATCTAAAACATACCTTTGTAGCAACATCGAGACTGGCATTTGGCCGAATATCTGGGTGCCATGGCCTAGCAAATTGGACGTGTAAAATTAACCATCACAAACTCAGCACAAAGATGAAAGATTTAGATACGGTCAAAGATGAAGAGTAAATATTAACCTTAGTCCCATAAAAGTTAAAATCTAAGTGACATAAAGTGGAAGATGGAAGGGTGGAGGAAAGGTAGTGGGGATTGGAACCTAACGGAGAGTAACAGGGTACTGTGTAAAGTGGATGGATGAAAAAATAGAAGCTTAATGAACATAACAGCCTGAATTTTAAAAGAAGGATTGGAGAGGAGTATGTTAGCGTGAGTCAGAAAAGCCTGATTTGTTTTTCATAACGGAGAGTTGATATCTTAGAGCACGGGTTTTATAATAATGATATAAGTACATTATTTAGATTGAGGGTTACAAACTGGCTGTCCATAGGCTAGAGCTGGTGGGTAAGTGAGATTTTTGTGTATAGAGTATCTTTTAAATTTGATATTAGACAAGGTAGGTATTCGATATTTACAGTAATCTACACTAATCTCCTAAGGAGATAGTGCCTTATGCATAGCCCACCCCAAATTTGTATTGCCTGCCTGATCTCTGGAGGTATTTATGCTGATAATCCTGATTTAGAATTAGGAAAGCGACCACCATGTCTAAAGACAAAATGGTTAGAAGTTGTTGCCTCTGAGGACTTATGGGTAGAGGGATGGGTCAGGGAGAGTTGTTATATAATCTAAACTTCTGTGTTCTATTTTTGAAAATTACATGATAATATACCTTTGATAAAAATAAGTGGAGTAAAAAGACCTAGAGCAGACTATGGGAACAGTATTATGCTCATTAGAGAGAACTGAGAAGTCAGTAGAGGAACAAGAGAGAAATGTAAGAAAAGTGAGAGAGAAGATTGCAACTTGGAAGATTCTTACAACTGGACCAGGACTTTGGTATTCTCTGATTTCTCCTCCAGGCATGTCCCCTGTCTCTAGGATTGGGAGGCAGGTCTTCTGTAGGCTTGTGGTCTATCGTTTGCTCTTTAGGACTAGCCCAGGCTCTTGGGTGCTTTTTAAATCATAAGCAAAGGGTGCCTGGTGTTTTTTTGACTTTTTGTTTTTGCTAGGGAAGCACAATTGGTTGTTGGATCTGGCACATTATTGCCCTATTTACAACTCAGAGTAAATGACACTCAAACATGCAGTTTTCCCCAGGGTTATACAGCATATCCATGTGAATTCTTCTCTAAACCGTGCCATTTTTGTTCAATAAAACAGTTACTAATCAGCATTTGTGAAGAATGGACAATTAGCTGAAGTAACATGACATGAAATAACTCTACCTTTATCCTGAGGATACATCTAATCAGCAAATTCAAATTAGCTTAACTAAGGAATAATGATAAGAAAATCTGGATGCTAAGCTATTCACTGATATTACCAATGAGGAAATTTTCTGGTAACTCTAACATGATGTGATAATGTCACTAATAATAATGTGACAGCATGGAATTCAGTATGGTTAGGCAATATGAAGTGAAATGTAGATGTTAAATTGATAATATATTCATTTAGACATCAGAGGTGTAATTCTGTACATAGTGATTTAAAAATTATTTTAAAGCATTTCCTAACATTCAATGCTTCTAATTCTTTGGAAATCATGTTATCTAACATTTTTGTAATTGGGCTAATATCTTGAAAATTGTTAATTTGCTTTTGTTTTCTTTTCTGTATTGTTACTGCAAGACCCTCGTCATAATCAGCTTCATGGATCAATCCACATAGCGGAAGAGAGTGATGGGTAAGAGGTTAGAGGAGTGATATTCACCTTCTGGCTTTATAAACAGGATCTGCAACAAAAAAATCAGACTGAGGGACAAGCATTCCTGAGAAATAACTGATTTTCCTAAATTTCTTCATCTCTGTATTGACACATCACCATCGAAGCCTGGAAGAGCCTACTTCTAGGGTCCTTTGTAAGTGTTGCATGTGGAGTTCATTGGTTTTCTTAGATCCCAGTAAATTTCCCACTAAATTCCACTTTAATCCCACTAAATTTTGTTCCAAAAAAAAATGGATGTAATTTATTCTGGGGAAGTCACTGGTGTGCAAACACTGCTCACCTACAAAAAACAGTTGCTGCAAGTTAGTTACGGGGCTTTGTGGCCCATGAGTAACGATAAACGTATCATCAACTTCTGTTTTCTCAAAAAATTGTAGACTTCTTTGGAGTCCTCCAGCACTACGTTTCTAACGGTTGTCCACGTGAAGAAGATTAAAGAGTTTTACTTTTGGGCTTTCACAGGGAGAGAATAAAGTATGGCTCCAAACGAAAACTGTGTGGGGGAACATGTTTACTTGGATCTCAATCATATATGAGAGCCTCACTTTAATTTATAAGAAGAGAAACAGCATGAATTATTAAAATCTAAGTAGTGAAATCTAAGTACCCTTCATCTAGCAGTGCTAATAGAATTCTCTTTACTGATTTATGATTAGGCTTAACTTTACAAATTAGGAATTGAATCCAATCAGTTTCTCTTTTCCTCTTTTTCTTATAATCAAGCTCTGCGCTTGTTTTCCATCAGTATTTCACCTGATGGTTTTCACATCAATTCTTGTCTTCATCCCTAATTTCATTAGGATTTCAAAAAAAAATGGTGTCATTTCTTATACATTTATTAATTAAAATTCTTCTGAAAGAGTTTTTCTCCATTGACAGAGGCATTTGATCATTCTAAAACACAGTTCTCAGTAACAACTTACTTCTCTCCCTTAATCATCAATTTTCAGATTGAGAAGTAGGTTTAACAGCCTTTTAAATAGTGAAAAAAAGATGTTTCTGACTTTTGTCAATGTCATTATAGACCCGTGGATTTTCATCGACTCAACACATTACTCTCTTCTGTAACTGTTTTTCAAGTTCAAGTTGTTACTTCAGCCACAGGGAGCCATGTCGCTGTGTTCTTTTGTCACAGCATTAAAAGCTTCTTTGCCTTCTGATCCATTAAGATGTTTGAAGCCTATCTTTTGTCATCCCTGCTGCAGGAGTGAAATCAGGCATTTGTTCAAGAAATCTTATAAGATTTAGTGTGGGTGGCATGAGAGAGAAAATCTGTACACAAGAGAGGGCCGTTGCTGCTGGGTGACATGGCATAGATACTATTTCATGGAACAGAGTCAGAAAAGACACTTTTAGAAACCTTAAGCTCATGTTGATTATTTTCTCTTTCTTTTTCAGCATCCACATTAAGGACACAGCAGTGTCTTTTTTTTTTTTTTTTTTTTTGAGACGGAGTCTTGCTCTGTCCAGGCTGGAGTGTGGTGGTATGATCTTGGCTCCCTGCAACCTCTGCCTACCTGGTTCAAGCAATTCTCTCACCTCAGCCTTCTGAGTAGTTGGAACTACAGGCCCACATCACTGAGCCCAGTTAATTTTTGTATTTTTAGTAGAGATGAGGTTTCACCATGTTGGCCAGGTGGGTTTTGAACTCCTGTCCTCAAGTGATCCACCCACCTCAGCCTCCTAAAGTGTTCGGATTACAGGCGTGAGCCACCACGCTTGACCTCATATTGATAATTTTCTATTTTATTTTAACATTACAGTATTTTAATTTAGTTTATTTGATTTCACAATTGCATCTGTTTTAAACAGTGAAGATCTTGTTTTTAACAATATAATTAATGCTTTATCCCACAATATAAAAGAAATAGAATCCAAATAACAGAAGATATTATTACTGACAATAACCCTACAGTTTAGTGTAACTCTAGTGAAAGGTGAACGTTATAATTCTTTTAAATCCTAGAGTACATCCAACTAAATATGTATAAAGTTAAAAAATTAATTATGTTAACAGTTTGATATGTGGTTAGATTCATTCGTTTTGGTTCGTTTTCAATTTTGGGGTTTTTAAGGTAACTTTTATGTTAACTTTTACAGTTGTGTGTTGCATAATGACATTCCCATAAACAACCAACGAATTGCATATATGAAAGTGAAAACATAAGGTTATAATAATGTAGTTTTACTATGTCTTTTCTATGTTTGGATATGTTTTGCTACACAAATACCACTGTGTTACGGTTGCCTACAATATACAGTACAGTCACATGCGGCACAGGTTGTTAGCCTAGGAGCAATAGGCTATACCAGAGAGCGTAGGTGTGTAGTAGGCTGTATCATCTGGGTTTGGGTAAGTATCCTCTATGATGTTCATGCAGTGGTGAAATCGCCTAACAAATCATTTCTCAGAATGTACCCCCATTGTTATGCATTGCATGACTATATCTTGAAATAATTTCAGATTTACAGACAGAATTTTAAAATAGTACAATGAATTGCCATAAATCCTTCATCTCGCTTTCTCAAAGAGTAAAATTTTATCACATTTGCTTTATTATTTTGTTCTTTCTCTCTGTACATATATTTAAATGCTTTTCTCCCTGATACATTTCAGAGTAAGTTGCTGATGAATTGCCTCTTTACCACTAAATACTTCCCCCGTGAGTTTCCTGAAAATAAAGACGTCCTGGTGCAGTACGCAATGCTGCACCACATATTGCCTTTAGTTGTCACGTCTTTGATATCTCCTTTAATCTTTGACAATTCTGAAGTCTTGTCTTACTTTCATGATCTTGACTTTTTTTTTTTTTTTTGAGATGGAGTCTCGCTCTGTCGCCAGGCTGGAGTGCAGTGGTGCGATCTTGGCTCACTGCAACCTCTACCTCCCAGTTTCAAATGATTCTCCTGCCTCAGCCTTCCGAGCAGCTGGGATTACAGGCACCCACCACCACACCCAGCTCATTTTTTTGTATTTTTAGTAGAGATAGGGTTTCATCATGTTGGCCAGGCTGGTCTTGAACTCCTGACCTTGTGATCTGCCCACCTTGGCCTCCCAAAGTGCTGGGATTACAGGCTTGAGCCACCGCACCTGGCCCGATCTTGACATTTTTAAAGAGGCTGCTTATTTCCTAGAATATCCTTCAATTTGTTTTTATTTCCTCATGATTTGATGTGAGCTATGCATTAAAAAAAGGGAGTACTACAGAAATGATATTGTTTTCTTCTAGTGCAATATGTCAGAAAGCATATAATTTATTTATTTTTTGTTTCTTTATAGGTGATGCTAACTTTGGTCCCTGGTTGAGGTTAAGTCTTCTCGGTTTCTCTACTGTAAATTTACTATTTTTTCCTTTATGTTATTAATTAACAAGTATATTGTGAAGAGATACTTTGAGAGTGTCTAAATATCCTATTTAGCATCAATTGTCCACATACTAATTTTAGTGGTTATCGATGATTTCGCTTGAAATCATTATTTGTTGGTTGCCTGATTGTAATTTTATCATTCCATTATTTTTCTATATCTATTAGTTGGCATTCCACTGTAAGGAAGAGGTTTTTCTTCACTTCTATTTATTTATCCATGGATTCCTATTTTATTCAACATATGTTATCACAATTATTAATTTTGATGATCAAATGATCCCAGATTTGGTTAGTAGAAGCTCCTTGAAGCTGATGCCCATGCCCTTTTGACATAACTCCATTATTTTCTGAGCACTTTCCCTTCAGTTTTGACCTTCTAAATATCTTTGTTTTAGATGCATTTCTTGTACATCACTTACGGATTGGTCTTATTTTCACAGCCAACATACAAATATTTTTTCAATAGGGAAGTTAGGTTCATTGCTGTTTATTCATATGAATGATGTGCTTTGTCTCAGTTCTGTCATATTTTATATTGTAGTTGTTATGGTATATATGCTGTGTTTCATTGTATGGTGTATTTTCTTTGTTCTTTTGTTAAAATTTCTTCTAATATTTAAGAGGGTTTATAGTTTTTAAGCATTTTATTTGTACTTATATCCTTTTTATTGCCTGTTGCCCACTGTTTTCCAATATAATCTTCTACTATCTGATTTTTAAGTTTTAATAGTATGCTTTAACTCCTATTTCTTGCTTATACAATAACAGCAATGTGCTGTTCACCTATCTTCATTCCTTCTCACTTCTCTTCTTTTTTAGTTGCTGTGTTTCTGCTTATCAGAGCATATAACATGTGTCATGCAACTTCTAATATTATTCTTCCTACCTTATCCCGTTTTTCATTTTAAATCAACCTTCAGTTAATTCTGATGCACAGTAGGTATGGAAGCCACCATTCTAGAGACTCTTGTTCAAGTCAAAACTAAATGCTTAGATCTTTGGATACATAGTCTTCAAATAAGATAAAGTACCTTCTATCTATCTAATATAATCACATATATTAACATCTTCTCCAGAAATAAATTATGAGACATATTGCCAGACAAAAAGAAAACAAAGAGAACCTCCAAGGCACATTGCACTGTACAAATGAAATACGTTTTAAAAAATAGTCAACTTGGCCAGGTGCAGTGTCTCACACCTATAATCCCAGCACTTTGGAAGGCCGAGGAGGGTGGATCACCTGAGGTCAGGAGTTTGAGACCTACCTGGCCAACATGACAAAACCCCATCTCCACTAAAAATACAAAAATTAGCCATGAATCGTGGCGCACTTGTAATCCCAGTTACTTGGGAGGCTGAGGCAGAAGACTAGCTTGACCCCGAGAGATGGAGGTTGCAGTGAGCCAAGATCAAGCCACTGCACTCCATCCTGGGTGACAGAGGGGGAACTTTGTCTCAAAAAAAAAAAAAAAAAGTCAACTCTCAGTGAACAAGCTAAGAGTCACGTAGTATTATAACCCAAGTAAATTCAGGCATCTTGGAATCTCTGCCACATACATGGATAGTGGTGGGAGAGAGAAAGAACAAATACTGATGGAGTATTTATGATCTGCTCTAGGTGCTGGGAGTATAGCAATGAAACAGTATATAATATCATGGCTTAATGAAATTTGTATTCCAATGAGGTGCTAAATAATAAAAGCCATATAAATAAATACATATGCAATAATTACAAGAGCAGATGGGGAGTGAAAGTAAGTAATAAAACACGTTGGATAAGCTGGGATCAAAATAATTGGTGGGGATTACAACTCATTTCAACTTTTTTTTTTCTTTTTAGGGATGTGATCTTTCTATATGGCCGTTACACATTTTTTATTTTTATGACTTAGATTTGAAATTGTTTGAACATGATATCTGGAATATCTGTGTAGTTTACTTGCAGAAAGATTCTTCTGGAAAATGTTATTCATTCTTTCATTTTTTTTGGTCAAATATTTATTGATTGCCCAAGAGTAGAGCAGGTATTATTATTTAATTGATCCCTTTTATTTTACATTTTTATTAGTCAATAAAATCATTACCATTTTATATATTAATATTTTACAAAAGAGAGGTAGTAATTTCATTGCAAAATTGGTCATGATGTGCTTTGTCTTTTACTACAACTGGAGTTTGTTTTAAGATATAATATGGACAGTCTTAATTGTTCTTTCTTTCTCTATGAAAGATTAAAATGGTTTAATAAGATCAAACTTGCCAGGCCTAATACCAGTGGGTAAGGCATTGAGTGGCAAGGATAAGGAAGAATGAATTTAATTTTATGAATTTACAGCTGGCTATTTGTTTTCAGTAACTTGCTGGTGATACAAAGCTAAACCACTCAATATTATTCAGTCATCTTGAGCTTTGGTTTTATTGAAATTATTGATTCAGCATGTAGCACACCCAGACAGGAAAAAAAAAAGCCTAGTGAAGGCAGAAATCTTCTAGGATTGCTGCTTACCTTGATTATTGTATTATATTGGATGTACCAAACTCAGGCATCAATATATAACATTATTTGTAACATGTCGTTTAACTTGGGATGTTGTGAACATTATAATATGATTTAGTGTCAATGTCAAATCAAATTCTGTAGTAATAACAATGTATAATTCATATGCAATGAATTATGAAAAATATAGAGATTTTAACCATGCATGAGTTCCAGGCTAGGTGCAGGTTTCTGAAGAAAATCAGCAGTGACCAGAATTCATAATGTTCTTTGAGGCTCATGTAAGACCAGTGAAATTTTAGTACATATGCAGAAGTCAAAAATAACAAATGTGGGACAGGCTATTTTTTTCTCTCTTGTGTCTCCTTATTCCCAGGTCTTGGAGCTAGAGGACCTCTATTAGATGAGAAAGGGGTCTTTGGTGGCGGGTGGATTGATGGAATGAGAACTTCTCAGAGTCCTCCTGGATGAGTGGCTTAATGTGGGAACCATATGTCTTCAAATAGCTCAGCTAGGTGTCAGCAGTGTCCCCTCCCCTCCTCCCGTCCCCTCTCCTCTCCTCTCCTTTCCTGCTCAGCTAGGTGTCAGCAGTGTCCCCTCCCCTCTTCCCGTCCCCTCTCCTCTCCTCTCCTTTCCTGCTCAGCTAAGTGTCAGCAGTCTCCCCCTCTCCTTTCCTGTCTTTTCCTTTCCTTTTTTCTTTTTCTTTTTTTGCTAAGAAAAGTTCTCACTCTGTCAGCCAGGCTGGAGTACAGTGGTATGATTATAGCTCACCGTAACTCTGATCAGGCTGATCCTCCCACTTCAGCATCCTGAGTAGCTAGGACTACAGGTGTGTGCCACCGTGCCCAACTATTTGTTTTTTAATTTTTTGTAGAGATGGGTTCTCACTATGTTGATCAGACTGGTCTTGAACTCCTGGCCTCAAACAATCATCCTGCCTTTGCCTCCCCAAGTGCTGGGATTACAGATGTGAGCCACCTTGACCGACAGTAATAAACGCTTATATTACTTAAGTCCACTATGATGAAAGCTGTGTTTGTACAATAAAATATTTTTAAAATTTCTTATTCTATTGAATAAATCTTATAAGTATGACAACTATTATAATAGCATACAAGCACATGTAAGGAAATTTTATGACAATGTCGATATAATGAAGAAAGCCAATGAAACCGCTATGACAAAAATAATCTTCAAAATTTCTCAATTTTTGAACAGTAAAAATTGAGAAATGTTTATAAATATTTTCTTAACTTAAAATTGTATCTCTATAAAACCTTTGTCCCACAAATACAAATTTTACAAGAATATTTCATTTATAGTCTTAATTTAATTTGACCAAAAAGTTCTCATCTTATATACTTAGTATAGCAAAGATAATACCCTAACTAATCCCAAATAAATCTGTTGTGCTTGTTTAATAAATTTGTTTTCTCAATGAAAATACAATTGATTCTCATTATAGAAAATTTGGGAAATTCAGATGGGTAGCAGAAAGAGTATCTACAATTGTATTACCCAGAAACAATTTCATTAGTATTTTGCTCTATTTGCTGCCTGTTTTTCTCACATAGTTGAGATCATTCATGTGTCATTGAGTTATGATCATTTTAATTTAGTATCATAACAAAAATTTTTCCCCAAATTGATCACATGTGAATTTTTAATAGAATTTTTTATAGTTGCTATCCTATCTCTTTATAATTACTCCTTCGATGAAAAATATTAACTTGAACTACAGATGTTAATCTCAGAAATATATGTGACAGAGGGTCTCTGATGTACAGTATATATAAATGAAAACTAAGAAATAATGTAATAAAAAATTATGTGCCTTGAAATTAAAGAGAAAAAGAACTTACTCTCAAAATAAAACCCCAATTTCTGTGACTTACAAGATAATTTGAGCAGGGTCTGAAGCAATATCAAATGACTTTTGAATGTCATATCTTTTAATATCAAAGACATGCTGGTTTTATCAGATACAGAAAAAATTTAATACTATGTGACATCAATAAACAAGTTAACATTTGTAATCTCCTAAATATGATTTCCTGATGCAATGCTTAATAAATAGGTGAAAGGATAGGATCAAATCAGTAAATTTATACATGCTTAATTCTATTGTTGTCAATGTATTAAACTTCTAAATATTAAATCTCACTTCAGGGAACTGAAAGACACATTCTGTAACACACACGAAAAATCAACATTAAGGAATGTAAGATTTTCAGTAGAGCATTTCACTAAGTGATGAGATTACCACGTAGTTGTCTGTTGTATAGTTATTTGTCAGTTCAGGTTTTTATTACATGATTTTCTGTTTTGGTCTAATAGGGACTCTAAACGTGAGAACAAATCTTTTAGCCCACTTTTTACAAAGAAAAGCATAACAACTCTGGCTATAGGTGAAGTCTACAAATACAATTGAGTTGAACCACTAGAATTGTTTTGATAAATGGGAGAACAATGAAAGTCAAGCCCAGAGGGGAGAAGGGATGATGGAAATTATTTCTGCAAAAGAACAGAGACTCACTCAAATGACATCAAGAGAGCTAGCGGGTGAAGATATTGAAGCTGTGGTGGGTTGTCTATGTTAAAGGAATTATGGGCAAGAGAACCTGTTAAATGTCTAGTGTTGACATTAACATCAGATGTGTTCAGATTTATTATATAGTAGTTCCCCCTTGCCCCATGGTTTTGCTTTCTGCAGTTTCAGTTACCCATGGTCAACTGTGGACTGAAAATATTAAAAATAAAATTTTTGAGATAAACAATTCATAAGTTTTAAATTGTGTGCAGTGTCACACTGTCCCACCTCATCACGCCCAGGTTGTGAATCAGTCTGTAATTTGGCATATACATGGCCTGCCCATTCGTCACCTAGTAACCTTCTCAGTTATCAGATCGAGTGTCAAGGGATCACAGTACTGTGTTCAGTAACCCTTATTTCACTTAATAATGGACCCAAAGTGCAAATTAGTATGCTGGAAATTACAATACAACAAAGAGAAGCCAGAAAGTGTTTCCTTTATGTGAGGAGGTAAAAGTTCCCCATTTAGAAAGAAAAAAAAATTACACTCTGGGGTGGCTAAGATCTACAGTTAGAATACATCTATCTATGAAATCGTGAACAGTCTATTGTTACAATTGTCCTAGTCTATCATGAGTTATTGTCGTTAATCTCTTACTGTGCTTAATTTATAAGTTAAGTTTTATCATAGTATAGATAGGGGGAAACAGTGTATATAGGGTTTGGTACTATCTGTGGTTTCAGGCACCCACTGGGAGTCTTGGAACATATCCCTTATAGATAAGGGGAACTACTGTATGTGCAAAAATAATAGAATTATATTAAACTGACTTTGTAGTATGCAGTGGATAGACCCTCAGGCAGCCCCCGGTGACCCCCACCTCCTGGTGTTCATACCCTTGTATAATTTCCTGCTTTTGAATGTGGGCAGAGCTGGTGATTTGCTTCTAACCAATAGAATGTGACAAAGGTAATAGGATATCACTTCTGTTATTATTTTATGTTACAATTTTGTCTTGCTAGAAGATTTGCTTTTAGAGACTCTCTGCTTTGCCAGGTTTGATGAAGCCATTGGCCATGTTAAGGGAGGGCTATGTGGTGAGGCATTTCTCATGGTCTCTAGGAGATGAGGGTGGTCCTCCAGTACAGTCAGCCATAAGCCAGA
This sequence comes from Ateles fusciceps, assembly GCA_036589455.1. Lineage (NCBI taxonomy): Eukaryota > Metazoa > Chordata > Mammalia > Primates > Atelidae > Ateles > Ateles fusciceps. The sequence goes on from JAZHEH010002229.1 coordinate 8,234,526, forward strand.
GCCCTTGGTTCCACAGCTTCAAGGAAACAAAATCTGCCAACAGCCTGGGTGAAAAGTAAGTGAACCCTTTCCCAGCTGAGTGTCCAGATGCGAACCCACTCCCGGCTCACACTTTGATTGTAGCCTTGCGGAGAACCTAGCTAAATTGTCCATGGACTCCTGCCGCACAGTGGACTATGATATAATACACATGTTGTTTTAAGCCACTGAGTTTGTGGTAATTTGCTACACAACAATAGATAACAAATGCATACTGATTCCTGGTTTAAAAGGCAGAGAGCTGATGTGATTTGGATGCCGAAAATTTCGTAATTGGAGCCACAGCAGGAAGGCCAGTTTGCTTCTACTTTTCTGCTATTTGTAACTTACATATCTATTACTTTCCAATTGACTCCTCCTGTCTACTCTCCACAACAATTCTCCACCTTCCTAGTGACCCAGGGAGCTGACCCATATAGGCTGCCTGCTCTCTGATGTAGGCAGCGGGGAACCAGCAAAAGACTGAGGCTGGAAGGAAAAGGGGCTATTTATTGCTTTGATTCTCTCCCTTCAGGTCTTAGCAGGATAGTTGTGAAGCTCTCCTGAAGACCAAAGACACTTTTAGGTGTCCCTTTCCAAATCACTCTATCTTTTGGGTTTAGCCAACCACCCTTGCCCCTGAGCTCCTTCAAGCCTAGGGATAATCATGGCTCCCCCCACTCTAAGCTCCATGGTTCTGTACCATACCTTGCTGCTTTTCTTAAACTCTGCTTACTCCTTTTTAAATAGTTCCTTTATTAAACTATCACCAAATTGCCACATTTGAGTGTGTCATCTGCTTTCTGATAGATAATACAGAGTTCAACAATGTTTTTTTGAATGACGTTGTCCAGAATTAAAAGCAAGAAATCTGTAAATGTAGATTCTAAACTGGAAGATGGGACTTTGTAAGGAGAGGGAGATGAGGGGGGAAGCATCATTCTGTTATTGGTCGCCTGTCCAGCTTTACAACTACATATGAATATATCATGTCAAGGAACTTATCAGAAATCCATTCTTAGAAATCCTCTTTTGTAGATTGCAGGCTCAAAGGAGAGAATATAGCCAGACTTCAGTTTGCCTCTGAAGCCTGCACAGAGAACACTGTATTCTTTTGTATTCCTGCATGCTATTTTGTAAATAAAAAGAACACTGAACTCAACTGACAAAGATTAAGAAGAGAAACTCTAAGAACTCCATCTCCAGAGATTCCAGAAACAGAAAGACAACCATCTGTCTGGGCAGGCAGAGGTACAGCGCTGCATCAAAGATTCTTTGATTTATTTCTCTTTTCTTTTTAGAGGTTAGAAAGCAAAGGTTAGTGTAAAGTCGCTGCATGTCACTTGTATCATTCTATTTCAAATGTGTACAATACACAAGATGAGTCTGGGAACTTGACACGACAGCGTTTCAAAGAATCTGGCTTTTTCATGAGTTTGCAAAAGATAGGAACAAGAGTGAGACTATCTCAAGACCAGTTTTCTGATGCCTTGGGAAGTTAGTATTTCTCTTTAATACAGTGCAGCTATGGGATTTGCATAACGTGGGAGAATGCTACGTGGGCAGATGAGGTGTTTAGGAAAGCAGACGGCCCAGGAAGATGTATATATCACCTCAGCCCCCACTTCCCTCACACCAAGGGAAGGGATAAAGGCCCTTAACCTTGATTATAGAATATTAGAGCCAGGAGGGATTGAAGAGATTATCTAATACCATTTCCTTATTTTCCCATTGAGAAAATGAAGCCATTGAAAATTACATGGATTTGTCTCAACTCACATAATGGGTCTGTGAGTTCGATGAAGTCTAACTTTCTCTTCCCAAGCAATTTTTTTTCTTTTCCTTTAAATGAGTAGGCCCGTACATAGAACATACACATCCAGAGGTCAGGAATTCACCCTGAACACTTTAGTGTTAATACTCAGGCTTCTGTAAGTCTGTAAGGGAAGAAGAGGATTCTTAGCTATGAAGGGAGTTAAGTGTTAGAGTCATCACCACGCCAGGCGGGGGTATAGCCCACTCTAAGGTCACGAAAAGTGTCAAAATAATCTGTGGGTCCTTGAATAAACTAAGGCCTTCTTGCTCATCCAGGGAGCAGTTATTTCCCAGGCCAGGCCAGCCTTACTACCATAAGTTGGCCTTGGAGAGAACACAGCTGGGCTCATTTGAGAGCGACCCTGAATCTTCCTGAACATAACTTGACATTCAGGGGCCTGGAAGTTGCCTTGGGAAAATGAATTGACAGGTAATTTCAAAATACACCGCAAAGTGCTTCTTATAAGTCTATATATTTTTCAAACACTATTTGTGTTTCTGCTCAAACTGCTGTATTTTTATAGTAACTGGAGCAAGTTTTATGTTTAAGGACTAAATATACCAATTCATTTTAAGGACCAAAAAAAAAAAAATTGTTGCACAGTGGTTAACGGATAAGGGCCAGACCCTCTCGTTTTTTTTTTTTCCTTGAGACAGAGTCTTGCTCTGTCACCCAGGCTGGAGTGCAATGGCACTAACTGGGTTCACTGCAACCCCCACATACCGGTTCAAACATTTCTCCTGCCTCAGCCTCCCAAGCAGCTGGGACTACAGGCACTCACAACCACGCCCGGCTAATTTTTTTTTTTTTTTTTTTTGTATTTTTTGTGGGGATGGGGTTTCAGCATGTTGGTCAGGCTGGTCTCGAACTCCTAACCTCAGGTGATCTGCCTCCCTCAGCCTCCCAAAGTGCTTGGATTACAGGCATGAGCCACCACGCCCAGCCTTCATCTCTTAATAAATTGCTTCAAAAACACTTGCTAAAGACACAGTCCCCGCACAGCTCTCTTACACACACACTGCTCATGTGTACATATATGCATATATATAGACAGTCACAATGCATACACACATATACTTGTGCACATATACACACATGTAGCCAAACTAGGACTCTACCCCAATCCCTGGATTCACAATTTGGTGATCCTTCCTCGATGGCAGTGCTCTTGCGTATACATGAGAAATATCTAATGAAGCCAAATAGTTTTTTCTTGGTCCAAATTATATTCTCAGATAAGATGAACTGTTAGTTGCTTATTTCAGTATATAATATCATCTAGGTGAGAAATTCTCTTGACGTTTAAAAAGCAGCTCAGTTTTTATTATATCCTCCCATGTCGGCAGATGGTAGAACCTTACTCATGGTCAGCCTAGGGGAAGCCTTTGCCCTAGGGTTGGTTTTATTCCTGGGCGTTGTGGAATTATCCGTCTCTCTTTCCCTACCTGTGCAATTATCCTCGGAGACACCACCCTTCTCCTATATCATGAAGATACAGGAGAAGGGCTGTGTCATCCTCCACTTCTGACCACAAGCTCTTCAGCTGAAGCTCTCTCTGCTATTTCAGGGCCCGTTCAGGGTGTTTAAGATAGTCACACCAATAAATAAATAAATTGTCACACCAAATTCCCTGTGGCCCCTCATGGAAGGAATTTGGTGTGACTATCTTAGGACCATATGCCTATATTTTTCATATTGCCATTACACTTTTAGGGCATTTCACTTGGGAATAAACCTATAGATTCTCTAAAACTTTATGAGTTTCTGTCAGATTCTACATTCCAGGGAAGGGGAGTAGGGCCCCTTTTCAGAGCCCAATCAAAGTCTAAACTCTCTTTTTTTTTTTAATTTTTTTTTTAAGACTGAGTCTTGCTCTGTCACCCAGGCTGGAGTACAGTGGCGCTATCTTGGCTCACTGCAACCTTCGCCTCCTGGACTCCTGAGTTCAAGCGATTCTTGTGCCTCAGCCTCTTGAGTAGCTGGGGCTACAGGCATGTGCCACCACACCCAGCTAATTTTGTATTTTAAGTAGAGACAAGGTTTCGCCATGTTGGCCAGGCTGGTCTTGAACTCCTGGCCTCAAGGGATCCACCAGCCTCAGCCTCTCAAAGTGTTGGGATTACAGGTGTGGGCCACCGCACTTGGCCTGTCCTTGCTTTCTATTTGTCCCCTCCCTGACTCTGCCCCAACTTGTAGACTTTTTAATCTAGTCACAGAGTGAAGAGCTTTGCTCCAATGCATCAGGTATTCTCCTAAATCTATTTTTTATGCCCTGATTCCCTTAGCAGAGTTTAGGCGTTTGAAGAGTGAACGGTATCCCCTACCTCAGTTTTATCATCCCTGCCCTGAGGCCTTGAACATACATTGCTCTTACATGTTAGGGAAAGAGCCAGCAGTAAAAGGAAACACCAAGAACAGAAATCTTTCTTGGTATTTTCAATATGGTACAGCACTAGAGAAGTATTTGCAAAGACTTTTCATTTAGATAACTTCAGATTCTCAACCCCAAAAATAGTCTATTCTGACAATGAAGGCTATAAAACTTTGCAAGTTGGACACGCTGGTATTTATTTAAAATCTGAACACTGACTTGAGGTTATACCAGCACTTTCTCTCAACCTGAGTTTTCTGCAGGCATCTCAGACTCATACCCCAAAAAGCTTAATTTCATTGCCCCAGCCCACAGCTTTCATTTCAGCAGTCTCAACAGCTTATGACATCTGTTTCAACTCAATACTCCTTGATTACTTTCCCTCAGTTCACAGCCAAGCAGTGACCCAGCAACTTTCTATACTCTTGTTGGTGCTTACCTCAGTGGTTCCCACACTAGTCTGCACCTTAGACTCTCCTAAGAGCATGGAAAAACTCCATTGCCCAAACCACACCCAAGACTAATTAGATCATCACCTCTGGAGGTGGGGTTCGGGCATCCGTAGTGTTGGGAGCTCTTTAAGTGGCTCCAGTCTGCAGACAAGTGGGTGCCATTGCTTTACATGAAAGGACCCAACTCATGGAGACGTCTGGGATCTTCTGGCCCTTCTCTAGTGGTTTGCAAAGGCTCACTGACTGTGTGTTGAGGAACGAGAGGGGTGGGGGAGGGTGTATCAAATCTCAGCTTCCTCATCCCAAGACAAGACAAGCTCCAGTGCGATTAGTGTTCCAGAATTCTCTTTGGGATCCACCTGAAGCTAAACTTCTAATACAATATCCCTTTTTTTTCTTTTTAGTAATGAAATACTATATAAATATATATGTGTGCATATATATACTATATATATATAGAGAGAGAGAGAGAGAGAAAGAGAGAGAGAGAGTCTTGCTCTGTCGCCCAGGCTGGAATGCAGTGGTGTAATCTCAGCTCACAGCAACCTCCGCCTCCTGGATTCAAGCAATTCTCCTGCCTCAGCCTCCTGAGTAGCTGGGATTACAGGTACGTGCCATCACGCCCAGCTAATTTTTGTATTTTTAGTAGAGACAGGGTTTCACCATGTTGGTCACGCTGGTCTCAAACTCCTGACCTCGTGATCCACCCTCCTTGGTCTCCCAAAGTGCTGGGATTATAGGCATGAGTCACCATGGCCAGCCATGAAATAGTTTTAATTCAACATACAGGCTGAGTAATCTGTAGGGTGGCTTATTCATTATCCATTATCATTCATACTCAGAATAAATAACACAATTGGTATCATCTTTGAACAAATGAACAGTAAAACATTTTTATTTGGAAAAAAAAATTTTCCATACATATTTTGTCTTTGCCTATGTCTAAATTTATTTACAGTATACTAGTTACTTGATTTAGTATGTTAATAAATGGCTTTTCTATATAACCTCATAGTATGACATCATGAGAAAATAAATGATCGTTGGTGCCAAGACTCAGTGAATTGTTAGGAGACTATCTTTAAAATATAGGTAACCAGGCCAGGCGCGGTGGCTTACGCCTGTAATCCCAGCACTTTGGGAGGCTGAGGTGGGTGGATCATGAGGTCAGGAGTTCAAGACCAGCCTGGCCAATATGATGAAACCCCATCTCTACTAAAAATACGAAAATTAGCTGGGCATGGTGGCGTGTGCCTGTAGTCCCAGCTGCTTGGGAAGCTGAGGCAGGAGAATTGCTTGAACCCAGGAAGTGGAGGTTGCAGTGAGCCAAGATCATGCCACTGTGCTCAGCCTGGGTGACAGAGAGAGACTCCATCTCAAAAAAAGAAAATACATACTACACACACACACACACACACACACACACACACACACACACACACGCATGTATATAACCAGAAAATTCACAGGAATGCCCAGGACCCTTAAGAGCAGTGCTGTGTGGTAGTTCGTCTTTTCTTCTTTTTTTAATCAGTCCCTCATATGATACTAAACCTTTGCTTAGCGTTCTCCACTGCCCTATCCATTTTCATTCTCTTTCTTATAATTTGCCTTTCAGAGTACTCCCTCATTAAACCCTTCATACAAGGATTCTCATCCTAAATTCTATTTCCATACAACCAACTTAAGACCCAACTTAAGGCATGGGTGAGTGGTTATTATAGACAGTTGGGACTGTTTGTTAATTCTAATATTTTGAGCTTCAAAGAGACTTGAGCCTACATATAGGAAGAAGAAAGAGAACCAGAGGAAAATTAGGACTAGAGTTATAATTGGAATTACAGAGATGAGGCATTAATCTATTTATGCCTACTGTTCCATTATTGGAACGCTAAACTTGTGGGGAGTTATTTATATCCTACTGCTCAAGGTCATCATCAAAGTCTGATTTTTCACACAAAAACATTTGTATCCTCCAGCATAAATGGATTAATGAACGGAAGTCTGGAGGAGGTCTTAGAGGTGTTAAAGGATGCCCCTGGCTGACAGACAAAATGGACTCCCTGTAGCTAACAGAGGTGCTCAAAGCTAAAACAGAACAAGCAGCCATAGTGAAGTGAGGGAGCGGTCACGTACTGTGTTCTCTGAAAGATGCTGTAGAAATATCACAGGACCTCCCTTTCAACAGTCAAGCCAAACTAACTTCTGCCGTGGTGCCAAGATAAACACACGGCTAGAACCCCTTTCTTCCCTCACCGCCACTTCCCGCACTGGTCATTTGAGAAAAACATGTTCTGGTTTGGGGCTTGAACATAATCCAATCAGCACTCTGGTATTTTGATCAGAACTGAACAAGTTTCTTTTTCCCTCTTTTCTTAAACATTTTATTCATTTTATAGAGAGATTTATTTTTTGTTTGCTTCTGTTCCAATCAGCAGGAGAGTGGTTGAGGAGTACTGAACCCATCACTACTTTGATGACACAGGTAAGATTCCAGATTCACATATCCAGGTACCAGGAGTTCCCTCTGAATGCCACAATCAAGTCAGCCTTCGTTTACATTTCTTTCTACTGAACACAGCAATGGCCATTGGTATCTCTGAAGCGTAATTGCGTCTTAGGTTGGTATTTCTCCAAGTAAAGCAGCAGTTTGGAATTGAATGCTCCCCTTCTTTTTTGTCTTACAAACTGAACTGCATCTTCATACTTCATTCCACATTCAATCGAAGCAAGTGCAATGAGCATAGGTGCCCTTTCCAATCCCGCAACACAAAGCACTGCAACACAGCAACCTGGTTCTTCCCGAACAAGTGTGAATCTTTCATTTGCATGAACGGACCTGATTGAGAACCAGGGTGAGAACTTTCCTCACTTAAGCCAGACCCTCCTTTGGTTCTTCAGAAAGCAGATGTTCACCTGTGCTAAAGGTGGGCCTCCCCAGTCTGCAGATAGTTCTGTATGGTAAATAAAGCTCTCCCTTTTCAGCTGCAGATCTCATGGTCTTTTCTTAATAGAGGGAGGTGTTAAGAATCTGTTCTGCCTGCTGAGCTCAGTCTAGCATACTCTCCTTGGCATTATATCATTTATTCATGCATCAAATATTTATTAAGTGCCTGTCACGTGCCTGACCCTCATATTAGGCACACAATTTTAGAATGTGAAGACCCCAATCCCAGAGAAGCTTATATCTTAGTTATTAGAATGTAGTGAAAATAATGAAAACAAAAGCTATTATAAGGCAGTGTTTTTTTGTTTTTGTTTTTGTTTTGTAAAAAGTGTAGAAAATGCTATACAAGTAAAAAAGTGAAGCAGCTGATACTGACATGGGACAAATAATTTGCAAAGGAGATAAAGTTTGAATTGGGAATTAAAGGGTTTGTTTAAAATGTGCATGGGATGTGAAGAAGAGGTGTCTACATATGTGAACAGGGCCAAAGCCTTATGATTACTCTGCTAGGAAGTCAGCATTCATGTTAGACATGGCAATCCATCTTTCTCCTCCACAGCTAAAATTGCAAAAACTATTTAGATATTACTTTAAAAGATGCTTTAAAAAAAAAATCTGTAACCAAGAACAGTAGAAAGAATGTAAAAGAAGAAAAGGCATAATTTTCCTCCTGGCAAGAGATCTTACAGAATTCTTGTCTTGTTTGACCTGCTCTATTTACACTTTTGAACTAAGCTGACACCTTTGCATGCTGCCTTCCATAAACAGCAGGCAGGTCTATGAAATATTTAAGCAATTGACTGGCTCACTGAGGCATGCCTTCTCCAATCTTTTCTACCTATGAAAATCTCACCTGTGCTGAAATCCTCTGTCACATTTCACATCTTCCTCGAAGTGTATATTGCTACCGGCAGCCCACAATCACTGTTCCTCTTCTGTTCCAAAATTTTCTTTCACTATTGTTTTTTGATACTGTCATTAATTAAATATGTTCATGCATTTATGTTCAGACACCCTTCTTCCAAGGCCATTAAATGGATGGATTGACTCATTGGTGGTCTGACATGTGGGCAGTAGCAGCTTAAAGAATCCAGCGTTAAGCCTGTAACAATGAGAGATTCCAGTGCTGTTGATTTGAATGCCATTTGATTCTGTTAAAAAAGAATCTCCAAATAAATAAGAGTATTGAATACTGCACCCCAAAGTCCATCTTTGCCCCCCTCCTCTCTCGCTTCGTGTGTATGTGAGAACAATTTCCTCCATGATTTCTTTTTCCTAGCCTTCCTACTTCCCTGATTTTAGATAATAATTACTGCGTGAGCTAACAGACCAGAAGAATCGATATATTTAAGAAGCAATGATTTAGTATTGGCTGGAATATGGAAGGGGAAGATAAATATTCCAAGGTCAAGTTCTTATCTTTCTTGCCCCCTTATCTATAGTACATTTGATTCTCAAATTTTGTGTGCATAAAGATCACCTAAGGTGCATACAAAACTGCAGAGCCCCAGGTAGTACCCTGGGTGTTCTGATTCTTAGTTCTGCCGTGAGGTCTGCGAATCTGAATTTTTAAAAATATCTGAGAGAATTTTAATGTGGTCAATCCACAGCCCACGCTTTGTGAGAGCCTGCCCCGTTCATTTCTTATCTCTTCTGAAAGAACCCCAGTGGCCCCAAACTCAAGAGACCATTCAGCTGTATGCATTGGATCTCACTTCCAAAATTCATAAACTTCGTTCTTGAAATTAAAAAAAAATTAAATCCTAAATGTAAATACTTCCTTTCAATGCCCTGCAAATCATTCACCAGTCCAGCAGTGTTCTCCATATCTGTAGTAATAGTGTAATCTCTAACTCACAATGGAAGAGCATAAAGAACCTTGTTAAGAGGAGGGGGATGACGTAGGTGTGACGGTGGTTGTAGAAGGAGAGTTGAGGCCGGTGCGGTGGCTCACGCTTGTAATCCCAGCACTTTGGGAGGCTGAGGCGGGTGGATCACCTGAGGTCAGGAGTTCGAGACCAGCATGGACAACATGGTAAAACCCCATCTCTATTAAAAATACAAAAGTTAGCCAGGCGTGGTGGTGAACTCCTGTAACCCCAGCTACTCAGGAAGCTGAGGCAGGAGAATTGCTTCAATCTGGGAGGCAGACGTTGCAGTGAGCCAAGATCATGCCACTGCACTCCAGCCTGGGTGACAGAGTGAGACTCCATCTCAAAAAAAAAAAAAAAAAAAAACAGGAAGTTGAGATTTTATTTAAAGAGTGAGAGGGTCAGTTCTACTTGTCTTTAAAAAAAGTACATTACTCTAAAGAAATGCAAACCTCTAACTGGGTAGATAGATAAACTATAAAACAAAATTACCATTAGAGAAAATTATGTTAAATGGGATTTGAAAAGCACACATATACTTGGAACTGTCTTCATAATTTTAATGTCAAAAAATTGTTTTTTTCGGCCTACAAGGAAGAAGAGTCATGTTGTGCCTTGAACAATGAAAGTTGCCTTTGATATAAACAGATTTCTAATTAGTAGCCTTTATAAATTGAGATAACTTCACTATGTTTCTGAAAAAGCACACATGCATTTTAATGGTAAAAGGATGTAGTATAATTCTGAAAATGACTGTTCAGCAATTCACAATCTTTTCTTTATGTTATACATTTAAATGTCATAGATAATGTTTTTCTTTTTCTTCAGAATTTTTCTCATAAGCAACCCTTGGAGGAAAAGTACCCTGCAAAATATCAAGAAGTACAAACAACACAGGATAAATGGGATTCTGTGAAGAAGAACCGGTAAGGGTTAAACAGAAAAAAGATTTGGGGAAATCTGGGAAGACAGACAGATATGTAATGCTACATCAGAAATGCAAGGGCTGAGTTTGTTCACAGCTGGAAAAGAGCCTGCATCAAAGCAAAGATGGAGTATTACACTCTACAAATCACAGCTTAGAGCAGTGCAGTGATGGGGCATCTTCTGGGGCGTGGTGTCTGAAAAGATATGTGTTTACAGAAACTCAGAGGTTGCACTTTTTCCATAGCCTCATATTTAAAGACATCAGAGGGTGATGAAATGGAAGTTCTGTAGCATACGTAAAGAGATGTATTACAGATTAAGAAATATTCCACATCTGGAGTTCCTCTGCTTATGTGAGTCCTGAGTTACTGAAAGAGCTAAGGGAATCATTACAATTTTTCTTCTTTTCATAAATCCATTTTAGTTTATTGAACATATGGTATGTTCATGATTAGAATGCAATTGCCAGGAACACAGGACTTTGTTTTATTCACACTTGAATCCCCAGTGCCTAGAAGAATATCTGGAATATATTAAAAGCTCAATAAAAATTTGAACACTTGAATTAATTGGTGAATGCCAAACTATGTGCTGTAGAGGAAATAAGAGGTTATTGAAATGTAGTTCTTTTCTTTTCAGAGTTATTAATTGACACGTAATAATTGTACATATTTATGGGCAATGGTGTGATATTTTGATTCATGTATACAATGTGCAATGATCAAATCAGATAATTAGCGTATCTATCACTTTAAACATTTATTACTTCTTTGTATTTGGAACATCCAAAATTCTTTCTTCCAGCTATTTGAAAACATAGTGAAGTATTATTAACTATTGTCACCCCACAGTGCTGTAGAACACTAGAACTTATTCCTCCTAACTAGCTGTAATTTTTTCATATAGTTCTTTTCTCCATGAAGTTTACTGTCTTTTTTAGGGACTGGAGCGATTTAAGAGTAAATTATTTTTGAAAAGTATGCTTATAATTCTAACAGTCATTGAAGTTTTCAGTGTGTTCTTGGGTTATCCATAGAATAAGCTAGTTTTTCATCCTCTGTCACTGTAGAGTCCAGTAACATCTGTTCTTGCTTAATGTGAAATGACTTAAAATGAGATTAGAATCTAGAACATATTGGAGCTGCTTAAGGAGACTCTGCATATTATTAAGAGAATTTTCAACTTTTGTTAAATTTGAAAATAAGAATAAACATTAGAAAAGAATTTACACTAATAACAAAGTTGTCTTCCCTTCCCATAGACTATAATATCACCCTGTAGGCATTTATGTTGGGTAAAACCATTTCTCTTCTCATAAAAAATCATGGACTTACTTATAAAGTTGAGTAATAACACCTCGCTATGCAAATGGCAATCTATGCAGTGAATATGCACTATATGCTAGAAATAGTTACGTTACAATGAAGCCTAACTGATGAGAGAGGAATAATGAGTGCTGAGTAAACACTCTTAACATTTGAATGCTAACTATTATGACTGCTGGAGAGTAGACTATACTAAAGTTATATTTAGAAAAGAATACATGTGCTTTGCTCTTATGGGGTTTCTTGTTAGGATTCCTGCCAGATGTCACTAATCATTATGTGTTTATAACAGATGTGCTTGCTTTAGACAAGGATGCTGTTTCTTACCACTCCTATTTAACATATTGGAAGTTCTACCAGGGGCAATCAGGCAAGAGAAAGAAATAAAGGGTATTCAAACAGGAAAAGAGGAAGTCCAAATGTCTCTGTTTGCAGATGATATGATTGAATGTTTAGAAAACCCCATAGTTTCAGTCCAAAATCTCCTTAAGCTGATAAGCAAATTCACCAAAGTCTCAGGATAAAAAAATCAATGTGCAAAAATCACAAAAATTCCTGTACACCAATAGTAGCAAGCCAAATCATGAGTGAACTCCCATTCACAATTGCTACAAAGGGAATAAAATATCTAGTAATACAACTTACAAGGGATGTGAAGGACCTCTTCAAGAATTACAAACCACTGCTCAAGGAAATAAGAGAGGATACAAACAAATGAAAAAACATTCCATACTCATGGATAAGAACTATCCATATCATAAAAATTGCCATACTGCCCAAAGTAATTCATAGATTCAGTGCTATTCCAATCAAGCTACCCTTGACTTTTTCACGGAATTACAGAAAACTACATTAAATTTCATATGGAACCAAAAAAGAGCCTGTATAACCAAGACAATCTCAAGCAAAAAGAACAAAGCTGGAAGCATCATGCTACCTGACTTAAAACTATACTGCAAGGCTATAGTAACCAAAACAGCATGGTACTGGTACCAAAACAGATATATAGACCAATGGAACAGACAGAGGCCTCAGAAATAACACCATACATCTACAACCATCTGATCATTGACAAACCTGACAAAAACAAGCAATGAGAAAAGGATTCCCTATTTAATAAATGGTGTTGGGAAAACTGGCTAGCCATATGTAGAAAACTGAAACTAGACCCCTTCCTTACACCTTATACAAAATTTAACTCACGATGGATTAAAGACTTAAACATAAGACCTAAAACCATAAAATCCTAGAAGAAAACCTAGGCAATACCATTCAGGACATAGGCATAGGCAAAGACTTCACGACTAAAACACCAAAACCAATTGCAACCAAAGCCAAAATTGACAAATGAGATCTAATTAAACTAAAGAGCTTCTGAACAGTAAAAGAAACCATCATCAGAGTGAACAGGCAACCTAAAGAATGGGAGAAAATGTTTGCAATCTATTCATCTGACAAAAGGTTAATATCCAGAATCTATAAAGAACTTAAACAAATTTACAAGAAAAAAATAAACAACCCCATCAAAAAGTGGGCAAAGGATATTAACAGACACTTCTTAAAAGAAGACATTTGTGCAGTCAACAAATGTATGAAAAAAGCTCATCATCACCAGTCATTAGAGAAATGCAAATCAAAACCACATTGAGATACCATCTCACACCAATTAGAAGGGCGATCATTAAAAAATCAGGAGATAACAGATGCTGGAGAGGATGTGGAGAAATAGGAATGTTTTTACACTGTTGTGGGAGTGTAAATTAGTCAACCATTGTGGAAGACAGTGTGGTGATTCCTCAAGGACCTAGAACCAGAAATACCATTTGATCCAGCAATCGTATTACTGGGTATACACCCAAAGGATTATAAATCATTCTACTATAAGGACACATGCACATGTATGTTTATTGCAGCACTATTTACAATAGCAAAGACTTGGAACCAATCCAATGTCCATCAACAATAGACTGGATAAAGAAATGTGGCACATGTATACCATGGAATACTATGCAAACATAAAAAAGAATGAGTTCATGTGCTTTGCAGCGGCATGGATGAAGCTGGAAACCACCATCCTCAACTAACACAGGAACAGAAAACCAGACACTGCATGTTCTCACTCATAAGTAGGAGTTGAACAAGGAGAATAGATGGACATAGGGAGGGGAACATCACACACCAGGGCCTGTCCGGGGCCAGGGGGCAAGGGAAGGGATAGGATTAGCAGAAATACCTAATGTAGATGACGGGTTGATGGGTGCAGCAAACAACCATGGCACATGTATCCTATGTAACAAACCTGCATGTTCTGCACATGCCTCCCAGAACTTAAAGTGTAATAAAAAGAAAACATAAATAAAAAGATGTGCTTGCTTTAAATAATGGAGGGAAGCCCAATAAGAGAGAAAGAGAAACAGTTCTAACAGAATTAAATGTAGCCTCATCTTCCCCTCAGATTGGAGCAAGAATTCGTTGGCACCAACAAAGGCTGGACAGATTGCATACATTGAGAGAGAGAAAAGCCATTTTCGTAAGTGTGGCAAAATGCACATAATATGAAATTTATCATCCTAACCATTTTTAAGTGTCCAGTTCATTGGCATTAAGTACCTTTACTTTCTTATACAAACCATCACCGTCAATCTCCAGAACACTTTTCATCTCGCAAAATTGAATTCTGTACCCATTAAACAATAAATCTCCATTTTCTCCTACCCCCAACTCCCTGGCAACTCCCCCGTTGGCTTATGCCTTTATAAATTTGGCTACTCTAGATATCTTATATAAAAGGAACCCCATTATTTGTTATTTTCTGACTGGCTTGTTTCACTTAACATATTGTTCTCAAGGTTTACCTGTGTTATAATATGCCAGAATTTTCTTCCTTTTTAAGGCTGAGGCCAGGTATAGTGGCTTACTCCTGTAATACCAGCACTTTGGGAAACTGAGGCGGGCTGGAGCCAGAAGTTCGAGGTCAGTCTGGGCAACATGGTGAGACCTCGTCTCAAAAAATACAAAACATTCGTCTGGGCATTTCCTGTAGTCCCAGCTACTAGGGAGGCTGAGGTGGGAGAATCACCTGAGCTTGCCAAGGTCAAGGCTGCAGTGAGACATGGTTGTGCCACTGCACTCCAGCCTAGGCGACAGAGTGAGATCCTGTCTCAAAGAAAAGAAAAGACCCTGTCCCAAAGAAAAGAAAAGAAAAGAAAAGAAATAAATAATGTTCCGTTGTGTACGTATACACCTCATTTTGCTTCTCCATCTGCCCGTTGATGGACACTTGGGTTGCTTTCACCCCATGACTCTCATGAATAATGCTGTCAGGAACATGAGTGTACAAATATCTGTTCAAGTTCCTGTTTTCAATACTGTTAGATATATACTCAGAAGTGAAATTGCTAGATCACATGGCAGTTCTATTTTTAATTATTTGAGGAACCCTGTTTCTCACAGCAGTAGGATCAGCTATTTTTGAACTCGGGAGAAGCAGCTCTGTGAGGTTTCTCACTTCATTCTTGGAAGGAGTCATAGATTGGACCCTGAGCTCATGGTATCCCTGGTGATGCTTCCATTGGTTTTGCCTGAAGCACACCATCACATCTTTCTTTCCTCTATTTAAAGCATTCCATTACTTTTCAAAGGAAAAATTAAAAGTGGTTTTGGGATTGCTGCAGAAAATCCTTGTTTCAAGCTAGCGTTTTTGATAAAAGAACAAAAATGACTGAAGATGAAGTTTACTCATTACCATAATACCACATCACCCTTTATGAAAACACCTAAAACTATTGAATACCTATTATGTACTAGGAACTTTATAAATGTAGGAAAATAAAATTTTGTTTTGTGTTTTAAAGATAATCTCTTCGATTTACTTATAATTTTTACTTCCATAGATGCCATGTTTACAAACAATGTTCCACCTTAGGAAGAAAACACCAAGGTAAGATATTACAGTATATTAGCATAAGGTCATTCTAAGATCTTATATTTTAACATATTACAATAAGATTAATGAGGCAGCAATTAGGTTAACGTTGAGATATATGAACAAATTCAACTTTTAGGACAAAAAGGTGTATTTTGATTGTGATTCAAATTTCTTCTCTGACCCATAAGGTTAGACGAATATTTTAAATTTTGTGACCATTTATTGTTGACTTTATCTTTATGTTGTTGTTTTCTAATTCAAATGCCTTTGGCCAGACAAAATGGACTATTAGATACTCATTATTTGACATTTTTTAAGACTAGTTTTAGGTCCTAAGACAATGTTAAATTTTCAGTGCAGATAGTTTTTGATTTTTATTTTTTCTACTCAGAGCTTATGTTGAGAGCAATTTCTTGTTATCGTGACAGGTAAGAGATTTTCAGTTTCCTCACTCACTGTTTCATTGTGGGTGCAGCAACTGACAACCCACGCTTTATATGGAAATCTAATCTCTTACTCCGAAAATATTCTGTGCCCCCAATTTTGTTTTCTATTCTTTTAGTGGTTGTGTGGTGGGAAAACCCAAAACTACATACTTCTGTTATCATCAGTTATCCCAGGAGAGCGACAGCTGCAGGGCTAATTCACCACTCTATTTTCTTCTTCTTCCTTCTTTTTCTTCTTTCTTCTTCTTCTCTTTTCTTTAGACAGAGTCTAAAAAAAAACGTTGCTCTGTCGCCCAGGATGGAATGCAGTGGTGCGATCTCGGTTCACTGCAACCTCTTCCTCCTGGGTTCAAGTGATTCTCCTGCCTCAGCCTCCCAAGTAGCTGGGATTACAGATGCCCACCACCACGCACAGCTAATTTTTGTATATTTAGTACAGATGGGGTTTCACCATGTTGGCCAGGCTGGTCTTGAACTCCCAAACTCAGATGATCTGCCTGCCTCGGCCTCCCAAAGTGCTGGGATTACAGGTGTGAGTCACCGTGCTCGGCCTAGTTTCTTTTTCAAATGCTGTTTTTATTTATAAAAATTAAAGATTGACATATTTTATATGACAAATTATTAAAGTTGCAATTACCTAATTTTTCTAACATATATTTTAGCCTATATTAATATCTCATATGTACCTTTGATGACTCTCTAGAAAGTGGGATAAAATAGAGATCATTATGTAGAATAGAAAATAGATTCTTGCATTTCAATAGTGTTGGAAAACATCTTGAGAGATCGAAGGATTTGAGATTTTCTAAAGCAGCAGCAGCAAGACATTTTTTTATCTTTTTTGCCAACTAGTGTTAGAATTTATGATGATAAGAGGCTATCAAAGTCTTAGTTAAGTGAATAGATTACTACTCCATTGCTCCTTTGTAAGTCACATCTGAGGCAATATCTGAGAGTTTCTGAGGCTGTCCCCTTTAAAGAACTTTAAAACTGGAGAAGGGGAGCTGTGAGAACAGATTGTTCTCTATCTTGGAGGGATAGGCTAATGGAGGGAGTGGTTGATGTTTATAGAGTCACGTTCCCCAATTTCCTTCTCAAACTGCACTCTTTGAAATGTCAAAGGAAGCATTATTCTACCAATAGCCAACCTAGAGTCCATAACCTCAGAAGGTGATACTGTTGGTGAGAAATGTAGAAGAATTAAGAAGGTCTTCAATTATTGGATGACAGATGCATGTTGATGCCTTATACAGGATGTCCTTGAGCTTTTTCTTTTTTCTTTTTTTGAGACAGGGTATTTTTCTATTACCCAGACCTGGAGGGCAGTGATACAATCATGACTCACTGTAGCCTTAAACTCCTGGGCTAAAGTGATCCTCCTGCCTTAGTCTCCTGCGTAGCTGGGACTACAAGGTGCATGCCACTGCACCTGGCTAATTAAAACAATTGTTTTTTTGTAGAGATGGGATCTCACTATATTGTGCAGGCTGGTCTTGAACTCCTGACCTCAAGGAATCGTCCCCACTAAGCCTCTCAAAATGCTGGGATTATAGGCGAGAGCCACCGTGCCTGGCTGTCCTTAGACTTTGAGAAGAGGTCACTGAAGGAGGAAGACCTTCTGTCTATTCTTAGTCCCCAACATAGAATAATCTTGAGCTGGTTGGAATAGAGCTGAGCAGCTGTAGTGGTTCTGTTTGCACATTAGCAAAAAAAAAAAAAAAGACAAAAACAAATTTAAAAAGGTAAATACCTGTAAGGAAAACATAGAGATTCCAGTTCTCAATAGGACAACGTTTCTATGTTTGCGGTGATTGAATAGGTTTAGTAGTCCAGTATCCAGCGGTGTTAGTTGAAGTTATAGGAGTATCTAAATGGAAGAGATGAGAATTGAGCATTGAGCTTTGAGCAATGCCTAGTAATTAGGGAAAAGTAGAAGAGGAGGAGCCTGTGAAAAAATTGGTAAATAGTCCTCAAATTAGAGGAAAACCTGGAGCTGTTTTCTTACAGGCCTAAGATGGAAGGAGTAGTCCGAAGTGTCAAGAACAGCTTGACAACATTAGCTTTTGACAAGAGACATTCAGCTTGCCTTGAGAGAAGAAAAATGAACAGGAAGAAGCAGCAGGTAAGTTTGGTCACAGGTATCAGGAGAAGAAAAAATGCTGTCATTGCAGGGGTGAATGCATGGCATAGTGGCCCGTAATTAACCTCCACAGCAAGAGAAGTCTTAGACATCTGAATTTCCAAAGCGCTATAGTACTGTGCTTTCCCTGGGCTATAGTGCTTGAGTTTGGAATAAAACTCACCTCTTGCGCTCAGCTAGGCATACTCCTGACATATGTCCCCTTTCCTTGTTTAAGTTTATTTCAGTGGCTTCCAGAATCAGAGGAGTGCGGGTGTGTGTGTGTGTGTGTGCTATAAACAGCTTGTAACCTGGATAAGATTCTACTTAACAACCTGTTTTTCTCCAGCTACTTGAAAGCATATTTTCTAAAAACAATTCCAACTTTTTTTTGGCCAAAAAGTTGTCTACTTTGCAATCTCCAGGTTTCCTCCCTGTATATTGTGAACATTAAATAAATTAAATTTTATCATTTTCTTTTTCTTTTGTTTTGCTGTCAGCATCTCTGTTCTTTAGGTGTGAAAGGCAGCAATCTCAGCCATTTATGTGAACGCTCATGTATACTTTTTATATTTGCACGGATTCTTGTAGAACCTTTCAGGTTAATCTTCCAGCTTGCTGCTTAAACTTTGTCTAGGTCAGTGATACTACTTAGCTCATCTGTTGCATTAAAAAAAATTCCAACCATTTTATTATTAATTTCCAAAAATAGGAAATATTTCTCTTTAGAGCTGCTTCCTGATTTTGAATGAGATTTATATTGACCCTATTTGGAGACACACATTCAGTTTACTTTTATGTTTTCTTCTGTGTACTGTATTAAGTCCAAGTCCTTAAGTTTTCATTCTTTTTTGTTGTTATTGTTTTGGGCCCTTTCTTTCAGGTATTAGGTGGTTTTCAAATATTTGGGCATATTTGATTGGCTTCCCATTTCTTATTGGCGATGCTTGTTTGCTGATTGTTGAATGGAGGTTCTGAAGTTAGGAGCCTCCTTCTTCTAAATACAAATTGGCCCTTGAACATCATGAGTCTGAACTGCATGGGGCACGCTTACACCTGAACTTTCTTCTGCCTCTAGTACTCCTGAGACAGCAAGACCAAACCCTCCTCTTCGCCTACTCAACATGAAGATGGCGACAAGGATGAAGACCTTTATGATGATCCACTTGAACTTCATGAAGAGCAAATATACTTTATCTTTATGATTTTCTTAATAACATTTTCTTTTCTCCGGCTATTTATATCTATAACATGTAACATACAAAATGTGTTAATCGACTATTTATGGTTATCAGTGAGGCTTCCAGTCAACAGTAGGCTACTAGCAGTTAAGTTTAGGGAAGTCAAAATCATACATGGATTTTTGACTGTGCGGGGGGTTGGTGCCCCTAACCCCTGTGTTGTTCAAGGATCAACTGTAATTGTGAGCAAGGCCTGGGGTGTACAGCCCAGGGTAGGGATTTGGAGGTGTATTTTCTAGATTTGGATGGTCACCATCCATCCTGAGTGCCTGAGTATCTCTGGCCCCAGAACACACTAGTTGGATCTCCTGGATTTCTAAAGCCACTGCTTTAGAAAACCAGGCCCACATCCACTTCTTTCTCTAGTCCCAGCACTAAGGCCACTTGCTCCTCCTGGTGATCTCTTTCCTACAAAGTGATTCTGGGGTGTCAATATTAAGTGCAGGGGGCTGCTGCTGCTACCTGCTTTCAGAATAGGGAGGGATGGGGTGAGGCTGATTTCCATGCTCCATATGGAATTCTTCAGTGATTTTACTGACTTTGCCTCAGGATCCACATTGGTTTCTGTGATAACTTCGCTAAACTAAACCATCTCTGCATTTGTGCCTGCTCTGATCCCTGATGTGTTCTCTAAGGTGTATTTGGGTTGTGGTGTTTTCGGTTTTCTTTATCAGCCAGATTTCTTCTGCTTTCTGTGTTATAGGAATTTCTCAAAATTTTAGTATTTTTTTTATGAGAGAATTTGTTTTCCTGTGTGAACTTATTCTTTCAAAAAAATTAATTTACTGTCCTTTATAAGATTGGTGGTGGGAATGGAGATAGGTCATGTGCTCTGTACTCTCAGATAGAGATTGATGTCTCTTTACAGAAAGGTAAAAATAAGGTTTTAAATTTTAGCCAAATGCTTGAGATGTCATTTAAAACATTAGCACCATCACCACCATCTCCAATATCACCCCCCAACAACACTAATATGTATTTAGTTTTGGCCATGTGCCTGGTACTCTGCTAACTATTCATACAAACACTATTAGGTGTATTATCCTCACTTAGAGATGAGAAACAGAGACTTCAGAAGGTAAAGCAACTTAACCACAGTGCTACAAGAACATCACCACTATTTTATAGTGGGAATAAAAAATAGATGGCCAAACAGAACATTCAGGAAAGAAATGAAATTGCAGGAAAATCAAGTGACACATTCAAGTAAAATTTGACCAACCTTGTCTTTTGTTTTCTCCCAACATATTTTAGAAGGAGACCGAATATAGTAAATTGAAGCATAGCAAGAATAGTTTTGATTGGGGTAATTTGAGAAGACCAGTGAAGGAAATGGTAGCTCTTGATTAGAGGGGAAGGGGATAATAGGCATTTTAATCCAAGTCCAGTGTCACCAGTGGCAGGAAAGTGCATAGCTCACTCCACAAGACTGGGGTGTTGATCGCTTTCTGTTTGAGAGGATATTGTGGGGGATGAGACTTTAGAGGATATGGATGCCCATAGGCTCAGTTTCTCCCATCGGAGATGCTAGTTCAAATCCAAGATTTTGAGGTCTTCTAGTCAGTGTAACAAATTTACACTAAACCTGTCTGGCCAATTAATTGGTGGCTTAAAAACTGCATTGTGATAGCTCCATGTTTTATTTTCTTTCTACTCTTCTCTTTGCTTTCCTGTTTTGCAGTTTCTTGCTGCAGTTGAAACATGGACAATATTCAAAAATGAAATAGACTAAATCTGTTGAATGTCGAACTTTATTTTCTTTTGCTTTATGTACTCAGTGCACCATTATAGGGAAGGGAAAAATGCTTGGGATGGGTCTGGAGAGACACCTTAGCAATGCCTTTTCCTAGGCAGCTTGGAGCGATGTAAGAAGAACAGGTTGCTGAGGAGAGAGAATCGGATTCCTCCTCTTTATAGGTTCATCTGGTGTCATTCATGCTCTAGGAATGTGCAAGCAGTCTAGGTAAGATTTAGGTTTAAATAACTCTCATAGGCGTAACTTTGAATTTTCAAAGAGACATTGTGGAGAAGGAAGTGCACCTTGCAGAGGAAATAGATGTGGGAATTTGTCTTGGAAGTGGTATACCATTAACTAAATGGATTAGGGAAACCGAAGAGCATGGGCAATTTTAAGTACAAAATCTGCAAAGGATATTAAAAACATAATGCAATTAAAATCACTGCCCTGGATATGAGTACGTCTGTAGATTAACTTGAGGGGGATAAAACATTTCATAAGTATAAATCAGGTGTTAATTTCCTTAAATCAACTCAGTTGGCTTTAACAGAACATTGCTGCTGCTCGGAAGTATGTTGGCCAGCCCCAACAGCTGTATTTTTTTTTCTAAAACTTTGTATATTGTGATATTAGATTTACAGAAGAATTGCAAAGATGATACAGAGTGTTCTCAAAATTGTCCACCCAGCTTTCTTTAATATAGTATCCTGCATAACTACAGTACTCTTATCAAAACTCAGAAATTAATAAGGACACAATACTATCAACTAAACTACAGACTTGACTCAAATTTTCCTTTTTTCCCCCGACTAATGTCCTCTGTCTGTTTCAGAATCCAATTCAGGATACCATATTGCATTTAGTTATTCTATCTCCTTAGTCTCTTCCAATCTATGAACATTTCTTGGTCTTCCCTTGTCTTTCACGGCCTTGAGAATTTGGGAGAGTGCTGATCAGGTATTTTATAGAATGTCACTCAGGTCGCATATATCTGATGTCTTCTCATGATTATGCTCAGGTTATAAATAGTTGTCCTTTTAGAGTTAAATCACCTTTTTCCTCTTATCTAGCTTTCTGCTAGCTACTAGTAGCGGGATTTTTTCTTCTTATTGTTATTCTTAATCCAAACTTTATCTATTCAGTTACTGGCCTTAGAGGACTCATTTTATTTTCCTGAAACAAAAAAGTCAATAAGAATGTCTTTGCTGTAGGTGAAATACACTAAATTTTGATGGTATAGAGGTCAGAAATAAAATGATGCAGTCATTAGGGAAAAGGAACAGCTCATATTTTACTGACTGTCTGATGAAGCAGAACTTAAACACCCATCCCGTTTTATCATTGCCAGTGACTATCGGACAGTTATAAGACGGGTTATTTCTTATGAAGAAGAAGTTGTTCTCCTTTCCTAGAAATGATTTTGCAAACTTTGAAGATAGTAAGCTAACTACCTGATCATTTGTTCCAAAGGATTTTTAATATAAAATATAATTTAGAGAATACAATTATTAATTCAAGACATCTCTCGATCTGATAGATAAGATACAGTTTTCTTTCCAGTGAAATAATTTAATTGAATTTAGCTGAAATACTGTTTTCCAATGCCTACGATGCTGGATTTAGCATCTTGAATGCAAATAGTTTCCAGGAATAAAAGGGAAAAAGGACAATAAATTTGGATTTTTGAAGAAGCCAGAAAGTATATACAGACATCTCAATTTATTACTTTCTGACATCGTAATTAAGTGGCATGATTTAGTCTTGTGACAGCTTTCTTCCTTCATGTAAACGTGAAATTTTACTTTTATATGTGTATAGAGCAAAAACAAACAATAAAACCATACAAATTGCTATTTAACAATAGACCTCATAATGTTAGTTGAATAAGCAATTTCTAGAATGTGGATTGAGGTAGGAGGGACCAGTGGAATATTATGTTTTTGTCTTTTCTCTAGTTTAGTTTTGGGGACTTATTATTTTATTATGGGGCAGAAGGTGCAATCCCACTTTGGACCCTTATGGGAAGCAAGGGGTAGGGTATCAGAGATTTCTTTTTCTATTGCAAGAAACACAAAGTTTTCAGTCTTCATTGAGTCCTGGGACTGGAACAGCCATTTTCCTGGTGACCTTCCTCTCCTGTAGTGAGACATGTAGCTCCTTTACATCCCTGTGAGGGGAGCTAGGCCTCTATACGCAGCAAAGCTAAGCCCTTGGAACAGGAGCCCCTTTCATCACCACATCTCCCAAAATAGTGCAGGATAGTTGATTAAGTAACACAACAATTGGGTGGCAATCTACCAGAAACAGGCAGACTCTCAAGATACAAGAAGAGGGTTTTACTATGTTGGTTACACATCAACTCTAGGCTCTGTGGAAGCCTGAGAATATTCCATAATAAAGGTGGCTAAGAGTTTGGTGCTATAGACCACAGCAGCTTCCCATAAGGCTAGAGTCCAAGTTGATGTCTTCAAGTAGATTTAGTGAGCAGTCAAGAACAACGTACCAGCAATTCCTTGAGCCTCCTATTGAATCAAGGTAGGAGTGTGTGTGTGTGTGTGTGTGTGTGTCTGTGTGTGTGTGTGTGTGTGTTTAGGGGTGAGGGGTGAAAGTTTAATAATTGGCTCTTTCTAAATGGTTGCTGAAAAGGAGAGAAAACCACATCCAGGTCATAGAATACTCATCCCAGAAGTATCTACTGATAGGAAATTGTCAGAGTCCTCATTGTTCTGGCTTGGCACAGCCAACATGATTATTCTATGAATATCTTGTGGGCCGAGGTGGCTCTTCCCAAATATAGCTCAGAAGTACTTGCAAATCATAGCTGGGGAGGGAATACAAAGCTGTGAACCAGGCCGGGCATGGTGGCTCAGGCCTGTAATCCTAGCACTTTTGGAGGCTGAAGCGAGTGGATCACCTGAGGTAAGGAGTTTAAGACCAGCCTGACAAACATGGTGAAACCCTGTCTCTACTAAAAACACAAAAATTAGCCAGGTGCATTTGGCGTGCACCTGTAATCCCAGCTACTCAGGAGGATGAGACAGGAGAATTCCCTTGAACTCAGGAGACGGAGGATGCAGTGAACCAAGATCGTGCCACTATACTCCCGCCTAGGTGACAGAGTAAGACTCCATCTCAAAAAATAAATAAATAAATAAATAAGCTTTGAACCAAAGGAGGAAAAAAGAAGCAAATTTTTATACAAATGTGAGAGGAAAAATAACTGGAAAAAAAATTGACTACAAAACCTTAGAAATGAGCTGTTCTCAGTAGTTTTCAAGATAATACCTTTATACATTTTCAAGATAATACCTTTATGTACATGTCTACATTTAATTTCTGTGTGTGGCTCTAGATTTTATGCCTTTCCTGAGCAGGTATCAAACACTTGACTGTAAAGAGGAGCTCAAGGAAAAACATCATGTTGTCTGATGAAGGGCAAGCTGAGATGAGGCCATGTAATTTTAGGGACAGACCATAAACAATGTGGCATGCTGGTTCCTACATTAGCAACTTATGAAAACTCTATCCCTTATAAACAACATGTTTGCCATTCCTTGAGCTTTACTTTTCTCTCTTGGCTTAAAGTTTATTTACTGGACAACATACATTAGGTAATTTGGGGATCTTGTTTTCAACACAAGCCATAATCATTGTTTTAAAATAGCTGGTCAGATTTCATCCCTGTAGGTGGCAAAATACTTTAGAAAATGTTTTTGAGATTCCCCAAAGTATGTAATAGCAGAGAACACTACATTACATGCAGAAAGTAGGAAAACACAGCCGGGCTCATTGGCTCACACCTGTAATCCCAGCACTTTGGGGGGTCCGAGGCAGGAGGATAACCTGAGGTCAGGAGTTCGAGACCAGCCTGGTCAACATGGTGAAACTCCGTCTCTACTAAAAATATAAAAATTAGCCAACTGTGGTGGTACATGCCTATAGTCCCAGCTACCTGGGAGGCCGAGGCAAAAGAATCGTTTGAACCCAGGAGGTTGAGATTGCAGTAAACCGAGATGGTGCCACTACACTCCAGCCTGGGCAACAGAGCAAGATTCCATCTCAGAAAATAAAACAAAAAACCAGAAAGTGGGAAAACTAAGGAAAACAAGGTCCAGTGCCTTTTCTCCAAGTGATATTTTTGTTTCTTTACTCCTCATGAATGGCTAATATTCAGATAATAAGAAAATATTAAGTGCCTTATTTTATTTATTTACTTATTTATTTTTTTTGGTTTTAACCTTTATTTTAGGTTCAGGGGATGAAGTGCCTCATCTTAAAAGTAGGAACAATGCAGTAAACTGTACAAGCTTCCAATCGTAGGGGAATGTGGAGGGAATATAGTCTAATGGAGGAAACCAACTTGAAAATAAATGATTACTATGCAATGTGATCTTGAGAACTTAGAAGAACTGCCTCTTCTTTGAAGAGTTAAAGAAAACTACTCAAGAGTGGGATTTTGATTTTTCTGTTTTTTTGTTTTTTTGAGACAGAGTCTCACTCTTTTGCCCAGGCCGGAGTGCAGTGGTGTGATCTTGGCTCACTACAACCTCTGCCTCCAGGGTTCAAGCAATTCTCCTGTTTCAGCCTCCCAAGTAGCTGGGATTGCAGTCAACCGCCACCATGACCAACTAATTTTGGTATTTTTAGCGGGGTTTCACCATGTTGGTCAGGCTGGTCTTGAACTCCTGACCTCAAGTGATACACCTGCCTCGGCCTCTTCAAGTGCAGGAGTTACAGGCGTGGGTCACTATGCCCAGCCAAGAGTGGAATTTTGAACCCTGCATGGAATTGTATTTACCAAAGCAAAGAAGAAAGCACCTTTGAGACAGAAGACATGGAAGTTCCTTGGGGAAATGGCAATAGGGTTGCAAAACAGGGTGGCGGTGGGGTGGGCATGACCGAAACAGGCAGTCAATAAGAGTGGAAAGGAAGACTAGAACCAGTTTATAAGATGTCTAAGGAGTGTGGACTTTATTCTGTGGAGAAGTGTGCCAATTATATATTCATTTTAGAAGAACGATGATGCAAAGAGAAGACGGACTGAAAAAGGCAATATCAGAGGCAGAAAATCCAGTTAAGAGGCTGTTGCTGTAACATTATCTAGAAGAAAGTGGGGGCTTGAACCAGGGCAACGGTGATGCGAACAGATAAGAAATGGATTTATAACCATTCAGTGGGTGGAAGAGCCAACCTTGGTGAAGATGAGTGAGTGGTAAGAAAAAAAGAAGAATCCTATCTTTCTTTTTTACCTTTAGCAATCACTATTATTTCAAACAGGAAATTAATAAATTAGGCCAGGTGTGGTGGCTCACACCTATAATCCCAGCAGTTTTGGAGGCTGAGGTGGGTGGATCACCTGAGATCAGGAGTTCGAGATCAGCCTGGCCAACACAGCGAAACCCTGCCTCTACTAAAAATATAAAAGTTAGCTGGGCATGGTGGCACATGCCTGTAATCCCAGCTACTTGGGAGGCTGAGGCAGGAGAATCACTTGAATCTGGGAGGCAGAGGTTGCAATGAGCCAATATCATGCCACTGCACTCCAGCCTGAGTGAGAGAGAGAGATTCCATCTCAAAATCATCGATGAAAACACTCTTCTCCATTAAGCGAGCTAGAGTCAATGCTGCAAAATGATCACAAGAGCTGAATTTAGGTGATGAGCATAAGGGTGCTTATTGCACTGTCCTTTCCACCTTTCTGCAGGTTAGGAATTTTTTCTAAATTGCACAGTTGCCAATGATTTGAGCTGTGGACATGATTGAATCAAGCTCATCTGAAGAACCAGTGTCCAGGACGAGGCAAAGTGTTGCTGCACTGAACCTCACCACATTCCCTGCCCGCTCCTCCTCCGTCATTGCCACAGCACTGCCATTCTTTGTGCATTGTATTTAATAAGGCAGAATGACAAGGAGAATGCAAACTCAACACATAAGCTTACACTACAAATTCACATAACCTCAGAATTAGAATATCTTATCATAAATGAGAAATCACAGCAACTTCTACACATCTAACATGTCTAACCCTTATGTTCCCAAGTGTTGCCTTTTTCACGTTATTATTCTTTTTTCTGGCACTCCCTAATTACATCCTGTATACTATCCACACACTATCTGTTCACTCAACAATTTTTACCTGTATCCAAATAAAGACACATGATCAAACTCTTCACATTTCTTTGCTTTACTCTTTAGTATCCTGCTGCAGCCTGCCAGCTTTTACAACTGGCATTAACCTTTCGTGCAGCTAAAATGGAATGAATTCTGAAAATGAAAGTATCTCATAGTGGGAAGCCTTAACACATCTATGGTTTTGAATCTTGTGTTCAATGGTAATTTCTATGACATCTAATTTACTTTGTTTACAAATTGCATTGAGGTGTTTAGAAATCAAAGACTTTTATCTTGGTTTTAATATGTCTACAAGGTATGTGTGTATCTCTGTGTTTGCACATACATATATGTTATAGTTGTACTTTATATTTTTTATTTCTGAAATTTTACTTTATTTCCACTTGTATTTAGGGCTTAGATTTCAGCCTCTTCCGTTGCTGGGAACCTGAGGTTAGGATTGTGTCTATTTCTTTGTGCCTCTTGCTTCTCTCCAATCCATTTCCTGTCTCCAGGATACAGGGCCATGCACGTGATGGAAAGCGGTGGACCCACTGAATTACTCCAGGTTTTAAGTGAATACCCTGAACAAGCTAGGGTGGCTGAGCAGGAATGGTTAAGTGAATGCTCCAATCCAATAAAATGACAACAAAGCAGGTTTAGACCATTTTTCATGAATGAATTGATTCCTATTCTGCATGGTAATTAGATATGTATAGTAAGCCACTCAGATACATGCCAGTGATTTTATTTCATTTCCAACTGAAACAGGTGAAATGAGATTTTTCATAAGGTAGAACTTTTCTCCCTTTTAAAATTTCCTTTCTAGGTTGAGTAAGTGATTAAAAAAAAAAAAACACTAAACACATAAGTTTCTCCTTTCTTGCCTCTTTTTTGCTTCCATGATAACTTCCAGTTAAAAAGTGCTAACAATTTCCATTTCTAGTAGTTGGATTGCTAAACTACCTTGAAGCATACCTCTTTTGTTTGGGGGCAAATCCGCAGAGCTACTTTTGGTCCCCCCACTATACTTTGGTGTTGACCCTGAACCTTGGCATCAGCTGTGAGTGTGGATGGTGCCACCTCACTTTGGTCCTTATTTCTATTGATATGTGAAGTTGTTGGGTTGCTGAGGAAACGATGGGAAAATAGCGTGAGTGCAGGGATCTTCTGGGAGTGGTGG
This sequence comes from Ateles fusciceps, assembly GCA_036589455.1. Classification (NCBI taxonomy): domain Eukaryota; kingdom Metazoa; phylum Chordata; class Mammalia; order Primates; family Atelidae; genus Ateles; species Ateles fusciceps. The sequence continues at coordinate 8,263,019 of JAZHEH010002229.1, forward strand.
TCCTGGACAGTTTGAGTTTAAAAGTTGTTACAACGTGTTGAATAAGCTGAAATGGCTCCAATCAAAACTGGCTGTTGGGAAAGGGCAAAGGGACATTGGGCGAAAACTGGACTTGAGGTGGAGAGAGTGGGGGAAAGGACGGGACAGCCATATTGGTTAGGTGCCTTTACTTCGGTCTAGGACGTTATATATAAGCCCTGGCTCTTGTTGCTCTGTGACCTGATTTTGGAATCCTCCTGATTCAGTCTAGTCACCAGAGGTATGACTCTGGAAATGTGATTGCTGTGTGTAAGCTAAAGACCTGTGGCACTAAAGAGGTATTGAATAAAACTCAGATCTCCTCTGGCCTGGAGCTTTTATCAGTGTGTGAAACTAGGGGAAGGGGCATCTTTTTTTCTTTGAATCTTGAGAAACTCCTGTAAGACCAGCAGCAGTGGTTTTGTGCTCTGGTTACCGTATTGTTTCTCATGATAGTAAGGACCTTGCACCAGATTATCTACCAATTTGGGCAAAGACACTCATAGAGCCACAGCAACATTCACAGTAGAGTGAATGTGATGCCCTTTCAATGCACAGACAAGATTTTCTGGCCTGGTTATTCATTGGTGAGGTGACAGATACCAAAACATCACTTTGAGCTGAGTAAGCACTGGGATACTTTGACTTACCATTCGAGAGAGAGGAGATAAGAAAGAATATACTCGTTACCCAGATCAGATGGAAAATACTTGTGTAGGCAATATAGAGGTATTGATGAGTGCTCCTTAGCAGAGGGTGAAAGGCTTGACAGGCATTCTGAGATTTGACCTGCTGAGCATATTATTGTAATAGTTCCAATAACCCAGGTTAAAAAAGAATAAATTCATGCAAGAATAATATTTTTGCAATAACTTTCAAAAATAAATGATATAAAGAAAAAAACTTTCAAAAGTTCTCATCCTGTGCTTTCATCCTGATTTGAATAAGTAGCAAAATAAAAATTTAATGAGTGAGTATAACTTTATGGGATTGTAAGCAGGGATTTCCCTCCCCCTTCCTAGCATAGATCTCTGAACAGAGGAGAGGCTTCTTTGCCCATTATTCTGTTTCTCTGAACTTCCTTGGAGAATTCCAGATTATTCTTGTGGCTTACTAGGGTGAGGACTCCAGAAATGGTGAGATTTTAATAATTTAATGAATGCATCGTTCCAAGAGCCCATTTGGGGGGGATATTTATTGGTTATTTCCCTATCACATGCCTTATCTTCTCCTGGGGAGTTTGCTCACTTTCATTTTAGCTTTATGGATTGGGTGACCTTGACCCTCTTCAAGTTCTAGGTTCTTGATTGGTTCTTGATTGGCTTCAACAAATTGAGTTATCCTAACCCTGAGCCCACAGTGGCTGGTTCAAGGACAGGCACATAATCCAGTCAGTGCCAACGGGATTTGAAGAAACATTTCCCGGAGCACCTCATTTTTTTTCCCTGTGGAATTTATCCCAAAAGACTCTTCTTCCCAGTGTCCAAGGATGAGGAAAGCTGGCCCTGAGAACTGGCAGCCACGCTGGGACTATGTGGAGAGAGTCTGCCTAGAATCAGATCCAAAAGCACTGATGCTGTCCCAGAAAATGGACAGGGGAAAACTGGATCCTAAATTCATTCAAACTTTGAATTAACCACTGAAATATTTTTCAAACTATGATGTAAGCCCACTTTAATTGAATTTTCTTTTATTTGAACTGTAAAGGGTCTGAAATGGTACGGAGACAAAATGCTTCCTAGACTCAAGAAAAGAACCCTTAATTGTAGTTTTGCTAGTGGTAACAATATATCTAAAGGAAAAAAGTCATGGTCACAAGAAATGTGGTCAATATATCCATGGTTTAGGGTTGGAAGAAAAGTGGTGATTCTTTCTAAGAGATAGTGCATCTGTGCAGAAGGACATCTTACATTCTCTGTTGTGGGGTTGGCCTACGGTTGTGCTTTCTCAGAGCTCAGACGAAACATACCTCAAACCACTTTATCTTTACTGTTAGACTTACAAGATCAAAGAGCAAAATTATGATGAATAACCCAGGTTTTAGAAGCCTTGGTATGGTGAGGGTAGGGTGTCTTAAGTAAAAACTGAAGCATGTGTGGTCATTAAAAAGTCATAGGTTGTATTTTTGATTAGCTTTCTACTTTATGTACCATTTGGGGAATATATGTTAACTGGTGTGGGTACGTAGCTAGCGAAAGGCTGAGGGCACACTGAGAAAATCCAGTGTAGTAAACTGAAAAGCTGGGGATTAGATATTGAAACATGGTACCTCAGTAGAGGTGCAGGCAAAGATATCCTGACTGACTTCCTCAAGGGGGTAGATTAACTCTACTTTTTGTGACTCTGTTTAGAATTCATGATATGCTTCACAGGAAACAATAAAAATATATGTATGTGTGTCTCAAACAGACAACATAAGATATGACTTCACGGGCATGGACCCTCAATGTAAGCTATGGCAGATGTGTTATACAATGTTGATTATTTCATCAAAGATGCTATGGAAATTATTAAGCATGTGAGTCTCTTCAGACTTCAGGTGATGCAGGCACAAAATGATAAAGAAAAAGTACCTTTTCTCTTTAGAAAACAAAAAAGTTTGAAATGGTAAATACTAGTTATAAATAAGTAATAAAAACTTTCAGTGGAAAAGCACATATCTAGAATCATATTCTCCTGCTCCAACTGTCGAAGTAACTCTCACTGGTTTAATTTTAAAATTCATTAAAAATACTGTTTCCTTAGCTTAGGCATTACCATCTGGAATAAAGTTTGTTCTGGTTTGGGATAAAGAAAAACTTTTTATTACTGAAAAGTTAAATTGAGTATTTCTAACTCTAGAGTTTCATTCTTAAAAAAATCAATGAAGACTCAAGATTTTCTGGTAAAGCAGTTATTTTCAAGTCAGGTGTTTAAAGTCCTCAGTATAAATTTTCTAACATTAAATTTTACTTTATAATGAAAGTAGTACATGCAATTATTGAAATTTTTTAGGCAACAAACACTCCCTGACTAGATACTGAATATCCATGGGACAAAGAATTTCAAAACTACAGTCTTAACCTACACTAAATGACACCACCTATTCTTTATGTCCCTATGTAGAACACCTAAGGAAGGCTTTTCCAAATGATGAGTGGTCCCAGGGCACTTGGATCAGAATAACTGGGAAGACTTCCATTTCTAGTTAGAATAGACAAATCATAAGAGACAATTGCTTCTATGCTATTACAAACAAGCCAGATAGGGCACAAGCTACAAAATCATATGTTAAGAAATGCATTAGAGCATTGAGGACAGAAATAGACCTAAATAAACTAAAATGTAGAAAGTGGTAAGTCTTTCCTAGGAGCTCAGAGGCATTCCTCTTTTCATACCTGGCAGAGTGGTGAGGGTGGGAGGAATCCATCATAGATGGGGTAAGAAAAAAAACAGAATTCTTAACAGACTTTGAATAGCTATGTTTGGGATGATAAGATACGTTACAATCTGAGGAGTCTAAGCCATAATTTGAGCCTGCACATACTCACCATCTGTTCCCCACTGTCCTGCACTGAGTGAATCAGGATTGTATGCCAATGCTGGAGCAGGTAGAAATGCTGAAACAAAACCTCTCCAGCGACTCTTGAGATATCACTATAGACACTTGAAGGATTATAAGCGGATGTTACGAACAACTTTATGCAATAATTTTAATAAATAAAATTGAAATCTTTGAAAAATTACAACATATCAAATTTGACAGGAGACGAAATAGAAAATCTAAATAACCCTGCATATCATCTATTAAAGTCATAATTAAGTCATGTATTGAAGTCATAATAAAGAACCTTCCCTAAAACAAACTCCAGGCCCAAATGACTTCACTGGTGGATTTTAGCAAACATTTAGGAATAAATATTACCAATATTTCATAAACTCTTTCAGAAAATAAAGGAGGATAAAATACTTTCCAATTCATTTCATGAGGTCGTCATAACTCTGTTGCCAAAACACAAGAGCGGTATTAAAAATATTATAGACCAATATCTCTCTTGAACATGGATGTAAAAATCCTTAAGAAATTGTTAATGAATCAAAAATAGCCATGTAGTACATTATGATCAAGTGGAATTTATCCCCATAATGCAGTATTAATTTAACAATTTGTATTCATTTGTTTTCACATTGCTATAAATAATTACCTGAAACTGGGTAATTTATAAAGAAAAGAAGTGTTATTGGCTCATGGTTTTGCAGGCTGTACAGGAAGCATGGCTGGGAGGCCTCAGGAAACTTACAGTCATGGTGGAATGTGAAGGGGAAGCACACTGGAGCAGGAGAGAGAGGGAAGGGGCAAGTGCTACATACTTTTAAGAAACCAGGTCTCATGAGAACTCACTCATTATCACAAAACAGCAAGGCAGAAATCCACCGCCATGACCTAATCACCTCCCACTGGGTCAGGTCCTTCTCCCAACACTGGGAATTACAAGTTCACAGGAGATTTGAGTGGGGGACACAGAGACAAACCATATCAACATTCAAAAGTCAAGCAGTGAGATTCACCACAATAACACAATAAAAGAGAAAAATCAAATGAGTCAACAGATGGAGGAAGAAGCATTTGACAAAATTCAAGTTCATTCATGAAAAATAATTAAACATAAGCAAATCAGAGATTGAAAGGAGCTTTTTCTATCTGATAAAGAACACTGACAAAAAAAAAAGAAACAGAAAAACCAATAGTCAAATTTATACAGAAACATTAAACTCTTCCTCTAATATCAAGAACAAGACAAGTCATGTGTACTTCTTAACATTGTACTGTAATTCCTAGATAGTAGGAAAGAAAAGGGAATCCATGGCATAGAGTTTAGAAAGAAAAAAATAAAAATATTATTTGAAGATTTCATGATGTAGACCTATAAAACTCTATAGAATTTACAAACACACACACACATACACAACTACTAGAAGTAGTAAATACTTAGCATTTAGCAAGGTCACAGGATACAAGATCAAAATACAACATTAATTTTAAGTACCAAAAATAAATAATTTGAAAATGAGAATAAAAATACCATTTATGGTAGCACAAAAAACTAGTACCTAGGAATAAAGCGTAAAACAATCTTTGAGATCTGCCCTATGGCTGGAGTAACAAATTACAACAAACTGAATGGCTTAGAACAATACACATTTACAGTCTCACAGTTCTAGAGGCCAGATATCTGAATCCCACATTACTCAGCCAAAACCAAGATATTAGCAGGGCAGTGCTTCCTGTAAAATCTCTGGGTAAGAATCCTTTCCTTAACACTTTAAGCTTCTGGTGGCAGCCAGCATTCCTTGGCTTATAGCCGTACCCCTCCAGTCTTTAGTGGCAATATCTTTAAGCCTATCTCTCATTTGTCTTCACATTGCCTTCTCTTCTGAGGCTGTATAATCATCTCCCTCTACCTCCCGCTTACAAGAATACATGTGATTGCATTTAGGGCCCACCTGAATAATCCAGGACATAACTTTATCACATCTACAGTATCCTTTTTTAATTTTCTTTGCCATACAAGGTAACATTCATGAGTTCTAAGAATTAGGTAGGATCTGATGTCTTTATGGGCCATTGTTCAGCCATATGACACCTGTAGATTTTAACAAAACACCTACTAAAAATAAATAAGTATGTAGCAAGATCAGATACAAGATCAAAAATCAATGAAAATCAATTTTATTTTTAAATACTAGCAATAAATAACTTGAAAATGAAAGTTATTTCATTAATGCTACATTTGCAGTAGCATTAAAAAATTCAGTACCTAGGAATAAAGTTAACACAAAGTGTTCAGGACCTATACACTGAAAACTATAAAACTGTAGCAATCAACATGGTGTAGAATTTGCATAAAGATAAATAAATAAACAGAACAGACTAGAGAGTTCAGACAGAAACCTTTGCCTATATTGCCAAGTAATTATCAATAAAGCTGTTAAGTCAGTTAGGAAAGGCATATATTTTTACAAATAATGCTAGAACAACAGGATATACATATGAAAAAAATTGAATTCTAACTCATTCAATACACAGAAAAGTGGTTAAAGGATCACAGACCTAAACATAAAAATTATAATCTAAATCCTTTTGAAGAAAACATAAAAATATATGCTTGTGACTTTAGGGTAGGTAAATATTAGAGATGACACAAACAAACCCCACAAATCATTAAAAAAACACAATGTAAACTTGTCTGGGCCATGGTGGCTCACACCTGTAATCCCAGCACTTTGAAGACCAAGGTAGGTGGATTGCTTGAGGCCAAGAGTTTAAGACCAGCTGGGGCAACATAGCGAGACCCCATCTATGCCAAAACAAAAATAAAGATTCTGCTCATCAGAACTCCATTAAGAAAATTAACAGACAATCCCAGACTGAGAAGAAATAATCACTATATACATATATCCTATATCACAGGAACAGAATCTAGATTATATTTAGAACTCCCATACATAGAAGGCAAACGATCCAACAAAAAGATAGGCAGTCTTGAACAGACATTTTCCAAATGAAGATAATAGATTGTGCTCACATCATAGTTATCAGGAAATGCAAATTACACCACAATAAAGTGCTATTTTACACTTTATTATGATAGCCAAACTTAAAAAGATGCTAATAGAAAATGTTGGAAGAAATGTAACACAACTGGAACTCTCATACGCTACTGGTGTCGGGGTAAAATGATACTACTTTGGAGAACAGTTTGGCAGTATCAAGTGAAAAACACATCCATCTCTGACTCCGTAATTGTATTTCTAGGCATATAAAACAAGATAAATGACAACGTATGTGCACAAAAGTATATATATATACAAATGTTTATAAAGATCTTATTCATTATAGCTTCAAATTGCAAATGTCCAGGAACTGGAGAATCAATAAACTAGCATACAATGAAATGAGATTTAGTTATAAAAAGAAACCTTTCAATGGTAGATGCTACAATGCAAATGAATTTCAAAATCGTTGTGAGTTATAGAAGGCAGACACACAAGAGAGAGCATATTATATGATTCCATTGATATGAAGTTATAGAGCAGTAAGAACAAATCTATGGTGATGGAAATCAGAGTACTTCCCATTTAGGGTGAGGGGAAAATGGAATGGAGAGGAGTATCAGGAAACTTTCTAAGAGGATGAAAATGTTTTACAGCTTGTTTTAAGTGACGGCTACATGGATACAACCACTGTCAAAACTGATCAACCGGAACATTTAAGATGTATATATTTTAGTCCATAGATACCATTGAAAAGCTTTTTTATTATGCAAATTCTTAGGCCCCACGCCAGGTAGACTAAATTAGAATATTCGGGAATAATTCTCCTGAATATTAAATTCTGCAAAGGTATTTGACATAAAGCAGGAATTCTGTTGAGGTAAATTTATATAGAAAGGGAAAGGGATTTCATTTTTCAGTAGACACATGTAAAGTGACTTATCTTTTCACAAAGGTGAAGGTTGATAAGTAGCATCTGTTCATGATTATCTAACTCTTTCTGGGGAGTTAGTATACCCTGAAATACATTCTGGGGAACTAAGGATCCATTTTCTTAAGGGAACAAGTATATGAATGAGTGGTGGTTTTGTAGGTGTGAAATGTTAAGAGGTATTAGACTTAGTGGCACTCTGGGTTAAATTTTGTGGGCTGGCCTGGGGACCTAATCAACATTAATCGTAATTGCTAGTTTGAGACATTGTATTCTGAGTTCCCAGTAATTGACTTACAAATGAACTTGGGAAACACTGCCAGCTTATAAATTCAGGACGGTCTGTACCAAAAAAAAAAAAAAAAAGAAGAAAAGAAAAAATCCTTTACATGACAATTGAGAGACAAAGAAGAATGTGGTAAGGAATATAAATGTGGGAACTAAGAAAAATTAGTCTTTTGCAGTGTTTGTAAGGTAAATGTCATCAACAACAGTAACACTGTAGCCCCTGTACTGCTAATACTCCATAAATTATCCCTGTGAGCTCTCTTTACCCCATTCAAGGAAGCCAAACATAAGGGTAGGTATTTCCGTTTTACACAGAATTGCAATAAGCTGCTCAAACTCCCATATAATTGCAATTTCATTCCAATGTCTTTTCAGGTCTGCAATGAGCAATGGGTTACAGATAGAAAACTTTGGCCCAAACTATGAGCACTAGGACTTGCTGCATGAGCTTTTCCCTCCAGGAGCAATTTTCAGTTTTAGGTTTCCCTTAAAGAATCTCAAAAAATAAAAATAAATAAATAAATAAATAAATAAAAAGAATTTCTCATAGGGCTGGGTGCGGTGACTCAACCTCGTAATCTCAGTACTTTGGGAGGCTGAGGCAGGCGGATCGCAAGGTCAAGAGATAGGGACCATCCTGGCCAACATGGTGAAACCCCATCTCCACTAAAAATACAAAAACTAGCTGGGCGTGGTGGCACATGCCTGTAGTCCCAGCTACTTGGGAGGCTGAGGCAGGAGAATCGCTTGAACCCAGAAGTCGGAGGTTGCAGTGAGCTGAGATCACGCCACTGCACTCCAGCCTGGCAACAGAGCAAGACTTGGTCTCAAAAAAAAAAAAAAAAAAAAAAAAAGAATATCACATAGAAACACCACCACTTGTACAGTAAGAGCATGAAGCTGTGCTCAGAGGTCAGTGAGGCTAGCTTCGTGTAACAGATGTGAAAGAAGATTTTGTGTAAGAATCAGCAGAGCTGCTGTATTGGCAGAGCGAAAGCACAAGGATGCCTGCAGGTGTCTATGTGCTCAGATATGTGGGAAATGACTCCAAAAACTAAAAGAGGGGTGCAGGGGAAAGAAAATTCCAGGAATTCGCTTCCTTTGAGAGGATATGATTTGCCTGCAGTTGGCTATTCTTTAAGTTTCTTCCCAGACTGAACAGAGGGTCAGGCTGCTTATTCTCATAGCTCAGTAACGAGATACAGAGGAACTGGGAAAGAAGAGAGCTTATTTCTGTAACCAGGTACAGGGAAATTATGGCCAGACCAACTAAAAATTAACAGAGTTTTCCAGTGCTTGTTTACCTTCTAAGCTCTATGTCTAGGTATAAGTGTGCATTCACCTAAAGATATAAGTGATTAATTTCTTCTTATCTATAATTAAGGTCTGAGTCCTGGAGACCTTCTTCCGAAGCCTCAGTAAATTTACTTAATTTAGATGGGTCCAGGTGCTGGAGGTGATTACCCTATCTTGCCTCCCACTAAGTTATAGAGGTCTGGGGAGTTTAACAATAAACTTGTTAAAACTTGTTTAAACCTAAATGGGTCCTGGTACGCGGAGTGTGAGCATTCCTTCATTATCTTGCCATGCTCCAAGGCTCAGGAAGGCCTGGGCAAGACTCTTAGTGGGTCTTTAATAGTTGTTCCAGCCTTTGTGTAAAGGTACTGGCTTTCTCAGCCTTTAATATTTAACCTAACCATTTAGTCAGTGCTGAAACATTTGTTATGGAGGCCTGCCTGTTCAGCTCTTGTGAGACCTGGCCTGCCAGAAGTTCATCAACCCTCCAGGCCATTCTCCACACTCCTGCTAGATAATGCTGCAAGACACAGGTGAGACTACATGACCCCTCTGTCTAATGAGAAAACTGTGGCCCAAGCCATGGGCACTCACTGGCACTCACAGGCAGTCTTCTTAGAGGTTAAGAGTGTGAGTTCTGTGAGCAGGATGACAGAACAGGAGATATCAGCCTTCTGTACCCCACAAAAAAACAACAACAATGAGACAGCTATTTGTGAATGAAAATAGTCCCAGGAGGGCTCAAGAGTCCAATCAAGAAGGCACAGCAACATAGTAGAGCAAAAAAGGAGGGTAACTGAACAGAAAGGATCACCAGGGAGATAAGCTTAACAGAGACACCTGGAGATGGCTGGGAACAAAGATGAAGGAGGGCTATGTGTACCAGTTACATGGGGGTTTCCATAGTCATCCCCCAGTAGCCTGCTCTGTGGAGGACCCTGGCAGCCTTTGCCACTGAGCACCTCAACAGCCCCTGCGATGGCTGCAGACTCCTTGCAGCTTTCACAATGAAGTATCCCATAGTGTTAGTTGGTTCTTGTTGGGAAAAGCAGCAAAGGAGAAAGGACTTACAGAGTGCCTACATAAACTGGTTATGAGTAACATATAAACAAGGAACAACAAACTGCGGAAGGCCGCAGGAGGCCCCTGAGGAGGAAGGCCTCCCCATGCCTCATGTTCCGGTGCAGGGTGACGTAGGCTCTCTTACCATAAACATTGTGCTCAAGGACGTAAAACCCCTTCGTAGCACTATGATGTACCCAGACTTGTAGGTTACTTGTAAGGCCCACGTTCCATCAGATGCACATAGATCATAAGCTAAAGATAAGCACGTGTTCTTGTTTTGTGAAACTCCCAAACTGCCACTGTTATCAATCCTTAAAATGTCGTACTAGTTCCAGCTCACTGATTCACTCCACCATCACATCACCCTCTCACCACCATCACTCCACCCCTGCCTTCTAGATCAAAGTGACTGTAACCAATAAACACTGTGGATGATCAGAGCTCAGGGCCTTCACTGTCTCCTCCAGTAATAAGTGATGGCCCCCTGGCCCCACTTTCTCTCTTCATCTGCCTTTTTCTCATTCCTTTGTTGCCACTGAACTCAGGGTACCCAGAAGGGCTGGTTTCCTACAGGTTCTAACCCTGATGGCCTGTTCTGCAGAGGGCACCAGCATTTATTGCCACCTTGTCTACTCTGGAGAGGGAGATGCTGCTGTCCCCTGCCTTGGAATAAGCTGTTGCTGTGCCACCTTGAGACCAGGGCAGCCACCCTCCAGCCCTGACTCCATGCAGGCTCTGGACCCTAGAGCTATGGCTATTCTGTGAGTGACTGCACATTGATGTCAGCGCTGCAGCTGCTCTCATGTGCCTATGCTCCAGATCTTACTCTGAGGTGGCTCCATGTGTGCCCACACCTCAGGCCCTGGAGCCACTGCCACTGTAAGCTCTCCAGAACCCCAGATGCTGAAGCTGCTGTCACTCTGTGAGTACCTGCTCTACAGACTCCAGCTCTGTGGCTGCTCTACAAGCAACTGTGCATTAGACATTATTGCTACTACTACTACAAGGGTGCCCACAAGCCATACCCAGTGCCAAGAGGGATCCTGTCAGCCACGACACCCCCCCCCTGGGTAAAGAGATCAGGAGTTTCCTAGCAGCCTCATCCACCAAAGACCCAAACAGTCCTTGTTGCCACTGTGGATAGCCACAGCCTTGGCCATTGAATTGGATATTCATGGAGACTACACCATGATAGGCTTTTCTCAAGGCCAGAAGTGCCACACCCTACCCCGTTGGCATCCTTATACCTACCTGCAGGTGAAAGTCTCTCCCCCTCCAAAACCAGTCCATAAAGTTTGGAATAGGTAAATGTTCCATCATGTGCTTAAACGTTAATGCGAGACTACAGGAAATACAAATCAAGAAAACATGACATCACCACAGAAACATAATTATTTTCTAGTACCTAGCTCCAAAGAAATAAAAATCTATAAGTTGCCAGGAAAAAAATTTTTTAAAAATGGTTTTAAAGACACTCAGTGAGCTATAAGATAGCCCATATAGAAAACTCAATGAAATTAGAAAAACAATATACAAACAAAACTAGAAGTTCAACAGTGAGCTAGAAGTTATAACAAAAGAACCAAACAGAAAATTTGGAACTTCTAAATACAATGACTGAAATGAAAAATGCAATAAAGAGCCTCAACAGTACACTTGATCAAGCAGAAAAAAGAATCTATGAATTTGAAAGCAGGTCGTTTAAAATTATCCAGAGGAGAAAAAAAAGAAAGAAAAAAGTGAAGAAAGCCAAAGTGAGTTATGGGTCACTATCAATACCATCAAGTGAAACAATATTTTTCATAATGGCATTTCCCAGAGAGAGAGACAGAAAGGAATAATGGCTGAAAATTTCTCGAATCTTGGGAGAGATATAGATATTAAAGTTCATGAAGCTCATAAGTTCCTATACAGAATGAACTATCTCAAAGGTAAATTTAAAAAAATCAATCTAACTTACAAAATGAGCAAAAACAAAAGATTTAGGCATAAATTTCACCCAGATAATGAAAGATCTGTACAATGAAAACTAGAAGTCATTGGTGAATACAATTGAAGAAGATAAATACATGGAAAGATACCTTGTGTTCATGAATTGGAAGAATTAACATTGTTAAAATTCTCTAAACTACCTGAAATAATCTACAGATTGAATACAATTCCTATGAAAATTCCAATGTCATTTTTCATAGAAAAGAAAAAAATAATTCTAAGTTCTTATGGAACCACAAAGAACTCTGAATAGCCAAATGCAACCATGAGTGAAAAGAATAAATCTGGAGGCATTACATTCCTTGACTTCAAAATGTTCTACAAAGCCATAGTAATCAAAACAGCATAGTACCAGCACAAAAACAGTTGTATAGGGCCAATGGAACAGAATAGGGGAGCCCAGAAATAAATCCTTGCATTTACAGTCAACTGATCTTCAACAAAGGTGTTAAGCATATACAATGGTGCAAGGATAGTCTGTTCAATAAACGGTGCTGGGAAACTGGAAATTATCATGCAAAAAAGTGAAACTGGACCTCTATCTTACACCATTTACAAAAATTAACTAAAAATAGAGTAAAGACTTAAGTGTAAGATCAGACATCATAAACTCTTAGAAGAAAATATAGGAGAAAATCTTGACATTGATCATGGCAATGATTTCTTGTATGACACCAAAAGCACAGGCACCAAAGCAAAAGTAAACAAATAGAACAACATCAAACTAAAAATCCTCTGTGTAGCAAATGAAACAATCAACAAAAAGGCAAAATACAAAGTGGGAAAAAATATTTGCAAATACATCTGATAAGGTGTTAATATCTAAAATACGTGAAGAACACATACAACTCGATAGCATCAAAACAAATAATCTGGTTAAAAATATACAAAGGACCTAAATAAACATTTTCCAAAGATATCCAAATGGCTAACAGGTACATGAAAAGGTGTTCAATATCATTAATCATTAGGAAAATATAAATCAAAACTATAATGAGATATCACCTCACACCTGTTAGGATGGCTATCATCAAAAAGACAAAAGGTAACAAGCGTTAGCAAAGACGTGGACCAAAAAAGAACCCTTGTATACTGTTGGTGTGAATGTAAATTGATACAGCCATTATGAAAAACAGTATAAAGGTTCCTCAAAAAATTAAAAATAGAATTACCATATGATCCATTATTACCACTTATGAGTGTATGTATACATGTAAACACACATACACATACACACACACGTACAACAGAATATTATTGAGCCATAAAAAAGAAGGAAATCATACCATTCACAACAATATGAATGCACCTGGATGACATTATGCTAAGTGAAATATGCTAGGCACAGAAAGATAAATACCATATGGTATTGTTTAAAAGACAAACACAAAAACCAGAATAGAATGGCAGTTGCCAGAACAGAATGGGGGGGGGGGGCTGGGCATGTGGGTAGTGGAGGGAAAAGGGAAAATGTTGATCAGAGGGTGAAAAATTTCAGTTATAAATTTTCAATTGTAAGAGAGAGAGAAACTCAGTAACTAGTGGGAAAATAACAAACAGTGTAAAAAACGTGTTATTGGAGTCCCCAGAAAAGAGAAAAAATTGTTAACAGAAAAAATCATTTGAAAAAATGTCTGATAAATTTCTAATTTTGATGAAAACTATAAACTCAAGTACCTAAAGAGCTCAGTTAACCACATTCAGGATAAATACAAATAAATATACACCTAGGTATGTTACAGTTAAATTTATACAAATCAAAGATAAGCAGAAAATCTTAAAATTATCTAGAGGAGAAAAAGACATATATACCTAAACAATGTTAAGAATGATTGCTATCTAATAAGAAACCATGTAATAGAGAGAGAAAATGAAATTACCCCGTTAAAAAGAATCCCCTGGCTGGGTGCAGTGGCTCATGCCTGTAATCCCAGCACTTTGGGAGGCCGTTAAGGGCAGATCACCTGAGGGAAGGAGATCAAGACCAGCCTGCCTGACCGACATGGTGAAATCCCATGTCTACCAAAGATAAAAATTAGCCTGGTGTGGTGGCACGTGCCTGTAGTCCCAGCTACTTGGGAGGCTGAGGCAGGAGAATCATTTGAATCTAGGAGGCAGAGGTTGCAGTGAGCTGATATTGCACCACTGCACTCCAGCCTGGGGGACAAAGTGAGATTCTGTCTCAAAAAAAAAATAAATAAATAAATAAAAATCCCCCATCCCCAATCTGTCTATCTAAAGTTCTATATCAAGAAAAATTATTCTTCAGTTTAGTCTAATGGTAGTCTACATGTATGACCATCTTTCTTAAAGGGGAATTTAGTGCCTTCTGTGACAGTCTTTTGTATTACGTTTTGCCTCTTAGTTTTGTCATATTGGTTAATATTTTAATACAACATAAATAGTTCTAATCTATCCTCTGATATCTGCCCTTAAGATGTGTGAAGATAACAAAATATGTACCCTTTTGTCTTTTTTTGTTCAAGTAAAGAAACTCAATGCCTTCAATAGTTCCTCATATGACTTGATTTTAGAGTCTTCAGAATTCTGGTTACTCTCTTTGAAATATATTTTTGCTTATTTATATTTCTTAAAATGAATGTAATTCCAGAAATAGATGTCATTCTCCAAGTATCATCTAACCAAGGAAAGTATGAGAAGAACCTTCCTTATAAATTATGAAATATTATACATCTGTTACTGTAAAATTATTTTATATAATTTACAAAATAAAATAAAATAAAATGTATCTATCTGTCTATCTAGAAAGGAAAATAAAAATCTTAGAACCCCAGACTCACTATGTCAAAGGGAAAAGTCAAGCTTGGAACTAAGTCATCCAAAACCGCCTTCCATTTTTTTCCTAAATGGATAGTTACAAAGATAAAAGGCTACATACCTCTCTCACAATTTGCTCACTAGTAAATTCCCTGTGGGCCCCAAGATATATAAATACATTAAGAGACAGAGGTCTTACTCTGTCACCCAGGCTAGAGTACAGTGGTACAATCATAGCTCACTGCAATCTCCAATTCCTGGGCTCCAGCAACCCTTCTACCTCAGCCTCCTGAGTAGCTAGGACTACAAGCACTTGCTAACATGCCTGGCTATATATACATATATGGAGATGGAGTCTCACTGTGTTCCCTAGGCTGATCTCAAACTCTTGGCCACAAGCAATCCTCTGACCTCAGCCTCCCAAAGCACTGAGATTGCAAGCATGAGCCACTGTGCGCAGCCTGACCCCAGGACCTTTACCTTGTAACAGTTGTGTTGAATTTCACCCTGACAAAGTAAATTAATAGCTTATCTTCACAGGTATGGAACAAAGAACAGAACTAGAAGTCATCCATTAGCTCACCTGAGACAAATGCATATTTGACTGTTTCCTCTCCTCTGTGTTTACTTTATATTATGTAAAAAGGCAGACTCACTGAGCACAAGATGAATGCATAATTGGCTATTTTTTTATCTCTCCTTCCACATGTAAAATGTAAACTCAGAGAAAGCTGATCAAAGACTCAAAAGAATGCAACTGCTTGCTGCCTTTATCTACCCTTGCCTTCATTTTTTCTTTCTCTTTTCCCTACTACCTGCTCTTTCCTCTTTAAATATAGAAGTCCCTAAACCCTCTTTGGAAAACGCATGGATCACAGATATTGCCTGTGATTGTGTGATCCTTTTTCCTGAGCATGACCTAAACTTGGCAAAATAAACCTCTAAAATGATTGAGACTCACCTCTGTCAATTAATTTAATATATATAAAACAATGCTATACTTTTATTTATTTTAATTTATTTTACTATTTATTTATATTAACTCATAATCAACTAAAACCTCTTGGTCTTTTTAAATGTAGTTTGCTAAGACACCTTTGCTCTATTTTGTTCTTTTCTTGGTTTTAGGTGTCCGAAATCTTAAAATCTGAAGCCAACTCTTATACAATTAATCTGGTAAAATTTAGCTTCATTTTTTAATCTGCATTTTTTCTGAGAACTTATGTTTGCCAGTGAATTTAAACTTTCACATCAGAAGAACCAGGTACAAAATGTTTGTTTGTTTTTATAATGTATGCATTCCACTTCTCCATAGAAGCTTTTCTTTTCTTTTTGAAAAATATATCAATGAAGAATTTTAGCTTTACAATATACATACCAGATGCTGGACCAGAGCATAAGACACCTAGAATTATTTTAGAGGACTCAATCAACTGAAGTCACATAGAAAAAAAAAATTACTTTAAACAATAACCAGTCCTATCAAAGGTGATAAATTTAAAGGCTTCAGAAATGATGTCTGCTAGAAATCTAGAGCTTCACTTGAACACATATCAGTGCATTTGAATGAAAAGAAAGTAAAGAGCCAAAACATTTTTGTGTTAGTCCATTTTCATGCTGCTGATAAAGACATACCCAAGACAGAAGAAAAAGAGGCTTAATGGACTTCCAGTTCAACATGGCTGGGGGAGGCCTCACAGTTAGGGCAGAAGGCAAGGAGGAGCAAGTCATTTCTTACACAGATGGCAGGAGGCAAAGCGAGAGAGCTTGTGCAGGGGAAACTCCCATTTTTAAAACCATCAGAACTTGTGAGACTTATTCACTGTCATGAGAACAACATGGAAAAGACTAAAGCCCATGATTCAATTACCTTCCACCAGGCTTCTCCCATGACATGTGGGAACTGTGGGGAGTTACAATTCAAGAGATTTGGGTGGGGACACAGCCAAGCCATATCATCCTGCCCCTGCCCTTCCCAAATCTCATATCCTTTTTACATTTCAAAACCAATTATGCCTTCCCAACAGTACCCCAAAGTCTTAACTCATTTCAACATTAACTCAAAGTCCACAGTTCAAAATCTAATCTGAGACAAGGCAAATACTTTCCACATATGATCCTGTAAAATCAAAAGCAAGTGAGTTACTTTCCAGATAGAATGGGGGTACAGCCATTTCAAATGGGAGAAATTGGCCAAAACAAAGGGGTTACAGGCCCCATGCAAGTCCAAAATCCAGCAAGTTGGTCAAATTTTAAAGCTCCCAAATGATTTTGATGCTGATGCAAGAGGTGGGCTCCCATGGTCATGGGCAGCTCCAACCCTGTGGCTTTGCAGAGTACAGCCTCCCTCCTGGCTGCTTTCATGGGCTGGTGATGAGTGTCTGAGCCTTTTCCAGGTACATAATGCAAGCTGCAGGTGGATCTATCATTCTGGGGTCTGGAGGATGGTGGTCATCTTCTCACAGTTCTACTAGGTGGTACCCCAGTAGGGATTCTGTGTGGGAGCTCCTACCTCACATTTCCCTTCTGCAATCCCCTAGAGAGGTTATTCATGAAAGCCCTACCCCTGTAGCAAACTTCTGCCTGGACATCCAGGCGTTTCCATATATCCTCTGAAATCTAGGTGGAGGTTCCCAAACATCAATCCTTGACTTCTGTGCACCTGCAGGTTCAACACCATGTGGCAGCTGCTAAGGCTTGGGGCTTGCACCCTCTGAAGCCACAGCCCAAGCTTTACCTTGGCCACTTTTAGTCATGACTGGAGTGGCTGGGACACAGGGCGCCAAGTCCCTAGACTGCACACAGCACAAGGAGCCTTGGCCTGATCCAGGAAACCATTTATTCCTCCTAGGCTTCCAGGCCGTTAATGGGAGGGACTGCCATGAAGACCTTTGACATACCCTGGAGACATTTTCCCCATGTCTTGGGGATTAACACTTGACTCCTTGTTATTTATGCAAATTTCTGCAGCCAGCTTGAATTTCTTCTCAGAAAATGGGATTTTCTTTTCTATCACATTGTCAGGCTGCAAATTTTCCAAACTTTTATGCCCCCGATTCCCATTTAAAACTGAATGCTTTTAACAGCACCAAAGTTAAAAGTTTCCCTTTTAAAACTGAATGCTTTTAACAGCACCAAAGTTAAATGATTTGCTGCTTAGAATTTTTTTCTACCAGATACCCTAAAATCATTTATCTCAAGTTAAAAGGTCTGCAAATCTCTAGGGCAGGGGCAAAATGCTACCAGTCTCTTTGCTAGAACATAACAAGAGTCACCTTTGCTCCAGTTCCTAAAGAGTTTCTCATCTCCATCTTAGACCACCTCAGACTGGACCTTATTGTTCATATTACTATTAGCACTTTTGTCAAAGTCATTTAACAAGTCCCTAAGAAATTCCAAACTTTCCCACATTTTCCTGTCTTCTGAGCCCTGCAAACTGTTCCAACCTCTGCCTGTTATTCAGTTCCAGAGTTGCTTTCACATTTTGGGTATCTTTTCAGCAGTGCCCCACTCTACTGGCATCAATATATTGTATTAATCCACTTTCATGCTGCTGATAGAAACATAACAGACTGGGAAGCAAAAGAGATTTAATGGACTTCCAGTTCCACATGGCTAGGAAGGACTCACAATCAAGGCAGAAGGCAAGGAGAAGCAAGTCACATCTTACGTGGATGGTGGCAGGCAGAGAGAGAGAGCTTGTGCAGGGAAACGCCACTTTTTAAGCCACTGGATCTCGCAAGACTTTTTCACTATCACGAGAACAGCATGGAAAAGACCCATTCCCGTGATTCAATTACTGCCCACCAGGTTCCTCCCAAGTCATGTGGGAATAACAATTCAAGATGAGAATTAGGTGGGGACACAGCCAAACTATATCAATTTTTTTCCTTGGTAGACCTCCCTTTGTTCTTTTACTCGGAGACTGTTAACTTGTTGCCTTATCTCTGCTGTGAACTCCTGTTGAAAGCATGCTCATCTGACAAAGGCATTTCTGTATTCACTGTACACACTTTTTTTTCTACAAAAAGATCGATATTTTTTTCTTGAGGTGAGAAATGAAAAACCACAGAGGCTTTACCAGTTACTGCCCTGCTGTGATAGTCTTTATGAGAGCAGGCTTTTCAGTAACTCATTGTCAGGTTATCTCACACCTGTCAGCTAAACTGCTCCACACTTCCTCCTCCGAGGCCACAGTCATTACTGAGCATTGTGTGGGTCCTCATTCCATCACTTCAGCATGGCTGTAGAAAGAGACTGCTGCCTGGACTTCTGGGCAGCTATATGATCCTTAGAAGAAGCTGTGAAAGAAGCATCAGAAGTGCTTCCCTGAAGGTACTCTCCTCTGAAAGCAGTGCCGGGCAGCTAGTAGGGTGCCTGAATGAATGGAACAGGAAAATAATACATCCAGAAAGGATAAAAATTCCATATCACAGGCAGAGTTCAGACAGCATGGATTGAAGGTAGTGTGTATAATATACAATCACTTAGTTCTGCAGATGGTCAATTAACACAAGGATGGGATTTTAAAATATCTTTTTTTAAGATATATTTTCATATAGTGAAATGCACAGATCTATTTTTTACTAAAATGTACAAATTGCCATTTAAACCTTTTCTAAGTACACAGTTCTGTTGTATTAAGTACATTCCAGTTGGAAACACACAGATCGTAAGTGTACCATTTGATGAGTTTTGGCAAATGCATACACCTGTGACACTAATATATCTTTCAAGATATTGAACATTTTGTCACTCTGAAAAGTAATTTTATTGTCCCTGTGTCCCTCAAGTATAAAATTTAAATAATAACTTACTTTTCTCCATTATATGATCTCTTTTATTAAAAAGCATGTAAAAGGATTTGTAAGTATAGAAAAATCACATAAAAAGAGTCATCCACCAAGGCAAATCATAATCCATCCTGATACATCAAATCCTTAGGCAAGCCAATGACACAGCAAGAAATAAAATACTGAAGTAAGGAAGTCTAAGAAAAAAAAATATTTAATTTTATTTTTAGAGACAGTATCTTGCTCTGTTGGTCAGGCTGGAGTGCATTGGTACTATCACAGCTCATTGCAGCCTTGAACTCCTGGGCTCAAGCTATCCTCCCACCTCATCCTCCCAAATAGCTGGGACTACAGGCACGCACGACCATGCCCAGCTAATTTTTTACTTTTTTTTTTTTTTTTTGTAGAGATATGGTCTTGCTATGTTCTCCAGCCTTGTCTCAAACTTCTGGCCTTGAGCTTCCTCCTGCCTCAGCCTCCCAAAACACTAGAATTACAGTATGAGCCACTGTGCTTCACCTAGGAGGTTTTTATAACTGTAGTACAAATAAAAATTTTGTTTTAGTGTAATAAAATAATTCTTAATTTTTTTCAGGGTAATAAAATAAAATGAGGTCACTGTCTCACTCATCTCTGCCCCAAAAATTGAAAATAGCGTAGGGTCACTGAGCCCACAGTTCCAGGCTTCTCTCACCTGGAAGATTTCCCATTCTACACAGACTGCTGAAAACACCAACTTTTGGATACACCTCCAAGAAGAACAAGGAACGCACCGGAGGAAAAGTGGATTCATAGTATCATTTATCCTTGATGAAAATAACCTTATCTGGGTCTGATGTGTTACCTTTGATAATCTGAGAACCTGGCTGAACTTTTGTTTCTTTGTTACTTTGGTACAGTTGGCAGCATTGGCCAGAATGGCCAGAATGACAATGTGGTTTAGATGGGGATTGTGGAACAAATGAAATAATGATGAGAGACACCTCCTCTTCCCAGTCACTGAGCAGAATCAGTAGCTGCCTATGGCTTAGGTGTGGCCTTAGAAGATATTTCTGGGCATATGCTAGGGCATGAAAGGGTGGAGCTGTTGGGGCAGAAGGGAAATTTATGGACCTTTCAGGGAAGGGAATGTCCCCATTTATGTCAGCATGAGATAGAAATAGCACTGGGTAGTTACAGAAAAATGGAAAACCTCAAACAACAGCTAAAACAGAAACTAGGGCAATAAACCACAGAACAACAGAAAATCCAACATAAGGGAGAGAAAATGGCCAAAATCCTGGTCAGGGTGACATGTCCATGACTCTTCCAGGAAAACCCACACAGGGGAGAAAGGGGGTGGTAAGAGTGGAGGTGCATCCCTAAAATATCTCCTCCAGAACGCCTAATGATATTCTACCCCTCAGTTAAAGAAACACTCATAAAATTAGAAATCCAAGCTTTGTGTGCAAGACTTGTTCTCACAAGCATGACTGCACACCTGTCTTAAGTGTGTACTTTCACTGTACAATAAAAGCTTCCTGCCCTTCACTTTATTCTGGTTCATCTCTCAATTCATTTTTGTAATGGTGTCAAGAACCTGGAAACAAGCTGGTTCTGGGGTCTCACTGCCATGCAGAGAGCCTCTTGAGCCCTGCAGCAACAGGTTAATCTGGTGATAGTTCTGAACTTTGAGGGGAAGTTGGAGACTTGGCATGGGAGGAAACGCAGTGGACTGAGACTTTAGACAAGTGGGGGATGGGGTCTTTGACCAGGGGCCAGTGGTGGCTCTCCATGCAAGCTGCTTATTTCCTATGGATCCCCCTAGCTGTGATGTGCATTGAAACTGTCCTTGAGTATTTCAAGTGGCACGGTCTGCTCACCCTGGATAGACCATCACTATCCAGCTATGCCACTTATGCCACTTTGGAATAAGTGGCGTAGCTGGATAGTGCCACTTTGGCATGCTTTATACTTCCTCAGCTCCTTCTGGGCTGCTGATTTTAGATACAAGGTAGACCAGGAAAGTCTGACGGTTTACAAATATTATAATCTGGCCTGATCTTCAGGCCTCTGGCTGCTAGACGGGCTCCACTGAAGGGATCCCAACTATGTTAGGGTACCCCTGGTCACTTGAAAAGCTGTCTTTCTCTGGAAGCAGATGGTTCAGAGTGTGTTGTCTGAATGAGGGCAAAGGTAGCCTCCAAACTTAATGCCACATCTGGCTAGTCTTAGCATCAGAACACCAGTGGAGAGTAGGTCCTGTGCCTTTAAAAAGTTAGCTTCCCAGCGGTAAGGAAGAGAGACGTCTTTGTCATCTGGATTTAGTAAATCAAGTGCCTACCATTCTAGGTGATGCCCTTCTTGAGCGTGTACTTGGGAGAGTACCAAAACCCGGAGTTTATCGTGACGGCAGATGACCTCTCAGGGAAGGGAATTCCTCTCAGACTAGGAAAGTGGATGCACACACCTGTTAAATCTTTTAACATGGGGGTATATCCTCTGTGTGAAAGGGTTCTGAGGGCCTGTGAGATTGAGAGTGGCCTTTACTGGTGCTGCTCCGTGGAGTTATTGTTCAGTGGAGCTGTAGAGACTGCAGGGCTAAGCAGAGGGGTTGAGGTAGATGATACAGTGCCAGCTCTGCATGGGACCATGTTTGCTATAGTTCAGCTGCATTGAGTGCTGCTGATGGAGTCTTGCTTGACACTGCATGCACGTGGCCAGCCAGATGGTAAATTTTCTGCTTCAATGTTCATTAAACCCAGCTCATGGTTGATGCACAGCTAAGTCATTCCCTTTGCTAATGGCTGAGACAGTGCCTCTGACTTAGCGGTCTGCACGGCTCACTTCCAGGTGTGCAGATCTCAGGAGAAAGCATTGATCAATAACAGGCAGCCTGAATTATTCAGCCCAAAATGATCTTGTGGGCTGCCTCTGCATTGCCAAAACGAACATCAGAATGTTAAATAAATGCATATCCAAAGGAAATACATGATGGAAGCCCTTTTTCCCCTCAGATTCAACTTCATTTGATAACTTTGAAAGACATTTTCTGAGATATTTGGCTTTGGGTTATACAGATATTTTTAAATATAAACTAGTACTGGAGCAGTTTTAACAGAAAACAGGGAATGGTCCAAAAACATGTAATTGTTGGTAAAGAACACCAGGTACATTTTCTCTAGGAAAAATATTCTGTCTCATCTTTAAAGAGAAAAAGAAACCTCTTTAGCTAAAGGATATTTACCCAATATATATATATGAAACTAAGTGAGGTAGATAAATAGTCTGTATCTATTTCCTATATCTTAAGGGAAATCCTCAAAATGAAGAGATGGGCACACAACTATATCACAAATACCTATAAATTATAAATCATAAATACTTAAAACTTTTATGGCCTCTGCTATGGGGAAAATCAAGACTGTGCTCCTTGATCTAAGGGAGTAGCAGATTCTGAACAGGCTCCAGGTATTGCCAATTACTTAAAGTCACCCACCCTTTCAGGGAATTTGGGAGAATCTTCTTGTGCTTCAGTCCTGTGAAGTAAAAAGTGATTGCAAGACGGGTAGAATGATGATTCACATGCATTATTAGCAGAGTGCAAAGTTAACAAGGGACAGATTGTGTGTGTGTGTGTGTGTAGGTGTGTGTGTGTGTAGGTGTGTGTTTAATGTATCAACTTGACTAGGCTACAGTCTCTAGTCTTTCAGTCAATACTCCTACGTGTTGTGATAAAATTTTGCAGATGTAATTAAAGTACCGAATCAGTTGACTTTGAATAAGGAAGATAATTCTGGATAATCCGAATGGACCTGACATAATCAGCCAAAAGTTGTAGAAGCAGAACTGAGCCTTTCCCAGGAGAACAAACAATTCTACACACAACAGCTTTGGCTTCCACCCATGGAGTTCTATTTGAAGTTCTTGTGAGTTCCCTTCTGACAACCTTCCCTATAAATTTCAGACTTGCTTAGCCCATCACACAATTATGTAAGATAATTTCTCTAACAAGTCTCTTAATACATCTATCTCTTACAGTTCTGGTTTTCCGGCAGGTGCATACAGCTCACATTCAAGGGTGTCTCTGCTTACAGAAATTTTAGTTGATCTAACCCTTGTGACTCCTACAGATCTCTGATACCTCTAAAAACTGATACCTCTAACTTCTACAGATCTCTGATACCCCTAAAAAGATGACTACTGTTACTTCATTTGTTTTTTTCTAGTTGTTGCAGTGGGAACTTTGGTCTCCCAGTATCTATGGTAGATTCTCCCAATAGTTATGGAGTAGAAAAGAAGAAAAGGTATTCTACTTACAATATGGTTCTGACATTATTTGTATAACAAGTTCTAAATATTTACATCCTGAGACATGGCTATAATTAAATATTCCAAGTATTGCCTGTATATGAATTCTTATATCTTAACCTCAATCCAAGTAGCACTTAGAGATTTGTGATGATTTTAATATTCTCTATTGTAAAGTTAAGTAATAGGACTGGAGCCATAAAGAAAAACGTGTGATCCTGTGTTATGGAACTCCTGACCCTTGATGGGAGCATCCCATACATCAAGAGCCAATATATCCTTTGCTTATTTCTTTTCAACTGCCATTTATTTCTTCTTATGATGCTACTTTTTGTTTTCCACTTTATCCTCTTTTATTTCTTGTAAACTTTTTTGGAGGGGGAATGCTTTTTAACTTATTTGTAAGGTCGTATGTGTGATACAAATCCAAGCTTAGCGCAGACGAATGAATACATAGAACCAGCATAGGGCATGGGCCGTAAAACAGGCGGTTGTGTAAAGAAGCCCGGTTGGAACAACTGGAGATGGGGGATGTGGGATCTGGAGTGAGAAGCAAGGCAGAGTATGTGCCAACTCTGAGTCTTTACAACAGACATAAGTGAAAAGAAGAAGAAAAGGCAAGTTTGATTATGAAAAGAATATGCAACACCTCACATGCATTGGGTATCCTGTTCTATATATGGAGTTTACCTCATACCACAGGGATTCATGTGTATGTTTTCCACAGATATCTGAGAGCTCCTACAACTCACTGTTCAGGTCTTAGCATCTTTTGATTTCAGAACTTACCTCCCCTTAATATCCTCTAACCCTTCCCACTGCCCTTTGACTTTGTCTCAGAAGATTATAGTTTATTGTACAAAGGCACAAAAAGAGCCACTGTACGGAATTTAGTTGGCTATATACAGCTAACTACATCCTAAAAATCATTGCATTTTTAAAAGAACAATTTACATCCTATAAGGTATCTTCATTTATGGACATAAGCTCTTTTAAACATAATAGCAATGCCACACCTAACAATTACTTTATCCGTATAATGATGTGGCATTTGTGGTTACATTTTATAAAGATATGAATTTAAAAATTATGCTAGGAAAAAAGTTACACTTCCAAAATTATTTAAACTTGATTTTAGTTTTCAACATTGGAAATGTTGCAATTTCAGCTCAGAAAAATGAGGAAAGGCCTCTAAGCGACTCTTCTTGCTGAAATGTGATTCCAAATAAATAAATAAGCATACTTGAATTGATAACAAGGCTTTGAGCTATTCAGCTTAAAAATAGGCTTACCCCATTAAGATTATTAAACTCAGAGGCATATTCTGAAAAGAGCTTTTGAAAATGGATTTCTTGCAAACTGTCATCAAATATTCATAGATAAAATAATTATGTGGAAAGATAAAGGGATGGTGGAAATTAAAGGGGGCTGATTATAAAGGGAACTGGATTAGATAGTTATGCAAACTTTTTGAGAGGGAGAATTTTTTTTTAGATGAGGTTGGCATAAAGCTTAGACTTGAACATTTGAGCATCTGTTTTTCAGCCCTTCATTGCTTCTGCCCTGGTAAATAAAGTGCATGGATGAACATAGGTGACAACTGCTCAGGTGTGATGGAATTTAACTCTCATGTGGGTTTGTATTCTTCGCTGCTTTACAGTCAGCCTTGTCCTCATCATGAGCATGGATGAGGCTATGCAGTGTTCTTTGCAACCTCTCTGATGTCTAACACAGTTCAGAGAAGTGTCACTGAACAATAGGCTGGTGGCTGAGAAGGTCACTGTATACTCAGTTTCATATTTCCGTGCTAAAAGCCAACACATGAGATATTTAAATTGTTATGGTCTTACAGCTAACTGCGACTAGAAAGAGAGAGATTTGCAAATTTAACCAGTTTAATCATTTTGTATCTGAATATTTGATGATAGAAGTAGGAAATCCTTTTTTTTTTTTTTTTTTTGAGATGGAGTCAAGACTGTCACCCAGGGTGGAGTGCAGTGGCGCAATCTCAGCTTACTGCAACCTCTGTCTCCCCGGTTCAAGCAATTCTCCTGCCTCAGACTCCTGAGTAGCTGGGATTATAGGCGCCTGCCAGGATGCCTGGCTAATTTTTGTATTTTTGGTAGAGACAAGGTTTTGCCATGTTGGCCAAGCTGGTTTTGAACTCCTCACCTCAGGTGATCCACCCGCCTCAGCCTCCCAAAGTGCTAGGATTACAGGAGTGAGCCACCATGCCCAGAAATCCATTTTTAAAAGAACTTTGTGTAAAGCTCTTCCTATATGAAGGTCTTCTTGTTTATATTTCCTAATGCTTTCTTGGGCAGTAGCTGGAAGTTTAGACTGAGTATTTGCCCTTTTCGCTTACTTTCCAAAAACTCCATCTGTGTGACTCTGTCTTTTGTTGCAATCAAGGTTCAGTGAATAAGCCAGGCACCTTCTAACCAAAGCAGACAATTTACTTCCTGTATTGACCTCCACACAAAATTGTCTAATGGGTCTCTACCCAGCTCAAGTATCCTCTACCCTCTGAGAACTTTCTCAATCAGACACCTAAAGGAAACAGATGCCTAAGTCAGGGCAGTTCTGGAACAAAAATTTGTTTTCTGAATTAGCAAAGATACCTATTAAGTTACAGAAAAATATACTTACATTTTATATTTTATGGCATGCAAAAAAATATGTGTATAAAATATAAATATATTTAGGATATGAATCAATGTATATACATAAATCAATGTTATTGATTTAATAATAGGTTTTAGTGTTTACTAGAAAATGAATTATATATAAAGATGTCCCACATACATATGCTTAAAATACATTCATCATAATGAATGTGAATATGTTTAAAACAAAGAAAATTTCACAATATTAATAGCTACCAAAAGATATTCTACATGAAATTTGCTTGATGTGTTCTACTAGAAAGATAAAGGACTATGAAATGTTTCCCTTGATCATTTGATGAGGTAATATTGTATATCTCATAACTATTAGGCATCACCCTTGGTTCTAAAAATAAAATTTAAAAAATGGAGGAAAAATTCTGCCACCAGGGAGCCAGGGAGACAGAGGGTGACAGTGCTTAAATGCTATAGCATATAAATCCCAGGACACTGAGTGTAGCACTTGAGAGCCATCTGGTCCAGATGGGGTGAGTTGCCATCCAAGTAAGCTGATGTTTGAGCAGAGTCCCTATATCCTTCACTTTCTAAAGCACGAATGTCTTGAGTACTATTCGTGCAGGATTCTGACCTAAGGATGTGGTCTTCACATTAAAGAGCATCATGAATAAACACACACTGAGGTGTTAACAGCTGATGATGACTTCATGTGTTATCTCCTCTCACATTTTAATAAAGAACTAAAGACTTTATGTCTAGCTCATGTAACTAATGACTAACTTAAAAATAAAAAAGCGTTAATAGATGGACTTGCAGGTTCCAGTAGTGCAGTTAGTTAATTTGGATGAAGTGTGTTGTCTTAGTGCCTTTAAATTACAGATGCAATTTGCAGATACTACTGGCCGTTCTCACATTTCTCCTCTCTTTAGCTGCTACATGCTTCCCCACTTTTGCATCCATAGAATTTTAGGAAATTTCCAGGACTGTGAACTAGGTCTCAAAATCTCAAGGGTCCACAGGTCAATCAGGGCATAAAAGTGGAGACTAGCTTTTAAAACTGATTTATTAACCAGCCGACAGACATCTAAGAAAATGAGTTTTAAACTACCCTTCATAGTACCTTTTGTCACCACAGCACAATGATCAAAATCAGGAAATTAACACTGGCGCAGTAACGTAAACACACTATAGACCTTATTTAAATGTCACCAACTTTTCCACAAATGTCCTTTTTCTATTCTGGTATCCAATACACGTTCTCAAATAGCATTTAATTGTTATTTGTCCTGAGTCTCCTCCACTATATGATAGTTCCTCAGCCTTTCCTTGTCTTTCATAACCTTGACACTTTTGAAGAGGGCTGGTGAGCTGCTTTGTAGAGCGCCTTTCAACTTAGCTTTGTCTAATGTTTTCTCATAATTCAATTCCCGTAAGGCGTTGTTGCCAGGTATGTCACAGAAAGGCTGTGCTGTTCTTAGTACATCATATAAAGGGCACAGGGTATTCATGTGTCTTACTGCTGGTGATGTCAACCTTAATAATCACTTGGGTAAGGTGGTATCTGTTATTTCTTAATTGCGAAGTTTCTCTTTTGCCTTTGTAATTAATAAATATTTTGGAGGAGATACTTTGACACTATGAAAATATCCTGCTTCTTTTCAAATTGACATCTCTAATCCAACCCCCACACCACACATTTCATTCCAGCCCTCCCCTCACTCTTTATTTGTAAGGAATATGCTCCCAAACAATGAGAAATTTGGCCCTATTTATATTTATTTATTTGTTCAATCCCTGCATAAATATAAAATGGTTTTAGAATTGCTAAACCATAATCCTGTGAGAAACAAAGTTACTAATTAGATTACAGGTTTTTTTGTATAGAGTTCTTTGACTTTAGCCTTACAATGACCAATTAAAACATTGTTTTCCAAAGATACTTTTTTTGGTTAATTCGTTTCTTTCTCAACTTCTTCAGCACTTTTAAGATACCCATTCATTTAGGTTCATTTGTTACTGTGGTATTCTATGCTGAGTCTTTCCTTCTCCGTCCTGGCTGATTTTAACTGTTTACATGTTTTGAGATATTTTATAATATGCAAAACCTTACAAAAGTTTTAAGAATCAAAGCTATGAAACAAGCTATATTCCAAGAATTGGCACTACCCCTTCCTGTTTATTCCTTTTTTCCATCCCCTTAACACCTACCCTCCATAGGTAACTATTCTTTTTAGTTTCTGGTTTAGAGTTCTTGCATTTCTTTACAGAAATGAACAGATACATGTATATGTTCTCCTACCCTTTTCTTACATGAAGGGTAGCCTACAATAATATTGTGCACTCTACTTTCTATCACAGGAATCACTTGGTATCTGTTCATAGAGATCTTCCTTATTCTTTTTTATTGGTGTAATACTATATTAAATGGAGGTTTATTCAATCCCTCTCCTACATATGGGTATTTAGTTTCTTTGTGTAATTAAAACAATACTCCTCCAATGTTTTACAATAATAAAAAACACTGCAGTGTACAAATTCACTCATATATATTTCTGGGTTTTTTTTTAGATAGTGAAAATATACTTTATTTTTTAATACAATAGCTTCTAACAATACATTGATGTTGATGTTCCAAACGGAAAAGAAAACACATGTATTCCATATATAATGTTTTCCTTTGCATCTACAAGACATTCTAAAGAAAATACTCTAATTCTGTACAACATTATGGCTTGAGGAGTTGATATTTTTTCCATGATAAAAATATAATTTGTGGCCAGGCGCGGTGGCTCATACCTGTAATCCCAGCACTTTGGGAGGCCAAGGTGGACGGATCATGAGATCAGGAGATAAAGACCATCTTGGTTAATACAGTGAAACCCCGTCTCTATTAAAAATTCAAAAAATTACCGGGGAGTGGTGGCAGGCACCTATAGTCCCAGATACTTGGGAGGCTGAGGCAGGAGAATTTCTTGAACCTGGGAGGCAGAGGTTGCAGTGAGCTGAGATTGTGCCACTGCACTCCAGCCTGGGTGACAGAGTGAGACTTTGTCTCAAAAAAAAAAAATTTATATATATACATATATTTTTTTAATTATATATATATTATATAAAATTATTTTTTGAGACAGAGTAGAGGGCTATATAAATATATACATATATAATATATATATAATATATGTATGTAAATTATATATAAATTTATATTTATTTATATAATTTATATACATATATGTATATATATACATATAATACATATATAAATATATATGTATTTATATATATACATATATGTATTTATATATATACATATATGCATAGATATGTATATACATATATATATATATATATATATATATATATATACACATATATATATTTATGTATAATTTGTGTGGCCCAAACCTTGATTCTTTATAAAAAATGGAGTTTCTAAAAGCTCATATATAACAACAATGAATGCTCCCTTCTCTTTGAATTTAATGCTTAATTCAAATTGATGTAAGAAATTGGTAAATCAATAAACTTGACGAAATGTGTATCAGAATGTTTTGATACACATTTCTAAATGGGATTTTTAAGTGCACAGAAATAAAAGCTATCTACATGTAACTCTGGAGAGATTAAAAACAAAACACAAGTAAAATTAACATGCTTAAATCCTAGGGTTGATTCACTTAGTGTAAGAATAAATGTCAGAAATCTCTTAACTGTATATAGATTACTCAAGGGCTTAAAGATAAATTTTGAAAGCCAGAATTACCAAGAAATAAAATTTTATTAGAGCTTTATCACAAAAGTTAATAGTCCTAGTACAAGAAGACAATCGAACTGGATAGAAAATTCACATCTACAACAAAAAAAGGAAGTTTTATCAACTAAAACAGTAGAGCACTCTTCAACTGTTGAATACAAGAATTTTTCAGAATCCCTTGGAAAACAGGGAGACTTTCCATTCAGACTCCAATCTCCTCATTGAAGTAAAACAAAACAAGGTGTTTAAATGAAGGAGAATGATTTGTTAATTGTAAAAATAAAATCAGATATTTTCCACTGTATTAATTCATACACTACATGAACTGCCTACCATAAAAACTTTTATGTCCCAAATTTTGCAAGATTTTAAGCTATGATTTTTCAACAAACATATACTAAGGCAAAAGCATGTTGTAGGATCACACCTTTCACTAGCATTTGTCCATTGCCAGTTTTCACTGTATTTGATAACTTCCCTGATAAAGTAATATCTGTCTTTCTACAGAGAAAAAATAATTCTACAGTCATCATAATCATAATAGACCTGCATTCCTTGAACATCTAGATAAATGGCCAAGTGTAATCACTGGATAAGTAAAGAACAATCAAGAGAATAAATAAAAATGAAAATACTTTGAATTTCAGAATGTGTTTTTTGTCACTCTATTTTGAAGAATGAAGCTCTTTCCTCTGTTAGCCCTCTACTCTGCACCAATTGGTCCACCATTTGCTGGAAAGAGCAAACCTCTTGAATCTTTTTTGTATGTTCAGCTATAAAGCAAGATTCACTATGACCAACATGAATGTCATGTTGCCACTATTTTGAGAGTAGGTGAAGAGCAATAATGCCTGCCTATGTACTGTACAGATGGGACAGTCTCACTCACTAAAGCTACTGCAAAAGAATTTCTCAATAGATAACTGTATAGTGCTTCTTCCTTGAACCAGATGAATCATCATCCAATATTTTATTACAAAAGGATGGGTGCTCAAACTTTGATCAGCAATAAGGAAAGCTTGTTTTGTTTTGTTTTGTTTTGTTTTTTTGAGACAGAGTCTTTCTCTATCACCAGGCTTGAGTGCAGCCATGCGATCTCGGCTCACTGCAACCTCCACCTCCTGGATTCAAGCGATTCTCCTGCCTCAGCCTCCCGAGTAGCTGGGACTACAGGTGTGTGCTGCTACGCCCAGGTAATTTTTGTATTTTTAGTAGAGACGGGGTTTCACCATGTTGGCCAAGATGGTCTCGAGCTGTTGACCTTGTGATCTGTCTGCCTCGGCCTCCCAGGACTTTTAAGAAAGGTAAGGCAAAGGAATCTCCTTGAGCCAAACGGATACAATATGGAGCTTTTTGGATCTTTCTATATTAAGCTAATTACTGATAGGTTCAAAACATGAAGCTTATAAATAGCTGCTTCCACAAAGCCAGTGCTTACTAAGTGTTAGCATGTCAAAGGGAGGATTGTAATCTCAAAGCAACACACTTAAAATGTCAAAAAACAGCCTATAAGAAACAGTTCTTCCTATACTTAGGTACCAAAAATTAGTAAGAACGTATCGTAGTCACAACCACGGTCTTTGGAGTAGTACTTAGAAAATTTGATTTTTTAAAAATATAAACAATAAATACATAGTGAAGTTTTATTGTAAGTTCATCCTCCCTTGTTAGAGGATAAATACTTTCTTATTTAGGACTTCAATTTAAAAACAAAACAAAAAGCCTTCAAAACCAAACCAAACAAAAAGATGCAGAGTGCTACTCCTCAACATGAGTATAAGCAAATTTCACTCAAGGAAGCGCAAGTGAGATCAGGCAAAACTACAGTAAACATGCATTTGCCATAACTATAATTTAGTCCAAAAAGAATGAATAGTCCTCTTGTGACACAAGGTAAATGGGGTGAGAGAGCTGGTAATCTGTTGGTAATCTGTGTCTACGTTAAATATGCTTTAGAAACAAAAATGTACTTGATATTTTGGCAAACCCACCAGTCATTCCTTATGTTAATTTCTGTAAATGTAAATGTTAACTTTTACAACACTAATCATTTTATTGCTATAGCTAAATCAACTAAATATTAGTTTATGTAGTATTGCTCAAGAGATCTACAAATAGCAAGCTCTATGATTACCGAAAAATGATCTATGTAAACTAAAGGAAGAAAGCAATAATGTTCCAAATGAATGGCACAGGGCAAAATCCGTGTTACAAACATATTTACAGAGAGTATAAGGTACGCATCAGTTTCTCTTATAAGGATAAAATGCTTGAGGAGGGTCTCTCTCCCTCCAAACTTCAGCGTCTACTTTGTGTCAGATGTTACAGTTAGTAGGAAGAATAAATGCTTTTAGGCAAAAGTAAAAATTTATCTACAAAGCAAAATAGTGAAATCTGTAATAACTTTGTAGAAGGCTTTCTTCTCTGGTGGTAATATTCTTTAGTCTATATCCAGGATAAACTAAATGGAAACAATATTTTTGATACAGTAGCAATCCTTTTATATACTTTTACAAAATTCTAAAAATTACATAATTTTTTTAACCATGCATTATGCAAAGTTTGGGGCTGCCTGATGAAGTCATGGCAACTATTTTAATATTAAACATTGCACCTGAAAAGTTCTGCCCTGTTAATGGACACAATGCTGAGGGCTCCCAAGAGATGGCAGATTGCCTCTAAAGTGAAGTTTGTGACGTAGTGTCTCCAGATTTGAGGAGAGGGTGACATGGGTATGAGGAGTAGACAGGTAAAAGGATTTTAAAGTAATATGGCTTAAGAGTATATACTTTAAGATAACTACTATACCTTGCTTGTCTATCCTTGACCCTAATCTTGAATAACTACATGTTCATGCAAAATACAATTTCTACTCTGTAGAAAAAGGAGGAGTCTGTTAGGGAAAGCATACTGGGGAAGACATAAAGACATCTGTATCATAAATGTGGTTTTACTTGGCGAGTTTTTCGGATATATCACTATGGGCTATTTCAAGCTTCTTATCATGGGGACAGGTATTGGTAAACTCATCCCTGTCTTCATGCATTAGTTAGGTAGCTCCATATGCCAGTCATTCTTTTTGGAATATCAAAGTTGTGATATTGCCACCACATTGACAATATGCAGCTTGGGCAGCAGGTCAGCTAATGTCATTTCATTGCAGCTAGAAATTTACGTGTAGAAAACTTAATGCTCTCCATACTATTTTTATCAATTTCATCGGGGAGAAGAGAATTCAGATACTCATTCAGTTTCTGCAGGGTTTTCAAGAGACCCTTCACCAGTGCTTCATTAGCCTCTGGCCTTGAATTCTTGATATATACAGAGAATTTGGTAAGTGTATATATTTATTGGGTACAAGAGATATTTTGATACAGGCATTCAATGTGAAATAATCATATCATGGAGACTCAGGTATCCATCCCCTCAAGCATTTATCCTTCGAGTTACAAACAATCCAATCACATTCTTTAAGTTATTTCAAATGTACAATTATTATTGACCATAGTCGCCCTGTTGTGGTATAAAATAGGAGGTCTTATTCATTCTAACTTTTTTGAACCCATTAACCATCCTTACCCCTCCCCCAGCTCCCCCTCTACATATCCGAGTCTCTGATAACCATTCTTTACTCTCCATGTCAATGACTTCGATTGTTTTGACTTTCAGATTCCACAAATACGTGAATATCCTATATATAGACATTTATAGAACTATCTCTATGTTCATGAGTTCAATTGTTTTGACTTTCAGATCGCACAAATAACTGAGAACATGCAATGTTTGTCTTTCTGTGCCAAGCTTATTTTACTTATCATCATGATCTGTTACATCCATATTATTGCAAATAACTAGATCTCATTTTTTTTGGCTGAATAGTACTCCATTGTGAATATGTACCACATTTTCTTTACCCATCCATCTGTTGATGGACACTTAGGTTGCTTTCCAATCTTCGCTATTGTGAACAGTGCTGCAATAAACATGAGCATGCAGATACGTCTTTGATATACTGATTTCCCTTCTTTTGAGTATATACCCAGTAGAGGTATTGCTGGATCATATGGTAGCTCTATTTTTATTCTTTATTTTTTGAGGAATTTCTAAGCTGTTCTCCATAGTGTTTGTATTAATTTACAATACAACCCACTGACATTATACAATGGTCACCTTTTCTCCACATCCTCTCCAGCATTCATTATTGCCTATCTTCTGGATATAAGCCATTTTAATTGAGGTAGGTGAGATGATATCTCATTGTAGTTTTGATCTGCATTTCTCTGATGATCAATGATATTGAACACCTTTTCATATGCCTGTTTGCCATTTGTATGTCTTCATTTGAGAAATGTCTATTCAAAACTTTCATCCTTTTTTTACAGTTTTCTTTTTATTTTGTTTTTTCTTTTATTATTATAATTATACTTTAAGTTCTAGGGTACATGTGTAGAGCATGGAGGTTTATTGCATAGGTATACATGTGTCATGGTGGTTTGCTGCACCCATCACCCCGTCATCTACATTACATATTTCTCTTAATGCTATCCCTCCCCCTCTGCCCCTACCCCCTGCTATCTCTCCACTAGGCCCCTACCCCCTGACAGGCCCCAGTATGTGATGTTCCCCTTTCTGTGTCCATGTATTCTCATTGTTCAACACCCACTATGAGTGAAAACATGAGCAGAACTGAAGGAGACAGAGACACAAAAGAACCCTTCAAAAAATCAATGAATCCAGGAGGTGGGTTTTGAAAAGATCAACAAAATAGATAGATAGATTGCCAGACTAATAAAGAAGAGAGAAGAATGAAATAGATGCAATAAAAAATGATAAAGGGGGATATCACCACCAATCCCACAGAAATACAAACTACCATCAGAGAATACTATAAACATCTCTATGCAAATAAACCTGTAAATCTACAAGAAATGGATAAATTCCTGGACACTTACACCTTCCCAAGACTAAACCAGGAAGAAGTTGAATCCCTGGATAGACCAATAACAAGGTCTGAAATTGAGGCAGCAATTAATAGCCTACCAGCCAAAAAAGTCCAGAACCAGATGGGTTCACAGCCGAATTCTGCTGGAGGTACAAAGAGGAGTGGTACCATACCTTCTGAAACTATTTCAAACAATAGAAAAAAAATGGAATCCTCCCTAACTCATTTTATGAGACCAACATCATCCTGATACCAAAACCTGGCAGATACACAACTAAAAAAGAAAATTTCAGGTCAATATCCATGATGAAAATTGATGCAAAAATCCTCAATAAAATACTGGCAAACCAAATCCAACGGCACATCAAAAAGCTTATCCATCATGGTCAAGTCGGCTTCATCCCTGGGATGCAAGGCTGGTTCAACATATGCAAATCTATAAATGTAATCCATTACATAAACAGAACCAAAGATGAAAACCACATGATTATTTCAATAGATGCAGAGAAGGCCTTCAACAAAATTCAACAGCCCTTTATGCTAAAAACTCTCAATAAACTAGGTATCGACGGAACGTATCTCAAAATAATAAGAGCTAGTTTATGTCCAGTTTTGATTGGATTAGCTGTCTTTCTATAGAGGTGTTTGAGCTCCTTATATATTCTGGTTATTAATCCTTTTCAGATAGGTAGTTTGCAAATATATTCTCCCATTCTGTGGGCTGTTTCTTCACTTTGTTTATTGTACCTTTTGTTGTGCAGAAAGTTTTTAACTTGATGCGAAACATTTCGCTTTGGTTGCCTGTGCTTGTGGGGTATTGCTTAATAAATAAACATGGGGGTCATCCCTTGGAAACTCCATCCAGCGGCTTGGAAAGATAAGCTATAGGCCTGGGCCAAGGTTCCACTATTTGTGTTAGAACTCCAACTGCTATTTTTTTTCTCTGACACATGCAACGTGAAGGTCTTTGTTAAATCAGGTAACCCCAAAGCCCGGGCTGACATAAGTTTATCTTTCAGTTCCTGAAAGACCTGCTGCTGCTGAGATTCAAAGGGTTCCTTGTCTCCCCATTTAGTAACTTCATATAGGGGTTTGGCCAGTACTGCAAAGTTTGGAATTCACAATCTACAGAAACCTAAGGCTCCCAGGAACTCTCTCTCCTGCCTTCTAGATTCGGGTCCTGGCAGGTTGCAAATGACTTGTTTCCTCTCTGCTCCTAGGCTGTGCTCTCCCTGCCAGATGGTGAACCCCAGATATCACACTTGCTGTCAGCAAATCTGGGTTTTCTTTTAGACACTTTATACCCATGGTCCTCCTGGTGCTGAAAAGTAAGGCATCTGTTCCTTTAGTGCACCCGACTGCCATGGGGTGTCCCAATAAAAGGTCATTAGCATATTGAAGCAACACGCAGCCTAAGTCCTTAGCAGGAAACTCCTGGATGTCAAGGGCTAGTGCCTCCCCCAAAGATGGTGGGAGAGTTCTTGAACCCCTGAGGTGGCCAGGTCCAGGTGTACTGGGTGGTCACACCTGTTTCTGGATTTTCCCATTGAAAAGCTAATAGTTTCTGGCTCTTTGAGGCCAGTCTAATGCTAAAGAAAGCATCCTTTAAGTCCAAGCAGGTGAACCAACTATCCTCCACTGGCAAAATCTCAACAGCGTGTATGGGTTGGGTACAGTTGGGTGGAAAGTCACGGTGGCCTGATTAACCAAGCGCAAGTCCTGCACTGGCCTGTAGTCTTTGGTCCCTGGTTTAGGAACAGGCAAGAGGGGGGTGTTCCATGGAGACTGGCAGGGAACTATAATTCCATTGTCCTTTAAGTGTTTTAGGTGGACCTGAATGTCTTCTAGGGCCTCTCGGGGAACTGGACATTGCTTTTGCCTAATCGGCTGAGCCCCAGGCTTGACTTCAGCGAGCACATGGGCCTGGTTGATTGCCAGTCCTGGCAGGTTGTCCTCTGCCCAGACCTTAGGCCATCATCTGGCTAGAGCAGGGGTTAGTTCTCATCCTGGTTCAGTCAGGAAGAGTCTCCACTCCTCCTCCCCCAGGGACTGTGAGAGCCATGATAATCCCTCCCGGAGGCAGTTTTAGCTGCAGGGAGCCCCTATCAGTGAAGGTGACAGTAGCTCTTAGTTTGCTTAGCAAGTCTCTCCCCCAGGAGGGGGTAGGGGACAGTCCAGCAAGTGCAAGAATTGATGTATAATCTCATGGCCTCCCACCAAACAGGTCCCTGGTAGGCAAAAAGCCTGCTTTTCTGAAATTCCAGTTGATAAGATGTGGCTATCCTCATTCACTCCCATATACCTCTGTTCTCTTAAAGGCATCTGCAGCCCTGCCTTGGGTTGCAGATGGGCTGCTAAAGGGGGGAGTTCCTCCTGGGAGGCGGGCGGCTATGGGAGAAGTTCCTCCGCATTCTTTCTTGTCTAACCTGGGTGGTTTAGGGGTGTGCAATTCTGGCGGGGGTGCTGAGGTTTCAGGCCCAGGGGCAAGGACCCTTCCTCCTGAGGAGAGGGAGAGGATATCATCAACAAAGGCTCTTCTGCCATTGGATCTGTCAGGACCTTAGGAGTCTGCGTCCCTCGGTAGGTGGAGCAGGGTTTTTCCCTAGCTGCCTGCCTCTTTGCCATCAGTACGGTTGCTGCCTCTCCTCTTAGCCACTGTGGAGGGTTTAGAAACCAGCTGCAGCCCTGCCTATGTACGGAAATTTATCAGGGTGTCTTGGCTTACATGTAACCTTATGCCATACTTTGGAGATAAGAGACTTATCTAGGTTTCCCCTCTGAGGGCCAACCCACTCCAAATGCTGGCCCATCTACCTCACATAAGGTCCTCAGCTTTCCTGGTGTCATAGTTACTCCATAATCCCCACTAAATCCCTTCTTGAAATTTTTCAGCATAGTCTTGCTATGGGTGTGACCCATGTTTTGCAGAGAAAACAGTACTCACAGGCAGCAAAGAGTGTTTTACTACACATTCAGTTTTTCCCGCCCTCTGTACTGTGCAACACATTCTTTCAGTTTCACTTAAGGCTGCTAGGACCATTTCCCCCCTCCGAAGTGTTTCAGACACCACTTGGCATTGGAGAGTTTGTTAATCCCCCCCCCCCACAATACCTAGATTGCAAGGGCACCTCCTTCTAGCCACATGCAGATCGACCGTAATGCCAGCCGGCCCTCTTGTATGCTCGGAGCTTATGGCCCTCTCTAACGGACCAGCCACTTTCGCATTTCAAGGCTGTTAGTCTAATTGGGCCCCTCCAGTCACTCACATAGTCATACACCTCCCACCACTCAAATTGAAACTGAAAGCCAGACTTCCAAGGTTAGTTAGAGACAGAGAGAGCGGAGCTCAAGAGTGCCAAATCCGGCACACGTGGGCGATCAGGCCACGCTTCCACCTAAAGGAGGTGGGCGAGTTTCCCAGTAGTGGTCCTACCGTGTTTCTGTCATCTGGACACTTCAGGTACCCGTTCCTTCTCCGTGTTCAGCCACTGGGTGGATCCACACTGCGGGGGCCTACCCTGCTTTTGCTCTGGCGAGGCGTTCCACCAGGGCCAATGCCTACCTGGGAGCGCTCTCAGAACTCCGCGTCGCCCAGGTGGGCTGGAGTCCCCCGCAGGGATGCTCTGCAGTGCAGGCAAAACCGCCTGGGAGGCTGCCCCGGCCATCTGCCAACCGAAACTCGCTTCCGGTCAGGGAACCCAAATGAAGCAGGAGAGGCTGCAAACAGACCTCTCCAACACCGTACAGGGAAGGAAGTGGTGATTTATTTGGCTGGGGAGCTGCGGCAGGTGAAAATACCTTAACAATCAAGCTCCTTGAAAAAGAAAATCCTTGCCCTTTTAAACGTTTACAATGTGAAAGGGTCTTGATCCATGAAATAGGCATGGGGTACGTGACTAGGTGGGGGGTTCGATCGTGTTTAAGCAAAAACAATGCCTTATGGAAAGATTCCTCCATAGCATGCCTGCTATCTACAGGAGTCCTATTAAGGGTGGCACCCAGTCTGCCAGCCTTTACCTCTCCTAATGAAATGCAATGTAGAAGTCTAGGGGGAAGGGGTCTTAGAAGCTCAAGAGGATTAAGCTTCCCCTTCCTCACTAGGAGTTGCTGTTTTTATGGCCTAGACTGCCTTTCAAGTTCACTTGGAGACACAGAACACAGTAGCCTTCAGTGGTGAGGCTGTGGGAACTCGGTCTGCCTGCTGGCAGGTGATTCTGCTCTGGATAGGGCTAATTTACATGCTCCCTTTGTGGGTGGGTGTCAGCTGAGTTTGGTCCGATTTTCCTTTCTGCTGTAACAAGACAGCACTGATTTCAATATCTCACAGTTGCTATATTCTCCCTCCCCCAGCACCCAGAAATGCTCTCAGCAACACCACAGCTAGGGATCGGGGAGGAGTGGCGTTGGCGACTCAGCACTGTGTTTTCTGTCTCTTCAGTGCCTCTTTCAGCAATAGGACGTTAAAACCAGGTACTATGAGTGCTCACTGTTAGGGACAAGCTGCCTCAGAAAATCCCCTCTGCATAAGCTAACCCTTTGCCCCCACTCTGATTGCTCTGCAGCTGCATTCCTGACCCCCTACCTAGGCGCCACATCAAGGCTGCCAGACGAGCTACAATTAAGCAAAGCCTGATTACAGCCTGTCCGGCAGCTCCAGGGAGGACAGGGAAAACAAATGTTATCCATACTTGTAAATTCCTGATTGATACATATCTATAAAAAATCCTGGTTTCTCTATTTTTTTAAAAACTGCTGCCACAGAAGTCACAGGATGATGTATTGTAGGTCTGTTACAAGTTGACAAACTATTTCTGTGCCTGTTACCAGCGGATAGATAACCTCAGTCCTGAAACTCCCTTATGCCCCTCTCACCCCATATAAACCCTTCATTTTGTAAGCTCGGGGCTGCCTCCTCCCATGGTTACGGAGCAGCCGGGCAGGTTAATAAAACATGCTTGCCTGACTTTGGGTCTATTCTCCCTTCTCTCGGCCACCCTTACACTTACCTAATTTTTGATTCTTATGAAGGTGTTTTTTTTCTCTGTGTAGACTGTAAGGGTTATTGCTGAGTTTAAAATGAGGAAACTGAGACCAGCCTAGGAAATTTAAATGCCAATTTATTAAGCTCACGGGGGGTGGTTCTATGGTCCCAGAAAGGTGAGGGGGAGGGGGGCAGAGAAGTCGCACTTAACCTCCCCCCAGGCAAGGGGTTTTATAGGGAGTGAAGGCGTTTGATTGGTTGTGGAGAAACAGGATGTGGACGGGGCAAGCTGCTACTGGTAGGTAGGCGGGATTTCCGGTGAGTGGGCCGCCCAGGGCGAGTGGGACCTGGGCGGAGCAGAATGCTATTGGGCAGGTTTTGGCGGGGCTTCTTTTAAATTTTGGCGGGGTTTTCCAACGGCGGGCTAGGTGCTGGGTGCAGAGTTTGGTGTTGAGTGAAGAGGTGGGTGTCGAGTGCAGAGTGCTGAGGTAATTTCCAGGCGTGGGGGAGGAATGGGTGCGTCCGAGCTCCTGGCGAGGCAACCGGCCTTACATAGACTGTTGTTAAATTGGTGTCCTTGTGGAAGGAACGACTGGTGGAGCCTTCTAATCCACTATCTTGCTTCACCTCCAAGCATATTTCGGTAAGTTTTAAAGACAATTTTAGCCCTCAGTTTCTGTCTTCTCAAGACCCCATGTTCAGGCAGGGGTGATGACAGGCTCTTCCTTTCTCAGGTCTTTCCTGGGCATATACACACCTTGTACATGCAAATATCCTTTTAGATCCCCAGGAATATGTTGAAGTTTTTAAAATTTCCCTATACTCACCTTGGTTTCCAGGAGCTGCTTTTAAATCATGCCCAGGCTTTTGTTTGCACCGACTGACTTCACAGCTTAAGGCAGCTGCAATGTTGTCAGTAAATTGCTATTGTTTTGGTAATGCCCTGGAGGTAGCGCTTTAGAATTTCAGCTGAGCGGGAGGCTGAGTTAAGTCAAATAGCCTCAACACCCCAGGAATAGAAATTTTGTGAGTAGCTGGAAGTTGAGACAAAATATTGACTGTGCTGTGGAAATGCTGCTTTTAATGGAGTACCAAACAGGGTGAGTCTTCTCTGTTAGCTATGAGATTGCTTGTTTTTCATCTGGCTAGCAGGCCACTGAGCTGGGGAAGGAGTGATGGAAATAGCCACATGTTAAAATGTCAAAGACCCCACTGTCTTCCCCAGGTCCAGTATTTTTTCTTGCATATGTGTTTTCAGTATGTTCTGTGGCTTTAATTTTAAGATTTCAAAAATGCTTAATTTTAGTTGTTTTCCCAGCATTTTCATTGTTTTGCAAGAGACTAGTCTACCACTGAGATCTTCACTCCCTCATTCCAGAAGTTGATCCTTTCTATGGCAATAAATAGCAGCAGAGAAAAATGTCATTATTTTATTAGTCCTGATAATTCCAAGGTAAAATAAATAAAGTAAAATCGTTGAGAGGCTGCAAGTGTCAAGTGTCAAGGGGATGGAGAAGAGCTTTCTCAGAGCCAGAAACAATTCTAAGACCACCATCTGACTACAGCTGATGAAGACATGGAGGCTCGCAGATAGAATTATCTGTAAGCTAAATTAAAGGAAGAGTGGTAGTTATTTACATGGTTTAAGCATCCACGGATGGGGGGATTTCTAGGTCAATCTAACAACCTCACCTAAAACTTTAATACCTTTCAATTTGGAGTGGTAGTGGGATGAAGAGACAGATGCCTGCAATGTCTTATTTCGTATCATCCCATTCCAATGTTTAATATATTATGAATGCTCTAGAACTTTGGCAGAAAATTACCAACTGGTGGAAATTGGTGTTTCAGACTGATTGGAAGAGGCCTCCTTCCCTGTTTTGATATCCAGTCACATTAAATGTGAACAAAGCGGGTATAAGTAGTAAAGAATTATTTTGGGCACCCAGGCAAGTTGTCTAAAACTGCCATAAATTATGAGGAATACAGAATTGGCTAAGAACACATTTTTTTTCCCCTTATAATCAGGGAAGGTATTCTAGGAATATTTGACTGTGGTTAATTATATACTGTGTTGGTAAGAATCTGACATGGAAAAGTCATATAGCTTCCTTAGGGATAGGGAAGGCTCTTTTAAAACTTAGTAAGTGGGTATATACAGGATCTTAAGACAATGATGATCTTATGATTGATCATGCCAAAGTAAGCTTCTCTTTACTTTGTTGTGAACTGCATCCAAGCCTAGGGCATTCCCTGTTATGCTATATTTCTTCTCTCCTATCCCATATTTTGAATTTGGAACAGATTATAATTATGCATTGAAGTCATACATCAGGTTTTTTAACAGTGGTATAAAATATTTTTTCAATGCATAGATAACAAAAAATAGGGGGCTTCATCCTAAAGGATATATTTCATCTTGGGAAAGTCTCAATAAAATTATTAAATTAAAGGCCAGTGAGATTAAAAAGCTCTGTGGCTACATCAGCTTTGCTCTTGAAATTAAATTCGCTCCTAGGCAGAGGGAAATTTTGCTGTAAGAATCTGAAAAGGCTTCAGAATTTGACATAAGGAAAAGGCTTTAGTAGGAAACACAGTCTCAGGGAAAAAAAAGGGTGTTTTTCTCTTGCAGACAATTGAGGAGGGTGAGAAACAGAAAGAGAAGGATGACATGCCAATAAGAGAAACAGACTACATTTCTTTTGGAGGAGGACCTGTGTTGTATCTGCATAAAAGGAGGAGAGGAAGAATAGAGGTAAACTAAATACTGTATAATTTTCCATGAAGAGAGAACAAATAGTAGAAATGCATGTTTCTGTTGCCATTAAAATAGTAAAAAATACCCAAGACTGGGAAAATTAAAATACGAAGGAAGACAAGGCAAGGAGCACACAAATGACACATTAGACTTCACTTTGCCCTCGAAGGGAATCGGTTCTGAAGCATCAGCTGCTGTAGTTCAGTTCAGTTCAGTTTAGCTATCTGTTGAGAGCTGCATCAAGCATGAGGGCTAAGGAAAAATTTTCCTAATGATGCAATGTCAAAGACAAAATGAAAATGTGATGATGACTCTCTAAATTTAATGTTTTATTTGGGAAAAAATAATTGCAATTTGGGGTATACATGCTGACCAGGTGGTATTTATGGCTGAAGAACAAAGAGAAGGTTAGAGGTTTTACGAAAAATGTAAATGTTAGGTATTGCTCTTCGAAATAGTTCATTGGTACTGGTAAAGGTTTGGTGAGCTTGCAAGCTTCAATTGGGAGCAATGACAGTGGAAAACTTACTCCTAGAGTTGTAACAAGTTATCCTGGAAGTGATAGATAAAACTGGTTTTCGGTTACAAAAAGCAGTTTCAGCAGTCAGGCTTGCAGAAAATTACGTTCTTGGAAGAATGTTTTGTATTCAGGGTACTCTTTTAGTCAAGGGCAACAAGAGTGATCCAATTCATATTTCACAGCAACATACATATACTCACAAGAAAAGGGGTGTGAATATTTACCTTTACTGGTGCCAATCAACTGTTTTGAAACCAGAGCAGGAGGCTGGGGCAGCAGGACAAAAATGCCTCGGTTAGCAGTATGTTTTGGCTATGTGTTGCTGCTGAAATCTCATGTCAAATTGTGATCCTCACTGCTGGAGCAGTCTCCTAGCAGTAGGTGCTTGGATTGTGGAAGTGGACTTCCCCTTGCTGTTCTGCTGATAGTGACTGCTCACAAGATCTTGTTGTTTAGAAGTGTGTAGCACCTGCCCCTTCTCCCTCTCCCTCCTGCCAGACATGTGAAGATGTCCCTGCTTCCCCTTCACCTTCCATCATGATTGTAAGTTTCCTGACGCCTCCCTAGCCATGCTTCCTGTACAGCCTATGGAACAATGAGTCAATTAAACGTCTTTTCTTTATAAATTACCCAGTCTCAGGTAGTTGTTTATAGTAGTGTGAGAATGAATTAATATAGTTATCATTCTGGTTGGAATATAACCGCAGAGTAAAGGGCTAGACTGTAAGAAATACTAAGTCATAGACTTTGCCTGAGAGTTTGGAGTACTCTTCTCACAATAGCACTTCTGAGTAGACCTCTGCACCATCTGGCTTTATAGTGCTAGGAATTCAGGGAGTCAAAATGAAATAAAAGTGAAGGCTCTTCCCCTCTATAAACATGCGATCAATCTGGTAATTTCAGGTTCTTCCATTTAACATTTATATTATTGTGTTTCAGAAGGAAGGAATTCTTTAAATACCATCCTCTGGTAAAGGAGGAACCATGCATAGGTATGTCATCCAAAGGACCACCAGAATAGCTGAATAGAAAGAAGAGTTTTATTGGTGGCATCAGTTTGCA
This sequence comes from Ateles fusciceps, assembly GCA_036589455.1. Taxonomy (NCBI): domain Eukaryota; kingdom Metazoa; phylum Chordata; class Mammalia; order Primates; family Atelidae; genus Ateles; species Ateles fusciceps. The sequence continues at coordinate 8,307,645 of JAZHEH010002229.1, forward strand.
AGTAAGGGAAAGACAGTCTCTGGTGTGAATGAAAGGTGCTCTGTCTCCAAAGACGGAAAGGAGGAATTAGCTTTTATGCCTCATGGGGTCTGTATTACACAATAGAGTCATACATATTCCGCAGGTTTGGGGGAATATCTGTACATATTTCTGAGGGAAACTGAGTGCGTGCACAATGAATAAACATATATGTAACATCCATGTTCACTTTGGGGGAGAGTTTTAGCATTAAAGTGAAGTGCAATTTGGCTCTATATATGAAAAGGTAAACTATAGGATGCAAATACAGCTTGTGCACAGTATCCATAAGCGGGCTGAAAACTGGCTTTCAGTGTGTGGCTGTTTATCAGGAAAGAATGTTTGTAAGCCAGATCCTCTGTCCAATATGAGCCGTAGTAGCCTGGGTCATAAATCAGTTAGGAAGGGTATGATGTTTTGCTTGATAGCTCCTGTTTTTAGGGAGTTCAGTGTGAGTATGGTTTTTTTGTAGCTGTAGGAATTTAGGGAGTTGACATGCCAGCAGAGCCCTGGGCCCTTGGCCAGTAGGTAACTTTTTGTTTTCTTAACCTTAGAGTCCATCTTAGTTGATACAGGGACATCGATTTAGGTCTCTCAGATTGCAAACAGATGTTCTCCTAACCATATAGAAAGCATACATGATTCACTTCTTGTTGGGAGCTTTCTTCCATTTGACGCTAAATTCATAGGGTGTAGACCAAATGTTAAAACATTGATTGGTATATGGTGAATTATTATACAAGAGTAATTTCTCTTTTATTTCTTTATTTTTTCTTATTCTTCCAGATAACACTACATTTCTGTTATGGTTTGTATCTGCAACAATATGTCTCTAGATTATGAATTATATTGGTTTATTGGTTAGGATGATTTTGGCTAGAAGTAACAGAAGACCACAACTTGAAATAGCTTATTCAATAAGAAAGATATATTTTATGATAAATAAGAAATCTGGAGATAGAAGAGTTCTCAATGTTGGTCTGTGCAGTGCTCAGTGATGTAAACAAAAGCCCAAGTTCTTTTCTTTTTTCTATTCTACTACCATGGTGGATTGTGTACTCTAAATGCCTTAGTGAAGTTGGAAGTGTGTTTCTGAGAGTTTCCTTCCTCTGTAGTTCTGGATTAGGGTTGACCTCAAGATAAATTTGTATGATATTTGGACGTGAGACATGGAGCAGCAGCCACTATACTTAGAAGTTGCTGCTTTTGTTAGTGCACATTGTCTTGATCTGCCAGTTCACATTATTGGCATGGAACAGCACACAGCTTCTCCAACACTCATGATATCTCCTCCTTCAGCTTCACAGAATCTTGGGACAGATGTGTGTGCATCTCTCTGGTGAACGGCCCGACCTTCCATAGGTCATGCACAAAACCAAATTTGGATGCTATGAGAGACAGATGCAGATTTCAGTTTGTTTCATGGATTCCAGTATTCGCTTTGCTCTTTCTCACTTCACTTCCAGCTTTTCCTTTTAAATGATTACCTGCAGTGACTTCATACCCACCACCGGAAGCAGAAGCAATAACTTTCCATGGATCTCTTCACAGCTCCCTTTTATGCTCTCTGGTTAATTACTTCTCTCTGATCCCCTAGCAATTCCTTTCTGGTTGTTTATTTACCCTGCTTCTCCTAGAATTGGGGAACGTCTAATTCCTATAATAAATGATCTATTCTATATCACTCATCTAAGTTTTACTTCTCTGAATGAACCTCTACTGACACAGCCATCACCAATATCATGGTTAGATCCCCTCATAGTTACAAGTCAGCCACTTCAGAATCAGGCAGCACATAGAGACATGATAATACACTGTGGGAGAAACACGACCGGGTTTTGGATTCACGTCTTCTAAATCATTCGGTTTCATAGAGAAGGTTGGCTATTGGAACAAATTCAGAGGCTTGCCAACAAGAAGGAAAGAGTTATTAATGGTTGGGGGAGGCGACCAACGGAAATGCCAGTGCTTTGTAAAGGCTATGAAAGTGGAACTGGTGGTACTCGATAACCTCTAGATGGCCTTTGGATGTTGAAGTTTTCAGAATATAGGACACATGAGAAATTTGGAATTAGATTCTGAAAGAGCTACACTTCCAGCAGAAGATGGTGTGGGCTGCTGAGGGTGATAAAGAAAGAAAGCAAACCACCTAGGCATCCAAGTATGGATGTTGTGGCTGGAATGAAAAAAAATGTAACAAAATTGCACAGAGAAAATTTTGGAACTTTAATTTATTTGGGAATTTAACATCCTCAGCAGATAAAATATTTTAGTTAGGATTTTTTTTTCTCACTTTTTAAAAAAGAAAATGGAGCTTCCATTTTTGGAATTTTTATTCTATGTGTTGGAATTTAATGTCAGCGTTTTATATTTTATTAATGTGGGGCAACCATGTAGTCCTTAGATTTTCTTGTGTTTAGAGTCATCTTTGGTTGATATATTGGGCAAGAGTGCTAGGTACGCTTTAAGATAGAAATAGAATATGGATTGAATTTTCAACCTAGTTGATAATGTGGCCTTCAAATTAACTTAATAATTATCCCTTCCTAACCTATGTAAGAAATTTTATAGACCAGTACTGAGTTCCCATCTCACCACTGTCAGGAGGTTGCAGATTTGGAACTACAGTACTGAGGAGGTAACCACAGGGTGGTCAGGCGGGACTGACTCTACAGCTCCTCCCTAGTGGGGCAGCCTTTGCCATGGTTGGTCATAGACTTAGCTCTTGTGCGTGTCTGGATATGGATCTGACTGTAGGAGATGCACACATTTCTATAACTCTGCCTATTGCCCTTCTTGCTCCACCTCTTCCTTCTTGAGAGAAGACGATTTGCTAAGATTATGTCAGATGCTGAGCCATGTTTGCAGAATGGATTCACCTTAGCACACTGACATTTTGGGTAAAAAAATGTATTGTTGTGGGAGCTGTGCTGTGATTGGTGGAATGTTTTGCAGCGTTCCTGGACTATATCCATAGCTTCTGTTGTTAGTAAGTAGATGATGTTCTTATCTTCTTACTTAGCAGGCAGAACTCTAGTGCTGGAGGTCATTCCCAGATTCTCTCGTACATATGGGTAGCCAATGAGATATAAGCAGAAATCAGTGATCTGGGCTGCCAGAACAAGTCTTCAAAGGAAATAGTAGGGATACTACTAGATAACAGTAGTATCCCTGTCAGAGTCATGCCCCAAGACATTGCCACATGTCCCCTAGAAGGCAAAACTGTCCCTGGGTGACGAGGACTGAGTGAAAAAAACATAGGATTCTGTGTGTGTTTATCTTTTGCTCTGTTTGTTAAGACTGTGGGGCTAAGTTAAAAGGCCTTTGAGTCCCGGCTACTTTTTTTCTTGACGGAAGAGACTTGTAGTTGTCCGTCTAACAGACATTCTCATCTTCTTATTCAGCAGCCAGAACGCTAGTGTTGGACATTATTTCTGGATTTCCTAGTAGACATGGGTAGCCAGAGAGATGTAAGAAGAAATCATTGGTCTGAGCTGTCAGGACAGGTCCTCAAAGGAAATAGTCAGCTACAAATGGTGTTTTATCCTTCCCCCATCCTTCTTATTCCTGTGTGTAATGTGGATGTGTTGATTACAGTTTCAAAAGGCATCTTGTTAACATGAGATGCTCTGGAAGATCACAGCTAATGATAACAAGAGTGAAGCAAAAAGATACAAATAGCTGCCCTAACAGCCCTGGATGATTACCACTGGATTGTATACTGTGATAGAAAAATCAAAACCTATACTTTTGGATACAGGTGACATAGAAAAGAAAGCTTGGAGGATTCCATGTGAGGTTTTATGTCTGGATGAGAAGTGCTGTAAATAGTTTCTGCCCTCTTTCCATTAACTAGAATGGCTTCTATGGCTGCCCCTGTCAGCAAAGGAGGCTGGAAAATCTAGTATGGCTATACAGGAAGAAGAGGCTATGAGTTTTATGAGTTTTGTAGGTTGCATTGTGTCCCTCCATGTATAAGTCTGTTCTTCATGCTGCTAATAAAGACATACCTGAGACTGGGTAATTTATAAAGGAAGGAGGTTTAATGGACTCACAGTTCCACATGGCTGGGGAGGACTCACAATCATGGCAGAAGACAAAGGAAGAGTAATGTGACATCTTACATGGTGGCAGGCAGGAGAGCAAGAGAACTTCCGTTTATAAAACCATCAGATCATGTAAGACTTAATCACTACCACAAGAACAGTATGGAGGAACCACCTTCATGACTGAATTATCTCCACCTGACCCTGATTTTGACACATGGGAATTATTACACTTTAAAGTGAGATTTGGGTAAGGACTCAGCCAAACCATATCACTCCAAAAGATACAGTATATGGAAATTCTATTTTATTTTATTTTATTTTTAATTTTTGAGATGGAGTCTGGCTCTGTCGCCAGGCTAGAGTGTGGTGGTGCGATCTCGGCTCACTGCAACCTCCACCTCCCAGGTTCAAGCAGTTCTCCTGCCTCAGCCTCCTGAGTAGCTAGAGACTACAGGCGTGCGCCACCACACCTAGCTAATTTTTTGTGTTTTTAACACAGCATTTTACTATGTTAGCCAGGATGGTCTGTATCTCCTGACCTCATGATCCGCCAGCCTCAGCCTCCCAAAGTACTGGGATTACAGGCATGAACCAGTGTGCCCAGCTGGAAGTTCTAATCTCTAGTGCTTCAGAATATGACCTTATTTGGATATAGATTATTACAGATGTAATTGGTTAAGATAAGGTCATGCTAGAGTAGGGCAGTTTCTTAATCCAGTGACTGATGTCCTTACAATGACTGATGTGATAAGAGTTGGAGACTGGGGAGTGGCGTCTACAAGGATACATCAAGGAGTGCCAGTAAACACCAGAAGCTAGAAGCTGCGGGAAAGATTCTCTTCTACAGGTTTTAGAGGAAGTGTGGCCCTGCTTACATATTGGCTTCAAACTTTTAGCCTCCAGAACTATGTGTCAATACATTCTGTTTTTATAAGTAACCTAGTTTGTGGTATTTTATTACGACAGCCCTGGGAAACCAATACAATGAGTACTTAGCCAATCCTGAGGACAATGCATTTTGAGTTTTGGGGTTTTTTTGTTTGTTTGTCTGTTGTTTGGTTTTTTTTGGTCAGTGTGTTCCAAGAGCTATTTAAACATAGGTAATAGGATAGACTAATTACACAATGGAAGTTATGAGACGGAGATAGGAGCATATCAGCCTTGGAGGCAGCTTCACTTTCCCACCTTCCAGACAAATGCGGTTCCTCTCTTCCATGTTCCCATGTAATATGTTGCTCTTTAAAGGACGCATGATATTTAAGTAAGGCTCATCTGAGATACACGTACTTTCCAGGTTCCTGACTATACAGAATTCTGTATGTGGAAAATTATAGAACCAGTATTATAAGAACAGAGGCTGTAATCTCTGGATATACTAAGCAAATAAACAGATGCCCATAAAAACAAAGATAAAAACTAAAACTCTCTAATACCCTGTAATGTCCTCATGAGAGCCATTGCTCATGAGTTTCATAACAGTCAGTAAGATACACATGACTCCTTTACTCAGGAAGCTTGTTGCGAAAACAATTTGAAAGATAAATCCCTATTCCAATGGAAAAAATAGTAATGAACCAAAACCACACAATTTCCTAAACAACTGTTTCTTTTGCAGCCTTTTGGAGATAAGAAAACAATAGATTCCTATATAGTTTGAAAAATAATATTTTTATTAGGAAATTTAAAACATTAAGATTGTTCATTGAGTTATTTATGTCACCATCCTAAAAACTCATCATTATGTGTATGACTTTGACTGATATGTTTGTAAAATGGAGAAATCGCACAATGTCATCTAGCGACTATTTAATATTGTTCTATAGTAACAAGAAATTGTTTATGAGTTAGTATTTTCTAGGAAATTTTTTTTAATATTGTAACCTTTCTGATAATGATGTTATTTTGATAATATGAAATTCAATATCTCTGGCATTGAGAAACATGAGCTTATTAGTGAAATTCACTTAATCTTTACAAAAGTCACATTTGTGTACCATTTTCTTCTTTTCTGTGAAGTCTTCTGATTATTTCCTGGGATTTGCAAAATGGGGTCTAATTTTAGTATTAGAGGTATTGTCATATTGGAATAAAGAAAAAAATAGAAAAACTAGTCAGTATTTTAACTTTTAATTATCCAAATGTGAGTTGGAACTCCCAATATTTCATTTAGTAGCTATAGTAATTTCGGTAACTCCACAGTAGAAATTGGTGCATATAATAACACATCATTTCAAAGAAGTCCTTCTATTATGTGGCTGGAGGCCTGGATACACTGTGTCACAAAGGTACACCCATGATTTCTGCCTTTTTTTTCTTTTTTGAGAAATGGTCTCGTTCTGCCACCTAGGCTGGAGTGCAGTGGCATGATCACAGCTCACTGCAGCATTGAACTCCCAGGCTCAAGTTATCCTCCCACCTCTGCCTCCCAAGTAGCTGAGACAACAAGTACATGCCACTATGCTCCCAGACAATTTTTAAAATTTTTTTGTAGAGACGGGGTACCCCTGTGTTGCCCAGGCTGGTCTCGAACTCCTGGGCTCAAGCCATCCTCCCTCCTTGGCATCCCCAAACGACGGGTTTACAGGCATGAGGTATCGTGCCCAGCTGATTTCTGCTCTTAGAGAGTTGGTGTTAGTGTCCCCTGTCCTTTCCCTTGGGGGTGGCATGGATGCCTTGTTAAACAGGCACTTTTACTGGGACATTATGAAAAAGGCTTTGCTCCTTCCCACTCCTGGCTAAGAACTATCCTTAAAATCAAGTAAGAAAGATTAAAGATAAAAGGAAATGAACTGGAAAAATAGTGAAAGGGAAAATTCGGTCAGAAAAGGAAGTAGATCTCTACTACGTGTATAACCCTGCTGTCAATGCAACGATGTTTGTATGCTGAGTGCTCTATGTTCAATGTTACTATTTACCTTTGTTTAAGACAGATTTCTAATATCTTTAAAAGGTCTGGAGACTCAGGCATACATATGAATGTTTGCATATGTTGGGTAATTAGAATTGTGATGTCTCTAAGTATACAGTTGACAGTTGAACAACACATGTTGGAACTTCATGGGTCCATACATGGATTTTCTTCTGTCTCTGATATCCCTGAGACAGAAAGACCAATCCCTACTCTTCCTTCTCCTCCTCCTCAGCATACTCAATGTGAAGATGACCAAAATGAAGAGCTTTATGGTGATCCTCTTCCACTTAATAAATAGTACATATATTTTCTCTTCCTTATGATTTTCTTAGTAACATCTTCCTTTCTCTAGCTTACTTCATTGTGGTAATACAGAATATAATATATATAATATAATATATATAACATACAAAGTATGTGTTAATGGATGATTTATGTTATCTGTAGGGTTTCTGGCCAACAATAGGCTCTTAGTAGCTAAGTTTTGGGGGAGTCAAGAGTGATATGCAGATTTTATCTTATGAAAATGCAGGTTGTGAAGGAATCGGCCCTCAACCTTTGCATTGTTCAAGGGTCAACTGAGTATCTAGGTTGGCTTATATAGTTCATATATTTTCTTCTTGTAATGTTTAAGGTTTTTTTCACCAAACCTTTCCTCTACTTATTTCCTCCTACTAAATAATTAAAAATACTCCAAGAAAACAAAAGGTGCTTTGTTCTTTATTTCCTCAAAGCATTTAGCACAAAGTAATCTATGTAGCACTCTCTCAATATCTTTGCTGAAGGAATGACGTGCTTGCAACCTAGTAGGCTTTAAATAAATGCTTTTTTTTGAGTTGTATCACAACTCTGCAGGGTTCTAGATTCTGTGGAAACCAGCGTGTCTCTGTCCTCCTTTCTTGGTTATGATATTGGCAGTATAAACTGAGATATGTCTGTGTTGTAAAATCATTTTATTCCAGTCTTACAGCACACAGGGAGAAAATATCCAGTTGTTGATGGTTTCCCTGAAGGTTGATCTTAACCAAGTCACTTCGCATTGTTTTCTCACAATTTATTGGCTTTAGATATCTTCATTTATGCTCTTTAGCATGAATCAAAATAACTTCAGGAGACTGTTTCTCCCAGACGTAACTCTTTGTGCAATGAGAAATTTATTCATCTACTCCCTGGAGTGTTTCATTACACTTATTCAATGTGGTAAACTTGTTCTGTCTTTATATGTAAAAAGAAATCATTAAGAAAAAAATTGCCCTTTTAATTTGTTAAAATGCATTAACTATAATGGATATTTTTCTCTTATTCATAGTGGAATTTTGGCTCTAAGAATGAGGAAAAAATGCCAGTTGTTACATGCATTGATTTATTATTTGTTATAACAGAAACCAATGCTCAGTAGGTGTTTATGCAATAATATGTCTTTCATAAAAAGTATTATGTTTCTACAAAGTATATGACTCATATCGATTCCAAACAGAGCTATGAGGCTCATACTACAAAGCAAACTTACAAGAATTTTAAGTGCTCATTATAATTCTCCTATATAGAAGAGATTAAGTAGTGTTACTGAATATAGTTCAGCAATACTATACTATTGCAATAGAACTAATGACTTAATAGAGGTATTAATTGTCTTAAAATGTATAAAATTATAAAAGTTTTGAGTTACATTTCTTGGCATTCTTCTAATCTAAGCCTATCATTTTCATAGATGGGGAAAATATTACTGAGCTCAAAATACTCAGCTCATGCATTCAACCCAATGCAATCAGTGATAACAGACATAGCAGGAGCACAGGATAAAGCAACAGCTTATGCTGAAGGAATAAATGCTTCTGCAGCTTTTTTCAAGAGGAAGAGGAGGTTTATGAAAGTGCCTACCCAGAACCAGCTGTCTAGTGTTTCCAGAAGTGAAAGTGATGTGGAGATGAGGAAGAAGTGATTTAGAACTATCTTTGTCAATTTGGGCTGCTATAAAAAACCACCATTAACTGGATGGCTTACACACAACAGAAATTTACTTCTCGTAGTTCTGGAGGTAGGAGGGTCCAAGCTCAAGGTGCCAGCTAACTAGGTGTCTGGTGAACCTGTTTCCTGGAACCACCTTGCTGCGTCTTCACTGGCAGAAGTGGCAAATGAGCTCTCTGGGGCCTTTTTCTTTCTTTCTTTCCTTTTTTTTTTTTTTTAGTGTGTCTCACTTGCACCATTGCCCAGGCTGGACTGCAATGATGCGATCTCGGCTCACGGCAACCTCCGCCTCCCAGTTTCAAGTAATTCTCCTACCTCAGCCTCCCTAGTAGCTGGGATTATAGGCACCCGCCATCAGGCTCGGCTAATTTTTGTATTTTTTTTTTTAGTAGAGACAGGGTTTCACCATGTTGACCAGGCTTGTCTCGAACTCCTGACCTCAGATGATCCGCCTGCCTCAGCCTACCAAAGTGTGGGGATTACAGGTGTGGGCCACCATGCCTGGCCTCTGGGCCCCTTCTAAATGCACTAAATCCACACGGCATGTCTCAATTTAGGGTATGTGTGGTGCTGTAAATGATATCACTAGATTTTAATTGTATTTCAATGGCAAGTAGTTTCAGATTTGAATCTAAAGCATTATTTATAAGGCATGTCCTGTGAGATAATAAATAGGTAGTTTCCTATTATGTATTTTGCAGTCTTTCTGAGTTGTGTGCATGCAAGATCAAGAATGTATGAGTGCTTTGACCCAGTAAGTCTTGATTATTTATGCTGGTTATTCAGAGTGCAGTAGTGTTGCCTTTGAATCATACAGCCCCTCTAGAAATGGCTGCTGACAAGAAAGTGTCTATAAAAGGCCATCTGGATTTAGCCTTCAGACCTCGGAAACTGACAGCATCCCACTTTGTTGTCAGTGCTTCAATCACTGCCTTTGACCACTGTCTTATCTAGGATGTGTGACGATTCTTTAATGTGGTGTAGTACCTGCTTCTTAAAGCTTTTTCAAAAATGTGATATGTACATTGTAGAGCATTGTCACAGCAAAAACACAGCAAAAGGGAGTACTTGTAGAACATTAGTGAGTGTATCAGCAAACAACAAAACTCACTTTTTGGGGTGATGTAATCACCTTTCAAAGGTCTTACCTTCTAATGCCATCACATTGGTGGTTAAGTCCTCCCTCCTCCTTCCCTCCTTCCCTCCCTCCCTCCCTCCCTCCCTCCCTCCCTCCCTTCCTCCCTTCCTCCCTTCCTCCCTTCCTCTTTTTTTTTTTTTTTAAACGTTGTATTCCTCTGCAGCCCAGGCTGGACTGCAATGGTGCAATCATAACTCAGGGTAACCATGAACCCCTGAGCTCAACAGACATTGTGTAGGTTTCAACATGTGAATTTTGGGGGGACCATTCTTTAGACCAAAGCAAGAACCAAAAGACAAAATACAGCGCAAGCCACAGTGACAGCACAGTAGATGAGAGAATATATTGGCAATGAAAGAACAGAGAAGCTTTTTTGTTCAGTATCTGGGGGGAGATTGAAAGAAGTTTCTCCTTCTAGAAAAGGGGGGTTTCCTGTTTGTTCAACCATGCAAAGGCGTGTTAGTGTGTTTTGTGCTGCTGTAACAGAATACTTGAAACTGGGTAATTTATAAAGAACAGACATTTATTTCTCATAGTTTTGGAAGCTGGAAAGTCCAAGACCAAGGTCCTGGCAGGTTTGGCCTGTGGTTCCCAAATTGGGACTTGTTGCTATGTGCTCTAGAGGGGAGGTATTCTGTGTTCTCATATGGATGAAGAGGGAGACTCCATTCCTGCAAGTCCTTCTTATAATGACATTTCTCCATGAGTGGAGGCAGAGCCCCCGTGACTGAAACACCTCCTAAAAGGCCTCAGCTCCCAACACTGTTACATTGGTAATGACGTTTCCAACACATGAATTTTGGAGTCTCATTCAGAAAATAGCAAAAGGAAAATCATGTCTAAAAAATTAAATTTACTGTTAAGTGTAAAAATTCTCCACTTTTAGCCAAAGCCAAAGGTTGTTTTTTTCCAAAAGAACTAAATCTAGCTTTTTCCTAAAATATCAGGCTTGTGTACAGTGAGATCATCATTTTTGAAACTATTTCTTGCCTGGTGTGTATGTGTATTCTGGGCACTAAAGTCTTAACTGCAATTGTAACTTATGACCCATCTGATAATTGAATATCCTATTATACACTGGAGGTGGCATAGAATGGTTCAGCTAGGAGCAAATATGCTGTGATATGTTAAGTACATTCCTACATATATATCCCCAAGGAACTGCTTGCACATATCAACAACAAAAAAAATGTACAAGTTGCAGAATTATATGTGGTAGCAAGGAGGGAAGGTTGGTTTTCAGAAAATGGTACTGAGTGAAAAATAAATAGAAGAAAGAGAATGAGATTTGTCTTCATCCATTTTATGTTGCTATAACAGAATATCATAGCCTGGGTAATTGATAAACAGTTAAAGTTTATTTGGCTTATGGTTCTGGAAGATGTGAAGTCCAAGAGCACAGCACCAGTATCTAGTGTAGTCCTTCATGCTGTGTCATTCCATGGCATAAAGTGGAAGGGCAAGAGAGGGGGAGAGCAAAAGAGCAAGGGGTACCTGAACTTGCTTTTTAGCAACCTAGTCTAGTGATAGGTAACCCATTCCTGTGAGAACATTAATCCGTTCATGAGGGCTCTGTGCTCATGACCTAATTACTTATTGGCCTGTTCCCCGACACTGTCAGGGATTAAGTTTCCAACACATAAACTTTGGGGGACACATTTAAACCATAGCAAGATCTACAGTAAAATTTGCACAAATCAAACACACACTCCATATGTAAATGGATTTGCAAATTCAGTCGTACATATTGAATGTATTAGGCATTTACCTCTGTCTGGGAGGGTTTTGGAGATGCAAGTGAGTTAAAAATAAATAAGTGAGTAAAAAATTAACAATAAGTATGGCAAGAAAAATTGATAACTATCTGCAAAAAATTGAGGAATATATATTTTTTCCAACTTTTATATCTTAAGTCAAAAGTACAGAAGGGAGAAAGAAAAGAGAAGAAAGGAGAGAAGATAGGAAGAAAAAGGAAGGAAGTTTTATAATAACGTTGATAGATTCCTTCACTGTAGAACAAGATGAATTGGAAGATGCTGAACATGCTCTACAGAATTTTACAGTTTACTGAACAGTTAATAAGAAGGCCATAAGTATTCATTGTCTTCACTTCCTTGCCCTTGCCTGTCTGTCCTCCTTCCCATAAAGTAAATTACAAACAATCCTCTTTCAATCATTCTTGAAAAGGAAAGGGAAATATATTAAAGAGATATGTGAGTCTAAGGCTGAGCTATTTCTTTAGAAGCACGTGCTATCATTTGCCGATAATGTTCTACATGTGATGCCACATTTTCCAGTTTGCTAAAAACTTTGTTTAATATTTACAATTTATAATGTTTAAGGAGTATGCTTACCCTATTAGAGAATATACCTATGGGCAGCTCAGAATTCAAGCAACTGAAAAACAGACTTTGGCTTATTTAGAAAAACTTAAAACACAGAGCTGGCCATGATGATTCATGCCTGTTATCCTAGCCCTCTGGGAGGCTGACGTAGGAGGCTCAATTGTGCCTAGGAGGTTGAGGCTGCAGTGAGCTATGATTGTGCCACTGCACTCCAGCCTGGTTGACTCTATCTCTAAGAAAACAAAACAACCCAAAAAGCCCCATGCAAAACTGTATACTTGCAAGCTCTGACTATGCAAAATAAAATACAGTTGAGGAAATTATTTGAAGCATATGGATAGAATATGTATGGATGGATATAGTGCCCTGCCCTTTTCTCCCATCAGGATAAAGGTGCTTGTTCCCTTGCGACTGGCTAGCTGGGAGTCCCTCTGTGGAGTCCTACCCTAGGCATTGCCTTGACTAAAGAGGGCTGCCTCCTTGAGGGAGGCCCCCACCCTAAGCAGCTTGCATCCTAAAGCCTGGTTCTATGAGGTCCATATCTTCACGCCTAAGGGAAGAACAGCTTTGAGGGGCCTTTCCAGATGGTCTGCTGAAGCTGTTGTGAAGCCTTCGTGAAGCCCTGCATCCCAGCTCAACCTTCTCTCCTGCCAATCTCCTCCCAGGTTGATCCTGAGTGCTGCCTTATTAGAGCCACTAAACTTGATTCTCCATGGACTCTGTTTCCCATGGGGGAACTGGAACTAAAATAGTAATAAAAGAAATTCCCAGTGATGGAAAAGAAACTTTTGAGATGACCAGATGTCTTGCCACCAACACTGCTATGCTGACTTCGGTTCTGGAAAAGAATAATGTCACAATCGTAACAATGATACTACTGCTAATAGAGTTATGGCTTCGTGTTAGGTACTGTTTTAAACAATAGAAACACAGAGACTAGTAAGACATAGCCCTTGGCCTAGAGAATCTTAGGATGAGTGAAACTTCTAAACAATTATTTAATGGCAAATTTTCCTTTATCTATGTAGTTATGTCTTTGGCCTGCTCTTATCAAAAGAAAGTTGAGATAGACAGTGAAATCTCTGGAATATATATTAATATACTGGTAGGTTTTTCAACCATCTTTTAAAGCCTGAAATCAGTGGAGACGATAATTTAAAAATGTATACTTATGACCCAGAGTGGAAATCCAGCTTTTATTTATTTTTGTTTTGCCAGCCATAATATGCTATCAAATTATTTTCATTTAGTAAGTAAGTCCCATCAGCTTAGGCTGCTAAGACACAGGCAAAATATTCCAGGGAACAAAATATATATCCTGGATGAATAATTCAGAAGTAATCAAGGTTGAAATATTTGTATCGGGTTTTCTTCCTAGAATTTTGCACTCTGAATGTGTTGCATTTCATAAGCACAGAGAATTCCAGTGACTTTTTAAAGACTTCTTAAAAGTATTTGTTGATGAAAGTACCTTTCCAGGAGATAAAGAGCGAGATGACCTTAAAGAATTAAAATCCAGTAGAAGACACACACACACACATATCTATCTATCTATCTATCTATATATATATACATAAAACCTAGATAACCTGGGATACCAGTAGAAAACAGTAAGTTATAATTGATATTACAGTTCTATATGAAAAACTTTAACTTTAAAAATAAATGTTATTTCAATAGCTTTAGGGGTACAAGTGGTTTTGATTACATAGATTAATTCTGTAGAGGTGAAAATCCGGGCTTTAAGTACACCTGTCACTCAAATAGTATACATTGTATGCAACAGATAATTTTTCATCCCTCCCCCACAATCCCCTTCCCCCTTGCAGAGTCTCTAATGTCCATCATACCATGCTGTATGCCTTTGCCTACCCACAGCCTAGCTCCCACTTATAAGTGAGAACATGCAGTATTTGATTTTCCATTTCTGAGTTATGTTGCTTAGGAAAATGGCCTCCAGTTCTGTATAAGTTATTGCAAATGATATGGTCTTGGTTTTTCTATGGTCAAGTAATATTCTATGGTGTATATGTACCGTATTTTGTTCATCCACTCATTGGTTGATGGGCACTTAGGTTGATTCCATATCTTAGCAATTGTGGATTGTGCTGCAGTAAGCATATGTGAGCCGATGTCACTTTTATATAAAGACTTTCAAAAACATGACATTTATCAAAGATACGTAATTTCAAAAAATGGAACCCAGTCAGTTTATTAGTAGAATAGAAAATAAGTCAGTACATTTCAGACACCTCTGGACATGAGACTAGATTGATCTTCCTGCTAAATTTACAAATGTGAAGGGGATGATCAAATCAGCTGAGCTGACTGATTCTCACTGTAGAGCGCAAACTCAAGGGGTGCTGGTGGCACAACAGGGAGGAGTCTCTCAAATGTTAAAGATCATCAGGGGGGTACCCAGAGAACCCTGTTGTCTCATGGTGACTGTATTAGTCTGTTTTCATGTTTCCTGTAAAGACATACCTGAGAATGGGTGATTTATACAGAAAAAGAAGTTTAATGGGCTCACAGTTCCACGTGGCTAGGAAGGCTTCACAATCATGGCAGAAGACGAAAGGCACGACTCACACGGCGGCAGGCAACAGAGAATGAGGGCCAAGCAAAAGGGCTTTCCCCTTATAAAACCATCAGGTCTCATGACACTTATTCACTACCATGAAAACAGTATGGGAAAAACCACCCCCATGACGCAGTTATCTCCCACTGGGTCCCTCCCACAACACGTGGGAGATTATGAGAGCTACAATTCAACATGAGATTTGGGTAGGGACACAGTCAAACCGTATTAGTAACCATGCCAACAAAGGACACAAGTCCTCAAGAGTGAAGGTTTTGGTCATCCCATCTGGCCGGGAGCCACAATATTTCTGCAGAATATAAAAGGAACATGGAATGGGTGGAAGAAAAGGTGGCAACTTCATAAATATTCATCTAATTTTAAAATGTTTCCAGTTTTTTCAAAAAGGCCTATAGTATTTATAATTTTCCTTCTTTAATATGAATATACTTGTATATATATTAACCAATTCTTTTTCTCCCCCATCCTCCATTTTCTTTTTATCTAACGTGATGTATTCATAATGGACAGCCTTATATTTGAGTATTTAAGGTACAGGATAACAAAGAGGGAGTGATAAGAGCCGTAAACATTAACCAGGGATGAACAAAGTGCATGTCTTGTTATCCTCTTTTGTGGGGCATTAGCATGTGTTTGGTTGAATGAAGGGTAGTTGCATCACATTGGGTGGACGGATGATTTTACTGATGTCTCTATCGGGAAGATAAACAGGGGTAAAGCAGGTATTTATGGATGCCATGTTGATAAGGAGCAGGTTGTGCAGGATTGTGCTGGGTCACCTTGGCTAAGGCTAAAAACAACTTTTCCTTGAATCCCCTTCCCTAAAGATACCTGGATTAGAGAGGCAGAAAGGCAGGGAAGAAGCAGCCACTCATCTCAGAAAGTGGACGTAGGCAGATTCCGCAGGGACAGCGTCTGCTGACACTTCACTCGGTGCCCAACTGGCTTTCCAACTATGACCCTACCGACCAACAGCAACTCCTGGACTAACCACCAGACAGACAGACATTGGTAAGCCCTACACACTGTGGCCACACAGAGGTGGCAACTTCTAGACGTCTCAATGAGCTCCCCTTCCCTGTCCCATTTTGGCAGCTGGACATGCTTATGTCTTAGTCTGCTCAGGCTGCTACCATGAAATAGCATAGGCTGGGTGCCTTCAACAACAGACATTTGTTTCCCATAGTCTTGGAGGCTGGGAAGTCCAAGGTCATGGTGCCAACTGATTTGGTTCCTGGTGAGGGCTTGCTTCCTGGCTTGCAAATGGTTGTTTTCTTGCTGAATCCTTACGTGGCCTTTTATCTTCTTATAAAGGGCACTAATCCTATCATGAAGGCTCCACTGTCATGACCTAATTACCTCCCAAAGACCCCACCTCTGAACATCACCACATTGGAGGTTAGGGTGCTGACGTATGAATTTTGAAGAGTCACATTCATCAGTCTCTAACACTCTTGGGATCCCCTAGAATCTTGATCATTATGCTTCTGGTGGATTGATTAGCGAGAATTACTCTTATTTCCCAAGTCTCACTCCCAGGTGTTAAGTTCCCCAGCTCCTTTCACCTTTATGTAATATTTAATTCCTATAATAAATCTGCTATTCCCAAAACACACATAGGGGCTCTGATTCCCAGCTGAAGCATGAGTGAAGCAGGCAGATGGAAAGAAGCATGGCTACTTTTCAGATAGGCAAGAGGTGAGCTGGACGGGGAGAGTTGTCATTGTGTTGAGAAGTGATTAGAAATATGCTTGTATTTGCCATAGAGTGGGGGCTGGACTAGGGAGGACCTTGAGGGATGCAGTTAGAAATCAGATTTGGTGGCAAGTCAGAAGCCACCATTGGCCCCTTGACAAGGGAAATAGAGGGAATCTGTAAAATCATAGGCCAGTGGTTTATCTTCCAAATTGGAAAATATGGGAAATATATGGTAGAAAGTTAATACAATCAAACATGTTGACAAAAATCATTCATTTTTTGAAGAGAAATATCTGAAATACTTATTGTGATAAATTGATACAGCCATTAGAAATTTTATGAAAAGTTCTCATACTCAACATGCAACACACTCATTTTTCATATAGAATGCAAGAGCTTAGAAATATGCAACCAAAGCTTGATAAATGAGCAGTTTTTTTAAGACAGAGCAATGGAAAAGCTGGTCTAGGGAATACATGCTAAAACCTGGCATTTTTCATTTTTATAAATAATAAGTAGTGAGCTATGTACCATTATGGCACTCCAGTAATGTTTCTCAAGTGCATCACAGAGTATGTCCTATGAGAACTTGTTTCTAAAAAGACAGTGTGTGTGGAAAAGCTATACACTATATTCTACTTTGGGAATTTGCGATGCACCTGAGATGTTAGCATATAAAGGGCTCTTAAAAGATGTGCACTAGAGAAACCTGTTAATTTTGTCTAACCCAGTGTTTTTTTTTCTCAAGTTTTTTTTTTTTTTTTTTAGAGAGTCTCACTCTGTCACCAGGCTGGAGTGCAGTGATACAATCTTGGCTCACTGCAACCTCCGCCTCCTGAGTTCAAGTGATTCTTCTGCCTCAGCCTCTCAAGTAGCTGGGACTACAGGTGCGTGCCACCACACCCAGCTAATTTTTTGCAATTTTAGTAGAGACGGGGTTTCACTATGTTGGCCAGGATGGTCTCGATCTCTTGATCTTGTGATTCACCCACCTTGGTCTCCCAAAGTGCTGGGATTACAGGCATGAGCCACTGTTCCCGGCCTTTTTCAAGTTTTAAAATGCCCACTTTATTCCATATAACACTTAACTAGATGTCATTTATATCTGAGGGAAAGATAGGCCTGAGGCTGATCCACGATAAAACATTTACTGGAAGAAACATTGTCTGACTTTATACATTTCAGGGCATCACAAGCCAAGTGTATCATCATGCAGAAACATGGGTATCATGACTACATTTACATAAAATAAAATTAAACTATCAATAAACTTCAGAAAGCAGTAAATTCAACTACTCCCTAAAATATGGGCATGAATTGTTACAAATACATAGTAAATGGTGTCTAGTATGCAATTTTCTTTTATGTTACTCTGCTGTTACATAGGGCAAAATATTCACTCAAGGCTTTTTTAAAAATACAAACAATGTTTAGCAGCACTCAGTCGTGGTCCACTTCTCAGTGGCCATCACTGGACAAATTGGACACCCTCCTGCCTGCCCACAAATATGCATAGAAAAATACTCAAGTTTGAGACTTGGACCTGTGTGCTGTAATTAACTTGCCCTTTCTAGTTTATTAGAAAATGACATGCATTTTAGTCGACCAAAAGCAATGCTTGTATTCTGGTAGCAACGTGCTTTTGCTTTTACATAATAAAGTAGATACGAGAACTTCAAAAGCAGGAGGTAAGTTGTTAACTTAAACAGCAAATAAAGAGTAAAGTAGAAATCTCTGCTGTCACAAATATCCATGATCTCCATAATATATATTATACAGGAGGCATTTCAATTTGTGATCTTCAGCCTAGAAATGTCAAAGGCTTTCCCATTCAGTCTAATATTTCTAAATTCCTGCTACAAGGGAATACATTAAGATTATGGAGGCTGGGCTCAGTGGGCTCATGCCTGTAATCCCAGCACTTTGAGAGGCCAAGGAGGCAGATCACCTGAGGTCAGGAGTTTAAGACCAGCTTGACCAACATGGTGAAACCCCATCTTTACTAAAAATACAAAATTAGCCAGGCATGGTGGCACATGCCTGTAATCCCAGCTATTTGGGAGGTTGAGGCAGGAGAATCACTTGGACCTGGGAGACAGAGGTTGTGGTGAGCTGAGATCGTGCCATTGCACTCCAGCCTGGGCAACAAGAACAAAACTCTGTCTCCAAAAAAAAAAAAAAAGATTATGGAAGAGTTGCTTACTGAAAGGAAATCCCTGAAAAAGAATAAGGGAGGAAATGTAGAAATTCATAAATCATTTAGAACATTCTTTAATTATAATGAACTAGATTTCCAAATATTTGAAGTAATACCAAACACAGTCACTGGTAGAATTAGTTCAGATTCCCTAAATACCAAATGCATTTTTAGTCTTCTATGTAAGTGTTTGGAAGTTACTTATGTTTATATAAAATGAGGTTATTCATAATTTTCTACAGTAGTCACTATAAACCAGAAAGACTGAGACAAGCACAAATCAAGGCATGGAGTCTCCCAGAGCTGCAATGAGAAAAAGACTGTAAACAGCTGATTCCATCCACATGAATGGGTTTCTTTTCTGTAGGAAATCCCAGTGAAATAAGGAATAGAGTATTTAAAGGGTTCCTTGAGGAGAAGGATGCCCCCAACATGCATTTACTTTCCTCTCCCTCTGCTACAGCACATTCTTCTCCTTTGTGGTCTGACTTCCTTAAAGTTTGGTTGTCTCTAAGCCCTGAATGATGAGGGTGCCTTCTTGTAAGTTTTCATTCAGTGTATCATGCTCTATGATGGCCTCGTTAAAAGTCATTTTAGTCAGTGTGTGGGCAAGCTCTGCGTTATTAAAGATATCGTAATAAAATCCAGTAAAGTTAAGATCCAGCCCCAGGCAACTTGTCTGTGTGGGTCCCATCTCTGTGTTGTTTATCTCAAACGCCTCTTGGTAAGCAAACTCCTTGGGAATTATCTATGATATGTTTTCAACCATCATCCCATGTAATGTCAGCAAGGTAGTGGAAGTAATTTTCCTTCATTTTGAGAATGAAGACCTTACTTTTTGAATTCGTTGTATTGGCAATTAGATACATATATGACATTTTTAAAACTAGGATGGGAATGCAGATGGATTTCAGTTTAGGCTTCACTTTCTCCAGATGGTCCTTTAACAGCTGTTGCTTCTTATATCTTTTCTGTTTGATGCTCAAGATGTCCCTGCAGGTGGATCTGTGGCACTGGCACCACCTTCACCATGGGGTAGGGGGAGGGCTTGCTGTGGTGTCTTCTCTGCAGCCAGGTGGCTGTATGCTTTGTTGGCCGGCACTGCCTGGATGGGACAAGCATGTATCATGACTACATTTTACATAAAATAAAGGGCAACTATCGATACACTTCAGAAAGTAGTAAACTAAAGTTGTTTTTTTTTTGTTTTTTTTTTTTTTTTTGAGATGGAGTCTCACTCTGTTGCCCAGGCTGGAGTACAGTGGTGTGATCTCGGCTCACTGCAGTCTCTGCCTCCTGGGTTCAAGTGATTCTCCTGCCTCAGCCTCCTGAGTAGCTGGAGTTACAGGTGCCTGCCACCATGCCTGGCTAATTTTTTTATTTTTAGTAGAGACAGGGTTTCACCATGTTGCCTAGGCTGGTCTCTAATTCCTCACCTCAGGTGATCCGCTGGCCTCAGCCTCCCAAAGTGTTGGGATTACAGACATGAGCCACTGTGCCAGGCCAACTGTCTCTTAAATATGGGCATTCACAAGTGTGGTTGTGTGTGCCTATAATCCCAACTACTTAGGAGGCTGAGGCAGGAGAGTTGCTTGAACCTGGGAGGCAGAGGTTGCAGTGAGCAGAGATCGCACCACTGTACTCCAGCCTGGGTGACAGAGCCAGACTCTGTCAAAAAAAAAAAAAAAAAAAAAAATTGGGCATGCAACTGTTACAAAGGCAAAGTAAATGGTTTCTAGTATGTAACTTTATCTACATACTGGAAATCTGCACTTTATTATCTCTGCAAAGCCCTTCAGAGTCCCACCACTCTGATCTACTTTGGGCTTTAGTGGCAGAGTCTCCTGTCCCCAATCCAGTACATTTAAAACATTTTGAAAATTGTTTCATTAGTGCCTTCCAGGTAGTGAAAAGCCAACCTAGGAAGGGAAAAGGGTGAAAAAAGGTATTGAATAAATATGAGTAAGTTTAAAACTTGGTCTATAAATTGTATAGAGACCCTGTTGAATGTGCTTAGGGATAAAAATAATCCAACATGTATGAATGTATATATGCAAAATATCTTTATTTTGTGCATAAAATATACATATTGAATTATATGTGTGTATATATATATATACACACATACATATACAGTACACATACACACATTTTCACACACACACACGCACATACACACACACATACACACTCAATAAATGGCTCTGAGTCATAACTAGGAAAGACATTTTAAATTGCTCCCAGAAAACATCATCTCAAAATAACTGAGGGGCAAAAAAAAAAAGCTGAAAAAAAAAGTGCTATCATTAATGAGACCACTGAAAATAATGCAAAAGAAAATCACTTAATTCTAAAACTAAAATTTGAAATATTCTGGAATGTTCTGTGTACTATTAATTGAGAAAATCCTATATGTAGTATAGGTGGTGTGGTAGAGCAGAAAACAAAGCAGAACATAGCCACTCTCTTGGAACTTGAATTTTTAGTGAGAAGAGAGCAGGAAATAGGCAGAGATGTGATATTTACAGTGGTGCTAATGTGCCCAAGACAACTTTGATGCTGCTCTTAGTTTGATTACCCTTTAGACAGGCTTCTTCCTGACTCTTGTTCCCTGATCTCCCTTTTCTTGAAAATGTGTTTAATTTGTAAATCCCTTATCTGCCTTTCTGAGATATTATAAATGCCTTCTGCCAGTTTTGCAACCCAGGACTGTCTTTTTCAAAGACCTGGGAAACATCTTTTCGAAATCCAGTTGGCAAGGACGACAGTATCTCTGTCTACCAGCCTCTCTGGGAAGGCAAGAGCCTAAGCTTGGTGGGGCACCTTACCCCAGGTTGTAAAACTACCTCCTGTCACAACGACATGGGAAAATTTACCTTTCCTTTGGGTAAAGCCAATTAGCAAAAACAGATGTGGCGGAAGTTCCCTCATCCCAGATTTTAGCAATTCTCCAACGCTTCATTTCATCCAGAGCTGGCCTGTGCTGTCTTCCCTATGCTGGCAGTAATACTGGAATAAAATCAACTTTTATTTCCTTATTTTGCCTGGTGCAATTTTATTTTAACAAATGGAGGGTAAGGAGTCAGAGAGTTTGGTAGGTCAGAGTATGTGTTATTTTATAAAATGTAGATCAAAATAAAAATTTTTGTCATGTGTCATATTTGGGCAGAGAACTAAGTGACGTAACGGAGTGAGCTGTGTGGATCTGCAGTGGATGAACTTTTTATGCAGAGAGAATAGTCCATACGGGCTGAGGTAGGAGCAAAAATGAAGTACAGAGACAAAGCCACATGGCAGGACCGAATGGAGCAGGGAGACAGAGGTGAATGTTGGAGAGGTGATAAGGAGTCAGGTCCTGTGGTGCCTTGTTGCCATGGTCTGCCCTGCAGACCCCAACTGCATGACAGATGAATAAATCTACTCGAACACAGAATATAGTGAAAGAGCGGGCTAGGGGTGTCGGTGGCTACTCACCTGAAGGAGTTACCAGCTGCTGGCCCAACTCCCTGTGCTTCCTGGCCTTTATTCAGCACACCTTAAATGACAAAGGCTTTGAGTCAACATCACTAGAGGGTAAAGATTAAAGCCAGGTTCTGACGTGTAAAGCAAACACTATATGTGGATAATAAACTTCTGCTGACCTCCAACCCCCCAGTAGGAGACAGTCAAGCGCAGATGGGCAAAGGTTGATCTTCGGACAACAAGCCATTTAGATAAACTCCTTTGCATTCTCCTGTTAACAGCTCTATGCTTCAAGCCTAAGATAAGTAGCTAGCCGCTTTCTGCCCATTCTCTCATCTGAAGCTATGTAAACTGCCTGGCCTTCCAAGGGGGTTTTGTGACTATATCCTATAATTATCCCTATTTTTTTCCCTTAATGTTTTTGCCACCACCCTGACTGAACTACCACACCTTGTAAGCCATAAGGAAGACTTGGTCTGACACTCTGAATGGGATGTTAATCTCTCAGAGGAGGCTTCAGGGCAGAGGAGTTAACTGCTTGGCTTATGCTCAAAAATAGCTGCTGTTTTGAAGGGAAAATATTTAGGAAAACAAGGGTAGGGCTAGGGAGACCACTTTGGAGCTATTGCAATAACGTAGGCAGAGGGATGATGTGATCTTAGACTGGGGGTGGTAGCCATGGGGATCGTGAGAAGAGGTGGTGTTGGGACATACTTTAAAGGTTAAGACCCTGCAGATTTGCTGCAAAATTGGATGTGCAGCATGTGAGGAGACAGCTGAAGGATGACTTGGAGGTGTTTGCCCTAAGCAAATGGAACAGTGGCATAATCAAAATGGGGCCACAACAGGAATAGCTGGTCGAGGCAGGGTTAGGTCCTTTTGTACACAGAGCCTTCTTGGGTCCTTACAGAAGTCCTACAAATGGCCAGGCATGGTGGCTCATGCCTGCAATCACAGCACTTTGGCAGGCTGAGGCGAGCAGATCACCTGAGGTCAGGAGTTTGAGACCAGCCTGATCAACATGGAGAAAACCCATCTCTACTAAAAATAGAAAATTAGCTGGGCGTGGTGGTGCATGCCTATAATCCTAGCTACTCGGGAGGCTGAGACAGGAGAATTGCTTGAACCCAGGAGGTGGAGATTACAGTGAGCCGAGATCACACCACTGCACTCCAGCCTGGGTGACAGAGTGAGACTCTCAAAAAAAAAAAAAATCCTGTGAATGTACTATTACACTTTGAAAGGAAGAAATTGAATTTGCAAGCATATGAGTAATTTTCTCAGGATCACACAGCTAGGAAAACGTTGTCTCAGTTTGATTTGCCCTAAAAACTTGGTCCAAGAAAAGAACTTGTGTGTAGGTGGTTTATGTGGGAAAGAGAGAAGCCCAAGGTATAAGAGTGAGGAACAGGGAAGAGTGAAAGAAGCAAAGAGGAAAAACCCATGAGAGGGCTGTTACTGAATTTGCAGGCAATGGAAGCCAAATTCTACCAGGACTCCTTGAAACCTCAGAATACCTCTCAGATTTGTCTGCCATAGGCTGAGAGGAGGAGCACTCATCCTGCTTGGCTCCTAATTCCCAGACATTGAAGGTTGCCTGTGGGAGGGGTTACTCCCCCTCACTTCTGAGCTTCACATTCATGCAGTTCTAGAGCTTCTCTTCCATGTCTGTAGTGTTTGGAGAATCCCAGGGCAGCGAATGAAAATGTTCAGTACCATGCCAGGCCAAATATATATATTCATATAAAGTGCAACTCATATATATATATATATATATTATAACATATATATTTACATATATGAATATAAATGATTGAGAGCCAGTGAAATTAAGCAATGCTTGTTTATGAAAGAACTAGCCTTTGAACCCAGATTAGGATGCCCAAGATCCTGGATCTGAGATTCCCCAACTGCCATAAACCTGTTCCTGGGCTCACTTTCACCATTAGCTCCACCCTTCAAGCCTCTCTTTCATCCCACTTGCTTTGTAAGTTAGTCAGAATGATGGGCCACAGTGAGCAAGTCTGGCTGATGATTTTAACTCACCTCCAAGTGGGTCTCACTAGCTTAATTACCACTGACCCAACCTGAATGCTGGGAGTCAGGGAGATACACTGCAAACCTGGGGCTGTACGTGGTGACATGGAGGAATGATGCTTTGGAAATAACTCATATAATTATGTGAGTTCTGCTGTTCTCCTTCTTGCTGGATGTGACCTAGTTATCTTCACCTCTGGGTCTCCATTTTCTAAAGCTGACCTGCATAACTTTCTAACTCCGGTATTCTGTAGATGTATGAGACTTACGATGGGTGAATAATCCTAAAAATGCATCTTTATGATGATAAAAAAGAAAACTCCCCAAGGTTTAAACAAAAATGGTATTTTTTTTTCTGAATACTTCTCTTCTGTGGGGTGCTATGTTCCTGGGGAAATCCATGCACAATCATGCAAATTATTTCCTATTGTTTCTGCAAGTTCACCTTGTTGAAATCCAAGGCTGTAATCGCTTCAGCTGCCAGTTTGTGAAAGTAACAAAAGCAATTGGGATGATGCTAGAATGTTAAGATGCTAATAATAATCAGCATTTGGGTACACACTTGCTTTAGTTGGAGGCAACATTTTGGCTTAAGAAAAAGACTCAAGCCTCTAGCCAGAGAACAAAAGCACAGAAAAAATTATTATCCTTCCTCCTGTCATTTTACCCAGCTATTTAATCTCTGTAATTATTTCTGTGACTTTGAATGTTATTTTGTTTTGTCAGGAACTAGAGGTCAGGGTGGCAAAGAGGATAATATTTTTATAAAGATTATCATGACATTTCCTCATTACATTGTAGGGGAAAACCAAAATGAGTTTACACAATACACCTTTTTGTATACTGGCATGATAATGATTATAATGCATTATTTCTAGTAAACACTGTCGGCTAAGACATTGTTATCACCCGAGCAGGTTAAATCTGTGGGCTACAGAGTGTGAAAGGCATTACAGTTAAAGCTTTGAGGGATGTTAATTTTTTTGGTTTAATTTCTAAAAGACAGCTCGGACATTTACTTGACAGGAGAGATTGCTAAATCCAGTGAACCAAGAAACAATTATGTATGTTTTAAAATGCAGAGGAAAGATGGATCAATTATCTCTTTGTTATTCCTCACCATCTGCATGGAGTGCCATTTAGGATTCAGAAGTTAATTCCTTACTGCATGAAGAGGGCATCATCTATCCTTGTAATTGATGCCTTTGCTCCATTTCTTTTCCCATCAAGACTTTGTGTGGGAACCTGCTCAACAGTGCCACCTGTCAGAGCCAACATAAAACTGTAATTAACTGTCATGTATTGGTGGAAACCTGAAGGGAGAGAATGCATGTATTTCTTAAGGTATTTGGAGCTTTCAAAAGGTAGGCAATGTGATTTCCAACATAAAGATGGGGCAGGATAATGATCTGATCAGAAGTTTTTTTATGTCTGGTGCCAAGTAATAATTTGGGGGAAGGGTAGGAGAAGGACCCTCTCTGGAATTGGCCTTAAAATGTTCCACGAGAAACCCATTATTTCCTCTCAATAATGACAATATTGGAAAACGGTCTTTCGGGAAAGGGTAAGATTTTATTAAATATGAGATTTCTTTCTCTTTCTGAGGTAGATGGTGACGATGGCTACATGATAGTGTGAATGTATTTAACACCACTAAGCCGTGTACTTAAAGATGAAGAGGTAAATTTTAAGTATATTTTAGTATAATAAAAAAGATTTTGTTCTGTTTTCTCTATACCTTTTTTCTAAAAAACCAAAATAATGCAACAATATATGAAAACCAAGTTCGATTAAACCTATTTGAGATTCAAGAGAGAAATTTTTATTTATTTAGACTTACCAACTATTGGTCAATATGGCCTCTGAGTGTCTCACTTTCTAAAAATTGATAATCAATTTCCCTTCCAATGTTATACTGTGTTTATTGTAAAGATGAGAATGCTTATCTTCTCTTTTTTGAGAAGAGCCTAAAGTGGCCCATCTTGTATTTTACAAAGAACAAAAACCATTGAGAAACACTTTCTGATTTTCCTAGTTCTTACCACAAAGGAGCAGGTAGAGATTGTGAATCTGGGAGAAATAAGCAGAAGTTAAAATCCTTATATAACCATGAACTCTACTGGTAAATTGAGGTTTCTGATGTTTAAGTAACTGTTTAAGTTGGTGAGGATACCAGAGACATACAAGACGACCAAGGGTTGTGTATGAATTTGAACAGTTGCTTGATATTTTAAAATGACAGTAATATATTAGTGTTTATCGGCTTTTGGTGTAATATTCTTTATTGGCTTAGAGGAAAATCCACAATTTTATTTGATATTATTAAAAATTTATTTTCCACATTTGTTTTTTTGGTGGGTACCTTTTCATTCATTCTTGGCAATGCAAAGAAGAAATGCTTATGGTAGCACCAAGTGGAGAGAACAAATTGTTTCTCCTAATCCCCACAGTTCATTGTCAGCA
Organism: Ateles fusciceps; assembly: GCA_036589455.1. Classification (NCBI taxonomy): domain Eukaryota; kingdom Metazoa; phylum Chordata; class Mammalia; order Primates; family Atelidae; genus Ateles; species Ateles fusciceps. Next base: position 8,334,530 of record JAZHEH010002229.1, read on the forward strand.
CCACGAGTCAAACTGGTTTCACAATGAAACTTGAGGTCTTTTATTTTTGACATTGGAGCAGAAATCTGTTTTGTCTTCTCAGCACACAACTCACATCTTCTGAACACCTCATGTATTCTAGGAAACATCTTCTCTATCCAGTGTTTTGGGGATTACCACGTTTTGATATGCTTTAATTCCCTAACCATGGTGGACTGGCCCAGAAGTGCATGCATGCTCTGATTTTGCCTATATAGCTCATTGGCCGAGGGTGGGCAACTGAGCCAGGAGTCTTTGTATGGGAGTAGGAAAGGGATGTGTGGTGGTAGTAACGGTGGAGGTGGAAAGCTTTGTTTGAGGCCATGTTTTCCTCCTTTGCGAGGGAGAGAAGAAAGCTAGAAGCCAAGAAAAGCAGAGACAGTAAATGGAGGTAATGAAGATGAATGCAGTGTCCTGGTGGCCTGTCAGACCCTACTTTCAGCCACCATGAGACATCTGTCTATCCTGTTTAGATGCTGAAGTATTCCTTTGGTTCTATGAGATAACCCAATTTCCTTCCATTAAATACATTTTATTTTCTTAAGCTGCGTTTTAGTTGATTTGGTTCTGGCACTTGCAACTAAAAGTCTTGGCTAATACAAAGTTGAACCCTCGTCAATGTGTGTGTGAATTTTGGAATTGGATTCCTTCTTTTTGTGTGTGTGCCAAGAATGGTCATCCATGAAAAGTCTAAATATTTTAAAAGAGGATTTTGTTTTGGCCAGCTATCCAAACTCATGATGTAGTTCCCCCATAGTGGAGAAAGGTTGGTTTAGTCTCTGTTGAAGGGTAGGATGGGGTAGTAAGTCTTTAATCTCTGTGGTTTGCCTTCTAAGGATGGAAGAAAGAATTATGTTTTGTAAAATGCATTCCTAAAATCGGTAGCAAAGTAGATTAATATTTTGACAAAATCACTCAGGGTCTGTTAAATACTAGCAATTTTTTTTTATTGTAATACTTAGATGTAAAGGTAAGGCCATCTTTGATAGCCCCAGAATATTTAAAATGTTCCAATTTTGAACAGCTAAAAGGAAATTAATTTCTCTGTATTTCCTGCCTTATGTTGTTTTAAAATGCATTTAAGAAGGCTCTCACAATGTAAGTAGTGGTTTTCACTCCAGAAAGAAAAGACCTCTTTTTCCATGAAAGAAATTTTTTTGAGAATATTTTTCAGTCTGTAAAAATAAAGTGATACGCTGTAACATCTATTATATGCCTTTAAAGATTGGACATAAAGACTGAACAAATGAAGTCCAGGATCCTTCACAGAAGTGAGATCTAAAAGAAGATGAATCCCCTGGCATTGTTCTTCAGGGAACCACACCCTGGAGTTTCTCTTTGTTAACATGTTGCTTTATCTCAAGACATGTTAAGGTCTTTCAAATGGCAATAGAGTCTTTTATATTTTGACTTAAGGAGCCATTTCATTGGAACAGATTTGCAAATAGGTAAAAAGCAAAACAAAACAGAAGGACAATGTTTACTAACAGTATGTGGGAACAGTGATAAAGTGTCTGCCAGTTACACAGCTCTCCTCTCGTAAAAGCAGCTGCAGGAGGATTTCATTCCTCAAAACGTGCTATGCTTTGTGACGTAATCTGGATATTGTGGCCACCATTGTTTGGACTAGGGACCTGGGTCTGTCCTGGAGTAGCCATACTAAAATGAAACACGAGGATGTTTGGTGTGAGAAATTTGTCAGCAGAATGCTGTATACTGGATAGTGACTGATAAACTAAATCTTTACTCCGTTCTTGGAATTTGTGATGTGAGATCCAAGAGAATGTAGCAGTTTAGAACAGCGAGTTGAAACAGTCCTAGTTTTAGCTAGAAGTAGGAGCCCTTGTATAGAAACCATGGGCCATGGGGATGGAGGAACTAATTTGTTTCGGTAGGGAACACAGTTTGAGGGGCCCTGGCCTCTGCTGTCCTCAATGGTTTTCCTGTTCTGCACGATACCAGCTAATCCAACTTATGGGAAAGTTTCTTGTTTCCTTACATCCCTGAGTTTTCTTCTATAAAGTCTCTATTTCTTTAAGGTATCTTGAGAAAATCAATTTCTTAGAATATAAAGGGTGTTAGACAACAAAATAAGCCAGTAAGTTATAACCAACTAGTTTCTAGCACTCTTGTAGAGGGGAGATAAAAGAAAAAGTAAAATAAGTAAAATTTGTTATACTCAATGCAAATTCATAATAAACAGCAAATATATATATATAGTATATGAAACAAAAATAAAATTCTGAGGTCCCCCATGTCATGTGTATCCCTCACCATGCAGTCTTTGTGTGGGCAACAAGGCCGTTTATTTCACACTTGGTTGCAAGCGAGCCAGTTCCCAGAAAGGAGTTAAGGAAGGGGGGTAGGAGAGGGGATTGGTTATATAGGTTGGGGCAAATGGTCAGCTAAAGGTGGTCATCTATCTTGGGGGAGGGGAAGGACATCATGGGATGCATGATCACAAAGATAAGAGTCATTTATTATAAATAGGCATGATCATAAATGTGGGGGAGTATTGGCTGCAGTCAGAGGGAGGGTGTACATAGTTACAGGGGTGGGGGTCTTGAGAAACCCAATGTCCGGGGGGAAATTTTTGCAAGGCTGAACAGGAACAATGGATGCAGTTTGCAGCAATTAGTTGAGGCAGGAACAAATTGCTTCACTAGAAGTGTGCACACTAGAAGATTCTGTGGCCACATGGTTACTTGTGGTTACTTCAGACTTCCTGGCTCCAGAGGAGAGGTGTACATGTAGGTCACCAGGACTAAAATGGCCAGGCTTGGACTTGGAGGCTGAACACTCCAACCATATGAACGGACTTCCTCCTCAACCAGGGAGCTCTTAAAATTTACCCTTAATGACTGGTTCAGGCCATGATGGGAAGTGGGGGATCTGACATGGCTTTACATCAACACTGACTTTAAGTCTGGTAAGAAACATTTCACAACCTAGTCTCTCTGCTACCTGAAAGCGTCCTCTGTAAAAAGCTTTGGTCTCTACAATCCTTTATATCTTAACCCAGAAATTTCTTTCTTTCTTTCTTTCTTTTTCTTGAGACAGAGTCTTGCCCTGTCGCCAGGCTGGAGTGCAGTGGCGCAATCTCAACGCACTGCAACCTCTGCCTCATGGGTTTAAGCGATTCTCCTGTCTTAGCCTTCCAAGTAGCTGGGATTATAGACATGTGCCACCATGCCCAGCTAATTTTTGTATTTTTAGGAGAGACAGGATTTCACCATGTTGGCCAGGATGGGCTCGATCACTTGACCTCATGATCTGCCTGCCTCGGCCTCCCAAAGTGCCGGGATTACAGGCGTCAGTCACCATGCTCGGCCTCCCAGACATTTCTTTCTATTGATTCCAGGTCTTTAGAGAAACTCAATTGTCAACCAGAAAATTTTTAAATCTAACTGTAACCTGGAAGCCCTTCAACAGCAGCACCCCCTGCCCATCTCCACTTCGAGTTGTCCCGCCTCTTAAATGTATTTGATTGAAATCTCATGACTCTCTAAAACATATAAAACCAAGCTGCACCCAACCACTTAGGCACATGTTGTCAGGACCTCCTGATGGCTATGTCATGGGTCATGGGCACACATATTTGGCTCAGAATTAATCTCCTCAAATATCTTACCCAGTTTGACTCCTTCCGTTGACAAGCATTTACTTTCTGGCAGGCACTAACGTACAGATACACCTTTATTTAATCCTGATGACACAACCCTCTGGAGAAGGCACTGCTATTGTTATACCTGAGCGAGTTTAAACAGAAGTGCCACGCTCTGAGTTTGTTGAGTCCACTTTAATGGCCGGTGTCCCAGAGTAAGCTAGAGCTCAAACCTCTCGGCCCAGAACAAAGGGCGGTCAACATTTTTATATCAGTTTAGGGTCGGGGGCGGTAAGCAGATTATTACAGAAGCAGAAGGAGCAGGTTAGGGGAAGTGCTGGTGAGGGGGAGGTGCCTAACAACAAAATTCTATTTAAAGTTGTTTTTCACTCAGGATGTGGGGGAGGCAGTTACACAGTTGCAGGTACAGGATGTATGGGCCGGTGGGCCCTGTTTCTCAGAAAATTGGTTACAAAGATGCCAGGTATCTCAGACTAGGAAGTTCTCCGAACAGAATGCCCTACTTAGCTCAGAGTGGGTAAAATGGAGTCAGCAGAATTGTTTAAAATGTATTAATCACAGCCAAGCCAGGGTATCACTATCATCCTTATTTCACAGATGTGGAAACTGAAACACAGAGAGGTTAAGTGACTTGCTCAAAGTCACACAGGTTGTCAATGGTAGCACTGAGTCATCAGCCCAGGTGTTCTGCCTCTAGAGTACTGGCTGTTAACTGCCATACCATATGGCTATCATGCATCTGTCACTCTTTGACTTTATTAAAATACTTGATAATCAGAATATATTAGCAATTGCATATGTTTTGGCCTTGGTTAAATTACTTAATCAGGCTGTATTTGTTGCATTCAGCAGAACTGTAAAATAGAGTAAAAGGTATTTTTCTTGCTACCTTAACGTGGTTTTTGTGTGAACAGATTGTGATCAGAGATGTTGAAACCTACAGAAGAGCTAAATAAACATAAGACATTATTGGAGTTGTGTTTGTAAAAGCCACCCTGCCAGCCAAAGCTTATCTGCAAGGCAGCAATCAGAGCCTGGTGACACTTCCATAGGACCCATTTAGAGTAACCTTTTTCTTTCTTTCATTTTACTTTAAGTTCCAGTATACGTGTGCAGAACGTGCAGGTTTGTAACATAGGTATACATGTGGCATGATGGTTTGCTGCACCCATCAACCCATCGTCTAGGTTTTAAGCCCTGCATGCATTAGGTATTTGTCCTAATGCTCTCCCTCCCCTTGTCCCCCACCCCCAGATAGGCTCCGGGGTGTGTGGGTTGATCCCCTCCCTGTGTCCATGTGTAGAGTAACCTTTTTCTTTTCTTTTCTATTTTTTTTGGGAGGGAGTCTTGCTCTGTAGCCCCGGCTGGAGTGCAGTGGCACGATCTCGGCTCACTGCAACCTCTGCCTCCTGGGTTCATGAGGAACCCAGGCCTCAGCCTCCCGAGTAGCTGGGACTATAGGCACGCACTACTATGCCCAGCTAATTTTTTATGTTTTTAGTAGGGACAGGGTTTCACCATGCTGGCCAGGCTGATCTCGAACTCCTGACCTTGTCATCCATCCACCTCGGCCTCTCAAAGTGCTGGGATTACAGGCGTGAGCCACTGCGCCCTATCCTGTAACCTTTTTCTTAAGTAATGCAACCCAACTGAGAAAAATTGTTCAGCTAAAGAAAGAAAAAATAATTTGGTCTAAATTTCTAGAATTTATAGAGTAAAATGTTTGTGCTTTGGGGGTTGTGAGATCATAGATTCAGATGGTTACAGGTGAAAGGAATACTGGAGATTAGTGTAAAATAAAAATTAATGGCCACTATGATCTTCCCTGACCTTCTAAAGATGGATCAGGCACTCTTCCCTTGCATTTACTTAGCATTTTAAAATTGTACTGATTAAAGGGCATGTTTTATTGTAAATACTCCTATGCTTGCATGTCTTCTTATTGGATTTTAGAGGCTAACTCAAGGCAAAGAGAATACACACATTGATTGCAATTAACTGTATCAAATCTGATGGAATGGAGTTTGCTATTTTAAAAAAGGGAAGGAAGTTATATTTGTTGAGCACCTGAATATGTGACAGAGATTGGGTTCACATCATGTGGTGAATAATTTCTAAAACTGCTCACATGTGGCATTTTCTGAACCACAGATTAAACGTAGCCCAAGACTAGAGCTGGTGCCAAATCACTGAGGACAGTAACCTTGGTCCTATGGGGGAAATAGTGGGCAGGGGGCAGCAGGCGTTCAGAATTTGCAGCTAATCTGCCCTCACTCACATAGGAAACTAGGAGCTCCTGTGCAGCTCTAGGCTGTGAAAAAGGGATGCTTACCTGGTCATCCCATTCTAATGTTTCTTCTGCTTTCAGCTTCATAGGCTTGGAGAAGTCTGAGGTGTTGCGGGCTTCATGGGAAATACCTTATCTGATTTGCTCCATGAGCTCTGAGACTATCTTGAGTTTCTATCTTTATTCCTCCATGCTAGGAGGAAGGTGCACAACCCAGGAAGAAACTGTTGCCCACCCAATATCCATCCTCCCTTCTTCCTTTTTAACAGAAGACTGATTGGGGAAAATAATATATTTCTTAGCTCTCCCAGCCCACACCTGGTAGCTAGGGTAGTCAATGAAATATAAGTAGAATTCCTTGAGTACGGATGGTGGGGAAGTATATAAGATGCAATGAACTCTCTTGGGAGGCTTTCTCTTTTTGCTAATTGCTTTTCCTCTTCTTACTTAGAATGCATACTTGATGTCTGGAATGCCAGCAGCCATCTTGTGACTACGGGACAAACTTGAGGGTGGAAGCTAAGGGCTAAGCATGGCAGCACAGAAAGATAGAAGCAACCTTTGTCCCTGATAGCATGGTAGATTTGTGCTAACAATGCCTTACTGCCTATCATTCTTCTTGTTTTTACCTGAAAGAGTAAGCTACTCTTCACTGAGTCACTTTACGCTGGTCTCTACTCTTTGCAGGCAGAGGTCCTTTTTCTTCATTCCACATCAGCCATGTCAAGGCAGACGCAGACTGAATGGAATTTAGAAATAGCATTAGAGGATCCATCACATAATTTATAAGGAATTGTTCTGTTGGACACAGACATCCCTAAAGTCCAAAGGCCGTGCTGCTTACTCCTTCTCCGCCACTAAGTTGCTGGGATCTGTTACTCAGACAACTCCTTCTCTTTTAATTCCTCCCTTCCTTTCTCTGTCTAGTCCTCATAAATAGAAATGGGTGGGGAAAGTACCTTAATGTGAAATATATTTTCTGCAGAAATCTATTCAAAATTATTTACATAATTTTCATCATTAAACAGTAGAAACATTGGCATTTGGACTCATTCACAAGTGCCTGGGGCTCCCCAGGGACAGTGATTCCACACTTGACTTACTCCTCAATGGCCAGGATAGCTCTGCCAGGGAATCCTTCCCAGAACAGAAAGTATCTATACTTAGCCCTGGAAAATCCAATTTTCACCTTTATACTCCTGGAAGCGAATGTTGGCAATTTAAGAATAGCTCATTTGCTTCTAGCTGGCAAGGCTTTAGAAATAATGAAGTAGTCTTGAAGCACCCCTCCACATGCATCTCTCTGGTGGCAAGATGATCCTAAGACATTTTATTGGAAAAGCAATGGAAAATGGGAATAACTGTGTGTATTGATCAAATAATACTGATTTAAATGAACAAAGCATTACTGAAAATTTTTTATGAATATAGTTATATCTCATTGAATGAGAAATAAAAATATCCTTTAGTATTTGTGGGTATGGCTGTATGCCCCTGAGTATGACTTCCCTGCAGCACAAAAACTCTAAACTACAATTCCTGTCTCACATTTTTTTTTAATTGTATGAACTCTTTCTATATCTCTCTCCTGTAAAGTGTAATCCCTTCATAAAAAAGGAATATTTCACACTGATTCTAGCCAAGGTCTCAGAAGTGGAAGTAAATGATGAGAATTAATTTTAACTTTAACAATACAGAGAGATGTTTAGTGTATAATGTTTCATACACCAAGCAAATGAAAAACACTACGGATTAAACTTGGTTACCACTGCAATTTGTATCAAGTTACAACAATAAATGTAAGAACTCTTAATGATAAGTAGGGCATCAGATAAAAACACTGTAAGTTGTTCTTTCTAATTTGCCTTTAAGACACAAGAGTAGTGTGATGGTAATCCTGACAAAATCCTGACAAAAATAAACTATTAGTCAACTTTCCTGTTTTTCAATTTTCAAACCCAAGGTGCTGTTAAAGTTTATTTTAAAAATAGTTATAGCTATTAAATGTCTCCAAAGCAAACAACTTACCTGAAACTTGCTCAGAACTGCTATGGAGAAAGGAAAGGAACCAGTGTTCCTTTGGTTTCTTCTGTATGCCAGGCTTTTTATCTTAGTTATTTCCACTTAATTTTCAAAACAATTCTGCAAAGGAGACCTACTTAACACTATTACACATGGGAAGAAATTGAAGCTCAACTAGAAGCACTTTACCAAGTTCAAATGGCTGGTAAGTGAGGGAAGCTGATATTAAAACTAGGTTTCTCAAGCTCTATATTTTTTTTTACCACTATGTGGTGTTTTGGTGTTTGCTGTTACGAAGGAAAAACTAAAATATAAGATCAAATAATGGCCAAGATTACAGTGGTTCACACCTGTAATCCCAGCACTTTGGGAGGCCAAGGTGGGTGGATCCCCTGAGATCAGGAGTTCATGACAAGCTTGGCCAATATGGCGAAAACTGTCTCTGCTAAAAATTCAAAAAATTAACTGGGTGTGGTAGCGCGTGCCTGTAATCCCAGCTACTTGGGAGGCTGAGGCAGGAGAATAGCTTGAACCCGGGAGGCAGAGGTTGCAGTGAGGCAAGATCACACCACTGCAATCCATCCTGGGCAACAGAGTGAGATTCTGTCTCAGGAAAAAAAAAAAAAAAAAAAAGAAAACAACCAACCAAACAAATAAGTTTACAAGATTATGCAAATTTTGTAGGCTAACAGAGATGCACAATTCAAGAAATTAGAGGCCAAACCAGAACATGTTGGAATCTTTCCTACCTGAAGGTAAGGTTAGCAGTTGATTCTAGGTAGAGCATAGACTTGGTGAACACTGACAAGGCACAGTGGCCCTCCATCAGCTAGAGAGAGTGGGATAGGAATTCCCCACAAGGCACAGAAATAGGGAAGGCCATGCATAAGGAACTACAGCATTCAGAGAAGGGAACCCTATTTGGTTACAGTTTCCAAACTAAGTTCCGATGTGTATTAGTCAGGGATCTCCAGGGAAACAAAACCAATTACACACACATACACATACTCACAATTATATATATGTGTGTATGTATATGTGAGTGTATATACATATATGTGTATATATATACACACACACATATACAGAGAAAGAGATTTATTATAAGGAAGAGGCTCTTGTGATTATGGGGGCTGACAAGTCCCAAGATCTGTAGGGCGAGTCAGTAAACTGAAAATCAAGAAAGCCAATGTACATTTCCAGTTCAAATCCAAAGGCCTGAGACGCAGGAGAGCTCATAGTGTTAAATTCTAACCCAAAGGCAGGCAGGCTTGAGACCCAGGAAAAGCTGATGTCTCAGCTCAAGTAGGAAGGCAGGAAAAAAATGATGTCCCATAATTGAGGCAGTAATTATTAAATTACAAATAAGGTGGAGTGCCCCCTTATCTGAAGGAGAGTCAGCCATTTCATTCTATGCAGGCCTTCACCTGTTTGGATGAAGCCCACCCACATGTGCTTTACTCAGTCTGTTGATGGAAACGTTTATCTTATCCCAAAACAGCCTCACAGAAGCACTTAGCATCTAATCACATAGCATCTAAACACCAAACATCTAATAACCCCATGGCCAGCCAAAATTGGCATATGAAATTAACCATCATGGGCCAGGCGTGGTGGCTCACACCTGTAATCCAGCATTTTGGGAGGCTGAAGTGGGCGATCATGAGAATAAGAGATCAAGACCATCCTGGCTGACATGGTGAAACCCTGTCTCTACTAAAAAAAAAAAAAAAAAAAAAAGTACCAAAATTAGCCGGGCGTGGTGGTATGCACCTGTAATCCCAGCTACTTGGGAGGCTGAGGCAGGAGAATCACTTGAACCCTGGTGGAGGTTGCAGTGAGCTGAGATCGCGCCACTGCCACTGCACTCCAGCCTGGTGACAGAGTGATACTCCATTTCAAAAAAATAAAAATAATAAAAATAAAAAAATAAATGAAATTGATCATCACACCACGTGCTTACATTTACCTTGCGGCGGAAGAACACCAGACAGGGCACAGAAAGGTTAAGCTTTGAGTGTCCCTTTACTAGTTACCTGCCTTGAGTTTTTGCCAATTTTTTTTCTTATGAAACTGTGAGGACAAAATGATACGACATATAAAAAGGATTTACTGAATCATAGAACACTTTTTAAAAACTTATTATTAAGATCAGGGTGGTAGTTCGGAGGCATTAACTTTTCAGAGAATAGAGGATTCGCACTTTGTAATCCAGGGTGTGACAGCAAGCCCACTGTGGCTGGTGAGGAAGCCCTTGTCTTCAGAGAGGATATTCAGTCACTTTCAGGGTGTCCTCTCAGGGCATCCCAGGGACTTCGTTGGAGGAAGGAAAGCAGAGAGGCGTAAGTAACTGTTTTGTATCTGTCATGCATCGCCCTTATTGAGTGAGGAGAAGAGCAGGCAGAAGAGCTGACAATAGGAAGGTGTAATTACTGCATGATCCAGGCAGAGTGGTTGTCTTACATCATCTCATAGGAAATTTTTTGGCTTCCAGATCATTTTAAGAGGCAGAGAAAAGAGAAATTCCATTCACAGGAGGCAGCATATGGTGCTATTGGATTGTGGAAATCAGAGGTCCAGCTAATGGGGCTTTGCTGGCCACAGAATTTTTCTTGCAGTTCTTGCATGCATCAAATTAGCAAAAGTTAAAGGTGAACTTAAGCTTTGGGTTATTTTCAGGATGGATATATTTTGATATGTTCCATTTTTTTTTCAGCAGACATATTCCCCCATTTGAACGGAGAAACTCTTTAATGCTGTGGATATCCTGGGCAAAATCATTCAAGCTATTAAAATATGTTTTCAGAGAATCAAGTTCAGAGGGAGATACTACTTGTTAAATGTAAATAATACATTCTATCAGGTCAACAAACTCAGAAATTCTCTTAGAATTTTGTATTTTAACATTCAAATTATTAACATTCAACTTAGTTTTTTATTTTAAGACCCCATTCTGCCAAGATGACTGACTTTAATCTCAGTAGATTTGGATTCTAAGTTAAATTTCAGGGGACTTATGTTTTATATTTTGTCAGGTATGAGCTAGGCGGTTTTCTTTTCTTTTCTTTTCTTTTTTTGAGAGGGGGTTTCTCTGTTTCCCAGGTTGGACTTGAACCCCTGGGCTCAAGAAAGTCTACTGCTTCAGCCTCCTTTGGCTAAGGTTAAGGTTTGTTTTTGTTTTCTGTGTTTATTTTATTTTTTTGAGTCAGGATCCCACTTTGTCACCCAGGCTGGAGTGTAGTGGTGCGTTCATGGCTCACTGAAGCCTCAACTTCCTTGGCTCAAGTGGTCCTCCCATCCCAGCCTCCCAAATAGTTGGGACTACAGGTGCCTGGCTGCTTTTTAAAATTTTTGTAGAGATGGGATTTTGCTATGAGATCAGGCTGTTCTCATACTCCTGGCCTCAAGTAATCCTCCTGCCTCAGCCTCCCAAAATACCTGGACCTAGGTTAGGTTGTGATGGATGTGGCAGCATGGAGAAGCAGGTGGATCTGGTCTTTGATATATCAGTTAGCTTTCAGCTGAGATGACCATCTCTTTGTCCAAGATTTATAGCCCTTCACAGGTGCCTCTGTTCTTTTCACTTCAACGATATCCTGTATATCCTAGAAATCACTCTTCATTTCATGGAGATACTTCTTTTCTTTTCTTTTCTTTTTTTTTACAGTTGTATAGTTTTACAATTCTTCTCATATGTTTGTTAACTTGGGTAGTTTCCAGTATTTTTAAATTACAAATACTTACGTAGTGAATGGCCTTCTTCATATGTATTTTGTGTCATTGAAGGTATATTTTCAGTGCATATTCTTAGAGAAATAACAAGGTCTCCTTGGAGAAATGCCTAACTCTGGGCCTAGAACAGAAAGATAGGAGGTAACCTGAATATCTAATGATAAAAAGTAAGAAAGTGCTCCAAAAGTGATGAGAGCATGACAGAAAGACACCGGAGCAAGACTGAATGAATTCCAACTGACCAGTAACAATTTGAGCACCAAAATAAGTAAGTGTCCAAGGCTGAATGTGAACGCACCTTTGTTACGTATGGACCGGCTCCCTCCACAGAGGAAATTTTCTTCCACAGCTCCATTCAGCAGCCCATGGAAGTGCTTGGTTCTCTACCTTCTGACAACAGAGGATATTGTTACAATGTTGAGTTTTTACCTATTAGTGAAGAATGATAACTCTGTGTACTTTTAATTTCCATTTCTCACACTATAAAATAATTTGAACAGTTTTTCATATTTCTGAGGACCGTTTTACATAGTTTCTTTCATATTTCTGAGGACCATTTTACATGGTTTCTTATCTGTATTTTAGGATACTAGATGTTTATTGGTCATATATGCTACAAACACTTTATTCCAATTTTTCATTTGTCTTTTAGCTGTGCTTATGGGATTTTTTGTTTGTTTTGTGCCAAAGTATTTAAACCTATTTATGTAATCAATTTATCAATCATTTCTTTTTAATTTGTATTTTTGTTATAATTAGAAAACTTTACATTACTCTCAGGTTACATAAAAAATTCATCCATGTTTCTTCTAGAACTTATGTAATTGCACTTATTATATGTAGCTAGGGGCTTGGGATGGGTTTTTTTTCCCCCTCTATTGTATTCTATTAGTTTTGTTTATATTCCTTTTTTATTTTGCTTTTTACCATTCTGCATTCCTGCTGGCATCTTGCATTTCCCTTTATCCCAGCATGCTTTTAGTTTCCTTTCTGTGCTGAGGTTGAGGCATAGTTTGCAGAGAGAACTTGAGGTATCTACCTTTGCCATTTTGATATGTAGAATCTACAATAGTGTAGTCAGTACTATCTAACAGAAATATGACTTGAGTCACATATGTATTTTTAAATTTGCTATTAGTCACATAAACAAAGGCTAAAGAAACAGGTGAAATTAATCTTAATAATGTATTTTATTTAACTCAGTATATCCAAAAGATTATAATTCCAACATGTAATTAACATAAAACTTTTAAATAAATTCTTACGTATTTTCACAAAATCTTCCAAATCTGGTATGATTTTAGACTCACAGCACACCTCAATTCAAACTAGCCACATTCAAGTGCGCAGTAGCCACATGTAGCCAATGGCTCCCATATCGGATGTCACAGAACTAGGTATTCCTACTTATCCTCACGGAAGACACATGAATCAGAGTGATATATCTAGCACCCATAATTTGGGAGACTTGATCCTGAAGGAAGATTCAAATAATGGTTGATCAGTTTTGGGAATTTTAGAAATTCCAGAATATGACCTCTGAGGGCACATTCTCCAAATAGGAAGCAAAGATCATACACGGAGTTTTCTTTCTTTGGCTCCTTTATAAAGGTTTCTTAGACATATTACCAAGCTGTGAGCAATATGCACAACTGGAAATCACCGTGCCAGTTTTTTACTTGCGGAGAGAGGCTTTTCTGCACCCACGATGCTGGAAAGCTTACTTTTTTCATCTTAGCATACTGGCAACATCACTAGTAAAATATCAAGATTCCATGAACCTTACTGAATTTTGTTAACCTGATGGTTTAGGGAGGTTATGGCTATTAAAGAGGAATCCTAATATTTGGAAAAGGTAGAGTTATGGTTAAAACAAGCCCTATACGTTTTTAGAGGTGATGACTGGGTACTGTTTTCTGTGTGAGTGAATTTTAGAACATCTACTTTTTCAGAAATGGTTATCAGTCATTCTTAAATGAAATAATGCGACTGTAGAATGAAGAATATTTGCTGGCATTGAGCAATATTTGCTTCTTGATAATTCTATTGTCTAGGACAACCTTGGAAAATGGACCATGAGTTATAAAACTGCTGCAATATAAATTATCACAAATCAGAGGGCAGAAGAAACAGTATAAAGATTGATTAATAAAGGCTGGGCACAGGAGCTCATGCCTATATTTCAACACTTTCAGAGGCCAAGATGGGAGGATCACTTGAGGCCAGCTTAGACAGTATCACAAGACCTTGTCTCTGTAAAAAAAATTATAAAGTAGCTGGCGCTGGTGGTGTGTAGCTGTCCCAACTACTCAGGAAGCTAAGATGGAAGGATCGTTTGAGCCCAGGAGTTTGAGGATGCAGTGAGCCAGATCATGCCACTGCACTTTAGCCTGAGTGACATATATATAAATATATATATATATATATATTCATAGGTATATATCTATGTATTTATATGATATATATGCTATATGTATAACAGATAATATAATATATATATATAATTTTTTAATCAAAAAAATCTAAAGGATGTTCTAAGGCTCATAGAGCATTCTTAATCTTCTATCTAAAACTTTTTGAGACTTGAAATCTACGGATCTTGAAAAAGTTGCGCTTAAGTACATATACATAGTATTTGCTAGCAATTTCAGGCCTGACTGCAGTACGTGAACTTCAGGTTGGTGGTGAGACAGCTCTGGTTCAATATCATGTCTCACTTAAAGCAAAATGTACTTATTCAGTAGCCTATTTGGCTAAGAATTAGAGACAGGGGACAGCAAACTTCTATGGTCGGAAACAGATAGCTGTCTTAATTTATGGGATTTAAGGAAGTAAAGATCAAAATCTCAGGCTGTGAATCACATGTGCTTTATTTTTTGAGATGGAGTCTCACTCTGTCGCCAGGCTGGAGTGCAGTGGTGTCGTCTTGGCCCACAGCAACCTCTGCCTCCTGGGTTCAAGCAACTCTCCTGCCTCAGCCTCCCAAGTAGCTGGGAATACAGGCAGATATTCTAATTTTTTTTGTATTTTTAGTAGAGACAGGGTTTCTCCATGTTAGGCTAGTCTCGAACTCCCGACCTCAGGCCATCTGCCTGCCTAGGCCTCCCAAAGTGCTGGGATTACCAGTGTGAGCCACCGCACCTGGCACACACTTACTTAATAAGAGCCCTTAGTGCCCAACACTATGAGGAGAAACCTGTCAAAGAAAAGGCATAAATGCTCTCCTGCCAAGCATTTGGATGCCTCTGCAAGAAAGTCTGGGTTAGAGAGATGTTAGCGGTATTGAGAGACAGAAATACCGTCATATTAATTGCAGCCTTTTTTATTTTTCTTTTTTAAGCGGCAGTGTTTTGCCCTATTGCCCAGGCTAGTGTTGAGTGGTGCAATCATAGCTCACTGCAGCTCTGAACTCCTGGGCTCAAGCGATTCTCCTACCTCAGCCTCCCAAAAAGCTAGGACTACATACAGGTGTGAACCACTGCTCCTGGCTAATTTTTTATTATTTTTTTGTAGAGACAGGGTCATACCATGTTGCCCAGGCTGGTCTCGAGCTTCTGGCCTCAAGCCATCATCCAACCTAAGCCTCCGAGAGTGCTGAGATTACAGGCATGAGCCGCTGTGCCTGGCCTCTTTTCTCTTTCCTCCTTTACTCTCCATCTCCTTTCTTCTTGCTCAGATAAAATTGTATCTTTAGATAAACTATTATCAGCCAGAGCTCTACCATACAGTTCTGATGGCCTTCTCAGATAGGAACTCCAAATGTTGCTGTATTGATAGTTTTTCATAAAGACTTACATGCTACACATGAAATAGGTGATTTACATGAAGTATACCATTTAATCCACGTACAACCCGATTATTATATAATATTATCCTGGCAATTTCTACAGATGAGGAAATGGAGAATTCAATGTGGCATAGTCTATCAGAGGCAGAATTGGGACTGGAAGCTCTGGTTGCCGCTGTGGCTCTTGGCGCTCACAACTATCCTAACCTACATCACTCCACTCAGTTGCTTCCACTGGTCTCCCACATCAGCGAACCAACTTCCTGGAGGGGAAAGCAGGCAGGCCCAAGCTAATCAGCTCAAACTCTGCCTTACAGCAGGCTGCAGATTTCAAAACTTCCTTGCTGCTTCATCATTTTAAATCTCGCTTCAGAATGCATCGTGTATCCTTGCCTCTTACCTGTTCTCTGTGCCGCTTTATGCAATGTCAGTGCATAAAATTCTGACCCTGCCTTCCTCCCCTTGCATGCTTTTGGGCTTTCTTTTCACCTCTGTTTTTCTAGAATTCCATCCCTCTGGGCCTGTGTTCTTTAACTTGGATGCTGGACTGGACGTTTGTATGGATTATTCTGTTTGCTCTCAGAGTTATTAAATGTATTCCACACCCACCCCACTTCCATAAATTCTTCCACTTTTTTGAAGCATGGCTCAGGCCCTTCGATTTGTATTAGAAACAAACATCTGTTTCCCTTTTCTGATAACGATGACATCTTTTTAAAGGGAAGCTAATGTATGTTATGCAACCATTGATATTATTTTATAGTCAAGAGGTTTAGGGGTGGTCCACCAATTAGAAGGTGTGCAGCCCTTAAACACAGTGTGTGTGTATCTTACATTCTTACATTTTAGAGGCATTCATGGTGGATTCTTCCTTGTTCTGTTACTGACTGAGACAACTTTTCCCCTAAGGTGCTATTCTTTTCTGTCTGGTGTCACCATGGCTCACAAAACAACCTCTCGACTAGCGAGAGTGAGAGGGTTAAAATGTAAGCTTTCTCTAACAAAGGAGTTGGACATTAACAGCAAAAGGAGAAATGTCCATGTCTTTTCTGGAAATGGGGAGTGAAGTTCTCAGAACCAGGGTCTCGTCTTTCTTTTTGTGTTTTTATGACTTCTTTCAGTCATTATTATGGCAATTGTTAACTGTCATGGTGCTGGTAGGAATGTAATTTAGCATGAAAATGAAATTGTAACAAAGCCTAAGGCCTTTTTCAGGCTGTTGGATCAGCCATCTTGCTTCTATCCAGTCTCTGCTGGTCTGGTTACAAGGGGACTTCTTACGGCAGTTGTCCTATTTCTTAAAGATAAGCAGAGTTAGGGCAGCATAGAAATTCAGCTAAGTCACGTAGACATTATACCAGGTAGCAGTTTTACCACTTAATATCATGTAGGATCTTAGGCAGGTTGCTGACCCTCTCTAAGCCTGTTTTCCTGATATAAAATGTCAGAAAAATATAAAATCCTACCACACAGGGATCTTGTGAAAATAAAATAATATATATAAAGCACTAGCACAGAGTCTCACACATTATAATTCACCAAAAACCAATAAGTGCTGTGTTACCATTAATATTACAGAATTCCAGCTTTATCTCTTTCTTATAATTAACAGCTTCTCAGTCCCAACCTCAATCTATTACAAATGCATAATGAAAACAGAACCTACATATGAGCCTTGCTCTGAAAATGGTGAATTGTTAAGCTGAATTTCAACTTTCAGCATGAACCATGATGTACAGATCATTTATATTCTGACACCGAGGAAAGTTAAAAAAAAAGTATATCTGTGTAAACTTTCCACCTTATGTCAGAATCTTTCCATATAAGTAATGAAACTTCATTTTCTTCTATTGTGTGGGTTTATGTGAGTGGGAGATGAATGTTTTCAAAATTCCATCATCCTAATTGGCTTATGAAGAGTATTTTTTAAAAATAAATCTTCGAAGATTCTAGACTAGCATGTAGCTCAAATTAAAAATTTAAGAAGGTGGAGGGGGAAAGATACTGAAAATGGACGGCAGTGATTTAATGTCAAATTTGTTCTGGTCTATGAATTTTTTTACAGAAAGCTTACTTTTTAGATAAAAGGAATAAATGTTAAGAAAAAAATGAAAAGATGATTCTTACTTTATATATAAATACAGATAGAGAAATAGAGAGATAAATATTTAGATAGATATAGATACTGTGTAAGATAGAGAGCCCTATGGTAACATCCTGGTTGTGTTAGATGCTCTTTTGTTTGATGTACTGGAGTTACATTTAACTCTGTAATGTTTATTTCATCCTTTTCCTTATTTGGAGAGTCTAATTCTGCTCATATATATTATGTACTTCCAGGAATGTGTCATGTAATGAGAATGAAAAAGGCTAAATAATCAGTTTTTAATGATAGTGTAACAGAAATGTTAGACGCATACCCGTGTGGATGTTACTTCAATTCTCACCTTATTTTTTTTTAAAGGAAATACTAATAGCCACACAGCTCTACTTTACAGTTAACTAGTAACTGATTATTTGTGAACATTCTCTTTAAACTGATCACATTGACAACAATGTATGTTTTTAAATTGTCTTTTTTACCCCTTTTCTCTCCTTACTGTTTCAGACACATTACAGTTCTCCTGCTCCCATGGCTGCAGTCATGGGTTCTCTTCTTCTGGAACGTCATTCAGTCCCTTGTTCATCTATCCAAATCTCCTTCTTCTTTCAGGACTCAGTTCAAATCCTAGATCTACGATAATGTCATTTATCTCCTCCAAACTCCTATAGCATTTAACATCTGAACCAGACAATTCAGTTTAATTTTTTGAAGAGCACGTGCCTGTCAGTTGCTCTAAGAGTCTTGCTTGATTAACTTTATGGTAGGCTGCTCATGCATTATGCATCCCATTGGTGATGATCTGGAGGACTTGCAACATGTCAATTTGCGTTTATGAATTCAGTGTTTAATCTGTTTAACTAGATTATCATCTACTCAAGAATAGGAACTATGTTTTATATCCTTATAGCAGTGTGTGGTCTGACTCTTTCGGGTGACTCTGGCAGGGTGATAGATGTCAAGACTTTGGCTGGGTTTTTCTCCCCCAAGCTGATAAAGTATGATGGCTTCAGTGGACTTTACGTTTGTTAACTTTCCTTTTGTTATCTGTGGTCTAATTATCTTTGCTGACAGTCCAGTCTCACAGAAACCCTGTTGGGCTCTCTAGCACACCTTTGAAGAATGGCCACCATATGTAATACGGGTTATGACAGACCGACCTGGGATTGATTCCACTCTCGCCACTTAAAAGCACCAACACCCTGGGCAAATAACATAATCTCCCCCAAGCCTCATTTCTTTAAATATAAAATGGAAGTATTAATTGCATCAGGGTCAGAGGGCTGGTTGTAAGCCTTAAGTGAGGGTTGGTGTGGGAACAGATGAGGCAGAGCATGAAACTATAGGTGCATGTTGTAGCTCATGAGAGAGGTTAACTGATATAGTTGGGCTGTGTCCCCACCCAAATCTCATCTTGAATTGTAGCTCCCATAATTCCCACGTTGTGGCAGGGACCTAATGGGAGATAACTGAATCATGGGGCACAGTTTTCCCCATACTGTTCTCATGGTAGTAATTAAGTCTCATGAGATCTGATAGTTTTATAAGGGGAAACCCCTTTCAGTTGGCTCTCATTCCCCTCTTGCCTGCCACCATGTAAGATGTACGTTTTGCCTTCTGGCATATACTTGTGAGGCTTCCTAGCTATGTGGAACCGTAAGTCTATTAAACCTCTTTTTCTTTATAAATTACCCAGCTTTGGATATGTCTTTATCAGGAGTGTGAAAATATACAAATACAGTAACAGAAGTTAATAAAATGGAAGATAATATAAGTCGAGTCATTAAGGTAGTAGGTGGCAGAGTTCTTGAATCTGGGCATCTGACTGCAGAATCTGGGCTTTCAGCCACTCTACACTCTACACATAAGTGTGATTCACACCTGAGGAGCCTAAGAAATGTTACCTTCTACTCCTTGAGGTGGAAAAAACTCTCCCTAAGCAAAACAAACATTAATATTTAATCACCTTTTGGATCTCTTCAAGAGGTAAGGAGGACAGAGGATTGTTTTTTGCTTACTTTAAGATTAAAGATACAAAACTCTCACTGGGGAGGCTGAGCGTACACTGTGGGAGACTGCCTTGCTCTTGGCTGCAAGCAACTTGGGGCCTACTTTGGCTGGAAGTGGTTTCATTTACCCTACAAGCAATGTAAACTTTCCAAGGTATGCTTTACTCTTTACCACAAAGGAAAATTTAGCTCTGGTATGCTTTGAGCTAGGCAGGTGTTGAAGCACTAATTGCAATTCTGTCCAAAAGGACCCTATTCTCACCACTTTAAAAGTGAGATCTTTCCAGGGCTTGCTTATTATGAAGATATAAAGCTTTACACTAGATCCAGAGTCAAGTTTAAATCAGTGTCCTCACTTGGTATGCAGCAGATGTGCCCACAAAGACTCCCTTGCTATCTGGAGCTGGCTGACATACAGACTGCTACTGGCTTTAACCCATCAAGCAAGTTTCACTTTTGTAAATTCCTTAACGCTTTTACAGAAGACAAAAAAGCTCAGGAATTTTTTTTAACTGTTCACAAATAAATGTGTTGCACCCAATCTCCTTGAGAGACATGTATGCATTGCTTGCTCTATGCCAAACAATGAGCTGACCTGGTGCTCTGGGGAAGATGATGACGAGCTGTTTCTGAGCTCACTTTGTGCTCCACACAAGGATGCAGCCCTCATGCTTATGTCAGACAAAGTAACAAATGTGAGAAGCCATGTTTGCTCATCTGCTTGCCAGCATAATTTCACAAAGCCACTGACTCTTTGGTGACATGCAGCTCTCTGGAAAGATGCTTTGAGGGCAAAACAAGATAGCACACACAACTTCTCCATGGCTCTTGCTTGAGTCACTGTATGTCTTAAAAGATAAATTAGACCAGTCCTTGCCTTTTCATTTGTTTTTTTTTTTTTTTTTTTTTTTTTTGAGACAGAGTCTTGCTCTGTCACCAGGTGCCAGGCTGGAGTGCAGTGGTGTGATCTCAGCTCACTGCAGCCTCCCCCCTCCTGGGTTCAAGCAATTCTCCTGCCTCAGCCTCCCAAGTAGCTGGGACTACAGGCGCGTGCCACCACGCCCAGCTAATTTTTGTATTTTTAGTAGAGACGGGGTTTCACCATTTGGCCAAGATGGTCTCGATCTCTTGACCTCGTGATCTGCCCACCTTGGCCTCCTAAAGTGCTGGGATTATGGGCATGAGCCACTGCCTCCGGCCTGCCTTTTCCTTTGTTTTAAAACATTTTGTTTTGTTTTGTTTGAGAGGGTCTCGCTCTGTCACCCAAGTTGGAGTGCGGTGGCGTGATCATGGCTCATTGCAGCCTCTACCTCCCCAGACCCAGGCAATCCTACCACTTTAGCCTCCAGAGTAGCTGGGACTATAGGCATGCAACACCATGCCTAGTTAATTTTTGCCTTTTTTGGTAGAGACAGAGTTTCACCATGTTGTCAACACTAGCTTGGACAACATGGTGAAACTGTCTCTACCAGAAAAAATAAAATAAAATCACATGCCTATAGTCCCAGATACTACAGAGGCTGAGGTGGGAGGACAGAAGCAGCTGTAATAATAGCTAACATGTATTGAGTGGTTACTATGTGCTGTGTCTTATTCTAAATGTTGTAAATATCTAAACTTATTATAGCCTTATTATGACTCATTTTACCTTCATAGCAATAGTACAGGATAGGTATTATTATCTCCATATACAGATATGGAAACTGAGGCTCAGATTATTTCAACTGATTTTCCCATGGTGACAAAAAAAAAGTGTGGAAACTAGGATTTCAAACTCAAATAGTCTCCTTGAAAGGAAAACTCTAGGCCAGGCCTGGTGGCTCACGCCTGTAATACCAACACTTTGGGAGGCCAAGGTGGGTAGATCACTTGAGGTTAGGAGTTCAAGACCAGCCTAGCCAACATGGCAAAACTCTGTCTGTACTAAAAATGCAAAAAAATTAGCCAGGCATGGTGGTACACACCTGTAGTCCCAGCAACTCAGGAGGCTAAGGCAGGAGAATTGATTGAATCTGGGAGGCAGAAGTTGCATTGAGCCAAGATCGCACCACTGCACTCCAGCCTGGGTAACAGAGACAGACTCAGTCTCAAAATGAATAAATAAAAATTAAAAAAAAAAAAAAAAAACTGAAAAAAAAAGAAATATCTGCAGTTTCTTCTCTACTACTGCTCTCAATACTTCACTTCTAATACCAGATAGCAGGTTTTTTTCCCCCACACAAAGCATTGCCCCAGTTTTCTGTCGATACCAACAGCCTGTCCTACAATTAATTCCTATGCTGTATATCTGGAGATGATAGGGTCGGATCCCACAGGTTAAGGGCTGTTCCACAGTGAGCAGATCTATGCACACTTACCACAAAAGGCAGAGAGAGTTGAGAGGCCAAAAGAAGAGGCTGACAAATTCAGTTCTTCAGAAAGAAATATTTAATAGGGACTTATGAGCAGAAACCTTGTCTCAGATGAGATGGTGGATCCCCATGCAGTTACCCGCAGACCCAGGGCTTATATGTCACAGGAGATTTGCTTAAGGGCAGGATTTCCCGTAAGTATGAAGTAAATACTTAATAACATCAAAGTTATTTCGACCTGAGGACAGGACTTATAGTAAGTACCTGAAAATAGGAATACTACAGGTATTCCCAGAACTGGGGTTAATCAGAAGTCAACATGGCAGATTAGCATCCAAGACAGAGTTGCTTTAGTGTCTGAAAGGGTTAAGTCCCATTAGAAACCACCCCCACCCCTCTTCAGATGCTAATCCCAAGTCCAGGTTGTCACCTGTGCTTTGGACCAACTGGCTTTAAATCAGATTTCTCACAACTCTCTCCTAAGTCAGTTCCAAGAATGGGTCACAGACCACACAGAAACACTTTCTTTATTACATTGCTGTTTTCTTATAAAAGAATACAGCTTAAGCATAGCCAGATGGAAGAGATGCACGGGGCAGAATGTGGGGAACACCTAGGTATATGCAGAGCTTCCATGCTGTCTCTGGGCACATCACCCTCCCAGCACCTCCACCTATTCTCCAACCCAGAAGCTCATGATTGATTAAATCACTGGCTGTTGGTGATTGAGTCAGTCCAGTCCTGTCCTCTCCCTGGAGGTTAGGGCTTAGAAGCTGAAAGTTCTCACGCTCTAATTCCTTGGTTACTTTCTCTGGCAACCAGCCCTCATGCTTAGGAGCTTTCTAAAAGTCACCTCATTAACATAAACGCTGGTGTGGTTGAAAGAGGCTTATTATGAATAACAAAAGATACTCCTTTTATCTTTAAGGCTTGAATCACTTAGGAACTCTTATCACTTAGGAAGTTATAAGGGTTTTAAAAGCTCTGGCCAGGGACAAGGAGTGAAGACCAAATTACGTATTTTTTATTATATCACAATATCACATGGATTCCAGAGAGAGTTCTAGAATCTTCTAGACTAAGATGTACTTCTAGGCAAGAGCTAAGAAGCTTAATGAACTGGAAAAATTGAAAGAAGAAGATCAACATGCAACAAGGGATAGAAAAAAGCTGAGCCAAGAAAATCTGTTAGAAATCTGCTGTAATTGTTGAGATGAGAAATGATGAGGGTCTAGATTAGGCAGTAACAACAGTGTAGGCAAAGTGGTGGGTGCAGGAGTGGAGACTCAGTTTTAAAGACAGAACGAACAAGAGTTAGTGATGAAGCTGACATGAGGGAAACAGAGAAAGAGGGACTAAAATTACTATTTGCTTTAGAAGCCAGCTAACTAAGTGAATAGATTCATTAATTAAAAAAAAATTTGAGCACCTATTATGAAACTGCTGTTGGAAACAAGTGCTTGGTGATGCAAAGAAGAACTAGTACTCAGGCAAAAATTTTCTCAGCAAGGCAATTTACTTCTGCAGAAGGGTGCTTTCTGCCTGCATCAGTCAGGATCACAAGAGCACACCGAACAAAGGAGAGAAGGGGTTTCTAATCCCTAATGCAGTTCCTGTGCCTGTGTCCTTCCCCCTATTGGCTAAGATTGGACCATGCAAACTAAGCTGATCCCAGTTGGCTAAGGCTTAAACTTTTCTAAATATGGTTAGTGCATAATTTGGAAGAGAAGGAGGGGCTGGGTGTGGTCTGTCCATTATGGTACAAGGCATGTCTGGAGATGTCTGGGCATGTCAGGGTACCACTAGAGCAGGAGGGTGGTTTGCAGGGCTGGAAAGAAGAGAGTACAAAGAGGTTGGTCTTTTGAACAAAGGATAAGCACATTACACAGTTAAACCTTTTGAAGAGGAATTTATTATTCCTAATGCTGCCTTTGTAAAGATGATGATAATGACAGAAATCTGGAATGGCTGACTCTGTCTTATATCTAGCCTCATAGGCTGATTGTTATCGTTCATTCTTGGGCATAGGCCAAGGTAACCATGGGAAGAATTTAGTTTATATTTTAACTTTGAAGGAAGGATGTCTTAGCACCTCCCCGAAAACTGACCCTTTCCTTGTTCCAAGGGCTGAAACTGCCTTTGTAAAACTAATGAAAGGCCACAAGATTGGGATTATGGGAGAGGCCTGAATTCTGCTAAATTGTAGGCATAGTTTCTATAATCTCTTACTACTCAGAAGTTACGTGCCCAGAGATCACAAGATTTGAGAATTCTCCAATCACTGCTATAGATAACATCACTGTTATAAAAGCTAAGATTGGTCTTTGGTGATGTTTTTCAGACTTTTGTATTCTGGTAACTGACTGGCCTCACCCAGACTCATGACTCATGACTCAGCCAGCCCTGTGGGTCTCTACCCACAGATGGACTCGTCACACAAGGACTATTTACACACTCCTATGATTGTATCCCTAATCAATCAACATTCTCCATGCCCTAGAACCCTGCCCACCAAACTATCCTTGAGAAACCCTAACATCTGAGCCTTTGAGGAGACTGACTTGGGTGATAACTTCAGTCTTGGCTACCTGGTGTTAAACTCTTTCTTTATGGAAATACCAAATTTTCAGTGAATTGCTTTTGCCTGGGCAGTGGGCAAAAAAACCCACTGGGTGACTACAATTACCTGCCAAGAAGGAGACAGGGAGGCAGGTGAGAGATAAAACTCTGTCATAAGGAATTTTCCTTCTAGTGTGGGATTCACTGAAATTGACACATACACAAAACCATTTTGGATAGTGCCATAAGGTGAAGAAAATCAAGCATATAAAGGAAAGAGAGTCACCATATGATGTGTACAAGAGTAACTTAAGATGGTCAGAAGAAAGGGAATGAGATACCCTAATGCCCTGAGGAACTGCTTTCAGGCAGGAGGATTGGCAAATATGGAGGTGCTATGGGTAGGGAGAGGGCAGGGGGCATTGAAGGATTCCCAAGAAGGTCAGTGTGGCTGGAGGATAAGGAGTGTAGGAGAGTGAGCAGCAAAGTACATAAGAGAGGAAGACAGAAGCCAGAATAATGAAGAGCTTTATAGGCTTAGGTGGAAGTTTAATGAGAAAACAGTGGAGGACTTTAAGTAGGAGAATAACATGACTTATATTTTAAAAGATCACTTGGTCTACTTTGGTGTTGAGCAGACTGCAGAGAGATTACAGTGGGAGCAGAGAGACCATTTAGGAGACAATTATAGAGATGAGCATGGTTTGCGCTGGGAACTGGATGATGTGACATTTGTACTACATTTTGAGTGAGGAGCTATCATAACTTCTAGGTGGATTGGATGTTGAGTGGGGGAGTGGGCAGCAATAATGAGGAGACTGAGCAAAATCGTGGCTGACTCTTAGATGTTTGATCCAAGCAACTGAATGAATGGTGGTGCCAGTCATTGAGTCAAAGAAGTAGATGGGGGAAGAAAACCAGGAGTTCTATTTTGCCCATCTAAGCAGTAGGCAGTTGGATACACTAGCTGATGCTTATGGATGGTGTGCAGGCTGGGGAAATATATGTGAAAGTCATGGGAATATAATGAGAAGACAAAGTCCAGGATGCATCCTGAGTTTAGACACAGATTCAGCTACAGAAACTAGGTTTCAGGGTTTTGAAGTCAAGAAGATGAGGGAAGGTCTGTGTGGAACATGAGAAAGCAGTGAGAGAGGCAGTTTCTGAGAGCCAAATAGGAGGAAATTAGGAAATTAAGCACTGGAGGGAATAATGGTTTAAACTCAGGCTAGGTTTAAAGCATTCAGTGATGACAAAATAATAGTATGATAACCATAGATTAATCTTGCACGGTAACTACAGCTAACATTACTCATAGTGCTAAGTGCCCGTTGTCTCACAGCAGATGTTTCAGCAGCTGTCAGATCACACCAAACAGGCAACAGCATTCGCATAGTCTACAAAACTTGTCCCATTTCATATACAGACAGAAGCCTCCTGGAGTGGTCAACTTCTTGAAGCCTATCCAAACTCTGGGTCTCCTTTGCCTTCTATGAGATTCTCTAGCAAGGAAGGGAGGGGAGGCAGGGAGAGAAGAGGGGAGAACAAAGGCCAATTGAGAGCTAAATATGTGCCAGGCTCTATGCTATGCACTTTATGTATTTTATTTCATTGTTACCCTTTTTACTATCCCATGAGGATGATCTTACTAACCTATATTTATAGATTAGGAGCTCTGTGCCCAGAAAGGTCAGTAAATTATCCAAGGTCAAAAACTAAGTGGCAGAGCTGGCGTTCATACATTGATACCCGTCACCCTGACTCCTGGCCCAATTTTTAAATTTTCATGTTACCTCTTTAATGTACTTATCTCATAAGACCCATTTTCTACTATTTCTGTCTTGATATGAGAGACAGAAAACGAGGTAAGATCTTTGATTTATTAGCAATGCAGCGCCAAATTTTGTTTGCCCATCAAGACTAGCTTGGGTGGCATTTATTTCCCTGGATTAGGTCCTTTGGGACTAGGATAATTTAGTGAGTGAGTTATATAAAAATATGCCTAGATTAGAGTAGGCTGGAGTCTCAATTTAATTATTTCACCTACAACACTGAAGAACTGTGGAGCTGTCACTATAAAATACACTCTTTCTCACTTCAGTGTTATTCCTCGCCTCTCACTAGAGCATTTTTGACAGGAGTAGGTCTATTTTAAAGTAACCAACCTAAAATTTTAACAAAGCCACAGTGTTCTAAGGGAAATTGTTAATTTGAAAACTGAAGTTCATCTTGAAAAACTCTGAAAGATACTTCATCATAATTTCTCATGAAACAAAAATTGGAAGCTTCTTAAGGGAATTGTGGAGTGAGATTTCCCTTTGCAACAAAGTGATTGCCAAGTGGCATTAAAGATGATACTACCTTCTACTCCTGGTGCTAGAGGAATAATACTATTGCTGGTCATAATAAGAATGTAGGGACTCAAGAGAATGGTAATTAAATTTATTTACATAACTCTTTGAAATTCAGAAAGGCTAGAATGGAGCCTGGAAATCATCTAAGAAAGTTGGTTCAAATTAAAAAAAAATCATCTTAGAAAGCACAAGGCTGATTGTTTCAGTAGTGCCTGGGTTGCGAGACTCTTAGAGGGGGAGAAATGCAGAGAAGGAGATGAATTGGAAGCAGCACTTTGATTAGAGGGTAAATCTGGCTCCAGGATGGTGGGATCCTATCTAATTTTTTCACTGCCTTATTTTTCTTTTAACCACACAGTAAAGATCCAATAAATAGTTGTTTAATGAGTGAGGTAAGAATGCAGTTCTTTTGAGTAAATACATTAATACAGCTGAAAATAAATCCACCTCATACAGGGAAATGTAGTCCTTTCCACGGGAAAAAGTGGTAAGAGTTTCAAGTTCTTCAGCATGTAGCTGGGCTCTCTGGGTGCCTCCACTGATTGAAGACTCCAAACAATTTGTCTAGCTCATTTCCCTGCATAGGGGCACATTTCCGATAATTGTGAAGATAAGGAAGGAAGGATTAAGAAAAGAACATAGAGACAGAGAATAATTTCCCAATTCTGAATGCAAATGAGACTAAAGGCCTAAAGGGACTATAGATCAGGTGACCCCACCTTTGACTCTGTAAATAGAATGTACACTCATGTATTGTTTAACGACAGGGATATGTTCTGGGAAATCCATCATTAGGCAGTTTTGTTATTATGGGAACATTCAGAATGAACTTACACAAAGGTGATCATGTAGCCTACTATACACCTAGGAGCTATGGTATACCCAATTGTTCCTAGGCTATAAACCAGTGCAGCACTTGATTGTACTGAATACTATAGGCAACTCTAACACAGTGGTAAGTATTTGTGTATCTTACATAGAAAAGGTATAGTAAAAATATGGTATTATAATTTTTTTGGGGCGGAGGGACGGAGTTTCACTCTTGTTGCCCAGGCTAGAGTGCAATGGTGCAGTCTCAGCTCACTGCAACCTCTGCCTCCCAGGTTCAAGCGATTCTCTCACCTCAGCCTCCTGAGTAGCTGGGATTACAGGCATGCACCACCACACCTGGCTAATTTTGTATTTTTAGTGGAAATGGGGTTTCTCCATGTTGATCAGGCTGGCCTTGAACTCCCAACCTCAGGTGATCCGCCTGCCTTGGCCTCCCAAAGTGCTGGGATTACGGGCGTGAGCCACTGCGCGCGGCATGGTGTTATAACCTTATGTGATCACTGCCATACACGTGGCCCGTTGCTGACTGAAATGTCATTATGCGCCTCATGACTGTACTTTATCAGAGATATTAATTCACTAACATTGAACCTGAAATATTATAAAATGAAATAAAATATATTGAATAATAGAGACTTTAAGTAGTACCTTTTAGCATTTAAAAATCAAGTATTTCTAGCCTGTTTTAAATATCCCTTTGCGAGATTTGAAAAAATCATTTACTAAAATTAAATGGAAATAATTCTAAATTTATCCTTAACCACCTCTTATCTACTTGCCCATTCTGCCAAGATCCATGCCCGAATAATGGCCTAAGAGGGAAATTAAAGAAATGATACTGTTACATGTTCAGAATTAAATTATTCAGAAGGAGGAGATCATTTTATTTAATTTCACATTTTTTTTCCAAAGGCTAGGTGTCAACAGTTGCCATCTCATTCTTTCATTGTCACTAATTTCATTTTTAGCCACTGGTTGAAAAAATACTAGGAGATAATATTTAAAAATTGGTGACTATTTGTCTGCTGGCTTTTGAAAGTTGTGCTTTAAATGTTACTGAGTCACCATTCTAAATGCTGCTGCAGATAAAGGTTAAAGTTTTCTTTATGCAGAACTCAAAAGAAAGTTGTTTAGATGCTATCACAGTTCCTGAATTAGTACTTTATTTCTCCTCTGGACTCTTGTGAGCCCCTGAAGTTTTAAGATTTATTTTTCCAGGGTTCCATTTCTATACGTCTTATTCTTTCCTAGCTAACAAGTATCCTAGAGGAGTTATTTAGTAGAATTGGTAGAAGTGATTTGCCTTCCTGGAAAAATTGCGTTTTTTGCAAGTTTCTCTCAAAACCAAGGCAAAATAATTGAATGTTGTTAATTCAGTGACTGTGTAAGTTGCTGCTCTCTTCTCTGTTGCTCTTTAAAATTCTTTCATAGTATGAACGAAGCCCATATTCCATGAGTCCTCTTTAGCAGGAAAAAAGATGGGCCAGCATTGTTTAAAAAAAAAAAATGAAATTTTATGATGGACAGGTATAGAATTGGGGAGATATTTTTTTGAGCAGGAGGGATCACACAGAACTTCTCAGGCAGTTTTTTGGCAAAGAAATCCATAAAGATGGATGGGAATAAGAGTAAATAAATCTATATTTTCATTTTAAAGTTAACTTCAGACACTGGTGACAAAAAATGACAGATTGGGGTTCCACAGGAAAATTCATACGCAGTATCAACCTGTCTTCACTTAACCAACATGCCACATTTTAGGTTTGCTTTTAGAAGGGGAACTGCTGGAGTTGGTGATGTTTGAAGCCAAATATTTTAAGTTAATTTGTTTCAGGAAAAGAAATACCAACATCTCACCAAGGTGTGAATCCTCAGTGATGCAGTGAAGAATCAGGACCTTTATTTGCTTAGTTTTTGGTGATACCCTAAAAACTTCAGTCAATTATTTTCTATTATTCTCTCCAATATCACTAAGCAGGGAGTTCCTGATGACTTCTGCCGTGACTCCCAGGGGTAACAGTGCTCCGATGCCCCAGATACTGCTTGCTTCAGATGGGGCTCATAGAATTCACAAAAATGACCAAAGAGGGTAGCAGCCTGTATAAGCAGAGACATTTCCCTTTTAAAAAACCCATATTAATTTAAATAGTATCTCAGACTACCCAAGTTTGTAGATACAAAGTCCTATTCAGTGTAGTTGAAGATGAATTGGTTTGAGCCTGGTTTAAACATCCTGTCTTTGCATAGGACATTTTCTTTCCTCATTCAAATTAAAATTGGAGTTAATTGAGGCCAGACACGGTGGCTCACGCCTTTAATCCCAGCACTTTGGGAGACCAAGGTGGGCAGATCACGAGGTCAAGAGATGGAGACCATCCTGGCCAACATGGTGAAACCCCATCTCTACTAAAATTATAAAAATTAGCTGGGCGTGGTGGTGCGTGCCTGTAGTCCCAGCTACTCCGCAGGCTTAGGCAGGAGGCAGGGGAATTGCTTGAACCTGTGAGGTGGAGGTTGCAGTGAGCCAAGATCGCGCCACTGTGCTCCAGTCTGGCGACAGAGCAAGACTCTGTCTCAAAAAAAAAACAAAACAAAAAAAATTGCATCACCATTTACCATTTCTCTTGGGGCCAGCAGGTAGCTGTGCTGAGAAAAAGGAGGGAAAGAGGAGGGACTCTAGTGTACTCATGATTGTTGCCTAAACTAAAAAAACCATTCTTGGCCCATGAACAGTTTAGTATTTGGATAAAGACAAACCATCCTGTTTTGCCTGTTCAAAAAAGAAATGATAAAAGAAAGCAAACCAGTATTTATTAGGGAGGATTGCTTAAATTTGTGAGATTCAGCAGCTTTGAAATTTTGAGTAATCTGTTTACAGCATCAATTTTAGTGAAATGGGGCAAAAACTCTTGTGTTATTTATTTTGTTTATTTAGACACTTTGAGGTAGTGTGACTTTAGGTGTTATTTACATACATGACCCCTTATGGATAACCCTCTCTTTTTATTAGTAAAATAGTACTTTAAAAAGAAATTATAGTATGTCTGTATAATGAAGGCTCTTTTCCACATACTTACTATGTTCAGCTTAGCGACATCTACTGAATGCCAGTGGCTGTGTTAGTCAGGGTTTTCCAGTGAAACACAACCAATAGGATACATATTGATATGGTCTGGGTCTGAATCCCTGCCCAAATCTCATGTCAAATTGTAGTCCCTGATGTTGAAGAAGACCTGGTGGGGAGGTGACTGGATTCTGGGGGCAGTTTCCCCCTCAGTACTGCTCTTATGAAGGGAGTGACTGCTCATGAGATCTGGTTGTTTAAAAGTGTGTGGCACCACCCCCTTCTCTATCTTCCTCCTACTATGGCCACATAATAAAATGTGACTGCTTCCACTGTTTACAATGGCAAAGACCTGGAACCAACCCAAATGCCCATCAATGACAGACTGGACAAAGAAAATGTGACACATATACACCATGGAATACTATGCAGCCATAAAAAAGGATGAGTTCATGTTTTTTATAGGGGCATGGATGAATCTGGAAACCATAATTCTCAGCAAACTGACACGAGAACAAAAAACCAAACCAAACACCGCATGTTCTCACTCATAGGCGGGTGTTGAACCATGAGAACACATGGACACAGGGAGGGGAGCATCACACACTGGGGTCCGTTGGGGGTGGCTAGGGGAGGGACAGTGGGGGGGTGGGGGAGGTTGGGGAGGGATAACATGGGGAGAAATGCCAGATATAGGTGATGGGGGGATGGAGGCAGCAAACCACCTTGCCATATATGTACCTATGCAACAATTCTGCATGATCTGCACATGTACCCTAGAACCTAAAGTACAATTAAAAAAAAACACAAACAGCAACAAAAATGTACCTGGTTTCCTTTCACTTTCCACGAATTGTAAGCTTCCTGAAGTCTCCCTAGCCATATATCCTGTGTAGCCTTCAGAACCAGGAGCCAATTTAACCCCTTTTCTTTATAGATTACCCAGTCTCAGGTGTTTCTTTATAGCAGTGTGAGATTGTTCTATTACACTTTTAGATATATAAGAAATTCATTATGGGAATTGGCTTGCCCAACTGCAGAGGTCATGGGGTCTCACAATATGCCCTCTGTAAATTAGAGAACCAGGAAAGCTGGTGGTGTAATTCTGTCTGAGTCTGAAAGCTTGAGAACCATGGAAACCAATGGTATAAGTCCTGGTGTCCACAGGCCTGAGAACCAGGAGCTCCGTTGGCCAACAGCAGGAGAAGAGATGTGTCCCAGCTCAAGAAGAGGGAGAGAATTTGCTCTCCTCCCTTTTATTGTTTAATGTGGGCTCCAGTAAATTGGATGATGCCAGCCTACTTTGATTAGGGTAGATCTTCTGTGCTCAGCCTACTGACTCAAATATTAATCCCCTCCAGAAATACCCTCACAGATGCACCCAGAAAGAATGTTCAGCTAGCTATCTGGGCATAGCTTAACCCAGTCCAATTGACACATAAAATTCAGCATCACACTGGCTAACTACAATTGAGAAGAGTGAAATATTCAGCACATCACTCCTCAGGATTCTCTCACTTGGCCTTTTTCATTCATTGCCCATGTTACTCTGTCCTCTGCTTGTGCCACCAGGGAGATATACCTTGAGAAGGGAACTCACGTTGTTTCGTGGGAGAATGTGAATTTCAGAGTTGTGATCTTAGACTACTAATCAGATATTAAGATATTCAATGAGTCAAAGTCTCAAAATCTTGGGAAAATGAGTAAAATGAATTATAGGTCTTAGAGTTTCACATTAATTACTAAATCTGCTCTTTCCCTAGATTCACCACCTTTAATGCACACTTTATCTCCCTCAACATTGTCTAAATGTTTCAAAAATACACTGTTAAAGCATCCCACTCTTGACATTCTGTAGTCCTGCTTTGCAAACAGGTATTGTAATTACTTGCTGTAGATCTCGGTAGAATCTCAAGAAGATTTAGCTATAAAACAGTTTTAAATTTCAACTGAGAAATTAATAAAATACATTAGTTTAGCAAAATTATCCTGATTGTCATTTCTGTTTTACAACTGTAGACTTCTCTTCTACCACCAGGGACAATAAGATATTACTTGGAGGTCCAAAAATAACTACTAGGGTAAAAATAACTAATTAGGGAGACCAAAGGGATAGATGACAGGGAAAAGAGAAACTACATAATAATCACTTTTAAATCTATGGCTTTATATAAAAGATTCTACTATATAATAATATTTAACTTGCTGGGTGTGGTGCCTCACGCTTATACTCCCAGCACTTTGGGAGACTGAGACAGGCAGATCACGAGGTCAGGAGATCAAGACCATCCTGGCTAACATGGTGAAACCCCATCTCTACTAAAAATACAAAAAAAATTAGCCAGGCGTGGTGGTGCACCCCTGTAGTCCCAGCTACGCAGGATGCTGAGGCAAGAGAATTGCTTGAACTCAGGAGGCAGAGGCTGCAATGAGCGGAAATCACGCCACTGCGCTCCAGCCTGGGCAACACAGCAAGACTGTGTCTCAAAAAAAAAATTTTAACTTAAAAATCATGACTTTTCGGTTTTTTTTATTTTTATGCACTAACAAAAGACTTGCAAATGATGAGATTACATGCATAATAAGCATGAATAATTTCCATTAATATCAAGGGCTAATATCTGCCCTAAATTAACATGTGTAATTCTCTCAGGAAGTTATGTACCAGTCTTTGCCCTTAAAGACGTTTAAATAAATTTGTGAATGAATATCTTATATTAATTTCCTCAGGAAGTAATGTGCCAGTTTTTGCCCTTAGACATTACATAAATTTTGTGAATGAATATCTTAGCACATAGTTTGAAATTTTATTTACACTTTAATTGGAAAGGCATAATATATAAAAATTAAAAAATGATTTTAAAAGATATTAAAAATTGAACAGTTCAGCTTTTTCTAACAAAATTTTGAATATAGAGCTATTGACTTAATTACACTTACAGGATTATATGCTAACATGTCAACTCGAAATACTAAACTGTAAATTACTAAAGATAGAATAATTGTTTTCACTGAATCATCACTAAAGCACCATTCCAAAAATATCACAGTATTGTCAATATATTGAAAACATATTGTTATAGTGTAGTGGTTATAAAATAGAAACAGAATGAGACCAGGTACAAGGTATAAATTTAAATATGAACTACAATAGCTTATGCTGATCTGAAGCATATCATTTGTATTTGTTCTTGAAAAAATAACTTATATAGATCTCTGAGACTGAAAAATTCTAAATCTAGTTTAAATATGCCTGAGTTTAAAATATTTTTGAATATCTGGGTTTTCTAGTGTAAATTAATTATGATATGATCACTAATTTATTATGTCTATAAATGTTACTTATTCCAAATGGAAAGATTTTATTAAGTCAGAATATTGCTTACATTTAAACAATTGAAAGCAGTTAACCAACCATTGATATGCTATGTTAGAATCAGAATGTCCACGTGAAAATTCAGTTTTCCAATTATTTTGTCTACATGTCAAAACCAAACAATAAAATATTAAGGTGCCATAAGATACGACTGATGCTTATGTTTTAATCTTAGCATATTCATTTTTAAATAAACAAACTTTCCTTAGCTAAATTGTTATATATATTCATTATATATGTATGTGTCATTTTCACCAACAAACATTGTCTTTAGCATTTGCTTATTCCAATTTTCTCTTTCTATAGGAATAATCAGATCTTTTCTATGGAAATAAAATTGTTTCGTTTTTGCTTATCATTTCTGCCAGAAGGTCTTAGAGTGGGACTTTAAGAATTTTTTTCCCCCAGATGTTTAAAATATGCTGTTTATTTAAAATTCTATTAAAATAAATATAAAGTAGCAATATAAATGATATGAAAGTATTCTTTTTACTTACAAATATATCTTTTATTATGGAAAAGTGATCAGTTATTTGTAGAACTTCACTTAAGGAGGAAACTATTCAATAGATCTGAAGTAGAAAACTTACCATAGAGTAATCAATGTTCTGTTAAGCAGAAGGCTTATCCAGTGTGCCAGGAACAGATCACATCACTAAATGAACTATATGCCCAGGATTAGCACAAGGGTGTTGGGTGAGTGGTATTAAAATGGCTGTTTTTTATTTCTACTCCATTATCTAATCTGGGAATGAGAAGAACATGTCTATCAGCCATGGAGTAATCATTAGATATTCTGCTCTGGGAGAAACTTTGTTCAATTTCTACTTATGATTCCAAAGCTCATAACACAAGTGATCCCGGCTTCCTTTCTTGGGGGGTGGAAATGAATAGCATTACCAAGTTGTTACTGATGTCTGGTGTTCTTAAATAATTCACACTGAGATCTGTGGCTTTTACAGAAAAATGAGTACATCTATTAGAACAAAGGAAATACAAAATGCTTGTTTGTCATTTGGGATTCTGAACACTGACACAATTCTGATGAATTTCTAAATTAATACTGGTGGGCTAAATGCCATAACAAACAACTACCA
Organism: Ateles fusciceps; assembly: GCA_036589455.1. NCBI lineage: Eukaryota > Metazoa > Chordata > Mammalia > Primates > Atelidae > Ateles > Ateles fusciceps. The sequence goes on from JAZHEH010002229.1 coordinate 8,369,743, forward strand.
AATCTCATAGGTTTAACAATGAAAAATAACAAAATGTTTATTGTTTTCTCAAATTTTAGTCCGGCATAAATGGGTGGGGGAGCTCTGCTCTATTCAGTTTTAAGGGGTTCTTTTTATTTTGTGGTGCCTCCATCTTTATGACACTCCCTTCAAGGTTGCCACAGAAGAGGAAGAGGATGGAGATCACAAGATTTTGATGGGACAGACTTGGATGGGCACACATCTCTTCTGCTCACATTACTACCTAGAATTTAGTCACATGGCCATCCTATTTGCAAGGAAAGCTGAAGACGTAGCATAACTGTGCATGAAAAAGGAGAAGAGAAAACATGTTTGATAAACATTTAACCAAGTTCTGCCAAATCTGCCCTTCAGATCATTAAATAGCTCTTTCATTCTTCTTTCCATACATATATCACAATCAACATCTCTTTACGGGAAACAAACCAGACTGTCACTTAATCATTTCATCCAGATCAAAGTCTATGTCCATCAGATGCAGAGTTGGCTGCTTCAAGTGTGGTATGAAAGCAAACGATTAAGACAATAGTTCCGCCTTTTCTATCCTCTCAACAGTGGAACAGGTGTAGGATAACTGAAATAAAAACTCTCATTCCAAAGAAGTACTGTTCCATAGTCTCTCTGCAGTCCTGTGATTTTATGAGGCAGATCTTCTAAGTGAGGGATTGCTCTGATTGGACACTGGCTTAATTCCTTGGGAGGCACTACCTGGTTTTCTTTGCTTTTGTTTTGTTTCTTTGTTTTTTGTTTTATTGTGTTGTCTCCTAGCTCTGCCATCTGAGGGTGGAGTGAGTTTTTTTGTTTCTTGTTTGTCATCATCTTGGGACACATGTGAAGTGATGATTGGAGAATATCCCCCTTAGGGACTGTATAAATTTTGTAACTTATTTCCCATTTGTAGAAGGTTGGAGTGTAAGGGTTGTTTAACCCTTGAATAGTCTAAGGTTTTTTTTTTTTTTTTGATACAGTTTTGCAGTTTTCTTTCAAATATAATTCCCTGAGAAAACATCTTACCTATTTGCTTCTAGTCAGTTACATTATCAGTGACCACACCTAATGTTCTCTCCTAGACCCAGCTCTCTAATAGCTGGCCTCCCTTTCTTCCTCCTTCCTCCTTTCCTTTCTCCTTCTTCCTTCCCTTCCCTTCCCTTCTGCTTCCCAGCCCTCTCCTTCTCTTCCCCATTCTTCTCTTCCTTTCCCCTCTTCCTCTATTTTTCTTTCTCTTCTCCAGCCACCTCTTCTTTCACTTTCAGTTTCTGTTTTCTTGAGTCCTTATTTCTTTTTCTAAACATAACAGTGGCTACCCCAGGGCTAGTAGTCCAGAATGAAAGGTTTAGACCCTTCATCTAATCTTTGCTTGAGTCATTTAATTCAACTGAGAAGCTTCTTTGGACGTTTACCTCTGAAAGTCTTTTAAAATCTCATCTCTTACTGTTTCAAATTCAGAAACAGTTAGCTTTTCCAATTTTTCAAAGATCAAAATTCTGGACTCTTACTGTCTTCTGTTTCTGCTTGGGTATTATCTAAGTCTTTCCTGAACTTATCTTTTTCTCATAATACTTAGCCAAACAGCCAAAAGTGGGAAACACAGCATATGAATTCCCTCCCAAGTTACTTCTGCTAAATATTTGACAATGCATAACATGGATTATGATTGTTCCAGCCTCTCCTATCAACTTAACTACTCACCACCTGCTGTCTCCCACCCTTCCATTCAGCCAGTGCCACATATTTATGTCATGAAGGCAGCACTCTCCTTCAAGGGAAGTAAAGCATTTGGGCATAGGATCTTTCCATGGCTAATTACTTTTGTCTCAGGAGAAGTGATAATAGGAGTCTCAATACCTTCCTCCCTTGAAGCAGTAGCTCAATCGTTGGCAATACTCCTTTCCACCTGCTTCAGAAGTGGAGTTTGTTTCCAGATATGTATATATTTCTGAAAACAAAACAAAACAGAAGACAAGTAGACAGCCAAAATCTTTGTAGTGCAATCTGGAATTTCAAAAAGTCATTTCCTAAGATAGAGGATAAAGGGGCCGTAGAAAAATCTTTTGACTGATCTTTTTCTTTTGGCACTTAAAATTTCCTGTTCATTGCTTAATTTAAAAGAAACAAATTAGGGTTGGCCCAGAAAAGGGAATTATACCTAATTGTGTCAAGGTCTTAAAGCATATAGATATATTTATTTAAAAAAAAATGAAAAAAAAAAAGAAAGGAAAGAAGGGGTATATTTATTTTCTTACATGATTTTATTTCTTGTATAAGTTGAGATGGAACTATCTCAATTCACTGGGAGATTAATTTTTGTTTTGGAAGAAAAGGTACAGTCATCATTACTTTAAAATTGGCAGAACATTTAATTAGAAGAGAAAGCAAGATAGAGCCACTATGAAGAGGAATTGGGAGCTGGGAGCAAACCTGCTCCTTGGACAGCACTCACATCTGGTCCTGTTTTGGCCTGGCCAGGGTGATTCAACCCTGTGGACATAGCATGAAGATTGAAAGGAGCGGATAACAGATTTCAACTCAAGCGAGCAGTCAACAAGGATGGGTCAAAGATGAGACTGTTGGGTCTCCAGTCATAGAGATGGGGCATGACAGTGGCTAATCTCAGAAATGCGGGAAGACAGTGTCAGGATACTCTGGTGGGAATTCTGGTGCAAGGTTGTAGACCCTAGGAAGAGGGCATGATGTTTAAGAACATCAGTAAATGATCCCAACGTTTGAAAGTTGGGGATTATCTTTGATTTAATTCCATCTCCCACTCTACAAATCATGAAACACAGACAGTCTATCCTAGTTCTGAATTTCCCTTCTTTCAAATATGTTGTATTTTCATTATCCCTGGCACACATGAGAGCTGTTTAATGGTTTTCTCTGCATTTGTTTTGTGAACATCTAAATCATTCTTCAAGATACAGGGTAGAATATTAAAACTTTAAGTCTCTTTATGTATCTTATCATCTTAGGATTCTACAATGTTTTTTTATGTACCTTGAATCAAAATATCTAAATCCCTAAAATGGCTTTTTTTAAGGATTCATGATCTGTCCTTTTCCTTCCCCCTGCAGCTTTCCTGTATCCATTTCCATGTTCCCTTTACCCAGGTGGGGTTGGATATCTTTTGCTGCCTCAGAAGTACCTTCCTTCCTCCACTCCACTTCCCTAGAGACTTCACGCTTGCTCTTGCCTCTGCTTGGAACATTTTAAAATCCCTTTTCCTCCCTCCTCCTTCTTTTCTTCATAACACCCATCATACTTGGTTTAACATGATGAGAAACATCCTCTTTGTCTTCTTGGCTACTGATTCTCCCCCAGAGTCCTTCATACTGCTTGGCATATCGATATATTTTATTGTTAATTTTTAAATACTGTTATTTTTGGATTAGTGAAATAAGTGAATTATGGAATTACAGAGGACTATGCAAGACTTATACTACCTTATAGGACATAATTGAAATGAATGGCTAGAAACTATTCAGAAGTGTATTCATTAGGACAATTTTACCTGAATAGATAGGGTAAAGATAATCACTAATGAAAAAAATCTTCCTTTGCACAGCTAAACCAAGACTAATTCAAAGTTGACTTCTTGGGTAGCTTCATTAATTCACTAAGTCCCTGTGCTGCCTATGACTGTTAAGTCAGGACTGTGAAGGGTCTGAGATTTTACCCTACTAGAAATCTAACCAGTTAGCCTGACCCAGTTTTACACACATTGACTAATGAAAAGCATGAGGTTGCTGAGTCAGAGTTTATTATTTATGGCAAAATAGCAGCCAGGGCAATATCTTGTGTTGGTTCCCTGAGCTCCAGTCCCCACAGAATGAGTCATTGAAGACCAGATGGTACCTGCATACACAGTAGAAAGATGGAGATAGAAGTTTAGGAACTCTGATCTTAAATAGGACTGCTGGTGACCTTCTCTCCCTCTCTCTCTCTCTCTCTCTCTCTCTTTCTTTTTTCAAGATCTCATCTTTGCTGCAGAATGTAAGCAAATCCTCTCTGTGCACAGAGTGAGGAAGCTTTACTGTTCTAGAATGTGTCTGAAAGAAAGATGTCTATTTGTATCACAGTGGCCAAGAAATAACTCTATCCTCTAATATGGAGAGAGATGCTGTCTTTGGCTTCCAAGGCTGTTCTTTTGCTCAGAGGACCTGTACTATATAGAAATATAAGCTGTTCATGGAGAATTATCTCCTAACAATGACTTTTATGCCAAATAATAATTTATTCAATGTTACTAAGATTAAAGAATTATTGCCCCTCCCTGTGGCATCCATCTTCTTTCCACAGCTGGTGTTAGTCAACTGTGACATGAGCAAAGCTTCAGTCTGGTCAATTATTCCTCCCCCTCTGAGACTCTTTTGCTTTAGTAGTCACCTCAAGAGAGCTTATTTCTGTCCTTAGGAATCACAAAGATCTTCCGTGTTAAGAACCAAATGTAAGCTGCCTTCCAGAAGAGGTCCTCAGGTTTCTGAACTTCCTTTCCCGTCTCTTCTGTACGTAACATTATATACAGCTATGTGATTAGATTCCTCAGAGCACAGCGTTTCAGTCTGCTGAACTAATCGAAGCTGAAGTGTCAATTAGTGTTTGTGTCTTTCAGTATCATCTTTCCTATACCATCTATTTCATTCAGGCTGCTTAAGTTAATGAATTCAAAATTATGACTACCTAGAGATTTTAGGCTTCTAGAGACTAGATGGAAAGATAATTTGAGAATGATACAACAGGAAAATAAGCAACTTCAACTTCTATAAATTAGGTCAATGCTTTATAAACATTTTTTTTGAGCATCTACCCCATTGATTAAAAATATTGAGTGTCCACCCTTAATATATGTATTTTTGAAATGATTAACCTGCTACCCACCTAGATATTAAGTAAATTCTAAAACCTAAAATAATTAAAAGGGATGAGAAAAAATGATTATAAATAGAAGTTTTAATATTTTTTTACACACCACAATAAATAATCTTTTACAAGACACCTTAGAGGCCACTGATATAGACCTAATAGATCTTGGATGGTGAATTAGTCAGAGTTCACCAGAAAAAAACAACTCTGTGTGTATATATGTATATAGTGTGTTTGTGTGTATGTATACATATATGCATATATATACAGAGAGAGAGAGAAAGAGTTTTATTATGTGAAATTGATTGGCTCACGTGATTATGGACGTTTACAAGTCCCAAGATTTGCAGTAAGCATGCTGGAAGCTCAGGGTAGCTGAGGGGGGTACTTCCAGTTTGACATCTGGCCAGCTCATGGCCCAGAAAGAGTTAACATTTCAGTCTGAGCCTGAAGATATACAAAAACCCAGTGAATCAGTTGGAAGGCTGTCAGTTGGATAGAATTCTCTCTTAATCATGGGAGGGTCAAATTTTTGTTGTTTCCAGGCCTTTATCTGATTGGATGAGGCCCACCTACATTATGAAGGGCAATCTGCTTTACTTAGTCTACTAATTTAAATGTTAATTTTGTCTCGAAAATTCTTCTGTGGTTTGGATATGGTTTGTTTGTACCCACCAAATCTCATGTTGAAATTTGAGCCCCAGCTTGGCGGGTTTGGGAGGTGAGGCCTATTTGGAAGTGTTTGTGTCAGGGAGAGTGGGTCTCTCATAAACGGCTTGGTGCTATTCTAGCAGTAGTGAGTGAGTTCTTGCTCTTGAGACTGGACTGGTTCTTGGGAAATGGATTAGTTCCAATGAGAGTGGATTGCTGTGAAACCAAGACACCCCTGGGGTTTGGTCTGTCTTTGCATATGCCTGCATCCCCTTTCACTTTCTCCACCACGTTTTGATGCAGCACAAAATCTTTCACCAGAATCTGAGCAGATGCTGGCACCATGCTTCTTGTTCAGCCTGTTGAGCCATGAGCTAAGTAAATCTCTTTTTTTAACATATAAATTACTGACTCACAGGTATTTCTTTATAACAACACAAAACAGATTAAGACAAACCTTCACAGAAACACCCAGAACTATGTTTGACCAAATAACTGGACACCCCATGGCCCAGGCAGGTTGACACATAAAATTAACTATCACTGATGAATTCTTTTTAAACTTTTATTATGAAAAATCTAAAATATGTAGAAATAAATGGTATTGTGAACATCTACGTTTCCATTTTCAGCCTCAACAATTGTCAAGTCATAGGCAACCTTATTTTATCTGTAACTGTGATTTTCCAGTTATTATTTTGAAGCAAATCATAGATGTCACATTATTTTATTCGAGGTTGAATGATTAACTCAGGAATGATTTTTGCTCTCTGTCTCTCTCTCACTAAACAGTAATTCTGGATTCTCTACTCACTATATGAGAGTGGCTCAGTAAGAAACAAAATACCCCCTGGAAAAAAAGCCAGTGAAGGAAATTTAGTGAAAAAAATAATTGTCTTCTAAATATAAGGCATGAAGCAACAGAAGTACAGATTGTTAAAAAAAAAAAAGTGTGAGTAAGAAAGACAAAAGCTGAAATCCCAATGAAGTTAATGGAAATAAAAAATTGATGAGTCTCCCAAATTAAAATTAAACAACAGAATTACCTAGGCTTTGTCCCAGCATATTTGTGGGGCATATGTGTTAAGTATATCTTAATTTAACCTAGGTAAATGAAATCACTGATTCATAGGAGAAATCTAAAGGCTCAGAAAAGTTTTTGAGATTTTACAGAGGAAAATGATAAGGAGATGAGTTTACACAGTTAATAATAGAGAAGGCTAAAACTAGAGATCCAAAGTAGAGGTAAGTGGTGTTTCTAAGGAAAAATTTAGAGCCACTCATTCAATTAATTGTAAAATTAATAATTTTAATTAATTAAATAATTTTATAATTAAAAGTATAATGGAAGAAAACTTGCTGGAATTAAAAAAATACTGGTGTGTATAAATCAAATGACACATGCTGTATACAAAAAAAAAGAATGAAAAAAGAATCATAATTAGAGACAGTCAAGCAACATTTTTTCCTTACAAAGATAAAAAGAACAAAATGCATGCATACAAAAAAGCAAATTACTTATATGTAGTAAAATCAGATTGCCCTCTAAATTGTCCTTTCTAACATTAGATGCCAGAAAAAAATGAAACAGCTTGCATAGACTTTCAAGTAAAGAAAAATTGAAATTCAAGGATTTCTTAACAATAATATAAAAATTAACTCAAGATGTAGAAAATGGTATAATCACAATGGAATAATATTTTTAAACTTTTTAAAAGACTACTTGATGTTTTAAAAACGATGGCACCAGCTGGCTTCATTAGAATTTTTTTTCAAACTTTCAAGATAATTTCCATGCTATATCTATTAGTCCATTTTCAACTGCTATAAATAACTTTCCTGACACTTGGTAAATTATGAAGGAAAGAGGTTTGATTGACTCACAATTCAGCCTGTCTGGGGAGGCCTCAGGAAATTTACAATTACGGCAAAAGGGAAAGCAGGCACCTTCTTCACAAGGTGGCAGGAGATCAAGGAGCAGGGGGAAACCACCATTTGTAAAACCACAATTTGAAATTTCTGTTGGCATGCAGTATCTTTTTCCTTCCCTTCATTTTCAGTCATTGTGTACCTTTATAGGTGAAGTGTGTTTCTTATAGGCAACGGATCAATAGGTCTTGTTTTGTTAGTTCATTCAGCCACTCTGTCTTCTGCTTGAAGAGTTTAGTCCATTTACATTTAATGTTTCTGCTGATATATAGAGACTCTTGTCATTTTTAAATTTGCTTTGAGGTCTTTTCTTTCTTCTTTCCTGTCTTCCTTTTAGTAAAGGTCATTTTTTCTGAGAGTATGATTTAATTTCTTGCTTTTTTTTCTATGTCTCCATTTTATTAATGTGTTTCAAATTGAGGTTACCATGAGGTTTGCACATACTGTCTTATAACCCCTTATTTTAAACTGATACCAAGTTAACACTCATTGCATAAACAAACAAACATGCAAAATAATAATAATAATGGAAACTCTATACTTTAACTTCATCCCCCAACTTTTAAACTTTTTATTGTTCCTATTTATGTCTTTCTGGACTGTCTATGACTTGGAAAGTTGTTGTAGTTATTATTTTTGATTAGTTCATTGTTTAGATTTTCTGCTTCTTGTAAGAGTAGTTTACGCACCATAATGACGGTGTTATAATAGTCTGTGCTTTTCTGTGTCCTTACTATGATCCGTGAGTTGTACCTTCAGATGATTTTTTATTGCTTATCAACATCTTTTTTATTTTCAGTTTGAAGAAATACCTTTAGCATTTTAAATTTTATTTGTCTGGGAAGGTCTTTATTTTTTCTTCATGCTTGAAGAATATTTTCACCACGCTAGTGTAGAATAAAAGCTTTTTTTCCTTCAGCACTTTAAATATATTATGCCACTCTCCTGACCTGGAAGGTTTTCACTTAAAAGTCTGCTGTCAACTGGGTGTGGTGGCTCATGCCTATAATCCCAGCACTTTGTGAGGCTGAGGCAAGTAGATCACAAGGTCATGAGTTTGAGACCAGGCTGGCGAATATGGGGAAACCTTGTCTCTACTAAAAATGCAAAAATTAGACAGGTGTGGTGGTGGGTGCCTGTAGTCCCAGCTACTCGGGAGGCTGAGGCAGAAGAATCGCTTGAACACAGGAGATGCAGGTTGCAGTGAGCCAAAATCGCACCACTGCACTCCAGCCTGGGAGACAGAGCAAGACTCCATTGGGGAAAAAAAAAAATCTGCTGCCAGATTTATTGGTACTCCATTGTATGTTATTTATTTTCTCTTGCTGCTTTTAGGATCTTTTCATTATCATTAACTTTTGGGAGTTTGATTATTAAATGACTTGAGGTAGTCTTTGTTAGGTTAAATCTGCTTGGTTTTCTATAGTCTTATACTTGGATATGGATATCTTTCTCTAGGTTTGGGAAGTTCTCTTATTCCTCTGAATAACCTTTCTACTCCTATCTCTTTCTCTACCTCTTCTTTAAGGCCAATATCTCTTAGATTTGATGCTCTTCTTTTCTGTTTCTCTCATTAATTGAACATTTAATGGGGCATAGATTGTCACTCTGTATTCCCATAGACTAACCAGTATTTGGAAAATGGAGCCTTAAAATCTGTCAAATGAATGAATGGACTGAAGTTTAGAATAACTTCTAAACAGCTTTGTTAAGAATTAACCCACATACAGGTTGAGTATTCCTAATCCAAAAACACAAAATTCAAAATACTCAAAACTTTGTGAGTGCTGCCATGACACTCAGAGGAAATGTTCATTAGAACGTTTCCAAATTTTGGATTTCTTTTATTTTCAGATTAGGGATGTTCAACCATAAGTATACTGCAAATATTCTTAAATCCAAAACAATCTTAAATCTGAAACACTCTGGCTTAATATTCTGAAATCCAAAATAATCTTAAATCTGAAAAGCCCTGGCTTAATATTCTGAAATCCAAAATAATCTTAAATCTGAAATGCCCTGGCTTCAAGTTCTGAAATCCAAAATAATCTTAAATCTGAAAGGTTCTGGTCCCAAGCATTTTGGATAAAGGGTCCTCAATGTGTACGGTATATCTAAATCTATTGGGACTAGTATAACACAATACTTTAGACTGTGAGCTTATAAACTACAAAAAATGTATTTCTTACAGTTCTGGAGGCTTAGAAGTTCAAGAGCAATGAGACAGCCAAATGTACTGTCTGGTTAGGGCCTGCTTCTTTAATAAATGGATGTCTTCTCATTGTAACCTCACATGACAGAAGAGGCCCAGGAGCTCCCCTGGGCCTAGTTTATAAGGCACTAAATCCTATTCATGATGACTCTGCTCTCATGACCTAGTCACCTTCCAAAAGGCCCCATCTGCTAATACCTTAGGAGTTTGGATTTTAACATGTGAATTTTGGGGGAGTGACCCAAACATTCAGATCATAGAATAATACATTTCACCCATTTAAATGGTTTTCAGTATGTTCACAAGATTCTGAACCCATAACCATCATCAAGTTTAGGATATTTTCATCATAACAAAAAGAAATCCTGTACCCTTTTAGCAGTTATATGCCGTTTCTGGCATACTCACAAGTCCGAGGCATACAGTAATCTACTTTCTGATTCTATAGATTTGCCTTTTCTGAACATTTCATATAAATGGAATCATGCAATGTATGATATTTTGCAACTGGCTTCTTTCACTTAGCAAAATGTCTTTAAGATTCATTCATGTTGCATGTATCAACACTTCATTCCTATTTATTGCCAACTAATATTTCATTGTATAGATATACCACATTTTGTGTATCCATTCATCAACTGATGGACATTTAGGTCGTATCCACTCTTAAAACTCTCTTGATGTAAGCATTTCTTGCTATAAACATTCCTTTTAATACTACTTTGCTGTATTCCATAGGTTTTGGTATGTTGTGTTTTTATTTTCATTTGTTTCAAGGTATTTTTAATTTTCTTCTTAATTTCCTTATTGACCCAGTGGTCATTCAGAAGGATGTTGCTTAATATTCATCTATATGCAGTTTTGAAAGTTCCTCTAGTTAATGATTTCTAGTTTTATTATATTGTGGTCAGAAAAAATACTTGATATGATTTCAATTCCTTTAAATTTGTTGAGACTTGTTTTTTGTCATAATATGTAGTATATCCTGGAGAATGTTCAATGTTCTGATGAGAACAATGTGTATTCTTTAACTATTGGATAAAATGTTCTATTAAATGTCTGCTAGGTCCATTTGGTCTAAAGTAAAATTGAAATCCAATGTCCCTGTTTTTAAAAAAAAATAATTCTATGCCTATACTTGCCTGGAAATCTAATGTTTCTTTACTGATACTCTGTCTAGATAATCTGTCTAATGCTGACAGTAGAGTATTTAAGTCCTCAACTATTATTAGAGTGAAGTCTATCCCTCCCTTTAGATATAATATTTTCTTTAAGTATCTGATTACTCTAATGTTGGGTGCATATAAATTTATAATTGTTATATCCCATACTAAATTCATATTTTTTAACATTGCATAATAACCTTTCTTGTCTCATTTGAAGATACTCAGTGAATAGTTCTAATGCTTATGACTGCAGCTGAGAACAAGTTTGGCTTGAAGATAGGATAAACATTTACACATTTTGACTCTAGATTAAATAACTTTATTTGGTGCTTATTCAGTAATTGGATATAAAAATTAAACAAAAATGATTGATTTTTGTTTGGCAATTTTCCAAATTTGAGGATGTATGAATGACATGGAAGTCATCCAGAATTCCTGATCCAATTTGCTGTAACAAATTGCAGGAGAGGTCTTCCCTGGAACTCCAACTTCTGTGAACTTTCACTTATTAGAAAATATTATATTTATATTCCATTTCCTTGGACTTCATATGAGTCTTTCTATGTCCTAAGTTCCAATCTCTTCCTATCTTAAAGCACAAAAGACAATGCTTGTCTTCCTGTTGTGGGCCTGTTATATTTTTTAAAAATTTAATCATAATTTCTTACTTCAGTTTGTTGTATAATCATTGTGAATTTTCATAATTATCCAGTTTTATAGCTTGACAACTTAGTGTCAATAATAATTATGATTTGGGAAAGTGTTCTGATTTATTTTTCGGTCTTTCTTAGGGATAGGTTGGCTTACTAGCTGGATATAAAAAAATCTATGGATGTCTTAAATGTTAATTTTGGCACAATTTAAATTTCCCTAATTCTTTCACCTGTGTGAAAAGAAGGCACCATCTAATTTTATTTCAATGCACAAAGCTATTTCCGCGTGCACCATCAAGCCTGCCAAAGGTTAGTTTTAAATAAGTGGTTGTTTTGGAATTTAACTAACAATAAAAACTAACCTCTGTTCCTTTTTTTGACAATCTAATTGAGAAAAATTGGTCATTTTACATTGGGTATGTCTCTTTGAATTGCAATTTTGATGTAAATGTAGCTTCTTTGCATTTGGTACATAGAATGAATAAAACAAATTAAATATCTGGACTATTACCAATGTGAGGAAATAGACTGATGTGAGTATGCTGTCCTGTGTGTATGTGTGTGTTTTAACCAATGATGAGTTCTTGTGCCATAGAAATGCAGAGCTCGGATTGATAAAATGCAAGAAGCAATAACTTGTTTATGAGCAAGATTGACTTCCAATTAGATATTAGCTTGATATCCTACGATATTTCTAATCAGAAATCTATAAACTGCCATAGAGAAAAGAAACAAATATCATTTTTAAAAATCCATGAATAATTCTTTGATTTTGCACTTTTTATTCAAGGTCACCCTAAATAGCACATTTTGATTTATGTAAGTATAACTGTGTCAATGTGGTTTTAGGTGAATTCATCATTGACAAATCTAAAATTGTATATTGAAGAAAGCTGAGAATTTCTGGGTCACATTCTGAACTTGTTCAGAAAAAACATTATAGAAGGTGGGAAAAATAACATTTTTCCAAACGTTCCTTGCTGTCCTTGCCCCAGGTCTAGATTGATTTAGCACCTAACTCAATTTATTTCTTACATTCTCATAAACTATCAGAATATTCTTTTTCTATTTTTAACAAGTTTATGAAGTTTTTTTTTAACCATAATCACAATTGAGTTTTAGAACATTTTTATCATCCTTCCAAATTCTCTTGCTCCCCAATTGCAGTTAGTTTCCTCCTCTATCTCCAGGCCTAAACAATCATACATCTCTTTCATTGTCTATAAGTTTACCATTCCTTGACGTTTTATTTAATAAAGGATACAATATTAGAGTTTTGGAGCTGATTTCTTTTACTATGTTTTGCCCAGTTTAAAATTTGGCTGTTTTCTTATTATTTTGTTGTATGAGTTATTTATATATTCCAGTGATATGGTTTCCTTCAGTGTCCCCATCAAATTTCATGTTGAATTGTAACCCCCAGTGTTGGATCACTGGGGTGAATTCTTCATGAGTGGTTTAGCACTATCCCTCTGGTGCTGTTCTCATGACAGCTTCTCATGACATCTGTTTGGTTTAAAGTGTGTGTGTAGCACCTCCCCTCAACCTCTTGCTCCAGCCATGTGTGATGTGCCTGCTTCCCCCTTCACTTTCTACCATGATTATGTGGTTTCCTGAGGTGCCTCCCTAGAAGCAGAAGCTGCTGCAAAGGACATGAATTTGTTCTTTCTTATGGCTGCATAGTATTCCATGGTATAATTGTACCATATTTCCTTTATCCAGTCTGCCACTGTTGAACACTTACACTGATTCAATGTCTTTGCTATTGTATTCATACATTTTGAGTTCTTTTAACCTTCATGTTCATTGGGTTTTTAAAAATTAGTTTTCTGTATTGCCAGCCTATAATAATCAAAAGGCACAGGAGCCAGTTAAAAGCATTTATTCAAGTGTAAAGTGTGAGGTTGACCTGGGGGAGCAGACCTATGCCAAAGAATGGTAAACAGTGCTCCTAGTGTGGAGGAAGATGAAGATAATGTATACAGGCAAAAATGGAGGTTCTGAACTGAATTACATTTTCCATACAAAGAGCAATATACATGATTTGATTGGCAACTACTGATTATCCTTTAAGGAGATTTTTTAACATTCTATTGTAAATAGGTAACAATCAAAAGGGTCTCTCTTTCCAATGTCATATACTCTATGTTTGACTGAAGAGTAAGGAGTCAAGTTAATATGTAAAATCTCAACACAAAATCAGAAAGCAACAACTATGCACCAGAGAATAAAAACAGCCATATTACCTGGTGTCAGTTTCCAGGGCTTAACGTTTCCCCATGACATAAAAATCTTAAAAGGTCCTGAAATTTTATTTTCTTTTTACTATATCTAGTGAGATCAACATTGCTTTTATTTTTTTTTGTATCGTGTATTTGTTTTTGTGTATTGCATTAATTGATTTGCAGACATTAAACCATTTTGTGTTTATGACGTAAATCCCACTATGTCATGGTGTATAACGCTTTTTACATGTCACTGGATTTGATGTGCCAATCTTTTATTAAGAGTATTTGTAACACATATTTATGAGGGATATTTGTCTGTGGTTTGTTATGTTTTTGTTTGGCTTTGCTATCAAGGAAATCCTGGCGTCAGAGATTGAGTTTGGAAGTGTTCTTTTCTCCCTGTTTTCTGAAAGAATTTGTGAAGTTTTTTTATTGTCTCTATTTTATTTGATGGAATTCACTAGTGAGGTCACCTGAGCCTGAGCTTTTCATTGTGGGAATATTTTTAGTTATTAACTCAGTGTCTTTGTTATAAATTGATTCACATTTTCTATTTCTTCTTGAGTGGGTTTTAGTACTTTGTGTATTTCTAATAAATTTTCCATTTTGTCTACAATGTCTATTTGTTGGCATGAAGTTGTTCCTAATATGCACTAAATCTTTTAAATTTCTAAAAGATGTATAGCAGTGTTTTCTTTTTATGCCTGAATTTAGAAATTTGTTTTGAAAGAAACCAAAATATCTTACCCCAAAATATACTTCTTTGACATATTTCATGATGACTATTCAAAAAAGCTGGAAATACAAAAATAGCTGAGAAACTATCTTTTATAGGGGGAGCTTTGCATTTGTAGAGTGTTAAAGCAAACTAAATATGATCTGAGAAGGCCTCCGTACTTCTGTATTTGAGTCCTAGTAGATGAACTGTAACCTAGCTTAATAGTCAGACAAAATGAAAACCCAGTTTTATAGTATGCACCTGTAACAATAGCTGAGTGTTGGCCAGTCCCAGCGGCCATACTTCAACCACTCATGGACTCATGAATATTCAGACTGCCTTCAAATAAGGCAAACGCCGAGCTGTAACCAATCTCACTGTTTTTGTACCTCACTTCCAATTCCTGTACATTACTTTACCTTTTCTGTCTATAAATTTGTCCTGACCACCAGGCACCCCTGGAGTGTCTGTGAATTTGCTGATTCTGGGGGCTGCCCATTTTGCAAATCGTTCATTGCTCAAACTCCTTTAAATTTAACTCCGCTGGTTTTTCTTTATCAAGAGGCAATCTGTATTGACGCTGCCAAGCCTTTTCTGAGGTCCCTCTCTTGTTTGAATCTAAGAAAGATTAACTGTGAGTTGGACACCTTTACCATTTTTTTTTTTTTTTTGAGAGTTTTGCTCATGTCGCCCAGGCTGGAGTGCAATGGCGTGATATCGGCTCACTGCAATCTCCACCTCCCCGGTTCAAGAGATTCTCCTGTCTCAGGCTTCCGAGTACCTGGGATTACATGTGCTGGCTACCACGCCTGGCTAATTTTTTTGTGTTTTTAGTAGAGACGGGGTTTCACCATGTTGACCAGGCTGGTCTCAAACTGCTGAACTTGGGTGATCCACCCGCCTTGGCCTCCCAAAGTGCTGGGATTACAGGAGTGACCTTTACCATTTTTTAAAAAAGAAAGACACTGTCAGCATTTTTTTTCTCTGAGGGCTGCTATCTGTGAGGTTTCATCTACCTAATAGGACCACCTTTGCCAGCCAGGCCTCCTTTTTCTCTCCCGCCCATAATCTGTTTTGCCATGATCCAAGCCCCTGTTCTGTGTGCCACCTAAAGATGATATAAAAGCATCAACCATCGGGCCGGGCACGGTGGCTCACACTTGTAATCCTTTCTTTTTTCAAATCTATACAGTTGTCAGTAGTTTTTTTTTAGGTGGAGTCTCACTCTGTCACCCAGGCTGGAGTGCAGTGGTGTGATCGCCGCTCACTGCAACCTCCGCCTCCACGTTCAAGTGATTCTCCTGCCTCCGTCTCCTGAGTAGCTGGGATTATAGGCGCCACCAACATGCCCAGCTAATTTTTGTATTTTTAGTAGAGAGGGGGTCTCACCAAGTTGCCCAGGTTGATCTGGAACTCCTGACCTCAAGCGATCCACCTGCCTCAGCCTCCCAAAGTGTTGTGATTATAGGCATGAGCCGCTGCACCCAGCTGTTATCGGTAAATCTTTACAAACCTGAGAGTCAACCACTTTCTAATGCTGGGGCCCTCACACCTTGCCCAGCATCTCGGTGGCCCCTATGGGGACTTTACTAGCATTTCTTCCTTCTTTTTTCCTTTCAGCTTCCCTCAATGATCTGGTTCTTTACTATTGGGAACTGAAGGTTCCTGGCCTAGGCCATTCTTCAGTGGGATCCTGAAGCCCTAGAGAAGAGATTCCTGTCCATTGTTGCCCTTAGGGATAAGAGACTGGCCAGACTTCGTTTCTATTTTCGGACTGCCAGTGAACCAGCTGGAGTACTCTTTGGCCATTGAGGGTTTCTGGCCTAGGGTACTTTCCGGTGTTACCCAAAGGTGAGGACAAAAGAACAACTTTGGCCGGGTGTGGTGACTCACGCCTGTAATCCCAACACTTTGGGAGGCCGAGGTGGGTGGATCATGAGGTCGGGAGTTTGAGACCAGCCTGGCCAATATGATGAAACCCTGTCTCTACTAAAAATACAAAAATTAGCTGGGTGTGGTGGTGCATGCCTGTAGTTCCAGCTACTTGGGAGGCTGAGGCAGGAGAATTGCTTGAACTTGGGAGGCGGGAGTGGCCGTGAGCTGAGATCATGCCATTGCACTCCAGTCTGGGCAACAAGAGCAAAATTCCATCTCGAAAACACACACACACACACACACACACACACACACACATTTTATTTCTGTAGGTTATTGGGGAAATTGGGGAACAAGTGGTTGGTTAGATAAATACTTTAGTGGTGATTTGTGAGATTTTGGTGCACCCATCACCAGAGGAGTATATGCACCCTAAGTGGTCCCAATTTTGGATTCAGTTTCATCACAGGCCACCACATTCCATATAAAGGGTGAGTTCTACTTCATGTTAGATTTGGCCACTCAAACAAGGGCATGCTTGGACTGGTCATCTAGGCAAGGGCAGGCGCTTTATCCCCGGTGGGATCCCTCTGAATACAGTGAGACAAAGAGAAAAGGAAGGTCCAATCCCTCAGGGATGACTCAGGGATCTTACAGTCCTTTATCAAAACCAGCATGGGTTCAATTCGTCTTTCAGTTCCATCTGACTCACCCTTGAGTTGTGTTTCTAAATAGTGGTTCCATTTTGACCCACAATCTCTCAAAAAGAAGCCTTGATTTTCTTTTGTAATGCAGCTTGGGTTCAATATAAGCTTCCCAGTAATTTAAATTGGCCTCTTAATGGGACCCTGGATTGGAATATTGTTTTACAACTAGACACAATTTGCTGGAACTTTGGAAAGGATTCAGAGATCACGTTTGGATCTTTTCGGCTTTATCCCAGACCCCAAAATTACATAAAAATTGTCAGCTATGCTTCCAAGGAATTTCCTCTCTCCCTGATTCTGATGTTTTAGATGATCCTGCCTTTTGCCTATCACACTTTTCTCAACCTGCTTCCACTTCACCCAAACTCTATCTGTTCCACCCCATAATCGCCCCCCATATCCAGATGTTTTATCTCCCTCACATACTCGGAATGGAGTCACATATGCCACTGGTACGGACCCTCAGAAAATCTCAAAAATGTTTTGCCTCTCTGTGAGGTGGCAAATGGAGATTTGGGAACAATTAGAGTTCACGTCCCTTTTCTAGTGTCTGATCTTTCACAAATTCAATCCAAGTTGGGTTCATTTAGCTAGGATCCCTCTAAGTTCACTCAAGAATTGCAAGCTTTATTGCCTCTGATTTAACCTGGCAAGACATATTTGTGGTGTTAACTACTTGTTCCCATGAAGAAAAAATATGCATATTGTTACTGATGGAAGGTATCAGAGTTACTGGTGTTGAAAAACAAAGATCATCTGGTGATCAGGCAGGCCCTGGAGACAAAAACCTCCTTATCTGAGGAATTTAGATGTCATTAGACTTCCTTATTATCTAAAGGCATCTGGTCCCCAGCCTCTTTCAACTTAAAATTTATAAGTAACTAGAATTTCTCTATGTCTCTAGAATGCATGCATGCTGAAACTCATTATGCAACCCTTGCCAACATTCAGGCACCAAGATGTCTGCAAATGTAATTATTTGTCACGCAAATTGCCCTTCAGCTTTCACTTTAAGGTCCATAAATACAATAAGGAAAAATTTGCCTTAGTGCACTCAGTTCCTCTTTGCTGAGGTACCCCTTGCTGAGGTGTACCGGGCTGCACTCTTCAGCAGTGTTCTTTCTAACAAAACTTTCCTTTTTCAAACCTTTATTGTCAGTAAATTCTTACTAACCCATGAGTCAACCACTTTTTGATGCCTGGGTTCTGACACCTTACCTGGCCTCAATGACACTAAATTTTCCAGCCCCTTGTCCTCCACAAATTCCTTTAAAAACCCTTTCCCAGAATCCCTGGACCAAACAGATTTGAGGAATGAGAATTCCTCCTGTTCCTTCATTTGTCAACTTGCAATTATTAAACCCTTCTCTGCTGCAACCCTGCTGTCAATGTGTTGGCCTGTTGGTGTGCAGTGGGCATATGAACCTGGCAGTCCTGTAACAATTAGTTTAACAAAAGGTTTATCAGTTTTGTTGATCTTTTCATAGAACTGTTTTTTTTTGTTTTATTCATTTTCCCTATTTCTTTTCTGGTTTTCATTTAATTGATTTCAGCTCTTTATTATTTCCTTCTTCTGCTTACTTTGGGTTTGGGTTCCTCCGTCACTAGTTTCTTAAGGTGGAATCTTACGTATTTGACAAGAAACCTTTTTTTTTATATTACATTTTACATTTATAAATTTATCTTTCATCACTGCTTTAGCTGCTTTTCATAAATTTTATATTGTGTTTGCACTGCACTTTAGTTTAAATATTTTCTAATTTGTCTTGTGATTTTTTTTTCACCCATGGGTTATTTAGAAGTGTCCTTTTTGTATTACAAACTGTGGTGAGTTCCTAATTTTTATTCTGTGTTGGACTTCTAATTTCTGTTCTGTTGTTGAAAAATATACTTTATATGATTTCAATTATTTTAAATTTATTGAAACTTCCTTGGCCTACCATATGGTCTATTCTGGAGAATGTTCCACGTGCACTTGAGAAGAATTTTTATCTATAGTCATTGGGTAGAGGGTACTATATGTGGCAGTTAGCCTACTTCAGTCATCTATCTCTTTGCTGTTTTTCCTTCAAGTTGTTCTATTCATCATTGAGAGTCAGATATTAAAATCCCAGATTAATTATTTTTGAATTTTCTATTTCTTGTTTTTATTCTGTCAATGTTTGTTTCATGCGTGTTTGCACTCTGTTGTCAGATGAATATATATTTATAATTGTTATATTTTGCTGAAATGTTGCTCTGTGAACATTTGAAATGTTCCTCTGTGTCTCTAATAATATATATATATATATATATATATTGAGATAGAGTCTTGCTCTGTCGCCAGGCGCCAGGCTGGAGTGCAGTGGTGCAGTCTCGGCTCACTGCAGTCTCCACCTCCTGGGTTCAAGCAATTCTTCTGCCTCAGCCTCCTGAGGAGCTGGAACTACAGATGCACGCCACCGCGCCAAGCTAATTTTTGTATTTTTTAGTAGAGATGGGGTTTCACCATGTTGGCCAGGATGGTCTCGATCTCTTGATCTCATGATCTGCCTGCCTCGGCCTCTCAAAGTGCTGGGATTACAGACGTGAGCCACCGCGCCTGGCCTTTCATTATATTTTCTGTCTTAAAATCTCTTTTTCTTGTTGTTACTATCGCTACTCCAACTGAAGTGGCTTTGTTGTCTGGGGTAACACCCGAGGTTTGTTGTCTCACGGCCACAGAGATCAAGGATGTGGACACACAGAAAGTGAGGATAAGAGTGGAAATTTAATAGGCAAAATAAAGAGAATAGCTTTCTGCTACAGAGAGTGGTCCCGGAAAAATGGATTGCTGATCTGCTGTGAAATTATAGATGAGCTGGTGGAGAGATGGTGTCTGATCTACTTAGAGTGTGAAACAATGATTCGGACCAGGTGTGCCATCTGCATAGGGCATGAATCACTGGCAGCCCCCCACCCCAATCTTTTATTATGCAGGTGGGTTCTCTGCCTGAGCTTCTCCATGCTGTCCATTTCTTTCTTACTGTACACGTGCTAACAAAATAGGGAAGAGGAAGTTTCCATGGTGGACATGCCTGACCCCCAGGTATTCCTTTTCTAGTGCAGCTGCCACCATTTCCCCATGCAGGCTTCCAACTTCCTTATCTATGTTTGCAGCTCGCTGTTTCAGGCTGCTCTTTGATAGAAAAGAAACAATTTCTTGGGCTGCTTTTGGTTAGAAAGGAAGTGCTGCCAATAACTCTTTTGCTCTCACTGTCTGCCTACATAATTTCTTTCTGTCTTCTGTATCACAACTATCTTTTGGTTACTGTTTATATGGCCTAGCTTTTTCCATCCTTTGATTTTCAACCAGTTTGAATCTTTGAAATGTATCTGAAATCTGTATTTGAAATCTTTGAAAGGTGATATTATATTGAACCTTAGCTGTCCAACAGCATATGGTTAGATCTGATTTGTAAATCAGTCTGCCTTTTAATTGGTGTGCTTAGACTATTTACCTTTAAAGGAACTATTTATATAATTGGATTTATATTTGCCATTTTCCTTGTTTTCCAGTTGTCTCTTGTCTCTTTTGTTTCTAAGTCCCTTTTTTACTGTGTTCATTTACATTAAATAAATGTCATTTGGCATACAATTTTAATTCCTCTGTTGATAACTTTTTACTATGTTTGTTTGTGACTTTTTTCTTTTTAGTGACTCTTGATATTGCAATATGCATCTTCCTTTAGCACAATCTACTTCAGATTAATACTAACTTAATTTCAGTAAAATATGTTTTTTTTTTCCAATAGAGCTTCATTCCCCATGTCCTTGTTCATACATGTACGTGAATACATATATAATAAACTCTATAATCCTATAGTATTGTGCTATAGTTATTGCTTTATACAGATTGTACCTTTTTAAAAAGTTAAGAGAAAATGAGAAAATAAATATTTGTAGTTTTTTGTATTAACCTACATATTGACATTCTGGCATTCTTCATTTCTTCCTGCCTATGGATTCAGGTTAATACCTAGTATCATTTTCTTTCAGACTGAATAACTTTCTCCAGTATTTCTTCTAAGACTAGCCTGTCAGCAATGAATTATGTCTTTTGTTATCTGTAGGCATCTTTATTCTGCATTTCTGTTGAAGAATAAATATTAATATTTGTGCTGGCTACTATATTCTTAGATGACAGTTGTTGTTTGTTTCAGCACTACACTGCCTTCTGGCCTCCGCTGGTTTCTGTTGAAACCAATCTATGATTATAATGGTGCTCCTCTCTATGTGATGAATCTTTATTCTGTTGCTGGTTTAAACATTTTCTCTGTCTTTGTCATTCAACCATTTGTTTACTTTGTGTCCAGATGTGAGTCCGCTTGTATTTATGCTACTTGGGAGTAGTTGAGCTCCTTGGATATGTACATCTTTCTTTTTAAATTACATTTGGGAAATTTTCAAATTTTCTATTCCTTTATTTATTCTCTCATTTTGGGACTCCTACTACTTATATTGTTACACTTGATGTTGTTTCACCGGTCTGTGAGGCTCTACTAATTTTCTTCTGTCTTTGTATCTGTTATTCATATCATGTAACATCTATTAATTTTTCTTTTATTTCGTTGTTGTTTTCTTTTGCCATTTCAAATATACTTTTGAGATTTTTCTCAGTTATTGTACTTTTAAACTCAATTTCCATTAAAAAACAATATATAATATCTTTATTGAGATTTTCTATTTGTTGATTCACTGTTGTCATACTTTCCTTTAATTCTTTAAATGTGTTTTTAAAAATTCTTTGGAAATATTTATAATGGCTGCTTTAAAATCTGCGTCTCCTAAATCAGACATCTAAGAACACTCAGTGACCATTTCATTTGACTGCTTTTTTTTTTTTTTGCCCTGAGTGTGAATCACACTTTCCTGTTTCTTTGGATGTCTTATAATTTTTATTGAAAACTAGATATTTTTGATTATGCATTGTAGCAGCTCTGGATTCTAATTTTTTTTTTTTTTTTTATTTCACTGAAATTTGTTACTGTTGCTCTTTGGTAATTTGAGCTAAATTGGTCTGTTTTCCTCTATGGTATAGGACTGTTGAGTTTTTAAACATTCCTGTTTTTATTTTTAAGCCTGACTCCCTAGGCGTTGGCCGTATGTCTACATAGCTTAGTTATCACCTAATGATTTGACAATTGTTGTGTTCAAATACCCTGAGCCAGTATATCTTCTGTTCTCTATTAATAGACCTAAATGTGGGCAGGGAGCACATTAAAAGCTCAGGGTGTTTTCGAGTATGCCCAGCTTTTACTTTCCCTTGGGCTCTTTTGTGTCTCCTCTGTTCATGAGTGTAGCTTAGGGTAAGCCAGGAGATGTGGATAGTTTGTTCCCTCTTTTATCTCCACTGTGTTGGTGGCTTCATCCAAGAATAGGTTTGCCCCATCCATGACTAAAACCTCAGGATAGTAGAGTCATTGGTCCTTCCTGCTTACCCACTGCCAAGGTCATCAGTTTTATGTACCCTAACACTAGGCATGGATATTTTATGCCACTCTGAATTGAGTGTGTCCTTTTTGATCACCGTCAGCAAAGCCGCTGGTCTTCATGGCATGGCTTGTTCTGGAAGAGCCTCCTTGTTGACTGAGCTTGGGGGTGAATAAGAGCAGCTCCAGGAAAGAATACCACAGACATTTGCTATTCTTAACTAATGTTCAGCAACTCATAAAGCATAAGCTCTTTTCAGATTTCTACAACTTGTTGGTCAATTTTCATAGCATCAGAATAGCTAATTTTGTTAATTTTTCTCACCTTTATAGGTTTGTTTTGTTTTGTTTTTTTGGTGGTAGAGGGGAAAAATTTGTGACCTCTTTACTCAGCCATAGTCAGAATAGTCAGAATAACATTCTGAAATTTAGAGGATAAAATATGAAAAAGAAGAGGGAAGCGTTTTCTTCTCCTCTAAATTCTTAGGGCTTTGGCAAGGTGTAATGTGCCTTTAGCAGAACAATGTTTGGCAGAAATGAAGAGTAATAAAGGAAAAATAAGCAGAATAATGAATTCAAGATAGCACAACTCTTTGAAGTGTAAGTGCATTCAGAATACAAAGAGATGCTACTGATGTATAATTCATGAGCATTTATGAAAATGGCTATGCAAAAGACTTGGAAAAGAGAGGGAGGGGACTTACAAATAATAGTCTTCCTAAGCTGTCACTTGTATGACTAGTTCTTGTCAATATGAAAAAAGAAAACATCCCAAATGCCCAACTCTTAAAGGTTTTATATTCCAGGCACACAGGCTTGTGAACTTGGGCTCCCTATTACACTTTCCAGTCTGATTCTTTCTACATCTTTCAAATAGGGATATGATAATACTGACAGAGGTGATATAAGGCTTAGTAAGGTTAATGTGGGTAAAGTATTCTTAAGATCCTGGAAACACAGGTCTCAGTGTATCTATTTCATAGGACATTTTTGTCAGTTTTAGTTGCTTCTTAGCTTCTAATAATGCAAGTTTCCTCTGATATCTGAAGTAAATACCTACTAGACAGGCTCTTCAACCAACTAAGCCATGGTACTGGCTAATAGCTGAAGTAAATATCTAAAATCATTACTTTATATTTATATGTATGTGTGTGTACACATATACACACAATTATCTGTATATACACAATTATACATATATAATACATATACATACGATATATAAATGTGTATATATAATACAGATATATATGCTATATATGCACACAAGTATATACATACACAATCTCGTACATATGTATGTGTGTATATATACATATAGCTATATATACAACAGAGATGGGGAGGAGAGAGAGACTGTTTAAGAAATTGGCTCATGTGATTTTTGAAGGCTGAAAAGTATAAAATCTGAAAACAGCAAGCTAGAGACCCAGGAAAGTTGAAGCTATAATTCCAGTTCAAGTCTAAACACCCAAGAACCAGGAAGCTAATAGTATAAGTTCCAGCTGAGTCTGAATCTCAAGGCAAAAGAAGAAAAATGTCCCAGTGCAAAGACTATCAGGCAGAGAGATATAGCCTTTTTAACTCTGATGTTTTTTTATTCAGACCTTCAACTGATTGGATGAAGCTCACCACTTTGGGGAGGGCATCTGCTCTACTCTGTCTACTAATTGAAATGCTAATCTCATCTGGAAGCACCCACACAGGCATACTAAGAAATAATGTTTAACCAAATATCTGTGTTGACGCTATGGCTTAGTCAAGTTGACACATAAAATTAACACTCATACCATATCCCTGAGTGTCATTACTCCCCACAGAAGTGATCCATGTTCAGATGATTGACATTTCCAGTGTGGGTGCCTCTCATTGATTCCAGTCTGTGGGACCCACCATGCCACAGAGAATTTACTAATGATCCATTGTTATGTAATGAATTACCAAAACTAGGAGCTTAAAACAAGACTCATTTATTATTTCAGTTTCTGTAGTTCATGGTCCAGGCATGACTTAGCTGGGTCTTCTGTTTCTGGGTCACAGGCTGAAATCAAGAAGTCAGCTATACCTGCTGTATCATCTAAAGAGCTAACGAGGGAAATAACTGCCTCCAACCTCACCTGGTTGTTCGCAGGAATCAGTTGCTTTCAAATTGTTTTCTTGAGGCCCTCTGTTCCTTGCTGTTGTCACTAACACTTTCCTACCATGTAGCTTACAACACGGATGCTTGCTTTATTAAAAGATGCAAGTCAAGACAAGAAGGCAATAGTGTGTGATAGTAAGGCAGAAATAACAATCTCATGTAACCTCATCATGGAAGGGACGTCTATCACTTTTACCATATTCTGCTGGTCACAAGCAAGTTACAGGTCCTGCCCACACTCAAGGACAGGAGATATAAGGATATGGATACCAGGAGGTGGGGCCATAGTGGGGCATCTTAGAGTCTGACCCCTGCAGGTGCGAAGTCTCACATTCCTGCCCCTGTTGACCTCATTGTCTTACTCTGCTGTTCCCTTAGTTTTCTGTCATTTAGCTAATTCCCAGGAACTCAAACCAAATCCCTATTTGAATTGTTAATGATTTTTCTCTGTCTTGCACAGAGGAGCAAACTAGCTTCAAGTTTTGTTTTCACAGTTGGAGTGGTGAGGTTGTCTGTATCTATACTGACTGCAGGCCTCTCTCTCTTAGGCAGGGCAGAAGGCTCTACATCAGCATTTCATTCATTCATTCTTTTTTCTTTCTTTCTTTTTGAGACAGAGTTTCCCTCTGTTGCCCCAGCTGGAGTGCAGTGGTGTGATCAAGGCTCTCTGCAACCGCTGCCTCCTGTGTTCAAGCTATCCTCCCACTTCAGCCTCTCAAGTAGCTGGGATCACAGGCATGCGCCACCACACCTGGCTAATTCTTTTTTTTTGTAGTGACAGAGTTTTGCCATGTTGCTCAGGCTGGTTTTGGACTCCTGAGCTCAAGCAATTTGCCTGCCTCAGCTTCCCAAAGTGCTAGGATTACAGGCATGAGCCAGCAGGCCTGGCCTCAGTGTTTCTTTTTTCACTTTATTAGGCTACTACCTGAGAAAGGGAGTGCAGCTTTTTTTTCACATGTGCAAATCAGTAACTCTAATCTGAATTCCTGCTTGTGATAGTCAGAGCTTGATCATCCTAACCATACTTCTTGACTCTCCTCTTGGGGGCATCTCTCTTGTTCCAGAGTAGCTGGGTATCACCCATATGCCCCAGCTTTGGTAGATGCTCTATTTGAAAAGAGGCATGGCTCTGCCTCTTACAACAATCCTTAATTCCTATTCTGGGCTCCTCAGATAATTTTGTCAAGAGCTTTCTGTCAGTAGTTCCTGACTACTCCAACGTCCAGCATCTTTACAAGGCAGGCACATGTATATCAGATATACACCAAGAATCTAAGGACTTTAAAAATATTGAAGAAATTAGTGTTTGTTATCTGCGCATCCCTCAAAGGTATAGCACTAATAATGAAATCATCCCTTGTGACTCCAAGACACTTTAATAGTCACTGGTTTGTTTGCAGTGAAAATGCATTTGCTTTCATCTATTCAGTCTTTGCCTTGGCAGAGGAAACATTAAAACAATTCTTAGACAACATTGAGCACCATTCTTTTTCACAATCAAATACTGATTACTCACTAAGTACAAATAGCCATACCAACTGACGTGGGCAACGTAAAGAGATCATAGCCATGGTTCAGGTCTTAAGAAGGATGCAATTTATTGTATAATGAGAACATAACACTCATAAAAATTACCAAGTTCGGAAAGTTCACCTTATAAGCTTCACTCCCTCGGTCTCATACCCAAGGTGCCAACCTGTCTCCCATTAGACTCTAAGCTCCATGAGGACATAGACTGTCTTTATTCTTTTTCCCTAGAGTTATACCCAATAGATTCTTTTTAAAAAATAGAAAAATATTTTGTCATAACTACTAGATTGAAATATTAGTGGAGGAGAAGGAAAACCACAGACCAAGATTATGAAGAGGAGGCAAAGGGGCCTTTCCTTCTTCAACAAGCACTGAGAAAATCTCTTCCGGAAATAGCTTCTTTGGTATCATAGTGGGCGGACATTGCCACATTGCCTTCTTTTCCATAGAGAGCTCAATTACAATTTCCCTTCACAAAAATTATATATTGAATGAATGTTACTGATAATTCGAAATGTAAATCAAATGAATGATAGTGTCAGTACTAGTGCTTATCGATCCATCGATCCATCGGGTCTTTCCATGTCCTCAAGAACAGCCAATGCTCTTTTAATGAGAAGCCCTCTGGCTGTCAGCAACCCTCACCCCCTCCCCCGTGTCCAGTCTCATTTCATCGTTCCATTCACTCTGAAGGTGCCTAATGGCCAAAGTTAATACGTTTTAGAGAAATGGAAGCACTTCTCCATCATTTCTGTAGACGTGTATCCTTGTTTATGAATTGTGTGCTCAGCTCTTGCTGATAACTGCTGAGTCAGAACCAGTAGCATCCTGATGGAGACATCTTAGGCCCAGTGCTGGTGTGGGGGATGTGGGGGAGCTGCTCCAGATGCCGTTCCTTCTAACTTTTGCTTCCCTGAGCTGCAAAGGAGAATAGAGCTAATTATTGCTTATGAAAATCTGTGAGGTAACATGGAGCCAAGTGTTTTTTGGTATACCCAATATAAGAGGAAGAAACACTTGGAAGGGCCAAGTGATTAAGAAGAAAAACAGCAGCATTTAATGAAGAAAAACCGTTTCGGGCATAAATTCATGGGGGTGGTTAGGATCCCCAGATCAAGGGATTATACACCTCTTAGAAGATAAGGAATCAGGCAGCTAAAAAGGAAAATCAAACATCTTTTCATCTCTAAAGTGAAATTCCTTTATTAGGAAACAGTACCTTTAAATGTACCTTTCTCTGAATTAATTTCATTTTCCAAAAACATGTGCAGGTGTCTGCGTCAGACTGAGAGAAAGCAGGTGTGGGGGAAAAATAAGTACCTGGAGCCTAGACAGACTTAATCTCATCTCTGAGGATACCTGCAGAAGCCATAGCATGAAATTGTCTCTAAGACCCAAGATGAAAAGGTTATGGGAGGTCAGCATCCTTAATTTGAATTTTTGTGGTCTTATCTCTCTTTCTGTGCAACAGTAGAACTTCTGTTATCAAAGGGCTTTCAGTTTTGAAAAGACAACTGCTTTGTTAAAGCAAAACATTGGCTGTTGCAAATGAACATTAAAATGCTAAGCATCTGCTGCCACTTGCCAGAGGGAATAAATATTGCAATTGCTTCCTTCAGAATGCTCACTTGTTAGAGTGCTTGCCAGGATAACACCTGAAGTGGGTGACATTTGAGATAATCAGTCTAAGGCATATGCTGAAGTCTGTATTGCTCAACAAGAAAAAAAAAGAAAGAAAAAATTTTCTTAAATTATATTTAAGACATGTTACCACAGGGTAAACTAAAAACAGAAGTAGACAATCTAGATTCCAGCAATATTAAGAAAAAGGTATGTGGTTAGCATACCTTTATTTATTTTATGGGGTTTAATTTTTATTGTTATGCGGTTTAATTTTATGACTCTACATAATCTTAGCAGGCGTATTTCCCCACCATGTGTGCTGCTGTTTTCAGTGGCTTGATACATCCTTGTGTTGATTGAATGCTATGGTTTACATGTGCTCCCCCAAATTCATATGTTAAAACTTAACTGACAATGTGATAGTACCAGGAGGTAGGGTCTTTAGGGGGTGACTAAGTCATGAGGATGAGTAAAACTAGGGCCTTTATGAAATGGCTTGAGGGATGAAGTTCATTTCCTTCTGTCCCTTCCACTATGTGAGGACACAGAGTTTACTCCTTCTGGAGGATGTAGCAACAAGGCGCCATCTTGGAAGCAGAGATCATGCCCTCACCAGATACCTAACCTGCTGGCAACTTGCTCATGGACCTCCAGGCTCCAGAACTGTGAAAAATAAGTTTTTCTTGTTTATAAATTACCCAGTCTCAGGTATTTTGTTACAGCAGCAGAAATAAACTAAGACATTGAGCATAGGTCAAAAGATCCTTGATCATAAAATCAATACTCATTTCTGATTTCGTTTAAGAAAATTAGCAACTGATAACAGTGAGCTAGGCATGGTGGTGTGCGTCAATAGTTCCAGCTACTAGGGAGGCTGAGGTGGGAGGATCATTCAAGCCCAGGAGTCTGAGGCCAGCCTGGGCAACAAAGCAAGACCTCATCTCTGAAAAAAATGATATTGGTCTCTCTCTTTGTGACTTATTACTGTAAGCAGATCACTCAATTACGATTGAATTGCAGAAATAGTGTAAGAATTTGTGGATCATTTAACAGATTTATTGCAGAAGAACTAAACAGTCTAATTTGATAAGAAGTATTTATAAAAAATTATGTAAGGAACAATGTCCTAACTCCTTGGTATCTATCTTCACCCCCAGTGCCATAATTCATACTCAACACCAAACTCTGGTAGTTTCTTGTACACTATATTACCTTTTCCTCATTGGACATTTGCTTTTATGATTTCTCTGTGCTCAGAATGCCCCAACAAGAAATCACATTCACAAAGATGTGTAGTTTAGTGCTTGGCGTTTGTACCAACTTTTTTAAAAGGCAGCCCCCTCTCTTTTCACAGTTAACTATTGTGACCCTGCTCAGTCCTGTAGCATCTTGTACTTAACACAGAGAACTCCAATGCGATTATCTGTGTAACCTTGTTTTCCTAACTATAAAGTTGTCCTTTTGAAGAACAGCAAACATATCTTGCTCATCTTTTTATTCTATGGCCTGGCACCTAATGCATAATAGATATTCAAAAAGATTTGTTGAAAGAAAGACTGACTGGCTGAGTGAATGAGAGTTTGAGCTCCTCAAAACCGTCATAGAAGATCAGCAGTTACACTTCTTTAGTTGAAACAATAAAATCTACCATTGACTAACCTGAGAAAGAAGAGAGGTTTCCTGGAGAGCTACTGAGATAGCTCAGAAATAGAAGGAAAATGTGGGCAATCCTGCTTTGTGAAGACAGTACCCAGCACAGTTATGAATATCCAAATAAAGAAAGTTCATGGAACTTCTAAGGTGGAGCCATCAGTTTGGGAAGTTTTAACTACCTCTTACTCCTGTATGTCATCAGTCATGTTCAATTCCAGGAGAGTAGAGTCAGTTGGCCCAGAGAATCTCAGGCACTCACTGCTACGATCAGAGGGCTAGAATCTGTTATAGGAGGTGAATGTGTTGAGAAAGTATCTGAGCAGATAATAGCAGTAGCTCCCTGAAGACCTCTTCCTCAAAGCCTATCTTATAGAAGGGTTGAAGGTAGAGATTTGATGAGACATTTTTTCTATTACATTTTGATATCTGTACATTTTTTAAAAAGATAGTATAAGAGTTGAACTTCAGAAGTTTAAATACTTGAATGACTTTTTGAACAACTGCTTCCACTAGTCTTCTTTCTGCTTCCCTACAATGCTTTGTTCATTTGGTGGGAGCAGAATTATTATCAGGGTGTGGAGTAAAAGTGTTGAGATTTTGACTCAGGTATATTTTAGCTCGTATTTCTTAATTTCCATTTTATACAAAATTTTTTAGATATATAACATTATATACCTGTAGCATGCAAATACTTACATATAAAAAGGTATTTTATTCTTTTTTACATTAGAGCTATGAGATAAAAAAAAAGGATCTAATTCTATTAAGTTATAAAGCTATGTAAAATTTCTAAAGTAAATATGAAAAACAATAAGAAAACTTTGTAACATGGCAAACTGTAGTTACATTAGAAACCAATATAAAATAAAATACTTTGTATTATTTATTGTGTATGTTTTATTTTTTATTTTTATTTTATTCAAGTTTTATTTTTCTGGCTTAAGGACTTGACCAGGTTTGATTGTGATAGTAGTCTGTGAATATATCCTCAAATATTACTTTGTGATTGGTAATAGTGATAATAATACCTAATTAGAGGCTGTTTTTTTTGAGCAAATCCATCAAAAATAGATTCCTCTAAATGATTTCATCAAGTTAAAATCGTTACATGTAACATGGCAGAAGTCACTCGTTTACTTGGCATTTATCCTAAATTTAATGTTCTGATTCAATAACCACAGACTTAAGAATTTCCAAGAAGAAACCATGCCATTTCTAGATGTCTAATATTCTATTTTATGATTTGAAGTGATTAAACATAAACTGAAATCTTTCAAGTGAAGTTGTTTGAGTTTGTTGGAAAAGCCAAATGCATAGTATCTTCATGAGAAACCAACAAACATACTGTGTTTACCTGACAAAAAGTCAGCAAAGCAATTCGTGAGAGTGTGAAAGATTTAATTAGTCAGCAATGTTGTTTTTACGGCACTAAATGCTGATTTTGCTTTTACTCGTTTATTTCATTTTATTTTGGGTTGAGTTGGCTGGATTGGTAATGTTGTGTAGATTAATGAATCTACATTTATAGGTTATCCTTTTGCCTGGCATCAGGTATCTTGTGGATGGTTAATCTTTCGTCTTTCTTTTCCTTGTTTCCTTTTCATTTGAGGAGGAAAGCAGCAGGATCAGCTCTGCCCTTTCCTCCATCTTTCGTTGGATCTGCCTGCCTGTAAAAAGGGTGCAATCTGACGGTGGTGGATTGATTGCAAATTGACCCAAGCCTCCACTTGCCCTGTTTTGATGCCCTTGCAATGTTATTTTTCAGTTCCTCCCTTCAAGATGTGGAGTCCATTTTCCCACCCCTTGGATGTAGACTAGTTTTGTGACCTGCTTAGGTTAGCAGGATGCAGTAGAAATGACAGTCTGTTTGTGCTTTCCTGGCTCTGTTTGAACTCTACTGTGCCATAAGAACAAGCCCAGACTCACCTGCTGAGAGAGAGAAACTACTTGCAGCAGAAAGAGTTGCCTCTACTGACCGCATCCTAAACCAGCCAGACCCACCCAGCTGACCTGTCAGCTAACCTTGGGTGCACAAGTGAGTCCCACCAACATCAGTGGAATCTCTAGGCCAACTCATAGACTTGAGAGCACAAATATTTATTGTGCAGGACACTGTGATTTTGTAGTTATTTGTTATACAGTATTAGTGAGACCATGGAAAAATGGATACATCTGTTTTTCCCATGAAGTAAGCTTAGGAGTTAAAGGGAGGAGAAATTTCTTTGCCCAGGAATTATATGACAGGAAGTATCATCCGTATTTTGGGATGGGGTGTTAGAAAGTCCTTTTTCCTGTAGATCTAAGCCACACTCTAATCAGCTGATGAGAAACAGGTTGCCATTTCGGTCTCCATTTATTTGTCTCCTGTGTCTTTTCTCATTTGGCTCCAACTCAGGGATGGCAGAAGAGTGTGACAAATTGATGCTCTAAAATGCATGCTTAACTAAATATTGTGGAAAAAATTGAATAAGAGTAAAATGTATATAGTGTATATGTACATGATTAACATAAGTTATTACAACTGGTTACTATTAGTAAAATGTAGCCCTTTGTTCCAATTCCATGCTAAAATGAAAAAAAATAATAATTTGTTGGTAGATAGTGGAATCCCCAATGAATGAATGATTGGCCAATTTATATATCACTGATTGTGTATTTGCGTGGGCTGATGAACTCACCATGAAGAAAGCAGCTCTTTCTATTTGTTTATCTATCCCTGGTATTCTACAAGAATTAGATACATTTCAGGGAGAAAATACTGTGGTGATTTATACATTCTTCATGTGTACTTTTCAGACTAATGGTTAGTACAGGTAGGAATCTGTCAGAGATATAAAGTACTATGAATCATGTAATTTATTTAATCATACAACACATATTAAGCATCTGCTATTGGTCAGGCTACTACTATATTTGTCAGTGCAAGGAATACAACAGTGCACGGAATAGACAAAATCAGAAAGTTCAAGAACTTATAGTGTAGTAGGGTATACATATAGTAAATAATTAAGCCGAAAAATTATATTTTATTTATATTATAAGTATCATATATATTTTCTGCTTGGAATAAGTGATATGAAGGAAAGAAACAAACAGGGTAAAGGACTAAAATGTGATGGAAATGGGTAGCTACTTTAGTTAGGGTGGTCAAGGCAGGCCTCTGTGAGGAACTCAGATTTAAGCAGAGACAAGAATGAAGTCAGAAGATGATCATTTAAATATTGCAAGAAAACGCAACCCAGGTATAGGAAATAGTAAGTGTAAAGAAAATAATGAGTAGGAAAACGAAGGACATAGGCCAAGATGGTTTTCTTCTTACAAACTTAGATGGCTATACTCATGATATGTCTGATGTTTTAGAAGGACTGAGATAGGGGTTAGGAGCAACATGATGGGATGAGAAATAGGAGGAAAGGCTGGGAAGGGACAACTGGGTACCCATTCAGAAAAGAGTACATCAAATGATCACAGAAGAAAATGGCTAGCTATAAATGTGCCTTTCTGCAATCACTGTCAAGGAATGTTTATTCCTTGGAGCTATTCACATAGCAGAATTGTAACTGAGCAGTTGTATTTGAGGGAATAAAACCTGCTGCTGATACTAGATCAACCCTCCACACACATTCCTTTGATAAAGTTGAGCTGTCATTGAAGACTATCCTTGACCATTCTATAGACCAAGATGATCTATCTAGTTTCTTCAACTCAATGTATTATCTGTGTTAATGAACACAGTCATACTAATAAATAAAACAGTTCATCTGCTGTCATTAGAATTTTGATACCAGTGCAAAAGTGCTAAAGTTCTTTCTGAATTTCCTGAATAGTGTCCCAAAAATGCGTGTCCATTCAGAACTTGGGAATGTGACCTTCTTGAAAATAAGGGCTTTGGAGATGTAATCAAATTATGATGAGGTGCTACTGGGAGAGGGGGGCCCCTAAGTCCCATAACCGGTGTCCTTACAAGGAGAGGGGATTTGGAGATAGACAGAAACAGACCAGAGAGAGGAACACCACGTGAAGATGGGCGGCAGAGATTGGAGTGATGTGTCCAAGGAACAGGAAAGACTTGAAGGAAGCGCTAGTAGCTGAGAGAGGGGTCTGGAGCAGGTTGTTCCTCAGTCTCAAACTGAGCATGGCCCTGCTAACAACTTGATGTGGTCATTGAGCTTGCAGAACTGCGAGAGAATAAATTTCTGTTGTTTAAAGCCACCAAATATGCGGTGATTAATACACCTGGAACAATACTCAGGGATACTCATCCTTCTGGCTAAGTGAGTGACCGTACTTGATTGAGGTTTATAGAGCAGTAGAATAGGATTAAATGCACTCAAAACTAAAATTATTTTGAATATAGTATGTATTTGAAAAATTAGAACACATTGCAGGATTTATAGTATTTTAAGATTATCATGAAGAATAAACAATTTTATACATTTTCTGAATAGATGTTGTTTCACTGCAAATATGTTGAAAAGGTAAAATAAAAGAAAAAATGTCCTTCTATAGAACAATAAGAATTAGTAGTGTAGGAGGTTCATCTGTTCAACAAAAACTTATTAAGTGCCAGGCACAGTGCTAAGTGCTAAGGTAGACAGTTACCCCAGGGCCCCCCCCGGGGCCCCCCCTGTCCCCCCCCTCCAAATAAGCCTTTTTGACTTCAGTCTTTGCTGATAATATTTGATATACTTTGAAAATTATTTTAAAAATAATTTCCAGTTGTTTGAATGAGTGAAAGGAATCCAGTTTGTAGATTTTATAAGGCACTATCTTGCTAATCTTCTTTTCCCTGTTCTCCGTGGATAATTAAGGAATGAAGTAGAATTCTCACCAATAGGCTTCTTCAAGAATGTCAAGACTCATTTTATCTCAGTGTTGTGACCTACATGTCAAATGAAACTTAGGAGTGGGGGAAGAAAATAAATTTTTAGGCAAAGCCGGAGGGTAATTCATGCTGTGCTATATGTCAGACAATGCCTGGTGAGCATGTTAAAGTGCTTCTTCAGTTAAGTCAAACTTCTGATGAATGTTCAGAGTTTTTCTGTTGACTTTATAGCCCGAGCTAACAGTATAGACTATTTTTCCTTGTCAGTGCCTAAGGCTGCATCAACAATGTCAGTAGCAGCAGCAACAACAATTCTTTGAATAAAATGTTATATTTTCCAGTAATGAATCCAGTGTCTACATCATCAGCTCCTGATCCCTCAGCCCTTTGGCCCTCAATACTTTCGAGAAGACTTTAACTGCCAAGAGCGTATGTGGAATGTACCAGGTGTAAAAGTAGGCTTACATTTTCCTAGGACTCAGGAAGTTTTTCTCTGTCCTTCTGTAAAGTGTGGGATGCTGGAAGGAGTGACTGGGAACTCTCAGGCATTCAATATCACTCACTATTACAACTCAGTCATACAGGCACTCAGTCACTGTTGAAAGAATGAATGAGAAGCTTCAGATAATAATAATTAGGTGAGAATGGTAAAGGAGCTAGGAGTTTTCAACTTCAAGGAAGAAGACTGAGAAGTAACTTAGTACCCAAGCAAATGGCAGAGACTATTGTGTAAAGTGTGACGTGGTAGAAAGATTTAGACTGGAAACAACTTTTCAGTTAACTGTATGACCTTGCAAAAGTTCAACTTTATGTTCCTCAGTGACTTCATCTTTAACTTAGGGATGACAATACTGGTGCTGCAGGATTCTGTAATGACTGGGACCTAGCTCACATAGGTGGAGGATCAGTGGCAGCTGCTATTTCTTCCACACATTCTAGGTATGATGAGATCCTTGAGATGAAGAGTCATGCACTGCCAATCTTTGTATTCCATAGAACAGCTAGTTCAAATGCTTGACTCAGAATGGGAATTCAGTACATTTATTGAATTAAAATGCAATATGAATGATTTAGTTTGAGACATGAAAGAAACTTTTTTCTTTTTAGATAAGTTCTGCACATTCCTGGACTCACTTATCTTAAAGGAGGGCTACAATTGTCTTAAGTTTTTGGAAATAGGAGGTACTGATGTGTTCAGATGTTTAGCTGTCAACATAGAGATATTTAATATTGTTACCTTATTTATGTTAGTGCATTTTGGATCAAAACCTCTCAAGTCCTTAAAACTGTGGAAGGGACTGCAATAGGAACTTTTTTTTTTCTAGAGAATTTAGATCTCCAAATGAATCAATGTAATCTGTAGGTAGTAACATTCTGAATATGACTTTCTTCTTTCTATTAATAGATGGAATCTAGTTGACCTCCTCCACTTTTGCTGGGCTACAGTGATTATTTCCAAATTTAAAGAGATCCATGCTTACCCTTGGGCCTAAAATCCTAAGTAAAATGATGTCCCTTGTTATTAACTCTACATCCATAGAGCTAATAATTGATCCAAGGAAAATATGTTGAATGGCTTCTTCTCGTATTTTTTTTTTTTTTTTTTTGAGACGGAGTCTTGCTCTATCGCCAGGCAGGAGTGCAGTGGCGTAATCTCGGCTCACTGCAACCTCCGCCTCCTGGGTTCAAGCGATTCTTCCGCCTCAGCCTCCCGAGTAGCTGGGACCACAGGTGCGTGCCACCACGCCCAGCTATTTTTTGTATTTTTAGTAGAGATGGGGTTTCACCATGTTGGTCAGGCTGGTCTCGAGTCTCTTGACCTCGTGATCCACCCGCCTCGGCCTCCCAAAGTGCTGGGATTACAGGCGTGAGCCACCGCACCCAACCCTTCTCGTATCTTTTTAATGGCTTTCCCCAAGTTCTGTCTTAATCCTCCCCAAACCTAAAAAAGTATCCACAAAACAGAATAGGGCAGAGATTTTTATTCACAGCAGTCATTTCCTCGCTCTCCCTGTATCTTACCTTTGTTCAAGCCAGCAGCTTGAGCTCCCACTGTTTTGTTGTCTAATTCTGTATGTTTGCAAGCTTTTTGTTTTCTTTTTTTCCTGTTTACCTCCTGGATTGCTTTGAACAAGATAAAATGGATTCAGTTGAATGCCAACATTATGTGATTTGATTTTCATTACTATAATGCCTCTCCTTCCTATTTTACTTTTGCTGATAATCATTTCTCTTAACTAAACATGATAATTAGCATTTTGTTTTTCTTAACAGCTGTTTTCTCTCTAGTCATCTTAAAAAAACCATAACACAAAAACGGGTTTTTCTTCAAGTCATTTTTGTCTTTGGATTTCTAGTTTTAATTGTTTTTCTCATTTGCTGCTATTCAGAAATAATTCTATTTCCATGTAATGCAATTAAAAAATACTTTTGATAAGAATTACTTTTGAGTATTAGTTTTACTTGAAGTTTTTTTTTTGTTTGTTTTCATTTCACCATAGGAAATAAAAATCTTATAGAAGATATTAATTTAACAAATCATCCCCATGACTTTTATGAGGTTTGTAGTCTATGTATAAGGCATAAGATATTCAAAGTCCAAACTTAAAAAAAAATGAAAACAGGTTTATCTAACTTAAAGAAAATATCCAATTATAGATGAAATTAATCACACTTTTTTTTTTTTTTTTTTTTTAATATGGAGTCTCTCTCTGTTGCCCAGGCTGGAGTACTATGGCTTCATCTTGGCTCACTGCAACCTCTGCCTCCTGGGTTCAAGCAATTCTCCTGCCTCAGCCTCCTGAGTAGTTGAGATTACAGGCATGTACCATGACACCCAGCTAAATTTTGTATTTTTATTAGAGATGGGGTTTTGCCATGTTGGCTTGTCTTGAATTCCTGACCTCAGGTGATCCACTTGCCTCAGCCTCCCACAGTGCGGGGATTACTGTCGTGAGCCACTGCACCCAGGAACATTTATAATAATTCTTTATAAAGACCATTCCTTAGGTATCTTTAAATACTGTTTTCATACAAAAGCATAATGACATGTTTATCCTTCCTGAAGGATATAAAACAGAATCAAAAGAAATAGAAATATATGCCACATTTTTACATGAAAAGACAATATTAGAAAATGTCAGTTTTCCTAAAACTGATATATAAACTTAATACAATTACTATTTATATTTGCTTTCTACTGCTGTGTCATAAATTATCACTAATTTAGCAGCTTAAGAAATACCTACTAATCTCAGAGTTTCTGTAGGTCAGAATTCTGGGCAAAGCTTAACAGGCTCTTTGGTTTAGTTTTCACCCAATGTTTTCATGATGTCCCTGTGAGCCTGTGCAAGTACAAAGGCCTACAGATTATTTTAAGGATTAAGAAGTCACAAGATTCTAAAGCCAGGCTTGTGGTCTCTTTAGCAATATGATTCCCTCTAAAATTGAGTACATTTCCTCTGTGCTTCCAATCGGTTCCATGTTTCCTTATTCATAATCAAATTAACTTTTCTAGAAAAAGATAATAGGTCTTCTTTATTTTCCTGATTTTTTTTCCCCTGTCTCTACCTCTCTAGTTCTTGCCCTAATGGCAGCTACTTCAAAACCATCTGAGACAGCAACCTTAACTCCCACTGTTTGGAAGTTCAAAGTACTTCATTTGAAGGGCCAATTGTGTAAGGCCCCAAATATCTCTACTCTTTATTTCTCCTTCCACAAACCTGCAAATTCCCACTTGACCTCACCTTATATGTAATGCCTTACTAAAGTGAAAATAAAAGTCCGTACTACCACACTTTCCAACCACTTCTCCTAGCGTCACCCAGTCTGCCTTTCAAGTTAGTACAGGTCTCTCTCTTTTTTTCTTTTAAATAAAATAGAGATGGGGTGTCACCATGTTGGCTAGGCTGGTCTCAAACTCCTGACCTCAGGTGATCCACCCATCTTGGCCTCCCAGAGTGCTGGGATTACAGGCGTGAGCCACCATGCGCGGCCCAGGTGACTGTTTTACTGAACATTAACTTTGTCAGCTTTTCAGAGTATGATATCCATTTCTACATTTTCAGTTATCCAGAAAAAGCCAATGTCTTATGTTGTTATTGTTAGAGCAGCAGCTTACATAAAAATGTCTATTTCTGTATTAAATAAAGTATAAAGTATTAAAGATTCATTTACAAGACTGTAGCAGCAAATGAATCTAAAATATGTGTGTATCTTATTACAATAGAAATTTATTATTTTACAATAGTGTGTTGCAGGTTTTCCAGGTCATCAGTGGTTTTGCTCCAACTGGTGATTTAGAGACATACATCTCATCCACCTGTGGCTCCATCATCCTTGAGTTCTATCTAATAGAATCTGAGTGGAAATGATTGTCATTTTGTGTGACTTCCCCTATTCTCTTCTCCTTCTACTGAGTGGACACAGATCAAGATAAGAATTTAAATTCATATCTTCTGCATCCACTCAGTAGAAACTCAATGACATGAGTTAGGTCTCACATCTAAGTTCAGTTGAAGCAAGGAAATGTAATCTATTCATATTCCAAAGTAGAAAAAATAGATTCATTTTAGATTTTGGTAAACAACTAACAGTCTCAAAATAGATTCATTTTAGATTTTAGTAAACAACTAACAGTATTGTAACAGCAAATGATTATTTATATGTCTTCATTTAGGGTATTTGCTGAGCTTTTAAGTAACAGAGAGCTCGATTCTGCAAATGTAAATCTACTTAGATATATTTCATATAGTCCCAGACACATAAATAAATTTGGCAAATCTATTCTGATTTTTTTTTAAGGAATTTGGGTCAGACTTCTTCTCTCTAAAAACGCAGTGAAAAAAGCTTCTCAGTCTGTCTCCAGAAGCATTCTTCTCCATAGTCCTATCCCCCATTACCCATCCCCTAGACTATTGAAGTTTGTTGCTCTACAGAGAGTTCTCTAAACTACTGGAACTCTTCAGAAACAAAATTTACAACACATCTGCAATTAGAAAGAATCCTTCCAGTCAATCCAGGTCCTTCCCTGGGATTGGGAATGTGCTTGGGATACCACCATGTCTCAGCATCTGCCCTCTGTCTAATCTTTTGAATCACTTGTTTCTCTATACACTGTGTTAGTTTTTCATGGCTTTTGTACCAAATAATCACCAATTTAGTTTTTAAGAGACACTGATCCTCTCACCATTCTGGGAACAGAAGTTGGAATCAGTCTCACTGGGCTGAAATCCAGGTGTCAGCAGGGCTTCACTCTCTGCAGAGGTCTAGGAGAGGCTCTGTCCATCCCTTGCTTCTTTCACTTCTGGTGACTTCCAGCATTCTTCATCTGTGCCATATCACTCCAATCTTCATGTCTCTTGCTTTGTCTCAGCATGCTCTCTGAGGAGGATCGAGGGGAAAATCTGTTGCCTGGTTCTTCCAGCTTTAGATGGCTATTGCTGTTTCTTGCTGCATTGCTACATCAGCCCAATCTCTGCCTCTATCATCACATTGTCTTTTCTTCGTCTCTCTGTAAAATCTAGCCTGCCTGTCTCTTGTAAGGACACTTGTGATGGCATTCAGGACCTACCAAGATAATCCAGAACACTCACCCCATCTCAAGATCCTTAGCGCAATCGCATGTGCAAATACCCTTTATCTCAAGTAAGTTAACATAGATAGTTTCCAGGGATTATGACCTGATATCTTTGGGGAAACCATTTTTCAATCTACTACATATATACCCAATGTCAAACTTTTTTCGGTGGAACTGGAACACAAGAAGCTGAGAGAAGACCAGTTGGAATACGTGGGTATCGGTTATATTTACTAATTAAAATGCATTCCATGTGCTCACTTTATCTCCAGAGACTGGATAAAAAAGAACGCAAGCTGTCTTCCCTCTCTTTTTCCTTACATGTAAAAATCAAAAAAAGATAATAGTAAGAAGTTCACACAAACCAAGTTAATGTTGAAGACTCAACTTAGTTTTACCTGGAAGTTTACACAAAAGTATTGAAGATCTGATTAAAGGTAAGCAACATCAGAAAGACACTTGCTTTCTAGTACAAATTCAACTGCTAGAATCTCTACTAATAGTTTACTTTTTGTTAGTAGAATCTTAGAATTCTAGAACCAAAAGGGGTCACTGAGATTATCTATCCTAATTCCTTTATTTTAGAGGTGAAAAATACATGCTCACAAAGGATAAGCTTCTCACCAACGTTACAAAGTTAGTTAGCTTGCAGAATTACTCAGCTTTTTCCTTGCCTCCATTTTAGTGCTCTGACCTTTTAGACTTATTGCTATGACCATTTTCTTCAGGGTAACACACAGAGTTGCGATGTACCCTTCTAAATGTTTAATCACCTCCTACCCCTAATATAGAAAGCTGTACATGTTGCCCTTTAAATTGTTTATTCACACTTGAACACAAAAAAATAAGTCTCCACTAGAATTCTTTTCAAACATCCAAGATAATGTGGACAGAGAAGATAAATTCAGAGGAAGGAAGTTGGAGGAAGTCACTACCTGTAGGAATAACGTCTTTTCACTAGTTGACTATTACCTCCTAATGAGCCCAAATTTTAAAATAATAATAAACTAAATCGATCCAAACACCCTCCCTCCCTCAACACATGAGGATTACAATTTGAGATGAGATTTGGGTGGGACACAGAGCCAAACCATGTCATTCCTCCACTCACCATTTCCAAATCTGATGTCTTTTCATATTTCAAAACCAATCATCCCTTCCCAGCAGTCTGCCAAACTCCATTTCAGCATTAACTCCATAGTACACAGTCCAAACTCATCTGAGACAAGGCAAGTCCCTTCCACCTATGAGAATGTAAAATCAAAAGCAAGTTAGTTACTTCCTAGATACAATGAGGACATAGGCATTGGGTAAATGCTCCCATTCCAACTAGGAGAAACTGACCAAAACAAAGGGGCCTCAGGCGCCATGCAAGTCCAAAATCCACTGGGGTAGTCATTACATCTTAAAGCTCTGAAATGGTCTCCTTTGACTCCATGTCTCACATCTGGGGCACAATGCTGCAAGGAGTAGGCTCCCACCACCTTGGGCAGCTCCCTCATGTGCTGTGTTGAATGCCTATGGCTTTTCCAGGTGCATTGTGCAAGCTCTTGGTGGATATACCATTCTGGGGACTGGAGGATGGTAGCCCTCTTTCACAGCTTCACTATGCCCAGTGGAGACTCTGTGTAGGAGCTCCAACCACACATTTTGCCTTTGTACTGCCCCAGCACAGTTTCTTCATGAAGGCTCTGCCCCTGAAGCAGACTACCACCTGGACACCCAGGCATTTCCATACTTCCTCTGAAATCAGGGTGGAGGTTCCCAAAGGTCAACTCTTGTTTTCTATGCATCAAAAAATACAACTGAAATGTGATCTGGAGTTGAGTTGCATTCATAAAATTATTTGAGATAAATTTGTCTTTTTATAATATGTCATCCCATGTAAGAAAATAAACATTTCTTCACTTTTTCAAATTATTTGCCATGTGCCTTTTAGGGATTAACATTTTGTCCACAGAGGTCCTATTCACTATAGAATAAGTTAATACCTAGGCTCTTTCATTGTTTCTTGCTAGTGAGAAAGATGACATGTTTCATTACAATTTTTAGTTGGTTTTGCTGGTATAAGGAAATATTAATTTGTATTGGTTCAAATCTGACAACTTATTTATAAGTTACTTTACTTGTTGACTTGGTTGTATTCTCTAGTCATTTCAAATATAATTTTTTTTATTATCAGTGTCCAAGATATTTAACAATATGTACAACAGAAGGAAAAATAATGAGCATTCTACTCTTGTTCCCAGTATTTTTTTTTAGACAGAATCTCGCTGTGTTGCCCAGGCTAGAGTGCAGTGGCACAATCTTGGCTCATTGAAACCTCTACCTCTTGGGTTCAGGTGATTCTTCTGTCTTAGCCTCCTGAGTAGCTGGGATTACAGATGTGCACCACCACACCTGGCTAATTTTTGTATTTTTAGTAGAGACAGGGTTCTACCATGTTGGCCAGTCTGGTCTTGAACTCCTGACATCAGGTAATCTGCCTGCCTCAGACTCCCAAAGTGCTGGGATTACAGGCATAAGCCAACGTGCCCGGCCCACAGTCTTAAAAAGAATGTATTTAACTACTGTTTTTCATTAAGAGTATTCAATGTAGACTTTGGTACATAACCCTCACCAAATCAAGGAAATTGTTTTATAAAACAGGCTTGTAAGCTGGTTGCTGTCGTTTTAATCATAAATAGGTATTGAAATTTTTCAGTTTTTTCCCCGCAACTATTGAGATAGCCAAATGATTTTGGGAGTCATCTGCTGATTTGTAAGCAGTGGCTAAGAGCTTTGGCAGTCTCACATGTTTATAGAATCAATTGTTTGTAAATGTGATAAAATGAGATCCAGAGAGATTAAAAGAGCATTGAGATAAATCCAGGATTTTGTACTACTTTTCCTCTTGAGGTGGTTGTGGCTTAGGACCAAGAAGCAATGAAGCTGAGATGTTTCAGCTAAGAGGATAGGAAGATGAGCAGATCATTTGTTAATTTTGTATGGCTCTTCAGACAAAACAAAATATCTAGAGCCTGTCAAGAAGGAGGAGAATTACTAGGTATAAAGCAAAAAAAAAAAAAAAAAAAAAAAAAAAAAAAAAAAAAAAAAAAAATTCTAGTTAGGAGCTTGGCAAAGCTCTACCCTAAAAAAATACAGTGAATTTGAAATACATAAGCCTTCAAAAAAAGTGATATACAGCATCCAACCACTGAATTTCCATGTGTCATGGTCTTCTCCTACTCTGATGCCAGCAATTGAAAATCATCTGGAAGGCCTGATGACATCATCTAAAG
This sequence comes from Ateles fusciceps, assembly GCA_036589455.1. Taxonomy (NCBI): domain Eukaryota; kingdom Metazoa; phylum Chordata; class Mammalia; order Primates; family Atelidae; genus Ateles; species Ateles fusciceps. The sequence goes on from JAZHEH010002229.1 coordinate 8,412,843, forward strand.
TCTCAAATGTTCTCTACAATTTTTATATATAGTATCAGAAAACCATTTAAATATTTTCAAGTGTTCCAGGAGATAGAAGAAAATGACTAAAGGCAATAAAAACAATAGACCACAGGTTATATACATACTAGAATCATCATACATCCTTGAGGATAAATATAATTAATTTCTTGTGCTAAAAATAGTACATGGAAAAATGAGGAGATTCACCATAGGACTGGAATCTTTAGCAAAAAGAATCCAATGGCCAAGAGGTTATTTTAGAACTGCAACATACAATAACTGAAAGTCAGAATTTCATATATAGGTTTAACAGCAGGTTAGAAACAACAGAAGAGAAACTCAGTGAACTGAAGGATTGGTCATCAAAAATGTTCATATAAAAGCATGAAAAAAGAATAGAAGATGCAGAAAAAAGACAAAAAATATATACAGTGTGCTATGTAACACAAATATATAAATATATATTATGGAACACAAAAAGAAAGATAACATAGTTATACCAACATTAGAAACCCCAGACACTACAGCAAAAATATATCGAAAATAAAGAGACATTTTATAGTGATTAATAGATCATTAATTAATAGGTGAGAAGGCAGATAATGAGTTGGGCTAATGGATTAGTTAGTATGGGAAGGATTAAACCAACATTTTCAGGGTATGGTCCCGATAGCTTGTTTAGCTGACCTTACTTACCAACATGCTGTTAATAGCATGGAGAGTTTTGAGTTCTCGGGTATGGGTTCAATTTCTATAGTTCTAGAAATAAGAGGGTTTAAACCTCTATGATTTACTCTATCAAAGTAATTCTTTTATCAGACATCTTATGTTTGAGGTGGGATGCTGGATGTTAGGATGGGTATCGAAATATATACATAACGCTAGTGTAAGTGCCAAAGAGTTGTTTCATAGGAGGTAGTATCAGTTGGTCATAGCGGAATCAAGGATATGCTGTTTGAATTCATAAAAATAAGGTGGTTAAAAAGGAGGGTTTTAGAGATGAAATTTATTGTGATAATAAGCTAATTAAGATATAGAATATAAAAGAATTGGGCTGTTAACTAACAGTAGTTATTCCGGTCTGATATAAGCTTATTCGGAGGAGAATATTTTCATGTTACTTATACTAACATTGTTGCTTCTATTGAATAATAGATTAGTCAAATGTGATTTTAGGAGTTCAGTAAAGTGAGTAGAATTAAGAGTGATTGAATATTGAGCTCGAATGCTTTCTTAATTGGTGGCTGCTTTTAGGCCAACTATGGTAAAGAAAAGTTTTACTCTCTGTAAAAGGTTATTTCCTAGGGTCTGAAGAGCTGTCCCCCTTCAGCCTAACAATTAAATTTACAGGGGGGATTAAATAATTCTGTAGGTAAATTTAAGGTTGAACTAAGATTCTGTCTTGGACAACCAGCTATCAGCAGGCTCGGTAGGTTTGTCACTGCTACCCATAGATTTTCCCACTATTTTGCCATATAGATGGGTGTGCTCTTTTAGCTATCCTTGGGTAGCTCCCTTGGTTTTGGGGAGCATTGTTGAAGTTCTCTGTACAAGGTTATTTCTAGTTAATTCATTTTGCAGAAAGTAGAAGGATTTGTCTTTGCTTTTTGATGCTTTGTTAAGTTTTTCGTCTTTCTCTTACGCTACTGTATCTATTGCACCTAAATGCAATTTCTATTGCATATACTTTTATAGTAGGTAAATGATTTAATTATTATAATTTGGTAGTGTAATTATATGAGGTGGGGGCTAAGAATTAGCTCAAAGTGATCAGGTTATTGATGAGATCTTCCGGGTGTACCCTGGTTGCTTTAGGTTAAGCTACACTTTGATTCGTCCAAGCGCACTTTCTAGTACGCTTATCATGTTTGACTTATCCCCTCTATATCAGTATGTAGTGGTTTTTGGTAAAGTACTTTTATATGATGTTTGAGGAGGGTGACGGGCAGTGTGTGCATCCTTCATGGCCTTGTTCAATCAAGCTCTTGGGTCTTTAGGTTTCATAAAGGTTGTCCTAGAATTTTCTGAATTAGAAAATGTAGCCCATTTCTTCCTATGTCATTGGCTACACCTTGACCTAACATTTTTATGGTCATACTTGTGCTTAGTTTATAACCTTTGAAGGATTTGCTGAAGATGGCAGTATATAGGCTGGGGGCAAGAGGTGGTGAGGTCTATCTGGGTTTATCGATTACAGAACAGGCTCCTCTAGAGGGATATAAAGCACCACCAAGTCCTTTGAGTTTTAAGCTGTTGCTTGTAGTATTCTGGTGAATAATTTTGTTGATTAAATCTTTGAGATTTAGGGCTACGCATAGTGGGGTATCTATTCCCAGTTTGTATCTTAGCTATTGTGTCTTCAGGGTGTTAAAGCCATTTTCGTAGTATATTTTATTATAGCTGGAGTTTTCTACAACTTAGATATAGATTAGCTTCATTAAGGATAGACCTTAAACACTCTTTACGCCGGGTTCTATTAACTTGAGTTAATCGTATGGCCACGGCGGCTGACATGAACTTGACCAACTCTAATAATTAGTGGAGCTTAGTTAAACTTTCGTTTATTGCTAAAAGTTTGTCACTGATGTTCCCTGTGGGGGGCGTGGCTAAGCAAAGTGTTTTGAGCTGCATGTGGGTGCTTGATCCTTGCTCCTCTTATTCTAATAATCTAGAGGGCATTTTCACAGGGGTGTGGATACTTGCATCTGTAATCTCACTGAGAGCTAATGGAAAGGCTAGGACCAAACCTATGTGTTTATGGGGCGATGAGTACCCCTATAGACATTTTCAGTGTCTTCCTTTGAAAAAATTAAGCTACATTAACTTGATAGATGTGAAGGTAATAGGGATGAGGGGAATAATTATAAGTGGGAAGTTTTGAGGTTTAATTTAAGTCTGTTTGGTTGACTAGGGTATAGTTTTAAGTGTGTTCTCTGGAAGGTCTTAAGTTCTGTGAAGAGTAATCATAGCTAGTAATATTAATTAAAATATATAGTGGTTGTAGGAGGTAGGTATATTTGCTAGTTAAATGGAAATTATGTTTAGTAAATTTCGCTAGTAGAGGGGGTATCTGTTTAGGGTAACTGACTCAAAAAATACAGGTTGATTTGGATTTTGAGTACGATTTCTTGTTATTAGGTTGTGGTTAGTTATGCTTGTGGGTTTATGGGCATGGTTGAGTATAAATACAAATTAGTTATTAATTATGTTTTACAAGTATGAATTAAATAATACCTTATGGTTTGGGATGTTGATCAGAAATTCAATTTAGTTTCGGTCATAGCAACAAAGCTTAGGAAAATCACATTCAGGTACCACAGAAGTTTGTTTGGAAGACTTAAGCCTCCCAGCGATGCTGATTGATTACACCCCCAAAAGTTAAACTACTGAAGGCACAGTTGTGCTCCTGTGATTGAGTTAAGAGGGTGACAGCGCTGATACCATCAAGATGTCTTATTTAAGGGGAATGTGTGAATGGTCTTAATGATATGGCCCTCAGGGTAGGAATTAATTAGTTTTCCTTCTCACCACAAAGATATTCGAAACCTAATCCCCAAAATTGTGACCATGTAATATATAATATGTAGTAATTTATCTTTAAGTATCTTTAATTTCTCCCAAACCTCCTCCAATACACAAAAACTAACCTCTTCCTTTTTGTTTTTTGAGATGGAGTCTTGCTCTGCCACTCAGGCTAGAGTAGTGCAATGGCTTGATCTCAGCTCACTGCAACCTATGCCTGCCAAGTTCAAGTGACTCTCCTACCTCAGCCTTCCGAGTAGCTGGGATTACAGGCGCCCACCACCACACCCAGCTAAATTTTATATTTTTAGTAGAGACGGCGTTTCACCAGGTTGGCCAGGCTGGTCTTGAACTCCTGACCTCAGGTGATCTACCCACCTCGGCTTCCCAAAGTGCTGGGATTACAGGCATGAGCCACCGCGCCTGGCCACTACCCTCTTCCTTATACCTATAACAACTCTGTGACAACTACATGTATATATCTGTGCATACACAGGCAGACACATGTTGCCTTTCTTTTATATTTCAACAGTATTAGCACCCAATTTCTTGTGATCAGTGTCACCTTGACTCAGACACAAACCCACTGTTCAATAGCTTTTCTTCACAACAATCTATGGCTCATGCCAGCATGAGGCAAAGCCCATGCAGACAGCTGTGTTTACTTCACTCAGTAATCTGAACCACTTCAGTGACTGTCTTCGGCTCATTTGTTGAAAACTAAACCTTTTGGTCATACATTGACGATCCTCTACCATCTAAACAAACTATTCTTCTAGCTTCATCTCTCATAGTAGTTAACATTGTAGCCAAATGTGTGACTCTAGAGTTCAACCAAAATTCCTTTCCAGTCTCTGCATTTTCTTGTCATTTATTCTAATTCAATTATTTTTAAATTTACTCTAATTAAACTTTTTCCTTTCACCTTTGGAACTGTACAGATTTTTAAAGCCCTAGCTTTATAATTCTCCATGAAATTTTTTGAAATTCCATTTATTTGAAAGAACAGTACTCCTTTGGCACTAGTCAGTTGGCTTGTAATTATTCTGGCTTTTGTAATAGTTGGTTGTATAACTCTCTTGTGTCCTTTAATGGATTGTAACCTTTTTTTGGACAAGCACTCGTCTTAATTATTTTTAAATCCATCAGTCAGCCCAAGTCTTGCACAAAAAGCTCAATAAACATCTGTTGAGCAAATTAATTGTTTGATGAGTCAATATATAATGAATGTAATGAAGGCTGGAATTTCGTACCAGCAGCCAGTTTTCATGATTTTCGAGGGTAATGACATTATAGTTATATGTATCCATGTATGTGGAAATGTCATATATGCACATATGTGGGTATATATGTACACATCCACACACATATGCATACTTATATATACTTATGCATATGCATATTTTTATTTTTTATTTTTTTAAATAATTTATTTATTTTACTTTAGGTGCATACTATATCTGGCATTTCTCCCCCATGTTATCCCTCCCCCACCCCCCTCCCTCCCCACCCCACATTGTCTCTCCCCTACCCCCAAAACTGTCCCCTGTGTGTGATGCTCTTCTCCCTGAGTCCACGTGTTCTTGTTTTTCAACACCCACCTATGAGTGAGAACATATGGTACTTGGCTTTCTGTCCTTGGTCAGTTTGCTGAGAATGATGGTATCCAGATTCATCTAAGTCCCTACAAGGGACACGAACTCATCACGTGTTCTTGTTTTTCAACACCCACCTATGAGTGAGAACATATGGTTCTTGGCTTTCTGTTCTTGGTCAGTTTGCTGAGAATGATGGTATCCAGATTCATCTAAGTCCCTACAAGGGACACGAACTCATCGTTTTTTATGGCTGCGTAGTATTCCATGGTGTATATGTACCACATTTTCTTTGTCCATTCTATCATTGATGGGCATTTGGGTTGGTTCCAGGTCTTTGCTATTGTACACAGGGCTGCAATGAACATATGTGTGCATGTGTCTTTATAGTAGAACGATTTATAGTTCTTTGGGTATATACCCAATAGTGGGATTGCTGGGTCAAATGGAATTTCTATTTCTAGATCCTTGAGAAATCGCCACACTGTCTTCCACAATAGTTGAACTAATTTACACTCCCACCAACTGTGTAAGAGTGTTCCCATTTCTCCACATCCTCTCCAGCATCTGTTGTCTCCCGATTTTTTAATGATTGCCATTCTAATTGGCGTGAGATGATATCTCAGTGTGGTTTTGATTTGCATTTCTCTAATGACCAGTGATGATGAGCATTTTTTCATATGTTTATTGGCCTCATATATGCCCTCTTTTGAAAAGTGTTTGTTCATATCCTTCGCCCACTTTTGAATGGGGTTGTTTGTTTTTTTCTTGTGTATCTGTTTTAGTTCTTTGTAGATTCTGGATATTAGCCTTTGTCAGATGGGTAGATTGCAAAAAAATTTTTTGCCAGTCTGTGTCTTTTGATTGGGGGCGTTTAGGCCATTTGCATTCAATGTTAATATTGTTATGTGTGAATTTGATCCTGCCATTTGGTCACTGGCTGATTTTCTTTCTCATTAGTTGACTCATTTTCTTTATTGCATTTTGGGTCTTTGCCAACTGGTTTGCTTTTGCAGTGACTGGTACTTGTTCCTTTCCATGCTTAGTGTTTCTTTCAGGAGCTCTTGTAGGGCAGGTCTGGTGGTGACAAAATCTCTCAATAATTGCTTGTCCATAAAGGATTTTATTTCTTCTTCACTTATGAAGCTTAGTTTGGCTGGATATGAGATTCTGGCTTGAAAGTTCTTTTCTTTAAGGATGTTGAATATTGGCCCCCACTCTCTTCTGGCTCATAGAGTTTCTGCTGGAGAGATCTGCTGTGAGTCTGATTGGCTTCCCTCTGTGGGTGACCTGACCTTTCTCTCTGGCTGCCCTTAGCATTTTTTTCCTTCATTTCAACCCTGGTGAATCTGACAATTACATGCCTTGGGGTTGCTCTTCTTGAGTAATATGTTTGTGGAGTTCTCTGTATTTCTTGAATTTGAAATTTGGACTGCCTTGCTGGCTTGGGAAGTTCTCCTGGATAATATCCTGGAGTGTGTTTTCCAGCTTGGATTCATTCTTCCAGTCATATTCAGGTACACCGATCAAGCGTAGATTAGGTTTTTCACATAATCCCATATTTCTTGGAGGCTTTGTTCGTTTCTTTTCATTCTTTTTTCTCTTGTATTGCCTTCTCTTTTACTTCATTGAGTTGATCTTCAATCTCTGATATCCTTTCTTCTGCTTGATCGATTCAGCTATTAAAACTTGTGTTTGCTTCACGTAGTTCCCGTGCTGTGTTCTTCAACTCCATCAAGTCGTTTATGTTCTTCTCTAAGCTGGTTATTCTAGTTAGCATTTCGTCTAACCTTTTTTCAAGGCTTTTGGTTTCTTTGCATTGAGTTAGAACGTGTTCTTTAGCTCTGAGAAGTTTGTTATTATCCACCTTCTGAATCCTGTTTCCATCAATTCTTCACACTCCTTCTTGGTCAAGTTGCGATCCTGTGTTGTTGAGGAGTTGTGATCCCTTGAAGGAGAAGAGGTGTTCTGGTCTTTGGTGGTTTCACCTTTTTTGCGCTGGGTTTTTCCCATCTTTGTGAATTTACCTGGCTGTGGTGTCAGAGAGCTGCTTGATGAGGTCGCTTGTCTGCCTGTGGGGGGCACTACTGGGTTTCTAGGGACTCCTTCAGGTTACTAGGGAAGCTTCCTGTGTCTTTTTTGTTTATGCTGGAAGATTAGGCCCGCCCCTTTGCTGACCTGTAGGTGCTGCTGGGTTGACGAAAATGGCCCTCCCGTTGCTGCGTAGGCTTCATGTGTTTTTTGTTAAAACATGTAGCCCAGTCCCAACCCTCTAGTGGTGGGTTGTGCCCTTCCTCCACTAGGCTGGATCATTCAGGGTTCCTCTCAGACTGTGGTACTGGCTACGCAACCCACTAGAGTCAGAGCTTCAGCCCTCTGGGGTTTGTTGGGGGAGGTTAGGGACCCGCCCAGCCGCACCTGGCAGTCTCCCCCTTTTGGCTTTGTCTCTCTCCGGTCATGGGGTAGGGGCCACCCAGCTGCTCCCACTTACAGCTCCCCTCTCTCTCTGGGCAGGGGGGAGGGGGCAATAGCTCAGTCTGCAGACTCTTATTCAACTCCGCACTTGTAATTCCTGGCACTTGACTGGCAAAGATCCTCTGTTCTGTGTATTGCTGAGGCTTTGGGGGAAGCGCTGTATCTGGGCAGGAGCGCCAGTGGTGGAGCCTTCGACTCACCGGTCAGATGCACTTTCTGGGTGAACCAGCACTCCTCCCCGCCTTGGTCTGCCCTGAGTGGGCTTTGCTCACCCTCAGACCAGACCCGTTGAAATGCATCTGGTACCTCGGTTGGAGCTTGGAGATCTCTGGGTTTCTGTGTCTCTTTTGCTGGGTGTTGTGCGCCGGAGTTGTGTCTAACCCGCCATCTTGGATACCCTCTGCATATTTTTATACTTGTAAAGTGAAATTGAGGACGTTCAAGTTTTTCAAAACATATTGTAAAGCTTATTAAATATTGCTTGTATGTTGTATATCAATTAGTTAATAATTTTAATAATTTTTTGACCATATGATATAAATATGCATACATATTTAAAGGTATATTTCTTTTTAAATGGTTTCTTTTAAACTGTTACATAAATAATCACATAGGACATTAGCATTTGTAGAAGTGTAACATTTGTAGAAAATGATGTATCACTGAAGCAACTGAAACTGTGGCAAAACATATAACCTATTATGACAGTAATAGTCCAGAGGGGGTAATGCAGTTTTGACACAATAAATATCATGAGATTGTTGTTGTTTTTAGTCACAGCAAATGTAAAGTTCTCTTTCTATAGCTGGGCTTATAGCCTTGTTTATCTCTTGTGCCATTTTGCTATTCAATTTACTACATAGTGATTGTCTAATACAATGAAAACCAGAAATTCTTCCACTGAGCAATGCTGTGCTGTCACCTAGTTCTTTCCAGGGAGAAAATAGGATTGAGAGAGGTGATTACAATAAAGTAACACCGTTATACATTGGAATATAGCGAATATGGCATTTTTTTCAGCTACATTGCATGACTAACAGCACGAAATCCTTGGCGTTGCCCCAGCAGAATGAGTGACAGATCTGACTCACTTTCCGGCGTAGTATGTCCTAATTTTTCTTGCTTGCTTGAAAACAGACTGCCTAAAACAGCAAAATGGGTTATTAGATGAGGAAATCTGTATTACAATTAAGTAAAGTGAGAGACAGTGAAGTTTAAAGCAGATCAAGCTCACCCTTGCTTTGACTTGCTATTTCACACGACAAAGATACAAAGCAGTTTTATATTCTTTACTATGGGGAAGGACTGTAAACTATTTGCTCTTTTATATCAAATCTTCCAGGGGCTGCAGAATTTTGTAACCCATAATCCGTTTACATGCCTTGCTAGTCCAACCCAAAACTGGGGCTTGAATCCCTCCCTAAAGTGTCCATTAGCATTATTAATTAGCCTCCCTCTCCACGTATGTGTTGATTTGTTTGTATTTTAGTTTCTCTCTACTTTGAGAAGTAACTTGAAACAGTTTATAATGTAAATACACATATGGGAGTTAAAAGTAAAGACTAAAGGTAGGAAAATATTGAGAAGAAAATAAAATAAATACTAGAGCTTCCAAAGTTTCACCAGGAAATGAGGAATTCAGGCAAGGGATGTTTTTTTTCCCTCATGGAAAAAGATGCAGAATGAGAAAGAACATCAGAGATCTTGGGTGTAAACAGACCTTGATCTGAGAGGATCTGAAACCATCATGTTGTAAGACAAACTGCTAGGAACATTTATCCATTTTCTTTATTTTCTCTTTGGTCTTTATTACTATTCAGTTAATTCTTTTAATGAAAATATCCATCATGACTAGACTCATGGGTAGCATGCCAAGGGGATAGCTATGGTGATTGGCTGAAGTAGGAAATATCGAGATATCACTCCTCCTATCTCCAGAGACTGTTTTCAGATTGAAATCTGCAGGGTCTGAATTTCCATCTATTTCAGGAGGCCACATTCCACTACAAGGTGAAAGACTACCCCTAAGCAATTGATAACAGAAGGTTATTAGCTTTCTGTTTCCTGGCAGCCAACAGATAGCAACGAAGCTTGCTAGAGAGTTATCTGATAAAATATACCCTACCACTTTAGAAGAAACAAACCTTTACTTGGCACTACGTTCTAGTAGAATTTACCTTATATTTTATTGACTTTATGGAAAGGATTCTCCATCTCCAATAGCAGGTTTGCAGAATATGCAAACATCTTTGATTTTTGTTTTAATGTTAATGAAGTCTAGGGTCACACTGTTAAATTATAATTTACTAACCTCCTTTGCTCTATCATTATTGGCTATGTCTTAGACCAGCAGTCTCCAACTTTTTTGGCACCAGGAACTGGTTTCATGGAAGACAATTTCTCCATGGACTGGTGGAGTGGGGGTGTGATTTCAGGATGATTCATTTATTGTGCACTTTGTTTCTGTTATTATTCCATTGTAATCTATAATGAAATAATGATATAACTCACCATAATGTGGAATCAGTGGGGGGCCCTGAGCTTGTTTTCCTGCAACTAGATGGCCCCATATGGGAGTGATGGGAGGCAGTGGCAGATTATCAGGCATTAGATTCTCACACGGAGCACATAGCCTAGATCCCTCGTATGCACAGTTCACAATAGGGTTTACACTTCTATGAGAATCTAATGCTGCCGCTGATCTGACAGAGGGCAGAGCTCAGGCAGTAGTGGGAGTAATAGGGAGTGGCTGTAAATGCAGATGAGGCTGCGCTCACTGGCTCACTGCTCACCTCCAGCTGTGTGGCCCTTAGAGCCCTGGGCATGTGCATTTGGCAGGGTACTTTAAATTGTCTTTCTTGAATATTAATTATCTCATCAGCACTTAAGGATAACCTATTTATGAGACAGAACAAATAAATTAGGAAATAAACTTTTCCTTAATTATAACAAAGACTGCACATAAAAAAGGTATTGGAGAAAGTGGGAGAAAGGACAGGTGGGAAACCTGTTTTAATAACATATACATTTAAATGTTTTATTTTCACATGCAATCTCTTTCTCCAGATCCGCTATTTTTTTCTTGGAAGTCTTCCTGGTATGGCATGCTCCAAGGAAGATCAACAATATATTATTACCATATTTCCAAAAACCTGTGACAAGATAGATTTTTAATAAGTGCTGCTTATTTCTAAGTGGGTACTCTCTTATAATATTGGCTCTTTCCATTACTATGTATCCAAAGCCTATTTAGATGAATATTCTTTCCTTACATTCCCTAAAATAGCTGCGTTTAAAATATAGCACCCAGTATACTTGAAGTCTCTATAAGGTGAATATGAATAAAATCAATTTAAAGGGTAATTACTACAGTTTCACAGTGAAGATTCTTTGTATCAAGATTTCAGTTTTTGAAGACTATAAATGTTGAGGGGATCATAACATAACAGTCATTTGGTGAGGGCCCATATCTTCTAATTTTGAAATAGCTTGAAGTTTATGACAATATTGCACCAAAGGTATCTAAAGTGAAAACCAAAATTTTTGTCAGAGTTGATTGTCTGTCAACAGGTGTCCTAATAAGTTCAGTTAGTTTTCCCTGAAGGTAGTGAGCAGTGGGATACTAATTTCATGCTAATTTTGACTTTGATTCCTTTCTATCATTAATTTATTCATCAGCAGTGACATGTCCTAAACTTCACAGCAAAGTCAAAGATCTCTAGAGATTGAGTTAATTAGGCCAACAGAAAGGAGAGTATGTAAAGCTTAGTTTTAGAAGTGAAAAACTCATAATTAACCCCACTTATTTTAAAGGTACTAATATTCAAGTTTTTTTCTTTGTAGAATAATTGTATAATGCATTATTGAAAAAAAGAGTCCTGCTTCTTTACAAAATCTTTCCAGTAAGGGGTAATATTTACAAAAGTTGGAATCAGCAGCCACAATAAATGGAATTTTTCTTTGGTTTCATTTTTTCCCCTATGGACAGGATATGAAGTATTAGGCTGCTGATGAGGACATATCTGAGACTGGGTAATTTATAAAGAAAAGAGGTAAAAAGGACTCACAGTTCTACATGGGTGGGGAGGTCTCATCATCATGGCGGAAGGTGAAAGTTTACGTTTTACGTGGCGGCAGAAAGAAAATGAGAACGAAGTGAAAAGGGTTTCCCCCTTACGAAACCATCAAATCTCATGAGACCTATTCACTACCATGAGAACAGTATGGGGGTAACTTTCCATATGATTCAGTTATCTCCTGCCGGGTCCTTCCCACAACGTGGAGAATTATGGGAGCTCCAATTCAAGATGAGATTTGGGTGTGGACACAGCCAAACCGTATCATATGACTTATAAGTGAACTTCAAGTGTGAAAGGTTTGGTTGTAGCTGGCTCTGTGGTGTGTGTGTGTGTGTGTGTGTGTGTGTGTGTGTGTGTGGTGTGTGTTTGTGTGTGGTTTGTATAGTAAAGAATTTAATCTTATTCAAGGAGAGGTATGGCCTTTGTCCTTGGCTTCTGGAAGTTAATATCTAAGCCTGTGGAACATTGTTTCTGACAGATAGGGGTGTAACAGTGTGATTTAGGGAAGGGGCTTGGCCATGCTAGGCATTCCAACAACGTGATTTGGTGTGGGAGCCTTGGGTCACACAGTAACAGCTTTGACCTCTACAGGGGCTGGACACTGGGTCAGCCAAGGGTGTAGTCAGCTGTGCCTGCAGGTGGAGTGCCAACAAGGGCTCTGGGCACCAAGGCCTGGGTGAGCTTCCCTGGTTGGCAACACTCTGCCCTTATTGTCACACTTGAAGGCAACACTTTCCATGACTCTACTTAGAAAGGACAGCCGGGAACTCTGAATTTGGAACCTTCCTGGACTCTGCTCTATGTGCTTCTTCATTGGCCTGATTTTAGTCCATATCCTTTAGCTGTGATACACTGTAGCCATCGATATAGCAGCTTTATGAGCCATCTATTATTCACCAAAGCTGTGCCCAAGGATACATAATTTCACTCTTAAAATAATCTATGGTTTGAGCTGGAATAGGTATTGTTGAAGCATTTCTATTCCTAACTCAGAGTGTCATAAAATAAATATTAAGAGTAATGGCTTTAAGAACTCACTAAAAACTCTTGCACTTCATGCCTTCCTGAGTTTCGTATTGTAGTTTTCTTCTTTCTTTCTTTTTGCTGGGGGACAGGGTCTGGTGCTGTCACCCAAGTTGGAGCACAGTGACCTGATCACGGCTTACTGTAACCTCTGCCTCCTGGGCTCAACTGATCCTTCTGCCTCAGCCTCCTGAGGAGCTGGGACCACAGACATGCACGCCCAGCTAATTTTTGCATTTTTTGGTAGAGACTGGCTGTTGCCTAGGCTGCTCTTGAACTTCTGGACTCATGTAATCTGCCTACCTCAGCCTCTCAGAGTGCTGGGATTACAGTGTGTGAGCCACCGTGCCCAGACTGTAGTTTCCTTTTGATGATTATCCAGGAAGGGATTTGGAAGGAACCACAGTTAGCACATCCCAGTCTGCAAGTCACCCTGAGTGGGAGCAGCTTATTCAGGGGAGAAGTAGGATGGCTGAGTCCTTTCCCTTAGCAGCAAGGTGGATATTGGAACACAGAACAATTGCTAAGACATGGTCTTCAGGCTTAAATCTAGGAGGAATTGGGAGGATTTCCCAAAGGAAGTTCAATGGCAAGAATTTGTGAGTTTTCATGTACAGGAAAAAATTACAAAAAAACAAAAATCTGTCTATAGTATCAATCAGCCTCCTGTTTGTATTCTCACCCTACTTTCTGTTGTCCAGCTCAAGGCTCCATGCATGTATGTGGCTCATGGGACATTGCAGCTACAGGTATCACCAGAGCTTCACTTCATATAACAGACTTTATTCTCACACATATTCAGAGCATAGTATAACTTCTCAGATAATTTAAACTCAATGTTAATTAGATAACAGATTAGTTTGTGCTCCTCTCACGGAGATTTAAACTCAAAGAACTACAATGCCTTCAATTTAAAAAAGTGAACATGATGAAGATTGCAGACAATCTAATTTCAGGTGGATGGAAAATGATACTTTTGATGTTTGTGTTGTTAAATGCTCTTGGTACTCCTACTTCCAGGTACCCAGTAGGTTTGCATTTTCTAGCCCTATTTGGTGAGGAGGGGCCATGTAACTAGTTCTGGCTCAAGGTGTGAGTAGAAGAGTTGTTTGTGGCTACTTGGCTGGAGAATTTAATCACCAAAGTAAAACCATCAAGACCTCTACCTCTTAGGCATTAGCTGAAGGAAATCATGATAGTAACTGGCTAATGGCACTGTTGTGAAGATTGAATTTTTACAGTGTCTACTAAGTGGTTAGCATAAAGTTCAACACATTTAACTATTTAATAAATATTAGTCATTAACCTGTCACAATTTGACATTATAATATGGCAACATTTCATGAATAAGCTGTCGCAAAATACTCATTCCATATATCCAATCATGACTTTAGGATGAAGTCATCATTTTCTATTGTCAATTGATAATTTTAAAAATATTAATGTTGGGAAAATAAATTAGTAGTAAGTAAATATGTTGAAAAAAAAGATTTTCTGAGCTTTATGAATAAGTTGACTCTTTGAATCACCCACACACATTCTCTTGTCCTCATTGGGAGGCAGCCTCACAAAGTTGAACTTAGAACCTTGAAAGTTGAACTTAGAGGCATGTAAATGCAGTTCCCTAAATTGATAGTTTCGTGATGCTGGGAAAGTTGATTAAACTCTGACAAGTAGATTCCTCATTTTTTAAATTTGGCTGATTCAGCATGTATTATGATATTTATATTAAATATATAAGCCTACACACACACACACACACACACACACACACACACACACACACACACACACTTATTAAATGTTCCAAGAACATCTCCTTTCTTCAGAAAACAACTCCCACATTACCTTTTGGGACCCATTCTTCTCCCTAGTCCAACCATATGATTCAAGTGGGACCTGCCAATCACACAAGTCATTCCTAACTCTACCTCTCCCCACCCCCCATCCTGGCCACAAAGACAGCATATACCCAAGACGAGCTAGTCTTTCTTTCTCTGGGATTTTTTACATTAGAATAATGGTAGAGAGTCTCTTCCTTTCTGGTAATATAATTAGAAAGGTGACCCAGTAGTTGCCAGCAGCCAAGGTCCCAACTTCATGGGAAGAGGTCGGAGATTAAAGGTCAAGGGAGAGATGGAGAGGGCCTGAGGACGTGTGTTTTCCAACTTTCTTTCTTGCTTGCTTTGTTTTTTTTTTTCTTTGAGTTGGAGTCTCGCTTTTCACCCAGGCTGGAGTGTGATGGTGCGAACTCAGTGCACTGCAACCTCTGCATCCTGGGTTCAAGAAATTCTCCTGCCTCATCCTCCTAAGTAGCTGGGATTACAGGCACATGCCAGCATGCCCAGCTAATTTTTGTATTTTTAGTAGAGATGGGATTTCACCTTGTTAGCTGGTCTCAAACTCCTAACCTCAAGTGATCTGCCCGCCTCAGCCTCCCAAAGTGCTGGGATTATAGGCGTGAGTCACCGCACCTGGTCCCAGCTTTCAATTATTCTTGGGTTACTATGGTACCCCTTCCCTGGCCTCAGTTTAGTCATATGAACTAATGCAGTCCCTTTTTTCCTTAGCTAATTTGTCAAGAGTTTTATTTTTTTTTTTGGCAAATTATTTTCATTTTTTGATCACTTTAACTAAATGAATCCTAATGCTCTTTAGTCCCTGGGGCATGAGTTTGCTCAATAAATGTCCTTTTTCTTGTTTCTTTTCTTCTATTTTATAGTTTTATTCAAAATAGTTGTTCCAAAGGATGGTATTCAAGACCTAGTCAGGGGATCTGCAAGATCCAAACGGGGCATTATTTGCTCTTCTGCTACATTGGGACTTGCACTGATGGTTCAAAAATAGTGGTGGTTAGAATTTCAGGGGCCTGAACACCAATCAAGGCAGACGTATCCAACTGTGCATGGGACCATTATATTCTTTTGTACACACTGCATAAAGGAAAACAAAACAGAACAAACAAAGCATCCAGTGTCATGTAAGAATGTCCTGAAAAAAGTAGCATAAAATTATGAATTTTATGTAATCTGGAGCACATGCTTTTAAAATATTCTGTATGGTGAAATGGGACGTGCACATTAAGTACTTCCGCTACATACCAAGGACCACAATGTTCCTGAGAAAAAGCACTTGTAATATTGAGCTGCATGCTGTGCTTGCTGCTGTTTTTCATGGAACACCATTTTTACTTGAAAGAATGACTGACAAGCGATAGGTATCCGAATGTGGTTTGTCACTGTAGGGAAAACAACTGGTAAAATTAAAGCTTTCAGGCAAAAATTAGAATATTGGAGAACTTATATCAACCTCTGTAAACTTGACAGTTTCTCAGCACTAAAAGACTTTTTCTGACGAAATTAGGGGTGACTTTAACAAATGTGATTTTTTGGTATTGTACAATTAATATGATAACATTTGGAAGATCTGCATAACTGAGTGAAACAATCTTTTTCTAATGATCAATATGTAATGTTGCAATTATTCATGGCAAAATGTCCATTCACAGTGCAGAACAGACCAATGGATTTAATGTAACTGAGTATAAAATGCCTTTGCATACAGTTTCACATTTTTTATTGCAACAAACTTTGAAGAGACTACCACTTATAGAATTTTTGGGTAGTATTGAAGAAGAATATCCACAATTATCTGTAGAGGCAATTCGAAATCTCATCACTTTTTCAGCTACCTGTATGTGTAAGACCAGATTTTTATTTTTTACATCTTGAACCAAAACAACATATTGCAACTATCTGAATGCAGAAGCAGCTATACAAATCTAATTGTGTTCTTAAGCAAGAAATTAAAGAAATTTTCAAAAATATAAAGCAATGTGACTCTCTGCTATTTTTCTCTTGTTTTGGAAATATTATTTTCATATGTTAACATGTTATATGTGTTTAATAAAATGTTTAAGTTTAATTAAATTTAAAATACAGTAACTAGCATAGGTATAACCCACGTAAACAGAAGCTCTTTGGGGTCCCCAATAATAGGAGTGTAAAGATGTTCTTGAGCCCATGAAGTGTGGTAACTACTGACCTAGAACATCCCTTCCTGGTCTGATCATTCATTTGATGTATGCCTAATCCCCCACAAATGCATTATTGTCCCTCCCTATGTTTGTTCCTTACTAGAATAATATTCCTTCACTTTTGTGCCCTAATGAGTTATTTTGATCTTTAAATACTCAACTAAAAACCTTTTTCCTAGATTTCCCCTATTTTCTGTCATAATAATTTGTACAAATTCTTATTATAAAACTTGCTGCATTTAATAATCTGTTCACATATCTGATGCTTCACTGGACTGTGAGATCTTGAAGGACAGACAATCTTTTAGTCATTAATTCATTGGCACCTAGAGACAGGTCCAGCTCCTCATAAGCACTCCACTGAAATTTTGTTCTTGAAAGACTGAATTTTTCAGCTTGAGAACGCCATGCTCTTCTGTTCACTTGTCATACAGCACAGTAAGCAAGATGCCAGGAATGGAGGCTCATGGCTGGGCCTCAAACCAATCAGAAGGAGAAATACCATATTTGGCTCTAGGGACTCTGGAGATCTTCAAATATTTGCCATATTTCTCAGGTGGCTGCGATAGGCAACCTCCACTTTTTATTGACAGCTTCTACCCATGAAATTACAACAAACTGGAGCTATCCTGAAATATTCAGAACAGCTAATGAAAACAGGAGCTATCCTGAAACACTCAGACCAGTTAATGAAAAGATAACTGCCAACTGGCATTATCTACTGGAAGCAACACAGCCGCATGGCACAGGGGCTTTTCCAAAACTTTTCTAATTGGATGAAAGTGAGAACATTTCTCAAGATTAATAAGGGTGTCAAATCATGTCCAGCTGGCAGCCCCAGGGCCTCACCAAGTGTTTAATCACACAACATGTGAGCATAAAAACAGCATTAAGCAGCAGCCTGGAGACCTTACTTTGAGGAAGTCAGCACCTCTTCCCAGATGCCACATCTGCTCACCTGTCATTACTGACCACTGCCTAAGGCTAAAACTGAGAGCAAATAGCACCCCCTTTTCTGCAGAAAACCTTGTCCAGAAAAAGCAAATACTACTTACACCACAAGCAAATCTGACATCTTCCGTGCTGTTCCCATCTGCTTCAGATATTCATACTGGACAGTTTTCAAATGACAGCAGATGTCCCAGCTAGAAAAAAAATTAATCAGCTGAAAAGAATGTCATTACCTAGCTAATTTTATAGTTCCAGAAGCCAGAAATGATATTGCTTTTGGTTATCACCCTGATTCCTCAAGTTATAATCAGCTCTTTTAAAAAATGGTGTTTGCTTAGACACCTAAAGTTTATTTTATAAATACATCTTCACACATAAGCATCTAGATGAGGATGCTGCACTGAATGTTTGGTCTTTAAATAAGCTTAGGAGAAATTCTTCAGATTCATAAACAATTGTGTATAATGACAAAAGAAGGCAGTGTCAAATGCAAAAGACTTTAACTTTTGATTATTTAGCATAGCTCATGCCTACTAATCAACTATAGGAAACATCCTCTTTCTTTTTGTTTATTTATATTTATCCACCGTTAATCAATATCTTTCATTTGTGTTTTGTGTTAAGTGAAAGAGATCATCAACAGCCAAAGCTGCTTTGTTGCTTGCATTCATTTGAACAATTTGGCTGCAATACACGGTAAACCCCCCCACCTACTTGAGAACCTGCAGTAGACAAAAACTGCTAAAAGAGGAGCAAGTGTTCTTTCGGATGTTGTATTTCCCAATCACCAGTTGTAATAATATGATGTCAGATGGGCACTATTGTGTAACTCAGGATAAGTTGAAAATAATCTTTGTTTTGCTATCAGGTTGTGGTCTGGGGACCAGCAAGTAAGACCACCATATATACCAGCAAAATAATGAGACTAGGTGGGAGATATAAAAAGAAATGAAGCCAATGAAAGGAACTAACATAGTTCATATCACTTAGTAGGTACAAAATAGATCTAAGTTGCAAATTCTGTCAAGCCCACAATATTTGAGGTTTGTTCATACAGGTACAATACAGTAGAAGGCCCCAAATCTGCCTGGTTGGGCTTCTATAAACAAAGACTGCTTCATGTCTAGCAAGTGTTCTTTCTGACATTGAGTTAAGGGCCCACTCCTCTGGAAGGATGGTGAGGAACAATGGCTTATACCCACAGAATGGGGGAAGGTTTATTCTGAACAGACTGCTGTGGGTTTTCTTCAATTCTGTATTTGTCAATTTGTCATCTATTTATCACAGGGCCAATTATATTAACTATATTTTCTTACTTTTTTGTATTCTTGATGTTATAGCATTTAGGGGCCTTGTAGACACAAGGAAAGACTACCCTTCCCAAGGCTAGTTAATTCCTAAAAATAGGAACAAAATTGTGTAAGAGCAGATCCATTATATGTAAACCACTCAATCCTGAGTCTATAGTCCCAACAATCACCTTATCTAACTCTCACACACCAAGTCTTTATTTCCCCCCACCCTAAATCATCCAGGGCCAGGTACAGGCCACTAGAGACCACTCCTATAGCCCCAATCCTGCTGGAATTAATTCAGACTAATAAACCCCAAACTCTTTTCCCTGCCCTGCCTTGCCTTTCCCACCAAAACCCCAATAAAGGCTCTGGGATCGACTGTTTCCTGTGTTGTTTTCTGCTACCTGATCAAAACCTGGTGCTTCCTTCGTGACACTGCGTCGTGTGCAATGGCCGCCTCTTCAGATAATGTCAGTATCATTACCTGAAATAAGAAACACATTGAATACGGTTAACAACACATTAGGCACTGTGGATCAGTGAACATAAAGCCATAGCAAGATAAACTATCCCAAATGAAGCTCAGAGAGATGAAAAAGTAAAAAAAGAAAGTAAAGCAAGGCCAGGTCTGGTGGCTCACACATGTAATCCCAGCACATCGGGAGGCCGAGGCAGGTGGATCACAAGGTCAGGAGATCGAGATCATCCTGGCTGACACAGTGAAACCCCATCTCTGCTAAAAATACAAAAAATAGCTGGGCGTGGTGGTGCGTGCCTGTAATCCCAGCTACTCAGGAGGCTGAGGCAAGAGAATTGTTTGAACCCGGGAGGTGGAGGTTGCAGTGAGCCAAGATCATGCCACTGCACTCCAGCCGAGGCAACAGAGCAAGACTGTCTCAAAAGAAAAAAGAACAAAAGGGAACCAATCTTCAGTGAGCTGTGGGATATCAAGCAAGTGATCATTTATAAAATTAGCATACCATCATAAGAGGCAGAGGGAATATAGTTTTAAATATAAGACTCCTAAATTTACAAGATTAATAAAAATTGTAAAACTACAGATTCAAGATGCATTAGTGAAGCAGGATATTTTTCTTACTCCTTTGCAGGCAGGAATTGGAGTACAGGAGCGCTGGAGTCAGCTGGCCATTCCAGCACCAGCAGGGGCAGACCCCACCCACTCGAACCTGCTGCATTCCACCTCCCGTGGAAGGGAACACACAGGTGAGCAGGTGCAGGACCTGGGGCAAGTGCTTTTGGGTGCTGGCATAAGCCAACTCTGTACTGGCACTCCCGCAGCATCTAGTAGGTACCTGCAACTCCTGAGGCCCCAGACAAAGTGTGAGAGTGTTCTTTTAGCTTGGCCGTCCATCGATGACTTAAGTGTTAATGGGTGTTAACAGATCAGTGGACCCTCTGCCTTTTCATGTGAGGCAGCTGCCTTCTACCAGTGAGAGCAAAGGGTCAGTGCAAGAGCCTTTTGCACCCACATTCGTGGCCCCTGAGTTCTTGTCCAACAGCCAGGAGGAATGAGGTTGCATAAACGAATTGAAGATAGTAAAAATGAGGGACTTAATTGCTGATTAAAGTGGCTATCAGCAGGAAGAGGAGCTGAAAAGGGGACAGAATTGCTGATTAAAGTGGCTATCAGCAGGAAGAGGAGCTGAAAAGGGGACAGAGTGGGAAGGTAATCTTCCCCCTGAAGTCCAGCTGTCCCCTGCTAGTCTCCCCTCTGAAGCTACGCCATCAAACTGTCCCTCTGAAATCAAGCTGCTTCTTCTGACATCCAACCATAGTCTCTGATATCCAGTTCCTTCTCTTCTCTGCGAGCTAACTTCTGGGGTTTTTATGGGCACATGATAAGAGATAGGACAGACCATGTATGGTTTTGGAAAAGGCAACATTCGAGTGGGAAAACAGGGATGTAAGCTCTCACTTTCGGCTGCGGTATCAGGCTTGAGGGTCGGATTTTGTTCAGAGACGCACCGTTTTCTACCTAGAATTTCTCTGCCTCCTGCTCCTATCATTGTGTCACTGGGATCCCCAAAGATAATAATTGTCTTGCTTCCAAACCTCATTCTCAGTTTTTCCTGTGACCTCACTAACTTTCCTATTCTATATCAAACATTTACTTTCTTAGAATAAGACTAATAATATGTGTCCACTTACAGTGAACAAAATACACCTTCCCCACTCCTCATAAAACAAGAGAAGTTAATGCCCGAATCCCTGGAAACTTCAAATATGTTACCTTACAGGGCAAAATGGACTTGGCAAATATAATTAAGGTCACAGAATTTAAAATAGGGAGATAATCCTGGATTCTCCAGGTGGGCCATGTTTAATCAGTGGAGTCATTAGAAATAGAGAACTTTCTCTGGTTCTCTGGAGTAAAAGAGATACAGCAAAAGAGGAAGTCAGAGAAATCCAAAGCACAAAAGAATTCAACCCTGTGCCATTGCTGGTCTGAAGATGGGGGGTCAATAGGACAAGGAATGGAGGCTGGCTGGAAGAGCTGGGGGAGGCTCCGATGTGACAGCAGCAAGCAAAAAAAAAAAGGGCCGGGTGTGGTGGCTCACGCCTGTAATCCCAGCACTTTGGGAGGCCATGGTGGGCAGAGCATGAGGTCTGGAGACCGAGACCATCCTGGCCAACATGGTGAAACCCCGTCTCTACTAAAATTACAAAAAAATTAGCTGGGTGTGGTGGCGCACACCTGTAGTCCCAGCTACTCGGGAGGCTGAGGCAGGAGAATTGCTTGAACCCAGGAGGCAGAGATTGGATTGCAGTGAGCCGAGACTGTGCCACTGCAGTACAGCCTGGGCAATAGTGTGAGACTCCATCTTAAAAAAAAAAAAAAAGAAAAGAAAAAAGAAAAAGAAATGGGAACCTCAACCCTGCAACTGCAAGGAACTGAATTCTGTCAACAACCTGAATAAGCAGCTTGGAAATGGATTGTACCCTAGAGCCTCCAGATGAGAGCCCAGGCTGGCTGACATCAGAGTAAGGAAATCAGTCAATCCAATGCAGACCTCTGACCCACAAAATTCTGAGATTATACATTCATGTTGTTTTAAGCTTCTGAATTTGTAGTAATTTAATGCAACAGCAATAGACAATGATACACCACTCTTAAAGGCAAAAACAAAAACAAACAAATAAAACCTCCAACAACTCCAGGGCAGGCAAATCCTGTGTTTCTCTTAAGGGTCATGGTTTCTTTGGGAATTATGCTTTAGTTTCTAGGTATAAAAACAGTATCATTTTCTTTTGGGTACCATTGCACACATTTAGAAAAAGAAGAAATGACTGTGGAATATTAATGTGGTCAATGATCTTGCCTGTTATAATAAGATCACATTTCCAGTGGGCGATGTGGAAGGAGGTACTACGAGATAATAAAACCCTGATTAGTATATGAATATAATGTTTGCACAAAAGCTATCATTAAGGTGCAATCTCAGTGTAAATTTGAGACTAGACTGTGCCCTACCACATGAAGATGGGATATTGGCTGTAAGCTTTTATATTTCTTTGTGTCAGACACCACAATCCCATTCAGCTTCTGTATATGAAAAGTTTAAGAAGTAGAATTGGGTATGAAGACATTAAGTAAGTAAAGTGGCAAAGCAGTATTAGGATGCCAAAGGCTGTTTCTCAGTGGCAAGAAGGCGATAGGGTTCAGCCAGGAACAGGGTGGAAAGGCAGACAGCCTGGTTATAGCTTATAAGTCTCTTTTTTTGGCTAGCATGGAATATATAATTGACCATTGAATGATGCAGAGATTAGGGGCAGTGACCTCCCACAAAGTCAGAAATTCAAATGTAACTTTTGATTCCCCTGAAGCTTTACTAATAGCCTACTGTTGACCAGATGCCTTGCCAATAATATAAAGTCAACTAACACATATTTTATGTCTTATGCATTGTATACTATATTTTTACAACAATGTAAGCTACAGAAAATGTTACTAAGAAAATCCCAAGGAAGGGAAATATACTTACTATTCATTAAGTGGAAGTGGAGCATCACAGAGGTCTTCATCCTCCTTGTCTTGACATTGAGAAGGCTGAGAAGGAGGAGAAAGAGGAGGGGTTGGCCTTGCTGTCTCAGGGGGTGGCAGAGGCAGAAGAAAATCTGCATAGAAGTGGACCTGCACATTTAAACCTGTGTTGTACTAAGGTCAACTGTGCATAGGTTTTCAAAGATGTACACTGAAAATCCTTTGTAAACTATTTGTATTGTTTTCTATGGTTTCCTTTTTTCTTCCCTTTTATTATTAATGCATTTTCCTTTTTAAAAGTACCCATTGGTAGCTGGGCATGGTGGCTCATGCCTGTAATCCCAGCACTTTGGGAGGCCAAGGAGGGCAGATCATTTGAGGCCAGGAGTTTGAGACCAGCCTGGCCAACATGGTAAAACTCCGTCTCTACTAAAACTACGGAAAATTAGCTGGGCATGGTGGTGGATGCCTGTAATCCCAGCTAGTCAGGAGGCTGAGGCAGGAGAATCACTTGAACCTGGGAGGTGGAGGTGGCAGTGAGCCAAGATTGTGCCACTGCACTCCAACCTGGGCGACAGAGCAAGACTCCGTCTCAAAAAAAAACAAACACCCACAAAGGCTATTGGCTGGGTGCACTGACTCATGCTTGTAATTCCAGTACTTTGGGAGGCCAAGGTAGGAGGATTGCTTGAGCCCAAAGTTTGAGATCAGCCTGGGTAACATAGTGAGACCCCCGTCTCTACAAAAAAATTTGAAAACATTAGCTGGCATGGTGGCTTGTGCTTGTAGTCCCAGCTACTCAGAAGGCTGAGGTGGTAGGATTGCATGAGCCCAGGAGCTTGAGAACTCAGTAAACTATGATTGTTGTGCTAAAGGGAAACAAGGAAAAGGAAATTTCATTTTTGTTTGTGTTCAGATGTCAAAGGGATAGCATCATACCTCTGAAGGTGTGCTCAGCCTATGATCATCAGTATGCAGGAGTCCCAAAGTTGGTGGCAACTTAGAAGATCAGATGTGGACCAAATGTGTTTAGCAGCTCCTTTTTGCGTATGCATTGTCTTAACAAGGCAAGAAGAGTTCTTACAGATGATAATGAAGGTAGTATAAGGAGGCAGTGTGGAAAGGATCATTACATGGCCCATGTTTATTTGTATTGAATATTTATGGTTGAAAACACTAGAGGCATCTGGAAAATTTCTGCTTCTAGCCATTATGGATGAACAGTGTCTGGATTTATCCTCCTACTTCAACAACTAGTAAAACAAGTAAAATACAGGAAACAATAGTTTTCATATAATAGACTATAAGAAATATAGGACTATAATTCCTGAGGGAAGAGAACCACATGAGGTATACACTACTGGTGCCCTAAGTCACTGCCTGAGCTGCCGCAGCACAGGGATGGGGGAATCATATAATAAAGCCTGGTGGTTTATTGTAGTTCAGGAGACAATGGTCAGAGCTCAGAGAGGCCAAAGTAGTTAGTATTTGTGGGGCAAAGTTCCAGAGAGGAAGAAGCAACAAAGCAAATGAGTCCAGAGGTTTGCGTATTATTGGCTAAGTACTAATCTGCATATGACAGAGAAAAAGGCACTGGGAAGAAATAGGCAGAACAATTTTCAGAGCTCACACTGGGCTGGCAATAATTTGTGTTATTATCAACCTAAAGGAGAAAGACCCTGTAAGACATAAGGCAGAGTCTTCAGAAGGGCATCACCTTCATAGTGGGGTTAACTTAATTCTAGCATAAAGGCTGCTCTGGACATAACCTAACACGTTTATAAGTAAGCATTGAAAGGATTAAACGTATTACAATGAACTGTGTGCCAGAACTTAGTCTAGTGCTATTTAAAGAAAGGCCACAAAATGTAACACAGAACAATAAGTATGTAAAAATGTAAGAAAATATGAGCTATAACCTGAAGAAAATTGACCAATAGACTTCAGAAATAACAGAAATAATGGAACTAGAGACAACAACATTAAGAGGTATTACATTGATTTGATATAATCGAGGAGGTAGACCAAAAGAAAAAAAAATCATGAACAAGTAGGGGAAAAAGAAATCGAATGGAATTTATAGAGATAAGAAATACATTATCCTAAATAAAAAATACAGGAATAGAATTAATAATACATTACATACCGCAGATCAGCGACCATGAAGGCATAGCAAAAGAAACCATCTGAAGTGAAGCTCAGAGATAAGAGAGTAATAAAAAGTAAACCAGCTGGGTGTGGTGGTTCACACTGTAATCCCAGCACTTTGGGAAGCCGAGGCAGGTGGATCACCTGAGGTCAGAAGTTTTGAGACCAGACTGAACAACATGGCATAACCCCGCCTCTACTAAAAATACAAGAATTAGCTGGGTGCAGTGGCTGGCACTTGTAATCTCAGCTACTTGGGAGGCTGAGGCAGGAGAATCACTTGAACTGGGAGGCGGAGGTTAAGTGAGCTGAAATCATGCCACTGCACTCCAGCCTGGGCCACAGAGTGAGACTCCATCTCAAAAAAAAAAAGTAAACACATCCTGAATGAGTTGTGGTATATCAAGCAGGCAATCATTTATGAAACTGGAGTACCAGCATGAGACGGGAAGAAAATATAGTTTTAAAAATAATGGTCCCAAATTTACCAACGTTAATAAAAACTGTAAAAATCACAGATTCAAGAAGCTCAGAAACCCTATATAGAAAAATACCAACAAATTCAAGAGAATCACAATCAAATTTCTAAAAACTAGTAATAAAGAGTAAAGTCTTACATGTAGCTGAAGAAAAAGGGCATATTACAGAAAGGGAACAGAGTTATGAATGACAGCAGACTTCTCATCAGGAACTAAGCAAGACAAAAGAAAATTGGGTAACACCTTTGCAGTACTGAAGGAAAAAATGTTAACAATAATAATGCATTGTGGGCTATATAGCAAATACAGAAATAAAATATGCAACATAATGATACAAAAGATAAAATAAAGCACATGGAAGTATAGCATTGTAAGCTTCCTGAACTATAGTGAAATGGTTGAATATTATTTGAAGGTGGATTATGATAAGTTAAAGACATATACTGTAAACCCCAGTGCAGCTATAAAAAATCAAACTGGAAGATCTAACTAGTAAGCCCATAGGGGAGGTAAAGTGAAATCACAAAAATTACCCAATTAATCCAAAGCAAGGCAGGAACAGTGAAAAAATAAAAATTAGGCAACAGAAAAAAAATGGCAATACAATAAATTTAAATTCAATTATATTGATAATTAAATTTAAATGATTTAAATGCTCTAATTAAAAGTAGAGCTCATAAGATTAGATGAGAAAGAAGTTACAGATATATGTTAACTCCAAGAAATCCAATTTAAATATAAAGGAAAAGGTAGGCTATAAATGAAGGTAAAGAAGACGAAACGTGCACAGTAATGAAAAGAAAATTGGTTAGCTAAATTATTATCAGATAAAACAATTTCTGTTGTATTTTCCTCTAATTTGATATTGAGTTCTCTCTGGAGAGTGGCAGTGAACTCTAAGCCTATTCTGAGCATTTAGGATTTAGCCATGGAGGAGTGTGCCTTTGTAGGATACTTCTTTATTTTATTTCATTTATTTATTTATTTTCTGAAACAGAGTCTTGCTCTGTCGCCAGGTGCCAGGCTGGACTGCAGTGGCATGATCTCGGCTCCCTGCAACTTCTGCCTCCCGGGTTCAGGCAATTCTCCTGCCTCAGCCTCGCGAGTAGCTTGGACTACAGGTGCACGCCACCACACCCAGCTAATTTTTGTATTTTTAGTAGAGATGAGGTTTCACCATATTGGCCAAGATGGTCTCGATCTCTTGACCTTGTGATCTGCCCGCCTCGGCCTCCCACAGTGCTGGGATTACAGGCGTGAGCCACTGCGCCAGGTCAGGATACTTCTTTATTCTGGTGGATGGCCTGATGCCCAAGCGTCTGCCCCATGACCAAGCATCCCTTTCATAGGAAGCTTATATAAACTGGCAGACTCTCTGGGGGCTCCTGTCCTAGCCACTCTCTAAAAGAGTCCTGACCCAGAGAAGTTATGTCTGGGTATGTGTGTTGGGCAAGAGACAGGGGTCAACTGAACAAAACACGTGAAATAACAGAAGCAGTGTCTTCCCTACAGATCCTGGGCAGCAGAGGGCAGCACATCCTGCAACGCAGCAGGAAGAGGGGCGCTGCAGGACACACGCACTCAACCATTGAGTGGGGGAGCAAGAGAGAGAGAAAGGGACTAAAACTGTATTGGGATCCAGGGCATTATCCAAGCAGGTAAGTGTCCATGCATGGGGAGTTCTAATTGGTGGGTTTCTGGCAAGCAGGCGGGAGCTCCACGGAGTCACGCTGTGACTGAGGGTGGTTACTGTGGCCAAACTCCACAGTCTATCTCCGGTATGGAGGTCAGTGCTGCAAGTCAAGTAGGTTGTATCTAGCTCTCCCACAGAAAGGTGGTCACCATGAAGCGGTTGTGTAAGGCAAACAACTTGAGGAACTGAGAATGTCAAGTATAGTCGTGGGCGTAACATCTCAGTCAATGCATATTGCATTGCATGTATAACAGTGCTCTCTTAAGATTGTATTGTATTTTAACTATACCTTTCCTGGATTTAGATACACAAATACTTACCATTGTGTTATAATTGCCTACAGTATTCAGTACAGTAACATGCTACACGGGTTTGTAGCCCAGGAGCGATAGGCTATACCATCCAGCTTAGGTATGTATTAGGCCATACCATCTAGGTTTGTGTGTGTTCTATGATGTTTGCATAATAACAAAATCGCCCAACGACATGTTTCTCAGAAAGGATTCCTGTTTTAAGGAACGCATGGTTGTATTTGTGTATGTAAACATCTAAACATAGAATAGGTGATGAGTTGTGCTGCAAAGTTATGATAGCAATTACATCAACAGGTAATAAAAAGTCTCCAGCTCTATGATCATCTATAGGAACACTATTATGTATGTTGTCTGTTGTTGACAGAAACATCATTATGTGGTGCATGACTATGTTTTGGACTTTTCTCAGTAATCTACAAATAAGGAGATTTGTTTTTCAGTGGTTTTATCTTTTTATCATATTTCAGTGGCTAGGACTTCCTATACAACGCTGAATATAATTGGTGAGAGTAAGCATCTTTGTTTCATTTCCAATATAATGAGGAAAAGTTATTTATTTTATTATCAACATGTTTGTTATAGAGTTTGTGGTGGTTCTTCTTTATCACAATAAAGAAAACCCCTTATTTCTAATTTGTTAAGAAGTTTTATTTTAAATATGCACTAAATTTTATCAGTAATTTTTTGCATCTGTTAAAAGGATTATATGATTTTTGTCCTTTTTATTTTATGGTGTGAAATTACACTTATTACCTTCCAATGTCAAGCCAATATCTTGTAGAAAAGGAAGAGAAAGCATAAAGCATGATGATATAGGAGGAAAAGGAAAAAAAACAACTAGAGTTAAAGTTCTATTTCTCTATTTGGAAGTAAAACTACATGGTAGTATACAGTAGAGAGAGCCCATGGAAAGGCTGGACCAGAACCAGTACTAAAACCAGTTCTGTTAAGTTTCAGTTATAAGTTGGTAATCCTTCCTGTAATTAATGCAGTCCCGCTATTTGGAATGCACACATAGTAATTTTATTTTATTTAATAACATTTTATTCAACATGTATTCACTGAATACATACTAACTGCCACGTCCTTTGTTAAAAGTGATGGTTTCTGCCCAAACAGACCTTTCCTCTGAGAAAAGATATCGTGCAAATCACATAATCATGCAAGCGAAGGTAAACTTGCAATGGAGACATGTGGTCACAATATGCTACACTGAGGGTTACATAGAGCATAATCTGAGCCCATAGGGGGGTGATTTGGACTGGTTTGGAGGTTAAGGAAAGCTTTAACAGAGAAAGAGGTATGTGAATTGAGATCAGAAGTATGACCGGGTATTAACTAAGTCAAGAGAGGAGGAAAAACATGGCAGACATGGGGGATAGCATATGCAATGACCCTGTGAGGGGAGAAATGGCAAAAAAAAAAAAAAAGGAAGTGATGAACAAAATAATGTGTTTGAATCAGAGGAACAAAGTTGCATGTTTCCAGCTAATGCTAATGAGGAAAGTAGGAACTAAATCATGTGGAAGTCCATAGGCACAGTAAAGACATTTTTTTGCCTGCCAAATTGCACTGCAAAGCCTTTGATGGATTTGAAGAGAGATGTATCATCATCAGATTTATGTTTTGAAAAGATAATTCTGATTATACTGTGGTGTGAAGTTTGTTAGGCATTCAAACTGGGTGAGTGTAGACAGTAAAGAAGCTATTTCCAGAGTTGAAGCCACAGAAGACAGAAATTTGTAGTAGATGATGTGGAAATGGAAAGAACGGGGTGGATGTTCAAGGTACATTGGGGTAAGAGCAGTAGCACTTGGTGGAGGATTTATGTTGATATGAGTTTCTGGCTTGCACAAGAACGGTTTTTCATAGACACAGGGAACTTTCGAAGAACTCCAGATTTAGAGTGAGGGGTGATGATGGGTTTGATTTTGGAAATGCTGAATTTGATCTGCTGATGTCACTTCACACAAGTCATGTCAAATATGCAGTTCATTAATGTATCTGATGGTCCAAAGAGAGGTCTGGGCTTGGAATAAAAATAAATGTGAGTCATTTATGTAGATGTGGTAATTGAAGCTACAGGTGCAGATGAGATCATTTACAGAAGCCCATTTGGAGTGAGATAAAAAGAGATTATGGGAACTAGACTTGTAGATCTTTAGTATCCAAAGGCCAGTTAGAGAAATATGGGTCTTAAAAATAGAAAGAGAAAAGATAATCAGAAAGGTCAGAAGAAAATCAGAAGAATGAGTTATCAGAAACTAAAGGGGGAATATTTCAAGCATTGAATGAAGATGAAACAACAGTGTTGAATGATGACAAAAAGTGAAGTTGGATCATATTGGTCAATATATTGAAGTATTTACTATGTCTCAGACACTGTTTAGAGAGTTTTTATTTGCATCAATTCTTTTATCCTCATCAATGCTCCACAGCCAGTAATCTAAACACAGAGCTTTCACATTTAATCATTACAGTAAAATATTCTCTGGTGTTCTTCGTGACGTGTAGTTATTGGCAATCTTTGCTAGCATTCTTTTAGTGGTTTGGTGGATTTAAAAACCTGTTTCAGTGAATTAAGAAGTGATTCAGAGGCAAAAACTGGGAGGCAACTAATACAGACAACTCCTGTGAAGGCTCACTGTAAAAGGGTTGAGGAGATGAGTCATAGACGTTGCAATATAAAACATTATTTTTATTTGTCTGTTTACACTGTTTGAAGCCAGTGGGCCCCAACCAAGGTAATGAACTAGTTTGCATTCCTCTTCCTCCTTCCCCACGCAATTTGCCCTGAGGAAGTAGAAAGGAGAAACAGGGAAAATGTAGAAAGGAAAAACAGGGTAAATGTAGAAATATGTGGTGGTGGTGGTGATGGTGTGTGTGTGTGTGTGCGTGTGTGTGTGCATGTGTGTATTTAGAGAGAAAGAGTGAGAGAGAAAGATTTTATGTACATATTTATAGAGTAGTGGCTTTGTCTCAGGGCAGGAATCAACCCTGCACTCCCGTGGTTGTATAAAATAAAAGAATTGTTAGAAGCATTTGTTTCTCCTCTGACCCTGCCTTAAGACAAATAAGGCTGGCGTGTACTTTTGCCCTGAACAACTCTAGTCCAGGTGTTCTCAGGAATACATTTATCATGGTGCAAAAGCCCTCATTTTCTCGTTGGGAGA
Source organism: Ateles fusciceps (assembly GCA_036589455.1). Classification (NCBI taxonomy): domain Eukaryota; kingdom Metazoa; phylum Chordata; class Mammalia; order Primates; family Atelidae; genus Ateles; species Ateles fusciceps. The sequence continues at coordinate 8,443,632 of JAZHEH010002229.1, forward strand.
ACATGAGAAAAACCGGAAAACCAGTAGTCAATACTATATGCAGTTGCTTTCTGACTGTCTCCTTCTCCAAACTGGAGAATTTTAATCTAGTCTGGGCTATCTGAAGTTTGGTCTAGGATGAGCAACATAAACACCATCTGGGAGGTTGTAGAAATGCAGAATCTCAGGTTGCACCAGGGCCTCCTGGAGTGAAATCTGCATTTTCTCATGATGCCGTAGGGATTTACTTGCCTCTTGTGAAGCACAGGTCTGAGTAATCCTCCTGTAGCTCCTTCTTCCTGTGGGAACAAAGAATGGAATTGAACCTAAGAGTTTTTACAGACTATAAGTAGTTCTCTGGTAGGTCTTGTGTGCTTAGCATTATACACAGGTACATAAGGTTACCCTTGGGCTCATCTGTCCCATGCATATGCTTGAAAGAGTAGCTGCCATAATTTCTTGTTTCACATCTTCTTATGCCTCTTAATATGTTTGTTAAGATCTTAAGTTGCTGGTCTCTTTCCTGCAGCTACTCAGGAATAAAATCTAGAGTAAATCTTTCCTCATTCCACAGAAACACAGACATATTTCCAGGGATTCCACATTTTATCTCCTGGGATAAAATATGCTCATGGGTCAAAATAACAAGACATTGGAGGAGCACAGTCAGTTAAAAATACTGCTGGATTACACATTTGAACAGAAGCAGAAATATTAGAACAGATGAACTACTTGTTTTTAAAATAGAATTGAAAGAGCATAAAGAGATTTATGCATTCAACAATGAAAGAATGCACATTTTATTTTAAGCACACATGGAATATTTATAAAATTGATTAGATATTAAGACATAAAAGCAATTTATATTTCAGAAAATAATTTTCATCCAGATCATGATCTTTGATCACAAAATAATTGGGAATTAAATAATAAAAATTAAACTTAAAAAAATCACTGAATATTTAGAAAGAAAAAGAAAACTCTCTAAGGCATGAATTTAAGAAGAAATCATCATGAAAATTAAAGAAATTTAAAACTGAATGATAATTAAAGCCGTATGCATCAAAATTGGGAAGGGCTATAAAGTAGTATGAAGATAGAAAGTTAAAGCTCTAAATACTTTATAAAGTGAAGAAGACAGCCTCAAAGTTAGTTGTGTCTATATTTAAATTTACATGGAAAGTCATAAAGAATACACAGATATGTTACTTGAAATAATGAGAGTTTGCAGTATTGGTAGGATATATGATTAATAGAGAAACAATAAATTTATGTATATACATCAGCAATAAACTACTAGAAAGTATAATTAAAAAGAATACACCATTATGAGACTATGACTTAACATGAAATACCCAGGAATTCATTTAACAAAATATGTTGAAGACCTTTCCTTTGGAAATTATAAAAGCATTATTGAGAGATACAAAAGCATTGTTGAGAAAAAGACTAAATAAATTGAGCTGTAAACAATGTGTATATATAGAAAGATTTTTTAAATTATAGAGATGCTATTTCTTTTTAAATTGATCTCTGGACTTAATGCAGTTTCAAACAGGATTTGTCAGGGAACTTAAGAAGATAGTTGTAGCATGTCCTAGAAGTAAGAGAGGGAGAGAGTGTGTGTGGAAGAATTAGAACAGTTACCATGACTTTTATGAAGTGGTTTTGGCTCACAGTAAGCAAACTTACCACCATAATGGATTCTAGAAACTGACTGATGCATGTATATATTTAGTTGTATTGAGTAGGAAGAAATATTGTTTATGAAAAAATGTTGAAACTGGATTTCTACCTCACACCATTTAGAACAATCTCCTCTATACAGATTTAGGAATAAATGTAAAAAAATATAATATAACATTCAAGCACTGAAAAAAGTGAGTGAGTACTTTTAGACTTCAATGTATGAGCAATGTTGTAAACAAGGAATAAAAATAATTTTCTATAAAATAGAAGATTACTAAACTTAAAATATTAAAATTAATCCCTTTTGTATATCCAAGGTTAATTTTGAAATTAAATGAATTTCAAATCTAAGTTGCAAACTCCAAAAATATTCACAACACACAATGAAATTAGTATTAACAAAATATAAGCACAAATAATACAACAGCAACATTGGCGAAAGATATAAATAGACATTTCACCAAAAATATATGTTAAAAAATATATGGAGAAAAGTTAATATTATTGGTCATGAGAGAATGCAATTCAAGACTACAATTAAATGTGATTTTATGGCCATCCTGTTGGAAAAAATAAATTCTGTCTATATCAAGCATAGGAAAAGATGTGCATCTACAGGATCTGCTGTTGGGAAAGTGGGTAGATGTAGCCTAAAGTCAGGATTCACATAGCTATGGTTTAACCATTCCATATCTAGGTACATATTCAAGAGAAATTCTTGCATATACTGATAGGAAACATATAAGAATGTTGATAGAAATGTTTTGTATGATGGCAAAAACCTATAAGTAACTTGATTCTTCTAAATGGAAAAATAGAAGAATAAAAATGTGATAAATTCTTACAATGGAATACCATACAGGTAATGAATATGTGTAAGCTACAATGAAACACAATAAAATACTAGCTTCATAATTTAAGTGGAAGAAACATTGGACTTGAAATACATTTTAGACCAAATGGACAAAGAGACAAATACAGGACATTCCCTCTAACAGCAGCTATATACACATTCTTCTCAAGTGTACCTGAAACATTGGCTAAGACCGATCATATATTGGGTCACAAAACAAGCCTTAACAAATTTAAGAAGATTGAAGTCATATCAAGTATATTTTCTAACTGCAATGACATGAAACTAGAAATCAACAATAAAAAGAAATTAGGAAATTCACACATACATGGGAATTAAAAACATGATCCTAAACAGCAAATGGATCAAAGAAGAAATTTAAAAGGAATTTAAAAATATCTTGGGACTAACAGAAATGTAAGCCCAACAAGACAATTTATGACAACAAACAAGAAACATCAGAAAAGCTCAATGAAATTAAAAATATGTTTTCGAACCTAAACAAAATTGATAAAATTTTAGTCTAAGAAACAAAAAGAGAAAAGACACAAATAAAATCAGAAATGTAAGAGGAAACATTGCAAATGATACCACAGGAATACAAAGTATCCTAACAGACTATGAACAATTATATGTCATCAAATTAGTTAACTTAGAATAAATGAATAAATTCCTAAAAATATGCAAGTTACCAAACTGAATCCTGAACAAATTTGAGCTGACCAAAATGGGTAAGAAGATTAGTCAGTAATAAAAACTAACAGCAAGGAAAAGCCCTGGACCAGGTGGCTTCATTGCTGAATTCTACCAAACAAACTTTTAAGAACTAATGCCAATCCTTCTCAAAGTCTTCCAGAACATTTAAGAGGGGGAAATACTTCCAAACTGTTTTTATAAGGTCAGTATTACCCTGATACCAAAGTCAGACCAGGACAGTACGAGAAAAGAAAACTACAGCCTCATATCCCTGATGAATATAGATCCAAAAATCCTCAGCAACAATAGTAAATAGAATTTGCTAGCACAGTAAAAGGATCAGTTACCAAAATCAAATAGGATTTATTCCTGGGAGGTAAGGAGAATTAAACATACACAAACCAATAAATGTAATGCCACATTTACAGAATAAAGGGCAAAACTATATGATCATCTTAGCAGATGCAGAAAAAAAATTTGAGAAAATTCAACATCCTTTCATGATAGAAACTCTCAACAAATTATGTACAGTAGGAATGTAACTTAACACCATAAAGGCTATATATAACAAGCCCACAGGTAACATCATACTTAATGATGAAAAGTTGAAAGCTTTTCCTCTAAGATCAGGATTAAGGCAAGGATGCCCACTCTCATCACTTCTATTCAATGTAGTACTGCATGTCCTACTCAGAACAACTAGGCAAACAGCAACAACAACACAAACAAACAAACAAAAGACATCCAAATCAGAAAGGAAAAAAAAATTGTCTGTTTGCAGATGACATAATCTTTTATATAGAAAATGCTAAAGACACCTCCAAAAAATGCTAGAACTAATAAATGAATGTTGCAAGTTACAACAACATACAAAAAGTCGTAGGATTTCTATGCACTAACTATCTGAAAAAGAAATCAATAGCTATTTATAATAGCTAAAATACTTAGAAATAAATTTAACCAAAGAGGTGAAAGATATGCGCACCAAAAAAATTGTAACACATTGATGAAATAAATTAAAGAAGACGCCAATAAGTGGAAGAATATATCATGTTCATGGACTAGTAGAATTAATATTATTAAAATGTCTATAGCACCCCAAGGGATCTACAGATGAATTGCAATATCTATCAATATTCCAAAAATATTTTCATGAAAATAGAAATTCTGAAGTTTGTATAGAACCACAAAAGACCCTGAATAGTCAAAGCAATCTCAAGCAAAAAGAGCAAAGCTGCAAGCATCACATTACCTGATCTCAAAATCTACTACAAAGCTGTAATAATCAAAATGGCATGATACTGGCATAAAAAAAAAAACACACATGACGAGGCCAATGGAACAGGATAGAGAGCCCAGAAATAAACCCACACATTTACAGTCAATTGACTTTCAACAAAGATGCCAAGAACACATGTGGGGTAAGGATAGTCTCTTTAATAAATGGTGCTGGAAAAAATGGATATTCACATGCAGAAAAATGAAATTAGATCTTTATCTCATACCAGATAGAGAATAGAAAATGATACTTTCAAAATAGCATTAAAATAAGAAAATATGCTTTTAGTAATATATATAGTGATAATAATGTATATTTTAAAAAGCACAAAATGATAAACAGAAAATTCAGACTGATGCTATATCAGACAGGGAGATTAAATATTTAGATGCAGGTCAAGATCCTGCCATTTGTTTTGTTTGGAGGTATTAGGTATGCTTATAACATTACTTAAAATAACATACTAAGTAGCTAATTAAGTAAAATAGGCTCATGAATGGACTCATGATGAGAGTATATAATGAAACAGGATCATAATTAATCAAATTTGGTCCTAATTGAGGTCTAAAACAGCAGCAACAATAACAAAACCAACAATCTCTAATCAGAAAGAATTCATGGAGAATGAATGTTCACATATGGAGAAAAGAGGTAACCTATTGAATGACTCTCAAGAAAAAAAATCAAGAGAGATTTAGATCCGTATCATATGTGAAATAATTAGCTTCTGATGGGAGGAGGCAGCGCTATTTTATTGAAACAGAAGGGAATTATGACATTCTAAGAGAAGGTAAGTTTGCTTGTTTGTTATATGAAAGATTCTGAAGTATTGAGTACTGGGGATGGGAAATTTAGGATCTCCACTATCTGACAATTTGTGCTCTCATATCACGGAGGTAAATTAGACAATTTATGTGTATTCAGTTGCTTGTGCTGGCCTGGGCCTAATTACTAAAGAAATGGCACATCAGTCCATATAAATACAAAAATATTCTTGATAGGGGGAAAAAAAAGCTTTAAAATTGAAATATGCCTATGTAAATTTTATTTTAAAGTTTAAAAATTTTAGGTGGAAATCATTTAAAATAGTTAATTGCAAAAATGATTATTTGAACTAAGATTGCTGCTGAACTGTTACACAAACTATTTGCATGCAAATTAAAGGAGTAAAAAAGTAAATATTGAATGTTTATTTTATATTTAAAAGGTGAGTGGCAAAGCTTCAGGCAATATGAGCTTTACTTTCAAATTTTGTCATATATTTATGTATTAATGATATCAAGCTATCTATACAGTTAAGAATTTATAAAAGGTTAAATTACCTTCAAACAATACTCTCAGGATCAATCAGGCATTTAAATAGATATGCAGATGAAAAAAGGGAGACAATTTTTTTGTTTTAAATTATTTTAAAGAAAGCAAAGACTATTTACATATAAGATATCTTGGTGCTTATTTCCAAAAATTCCAAGAAGGAATGTAACAAGTTTACATCATATTATTAAAAGTGTTTTCTCAAGATATGATAAATTATTCTTTGATATGCCTTGTGTTTTGTTTAAAGTAAAAAATAACATTTTGGATTAAATTAGGAGGACTTTATTCCTAGCCATCTATTTTTATGTTCATTAAAAATTATAACTCATTAAGATTATTACTGTGTTGGTGGGAAAAAGGAATCTCATTAAATCATCATATCTGGTCCAGAAGTTAGCAAACTATGTCTTTTCTTTTTTTTTTTCTTTCTTTTTTTTTTTTGTTTGTGTGTGTGGAGACACAGTCTTGTTTTGTCGCCCAGACTGGAGTGCAATGATGTGATCTCGGCTCACTGCAACCTCCACCTCCTGGGCTCAAGCAATTCTCCTGACTCAGCCTCCCGAGTAGCTGGGATTACAGGCATCCACCACCACACCTGGCTAGTTTTTGTATTTTTAGTAGAGACAGGGTTTCACCAGGCTGGGCTTGAACTCCTGACCTCAGGTAATCCAGCCGCGTTGGCCTCCTAAAGTGCTGGGATTACAGTTGTGAGCCACCTCGCTCGACCAGCAAACTGTCTTAATGGCAAAATTCAACCTTACCTCTTTTTGAACAGTTCACTATTTAAAAAATGATTTTTGCATTTTTAAGTGGTTGAAAAAATTTGGAGCATAAATAACATTTTGTGACACAAGAAGGTTATAGAAAATTTAAATTTTAGTGTTTATAAATAAACTATTGGTACACAGGCACGGCTATGTCATTTATTGTTTATGGCTGCTTTCCACCACTGTGGAGTAGCTGCAACAGAGACCCGATGGCCCGCAAAACCCCAGATATTACTCTCTTGCCTTTTACAGAGAAAGTTTGCCTATTCCTGATGGAGGGGATTCAAATTTCAGATGCTGTGCATAAAAAATATTAAATTTTTAATCAAGCTTTCTTATTACAAAAAAAAAGTCTCATTTAAAGGGTTAAAGATATCCCATTATTTGCCTGTGGAATGCCCTTTTATTCCTTAAGTTGCTAAGTTTCAATATTAGGGCCTCTGGGCTACTTTATGTTTCAGACTTGAAAATTACAATGGTGGGTTTGTTTCTATAATTTTATTTCTCCAACCCAAATGTTTGTATGTGTTTTTAACCATTTTCTTACTCACGTCATTACACAATAAATTTTTCCTCTTTTAGCTTTAATTATTACCATCTAAATGTAGCTCCATCTCACAATGCATGTTATCTGTCATCAATTGGCCTTTCCTATCATCTTCTTTGTTATTGTTATTTTTTTTTTTAATAGGGTCTGGCTCTGTTGCCCAGGCTGGAGTGTGGTGGCACGATCTTGTCTCACTGCAAACTCTGCCTCTTGGATTCAAGCAATCTTTTTATCTTAGTCTCCTGAGTAGCTGGGACTATAGGTATGTGCCACTATGCACATAAATGTTTTTATTTCTTTATATCCATTTACACATAATTTTTCTTTTTTTTTTTTTTTTGGAGATGGAGTCTCGCTCTGTTGCCCAGGCTAGGGTGCAGCAGTGTGAGTTCGGCTCACTGCAACCTCTGCCTCCCTAGTTCAAGCGATTCACCTTCCTCAGGCTCCTGAGTAGCTGGGACTATAGGCATGCACCACCACTCCTGGCTAATTTTTGTATTTTTTAGTAGAGACAAAGTTTTACCATATTGGCCAGGCTGGTCTTAAACTCTTGACCTCAAGTGATCTGCCCTCCTCGGCCTCCCAAAGTATTGGGATTATAGGCGTGAGTCACCTCGCCTGGTCTACAAATAATTTATGACACATAAAAGATAAGGCTATACAGATGATCACACTTTTCTTATAGAGGCTTTAATATTATCAGTTTCTAATTATACTCTAATCCTACCCTGAAGATATTGTTCACTGACTTATAGTGTTCGTTTAAAGAAAAATACCTACAATAAATATTTTACTTCACACTGGAAATAGTTGAGTTTCTATTTAGCAGTTATTCTGCTGTGGTGTTACAGACACTGCTGAATGAGTACTTGATTTTAGTTCCTTTTCTGCCTGGACTGCTAGAAAGTGTGTGTATTTACCTTCCTCTGTTCTGTTAGAAAACGTCTGTTTTGATATATTTTCTCACTTATTTTTATTGTAACTTAGTTTAGATATATTTGTAAACCACCATATAACCGTACTAGAAGATGTTATGTTATAAATAAACAACTCAAAATATACAAAAGTAATACATTTATTGCATGCCAATAATGTATAAGGAATTTTCTCTAGATTATATATAATTTATTTCTCACATGCTGGTAATACTATCTATCATACATTCATGGATAAAAACAAGTTTTGTGGGCTCTAAAGCTCATTTAAGAGACATTTCTAAATAAAAGTAATATAAAAACAATTATTTTTGCAGACATTACCAAGTCACAGGACCATGTTAACTCATTGATGGGGCCTCATGCAGGGTCCTGGAAGGGGTAGGTGCAAGCAAGAGGCCCTGACTTAAGCCTCCTTAGCTTCAAGGTCAATCTGCGTCTGTGTCTATGGACTGCTTATGCTGTGTAAGCCACTTTCATGCACTATGAAATGTTAGAACAAGCTTCCAGGGAAATTAGCTGAGAGAAGTAAAATATATTTGTCAATACCAAGGAGTTGGTATACAGTAGATGTGTATTTGAACACTAATAATCACACCCATTTATTAAAGCTATATTTATGGGGTACCTTATTTATCAGGCATTGTTGTAAGACTAGCATGCTGTGACAACCCAGGCAGCTGTGATCCCTGTCCTAATGAAGCTTCTTGTGTTATTTCTGTCATAGCAGTTGGCCATTCAATGGCTTATTTCTTCTTTATCATGTTAAGAAAGAACAGTTTAAGATATAGTTCAAGAATTTCTTTCCATTTAAAAATTAATGTGCCTTTTCAGTTTTACTGGCTTGACTGGAATAGCTGAAGCTCTCATTTCCTTTTGTTATTTATTATCAACATAGATTATCACTTTATGAGTTTTTGGATCATTAAAAATAGAGAAAATGGTTCCAAAAATGAAATCTATTTTGTTTTCCAAAAGTAGATTATTTTTTTCAATAGGTTTACCTTTTTCAATAGATTTACCTTTTCAGTAGGACTCAGAAACTGCTGGCTTGGTTGGTCTTTCTTTATAGTTAACTATTTTGTCTATGAACTTAGTCTGAGTACCTTGCAGAAAGTAGAATTAAAGAGCTTTGGTATCTTAAATCCTGGTTTTCTATTGCTTTCCTCATTTTAAGAGAGCTCTTAATTCAATCTCCTTGTAAGGAAGTAGGACTAACATGCATAGCTAAGCGTGGAGAGTCAAGAAACCCACATTCCTAGATCCCCAGCTTAGACCACTGACTCACAGTTTCTAGATATAGAAGCTGCGTTTCAGCCCACAACCCTAGGTAATCGTGATACATGTGGACCACATTCCACCTTGTGGAGAGTACAGCTCAAAGACAATAATGAGATCCCAATAATTTTGATGCTTCCAAGTAAAGAACAAAAATCCATTATTTAAATTTATAATTATTAGACTTTATAAACAGATTATGGAAACTGTCCCTTCCTCCCTCTTCCTGTGTCTTTATTCTCTCTTCACTTCTACACGGCATTCTGCCCGACTACCTCTCTTTTGCGTGTTCCTCTGCCTGCAGTCTCTAATCCCATGTTGTTGTTCCCCAGAAATTCATCCTTGGTGCATACATTTTATCACTATTTTTGGACATTCCTATTACATCTGTCTTCAACTTCTGCTCAGACGCAGGACCCAAATTTTTATCTCATACCCAGACCTCTTTTCAGAATATTGGATCCCCAGCTATAGTTAGCTCTCTTATGGGAAGTTCAATTTGAATGCCTCCAAAGACCTCAAAGCCAACATGTCTGAAGTTAAAATTAACGTTGCCCAAACAACAAAAAAACTTCTGCCTCCTTCTGAATTCTCTATTTCAGTTTTAATGTATGTACTACAGTGCATTCATTTTCTCAAGCCAAATCCTGGGAGGTTATCCTTTTATCGTCTTTAGAAAAAGTCCTTTAAGTTCTTTTCTTAAATATATATGTATATATTTTATTATATATAATATGTAGCTTATTATTAATATTTATATGTAGTTTATTATAATGCATAATAAACTATATATAATATACATATAAACAATATATAATACAAACTAAATATATAAACTATATGTATGTGCATGTGTTTGTGTTTAGTTTTCATAACTTATATCACACCTTGGCCCAAAGCATCATAATTTCTTACTGATATTATTATAATGACTTCTTTTTTGGACTACCTTTTACTAGTACTATTTTCCTCAAAGCCATTCCCACACTGCTGCTGGATTCATCTCTCTAAAATGCAATTCTGATCACTCACTCCTTTGCTTAAAATGCCTCCGTTGCTGCCAGAATAATATAAACCCCTGGGTCTGATGTATATGCCCTACTTACTGTGAACCTGTCTGGTCTAATTTCTCATCATCCTGCCTGTGATGCTGTGTTCTCACTGAATTCCTCTAGGGTTGTATGGAAAATGTACCATATTTTCAGAACTTTGCACATTCTGTTCCCGTTGCTGTGATTGTCCTTATCCCCTTGTTTGACAGGAGAACGCCTACTCAGTGTTCAATCTTCAGTTCCAGGAAACCCACCATAGTTTCACCTGCTCCCTCAACTTACTTATGTTCTCTCATCTTACTGAATCTGATTAAGTGCTGGAGGAAGTCACTTAGAGGATTTCAGGGCTGATTAAGAACAAAGATATGGCCAGGAGGTGGCAGCAGCAAGCATGAACTTGACTTCAGTAGGTAGGAAGATTGGGAAAGTACCTGGCAGCATGATACCTTCAAAGGGTAAGGGTGGAAGCCACCATCTAGAAGAGGAGTCGGGGAAGGGGACTCCTTGGGGTGAGGGGATCAAGAGGAGGTTTATGCCTCTAGGCAATGTTGCTCCGTATCCTGGCAGGGCACTTCTGAGTCAGAAAGCTCCAAAGTGGGGCAGTGGCTTGGAATTTGTTACAGCCCCATGGTTTTATCATACCCATGGATAGGGCTAGCAGATACTGGGTATAGTTTTGCAGAATATAAGAAGCAGGCAGATTCTAAATGGCTAAAAATCTGCTTAATTGGATGATGTTCAAAACAATTGGATGGATGAAAATTTGAGTTTGGTACTGGTGGGCGTTTGAGCAAATAAATGGCTCTCAGGCTGCTTTGAAGAAATAAGCAATCTAGTGTCCAATATAGACACGCCATATTTGGTGCATTTATAAGACAGATGCGGCTGTGAGGCAACACTTTTACCACACTACATTATCATTACATTTTCTTGTTTGTGCTTCCCATAACATAGATTCCTTGAGAGTAGAGGCAAGTTTTTATTAAAAAATAAATCTCGATATGGATAAGGATCTAGAATAGTGTTTGATACAAAGTGGAACACAAATAAATGTTGGTTTCATGAATAATTCCATATATTATTGAACTTTTCCAGAAGTGGTCATCCTGCCGGGTGCTAGAAGAAAGATTCATCTCCCCAGAGACACACGACTCAAGCTAGTCTAACATTTGTATGCATACAGGACATAGGCAGTCATTGAATTTCAAGCCCTGAAATCTTTAGATTTGAGGGAATTTATTTTCTAAAATACAACCCATTTCTAGAGAAAAATCATATCAAACTCAGAATGTACGGCAACAGGCCAAGGTCATCTTATTCAGGTTTCAATGCTGTTACATTCTTGAAGAGATTTTTTTAGTCATTTTAACTGTAAAACTTGCTTCAAAACTTGTAGGATCAGAGGATATGCAGGCTGAGGCCCAGGTGATTCCATGAACATTGGCCTGGTTTGTTCATTCATTTAGGGTATGATGCTGCCTCTCTGAGCAATTCTTTTTGGTAGGAGGGTCTAATAAATTTCAGAGGCCAGGGAGATGGAAATAAAGTGTAAAGCTGGTGAAAAAATCCATTTGGCTGTACAGGGGAACCAGAGTTATCAAAAGGACAGTTAGTTTAAATATGGAGAAGATATTTCTCCCAAGAGAAATACCTAATGTAGGTGACGGGGGGGATGGAGGCAGCAAACCACCATGGCATATGTATACCTATGTAACAGTCCTGCAAGATCTGCACATAGATCCCAGAACTTAAAGTAAAAAAAAAAAAATGTATATATATATATATACACGTAAATTAAAAAAGTAAATATGGAGAAGTCTCCTAGCAAGAGTCTGGGTTGTGAATAGAGAGAAGACATTTTAAATGGCAAACATAACTCAATTGTGTTAAATAATATGTGGAAATCATTGGTTTGGCTCAGAGACCAATAACTGAAATGTGTACAAGTAATGCAAGTTTCAGTGTAGTTGATTAAGGCTCCAGCTCGTATGTGCAAGTTTCAGTGTAGTTGATTAAGCCTCTAGCTAATGTCTCCAATTCACTGGGCCCTTCCCTTGTTCTTGTGTTCTTTCCACATATATTATAAAATAGTTACAGTGGTTTCTGTGTCACTGCTACATATCATAGCAATCATAAAGAGGGTGAGCATCTGGGCTCCCAAACACACAGAAAAGTCCTCAAAGTTCACTCATTGCATCTGTTTAGATGATGAAGCTAATCCTAAACTTACTTTTTGTCAAGGGGGAGTGGACTGCTCTAACTGGCCTCACCTAGATCATGGACTTCACATCAGAAAATATGCATTTCTCCTCTACCTTATGAAATCCTCTATAGCAATCTAGGGTTCTTGGTGGTGGTAGGGGGAATGGATGGGGAAAGGCAACCAATAGGCCTTACAGAAGATACAGCACCCTTCTGGATATTGAAGATATTTAATCTTTGTGGCAACTCAAGCAAACTAACCAAAATTTGCATAGTAAATATTTGTAGTTAGCCTCCAATTTGCTTGTTTACTTCTTATCAGCATTTCAAATGTTTTCCAAAGGCATTAATGCAATCTTTTATCTTGTTTATCATGTTCATTATCTAGGCACACTGCCTTTTATGAATCAAATTAAACTTCATTATGCATCTAGTCTGTGCTCACATTCCAAAATTGTGTTTTCTCAGTGAACAAGACCTGGCTTTATTTGACACGCTAGATACAATATCCAAAGAACTAATAGAGTATAAAATGTAAATCATCATGCAAATAGTAGCAATAGCTAACTAATTTCCAAACTATAGTTTTCAGCTTAGATGTTCTTTTTTCAGAGAGATGTTTGCTAACCATTCTATCTAGGAGAAATCTCCCTTTGTTATTCACTTCGGTTCTTTATTTATATGCTCATGCCACTCATCAGTCCTTTCTTCTCTAGATCACAAAGTAGGCCCACCCTTCCTTCCTTCCTTCCTTCCTTCCTTCCTTCCTTCCTTTCCTTCCTTCCTTCCTTCTTTCCTTCCTTCTTCCTTCCCTCCCTCCTTCCATTTTTTCCTAGAATGTAAGTTCCATCTGTCTTATCCATGAGGCACATTTCTAGTAGTACTCAGCACAGTGCTTACCTCATAGGAGACACTCATTAATATTTGTTAAGTGAGCCTGTTGAATTATCTGTTCACACTTTACTATGGTGTGCCTTGTGGGGCCATGGCTATGTAAGTAGTGGACCAAGACTCAGTTGTATAGGATATAATTGTGCAGCAGAGGAAAACCAACCTGATGCATGGGGCTGGGACCCTTGAATGTGCTGCTTTTTGTATTTTGTTGTAACCAACTGAAACAACCTTCACTGACATTTGTAACTATGAACCTCTGAATAATGCAAGTTCCTCCCGGGGGGAAATCATATGCAAGAATGAAATGTATGATACATCTTGCCTAAAGTGTTAACAACATATGAAAAGAAATCATCTCGGAAATTGGAAGTTTGTATTTGAATATTAGACACCTGTTTAATTACGGAGTGAAATGTCAAGGAAAAAAACACTTTATACTCGGAAGATAGAAAGTATAGCCAAGATTTGACAGTCTCACTCCATGTGATTTTTCTGTTCTTTCTCGCTCCTGTCACATTTTATTTCACCATTTATCTGGAACAAATAAATGGGAAATTGCTTTCAACATTTTCCTGACCTTGTTTAGTAGACGAGTATTGAGGAAAAATGGGACTTTGGTTTTCTACATGGAATCAGCTTATTGTAGCTATTTGTATTATGGCAGTTCCTTTTAAGAGAATGTGTCACTATTGAATGCAAATGAGCTTCATGAGTAATGTTCAGATCCAAAAAAAGATGAATGCCAGGGGGAAGCAGATAGTTTTTATCTATCCTTTTTTTAAAATATATTTTGAGATTTTTGGATGGTAGAAAAAAAATGTTATTTTGAAATATCTCTTCTTTCTTGTAATGGGAGAAGAAAGCTAAATTCCCTGTATTTAGGAATATACATTTGATAGAAGTATTAATTTTAAATTGGGCAATATATGAGCCAGTGATATCCTGCCTGAACTTAATAAGACTATGAAATAAAAATATCCCCCACATAATAAACTAAGAGAATTAAGGAAAGAGTTTTCCCTCTTAATTCTAACATGAGTCATACAAACTAGTTAGGGCTTCACTATATAATTGCATTTACTAATGAAAAAGTGTCATGGCATAAATCCCTTTACCTTTACTCTGTCTTGCATCTTTAAAATTTAGTTTCAATAATACTGTAATACTTTACTCATACTAATCAATGATAGAATAAACATACAAAATTGTATTTATACAGTGGATTAGTTTTTAATCTCATTTGGTCCTCCCAGCCATTGGTAGCAGATATTCTTTCATTAGATTCCAAGACATTGAGAGGCAAGACGGTCAAAGACCAGCTCAAAATGACACGGGTGAATCAATGGCAGAGCTGAAGCATGAATCTAGGAGTTCTGAACATTCTGGAGTCTATTTTTCCCCTTACTACCTAAAGTGCTGCTTTTCATTCGGGGTGAAGTCAAATGAGTCAGAAACAGCCTGAGATGCCTGTCCTCAGTGTCACACTCTGCCTGCCATGTGGATGCCTCTAATGCGGCTGTATGATTTTATTCCAATTTGCCTTTCCTGCCTTCCATTTTCATTGCCTTATATTCTTGACCATCATTTCCTGACCATCTAGACAGATGTCCTCCAATGGCCATAGCAGAGCCCTCATTGCCAGCTGCTACACAGCTCTTTCCTTCCCTTCTGCACTTTACCACTGCAAGTAACCTTTTCATATTTGTCCTTGACATTATTTTGATTTTTGAAGCAGTAAGATATGTCATAACACACATAAGAAAGAGGCTTTGTTCTGTAAAGAGACTTGTTAGATAAAATACAGAGTACTCAGGTAAATTTGAATTTCAGATAAAAAATAAAAAAACGGTTTTTACTATGATAAATATTACACAGCTCATACTTATACTAAATATACTAATTATCTGAAATTTAAATTTAACTCGGTGTCCTATACTATTATTATTATTTATTAAATTTGGCCACCCAAACTATAAGTAGTATGAGTCTTACCCAAGTCACTTGAGGCTTCATTGAGTGGTTTTAGTATCGGGTGATTATACAGATAGAATTGGAATATGCGCAAAAATCTACAAATGAATATACACAAGTAGCGTTTTTCACGTCAGAAAGATACTTGCTTCCACTCCAGTGAACAAGTCTTTTAGAATTCACCCAGATCACATGTAGAGGCAAAATGCTGCATGACAGATGGAGCATTAGCCTGCTTTCCATTATTAAACTGGGAAGTAAGTATGCTGTGGTAGTTGCAAATGTCTGCAATAAAATAAAATGCTCCCACATCTCAGTAGATTTCAGATGATAAAATTCATGTCATGCTGCATGGCAGCACAGCTCTCCTGTTAACATATTAATTTGGAAAATTATCATGTGTTTAATATCAACATCTGACTTCAATAAATAAAATCCAAGCAGCATCCCTTGAGTTTCAGGCTACATTGTATTAATCTAGCACATTCATATGGCACCTATCCTGATGTGACCTTGGGGCAGATATGGTGGTCCACACAAGGCTGAGGTTGGCAACTGAGGAGTTTATAATTTAGATGGGACTTACAGAGTCCCATCTAAAGATAAGACTTTGGACAAAGTCTTTGTCAAGTAAGGTGTCGGTAAAATGACTCATTAGATCACTTTGTCTTTTTTATATCCTGTTTCATTTTTTTGTACCTTCAATTTTATTTATATGAGCTCTCATATCTGTCTTTCAGAGCTATAATTTTCATTCTAACACCTAAAAGGCTTCTTGTCCTCAGTGGCACTTGCTTCTCAGTCCTATTCTGCTTGTCTTTTACTGTCTTTCTAGCCATGACCATTATCTCTTGGGTAGCTTCCAATGTGTCTTTCATTGGTGTGATGATTGATATTCCCTTACACATATTCAGCTATGAGAGTTCTGCATGAAAGTGACATATTTATTCACCCATTGAAACCAAAAGTACCATGTTTTTGCTTATACTATATAAATAATCTTGTGATTACTACCATAACATTTTGGCATGAATATATTAATAGAAATTTGAGTCCACAAATGACAAAGCTAGGGAAATCTCATTATTAGTTTCATTAGGGATAAATCTTCGTATGACTGTATTAACCAGGGTTCTATCTAGAAACAGAATCAATATGCATCATATATATGAGACATATGTATTATGTAATTATATATTTTATATAATGCATATAACATTTTATTTATATGTAATATGTATTATATATAGAATATACACATATAAAACATTATTTATATATATAATTCCTTTATATATATAAAATAAGAAATCCGTTCATAGTAAGATTCTATTATGGAGGCTGGCAAGGCCCAAGGTCTGCAGGGAGAGTTAGCCAGCTGAAGATCCAAGAGAAACAATGTTTCAGTTCAAGTCCTAAGGCAGGAGAAAAGCCAATGTCCTAGGTCAAAGGACATTAGAAAAATGTCCTCTCTTACTTTGGGGAAGGTCAGTCCTTTTCTTCTGTTCATGCCTTCCACTGATTGAATAAAGTCCACCCACCTGAGACAGGATAATCTGCTCTGCTCAGTCTACTGATTCAAATGTCAATCTCTTTCAACAACATTCTCAAAGAAACACCCAGAATAACATTTGAATATATCTGGACACCCAGTAGCCCAGTTAAGTTGACACATAAATAAAATTGACCATCATAAGTACTAAAAATTCAGCTGAAAAAATGGCTGATGGGGATCTTTGATCAGTTCTCTTCTGGGGGATTCCTTTTGCTGTGTGACTTCAGCCAAGGTGTACTATATTCGGCTGAATTTTGTGGAATTATAATTTACTCACTAAAAACTAAAACCAAAGCAGACAATGATAGGCCTTGCCAAATTAATCAACTAAAATGCCAAGAGAATTGGCTGTTTGTTTTTCTCATCTGTGGGTAGAAGAGGCAATAAATTAGATAATATTGAGATGAAATTATACATTTGGTCATCTTAATAATAGGCCCTAAATTGCCTGTAACTGGTACAGTCCAATGATGAATATGATGTAGTACTACAAATAACACAAGGAATTTTTTTGTTAATCATGTTGTGTATTTTCGGCATTTGATGATATTTTCAATCATCAGCAAGCTACCATTTATTAAGAAGATTAGTACGCACATAGGCAGCTGCATGTTATTCATCAAGACAAAGGCAAGAATAACTCTGAAGGTATTAAAGAGATCTTCGAGATTACCACTCCCATCTCAGGCCCAGAGTTCCAGGGCTTTGAGAGCAGAAAAATTGAAAAGGAGTGGCCCAGGAAGCCTGTGGGACCTTGGACCTTGCTTCCTCTAGCTGCTTCTGGGCTCTGCTCCCTGCGTTCTGGCACAGCATTCCTTAACAACCCTAGTTTTGGCTTAAGTGTGCCC
Source organism: Ateles fusciceps (assembly GCA_036589455.1). Classification (NCBI taxonomy): domain Eukaryota; kingdom Metazoa; phylum Chordata; class Mammalia; order Primates; family Atelidae; genus Ateles; species Ateles fusciceps. The sequence goes on from JAZHEH010002229.1 coordinate 8,461,494, forward strand.
AGGCTGCAGCTTGCGCAACCACTCTAGAAGGCACACGTGGTAAACCTTGGCGGTGATGACCACATGTTGCTAACTCTTCAGGTGTTGTAGCAAAACTGCAGCTTAAGAAGACAAAGAGACCTATGGAGACCAAAGAGACGCTCGGGCTGGTAGCAGGCTCGTGCCTGAAATGGCTGCAGACCCCAACAAACAAGGCAGGAAGCCGGTTTCAGACAAAGACAGTCAATCAAGTTTTACAATCTTGGGCGAGCTTTACCATCTTGGGCTTCGTGGTAATTTAACTCTATAGCCTTGCAGCTGAGGTAGGGGGTCGAAAGGTTGAGTGGGGGGGGACACCCAGGGAGATCAGAAGAACAGGAAATGCAGACGTGTGGGCTGCAAACCTGAAGATGTGCTCTCGGGTTGTTCCCAGTTTTCGTTGCCTCTGCTTTTTCTAAATGCAGCTTACAACCTACCCTGGAATGCAAGATGAGCTTGCAGCTTCACTAGGCAGAGGTTACTTAAATTCCTTAGACTTTGTACAACTCTTAAATGGCCTTTACTTTTAGTTAACTACTACCTATGTGATGCTTATTATTTAAACTCTATTTTGTTCTATTTTATTTTCTTTTCCTTCCACACAGGCACTCAGAGTGCACCAGCTTTGGAGGCAGAGCTTGCTCCATCTGCCATGTGAGGACCCCGCAAAAGACACCATCTTGGAAGCAGACAACAAGCCCTTACCAGAATCTGCAGGTATGTCAATCTTGAGCTCTCCAGCCTCCAGAACTGTGAGATATAAATTTCCATTATTTAAATATTAACTAGTCACTGGTGTTTTGCTATAGCAACAGGAATAGACTAAGACACAATAAATATGTATATACAAAAAGTGTGTATTTGTGGATGTGGATTTGTAGTGCATGATTACATAAATTTCTCCAGTAATTTGATTCATGTAATATTCTTGCACTGATAAAATCATCTTCCCCAAAATACCAGCAATACTAAAATACAGATCCATAATTCTTAAAATAAATATGTACAAAGGCATTATATTACATAATATATGAATAATATATTTGAATATTAGCTTGGGTTTCCCTGAGGAACATTAGCCATCAAAATGTACTCATCTCACCCATAGATTCTGATGCCAAATTCTTTTCTTGTTCAGCTTAGGAAAACTGGAACACTCTTCCTTATTTACATCTTCCATTTCACCAATTTTTCCAGAAGGAATTTCCATTGAATGCATTTACTTTGGTCTTTTTCAACACTGTAAGTTTGTATCTTCATGTAGACAGATCATTCTCGACACTCCTGAACTGTGCACAAGCTTTTCTGTTGGGCCAGAATAAATCTCATGGACTCTCAGTATGTCTCTCCTTCTTCCCTCCTCCCACTTTCTCCTCCTTTTCTTTCCCTTATTCTCCCTTATTCTCTTTGTGCTCGGCCATCTTTTTACTTTCTTTCCTGTTTCCTTTGGGTAATCTGCTAGAGAAAGCAAATATGTCGCTAGAATTGCAGATATTCTAGACTTTATTCCCTGGACCAAAGACTTTTTTCAGTTTTTTCTTTTTTTCTGGTTATTTCTCTCTCTTTCTCACATTCATATACCCACACTGACACTCACAAGTACATATCACACAAGCACTTACTGTTCATTTTCAATTAGTTGTATTTATTAAGAAAGCCAGGGGAGGCCAGGCGCACTCGCTCAAGCCTATAATCCCGGCACTTTTGCGATTCCAAGGTGGATGGATTGCAAGGTCAGGAGTTTGAGACGAACCTGGCCAACATGGTTAAAACCCCATGTCTACCAAAACTATAAAAAAAAATAGCCGGGTGTGGTAGTGTGCGCCCGTAATCCCAGCTACTTGGGAGGCTGAGGCAAGAGAATCCCCTGGATGCAGGAGGTGGAGGTTGCCGTGAGCCAAGATCACGCCACTGCACTGCAGTCTGGATGACAGAGTGAGACTCTGTCTCAAAAAAAGAGAAAAAAAAAAGAAAAGAAAAGAAAGCCAGGGGAAGACATGAAAGATAGGATCTATATAAATATTTTAAAAAATACAAAATTAAACATAGAAGAAGTAAATATTCATTTATATAAAAGAAAATTCATATGAAATGGCAAATTTTGAAAAGCTGCCTAATTCCACAAACATAAAATTCAGAAAAATAGCATAATTTGATAAAATGCCCAACTTATCTCTATGTACTTTTTTCTATATTTCTGGAGTGCATGAATTTTATTGGCCGCTTCATGTGACAATTATGATGTGGTACTATTTTTAGTAGAGAGAATATCCTCACGCCACTGTACCCAGCATATTCTGCCCCCTGTTCTTGAATTATGCCCCCTCTTCTCTGTGAAAGCTGTAAAAGACTGCTTTGTGGCTCTTGATAATGGCAGTACTGGGTAATAGTGGCTCAACAGTGGGGTCCCTGTGCGTGTGGATCACCTGAGGTCGGGAGTTCGTGACCAGCCTGGCCAGCATGGAGAAGCCCTGTCTCTACTAAAAATACAATATTAGCAGGGCCATCGAGGTTGATTCCTGTAATCCCAGTTACTTGCGAGGCTGAGGCAGGAGAATTACTTGAACCCAGGAGGAGGAGGTTGCAGTGAGCTGAGAAACCCAGGAGGAGGAGGTTGCAGTGAGCTGAGACCATGCCACTGCACTCTAGCCTGGGTGACAGAGTGAGACGCCATCTCAAAAACAAAAACAAAAAAAAGTAGAGAGAATAAAATTAGTCTTTAACATGGCTTATCAATTCTTTTTCTAGTGATAATTTAGTAAATTTTCACCTTAACAACTCAATATTAGTGGTATCGTTAATTTTTGGGATTGTTGTCGAATTTGGGAAAACATGTATCAAGTTTCTTTTATATATGACTAGTAAGAGGTTTCACGGCATTTCAAGTTTTTGTACAGAGAACACTCAAATACTCATTTGAATTATCTACATTTCAAGTTTATCATTAATATCCTCATTATCTCTATATGATATGTGATAAATTTTATGTTATTTTCTTCAGTTGGTATTGAAAATTAAAATTTTCACTGTGATCATATGATTCATTTCTCTCCATTAATTGGACTTTGTGAAATAAGCCAAAAACATCTTTATTACTTTGGTACAATTTATCTCTTCTTTTTAAGGAATTATTGTTTTTGGCATAACCTGAAATTCTTTTTGTTGTAAATTGCTTTTCGGTATCAAATTATTTAATTTCATAACATTAATGTAAAATTAATGTTACCTTAATTTTACATTACATTTTATCAAAATTATTATCTTTCTTCTTTAATAAATAAATGTAAAGATGACAAAAGAAGGTACTTTAAACAGGAGTCTTTAATTTCTTACATTAAATGTCTTTCTAAATTGTAGTTTATATGGTATATTTTAAACTTTACTTAGCTGTATTTAAAAGATGCTTGTGGTCATTTTAAGTAAAATAATTATGACTGTTACTAAACAACATAATTCCTATACTTCTCTCTCCCTTTAAAAATAATATTTTAGAATGAATTGGAAGAGATAAATTTTCTATATGATGAAAACTCAGAAAATTAGAGAAAATTACCATCCCATCAATGTGTGATCATCTTGTCATATTCATAGCCTCAAAAGCACTATTTATAGCTATCAGAGAACAAAACTGCCTAATGTTTTCTTCTTAGAGTAAAAAATTGTGATTTCAAAATGTAAGAGAGCTGAGGATGTTTGTTTACCTGTGAAACTTATCGATTAATTCTCTCATGTCAGTAGAACTGTGGGCCACCCAGGGGACCATTCAGTTGCTGTTTCCTCTGAGGGTGCTCTATGTCCATGAAAGGAACTGAGAATAACAAGGTCTTCCAACTTCCCAACCATCCACCCTGAGAGAACACCAACACTGTCCATAACAGAATCCTTTGAATTAGGGTGGGTCAGTTTCAATGGGTACATTTCAATTTAACCTAAAAGCATTGTCAATGCGGAAAACCATTTTTATTGGTGCTAATCATTGTATGGTATTTTCTTTTTCTTTTTTGGAGATGGAGTCTGCCTCTGTCACTCAGGCTGGAGTGCTATGGCAGGATCTCAGCTTATTGCAGGCTCCGCCTCCTGGGTTCAAGCGATTCTCCTGCCTCAGCCTCTTGAGTAGCTAGGATTACAGGCACCCGCCACCACGACTGGCTAATTTTTGTATTTTTAGTAGAGACAGGGTTTCACCATGTTGGCCAGGCTGGTCTTGAACTTCTGACCTAAGGCGATCCACCTGCTTCAGCCTCCCAAAGTGCTGGGAATACAGGCGCGAGCCACCGTGCCCAGCTGTAAGGCATTATTTTCTTGATCTAGCTGAGTAACACACAGGTAAAAGACCTGGTAACTCTCTTCACTGTTGCCAAGTTCCTTCACTAATAGCTGTGGCCACAAGAGGAGCAAAGGCCCCTGCCTCAGGAAAAAGGTGTAGCCTCCTGAATTATGCCCCCTCTTCTCTGTGAGAGCTGTAAAAGACTGCCTTGTGGCTCTTGATGATGGCAGTACTGGGTAATAGTGGCTCAACAGTGGGGTCCCTGTGCTGGAAGACGAGGCTCAGGGACATTCGGCACTCTGCTCTCTGTTGGTGTGTGGCCTGGTGCTCACGGTTTGCTGATGGCATCAAATTATAGTTTGCAATCTCCTTGGTGAATATGGGTATGAACAGAATGTATTTTGATTATAATACTGGAAATTTTTTGGAATTGGAATGAGTCACCAATCCCTAGACCTTCCTTGTTTTATTTAGAATTATGCCCCAATTTTATCACTTGACTGTTTAAATGATTTTTAAACAAAAGAGGAAAAAGCTGAACACAATATAGGGAAAAAGTATATACTTTAGCAACAGACAACCTGGGTTTATTCATGTTAATTTATTCATTAAACCAATATTTATAGTCATCACAATGTGTGCAAACATTATTTTAGGGAAAAATAAAGGTTTATTCTACTCATGATTTCAAAAAATCACTTCACCTTTATGAACCGCAATTTTAACATAAATATGAGATTATAATACATACCAGCTAGACATTATGAGAGTAATATATATGATACATCTATTGGTCCCAGCATATAATAGATAACAACAATTTAAGTTAAAGAGTATTGTTATTTAAATAGTCCTAGCCATGTACTATTGTTTATTATTATTTCTAGTGTATTAGTAATGACATAAATGGAGAGAAAAGTAAAACTCTTGAATTATTTTTGTTAAAATGGTATAAATAACTTGTATGTATTTGTCTGATTAGAAAAAGCTGGCAAGTTTAGAAAAACTCATTTAGTCATTATTTAATATCACTTTAGAAGGAGGCTTTATTTCAACAATCAAAACATCACATTATACCCCATAAAGATATACAAATATGATTTGTCAATTGCAAATGAAAATCAAAAAAATATTTTTGACCTCTGTGTCAATAAACTTCTAACTCTATGGAAAGCAATGGAAGACAATTTTTCTGAGACCTTATTTTTAAGAGTTTGAAAATGAAATGTAAAGTGTTAAAATTTGTTTCTTCTTAGATGGGGGTTGGTTTTCATCCCACAGGGTACAGGATGTTATAGTAAGTGTGTTAAAAAGTACTGGGTGCTTTCATAAACTTTTGCAAAAATCTTGTGTTGGCACTGATACTTAGTTATAACAGTTTGTAGGATATCAGGTGATTTCAAGAACTTGCAAAAGTCCTAATTATGCTGATTTCTACATTTGGGTTGGAACATATTGATATTCAGGCAAAGTTCTTTTCTGGGTGTGGACAGAGTCTGAGGAACTACAGGAAACTGACATAATGGATTGAATTCCAGACTCAGAGAAATGGAAAAAATTCATAGACTGGTCAAAAGCATCCAGTTTTATTAAAATTATAGATCTTCTGCTAGTCACAATAGACATGATCTTGGGGCCACGTTTTGTTTGTTCTTGTTTAACTCACTGCTTTGTAGTCAGGGAACCAGGAAAAAAAAATTGATGTAGCAAATTATTTCCTTAAGGTTGAAATGAAACCATGTCTCTTGCTAAGGGAAATTCTGTTGTTACACAAGACGTTGAGTCTAAACTGAGCTGTTTTTGCAGCTGGAAAATAAATAGTGTGAATTCAGTAGAAATAAGATGGCAAGTGTGGGTGAGCAGTCAGGGCCAGGGGTAAGGGCGTTGTAGTGGACCAAGAGAGGTGACTTAGATTCGTGTCATTGCTAAAGCTTTCTCATGTAGCAATTTTCAAACGTTCCTAGAGGGCATGTTTATGGGCAAGCTGAACTCATTTAATGGGCAACTCTGAACAATTACAAGTTAAAACTTTCAATATTGAGCACTAGGTTCCCTTAAGACATCATAGAGAACTTGACAATTTGTGCCTGCAGGTTTAGCATTCTTGGGGGCTCTTACAGGGCTATCCCCTCCCCCTCTGCTTCTAGAGATCTCCACTTCCTCTTGGTTGCATTAGGTCCTTATTGGAAGTCCTATTCCACTCTGTTGTTTTTCCCAGCCTCATTTCAGTGGTAGTGCAAATTTGGGAGAACGGAATTATCATCTCACATCTGCCACCAACTGCCATTAGCTCTAGAAAAGTCACCTGATCTGGGCATGCGTGACCTCAGCATTGGGAGTGGCTGCACTGGATAATCTCTTGGGTATTTTCAAATAGCAGAGGAAAAAGAAAGAACTTACCGTAATGTGTGCTCTTATTGTATATCCAAAGTATTGATCCATAAAAATGTAATTGAGGTGCTGATTCCTTTTCCTTATTTTATTTGTATTATAAAGAGGATTCTGAGAAGTCAGGTACTACTGTTTCATAGTTTCCACTTTATGACAATCAACTATAAAGTACCCAACAATTATACAGTATTATTTAAAACCAGGGAATGGATTCAGATTTTGTGAAAACTGAAGGGTACAAAATTTGATAATACAAAATGACAAACACCAAATTATGAATAAAGTTAAAAATCTATTTAAAATGAAAAAAGAAATAACAATATATCAGCAGTACTAAATAGATGGCAATTATCAAAACATTAAAAAATCCAAAATAAAACATAATTTAAGTGCTAAAGCACCATTTTCCTGCGTTTTTTTCATGCTTATGCTGCACACATTCGACTGCTTCTTTATACGGTAACAATTTTATAATATTAGTTGAAATAAAGAGAATATATTTTAAAGAGAGAATAGAGTGATTCTTTTAGGATGATAGATTATCTTTTAAAAATTATTGATAACTTGAGTAACATTTTATTCAGCTTCACACCTCATTATTGGCAATCATTGTTAATTTTTAGAATTGTTTTAAAATTTGGTAAAAATGTTTTCTATTTGTTTTTATACAGCATAATCTTAAACTGTAAGATTACAGGATCTCAAAATTCTTTCTTCCCAATCCTTGCCCCATTGTCACACACTTCACTTTTACATATGCTGTTAGCACATAATCTTATACTGATTGTCTTGATTTAAACAGTCAATTATCTTTTAGAATAATTACAATTTAAAAAAGACATTATTATACCTTTGTTCACTCATTTGGTGACATTCTTCATTTCTTCGCGTAGATTTCTAGTTTCTGACCTAGATCATCTTCCATCTATTTAAAGAACTTCTTTTAACTTTTCATAAGAGTATGTCTGCTGGCATTGAATTCTCTGTTTTTGTCTTTGAAAGTCTATTTCTGGACGGGCATTGTGGGTTATGCCTGGAATCCCAGCACTTTGGGAGGCTAAGCCCAGAGGATTGCTTGAGACCAGGAGTTCAAGACCACCCTGGGCAGCATAACAAGATCCCATCTCTATAAAAAATAAAAATTAGCCAGGCTTAAGAGTGTTCTGATTCTCATAATTGTCTATTTCTTCTGTTAAGTGTCTGTTTTTTAAAAACTATCTCACATGAGTCTTCTTTTAATTTCCATGATTTTGACTGTCATGGTATTTAGTCTTTACTGTGCTATAAGAATTTTGAAAATTTTGAAGATTTGGATAAGTTTCTTTATTTTACATTTTGGTTTCTACTACAATACTTCTTTCCTATCATGTTTGACTATTTGGATTGATTAATAACTGGAAATATATAAAAATAGTCTGAAAATAAACATATCAAAGAATAATATAAATATTTTTCAAAATTGCTGTTCTTTTGTATTAAGCTATGTAGTTGTACAAATTGTTCTTATGCTATGCACACTGACCTTTTAGTGTGTATTGATTGGTAGGTAGAGGGGGATACATAGATAGATAGAAGGACAGAGGACGATAGGTGTAGAGACATATTTTTCAGATTGTTTTGCTGCATTGATTTAATATTGTGTGCCATTTCATCTGAACCCTCAGACTTTTTCAGATCAAGATGTGTCAGATATTCTAAGATAGCATTTAATATGTTGCTGTGCATAAATAACTTCCTCCATAGATATAATTTCTGATTGTAATATTGTGAAGTGGTTTGTGTCTGTAAGGACAGAAATTTTGTTCAAGTCTATTTTTTACTATTCTAGTCCAAAAAAAAATATGATACACTTATGGTCCTATATGTTATATCCTCAGTTTATTCTTGTTTTAATAATTTTTAACAGGCTGTGTGCATTTCAAATCTTGTTTCTCCTCCATCAGCACATACTACAGGTGACAAGTATTATCTAGAATTAGGACAGGAGTAGTCTTATATTGGATCAAGTTGTAATAACATAAGATTGCACAAAAATGACTTTAAGCCACAAATATATATCCACTAAACCCAAATTAAATGTATCCTCAACTCAACTTCCACTTCGCTGGACTCCAGACTATTCTAAGCCATTCCAACATCATTAGTCATAGGAGGAAATATGCAGAAGGCAAGATGATCAGAGTGGAGAGAGTGGTCTTCACTAATTATAGTTGAAACTTATTACTTTTGTAACTTTTGGAAAAATATAGCCATGTGAATATATAGAGTTCTCTCACAATTTTTTCAAGGGACTGTGCAAATGAGATCCTTTGAATTGTAAACTTCATTTGACTTGGGTAAGTTTGCTTTTGTTAAAAAATACTCATTAGAGTAGTTTTCTCAAATACTCTAGAAGGCTATTTATTCTATTTGAATAGATTAGTATCTATGTATTTATTAGGGAATACTCATAGACACATTTCTTCCCAGCTTATTAGTTAAGTCTGATTGTGGCTAATATCAAATTCAGAAAATGATTATTGGGTGATGATTATAGCTCTTCTTGGAATAACACCAATAACTACTTCAGGATTCTCTTCAGAATTCTTCCCACACTGTCTTGGCAATTGCAATTTATTACATCTCACATTCAAACCCAGATTTATGATGAGTTTTTCATGTCCCTGTCTTGTTCTCTTCCCTTGCTGCACCAGCCAGGGTCCCAGACAGCCCTTCCCTTCCTTTCCCCTGTAGGTAATATAGCTGTTGGGCACATTGTAGGCAATTAGAGAGGGTAGAGTTATAGGAAAAACTGCTCGTGTTAGAATTCAGAACAGGCTAATGAATCCAGATATTGAAAGTGAGGTATTGAAGTCTCACACTCTTACTGTATTGCAATCTGTCTCTTCCTTCAGATTCTTTAATATTTGCTTTGTGTATATGCTCCAATGTGCATACATATTTACAAATATTATGTACTCTTGAAGAATTGGCCCTTTATCATTATATAATGTCCTTCTTTCTCTCTTTTACAGATTTTGACTTAAAGTCTGGGTTTGTTTTTCTGATATAAGTACGGCTAAACTTGCTCTTGTTTGGATTTCCATTTGCATGAAATATATTTTTTTCCATTTCTTCACTCTCAGATTATGCTTGTCCTTAAACACCACAGTGAAGTGATAAGAATCACTGAAGACAGAACACAGCATATGTTGGGTCACTTTCGCATTCATTCAGTCACTTTATGTCTTTTTATTAGATAATTTAATCCATTTACATTCAAAGTAATTATTGATGGATAAGAATTTATTACTGTCATTTTAAAAATTGTTTTCTGGTTGTTTTGTAGATGCTGTTTTTTTTTTTTTCCCTTCTCTCTTGCTATTTTCCTTTGTGGTTGGATAGTTTCCTGTATTGGTAGGCTTTGAATTCTTTCTTTTTCATTTTTTTTTTTTTCTTTTTGGTTCATCTATAAAATTTTGCTTTGTGGTGACCATGAGGCTTACAGAAACCATCTTACAATAATCTGCTTCTAAGCTGATAACAACCTAACTTTGATTTCATAAAACAACTCTATAGTTTTACTCCTGTCCCTATCATATTTTATGGTTTTGATATCATTTTGTAATATGTATCTCTGATAATTTTAGTTTTAGTTATAATTAATAGTTTTATCTTTTAACTTCCATGCTAGGGATAAAATTCTTTAAACACTAACATTACTGTCCTACTGTGTTCTGAATTTGGATATTTATTATTTATAGAATTTGTGCTTTTGTAAGTTTTATTTTATTAATTAGTAGCCTTTTGTTTCAGCTTACAGAACTCCCTTTAGCAGTTCCTATAAAATAGGCCTAGTGATGATGACCTTTTTTTAACTTTTGTTTGTCTAATAATGTTTTTATTTCTCTCTCATTTCTTCAGGACTGTTTTGCTGGGTAAAGCATTTTTTTGTTGTTGTTGAGAGTTTTCTTTTTTTTTTCTTCAGCACTTTGATTATATCATTCTACTCTCTTTTGACCTGCAGGGCTTTTGCTGAGACATCTGCTGATAGTCATACTGAGACTCCTTTATAAATACTGTTTTTCTTATCACTTACTGCTCTGAGAATTTTTTCTTTGTCTTCAATTTTTAATAGTTTGATTATTAGGTCTCTTGCTGAACTCCACTTTGGGTTGAATTTTATTCAGATTTCTGTACTTCCAGTACATAGATGTTGGGATTTTGCCCAGATTACAAAAGTTTCCAGCTATTATATGTTAAAATATGCTTTCTATTATTTTCTCTTTCTTTTTTTTCCCTGAAATTCATATTATGTGAATGTTAGGTCTCTTGATAGTGTCTTATAATTCCTGTAGGCTTTCTTCATGCTTTGTCATTTTTTTTCTTTTTATTTCTCTGATTCAGTAATCTCAAATATTCTGTCTTTGAGCTCACTGATTCTTTAACTTGATTAAGCCTGCCCTCAAACTTTCTATTGCATTTCTTGGCTCATAATTATACTTGTTACCTCTGAGATTTCTATATTTTTTAATTTTTTTACCCATTCCTTAGTTACATTTCTCAGTTGATTTGTGTATTCTTTTTCAAATTTTTTGTAATTTTTGAAAATTTATATATTCTTGTAGTTCACTGAGCTTGTTGAGGATTATTCTGAATTCTTTGTCTATCATTTCATAGATCTCTCTTTCTTTAGGGTTCATTGTTGGAGCTTCATTAGTTTCTTTTGGAGGTGTTATAATTTCCTGAGTCTTTGCAATCTTTGTATTCTTAGGTGCTTGTGCATTTAAGGAGACAATCACCTCTTTGGCTTTTACAGGTCTTCAGCAGGGATAGACCTATACTGTTTAATCTAGACTGTAATTCTATATGGGCTAGCTGGTAATGACCCTGAGCAGGCATAGCTTGCTCTATGGTTCTCTAGATAGATGGACTGCTATCTTTTCTCTGAGTTCAGGTTAAGAAGCAGCTGAGCTCTGCTTTCTGGCAAGACCACTGACTAAGCTCTGTTATCAGGCTGCACTGCTGTATGGACACTGCAATCACCTCTGATCTGGCTGGACCACAGGGTGTATTTCCTTGCCAGATGTTATTTGAGTTCAGCAGTTGAATGGTGTTGCAGGAGGGGCACCGAGTTCAGGTGGAGTTGCTGATCCGGAGGGATGTGACCGTCTACTATGGTCAGTAGAAATTCACAGTTGAAGTTTGTCTCTGCTTAGGTAAGGCCTCAGGGTGGACTTTGAGGCTTGTCTGAGCACTGTTGAAACTACTGGATGTGGCAGAATTAGCCCCTACTTTTTCCTGAAATTCACGGTGGTGATAGTCTCTCTCACTGGGCTGGGTCTGAAAGCTCACTGTCTAGGGATTTGAGCCAGGTCAAACTTCCCACCACTTCTGGGAGCCTCAGCTTGGTTTTATGGATGGATTATTTTGTTACCTTGGTTTTATGGATGAATTATGCTGTTATGCTGTTACCTGCTGGCAGCGACACAGAGCTACCATCAAGATCTGCGAGGTAGTCACTACGGGCTCTATCTCCTTTTTTTGTTTCTACCTGATCTCGGGTGGTCTAGCTTTGCCATTTTCTCCTGTGGTCTTCATGAGCTGAGACCAGAATGGGCTTCCTGGGAAAAGCATTTTGTAATGCTAGGGAAGCTGGATGTCTGCCTCTAGTTGTCTTTCCCATTGTAGAAACTGGACCTTGGGATATTATCATTGTGTGGCACTATGCTGACTTTGGGGGAGAGGGACTTGGGTCTCATCAAAATGAGACCATTTCTCTTACCCTTTAAATAAGGTTTTTTTGTTTGTTTGTTTTTGATGGAGTCTCACTCTGTCACCAGGCTGGAGTGCAGTGGCGCAATCTTGGCTCACTTCAACCTCCACCTCCTGGGTTCAAGCGATTTTCCTGCCCCAGTCTCCTGAGTAGCTGGGACTATAGGCACACACCACCACACTCAGCTAAGTTTTATATTTTTAGTAGAGACGAGTTTTCACCATGTTGGCCAGGATGGTCTCGATCTCTTGACCTTTTGATCCTCCGCCTCGGCCTCCCAAAGTGCTGGGATTACAGGCGTGAGCCACCATGCCCAGCCTTTAAATAAAGTTTTTATTCAGTTCTGTGGGTAACACAGATGATTTGGGCTTATTACCAGCTTTTGGGATTTCAACCAATATGTTCTTAACTGAATAGTTGTTTGTTGAACTTTCTGTGAGGATAGTGAAGTCTGAGACCTCCTATTTCACCATCTTACTGACATTCTCTTCATACTCTTTAAAATATGTAAAACAAGTTCAAAACTAAGAATTTATGTATTGTATCTAGTTAGTACTAATTTTTAATTGAATCTCAACTGCTTACAAAACCTTTATTTCTTCTTTTTATGATATAATTTTACTGATGGGGCTAGTTGTATGTGTCACTTTAAATACTTCGCTATCTTTTTTAAAAAATATATATTCCACTCTTCACAGTGAACTTTCTTTTTCTCTTTGTCTCCAATACTTCCCCTTAAATAAACACTTTGACTTCTTTGTTTGCTGGGGTTTTATTTCCAAAGCTATCTAGATAGGTATTTAATGCAAGTGAGTCATAACAATTTTTAAATGTTGGATGAGGATGAAAGACTTCATATTGTATATATAGATGGAATGTCCCTTTATCCTTCTTTCTGTCCTCTCATTACTCACATTAAGTCAAGCATCAGGCTTCACTTGGCAGATTCTCTGACAGTTCCTTTGTCATGGAGAGCTGAGCCTATTGGGGAAATCTTGAAGTGGCTCTGAAAAATGATAAGCTTCAATCCACCTGCAATTCTGAATAGGTCTGTGAATATACACACTCCTTATTTGTTCATATTTTAAACTGTATTTTTTAAAAATCAGAGCAATATGTCTGCATTATGTTAATTTGAATGTATGGTTGTAAAAAGTCGTCACATGGTTGCTGCTGTTGACATTTTAATTATGTACTAGAAACCCAGGGAGTTCTTTGTGATAATTCCTGAGGTCTTGAGACCAGATAACTTCAAATACCTCTTTCTGGGACAAGAAAAACATTAACAAACAAAGTGTGAATGAGTACTGCTGATTTGCTTTCTGATTTATGTGAAAACTATTTTCAGTGGTGATACATGTTTTACTTGAAGTCAATGTTCAATGTTTCTGAGTCTGTATCTTGATGCATGTGAGATACTATGGTAAGTCCTTGGACAGAAATTATAACAGAAAAAGGAAATTGCCTATTTTTAACTCTTATCATGAATGTTAAACCTGTACTAATTTAATTCTAGAGTAGAGGAGATGAGAAGGTAGAAAAAAGAAAAATAAATGGAAGGTAAAATAAGTGGAAGAGTGGAATTAAGGTCATCAACATAAATATGTAGCAACATTAAAATAGCAAATCAATGATGTGTATATAATTACCACCTGTGTGTATGTTGATGCAGTTGTTTTGATCTGAATCTATCTTTAGATTGAGTGCAGATATTTTCATCCAGAAGTTCTTGGATGATGTGTTCCAATCACTTTATAGAGTGGCTTCTTCTTCAGTAAGTTGAGAGGTATCGGTGGAGGACAGTGATGTTTAACACCATATATGGACAGTTGATAAATATATCCTTTTAACTGGTATCATATTCTAGACCAAAAATTAAAATTTAGAACATCCAAATAAACATCCAAGACTCTTCTCTCCCTAGTTGGGAATTACTATATTTATTCAGTCTCATTGCACACTTTAATCTTCTCATTGAACCATTGACTGTGCTTAAGTTTCCTGAACTTAGCATGCAGGATATAGCAGCATTGAGGTAAAATAAGACTTTCCTGAATTAGACATAATTTTTATGCTTTGCTCTTAAAAACTGAAAAAACATTATTTTGAGATTTTTCTCTGGGTCTATTACTTCAGAGATTCTAATTATAATGGTCAAGTCCTCTTTCAAAATGGCTCACAGAACTTAAGATGTCTTATTCATTGCATAAGAGGCTTTATAGGGAAATAACAGGGTAGGCAGTCTTATAATAACATGGATCTGTCATATGTCATATCATATAATAAATAATAAATTTATGGGATAGCACATTTGCAGTGTGACCCATGTAATGTAAGAATATTACTGTTTGTTTCACATTTATGATTTTGTCTTTTTAAACATTTTTTATGTCTTTTGGGTGAGGAAATGACACCAATTTGGTTAATACCTGTAACAATTCATATTTATAGTCTAAGAATAATTCCAAATCCCAAAATAAATAAATAAATTTAGTCTTTAGATTGAAGATAAAAAGTGAATCATAATTTTCACAGATAATATTTTCAGCTAATGTAATTCTTGTCTCAGTTCCCCTAACATTGGAATAATAAGTACAGAAAAACAATAAAATCATTTTTCTTGAAAGCAATTGACAGTTTGTACTCAGCTAGTATCTCCAAACCATCTTAGTTATATACAAAATCTTATCAGTCAGTACTTCTTACTTGAAACACATAGTTAGTTTCTATATTTAGGAACTATGTGACAAGTTTACCACTGGCATTCAAGAGTTTTCACAACATGAGACAATTTCACGTTTTTTTGTCTTTACAACTGTACTATTTAATTGACAGGCATTACAACTTCTGCAGACAAGGATCCTGAGAAATGTTGATTAGATTGCTTAAGATGACATGGGGATCCAGTAACTTGGGGATGGTGGCTAACATTTAGCTTTGCTTATTTACTCTTGTAACACTGTTGTGTCAATCAGCTCAAATAAAATAATGAATGGGGGAAGAGCATTGGGAAGTGTAAAGTTCTATATATCTTTCTATTTCCATCTCTTCTCTGCTCTTCATTCATAAGTAATATCTATGGGTTCCATTGCTATAAATTTTAAAGCTACATAGAGCCATATATCTTTTGTCATATAGAAATTTTTGAACAAATTTTCTTTTTTCTGTTTCCATAATGAAAACGTTATACATCATAAAGGAAGACAGCACTTGCAGCTTGATAGCAGATGTTGAGTATGTATTTTTGTTGACTGTAGGGGCAGAGATGGGTGTTGTAATTCACGCACTCCTGGATATGAGTGTCATGAAGTTACAAAGGCCATCTTTGCTGGGCAGCCAGCAGCCAAGAGGAGAAGCCAGTGCAGAGCAGAGGGCAAAGCTAGCAGCCATGTAGCAGGCAAATCCGCTCTCTCTCCTATGGCATCCTTCAGCCACTTTGGGGTGGCCTAAGAAGGCTATTTTTTAAAATTGTTATTATATTTTAAGTTCTGGGGTATGTGTGCAGAACGTGCAGGTTACATAGGTATACATGTGCCACGGTGGTTTGCTGCATCCATCACCCTGTCATCTGCATTAGGTATTTCTCCTAATGCAATCCTTCCCCTAGCCCCCCACTCCTTGACAGGCCCCAGAGTGTGATATTCCCCTCCCTGTGTCCATGTGTTCTCATTGTTCAACTCCTACTTATGAGTGAGAACATGCAGCATTTCATTTTCTGTTCTTGTGTTAGTTTGCTGAGAATGATGGTTTCCAGCTTCACCCATGTTCCTGCAAAGGACATGAACTCATCCTTTTTTATGACTGAATAGTATTCCATTATGTATATGTGCCACATTTTCTTTATCCAGTCTATCACTGATGGGCATTTGGGTTGGTTCCAAGTCTTTGCTATTGTGAACAGTGCTGCAATAAACATACTTATGTGTGTGTCTTTATAATAGAATGATTTATACACCTCTGGGTATATACAGAGTAATGGGATTGCTAGGTCAAATGGTATTTCTAGTTCTAGATCCTTGAGGAATTGTGGCACTGTCTTCCACAATGGTTGAACTAATTTTCTCATGCCAGTTAGAATGGCAAACATTAAAAAGTCAAGAGACAGCAGATGCTGGAGAGGATGTGGAGAAGGCTATTTTTATAAGTATTGTGGAAGCACCTCCTTGCAGAGTATACCCTCCCTCACTGTAGGAATGTCAGCAACCCAGCAAATAGTTCTTAGCTAGTACGGGAAGTAGGTATAAGTATTACATCTTCATTCTGACTTACCAATAACTGTTACTCATAGTATTTTTATTTTGTTTTGCATTTGTCCATGGAGAATCAATTTTACCATAGGGTATTACAGAATGTAGCCTTTATATATATTTTGTAAATAACTGTCTACCTATTGTTTCCGTTTAAGCAGTTCTTTCTTTCACAAGATAATTCTCTTGACCTTGCTGTCAAAAGGGCTATTTTCAAATCTGAGCTGTCAAATAGCAGATCTGGTTGTGGATGATAACTTTTATGAGGAGGAAATAGAGTTGAATATACCTGTAATAATTCTAAAACTCCCCTATCATTACTAATACACAGTATCTCATTTCCATTTTTTTCTAATTAGTATACAATTACCTTCATAGACACTTTTATATCTGTTTCAGCATTAAAAGAATAGTAGTAATAGGTGATACTTTTATAGCACTTGCTTAGAACTACATGCCAGGCCCTTAACTGAGTACTTCATACATATTAAGTAATTTAACTCTCACAACAATTCATGGGTGAGTATTGTAATTATCAAACCACTTTTATAGAATAGAAAACTAAGACACGGCTAGTTAAAGTAACTTGCCCAAGGTCAAACAAATAGCAATTTCTGAATGAATTAGAAGCCCGTAAATGATCAAGAGTCCTTGATTGTAACCACTATGGTAAACTGCCTTGTATGCTTTGGAGAACTTTCATACTGATAACTCATGGGCTAGGATTTCAAAAGCTAAACATTTTAGGAGAATTCAAATTGTACCATGTGTTATTTAATTTATTAATGAGCAAATTAAATTTCAACGAGAGAAAGCTCTTTGATCATTATTTTGATTTAAGGGTTTTTTTCCTGAACTTCATATAATATTGTATTTTCATTTTCATTTTTCACTGTTAATGTAAAATGCCAAAACTACACAATATTTGAGAACTATGAATAAAATCAATACAAATGCAATCAGTATAATATGTTGATGGTTTTGTTTTTATATAACCACTTGTAGTGTTTATCTCCTGACATACTTATGTTTTATAAATGTAACCATAATGTGACCATACATATACTACATTTTGGAAGTTATTTCCTATTAATATCATAATATAAATTGGTCATTTCCAATTTTTTCCTATCATGAAACACAAAGAAATTATATTTGTACAACAGAATATAAATCCTTCAGCACTTCTATAGCCTTTCACAACTTACTAGTTTGTTTTTCTCAACATAGGGCAGGATACTTTGTTATAAACGAATCTATTCTTATACATATTGCTCTACCTTTTCCATCATTATTATCTTATTTTGGATAGTCTTACATAGAATTATATGTCATGTTGAAATGAACACTTTATTGATGAACAGTTTGCTTCTGCTTTCTGAAACACATAAACCAAGTTTCAGTGAATGTCCGTAGCCATAAAAATATTTAAATTTTATTTCAGAAATCCAAGTAAACTGGCTTAGAGGATATAGGTAATGTTTTTTGCTTAGCTAGTCTAAAGTCCCATTTGTGTTTTCTGTCTCTTGCTTTTTTCTCCTACCCCAGTTCCACCTCAGGCATCTTTTCCTCAGTCTGGACACCTTATTACCATAAGGTACCATAAGGTTCCTCAGCCTGGACCCCTTATTACCCCTTGTTACCTTATATCTTGTTTTCCTTATTACCTTATTAATTTAGGTAGCTCAACATATGCAACTCTATTCAGAAAAGAAGAGGCAGACTTTCTTGCTGTAATTTCTTGCAAAAGAAAACCAAACCAAAACAACAGCAAAAATCTTTTCTTCAAATTCCAAGCAAATGTTTTCTACTGTATATTGACAAATACCCATTCTTCCGCCAATATCTGTGGTCAAGAGCTTGGATTAATATCATTAGCCTAGTATAATATTTAGGGAAATAATAGTGGCTCTATCATACAAACTCTTGAATCTTATACATTGAAAGGTATTTTTTGCTTGCAAACTTCAAAATGAATATGACTGATTTTTAGATGACCTTTTTCCGTGATGTGATTCAGGAATGCAGCTTCCATCTATCTTACGCTCCAAAATCTTCAACATGTTTTAAAGTGGCCATAAATGTCCATACCATTAGAAGGGGGAGAAGCACAGATGACTACGTGTAACTGGTTTTACAGGCCTCTGGGAAGTTCTTGCTGGTTGATTCTCTATCATCCCTGGGAGCTCCACATCACTTATGGCCTGCTTCCTATCCATGCTGTCTGGAGGCCCAAATGACTGTTTGAAGAATCAACATCAAAGGATTTTTTTGTGCTTTCAGTATAATTTTATTGAAATATAGTTGGCTCTTGAGCTATGTGCATTTGGTTATTTCCTTGTGTCCACACCCACACACGCATTCTTTTGTAGATATAGTTCTCAAATCTGTGTTATCGTTTGTTTTTTCTGCTCCAGGCTTCTGCCTCTCAACTCAATGGCAGTTCATTTGAAACAATTTGTGGAAATGTAACAGGCTTCATCTGATGTTTGTCACAAAGAGGAGTCAGTTGGCCCAAATAAAGAGTCCCTCAATATTTGTTGATGTGGGTGTACCCATATTTATCTATATCTATATCCATCTATGTATATTTCATATTTTTCCTCCCTCTGCAATGCAAGTTCCACAAGGCAGGGATTTTTTGATTATTTATTTTATTGTGGTATCCCTAGAGTCTACTAGAGTAGCTTTTCCATAGTAATGGGTGCACAATAAATATTTAGTGAGTGAATGAAGCAGTCAATCCTATTCACTAACTTTTGACAGCGTTTCTTTCCTAAGATAACACGCACATATATAACATAACATGTCTACGTGGTATGTGTGTACATATATTTTTAGATACGTATCTTTACACACCTACACACACACACACATATATAAACATACACAATTGACCCTAAACAATGTTGGAGGTGGGGCACTGACCTCTTGCCTAGTCAAAAATCCATATGTAACTTTTGACTCCCCCCTGCCAACTTATCATGGCCTACTGTTGACCAGAAGCCTTATTGATGACATAGTCAATTAGCACATATTGTGTATGTTGTATGCGTTTTATACTATATTCTTAAAATAAAAGTCAGAGAAAAGAAAATGTTAACATCATAAAGAGAAAATAAATTTCTTAGTCATTAAGTGGAAGTGGGTCGTTATAAAGGTCTTCATTCTCATCATCTTCATATTGAGTAGGCTGAGGAGGAGGAGAAAGAAGACGGGTTAGTCTTGTCTTAAGGGTGGCAGAGATGGAAGAAAATCCGTATATAAGTGCACTCACTCATTTCAAACCTGTGTTGTTAGAGGGTCAACTGTACATATATAAATACATACATATACGTACGTGTGTGTGTATAAATTTCCTACCCATTGGAAAACCTGCATTTTGTATTTCACAATACCTCAATGTCAACATAGACTGAACTGATCTCATTACTATTAACCTAAAATGATTTTCTTTTTCTTGCTAATGATGCCAGAATTCACTCTCACTCAAGCAAGAGGTAGCTTTGGAATCATCTTTTACTCCTTTATCTTCCACAGTATATCAGTAATCAAGTATTGTTGATTCTCTCTCCAGAATACCCCTGGATTATTAATATTTTCCTCTTTTCTGCTGCCCTTGCTGTAACTGGGACCCTCATCCTCTCTGAAAAATGGTTCTCAGCCTGCCAGTTAGGAAGCATTACATCTTTTCTATCTGCAGATCCTTTTTGGTTCTTTGTCCAAAGTGGCTTTCCTAAAGTGAATGTCCTTAGCCTGTGATGAGGTAGAGCCGCAGTTCTTGAACATTCCCCCATCCCCTGAACCTTCCAATGGCACACTTGGAATCTGTGAAGACATTTCTTCATGTTACAGTCATCCACTACTGCTGTGATTCTCAAATACTGCCATGTCTCCCTAAGGGAGCAAATCACCATACCCTTGAAAACCTGGTAAGACCATATGTGATCAAAAAAAAATTGGATAGTGGTGGTTCCTCTTCTCCTTCCTTAAGAATTACTGCTTTTTTGGATAAACTGCACACTTAGTCTAATATGTTAGAAGATGTTATCCATCATCGCTGGTTCATTTGTCATGCTATAGGCAGACGAAAGCCTGCATCTCCTCCAGCATGCCATACACTCTCAGCATACCATGGTGCCATATGAACTGCTGTCTGATCACAGCACCAGCTGGGCGTCTGGTGAACTGCCATTCCAGCATGGCTGTCTGCAAACAACCATAGTCTCTGTGAAGATGGCCCAGTCCCAGGCTTAATGTAATATTTCTTTTTTTAGAAATTAGACCACTCGATTACAATTTTCAGTATTGTTATATATTCTTTCTCTGACTAGGCTGAGTGTTTATGAAGACAGAAACTCTTTTACTTGCCTTAGTAATTCCTCTCCCTTTACACTGTCAAGCATTGACTTGACTTAGTACATAAATGACTAAATGAAAACCATATTTTTATATCATACTAATCTGCACTCTGTGTTGGCCCACGTAAGGTCACTGCACAAGTAGCTCCCTTATGACTGTGCCAATATACTAACTACAAGGAGTATCCCTTCATCAATGTATAATGATTCAATGATCAGTCTTTAGAGGGACATAGACTCACCTTCTCAATATGGTGAGGGAAAAATGGCACCATTCTTTGACACATCCCATAGAACTGTGGGCCTGTTCCCTTCCCTTGAATGTAGTGGTGGTGTTTGATTGATAGACCAATAGAGTATAGTGGAAGTTAGGGTATGCTAGTTTCAAGAATCAAATTTAAAATTGGTTAGCTTCTGCTTCCTGTTTATTTACACACTCTCTCTAGGACCTCCTGAGATTCCATTTAAGAAGTCCAACTCCCCTGAGACTGTAATGCTGAAGAGGCCAAACGTAGATACTCCAGGCACAGACACAGTGCAGTTTTCCAGCCATCTCTGCCAAGGGATGTGCCTGAAGCTATTCTGGACTCTTCAGACCAGCCAGCTCATCAGCTGGGTATTGTATTAATTAAAATCAAGTGGAGCAGAACCATAGCTCAGCTGAGACTTTCTCAAATTTCATCCAGAAATATGTGAGCTTTAATAAAATGGTGGTTTTCAACCACTATGTTTAGAGATAATTTGTTTTACAGCAATAGCTAATCAGAAGACTTGATTTCTCTCTCCTTTACTATGGCTACTTCGCTTCCAATTTGTTTGCATAGAGTTACTGATGCTGGAAAGCATGACGTATAATGGTCGTAAGAGAGGAATGTATTCTAAGTTGGCCTTTGCAGGAACTTCTGTATTGGAATTCTCAAAGAGGCAGAAAGGCCAGTCAGCCAGTAGATGAATACTATATTTGTTGGTATAAGAAATCAAAGGAGTTCCAGATCTCTTAACTGTTATTAGTTTTGGTTTAGTTTGGTTTTCAGGAAAATTATAACAATGCCCTTTCAGTAAGTTTGGCTGAAGGAAGACATTTTATATTTTTTGTGATACAGATAGAAGCAAGAAGGGACAAGGTGATCAGGTATTTGAGATGAAGACCAGAGCCTGTTCTGTTTTGCAGAGTTAATAAATATTTGTGAATTTATGGCTACTTTGAGCAAAGTTGAAAGGATAGAATGAAGAAAATCCATAGCTAGGATTAATTTTAATAATTTCTATACCATCTATTGGTGTTTGAAATTGTTATGACTGAAAGAGAAATCATAAAAGATAACATTTAAAACAATTACCATGGAATGATTTACTTTATCTCTTTCTTCAACATTGCTTCTTTGTCAACGTTTGCTAACCCAATAACTATAAATGTTCTGGTAGTTTTATAAGATATAAATACATAGTTTTGAGCAAAACACAATTATTTTTGCCCTTAAGGGACTTACAGCTTAGTGAAGGAAACAGGAATCATACAAGTAAGTGCACATACGACCATGCACACGTAGTACTAACTAAAAGCTAAATTGCTATGAAGGATAAAAACCCAAATGGAGAATAACTAAAGAGTTGGGTGGATGGATTATTATGTTGTGAGGGTTTTTTTTTTTTTTTTGAGACAGAGTCTCGATCTGTTGCCAGGCACCAGGCTGGAATGCAGTGGCGCAATCTCGGCTCACTGCAACCTCCACCTCCCGGGTTCAAGCAATTCTCCTGCCTCAGCCTCCCGAGTAGCTGGGACTACAGGCGCACACCACCTCACCCAGCTAATTTTTGTATTTTTAGTAGAGACGGGGTTTCACGATGTTGGCCAGGATGGTCTCGATCTCTTGATCTCATGATCCACTGGCCTTGGCCTCCCACAGTGCTGGGATTACAGGCGTGAGCCACCACGCCCAGCCTGTTGTGAGGTTTTAGGGAGAGCTCTGAGGAAAGTACTCAAGTTTGAACAGAGACTTAAAGCATGAGTAGAATTTAGTCAAATGAAAAGTAAAGTGAATGATTGCTCCTTGCCTAGAAACACGTGTGATGATCTGAAGGTATGCAGAGCTTAAGACACTGGAGGAATCTGAAAATGCCCAGTGTGAAGGGAATAGAATAAGGGGAGGAGACAGTTGTTTTGGATGAGGTGGGAGGGCAGGCAGGTATCAGATCTCTTAGGGCTTTGTAGACCATGGCAAGAATTCGAGTTTTATTGTAAGTGTAGCAGACTCTATTGAAGAATTTTAAGAAGGGGACGCATAAATCCCAGGTTTCCTAATCTCTCTGGTAGCTACAAGGAGAATAATTTGGGTGAGGGTGAGTTAACACATATTGTAATATTTATATGAATCACTGGGGGAATCTTAAAATTCACAATCTGACTCAGTAGGTCTATAACAGGGTTCAAGGGTCTGCATTTCTAATAGGTGGCAGGTGATACCCATACTGCTGGTCCTTGAACTACATTTTACATAAGTGATGCTGGCAGCAGTAGAGAAATTTCCCCAAAGCCTTACCGTTTCCGTCTATTGAGACAAAAGCAGCTATTTATCTCCTAAATATTTTTTCAGTAACCCCTCTGAGTGAGTTGACCTTCTTTATGTTTTTGTTTCCCTATTTTAGGAGAATACTTACGTTTTATCAAAAATAAGAGGAATATAATTTTCTTCTCCTAGGCAATATTTTTCTTTTTTTGGTGGGATGGAGAAAAATGCACATCTTTTTGTCTGGTTTTGTTCTCACTGAATTCTAATTTTGGAATTAATACTTAAGTATTTTTCCTTGTTTCCTCCTGTATAAAAATATTCACTTACATTAATTCTCCCAACATGAGGATCTTTGCTTGGACATTGAAATAGTTAAATTTAAAACCTCTGCAGGATAGATATAATGATTGTATAATTAACATTCCACACAAAACTAATTTCCCATTATGAGAAATTGCTTCCTTAAAACACATGACTTAAGTAACATTATTAAATTTAAATGCATATTATGCAAATGTCAAATATTTGAAAAATATCACTTAAAATAAGCCATCTATTTATTGTAAATATAGTTTGATTGTTAAAATATGTTACCATATTAATAAATAGCAGTCTGTATAGTGGCTAAATAAGTCAGTGTGAAGATTAAATGAAATAAATAATGCTGTATAACAGCACTGAAAATAGCATCAGTCTCATGGTACCTCTGTGTAATTAGATCCTGTTTTAATTACTGTAACAGTTTGAGTCTGTGGTTGTAATTAAAATAATAAATCTAAATGTTACCTTATAGTATTTGTTAAAAAGCCACACTAGAGAAAAATATTTACTACAGTTTAAAAATATATTTTAATTATTATTATATGATGTTTATTTTGGCAGCTTAATGGTATTTTCTTTCTAAATTAGTCCAGGACTAGTAATTGCAGAGACTGATTTACTCACTGTCAAAAAAAAAAAAATGTCTGTAATAGTTATCCAGAAACTTTGATAATAAATGCGTTTTGCATTTCTTCTCTATTGGCTTTTACTTTTTGCTATGAAATCTAAAAATACTGAAGAAAATCCCTCTGAGCCATGTGTATTTACCTGAAAGAATCAGAGTGGAGTCCTATTTCTAATGTAGGGTAAGGGTGCCTTGCCCGCAAATATCTTCCACAATATCTGTTTGAATGCGATAATATCAGTTTCCCTGTGCTATCTGAAATTCCACCATGGACAGACATGTTAATTTTCCTCTTAACACCTAAAGGAGTTCAGGCAAATGGCAGGGAGGAGGGGATAAGAAAGGATTTGGTAATGAGGAAGAGGGGCAGGGTAGGCCAGGGATCCTTGGTGAAGCTCTCTGGGATGCTGGCAGGCAGTATGATGAATACTTGGTGCCAGGGAAGGGAAGGCAGGGTTCCAGCACATTAGAAGAGTCAGGGAGAGGATTCAGTGGTGCCAAAAATTACCTTCTCTTACAGATCAATTTTCCCTAAGACACTCTCCATTCTTATACAGACATTATTCATTTTCAATTATAATGGTTCATCTCTTTCCAGCACAGAACAACAGGGTCATGGCAGGGCCATGAGATGGAGAGAGGTGGCAATGGTGGCTTGTAAGTGGCCATTACCCACAGTTGTGGGGTGCAGGGCAAGAGATGATGTGGGAGGTGTAAAAGCCCCCCCCCAGCAGTTTGCCTACCGGTGTCTGAGGGTGCTGTGGTAGGAAGCCTGCTGGCCTTGAGCCAAAAGGCAGCCTGTTGGTCTTGATCATGTTAGTTAATGTAGTGAAGATGGTGAAGAGAACCAGGTTTAACACCATTAGAGAAGGTATTTACCAACAAGGCTAAAAAGAATCATGAATTATTGAATTAAAATTGGAAGTATTGCTGTGAACTTGTTGTTAAAAATATATACCTATAGATATTTAGGTGTGGAATTTTTTTTTCTTTGAGATAGAGTTTCACTCTTGTTGCCCAGGCTGGAGTGCAATGAGGCGATCTGGCCTCACCACAACCTCCGCCTTCTGTGTTCAAGCGATTCTCCTTCCTCAGTCTCCTAAGTAGCTGAGATTACAGGCATGCACCACCGTGCCCGGTTAATTTTTTGTATTTTAAATAGAGGCGGGGTTTCTCCATGTTGATCAGGCTGGTCTCGAACTCACGACTCAGGTGATCTGCCTGCCTCAGACTCCCAAAGTGCTGGGATTACAGGCGTGAGCCACCACGCCTGGCCTAGGTATGGAATTATTAAAGATATGTATATGGATGTGTGTGTAAGTCTGTGCATGGCCATGTACACATATTTTCTGGCTCTGTCCACTCAATAGGTCTAGAAGCATTAACACTGTAGAAGCAATAAGCACAATAAACACATAGCACGTTGTACACTAAAAGAACCTGGACTCTTTGGAGAAACTGTTGATTAGTTGACTAGGGCATGGAAAATTCAAAATAAGCTTGGAATATCTTACTGTGCTAGAAAGTAAGAAAATGCTGAAAAAATGATAGAAACATGTCATGACATGTGAGCCACTTTGAAGGCCCCCGTTGGCCAAATTTGGGACAACTGGAATCTCAAAATAGATAATCATAGTGATAGAATATAATCTATTGAATAAAATAGAAATCTGTAGGTCTATACTGATATAACTAAATGAATGAATAAATAATTAGGGAAAAGGAAAAGCTCCTTCTTATGGTAGAATACTGCCAATAAATGAAAAAAAAAATGATGAAATAGAAAAACACCATTTGCCCACCATCATTGTAGTAATTGACTCAGGCTGAAGTGCAGTGGCATGATCTTGGCTCACTGCAACCTCCACCTCCCCGGTTCAAGCGATTCTCCTGTTTCAGCCTCCCCAGTAGCTGGGAGGCATTACCACCACGCCTGGCTAATTCGTGTGTGTATGTGTGTGTGTTTTTAGTAGAGATGTGGTTTTGCCATGTTGGCCAGCATGGTCTTGAACTCCTGATGTCAGGTGGTCCACCCACCTTGGCCTGCCAAAGTGCTGGGATTACAGGTATGAGCCACTGTGACCGGCCTCTATGTCTACTCCTGAATGGCATCCTGGATCCAGACAGAATAAAAAGGGTCTCACTGGAAGAGCTGGTGAAATTTGAATGGCCTTTATGGATTGAAAGGCAGTGTGGTATCGATGATTTCTTAACTTCTGGGGTTGTCTAGTGAGGGTGATGGAACTTCAGGACACAACTTGCTCAAATTATTTTTTAAAAATGCTAGTGGCACACAATTTACCCATATAACAAACTCCCATATGTAGTCCCTGAACCTAAAATAAAAGTTGAAAGAAAGAAAAAAAAAGTTTGTAAAAATGGACACAAACACACACACACACACACACACACACACACACACACACACCACACACACAGAGTATTATGCGAAAGGAGAGAGTTAATGCCTGGGAAATTCTTTGTACAATCTATTTAAAACATGGCGTTGTTGAGTGAGACTTATATGTGCAATTGTGACTTGAAAATCTAACTTAGGATCAGTAGTCATCAGTGCATTTCAGCACAATGTGTACATATTTTTGTAAGCGTTTGCACTATTCTCTGGAATGGCTTTCCTTATTTCTGACTCAGCTTTTAAATCGGACCTGAAACCTTCTTGACAATGTGACTGTATTTCTTGAAGCTGTGATCCATCAGACTCTGGCCTTTCCCAGCCATACACAGCCAAAGTGTGTGAAGCTATTTCTGTGGACTTGTAATGATATATTCCTGACTTCATGGCTGGTAATCGCTGCATTACAGCTGTAAAAGACTTGCTGGGGTTGAAATTGAATGTTGAAGCCGGAAGAAAACTTATAAGATGTTGCAATCTAACCCCTTCATTTTTTGCTGAGCGTAGTGGGCCTCAGAGAGATCAAGTCATCATCCTAACACAGGCATATCTCGTTTTGTTGCTCTTTATTGCACCTTGCAGATACTGTGTTTTTTACACGTTGAAGGTTTGTGGCAATCCTGCATTCAGCAAGTCTGTTGGAGCCATTTCTTTTTCAAATAGCTTGTCCTAACTTTCTGTCTTCGTGCAACATTTTGTTAATTTTCATAATATTTCAAACTTTTAAAAAAGTATTCTTATGCCAGTTATGGTGATCTGTGATCTGTGATGTTACTATTAGAATTGCTTTGGGATACCAGGAACCACAGTCATATAAGATGGCAAACTTAATTGATGAATGTTGTACATGGTCCGACTGCTCCACCAATCCATTCCCCATCTCTCTCACTTTTCTCAGGCCTCCCTATTCCCTGAGACACAACAATAGTAAAATTAGACCAGTTAATAATCCTACAATGGCCTCTAAGTGTTCAAGCCAAAGGAAGAGTCACACATCTCTAATTTTAAATCTAAAGCTAGAAGTGATTACGTTTAGTGAGGAAGGCATGTCAAAAGTACAGACAGGCTGAAAACTAGGCCCCTTGAGTTAAATGGTTAGCAAAGTGGTGAATGCAAAGGAAAAGTTCCTGCAGGAAATTAAACGTGCTACTCCAGCAAACACACAGATGATAAGAAAGCAAAAGAGCCTTATTGCTGACATGAAGAAAGTTTTAGTGGTCTTAATAGAAGATTAAATCTGCTACTACATTTCCTTAAGCCAAAGCCTAATCCAGAGCAAAGCCCTGCTGCTCTTCAATTACATAAAGGCTGAGAGAGTTAAGAAAGGTTCAGAAGAATAGTTTGAAACAGCAGAGGTTGATTAATGAATGAAGAGAAGCTTCTTTAGAGAAAGAAGCCATAACGTAAATGTGCAAGGTGAAACAGCAAGTGCTGATGGAGAAGCTGCAGCAAATTATCCAGAAGATCTAGTTAAGAGAATTAATGAAAGTGGCTATGCTAAGAGACACATTTTCCATGGAGATGCAACAGCCTTCTATTTTAGGGTGCTGTCTAGGACTTTCGTAACTAGAGAGAGGAAGTCAGTGCCTGGCTTCAAAGCTTCAAAGGACAGGCTGACTCTCACTTTAGGGGGTGCTGCAACTGGTGACTTTAACTTGAAGCCAATACTCATTTACCATTCTGAAAATGCTAAGGACCTTAGGAATTATGCTAAATACTCTGTCTTTGCTCTATCAGTGGAACAACACATCCTGGATTATATCACATCTGTTTATTGCAGAGTTTACTGAATAATTTTAGCCCACTGTTAAGACCTACTGCTCAGAAAAAAGGATTTCTTTCAAAATGTTACTGCTAATTACAATGTATAGTTACCCAAGAGCTCTCATGGACATGTACGAAGAAATTAATGTTGTTTTCATGGCTGCTAACACTACATCCATTCTGTAGCCCGTGAGTTCAGGAGTAATTTTGACTTTCAAGTCTTATTAGTTAAGAAATATATTTCATATGGCTATAGCTGCCATAGATAGCAGTTTCTCTGATGAATCTGGGCAAAGTAAATTGAAAACCTTCTGTATTTGAGACCAGCCAGCCTGGTCAACATAGTGAGACCTGGTCTCCACAGAAAAGAAAAATAAAAGAAACTTAGCCAAATGTAGTGGAAAGGAGTCACCATTCCAGATGCTATTAAGAACATTTGGGATTCATAGGAGAAGGTCAAAATATCAACGTTAACAGGAGTTTGGAAAAAGTTGATTCCAACCCACATGGATGACTGAAGAGTTCAAGACTTCAGCGGGAGAAGTAACTGCAGATGTAGTACAATAACAAGAGAGCTAAAATTAGAAGTAGAGCCTGAAGATGTGACTGAATTGGCTGCAATCTCATAATACAACTTAAACAGATGAGTGATTTCTTATGGTTAAGTAAAAACAAAAATGGTTTCTTGAGATGGAATCTACTCCTGGTGAAGAAGCTGAGAACATTGTTGAAATGACCACAAAGACTTTAGAATACTACATAAAATAATTTGAGGAATCAGCAGTAGGGTTTGAGAGGACTGACTGCAATTCTGAAAGAAGTCCTGCTCTGGTGAAATGCTATCCAACAGCATCATATGCTACAGAGAAATCTTTATGAAAGGTAGAGTCAATCGATGTGGAAAACTTCATTTTTGTCTTATTTTAAAAGTTGCCACAGTCACCCTAAACTTCAGCAAATACCACCCTGATTAGACAGCAGCCATCAACATCGAGGCAAAACCCTCTATTAGAAAAAAATATTACAACTCACTGAAGGCTGAGATGATTATGAGCATTTTAAAAAATTGTACTTTAGATTCTGGGGTACATGTGCAGATCATGCAGGATTGTTGCATAGGTACATAAATGACAATGTGGTTTGCTGCCTCCATCCCCCCCATCACCTATATCTGGCATTTCTCCTCATGTTATCCCTCCCCAACCTCCCTACCCCCTGCTGTCCCTCCTTTAGCCCCCCGCAACAGACCCCAATGTATGATGCACCCCTCCCTGTGTCCATGTGTTCTCATTGTTCAACACCCACCTGTGGGTGAGAACATGTGGTGTTTGATTTTCTGTTATTGTGTCAGTTTGCTGAGAATGATAGTTTCCAGATTCATCCATGTCCCTACAAAGGACATGAACTCATCATTTTTATGGCTGCACAGTATTCCATGGTGTATATGTGCCACATTTTCCTTGTCCAGTCTATCATTGATGGGCATTTGGGTTGGTTCTAGGTCTTTGCTATTGTAAACAGTGCCACAGTGAATATATGTGTGCATGTGTCTTTATAATAGAATGATTTATAATCCTCTGGGTATATACCCAGTAATGGGATTGCTGGGTCAAATGGAATTTCCATTTCTAGGTCCTTGAGGAATTGCCACACTGTCTTCCACAATGGTTGAACTAATTTACAATCCCACCAACAGTGTAAAAGTGTTCCTATTTCTCCACATCCTCTCCAGCATCTGTTGTCTCCAGATTTTTTAATGATCACCATTCTAACTGGCATGAGATAGTATCTCAATGTGGTTTTGATTTGCATTTTTTCTAATGACCAGTGATGTTAAGCATTTTTTCATATGTTTGTTGGCCTCATATATGTCTTCTTTTGAAAAGTGTCTGTTCATATCCTTTGCCCATTTTTGAATGGGTTTGTTTGTTTGTTTTTCTTATAAATCTGTTTTAGTTCTTTGTAGATTCTAGATATCAGCCCTTTGTCAGATGGTTAGTTTGCAAAAATTTTTTCCCATTCTGTTGGTTGCCAGTTTACTCTAATGATTGTTTCTTTTGCTGTACAGAAGCTCTGGAGTTTAATTAGATCCCATTTGTCTATTTTGGCTTTTGTCGCTGATACTCTTGGTGTTTTAGTCATAAAGTCCTTACCTATGCCTATGTCCTGAATGGTTTTGCCTAGGTTTTCTTCTAGGGTTTTTATGGTGTTACATCTTATGTTTAAATCTTTAATCCATCTGGAGTTAATTTTAGTGTAGTGTCAAGAGGGGTCCAGTTTCTGCTTTCTGCACATGGCTAGCCAGTTTTCCCAATTCTTTTAGCAATGAAGTAGTTTTTAAAATACGTACATTGTGTTTTGACCCTGTAAGACATAAGGCTACTGCACATTTAATGGACTGTATTCCAGTATAAACCTGCCTTTTCTATGCACTGGGAAACCAACAAATTTGTGTGAGCTGCTTCATTTTGCTATTTGCAGTATTGTGGCAGTATGGAACTGAATCCACAAAATCTCTGAAGTATGCCTATATGTAACTAGCGGTAGAATCATTATGGGTACCCTGATCTCTGACTTTCAGTCCAGTGCTCTCCAACAGCTGCTATATAGTAATCCTGTTTTTGGTTCATATCTGCATAATGTAATTAGGTGCATAATCTAAGTTCCACATAGTCAGGGATTTTTGTTTTGTTGACTAATGTATCCCATGTACATAGAACAGTGTATGGCACATAATACGTGCGCAATAAATACTTATGAGTTTATAAATCAGATTTATTTCACATACTCATGTCTAAACCAATCACTGGCAAAGAAAACATAATTGCCCTGATTGATCTAGACAAGTTATTCCCAAAGTGTGGCTCCCAGATTAGCAGCATCAGCATTACTTGGGAACTGGTTAGAAGTGTCCATTCTTTGCCCCACCAGACACCTACTGAATCAGAACCTCTGGGTTTGGGGCTCAACTATGTGTGTTTTAACAGGTTATCTGGATGATTCTGATGCAGGCTGAAAGCACTGGTTTCAGATCTACCCCTAATAGCAATGTGAACAAACCCAGAGGCAACTAGGTAGGCATCAGCAATGAGTGCCACTGGTATTTCCATATTTTAAAATTTGTAGCTAAGAATGATACTGTATTAGAAGGCAGAGAGTCATGCTCCATGAAAAAAGAGCTGAGAAACATCTTTCAAGGTTAGGGCTCTGAGGAAGGACCTTGGCTGCTCCTACCGCAGTGGTTGCTGTAGGAGAATAGTTGGTGCTGAAACCTGTCAACACTTCTCTCTCCCTCCTTCAAAGTTTATCACACACTGTGGAGTGCCTAGCCTCTGCTTTGACCCCATCAGGAGAGAGGTCCATTGCATCCCTGAATTAATCATTTCATATTGCTGAACCCATTTTCTCATTTGTAAAACAAAAAGTTTGGATTAGGTGATTTTGCTTTTCTTGAAGTGTTTATATTTTGTGCTGGTATCACTTAATGGCAATATGGAGAGGAGGCTGAGTGTAAGCACTCCTATTTGAACTCGACTCTACATTTTAATCAGAGATGGGGGACACAGCCCAGGCTTTCTTTGGGAATACAAATATGGTATTATGAATTTGTTTGAATCTATTCTATCAATAAAACAGTGTGTCTTGAGAGTTCATCATTGTAAGTCATTTTGCTATCTGAAGACACTATATAAAAGAGTCTGCTTTCCTAAAGGAACACCTAGTCTAAAAGGAAATTTTATAAGTAAATTGAAGTGTGATAAGGGGGATAAAATTAATATTATTAGCAAAAAGGACAAAGCAAACATAAATGGAAGTTACACTACAAGGAAAGTATGTCACTTGAATGTTGTTTATTAAGGAATGTTAATAATAATATACATGCTTGATATTTGAACAACATTAGGGATAATTCAATGAAGGCAGAAAGTTGTTAAATTTTATTCTAAAATCAGAATGATTTCAAATAGTGTTGCAATTAATGTTCCTTTCTGATGCTCCAATTAATTGATTTAAAAGATTCCCACTGTTTCTCTTATTCTACTAATAGGAACAAAATAATACTGATAAATGGACTTTATGTGAACAAGCAACTTTAAATCACTATGATGGTTGCGCTTATTACGGAAAAGTCAAAGGGCAGGAGGCTCAGAACAGGACAGTGTCAGTGGTGTCTCCTTGCTCTCCAGGCACAATATTGCAAGAGTGCTGGGTTTGGGGCAGTCACACAGAAAGTTGTCAGGCTGTTTCCTGTGGTACGGTGAATTGCAACATTCATCACATGTTTAAGCATATTTTCGTCAAATGTGTCTTTTTCTTGCTTTTATTTATTCAGCAATACTGAGAAGTAGTCACTTAAAAAAAAAGGTGTAGCCCGGGCATGGTGGCTCACACCTAATCCCAGCACTTTAGGAGGCCAAGGGGGGTGGATCAAGAGGTCAAGAGATCGAGACCATCCTGGCCAACATGGTGAAACCCTGTCTCTACTAAAAATATAAAAAATTAGCCAGATGTGGTGGTGTGTGCCTGTAGTCCCAGATACTCGGCAAGCTGAGGCAGGAGAATTGTTTGTAATCGGAAAACAAAAGTTACAGTGAGCCAGGTCGTGCCATTGCACTCCAGCCTGGCAACAGAGCGAGACTCAGCCTCAAAAAAAAAAAAAAGGAGTACTCAGTATAATTCTAACTCTCTGTTTACTAGCCACTCAAGAATCCTCATTATTTTAGAAATATTCAGTATATCAAAAACTTAATATAGCCTGGGAAACATAGCAAAATCCCATTTCCACACACACAAATTTTTTTATTAGCCCTGCATCGTGATGGACAGATGGAGTTCCAGCTACTTTAGAGGCTGAGGCAGGAGGATTTCTTGAGCCTAAAAGTTTGAGGCTGCAGTAAGCCATGGTCACATCACTGCACTTCAGCCTGGGTGACAGAGCGAGATCCTGCCTCTAAAAAAACAAACAAAAAACCAAAAAACTAACCAAAAAACCAATCAACCAAACAAACAAAAAAAATTTAATAGAAGTTATTTAATTGTATCATGAATGTACATCTAAGTAAAATACCTAGTTTATTTGATTTCAGATGGAAGTATATCAATTTATTGTGGTAATGTCCAGTGATAAGAAATATGACTGGTTATTAGTAAAATCAAGGGAATTAATGGGATATCTTTGATGAGCCAAGCACTGTGCTATACTCAGATAAAATGTTAAGGGCTTTTTCAGGAAAATAACTGTGGACCGTTGCCAAAAGTATGTTTATTGGCACAGCTTGTATATTGCTTCAAGGGACACTGCTTGTGAAAAACAAGGGATGCCAAAGGCAAATGGTTAGAAAGTAAACCCTCCACTTCCTTAGAATACAATTCCCATTCCCCATTCCTTTGTGAAAGTTTGCCACATGATTCCGACTCCAATATCTGAGAGGCTAGGCTGCTGGACTGCGATGGGGGAGCAGGTCCCAAGGTTAGGACTTCTGGGGTGACTGGAGTTGGCAGGAATGTGTATGGAATGCTTGTGACACATAAAGCTGACTTTACGTCTTCCCATTTAGACCAGTTGTTTGATCCCATGTGGAAGGCTTTCCTTATTCTTTTCCATTTAAAAAAGTTCTGTACCTTCTGAATGGATCCCAGTGTGTTGAACCAGGATCTAGGGAGACTTTGTAGGAAAAATCCTGTGCTAGTCCTCCAAGGCAGAAGAAACTGTGTTCACGTGAAATTCTGATGCACACCCACATACATACACACATGCACATGCACTCATATGCGCTCCTGGTGAACACTCCTTGCAAATGCCCGTGGACTTGTTGGTCCTTACTGACCTGTTGGACAATGTTTATTGAATACTCTATCAGGGACAAAAAGGTATTGATAACATCACTAAGAGACTGAAAGTAAGTCTCTTATAATTATTTCAAAAGAATCAGGCTACAGTAACCATAAAGCCATTTATTAACACAACAAGACTGAGAATACATTTTTAAATTCCAATTGCAATGATATTTTGTCTAGAGGACATTGATTCTGTTTCACCATGCTGCTTCTGTAAATGGAAGGAAAACAAAATTATGATTTAAATTACTAATATGATGAAAAATCATTTATATTCCTTTTTATTACTTACACTGACACCTGGTGAATAAGATAACCACATATTATTTAGAAGGGCTCTGCCCGGAGAGGGAAGGCGAAATCATCATTAACCATCTGTCAAGTGTTTAAATTATAAAGTTGTGGGGGGGGGGGCACAATTTAATTTTACTAATAATACAGGACCTACTTTAGCTAAGATAAGTAACAAATTTTTTAACATGGAAAAGAGCTGTGAATTTGTTACCAAAAGGTTTTTTGAAAGGGTTATAGTTACAGGTAGTTCAAAAATGTTGACAAGGGAGGTTGGCATAGCTGAACATTTGAAACCTGTCAAAGTTAACAGATTCAGAGCATGACATGCTGGGACTAAAAGGAGGTGAAATGTCTTCAGTGAATGTGTTACCTTTTTTTTTCTCTATTATCAGTTGACTGGGCTTTTCACAGGGTGAGAATAAGTATGCTGTGTGTAGCCTGTCACAGTCTGATGCCTCACATTGAATGTGATCTGGGTATTATATTTGAAACCTTCCCAATAGCTCCTTTTATTCTTTATCCTAAGCATGCTGGATGTTGACAGAAGGCCTTAGAGACCCAACCTGAGCTTCGAAGTTGAAGTTCTCCCCCTCCAGGAAGAACTTTTGGGAAATTAATCAACTAGGGTTCTTACAAGAGGCACAGGACACATGGAGATCAGATTCTGAAGAAAATTTAATGATGGATGATTTACAGAGGCATGTGCAGGACTTAGGAAATGAATAGGAGGTGCTGAGGCATTCAGAGACTAGTGAGTGTGGAAACTAAGAAGCCATTTCACTCCTAAGAACCCATGAGGTGGAAGCTGGAACCATGGAGAAGTGGCTGCCCTACTAGGAAATGAGTCATAGGGAGACAGCCTCTTCTAGACCATGAGGCCAGCATAGGGACAGAGCTGAGGAAAAAAACGCAGACTCTGTGTTTGCCACCTTCTAGTCTCTTGCTGACTTAGAAGAAAGAAGGCAAGGTAGTCTGGGTGATAAAATCCAAAGAGGTGTCCCAAGAACATGGTGAGAAGAGAACTGTAGAGAACACAAAGAGGTGATGTACAAAAGAAGGATGAAAAATGTATTAGTCTGTTCTCATGCTGCTGATAAATACATACCCAAGACTGGGTAATTTATTAAGCAAGGAGGTTTAATTGACTCACAGTTCCACCAAATGGGGAGTCCTCACAATCATGGTGGAAAGTGAAGGAGAAGCAAAGTCACGTCTTACATGGTGGCAGGCAAAGAGCTTGTACAGGGGAACTCCCCTTGATAAAACCATCCCATCTTGTGAGACTTATTGACTATCAAGAGAACAGCACAGGGCCAGGCATGGTGGCTCATGCCTGTAATCCCAGCACTTTGGGAGGCCAAGGTGGGCAGATAGCTTGAGGACAGGAGTTCAAGACCAGCCTGGCCAATATGGCAAAACCCTATCTCTACCAAAAAATGCAAAAAGTTAGCTGGACATGGTAGCAGGTACCTGTAGTCCCAGCCACTTGGGAGGCTGAGGCTCAAGAATTGCTTGATCCCTGGAGGTAGAGGTTGCAATGAGCCAAGATTGCAACACTGCATTCCAGCCTGGGCAGCAGAGCAAGACTCTACCTCAAAAAAAAAAAAAAAAAAAAAGAGAGAGAGAGAGAGAGACAGCATGGGAAAGACCTGCCTCCATGATTCAGTTACCTCCCACCGGATTCCTCCCACAGCACTTGGGAACTATGGGAGCTGTAATTCAAGATGAGATTTGGGTAAGGACACACCAAACCATATCAATAAGCACAGTGGATATGATTAAATGAAAGATAAAATGGCATAAACAATTCGGCCCCCTCCCAGATGTTATCCTGAAGAAATAAGTGATATAGTTTGGATGTTTGTCTCCTGAAAATCACACGTTGAAATGTAATTCCCAATGTTGGAGGTGGGGCCTGGTGGGGAGATATTTGTACCATGAGAGTCGATCCTTCATGAAAGGCTTGGTGTCCTTCCAGCCCTAATGAGTTTATGCAAGATCTGCTTGTTTACAAAGGAGCATGGCACCTCCCATGCTCTCTCTTGCTCCCTCTCTCTCTTGTTTCTGCCCTCTCCATGTGATGTGCCTGCTCTCCCTTCACCTTCTGCCATTATAATAAGCTTCCTGAGTCCCTCACCAGGAGCAAATGCTAGTGTCCTGATACCTGTCCAGCTTGCAGAACCACGAACGAATTAAACCTCTTTTCTTTATACATTATCCAGTCTCAGGCATTTCTTGATAGGAACACACAAATGTACTAACACAGAAGATTGGTGCTGAAGAGTAGAACATTGCTACAAAGAAACCCAAAATGTAGATGTGGCATTTGAACTAGGTAACAGGCAGAGGTTGGAAAAGTTTGGAGGGCTCAAAAGGAGACTGGAACATAAGGGAAAGTTTAGAACTTCATGGAGACTTGTTAAATGATTATGACCAAAATGTTGATAGAAATATGGACAGCGAAGCTACGCTGATGAGATTTCAGATGGAAATTAGAAAGTTATTGAGAACTAGAGCAAAGGTCTTGGCTGCATTATATCCATGCCTTAGGGATCCAAGGAAGTTTGGACTTAAGAATAATAATTTATGGTATTGGTTGGAAGAAATTTCTAAGCAGCAAAGTGTTCAAGAGGTGGTGTAGCGGCTTCTAACAACCTATGATCAGATATGGAGCAAAAAAATAAAGTTGAAACTTAAGTTGGTTAGTGTCATGTTTAAATTTGGCTCAGGCCACTGCAAACCATAAGCCTTGGCAGCTGCCAAGAGGTGTGAAGCCTGTGGCTGAATGAAATGCAAATGTGAAGGAGACTTAGCAGCCTCCACTTAGATTTCAAAACATATGTAGGAAAGCCTGCATGTTCAGACAGAACCTTCTGCAGGAGCAGAGCCCTCACAGAGACCCTCTATTAGGGCAGTGCCAAGGGGAAGTGTGGGGTTGGAGCCCCCACACAGATACCTCACTAGGGCACTGCCTACTGGAACTGTAGGAAGAAGGCCACCATTCTCCAGACTCCAGAATGTTAGATCCATCAGCAGATTGCACCCTGCATCCAAAACAGGTGCAGGCACTCAACTCCAACCCATAAGAGCAGTCACAGGGGGCTGCACCCTGCAAAGCCACAGGGGTAAAGCTACCCAAGTCCTTGGGATCCCACTCCTTATACCAGTGTACCCTGGATGTGGGACATGGAGTCCAGGATTACTTTGAAATTTAATGTCTGCCATTCTGAATTTTGGACTTGTGTGGGGCCTACTTCCCCTTTCTTTTGGCTGATTTCTCCCTCTTGAAATGGGAATGTCTGCCCAACACCTGTACTACCATTGTATCTTAGAAGTAAGTAACCTATTTTGGTTTTATAGGCTAATTGGTGGAAGAAATGTACCTTGAGCCTTGGATGAGACTTTGTCCTTTGGACTTTTGAGTGATGCTGGAATGAGTTAAGACTTTTGAGGACTATTAGAAAGAGATTATTGTGTTTATGCAATGTATTTTTATAAAGGTTTGCAATGTTTTTGTAATGTTCTTCTCATGAGAAGAAAATGAGATTTTGGGGGTTGAGGGATGGAATAATATAATTTGGTAGCTGTTTTTTCCTCTCCAAATCTTATGATGAAATGTGATTCCCAGTGTTGGAGGTGGGGCTTGGTGGGAGATGTTTGGATTGTGAAGGTGGATCCCTCACAAATGGCTGGGTACCCTCTCTGCCCTAATGAGTTCATGCAAGATCTGGCTATTTAAAAAGGACACTGGCAGCTGGGCACGGTGGCTCATGCCTGTAATCCCAGCACTTTGGGAGGCCGAGGTGGGTGGATCACAAGGTCAGAAGTTCAAGGCCATCCTGGCCAAGATGGTGAAACCCCATCTTTACTAAAAATACAAAACTTAGATGGGCATAGTGGCAGGATCGTGTAATCCTAGCTACTTGGGAGCCTGAGCAGGAGAATTTCTTGAACCCAGGCAGTAGAGGTTGCAGTGAGCCAAGATCGCACTATTGCACTCCAGCCTGGGCGATAGAGTTAGACTCCGTCTCGAAAAAAAAAAAAGGAGAGTGGTGCCTCCCACACTGTCTCTCTTGATCCCTCTCTCTTGCTCCTACTCTCACGATATGATGTGCCTGCTCCTTCTATGCCTTCCACCGTGACTGGACATTTCCTGAGGCCTTCACCAGGATCAGATGCTAGCACCATGCTTCCTATACCACCTGCAGAACTATGAGCCAATTAAATTTCTTTTCTTTATAAATTACACAATCTCTGGTATTCCTTTATAGGAACACAGAAACAGACTAACGCAATGAGCTTGCTAGATCTGGGCATAGTGCATGCCAGTTGAGGCCCTTCTCTTTGGCTTCATTTTGAAGAGATTATTTTCACTTTGCTGTTTATAAAGCTGAAAGGATCTGTTGAGAAGAACTAGACCCACATGGTTAAAAAGGACTACATATACTGGTTATAATAGTTCATCTACTTTTCTGTCTATGCATTTCTATCAACCACAAATAAAAAAAAGTTTAGAGAATTGACAGAAGTGGCAAATCGTTGCGGGACATAGAAGTGCTTTCGAGGAATCCCAATTAATTGCTGAAGTTAGTTTGGAAAGGAAAAGGGAAAAAAATGTGAAGCCCCTTGAATATACATGAAGACCCAGGGCTAATGCTTAGCAATTTGAGTACCAGTCTGATTGGAAGATTAACTCAGACCTTTCCAGTTGTGGGGCTAAGGTGGTTCCTGGTCTGGTCAGGATTGGTTTAGCACCAGGGCAAGATTAAGCCTGGGGCTGAAAGTCACCAGTAACCAGAGCTGCAAATTGTTGAATGTACTGCCATCAAGGGTCTTTAATAACTTTTAAGCAGTAAGAATATCTCTTTTTATTAAGTAAGTATACATACTCTCTAAAATGGAAAGTGGGGCATTTTAGAGTAAATTAGTCCTGCAACAGTCTCAATTCAAAACATTTAAACTTTTTAAGCATATTTAAGTGAATTTTCTTATGCTGGCCTCTGAATAACAATTTCATTAATATACCTAAAAAAGAACACCATATGATTTTCAACATAAACCACATTTCTAGTATTTAAATAATTTGTTCTTGGAGAGTCTAGATAGCAATGTTTCAATTTTAATATTATATTTTATATTAGAATACTTATTAAATTAGAAAGTGCAGCTTTAAAAAAGATACTATCATTTAATTGAAATATTCTGGTTCCTAGCAAAGTATGACAAATCCAACTCAAATTAATTATACAAACAATGAGACATTGCTGAATGTGAGTTCTGTCTCCTTGTTCTCTAAATTAGATCAGTAGAACAAAATAACTCTTTCGTTTTGTAAAGAAAAGGAAGCAAATTGACCTAATTGAAAAAAAAAACTAGAATGTACAACAAGATACATATCTCCTTTTATTGAAATTAATTAACAGATGTGCAATAAAAGTTAAATAAAAACTCTATTTCTTACAATAACATCTCTTTCTTAAGACATCCATCCAAATATCAGGTTGTTTTGTGAAATGCTTATTTGTTTAGAACTGCTACATGTATTTATGCTGTTTTATATTTTTAGTAATTCAGGTATCATAGAGTTTACTAAATCTGTATTTTTTCTAGTTATTTTACCTATTCTAGGAAGTTATCATGTATTAATAAATTGTAAAACTGTTAACATTTTAAAAGACATATTTTGCTATCCATTCTCTTTGAGAGCAAAAGGTTAAATTGAATGACACATTTTCCTGATTCTAAAAATACTGTAAATCAGTATAACAAAGCAATTGCTTTGAGTTTAAAATCCACGTATAAGTTAGAAAAATATCATTTGTAAAATGTTGCAACCACTGTGGAAAACAGTTCGGCAGTTTCTGAAAAAGTTAAAACATAGCACTACCTTACCACAGGACCCAGTAATTTCACTTGTAGGTGTATTTCCAAAAATAATGGAAAGCAAGGAATTGAACAGATAGATAAAATAATGATCATAGCAGCATTATTACCAATAGTCAAAAGGTAAAATAACCCAAGTGCCCATCAACAAATGAATGGATAAACGAAATGTGATATATATACACGATGGAATATTAGTCATTCAAAGAATTAAATTGTGGCAAGTCTACAACACGAATGGGACTCAAAAACATTATGCTTAGTGAAATAAGCCAGATGTGGAAGAACACATATTGTATGATTCTATTTGCAGGAGGTACCTATAATAAACAAATTCATAGAGACAGAGAACAGAATGGAGGTTACAAGAGGCTGTGGAGAAGGGAGGAGAGGGAATTATTGTTTATTGGGTACAGATTTTATGTTGGGAACAATGAAAAAGTCTTGAGTATAGATAGCAGTGATGGATACACAGCATTGTACAATTCCAAATATGCTAAAAGGATAAATAATATATTGCATATATTTTACCTCAATAAAAATAAAAGGAAACAACAAATCTCATTCATTTATTTTAAGAAATATTTGTTAATGAGTACTATGTTATTAAGTACACTTAACAAAATATGCTTCCATTCTGCTTTCCCACTAGACACTTACATTCTGATATGATGGATGACAACAAAGAGCTTTGAGGAATTTTAGGAAGAAGAACTGTGTTGGTATGCGGGCTGGGGAGTTGCATAAAGGAGAAAGAGGTTGGTGGATCGTTAAATTGCCCTGCGATGGATATCTAAAATAACAATGACAGAATAAGCATGTAAGGAGAAGGAAGGGCACGAGGAGAAATGCTGATGTAGGAGACAGTACACTTGTACAAAAGCACGGGGTTGTTTAGCAAAAGTGGAGTGAGAGATCAAGCTACAGGCGGAGAGGCGTTTTGAGAAACTGAGATTATGGGGTTTCACTGTTGATAATCTAGTGTCTTTTTGACCTTGAACCATTTTTACTTGTTACTTTTCACTCAGTTCTTTGGGTGGGCAGGCACTCTATTATCAGTATTAAGAGGAAAATTAAAATATAAATTTCCTAGTTCTGTATCATGAATGTTCAGATGCTTTCATGATATTGTGTAATTTGCCTCTTGTGAGCAAGCACAGACATCACCTAGGTTCCTAATAAATCAGTGACTGTGGTAGGCAGAAAACAGCCCCCCACTCCAAAGATGTTCATGTTCTAATCCCCAGAAAATGAATATGGATATAGGTATAAGGGTGAATTAAGTTAGCAGATAGAGTTGAGTTTGCAAATCAGCTGGCCTTAAAGTAAGATTATACTGGATTTTCTAGATGGCTTAGTGTGGTTACGAGGGTGCTTTCAAATGCCAGAGAGATGGACTAGACTGGCCATTGCCAACTTTGAAGACGAAAGCAGACCCTCACCCAAGGTTTACAGGCAGCTTCCAGAAGCAAGGAAATGAATTTTCTGCCTGGGCCTCTAGAAGGAATAAAGGCCTGCAACAACCTTCAGTTCAGCTCAGCGAGGCATGTTTTAACTTACCTAGAACTGTAAGATAATACATTTGTGTTGTTTTAAGTTACCAAGTTTGTGGTAACTTGTTACAGCAGCAATAGTAAACTAATCCAGTAACACATCAAATATAGGAACAGAGACCTTGACTACCTTTCTCTCCTCTATTCTCTAAGGCTTTACTCTCTGTGGTGACATATAACTGCAGTAAGGATTTTTTAGCATTGGCACTGTTCATATTTTTGGCTGGGTAATTCTTTGTTGTGGGGGCCATCCTGTGCATTGTAGCGTGATTAGCAGTGCCCTACAACCCACTAGATGCCAGGAGCTTTCTTCCTCTAGTGTGACATTAAACATGTCTCCAGATACTGCCGAGTGTTCTCTGATGAACAAATTTACCCCTAATTGAGAACTGTTTACCAAGACTCATCCTTTGGGAATATGAGTTTATCACTAGCATCTTTGAGTTTTTGACTTTGAATTCAAAAATGCTGCCTGAACTTTGGAGAGATTAAGACTATAGATTTTTCCTTAAAAGGAAGTATCCTCAAAACAATCCTAAAACTAATTAGGCAGGTCTTGCAAGAAAAAAAGGATGGATGGAGAACACTGAGCTCTGTGTGTTTGTAGACCCTATACTATCTTCATGTTCTACTGAAGTATATAAAAGAAAGAGAAGAGATGAGTTTCCATCATGCAGGGAGAAGAGTTTTTCTTAACTCAAGGAAGGGTTAGAAACTTACGAATTATGAATTTAAGGGATCTGTGTTCAATGATTTGTCATGAAATATACCAATCGAGGCTGCATAGAACATGTTTTTTTGAGATGGAGTTTCATTCTGTCGTCCAGGCTGGAGTGCAATGGCCTGATCTCAGCTCACTGCAACCTCTGCCTCCCAGGTTCAAGCGATTCTCCTACCTCAGCCTCACAACTAACTGGGATTACAGGTGCCTGCCATCACACCTGGCTG
The DNA here is from genome assembly GCA_036589455.1 of Ateles fusciceps. Lineage (NCBI taxonomy): Eukaryota > Metazoa > Chordata > Mammalia > Primates > Atelidae > Ateles > Ateles fusciceps. The sequence continues at coordinate 8,504,682 of JAZHEH010002229.1, forward strand.
ATTTTTGTATTTTCAGTAGAGACAGGTTTCACTATGTTGGCCAGACGGGTGTTGAACTCCTGACGTCAGGTCATCTGCCTGCCTAGTCCTGCCAAATTGCTGGGATGTCAGGCTTGAGCCACCACACCTGGCCAAGACTGCATAGAGCATTTACTTTCCTTTAGTTACTGGAGCCGTATTTGTACTGCTTTGGTTTTTTGACTATGGCTAGGTTGTGTAAGCCAGGACATTCTTAAATTGCATAAACGTTTTATTATGGTAACTGTATTCTCAGAATAAATAATCAGTCCATTTACAGTGCTTTGAGGCCAGATTCTCTGCTTTGGGAATGGTTTAGGGCTTCCATCTATTGGATTCTGACTGCTGACAGGAGGAGAACCAAGCCAGTGCCAAAGTCTTTCCAGAGTGGCAGAGTATGTGGGAGTATGTGTGTGTTTGTGAGTGTTCAAGTGACAGTGTGCTCAGCTGAGGGCAGCCTTCTCATTGCAATTCAATGCCAACTAGAAAAGATTAAGAATATCCTACTGTTTATTTTGTTACCTCCACAATTGAAGAAGATGGAGGATACATTGCTAAGAACCAATAAAATTGTGTAGGGCTGTGTGTGTGTGTGTGTGTGTGTGTGTGTGTGCATGCATCTGTGTGTGTGTGTGTGTGTGTGTGTGTGTGTATGTTTCAGTAAAGGAGAAGTAAAGCACATTTTACTGACTAGTTGCATTATTGAACCCGGTTTATTCTTCCCACACACAGCAAGCCAATCCCTAAGATGACGGAGTTTGCAAAAGAGATAGGGATTATTCATGAGGCAGCCAGGCAAGGAGGCCGGAGAGCAGGTTTTAAATCCACCTTTCTGCTTAGGGATATTTATGGCTTACAGAAGTGGGGGTGGTCTAAAACATAGAGAAAGGTGACTGGCAGTGGGAAAAATGAAGTAATCAGTGATCTATACAAACAGTATCCATGGCATTTCATAGGATATATGTTTCAGAAAACGGCAGCATGAGCATGATCAGAGAGTGAAGTTTTTGATTCTGTGATGTCAAAAGGCCACCACTCAGACATTTGCACAGGCCCAGTCAAAGGGTCAATGGTCTCAACCAGTTTGACCTGGATGGGAGCTACTCCACGTTCCTGAAAAACAATTTAAGTGACCGTTACCACGGCGACTTAAAAAGGTTACCTGTGAGGCACCCAGTGAAGGTTAAGTGACAGTGTTCAGCACCATAGCCTTCAGCTACTGTAGCCTTCAGTTTCATGGGAAAAAAAAAAAAAAACAAAACCAACAAACCAAAATGCAAGAGACCAAAATCAAGCAGAGCAGGCTAAGTTTGGCAGACCTCATCAGATTAACTCCTCAGTTTCAGTTGTACCATTGCATGGTAGGAAAATCTTCTCCAGCTGGTTCAGGCTTGCATTCACAGGGTTTGGATAATAGGATGCTGAGATTCTGATAGGCAGAGAGTCATAGAGGGCTTATTACCATACAGAGGTTACCTCCACTTTTCTTCCCAGTCTCCTGGTGTCTGGGCTGCTGTATAAAAACACTATAGGACAGAGTGGCTTATGAATAGTATGAGTTGATTTCTCACATTTCAGAAGACTTGGGAGTTCAAGATTAAGACAGCAGCGGATTCATAGATGGCCACCTTCTCACTGTATCCTCACGTGCTGGAAGGGGCAAGGGAGACTACTGGATTTTTCTTTTTATTTTGGAGACAGAGTCTCACTCTGTCCAGGCTGGAGTGCAGTGGCACAATCTTGGCTCACTGCAAACTCCGTCCCCGGGTTCAAGTGATTCCCCCTGCCTCAACCTCCCAAGTAGCTGGGATTACAGGCGCCTACCACTGCTTCCGGCTAATTTTTGTATATTTTTTAGTACAGACGGGGTTTCAACATCTTGGCCAGGCTGGTCTTGAACTCCTGACCTCTTGATCCACCCGCCTTGGCCTCCCAAAGTGCTGGGATTACAGGTGTGAGCCACTGCACCTGGCCCCTGGGATTCTTTGTATAAGAGCACTTTCTCCATTTGTGGTGTCATCACCCTCAAGATCTAATAACCTCCTAAAGGCTTTATCTCCTAATACCATGTCCTTAGGGGAGATTAACAGGGTACATTTGAATTTTGAGGAGACACAGGTATTCAGTCTGTAGCACTTGGTGATGTTTAGGTAATATTCTGAAGCTAATTTAGTTTGCTTTTGCCAGTTGGAGCTTATGCATTTTGCTATTTATCAATGAGAACACCAAGACACAAGCATGACCTACTCTCTAACACAAGGCCAAGATAGCTTCAACACCTCCAGACTTGTAAAACAGAGCCCACACCAGTCTCTGAAACTAATTCATGCTTTTCAGTCATTAAAATGATTTGCCAAAGCTGCTAAGTTAGTTCCCAACATCAAACCTTTAGTAAGGCCTTCAGGAAAGACTCTCTTCTTAACAAATGACTCATAGGACTTGTGTGATTTTTTTTTTTAACCAAACTCTAAGAAAACTGGGCCGGGAGCGGTGGCTCACGCCTGTAATCCCAGCACTTCAGGAGGCCGAGGTGGGTGGATTACAAGATCAGGAGATCGAGACCATCTTGGCCAACATGGTGAAACCCAGTCTCTACTAAAAATACAAAATTTAGCCAGGTGTGCTGGTGCATGCCTGTAGTCCCAGCTACTCAGGAGGCTGAGGCAAGAGAATTGCTTGAACTGAGGAGGTGGAGGTTGCAGTGAGTAGAGTTTGTGCCACTGCACTCCAGTCTGGGTGATGGAGCAAAAATAAAAGAAAACTGGTGGATGTCCCCCATACCTAGCCACCGAACTTTGAGAATCCACCTTTCCTTATGTAATTTAGTCATTTCAGAGACGAAGCGCTGGCGTGAATCCCTTTTGCCTTTCCCTCGGTTCAGCACATTAACTTTCTCCTAAAGGCCTTTCTGTTCCGAAGCTGTTGCAGGGTTTGAAGGCCATGCTTACAAGCTGCAGTGGAGCCAACAGGTTGATCTTCCATCATCACTGAGTTGTTGAGTTTAATCCATTAAATGTAAGCATTAATCACTTTATTTCATTAGCTGTGCTCCCATCTGTTAATAGGTCAAGCTCACCCCTGAAAGGATCTTATGTTAGATATAGTTCCATGAGTTGTAGGAGCAATTTAATTTTTATAAGAAATCCTAAACATGTTTGAAGCTCCGTTGAGAATTTTCATCACTGCAAATGGACATGTGAGTCAGCAGAGCAGATACTGAGTGGAAAGCTGATGTTTCCTCTCCTGTCATCCCTTTGCTCTCTAAATATCTAAGCATTTTGCAAGTAACCAATTTGATGCTGAGTTTAACATTTCTTTTTGAGAGTGAAGGGGAATTTTGACTGGTCCTCAGCAAAACTACTGGGTATAACTTAATTTTCTCTTACTTCAAGCACCAAATTTTTACTTTCTATGTTTTCTCCTCTCAAGCCTTTGGTCTTTACTGATTGGGAGAAAGGAGACCTAACATTGACAGTGCTATGTTTCTACTGTGCAAGTGACAAAAATGTCTCCTATAGTAGAGCATTTTATAAAGACAAAAGACTTTCACTTATGCAGTCTCATTTCCTTCTCTCAACCATCCTGTGGGCATGTGTTGGGTGCAAAAAGTCACATGTCAGTGTGGCACAGCAGGAGGGGCACTGGCAAGAAACTCAGAACCTGTGTTTTATTTTACTTCTGCTACTTTTAGCTTTGAGCAACTGAGGGACCCTCTGTGGGTCTTGATTTCTCAGATGTAAAATGGAATGTTGGGGCAGCAGGGTGAGTGTGGTGGTGTACCAGTCATGTCAATTTCTATATATACCCCTTTAATATCTAGTTACTTAAATGTCAGAACAGGAACCAGAACCCAGCTCTTCTGATTCCTAGCTGCTTTTCCATTCTACTACGTGTCATATACAGAATAATGGCCCCTCAAAGCTGTGCACATTCTAATCTCTGGAGCCTGTGAATGTGTCACCTTACATGATGTATTGAGCAGGGTTCTCCAGAGAATCAGAACCAATATGTTCTCTCTTTCTCTCTCTCTCTCTGGATACATCTATATATAAATACACAGATATGTATATGTAATGTATATGTGTGTGTGTGTTTGTGTTGTGTGCATTTGTGTATACATATCAAGATTTATTATAAGAGTTGGCTCATGCAATTATGGAGGCCTAGAAATTTCACAGTCTATCATCTGTAAGCTGAAAAACCAGTGGTATAATTCCATCTGAGTCTGTGGTCCTGAGAATCAGGTGAAGGGTTGCTAGTGTAACTCCCAGAGTCTGAAGCTCTGAGCTGGAAACCAGGAGCTCCAGTGTCTGAAAGTAGGAACAAATGGATTCCACCTCAAGAAGAAAGAGTAAACTCACCCTTCCTCTGTTCGTGTTGTTGTATTTTAGTGGTTGTTTTGTCTTTATATTCAGGCCCTCGGTGAATTGGAGGACGTCCACGCACACTGGTGAGGGTGGATCTTCTTTACTGAGTCTACAGATTCAAATACAAATCTCTTTCAGAAACACCTTTACAGGCACACCCAGAAATAATATTTTACCAACTATCTGGACATCCCTTAGCCACATCACATTGACACATAAATTTAACCATCTCACAGGGCAAAGGAATGTTGCAGATGTGATTAAGAGAAGAATTTTGACATAGGCAGATTATCCTGGATAATTCAAATGTCCCTAATGTCTTCACCATGATCTTTGTAAGAGGGAGGCAGGAGGATCAGTCAGAGGGAGAAAATGTAAGGATGGAAGCAGAGGTAGGAAGGAGAAATGATGATATACTACTGGCTTTAAAAGTGGAGGGTGAGGCATTGAGGCTAGGAATGTAGGTGTCTGTAGAAGCTGGAAAAAGCAAGAAAAATGATCCTCTCCCAGAGGCTCCAGAAGGGACATAGCACTATAGCCATCTCAATTTTAGCCCACTGAAATGGATTTCGGACTTCTGACCTTCTGAAATGCAAGATAAATTCCTACTGTTTCAAGCCACTAAATTTGTGATAATTTGTTATAGGACCAATAGGAAACAAATACACTACCCCATTCTTCACAGCAACTGAAATATTTCAAGATATTGCTATCATTTACATTGATTATATATCCACACACACATCTATATTTATATATGCATATATATGTGTGTGTGTGTGTGTATATATATGTGTATATATATGTGTGTGTGTGTGTGTGTGTGTATATATATGTATATCTTCTGTATGTTAGATGCTAGAAGAAATGACACTGTTAAATAGCTTTATTTTCTACTCTCCCTATAGTCATTACATTGAGGAGTTAGAGGAGGACTCTAGCAGTCTCAGTTAATGAAATATACTTGATTAATTCAACTGGGAAACAATAGAAGATATAGATGGAAAAAAATAATTATAGCTATGGAAGACAGAATGAGAAGGGTAATATTGAAATTTTAACTCTTTCAAGAAAAAAAGAAAAGAAAAAACATCTGATAGAACATGGTACCAAAACAAGACGAAACTAATTTGATAGTGCAATTATTTTTGTATGTGTGAATGGTCCCCATGGATGGTAATGAAGTCCATAATGTCCATTTTAACTTTGGATACTATAACTTTGCTTACCAAAATTCCTTGAAATTTTCACATGACTGAAATTTGTTTGACAGAAGACATGCAGCTGACCTTAGAGAACATTTCTTTTATAGTTAATTCCTAAGAAATAAAATTAATCTAAAGCAACTCATTTTACATTAAAATTGACATAACAAAGTTAATTGCTTTAAAGCAGTGGAGGGGTGACTGAGTAGGAGACTTAAGTGTATTTTGACTAAAGAGCAAGCCCACATAGATTAAATATAGCTTCTTTATTTTAAAAAAAGGAACTTCATAAGCAGTTTTTCTTGTCAAAATTCTAGAGAAATGTGCTAGGAGAATGAGATAGAAAGATAAGAATGGTAGCATCTTTTGTGCTTTTTAATAATTTTTTAAGGTTAAAGTTTAATTTATTTGGTGAAAACACCAGTAGAAGCACAATTTCTCTTGCATGCTCTGAATTTCCTTAAGCATCTTGTGTCTTAGCAAAAGGTGTTCTGTAGAGAGGGGAACTGGAGCTTTGGAGGAACTAGAGCTTTGGGGAAGCGGTTGGTTCTGGAATCTGGTTGTGTGGGGCTGAATCTTGCTCTGCAACTTTCTAATTGTGGACCATTGGGCAAATCTCTTCACTTTAATGGGTCTTTTTTTCTTCACATTTCAAATGAGCACATAAAATCAATATTTCCCTCAGAGATTTATAGTGCAGATTACATATCTTGGTATGTAACCACTTAATGTACCGTTAGGCACGTGATCAGCATTCAATAAACCAGAGATACTGTCCTCATTCAGTATTGTTGTCAAGTCTTCTGTAGGTATTTCAAACCTGCTGCACCAGTTTCTCCCCCTGTTGATTCTCTTGCTGTGCCATAATGCTATTTACAGCAGCGAAGGCCATTGTCCCTTGCTCTGCCTTGCTTGATCCATCCTTAGGTCCATCTGAATTGTCCTGTTCTTCACTCTTTAACTATAATCTCCTTTTATTCATCACAGTGTAATCAGATGAAGTCTGAATTCTACTATTTTTTTTTTTTTGAGACAGAGTCTCACTCTGTTGCCCGGGCTGGAGTGCAGTGGCGCGATCTTGGCTCACTGCAGCCTCTGCCTCCTGGGTTCCAGCAATTCTCCTGCCTCAGACTCCTTAGCAGCTGGGACTACAGCCATGTGCCACCACACCCGGCTAATTTTTGTATTTTTAGTAGAGATGGGGTTTCACCATGTTGGCCAGGATGGTCTCCATCTCCTGACCTTGTGATCCACCTGCTTCTGTCTCCCAAAGTGCTGGGATTACAGGTGAAAGCCACCTTGCCTGGCTAAAAGTCCAAATTCTTTACCTGTTTTCTAAAACAAGCTTATTTGTTTGTATGCTTGACTAGAATGTTTTTCAACCAATGTTAGACATATTAAATTTGTGGCCCCAAATCTCAAATTTGATGTTGCCACTATCCAGCATGTCTATTAAACTCCTCAGTATGCACATTTTCTCATTTGCCAAAATGACAAATACAGCCTGCTTTCCTCCTCAAACATCCCATACCAAACTCTCCTTTCCCTCCTTTTTAGCTTATAATCTTGGGTCATTTAAAGAAAACACATATTTAGAAGCTACCCTTGTCTTCCTTCTGTGAAATCTAACAAGCCATCTGTGTCTCTAGGACGCTTTCAGCTTTTCATCTTGTGAATACTCACTAAGGTAGGTTGACTCCTGAGAGAAAATGCTCAGCATCTCAGTGGCTTCTCCCATGACAGCTTGCTTATCAATCACACGAAGTCCATGCATCTGTTCCCAGTCATGTGGCTTTCCTGGACAGCCCTTCAAGCAGTGCTTTAGAGTTTCAGATCAATTTATTCATGTGAGATCATCTGCAACATGTGGCTTCTGTGGTCACCACAGAGGCAAAAGATGCTGGAGAAGGCATAACTGCTTTAGCTCAGAAGTCACACTTCATTTCTTTATTCCTTTTGTGAGAATCAATCTCATAGCCCTACCTGGAAGAAACACAGCTGTCAACAATAGTTGTGTGATGGGGAAGAGGAGATCCCTTGGTTGCATGATCAGTCACATTATGAATGAATTCTTGTTCATATAAAATGCCACCCCCACTTGTGTTCTCTGCCCTATTCTCACTCAACTTATTGGAGCTTCATTCTGGAAATTATTACTTCTACCTGTTGAGCAATTTCTCTTCTTCTATTAGATCATTACTATTAGTATATAAACATGCTCTAATATCACCTATCATGAAAGATGAAAATGTTGAGAAAGAATGCTTTTTTGATCCCTTTTTCCTTTCCAACTGCCACGTAATTTTTTAATAGCTCTCAAACTTCTTCAGGTATAATCCCATTTCAGTGTGCTTTCTGTTTCTCAGTAGTGTGCTAACTTACAGAAAAATTTGGTCTTGTAGAAACCAGCTTTTAATTTTTCCCCCTCATTCTCACTTGGCAACATTTAGAACTTACATTTTCCCCCCCATTTTGTCTCTGATTTCTATTGTAATTTCCTTACCTATAAAAATAAATGAACATCTATTTGTATCTTCATAATAAATTGTACCTGTTGGCCGGGCGCGGTGGCTCACGCCTGTAATCCCAGCACTCTGGGAGGCCCAGGCGGGCATATGACCTGAGATCGAGAGTTCATGACCAGCCTGACCAACATGGTGAAACCCCGTCTGTTAAATACATAAATAAATAAATAGAATAAATAAATAAATACATACATACATAAACAGTACCTGTTAAGAAATAAGAATTTCATAGGAATCCTTCAATATTTCTGCTAGAATAAATGTTATGTTCATTTGTTTTTATTTAAACAAATCAATAAAGTAAAACAAATAAATGACTGATTTTTCTCTTCTTAAGCTGACTTTGGTGTGTACATGTGATAGGGTTTGGCTGTGTCTTCACCCAAATCTCATCTTGAATTGTAGTTGCCATAATCCCCACATGTCCTGGGAAGGACCTGGTGGGAGGTAATTGAATCATGGGGGTGGTTATTGTTCTCATGATAGTGAGTGAGTTCTGATGCTTTTACAAGGGGCTTTTTGCCCTTTTGCTTGGCACTTTTCCATGCTGTTGCCATATGAAGAAGGATATGTTTGCTTCCCCTTTCACCATGTAAGTTTCCTGAGGCTTCCCCAGCCATGCCGAACTGTGAGTCAATTAAATCTCTTTCCTTTATAAATTACCCAGTCTCGGGTATTTCTCTATTAGCAGTATGAGAACAGACTAATACAACCTGGTATGCTAAACCTTTGGCCTCTCCATTTCTTCTTGCTGCTCTGACACTGGCCAGCACACTGCCCTTTTCCTTGTTTAATAAGTGACATATTGAAGAAGGAAATGTACTGACTATTTGCTTCTAGTTGGCAAGACTAATAAAAGTCACTCCAGTAAGATTGTAATGCATTTGTCTAAAATGAGGTTTTCTGGATTACTAGCAGATTTCATTTATTATAATATCCCTGTCCTCCATAACCATGAGTAACATAATTGACTCTGATTTAATCCTCTATTTCAAATATGCAGGTCATTGCAGAGTTAAACTCCTGTAAGTAAGAAAAATGAATATTGCTGTAATTGAATACCTAAATTGGCAGAGCATTGAACATGAGATAAATTAGGAAGAAGTTGACAGTAAGACCTATCTTTTCCCTGACACCAGAAGCACAAGAAGAAGAAAGCCAATTAAATTGAACATCTCATCAACCCATTAACAAGTGTACAATTACACTTTAAGGCATATTTTTCCAATGCAACATTTCATTTAAAGCACAGTGTTAGGGAACTGGAGATACATTTTTAAATACATACACACATATCCGTATGTACATAGCTATATTTTAACTTACAATAAACATACATGTATCTATATTTTAGCCTGTCAGTCTAAGTTGTTACTATTTAGCTTGGAGATTTAAACCAGATTAAGTCAAGCTATAAAAATATTATCCATGATATACCAGATAAGGATAGCACTCTACAACCTTCCAGTATACATTAATAACATGTTGTTCTCTGACCATACCAGAGTTAAAATCAGTTGGGAATCTGAGTGATTTTAGATAGGATGTATACTCTCTTACACCCTAAAATTTCCTTCATTTGTCTTTTCTGACCCCTGAAGTTGTTTGAGTTTATATTATCTGTTTCAGATAATTCAGATCTTCATGAAATAATTCAAAGCCCCATCTGCTGATGCTTTGTGGGGGTCAATAGAAACTACCACAGTTCCTCACCTAACCTGCCTGAGGTGTAATTTTCACAAACAAAAGACGAGAGCAAAGTATTGCATACCAGAGCATGGCTTAGAAATAAAAAGACCTGAGGGGAAGAAAAAAGAAAACATAATGAAGGTTTAATTCCCTTTTTTGAAGTCTTCCAAACCAAACAAGACAGAACAAACTCACTTTTCCCTTGATAAAAAAGTAAATAATATAATTAAACCCTTATCCAAAGAAAATATAAATCTGGAAGATGCTTCCTATTTACTTATCTGTTTCTAAGTTCTAGGTATCATCCTTACTTCTGAGGCTATAAGACAAGCAAGATTCTCATTCATTCAGTCATCTTTTATTAATTTACACATATGTATTTACTATGAGTAGGGTTTTGGATAGTATTGTGAGCAAAACCAGAAATGGATCCTACCTTTGTGAAGTATACAGTCTCCAGGGACTCAGGAGGCTGGGATGGGGGGATGACTTGAGGCCAGGAGTTTGAGACCAGCCTGGGCAACACAGTGAAACCCATGTCTCTGAAGACTATTTTAAAAACTTAGCTGGGCATGGTGGTGCATGCCCGCAGATCTAACTGAAAGGAGTCAGGTTGCAGATAGTAAGGAAAGGGTTGCTGGGGGACCTCCGACTTGTGTTTTGTGCAGATAAGGCAACTTGCACAGCGGGCTTGCCTAAACATGCCCACAGCCAGCTAAGGTCCTGCATGTGCCCTGGGGAAACGGCGTGGAGCCACCAGGAATTAGTGCCTTATACAAATATGGAACCCAGCCCCATCAGCTTGTATGAAAAAGCCCTTGTATTCAACTGTGAAGGGGGCAACCAGGACTCTGCTTTCAGGGCCCCACTCTTTGCTGACAGCTTTACTTTCACTTAATAAACTCTACTCCTTTCACTCTCTGGTGTCTGCCTACCTAATTCTTCCTGGTTGTGAGACAAGAACCTGCACCTAGCTGAGCTAAGGAGTAAAAATCCTGCATCATTTCTACTTGAGAGGCTGAGGCAGGAGGATCCCTTGAGCCCAGGAGTTCAAGGTTGCAGTGAGCTGTGCTTATGGCACTGCACTCTAGCCTGGCTGAACAAGCAAGACTCCTACTTTAAAAACAATAGTAAGTGTACAGCTGGTGAACTATATCTAGGTGATACAAGTGAAATTAACATATGCAATGAAATAAATGCTCAAATGGTGCTCAAATGAAAGTCTGTAATAGGGAGATTTGACTAAGGGAAGTCAGAAAAAGACTTCCTTGAGAAGGTGTTACTTGAGCTGAGAGTTCAAGGATAAACAGGCATTGAGTAGATAAAGCTAGTTATATTTGATGCATAGACATTGGCAGATCAAGCTCAGAATTTGGATCTCTATAATTAGATCAATGAAAAAAATTGCTAGAATTTAAACAGAAGTAATAGTAAAGTTTTTTTTTTTTTCCCCAAAAGAACACTGATCAAAATGTTGAGAATGGTCAGAGTATCTGCAGCCAGCCTGGTTAGAATGCTATAGATTTAGTCCATATAAGAGATGGCTATTTGTCGGGGACGCGCACGTCTGCCGGGGAACTCTTGGCCAGCAAGAGGGTCCCAATACCTGGAAGAGAGAGTGCGCGGAAGAAGATAGATAGACAGTGGGGTCTGGAGGACTGAATTAGGCAATGCCTAAACAGCAGCTTTATTTGTGCATAGGGTCCCAATATATACTGTCAGCTTTCAATGGCTGACATCAATGTCATTGTTTCAACTTAAACAATAAAGGGAACAGAAAGTTACAACACTACAAATCTGGCAAGGAAGATAAAATTTTGGTTAAGAAAAAGCACATAACTGAGAGTCATAAAGTAACCACAAGTGATGCAAACTCATTATCTTCCTTTTCTATTGTGTAAGAATTTTATATTTAACAGAGTGACATTCTTTACAGGTTAAACCCACCATAAATCCTAGAGACAACAATCATCAAAAATCACATGAATAATCACAAGGTTCAAGCAGTATCGGTAAACAGAGCCATAAAACTAGCCCAGTACAGAAACCAAGACAAGACACAATGCCTTAGTAAAACCACACAGCCATCACCGAGCCATTATGTCAGTGCCAAGGAGTCTAAAATAACCTTTTACAAAATCATTCATCCCTCAGTTCCTACTTTCCCATAGCTCGACTGCCTCCAGGAGGGGGAAAATGCTTCTGGGCTCAAGCTCACATTATGGCGGAGACACTCTTAGGGTCTCTACGCTGTGGCAACCCACAGCTATTGTTTGGACTTGATGGTGGTAACAGAAGTGAGGACTCAGAAGGCAAAATTTAAAATTTTGTGATAAAGTAGGCAAGGGTGAGTGAGAGGGAAGAGTCAAGAATGACAGCTGGTTTCCAACTTTTTCAGCAGAAGCTCTTGCTTCTGTCCTTTGAGATGGGCAATGGTGGGATAGGACTAGGATTTTTCTTGGAGGGAGGTTGAGCTCACATGTGTTCTTTTGGACATATTTAAACATATTCTCAAAGATCTGAGTCTGATGAGGAACATAGATAAACCTACATGTACAGTAAAATGTGACAGATGCTACAATGGAGGTGTGTGTGAAGTTCTGTGGCTCACGGAACAGGAATGAAAAGCTTATTATCCAGGCGTGGAGAAGCCCTTTAGTGAGGGTAGTACCTGATCTAGGATTTCAAGGGTAAGCTGGAGTTTTTCAGGTGGATAAATGAGTATAGGGTTAAGAATGAGAAAGAAGACTTAACGGGCATGAAAATAGTGTACATTGTGCAATAACAAGAGTAGAGAAATAGAAACACTTGGTGTGTTCAAAAATTGTGAAACATTCTACATGTCTGAAGGAGTTTAGAAGAAATAGCAGGATATGATGCTGAACATGTATGAGATATTAAAGTCCTTAAGTATGTGATGACTGTGATTTATATCCAAACTGCTGTGCTTTTTAGAGTGAAAGCACAAGACAGTCAGTGTGAACTGAGACTGTCTGGGGAAAACTGGATGTTAATCTACTCTACACTCTGATAGGTGACTGATTCCCATAAGCCATGGGGAGCTGTCAGAGATCTTTTAAGCAGGGCAGGGAAACTTGATGAAAATTTTAGGAAGGTCACGTCATTGAGATACCCCTGTGGAGGTGGATACAGAATTTGCTTGGCCCTTTTCAGATCTTAATTATTATATAAATAAACCTTATTTATCATGTGGCTATTACATGCTTTTTCAGGTTCTGTTTAATGTGATGAAACCAAAATTCACATTTGTTTAGGCCAGGAATGGTGGCTCACGCCTGTAATCCCAGCACTTTGGGAGGCTGAGGTGGGTGGATCATGTGAGGTCAGGAGTTCAAGACCAGTCTGGCCAATATGGTGAAACCCTGCCTTTACCAGAAATACAAAAATCAGCCAGGCATGGTGGCATGCACCTGTAGTCCCAGCTACTTGGGAGTTTGAGGCAGAAGAATTGCTTGAACCTGGGAGGCAGATGTTGCAGTGAGCCAAGATCATACCACTGTACTCCAGCCTGGGTAACAGAGTGAAACTTTCTCTCCAAAAAAGCAAAACAAAACAAAAATAATTGGTTATTGTTTAAAGTGGCAAGATTATTTACGAAGGCATTTCAAGATTTAGAAAAAAATGTGTTTGTAAACTTGCACAAATCTTAGACATCTGGAGAGGACAACGTAGTTTTAACCTACTTTAAGTTTCCGTAGCCATCTGGCACTCTCCATTGCGGTCCAGCCTAATCTATGTTTTCTAGTCCTTCTTCATAAGCACCTTTTGCCCAGCTGTAGGGCAAACTTTCATATGTCTTGAATACCTGTGATTCTTATTCATTGCTCTGGTATGTTATAGCATCACACTGATGCTGTTTTGCTCTGTGTGTTAGCCAGAGGTTGGGGAGGGTAGAGAGGACTGCCAAGCAGAGAAAGAAACATGAATCAGAACCAGGTAATTCAGGAGGAGAGAGAGTAGACGTGCCGTTATCAACACACAGAGGTGTCAATAAGAAGCAAAGGTAACCGATATTAAGAACTAACCTTTGGAGATATTGAACTCCTGACCTCAGGTGAGTCCAGAGAAGGAGCTAAGATCAGAAGCTGGGAGTGTCCGTGTTGTGGAAAAGGGCAGAGTTGGGTTGGTGTGTACATTCACTCTCAGTTTCTGCTCTGACAGAATGTTTGCATGCTTTCACAATTCCTCAAATTCTTCAGTTGCATTCAAACTGTGTCCTTCAGTCAAGGTGCCTCCAGGGACCTTGGGCACCTTCATGATTGCACCATGAAAATGTCCCTCCTTTTACCTTTCCCAACTGTTGGCTCCCACTAACTCTGCTCTTTATTGCCTCTCTCACCCCTGATCTATCATCTCTATTCTTCTAGTCTGTCAATTATCATGTCTATATTTAACTGCAGGTAAGCAACTCTTCTAATTGATAATCATTTAAAAAATCATTTTGCAGCATTTCTATACCATAGCTTATAATTGTTACTAGATTTGTTTTTCATGCCTCTCAAAGGACAAATGCCATTTTCCGTGATCGCATATTTTACTATTCCCACAAAAACAGAATGAAGCAAGTTGATTTGAACATTTAGAGGTTTTTCCTTCTCCTCAAAATTCCCCAGTCGCATTACCATTAATTACTCTAACTTCCTTGTTTCAAAAAAGAAAAGGAGAGAGAAAGAGGTATTTTCCATTCTAAAGTTTAGTCACCTGCTGTGCTTTAGCTACTTTGGACCTAGATGCAACAAACATTCTCCGTTTTTTCCATTAAACTTTAAACTAGCTGGGTGCGGTGGCTCACGCCTGTAATCCCAGCATTTTGGGAGGCCGAGGCGGGTGGATCACCAGGTCAGGAAATCAAGACCATCCTGGCCCACATGGTGAAACCCTGTCTCTACTAAAAGTACAAAAATTAGCTGGGTGTGGTGGTGCATGCTTGTAGTCCCAGCTACTGGGGAGGCTGAGACAGGAGAATCACTTGAACCCAGGAGGCAGAGGTTGCAGTGAGCCAAGATCTCACCACTGCACTCCATCCTGGACAACAAAGTGAGACTCTGTCTCAAAAAAAAACAAACCAACCAAACAAACAAAAAAACTTACCACCACCTCAACAAAAAACCTTAAACTTTGCCTGCCCCTGGCTCTGTACCAAGTCATTTGAGTTTTCTCCCTCCTTTCCCCTTTACACATAGGCACAGAAGATTCCCTTGATTTTAGCCAGCTTCCTTTTGAAGCCATCACTTCTTTCCCTTTAACCACCTGTTTTCTTACAACAGTTTTACATAATGTTTTCTCTTTTCTCTCCTTATAAAGTCAACATAACAGAAATATTTTTCCTTCTAGCATTCTCCTTATTTTAACCGTATGTTCTCATTATATCAGAAAGTAAGATTGTTCGTATCTTTTCCATTTGTTCTTTCCATGTTTTCGGGGCTTTGGCGTCTCTCCTGACTGAAGTGGGAAGAGTCATGATAAAATATGACAACATAGATAGCATTTGAGTTAAAGAGAAAGAAAACATATGGGTAGTTGACAACGCACGTATTTCACTTACACCAGGACCCCACTGGAGAAGCCAGTTCTCTCAACTATAGTCACTGGTTTTACACAAGATTAAGCTAATTTTTTTTAAGTCAGTTTGGAAAATGACTTTGAGCAAATATATTTATTCTCAGTATATTTTCAACAGACAGTTTTGTTCCAAAACATAATCTTTTGGCTGTTCTTCTAGACGAAGCAGATTCACTAATAGGTATTTTAAGGTCTGATCTGCCCATGGCATGAGTGTACAACTATTTGGCCAAGAGTTCTGTAGTTTGGTAAATGAGGCAAAGGTCAATTTAAATGTATTTTGCATAGTATCTAAGCCTGGAAAGAACCAGACAGAAAGAAGAAGACAGGTTAGTGAAGCAGCAATCCCAATTAGGGATGAGTCCAAGGGGTCCTGACTTATTCCCTGAGACACTAAGTCTCTTCTCTATTTACTTTTTCATCTTATTTGAAAAGCCTCAGTGACTTTTCATTTTTTTTTCTTTACCTTTTACCACAGAGGAGAAGCTCCTTTAAAATACATACATGCATACATATATATGCCAGTTATATATGTTATAATTGTTATTCGATTTGTTTTTCATGCCTCTCAAAGGACAAATCTCACCTAATCTGTCTGAAGTGTAATTTTAATACCTTTAATACTCTTCAAGCAATGCTTTAGAGATTCAGATCACTTTCTTGATGTGAGGTTGTCTGCAGTGCGAGGTTTTCTGTGGTCACCACAGAGGCAAAAGATGGTGGAGAAGGCACAACTGCTTCAGCTCAGAAGTGACACTCTATTTCCTTGTTCCTTTTGTGGGAATCAATGTCATGGTCCTACCTGGAAGAAAGACAGCTGTAAATAATAGTTCTGTGTTTTTTTTGTTTTTGTTTTTTGTATTTTTGAGACAGAGCCTTGCTCTGTCGCCCAGGCTGGAGTGCAGTGGCACAATCTCGGCTCACTGCAACCTCCACCTCCGCGGTTCAAGCAATCCTCCTGCCTCAGCCTCCCGAGTAGCTGGAATTACAGGCATGCACCACCACACCCAGCTAATTTTTGTATTTTTGGTGAGACAGGGTTTCACTATGTTGACCAGGCTTGTCTTGAACTCCTGACCTCAGGTGATCTGCCAGCCTCAGCCTCCTGAAGTGCTGGGATTACAGCCGTGAATCATCACATAGGTCTAAAAATTGTATTTTATTGTCTATATTTAAGGTGCACAGCATGACGTTATAGGATACTTACAGATAGTAAAATGGTTGCCATTGTGAGGCAAATTAACACATCTACCTTCTCAGTTACACCTATTTTTGTCTGTGTGTGGCAAGAGCAGCTAAAATCTACTCATTTAGCAGGAATCCCACATACTGAACAATTTTATTAACTCTGGCCCTCATCTTGTGCAGCACATCTCTAGACTTTCATCCTAGTAGCTGCTACTTTGCATCCTCTGACCTACATGTTCCTATTTCTTCCCCCCTACCCTGTCCACTGTTTTATTCTCTATCTCTGTGTATCTGACTTTTTTTAAAAGAAAGATCTCACTTAGAAGAAAAATCATGCCATATTTTTCTTTCTGTGGCTAGCTTATTTTGCTTAGCATAATCTTTAGCATATACTTTCTCTCTTCTCTTTACTGCCTCTCCTGTGAAGAAAGGCCTCCTGTAAATTGCAATAAAAGGTTTTAAGAGTATCGTTAAGAAAATTTATTACTGCCTCCAAAAAGGTTAGGATATCAGGGTATTAAGACTCCTAAAACTATAAAAGTTTGATTTCTTATTCTATTTTACTAAAGGTTATTCAAATAATTAAAGTAGTTGGGAAGAAGTTTTTGGTGGAAAACCTCAACTCACTTATCTCCTGTAGATAATAGTCTTGTCATTTTCCTTAAAACTTTACAGAACTCATTCAATATATTCCAATTGCTTTTTCTTCCTAGCAAGATATCATAACACTGGCTTCTTTTTTTGTATGGGATCCCCTTTGATATTGCCTTGTGTACACTTTTTATTTAGAAGATAATTCAATGAAAACATTTCTAGGGTCATGCCAAACTCTGCTCTTCCTTCTGTGTTCTTATACTAGTAGAACTTGCTAACTTCCCAAATTTTAAACTCCATGGCCACCTAAGTATGTGATCTTAACCTTTATATTTTAGATAATTCACACGTTTACATTATTTTTTTCTTCATAAGATCAATATGTGTAAAATGAGACACCATTCTTCCTTGATTAGTGGGAATTACAAAATTATAAATTGTGATCCTTAATGAGAACATTGATTGACACATTTTAATAAAGATATTTATTAAAAATATTTACTCCTGGCTGGGTGCAGTGGCCCACACCTGCAATGCCAATACTCTGGGAAACCTAGGCTAGAGGATGACTTGAGGCCAGGAGTTCCAGACCCATGTGGGCAGCATGATGAGACCCTGTCTCTATAAAATAAAGTTAAAAATAATTAGCCAGGCATGGTGGAGTGTGCTTGCAGTCCTAACTATATGGGAGGCTGAGGCAGGAGGAACACTTGAGCCCAGGAGCTCAAGGCTACAGTGAGCTATGACCGTACCACTGCACTTCAGTTTGGGCAAGAGGATGAGACCCTGTCTCTAAAATAAAGTAAAATAAGGTAAAATGAAATAAAAGTATTTACTCCTAAAATAAAGGATATTTTTGTTCCATGTGGACAGCGGGAAAGTCTGAGATAAGTTAGTGCTGGGATTTGGCTATGCAGTCCCCAGTCTCCTGTACCTGAAGCTGTATCTGGTTCATACCCTGAAGTGGATTTGCCAGGGTGAGAAGTAGCGTGGTGTTATCAAACCACCTTTTAGAATAAAATACTCCTGATATTAGGTAGAGATGCTGCTTAGAAAGTCAGAGCATTTTTTTCACGGTTAGTTCTCTATTATTAGAAAGAAAAAAAAAATCTTGCACATTTGCACCAGATTGAAAGTTAATAGAAAGTTCATCCTCTAGACGTCTCTTTAGGTGAATCTGCCATATATGCTCCAAATTAGATTCTCTCTTCAATTTCCTTGTCTCTTCTAAGGATATTGCCATTTTCCCAATTACTTTCACTCAAAACCTTGGAGTTCTCTGTGACAGATCTCTCTCCTTTACTCACTATGTCAAAAATTAAAAATTTCTTACAATTCCCCTGACAACTTCCAAATCCCAGTCTTCAGTGATTCATTTTCATGCCACTCAGCAAACCACTGGACTGGATTTCAAGAATATTGTTCCCACACCACAACTCTTCTGTAATTATGGTACGAAATAAGAATCCTTCAAGGATCATGTCACTCCTTGGCTGAAAAATCCAGACTGTGTGTCTGTAACATTTGGAAAACAAAACCCTCCTTGCAAAAGTCCACAGGCTGTCCATTGGTCCTCATTTTCCATGTTATTTCCCACTGTTTTCCGATGTGAATGTGAGGCTTCTACTCTGATATAACCATCTTTATTCTCCTTGAATTCAGTGTTTTCCTTTTTCATTATATTTACTTACTCTGGTTTTATCTCATCTCAAGTCTGAAGCTTAGACAACTAGCCTGGTTTTCAACAGTCTGTCAAAGCTCCCAACGCTGATATTAACGCAGACTGGCTCTCCATAGGCACTAAATTATACCCTTAAGATAGTGCTAGTATTACCCAGTGAAAAGGTTGCCTGAGCACATGTACTTTAACCTGGGATCTGCTGGATTCTGGAGGTTTCAGACCCTTGTATCTTCCTTGCTGGTGACCTTCCTCTTGAGCACTATCCTTTGTTTCTGAAACTGCAGCCTGTTCCTTCTCTTTACTAAATTTGATCACATCTAAAAATAAAATTCCTTTGGGTTCCTCCTTCTCATCCAAGCTTCTGAGTCTAATATAGAAACATGATTTTACCATACAACTATTTCTGATGTGAACTATTTTAAGCATAATTACTCAATAGTAGGATATGATTGTTTTCCTGTGACTGACCTAGGCTGAAGTTTTTTGGACAAACTGGTTACATTGAAAACAAGACAAAACAAAACCCTAATCGTTAAAGTCTGAAGCAACACATCAAAATGTGATGAAGTCAGGTGAAGTGTGGTTTCCTAATTCAATTTAGATACTAAGTCCAAGGCTAAAATTCGAGACTAAAATCTTGGTATAATTCCTTTAACATAAATCTTGTACATTGGTAAACCCTTTGCTTTTTGTGTTTGTTTCTGAAAGCAAGAAGCATCCATTTTCCATGTATGTGTCTTCGTAAGTCCTGGCACAGAGTGTAATACCCTTTCACTATTTTATATTTTTATATTATTTATCTAAGATGGGTGTTGTTAATCTGTAGCCTGCAAACAAATTCTAGCTACCTGATTGTTTTTGTAAATAAATTTTATTGGAACACAGCCAAACCCATTTAATTACATATTATTGTTTACATACTGTCTGTGGCTGCTCACCCTGGATTGAGATGATGTGATTGCACAGTCTAACATTTTTTCCATCTAGCTCTTCAGAGAAAGGTTTGTCTACCCCGGATTTAAGAAGACACTGTGACAAAAAGAAATCTGTGTATACCTTTTGCCTTTTGAAATTGAAATGATATGCATCACGAGATGACAATTTTGCGTTGGCAAGTGTAAAATGAATAACATGCAAATAATCCCTTGGGAACCAAGTGAAATCTTTCCTCCTCCATAAGGTTTTCATTCCGATTCCCACAAAGCTAACTGCCCCCACCTTTTATGCTATAACCTGAAGAGAAGACACAGGTTGAAATCACCAATAGTTTCATGATAAAAGATTTTAAAAGGCTTGTAGATAACTTCAGTTAATTTAATACAGGATATTGATAGGATATACCAGTCCTACTTTGAAAATAGCAGTTTGTCTTTTTGTCAAATAAGTTGATTGTAAATATCAAAGGCAGATTAGGATCAACTATTGTTCAATCCTAATTGTAGAAACCCAATGTTCCTATAAATTGGGTCATGTGTTCAATCTTAGCCACTTTTCATTTGTTTACTTGTCTATTTCTTTCTTTAACCATCAATGATGGATTATATATCATATATCAGGGACTGGATTATGTGTGTTTACTTAAAAAATATCCAAAAACTCTGTGAAGTAAATGGGTTTCATTTTCATTTTTAGGTTAAAAATCCTTTTAAAATACATAATTTCCTGTAGACATAGTGGCTAGAGAGAGATCAGATCTTATTATCATCGTGAAGTTTTGCTATCACTGTCCATCAAGGTAAATTCAGTTAAGTCATTGAATCCTACTGGAAAGGTACATGTCTCTTACTAGTCCATGCACACTTCTCCTTAAACTGTAAAATCAGTATATTATTTTTCCTATCCTGTTATAACAAATTAACACAAATTTAGCTGGTAGAAAAGACACCAATGTATTATCTCACAGTTCTGGTTGGTGGGAATGTTGGATACAGTGTGGCTCAGCAAGGTCCTTTGCTTGGAGTATCATAAGGTCCAAATCAAAGTTCCTTGATTCCTGCATTCTTCTGGAGGATCTGGAAATAAATCTGCTTCCCAGCTCATTGACGTAATTGACCGAATTCAGTTTCTTGTACTCCTAGGTCAGAGGTCTCTGTTTCCTTGCTGGCTGTTGGCCGGGAGACCATTTCTCTCTGTTTCCCTGCTGACTGTTGGCTGGCTGGGAGGCCGTCTCTGTTCCTTAAGTCAGACTGTGATCCCCTTTACTTGTTTCCCTCCCTCTTTAAAATGAGCACTGACCAGAAGAATCCTTGTGCTTTGAATTAATTCCCTAACTTCCCCTTCTGCTGTATCCTTCTTGCCTCCAAAGAGATAAACATCTTTGTTTTTAAGGGCCCATGTGATTAGATTGTGCCCACTTGGATAATTCACAAAAACCTCCCTTCCTTAAGGTTCATAAATTTAGATGGCAGCTGCAAAGTCCCCTTTGTTATGTAAGCTAACATTTTTCACAGGTTCCAGGGATTAGGGAACATCTTTGGCATGGACATCTTTGGGGGGTCATTCTGCCTACCACATTTGGTAGGACCCCTTTCTGAAAGAATTCTTTGAACTCAGATATATATGTTAGAAATGGTTTGATTATACAGCAAGAATAAGTGACCTCAAAATCTCACGAAAACACAGGTTTATTTCTTGATCATGCTTTATCAAAGTTTGGTTTCCATTCTGCTCTGCATCGGCTTCTCTCTAGGACCCGAAGTGGCAAAGCTTCCTTTTCTGGAACGTTGTTAGTAATCATGGCCAGGTAAAAAGGGATATGATTAACCACCTGACCCTTCTGCCCAGAAATGGCATACACACCTCACTTCTCACATGTCATTGGCTGAGGCATGTCACATTTTGCATAATGTCCACCTCCCCCATGAAAGTCAAGGCAAAAAGGAAATTTGATATTTGGTGCAAAATAATATAATTTACCCTAAAAAACAAGCTTCTTCTTATTGCTAAATCTTCTGTTGAAGACTAGTCTCAATCTACACCAATTCTTTACTATTAGGTGAGAATACATAGTGTTACAAAGGAATTTTATTTATAGTACTGAGACTTTTTGTAGAATATTCAGATTATTCATAGCAAACCAGTACCCAGGGGGGATAAAACAAAGAAATAGAAGGAAAGACTTCAGTAAGGATACCAAAGAAGTCAAAAGTTACACACATGTTGCAAGTAAAAAGAGAATGAAAATTATTTTGCTTATATTTTATATAAAGTCCTAAATTAAAACAAAACCAGAAAATATTACAAAAAAAAATTGAGAAAATGCTGACAATCCTCCAAATTAAAGACATTTAAAAATGTTAAGGATTAGAGTTGAGTTGTTCTACATGTTATCCAAATAGTCTTCCCATTTTAACTTTTGAATTCAAGACAATTGCTCTAATCTCAAATAAATACTAGTTTTTCTTTACAGAGGGAAAAAAAAACATCCAAAAGGAGTGACTAACATTTACTTAACACCTCCCATGAGCCTTACAAATGGAAGGAAAAGTTTTTGCTCTTTCTGCTTTGCACCAAGCACAGCTGGTATTATTCAAACTTTATGAGATGATGACTGTCAGTTACAGTTCACTTTAGTAGGGTTGCTGCAAGATTCACACCTATGTGTTTGACTGTAGGTTACCATGAGAGGAAACCACTGAAGAGAGGAGCCACTGTGTATCTCTGTAATAAGCAATTGATATTCTGCTAGTATGTGGAGGACCAGGTTGTTGTGGAGGTTGCAGAGATAAATAAGCAACTGTCCTAGCCTATAAGAAACATTTTATCTCTACTATCTTGAAGTCTTTGGTAGTTCATGTCAATTGAGATGCTACCATTTTGTTGATTATTGTTGTATATTTATTAACTATTATCTTCTCGTGGACATGCAGCAAAACCTAGTTCAACTGTCCCCTCCTTTGAAGTGCTCTCTGCCTCCCTTGTCACTCTGAGTGTTGAAGACCCACATCTTCTCTGCTCCTTCGGACCGTTTATCAGCTGCCTATTTTAGGACCTTTGTCTGACTTGTGAAGTTATACATACTGACATCTCCCTGCCCAACCCAGAGTGTGAGCTCTGTGATACAATCTTGGAATCAGCTTCTAGTTGGCAAAATATCTTGTACTTAAAAACAACAATAGCAACAACAATGTTAAATTGAACTGCCTTTTTAAAATGGAATCAAATGCCACGTGAATGCAGAATTGCAGAGGATGGCCCATATCTGGAGGCACTATCAAATCAAAAGCAATACTAAGTGTGGGTCATGATTAACTCTTTGAAATTGAGCTACATAAGATAGAGTTGAATGCCAAGAATAAGGGTGCAACATTATAGCCTCTTCCTTTTGGGGCCTTACAGAATAAGAGCTGCAAAGTAAATTCAGAGGTTGGCAGGCCTGGCTAGTGCAGAAACGATCTCTTGTTAAACATTCCTGATGATACTTAGCATTTTATCCACTCCAGGATAAAATAGTGTCCAGAGAGTTGACACATTCAAAGTCATGTTTCTTCAGACAAAGTCTCTTAGCTTGGGATTTCCAGGAAGCACATCTTGAGGCAGAGAGTTTATGCCCCATATATATATATATGTTTTTTGTTTTTTGTTTTTCTTTCTCTCTCTGTTGCCCAGTCTGGAGTGCAGTGGTCCAATCTCGGCTCACTGCAACCTTCGCCGCCCGAGTTCAAGCAATTCTTCTGCCTCAGCCCCTCGAGTAGCTGGGATTACAGGCACACATCACCGTGCATGGCTAATTTTTGTATTTTTAACAGACATAGGATTTCACCATCTTGGTCAGGCTGGTCTCGAACTCCTGACCTCCGTCAATCCACCCACCTAGGCCTCCCAAAGTGCTGGGATTACAGGCGTGAGCCACCAAGCCCAGCCTTTGCACTATTGTTTTATTGGAGAGTCCACCAATCGCAGGAGCAGAAGTGAGGGATGAGAAAAGTGAGAGCCAATACAAATGCTTGTTACTAAACTGGAAACTTCGAATGTAACTGACTACTTAGTACTATGGTACCACACAGGGCAGGACCCTCCCTCAGGAGAGCAAAGGAGGAAATAATGTATCCACGAACCCACCCTCTTTCCAATTTGGTAAACGTTCACCCTACAAGATGCTAACATGTCCAGACTTCCAGACTGCACGTGCACGAGCAAGCACAGGCCCCAGGCAGAGTCCTGCAGCGACCTTGAGAGGGAAGCCAGTGGGTGGGTGAGGCATGTGCCATGCAGGCAGGGCGCCAGGTTCGACTAGACTGAATCTGTGAAGACAGAGTACAATCCGAGTAGAACAAGAGAGAGCAAGGCCAAGTGCATAGGAGACACGTGCAATACGCTTTGGAATTCCACTGGAAGATCTCACTTGTTCATGGCGTCCTCTGTGCAAGATCATGCAGTCCATGAGTGGGAATCCTTTTCCAAACTCTCCAAGACGGTGTCTCGCCCTGTTGCCAGGCTGGAGTGCAGGGATGCGATCTCAGCTCACTGCAACCTCCACCTGCTGGTTCAAGTGATTCTCCTGCCTCAGCCTCCCCAGTAGCTTGAACTATAGGCGCCTGCCATGATGCCCAGTTAATTTCTGTATTTTTTAGTAGAGAAGGGGTTTCACCATGTTGGCCAGGATGGTCTTGATCTATTAACCTCGTGACCCACCTGCCTCAGCCTCCCAAAGTGCTGGCATTACAGGCGGGAGCCACTGCGCCTGGCCATTTTTTTTCTTTTTATTGAGATGGAGTCTCTCTCTTCTCCCAGGCTGGAGTGTAATGGCGTGATCTCGGCTCACTGCCAACCTCCGCCTCCCAGGTTCAAGCGATTCTCCTGCCTCAACCTCTCGAGTAGCTGTGATTACAGGCATGCACCACCACGCCCGGCTAATTTTTGTATTTTTAGTAGAGACAGGGTTTCGCCATGTTGGCCAGGCTGGTCTCGAACTCTGACCTCAAGTGATCCGCCTGCCTCGTCCTCCCAAAGTGCTGGGATTACAGGCATGAGCCACCATGCCCAGCCCCTCCAGCTTTTAAAAACAGAAAATTCAACTAGGCCCCGAAAACATATTTCGTAAGGAACAAGGTGTAAGTTTAATGTTTAAGGCAAATAAATTTTAATGCAAATCTAAGTAGCAATTTCTGAAGCTCTTTGATTAGTAGAAATAAGCTAACACTTTTCACTTGGGATAAGGTCCAAGAGTAACTTCCCTAAAGATTAAACAGTGAGAAAATAGTTCATATAAGAAAATAAAGTGTCTGATTATCTATTTCAATTGGGGTCTATAAGAAAATCCTGATTGTAAAGTATAATCACAGCCATAGG
This sequence comes from Ateles fusciceps, assembly GCA_036589455.1. Classification (NCBI taxonomy): domain Eukaryota; kingdom Metazoa; phylum Chordata; class Mammalia; order Primates; family Atelidae; genus Ateles; species Ateles fusciceps. Next base: position 8,529,823 of record JAZHEH010002229.1, read on the forward strand.
TGTATGATAACACTGTCATTTAAAATCATTTGGTAAGGAACACTAGGATAATGGATTTGGAGTGGTGACAAGTCACAGGTCACAAAGTGCTCTGTGTCTTTTAATTCATTTTTTTTCATTAATTGTTGATTGCCTATTAAGTCACAGGCACTGTTCTGGGCTCATAATATTAACAATAACAATAAAGGATGACGGTGTCTTAGAAGATTGCAAACTCCTGTGGGAGAACAGGTAAATAATCAAGCAGTTATAAACCGTCATGGAAAGTGATACAATGAGAGTAATGAGAAGTCTGGGGATTGGTACATGGAGCACCAATTCCGGGCTGTCCAAGCGTGGTCTCTGGAGCACCCAACAGCCAGACAGAAACTTAAAGGAGAGTTGGAGATTGGCAACCAATGGCACTGGAGAGGAGGAGAAGGGAGGCCTACTTGGAGAGGAAACCATTTCAGAACAATGTGACCTTAAAAGAGCTGCAAATGCACATTGAGGCGGGAAATCTGAATAGGAGTTGTATCAGGAAGAGCAAGCCATAAGGAGCTTTCATGCATGAAGTTGTGAGTCACTGGAAGATTTCAAGTAAGAGAATGAAATAATCGGATTTGTGACTTTGAGAGATTGCTTTGACAGTTGAGTGGAGTGAGGTAGGAATCAGGAAGATAAATTATGAGGTAATCTCTGTAGCCCAGTAAAGAAACAATAAAGTCTTAAACTGAAGTTTCAGCAGTGGAAATAGAGATAAGTGATTTGTTTAATGAGAATTCACATCACTTAGGGACATAGAGAAAGAACTGAATTAGGAGAAAATGAGTGATTATTCCCAAAATTCTGGCTTGAGCAACTCAGTGAGTATTATTACTGTTCACCAAATAAAGGCTATAGGAAAAGATACAAGTTTAGGGGAAGGGGAAAGGAGTGTGGGTATGAAAGTAAGAAATAGGATAATTTAGAGTAATTTCACTTGTTTATTCATATTTAATAATTGTCAATAGAGTGAACAAGGGTGATGTTCTCAGTACATTTAAAATAAAATAATTTTTACATGGCTCTACTAGTAAAAGCGAAGTTGACATAAAATAGTCATGAAATTAGTCAACCATTTAAATCCATGCAACTTTTAAACTTTTAAACTCAATGTCATGTATGCACAAGTGATTCTGAATTGCCATTTATTTTCCATAGCTTTCTAAATGGATGTTGAATTGTATTTTCACTGAATTATTTAAAGTTACTTATTGTCTTGTGCAACAGTACCACAGTGATTTTCTTGTCCCGCAGTACTTACTAGATTTGATGTAGCTCAAAATCAGATTTAATTTTTGTATTTATTGCTGGATCTTGCCTGTGGCCATTATTACCAGGACATTTTAGTGGTGATTTTCTATTTTTTGTTTAGACTCTCGCTCTTCCTGTGTCTCTTTCATTTATCTATATCTATCTCTTTCTCTCTGTCTCTCTATTTCATTTTTTAACACTTCCTTAATTTCTAGTGACACGCCTTATATTTTTCCTGCTGCAGTTCTGGAATCAGCCACTTCTCCCATGAGCCCTGGCTCCTTTTGTTGGTGAGTGGTATTAAAAACAGAGGTCCAGGCACCAGGTGTGCTCATTGCTAGAGTGGCACTGCCTCTATCCCCTCTCAGTGAAGAAAGCTGGGGCACACATGTAGCTAAACTAACTCATGCCTACACACACAACTATATCTGCATCTATTTTTTTTTTTTTGAGACAGAGTCTTGCTCTGTTGCCAGGTGCCAGGCTGGAGTGCAGTGGTGCCATCTCAGCTCACTGCAACCTCTGCCTCCCAGGTTCAAGCAATTCTCCTGCCTCAGCCTCCCGAGTAGCTGGGACTACAGGCGTGTGCCACCACTCCCAGCTAATTTTTGTCTTTTTTAGTAGAGAAGGAGTTTCACCGTGTTGGCCAGAATGGTCTCGATCTCTTGACCTTGTGATCCGCCTGTCTCGGCCTCCCAAAGTGCTGGGATTACAGGTGTGAGCCACCGTGCCTGGCCTATCTGCATCTATTTATTGACATATATGCTTTAAAATATGAGTCCATATTAAGACCTCTGACCACAATTCAGCACTGCAAAGTTCCTTTTAGCCTTTTTCCTTTTTTTATTTGTAACTTCTTTCTTCAATAGTGAGAGACCTGGCTTTATTATTTATCACCTGTGGTATACAACTAAAGCAGTTTCAGAATTGTTAACCAAAACCCCTGTGAGAAACAAATGTATCAGATAGGATACAGTATTTATGTACAGTTCATTTTTTCCTTAGCCTTACAGTATCCAGTCAAAACAGCATTTTTCCAGAGTTAATTACATCAGTTCTTTCTACTGCAGCCCCTGAGGTATGATCATGTGGTTCATTTGTAAAACAATTTCTTCACATTCTGGCAAATTTTAAAAATTAACATATAATAAAATTCATTTTTTTGTGGTGTTGAGGTCTGTTGGTTTAGACAAATGCATAGAGTTGTTAGACCCACTGCAACACTTCAAACAATTTTTAAAAATCTCTTTTGTTTTTTATATAAAGATGAAGTTTCACTCTGTTGCTCAGGCTGGAGTACAGTAGTGCACTCATAGTTTGCTGTAGCCTCAAACACCTGGGTTTAAGCAATCCTCCTGTCTCAGCCTCCTGAGCAGTTGAAGACTACAGGCATGCACCATCATGTCCTGCTCAAACAAAGCAATTCTATCACCCCAAAATTTCTCCTTTGCTATTCTTTTATAGATAAACTCTTGCCTCCATCCCCAACCCCAGCAACCACTGATTGCCTTGGGATAATTCTTCCTTTTTAAAAGAATGTCATATAAAATTGAATCATATAATATGTAGGTTTTTTTGGTCTTGTCACTTAGTTCACTAGCAAAAAGCATTTAAGATTCATCTTTGTTATGTAAATCAATAGTGTGTCTACTTTTGCCTAGTATAGATGTATTAACAGTTTGCTTTTCCATTCTCTAGTTGAAGGACATTTGGAGTACCTCAAAGTTTTGTCAATTATGAATTGACAATTATGAATTTTTTTTTTCCAGGGTCTCAGAGCCCTGCCCTCTTTCCTTTTATTCCACCAATCTCTTAGAGGGGGGGAACCAGAAGTACCAGGAAGCCTGGGGAAGGAGAAGCCACTGCGGCTGCCCCGGACACCCCGTCCCATTAAGGTTTAAAGAACGGCCCTCACCCCATCTGCGACCAGCGGAGGGGGGTGGGGCACAAAGGAGGGTAGACACTGGTCAAGCTTCCACTTCATGTAAACAAGGAGACCGTAGCACCGACCCCGCCCAGCCACCGACAGTCCGGTGGAGGCGTGTGACTGAGATGCTTCGGACCCTTTCAGGTGGGGATCCAGGCTCCCTGAGGCGAGGACGGGGGCTGCAGGGCAGGAGGCCGGTTGGAGTCTGATGTGCAAACTGGTGCAGCCTGTGACCCGCGCTCTCCACTGCACAGGGCAGGGCAGGCGGGCATCCACATGTCCTGCCCACCCCCATCCCGCAGCTCAGGAAATCACGGTTGTTGGGCTGGTGGAACTGGGACTTGTTTTACTTCAGACCTGGGCACCGGAGTCCTCGTTGGGCCTCTTCCCCGTCAGAAACTCCACTTCAGAGAAGGCGTTGGTGGAAAGGGAGGTGGCCATGCCATTGGGCGCTGTGGGCCTTTTGGACCAGCGACCCACCAACCTGCTGCTGAGGCGCTTGCGCTCCCTGGCAGGGGCGGCCTCCGCCCGAGCCGCTTCTCCTGTGCGGTCGGCTGGGCGCCTCTCGGGATGTGGGCTTTGTCTGTGTGCCTGCGAGAGACCATCCTGCCATCCTTCCGGCTCAGCTCCCCCAAGGGATGGGCTCCACTGGGGGCAGCACCTGCTCCACCGCAGCCAGGTCTCTCAGGAAGCCCTCCAGGCGCCGGGCTGACTCGCCGCCGCCACCGCCCTCCTCCTGCCCCTCTGGGTTGCCGCCGGCCTCCTGGCGTTGCCGGGCGGCCCGGCCCATCATCTCCCCTGGCGGGTGGGGCTACCTGTCACCAAGGCATACTTGGGGTTGAGGAGCTTGGGAGCCACGGTGGAGGAGTAGTGGTGGCCACGCCGGCCCGCCAGGCCCAGCTGCTGGTGCAAGTCCACCTCGGAGAGGGCGTACAGCTCCCGGAACTCTGTGTCAAAGGGCTCCCACGTTCTGCCCGGTCAGGAGGAGGAGGAGGAGGAGGAGGAGGAGGAGGAGGTTCCTGTCCACGTAGGAGGAAGTCCAGATGAACTTGTAAGATCCAGTGGCCGCTTTGTTACCGTCCGCCATCAGGAACCTTGATGACAGGGCCCCTTGGTGCTCCCCGTGGGCATGTAGAAGCCGACGCCTGTCACAGAGCGGACACGGATGTTCTGAATCCGGAAGTCGGTGAGTTGCAGGCCCTGACACATCTCCAGGAAATACTTCACTCTCACCTCATCCAGGATGAGGTACACTGGGACCCGGCGCTTACGGGCAACATCCCCAATGTCTTGGAAGATATCACCATCGGTGAAGAGGTCCATGACCACAGCAATAACCTTCTGGGCCTGTTGGATCATCTGCCTGACCACTTGCTTGAGGTGCGGCGCCTTCTCGTCCTTGAGGGGGGTGAGTGAAGAGGGTGACTTATTTATAATAGTTGGGTAAGGCTTCGCGGGAACATTTTTATTTCTTTTGGTTATATAGTTAGGTTTGGCATTGCTTTTCTTTAGATCCTTTGGGATTTTCTATATAAATAGTCACGTTGCCTGTGAATAATTTAATTTTTCCATGTTCTTATCTGTATAATTTTATTTTTATTATCTTATTGCATTGACAAGAAACTTCAGTACAATGTAAAATAGGAGTTTAGAGAGAAGATATACTTCCCTCACTCCCAAACTTAATAGAAAATTTTCAGTCTCACCATTAAGTATGATTTGAACTCTAACTTTTTACAATTGTATTTTGCAGATGTTTTCATCAGATTAGGAAGTTCCCTTCTATTCCTAGTTTGCTACAGAATTTTATTTTACCAGGAATGTTAAATTTTGTCAAGTGATGTTTTGGCATCTGTTGAAATGGTCGTTTATTTTCTTCTTCAGTACTCTGTTAGTATGGTGCATTAATTGATTGATTTTTTGAAAGTTAGAGCAGGGTAGTTTAAATTTACTGTTTTTATTTTACTTCTCATTCTCCTATCAGCAGATTGCTGTCCATCATCCATACCTCTCATGTCACATAGCTCTCTTGCTAAGCCAATGTTCTTCGTTTTGTGTAACACTTTCACTATTTTACATGATGTTTATTAAACATGACCACCTTCTAGAAATATACTTTCCTGGTTTTCTTTTTCTGTTTAATGGTCACTGCTCTCAATTTTCCTTGTCCTCCTAGAGATGCGTGGCCCCTTGATATCATTTTCTTGCTCTATCTATCTATCTATCTACTCTACAAGTCTATGTTTCCCATAATCATACACACTTAGATGACTGCCAAATATAAGTCTCCAATCTAGAACTCTCTCTGGTGAGATCTATATCCAACACATTTATCTGGATATTATTTTGTAATCAATGTGTATTACCAAATTGAGCATGTGGCTTTCCCTCAATTCTTCAAAGTCCCTTACTACTTTTAGTCTAAAAGTTATTAACCTATCAACTGTAAGCCCTACTTAACCTTTCAGATTTATTTATTGTTTCTTCCCTAGCTGTACACTTAGTTTAATTATATAGAATATTATGTTTCCAGATCAAATCACGTTATGCTATGTCATGACTCTGAGCCTTTGTACATATTGTTTTCTTTCTGTATAATGCTCCTCTCTCTTTAAATTTCTTCTCATTTGTCAAAGATTAGTCTATTTCACCCTTTGTGAGGCCTCGTATCTACACCTTTCTGCACTGTTCAGTGTCAGGCCACTGATGATTTACTTATCTGTGTTTTCAAATCATCTATTCACAATTGACAATATCATGCTGTAATGTTGTAAGTATACTGTTATCATTGGTTTACTTGTTTTTTTTTCACACCCTTCTCCCTATACATACATCTTAACTATTGGATTTTGGTAGCAGGGACTAGATATTGATCCTTTAGCACCTATAAAGGCCCTGATACATAGCTGGCAATAAGTCCACATTTGTTGAATGAATAGCCCTAGGCAGTCTTGAGTCTTAAAAATTTCAGCACTGTAAGTTCAAATCAGACCTTGGTATGGTAAAATTTGCCAGAATATAACCAGCAAACTAAGGCGGGAGGTTCTGGCTGTATGCTGAAGAAGAGGGAAAACTTCAGTGAGAAGGTGGAGTGTTGAGGGTTAAATCCACCCTTAAGAAACATCACATAAATCTGGGTCAGATGAGGGCTTTGTAGGAACTGAACATCACCATGGAAAAGTTTCTCAGATATAGAGGGCACCGGAAATGTGGTGGGGCTCTGCCAATGGAGAACAACATAGAAGATGTCAACAGCATATATATATCAATTTAAAATTACTATTGCTCAGCTAATGGCTTCCTATATCGTATGCCTCTATGACAAATTTCTGGAGGCTACAAGTATGAAATGACTCACATCCTAAAGATGAAGTACCATTTCTATTGAACACTTGATGACTGATACATCATAAAATTGATGCTGCATGACAATCCAACTTCCTTCCTGCAAAGTTTTCAGAGGGTCATTTCTTAAACTTTATCCCTTATGCCCAAAGAAAGTTAAACTTTTGGTTTTACTTTTAAAATCTATGTTTAAAAAAATACAATTTAAATATAAAAGCCACGCTGGAAAGCATTTGCTTAATTAAATTAGGCTGTAGGCCAAAGACAAAATAAGGGCCAAAGATCTCAGACTGGAAAAGAAATAAAGTGTGAATCAGCATCTTATTTATAATTACACTTGAAAATCAAGGTCATTTTTGTTCTGACAGTATAAAGGAAGCTCTGTGTTTCAATAAGAACTGTAGTAGAAACCTCTTAACTGTCCTCCACTTAATCAACTTTGTGGAGTAACTGATGCTTTGAGTTCCCCGTCTAAAACGTAATGACTGGGCCCAATGACACACTGAAGCTTGTGACTGTGCCCCAAAACAGGGGTTAGCAAATATGGCCCATGAGGAAAATCTAGCACACTGCCTGTTTGACTTTTATTTCATTTTTTAAAAAATGTGATAAAATACACATGAGATTTACCATCTTAAACATGTTAAGTATACAATTCAGTGGTATTAAATGTATTTATAATATTGTACAACCATCACACCATTTATCTCCCACTTTTCATTTTATAAAACTGAAACTCTGTACCCATTGAATAATAACTTTCTAATACTCCCTGGCAACCACTATTCTACTTTCTGTCACCGTGATTTTGACTACTCTAAAAACGTCATATAAGTAGAACCATACTGCAGTATTTGTCATTTTGTGACTGGCTTATTTCACTTAGCACAGTGTCCTAAAGGTGTATCCACGTTGTAGCCTATGTCAGAATTCCTTTTCTTTTTAAGGTTGAATAATATTTCATCATTATGTATATGCCACATTGTGTTTATTCATTCCTTCATCAACAGACACTACCTAATGTGAATACTGCTGCATGAATGTACAGATATGTCTTCAAGATGATGCTTTCAATACTTTTGGGTACATACCTAGAAGTAGAATTACTGGATCCCATGGTAATTGTATTTTTAATTCTTTGGTAAACTGTCATAAGTGTTTTCCATAGTGGCCATATGATAACATTATGATAAACAGTGCAGAGGGTTTCAGTTATGCCACAGCTTTGCCAATGCTGTCATTTTCACTTTTTAGATTTTATTTTTGATACTATCCATCCTGATAAGTGTGAGTTAGTATCTCATTAGTAGTTTTGATTTGTATTTCTCTAATGATTAGTGATGCTAAGTATCTTTTCATGTGCTTATTGGTCATTTATATATCTTCTTTGAAGAAATGTACATTCAAATCCTTTGCCAATGTTTGAATCAAGGTGTTTCTGGTAATTTTTTCTCTAGTTTTAGAAATCGTCTATATGTTGTTTATATTAATCCCTTATCAGATATATGATTTGCAAATATCTTCTTCCGTTCTGGGGGTTACCTTTTTACTCTACTGATAATGCTTGTTTGCACAACATATTAGACATTTTATAAAATCCAATTTATTTTTGTAGTTGCCTATGCCTTTAATATACATGCAATAAATCATCACCAAATGCATTATTGTCAAGTACTGTCCTATGCTTTCTTCTAAGAGTTTTACAGTTTAAAATTTTACACTTAGGGCTTTGATCCATTTTGAGTTAGGTTTTTATATAGTATAAGGGCCCAACTTTATTCCTCTGCATGTGAGTATCCAGTTTTCCCAGAACCATTATTGAAGATACTATCCTCGCTCCATTGATTGGTATTGGCATGCTTGCCAAAGATCATTTGACTGTATACACAATAGCTTATTTCTGGGATCTCTATTTCATTTTATTGGTCTATATGTCTAACTTCATGCCAGTACTACACTCTTTTGACTACCGTAGCTTTGCAGCTTTGAGATCAGGGAATGTGGGTCTTCCAACTGTTTCCTTCTTCTTTTCAGATGTTTTTTGGCTGTTTGGAGTCCTTTGGGATGCCACATGAATTTTAGAATGTGTTTTTCTTGTTCCCCCCCCCCAAAATTCATGGGATCTGGATAGGAATTGCATTGAATCTATAAATTGCTTTGGTAATATTGATTTCTTAACAAAGTTAAATCTTTCAATCCATGAACATAGAATGTGTTTCCATTTATTTATGTCTTCTTTAATTTGTTTTAGCAATTTTTTTCTTTTCTTTTTTTTTGTTCTTGTTTTTGGTTTTCTTTTTTATTATTATTTTTTAGTTTTCATTGTGCATGTCTTTCACCTACTGGGTTAAATGATTCTTTCTAATGCTATTGTAAATGAAATTCTTTTCTTAATTTTGAGGGAGTTGTTTATTGTTAAGGTCTAAAAATACTACCGACTTTTGTGTATTGACATAGTATCCTACTACTTTTCTGAATTCATTTATTTGTTATAACAATGTTTTGTTAAATATTTATGGTTTTCCAAGTATTAGGTTTTATCATGTGCAAATGAAGATAATTTTATCCTTTTCAATTTGATGCCTTTTTTTTCATGATTTATCTGACTAGAACTTCTCGTATTATCATGAAGTAACAACATAAAGGCATGTTTGCCTTGCTCCTTTTCTTAGAAAAAAAGCATTCAGTCTTTCACCATTGAGAATGGTGTTCACTGTGAGTTTTTCACAAATGGATTTCATTATGCTGAGATAGTTTTCTTCTATTCCCAGTTTGTTGGGTATTTAATCTAACACTCATGAAAGGGTGTTAGATTTTGTCAAATGCTTTCTCTGCATCAATTGAGATGATCACGGTTTTTGTTTTCTTCAGTCTACTACGTGGTGTATTACATTAGTTAATTTTTGTATATTACATCTTCCTTGCATTTCAGAAATAAACTCCACTTGGTTATGGTGAATAATCTTATATGCTGCTGAATTTGGTTTTCTAATGTTTTGTTGAGAATTTTCCATCTATGTTCATAGGCATATTGGTCTATAGTTTTCTTTGTTTGTATTTTCTTTGGCTTTGGTATCTGGGTAATACTGAACATAGCATAAGTCAGGATGTGTTCTGTTTTTCTTTTTCTTTTTTTATTTTGTAAAACTTTGAGAAGGATTGGTGTTATGTTTTTCTTTAAACGTTCGGTAGAATTTATCAGGGAAGCCTGGGCTTTTCTTCCTTGGGAGATTTTTGAGTACAAATTTAATCTTCTTACGAGTGTAAATCTTTACAGATTTTATATTTCTTCATGATTTCATCTTGGTAGATTTTATGTTGCTAGGAATTTGTTCATTTCATCTAGGTTATTCAATCTGCTGGTGTGCTTGTTTATAGGTCTCTCTTATAATCCTTTTGTTTATGTAGAATTAATAATAATGCATGTCCCACTTTCATCTCTGATTTTGGTATTAATAATTTGAGACTTTGCTTAGTTCATTTGAACTAAAGTTTTGCCATTTTTTACATTTTTTCAAAGAAGAAAATTTTGTTTTATTAATTTTTTCATATTGTTTATTCTCTATTTCACTCATCTCTGCTCTAGTCTTTGTTATTTCCTTTCTTCTACTTGCTTTGGGTTTAGTTTGTTCTTCTTTTCATAGTTCCTTAAGATGTAAAATTAGGTTGTTGATTTGAGATCTTTCTTGTCTTTTAATGTAAGCATTTATGGCTATAGAATATCTCTTCCAATGTGTTCCATATATTTTGGTGTATTTTCTTTTCATTACTCTTTAAGGACACTGCCCCAAAACAGCAGAGTTGAATTATCGTGTCAGAGACCTTTTTGCTCTCAAAGCTGAAAGTATTTATGTATGAACAGTAATGGAAAGTTTGCCAACATTTCCCCTAGAAGATTTCCACTTTATGAAATGTATGAGGCAGTTATGTTGTTTCTAATCCTTAATATCACTTGTGTTTGTTATTAGAGGCATGCTAAGTTAGTTAAACATTTAAGAAACTGATGATACATGAGTGCAACAACAAAAACTGATATTAACTATTTGAACAAATTGAATAGTGATTTAGAAAAATATAAGCAATTACCTAAAATAGTGATATTACATTGGTTTAAAATTATGTTAAAAAGCTAGGATTTTAAGATTTCTTTACAACTTTCTCCTATTTTCACTCTATACCATAGATAGAAACTGGAAATTGTAAACAATGCATTATAGATATAATTTGTTGGCATACACAAGAATGATATGGAACCCAATCAGTAGACCTATATTAAATGAACAAGCCTTGGCCTCTGATTAACAATTGCCTGGGCCAATGTTTAATGTCAAAATATGGTTGGTTTAGGCATTAGGGGAAGTTTATTGAGCACTAATAAGAGAAAATTATCCATGGTATTACCTGTGCTCAACAATAAAATTTGAAGGTGATTAATCTGCATTGAATATTAAAATATGTATAAATGAGAAGTTCTTTTCCTCCTAAATAATAAAACAAAAATCAGAGCAGAATAAAAAAATTAAAAATTATAAATCATAGTAGCCACTGGAAGCAATGCTGAACTCACAAATTATAGATTTTTTTTTCTTTTTGTATTTTTATACTCATCAGAAAAATCACTTAATCTTAAGGCTTTTGAAACCTTTTATGGTTTACCTTTACCAATTTTCTGTCCTTATAAAAACAAGGTGAACTGAGTCTAGGTTATTCAAAAATAGTTGTATCAGTCCGTTTTCACACTGCTATAAGGAACTGCCCGAGACTAGAAAGGAAAGAGGTTTAATTTACTCACAGTTCAGCATGGCTGAGGAGGCCTCAGGAAACTTACAATCATGGCAGAAGGTGAAGGGGAACCAAGGCACCTTCTTCACAAGGCAGCAGGAGGGGAGAACTGCCAAAGAAAGGGGGAAAAGCCCCTTATAAAACCATTAGGTTTTGTGAGAAGTCACTCACTAGCATGAGAACATCATGGGTGAAACCAACCTCATGATACAATTATCTTGACCCTGTCTCTCCCTTAACATGTGGGGATTACAAGGATTTATAATTCAAGATGAGATTTGGGTGGGTACACAAAGCCTAACCGTATCAATGGTCCTAGACTTACACATTGTGTAAAACACTTGAAGAAAAAATAATTTCAATAAATATTTATTTCTAAATAGCACTTTTTTTACCTGTGAAGAAATAAAATAAGAGTTATTTATTTTTCATAAAATATAGCTGTTGATTCAGCTAGTTCAGGAAGCTCTGGAAATGTTGAAAAAGGTGATATAAGTATGAATGTCTGAGGTATGTATTATTTAAATTAAAAGAGTTATTAAAAATCATCAAGATACAATAATTTACTTTTGTTACATTAGTGGAGAATTAAATTCAAATAAATTTGCTAAATCTTATAGAAAACTTGGGCTAAGGTTGAAAACTACAGGAAATTCTGCACTACAAAGAGATAATCAAGAATGTAATATTATTAATCTCACATACACTGAAAGTTCCATTTACAGAAATATGACATACAACAATGGATTGGTGGTAATACTTTTTTTTTTCTAAAATTAAGAATGAAGTTGGAATCATGTAGTTTGTGACAGAAACAAACAAATCAAAGTATGGAAGGGAATAAGAAGAGGAAGTAAAAAGAGGATGAGGAGAGACCAAATAAGATAAAAGATTTATAAATTAGGAGCTGGAGACAGTCTAGATATCATTTTGTTTTCAACTGAACAAGAACACAAAGCAAGTCAATAATATTCATTGTATAAATGGAGATATTATGTTGGAAAAACTGAACTTAATTCATAAACAGCTTTACTGAAATCTTAATATTTAGAAACCGTAGCCAAAATCACTATTTTAAGGTAAGTATATAAAGTATAAATTTAAATCAGTCAATTACTAGTATCGTTTAAGAATTTGAAAACTATTTTCACTAAAATGCAAGAAATACCAAGTATACAATGATGGAAACTTAAACTGAGTAGGGACTTTGTAGGTTACCTAAATCAATCTACCACTTAGTAGTGTCAATACAATCCCATTTAAGTTCTGGCTCATGAGACTGCATCATACTTTACTAAGAAGTTTCCAGAAGGGAAAGGACCACTGGGACTAGCTCCAGCACAAAGGACTGAGGGAGGACAAGAAGTCAAATTCTGGGAATGAGAGTAATAATATCAAGGCCAAAGAAAGGGACCATTCTGAATGGGAGCTGGAGCCAAGAGTGTGAAACTTGGCATATTTGGAGCAGAAAAGAAAGACTCTTTGGCATTGGGTCAAAGAGGCTTTGTGACAGTGGTTCACATTTGTTACTCAGTGGGCACATGGGCATCTCTGGATGTTTTGGGCTGGCTTAAGGAATCTCAAGTAAGAGTAGATGAATGTAGTGGTTTCCTTCATTATATCTTGAAAAATCATGCAGCTTCTGTTTTTGACACTTCCAGTAACAAAACAACTTTTACTCCTTTCTTAGGAAGCTGTTTGTTATATTGACTCCAAATTCTCACTTTGACACTCCTTTTACCTGTGAAGAACTAAAAAAATATTTATTTATCATAAAATATAGCTGTTGATTCAAGTAGATCAGGAAGCCAGGAAATTTGAAAAAGATGATATAAGTATAAATATCTATCTGAAAGAGAGACACAAAATAAGAACACTTTAAAATATTAAATAGTAACATGTAATATTAAATATTAAATGTTCTCTACATTTTTCATTTATCAGGTTAAATACCTTAATTCTTCAGTAATCTCTAAAATGAAATCTACACTCATATTTTACTGCTTGTATAAATTCTCTTTGCATATACTTCAGTTTCTCTATATATCATAAAGCAATGAAGATCATAGACTTGTACCTTATCAGAGGTAGTAGAATTATTACTTCTAATAAATTATGGCAGATATTATTAGGAGTCAGACAACAAAACTGTCTCAGAATGAACTAAAAGTTTGTAATTATTATTTGTTTTTTTTTAGATGGAGTCTTGCTCTGTAACCCAGGCTGGAGTGCAGTGGCATGATCTCAGCTCACTGAAACCGCTGCCTCCCGAGTTCAAGTGATTCTCCTGCCTCAGCCTTTCGAGTAGCTGGGATTACAGGTACCTGCCACCATGCCCAGTTAATTTTCGTATTTTTAGTAGAGATGGTGTTTTGCCATATTTTGGTCTCCTGACCTCAAGCGATCTGCCCACCTCAGCCTCCCAAAGTGTTGGTATTATCATAATCATGTACAATCATTAGGCTGTACTCACACACTGCTGCTGCTCAGCAAGCTAAGTTTCTCTCATCCTCTATATGTGCTGCTGAACATTTGAGCGTATTTTCTCTTGAGTCAATATGTAAAAAGCACTTATGAATATTAGTTTGTCAAAAACCTAATAAAATTCAGAATTTTGATGTGGCTATCAAGAAAGTTAATATGATGAAAATAATTGAGGACATTTTGTCTGGAGAAATAGAGAGGACAATTTGTCTTTAAATATTTAAAGATAAGTTAGATGAAGAGGAATTAAATGTTAAATTTTCCTTAGCATCAGGGGAGAAACGTGATAGTAGGATATTTGGGTTTAATAATGTATCATTTACTGTTACTTGCTTTGTACATTTGAACAGCACATAACCTCTCTGAACTTTATTTTTCTGGTTTGCCAAATGGAAATTTAAAAAGATTCATACCTCAAAGCATTGATGAAATAACGTACTTGAAATTAACATGATGTAAGTGTGCATACTTGGGCATCACGTGACTTCTCTAAGCGTGTCTTTCTTGTCTGCCAAATATTTGTTCCTTCATTCATGTATTTATCTAGTATCTTTCACCTGTTGAACAATGCTCCCTGTCTCCTCAAATCACAGAGACCACCATTTTCTCATGTGTTTTCTTTCTTCATGGAATAGCCTGGGACAAAGGCAGAAATCATATCTCCTGCTACCCTTCAATGGGGTAGTTTTGTAACTTTTTCCTGGGTTACTAGTTTCTAAGAGTTGAGAGTAATTCTGCCAACTTTTAATCCTTCATGGGCAAAAGTGGAAATCTCTGGTATTCTTTATTGATATATATGTGTAAATGATATTTAATGTATTTATTAATAATTCCTTACCAAACATGGCAGTGTGCTGGCATAATTGATTGAATGTGAATAAGATGCAATTTCTTTTTCCCCAAAATCTTAAAATCCCTGGAAGAGAAAACCAAAACAGGCAAATACAGTAATAAGTATAATATGATGCATTATATACAAACTGGGCTATGTCACATGTAAAATTATTTGCAAAAAGAGTGCCACAATATCACTTGATTGAAGATCTTGGAGAAGCCTCAGAAGGAGGTGATATATTTGATACAGATCTTGACACACAAAAAGCATTTTAACTGATGGAGAAGAGATGGGAAGTTTTCCATTAAGCCTTCCCCAATCTCTTCAGTCAGAATTTGCTACTCACTCTGTTGTATTTTGTTTTCAGATTTATCCTATCAATTATCTGTGATTGCTTTATAGTGTAACTGTGTAGGTGGATAACTTTATCACCTCTATAATAGCAGGCTTTTTCAAAGCAGGAGCTATAGTGAAAGTGATTCATCTTTACATCATTCTTCTTCAAAGTTGAGTGTAAAGTCCTCTTAATCTAGTAATGCATCTTCTGCCTTCTTGCCAAATGCAACAAATCTGAGAAAATAATATTTATGAAATGAGACAGAAACTGGGTGTTAAATTGAATTGGGGGAGAAAGGATTAGGGAAGGATTGATAACATAAAATGTCACTAAATTGCAGGCCAAATCTCATCATAATATGCTTGAAGAAAATTGGCCAGTTTTTCTGTATTGTATTGCATTGTGTTTTGTCATATTAAGACTACTTGAAGTAAGTAGATCAGTAATCGATTTTTGATATTTTTTTTCCAAACCAAGGATGTCTAATGTGTAGCATTTGTTTGAATGGGTTTTATCTGCACAAAAACTTGGTTATTTATGTGAGATGTTTTCTATAAACACAGACATAGGCTTGTAATGACCTGAAATGATTTGAAATCAGGTAGGAGTTCCTTCTAGTATCCTGAAGGGAATTTGGAGGAGGAGTAATGAGGAAAAACATACACACAACTATAACCTTCAGTTTGTCTAAACTTTAAAGTTCAGGAAAATGTGACATAAATCAATTAAAAATTGGGGGAATTACAGATTACAGTCCTAATAGAGCAGGAAAATTATGTATTAGGCTTAAAATTATAACTCATCAAACATTACAATTAGTAAATATTTAGAAATTAGTGCATTTTATCTATTAAAATGATGTATACAGTTTTGAACAATAGTCAATAATGTCATTAATATAGGGGTATTGTAACTTTTTTTTGTTTTAGTGAGAGAAGCTGTAGTAGGTTGAATAATGGCTACATTAAGATATCAAGTCCTAATTTCTGGAAAGTGTAAATGTTCCCCATTTTAAATTTATTTATATTACATTTTTTAACATCTTACATTTTAAAACATTTTTATACATTTTACTCTTATAAAACTCTTATTCTGAGTTTTATAAATTAAAGATAACATGAACAGTTACAATTATAATATTAAGATAAAAATTTAAACACTATTTAACATAAACATCAGTAATATTATAGACTTTTATTGTGAAGCTTTTGATATAAAGAGAGTCATTTATTGTATCATGAGTATGTAGTTATCAGTATGAGATTGGATGAACAGAAGTTTAGATTGGGGGAAGCCAAATGGCCTATAGATCTGATACGAAACTCTGCAATGAGAAGCCTCCCTTGGCCTTTTAAGGGCATATTCTCGAAAAGTTATGTATATGTTTAATGTTATCAATCAAATCATGTTTCAGTTGTCTCGTGGTTAAATCTGGGGTAAAATGTGAAATATATTGACTTCAATTTTCTCTATATTGTTATTTGAAGTTTCATATAAAAATTTAGGCATAATTAGGAACATAGATATTTGCATAGTTTTGATCTAAGTTTGTGAGAATGTTAGTTTACCAAAATGGTACCATTTTAACCAGCAATTCAGTAAGCACTTGTAAGTTATAAAATGGCTGTCAATAAATTTGTTTTCTATGAAATATTTTATTAGAAATCACTTTTGTTCCGTAGTCCAGGATTAGTTTGAGATACCCAGTTGTGCACGGTTTAAAGGGTTCAAAAAGGACCTGAAGTCCTAGAGCTGATAATGCGTAGGTTGCTCTCCACAGAGAGAAGAAGGTGGATATGAAGAATAATGGAGCTGCTACAGTGTTAACTTTGTATACTTTGCATGGGATAAATTGTTTTAATCTTTTAACTGTTTAAAATAATCTTTTGTTTTCATCTTTTAACTGTATCAGTTAAAAATTTTCTTGTTAATTTTCTGTCTCCTTGATCTGTCTAATATTGACAGTGGAGTGTTAAAGTCTCCCACTAATATTATGTGGGAGTCTAAGTCTCTTTGTAGATTGTTAAGAACTTGCTTTATGTACCTGGGTGCTCCTATATTGGGTGCATATATATTTAGGATCCTTAGTTCTTCCTGATGCATTGATCCTTTTACCATTATGTAATGCCCTTCTTTGTCTCTTTTGATCTTTGTTGGTTTAAAGACCATTTTATCAGAGACTATGGTTGCAACTCCTGGTTTTTTTTGCTCTCCATTTGCTTGATAAATCTTCCTCCATCCTTTTATTTTTAGCCTATGTGTGTCCTTGCTCATGAGATGGGTTTCCTGAATACAGCACACTGATGGGTTTTGACTTTTATCCAATTTGCCAGTCTGTGTCTTTTGATTGGGGCATTTAGTCCATTTCATTTAAGGTTAATATTGTTATGTGTGAATTTGATCCTGCTGTTTTGATGCTAGCTGGATGTTTTGCCCGTTAGTTGACACATATTCTTCATTGTGTCCATGGCTTTACCATTTGGTATGTTTTTGGAGTGGCTGGTACTGGTTGTTCCTTTCTATGTTTAGTGCTTCTCTCAGGAGCTCTTGTAAGGCAGGACTGGTGGTGATGAAATCTCTCAGCAATTGCTTGTTCATAAAGGATTTTCTTTCTCCTTTGCTTATGAAGCTTAGTTTGGCTGGATATGAAATTCTAGGTTGAAAGTTCTTTTCTTTAAGGATGTTGAATATTGGCCCCCACTCTCTTCTGGCTTGTAGGGTTTCTGCTGAGAGATCTGCTGTGAGTCTGATGGGCTTCACTTTGTGGGTAACCCGACCTTTCTCTCTGGCTCCCTTGACATTTTTTCCTTCATTTCAACCCTGGTGAATCTGACGATTATGTGCCTTGGTGTGGCAGTCGCTCCAGCGTAGAGACCCCCAAGAGTGTCTCCGCCATAATGGAGTTTAACCCCAGAAGCATTTTCCCCCTCCTGGAGGCAGTTGAGCTATGGGAAAGCAGGAACTAAGGATGAGGAATGGTGTAAAAGGGCTATTTTGAAATTCTAGGTACTTACACAATGGCCTGGTGATGGCTGTGTGGTTTTACTAAGACATTGTGTTTTGTCTCGGTTCCTGCTTTGGGCTAGTTTTGTGACTCTGTTTATCAAGTACTGCTTGAACCCTGTTATTATTCATGTGATTCTTTAAGATTACTTTTCCTGGAATTTATGGTGGGCCTGACCTTTAAAGACTTCAGTACTGTTCTCTTTTAACTTGTATCTTATCTACTTTGCCAGATTTTGTAACCTTCTGTTCCCTTTAATGTTTAAGCTAAAACAATGTGGACCGACGTCAGTGTTTGAAGGCTGACAGTATATATTGGGACCCTATGCACAAATAAAATTGCTGTTTAGGCATTGCTGTTTAGGCATTGCCTTTCAGCCCTCCAGACCCTGCTTCTCTGTCTCCTATGTTTTCCTGCGCACTCTCTCTTCCAGGTATTGGGACCCTCTTGCTGGCCGAGAGTTCCCCCGGCATTAATGCCGTCCCCGACACCTTGGGGTTACTCTTCTGGAGGAATATCTTTGTGGTGTTCTCTGTATTTTGTGGACTTGAATATTGGCTTCTCTTGCTAGGTTGGGGAAGTTCTCCTGGATAATATCCTGAAGAGTGTTTTCCAGCTTGGATTCCTTCTCTCCATCACATTCAGGTATACCTATCAAATGTAGATTAGGTCTTTCCACATAATTCCATATTTCTTGGAGGGTTTTTCGTTTCTTTTAACTCTTTTTTCTCTATTCTTGCCTTGTTTTGTTTCATTGAGTTGATCTTCAGTCTCTGATATCCTTTCTTCTGCTTGGTTGATTCGACTATTGAAACTTGTGTATGCTTCACAAAGTTCTCATGCTGTGTTTTTAAGCTCTATCAAGTCGTTTATATTCTTCTCTAAGCTGTTTATTCTAGTTAGCATCTCATCTAACCTTTTTACTAGGTTGTTAGTTTCTTTGCATTGGGTTAGCACATGTTCTTTTATCTCTGAGAAGTTTGTTACCTACCTTCTGAAGCCTGTTTCTGTCAATTCATCAGATTCATTCTCCATCCATCTTTGATCCCTAGCTGGTGAGGAGTTGTGATCCCTTGGAGGAGGAGAGGTGTTCTGGTTTTTTGGTGTTTTCATCCTTT
Organism: Ateles fusciceps; assembly: GCA_036589455.1. Taxonomy (NCBI): domain Eukaryota; kingdom Metazoa; phylum Chordata; class Mammalia; order Primates; family Atelidae; genus Ateles; species Ateles fusciceps. Next base: position 8,548,930 of record JAZHEH010002229.1, read on the forward strand.
TTGCACTGGTTTCTTCCCATCTTAGTGGCTTTATCTACCTGTGGTCTTTGTAGTTGATGACTTTCGGATGGGGTCTCTGAGTGGATGTCCTTTTTGTTGATGTTGAAGCTGTTTCTTTCTGATTCTTAGTTTTCCTTCTAACAGTCAGGCCCCTCTGCTGCAGGACTGCTGGAGGTCCACTCCAGACTCCGCTCGCCTGGGGATCACCCCTGGGGGCTGCAGGACAGCAAAGGTTGCCACCAGTTTCTTCCTCTGCTATCCTCGTCTCAGAAGGGTACCCCCAGATGTCGGCCTGAGCTCTCCTTTATGAGGTGTCTCTTTGGATATATGGGGGTCGGGGAGTTGCTTAAGGAGACAGTCTGTCCCTTATAGGAGCTCAAGTGCTGTGCTGGGAGCTCCGCTGTTCTGTGCAGAGCTGCTGGGCAGGTACCTTTAAGTCTGCTGCAGCTGAACTCATAACTGCCTCTTTTCCCAGGTTCTCTGTCCTAGGAAGGTCAGCTTTATTTATAAGTTCCTGTCTTGCTGCTGCCTTTTTTTATAGATGCCTTGCCCCGCAGGGAGTAGTCTAGTCACAATCTGCCAGCAGAGGCATTGCTGAGCTGCTGCAGGCTCTGCCCAGCTGCTGTGTGAACTGCCTTGGTAGTGGCGGACTGCCTTAGTAGTGGGGGATGCCCTTCCCCCACTGAGCTGGACCATCCTGGATCCAGCAGCACTTGCTGCGAAACTCTCAATCCAGAGCATTTCAGATTGCCTGTTTGTGAGGGTAGTATCCACCGAGCCAGATTGCCTGGCTCCCTGTCTAGCCCCCTCCCTTTCAGTTGAATGGGTGGCTCTGTCTCCCCCGGCATTCCAGGCACCAGTCGAAACAGCCGCCCAGACTTGTGTGAGTTTCTGTGCACCAACCCGGCACTCGGCTGAAACTGCCACGCTGAAAACTCATGGGGCTTTCGGCCCAGGAATCTCCTGGTCTGTGGGCAGTGAAAACTTGTTTGGAAATGCAGTGACCACTCCTGCTTTGCGCTGTTCTCACTGGGACCTGCACTCCGGAGCTGTTCCTATTCGGCCATCTTGGATCCTCTCTCCAGCATTCTTAGAATTTTACAGATAAAACAGGTTATTTAGAGAAATTAGGTGACTAACTTAAGGCCCCAGGAAGAATTAACCTTAAACCTCTCGGTTCCTCTCTTAGAGTTTGCAGGCGTGTGGGTCAAGAAGGGCCTTTACAGATGGAAGTGGGAAAACTTTATAGTGGGCAAAGGGAAGCCTCCAGGTGTGCCCCGATTGGAGGCTGTTGATCTGAGGAAGTTGCTCTGCTAGCAATGGGGATCCCATGTGATTGGTTAGGAGAACAGATTCAGCCCCTGTAGTTGGTCCCAAGTTGGAAGTGAGCACTCAAATTAGGGGAAACTGCCAGTTATTAATCAAGTCCTGGCCAATGTTCCAGATGTTATTGTTTGCCTTCATGAACTGCTACTAGAGACAGCAATCTGAGTATCTACAACTTGACTTCAGCAGGCTGGCTCACTGGGTTAATTATTGTACATAAGATGTTGGTTTAATATACAGGTTGCTGCAGGTTGCAGGTTGGAGTTCCAGTTTTGTACACGGTTTAGCCATTGTCCACTTGTATATGTGGACTCTCACCTTGCTGTCATAGTGATACATCCAAAACACAAATCGTATTGGTGATTTCTCTGCTTAAAATCCTTCAATGGTTTCCTGTGTCTCCAGGATAAGTGCAAAGGCCCTGAGCAGGGCACTAAGGATGCTTGATGGTCCCACTTTTTCCTGTGTTTGTGGTTTTATCCAGGATCACTGTTGGCAAAAGGTTGTGCTTATCCTAGAGCAATAACAACATCATTTGCATTTCCAGTGCATACACTAGACTGCTTGACAGCTCTGTTGATTGATGTCCTTGCAGGAACACCCTCTACCCACAGCTTTGCTCTTCATCGCCTTCATTTCAGCCTGTTTAGCCACCATCCTCTCTGGAAGCCTGCAGTGAAGATGTTTAGGTCTTCATCTGTGCTCCCAGAACACCACGTGCCAACTTCTGCCCCAGGACTCAGAGCATCACATTCCAATTCCATCTTCATGTATGTCTGTCTCCCATTCCAGACTGTGAGCTTCCCAACGGCAAAATCTGTTTTATTTGTCCTCTTCCCTGGCACTTTGAACAGGTCCTGGCACATATTTAATGTACTGTGCTGAATCAGAGTGGTGGGGAATTAGGACTAACATATTCCAACTTCTGTTTCAGAGTTCTTTCCAGTAAGAAACATCTTATGAAAATGTGACATTAAAAATAAATGCTGGAAAGTAATTTTGAGTGGTCCAGTGGAACCAAATATGATTAAGGCATTTTCAATCTGTCCTCCATGGCATTTCAGAAAATGTCTCTGTCCTAAGCTTAAGTGTGATGAGCAGTCTGCAACAGCTATTGGAAGGTAAATCCTGTTCTTTGCCTGACAATCAAAACTTGGATAAAGGAGTTCTTCGTGAAGCATTTGTCTGTGTCCTGGAATGTAAACATCTGCCACTTTTCTAATTAAGACTTCAGTAAGAGAACTCCAACACCCTGAGCAAAGATCCAACCTTAAGATAAAGAGAAACAGCAAATCTCAAAAATAAAAGTGGTAAAAATGGCCCCTAGAGTTGATGGCATACTTTTGAAGTGGTACCTTTCTGCCAAGGCTGGTATCTGTAGGGAATGTGAAGGTTCTTCTTGAAGACCAGGGGAACATCACCAGGACCTTTGTCTCGTAGAACTGCCTCCTGCTTTCCCTCCTCCCTAACTCTAGATGAATGCTCTCTCCTTATGTAATATTAAGGATTTTTAAGCTAGGTAATATGTAAGAATTTTAAGCTATGTAATATTAAGGATTTTTAATTTGGGGTAATAGTCATGTGGGAAAGGATTGGATAGTCCTTTTATGGGGGGAATGTGCTGTAATTTAGTGAAGAGAGTTTACTTCATGCTTATATACATGTGGGGAGGTTTTGGATGTGGTTTTGTGGGAAAATGTAGTATGTACGAATAAGCATTTGTAGTACCATAGGGTATTCTAACCTTCATATTCTCCATTCTCATCCTAGCAATTATTCCTGTACTTCACATATCTAAACAACAAAATATAACATTCCAACCCTTAAGTCAATGCTTATTCTGAGTCCTAGTAGCCGACCTATTTACACTCACATGAATTGGAGGTCAACCAGTTGAATACCCTTTATTATCATGGGACAGACCGCATCTATTAAATATTTCTCTATCATCCTCACCCTCATACCACTCACTACCCTTACTAATTGTAAAGGCAGTTACAATTGTTCTGTAAACTAGTCTTTTCATTTCCCTTCTTGCCTCACCAATCCAAAGATTGACGCTTCCTAAGGCATACTTTTGAACTTGTCATTCATCTGCTCAAAATGTCACAGTTTCTAAAGGCCCAACCTGTAGACATGCATCCAAGATCATCTGTTCTTAGTCCACGACTTGTCTTTCCATTTCTAGTTTACTATACTGTCTTTGAGTTATACTCCAGCAATTTCAGAATATACCTTGCATGGTCACATGTCCATAAATTTCTTCACTTGAAATTTTCTACATGTTTATGATGGTTTTGCTGATCTCTTTATCTCAGTTTTCTAGACTCACCTGAAGAGGCTGGGGAGGAAGAATTTATTAAGTGTACAGATTCCTTGGTCTGATGGCAGCTTGTTACTTCTACAAAAAGTAGATGCTTAAAGGAAGCAAATATTTTTGGGGAAAACTTTTGGGAGTGAAATGGCTAAAGAATCAGTCTTCAAGTGGTATCAGTCAGTATATTATGAAAATTGTTTTTACTTGGGTTGAACGACACAGATTAATAAAAATAGGAGACTCTCCTAATGACATTTTATTCATACGTCATAGAAGAGGACAGCAATCAGTAACCCAGATCAGACATTATTATAATCTTCATTTGGATTTGGTGCGCTTTAAGAAGATTGATGGCAGCATCCAAATCTATAATATAGATTTTGGGTGCATCTAGACGCTGCGTTAGTAAGAAGCACCCAAAGGGATTACTCTTTAGAGTAAATTTTAACGAGTCCTGGTGAGAAATAATACAGTATCTTTCATAACACTTTTGCAGTTGGTAAAACTTTATACCTGGGTAATTATGTTTTCCAGTGGATTATCAGTACAACAAAAGACCCTGCATTACTTACTATTTTATATTTATTTATCTATTTTCTTTAGAGAAGGGTTTTGCTTTGTCACCTAGGCTGGAGTGCAGTGGTGTGATCATAGCTCGTTCCAGCCTCAAACTCCTGGTCTCAAGTGATCCTCCTGCCTCTGCCTCCCAAAGGGTTGAAATTATAGGCATGAGTCATCACACCTGAAGGCCATATATTATTTCCCTTGAATCTCCATAGAAGCTAGCAGTGTTCCTTTTAGACCAGAAAGAAACTCCCAAATGTTAAATTCTTGGACTACGGCAATTTGAGGGAATACAGGTTGTTTGATATTGTTACAGAGTGATAATTTGCAGGTAATAACAGGGTATTTTAATGCAATTTTATTCAATTTAGAAGATACATTCCCAAAAAAATTTAACTGCGCTCATGATTCGTAGTCTTACTAGAAAAATAAAATTTAGTATTAGCAGGTATGTTAAATGTGCAATATAACAGAATGTGCATTGAAAATAATTTGACTCGAAAAGACTCTGTACTTTAATTTATGAACTTTCAGTAGTTAAGGTGACAGATATTTGTCTAAAATTTGTTGTATTGGTAGTGGCACAAGAATATCCTCGGTCCAAGCTTAAAAGCATGTATCATCCTGGAACATAGATAAATACCAACAATATGCAGGTATGATTAAAGAAGGAATCAAAATGGCATAGACGGTTTTGAAGTAACAAACATTCTTGCTTTGGAGACTTACTAACTGGGGTGTAAAACCAGGCTGAATTGTCTTAAGGAATGTATGTTAATTGTGGTTTGAAACCTGGCTTTGTCAATGGTGTGTCTTTTCTTTTAAATGCAGGCACCTATTTAAATAATTTATAGATGACCTTAATTAGTCATGGATCATTTAGTGGAGATCCTTATTAAATTTGTAAAACAGATAGATCTACAGAGAACTGTTTTTGGTAGATCAAAGGAAATCTGCAAAGTTTTGGTGAAAGAATGAATCGAAACTACAGTGGGTGTTCCACAACAGGCAACACTCAATTAGCTGCATGGATTTTCCTGGTGTTGGGTGTTTTGATTTGAAGCCTCATTACTTACTCCGTGTCATTAGGTAGCAAATTTACTTCATCCAAATTGAATTAATCCGTTATCTAATTAATACTTATACAATATTTTTAGCAGTTGAGGGAAATTGGGGTGGCGGGGGGAGGATGACAGATGTCGATGTGCCATAATTGGTAGTGTACCAGTTAAGCCAATCAGATACGACAAATTGGATTAAAAGCTAACAGATCCAGGGATGTGTTTTGCCTTTCTTTTTCCTCCCCTGCAGCTGCAATGCAAAGTGAAAAGAAAATTCAGTGTGTACAAATAAACCTTTGGATTAGTCGTGACTGTTTCATGCTATACTGTACAGCTGAGCAACATCTTTAGGATGTGACATTAATTGGGAGGAAAAGAACACGTTATTTGTTCTACCAAGGGATGGTCTAACAGGTTACTGTATGTGGCTCCGACATGTTGTTCATGACATACAACTCGTCCTACAACACCATGGTGTATTAGGAATGTTCCGGATTCTAAATTTGGTGAATCCTTATATAAATGGTGATCTAAACTGGAGAAAAATCACAATTTAGTTTTAGGTAGATAGAGATGAAGAGCATGAATCTCAAAAGTTGCTCTTATTTCACCAAGTGTACACCCATGGGGGGATTGTGACAAGAGCTTCTGTCTGTCCCTCTCTCACACACAGCAGGCACGACCGCTTGACAGCAGCCACATTTTCCACCAGAGATTAATATCACTTTACAGATCTTCTACACACAGATTTCCAGGGAGCCACTACCCACTGAGTGGACCCAACCTATTTTCCATTGTGAATTTACTATCAAGTTTATATTACATTAGACCGAACTATCAAAAATTACTCTGTATCTTCTACCATCTCTTGCCTTCATCAATACACTAGGTATTACAGATGGAGAGTGAATAACTCTAGAAGTCATAAATAAGTGAGAATGAACCTTACAGATTTTTATGATTGTAATAGGAAGGGAGAAGACAAACTTCAAAGAGCTAATGTGACTCCAGGCTTCTTTTTTTCTTTTCTTTTCTTTTTTTTTTTTTGAGACCGAGTATCTCTCTGTCTTCCAGGCTGGAGTGCAATGGCACAATTTTGGCTCACTGCAGCCTCTGCCTCCTGGGTTCCAGCGATTTTTTTTGCCTCAGCCTCCTGAGTAGCTGTGACGACAGGTGCGCACCATCATACCTGGCTAATTTTTGTGTTTTTATTAGAGATGGGGTTTCACCATGTTGGCCATGATGGCCTCAAACTCCTGACCTCAAGTGATCCACCCAACTTGGCCTCCCAAAGTACTGGAATTACAGGCATGAGTCACCACGCCCAGCCAAAGCCTCATTTCTTGAAGAAAATCTTAGCTTCTAAATTGTTTTGTCTCCAAATTCCACACATCAGACATTGAGGGGGAGGTGGCGTGTATGCACATGAGTGTGAAAGGTAAGATTACAATCGTGTAGTCTGTGTACACTCAGGCGTGCAGCAGTTGAGTAATAGTCACTAAATTAGAACCAAATGATATTTCTGACTGTCGTTCCCTAAACTCTCCTCTGTGCCACTAGCAGTTATGGGGCTAAATGGTGAAAAGGTGTGTGATATTCATATTTCATATTCTGGCATCATAATGTCTCCTGCCCTCTCCGTTCCCACCCTGAGCCTTAAGTCAGCCAGTACCAATCTGAGTCACCCAGCTGCTGGGTTTCCAATAGCAATGAGATCTCAAGAGTCCTGCTTTATCTGTGGCTCACATCCCAACCCATGTCCCCTTGCCAAGTTTCCTACTCTCTCTCTACCTGCTCTAGTTGCCCTTGTTGACCTCCTGTCTCTTTTGTGTCCTGCACATAAGATGCTGAATCTCTGGCACTGATGGCAGTTCCTTTCCTAGGTCACATTTTCTCCTTGCCCTTCAGTTTGTGCTTGCTTTTGATGTGTAGCACAACTGGAGTTTCCTGGCTTCCCTTTACCCGGCTGGTGTTCCCCCTGAATTTGCCATTTATCTCACAGAAGTTTTTCTTGTAACCATAAGAGTTTTTCTTTTCTTCCCTTTGTATGAAGGAAAAAAATGGATTTCTCAGATCCCAGCTCCTCCTTTCCTGGTGCCCTCATTTGTCAAAGTGACATCTAGTTATTGGAAATTGGCAATTCCTGTTACTCCATGAATAATGTAAATAGACTAATTTGAGGAGTACAGCCCCATTTCCTGTTTAGAACTTACCAGAGAGGCACATGCTTTTTGAAAATTGCTTTCAGAGAAAAATCTTCCAGACCAGGCTTGCCCAATCCATAGCATGCAAGCTACATGTGACCCAGCACACCTTTGAATGGTCTAACACAAATTCCTAAACTTTCTTAAAACATTATGATTTTTTTGTGTGTGAATATTTTTTAGCTCATCAACGATCATTAGTGTTAATTTTATGTGTGGTCCAAGACTATTCTTCTTCCAGTGTATCCCAGAGAAGTCAAAAGATTGGTTACTCCTGTTCTAGATTTTTATTAAGCTAAAGTTCATAGATTTCCTTAGTTATTCAGGTTTCCTAAGTTTTTCACCCTAGTGTTATTTTTCTGTCCCAGGATTTGATCCTGGAAACCACATTTCATCAATCATCCTATCTCCCTATGCTCCTCTCATCTGTGGCAGTTTTTCAGAGTTTCCTTGTTTTTGATGGCTTTGCCAGTTTTGGGCAGTCGGGGTCAAGTATTTTGGAGTGTCTCCTAATTGAGATTTTCCTAATGTTTATCTCATGATGGGACTGAAATTCTGAGTTTTGAGAAAGATCACAGATGTAAGTTCTGTTTTCTTCATATCATGTCAAGGGAACATACCCTCAACATGGTTTTCCACTGCTGATGTTAATCCTGGTCACTTGGCCACAGGAGTGTTTGTGAGGTTTCCCAACTGTAAAGTTATTCCTCCTTTTTAGCAGTGTTTGGGATTCTGGCATAAGTCATAGATGTCGGCCTCCTTTGTATTGTCTTCCAGGCTTTCGGTATTAGTCCCTATGAACTGGGCAATCACATCGTGCTTAAAACAGTTCTGTTGTCTAAGAACTTCTTACTTCTTACTTTTTTTGGAGAAAACAAAAACTTCTTTGGGTTTTTGTTTATTTTTATTTATATTTTTAGTAGATGCCAGGTAAGGAAGGAAAATAACTGTGGTCCTTGTGGTGAAACTCTTCTGCATCTTGGCTGTAATGGTGGTTACATAAATGTATACATGTCATAAAATCACATAGAATGAATCATATACACACACATACAAATGTGTGTAAAACTGATGAGATCTGAACACAGTCAATAGATTGTGTCAATGTGAATTTCCTGCTTGTGACATTATACTATAGTTACATAAAATATTACCACTGGGGAAAGCTGAGTAAAGGATGAATCTTTCTGTATTATTTCTTACAAACTGCAGGTGAATCTACAATTATCACAAAATAAGAAGCTTAAAAAGACTAAATTATCAAATATAATTTAAAATATCTGTGTAGTTCTTTTTGTCTTTAGAATGCATCTCACAAAGCCTATATATATAGTCAAAAATATGTATTTTAAAGTCACTTGAAAAAAAATCTACTGTGGACTTTTATTACTAATGGAATATTCAGTTAGAGTTATTTGCCCATTTAATTTGTTTTCAATATCAGAGATTTCTTACTAAACAATAGGTAATGTATTTACATGATTCAAAAGTTAACAATAATATAAAGAGACTCCTAGAAAATCTTGCTTCCTTTAGTGCCTCTTCCTTTGTTTTCCCCACAACGGCATATAGGTAAATATTTTCTTATGTCATACGTACCTTTCCATAGTTTGTTTGTATGTACAAATAATTGCCTTATCTTACTAAAGAAATTAACATACAATATATGCTATGATGCATGTTGCACTTTTCTTCAGTATATTTTAGAATAACAATATATTCTCTCTTTATCATAATACATAGAGAAAATCCTTATTCTTTTTACAAACTATATTATATTTGACCGCAGGGATGTACCATAGTTTACTCAGTTTTCTTTTGCCGAACTTTGAGCTAACAGATGATAGCACAATGAATAACCTGGTACATATGAAGTTTCTTACTTATTCAGGAATATCTGTAGTGTGCATTTCGAGAAGTTTGATTGTCAGGTTTAAAAGTTTAAAAATTTGCAATGTTAGTAGATACTGTCAAATTCTCCTCCATAGGTATCGAACCATTTTTCACTTCTTCCAGAAATTGCATGTGTCTCTTCAACAGCATTTTTCAAACTTCTGTATTTTCCCCAATTTGATAACTAGGAAATGGTTATTACCATAATTAATTTTTGTTATTTTATTATGAGTGAGGTTGCACATCTTCACAAATGTTTAAATGCTATTTGTAATCTGTTTTATGTGTGATTTGTCTTTTTATATCCTTTGTCTATTTTTTTCCTGTTGTGGTGTTCTTCTGTTTCTTCTCAATTTCTAGAATTTTCAAATGTATATATTACATGTAAACATATACTGTATGTAATCAATATGTATTTTAAATACATATCTGTGTATTATATGTTTATACATATATTACATAATATATGATAAATACATATATATTTATATATATGATAAATACATATTATGTAATATGTATGAATATATTATATGCAATTCATATATAATGCATATGCATAACTTACATATTATATAGCATAATATATGTTAATAGAAATATATATAGGAAACTCTTAGAAATTTAAATATGTATACATATATGTAGTCATATTTTGGAGGTCTTCACCGAAGATTACTTCTTTGGGTTTTTAAACTGACATACTGTGGCTCAAAAGGAGATAGAGTGAGGATTCGCCAAATCAAATGATCCATTTTTAACTGTTCCCAAACTAGAGGATGAACACAATGAATACACATATTATGATTAGACCACAAAGGTTAACGCAGTCAATTCCAGATATTGATCTGAAAGCTCAGAATAACAAACACATTCCATTAGGAATCATAAAACATTCCATTAGGTAATAAATGAACCCAATACAATGCCTGGTGATGCAGTAGATACTTAATTAATATTTATTGAAATCATTAATGATATTTGGAATGTTTTATTTTAGAACATATTACTGATTGACTAAAATATGTTAACTATGTTAATCCGAGTTCTGTGTGTCTCAATTATGAATTCCTTTTACCTTGTATTAACTACATCAGTTCCTCCATGTAAAAACCTAACAATTGTTGTTTTGACATGATTGCAACTATGTAAAAAAGGTACATACAGCAGAGTCTTCTGTGAAATACACCAGAATGGTTGTCACTTTTCTAGATGCCAAAACAATAGATGATTCTCAACTTCATTCTTCTTTTATATATTGTCACATTTCCACAACAAATTTTACTACACTGTTAACAATTAAACATGCTTTATTTTTTTAAACATGCAAATGCTTCCACTACTGATACATGTGGGCGGTTGGCCATATATGGGCAGTTATTCCATATTTTGACAGTTGTTCCATATTTTGGTCCCTTTGCAATGGAAGCTATAAAACTTCTTACTGGGGAAGTTTAGGTAGATAACAAAAACTGACTTTGTCCCCCAGTGCAATGGATTTATTAAAAACAAGCAATACAAGGATATGATTATATATCTTAGTTTCTGATAGCCATTCCTGATATGAAAATAGCTGAAAAGAGATCCCAGAGCAACTAGGGATTCTTCTGTAATAAACTATGGCTATCAAGATTAGAGCAAATTCATCCATTCTCTGCAGAGTAGCTTTCATTAATTACATGAGCATTGTTTTCTTCCTGGTGAGTTATTTAAGTGAGCATTTTCTCCTACCATTGTCATTAGGATGTGGCCAGGCACACTTGCACTTTGAGTAGAGTGCTTTTGAGTCTTTTATTTCTAACTAAATTGCTAAAAGTCAGACATTGTGTGGAAATGGATTTTGGTACCAACCTGCATGAAGCAAGATTACTTAATGTTCTCCGAGTGCACCAAGGTTTTCCTTTGAAGTCTGTTCAAGGGAAAGTTTTGCTTTCTGACAACATAGAAATTACTCTTCTAGACTGTGCTTTGAGTTTATCAATTTGTGGAGGTCACATCCAGAGCAGAACTACAAAGAAGTGCATTTGGCAAGCATTGAAGACCTTTGTCACGTAGAAACACTCTATGCTGAGATAATCTAGGGGAGAGGGGAAAGGGTATTTTTAAAAAAGGGGAGAATCAAGGGCATGATAAATTTTACTGCACTAAATGTATACTTTACTTTTATTCTTCAATGTATACACCAAAATATTAAATTATAAAAATATTCATAGCCCTCTCATTTGTAAGACTTTCTATTGCTGTTGATGGTGCTGATGATGATGATGATTGTATTTTTCCTGAACACTGTGCATCCCCATAATTCTTTGAATCTTTTCATACTTAATACTTCAGACCACATAATATTAGGGGTTAAAATTAAGCCAAATTAATGAGAACTCTTATAATTTTGACACTTATTTTCACTAGAACTTGCTGAGTCTCCAAGCTTTGTGCAATATGTGCATTTATCTTTGTGAGTCCCCAGAGCAAGCTTTAAGGCTACTCATGGACAGATCTGATGAAGTTCCCAGTGTAATCATGAATTAATTCTCCTATCATAGCCCTAGTCCTGCTTTTTCTGACACCATGACCAACACCACTAAAGACACATCAAATTTTGGAGAGAGTGTCAAAACAGCACAGTCTTGGTCTCCATACCCACCTCGTGAAGATGAAGCTGAACTGGGTGATGAGAAGGCTACCTTTATTATTGATTTGTTTGACACGTTTATACATAGGCCTGTACCCTGAAGTCTCATAAGAGGAACATGCTTCTTGATTTGGATTTTTTAGCCCCTTTTCTCACTAGAGTTTAGAAAGCAGCTCCTGGAGTTTGGCATACGGAGATGACCGATTTCTGAGACTGACCTGGGCTGCATTATCAGCTTTCATTCCATCCAATGATCAAGCCCCTTCCATCCGAGTCTCACTTCCTTCTTTAGGTTTAGCTTGCTATTCTCTAGGGTTCCATCATCAAATGCTTTGAGAAAGGCAGAGGATCACTTTCTAAGTTCTTCTATATTATAGCATGAGTTGTATGTCAGAAAGCATGGTCTTATTCTCACCTTTACTAATTATTAACTTCCATGAGCCTACACAGTTTCTTACATCGAATTTCTCTTTTCTCATTTGTCAAAAAGGGCAGAAATACCTCCCCAAGAGAGTTATAAAAATGACATGATGTAACATATGCAACATTTAAAATGTCGTTCTACCATTATAGACTCTAATAAGGCAATGCATTAGCACTAGGTAACTTAGAGCTGAGAATCTTCTGGAGGAAAGCAGGGAAAATAGGAAGTTCTCTCGCCAAATAATGGAAAGGATTAGGTTCTCCATATTTCTCTCTACTCCAGAAAATTCCCTTCTGGAGGAAAAAGTGAATTTAGGTAGGAAATAGATACAATGATAGTAGTAGTTTTGAGAAAGGGAAAGTGATCACCCATAACGCAACCAAGAACATGATATCAGCCTCAACTCTGTGGAAATTCTGGCAATTCTCCCCACACTTGTAAAATTCAAAGCATTTTATAAATTATGCCAGGTGAGTGGGTCTCTTGGGGCTTCAAGATGTCACAGCCTAGAAAGGTGGGAAAATATCACTGGCAGCAGCACAGGCAAGAGAGAATTTACAATGAATCATCTAGAAGGTCTCAACGTCTATATACGGTCTTGGATTTGAGATATTTCCAGGACTGCTGAGAAAGGGAAATGTCTCCTCAAATCAAATATATCAATAGAGTAGCTACCTGAGAGCATCATAACAGGTTGCATGCATTATGGTGTTATCATGATCTCATCTCTATTGTAAGAGAGAAGAAAACATATCTTAATTATCTTGGTTTATCTCAAGTATGAGCTCATAGCCTTGTACATGATAGGCTATAATAATTTTATAATTAATTTTATAACTTGAAATAAACATGCAAAGACTAAATTTGCCTTTAAAAAGTCATTTGACTATTGTGTATCTGACTATGGCAATTCCACATAGTACTTTTGGCAGCTTCTCATTGTCCCAGTAGGTACTTCCAAACCTGCTACCTGGCAGCCTGCTGCATCTGAAACTCACAGGTGTGGGGCTCTTTGGCACAGAGGAAAGAGACAATGTTTTGATTGCTCTATGAATGGAGTAGAGTTGCCCTGTGGTGTGATTTCTTCACTATGAATATGCTGGTGACCTTGGCTGAATTATGCTATGATGTGTTCCTTACACATTTCTTTCTCCTGGCTTTTGTGCAATTACCTTCATTCAGTTCCCCAAGGTGGCTGCTCCTGTATTAAGGTTTTATCTTATTTTTTTCCACGTTTAGTCGAGTGTAGCCAGAGACCAATAAACACCCCCTTCATTCTTAGAAACCTATGGCAATTCAGAACCTCATTTACTGAGGGCTTTGTCCTGCCACTTTCTGTTAAATGGAACTGGTAGAAATGCAGGGGAAAGTTGGCTGACTCTGGCTTTGACTCTGCATTTTCAGAGCTCACATGCTGTTGGAAAGAGCAATCATTAAATAGGTCAGGCAAGCTCAGGATTTCAATTTGGGGAGTTTCACTGAATTTGAATTAGTTCTAAGGTTGTGAGAAAAAGGGTTTGCTGTGCAATTCCATACCAGCAATATAAGTCTGAGAAGATGGTGGCAGACTGTTGGGGGAAGAATTCTAATGGGATCCTATTGATGAAAGAAAATGTTCAATCCTTAGGTATGCCATATAAAGATCTTCCTCTTTTAAAAATCCATCAAAGGGTCATAGTTTGGAAAAATACTTGCAGAGAAGCAAATTATAAGTAGTCAATACGTCAACATTTTGTACAGTGCCTGCTTAGAACAATGCCAATGCCAACTTTCAACTAATTTTTATTCATGAATGCTTGCTGTATCCAGTCTGTTCTTACTGAAATGTGATGTTAAATGGAGACAAATAAGATTACTGATAGTCAAGAATCCCTGAAATGCTATCTTACCTCTTGAAGGTCAGTTTTTGTAGGGATAAAATGGGTTAATAATTCTTACTGCAGTTGTTAAATGAGACTTTTCCTATTGCCTTGGAGTTTCAGCAAAAGTTGCAAAGCTGAAGATATGATTGTTGATATCTAGGTAATAACTAGGTGATAGTTGAATCCTTCCTTATTCTAAAGATTAAGCTGAGCAGGAGCTTAGAAACCTCTCCAGTGTTTACTCTGACCCTCCACTTCTCATCTCAATAGAACAGAAGAGAAGACTAGAGAATTTGGGAAACATTCCTAGAAGGTCAACCCAGTAGAAGTACTGGGACATTTTTCTCTCCTCCCACTGTCAGGGAGTGGAGAGCATGATCCCCAGGCCAGTTAGTTGGAGGGACTTTAAGAGGATATTCACAGAGATGTCCTGGCTGGAGGTGTTTTAAGTTGTGGAAAATCATGTGAGGTGAAGGTGAGAGGTTTCTAAGAAGGCCTTTAGTTGTTCCCTTAAAAGTAAGGCCTATAGAGGATGCAGAGACTCTTTGCCTGAAGAATGCTGGAGGTGAGAGGCATGGAGAGAGAGGAGAAAAGGATCAGGATGGGGCGGGCCCCTCTCCCCATTTGGCAAGAATACATACATTTTCTGTGAGGCAGAAAGATGCTGTTAAATTCAGTCAGTTCTGAGGCAGGGAGATTTTGGCAATAAGGGGAGAGTTGGATGTGAAACTGTCTGTTGGTGGCAGGGAAGCCTACAGAGGCCAGGCAGAGTCCCTTTTGGGACTCTTTTGGGAAACTGCAATGTAAAAGAGTGCGTGTGTGTGTGTGTGTGTGTGTGTGTGTGTGTGTTTGGGACTGCCTCCTGAAGAAACCCACTTGTCCTCTGACAAGCATCCTTCCATTCATGAGTATTGATAAGTGAATACATCAGTGTCCAAAACTTTTTGTGATTTTCTTCTAATTTGCAACACATGCTGTTCACTCTGCAACCCTTCTCAAATGCAGACCCACCACCACTGGTCAGTACCTCAAGGTCATGAGTGTCAAGATTGAATGTAAAACACACCAGTGCATAATGAGGGCTCAGAAAGGAAAGCTCTTATGAACACGATCACAAGGACTCTGTGAAAGAAGGTTGTGTTACAGTAAAAAGTCATCGTATTTCCATGTTACTCCGATAGAAACATTTTTGAAAAATCCATGAAGTAGTATTTTTTAATAGAGTGCACACCTTGCTCCTGACTTAAATAATCAAACTAAAACTATTGCTCTGAAAAAATTTGCCCAAAGTATTATTAAAGTAAATAAGTACTTTAATTTAATAAATGATTAAAATCATAGAAACAGGCTGGTCACGGTGGCTCACGCCTGTAATTCCAGTACTTTGGGAGACCAAGGCGGGTAGATCACGAGGTCATGAGTTCGAGACCAGCCTGACTAACATGGTGAAACCCCGTCTCCCCTAAAAATACAAAAAAATTAGCTGGGCATGGTGGCTTATGCCTGTAATCCCAGATATTCAGGAGGCTAAGGCAGGGGAATCGCTTGAACCTGGGAAGCAAACGTTGCAGTGAGCCAAGATCGTGCCACTGCACAGGCAGGAGAATCATCTGAACCTGGGAGTTGGAGGTTGCAGTGAGCTGGGATCATGCCACTGCACTCCAGCCTGGGTGACAGAGCAAGACTCCATCTCAAAAAAAAAAAAAAAAAGAAACAAAAATACAAATAAACAAGTTGTAAATTTTTATTATTTTAAATCATTTCAGTTTATTTTCAGTTCAGGTTCATTAGCACTAAAATTTAAAGGAAAAATATGGGCTAGAAAATATGGAAATGAAAAATCACTTATCTGCCATTATATCTTCCTAATTCTTTTTGTTTTTCACATCCCTTTTTCCAATATTTTTAAAGCTGCATTTTCATGATAATATGTTCATTTCTTCAAATACCGAGAGATTCTTCCGTGTGTATTGTCATTTGTGTTTGTGCTACACCAAAAGAGCACGAGGAGAGAAAGATGCAGAGATGGCAAGAGAGCAATAGGAAAATGCAGCCAGGGATTACCTGAAAAAATGCAGAACTCCACAACACAATGGGTAACAATTAAATTTATAGTCGAACTGATAAAGCAATTGGTAATTTCACTTTCATTTTCTTTTAAATCTCCTTTAATTCTTAAAAATAAGATATCAGTAGTATAATTTTCTATTCTGAGTTATAGTTGTTCAGATTCAGACTCAGGGCATTGTTGTTTCTCAGGCATCTGCCACAGAAAAATACATAGGACATATATTCTAAACCTTTGCAATAATCTCCACAAAGATGAATCTGATGAGTTACAAACAGCTGGAACTTACATGGGCCTGCAGCCCCTTTGTTCAAACAGCTAATCATTTTTTCCTGGTGGTATCAAGCGATAATCGTAGAAATCATTCATTTTCTTGACACTAGGTCATGAGAAGGCAGGCTTATTTCTTTAAGCCTGTAGAGATCTGCTTTGAAAAGAATGGAATGGTATGTAGCACTTTTCAATGCCAAATGGCCTATTTAAGATTTTTATCAGAGATTCTTACTTCTAGTAATGTCAAGTTCGAATATTCTGATCAAACCTTCGATGAAAATGCCTGAAACTCCTTAGACATAGTAAAGAGCTGACAAGAAAGTGAGGAGCTCCCTGGCCATCATCTAAGAGGAAGTAAGAGAGAGAGAGAGTGCACCAGAGCACCAAAGGGATAGAACCACTTTAGCCCTGAGGGTATTTGTGGAGCTCAGTGATTTGGCGCCAATGGGCTCTGCAGGAGAGGAGTCAAATGGGGAATGCTCTGCATTAATCTGAGATCCCAAAAGGCATCCCTCTCAGAGGAGAAGTGAATTAGGTTTATAACTCCACCTCACTACCGCAGGAAATAGCAGGGAAATGGCTGTTTTGTGTCAGGTTGAGTTTCATACAGCTGACTTTAGAGACTGTATTAGTCAGCAATCTAAGAGAAACAGAACCAATGAGAGATTATCTATCTATCTGTCTATCTATGAAACATCTCTCTCTCTATCTCAATATGTATTGATTATAAGAAATTGTCTCATGTGATTACAAATGCTGGGAAGTCCAATGATCTGCCTTCTACAAACTGAAGACCCAGAAAAACTGGTGCTATAATCCAGTCCAATTCTGAAGGCTTGAGAAGCAGGGGAAGCTGAAGGTATAAATGCCAGTACAAAGGCAGGAGAAACTGACAAACAGTGTCCCAGCTCAAGCAGGGAGGCAGGACAAAAAGGGACAGATTTCTTCTATTTCTGACTTTTGTTCTATTCAATTCCTCAACATCCGGTAGGGTGATTTACTTTACTGCCCACTGCTTCAAATGCTAATCTTATCCAGAAACACCTTCACAGACTACTCATAAACAATGTTTAATATGAGCACCACATGGCCCAATAAAGTTGACATAAAAAATTAACCATCACAGAGGCAGATTTGAGTTCAAATAGTTTATTGGCAGCCTTGGTGGATGCTGTATTTTGCAGCTTATATTTCCCCTTCATGAAAGACACACTCTTTCTCCTACATCTATGAGAGTGTGGGTTGCAGCTGGGTGTCAGGTGAATGCCTCTCCAGGACTTGCCCTCAGCTGAAGAGAGCTCCTTATCTGTGGTCACCCTTTCCGTTATCAGCCACATCCAATGACTCGTTTGTGCAGGGGATATACAGACCTGGCCTTTTTGTCTGAAGGTGAGAAATCTCTGAAGGTCATTCCTATCCTGAAGCTCCCTGTGGGGTCATTCGAGGCCTCTGCTGAAACTGCATTGTGGTTTAGTTTTTCTCTCTGCTCAATTCTGCTTAATCTGCCTTCACAGATCCTTCAATAAGCCTCTTTTATATAAAATCTCAGAGACTTGGAGTTTGTTTCCTGGGGAACCAAACTGACAAAAAGCAATTCCAGAGAATGTGGATATAAGCTTAGAAAGGGAGGATGATGAACAGATTGTGTTAGGCAACTGATTACTGCTCAGGGAAGCTGCGGCTCAATCCCATTGGAGAGCCCTGCGAGATGGCACAGAACCTGCCTCAGAGGGACAAGGAAATTTGACTGTTTTTCACTACCAACTTCCATTCATCATCAATTGAGAGTTGTTGTCAGGCCTGTCCACTGTCATGTCCCCAGCATCACCAGCCTGCCTGGAAAATACGCCAGGACTCTTCCACGATCCCAGGAAAATCAGGGGACATGCAGTAAGAAGCACTTCAGGAATGGAAATGAGGAGTTCTGATGGGATGTGATCAGAACATCAATGACAGTCACTATAATTTGATTCTAAAGGAGCAGAGTAAAATAAGAAAAAGGAAATAACCCAACTCAGTAGTTGCGGCAAAAATTCAGTTCCGATATGAATTTATAGCTCTTGAGCACCCTACCT
The DNA here is from genome assembly GCA_036589455.1 of Ateles fusciceps. Classification (NCBI taxonomy): domain Eukaryota; kingdom Metazoa; phylum Chordata; class Mammalia; order Primates; family Atelidae; genus Ateles; species Ateles fusciceps. The sequence goes on from JAZHEH010002229.1 coordinate 8,567,629, forward strand.
CTCCGTGGTCCATGGACTTGACACCCTGTAAACTTGCTTTAAGTGGGTCTAGACTAGTACTGACTCCAAGAGCCTGAATGAAGGAAGTTCAAATCTCCTATAAAAGCAGAACCCATTAGCCTAGGTATTGGTAAATACCCACATATGTATTTTTAAGGAACAATATAAAGAGAAAAGTAAACATAAACTCAAATTGAGAAGTTAAGGAGGCACAGAGAGGGAAAACCTGTTGAAGCAATAAAAAAGAAAACCTAGACTTTTAAGGACTCTGGTTTAAATTGATTTAATTTAAATCAATTAACGAAGAAAAGTCAAGAAGCATAACAAAAATATTGAGCAAAATAACTGCTTGGGAATTTAACCAAAAAGGCAATCTGAAGAATGGTTGGTAACATGTGATTAACCAACATAAATAAATCTATTTCTTGGAATAGATTGCATAACAACTAGTTTATTATGCATAGAGGGAAAAATATAAGCTTGAGTATATTTGCAGCACTAGAACTTTATAAGATGACTAGGCATATTTGAAAAAATAGAATGTCTAGAAATGAAAATAAAATGTTTCTATCAACCCAAAATTAAATACTCAGTAGAAACATTAACAGCTGACTAGAATGTATTGATAAGAGAAATTACAGATGTGTCAGAAGAAATTATGAAGAATATAAAATTGGAGAATATTAAAATGTGTGGTAAGAAGACAAGGGAAGTATGCTCATAATTGGAGTTCCAGAGTGAAGAGGTGATACCAAAAAACATTTGAAAAATTAGTGGCCAAAATTTTGCAAATTTGCTGAAAACTAAAACCCACAGATCGGAGAATAGCAGTAAAGCCAAAGACGAATAAATGTAAAGAAAACCACAACAAGTCACATAAACTATTGCTTGAAATATGTGATAAAGAAAGATATAATAGAAAAAAAGACTAATTGCGTATAGAAGAGTGAAGATAGCATTTATAACCTGACTTATTACCAGAAACTATGCAACCCAGAAAAAAAACAAAATGGAATATTTGAAGTTCCAGAAAAAAAGTAAAGATTGTTAAACTAGAATTCTATACCCAGAATGAATATTTTTTAAACATGAAGGTGAAATAAAGGTGAGAGACTCCATTGCCAGTAGATCTGTACTCCAGGAAATGTTAAGGAAAGTTCTTTAGGCAGTAAGAAAATGATACCAGATACAATTTAGATCCATGCAAAAGGATGAATAGTGTCAGAAAAAGTAAACTGTGGCATATACATACAACAGCATCTTATTAACAATATAAAAGAACAAGCTACAAATACACATAAAATGTAAATGAAGAATACAAAATCTTTAAAAATATTTGCTGAATGGTACATATTCATACTGAACAATTTCATTTATGTAAAGTTGTAAAACAGGCAAAACTAATTTATGGTGAAGAATATCAGAACAGTAATTTTTTTGGAAGTGTGGGGGTAAGGATAGGCTGAGAAGGAACATGAGGTTACTTTCTGAGTTCATAGTAATATTTTATATTTGTATAGAGGTTTGGGTTTCAGAAGTGTATATGCTTTTCAAAATTCAATAAATGTACACATTAGATGTGTTCATTTCATTTAAGTAGATATGTATCTACAGAAAAATCTAAACAAATATTGGACTCTGGTTGAGAAGATGTATGCTGATTATGGGGAGGTCTGCCATCTGCAATTTACTTTGCAATGTATCAAAACAATAAATTGATAGAAAAATAAATTGGCATATAGTAATATGGTAAGGTAAAATAAAGATGGAAGCTATACAGGTGCTCACTGACTTCAACTCTGCTCTATACTGGAAAATGTTTATAATAAAATTTTAAAGAACAATAAGGAAAAATGTTAAAACCCAATTATAAATTTTTTAGAAACTAATATTGAAAAATGCTTCATGACATCGTGGATTTCTTAATGCAAGACACAAAGAGAATGAACCCTGAAGTAATAGAGTGATGAATTCAACTACATTATGTTCAATAACTTCTCTTCATCAAAAGACAAGAGCATAAAGATGAGCTACTGAGCGCAAGATGGTATCTGCAACACCTAATTGACCTAGTTTCCAAATCCTACAGAGAACTCCTACAAATCAAATTAATTGATTTAACTTTAATCAATTAATGAAAAAAAGTCAAGAAGCATAACAAAAATATTGAGCAAAATAACTGCTTGAGAATTTAACCAAAAAGGCAATCTGAAGAATGGTTGGTAACATGTGATTAACGAATGTAATTTATTACCATAATACCCCCCCCAAAATACCATAAATATCTCAACAGACGATGTATATTTACAAAGTCTAAAACACATTATGCTACTGAAGATGTGGACTAGTGAAACTATCCACTGTTGCTGTATTTTTTTTTTACATCAGGAAACAGACATTATCTAATAAAGTCAAATATGGAAAAATATGAAAAACATAAATACATCCCTATATGTATAGAGAAAATCTCACATATATGTGCCAGTATGGTAGATGTATGTTACATTTCATTTCAGGCTTGTACACTCCTTCTCTAAAAATACAAAAAAAAAACAAAAAAAGTCAACCCACCAACTTGGAAAGAAACAAAAACATAAGTTGAACAAGAGAATCAAGACACAAAAGAAATCACATTGTATGCGTCATTCATATAAAGTTCAAAATAAGGCAAAACAATGGCTGAGGCGGGTGGATCACGACATCAAGAGATGGAGACAATCCTGGCCAACATGGTGAAACCCCAAGCCGCATCTGTACCAAAATTACAAAAATAAGCTGGGCATGATGGCTCACGCTGTAGTTCCAACTACTTGGGAGTCTGAGGCAGGAGAATCACTTGAACTCGGGAGGTGGAGGTTACAGTGAGCTGAGATCACGCCACTGCATTCCAGCCTGGCAACAGAGCAAGATTCCGTCTCAAAAAAAAAAAAAAAAAAAAAAGGAATGCGTATCTAATTGTCTTAGAGGGCCGTGACTTCCCTGTGCCTGGGGAGGATTCCCCCTGGGATGCTGGCAATGTATTTCTTCACTTGAGTGGCAATGACATGCTTAGTTCTTTCATTTGTTAAAATATACAGATATGTGTAAACATGAATATGTTTAGTTCACTTTTCTATAGTCATGCTACATTTTACAAGAAAATAATCATAAAACAAAATTACTGATGATTCTATATTTTGACCTAAGAACCACAAAATGGCATTTTTCTTGAAAAAGAATTTATCCTCTGACTTTTGACAATCTCTTTAAGTGTCCTTTAGTCACCTCTATCTGCACTCTCCTCCAACATGCTTTTTCCTTAGGATGTTGTGAAGAAGAGGGGGTTCAGATACCTCCAAAGCACACACTTGGTACTGTGTGAGTTGATGACTTGCCCTAAAGAGACGCAGTTTGTGTGTAAATCCTGATGTACACCTCCCACAGAAGCTGAGGCACCTGTTACACTGGTGGCTCTGTGTGATCTAGATGAGGCTGGCACCTTTCCACCACTAGGGTTCTCTCTCACCTTGATTCAGGGTCATCAAACACAAAAGAATGTGGTAGGCATCAAGGATGCATAATCACATCATAATAACCAAGCCATAGTAATAATTACAAAAACAACAGCTAATTCTTATTAAGTATCTATTATGAGCAGTGTATGAGTCAGAGTTCTCCAGAGGGACAGAACTAATATGACAGATGTACATATGAAGGAGAGTTTATTAGGAGAACTGACTCACTCGATCACAAGGCGAAGTCCCGTGATAGGCCATCTGCAAGCTGAGGAGCAAGGAAGCCAGTCCAAGTCCCAAAACCTCAAAAGTAGGGAAGCCGATAATGCAGCCTTGAGTCTGTGGCCAAAGCCCAAGAGCCCCTGGCAAAGCACTGGTGTAGGTCCAAGAGTCCAACCGCTGAAGAACTTGAAGTCTGATCTTCAAGGGCAGGAAGGACCCAGCAGGGGAGAAAGATGGAGGCCAGAAGACTCAGCAAGTCAAGTCCTTCCAGTTTCTGTCTGCTTTATTCTAGCCTCTATGGCAGCTCATTAGAGGTGCTCATCCAGATTGAGGGTGAGTCTGCCTCTCCCAGTCCACTGACTCAAATGTTAATCTCCTTTGGCAACACCCTCGCAGACACACACAGGAACAATACTTTGCGTCCTTCATTCCAATCAAGTTGACACTCATATTAACCATCACAGGCAGGCAGTGTTGTAAATACTTCATGTATGTTACTTCGTTCCGTCCTTAATACTTCTTTGAAGTAGGCACTATTGTATTTCCCATTTTTCAGTTCAGGAAACTGAGGCACAAGTGAGTTGCTTGAGGTAATAGAGCCCGTGAGTGTCAGAGCTGGATTTCAGACTCACTCTCCCTCACACTTCCTCTCTTGACTATCATGCTGTTTGGTAGGAAACAAGTTTCAAAATATTATCTACTTGTTAAGCTTGTGTTACTGTTATTTCTAATACAACATAGAGAATTAAGTAATGCATATATGCCTTTAAATCTTCAACAGAGTTGAGTTGAGTGATTAGAAAGTATTTGTGGAAGAATAAATTATGAGAAGTGAGTTTTGAATTGAGTGAATATAACCAAATCTAAATAGTTTTACTGCCATATGAATATTTGATTCATTTGAATCAATTGATGACTATAAATGGCTCTGTAGTCCCACAAATAATTCAATAAACTAATCTTCAACTCTATGAAGAAGGGTGAAGTGTAAAATTGAGTAAGCAGCCTATCTCCAATTCAGATCAGTCACGGTTTAAGAAATATTTTATGCTTCTGCTTTTACTCTTTTCTACTTTTTTTTTCAGTTATAATACAAATATTCTTTTCCAGCATCACTTTTAGAGTCGCCAGAATGTTAATTTACAGTTGGATTTTTTTCTGTTATCATTATTATGACACACTTGGCTTCTGGCACTGTATTTCCAGATATTAATGAATCTATCACTGCTGCACTGTTTCCAAACCCAACGTGAGTATAGTAACTGTGCACCCTTCTCAATGGGGCTTGAAAACTTAACCAGGGTGCGAATAAGCCTGCTCCAAGCAAGGGCTTCTCTTAGGAGGTGGAGGGCAGAGAGCCAAATCCTACTTGCCAGAGGGATATAATTCATGCATAATGTTTCTAAGAAGTGTTGGAACTAGGAGTCAAAACTCCTTCACGATTTTATTGCAAGCCAGCCCCCCTGCAGAGGTTTCAAGTTAGCTCCAGCCCCCAGTTATGTGGCTCCCAATCCACAGAAGGCCTGAGAACTGAACTGTTGTGAAATGAAAGAAGAGGGTTGTGTTAGTCAGTTCTTGCACTGCTAGAAAGAAATATTTGAGACTGGGTAATTTATAAAGAAAAGATGTTTAATTGGCTCATGGCTCTGCAGGCTATATAGGAATCATAATGCTGACATATGCTGGGCTTCTGGGGAGGCCTCAGGAAACTTATAATCATAGCAAAAGGTGAAGGCGGAGCCAGCACTTCACACAGCCTGGGCAGGGGTAAGAGGGTGGGAGGAGATGCCACATACTTTTAAATGACTAGGGCTGGGCATGGTGGCTCATGCCTGTAATCCCAGTACTTTGGGAGGCGGAGTTGGGCGGATCACAAGGTCAAGAGATCGAGACCATCCTGACCAACATGGTGAAACCCCATCTCTACTAAAAATACAAAAATTAGCTGGGCATGGTGGCACACGCCTGTAATTCCAGCTACTCAGGAGGCTGAGGCAGGAGAATCACTTGAACCCGGGAGGCAGAGGTTGCCATGAGCCAAGATCATGACATTGCCAATCTTGGCAACAAGAGTTAAACTCCTTCTCAAAAAAAAAAAAAAAAAAAAATACAGCCCTTTGAATTGTGCCTAAACTATAGCAAGAGCTATGGAAATTTGTGGCTGTGATTCTTATTTCACTGAGAAAGAGTGCATCAGAGGAGTGTTTCCTTGTGCTCTGTCGTCTGACCATCTGTATGTTAGGCCAATCCTCTTGTCACTGTGGTAAGGGTCTTTAATGTGTTCCCTGAGCAAGACCATTACTTCAGCAACTCATCCTGTCTCGTTGAATTTTCCTTCCCTGCTGGATTACTGCAAACACCCTAAAAGCATACTGCAACGTCTTTCATCTCAAAAACAGATAAGCAAACACAAACTTCATTTCCTCCAACCTTTGTTCTATCTGTGTTGCCCAATCCCTACAACAAAACTCCACGAAAGACTTGACTCTTCTCCTTTCTCGATTGCATTCCAATTAATTTTCCTCTTCTCTTTCTGCCAAACTGTTCTTTTCATCATCACCCTAACACCTATGTTGCTAAATCCAATAAATAATTTTTCTCCTTGTGACTTTATTTATCGTCATGATGCATGTGACTAGTACCTCTCAGCCCTCCTTGAAAGGCTGTTTTCCACTCAGCTTCCAGGACATCACAGTCTTCTATTTTTCTCCTACTGATATGGTTTTGCAGGTTTCTCCTCATCTCTTCTAAATGCTCAAGTTCCATAGTATTGAGGCCAAGAATTTCTGATTGTTTTCCTTTATCTGTGCTGGTTCTCATGGTGACCACATCAATCTAATTGCTTTAAAATGCTTTCTCTAAACTGGTAACTCCCCACGTATACAGCTGCAGCCTGGCGCATTCCCAGAACTCCCAGCACATCTCTTAATTGTGCACTCATTATTGCCTCTTACATGTCTTTTCAGCCCTTTCCAACTTATGTATTCAAATCTGAATTCTTAAGCCTAGTCTTTTCAATTTTACTCCTTTCAGTAAATGGCTGCTCAATCTTCTTATTGCTTCATAAAATGGTGCTAGCTATGACTCTTACCTTTTCTTCAAAGGTCACATGCAATCCACGAGGATATCCACTTGATCCTATTTTTAAAACCACTTTCCACCACCTGGAATATAGCTTTCCTGATCTAAGCCACCACCATCTCTCCTTTTGGTTTTTGCAATAAATTCTAAGAGATCTTCTTATTTCCACCTTTGTCTCATCATCACAACTGTCAGGGAGATCCTTCAAAATATGAAAAGATTATGGCTCTCCTCTGCCTAGATATGCTCTGCTGGCATTCATCTCAGGGAGGGAAAATACAAATCTTTACAGGAGCTTCCAAGGACTTATGAAGCCAACATGAGTTCCCCGACTGTTCTGGTGCAGCAACACTGCCTTCCTGCTCTTACTGAACACACTAGGCATGTTCCCAAATCAAGGCATTTGCATTTCCTGTTTCCTTTGCCTGAGATTTTCTTCCATCAGATATCAGCATTACTCATTCTTTATCTTTTTCCATCTGTGGTGAAATGTCATCATTTCACCCTTTTTCTTCTTCAAATTTAAATTTGCAAACATCCCTAACCTCAGTGTCTCTTATCCCCTTTCCCTGTTTCAAAAATAGAGGTTAATGCCATCTGACATACTGTGTATTTTACTTACTTGTTTATTGTTGCTTTCATCCTCCAGAACCTAAGATATTTGAGGGTAGAGATTTTGATCTGTTTTGTTCATTAGTTTATCTATCAAGTCTAAGAATATTATGCAACATAGAACAGTTCTCAATAAGTATTTGCTGCAGGAATGACTCCAAAAAGTTTTGTATCTTTTCTTCACATGTTCTTATGGTGTACTTTCTGATTTGTTAACATTTTTATAATATGAGCTTATTCTATTCTCATAAAAAAGCTGCAACTACATTATGCAAGTATATCTCCATTTCACATATAAATGTCATACTTTAGAGGGATTAAGCGAGTTCCTTAAGATTAGTCAGACAGTCCTCAGTGCTATCATTCTAAATCCATGCTACTGCATAATTCAATAAAAATAATGCTAAATTTTTGCTTTGTAAAATTTGTAAAAAAAAAAAAACTACCCTAAACTTTTTGTCCATTCATTGATAGTAAAAGGAAAAAGAGTCCTACAGATACAAATACTCAGATTTTTTAATTCATTTCTTTCTCAATATTTATGATTCATTCCCTAAAGATTACTGAGTACTACATTGAATTATTCACTGGCATTAGAACAATATAATGTGTGGGGTTTCCTGCTTTTTATGTCCACATATACCTTCAAAAACTGAATATTCTGGTAGATGTCTAACAGTATTGTGTTCAGGATCATAATCAGAATGATTAGTTATAAGCTAAGTGTTTGGGTATGCATGCTTATTTGGTTTTAAATCAGTTGAACACTCCAACTCAAATTTTTTTTTTTTTTTGAGCTAAAGGATAACCTATTAACTTTTCATAGAAATGTACAGAACCAGGCAATACAAAAAGAAATAACACTGAGAAGCACTATTAAAGTCAGGATAAGTAAAGGACTGGAGTGAACTCAGTATTATTTGGGGAGCAGATGTTAAATAGACAAGAATCTATCATACTCCCTTAAAGCAGTAATCCAATACATCTCTGGTTCCTGTGCTATTTATATTTCCATTCCTTTCATATTTTCTCAGATGTTTCTATCTGCTGTTACTCAAGTCATTCCCAGTTATGAATTCTTCTTTGTCTTTGATTATAGGATATAATCTGTTGCATTATATAGTGGACATGGCTACTAATAGGAGGTTCTCTCTATTTTTAGGCAAATTCTTATTGTTCCCTTTTTTTTGACACAAATTTTTGACCTCCCTTTAATTGCATTGATTGTTTCTAACCCTGCCTGCCTTCTCTGTATCCGTTGTCTTACAGGCCAGTGCACTACAGCTGTCTTATTTTGTAATTCAGCAAATGTTCACAGAGATAAAATTGTGAACACCATTGTTTCTAGCTGTAAATAGACGCAAGTTGCTTTGTGTGTTTCTGGGTAATTTCATCTGTGGTTTCCATTCAGATACTCTTAAAAGTGTTCTTGTTTCAGAAACAATTTAGTTTCTCCTTCCTCAGCCCTATCTCACTAAAATGTATGTGATACATAAACTTAGCAAAAACTCACTTTTATTTAAATTTTCTAATTCTAGCTCTTCGTTCTATCCATCTTTATTGTATGCTTACCTCCCTATAATGCTCTAATTTATATAAGTAAAGACTTTGAACACTGGAAGGCAGAAAATTACACAGGACTTGTATAGTCTTGAAGGGCAGATGTGATGTCTTACTTTTGTAACCCCACAGTTCCTAGAATAGTGTGTGCGGATTGAATAAGTAGATATATGTGAGTTACATGACAACATTTTAAAATTCCACCACACTTATCAAAGTGGGGACAGAATGCACATTTCAACCTGCAGACTCATTTTTTTCTTAGTTCTAATTTGTTTACCTACCTCTCAGTTATCACTTTCCAGTTTTCACTTTCACAGTGTAAGCCTGTAACAGTTAGCAATTAGCTTTTCTCTCTATAATTATGACCCAAGTGTTGGAGTCAACACCTGTGGGGGTCTGTGTTGCAGACTCGGACTTAGTGACAGATGAATAAAGTACACTGACACACAGATATTACGCTTTCCCAGTTCAGCTGAGGGACCGTGGCTGCTTCCAGACTCCCTGGAGAGTACTGTAAACAGCAGCCACCGACCCCCTCCAGCCACAGAGACTCACATTTATTTAGTAAAGTTTAATTGACAAAGGCTTGAGTCAACATCACTAGAGTGAAGAGATTAAAGCACAAGTTCTGATGCCCAAAGCAAACACCAGTAGAGGGTAATATCCCTAGTCGACCTCCCACTGAGGGGGCCATCTACCTCAAAGGTTAGTTTCAAGACCACGTGAGTAAACAAGTTAGTTAGGTTAACTCCTCTATATACTGTAGCTATTTGCTTTACTATTAACTAAATGTAAGGGGGATTTAGGCTGCCTTCAGCCAAAACTTCTACTGAAACTATGAAAAAAAACCTTTAGGTCTTTTAAAAGGGTTTGAGACTACATTCTATAAATTTCTCTACTATTTTTCTCTTAATATTTGTGCCACTACCCTGAGTGAATCCTCACACCCATGTGAATGCATACATATTGATTAAAATATGAAAGGTGAGAAACACATCATTTATCTTGTAGAATTTTTGAGAAATATTTGAAGTGTTAATCAGTCAAATGATAATGAATGCCAACCATCTAGTAACTAATGACTTCATCTAGTGGTAGTCATAATACTTTACATGTATTATCCCATTTAGTCCTCAAGATAGCTCATTGTCGAGTATAATATTATTACCATTATTCTACAGATGAAGTAAATGAGTTTTGTAGTGGTTAAATAACTTGCCAAAGATGACAGGGCAATCAAAAAATACTGAGTAGAATTCAAACCGCAAGTGTATCTGAGTCCACAGCCTATCCTTTTCCAAACTATAATACTTCAAACAATGCTACATTAAGGCTTATGCTTTTAAGAGTCTTCATAGGTTATATATAATGTGTCCAAATCCAAGTTGGAAAGAACAATTCAAGTTAATAAGTTCTATTTTGAAAATATGTGTAGCACAGTTCATTTTTCAAGAGAATTTATAATCGATAACCTTTCCATATGAAGGTTAAAAAAAATTGAACAAGAACAAACAGGGCTCTGGTTTAAAGGCAGATTATGGTTAGTTTGATTAAGGATATTTGTAATGCCCTAGGGAATCTTGAGGAAAGAGCAAACATATCTTTTATAGAGTGTCACTCCTTGGGCGTTAGGGTGAAGAAAGAGAGAGAAAGAGACAGATATCCTTGCTAACTGTGGTAGAACATCTCACTAAATAGGCAGGAGTCTAGCAAAGAGAAGAGTAAAGAAAGTGAGAGAAAGCATTTCAGACAGAAGAAAGAGGATACAGTGAGATAGAGAAATGTGAAATTTATAAACTCTAAAAGCAGAAATTAGACAAGAAACTAAAAAGAGCTAAGAACCTAGTTTTGGAAAAGAAAGTAAAATATCTGATAGTTATTTTTAATGTGGCCGAGGAAAGAAGAAACAAGTCAAATCTAAACACAACAGCCAAATGCTTCATGTAGTCTATGATAGAAACCAAAGCTATGATTAGAAGATGTTTCAGGGTATTGAGTATACAACTTAGAATTGTTTCTAAGTTATTTCTAGAGTTATTTCTAAGTTGTATACTCTTCTCAATACCCTGAAACATCTTGTAATCATAGCCTTGGTCTCTATTACTTAGAAATAACTCTAGGCCGGGCATGGTGGCTTATGCCTATAATCCCAGCACTTTGGGAGGCTGAGGCAGGTGGATCACTTGAGGCCAGGAGTTTGTTACCAGGCTGGCCAACATGGTGAAACCCCATCTCTACTAAAATGCAAAAATTAGCCAGGCATGGTGGCATGCACCTGTAATCCCAACCACTCAGTTGAGATTACAAGAATCTCTTGAACTTGGGAGAGGGAGGTTGCAGTGAGCTGAGATTGTGCCACTGCACTCCAGCCTGGGTGACAGAGCAAGACTCCTTCTCAAAAAAAAAAAAAAAAAAAAAAGAAAAAAAGAAAGAAAAGAAATAACTCTAGCTTTCTTAAGATACATAGTGTTGAATAGAAAATGATATTCATTTAATGCCAATTTTATTGACATTCATTAATTTTATTAAATGGCAAGCATAGTTTGACATAGCCAGTTATACTTGTGTTAATAAAAACAGCAATTGCAACAATAAAACTGTTCCATGGAACAGATTTAAGGATCTAGAACTAGTAGGCAGTAAATCTCTTTGAAGGAAGGAGATGGTTCCCATCTCTCTCAACTGAAACCACCTTTGCAAAATTATGACAGTGAGATAAATCTGACATAGTTGACTCCGTCTTGCTTCTAACTCCCAAACTGTCCATGGTCGTTCCTGGGCATGGACCAAGCTGACTTTGGGAGTAATTTAGTTTACAGTTTAACCTTAAAGCAAGGATGATTATAGCCCTTGCCAAAACTAAATTAGTTTTATATAACTAATAAAAGTGCACAAGGTTAGTATTAGGAGAGGGACCTGAATTCTGCTAGGATGTAGGTGGAGTTAAATGATAACCAGCCATTGTGAAGGTCACAAGATGTGTAACTTCCCCGGTTACTCCTGTAGATAAGATCATGATTGTAGAATGTACCTGGGCCTTTTGAGAGGCCTTTTCAGACCTTTTGCATTTCTGATGACCAGCTGACTCTACCCAAGCCAAGGATTCATGATTCAGTTGGTCCTGTGGCTCCCACCCAGGGGCTGAGTCAGCCAATGTGGACTGTTTTCCACACCTCTCGCTATGATTTCATTCCCAACCAAACAACATTCCCCATTCCCTAGCCTTGATCACCAAAATATCCTTGAAAATCCCTAACCCCCTGAGGCTTCTGTGAGAAATTGATTCAGGTAAATAACTGTGTCTCCCAGGTGGTATTGCTGGGTTTGCATCAGTTATACTTTCTTCACTGCAGTGCATGGTCTCAGTGAACTTGTTTTGTCTGTACAGTGGGCAGGAAGAGCCCATTGGACCATTACACAACTTGGATGTCACTTGTATGTCACAGCCACTCAGGGACTGCCATAGGTTCTGAGGTCACCCATTTAGTGGAAATTAAATAATTATTTCTGCTTTTCCTTCCTATGAGTCCACTACTCCCACTGCTGGAATATTAACCCAAGTGGAGCTACAAGATGCAAAGTTCATAGAGCTAGCTTAAAGTTGATCCACGCCATTCTTTTAAAAAGATTGGAAAGTGAATTTGTAACTGTGGCAACAAAAAGGCATTTTCAATCACAATTTACGGAAGTATCTTGGTTTTATCGTTGTCCTTTGGTACGTTAAAGCCTGTTGTGCTAAAATATTCTCCGCAAGAACTAAGAATTGCCTCAATAAATTCTGTTTTATGTCCATTGCTCATGCTCAAGTGGGAACTTTATAAATATTATTCTAATTAGAAAGCCTTTAATATTTATTGCTATAGGAGACTCAGGATCCTTTATTAATTCATGATGTGGTTCAAGCTAGCTGTGAAGTTATGGGAGTGTGAAGATAAGTATCATCAACTCCAGATGTCTTATGTAATACAGACCACAGTGAAGAATAAGACCTTTCCTGCAGTCCTGCCAAACAGTCAAAAGATGTTGATTTAATAACTTTTTTCAGGGAAGCACAGTGCAAGCTATGGGTGGGGAGAAGAAGAATAAGACGCAGATCCTACCCCAGAGAAATACAAACTATGCAACAGAAAAGTGTGTTTTGTGTTTAAAATGGTATGAATCATTTTCCTCCAAGCAATATGTTAAATGTGAGGACTTTCGTAAACCCATTTCTTGCTTCCTTTTGGATTGCTGAGAGCCCAAAGCAATTAGTGCAACTTTTAAAGTATTCTAGAATAATGTTTTACCTAATGAGAAAAAAACAACACCACATTTGTATTTGTTCATTTATTGAGGAGAAAGCAATCGGACTCTAATAAGGGTTTTTTTTTTTCCTCAGAGAACTGAATATTTTATCTTTAATTTCTAAGTCACAATAAGCTGGAGAATGTTAATTAGTTCATTTGGTTCTTCTATAAGTATTTTCTTTTTAAGAGGTACAGTGTTTGACGCACACAGCATTCTGGTTCAAGGTAGAAATTGTACATATACACACACATGAACAAAAAGAAACATGACAATGGGTTCCCTGTTGGACAACAATATCTAGTTGGGTATGCTACTATAAGCCAGTTTTCCAGTTTGTTCTGTTTAAATATTGGTGATACTGCTCTATTAAAAACCCATTCTCTTTTAGTTCAGTTAAGACAGTGAAAAAATGGAAAATTTTTATTTTTTTTATTTTTATTTTTTTATTTTTTTTTATTTTTTATTTTTTTTAAATTGCATTTTAGGTTTGGGGGTACATGTGAAGAACATGGAAGATTGTTGCATAGGTACACACATGGCAGTGTGATTTGCTGCCTTCCTCCCCATCACCTATATCTGGCCTTTCTCCCCATGCTATCCCTCCCCAACTCCCCACCCCCCCACTATCCCTCCCCTTTTCCCCCCGACAGACCCCAGTGTGTGATACTCCCCCCTCCCTGTGTCCATGTGTTCCCATTGTTCAACACCCGCCTATGAGTGAGAACATGCGGTGTTTGATTTTCTGTTCTTGTGTTATTTTGAACCTTGAAAGAGCATTGGTTCTCTCACAGTTACTACTGATGTAAAGAACTGAATGGCACTCATAACTGTGACAGGTAATGTGAAATACAGGCTAACATTAGCAGGCTTCCTCATGTAAGTTCACACCTTACTATTGTGAAAATGGTATTTTCAGACTTTTAGTGCTAGGAATTCCATTAAACTAACCTAAAGATACTTAGAGGACACATGCATATTAATAAAACGCATAAATAATGAAACATGTATAAAATTCCCTAGGTTACCGTGAGAAATAAAACTTCCATGCAGCTGGTTAGCTGTTGTTTCTCATTTGTCCTAAGTCAGCAAATACATCCTTGTAAGACATCAAATAACCATTAATTCCTTGATAACATCCAATATTCCTAATGGACAGTCTTATCATACATGCATAGTCAGATTGGGATAGTTACACTGAAGTCCTGTATCTGTTCATCAAAACCTTTTCCTAGTCATCTAGAGATACACTGACAGATATTTACTATCAATCCTCATAAAGATTTGCTCCATGCATACTTCCTCACCCATCATTTACTGTCATAATACAAAAGATGAACCATAAATCAGTTTGTTGAGGGAGGCACTGAAGTAGAGTGTTTAGCACAGATCACCATTTAGCGTTTGTTACCTTGAGTCCATTACATAACTGCTCTTGACACTAATTCATTCATTTTCTTAGTAAGCATTTATTAAGTGGACTAGGTTCTAAGTACTGTGGGAGGCAGTGATAGTGAGGTGATGGTGATGGCGATTGATGAGGTGATGGGAGTGAGAAGATTCTAAAATGTTCTTCCTTTATGGAGAACATGCTCTAGTGGAGGAACAAGTGTCAAATACAAGTTACGTGCTACAGTAGAAGAATATACTAAATGCTGCGATAGCTCAACAAAGCCAAATTTTTAAAAACGTTACTCCCCCTCATCTTTGACTTGCACATCCAGCACTTCCCAAATCTCAGCTAAAAACATACATGAAATGTCTCCTTAATTGTGTCTTCTCTTTATGGTAAATATAATGCATTATGTATTCCCTGGGTATCATATCCAGAAACACATGATGTTAATTTGTCCTTATTAATGACATTAATCACTAGGTGATGTGTCGTTTTCTCCATCGAATAGTTACTATTTCTTCCTCAAAAAATCATCCTTATTTGGTATTCTCAAATACTGTGCTAAATATCCTTTACTAGCTGCATCCGTTATCTGTTGAATAGCAAGTGGCAGCTATGCAAGAGCAAGAAAGACAAATCATGCAAACTGTCTTCAAGCCTCTACTTCAATCATGTTTGTTAATGTTTCATTGACTAATGTTAGTTTCATCCTGGGTGCAGAGTCCATTTGGGAATGTACTACAAAGATATATGACAGAAGGAAGGAATACAGGAAGGGTAAAGAATTGAGGCCATTAATGCAATCAGTCTACCACATGTAACAATTAATTAACACCGAACTTATGTCGGCACTAAGGAAATTTCTCATGTAAATATTCTAAGAAAAATGAACTAGTGTATTCACACTCTGTAACTGTGTCCTATAATATAACACAGTACTATATAAAATACACTATGTAGGGAATGGGTACAGTGTTTTATTTCAAGTCTCTTTGGGTTGTGAACTCATTTTATTGTTGTTTATTAAACTTCTAAAGCACTAGAAGCCATGTTTCTGGTGTGATGTTGACTACCGTGATGGAGCAAATACAAATTATGTATTTCAAACTATGTTTGTTCTCATAAATGTCCCCTGAAAATGAGAGAGCCAGGTGGGAATGGGTCTCTGGAGGACTCCAATCAGCCTGCCCTCTGGGGTGGAGCCTCAGGAAGTTTACACCATTTGCAGGGAAGAGAAGCCTGGCTCCTTTTCTTCCTTTGTGCAACCTGGGATTTGAATGGCAGGCAGAAAGCACTCTATGAGGGACTCTGGCCTAGTGAGAGTCCCTGTTTCCCTATTTTCTTCCTTTTCACCAAATAAAACCCTGTCTCATTCACCATTCAAATGGTCCATGAGCCTGAAGTTTCATGACCGTGGGAGAAAGAACCCTGTCTTTAGCTGAACTAAGGAAAAGTCCCATAGCAACAAGTTTTCCACTACTGGGGATCTATAAACAAACAAACAAACAAGCTTTAAGAATGTAACAGACTGTGGTAGATTGATTCCTACAAAATATGATTGTTACAAGTTCCACAAAATACACCTTTTTATCCACAGTGTCCTTTTTAGTAACCATGGCCTTTTGATGTCTCATAGTAAGTAACAAGAAGACAACATTTAGATAATAACAATTTTGCGTGTATCATCTTGTATAGCATACAAGATATATATCCTTGTGTAAACTCCATGTATGGGGCATGCAACTGATTTCCTCAAAATGTTTTTAAAATGTTTCATTTAAGACCAAGATTTAGATAGCTTACAAATGCCTCCTTTCCTCTAATAGAACATTTTATTGTTGCCTCACCATTCATTTACCAAAGCAATTGGGATGACCCAAATCACTGATACTGGAGCCCTCAGTGGAATAGAAAAGCTTCACAAAAGCCCTGGGAATATGAAGATTTGATGAGAACAGACAGAAATTGACTAGCTACCCATGGACATTCGCTCCCTACATTCCTCTCCCAACAAAGTTGGTTCCCACCACCTAAAACTGTGAGACTGTCTCCAGCCATTATTTCTTTACGTTGAGGGTTTAAAGGCATAATCCTGACCAGGGTAGCTGCCTAAAGGAGTTAACAACAGTGTGGCAGAGGTGTTTTTGGCTCTTTCCACTGGGATGGAGTCCTTTCCTTCTATTTAGATGGGCTTTCCCCAATATATAATACCAGATAGAATAGCTGTACCACTAAGGATCATAAGCTCATAGGCCAAAATAATTACCATATTAAAGAAAATTACTGTATTCATCAGAATACAGTAGTTTTTGCTGTGTTAACAAAAAATATAAAAATCCCCCACTAAACATTCTCTTACCATATGCTCTTTCAATCATGATCCTTAGGATTTACTCAAAGAAGTTAAAAAGTTATGCCCACAAAATATCCAACACGATATTAATAGAAGCTTTATTCCTCATTGCCAAAACATGCAAGCAACCAAAATGTTCTTTAGTAGGTGAATAAACAACAAACTGTGGTATATCCAAACACTGGAGCATTATTCAACACTAAAAATAAATGAGCTATCAAGCCATGAAAGGACATGCCATCAACCTTAAGTGCATATGGCTAATTGAAAGAAGTCAATCTTAAAAGATTACTTATTGCATAATTTCAACTATGTGATATTCTGGAAAAGGCAAAACTAGAGAGAAAATTAAAAGATTGGCCAGGAGTGGTGGCTCACACCTGTAATCCCAGCACTTTGGGAGGCTAAGGCAGGCAGATCACCTGAGGTCAGGAGTTTAAGACGAGCCTGGCCAGCATGGTGAAACCCTGTCTCTATAAAAATACAAAAAAATTAGCCTGGGATGATGGCGGGTGCTTGTAATCTCAGCTACTCAAGAGGCTGAAGTCGGAGAATCGCTTGAACCCAGGAGGCAGAGGTTGCGGTGAGCTAAGATCACAACACTGCACTCCAACCTGGGCAACAGAGTGAGACTCCCTCTCAAACAAACAAACAAACAAACAACAACATAAAAGAAAATAAACATGACTAGCTGCCAGGGATCAAGGTGTGGGTAGTGAATGAAGAAGTAGATCTCACACAGGATTTTTAGGGCAGTGAAACTACTCTGCATGATACTACTATGGTGGATATATGTCACTATACATTTACCGAAATCCATAAAATGTACAACCTCAGGAATAAACTCTAATACAAATTAGAGTCTTTGGGTGATAATGATGTGTTAGCATAGGTTCATCAATTTTAACAAATGTACCACTCTTATGGAGATACCGGTACAGGGAAGGCTATTCATATGTAGAGTCAGGTGGTATATGGGAAGTATTTATCATTCCTCTAAATTTTGCTGTAAACCTAAACTGCTCTAAAAACTAAAGTTGATTAAATAAAACAAAAATCTCAGTCAGGTAGAAACAATAAAATAAAGATAATATTAACTTCCAGATTTTCTTCCTTGCTTTGATAAAAATATGTTTTCATTTATTTGTAAATTTCTGCTCCTCTCTTGTGTGCTTGGCATGGTTCCAGGGGTACTAGAGACACAACAGGGAGTAGAACAAGGACTCCCCATGGCATTGAATTCTAGTCCAGCAAACAAAGAAAAACTGAACAAAGAAATGGGCACAAAATTACTCTTATTTAGCGATGTGTGCTAGGAGGAAAACATTTTTACTGATCTGTGTTTCTCTGTCTAATTGTTCCTTAGTTGTTGTTTCATTAATTAGAAAACACCAGCGCTGGGCATGGTGGTTCACGTCTGTAATCCCAGCTTTTTGGGAGGCCAAGGCAGGCAGATCACTTGAGGTCAGAAGTTCAAGACCAGCCTGGTCAACATGGTGAAACCCTGCCTCTACTAAAAATACAAAAATTAGCCAGGTATCATGATGCATGCCTATAATCCCAGCTACTTGGGAGGCTGACGCAGGAGAATCACTTGAACCTGGGAGGCGGAGGTTGCAGTGAGCTGAGATCGCACCACTGCACTCCAGCCTGAGTGACAGAGGGGGAGACTGTGTCAAAAAAAAAAAAAGAAAGAAAGAAAGAAAAAATCCCGAGGCTTTTACAGAGTTGGACTCATTCGTCAGGAAGCACACGTGAATCGGTCTATTCACACGTGTACACACACACTCGCAGGACTCTTTCAAACTTTCTTTTAAAAAAGTACATGGTTTCACTTTAATCTCAAACTCTTTTGGAAGCTAGTCTCAGCCAACTAGACACTAAGGAACCAAGCCATCCATCTGCAGTAATGAGGAAAATCATTAGATAATCCATTTTATTTTATGTTCTACACATCAATCTTCTCTGAAAAGCCATTAAGATTTAATCCAAAAAGTTATTCTCAAAGGAAGGTAATGGGACTTCAGAGCACAGAAAATAACAAGGTTAACAATAAGAAAATATATCATTTCTAAAATACGGGGCTTTGTTGATCTGGCGTTTTAAATCTCCCTCTTAACCACTAGCATGGAAATGAGTTCTAAGGGCTGAAATGCACACTGCACTGAACCATTGGATTTGTAAATCCCAGTAGATCTCAGTGGACTTTTACAATTTAATTTCTAAATTGAACTATTTTCCATCCTTTTCTTCATGTATGTCTCCATTCATCTCCTTTTTATTTTAGTGTGTAACTATCCCTAGTTATCAAAAGCAATCACTAGTATATATGTGTATGCTTCTGATATATATGTGTTTATGTCATATATATGTTTATATATCTGTATATAGATAGCTATATATATTTATGTATATATGGCTCAGGGCAATATCTCATGATGTAAGCAAAATATATTGTGAATATATATATATATGTTTATGTAGACACACACAGACACACACACCACACACACACACACACACAACTAACTTGCAGGAAACTATTTCTAAAATTATAGCTTAAAGAATACTTAGTCAAAGGAAAATCTCCAACACGTCTTTTCTTTAATCTCTTCTGAACAACAAAAAGTGTAATGTTTTTGAGCAGATCAATAGCTGTTTTGGGGTTGTTTTTGGAAAATGAGTCTAATCTGAGGAACTCTTATTCAATCTACTTTTGTTGTTCATTTTCGTTAATTTTTAAACTCAAGCTATTTGTGCAACACTTATGAAGGAGAAAACAGTTGAAGAATAATCCCAGAAACTGACAGGACATGATGAAATTCATATCAATCCTTTTGGTAGTTTTTTTCCTTTTTAGTCAAATTTCCATGTGCTTTTTATAAGAAGAAAGAACCAGTAAGAAACAACTGTCATTTCTAATTTCTTACAGTGAAGCAATGATCTGCCATAGGATATGAACTTCTCACAATAGACTTCAATAATTTTGAGCCAGAATGGAGTATAGGATCACCATCCAGAAACTTAATGAAGAGTAAATAAACACCAGGTAGTCATTTATAACTGACAAAGCACATGTGAGGATAAAATGACCCAGCACATGCCCAGGAATTAGAAGGTGCTGTTAAAGGCAGAACAGATAACTATGTCTTGGCTCTAGCACAGCTGCCTGTCCTAATTAGATGTTCTACTGTCCTTGTAATATGGGTTGGTTGTGTCCCCACCCCAATCTCATCTTAACTGTAGCTCCCATAATTCTCATGTGTTGTGGGAGAGACCCAGTAGGAGATAATTGAATCATGGGGCCGGTTTCACTTATACTGTTCTCATGGTAGTGACTAAGTCTCCCAAGATCTGATGGTTTTATAAGGGGAAACCCTTTTGGCTTGCCTCTCATTCTCTCTCTTGCCTGCTATGATGTAAGACATGCCTTTCGCCTTCCGCCATGATTGTGAGGGCTCTCCAACCACATGGAACTGAGTCCATTAAACCTCTTTTTCTTTATAAGTTACCCAGTCACGTCTTTATCAGCAGTATGAAATGAGTATGTCTTTATCAGCAGTGTGAAAATGAACTAATACACCTTGCCATGCCTTTAATTTTTTTTTTAAATAAAGATCATTTCATTTTATCTTTCCTACCCAAGCTCCTATCGTGATCATTTTAGTGTAGGTAAGAGGCAGCTTAGGGGTCTGGCAGAGAATCTCAGGATTATTAAGGCTTAGATTTGGCAGTAATCAACAAAACTAGGAGAAACTGGCATTCTTGTTTTAGTCTCAATTTGGTATTATATCTTCCTGTCAGTGTCACATTTTCCTTTTCTCTCTCTGTTCTTCCATTCCTCAAAGAACACTTGCTATTCTACTGTTCCCTTTGCTTCTCTTCTTGTACCTAAAGTCTTGTATCAATGCCCCACTCAGTTTACTTTGCTTTGAAATTACTCCTTCTTCCATTCTACTACTGCATCAAAAGAAGAAATAATTCAATAAATTATTGATGGCAAAGTATTTGACTGAATAACATTTCAGGAAAATATAAGACTTTTAGTCACAAATTGTAGTTTAATCTAAGGGGTAGATTTGCAAGAATAAGCCGTAAGAAACCCCTATGTATTTAAAGAGTTATTTCCCAAACTACCTCATGTTGTAAGCAAAATATTTTGAGACAGGAGGACGTTGTCATACACCTTCAATCAGAAATATTGGCAGGCAATTCCTTCCACTATAAGTAAATTCGGTCTAGTCTAGGACCATAAAAAGATCTTACATTTATTGGGCACTCACTAAATACAAGACAATATGCACACATCATTTCTTTGGATTTAAAAAATGACTAAGTAAGTAGGAATCTGAGTTTACATTCCCAGGAGTATGCCCCAAATAATAATTTCCTTATTAAAAAAAATCAGCTTCTTTCTGATTTTCATCCTTCATTTGTAACTGATGATTCTGTGCTGAAAGAAAATTCAGTCTGAGTCATCTGTCATATTTGCTACAGTCTATTCCTCAGTAGTTGTTTTCACCAAGTTCCCAGGGTATTATTCAAAGCCATAGCAATGGCTACCAGAGAAACCATGTTATGCTATTGAAGGATACCTAACCCCACACAACTTGAAATTCTCTGCTTGAAAACCACCCATAGGGAAGAGAACTCTTGAATGGGATTGGCAGCTTCCCTAAGTGTGTCACGCAGATTCAGCCTCCCTAAGTGTGTCACATAGGTATTCTTTTTTAGGGGTTACCACCTCACCGGTGGGATTAAGGATGGGGAATAGGGTGGCCAGATGCTGGGGGAAATTTGTTCATCTGTCTCCCTTCTTCCCTCTCTAGTTTCAGGGAAAGTCACCTCCCTGCCTCTGACTTCACAACTTCACTATTGCTCTGCATCTACCTCCAGAATAACCAACAAAAAGTCTTTGACAGCATTAGGCCCTTAGAAAATGCAGGCAGAGCCACTGACCTCAAGTTGATGCTTCTTTATAAGTTAGTTGGCTAAATCACAGAAACAACAAATCGCAAAACTCCCTGCTTGCTTGAAATGGATGAGAGGCCATGGAGAAAAAACGTATTACTTGTATAAAACGAGATTTGTACAAGATAATGTAAGAGACTGACAATGTCTTCCTAACTTCACTTGGTGCCAAGAATAAACATCTGGAAAGTGCAGGGAACACTAAAAAATCATCTTGCTCTCTATAGTGTGTTAGTGCATGACACAAAGTAGAATTCAATACTGTGGATGCCTCTCTTTTTCTTGCCATATTCTACCCTCTTGCTTCTCTGATATGCACCCAGTATAATAATAGCTTACAGTTTCTCTTTGTGGCTATTCGTTCATGGTTTCTGTTGCTGGTTTTCATTTTACTTGATCTGTATATGTCACAGCTCCTCAAGGCTCAGTCTTTATCCCATGCTGTTCTCTGTATTGTAATATCATCAGTCATGTGATTTTAAATACAATATACAGTTACTTACCATATAACAATGTTTCAGTCAATGATGGACCCTATACACAATGGTGGTCCTGTAAGATTATAATATAATTGTTTACTGTACCGTTTTATGTTTAGATACACAAATAGTTACCATTGTGTTATACTTGCCTGCAGTATTCAGAACAGTAACATGTTGTATAGGCTTTTAGCCTAGAAGCAACAGACTGTACCATGTAGCCTACGTGTGCAGTAGCCTATACTATCTAGGATTATGTAAGTATACTCTATAATGTTCCCACAATGAGCAACTCGCCTAATGATGCATTTCTCAGAACATATCCCTGTCGTTATGTAATGCCTGACCTTATATTTTCATAATTCCTAATGTTATTTTCCCTCAGATGCCTTCTCTAAGATTCTGATTAATGGACAATTGTCTACTTAAAATGTCTGATATAACTCCTCCAGATGCTTCAGTCTGAATTCTTGATACACTTCCCTCCAACACCTTTTCCTCATCGTTTTCCTAATCTCATTTGTTCCTTATTTTTTCTTTCCTCATCCCTTATATCAAATCATTCAATATATCTTTAATTCGTCTCTCAAAATACGTCTCAAATCCATCCTTATTTTTGGTCTCCATGAAGACTTGGAACTTGACTATTTTGCTTACTATTGGTTCCCATAGCATAGAAGAGTGTCCTAGTAGTTGCTTAATAAATAATTTTTAAATGAGTAAATTTAAGCAGCAATTAGTGCTATGAACTATATTAGAGAAACTCAGCTCCAAAGATTCTCATGCATGATAGCAGATAAAGGTCAATACTTATTTTGTCCTATATGGTTATCAGGGTGTTCCAATGCTATTTATTGAAAAACCTATAGTTTGCCACTTGAATTACCTTGACATTTTTGTCAAAATCAATTGATCATGGGAACTTATTTAACTTATCTCTTTCATTGACACACTTATTATCATTGTGCTAACACCATATTGCTGCTAACTGTAATATAAATTACATGTGAAAAAAATATTGAAATTGTATTTTGAATTTTCATTCAAGTTTGAGGCATAATTGCCTTGGTTTTATAGAAAGAAGTATAAAGATACATCTATATTTTGAGTCTCATGCATGATCTGTATGTCCAACAAATAATGGAAGGAAAGATGAGAGCAAAAACAGTGAGTATGAGGGGCCATAGGACAAAGAGGAAATACAAACCAGCTAATTTGCTAATGCTTTAGCCATTCGCTAGCATTACGAAAGAGGTTAGCAAATTAATTGTCCTGATATAAGTCATCAACTGTTTTCAGAAAAACTTCTCTAGGGAGCAGCGTTTGTATTTTAATGCAGAAACCAAAAGTGGAAATCAAAATTAGGTGAGGACAATAGTATTTTCTCATAATATATAGCATATAACAAAGTTAAACTTTTTGGTACAAAGAAGATTTTCATTTACCATTGTAAAAAATTTGTGATATCTTCGTAGTTTCCTTTTGTTAAGGTTGTATTACTCGTGACTCAAGTGACGAACAAACTTGGATTAGGACTATTTGATGCTGATGTTTTCAGTTGGCAATTATAACCATCAGGAACTCTGGAGTCCTGGTTTAAGGGGATATTGAGTGAACTTCTAAGTGAAAATCATAAACCTTTTTAGCATTTCGGTTTTAAAATCTTACAAGTAAATGTGTTTCTATGAGAAAGCATTCCTTAGAAAGTATTTATGTATTTTTTCCAGGTGAATTAAGCTATACTTTAAATGACTATGAGATAGCCTCTTCTAGACAACAATTCCTACTTTATAGTTCTTTTCTTTATTCTTTCTGTAATTTAACTTTTTAAACTTTAATGATAAATAATAATGATCTATATTTATGGGGTATAATGTGATGTTTACATATGTGTTTACAATGTGGAAAGATTAAGGCAGGCTAATTTACAAATTAATCACCTCACAAATTTTTTTTTAACAGTGAAAACATTTAAAATCTACTCTTTTAGCAATTTTGAAATATACAAAGTATTATTCTTTATAGTAATCACTATTCTGTAAAATAGATAGCTAAAGCTTATTCCTCCTCACTAACTGAAACTTTGTATGCTTTAATAAACACCTTCCCCCTCCTTGTTGATTCTTCTCCCCTAGCCTCTGGTAGCCATCATTCTACTCCCTATCTGTATGAGTTCAACTTCTTTAGATTTCATATATGAGAAAGATCATGCAATATTTGTCTTTCCATGCCTGGCTTATTTTACCTCCAGGTTCATCTATATTATCTCAAAAGACAGGATTTTCTCCCTTTTCAATGCTAACTAGTATTCTCTTGTGTATATATGCTACATTATCTTTATCCATTCATTTGATGATGGACACCTACATTGCATTCGTATCTTAGCTATTGTGAATAATACTGCAATGAACATGGGAGTTCAGATACCTCTTTGGCATACTGATTTGGTGCATATTCCTTTGGATATTCACCCAGTAACAGGATTACTGGATTGTGCAATAATTCTATTTGTAATTTTTTTAGGAGCCTTCATCCTATGGATCATTTATATTCCCACCAACAGTGTACAAGTGTTCCCTTTTCTCCATACCATTGCCAACACTTGCTACATTTCATTTTTTGAATAATAACCATTCTAACAGATGTGATCTTAACTTGCTTTTCCCTGATGGTCAATGATAATAAGCATTTTTTTAATACATCTGTTTATTTTTTATTTATTTTTGTTTGTTTCATGAATGGACTTTTTTGGATATTTATTTATTTTCTTTATTTTTTGATTTTTTCTATAAGTTATCAGGGTACAGATAGTATTTGGTTACATGAGTAAGTTCTTTAGTGGTAATTTGTGAGATTTTGGTACACCCAACACCTGAGCAGTAGACATTGTACCATATATTTAGTCTTTCACTCCTTCACCCCCCTCCCACCCTTCTCCCCCAAGTCCTGAAAGTCCACTCTATCATTCTTATGCCTTTGCGTCTTCATAGCTTAACTCCCACATATCAGTGAGAACACACAATGTTTGATTTTCAATTCCTGAGTTACTTCACTTAGAATAATAATCTCCAATCTCATCCAGGTAGCTGCAAATGCTGTTCATTGATTCATTTTTATAGCTGAGTAGTATAAACATATCATATAAATATGCCACAGTTTCTTTATCCACTTGTTGATTAATGAGCATTTGGGTTGGTTTCACAATTTTGCAATTGTAAACTGCTATTATAAACATGCAAGTATTTTTTTCGTATAATGTTTTCTTTTTCTCTGGGTAGATACCCATTAGTGGGATGGCTGGATCAAATAGTAGTTCTACTTTTAGTTATTTAAGAAATCTCCATACTGTTTTCCTTAGGGGTTGTACTAGTTTACATTCCCCACCAGCAGTGTAGAAGTGTTCCCTGTTCACTTCATCCATGCCAACATCTACTGTTTCTTGATTTTTTTAAATTATTGTCATTCTTGCAGGAATAAGGTGGTATTGCATTGTGGTTTTGATTTGCATTTCCCTATCATTAGTGATGTTGTGTATTTTTTCATATGTTTGTTGACCATTTCTATATCTTCTTTTGAGAAGTGTCTAGTCATGTCCTTAGCCCACTTTTTGATGGGATTATTTGTTTTTTTCTTACTGATTTGTTTGAGTTCGTTGTAGATTCCGGATATTAGCTCTTTGTCAGATGTACACATGGTGAAGATTTTCTCCCATTCTGTGGATTGTCTGTTTACTCTGCTGACTGTTCTTTTTTTCTGTGCAGAAACTCTTTTTTTTCCCACCCCTCCCCCAGAAACTCTTTAGTTTAATTAAGTCCCAACTATTTCTCTGTTTTTATTGCATTTGTTTTTGTGTTCTTGGTCATGAAATCCTTGCCTAAGCCAATGTCTAGAAGGGTTTTTTCCAATGTTATCTCCTAGAACTTTTATAGTTTCAGGTCTTAGATTTAAGTACTTAATCCATGTTGAGTTGATTTTTGTATATATAAGATGGCAGATGAGGATCCAGTTTCATTCTCCTACATGTGGCGAGCCAATTATCCCAGCACCATTTGTTGAAAAGGGTCTCCTTTCCCCACTTTATGTTTTTGTTTGCTTTGTCAAAGATCAGTTGGCTATAAGTATTTGGCTTTATTTCTGTGTTCTCTATTCTGTTCCATTGGTCTATATGCCCATTTTTATACCAATAACATGTTGTATTTGTGACTATGACCTTATAGTATAATTTGAATCAAGTAGCATGATGCCTCTATGTTTGTTCCTTTTGCTTAGTATTGCTTTGGCTATGTGGGTTTTTGTTGTTGTTGCTGTTTTACATGAATTTTAGGATTGTTTTTTTCTAATTCTGTGAGGAATGATGGTGGTATTTTGATGGTGATTACATTGAACTTGTATATTGCTTTTGGCAGTATGGTCATTTTCACAATATTGATTCCCACTCATCCATGAGCATGGGATGTGTTCCATTTGTTTGTGTCATCTATGATTGCTTTCAGCAGTGTTTTGTAGTTTTCCTTGTAGAGGTCTTTTGGCTTCTTGGTTAGGTATATTTCTAAAGATTTCATTTTTTTTTTTAATATAAAGATGGGGTTTCACTATGATGGCCAGGCTGGTTTTGAACTCCTGACCTCAGGTGATCCACCTACCTCGCCTCCAAACGTGCTAGGATTACAGGCATGAGCCACCATGCCCGGCTAAAGATTTCATTTTTTTGCAGTATTGTGAAAGGGGTTGAGTTCTTGATTTGATTCTCCGCTTCGTTGCTGCTGGTGCATAGAAGAGCTACTGATTTGTGTACATTAATCTCGTATCCGGAAACTGCTGAATTCTTTTATAGTTCTAGGAGCCTTCTGGAGGAGTCTTTGGGATTTTCAAGGTAAATGATTATATCGTAAGCAAACAGTGACAGTTCGACTTCCTCTTTACTGATTTCGATTCCCTTTCTCTCTCTTGTGTGACTGCTCTGGCTAGGACTTCCAGTACTATGTCGAAGAGGAGTGGTGCGAATGGTCATCCTTGTCTTATTCCAGTTGTCAGTTCTCAAAAGCTTTCAACTTTTCCCTATTCAGTATTATGTTGGCTATGGGTTTGTCATAGATGGCTTTTATTACATTGAGGTATGTCTCATGTATGCTGATTTTGATGAGACTTTTAATCATAAAGAGATGCTGGATTTTGTCAAATGCTTTTTTCTGCATCTATTGATATGATCATGTGATTTTTGTTTAACTCCTGTTTATGTAGTGTATCACATTTATCGACTTGTGTATGTTAAACCATCCCTTCATCCCTGGTATGAAACCTACTTGATCATAGTGGATTATCTTTTTGATATGTTGTTGTATTTGGTTAGCTAGTATTTTGTTAAGGATTTTAGCATCTATATTCATTAAGGATATTGGTCTGTAGTTTTCTTTTTGAGTTATGTCCTTCTCTGGTTTTGGTATTAGGGTGATGCTGGCTTCATAGAATGAACTAGGTAGGGAGGGTTCCTTCTTTCTCTGTCTTGTGAAATAACATCAAAAGGATTGGTACCAATTAGTCTTTGAATGTCTGGTAGAATTCTGCAGTGAATCCGTCTGGTCCTGGACATTGTTTTTGGAAATTTTTAAATTACTGTTTCAATCTCACTGCTTGTTATTGGTCTCTTCAGGGTATCTAATTCTTCCTGATTTAAGCTAGGAAGATTGTATTTTTCCAGGAATTTATCCATCTCTTCTAGGTTTTCTACTTCATGTGTGTAAAGGTCTTCATAGTTGCCTTGAATGATCTTTTCTATTTCAGTGGTATTAGTTGTAATCCCTACTGTTTCACTTCTTAATGAGGATATTGGGATTTTCTCTCTTCTTTTTCTGGTTTATCTTGCTAATGGTCTACCAATTTTAGCTTTTCAAAGAACCAGCTTTGTTTCATTTATCTGTTGTATTTTGTTTGTTTGTTTGTTTCAATTTCATTTAGTTCTGCCCTGATGTTGGTTATTTCCTTTCTTCTGCTGGGTTTAGTTTGTTTTTGTTTCTCTAGATCCTTGAGGTGTGACCATAGAATATAAGTTTGTGCTCTTTCAGTCTTTTTGATGTAAGTGTTTAGGGCTGTGAACTTTCCACTTAGCAACACCTTTGCTGTATCCTAGAGGGTTAGATAGGTTATGCCATTATTGTCATTCAGTTCAAATAATTTTTTAATTTCCATCTTGATTTTGGTTTTGACTGAATGCTCATACAGAAGCAGGTTATTTAATTTCCACATATTTGCATTGTTTTGAAAGTTCCTTTTGAAGTTGACTTCCAATTTTATTCCACTGTGGTCTGATAGAGTGCTTAATATAATTCAATTTTCTTAAATTTATTGAGGCTTGTTTTATGGTCTATCTTGGAGATAAAGTCTGAGGTTATCATCATATACAATTCACAAAAGAGATGTATACAGACATGCTTGATATGTAAAAATATTTAAGTATACAAATAATTACTATGCCCACATTTACAATCATAGTATTACTTACAAACTGACAAAAGGGAAAAAAAATGAAGCAAGTAACTGGCAATGTATTTGGTAAACTTTTAAATGACAATGTTAGAGAAAATATTTCCATAAATATGGAACTCTGTGAAATAATAATTACAAATATATGAATGTTTTTGTTGTATGAAAAGCCAGCTGGTTATGTATACAGTTTTTATATTATAAGTATGGAGTCTGGCTTATTTAAGAAAAGATATTTTTGTTGTTTACATCCTTCTTTTTGTTTTGACTTTAACTGAAGCATTTATTTACAAATTCATCTTCATTACCTTGTGTTTAAATTTTCAATTGCTCCATTTTTTTTTTTCACATTGGCTGCTATATGGGCATGACATCTTGAGTTTTCTACGGTTAGGAAGTGTCTGTAGTTATAAATAAAAATTTTTTTCTCGTTACAAATATACACGTTCTACTTTATACATTCTGAATGTGTATAAATGTATGTAAAATGTATACGTATATAAGATGTATATGAATGTATATAAGAATGGAAGATTTCCTATTTTTAACACCCTTTTGGGGAGTTTATCGAGCAGATAACCCATGTATAATGGTGTCTGAGTAAATTATAGCACATAATCACCCAAACTTTACAATATGCCTGTTGACATATTCCATATTTTGTTCCTTCAAGGTGATTTTTGGAAATTTAGAAAAATGAAGCTCACTGACTAAGTTATGAAGAAAAATGAAGGAGGAAGAGAAGGAATAGAATACATCCTCTATTTTATACTCAGTATAATCTTTTTCCCTATTGCATAAAAAAGGGTTTGCTTTGTAGTCTCCCTAATGCAGACCAATATGGTTATTTCTTATAACACATATATTTTAAACAAATTATAAAAAGCAAGACATGGCTCCCGTAAAAAATTACCTTTCTACTTGTAGTTTAGTATGATCATCATTCAGTTATATGATTGACCAGATCATTCTGTCTGATAAAGTCATTATGATAAATGATATACACAGAGATATACACAATTTTTTTTCGGTAACTACAAAAAAAGGGAAGAATATAATGATTAATTTTCAATACAGTATGCAGATTGAAATTCAAAGTTATAATTAATTGACAAATGATGTGTTTCTGTGTATGTGCATACACACACACACACACGCGTGCACACACACACTTGGGTTGCAGGAGAGGGTGGTTAATCAGTGAGAGAATGGAGTTGGCATGTGTTCCTCACATCAAGAGGAAAAGAAGCAATTGCTCCTTAAATGGAAACAATGTAAACCTAAAAGTAAATTAGAGCCTATGGGTTTTGGAATTTGCTTTGAAATAATTTGTTTCTAATACCTTGTCTTCAAAACCGAGTTGGAACAATTAAAACAGGAAGCTAGTATTATATAATCGTTTTGTCTATCAAAATTTGAAACAGGAAATTTCAGATAATTTAATAAACATAAAATGGAATGATAAAGGAACTCAGTTATGAGACTGAACAACACTCTCAACCATCAGCAAGGATACCAAGATAATTGAATAATTCCAAAGAGTATGAATGGCAAACTTTAAATAGCAAATCATTTAATGGTACTTCAGAATGATTGAAAAATAAAGAGAAATTGAGGATAAGGTCCTTTGGCTGTTTACAAAACTATAAAGTTAACTTCTGGGAAAGATAATTCATGAGCATGTAAAAATATAGATGTTCTGCTTCAGTGAATATGAAGAGCAAAAACACAATAAGTAGATAGCTAATGATAAATTTATTCTAGTTACTGAAGTCACTCTGGTTAATCTCCAACTAAATTGTTCCTTTACATTTTGCTTTGCTCTGCTTCCTTGACTACTTCTCTTCACCAAATGTATGTAAAACAGCTAATCTTGTGATCCCTATGATTTTAATCTACTTTTGAACTTTTTTCTATTTGTATTTGGTCTGTCAAATTCCATGTACTTATGGAAATATGTCACCTTATATTTCCATGAATTTCCTCATGCGTTTCAGCACTTCCTTAAATATGTAAACATTTTATCAAAGACAATTATGTACATGACATAATTAATTCTATTTTGTACTGTTTCCCCTTAAGTTTAAGTATCAAGATATTCCCTTACATAATACAGAAATTCTATTCCTTGTCTTTTTTGGGAAAAACAAACAAACTAAACTTTTTTATTTGCACATTCAATGATTGATTAAATTCTGTTTTAATCTACAGCCCTTTGAGGGGTTTCAATATAACACTATGAATTTATTCACAATCAACCTAGAAAAACAGACCTTTGATATTATAAAGGGATTAGCAGGCATACTGAGACACCTTGTCCCAGACCAATCAAGAATAGCAGTTACAACATGCTGACTACCTCTGCCTGCCAGCACCTCAGCTTCCCTAATCCCATAAGATCAGGGCGATCTGATTGCTTTCAATTCATTGCTCTGACACAGTTGGTTAGCACATAATTTTGTTCTATTTATCAACCTGAATCTTTGTTCTTCATCATCAAATCCCCATATTTAATTATGAGCTAGTTACTTTAAAAGGTGAAGAATACTAAATTCTCCACAGGCTTTTTATGAAATAGTTGATTAAAATAATTTCAAGCTTATATTACTCCCAGTGTCTTGTGGACAGCTGAAATTCAATCAGCTGTCAGTAATTCTAACTGTAAACATCAAAATGCAGTTGGCCAACTTTTCTCTAATAGTTCTACGTAAATATCCTCATCTTCAGATTGGCAAGACTATATTCATATACATGTCATTAATCACTTTCCAATTATATAATTGAAATATAATTTTAAGTGATTTTTCTTTTCTTTATGAACTTGCAATCCAAAGACAAATAATGCTACTTCAGTGTTTTCTCCTTTCTACCTTTATTCCATGACTAGCTTGTTCTTCTTATTAAAGAAAAAAAAAAATTGGTCTAATGTCAAAGTGAAACTCCATCAGATGCCCAGTGAGCTTTAGGCTAATAGTACTATTTTCTCTGTCATCAGTTGACTTTTGCCTTTCCCTCAAGAATCCTTCACGTGTCCCCATTGCAGTGTGGATCCTATCCTAGATCTTCCTATAGGTTTCCTCTTAATTGACACTCTTCAAGATACTACCTGTGCTCTAATTCTCTTTTCATCTTCTATATCTTATACTCATTATTACTTCCTCTGAATAAATTTGTTCTACTTCTTACAGTGTCTTTTGGTAATGTCTATCTGTGATGCAAAGACAGGTGTGTGTGTGTGTGTGCGTGCGCGCATGTGCAGCAGTGGTGGGGTGGGGGAGTACAGTTCAGTGGCAGATGAATGTCATCTACCTGTCCCTGTTTAATTAAATGTATCAAAATAATTTAAGCATTTTAGACATTCATTTTAGTGGAACACTTGAAAGCAGTTATTTTATTTTATTGAAGAAATTTTATTTAATTATTAATTTTTCTAATCCAAATGCTACCAAGCTGAAGAAAGATTACTGGAGATAAGACTAATTTTAAATAAAAACTCTGTTGGTAATAAAATAAAGGAGATGATAATGTTTATACAAATTGCAAGTTTTAGGAATATGGTTCCTAAAACTGAAAACTCTAGGAACAACTTGATAATAAATTAACCTAACATAGTTAATAGCAGTGAACCTCTTTGACAGTATTTTTAAGGCACTAAAAAAATCAACATATGTGAAAATGTTTATATTGGGAAGGCTACCATTATGTATATCACACTAAATATTGTAAGGAAAAACAGAGGTATTGCTGAAAGACATACGGAAAATTGATATAAGGACAAAAGAATGTGATTTTTCAGGAAAAGAAAAAGCTTCATTCAGATTCCCACTTTGTTATTTATCATTCTTGATCATTTTATTTTATGCTTCCTGAATTTCTTCATATGTAAGTTGGAGATGAAAATATCTAAAAATCTGTTACTTTAGTTGTGTGATAATTTATTGAATTAAACTCTATAAAATCCCTTTGGAAAATTAAGACAATATGAATATATTAGTTATAATCAGCAGTTTGTATATTGATATTTAAAGAATGCTTCCTGCATTCATTTTATTTATTTTCCATCACAATTGCATGACAGAATCAGTGATATTCCATAATAAAATATTAAAAAGAAAGAAATATGTGTATTAGTATAGCAGTTCAAGTTTATTTTCTCATCTATCCATCTATCTTTCCATCCATCTATATACTCATTAATCAAAGCAATCATGAAGTCATCTATGTTTTCCTCCAATAGGTGTTTATTGAGCCCTTACTCTATGAAAAGTAGCTTGCAAAGTTCTGGTGATAAAAAGCTTGCACTGTGGATCCTATCCTAAATCTTCCTATATTAAGTTTTTCTTCCTAAATTAATTTTTTCTCTACCTTCATAACTTTAGTCATGGACGATTTTTATAAGACAAGGATATTATAAGACAATAAATTACCACTGGAAAGTTTTAGCAGAGGTATGGCACAGTTATTTTTTGTTTGTTTGTTTTATTTGTTTTGGTTTTGGAAGCAAGTAGAGGATAGGCTGAATGAGAGCACAGACAGCACTCAAAGTTTGGAGACAATATCAGTATGATTAAATGTAGCATAAAAACTATTCTAGGTATTTTAATCAAGAATGGAATTAGTACAGAAAGCAAGGGCTTACAATACAGTTGGAAGGGCTAATGGGGCTTGTTCTAGGCAAGGCTACCACAAATGATTTCCAAAATAATAGAACTTTAGGATTGCATCTAGCCCACAATGACCTTGATTGACGGCAACAGTAACCAACGGCTAAAAGTAAGGGATTTTGCCTCTGCCACACTTTTGCCTCCCTAAGATCATGTGAGTGTATACAGTTGGCTTAACCCATTGGGATTCCAGACTTCTGGCTTCAAGGAAGTCTGGGAAATGTATTTTCAGCTTTCTAAATTCTTCAATCAGATTGAAGACAAAAGTTGAAATTGAATTGAGTCAGCCAATCAAGCTTCTGCAGCACAGAGGCCATGAGATGGGTGGGAGATGATGACTGCCTGAATTAACCTAACAGTAGTTGCAATGAAGAAGAAGGAATACATTCTTGTAACATATCTTAGATACTTCTTAGAGGGAATAAAATGGAGGATTTGGGTAGATTTTTGGTTTCCTATCAGAACAGGAAGGTATTAACTGAAATAGAGAATGTATAAAATGGAATAATGGCAGACTGCGAGTTCTCCATTTGCAAAACATTCAGATAAAAGGATAAATCATTGGCTTTCTTAGTTACCTATTGCTGTGTGACATCTTACCCCCACACTTAATGGCTTAAAATAACACACATTTGTTATCTCACAGTTTCTCTGGATCAAGAATCTAGACACAGCTTAGCTGGGCCCTTGGCTCCAATCTCTCCATCCCGTTAATTGAGGATGTTTGGTACATTTGTACTGCTGTTAGATTCTATTGTCATAATCTGCCTTTCTTTCTGAGATATTGTGACCTCTTACTGATTATTAAAATTTGCATTCATTAATAATGGTTCACTCTTTGTGCTATAAAATATTATGGGTTTTGACAAATCTATTATGTCGTATATCCTCTGTTAAAGGGAAAACTTGAATTACATGTAAAAGAGTTGAAAGGACCAAAGAACGATTCACCAAGTGGGCAGTCTCCTGACCCAGGTTAGTCTTAGAGACTCCAGCACAGTCATGTGGTAAAAGAAAATTTATGGACAGAGAAAGGAACGCGATATACAGAAAATGGAAATGAGGCACAGAAACAGCCACACAGTGGTACAGCTCGGCGTTTGCCTTATATGAACATGGCTTGAACAGTTGGCTACTTTTGATTGGCCAAAATTCAGTGATTGGCACAAAAGTAGATCACAGTCTGTATAAAATTCCATGTAAGTTGTAGTTGATGATGTGCAAAGAAACTTTTAGGCCAAACTTAAAATATGTAATGAGGCCCTCCTTACATATTTGTAATGTAGCTTTTTCAAGCTGGCATCTTTCACTTTAGAGTATGAATGTAAAGTTCCTCCAAGTCTTTGTGTGAGTTACTAACTCCTCTTTTTGTGTCACTGAATAATATTACATTGCATAGAAGCAGTACAGTTTGTTTAGCCTTTGACTTATTGAAGGACATGTTGGTTGCTTCCAGAATTTGGCAATTATTAATAAAGCCACTATAAACATTTGCATGCAGGTTTTGTGCTTCAAAATTAATTCAGTTTATTATTGAATTGAATTATATACCCAGCAGCACAATTGTGGGATTTTATGATAAGACTATGTTATCTTTGTAAGAAATGTACAAACAGTCTTCCGAAGTGACTGCACCATATTGCGTTCTCATCAGCAGTGAATGAGGGTTCCTGATGCTTTTGGCCCTCACTAGCATTTTACAACGTCAGCGTTTTTTTGACTTTAAAAATTTTAATAGGTGGGCAATACTATCTCCTCATAGTTTTAATTTGAATTTCTCTGTTAACAAACGATGTTAGGTATACTTTGCCCTCTGCATATCTTCTTTGGTGCGGTGTGTGTTTATATTTTGGCCATTTAAAATTTTGGTTTTTTTATTGGTTTAATTTTAAATTTTATTTGTATATTCTGCATACAGGTTCTTTATCAGGTATGTGTTTTGCAAATACTCTCTGCCCATATCTAGCTTATCATTTTATTTTCTTAACACTGTATGTTGCAGAGCAGATGTATTTACTTTTAATATAGCCTAATTTATCAACTTTTTGTTTCACAAATTATGCATTCTCAAATGCATAAAAACTCATCATGAAATCCATGGTCACATCTCCTAGATTTTCACCTAGAAATATTGTAGTTTTGCATTTCACATTTAGGTCTATGAATAACTAAGCTCATTTTTTGAAAGATGTAAAGTCTATGTCTAGACTTTCTTTTCATATTAATATCCAACTGTTTCTGCACCAATTATTGGAAAGACAGTTATCCAATAACTTATCTTTCTTCATTTGTCAAAGAGGAGTTAATTATATTTATGTGAATCTATTGTGATCTCTCTATTTTAGTCTATTTATTTATACCTTTTCCCTGCAGTGCTGATAGAGACAAGTGGCAGAGATATTCCGGGGGAGAAAAGGACAGGGTCTTGGTTAGGACCTCACCCTCAAGCCTGGAAACGTGGATCAAAGTGAGAACTTTACATCCCTGTTTTTCCACTGGAATTTTGCCCTTTCCAAAACCACCCCTGGCTCACTCTGCCCCTCATCCTGTACCCATAAAAGCCTCAGGCTCCACTGGCAGAGTACAGAGAAGGGGAGAAGGAAAGGCAGTTGGACATCAGAGACTGCAGTTTGATGTCCCAGAGAAGCACCTTGACTTCAGAGGGAGAGCTTGACAGCTTTGCTTTTGAGAGGTGTATGGCTGGGGATGGCTAGACTCCAAGGGAAGATCATCTTCCTGCTCCATCCCCTTTCCAGCTCCCCTTCCCACTGAGAGCCACTTTCGTTGGCAATAAAATCCTCCATATTCACCATCCTTTGATTCATTTGTGGGACCTGATTTTTCCTGGATGCCAAACAAGAGCCCAGGTGCCACAGGTGTGGACACTAAAGGCTGTCACACTGACCCTGTGTCCTTGCTGGCAGAGAGCAACCACCTCATGCAAAAAGGCAGAGGACCCACTGAGGTGTTTAACACTTAAGCTGTCCGTGGACAGCAAAGCTAAAAGAACACTGTTACACACTCCTTCTGGGGCTTCTGGGGTCATTGGTACTTCCCACTAGACACTACCATGAGGCATGCAGGGAGTTTTGCTTCTGCCAGCACCCAAAAGCACTCACTCTGGCTCCTACACTTGCTCACCTTCCTGCTCCTTCTCCTTCAAGGGGTTGAGAGCTGCAGGCTGAGTAAGTAAGGCACCCGTGTCACAAAGTCCGAAAAGCAGTCAAGGAAAAGTTCCTGTTTCAGTGCTTTGGCAAAAACTTGAGTCAGCCTGGCACAGTGGCTCACGCCTGTAATTCCAGCACTTTGGGAGGCCAAGGCAGGTGGATCACAAAGTCAGGAGTTCGAGACCAGTCTGGCCAATATGGTTAAACCCTATCTCTACTAAAAATACAAAACAATTAGCCAGACATGGTGTCAGGCACCTGTTAAACCCAGCTACTCAAGAGGTTGAGGCAGAGAATTGCTTGAACCTGGGAGGTGGAGGTTGCAGTGAGCTGAGATTGCGCCACTGCACTCCAGCCTGGACAACAGAGCAAGACTGTCTCATATAAATATTGCAAAGTTCATCTTGGATACCAGATTTTGTGTCTTCTTTCAGAATATTTACCTTCTAGAATATTTTCTGGCCAATAGGTAAGTAACTTGTAGATTACCTATATGCTTTTGAGGCTTGCTTTGAAGGTGTTTATTTGCTGGATTTGGAATAATGTTAACTTTAAGGCCAAATTAGTTATACTTCTAAGATGTGGCCATTCTGCTGTTTCCACTGTAGATCCCAAGTACTCAGTACATTTTAATTTAAATTATCCTTGGCCCTCTGTGTGCTATGGAAATTACTAACCCTACACTTTCTAGGTAATTGTTTTTTCCTCAGAAATGTTCTTGCTAGGTAGCATGGATTTTTATTTTATGCATGAACAGATTAGTGGTCTGCTAATGACTCAGTGACACCCTATGACAATTTCTGTTCCCCAAATCCGTGATATCTGGCCCTCTTCTTGTCTTCTTACTTCAGGAGGAATGCTAGATTTCATTTCAATTGCAATGCAGCAATTTTCTCCAATTTGAAGGTATTAGCAGTGGCAAGATCTTAATTTTCTTTTGTTTCCTTAACAGTCACATAGTCCTATGATACATATTGGTCAGTGTTTGTGTTCTTTCTTGATATATTTTCAGCTTCCTAGCTGTTTCCAGTTTAGAAGACAATTTGGTGCTTTGTTATTCTCTCATAGCTGGAATTGGAAATTGCCCTGAGCACTTCCTTTGAACGTCCTTTGTGTATCAGGAAAATTTTGTCCATTATGAATAAAATTTTTCAAAGTTTGAAACAATAGCTCATTTCTCATTTTAAAAAAATTCTTGCATAGACATGAGTCTTGCATTATGTAAATAGTGATTTTTGATAGTAATGTAAGAAAATCTATATTCAATAAAATCCATTCTCTGGATAAAGTTAAGTAGACATTCTGAATTTGGGATGTGGTATTGCTGGAGTTTCTGACATTCAAAGCCGGAGTAGTTGCAGAACTATCTACTGTTATCAGCAGAAATAGGGTTTTTATTGAACAAATGCAGCTCAGAAATGGAATTAATATTGTATTTAGAGGGCTGATGAAAATAGTAATTTTAAAAATTACACAGTATATAGTAAACTATCAATAATTGGTAACTGTTATTTCCTAATAAGGTGATGGTGTTTAGGAAAATAAATCTTAAATTTCAAACAAAAGCTAAATTTTATTTTGTCTGCTCTATTATCATTCCTTATTTCTTCCTCATTCTTTCCCTTTCCTTCCTTTTTCCTTTCTATGCTCCCTTTAATGAAAGTTGTGGATTGGTTTCTTTGTGCCTGATCTGTCTACAACCCATGAACGTAATTAAACTTTGCAAATATATCATGAATTCCAGCTGAAAGATGACATTTTTTTACTTAGCATACTATTTTCCCAAAATACAAGCAATGCAAAGTAAGTCTTCATCTGAGGATATATGTGGTGAATAGAAAAAGATCCTCCCAGTTCAGGTCCTTTGCAGGGACACGGGGTAAAACTGGAAACCATCATTCTAAGCAAACTGACCCAAAAACAGAAAACAAAACACCGCATGTTCTCACTCATAAGTGGGTGTTGAGCAGTGAAAACACATGGACTCAGGGAGGGGAACATCACACATAGGGGCCTGTCAGGGGGTGGGGACTAGGGGAGGGATAGCAGGGGATGGGGGAGATAGGGGAGGGGATAGCATTAGGAGGAATACTTAATGTAGATGAAGGGATGATGGATTCAACAAACCACCATGGCACATGTATACCTATGTAACAAACCTGCATGTTCTGCACATTGTACCCCAGAACTTAAAGTATTAATAAAACAAACAAACGAACAACAACAAACAACAAAGAAAAAGCTCCTCCCAGACCAGCCTGGCCAACACGGTGAAACTCCATCTCTCTTAAAAATGCAAAAATTTTAGTAGAGGTGGATCCTCAAATTTAGCAATCCAGTACTCCCATTGTTCTTTGAAGGCCCCATCTCATACTGCACAAGCCCCTTTAGCCTGCCCTGAGTGAGTTCTCTGCCTTGTTAGCTCTAGGGTCCCTCAAGCTCTAGTGTCCTATATCGACGGCCTTTTAGATTGGAGAAAGATGAGACAGGCACATCAGCATTAAATCACATACTTGCTACAACATACTTATGTATGAAACCAGGCGTTGTATTTTCTGCTATTTCATAAAGTCTCTTTGAAGTTTCAGTGTGGTTATCAGTCTTGGTGAAGATCTATCAAAACCTTATATTCTTTAGTTTCTTTCGCAGCATTGAGAGAAATTGACTTTCTGCATTAAAGATCATTTATTCTTTAGGTATCATAGTCGTCTTTTATTATTTAATTGAATTTTTGGTTATTAAATAAATTTATTCATGCATGTATTCATTTCATGCACTCATAAACTGTATACATTATTGTAATATAAGAAATAATGAAAAGGCATAAAATACAACTCCTCAGAAAGGTTGTATTTTATGTACTCTGTATTAACTTAAAATAAATTTTGTTTTATTCTTTGAGATTTCCAAATCTCCTTTTCTCTTTCTGTGTGTCTGTGTGTGTGTTTCTCTCCCAAATTTATGTCACAGTGTTTTTACCCTACATGCCAATACTTGATCAAATAATGTAGCATCCAACCTATATTTCTTATTATATAAAACAAAAATTCTCAAGAGCTGCCTTATAAACTTTAAAATGATTCTGACATATTTTGAATAAAATTGATCCAAAATGTCTTTTTTCTCCTGAAAATGTTTGACATCATTTCTATGCACCTATAAATGTGATCTATATATGTATGTGTATAGATCATATATGTATGTGTGATCTATATATGCACCTATAAATGTAATCTATATATGTATGTGTATGATCTATATATGTATGTGTATAGATCATAATATATAAAAATGTGCATGTATATATATACACATGCATTTTTATATATTATGAATATATATAATATTTCATGTATATGACATATATACATATACCTATATACATATATACATATACCTATGTGTATGTATGTCATATACACACATATTTACATATCTACATTACACACACATTATTTACATATCTGCAATACATATTTACATATCTACAAATAATGTGTCATACACATTATTTACATATGTACAATAATTTACATTATTTACGTATGGATATATATATTTCATGTATATGACATATATACATATATCTATGTCATATACATACATATAATTTACATATCTATTTTTCCATAGAATTTACCTCTTCCTAAGATAAAATTTATCATGTTAAAATATTTATTTATAAAAAGTATTTAGTAGTATTTCAAATGAGGAAATGATGGCATTGCCCTAAGTGAATTAATTCCCCCTAACACAACCAGTCTGGTGTTTCAAAAAGTGTTTAGTTCTCCTGAGTGTGTTAATGTTTTTAAGTTCAATAAGAAATATCTGGTAAATAAAAATGCAAATAAACAATACATATGATTTATATAAAATAGTCCTATTCCATTGAAAACATTTTTTTTTCTGCTCAGGAAACTGAAGATCTGCACAGAATTAAGAGTTTAGAATATATTTTTCTACTTCCTAATCAAATTTAATATTGTTTATATTAATTATACTGAGTCTCAAAACCATTGACAATAAGCTGTTGGTACTTTTTCATATTAATGCATTCCCTCCAAAATATTGTATCTCCTCTTTTTTGCTAATCTATTTTCCCACTAATTATCTACTTTTTTCCCAGAATGTTCAACATAGTAAGGGAATATGTATTCAAAATGATCTTTGTATTATAAAGGACTGTGAAAGCATATTCCTTATAGTGCATAGTTATACATATACACATATATTTTAATATATGTATATATAGGTATCCACATTTATCCTAAGGGAATATGGGTTGCAATTTAAATGAAATGAATTTTAAAATTAGAAGTAGTTTTGAAAGAAAGGCAACATATCACATCCTATGTGCTAAGCATGGATAGTGCTAGAACATAAAATGTCATAAAATAACTTAATTATTTGTAATCTAAATAACCACATTGTTAACTAAAGCAAAATAGTAATTAACAATTGTATAATAAAAGCAATAAATGAATAAAGCCCCAAAATGGATGTTCTTTTTACATTAAATCCTTGGTATCCCTGATATGTTGATTCCAACTCCAAAATCCTCAATACACATAATTTTGTAATACAAAATTTTGTGTTTTATTATTTTGAATAATTTACTCATGTGAACATCAGTTTTCTAATTTCTTAATGCTAAACATTAGACCTTGTGCTGTCATACATGGTCTCCACTACCTGTTCTTACAGAGCTGGTAAGAATGCTTTTCACTTTTCCTCCCAATACTTTGTTAAGACCCAAGGTTAGTTTGAGATTTAGGGAAGGCATTCTTAGAATAGGAAAAGGTTATCTCTGTTTTATGTGGTGAAGCACATTGAACTTCTACTGCGAATTTTGAGGAAAGGTTTCGGCTATTGATAAAGTGTAACTTTACTTTTTATTAGGAGGTGCTATTGCACCTATAGAGCATATATACATTTATAAGTTCTGTATACATATGTTTGTATTTCCTCAGGGGCATTAAAACAAAAATAATTTGTTTAGGACAAAGAAAATTCTATTGTCTGCTATTATCACATAACACTAGTACTCCATTTTATATTAAAAATGAGTAGGATCTATCTATACATTATATATATTACTTATATATGTATATATAATGACACTGTGGTGTTTTTATTTTGAAATAAAAACTAAGAAATCTCAAAATTAATTATAGAATAGAAATATGAGGAAAAACTTACATAATACATAGCAAAACATTTCATTAATCCTTTCTAAAAATGAAACTGTCTAAATATTCTGAATCTCTAGTTATGAAAATGGTGCATACACATTTTGAAAAATTCCACAGGTAAATAATAAGCATGATCTAGGTTGGAAACCACAGCCATGACACAGTGTCCGAAAGAGAAATTCTTCGATGGAATGGTCTTCAATAAGATAAAAATATAGTCACATGTAGAGGACCACAAGAAGGGTGACTTTACCTTCGTCAGAAATACATATTCTGGCTATTAATACAGGCTGCCAGAAAAATAAAATATTCATTTAGTTCAATAATAGGACATGTTTTCCTGGTGAAAAGAAATCAAGGAGCAGTTACATGCTTGAGGCTACCTCAGATATTGCAGCTTCATCTGCCAAGGGTCTCTATCTCTGAAAGCATAATACAGTAGTTATCAACCATATGTTTAGTGAATTTAATATATCTGAAACATTGCCAATAGTTATGTATATTCTACAGCAAAAAGACTTCTGGGCAAACATGATAAGTGCCAACAGAAGGTTGGAAATTTCACAATATATTACAAAGTTTTCCCACTACAAATTAAATAAGCTTTAATTAGTGACTAACTATAAGACTGAACGATCGGGGATTATATGTTTTAAGAGAGTTATACAT
This sequence comes from Ateles fusciceps, assembly GCA_036589455.1. Lineage (NCBI taxonomy): Eukaryota > Metazoa > Chordata > Mammalia > Primates > Atelidae > Ateles > Ateles fusciceps. Next base: position 8,610,256 of record JAZHEH010002229.1, read on the forward strand.
AGCATTTCTTTTATGGTAAAATGAGATTTTCATAGAAGAAGTAGGTTGGAATTTTAGTATTGTCCATTAATTTACCAAACAATCCAAGACACAAGTTCTCCCCAACCTTACTAAGTAGATAACCTCTTCCTTAGCTCCACTGGAAATGGACCAAAGCAAAGAGAAAAACTGAAATGTGGATTTGCTTTGTGGAATAATCTGGTTACATGATTCAATTTTACATTGTTGTGCTATATATCTTTTAATTCATTTATTATACTTTAAGTTCTGGGGTACCTGTGCAGATTGTGCAGGTTTGTTACATAGGTATACATGTGCCATGGTGGTGGTTTGCTGCATCCATCACCCCGTCATCTACATTAGGTATTTCTCCTAATGCTCTCTCTCCCCCAATCCCCACACCCCCTGCTATTCCTCCCCTAGCTCCCCCACCCACCAGGGCCCAGTGTGTGATGTTCTGCTCCCCTGTGTCCGTGTGTTCTCATTGTTCAACACCCACTTATGAGTGAGAACATGTGATGTTTGGTTTTCTGTTCTTGTGTCAGTTTACTGAGAATGATGGTTTCCAGATTCATCCATGTCCCTGCAAAGGACATGAACTCATCCTTTTTTATGGCCGCATAGTATTCCATGGTGTATATGTGCCACATTTTCTTTATCCAGTCTATCATTGATGGGCATTTGGGTTGGTTTCAAGTCTTCGCTATTGTGAACAGTGCTGCAATAAACATAAGTGTGCATAATCCCTTGGGTACATACCCAGTAATGGGATTGCTGGGTCAAATGGTATTTCTATTTCTAGATCCTTGAGGAATTGCCACATTGTCTTCCACAATGGTTGAATTAATTTACACTCCCACCAACAGTATAAAAGCATTCCTATTTCTCCACATCCTCTCCAGCATCTGTTGTCTCCAGATTTTTTAATGATTGCCATTCTAACTGGCGTGAGGTGGTATCTCAATGTGATTTCTCACTTTGATATTTTTAAAGATTGGAGTGGACTACAAAAGGCATTTCAGCCCCAATATTACAAAAAAATGTTTTTTGAGTTCGACAGGGTCAAAAGTACAAGGCTACATGTGTAAACTTAGTAATTTCATCAAGTTATTCATACCAATAAAATATAGCATATATTAAGAATTTATTGATTATTGAGAAAATGAGTTATTTAGAAATGTAAAGTAAGGAGCTATTTTGGAGAGTTGAATATATTTAAATACATATGTCTAATTAAACATTTGAACTGGGAGGCTGAATGACATGTAGGACTAAAGTAAATACTCCTTATTAAATTGTGACCCTGCCACTTTTTATGTTTTAGTGAATAAAAAAATTCTTTCACCTTTTGTATGTTTAAATTGATGTAATTACTGAGACGATGACCAGAGGTGTAGGGTGAGCTTAAAATCTACCAACTAACTTTGGTAGAGTTGGCTCCGTCTTTTTCCTTCATTTTCTTGGATTACCATAGTAATCTAATCTATACATTTGTGATGAAAAATATATATGTGACTATTTTAATTGGGGCTAATCCTAAAATTTGTGGGCAACAGTGATACCACACCATTTTAATCAAAATGATTATATCTCAAACATAGTCAATCTCTTTATCTTAACTACCTTTACAGTAATCTCTCAGCTTGTCAACAGCACTACTAAATTATACACTTGTGTGGATAGATGATAGATAGATAGATAGATAGACAGACATATTGATAAATAGTGTTGACTTGCTGTTTTGACACTGTCCCATCATACAGCTGTAATTGTATGGTCACAGCTTAAATGCACCTTCTTTAAAAAATTACTAGATTCAATATTCTCCCCTGGCAATCCCCACAGGTGAAAAAAAAAATGTTTCCTCTAAAATGTTAGAAATATTTGTATTTCAAAAATAACAACGTTTCAAAGAGAAAATAGTAGCCAATAAAAACTATGAAGGAACTATGAGGAAAACAATAACCATTAGAGAAGATTGCTTTATGATTATGTTTTTAGTTGATCTGTGTCTCTAAGGTTTTGACCTCAGGCCTTGATCAGCAAGTTATGTTTTGATGGATAGCTTCTTTCTTTTATCCTATAAATATGTATCATGGACCTATTATGTGCTTATATTCTAGTGGGGTAACACTATATAATTCCATTAGCCCACATATAAATGTGGAGTTTCTCAGTGAGGAATCTGTAAACAAAACAAAACAAAAGTAAAACAATGCAGATCAGTTCCAGCCAGGAAAATGGATTCCTCTTTGTTTTCAATCAATCATTAATATATTTTTACTAATGACTTTTCAATAAGATTGTGACTATTTCATTATGAAGATAGATATGTTTGGCTGTGTCCCCCACTTAGATCTCACATTGAATTGTAACAATCCTGACTTGCCAAGAGTGGGGCCAGGTGGAGATAATTGAATCATGGGAGCAGTTTCCCCTAGACTGTTCTCATGGTAATGAATAAGTTTCATGAGATCTGGTTTTATAAATGGGAGATCCCCTGCACAATCTCTCTTGCCTGCTGCCACGTAAGACATGCCTTCCACCATGATTTTGAGGCCTCCCAGCCATGTGGAACTGTGCGTCCATTAAACTTCTTTTTTGTTATAAATTATCCAGCTTGGGTATGTTTTTATTAGCAGTGTGAGAATTGACTAACATAAAGATGACACTTAAGTCACATGGCTTTCTGATTTTCTGATAGAAAATAATATTTCTGAAGAGAATTCTGAGATTTGTGAGCACAATGTTTATTTTTTTATCAGTGATTAAGTTAATGATTGACATTTAGTAGATTCTAAATAGTATTTATGTTTGTTGAATAAATGTATCTAGTGTACTTTGTGATAAATAAAATACTCAGCTATGTACATGTGAAAGCTATTCATTTTTATTTTATGTGAATAAGAAATTTCAATTATATAATAATTCACCCTGTTAACAATTTTAACAACATAAAATGAACATAAAAGGAAAGTTTTTTTTACATAAAATGTGTATTCAAATTTGGTTAGTAAATTATATAATCATTTTCTATGTTTATAGAATTTGTTATTGTACTTTAAGAAGCTCTTAGTAACTTTAGACAGAATTATAGCTTTAGAAGTCAAAGTAGACTATGGCTTTGGCACAATATATTATTAGTATCCAAAGTAGCATACCCTAACTACCTAGACTTTTAAAAATTGTTTCATAAACTTAAATATGGAATAGAGTAAAAATGTTTTGCATTCAAAAACTATATGTTGCATAAGTTTTTAAGTTAGGTAAAAATAAGCTAAATAAATGTAGAAACAAATATTGTTCTACAGTAAAATACAAAATCATAATATACTATTCTTTGCAATCTATCTTTGTGTTAGTCTTGCATTCATCCTTATTCATATAAATGAACTTATTACTGCTATGAAACATATAATGCATTACAATGTATGATTCTAAAACTTACCTCAATTTCCACTTATAATGCAGCTTCTAATTCATTTTTAATTGCTTAGAAAACTTTGACTAGAAAGAAAAATGCTCCAAGAAGCTCTTTTATTTCAAGTCACTGATAATATGAATTCTCAGTGTAAATATTAGTCATTCAGTGACAAGAGGAATGTTCAACCAGATCACAGTTCTCATTCAGTGTCTCACACTGCCCCTGTAAAAGCTTTTAAAACATGGATATTTAATCACTGAGAAGATTTTGCAGAGGCTGAATATTTGAGAAAGAATATTTGGATATTAGAATGCATGGATGCCTTATCATGCAGTTATTTTTCATGAACAAGTTACTTGTGCTTTTTTAGTATTCTAATTTCAAGGCTGTAATTCCATTTTAGAGCTATAGTTAGTAAATGCAAGCCTAAAATTTCTTTCAAAATTAAAGAATTATCATATAAAAACTCTTCAAGTGTATCATGGCTACATTCTGCTGAGTCTTATGTTCATTTTATGATTTAATAACATAATTTCAAAATAAACAAAGAATACTTTTAATTCTCTAGACTATGGATTTCCAAATTACTGATGACCATTTCCTTGCTCTTATTGTAACCATATATAATGTAGCTATAAGCCATGTAGAACATAAACTGTGGAAAACCTAGGGTACATAGGTAGCTATTCAAAACCAAGGATAATATTAGTCCACTTTGAAATCCTTAAGATAAATTTCAAAAAATGAGAATAAATTATTTGCCAAAAGCCATGTAACACCAAGGAAACCAGATAGTGAAATGTGGTGCAGACTTTGGTTTAGTGAGGAATCTGTTTATCACATGAATAAATTTCTTCCAGCGCATCTCTTCAGTAAAGCTGATATTTCCTAAAGGATAAATATTTGATGACAGAGACATGTATCTTAAAAGCAGAACTGAGTGATTCTAAGATCTGGGCCATGTTACAGCCATTGCAACAAAATCCCCCATATCACCTCTGTGAACCTGAGAGAGGCACCTAATAATTTATGCAAATGCGTTATTAGGAAACTGCTACCCCATTGCTGCTGCCAGTGAATAAATCAGACCTCCAAGGTTTGCTTTCTATTTTCTCTCTGATATTAGATAGAAAATACGATGCACTGGAGTGTAGGTGATTCATTCCAGTACCATCCAATGGGAATCAAAAATTAAATTTAACATTAGAAAAAATTAGATGATTTATCATATTTTGGCCACACTGCATATTCACCGTTACTGAACTTCAGGCTGCTTATTGTGCTCTGCAACTTGAAAGCAGATTTGCAAGCAATTTCCAAATGGAATTATTTGTACAACTATTAAAATAACCCAAATTATTTACTACAATGGGCTTGATGTTTGCTCTCTTTACTTCATTTGTCAGTAATCTCCATCCCCTTTTGCATCTATTTATATTTTTACCCTGAAGGATTTGTTTGAAAACAATAGGAAGCCATCAGATCTTTAAAATTATGCTGGAGTATTGAAGTACCAGCATTATATAAAACAGTGGAATCCTACATATACTATGTAGAAATCCACTTAAATATTTGCTGAATTAGAAGTAATGTGAAGTGAACTTTGGTTTAGGTTTTTGAGAGGCATACATAAAAATAGTAGAAGAAAATGAATTTTATCAGCTGGAAACTTCCATGACTTTGATGGTGGTAACTCAGATGAGCAGTAATTGACTATGTGGCCAGAGACACGTACCTTCCATGCCTGTGTCAAATAAGAATATTGATGAAGTTACTTCCATTACTGAAAGCCTATGACTCATCTCTTCCCCATTCTTATTTTGAAAATTCAATTTGAAAATATTTGAGAGAATCTTTTAAAATCTAACCTGCAATTTTTGTGCCCTATTAAAAAATACTTTATCTCAGTACAGAATGAGATAAAATGATATATGAAACCCTGAAAAATAACAAATGGAAAAACAATCATTAAAGAGGTAATTAGGCTTAAATATTATATTTGGTATGCTAGGTAGTTGGTATTTCAACATAATTTTCTATTTGTAGATAATTACTAAACATTAACAATATATAATAGGTTGCATTTTAAAACTAAAATTCAAAAGCCCTGTTTTCACATTTCCTTAAATGGATGGCATTCATTGTAGCCAAGTGTGTATTTGCTTAAGAAGCTTAATTTGCTGAGGGAAAGTAGCTCTTTTCCAAGTCTTAAGCTTTGATTTACCTACAATAGTAACCAAGAGAGGGAAAATTAACATCTTGTGTATGTTAATCCCAATAAATTAAAATTCACAGTTTTCTGTGCTGATATGTTAAGAGCCTACTTTCCTTTTCCATCCAAGCTCAGACATGTGAGCTAAGCAAACATGCCAAAATTGCTAGTCCCTTAAATTTGTACATTAATAATTAAGATCTCATGATCCTTATAGCAAAGTTAATAAACATATTATATTATATTATATTACAGAGGAGGAACATAAGAATAAATATAAACCATCGACTGAGAGCATATCTCATTCTAGAACACATTATTTTCAAGTACTCTGGAGGAATTTGCATTATTTTAGTTCAAAGAAATGAACATTAGATGCACAGTTTGATATTTTAATTTAAACAAAGCATATGCATTTTTAATAACTAATGAAGGAAGTAGGCTTACTTCAAAATATTACATGTGAGCAAAAATATGTAGATATTATTTTAGAAAGTCAAAGGAAAGTATCATTCCTTTCCATTATGCAGATCAGGAAAAGGATATGATGAAGGAAAAACCTGACTAGTACAGATTTCTTAAAGAAGACATGTTGGTGCCTGTTGCTTGTCTCCCTTGTCATTTGAGTGTTAAAGGAAAATGTACTAATCTTTTTTCCCTCAAATTTAATTGTACAGATTTGCATCTTTGAGTCAATACTGGTTTCAGGCAACAAAAGAAAAATTGAGATAACAAATGCATGACTGTCTTAAGAAAATTAGATAATATCTAGAATTGATGCTAAGAAAGATCAAAGATAACACAAGACCCATCTTATAATAATAAAGCATTAGCCGGTTTAAAGAAATAATGAAACCTTTGGAATTTATTATTAGAAGTTCTCAGGAGCTAAACCAACATTTTCTAACATAAAATTTGGTTGTTCTGAAAACACACAAAATCAAAAGTCTGTCTAGAATACTCTCAAGAAGTGAATTAGCATCCTCCACAGAGAATTCAGAACTCTTTAAGGATATAAGTAATAAATTTATCTACTGTTTACTTGTGAATGTATTAATTATTTACTTAGTTGTCTGTCTCACTAAAAGAATCATATTTCCTCTTAGCAAATCTAAAATGACTTTACCTTTTGTTTTGACTTGATTCTTTCAGTCACATAAAAAATATTTATTCACCTCATATATTCAATATATGTTAGTACTGCTATCTATCTGAAAAGAAAAACAAATCCCAAACCTTTATTCCATTTTTCACATGATTTCAGGCCATGTCCAGAATTAGGAAAGTAGAAGAGTTTGAACACTCTACTTTAAATCAACAAGAACTGTAATAACATTGGTAAACTACAATTAGATTATATTAGGTTCTTGACTCGCCAAAAATACTCTCCATAATATACAGAAATAATTTTATACTTTGAAGGTCCTATATATCCTTTACTTTAGCTTTGCTATTTCCGTAAGCTGTATTTCAATAGCATGCACATTGGAGTTAACTTTTATTATGTGAAAAGAATCAGATGATTAGTATTAAGCAAATGTACTACTTGAAGGAATCATCTTTTATAGTCTGTCAGGGAAATAGTCTTTAACCCCCCCAACAAGACTATTAAAATTAAGAAACATAATTTTCCATTCTTACCAAGAAATACAGATATTTACCAGCAAATACATGAGTAAATACCAAAGTTGCTGAATTGTTTGTGTTAACAGCGTTTTTCAGCAAGCATTGCTAAGGAGACGTTTCAGGCAAGCAAACACTTCTCAGCAACTGAGCATTTTTGAACTTGCCCACACTGCTTACTCTATTCTACAGAATCCTATGGGAGAAAGAGTGTGTATGAAAAAGATAATTTGAAAGTATTGTAAGTGGTATAATGGAAATAAATTCAGTTGGAACTGGTTTATCTCAACACTAATCAGGCTTCATGGGGTACTTCCTCAGTGACAGAAAAGACTGCCCAGGGAACAAAGCCTCATCACAATGTGGTAAGGGAAAAGCATTTCTATGCTACAAAGCTGCCATTGAAATATTTACTGGTCAAGAGAGGCAACTTATCTTTACTAGAGTCAAGGAAACAATTTGTTTTTCTACTGTAGAAAGCAAGCATTAAATTGCCTAGTTACTCTCTGGTTAACTGAACATCTGGCATCAGTTTTGTATAAATTGTTCAGAGATCATTTTTTTCTCTTGGTAAACTGATTCACATACTCGAAAATGTTTGATAGTACCTGTGTCTGAGAAAATATTTGAGTGGCAGAAAGTTACTTCTTGACCAGAACAGCCATGGTGCTTGTAGGTATGTTACTGTATAGATTTATATTGATATGCTACTGTATAGACATACAGTTGACCCTTGAACAAAGGGAAGGTTAGGGGCTTCTACTCCTGTGCAGTAGAAAATCCATGTATAATTTTTGACTCCCCCAAAAACTTAACTACTAATAGCCCACTTTTGATCAGAAACTTTACTAATAACATAAACAGTCAATTAACACATAGTTTGCAGGCTGGGTGCAGTGGCTCATGCCTGTAATCCCAGCCTTCTGGAGGCGCAAGGGGGCAGGTCGGAAAGTCAGGAGATAGAGATCATCCTGGCTAACACAGTGAAACCCCGTCTCTACTAAAAATACAAAAAATTAGCCAGGTGTAGTGGCACACGCCTGTAAACCTAGCTACTCAGGAGGCTGAGACAGGAAAATCCCTTGAACCTGGGAGGCAGAGGTTGCAGCGAGTCGAGATTACGCCACTGCCCTCCAGCCTGGGCCATGGAGCAAGACTCCCATCTCAAAACAAAACAAAAACACATAGATTGCATGTTATATATGTTATATTATCAGAAAGTGAGCTAGAGAAAAATATTAAGGAAATCATAAGGAAGAGAAAAGATATTTATTTACTAGTCATTAATTGGAAGTGAGTCATCATACACATCTTCATCCTTACTGTAGGCTAAGGAGGAGGAGGAAGAGGAGGAGTTCGTTTTGCTGTCTCAGGGGTGGCAGAGGTGGAAGTGGAAGGGGAAACAGGAGACACAGGCACATTTAGAAGTTTTATTGAAAAAAAAATCCCAATATAAGTGAACCTGCACAGTTCGAATCCATGTTGTTTAAGGGTCAGCTGTGCTGTATGTCTAGAAGAATCATTATTGAATATTAGGCATGCTCTCTCTTACACATAAAGGGCGGGGAGAAAAACACAAACCAAGGCCCATTATGTTAAGCTTTTACAAAATGTGAATCTGTCTTGATTTTCATTCAGAGTTGCTTCTAAGAGCCTTCTCTGAGGATGTCACTTTTACCTGCTTTTGTTGCCCAGTACTTTCACCCATAGTCCTCTGATTGAGAAGGCAGATTGAGGTGCCTTCTTATTCAGAGAGATTATTCATGTGATGATGGGCCCATGGAAATTCTTATAGGGATCGGAGAAGAAAGTAGAAAGAGAGAGAAGTCCTGAAGAGTTAGTGTCTTCACTTTTGCAAACCAGTATTTTAAAAAACTTAAAGGAGAAAAGTTTTCACCAGTAAAGTCTGGTCCTTCTCTGCTTTATTCTGACCGCAAAGAACATTCAATTGGAAAAGCAATCAGATTTTATTCAGTGGCCAACGAATGAAGAGGAGTTTGTGGTCTGAAGGCACCTTCTACCCAGGCAGTGGGAAGTATGAGAGTTTTAAAGAGTTGGATGCAGGGTTGAGTAGGAATGTAAGTATGTACAGGTTGGAGTTCCAGGTGTTCAGATACAGTTAATGTCCTGCTTCTTCATACATTACATCTATGCAAAATGGCAGCAATCTTCTCTTGGGGAAGGGCTTTTTGGTATTACAATAATATGTTAATGATCTTACGATAACTGAAGGTCACCTGCTCTGGTCCAGCAGGTCTGGACTTCTGATGTCAATATCTGGCAGGTCTGGACTTCTGATATTTGGCAGGGGATCAGGAGAGTTAAGGCAGTTTGTGGCATTCAGGCCACCTGGTGTTCTTAAGCAGTTGTGTCTATAGATAAAAAGACTAAAGAAAAACTGTTAAAGTTATTCTACAGTCTCTGCTCTGGTTTTTCCCAGTGACAAGGTTAGGCTTGGCTCTACTTAAGATTTCCTTTAAAGTTTTATTACTGATCATTTGGGGACAATAAATAACCTTCCCTTGACTCTGACCTACACAAATATAATAAATAAATATTAGAGTTTATTTAATGTAGCTTTTTTAAAATAATTTTTTCTTTTTGAGACAGAGTTTCAGTCTGTCACCTAGGCTGGAATACAGTGGCATCATCTTGGCTCACTGAGGCCTCCGCCTCCCAGATTCAAGCGATTCTCCAGCCTTAGCCTCCAGAGTAGCTGACATTACAGGCATGTGCCACCATGCCTGGCTAATTTTTGTACTTTTCGTAATGTCGGGATTTCAACATATTGTCCAGGCTGGTCTTGAACTCCTGACCTCATGATCAGCTCACCTCGACCTCCCAAAGTGCTGGAATTATAGGCCACCATGCCTAGCCTTTTATAATTTTTTATTGTTTTCAATTGCTCATTGCATTTGCCAAAAATAGTACTTATCTGCAAAATTGACAGCAATCATAATTTGTTTTTTGAGTTTAGAAGTGGAGGTTTAACAGGCAAATGAAAAAAAAGAAAAACAGCCCTCTCTTTTGCAAGAGAGAGGGGCAGCCAAATTAAGATCTGGCATTTATAACTTTTAAAAATGTTTCTATCCTATTTTTGACACCACTACACACCAGACACTGTGATAGGTCCTTTGCATATATTTCCTCTAAGCTTCTTAACCAAAAATTTAGGTAGATATTGATAACCCCACTTTACACATCATGGGCTTAGGAAAAAATTGGTTATCAATTTATATATTCATGCACTTCATTAATTTATATTAAAGTAATTTTTGTAGTAGATAAGAGATTCAAGAGAAAACAAATTTTTGTCTTCATGAGGTTTATATTGCTGTTTTTGTTGGGAGACAGAACTCATAGTCAATCAAATTAAATAATTACAAAATATAAAGGCTGTAGAGGAAATAAAATGGAACTCAAAATAAACTTAATGGGAGCAACTTGTTAATATGAAAATGTTTTATATTAACATTTTCATATTAAGTTAATGTTCATATTAACAAGTAAGATTTAAGTAAACTAATAAATTGATAGCCAAAAAAACAGGTTGATACATAGTTTGGGAAGAAGGAAATTATAGGTACTATAAATAGCATGGACAAAGACCCTGAACTGTACAAAAGCATGGCAAATTCAAACAACAGGAAGAAACTCAAAGCGGGTGAAGAAGAGAGGCACACTCTGAGGGATTATTAGGACAGTCAGGTGTGCAGTCAAGCCTGGCCTTCTAGGGTGGAAAAGTATTTCAATTTACTGAAGCCTTAATTGGGATGGTGTTATGGTCTAATTCACATTTTTAAAAACATGGGACTTGCTACTTGATGGAAAACAACATGATGCAATCATGAAGTTAGAGGACTCACGAAAACAAGGGCCTCGGATCAGTCCTTGAAGAGTAACGTCATGTAAAAGTTGGAGGAAGTGGAGAACAAGGGAGTATCAGAAAGAACAGGAACAAAAGGTGACATTAAGACCAAACATCAATAATATTTTAAGGAGAAAGTGGTCATCTGCAACATTATGCTTAGGTCACATCATAGTAAGACAGAACAATTTACGGTAATCTCCCCTTTCCCATGGGAAATATGTTCCAAGACCCAAAGTGTTGCCTGAAACCTTGGATAGGACCAGCTCCAGCATATACTATGTTTTCTTTCAATCTGAGAACCAAGAAAGCCACTAAATGACTAAGGGGAGGGCAGCATCTAGACAGTGGATCTACCAGACAGAGGTAGTTCACATCTTGGGAAGGACAAAGCAGGACAGTGAGAGATTTCATCATGCAAGTCAGAATGGAGTGGAATTTAAAACTCAGGAATGGTTTATTTCTGGAATTTTCCATTTAATATTTTCAAACCATACTTGACCATGGGTAACTGAAACCACGGAAAGTCAAATTGCAGATGAGAGATATGGGGGGGCTACTGTGCATAATCAAAGGCATTTTTACAATGAAAACATCAGTTTCAGAGACTTGAGGGTGTGGGTCTGGTAAGGCACCACCTACTATCACAGTATAGGATCTTCTTTACTAGTCACACAGCAAATGATCCCCTCCCAAACCCGTCCAACTTACCACTTGCTTTCTTGGACACTCCTGGTACTAACTATGGAGTGTTGGGTTCTCTGGGAAATTGAAGCTGAGATAGAGTTAGAAGTATAAAAGATTTATTGGAGATCAAAGCGCCATCTTTCATCCCTCAGAGAGATTTTCCCTCCCTCCCTTCCTCCTTTCCTTCCTTTTCTCTCTCTCTCTCTCTCTTCTTTTTCTCTTCTCTCTTTCTCTCTCTCTTTCTCTTTCTCTCTTGTTTGTAGTGACAGGGTCTCACTATGTTGCACAGGCTGGTCTCTAACTTCTGGCCTCAAGCAATCCTCCATCTTTGGCCTCCCAAAATTTTGGGATTACAGGCATGAGCGACTGTGCCTGGCCTAGAGAGATTATTTCACTAAGAAAATTAGAACAAATAAGAAGAGAAAATAGCTAGTTCATTTGTCCACCATCAGCATGATCAGAGTTAGTTGTTTTTTTTTTTCCTTTGCTGGTGGATCATTTCTGTTAAATAATAAATAGTGCAATTGTGCAATGTCTACCAGTAATTTTGTTTTCACACTTGGTCCCCATATACCTGTAGTTTCTTCCATATTTCTCTTTTCCCTTTGGAAAAAAAGTCTCCAAATGTGTCACCTTACCCCTGACTTCCCTCCTGCCTTTCTAAGTTCCTCGCCTCTCCTTTGCTGGCTCGTTCTCCTCTTCCATTCCTATAAAATATAGGTGTCCAATGTGGTAGCCACTAACCATATATATCTAATTTGATTTGAAATAATTAAAATTAAACATATTTACAGTGAAGTTCCTGAGTCACGCATGAATCACATTGAAAGTACATTTAAGGGTGGGCACAGTAGCTCATGCCTGTAATCCCAACACTTTGTGGGGGCTCAGGCAAGAGGCTTGCGTCAGGCTAAGAGTTTGAGACAAGCTTCAACATAGTGAGACCCCATGTAAGTGACCTCAACATAGTGAGACCACATCTCTACAAAAAATAAAAAATAAAAATAAGTGTATAAAGTACATTTAATTACCCCATATGCCTAATGAATACTCTATTGCTCATTTATGTCATTGCATCAAATTCTGCTGGACAGTTCAGAATATCGCCTACTCAGAATCTCAGCTGATATATTTAGTAAGATACCCACACTTAAGCCATCCCATCAGAACTCTGTTTACCCTTTCACCGGATTGTCATGGCCATCCCTATCTCATTAAACGACACCAGCAGCTACCCAGTTATTCAATCTCCCCCCCCTCAGATAAACAGGTTTACTGTTGTTTCAACTTTCCCACTTACCACCTGGCATTAAACTTAACAGAAAATCCTGGGGAGCTCTACCTTTAAAACGTATTCAGCATTCAACTAGCTCTCATTAACTTCATAGCCAAAATTTTAATTAAATCTACCATCTTTCTTACCTAGTAACATTCTCGTTTGTACCCATTCTTTGGTTCTTCTCCATTCTCCTTTTTATACACAGCAGCAGAGTGATCTTTCAAAAATGTAAATCAAACTACCTCATTTGCTTTTTTCAAAACTCTCTAAAAGCTTGCCAGCACATTTGGGGGCCAAAAAAAACCATCCAAACTGTGCACATAGCTTATAAATTCTACAAAAAAATTGTCCTTTCCTACATTCCAGACATCTTATGCCACTTGTGCAGCTCTTGCCCAGCCTTGTGGCCTTTCTGCTGGTTCCTCTAATATTTTCTTGCTTAGGACTTTTGGGATGGCTGTTCTCACTGCCTGAACTTTCCTCCCCCAGATCATCATCTAGTTTATTCTTTCATTTGAATTCAGTCTCTGTTTACATATTGTTTCCTTAAGTGGTCTTCCATGAGGATACCATGTAAAAATAACATTTCTTCCTTCTGGGTGGGTAGCTTCCTATCAGTTTACCTGTTTCACTTTCCTTCGTAGTGCTCATCACTTCCTTAAGTTATGTTTCCTTATTTATTGCCTATCTCTTGCACTAGAATGCCAGCCCAGAAAGAACTGGACCTTTCCCTTTCTCATTCAGTGTTGGCTTATAGTATGCGCTCCATAAATACTCATGGCATTTGAATGATAGCATTACCATGGGATTTCAGAACCCCAATAAAAGTATATAGTCCAAGGATACTTGCATCCAAGAAGACCTACATCCTTGGAATTTTGTTAGAGACTATTAATAGAAAATTAGGCATCATTCTGATTAATGCTAAAAAAGAGAAGATCAGTTCCTTTCCTGTTTGCCTGGTACAGCTTTGTGTTTCTTATTCTTTCATTTCTCTAAATTGTATCTTATTATTTAATGACAAAGTATAATTCTATATATTTATGGGATACCAAGTGATGCTTTGATATATGCAGATAATATGGAAGAACTAGCCAGGCTAATTAACGTACCTTCCACCTCACATACTTACCATGTATTCATCCTTTCTGAAAGGTTGAGTGCATTGAGTAACACTTCCCTTTTCTCCCCCACCCCCAGCCTCAGGAAACCACCATTCTGTTCTCTGGTTCTATGAGTTGGATTCTTTTAGATTCCACAGATTTACATTAAAAAATAAAGGTGTCCATGCTTTGGACTCCAGGCCATATCTAATATGTTGTTTTAAATCAAAATACTAGAATGGAAGCAGTTGTTCCATTCATCAGTTCCATTCAACTGATATCCATGTTGAATGGAACCAATGAATACTAGATGTTACATTTCTCACTGGTCTATAAGACCAGACAAAAAGACCTGATACGTTCCATCGCTTCAAGCAGTATCTGACTGCTTTACCCATGAACATCCTAAATGGATCTCTTTGTGAATAGCAGAAATTCTAAATAGTTAAAAACTGCCAAAGTGACAGGGAGCTATTTTAAAAATATTTTATTTTACAGTGATAATTATTATTATAATGATGATGATGTCATTACCTTATTTTCAACATGTATTATTGTTAGTAGTAGACAGAGCTTTGTGTTTATGCTCACTTAGAACTATCAGGTTGATTATTTAAAGTAATCTAGACCCAAATAATTAGATAGACTTCTATATTGTATTGTCTATAGGAAAGTTAATTACAACCATCCAGTGCACATATTTTTTATTAGCTGATAAAAAGGAAATGGCAAAAGGGAAATTGAATTTTTATGCATAAATGATTGCTAACAATCTAGAGGATGTAAGTGAGATTTAGGATTTCATTTATAGTTACTTCTTTGCTTCTTCCAATTATTTTCTCCAGTTTCAAGATTCTAGAATCATTCATTTTCCTTCAATTACATTACTATTTAAAAAGCAGACTTTAGTAATCATTTATATTCAGTGGTTCATTCAATAGATAAAATAAAGATGAGTTTACTTTAAGTATTATACCATTTTTTTCTCCCCCCCCCAGACAAAACAAAACAAAACATGAGGAGAATATAGAGATTCCATAACATCAAATTTGTTTTTAAGTTTGAAAATGCTTTGATATTTATGGCCTGAAACCCTAATTACCACTTGCTTAATATGTGTCAACTTTTATTTTGTATGATGAAAATAACTTGTTTAGTTTAGAATTGATTTAATATAAGACTTTGAACCCCTGTCATATGATAAAACTTGGGAAAATAATTTGTTGAGTATTTTTTACAGAGCATATAGTTGTTAAAATGAAGAACCAGAAACACATTAGATTTGAAACTTAACATGGAACATGAGGATATTTGTTTGTCTTCCTTAAAGGCCACAGTTCGGAGCTTGGGAATGCTGACAGATGACTCACTGTTAAGAGTCGTAGGTTCTCGATTTTCTTCTCCCAAATTAGATGTCTTAAATTGTACTAGGAGTTTTATGGTTCCCAGTGTTTTCGTCTTTGTTTTAGCTGTATTGTGCTTGGAAAGTCAAATTATTAGTATCCTGAATAGTAAATCATCGAGGGCATCTTTTCCTGGGGCACCATTGTCTACAATTTAATTACCTGCCATACATTGTAGAAATTAGAATGATAGCTTTACCTGCTTAACCTTTACATTCCAGCTTTTAAAACTTAGTTAAGATGTAACCTAAAAAGCACAGAAATAATGCGAATTTGAGAATCACATAGTGACAACTCCAATGTAAAGCTTCTTACCCCCCCCCCACTCCCACGGATAATATTACACAAAATGTATAAAGCTTGTGAAATGCATACAACAGTTTATAACTTTTATACAGATAAGGATGGTGCCTTAGAAAGAGTCCTGAAACAAAGTCGGAAACCCTGGGGTCCAGTTCCATTCCTGCTTCTGAGAGGGTATATGGCTGGGTAAGATGTTAAGCCTTTCTTTCATAAAATTCCTTTATGAAAGAAAATTTCATGAAAACTTTCTTTATGCTTCCCTATGAACTGGAAGTTTTCATATGAGTAAAATAAAGGAGGTGACTAGATTTCCTCAAAGGTTGTCATCATTTTTAGAGCCTAGTGGGTACATTTAGCTGAGCCTGAGGCTGTGCCTGCGCTATCAAGAACACAATTGGTGGAAAAAAGAAAATGAACTTAGTAAGTGGGTTCTCAGACTTGGAAGAAAATAAAATGAGGATAACAAAATATGTTTTTTATAAAGTTCATGCATGTTCTGATAAATCTGCTTATGTGTCATCTGACATGTTTTGTGACAGCTAATTTGGCCAACATTCCATAGTCAAGGGTGGAATTTAATCTGCAAACGTTTATAAAATACTGTGATTTTACAACCTGTGAAAAGTGGATCAGTCTTCTAACTAATTTACCAATTTTGTTTACACATCCCTTACACAAATTACTATATAGATCTCCATTTTTTCAAATGCTTTTGAATATTGCCCTTAACCTACCGTCTGATTCTTTCATTCGTGAGTTACATAAAGTGTTGACAGGCACAAACAATAACTTTTGCTTGAGAACTATACTTTATCAAAATTCTGGATCCACTTTGCACCAAATTCCACTTAGACTCTATTCACCAAATAAATCAACTTACTGTTTTAGCATAATGATGCTTTGGCATGGTGACATTTGCCTTTTTATAATTTTTTAAGCATATACCAGTGCTAAAATATTTCAGGGAGCCTAAATGTTGTTCCCTTAAGCATATCAGCGCAGGCCAGATACCAGGGCCACTGTGTGTGAATTTGCCTTTTCTCTTTCAAAACTGATTTTTTGATGCTGAGAGCTTGATCGTGGTGTTGGAATGTGCCAATATTTAATTTACAAATAGCGTACGTCTTGATGTCTGGAGGTGAAGGGCTGAGGTATGGAACTGAAGTAGATCCTTCCCACATATGGGGGATTCCCACACAGATGCAGTGCTCAGCCATCTGAAAAGCATTGTCTTGCTGTGTGGTGAGATGTGCATTTACTATCTGCTTTCCCGTAGCTAAATCGTGTAACTTCATTGTGTAATGAGAAACCAAGAGCTTTGTAGCAGCAGCATGGAGAAGAAATATTTTTCCTATAATTTTAGACTCTTGGCATTATTTTTTTCCTTCCACAGAATCAAGAGTTGCCACGCTGTTTTATGAAGAGAAGTGCATTAGGTGTGAAATACTGGAATACGACATACCATTACAACCGTGTCACCCTGGCTTCCTGAAAGCCTGATTTGACTTGCCGTGTAGTCAATGTGACAGAGAGAGTGATCATTGAATAGTAATGGGGCCCTGACTACAGACCTCACTCTGCCACTGCTGGTTCCATGTCCTTCTAATGACACAACTTTTCAGTGTGTTTCCAGGCCAATCAATTTCATCTTCTCATCTACAATGAGAAGACGTGTGCATTTAAACTGGCAAGTATATATTCTGGATTGAGCTTCCTATCTTATCTGTCTCATTTCTCCTTATCTCCTAATTTTGATTCAACATCCAAGCAAAAATGTTTGTGGAACCATAATTATGGCAGGTTCCCTCTGTTTTCTTTATATCTGTTATTGTAGGAATAGAGTAGAGTTTATTGCGGCAACCCTAGTACCTCATTCAGTGTCTTCCATTTAGTGTACCTGGTATGTATAAATTAAATTGAATTGAATTCTCTTTTCTATACCAATGGTTTTTGTTCTCTTATTGCAGTGTCGGATTCTTCTAATTATCCTCTCCCTACTCTTCTGTGTCTTTTACGTAGGCATTATTGGCACTGGAATGCCATCTTCGCATGTGTTTTGCTCATTTTGTACTTGTTCCTGTATTTTATATTTCCACTTATATTGCAAAGGCTTTCAGTTCATGACAGTATCTTCAGTCCTCTCATTACTCAGTATAGTGCACACTATAGAATGTCCATTCTGTATATTCTCTGATTGTTCATACTGATGTATGAACATAACCCAAGCTTTTTACTTCCCAAGTTTCACTTTCATTTCCTTTCTGATCCATTTCAAATCCACGCAATACTCCGTATTTCCAGGAATTGTTTTCTGAAGCTACAGATGAACTTCAGGAGAGAGCTAATTTGGTATGCCTAAAGCAGCATAATTTCACTGTGGAAGGCACTGTTTTGTATTCAATTGGTTAATGAGTGTACTTTTTCAATACTAAAGAAGGAATAGTGCCAGCAAGCAACTTTACGGAGAGTACGTCCCATGCTTTTCTGTTTTCTAGTTTCTACTGATTCATCAAAATAGGGCATTGTTCTGTGATCCTTACTGCAGGCTCAAAACAGATCTACATTCCATAGCTTCCTCATTTCAAATGACCAATTCATCGCTAACTTCAAAAACTTGTTCTGTGTCCCTTTTTAAAACAAATCAGAATCTCTCATGTGCTAACTTTTTCATGCTTTTGAAGTTGCTAGAAACTTGATAACATGTCTTCAGTAACTCTTAGCTCTCTTTGTATTTCTAGAGTACATTGTGTGGTACTGGCAAACATAGCCATTTAATATTCTAACACTTTGTAGCTAACTGAAACAAGGGGATCTGATTTTGCAAGGAAAAACCGTGTCACACATCAGAGGATAAGCAAGGGCTGCCTGAAAGCATTTCATATAATATTTAGTGGAAAAAGTAAAAAGCAAAACTACGGAGTTGATCTCTCAAAGCAGATTTCTAAGTTACAAAATGCAAAGGATTAATACTGTGTGAGGTACTAGAGTTCTGTTGTAGGAATGTTAGCTCAGAGCTCAAAACCCACAGTAATATGGATTTCACAAAAGGCCTTATCATTTATTTGGGGAGATTTTTTACACAGCTGACTGTGTTCCTTTAAAATGTGTTCACGAATGCTGTCAGATCACCCCACAGATGGTGAAAATGTATCCTCTTTTCCCAGCAGGGGCTATAGGAGGGTTTTAGTTCTAACTGGAGGCAAGTAGTTTTGTATCTCCTGGTTTACTAGCATATTCATGGAAATCAAATCTTTTTTTTTTTTAAGAGACAGGGTGTCACTCTGTTACCTAGGTTGGGATACAGTGGCACAATCACAGCTCCCTGCAGCTTTGACTTTCTGGGCTCAAGTGATCCTCCCACCTCAGCCTCCCAGGTAACTGGGATTACAGGCACAAGCCACTCTTTCTGGTGGGAAATCAATTTAGAGACAAAAAGCTGTAAAGTTGACCTATCTTCTTATCTAAGGAATCAATAGCATTTCAAAAACCAGTGAATATTCAGGCCTGAGAAAAGTGTTCTTCATTTTTCCTTCTCTCTCTGCTGACTGAACTGAGGATCTAGGTCTGAACAACTGCAAAGGACCTTTAAAGTTAAGCACTTTTAAAAGCCTTGACATTTGGTATACTTATTCAGATGGACTGCTTGTTCACATTTTCTAAAGGTATTGATAGCTAACTGGATATCGGCAAGTCTGATTCTCTCTGCTGTAAGTGGAAAAAGAGACTGGAGAGTGATGAGTTTCTGTAAGACTTCAAGGAAACCCTGTATGTATCGATCTGCTCTCACACTGCTGAGTTCTTTGATAAATTCTTAAAGACACAAAGAATTCATGGGCTAGTTGCATAGGGGGTCTGCTATGAGCTCCTGAAATCATACCTTTAAAAAGGCAGCTCAGAAAATTGGCTGTTTGTAGAAAGCATGTCCTCCCAGGGAGGAAGGGCAAAACTTCCCATGAGCCTCATAATGTTAGATAGATCCCCAAGCAACGGAAGCAGCTTCAAACATTCTTGCTATCCATAACTAGTCATTTTCTCCACAAAGCAGGGTGACATGATTTGGAACTTTCTATGAGAAGCCAAGGAGATAATTCTGAATTGTGTCATCTCACAAAGTTATGGCAAGAAGGTACTGAAGGGGGAGAAAGCATAATTTCTTTTCTTTCCCTTTTTAGGTTCTTAGTTGAGATACTCTCCTTAAAACAAAAGTCAATTTAAGAAAACAAAAACAAGCAGACATTTATTAACCCATGTTGTACCCATCATGCAAGAGAGAGAGACCTCAGTTCAAAAATTATTTCTCTTTCAAGTCAGTGGCTTTGCTCAAATAGTATTTTCATAAAGAGCCATAAATCCTATATAGCAATAATACAAAGGAGAGAGCAGCTCCAGTGTGCTAAAAGACAGGAAAATGTGGGAATTTAGTAAAATCTGTTCCCAGATTTCTTCTGGTGCCTGCTGGTGACTTTTCTTGGCCAATAAGCAAGTGCCATCTCCAATAATGAAGGATTGATGTCCTGTCATCAGGCAAGTAGAGGCTGAGACAGAGTGTACCTCTATGTCTTCTGTGTCTTTAACAGTCCTCAATATTTCAGGGAGAAATATTTTGATTTCCTTCAATTCCTAGAGATTATTTTTACCAAGAATTGGAATCTCAAGATTGTAGGAGACTTTCTCATGGCCACACTGTTAGGAAACATTGAAGTTATTAGATATCCTAGTGTCCCTAGGCAGGAGTCCTTCACGACACCATGCCCATTTTCTTATCCCAGGAGAAAGTCTTACGTAATTTAAGAGAAACATCTATTCCAACAAATGGTTGTCTCCTAAGGCTACTCGCTTAGTTCAGGCATCTGTGGGGGAGGTTTTGGAATCCTGGAGGGGAAGAGGTGTTCAAGCTTTAGGGTGGATCAAGGAGCCCACATCTCTGCATGGTTACCTGATTGTTACCCATTGCTTTAATAGGGTCTTCTACCTTCTAGCAGTTTGTGTAATACCAGAGAGATCACGATTACTTCCTTGTATGCAAATCTTCACTAAATCTCAATGCTTACTGAAGAAAGTGGTAAACCTCTTAAGCTGATTTTTAGTTTTCTAGTTTAAAAGACCTCTCCAGCTACTTACTTAAAATAAATTACCATTTACTACATTGGTTTTTACTCCCATATCTTACCATAACTTCCATATTCTTCTCTCTGTGAATTCTATAAAATAGTAAGAATACACAGTACAAAACGTCAGACACAAAGCCAGAGAGAGATAGTGAAGAAGAAGATGAGGAGGAAGACAATGCAGGAGGAGGAGTGCGGGGAGAGAGAGAGAACTCAAGAGAGAGCTATAAGGTGTTGTAAAATTGTGAAATGATACTTAAATTCTCTCAAAAAAAGAGTTTGGCAGATATGAATGCTTACTATTCCTCATTCATCCACAACAGACTACGATCCCTTTGACTTTGCCAATTTCCCTTGTATATTTTCTGACATATGTGAAAATTAAGACAAGTGTATTATACCCAGTATTCTCAAACTAACAAATAAAAATGCTTTGTGTGTGTATATATGTGTGTGTATATATATATATATATATATCCATAACTGGGTAGATAAAAACCATAAAGATGTTTGTGTTAGCAATGAATAGACAGAAATATCTACTGCTGTTATTATCTAGAAAAAAAATGTGGTGACCTGCCTGGTTTTCCAAAAATTTGTAACACAAACAACAAATTGATTTATTTTTGCGTAATTAACAGCTTATTTTGGCATCGCATGAACTGCATATTAAATCAAACATAACATTTGGTTATTGCTCTGAACATAAACATTAAATTAAGTATGTCCCTCTTGGGCTTCATATTATAAATAATAACATCAACAATATTATAATTCTGGGTTTATTATTATTTAGAAATGAAAACACTATGAAAATTTATAGTAGTACAACCATATTGCCACATAATTCTTTTGAGTAATATAAAAGGTCCATTTATTGATTGTGATAATCTCAGAGGCCTGTGTTACTTTACTGTCAAAGTTTTAAGAGAAGTAAGAAAGGAGAGATTTCTTATTGAAGCCTTACTGAGACAGTTTCAGACATATGAGAATTCAAGGAATGCATTAAACTTGAAAGTCAGGCTTAATCTGTCTGGTGGAAAAAAATCTTTTTAAAAGCCTCCAAAATGCCCCACACAGATCAACTCACTGATTAACTTTTAATATTTCTCATGTATCATGTTTTATTCATCCAACTATGGGGATCGCTGAAATCTTGGGTCACCATATTACGATTGCATAGCTGCACATGGACTGGGTCCATTCTCCTTTTTTAAAATAATTCTTTTTAAATAGCCTCCCAGGAAAGAATAAAGACAACCCAGTGAAATGTCTGACAGATGGAAACCCAAATGCAAAGCCAAGTCACAGAGGAGTCAAGATTTCAATGGAGATGAATTTGGTTGTGCTTCCAGGCATAGAGATTAAACCACTCAACCATAGCACTCAGTGCCCCGATAAAAGATTCAGATTAATTTCAGGTCCACAGAGGTGAAGGAAAAAAATTTCAGAATCTGCTAAATACAGACACAAAAATCAGATGAAGAGATACCCAATGAAGAGAATAAAATACCCAACGAGGAGATTAAAATTTGCTTGTATTAGAATATATAGAAAACATTTTTGCGTCACGGTTCTCAAAGTAGGCTAAATGTTTAAAATATATTGTGTTAACATAATTTTTCTCAATTATTTTCTACTATACTAATTGCAAAATGTCTCCCCATTTCTACGTTTAATAATATATAGTCGAAAACGATAAAACCAGCATCTTCACTAAAGCTCTTTCAACATCAAATTGAAAGCTTCATCCTTATCTTTTAATAGTAAATGAATAATTTATTTTTTGTGTTAAGAAACTGTTTCTTAAATTTAATCTTCTGTTTTTTAAAACAATGCCAGGAGTAAAATTTACTTGAAGCAATTCATTGCTAGAATCATCATCATCTCTTGGCATTTCAACACAATGAAGCCTATACTTAGTAATACATATGTCAATTCTACAACTTTTAAGAGTAGATATTTTAAACAATGTGCAAAAAAATGAATCCCTAAAATGTTTTCATTTAGTTTCAATTGTGAAGCATTTAATAATCTCAAATTTGAAGTAGAGAAAACTCTGATTTTCTTAAAACATCTTAACATTTAACAAATTTAGTTATACATGCAATGTGAATAAATACAATCTCTGATTAAATGTAATCATTCCAAATGCCTTTCATAGTACCTGGCACATGATATGTGTTCAAAAGATGCTTATTAAAAGTTAAATTGTCTCCTAGATACAAAGATGGGAAGAGGTGGCATTAGGAAAATGCCATGTACAGAGATGTACGGATTTGTGTGTTTATTGATTATTATGTCCAGTGGGTAAAGCATTTTAGACAACCATTTGAAGCCAAAAAAAACAGGAAACTATATCATCTCCCTTTTACACTTGGGCCAAGAAATAAAGGGAATCTTACAGCACACAAAAGGAAATAGTAAAACTTATGTCTGAGGGACTATAAACTCATATTTTACAAACAGACATTATCTTCTCTATTAAAATTGTGTGTGTGTGCATCTATGAGTCAATGTGCATATTATTATCTGACAAAAATTATTTAAAATGTGTATGCATATACTAATGTGAGTAATAGGGATAGCTTCCCAAGGATATATATTTGGAACTTATTTCTTTAACAAAAATATTTTAAATACCCAGTAGCTGCCTTGATAAATAGTAGCTTTTTAGAGAAAAAAGATTATTCTTTGGCTGAAGCTCATTACTGTCTGTTTATCTAGGACTTAGAAGAACTGCTAGCCAGGCCAAATCTCTCTGAGTAAATATCCTATGTTGCCTGAGGAATAAATAATGCCCTAACATTTCTAACTCTGTATAACTGTTTCAAGGGTTGCATTGCATGTCACAGATTCTGTAAGTGCTTCTCTTCCTTATGGTTCTTCACCAAGATGTACATGGACCCCGGGTAGACAACAACAGTGCCTCCTTCATGCATCTTTCCCCCTGTGAAGAAAAGCAAACCTCTCTTCCTAGTGTGCTTTGGGACTGGATAATTGCCCTCTTTTCTCTCTAAGCTAATTTTACATAAAATGAACTTCAGTATGATAGAAAGAAAAACAGAAAGAAATTTGATGAGAAACAGTACAAAATTCAAGTGGATTGTGTGGGGGAACCACAGTGCTATAGTAAATTATGTTTTCATTTTACTAATGTGCAAAGCATTATCTTGTGTTTCCAAATCATCACTGCATTTAAAAAAACCTCTAGTTTATGCCTTATCTTTGCCTGCTTTAAAAACTTTACTATTAGACAATACAAAGTATCAGATCAAATCAGATTCACATAGATCTAACTAATACCAAATTTTACTGAAAATATGAAGGATACTGGTAATTGTAACAAACAGAAAAAAAAAAGAGAAATCTGACCAACAATGCAGGTCCCCTTTCTTCTTCTATTAACACATTTTTTTTTTCAAAATTAACATGTAAGGGTCTAACTCATGCATTGGGGCATTATTGCACAAAGGAAATACCTTTGTTAACGATTATTTCCTATTAACATTTCATTAATCTACATAGACCAGGTATAACCAGCTAAAAGCATTTCATAGATAAGGACTCCATTGCTACCACATATCATTGCTGTATTGCCATTAGCATTTTTGCAAGAGTTTTGGAACAAATCATCATTTTCTGTCTTTCCCAGGCACCTCCTGTAGAGAGAGGAAATAGATTGTAAGCTTTTAGAGCTATAAAGACACCCTAAAAGCGCTCTTTCTGCTCTATTATGCAGTAACATATCTGGTATCAGCTCATACCAGACCAGATACATAAGGCATGTTTCCCCCACACACCAAACAATTAACTCTGCAGTGGATGCCAGCCAGGTGTCTTAATTTAAATCATTTCTGATGCTGTCTACATGATGAAGGTTTAGTCTCTCAATACAGTCCCCCACTTTACACACCAGTTGCAAGTCTGGACCACCACAGACTTCTGACCAACTGGCTATAAATCCGGGTTTCTACAACTTTTGAGTTTGATTCTTTTGCTAGAACTGCTCACAGAAGTCAGGAAAACACTTTAGTGTGTTGGTTTATTATAAAGGATATCACAAAGAGTGTGGATGAATGGCCAAATAGAAGCGTTGCATAAGGCAGGTGTGTGGGAAGAGCTGACAGGCCCTCTCTGGGGATGCCACTCTCCAGGAAGTTCCATGGGTTCAGATATTTGGAAACTCATTGGACCCAGTCCCATCAGGATTTTATGGAAGCTTAATTATATGGGTATGATTGACTAAATCATTGGTCATTGGTGATCAGCTTAACTTTCAGTTCCTCTCTCTCCCCAAG
The DNA here is from genome assembly GCA_036589455.1 of Ateles fusciceps. Taxonomy (NCBI): domain Eukaryota; kingdom Metazoa; phylum Chordata; class Mammalia; order Primates; family Atelidae; genus Ateles; species Ateles fusciceps. Next base: position 8,635,567 of record JAZHEH010002229.1, read on the forward strand.
ATTGGGGATGGAAATGAAAATCCCCAACTCTCCAATCATGCCTTGGTCTTTCTGGTGACCAGCTCCCATCCCAAACTATCTAGCCTCTGCCACCATCAGTCATCTCATTAGTATACAAAAAACATCACTCAAGGGATTCCAGGGGTTTTAGGAGATATATGTCAGGAAACTGGATAAAGACAAATCTGTATTTCACAATATCATATAGGCTTTCCTCACTAACCTTTTTTCCCAACCATAAAAAGTTTTTACCTGTTAAAAGTTGGGAGTTTGTAATTTTTTCTTATTATAAAATTACTTTACAGACATAGCAAATTTGGAAATCATAGAATGTAGTAACACTGAAAAGTTAAAAAAGAGAAAAATCTAGTTCTACATCTATGGATAAACTGGTAATACGTGTCTCCAAAACTTGTGTGTGTGTGATTTGCTTTCTACTTATAATTTTACCATAATCAGTATCAATGACATCAAAATTTCATTGCCTGGTATTCCAATGTGTAGATATTCTTTCATCTATCATCATTTTCTCTGATAAAATTTAGTTGGTTTCCAATATTTACTTGTTTATATAGCACTTCAATGAAAATTTTCAATTAAATATCCCCTGGGGACAGCTCATGATTTTTATTACATTCTTATAGGAAACATGCACAATTAAGGGATTTTAATTATTATAGAATGTATAAATTTAGACCACCACAAAAACATAGTGGTACCATTTATTATAGCCATTTTATAATCATATATTCCCTTTGAAAAATACCTAAAGATGTAGAGTATTAATATTACACAACTTTCCTTTATGTCTAAGGAATGTGGATGATTCGTTTATTTATGGTCTTTACAAAATGTCCCTTGAAGATGCTACATCATTTTCATACTAATTTGAAAAAACACCACATATTTTAAAGTATTATAATCTTAAGTGATATTTTATAATTTTTTGTATTCAGAGAAGCCTGACTTAACAATGGTTTGACTTACAAGTTTTCAGCTTTACAGTGGTTCAAAAGTGATATGCATTTAGATGCTCCTCAACTTACAATGGAGTTATGTCAGGACAAACCCATGATAAGTTGAAAACACTGTCAGTAAAAAAAATGTGCATTTGATTTAGGATATTTTCAACTTACGGTGGGATTATGGAAGAGTAACCCCATCATAGGTCGAGGGGCATCTGTATCTTCATAATAGCATATTTTATAATAAGATGCTTTTTCATAATCAATTATATAATTGTGCATAGCATATTTATAGATCATAAAGTGATATATTTATTTAATGTTTATGATATATGTGGTACACATGAAATACGAAATAAGTATTATATGTTATTTCATGTGTTGGTATATTTATGCTCTATATTTTATGGGTATTAAAAATTTTACATAATATATGCTACATGAAATATTTTACTTTAAAATAAATTTTGGAAATTATTTTTCCTTGAATTCTATTGCCATTTAATTGATTCTTTTTTAATATACATTTGCAAATTTTTATATATTTAAATAAGTAATTTTGTACTCTCTTCCTTTGCATTTCTTGTTTAAAATTTATTCAACTCAAACAGCTTATAAAAATGTATAATGATATTTGAGTATTATAATTGGCTCACTAGTCATTTTTATTTTTATTTTTTTGGGACAGTGTCTGACTCTGTGTCCCAGTCTGGAGTGCAGTGGCAGGATCTCAGCTAACTGCAACCTCCACCTCCCAGGCTCAAGTGATCCTTACACCTCAGCCTTCTGAGTAGCTGGGACTACAGGCACGCACCACCACACCTGGCTAATTTTTGTATTTTTAGGAGAGACAGAGTTTCACCGTTTCACTGTGTTAGCCAGGATGGTCTCGATCTCCTGACCTCTGTCCACCCACCTCAGCCTCCCAAAGTGCTGGGATTACAGGTGTGAGCCATCGCACCCGGCCTAATTAAATATAATTTTTTAAAGAAAGTCAGTTGACAGTTTCTTTGGGGGCATTTCTTTTGTTTATTTTTGGCGGGGGCGGGGTGTTTATGCTGGGGATTCATTCTGATTTCCTTCTCCTTTCTTGCCCTGACATGTCCCTAGAATGCCTTCTCTTCTAGAGTAAAGGTGGCCATCTTAATTTCCTGCGTTTGTATGGCAAGTTAATTCAGTCTTCACCAACTCTGAACCCAGGCCCTGAAAAGCTCTTGATCACATCAGTAATATGACGGTTGTAGATGTTTTCCCTAAAATTGGCCTTGAGTAGATGCTGTTGATGGCTACAAGTTCAGGGCTCTTTTCTAGAGATTTAAATACATTTTTAAGTTTTCCTACTCACCCACTAGCAGGCTTTTTCTATTTTGTACTAGGAGTGGGAAATTAATGCAGAAAAGACAGTGAGGGACTGATTTCTTTAGTTTAGCAATATTGTCGTAGGGGAAATGTGTAATTCTTAATATTCTAAGTGTCTGCAGTATAAATGTTATGGACTGTACCAGTGTGCAAATGAAAAGCTCTGTGTTAACACCCATTCAGTGTTCACCTTGTCACCAGATTTAGTTCTAGAAACATTTCCTACAGGGCTGTTTATTGCATTTTATTGTTGACGACTCTCAGCTCCAGGTGAAACATACTGAAATGTGAAATGGTCAATTATACCTGGGTAAACAAAGCTGCTTGGATAAAATATTATTAAACTGGGTGGCTGGATGTTTAGTGTTCATTTTTCTTTATCTCAGGACAGTGGTGTACGGAGTAGAAGAAAGATTTGGCACTTAAGGAAGATGACTTCGTGAACAAATTCACAGTTACTAAGACCAAAAAGACCTAATAAGTCAGTTTCATGCTGAGTTGTTTAAAACCATTTTCACATCAGATATTTCATAACTTTCCTACTCTGGAGAATCTTTCAAAATTTGAATTTCTGTGAGGTAGACTTTACGTGATTTTCCCCCTTTAATCCCTTTGGATAATTAATTTAATCTTGGAAAATACTCTCAAACATTGATACTTTGGAAAGTAAATTCAGAAGGGAAAAATCAGAGGCATAATTTTAAATGGTTTTTAATACATACTCCTGAAGACTGAGATAGGTATCACACTTTGATGCATATCCTGTGTTTGCTAAAATATCATTTGTGAAACCTGTGATTCTTTGATTGAGAGCTTCATTTAGTAGCTTATTTAAGATTCTCTAGCTGATGGTTCTCCAAAAAAGTGCTTATCTCAAGCTGTATAAGTAATATTTCTGGAGTTTGTTTTTAAGATCATAGCAGACAGGAATTTCTGACAGTGTAGACTGGTATTTTCTGGGACATCTGCCTGCTACTGAATTTTATTTGGTACTAAATTTACCCAAGATTGGGAAAGAAACTTTCTCCTTGTAAGTCTCCTATTCATTTTTCAAGTAGTAATGTCATCCTTCAGACACCTTCAATTAGTAATCTTTGTGGAGTTTTGTGGAGTTTAATGGCTATGGAGGTTAGGAACATAAAAACTTGATGCAAACCATAACTATCATTTTGTTTTTTTGGTGTTCCAAAAGAGATTGGTGAGCAAGCAGTGATGGCAAGTAGAAATTCCCTTCCCAAGCTGTTGGCTGGTGTGCCTAACCTTCTAAGTTCCAGATCTATTACATGATTGGTAGAGATACAAAGTGAAGATTATTCAAGTGCACAGGTATAGATGAGAAATAGAGAGAAGAAAAGAGGAAGGTAGGGGGAGGGAGAGGACAGAGAGAGGGAGAGAGGGAGAGAGAGAGAGAAGGAGATTAGAGTTACAGCTGCCTGGTGAGATGAAACAAAAAAGATGACCTTAGTCATTAGTCATACTCATGGCCTTTAACAGACTGTTCTTCCTGGAATCAGATGAGCATCCTCTTGAAATAAAGCCTAAAGTGTGTTGAGAAGCACCATCCTGACTCTAGATGCTTCTTAGCTATCAAGAAAGTCTGCCGATGCTTGCTTAAATGCAAAGATGTTAAAATGTTGGTCCCAGGGACTCTATGTTTATATGTGGTGTCTTTTTTTTGCTCGTGGGGGAGTGAGTTTCTTGCTATGTTACTCAGACTGCAATGCAATGGTGTGATCATAGCTCACTCTAGCCTCAAACTCCTAGGCTCGAGCAATCCTAAGTAGCTAGGACTACAGGTGTGTGCCATCACACCTGCCTAATTTCTTTTTTAATTTTAATTTTTATAGAGACAGTTTCTGTGTTACCTATGGCTATGTTTTTTTATAGAGACAGGTTCTATGGCTATGTCTTGAGCTCCTGCCTCAAGTAATCCTCCCACTTCAGCACCCCGATGAGCTGGGATTACAGGCATGTACCACCATGCCTCGCTAACTTTCTATTTTTTATTTTTAAGACAAGTTCTTGCTGTATTGACCTGGCTGGCCTGGAACTCCTGGGCTCAAGCAATCAACCTGCCTCAGCCTCCCAAACTGTTGGGATTACAGGTATGAGTCACTGCACCCAGCTGTGCCTTTTACATACACTAAAAAAATCTCAACCCATGATGAAACATCTTAAATATTGGAAAGAAAATTTTATTTCTCTGGAGCAACAATTCAACTTAGGTTGAAAATACAATCTAGTTTTCAATGTTTATGTCATCTACCGAGGATTATTTCTGGTTATTCAACCAGCAGCTGGTATATTATTCTGTCATTAACTTGCTTCCAAGACAATTATTTCTGCAAATATTGTGGGCAAATATGTGCAAGTGTGTACATCTGTGTGTGTGTGTGTGTGTGTGTGTGTGTGTGTGTGTGTGTTTGGGGCAGGGTACAGAATACACAAATGTACATGTGAACACATAGGGCTTGAAAAAAGAAAAGAATATTTTGTCACTTTCTTACATTTATTTGCAGAGGGATAAAGGAAATAAGTCAGGCTATATCTTTGTCTCTGTAAATTATCTTTGTGCTTCAAATGGTTGCTTGCACATGGTGACTTAACCTTTCTTCAGCTCAGGAAAAAAAATTTCTGCATGTTGAAATATGTAAGGGCTGAAGCTTGTATTATTAAAAATAGACATTTTTATTTTAAAACCTAATAATTATCTGTAAATCAGCAACTTTTAAAAGTAAGTAAAACCTTGAATTGAGATAGGACTTTTCCTGTTTCCCTGTGGCTATCACATATTTCTTTTAATATATAAATAATTTTATTATATTTAATAAAGCAAAAAACTCAAATTTAACAAATGTATTTTCAACATGAGGCAATGAAAGTGGATAAAATGAAATGAAAACAACTGGGCAGAAATAAAGAATAAGAAATTAATATAAATCATCAATAAACTAAAGGCTGATAATTTTGCCAAGAATAATAGAGAAATTACAAAAACATCCGATCCCCAGTATAAGTGATTAAATGCAATTAACAAATTCTACAAAGAAATGGGGATCTATGTACAGAAGATGTTTATATAAGACAGCATAAGGAGCATAATTACACAGTAAATTTTACAGGTTAGATACTTTTTCTAAACAATACAAGTGACCAATATTGACTTTACTCAGGATGACGAACATTTTGATTTACACAGGACGGAGGGAGTTCACAGATGTGGGGCTTTCAGTAATTAAACTGTAAAAGTCAAGTGAAAAACTACCATGCATGGGACATTCTAAATCATATAAAATAGGAGAATTGTATACATCACTGTCTGTTTAAATAAGTGAGTAGTCTAAATATTCAGGCACACCATCAAAGGTATCAGATCTATGCCATTTTACTGCTGAGTTTTACCAAACCTTCAAGAAATAGTTCTTAGTTGATATAACTGTTTTATGATAGAAGAAAATAGCATATTTTGCCTAATTAAATTATTAAATATATAGTAGAATATGAATAACAAACTGGAAAATGACAGTGTAAGGAAAATTTGAACAATTTCACTTTGAACATTAATACAAAAATCTTAATGACATTTTAGCTCACTGAAGCCACAATGTAGATAAAATATACGTTATAATTATGTAAGATGAATCACAAATGTGAAAAAAGTACACCAGAGGTTATATCAGTATAATTTACTACATTTATAGATTATATGAAAGGAACCTATAACCAAATTAGAAATAAAAGGGAGTTACCGAATCTGAAATTTCTCCTATTGAAAGTCTAGATAGATAGATAGATAAAGCATTACAGGAATTAGCATTAAAGTCAGAGATACATTGTTTTACAACATTATAATGGAGGTATTAAACAATGCAATATGATAATTAATTATACAGGGTAAGAGAGTAAGTGATAAAGGTATTCTTAAACAAGACATGCATATAAACACATGAAATACAATGTAATAGAAAAAGTGATAGAAAGGGTAAGAGAATTTTGCAAGGTTAGTGCGCACAAGGTCAAATTACAGAATTCATCAGTGCTGCTACACACCAGCAATAATCATTTAGAATACTGGGCAGAAAAATGATCCCATTAAAAGATAACAACAAAAAAATAGAGCTCCTAGAAATAGATGTAGTAAATGTACATGACATTGAAAGCAAATGAGCAAATAAAATCTGGGGTGAATTAAAGATTCAAATGTAAAAAAATATTGTGTAATTTTTGAAGAAATTATAAGATACTTTGGGATATGGAATGATCTCTTAAAGAAGATGAAAAAATAACAACCCACAGGATAAATATTAATAAATTCTGCGACATTAATATTAATTATATTTTTGTCAAAAATTTCTGTAAAAATGGAAAAACAGAAGGTACAAAAAGAAGAAAATATTTCAATGTACATAAATTATAAAATTTTAATATTGAGAAGATATAAAAATTTACACATTACTAATATAAGGACAAGCCTAAAATCATCAAAAATACTACTATGCAATTCTTAGAAAAGAAGTTCAAATGGTCACCAGTAATCACTGCAAGGTAAACTAAAATAACAAAAAAAAAAATTTATCTTTTATCAGTTTGGCCAGTATTTAAAAGTCTGACAACAGCAAGCTGTGGTCAGGACATGGAAAAGAACTACTCTAATTTGCTTGTAGAAAGATAAGTTGGTAGCACTTCTTGAACACAATTTTTTGATATTCTCATTTGGCTCAGGAATTCTACTTCCAAACAACCTAAGGAGATACTCTTAAGAATGTTGAAAGTAAGGCCGGGCACAGTGGCTCCAGCCTATAATCCCAGCACTTTGGGAGGCCAAGACAGGTGGATCACTTGAGGTGAGGAGTTGAAGACCAGCCTGGACAACACAGTGAAACTCTGTCTCTACTGAAAACACACAAAAAAATTAACCCGATATGGTGGCTCATGCCTGTATTCCCAGCTACTTGGGTGACTGAGGTGGGAGAATTGCTTAAACCCAGAAGGCAGAGGTTGCAGTTAGCAGAGATCGTGCCACTGCACTCCAGCTTGGGTGACAGAGCAAGACTCTGTCTCAAAAAAAAAAAGATCAAAAAAAGAATGTTGAAAGTAGAACTATTTATAACAGCAATATTTGAAAAAAAATACAAAGATCCATTAATAGGAGCTGGAGAAAATGTGATACAGTGATGCAAGAGACTATTTGATAACTAGTAAGAATGAAATAGATTCAGGGGTATCAATAAGTCTAAATCTCAGAAACAATAGAAATTATATTTTTAAAAATGGAGCAATTCAACTTGTATGATTAGTAATAATATTAAGAGTAAAGATAGGCACACCACTCCTAAAATTTCATGGATGCACATATATGTCATCATTGTAGAAAAGCAACATTAGGCTGGGCATGGTGGCTCACACCTGTATTCCCAGTGCTTTGAAAAGCTGAATTGGAAGGATGACTTGAGCCCAGGAGTTTGAGGCTACAGTGAGCTATGATCCTGCCACTCTAGTCCAGCCTGGATGAGAGTAAAAATTCTGTCTCAGAAAGAAAATAATTATAATCATATATATTTTTTTAAATGGCTAGAAAATATCCATGCTAATGTCTGAATGTTGATTGCCATTTGAGAGAATGAGAGGCTTGGTAGATATGGGCACAACAAGCTTTAACTCTATTTATAAGATTTTATTGATTAAATAAAATCTGAAAAAAAAGAAAATATTAACATAATATTTTAATTCTACATGTTAGATATAATGAGAAGCATCATTTTATTCTATGGATTTTCTGTTTATAAGATGTGACTCAAAATAAAAAGTGTTACAAAAACAAAAGGTAGTCTAAAACCTACATAACTGATATGCACCTTTAAAGTTAAATTAATTCTACCATTACCATTGAATAGATTAACAGCTAAAGGATTCAAGAAATAATTCACATTGACTCCCACCCAGTCTCTTAGATTTCTTCTGACATACATTTAAAAAAATATTGAGCTGCTCCCTGGACACCTTTGTCTAAATGTTAACAATCCTACAAATAATTTTCTTTCTCTGAATCTTATTCCTTCAAAGAATATTATTATTCTTCCTAACCTGGTGATCGTCAGTCATTTCAGCTCTTCAAAGTTGTCTTTTTCATCCTCCCAGTATACCAACTTTGTCAGGAAATGCTTTGAATTTTTTATCAAAAATACTTCTGGAACCTGGCACTTTGTTACCATTTGCATTGCACATACATTATTTAGAACCTAAACATTTAATATCTCTTCCAAATATATATGTTATAAAAATATATCATATAATTTTAATATATACTCTATGTACATGTACATTATATATAAATACATATATGTGCATTTACATTATGTCTAAATATATAATATAATGTGTAATAGCTACAGAATGTACATAACACAGAGAAAGAGATATGGATAGCCCAGTTGTCTCTTTTTAAAGGTAAAATGACTATAATTATTATAAAAATAAAATGTATTTATTTTATATATTTCTAAACTTCTGCAATATAGGAAGGTGCAAAGAAGAAAATTGGAATAATCTGTACACCAAACACCTACGACATGCAATTTTCCTGTGTAACAAACCTGCACATGTACCCTTGAACCTAAAATAAAAGTATAAAATATAAAAAAAGAAGAAAGTAGAACCTCCCCAAATCTTCAGAATTCTCCTTCCAGAAATATTTTAAACTTTTGTTTGACATTATTAATATTGATATGGCTTGGCTGTGTCTCCATCCAAATCTCATCTTGAATTGTAGTTTCCATAATCCCCGTGTGTCGTGGGAGGGACCCAATGGGAGGTAATTGAATCATGAGATTCATGCTATTCCCTCAGCTATTCTCTTGAGAGTAAGTTTACGTAAGATTTGATGGTTTAATAAGGGGCTTTCCTCTCCATTTGGCTCTCATTTTTCTCCTTGCTGCTAGTATGTGAAGAAGAATGTGTTTGCTTCCCCTTCCACCATGACTGTAAGTTTCTTGAGGCTTCCCCGGTCAGGCTGAACTGTGAGTCAATTAAAACTGTTTCCTTTATAAATTACCCCGTCTCAGGTATGTCTTTAGTATTAGTGTGAGAATGGACAAGTATATTTAAAAATATATAAATATGAAAATATCTATCTATCTATTTAGCTATCTCTTTCTATATTTAGATTTTCCAAAACAGGACTATATTAATATGACAACACTGTAAATAATGTGTAAGTACCTTCATTTTTAACTTTAACAAAAAACGATCTGCAGCAAAAATTAAAAGTTGCTGAATTTCAGAAAAAAGATTTCTTCAAAGGAGATTACTTTCAACAACTTTCTTTGCTACTGTTAATGAGAAAATTATGCAAATCACTAAAATATGAACTCAAGTGTTTTAACAACTTTAAACTGTATCTCTTAATTCCTGTTATTCCCATTTGTCCATGTTTTAATGTTGGTATATAACTATTTGAAAATTATTAGCTTTTATTATATGTACCCTTTGTTTTGCAGTGTAATTTTAGTGATTTTAAAGTTTATATTTAAATTGATGCTATGTTTACCACCGGTGAGCATTCTCTATTTGTGAGTTTTTTATTTGGTGTCATCACTTTTTGGATAGATAGCATTTTGTTACTTAGAAATGTTTTGCTCTTTGAGTTTGTGCTCATTGGTATTATATTTCCAAATTATTATATTACATGCAATTTGTGAAAAATGCCTGCATGTGCGTTTGTCTAAATTATCTCTTTAAAATCATTTTATGTGCTGTATGAATATTTCTTTAATAAATTAGAATGTTAGAAATAATTTTGTGTTTTGAACATGATGTAACCATTCCTCGTCTTCCTTTATTTAGAGTCAGTCTTTATGATACATTTCCTATGTATATTTCATTTTTATACTATTGAGTATAGTCTGTATGCTTATAGAACTCATACTTGGTTTGTGATTGGGTTTGTGTGTCTTTTTAAAAGTGTATGTATATGCTATGTTATTATACCTATCCTTCTCCATTTAAATAAGTCATTAACTTGTGTTTTGAGCTCAATCCATTTATACCATGTATATTGAACTATATAGCACTGGTAGCATACCTGTAACTACTATATGGTACTTTTATGTGAATAGATATCTATGCTGTTTATTCTGTTTCTCTATTATAAACAGTGTTATAATAAGAATAGTTTAATGTATAACTTTATGCTTCTCTGAGCTAATTTCTTTAGGATAAGTACTTGATGTATTTAATAGTATTGCTGAGACATAGGACCTGAATATTATAATTTTTACTACATATGTCAAATTGCCTGCAACTTAGCTTTACTGGCTTACTACTACCAAACTATAATTGTGTATCTAACAATTTTCAAACACTTGATGTTGGTGTTTTCTTTTCTCTGCAAACTCACAGCATCTGCTTTGTTTTTTTCTTTTTAGTAACAGCCATCCTGACTGGTATGAGATGGCATCTCATTGCAATTACTGTTGATGGTAGTGTAAATTAGTTCAAACATTATGGAAAGCATATGATGATTCCTCAAAATGCTGAAAGCAGAACTCCCATGTGACCCAGCAATCCCATTACCAGTATATACTCAGAGGAATATAAATCATTCTACCATAAATACACATGCATGTGCATTCATTGCAGCATGATTCAAAACAGCAAAGACATGGAGTCAACCTAAATGCCCATCAATGACAGATTGGATAAAGAAAATGTGGTATGTATACACAATGGAAAACTATGCAGCCATAAAAAAAAGAAGGAGATTAGGTCTTTTGTAGGAACACGGATGGAGCTGGAGGATGTTATTCTTTGCAAATTAACACGGGAACAGAAAACCAAATATTGCATAGTCTCACTTAAAAGTGGGAGCTAAATGAAAAGAACTTATGAACACAAATAAGGGAACAACAGACACTGGGGACTACTTGAGGGTGGAGGCCGAGAAGAGGGAGAGGAGCAGAAAAGATAACTGTTGGATACTGAGCTGAATACCTGGGTGATGAAATTATCTGTACAATAAACGCCCATGACATGAGTTCACCTTTGTAACAAAACCTTCATATGTATCTCCAAACCAAAGAGTTTAAAAGGAAAACAGTTGATGTAAGAAGATATTAAAATTGTTGCTAGCCTAATTTATAAAGATTTTCTTTAAATTTGAATGTTGATCTCTCTTATATTTTAATACTTTTCAGATCTGTTTGTTCTGTTCTTGTCTCCATAAACAATAATATATGTGTGTTGTATCACCTTTGGCATATGTATTATTCAAATTGCATTTTAATCTTCTTTATTCTCCATGTGTCTGTACAGCTGGTACAATTTGGCTGTGTCGCCACCCAAATCTCATCTTGAATTGTAGCTCCCATAATTCCCATGGGTTGTGGGAGGGACCCAGTGGGAGATAATTGAATCATGGGGGTGAGTTTCCTCCATACTGTTCTCATGGTAGTGAATAAGTCTCATAGGATCTGATGGTTTAATAAGGAGTTTCCTTTTTGCTTGGCTCTCATTCTCTCTTGCCTCCCACCATGTAAGATGTGACTTTCACCTTCCACCATGATTGTGAGGCCTCTCCAGTCTCATGGAACCGTGAGTCCATTAAACCTCTTTTTTCTTACAAACTACCCAGTCTTGGCTATGTTTTATCAGCACTGTGAAAACAGACTAGTACAATAGTCTGTTTCTCAAGCCTTCTACTTTATGCCAGATTAACTATGTTTTTTTATTTTGATGCTTTAACGATGACTTTTATACCTGAAATGTTTTTATTTTGCCTTTCCGTGTATTCTAGGTTTTAAAAAACCTCCTTCATTTGTTTTATAATCTCTTCTCTATAGCCTTAAATATCTCATTCTATTCCGTAATTTTTAAAGACTGTTGTCTGTACAATTTCTGAAATGTTGAAGATTTGTGAAAATCATATTATCCATTTCTTTGGTTGAATTTATGTGTAGTTTCCCCCCATGGTCTTTTTCTTAATAACATTTATATTTGAATGGGACTGAGTAATTGCCAAGTTCTGTATGGAGCAGTGGGCTGGGAGTAATCTGAGGCAGCCTACAGAACTGAGTCAAATCCCCTACCCTCGCCAAAACCTCTCATTAAATCCATTATGTCATTCGACTTTGAAACATGTTTCCTTTTAGGTTTCAGCTGCCAGCATGGTTCCTAGTGAAACACCCTGTATCTGGCAATTACTGCTTTATTCTCTATCCTTTGATCTTCTTAGATTGGAGAGGGTAAAAAAAAATTTCATCATGAGTTCTAACACTCCTGAGACTCCAGTTTTGACCACTGTCTAGCATGGTTAGCCCTGAACATACATATTCAGTGATTATATATTTAGACATGTGAAAGAAGCCAAAATATCAGTATCATGGCATAAGATGCACTAAGATCTATAGGCTATAACATAATTAATACTAATATCAACTAATATTTTTATCACATATGCTATTTTAAATCATTTTTATTATTTATAGTGCCCTTTTAATAGTTTTGTCAATCAAATTTACCCACAAAATAAATAGTGATTATTTATTTTAAATCAGAAATATTATAAATTTCTTATTTAAAAAGGTTTACATCTGAACAGTTGTAAATATTTTAACAGATAATATTTTGTAATATTTGTTAGGAAATGTGTCATTCTTCATTAGACTTTTAACATAGCATTAATCATGGCAGAGATAAAACCAATGAATAAGTCAGTGACTCAATGTTATTAATCGTTACTACAAAGGGAGTTGCTAAATGAGAATTCAGCATATTATAGAATAAACAGACCGAAAAATAGGAGGAAAATAGTTTGGCATTATGAAGTAGCTAAATAGACTGAATACTTGAATACTTTTGCTTAACAAATATACAATTTTTTATTTTTTTTTGAGACAGACTCTCGCTCCGTGGCTAGGCTGGAGTGCAGTGGTGCGATCTGGGCTCACTGCACCTTCTGTCTCCTGGATTCAAGCGTTTCTCTTGCCTCAGCCTCCTGAGTAGCTGGGACTACAGGTGTGCACCACCACGCCCAGCTAATTTTTGTATTTTTAGTAGAGACGGGGTTTCACCATGTTGGCCAGGCTGGTCTCCATCTCCTGGTCTCATGATCTGTCTGCCTTGGCCTCCCAAAGTGCTGAGATTACAGGTGTGAGCCACCCTGGCTGGCCAACAAAAATACTTTCAATTACCTTCTTGTGAAATTAAATTTTCTCTACCTAAGATAGCCCCAGATACTCTATTTTATTTTAAAAATCTCCAACAGTTTTTAATGATTTTCTGAGACCTTTCTTTGAGTGTGATCATGATCTCACAATTTAGCACTAAGCCAACATTATGTAATTATTCCACAGTGAACCATTCCCTGAGTGCAGCCATTTCCATTTTCATGAAGTCAGGCAGTCAGTGAGATGATAGAAAATAAAGTTTGGATAGCTTTTGAATAGCTAATCAGATGCTATTTTGCAAAGCAGTTTCTTTCCTAATATAGCTCAAGATATTATATACTTAATTATTAAATTGCTATGCAGCATATTTCTGGCTGGGAAGTACATATTTTGAAGTTTCTAGCTGCATGAAAATAGTTTATACTCTTGGTCAAGAGAAATATATTTTATGCTGCATCCTTGTGCTTGGCACACCTATCACTTATTTCCCAGGTGGTTTGAAAAATACCCTGGGAAATTTTATTTTGTCTTTCATGTACTCAATACATCTATTTTATTGGTATTGTACATGCATTTTTACCAACATGCGCATGAATATTTGCCAGTCCCACTGATAGAGATATTATACTCTAGATGCTTTGGGGATTGTATTTCAGATTAAAAATGATGTGATTTTAAAAGATCTGCTGTACAACATATACTGGATTGTGAACTTAAAAATTTGTTAAGAGAGTAGAGTCTCTCATGTTAAGTGTTCTTACCACACACACTATTAAGAGATGCAAAGGAACTTTCACCTTAATTACAGTAATGCTTTCATAGATGTCCACATAAAAACATATGTATTAAACACGTGCTGTGTTTTTGTATATCACACGTACCTCTATGAAGTTGTTGAAAAAATTTAAAAAATAAGATGTCAGTTGAGGTAAATCTTTAAATTGAATTTACACTTTTACAGGGTGTAAATCATGATGCTTTCAGAATACACTTCTGTGAACACTGGGGCAACCCCTTTCCTGTCTTTTGAAATTTTTGTGCAACTATATCACTTGCAACTTTACATGTCATATTTTTAGTTTTGACTATAAATTTCTAAATATAAATTTCTGAATATGCAGATTTTCTTTGGGAGCTTTGAGGTTTAACAGCCCCAGACTAGATTGTTGAAGGGTCTCAGAGACTGGGTTTAGAGGTAGTAAAATTTCAGGCCTGTGGTTCTTATGGCTGCACAAGTTTTTCAATATTTAATAGGCTTCCAAGAAATCTCCCCTTCTAGTAATATGGTAGATCAGGTTATTCACCAACTCTCTCACTGAAAGCAGCTAAAAATAGTGATTGAACTATTTGTAAGTGTTCTTAAAAGCATAAAACAAACAAAATAGCAAAGAAACAATAATAAGCCATCAAGCTTAACCCTAGCTAAAAGCTAGACTTGTCAGGTGAGCTAAATGTTGTTGGTGTTTTTATGTTTTCACTGGAGGCAAGGACTACGAATGAGAAATCTCAGCACTTGTGCATGATGAAGGTTTATTATGAGACCCTTCTCTCTACACCTCCTAATCTGTGAGCTATATCTTCTTTAGAACCAGGAGTAAATACGGCCCATCCACCACCTCCAGGGAACTCAGAAGCAAGTTGTCCTAGTACTGAGTATGACACTACAAGAAAACCTCACCTATGAACCCTTACGTGAATTTGAGGCAAATGCATATTAGCAGGGTTTACAGTGGTCTTAGATGGCTATCAGAAACAAATGTAAATCCTCTTTGGAAGAATATAGAAAATTCATACTAGGTCTTAAAAATATCTTATAAATAATTCTACTAGAATGCTCAACATATTAAGGCCAAATAGTATTACATACTAAGGAAGTTTGCCACTCAAATTAAGGGCTAGCATAAAAAAACAGAGGATCTCAAAACATTTCAGGTGTTAATATTTTCAAATATAGATTATGGTATATTTTTCAAGTTAATATGAAAAACAAAAGCAAACAAATACTTTTTTAAAATTTCAAAGTAAGACTAATAGAAATCCACACTTAGAAATATATTGGTGAAATAATAGAACGTAAAAGACAGAAGATTTTGAAAGTCCTAGAAACCATCAACAATATGTAAAATGTAATATAATGTCAATAGGATACTGGTTGTACAAATAAAAGCATATAGTGAACACTGTATAACTTTATTAAAACATACAAATAGATCTTGATATGCAATGGCATGGAGAGGTCAATTGTCTCCAAATTAATTTCTAAGTTCAATGCATTTCCAGTCAATACACCAACAAAGTTTGTTTTTTCTTCTGTAGAAAATGGTGGTGCTTGTACCATTTATATAGAAGAAAGAAATTATACAATAGCTAAGACAATGTTTAAGAAGGATAAAAAATGACAGGAATTTTCCAACAAGTTAGAGAGTTATCTTAAAGCCATAGAAATTAATATATTGTGATATTGATATAGTCATTTACAAATAGAGTAAAGGAAGAGTAGCATGTCCAAATGCTCACCCACATGAGGCAAACTGATGTTTGACTGAGGTAGCAATGCAAGTCGAAGGGAAAGGAAGGATAGTCAAGTAATCACACAGAGTTAGTTAGTCCATATGGCAACAAATAATAATTATATTCTTACTGTATACCAAATACAAAAATAATTCCAGGTGGATAGAGATATTAAACATGTAACCAAATTTTTTAAATTTCAAAAAGAATGGGGGAGGATTTATATATAACATAGGAGACTAATTGATTTATTAAATAAAATATAAAAAGCACAAAAAAATCCAGGGTGTAATTAATGTTACATTATATTAAAATGTCAAAGTTTTGTTTATCAAAAGTACTGTAGATTGCCAGGCATGGTGACTCACATCTGTAATCCCAGCACTTTATGAGGTCAAGGGGAGAGGATCGCTTGAGCCTGGGAGTTGGAGACTAGCCTGGGCAACGTGGCAAAAACCCATTTCTATGAAAAAAATACAAAAATTAGCCAGGCATGGTGGCTTGCACCTGTAGTCCCAGCTACTGGGGTGGATGAAGTGGGAGGATCACCTGAGTCCAAGATGTCGAGGCTGCGGTGCAGTGAGCTGTGATCACACCTACACTCCATCCTAGGTGACAGAGCAAGACCTTGCCAAAAAAAAAAAAAAAGAAAGAAGAAAAAGAAAGGAAGAAAGGAAAGAAGGAAGACTACAAATAATAAAATGGGCAACGAATAGAAAATATTTCCAACATATATGACTGTCAAAGGCTTAGTAACTAGAAAGTCTACAAAATCTTTAAAATCAAAAAGAAATGGGCAAAAGAGGTAACTAAAAAATAAGCAAAAGATATGAACCAGACATTCAAAGAAGAGAAAGAAATGACAAACCTATGATAAAGAATTTCAAAACCAGAAATCAGGAAAATGCAAATTAAGACCACAATAAAGTATCATTTTAAACTCAAAAAGTGAACAAAAATTTGAAGAATTGACAATAGTAACTATTGATGAGGATTTGAATCAGCAGGGCATGCTTAGTTTTTCCTAGTGGTTATATAACAAGTTAGAGTAACATTTGGCATTGATTTATAAAATAGAACACACGCATATTCCAGGATCCAGAAATCAAATTTAAACATCCAAGGGAAACTGCCAAATATATGATTGAAGAGAATTGCACAACAATGTCCAGAGCAGTGTTGCTTGTCAAAGGAAAAAAATATGAAAACAACTCAAATGTTAAAACAAATCAAATATCCAGGAAAATGCATAGTGCTTTGCATATCTACATAGCAGATTGTTGTATGTATATTATATACCATTTAATATCTATTAAAATGACCTTTTTAAAAAAAATAATGACAGATGTGAAAATTATTACATTATAATAAGTAATGATAGGATTCAGTATATAGCCCCTTTAAAAATGGTTTTAAAATATGCCAGATTGTATGTATCCCAAATATAACAAATACAAATGACTTCTATTCATTCTCTTTGTTTCCTAGTTTTTCCAAAGTTTTAAAAAATATTTTAATTAGAAAAATGTTTAATTCAATTGGTAGTATGCATAGAAACAATTCTAGGGATTTGAATTTATTTTTCATTAATGTGAATTTTTTGTTTGATAGGGTATAGAAGTTGATAATTGAAAAGTATAAATACATTTTGAGCATGAGTATAGCTGGGATTGTGTTATCAGAAGTAAAATAAACATCCAGGTAAAATGGAATATTCAGTCTTTTGAATTATTAATTATTTCATGACATTGCATAAATAATGTCTCTGGCTCCTTGGATCACAGATTTTCATAAATCTTCCCAGTCAGAAGGCTAGTACATGTTTTACATTTTAGAAGGGAGAATTTTCATTACAAGATGCGGATGGTTACCCGTAACTAAAATATAAGGATTTCTGCAAATCTAAAAATCCATGAATACCTGAGACTTGTGTGTGTGTGTAGTGTGTGTGTATTCTCTGCATAATTGAGCTACTTCCAAAAGAAAAGTATAACTTTATCATTTAAAGTCACTTGTATTGTAAAAGTCAAGAAGAATATAAAAGCAAGAATTTTGTTCAAAAGTTTTGTTATAATTTGCAAATGCTTCTACTCTGATATTTCATTAAATTGTTAAAATATTGTTTCATATTGGTAAAATCGGAGTGCATGGAGGTTTAGTGTTTATCTATGCATGCTGATGTGAAGAAGCAATTCTGTTGTGTTGCAAAAAAAAAAGAACTGAGTGGTTGCATTAATGGAGCAATGAGTCCAACTATTGCAGAGAGGCACTTATTTCTGTCTTGAAATTTTTGATTTCTATATTTAAATTTTCAGAGCTCTAAGAAATTTTGTTATTCCAAACTTAGTATTAAACAGATCTTGCGTATGTTGCTTAAACTGTGATTGGTAGCAAGTCCTTGTGTGCCTGTAAGAGAGCTTACTTACACAAAGACAAAGTTTCTCCCTCAAGTACACTGCTCTGATCTCCCGATGCATCATCTCAGGTTGCTCTGTCTCCTAGGAATTGCACTTAAATAATTTTTCCCACTTAGTTTCTCATTGTAATTGTTTTTGAGCATTGGAATTGTCAGGCATCATTGGAGGTGTTGCAAGAAATACACAGAATGACAAATATGTGAATTCTCCCCTCTGTCACTCTGACACTGGCAGTAGGATTCTTCCAGGTGAGGTCTGGGGGGTAGTTTAGGTAAAATCCATGCATAGAAGCAGGAATACATAGGTTCAGCAAATAAATGGGAACAAGTAAATAATTTGGCTATGAGTAAGTGAGCGATGCTGCTTTTATAAAAATATTTATTACCCTAGAGAATATGAGATGTAGCTTTTATTGCACATGTGGTTTTAGTAAGTCATATCCTTTGTTTTTTTTAAACTCATGTTTGTTCACAGTAAGTGCCCTTAAATTTACAGTTTATTAAGTATCTTTTTCCTTTTTCTGAGGATGAGTCTTAACATTTTGACAGAAACATCAGTACTAGAGTAATTTACATAGGAGTAAAATCAACGTTTTTATGTTTTATCTAGAGACTCCTTACTTAATTTGTGTTTAATAAAGTTTATTTGGAAACCAGAAATTATCAAAAATTTAATGTTAATATTTCTTGGACAAAAAAATTAGGTCTAGGGATTTATAAATAGTTGAATCTCATGACAGAAAAGAATTCAAGGATCCCTAAATATTTTATAATTTTATTTTCTGTAAACTTATGGATTCTGGTCAAATAACAGTACAAAAATTATAGCATCTTCAAGATGTAGTTCCTGGATATAAAGAGCATTACGTAATAAGTATTAAATAAATATTTATTAATGATGCAATATATTTACAAACTCAAAAAAACTGTTTCTTGTTGGGGTTACAAAATGTATGCTTAATAGCTGTAGACTTAACTTTTATATATTCTAATGAGTATGTTATAGACTCAAATGAGCATACAAACACTAGTGCTCAATTATAGACAAATTAGAATTGATACTATTTTAATTCTTCAACTGTTAGTGTGTGAACTTTGGCGATTCCTAAAGCGTTCTATACCATTCATTTTCTGTGTGACAAAGGTACCTGTAAAGTATTTAGCACAAGACTTTGTATATAAGGGGTTTACACCTTGACGTCTGAGATGGATACATCAGGGTTGCTGTGCTTGATAACATTTTATGCCAAGATTATTCCATAATTTATAAGTGTTCCCTTTATTTAGTAGCGAGTAGTGTTGCTTACCTGTGAACCATGCAAAAGTTTCATCCAAGATAGGACCCTCCTCTCTTTACATTTCATCTAGAACATAATGTCAGGTGATCCATCAGCAGAATTACTATCCCTGCTCCAGGAGAAAAGCATTCACCAACATTTAACTGTAGGTTCTAATTGTTACGATCAGCAGGTACTGAAATCCCAGGATTGGATCTGGAGTGTGCTTATTCAGGGATAAAGATAAATATAAAATTTGATAAGGGATTTATTAAAGTTGGGTATTACATAAAATATATCTTATCATCAAGGAAATCGGGAGATTGTATTGATACATTGCTAAGATAGTTCCTTAAAGTTTGGGAAGAAGAAATTCTCTGGTAAATGAGATGCAGGTGCTGGAATTGCCATAAAAGAGTACTGAGAAAGGGCTGACAATACTCAGAGATTAAGGCATGTTAGAATAGTTATATTCTGTTATATAAGAGAATGCTTTAGATAATTACATTCTTCAAGTGCCTTGAATATGCCCACTTCATAAAGTATTGGGAATTCTCTTGTATGGGAGCATAGTCATTGCTGATAAACCCAGAGAGATCTATTTTCCATAGTCCAGGTTTACTGACAGGAGGTTTTTCAATGGAATTGGACTTCCAAATATTAATAGAAAAGTTAGAATTTCAAAAAAAAGCAGTAAATAACTGTCAAAAGCAGAATGGTTTATTTATTGTTTTGGGAAACAAGACCAGACTGAAAACCATGGGCTCCTGATGTACACCGGTTCGTTACAAGTCTTTGGACTTTGGAGCCTGTGATGTTGAGATACCTGTATCTATCTATCTATCTATCTATTATCTATCTCTAATTATGTATGTATCTATCCATCTATCTATCCCTGTTTATAGCTTACAGATAGCTGAACACGTGGAGGCTGACAGGTGAAGAAGAGCTTATCCATCCACGTGTTGGGGCGGGGGGTGGCACGCCCCAACTCCATGGGGAGGGAAGCTCCTGTACTTGGGGACCCTTCCAGATCTCACTATATGTATCTCTTCATCTGGATGTTTATTTCTATCCTTTAAAATATACTTCATAATAAACCAGTAAGTGTAACTATTTTCCTGAGATCTGTGAGCTGCTCTAGGAAATTAATCATACCCAAAGAGGGTGTTGTAAAAACCTCAACTTGAAGGCAGTGGATCATAAGTTCCCCCGAGTCTTGTGACTGTGGGGAAGGAGTGAGAGGTCTTGTGGGACTGAGCCCTCACCCTGTGGGATCTGACACTATCTCCAGGTAGACAGTGTTGGAATTGAATTGGAGGACATGTAGCTGATGTCTATTTCTTGCTGTATGTGGAAAACCCCCCATACATTTGGTCACAGAAGTCTTCTTCTGTGTTAATAATTGTGGTGGTGTAAGAGCAGAGGAAAGCAGAGCTTGAGAGTTTTTTTTTTTTTTAATTTTCTCCCTAAAGGGATAATATCTATATAATGCTTGGGAATACTCCTCTGAGTGAGCTTTATCCAAAGAGAGTTCTTCAACAGGTTCAGGCTGTAGAAAAGCAGCCTGGCTATTTTCTAACATGTGCACGGGCAAATCCCATGATGCTTGAGGTGTCTGGGATGGATAAGGATGCTGTGTGGACTCTCTGGCAAGCCCCAGTAGAAGAGCCACAGTGTGGACCTAGGGTTCTGAGACTGTTCACTATTCAAAAACAGCCTCTAGCTTTGGTGGCATCAAAGAGCAGTTTTTGAGCATGTCCTTCATGTGACTATGCAAATAGAGCTGCCCATCTTGACAGGCCATTTTGTAAAGTCAAATCTACAGATGTATAATATTGGGTAGGCACAGAGGCAATTTATCATGTGATAGAAATAGTAAATTGGGGGATTCGTTCAAGTAGGTTTGAAAGGCACAATTAATGTGTAAATACATTTGGCCTTTGCCTGCAACAGGTGTCACCTACTGCATTGCACAGCTATTTCTTAGCTCACATATAATTTTTTTTTTGCAGGACTAACACAACTAGATGATGAGGAAGAAACACAGTTCACAGACGAATGAGATCAATAGGTTGGCATGAGCAGAAAATGGGTTGCTCCTGCAAAAAGGCCCAGAATGTAAGTATCTCTAAAAGAAAGAAGTAAAGGGAAAATTATCCTATAGAGGGCAGAGATTGGAAAGGAACACACGGTAATTTACTTGGTGTAGAAGGAGAAATGGCTTGCAGCAAACATGCACAGGCTTTGGTCAGTGGTAAGTTGCTCTGCCTGGTGGAAAGAAAGCAAAGTTGGAAAAGTAGAGACAAAGAAGACAGGGCAAGAGGCATACGACTGGACTCATGGGAGTTGACACTGAATGTGTGGATCTTTGGTTTTCCCATTTGTTCCACCCCAGTGGAGCAACATCCACCCCAGTGGGGCAACTGAACAACCACGTGGATAGAATGACTTGGGTTGGGTGTGTCATCCAGCCTTTGTCTTTAGCCAGCTCTGTGCTTGGGTTTTGCACACATGAATGGAGTAACCCTGCGAAGGATAGGAAGCTATGGATGGTAAGCTAGCTACTTGAACACCAATGCTGGCAGTGGGAAAAGAAACAGAATGGCTGTATACAAGAAGATGATAACTATTAATGACACTCTCTTAGAACCTGCTATTCACCCCAATACAAATCATTGTTTGGTCCTTGTTGTCATTGGTTTTAAGGAACTGTGACCAGTCACAAATACAAAGACAGAAGTTATTAGACTTAGTGTGTGTCATAAATGGGTCTGAGCAGTACAAGGGGTGGGCTGCAGCAGACCGTTTAGGCTCACAGCGCCTCAGCACTCATTGTTATAACTGGAGGCTCCACAGAAACCACCTGCCAGTTGGGCTGAAGATTCTTTTTTCTAAGGGAATATGCTGGGCCTGTATACATGATAAACGAAAAGTAATAGAGATTTATTTTGAGAAATCACCTTCAATTAAAGGAAAATGGGGATCTGGTAGATTCAAACCCCAGTTTCCTCACCACTCATAAAGGATCGCTCCAAGGCTGAGCTCTCCTGTTTCCCAGAATTCCCAGTGTAATCAAGCTCCAGGGTCTCTTGGTGGTAAGTGGTTAGTAGATGTCTTTCCATTCCTGGGATCACCTACCAAGGAAACTACTGGTCTGCTTGTCATCAGTTCTTCATCTCAGGGTCTTCTTGGAGAGTAAATCCATCACACATAAACACAATCTATTTTCTATAATTAAATGAAACATGCATTCTGAATGTTGTGTTGGTAACTTTCTCATGTGGATTATTTACCTGTGTCCTGACTTTCCCATTTAGATCTTTATTTTACCATGACTCCTCCTTCAGTAATGTCTGAATAACAATTCAAAATATAAAAGAGCAATGAAAGAAGTACCCAAATCAGTAGAGTGAATCAAATCTACTGCATGAAAAATGCAAGATCATGAATATTTATGTAGGTTTTTCCTCAATTTTTGCCCTATTAAGGAATGACCCTTATGTTCAAAAGTATTCTAGAGCATATTAAGTGCCACAGAAGGTTATCACTTTCTATAGCCACATTCAATTACATGATGTAATTAGATTTCATGCATTTATGTGGAAATAAATAAATAAATGTTTGAATGCATGGCTTGTCTGAAAGCTAAAATAATGTATGAACACTGAATTATAAAATGGGTTCACAGGGGTTAAGTTTTACTATTCCAGTCTTCCAAATGGCATTTTCATCTCTTGAAATTTTTTTGAGAGAGAGAAATTGAGTGTCTTCATATGTGAGTGGTTCTCCAATTACTTTTTAATGCAAATTCACCCTATGTAAAATAAGCCCTTTACTTCATATAGTAGTAATTAAACTACTGAACATATTTGAGAAACACTTACTTTTTGTGGATTTATACAAAATCGCTCTTGCAATTAATGTCAGGACTGCAAAGAGCCACAGTCCGTTAACACTTAACAACCATATCAGCTTGACCAGTGACTGGAAGTAAAGTGCTGATAAATTTCATACATATCATTTGAGAAAAGCTATAAGCTATTAGTTTATAACATACTTCACTAAGCAAATGTAATTAGTAATAGTGAGGGATAAAAATCTTTTGAGCATATATTAGGTTTTGTTAATGAAATAAGGCAACTTCTTTGAAAAAGCATAACCTTTGAAATACATGTCCACCAAGAGTTCTTGTACGCCCAAAGTCAAAATCATTTTTGCACTATAGACAGATCGTTTGTCTTTTGAAAGAAAACATCATCATAATAGTGTTGGAAAAGTTTATTCCAGATCATTTTTTTTGTTTGAACTTGTAAAACTTCTGTTTTATTTTTTATATAAAGTATTTACATCTTGGGAACTTAAGATTTTTCCTTTCTTATTTTCTTTTCTCTCTAGACATTTTTCATAGATAATACTTGCAAAGGAAGTTAAAAGTGATGTTTTTTTCTCATCATAATTGGTCTAGTGGGCTTTTGTCCTCATGAAAACCAGTAGTACATTTTCCACTGATTTCCTCCTAAGTTCAGTTTCTTCCTATGAAAGATAGGTTCCATGATTAATAACTTCAGTTACCCTCTTGTCACTATTATCAATGTCCTTGCCTCATTCATCCAATGATACAGGCAGCTGGCAAAAGAAACTTGAGGAGAAAAATAAGAAAACTCTAAATTATATCTTAGCAGTGACTTGAAATTCTTGATGCTTCCGTGACTAACATGTTTCCCTATGATCACAACGAACTAGTTTAAACTCCTAGATTCTCATATACTTACTCCTGCCACCTGTATTATCATTCTCAGAAGATGATCTCACTCAGCTAGCACTTCACACACAGCAATTCCGTAAGAGCATTTTCACAGACTATCCACATTTCCAAACTTTTACCTTCTGTGGTTGTATTCACTTTCCGTTATTCTTCTACATTTCTGACATCAGCTCTGTTTATGATTATTATGATTTTAACTTCCCTACTGCCTGCATCTTTGAGGCAGTATCCTCTTCCCCTTTAAACCTATACCTACCATGCAGGTGAGCTTCTTCCACTTTCATGGTTTAGTTACAAACTGCTTACAAAGAAATTTTTTCTCCTTGAGGTGTCAACTGTAACTTTCATTCTGCAGGTCTTCTTTTCTTAACTGGTAATCAACTCAAATGACTATGAAAGGACACAGCTGGCTTCAGATTTACTTAGAAGGATATGGATGCTAATGAATGCTGCATGTCAACATGTCAGCACAAGCCATTTCTTATTCGTGAAAGCCCTCACAGCAGTACTACAGTAGTGCAAGGACTGTGGTCTCTGTAGTAATTCTGTCTAATTCTCTGCCAGGTGCCTTTTACCAGATGTGACCCCTGGGGTCATTACTCACTCTATTTCAGTTTTCTCACTTCAAACCTAGATACAAACATCATAATTCACCTAGGAGAGCTTTTTTGAGGACTAAACAAAATAAACTAATGTAAAAGACCCTCTGGTAGGTGTACAATAGTTATTGCCAAAAATATTATTCTGTACTAGCTATAATAAACTTTTCACTATTTTGCCTATATATGCTTAATTTTTCCCTCAAGGTCTATCTAAAATGTTACTTCTTCTGTAGCTTTTCCTGAGGCCCTCCTCAATTCATATTCCTGCGACATAACCATCACCACCATCATAACTATTATATCATATGTATTTTAATAGCATGCATGTTTATATTTTGTATGAAAATACTCACTCAAATATACTACTTCCTAAACCCTTCAAAAAAACCAGCAAAAACCAGTGAATACCATATGAAAATAATTAAATCGATATTTCTAAATGAACAAATGTTATTTCAAAGACTCCCTTTTAAAACATATGTGTTAAATTAAAAAAAGTAAATGGTAAGTTGTTGGGTTTGCAAAATATAAATTGTAAAATTGAATTTTAGTCAAATTAATCTATAGTAAATTTACCCTTATGTACAGAGTATACATTTTTAGTAGAGGCTAGAACTTCTGTAGATTATTTGGGAGAAAGTTTCTAACCCATGTAGAATATAAAGCTAAAGAGACATAAATAATATTTCGTATATGATATGCTCTTGTAATGGAATCCTGTTACAACTTAAAATAGCATTGTCTATTATGGAAGCCACTAGCCAAATGTGGCTCTTCAGAGCTTGAAATGGGGTTTGCCAAAATTAAAGTGTGCTCTAAATATAAAATAGACCATGGAGTTAGAAGACATAATATAAAACAAAGATTACAAAATACCACATTAATCAAATTTTATATTGATTTTATAATCAAGGTATATTTTGATTATATTGAGTTAAATTCTATACTGTTAAAATTAACTTGACCTCTTTTTCTATATGGTTACTGGATAATATATAATTGCATATGTAGTTTGTATTTTATTACTACTGAGAAGTGCTGTTATGTATAATGAGCCACAAGTAAAGAGGAAATTGAAGTGATTTCCAGTGGTATAGGAATATAAAAAGGATTATAAATATAAATAGTATATGAGCAAATTAAGATAGTACCCTCATTCCTTTTTAAAATATTTCATTTCTAGCTTCTATTTTTCTTTTGTTTATTGGTTTAGACAATATTTTTTTCTCAAATTACAAATTTGTAACTGACTTCAACTTTATTTTTCAAACTTCTCAAGTGCCTTAATGATGTTTAGAAAATGAAAGTATAAGTTTTACTCAGTGGGAGACCAAATGGACTTAAACATAGTTTGCTGGTAAAGGATCGAAGCCATCTTTGTAAAATTATGACAATGAGAGAAATCTAACATAACTGACTCCATCTTGCTTCTAACCTCACAAGCTAACTGTCTTTGCTTATTTCTGTATGTAGACCGAGCTAACTACAGGAGGAATTCAGTTTATATATTTTTTCTTTAATCTTACAAAAGAATAGAATAATAATAATCCCTTCCTGAAACTAACCTTCCCTCCTTGTTCAGGGATAGAAACTGCCTTTGTAAAATTAATGATAGACAAGTTAAGAATTATGGTAGTGGATTGAATCCTGCTAAGAATTAGGCATAGCTAAACAATAACTAGTCATTGCTTTCTAACTTGCTTTTTTGGAATTGCTTACTATCCAGGAGTCATGTAGCCAGTGGCCCCAAGATTTGTAACTTCCCCAGTTGCCCCTGTAGACAACATCACTACTGTGAAAGCTAAGATTGATGTTTGAGATATTTTTCAGAACCTACATTCTGGTGGACCAACTGATGCCACCTGGACTGGTGACCCATACCAGCAAACTCACTCAGCTGGTCCTGTGACCCTGACCTAGAAGGCGACTCATTACATAAAGACAGTTTCAACACTCTTTTAATTTCATTTTAACCCAAACAATCAGCATTCCCCATCCCCTAGTTCCCTGCCAAACCGATTATTCTTAAAATCCCCTAGCCTCCAAATTCTCAGGGAGGTGGGTTTGAGAAATATCTCCTGGTCTGCTCACTTAGCTGTCCTGCAGTTATTAAACTATTTCTCTGCTGCAATACCTGCTGTATCAGTTCATTGACTTTTATTGTGCAGTAGACAGGAAGAACCTATTGGGCTGTGACAGGATCTTTATATTTCATACGTTATTTGATGAGCATTAGTTATTAACAAAAGAATAAAAAACTTGTGAGAGATTTTTGTTACCATATTTCCTGAGGAAAGTTTAGCTGAAATGTGATACTTTTTAAAGAGCAGTGTAAGAAAAAAAAGGCTGCACCTGAAGATTATGATGTTCTCTGTATTTTGTTTAGAATTGATCTGGTGAGCTGAATTTATATTTTCAGTTTTTGTAGACTCCTAATAAATGCCAAGTAGACCCTAGTACTCAAAGATTTTAGAAAAATAATTAGTATTGAATAACTAGTGTAATTTTAACACACACATTGAATATATGTATTTAAGTGTTTAAACAAAAATGTTGACTCACTTATTAAATATTATAAACAACTAAAATTCAATTTCACTGTGATAGCAAGAACATTTCAATTTTTCTTTTTTTCTCCTCTCATTTATATTGTTTTTTCTTCGATAAAACTGTCAGCTATGTACCACAATTGTAACACAAAGAAAAATAATCTGGTCTACAAAAACATCTAAATATTGAAGACTATGCCAGAATTTGGCAGAAAATTTATGTAATTGTTTGTGGTATAATAGTTGCAATATTAAATCTGCAATGAATTGCAAAAAGCAGGTAAACATAATAATACATTTTTAATCTAAAATTTCAATTATTTTTTCTGGGTTTCTTGTTGGATTAAATGCATTAGAGTCTATTCCCAAATCAAATGTATCTAATGTATTTTACACAGAACAATGAACTATTCATTACTAATAAAAAGGAAATAGAAAAATCTTACTCCCTACAAGCAAATTTATCTATCTGGATTACTTCACGTATAGGAAATAAGGCAATGAAACCCTCAAGAAAATAAAATGTTTTGCTGACTAAGGTTAAAAACTTCCTCTGAAAATACATTTCTCTCATTTTGGCCCTTTATTTAGAATAATAATTCTCAAAAGCATTTGAGAATGTGGCCCTTTATTTAGAAGAGTAATTCTAAAGTCCCTGTTAGCAAGGCGTATTCTCAAGTTCTACCCTGAACTTCCTGCGTCATAATTTTGGGGATAGGGCCCAGCAATCAGCATTTCACAATCCCTCCAGGGGATTCTCATTCTTGCTAAAGTTTAAGAATCCCTGCAGTAGAATACGTTTTGGTCTATTTTTGTCACCATGGGAGAGGAATATGCCAGTAAATACAGAGTCAAGGTATTTAATGGAAATTAGTAAGTAAATTGTCTCTCAAAGAGTCCACTAATAATATATTACCTGTAGGGAATATGGACTCACAGGAAGACAAATATAGCAAGTCATTCTTAGAGCCTTCACCACACTGTCATCCTGAAATTTACATGACCTCACTACATGAGGGAGAAAACAACACAAGAGCAGATGTCTTCTTTTTAAAGGCTTGTATAAATCATATTTATTCAGTAGATATTTTATTGTTCTAGATGTATTACAAAAACAAATGTTTAAATTGCATTATTATTTATTTATGTTGGTAACATTTTATCTAACCATCAGATTTATACATGGGAAGATGATTTGTCAAATCCATTTTGTTTTTATGAAATTAAAAGTCTTCATTTCATATAATTCACACTTTCTTGAAATAGAACACAACTACTTGTAAGTTAAAATGTGTTCCACATGCATGTGTTATAAATGTCTGTGACATTTTCATCTCAAAGTTGATGAAAATGTTTTTACTACCTATTAGTTTTACAGACACTGTAGTTTATCCATGATATTATCTCAAATTGAATTTAAGCAAAAATTGACTAAAATAAGCGCTAACAAAACAATAGGTTAAGAAAATGGTATTTAAAACTGTATAGGTAATAAATTATCAAGATGTTTGACTCTTAAAACCCAGTGGAAAACTGAAGATTGAAATACAGAATATTAAAATTAACTGTAAAAGAAAAATGATACACTTTATTTTGGGGGGAATGACATTTACAATGTCATGTCAATTAAAAACAAATTACGATAAATTTCCTTTGGAAGTACAAATGATATCAAACCTTAATATTGTTAGTTTACCATGATTAAAATTATTTTCCTTTTTATCTTGCCACCAACAGAGTAAATTAAATAACTGATTCACATATACACCCTAACCCTTTCTCCATTCCTTAGTACAGTTATAGCTGAGTTTCAAGAAGGCAGAGAACACATATTTTTTTACATCAAATGAAAAATTTACATAAGTATTATGTACAGATTACATAAAACGTGATCCATTACTCTCTCAACTGTACATCACTGTTCAGAAATTAAGCAGCTGTCAAGCTTTTAATGAACAATAGGTGGAAGTCTAGCCAATTAGTTGCCTTGTGTTGTCATTATCTGATTTTAAAAAGTATTTTGTTCTACAGCCTTGTAATTTTTTTATGGTAGTAAAAATATAACTACATATCCTGTGCCAGACATGCTAGTGCAGTTGTGATTTCATCATTCAGGCATGGTCTGTCTTGTTTCTACTCCAGTCTCAACAGCTAGAATCATGCCTGATCCATTGAAAGATAAAAAAATACTTGAAGAATGAATGAATTAATAAAGAATGAATAAATATACTGGCTATATATGCATGTATTAATGTTTTTCCAAAAATATGTATGTTATATGTTAACAAAAAGAAGATAATTTTTTTCTGCCAAATTAGGTCATCACTTTTTAAAATTTTCATTCATTTGAAAATAGTTATTGAGTGATTATTATGATCCATCTTTCTGTAAGCAATCCAGTCTGGTTATGATATAATTCCTAGTGGTGTCAGAGATTGATCCATAAATTCTTTCAGTGACCAAAGGTGGAGATAAAAGCTTCAAAACTCTGTGTATCTACTACAAAGGGCATATGTAAATCTTGTTTAATGTTCAAAATATAGTAATAATAGTATGGACAAAGGGGATATTTGTTGAGTGTCTTCCAATTTTTAAAAATACATTGAATCCTTTGTTGAACAGATTATTTTGCATTAGTTACTAATCATTCATAACCTCAGATTTGTTTTGCACTCAATCATTTATTTATCCTAGAATATATGCAGATACATTTGAATTGTAATTTTGTGTTTGAATATTTTCTGCAAATAGTCTAAATATAATGAAATGAACATAAAAACATGTCTTCTAAAGCTATTTGAAGTATGGTTCAAGACTTTTTTTTCAAGTATATGCATATGCACGTCTACTTTGACACTGACAACTTAAAGTAAAATTAAACATTACTTAATGGAAAATCTGTTTTGTGACCCTAGAGTAAATTTGTTTATACCTGCATGCATGTATGTTTGTATATAAATATTAATGTATAGGCATATGTAGCTACATAGCTTTTAGTGGGTTCATATTGAACATATTGCTCTAAGTATTTCCATTTTACAATAGAATAATGTGAGCATATTTCAATGTCAATACATATAAATTTATCTCTTTCTTCAAAAGGCTACCTAATTTTTCCTGAGTATATCTGTGGGAAAATAATACCAATTGCTGTAACCCCAATTTTTCAGTAGCTCAAGGAAAAAAAACACACTCCCCTGCTTCCCCCACTATCACCCAGCTCTTCGTGTTTCAGGCAACAAGAAGGAGAGAAGAGCTGCAGCCCTTTGGGGATCCCAGACCTAGGGGCTTCCTGAGCCACGGCTGTAACTCCCTCTTTGGGGCTCTGCAAGTTTCTGGCATCTGCAAGCTTCTGGTCACTACTGCAGTCCCCAAATCTAGATGCTGGTGCCTGCAGCAGAAGCCACTTTTGGTACATTTGGTCAAGCTGCAGCCTTGCACAGAGCTGGTGAAGCAGTTTCAATGAAAGCCAACATGCAGAAGAATAAACATAGATAGATTGAACCAACAGTGGGCTTTTTTGGTTTAAACTTGGGCCTGGGAGCAAATGCAAGTGATAAAGTCATTATGAAAGTGGGTTTAAATGATTACACATTAAAAATTTAATTTTGAAATGTATAAGCTAATAAATTTGGAAATGGGCAGCCACTTGAAGATGTATACCCATCATGTATATTTTAGCATGAAGATAAATTAAGCATGAAGCTCTGGTTCCATAACTTCTGGAAGGCAATGGCCAGTCTCAGACTTAAGGATTAACAGGTATGTGAATTTTAAATATATTAAATTATATATAACTCCTGGAAAATATATGAACAATAGAGACTCAGATGTAGCTACTTAAGAATTTCTAAATATGAAGTTTTATTTGCTCTGTAGAGGAAGAGATTAAGTAATTGACCGTCATTATCACTATTTTTTGTATCACTAGCTAAATGCAGCCACGGTGCCAAATTAAGGGACAGCAAACACACAAACCTGGAATTAAAATGACAACTTGATGCTTGATGTTAAGTTCCAACACATATTAGAGACCAGATGACATTTTCATAGAAGTTTGCAAATTTTCCAAATTAGTGGTGCCTAAGTATAATGTTGTTATTGTTTTCACCATTGCAAATGAGTCCTTCATGTTAAAGTAACATGCCCGATGTTTTTGCTATTAATTGTTTGTTAGAAATGGTGGTTGAGACATGGTACAAAAATTTTCTGCAAAAAGGCTGGTTATTTCTTTAAAAATAAGAAAATTGTATGCACTTTCTAGATGAAATTCACATACAATAAAATGCCCACATTTTTTGTCAATGTACTTTTTAATGATTCATTTTAATGATTAATTACAAATGTGTGAATCACACAAAAGATGTAGAATATTTTCATTGCTTCAGAAAAATTTTTCTGGGCCCTTTGAAGTACTGTCTTCCATGTTCCAGACGACTAAATATTTTGTCATCATGACATTTTTCCCTCTAGAATTCCGTATCAATGGTATGGAAGTCCAAATTTGAATTCAGAATTTCAAATTCAATTTCAATTCAAATTCAATTTCAAATTCCAGATATGAAATTTGAAATTAAATTTCCATATCTTTGCAGGTTATTTTTTATATCTGGAATCTTTCAGCATAATTTTTTTAAGATTTATATTGTTGTTATACATAATTTATTTTTATTGATTAATAATATTCCTACCTCATAATTTATACATTCATCTGCTGATGGAAATTTGAGTTGTTTTCAATTTGTTCTTATTATAAATAAAACTTCTATGAACAATTGTGTACACATCTTTGTGCAGACATGTATTTTGAGTACCTCAAAGCAGAATCACTGGGATATAGGGTAAGTGTATGTAAACTTAAAATGATCTTTTTAAATGTTTTTATTTTCTTTGGGACAGAGTCTTGCTCTGTCACTCAGGCTGGAGTGCAGTGGCACAATCATGGCTCACTGTAGCTTCAGTTTCCCAGGCTCAAGTGATCCTCCCATTCAACCCCCAAGTAGTTGGAACCACAGGTACACATCACCAAGCCCAGCCAATTTTTTCATTCTTTGTAGAGACAGGACCTCACTATGTTGCCCAGGCTGATTTGGAGCCCCTGGGCTCAAGTGATCCTCCTGCCTTGGCTTTGCAAAGTGCTGAGATTATAGGTGTGAGCCACTGTACCCCTCCTAATATTATTTTTTCCCCCACAAAGAAGTCGCATTTTCCATTTCCACAATTGCATGATGAGGTATTCATAATTTGTTCCTTATGTTTCTTATCCTAGCCAACACTTGGAATTGTGAAATTTTTAGATTTTAATCATTTATAACTGTGCAATGATATCTTATTTTTGGTTTAATTTGTGTTCCTCAAATAATATGGTATGTAATTATTTTTCTTGGAGTTTCAAACTGATAGTAAGTATTTTAGAAAATGAGATCAGCAGGTGCCAGTTCATGGTCCAGAAGTAGTGACAATCACACCAACTCCAGTCCCGCTTATACTGAGGAAGTTTATCCAACTGGAAAATAGTGTACATTTTCATGGGAGTTGGAGAATGGAAAAAATAATAATTAGCACCATTTCTATAATTTCCTTGAATATCTGAGTCACCTAATAAATTGATCCCTTTTTGCATACAAATATGATCAAAAGGAGTCCATCAAATCTTAGTTCAAAATCTGCCTTACTATGTATGAGATATGTAAACCCAGAAAAATAAGAATTCTAAAAATCTGAAATATTAACATTACATTACAGAAGGATTGTTTGAGTACTACATGAGTCACATTGCAAGTGTGGGGAAAACATTATTTTTTTTTCTAATTCTTAAAAGGCAGATTAATTTTGTACAGAATACTTGAATGGTTATTTGGGAGGAAATAACTGATTAACAGTTTTGATAAACAGTGTCTGTGTTACTTTTAGCAGAATTCTCCTAACAATTCCAGAATGGGATGCTAAGAAACATGGACACTGCTAGGCCAGGCACGGTGGCTCATGCCTGTGATCTCAGCACTTTGGGAGGCCAAAGTGGGTGGATCACGAGGTCAGGGGTTCGAGACCAGCCTGACCAATATGGTGAAACCCCGTCTCTACTAAAATTACAGCTGCGTGCCTGTTGTCACAGCTACTTGGGAGGCTGAGGCAGAAGAATTGCTTGAATCTGAGAGGTGGAGGTTGCAGTGAGCCGAGATCATGCCACTGCACTCCTGCCGGGGCGACAGAGTGAGACTCTGTCTCAAAAACAAACAAACAAACAGAAACACGGACACTACCTGAGCACCCTCATTCTGCGTTTGAAGAAATACAGATACAATGGCAGAAACCATTTTCTTGGAATTACAGTAAAGAATCTGCAAGTGTTGGTGAGCATAACTTTATTATTTGACTGCATGAATTATGAATGCATGTAAATTGATGTTTTAGAGAGACACATCAATACACAGTACAATTGGGGGTACTTATTACTATATTCCTTCATCTTTAGTGTCTGATAGTTTCAGATATCCTTCCTCATGAGTTCAGGACATATAGTGTTGCTCTGTCATTTCCTGGCTTCTGTGGATTAGAACCATTTATGACATACATATTTCTCCATAGTGGCTTCTTATGTGTTGACAAGAAGCTCTTCTGGGACCTTCAACTTTTCTTCTATTACTGCCTGTTGAGGTGAGAGCAAAAAGGATAGAGACAGCGAAAGAGCAAAGAAGTGGTCCATTCTCTTTTCCATCTCTGACCCAAGGGTAAGTACCAACCATAACAGAGCTTATATCTGGCTATATATTTAAGGTTACTTTCCTAAAGACCTGAAGAAAACAAAATATTATGACGTTAGAACCCAGATAAATTTTGAACAAGATAAAGATTTGATCTTGGAGCCCTTGGGGCTCAGCTATAACCTATCTCTTCTGAAATGATTTAATTATTCTTTGGTGGAGGCAGCTTCACCACCATTCCTCTCAGATATATGTGCATTTTGGGAAGACTCTTCTTCCATGACAAAGCACAGCATGGAGTAGAATCCTGGCTTATCCACTCTAATGGTGATGTTCCCCAGTCTCCTCTTTTCTGTTCTACC
Source organism: Ateles fusciceps (assembly GCA_036589455.1). Classification (NCBI taxonomy): domain Eukaryota; kingdom Metazoa; phylum Chordata; class Mammalia; order Primates; family Atelidae; genus Ateles; species Ateles fusciceps. The sequence goes on from JAZHEH010002229.1 coordinate 8,670,242, forward strand.
TCTTACACACTCTGACAATGGCACCCTGTCAACCCATCCCGTAACACTGTAAACTATTATTGGTACATTCTCCAAAGTTTAAGTTTACTTAGAATATATATGATTTTTCTAACCTGGTTTCATTCATTTTCATTAATCTGTATTCATTATTACATCAAGATGAATATACGTTCTTCCTGTAGTTTTCCAGTTCTTGGTTTCTGAACTTGGGAGCAACTGTTTAAAAATTAATACAGTGACAGTAATAATCTGTCCTAATGCGATACTCAAAAGCAAATTGTGCATTTTCAACATGACAGATTTTGTAACCTTTACCACAGTTGTAATGTTTTAACAATTTAAACCCAATTTCAATTAGTACCCTGATTTCTCCAAATATTTAGCAAGGAGAGTTTTTATAAGAGGGAGTCTAGGCCATGGAAAATTAACTTTCCTATTTCTCATCCCACACTTGTGAGAAAAGTGAGGTTCAGAAAGTCTGAATTATTTGCCAAAGGTCACAAGAGTGGTAGAGCTGGGATTCAAAACTAGGTCACTCTCACTCTAGAACCATATTGCCTTATAAAATGTGTCACTGAATGAAACTTCCCTGAGCACGTAAAACTGTGTGCAGCAAAAATTCTGCAAGCTCCAGGGTCAAGTGGAATGAAATGTTTTCTTTGTCTCCAGATAAGTTGACTCCACTCAATCATATTTAATTCAATTTTTATTTATTGATCTATCGATTTCAGGTATTAAGTGCTAGACATAAAAATGGCCAGAGGAAAAAAGAATTTTGGAATGAGAGCAGAATGGATTATTTTCTTCTTTCTTTCCTCTGGTTCAAATAGCATATCTCCTGCACATGACAGTTTTCCTGTAACCTGGTATAGTACTTTGAACATGTAGTAAAGCAGAAGTGACAGTGCTGTAACTCATGAACTCCACTGAGATTGCTATAGTGTGACAAACCTGTCTTGGCTGTCTGTATGTAAATTAGGAATTCCTAAAGCTTTCAATAGGAAAGTTACTATGAACTGCTTCATTTCAAACTGAAAGCATTGAAATGCTAATTAGGAAGCATTTTCTTTTTCCTTTAAAGTAACTTTAAATGACTTGTCGGGAAAGTAAACACATTTACTCTACTTTTATGGCATAAATTTCTCCATATGAGAGGAGAATGGCCATTTTTGTGAGCTACTGTTGGTTATGACATACATATTTTGGAAGTCTCTTTCAATGTTTGGATTTGACAGATAAAATGTTTATATCAATTGTATTGTATTGAAAGCCATTTTATACAAATTAATTTAACACAGAATTTAATGATTTTGGATGATACGAGTGAGGGGAAAGAAACAACCTTTAAAGTTAACACTGTAATTTTCATCTTACTTCTGATTATCTCAGCCTCCTCCAGAATAGAAAATGCTTATTCTCTTGGAGAGAGAAATAAACTTAATCTTTACATGGGCATACTCAAAATTGTTAGTAAGCTTTTACATATTTTTTATTATTGTTGTATTTTTTCACAATGTCCTATACATTTTCTTTTTATTTTGTGAAGTGAGGTGTGAGTGTGTGTGCCTGTGTGTGTGTACACACATCCATGGGGGGAGCAAATTCTAAATAAGCTCAAGTAAAATTTATTTATTTTTTCTAATTACAGAGTGCTCACAGAGCACCAAGCAATTGCCCAACTTTGCATGCAGCAGAAGCACAGCTGCCCACCTACATCTCCTCCTCTATTCCTGACCTTGTAAATGGCATGGATAATTAATGGCATACACTGATGACATAGGTGTCATTCTAAACTCTGTTTTCTATTATACCTCCTCCATTTCCTTCTATGTGGTTGATCAACCAAAGACCCATCTATTCTTTTTAATAATAATGTCTTCATGTTATCAAATATTCTAATTTCCACTGATACTCTGTGATATAAAAATCACAACATTTTTTCAAATCTGTCACAATTCTGTCATATTGCATATATTTTATGTATCATTATAAAGGATTTCTCTTTTGGTATCTGGATATCTTTGTGTTTATCAAAAGGAAATAAAAATATATGATACATAATAAATATTTTATAATTTAATACATTTCAATTCTAAACATATCTACAAATGCATCAAGGTAATACCAGTTTTTTGGTGTACACATGACTAAACATAGACACTATCATATGTTAAGTCCTAGAAAATAGTGATAAGGGTTGTTTCTGGGTGACACAAACAGAGGAATTGTGAGAAAATAGTTTTAAGGAAAAATCAGTTAAATGTGAATACATATGTATGTATGTGTGCGTGTGTGTGTATGTATGTATCCTAGAAACAATTATTATATTGCTATTATATTGCTAAATATAGGAATAAAATGCACTATTTTCTTTAACCTGAATATATAATACAAAAAGTAATCCAGTCATAATGGGGGAAAGACAAGACATATTTCAGAGTAAGTTTAAGAAGTTTTCATTTAGACTTGCATTTATAAAAGTACACCACTCTTTGAGATGAGATGGAGCCTCCTTATATAGAGATAAATCATCTGATCAACTCCAGGTTTATGTGATTTGTTTTGCTTACTTGCTTGGCATTGCTGCTTTCTTTATTTACTTTGTTTTAACGTTACATCTGGGTAAAAATTTGGAACCTGAAATTTCCAGCAATATGCTTCTGCTTCCACTGATTTGAGATTAGAGAAGATTTCAAAATAAAATATGTCTGTAAAGAATTTCCAAATTAATTACTCTCTGATTTATTTTTACTTCATTCCTACATAAATGAAGTATAAATAATTATGATGACATTTTGTGAAGAAAAAATCAATTCATATATGATTACATCTAGTAACTATTACTTAGTACTACATTTTTTGTCATTATAAAATATCTTTTGAATTGGATATTATTATATTTTCACTATCCAGCAGTATGTATTATCCAGGAAAGAATTTCTTTTTCCCCATCATGGTTAACATTTATTTAGCACACTTAGGATGTACTCTGTGCAAAATACTTTACATATTTGAATTAATCTCCACAATAATGCTATGAGGTGGGGACTAGCATTGTTTTTTTAACCATTATTCTTCAACTTTTATTTTAACTCCAGGTTATGTGTGCAGGAAGTGCAGATTTATTACATAGGTAAACATGTGCCATGGTGGTTCACTGCACAGATCAACCCATCACCTAGATATTAATCCCAGCATCCATTATTTATTCTTCCTTATGTTTTCCTTTCTCCCAACCCCCCTCCCCAACATGCCCCAGTGTGTGTTGTTTCCTACCATGTGTCCATGTGTTCTCATTGTTCAGCTCCCACTTATAAGTGAAAACACGTGGTATTTGGTTTCCTGCATTAGTTTGCTGAGGATAATGACTTCTAGCTCCATCCATGTCCCTGCAAAGGACATGATCTCATTCCTTTTTATGGATGAATAGTATTTCATGGTATATATGTACCACATTTTTTTTATGTGGTCTATCATCGATCGACATTTGGGTTGATTCCATGTCTCTGCTGTTGTGAATACTGCTACAATGAACATATGTGTGCATGTATCTTTATAATAGAATGATTTCTATTCCTTTGGGTATATACTCATTATGGGATTACTGGATCAAATGGTATTTCTGCCTCTAGGCCTCTGTGGAATTGCTACACTGTTTTCTACAAGGGTTGAATGAATTTACGCTCCCACCAACAGTGTTTAAGCATTCCTTTTTCTCTTAACCTCACCAGCACCTGTTGTTTGTTGAGTTTTTAACAATCACCATTCTGACTGGCATGAGATGGTATATCATTGTGATTTTGATTTGAATTTCTCTAATGATCAGTGATGTTAAGTTTTGTTTTGGATGTTTCTTGGCTGCATGAACGTCTTCCTTTGAGAAGTGTCTGTTCATGTCCTCTGCCCACTTTTTAATAAGGTTGTTCATTTTTTTCTTGTAAATTTGTTTAAGTTCCTTGTAGGCTCTGGATATTAGGCTTTTGTCAGATGGATAGATTGCAAAAATTTTCTTCCATTCTGTAGATTGTCTGTTCACTCTGATGATAGTTTCTTTTGTTGTGTAGTCCTTTAGTTTAATTGGATCCCATGTATCAATTTTTGCTTTTGTTGCTATTGCTTTTGGCATATTTGTCATGAAATCTTTACCTGTGCCTGTGTCCTGAATAGTATTGCCTAGATTTTCTTCCAGGGTTTTTATAGTTTGGGGTTTTATATTTAAGTCTGTAAATGTACACTTAGCAATGTTAGTGAATGAAAAAAGAAAATTCTCACTTTTGGGCAGTAAAACTACTCAAATGGATTAGTTGCTATTTTACCTGTCCAAACTGTTGTGTTTTCTCCTAGGTATAAAGAGCTTACAAAGCACACATTAAAATTGACTTCTGTTTTCATTAAACACATAACAATGAAAACATAACAAAAGGACTTCAGTCTGGCCAGAAAAATAATAAAGAATACAAAGTTAGAAAAGTGATATCTATAATATTATATATAATACACATGTACGATTTTGAAGGTTTCCATAATATTTCCTCCATGATTACACCATAATTAATTTCAATACTATTGTTTGCAATGTAGGTGGTTTTAAGGATCTCTTTTATATTTAGAATGCTAACTCCAATATAGTGAGCAGCGGTTTACCCTGTGACCTCACTTCTTTGATGGATCTAAAAACAGTAGTTGACGTTTTTTTTTTTTTTAGTTCAGCTTTTTCAGGGACATTTTTCAATATTCTGTTATTTTTAGTTGTCATTTTATTCATTTTGTTTTAGCAGATAGAAGATTCTATCATCCACAAATAATGACTTAAATCTCTTCTTTTCTCATTATTATATATTGTATTGCGGTTCAAATGGAACTTTTACCGTAATTTCACATAACAGTGATTTAAGCTAGAAGCATTAAAACTAGGAATCAGACATGAGAACTGTAATTTTACCATTAAATGTGATCATTACTCTTGATTTCTGGAAGATGAATATTATCAAGTCTTATTAGTTCACTTTAACTTCTTGCTTGTCAAGATCGACTTTAAATATAATAAACATGTTGACTTATGTGTGAAATACATTTGTCATGGGATTTTCTTCATATGTTTGTGACAATAATGAATTAAAATAAATTTTCTAATGCAGTTTTTTCTTTCATACCTGGACTGATTGATTTTGATATGTTATTCTTTAAATATAATGCTTGATTTTATTTGTTAATATTATAGTTTTGATTGCTACATAAGCAATACAATTGAACTATACTCATTTTTTAAATGTTATCTTTTTCTTGATTTGCTAGCTTTAAAAAATAAATTTCAGAAAGTGGTAAAATTTACTCTTTTTCTTATGCTTCTGGAATTCTATTTATTTCAGTGCTTTTTCCTAGATTCTTTTCTTTTTGCTGTATCACAACCTTTTATAGCTTACTGTAATAGAGTTTCTATTGGTGGAAAATTGTCTGCATGTTTGAAAAGTCATTAATTATTTTAATTAAGCTTTTTTTGAGATAATTTGGGATTCATATTCAGTTGTAAGAAACAACACACAAAAAGTCCATGTACATTTTTCCAAATGTCTTACAAAACTATAATATGATGTCAAACCAAGATATCGACGCTGAAACAGTCAAGATATAGAACATATCCATCACCACAAAGATGTTGAATGTATAGTAGTCTGTTCCTATTTATTGCTGAGTAACATTTCATAGTACAGATGTACCACAATACATCTATGAATTATCTCTTTATCCTTAATGTCATTAACCTTTTACCCATTGAAGGCCACCTAGATTATTTCACACTTTGGGATATTAGAAATAAATCTCCCATGAACATTTGTATACAGGTTTTTGGGTAGACCTAGTTTTCATTTATCTGTGGTAAAGGTTCAAGAGTTCAGTTCCTGCGTTATATGGCACTTCTATATTTAGTTTGATAAGAAACTTCCAGATTGTTTTCCAGAGTGACTGTACCACATTAAATTCCCATTAGCAACAGTTTTTCTACATCTTTATCAGAATTTGGTGTTGTCACTACTTTTTTTTTTTTTTTTGCCATTCTGGTGGATGTGCAATAATTAAACATTGTGTGTTAAATTTGCATTTCTGCAGTGATTAATGTTGGACAATGTTTTCATGTGCTCTCTGAATATCCTCTTTAAATAAATGTCTGTTCATGTTTATTTTCCCATTTTCTCATTGGATCGTATACTTTTTAATGCTGAGTTTGGAGAGTTTTTAAAAAAATATATTCTAGAGAGAAGTCCTTTGTTGTGTCTTGCAAATATTTTCTCTCAGTCTGGAAATTATCTTTTTTTTTCCTCTTCACATAAACTTTCACAGAGCAAAATAATTTAGTTTTGATGAAGTACAATTTATCAGCTTTTCATTTTATGCATCTTGCTTTTTGTGTCAAGTCTAAGAACTCTGCCTACCCCTAATTCCCAAAATGGTTTACTTTTTTCAAAAACTTTAGAATTTATTGTTTTACTTTTAAGTCAGTGTTGTCTTTTGAGTTAATTTCTAAGTGAAGTATGAAATTTAATTTGAGGTCAAAATGCCTTTAGTTGTTACTCATGTTTACAATCAAAATTTTACTTAGTATATAACTGACTTACATGCATTTTCCAACATTTAATGATTTTTTTCATCATTTTCTTGAATCTGTTCTTTTGTTCTTAGACACTCTTAGAATTATCTCTTTATCCTTAATGTCTTAAGACATAATTGCAATATATTTAGGTACATAGATTTAAAATACTTGATAAGTACTAGGTAGATAATAAATGTTAGTATTTATGATTTTTTATTTTAGTTTTCTTGAGTATATTTACTCACAACTTGTGTAATATATATTACCTAATATAAATCTGTTTACATTTTGGGGTCTAACCTCCAAATTTTACAGTTTCATTTTTGCTATTTATACTTATACTGCCTTGTTTTGTGTTCAGTGTGAGTTCTCCACGCAGCCTTCCTAATGCTAACTTATTTTTCATTCTGTCCACTTGGCACATTGTGTCCACATGTACTGAGATGAAATGTCAAAGTTTAATTTGCATAAAATCTTGGTAACTCTTTTTCATGGATCTAATACTTATTCTGAAGTCCTGCCCTGTCTGCTCTCTTGTTTCCCAGGATGTAGTGCTTTCTACCTGTTTATCGAATTGTCTTTTAAGGCATAGCATCATAACAGTGATTGGTAATTCCTGATTATGGGGTAATTATTCCTAGAAAGTAATTTATTTGTTATTTCTGATGCTTATATTTTATTCTGTTGTTAGTGAGAATGAGAATATGTCCAAAAGCATTCACTTAAACTGCTTGCTGGGTATTTGGGTTGCTAGATCTCCAATCCTTTTCTTCTGGGTGTTACCAGGCAATACCTGTCTCTTTGACTCAAGCTCAGGCACTCACTCCTCCTGGTACTGCTTGAAGGTAGAAAGTCCTCCTGGTATAACTTGGCCCTAGGGGTAGGGTGTAGAATGCATGGAGAGCCTGACCATTTGTTTGTTCCTTTTGTTGCATCTCAGCTAGTCACTTGGGCTTTGCTGGATATCTGCGGGCCTCCTGCATTTACTTTCCCTGATTCTTCACTTCTGGCACATATACAACCAGCAGTACTTTCTTGTAGAAAACCAGATTTGAATTTTATTTCTTGAGTATATCTCTTTCAATCTAAATTATCTGGAGATAACTCAAAATTTCTAGTTCCTGAGGCTTTTTCTTATTCCTTAGCTTGTTTAGGAGTATGTGTGCACACACATGTGTGTGTATAATTGTGTCTCATTTACTGTACTGAATTAGGGAGGGAGGTAATAACTTCACCTTAGTCTATCAACTTAGTTTACAGAGTGCATATGAACCTAGAAATCTACTTTCAAATATAAAACATAATTTGTATATTTACATTTAGATAATAACTTGAAAGGTGTCAAATCAAGAACACTTATATATATGTAAATACATATATATATATATGTGTGTGTGTGCATATATGAATAGAGCCACCAGTTCAGGAAAATGGCAGCCTGATCCCTTGTAGGAACAAGGGAAAGGATTTGTGGGAACAAGGGATCAGGTTGGCATTTGCCTGAATTGGTGGCTATATAGCCACCTGGCTTATCGCAAACATAAATTTCACATAACACTTAGGGATGAACAATTAATAAATCCTATAATATTAAATGATAATATTTTTTAGCATGTAAACTATTTTTCCAAACAAAACCTCATTACAGAATCTTAATACCTGGACCCAAATACAGACCAGTGGTTGAAATCTGAGAAGTGGCAGGAGACTTTGTCATACAGACTTCTCATTTGTAGTATATCAGACCCCAAGGCTGCCCAGAGGAACCCTCTGGCTCCAGAGGGAATAGTTTGAAATCCTTTGCCTTAGACTATTTAAGAGTGATGCAATGATAATAATTTTTAAAAAATATGTACATATTCAAAAAGGAACCAGAAATATTTCAGGTTCCAGATTCTGAATCACGGCAGTAGGTGAAGGGGACTTCTTACATCATGGCGGCAAGAGAAAATGAAGAGAAGCAAAAGCAGAAACTCTTGAAAACCCATCAGATTTCGTGGGACTTACTCACTATCACAAGAATAGCATGGAAAAGACCCGACCCCATGTTTCAATTACCTCCCCCTTGTTCCCTCCCACAACACCTAGACATTCTGAGAGATACAATTCAAGTTGATATTTGGGTGGGGACACAGCCAAACCAAAGCAATAGATTTTTGGGGAATGGAAAGTGTTTGGTCACATGGAAAAAGTTCTTTAGTGCTGGTTTTTGAGATTTTGGTGTGCCCATCACCCAAGCAGTGTCCACTGCATCATTGTGTAGTCCTTTATCACTCAGCGCCCCGCCACCCTTGCCCACAAGTCCCTAGAGTCCATTATGTCATTCTTATGACTTTGCATCCTCATAGCTTAGCTTCCACTTATATGTGAGAGCATATGAGTTTGGTTTTCCATATCTGTGCTGCGTCACTTAGAATAGTGGTCTCCAATTCCTTCCATTGTGCATATGTATATATATATATATATAAATGCATATATATATACACACGTGTGTATATATATATACACACGCGTATATATATGTGTGTGTGTATATATATATACGTGTGTGTGTGTATATATATATATACGTGTGTGATATATATATATAATCACTTGTTGATTAATGGATATTTGGGCTGGTTTCGTGTTTTTGCAATTATAAATTGGGCTGCTATAAACATGTGTGTGTAAATGTCTTTTTCATCTAATGACTACTTTCCCTCTGGGTAGATCTGGGTAAATACCCAGTAGTGGGGATTGCTAGATCAAATGGCAGTTCTACTTTTAGTTCTTTAAAGAATCTCCATACTGTCTTTCATAATGGTTGTACTAGTTTACATCACTACCAGCAGTGTAAAAGTATTCCTTTTCACTACATCCAAACCAACATCTATTATTTTTTGATATTTTAATTATGGCTATTCTTGCAGGAGTCAGGTGGTATCACATTGTCCTTTTGATTTGCTAGGCTAGTCGATGTGCTCAGAAACTCCCTTATATTTACCTCTCTAGGTCACAGTTTAGGTAATTATATGCAGCATAATTGGGCATCTTCTTAACAAGAGATAATCTATGATAACAAGGAGATGCTAAACTTTTATGTTAGAAGAGACAAATTAAATCACCTAAGACCTATTGCTTGTAAAAATAATGCAAATGTTCTCAGTTACTTATCTCTGAAAAAAATTCTATGTATACCAAAATACGTAAAAAGTAATTCCTAACATCCAAGTATTTGTTTATGTATCTGTTCAGTCATTCAAAATATTAAAAATTTGGTGAGATAACAGAAGCTAGAATGCAAAAGCAAGTTGAACTGTTTTTAACTCCCAGAAAAACAAGTCATCTAACATTATTAAACAAATTATGGAAATGAATTCATACATCTCTGTATACATACCTTGAGATGCAATTTTTATAATGGCATGAGATGTTGCAAAAGTAAGACATGCATTTTTTGTGTTCTTGAGTATTTCTGGAACATGGGTAAATTTTCAGCACTATTATACATATTTATTTATTTATTTATTTATTTATTTATTTATTTGAGACAGAGTCTCACTCAGTCACCAGGCGCCAGGCTGGAGTGCAGTGGCACGACCTTGGCTCACTGCAACCTCTGCTGCCCGGGTTCAAGCATTCTCCTGCCTCAGCCTCCCGAGTAGCTGGGACTACAGGCGCACGCCACCACGCCCAGCTAATTTTTTTTTTGTATTTTTAGTAGAGACGGGGTTTCACCTTGTTGACCAGGACGGTCTCGATCTCTTGACCTCGTGATCCGCCCGCCTCGGCCTCCCAAAGTGCTGGGATTACAGGCGTGAGCCACCGCGCCCGGCCACATATTTATTTTTGACTAAAAATGTGTTATTTCACACATTGGATATTAATCTTTTGTATGTGTATCCATTTATGTAACAACTTCTCTTGAAGACTGATTCAATTTATTTTAATTTTTCAGTTAGTTAGCTGAAAATCATGAGTTTTTTTAATGGAAATCATAGTAATAGATTCTCTGAATGGGTTTATTCCAAATTCAAATGAAAACAAACCTAATGCTAGAGTAAGACAATTTATTGAGAAATATTAATCACAGTGCCTCATTAATTAATTCATTTCACATTCAAAATACATCACTGATGTGATATTTAAAATTTTTCTCCTTTATATTTTATATTTTTACTATGAGGTTAATGTGTAAATAAACTAACGATTCATGCTGCTTTCTTGAACAAAGTAAAATTAATCGTATGTGAATTAGTAATAAAACAATTAAAAAAAGAATAATTTACACAATTGATCTTGTGTCACTCGGTGATCAACCATTGAGAAGCCAAGTGTCTGATTTCATAAATAAAAAAAGCAGATCAACTCACCTATTAACAGAAAATGTGTATTTAAAATTGTTGTGAGGAAATTCAATGATTTTTTACCTGGCAGTAATATTTTAGAGGAATACATTTGAATTTGTATTGCACAAGTTTGTCTTTGGTAGGGAGTCAAGTAATAACTACATTTTTATTTTAATGTTTTTTGAAACATGGATCTGGAGCAATTGTGATGGAATGGATACTTACTGGAAGAGCACAGGTCTGGGCCAGACAGATCTCCAGCAAGTACCAAACCAGACAATTGTTATCTGTGGGAATTCACTTAGGGTGGTGGCAAAAATATTAAGGGAAAAATAGTAGAGAAAGTTATAAAATATAGTCTCAAACCCTTTTGGAAAGCCTAAGGGTTTTTTTCTATAGTTTTTGGCTGAAAGCAGCCAGAGTCTCTTTGCAGGAGCCAGATAGATTAGGGAGCAAGTACAAAGGAATGTGAGTAGTTTACCTTGCTAGCTTGTTTACTCATGTGGTCTTAAAACTAACCTTTGAGCCGGAAGGCTCTCTTGCGGGGGAGGTTGACCAGGGGAGATTACCCTCTAATGGTGTTTGCTTTGGGCATCAGAACCTGGCCTTTAATCTTTCCCTAAAAGTGTGTTAACTTAAAACCTCTGTTATTAAATCTGTACTAAATGTATAGGGAAAGGGTGAACTGATAAGTGTTGTGTAGCTGCAGTCTCTCTCTGTAAGTGGTTCACAACCCCTTAGCCCACTTGTTCTCTGTGTTCTGTGTATGAGTGCATTTATTCATCTGTTGTGCAGCTGGGGTATATGGGACAGATCCTGACAGGTGGTAACCCCAGTTATCTAGTGAACCATGTTGAAGACCCTGAGCAATTTTATCTGAGTAATATAGGCCATCCTTTTGAGTCATTGAGTTGTGAGGACTAAATGAAATAGTTTGTCAGTGTGCCCATGTGTCTGATGAGCACTGTGACAGACACAGACATCCCATACCTAGAGACTTTGCTGATTTATACCCCCAAATTTCTGTGACGTGGAGGTCTCAGGCCTAATACTTCTAAGACTATGATTATTGAATGTAAGGAAAAGAAATGAAAGATTGTACATGAAATTGTATGGTAACTTATTACAGGGTACTAAAGGAGGTAGTACTGAAGTCACATGAGACCTTAGGAAAAGAAAAGAAGTGTGGGTTAAGGAAGTGCAAAATTCAGTGAGGTTACTTTGAAGCACCTCCTGTGTAGTCAGCCTGAAAATTAGCTCCTGCTTTTCATTGTTTTCTCTTTCTGATGGTAGGCTCTTTAAAGAGCAGGTTTCATGGAAGAGGTGTTGAGGCAAAAGCTTTCCACGCAGTCTCCTTGACTTCCTACCCCAGTTCCACTATAATTAAATGCTTGACTTTCTTCAGATCTCAGTGTCCTTGTCTGTAAAATAAAAATTATGAATATACTCTCCTGATAGTGTTATGGTAAAAAGTAAATGAGAACATGCAAATACAGCATTTTTATTTTTTTAGACGGAGTCGAGCTCAGTTACCCAAGCTGGAGTGCAGTGGCATGATCTTGGCTCACTGCAACCTCTGCCTCCTGGGTTCAAGAAATTCTTCTGCCTCAGCCTCCTGAGTAGCTGGGATCACAGGTATGCACCACCATGCCCAGCTAATTTTTTATTTTTAGCAGAGATAGGCTTTTACCATGTTGGCCAGGCTGGTCTCAAACTCCTGACCTCAGGTGATCCACCTGCCTCAGCCTCCCAAAGTGCTGGGCTTACAAGTGTGAGTCACTGCGTCCAGCTAAGGACAGCATTTGACACAGTACCAGCACAGTGCCAATAAACTTGTTATTAAATCTTGAACATTCTCACTTTGGCTGTTTTTTTTTTTTTACTATGTAGTTTTCCCAGAAGCAAGCTGGCCCACAAATGAGTGGAAGAACTAGTGAGCACTGGGTAGTTCTGAGTCTGAGAAGCTTTTCTTTGGCAAGAACCTGGACAGGGATTGCCAGAGGTTGTGAGGGATGAAAAGCATAAACAATTCTATTTTCTTTCTCCTTGATAAAATATACCATTTCAGCTCTCATATCTCTTAAAGCAATATTTTATTTACTTAAAAATGTAATCTGGCTGAGATGGGTGGATCACGAGGTCAAGAGATTGAGACTATCCTTGCCAACATGGTGAAATGCTGTCTCTGCTAAAAATACAAAAAATTAGCTGGGCGTGGTGGCACGCACCTGTAGTCCCAGCTATTCGGGAGGTTGAGGCAGGAGGATTGCTTGAACCTGGGAGGTGGAGGTTGCAGTGAGCTGAGATCACGCCACTTCACTCCAGCCTGGTGATAGAGCAAGACTCTATCTCAAACAACAACAACAACCAAATGTATCTGATTGCCACAAGGACTTTTGTCCTGCTAAGAACATAGACAATTAAATGTAGCTATTACTCTTAATGAAGTAAATAGGAAATTTTACAATAAAAAAATACCAGTAGTTGTATGTAAAAATGTAAGTTATTTGGATTTCTAAAGTCAGTACTTCAACCATTCCCTTAAATCAAGTATTTTAATGGTCATTTATTTTTATTTTATGTAGTCTAAATTATGTTATTGTTTACGTTGAAATAATGTACAGTAGAATAGGTGTCAAATTGTGGATAAATTTTATCCCCTATTTTATGAAACCTTTCTAATCCATGCTTATAATATAAATGTATTATAGATATATAATATGTATTATATATAATATTGTACTTCTCATTTGGTTGGAAGTTTTAAAAAACTAGATAACTTTAAACATTCGTTATGATTTTTGAAACCCACCCAAGCAATTAAGTATTGCCTAAATATGTTTTTTAGAAACCATACATATAAAATATTAATCAAAAAGTCTATCATGATGGCTATACCTCTTAAATATACAGTAACTGTGAGTGTCATTGACTGTACCTTGTACTGTATAAGTTGTGGAAGGAGGAAAGCTGCTTCTGTTCAGACAGTCCCCAAAGCATCTGGAGGCTGCATTGTGACTGACACGTATTCTTCTCCGCATAACAGACCACACTCCCTCAGGTTTCTAATTTTTATTCCTTTCTTGGATTGCAGCTAGAAATGTTTCCTTGGTGGGTTTAGAGTACCTCTGTGGCACCTATCAGCCTTCTGCAGTTCTGTTACTGACCTGATTCGCTCACTTGTTGTCTTCTGGGAAGTACTCGCCTGGCATACAGCTACAAACAATGTGGCATTTCACTTTATCCCAGGAACAGGGCAAGTAGGACCTGATGGAGTTAAGATTACACAAAATGAGAGTGGAAAGTTCAGGCGACTTAGAATTAGACAATAGAGAAAGAGTTAGCACACTGCGCAAGGGTTAGAAAGATTTTAAATTATGAAAAATAATTAATAATTAATAGTTATCAGCATAATAATTATAATTGTGGTTTAGCAGATAAGTATGGCTTAGAGAATAATAAAAATAAGCTAAAATATTGAGAGTTTTCTATATGCCAGATATTCTTCTAAGCTCTAAACATTACATACATTATTAATTTAAGCATATTAAACAAAATATCTGTGAGATGTTATTTTTATTCTCACCACAATACTATTTCCTTAATAGCATATTCTGATAATAATGTTCCCAAGCAAATTGAACACCCAATAACCCTTGTCAAAACATAATCAAGAAGTATAATCTTTCCTTGTGACTCAAACAAAAGTATATTTTATTCTTTAGAACATTTCGGCTATTGGCTAAGTGTTTTTTAGAAAGATTTAGAGATATTTACATGCTTCTTTGGATTTCAGATAAATGAATATGAAGAGTTGTGAAATAAACAATAGGCTGATGATACTCCTATGCTGCCGCTAAATAAGCCATCTTGGGCAAGTCTCTGTCCCCTAGGGCCTCAGTTCCCTTACTGGCCTATTCTCTAACTGGTGTTCCAGCTGCATGAAGCTACAACTACAAAATTACTTAAGTGAACAATCAATACTTTACAAAGTCTTACAAAACGATTTTCAAACCTAGCACGTACAAGTCATTTTTCCCCCATTCTCTTTTTTTTTTTTGCATTTTCACAAGATCTCAGTTAAATTTTCACCATGAATAAACAACACTTGGCAATTGGTAACAGATGAAGCAATAATACCTTTTACTGAAAATCATGATTGTGGTTCAGAATAAAAATGGCCTGGGCATGCTGATTTCTCTGAGTGAGAAGTTGATATTTTTTACTTTAAAGACTAGCCTCAAAAAAGATTGAGACAAATGCCAAATTTTGCATATAGGTCACACTGAACAGAAAACAGCTGTGTGTTTTAATAGAATAATTTCAGACAATTGTCTTCTAAAAAGTTGCGTAAATGTAGGTGCCCACCACTTCATTCTTTCAGCATTGATTATTAACCATTATCGGATCATGTTAAACAAAATCAAGTTAGCAATGTTTACCAGATAGCAGTTGAAAGTCATTAGTTATGTTTTTGCTATTATTTGAACATGCAGACACACTAATACATTTTTATGATGATCTCAGTCCATTTTGTGTTGCTATAAAGAAATACCTGAGACTGGGTAACTTAATAAAAAAATTTGCTTGGCTCATGTTTCTGATGTCTTGAACAGTTCAGGATTGGACACCTGCATCTGGTGAGGGCCTCAGCTTCCTTCCACTCATGGTGGAAAGTGAAAGGGAGTTGGTGTGTGCAGAGATCACAGGGTGACAGAGGAAACAAGAGTAAGACAGGGGAGGTACACATCTCGTTTTAACAAGTAGCTCCCCCAGA
The DNA here is from genome assembly GCA_036589455.1 of Ateles fusciceps. Taxonomy (NCBI): domain Eukaryota; kingdom Metazoa; phylum Chordata; class Mammalia; order Primates; family Atelidae; genus Ateles; species Ateles fusciceps. The sequence goes on from JAZHEH010002229.1 coordinate 8,685,939, forward strand.
GAACTGATAGAGTGGGAATTCACTCACTCTGCCCCCTACCAGGGAAGGCGTTAGTCTATTCGTGAGCAGTCCACCTCCCATCAGGACCCACTTCCAATATCAATTCTCAACATGAGATTTGGCAGAGACAGAAAACTGATATCCAAACCATAGCAAAAATATTTGTCAATCTATAATCTCAACCTGTTTTCTTCCTGTAAATTATGTACACATTATAAGGGTGACGGAGAGTATGCAAACAGTATTAATGAGGGTCATCAAATATCATGTGCAAGATACTTAGGGGTAATCTATATTACTAGGGCAAAAGAGTAAATGATCTCATTAAAAATTTATCTGTGCTATCAGGAGTTTTATTTATCTTTAAATTAATCTTGGTAGAAGCATTAAAGCAGTTATTTTCCAACCGATGCATTGTACCTCATTTAATTTTTCGTGTCTCAGTCAGGTATGTCATTATTGAAAACCACACATGAAAGAAGCATGTCTGCTGGCACACTGTCACAGAGGACAGCCAAGCCAGTGCTTAGTTGTGAATATGGTTGCTCTGCTCTGGTGGCTTGGCCTTCTTGAACTGCTTTGCTCCCTTTACAGAATCATCAGTTGCTCTAGGGGCTGAGTCAATGAAGAGACGCAGCCCTGTCCAGAGACGCCCTTCAGTGACCCTCTGAGCAGCAGCCAAGTTCATGTTCACACATGCTCACTCTTTACGGTCTCTAAAAATTCTATTTGTTATTACTTGAAGTTTCCTCCATTTAACCAGGTATAATCCTCATGTGAGAAAATGAGGGCAGAGGTGATGGATACTGGAAAGATATTTTAATGTCTCTCTTTATCAGAAAGAAAAGTCTCAATTTTCCATACAGAAAGTTGGAGAATCCAGACCAATGAGAATTACTTTTATAACCATAATGAAGAAATGTAATTAGATGATAATATGAAGAACAATTCAAGCAGGTTAATTAAGTGTAAAACGTGTTTCCAAACAGCTCTGTCTTTAACTTTTATGCCAATAATAATGAATCCTGTGATTATACTTTGTGTATATACAAATTTCATTTTATTGTTGTAAAAACTTACTTGAGATAGATTGTCATTTATATTTTTTTCTTAAATAGGAAAACATCATTTAAAATTGTATTGATTGCATAGCAGAGCAGTGACTCAATTTTATTTTTGAAAAGAAGATGAGATATTCATTCAGCATAATATAATGTGAGATTTGAGCATGTTGTCTCTCATTCTTGGGTTAATCAAAGTGTGGGCTATTTTTATGGCTTTCCCTAATAACAAAGCAAATCTCTAGGAGAAAAAAAATAATTTACAACCAGTTTCTCTTACTACTCCACAATATGTTTGTACTGTGGTATAATTTATTTCACCTATTTAAATGAATGGCTTAATGATCCTAGCTGATGTTTTTCAAAAAATCATTGCATGAATCAGATGACCTCATTTAACATGAAAAAAATGAATTATCTGACTTTTAAAATATATATGTATTTTCTATCATAAGTCATCCGAAAAATTGCACTTTACCAACATTTTAATGAAAAGACTGAGTTTTTTGAAGTTAGGCTCTTGCTACTTAATTGGGGAAAGAGGCTCTAACTAGCAGAATCAGCTGAGGGGCTGTCTTCATCTCATTAGTCACCGCTTAGCAGGGAAGTACAGTTGTAATGTTAAAAAATGCAAGTGAGGGGGAAATAGAAGATTTTATTTCATGTAGACTATAGTTATAAATCATGTGGATTATCATCAGTATCATATAGCTTTGGGGGGTATCATTAATTTGGGGATCAAAAGTAGTATTGAAATAAGTAGTTTCCAAAACATATATTAAAATAGAAGTACACCCTTGACTGTACAAGTACTTCAGCAAAGTCCATGCATTCACTCTTTAGTCATATAGTGCCTACTGTGTGTCCACATAATAGTGAATTCTTTGAACTTGGCCCAGATCTTAAGAATCATTGCTTCTCATTGTTCTGTTCTTATTTCTCTTCATGTTTTACATTCTTGGGTGATATCCTCACCCCATATGACCTTAAGAAGGATCTCTGTGGTGATGGTTAATCATGAATAAGCAAGATGCTTGATCCTAGGTGTGAGATGTTTGATTAGCAGAGTGATTCAAAGAGATATATTGACTTTAATCCTTATTTTAGAAAACAACTGTGTCATAATTTGTCTGTGACAAAGTCCATACATCTCACTGGGACAAAATGACTTATACTTCATCTCATGCTCCCGGGTCTGCGGATCAGTGGGGTGGCTCTGCTGCTTCGTGCGGCTGGTCGGCAGGTCAGTTTGGGCAACTCACTTTCCTGAGTCCTTTTCAGGAGCCTGAAGGGATGATGGCAACCCAAGAGAAACTTGTCTCATGCAGAGATTGAAAGTACATGAGAGCAAGTGTCCACCAAGCAGACGCATTTCAAGGCTCTGCTAGTATCATCTCCAAACATCTCTTTGACCAATGTAAGTCACAGGACTGAGCTCAAAATAAAAATGGAGGAGTCCTTTGTCCCTCATGGTATGGTAGGGATGCATGGAAACATTTTGAAACAATAAGCTAATCTCCCACCATACAAGGAAGGATGAGGATTAATGAGCATGTGTCTAACTGGAGACAATAGCACAAGAATAATATAACTAAACTTAATGAAGCAGACGTAAGGGGAGATAAAGATAAGAGCATATGTTTATGACATAGAATACGGAGACATAATTGAGATAGCCAACAAAGCCAAAAGCTGATTTTCAATAATAACATTAAATATAGCAAAATAAATAGCAAATTTGATTATGAAGTCAAAAGGCAGAAGGATAGACAGAGAGAGAAGGAAAGAGAGAGAGAGAGAGAGAGAGAAGATGAAAATTCACTTAGTTTTCCACGGCTATAGTCCTGTTTTAAGTGTGTGTGTTTGGGGTGTGTGTATGTGTGTGTGTGTATGTAGGATATATGAGACATTTAGACATTTTTTTGCTTTGTTTGTAATCCTAACAATGCAGTAAAAGATTTATTTGTTTCACTTTTCCAGAATCTGGTTGTATTATAGCTGCTAGACCCTGCAGAGTGTCCAGTTTGTCATATTTCCGAAAACTAAAGCCTCTAAAACTTCACAAATCCCAGAATGTATTTGACTGATTCAGGAATGGGCCCTGGAGGTCCAGGGATTAAATCTTCCCTTTTCTTGCTTTAGTTGTGGCACAGAGAGAACTCTGAGAAGGAATGCAGCCTTTACCTAAGAGAGTTCACTGGAAAAAAAAACACTATCTTTGTCCTGTTACAGCAAACAGAGTGCTTGGGGTGAGGGTGTGTGGGTTAGTACGGCCCAGGTGGTGCGCCTATGATGACATAGGACATACAAGGCGCAGGCAAGCACCTCCTTCTTAGGGAACATGGGACTGTTCCTTCAAAGCTGCCTCCTCTAATAATGATCCTGAGGTCAATGGCTTTGCACACTTGGCAGGTAATACTCTAGGCTCTCTATCCTGTTTTAATAGGCACTAGACAGGGTGGGGTTGCAGTAACAAATATTTTATTTTCTATCTTGCATTCTCTCCTGAGTGAGAAAACATTTTAAACAGGAGAAGGCGAGCATCCCCAGTATCTAAAATGTCTGGTTGAGTTTGACAATGACATATCACCCATAAAAGCTACAGGGGTGTGGCAAACTCAGAACTGTAGAAAAAATGAGCAGATGTGCACATGCACACATAACTGTGTGTTATGACTACAAGTTTGGCAAAAATGTACTCCCAGTTATATGCTAGGTTTTAAAGTATAAAAGTGAAAAAAGATAGGTGGAGGGAGGTGAAGGAAGATGTTGGATGCAGAGAGGATGACATAGGACATACTTAAGGGCTCTGAAGTAGGAATATACGTGCTAATTTCTAAAAGAAATTAGCATAACAGGAAGCACAACTAGAAAGTTGGGCAGAAGCCATTTTCTGGGGTCACTGAAACTTTTTAAGAAGTTTTCATACTCCATCCTGCCATTGCCAGCTCCATCTTTTCTTGAGACAACTTCTTGCTGTGCCCCTCCAGGATAGAGTGCAGTGGCATGATCAAAACTCACTGCAGCCTCAAACTCCTGGGCTCAAGAGATTTTCTTTTCTCAGCCTCCTGAGTGGCTGGGTATAGGTGTACACCACCACACCCAGCGGATTAAAATTGTGTTTTTTTTGTAGAAATGGAGTCTCGCAATGTCACACAGGCTGGTCTTAAACTACCAGCCTCAAGCAATCCTCCATCCTCAACCTCCCAAAGCTCTAAGATTACAGATGTGAGTCTCTGTGCTCAGCCACCAGTTCCATTTTTTTTTTTAACTCAGAGGATGAGTTTCACTAGATTCAACAAGTGGACATTGCATACCTTGCAAATGTAATTGGGGTGGCTGTCATGGGCACAGATTATTCTGCATAGAATTATATTTTTGACTGTTCATTTTTATTAAAGAGAATTCACCTGTCACATAAGTAGCAAATAAGAAGTTTTACTTTTGGACACCCGACAACCCTTGGATTTTCAATAAATGGGCAGAAGGGAAAGTTCAGCATTGTTAGTGTGTCCTTCTTCTCTGCCCACGAAGACCCTCACCTTCCACATGGAGGAGAAGTCTTCATGGGGGCATGGATGACAGCCTACTCAATGTCCCTTTTTAAAGCAATGCTTTTCACCTACTCATGCTCTATTTTTTTTTCTGTTTTTTTCTTTAAAATATATTTTTTCTTTGACTTCATAATCATGTAAGTTGTATGATCCTGGTTCTTATTTCCAGACTTTTTCTAATTACTTTTTATGTTTTTAATTCTTAATACAAATTAAAAATAGTTTAGCTTTGTATTTGAACTATTCATTCTTCTCAATCTATGCATACATCTTTGGCTTTCTTTTTTGATTTAAAACTTTTTGCCTTTGACTTCTTTTAAACAAACGTTAACACTTTTGGGCTACTAATTCGATTCTATATCTTGATATGGTTTGATTATTTCCCCATGCACATCTCACCTTGAATTGAGTTGTAATAATCCCCACATGTCAAGGGCAGGGCCAGGTGGAGAATACCGAATCATAGAGGCAGTTTCCCCCATACTGTTCTCATAGTAGTGCATAAGTCTCATGAGATCTGATGGTTTAATAAATGGGAGTTCCCCTGCACAAGCTCTCTTGCCTGCCATGCAAGACATGATTTTGCTCCTCGTTCACCTTCTGCTTTGATTGTGAGCCTTCCCCAGCATGTGGAGCTGTTCGTCCATTAAACCTCTTTCCTTTACAAATTACATAGTCTTAGGTATGTCTTTATTAGCAGCGTGAGAACAGACTAATACACAGCTCCAATATCACAATTCCCTTTGATTTTTCTCTTTTGCTCTTCTCATTATGTTAAAAAGATTATTTTTCTTTTATTGCTACCTGTCATGTTCCTCACCAGCCCTTACATAAGCATATCAGAATTATATTTTCCTTATATTCTGATATGCTTATGTAAAATTATATTTCTCTTATATTCTTTTCCTTATATTCCTTATATTCAAAAATTATATTTTCCTTATATTCTGATATGCTTATGTAAGGGCTGGTAAGGGACATGACTGTAATGGTGGGAGGCAGGGACACAGATTAGAACATATGCAGATGAAAATGCATCTTCTCTCTCCACATAACACCTTGGACCCCTCCCCAACATAGCCCCCTCAGAGGGAGTTATCCTGTCTCTGATTAAAAACAAAAACACTCTAACGACTGTTTCTTTTGCTGTGCAGAAGCTGTGGAGTTTGATTAGGTCCTGTTTGTCTATTTTGGCTTTTGTTGCCAATGCTTTTGGTGTTTTGGTCATGAAGTCCTTGCCTACGCCTACGTCCTGAATGCTTTTGCCTAGATTTTCTTCTAGGGTTTTTATGGTGTTAGGTCTTATGTTTAAGTCTTTAATCCATCTGGAGTTAATTTTAGTGTAAGGTGTCAGGAAGGGGTCCAGTTTCTGCTTTCTGCACATGGCTAGCTAGTTTTCCCAACACCATTTATTAAACAGGGAATCCTTTCCCCATTGCTTGTTTTTGTCAGGTTTGTCAAAGATCGGATGGTTGTAGATGTGTTGTGTTGCCTCCGAGGCCTCTATTCTGTTCCATTGGTCTATATCTCTGTTTTGGTACCAGTACCATGCTGTTTGATTACTGTAGCCTTGTAGTATAGTTTGAAGTCCGGTAGTGTGATACCTCCCACTTTGTTCTTTTTGCTTAGAATTGACTTGGCTATGTGGGCTCTCTTTTGGTTCCATATGAAAATTAAGGTGTTTTTTTCCAGTTCTGTGAAGAAGGTCATTGGTAGCTTGATGGGGATAGCATTGAATCTGTAAATTACTTTGGGCAGTATGGCCATTTTCATGATATTGATTCTTCCTAACCATGAACATGAAATGTTTCTCCATCTGTTTGTGTCCTCTCTTATTTCGTTGAGCAGTGGTTTGTAGTTCTCCTTGAAAAGGTCCTTTATGTTCCTTGTTAGTTGTATTCCTAGGTATTTCATTCTCTTTGTAGCAATTGTGAATGGCAGTTTGTTCTTGATTTGGCTCTCTTTAAGTCTGTTATTGGTGTATAGGAATGCTTGTGATTTTTGCACATTGATTTTGTATCCTGAGACTTTGCTGAAGTCGCTTATAAGTTTCAGGAGATTTTGGGCTGAGATGATGGGATCTTCTAGATATACAGTCATGTCGTCTGCAAACAGAGACAATTTGACTTCCTCCTTTCCTATTTGAATACCCTTTATTTCTTTTTCTTGCCTGATTGCTCTGGCTAGAACTTCCAATACTATATTGAATAGAAGTGGTGAGAGAGGGCATCCTTGTCTAGTGCCAGATTTCAAAGGGAATGCTTCCAGTTTTTGCCTATTCAGTATGATATTGACTATGGGTTTGTCATAAATAGCTTTTATTGTTTTGAGATACGTTCCGTAAATACCTAGTTTATTGAGAGTTTTTAGCATAAAGGGCTGTTGAATTTTGTCAAAGGCCTTCTCTGCATCAATTGAGATAATCATGTAGTTTTTGTCTTTGGTTTTGTTTATGTGGTGAATTACGTTTATAGACTTGCGTATGTTGAACCAGCCTTGCATCCCTGGGATGAATCCTACTTGATCATGGTGGATAAGCTTTTTGATGTGCTGTTGCAATTGGTTTGCCAGTGTTTTATTGAAGATTTTTGCATCTATGTTCATCATGGATATTGGCCTGAAGTTTTCTTTTCTTGCTGAGTCTCTGCTGGGTTTTGGTATCAGGATGATGTTGGTCTCATAAAATGATTTGGGAAGGATTCCCTCTTTTAGATTATTTGGAATAGTTTCAGAAGGAATGGTACCATCTCCTCTTTATATGTCTGGTAGAATTTGGCTGTGAACCAGTCTGGACCTGGGCTTTTTTTGGGTGGTAGGCTCTTAATTGCTGCCTCAACTTCAGACCTTGTTATTGGTCTATTCAGGGTTTCAACTTTTTCCTGGTTTAGGCTTGGGAGGATGCAAGTATCCAGGAATTTATCCATTTCTTCCAGATTTACTAGTTTATGTGCATAGAGTTGTTTGTAATAATCTCTGATGATGGTTTGAATTTCTGTGGAAAAGCATGTATACACCATGGAATATTATGCAGGCATCAAAAACGATGAGTTTGTGTCCTTTGTAGGGACATGGATGAACCTGGAAACCATCATTCTCAGCAAACTGAAACAAGAACAGAAAATCAAACACCGCATGTTCTCATGCATAGGCAGATGTTGAACAATGAGAACACATGGACACAGGGAGGGGAGCATCACACACTGGGGTCTGTCGGAGGGAAATAGGGGAGGGACAGCAGGGGGTGGGGAGTTGGGGAGAGGTAGCATGGGGAGAAATGCCAGATATAGGTGATGGGGGAGGAAGGCAGTAGATCACACTGCCATGTGTGTACCTATGCAACAATTTTGCATGTTCTTCACATGTACCCCAAAACCTAAAATGCAATAAAAATAAATAAATAAATAAATAAAACATGACCGTAACTGAGAAGACTTAAGAATGTCATAGTTAAAACTTTTTAAGTTTATGATATTTTGTGCAAAGATAATCAATGGTAAAACTTCTTTAGATTTATGATGATATTTTCTATATATGGCATATTAATTAAAATGAGTAATATTTCCTCCAGGTCTCTCATATAATTCTAATGTGTTATCTCCTCCAGGTTCTTATTCTCAGAACATATGTTAAGAGTTGAGTATTTTCACATCTATGAAATCCAATATATGAAACCATTGGTTTTGGGAAATACCTTTCTACCTTTCTATTGCTATGTCTTGAGTCAGAAGGAAATAGACTGATGGACCATACAAGGGGATAGTTATTAATGTAATGACTCTAGGATAGTCATGCTAAGAAATCCACTGAATTTAAATGCCCCAGCTTTTGTGGCAGGAGGTATAGAAAAGCGTATATGAAATCTTTTGCTGTCACTTTTACATTAGCCTTCTGATAATATGCATATACATACACATACATATGTATACATGTATATGTGTGTATGTATATATATATATATATATATATATATATATATATGTAGTTGACCCTTGAACAACATGGATTTGAACTGCATGGATCACTTATACATGATTTTTTCCAATAAAAGTTACACATAGAGTGCCTGCCTCTCCTGTTTCTCATTCTTCTTCCTCCACTTCTTCCTCTGCCATGTCTGAGACAGCAAGACGAACCCCACCTTTTCCTTCTCCTCCTCAGCCTACTCAAAGTGAAGATGATGAGAATGAAGACCTTCATGATGATCCACTTCTACCTAGTGACTAGTAAGTATATTTTCTTTTCCTTATGATTTTCTTAATAACATTTTCTTTTATCTAGTTTACTTTATTATAAGCATACAGTGTATTTTATATATATGTATATGTGCATATAATGTGTGTGTGTGTGTGTGTATATGTGTGTGTGTGTGTATATATATAGTATATATATATATATACACATATACACACACACACACACACATGTATCACAATATGTGTTAATTGACTCTAGATCCTATTGGTAGGCTTCCAGTCAGAAGTAGGCTAGTGCTAGTTAATTTGGGGAGAAGTCAAAAGTCGTATGTTAATTTTCAACTTCACAAAGTGGGTATGTGCCCTGCATCACTCGACTCTATTTCTGGGAAGCTCAGAAAAGATTCTTTTTTTATATTACTCTGCTGGTTTTCTTTTCTTGTCATAATATTTTGAGATGCTAGCCAGTATAAAATTTATCTCAAATAAGATTGATTGTTAAAAATGTGTTTACTAGGTCATTGCTATAGGAGCTTTTTAACTTAGAGGATCTACACTGGGCAACCAAGGACTCTTGCAAATATCAGAGTACAAGTTGAAAGGGCAATGATATCGTTTGGCTATGTCCCAATCCAAATTTCATCTTGAATTGTAGTTCCCATAATCACCACGTGTTATGGGAAGGATCTGGTGGGAGGTAATTGAATCATGGGGGCAGTTTCTCCCATGCCGTTCTCAAAGTAGTAAGTTCTCAGAAGATATGAGGATTTTATAAGGAGCTTTTCATTTTGCTTGGCTCTCATTCTAGTCTCTCCTGCTGCCATGTGAAGATGTGTTTGTTTTCCCTTCTGCCATGACTGTAAGTTTCCTGAGGCCTCCTCAGCCCTATGGAACTGTGAGCCAATTAAACCTCTTGCCTTTATAAATTACCAGTCTTGGGTATTTCCTTATAGCAGCATGAGAATGGACAAATACAGGCAGTATGCTTAATCTTTATACTATGATACTTGGCCCTACTGGGGAAATATTCTGGGACACAGGATTGAGGCTAAATGATAGGGTCTCACTTTATGGAAAGAATATCATTTCCTTCTTTTGTGTAAATGTACATAAGCCATCTTAAATCACCTCTGGAAAAAGTACATATAAATGGATAAGTAAATAATAAATATCCAGCAGTTACTCTTAATTCTATGGTGTTCATTTTTATACCAAGAAATGCCCTTTTTGTGGAATCTACATGTTGCCAATAGTAACATTTATCTTAAGTCACATAGGTAGCTATGAACAGATTATTTAAGAAAAATATGTGTAGTTGAAGCAGATACTAATCATTTTAAGGGGATAAATTTCGAGTTGAGAGAGAAAGCTAAATGGGGAAGCAGACCTACAAATGTCTGCAATACAGCAGAGGAGATGAAAATGAAACATTGTTTAAAAATGTTCCCAGGCCTTGGTGAAGGAGTTCAGTCATGGGACATGTTAGCAGTTGTGGAATGGGGTCTTGGCCAATCTAGTTTAAAAAGTAAATATTCATTATCTGTGTGAAACTAAGATTTCAAAACTCTGACTCAGAAGAGTGGTGAAGCAACAACACTTATTTGATTTAGAGATTCTGTTTTTTTTTTTTTTTAATTATACTAGGCTAAACTAATACATTTAACCTCAATTGTTTTTAGATTAAACATGCAGGTGGCTCTAATTGAAGCCAAAACAGCATAGAAATGAAGAATAAATATACACAGGCTTAAAAATGCAAAACATGACTTTTTAATAAAAAATAATAAAATGTGATTATATTTGAATTAAGTCGAAGAATGGAATTGCATTTTCTGTTAACTTTTGACCTGTCAAAGAAGAATAAAACAATTCACTGATTCATTTTGTTACAGTTCTTTCACTTTATAAAAAGTGAATGAATTAGCTATCGTTCTCTTTGGTTAGAGGCTTTGATTAGTTTATGTGTTTACTGTTTGTGTGATTAACCCATTCATATTTAATAATTATTTTCACCAATGAGAATTTGTTAGCATTTATGTTGCTATACCAAATTAAATTTATTTTCATTCCCTTTTCTCCATACTACTTCTCCACATAGACCCTTGATACAATTAAATTTGATTTGATGGTAACACAATTGGTAGCAAAATTCCGGAAATACATAAAAGTACTTTATTAAATTATGTGACTAATTGAAGCCCACTTTTTCTGGATCCAAAATTATAATTTATGAAATGTCATCAATATATATGATAGTATATAAAATATGTGTGTCTTCCTTACTCACGGCCTAGAATTTGTAACACTTTTTGTTTTTTGCCAATCTGGTTAGTAAGAAGTGTCATCTCCTTGTCATTTTAGCACTTCCTAGACCCTTCATGAGGTGGCCTATAGATTCATATAGCAACTTCTAATTTTGTAACATTATGGCTAACTTATTTTACCCATTTTCAGGTTTGTATTTTTTTATTTACAAATGATCTTTAAAAAATATGTCAATATGACAAATATTTATTGTGTCTTTACTGTGTGCCAGGCATTGTTTAAAGCCTACTAGATATACATCAGGAAATTGCACAGACAAAACATCAGTGCCTTAATAAACTTAATTCCAATGCTATGGAGCAGGGGGAGATAATATATAATAATAATGAATATCACATGGTACTAAGTAGGAGAGCAGACCAGGAAAAGGAGCTTGAAGAAGCTGGGGGAGGTGATGTTTCTTGCCATTTTTTTTATGGGTTACTCAGTATCAGCCTCCCTTAGGTGTCACTTTGTGGAAGACTTGTAGGAGTGGTTCATGAGGTAGTTGTTGGGGACAGTTTCTCAGATGGGACAAATGCCCAGTGCAAACCTCAGGAATGACTGTGTTTCTGGTTCATTCAACATATGTGAGGAGGTCAACATGGTGAAACTCATGGGGTAATGGAAGAGATGTAGGTGATGAAGCCCAAGAGGCAACAGAGGGGCCAAATCCCACTAGACAGGACAAGGCATTGCGGTGACTTTGTTTTCATTGTCAGAGAATGGAGAGTCTTACCCATTTTGAGCAGAGGAATCTGACTTTTCTTTTTCTGTTCTGGTTGCTATGCTGAGAAAACTCTAGAGGGCCAGAGAGGAAACAAAAAGTCCAGTCAGGGAACGACATGACAATCCAAGGGACAGATGTTGGTTTGTTTGAGGGTGGTTGTGTTAGTCTGTTCTCACCCTGCTGATAAAGACATACCTGAGACTGAGTAATTTATAAAGGAAAGAGATCTAATTGACTCACAGTTCCACATGGCTGGGGAGACCTTACAATCATGGTGGAAAATGAAGGGGAAGCAAGTCACGTCTTACATGGCAGCAAGCAAGAGAGCTTGTGCAGTGGAACCATCACATCTTGTGAGTCTTCTTCACTACCATAAGAATAGAATGGGCGAACTGCCCCCATGATTCAATTATCTCCACCTGGCCCCACCCTTGACATGTGGGGATTATTATAATTCAAGGTGAGATTTGGGTGGGGATACAGACAAACCATATCAGTGGTACTAGTGGCAGTCTTGAGAAATGGTAATAATCTATATGTATTTTGAAGGAAGTGCTTTCATGCTGCAGAATGGTTCTAAGGGGCTGACCCAGTTTCCCCTTCCTTCTTGCTTTTAGATCTCAAAAATAACTATAGAAGATGCTGGGAATGTAACATCCTGAGATAGTGAGGGAATGGGCAGGATACCCCAGGCTCCGTTCCAGAGCCTCCCCCTCCAAAACAAAAAATCTTTCAATGCTTTAGGCCAGGGCCCCATGTGGTACTCACTATGTAAAACCCAGTTAGGCTGCTTTCTCTGTTCTTTCAGCCGCAGTGCTTGGGAAGTCTCGCCGTTGGGACTCCATCTGCCCCAGACGCTTTTCCTGAGTTTTGGGGGACCTGCTTGCTATGCATGCTAGGCTTCTATTATCCCTTGCTGCCTATCTTTCAGTAATAAACTGGCTGTGTGTGGTCATTCAGTCTCACCAGACTCAGAAAAGCAGGTAGCCAATGCACGATGGCACTGCTTCAATTGGCACAGTGAGCACAGTCCAGTCTGACAGACTTATGGCTTATTGATGAAGTGGCAGGGGTGGGGTGGGGGCAGTACTTTCCTCCCAAGTAGCTGGCCAAGGGTGAAAATATTAGCCAGAGGAAGAAGAAATTACACATAGGACATCGAAGTTCCATCCAATGGACCAAGTCTATGTGTCTTGCAGAGAGAAAGGAATGTGGAAATAGGGGAGTGCAACGCACAGTTCCCTGACTGTTGGGCACCTATGTGATTGCTCATTTCTGAGGCTGGAAAGCTTAGAAGGAGGTGCCCAGATGTGTGCTTCAGGCCTCCTTAGAAAGGGAGATGCACTGTCTACAGGATGGATATGGAGAAAGGCTACAGAAGTCCTGTGTAGTTTGGTTTGTGTACTTGATAAAGAGACGTTGCAACTCTAAATGTCTCAGGTGGAATGGTAGGGATAGGAATGGGGCCCTATTCTCTGAGTTTTCATTGGAAACTGTTGGAAACAGATGCTCAGTGCTACAACAAAAAATCGGCACTGGGACAAAGGATCTCTCAGTAAGGCAATTTTTACTTCCTGCAGGAAGGGTACCCTTGTCAGCCATCTTGCCATGAGAGTACAACAAACAAAGAAAAAGCAGATATATTTATCCCTTATGCATTTGGAGTTGTTCTTACTGCTATGTCTGATCTGCATTGGTTGGAGCCAGACCTCACAATCTAAACTAAAACCCCATGGGCTAACAACTTAAAACTTTTCTAAACAGTTAAAAGCAATGGAGAACAAAAAGGAAGTCCAAATAAGGAAGGGGCATAGGCTTCGAGCTGGGATATGCCTGTGAGCACATCCAGCATAGATATCGTGGTTAAAGTACAAGGACATAGAATGTACTATGTGCCTGTAGGCATGTCTAACAGCTACATGTGATGGGGCTTAAAAAAGTTATTAGCAAAAAAAAAAAAAAAGAGCAAGAAGGATTTATTCTTTAACAAGGAAACCTTGAAGAGGAACTTTTCTACTTCCCACAGGAACTGATGGTCAAAATGAAAGGGTAAAAGAAAGGAATTCAGACTTTTCTGGAGTTCGATACGGGAGCCCACATGACAATATTTCTAGGTCCCCTTAGGAGAAAAATTAAGCTGATGATATTGGCAAGTTTGGGAACAAACATGGTGTACATGATGCTTCTATGTTTGTGGGTAAACCCTATTGGCCATTTCAGGAGCTGGGGACCATGGTTTGTACCACGGAATGCAGTATAGATATTGGCATGTTGGCTGATTGTGGCACAGAACATCACTGCCACTTGAGGGAGATGCCTCCTCACAACTAAGAATCTGATCCATAACACGGAGGCAAACCCACTCCCACCTGCTTCCCAAGCTTTGGAAGCCCTGATGGTTTATTCAGCAAAACCCATACTGCACACAAAGTGAAAAAAGTACATTAGTCAGTCAATTCAGGACTTGCCACAAGCAGAAATGTAAGCAACCCTGGCACAATGGAACAACTGAGTTTGGCTAGTAAAACAGGCCTTTGGGTGCTAGAGACTGACATTGGACTATCACAGGCTGAATGCAAAGGTCACTTGGTGGGGGAAGCAAAAGAAATATTTCTCATAGAGTCAAGCAGAAATTGTTCGCCTTGATAGCACTCACTGATCAAAGTTATCCAACAACAGATGTGTTTCTTTAGGTACTGGAGACAACATGGATCCACCTTGGTGCTCTGTTGGCCTCCTTAATCAAGATGACCAACAAAGCCATCAACTATGAATGGGGCCCGTTGCAGCAGCAGGCCTTGGAAGCCATTCAGTAAGCTGTGTCCCAGGCACTGCCTCTGAAACCTTCACAGCCAGCTAGCCCAGTGGAATTATAGGTGTCTGAAACCTCCATGCATGCTGATTACAAGTCCAAAACCCAGAGACTCCCAGTTGGAACTCCAAGAGGATGGTAAGCTCTGTGAACAAATGACTAACTTACTAGAAGGGACCAAGCAACCCACAGGGAATTATTTGGTTACTTGGGAGTCCAAGACTGAGAAATGTGCTTTCCAATGATACAGCATGGGTTTTCGGACAGCTCTGCAAAACAACAAGTAGAGGAGTCCACAGGGTAGTGGCCACCATCTGGCTAGAGGATGGTCATCTTTTGATTGAGACTGAACATGGAAGTTCCGTCCAATGGACCAAACTCTGTGCAGTGGTGATGCCATGCACCTTGAATTGGACGTGGTGTGTGAGAGGAGTAAAAGGTGACTACAAAGGTTTGGTCTGAGAAACTGAACTGAAAGGGTAAATTTGCTACTATCAAGGATGGGAAACTTAGGTGGACAAAATCTTGGAGAAAGGGTAGAGATCAAGAGTTTGTTTGTAGACATACTAATGGCCATTCACCATGAGTGAAGATGTCCCTAAGCAGTTTGCAGTTCAGGGGAGACTTCAGGACTGGAAATACGTATTTCAGAGTTATCTGCATAGACATGTTAGTTGAAATCATTGGCATTAGGTGAAATAAGCAAAGGAGTATATGCAGACAGGGAAGCGGTCTAAGCATTAATCCCCAGAGTGCTCTAACTAGAGTTTGATTTTGGGCAGATTTTAGGGAGACAAGGAAGGCAACAAGAAAGACGTTGTCTTATATATGTTGTGACAAATTGTATGGCTTTGTCATTCTCATTTACATCTTTTTTTCTTTGTTTCTTTCTTTCTTTTTTTTTTTTTTTTTTTGAAATGGAGTCTCACTCTGTTTTCAAGGCTGGAGTGCAGTGGCACGATCTTGGCTCACTACAACCTCCACCTCTTGGGTTCGAGTGATTCTCCTGCCTCAGTCTCCTGACTAGCTGGGACTACAGGCGTGCACAACCATGCCTAGCTAATTTGTGTATTTTTAATAGAGACAGGGTTTCAACATGTTGACCAGGCTGCTGTCAAACTCCTGACCTCAGGTGATCTGCCCACCTTGTCCTCCCAAAGTGCTGGGATTGCGGGCATGAGCCACTGAGCCTGGCCCTTATTTACATCTTTAATTCACAGGGAATTGATTTTGTATTAAGTGTAATGTAACATTTCACGTTGTTATTTTCACCTAATAACCTATTGTCTCAGAATAAACTTTCATTTTCCTCTACCTAGCCAATGAGGGACAAGAACATAAGAATGTGATGTTTCTGAAATCTGCAGTTTGTCTCATGTATCAGTTTGTTCTTACTGTCTTTGCTCTGAGAGCACATATTCTTAAATACCTTAGATTTATTAATCTTGATAACAGATAAAGAAAGTTTTCTCATTTTTTAAAAGTCTGTCCTGGCTACCCATTTGCACATATGTTTTAAAATCGGCTGTTCTGTAAAAAATGTTTGTTTTTCTTTTGAAAATTTTTGAATTTATACAATATTTGGTGACAACTGGCATCTAAAAGCATATTTCTAATATATTTTAAAGCTTTAATTTTTTTTTCAATAAGCTTTTATACATATTTTAATAGACTTATGCCCAGGTCATTTCTGGTTGCAAATTTTAACTTTATATATTCACATTTTCTAACAGTAAGTTGCTGGTGTATTAAAGTTCAGTTTGAGATGTTCCATGTACCCAATCATATTATCAGTTATCATCTCTATTCTTCTTTTCCAATTATCATATATTTTATTACTTTTCTTATATTCAGCCTCACTGGGACTATATTAAAATACAGAAAAGAAGTGATAATGTGGCACATATTTTTCCTATTTCTTATATTAAAGTTAATGCTTTCAACATTTTACTATTAAATATGTTTCCTGTAGGTTTTTGAAGATGGTTGTTATCAGATTAAAGACATTCTCAGCTGTCAAAATTTTGCTATGAATTTTTACCATAAGTGCATGTAAAATTTATTGAACTTTTCTGTGTCAGTTGGGATAATCTGGCTTTCATTTATCAAACTATGAAGTGAATTACTGTAATCAATGTTTCAACATTAAGTCAATAAGTAGTAAACTAAATGAGTCCTAATATTCCTAAGTGTTGTATATTGTTGGGTTTGATTTTTAAAAATCTTTATTTTATTTATCGTTGGGATTAGTGATTTATTCTTGTAGGAAACCTCAATTTTGACATGGCTTTATTCCTGTTTAAGGCTGAAATTTGAAAAGAGAACCCCTTCAGTTTGCTTTTCTTTCTATTTGGTGACATTAATGGTGACTCTCATGATATCGTTGACTTACCAGTAATAATTCTGATGCTTAGGGCCCAGGTGAGAGCTGTGTAGAACCACTCAAGAATTGTTCATCCCTTTTCTTAAACTATTTTTGACAAAAAGCTGTTTTCACTTCCTTATTTTTACTGCTGGTATTAATTTTAAGCAAATAAATATGAATATAGAGATAGAGAGAGGAAACAGTCTATTTCCCAGCTAGTAGAGTAGCGCTGTTCTGTGGTAATTCTACACACATACATCTTTCTCCAATAGTCACCTTCTTTCAGAAGTTAAAATAACACTAAAATGATAAATTCACTGAAATTTAAAAGTACAGGTTTTTGCAACCATTTATTACACACAAAAAATGATTTTCAATTGCCTGAGTTTTGCAGTCAGGAAAAATACAGTACGCTCGAATCTTTGAAAATTGCTAATGCCTCCAGGAGACTTCTCTTTCATGCTCTGATTTTGTGGACTTCCTAGCATGTTATCTGTTACCTGCAGGGACCTCATAGGATACATTGTGACAAGAGGATGCTAGCTATTTCCCCCTCCTGTCTCCTCTTTGATTCCTACAATTTTTACATATCAGTTCTTCACATTCTACTCATTTAAGTCAAAAACCTAAGAGAAATTGTTCAGATGTTGGCTAGCAGTTGAGAAACCCAGAGAAATTGTTAGCCGAAACATAAGGTGTGGCCCAGACTATGGTTTGACCATGGGAGATCCTTTAGTACTACCCTGATAGCCAGAGCAACTCATATTTGTTTGGTTCCCAACCTTGTAAGTCCTATAACTTGAATTGCAGCTTTATTTACTATTTGTTCTTAGCCCCCTTTTGTGACATAGAACTCAAAATAGTCCTGTTCAGAATCATTTAGTGAGTATTTAATAGTAACTGCCAATGAGCCACAATTTCCCTTCTGCAATTGTTCAACTGTCACACTTTTTTTTTTACAATATCATTAAGTCTAGGTAGGGGAACGTTGCTTTTTCTTGATGTTATTTGCTATTATTCACACATATATGAAGAGCAACAATCTGTGCAGGGCAACCATGCAGAGTTCTGTTGATCTAGGATGCCCTGGAGGAATTGATAAAGTAACATTACTTCTCACTCTAACCTCGAGAAGGAGGAAGGATTTTCTTGGTTGGTAACCTAGAATTAAGCCCTATCATTGAATTCTATGATATTTATTCCTGTGAATGAGATTGAATGGCACATATCAGAAATTTATTGCTCAAGCACATCACATCCACATTCACAGATACTCCATCCTCATCATTTACAAAACAAAATGATTAGTAACTGATCCAAGAGAGTGAATTGAATAGGCCCCCCATGATACAAAAAGTCCAGCATTTGTTTCTATAAAAGACAACCCACATGGGCTTTGGAATTTATACAGAAATGTGCTACACCTATAAATAACTTCAAGATAATGTATTCATATTTTTACAGATATGTTGCTTCTGTGTCTATTTTTGCATAACAACTCAGCTGATTCTTATAATATCATTATCCTATCTTCAAACCCTGGTTTAGTAATCATAACATTTGTGCCTTTAGTGTTTTTCTAGAATCACTAATGCTTTCTGCTACAATGCAGTAGTTTCTTGTGGATTTTTACTGAAAATACTGTGCTCCTGTGGGTTGCTCCTCTCTCCTTCTTCCTTTGTTAGCTCACCACCACCACTTACCACTTCTGCTTCTCAGCCTCATAGTGAGCGTTCCCAGAGTTGCAGTTTAGCAAACTGATGTTCACAAAAATGAAATCACTAATGTAAAAAAATGCTTTTCAAGAAAGAATCTAAGATTGTGGTGGGATGACAGCAGGCAAAATGGTTCAACAGGCACTGCTATAATCTTTCTTTAATTTTGTATTTTGCTTTCAATAATGGCTCATGGAATTTTCCCACCCCTTTCTGCCCATACTTAGTCCTTAAATCTCCAATTACCCATTTAGTAAATTACTAGAAATTAATATTAACACACACTTATTCATTTCCTACACTCCCTTCTTTTCTTCCTCTTCTTTGTAATTTGATTCTTCTTCTTCTTCTTTTTTTTTTTTTGAGACAGTCTTGCTATGTCATCCAGGCTGGAGTGCAGTGGCATGATCTCGGCTCACTGCAATCTCCGCCTCCCAGGTTCAAGCAATTCTCCTGCCTCAGCCTCCCAAGTAGCTGGGATTATAGGAAATGTTTAAGGAAGTGCTAAAAGTGAAGTGTGGGCTAGTTTGAGACTACAGACCCCTGGTAAATGCAGACATAGTTGGGTTCTCACCCTTGTGCTGGGCTATCCTCCAGGAAATCCATTAGGCTCTCATAAGAATATTTGGAGAGAATCTAGAGAAAGCTCCCTAACAGTGGAGAGAAACAGCATCCAGTGCCAAATTATAACCAAGCCTCCTTTCCTCCCTGCTGCATCTCTACTACAGGAAAATAGACTTAATCTTCAGGAGAGGGTGCTAGTAAAATCCTATTGCATGTAGGAGAGGAAGACTGAGGCCATAATAAAACTCCATTCACACTTGTACTCAAGTTTTCTAAATAAAAACAAAAACAAAGAGCATGATCTGCAGGGAGACGGTCAATGAATCCTGATATGGTTTGGCTCTCTGTCCCCACACAAATCTGATTTTAAATTGTAATAATCCTCACATGTCAAGGGCAGAACCAGGTGGGGATAATTGAATCGTGGGGAACAGTTTCACCCATACTGTTCTCATGATAGTGAGTTCTCACATCATCTGATGGTTTTATACTGGGTTCCCCTTTCACTCAGCTCTCATTCTCATTCTTTCTCCTTTTGCCCTGTGAAGAGGTGCCTTCTGCCATGAGTGTAAGTTTCATGAGGCCTCTCAGTCATGTAGAACTTTGAGTCAATTAAATCTCTTTCCTTGCAAAATTACCCAGTCTTGGATATTTCTTCATAACAGTGTGAGATTGAACTAATGCAAATCTGTAGCCTAAGAATGCTGATGGATACTCAGCTAGGAGAAGAGAACAATGGGGGAAATATGAAAGTTCCATACTTGGAAAAAGGACAGGGACTCTTGTGAGGGTCACACCTGTGAGGCACAGGTCCACAGTATGTTCTTAAGACTGAAGCTTAATCAGAATATCAGGGAGTACCGATCCTCCCCCTACCCTCACCATCATGCTAACAAGTCTCCAATAAAAAATGGCAGGGAAATACAGCTGGAGACCAGCTAGGAAAGCCTCTGAGAAGCAGCACAAAGAGAATACCCAGAGTCAAGGAAGGAAACAAAGGTAAAGTATCACTACAGGGGTTTGACGTAGATGGTGACCTTAGGAACAACAAACTTCATCTCCAGAAACAGTTGCAGCCATAAAGTCAAACTCATTCAAACTGCTGACTAGATTAACATTAACTCCGACGTAGATGGTGACCTTAGGAACAACAAACTTCATCTCCAGAAACAGTTGCAGCCATAAAGTCAAACTCATTCAAACTGCTGACTAGATTAACATTAACTCTATACCAAAGGCTTAGCAGGAGGAAGGGTTACTCATCTCCAAACATAAACTACAGTTACCTCAGTATCCATTGTTTAAGAAATATATACATGTTTCAATAAAAAGTTACAAGCATAGCATAGCAAAAGGCATTGCAAAAGACAAGACAAAATATAGTTAAAAGAAACAGTCATCAGAGCTAGACTCAGATATAACACAGATATGAACACAACCAGGTAGGGAATTATAAATAACTATAATTAACATGCTAAAGGCTTTAATGGAAAAGGCAAGTAGCATGTAATATTAGATAGGTAATTTTGGCAGAGTTGGAAATTATAAGAAATAATCAAATGAAAATAGGAGAAATCAAAACACAGTATAGGAAGTGTTTTAGATAAACTCATCAATAGACACTGTCAAGAAAAGAATTAATGAACTTAAAAATGAGACGATAGAAATTACAGAGGAAAAAAAACAAAAAAAATAAAAGAAGAAACAGCACAGTATCTATGGGACAATATTAAACATTCTAATATAGACATAACTGTAATCCAGAATGATTGAAAAAGAAAGAGTATGCAGAAGAAATATTTGAAGAAACAATGTCAGGAATTTTCTCCTGAGAGTGTCTACTAGAACTGGTGACACCCCAATAGCAAAAACACAACCAGCGACCAGATCTTTGTTTCTAAATACCATTGTTCAACAGAAAGAGAAATGTCTCTTTGTATAAATGGCTGATTATAGGGATGAAGCAAAGAAAATGCATGAGCCCAGAGCATCATGTAGTGTGAGAGAGCAAAGAAGTTCTCAACAAGCATAAGGGTGGAGTCATGCCTAAGGGTCACAGGAGCCAGCCTGAAAGAGCCCTCAAGGGTTAAAGTTGGAGCAGTTTGAATAACAAAACAATTACTGTGGAATTGTATTATAGCTCAAAGTATAAAATAAGTATACATGAGTTCACACTGATATAAGTAAATGAATAAATAAATAAATGGGGAGGAGGAACACATTTTCCTTAAAATAGAATTGCAAATAATATATGCAGATACTGCCCTCCTGAAAATAAAGCTTAACTATGCCACATACCCATAAGTGCATGATAAAATTTTTAAACAAGTATTTATTTTTAATTAAAAATAATAATTGTATATATATATGGAGTACACTAGATGTTTTGATATGTTTATACAGTATCAAAAGTTTCAATCAAGCTATTTAACTCATTTACCATTACGTTACCAACTAGTTATTTGTGTGTGTGTGTGGTGAGAACGTTAAGAATATATTCTTTTAGCAATTTTGAAATCTATGGCACATTATTATAAACTGTGGTTTATATACCATGCAGTGAAATACTTTGTTTAAATTTATTCCTCCTGTCTGAGATTTTGTGCCCTTTGATCAACATCGTTTCTTTCTCCATACTTTCCTCCACCCTCTCGCCTAGCCTCTGGTAACCACCTTTCTGCTGTTTCTATGAGATCATTTTTTTAGATTCCAAATATAAGTGAGAGCATATGGTATTTGTCTTTCTGTGCCTAATTTATTTCACTTTGCATAATGTTCTCCAGTTCCATTCCTGCTTGTCACAAATGACAGAACTTCGTTTTTCTAAGGCTATATAGTATTTTGTTGTGAATACATACCACATTTTCTTAATCCATTGCTGGACACCTAAGTTAATTCCATAGCTTGGCTATTGTGAATAATGCTGATATGAACCTGAGAGTGCAGATAATAATTTCATAGATCAGATTTCAATTCCTTTGAATATATACCTAGAAATGAGATTGCTGGATCATAAAGTAATTCTATTTCTAATTTTTTGAGAACCTTCTGTAGTATTTTCCAAAATTACTATATTAATTTGCATTCCTACCAACAATGTACGAAAGTATTCCCTTTCTCTATATCCTCACCAACACTTGTTGTCATTTGTCTTTTTGATAATAGTCATTCTAATAATTGTGAGTACTCATTGTAGTTTTCATTTGCATTTCCCTTGATAAGCAATGCTGAGCATTTTTTCATGTAGCAGTTGGCCATTTGTATCTCTTCTTTTGACAAACAGATGTTCGGATCTTTTGCCCTTTGTTTTTGGTTGGGTTGTTTTCTTCCCATTGGGTTGTTTGAGTTCTCTATATATTTTGAATATAAGCACCTTATCAGATGGATGGTTTTCAAATATTTCCTCCCAATCTGTGAGTTGTTTCATCCCTCTGTTGTTGCTGAACTTAATTGCTGTCTTCCAAACAATGGAGTGTGGAAATGGAGAAACAGTAACATTAGAATGCACAAGTTTGCAGACTACCTTAGTTAAATATTAAAGTCAATATTAAAAGTGGTGTCATGTTGACATTAAATACCACCGATATGATAATATGGGTACATTGTGTTAATTTTTCACAAAAACTCATATCGCCAGTCTAAGAATGGGAAAATATTAGAAAAATCCAAATTGAGTGACATACTGTAAAGTACCTTACAGTACTTTTCAAAACAGTCAAGGTCATGAAAATCTGTAAAAGGCTGAGAAACTGTAATGAACCACAGGAGACATGGCAGTTGAAAGAAGTATGGCATCTTGTATTGGATCCTAACACAGAAAAAGATATGTCAAAAAAAGGTGAAATGTAAACCAAGTCTGTAGTTTAGTATAGTAATATTCTAAAATTAATTTCTTAGTCTGAAAAATGTACCATGAATACATAAAAGATTAACATTAAGGAAAATTGGATGAAAGGTCAGAACTTAGTGAGAATTGTCTGTACTATCTTTGCAGTTTTTCTGTCAGTCTAAGATTAGTACAAAATAAAAAGTTTATTTAAAAATTAAGTGATTCAAAAAAACATGCATATGTATTAGATGATATAGAGAAAAAATTATTGTTAAGTTAATGATCTATGTCTTGGATTTTTTTTCTTAATTGTTTTTTAATTATACTTTTAGTTGTGGGGTATATGCACAGAACGTGCAGGTTTGTTACACAGGTATACACCTGCCATGGTGGTTTGCTGCTTTTGTTGTAAGACATAGCAATAGGAACAAATTTAAAGTATATGTAAAGTTGGGTTTCTCAGATTATCTCTAACATTGTCCAAGGTTGCATGAAACCATTTGGCCTAACATTTATCTATTGATCTATAAAGGTCTCCATATTTATCTATTTAATTTACAGAGGTCTACAGCATTTCTGATTCTCAGAATTACATGTTGGCAGTCACACACCAGACAGTATAAACCACTTTCTCAATATTTCAGAAATGAGAATGATTAATCTCTGTGTTTATCATTTACTGCAACATTAACATATTTTTAGAAGTTTTTTTTCTCTAGGAAAATGCAAGCTACCCACTATCAAAATCAAAGCATTTATGAACTGAACTTTTCTTAAAGTTTCTGATTGTGACTTTTAAGTAGTTAAAATATATTTCATTATAAATTGAAATGTGTACAAGAGGATGCTCATATTACATGGAAAACTAATTATCTTGGTAACAATGCTATACATCAGGGGTTAGTGTATTATATATTGTAGATATGCCTTTCTAGTTCTGCAAGTATTGAACATTTTGTCTCTGCTTTGTTTTTATTTCTTTTTGTTTGCATGATTTTAAACACATTATCTGTTAGAATTTAAGTATATTAGATAAGATCACTTTTTATATTTAATATCATCATGTCTAAGTTATGCAGAAAACTGAACTTGTCTACAAATTAATTTTTGTTTCTTATAATTGAGATATTATTTTTAATCAGTGGAAGATGTGCCATTCACATTTTTACCCAAATTAATAGTAGTTGCTATTTACAAAAGACATAAAACTGAATTTATTCTATTTCTTATTTCACAGGGAATCTGGAGCATGAGAAGTTCTATAATAATATTCAAGAATAAAATTAATCTCCTAAAGTATTCTGAATTATGAGTTTCTGAACTAACACAGGTGCTACCTTTCATTCCTTTTTCAAAGGCAAATCCAGTTCCTTTTTTCTGGCCCAGGATATTGGTAAGAAGTAGGTTTGGCTAGGAGTAACAGAAAATAAAAGTGGCTTATATAAGGCATAAACATAGCTATCACTCTTATAAGAGTCTAAGTAGGCAAATTAGGCTGGATGGTTCTTGATTATCTCAGCAGACCATCTAAATAAACCCAATGAAATTAGGTAGATCTTAATGGAGAAATAAACTAAACCACTAACATCCTTAGAAATTTCAACACCTTCTCTCAGAAACTAACATAATTACTTTACGAAAATCAGCAAGTCTATAAAATACCCAAACAACACAATAGATCAATAACAGCTAATTGGCATATATTGAACATCCTATCCAACAACAACAGTATGTGTGTTTTAAAAATCACCAATGGAATAGTCCCAAAGATAAGTTATATTGTGAATCATAACACCAACCTTATTTATATCATAAAATTATAAAAATTATAAAAAAAAATACAGAGTGTATTTGTGATCACTGTGGAAACAAACCAGAAATTAATTAGACATTCTGGCTAATTTTGTATTTTTAGTAGAGATGGGTTTCTCCATGTTGGTCAGGCTGGTCTCACACTCACGACCTCAGGTGATCCACCCACCTTGGCCTCCCAAAGTGCTGGGATTACAGGCATGAGCTGCTGCGCCTGGCCCAGAGCTCACTTTTAAATGACTATGGGTTAAATACAATGTCTCTAAGACAATAAAAAACATAAAACAATGGAATCATAAATACAATGTAACACAATCATACCTTTGAAGAAAATTTATATCACTAAATTCTCACATTAGAAAAGACAAAATGTCCCAAATCAATTAACTTTTTCATGAGTAAGCCACATACAAAAAAGAGCAAGATAAACCCAAACAACAAAAGAAGGGAAAGTAAAGGTAAGAGTAAAAATGAATTAAGCTGAAAAGAGCAAACACAGAGAAAATCAGTAAAATGAAAATCTGGTTCTTTGAAAAAAATCAATAAAAATGATAAAACTCTTATAAAGATAAAAGGATATAAGACACAAACCATCAATATCAGGAGTGAAACGGGATACTTGCTAAAAGAATAATTATGGGATACTATAACAAATTTTGTTTTATAAACTGGACAACTTAAAAGATATTGATGAAATCTGTGAACCACTAACTACTAAAACTCAACCTTGATGATCTATATACAACTATCTCTACATGAATAATTCTATAACCACTAAAACCAATTACTTTGAGATTTAAAATCTTCTGAAAAAGAAATCTGAAAGCCATATGGTTTCACTGAAGATTTCTATCAACTATTTAAATAAAGATGAGCACCAATCTTACACAAGCTCTTCAAGAAAATGGAATAGAAGGGGACACATCCAAACTTACTTAGGGGGACAGGGGCAATATTAGATACAAAAATTAGGCAAAGACAATACACACATAAAATAAGCTACAGACCAGTATCACGCAGAACCTCATATGCAAACAAAACTCAAAAATTAACAAACAAAAAGAAGAAAAGTTGAAGAAATAAAATAGCTGCAAAAATTATCAGCAAACTTAATCCAATAGTGTATAAAAAACAATATCTCATTAGACCATTACCAAGTGATATTTATTTCTGGCATTCAAGGCTGGTTCAATAATTGAAAATCAATGTAATACACCATATCAACAAGGTAAAGATGAAAAATCACGTGATCATAGAAAATGATTCACAAAAATTACTTGACAACGTCCAACACCCATTCATAAAAAAAAACTTCAGAAAGTTAGGAATAAAGATAATTTTTCTCAGTTTCATAAAGAATATCCTAAGGAATCAAGTATTTAGTCTACATTTAATAACCATGTACAGGATCTATATGCTGAAATTACCAAATGCTAATGAAAGAAATAAGAGAAACCTAAATAAACTGGAGAGAGTTCTGTTTTCATAGATTGTAACACAAAACATAGTAAAGTCAGTTGTCCCCAGATTGATTTATAGGCTAAATGCTATTGCTATACAAATTCCAGTGAGGAATTTTGTTGGCATAATCATGATTATTCAAAGATTTATATAGAAAGTCACTATCCTTAGAATAGCTAAAATAATATTGATAAAGAAGAATTAGTTGGGAGAAACCGATCTACCTGATTTTAAGGTTTACTTTATAGCTAGAGCAATCACGATAGTATGATATTGGTAGAAAGGTAGTCACATAAATCAGTGAATGAAATTGAGAACACAGAAACAGAGCAATAAAGTAAATTATTACAAAGATACAGAAGCAATTCAATGGAGAAAATATAAGCTTTTCAACAAATAATGCCAAGCAATTGGACAACCATTGTCAAAATGATGATAGTTGACATAAAACTTATGCCTTATACAAAAATTAACTCAAATGGGTCATAGGCTTAAATATAAAACTTAAAATTATTATACTTTTTAAAAAACGGGAAAATCTTTGTGATCTAGGGCTTGGCAAAGAGGTCTTAGACGTGACAGTGACAGCATTATACATTAAAACATGTTAAATTATACCTAATCAAAATTAAAAATCTTTTGTCCTGGGAAAGCCTGTGTAATAATAGTATTCTCTGGAGAAACAGAACCACTTGTGTGTGTGTGTCTGTGTGTGCCTGTGTACACACACACACACACACACACACACACACACACATATATATGAGTGATCGACCCACACAATTACGGAGGCTAAGAAGTTACACAGTGTTTCGATCTGCCATGCGCAAGCTGCAAGCCCAAGAAAGCTGGTGTGGTAGTTCTGGTCCAATCCCAAAGCCCTGTTCACCATGGGAGCTAATAGTATGAGTCCCAGTTGAAATCTGAAGGCCCAAGAACAAGTAACACCTGATATCTGAGGGTAAGGGAAAATGGATCTTCCACCTCAAGTAGAGAACAAATTCACTTCTTCCACTGAGAGGATGCAGCAATAAAATGGCTATATATAAACCAGAAAGTGGGCCCTCTGCAGACACTGAATCACCCAGTACCTTGATCTTGGATTTCCCAGCCTCTAAAACTGTGAGAATTAAACTTCTGCTGTTTATAAGCCACCAATTCCATAGTATTTTTGTTACAGCAGCCTGAACACACTAAGACAACTCTAATGAGGAGAATGAAAATACAAGATACAGATTGGAAAGATATTTGCAAACCACATGTACAACAAAGAAGTACTATCTATAAAATAGAACTCTCAAAATTCAACAGGGAAAAACAGGCTATCTTTAATAAATGGGTAAAAGACATGAAGAAAGATTATTCAAGAAGATATACAAATGGAAAACAAGCACATAAAAATATCTTCAACATCATTAGCGGTCAGGTAAACACAGATTAACACGATATAGTACACATCAATCAGAATGGCATATTTTACAATAATTTCCACCAATATCTTACCCTTTCTTCCTGCAGGGATCATGTTTTCTTACACCTTGTTTTTTTCCTTCATATAATTTAATAGCAACCTAAAAAATACTTGAATGAGTGAGTTAAGTAAGTAATAGTAAAAAGTAAATTCTATCATTTTCACAATAGAGTAACAGCTGTTCTAATACATTAAAAATATATAGCAAAGTGAATAAAGACAAGCTTCTTGAGCTTGTGTTTCTTCAAGAAAGTAAAACTTTTTCTATTTTCCTTTCTTTATACATTTTCCAGGTCTATGCATTCCACCATGCTTGGGGCATGAAATCCAGGCGTTGCAGAGCATGATAATTTAGTAGGATCCTGGGCTGCTGAACTCATCAAGAACCAAACCAGCATAATTTGCCTACTCAGACTCCTATAAGAGTGATAACTATGTTTATGTCTTATATAAGCCACTTTTATTTTCAGTCACTACTAGCCAAACCTATTTCTAACCAAAATCCTGGGCCAGAAAAATAGAATTGGATTTGTCTTGGAAAGATAAATGAAAGGCAGCACCTGTATTAGTTCAGAAACTCATACTTCAGAATAATTTAGAAGATTAATTTTATTCTTAAATATTTTTATAGAACTTCTTGTGCTCCAGATTCCCTGTGCAATAGGAAATAGAATAAATGCAACCTTATATCTTTTGTAAATAGAAACTACTATTAATTTGGGTAAAAAATTGAATGGCACATCTTCCACTGATTAAAAATAGTATCTCAATTATAAGAAACAAAAATTAATTTGTGGACAACTTCAGTTTTCTGCGTAACTTAGACATGATGACATTAAATATAAAAAGTGATCTTGTCTATTATACTTCAATTCTAACAGATAATGTGTTCAAAATCATGCAAACAAAAAGAAATAAAAACAAAGCAGAGACAAAATATGCAATACTTGCAGAACTAGAAAGGTAAAAAATTTAGATTCTTAAAGAATGCTAGCGTGTAATTGAAATCAAGCTTCATTAACTCTAATTAGGCTTCCTGCACACATACCTACATTACATTGCATCGGGCTTCATAGGTAGGTATACTTTGCAGTAAATGCCTATTCAAAGTTTCCTAACACAACAGTTTAAATTAAGTAGTCTAATACTTTCTATTTTATCGAAATCTCTCAACAAATTACTTTGATGTCCTAGAATATTTATCTTCACAAAATATGCACGATTCACAAAGGCTTAGAAATCCAAAAGCTAGTTTGTTTTATCATATATTTGTTTTATATCTCCCCTCTTATGTAGTTCAAGAAATTATGAATAGTTGGTCAATTTTGATAGTGAAATAGATAATATGATTAATTTGGATTATGCAAGACACGGAACTACCATTACCAAATATCTGAAGTTTACTTTGTACAGCTTATTGTTTATTTCATTCTAATTGCTGTTGAAGTTGTTTGTCTGCCTCAGTGTAGCATAAACTGCCCAAGAATAAAAAAATGACTTCCTCATGTTTTTTCTTTTAATTCCATTAGCACTTTGACCATTGCTCTACACAATAAATGCTAAATTGAACCAACTTTTTTCTAAGATAGGAATGACTCTAAAAATGTAAAAACAAAAACCTGAGATTGAATAATTTGCAAAGTTTATTTAAGCATCATGTAATTCTGAGCCCTGCCAGTCCTGTTCACTTTTAGTGAAGGTGGTCAAAAATGTGATTCACAGGGGCTAATGTTGAGCTGGTATAGGTGGGTAGGGGGCATCAGATGCTTACAAGTCAGTGTACTTCGTGACCCATCAATATGCAAGTTGTGCCAGTTGATCAGTGTTAGAATATCACCTCTCTAGTTTATTCCACAAAATCCAACAGGACAATGAAGAACTGTACACTGGAAAAGGTCAACTTCGATTGAGGTTTAGACCAGTATTTTTACATTGAACACTTCTAAAGGACGTTACTTGGTTAGTAAACAAATGAACCAATAACATTATAAAAATGGGTTAAGTAACAATGTGTGCCTTTTTTGTCCCAAAGCCAAGGTAGAACATGAGCCTCTGCTGGGTATTTTCCCCAATTCAAATATAGAGCCATGGAGAGAAAGCTGTGCTAGGCATTAGCAGCAATTTCATTGTGGAACGACATAGAGGAGACATGTTTTTGGTTAGGTTTCAGCATAGCATTTTACATTTCTAAGGAAAAGAGAATTAGTAAAGTAGAAGAAATTAGTTAGTGAGTACTTTAATTTTAAATTTTAGTACTGAAACAGAGATACTGAGACTCATCTGCAGTTGATTTCAGCAAAAATCACAGTGAAACGCACGTTGGTGAACAATAACGAAGAGGGATCGGTAAATGAAACAAAATTGTTCAAAGATTCGAAGAAGATGTGGCAGAAGAACCTGCTTTCTAATGGTTGATTATTTCACCAGTTCCTTCATGAGGAAGACAAAGAGTTAATTCCAGAGCTATATTTTAGTATTCATAAATTCTGTGTGATTGTGAATGTAAGTACTTTAATAAGATGTAAATGAGATTATTCTAGCCTCAGTTTTGGCCTAAGCACTGAGATGATAGTTTCTAACAGGTTTCATATTTCTGAATAATTTTGAATGAATTTGCTAAAAAAGTTGTGGTAGACAGAATAACAGCACCCCAAAGATATCTACATCCTACTGCCTGGAACCTGTGAATACATTATGCTGTACAGCAAGGGGGAGTTAAGATTGCAGAGGGAATTAATGTTTCTAATCTGCTAACTTAACTTTCAGATAGAGAGATTATCCTGGATTATCCATGTGGACCCAGTGCAATCACAAGGGTCCTTAAAAGTGGAAGGAAAAGGCAGGTGCATCAGTATTTAAGTAATGCAATGTGTAAAAGACTCAACAGGCCATTGTCACCTTTGCCAATGGAAGGGGACTGTGAGTCAAGGAATATGGGAAACCTCTAGAAGGTAATTTGGGAAAGCAGTCATAGGAAATGAATATAGCAGTCACCAAGGGGTACTTTTGTTTCTCGGAGTTAGCCACTTACCTGAAGCCTATAAGATATCTACAGCTCATTGTAGAAGAATGTTGCAGATATCTACAAATGGTGGTGGAAGATTAGAGGATTATTTAGAGAGTTGACTGTCTTCTAGCTCAACACTAGTGAGAAAAGGTTCAAAGAAACCCTTCAGGGAATATAATATGTGCCCTCTGGATTTAGGGAACAAAAGAATTGTTGTAAGAATAATCTATGAAAACAAATTACAAAGGAATTGCTAGTACCAGAAGCTGCCCATGGAAGCAGTTTATATTAGAAGCCTGCAATTCCACCAATACATGTAGTCAAATATTCGAGATTTCCCTAAGAACAAATATACAAGCCATGGCAGTAATGGTAGCACTGGGAAGCTTTAAAAGTTATCTTCTTTTAAGGGGCCCTTGTCAGTGGAGAGGTTACCTGAGTAATACCTGATGGAGGTATAGCATTGGATGCAGAAAGTGAAGGTGCATTAGAAATCGGCCATGCAGAATCACTGCCTCCATCATGGGTATCATGTCAGTGGGGCCACTGAAGAGTTCCTGGAAGATTCCTCAAACAAAATGATCAATTTCAAGCATCTGCTACTGCTGAAGGAAATCAATGCTGGATTGCTTTGGTGCTGTTTAAGTCAGTTCTTTCTCGTCCCTTATTTCTTCATTCTCCCTATCTCCATCTGTAACTTTGGAGAGAATTAGTTTACAGGTATGATGAGCAAGCTTGTTTCCTATGCCCCTCAGTCCATACGGTATAAAGTAGCTTCAATATATAGCTCTGACGTTTACAACAGGATTGAAGAGAGCAGACACATCAAGCCTGGTACTTCATAAACTAATCTTGAATTTTGGCAGGTGTTTTATTTATGTGCCCAGGTAATAGGGTTTTATTTATAGTATAACTGCTTCTACTGGAACATTAGGGAATGAGTAGGAGACAAGAACCCAAAAGGTGATGACAGAGACTAAAGAAAGGACAAGGGGATGTGAACACAAGAAAGTAGATGACCTGCATAATGAATATTTGGACATTCACACAAGCCTGCCTACCGGCAAACAAGAAATTCTCTCTGTACTTGGAAGAAAGAGAATCAAGCATAAGGGTATCAGACTCATTTGTCAAGGGAAGAAACAGAGTGATCCCAGATCCCAAACTATAATTTTCCCGAAGACTAACTTGATACTAAAGTAATTTAAATTTAATTAATTAAATTTCACAGAAAAAAGGCGATAGATGTGTTACACGTGCATGCATGCACACAGACACTTTTGTCCAAGACAGCTTTTGAAGTAATGAGAGAAGTGTTGATTCTAGAATCAAGGTTATCCTTTAATTAAAAATGGTCCATTTCATGTCAAATTTGTAAAGCAAATGAACAGGTGGTGAAATGTCAGTAACCTTCTTTTAGTATGTCCTCATTACTTTGTTTCTTTCTGACTCTTAACAACTAAGTTTGAAGTATTATCAAGATGAAGTGGCTTTTTTGGCAATGTTCAAAAAATTGGTTTTTCAATTCTGGCTGATAATGCCAGCTCCCAATATGTGACTTTTATTTCCTTCAGTTAATTCCTTGGATAATACACCTAGTCACAGTTTTCATCTAATGCACAAATCCAATTTTCTTTTAAACAACATCAGAATTATCTAAATCAGCACAAACATTTTCAAGTGAAATAAAATAAGCCATCAGAGGGATGATATTTTCAGAAAGTTTTTTGTTGTTCTTCAGATTCAAATTGAAATGAAAACTGTTTTGGGAACACAAGCTAGAAATTGAATTTTTTTTTCTTAACATCAAAAATATTTGAAACAGATTTTGTAGGCAAGACAATTGGTTTCATTTGAAAAGACAGTATTTTTTTCTTAAAAAAAAGGAAACATGAAACATAATATGTTTTGAAGTAATGACTATATTTATTAACAGCTCTTTGTGTCAGTGTATGCTTTTAAGTTTACATTTCTTATACAGAATAAGTAAATAATGAATGTTTTGTCCTGTTAGCAGCATGATATTTTTTTCATTAATAGATAGGAAAAACTCAGACATTTGTCATTAGCAACCATTTCCGCTTGTAGTTTGTAGCTCATCTGAAGTTTTTGCTTTATTTCTGTCTTCTTGTTGAGTGGCATGACATTTTCTAGATCATTGTTTTCCAAAGAACCGCATGCTGCAGATTCATCTGGGATTCTTATTGTGTACAGACTCCTGGGCTGTACCTCAAGTACTATAGACTACAGTGTTAGAATTCATGGGGCTGAAACCCAGAAGTGAATTTTAATAAACTTTCCAGGTGACTTTTTTAGTAGTAAATTTTGAAAAGTCCTGTGCTAGTAAATAAAATCTGAATTCTAAAGTTGCATAAATTTGCAGTTTCTGTGGAAACAGTCTCAGTTAAATCTTATCTGTTATATTTTACTAATAAGTGGCATTTATCTAACTTAATGCAATATCACATTTATAAAAGGAATTGATTATTATCCCCTCACAGTAGTACTAATCTATCTGCAAGAAATTTGAATATTGGACATTTTTCTTTGAGAAGCAAATTGAATGTATAAGATCAGTCTTTATTGGGGAATATCCTCAAATTATTACTCTAGTAATTGCATGAGTATCCATATTTCAACAGTTTTGTAAAAGGAAAATATGTTAAATATGTCACATTTTTTGGAGTTGTTCCAAGGTCAAAAGAAAGCTAACTAGGGAATTAATACCCATTAGAAAAATCAACAGACACCCTACTCCATTACTCTGAAATGCTGAAAGGAGTCAAGGTGGTCTTGTAGGTCATTTTTCATTCCATTGTGTGACCTTCCTCTCAGAATGTTTTTAATCTGGCTAAACATGAAATCTTTTCATCCCTGAAGGTCATCTTTTGTATTTGCAGATGGCTCAAATCATTGCAATGCTAATCCTCATGGTGAGCTACAGCTTTCCTCTTTTTAGCTTCTGCCTATCAGAATATTTTTTAAACTCCAATAAATGTAAAGCAAATCTAGTATTTATTTGATATGATAGCTTTTTAAATGTTTCATTTGAAATATATTCTCTTGGGTTTTCTCTCCAAACACGCAAAGATATCTTTTTCAACTGTTCCAATTATAATATTTGTTGTTGTTGTTTGTTTGTTTTTAGAGAGAGGGTCTGACAGTGTTGCTGAGATTGGTCTCAAATTCCTGGGCTCAAGCTGTCCTCCTGCCTCAGCCTTCCATATAGCTGAGACTATAGGTGCATGTCGCCATGCCTCGCCAGATTATAACTTTAAAACCTTTCCTATACTTGGGCACTTTACGCCAATTTCAGGTTTTCGCTATTCCTCTTTGAAGCATATTTCACTGAAAATATTGTTTTCATTACCAGATAAAGAATATTGTATTTGTTGTATCATTTATCCTGGTTGTATCATTTATACTTCAGTTAAGATAATCTAAGATAGGGTTTTTTAATTCATTTATTTTGTTTTTAAAAATTGTTGTCATTTGTTTTATTTTCTTGGCAGTCATATCACATTATTATTAACTTATTTTTGGTTTTTAGGCAAAGAAATTCAAAATGATTTTCTTTTTCACCACTGATACTTCATTGTATATTTGTATAGTTGATGCCATGGATTTATTGAAATGGTAAATGTATCTCACCAGTGTAGCCATATTCTCCTTGCAGAATCCACTCATTTTGTGAATATTTATGATAGCATTTTGTACCTGTCACGGACAGAGGCATGTTGTAGGCAAGAAACAAGTCCAAACTTTCAGAGGCTTATACTAAATTGAGGAGATACAACCTCATGTGGTATAAAACCATGAAAAAAGAAGAAACAATGACATAAGTCATGTAGTAGACTTGTAAGAAGATTCCACTGGGAAACAGTAGAGAGAGTATTTAATGGATTGAGGATATGTGGAATAATTTTGAAGAGACTTCAAGTTTTAGAAGACAGAACACAAAATAGAATTTTATTTCATTGAATTATATTATTTTGTTTGTTGGTTTGTTTTTGGTGTTCTCAACTAACTTTCCTTGCCTAATTAGGGAGAAACCTGTAGCCCAACAAAATCCAGTGCAAAGGGGTTTATTATAAAGCAAAGGAAAATATAGTTTTAAGAGGATTTGAAAACGTGATGAAATTTAAATAAAGCAGTTTTTTTGGTTTTGGTTCTTAAATAAAACATTGTTTCAATAGGCTTAGTGCATAGTAGGTCTCTCTAAAAGAGCCAGCACCAGATCTAGACTGCAAAGTGAACAAAGTTAAGATAGATGTGGAATATTGTGTGCAGAAATCCCTTATCTAAAGCTGTGTATCTGGGTTGAAGATCAAGCAGCTTCTCTGTGTCAAAGCACATTAGATCCTCTAGTCCTCCAAAGTTTCCGATGGTCCACAATTTTAGAGAACAAAGCTATTCAGTAAACAAACAAGAAATAATCACTCCAAGAAGGAATTATTATGACACTTTACCACTTACAACTGTAGTGTGTATTTGGGAGGAACAGTGTTTCCTATCAATTTTGCCATTAGCTTTATGTTTGTCAGATGTCCTAGCTTGATAAACGGCTGGGCAGAGCTTTATTTTCTGAGTCTGAGCTAATGTTTACTCTTTCACAATATACTTCCAGTTCCTCTTACACTGTTACGGCTCTAAGTACCCTGTTATCTCAGACTTTCTTGATTTTGCATCATCTTTCTTCGTTTGTCATTATGAACTCCAATTCATCTTCCTGATGTTGGTTGAAGATTTCCCCTTCTGTAAGCCCTTTCTGGACCCTCTTCCTCCTCTAATTTGATGGCTTCCTCCTGGTATTTTGAATGTGCCATATGTGCTGATTATTCTTTTTTCACTCTCCAGATTGTGTATTGTAAGGACAAGTTTGGTGGTGGTTAACATTAAATGTAGGTTCCAGGCATGAGCAAAATCGAATTGATATCACTTTCTAATTACAGATGGCACATTATCTTTTCTATATTGGGTACACAACTTTTTAGTTGAGACTAATTAAGGGCATAAATAAATGCTGAGTGATATAATCCATGGGTTATGTTGGTTGTTCTCTTTGTTCCCAGACCCATTTTTGTCATTTTGCTGCTCTGAAGTTTGCCTTCAGAGGCTGAGTTTTATACTGTCCTCTACATTTCGCTTAAGTTCAACCAGTGTGGGGTAATAGCATAAGATTGGAGGGTGGAACAAAAGAGAGATGAGGGTATTTATCTCTTTCTCCTTGTTACCAACACTTCTGGGTGTGGCTGAATTCCTTCATAGCTAAAGTTTGGGTTGGTGGCTCTTCTAGAGCTCAAGCTCACAGTGGGCTTCCCTTTTCCCTTCAGGCAGAATGCAGGTAGCAGTGTCTATTATTGATGATCCCTGGATACTTTTCCATCCCTTAATGGTTGGTTCCCTTAAATCTGCTCACATCACGTTAAGAGCACCCTCATTAAATCATTTTGATTAAACCTTAAGTGTGCTATTTATTTCTTACTAGCACTCCAGTTTATATACCCCAATTTAGCACCAGTAATTGTTAGCGTAAATAACAATAGCTATGTTACTGATTCACTGATAGCTATCTGTTTCCACAAGTATTTTGAAGACTTCGTGATGTGAATAGGATATGGTTATCCGAACAAAGGGTTTGGCACATTGAGAGAACTAAAGTATTATAAGGACTAAAGAACTAAAATATTATTGAACAAATGACTGACTGAATGAAAGAATACATGAAGTAGCCTCAGCATGTTCATGAAAGACATTACTAAAATATGGAGTATAAGCCATGGCAAAAACTGTGAAGAATGTCATTGCAAATACTGCAAAAGATTATCATTCTCTGTTTTGGTCTGGTTATTCAGCTAGTTATTGGTTTATCATCTAGCTGCTAGATCCTAGCATGTGTTTTTGAATATGATTTTCAAAGCTGTCATGAGAGACATGATAAAGTAATACATGTATTACAAGATATTAGATTCACTAGGACGTGGAGATAGTCTGGTATGATTTTTTTTTTTTTTTTTTTTTTGGTAAATGTTCTTATCACTGACAAATTACTCTAAGAATATAATGCCCTGGATTGCAGGCAAATTCATCTGTTAGTGTTTTCCAGAATCTACCTGCAGTTGTTGTGATTCTTATTCCACTAATGTGGTTCCATAGTTCTATAAAAATATCACAGCTATCCTGTTAAATTAAGTTGAATCTGAATGTATGACCCTATCCTATTGAGCCAGCAAAAAATTGCATCTCAGTCTTTTTTTTTTTTTTTAGATCGAGTCTCGCTCTTGTTGCCCAGGCTGGAGTGCATTGGCTCCATCTTGGCTCACTGCAACCTCTGTCTCCCAGATGCAAGCGTTTCTCCTGCCTCAGCCTCCCAAATAGCTGGGATCACAGGTACAAAAGAAAGCAAATGATCCACACATTCTGTAAACATAATAATGCACACAGACCAATGATTACTGATTCATTTACTGGCATGTAGAACAAACCAAATAAGTCGAGAAAAAATACTATTTTAAAAATATCTTCCTTTTATTTCCTCATTATTTTACAGTTACCTTTATTTTATGATCTCTGTTATTTCTATGGTTTTTCTATTGACGAATTTCTCTCCTTACTATGAATCCTATTTTGTGGCATTTCACATGTCATGATTAATTTATTGGATGCTGCATCTTTTGAATATCTTGTTCAATATCTGAAATTTATTCTCTTTGTTTAAAGCTACAAAGTTTATTTTGGTAACCATAAGCCACATTTGATTACTAGACATTTAAATTCAAATTTATATATTTTTAATTACATTAAAAATTATATTTTTCAGTTACTCTAGTGACATTTCAAATGCTTAATAACATTTTCATGTTCAGAGAGTGAAAAGGAATATTTACATCAGAGCATAAAATTCGATCAGACAATATCGCTTTAAAGAATCTTGGTTCTTTAAAGTAGGCAGATTCTTTAAAGTAGGCAAGTTATTTGCAGACCAATTTAAACTTTTAAAAATGTGATTTTTAGCTTTTTTTAATGGTAGATATTCAGAGGTCTTTATTCTAGGGCAATTTTAGATCTTGTACTAAGGTTTGATCTTTCTGAAATCTTCACGGAAGGCCTCAGGTGTTCAGTGAGGTTCTCCACTCTGGCTAGTTGGAACTCCAATGCCCCTGAAGCATGTGTGTATTCTAAGACATTTTCAGCTAATGAAAACCAGGAACTTGTTTTTGTCAAGCCTCATAAAATACCACCCTGTTACATGTGCAGCTTAGTATTTAGGCAGTGTAAGTGGAGCCCTATGCTGGAATTTTTCTTTGCTCCCTTTTCTCTGTGACTCTGACACACGTATTTTAGTCGCTTTATACTCCCTGAACTCTGTATCTTCTCAACCAAGCAAACATAATTCACTCTATTCGGGTTTCCCTCCTTGCAGCTGGTCTGCAAAATGTTTCAAGGGATAAATCCTGGGCTTTCCTTGTTGGTTTTCCTTCTCTCAGGAATAACTATCCCTCTCTACCTATTATGTAGCATATGAAAAGTGTTGATTCAATGCATTTTTTTAATTTTGTAGTCTTTCTGGTGAAATAGCAAATATAGCACATAACTGGTATTATTTGCTAATAATTTGTTCAGGATTATCTGTCTATGTTTATAAATAACGGTCATCTATTTCCATTTCTTATAATGTTTTTCTGATTTTACTCTGCTGAGTAATTCCCCCTAAAGAGGTCTATATCCTCATCTCCAGAATCTGCAAATATCCCACCTTATATGGAAAAGGGACTTTGCAAATATGATGAAAATAAAGACCCTGAGATAGAGAGAGTATTCTGGATTATCCGGATGGTGTCAATCCACACATGTGTTTCCGAAAAGTCTAGAGCCTTTATTGGCTGCGGTCAGGAGATCCCACATAGGTCTGTGGGGTCCTCACTATCCAATACTGGCTTTGAAAACAGAGGAAAGGTGCAGCGAGGCCAAAAACTATGAGCAACTTGTATAAACAGAAAAGTGAAAAAATGGATTCTCCCCTGGAAACTATGGAAAGGAATAAAACCCTGCCACATCTTGATATTAGCCTCACGAGATGAGTGTTGGATTTTTGGAGCTATGTAATTGTAAGATAACTTTCTGTTGTTGCAAGCTACTACATTTGTGGTAAATTGTTATAGCAAAAATGAAAATTTAATATACTAGGTTATTCTGACAATACAAAACATATTTGGAAATGTTTCCTCTTCTACTGTTGTTTGAATTTCAAGAAATTGTGTCAGGTAGGCATCATTTTCCTCTAAATGCTGGTAGAATCCATAGTGAAACTACCAATTCCCAGAGTCACTTTTTGTACAGGTTCTTAATGACAAGTTCAATTTTCTTAACAGATATAATCTGTTGAGATTTTCTATATTTTCTTATACCAGTAATGACAATGGTAATTTGTTTTTCAAAGTATATTCATCTTCACATTGTCAAGTTTTGATGCATAAAATTGTTCATAATAGTCTCATATTCATAATTGCCATAGTATCTGTATTGATATCCTGTGTTCTGTTTATTTCCTAATAAAAATTTTCTTTTTTTTTTAACATTTTCCCTTTATCAATTTGATTAAAGATTTTGAAATTGTATCTCCTTTTCAAAGAACTTTTTTTTGTTGTTGTTGTTGTATTATTGAGGATTTTTAAAAATATATATTTTCTTTTGGAAAAAAAATCAACTTCTGTTTTAGATTCAGGGGTACTCGTGCAGGTTTGTTACTTAGGTATATTGCATCATGGTAAGATTTGGGGTACAATTGATTCCATCACCCTGGCACAAAGAACTTTTTTTCTTTTCCTTTTTTTATTTGCACAATTTAATTATGTTTTAAGTTGATCCTTTATTTATCCTACTTTGCATTATAGAGTTTTCTGGAGCCGATGGTTTAGCAGAAAAATCATTTATAATAATTATTTTTCCAAAATTTGTTCTACTCCTTTCTCTTCTTCTTCTGAGACTAGAATTATATACATGTTAGAATACTTAATATTATTCTTTATGTCAGTAATATTCAACTCATATTTAACATTTTCCTCTCTTTGTTTCAGTCTGTGTAATTTTTATCATATATTTGAGGTCACTGTTACTTCCTTCTGCCCTGTTCAATTTGTTGTTTAGTCTATACAATAAGTATTTGGTTGCCATTACAGAATTTTTTAGTTTTTGAATTTTCTTTTGTTTAATTATGTTATTCTGATATGTTAATATTTCATCTTCTGACACATTATACCCATATTTCTGGTAAATTTTTAAAAATATTTATAATAGTTACTTTAAAGTCCTTGTTTTCTGATTCCAGTAGCTGAGTCACCTGTGGCTCTGCTTCTACTGACTATATAATTTCTTTCTTATGGGCCGCCATTTTTTGTGCTTTTACCTGTCTCTGATATATAGTTTTAACCTTATTTCACACATCGTATGTAAGACAATGGACACACATACATTTGTTTTGTGTGTATTATCTAGAAAATGCAAGCTCTTTTTATTGTCTAACAATTAGAGTGAGAGAGGCTGATCCTGTAAATTTTTCCTAGAGTTGGGATGATGTGGGGAACAGTTTTATTTAGACTGAGTTTATGTGTGATTATTCAAACTCTGAACCTTCGGGATTTTTGCCACCTTTTTGATCTTGTCAGTCTTTGAGCTGCAGGAATATTGGATTGCTGTTTTAAATATTTTGGTTCGCCTTTGGATTCAGTCAGCTCTGGAATCCATGCACTCTGAGAATATGTAAACTTTTGCTGCTTCTCTCTGCTTTTCAGTCCCTTCACCACTGCCTCTTACTTAGTAAAACTCAGGGAAAATTATTTGATGGATTTATCTATCCTTGCATCTGGAGCTCATACAGTTCAAATCATCTTTTTAATTCCCAGCACTGTGTAAGAATTAGCTGATTTCTCTTTATCCCATCTGCAGCATCTTTCTATCTACAGACACCTGATACCTTTGTCTACACATATTTTGCATAGGCACTCCACTCCAGCGTCTTGCTCTCCTGTGACAGGCTTATTGATCTAAAAGTTAGTTTCTCAAAGCCCCTTTGTATATATCTCGTTTGATAGCCCAATATCAAAAGCATAATTCTTTTCATCTGGAATTTTCTTATGTTCACCATTTTTAT
The DNA here is from genome assembly GCA_036589455.1 of Ateles fusciceps. Lineage (NCBI taxonomy): Eukaryota > Metazoa > Chordata > Mammalia > Primates > Atelidae > Ateles > Ateles fusciceps. The sequence goes on from JAZHEH010002229.1 coordinate 8,726,967, forward strand.
CATTTCCTGTCATTGTCTATTTTAACAGGAAGTGGAAAATTCTCTCATAGTGTCTTTAACATTATAATCCATCAATCACTATGACTACAATAGTAATAGGACACTGTACTTCATTTGAAAATTTTTTTAGTTAATGCAAAAAGTTACTGTTGATTTCCAAAAATTACAAATAGGCTGGGTGTGGTGCCTCATGCCTATAATCTCAGCAATCTGGGAGGCTGAGGCAGAAGGATGGCTTGAGACCAGGATTTCCACACCAGCCTGGGGAACATGGCAAGACCTCACCTCTACAAAAAATTTTAAAAAATTACTTGGGCATGGTGGCATATGCCTGTAGTCCTACCTACTCAGGAGGCTGAGATAGGAGGATCATGTAAGTTCAGGAATCTGAGGCTGCAGTGAGCTATGATTGTGTCACTGCTCTCCAGTTTGGGTGACAGAACTATCCAGTCTCAAAAACAAACAAACAAAAAAAAACACCAAATAAATGTATTTGGATTAAAGTGTTCTTTCCCTGACAGTTGATGATTCAATCTTTTCAAACTTCATTTACTTACCAGAATTTGAGTTTCTAGTATATGAACAGCATGATGATGGATTTTGAGGACTCAAGAATAAATACTAAAATGAGTTCATGTTTTTCACTAAATATCAAGGGACATTTCAGAAAAATAATTATAAAAAACAATAACATAATAAAACTAGAATTTATTGTCAACTGGCTGTGAGAATTGAAGGTGCATTTCTGGTTATGATCCATAGAGCTGAAATGTTAACCTACGAATCTGAAGTGAGAATCACAGTTGGCAGTTGATGCTGACACATGCTTTCCTGTCACTTGACACAGACCAAACTGACTGACCTGAAAGTCTTTGAAATCATTTGTCTGTCATGCCATGACTTAGCTCTGGTCACCAACACAGCCTCTGTGCCACCATGAAAAAAAATGCAGTGATCTTTTAATATGTGGAGTTTTCTTTATGGTCAGTATACAGTTGCTTTATGAGCTATGGTCAGAGTACAGTTAATTATTTTAAGCATACTGTTTCAATTGTACTGATAAAGTAGGTAAAGACCATACATCAAGAGTAGAAGTGGTGTCAAATATCTGTGCTGTATGACATCATGGATTTTTAAATTTTATTTTATTTATTATTTATTTTTTATTATTATTATTTTTGAGAGGGAGTCTCGCCCCATCACCCAGGCTGGAGTGCAGTGGCACGGTCTCTGCTCACTGAAACCTCTGCCTCCCGGGTTCAAGTGATTCTCCTGTCTCAGCCTCCCAAGTAGCTGGGATTACAGGCATACACCATCATGCCTGCCTAATTTTTGTATTTTTAGTAGAGACAGGGTTTCACCATGTTGGCCAGGATGGTCTTGAACTTCAGACATCGGATGATCCACCCGCCTCGGCCTCCCGAAATGCTGGGATTATAGACGTCTGCCACTGTGACTGGCCTGCATCTTGGATTTTTAAGTCCAACAGGAAATTACTGTAGTAAAGTCATAGACAGGAAGCAGATTGATACAGTCCTGTTACAGACTTCAGATTTTCAGATGTTCTATTGGTTGGGAGGGTCAGAATTTGTGATCTTCTATTAGAAGAGCATACATCTTAAAGTGAGAAAGCCACCCTCTATGGATATTTCAGAATCAGTGGGAAATGGGGGCAAAACAACTTGCTTTACAGCTGTAGAGCTGTGAATGTGAGTCTGTCAGAAGCCCAGTTTAGTTTATTAAAAGGAAAAAAAAAAAGAATTTCCAGGAATTTAGTTTTTTTTTTTTTTTTTTTTTTGAGATAGAGTCTCACTCTATCACCCAGACTGGAGTGCAGTGGCAGGATCTCAGCTCACTGCAACCTCTGCCTCCCAGGTTCAAGCAATTCTCCTGCCTCAGCTGGGAATATAGGCCTGTGCCACCACGCCTTGCTAATTTTTGTGTTTTTAGTAGAGATGGGGTTTCACCATGTTGGCCAGGCTGTTCTTGAACTCCTGACCTCATGATCCTCCTGCCTTGGTGTCTCAAAGTGCTGGGATTACAGGCGTGAGCCACCGCTCCCTGCCTTGGAATTTAGTTTTAAAAAGCAGTTATATCTTTTTGTCGATTATGATACAATGCCATGAATACACTAAAAATGTATTGTGCATTGACTTTCTTGTTCACTTTTTGGTTCGCACTGGGAACCACTGAATGCTTGGATCTAAGGGTATATGAGATGAGAAGTCTAATATTTCTATTGAAACTCTCCAAAACCCCTTATGCCAGGGTTAGTAATCAGTGACAAATTAATGGTTGCAATGCCAACAATCATCAGATCTACAAATAAGTCTCTTTGTACTAAAAGGAGTAAATTAGCATAAATCTCTTTTTGTTTTTGTGAGACAGTCTCGCTCTGTGACCAGGCTTGAGTGCAGTGGCGTGATCTCCGTTCACTGCAACCTTCGCCTCCCGGGTTCAAACGGTTCTCCTGCCTCAGCCTCCCGAGTAACTGGGATTACAGGCACGCACCACCACACCCAGGTAATTTTTGTATTTTTAGTAGAGATGAGGTTTCAGCATGTTGGCCAGGATGGTTTCAATCTCTTGACCTCATGATCCGCCAGCCTCAGCCTCCCAAAGTGCTGGGATTACAGGTATGAGCCACCATGCCTGGCCATAAATCTTTTCTTAGCAAGAATAATTATAACTAAAAATACCTAGGTAGAGGAGAAATACCAAAGAACAGAGGAATAGAATGTTGTATTCATTTGCTATGGCTTCCGTTAGCAAAATACCACATACTGGGTGGATTAAACCCCAGGATTTAATTTTTCTCACAATTCTGGAGCTAGAAGTCTGAGATCAAGGTGTCAGCAGATATACTTTCCTTTAAGGCCCCTCTCCTGGGCTTGCAGGTCCCCATGTCTTTATGTCATCTGACCTCTGTGTGTGTCTGTGTCCAAATCATGTCTTCTTAAAAGGATACCAGCGATAGTAGATTAAATACCCTATTCAAATGACCTCATTTTACCTTAATTACCTCTTCAAAGTCCCTATCTACAAATACAGTCACAGTCTGAGTTATATGGAGACAAGTACTTCAGCATACGAATTGGAGGGAAATAATTCATCTTATAACAACTATCTCTTAAAACAATTTAATTATATAAATCAGAATAGATGCTCTAATATTGACTATTTATAAAAACAACTTTTTATGAAGCTACCTCGTACCAGCCCTGTAACACAGTTTTTTAATTCTTTCAAAATTATTTTACATTAATTAGATATGATTTTTAGGTAACAATGTAAATGAAGAGCAATTTATCAAGGCCCTTTTGCAAGGTAAAATGCAGATGGATATTTTTGTAGGAAATAAATCTTTAATTTAGTATTCCCTATGCAGGAAGCAGAGTTCAACTATAAGCAAATGAAAGACAATGCAAGATAATCTTACAATGTTAATTCACTGTAAGCCAAGAGTGGCTTGATCTGGGATTAGGAGGAATCATTTGACATTTATCTGTGGGCAAGTATGAGGGTGAACACACCTCCAACTTAGTCTCCAGGAATATAGTGGGCACACAGAGCAGACACACTGAGATGGTACTTATTCACAATTGATGTGTGGCAGATAATCAATCCAAAGAAGAGATCTGCTGTAGCTAGCTGTTAATAAGGGTAGCCATGTGGGAATGGCATAGCTTCAGCCAGATCTGAAATCTTGCCTTGGATTCTACTACCTTGTAAGGAGAATCTCAAATATGTATTTTTCCTTTGCCTTATCTTTCAAAGAGATCCAGACATCTCTGAGAGAATTCTTAATACTATTCTGAAATAGGTTCAATCTTATATAAGAATTTGATGTAATAAGTGTGAAATGTTTTACAGTAGTGGAGATACAGTAGACTTTGGGAGTATGTGCAGAGAATGAAAGGAGTAAGATTGCCATTTCAATAAAGAAAAGTATAACAATATAGGAACTTGAAATGTAGTTATATTGCCATAGTTCTGGGCACATACTCAGAGGCTATAATATTTTCAACAATTTGCCTTGCATGCTACACATTATCTTCTTAAGGTAACGGGGCTTGTAACTTTTAGCTGGCAGCTATTTAAATAGTGACCTTCACAGTCATCCATTCCTTTTTACTACTTACTATCTTCTCAACAAATTGCATGACATGATAACACATTATTATTTTGGGATTCGAGACTTGGATTTACACAATATAAATAAGTAGCATACTGTCTTCAGGTGTTTAGGATTTAAATTTTATGACATAGGCTTTGAGGAACCCATTAATGCCTCTTAAGACCATCAAAAGATTCCATTGGATCAGAAAACTCCCATGATTGTCATTATTGCTATGTGTAATTCTTCAGAGTCTGACAAAGTCCTAGGGGAGAAAGACTTTACTATTATGATAATGTGTAATTTGTAGAATCAATGGAACTGTTTTTTCTGTGTTTGTCTTGAAAGAGTAAGTGCCTAAATCCAGTTACACAGAGGGATATAACATGGCCAAAATAATGCCTTCTGACTATTTCCTGGCTAAAAAGTGTCTGTCTGTTCCCCTGTTCTTTAATTTCCTTGAGGTGTTCTTTCTCCTAAATTTGTGGGAGAAAGGTCCCACTAACAATGAAATGAACTTAATTCAAAAAATTTGTACTTAACATGCATGCATGTGTATGTGTGTGTGTGGGTGTGTATACCAGAATTGGATCAGTAGAATTAATACAAGAAAATATAGATAATTATGCAGACAACTTTCTAGTAGATGAGGATTTTCTAAGTATACCTCAAATATAAGCACCATGAAAGGCAAATTTTAAACAACATTAAAAACATGTCTTTTTTGAATAGATCATAAAATGAATATAACAAAAATGAATCAAAAAATTTATTATATAAACACCTTTAAAATCAGTAAGACAAAGCTGAACATCTCCAGTAGCAAACTGAGCATAAACACAGGTAGGATAATTTTAAAAGGGGATATAGAAATCTTTAATATGCATATGAAAAATTATTTAATCTTGCTGCTATCCACAGATGTAAAAATTAAAATAATAATGTGAAAGTGTCTTTCTCTTACAAACTTGGTAAAGATTCTCTAAAAATGTCTAAAAATATCATGGCAATTATTTACAGAGAAAATACATGTCTTCATTAAAGTGTGATTTTTGGAAAATTATTTTGGGTCAAAGTTAATTTCTGCCATTAATATTTTACATATCACTTCACCTGGAAATATAAATATAGTTTACACAATACTGTCTACCTAGGAATTGAGACCATGGAGGTTTAAAGAAAGGGAAGAAAGAATAAAGAAAAAAGAAATAGCCCTTTCTTCTGCGCATAGCTAGCTCATGAAAACCTGAACAGTTAACCACAGATAAAATACTTTGTTGAGAAAAAAAATGCGTATGTGTGTGTGTGTGTGTGTGTGTGTGTGTGTGTGTGTGTGTGTGTGTGCATATGTTTCTATAATGTTTCTAAGTCACATTTAATTTTAAAATTCAAAATTGCCAAAATCTGTAGGGTATCCATGAACCCACACACTGGGTGCCAGAATGTAGGGATCCATGAGCCCCACATTGGGCACCAGAATGTAGGGAGTCATCCCTACATCACCTGTGGGTACCTCGAATTCAGTGACAACAAAGGAATGAGAAAAAGACAGACTAAGAGAGACAGTGGGACCAGGGGGCCATCACTTATTACTTTGGAGGAAACAGTGAAGGCCCCAAGCTCTGATCATCCATACAATTTATTGATTACAATCAATTTGATCTATAGGGTGGGGGTGGAGTGATGGTGGGGAGAGGGTGACGTGATGGTGGAGTGAATCAGTGAGCCAGAACCGAATCAGTGAGCCAAAACTGGTGTGTCATTTTAAGGACTGATAACAGTGGTGGTTTGGGAGTTTCACAAAACAAGAACATGTGGTTATCTTTAGGTTATCATCTATGTGCAGCTGATGGAACACGGGCCTTACAAGGAACCTACAAGTCTGGCTATGTCATAGTGCTATGAAGGGGTTTTATATCCTTGAGCACAACGTTTATGGTAACAGAGCAGAGGTCACCCTGCACCGGAACATGAGGCTTGGAGAGACCTTCCTCCTCAGAGGCCTCCTGAGGTCTTCTGCAGTTTGTTGTTCCTTGTTTATATGTTACTTATAACCAATTTATGTAGGCACTCTGTATGTCATTTCTCCTCTGCTGTTTTTCCCAACAAAAATCTTTTCTTTTTTTTTTTTTTTTTGAGACAAAGTCTCACTCTGTCACCTAGGCTGGAGTGCGGTGGCGCGATCTTGGCTCACTGCAACCTCTGCCTCCTGGGTTCAAGCAATTCTATTGCCTCAGCCTACCAAGTAGCTGGGACTACAGACACATGCTACCTCACCCAGCTAATTTTTGTATTTTTAGTAGAGACAGAGTCTCACCATGTTGGCCAGACTGGTTTGGAACTCCTTGGCTAGACCTGTCTCGAACTCGTGACCTCCTTATCCACCTGCCCTGGCCTCCCAAAGTGCTGGGATTACAGGCATGAGCAACTGCACCTGGCCAGATAATTGCCAAAATCTTAATTGCTCCCATGTCCATTGCCTAGGAATGTTAATTTGAGTGACTCAATACTCTGACATGCTTTCAGTTTCCAAATGTCAGCTGTTCAGTGCAATTTATCACAATCAGGAGAAAAACAGGGTGCTGTAATTAATTCAGTACTATGCATATGACTGGAGCCTGCTATTATTTCAATATTTAACTTTAAAATGTGATTATTATTTAATGATCTCCTAGATAATAGAATTTATTAATAATAAACAAATAAGAGATGTCTCATGATTGGAGAAAATGCTCTTATTGGAGGATAATGGAATTTTAAAAGGTCATGGAATCTGGTCAACACTTTATATGCTTAGATGCCGTGCTGATCTCAAACATGCTTTTAGCCAATCTCAGATGTAGAGTCTAGGGTAGTGAGGGTGATGGGACAGTATAGGGGAGTCCTTGCCTGCTTGCCTGTCGTCTGTCTACCGAACTATCAATCTTCTGTCATCTCTCTGTTTATTGCATTCCACTCTTACTCAATTTTGAAAAATTATGCATTTTTATAATTGAGTGAGCTGAGTACCTTTGGAAACAGGAAATAAGGAAAGAGAAGTGACTGCTAATAAATCAATAGGGAAGCAGAAGGCTGAGTGTTTGAAATTTGGGATATGTCTTTACTAAAAATCCTGTAAATCAATACCAGTTAAGTGCCTTTCAAACATGCTTCATCGTAGTGGAATTCAATACTGAGTTACAGGGTGATTCTCACAGTTTACACTGATCGACAGTTATTTAATTGACTTCCACTTCATTAGCTGTTTGTCACATAAGATGCACTACTCTGCAATGTCATTGACATTTAAGCATTTGTTAAAATATTATCAATAAGTTGTTTAGAAAACTTGCTACATTCTTTCAAAAGATTAATTTTAGATATTTTAATACTTACCTGTATAATTAAAAGTTTAATATGTAGAAAGAATAAATTCTACTTTGAAACAAATATTTATAAAAGACAATATAACCGAGATATCTCTAGGATTCAAGAATTCAAAGATCAAATTAATTTTAAAATCTATCTAAAAGTTTTTGGAGAAGATAGGATAACATACTCATTCATTTTTTTAAAAATCAACAACATTTGTTATAAATTAGTAAAAATCACTGAATATATTTTTAAATCCCTGTCTAAAATAATCTTTTGCAGGTATTCCATGCCAGGGATTGGTAATTTGAAATCTACATAATAATGAGACTAAGTACTTAAGGAAATAAATTTAGCTGGATTGAAGATAAAGTATATTTTTAAAAACACAATTTTATTTGTCAAATAACTTAAACTTACATTGTTAAAATGCTTAGCTCTACATGGGTGAAGAATCAGCACAAGACTCATAATTAATATAACCATTTAGTGAGTGCATGCTTTTCTGATTTTAAATCAGCTTTCTTATTTCCACCCCAACTTTTCTGAATTCTAGAACCTGCCAGAACCTCTAGGATGTTCAGATAAAGAGCTGGCACGATAATTATTACTTCAAGTATGATTTAAGTGATGTGCAATCTTGCTGAGAACAAAAAGTAACTGCGAGACTCCTGTAGAGCACTGGATGAGATGCCAGAATGTGATATCCTCACACAACTTTGTGTGTGCCTGTGCGTGTGCGTGTATGTGTGTGTTTGAGAGTGAGAGAGACAGAGACAGAGCTGTGTGTGTCCACACATGACTATTAGCAGTGTGTGGACAGCTCTTTGATCCATGTAACTAAGAACCTATCTTCTAAAATATAGAACTAACATACTTTCAGCATCATCTTTACTTATTCCTAACTCCAGTTTAGGTCTGTGTGAAATAAGAATTCCATCAAGTGTTGTGGTTTGAGACTTTTCTCCTTCAATTTTCGTCTTCTTTCAAAAAAGTCTGACTCAAAATAGATATGTGAATTCTCTCTCTGATGTTGGAAGAAAGCCAAACTTATTCTAACCCTTACCTGTGTGAGTGATTTTCACACATGGAGAAAAAGAAAAAAAAAACTCCATTGTAATAAAATAAGCATTTTTTTTCTCAGTCTAAATTTGAGATCCACTGAAGTACAAAAGGATCATTGGTTGGCCGTAAGTCCAGTAAATTATGAGCAGAACTTGATCTAAGCCTTAGCATTCCCTAGCTTGGGACAATTATACCACTGTATAAGATGATTTAGGTTGTGTGGAAACCCATTAATTCATAGTTTATAAGAGCCTGTACAAATAGGAACAAAAAGGAATTTTATTTTGCATAATCTCGAATAATTAGTAGGATCCTTAGATGCCCTTTCATCAGACCAAAATTCATAGTGGAAACCACTTAAAAAGGAACAAGTGATAGGAAATCATAATTAAATAAGACTGTTTTCAAGGTTAATTAATTCTAATGAGGTAAGTTCAGTAATACTAAAATAAGGCCAGTAACACTAATGAGACTAAGTTCAATAAAATTGAAGTAATCAAGGAACTAAATCAAAGATATAATACTAGAGGAATATGAGAATTTTGAAATCTGTTAAAGTATCTCAATTTGCATGAGGAGGTAAGAATAAATATTGCCACTTATACATGTGGGTCTCTAAGAATGTCACGAACTGAGTTAGTGTTTGATGATGTTTAAATTTCAGTAAGAAATATGTGGAAGTAAAGAAAGGTAATTTTTTTTTTTTTTTGAGACAGAGTCTCACTCTGTCGCCCAGGCTGGATTGCAGTGGTACTATCTCGGCTCACTGCAACCTCCACCTCCCGAGTTCAAGCGATTCTCCTGCCTCAGCCTCCCCAGTAGCTGGGATTACAAACTCGCACCAACACGCTCAGCTAATTTTTGTATTTTTAGTAGAGACAGGTTTCACTGTGTTGGCCAGGCTGGTCTCGAACTCCTGACTTCATGGTCTGCCCGCCTTGGCCTCCCAAAGTGCTGGGATTACAGGCATGAGCCACCACACCCTGCCAAGAAAGGTAATTTTAATGTTATCGGAAGGCTAGAACATGTCTCTCATAAGCACTAAGTGTATTGACTTCCTACAAGCATTGAAAGAGCTGTTTTTACTTTTAATCATGTGGTATACTTCCTGAGTTATATGTAGTATATATGTAGACTCCACATATGTAGTGGTAGTACAACTTTTAATAGTCTTATTTCAAAAACAAACAAAAAAACTGTTTTCTGTGTTTTAGTTTAGAATATTTTTCTTTTTAAACTTTTATTTCTGTATTCTAATCAATACATTGTAATTGTATCTAATTGTGGGGTACAATTTGATGCTTTGAAACATATCTGTGTGGTCTAATGACCTAATCGAAGTGTATCAAAGTTAGTGTATCACTTTACGCACTTATCAATTCTTTGTAGATAGCCTTAAAAAGCCTATATTGTAACTGTTTTGTAGTATATAATATTTTCCTGTTAACCACAGACACTCTCCTTTAAGAAGCAGTATATATATTTTTAAAGCAAGACTTATGATTTGACTCATCAGGGTTTTTTGAGTTTTCAACAAGCCTTTCTGATCCAAGTGAATTCCACTTATATTAGTTCTAATATTTGTTTTCTTTCTACTTCTACTGCTATTTGTGCAGACTGTGGCTCGTGCTGTAGATTATTCCTCCAGGGTCCCCTAGCAAATCATACTTCTTACATTCCATGCCTATGTGTGGTCCATTCTTTTGTTTTTTTTTTTAATTACACTTTAAGTTCTGGGGTACATGTGCAGATTGTGCAGGATTGTTACGTAGATATACACATGCCATGGTGGTTTGCTACCTCCATCCCCCGTCACCTATGTTAGATATTTCTGCTAATGTTATCCCTCCCCAATTCCCCCCCCCCACCGCAATCCCTCCCCTAGCCCCCCCCACCCCCCCAACAGGCCCCATTGTGTGATATTCCGCTCCCTGTGTCCATAGGTTCTCACTGTTCAACAGCCACTTATGATTGAAAACATGTGGTGTGTGGTCTATTCTTTCACTGACTGTGTGCTTGGCCCTGTGACTTACTCTGGACAATGGTAAACAACCAAATGGGCTCTAGTGAAAACTTGGTAAGGGCTTATGCATTTGTCTTGACCTCTTCAAATAGTGCTGCAAGATGACTATTCAAAGAAGATTAATCTAACCCATTGAAAGATGAGAGACTGTGAGGAAAACTGAGGTGCTCCGTCCACTAGCCAAAATTAAGAACAGTTGCAGCTGTGAATATGATTGTAGGTGAGAAGAGCAAAAGAACTCTCTAGCTAAGCCCAGCCCTGAATGCTGATTTTCAGAATTGTGAGGAAATAAATGAGTGTCACTTGAAGTCAGTACATTTTGGCGTGGTTTGTTGCACCTCAGTTGATAGCTGAGGCACACATCCCTTTCATAACCTGATTTTTATCTTTCACATCCATCTCTGTAGCTGAATAGCTGGACTATGCAGCTCATTTCCTTTCTTGACTCATAACGGAAGAAGATTAAGGCGCATATGTTGGCAAAGAGAAGATATAGTGTAAGTAGCAGCATGGCAAAAAGCCTGAGTCATACGCAACCTCATAAGATCAGGGACATTTTAAAATCAGGTAATGAGTTGTAAGAGATATTAATCTAAAAATCTATGGAGCACAAATCCTGTGTAGCTCTCACTGCATCACCTTAGTTAAAAAGTTTTTTTGACTTTAAGTGAATTAATTATATTTAAGTCCCCTTTTTCTCTCACTTAAATATTTCTATTTAGTAGAATCACACCGTGAATTCTTAACTGATTTCTGCTTCATGCTTCAAATTTAATTTATTTATGTGTGCAAATTGCTTTTGCATAGATATGGTAAGCCATATCTGCTTATGAAATGTTAAATTTCAAGAAATAGTCATCCTAAAACATTCTCCCATAGTAAGTTTTCATCTTCTGTCATTCTGCATATTGCAGACATCTGATCAGACTAAATCAGCAACAATTAGGCAGTATTTACAATTAAGCCAAGCTTAGAACATTGGCATATGGCTTGTGAGATCAGGTGACTTTGTGTAGAATGTTTTGCATGGTTTATTAAGAAGTAATTGTGTGTACCTATTGGTATCACAAAACCTCTGAAAATATTTTAAACCATCAAAAGAAATTATTGCTGCTTTTCTCTCCAATCTTTTTACAGTATATTTCCCTTAAAGCTCCTGGTAGTAATGAGTAGAAAAAACTATTTTCTTTAGAGAAAAAAAATCATCTCTAGCTTAGTATTTGAGACTCTGGCCTAATTTTCTCTAATAGCTTATCACTCAGTCATTAGTGGCTTTGTGATTCGGGAAAAAAAAAAAAAAACTATCTAGAATCAGTGTCAGCATGCTTTAATGCATGCATATTCATTAATTCAACAAAGGATTTTGAATGTCTATTACATCTCAGCCTTGGTCCATGTCCCGTAGTCTATGAGGTATCATTCCCATTGATGTCATCAATGTATCCTATCCATGTAATCTTGGAGAAAGGTGGATATGATTGAGATCTTGCCTGCAAAGATTGTGTGATATGGGAAGACTGTGGAGATACTATATGGGTATCCAGGTAAAAGTAAACTGTGTTGCTTTGGAGGTAAAGAAAAACTGGTAAGTGGCCATTGAAACAGGCAAATATATCATAAAATATATTCTTCAAATCCATAGTGGTGGGTCATTTCAATAATATTAGGTTTGGGAGCTTTAATCAGATAAATCATGGTATTAACAGTGTGATAATCCACTATTAGGTACAATTCCCTTTTATCAGGTGTTATCACTGGAAAACTTGGGCTATTAAATGTGGTACATTAAATAGGATAGTAAGAAAAATGGTGCCTTCCATTCGTAGGTCTGATTGATGGGTGGGTGTTAAATTATGGGTCTTGATTTCTCTGGTCCTTGTTTTCGCTATGTTCAGCCATGTTAATTCATTTCCCCAGTTTGTAAAACTGTGTTTGATGTTGAATACATCCAAGCTACTCCCCTGAGAGCTTATGTATTGCAATAAAATAAGGACAATTTTCGTATTTCAGATGTTCCACATGATCGTTCTGTTCTGAAGAAGAATGAGGGTGGAGAGAAACAATAGGAAGCATAACACAATTCAGAGTAATAAGTGGAATAAGTGAAAAAGTCAAATACAATTAGCAGCTTATGAGGAGGCATATAAATTATGGTTTATTTAATTGTGCATGACTTTATTTGGCATTTTTAAGAAAAACATATTGGTGATACAATTGTAGCCTATTTTAATATAGTCTAGATCTCCCATAGTTTGGAATCTCATAGTGAAAGACACAATTGGAGGCCCTTCAGGGTTCTAAATATTGCGATTAACTATGTCTATGTGACAGCACTAATACTTCAGAAATGGCATGAGTAGCTTTCATAGCTATCTCTTTGCTCATTGACCACCAAATAAATTTTCTAAAACTTGTAATTTCTGATTTTTTTATTCTAGTTTCTATATCATAAAGGGATCATACTGTTAATAAAGTGTAAAATTTAGTTGTAAATTTAAAAATCCTTGGTTTTCTTCACTGTGCTTAGCTCTAAATTCACAAAAATGGGCCGTTTCACAGAGTTCGCCATGTTGATAAATATTTGTGATTACTCACTATAAAAATATGAGGTCATATGGTCCTCATTTTGTCATGAGTCGTATTCTTAGGAAGATGAAAACACTTATTTTAGGTCCTACTGCGTATCAGGCATTGTGCAAGATACAAAAATGTTCAGTTTCAGTGCCATAACACACCATGATAAGATCCGAAAACTGGGATTTCATGGAAGTAAATACTTACGACAAAGACATGCAGCTAGTAAGTGGAGTAATAGGGCTTTGGACCTAGGTTTGACTGATCCAAATTACCTGTTCTTTCCCCTACAAAGTGCTGCCTACACTGTCAGTGGTGAATCATTGCTTTCATCACATCGCCAAAAGGCAGTAACTGAAGTTCAATGATAAGATATAGAGTAACCTGTCGAAATGTTTGGAGTTCTGTATTTTATTATAATTAATCATACTCTGAGTTAGCAGGAGATGTATTAAAAATATAACCAAAGGATAGTCAGAAAAGAATTACATAGCCAAAGCCGTTGTCTCAGAATCAGAATACATACATTTTATTGTCTGGACCACTAACTTTATGACTTTGTTCAACTCTTTAGAGCCCTCTGGAAATTGGGTTTCTAAAGTAACTTCCTACTCTAAAAGTCTGGTTTCTACAATTTACTATACATATTTATGATTACTGAGTGAGGTACACTAACAAGTTAAGAGCTAACTTGATTCAATATTTTTTGAAGAGTATTCAAGGACTACATTTAAAAAAATTTGTTCAATGGGTTAATTCAACAAAGACTATTTGCTTTTGCCCCGATTGGAAGAATGGTGCTAATCTAGATGATACTTTCAACTAAGTACTGGGGAATACTTTGCTTTTTTTTCTCCCCCCATCTTTGTGTTTATCTTAGAATCTCTTGGTGGTCATATTATTAGGTAAGGAAAAACAGTGCTTTGGAAATAGCAGTGGCCCAGAAGGGTGGAGACCCAAAGTTTAGAGATAGGTTAGAAATGCCATGTTCTGAAATAGGGCAGATTTCAGATGAATGATAAATTGAATGCATGAAAAATAGCTCTTAGTCACTGTATTCCAATAAAGTGATGAGTTGTAAGAGTAGCTGAAAAAATCAAATTGTCAAGGTTAGAATTAAATATACAGAAAAATATATGTGTAGTAATATACATACAACTGTTAAATGTTAAGATCTCTTTAATTTAACATGTAAAATATAAAGACAAAAGCTTTGATTAAAAATATCAATTTTTATATACAATAAATGCTTTGCCAATTGTGTTTCTAAGGGCTGAAGAGATATACAATTATAATTTAAAAGCAACATTAGTTTTGCCCATTTGGCATTTAAGTCTCTATGGTTGAGATTGATCAATCAGACTACTGAAATGTTTAACAGAATTCCATAAGAGCATTCAAGTTAAGTCTCATTATTCTTACTTTATATTAAATAATAGTTTAGCTTACTAATCTTCAAAATAGATTTATGTTATCTGATCTTCAGAATAAATTTTTCTGTTAGGTGGTGAGAGTGCTGACCAGCTAATGAGTATGCCAAGTCTCTTAAAAACTATAATTGTTGTTAGTGTAAATAAATAAAAAATGACTCTTCTTATTCACTTAATAGTAATTAATTATCTAGTGTTTTTCTATTACTGGTGCACAAATGAAAGCATGCCCATATTTGAATTGCAATAACACCCCCAAATTACTGACCTCCAATGATACTCTCCCAGAAGCAATCTGTTGGCTTTCGTCTATTTATGCAAATTATAACTCTTTCAAGGCTTAGAATGAGAATACAAAAAGCATTTTTTTTCTAATACTCTCTCTCCTTCACTTCCTATTCTCAATTCATAATCTTCCACTACAGGAGAAAAAATGTGTGCAGTTTTGTGAGTTTTTGTAAGTCTGCAAAATATCTTTTGTCTGTCCTAATTCTTTGTTTGCTGCTATAACAGAATCCCACAGACTGGGTAATTGGTAAAATAAGTTTATTTGGTTCACAGTTCTGGAGACTGGGAAGTCCTAGAACATGGCATCGACATCTAGTAGGGGTTTTCTTGTTGTGTTACATCCCATGTAGGAAGGCAGGAAGGCAAGAACTATGTGCAAAAAGAGAAAGCAAGGATGGGCCATGCTCCTGTATAACAACCCACTCTCACAATAACTAACCCACTTCACAATCACAGCATTATTCCATTCATGAGGGTGGAGTCCCTGCAACCTAATAACTTCTTGATGGACCCACCTTTAATATGGCAATTTGATATCAACATGAGTTTCAGAGGTGACAAACATTCAAACCACAGCATTGTCTAAGCCTGGAGTGAGAAGATAATGAAACTACATATTGTGTATGGTATTTTATTATGCAAATGGTCAGAATGGCTTAACTTTACTTGAATTTTGTCATATTAAAAATACTCTTTTAATGGCAAGCTTTAAAAATGACTGTCAAACTGACAGCTGAGTGAATAAAGCAGTAATTCAACAGCAACTGCTTTTTAAGAAAGAGGTATAAAGTGTTGAAGCTGCTAGTTCAGTCACTGTTTAAACTAGAGTTGTAATTAGGTAACCTTTACTTATTCAATATCTCATCATTAATGTTAATCAGACATATCCATTGCCTCCTACTAGAGGGGGAAAGAAATCTAATTATATTTGATGTAATATTTACATTCGTATCTAGATAAGACCTAATGAAGTGTTGCTCCAATGAAATAGCAATGATCCTGACATCCTGAGAATGAAATGACCCAATATTGACAGACTTTTGATACATACAGCTGTTGTTGATACATATTTGTATACTGATATTATAATTATAAGTAATTTTTCTGTTACTATATATTAAGAAGAATATGCTTATCTAAAGTGCTTTTGAGTTCAGAATTAATATATTCTATTTTTATATTTGGATCAAACAAAAATCTTACGTGTTTAATAAGACAGAACTTAAGTTGGGAGACTACATATAAAATGACATATATTAATAAATATGTCTGTTAAGAACATTAATAGTAGTATGCTCATAAAATGGTCAATTGAACTATAATTCAAAAACAAGTACTCATTATCGATATTGGTGAAATGTTTTTTGTATAAGAGACTTTTTTAAAAGTTAAAATTTAGAGTTTTCTATATTGCCACCACTATTGCAGCTATCATCAATAAAATTTTTGTCATTATTTATAAAGATATTCTCACTTTCTACCTCAAAACATAATTGCTTTGAGGCTATAGAGATTGTATGGCATGTGCACATACACAATCATACACACATTAAATATCTCAGCTTTAGATTGAGCATGATGCCTCATGGCCATAATCCCAGCATTTTGGGAGACTGAGGCAGAGGATCACTGAAGCCAGAAGTTCAAGAACACCCTAAACAACATAGTAAGGCATAGTGTCTACAATTTTTTTTTTTTTTTAAGTTTTTGACTTGTGCCTATAGTCCCAGCTACTAAGAAGGCTGAGGCAGGAGGATCTCTTGAGACTAGGATTTCAAGATTACAGTGAGCTATGACTGCACTTCAGCCTGGGTGACCAAGTAAGACTGTCTTTAGATTATAAAAGTTTATCAATTAATATATAAAAATTTCCCTACTTTATCCAAAACTCGTATGTCACACGTGATGCCAGTCTTATCCATGTGTCTAATTCTATACTTGATAATATTCCAGCTCCCTGACCATTCTCACCCCATCTCTGACTCCACCCTGTCTATCCAAGAGCCTTAACTTATTATCCACATGTCCTTGGGAATGGAGGTGGAAAGATGATGCTTCAAAAATTAAATTGCAGGTGCTTCTAATATGAAAAGAGAAAAGAAAGAACAGTGAAAGTATAGCTTTTTTTTTTTTTTTTTTTTTTTTTGGTAGGGGACCTGAAACTTGGTCAAACTGTGGTAGCACTAGTATGGATAAAGAATAAGGTGCTCATCTACAAGTGTTTGCAGAGAGAGATTTGACAACAATGAATCTTACAGATAGGGTAAGACAGCAATTTTTCTATTATAGTAGGAATAACAACAAAATGGCCAACATATATTGGTGCTTACTGTTCACCAAGTACTGTGCTAAACAACATAATCACATTATCTCATTCAAACCACACAAACTGCATGGAAGATAATGTCACAGAGTGATTACATGCGTGAAGTTGGGAATCAAATTATCTGGGTCCAAACCTACCTATGCTTCTAACTGTGCAAACCTGGGATATTGCTTAGTCTTTTTTTCCTTCATTTTTTCTCATCTGTAAGTATTTAAGCTACCTTAAACATTTATAATAAATATTAAATGATATATTATACAGTATGTCAATTGTTACAAAGAAAAAACTCATTAATATACAAAAATGATTGAGCATCAATATGTATCATATAACACTCCCAGCACTTTAGATGCTATTTAAAAAGTGGAAGCAGACAGATTCCTGACCATGTCAGTTACATTCAACGAGAGTAACATTTAGTCTGCTAACTACTATTATTACCGTTATTAAATCCATTTCACAGATGAGAATACTGAGGTTGGTCTGAAGCACTAAAACTTGTTTTCTGAATATAAGGAAGTTTCAGCAGTGTCATAGAGTTTTGAAATCATCATTCTAAAAATAGGAATGGATGTCAAGAAGAATATGTGCCCTTTAAAGGCTGGAAACTGTGAATACATTTGTAATGTAAATAAAAAGATATTTGTGGTTATATAATTCATCCACTAACTTAAGCCAAAACCTGGCAGTTATCTTTGACTCCTATCTTTGTCTCACGTTTTATATTTAACCAATCAGCAAGTTCTATTGGTTGTAACTTTCAAATATGTCTGCATTTGACCACATTTTATAATCTACACAGCCACTACCATAATCCAAGTTTCTAATGTCTTCCCTCCATGTTGTCATGACAGCCTTTCCCACTCAGTCTCCTACCGTGTTGTCCACACAGATGAAAACCATAGTGTGTCACTGCTTTACTCCATGGCCTCCAATGGCTCCCATTTCCTTCAGAAGAAAATAAAAATTCCCTACTATGGCCTGCAAATCTCTCCACAAACTCTCATTCTTATTTTAGCTTTTATTACTGTAAATCCACTTCACTTGCTCTGCAATTTTATCTTCTTCCAACATACCAAACACACTCCTCCCACAAAGCCTACCTACTGTCAGTAATGCCTTCCTTTACACATCCTATGGCTCAATCTACTACTGCATTCAGCTGTCTGTTCAGTTATTACTCAGCTTTTCTTCATCACAGTGCATGAATCGGTACACACACCATTGCTGCTCTGTGCCTCTTAATGTACTTTGATCTTTTTCATTTATTTCTGACTGGCACATACTGATTTAGTTGTTTCTTTTCTTAATTGCCATCCATCCCTACTCGAATATAGACACAGTAGAATATAGGCACGGTAGGGCCTTTGCTTTCTTAACTGCCGTTTCCTTTCCTTAACACGATTGCAGCACCTGGATCTAGTAGACATTCAGTTAAACACACACACACACACACACACACACACACACACACACACACATTTTAAATGAATTAATGGATGAATGAATGAATAATAAATAAATAGATTTGAAATGAATGCAATTTTTTTCAGCAGTATTCAGCTTACTAAGTATGGAAACACAGAGGCTGACCAACGTTCTTTCTTTTTCTTTTTCAGATTTATGCAATAGAAGACTAAAATGCTTGGGGGCAGTGCTAAGATATTGGTAAGTTGTTTCTTTTCTTTTCTTAATTGCCAGTGTTAAGATACTGGTAAGCTGACAAACGAATCATCAGCCGTCGGTTAATAAAAGTGAAGACAATGGGATTGACGGTTTAGAGAAAAATATATGAGCCTCAATGAGGTTGAAAATGTTTTATCTTTGTATTAAACTACTAAGAGTTTGATGACAAATTGTGCTCAGAAGGTGATGGAGAAGTGTTCTTGTTAATATATGCTGTGTGGAATAGGAATGATTCATGTGGAGTTAATGTTCAAATCCTAGAGTCTTAGCCCCAGGAGTCATCTTAAGGTAAAACCATAATTTCTATAAATGAGATTTCTTAGACTAATCCAAATATATTCAGAAATACCACGTTATTGTTCATTGATAGGTATTAATTGTCTCGCTGAATATAGGAAGAAATTAGTGATTTTAGTTTTATTAAGGACTCTTCATACTGTGATTGATGATAGACTTTTGGGTTACCTAAGACACTCCAGATCTGACTGCATGTTCTAGCACACTGATGGCTAATGTAGCAGCCACCAGTTACATGCATCTGTTTAAATTTAGATTCATATTAATTTTATACTTATAATTAATGAGATTAGAAATCCTATTCCTCAATCTTATTAGCTACATTTTCAGTGCTCAAATGCCACATGTGGTTAACCACACTGGACAGTGCAGACACACACACAAAAGGCTTTGTTCATCTCAGTAAATACTACTGGAGAGCACTGATCTAGTAGAGAGTTACCAAAGTACTGTGGTAGCCAGAAACCCAGAATGCTTTATTTCTGAGACCACATTCCTAAATATAAGTAGCACGTTAGTTTGCCAGTGTTGATATAACAGTAAGGTTATATCATGCATGACAAATAATCAACTGTTTCAAAAGGTAGTGGTTGTATTCTTGTATGCATTGACAGCTTTTGAAGATAACTTATGGGTATTAGGGAAATTGAAGACCATTGACACCCCACATGGTTAGACAGAGTTGCCTGCAATCCAGTTAGTAATACATTTCAAAAATTATTGACCACATTCTCTCAATGACAAAAAAGAAGAAATACTTTTCATACTTGAACATTTTATGTTAGAAATGGGGCACAGAGTAATATGCTCTGTCTACCCTAGCTTTAATTGAGTAACATTTTGAATTTTATCTTGAGACAGATTTTTGTATTCAGAAATAAAACTTAGACATTAAAAATATATTAGGGAATAGTATACTCAAAGATTCGATGTTATTGGATGCAGTCTGTGAACTCACTACAAAGGGTGACAATGTTCAGCAGGAAGAGTTTGGGGTGACAGGAGTATGAATTCATCTCTCTGCTATCAAGTTGAATGCTTATGCAGATTATCCTCTTTATCTCAATTTCTGCTTCATTTTCACACCTGGCATATAATTCAGGACTGAATAGATGGGCTACTTGTATTTGACTGGTAAGACAATTGGTAAACAATGGCCCAGTAAGGGGAAAGCTCATAAGAAAAGGTAACATCACAGGAGGCTCAGTGACTAGAAAAGGTAGTCCAAAGAAGACCTTGGTAGAGAAAATCGTAAGACCTAATTGAAGGTGTGGCATCCACTTAGGTTCCCACATTCCTTCACTGTGGAAATGGCTAATATCAATGAGAGGCAATCAATACTGCCTACAGACAGACTTCCAAGCTAGATTTCATTAGGAAAGGCTTCACTGGCTGGTTAAAAAAATAAGTAATAGGATGATAAGTGATCATTCATAATGTATTACTAGAATTTGTATTTTCTTCATGAGGAGCATGGGGGAGATTGTCCGGACACATGGGCTATTGTTCTGTAAGACCTATAACTCTGTGCGCCATGAAGGGGTGGGAGAGGTGTGAAGAATGATTAACGAAAGTACTAGAAGCACAAGCAAGGAAGCACACGTTTGAGACAGTAGTGAACAGCGGGGAGGACCACTTGACATTTTTTCCTCCATCAATAGCTACTTAGGTAAGCATGAAGTTCTGGATTTCACCAGCTTGCTATTTAGTGCTCCTGCAGTGCCTGTTAAGAACACTAAAGACAAATTATACCTGAAAGGAACCTATAGACCTGCACCGTCCAATATATAGCCAATAGCCATAGGGTGCTAGAAAGTAAGTACCTGAAATGTGGCAAGTCCAAACTGAGATAGACTCTAAGCATAAAATACATATGAAAATGGAAAAAAATAGTATGTTAAAAGTATGCAAAATATCTCATTAAAAACCTTATGTTGATATATGCTAACACGATCCTGTTTTGGCTATACAAATGTGTTGTATTAAGGGACTGATTTAATCAATAATTTTATTATCCCGTTTTTTATTCCAGTGCCTGCCCTAATCTGACTTATTGCAAATTGTCTGGTTAATTGTATATCTACTGGTTGATTGAAAAGTGTCTAGCAGCTATTAATATATAGTGTGCTAAGATCTAGCTAAAACCTAGAAGGTTTTCTTTTCCTTTATACTAGTAACATTACTGTGGTAGGAAATAATGAAGTGAACGCTTTTAGATCAATATTTGGTATTAATCCATATACAGAAAAGTGAGTGCAGAATTGACCCCTAAAGTACAAATTTCTGCCTCCTAAAGCGGAAACTCTGGGGGTGCTTAGAATTTGTGCATTAACAAGCTCTACAGGTTTCTTTGATGCCTGCTAACCTCTTCTCTCAAAGTATTTTTAATCTTTTATCCTGGAGAAAGGATATCAACTTTTTTGAAATGGCTAGATAATTTTATTATTGTTTTGCCAGAGATCTCTATCTCGGGAGAGTTTTTGCTTAACAAAATTACATACAAGCCCTCAAGAGAATGAGAGATTAAAGGAATAATATTCATAACCATAAGCTCTCCTAAGTCACTTATGAGCCTTTTCATTTAGATGTCTATTACTGGGATTTGTGTGACCACAGGAGGTTAGTTCAATGGCAATGTGAGAAATTTTAGAGATACGATCATGGAAACATCTTGAGATTCTTCATTAAATTTGCTTCCTCATCTAGTCTTGTTTCAGAGGTGTTTGTAGGTAGGGTAGGTATTATTGCTCCGATTTATGGAGGGTAAGACGTTTTATAACTCTGGTATCATGATGGAGCATATTTGTAAATGAAAAAGATAAATTAAATAAAAAAATTTCTAATCATTCCTGAAAAATACCATTGTTTATAAATTATTAAGTCAAAATAATGTAAAAATATGGTGTGTTTAAGTTGAGTGATACTTGCTAATTATGATTACATGTGTCCTGTTATTAGTATTACCTAAACTCAAAGGTAAGGCATTGTTGTGTGAGTTTACTATTCCTAAAAATCACCTAAGGAATTTATTAAAATGAAGATTCTACCTTAATAGGCCAGAAAAGGGGTCTGAGTTTTCCATAACAAGGTCCTAGCAGATGCTGAACCGGGGTTCCTCTTTTGAATAACCAAGCACCCCCACACCAGACATTTGGAATCTAAATCAGCATTTTTGCCAAGATTGGTGGGTGAATCTTGGTACATTAAGGTTTGCAAAACACTGATTCCATTATCTAAAGTGATTCACATCTCTAATTGTACTTTATTATCACCTGGGAAACTTGAATAAAATCTGATTCCTGGTCCTATACTGGACAAAATAAGTTAGAAATTGTGTGGTTTAATGCAACCAGGTAACAATGTATTTTCAGATCTTCCTGGGTAAGGAAGACAGAATAATGCTCCCTTGAAATTGTCCATCGTTTATTCTTGAAACCTGTGAATATGCTGCCTTTTGTGGCAAAAGTGACATTGCAGATGTGATTAATGTTAAAGGTTTTGTAATGGGGGAGAGTGTCCTGGGTTATTCAGGTGAATCCAGTGTAATCACATGAGTCTTTACAAGTGGCAAATGTTTCCCAACTGAAGTCAGATAGAGACTTGATGACAGAAGAAGGGTCAGAGACATACAGCATCACGTGACCTCCACCCACTTACTGTTGCTGGATTTAAAAATAGATTAATGGGGGACTCCAACCAATGAATGAAGGTGGCCTCTAGATACTGGAAAAGTCAAGGGATGAAATTCTCTCCTACATTGGTAATTCTCTCCTGCAAATGGTAACATTTGTGTTATAATTTGTTTTTATTTCAAGGCACTTGCCTGTGGTAATTTGTTATAGCAGCAATGGGAAACTAATATACCAGTGGATATTAGCCCACAGCCATTGCTCTAGGGGTCTATCAGAAGAAGCCACAGAAGGCTTTTGGAGTTTCTTTTACATAGTAAGTGTTTTTTGGGTCCAAGTGTTATTCAGCTTTCAAGAATTTCCTGACTAGTCCTATGTCTGCCGTACAGGGATATCTGAAGGGTTGAGGATACACTGTGTAACCTGTAACCCTGAAAGTAAGTGCAATTTTCTAGTATTGATAGATTTTGCTCCTAACCATTTGTGTTCTAAGTGCTGTATCAATCAATGTGGGCTTTTTGTTTTGTTTGTTATATTTTGTTCTGTTTTTTTTGGTGGGGGACAGGTGGAGGTGGGTGTTATAGGGTCATAAAAATAGTTAAAAATCAGAAGGCAGTAAATTTCCCAAATTTTTATAAGATTTTAATCATTAGAGTCAATAAAACATTCCATGACACACAATATAATCCAGGTTTTGGAGACCTAGCTGCCTTAGTAGTTAGTGAGAGTGACAGACATTTTCCAACCCTTCCATCTCAAGGCCTACCTTTCCCTTTCCATGTTCTCATTTCGTGCTGCTATTGTTCACAGATGGTCTTGCTCCCTTTAAAGACAGAGCAATGAATGGTAGCAGTAGCCACAAGGCTTCTGTGAGCACAGATGAGTTTTCCTTTGAGGCTCAATGCACCCTCAACTGTGATTACAGGGAATTTTTCACAATGCAAATGCCTCTTCCACAATCATGATGACAAAATAAAACACGTTAGGGCAGCCACGCTTTCTGAGCTCTAGTCCATGCTAGTTGAAGTTCATGTCAAATAAAAATTCCATCTAAATCTACTTTATTCATTTTGTATCTTTAAGTAATTGCATTTATTGAATTCTCAACAAAATAACTATAGCTTTCACCATCAGTATAAGTCTCTATGGTCTCGTAAATTATAATGAGAATATTCAAATGGCTTTTAACAGCTGACATTAAAGGGACATTTCTAGGGATATCAGAATTTAAGAAAGCACAAAATTCAGATACAGGTCAGGGTTCTATGATATGGTGGTTTATTTAGCTAATTTAAAGTATATATTAAAGAGCTGCTTTTATTATAAAAAACAAATTTATGAAGCACACACTCCTTCTAAATGGTCTTAATTCAACAAAATATAAGGACTGAAAATTGCAATAGAGCTACTAGAGATGCCATTCTTTTAAAATTCAGCAATGCTCATTTCCATTGTGCTTAAAATTTTTGTATTTCTCTTTTTAGCAACATAGGTTTGAAGACTATTCTACAATATTGTATAGAATATAAATCTTCAAAGTACATATTTCATATGTATAGTCACATGCTATATAATGACATTTCAGTGGTCCCGCAGATTATAATGGAGCTGGAAAACTCCTATTGCCTAATACTTAGAATACTATATTTTACTGTTATTTTAGAGTGTACTCCTTCTTACTTTAAAAAAATCAAACAAATTAACTATAATACAGTCCCTGACTGTCTTCAGGAGGTATCCAGAAGAAGGTATTGTTATCATAGGATATGACAGCTCTATGCTTGCTATTGCCCCTGAAGACCTTCCAGTGGGACAAGGGGTGGAGGTGGAAAGCAGTGATATTAATGAACCTGACTTGGGCAGGCCTGGGCTAATGTAAATGTTCATGTCTTAATTTTTACCAAACTTTTAAAAGTTAAAAATTTGGGAAAAAGCTTATTGAATAAGGATATAAAGAAAGACTATGTTTTGTACAGCTCTGCTGTGTGTTTTAAAATACATGTTATTACTAAAGAGTCAAAAAGTCTTAAAAAGTTAAAAAATTATAGAGTGAAATAGTTACAGTATGCTAAGGTTAATTTATTATTAAAGAAAAAAATTAGTAAGTTTAGTGTTGCTTAATTTGTAAATGCTTATAAATTCTACAGTAGTGTACAGTAATATCCTAGGCCTTCACATTCACTCCCCCACTCACTCTGACTCAACCAGAGCAACTTCCAGACCTGCAAGCTCCATTCATGTACAGTGTACTGTACAGGTATGCCATAGCTGAAACCATCATTCTCAGCAAACTGACACCAGGAACAGAAAACCAAACACTGCATGTTCTCACTCGTAAGTGGGAGATGAACAATGAGAATACATTGACACAGGGAGGGGAACGTCACACACTAGGGCCTGGATGGGGAGTAGGGGACTAGGGGACTAGGGGAAGGATAACATTAGGAGAAATACCTAATGTAGATGACGGGGTGATGGATGCCGCAAACCACCATGGCACATGTATGCCTGTGTAACAAACCTGCACGTTCTACACATGTATCCCAAAACTTAAGAGTATAATAAAAATAAACATAAAATCTTTTATGCTGTTTTTTAACTGTATCTTTTCTATGTTTAGATAGACACATACTGTTGTGTTATAACTGCCTACAGTATCACACTGCACAGATTTGTAGCCTGGGAACGATAGGCTGTACTATATAGCCTAGGTGTGTGGTAGACTATGACATCTAAATTTGTACACTCTACGATGTTCACACAATGATGGAATCACCTAATGACACATTTATCACAACGTATCTCTGGTGTTAAGCAACACATGATTGTGTTATACTAACAATTCTCTTAGAGACGATTGGGGGAGAGTTCCATAAGATGTTTCCTGTGTTGGTAATAGACCATCAATGGTGAAGCGCAAACAGGCTGTCATGAAGATGGCCATACATGTCAGTTCTGCGTGTTTTCTTTTGCTATTTAAGAGTGCTCTGGTGGGAACCCTGACTTATAAATGGTGGCTCTGGCCAGATGGAACCACTGAAGATATGAAAGAAAGAAAAGAGAGCGGAAAGATGTTTTAATACAGAGTATAATAAGAAGAGCTTGTGTGGAAGCATAATAAAGGCAAAGAAAAAATTCCTTTAAAGCTGATATGAATTAGAAGGGAGATGACTGATTCAGAAAAGCAATGCAGATGCAATGAAACATTTCAGAGACATCCGAAATAAAACGAAAAGTGCCTCTAAACTGCTGTCTCTTCGTACCTTGACACCTAGCCATCTTTTATCTACCTAGCGGCCAGGGAGATTCTGTGAGAATTCAGGTTGGACCCTGCCCCTCCGTGTCATCCCTCCAATGGCTCTCCTTCAAGCTAAAGTCCTTCCTCTTGCTCTGAAACCATAATCAGCTTTCCTGAAAACAGCCTCAATTCAACCCCTCATTTGCTTCCCCAGGGCTCCTGCACCTGTTCTTCCTGCCTTAAATGCTCTTTGAGTCTGTATGAATCATTACTCTTCACTTCCTTCCACGTACATTAAATGTTTATATTGTCTGCCTTACCGGCAAACTTCACCCCCATGCATACATCCCTTTTATTTCCCTTTTTACTTCTTTTTTTCTCTCTACTTCTCCTTATTTTCCAGCTTATGCTATTTATGACTGTCTATTGTGATTTCCTATCTTGCAATGTAAGCTCCAGAAGAGCGATGAGATTGTCTGTAACATCAGCACCTGGAGTACTGATTGTATTTAGGAATTTGATAAATACTTGCGGAATAAATGAAGTAGCAATAATCATGTCTTCTGAAGAAGAAATAACCATTAATATTCAGTACTGAGTAGGCATCAAATCTATGTTGAGTGCCTTCCATAGATAATCTCATTTACTCTTAATAACAAATCTATAATAGATGCAAATGCTAAACTTGGCTTACAGAGAAAGTAATAGGCTGATGGGGGAGGAGGAAAAAGGTGGCGCAGACATGGTCATGGGATAGTTGTGGTTATCAGAGTCTTCTGATACCAGTACATTTGCCTTTAATTTGTAGTTATATAGAAATGCTCTAAAATGTCTGTTGGTTTATAATATTAGAAGATTATATAGTTGTTTGGGCAGACCATCATGATAGAACTATATGCATTAATCCTATCAGGAAATTGATGCAATTTAAAAAGTATTTAAAACTACAATCAATTGTTTCTTTTTTATTGAGACAGAGTCTCACCCTGTCTCCCAGGCTGTGGAGTGCAGTGGCATCATCTCTGCTCACTGCAACCTCCACCTCCCACATTCAAGCGATTTTTGTGCCTCAGCTTCCTGAGTAGCTGGGATTACAGGCATGAGCTACCACGTCCAGCTAATTTTTTATTTTTATTTTTAGTGGATATGGGGTTTTACCATGTTGGCCAGGCTGGCCTGAGCAGCATAACCTCAGGTGATCTGCCTGCCTCAGCTTCCTAAAGTGCTGGATTAGAGGTGTGAGTCACTGCACCTGGCTGTCAACTATAATAAACTTACTTCATCTTGGCAATAAACACCAGAGCAAAATTTCTCTCTCTAAAAGAACAGAATTCAACCAAATTCACCTTTCTCTCTTAGGAAATGTTATTATGTTACTATTTTCTCCCGGTGGACCTCAGAATCCCTATACTGAGAGTCAAAAACAAAAACAAAAACACACAGGGCATACTAATGACCTTCATTGTTCTTAGTATTATATTAGTTGATTTACAAGGAAGAATTGAAAAAATATACCTATTTCTAGATTGTATCAGTTATATTTAACTCATTTTATAATTTTAAAATGTGCCCAAGTTCAAAAATACAATACAGGAAAGAATCCATATTATCCAAGGACTTCATACCTTTATAAATCATTTTTATTTTGATTGTTTTTTTCCTGGTATATGTGAGTGGTCTTTATCTCCTCAGGAGTAAAGTATCTTTTATTACTCAGAACTGAGCTCAAAGTGATGTAGATACAATAATATTCTATTTCAAAGGGAAGTGTGCACTCATAATTCATTTTCCTCTGCTGTGACTTATAACAAGAAAAGGGATGAACATAGACAGTAGAAAAAATATTAATTAAAAAAAGCAGTGTGATTTAAAAATAACTGCTGAGCTGGATGCCACCTGACCGTGATGCCTTTTCAGTTTCACAGGTGTTTTAGTCAGGGCTTTCCAGAGAAATGAAACCAATAGAATGAATATGTATATATCAGGAGACTCATAGAAAAAAGGGACAAAGAAATTAACATATTTCACAGAAAAGGAAACACATATAGTCTGTAAACTTATGAAAAGCTGCCAAGATTTGGAAATACATTATTATTTTTAAACTGCATATTACCTCTGGCTCAGAAATATCTGAATACATACCCTAGAAACAAGCCTGTCAATGTGTCCTGGAGATACGCACACAAATTATTTTAGCATCATTGTTTATACTGGCAAAAGCCAAAAAACCAAAAAAAAAAAAAAAAAAAAAAGGAAGAAGGAAAAGAAAAGAAATGCTCCTAGCAACATGATGGCTCATGCATATAGGGTCATACACCACGTGTAAAGTTCAAAAATTAAAAAAATGAGAGTAACTTTATACACACACACATATGAATACACACATATACAAAGAGTATATATATATATATATATATATGCACACACATATACACACACACACATATACACATATGAAAAGAACGTCAAGAAAGACCTACAAATAAGCAATTCCTGGCAGCAGAGGTCACTTTTTTATGCAAGGGGAGAAGGAAGATGAAAAGAATCAGGGAGAAAATAAGTAAATGTAAGTGACTAGCAGCATAGTAGTTGAGTTGTGTCATTTTTAATAGTAATTACCATAATATTAATAAAGAGTGAATAAATAAAGATAGAAAAACGAAAGCATAGAAGGAAGGAGGGGAAGGAAGGGAGGAACAGAAAGATTAAAAAAACGGTAACAGAAATGCATGAGCAGACTGATGAGTTGTGATGGTTAATTTTATGTATCAACTTGGAGGATGGTTTTAGATAAAATAAACATTTAAACATTGGCGATTTTGGAATAAGCAGTTACTTTCTATAATGTGAATGGATCTCATCCAATAAGATGCAGGTCTGAACAGAGTAAAGCCACTCACCTCCCCCAAACCAGAAGGAATGTTCCAGCATAATGACTTTGGACTTTACCTGTGCTATCAGCTCTTCTGAGTCTTCACGTGCAGGCTTTCAAACCAGCCATTGGCTCTTTTAGATCTCAAGCTGAGCCTGTACATGAGTTTATACTGCAGAGTTTGGACTTCAGCTTCTATAATCATGTGACTAGTTATATGCACACATACATAGATCTATAGTCTTCTATTGTTTTATATATATATACACATTCATATATATAATTCTGTTCTGTTTTTTGAGACCCCTTACTAATACTTGAGTGTAATAATGCTTATGAATTGATGATTAGGATTAATTCAATTTTGAGTAGCAGGTGTAGTGATGAGGAGAGACAGGGGTGCAGAGAAACAGAGGCCAAAACAAAGAAAGAGACAGATTGTCTGCATCTTGAATAAGGGAGATTAATTTTGGCAGTAAAGATGAAAGAGAATGAACCAGTGAAAAGAAACATAGTCCTTTGTTCTACAGCCTAACTGATATAGTTTGGATATTTGTCCCTTCTAAGTCTCATGTTGAAAGTGATCCCCAATGTTGGAGGTGGGACCCGGTGAGAGGCATTTGGGTCATGGGTGTAGATCCCTCATAAATGGCATGGTGCCCTACTAGCAGTAATGAGTTCACATAAGATCTGGTTGTTAAAGAGATTGGGACCTCCTTCTCTCTCTCTTGCTATGAGACATGCCTGCTCCTCCTTCACCTTCTGCCATGATTGTAAGCTTACTGAAGCCTTACCAGAAGCACATGCCAGCACTATGCTTTTTGTACACTCCACAGATTCATGAGCCAAAATAAACCTTTTTTCTTTATAAATTACTCAGCTTCAGGTATTCTTTTATAGCAATGTGAGTTGAACTGACATGCCAACTATATTCATTACTGCCTTTGAGGTAAAAGTCTTTTGTAAATATGTATCTATTTCTCAGTGATTCTGCACGGATTTGCAATTTTTAAAGAGGGGTAAGCACTATAAAATGGTCTTTTAAAGCTTTCTGCTTGATGTGTCATGCCTTAATTTTCAGATACCACTATGTATTATGCAAGAGAAAAAATTCTACTTTTTTGTTTGTTTGTTTGAGAGAGGGTCTCACTATGTTGCCCAGGCTGAACTTGAACTCCTAGGCCTAACGGATCATCCTACTTCAGCCTCATGAGTAGCTGGGATTACAGGTACACATCACTGCGCCAGCTTCAAGTTTTGTATTTTAAATTATAGATAACACACTCATAACTGTACTTGCAATTTCCCCCCCTACTTCTTTCCAAAAATAAGTGTGATATTCAAACTGAATAAATTTTCAGTTACTTAACTTCAGCATTTACTCTACATGCTTCTCGAGTTCTTCATAATCATTAATGAGTGCTAATGATTAAAGAAGTATTTACAAAAATACAAGTCTGGAATTGAGTTGTCACTTACTACCTTTGAGTAGGAGAGAAATTCTGCACAGAAAACATAAACGTCAGTCTTCATCCACTTATTCAAAAGCCAATAGTATTACTAGTACAATATTTGAAAGGGAATTCTAACTAATCAAAACACTTCAAAAATATTTCTCTTTTACTTATCTGTTGTATTGAATATAATTTTTATTGCTACATGACCCTAGCATTCCTGTAATATCACCTCTTTAAAAACTTTTTAAAAATATTTCAACAGGTTTTTGGTAAACAGGTGGTGTTTTTTACATTAGTTCTTTAGTGGTGATTTCTGAGATTTTGGTGCACCCATCACCCGAGCAGTGTACACTGTACCCAGTGTGTAGTCTTTTATCCCTAATCTCCACCCTTCACTCCAAATCCCCAAAGTCTAATGAATTGTTCTTGTGCCTTTGCATCCTCATAGCTGAGTTCCCAATTATGAGTGAGAAGATGTGATGTTTGGTTTTCCATTCCTGAGTTACTTCACTTAGAATAATAGTCTCCAATTCCATCCAGATATGCTGTGTATATCATTATTTTTTTCCTTTTTATGGCTGAGTAGTATTCCATGGGGTGTGTGTGTGTGTGTGTGTGTGTGTGTGCATGTATAAATTTTTTTTCTTTATCCACTCATTGATTGATGGGCATCATTTGGCCTGGTTCCATATTTTTGCAATTGCAAATTGTGCTGCTATAAACATGATTGAAAGAATCTTTTTTTTTTTTTTGTATAATGACTTCTTTTCCTCTGGGTAGATACCTAATAGTGGGATTGCTGGATCAAACAGTAGATCTACTTTTAGCTCTTTAAGGAATGTCCATACTGTTTTCCATAATAGTTATACTAGTTTATATTCCCACCAACAGTGTGAAAGTGTTCCCTTGTTACTGCATTCCCACCAACATTCATTATTTTTTGATTTTTTGATTATGGCCCTCTTGCAGAAATAAAGTGGTATTGCAGTGTGGTTTTGATTTGTATTTCCCTGATTATTAGTGATATTGAACATTTTTCCATATTCTTGTTGGCCATTTGTATACCTTTTTTTTGAGAATTGTCTATTTATGTCCTTAGTCCAGTTTTGATGAGATTTTTGTTTTTTCTTGCTAACTTGTTTGAGTTCCTTATAGATTCTTGATATTAGTCCCTTGTTGGATATATAGATTGTGAATATTTTCTACCACTCTGTGGGTTGTCTGTTAACTCTGCTGATTATTTCTTCTGCTTTACAGAAGCTTTGTAGTTTAATTAAGTCCATCTATTTATCTTTGTTTTTGTTGCATTTGATTTCGGGTTCTTGGTCATAAAGTTTTTGCCGAAGCCAATGTCTAGAAGGGTTTTTCGCTGTTATTTTCTAGAATCTTTATGGTTTCAGGTCTTAGATTTAAGTCTTTGATTCATCTTGAGTTGATTTCTGTATAAGGTGACAGATGAGGATCCAGTTTCATTCTTCTACATGTGACTAGCCAATTATCCCAGCACCATTTGTTGAAAGGGGTGTCCTTTCCCCACTTTATGTTTTTGTTTGCTTTATTGAAGATCAGTTGGCTGAGCGAATTTGGCTTTATTTCTGTGTTCTCTAGTCTGTTTTACTGGTCTATGTGTGTATTTTTATACCAGTATCATGGTGTTTTGGTGACTATGGCCTTATAGTGTAGTTTGAAGTCAGGAAATGTGATGTCTCCAGATTTGTGCTTTTTGCTTAGTCTTGTGTTGGCTATGAGGGCTCCTTTTTGGTTCCATATGAATTTTAGAATTGTTTTTTCTAAATCTGTGAAGAATGTTGGTGGTATTTTGATGGGAATTGCATTGAATTTGCAGATTGCTGTTGGCAGTATGGTCATTTTTACAATTGTAATACTCACTTCTTTTTCACACTATGATAGTCTTTTATTATCCTTGTAGATTCAGTATGCTAATATTTAATTTATGTTACTGAGTTTGTTCTATCATTTTATTATTTTTAACTGCTCCCCTCTACAATGTAAGTGGTAGATTTAAAGAAAATAAATAGGAAAATATTACAGTTTTCTGTTGTCAAAATTTATGTAACAAGAGAAATCTCAGTTTTTTACATGTATATTTTTGGGAGAGATAACTTTGCAAGTCAGTTTTTCTAGTTTTTCACCGCTGCTTAAGTAAATTTCATATATATATATATATATATATGTATGTGTATATATATATATATATATATACATATATATATATATATAAGAGGGGTATAGTTGTATCCTAATTGAAAATTTTAAAATTTTTCTACAAACAGATGTTTTCTGTTTGTATATCTCATTTGTTAATGTATATTGTTTTATTAAAATTATTCATATTTATGTGAATAATTCTTAGATTAAATAATCTTAGTTATTTAAAAAATGAATTAGTTCTTCATTTTCTTCTTTATTTATTTTTCTTCCTTTTAAAATTAACTCAGGCTGTAGAGAATATTGACTGAGTTCAGGGCTTGAAGAATTAGCTTTGACTTAAAAAAATAAACTTAACCATTATTATCATGAAAATCTGTGTTATAATACGACCTTCTGATAGGGTTGTAGTAAGAAATAAATGAGATACATAATCAAAGCACTTAGTTTACTGCCTTGCAAATTCAGTTGTAAATGTTTGCTATAAATACTTGAATACAGTAAGTACGTTTGCCATGTTCACCCAGTCTGTTTTTTCTGGATTTCATGGGTGCCACTGTATTGTATTGCATATGTGCAATTTCATCATTTATAGTAGTCATCATTATTAATTTTGATGTTTTCTTTGAATCAGTGTTTTAATATTTTGGAAATGAATTCCCCAATTCTGTGTTTGCTTCTGTGTTCTTTAGTCTTACACATTCCTAATAATTACTTTAATTTTTGCCTGAAAATTTGACCTTATTTTTATTCTGTATTTTTGAAAACTAAAATTTCATTTTTTGCCTTGTAAATGTACATTTATGAATATATAATGGAAACTTGGAAAATATATACAATCATTCCTTGGTATTCTGGAGGACTGGTTCTAGGACCCCCGTGGATGTCAAAATTTGTGATGCTCAAGTCCTTTTTATAAAATGGTGTAACATTTGCCTATAAACTATGCACATCCCCTTGAATACTTTAAATCATTTATAGATTAAATACAGAATATCTAATATGAGGTGACTGTTATGTAAATACTTGTTATACTGCTTTAATAGAATAAGAAAACAAGTCTGTACATTTTCAGAATCTTTAAAATATTTTTGATCTGCAGTTGGTTGAATCTACAGATATGGAACTGTGGATACCAAGGGCTGAATATATATTCTTCCAAAATATAATGTACAATTAATAATCATTATTAATTATACCACTTACATCTTACCAGTTACTAATTTGCCTAGCCAAATTTTGTAGTTTTAGTAGAGATGGGGTTTCACCATGTTGGTCAGGCTGGTCTCAAACTCCTGACCTCTTGACCCGCCCGCCTCGGCCTCCCAAAGTGCTGGGATTACAGGCGTGAGCCCTAGTGCCTGGCCAAGGTTCACTTTTTGCACATAGATATCCAATTGTTCAAGAACCATTTGTTGAAAAGATTTCTTTTCTCCATTACATTTCTTTTAAATCTTTGTCAAAGTCAATTGATTATGCTTGTTTGGGTTTTCTATTTTGTTCCATTATATGAAATATTCCAGATCAAAAACCTACTTACTCTGTGATTCCATTTATTTGAAATCCTGTAAATGGTAAAACTGTAATGATGGGAATACCCAGTGATCACCAGGGTGTTGAATAAAGGAGCATTATTTGACTGGAGGAAGAACAGGGGACATTTTAGGTTAGTGGAGCTGATTTGCCACCAGAGTGTATGGCACTGTGGTAGTGGAAAGCCCAGAAAAACTATGACTGAAAGCTCAGAAAAGCTATGACTTTGTCACAATCCACTGAACTTCACAGCATGTATAAAAACAACTTTGATATTTGCAAATTTAAATTACCAACTGAGAAGTCGGAGAGTTCCTGGATAAAATGCAGACCACAACAACAGAGCTAATTATATTGCAATTGTATGGCAGAGTCTTACCTAAGCAGTTGGAGCAGAAAGGGGCTGATGAAACTAACTTTGGAAAATAGTTTTCTAATCAAAACTTTCAGGTGAAAACAAAAATCATAATCCTTAAACACCACAGTCTAGTTGGTAAAGTCATTTCTCACAGGGGTACAGGTAACAATTCTAATGTGTAAACTTATGTATATACCAGGGCTCAACAAAAGGGTAGATACTCAGCATATGGACCCTCCCCACTCTCTGAAAGCAGAACAGTGGAGCCATTGTAGAGCTTGGTTCCTTTATTTCCTGACATTTATGAATCACTGTCTTATATTGAATAATGTCCAATGTCTTGAAAAAAACGGAGACTAGGAAAATAATAGAGAAATCAATGAAATTGAATTGGTTTTCAAAAAGAACACCAAATTGCCAAACCATTATCTAGACTGACTAAGAAAAAGAGAAGACTCAAATAACTAAAATCAGAAATGAAAGTGTGGAAATTATACCAATTATATAGAAATAAAACTAATTATAATTATCATAATGAAAATATCTACTATTTACCACAATCCATCTTTGGAAAGAGGTT
This sequence comes from Ateles fusciceps, assembly GCA_036589455.1. NCBI lineage: Eukaryota > Metazoa > Chordata > Mammalia > Primates > Atelidae > Ateles > Ateles fusciceps. The sequence goes on from JAZHEH010002229.1 coordinate 8,761,960, forward strand.
TGTAGTGTTTTCTGAACAAATCAAAGCATTTATTTAGTGATTTATCATTATTATTATTATTTTGAGTTGGAGTCTCACTCTGTCACCCAGTTTAGAGTGCAGTGGCGCTATCTTGGCTCACTACAACCTCCACCTCCCAGGTTCAAGTGATTCTCCTGGCTCAGCCTCCCAAGTAGCTGGGATTACAGGCGCCCACCAACATGCTCGGCTAATTTTTTTGTATTTTTAGTAGAGACAGGGTTTCACCATGTTGGTCAGGCTGGTCTTGAACTCCTAACCTTGGTGATTGACACACCTTGGCCTCCCAATTTGCTGGGATTACAGGCATGAGCTATGGTGCCTGGACAAAAAGCATTCAGATGTTTAAGTTACATTTCCATGCTTGGCAATCGTTTGTGTCTGTGTGTGTTTAACACAATTACACATTATACTAATGACAGAGTGGTGGCACTGGCAGGGAACTTGTAGATCATTTAGTCAACACCTTCTTTTTACAGAGGAAAAACCAAAGCCAAAGAAGTTAAGAGACACCCTCAGGGTACCTGAGCCCCACTCCAGTGTTCTTTCAATAATTCATAAAGGAGTAATCAAAAGAGTTCATAGATAGCAGTTAATGATTTCTTCTGTGCTGAAGTTACTATTTCTGGCTTATTCCAATGAAGAAAGAAATTGTAAATACTACTGAGATAGTGTGAAAACTCATTGTGAAAGGCACTTTGGTGAAATACTGGTTCCATTTCCATTTCTTGAAATGACTCAAGTAAGTGCTATAAAACCATCATTTTGTAGTGCACGTAATAGGTAAAACTTTCACTAATTATTTAGTTGAGTATATTGATCTTATGGAAGGATAGTTGCAGCTATCATTGTATTTGTGTCTTAGTATGTGACTTAGTTTTACAGGTAACTTTCCTTTGAGAGAAACGACTTTTTCTTTTCTTCGATAGACTCCACAACAATGCAAAAGGATTGTTCTCATGCCTTCTCAAGGTTCCTGTGTCAGACCTGTTGTCCTATACAAATTCTAAAGTAAATTGCCCAGAAAAATACAAAGTCAAGCTTAGTTTCCCACAGTAAGACATGTTATTAAACCAAATCTCTGTATGACACTTTTTATTCTAAATGGAGACATGCATCTTTCTTTGACTTTCAGGGTAACCTGCTATTTAAGGAGGGGTGGGGAGAACTGCATATAAAATGCTTTGTCAGGTCGGCCTTAATTACACACCCCTGCCAACCTTGGTTCTAATTTTAAATGTAAGGCAGGTTGCTTTTGACCCAACATAGAGCAAATTTATCAATGCCTTATGTGGATATTTCAGAAGGATATTAGACTTGGAAGGTCTTGAAAACTCCTTAACTGTTTGAAGGTGTGCCATGCTCTTAATTGTGTGTGTGTGTGTGTGTGTGTGTGTGTGTGTGTGTGTGTGTGTGTGTGACTCCACATAGAGGGTAAAGCTCTGAAAGCCAGTAGCTGAGCACAGAATCTCAAGGAGCCAGTCCTCCCAGAGTAATGTTATTGGCATTGGAAGTACAATTTGAATATTTCTAGCCTGCGAAGGATTCTCACAATTGCTTCATGTAAAAAGCAGTATGTTATTTCAACATGCAGGAGGTCCTAATGGCAGAGTACAACTTTTATAACAGGCATATCCTTTCTCGCTGTAGACTTCTGAACTTGAGCTAAGTTAGGAAAATGCATTATAGAATAAATCTGTGATATTTGATAGTGGTTAATTTTTAAAACCCAGATAAAGATACTGTTTATTCATATTGAGAAGTGACCAGAAAAGCTAGAGTAGCTTCTACTTTCCAGGGACAGTAATGTGGTAAAGAAAATAAAGTTATTTTTTGATGTCTTCTCTTCTAGGTCCAATTAATTCAATACATGGGTATGTAATATACATGCAAACATATATTAAATATATTTTGTACTCTGATTCAATGCCTGTTTAATATTATCCTTTAAGAATATGCTAAAATCTATTTTACTAATACCCTTTTGAAAGTCATTTTATATTATTCTTAACGTTCCCTATTAAAAACTAGAAAATGTGTTTTTAATTTTTATCTTGCCACATTACATAGGAGACTGTATGAGAGGGCTTGTTTCCATAAATTCTTAAGAGTTGTAAGTGTTAATTGTCACTTACAAATTATCAGTTAAACAAAACCCTGTCTATATTTAAATATTTTAATTTGTATCTCTTTCTTGTAATTTAAATGACTTTTACCATTAGCAACTTAAAGCATTTTACAGTACATAATAATATATATATATATATATATATATATATATATATATATATATATAAAATATACATTGACCCTCTTTTTCTCCTATTGCCTGTGTAATAATATGTAAGGTCTTTTGTATATTAAAGCAGTTTATCTCATAAATGCATTTGTGTTGCAAATCCTCCAGTTTATCATTTGGTGTTGGTTTTGTCTTTATGGTGAATTTTTGTGAAGTCACCTCTGTCACTTGTATGGCTTCTGCTTTTGGTAGAAAGCTTTTCCTGCATAGAAAGACCATCTCTATTGTAACTTTATGAAAAATAAGCTTTTGAGTTTTCTTATTGCTTGTATATTTAATAAATCTAAAATGTATAATGTGCATTTCAGTCTGAAATGTATAATGTGCATTTTGAACTAGGTTTACTATTTTTATATTTCTTGTCAACAATCTCATATATTTAATAAAAACATCCCATCCTTATTGCCAAAAAATATTTCACTTACCATATGTGTTTGGTGACTGTCCTTTTTCTGTGTGGCTATCTTTCCTACATTGGTGTTTTGTTTGTTTTTGTTGTCTATCTGTTCTTTTAGACCACACATTATTTTTTAAAAAATATTCTCATAATCTCGAGAAAAGGGGTAAATATGACAGTCAGTTTTGGCAATACAAATATAACTTTACACTTAAGGATAACAAATAAACTGTGGAATCATGGAATAGATTCAGCAACCAGCATTTTATGTGTAAAGGGTACTTATAATTTGGTCAGGTAAATTAATAAGTCAAAGCTGACTTAGCTGAAAACAAGTTAGCATATAAAATTATACCCATAGAAATGAAGTAGGCAGGATAATGGAGATTGGTCTGCTAGCCTTATGCGGTTTATATCAAAAATTTATTTATATCCATGCTGAGTGCTTACATTTATGAGGGCTACTGTGTAGTCATTAGACAAATTCTCAAATATTGGACAATGTGTCTTACAGATAACTGTAAAAAAATTCAATTGAGATTTGTGGTTTGTATGGGTGGTGGGAAAATAGCTTTGCACGCTAATGGAAAAGAAAATTTATATTCATTCCGTGTGAATTACTTTGGTCCATTGCTCATTTGAAAATTATTTCCGTGCAAGGAAGCACTGTTTGGGTGCCAAGAAATTAAGTTTGTGCTCTGGTGACTGATGTATTTCCATTCTGTGGAATGGCTCACATTAACAGTTAAGGAGATAAGGAGTGAAAAGCTAAAATCTCATTTATAAGAGTTTATTTAATTTATTTTTACTATCAGATTGAATTGAAACTCTATAATACTAGAAATTAAGCCTGAGAGTTGGCTCTAGGTTAATAACTTCCTTTGTTTTGGTTCCCTTAAATTTCTCTTTAGCTAAAATTAATTATTTCATCACCAAAGTTAATCCCAGCAAGTCTCCATTAATTCGATGCCAAAAGAATATTATTCTAAACCAGCAACTACATAGTTACTTTCTATGGCTCAACTTTCAGAGTTTTTGTGAAGAATGGGATTTAGGAGTTTATTATGGACCAAAAGTATATAAAATATAATAAGTGGAAGGTCTTTTCTGTGATATGGCTGCGCTCTTAAATCAGTCACAAATCAAGAAAGAATAACTGAAGCCAAAAGAGGCAATGGTAGAATGCAAATATTTTCCTCTGACTGTTCTATATTAGAAGCCAAGAGAAAAGGTAGAACAAATATATAAGGAACAGTTATAGATGAGGCTATCAAAACAAGAATGAAACCATTAATCATAAATCCCCCAAATTACCTTGAAGTTTGGATTCTGTATGTCTTTTTTTTTTTTTTTTTTTTTTGAGAGGGAGTCTCACTCTGTCACCCAGGCTAGAGTATAGTGGCACAATCTCAGCTCAGTGCAACCTCTGTCTCCCAGGTTCAAGTGATTCTCCTGCCTCAGCCTCCCTAGTAGCTTGGACTACAGGCGTGTGCCACCATGCTGGCTAATTTTTTGTATTTTTAGTAGAGACGGGGTTTCATTTTGTTAGCCAAGATGGTCTCAATCTCCTGACCTTGTGATCCACCTGCCTTGGCTTCCCAGAGTGCTGGGATTACAGGCAGGAGCCACTGCGCCCAGCCTGTATGTCTTTGTTATTTGAGGTCTTCAGCCATTTTTTTGTTAAACAGAGTTCAGCTTATGTATCACAATAAATGACTGGGGTTTTTTGTTTCCTTGCTACCATACAGTAATATACTTAAAATTTTCTAAACTAACATGACTCCAACAAGGGAAACTAGAGATTATTTTAAAATTATTTTAAAAAACAAGAATGTTTTAACAGTAAGATTTGTCATTACAAAGTTATAATAATTGACCTCCATGTCTCCATTTATTCTCCAGGGTCCTTTATAAAAGGATATTAAATTTCAACTAAAAGCCAGACTATAAATAGTATTGAGAAAGATAACCCATCTAATTAAATATGTATTTAGTGAATGACTCATTTCCGTTGATAATGTGACTGTTTTCACAGTTTAAGATATTCAGAAAGAGAAGGAATGCTACATATTATGAGAGAAGAAACTAGAGTTTTACAGAAACTTTTTTAATATTGAATCAAAACAAATTAGCACTTTTAATTAATTTTGTATGTTAAAAGTTGTAGATCACTATGCTGACATATCAACTTAGACTCAATTCTATCATTCACCACCCCAAGAAAATAATGTGTTTCAGAAAGTTTCTTGCTGTGGGATAAGGTATTATGCAAAATGAAGATGAGTGAGATTTGGTTATCAAAATGCTACATCAACACCTACCTGCCATTCCAAATGTATTGGTAACTTATTTTAAATTCCAGATTAAAAAAAATTTTATGTGCCAATGAATTCAGAGTAAATATTAAAAGATAAATACTGTATCCTGAGAAATTAATTATATAATCAGGATTTCTCTCTCAGATTATACATCACACATATGGTCATGTCTGTTTTACTTACTTTGTATAATATTATGTCACATATGTAAATTGATAGCTCTTTTAAAACTGTAAAAAAGAATTGGTGAAATGTATTTCCCAGTTCATATTTTGTGTGCAAATTTTTTTTCATTTATTGGACAATTCATTTAATCTGACAGCTCTTATTTTACAGAATTGTTCTTTCAAGACATATACTTGAGATTTCTCTTTATATCAGTCTTGTACAGCCATCTTCAAATTTTTCTCAACTCACAATCTAGACATAACCCTCATAAAATGATATACATATTTTATTATTAGTACTGCTGCTGTCATTGCCAATATGCAGAAAAAGTTCGGATGTAGTCTCTGGAGGCATACTTTCCTGCAGCAAACATTTCAAGGGTAAATTTTGTATCTTAAGTCAACATAGTCCCAGAACATTGACAAATGCCCTAAATAAGCAATAAGCATTTCATATCTTCTTATTCTATGAAGTTCCTTGTATGAACTTATATGTATATAAAAAACAGTAGCTTTTTTCTGTATAAGGAGGAAATACAGAATAATTATATTAGTCTTGTGGCACAAGTGTTAATTTAATATGACCAATTGCTTTTCCAATAAAATTAGAAAACTGCTTCTTGGCAAACGAATAATATAGCAAAACATGTCATTGCTGACTTTATGCATGCTCTGTCAAGTGTGTGTGTACTCTGATCAATCTCAGATTATAGATTTCAGTTTTTCTTTTTGTATTTTATCCAGTGTTCCCTCCTTTGTGTGTTCAATTTGTGTAAAATTCTAAACAGTTCTTTTAAGTCTCATCTTCTCCCTGAACTTGGGGACTTCAGACAACTTTACTTTTCCTTTGTTTCTGGAGCACTCTTATCTCATACTCAGCCACCTGCAGTTTTTGTTGGATACTTTGTGTCTCTCTTCATTTTTCACAAATGTTGACCACAAACAAACAAGATCATTTGAATATAGAATTAAAATAATAATCAATTTTATTTCTAGTACGTTTTCCATCAAAGCAGGAGATACCTTTATAAAGGACCCAACAATTCAATATATTTTTCTCATATATATGTACATTTATATATATGTATATTTAACACTGCTTTTCCTCTTGGGCCAATCATATTGAATTCATCCTAGAACATAGCTTTCTGCTTTGCCCTTTTAAAACAATTTCCTGTAAGTTGTTTTCTGGCTGATGTAGTTTCAAGACTCTATAGCATTCTTTTAATTTTGTTATAGTCAAGAATAGATTTTATTATCACTGAAGTGTCCTTTGTATTCTCTCAAAGCATGCAGTACATATCTGAGGCGGTGGACAAGGTGTTAACATAGAAGATGGAAGTTATAACACAGTGAAGGGCGAGGAGCAACATAATGTAGTAAGATTCTAATCCAGAAGAAGTAAAAACAAAAAAAAAAGCTAAAATAGATACAGTAGGACAAATTTGCTTGTGGCACAGAAAAGCTAGATAAAATATACAGATTGTCTGTTTAATGCATCAGCAAGGTGCTGAAGCAATGGAGAACTAATGAGGTTTATATTGCAAACAGGAAGGGCCTCTGAGAGGTGAGCTAACTTCAGGAACCACTTTTCCTTAGGGTACTTACTGACTCTGCAAAAAGCAGGAGACTGGGAGAGGGAGAGAATGTGGACTTTGCCCGGAGGACTGCTGCTGAGGCATTGGATGACCTCGTGTGGCTAGAGAGACATGTTTGAAGACTTGAAGCAATCCAACCGTATATGTAGTTGGTTTTGTCTTTAAGATATTTGCCATATTCTGAAATTACACAGGGCTTAAGTATAAAATATGTGAGCTAGACATCTCTTTACAACCAGAGCTGGTATCAGGAGACAGTTAAGAGCCAATTGGATGTAGTAATACATGCTGCTAGAATAGCAGTGAAAGACTGAGGTTTATTAAACTTGTGTAGCCATTACTCTACTTACCTAGCAAAGGGAGGTGAAGCGCACTCTGCTGCAATAAAACATAATCTGTAGCTCTAGGCATATTACACAGAATGTTTAATATGCAATAAAAAATCAATAGGCATTCCAAGAGGGAAGACCGGTGACAACAAAAGCAAAGCTGCATGTGATCCCAATAATGGAGTTAGCAGAAAGAATTATAATTAAGGATGATTAAGAAAACAGAGGACAAAAGGGGAAAACAAGTAGACAGATGTCAAATTTAACCAGAGAACTATAATCCATGAAAATTAATAAATGGAAATTCTAGAACTGAAAAGGATGACATCTGAAAATAAAACAAAAAAGAAAATGAAGATGTTTTGGAAAAATCTCTGACAATTTTCCATAAAAAAGTGCCAGTTTTATTAAGCACATATACTAGATTTGATTTCATCCACTTCTTGTACTAGGCTGGATAAGCTTAATTTCACCTGCTTGTGCATTAGATTATTTATATTTACCATTTGCACAATAATATCTATCTCTTAGAGTGGTTTTACTCAAATGAAGTAATATATAATAAGAACCTAGAGTAAAATTGGCCACCCATAAACCTAAAAGATGGAAGTTTTTATTCTAATACCAGCCTAAAATAATATTAGTTTAAAATAACCTTAGCTGATTTTTATATGAAATAAATGCCATCAAGATTTTTTACAAAAACTGGAAGGATTATGAAGGCTGAGAGTATCACAGGATGTTTGTAGAACTGAAAAATGAATTAAAGGTAGAAGAAATAGCAAGTCAAAAGCGTAACCCTAGAAGAAAAGTGCAGAGAGTTAAGAGTGAAAACAGAAGACAAATTTGAAGGAATGTCTGTTTTATAGATCTTGCTTTCTGGAAACTTCATTCTCACTTAAGCAATGATTGTTTCTCTCTCATTATTCTGATTAGAGTGAGGAGAATAATTCATGAGATTCTGCAATTTAAGCTGGACACACACACACACACACACACACACACACACACACACACACACACACACACACAGGCTTGCTAGCCTTACACATATTCCACTAGCTGCTGAGAATAGACATTTCTAAGTGAAAAATGCTCCATAAATAGTAAGACGTAACTGTGCTAATGGCCATGTGACAGAGCATAAATCTACAGCTAGGATCTCTTCAGAGATGTTCACTTAAGGTTGATTAGTTCTGGCTAGTGTTCCTTTTACTTGTCAACAAGAGAAAATATTATTTCAGACAGCAGGGAAAATTCAGAGGCACATGTAAATAGATCATCTTAGGGAGATTTTATATATATATATATATATATATATATTTTTTTTTTTTTATAAATTACCGTCTCCCTAAAGCCAAAGGGAATCCTGCTGCCACTGATCTCTTGCTGTTGTTCTTCCTTGATAAAAGCCCTAGAATTTAAGATTGGAAACTTGTGTTTTTATTTTTATTTTAAAGTGATATATCCTCAATTGGTAAGTCAATTTTTACTTAATTTGTATGGAAAAGTTATGTTCTACTTGGTCAACAGAGAATTTTCAAGAAACTATAAAACATTCTATTTTTTATTTTTTAAAAATCTATGACAGCATGGATATTGCAAAATGCAATTTTCAGAGATCGCTGCACCAATATATATCCCAACCCCATTTCTCCATCGAGAGGAGTGATCTGTTTTTTCCCATGACTGAATGAACCTGGGTAACTGCTTTGACCAATAGAATCCAGGGAAAAGGACAGTGCATGACTTTTGAGGCTAGATCATGAAAGGCAACAAGCCTGCTGCTGGCTAGAATGCTTCTCTTGGTTCACGTGCCTTTTGGAGCCATGAGTCATCAGGTTAGAAACTCAGCTGTTCTGAAGTTGCCCCACTTATCATATAGGAAAACCACATACAGATAGAGCTGCCTGAGGAATCCCAGCTATTTGAGTCTTCTCAGCCTATGCATTAAAATAGGAGTGAAAAGGCCTTTGAAATGAGAGTTCCTCAAACCTGAATGGTCCTTATGAGCCACAGTCTTCCTAACCCCTAGAAATTCTGAGAGATAATAAATGATTGTTTTTACCTATTAACATAGAAAAAGTAACTAGGATGCTACGTCTTAATAGTTCACACTTTTAATACACGTAATTGGTGTTAAGTACGAGCACACGGCTAAAATTGTAGGGTCACCATAACTATGGTGTTGTTAGAGTGTAAATTATTTGGTTAGTCATTTTATAAACCTTCTTTGTTTTCATTTTGTCACTGTCTCCATAGTGCTTTGAAGTTAGGTAGTTTCAAATTGAGTCTTGATTTGACCTCTTATTAGTATTCTAATTTTCAGTGTTAACTCCCTCTATTGCTATTTCCTCATTTATAATTATAAACTTGATGTGACCTTTACTAAGTGAGATCACATATTTGAAAGGTTCTTATACAATGCTTCAAACATAGAAGGCACATATTCACATACATGTTCCTCTTTGTGGAGCATGTATAAGGGTCATTTGGAAGTGAGGATAACCTGGCTTTGAAAATTCATTTCCTCATGTATCTATTTAAAATTTTGAGAGTTACTTAAGTTTCTTGATGGAATTGTTAATGACCAACTAAAATTCTGGCTGAGAATAACTGAAAAAGTTACATAAAACCACAAATTACATGTGTGAAATTATCAGAGAACTGCTGGGAAATGGCAGATTAAAGGGAAATGGCAAATAAAAGGGACAAAATGCTGGAGAAGGCATTTCCATGGAGAGAGGCTAACCAGCATTCTGCAGCCACTTTTTTTAAAAAACCAGAACACAAGGTAAGGGGCTGGGATTCCCATGATTTGGACAAACATATGAAACACAAGTTGAAAAAAGAAGCAGGGCTTTTGGTAGTTATATAAAACTAGAAAGAAAGCAACGATAATAGTAACAATGACACATTAAGAGACCAGAATTCTACTATGAAGAGCCATGAATTGAAGTCCTGAACTGCCAGGTTACCCCTCAAAATATTTGTCAAATTCACAAATTATTTGGGACATGAAGCTAAGAGACAAAACAAAAGTATTTGAATAACAGCACTGAAGGCTTAGGGTCCAGGTCCCTGCAGTGGGTAACACCCTACTGACTGCACCAGTCTCCCAGTTGGAACACCTTTCCTGTTAGCTAAGTCCTAGGACTGGGAATTCATTAGAGTTAGACCAAGGCTTAGCAAACATGCAACCTTACCTCTGGTTGGGTCAGTGTGTGGTTAAATGAAAGCAATCAGTCTCTTACTCATCTGCCTAGGAAAGGAAGTGAAAGCTAACAAAACGAAAAAGAAAAGTCATTACATTCACAAATAAAAATAGATTTTAATGTAAATTTTCAGTAACTGTGAGAACATGCAAACCAAAAAATAAAAAATACTTTCACTATTTGAATTGTAATATTAAAAATTTCAGCTCAGGTGGAGGTGCGGTGGCTCACACCTGTGATCCCAGCACTTTGGGAGGCCGAGATGGGTGTATCACAAGGTCAGGAGTTCCAGACCAGTCTGGCCAACATAGTGAAACCCCGTCTCTACTAAAAACACAAAAAATTAGTTGGGCGTGGTGGCACGCACCTGTAATCCCAGGTACTTGGGAGGCTGAGGCAGGAGAGTTGCTTGAACCCAGGAGGCAGAGGTTGCAGTGAGCTGAGATCACGCCACTGCACTCCAGCCCGGGCAACAGTGGAAGACTTCATCCAAAAAAAAAAAAAAAATTCACCTTAATATGAACACCCAGCAACTGCAACTAAACATGAAAACAATTTCAAAGCATATGCATGAAAAGAATGTGAAAACATATTCTATAAGAGCCAAAAAGCAAACCTCAACCAATTTCAAATAATTGGACTCATACAGAGTATATTCTCTCACCACAGATTAATTTTTGAATTCAATAACACAAAAGAAAACTAGAAAATGTCCAAGTGTTCACTACAGGAAACACTTCTAAATAACTTATTTTTATATTTTAAAATTTTATGTTTTTAAAAATATTTAATTAAATGTAATAAAAAAATAATATGCAAAATGCAGCTAGAACAGTACTTAAGGGAAAATTATACCCTTGAATGCAGATAGATAGGTAGATAACTAGATACGTAGATGCCTAAAAGTCACTGATTTAAGCATCTACCTCCAGAAGCCATGATAAGTGATTAGGTACAGCCAGAATAAGGTGAAAGAACTAAAGAATGAATAGCAGAGATCAATGTAATAGCAGATACAAAACAGAAAAAAATTCATAATAGACAAAATTTTCTTCTCTTATAAAATGAATAAAACTGATAATATAAAAAATTCAATAATGAAAAGAGAGCAAGAGAACAAGAGAAACTGAATACCAATATCAGTATCAGAAAGAAAAAGGGGCATCACTAGAGTTCACATATTTATTAAGAAGAAAAGAAGATAATATAAGCAATTTTATTCAATTAGACTTGAAATCATAGGGGTGATAAGCATATTCCTTGGAAATAAAATCATAAAACTGACAGGAAATCTGGAGATTCTATATCTAGTCAAATTAAATTTATGTTAGACTTCTTCATGAAATAAATGAGTAAATGATCTCTGCCTATATGCTTCATCGATAACTTCTGAAAATTTAGAAAAGATTTAACACTAATCTTACAAGATTTTCTCTGGGGAATTATAAAATGGAATACACTTTATAATTGCTTTCCTGAGGCCCACAGAATTATGATACTGATGTCCGTTGATACTGATACCTGACAAGGCTTTGAAGGAATAACTGTCAAGGAAGTCTCTCCCATAAACATATATGTAAAACTTTAAAAGAATTAGTAAATGGAATCCAGCAGTATGTAAATCTGGAAAATCTGAAATGTGAAAATCTGACAAGCGTGACTGATTTTAGGACTGCCACAAGTTCTTTAATTAACAGAATAAAGAGGAAAATGTACTCCAGTCTGGGCAATAGAGTGAGACTCCGTCTCAAAACAAAACAGAATGAAAAAATGATAGAAATGGAAAATAGTCTTGAACAGGAAGTTGACTAGAGATTATGAGAAAACACCCAATAATCCTATGAGAAAATGCTCTGCATCATTTGTCATGAATAATTTTCAGAAAACCAAAATGAGATACCCATTCATACCTAATGAAATAGAGTAAAAATAAATACAAAATAAATTGACACTAAATAATGAGCATCTAACACTCTCAAACACTTCTAAAGTACAAATTTGGGCAGAAAAATATCGCACTGTTTACTAAACAGAACAAAAGCATACTGTGTGACTCAACAATTTCACTTACAGGAATCTACCCAACAGACATGAGACCATAAGTCGTCAAAAGCCACGTACATGAATTTTGTAGTGGCTTCATAATTTACAACAAAGATCTGGAATTGTTTAAAATGGGTATCAACAGTAAAATGGAAAAATACATTTAATTTATTTGTAAAATGTAATCCTAAACATCAATGAAGAAGAAAGCTAATGAGACTGCTATTTCATCATAATATTGAGGATATGCTTTATATAAAGTATGTGAAGTTTAAACAGGCAAAACTATTCTATTTTATATATATATATATAGTATATAAAATATACTATATATAGTATATATAATGTATATATAATAGTACATAAAATATATATATAGTATTCTATATAATATCAGGGCTCAGAATATTGTATACTTCTCAGGTATTGATTATGTATAGGGTTACATGGCTTTATTTACCTTGTAAAAGTTCATGAAACTCTAGATTTATGATATATACAATTTGTCATATATATGTAATATATCAATTAAAACATTTGAAAAACCTTCCCAGCTTGCACATATTAGACATAATTTTGGTAGGAATACCGACAAGGGCCAATGATGTAACATGGACCAACGAAATTAGAAATGAGGCATTATATATGTAGCTCCAACTAAATGCTATCATTCGGAATCGCAAATCTAGTGTTGTCATATTAAGAAAGCTAGAAATTCTAGACTTTTTTGTGAAATTTTTTATTTTAAGTGCTTCTGTTTATCCCTGCTCCCAAACAGTATGTCAGCATGAAAAGCACCTAACGTATTTCGTCTAGGAGCAAACGTTTTGTGCTCATTGAAATCTTGGTATGGTTATTACAATCTTGATAACAAATTTCTTTTGTCTGTAATTTTTTTTTAAAAACAGAGAAATGTAGACCTGTCCTTTGGTTATTGTTAGGGAGGCCTTGGTGCTGTGTTAGAATTGTTTTCTATTGTGGTATCTTTCCTTTCTGCTACCTCAGCTTTCACAAGTCATTTTTATTCTTTTTTTATAGTTCAGCTGACCATCGTGAATATTATTCTGTGCTGAATCATCAATATAGAATGGTTGCAATTCAATTAGTTGTCAGGGTATATAACCTCAAATCTACTCCTGGTCAATATTTATGAAATGCTCAGCTGAGAGGCACAATATTTATGGAAGAGTTTCTAAACGATAAGCAGTGCACTCATTCTTGGAATGCTCTTAATAGCTACCCATAAATTAATCCATAGTACAAGTGTACCACCAGCCTAGACCACATAATTTTACCACCTCCTAATACAACAGCATTTACAGAATTGCCTTTTGGCAGTATGCCATAAGCATACAAAGAGAGAGAGAAAGAAACCTCCCTAACACATTTGTTGCATTTATGCTGCACAACTGTTTTTCCAATGATGAATCACCATAGAAATATCTCTTGAATCCAAGCATCAAAAAAGCTACTCATGGCAATTGGATTGCTTTTGTTTCATGGGCCCTCTGACTCATGTGCCTCCCTGCTTGTCAAAATAAGGGTACCTGGAATTACATTCATATACAGGAAACTAGAAAAGAAATATGAAATATGGAGATTTTCACTGAAAAATTAATTTCACTCAAATATTTAGAGAAACATTTTGAATTTTTGTACTCTCCAAACACTTTGCCACACATGTGTATAAATAAAGTAATCATAAGCCATTTTCTCCATTTTGACAAATATTTTTGGCTTTTAGTTTTGTTTTGTAGATATCTTAAAAGTATAAGTTTGAAGCATAAGCTTTCATGAAGCCAGTATAAGTTCACAAGACATTTGAGAATATAAAGATAAGAACTAATTAAGATTATGAAAGACTTGGAACTGCTCCTGATGTAATCCTCGAAGACTTTGACAAGGAATATGAAAGCATTATCACAGTATACCAAGAAATTTGGTAGAATACATATTCAAATGTTTACATTAATTGTGTATTTATTGAAAAAAAAATAAATTCCAGTTCCAATTTTGCTAAAAACCCTGAAGTATGACAACCTAAATATGTCATCTTTATGTCATTTTTCAAGACTAATTATTTGGCATTTTTTGCCTTCTTTTGAAAAGAAAGACTAAGCAAGTATATTTATTCTACATTTATTAGAGACTTAGTTACAAAATTGTCACTTTATCATATATGATATCAAGGTTGAAATTTCACTTAGTTACTACAAGACAAAATGGTGAACGTTTTGAATGCACATAAAAGATTACCAGATTGAAGCACATGTAAGAGTTAATGAAGACCAGAGATACTAAAAGTTCAAGAAGCCAAGAACAGAATAGCTACAAGAAACTGGAATTGCATTGGAATCAAACATTACATTAACAATACTGATTGGCTGCAAAAGGATCAGTATCTCAGATTTCTAAGGGTACATTATTTTGAACACATAATTTCAGACCAAAGCAAAACAGGCAAAATATATACTACTATTTATTCAAAGTTTAACCTGTTTTCCAAAGTTTAAAAATATTCTCAGGGATGTATTCCCTCAAAACAATAAAGAAATCCAAAATAATAATAATATTAGATATGAGAGCCCAACAATTTCATTCTAGATGGGAAGAAAAATAAGCATTAAGTTTACAATTGAGTAGCAAGGTTAGCATGCGTGCAATCAACTGAAATGAGAAAAGGTCAGGGACCCCTAGAAAAAACATAGGTTTATGTAACAATAATTATGATTAAAATACTAAGTACTATTAGTAATCAAATGGTGTTATAGCTTAAAAAGAAATTAGAATGACAATTGAAAAATCCAGAAAAATAAAATTTTACTTTAAATAATGCTTCAATTATATATCAAACATACTATGGTACAATTTTGAGTTGACCAATGCAAGTTTAAAAAGTTTCCTCTAACTCATTTATTCAGAAAAACAGATTAAGTGTATTTTAGCTGCTTCCTCTTTTCTATCTTTTAATTTCATCTTTTAGGATAGTTAATATTTACAAATTTATAATGTGTAAATTCTATTCATTAGTTTTCCCTTTAGAATGAACCTATAGAAAAAAGACAGAGAAAATTGAAGTGCAGTTACTGATCATAACATAAATGTCATACAATGTTTCAGTGTTGCTAAAACAGTATTACAAGCAGCAGCTGAGAAGTGAAGAGGAGATTGCAGAGGAGGAAAACCGCTTAATAGAACTTTAAAATATAATTTCTAATGTTACAGAAAAAGAGAAATAATTATAAAATATCTCACATAGATTAAACAATATCAAAACATATAAAACGTGAGAACAGTGAATGAAGAAATGGGAATAGTTTTCATGAGTTAAATTATTGGTCGCTAATGAATAAATAAATATCTATAATTACAAGATGAGCATAGATGTACATTACATGAGTTTCATGAATAGGTTTAAAATAATAGTTTTTAAAAGCGGTACTTTTAAGGGGTCGTGATTGAGAATTATATTGTGATACCATTTTTTGTTTTTAATTTTACACTCCTCAGTTCTATTTTTGTTATTTTTTAATCATTCAAAGATGTTACTCAATATCAAATTCTTTTTATAAAACATGATAATTGGGTTTTGCATCCAATTCTTTCTAGCTAAAAAGGAGACATATTAATAATACAAAAGCATAGAATAAGAAAATTTATGTTATTTTCTACAAGACAAGTTATAAAAACATCTTGTTAGATAATGTTACCACAATAAAAGAAGAGCTGGTGAAACCTCAGGATATACATATGTTAAATGGAATGTTAATCAAAAAAGGGATTGAAACATTTTAAATGCATATGTTATTTTATTGAATGCTGCTATTGAAATGCTTTTTAATGTATTCCAAAGACATTTTTTAAAACACTGGTTGTTAAAGAAAATAATAGATTTCAGTTTATATTAGTGATCAAACCATTTTTATAGATCTTTAATGAAGATACATCTTATATAGCCTGCTTGAATGTAAAATCAATGGTAAACACATTTTAAGTGATTTCAACTATACATAAATTTAAAGATAATATAGGGATATGTCTGCAGATTGGACTAATACTGTGAGGAAAAGTATGAATACATTTTAACAGCACTTACAACTAAATGCAGCAGCTGTGTCAACAGCTTACCTTCAGGCGTTTACTTCAGGTTTCCACATGATGAAAGTTATCAGTGTTGTTGTAAACATGATAAAGTTTTTTTAAATCAGTGATTTATACATATAAGTATTTGTGGAGCTTTTTGTGAGGAAATGGGAAGAAACTGCTGCGACTTACTCTAACATAAAGTTTATCATACTTTTTCATGATTTTGCAAATTCACCGTTCAATTGCACCTGACAACATCATAGCAATAAAAATTAAGTTTGAGTGGTAAAGATGGTTGATTGCTTGAGGCTCCTTTACATGTTGTGAAAAATTAAAATTTGAGCTGTAAGATAAATAACATCATCAGCCAACTTTCTTTACACTGAAATTCCCTTGATGAGTATTTCACTAAGGAAAAAACACCTAGTGATTGAATCATAAAACCTTTGACTCAATCACATGACAGAATTGATTTGATCTCCAGTCAAGAAGACATACTTCTAGTTACTTTGTTGTATCTGTGAAATGACCTTCTCTTTTAAGAAATATAGCAGGCGAGTTACTCAAAGAAGCCCTTCTAGTACTGATTACCTAGAATTCTAGATAAAAATATTTTTAACTATTTAAATGGATAATTTAACTGAGAAAAAAATAGAAGCAATTCTTAGAAGCCAGAAGAAGGAAAGATAGAAAGAAAGAGAGAGAAGGGAAGTGGAGGGGAGGGGAGAGGAGGGAAGAGAGGAGGGGAAGGGAGGGAAGGGAGAAACAAAGTTCTAAATAAGCATAGAACCCAGGAATACTGTGAAGTTACCTGTGATGTCTTAGAAACCTTGATTTAAACACTAATCTGGGACACAAAAGACAAAGGATGCTGACTAAAGAGTTGAGGGCTCAGATCTGAGATTCCTGTATCAAAGATGATATCCCAGAAGGTTGAAGACCTCAGTAGATAAACTAGAAAACACAGAAGAGGTAAAGAGAGAGTATTCTAGACTTTCCTCAAGTGCTAATTTCCCTGGGGTTCTTTGGGATATTAGCTTGTTCATGTGCACTTTTTTTTTAAAGAGACAGGGTCTTGCTCTGTTGCCCAGGCTGGAGTTGGTGCAGTGGCACCATCTTGGCTCATTGCAGCCTTGAACTCCTGGGCTCAAATAACACTCCCGCCTCAGCCTCCCAAGTAGCTGGGATTATAGGTGTAAGCTACAGGTCTGGCTATTTTACTTTATTTTTGTAGAGATGGGGTCTTGCTATGTTGCCCAGGCTGGTCTCAAGTTCCTGGGCTCAAGTGATCCACCAACCTCAGCCTCCTAAAGTGCCAGAATTATTGGCAAAAGTCGCCATATCCAGCTTCATGTGCATTTTGAAGTCATCTACGAATGTAATGGATTTTTTAAAATCAGATTTTGCTATACCACTGTTCAGAGAAAATCCAAACTCTATAAAATAGTTCTGAGCTTTATTCTGAGCCATTATGAGTGACTGAAACCTGGGGAAAACACAATCCCAAGAAGACTTAAGTAAGTGGTCTCCTAAGTGTTTGGATTATAATTTGGTTTTACACATTTCACAGAGGCAGGAGTTACAAGCAAAGACATAAGTCAATACTTGGAAAGTATATATTGTTTTGGCCCAAAAAGACAGGGTATCTTGAAGCAGGGGTTTACAAATTTTAGGCAGATTCAGATTCTTTAATTTGCAATTGGTTAAAGTAGTAAGACTGTCTAAAACTTGGAGTCACCAGAAAGGAATATTTTAAGAAAGGAGGACTGTGTAGCAAGATTGATGGCCAGCAGGCTTGACTTAACCTTTGCCTTGCATGGCATTAGGTCTTATTTGCAACTTGGTATTTTGTTGCCATAAGGAGTGTGCTTTGTTAGTGTTATGATTTATGTTTTACATGTGCACTGGTCAATTGTGCCTAACCTCCAACCAGGAGAGGGTGTCATGGGGCGTGTCCAATGTCCCTTACCATCATGGCTGAAAATTTAGTTTTCGAGGTTTTTGTTGGCCAAGAGGTGGTCCCTTTTCAGCTACTAGGGAGCTTAGGACTTCGTTTTTAGTTTACACCAAACAGTGACTTCCTTCTTTCCAGAAATTTTTCTCTTAGTAACCAATTTCAGGTATGAGATGACTGATTTTTGTGTCAGTTCCATCTCTCTATGGACCAAATTTGTGAATGTCTCAAGGAAACTACTAATTAAACACATGTCTTACCTAGCATATTTCCTGTCTTTTAGGGGTACATTCCTTCCAGTTCTTGCCTGCTTTCAGTCACTTAACTATCTTCAAAAGGATTATTTTTATGTTTTTCCTCCAAGTTTATAATGATTTCTGAAATGAGGCCCTTTGTCATTATAGAAAGTAATACTCTATCTTTTTTAAAGCTACGCTGTCTTTCTCATATAATGTAAATATATAAATTTTGTTAAAGTACAATTTCATGACAGACGGAATTTCAACTACTTAATTATATGAAGGCCATGGTAAACACTATTTTAAATTGTGATACAATACTTAAAGAAAATGGTAAACATTTGGTCCTGGATCCTAGAAAATAATTTCTCACACAATATAAGAAATATACCATTTCTTAAAAATATCAAACATTTGCCTTTCCTTAGTTGTAAATAATTTTCTTCTTTGTTAGAATTAGTGATGCCAAAGAATAAGTAATTTGTGAAACAAAGTAAATTTATAAGATCATTACAAATGGCAGCTTCCAGAAAATGATGAGGGTAATATGTCAAGGTAAAAAAAAAATTGCTGTTTCTTCAATCACTGAAAATCATCTCCTTAATCATGCTGCTTGGGGAAAAATGCATTTGCTTTTCCCTTCTAATTTTCCAAATGACATGCTGATTTTACATGGCTCTGTTGATGCATAAGTAATTGATAATTCAGAAGAATATATAATACAATGTCCTGAATATCTTAACATTTTGTCTGAATTGGGTAATCATTACTTCTTTCTTCTTACAGTTCCTTATTATAAATGAAATAAATGAATATTTTGAATGATTGTTTAATCATACAGGCTATTGATGAGTAAAATACATATATTCATAAGTCTTTTCTCTACTACCCAATATAAAATTTAAAAACAATGTCTTCCGTAATATAAAACAATAATATAAAAATATTAATCAAACTTAAAGAATGTGGAATCTGCAAGCTAAACCCCTGGTCTCAGCTTTTGTTAATCAGGAATAAAGTGAAGATTTAATACGATGAAGAGTGCTGATATGTAAAGAGTGGAAAATAATTATTCAGACTGTTGATTTTTTTTAAAGAAGCTTCTGCTTTAATAATAGTAGGAGATGAGGAGGAATGATGTGATTTTTATTTTCTCACCTGCTTTTAGTTTTTGTAAGCAGAGGCATCTTTACTGAAACATCTGGCTGTCCTTTTATAATTACTAATCAGAGGCAAGATGCTGTAAAGCTCTTATCAGTCAGGTTCATCATTCCTTATTGATTGCTCCAAATAGCCAGGAAAATGGAGCAATACACATGTAGCCAAAAAAAAAAAAAAATTAAACTCTGTTCTACTCTGGAGAATTTGTCCTGTGAAAACACCACTTGCATCCCTTTTGGCCAGGGATACCACAGTGGTCACTCTTCACATATCTAATGTGAGCTGCTCCATAATTTCTGTCATTTCCACTCATGGGAACTTGAAGTAGTTGAAGACACCATGCAAGATATCAAGAAGTGGCTACCTCATATACATATAGGCTATTGATACAAATTTGAATTTATATCAATAGCCTGTATGTATATGAGGTATATAGGCTCATTATATAAATTCAAATTTTAGAGTAAGAACATATGCTAGACAAAGTTTAGGTCACTTGGTAATTAAAAAAATAAATAAAAAATTGTGATTATGTGTGGAAGGTTAACATGGTATTTTATTTATTTTCCAACTTTTAATTTTGATTTAAAAATGACACCTGTAGAAAGTTGCAAGCATAGAACAAAATATATATATATATATATACAATATATATATATATATATATATCCCTCATTTAAATGTGGGAGTTATATATATATATATGCACATTTATATAAATGTATATATATATCTCCTACATTTATATATAGTGTGTGTGTGTGTGTGTGTGTGTATATATATCTCCCTCATTTAAATGTTCAAATGTTAACATTTCATCACACTGATTTCTTTTTGTCTTCATCTGTATGACGGTTTTCTGATGAATCAATTGAAAGTAAATTAAAGATAGTATAATCTTTCATTATTAAATTTTGTCTAGCTAAGGTAAATGACTAGCCACTTAATTATTGTAAGACACAGGTTCCATTTGTTTTCATTTCTTCCTAAAGGACCCCCTTTATTATCTTTTGTTGGGAAAGTCTGCTAGTGCAGACTTCCTCAGCTTTTGTTTATCTGGAATGTCTTATTTGCACTTCCTTTCGGTCCTTTCTCTCCCCCTCCTTCTGAGATTCTTTTCATGTTTATGTTGGTCCGCTTTATGTGTATGGTGCTCCAGAGGTTTCCTAGACTCTATTCATTTTTCTTCATTCGTTTTATACCTCAGACTATGTAATTTCAATTGACCTATGTTCAAATTCATGGATTCTTTCTTCAGTGTATGCCGGTCTGCTTTGGAAAACTCTAGCGAGTTTTTCATTTTAGTTCTTGTACTTTCAACTTCAGATTTTTTATTTAGTTTCTTTTCATATTTCGTATCTCTTTAATGGAATTCTATATTTGTTCATGCAGCATTTTCTTAATTTTCTTTAACTCTTCGCCCATGAATTCCTTTAGTCATTCAGTGTATATTTGACTTAAAATGTTTGACTACTAAGTCCAACATCTGTTTTTCTAGGGACGGTCTCTGTTTTTTAATGAACCATATTTCTATACTTTTTGTTTCTTCACATACTTCCTCATTTTTGTTGAAAAATAGGTAATTCTAGAAAGCTGATAATTTATTATCCCCCACGCTCTGTCTTATTTTTTGTTTTACTTTGTGCCTGTTTCTAAACTATTTTTGTAAGTCTGTATTCTTTGTCATGTATAGTCTCTGAATTCTCTGTTACTTAACTTATGTGAAGTTAAGTGATTCAAAATTTAAGCTTAAACTTTTAAGTTATTTTGAGCCTCAAAGGAATGGGAATCAGGCCGTGAGTCAATAATGATAGGCAGCTCTAACCTAAGCAACTATAACTTTTATTTCTCTGATTATAGATTGGCCTTTTTTCTTACTTGCATTGTTTTATAAAAATATTTTAAATGACTGAAAGATGCCAGGGGAGACATTTTTCCTAGTCATAATTGATCTTCATTATAGATTAACTTTTCTGTTGCTTAAGAAATCAATGGCGAAAACCACAATTACTTTTGCACCAACCTAATAGAATACTCTACAGCTATAACAAAAGGGATGAAATCCTGTCACTTTGACAGTATGGATGAACTTGGTGAACACTATGATAAGTGAAATAAGCCAGACGTGGAGAGACAAATACCATATGATTTCACTCATATTTGGGAGCTAAAACAATTTCAGCTTATAGAAGTAGAGAATATAATTATGATTATTAGAGGTTGGAAAGGGTTATGGTATTAGATGAATCCAAAGAACATTGAAGTTACTTAGGGTAATAGCAGACCTAGGCCAAATAGGAAAACAGAGATCTAGAACTAGGTATTACATATTTAAAGGAACTGAAAAACCAGGTACTATGTATTTAAGGAACTAAAAACCAAGGTATTATGTATTTAAAGGATCTGTTGTCCCCAACAGGATGGGACAACAGGTAGAGGTTGGTTAACGGATATAAAATTACAGCTAGATAAGAGAAATGAGGTCTAGTGTTCTACAGCACTGTAGAGTGAAATAGTCAATAAAAATTAATTGTATATGTTCAAAAATTAAAAGAGAAAATTTTCAATGTTCCAAATACAAAAAGAAAATCAATGTTGGAGCTAATCGATATACTAATTACCCTGATTTGGTCATTATATATCATATAAATGTAGTATCACTGTATTCCCATAAATGTGTACAATTATTACATTTAACTAAAAATAAAAGGAGAAAATAATCTATGACATAAGGAAAGTCTGTATTTGTTTTGCAGGTATATCCATGAAAACATGTGAAGGAAGATTGTGCAATCTTTTTCGAATTCTTTATACTTGATTAGGTGTGGCAGAAGGTGGCTATTGTTACTTCGAAGCCATTTTAAGTTTCTCGTAATCTATGATTATGAATAGAGTTATCAGTAACAACTCTTCCCAGGCAGGGATAAGCCAACAACAAAACATTATGATAAACTATGCTCCGGGTTAGATTAACTCTCTTGCATTGCATAGAAAGTTCTCCTGATGCCAAATCACTAAGGGCCAACTGCCAACGTCTGATTAAAATCTGGAGAAGCTGATGCTGGCTGTCTGGGCAGAGACGGAGGGGAGATTTTGCTGTTGACTGTGCTGAGATAAGTGAGGCCCTGGAAAGAGAGGGAGATAGATTAGCATTTAGAGCTCAAATACTCATTCTGTCAGCCTGATTGTTATCAGGGATTACTTGAGAAGATAGCAGAGAAAACTCCAACAGTGAAAAGGATTAGGGGGTTTACTGCAGCTAGCCTCCACCACCTTTACCTAATGCATCTGCCTTAAGAAGTCTTAGTTAATTTCCTTGTGAATTCCATGTTTACTGTTTGCAAATATTTAAAAATTTTCTATGTAAAGCTCATTTTACTTGCTTCTAAAAAATTATAATGTTTAATCGTATTTTACTAATTTTTCAGTTTCAGGTAACTGAGTAAATGGTTCACAGCATTTGTAAGGGGTGCAAGAAACACCTATGTAAGATTTTAATGTATTATGGATTTTCCAAGACCAGTGTTTCTTTTTTAATTAAAAAGATAATAAAATTCTCAAAACTTTATTTTGTGAAATGCCATAAACTGATGCTTAAATGCTATTTAATTCAGTCTTTAATTTCATGGATATATTCCTCAAAATTATTTCAAACGTGATGATTCATATTTCACCTAAACACATTCAGAGACAGAAATGGGGGCTCAAATTGGGTGGTTCATCACATATTCAGAAACCTCTGTTTATTATAAAATTCTATTGTATTGAGCCAAAATTTATGTCCCTAAGATTCCTATTCATTAATGTTAGTTCTGTCTTCTGGAATTATAGAGAATAAAAAAAGAAATTCCCTTCTACTTTATAGTTCTGTAAATGTTGAAACAATTATCATACCTGAACTTGTCTCTCTTCTAAGCTAAGAGAATTACTTAATTTCATTATCATTTATATACCATGGCTTATTGTTTTTTCAATATTTCAGCCACTTCAAAACAATCTCATCCACTAGTAAAACATTAAACCGATATCTGAACATGATATAGCAAGTGTGCTCTACCTAGTATACAATTTTCAAAATTCTAAATTCTGTGATTTTTCCTCTCATCATTCAGGCAATATTCAAGGCATTAGAAATTTTTCCAGGCACTCTAACCAAAAGGGTAAATACAAAATATCTGGTTCTAGATCTCAGTTTTCTTATTTGTCCTAGGTCTGCTGTCATCCTAAGTGACTTCAGCATTCTTTGGATTCATCCAGCACCGTAACCTAGGGTTTCCCAATATCTTGTCCATAATAAACTTTTCTCAGGACCACCAGTTATCCTTGTTGAAATGCAGAATCTCTAGGGCTAGGTGATTTAACTACGTGTTAAATAACCTTCCATTTTACATATGCTCACCAAAGTTTCACAGCAACTTTTCTAGTTTTTCAGTTCCTTTAAAACTTCTTTTCTCTGGTACTCTTTATTTTCATTCATTTCAGTCAAACAGTCTAAGAGCTACTCTCATTCTTGTTTTCACTCTCAATTGCTTCCATTTTGTGATGAGCTAAATTGTATTCCCCAAAATTTATATGTTGAAGCCCTAACTCCCAATGCCTCAGAATGTGACTGTATTTGGAGTTAAGGCTTTTAAAGAGTTAAGTAAAATAAGCCATTAGTCTGGGCCATGCTCCAATCTGACTGTTTTTTTTGTTTGTTTTTACAAGAGGGGATTAGAAACACACAGAGAGGTGGCAGGGTATGCATGCAGGGAAGGACACCATGTGAAGAGATAGCCAGAAGGTGGCCTTCTATGGTCAAGGTCGGAGGCCTCAGAGAAAACCAGTTCTACCAGCACCCTAGTTTTGGACTTCCAGCCTCCAGAGCTGTGAGAAAATAAACTTCTGTTGTTTAAACCACCCAGCCTGTGCTATTTTATGAGGGCAGCACTAACAAATAATATATTATCTTAAAATTTGACTCTAATATTTCATACTTATCCATTTATTCTTATCACACCTACATTTACAGAAATTCTCACACTTAATTATTCTCCTAAGAGGTCAGCTTCACCCCCTCGTCCCATCAAAAATGCTGTAGAGGTGACTCAGCATTGGGAATTATTACTGCCGGGTTAGGGCTCCGTGATGACAGGAGCATGATCAACAATGATGAGGGGAAAACCCATGTTGCTGATTACATATATAATCTTCCTCCCAGCTACCATGATCATTTTGTCAAGAACCCATTGAGCAATCACTATATTGACTTGGGAAAAAGTTAACATTCACAGCTAGTCACACTGCTATCGGATTACCTCCCTCAGTTTCGTGTTGTCGTGTAACTGAGGTCTGGCAAATGAAATTTAGGTGATGGTGCTACATATGACATTCAAGTGGACATGGCCATGAAATACTCCCATAGACTGGGATGAACACATTTCCATACCCTGACATTCCTCTACAGCCATGTATACCTCCTCCTCACTTCTCACTGTCTCCAGCCTTCTTATCTTGTCTTCCCAGGAAGATAACCACTCAGCCAACACATTCAACACTGCCTATTAATTGTATTTCTTCAAGTCAGACCATTTCCCTTTACAGTCAAGGTAAAAAGCAGTTTCACTGTATAAAATCCTGCAAACAATGGATTTCTTTGTTCCACTATAACTTCTGGGCATCCTGAGAAGTGTTGTTATGCTGTATTTGTCCAAAATCTAGTGATGTACACTATAGACCCAACTATAAACCAGAGTCCAGTGTATTTTTTTCCTTATTTGGCAGGCCAGAAGGGACTCATCATGAGGCTTTAAATGAATCTCTAAGAGGAGATGAGCATGCAATTTAAATTGCACTTTTAGCTCTGTTTGAACTTTATCTCATTTATTTTGTTTGTCAACCTAAAAAACAGAAAGAGGCTTTCTAAAAGAAGATATTTATTCAGCAATAGAGCATTGCAACAGGAATATGCATGCTGTAGTAAACTGTGTTTGTATTCAAGGAAGTAAAGGAAGACAAAGATTTTTAAAGGAAAAATGAGAAGAACTACATAATGGCTTTGAGATAATTATCTGTGACTATAAGGATTAATAACGGGGGTGGTGCCTGTCAGTGGTTGCCCCGGCAGTTGGTAGGCAGAGGTCCTCAGAGAAGTATTTTTGTGAAAGCTTGCAGTGATCTTTGCACAAGGTTGTGGTTTTGGCAAAGTCCTTTATGACAGCTTTTGTTATAAGGCATTTATGCATGAGATCCTTTCCTTCATGGCCTTTCTCAGAACTATTTTTCAGAGTTTTTTCTTCTTGTTTTTAACACGAGTTGACTCCATTTCATTCCAACAACTTTCACATACTAAACCTAAGGGTGGATTATTACTTTATATCCACATATGTATGGCTTGATAATTCAGATTTGTCTTGATTGACAGCTTAGGATGCTGGTAGCATGTCATCTCCTAATCAGACATGGTATTTTTTATGTCTAGAATCTGAAAAGATCCATCCAGCATTATTTTTCTGGAATATGAGGGGGCAAAGTACAGTAAGCCATTAAGCTATTTGGGAGTGATCTGTGTTTCAAATCAATAAATGCACTAAATGTAACTGATGAAGTAGATCCTTCTGTCTTCTTAATCTTCTATGAGCTGGTAAGCAAGTTGCCTTTCAAGGCATTTTGTGTACTTCCTAATTCCCTCTCACCAGACTGTGCTGGCATAATGTCATCAAAGTGTTGGACTAACATAACGTTCTATAGGATATCAAAGTAGTGAGCATTCCTGCAGAGTAGATCATGACAAGGAACTGAAGCTTTGGCATAGCCTTGAGGGAGTAAGGGGAAGGAGTACTGCTGTCCCTAACAGGTAAAAACCAAATAGTGTATGATGATCTTGGCTAATAACTATAGCGAAAAGAAAAAAAAATCAGTATCTGTATAGCTGCTGTTGAGGGCTATATTTATTTACTTCACTAAAGAGATTTCATTTGAAGCAGAAGGTGCAATTGGAGTTACTACCTGAATAAGTTTATGGTAACCTAGTATCTTTCTCCAAAATCCATGTTACTGCACACACTAAGTGAATGAATCAAAGAGCTAAGTGGAATGTGATTGGAACTCCTATCATGCTGATGAAAAGGAATAATAGAGAGTGATAGAACAGGGTCTTTCAACTTGTTTTTTCCTGTGATGAAAGCCCCTAGTCCACTAGTCAGGAAGCTATAGGAAAGATTGTCCTTTTTTTCTTTGTCTTTGTCTTTTTTAGTATTTCTGAGATCAGACGAGATCGGGCTTGTTCAGGGTGGTATGGCTGTAGACCTTTTTTAGTATTTCTATTCAAACTTCTAAACTATAAATGTGGAAATAAATGAAGCTTGAGACTTTCAATCCACTATTCCCACTGTACAAAAGTCCTAGAACAAAATTTCTTTTGCCATTTCCGATTAGTGGACTACAGTGACATTTTCTATCTTCAGAGATTTATAACACCTCCATGTCAGTACCCAGTAAATCTCCAAAATTCTGAGTTGCATTGATATGTTTTTACAGGTCTTTTAAAAGAAGGCTAGAGGGAATATTGTTTATTTACTTATAGAATGTTGCACATTTCTGCCTCATATGGATGAAACCTTTCTTTCATTAATGCACTTATGTTTGTAAACTGGCTCTGATAGGGAAATGGAATGAAAATGTATGGCTCTCAAGTGCTTCACTAAAGAGATTGAAATCATTTTTATTTATGTGGATTAAGTAAAACTTTAGTACACTGCCCAAACCTTAAGTGCTCAGAAAATAATGATTAATCATTAGCCACCAAAAATCTCTGAGGATCACACCATTACGATTTATAGACAACCTTGCACTCCGTGACAGAAAACACATATACTTTGACTCACAATTAAGAGCTGTAACTTGCATCTGCCACATACAAAACCCGTCATCCTCATTTAAATTAGGGGGCAAAATTCATGAAGGTATCTCTTACTTTCATTCTCAGCTTACAGAATAGATCCTCCAGATGTCTAAATAGGAAAGCATTTTAAGAAACTGTTGGTTCCTCTCTAATTTACTTCTCAATAATAGAGAAGTTTAGAACTGTATGAATACACCGTCACTTCAGTCACTAAGTTTTGATTTCCACGTTCTCCATTTTGTCAATGTTCATATATTCTGCAATTAGACCCTGTGAATCATCATATAGCCTAAAAAAGAAGAGATTTATTTGAATATCATCAGACAGTATCTCAAACAAGTTAAATGAGCCAGTATATTTTCCTTATTATTAAGAGATTTTAAGTTAATTTTGTCATTAATGGTTAGTTGGGATCCCAAGGGGACTAGACCATTTCACCTCTACGTTATCCAGTCCTTGGGTGCAGGCTTCACTGGAAAGAGGGATCACAACCATGGGTAAGATAGTCTCCTTCAGCTAAGGGAAAATCCTGAGTAGTAACTAATCTATGAGCCAACAACAGGCAACAATCCCTGCATCTGGAGAAAGGAGGGCTTTTGTTGATATACCTCAATAGTATTCATTACCACGTGTTATCCCTTAGGTGTAGAGGAGCAAAAAATAGTGTTTACCTTTGCTTTATTTTAACTTTATACAAAACTTACTTAACTATGTAAAGTACTCTGATACTTTCATGCATTATCACATTTCTCAGGTTTATCTATATTTTAAAATACAATTATAGTCATTACATTTTCACTGCTGTGGAATAGTTGATCATATGAATATATAATATTCTGCCAGTTTGGCTATATTTTTCTGTTATGAGAACAGTTCTCATTTTTTTTTAGTTATTCAGAGCACATCCATATAACTTGTAGCACTTTTCAAGAGTTTGCATAGGATATAAATCTAGAAAGGTAATGTACAATTGCTGGGTCTTTGATGATTTCAGTTTTCAGTGGATATTGGTTTTGAGCTATCATATGGTGTATTATCAGTTGCTAATTGCCAGCGAGAAGTTTTCATTTTTATTATTTCTGTGAGTATTTCCATACTTCAAAGGAAATAAAATACTGTATGTAAAATTTGGGAAAAACATTTCACAAGAATAATGTAATGATATAATACATTACTCCACAATTTCAAGCCAACCTGAGCTCTTTTAATGTGGAAACTCTTATTTAAAATAACATTTAATTGACAAGATAAACTGTTAGCATAAGTAAGGAGAGGGCCACGAAATAATGTATCTAAAGCAGGCTAAAATTAATAAGATTAAAGGACATTAAGTCATGTGAGTCATGGTCTGATGTGATTGTCTTCAGGTACATTTCTTATTGATCTCACTGTTCTTTTTGGTTCCTGAGAGATACTCCTCGTGTTACTAAGTTTCCTGCCCTCATTGTCTAACCAGTTCTTAACTAAGTCATTGAAATGAACAAGGTCAAAGACAAAGTCCTTTATTTGATACCGTCATGTTGATATTAGTCTATCTTTTAATATTCTAAATAAATTCATAAGAACACAATGTTTCTATTAAATTAAATGTTTTGTCAAAAAGACTACATTTTGGATTTTTTTTCCAGTGAGAAATTTAACAAATTCTTAGCCAAGTTCAGCATTTAATGTATTAAATACAGAACTATGAATTCAAAGTCAAATATCTGATAATTGAATATGCTCTGGAATACATTCTGGATTTTAGTAATCTCCACTTAGCTAGATGCATAAAATATTCTTCTAATAATGCATTATATTTCTTATTGATGATTGCTACACTAATTTTTAGTCGTAAGAAACCTTAATTTTAAAATTCTGGACATCTGTCAATTTGTCTCTTACTTTCAGATTTTTACATAGATGTCAACAGTCATTTATCATGCTCGTCTGATATATTGTTTAATACTACAGAATACAAATTATTGTGGAAAGATTATTTTAAATGGTTATAGCAATTATGTATATTTAACTGATCTCCTATTTTGGTCCTTCCCTTTGTTCCTATGGTGAAAGAGGTTTGCAGTGACAGTGCAAGATCTCAGTCTCTGAGATATTTTATTAAGTGAAAAAACAAGAAGTATGAAATGTAGGACGAGATATATACATTTAGAGACACATAGACACACATAGAAAATTACAACAGTATCTTAACAACTGCCTTATGGAAGGGTTCAGGATCAATCAAAATAAGATGAGAGAATGTTTAAGCCTTTAAAGTCTCCCTGGGAGGATGAGATGTTTATAATTGAATGTTAATTGCCATAAACCATCTTCAACATTATATCTAAATGTAATCTAGTATTTGAATAATTTAAAAGTGCTCAAACAGCAGGTGAATAAATTGGGAATAGGACTATAAATAGCAAGGTACACAGAGTTCTGTGGAAAAATGAGACAGAACAAAACAGACTCATTGTAGTGAAATTTATAATCAAGAAAATGAATTAACTTTTAAAAGAGGGCTCTATTTCTCTGCTTTCCAATGAACAGTTTGGAAACTTTTGTTTTGCAGTCAATTATGAAATAGAATGCAACTGTGATAGCTGCCTCAGTATTAAAAAACAACAAAAAAAAAGAAAGTCCCTGGATATAACCAGAGTTTTAGAATACATGCATATCATATGGAGAAATTAATTAAATATATATATTTACTGTTTTATGCACATTAGGATCATTACTGTTGGATTTATTATTAATGAAGATAATAAAAATATCCTTTTAATAGTTTCCATGGACATCTTTTAAAAATTTAATTATTTCTTCAGCATTAAATATAAAATTTGTGCCTTTTTAATATATATTTCATGGTAAAATACAACCTTATTATACAATAGTTTTTAAGTATGCCAATACAGTCCAATGTTTTAGCTCATTTATATGTCCAATTTTATTAAATTTAAATGTTTCTAGGTCAAAAAATGAAAATAATGTAGCTATAAAGATTAATCATGACTATAATAATTATGACAGTTTTATTTGCCATTAAGAATATCCTTAAATCACTAAATATCATCGAATCCTTTAGGCAAATCATGTTTTCTTATTTATTTCATTTTGTCATCATAAATGTACTCACAAAAACTTCAGATTTTTAACATTATTAAAATACTTTTGTTTTAAATAATAATTGAGTTGTCAATGTTTTTACAACTCAAGTGTTATTTAAAACAAGAGTTGCATTGGGCTCAGTGGCTCATGCCTGTAATCTCAGCACTTTGGGAGACAGAGGCGGGTGAATCACAGGGTCAGAAGTTCAAGACCATCCTGGCCAACATGGTGAAAACCCCGTCTCTACTAAAAATACAAAAATTAGCTGGGCATGGTGGCAGGTTCCTGTAATCCCAGCTGCTCAGGAGACTGAGGCAGAGAATTGCTTGAACCCAGGAGGCAGAGGTTGCAGTGAGCTGAGATCGCACCACTTCTCTCCAGCTTGCATGACAGAGGGAGACTCCATCTCCAAAAAAAAAAAAAAAAAAAAAAAAAAAAAAACAAAGAAAGAGTTATATTAATAAGGATACATAATTATTTCATACTTAACACCATTGAAATAACCCAACAATAACAAATAGAAACCTGTATAAACACATTAAAAGTAAAAATGTAATTGAGATTCAAGAGAACATTGAGACCTTATCCAAGGAAAGTAAGCATCACAATAAAACAATACAGGAGCTGACAAACAAAATAGCCAGTATAGAAAAGTACATAATTGACCTGATAGAGCTGACAAATGTGATTGCAAGTATTAAGAGCAGAATAGACCAAGCTGATAAAAGAAACTCAGAGCTTGAAGGCTGACTTTCTGTAATATGACAGTCAGGCAAGAATAAAGAAAAAAGAATAAAAAGGAATGAAAAAAAACTCTGAGCAATATGGGATTATGTAAAGAGAACAAATCTGAATCACTGATGACCCTGAAAAGGAGGAGAAGAAAGGAAGCAACTTGGAAAACGCATTTCATGATATAATTCATGAGGACTTCCCCAACCTAGCTAGAGAAGCCAAAATTCAAATTCAGGAAATGCAGAAAACCCCCTCAAGATACTTCATAAGATGATGATCCCTAAAACACCTAATCATCTGATTCTCCAAGGTTGAAATGAAAGAAAAAATGTTAAAGGCAGCTAGAAAAAAAGGATAGGTAGCCTACAAAAGAAAACCCATCAGACTAACAATGGACCTTTCAGAAGAAACCATACATGCCAGAAGAGATTGGGACCTATATTCAATATTCTTAAAGAAAATAAATTCCAACCAAGAATTTTACATCTGGCCACTAAGTTTCATAAGTGAAGGAGAAATAAGATTCTTTTCAGACAAGGAAATGCCAAGGCAATTCATGACCATCAGACCTTGGCCTTACAAGAGATCCTGAAGGAAGCATTTATTTTATTATTTTCCTTTGATTTTTAAAAAAACTTATTTATTATACTTTAAGTTCTGGGGTACATGCAGGTTTGTTACATGAGTATACATGTGCCATGGTGGTGGTTTGCTGCATCCATCGCCCCGTCATCTACATTAGGTATTTCTCCTAATGCTATCCCTCCACCTGTTATTCCTCCCCTAGACCCCACGCCCCAGGCCCCAGTGTGTGAGGTTCCCCTCCCTGTGTCCATGTGTTCTCATTGTTCAACACTCACTTATGAGTGAGAACATGTGGTGTTTGGTTTTCTGTTCTTGTATCAGTTTGCTGAGAATGATGGTTTCCAGTTTAATCCATGTCCCTGCAAAGGACATGAACTCATCCCTTTTTATGGATGCATAGTATCATGGTATATATGTGCCACATTGTCTTTATCCAGTGTATCATTGATGGGCATTTGGGTTGGTTCCAAGTCTTTGCTATTGTGAACAGTGCTGCAATAAACATAAGTGTGCATGTGTCTTTATAATAGAATAATTGATAATCCTTTGGGTACATACCCAGTAATGGGATTGCTGGGTCAAATGGTATTTCTATTTCTAGATCCTTGAGGAATTGCCACACTGTCTTCCACAATGGTTGAACTAATTTACACTCCCACCAACGGTGGAAAAGTGTTCCTATTTCTCCACATCCTCTCCAGCATCTGTTGTCTCCTGATTTTTTAATGATTGCCATTCTAACTGGCATGAGGTGGTATCTCAATGTGGTTTTGATTTGCATTTCTCTAATGATCAGTGATGATGAGCTTTTTTTCATATGTTTGTTGGCTGCGTAAATATCTTCTTTTGAAAAGTGTCTGTTCATATCCTTTGCCCACTTTTTGATGGGTTGTTTGTTTTTTACTTGTAAATTTGTTCAAGTTCTCCATAGATTCTGGATATTAGCCCTTTGTCAGATGGGTAGATTGCAAAAAAATTTTCCCATTTTGTTGGTTGCCAGTTCACTCTATTGATAGTTTCTTTTGCTGTGCAGAAGCTCTTAAGTTTAATTAGATCCTGCTTGTCTATTTTGGCTTTCGTTCCCATTGCTTTTGGTGTTTTAGTCATGAAGTCCTTGTCCATGCCTATGTCCTGGATGGTATTGCCTAGGCTTTCTTCTCGAGTTTTTATGGTGTTAGACCTCATGTTTAAATCTTTAATCCATCTAGAGTTAATTTTTGTATAAGGTGTAAGGAAGGGATCCAGTTTCAGCTTTCTGCATATGGCTTGCCAGTTTTCCAAACACCATTTATTAAATAGGGAATCCTTTCCCCATTGCTTATTTTTGTCAGGTTTGTCAAAGATCAGATGGTTGCAGTTGTGTGGCATTCTTTCTGAGGTCTCTGTTCTGTTCCATTGGTCTATATCTCTGTTTTGGTACCAGTACCATCCTATTTTGATTACAGTAGCCTTGTAATATAGTTTTAAGTCAGGTAGCATGATGCTTCCAGCTTTGTTGTTGTTTTGTTTTTTTGTTTGTTTGTTTGTTTTTGCTTAGATTTGTCTTGGCTATGTGGGCTCTTTTTTGGTTCCATATGAAGTTTAAGGTGTTTTTTTCCCCAATTCTGTGAAGAAAGTCATTGGTAGCTTGATGAGGATAGCATTGAATCTATAAATTACTCTGGGCAGTATGGCCATTTTCATGATATTGATTTGTCCTAACCATGAGCATGGAATGTTTATCCATCTGTTTGTGTCCTCTCTTATTTCCTTGAGCAGTGGTTTGTAGTTCTCCTTGAAGAAGTCCTTCACATCCCTTGCTAGTTGTATTCCTAGATATTTTATTCTCTTTGTAGCAATTGTGAATGGGAGTTCACTCATGATTTGGCTCTCTGTTTGTCTATTATTGCTGTATAGCAAGGCTTGTGATTTTTGCACGCTGATATTGTATCCTGAGACTTTGCTGAAGTTGCTTATCATCTTAAGGAGATTTTGGGCTGAGATGATGGGTTTTCTAATATACAATCATGTCATCTGGAAACAGGGACAATTTGACGTCCTCTCTTCATGTTTGAGTACACTTTCTTTCTTTCTCTTGCCTAATGGCCCTAGCCAGAACTTCCAATACTACGTTGAATAGGAGTGGTGAGAGAGGGCAACCTTGTCTTGGGCCAGTTTTCAAAGGGTGTGCTTCCAGTTTTTGCCCATTCAATATGATATTGGCTGTGTGTTTGTCATAAATAGCTCTTATTATTTTGAGATACAATCCATTGATACCTAGTTTATTGAGAATTTTTAGCAAAAAGGGCTGTTGAATTTTGTCAAAGGCCTTCTCTGCATCTATTGAGATAATCATGTGGTTTTTGTCTTTGGCTCTGTTTATGTGATGGATTACATTTATGGATTTGTGGATGCTGAACTAGCCTTGCATCCATGAGATGAAGCTAACTTGATCATAATGGATAAACTTTTTGATGCGCTGTTGGATTAGGTTTGCCAGTATTTTAATGAACATTTTTGCATCCATGTTTATCATGGATATTGGCCTGAAATTTTCTTTTTTAGTTGTGTCTCTGCCAGGTTTTGGTATCACAATGATGTTGGTCTCATAAAATGAGTTCAGGAGAATTCTTTTTTTGTATTGTTTGGAATAGTTTCAGAAGGAATGGCACCAGCTCCTCTTTGTACCTCTGGTAGAATTTGACTGTGAATCCATCTGATCCTGGACTTTTTTTGGGTGGTAGGCAATTAATTGCTGCCTCAACTTCAGACTTTGTTATTGGTTTATTCAGGAATTAAATTTCTTCCTGGTTTAGTCTTGGGAGGGTGTAAGTGTCCAGGAATTTATAAATTTCTTCTAGGTTTACTGGGTTATTTGCATAGAGGTGTTTGTCGTAATCTCTGATGGTAGTTTGTATTTTGGTGGGATCCATGGTCTTATCCCCTTTGTCATTTTTTTATTGCATCTCTTTGAATCTTCTCTTTTTTTCTTTTTTATTAGTCTGGCTAGCGGTCTATCTATTTTGTTGATCTTTTCCAAAAACCAGCTCCTGGATTCATTGATCTTTTGAAGGGTTTTTTGTGCCTTTATCTCCTTCAGTTCTACTTTGATATAAGTTATTTCTTGCCTTCTGCTAGCTTTTGAATTTGTTTGATCTTGCTCCTCTAGTTCTTTTAATCATGATGTTAGGGTTTCTAGTTTATATCTTTCCTCACTTCTCTGATGGGTATTTAGTGCTATAAATTTCCCTCTAGACACTGCTGTAAATGTGTCCCAGAGATTCTGGTACATTGTGTCTTCGTTCTCATTGGTTTCGAAGAACATCTTTATTTCTGCTTTCATTTCATTACTTATCCAGTAGTCATTCAGGAGCAGATTGTTTGGTTTCCATGTAGTTGTGTGGTTTTGAGTGAGTTTCTTAATCCTGAGTTCTAATTTGATTGCACTGTGGTCTGAGAGACTGTTTGTTGTGATTTCCATTCTTTTGTATTTGTTAAGGAGTGTTTTACTTCCAATTATGTGGTCCATTTTAGACTAACTGGGATGTGGTGCTGAGAAGAATGTATATTTTGTGGTTTTGGGGTGGAGAGCTCTGTAGATGTCTACTAGTGCTGCTTGGTCCAGATTTGAGTTCAAGTCCTGGATATCCTTGTTAATTTTCTGTCTAGTATTGACAGTGGAGTGTTAAAGTCTCCCCACTATTATTGTGTGGGAGTCTAAGTCTCTTTGTAGGTCATTAAGAACTTGCTTTATATTTCTGGGTGCTCCTGCATTGGATGCATATATATTTAGGAGAGTTAGCTCTTCTTGTTGCATAAATCCCTTTACCATTATGTATTGCCTTCTTTATCTCTTTTCATCTTTGTTGGTTTAAAGTTCATTTTATCAGAGACTAGGATTGCAAACGTTGCTTTTTTTGATCTCCATTTCCTTGGTAAATCCTCCTCCATCCCTTTATTTTGAGCCTAGGTGTGTTTTTGCATGTGAGATGGGTTTCCTGAATACAGCACACTGATGGGTCTTGACAAATTGGATAAATTTTTATCCAATTTGCCAGTCTGTGTCTTTTGATTGGGGCATTTAGCCCATTTACATTTAATGTTAATATTGCTATATGTGAATTTGATCCTGCCATTTTGATCCTAGCTGGTTGTTTTGCCCGTTAGTTGATGCAGTTTCTTCATAGTGTTGATGGTCTTTACATTTTGGTATGTTTTTGTAGTGGCTGGTACCAGTTGTTCCTTTCCATGTTTAGTGCTTTCTTCAGGTGCTATTGTAGGGCAGGCCTGGTGGTGATGAAATCTCTCAGCAGTTGCTTGTCCATAAAGGATTTTATTTCTCCTTCGCTTATGAAGCTTAGTTTGGATGGATATGATGGAAAGGCCATTACCAGTCACAACAAAAACACATTTAAGTACCCACACCAGTGTCACTATAAAGCAACCATACAAATAAGGCAGCATAATAATCAGCTAACAATATGATGAAAGATCAAATTCATATCAATAATATCAATAATAACCTTGAATGTAAAAAAGCTAAATGCCCCAATTAAAAGGCACAGAGTGGCAAACTGGATAAAGAATCAATACTCAATGATATGCTATCTTTAAAAGATCCATCTCACATTCAAATATGCTTATTATCATTATTAAATAACATTGCTTTATTGTGGCTATTACTTTGAACATAATAACCAATGCAATCATTCAAAGTATAAAATAACTCTACATAAATAGAAAGGAAAACACAAAGTTATCCTTTCTATGTTAAAGTATATGACTGAAGACATAAATAATCCAGGGAAAAAAAGCAAATTCAATAAGGTATCTGGTTATAAAATTTTAAATGTATAATTAATAGTGATAAATTCATTTTAACCAAAGTGATCATTTTTAAACTATGAAGAAATACATTATTCTGTTTATAAGCATCATAAAACAAAAGGAACAACAGCAATAATTTTAAAATTACTGTGAAAGGAAATAAAATCTTAATAAGAAGTAGAAGGTCTAAATATTGTAAATATGCAATTTTGACCTTAATTAATCTACAACTTTAAGGTGATGAATTAATGAACCTTTCTGGAAAAATATAGAAATTACTGTTAATTTTGTTTTCATTACAAGGTTGAAACTGGTAGAGAGCAGTATTAGGGAGACTTTTTTTTTCCAGAATGCATTTTTAATTTAGTTTGGCATTTGCAAGTATAAGTTGAGCCTTAATTAATTTTAAAACAATCAAATATACCAAATAACAAATATATAAGCCTGTCTATTAATTCTCAAAGATAATTTTTACTGCAACACTTAAACTATATATTCCCTTTGGTTAATACACATATAAAAAGTCTTTTGTAAATGTTGTTTACCACCATGTTTACTTTAACCATGCCTTCAATGGTAAACATATTGGAAATAGCTCAAGACTTTTTTCCTCATTATAGGTGGTTTATACTTCTATATTAGATATAAAATGAAGAGAATCATGAATTTTTCCTCTATTCTTTTAATTATCATTTTAGCATATTCTAAAATAAGAGATTTTGTAGCCTTAAACTACTCAAATATTTGCTTACTTAATTTTTCAAACAGGGAAGTTGTAAGAAAATGTTTTGAACATGTCAGTGAAAATAGAGGGTTTCAAAGAGTAACCTCATGGCAATGACATGGTCAGCACTAATCTGTTGGAAACTATAACTACAACTTTAAAAATAGGATGAGTCATAAAGGGATTTCCTGGAAAAGCAAATTATAGGATTCTTAATTTAGTAACTCTGATTTGCTACATTGAGTTCAGTAACAACGTTGATAAGATGAGGCACAGTTAGCTGCTCCTACACCATCCCACAGGTGGTAGTTGAAATGTCTATTTTAATATCCTCTTTAAAGTCCTATACCTAATTCCACTTTCGCTACCTATCTTCTACCACACACACACAAAAAGAGAGAAGATAATTAAATCTGTGAATGGTGGAAAGAACAGTTTTTTGTTTTGAGAACTTCTTTTGCATATCAGCATAAAGAAGAAAACAAGAAGACACTGAGCCACCAAATTTTAAAAGGCGAGAAATATGGGTTAGAATGTATACATACACATGGAAAGAGGGATGCTGCTAGAGAAAAATGTGCTGTGCATATTACTTCTAATAACTGAAAACAGTGAAATAA
Organism: Ateles fusciceps; assembly: GCA_036589455.1. Classification (NCBI taxonomy): domain Eukaryota; kingdom Metazoa; phylum Chordata; class Mammalia; order Primates; family Atelidae; genus Ateles; species Ateles fusciceps. The sequence continues at coordinate 8,800,226 of JAZHEH010002229.1, forward strand.
ACAGGTAACATTCTTGTTAATTATACTTATGAGCTGGAACATTAAGAAGAATTTTAAGTTGATCTTTAGTGGGTAAAGACAGTGAGCTAAAAAAAGTTTTATCCAGTTAAATCAGGTGCTGCATAAGTTGCCATAATAACCCAGTTTAGGTTAGACCGCAGCAGACACGAACTTAGAAACATCTGTCTTCGCCTAGTATTAACTCTAATGTTTTAAGAAGGAAAGTACATTATTTTTGTCCAAAAAAGTTGAATAATGCAATATATACTTAGCTTTCTTCTGTATGATTCTTTGAAAATGAGAATAGCTAAAGGGATTTAACAAGGTCACCACTGTGAAAATTCTGGTAACATGACTTTATAAATTAGTCTCCTTTTTTGGATGACTGTATGCATGTCTGCAGCCTGGAATGTTCGTATGTCTTGTTTTCATTTATCCATATCTTACTGCTCTTTAATGTTCCACTATAGGTTTTATATATTGCAAATGTCTATTTCTTTTAATTTTATACTGCTGCTTTTGTGTATTTTTAAAAATTAGAGTGTGTAATTATATTCACACATATGTCAAACATTTACTCAATATATATGATATTTGATGCTTTGTGAATATGTGTATAGTGTGTCCTATTTACCAAAACATATAACCTTTGATGAAGGAGATAACTACATAGAAATGTTGCAGATAATCCATCCATTTACTGTATATGAAGCATTAATCGGTAATTATTACTGATCAGTGATTAATGTTGAAATGTGAACAAATTTGTTAGTCTTTTTTGCCTGTTTTAGAAATGACAGTGGAATAGTTCCTGCCCCAAGTGAGAAATCAGTAAAACTAAATTTGTTCTCTTTAAATAAAAATTGTAAGAAAACACTCACTATATCAAAATAAAGATATGCTATGCCTCAATAAAGAAAAAAGTGATTCAATCCATGTTATTTTTTAAAAGGGTGTCAGATTGTGTGCTCTGATGCCCTTACTTTACACTCAAGAAAAATTTTCTGGCAAGAAATCTAAATACCCCATTAGATTCCTCCTATTCTCATTTCCTTCCAATTTTAATTCCATCAGCCACCAGGGGATCTGACAGAGCAGGTGTACCAAGCAGGGGGTAGTTACTGAAAGTGAAGGAGAAATCATCTGAAAGACAACACAGAAGGTAGAGAGGAATTCTAGAAACCCTCATATTAATGCTTCCTTCACCACAGAAATATCAGACTCTCTAAACCTTGGGTTATCATTATATTGTCAGTTATATCATATTATATTTACAATTAAGTCTTCTTGCTCTATTTCTACATTCAAATAATATTCAAAAACACATTGAGTTTTCATATAATTATGCCTGTGCAGTAAATCTCAACTTTTGGGACAGCTTGAGGCCTGTATTATATACATACAAAAACTATTTAACGTCTCCTAAAAATACGAGATGATTAGGTACATGTTCACAAAATATTTTTTAGAAGGTTAATGGATCATTAAAGCCTGTACATGAATTACAGCCTAAAAATATATTTTCTTCCATAAAATATAGTGGCCCCTTCTATTCAGTTTCACTCTCTGTGGTTTTAATTACCCAGGGCCAACCATAGTCTGAAAGTTTTAAATAAAAAATTCCAGAAAGAAAAAAATTCACTGGGCATGGTGGTGTATGCCTATAATCCTAGCACTTTGGGAAGCCATGGTGGGAGGATCACTTGAGCTCAGGAATTCAAGACAAGCTAGGCAACATAGTGAAACCTCATCTGTATAAAAAAAGACAAAAAAACTAAGATGTGGTGGTGCATGCCTGTTGTCCCAGCTTCATGGGATGCTGAGGTGGGAGGATCACGTGAGCCCAGGGAAGTTGAGGCTGCAATGAGCCATGATCGTGTCACTGTACTCCAGCCTGGGTGACAGAGTGAGACCCTGTCTCAAAAATTAAATGAAATAAAATAATAAAAATTCATATGTTCTAAACACTACATCACTTGTCTCATTCACTTCATCTCATCATGAGAAAAAGGGTGAGTGCAGTACAATAAGAATTTTTGGGAGACAGACCACATTCCCATTAATTTTCATTACATTATATTGTTATAATTGTTCTATCTTGAGTCATTGTGCTTGGTCTCTTATTGTGCCTAATCTATAAATTAAACTTTATATATAGTTACATAAGCATAGAAAAAATGTAGTGTGTACAGAGTTTGGTACTATCCATGGTTTCAGGCAGTCATTGGGGGGTGTTAGAACATATCCTCCATGGATAAGGGGGGACTATTGTGTGGTTTTCTTATGTATTTAAAACACCATAATTCTTATTTCTCATTTTATGTTAATACATCTTTTACAATTATTTTTAATTAAATTCCTGTGTTTATGTTTCTACAGAGAATCTAATGGTTGTGTGCATATTATGTATTTTGTGGCAGCTAAATTAGTAGTTATAATAAACATTAATTCTTACAAATTTCCCATTTTATATTCGATATATTTGAAATTTAAATTAAACAAACAAAACACACAAAATACACACGTGGACTTAGAAATACAAAATGAAAAGACCATTGTCTTTGCTCTAGAGAAGCACATGATCATTTGGGGAATCGAGTGAGTTGGGTGCTAGGCAGAGAGTGATGATAGGATAAAATGGAAGGTTTTTAAGTCTGGGAAATAAATCCTCCTAGTTGATAAGAAAATCGGGTTGTTAAATGCAGACTGATGTAGTCCTTGTTTTTGTTTTTTTCTTCTTGTTGCTTCTTCTTTGTTTTGTGTTCTTGTTTGGTTTGTGTATGTGTGTGGGAGAAGGTGTTTATTTTGTTATTTAATGGAAATTTTTGTGTTTATTTTGTATTTCCATTATGTTAACAACTGGAGCTGGTACAAACAAAACAGCACTCCCACTTCTAACCGTTTTTCTCTTTTTAAACCTCAAAATTACTGAATTAAATTGATCTTTCTCTTCAGTTCATGGAAGATCAATTAAATCAATATTAGAGTTCTGCTCATTGTCAATGCAAAGATATATTTTTAACAATTCTTACAAATTTCCCATTTCATATTCAATATATTTTATATTTGAAATTTAAATTAAAAAGAAAAGAAAACCTACACACAAGGACTTAGAAATACAAAAATGTAAAGACTGTTGTCTTTGCCCTAGAGAAACACATGATCAGTTGGGGAATCGAGTGAGCCAGGTGCTACTTTTGTTTTTTCTTAAAGAAAATTGTAGATTCATATGGATTTGTAAGAAATAATACCAGTAAACCACATATCCTCTTGCGAAGTTCATTCAAAGGCAATAGATTGCAAAAGCACAGTGGGGAATCAGTCAAGATATTGACAGTGATAAAGTCAAGGTACAGAATAATTCCTTCACCGAAAGCAACCTTCATCTTGCCCTTTTATGGCTGTATCTCCTGCCTCTCAACACCCTTATCCCATCTTTTCTCTTTGCAACCACTTCCCTATTCTCCATTTCTGTAATTTCGTTATTTAAAAATGTTATATAATGCAATCATACATTTCTGACTTTGGGGGATTTTTTTTTTAGCACAGAATAATTCCACGATTCATGCAAGTTATTGTGTGTACCTACAGTTTTTTCCCTTTTCATTGGAAAGCAGTATTTCATAGAATTGATGTACCAAGGTTTATTTAAAGGACATGTGGGTTTATTTAAAGGACATATTTAATTCATCAATTAAAGGACATGTGGGTTGTTTCTTGGCTTTAGCTATTATCAACAAAGCTACTATGAACATTACAGGTATTTTTGTGAATATGAATTGTCATTTATCTGGGATAAATGCCTCAGAGCACATGTTAGTTTTGTTCAAAAACTGCCAAGTAGTTTTCTGTAGTTCCTGTACCATTTTTCCATCTCAACATCAGTGAAGGAGTAATTCAATTTCTCCACATCCTTGGCCGTATTCTCAAGTTTGGACAGATTTTAGCCATTATTCCTGCAAGTATGTAAGTCTTGCACTTTCTCCACTTTTCTTCTGTAACTCTAATGACAACAAATGTTAGCTTTCTTTATCATCACCTTATGTTTCTTGAAACTCTCCCCCTCACCCCAGTCACTTGTCTCACTGTTTACAGTGAGTTAATTTCACTGATCTTTCCTCAGTTTCACTGGAAAGATGTGTATCATGATTATTGTATTTGTATCGTGATTATTTTGTTTTCCAATTCTATTATGTTCATTGTTTTTGTTAACTTCTATTTTATTCTTGATTTTTTTGTTTTTTTTTTTCAAGGTTTTTAAGAGAATTCATAATGGCTTGTTGAAGTTTTTATAATTATTATGATGACTATAAAACCTTTGTTAGACAATTCTAACGTGATTAATGTAGTTTTGGGCATCAGTTATTTTTTCTCGTTGTTGGGATTTTCTTGGTTCATGGTAGGAAAAGTTATTTTTAAATTTTAATTTGGACATTTTAGATATTATATTATGAGATGCAGGATCCTATTTAATCTTCTAGCAGGAGGTCCCTCTGTTGAAGTGAAGGTGAGGGCTACGTGAGTGTGATCCTTTCGTTTTCCACAGGGCCTGCCAGCACCACTCAAGCAGAAATGGGGCAGTAATTCACGCCACCTCATTGCAAGCAGGTGTGGTCAAAGATTAACTGCCTTTTAGCCCTACTGACAGTTTCCTGGCAAAAGTGGGGTACAAATTGCCAGTACCTCCTTGCTGGCTATTGGGCCCTGCTACAACCAAGGGGTGGGGAAATAGAGGGCTGGCAAATCCTGCTGTGTTGCTCCAGGGTGGCATAGGAAGCCCAGCTCCCCACTGGGGCTCAGTGACACCAGAGGAAGGGAGGGTGCAGCGGAGTGCCAACTAGCCCTGCCTCTCAGCACCTCATTATTCTTCACTGATGCTGGTTGTAGCGTAGAGGTTCACTTCCCTACTTGGTCTCACTGATACCAGGGACAATAGAACAAGAATGTCAAGTGACTCTACTTGACCCTGCCTTGTTCAGTCTTATTCCTGCCATGTGGGTGGGGAGGTTTAGCCCCATAATGCACCTTCCTGACACCAAGAGTAGGGGAAACATGGACTGTTAATCATTAGCTCTGACCGTCACCATCTTGTACAGTCTATCTGATGTTAGATAAGTATAAAGGCTCAGCTCCCCACACAGCTCTGCTGATATCTGGCATGTGTGTGTTGGGCATGAGTTAGAGGAGACCAGTTCTTTCGTGCATTACCAGATTAAACCTCACTGTTACTGAGTAGGTGTGGGGAATCAGGACACCACCTGGTTCTTACAGTGGGAAGTGGAAGATCAGGTAACCACTGGGTCTTATAGATACAAGCTGGCAAGAAAATTAGAGCATTGCCTGCTTCCATGAGGCACGGAGTATGGTCAGAAGACCTGCTCCCCCTCTTGGCCCACTAGAACTGCAAACAAAGGGATACAGTTTTTCCATTGCTATTGGCTTGGTATTGCCAAAAAAAAAATTTTTTTTTTTTTGAAAGGTTAAGCAGGGACAGGCTTTTCTTGAAGTTTTGTTGTTGTTGTTTTTGTTTGTTTGGCCTATGCCTGTTGGTGGATTTATGTTGGAGACTATAAAAAAGTCAGTAAGATCCAATAAGTAAAGTTGTGAGATTCCGTAGGTGACCACTTCTTTCCATATTACAGAGTCTTCTTCCTATGCTTGTTGTGCTGTTTTAGTTGTAAAAACAAAGGATTTTTCAGACTGGAAAAGAGAGGACCTCGGAGGAATGGGGCTACTCCATCTTGAAGGACTAGAAGTTTCCAATGTCACTATTTTATCGTTTAATTTAGATTGCTTTAGGTTTTTCCTTCATCTGATATTTCTAAATCTATTCTTTTGCCTTTCATTGACGTGCACATACACCAACATGCAGGTTGCAATATTTTTAACTTTTATCTTTCTAATATACTTCAAATATATTTTTATATGCGTAACTATCAAAGTACATGCTTTCATTCTACATGTTTTTATATGTTTCAATTCCCATTAATGGTAGCATGTTGTGAATTGCATTTGGCTTTTGCTTTTTTTATTAATAATTTTGGAAATCGACCAAAAAAATGACACAAATAGCTATACTAAAATTCTTTTAATTGCTATCTAAAATCATAGGCAGAAAATGTGCTCTATTTATGCATTTAAAAATTGATACTTAATATGTATTTGATTTTTTGCTGAGTTGAGTAATTGTCCAACAAATAACTTTACTAAATATTCTCTTGATTATTATTCTGAATGCATCTCCAGATATAGAAATGGAATTGCTGGGCCATGGGGCATGTATATTTACACTTTAATTAGACACGGCTAAATTACTCTTCAAAGCAATGCCAATTTACACTCTGGTCACGTGCTATTGCCAGACATTTTGGCTTGGGTTTAAATGTGGAAATGTGTCCTTTTTAAATTAAAATTTTTCTGATTTCTCATGGGTTGAGCAACTTTTTGTCCACAAATTCACCATTAAGTTTTGTTTGTAATGTCTTTGAATGTAATTTGTTCCTTTTTCCATTTATGTCATTTGTTCATTTTCCATTTATTATTACAGGATTGCAGGTTGTTTATGTAATGTGAAACATGACTATAGTGCATTTTCTCCCAGCCTGTCATTTGTTTTATTCACTTGTTTATTAAACCTACTTTTAAATTTTTTCCTTATTTTTATACTTTCTTTTAAGATTTTTATTGAAGTATAATCTATTACATACAGTTTATAAAGTATCCATATCTTAAGTTCACTGGTGTATGAACTTTTGCCCATCCATGTAACCATCACACAAATCAAGATATGGAAATCTACCAGGAGCTCAAAGGCCTCTTGAATGTTCCATTGAAACCACTACCCTCATAAAGGCAATGACTACTCTTTTTGAACCATCATTTAATTTTACCTGTTTCTGAACTTTTTGTAAAGTGAGGTATATAGCATATATTGTTTAGAGCAGTTGGTTTTTCTCTTTTCTTTTGAGTTTCATGCATGCTTTCTCATATAGATTCAGATCATTATCTTTCCATTGCTATATAAGATTTATCATTTGCCTATACTATAATTCATTATTCATATTACTAATAACAATTTTTTTTGTTTAAAACCTTGGCAATTTTAAATAATTTTGCTATATTTGGGTGTATTTTTCTCAAGTGTATTACCATTTCACATTCCACTAGTGATTGATCCTGCACTTCTGCAGTACTTAGTGGCATTACTGCATTTTTTTCTATTGCTATGTGTACTGGTATCACTAAATACTTGCATTTTCTTAATGATCTTGAGTCCCTATTTACAAATTAATTTGAGATTAACTATTGGATAATCTCAAATTGAAAACTAAAATGTTTGAATGATCTTTATTGTTCATTGTTTTCTTACATGTTCTATATGTTCTGCATATATACTTTATAAGAAACAAACCAAATATTGACCAAGGATATAGTAGAATAATGCAAAGAATAAGATACTATTGAATGAGTTAAATTGGAAAAATATCACAAAAATTATGAGGAGAAAAATCTCCCATTCTGAATAACTTCATTTATAAAGTTCAAACAAATAAATCTTAACTATGATCATAGATGTTAGAATAGTGCTTATGGAGTGGGGTATTAACTGGGAGAGGACAAGAAGAAAACTGCCTGGTTCCTGGAAATCTTTACTCCCGTGTGGGTGAGGACTACAAGAGTACTTACTTATACAAAATATGTATTCAATCGTGATTAAGGTCCATGCACTTTCCTTCTACTTACTTATAGCATACAAAAAAGGAAATATCTATCTACTTTAAGTCACATGAATAAGTTCTTATGTTAACTTTTGGAAGACATGTTTGTTTGATATTTACATTTATCTTTCTCACTTAGTTCTAAGCTACTTTTTAAAATGATTTTGGGGTATGCTGTAGAAGGCAGGGTGGTGACAGTATTCACATCTCACTTATTGCATATGGATAAACAATTGGTTCAGAAATATTTAGGGAAAGGACCATCTTTTCTTCATTGCATTGCAACGTTACTGTGTTTACATCAGTTAACAGTATGTCTCAGGCTTTTTCTGAATTTTGTAGTTTTTCTGTTGACCCATTCATCTCCTTGTATCAATACCATACGGTTATAGCTACTGTCGCCATATACATTGTAACAAAATTTACCCAGCCTGGGATTTAATTTCTTAAAGTTTTTTTGCTTCCACATAAGTTTTGTTTATCTCCCATGAAGTTTTTCTTCTACTTCTGGGACTTTACTTCTCTATAGTTAGGCTCTTCTTATTTCTTATATATTCTATTCTGTTTTTTCTTTTTCTGTCCGTATCTCTTCTCTGTATGTTTCCATCTAGATAAGTTTTTCTTGTCTATCTCATTGGCACTAATTATCTTTTTTCTTACTGAATTTCTATAAATACTGGTACTTCCAATTCCAAGATTTAAATCTGAGTGGCTTTTAGAAATTCCAGTAACCTGCCAAAATTATTCATCTTTAATTTCTTAAGTATATTAACTATAAATCTGAAAATCATATGGGGGTGTGAGGGGATTGTAGTTTCTATAGATAAGTAAATAGTTATTGATACTGATACAGATATAGATATGCCTATAATTTAGTCTTGCATGACATGCCTAATAATTTTTGATGGAGTCCATAAGTTTGGGTAATATAAATTGTAGAGGTTCTGGATAACACTATGTTCTTCCAAAGAAGATGTGATAATTCTCTGGCAGGTTGCTAGAATTTGGACACGTTTCCTGTAGATTTCTGATGTGTTCTTTTGTAAGTTTAAGGCAGTATCCTTCTATTTTTAGATCACAAATGTGTGTGCATTTGTGCATGTGTAGATATTCCAAATGTTCTTTTATGCATTCAAAGGTTCTGAGTTTCTATTATATACTGGAAGAAATCCTAGATTGTTAAAATCATCACTCTGTCTAGCTAACGTTGTATTTAGGATATCAGCATCTACATGAATGAAAGAGATTGCCTTTTAAATGTATTTTCTCATACTTTTCTTGCTTGAATTTGGTATTTAGATAGTAACTTTCTTTCATTTCTTTTCTCTCTCTCTCTTTTTTTTTGAGACAAAGCCTCTTTATCCCGCCCAGGCTGGAGTGGAGTAGTGGCATGATCTCGGCTCACTGCAACCTCTGCCTCCCAGGGTCAAGCAATTCTCTTGCCTCAGCCTCCTGAGTAGCAGGGATTACAGGCACCTGCCACCATGCTGGGCTAATTTTTGTATTTTTGGTAGAGACAGGGTTTCACTACATTGGCCAAGGCTAGTCTTGAAATTCTGACCTTAAGTGATCTGCCGCCTTGGCCTCCCAAAGTGTTGGGATTACAGGCGTGAGCCACCACGCCTGGCAGATAGTAACTTTCTTTTTTTTTTAATTGCATTTTAGGTTTTGGGGTACATGTGAAGGACATGCAAGATTGTTGCCTAGGTACACACATGGCAGTGTGATGTGTTGCCTTCTTCCCCATCACCTATATCTGGCATTTCTCCCCATGCTATCTCTCCCCAACTCCCCACCCCCCGCTGTCCCTCCCCCTGTTTCCCCCAACAGACCCCAGTGTGTGATGCTCCCCTCCCTGTGTCCATGTGTTCTCAATGTTCAACACCCGCCTATGAGTGAGAACATGCGGTGTTTGATTTTCTGTTCTTGTGTAAGTTTGCTGAGAATGATGGTTTCCAGGTTCATCCATGTCCCTACAAAGGACATGAACTCATCGTTTTTGATGGCTGCATAGTATTCCATGGTGTATATGTGCCACATGATCCCTGTCCAGTCTATCATTGATGGGCATTTGGGTTGGTTCCAAGTCTTTGCTATTGTAAACTGTGCTGAAATGAACATTCGTGTGCATGTGTCCTTACAGTAGAATGATTTATAATCCTTTGGATATATACCCAGTAATGGGATTGCTGGGTCAAATGGAATTTCTATTTCCAGGTCCTTGAGGAATCGCCACACTGTCTTCCACAATGGTTGAACTAATTTGCACTCCCACCAACAATGTAAAAGTGTTCCTATTTCTCCTCATGCTCTCCAGCATCTGTTGTCTCCAGATTTTTTAATGATCGCCATTCTAACTGGTGTGAGATGGTATCTCAATGTAGTTTTGATTTGCATTTCTCTAATGACCAGTGATGATGAGCATTTTTTCATATGTTTGTTGGCCTCATGTATGTCTTCTTTTGTAAAGTGTCTGTTCATATCCTTTGCCCACTTTTGAATGGGCTTGTTTGTTTTTTTCTTGTAAATCTGTTTTAGTTCTTTGTAGATTCTGGATATCAGCCCTTTGTCAGATGGGTAGACTGCAAAAATTTTTTCTCATTCTGTTGGTTGTCGATTCACTCTAATGACTGTTTCTTTTGCTGTGCAGAAGCTGTGGAGTTTGATTAGATCCCATTTGTCTATTTTGACTTTTGTTGCCAATGCTTTTGGTGTTTTGGTCATGAAGTCCTTGCCTACGCCTATGTCTTGAATGGTTTTGCCTAGATTTTCTTCTAGGGTTTTTATGGTGTTAGGTCTTATGTTTAAGTCTTTAATCCATCTGGAGTTAATTTTAGTGTAAGGTGTCAGGAAGGGGTCCAGTTTCTGCTTTCTGCACATTGCTAGCCAGTTTTCCCAACACCATTTATTAAACAGGGAATCCTTTCCCCCATTGCTAATTTTTGTCAGGTTTGTCAAAGATCGGATAGTTGTAGATGTGTTGTGTTGCCTCCGAGGCCTCTGTTCTGTTCCATTGGTCTATATTTCTGTTTTGGTACCAGTACCATGCTGTTTTGATTACTGTAGCCTTGTAGTATAGTTTGAAGTCCAGTAGTGTGATGCCTCCCGCCTTGTTCTTTTTGTTTAGAATTGACTTGGCTATGCGGGCTCTCTTTTGGTTCCATATGAAATTTAAGGTGATTTTTTCCAGTTCTGTGAAGAAGGTCATTGGTAGCTTGATGGGGATAGCATTGAATCTGTAAATTACTTTGGGCAGTATGGCCATTTTCACAGTATTGATTCTTCCTAACCATGAACGGATAGTAACTTTCTAAAGTAAATATTGTATCGATCCTTTCTTCTATTTTCTTTGTTTGCCTTGAATGTTTGGCAGAATTAAAGTGTAAAATATGTGGGACAAGTTTATATAAATATTTTGGTGTGATATTTTCACTATTGGCTCAATTTATTTAATGAGTATATTAAATTCCTACTTCATATTTTTCTAGAAAACTATCCATTTCCTCTAAATTTTTCAAATTGTATGCTATGAATCTCTTGGAGGGGGAAATGTAGAAGGGAGTTATAATAGGACCCTTTTATTTAAAGGATGTCCTAGAATGGAGGAACATTTGTCTGTTTAGGATAGAAAGGTGATTTTGCATTATTCAGAGACTGATATTGGAGTTTATTTATTGGGTTTTGAATTTATAATTGTAATTTACCAGTATTATTCCTAAACGCATGACACTCTAGCACTCTTGATTTATAGAGTTTGAATGTTTTGTTTCTTCTAGCTAAATAGAAATTGATATTTGATCTAAGTGTGTCTGCAGTTGCAATTAGATCTGTGTGGAAAATTACATAATTATGCAGATATAAATAAGAACATTTCAATTCGAATGAAATTATGAAGGTAGGTTTGCATGGATAAACCATTAAAATTATGAGCCTTTGACATGCCATAGTCATTTTTACTGAGTTGCTGTCCCCTAAAGGCTTTCTTAGGAAACTAAGGAATGGTTATGCTGTGAACACACAAAAAGGGGGAGATACAAAAGTTAATAATCAAAGACATTATTTAAGAAAAATAATATTAGAGTGTTGTGGCAAATAATATTTAAATTTTTGCCTATAAAGTAAATACTAAATTAGAAGAAAACAAGAAAATAAAGAAAAAAATGAGGGATAAAAAACACTGGGTTTGTTGCAGAAAATCTTGGGTTCCTGTAAGCTTTGTGTTTCTTTATTCACATTTGTAAAACAACAAAGTTGGGCTAGAAGATATTTATTATTACTTTATGTTCTGAAATTGTGTGATTCTGAAATAATATTGTCAAAAATTAAGAACAAAATATATTTTGGTTTTCTATAGATCTTTGTAGAGCTTAGTTTGTTTTGTTTTGTTTCACCTTGTAGAGGAAAGAAATTAGTTTTAATACAGAGAATCTATGAAATAGGACATAGGGATACTCATGGACAAAATGTAGAATACTCAAACTGCTAGGCTGCATTTGCAAAAACTCCCTTATGTAAAATTTAGATTCTGCTATCTCCCATGGATTTCTTCCTGGTTACATTAAGAAAGTTGTTATTCTTCACTTTGAAGCAATTATCAATTGGAAAACAATGTAGAGAATAGCTTAAAATTACATAGCCCTTACTGTTTTCTGTGGGTTCTCAATGTCTAGTTGTAAAATGCCCTGTGTTGCATACTGGTTCAGCTGTGAATTCAGCTATGTCCACATACTGAAATCAGCAAAGCCAGACTCTACCACCCAGGTCGCTTCGCTGCTGTGATATTTAAGCCAGTGCTCCTTCACTTCTTAATTTATTTCATGCTATTTGTGGTGTTTTAAGTGAGGACAAAAGTTACTTTCTAAAGTGAAGTGCTTGCAGCCAATCTTGCATGTTCTAACCTCTAAGCAATTATACCCCTGTATTCCTTAAAAAGAAGTTTGGGTCTTTCAAATTCACAATCTGTCAGGTAACTTAAAAAAAATAATAATAAAATGTTTCACGGATTCCTTCTTCTACAAATAATAGATATTTTTAATTTGTAAATACCTAGGCTCTAAAATATTATAAAATATTTCCATGATGATCTCTGGGGTCAAAATAGAAAAGGTAACATTTGAAACAAAAAATCATTGATGATATTTACTTCACGGTCCCCAAAGAACATTATTTTTGAATAACAAAAATATTTATTTGTGAATAATGAAGATAAGAACTGGCTTTAACATTAAACTTAGATCTATACAAAAAGAATTAAGAGACGTTAATCATATTGACCATTAAAAATGCTATATTTGTTTATATATTTAGTTAAGTACCTGAAATATTAATCAAACAGCTTCAAACACCTTTTTACACATTTGTGGTTTCACTTGAGCATTCTGATAAAATACATATAATACTTTCAATTAATTTCAGCAGATTAAAATATATTCACTCAAAGAAATTCAAATAAATTATCCAAATCATTTACATAACAAATGCTTCAGTGACAGGATAAATTTAAGGCAGAGGGATATCATATCAGGATAAAAGTTGCTCTTACAGATTATGTTATCTTTAAGGACAGTTTATTCCGTTGGTGCAAAAATAATTGTCATTTTTGTCATCACTTCCAATGACAAAAACTGCAATTACTTTTGCACCAACCTAATAATATCTGGATGGCATAATGAGAAGAATTTTTCTTTCATTTAAAAAGTTGTTTTACTTAGCACAGTCCTGAAATACTTAGAAAACATTTTACTAAATTAAGAACCGTACTGCTGGCCATAAGGTATCAACTTGAATAAATTAGTTCATTTCTTTAGAGTTCACTACTTTCTAGAGACTAGAGGTTGTTGAATCACTGTGCTAGGAACATGAAATATAAAGGCAAAGAAAGCAAGTTCCCAGCACTCAGGGAGTTTTCAACCACAAAAGGATGACTTACAAATTTATGAATTTGTAAATACAAGGTAGTAAATGCAGTCATAAAGATACGCTGGAAGATGCTGTGCTGTATTTTACATTTCCATGCTTCAGGTTCCTTATGTGACAAAAAGGCAAATATTTTTCCTAGCAATTTAGAAGAATTTACAAATGCTAACACTGGATATTACATGTGGAAAAATATTCTTGAGAGAAATGAAAAATGCTGTTATTTTAATTATTATAAACCACTAACTACCCTACATTTGCAGTAGAAAAATTCTTTAGTGAGATTCTGTAATTAAATAGGCTGGGCCTACATTTATGCTCATTGTACCTCATGGACCACAAACCAAACTTCTCTGATTATCACTGGCACTGGATTTGAAAAAAATGTAGTAATAAAAGTTGATATAATTTATTTGAGAAAAACTCCAGGTGCCTCTCACTCTCATGGTATCTTTTGTAGAGAAGAACTAAGTATTATTTTGAAACATAATGATGCCTATTGTTGTTTTTGTTGTTAAAATTGTTGCTAAAATGTTGAAATGTGAATTGGAATCTGGATGTACTGACATACGAAACACTCTCTATGCTTCCCTTTACTTGACCATATTTTGCTCACTTTATTGATCCAATATATGATTAAAATATTTTGGGTGTGCAAAAGTTAAATGTGAATATTTTTATTTTAAAGCATTTTGATCAAAAATTAATTAAAAAGCACAAAATTACCTGAATTAAATTAGAGTGTCAAATTTTATATGAAGGATAAACACATCATGACCACGTGAATTTTTCCCCCCAAGGAAAAAACAATTCATGGAATTAATCATATTAACAGATTGAAAAGAAAAATTAATCAACAAAATCCAACTATTTCTTATAAAATCCTCTTAGGAAACTAAAATAAATGGTAACTTCATATTGGTAAAGGGAATTTATAGAAAACCTACATCTAACATTAACAGTTTAAAATGGGAACAAGCGAATACCTTTCCCACAACTGGAAAAAAGGTAAAGTTGTTCCCTCACAGCTTCTATTTAGCATTGTATGAAAAGTACTAACTAGTTCAATAAAGAAAAGGGAAAAATCATACACGTAGAAAAAAACTATCTTTACTTGCAGAAGAAATCATTACATTTAAAAATAAAATATTTAGAAATAAATTTAGCAAAAGATTTTCAAGAAATGGACACTAGAAACAGACATAGGCCTTCTAAAAATTGTAAAGGTCTGTTCCATTGATCCTTCTGGTACACTATAGGCCCCTAATAATCCTAAGACTGTTATTCCAAAACAGCCTTTCAGGGAGCCCATGGTAGAGAAGTGTTTATTTAAATGAGATTTGGGGCATGCAATTTGAGAGTATATGCTACATTGATTTCCATAATGATCTTGAGTTTTAAAAATAATTAAGCCATCTTGGACTGAAAGCATAAAATGAAAAGATGGCTTTGAAACCCTAACCTACTCACATCAAACATGTGCTATTTCTAATAGAAAAGAGACAGTGACCTAGAAGGTCAGACTAATAGCCATGATGCCAGAGCCCAAGGCCATTAAACAAACAAACAAACAAACAACAAACACACACTACTAAAATTGAGCCCCATTCAAGAAATGGGCATGTGTGTTTAGCTGGATTTCAGAACTGCTATGGAACAGTGACTGCTATTTGCTGTCTACTTTCTCTCCCACACTTCTCTTGAAAGAAAGTGAATCTACTTGTTTTTGTATGCCTCTTCCCTCATTTTAAGTTGGATAACATCTATACTTAATTCATAGGTTTTAAATAGGGAGGACTTGCACTCAAAAGTCAGTCTGATGAACCACACTTGAGGACCAACTCAGATTGAAATTTACACATTAACCTCATGCAGATGTTGAGAACCTGAACTTTCAGATAACATCGTAAATAGTGTAGTGAGACTGAGGCTTTGGCTGGTAAGTTGCATGCATTTTCCATGTTGGCAGGATGTGAAGTGTCATGCAAACTCCATTTTTCAAAGATGTACATCACAATATATCTTTGCATACTTCTCAAAATATGACATTTTCACTACTTTTTATTTAGTAGTGTCACCTCATCTTGAAACAAGTCTCACCTTTATAACTGTCTTGATCAGTATACAGTAAATATATGCTATATGGTTTTAAACACCAAGTCATTAAAATGTCATGCATTCCACCTTTTGGGGGGGATCTTCACTATTAGAACCCAGGCAAGATGTCTTGAGAAAGCCAAAATGCCATAAGGAATGGCATCTTATAGGTGTTTTGGCAGATAGCCCCAGAGAGGTTCTTTCTGAAAGCCAGCAATTATCATCAGATATGTGACATGAACAGATTTTCAGCTGATTTATTCCTCAGTTGTCAAGTCATCCTAGCTTCTAATTTGCTTCAAATGATACCATGTAGCAAAGGGAAAAGCTGTCGATGTCAAGTGTATTCAAATTGCAGATTCATTAGCAAAATAATTATTATTGTTTTTGCTTTAAGCCACTACGTTTGTGGTAGTTTAGTAGACAACAATTGATAACCTGAACATATGGCTAATAGTTAATAGTAGCAATTCATATCC
Source organism: Ateles fusciceps (assembly GCA_036589455.1). NCBI lineage: Eukaryota > Metazoa > Chordata > Mammalia > Primates > Atelidae > Ateles > Ateles fusciceps. The sequence continues at coordinate 8,816,436 of JAZHEH010002229.1, forward strand.
TTAGTGGGTTGAGAAGGCACACTTACTTTGTTAAAAGGTGGTTCTAAAGAGTAAAATAAATACTTCAGAAAAATTTTTTCTGAAATGAAATTTAAATGTTTACTGGCTGTGTAATACAACATTTCTCTGCCGAACTTAAAATCACACAAGAGATTTCACAAGTCCTGAGGCAAATGTGTAAAATATACATTGGACAACAGGACTTACACAACTGTGTCCCTGAGAGAAGGGGAAACAAGTTACACGAGCTTATCACTTTGGATTTCTATGTAAGAGCAAGTTCTTGAATGTACTACAGCAGTTGCAACAGAGCCTGGCAGTGTCAGTGAGTTGCAGAGGCAGAGAAGCCATGCAGAAAGCATAAGGCAGCTACACAGGGAAGGGTAAAACACAGAAAAAAAATTCTCCATGAGCAGTAAGAGCTCCAGAAGACTTCACAAGGATCCCATTTTATTTTTTCCTCAATACTAGTCTTCACAAGAACAGAATAAACCTTCATGAAGCCAAGCAGGGAAAAATTAATTTCCAAGATTTTCCAGAATAATCTTCAAAATAATCTCCAGAGCTCAAAAAGTCCTAGAGGACATTCAAGTCCATACCAACCAGAAAGAGTACTTCTTATTGAATATGTAGGGCGAGAGAAGTGTGAAAATGTGATTCAAGTCAAAAGAAGTATGAGTCAATAGAAATAGACCCAGAAATGTCAAAGATGTTGGATGAGAAGATAAATGAAGGACATTTCAAAAAATAAAATTTTAATAATAGAAAAATCAACATAAAACATTAAGTAACTCAATTACATTTAAACATCTTAGACAATACAGAAAGAAATGATGACTTGAATAATTAGAAATCATATCTTTCTAATATGACACAGAGAAGGAGAAATACTGAAGATAAAGGTACAGTACCACAGTAACATATGTGACATTATCGAGTGGCAAAATATTCAAGTAATTCTAGTATAAGTACAAAAAAGATAGCTGGAAAGTAGTTTTATAAATAATGGGTTAAAATTTTTTCAAAATTTTATGAGAACTATAAACCAACATATTGAAGCTCAACAAACTGAAGAAACTTTAAAACATGTACACAAACATGTAAGAAATATATAAAAAATTAAATCAGACCAAAGCACAGCCTAACAGTTTTCAGAAGAAAAGAACCTGTGAATTTAGAATTTTACGTCTAGTAAAAAAAACCCAGCAAAAATGAAAGAAATTGATCACTTTTTTAAGATAAGCGAAATGAGATAATCTGTTGTCAGTAAACCTGTAGCATAAAAAGTATCAAAAATGGTTCTTTATATGAATCTACACAAAGCAAAAAAATCACCAACAGTGATCAATATGTGGGTAATATTTTAAACATTTATTTCAAAGAGAATTGACAAAGTCAAAAGTAATTATAGTGTATTAACAAAATATATGGTAGTAATAGAGCACAAAGGACAGGAAGAAGGAAGTGAAAACAGTTGTAAGTTTTACATATTTTATGAATAAACAAGACAGAAGGCAACAAGACAGTGTTGTATATCTTCAAGAAATTTGTGCGTGTGTGTGTGTGTGCACGCCGGTGTGCGTGTGTGTGTGTGTGTAAATCTGTGTTTGGGAAGTTTATTTTTCCATAAGCAATACAATTCTGCCTTTCTAAATTGTAATAGAAAACAAACAGCAGTTGGATGATATTTCAAAAAACTATTAAATTTTAAAATATTTTCTCTAATTTTGAACACTTGCCTTTTGAAAACAGATTACTCTTCTAATAAGAGAAACTAGTACATAGGAAAGAAATGCAAAGTTTTAAAGTATGATTAGATACTGGGCAAAATAGAACAAAACACAAATGCGGTAAACACTGTCTTAATGAACAACATCCACACTGATTAATCCCCTCGCAGCGAAATGTCTCATGTCTCCCTAGTGTCTACTGTGATTTCCGATGACTAACATCAAAATAAACCTTGGAGACACATGAAGCAGAGGAGGGGGTCCAGAGAGTCATGAAGAATATGGAAGAGAGTGAGCTGGATAGTGGGTCTATATAGGTCACTGTAATTGGAGAGAACTCTTATTTGCAGGCAAGGGAATCTACTCTTTTGAGCTAAAGGGATTAATTAAGACACAAAGAGTGGGTGGCCTAAAAAAAACATTTTTTGAGCTAAGCTTCAGGGAATGATTATCAAACTCCATTACAAAATACTGCTTACAAAGAAACTGATTTTTCTACCACACTTAAGAAGTTGTAGATAAATAAGCCAGAACTGCACAGTAAAACAATTCACACATCCTGGGGGTATCACCAAGGAACTTAGATAATAAAAGTTAAGTTTGCAACAATGTTTGTATTTGTCCATTTGTATATTTGCTAGAATGTCAGACTGCACTGACACTAAATACTTAGTTGTTCCACATAATGGAAGTTTATTTCTTGATTATGCAGCAGACATAGGAAGTAGATTTGCAAAAAATATTAAGGATTAACGTCTACATTAGTTCTTGTATAGACCTAAACATGTTCCTCCATAAAAAAATCACTCAATATATAGAAGTATTTTTCTTTACTAAGTAAACGATCAGGATGGTCTCAGATATATACGGAACTCTGGATCTTTAACATGTATGCTCTTGGTCACTTATGAGCTGTTTCCATCTCAGTCCATCGAAAGAAAGAGAAATGGAGGTGCACGTACTGGAGAGATTTAGAAACAGACCTGAGAGTGGCACAATGCAGTTTTGTTCACAAAGTATTGACTACAACTCACTAATATAGCTGCACCTAAGTCCAAAGGAGATTGAGAAATACGGTTCAGGTGTGCATGCAGCAGACAATGGAAATGGATTTTGATGGATAGCTAGAATCTCAGCTAAAATGTGAAAGAAGTGTTGTGTCTTTGGCTATTTCAAGGACAGTTCGTAGTGGAAGACAGAAAAGCTGCAGCGTATAGCTTAGGAAAGGTGGGGGAATGCACGCATAATTAGTTGATAATAAATGACTATAAAAGAATTTACAAATGAGCCAAAGAAGGATTAGGGCTTAAGAGGGGCATTAGTCGGCTAGAATTACATAGCATTTAAAATGTATAGACTATTGAAAACTTAACCACAATGTATATCCAGGATACTGTGGCTAGATATTATACAATAAAATATAGAAAATGTTATTAAATGTTCTGTTTAAGCTAAATGATAACTTTCAGATAAATGTGGTTGGGTTGTTCTTTCTTGGGTAAGGGGGACTAAGAAAAAATATTTAGATGACTAGCTGGAGAAATGGCAGGCAGGAGCCATTGAAAGAAAATACAGAAGCTCCTGGAAGAGTATGAATTTTTTTACCCATAGAGCTCAGTTCATTTTACTTATATTAAAATGTGCCTAGTAAGTACTCAAAGTGTCATTGTTTAATATATTCTTTGTACTCCTAGAACACTTCACATCATCTTCTGTGATATAATACATGCTTACTTACTATGGCTTAGGTTTGGTCACAATTTTATTTTTGTTTGTATACCAATTAAGAATAATAACACCTGCATATTCAAAATTACTGAATACATCATATCACTGATTCAGATTTTATTCACTTCAAAAATGTCATAAACTAACTAAAGGCACAAGATGGAATTCAGTACCCATACAAAGTTATTAATGCATGTTTACTAAGTCAATAAATGAATACACTATGGATAATGATTTGAAAAAATAGTGTATATTTTAGAGCTCTTAAATAAAAATAATACCAAATAACTTGTTGAAATATATTCCAACATAATGTGACTTGTCCTTTCAGCAACGTGACTTGCACCTCCCATAATGTTATAATTCAACAAATCTTTATGAGGACTAGAAAAAAAGTGAGAAAATCAAGTGTAAGAGGCTTCCCAGCTAAAGAATTTCAAGTTAAACAAGCTTGTACTAGCTTTGTTCAAAACAGATGAAATATAAACTCCAGGTTTGCCATTGTAGACCAGAGATACAAAGAGGAGCTGGTACCATTCCTTCTGAAACTAATCCAAACAACTGAAAAAGAGGAACTCTTCCCTAATTAATTTTATGAAGCCGGCATCATCATGATACCAAAACCGGAAAGAGACATAACAGAAAAAGAAAACTTTAGGCCAAAATCTCTGATGAATATTGATGCAAAAATCCTCAATAAAATACTGGCAAACCAAAGCCAGCAGCACACCAAAAAGCTTACCCAGCACCATCAAGTTGGCTTCATCCCTGCGATGCAACGTTGGTACAGCATACACAAATCACTAAAAGCAATCCATCACGTAAACACAACCAATGACAAAAACCGCATGATCATCTCAATAGATGCAGGAAAGGCCTTCAATAAAATTTAACATGAATGTTAAAAATGCTCAATAAACTAGGTATTAGTGCAACATATCTACAAATAATAAGAGCTATTTATGACAAACCCACAGCCAATATCATACTGAATGGGCAAAAGTTGGAAGCATTCCTTTTGAAAACCAGCCCAAGACAAGGATGCCCTCTCTCACCACTCCTATTCAAAATAGTATTGGAAGTTCTGGCCAGAAAAATCAGGCAAGAGAGAATAAAAAGGGTATTCAAATAGGAAGAAAGGATTCAAATGTTCATATCTCCTCAAAGTCAAGCAAGAGGATTTTTCAATATCGAATTAAAAGATCGTTGAATGATCATTAAATTTTACAGCATTATAGATGATAAAGTCTTCCTTGGTAAGTCACATTATTATTCATCTTTTATAAAAAGCTTATACACCATTGCCTGTTTTCATGTTGCTTTTCTTGCCCTTTGACTTGCTTAGAGCAACCAAACTATGCCTGAAAGATACAGTATGCCAAGTCAGAGCAGAAAGTTTAAGAGATTTCAGTCATTTCCACTGTGTCTTGGTCTTTTCCCTCTTCTATGGCAGAAGCAAGACACAGATAGAAGCTCTTCCTGCAGCGCGAAACCTGCAACAGAAAAGCAACTGCCATGTATAGGTCATAGAAACCGAAAATAAAAGTTGATTTTAAGTCACAGCTTCCAGGAACACAGAGTGTCAGCTGTCTACACAATACTGATATGTCTTTCCATATAGTAATTGAGTATCTGTTCTTGTCCCACGACCAAAATCTGAATTTGGTATTGCTCTGTGTGTTTCACTTAGGACACATATTGAAAAACTCAGTTATTTTTAACTTTTCATTAGTTCTAGGGTAGCAACAATAGTGTAAGTATTGAGAATTGTTGATGTCCATATATCATTGCTTGCTGTCAAGTAGATTTTTCTCAACAAGTGCAAGCTTTAAAGAAGTAATCTTTGTAGATCTGTTCACACCTTTTTATTAAACTGCAGTTGACTTCTTGGCAGTTTTCTGTTACAGAGAACAAACTTCCCTAATAGGAAATAACTCAGTAAGCCAGGAGTGTGTTATGTGCTCTATCCATATTTAAATTTGATGTCAGTTTCCTTATATAAAACTGTGTTTTATCTGGAAGCATTCTTTATTGTCTAGATTTTGGAAAAGTACAAGTCATAGCATTCTGTCATAATTCCCATGAGACATTCCATCTTCTTGTTCATATCAAGGTATAGTTGGTTAAATTGAGACCCCTTCTCCTTAAATTCATTGAAGTCCTAACACTTATACCTCAGAAAATAAACTTATATGGAAACAAGATCATTGCAGATGTAATTATTTAAGTTAAGATGAGGTCATACTGGAGTAAGGTGGGCTTCTAATCCAATATGACTGGTTACTTTATAAAAAGGAGAAATTTGAACACAGATAAGTACACTGGGAAAATGCCATGTGAAGATTGGGATTACGCTGCCACAAGCCATGGAATGACAAGAAGCCATGAGAGAGTCCCGGAGCAGAGCCTTTCTAGCCCCTGTAGAGGAAATAAGGCTCTTCTGACTCATTGATCTCAGACTTCCAGCCTCCAGAACTGTAAGAAAATAAATTTCTGTTTCTTGAGCCTCCCACTTTGTGATATTTTGTTACAATAGCTTCAGGAAACTAATACTAATGAACTCTAGAGCTTGCACCACTCAAAAGAGGTGTATTTACCTTCTGTACATAAGAGATTTTTTATGAGATTTCAAATCACTACAAGGGTTGCATTTTTTCTACAGTATAGCAAATTTCTACAAATTTAATAGTCATCTAAACAGATGTATTATTCTGATATTTGATGATTGTTTTCTGGGTGATAAAATGTCAGTCATACTCAATATATTCAATGACCACCTGTAGATAACACGCCATGAGTTACTTTTCCTTAAATAATGTCATTTCTCTTAATTATTCTTCCCTGAAAGCATTTATTTCTAATGTGGAAAGCATGTGGCATAGCCGATGAAATATGCCATACTGCTTTTTCACAGTTGTATCTTTTTGCCCTCAGTGACTGCATTATAACTTTATCCTTTTGCAAAGCCTGATTGTAAATCTCATCTTCTGTGATAATGCAAGATGTGCTGAATTTTTTTTTAATAATTTATTTATTTTACTTTAGGTGCATACGATATCTGGCATTTCTCCCCATGTTATCCCTCCCCAGCCTCCCCTCCCTCCCCCACCCCCCCATTTTCTCTCCCCTACCCCCTCAACTGTCCCCTGTGTGTGATGCTCCTCTCCCTGAGTCCACATGTTCTCTTTGTTCAACACCTACCTATGAGTGAGAACATACAGTGCTTGGCTTTCTGTTCTTGGGACAGTTTGCTGAGAATGATGGTTCCCAGATTTATCCAAGTCCCTACAAAGGACACGAACTCATCATTTTTTATGGCTGCGTAGTATTCCATGGTGTATATGTACCACATTTGCTTTGTCTAGTCTATCATTGATAGGCATTTGTGTTGGTTCCAGGTCTTTGCTATTGTACACAGGGCTGCAATGAACATACGTGTGCATGTGTCTTTATAGTAGAACGATTTATAGTTCTTTGGGTATATACCCAATAGTGGGATTGCTGGTTCAAATGGAATTTCTATTTCTAGATCCTTGAGAAATCGCCACACTGTCTTCCACAATGGTTGAACTAATTTACACTCCCACCAACTGTGTAAGAGTGTCCCTATTTCTCCACATCCTCTCCAGCATCTGTTGTCTCCCGATTTTTTAATGATCGTCATTCTAATTGACATGAGATGATATCTCAGTGTGGTTTTGATTTGCATTTCTGTAATGACCAGTGATGATGAGCATTATTTTTTCATATGTTTGTTGGCCTCATATATGTCCTCTTTTGAAAAGTGTCTGTTCATATCCTTTGCCCACTTTTGAATGGGGTTATTTGTTTTTTTCTTGTATATCTGTTTTAGTTCTTTGTAGATTCTGGATATTAGCCCTTTGTTAGATGGGTAGATTGCAAAATTTTTTTTGTCAGTCTGTGTCTTTTGATTGGGGCATTTAGGCCATTTACATTCAATGTTAATATTGTTATGTATGAATTTGATCCTGCCATTTTGTTACTGGCTGGTTTTCTTTCTCATTAGTTGACTCATTTTCTTCATTGCATTTTTGGTCTTTGCCAACTGGTTTGCTTTTGCAGTGACTGGTACTTGTTCCTTTCCCTGCTTAGTGTTTCTTTCAGGAGCCCTTGTAGGGCAGGTCTGGTGGTGACAAAATCTCTCAATAATTGCTTGTCTATAAAGGATTTTATTTCTCCTTCACTTATGAAGCTTAGTTTGGCTGGATATGAGATTCTGGGTTGAAAGTTCTTTTCTTTAAGGATGTTGAATATTGGCCCCCACTCTCTTCTGGCTTGTAGAGTTTCTGCCGAGAGATCTGCTGTGAGTCTGATTGGCTTCCCTCTGTGGGTGACCTGACCTTTCTCTCTGGCTGCCCTTAACATTTTTTCCTTCATTTTGACCCTGGTGAATCTGACAATTATGTGCCTTGGGGTTGCTCTTCCTGAGGAATGTGTTTGTGGAGTTCTCTGTATTTCTTGAATTTGAAATTTGGACTGCCTTGCTAGGCTTCGGACGTTCTCTTGGATCATATCCTGGAGTGTGTTTTCCAGCTTGGATTCATTCTCCCCATCATATTCAGGCACACCAATCAAGCGTAGATTAGGTTTTTTCACATAATCAGATATTTCTTGGAGGCTTCGTTCGTTTCTTTTCACTCCTTTTTCTCTTGTATTGCCTTCTCTTTTTACTTCATTGAGTTGATCCTCAATCTCTGATATTCTTTCTTCTGCTTGATCGATTTGGCTATTAAAACTTGTGTTTGCTTCACGTAGTTCTCCTGCTGTGTTCTTCAACTCCATCAAGTCGTTTATGTTCTTCTCTAAGCTGTTTATTCTAGTTAGCATTTCGTCTAACCTTTTTTCAAGGTTTTTAGTTTCTTTGCATTGAGTTAGAACGTGTTGCTTTAGCTCTGATAAGTTTGTTATTATCCACCTTCTGAATCCTGTTTCCGTCAATTCTTCACACTCCTTCTCAGTCAAGTTGTGATCCTGTGTTGTTGAGGAGTTATGATCCCTTGAAGGAGAAGAGGTGTTCTGGTCTTTGGTGGTTTCACCTTTTTTGCGCTGGTTTTTTCCCATCTTTGTGGATTTACCTGGCTGTGGTGTCAGAGAGCTGCTTGATGAGGTCATCTGTCTGCCTGTGGGGGATGCTACTGGGTTTCTAGGAACTCCTTCAGGTTACTAGGGAAGCTTCCTGTGTCTTTTTTGTTTATGCTGGGAGATTAGGCCCGCCTCTTCCGCTGATCTGTAGGCGCTGCTGGGTTGTCGAGAACACTGTCCCTTTGCTACGTAGGCTTCCCGTGTTTTTTGTTAAAACATGTAGCCCAGTCCCACCCCTCTAGTGGTGGGTTGTGCCCTTCCTCCACTGGGCTGGATCATTCAAGGTTCCTCTCAGACTGTGGCACTGGCTACACAACCCACTAGAGTCAGAGCTTCAGCCCTCTGGGGTTTGTTGGGGAGGTTAGGGACCCGCCCAGCCACACCTGGCAGTCTCCCCCTTTCAGCTTTCTCTCTCTCTGGTCATGGGGTAGGGGCTGCCAGCTGCTCCCACTTACAGCTCCCTCTCTCTCTGGGCAGGGGGAGGGGGCGATAGCTCAGTCTGCAGACTCTTATTCAACTCTGCACTTGTAATTCCTGGCACTTGACTGGCAAAGGTCCTCTGTTCTGTGTATTGCTGAGGCTTTGAGGGAAGCGCTGTATCTGGACAGGAGCGCCAGAGGTGGAGCCTCTAACTCGCCAGTCAGATGCACTTTCTGGGTGAAGCAGCACCCCTCCCCGCCTCGGTCTGCCCTGAGTGGGCTTTGCTCACCCTCGGACCAGACCCGTTGAAATGCACCTGGTACCTCAGTTGGAGCGAGGAGATCTCTGGGTTTCTGCATCCCTTTCGCTGGGTGTTGCACGCTGGAGTTGTGTCTAATCCGCCATATTGGATCCTCCCCCAATGTTCCGAATTTTTTTTAAAAACCTTAGATTTCAAATAAAAAGATTCCTGAACACTCTCAAAATATTTACCAAAGGATAAAGGAAAATGTAGGAATTCTGACATTTTAATTGCAATTATTAAATTCTGAAAGCTTACATATATGTATGCATTGTGGAAAGAAACATACTCCATAGTCAATAAACGGCACCTAAAGTATTCATATTTGGTTTTTAGTCCTGTGTTGCTCAATTATATGTTACTTTGAATTGTGTCAGAAGGCAATGGGTATGTCGAAGATGTTAACAGAGCATTTTATGGTTTAATGACTTGTAAATACAAGTTGAGGCAAAGAAAGTCTTATTTTTCTCTAAAATAAGACTTTCCATAAGTTCTTTCCACCAAAGATGCTAACTCTACATTTAAGCCTAGTCTCAAAGAAAATAAGTAAGATACTGCCTGATAGGGCTGAGACTGGTGACAGAATCTCAGGTGAATCCCTGGGGGGCTGGGTTAGGCCAGGTAAAGAACAAATATATAGTCAGCATCTGCTGCCATGGTAATGCCAAGGCTGAGTTCCTTCTTAAAGTTGAAGAAACTTTGCTGTTTCCATCAAATACCAAGTCTAAGTATGTATATTTTTCTTAATTAATACCTTATGCAAGTGTCCTGGCATAAAAATAACTCTTGATTCTGTCTCACAAGCATACCACTGAAGCAAGGATGTGATCCAACACCCAAAACTGGATGCTTTCTTTAACTGCTAGCCAGTCCTGTAGTCAATTTAAATTTCAAATACAGTCTCGATGATTGAAGAATTAGAAGCATCTTTGTCAGGATGAAAATCAATTCTTACTTTCATTCAAAATTTAGACTCTCCTCCTCTTCCCCTTGCTTAAGGCTGTAGTTAGAGAAAGAGTTCATGGCTTTAGAGAAAGAGTTCATGGCTTCTTCACTTTGCTTCTTCACCTTGAACTTCCCCAATCCACCCCCAGCCTGCTACACAATTTCTGATCCTTTTTGAGTCTGATGAAGCCTGGGAGTGGGGAATCACGAATGGTAAAAGAGTTATAATAGAATAAGACATGTCTGACCTGAACTAGTGTTTTCCTAAACAGCTGAGCCCACTTTCTTAGGCAGCACTTTTTAGGTCTCCAGTGAATCCTGTCCCTGGAGATCTCTTTCCTGCATTGACTCAACTGAATGCATTTCAACCCAGAACGTTCATATGGAACATCTCGTATAATCACTATGAGTATCACATTTTTCTCTGGTTTTTGACGGATTCTCTCTGCCTCTCTTGGAGAGCTTAAAAACCAAGGCCCAGTATGACCCCACACTGTTTTTCTCCCCTCACACATGCCATAATTATGTGACAAAAGCAAATTTCCTTGGCTAAATAAACTGAGTCTGGATATGACTCCCCACGCAGCCATTTCTGCCTTTCTGCCATGGGCTACTTCAGCTTTATCAGGGTGGCTCTATCACTACTCCTGTTTCTGTCATAGCACACCCCTTTGAAGGTCTTGCACCCAGCTCTTGCTGGCCTGAAATGAAGGAGGTAATATTCTCACCATTCCTTCTTGTGGGCAGACTTAGTCTGGCAAACACTTTCCAAAGAAATTTCTTCCAAATGCCCTCCCTCTCTTTCCACTCTTATCCATAAATTTAAATCCTTTATCATGCTGAGGAGTCCAAACCTCATGGAACCAATTCTTAAAATACTCCTTTGTGATTTCTGCATACAGCAAACTCCCTCACACTCAAGTTGGGAATGAACAGCTGTCATATTGACACTTCAGTTGAAACCAATTCAGGAATAGTCCTGCCTTAAAACCATTTTATGTGAAAAGGAAATGATGAGGGCTTCCATTTCCAAGCTAAAATATTATCAGCATTTTTAATTTGAATTTTGATAGACCAATTTTAGTTAGAAAAGGTTCACCAGCATCATAATGAGAAAACCTAGAAAATTTTTCCAAAATAATTTATCGAGCAGCTATCAAATCAATGTTTTAAAAAACATGTAGAGTATAGAGCAATTATTTTTGTCTATCCATATGCAACATAAAAGTTCACCCAAACTACCAAGTTTTACATGAGCATAGTATTTCATACTGAAAACATATGTGACTTGCAAGAGCCTTATGGTATTGGGCCTCTCTCTTTTCATTTTCCGGCAAATGAAGGGGACGAGAAAACAGATGGAGCACAATCATGATACTTACATGATTTCCAAATAGAGTATTTTCCAGTGAAAAGATCTGACAACATTATTTGCACTCAAAATACACATTTTTTTTCTCCCAAGATGTGGAAATAAGAATAAGAAATAAAGTCTAGGGAAATGACCACAAAAAGAGTGATATGCTTAGAATTTCATATATGTGCATCATAATTTTACTATATATTATAATTAAACCTTAAAACAATAGTCACAGCCGGGCGTGGTGGCTCATGCTCATAATCCCAGCACTTTGGGAGGCTAAGGCGAGTGGATCACCTGAGTTCAGGAGTTTGAAACCAGCCTGGCCAACATGGCAAAAGCCTGTCTCTACTAAAAATACAAAAATTAACCAGGGGTGGTGGTGGGTGCCTGTAATCCCAGCTACTCGGGAGGCTAAGGCAGAAGAATCACTTGAACCCGGGAGCTGGAAATTGCCAAGGTCACGCTATTGCACTCAAGCCTGGGAGACAGAGTGAGACTTTGTCTCAAAATAATAATAATAATAATAGTAATAATAGTTTCTTAATAGAAAGGTAGAAAAAATCGAGAAAAGAAAACTATCACCACTAATTTCCTAACAATCAACTGTAATTTTAATATCTTTTTTTCCCATATCTTCTTAAGGTATTTCAAAAGCTGAAAGCATCCCACTTGACCATGATTCACTGAATCTCTTCATTAAAAATCATTAATTAAGGTCGGGTGTGGAGGCTGTAATCCCAGCGCTTTGGGAGGCTGAGGCAGGCAGATCACCTGAGGTGAGGAGTTTGAGACCAGCCTGGCCAACATGATGAAACCCCGTCTCTACTAAAAATACAAAAAATTAGCTGTGCATGGTGGCATGCACCTGTAATCCCAGCTACTCCAGAGGCTGAGGCAGGAGAATTGCTTGAACCCAGGAGGGGGAGGTTGCAATGAGCTGAGATTGTGCCACTGCACTCCAGCTTGGGTAACAAGAGCCAAACTCTGTCTCAAAAACAAAACAAAACAAAATATTAATTACAAAACCCCCTTTAGTTCTTTGCATTCTTCCTAAATGTCATTTGCGAAGGCTGTACATTATCCATCACACTATTGGCCAGTATTTATTTAGCCATTTCTTAATTTGATCTATTTCCACATTTCACCTATTTAAAATTTTTGCACTAATAAGCACTGCTAAATGATGTCTCTAGGAAACAGACATAATGGATTCCCCACCGCTAAGTGAGGGGTTCAAAGTTAAAACAGAACCAGGCAGCCACAACTGCATGAGGGAGTAGTCACACACTGCATTTTCAGAAAGATGGAAAAGTGTCACAGGATCTCCCTTTCTGCAATCAGGTCAAACCAGTCATTGTCGTGGGTACCATGATAAATTGTGGCAGGAATCTTCACCTTCCTGAGCAGTCCTTTGAAAAAACATGAGCGAGACGTTGGGTTTTGGGCTTGGAAACCACCCAATCAGTGCTCAGTCATGTTTGAATCCTTAATTTGCATAAATAGACCTGTTTGACACTTAGGAGACGACTTTTCCTTTTTAACCAGAACTTTTCTTTGTTTTTCAGAGAGCAAACCTTCACTTGTACTGGAGGCTATGCTTCCCCAGTCTGCAGATTGGTTTTTTTGTTTGTTTGTTTTTAGTTTTTGTTTTTTAAGAGGGAGTCTCACTCTATCACCGAGGCTGGAGTGCAATAGTGCGATCTTGGGTCACTGCAACCTATGCCTCCCCCCGGTTCAAATAATTCTCCTGCCTCAGCCTCTGGAGTAGCTGGACTACAGGTGCATGCCATCACGCCTGGCTAACTTTTTGTATTTTTAGTAGAGACGGGGTTTCACTATGTTGGCCAGGATGGTCTCGATCTCCTGACCTCCTGATCCACCTGTCTTGGCCTCCCAAAGTACTGGGATTACAGGTGTGAGCCAATTGTTTTTTATGGAAAATAAATCTTTCCCTTTGTCTTCTGTAGATTTCCTGGTTTTCTGTTAACAATACCATTACTCTGGGCATTTTTTAAGTTTTGTATTATTTTGTTAAAGTTTCAGGTTGACTCACTTGCTTTGGAGGTCTACCTCAGTAATTTGCTCCAGAGTTCAGTTAGCCAGTATTTTTTAATGCTCTAGTAATTATATCTTATGCAAATATTATAGAAAGCAATTTCTTTTATGATCACTAGTTTATTGTGTTCACTTCAGAAAATCTTGCCTATTCTAAAGTAATAAAGAAATTTGCTATGTGGTCTCATACAAGCTTGTCATTTTGTCTATTAAAATTATGTCTACTGAACATCTTGAATTAATTTCTTTCTGCATATGAAGTAGGGGTCAAGGTACTTTTTCTTTATTCTCTTCTTGTGGAGCTCTAGATAACCTAGGATTATTTGTTGGGAGAAAATACGTTCTACTGTATGTATCTACCATCCCAACACAGATTACTGAAAAATTTTAGAATATATTTACGATTTTTAAAAAATCCATCAAAAACAACATTGGTTTACAGTGAAGCCATAAACATATCTGATGTTTGAGAAATTCCTGGAGGTACTAAAGGAGTTGGAATAAAACCAATAGAGAAACAAAGATATAGCAAATCTCAGGCACGAACATATACAAGATAAGAAGAGAGAGAGAGAGAAGGCAGAGCAACTAAAGGCCAGAGGAAGTGTGAGCAATGAAAATCTCCAGCAATTATGCTCCAGGGTATCTAGGCTGCCTGCCACTCTCTGCATGCTCTCTCCCCCAAGGACTGCAAATTTGGACAATTCAGACCTGAGTCAGGTCAGTTTCTGGCAATGGTAAACTTTAGAAAGAGAGAAAAATCGTGCTCAGAATATATAATATTTGGAAACATGGCACCCTTCCCACAGTATCTTAAGATGGTAACAGGATATAGCTACTAGATAAAGCATCAGTAATACTCAAACAAGACATTACATGCACAAAGATAATCATACAAAGTTCTTTGTACAAAATATAAAAAATCTGAGAAAACAATAAAGCCAAAAGAAAACTTTGCAATTAGGTACCATACATGTCGAGGGGGAATGTTGTGCAATTTCATATATGATAAACTTGCATAACAAAGATTTCTGTGTTATGAAACAGAACCAATTAGAACCAATTTGAGATCTTGGAAGCTCAAAGTCAATTTATAATAAAACAAAACAAATAAAACTTCAGTAAACAGTAATGGAAATATGCATGAAAAATGAATGAATAAACAGGAAGATGGAATCAAGGGATTAGTGCCCAAGAAATAGGAGACAGAAAGTAGGAGTTGAAAGTGGAGACACATAAAATAGAGCTGAAGAGTCAAATGTCTTCTACTAGGAATTCTAGAATTTGAGAAGAGATTGGAGGTAACAAATGAGGGAAAGAGAAGGGAGGGGGAAAGGAGACGAGGGGAGGGGAGGGGAGGGAGGGGGAGGGGAGGGGGAGGAGAGGGAAGGAAGAAATAAGGCATTTCTAAGAGCAGATCTGATGAGTCTTCAGACTATGATAGACCTACCAAGTGCTGATAACAAATGAAAAAAGAAAACAATAATAATACCTAGCTACATCCAGGAGTAATTAATTCTGAATCCCAAGGTTAAAAGAAAATCCCAAGCACTTTAAATTTTACCTTACAAGAAAAAAGAATAAATTTTTGTCATATTTCTCATCAGTGCTGAAAGAAGAAAAATTATTATTTTTTAATTTCTAAAGGAAGATCTTGTAGTCTTTTACACATTGCTAAAGTGGAAAAATGTTGAATAGGTATTGACTCTCTAAGCAAATTTACAACGTTTAAATACTTTCTTATAAAAAAACATGCTAGAATATAGTCTACACACATGCATATACATATAGGCACATATGTACATACATACATGTGTCCAGGCACACAAAAGAAGATGCATTTCCAACACTGAGAGACAAAGAAAAAATTGTATCGTTAGTGCAGGAGATGCTTAAAAGCCGTTATAGAATATGTGATACTTATTTTTGATGGACAAAGGAATAAAGAAATCTCTTATTGCTCTTCTGCACTTATTAATGTGAATACAAAAATTCAAGAGTTTCAAATGCATCTTTTACAAATGACATCTTCTACAGAACATTCTGGAAAGACCAAGACCAACTCTTAAGAAGCACAGGCCAAAATCGTTAAAATATTATGTAAAGAGAATATTATTTGGTCTTAGAATAGGAAAAGGTTTACTAGGCTTAGAAGAAAAAAAATCATAAAATAGTGTGTTGATATATTGGAAATTATAACTTTTTTACAAAAAAGTCATAATCAAATTTAAAGACTTCTTAGTAATTATATGATGAATGCAACACATGTCAGTGAAAGAGATAGCATCCAGAATATTTTTTAAATTTTGTGTTATTTTAAAAAGATAAAGAACCTAGCTTTTAAAAAGGGGGCCAGGGTAGAAACTAAAAGCAACGTATTAAAACTGGAACGGAATTAATAAACACAGTAGCTTTCTCTTGGCATTCATCAAGGATCAAAAACAAACAAAATCAAGGTCAAATTCATCCTGCATATCAAAATACTCAGTTTCTTGGTTTCATAACAGCACTGCTGTTTGAGCTTTGTGTCTGGTAAACCCTGCACCTTTCTCATGTAACTAATAGGCACATCTCATGGCTGATATTGAGTAACTCTGTCATGCATCTCATTTAACTCATACCTAAAGTTTTTGAGCCCACATTAGTCTTGCCTACATTCCACAAATTGTTATTAAGCAGTTTGTTTTATTTCATAAGTGTGTTTATTTATGTGAAGCAGATTCACTGTCCTCAAGGAGTTATGTGAAGCCAATTTATCACTTACAGATAGGCAGCAGAAACCTAGGATTTATTCTGTTCGGGTCTCCTAAGACTCAGGAGAGCTGCATATACCCACTGGCACCACAACCACTGGACTCCAGAAAGCAGCCCCACTGGGTTTATATTCTAGGGTCCCAGGATGAACTTAGCTAAACTGTTGAACCACATCCTTTTCTAGGGGGTGTTGTTGAGAGTCCAGGCTGTTCCAGCCAGACTCTCCCCATTTCAGAATATTGCATTTCCAGCACATTCTACAGCTATTCTTGAGAACTACAAGTAAAAAAGGAGGGTTAATGGAGTCCTTCCAAAACCACCCAGAGAACTGTCCTGCACTTTAATACCTCAGTAAAAGTTTATTTAAACATTTTGATTTCCAATGTGAATAACTGACAAAAGAAATTCTGGAAAGACCGAGACCAAATCTTAAGAAGCACAGACCAAAATCATTAAAATACTATGTAAAGAGAATATTATTTGGTCTTAGAATAGGATAAGGTTTATTAGGCTTTGGAGAAAAAAATCATAAAATACTGTGTTGATATATTTGAACTTATAACTTTTTTACAAAAAAGTCATAATCAAATTTAAAGACTACTTAGTAATTATATGGTATATATAATGTATGTCAGTGGAAGAAATAGCATTGAGAATATTTTTTAAATTTTTTATTACTTAAAAAAGATAAAGAACCTAGTTTTTAAAACGGGGACTAGAGTGAAAACTAAAAACAACATATTAAAACTGGAATAAAACTAATAAACATGAAGATGTCCTCAAACACACAATTAGGAAATTCAAATTTAAACAAGTGATCGTAATTTCTTCCTCAGTTCAAGCAAAGCTGAAAGGTCTGATGATACCAAAGTAATATGAATATAATGTGAATGTTGTTTCTTTTTCTTGTCCATATACACACAAAAATATGACTACATCAGAAGTGGTAGTTCATAAATCCTTCATTGTCATTTTAACTGCCTTATTTACATTTAGGTTAGATTTTTAAAAAAAATATGGGCCAGTCCTTATTTCCTCAGGTATTTTTGGCTTTTTAAACTTAAAAATCACCAAAAACATAAAATACATGACTACAGAGTATCATCTTTCTGTACTAAATACATTGCATTATAATTCAAAACATTTTACAAAAGTTGCACAACTCCCTGTTTATCATTCTACAAATGAGAAATATATAGATATTTGAAGACATGTCTTGATTCATTCATTTATTCAAATTTGATACATCCAGGGATAAAGTATATGCCCCTTTCCAATTTTAGTTCATCTTTTTCCTGTCTCATTAAAATGTTCAAAAAAGCATTGTATACCTGCCATCATCATCAATTTACTTCTTTATCTTTCATAATCTTTATACAACTACATCCTGTGCTTATCAGATTCTTCATAGGAAAATATCTGCAGGCACACCTTGGAGATTGTATTAGTCCGTTTTCATGCTGCTGATAAAGACATGCCCGAGACTGTGTGATTTATAAAGAAAAAGAGGTTTCATGGACTCACAATTCCACCTGGCTGGGGAGGCCTCACAATTATGGTGGAAGGCAGAAGGCACCTTTAACATGGCAACAGACAAGAGAGAAATGAGAGTCAAGCAAAAAGGGAAGCCCCTATAAAACCATCAGGTCTTGTGAGACTTGTTCACTACCATGAGAACAGTATGGGGGAAACTGCTGCCATGATTCAATTATCTCTCACTGGATCCCTCCCACAACATGTGGGAATTATGGGAGCTACAATTCAAGATGAGATTTGGGTGGGGACACAGCCAAACTGTATCAGAGATTTTGTGGATTCTGTTCCAGACCACCCCAATAAAGTAAGAATCACAATAAAGTGAGTCCTATGAAATTTTTTTGGTTTCCCAGTGGATATAAAAGTTATATTTACACTACCTGGTAGTCAGTCTATTAAGTATGCAATAGCATTATGTCTATAAAAAAGTACATACTTAAATTAAAAAATACTTTATTGCCAAAAAATGATAACAATATGAGCCCTCAGTGACTTCTACTCTTTTGGCTGGTGGAGAGTCTGCCTCTACATTAATGGCTAACAATTAATCAGGGTGGTGGTTGCTGAAGGCTGGGTGGCTGTGACAATTTCCTGAAGTAAGACAGCAATGAAATTTACAGCATTCACTCTGCTTTTAATGAGAGGTTTCTTTGTAATGTGCAATGGTGTTTGATAGCATTTTATCCACGGTAGATCTTCTTTCAAAATTGGAGCCCATCTTGACTCCAGACCCTCCCATGGCTTTATCAACTAAGTTTCTGTAATATTATAAATCTTTTGTTGTCATTTTAACCGTGTTCATGGCATTTTCACTGAGTAGGTTCTGTCTCAAGAAACCACTAGCTTTGTTTCATCTATAAGAAGAAACCTTTCATTCAATAAATTTTATCATGAGATTGCAGAAATTCAGTCACATTTTAGGCTCTACTTCTAACTCTAGCTGTCTTGCTAGTTTCACCCCATCTGCTGTTATTTCTTCCACTAACATCACTTGCCCTCAAAGTCATCCATGAGGGTTGGCATAAACTTCTTCTAAACTTCTCCTAATGTTCATATTTTGACCTCCTCCCATGAATCATAAATGCTCTATGTGGCATCTAGAATGGTAACTCTTTTCCAGAAGGTTTGCAATTTACTTTGCACAAACCCATTAGAGGAATCACAATTTATGGCAGCTATAGCCTGAAAAAAATGTATTTCATTAATAATAATACTTGAAAATTAAAATGACTCTTTGGTACATGGGCTACATAATGGATGTTATGTTATCAGGCATAGAAACAAACAACATTCATCTTCTTATACATCTCCATCAGAGCTCTTGGGTGACCAGGTGCAGAGTAAATGAGCTGTAATATTTTGAAAGGAATCTTTTTTCTGAGCAGTAGATCTCAGCAGTGGGCTTAAAATATTCAGTAAGCTATGCTGTAAACAGACACGCTGTCATCCAGGCTTTATTGTTCCACTTACAGAACACAGGCTGAGTGGATTTAGCATAGCTCTGAAGGCCCTTAGCTTTTCAAAATAGTTAGTGAACATTGGCTTTAACTTAAAGTCACCAGCTGTATCACCTCCACCAATGGAGTTAGGCTGTCTTTCGAAGCTTTGAAGACAGACCTTGATTTCTACCTAGCTATGAAAGTTCTAGACTGCATCTTCTACATTTAGAAAATCCAGACTTTCTACATTGAAAATATGTTGATTAGTGTAGCCACTTTCATCAGTTTTCTAAGCCAGATCTTCTGGATAATTTGCTGCAGTTTCTCCATCAGCACTTGCTGCTTCACCTTGCATTTCTATGTTATGGAGACAGATTTTTTTTCTTAAAGCTAGCTCTGCTAGCTCCAGACTCTTCTCCTGAAGGTTTCTCACCTCTCAGCCCTCACAGAATTGAAGAGAATTAGAACCTTACTCTCAACTAAGCTTTGGCTTAAAGGATTGAGGTGGCTGCTTTGATTTGCTATCCAGACCACTCCAATTTTCTCCACATCCGTAATAATTCTGTTTTTCTTTCTTATCATTCATATGTTAACTGCGATAGCAATTTTAATTTCTTTCAAGAACGTCTCCTTTACATTCACAACCTGGCTAATTGTTTGGCAAGAGAGCCCTGGCTATTGGCTTGTCTTGGCTTTCAAACATGCCTTCTTCACTGAGCTTCATAATTATCAGCATTTGACTTCAAGTGAGAGATGTGTGACAGACACATCCTTTCACTTGAACAGTAAGAGGTCATTCAAGGGTTATTAGCCTAATTTCAAAATTGTCGTGTCTTGGGGAATAGGGAATCCTAGGAGAGGGAAGAGACAGGATAATGGTTGGTTGGTGGAGCAGTCAGAATACACACAACATTTACGGATTATATTCCCTGTTTTATGTGAGTGTGGTCCATGGCATCCCCAAAGCAATTACAGGAATAACATCAGAAATCACAAATCATGGATCACCATAACAGATATAACAATAATTTAAAAATTTGAAATACTGTGAGAATTACCAAAACGTGAGACAGAGACATAGAGTGAACACACACTACTAGAAAAATGGCATGGATGGACTTGCTGGCTGCAGGGTTGCGTCAACCTTCAATTCGCAAAACATGCGATATTCATGATGTGCAATAAAGTGAATCAGAACAAAATGGAATAACAACAAAAAGTATCAATTTTCTATTGTCACCATAATAATTTACAGGTTCAGGCCAGGCATAGTGGCTCATGCCTATAATCCCAGTGATTTTGGAGGCTGAGGTGGGAGGATCACTGGAGGCCAAAAGTTCAAGATCCGCTTGGGCAACTCATCTCTCATTAAAAGTAAATTTAAAATAGCAGGGCACACCCGGAAAGAGTCTTTATCATAAAATAAAGAGGAAAGCTGAAGACATTCCCTCAAGGAAGACCAATATTTAAGGACACTAAAGGAAAAGATAGAAAAAATGATACTGAATAACTAGGAAAAAGTGGTAGGATGAAAACCAAGACCTGAAGTTGACATAGTTGTTGAGTTGACATAAAAGTACACTCTGGGTGGAGGACCAGCGTGTGGAATTTGATACGGAAAGAATGAGATGTGTACAGTGCCACATACCACAGGCAGTGGGTGTTTCTAGGATATTAAGATTCCCTCTCAGAATTGCTTTTTTACTTCAAATTGTTCATGCTCCATTTCTACCAGATATGGTTCCATATTCTCAGCCTGTATGCATTATTCTCTTTTTCTGGCATTAAACCTACCTCATATGGGTTTGCTTTGCCATGCAGCCACATCCTTCTCTTACCTACCCACAGAGAAAGACAATACAGTACTCAACAATTATAAAAGGGTTGAAAAAACAAACTCAAATACCAGAATGATCTCTCCTCAACTGTGTTCTCTCCAGTTACCATTCTCTCTTTTCAATAACCGTGTTTATTTATTGAATCATTTTCCTTTATTTAACCCCCATATTATTCATATATGTATTATATTTAGTAATATTTTCTTCTTGAGACTAGAAATTCTAAACTAGGAATTTTTCCTACAAGCATTGAAGAGTGGGGTGCTGATTTAGAGAAAGCTTTCCCTTTTATACTTTTCAACAAAATGATACTGTTAACTAGTCACATCATTTTACATAATTATCTATAAAAGATTTAGTTCCTATCTTAAAGATCTTAAGTCCAAAATTGCAATGAATATTCAGCTGTCAGATTATTTTATCATTATGTTTCTTCACTAATCCAGTAAATCAAGTATTGAGCATAAAGGTAATTTAAAAGCTTTTCTTCTTTTAGTGTGAAAAGGACATTTCTGCCATGTATGTGTAAGATCTACCTTGTTTTACATATGAAAATTTGTAAAATTTCCTATGAAATGATATGAACTTATGGCATGTCATGCTGTGGAAATACTGGCTTCCAACAATTTCATTTTCTCCTTGAGAACAGAATAATGGATCTTCAAACAACAATAATGAGGAGTTCTACTAACGGGTTTCTGCCAAGGCTTGCTTTATTTCAAAATTCTTCTTGATTACACAGAGTTCTTCACAGGATGAGCCATCTGGAAATTTTTCTGAATTTCTCACTGGGATGATGGCAGAAATTGAGAGCAGAGCCAATTCTCAGAGAACACAAAAGAAGAATGTCTAGATTGCTGTGGCAGATTTTTACATCAATACCAAGAATCTCTGCACAAATGCCAGGTAGGATATTACCACTGAAATCTGATTTAACTGTCCAGGGACATCTGATTCTGCATTTATTAATTATGCTTTTGCTAATAGAAATTTGTAAATTACCATCCTCTGCAAAACTTTTTAAAAACTACAACTTCACTATATAGATTTGCAAAAACAAAATATTGATATTAACACATTTATATTTAAACTTACACTAAGGTCTTTTTTGGAATTCAAAATCTAGGATGACTAATTTTACCAATATAACATGGATTTAAATAAGTATAACACCAGGTCAATATAATGAACAGATCCAATATGATAACCTGTTGCTAGTACTTCATTTTCAGGTGAATTTCTGCAAACAAAAACAAAAACAAAAAAACAACAAAAAAAAAGGTAACAATATTAACATGGCTTTTTCAAACATTCAAAAGTAATACAGCTTATATTTCATCCAGATTCCATAAGCTTTTGATAATAAATAGAAATAATCGATTTTTGTCTCCAATTAAAATATTGAAGTAAGTTGTAGTAGCTATATTTTGCTTTGTTTTTTTTTTTTTTTTCTTTCTAATTCATGTCTAGGAATTTTATTCACTCCTCATTCAGCATACATTTATTGATGCCAACTGCGTTTCAGGTATTGGAGTTTCTATGAGTACAAAGAATAATAAACAGAATTCTGACTGCAAAGTTTCAGAAACCAGCATGGAAGACAAATAAGTGAATAAACTGAATGTAAATATTAGATCTTTACTATCTTTAGAGAAAAATATATTTAAACATGTAATCTTCATTTGATTATCAATATCCTTGGTTTCTTAGCTGTTGAATTTCTTGAAGATATACATTCTACCAGACCTCAGGGTCTTTGAGACTAGCTATTATATTATAGGTTAATGCTCAATTCATAATTTTACAGTAAATATTAATGAATAAAAATAGCTTTGGATGACAAATATGCTTCTCTTATTAATTTTTGTAGAATTATATATTCCCATTTTATGATAGCTTTGGGAAAGCTAAGAGTACTCTCTCTGAAATTCAGTATCTGGCTTGCATATTACTGCCATAGGCATTCATGATTTATGTCTCAGCCGTCAGCAGGGGGAAGGGGGTTGGAGGAGGGTGTCCTCTTGTGATCACAAGATGGCTGTAGCACCTCCAGGAATATTAACCTATGACACATTCAGAAAAAAGGAACCGTTTGTTACATTGCATCACTTTAAGAGTAAGTAAACTTTTTCTAGACTCCTCATTGGACATACTGTTGTGTGTCATTGGTCTGGGTTTCATCACATCCAACTCCCTAAACCAATCACTGCATTTGTCTCAGTAACCTAGATTCCTAGATTCATAAGCTAGGGTGACATGGATGCTTGAGATTTAATCATTTTGACTAACTCAGGGCTACATTTCAATCATTTTGATTCATTCAGAGAGATAATCATAGACTAGGGATTTTCATGGTGAGAAACTGAATCTAATAGAGAATTGATGTGCACAAGTTTGGTGGAATTACCACATTTAAACTCAAAGGGAATGGTTTACATTTGTATATAACACGGTACATATTACTTGGAGAATCTACTAGTCCAGCTTCCACAAACCAGGGGAAGCTTCAGGAAGAAAAGAATCTTATTGCTGATGTCTTTAAGATCCTGTCTGAGCCCTGACAAACACAAGAAGACTATGGATTGCAACAGTCTCACATGGTTTGAATGAAGGTATTTTCCAATGCAGACAGTTGAAACCTATTGGATAATGAAGGAGGAGTTTGCATCAGAAGAAACAGAGATACATGTGAACATCACTGATAAAAAATAAAATAAAATTTAAAAATCATGTTTGATAGCATGTTTGGAAAATTTAGAAGATTACCTGAACATAATTTAGAAAGTTTTTTAGATCTGGACAAGGTCAGAAAATACGTTGACTCTATTATTGTTATTAAAATAACGTATCTTCTCATGATTTTTGGTTTGGCAAAATATGAGTTACATAAAATAATTAGTAAAGCAGTCTTTTTTTAGGAATGACTATTAGCTTGGTTTTGGTAATATTGATGTTATTGTTTCATTTAGGCATTTAATTAATCATTTTTTACGATGTACTATAAAATTACTTGTAATTCATGACATTTCATTACCTAATAGTTATGTTAGAAATGTATACACTAGGTAACATGGACACAAAAATTTGCTTTCAATATGTGAAAGAAATTCCCTGAACTCAGACAGACACATGTGTAAAATACACACATACATAAAAGACAATTAACGTCTACCATGTAACATACCAAATATAATATTTCTTTCTAATGGTTTGAAAAATAGAATGCCATTTCCTTTTCAAAGCAAAATTTCCAATTTGATATTACGTATATCTCAGCTGACTGAACTTCGTATAACTATAAAAATTGCTGTTACTCTTATGTAATTTGCTTTCTTAATGGACAGTCTAAGCCTAATAAAACATTCATCTGTATTTTTAAAGTGTACATGTGCAACCACTGATTTCAAAATGACAATTTCTTATTAGAACAAGGATTTAATTTCTTCAAAACATTAACGCTGGCCTCACTGAATGTGTGAGTTGAAAGTAACTGGATTGGAGAATTGGAGTAAGTTTGTCTAAGGGATAGTTCACTTTCTCTGGCTTCCTGAAAAGACTTGATATTAACTTGTGAATTATTTCACATTGCCTCATTTTCTTCTTATTTCTTCTTATTCCTTAGTTTTTATCCTTAATGAGCCAGATCCCCAAATCTCTCCAAAGCTTATACCCTCCCAGTTGCATTTATTATCTCTCACATAAGCTCAAGGCACCAGCTTCTGGGTAGTTCTCTAAATGTGCCAAGAATATTGTTGTCTCAATGCTTTTGAATTTGCTATCTCCCTGTCACCTGAGATCCATATGACCCCAATTCCTTCCATTCTTGTACTTGTCCAACAGCCCCCATTTCAGAAAGGACTTCTTGACCCTCTATCTATAACCCCTTGCGTTATTTTCCTCTTTTTCTTTTCTTCTGGTAACAGGGTCTCATTCTGATGCCCATGCTGGCATACAGTGACACAATTACAGCTCCAGTCTTGAACTATATGGCTCCAGTAACCTCCCACCTCAGCCTCTTAGGTAGCTAGAACTACAGGTGCATGCCACCATGGCTGGTTACTTTGAAAAAATTTTGTAGAGATGGAATCTTGCTATGTTGCCCAGGCTTATCTCCAACTTTTGGCCTCAAGCAATCCTCCCACCATGTCCTCCCAAAGTGCTGGGATTACAGGTTGGGTCCACTGCACCCTGCCTCCTCATTCTCTTTTGTCAGTTGTCTTAGCACTGAACTTGTATCGTCAAATTATTTACTTTTCTCTTTCTTACTAGAATATATGATATATAAAGTCAATTTTTTTTTTATGTTTAGTACATTGCTATATTCCTAGCAATTAGAACCATACTTAACTACAGAACATATTTGGAAATATGAATGGTCCCTCAGGTAATGATGGCTCAACTTACAATTTTTCAATTTATGATGCTGCAAAAGCAGTATGGATTCAGTATCCTCCTCAACTTGATACGGGGTTATATCCAGATAAACCCATATCAAGTTTCGTTGACATGATATTTTCATAAATTGAAAATATCATAAGTTAATAATGAACTTTAAATTTACCATATTTTCAGTTTACCATAAGATTGTCAGGTCATCACATCATAAATCAAGGAGCATCTGTATATAACTAAGTAAAAGGGGCAATATGTCTGCTTTGAGAGTTAAAAATGGTTAATGGAGTAACTTAGTAGCAAAAGATATTAGAAAGGTAAAGAAAAGACAAATAAAGAATGACTTTTATTTAATAATAGGAAGTTTGAATTTTACCTTAGGTATTCCTCTGTTATTCAGCATCATTTTCTCTACAAGATCAATTACTAATATAATTGATCTCCTCTATAACAAATCTTTTTTATCATTTCCCTTTGTTACATTCTTTCATTACATGGCTCAAATGACTTTTTCTAATGCTGACTTTAATACATTAAATATTCTGATATATTTAAAGTCATGTGAAGAGTAAATCATAATTATTTGCGACTTGTGGTTTAATTCCTTTGGAAAGGTTGTGCTAGTCCTTCCTTTACCATTTTCATATAGTTAAATATGACAAACAAAATGTTTGATATGGATTGAGACGATTTCAAATTAAAAACTAAAATAGGAAAACAAAATGTAGGCTGATTGGGATTGTGCTATACATAGTCACTTAAGAGAAATATTAAGAAACTCAGTGATAACATTTAAGTTGTTCTCAGCTTTATCAGATTTAATGCCTTCTTAGGCTAATATGACATGTATGCAAAATATACATATACCTACCTAAATATGTAATTTTAGGAAAATCAATGTAATATATAAATGGGTATAAAGTATAAAAGGAAAAATAAATATAAAATAGACTTTGTTTTCCATATGTAAATGCTGGATAAGGTCATACAAAAAATTTGAATGAAAATCACATACTTGCACTTACGTATCAGTGTAAATGCCATCACTACAAATGCATTGTTGCATAGTTACATTTTGTCAGTAACTCAAATAATATGCATGGCATTGACAACTGTTAAAATATGTTTCTAAATGGTGAATACTCCTCAATAAAGTTATGAATAAAAACAATTGCACTTTTGTCTCAATTCATGGAAAGTTCGGAGTGCATTAGACCATGCACAAAGGTTCTTTGCATATCTAAAATGAAGTATTTCTAAATTCAGATAATTATAAAGAAGTGTTTCACCTGCATGACATTCTAAAATCAAGTAAGAGACAGTATAATATTTAATTGTTCAGAACTATCACAGGCACTGCAGGAAAACATCATCTCTGGCCCACATCCACTGAATGTCAATAGCACCCCTTAATTGTTGTTACAACCCAAAATACCTTCAGATGTTTGAAAACTGCCTTCTGTGGAGTATGCAACTGCTGCTATCCTTTTTTCCAGCAACTGAAAACTACAATACTGAAATACAGTCACTAAAGTACCCTAAGGAACTTTTTCTTGTAGGCCATATCGGCCTCTGAAAACATTCATTTCTAGCAATCTTGATTAATCTCACAATTATAAATCTTAAATGCATTCATTTGCATTTTTTCCCATTTATTTAATAAACATTTATTGAGCACCTGCTGCTCTACTTGTCTGTAGGAATACAAAAAGGAACCTCCCCAGCAAAAAATCCAAAGACAATAACAAAAAAAAAGACAGTTATTTTCTTAATGAGCATTACAACCTAGTGAAATACAGAGGTTTTTGGCCTTTAATTTTAACTAAAAGTTTCCAAAGCTTCTGCTTATTGGGTTGCATAAGCAATAATTAACCAACATATTCCACAGCTTTTATTCATTCTACTGATCCACACCCACTCTTAAACCTCCAAAATTATCACCAAATATGCTCAAGAAAGCAGTAACTAACTACAATAACTTCTTGTTTTGGTGGCTGCTTTTGTAAAGTAGACCAGTGAAGTTAAATTTTTAAGAGCGGTATGGTGAGATATACAGTTCATAAATTTGAATAAACACATACAGTCATGTAACTGCTAAAATAATCAAGATATAGAATATTTCTTCAGAGCAACAGAAAAAACAATCCTAAAATTTTATGGAACCACAAAGGACCTCAAATAACCAAAGTCATCCTGAACAAAAAGAACAAATTTGGAGGCATCACAACTACCTGACTATAAAATATACTACAAAGCTATAGTATACAAGTCGACATGATACTGACCTAAAAACCAACATATAGACCAGTGAACAGAATACAGACACTTGATATGTAATAAATCTAGGCATTTATAGCCAAACTCATTTTTAACAAAGGTGCTCTGAACACACAGGAAAGGCAGTCTCTTCAATAAATAGTACTAAGAAAACAAGATAATCTTATGCAGAAGAATGAAAATAGACCCCTATCTCTCACCGTATACACAAATCAAAATGCATTAAATACTTAAACCTAAATCTTGAAACCATCAAACTACTGAAAGAAAATATTGGGGAACACTTCAGAACATTGGTCTGGGACAAGATTTTTTTGGTAAGACTTCAAAGGCACAGATGACAAAGAAAAAATAGACTAATGGGATTACATCAAGCTAAAAAGCTTCTGCACAGCAAATAAATCAAGGAGTGAAGAGACAACGCACCGAATGGGAGAAAATATTTGCAAACAATCCATATGATGAGAGATTAACTCAAACAACTCAATAGCAAAGAAACAAATGATACAATTTTTAAAATGGGCAAAAATGTGTAGAAAAGTACCTCATACCCTGTTAGTGGGAATGTAAATTAGTACAGCCACGATGGAGAACAGAATGGAGGTTTCTCAAAAAACTAAAATAAAATTACCATGTGATGGATTCAGCAATTCTACTACTGGGTATGTAACCAAAGAAAAAAAATAGAAACTCAGCATATTGAAGAGATATCTGCACTCCTATATTTACTCCAACACTATTCACAATAGCCAAGAGGGGGAATCAACCTAAGTAGCCATCAATGGATAAATGATAAAGAATATGTGGTATAAACACATCACAGAATATTATTCACCATAAAAAGGAATGACATCCCGTCACTTGAAGCAACATGGGTAGAACTGGAGGTCATTATGTTATGTGAAATAAACCAAGCACAAGAAGACAAATATCGCATGTTCTCATTCATACGTGGGAGCAAGAAAAGTGGATCTTATGAAGATAAAAAGCAGATTGGTGGTTATCAGAGACTGAGAAGAGTAGCAGGGGAGGATGAAGAAAGGTTGATTAACAGATAAAAATATACATTTAGGTAGAATAAACAAGACCTGGTATTTGATAGATGAGGATGGTGTCTATAATTAACAATAATCTATTGTATATTTCAAAATAACCACAAAAGAATAACATCAGAGTGCTGCCCATCCCAAATGTGGTAGGTCCCAAAGGGGATATCCTGGCAGTGTAGGAAGGCTGGCTAGAGGTTTGTTCCAGGATTCCTGTGGAACGTGCCTCCTACAGAATGCTGCTGCTGAGCAGACACTTTGATTTGGCATCTCCTTTGACTGAGGTACAGAGCAGCGTTTCCAGGGCTGGGAATGGTAGTCCCATCTCCTTGCTTTGTCTCTGGCTGTCCTCAGGGATATGTCTCACTTATGGCAGTCACAACGCTTCCTGTGGGTTAAACCAGGTACAGTTCTTCTTCCAGGGAACCCAAGATGATGGGGAAACTGTCCACACTAATCTCATTCTTTCCAGTGTAAAAAGTGTGAGATGAGTATGAGAACATTGTCCATGTGCCTGGGTCTGGAAGATGGGAGGAATGGCCTCTCAAATATGGAAGTCTCATTCTCTTACCATGTGCTCAGTTTCTTCTCTTCTCTGTGGCTCCAGGAATTGTCTTATCGTTATATTCACATTCTGGGATATTGCTGGTGACAATCTTGGTGCTGTATATTTTGTTTGGGTCTTCTATGGAGGGCAGTGAAGTTAACTTGCTCCCACACCACCATTTTGGAATCAGAAACTCCTGGTTATTTTTATGAGATGAATTAGTGGATTTTTAATTATTTTCTTTGTATGTTTTTCTATTTTTTAAACATGAACACAGACTGATTTTTTAATCAGAAAAAAGTTCTCTGAATTAAAGGATATACTGAAACAAAATAAAGACCAGTTCTGCCCTATTCTACAAATTATCCTGTATTGAAAGAAGGTTAAACTGACAGTATTGCACAGGTCTTCCATGGAGAACAGTATGGAAGTTTCTGTTATAATTTTTCCTCCGAAATGTGGGTTCTAATTTTTTTCTCTACTTCTACCAATTACTAACGGAAGAGACAGAAGAGCATCAAAGTCTCTAACTACAGTCTTGGATTTAAAAAAATCCTCATTTTATGTCCAATCACAGTTGCATCATGAATCTTGAAGTTCTTTTAGTAGGTGCATACACGTTTAGGATTGCCATGCCTTCCTGGTACCTTGACTCCTAGTTCTAAAGTCTCCTTTATGTAAAATTAATGTAGCCACTCCATCTCTCTCTCTATCGCCTTACCTTTAACTTCTTCGTGTATCTACATTTAACATGAATTTCCTGTAGATAGTATGTAATTAGTCTCACTTTTAATTCAATCTAACAAGTTCTACCTTTTAGTTGGCATGTTTAGACAACTAGGATTGGTGCAGTTTTTTATTTCTCCCATCTACTTTTTGTTTGATTTTTTCCTCCTTATTTTCCTTCCTTTGGATCATTTTGAACATTTATTTTACTTCATTTTCATCCACTATTTGCTTATCAGTTAAACCACTTAACTTTATTTTTACATATTGTTAGCCTTTTCCTCCAAATCCTTTAAGATACTACTCACAGGTATTCTCCAGTCCTTTGAGGATAGTTCCAACCTATCTAGGTCATACATATCTGGGCTTGCTTCAGATGACTGTTTCTTCTCTTATCAGTCTGTTTTTACTGTTGTGTGTGTGTGTGTGTGTCTCATAATTTTTGAATGATTCCTGAACATGCTATGTAGGACACCAGAAACAGATACACCATTTTTCATGCCTCTTCTCCCAACACAATAGTACTGTGAATGTAGTCAGTCTAATCAGTAGTTGAACTGGTATTAGTTTTAGTTGTTACTGTAGTCACCTTCGGTGACTTCAAATTTCACCAAGAAGGTAATGCTGCAAATAAGCATTTGGTGACTCCCAGCCACCCAGTATAAAACTAAAACACCTGCCATAGCTATGACAGGCTATGGGCCTCAGCTCTCTGTCTGCTACCTTTCTCAGCATTTTATGGCACAATCTATTTAATTCTAATGCTTTTAGCATATTTTAAGGAAAGTCATTGCATCGAATATAATCATATTTTCAACCTTCCCCCCTTTCCATTTTGCAATCAGAATAAGCTCTCTGATGTTTTTACCTATTATCTGCTTAGCTCTTCTAGTACCATTCACAATTGGCAATTATGTATTCAATTCTTGCTTACTTTAATATTTTTTACTCCCTTACTGAGTTAGAGTTTCCATTAGTTCTTAGTACAGTCTGACATACTGTGAGTTCCCAGTAATTTTTTAAAAAAATAACAAAACCATAACAAGAAGAAAACATACCAATAAAATTAAGACTAGATGTTGATTAGGATAATGGAATTACCTCCAACATGTGTGCACTACTGAATAATTTCAGATGTATCAAAGTTATTTTACATATCTTTATTTGAAAATATGATTATATCTCATGCAGTAATTTTCCTTAAAATATGCTAAAACCATTAGAGTTAAATAGATTGTGCCATAAAGTGGCCTGTTCCATTTGGCAAAGTACAACTGCTTTAAAATAGTGGCTGATGGGTCTCTGGGTCTGGGTACAAATTCAATATTTAATCCCAATATATAAATACAAGCATTCCATTAATTTATTCAAATGGAATTTATGTGAGTCATTTTTAATTTTGTCCCACATATCTAATCAATTTTTTGACTTTCTGTCACCATGGTTGTGAAAGCAAAAACTAAAAGAAAAAAAATTGAAAAGATAGAGTTTCAACCACCATGGTATTTTTTTAACTCCTTTTTTACTGTCATGCCTCAACATTTAGCTTGATACCA
This sequence comes from Ateles fusciceps, assembly GCA_036589455.1. Taxonomy (NCBI): domain Eukaryota; kingdom Metazoa; phylum Chordata; class Mammalia; order Primates; family Atelidae; genus Ateles; species Ateles fusciceps. Next base: position 8,848,192 of record JAZHEH010002229.1, read on the forward strand.
CAAACCTTCTCACCTTAGACACAAATAAGATTAAAATCAAAATGTATGGTGCTGAAAAATATCATTAGCCCATTAGTGCAACATACAATGCTGAAAGGGTGATTTTAAAATTCTTTTCTAAAACCACCAGTTTCCGACATATTTACAAAATAGGCATGGGCTTATCAGGAATCTGCAATATGTTACAAAATGTAGAGTTCATTTCTAGATTCAAATAATTTGTGAATGTATACAATTGATTTGAACATATGTGTAAATAAGCTTTAGTATTCTAAGTTTTATTTTTAAAACATTGACTTAAAAAAACTTTAATATAATAATTTTGCTTAATACAGCATAACTTTGCAGAATACACACAGATTAACAGAAACCATAGGGTCTTCAAGAACATCCCTAGCTATTTTGAGTTTTTGCTTACAGTGGTAGTTTGTGAGCTGGCGGGAAATAGAAGTTAGAAGGTCTTAATGTGTTTGGTACCAACAAAAAGTTTGTCTTTTTTTTTTTTTTTTTTTTTGAGACGGAGTCTTGTTCTGTTGCCCAGGCTGGAGTGGAGTGCAATGGTGCAATCTCAGCTCACCACAACCTCCACCTCCCAGGTTCAAGTGATTCTCCTGCCTCAGCCTCTCGAGTAGCTGGGATTACAGGCACGAGCCACCATGCCCGGCTAATTATTTGTATTTTTAGTAGAGATGGGGTTTTATTATCTTATTACTAGATCATTCCCATCATTTTACCATTATTTCTGTTTTCTTTAACACACAGAAGAGAGAGAGAGAGAGAGAGAAACAAAAAAGAGTGTGTTCAACTTCGCTTTTCTAACAGCTACCATCTTATCTCTTTATTTCACTTGGCACCAAAACCAGAAGAGCTTTCTATATTTACTGGGGCTGCTTTTCCGCTTCTCAATTTCCCTTAAACCTATTTTAATCAAGCTTTCTCTTCATCACTCTTCCAAACCGTACCAGCTATGATCACTAATTATATCTGTGTTTCAGACTGCAATGATCTATACGTGATCTTCCTGTTATGATCTATCCACACATTTTCATGTACTTTCTTGATTTAAATCTTGTTTGTTTTTTCCTGTTTCGTTGGTTCCTTCTGAGCTATCTCCTTTTTCCCCAAACACTGGATGTAGAGTGCCGCTAGCCCTAGACATTGGTTGTGATTTCTCTTTCATCTAACTCACTCATTTTATTAGACCTCTAACTTTAAGAATCATCGATAGCTAAGGACTGCCAATTTTGTACCTTCAGCTAAAACTCCTTCCTGAATACTAGGCTCACAATCTGTGCATTTGACATCTACCACTGTGGTAGTAGAATTGAAATATTCTCTAGACACAAGATATAACTATGAACAGAAGTTTTGACTATATATAGAGTTCATGCATATTGTTCAGATATGGTGCTCTGCATTGCTCAGATTTTCAAAGGAGAATAATTCTACCTTCCGTAAATGCTGAAGTATAAAAACCAACATCAATAAAATAAAATATTATGACTTATAATTTTTCATTTTTCATACTAAATCAAGTAATGTGGTGTTCTTAAAAATGCCATGAGAATTTGTCAGGTGACACAATGCCTGACACCTAATATCCAATTTCCAAAAATATATGTGCAAGTAAACAAGTGACCATCATCATACTTTTCCTGATATATTCTTGATGCTTATCTCTTTATCCTTCATTTCTTCTTTATTCACTTGATTATTTTATTAGTAGAATATCTTCTTAAAGAAAATATAACAGTGTAACTTGTCCACTATGATACAAAAAAAAGAATATGAAAGTAAAAAAACCAAAATGACCTTCTGAGGCTGTTTGTATATGCACACATATATGTTTGTAGACTTACACGTAGTATATATCTACAATTAGCAATATACATTTTTGCATAATATTTATGCAAAAATTTGTTACATGTGTATGACAAATATATACATAAAACATTTCTAATTATATGTATGCATGACATCACAAAATGGGATATACTGTAAATTATTATTAAACAACTAAACTCTAATCGAGGTGATATCAGTAAAATCTGAGGGCAGTAAGACTGCAGTGTAACTACAGTAATATGTCTGATCCTGATCAACTGTGTTACGCTTTATCCTTAGGAAAATCATACTAGTAGATTTAGGCTGAGCTTCTTAAAATGTAAAAATGGAAACTCAATGAGCGTTTGTTTACTTACTTACCACTTTGTAGAGACACAGGCATGCGATCTTTTCCATACAGGATTCCACTGTAAGGAAATGGACCTGACAGGTATATTTGACTACAATTTCACTACGACCAGCAATTATAACAGTAACAGGTACATAGTAAGACCTTAGCACATAGTTGATGCGTGAATTATCTAGATGGAATTTTTGTTAAGAATGCTGTATTCTATATACCTTTACTCAAATTCAGTTTTTAAGTAAGCATCTTATCACTGCTTAGTCTCCCAAACAGTCTAAAACTGGTAAGTGTTCCCTGCATTGTGATTATGAATATTGTGGTCTTCATAAAAGATGGGATTCTTTAAAAACTATTAAATTGTCTCTCTGGTTTAGGCATTAGCCCCTTGTATTTTTGGTCATGGCAAACTGTTCCTCAAATGCCATGCTCTTAATGTACTAGGATAAAATTGAGTTTCTGTCACTATAAAGTCAAGCATCAGACTTTAGTCCATGGTGAGCTTACTAAGACAACATTACCTATGAAGGCCCATTCAGCTAATCAAGAAAAACAACTCTTGTTTTTCAACTGTGTTGTATTTCTTTCTAATTTGATCTTGAGGTCTCGCTCAGGAGTGTGGCTACAAACTTCAGCTCTGTTCTGACAGAGCTCCAGGCCCAGTGGATGCTACAGTCTAGCTTTCACAGGATGCTTCTTCATCTTGACGGATGGCCTAATGCCTGTCTGACCTGTGACTAGGTGTTCCTCTCACAGGAAACTAACTTATACTGGCAGAAGCCTTTGTGGCTCTTGTCCTAGTCGTTCTCTAGAAGAGGAGACCTGACCAGGAGGAGAGTTAAGTTCAGGTGTGTCAGTGAAGTTAGACACAGAGGAGGCAACTCAACAAATGTGAAAAAACAGAAGCAGTATATTACTTACAGGTCCAAACAGCAGAGGGCAGCACACCTTGGATGGACTAACAGGAAATGGGAGATGGCAGGGACGTGCTTGGTCAACTAGCAAGTAGTGGGGCAAGAGAGAGCAGACAGCAAGTGCTGTGAAGGCTGAAGATTTTACTGACTTCAGGGCATTACCCTAGCAGGTTTCCCATGGGGATTTCTAATTGGTGAGTCTAGAGCAAACAAGGATGAGTCCTGTGGACTTACACCATGACTGAGTGGTGGTCACTGGAGCATATCTATGCAGTCCATGCAGGGTGTGAGGGTGAGTCCAATAGCCTTTGTCTAGCTGTCCGATAGGGATGCAGTCACCAGAAGGTGGTTGTATACGGGAGATATCTGGATCAACCACCTTGAGAAACTACGAGGGGATGGAGGATTTGAAACTGTGTCAAGGATGACTAAGCCCTTCTTGCATGAAGAAGTCAAACCTATATTCAAAAAGGATGCTGATGCAGTATGAAATTATAAATATTCACTACAAGCAATCAGTAACTGAAACAAAATATATAAGCCAAGACATACAAAGGCTAACTCACTATAACACAGTTTTGTTATTATTTTTATATGATATAGATGTTTCATTACTTCATTCATTAATTGCTTTCTCTAGCCAAGCTCTGTATTAGGCACTGAGAATATTAAAGAGAATAGTGCACATTGCAAACCCTGAAACTTGAACATAATTTTAAAATAGCATAGTTTTTAAAGGAGTAGAAAATACATGATGGGTCTTGATAGGACCCTGAGAGCAGGGATGTGCAGTGTGTGAGATCCATGTGTAAACATTCTCGCAGCTAAGAGCACCCCACAGTCTGTGCGGCACATCAGAAATGGCAACAAGAATCAGTCTCCTTGGGATATCAAATTATGGTCCAAATTTAGAACTGCTAGAAGGAAGAAATAAGATGAACAAAGTAATGAGAGAGGAAGGCTCAATTCTGCACCCAGATAGAGACTGCTTTGGTTTCCGTTTCATCTCTGCATGCATGAGATGCGATGAGAAGAGGCACAGCAGAAAGCAACATATGGAAAGTTGGGACATTTTAATAAATTCCCAGTACTGGAGGAAAAAATGTTTAAATTGTTTTTATCATATCAATTGAGAGGAGATTTCAATAGGGATTTATAATAAGACTCCAGAATGATCATTTTTTAAGGAGTTAGGACCAAATTGAAGAGTAATAATCAGGCTCTACAATTAAAGGAAAAACATATATAAATGTGTTTTGACAAAACCTAAAACAAGGCTCCCAGCATCAAGGTGATTGTACCTGATAGAAGAAAATTTAACAGTTTTAAAAGGAAGAAAATGGAATCCAGAGTCTTTACAAAGTAGTATATAAAATGGCCAGTAGGACATTTTTTAAAAATAGCATAGGCATGAAAATAAGCAGAAACATGTGGTGTATGATCAAGAGAAAAAAATTATCATTAGGAGAAAACCAGAGATGACATGCGTTATAATAATCAGAGAAAAAAAAGTTCCTGTAATCCCAGCACTTTGGGAGGCCAAGGCAGGCAAATCGCTTGAGGTCAGGAGTTCGAGACCAGGCTGACCAACATGGTGAAACCCCATCTCTACCAAAAAATACAAAAATTAGCCTGGGGCAGCGGCATGTGCCTGTACTCCCAGCTACTCCAGCAGGGTGAGGCAGGTGGATCACTTGAACCTGGGGGCGAAGGTTGCAGTGAGCTGAGATCATGCCACTGTACTGCAACCTGGGTGACAGTGAGATGCTGTCTCAAAAAAAAAAAAAGAGACAAAGGAAAAAACAAGCATAAATACTTGAAAACTAAGACATGGAGCAATAAAAATATAATGAAATTTATATAATAATTAATTATTAGATTAATTAAAACTAATATGTACATTATTATTTTGCCTAGAAAAATTTTATGCTATTTACTTTGTACATTATTTGAAAGTTAACAAGAATGACTGTTTAAAATTAGTCACACCTGGTAATTTTTGCTGGAATTCTTTAACAGCTGTTGAGATATATTTATTAGACTATCTACATACTCTACTTTTAATTGATTTATTTTTAGTAAATTGCCTTTGCCTGGAAAAAAAATGTTATTATTTCATCAGGACTAAGAAAAATGTTTTATCACAGATTGTCACACAGAACAGATTATCTCCACTTATGATTCTTAACTGTTCATATGTGCATGCATGTCTCTTTCCATTTTTAATATAACTTGACAGAGTTTTTGTTACATTGGTCTTTTGTAAATGGTATAGTTTTGATCTCTACACTTTTTGTTTTATTTTCTAATTATTTCATAATTAGACTTCTATGGAACACATTTGTGGTTATACACAGGTACATCTGGGACAAAGCCTCCTTATAATGGTGACAGTTACCTACTTTCAAACTGCAATTACCTTTGAGCCTGTCAGTCAGTACACTTCCATTTCCTCTCTTCCATCTTTCATGCTATTTTGGCATTCACATTACTTTTAAATATGTTACAAGCCCCACAATTCATTGAAATTTTATTACTCAAGATCATTTCACTTGCAAATATGATAAGCCCAATTCAAACTTAGTTGAGAATAATCTAAAAGGAGAAGCAATATATAAATCCCTGTAGTGACATAATAGCCTGACCTTGGGTTATTGTGAGCTGGAAGCAGAAACTCAAATACCGTCAAAATGCTCTCTCTACAATTTTCATCTCTATTCCCTAAACTTTTCCATGTGGCTGGACTTATGACCAAAAAAATGGGGATTTAGGTCCTTAGAAGCCTCCAGAACTGAGAGAAAGTTTTCTGGTTCTGTTTCTAATAGCAACATATTATAAGATAATACAGAATGGCTAAGATAAAGATACACATCCGTTCTTATACCAATAATTTCAGCCAGATGGCTACTAATGTGCTACTAACAATAGTCATGGGCCTATAGATATTAGAAAGAAAAATTAAAAAAATTTTTTTTCACAGACAATATAACCATGCCTATAGAAAATTCTAAGGAATCCACAAAAAAGCTACTGAAAGTAACAACTTTTGTATATTTGCAGAATGCAAAGTCAGTATTGTGATAGTTAATTTTAAGGGTCCACTTGACTGGGTTAAGGATGCCAAGAAAGCCAGGAAAACATTATTTCTAAGTGTGTCTGTGAGGGTGTTTCGGGGGAGAGGTTACCATTTGAATTAGTAGACTGGGTGAAGAAAATTTCCCCTCACCAATGTGGATAGGCATCTTTCAATCCCTTGAGGTCCTAAAGAGAACAAAAGGCAGAGGAAGGGTGAATTTTCTCTTTTTTCTTTAGCTGGGACATCCAAGTTCTCCTGACTTTTAACATGAGAGCTCTGGATTATCTGACCTTCATTTTTGAACATGCCTTAGTGGCTTCTCCATTCCCAGGCCCTGAATTACCCCCCCAGCTTTCCTGGTTATCTAGACTGCAGATGGCAGATGGTGAAGCTTCTTCGACTTTCATAACCATGTTAGCCAATTCCTATGATAAATCTCATCATAATATATGTTCTGTTGGTTCTGTTCTCTGAAGACATTAACAAATGCAATACACAAAAATTCAATTGGATTTCTATATACTAGAAAAATTTGTAACATTTAAGTTCAAATTTAAAACATAGCATCAAGAAGTATAAAATAATTATACTTGCCAAAGTATCTGCAAGATCCATTCACAGAAAACTGAAAATATTGCAGAGAGAGATTAAAGTAGAATTATTTGTGAGGAGGTGTACTCCATTCATGAATTCAGAAAACTAGTATTGTTAAGATGTGGATTATTGCCCAAACTGAACTGATTCAATGCAATAACAATCAAATTCCCAGATTGCTTTTGGTAGAAATAAACAATCTCATTTTAAAATTAATATAAAAATGCAAAAGACCTAAAATAGAGAAAAAAATTTACAAAGTATATCATCACCAATTGATTTCTATACTTACATTAAAGTTACCATAATCAAGCAAATATAAATGCATACAAGTGTGTATGTATTTAATGCAAGTTACATTAACTTTAAAGTATTAAAATCATAAAAATAAATAGATAAGTGGTACGGAATAGAAAATTCAGAAATAGAGCTATTCAAGTATCTTACTATTTGACAGAGGTCTCAAGAAATTAAATGTAGAAAGAATGATGTTTTCAAGAAATCACCAGTAAAAAGTCTTTTTCAAAGTAAAAAAGTTCTCTTTAGAATACAGTAATAAGAAAAGGCAATGCACAAAATGGGAGAAAATATGTAAAAATATAAATCTGACAAAGAGCCTTTCTCTAGAATAGATGAAGAGCCTCATATAACTCAAGAATAGAAAGATTAACCAATATTAAAATTTGATAAAAGATTGGAAAGTTACTCAGAAAAATAAGATATACAGTGGCAAGTAAGTACATAAAAATACTCAACATAATTAATTATATGGAAATTAAAATTTAAATAATAATGAGATACCACTGCATGCCCACTAGAACAACAACATTTAAAAAGTCAGCAATACCAAATATTGTCAAGGATGCGGACCAACTGAAATTCTCAAGCCCTGTTACGGGAATATAAAATATTACAGTCACTTTGGAAAAAGCCTTCAATACATTGTGAGAAAGTACAGTTATACAAATACTATACAAGACATTCATTCTACAGCTAGATATTTATGTGGGAAAATAAAAACATATCCACAAAAGGATTTTTACATGAATGTTCATAGAAGCTTCATTCATAATAGCCAAATATTAGAAATTATACACATGTTCATCAATAGATAACAGTTTAAAGGAATGTTTGTCTATCCATACAACAGAATATTACTACCAAAAAAATAATAATACTCTAATTCAAACAACATAGTTAAGTTTTGAAAGCATTATGATAGCTGTTAAAAATTCATACCCCAAAACTGACTAGTGTAGGATTCCAATTTACATGATATTCCAGGGAAGGCATAACTATACTGATAGAAAGCAAATAAATGATTGTCAAGCGCCAGGAGTTGCAGAAAACTTTTGAGTTTATGGAAATGTTTTCTTTCATGAGTTTCGTGGTGCTTACACAATTATCCACATTTATCAAAATGTATCAAATTATACAAGTAAAGTTGGTAAATAGGTAATACCTAAATAAAGCTGCACCTCCACAATGGTATAGAAGTGGAACAGAGGATTATTTTTAAAATGTAATGCACACACACACTTCTCAGCAATGGAATGAATTATTAGAAAGCAAATCACCGAAGATATAGAAGATGTGAATAACACAATCAACCAACAGGATCTAATCTGCACATAGAGTACACTCTAGTCAACAATAGCAAAATAGACCAGTTTTGCAAACATCCATGAAACATTTATCAGTGTTGAACCTGTGATCCTCACTAATAAAAAAAAGTAAACAAACTTCATAAAGAATAGAAATCATATAGAATGTGTTCTCTGACAATAATGAAATTTGACTAGACTCAATTACAGAACATAAAACAACACACTTCTAAAAAACTATGATTTAAAAAAGTCTCAATTTCAATTTTAAAATAACAAAGAACTGAGTTAAAATGAGAATATTACATGTCAATATATGTGGAATGCAATGAAAGCAGATCTGAGCAGAAAATTTCTAGCATAAAATAAGAAATTATCTCAAATAAATAAATAAGTCCTGCAGCAAAACTAGAAAAAGAAGATTAAAATAAATTTAAAGTAAGCAGAAGGACGAAAATAAGAAACATAAAAGGAGAATCAATAAAATCAAAAATGAAAAAAATAAATGAATAAACAACTGGTACTTCAAAAAATTCAATAAAATTGATAAAACTCTAGTGAGATTGACAAAAATAAAAATAGAAAAGACACCAATAACCAATATCTGGAATTAGGTAGGGGATATCACTATAGATTATACAGCTATAAAAAGTTAATAAGAAAATACTAGGAATAAATTTATGCTTATAAATATAACAACCTAGAAGAAAACCAACTTCTCAAAAACCACAAACTCCCACAGTTTATCCAGTATAAAATTGATGATCTGAATAGCAGTGTAACTGTTAAAAATAGTTGGAGCTAACATTTAAAGTTTCATAAAATAAAATAACTTGGCCCAAATGGTTTCACTAGAGACTTTCACCAAACATTTAAAAAAGAATTAACACCAATTTTATACCATTTATTTCAGAAAATAGAAGATAAGGGAACGCTTTCTAATTAATTTTATGCAGCAAGTATTATCTTGATACAAAAACCAGATAAAAGTACTATAAAAACAAAAACAAAACAAAATATAGACCAATATCCCTCGTTAAGACACAAAAATGCCCAACAAAATATTAGCAAACACAACCTAAAATTGTTAAAAACAAACAAATAAAAAGGAATTATGCTCCATGGAAAACTGGGATTTATTCCAAGTATGCAAGACTAGTTCAATATTTGAAAATAAGTGAAAGCAATCTACTATATTAACAAACTAAAGAAGCAAAATCACACAGAGATCAAAGGAAAAGATGATGACTGACAATGTGCCAAGATTTTGGAAAACACCCACTTTCAGATGTGTAATGACAAGAGAATTGCAATGACATTCTCAATGTCCATGGAAAGCCACATTTCAAGAAATAAAGGAAGCCCAGGGTGGCTGGAGTGCAGGGACAAAAAAGGTAACGGTAAGAAACAGAACCAGGAGAGCAATAAAAGGGTTGAATCCTGCAGGGGCTTAATAGTCATGGTAAGGGTTCCGAATTTTATTCCAAGTGTGATGAGAAGCCATTGGAAGTTACTGCTGAGTAGAAGACGGACATTATCTGGCGGAAAGGAAAAGATCAGTTGATTCAAAGATGACTTCCTGCAGGCTGTCCTCCCAGAAAAGAAGGTGGCCTCCTAGAGAGCACCATGGAGACCAGCTATAGCCGAGTGATTAAGAAATTAATCCCAGTCAGTTAAAATACTTATGTGAAAAGGAGGCCTCCTTGCTGTCCAACTGTTTGTGCTGAGGTGGCAAATCATACTACTGGCTCATCTCCTCATATAGCTGCAACTATAGGGCTGTATCACTTCCTTTATGACTCCATAGGGAGCTGTGCTCCTGTAAGTGTGAGTTGGAAGAATAGGGCTGCCATCTTGCTATTGGATCTCAGCCTCTGATCAGGCAACGTGGGAGCACTTCCATAACTATGCTCTTCAAAGGCTCAGATCAGCATCTCTCCCTAAGACTTATGCCCGTTTATATTAGATCACTATGCACTTTCCTATAATGCAATGGGTAGCAGGGGGCTACGCTTTTGTTATCGTCCTGCCTCAGTGAGTTGTTCCCAGTAAAATTTGCTCTGGCAGGACTAATATGCATGTGCTTCATTGCAGTTGTCTTTGGTTTGTCTTAATTAAAAACAAAAACAAAAACAAAAACTCTGGCTGCTAAGTAGAGAATAGACCAAATGAAAACAAGAGCATAATTACATGTATAAACCTGGAACCTATTCCTATAATCCAAATGAGAGGGGATGATGAGAGAGAATTTGTCAATTGCTGGGTTTATGTTGAACGCTGGGTTTCTGTTGAAGGATTTCCTGATTGATTGAATCAATGGTATGAAAGAAAGAAGAAATCAATACTGACACAAAGGTAGAGGCCCCCATTATTAGATAATTTAGGAAAGATCAAGATGAAAGCACAGCCTCACTGAATGAAGATCCTCCATAGAGCATTTCATTTGGTCATAGCCTTTGACAAGGACTGTACTTCACTAAACACCAACATCTTCCATATGTTCGAAGTCTCAAGGATCCTCACCATCTATCAGAATGTTAACAATAGTGAATACAATATGAACTCCCAATAATTAAGAAATTGGATTTATACATGTACACAGAGTTTCATATTTACAGAAAAGGATACAGCATTGCATAATGCACAAAGAACTTTCTGTATCATGAAAGAAAAGAAGAAATGAAGCACATTGCCTGTTGTATTCTCTTCTTTTCACTTTCACAATTATGTTTCCTAGCAATTATCTGTATTCTGAAGATGGAGTGCTATCATTCAACTGCAAATGATTCTTGTCAAAGTGATCCACGTCTCTGGTAAATCTAAAATGTGAATTTGAATGTTATTTTGTTTTTCAGCTCCACAGAGAATCACTTCCTCACCTTAATTACTTTCTATTCCTTCCTCACCTTAATTACTTTCTATTCTTGATGTCTGTAAGTGATGTCATCTTAATTATTTTCTCATCTTAATTACTTTCTATTCTTAACGTCTATAAGTGACTTAGGTTTAATTGTCTTCCTTTTATTTTTCTTCTCAATCTGCACTCTCTTTCATGAAGTCTATAGTTGAAAAAAGCATTGGGAATAACTAAGAAACATGCTAGATATTAAGAGAAATAGAGGAAAAAGATTTGAACAGTTTTGTAAATTACATATTCAACCCCACCATACACCTGTTGGTACATTCTTAGAAACCACTGTTGCAGCTTTTTCACTCCTGTTGTTCTGTGAGTGGGATGCTGTGTTACAGCTCTTTACTCCCACTGCCAGTGAGCTCCTGGTTCCTATCCCACAAACAAGAAGAATAAGGTGTACGGACACTGGAAGGTGAGTAAGGCAGAGTCAGATTTATTAAGCGACAGAAAAACTGTCAGCAAAGAGAGGGGGACCCTAAAGAGGGCTGTCAGCTATGAAGTTGAGTCCTGGGGCTTTACGGACTGGGAAGGGGGAGGAGTGTGCTGACTGGTCTGCAGGCTGTCTTGGAGAAAGCAACACTCAGAAGTGGTATGATACTGCAAAGAGTCCCTTGGAGGCAGAAGCGAAGGCTTGGCCTGGGACCTTGGCCCAGGACCAATCAAGGGCTGAAGCAATGATTCACCCTTATGTAAATGAAGACTCCCCAGTGGCCAATCACAGAAAGGTAAACATATGTAAAATAGGTGAAAAGTGACAGACTAAGGTGCAGCTAGGAAGAGAGAAATGTGTCCACAAAAGGAAAGGAATTTGTTCATCTAGTTTCACAGAGTAGGCATTTCCTTTAAAGGACGCTGGCTCTTTGTTATCTGGGGACTGCAGTTTGATTTTCAGGCTGTTCTTGGTTGGAAGGGGTTTTACCAAGTACCCGCCCTGCCTTCCTGATCAGTTTCTTTCTTCCTCCTCTCTCACTATTGAAAATATTTTAAATGGCTTGGTAATTATTTGTGGATGCCAGTCCAGTATGAGTGCTTCACTGGATGAACATGAATCTGCAACACAGCACCAAGCTTTATTCCATTATTGCACATTTTATTCTTTGTTATTTCAGTTTTGAATATCCTCATCCAGCCTGCTCTCTCTGCCAAACCTGGCTCTAATTTATCTTTCACAATTCAGTGTAGATTAGACTTCATTCGTATCAATGACCAATCTCTTACACTGACCTTGCTACCGCTAGTTTAGGAATCTCTGTTCCCTGCTTTGATACATATTTATCTTACCAGAGCAATGATTATGTCAATTTCCCTCATTAGACTGGTAGTATCTTAAATATTTATATAGTGACAGATACAGAGATATATAGAGATTCGACCTTAATCATTGTTCTAATCTGAGAGGCTGGCCTAGTGATCTCTTCATAATAAGCATCTAATAAATATTTTTAATGACTATATGACATATTAATACAAATTTACCATGTAAATATAAAGTGTTCATTATATTTGAAATGTATTCATGGATCGCATAACATTTTGGTCAATGAAAATCCACATATATGATGGTGGTGCCATAAGATTTTCAAGAAACTGAAAAATTCCTATAGCACAAACACTTAACATTATCTTACTATTTCCTTCTAGTATGCAGCATAAAAACATGTTGAACAGTTTTGTAGTCGAGGAGCAATAAGTTATACCATCTACTTTTGTGTAAGTACAATCTATGATGTTAGCACAACGATGAAATCTCCTAAGGATGCATTTCTAAGAATATATTCTCATCATTAAGATATGCATAGATTCAAATTGCTAAAATATGTATGTGCTTAATGTTTTTTTGAATCATTAAGTTTTCTGGAAACCTGTTTCCAGAAAAAAAAAATGCCGATGACTGCAAGTATAAAATATATTAAACAAGTTTATATGAAAGAAAAGAGAAAAACAAGAAGAAATTCTTAAAATGAATAACTATTGAAAAATCCCATATATTTACTTTATGTTTTCTATCATATCTAAAATCATATATTCTCATTTTATGGAAAATTTTGGCAATTTTATTTGTAGTAAAAATGTAAAGGCAGCAGCAAGTGCAACATGACTCTTCATTGAAAAAGTTTGTTAAAATATTCTATATGAGTCTTGGTTGATTCTCAGCTCACTAAAGCTTGTATTTTATCTTATCTCCAATGATGTGGCATCTGACTCAGTGTAAAGACTTGTGATCATTTATTTGATTGCAACCATCTGTTCCCTAAAAGTCATTTATCTCTCTCAGGATTTGGAATAATATCTACAGATTCCTAGGGTGCCCTCTTTCTTTTCCCTTGAGGAAAATTACTTTGTCTTGATTGCCTATTTCTTTTTTATTCTCTCCTGGGTTTTGTCCTAAATCAACCCTGTCCTTGGGGAGTTCAAAGGCAGCAATTAGGAAGTTTGAGTGTAAGAACTACCAGTGAGTGCATATGAGAGAAAATGAATATGTGTGTTCAGGGGCCCCTTGGGCCTTTCCATCTGCTTTCAGCCCATTAAATTCTCATTCAGAAGCAATGGCATACAGAGAAGTCAGACACTTATTGTAACATGGTTTTTTTGAGCTAAAATATGGCATTGCTAATAGGAAGAGATCTAAGAACTTACCTATAATGAGCAGATTCTGTGTGCCTACAACTTTATAAAGTAATTTACTTATATCATCTATCAAATCCTCACAACAAATCAATGAGGTAGACATTATTTTAGCTATTTAAATATAAAAAATATTAAGGCTTGCAGACTTGTCCAAGTAGTCCTAATTAGCTAATGGCAGAGATGAACTCAAATCAATGTCTGAATAGCTCCAAGACTCGTATTTTCATAGAAGGCTCTTTACCTCCCATGAATATTTAACAGCATTTTAGTTTATTACACTTTCAACTTGGTGCAAAGTTGTCTTTCAACTTAGTGGTTTATGTGTTCCATTAATTTCAGAGTAAATATAAGAAGAGTATGAGACATGGCTCTGTACTAAAAGGTGTTTATAGCCTAGTTGGAAGGGAAGCATATGAACAAGTTTAAATATATAACTAAATAAAATATATATAAAAAATTGAAGACTCATGTTTTATTCTTTTGTTTTCAGTTTTTAAACCCGGAGGATAAATCTCATCCTGTTACTTCTGTTTAGCAATGGAGTTCACTGTAATAAGTGTTGAAATCAAGTGTTATATTTTCCCCAACTTTGTTCATCCATTTAAAAATTATTTGGAGCTGGGCACGGGGTGGCTCACGCCTGTAATCCCAGCACTTTGGGAGGCTGAGGCAGGGATCACTTGAGATTAGGAGTTCGAGACCAGCCTGGTCAACATTGTGAAAACCCGTCTCTACCAAAATATAAAAATTAGCTGGGCATGGTAGCATGCACCTGTAGTGCCAGCTACTCAGGAGGCTGAGGCAGGAGAATTGCTTGAACCTGGGAGGTGGAGGTTGCAGTGAGCTGAGATCACGCCACTGCACTCCAGCCTGGCACCTGGCAACAAAGCAAGACTCTGTCTAAAATAAATAAATTTTAAAAAATAAAAAAATTAGTCCAGTGTGGTGGCGAGTGCCTGTAGTCCCAGCGACTCAGAGGTTGAGGCAGGAGAAACACTTGAGCTGGGGAGGCAGAGGTTGCAGTGAGCCAAGATCATGCCACTTCACTCCAGTCTGGGCATCTGTCTCAAAAATAAAATAAAATAAAATAATAAAAATTGTTTGGCTCTCCTGTGCCATTAAGATTTGTATGTAAAGTTTATAATAAATTGAAAAGTGTCTAACAGGTTCCTGATAAAATTATAATTTTTTGGATTTTATAGATTAATTTGTAATTAAATGACATATTGAAAATGTAGAGTCTTCCAATTCACAAACAAAATATCATCATTTATTTAGGTTTCCTTTAAGAGCTCTCAGTAATTTTCAGTGGTTTTGGTGAAGAGTCTTAAGCATTCTTTCTCACTTAGTATTCCATGCTTTGGGAATTATTATAAAATATTCATTTTAATTTTATATGATAACTTTTTTCTCACCTGTACAAACTATAATTGGATTTTTAGGATTATCTAAATAATTTTATAATTTTTTGAGTGCCTTCAAATATTGCTATTAGGAACTAAATGCTATTTGAAACTCATTAACAAATAATACTGTAAATTAGCTCTTTATAATATTAAAAGGCATTTCATATTTATCACATCATTTCTTTGTTTCAGCAAAGTATGATAATCATTGAGGATATTATTTATCAAACACATAATTTATAATTGATTGTTATATCTTAAATTTGTGTCCTATAAGCTTATCAATTCACTTAGTAGGTCTAGTGTGTGTTTGGTAGATTTCTTAGGATTTTCTACCTAAATAACTATGTCATCTACCTTTTCTTACAGTAACAAGGACAGTCAGCACAATGTAGAACAGAAGTGTGAGAATGGGTATCTTTGCATTGGGAAAGTGCTAAAAATTTCACAGTATGCATGGGTTTTTTGTAGATGCCCTTTATGAGGAAGAGAAACTTACCTTCCATTTCTAATTTTTTGAGAATTTGTAGCATAGGGGAATGTTTACTTTTGTAAAACCTTTTAAAATCCCCTGTTGGAAGATCATAAGGGTTTTTTTTCTATTTTATTTGATAATGTGGTTAATTATGTTAAATGATAAGTGAATGTTGAACCAGCACTACTTTGCTAGGTTAAATTCCATATGGTCACGGTGTATGACTGCATTTATGTATTATTGGATTGGAGATGCTAAAATTTTATTATAGTTTAGGCAACACTCATGAGAAATATATTTTTCTTTATTATTAATGTTATTGTTGGCTTTATTATAGAGATTATGCTGGCTTTATAAAACTAATTGTAATGTTTTTCCTCTTCCTGTATTTTGTGAAAGATAATGATTGGTGGTAAATTGTTTAAAAATATTTTGTAGAATACACCAGTAAAGCATGTGGGATTGAAGACACCATTGTGGAAGGTATTTCAGACATAAATTCAATTCATCATAGGGCATAGGATTATCCAAATTTTATATTCCAATTTTGTTAAGTTATAGTTTTCAATAAATGTTTTCATACAAGTTGTCAAATGTGTGGCCATAAACTTGTTCATTATAAGCCTTTATTATCCTTTTGGTGATTTTAGGACCTATGTAAGTACCCCTATTATTCCTGATATTGATGACAAACATTCTCTTCCTTTTCCTTGATCAGCCTAGTTAAGGAGCTAACAATTTGGTTTATCTTTTCATGAACCATATTTTTGCTAGTTTAATTTTCTCTATTATTTGCAAATTTTCTATTTTGTTCATTTCTGTTCTCATGTTTATTGTTTCCTTTTTTCTACTTATTTTGGATCTATTTTGTCCTTCTATGTCTAACTTCTATGTAGTTAACTTTAGCCCATCATTCTCTTCTACTTTATGCACTTAAAATTATGAATTTTCCTCAATTAATTGTCTTAGTGGCATTCTAAAAATTTTATTAGACTATGTTAACAGTATCATGCATTTTGAAATACTTTCTAATTTTCTTCTAATTTCCCCTTTATATCTATAGATAATGGAGAAGTATATTATTTAATTTACAATGTTTAAAAATGTTCCTTGATATCTCATTATTATTGGATTTTAGTTTAATTCAGCTGTGGTCAGAAAATTAACTATGTATCATTTCAAAAGCATTAAATGTATTGTGGCTTTTTATTATGGCCTAACTTAAGACGCTTCTGGTGTATATTCCATGTTACTTGAAAAGAATGTGTATTCTGACAGTTTCAGGCATACTGTTTTGCAGTGTCAATTGGGGCAAGATGAGTGATGGCTGTTCAGATCTATATACCTCTCAATTTTCTGTGTAATTGTTCTATCAATTACTGAAAACAAGTTCCAATTTCAACCCCATTCATGGAGTTTTCTGTTTCTTTTCTTAATTCTATCAATTTTTGCTTCATGTATTTTGAATCTCTGTATGTAGATACATACATACATATTTAGACTTATTAAATCCTTGAGGAAGTAGTAGTCTTTTATTATAAAAATGTTTTTCAGTTTGTCAGTGGTAATATTACTTTTTCTGAAGTTCTAGTTCTTCCAACACTGTTGGGGTCACCACCTGTGGAGGGTCTGTCCTGCAGACCCTGACTCAGTGACAGATGAATAAATTCACTCACACACAGAATATAGTGAATGAGTGGGCGGGGTGTCTGTGCCACTTACAGATTCCCTGGAGAGTCTGTAAAGAGATAGCAGCCACCAGCCCTCACCAGCCAGTGAGGCTCACATTTATTCAGTAAAGTTTAATTGATAAAGGCTTGAGTCAACATCACTAGAGATTAAATATTAAAGGCCAGGTTCTGATGCCCAAAGCAAACACCATTAGTGGGTAATATTCCTGGTCAACCTCACCCTGAGAGAGCTATCTGGAATGATCGAAGCTTAATTTTAGAATCACATGAATAAACAAGTTAGTTAGATAAACTCCCCACATTCCTTTGTTTCTACTCTAATTTATTTAACTAAGGGGACAAGGCTGCCTTTAGCCAAGTACTATACAGAAAACTCTTAGATCTTCCAAAAGGATTTGAGACTATATATTATAACTTTCTGTAGTACTTTTCCCTTAATACTTTTGCCACCACCTGACACTAATATAATAACTGTAATTCTTGTGGTTATTTTTTAAACAGTATATGAATCCCCATGTGACACTAATATAATAACTAATTCTTGTGGTTATTTTTTAAACAGTATATTTTTCACATTGTAGTATTTAAAAATTTTAAGTGAGAAAATATTATAAGTGTTTTATACTTACTGCAATATTTAATTTTTCTGTTGTTCTTTTTCCTTTCTATAGATCCAAGTTTGTATCTTGGATCATTGTCATTTAGCCTGCAAAATAGTCTTTACCACATCTTGAACTACATCCTTTAAGCACGTTAAATATGATGTTCAATTTTCTTGTGGTTTGCATTTTTTTCTGCAGGATCTTAGTCATTATTTATTTACTGTTATACATAATGTTTCCCCTGTTCTTCTCTGGCTGCTTTTAGTATTTCTTCTTTATCACTGCTTTTTTCCAATTAGATTATGATGGCTTCCTTTAGTATAATTTTCTTTGTTTATCTTGCTTTGAAGTTTGCTGAGCTTTGAGGAGGTGTGGGCTTACAGATTTTTATTAAATATTAAAAGTTTTCAAACATTTTTCCAACTTTTCTTCCCCAGATCTGTTTCTAATGAGTAATTTTTTTTGAATACAGTACACACTTTCTTCTCTAATAATTTTTGATTCTTGATGGACATTTTGAATCATAGATTATTAAATATCTGAATTATATTGCCTTTCTTTACAGAATACTGAGTTATGTGCCATCAAAGAAAACCAGAAGCAGAGAGTAGTTAAAGCAATAAAAACAGATTTTACCCAAGAATTATTGTAATAGAAGAAAAGGGACTTCAACAAAGAGCTGTCCTCAATTCTAAAGACAGCATAGATAAAATGGTGATTTATAGCCCAGGAGCAGAGACTCGGAGGGAAGGCAGATAGTGGATGGAAAATTACTGAGGAAATATTAGGTATTGGGACATTCTGGCTAAACTGGCTTGAGAAAATTCTTTCTGAAGGCAGACCTGTGTGATCAGACATCCCTGGGAGAGGTGAGGGATGAGGAATATGATTTGATATTGAATGTGGGGGAATCTCATTAAACTGACTTTGCAAGATTCTTGCTACAACTGGGCAGTGCAGGCCCAAGGACAGACAGAAAGTAAAAGGCCTAGAGGACTTAGAGTTTATTCAAGGAATCACTGCTGTTAGGAAGTCGATCTATTTCAGATTTTCAGATTAGCTTGATCACTTTAAGGCTTGCTTTTAAGCCTTACCTCAAGGCCTGCTTTACCCTCTCCTAAGAATTTTTTTATTATGGACAGAGTCTCACTCTGCTGTTGCCCAGGTTGGAGTGCAGCGGTGCAATCGTGGCTCACTGTAACCTCTGCTTCCCAGGTTCAAGTGATTCTCCTGTCTTAGCCTCCCAAGTAGCTGGGATTACAGGCAGGTGCCACCATGCCCAGCTAATTTTTGTATTTTTAGTTGAGATGGGCTTTCACTATGTTGGCCAGGAGGTCTTGAACTCCTGACCTCAGTGATCCTCCCTACTCAGCCTCCCAAAGTGCAGGGATTACAGGCATGAGTCACCGTGCCTAACCTAGGCATCAGCTTTCTTGATCCTCTTCTGCTTCCCCCAGCTATCCATCAGGGTGTCTCCACTCTGATTGGTTGGGGTTCATACTCTGCATGCATCCCTTGTTTTTTACCTACAACAACCTGGTAGCTACTTGCCCAACTTCATGCCTAAGCTTCACTCTTTGTATGTGCACATGAATATTCAGGAAAAGATTTCAGAAATATTTGGAGCTCTTCCCTGTATAACTTCCTCCTCTCTGATACTCTGCCCACAGCTCCAAGTCCCCAAGTTTCAGTTCTAGTCTCTTTAGCTAAATGACATAGCCATGCTCTCCTGATACTTTCACCTTGTGAAGAATTTTAACAAATTACATAGCACAAAGCCTGGGCCATCCTAAGGCTCTACTTGTTTCTTCCTGTCTCTCAAAATCACGGTCTTGAGTTGCCTATTGTCCAAAACAAAAACAAACAAACAAACAACAACAACAAAAAAAACGATTGCTACAAGTTATTGCATAGGGACAGAAGTGGAAGTCCAGAATGTCAGTTTGTGGTTTTGTTTTTTATTCCATATTGGTAGCCCATTAGAACCTATCAAACTTATGTTTCATAGACATTGAAAAAAGGTTTTTGAATTACAGTCACTATAAAAATCATCACATTTAAAGCATATTTCATAACATATGACATTGTATAAAATGGTCTTTATATAATTACTGCAAAAGGTATACTGTAACATCAAATCATTTTGATTGGCAATCTGTCAAAAGTAGAGGTGTCATAGCTGTTGAGGTCCTTTAAATCCCATGCACTATCTCATACTCAGTCCAAAGTATGTAAGGAGAACATAAATGCCTCTAATTCTGCAATGAGTAATAAAATGTGTTTTTCTGATGGCAAGGTAGAGTATTTACTTTCATATGGCAGTGATGTGTGGAAAAAATGCTTTGATTCACAGAAATATGGAAGTATACTTCTTTTGGCATAACTATTGTCACCTTATACATTTATTTACAGACTTTTTAAATACAATTTATACAATTTAGATAGCCTTCCTCAGAAATTTTAATATAATTAACATAAACGAGCCTACATTTGCATATTAGGTTGTTTTCTTTTGCCAGAATCGTTCAGAATTCCAAACTTTTCCTGTATTTCAAATATTGAGCTAATCTGAAGATAGAGTTCTTTTCAATTTAAAAATGCTGTGTCTATAATGAGAAGAAGATAAGGGAAAATGGCATGAATTTTGAAATGTTCTGCAGAGAAATTTCTGAAACATGTAGCTCTTTTTATTTTCAAAAGGTGAACTATATTGTCATATATCTCTTAACTAAAACGTGTTTGGTTATGAAAATGTATCCCTCCAAGAAAACAATTTGGTTTTCTCTTAGTTCTTGTCATTAAGTTGTACTTTCGAGAGCCATGAATAAAAATCTCTTTCCTTATTTCATATGGTAGAGACACACACATATACATGCAGGCACACACAGAGAGATGAAAGTTAGTTTATTTCTTCATAATCTCCTAGTGCCCTGTATATCAAATTATAATTGTTTGCCTAAGAAGAGAAAAAAGTGAATTATTTCATTAATTATTGTTGATCATTGCATCAGCCATGCCAGACTACTAACATTTTCTCAAATTGAATAGTCCATCTATTTAAATTAAATATTTTTAATTCAATGTCTGTCTGTAATTGCTCAATGTTAAAAACAAGAAGAAAGTCCCAGTTAGTGTACCCAATACCTCTATTACTATAAATATTTCTTTTTAAAAATAGGTTTAATAAATCATCTCAGCAGAATTTTAGTCAAACATAAACATGAATATTCAGTAAAGCTGACCATGATGTAGTAATTAGGAAGCAGCTGAAATCCTCAAACTTTTAGAAAATTTCTAGGAATACGATTTTTCATAGGATGATTTTTGTAGAAACAATTGAAAATATGTCTTTGAATTTATTTTAACTTGGTCTGCTTATGACATTTTATCTCATCAACAGTGAGACCATATTCTCATAATGTGGTTACTCTTAACAACATAGTGATTACAAGGATCGAACTGAAATTCCTGAGATGCAGGGAGCTTCAGTTTCCTTCAAGATCAAATTCCCAAATTACTGATGTGGGATGTGCTCCCCAAAATAAGGAATGTACATTTTATGTCACTGGTAACCTTTAGAGCTAACCACATAAATAGAAATAATTTTTATTTTAAATTCTGTCTGTTTTTATTTTTTACCTCTATTACAAATATCTATAGCCAAAGAAGTAGTTATTCTCTATTTTTCCATATAAATTTTGGGGATTAGAGGATAATCTACTAATAATAATTTTCTTTTAAGGACAGAAATTTATAACTCTTCCTAGAACTGGTAAGGATTCATATTAATGTTCAGAATTGTAAACATTAACCCATTCTTAGATAAGGTTGTATGTATAAAAATGAAAAATAGAAATAATAAGAATTTCTGCTATTGTTTCAGAAGGCCAAACATACTATTATCCAAACTGAATCTATTGTCTGTTTCAGCCTAACAGAGAAAGTATCTCAGTGTAAAATTTAAAAATAGTATTTATCACACATCATGCTTGATTTACTGTGCTTGTTAAGAGAGCAGTTTGCCTCTATTGGAGTAACATTAAAAGCCCCAAGTCCTTAGAAAGTCACTCTGTGCACTACTCTCAACCCCTTACACATTTATATGCCCCCCACACCCATAAAGGTATTCTCATTACACCTTTGAAGTACAACAAGTAATGCAATGACATCCTGAGAAATGTGCGTGTATGTGTAATTACTTGCATGCTTGTACATGCAAGGGAGCAATGTAAGGAGTGATGTAAGGAAGTCAGAGAAAGCCTGTGTAATTTAATATAAAAAGATATTGGGGCAGGAGGGAGAGTCACAGTTTCTGCTGCTTGCAATTTCATCACTCCATCCTTATAATAATAATTTTAAAATCAATGAATATATTTGGATATTTAGGTAATTGAGGATGCAAGGAAACCTGACACCACAGAGAGATAAGTGAATCCAGAGAGTAACAGCTGTGATCTGATTATCTAGAACAGAAGCCACTGAAGCAATAATCAGATAGGAACACTTAAATGGTAATTTTGAAGACTGCTGAATGCTGAGTGGGAACAGTACAAGAGAAAAATCCCTGGAGGGCCACAGTCTTAGGCATTTCCCACAGTTTTGTGGGTTTTACATCAAAGAACCTGCCAGGATCCACAATGATGATCCTGGAAAGATCATCTCAAGATTCTGATGGGGATGGAGAAAATTGACCATTTAAAGTATAACTGCATCCCTTAAAACAAAAGTTCACTTTCCAGAAAATTTCCTCTAGTTGTCTTATCTAACGTTAGGAGACTAAGAGTAAGATAAGAAACAATTGTGAAGATCATAGCCCACACAAGCCCATTAAACACTCAGATTAATCATAGAATAAGGAATGCTTCCTCTCTCACACATCTAATCACCACACCAACAAAGTTTCAGGGTAATAAATGTGAATTAAAGCTAAAAGAGCTGCAAGGCCAAAGCTCCATTTAAGGAGGAGTTGTTAGGGAAGTTCAAAGACAATAGGGGAGTGAAAACAAGAGCACTAAAGGAATTTAAAGCCTCTGGGACCTACAACTAAAGCAAATATTAAACATATCATAATACCTAGCCAAATAAACACCAAATTTCACATAAAGACAAATTTATCTTATTTTATATTGATCAGTGCATTGTATTGGGCTTTCAACAAATTATAAAGCTTGTTAACAGGCAAGAATAATCATAGTCTGAATAAACAAAGTAAGTATCAGAATTAGACTCACATATGACATAGGCTTTAAAAATTACCAGAAAAGAATTTAAATTAACTATGATTAATATGTGAAGGGTTCAAATAGGAAAAAATAGAGAACATGTAAATTAGATGGTGAATGTAAGATGAAAGATATAGAGTCTAAGAAAATAAATCACATAGAAACTCAATAAATTAAAGACATGGCTATGTAAATAAAGAATACCTTCTAGTGACTCACCAATGTATACAATAAGGCCAATGAAAGAATGATCTAGCCTGAAGATACGCAAATAGAAACTTCTTAAAACTGAAATTAAAAGAGAATAATAAATGAAAACAAAATACAGAACAAAGCATCTAAAAACATTGGGATAATTTCAAAAAGTGTAACACATATATTGGAATACCAGTAGGAGAAGAAAAGAGAATGGAACTTTAAAAATATTGAAATAATTGTAACCAAGAATATTTCAAGATGAGTGACAGACATCAAACAATATATATACAGAAAGCTCAGAGAATGCAAAGCAGGATAAATACAAAGAATGCTATGTGTAGCCATACCATGTTCAAAATACAGAAAATCAAAGACATAAGCAAAACATTGAAAAAGACAGGAGGGAAATTATATTACCTACAGTGTAACAAGAACAAAAGTCACAGTGAACTTCTCGTCAGAAACCAGGCAAACAGAAGACAGTAGAGTGACATATTAGTTGACATAAAAAATTACCAACCCAGAGTTCTATGTCCACTGACATTATCCTCAAAATGTAGCATACATAAATAAATTCAGAGACAAAACTGAGAGCACCACCCTTCAAGAGATGTTATATGTTCTTCAGAGAAAAAGAAAATGATATAGATAAGAAACCTCAATCCACATAAAGAAATAAGGGCATCTTAGAAAGAATAAATAGAAGTCAAATAAATTGTTCATTTATCCTTAATCTAATAGATAACTGTTATAACTACTTAAAGTAATATAGGGCTGGGCACGGTGGCTCAAGCCTGTAATCCCAACATTTTGGGAGGCTGAGGTGGGTGGATCATGAGGTCTGGAGATTGAGATCATCCTGGCCAACGTGGTGAAACCTCATCTCTACTCAAATATAAAAAATTAGCCGGGCGTAGTGGTGCACGCCTGTAGTCCCAGCTACTTGGGAGGCTGAGGCAGGGGAATTGCTTGAACTGGAGGAGGTAGAGGTTGCAGTGAGCTGAGATTGTGCCACTACATTCCAGCCTGATGACAGCAAGACTCCATCTCAAAAAAAAATGTAGTAATAGTAACAATGCACTATTGATTATAACACATGGATGCATAAAATGAATGACATCAATGTCATAAGGAACGTGAGTATGGTATTCAAAACACATTGACGTGAGACACCAGCTGAAAATTATAAGGTTTAATTTGAAAGTGGACTTAGACTATATGTAAATATATATATATATATATATATATACACACATATATGGACATATAGGTTTGTCTATATGTATACATATACATATATACATACACAGTAAGCACACACATATGAAACACTAATTTTATCAAAGAATTATAATCTATATATTAAGAGTAGAGATAAATACTATTGCAGAAAATGCCCAATTAAAATATGAGATGACAGAAAAAAATGTGGAAGGAAAAAGAGAAAAAACAAGAGTAATAGATAGAAAATAGTAACAAATACGGTAAATATTAATTCCACTTTAGAAATCATCACTTTATTTTGAGTGATCAAAATATACCAAATAAAAGAAAGAAATCTTGAGTAGATAAAAAAAAACTCAACACTACATTGTTTCCAAAACAAAAACAAAACTTTAAATATAAACTTCATATAATTTAAAAATTCAGCAAAAGACTTAGAATAGCCAATACTACATGAAGGAGAAAAACAAAGTTGGAGGAATAACATTCCTGACTTCAAGACTTACTAAATAGCTACAGTAGTTAAAACAGTTTGGCAGTAGTGAGAAAAAATGGCAGATAGATCAGCTGATATGCAGTGGCATCCCAGAAACAGATCCACATAAATATTGCAACTGATCTTTGACAAAGGAGCAAAGGCAATACAATGGAGAAAATATAGGCTTTTTCAAGAAATAATTCCAGGACAGCTGGATATCTATCTATAGGAAAAAAAAAGGAGACGTTAACTATCACAAAAATTGATGCAAAAATGAATCATAGATCTAAAGGTAAAACACAAAACCATAAAACTCTTAAAAATATGTAGGAGGAAATCTAGAAGACCTTAGGTATGGCAATGACTTCTGAGATACAACACCAAAAGCATAATCCATGAAGTAATTGCTAAACTGGAAGACTTCATTATAATAAAAAATTTCTGCTTTAAGAAAGACACTGTCAAGAGAACGAGAAGACAAGCCACAGACGAGGAGAAAATATTTAAAACACATATCAAATAAAGGACTATTATTTAAAATACACATTTTTTTAAATGTTCAGTAAGAAAACAAATGAAGAAAACAATGAAAAAGGGAGCAAAAGATCTGAACAGACACCTCGTCAAAGATATGCAGATGATAAATAGGCGTATGAAAAGATCCTCAACATTGTCATTAAAGAGTTGCATGTTTAAAAAACAATGAGATACAACTATACGCCTATTAGAATGGCAAAAATCCAAAACACTGACAGCACTAAATGCTGATGAAGATGTGGAGCATTAGGAACTCTCATTCTTTTCTGGTGGAAATGCAAAATGAAACAGCTACTTTGGAAGACAGCTTGTTTGTTTCTCATAAAACTATGCATACCCTTATCATAAGATTCAGCAATCCAAAAAACTCAAAAGCATATTCATACAAAAATCAGCACAAAAATTTTTATAGCCGTTTTATTCATAATTACCACCAAGATGACCCTCAGTAGATGAATGAATAAACAATGATGCATCCAGCTATGTAATGTTACTCAGCACTAAAAGGAAAAGAGCTATCAAGCCATGAAAATATATGGAAGAAACATAAATGCATATTACTAAGTGAAAGAAGCTACTCTGGAAAGGCCATGCACTGTGTTTCCAACATTATTACATTCTGGAAAAGGCAAAACTGTAGAGACAGTAAAAGGATCAGTGGTCTCCAGGGGCTGGGAAAGGGGGAAGAATGAACAGAAGGAATACAGATTTTTAAAACAGTGAAACTATTTTCTATGGTACTATAATGGTGCATGTATGTCATTATACATTTGTCTAAAGCTGTAGAATGCGCAATCCCAAGAGTGAGCCTTAATGTAAACCATTAAGTGATTATGTCTTTTAGTGATAATGATGTGTCAACGTAGGTTTATGGATTGTAACAAATGGCTCACTCTAGTGGGGGATGTTGGTAGTTGGGTAAGCTGTACATGTTTGCAGGCAGGGAACACATGGGAATTCTTTGTTCTTTCTCCTCAATCTGGCTGTGCCTTAAAAGTAAAGTCTATTTAAAAATAGAGAAAATGGGTTATACCCAGAGCCAATACATATGGCTCTGAGATTTGTAGCAAGAAAAGAGGGTATGACCCATGCACTCCACATCTTTTCAACACCCTGACTTATTTTTTTTGCCTCCATATTGCCTACTGTCGCTTCTCAAGACTTCTTAGGCCAAAATTGTTTCCAAAGATATTACAAGAGCAATTAAAACCAGCCCAGTTGTCCCATAGAAATTATATTTACAATCTTTTAAATAAACATAGAAATTAACCCTGCCAGGTCTTAAAACTTGAAATTTACATTTGTCTTATCTGAGTTCCTTCCTCAGGAAACCACCCTTCAGACAAGGAACTGAAACTCAGCAGATCACTGCATCCACATAGTAAGAAGCCAGACACTGCATCCCTCATAATTGCTTCCTTATTCCTCCCTAATTCCGGTTTTTACCACAAGTGAAAACATTCCTTCCCCCTCTATATAAACCTTCAATTTATATATTTCATTTGGTTGAAAGAGATGGATTTGAAACTGATCTCATGTCTCTCCATTTGACATTACCCAAATAAAAAGCCTTCTTTCCTAGCAATACTCCTTGTCCTAGTGATTGGTTTTTAGTGTGGTGAGCAATGGGACTAATATCAAACGCTTGGTGTTTCCGTAACACAATCAGTGATCTGAAATTTTCTCTTCTTGAAGAAGGGTATGTAAAGATGAAACTTACCGAACTGTAACTCTATATTTAATTTCTCATGGAATTATTATTAGTGTATTAACATAATGCTAGCCTATGTTATAGTTTGGATTGCACATAATTTTGATAAGTTATTTTGAAATTTAATGAAAAAATAATATCCCTCTGACTGATCTTATTACATGTTTAGAAATTCTTAGGGATATAATTTGTGTATTATCTATCTTTGACCTTATTTAAGGAGCAACCTAATAAGTGGTTAGGAATTATTTTTTTAAATGGAGTTTTAATTTCCTCATCTATAAAAATGGAATTAATTTAATTTTTAATGAGATCTAAATAAAAAGTAAAATAACGTATGCAAAAGCAACAAACACAAAACTAATTAATATTCAGTATTGTTTTATTTTGAAGAACTATTTCAATACATTGTTTCAAACCTAAGTATTTATGTTTTAAACACGATTGTATCACTCTTCAAGAAGAGTTCTCATTCATGTTTTTTTGAGTTATTATTCATATTGTTATTTTATTCATGTTATTATTCAACCAACATCTTTTCTTACCCCTCTTCTTCTCCCTTCACCTCATTCTCCTACTTAATAAAAAATTGCTACAGTAACTCAGCTTACTTCATGTTATTCACATAATTTAAGTATCCCTGCAAACGCATTTCTAGTTCGTATCACATGTTAATGATCAAGGCCAAGATCACTTAGCTCTATTGAATATATTTTATGTATTCAGCCTTCTAGATCTACCTTCTATTAATTATTTAAAAACACACAGACTCCAGAAATGTTAATTACCTATTAGTTAATTTAAGAAATAAATTCAAAGCTTCATATACTACATAGAAATTATGACAATGAAGGTGAGTGAAAATTTTTGTTTATCCTAGTCAAGACATGTTTCCTATATTTTATAGATGTGTTTAAAATCACATTACATATCACTTAATTTTACACACTAGTTTTTTATCAAATTACAGTCTACACAAAAACAAATCCTTGAAAAACTGAAAATATATATTTATTATTTTAATAATCATATAATATGTCCTGATTTTTAAAAAGCAACTCTTCAGACCATTCACATACCTCAATCTCAATCCTCAATCTCATATAAAAGAAATTCTTTTGGTTTGCTACTAGAGTTGCAAGCTAAATTGCACATTCAAAATATCTAAAAACTGGCTAGATATGGTGGCTCACACCTATAATCCCAGCATTTTGGGAAGCCAAGGCAGGAGGGTCACTGGAGGTCAGGAGTCTGAGACCACCCTGGCCAATATAGTGAAACCCCATCTTTACTAAAAATACAAAAATTAGCTAGGCCTGGTGGCATATGCTTGTAATCCCAGCTACTCGGGAGTTTTGTAATCTCAGCTACTCAAGAGGACAATCTCTTGAACCTAGAGACAGGTTGCAGTGAGCTGAGATCTATAAACTACAGTACCTTTATCAAATTGCAAATTTAAAAATTTTCAATAACACTGCACAGTTGCAGATAATTACAAATGAAGTATCTTGACATTATTTATTTTAGTTTAATAAAATGCATTAAAATTCAGTAAAAAGAACAGCCTGTAATTCTTCAAAAGATAGAATTGCATGGTGATTGCTTTTAGTCAGTCTCTAGAGTAGCATTGTCCAGTACAGTAACCCCTAGCCACATGTGGCTATTAAACACTGGAAATGTGCCTAGTCCAAAATGAGATACATGCTAAGAATAAAATAAGCACTGAATTACAAACAGTACCAAAAAATGTCAAATGGATATTTATTTTTCACTTATCGCATGTTGAAATGATATTTTGGATATACTGTGTCCAGTAAAATTATATTATTAAAATTAATATTTTATTTTATTTTTAACATACTTATTAGAATGTTTACAAGTACATATGTGGCTAGCATTGTATTTCTTTTGGGCAGCTGCTCTAGGAGATCACCTGCAACTTTATCAGTCCTATAGGAATGGCTCATCTGACGACATAATAAAATGTGATACATTCCTTCACTCAAACAAATTTTTCTAGTTGATATGACATAATTTGACTAATATTTTTTTCAAAAACTTGATTTTTTTCTGAGTTCTGGCATCAAGAAGACAAGTGAAAAAGCACCCCATGTGAATCTGTCAGAATTTTAGTTCAAGAATAGTGTGCATGAATGTCATATGGAATAATAATTTTTAGAATTTTCACCCTTGACTACACCAATAAATAGCAATCATTAAATGTAAAAGACTAAGACATTTATCAAAATTGGTACAGCTGTTAATTTCCATTTCATTAAAATTTATATGTGTTTTCATTTGTAAATTTTCTTAAGCCATCTGAGATTCATGAACGCTTTCAAAGTTTATAGATAGATATCATGAACTCAGTGGTATTTATGGAGCATTTCATGGATTTGCTCTTTTTTTCTTTCTGGAGAGAGCAATCAATGACTTCAGTTTCCTAAAGGACTTAGTGATACAAAAAGTGTAATTTTCTACTTTAAAATCATTTTAAGTTCCTTCCAGGTCTGTGGCTTCTTTCTGGTTGAGGTAAATGCTATGCATAAATTTCTTAAATGTAGTCTATGCTAATAATTTTTTGATGCCTTGACTTTTAAGAAATTAACTGACAATATTGAGAAACGGTAAATCCTCATGTGGTTGGGTGAGGGATTCCTTTTGAATCTGAAAATTGCAGCAATTTAATAGTTTAAATTATACTTGACAGATTCTGAATATCTACTACTTGCAGCGGAAGAATTACTGCCTTCATTAAAAGGAGCTGTTATGTTTAAGTTGTCAAAATTTAGTTAAATTAATTTCTTCTGAAGGCAATCATCAAATTTTACCCCAAAGAAACTTACTTTATGGAATTCTCATACATCATTAACTTTATATGCATATAAGCTTATATGAAGCAAAACATCCCTCAGACTCTATAAAAACATATCACAACTCTCTAGCCTTCCACTGCAGGATTTAGATCTGAAACTGTGCTTTTCATATCACAGGAGCCAGATTTCATTTACAGAGTGCTAATTCCATAAATATTTTTCCAAAGTTAGTGTAGCTGAACACACAGCCCTTAAACAAGAAAAGGCCCACAGTCTTGGAAAAACAGAACTACTTTATATGTATATTTGAAAATGAAAACTCATGGCTTCAGTTCCTCCTGTGTTTATGCTAGCATTAAACAGTCAATGCTCAGCCCCGTCATTTGAAAAATTTCAACCCCCAAATATATATTTATTGCTTATCTAATATTCTGAATAATTTCCACAATGTAACAGTAACTCAAAGTATGGTAGGGTTGGCAAGCAGCACCCAGCAACACAAGAGGTGGGATATCCAGGGAGCTAACTGCATCTCATAGCACACCAGCCTGAGTAGACTGGAGTCCTATAGAACCGTGGCTAAGAGGTACCCTTTAGATCATGAGTGTCCTCTCTTTTGGCCTCCCTGGGCCACATTGGAAGAAATAATTATCTTAGGCCACACATAAAGTACACTAACACTAGTGATAGCTGATGAGCTATAATGTAAGAAAGTTTACAAATTTGTGTTGGGCCACATTCAAAGCCATCTTGGGCTGCATGCAGCCCATGGACCATGGATTGGACAAGCTTACTTGAGATGATGCATTATGTTTGAATAAGGGAAGTAGAGTGAAGAAACCAGAGCTTGAACTATGGAATGGGCTGGACACCCAAGAGACTCAGGATGATGGACATGCACAAACATTATATAGGTTTTTGATATTTTGACAGTCTCTATAAACATATATTATTTTCATATGTTTTATGTAATATATAAATATAAATAATATAATCATGACTTTCTGATAACAGTTATTTTATTAGTGTGAGGTGATCCACTTACATGTGGAATCTATGGGGGAAAAAAAAGTTCAACACGTAGAAACAGAGTAAAGTGTTGGAAACCAGGGGGCAAAAAAGGAAAGAAAATGGGAGAAGTAGGTCAAAGGGTACAAACTTGCAGTTAATATAGGATAAAGAAATCTGGCAATCTACTGTACAACAGTGTTATGATTTGGCTCTGTGTCCCCACCCAAACTGTGGCTTTGTGTCCCCTCCCAAATTTCACGTTGAATTGTAATTCCCAATATTGAGGGAGGGACCTCACGGGAGATGACTGGATCATGAGGGCACATTTCCCCCTTGCTGTTCTCATGATAGTGAGTGTGTTCTCATCACATCTGCTTGTGTAAAAGTGTGTAGTACTTCCTCCTTTGCTCTGTCTCTCTTTTGCTTTGGCCATTTGAAGATCATTACTACTTCCCCCTCCACCTTCCACCATGACTGTAAGTTTCCTGAGATCTCCCAGACTTATGGATTGGTGAGTCAATTAAATCTTGGAGATGAAGAACTTATTGGGAACTTGAATAAATGTCACTCTTGTTATGCTATAGTAAAGAGACTGGGGCATTTTGCCCCTGCTCTGAAGATCTGTGGAATTTTGTTATTGAGAATTGATTTAGGGTATTTGATATAAGAAATTGCTAAGCAGCAAAGCATTGAAGGTGTAGTCTGGCTGCTTTTAAAAGCCCATATTTATTTGCATAAACAAAGAGATGATCTGAAACATGAACTTATATTTAAAAGGGAAGCAGAGAATTTGCAGCCCAATCTTGTAGCAGAAAAGAAAAACCCATTTTCTGAGGAGGAATTCAAGGCTGCAGAAATTTACATGAGTAAAGAGGAGCTGAATGTTAATAGCCAAGACAGTGGGGAAAATGCCTCCAGGGGATTTTAGAGACCTTCACAGCAGCCCCTCCCATCACTGATCCAAAGGCCTAAGAGGATAAAATGATTTTGTGAGGTAGGCCCAGGGCTGCTGTTCTGTGCAGCCTCAGGACATGGTGCCCTGCATCCCAGCTACTGTAGCTTCAGCCATGGCTAAAAGGCTGAAGCTTGCAAGCCCCAAGCCTGAGCAGCTTCCACATGTTATTGGAGCTGTGGGTGCACAGAAGGCAAGAGTTGATGTTTGAAGACCTCTGCCTCAATTTCAGAGGATGTAGAGAACTGCCTGAATGTCCAGGCAGAAGTCTGCTGCAGGGGCAGGGCCCTTATGAAGAACTTCTACTAGGGCAGTGTGAAGGGGAAATGTGGGGTTGGAGCCCCCACACAGAGTTCCCACTGGATTACTGCCTAGTGGAACTGTGAGAAGAAGGCCATCCTTCCTGCAGATCCCAGGAGGGTAGATCCACCAACAGCTTGCACAACAGCTTGCACTGTGAGCCTGGAAAAGCTGCAGGCGCTCAATGCCAGCCCATGAAAGCAGCCTTGGTGGTGGGGCTTTACCTTGAAGGGCCACAGAGGCAGAGCTGTTTCCAAGGACTTGGGAGTCCACCTCTTGCATCAGGGTGGCTTGGATGTGAGACATGGAATTAAAGGAATTTACTTTGGAGTTTTAAGATTTAATTACTGCCCTACTGGGTTTCGGACTTGCATGGGGCCTGTAAGCCCCTTTGTTTTGGCCCATTTCTCCCTTTTGGAATGGTAGAATTACCTCAATGCCAGAACCCTCATTGTATCTTGGATGTAACTGATTTTTTATTTTATAGGCTCATAGGCAGAAGGGACTTGCCTTATCTCAGATGAGACTTTGGACTTGGACTTTTGAGTTAAAGTTGGAATGAATTAAGAGTTTGGGGAATTGTTGGGAAGGCATGATTGTGTTTCAAAATGTGAAAAGGACATGAAATTTGGGAGGGGCTGAGGATGGAATGATACGGTTTGGTTCTGTATCCCCACTTCAATCTCATGTCTAATTGTAATTCCCAGTGTTGAGTGAGGAAGCTGGTAGGGGATGACTGGATCATGAGGGCAGATTTTCCTCACTATTATCATGATAGTTGGTGACTTCTCATGAGATCTGGTTGTTTAAAAGTTTGTAGCGTTTCCCCATTTGTGTTCTTTCCCTCTCTCTCTCTCTCTTCCTCTCTCTCTCTCTCTAACCTCCTCCTCTGCCCATGTGAAGACTGTGTCTGCTTACCTTTCACTTTCCACCATGATTGTAAGTTTCCTGAGACCTCCCAGCTTTGTGGAACTGAGAGTAAATTAAACTCCTTTTCTTCATAAATTAACCAGTTCTCAGGTAGTTATTTACAGCAATATGAGAATGGACTAATACAAACAGTAAGACTATAGTTAATAATACTGTATTGTATATTCAAAATTTGCTAAGAGAGCAGATTTTAAGTGCTGTTACCACACCTAAGAAGTGCTAACAATGGAAGATAACGGATATGCTAAATTGTTGACCTGTACTAATAATTTCACTGTAGATATGAATATCAGTACTTCATGTGTATACTTTAAATTTACACAATAAAAAAGAATGGAACAGACATAAACATCTTAATTGAATAATTATCTTCATGCTAATGGATTACTTCAGGTTTGAATGAATCAAGAGAATAATCTGTTATTTTGGTAGATTTGTAAGAACTTTCAGTAAGGTGGTCTGCTATAAAATAAATATATGAAATCAATGGTTTCAGACGGCCTTACAAAGCAAGTAAATTAAAATAAGGCTCACCATACCAATTAAACATCAGAGATACAAATAAGAACTTTTCTGTTCCCCTTTTTATTTCTCCCTTTACTCTCATTTCTCAGAACCTGTAGTTAAGCAACAATAGAGAAAAAAATAAAACAAGTAAGAAAAGAAGATGCCAGAAGCCCAAGGGAAGGCCTTCTCTGATCAAATAATCTCTTTCTGCAGTAGTGTGAGCTGAGGACAGTAGATGTATTTAAAACCACTTTCAAAGCTTTCATTATTGTAATGAGGCCCAACTCAACTTTTGAAATGAGATGAAGTTTTAATATATAATGTGAAAACATGGCATGGTATTGGAAAAATCCTGACACCACCTGAGTTTTCATTTAGAGCAGGAAAGAAAATTTCTACTGAGTACATTTTAAAGCAACATGGAGAAAACAAAGTTGTTTTGTGACCTAATCTATATGTAATGCTAGTTTCACCTAATGGTTTTATTAATTTATGAAATTAGAACTCTCTCAATGTCTGACTTTATTAAGTCATAAAATAATTTAAATAGTACATACTATATATAAGTAGAAATTATCAAATTATGACTGTTTGCTCTGTTGCATGTTAGAAAAATTCATAAGTGATTTTTAAATAGTGTAAAACTCATATCAAAATATACATATGCATAATGTATTAACTAGACAGAGCACCAAACGCTATTAGGATATACTACAGGTTTCTTTAAATAATGAAAAATTAGTTGCAGTAAAAAGCCATAAACTTTCATATATTTAAGTACTTTACACTATTCTTTATACTACCTGAAAAACCGTGTCTCCTAACACTGAGCCATGTTACTACAGACCCTGTCAAGGTCTCTTTCCAATCCCTGTAATAAAATTAATTGCTCCTTATTTTTGAGATCTTCTTGGTTCTTTTAAATAATGTCCGCACTTTGGAATAGCACAATGGATTCTGTTGTTTCTCTGTTAGATTAAACTCCTTGAGAACAGTACTAATTTTCTCTTTGTTTTTGTATTCTTAGTGCCTCATTTATGCTAGATACCTATTAGTAGAATGATGTGTAATAATTCTGTTAAAAAATTAATATATAAATCAGAGTTCTTACAGTCATGAAAATATTTTTTTCACTCTTGTGCATGTTAAGTTTGTCTAAATTTACTGAGTTGCTTTTTGCTCTTTATTGCATTGTTTAGCGTTGCTTGTTTCATTACATGAATATTGTTTTCAGGGCTTTTCTTTAAATACCATCAATGGTTGTGTTGGCTTCTAACTTCAAAGAGTTAAATTTGTATAAGCTAGTCAAACCATTATAAAACGAATGTTAAAATTATGAACCTTTTGAGTGACTTATTGCTGTTACATATATCATAACATAAATATACTGTAATTATACTTTCTGAGACTGAATAATAAAAAATTTTAAATGATTACTGGTCATGGTATGAAAAATGAGAACAGACTTACTTTGAAAAAGTAAAACAGCCATAAATCTGTTTAATGGTGGATAATATAGCCAATATATTAAATGATAGTGGTTTAATATATGCAAACTGAATTTGATTTTATGAATAAAATATAAATCACTGGAAAAGAAATTCGTATTTCAAAGGGAAAGTAAAACTCATTCTAGTCATGCACCAGATAATGATGTTTTGGTCAACAATGGACTGCCTAGATAACAGTGGTCCAATAAGATTACAGTGGAGCTAGACATTTCCTATCACCGAGTGCATCACAGCCACCCTAGTGTCACAGCACAACGTAGTACTCACCTATTTGTGGTGGTTCTGGTGTAAACAAACCTACTGTGCTCCCAGACCTTCATGTTTACTCACCACTCACCAACCAACTCACACAGAGCGACTTTCAGTCCTGCAAACTCTATTCATCTAAGTGTCCTTACAGATGCACCATTTTTTAATCTTTTTAATCCTTTCTACCATATTTTTACTGTACCTTTTCTATGTTTAGATACACAAATACTTAACATTGTGTTATAATTGCCTTCAGTATCCAGTACATTAACACGCTGTACAAGTTTATAGCCTAGGAGCAATAGGCTGTGTACCATATAGCCTAGGTGGGCTATAACATCTAGGTTTGTGTAAGTACACTCTGATGTTCACACAAAGATGTAATTGCCTAAGGATTCATTTGTCAGAATGTAAGTATCTCGATTCTTAATCCATGCATGATTGCATATACAAGGCAGAAGAAAACTAAACAACATGAAATGAAATGCACTTTAAGAGTCCTTTAATTTCATAGTACATCATGTAATTATCTATATACTGTCTGTACGGTAATCACCCATATTGCCACCACTTCGCTTAATATAAGAAATATCAATGGTGTATTTAACCTATTTTTGTCTTTGTAAAGATACACATCTCCTCTTGTTGGAAAGTGAAATTGGCAATGCATATATGCTGTATTATATCTATGATCTTACGTCTTATTTCCTTCCTTTCATTCTTCTTTCTATTATGAAGTGAATTGTGTCCCCCCCAAATTCCTACATTGAAACCCTAACCTCCAAAGTGACTGTAGTTGTAGATAGGAACCAACATGCTTAGTAACCTATACCAATCTCCGAAATCCCTTAGGAATGTTGTCTTACAGTCCTACATTATAGAGTCAATAATCCGTAGAAATTCCTCAAGCTTTCCTTCCAGATATTCTAAAATCAAACCTAGACTACATCAATTAATTTTTTTCCGGATTGCCAGAAAGAGTTGTTCAGCTTTAGATGAAAGGCGACTGCAATTTATTTGCCACATTTTCCAATGAAATGTGGAATGCAATTTTCCTGCCTTTAAAATTGAGCTGAAACTTCTGAGGTCAGATCACATAAAACATTGCAGATTTCAAGCACATCTATTAAAACACTCCATGGGAATCTAATTTTCCTGCCTTTGAAATTGAGCTGGAATTTCTGAGGCCAGATCTCATAAAACATTGCAGATATCAAGCACATATATTAAAACACTCTATGAGAGGCCCGAGCCACGGTTTAAGAAGTTAGAATACCCTAAGATCTAGGGAGAAGTTCCATGCTTGCCCTCCCAGTCTATAGTCTCAACAGAGCCCAGTCTTAGAGCCATTTTCACCAAGGCACAAGACATATATATGAAATAATCCCCCCACCTACCATTACAATTTCAGTCAGTGACACATGGAGCAGAAGAATCTCAGAGCTCACTGAGCTGATTTCTATCTCAAAACGTTGAGCAGTAATAAGTTGGAAATTCCTGACCCTCAAAATTCCTGACCCTCAAAATGTTAAGCAGTAATAAGACGGAACAAAAGGCTATTGTTTTTAAGTTGCGAAGTTTTGCAATAATTTATCATACAGCAATAGATAACCTGCATACCCTGCGCTTGTCTGTGGGTCATACATTAACCCATGGGCTCTGTTGTTATCCTTATTGTTTTAGCAGGATATAGTGTTATTGTTTCCCTTTTCTCTAATTACCCAATTTTACCCTGTTTGGCACCGTTTTAACATGTTTAATTCTTAAAAACAGACCCTGTGGACTAGGCTTGTTGGACTAACAAACAGACACTACAATGGTAGTGGTTTAATCACATACAAGTTAGTATTTTGCTGATGTGAGATCCCTGGGAGGGTGTTGAGATTGTCAGGGGCTCTTCACTACATGAGCATTCAGAGGCTCATGCTGCTTTCATCTGTGTCTTTTTCGTCCCCTAGGACCTCATTATCGTCTGCATCTATCAGACAGAAAAGGAAAGAGTGCAGAAAAGGGGCGTAAGAATTTTTACCTCCTAGGCACGAAAGTGGAGCATCTCCTATCATCTTACAGTCCGCTGGCTAGAACAGAGTAAATGGCCACTGTAATTGTAAGGGAGCCTGCAGTATAGCCTACCTGCACAAGGGAGATTAGGAGAAAAGAATTCCAAACCTGCCACCAGATCAGACTAGTTATTTGTTGAAATGCTCCAAATAACTGTAGAACATGGGCATTTTAGAACTCTCACGTAGGAAATTAGTAAACAGTTTCATGAATCCCCACTATTGGATAACTTCACGAGGGCAGTGTTCATGTTTTCTTCTTCATTCCCACCCCCTCCCCATTTTCCTTCATTCTCTAGATATCTCTGAAATTTCTCATAGTACCTAGATCATTGTACATAGTTAATATACATTTAATAAAACCAATGTTTAATTGATTAGGATTCGTTTTTAAAATAATAGTAGAATTTATACTCTTTGACCAAATGTCACCTTATATATAATAGCAGTTTCTCGTACCACTGAGTGCTCATTCTAAACTTTCCTATATATAATAGCAGTTTCTCGTACCACTGACCGCTCATTCTAAACTTTCCTACTCACAATGCATGTCACCTTTTTACATGTCGTGTTGTAATTTAATGGATCTCTGTTGAAGTTTTTCATTTTATTACATGTCCTCTACTTTTACCTTAATACACTATTTTAACCACCATAGATTTACAATAAGTTTTTATATGATGTAGGGTAAGTGCCTCACCTCCAAATTATACTTCTCCAAAACCATATTGTTTATACTAGGTTTTATATAATAAATTTAGTTTCAATTCTCTGGTAAACAAAACCCTTTGACCTAAATTGAGGAACTGTGTATACCCACTTTCCATGAAACAACTGTGAGTGGTGAACACTGATTTTTGTCTCTCATATATATACATACATATAT
The DNA here is from genome assembly GCA_036589455.1 of Ateles fusciceps. Taxonomy (NCBI): domain Eukaryota; kingdom Metazoa; phylum Chordata; class Mammalia; order Primates; family Atelidae; genus Ateles; species Ateles fusciceps. The sequence continues at coordinate 8,886,876 of JAZHEH010002229.1, forward strand.
GTGTGGAGAGACAAAAACAGAATATATATATATATATATATGGAGAGACAAAAACAGAGTCTCTTCACACACACACACACTCACACATATATACACATATATATTTTTGTAAAAAAATACATGTATATCTCTGTATACATACAGATATATACACACAAAAACAGATATATATATATATACATAAAAACATATATATACACACACATATGTGTGTATATATATCTGTATGTGTGTGTGTGTTATATATATATATATATATATATATATATATGAGAGACAAAAACAGTGTTCACCACTGACATATATATGTGGGGAGAGAGAGAGAGGGAGAGAGAGGGCGACTCTGGAAATTGTCCTAAGGACATACAGAAAATTAAGAAATATTAATTGGCCAGGTACAGTGGCTCACGTCTGTAATTCCAGCACTTTGGAAGGCCAAAGCAGGTGGATCACCTGAAGTCAAGAGTTTGAGACCAGCCTGACCAACATGGCAAAACCTCGTCTCTATTAAAAATACAAAAATTAGCCAGCCATGCTGGCACATGCATGTAATCACAGCTACTTGGGAGGCTGAGGCAGGAGAATTGCTTGAACCCTGGAGGTGGAGGTTGTAATGATCCGAGATTGCACCACCTTATTTGCATTTCTAGGTATGGCCACCAGGAGGAGTTTCTCTGATAATTTAATCTATAGCATTTTAAAAAGAGAAGTCCAATATAGTTGTCTGAAGTTTTTCATTTATTTTAAAAAGTAAAAAATCTGGAGACAACAGATGCTGGAGAGGATGTGGAGAAACAGGAACACTTTTACCCTGTTGGTGGGAGTGTAAACAAGTTTAACCATTGTGGAAGACGGTGTGGTGATTCCTCAAGGATCTAGAAATAGAAATTCCATTTGACCCAGCAATCCCATTACTAGATATATACCCAAAGGATTATAAATCATTCTATTGTAAAGACACATGCACACTTGTGTTCATTGTGACACTGCTTACAGTAGCAAAGACCTGGAACCAACCCAAATGCCCGTCAGTGATAGACTGGATAAAGAAAATGTGGCACCTATACACCATGGAATACTACGCAGCCATAAAAAAGGATGTCCTTTGTAGGGATATGGATGAATCTGGAAACCATCCTTCTCAGCAAACTGACACAACAGAAAACCAAACACCGCATGTTCTCACTCATAAGTGGGTGTTGAACAATGAGAACACATGGGCACAGGGAGGAGAACATCACACACCTGAATCTATTGGGGGGCTGGAGGGCTGGGAGAGGGACATCAGGGTGTGGGGGAGGTTGGGGAGGGACAACATTGGGAGAAATGCCTGATGTAGGTGATAGGGGGATGGAGGCAGCAAAACACCATGGCATGTGTGTACCAATGCAACAATCCTGCAAGATCTTCACATGTACCCCAGAACTTAAAAGTACAATAAAAATTTTTTAAAAAGTATTTGTCATTGCTTATTGACTTCAAAATTTCCCAGGGTATTTCAAGATAAAAGTGCTATGGTTTGAATATTTGTACCCTTCAAATGCATGTTGAAACTTAATCCCCAATGTGGAGATTTGGAAAGATGGGGTGTCTCAGAGTTGATTTCGTGCTCACTTCAACTATCTTTCAGAAGGCTTTTGATTTCTTTGCTTCTTGGTTCTCTGTACGGGAGACCATGGTCAAATATTTTTGTTTAAACATAGTTTTTAAGCCTCAAGGCTGATCTTTCTCATCCCCTTTTTTCCCTCTCAACGAAGCTATGTCATACACTTCCAAAGCAATAGTCTTTGGTAGAAGACAGTAAACTAACTTGGTCTGTGCCTCTAGGAGGCTTCCATAATGAAAAGAGAACACTTAATCACAGCCATGTGAGGTGCCTGCTGCTAAGGATGCGAGTACAGAGCTACCCCTGGGAAGAAGGAAGCAGCAAAGAAGAATCTTCTCCTCAACTCTCTTCCCTTAAGGTTTCTAGGATTGCAGATATCACCTGCACTTCATTAATGTTGATAGAAACAGTCATATGGGTAACCTAGCTTTTAACAGCACCAGTAAAATAATCATCTTTGTTGCTGGCAGTCATATGGCAAAAGAAAAACTTGGGGTTCAAAGGATTATAAATTAGTCTACTGTAAAGACACATGCACGTGTATGTTTCTTGCAGCGGTATTTACAATAGCAAAGACTTGGAACCAACCCAAATGCCCATCAATGATAGGCTGGATAAAGAAAATGTGGCACATATACACCGTGGAATACTATGCAGCCATAAAAAAGGATGAGTTCCTGTCCTTTGCAGGGACATGGATGAAGCTGGAAACCATCATTCTCAGCAAACTAACACAGGAACAGAAAACCAAAAACTGCATGTTCTCATTTGTGAGAGCTGAACAATGAGAACACATGGACAAAGGGAGGGGAACATCACACATCCGGGCCTGTAGGCGGGCCAGGGGGTGGGCGGTGGGGAGGAAAGGGGAGGGGAGAGCATTAGGACAAATAGCTAATGCATGAGGGGCTTAAAACCTAGATGACAGGTTGCTGAGTGTAGTAAGCCATGCTGGCACATATATACTTATGTAATAAACCTACAATTTCTGCACATGTACCCAGAACTTAAAATAAAATAAATAAATACATAAATATTAATAAGCAAAAAAAAAAATAAAAAACAAAAAACTTGGGGTTATATTTCCATAGAAGTTAGGAGAGAAAAGATTCAACTAGCAGTATCTGCCACAGGATGACTTTTAATTCAATTAAGAGCCTGGGCCATAGAGCCATGCCTATGCTCATATTTTAGATTTGCCACCTTTAGTGACGGCTAGTGGGTTTGTTTCCAATGAGGGTAATACAATAGGCTCTATCCCAGGAATGTCATGCAGATAAAATAAAATATACATAGTTTTTAGCGAGTGATGGGCCTGTGTACAGAGCTCTATAAGTATTAGTTATGATTCTACTAAATGGTGGTGCTCATAATCATGGTGATGAAGATTGTGTGGTCCGTCCGATGTCTTTTAGATTTTTTTCTAAAATTGACAATAGAATGAAGCTGAAGACCACATTTACAATCAATTTTCTGTGTATATATTATATTCAGTAACTATTGTGTGCCAGGCACTGTTCTAGGCACCGAGTTGAAACAGTGAGGAAAACAAGCTCTTGCTTTAAAGGAGCTTCTGACTGTCTTAATTCCCCTCATTACCCAATACATAACCCTCAACCCCCTGGATGGACATAGCAAATGAAATGCTGTAATCTGCCAGCATGCATTACTATCTGAGTTTAACCTGAAGGCACATGCCTGCCTTTTCTCAAGAGTATGACCTCCCAGAATGAATTCTCAGTTCACTTGAGACTCCACACATGTATTTTTTGAGGTTGTTTATTCATTGCCTCATCCAGAGATGAGAAGCAAAGGTTGGTGCTCACTGTTGTATTAAAGCCTGAAAAAATACGGTGAAGGTGGTACTCGGCATCCTCCTGCAGTTTCAGGTAGACTGCTTCATGAAGCCACCCCAAAGTACACTATGTGCTAAAGCCTCGGAATATTGTTCTTAATCCAGATACTGCCTTATAATTAATGTCAAATCTTCTAAGATTCTAGCAGTAGGTGTTTTGCCAGTCTTTACTTCCCTTACTTTTGAATTTTTGTCTCTTTCCTCCATCTCTTCAGCAGAATTTTAATTAGAATATTATAGAGAATGTATGTGGCACTGCTAAGCACACACCATTTGAATCACATGTGCCTCATTTTCAGACACAACTTAAAAATGTAATGAGTTCGACTGTTCATTTTACTTGATGTTCTTCCTATAAATTTTTAGAACTTCTTAGTTTTCTTTATAATACTAGGAAGAAATTTTAACTAGGCACATATACCAGTGCTTAACATCTTGGTAATGTTAATAAATACTTAAAATTTTTTTCCAAATATGATTTTGTGTTATGATGCCTTAAAATATCCACCTTATCATATTTATATTATTAGATGTATGGCTCAATTACAGAAAGTATGCCTAACCTCCAAAATATATATTTCTTGAGTCTAATTACTGACTACAATAAAATTTCTAATATCTGAATACTACTTATTGATGGTATGGTTTTCTATCGTGAACAATGTATGCAATATTTACTTGAGGCCTGCAGCCCAAAGTCTCATGACATAATAAATGAGAACCATGATGAATTAGAGCAATAAAAGCAATATACTTTCTATATATTTGGGGGTAATATGCACACTGGACAGAAGATTAAAACAAACCAAAACAATTTTAAATTCAGATTTCAAATTTTAAAAAATGATAATTTGTAAAAATATTCAATAATCTCCAGGATTGTGAAAAAGTTCTTATGGGTGGATCAGCTGTCTAATCAGCTATTTTTATCTCTTTGACTTATATATAGAGAAGATTGCTTCTATCCTAAGAAATAAAACCAAAAATCAAAATATTTAGGGGGTGTGTGTGTGTATCTGTGTGTGTGTAAGAGTGGACATAGGGGAGACTTGAAACACTGAAATTCAATGACAGAAGTTGAAAGAGAATGAATTTATTCCACCGAGAGGTTGAAGGATTCATACTTAATAATAAGTGGTTTTCTTCTTATCAAACAAGCTAGAATGTAGAACCCTTTAAATTGTGTTTACCTATCTTTTAGATGCTATGGAAAAAAAAAAAAACAGAAGAAAACATAATCAATCCAATTCTATTTTGGCAAAATTATATCCGTGATATCTATTAAAGATTAAAGAGGGCATGTCAAGTGAGCAGTGGAATATATGAATCTGGAATTCTGTAGTGAAATCCAGGAAGAAAACACAAATTTCTGAGTTATTGGTAAGCACATGGTGTTTACAACCTGTGAAACAATGGAATGTTCACTTTAGAAAATCTGAAGATGAAAAAGCGTGAGTGGACTTGAGTTAAACTTGATTTGTTGTACATATTTATCTCTGTTTTCTTCTAAAAGCCAACTCAGTAAGAGTCCTGTAGCTAAAACCGTTTATCCCTGCAAGAACAAAGCTATCAGAAGGTAAAAAAGCAGTGAACAAGCGCAAGTGTGGTCAATATTTCTAAGAATATCTTTTGGAAGATAGAAAACATATGGAGGAGTTCAGAGGGCTGAAAAACTCATAGCAAGTGCCTGGAAGGCAGGAGCAATAAGCATAAATTACTCCTTTGGAAAAAATCTAGAGGGGCTTAAATATCAGAGGAACTATTTACTGCAAAAAGTGTAGGCAAGGCAGGGAACTGAAAAGGGGGAAGACTGGGAAAATACAGGATAGCAATTAGAACCGGATCTCCTTCCCCATCTTATCCCAGGAAATTTTAACCAGGGAACTTTTAAGATTGGGAATAAAAAAGAGTTAATTCATATCATGCCATCTTGCACCACAGAAGCCAAAAAAAAAAAAAGTATTTCTTCTAGAGCTGGAGTTTTGGTTTAATTTCCACATAAAGATCAAACACTTAATGCTTCTCACGTCTCTAATCACTCATAGGCAAGAAAGAATAGGGATTATGTGAGACTGTGTTAACAAGGTTCTGTCCACTTGCTGGTTTTCTCGGTGGCAACAGACAAGAAGCAGATTGGACAATTTTGCCATGTTTATCTAGTAGAGGTGGTTGGCTCTAAAGTTAACAGTGGCTTCTTCTTTTTATTTTTTTTCAGATTGAGCTTCACTCTTGTTGCACAGGCTGGAGAGCAATGGGGCCATTTCAGCTCGCTGCAACGTCTGTCTCCCAGGTTTAAGCTCTCTCCTGCCTCAGCCTCCCGAGTAGCTAGAATTACAGGCATGCGCCACCACGTGTGGCAATTTTTTTTTCTACAGGCCCCTGAGAAAGGTGAAGCAAATTTCCATGGTTAGTGGTACCAAGGGCAGGAAAATGATATAACACTGATTTCTCCTCCTCCCCCAGTGCCGTGATTCCTGTGTATCCTTCTCCTTATTGGTGGTATTTTGAGAAAGGGGCTCATGGACAGGCACATTCGGGTACCTTACTCCATCTGTTCATATGATGTGTTTTGCCAGAGGAGCACATATGATGGCAGTGGGTCTTCTCTTTGGATAATGGCTCCCAGAAAATTAAAAGATAAAAAGAATGAAATAGGTAGCTATTCACATGATCAAGTCTCAGAATTATTCATAAAATTGTTCCAGCAATCCTACAAGGAAGACGTTAATTTCAGGGGCAAAGCATCGGCTTATAGGATGGACCAGATAAGGTAACAAAGAAAGCAGAACACTGTGGCAATGTATAGCTGTGTATGCTTGGGCATGCTTGCAAACACGCTTCAGAAATGCTTCTCCAACTCCCCAGCACATAAACTATTGAAGTGAATATAGGGTGAATCTACACCATGACACAGTGGGACATTGCAAGTGTTTTCCCTGCTCTTTCAGTGCTCTCACACTCATCTCAGCAACTTTGAAGCAACAAAAGGAGGAAAGGACTCAAGGCCCAGGCTTTTTGGATTGAATCCTGCTTGCTTCTCTTTTGGCTGATGTCCAAAATAAATAAATAAACAAATAAGATTTTCATTTAATGTACAATCTTTCTCTCCTTATATCCCCAATTCCCACTTTTTCTAGTTGTTAACACATTAGGTTTATTGAAGTCAACATCACTGTCATCCTAAGAAGATAATGCAATGGAACATAGAATACCCTTTATTAGGGCTATATGTACACTCGTGCCAATAGTGTTACACAGACTCAAGACTTTAGAAAGAAGCACTGTTTATAAGAGTGCTGCTATTTTGTTTTGCTGTGTTATAACCTAACTCCTTCCTTTGGAATAACCAAAAATATGTTGGAGTGGTAATACTTTAACCCTAAGATAGCCCTTATCCACAGAGGTGCATTCATGTTTCTTTCAGTACTTAATGATGTGAAGGATATAACATTGTCAAGAGCAGGGCAGGTCACGTAGGACTTGAGGGTCCCTGTATCATGTGTACCATTTGCTCTGAGGGAATCATTGCAGGGTTTTGATCAGAGAAGTGATATAATCTGGGTTATGTTTTAAAAGGACCATCCTGGCTACTTTATTAAGAACTGTCCACAGATTTAAGGATGGAAGCAGAGGGGGACTTGTTAGGACATTATCCAAGAGGGTGAAGATGGTAGTTCAGATTAAGATTGTAACACTGAGCTACTGGGAAGTTTTGGGAATCAAGATGTATTTTGAAGATGAAACTAACTTATTTTCTGATGGATTGGACATGGAATTTTAAAGAAACACAAGAGAAAAAAATGACTTTCAAGTTTTTCATCTGTGCAATAAGTAGGATAAAGTTGTCATTAAACAATATAAAAATGTGGATGAAGCAGGTTTGGTGCAAAAAGTGTATCTGTAGTGCACTGTTGGACCTTTTCTGTTAAAATGTGTTTCAGATATACAAGTTCAGATGCTGAGTTATATAAATGAGTCTGTAGTTTAGGAGCAAAGTCTTAGATAAAGATATAAATTTTGGAGTTGCTATTTTTTCTTATTCATCTATGTATCTGTACATCTATTTATCATCTCTCTATGCATTTAGATATAGAGGTTTATCTTTACAACCAAAATCAAATCTATTTAACATTAATCTCAAGCATCCATTGAAGTAGGGATACTATTTTGCTAGAAGTTATTTTCTAAGTCAGAGAAGAATTAAACTATAACCAAGAGCCCTTAAATCCTTTTTATTTGATGAAATATTGTATTCAATCGGTAGGCACATAGATCTTTGCAAACACACACAGATACATACATACTGGAAATAAAATTATAGGAGAGGGGAGATTAAGCAGAGAATGGAATAGGATGGCTTTACTCTTAACTAGAAAGAGTCACATGTACTCTCAGTCTAGTCCTAAGTGATGTGATGACCTGCCCAGTACAATAAAAACAAGACAGCGATGATGATTTTTCACAAGTAGTGTGAGGCAACGATGAACACAGGAGCATTATTTAGACAACTACAACATCTTGACCAATGACTTAATATTTTCAAGATTCTTCTCATCTAAATTATATAAGGCTACACGTTCGTCATATTGTCAGACATAGGATTGCCAAAATATTTTTTAACATCAAAAGTAGGATAAAAGTGGATTGAGGTGAAGAAAAAACAGTAAATCTAAATGATTTTTCCATGGGGGAAAAAAAAAATGACCCAGGACTTACTTCTCCTAGCAGAGTTCCCCTGGAAATCTAATGGCTTACGTTAAATATGGCATTTCAGCTCTGTCACTAGGCAGTGATGTTTATTACAAAAATGTTCCATATCTGATGAATTGTATTTGGGCTTGGCAGACTGAGAATGAGCTATTAAAAACGACTGGGTCATAGCTCTCAGATCTGTCTGTGCAGTGGAGTGGATTTTCTAAATTGTTTCTTGCAGAATCTGCAAGTTTTGCTCGAGGGAGGTTATGGGATACTGGTTCCTGTATCAAATGAGACTGGATGTTCTCATTCAAATCCAGGTGGTCCCTGCATCAACACACATGGTTTTATCCCGAAGTGAATGGGCAGATACTTCGGTTGCCAGAACAAGATTTCTTATGTCCTCTGTAAATTCCCTTGAAGACAATTCCCCGGAAGCTGTCAGATATATTGAAAACCCTGATCTATATTTTTGCAGAAAACTGAGGTGAACACAGTGCCAGATTATGGCCCATGAGTTATATGAATGAGAATGCCAATCCAAACCTTTAATTTTATGGATTAAAAAAATTTTTTTAATATTTTTAATCTATACAGTTTTATCAGCCGGGTGCAGTGACTCATGCTTGTAATCCCAGTACTTTGGGAGGCTAAGGCAGGAGGATCATGAGGTCAAGAGATCGAGACCATCCTGGCTAACACAGTGAAACCCTGACTCTACTGAAAATACAAAAAATTAGCCGGGCATGGTGGTGGGCACCTGTAATCCCAGCTACTCGGGAGGCTGAGGCAGGAGAATCTCTTGAACCAGAAGGTGGAGGTTGCAGTGAGCTGAGATCATGCCACTGCACTCAGCCTGGGCAACAGAGCAAGACTCTACCTCAAAGAAAAAAAGAAGTTTTATCAAAGACAACTTCCTTATTCATCACAATTTTGATTACAACATATTTTATTAATAAATTTTACATTGCATACTTTGAAAAGATTTATATATTGCCTTTTAAGCATGTAAAATGTTTTCTTAGCTTATATAATTTTTTATTTACTTCTGCATATATTGAACCAAGAACTGTGTCCATTGAGGTTAATAACTACTAGCAGAACCAGCTGATTTTTGCCATATAAAAATGCAGGCCCAAGTTTATAATAGAGGACAGAAATCTTGGTTATGGTGTAAGAACTGCAAGTTCTTAAAGCATTGAGAACTATGATGAAATCCACTGGATGTTCTCCAATGTCCTATTCTCCTCTTCAGATAGTGCTGGTGCTCCCTCTTTTCCACCTAGGTAAGATCAGCTCATAGCCATCCAGGTCCCAGGTCCTCTAAGAATAGATGTGTCACCTGACTGAGAAGCCAGGGGGAGAGTGAGAGGAGGTGACTGCTCATTTCAAACTGAACTGAAACATGAACAGAATCGTTGTTCTTTCTCCATTGACTCTTCCCTGTGTTAACTCACAGGGCAGCGTCCCAACTTTCAGGTTGCCAGTTAGGAGAAAGCAGAGCTAAAAGATGGAAGGAAGTTACATCCCTGAAAGCAAGGCTTCCTGCCAGTTTGTCCCTCTGACATTGAACTGATAATGGGAAAGAAATATTTCAATCTAATTTAAGCCAATGTATTTTGAAAACTTCAGGTGACTTCAGCATAAAGGTCACTTAAACTAATACCAAAATTCATTCGTAATATATTTTTAAAGGGTTGTGAAGGAAAGCAACAGCTCTTGGCTTAAAAATTGAGGCCATGGCTCAACATATGCAGTCTATTGCTTGACTTCCATGCCAGCTTTATCTTCTTGATGAAGTCATTCCAAACTACTTGTGCCTCTCTGAAGATACACCTGTCTGAATGTTTTTTCTTTTGTTTCGTTTTTGAGATGGAGTTTCAGTCTTGTCGCCCAGACTAGAGTACAGTGGCACAATCTTGGCTCACTGCAAACACCACCTCCCGGGTTCAAGCGATTCTCCTGCCTCAGTCTCCTGAGTAGCTGGGATCACAGGCACATGCTATCATGCCTGGATAATTCTTTTGTATTTTTAGTAGAGACGGGGTTTCACCCTGTTGGCCAGTCTGGTCTCAAACTCCTGACCTCAGGTCATCCACTTGCCTTGACCTCCCAAAGTGCTGGGATGACAGGCGTGAGCCACCATGCCTGGCCATGCCTGCAGTTTTTAAAATGCTATTCTCCTTGCCTGACATGTCCTATCATTACTATCTGTCTACTGAAATCTTATTTTTCATTTAAAACTCACCACCATTTACCTTATTGTTTATCTTTTCTTTAAAATGATACAATGATTAAAACAATAAACAATAAAATGGTAAATTTTAAGACTATCCCAACATGATTAATTCAATGAACATTTATTTGTTACTCAATGTCATACCATGGACAGTGAGAGTGGTGCCACAGGGGCTGACGCTGTGTTATGCTGTCCTGATGTCCCTCAGGATGCCCCTTCCTGTCACTTCTTCCTTAGGTGTTACTGATCACTCTCTCCTTGGTGCTTCCGTATATTTTGCTTATTCATATACTATGGTATCCTTTAGGGTGATAATATTTGCTTGTTTGCATGCCATTCCATCCTCATTCTAAGATCCTTGAGGATAGGATCTTACTTATCCTACATCTTAATTATCGTGGTTTCTATCATGGATCTACTTCCCAAGAAATGGACGATGAAACAAATATGCATGAGGAGATCTGCTGAGGAGCCCTCTCTGGAATAAATTCTCTAAGGGAATGAGGAAATTAGGAACGGGCAGAGGGAGAAGTTGTGCCATGCTGCAGTGACAACAGAGACCTCTGTTGATCCCTTGAAGAGCTCCAGAGCTAGCATGACTCATCAGAGTCGACCCAATTCACAAACTTTATACCACCCTCCTCTGTTAAACAAACACTGCATTGGAGCTGCCTTTAGAGAAGAAGTGGCATAGCTGTGAGTGAGGCAGATTCCTTCTGCTGAGGGCAATTCCCTGGAGATGGACTCATCTGAGAGCTGCCAGTAGCCAATGTTTCCTGCACTGGGGGAAATGGATGTGTGGTCCTGAGGGCATTTGGGCTGCTGAACCCATCATGCACTGCGGCATCATCCTCACTGTCCAGGGTATGGTGCTTCATGCTGAGTCAGTGTTTAGTGAATTGATAATGTTGGGATAGTCTTTAAACGTATTGTTTTATGTTTGTGAAATGATTGGTGTGGTCTTGTTTGGAATAGTTTTTCAATCATTTGGCATATGGCTTATAAGTATCCATTTATGGATTCCCTTTGGCCATCAGGGCAGCCGGCCAGAGTATGTGGAATCAGAGCTGTGATTCCACAGCATCTGGCCACGAGGAGCCGCCTCCATCTACTGCATCAGTGGATGTTACAACATGTCGTGTGCTTGGTACAGCTTTCCATGGAAAAGATTTGGAAGCACAGGGGCACCAGAAACAAAATTAGAGAAAATTTGACCGCCAAGGACTCTTCAGGGCATGTTTTTCTGTTTATTCACAGAAAGCATAGGAGGATTACACTTTACTTGTACTACCAGAAAATGACAACTTTTATATAAAAGAAAGAGAAAACTGAGATGATTCCTTTTAGACTTCAAATCATACATACATACAACCATGTCTGTAATTCCCAAGGCTGTAATTCTTCCCTAAAATTAAAATGCAGGGCATATCCAGCATCCTTTGTCCACGGCGTTCCATTTGGCTTAGGCATTTTCATTGCTGCAAATCTGCAGGCTGATATGAAGAGCCATTTTTTATTCTTTCTCTGGAGCACAATGGGAGGACAGATATGACTTGACCAAATTTATATTCATAATCCATAGATAAATTCAGGGACTTAACTGTGACTTACTATGTTTTCAAATTGTTTCTTACATCTATTCATTTAAAGTGTTTTAAAATAATTAAGTTACAGTTTAGAGTACATCTTTCATTTAAGAAAACTCATAGAGAGGGTACAAAAGAATTCTGTATCTGCCTTCAACAATGAATAGCTCAAGAATTGACTGTGTAATTAAATTACCATTTCTTGACCTGTCTGTTGTATCTACCTCCTCAATTTCTCCGTGTTTTAGGAAGGTATTTTTAGAAGTAATTAAAATGTATTCTGCAAAGTCTAATATTAAAACAGAATAGAGGAAAACTAAATTGTGCTTTCACCAGATTACCTTTGGATTTCTTACTTTTAAAAGCAGGGGAGTAAGAGACATTCTGTTTGCCTGTATCTGAATCAGAATAAATAATTAGATTCACTCTAAAACATGGTTAGACTTGATGTCGTCGTAATTTCCTTCAGCATCTGTCTTCCTATGAAAATGTGGACATTCCCTTTGGACCCCAGCGAAACCAGAATCTAGAACGAAGATATCTGCATAATGTAGGAAGCCTGGTGAATTTATCTCTGGACAGGAGATGAAAAGAAGCCCACCTCCACCTCAAGATGGAATCAAAAGCTTCGCTATAACTTGAATTCAAGGGATAGAAAAAAAGACATTACCTCTACTAGCAGGTTAAAATGTTGAAGCCAAATTTGTTGAATTTCCTGCGTTGAGATATTTTAAAGCCAACAAACTAATGTAAATGATGAGAAAAGAGAGTCACATTTTAGCGAAATCCGTCGAGCACCCACTTGACCAAACTTGCAATTGCTTCGTAGGAACAGTTAACATAATGCATGGGATGACCACAGAGTAAGGGGCAGCAGTTGAAACTGAGGTAACAGCCAAAGAATTAAATAATTCAAAGTTAAACAATTCACCATGAGGAAGGGACGTATGAGAAGATTAGTCCCCAGAAAAATCAAAGTAGAGGAACAATTTCAAAGTGATGAAAGAATTATTTAAAACTGTTAAAGCAACACATGAAAAAGAAGTTATTATTAATTGAAATCTAGAAATTAAAAGCTCAAAAACTGAGTTAAATGGCTAATTAGACAAAGTTGAATACAGAATTAGTAAAATGTAAGTAAGAAGTGAGGAAAATACTCAAGATTAGGAATAAAGTGAGGTCAAGTATGAGAGATTATGTTACATGAAAATATTTGAGAAACAGCATAGTGTTTTACAATGACACTTGAGATGTTTTGTGTAATATTCAACCTATGAACAAGTTACATCTCAAAAAACAAACAACAAGCAAAGATATGTAAATCATTTGGGACATGGATTTTAGATGATGACTGAGCTGAGCCATCTTGAAGGTACTTCTCAAGTATATATAATACCAAGATCAAGGGTCCTGACTGTTAGAGGATATGGAAGTCGTTTCCAGAAAAGGATATAAAGTAGGAGACAAGTAGCAAGATATGACCCAGAAAGTACATTGTCCATGATGTGGAACTTCATAGTGTTTGATATGGTTTGATATGTGTCCCCACCCAAGTCTCAACTTGACTTATAATAATCCCCAGGTTTCGTGGGAGGTAATCAAATCATGGGGATGGGTTTCTCTTGTGCTGTTCTAGCAATAGTGAATATGTCTCATAAGATCTGATGGTTTTATAAAGGGCAGTTCCCCTGCACATGCTGTCTTGCCTGCTTCCATGTAAGACATCCCTTTGCTCTTCCTTCATCTACCGCCATGATTGTGAGGCCTCCCCCAGTCATGTGGAACTATAAGTCCATTAAACCTCTTTTCTTTATAAGCTACCCAATCTCCAGTATGTCTTTATTAGCAGTATGAGGTACCAAAGTCTGTATTAGTCACAGTTCTCTAGAAGGACAGGGCTAATAGGATAGATGTATATATGAAAGGGAGTTTATTAAGGAGTATTGACTCATACGATCACAAGGCGAAGTCCCACAATAGGCTGTCTGCAAGCTGAGGAGCAAGGAATTCGGTCTGAGTCCCAAATCTCAAAAATACGGAAGTCAACAGTGCAGGCTTTAGTGTGTTGGCTAAGTCCAGAGAGTCCCTGGCAAAGCACTGGTATAGGTCTGAGTCCAAAAGCTGAAGAACTTGGAGTCTGATGTGTGAAGGCAGGAAGCATCCAGAATGGGAGAAAGATGGAGTCTGGAAGACTCAGCAAATCAAGTCTGTCCATGTTCCTCCGCCTGCTTTTATTCCAGCTGTGCTGGTAGCTGATTAGATGGTGCCCACCCAGATTGAGGGTGAGTCCGCCTCTCCCTATCTGTCCACTGACTCAAATGTTAATCTCCTTTGGCAACCCCTCATAAAAACACCCAATAACAACACTTTGCATCCTTCAATCCAATCAAGTTGACACTCAGTATTAACCATCACAGCATCAGTCTCCCACGGGGCCTCCAAGGAACAGAGTAAGAGGCTCACTGGGATGATAACTACATCTTGAGAATCTACGGCCAACCAAGAAGATCTAAGCTAATAAGATTGTTAAATACTTGAATAAGCAAACAAACAAGCAAGTAACTTTTTTTCTTTCCTCCTTTGGCTTATTTATTTATTTATTTATTTGTATTAGGGGAAAGAACAGATGTGTGTTGAGATACCATCCAGATTGAGAAGGCATAAGAGATCATGTCAGATGTCAGCAGCTAGAGAAAAATTAAGACATTTATGCTGTCACCAAGTACAATCCATTTAATAAACTGCACATAAAAAATAACACAGAGATGATACAGAATACCACACCTTATGATTTTCTTGAAATTACCATTTAAACATTTCTAAAGTTACTCTTTAAGAGTTTTGAAAAAGATTTATTTCTGTTCGTAGTTTTTCAAGGCAAAAACAAAATTATCTCTATGCCCATAATTATAATTATTTGGTGTTACCTTAGTTAATTCTAGGCTTTGCACAAGGAGGATTGTCACCACAACTTAACAGACAAAATGAAAGATTAAAAAAATGCAAAAATTAAACTAAAGGTCAGTGTAATAGTCTATATATATAAATGATGTCACTCAATTTTCTTCTTGATATGGAAGAAAATCATTTTGTGAGGCAGGACTACTGATGCAACCCTTAGGTACATCATTAGAATAAACATTATGTTAATTATAATAGTATAGTATTATATTAGGTTGATAAGGCTCATTGTTACATATTTTTATTATGAAGCTATGTTTATTTGTGGTAGGTGTTTAGGTTGTAGGCTCAATTATTTAACAGCACCTTCTATTTTTTAATAATTAATTTTAAATCTCTTATTTGATCCTGATACATATGCTATTTACTCACTTGGTTTTATTCCTCCTTTTACTCTTTATGGGTATTTTATTGGCATATGAGACAGAGACAATTAATAAGGCCGATTTATGTACAACATTTAACTAGAAATCTAGTAATTAAAAAATAAATTTCATTGCTTTAAAGGAACACCTGCCATAACATTTTGAAAGTAGAAAGAAGACTATAAAAGCTTTTCCGAAGATCCAATATCTACAGACAATTACTGAAATTCTTATATATTTACTTTCAGACTTTTTTTTCTATTCATACATACATGGATACTTCATATACAAGTCTGTATTCTTTTATTTTCATATATCATTATATCAAAGGAAATTTCAAGCTTTGTCACAAAGTCTTTCTAAAGACAATTTCACTAATCCGTAAGTATATGAATGACATTTTTCTCTACAAAATTTTATTGATTTATCGTGTTTTAAAGTCTGTCCACGAGCTTACACTCCACGTTTATGTCTTCCGTCTAAACTTCCTTTCCAAATTCTAGTTTCATATTATCAACAGTCTATTTGATATTTACAATGAGTCATGTAACATTTAAAGTGCCCAAAATATAACCGACAACCTTTCTCCAAAAGGTTTTCTCCAAAATACGTTCTCTTGTTTGTCTCATTTCATAATATTCTCATTTCTTCACCACAACACTGAAGGAAGCTAAAACCGGGGGTATTTATCACCTTTTCTCACATACACATCCAGTCTATCACCAAGTTCTTGTCTGTTTTATCTCAGAAGAATGTCTATTGTCTGTGCATTTCTCTCTCTTTGCTGCAACCATTGCCTAATCATCAATTCCTTCATGGACTAATGTAATAACTTCCTAAATGTTCCACAAATACTTTAGCATTTACGGTACTTTATTTAAGATGTTACTCTGTGATAAAACCCTTCAGTGTTCCTCATTGTACTCATCATAAAACAGCATGATCAATGAGTCCTTCAAAAATCCTGCTTATATTTCTAGTATCACCTTTTGCCTCTCTTTTCCTTTATTCGTATATTCTTTCACTTTAGAATGTCAAGTTCTTTCACAGCTCAGTACCTTTGCTAGTGCTTCCACTGATTGTTTTCTCTTTGCATGGGTTGTCGCTTGTAAGCCTCAAGTCTAAACTTAACACTTACCATCTTTGGAGAACATTTATCATTAAAATTCCATGTTTCTCAATCCACTAGCACCTACCCAAGTTTCTATGCTATGCAGTTTTTTTTCTTTTAGCTTTCAACATAAATGTTGCTTATTCCTTTCCTATTTGATGTTCTTGTGTATTTTATTTAGAAAGTAGGATGAGGTTTTTGCATTGTGTTATCCCCTCCCTCTCTCCCCTCTCTCCCTTCCTTCCTTCCTTCCCTCCTCCCTCCCTCCCTCCTTTCCTTTGTTTTCTTTTTCTTTTCCCTCTTTTCTCTTTTTGTCTTTCAGTCTTTCTCCTCTCTCTCTCACCTCTCTTTATTTCTCTTCCTTCATTTTGTTTTCTAAGTTAAATTACTATTTCAAATTTCTGTGTATCTTCTGGGAAAATTCCTAAGATAACATAATAAAGAATATATTTGATATTTAATCTGGAAGATGTAGTAATTAATAAACATTAAAGTTGTCAGTTATCACATTTGATTTTCTAAGAAATAATGTTTAAGTTTAGTGCTATAATACAACTATGCACTTAATTTTAGACAGAATCCCAGAAGGTTCTGAGAAATTAACTTCTGAGCAGGTATTGAGATTGTTTACGTAAGTGCTGAAGATTACTTTAAAATAGTTTTCAAAAAAAGTAAAAAACAAAAAGATTTTTTTCTCTCTGACTAAAAAGGAAGTAACGAATAAAGCTTCATTCTAAACCCTAAGGAAGAGTTGTGAGTTTTTAGATATTTGTGTTTATGGTTATTTCTTTCTTGAATGAAAGCACATTCTTGTCTTTTAGATATTGGCTTGATCTGAGCATTACCCAAAGTAAAGGTGACGTTTAGGTCATTTATTTACAGTATCCAGCAGACCTTGGAGGGAAAATGTCATTGATTTTTCTGCAATTTTCATTTAATGAAAGCAATGATAGGGATCTGTGAATTGGAAAATGATGACTAATATTAACGACGATTCACATTCCTGCATATAAGGTTTCAAAGCAATGATAGATTAATGTTTCAAAATATCCGTCTCAAAATTTTCATTTTGTTAAAGCTATTGACCTTTCAATCACTCAAAATTCCTTCAGCACAGTTTCTCTCTGATACTCTTTATACTCGCTATTTGAACAAACCATAAGTGCTTATATTCAAAAATGTTAATTTCATCACTTTTGGTCAGTATGTCTTAATTCACAATTCTCCATCTCCAGGAAAGCAGGATGACACTTTCTCTCTTTCTCCTGTTCTGCACTTTATTTGCTCTTTGCTTACTTCCCTAATGTCCTTCTCTAGTTCCCTCTTCTATGCTGGTGATTTATTTTCTCTGTTCTCCAATTAACATCCTGATAAACTATAAGTCTTTAATAGTTATCTTACAACCACTCCACTTAGCTTGCTGCTATATAGTCTGCTTTTTGCCAACAACTAATGGCCTTCACCTCCTCCTATTCTGCCCCTGACCCCTCCTTTTTAAAGTAATCTAGGAGACATAAAGTACTTGGTCAGCCTCTTAAACCAGGACATGAATTTTTTGTCAGTCAATAATGAAACAGGCTGACTCTGCATGGAAACTATAAAGAACTTCTTTCCTAACTCTTGCCCAGCTCATCTGCATTTGTGGATGATGACACATTATTTCATATCATTTTCTTAGAGGGGGACTACAGTAACATCGACATTCCACTTTTTATGTGACAGAATTAAGTGTTACATAAGCTATTTAATAAGTAGTCATTTTATTATTACATTCTGCGGCCCTC
Organism: Ateles fusciceps; assembly: GCA_036589455.1. Classification (NCBI taxonomy): domain Eukaryota; kingdom Metazoa; phylum Chordata; class Mammalia; order Primates; family Atelidae; genus Ateles; species Ateles fusciceps. The sequence goes on from JAZHEH010002229.1 coordinate 8,905,078, forward strand.
TTCTTCAACCTCTCACTCCACGAAACAATTAATATTTAACCATTAGTGTTCAAATTGGTGCAGAAATTAATTGAAAGTATAACTTTTCACCAGTGTAAACATTCTAAGTTTTTCAATTTCAGAATATTTGTAAAAAGTATAATTTGCTATTTCATATGCAAAGAGGGCTTTTAAACCTAGACTATAAATATCTATGACAGTAAGCATCACTTCTGAAGTTGCAAATATTTTATAAATTACTCCTTAGTTAAAATAATTAGAGATAACACAATGCCCCCCAATCGTCTGTCAGGTATGTCATGGAATCTGTGACAAACACATTGCAGATGCCAGTGTTTTGTTAAGATCAATATTCTTTCTAAGAATCACTACAAGTTCTTTGAATTATCCCTACCAACCCATTAATAACCTGAAGTTTTTATAAATCTTTACAATTTCAATTATTGTGTTTTATTTGCTTAATCATTGCAAATTAAAATATTAACATTCTTTTCCCTCTCAATTTTCACCAAATGCTGAAGCCCTGCATTCAAGTTTTTAAACCATTAAATTTTCAATCTTTCTGCCTGTTAGGCATCTTCGCCATTACTATAGTCATCCAGTACGGAAAAAAACTGAGCATGTTATAGTTTGGAGTATATTGAAACTCTCATTCCTGGCTTTTATCAAGGATGTTATGTTGAATAACGGTCTTCTTTTTGAAAAACAGAAAAAAAATTAACTGATAAATAAAGATTATATACATTTAAGGTCTACAAAATGATGATTTGGTATACTTATACATTGTGTAATTATTATCACAATCAAATTAGTTAACACATTTATCACCACCCATGCTGTATATTAGATTCTCAGAACTTGTCGATGTTTTAACTCAAAGTTTATTCAAAGTCCCCTACCCACCCCTCCCCATTTTTCCCACTTCCCACATCTGGGCAACCAGTGTTCTACTCTCTACTGCCATGCCACTCTCTACTACTATTATACCTTTATATAAGTAAGATCACGTAGTATTTATCTTTCTGTGTCTAGCTTATCTGACATAGCATAATGTTCTCCAGGTTCATCCATGTTGTCACAACTGACAAGATTTTTTTTTTAAGGTAGAATAGTATTCTATTGTGTGTATAGATTACATTTATCCATCTATGGAAACTTAGGTTGTTTTTGTATCTTTGCTATTATGAATAATTCTGCAATGTCATCTTTCCTTGCTTTTCTGGATGCTGTGCTCCTCTTTGCATGGTACCTGAAGTATATTTCTTTGCAGAAGAATAGTCCATTTTTAGAATTTTTAGAGTGTAAGTCTGATACTCATTTCTATTTATGGTATCTTAATTTGACTTAAAAATTGTGTGTGTGTGCACGCACACACTATAAAACTAGAGATACATTCAGAACAGAATATTCTACTAAAAGAAGTATTTGGAATACACTATCACTCCTAATTTTTAATGAAATATTTTAAGCTTGTGACAGTGTAAAAATCAGATTAAACTTATTATTGCCAAGATAATGCCAGTATAATTCACATAAATAATAATTATTCTGTTCATAGTCATTAAGGAATAGTTGTGAATAATCTCATGTTTTCACATTTTCCAACATCATCAAAAACATGAAATACAAGGGATTATTTAACAAAATATATACAAAATCAGCACAATGAAGACTACAAATTGTTGCTAAGAGAAATTTAAAATGACCTAAATAAATAGAGATATATGCCATCCTTCTAGTTTGGAAAATGTTAGGATATCATTTGTTCCTATATTTATGTATAGATTCAACGCAATTCCAATCAAAATCCCAGCAAGATTTTTTTTAATGATAAATTGATCTTAAATAATATATAAGGATACAAAGGACCTAGAATAGCCAAAACAATTTTTCAACAGTAGAACAAATTTAGAAACATTAGCCTTATGCTACCTTATATCAGAATTTAACAGACTACAGTAATAAAGGCAGCTAGGTATCTAAGATCAATGGATCAGAATAAATCTAAAACATGAAGCAGAAATACATGATGGTTTTTTTTTTTTTTTTTTTTTTTTGAGATAAAGTGTCACTCTGTCACCCAGGCTGGAGTGCAGTGACGGAATCCCAGCTCACTGCAACCTCTGTCTCCTGGGTTCAAGCAGTTCTCCTGCCTCAGCCTCCCGAATAGCTGGGACTAGAAGTGCGCACCACCATGCCCAGCTAATTTTTGTATTTTTAGTAGAGACGGGGTTTCACCATGTTGGCCAGGAAGGATGATTGATTTTCAACAAAGGTTAAAGTAACTCAATGGAGAAAGAAAAGCTTTCCTAACAAATGGTGCCAGAACAACTGGATATCATTTGGGATGAAACAAGTGAAGTACTATTTTTTTTCACATCGTACGAAAAAACAAAACAAAACAAAAAACGAAACTAAAAGAAGATTTTAGAACTAAACCTACAATATGTGTCAATAAAGCAGTTAGATGAAAATACGGGGGATTTTTAAAATTTGAGATTGGCAGAGACAGTTGGACACCAAAAAGAACAGAAGCAATAAATTGCACTTTATCAATAATAATAACTTTTCAAAAGCAAAATGTAAAAACGCATTCTACAGAAAGGAGAAAATATTTCAATATTTACCTCTGATAAAGGACTGGAATTCAGAATATACAATGTCTACCTTTTAATATAGCAGAACTCCATTCAGAGGAGCAAGAGATAGAAGCAGGCATCTCACAAAAGATGTGTGACTTGATAATGAGCCACATGGATGAATCTCAGAAACGTTTTGCTGAAGGAAAGAAGCAAGACAGAGGATACATACTCTATAATTCCATTAATATGTAATTCTAGAAAAGCAAAGCTGATCTATACTGCAAAAAGCAGATTAAGTGGTTACCTTAATAAGGGGTAAGAGACCTGTAGAGGCTTTACAAAATCAACTTCAAAAGAGTCAAAAAAGCCAGAAGGTATTTGGGAGATTGTTGGAAATACTCTTTCTAGATTTTAAGTATGTGTGTGGCAAAGGCAGCGGGGGAGGGGGATATTACACAGTGTATATGTTTGTCAAAACTTATTAAAATGTACTCTTAAATTTTTATTTTACGTCAGTACATATTAATACAGTTAATTCTAAAACAAGACATGCCTATGTTTTATTGTGTAAAAATAATATCTCAATGAAAGCAGGTGGAAACTATAATAAAATATAATTCATGGCAGGGAGGAAAAGAGAAAAAAAATCTCTTTTAAGTAAGGAAGCCCTCTTGCTGTTCCCTTAAAGATTTAGATATTGCTCATATCATAACAAATGAACAATGAACAAATGAACTTTGGCACACAGAACAGGAAGCTTTGTCTTTCAGATTTGTTGGGTTTGAGACACATTGCATTTAAAAGTCACTATAACAGCTGCGATCAAAAAGCTTGTGGTTTGCCGTCAAATAGCTCTTCTATGTTTGCACCCCTGCTCTAGAGACTACGTTTTGAGTTTTTGAATTGGAATTCAGGTTCCCTATGTAACATGTAAGAATGATAAAGGGGAGGTACAAGCCTAGCAACTCCCAAACTTTCCCCTGGTAGCAGTAGACGCCATCCCTAAGCTAAATACAAAATTTCTTATTTTAAAAAATATATATTGAACCTCTACTGAACTCCTGACACAGCTCTTGGCAGGTTGCTATGAGATTAATCTACTATGGTTTCATGAAAGTAAGTAGACACGGAGCAGAGAGGCATAATCTCTTTTATAATGGGAGACTTTTCCTGATAATTCTCTGGGGTTTTGGATATAATGTAATCTATCTGGATTTTGACTGCTGTGTCTAAGGATTTACTTCTTGCTACATTGTATTTTGTTAAAAAGTATTTTCAGCAGTTTAACATTTGCATTTGAATAGGATCTGTTAATGCTATACCTTAAAAAGATACAATGGGTGATAATTTAAAAAATTACAGAATGGTTGATAAGGCACAGATTGGGGCAAAAAAAAAAAAACAACTTTCACTTTATCTAGCTTTCTCAGAAGCCTTCTTATACTTTCAGATTACCATTTGCTTTTCAGCAGTTAAAACTAAATCCAGTATAACAATCTGCCTTGAGGACTGTCTGTGTATACTAAGAAGTAAATCATCAACCTGGTGGGTAAGAAATTCATTTTTCAGAAAAATAAACAAACAGACCAATACAATATAATTTTAAAATTTGGAAATAAATATGTATGGTAATTTAGTATAGGGTAAGAATTACACCCAAACAGTGAACAAATTATGTAGATCATTCCACAAATCGAATAAAAGGATATCCATGTGGAAAACCCAGATTTGGATCTCTGTCACACACTTTCCATCACAATTTTTCCACTTTTGCATTCCAAATTTAAAAGTGAAAATAACATTTTGAAAACTCTGGAAGATAATTGTGTGGTGGGGAAAGCCTTTCTAATAATAACTCATAACCCAGAAACAAGAAGAAATTGATTGACACCTTTGATGCTTTAATAAACAGTAATAACAAAAATGTAAAAAAAAAAAACATCTTAATTAGGCAAAATCCAATAAGCAAATGTAAAAGAAAAGTCACAAGAAAAAATAAGCAAGTGTATCAAGTGGGCAAGAACTCAAGAGTTCAATGTCACTTTTTTTGTGGAGAGACTAGCAAATTGAGCTCTTTTGTAAACTGCTAATGTGAATTAACATTTCAACCCCAATGGAGGAAATTTTCTCAATATTTTTCAAAATAACAAATTATATATTTCTCAACCCAGAAATTCAATGTGTGGGAATTTATCTGACAGATATATTAATAGACACAATTCTAAGATGATCTTCACATATTCATTGAAAAAAATTATTTCTGATGGTGAAAGATTGAGGGGAAAAAATTAAATATGCATCAATATATTCTTGATTTGCTTTAAATTATAACAATTTCAATTAATTTAAATTAACGTAAATAAATTAGACTAATTCATAATGGTATCTGGAGTTATTTAAAAGAATGAAAAAACCAAGAGGGAAGAAGCTCCAAGATCTATTAAATACAAAAGGCAGGCTGTGGAAGAGCAGTTAATACAATTTATGGTTCAAAATACAGGGTGAGCAGATGGGAACAGGGCTGAAAGAGGTACTGAAAAATGATGTTTTTCTCTTCGTATTAGCAAATGTGTATGAATGAGGGTTGAACTTACCTCAACCTAGCATGAAGCACCCAGGATTTCACTGCTCCCTTCAGGAACAGCATCTGCCCAGGTGCCTCCCTGTTGACTCCTCATGATGAAAACGTTGCCCCTGGATTCTACCTCAGGACCACAAGGGGCAAATATTTCCTCCTTTCTCCTTGACAGCTAGGACATGGGGTACTTCACTTAAGATCAGCCAAACTTATACCATGCTCTGTTTTTGAATCTTGAGGTAACAACATAAAGTTGCAAGGGCAGATAAGGTTTTATTCATGGCAACAGTGATGTACTCATTAAGAATTCAGTAGTGAAGAAACAGTTCAGTGCTCAGTGCCAGCAGCAGGGTGTGAAAAACTCCATCACTAGAATCTACCATCCCTTGGCCCTTTGGATTTTGCAAGCTTAAGGTCCTCAGACCGTCCTCCTGGTCTCTATGCTCTTCAGTGTTCTCCTACAAATGCCATTTCTTTTCAACATAACCCAGTTGGTTTCCTTTGCTAGCCAGTTATAGTTGTATTGTTATTATGAATTATTTTTAATCCTTTTGCCATTGCACTGTGAATTAGGAAGTGAGACTCGTTCAACATCCATAGAGTCTAACACTGTGCCTGCAATATGACAATAGGTGATTTTTAATGAAATTGATTAATTCAGTGACTTAGAGATCATCATTAAAACATAATGTTTTATATACTGACAATTAGAAAGCTTCAACACAACAAACAGCTAAGCTGGATTTGTGCAGATTTCTTGGTTAATTGATTTGCTCATATTCCCAATCTCTAATCAAAGAACAAATTGAATAATTTAACATTATTAAAGAAGGTAATACTGGGAAAACAATGATTACTTCTTGGAAAAAAACAGCAAAAAAAGTTTTTCCTGAAAATATACTTGATAATAAAATGAATGTAAAGTCATTCAGAAGTCACTTATTTCTTTAAAATGCTAAATTTTACATTTTAGATGGCTCTAGTTTTTAATGACTGCTACTATATACCTATTTACTTCATTTCTCTTCCACATTAGAAGAAAGAAAATATAATTCTTGTTAGATAATTTTTTACTGAGCTAAACAATAAGAAAAACGTACTCCTAAAGAAGTATTCTTAAAAACAGGATTATTTTCTGCTTCACACCTGACAGCACAATGAAACACCTTAGTGAAATTTTATAGTCCAGAAACCATGTTTCACTGTGATAATTCAAAACCAGACTGTTACAGAAATAGATCAAAAACTTTCCACAACATTCAATTATTTAAATAATGTATTTTACATAGCCCTAATCATCTTCAACTAGCAAAGTATTGGGAAATGAAAGCAAATATGAAATCTATTTGATTCATATCTTAGAACATTACAAAATTACATTCTTTCCTCTTGACAAAAAAATTGTTTCCTCTGTATTTCACCCTTCCTTGTTTTCATTAAACACTCCCAGGTTGACAATATTGGTTTGACAATTTGAATAGCATTCCCATAAGACCACTCCAAATACCGTTTCACATATGTTGCTTTAACCCAACATCCATAGGATGTTTAAAATGCTTTCAATGCCTCACTAAAAAGTTTTCAAAAAATATGTATTATATAAACATAATTCTTAACAGTTAAATTTCTCAATATGACATGTGTAAGACAGGAGTATTTTGTAGCCATAGAGTCACTTTCTTAAGATTAAATTGGCTTCACTCAAAGGCCAGCTCTGTGACTCTTTGTTGTTGTATTTTGTTTTTTTGAGACAGAGTCTTGCTTTGTTGTCCAGGCTGGATGCAGTGGTGCGATCTTGGCTCACTGCAACCTCCACCTCCCAGGTTCAAACAGTTCTCCTGTCTGAGCCTCTCAATTGGCTGGGATTACAGGCACCCACCGCCATGCCCTACTAATGTTTTATTTTTAGTAGCCAAGATTTCTGACCAATATTTGCCAGACGCAACACAAATGGCCATACTTTTATTTTGTTCTATATTGTCGCTGGAGCAGTGTGACTATGACTACCTGCCCCATGTCCATCCTGTCCCTCAAGGGGGACCCCTATGGCCATGAGACTTAAAGCCAAAAGACTTGTAATGAATTTCAATGTTTTAGGCCAGATGGGAATGGAGGTGAGCAGGGCTTCATCAACATTGAAAATCTTTTAAGCAATATAAGAGACAAAAACCAAAAACCAAAGGGCAAGGCTATAAAATTGACTTGTCTATACATTTTATGTGTTGAGCTGCTTACTGCTGCTTTTTTTCTTTTTTTTTTTTTTTGAGATGGAGTCTTGCTCTGTCACCCAGCTGGGAGTGCAATGGCACAATCTCCGCTTACTGCAACCTCTGCCTCCCAGGTTCAAGCAATTCTTCTGTCTCAGCCTCCCGAGTAGCTGTGTTCACAGGTGCGTGCCACCATGCCCGGTTAATTTTTGTATTTTTTGTAGAGATGGGGTTTCACCATGTTGGTCAGGCTGGTTTTGAACTCCTGAGTTCATGATCCAACCACGTCCACTTTACAAAGTGCTGGGCTTGTAGGTGTGAGCCACCTCACCCAGCCTGTAATATTGGTTTTAATGACAGACTTGTAGCAATTAGCTATATAAAATATTAGCATTTTGTTAAAACCTTTTAAGCTAAGGAGTTAGAGGATATTGTTGTGCTGCAATGTTTTTGTACAGTCTTTTTAGAAATTTTTCTTAAGGTAGTTTATAAATATATATATCCATATCTATATATCTATATCTATATATAAATCTCGTAACTGGAAACACACTACTCAGGAAGCTTTGTCACCAGATATCTTGATGTCCTCTTGGTAATTTTTTGTTAATTCTAATGGGGAGCAGGACATGTTTTATGGTTGAGAAGACGGAAATGGGCCAGGAGGCAAAGCTCCTCATTTTCCAGCTATTTAAGCATGTGCGTCCCTGTCCTTGTTTGGAAGAGTATGAACTAATTCTATCCCTCAAAATCAGCCCTTTTGATCTCACATGGCCTCCTCTTCCAGGATAGTCCCTGAGACTAGAGAGAAGCTACTTACATCGCTTTATCATTAAGGCATTAGCAATAGAAACAGAAAAAGCCCAGTGGCATTCTAAACAGTTTTTAAATTTTGGAGATGCCAGATAGTGGTAAAGGTAATCTTTGTTGTTTTACCTAATCTCGTTAACTACAAGTAGCTCAAATAAGAAAAAAAAAAAAAAGAAAAATATATATATATATATATATATATTTACACTGGAAAACAAAGCATAAAGAATTAGCAATGTTTTAAATAAAAGGACATAAGCCTATGTGGCTCTGACATGACAGGAAAAAGAAACTCACAGGTAGCTAAACATTTAAGGTATTCAATATTAAGACATAGAACAAATGAATTTAGATAGAAGTAAAATTATTAAGTGAGGATTTATGCCTTTGTATACTGGCCTGGTCTAGTGTCATGTGAAAGCCGTTTTTTAATTGTCATATTGTCCTAAGATCTGAAGATCAGATTTTGGTTAATTTGAGTTGGTGCCAGATCCCAGCATTAATGTTTGAGATTCAGTAGGAGCTGGTGCTTCTTTTGAGATGAGATAGGCGTATCCAGCAGTCAAAACCCTGCAGCTTAATAGCACAAGGGTTAGTTAACAATATTTGATTAAAAACTCTTTTTAAAGGGGCTGGGGAAGTCTCTTAAATAATGTCCAATCATCGAACTGGAAGTGGTGATGCTGAAGTTTATGACTGAATGGAAAGCTGCAAAAAGATTCTACAATCTTGCAGTGATTAATTTTTATGGTTTTGATAAGCCCCCAGTAATAAGTCTAACGCAGAGACTCAGTTTAGTGTTTGACTTTGAGGATGTTTGTCAAAGATGTTAAAAGGCTGAAAACATTTGATCAAAACAGAATCACAGGTCATTATAAAATAATAGTTATTCATTAAACCAGAGTGATTATCAAAGGACTTCAAAAGCAACATACAGGCCAGGCACGGTGGCTCACACTTATAATCCCAGCACTTTGGGAGTCTGAGGTGGGCGGATTACCTGAGGTCAGGAGTTTGAGACAAGCCTGGCTAACATAGTAAAACCCCATCTCTACCAAAAATACAAAAATTATCCAGACGTGGTGGTGGGTGCCTGTAATCCCAACTACTCAGGAGGCTGAGGCAGAAGAATCCTTTGAATCAGGGGAGGAGGAGATTGCAATGAGCTGAGATTGTACCACTGCACTCTAGCCTGGGTGACAGTGAGACCCTCTAAAAAAAAGAAAAAAATAGCGATATACAAAGTTACATAGATGTAAAAACCTTAAGATTCTTACAATTTAGATTTCCTAAGTAATCAGAAAAAAAAACTTACAGAAATAGCATAGGAATTTTCTTAAAATCTTTGTTTCTTGGGCTAGTTATCAAGCCTTCTGTAGTGTGACTGCTTATCTTACAGGAAGCACATTTGAGTTACCCGGAAGTGAAACCTAATGAAAAGAGATCCTGAATTAATCAGACACAGAAATGGTGTGTTCAGAGTCATGAGTGAGCATGACATTTCAGTGGCCTTAATCAGGGGAATATGACTCTTGGCAACATTATGGGAAGTCGACTGGTCATATTGAACACATTCGACATATGTTGGGGGCTGAGAAAACCATAGCCCAAAATAAAAGCCTTAGAGGCAGCCTCAGAAATAAAAGTTTTTCTTTGGCCTTCTCCTGTCCTCCTGTCTCTCAGTCTCATTTTCCCTCAAGGCAGGACATAGAAACTAGAATCTCCTTTCTGCAGCGCAGGTCCTAGAAACCAGAATTCATTTCTTCAAAGCCAGCCATAAAGTCTGAAAATATTAACTAATGTTTCCTCTACCTTTCTGTGTAAGAATTGGTCATAAAGAAATGATCTGACCTTCCTTCTTGGATTGTAGGTTAAGATGTAAGAGCTGCATACCCAGAAGGAAGGAAATACATGATAAGGGAAGTTAAGAAGGATCTAGACAGACAGACATTTCTTGATCTCCCCCACAGTCTGCTAGCTTTAAGTTTTCTGTACTAGGACATTATTGTGTGATGATAAAGATATACCTGAAGGTTGGGTCAACTGTAATGTAAAGATATATAATTGGCTCATGGTTCTGCAGGTGGTACAAGCATGGCATTGATATCTGCTTGGCTTCTGACGATGCGTCAGGAAGCTTGCAAACATGATGGAAAGCCAAGTGGGAGTAGGCACAACACAGGGCGAGAGTAAGAACAAGAGAGCAAGGAGGATGGTGCTATGCACTTTTAAACAACCAGATCTCATGTGAACTAACTGAGCAATAAATCACTTATCACCAATGGGGTGGAGCTAAACCATTCACAAGAGGTCCACCTCCACAATCCAATTACCTTCCACCAGGCTCCACCTCTGACATAAGGAATCACATTTCGACATGAGATTTGGAAGAGAGAAGCATTCAAATCATAACAAAACCCTTTTGTTAAATCATATTTTTACATGGTGTGCACACTTTGTTGAACCTAAGTATTAAAATGGGCAATTTCCCCTTTATCTTGATTCTTTATTTTGAAAACTCTCATGTATACACATCAAACAAATCTGCATGTCTTCTCTTCTATCAATCTGTCTTTTGTGAGTTGATTTTTCAGGGAACCTTCAGAGGGCTCCTGACCCCTAAACATATTAACAAAATCCAAAAGTACAGAATTAGGTTATATTGGAGGAAAATATCACCTTCTTAAAACCTTCAAGATGAAACATTTCAGTAACAGACTGTAAGAACAGAGTTAGAACTGGCAAAGAATTTACACGAGCCAGCGAAAGTTGAAGGACAGAGTTACTCTCCCAAGCCTTGTCAAAGGGAGAAAAAGCTGAAAACAGAAGGGTACAACAGAAGTTAAACTTCTGAGATATTGTATCATTCCATTTTCACACTGCTGATACAGACATACCAGAGACTGGGCAATTTATAAAGAGAAAGGGGATTAATAGACTCACAGCTTCACGTGGGTAATGGGGAGCTCACAGTCATGGTGGAAAAGGAAAGACATGTCTCTTACACAGCAGCAGGCAAAAAGAGATTGGAAACCAAGCAAAAGGGAATGAGATTTATTCACTACCATGAGAATAGCATGGGGGAAACTGCCCCTAAGATTCAATTATCTCCCACTGGGTCCCTCCCCACAACACATGGGAATTATGGGAGAAAAATTTAAGATAAGTTTCAGGTGGAGACACCGCCAAACCATATCAGATATCAATCTGAAAAATTTCAAAAAGAAGCAGGTTATAGAACTGAAAATTAAAAACACAATTTCATTAATAGCAAATCAATATTTTAAGAAAACCTTGTTGTTCTAACCAAGTCTTTAGTTTTGTATTACTGTATTTTCATATCAAAGTTCTCTCTCGAAGGCTATTATAATTTCTTTTAATTATAGCCAATCACATACAAAATTTCCTTCATAAATTCTCTTTTTATAAACCTTATCCCAACTTACACAGACCATTTACGGTATGCATGCACTTTCTGTTTTTCTTAAATTTCCCTTCCTTAAATAACCCATCATTTTATTTTAGGACAAAATTTATCATACAAGATTCTTTCTCATACAAAAGTATTCTCATTTTAACCTTACTAAAAATACCTCTTCATATCTGTAACTTTCTTCTCATCTCTTTCTTGCTTACTGAGTCCTTTTTACCATGTTTCATAAAACATCTTTAAATAATCTTTGAAATAGATGAAAATTATTTTCCTTTTAATCAAAACACCTTTTTATGTCTTTCCTATTTTTTTGTTTTTCATCAGAACACATCTTACTTTAGCACACTTCATATACAGAATTATATATTAACTAGAATTTTTATTCTCAGTAACCTTGTAACCAAGGCAGCCCTGATAAAATAATTGGGAAAGTTTCCTTTCTTACTGTTTCCTTTAGTCTGTTTATTTGTAGGCACAGCTGCTTACAGGAGCCAGGCTACCCAGGCTGGCATCAAAGTTTCTTGATCAGTCACCGGATACCAGGGGGGAGATGAGACCCCTGGTTACCTTCAGTCATTAACATATTATAATGCTAAAATATCCTCTCCTAAGGGAAAATCTTGCCATTTTTTTATACTTGGTTCTATGAAGTTGTATGTTTATGAATTGACTCTGAGTGTCTGGAATCCCACCCTGCACATATTAACAACATTCATTTCCTGCCCTGTACTTAGTCCCTAAAAACCCTATGCTTTCTATTGCTCAGGGATAAGAGGCACTTAGAGTGAAAGCCTCTCCTTCTCCATTTCTTGCCAATTAATAATACCTGTTTACTTTTTTCCAATGGAATGTTTTTGCTTTGAGACTGACATAAAGTGGGGAAAGACCTCAGTTTACCAATGACAACCTTAAATTTTTGCAAAAACCTAGGAAGTAGGAAATCTTGCATTGTCTTTCACATTAGTAATTTATAGATGAGAACTACTTCGTATTTTTTTTAGAAAAAATGTTTTCTGTAATATATTTTTAAATTACAAATGATCCAGACATATAATGAACATCTGTTGTTTAATTTAAAAATAACTAAGATTTAAAATTACATGACAAGTTCATTTATAAACATTTATCCCATTACATTTACCTGATTTATTTTTTAAAATAGCTCATCTAGATTACTTATGAATACTGACATATTAGACAAAACTAGTCATTATTGAAACTGCTTTAGGGGGGTGTCCTGAGTCTTCTCTGAGGCCCCATGTTGGGTGCCAATTAATGTTGATGAAAAAGGCTAAACTCTGTAAAATATTCTAAGAGGATTATTATGAGCCAATATGAGTAATGATGGCCCAGGGCACAGTCCTAAGAGGTCCTAAGAACATGTTCCCCAACTTAGTCAAATTACTGTTTACTTGCACTTTCAAACTAACCACTAAACTTTAGAATACAGCATGCATGTGTAAGATATTCCTTATTGCCTTTCCTTTCTATTTCTTCTCACATTAATGAAACGTTTTCTCTTAACTCTCAGTGTTGTAGTTTTTTTCTTGTCAGACATAATTTCTACCTTCTATGAGTTTTTTCTCCTCTTTATTTTTCTGGACTTTCTCTTCCATGCTAAGAGATTTTCCTTTATTCTGTGGTAAAACTCACAGTTCATCTAAGGCATATTTTATAAAATCTAAGTTTGCATAGATTAAATGATATATGATTACGTATAAACCAATAAGAAGAAAATTCATTGTCAGATTATAATAAATATGCAAACCAATAATTAAGAGTGAGACATTAAAAAATCTAGTTGCAATTTATGTGTCAATTCAATACACGTTTATAAGCAGTGCTTTTCAAATCTTGGGCTTCTCTGTAGAGTCATATTCATATTAAGTAAGGCAGGTTTATATTTGTAAAAGCCAAAGTGCCACTTATTTAATAATGTTTTTAGCAAAACATAAAGATTGATTTACTCTTCCACTTCTATTTTTAAGAACATGTCAATGGAATTAATATTTATATTCAAAAATGAAGCTGAAATAGATTTGGGAAAAAAACACAAAAGCAATACCCAAAATGTGGAAACAATTAATTTACTTGATATAATTCACGGGCAATTAATTTATATATGTGAATTTTTCAGGCAACCTTGGAAAATTCATTTGATTATTCAATTTATTTTAATGTATTTGGAAAAAAAACCCCAGCCTAATGTGTATTTTCTCTTTCTTCCTAGAGAATACTGAATATAATTCAACTTTTCCCAGTCATTATGAAGAACATTAGTTTTTATAATAGTGTAATAAAACAGAAGCTTCTCCTCAGGGACTGTGGGGTATGTAATCTTATATGGTTCTTTCCCATGTGGTCCAAAATTTCTATGCTTTTTGAGTTATGCCAATTTAAATTCATTTCTCTATCTTCCCTTAAACCACCTGTCACTTGATGCTGCTGCCTGTGTGCATGCTTCCCAAAAGAGCCTTCTGATTTATTTCCTAATCTGTTGCACACTGAGAAACCATATTGCCTCCCTCCCTATGATTGTTTACAATAAAAGTAAGTAGACACAGAGAGAACTCTCTATCAGTAAACTGCGTGGACTTTGTGGTACCAGTCCAGTGCTTGGGCATGCTTGGATAGCCTCTAAGAGTAGAGTGTGCCAAAATGCCAAATTGAATATGTGATCATCATACACCCTCCATGTATTTCAGTTTCATATATCCATGTTTCCATGGAGGGAGACCCAGGCATCTCAGGTCAACTTCCCTTTTTTTTTCATTCCTAAGACTGTAAACTGTAGCCCTTTTCATATGTAATTCCTAAGACTGTAAACTTCCCTTTTTCATTCCTAAGACTGTAAACAGTAGCCCTTTTCATATGTAATTCCTAAGACTGTAAACTGAGACCCTTTTCATATGTTAAGCTATAAACCTAAGATTCTTCCATGTGTAACATCTAAAGTATAAGCCTATATAAAGAAGGAACCTTCCTTTGTTAGGGGAGCTTGGCTGTTGAGGCAACTATGCCACCTTGCTCCCGGCCGAATTAAACTCCTCCCTCCCATATTCGGTGTCCGAGAGATCTGTTTCCCACAGCCACTCCTGCTACAGTACTACAACTCTGTTGATGAATTTGGTTTGTTGAAAGAGAAAGGGACTTTAATAGTTTTCATAAGTTTTGTGGTAATTGTTTTGTTTCAGGAAACTGCTAAATACTCCATTCCATTTAATTGTTCTAAATGAGATACACAAACAAAATTTCTAGAACTGGATGTGTTACTTCAATCTATTTTCCAATATATCCACTTTAGAGCTACTAGGTGGGCAATAAAAATGTAAAAATAATTTATTAATGTCTAGCTCACTGGAATATTTGAGGAATATGTTGCTCTAGATATTCCAATTTTCTGCAGAACTGAAATGTAACCTTTATAAAGCATCAGAATTTTTTAGTTGATTTTCCACAAAGTCTCTAAAAGCTATATCATATGTGTGTGTATATATATGTGTGTGTATATATATATATATATACACACACATATAATTGTCTTCAAAAGAAATACACAAATTATATTTTAATCATTTTTATATCAAGACAATCATTATTATTAGGCTGGTGCAAAACTTACTGTGGTTTTGCCACCAAAAGTAATGGCAAACAATAACAATAACAAATTACTATTAACAAATTATTGTATGAAGCAGACGTTTTTCCTTATATTAAAGAGTCTATTTTGCTGTGCTTTAAAATTTTGTAGCAGTAAGACTTATTCAACTTCATAGTTCCTGCTTTTAATCTGCTTTAACTGGCTTTTTAAAACCAGATATCTAGATAGAGTTGTGTATAAATTTAAAATAAATTGAATCTCAATGAAGACTCAAAGAACTTACAAGTAAGTACATAGATTTTGTGAACTCTATTATAGTGGATTACAGACCATTTTTATTCATTATCTACTTCTTTGCTGTCTTTAAAATAAAGGAAAGTAATGGATTAAAAAATGAATTTCAAATAAAATTATTAATATACAAAAGGATTCATTTTGCTTCTTAATTTTACCTCATTTATAGTTAATTTAGTGTTATAATTCCTTGAATATAATCAAAACCCAACCATTTGAGTTTGCATTTTCTATAGTATTTTCATTTGAATTGGACACTGGATGATATTAAGTGTTCCTTTGCACTATTAGACTTCAGCATGACAGCATAAAGAGCTCTATGGATTCATTTATCAGTGATACTAGAGAAAATTATCAAAAAACGAACATTAATAGTCTCTGGAAATGGCCCCATGAATATATAGCAAATGAAGAAACATTTACTCAAGAAAATCAACTAACACTCAATAAGAACAGCAGGAGTTTATGGTATTTGAATCCAGATCTGTTTCATTTCTTCCCTTTCCCAACTCAGCATGATGAAAATCTCACTCCAGACTTCAACACCCAGGAACATGGGGCTCCCTCTCCTGCCAGTACCCAGAAGGAGAGTTGCCTTTCTGGGCCGTGCAGAATGTCAGCATTTCTCATCCTTCCCCAGGTACTTGTTCCTGAGGTTAAGTTCCAGGTGCAGCTGACTGGTGGGGCTCTCTTTATTTACCCAGCCCCCCACCTGTGAGACAGAGACTATACCTTGGGCATGGTGCTCTTGAAAACCCTGGAGCCCCAAATGCCCTTCCTCCTGCTTGTGAGACACTGGCTCTATGCCAGGAGAAGCAAGCATAAGAAATATGAGATTACTGCACACCCTCTACTTAACACTTTGCTCCTAAAGAAGTGACATCATTTAGTTAGAAGTGCACCTTTGCCCCAATTCCAGCTCCAGAGCCAACTCCAGCTGCTCACAGACAATGCCTAGAGCAAAATTAGGCCGTAAAACAGAGAGTGCCTACCCCTTTTATAAATATTGACATTATTTGCAACAGAGTGTGGGGAAGTTCAAGTCTAAGTGCCTTTCAAAAACAATGGTGGTTACAGTGAAAGGCAATAGGGAGAAGATTGGTAGAGTCTTTGTACAAGACTCTACTTAGTTTGCACGAGAAAAAGACAGCAGAGAAAAGAGACTTAGTTTGCAAGAGAGAAAGACAGCAGAGAAAAGATTAATTGAGGTCAGAACAAATCTCAAACAGAAACCTCAGTAACTATTACTTTTAAGGAGGGTAAAATGGACAGTTTTAATCTTTTGAGCAATGTATGCCTCAAGGCATTGTTGATAACAAGACAGAAAACAGCAATTAGTGGAACTTCCAAGTTATGTGTGTTTAGAGAAATAGAGAATCATGCCAAACCTGATTCTAGGGTCACTGTCGCTCATCCATGGTGACTGTCATTCCATGGTCACTGTAGGCATAGCCAAGGCTGTGCCTCCTCAACAGCAACACTAGAGGCTTAATCTGATAGAAAGTGGAATGAATTAAAATAAAATAATATAGTAAACAAGTAAAACAGTAAATATGTATAACAAATCCAGGAGATTGGGGGGGCGGGGTAGTATCCACAAGGGCTACAATATTGTATTAGTCCATATGCTGCTAATAAATATATACCCAAGACTGGGTAATTTGTAAAGAAAAAATGTTTATTTGACTCACAGTTCGACATGGCTGGGGAGGCCTCACAATCATGGCAGAAGGCAAATGAGGAACAAAGTCATTTCTTACATGGAAGCAGGCAAGAGAGTGTGTAGAGGAACTCATATTTATAAAACCATCAGATCTCATGAGACTTATTCACTATCAAGAGAATAGTATGGGGAAAACTGACCCCATGACTCAATTATCTCTACCCAGCTCTGCTCTGGACACATGAGGATTATTATAATTCAAGGTGAGATTTGGGTAGGGACATAGCCAAACCATAGCAAATACATAATTTAAAATGTAAGGTTTCTTAAAAAGTGAAACATGAAAAAAATCAGAAAAGAATGATTGTTAGAACAGAAATTGCTTATGAGAGCAATCTGATGATTTAAAAGTCAAAGCCTTCAAAATAGTCATGATAAATGCATTCAAAAAATGAAAGCCAAATTTGGCTAAAGAGGTGAAGAAAAGTACGATGACAATGTCACATCAAACAGAGAAGAGCAGTAAAGAGATGGAATTATGAAAAAGACCCAAATGAAAATTCTAGAGTAGAAAAGAATAGTAACTAAAATAAAGATTCATTAGAGTGATTCAAAAGTAGATGTAAACTGAAAGAAGAAGGAATTAGTGAATTTGAAGATATATTGATAGAGATTATGCAATCAAAAAAGTGAGAAAAAGAAATGAAGAAAAATTAGCAGGGCCTCAGAGACATGTGAGATGTCACTAGGCACACCAGCATACCTGACATTGTAGTACCAGAATGAGATGATAGAGGTAAAAATACAGCAAAAATTATTTGAAATAATAATGACTGAAATGTACTAAAAAATGATCACCTACACTTCTCAGAAGCTCAATAAATTCTATGTAAGATAAACACAAAGATATTCACAAACAGAAACGTCACAGTAAAAATGCTGATATTCAAAGACAAGGAGAAAAACTTGAAAGCAGCAAGAGAGAATGGTTTGTCACTTACTAAGGAACCCCAATAACATCAACAACTGACTCCTTAAAAGAAACAATGGAGGCCATAAGGCAAAGAGATAACATTCAAATTGCTCCAAAGAAAAGAAAAGCTGCTAAGCTGCTAGCACTAAATTCTCCCAAAAATTAATATAAATTATGCAAAATATTTCCCAAAGAATAGAAGAGAAACACTTTCAAAGTCATTTTGTGAGACGAATATTATCCTGATTCTAAAACCCAACAAAGACATCACAAGATAGGAAAACTACAAACCAATATTTAGTATGCCCATAGATTCAAAAATCCTCAAAAAATATAAAAAATTGAACCAAGCAAAATATAAAAGGAATTGTACACCATGACCAACTGGAATTTCTCCCAGGAGTGCAAAATTGGTTTAATATCTAAAAATAGCTAATAGAATACATTATATCAAGAGAATAAAACACAGAAAACACATGATCATCTCAGTAGATGCAGAAATGGCATCTGACAGAATCCAACACCATTTGAATGTAAAAATACTCAGAAAACTAGGAATATAAGGGAACAATCTCAACTTGATTGAAAAGCATCTACAAAAAATATAGCTAACATCATATTTAATTATGAAGGCAATAATTTTTTGCTAAAGTTAAGAACAAGACAAGGATATTCACATTTACCATTCCTATTCAACATTATATGAAAGTTCCTAGTAAAGGAAATTAGATAGGAAAGAGAAGGAAAAATCATCCAGATTGAAAATGAGGTAAAACTACCTTTGTTCACAGATAACACTTTATTGTCTAATTTCTAATGCAATAGAATGAAAGTGGATCTTTACCTCATACAATATACAATAATTTTAATTCAAATGGATACAAGACTTAAATGTAAGAACTAAAACCATAAAACTCTTAGAAGAAACTTAGAGGTATTTAGGCATGATCTTGGATTTGGCACTTGATTCTTAGGGCACCACACAAGCAGCAAAAGAGAAAATTGATAAATTATAATTCATAATTAAAAAAAAATTTGTGCTCCAAAGAACATCATCAAGAAAGGGAAAAGATAACCTATAAATTGGGAGTAAATATTTGCAAACCATCCATCCAGAATACGTAAAGAGCTCTCACAACTCTATAATAAACATAAACCCCAATTTAAAAATGGAAAAATTATCTCAGTTTTCATTTCTATCAGAATAATATAGAAGTGGCCAATAAGCATGTGAAAAAAATTTCAACATCATTAGTTATCAGGTAGATATAAATCAAAACCACAAGGTACCACTTTATGCCCACTAGTATGGCTATCGTTAAAAAGTCACATAATGAATAAGTGTTGGTGAGGATATTGATACATTGAAATCTTTATGTTCTATTGGTGGGAACGTGAGATAGTGCTTCCCATTTGGGAAAGTCTGTCAGTCCCTCAAATGATTAAACACAAAGTTAACATATGTCCTAGCAATTCTATTCCTAGGTATATACCCAAGAGAAGTGAAATCTATTGTCTTACTCTGTTTTATGCTGCTATAACAAATTACCACAGACTAGGTAATTTATTTAAAACAAACAAACAAAAAAGATATACTGTGTACAGTTCTGGAAGCTGAAAATCCAAGATTATGGAGCTGTCATCTGGTGAAGGCCTTTTTGCTGTGTTGTTCCATGGCAGAACATGGAAGGCAAGAAGTGTGAGAACCACCAAGAGGGGGCCAAATTTGCTTTTATAGGAAACTCACTCTTCTGACAATAAACCCACTTCTGCAAAAAATGACATTAATCCGTTCATTAGGTCAGAGTTCTCATGTTCTAACCACCTCTTAAAATTCCCACTTCTCCAACCTGGCCAACATGGTGAAACCTCGTCTATACTAAAAGTACAAAAATTAGCCAGGCGTAGTAGGGGGTGACTGTAATCCCAGCTATTGAGGAGGCTGAGGCAGGAGAATTGCTTGAACCGGGAGGTGGAGGTTGCAGTGAGCCAAGACTGTGCCACTGCACACTCCAGCCTGGGCAATAAAAGCAAGACTCCATCTCAAAATATAAAATAAAAGTTCCCACTTTTCAATACTGTTGCATTGGGGATCAAGTTCACAACACATGATCTTTGGAAAGCACATTCAAACCACAGCACGTATGTTGTCTACACAAAAAATCTTTATACATGACTGTTTTTTTGCAACAGTTGCAAGATGCAGAAACAACTCAAATGTACGCCAAGAAATACAGGTACATGCTACAACATGATAAACTTTGAAAACATTCCATTAAATAAAAGAAGCTCCTCAAACAGAGAAAAACACCTTTTGTATTATTATATTTATAGGAAATGTCTCAGTTTGGTTAATCTGTAGAGACAGAAAATATGAGTGGTTGCTTAAATCTGGGGGGGATAGAGTGGGGATAATAACTAAAAGATGTGGGGTTTCTTTTTGAGGTGACAAAAATGTTCTAAAGTTGATTGTGGTGATGTCTACACATACAGTCATGCATGACATAATAATGTTTTAGTCGATGACAGATGTCATATGTTATGGCAGTCTCATATGGTTATAATATTGTACTTGTACTGTACTTTTTTATGTTTAGGTACACAAATATTTACCACTGTGTTACTTTTGCCCATAGTTTTTACTAGAGTAACATGCTGCATGGGTTTGTAGCCTGGGAGCAATAGGCTATACTATGTGGCTTAGGTTTGTAGTAGGCTATACCACCTTGGTTTGTGTAATACTCTATGATAGTTACACAATAAAGAATTTGCCTAACGATGCTTTTCTCAGAACATGTCTCTGTTGTTAAGTGAAGTGCTGCGTGACTGTGAAATATACATGAAAAATATTCATTACATGGAAATATACTGGAAAACATTGAATTTTTAAATAAGTGGATTATATGATGTGGGAATTTATCTAAATAGAGTATTTCAAATAATTTATTTGCACAGTTTACTTTTTGTTTTTCTGATTTTGTTTTAGAGAAATGTGTCTTCATTTTTATAATATGAAACAAGTTGATTCATTCACTCTTAGGAACATTCATGGGACTTCTCAAACAGTTTAGCAAATTAAATGCTGGGGGACAAATAACTTTCATGTATTTAACTTAAGCAAACAAGTAGAGAAGCTGCATTATTCTAGCAAGTTTTTAAGGTAAGGTGTAAATAAATAAATATCCATAAATGTAATTTTAAAAATTGACCTCTTTCTGGAATGTAATAATTAAAAATGTGAGATAACCATATAACAATTACTCATAATTTGCTTTGTAGAATTTATAGACATGCTATAACCACTGAAAATAATGCAAACAAATAATAATTTTCTCCAAATGTAGATCATTTCCAGTCTGCTTCATTCATTTTTATAGATGTTTTTAACTGATACTGTTTTTTTTTTTTCTACCTGATGGACTTCTTTCAATAGTTCTTAACAATTTAGGCCTTCTAGTGATAATTTAGTTTATATTTTCTATGCTGTACAATTCAGTATTTCACCTTCATTTTTAAAGATATATTTCCTGGTGTAGAGATTTGGTTAACAGTTTTCTCTATAGTTTTTTTCTATTGTTTAAAGGTATTGCTCCATTGTCTTCTGACTTGCGTTGTTTTCAAAGAGAAGCCTGCTATCATTCCTATCTTTCTTGCTTTGTAGTTAAGGGGTTTCGCCCACCCAACTGGCTTCCTTCAAGATTTTGTCTTTTTCTTTCTTTGACTAAAGTTTAAATATACAATTTGTGATTCTTTTTGGTATTTTTCTTGGTTGGTGTTTTCTGAGGTTCTCGAATCTGTGGTTTCATGACTGAAATTAATTTTAGAAAGTTCTCTGCCATTGTTACTTCAGATGTTTTTTTCTGCTTTATTCATTTATGCCCCTTGTTCTAGTTATTCATTTACATGTATATTACCTCTTTTGATACCATCCCACAGTGCTTGGATATGCTGTTATGCTTTTGGATTTGGGGGAGAGGGGGATACTTTTCTTTTATTTTCCTTTTCATTCTCTCTTTACATTTCAGCTTGAAAAATTTGTATTGACCTATATGCAAGTTCACTGATTCTTTCTTTGGCTTTATCAAATCTCCTGATGAGCCAGTCAAAGTTACCCTTCATTTCAGTTACTGCCTAAATATATGATTTCTATGATTTTTTTGTTTCTTATTATTTTCTTGTCTATGTTTACATTGCTCATCTGTCCTTTTATATTATCTTCCATTTCAATTAGATTTCTTAACACATAATTCAGAGTTATTTTAAATTGTCTGTCTGGTGAGTACAAAATGTGTGTCATATCTGAGTCTGAGTCGGATGTGTGCTTTGTCTTCTTACAGTATGATTTTCTTGCCTTTTGCCAAGTTGCATAGTTTAATTTCCTGAAAGCCAGACATGTTGCATAAGGTAACAGAAACATTAAATTGGCCTGTATCATGAGTATTATTTTACTCTGTTAGGAGTTGAACGTACTTAGTATGTGTTGTAGCTGTAAGTTTTAGAGGCTTGAAATTTCTCTAGAGCTTTAGTTTTTGTCTGTATGCATAACTTTGAGTTTATCTAAGTACTCTTTCTCAGAGAGTCTACATTTTCTGCTCTTCAGCTGTAATTCATTCCTATTAGACTGGAGCCCTATTGATGGTAGAATAGGAGAAGAGGAGCATTCTATCAACTTCTAACAGACGTGGCCATTTAATAGGCCTGTGTCTTTATATTGTGCAGCTTCACAAGTGATTTTCTCCCCTTCTTCAATCTTACTAACTTTTCTTCCTTTTTCTCTACTACTTTTCCTGGTGGAAGAATTTTCCACTATTTTCTATTTTTCTGAAGCCCTATTCCCTGGTGAATATATAAAGGCTGTTTAAAATGTTTAGAAAAAAATGTGTATTATAATAAAATTTCAAAACTTTATTGCACCAAAATAAACTTATACTAACTTATTGTAACATGCCCAAATGCAATTGAGTTTGAGGCACTAAAATGATAACACATCAGTTTTCAACAAGGCCCTATCAGAGCAACATGAATTGTGCTAAAATTGAAGCAAGAACAAGCATTAAATTTAAGGCAAACCTTGAGTGGAAAAATAGTGAAGTCATTGATGCTTTATGAAAGTTTGTGGGAACAATGCCCCAAAGACATTAGCAGTTTTAAAATGAATAACTGTTATGACGGAAAAGAAAAAGATGCTAAAGATGAAGACCATAGCTGCAGACCATCCACATTGATTTGTGGGGGAAAAAAAATAATAACCTTGTTTGTATCCTACCTGAAGAGGACCAATAATTGACAGCATAAAAAAATAGCCAACACCATAGAAATCTCAGTTGGCTCAGATTGCACAAGTCTGACTGAAAAATTAAAGCTGAGCAAATTATCGCTTGACAGGTTCTAAAACTTTTGTGCCCAGATCAGCTGCAGACAAGATCAGAGCTTTCAATGACGATTCTAAACTAGTGGTATCCAGATCCCGAAGCATTTCTTCAAAGAATTGTAACGGGAAAAGGAACATGATTGTCTAGTATGATCCTCAAGACGAAACAGAATCAAAGTAATGGTCACCAAGACGTAGAAGTGAACTAGTCCAAGCAAAAACAGACTGGTCAACAGCAAAGGTCATGGCAACACTTTTTGAAATATTCAAGGTATTTTGCTTGTTAACTTTCTGGAAGGCCAAAGAATGATAATGTCTACTTATTATAAGAGTTTTTTGAGAAAGCCAAAGTCTTAGCAGAAAATTGCCCAGGAAAACTTTGCCAGAGAGCCCTTCCCCATCACAAATATGCTCCTGCTCATTCCTCTTACCAAACAAGGGCAATTTTGTAAAAGTTTCAATGAGAAATCATTAGGCATCCACCTTACAGTCTTGACTTGGCCCCTTCTGACTTCTTTTTGTTTTCTAGTAAAAATCTTTAAATAACTACACATTTTTCTTCAATTAATAATACAAAGAAGACTGTATTGACATGGTTACATTCTCAGGACTTTTTCTTCTTAAGGGATCAATCAAGTGTCTGGTATCATCACTTATAAAAGTGTCTTGAACTTCATGGAGCTTATGTTGAGAAATAAAGTTTACATTTTTATAATTTAATTCCATTTGTTAGCAAACTTTTTGAAGTGCCCTTGCACAGTCAGCCCTCCGTATCTAGGGTTTCTGTTTCCACAGATTCAATTCAACCAATCATGGATTGAAAGTATTTGAAAAATAAAAAATAGCAAGACAACAATAAAAAATATTAAAAATAAAAAAGTAATACAATATATGCATAGCATTTACATTGCATTACATATTATAAATAATCAAGATACTTAAAGTATAAAGGAGGATGTGTGTAGGTTTTATGCGAATATTATTTCATTTTATATAAGGGATGGAGCATCCAGGGAATTCCTCCCCCACCCCCCCACCTCCTTCTCCTGTGTAAGGATGATTGTATGGTTTTGTTTGTTTGTTTGTTTGTTTGTTTTTCCCATAGGTGAGACAGAGGGGCTGGAGTGCCTGGAGTAGGAGGCAAAGGTCTTTCTCTAATTTCTGCCATGCCACAACCTCTTGAGAGTTGGCTTTTGTCATGAGGAATGCTCTAGGCATCTTTCTTAATGATTGCTCTTCCCCTTACCCTGTCACACCCAGGAGGGGTTGTTCTCAGATCTTCATTGTGAGAATCTGGTGGGTTCCTGAGGTAAAGCCCACAAATATGTAGGGAATTTCCTAAGGTTCAAGGAGTTTCTTACTCTTGGTCAAGTTCACATTTCATTTCCAGAAATTAGTTTAAATTACCATTTATGTGTTTCTACCAGGTTATGGCACTGGGTATATCTGCTCCAGGTAACCAGGTCTGGATGTACCTGGGGTGTCAGTTTTCCTGGTGATCTGATAGCTCTAGAAAATTTAGTTAATTTTCATTTTGTCCAGATTTTTCTTATTGGAAGGATGAAAATAGCAACTTCCTAACTTTGTACATATCAGAGCTGAAACTAGAAAACTATATTTATGTTTAGCTTTAAAAGTTTTGTTCCAGACCAATGGAACAGAACAGAGGCATGAGAAAGAGTGCCACACAATTGTAACCATCTGATCTTTGACAAACCTGATGAAAACAATCAATGGGGAAAGGATTCACTGTTTAATAAATGGTGTTGGGAAACTGGCCAGCCATGTGAGGAAAGCTGAAACTGGATCCCTTCCTTACACCTTATACAAAAATTTAACTCCAGATGGATTAAAGATTTAAACATGAGGCCTAACACCATAAAAACTCTAGAAGAAAACCTAGGTAATACAATTCAGGACATGGGCATGGGCAAGGACTTCATGACTAATACAGCAAAAGCAATGGAAACAAAAGCCAAAATAGACAAATGGGATCTAATTAAACTTAAAGTTTCTGCACAGCAAAAGAAACTATCAATAGAGTGAACCAGCAATCAACAGAATGGGAAAAAACTTTTGTAATCTCTCCATCTGACAAAGGGCTAACATCCAGAATCTACAAAGAACTTAAACAAATCTATAAGAAAAAACAAACAACCCCATCAAAAATTGGGTGAAGGATATGAACAGACAATTTTCAAAAGAAGACATTTATGCTACCAACAAATATATGAAAAAAGCTCGTCATCATTGGTCATTAGAGAAATGCAAATCAAAACCGCATTGAGATACTCCCTCACACCAGTTAGAATGGCGATCATTAAAAAATCAGGAGACAACAGATGCTGGAGAAGATTCAGAGAAAAAGAAAAGCTTTTACACTGTTGGTGGGAGTGTAAATTAATTCAGCCATTGTGGAAGACTGTGGTGATTCCTCAAGGATCTAGAAATAGAAATACATTTCACTCAGCCATCCTATTACTGGGTATATACCCAGAGGTTTATAAATCATTCTATTATAAGGACACATGCACATGTATGTTTATTGTGGCCTTGTTCACAATAGCAAAGACTTGGAAGCAACCCAAATGCCCACCAATGATAGACTGGATAAAGAAAATGTGTCACATATACACCATGGAATACTATGCAGCCATAAAAAAGGATGAGTCCATGTCCTTTGCAGGGACGTGGATGAAGCTGGAAACCATCATTCTCAGCAAACTGACACTGAACGTAAAACCAAACACCACATGTTCTGACTCACAGGTAGGTGTTGAACAATGAGAGCACATGGACACGGAGAGGGGAATATCACACTCCAGGGCCTGGGGGTTGGGGGGACTAGGGGAGGAATAATAGGGGGTGGGGGGGATTGGCGAGTGATAGCATTAGAAGAAATACCTAATGTCAATGACGGGGGTGATGGATATAGCAAACCACACCATGGCATGTGTATACCTGTGTAACAAATCTGCACGATCTGCACATGTACCCCAGAACTTAATGTATAAAAAATAAATAAATAAATAAAATATAAAGTTTTGATCCATCTGGAAATCACTTTGATGTAAAAAAATTAAGCAGGAGTCTTCGTTTTTATGAACGTTGGCTACCTAGTTTTTCTAGTATCATTTATTAAATTATTCATTTTAATATCAGCCACTAATTTTCACCTTCATTATACTCAGAATTCTCATTTGAATTGACTCAATTTTAATATTAGAAATCGTTAACTACTAGCTTTACTTTATAGTTACAATATCTAATTCTGTAGACAGCATTTTGGAAGAATTATGATCATGGAAAATAGCATACAAAGTGGACTAATTCAGTGCCACCATGAAATTATTTTAAGTGCCAGGACAGTGATTATTACTAAGTGTGCAATGAAGGAGTAAGCATTTAATAACTAATGGGAGACAGCTATTTAATCTAATGCACAGCGAATATTGAACTTTAATAAATTTGGCAATTATAGGTCACAGTGATAAAACAAACTTCCCAGCTTAATTTAACATGAGTGGTTACTGACATGAACAAGTTTGGCACACTTCATCCAAAAGACTGAGTATGCTTTCAAAGTGTTACTCGTTTTTAGTTTTATCACTTGATAAGTTATCAACCTAAAAAATTCTCGTCTGGTAGAAGCTAGTTCAGAAAGTTTTATTTTTTCCAACACCCAAATCCAGTGTTTATATTTCAGCTAAACACGGGTTGTTAACCTATCTAATCTGACACGATTATAGGTTAGAAAAGCTTCCCTTGTTAAGGAGAGTTAGTTTCTACTGTATTTTATTTAACATCCTCATATACTTTGGCTGAAAGTGGAGAAAATAATCAGCATATGCTGTGAGCCATTAAAGTCAATTTGAGTAATGGAGTTAGATTGGAAGATTTAACTTCTATTGAAAACATTTTGGATTTTATGTGACATTAAAATGTTGAGCTGTAATCACACTAATCTCATAATTCTGCTTGCTTTATAATTTGTCAGTGTTTTTGTGTATAATAAAATTGTTAATTAGAAAGAAGTCTTACTTTCAACACATTTACTGACACTTAAATTATTTTATTTATTGTAGCTCCTATTGTATATGCGATGATAACAATAGTATTGCATTCAGAACAATACAAAGTGAATCAAAACAAAAACGACCATTATCTTCTTTCAGTCTCTGTTTTTCTCTCTTTTTTTAAATTTTTTAAATTTTTAATTTTTAATTTTTAATTTTTTTTAAAGACGGGGTTTCACCATGTTGGTCAGGCTGGTCTTGAACTCCCGACCTCAGGTGATCTGCCCGCCTTGGCCTCCAAAGTGCCTGGATTACAGGCGTGAGCCACCACGCCCGGCCTTCAGTGTCTGTTTTTCTCTAATCTTCTCATAGCTAAACTTCTTGAGTTGTATAAATGTATCTTTATTGCCTTATTTCCTGCTTATTTTTCAGTCAATGATAAGATTATGGTTCTAAGTTGTCAAATGCTGTCTAGATCACCAAATACAGTGTTATCCTCTGCACGTCTATACTAATTTAGCTCTCTCTACAACAGTGGGCAGTTTCTACCAAGGCCTCCTTCATTTTACACTCTAGTCTCTTGAATTTATTACTTGGAATTCCTGTTTGTTTCTTCAAATCCTTTTTGTTCTCTTCCTTGCCTCTGTAGCAGCTGGTCCTCCTTGTCCTCCTCCTCCTCCTCCTTGTTCTTCTTTTTTTTTGAGACAAAATGTCCCTCTGTGGCCAAACTGGATGCAGTGGTGCAAGCTACTCTGACTCCCTGCTTCAAGCAATTCTCCTGCTCTGTGGCTTCTTCTAACTTCCCCTCCTGCCTCTCTAATTGAACACTAGAAGACAGTGTCTTTTTTAAATCTTGATCTTTTTCCTTTTTGCCTCACTCACATGTGGAACACTTGCTTATTTTTTAAAGCTCACTTAAAATCACTTGTAAGGGCGATTTTCTTGGCTCTCCTAGTTGTATTTCGAGATTATGATAAATGTTTTCATTTGTTGAAATGTAGCTAATTGGTTTAAATTCTGTCCTGCTTCTTACATTACATGATTCATGATGTCTGGAATACATTGGATCTCTCTGTTCTAGCTCTTAGTCTCATGCATTATTTTTATATGTTGAATAAATAGATGTAGATTCTTACAGAAATCTAGAGTATATTTGGATCAATAATGCAAAATTCTTGTCCACTGTAGGGTTGAATTTATTTTCCTGCGTATTCAAGAAGACATAAAAAGACATATTCCATTGTGTTGCTAAATGTTATTAGCACACTTTAAATATAAAAATTACAAAATGAATTTAGATCATACTTTGTCCTTTGAGAAATACAAAAGCGAATAGGATATGTTTAGATTAAACCCCAAATATTTGAACCTCTAAACAAAAATTTGTAGGATCTTCTGTGAGAAAATCTATAGAAAGTGAAGATTTTATCCAAATAAACAATTTTCTGTTTAGGCTTTTTGCATATTTCATCTGATTATTCTTATCTCTACCTTACTCTATTTAATCTTTAACTGGGAATAATGAAAAACTTAAGATATTTAACATAAAACAAAGTAGAATCTATTGAAAGTGCCTTTGATTTTAATTCCTTAGTAGAGTTGATAACAAATATTTTACTACAAACAATAACGGACTTGTTTAATCACATTTTGTAAATTCATTTAATCTTTGAGGTCTTTTCTCCTCAAAATTCACATTCATTAATTTTTCAAGAGAGTGTAAAGACTAAAATGAATATTATTTACCTAACACATCAAAGCATTGTTTATATGAATAGTTTTAATGTTAATTCTGCCTGGAGCACAGGAAATACTATATCACAATGTAATTAGTGCCATATTGCTGAGAAAGGGGATAGTAAGCAGAGAGGTTATCTCATCTGCTTATCTACATGCGTGGCTTATCCACTGAACCTTTTTATATCACTCTGTCTGACAGCTCTGTGTAGATCTGGCACCTAATGGCACCATAAACTAGAACTCTGGTACCTATGTCCAGATCTGTTCTTCATCATGCTCTTCATCCCCCCAACCACCAAACTTTTAATCTCTAACTCATTTACCATGAAATGTCATAACTTTCCACTTGATTAGATGTCCTGGGGGAAAAAAATGTACTCTAGAAAGAGCTCTGACAGGGCCGTGCAATTCTGACACTCTGCCTGGGTCATCCCCTTCCCACTGTCCAGGCAGGAGCTTCACCTTGCACTTGGCTCCCTCCTGCTGGTGACCCTTAGCCGCTCAGCGATCTGCATGCCACACCCAAAATCTACTGACAGATACTGATGCATGGCAGAGGTGAGCAAGCCAGAGTCATTCCACCTAAAAGAGAAAAGCAGATGTCTTTTTAGTAATATATAAATACGTATTCATCTTAAATCCAAGCATGATTGTCATCACCTCCAAATTCATTCAACATACTTAGATAAACATTTCTCATAAGGTAGACATTTTTAAGACAAAAGGAGAAAAATGTTTATTCAAAATCTAGCAGCTTAAACAATCCATGTTTGTTATATGATATCTTTTGTGGGTAAGGAATTTGGGAGAGGTTTAGCTGAGAGGTTCTGCCCAGGACCCCTCATAAGATTCAAGCTCATGGTGTTAGAGAAGGTCTGCTGTCTTATGCAGGTGTGACTGTGACTGGAGGATCATGTCTAAGGGGACCTGCTCACGTACCTGGCAAGTGGGTGCTGGCTGTTGTTTGAATCACGCTGCTCCTTACCACATAGATCTCTCTTCACGGCTGCTTAAGGGTCCTCATGACCTGGCAGCTCTCTTCCCCAGAGTAAATGGCCCAAGAGAGAAAGGCAGACGCTGTAGTAACATCCCTCGTCTCCTGCTTGTTTCATAGGTCAACCTGATTCATTTAAAGGGTAGGTGAGAGCCACTGGGGCCATCATTGAAGTTGGCTACTGTAACTGTGTATCTTTATAATCATTTAAAATCTTTTCCATATAAACAGGATAATAAGTAAAAAAGCATTTGGGAGTATGCTCTCAGATTTTATTCATTCCATTTATAGCATCATGCCCTAGATTAACATATCTTAAAGAGCATTTTGCTTTTCTGTTACCTAATTTCTCATGTTAAAGATTCATTACAATGGTGCTATTTTCAACAAATATACTTATTTGTTGGGTATACATATGGGTGGCATTGAGCTATCTGAGAACAACCAAAAAAAATGTACATCAGTGGACAAAGTGTTACAAAAGACATATGCAAACATTTCTGGAGGATTTGAGAGGAAAAAAGAATGAAAAATGAAATCAAGGACATGGATCCATGGATGATTAAATTATAACCATGATTCTTATGACATCTCAATACTTAGCTACCTGGAGTGTGGGCCTTGATGTGGTAAGGTGAGAAATGTCTCAAAAATAGAATGATTGTTGGACTGGGGATTGGAACACAAAAATATCCCTGGGAATAAGAAAAATGACTCTGGGTGGAAGAAATTGACCATTATGGACAAGCTACATAGGTGCAGAAATACATGCAGCTGACCTAAAGTGGTTGTGCAAATTGTATGCAGAGAAAAATAAGGCTCAGAGTGAACTAGAAAAGAATTTCTGTGAGTGTAAGATTGTTGCCTTTTCTGTTTATTGAATCACCATTGTACAGAACAGTTCCTGGCTTCTAGTAGACACTTGGTAAATGCTTATGAAACAGAAGAATTCAATAATGCATGAACTGCAACTTATAAGTGCCTTAAAGGTGAGATATTTGATGCATAGTACCAGTACTGAAAAAAAGCATGTCATTGAGACAGAGGTATCACAAAAGATTTTGTGATTACAAAATCAATGTAAGGTTTTTAAATAAACCTAGTTTCATGACTTTGATTTACCTTTAAAAAAATATATTCCATATATCATCATGTTGTTGCCCCAAACCATACTTGTAGAGGGTCTTTGGCAATAATATAAAAGTAAAAATAAAAGTTTACCAAAGTTTCCTTGGATATGTGTTTTTACAAGAAAGAAATATTTTAACTGACACATAACTGTACAAATTTGTGGAGTAAAGTGATATTTCAATACATATACTTTTACGTTCACTCTATTATTGAATGTAAGACTTCATTTCCCATAAATAAGAAATGAATTAATGTTACTTAAAGGAATCTTGGGTATAAAGTTCACAGACAAAAAGCAAGTGTACTCATGTAAAACTTGTCTCCAGTGAACTTTACAATTCTGGAAGGCAGTTGCTGGATCTCATTCACCTTTTTAAAAATAGGGCCTCATGGTTTATTGAATGAAACTATGCGTATTGCATCAACCTTTTGATATTTCACAAGAATTTTTCTTCAAATTCGTATTCCATAGAATTCTGAATGACATTTGCTTCCAAAAAAGTTGACAGAATTTATTTCTTGGCAAATAAACTATCCATGAATTCAATAGTTTTTTTTTTTAATTGAATAGCCATTATTTTAGTTAATGGGGATAGAGAATATACATGATTTCTACCCTTGGCGAGTTTATAATCCTGAAAGAAAAAACAAATTTCTCACCTGTCTAAGTAGGATCTAGACCGATGCAGTTTGGGGGAGCAGGCCTTGGTCACCCATCACTTAGTCATCTCTGTACTCTCCTAGAGACTGGGTTCTTCACTCTTTCCCTGTCTCTCACATCCTTCTCCAACACCGACAGGGGCCCAAGGAGGCAACTCAACAGCATTACTAAATAATGCCCTCGGTTCAGACAAACCCTATTTAGACTGCTGCATTTTAACACAAAATCACTATGCACATTTATTGCTTTGGCATCCCCTAGTATCAGATTCCAGATGTCTCCTCAACAATTGGCTTAATGAAGTTTAGAGCAACTATCCTCTCTCCCACACACAGAACTATTTTTAAGACTTTATGTTAATGTGTTGTTCTGCTCACTTTTACTGAATTTACTCCTCCTTAACATTCATTTTGGCAATGATATCCTTAAGAAAAAAAAATCAAAAGCTTCATTTTTTCAGGAGAGAATACTTCTCAACACCCATTAAATAATCCTGTATATATTAGCTTGCATTATATATATTTCTTTCATCATATTCACAGGTTCATTCCAAAATACTTTTAACCTACAGTAAATTTTATACCAGTGCACATATCACTATTAATACTTATTTTTAATTCGTGTAAATCATTTTCATTATCTTCATTCTTCTAGACATCTTCCCTCCTTAGCTTTTCATAACTAAGCTTTTTCTCTGCTTTTTCTGTGATGTTTCATCATGCCTCACATAGAGTATTGTCTTATTTACTTAGTAATGTCAATTGTTCAGAACATACCAGAGGAACAGCAAAAGAGAGGACAGTGGCCACCTGAGCAACCGAAATAGAGACCACAGGCTGGAGTTTATTTAAGTTACTTACAGAATCGCAAACAATTTCTGACTTCAATCACAGCTTCTTTACTAGTCTTTGACATGGTTTTCAATAACTTTCGCTTTCTATTTTCGCAACTCACAGCAGCAATTTCAGTGCACTGAAGAACACTGGACACAGCCAATAGAACAGCTAGAGGTGTAAGTGTGACTGACAGCTCAGTGGAAAGACAGAGGTGGAAGACTGCAAAAGGCAAATCTCAGAACTCACAAAAGCCTAGCAGGTGACCTTCAATAAAGATAGGAACTGGCCTAGGTATTTCTAGGACCTGAATGGTCTTTCAATATTGGAACATAACTTGCATAATTATGATCAGTGGTCACAGAGAATGCATCTGAATACAATCAACAATTCATTAGCGTATTTGCTCATGTGTTTGCTATGTGAAAACGATTTTTCTATTGATGTCTGTACTCACCCTAAATGACAAGCCACAAGGCAATTGAAAATAATGGATTTTCTGTGGAAATTCATAGCAGGTAGGAGAAATACCTCACAAGACTATACAGTGATAATTTAAAAATGTAGAACTCTCCTCTCTTAGTAAGATTTAATTTAAATCATTTCAACCAATCAGACCCCAGACTCTCTCCGACTTCTAGGTAGCCTCAATGTCCCTCAATCCCTTTTTGTTTTCTTCTTATGTAGAATGTTTGACCATCCTCTGCTAGTCTCCTTCACACCCAAGCAGTCAGATGTTACCTTATACCTTGAAGTGACTCATCAGGGATTTTCCTTAAAAAAGACCATTCTTTTTCCAAAAAGAATTCTGATTGAAGCTAGCAAAAGTCAGTGACTTTATGATGACCATGCAAGAATATTATATTTAAGAAACATATTCATGTAGTATAGATATGTTCTTAAATACATTTGCATTCCTTTATTTCCTGACATTACCTACTGGGCAAAGATAAGTAGAGATGACATATTAACAATATGCTACTGTAATCAAACAGATATTGATAGCAAGCAAAAATTTATCTGTTCAGGGATGCTGAGTAAGTAGTCTACTATAATTGCTCTTTCCCCCTAGTGTAGTCACTGAGGTCTCCATAATTTTAATCTTAGAGATTCCGTCCATTGGTGAAGCACTGCCCTCTTCAGGCAAAATCGTCTAAAGTATCAATACTCACAAGAAAAATATACTTCAGTCCATTAACATCTTCATGCCTTTAATTTGTAAAAGCACCACTTTTGTGAGGTAACGCACAGGCAAACAAAATTCTAGGAAATGATATGAGTTTTGCCTAAACAGGGGTAATGTTTGGATAAACTGGTGAGGTTTTACACCTGTTTAAATAGCTGAATGTGTTTGACCTTTTTTAAGACTCTGAAATTCCGTGAACTATAAAACCAAAGAGAAAGAAAGCAGTACTTTAGATTTATGCAGTCCATCAACTGATTAGAAATTGTTTCAAACGTGTTAGTTAAATCCACAGTTCCAACATCATTTTCTACACTTAGTTATAAACAGCAAGGTGCTGTCAGCTGTTACTGACTTGAGAACAAATCTAATCACAGAGAACTACATTTCTAAACATTAATTAATTAGCCTAATTCGTTGTTCTAACAATTAAGAGCATTTCAATGTCATGGTGAGAGATCAAGTGTTTTCAATTCTATTTAAAAGGATATATTTGGTAGTTGAAAAGCTAGCTCTATGGCTTTGTTCTTTAAAATAATAGAAATTGCTCAGCCACATCACAAGCTTCTTCTGTAAGTTTCATTTGGGTCCATGATTCCTTTCATTGTAGAGAGCACAGTGGCAACAAAATAACCCTGTTAATTACCTGTTAAGTTCCCCCAAATTTTAAATTGTATCTCTACTTTTTATAAGATTATTTTGTAATATCTTGTTATAAATGTGTTTATCTTATTCCAGGCATAAAAAATGTTTTAAAATCACCTTCATATGAGTCCCCAGTTACATCCCAGGGGACTCTTGGACTATCAATTTAGAGACATGACTCTCAGCAAATATTTCGTGTTGTAGACTCTAAGGGGAAAGCTTTCATGCTTCCCAACATGAGAAAAATCAGTATGTCTGGAGAAAAAGTAATACTAGTGCCAGTAATTAAGACAG
The DNA here is from genome assembly GCA_036589455.1 of Ateles fusciceps. NCBI lineage: Eukaryota > Metazoa > Chordata > Mammalia > Primates > Atelidae > Ateles > Ateles fusciceps. The sequence goes on from JAZHEH010002229.1 coordinate 8,940,087, forward strand.
ACATGTTTCAAAATAGAAAACTAGAGTCATTTGTTAGAAGTTAAACCAAAGAATGAGATAATTGTGTCAGAAAATGATTCTGTGAATACAGTCTACGAAAATCTGCAAATTATTGAAAAAAATAGATGTTAAATTAAACATCTTAAAAATCGCCAATATGAAAGTTTGGTTTGAGTCATGTTCCTGATACAATCATATATAAACTGAGCTACTTTTTTCACATTCAAATAAGTAAAAATTGATCACAAGTTTAAGAAGGATTAAAGCTTGTTATATTATAAAACTAATCTTAATGAATAGTAGGTTAATATCAAGTCTGACCAGCAGTTGCACAGTGAAGAACATTACTTTGTAATGAAATATGCTGAACTCAAGTTAGATTCTCTTTAGGAACTTTTATAAGGCAATTCTCATTAGTAAAATACATAGATTTCTGAAGCCAGATATTTGGATTCCAACATTTGCCCTTTATTAATTTATTACCAACCTTGGCATTTGCTCCACTGTCTCTGTCTCTTCCTCTATTAAAAGAGATATATGTGTTTATCTCTCAAGGGTGTTGTGTGGCTTCACTTGGCATGTAGAGGTTCTGTATTATACTGCTTGACACATCGTACATGTTCAGTAAGTGTCAGTTTTGTTTCTCTTCTTCCCCTTCACCTTTTGCCTCACACCTGTAATCCCAGAACTTTGGGAGACTGAGGCCAGGGGATCATGAGGTCAAGGGATCAAGACCATCCTGGCCAACATGGTGAAACCTGGTCTCTACTAAAAATACAAAAATTAGCTGGGCGTCGTGCCACACGCCTGTAGTCCCAGCCACTCGGGACTACAGGAGAATCTCTTGAACTCAGGAGGTGGAGGTTGCAGTGAGCCAAGATTGCCCCACTACACTCCAGCCTGGCAAAAGAGGGAGACTCCGTCTCAAAAAAAAGCTATAACAAAGCTAATATAAACAAAGCCAGTCAGTATAATGTCTATGACTAGTGTAATTAAAACTATGTATATGTGAAATGTAAATATGTATATATGTAATAAATGTAAATATGTAAATATATAAAATGTATATATGAAGATTCTTTGAAACTTGTAAAGTTACGTCACCCTTAGAACGTGTTAATCTGGAGAATGATCATCGTGGAGCAATGAAAGAGGAGTGTCCTTTGTCCATAACCACCTAAAGTAGAGGGTATGATCATAAATAATATTTCTAAATGCAGAAGAGAAGGATTTATCACTTCATCGTGGAAATACCTCAGTCGGAGTACTAAAGTCTATTTGATTTATGCCATGCTCATGAAGTTCCTTCTAACAATTTCATGTCTCTTATGTGTCTGATTGTATGATACAATAATAAGCTGATTCATAAAGTAGCATGTTCAACAACAAAATGTGAGAATTGGATATTATAACAGCTTGAAAGCAGAATGAAGTGCCACAATTTTAAGATAAAATTCAAGACCCTTTATTATCTGAATTCACATGTGATTCCTAATATTTTTTCCGCTATTCTCACTCCCTATCCAGATCCTGCATTTCAGGCTATTTTTTAACACTATTTTTAAATTCAATTTTGTTGAGATATATACTTTATGTAATATAAAGTATATCCACTTAGATCTGCATTTTGGTGGGTTTTACAAATGTAAAAACCAGTGTGTATACACCAATGAAACTGTCACCACAGTAACTAATCTATTTGGAATCCTATCCACTGAATTTTCCATTTCAGATATTGTATTTGAAGTTAAGAAGAAGACAGAAGTACTGGGGCAGGGGAGCCATATGTAGATGTGTGGAATAAAAGGAAAGCAGATAGAAGGATCTAGAAGTTCTTTTGTTTTTCATGTGTCTCCTTTCTCATTTCACTCTAGTCACAATTAAGTTTCATTCTTGAACATATTGAGCACATTTAGAACATACTCTGACATTCTCAGTTTATAGATGACAGAATTTAAAATGCTGTTGCTTTTCTTGTCTACATACTATGCTAACCAGTCACTCTTTTCTGTTTTTATGCTTAATAATTTTTTACTGGATATGTGATATTTTGACTATCACACATTGTTGTACGTTAAGTTTTGTTTTCTCCCTTTAAAGAGTTTCGGTTGTTTGGTTGCTTCCTTCCCTTTGGAGTTTTGAAATTTGCTTTGGTAGGCAATTAAGTTACTTGGAAATCAGTTTGATCATTTGGAAGCTTGTTTTTAAGGTTAGCAGGGCACACCAGCTAGAATTCAAACATTTCCCAGTTCTGTTGCACACTGGGGAATTGAACACTTTAAAGAGTCCTGGCATCCCTACCTCTTTGCCACCCCCAACTGTCCTTGTGAAGTCTTATCTTGTGTGGGTGTAGATGCATATTCACAGACAGAGTCAAGGGGATGCTTGTGCTGATTTCTGCAGCTTTCTCTTCTTGGTACCATTATTTTCAACATTCTGTCTTACGAATTCCGCCTGCAGCAGTTTTACTAAACTAGCTTCTGTCTTCTCAACTAAGCAAGGCAATTGACTCTGTTTGGAAGCGCTTTTCCTGCACTATGTTTCCGAAGTTGCTTGTGGGTAGAAATTGGTGCAACCATAGAGTTCACCATGTTTGTTCCCTTTCTCTTCAAAATCAGTTTGGTACTGATTATTGTCTGATAGTGAAAACTTTTTTAAAATGATGTTTTGTCACATTTATTTCATTGCTGAAGGCAGGAAAGTAAGTCTAACCCTTGCATTCTCCCATGACAAGAAGTAGAAGTGGCTACTCATTATTATTCATTTTCCTTCCTTTCATCTCTTGGAAAGAGCCATGCAACGTATCCTTCTGCTAATAGGCCATCTGCTTTCCTTTACTTCACACTTCTACAATTGCTCACCCTCCTCCAGTCACTTGAGTCTTCCTTCTTCACTTCAATGATCACCTACCCTACCTTTAGCCTCGACCTTTATTTTGAGCTGTTATTTTGGTTAGCTGTTGCATAATAAACCACTTCAAAATTCAGTGGCTTAGAAAATGTCTTTCGCAATTCTTAACCAGGCACAGCTCAAGAAGCCTCTTTAGCATTACACAAGCAACAGCCTCAGTAACCTGACCTTCCAAGATGTCTCACTCTGGAACATCTCAAAGACTGGGCTCAAGTAAGATTCTGAGATAACTGAACCTCTCTCTCTTTGCCACGTCAGAGCTCCAGTGGGGGTAGTTGGACGGCTTAGTTGGAGATTCATGGCTCCTAAAAGTGCAAAACGGAGCCTGACAGGTCTTTTTAAGGCTACCAAAACTGTCAAAATTCACTTCCACCACACACATTCAACTGGTTAAAGCTATCAGAGATTTCAAGAATTTCTACATAGCTACAGTAATTAAGGCAGCGTGGAGTCAAGGTACAGGTAGGAAAATAAGTAGAAGAAACAAAATTGAGTCCAAGCAGACCGAACTCCTTAAAAATTACTGGAATAATTTCAAATATTTTTGAAATTTGCAAACATATGGCAAGTTTCCACATACTCCATCATCCAATTTCCTCTAATATTAACATCTTACATTACCGTGGTACATTCGTCAAAACTGAGAAGCTGACATTCGTCCATTACTACTAAGCTCTAGATTTTATTGAGGAATTACCAGGTTTTTCCACTAATATTTGTTTTCTGTTCCTGGATTCAATCCAGGGTCACATTGCATTTCAAGACTCACTTTTATATATGTATCCAATTATTACAACAGAAAACACACCACAATTCAGAAGTTACTGGATGTCCTTCCATAAATTATACTGAAGCCATTGGGTATTGTAGGGAAACACGAACCTCAACTTTTATTCATGTCTTATACAAAAATTAACTGAAAATGGCTTATGGTCCTAAATGTGACATGTAAAACTACAAAGCTTACAGAAGAAAAAAATATTTTCATAACATTGGAGTAGGCAAAATTTCTTGAATAACACCTAAAAAAACCTAGGCATAAAAGCAAGTTAGATACATTGGATTTTATTTAATGTAAACATTTCTGCTAGACAACAGACAATATTAGGAGATTAAAATAAAAATCTTTTATTGGGAAAAGATGTTGTCAATACATGTATACAATAAATTACTCATATCTTGAATATATAAAGAAGTCCTAAAAATTCTTGGTATCAGTAAGATACAGATCAGAATAAAAGGTAAAACAAGAAAAGACTTAAGCAGATATATCACAAAAGGAAATACCTAAATGACCCCAGACCATGAAGCATAAAGGAAATGCGAATTAAAGCTAAAATAAGATACCATTTCACATTTGCTGAAATGATTTAAACTAAAAATGAATACCACATTGTGCTGGTGAGAAAATGGAGCAACTAATATCACCAAGTATTGTTGGTGGAAGTGTAAAATGATAGAACAACTTTGAAAATATCTTTGATAAAAACTAAACAGTCTTTTTCTTCATGACCCAGCAATTCTACTTCTATGCATATTCCTAGGAGAAGTGCGTGCCTAACTCTATGAAAAAATATCTACAAGAATGTCCTAGCTTCCAAAAAATAGCAGTTTAATCTGTAATGTCCTCAAGTTGGAAAAAAGTAAATAACTGTCTATTGATGGTACGAGAAAATTTTAAAAATGTATTGTCTATAATATGAAATGTTGACAACAACAAAAAATTATTTGCACACCTAGAGACATCAGTATATCTCAAAAACACGTGGAGCAAAAGAATTCAGAACCAAAGAGTATATACTGTAAGGTTCCATTAGTATAAAGTCCAGCAACAGCCAAAACCACTCTGTGGAGATAGATATTGTAATTAGATTGACCAACTCAATCCAGTTTTGCCTGAAATTTTCCTGATTTTTGCACTAGAAATCTCACATCTGAGGCCATTTTTATTTCCAGTACACCGAGGTAGTTGTTCAGTCTAGATGGTACTCTCTGGACAGTCGTACTAGTTATCGATTGCTGTGTAACAACACGTCAAAAATGTGATAGCTAAAACCAACAATAAATCATCTTATCTCACACAATGGGTTCTATATTGTTGAGCAGCTTAGCGTCGGCCTGAAGTCTCTCTTGAGGTTGCATTTATGATACTGACTGAATGAAGACTCTGGTCATCTGAAGCCTTGATAGTGCTAGCGGATTTGCTTCCAAGATGGTTCATTCATATGGCTAGCAAGTTGATAATGGCTTTTGTCAGAAGACCTCAGTTCTTCTTCATGTGGACTACTCCATAGAACTGCTTGAGAATCCTCATAATGCAGCAACTTATGTCCTGCAGAGTATCTAATCCAGGAAAGCATCACGGGTGCAAAAAGAAGACACAATTACTTTGATAATCTAGTCTCAAAGATCACACACCATTTTATCTACACAAAAAATAGCCTCATTTATTGTGCCAGGAGACTATATAAGGATGTGAATACCAGGTGACAGGGGTCATTTGGGCACATCTTGAGGCTGAGAAAGATCATGAGGAAACGTCCTGGTATGTTGGAAATGTTCTATATCTCGACCTGGGGAGTGGTTATATATTCATCAAACTGTAAGTACACTTAAGATTTGTGTATTTTTTTCTACGGAGGATATTCCTCAATTTAAAAAGACACACAAAAGGGAGGAAATATATGGCACTATGCAAAAAGTACCAATCTGCACATTTCATTCTGTTGCATAAAATTCTTGAATTATTTTTTTATTACATAGAAATGAAGATAAAAATTCTCCATAGGCTATACGGCTCTAATTAAGACCTTCTAAGCCTAATTATTTCACCAAGTGAATTATAAAACAAACTACTCACTTAGAGATTGAGTGATTCTTAGAAAGAGAAATGGGCATTTGTGATTTTTTTAGTAAGAACTGTGTTTCAAGATTAGCAAATATTCCAAACTGGTATTAGAATGAACTTCTTTACAAATTAGCAGAATAAATATAGATTGAATGATAGAAGAACACAATTTTCTAGTTATAGAATGACTATAACATGTTGTTTTATTAAACATTATTTAAAATGCTCTATAACTATTTGTTAAATAAGGCACATAAACAATTCTCAATCTCTGATCATTTATTTCCTTAAATTTTGCTTATGTGGTTGTCTTCATGTTGGATAACATGACTTCTAATTTCAATTCTTCAGATTTTCAGCTGGACATATAGAATTTCAGCCTGGCAATATGGTGAAACCTTGTCTCTGCAAAAAATACAAAAAGCTGCCAGGCTTAGGATGCATGCCTGTGGTCCCAGATATTCAGGTGGCTGATATGGGAGCATCACCTGAGCCCAGCAAAGTCCAGGTTGCAGTAAGCTGTGATCCTGCCTCTTCTTCCAGCCTGGGCGACTGAGTGAGACCCTGTCTCTAAATAAATAAATAATTTCTTCATTTTCTGTATGATTATTACTTTATCATAAAAATAACATGCTCAATCTGAATGTAACTGGACTTATTTATTTGTGTCTGCATTAATCTCTGGATTATTTCAAAATGGAGGCTGTACGTTTTCTTTTCTTTTCTCTTTTCTTTTCTTTTTTGAGAGAGAGTCTGCCTCTGTCACCAGGCTAGAGTGCAGTGGTGTGATCTCGGCTCACTGCAACCTCCAACTCCTGGGTTCAAGTGATTCTCCTGCCTCACTCAGCCTCCCGAGTAGCTGGGATTACAGGCATGTGCCACCACGCTCAGCAATTTTTTGTATTTTTAGTAGAGACAGAGTTTCATCATGTTTCCCAGGATGGTCTCAATCTCCTGACCTCATGATCTGCCTGCCTCAGCCTCCGAAAGTGCTGGGATTACAGGTGTGAGCCCGCGGGCCCGGCTGAGTCTGTACTTGTTAATCTACCATTTTTTGCCTAAATGCTTTAGTAATTTGTAGAGGTTAAACAAAAAATACCTTTTGAACTGGGGTTATGTCAATATGTGCCAGGCACAACTTTTGTTGTGTTGTTTTTAAAAGTTCTAGTCTTCTTTTGTGACAAAATATTGAGGGTTTTTCTTTTCTGCAGTTTCATAAGTATTTCATAATAATGAACACAATAGGATTAACAACTTCCTTAGGCAAATTCAGTACTTTATTACTGATGCTCAGTACCAGGCTGGGTCCTTGCCAGGGTGTAAGACCACAGAATGTGTGGGAAGATGCAGCTCCGAAAGTAACAACAGCCAACAAAGCCAGGGAGGACAAACGAGAAAAGTGAAGCTGAACTTGAAATCATAACCCTTTGCCTTTCCCATTGGCTGTGTCGTCCCAGAGACAATAGAAAGAGATTAGGAAATCCCTGAGCCCAGGAATTCAAAAGTACATGAAATGAAAGGAAAACCTATAGAAATGAAAGGGCAATCACAGACCAATATCCAAAATGAACAGAAAGTCATTGTTGTAGTTTTGTTTGCTGGCAGCTAAGGGAATACCCCTCTGGTTACTGTCTGTGTTCATTCTCAGTCGTCTATACTGTATCTGTATTGATTGTGTGTGTGTGTGTTTCTGTGCGTGTGTGCACAAACCTTAACAAATGAATTCTGCAGCTTTGTGCTGACCTTTCTCAGCTACTCTCACCACCCACGCACCACTAGAACTATACACGGAAAAAGGGAGAAGGATGCAAAAGTTGTCTGGCAAAATCCAAGAAAACAGGATTTTCATAAAACAAATGAGAAAGCGAGGCAAAGCACATTTCTCTGAGTCTCTGCATGCTGAGGAGCGTAGGCCCTCCGAGACCTCCTTCCATCATACAAGACTTTGTGAGACCACCCAGATCCCAGGGACCACCTCAGCAAGGGAAGCTCTGAATTTTATGGAAGTAAACAAACACCTCATGCTGCTGCTTTATTGGCAAAAGAGGCTCAAGTTTTTCATTCCTGCTCCTAGAGTCCCCTTGCCTTTCTCTTAAAATGAATAGAAACGCTTTCACTCTGCAGGTAGGAAAACACCTACACAATATAACTCTGTACTATTTGCTAGCAATCCTTAGCTTATCACTTGGTTTTCCCAGGGGCATATGATTTCTCAGCTGGGTTTTTTTTTTTTTTATGTATATAGCCTTAAAATCATACCTTCCGCAAAATACAAATACATTCTAGAAGCATTTAGATAACCATTTGCAGGAAATTGTACTTTATTGAAATATTTGATATAATAAACATACCAATAGATGTACTCTGGGGGAAAAAGTAGTGCACCAAAATATCTGTGAAGTTGTTTATATGACTATTCCAGAAAATGGTGATGAATAAACAAAGAAGCTGTGAACCCAGACTAGGTCAGAGCTTAACACAGGATAATGGTTTTATGAATGTTAACTCAGATTGGAATGAGAACTTAACCAAAATGAAATGCAATGCTGATGTCTTTCTTCAGGTTATCCACTTTGCCATCTCTATGGAATTAACAGTATTTGGAATCCAAGTATCCGTGCATTCTAAATAAGTTAGACACTGGGTCATTTGCAAATTAAAATATTAGAAGTACTTACCTACTATGATAAATCTAATTCTGAGTTTAGAAGTCATGCTGATAAATGAAAGATTCACAATAATTTTTATACCAAGATCTTAAGGAAATGCTACATTCTGAATTCAGTTTTCTACACCTGAAGTACATTGTCTACTTAATAAAAGTATTAGATTATGGTTTGGAATTGACTGGGCTCTTTAAGTACATGCATAAGTTCCTTTTTATTGATATTATTATTCTTATTAATTATTAGTTATAAAATCTAGCATGTATCTGATATTCAGTGATTACAAAATGCTTTCACAAACATTCTTTGATTAGTATTTTAGAAAATCTTTGAGGACAATATTATTATTGTTATATTCTTTCATTTTTATAGAGCTGAGTAATTAAGTAAATTACCCAAGGAGATGGACAGTTTACATCAAAATCATCATGCTCTAAAGTCCTATTTGTTTACATTGGCACCATGTCTGATTCTTAAGGCACTGATTTAAGGACACATCAACAGAAATGTCCAAAGTTGGTGTTTAGATTCTTTGAAAGCTACATGTCAATATTCAAAAGAAACACCTATTATTACCCCTCTGCTCAATTCTTGTTCTGTCAATTTTAAGGCAGTAGAAATCAGGAAGTTAAGAGTTGGATTGTTCAAACCTTGTGAAAGATTTAACCATCCTGGTTTATTAAAGAAAGCTCTCTTCACTTTATATAACAGGTGAAAAACAATCTTCTGTATGGTAGCCTTAAAAAATGTTACAAGAATATTGTATGGAAATCCATGTTTAGTTATCTCCTGGCATCAAGACAGTTTTTGTCTTGATTTCCAATGGAAACTTGTAAAGGAACTACAGAATTTTAGAAGGCATGGTTTTGAATCTGCTAGTATATAATTCATACCCACAATGCACTAGAGAGGGTCTACATCCAATCACTAATAAGAAAAAGAAAAGGACAACGGATGGAGGACAATTTCAAGAAGGCCATAGACTTGTAACATACTAAATATGAAGTTATTTAATGTCAAGTGAATTATAATTTTAATTTAACTTCACACATGAGGAATGAGGCTATTTAATTGCCTCCTAAGGTGCTCCTAGAAGAGAAAATTCTTAGAGAATAAGTTGAAGCACGTACAAAATCTGCTTCATAATTTAATTATATATAAATTTGGTAAAATGAAAGCTCTTCTGTTAAAAATGATGGAGATTAAAGAGAGCACTGTTAGCCCTTAAAGCTCCATCTGGCACCTTCCTGTGCCTGTAATCACTGGAATGAGAAAACTTGCTTTCCCTTCATCAGAGGCCATTCTAAAGTCCATGGACTGAAAATTGTGAATCGAACCCAACACTCTGGTCCTTGTTTATCTTTAGAAAGCTGTATACTGTCCCTAAGAGAAAAGATGCTTTGATTTTTAAAATGTTGGTTTTATTCTGAGTATTAGACACCAGCAGCATGTAATTTTAAAGGATTCATGCAAAATCAGAGCATTGAACACATCACCACTATAATGATATCACTGTATAAAATAAGAGAACACATGGAATGTGTAATCATTGAGATTTTCATTGCATTAATCATGGAATTTAAAGTGAGATGAAACCAATTTGAGACATAACGAAGGATTTTCCAGCAAGGCTATGCCCCCACTAAGAACAACTGAATGAGTCAGTCAAAATATAAAATCAATGTGTTTGAATATATTGCAGAGCTTCTGAAGAAAGCATCATGTGAGAGGCCAAGATTTTGGAAAACAGGGAACCCCAAAAATGTGAGGTGGGATTATGTGAGCTGCTTTTCTGCTGGGGACATTTGCTAATAAGTAGCATAAAACTAGACTCTGATAACAGTCAGAGAGATGCAGGAAAGAGGCAGGAACACAGGGAGAGCTTTTGACAACCTCACAAAAGGAAGATGAGACAAAAACTGGGGTTTGCTCCTGGCAAGTCATCCATGACTGAATCAGCCAAATCAGAGAAGAGAAGTTCAGGGAAATCATTCCAAACTCACGAGGTTCCCTCTTTGATGCATTTTGTGAATTGTTAATCAGGGAAGAGCAAGATGCTAAAAGCTTGAGCACCCAAGGAGCAGAGCAGAGTTATGAGTAGCCTCAAGGGACTGAAGGGATCTTAAGAGATTATGCTAAAAAGGAGGGGTCCTAGAAAATAGCTGCTATCCCTGGAAATCTGTACCTTACAGATGGGGGCAAAGAAGAGGTGGGCAAAGCCATATCAAAATTGCATTCCAAGAGAGGTGTGGTGGCTCACGCCTGTTAATCCCAGCACCTTGGGAGGCTGAGGTGGGCAGATCACCTGAGGTCAGGAGTTTGAGACCAGCCTGTCCAACATGGGCAAACCCCGCCTCTACTAAAAATACAAAAATTAGCCAGGCATGGTGGCATGTGCCTGTTATCCCAGCTACTTGGGAGGCTAAGGCAGAAGAATCGCTTGAACCTGGGAGGTGGAGGTTGCAGTGAGCCGAGATCGTGCCATTGCACTCCAGCTTGGGGGACAGAGTAAGACTCCCTCTCAAAAAAAAAAAAAAAAAAAAAATCAGGAGCTGATGTTTCCCCCAGATATGACACAATTCTGTCCTTTTTTCACTATCTCTAGTTCTGCCTACTATCAGTTTCTCTTTGGCTACAGCAATAACCTGCTAAGTAGCACATCCATCTTCAGCCCTGCTAGTCCTTTCTTTACACAGAGTGACAAGAACCTTCTGAGCACTACAGATCTAATTATGTCATTCCTCTGTTTAGATACTCAATAACTTTTTATAGCTTTAGGGACGAAATCTGGTCACTGCCAACGGCTCTGGCATCAGTGAGCAATTTCTCTTCCTTTTCCAGTTCTTTTTTTTTTCAGTTCCTTAAATGAACCATGGTGCCTTCTGCCTCAGAACTTTTGATTATGTTGCTCCTTCCTCCTGTGATGCCTTTCCAAATCCTTTGTCTCTTTGAGTAAATCCTACGTATCTTTTTAGTCTTAGTTCAAATGCCACTGCCTTAGGGAAGGTTTCCTGAACAACCTCTGGCAAGATACTGCTTGTTATATCCTCTATGTTTTCTGTATGTTTTCCTGAAGACTGTATTTTTGTATTCAGTTATTGCCTATTCATCATACATGCCCAACTGCAATCCCAACCAGACTGATGATTCCATGGGGAGAAGGTCCATGCCTGCTTTGTTCTCTTTGTATTTCCAATACCAAGTTAGTTCCTGACAAAGAGTAGATACTCAATAAATATATGTCAAATGAATGAATGGATCAATGGATAAGGAGACATAATATGGAGATTCTTTAAGTACCCTCAGTTAGCTAAAATATCAAGGTGCCATTATTTTCTCTAGGTTTACTTGAATCATCAACTTTTCTCCCCCAAACACTACATCCCCTTTTTCTTATACCCACAGCACAATAACATACTGGAAACACGTTAGAGAACCCACACCACTTACGCCATCGTTAATTAGTAAGTCAAATTCCTCACTACCCCTCTTATCCTGATTCCATATGCATGTGTGGACACACACACACGAACACACACCCCAAACATATACAAGATCAGATTCTGGGAAAAAGCAAATTGCATTATTGTACTTAGACTGTAAATTCCAGAATTTTCTGATTACTTAATGTTATTTTTTCAAATTAGCATACAACCAATACCAATATGTGAATTTAAAATACAGACTGTTTTTAGAATATTACATTGACTTATTGTGAAACTAGCTAATTAGCTTACTAAAAAGAACCTATTCCCAGCACTTTGGGAGGCCGAGAATAATGAGGTCAGGAGTTCAAGACCAGCCTGGCCAATATGGTAAAGCACCGTCTCTACTAAAAATACAAAAATTAGCTGGGTGCTGTGATGCATGACTGTAGTCCCAGCTGCTCGGGAGGCTGAGGCAGGAGAATTGCTTGAACCTGGGAGGCAGAGGTTGCAGTGAGCCGAGATTGCACCACTGCACTCCAGCCTGTGTAACAGAGCAAGACTCCATCTCAAAAAAAAAAAAAAAAAAAAAAAAAAAAAAAAGAATCTCTTTAAGTTATTGTTTCCTTTTCTGTAAGGTTTTCATTTTTCTTTATTTTTTTCCCCCTTTCCCTTCTCAAAAGTAAAATAAGTTACAAATGAAACTATTTAAAAATAATAGGCCTAAAATAGAGCTTCTTAAAGTCTTCAATTTCCTAATTGCTTTGGTTTTCTTACTGTTTGCTGAGAAAATGCGTTTCTGTGTCATTCAATCTTCAAATGACATTAAGATTCGGGTGTTCCTTATTTAATATGCTTGCTTTCAAAAAAGGAGGAAAAGGTAAGTGAACAGAGGAAAAAGCAGCAAAATGTTATTTCTCATTGTACATTTTATGCAGTCCAATAATTTCTGTCCCAAATTATTTGGTACAGAATATTAACCATATATATATTCGACATACTTGGCCTGATAAAATCAACATTCCTTTACAGATGATTGGCAGCTCATGAGCTTCTTAATATAGTTCATCAAATTATACTATTGAAAGAGAATATTTAGAAAGCGTATTAATAAAACTGCCATTATTATCTTCCAAATGGACTATATTTTTACATCACGATTGCTACAAATATAATAGAATTTTGTCTCAGAAAAAAATCAAAATGTATCACCATTTAAGAGTATAATTTTTTTTTTGAGAAAGATAAGATTATTTCATTGAAACACTTGCTTAGAAAAAAGGTTTTGATGCTAGTGAATACATGTTGATGGTTTGTTAACCTGTCTTTCTGGAGGCAATCTGGAGGATTCAGAAAGCAAGAATATTGCTTCCTTTGTAGGTAAGTAACTATATTTCATACTCTCCGATACCCCAACACCAAAGACTTGCTATTCAAATGTATTTTTGGCAGAAAAGCCAAAAATTATTTGACTTTTTCTGTGGTCTAAAAACCTTTTATTCATTCCCATCAAATTTATTTTGACTTTTTTTTCTTTTAAGATCTTAAAATCCAGTAGCTACCCAAATTCTTTCTTATAGAAGATATTGATGTTATTTGAATGAATGTTGGATTTTCTCTGGATTACAATGTTTATTTTTCTCATCACTCACACAATGTTTTGTTGTAATTATTGCTCATTTACCTTAAAAATAATATCTGGCCAGGCGCTGTGGCTCACGCTTGTAATCCTCAAGGTGCTGAGACCAGCCTGGGCAATATAGTGAGATCTCGTCTCTACAAGAAATACAAACAATTAGCTGGGCATGATGGTTCACACCTGTAGTCCCAGCTATTTGGGGGGCTTAGGTTGGAGGATGGCTTGAACCCGGGAGGTAGAGATTGCAGTGAACTGTGATCTCACCACTGCACTCCAGCCCAAGGGACAGAGCAAGACGCTGACTCAAAAAAGAATAAAATATATAACATATAACACTCCCAGTAATATTGTTGCCTTTTGCATTTGGATTATTCTAGATATTCCATCTACAGTATAATTTTGGAACTGTCTGATGTATGCAAAGTATATTGAAATGACAATTATGTAACTATTTATTATTTATGAGTGTTTATTACTAAGTATGTCACCTAACTTCAGGGCTCAGTGTTTTAAAACTTGTTCATCAACATGGAAATGGCTTCAACAGCTTTACCTAATTCTCTGGCACTTTTTCTAAGACCATCTCCAGGCAGTTATGAAATCCACAAAATAGGTTTCTAGTGCCCTTGGCATCTGGTTTTGGACCATCACTCCTTATTTCAGGAAACCCAGTGCCCCATCTGTTGTATTACAAAAAACAACTTCAAAGTCTTCTGAAATATTCATTAATCCACCAGATAACTGCCAGCTAAAAGCGTTTCACCTCTTAGTCCTAATTCCACTTTATTAGTATTGGCATTGATAATAGCCGGTTTCTGTTCATTGCTTCCTATGTGCTAGGCAATCTAGATACTTTTCAAGTAATAATGGAAATGGAAGCTTATTTTATCTGTTCTTTCTGTGTTTCTCCATCTTAAGCTTTATGGATTGTAAAATGGTTGGTAAAATATTTTCAACAATTTAAAGAGGTACAGCATAGTATCACCGTGGAACCACCAGGACACAGAGATGATCAAAAGTAGGTCAAAATGTTTAAAAAAGACTGACTGTGGTTGTGGCTTAGTTTTAGAAAGCTTCAGTTCTTCTCTACCAAAAACGCAGGTTTTACTTTTCTTCATAAAAAATACTGATAAAGAAAAAGGTGTATTTATAATGATACACATTTAAAAAAGGAGAAAGGAAAACAAAGCAAGAGTAAAATAAAAGATAAGAAATAGGCTAACAGGAAGCCAAATTTATCTGAGAAAATGAACATGGATGTACTCCCCCACTCCACCCACTCTCTTGTCAAAGACTTACAAAAATATCAGTGGTAACGAGGAAAAAAAGATTGAAGATGTGATTAGAGCTGGAAATATGTTTAAGATATAACTTATCCAGTTCACACCACTACCTGAAGACTACAGAGTTAAATTGATCATGGTCACAAGCTAATAGGAACAGAGTATTCTAGGTTAAGGTTAGTTTTTTTTTTTTGCTATAGAACACTGCATTCCTTAACACCGAGTTATTTTTAGGCATTTTATAGTAAAATGATTATTTAGAATAAAATAATTTGATTTCTTACTATTTCTATTAACTATATAACAAAGGGAATGAAATATAGTATGGGAAATATCAAACTTTTAATATGTACATTATTGTTAGAGATATTTACTTCCAAAGATTGCTTTGCTGATTAAAAGTGATATTTGCTGACATGTATGAAGGACTTCCCATGTGCTAGACCTGCTCTAATTTATCTAAATGTAATACATTATTTTCTTCTTATGTCATTTTGAAGACTTATATCTCATACAACTAGAAGGTACTGTGGTGGAAATTAATGATTCCAGGTAGTTTGGTCCAAAGCCTATGTATATTAACACATTATACATTAAAAATATTGTATATAACAGCAATTTAATTTTAAAACATAGCAGCCATATGTCTGTCTCTAAGCTTAATACATAGAATATTACCGGTAGGTTTAAATCCTCCATCTATTCTTTCCTCATTGCACTGTCCTCTCTCAGCCTTAGAGATAACCACTAACTTGAATTTGAATTTAGGGCAATTGTTGCTTTGTTTTAATTTGTGCTTTCCTACATTTATGAGAAAAGAGAACTGAGTGCATGGAGGTATTTTAGTAATCTCTGATAAAGTTTGATTACTAAAATGATAAAGGGGATATCACCACTGATCCCACAGAAATACAAACTACCATCCATGCAAATAAACCAGTAAATCTAGAAGAAATGAGTAAATTCCTGGACACATGCACCCTCCCAAGACTAAACTAGGAAGAATTCCTGAATAGACCAATAACAAGGTCTGAAGTTGAGTCAGCAATTAATAGGCTACCAACAAAATCAAGTGCAGGACCAGATGGGTTCACAGCCGATTTCTACCAGAGGTACAAAGAGGAGCTGGTACCATTCCTTCTGAGACTATTCCCTTTAAGAACTTTTCCTTCACCTTCACAACTTGGCTAACTGGTGCGAGAGTCCTATCTTTTGACCTATGTTTACTTTCAGTATGCCGTACTCAATAAGCATAATTGTTTCTAGCATTAGATTTAAACTGAGAGATGTGTGATTCTTTTTTCACTTAAGAGGCCATTGTAGGGTTAATAATTGGCCTAATTTCAATATTGTTGTGTTTTAGGAAATACAGAGGCTCAAGGAGAGGCAAAGAGTCGGAAGAACAGGTCTAAAAAGCTTCTTTTTCCTATAGCACTTTTGCTCATCCATAAAGAAATCCGCACTTAAATCATGTTTTCTTTGAAGTTTGCTTATATTCTTCTAACTAGTTTGTTACTGCAACCTCTGGGCTTCAACGTGATTACTTTTACATATTTATTAAAGCATTTATTTTCCATTTAGTTATATGTGATTTTGTCACTTGGGCAATTTTCATTGAGATTGAGTGCAGCCATGTTTGGTGTCTTTGTTGTGGGTGTTACATACTTATCCCTTTCTTTTGTACCCTAGAATTTTTTATATGATGTCTTTTTTTTTTTATACGGAGTTTCACTCTTGTTGCCCAGGCTGGAGTGCAATGGCACGATCTCGGCTCACAGCAACCTTCACCTCCCGGGTTCAAGCGATTCTCCTGCCTCAGCCTCCTGGATAGCTGGGATTCCAGGCATGTGCCACCACGCCAGCCTAATTTTTGTATTCTTAGTAGAGGTGGGGTTTCTCCATACTGGTCAGGCTGGTCTCGAACTCATGAACTCAGGTAATCCACCTGCCTCGGCCTCCTAAAGTGCCAGGATTACAAGTGTGAGCCACCGTGCCTGGCTTATATGATGTCTTTTAAAATTAAAAACAGTACACAAATCATGGGTGTACAGCTCTATTAATTAAAAAAATAATTAAATCAACATGCCCATTTTTAAATGAAGAATTAGAACATCCCAGTGACAGCTCTTTAGTCTTTTTAGTTTCTGCTCCCCATCCCTAAAATGTAGCCACTATTTTGAAACTTGATATGCATAAATTCATTCAGTATTTATTCTTCTATGTGTCCTTCAGCATATAAATTTCTGGCTGCTTATGCTCTACGTTATGATTGTAAGATTCATCCATGTTGACTCACGTGTCGATATGTTAGTTATTCTCATTTCTATATAGCATGCCTTCCTTTTTTGGAATATACTGCATTTTATGAATCTATTTAGTGTTTATGGACATTTATTTTTATTTAGGGACTGTTATGGATTGAACTGTATAACTCCAAGTTTTATATGGTGAAGTCTTAACCCCCAGTACTTTAGAATGTGATCTTATTTGGAGATAAGCTCTTTATAGAGCTAATCAGGCTGTACTGAGGTCATTAACGTGGGCTATCCAACAGACATTTATGGAAGGAGAATGCCATGTAAAGACCAAACAAACCAGAAGCTAGGGGGAGAGGCACATATATGTGATTCTTCCTCATAGCCCTCAGAAACAACCAGCCCTGCTGACACCTTGCTGTCGTGTGAGATTCCAGCCTCCGAGACTGAGACAACACGTTTCTGTTGTTTAAGCCATCCGATCTGCAGTACTTTGTTACTGCAGCCCTAGCAAGCTAATACAGAGACTATGAAAATATAGCTGCTATAAACGTTGTTGCTCATAATTTTTATTGAACATATGTATGCATTTCTATTGACTATATGCCTAGGAGTACAAATGTAGGTCATATGATATGCGTTCATTTTGCTTTTGAAGATACTTCCATTTAGTTTCCATGGTGGTTATATCAATTTACACTCTCATAAAAATCACAAAAGAATTTAACATGAAGGAGATGACAATTTTTAAAGGTTTTCCAAAACTTATCTGGTCAAAACTGGATCACAAAACTAAAAAGATTTATTCAAGCTACTTGTATGAAGAATCACATTAGAGAGAGTTTGCTGATCAGTATAGATCACTGATTCACACGGAATTGGTATGCCAATTTTAAGAAGAGATTCAACAAAAAAGTTTCCATAGATCATACAAACATATGTGTACCAAAACAATCTTTAATCACTTACCTGTCTGATAGAGGTGGGTCTTCCTTACATTCAAAGACATATTGAATGTGGAGTCATGGAATCAGATCTTTAGTGTAGCTTTCTAGATAATTTTGTGCTCAGAATAGGAACTTGTCCCCACCGCAGTCCCCATTCCTACAGAGAGATTCACCATCCTGGCATCTCTTCAGAGGAAGAAGGAAATTGTTCCTAAATTACTAACCCTCTAGATTCTGTTAGCTCACCTCCTCTCAAAAAGTATTCTCAGAAATAATGCCACAATTAGATCTGGAAAGAATCTTGCCCAAAATGAAAGCAGTCAGGGCAGACACTCTTGACCAATTGTATCCCTAAATGTTTCACGTTATGACAACTTGGAATTTCTCATGAAGTGGTCTTATCTTGGAGCCTATAGGATATGTTTGAGGTGTTAAACTGGCCAATGCGTATTATTTTTAAAAAATGAATACTTATTGCCTTAAAGTAAACATCCTGAGGGGTTATCCTAAACTCCTATATTCAATTGGATATCTAACTATGTGCAAGAAATGATGTTAGGGTTTGGAGGGTGAAACAATATCCACCCAGAAGGGATTTATGATTGAAGAGGGAGCATGCTTTTTGAAACAGAGCTTCCTACTCTATTAACTTTACTTCCTTATGTTCAAATAAGTACATGCCTTCTGGTGTTATTTATAACTATTTTCCAGTCCTGTCTTGTTCAGTCTCTGCCACACTGAAACACCTAATGAAATTAAATTTTAAAATGCCATGTTCCACAGTTAGAGGTATCAGCTATAAACCATGACTACAGCCAAGAAAAGAGAAGAGTTCTACATTCACTATACTATCACCTTTAAATTTAATAACATTAAAATATGAAAAATATGCATTCTTATCCACATGCAGGCAACAGTTCCTATTAAACTACAGAACCCCAAAGACCTAATTAAATCAATAATAGCTTTTTCTGCTGTGTAGCCTCTGAGTGACAGTTTAAATAAGGAGTGCTTTAGTGATTCTATAAATCAGAATGATGCTGCATCCTAACAAAATACACACAGCCCTTTCTAGAAACTTTCTCAGAAAACTTATTGCTTAGATGATTTCATGATTCCCCGCTTATGTAAGGAAATACATTTTTGCAACTCTTTGCTCTTGGTAAGTGTTAAAAAATGACACTTTCAGAAACAAGATTCTTTTCATTTTATTTATGAGAATAATGTTGCTGTGAAAAAGATGACATTTGAAGAATTTTTGGGAAAGAATGATGCATTTAACTATAAATTGTAAGTTAAGGAAGTTGAATGGCTTCAACAACCGTGTTATTAGTGCAGACCATTCACATTATATGTGATCCCATGTATTCTGTTTACTAGATTTCTCCTAACTTTTTCCTCCACCTGTTATTTCAGGTCATGGGAATAGCTATTTTAGGCCCTTAAATGTGAAGCTATAATTTCTGAGACAGAGAGAGAATGAAGAACCACAATAAATTACTCAATAATTCTCAAGTGAGAAGTATTAGTTATTGGACTCTTTTTTAGACTTTTATTTATCCTTTAGGGTGAATAGTTTACATGTGTCTCAAAGGCAGTCTTATGTTTGGGAGCTCCTTTGGCCTAGCTGTAAATCATTTGGTTTGTTTTAAAGGTAGCATTAGTCTTAGGAAAGAGTAAGAAAATGGATTGAAAAACATCCTGTGTTTTACTGAAGTCAGGGAAGCTCATCAGTCTAATGTTTAAAAGTTCTGTTAGATGCATCCAACTACCTTATGAATATTTATGTGCCACTCATTTCCTATACATTTTATTTAGAATTAGTCATCAATATTTATTTGAAAAACTCTGCCTTAGAAATGAAATTAGCTCATGTAACAGTAGTTTACTGATTAACTGCTATAACCAGGGCACTGTACTAGGCATTATAATTCAAACATAATTACTTCAGGTAGCCTTACATTTTAAGAATAAAAGCTACAAGTACAGCTTTTTGATATCACCTAGAGGTTTATAGGCACAGTATAAGTTGATTAACATAACACCCTATTCAGACAAAGAACACCAGCTCCTGACATCCAGAGGCTGGCCTGACACTGACAGAGAGGTCTTGGTGACAGCTGTTGAACATCAATGTCAGACAAGGCCACTTTGAGACCTTGACGATTGAGACAAAAACCACAATTACTCTGTAATCATGTCTGAACATAGACAAGATATAAACATTATCGAAGCCACAAAAACAGCCAAATATTACTCTATCCTGGAGAGCATGAGTGACTGCTACCCCTTTACCAACACTTAGCCCTGGTCTGTACTTCCCATCTTCTGGATAGTATTTATAATATACCCAGTCTTAAAATTACCCATACATCTAGACAGCATCCAGTGCAGAACAAATCTCCTTTGTTTTAAACCCTACCCCACATCTGCTGACACAAGCTTGAATCCTACAAGTCATTTTCAACATTGTTTTAACCATGCGTGCATTCTCCCTCCCTGAAATGACTAATAAACACAACTTGTTCAATTACAGGTGGTGTCTCTGTTTTTTTTTTTTTTGCTAAAAGTTATTGAAAATAAAACACAACAAAAATAGCTAATTCTGTATTTCCTCAAAGCTGAGATGCTATACATTGTAAGTCACATTCTGATTTTATAGATACTGATTTATAAAAAGTATGCATCTTAGTCTTGATGAAACACTGCATGCATTTTTTTAAAATTATTTACTTGCTGGACTTAGGGAGGATACATTTAGCAAAAACGTTAAATTTGAAAGTTGAAAGCCATCTTTTATTTTTTAAGCAAGACACTCCCTTTTAAGGGTTTCTAAAATGCTAAGGAAAATGAATCTGCATATCATAAAAAGTAAGTTCTCAGTATTCTTTTTTTCACCTAAAGAGTAAGTAAATGTGTTACGGATCTGAAATTGGTCAATCTCGCCCACTTCCTGTTCTTGTAAATAAAGTTTTATTGGAATACAGCCACATCCATTCATCTGTATATTTTCAAGGACAGAGTTTATTTATTGTAACAGAGGTCATATGGCCAGCAAAGCTTAAAATATTTGCTATCTTGCTCTAAAAGTCTGCTGGCCCATCTCTTAAATAGGGGGAGTGAAATTAGAGCAATTACCTGAAATGAACATATGAACACATTCCAGCTCATAACACTTGTAAAATACATTACTGTTTGTATGTAAGATATAATTAGAACATAATAAACAAAATGCTGTGACTCAACATCCTCATTTAAAAAATCAGTATAGTAAGCTTAGTACTTACGTCATACAGTTCTTGCAAGGATTAGGTATACTAATATATCCAAAGTGCCCGGAACAGTGCTGGCATATATTAATGCTAATATATGCATCTTCTACTTTTGTAGTTGCTGATAATCACTAACAAAACCAGTAGCTACCCCCAGACTTCTAAGCATTAAAGTTCATTTCTGAAAAATTAAAAAAAATTAGTGAGCAACATAATAGCTTAATCATTGCAAAGCTGATTTACATTCTATCACGAGCCAAAAATGGCCCAGAATATTTTTTTAAAAGATACAGAGAAAGAGAATAAAAAAAGACAATTGCACAAAAAGCAAAGGCAATTATTCTATTGAAAACTGGGAAGTGATTAATAAAACTGTTTAGAAGCAACCGCATATATGATAGCTTTTTTAGAGTCTTCCACTTTTGGATTATGAGCAGACATGAACACAAAAGAGTTTTGAAACACCCCACACACTGGATAAAGAGGAGAAATTTAAATACAGCCACATGTCTGCCTCCTGAAAAAATATTAGCGTGGTAATTAGTCTGTTCTCAGACTGGGATTATATTTCTACGTCTTCCATTCTTACTTTATGGTAATTCTTAGAGGAGAAAACCCACGATTTTTAGGTAAATCAACTGGGCAGACAAAAAATGTATACATTAAAATGCAGTGAAAGAAAATGCAGGGTAACTGTGTGTAGTTTTACCAGTAGGCAAAATTTACGTAAAACTCTTCTTAAAACATAAATAATTTTTACAAATATTTTAAAGATTATTTATTAAGATAATATTCTATATCAACTGAATGCAATTTAACATTTAGTTAATTACTATATGTTATGAGTTGAGTTTAGAAATTCTATTTTTTGTGGCATAGGTGCTTTACAACCTCAGCATAAAATTAGAAATTTAAAAGAGACTAATAAATAAGTTGGATATGATATATATTTGACGTGTTTTATTACTGTTAATAATGATACCTAACACTTAATGAGTGTTTTTTTTTTTTTTTCCCAAGATGGAGTCTTACTCTGTTGCCCAGGCTGGAGTGCAGAGGTGCGATCTCGGCTCACTGCAACCTCCACCTCCCAGGTTCAAGCAGTTCTCCTGCCTCAACCTCCCAAGCAGCTGGGACTACAGATGTGTGCAAGCGCTCCCAGGTAATTGTTATATTTATTGTAGAGTCGGGTTTTCACCATGTTGGCCAGGCTGGTCTCAAACTCCTGACTTCAAGTGATCCACCCGCCTCGGCCTCCCAAAGTGCTTGGGTTACAGGCATGAGTGTTTATTAAATGTTGGGTGTGATATTCTTGGTTATTTTCATTCTTTTGAAAGTCATATCAACGCGTGCATATAAACTGAGACCATCAGAGAAGGTAAGGAATTTGCTCAAGGCATGACTGAATCTAGTTCTGAGTCATAGATACACGTGCTTTACCTGTATAGCATAAAATTGTCCATGCAATTAAATTTTGAACGACTTGCTATTGTGACCACAGTTCAAGGTAATAAATTCTAAATGGCACAGTCAGGATTTCTTTTTGAAATCTAATGTGCGAAAACGCCAAAATCTATATCCATATAAAAATATACTCTCTGAAGAAAATTATTATAACACATTTTTCACAACAGGTAAAGCCTGTTGAAGGAAAGGGGAAATGATTTCAAAATGTAGCCAGCACAAAGTCAATATATGCTTTGTGTTTTATGGATTCAAAGAAGTAGCAACATACACATTTAATTAGGAAAACAGTCTGTGTTCAGAAATGTTGAGGAAATAAAGAGACATTGTTCAAAATAAGAGGAGGAAATAAGGTATTAGTAAACAATTTCACTTTGCCCTGATCACGTGGTTTATCCAAGATAAATTCACTAAGTATATATTTCATTGCCGTTGTGAAGAAAATAGTATAAATTTCAACTCCGCTTGACGAATATTGACAATTTGTGTTAGGCTTACAGGAAACAAATCCTATTAATATTACTCAGAGAGTTAGTTTAAGCCAATACTTTATTAGTATCAGATGTGGTCACATTCCAAGTCAATACTGCTTGTTTTTGTGTTGAAATACAGAAAGAATCATTTAGAGTACAGAAATATAAAAAGCCTCTAATGTAGTTTTATTATCAAATATAGTAAGTAGCATAATAAAGTCCTATTAACATGAAAGTTTTTTTTGGAAATTTATGGGAGGGTTAAACAATCCCTTAATAATTAACGGAATGGATTTTTCATCAAAGAAAGGCAATATTTTACTAAATATGTTTTTATTACTGCAGCAGGGTGGGGAAATATTATATTGGGAATTCTGTAAATTCCCTATACCTTCAATGAGATATATATTGTTTTCATATTCATAAAGACAGTCTTGAAACCAATTGAGTGTTATCTTTCTCTATTTCTCTTAACGAGAATGCATGTAAAACACATGGTCAAACAAAGTTTTAGTACCAAAATCTCAGATAACAACAACACAGTGTTATTTACGTGAGGAGGAAAAGGGACATAGAAGGAGATTTCTAATGCAATGGTCAGGGAAGGATTCAGAGTGCAATGCTTCCTTTATTGGCCTGCCACAGTTGAAATTTGATTTGATGAAAATATTTGCCTTAGAGAAAACTTTGCTTATTCTCTTTATTACTAAATGATATCAGCTCTATGTTTAGAATAATACTATATAAGAGTTCGTTTTAATTAATATTCTTATATCATTTTCAAGTGTGACTTCATTGTGGTCATGTGAATTAAGCCTTTAGTAAGGTACATATGAAGTAGAGAATAATTCTAAGACTGTAATTTTATATGCTGTAGCTGAATTGAATTTTGGATGCAAAGATACAATCAATGAATGAAAAGTAACAATGGCCTTGTTACTTTATTTCTAAGTGGATTTTAATATTGAGCAGACTATCAGAACTCTATAGAGTAGAATAAATTGAGTGTAATTTATTCAGATATATATCATAAAGTTATGAAATTTATTCAATAGACTTCACATATATGTCTTGTCGCTTTGTGTTTTTTAATAAAGTGGCATTGAACAAGTATATAATATATAGAAAGACGTAGTCATAGATAAGGATATTAGGAAGGCATTTAAGGAAGAGATATATCTATATACGTTTATATGGAATGATTTTTAAATTATGTTATTTAATGGGAAAAATGGTGTACAGCGTGTCTGGTAGGCAGATTATAAGATGGCCCCCCAAATCCCTGCATCCTGGTACCCAAACCCTTATGTAACTCACACTCCTTAAGTGTCAGTGTGATCTTTGACTTGCTTCTAACAAATAGAAAACGACAAATGAGATGGGATATCATTTCCATTATTAGGTTACATATGATTGTTAAGTTCTATCTTGCTAGCAGATTATGTTGCCTCTCTGCCTTTCATGCTTTGGTGTAATAGGTGGTCTCTTTGGAGAGCTCTATATGACAAAGAACTAAGGGGCTGTTTCGGCGAACAGTCAGCTAGGAACTGAAGCCCTCAACCTCATAGCTGGCAAAGAAAGCCTAGAAGGGGATTTTACTGCAGGGAAGTGTTGAAAAGAGACCCCAGGCCTAGATGACATCTTGATTAAAGCCTTATGAAAGCCCTTGAAGCAGAGAACACAGGTAAGCCGTAGCTGGACACCATGTCTGCAGATGCTGTATGATAATAAATATGCGTTGTCTTAAGCTGCAGGAATGGCTAACTAATACATATTTTGCTGCCTGGAAGCAGAATGTTTCCATAACAATTATGAAAAATGTGAGAGTAGTATTGGAACTGGGCAGTAGCAGGCTGGAAAGATTTGAAGGAGAATCATAAAGAAAGCCTAAATTGCCTTGACTAGGCTATTAGTAAAAATTTGAACTTTGAGGATACTGCTGATGATGACTCAAGAGGAGCATGTTATCAAAACCCAGAGGGACAAGGGCCCTTATTTTGAAGTGGCAGAAAGCTTGGCAAAGTTTTCATCCCAATTATGTGGAAAACAGAACATTTATATAATACACCTGGTCATTTAGCTAAGGCAATTTCTTTCTTTTTTAAAAAATTTATTTATTATACTTTAAGTTCTGGGGTACATGTGCAGAACATGCAGGTTTGTTACATAAGTATACACATGCCATGGTGGTTTGCTGCATCCATCCCCCCCACATCTACATTAGGTATTTCTCCTAATACTATCCCTCCCCTAGCCCTCCACCCGCTGCTATCCCATCCCTATCCCCCCGGCCCCCGACAGGCCCTAGTATGTGATGTTCCCCTCCCTGTGTCCATGTGTTTACATTGTTCAACTCCATGAGTGAGAACATGAGGTGTTTGGTTTTGTGTTCTTGTGTCAGTTTGCTGAGAATGATGGTTTCCAGCTAAGGCAATTTCTAAGCAAAGTGTTGAAGATGCCACCCCTCTTCTTCTTGCTGCTTATAGTAAAATGCAGGAAGAGAGAAATTGAAAGTTGAACTGTTAAATGAAAAAGAAATTAGGGCTGATGATTTTTAAAGTTCTCAACTCCTCATATGGCAAAAGATGTGAAAATTAAGAAATTACCTTCAACCACTTTCAGAAAAACCTGTTCTAGAGATAAGGCCTGGACTAAAGACAGAGCTGAATGTGTGAATGGAAAACCCTTTTTGTTAAAACCTTTGAAAGATAAAGGATCAGAGTACTTAGTCACAAGAGTCATGAAAAAGAAATTGAGAGTATGCCTAATGGAGGCCTTCAGCGAAATCATGGGCCTTCTAGAAAGCGTTAGGGCACTGTCCCCAGCCATCTCAGCAGAAGCCCAAGGTAGAAAAGGGTTTACCTAGACATACTTGTAGGTGTAACTACCTTTGGATGAAGCAAACTCCAGTGAAATTCACAGAAGGCTCAAAAATACTTGAGAAAACTGTATCACCAAAACATCTCCAGTTTAGACAGTTTGAACTGAGAAAAGAGTATAAGAAAATGAAAAAGGTCTCTAGGATTTCCCTGAATTTTTACTGGCAAAAAGCATACTGAGAAACACACTTTAGTGCGACACATACTACCTGTCATTTAAAAAAAAAAAAAAAGGGCACTTTAAGGAAGAAACTAAGAGCCCAGAAGGCAGAGCCAAGGATCACAGAGAATTATTCCCAGGCCTTGGAACCTAATCAAATAAGTTCAAACCTTTGCCTAGTGAAACCTCGAAATTACTATGAACTCTTTTTTTTTTTTTTTTTTTTTTTTGAGACAGAGTTTTGCTCTTGTTGCCCAGGCTGGAGTACAATGGCGTGATCTCAGCTCACTGCAACCTCCGCCTCCTGGATTCAAGTGATTCTCCTGCCTCAGCCTCCTGAGTAGCTGGGATTGCAGACATGTACCACCATGCTCAGCTAATTTTGTACTTTTAGTAGAGATGGGGTTTCTCCATGTTGGTCAGGCTGGTCTCAAACTCCTGACCTCAGGTGATCCACCTGCCTCAGCCTCCCAAAGTGCTGGGATTACTGGCCTATGAACTCCTTTTTACCTCCCAATTTTTAATAGAAATATCTGCAGCTCCTATCCTATGCTCCAGCCTTACCCACCATTGTAGGTTGGGTGGGTAGGGGAAGATAACACGTCTCTTCAATTTCACGGGTTCACAGATAGAGAAGAAGAATTGTGCTCCATGATGTCTGCTTAACAAACCACAACCTCTATATCTGAACCTGATTTTAGTGATGACATTTTAGGCTTAGAGCAAATTTTGTAATTGCTTAGCACTCTTGGGAACTTTTGGAAATTGGGGAGAATGTGTTTTGCATGTGGAAGTAGTGTGGATATTTTGAAGCCAAAGTACAGACTTTGTTAGGTAGCTTAGGTGATGTCTCCCAATATTCTTGCTTCCTGGTGTTCATGGATTCACATAAATCTCACTCCTGAAGTAACTTGTTTCTAACCAATAGAATATCTCAGAGTTGAGGAAATACTATGTTCATGATTAGATTTACAAAAGACTTGACCTTTTCTTTGTATACCCTTTGCAATTTTTGAAATATTTTTCAGGTTTTATATGTTACTAAAAATCATAATTATTTTTAAGAAAATAGATCAGTTTTATAGTTACCTAAATATCAGTTAGGGATTTATTGTATATGAAACCTACCCTATCATTTCTATGTTAGCTAAATGAAACAGCAAACAGATTGACAGCTAAGACAGATAATTTTTAGTGTAAGAAATTCAAATGGAAGAGTAATCAAGAACAGTGAACACCTTGGTTCAATCACTTGACAGTAAGTGTTTTTGGAGTCAAGAAATCAAATTTGTGGTCATTTCTGTGTCTTCTCTTTGTATCAAGAAAAGACATTTTAATGTGTTAAGTTCTCAATAAAGGTTTAATTGGTAGATGGCAGAGCTTTTATGTTCTTGTTATAGCTTACATATAATGTGAAACAATTATCTGCATTTTGCCTCATAAGTTTATTAACCATTTGTTTGCATCATAGTAGAATTCTTAAATCTGATGTAAAGTTAACTGTGTGATATTTTTTTCTTCTTATACACGTAACATACAAGAATTAGATAGTTGCTGGCTATGGTTTGAATGTGTCCTCCAAAAAGGATGTGTTGGAAACTGAATCTCTGATATAACAGTCTTGGGAGGTGGGATCCATGAGAAATAATTAGGTCAGGAAGATGGAGTGGAGGACTTAATAATGTTATCACACAAGTACCCTGTTTATAAAGGAAGAGTTTGACTTTTTTTTTTGTTTGGTTTTGAGACGGAGTTTCACTGTTACCGAGGCTGGAGTGCAGTGGCATAATCTTGGCTCACTGCAACCTCTGCCTCCCAGGTTCAAGCAATCCTCCTGCCTCAGCCTCCCGAGTAGCTGGGTTTACAGGCATGCTCCACCATACTCAGCCAATTTTGTATTTTTAGTAGAGATGGGGTTTCTCCATCTTGGTCAGGCTGGTCTCACACTCCCAACCTCAAGTGATCTGCCCACCTGGGCCTCCCAAAGTGCTGGGATTACAGGTGTGAGCCACCGCGCTCGGGAGAGTTTGACATTTTTTGGTTGCCTCTCTCACGTTCTCTCTGTCCTTGTGCTCTCCACCGCAGGATAACACAGCAAGAAGGCCCTGGCAAGACGCTGGTCCCTTGATTTTGAATTTCCCAGCTTCCAGAAACATAAGCCAATAAATTTCTTCTAATTAAAAATTACTCCATCTCAGGTATTCTGTTGTCACAGCACAAACAGACTAAGATGTCTCCTGTTATTTATTTCATTGTAAAAACATAAATACATATATGTGCCAGGCATCCATGATGAACAGGAGAGTTTCCACTCACATGGTATTTTTATTCTAATAAAAGAAAGAAATAAACCACCAAGCATGTGTCAGTGTGGTAAATATTATGATAGATATGTGCATAGAGATGCTGATGGAGAAAACAGAGACATCTAGATGAGCCTATGAGATGAGAGACCTGGGAAGCATTGCAGAAGAAGCTGACACAAGCTAAGATTTTCTATCTCCTCACATGATTAATACAATTTCAAGTCTGACTTTCATTTTGTCTGTAATTTTATTCTGAACTCTTCTCTGATATTTTGCTTTTTTCTTCTTTTTTTTTTTCCTTTTAAGCTATCTGATTTTGCCGGCAGCACATCCTGAAAAGACCAGCCATCTCTGCAGTGTGGAAAGGAGGTTGGTGATGCTAAGCCATAAAATAGAAGAGGAGTGTTGGAGAGGGGGAAAAAAAAAGGAGCTATGCCAAAGGATCTAAAAGAATGTCAGAGTTGGCATGGGAGGATTTACAGGAGCAGCACAGCAGGACATACTCACAGTGGACTGGAGCAGATGGTAGAAAGAAGAAAAAAATATATATAATATATTTGTATATATTATATATATATACATATTCACACATATATTTAAAAGCCGTGGAGAACAGCCCAATAAGATTGAGTAGGCTGACAATTACCATACCATATTATCTATTATTTTTAGTTTTCAGATTCCTTTTTATTTCACTCAGGGAGTGCTCCTAAGAATACCACACATTTTGAAAAGTGGGATTTAGGGAAGAGTGGGTGAGTTTGGGAGAGAGCAGAGTGACTCAGTGGAAAATGAGCACAGATGCTATGGCAGACTGCCATCCTGTCTTCCTAGGAGTGCACACAGACTGCCTAATGACATTTTCTTGGGGGCTTGCAGTTGCTCCAGAGCTCAGCCCTGTGGATTCTACAGTAAGGCACATCAACTGCTTTCCAAACAGTGTCTATCTCTGGGCACAAGAACAATCACTGCTAGAGTTGTGACATCTGTGGAAATCTTCACTGGTTTCTGTGAACTTCAGTATGAACAGAATTATTTCATGATCTTTCTGTGTGAAAAAAAAGAGATCATTCTTAAAAATGAAATTGTTTGCAGCAAGAAATGGAACACTTACTCTCAACTAGGAGTGAAACCTTGCACATCTCATTAGTCCAGTATCTTCTTGTTAGTCCAATGCCTTACGCAATGTAAGACTTTGGGTAGTAAGGGAGAAAGGGGAACACATAGATCATTTATTGGAAGGATGTATTACTCCCTGAAAACTAGCTGTCTAATGGGAACAGAAATAGTAAATACATGAAATTCATGAATGAATGGGACTTTGGGAAGCATCTTTGAATTTCAGTATTTATATGTACCTTTAGTCATTCTTCTGTTTGAACTAACGTCTCCCCAGCCCCACGTGCCCTCAAAAATATACAAATTAGTTTAATAAAATGAAAAGACCTTATGGGAATAATAAACCATTTAAATTATTTAATTATATAGAAGGTTGAAAGACCTTGTCACCAATACATAGTCAGGCTTTGATTTAAATGACAGTCAAGAAAATGTCATGTCATGCAGATTGTTTTCGTTTTTGTTTGGTTTTGGTTTTTAGTTTAATATTTCTTATTTTCTTTTGCCAGGAAGCCAGTCAATTTTCTCAGTTTCTTACATGGTACAGAATCAGATAGACTAGTGTGAATTAGTCAAGCCTTTAGATTTTTGTTTTCTGTGAATCCCATATAAGCCTAAACTAACTGTCATAGAAAGATTCTTGGCATGATATACATATGATAAGGGCAATCATTGCTTGGGTCACTAGCAAGTCAAAAATGACAGTAGAGTGAGGCCCAGAGGTAAAGGTGGGGTATGGCCATAATAACAGAATAAATGCCCATGAAATTTCTTTGAATTATTAATTTACTTCTCAAGCCATCATGCAAATTTCATATTTTATTCCACAATAACAGCTACTACTAATAATAATTTTAACTTGACATTTGCTAAATACTTTACATGCACAACACTTATAAACCTTGCATTTATTATTCATTTATTTATTTATTCATTTATTTTTATGTTTGAGATAAGTTCTGGCTATGTCACCCAGGCTGGAGTGCAACGGTGTGATCTAGGCTCACCGCAACTTCTGCCTCCCAGGCTTAAGCCATCCTCCCATCTCAACCTCCTATGTAGCTGGAACTACAGCTGCACACCACCAAGCTCCGCTAATTTTTGTACTTTTTGTAGAAATGGAGTTTTGCCATGTTGCCCAGGCTGGTCTCGATTCTTGAGCTCAAGCAATCTCATCACCTCAGCCTCCCAAAGTCCTGGGATTACAGGCATGAGCCACCACACCCAGATATTTATTATTTATTTTAAACCTTTCAAAAACTCTTTGAGGTAACATGATCAATATCTTTATATTACAGATATGGGTAAGAAACAAGAGGCTCAAGAACTTCCCCACAACTCTGTGCCTAATGACTAAAGGCTTTAAAGTTAAATTCAGTTACAAAGCCATACCTCTCTCTGTTTTAACATAGACATCATAATTTTCTTTACAAATTTTAAGTAATATTTAGATTCCCATTAGATATAAAATGTTTATTCTTTACAACCTAGGTTAATATGTTATATTTATATATACTTATGTGTAGGTTAAATATATTTATAAATAAATAATAATATACAAGCAACCATCAGAGCCTTTAATATGAAAAATTATTCTTTCTCAAATATTATTTTAGCATTAAGAGAGTCTCACAGAAGTAACTGTTTTTCTTTTGGTCACAATAATACTTGAGCAGGGATGTACCTTACTCAGAAGTCGTAATTGTTAAGACTGTTCAGGGCAAAGTATATTGATGTCTCTATCCCTAATATAAATGACTGTGTCCTGGATCTTCAACACATAATTGGTATCTCTGCAGGGAAAGCAAGGGTATGGTGCCAAATAACAAAATGATCAATAATTTTGGCAGAATTTTTTTTTTAAAGCAAGATATCAGACTCGTACACTACTCACTACCACGGAGAAGTTCAACTAGTCATTGAATTATCCAGTCAATAGAATAAAGTTCTAAAAAGTTAGTTCAACAAAATTTAATACTAAGAAAAACAAAACAAACAATAAATGCTTACTTGTTATTACTATAAGCGTACATCAAAAACACTCTTCAGAAACTTTAAACCTAGAAGAGTTCTAAGTTCTTTGAACTATTTGAAATCTGGAAAGTCTAGCCCCACAGTCCCACAAAACTTGGCAGCCAAATAGCAATTTCTCTTGTAGAAGATACATATGTTTTCCAGTTCATCATAGTTTCAACCTCCCACTTCAGTCACTCACTTTATATTGTCTAACCTCTGTAAACTTTCCAGTTGGAACCAAGTTATAGAATATGAGGTAGCATGTCATCATGAAAAGGCCAATGCAAGCTTGGGAGCATTTTGCTCATTATTTTTTTGTCTATATTTCTCTTAATAAGATACAGAAGCATTATGTGTGTACCTATGCAACAATCTTGCATGTGCTTCACATGTACCCCAAAATCTAAAATGCAATAATATATGTATATATAAAAGCATTACATAGAATTGTTAAAAATCTAAAAATCTGAAAGCAAAATTAATTAGATTATGCACAGAGATAAATACTGTCAGCATTTAATGTACTTCTTTTCTGTTGTTTTTCTGAGAAAGGGTCTCTCTCTGTCATCTAGTCCGGAGTACAGTGACACAGTCCACAGCTCACTGCAGCCTAGATCTCTGAAGCTCAAGCACAACTCTCACCTCACAGCCTCCTGAGTAGCTGGAACTACAGGCATGTGCCACCATGCCTGCTAATGTTTGTATTACTTTTGTAAAGACAGGATCTCACTGTGTTACCCAGGGTGGTCTTGAACTCCTTGTCTTCGGTGATATGCCTATCTTGGCCTCCCAAAGTGCTGGGATTACAGGCATGAGCCACTTGCCCGACCTAGCTTTAAGGTTCTTCTAGCTTCAAGATTTTTTCATATGGCACCACCTTGCACCTAGGAGGCACTCAAAATTTTCTGTTCAAAGAATATATAAATCATCAATCATACAAATAAGAGTGTGATGGCGAAGATCAGCAGAGGGAAAGTAGGTCAATGAATTAAGGTAGGATTCCCAAGTCTCTAAAGCATGCACATGGGATGCAAGGAGCTTGACTCACGGGGATGCAAGGGTAACCAGTGCAAGGAGCTTGCACATGGGATGCAAGGGCAACCAGTGAGGAGACACTGCAGCAATGATGTGTTAGGTAGCAGTATCCCAGAATGCTCATAGAAAGTGGGGCTGTTGTACCAGAGGCTAAATCTCATTTGCAGTAATGGAACCAGTATGATCAATCCCACGTAGTAAAAGGTTCTGATTACTCCTCCATGTTCAAAAGGTTAAGTGGTGGATCAAGTAAGTCTGCAGTAGATCCCCAGGAACATCCAGTGGACTCTACAGTGATCTTAGAATCTGGATTTCTCTCAGCTGCCAGGAGTCCAAAGGAGTTAGATTCATTCCCAATATATGCCGATACTCCATCAGAGAAGAAAAGGAAGGGAAGAAAGACCTTAAACGGCCATTCCTCTATTAAAACAAAGTATTTACTTATACAGCCTTATTAAATTAAGGAGTAAAATAATATGTGAAAATTAGGCTAAATTTAATTTTATGAGTTTATGATTTCTCCACTATCTGATCAGATTCTGATCAGATCTATCACAGAGACGATTTTTTTTGTTTGTTTGTTTTTGAGATGGAGTCTCACACTGTTGCCTGGGCTGGAGTGCACTGGCATGATCTCGGCTCACTGCAACCTCTGATCCTCGGGTTTAAGCAATTCTCCTGCCTCAGCCTTTCAAGTAGCTGGGATTACAGATGCCTGCCACCATGCCCAGTTAATTTTTGTATGTTTAGTAGAGACAGGGTTTCACCATGTTGGCCAGGCTGGTTTCAAACTCCTGACCTCATGATTCACCAGCCTTGGCCTCCCAAAGTGCTGGGATTACAGGCGTGAGCCACCGTGCCCGGTCCAGAGAAGATTTTAAAACTCAAATTTACAATGAATTATCTATTCCATTCTCCATTGTGTGAATGTCTGAACAATCCATGTTAGCGCACAGTCATGGTCAATTCCACGTTCTTCAGAACTTCCTTGAAAACACTATAGCGTATCTTTGGTGTTATTTCTTCTAAATCATAAAGATTGGTTAATTGAACCTATAACATGAATGACCACTTCATATAAATTATACTCTTTTAAAAGAGGCTATTTATAAGACCCTCTCTACATTCCAGTAGGGAATCAATTCAAAAGCCCTTGAATTACAATTATAGGCCCTCAGAAAAATGAACCTTATTTGGAACCAAAGCTCTATTCTACAGACATCTGGGTCTGCTCTCTGAGGGGGAAGCATTAAGCCTACTTATTATTTATATGAAAGATCTATTCCCAAAAGGAGAAAAAAAAGGCACTTTTCTAAAGTTTAAAGCAAGTTCCTGACTTTTAACAACCAGAAGCAGTTTAATATATTCACGTCAAACTACAAAAATTAAACTTTAGCTTTTTTCACATAACAAAGTATCATTTTGTTGCAGTTTGGGATTAATGTTTTATAACATGAATCCTATTTATCAAGCTCTTGTGTATTCTGACGGAAGACAGGTAAACTTAAGAAAGTAATGCTCTGTGTAACAAGAATCTAAATTGCAGACGCACCTGCGTTCTACAGCTTCCTATGACACCACACCTTTTAAATATAATGCAAACTCTATATGAGAGCCTGGAGGTACATTGTTAGAAAAAAACAGGGACACAACTTAACTTCATGAAGTTGATATTCTAGCAAAGCAGACACATTTTTTAAAAAATACAGAATTTTCTCTTGTGCGAATGGCAGATTATGTAATGTGTACCAACCTTTACATTGAGAATGGTGAGAAATACTAGAATATATGTTTTTAAAATGTGTTTGGACACATAGGAATGTTGCTATTTGATGAGAACTATGAGTAATGAAGCAAAAGAAGATGGAACACAAGTAGTTACGCTTAGCATTTGGTACGTGTTTTCCAAGAGGGACATCTGCCATTTCCTGAATAGGCAAATGGGAGAGTGAGATGCTGAGCAGTGGCAAAAGCAGGCTCCTGGGGCTGGAAGGAAAAATGGGAATCCAGATCATATCGAAGAGAGAAATCCTAATCAAACCACCATGACCTGTGTTGAGACCACAAAAATTTGTATTCTAAAACAGAGGTCAGCAAACAGTTTCCCTAAAGAGTCAGATAGTAAGTATTTTGGCTTTTCCAGGCCATACTATCTCTGTACCCATTCCTCAGTTCTACTTTTGTACCAGAAAAGCAGCTATTGATAACACTTAAATAGCTGGATGTCACTGTGTTTTAATAGAACCTTACTTCCAACAACAGTTAGCATGCAACATTTCTCCCACAAGTCCATACACTAAAGCAAGGGTGAACCAGGCTTAAAAGATAACAGAGTTTGCCTTAAATCATATTATTCTTATAATTGAATTAAGTAAGATAAGAATGGATTTCTATCATCCATGGATACCTTTAAAGTGCAGACTCAAAACCTAGTCAACACCATTTGGGACATAGGCATAGGCAAGGACTTTATAACTAAAACACCAAAAGCAACGGCAACAAAGGCCAAAATAGACAATGGGATGTAATTAAACTTAAGAGCTTCTGTACAGCAAAAGAAACTATCAAAGGAGTGAACCATCAACCAACAGAATAGGAAAAAACGTTTGCAAGCTACCCATCTGACCAAGGGGTAATATCCAGAATCTACAAAGAACTAAAACAAATTTACAAGAAAAAAACAACCCCATCAAAAAGTGGATGAAAGATATGAACAGACACTTCTCAAAAGAAGACATTTATGCTACCAACAAACATATGAAAAAAAGCTCATCATCACTGGTCATTAGAGAAATGCAAATCAAAACCACATTGAGATACCGTCGCACATCAGTTAGAAGGGCAATCATTAAAAAAATCAGGAGACAACAGATGCTGGAGAAGATATGGAAAAATAGAAATGCTTTTGCACTGTTGGTGGGAGTGTGAATTAGTTCAACCATTGTGGAAGACAGTGTGGTGATTCCTCAAGGATCTAGAAATAGAAATACTATTTGATCCAGCAATCCCATTCCTGGGTATATACCCAAAGGATTATGAATCCTTCTATTATAAAGACACATGCACATGTATATTTATTGTGGCATTGTTCACACTAGCAAAGACTTGGTATCAACCCAAATGCCCATCAATGATAGACCGGATAAAGAAAATGTGTCACAACTGTGCCATGGAATACTATGCAACCATAAAAAGGATGAGTTCATGTCCTTTGCAGGGACATGGATGAAGCTGGAAAGCATCATTCTCTGCAAACTGACACAACAACAGAAATCCAAACACGGCATGTTCTCACTCATAAGTGGGTGTTGAACAATGAAAACACATGGACACAGGTAGGCGAATATTACCTGGGCCTGTTGGGTGTTGGGAGGCTAGGGCAGGGATCGCATTAGGAGAAATACGTAATGTAGATGACGGGGTGATGGATGCAGCAAACCACCATGGCACATGTACACCTATGTTACAAACCTGCACATTGTGCACATATACCCCAGAACTTAGAGTATAATAGAAATAAAAAATTTTAAAAGACAGTATTTAAAAGAGTGCTATTTTGATGTAATGTTAGACAAATAGGCCAACTGGATGGAAGAAATCCAGAAGCAGATCCAGATGTATGGATACATGATTTATGACAGGAGTGACGTTGCAATGTGTATGAAAACCTCAAGAAAATGAATTTCACATAAACTGTAGCACTAAATGTAGACCGAAAGAGAAGCAATCTTCTCTACAATAACATAGAAGAATGTAATGATCTTGGGGAGAGAAATACCTGGTAAAAGATACGTAAAATACTATCCACAGAGGGAGTAATCGGAAAATTAAACCACTGGGTTGAATCATATGAAATTGCCACTATTTGACCATTTTTGAAAAAGAACATTCAATTTTATATCAGTAAACATGCATTACAATTAAAAACTTACGTTTGTTTAAAAAACATTAATATCACAAAAAGGCAAGCCATAGCCTAAATGAAACTGAGAAATTTCTCATATTCAACATAAAGTTTCAAAATCAGTGAGAAAATATTATACATCTCAATAAAAAATTGGATAAGAGACTTATATAAGCACTTCAAAAAATATATCTACCTGGCCAATTTTATAATACAAAATAAAATATCAAATGCATTAGTCATCAGGGGAAAGAACAATAAAAAATGCAATGAGACATGACTCCATAACCAGGAGAATACTAAAATGTAAGATATTGGCAAGGTTCTAGGACAGTGGAAATTTCTGTATATATATTTCCATATATTTCCATATACTATAAATGTAAGTCACTGTGATCACACTCAAAAATAATTTATTATGATTTATCAAATTTGAATAGATGTATACTTTTTGACAAAGCAAACCCACTCGTACTCTTACCAAAATAAGTATGTCAAAATATCGACTAAGACATGAGTATAAGAACGTCATAACAGCAAACTTGGTAATCAACAAAAACTGAAAACATTAAAAACTAAAAGTCTGGATAAATTTTTTACAAGAATGAGAAAGAACCACTCACACAACTGCATAGACGAATTTTACAAATACTATTTTAAGTAGGAAAATGCACAAAAAATAAAACACAAAAAATTAAGAAAAAACAAAACTAAATGGTACGGTTGAAAAAGTTCAAAACACTCATTTCTAAATTATGGCATGAAAAGAAAAAAAAAGTAACTTTAACATCAATGGAAAGGATAACTGTAGATAAAGGCATTTTGGGTCGATGTTTCTTTCATGTCCTTAATGTTCTCTTTTTTAATGATAGTGGTTCCATGAGTGCTTTTGATAATCTTTTGGGCCTTACATTTATGTTTTGTGTCCTTTTTGTATGTGTCCTAGAATGCAAGACAAGTTTAAAATTTTATTATATACATGATTAAATGGTTTAGTAATGATAGTTGTTATCCTGTGAAGTTCTATGACAAGTACAAAAAAAAAAAGGGTTAGAGGGAAATTTACTTAGTCTGAAGGTCAGAGAAGGTTAATCCTGTTATTCTTTAAAGATTGACAGCAGTCATCGAAGCCATTTGAGAAGTTGAGTAGAATTAGAGGGCAGGGGGGATACATTGGACTTGTGATGAAAAGAACCATGGCAAGCCTATCATGAAACAACTAAGGCAGAGTGAATGAATGTGAGCAGCTTGCCATCTAGTTTTGGGCAGAGTCAGGGGCAGGATCATGCAAAGAATTGTAGACCATGGAAAAATTATTTTTAAAACTCATATTCTAAGTTTGAAATCAGTGAAAGATTTACACAGGAAGACATGAGATTGGCATTTTAAAAAGGTGATTGGCTGCTATGGGTGGATCAATTAGAGTAAGGTAAGAGTACAGCTGGAAAGACTACTATAGCCTCTCTTGGCCGACCAGGTGAGAGTAATTCTCACTTTTGCTGCTGTGATGGCTCTGAGCTTGGTGTATATTAACATCTCTGAAATTAAGATATCTGCTGAAAGTTAAGGTGCGTCCTAGTTGAGTTAGCAGTTGTTAATTTTGATCTCTTCTCATGATACATACAATGATTGTGTTTCTTTCAAATGATGACATCTAGGCTCAATGGAGATGACATTTCAAAGGCTGTTTGTTAGTACTTCATATTAAAGTGGATCTAAAAGGTAAGGATCAGTCAGTTATCACAAACTCATCCCAGACGTGGGTGACTAGATCATCAGAGTGGCATCTACTAAGGTGGGAATGTTGAAAATAAGAGATTAAACTGGAAGTTAGTTGGGGATCACAAGTTTAGTTTGGGACACATGCTTGAAATGCCAGTGCTTCTCAAGGTAATGATCCTATAGAATCTATTGATATCTGACATACTTCAGTAGAATTATTCAGCTTACTATTAGAAAAAGAAAAATCTTCGTGTGATATTGGAGGTTGATTTGAGGGAATGATCTATTTAGGTATTTGATGTTTTGTTCAGGAACCATTGTTAATGTGAATATTTAAATATATGTATTTATAAGTCAATATTTCAGTACATATTACCGTAGTGACTCACATTACACACAGTCAGCCCATGTGCCCTAAAGTTTTATTGAAAAGAATTGAAACTCTGTTATTTGTCTTTGCCATATGGCAGAGAATTTATTTTATTATTTATAATTTTCTGAAGTATAGTACTCTAAATGATAGACTTCATCCTGTTTCAGACTTTCTGTTCAAATGTACAGTCTTGTCAATAATGCAATAGGTTGATAATTCCAAAACTGAAATTGATATGATTTGACTCTGTCTTCCCACTGAAATCTTATCTCAAATTGTAATACCCATGTGTTGAGGGAGGGACTTGTAATCCCATGTGTTGAAGGGAGGTGATTGGATCATGGGGGCAGTTTTTCCCATGCTATTCTGGTGATAGTGAGGTAGTCCTCACAAGATCTGATGGGTTTATAAATATCTGGCCTTTCCCCTGCTTACTCCTCTCTCTCCAGTTGCTTTGTGACAAAGGTGCTTTCCTCCCCTTCCACCATGATTGTAAGTTTCTTGTGGAACTGTGAGTCAATTAAACCTCTTTCCTTTATAAATGACTCCAGCTCTGGTATATCTTTATAGTAGTGTAAGAATGGACTAATACAATAATGTATACATGGTACATACACAGTAATTTCTTATATTTTTATATTGGCTAAGATTGTTCTAGTTTTCTTCACACGTCAACTTTTTACATAATTTACCAATTAGGAATCCCCAATTATTTAATTTCTCTTTTTAATCATTCAG
The DNA here is from genome assembly GCA_036589455.1 of Ateles fusciceps. NCBI lineage: Eukaryota > Metazoa > Chordata > Mammalia > Primates > Atelidae > Ateles > Ateles fusciceps. The sequence continues at coordinate 8,979,521 of JAZHEH010002229.1, forward strand.
TAAAATTGTATAGTTTTCTTCATAGTGTCCTACACATTTCTTATTAATTATTTTTCTAGAAAATTTAAAGCAAGCTTGTCTAACCCACAGCCCTTTAGTCACATGTGGCCCAGGATGCTTTTGAATGAGGCCCAACACAAATTCTTAAACTTTCTTAAAACATGATGAGATATTTTTTTGAGATATTTTTTTTCAAGCTGATCAGCTATCATTAGTGTTAGTGTTATTTTATGTGTGGCCCAAGACAGTTCTTTTTCCAGTGTGACCCAGGGAAGCTGAAAGACTGGACACCCTGATTTAAAGTCTTCATTAGGTTTATTTTTATTTTTGTATTTAATTCATTATATTTATATTAATGTAGCTGTTTATTGAATATAAGTTAAATAACAAATTACTGGAATCCAATAATAAGATTTCAGTAACCTTATACAATGGATGTAAAAGACTCTACATGATTTTCTTTGTTATAGGATGGTTCACAAAACCTGTTTCTGTTCTTTGAAATTGTGATAACTCTACCTGTAAAATGCCTGGTTTGGATTTGGGGACTACTTATAAGAGGTGATTCCTTGAAAACTTCTTGAATTTGTTTTCTGTTCTAAGGAGATTTGCAATAACTTCTTAAATAAGGTTCAATGATATGTCTTCTCTAAACCAATGGTTCATGTAGCCTACAGTCTGCACTTGAGCTAGTATAATAATGACCTGAAAACCTAGTAAAAGGTAGAAGGTATCAGAAGATTCTGACTTGCAAATTTTAAGGGAATACCAGAGGACACTACATGTTTAATAAACTTTCATCCTGATGCTGATAATACTGATAGGCAGCCAGGTTTGGTAATCATTGCCTTAATCATTAACTATTTCACGTGTACTATACATGTATTAGAAGAGTTTTTCTTAGAATTATACTAACTGTACATGCTACTCTGTAGCTGCTATTCTACCAGTGAGGCCCTGCAGTTCCATTTAATTCTCTGGTATTAGTTTATTTTCTTTATTATATACTTTTTTGTGAGTTTGGATATGCATTTAAATGTTGGTTATTATATTTTATCCAGCATTTCATGAACTTTTAGAGTGGGCATGTTTTCAGGTTATCTGTTCTCTAAACATAATTACTATGTTATACCCAGGAGTTTGTGGAGTTGGACACAGGAGTCATTTAGTATATTATTAGTTGGTTAATGATTGTAGTTTACACTGCTGCCTAGTAAAACATTTATTTTCATTACAACTAGATTTTTTATGTCTAGTATTTTATGTCTTGGGTTCCATATTACATGGACTGATATCATGGGGAAGATTCAGGCTTTCTTCAAACTCATTTTCATTCCTTTTACTACGTAGGGTTCTATCGAAAGAAGTAACATATTTTCAGGACTTTTATTGACAGAAGATGACAGAAATTGCGACTAGTCCATTAGAAAAAAAGTAAAAAGGATGTGTTATCAATTCATCTACCAATAGTAGATTCTGACCAACAGTTAGTTGATTGGTTACCTGATCTCACTGGAAAAAAAGATTGGCTACCTGATCTCACTGGAAAAAAAGAAGGCTCATGAAATATGTCTTAGATCAGGTGTTTGGAAAGAAAAGAAGAGCATGTATCTGTTGACTGCTGTCCCCTTGTTCAAGAATTGTCCTGTGTGTTTTTTAAACACCCCCCCACCCACACACACACAAGCTGCCCATCCATATGATTACAGTGGGAGTGAGTTCCTCATATCCCTGTTTGCATATCCAAAACATGAGACAGGAGAGATGCCTAGTATAAGAGATTTTAAAACAGCGCAAATGAAATGCTATACTGCAATGCTGTATATTTTCCTGGTAAAGGACTATAGAACAGACAACTATATTAATTTTGTCTTTGTAGCCTGCATTCATATTTTATATTAGCTATGCTGTCATTTTTGGATGCATATATTATATTGTTTTTAGACAGGTCTCATAATTTATAAGTAAACATTTCCTGACATCCTCCTAAAAAGATATCTCATTTGTTTCTTGAGTTTGTGACCAGAACTGTAAGGCAAGCTACTGTTACAGAAATTAAACTGTATGTGTTTGAACGTGAGTCAATCTTGTGTATACATTTACGTATTTGAGAAAGCATTAAATAGTACATATATAGACTATATAAGAATGTATTTGTATGTATTTGAAAAATGTGTTACGTGAAATGTTTCAAAAGAAGCTGCTAATATGGATAATTACTTTAAGACAGAAGTATTGGTGAATTGTGGGGTAAGATTTGTACACACGTATAAATCTTATATTTTATATATTACTTATGATTTTGACTTGTTGAAATAGTTTGCATTAACTTCTAATTGCAAAATAAATAATATTAAAAATGTTTTATAGGGAAAAGAAGAGGTGGAAATTAAATAGAATTATAAATATATTGCACTATTTTGGTTTTTTATACTTTTGTTTGGTTTGAGAGGAGACCATGTTCCCAGATTCTGTTCCCAGATTATAAAAAACAAACTTCTGACAAAGGCTTTGAATGTGTTGCCTGGTGGTTTTCTTAGCTTTAGTAACATGTATATGTCTCTTTTAAAAATGAATGGAGAGGCTGGGCGCAGTGGCTCATGCCTATAATCTCAGTACTTTGGGAGGCCGAGGCAGGCAGATCACCAAGTCAAGAGATCGAGACCATCCTGGCCAACATGATGAAACCCCACCTCTACTAAAAATACAAAAATTAGCTGGGTGTGGTGGTGCATGCCCATATTCCCAGCTACCTGGGAAGCTGAGGCAGGAGAATCTCTTGAACCCGGGAGGTAAATGTTGCTGTGAGTGGAGATTGCCCCATTGCACTCCAGCCTGGGTGACAAGAGCGAAACTCTGTCTCAAAAAAAAAAAAAAAAAGAAGAAAATAGATATCTTTTCCTATTGAAAATAAAAATAATATTTTCATAATTTTGACACACACCCTTTCTATTTACAATGTACTCTTCACAAAGTAAAAATTACAAACTTGATCATGCATTCATTAGTATTAACTGAGGTAATATTATAGGTCAGATGCTCCTACGATGCACCTTGAGGAGCTACAAGAAAATAAAACAGGGAACATGCCTTAAAGGAGAACTAAGAATATGCCTGACCCATCTGCAATCACTACAAAAAACATGCTGTGATGAGAAATAATTTCTACTCTTGTTGAATATTTGAAAAACCTTTTTAATTGTCTTAAAATGAAAATTCTATATATATGCACATATGACACCACATAATCCTATATATATATACACAAATATATAAACATTTATATACATTTGAGTGCATATAGAGATAGATAATGGTATAGAAATAGGTATATAAAGTGATCTTGCCCAAAAGCCATAGTTTTATTTTTTTCTATCAGGAGCCCTGCCATTCTTTACTTAGAACTTGATTTTAACTAAAAGAGATTATTTTTATTTTGGAAGTCAACAAAGAAACTAGAATAGTAGGCATTACAAAGCCAAGTTCAGGAAAACCAATCAAAACTGCCTGACTTATGGGATTTTTCCGTACAATCCTATTATTTTCAGGTTCTTCTAAGACCTTGCTCTACCTCCTTTAACCAATGGTTTTAAGTTAGAAAGTTTGATTTTACCAAGTCAGTTAAACTAAGTCAAATTAGTTTACTTCAGTTGCTGGTATATTTAGTGGTCTATGTTAGGATGACTAAGTTTTACATATGGTCATCTAAATGCTCTGATTTAGAATACAACATCACAGAAAAGCATTTTGGAAAACAAAATGCAAAACATTACATAAATAACGCACTTTCCTTAAAGAGTAGACTATGACTTCATCTTAGAATTTAGCAAAAGTACTCCCTGAGCTAGACACAGCCATCAAGCAGTGGATGACCTGAAATTCTTCAAGGTTTCTAGCTTGTTTTTTTGTGTATCCTCATGACAGTTTTAATATAATTATCTTTAGCTCTCTTGACTCTGTTGGATTGATTCCTATGTCAGCTGATCCTTGCACCCTTCAAGAACACAAGCTTCAGCAAGTTCTGCAAATTGCATTTAGGACAAAGACTGGGATTTAACTATAGAAAGTATTTGCATTCTGTTTGAGCTCGAGCTTATGGAAAAGTTTTACTGAAGCGTTTATCAGAGCCATACCCCATGTTTTTAGCTTCTGATCATGACAAACTTTTCCCTACAAGGGTTTATATTTTAAAGTGAGGAATTTTAAATGAATTAAAGCAAAACATTATATCAAGACCAATGCATTGTTTAAATTTGACTAATCATAACTGTTTTATTCAACAGTTATTATTTTTATTTTTTGCTAGGTCAAAATTCTTAGATGCAACTGGTTGTTGCTTATTTCAGTTAATTGAAGCAAGGGGTTAATGAAGCCAGGGGAAATATCTTATGGGATCCAGTTATTTTTCTACTTTACTATATTCTCCAATCTACCTAGAGAAAGGGGAATATTTAGTCCTCAGAAACCGAGTGTTTTTGTATTTGCTTAAATATATCCTCTTCTCTCCTTAAAGAAGCATAATTTCCCATACTTATGAAAGTTAAGAGCATCACCTTTATTGAGAGGCAGAAAACTGTTGCAGAAAGACTCGTTATTTCAGAGTCTAAAGACATTTGTTTGAGCATTAATCTCATCTCTATACTAGCTGAATTAGGTAAGATGAATAAAAATGTGAGCCTCACCTTCAGTCATTTGAAAAATGAGGCCAGGTGTGCAGTGGCTCATGCCTGTAATCCCAGCACTTTGGGAGATGGAGGCAGCGGGATCACAAGGTCAGGAGATCGAGACCATCCTGGCAACATGGTGAAACCCTGTCTCTATTAAAATACAAAAAATTAGCTGGGCATGGTGGCGGGTGCCTGTAGTCCCAGCTACTCGAGAGGCTGAGGCAGGAGAATCACTTGAACCCAGAAGGTGAAGGTTGTAGTGAGCTGAGATCGTGCCACTGCACTCCAGCCTAGTGACAGAGCGGCGACTCCATGTCAAAAAAAAAAAAAAAAGAAAAAAGAAAAATGAGGATGATAAAATTATGATAATGGTCATAGTAGCTTTTTCAAGATTAAATCAAATGGCATGGGGTAGGTAAGATTAATTTTGTTTGCACTGCTTTATAAAAAACTTTGTAAGTTTACCTTTATTAAAGTATAAGAGTACTTTATAAGGTGATTTTTTAATGACACAATTTATCTGAGGCATAGTGTCAATGTAGCCACCCAGGGATGGGTGGATTCTGCCATTTTGGTAAAACGTTCTGTGTAGGTGAATGAATTATGCTAGGTATAATTATAATAAGTTATTATTTTCTATAAGCTAACTATAGATTCTGCAGGTTAATTGACATTTTGTTAGATTCATAGGATAAAAGGATAATGTGGTTGTAAGAGCTGTGATTCACTTATATATCTACATTTGATTGGGCATTATCAGTACCCATTATAATTAAAGATCATTATTTTCAATTTTTAAAGAATACATCACTGATTTTGTCTAATAGTTATAGCACATGTATTTATTCAGGTGATTGTTATTTCCTAAACAACTGAGAAAGTACTTATGAAAATATTTAAAGCATAGTTAAGGAGAGATATATAAATATAAGTTTTCTCTATGGAAAAAAATCTATGTGGGCTGGTGCGGTGGCCTGTAATCTCAGCACACTGGGAGGCTGGGGCTGGTAGTTCACTTGAACTCAAAAGTTGGAGACCAGCCTGGATATCCATAGTGAAACCCCATCTCTACAAAAAACACAAAAATTAGCCGACGTGGTGGCGCACGCCTGTAGTCCCACTACTCAGGAGGCTAGCAGGATTGCTTGAGCCCGGGAGCCAAGGCTGCAGTGAACAGTGTTTTTAAATGCCCCATCAAATGTTGAAAAATAAAGCTAATTAATCAAAATCCTGTGTTTAAAAATGATTTTAAATAATTTTTTCAAGACAGGGTCTCAAAAAAACACAAACACTGTATCTCAGCCTGGGCAACAAAACGAGACCATGTCTCAAAAAAAAAAAAAGAAAGAAAGAAAGAAAAGAAAAAGAAAAAAATTATGTGAAAGTCTTGTGGTTCCTGTTATGCAATATTTTTAAAAAAACCTGGACTTGATGAAATATGAGTGGATTTTAAAATATAAAAAGATAATGGAAGAAAATGACATACAAGAAGTAAAGAGCAGAATCAATAGTACCCAAACTTAGATCAGTGATGTGGAGAGTGGCATTGAGACCTACCCTATCCTGAACCAAATAAGTACTACCAGGTTAGAGATATAATATTAATACATAAGCAAAAATTTCTCCTAGTGGAGAAGTAAGGTATTTGCCAGAAAGATGAAAATACTGAGGGAAGTGACTAAATTATCCTCAAAATAAATTTTAAAAATCACATACCTAAGAGAGGAAAGGGAGAAAGACATGGAAGACACTATAGGGAAGACATTAGAGAGGGATGACAGGCAATGAAAAGCTGACTATAACAGGAGGGAAGAACAAATGTCAGAGTAACCATAAGGAGAGCAACACTGGAAGTAAGAATCTTTCTGCTAAACTGTGAGATCAAAGTAACTCATTAAAGGAAATTAATCATTGATGTACAGCACCCACATTACAATTTAGCAATTATTAAGGATCTGATTAAAGAACTAGTAGAATTTTTGAGGCAAAAGAAATCTGTTATAAGCTGAAGTTAAAAATAAATGTCAAATTTATTTTATTTATTTTTGTCTGACAAAAATAGATACCAGTAGACCTATCCTAAACCAAATAAGTACTACCAGGATAGATAAATAATATTAATACATAAGCAAAAATTTCTCCTAGTGGAGAAGTAAGGTATTTGCCAGAAAGATGAAAATACTGAGGGCAGTGACTCAATTATCCTCAAAATAAATTTAAAAATTTGAGATAATCTCCATTAAAACCTCAACCTAATTTTGACAGACCTTAAAACATAGCTTAAATTTATGTAAAATGATAGTTATGAAAGAAAACTTGAGAAATTTATGAAATTGTAGCTTATATAAAGGAAGATAAGCCCTATCAAATGTTGAACATATAAAGACAATTAATCAAAAGCCTGTGTTCTTGGCACCAGAACAGCCCAATAAATCAGTGACTCAGGAAGTCAAGAAGTAGATTCAAGTATAGATGTATTTTAATATACATCTTTTTAAATAAAAAGGAATTGATAATTTTGTTAATATGTTTTAAAATGTGTAGTTAGGCTATTTCGGAAAAAAAATACATCACAACTACCCCAAAATAATATTCAGATAAACTGATGATATATATGTAAAACGTGAAGATATAAAAGTAGAAGAATATATAAATAAATTTAAAATATTATACTGAAAAGGTCTTTTTGACCATGATTAAAAGGCTAGAAGCAACAAAGATTTTTAATAAACCTAACTAAATAAATAACTACAATGTATTGAGTGTAAAACCCCGCAAGTAAAACTGAAAGGCAAATTAGCTCTTAGTAAAACTTATTTGTGATATATGACACAGATAAAAGCTGATAACCTTCATAAATAAAGAGATCATACAAATCTTTAAACAAAGAACAAGTGTCCTAGTAGAAAAATAGGCAATTGGGTAGATATGTCACAAAAGAAGAAATACAATTGCTGCAAAACATAAATATGTTCCATAGTTATGCATTCAAATGAATATAATTTTTAAAAATGAGATACCATTTTCAGCTTTTGTGTTAGCATAAATCAAAAATAATCTTAATGCTTAAAATTAGAGTAAGAGAATACATACACGAGCACAGTGTTGTTTGTTAGTAAAGTTGTCTTAAGGTACTGATATTTCATGTTTCTTTTTCCTTTTTGCTTACTTTATTGTCTCTTTCTTCCTCATATTTTGGGTCAGTTAATGAAAATAAGGCCTTATTTCAAATTTCCTATGGGAGAGAATTGTAAAGTGTTGAATATTAACCAACATGTTTTCCAAGCTGGACCCCAAAAGAATATTTGACTTTTGTGAGGGTATTTCCTTCCCTTGCCTACAATTGACTGAGAGTATTTGATTATACTCTTTATAGCCTTCAATCACAATTTGTTTACCTAATTTCAGTTTGGCCCCTACTAAGAAATATTACATTCACACCTAGCAATACTTTAACATCTTTGGAAACAACACAATTAATAGTGAATATTGTCCCTTCCACCTAATATGGATCAGGCATAGCAAGGTGTAAAGTGATGGTAAACATTTCAAATGAAAATCTCAAATTAAGTCTCATATTTAATTACCAGAATCACTCACCAATAAGCTGTGAATATAGACTGGATGATTCTATAGGGCTCACACTAATGTGGGATGTAGCAGAGTTGCACTTCTGGGTTATAAGGTGAAAGTAGGAAAACCATGTGTAGTACATCAAGGGGCAGATTTACCTGCTGTAGCATAGTAAAGTGATATGCAAAGTTTGGACAAAAGGTAAAGAAAAGATTTTAGCAGTTCCTGCTGGAATATTTTCGCTTATACTATTTCCATCAGATTAAGTACACATCATATATATGTCTTCAATTTCCTAAGGACTGAAGAGTGTGACTACTCTGAGATAGTTTATCATTTTTCTAAATTCAAATACTGCCAAACATTTTAAGTTATAACTTACAGAAAGCATATATCAGTGAAAAGTCAGATTAATTGCTTCCCTCAGAGACATTCTTTGATGTTTTATTTCCTTAGTAAAATTTATCTCAAAAAGAGATTTGCATGCACAATCCCATGCCTTCCTCCCTAATTTCCAAATTCTTCAGAAGAACCAGAATCAGCTCTCAGTAATTTGTTGCCTCCTATAGACTGTTCCAATTTCTGTCTCTTCCTGTGTTTTGGTGCCAGCTCCGTTCCCTTTGACCATTTCAGTCTTAAAGTTTCACTTCTCAAAAGCCAAGCCAGTCACCATCAGTGAGCCTCAGTGACGAATATTTTAGTTCGCTTTCAATTAATCTTGCTAGACCTAAACTTATTAAAATGTAATACTGTAATAAATTGTAACTAATAATTATATTTATTAAATAGAAATGTTGAAATTAATTATTTCTGAATATAATTTATAGACGTTCTTGATGTCTACATTAAAATTCTACAAATCTACCCAAGTATTTAAGTGGAGATATTAATACAAATGACAGCTTAAAGTTAAATGTCTATCCCTCTAAAAAGAAAACCTATCAAGATAATCCATTGGATGTATCACCAAATCTTTCGGGCCTTAAGAATTTGGGTTCTGGTGAGGACTTTCATTCCAAATTCTAAGTTGCAGGTTTTTCAGTAAGAAAAATTGCCTTCTGAAGATGTCCACACCCTTATCTCTGGAACCATCACCTGTTTTATTACAATGAAAAAGGGAATTTGCCGATGTAATTAAATGTACGGACCTGAAAATAGGGGAGATTATCCTGGATTATCCAGATGGACCCAATCTCATCACATGACCTCTTAAAAGCAGAAAACTTTCTCCAACTGTAGGCAAGAGAGATAGGATGTGTTTCAAGGTGTGAGAAGAGCTTGACCTCCCTGGACAGACTGGATCTTATAGAAAGCATGAGAAAGAATCTGTGCAGCCCTAGAAGCAAAGCCCAGCCCCTGGCTAGCCACCAGCAAGGAAGCCTGCCTTAGTCCTGCAGCTACTAGTAGTTGAATACAGGCAACAACCTGAACAAGCTTGGAAAGAATTCTCCTTCCCTAGAGCCTTCAGTAAGGAATGCTGCCCCTGCAGCACCTTGATTTGGGCCTTCAATCACGCAAGTCCATTAGACTCCTGGCCTATAGAACCTGTGAGACAATAAATGCGTCTTGTTTTAATCCACTAAAGTTGTGGTAATTTGCTATGGCAGCAATAGAAAAGTAATGCAAGCTATCACAGGGAAGTCTATCCTGGACAGCTGGATTTTAAGCTCTCCATCTACCTGTACTTACTTTGTCTTTTTTATCTTTTACCGCAGTATCAAAAACATCAGCCATTGACAGTTTACATATTGCTTCCTTAAGTGTTTTATTTGTAATTAAAGCCTGTTACAATGTATTAATAAAGTGTATTTTAATTTTTACAAGCATGTTTTCATTTCACACACAAGTCACATGATTTCTTGTCTTTCATCAAAATGCAAAGCTTTAATAGGTAAAGTATACATAATTCAGGTCAAAATTGCACTAAATGTCCAGACTTCACCACCACACAATACACCCATGTAACAAAACTGCACTTGTACCCTCTAAATGTATACAAAACAAAAGAATCTATACAGCTTGACAAATATTTACCTTGAAAATTTTATTGTACCTAACGATCACTTATGAATATGGTAATTGTTTTTCCCTATTGAAGAAAGTGAAAGAAGAGAGGATGTGCAATATAGGTAAGATTTAAATGATTGTAGAACACTTAATGCAATTCAGGAGATTTTATTATGAAAATAATGACTACTTAATTAATATAGAGAACATGTGATAGGAAAACCAGATATTCATATGGATCAAAAACGAGAACATAATCTTTCAGACTTATATTCATTTTGGATGTGTTTGTGTTTCTATGGTCAGCCTTAGAAACATAATTTAAGTTAAATACATATACACAACCACAAAAATAACTTTGACTAAAAAAGCTACAGGATATAACATATTAATCTAGCCACTGGAAATGGTTTCTTGAGTATTTACTATATGTTCAGTACTATGCTATTTATCATCAAAGATATAAAAGAATATAAAACATATTTCTAGAGGCAGAATCATGGTTGGGGAAACAGATCCCTATTCAGAAAGACAAAGATATAAATGATTTATTTATGCATTGAATAATTAACCAAGAACTTATTTATTTATTCAACAAACATTTATCACAGGCATACTGCATGTCAAGCATTGCATAAACACAAAGTTTACCACATAGGATAAGATCTAGTTCTGTGCTTTCAAAAAGCTGATCATGGGGTGAGGAATACCCTAGAGAGTGAAGAACCAACACACATACATGCAGCAACACATGAGAATAATATACCTATCCAGCAGGGAGCATCAGGAACTGGTGCTCAGAAGAGTTTTCCATGGGAGAAACCCCTAGAAAGAGTCCTGAAAGATGATCAGGACTGCCCTACTTGAGAGACAAGGACACTCAAATGGGGAAAAAAAGAAAATGATATATTTGTGAATACACCTGCATATCTGCGAGGGTGGATGGAAGAGATGAACAAAGGCCCAGTTATGAAAGGCTCCCGAGACATTCTAAGCAAGGGCAGACTTTATTATGAAGGTGATAAGAAGCAATTGAAGACTGTAGTAGGGAAGTCACAGGACCAGATTTGCATCTTATAAAATTCACTCTTGTGGCAAAGGAAAATATTTTGAGAGCATCAAGGTTTTTCCTAGGGAGACCAGAAAGAAGCTGGATAGATACTGAATAGCAGCAGTACTAGATAAATTATTGTGAAACAGGAGCAATTGATATATTATCCTCCAAACTCTAATAATGATGGGTACAAAGATTACTCTCTGATATTTAAATTATTAAAGTAACACATAGTGGAAGATTTTGATCAGTTGTAAGACTCACTAGCCTAAATAAGAACTTGAGTGTGACAAATATTCGTTTCTGAGTCTGACAATGGAAGGTAACATTGGGCAATTCCCCTTATTAGCACGTTGAGCTTTGTAATGGAAGTGAATACACCAAGCTTTCACCACCCATGGCTTTCGGGCCTCATGACTTTGAATGCGGCCCAACACAAATTCATAAACTTTCTTAAAACATTATGAGATTTGTATGTGGTTATTCTTTTTTAGTTCATCAACTATTGTTACTGTATTTTATGTGTGGCCCAAAACAATTCTTCTTCCAATGTTGCCCAGGGAAGCCAAAAGATTGGACACCCCCTCAAATATACTATTATGAATAGTGTTGTGAACACACCTGAAAGGAAAACCATAAATAACAAAAGTGTGCAAGGGGAAACGGCATTCTAGTTCCCATGATAGATATCTTCTCAGTGTAAATTTATTAGCAGTCCACATCACCATTTAGATCCCTTTACTGCCTGATTAGTTTAGATTCTCATGGCCTGCTCACTCTAGGCAGTGACAAACCAGTGTCTTTGGGCTTGAAAATGAAGACTAGGGTCTTCAATATAGTAAAGAATTTGAGATACTACCAGTAAATCTTTTTTTCATGCAATTTTACTTATTTATTCAAATGTACCAAGGCACTGTTCTTTGTGGATGGGCAAAGTCCAATACGGGATAGACATTAGAGTTCAAGCATCGTAGATATTTACTCTAGAAGAATCCTAGGCAGAAGATTGATGTAATTCAAGTAATGTTGTAAGACTGAGCAAAAGAAGGAGTAGAGTGTTATTATTGGACATGGGTAACAGCAGCAGAAATGATCTAAAGAAAGAAATAGCAAAATTCTGAAACGAATCCCACTTCCTGTTTAGGTTCCATTTTCCCTATTTTGCTCCCTCTACTCTATTGGGAAGAGGAGGAAATTAACATGTATTGGAAATGGAGGAAATTCGCATGCATTCAGTGATCTGTGTGTTAATGTTTGCTCAAACTTTACACTCAAGTTTTGTTTAGTCAATCTAACAGCTTAGAAGAAGAATGGCACTACCAATTTTACAGAACAGAAATGAAGTCTCAGTGGATTTTAATTGGTTAGGATCATCAAACCAGTTAAAGGGCAGAACTTGCATCCAGTCCAGGCGAATCAAATCTCCATGTCCATGCTCTGACTCATATATCACACTCCCTCTTCTGAGCTTCTCCGTCTCCCACAAAATCTAAATGGAATTGTCATAGCCTCTCTCTTTATGTCTTCCAAACTTTCTACAGTCTTAAAGTCTACCTGAAGTTCAACTTCCCTGAGGAATTACTGCTGATGATTCAGCTCACAAGTATTTTTCCATTCTCAGAATTCATGCAGAACAATTCTCAAAGTGTTTCCTGAGAATATTGGTTTTCCAAAACTCCACAAAATTAGGTTCTGTAATGAAATTAATTATAAATCTTGCATGTTAAATCTATTTTAGGAACTACCCAGTATGTTTTAATCTATTTTAATCTTGAATGAGTATTTTCCAGTCACTCCTATAATTATATAACATCAGACCAACTCAGCTCCTTACATATTATTTTATTTTTTTCTTCTGGTAAGTCATATTATGAAATAAATTGTAATCTTTAATTTCATTATCAAGTAGACAAATTACATATTGTCCATATGCAATTTGTGCATGTGTGTATAAGCATATTATATAAGTACTTAAAATATTTCAAAAATAAGTAACAAATATTTTAGACTATTATTTACTCTCTAAATCCATAAAAAAAATCTAGAGATTTAGAGGGTAAGCCTGGTTTGACAAGAAGAAATATATCCATTTCTGCAGGTTTGCATCTCTTTAAATATTTGTCACATTAAAACTGAGTAAACAGGTTTTTCTTCTGATTAAGATGAGAATGGTGCAAACACTATTGCTCTTATGGTAACATCAAGAAAAATTCACATAAAATAAAAAAAAAAATCTTTAAGAATAGGACTATTAAAGAGCAATAGATGAAGAAAAAAAAGTTTGGTGAACTAATTTCCAAAAAAAAACAAGAGACCATCACAGGCTAGCAGCAAGTTGTGGCAACTTCGGAGGGTAAACATGAGGGTCACTAAAAGACAAGGCTTGCTAAAGGCAAAGAAGGACTAACAGAGCCATTGGCAATGGAAAAAACAGGCAGAATGGACTAGAGTCTGAAAGATTCCCAAAGCTAACAGTGTTTTAATTAGCATTGCAATTATTCTTCTCTATTTGACCTCTGAATTTTGTCAAAAAAAGAGCAAGTAACTCGAGAATGTAAAGCAAAAAGACTCACGTAGATCAATATTCTAAAGCTGCAGCCCAGATCCTCAGTAAACACAAAACTCAGTAGAAATCTGAAAGTTCACCACCTCACTTTATCTGTTTATAAGGAATAAGCTCACATACTATGCAAAATGTAAAAGCAAAGTGGTAGTCTATTTCAATCTCCACTATTTTTCTATTAGTATACACAAAGTACTACATGCACTCAAATCTAATTAGACACACAAAGAATACAAATATGTTGAGAAAAGAAAAAATGCAAAAGAAAATCACAAAACCAATCTATAAAGTGCCCAGTTATTGAAATTAACAGGCATGGATTTAAAATAACTGTATAACCTTTTAATATGCTCTAGAATTTATAAGGAAAGATGGCTACTTGATTATATTTTTTTCAAACATGGCTCTAGCAATATCTCACATCATGCCTTTCTACAATGTGACTTTGACCTTCTTCCCATCCAGAAATAGGAACTGTACCCTCTCAGCTTGCATACTGGCCAACTTATGCCTCACTTTGAAGATTGTGGTGGCAGTGATGCTGCCTGACTTTTGAAGCTAAGACAGAAATGGCATGCACCTCTGCCATATTGGCTGGGGCAATTACCTTTGAAAGTTTCAGCCACAGAATAAAGTTTCATAACCCTGAGACTTCTATCATGTGAGAAATCTAAACCAACTGGAAAGGTGACATATAGGTACTTCATCAGTCTTTGAGTCCCAGCTGAGGTGCAGTAAGTGGTCCTTAACTGAATCCAGCTTTTAGCCAAAAAGTCGTCTCAATATTTAAGTCTTTACAAGTGAAGGACCAGTCCCAGTGGAGGAGAAACAAGCCATCCTAGCTTGATCTTCTCAAATTGCTAATTCACATCATATATGATAATAATAAAATGATTGTTTTAAGCTGCTAAGTTTTAGGATAATATGTTACACAGCAATAGTAGCTGGAACAGCTACTTTACACTGCAGGGAGAAAAGTTTCACATGTAGAGCCCAAGATAACTGCCTCCTAAAACCCCAAATCAATAATCCTTAAATAAGCAAAACAGATTCCAGACTTTCTACAATATATTATTAATAATGTCTGGCTTTTACCCAAAAATCACAAGATACAGAGAAAGGGAAAAATATGAACCATATTCAAGTAACAAAAGCAGTCAACAGAATAGATATTGAATGCTTGTCAGTCTCCTTAACTTACACATTTATAGTCTTTTTACTTTACTCTTTGTAATTACACATTATTTTTTAATCCAAAAAAATGAATGAACATTGGTCCATATTTTCTTTGATTTCTTCTCAAGAAAACTAAATTTAATGAACTGTTTTATAATTCATAATAAAGTGAATTATAATTGTGTTTTATAATTCACTTTATTCAATCATTAAAACATTGAGCTTGGAACACAGCATAAGAAATCAAAGTGGTTTTTGGATAATCTCACTATAAAAAAGATTTTTTTTTAATTTGGCAAAATCTAAGTAGGACATATTTAGCAAAATGTAATTTAGAAGTTTTTCAAAAAACTTTCAATTTAGTTCAATTTAAGATGTAAAGCTTCTGTATTTGCTAATATAGTAATAGCCTATTATAAGCTGAAAAATGTAGTTGAAGGTAATGAAAGCAACTTTTCCTAATATGTAATTCTGCTTTTCCATTAATTAAGATTATTGTATTAGTTTCATAATTCAAATTAGCACAGTTGCTATTATTTGATTTGTATAACAAAGATTTTTATATTTTAATTTCTACCACATTTTACTGCTTCAAATCTTTTTTACTCTCGTTACATAGATGTACATAATAGGTACTGATTTTAAATTTAATGTGGCTTCACTTGTTGATTCTTACACAAACTAACATCAATTATGAGACTGTGTAAAAAGCAGAATTAATACTAAATTTGAAATGATAAAAGATCTTGTGAAATTGAAGTGGATAAATAGGGATCTATGTAGTGTAGAATCTTAGAGCTCAAAAATATTTTCTTTTTCATTCTCTTTCACTTTTAACAGATATATATTTTTTTGAATTAAATTTGTCCAGTACTTTGGGAGGTTGAGGCAGGTGGATCACGAGTTCAGGAGTTCGAGACTAGCCTGGCCAAAATGGTGAAATCCTGTCTCTACCAAAAATCCAAAAATTAGCTGGGCGTGGTGGCACATGCCTGTAGTCCCAGCTACTAAATGAGGCTGAGGCAGGAGAATCGCTTGAACTCAGGAGCCGGAGCCAGAGGTTGCGATGAACCAAGATCATCACACCATTGCAGTCCAGCCTGATGACAGAGTGAGACTCCATCTCAAAAATAAATTAATTAAAATAAACAATAAACTAAAAATTAACATTTGAAACCTCAAATTAATGCATACCTGGTAAATCATTATACTCTGTTTATTTTAATTGTCATAATGATGATAGTAGAATATCTTTGTCTTTTCCAGACACAGATTTAAAACTTAGAACTGCCACCTACCTGATAGCTATGCAGATAAAAATGGGAGGGATGTTCCGTTTTCTGTCTTAAGATAATTTTAGTATTATACTTTCACCATATGCATTAAAATAACATGTATACTACTCCTGGTATGAAGATGTTCACTTATATATTAAGATATTTTTATTTTCATTGTTATTACTATTACTACTATGCCCAGTTGAGTGAGGGTTTTAATACGGCGGTGCCAATACATTCTCATTTCATGGCACCTTAGGGTCTTCCATTGTTTCACAGTACCACAAACATGTGCCCATTTATCTTATAAAACAGATAAAGCAAACAACTTTATAATACCCCTAACATTACACATTGTTAAAAATAATGCATAGGAGATAGAATTATTTAATTTCACTCTTGATGGAACATAATGATTTATGGGACATGAGTATTTGCTGGCCATCCACATCCTGCAAATCTCAGAATCAGACTAAATGCCAGCCCCTCATTCCGTATACCAATTCATTTTTTTTTTTTTGCACGGTTCTTGCTATTTATCACAGCAATTGCCTAAAAACAGTTTTGCAGATATGTTCCACTTGAAATGAATATGACATGTGCTAAAGCTGGAATTCTGAACTAACTCAAGCCAGTAGTTCACTCAGTGTCCATCGTGTCTGGTGTCACTGATTCTGTGATTTCTTTTTTTTTTCTTGGCTCACTGCAATCTCCACCTGCCAGGTTCAAGGCATTCCCCTGCCTCAGCCTCCCAAGTAGCTGGGACTATAGGTGCACACCAGCACGCTCAGCTAATTTTTTGTATTTTTAGTAGAGACGGGGTTTCACCATATTGGCCAGGATGGTCTCGATCTCCTGACCTAGTGATCCACCCACCTCTGCCTTTGAACGTGCTGAGATTACAGGAATCAGCCATCTTGCCTGGCCTGTAATTTCTTACAATTTTAAGATATCTCACAGTGCTCTGTGAGTTTGCCGTGATGTCCTAGGGCACTTTATTGTCCAGTTTGGGAGATGTGCATATCAATAAAAATGAAACACCAAGTATTTCTAATTATAAAGTACAAATTGAGAGAACATTCTCTTGAATTGATATAAAATATGTGACATGAAAAAGTATCAGACTAGGAATACAAAACAGGAGATAAGGAAAATTGAACTGGTAATTGCCTTAAAGGAAGAATGAATAAAATATAGTTTTTTACTTTCATGAGAATTAGAGCAATTAAAGGAACAGCCATTCAGAAACAAAGCTGCCACATTGAACGAAGTGACTTAAAAACTGTAATGTTCCTTTTAGATTTTGTTCTATGGTAAAGACCTTGACTAGCAATGACCCTGAAAATTCCATGATTCAATCTCGCATTTTTGAAAAATTTTAAAAAGTTTTCCTAAACTAGTTCTGGAAATTATTCCCTAAATCAGTTCAAGAAATCAATTTAATAACCCTTCAACAAATCTCCCTTATTAAAATATATAACAGGATTATAAAGGAGGAGTGAGAGATGATTGGGAAAATGTCATCCATTTATTGTTAATGCCTTCGGTGAAAAAAAATGTCTAATTTATATAAACATAAATAGGATAATTTCTTAGAGAGGAAATAATAACAGTAAATGTATCTTGTAGAAATCCCAAGATGTAAAATTATAATTATAAGAAATAAGGATATCAGAACATCTTCAGTACAAGAATTGACTCTGCACTTCAGGAGTTTATAATCTGTGCTTTAGGCCAAGTGAGGACTGTACATACATGTCCACAGTTCTTTATTCACAATTCTAAAACATGAAATGCTATAGGGAATTTTGGGGGTTTTGTTGTTGTTGTTGTTGTTGTAAATTTGGTCCTAAAACTCACTCATTTGGTGACAAAACTGTGACTAGTCAAAGTGAACTAAAGGAGATCAATTTACTCTTATGCCTAAAACAAACAACCAGAAATACACATAATAATGGTTTTCAAGACATCCACCATCAGGCAAGGAAGGCCAGTGACCCATGAGAGAAAGCTAACAACAACATGAGGCCTGCCATTGCTCCAGTTTACTGCCTGGAGATAGTTTCCATGCCCAGCACAGGTAGGGAGGGCAATTAGAACTTCTGTTCCACAGAGGAGAGAGGGGACATGAGTCTGGGCACGTCTTGGTAGTGGCTGCTGTTCCCTCAGCCACCCAGTACCAAAGGGAGCGCTGTCTCTGGATTCTCCCTGATCTTCCCTGTGAGGATCTGGTGGAGTCAGTGGAGGAAAAGCCTGCAAGGGAGTGAAAGCCCATCTGTGATTAACATGAAGGAGTTTCACTCTCTCACACTTGGCCTTAAGCAATTTGCTTAGCAATTCTTGATGAATCTTCTCAATGGCTTAACTGGTGTTTCGTAATGGCTGTCCCAAGGCAAGCAAATGCTAGGGACCTGTATTTCCTCCTAAAGCACCTCTTTCCAGTTACAGGTTAGTTGTTTGCTCTGCAATTCCTGTTCTCTTATAGGTTCAAAAAAGTCTTTAATCTGCAGTTTATCCAGTAGTTTTTCTGTTAGAGTGGGAATAGTACGTTTTCAGCCTTCTTCATCCCTGAACCAAAACCCAAAGTGCATTGTGCTTCCTAAAATTAAAACCAGCAATGAAATTCTCTCCTTTCTCTTATCATTTAATTCTGGATGGCCTGGGTGAAATGAATCTGACTCATTTTGCTTTCATTACAGACCAGGTAAGCATAAAGCTTACCTGGATCATCTCATGATTCAAAGTCAGACCCAAGGAGCTCACCATAGTTGCACATTTTCCTTTGAACCCTCTTAATGTTTGGAGGGGGAGGGTTTTTTAAGCAATCCGTGACAACTTGAAAATAATCTGTCATTGGTTTGCTTACTTATACATTGAAAATAACAGGAAATTGTTGTCACCCATTTAAATTTTTTGTAACACCTATGCCATTTTAGGGAACATATTCCCTGTGATTGTATATGCCTCAATTAATTCCTTGCAATTTTTTTTAATAGTCCATGGAAGATCAAGAGAAGTTCTACTTATTCAAGGTACCTTCTTTATCAGGCCAGTATTGATTGATAAGACTGATTGGCATCTAACTCTTGACAATGAAACAATATTCTCAATGGTGAGATCATAAACGTGGAATTCCAAGATACGTGCTTTACCACAGGCATTATGGAAATGAATTCCTTCATTTTGGGTCCATTTATCCTGTTCAGTAATTTACTGAATGCCTACTATGTGCCAGGTACTGTCCTAGAGTATAGGGATCAAATGGTAAAAGAAAGATCCTTTCATAGAACTTACAGACTATACCAAGAAAAATGAATAAATAAATTGTACTTGCAGTGAATGTCACAGGAAGTAAAGCATATGATCAGAATATATAATGGAAGAGTCTGGAAGTCAAAGAAGACCATCCTGAGTTGACAATACTCAAGCCGAACAGAGAAAGGCATTGTACAATAACAATAAGAGAGAAAATACAAATTAACAAAATAAAGCACAAGAAAGTTACATAAAAAGTATGAGAGCTTTTTAATTGAACTGAAACATCATTTTTAACTGTATCTTAATTAATGTATAAATACCTATGAATAGGATTGTCAATTGCAAAGCAAAAAACAATGAAAATGTATCAGTTTAATCACTGCACAGATATGTGTAGACACTTGGTCACAAAAGATACATGAAAAATTTATTAGAATTTTAATATTTAGTAAATGTTCTCTTTTGTCTCTTCCAGTTCCATTTAGTAATGCATTGAGGAAAAAATAGTGTATAATATTCTTTATTCTTTAAGAAAGTGTAATACGAAGACCAGAATGTTTTTCTATGATATTTTGAATGATATTCAGAGATGTTTTTATGATGCTCTAGAAAAAACACTAATAAAATGAGAATATTCTATCACCTAAAATAAATATTAACAAAAATGAATGAATCATGACATTTCTCCTCTTAATTCAATATAATTTTCTTCAACATAAATATAATTCAATATAAATTTGCAATATATCACAGCATTAATTTAAATTTCTACAAATAAAGCCACACGTTTAGTACCAAAATAACTTCAGAAAATTTTATTTTTATCCAGTAGTAATTCATGTATATAAATAGATATGTAAGTAAAATGTAAATGTATGAGGGTATATATGTATACACATGTACATGTGTGTTTTTATATGTATGTATTTTCTTTTTAAGTATATTTGTTTTCTGAGTACTAACCAATTAATTCTTCCTTAAACTAAGAGTAAGCCTGCATCAAAACCATAAAATGATCTCCTTTTTAAATACTTTGTGAGCAGTTATAAAACTTTTTTTAAAAAATAAAAAAATTAAACAAAACAAAAAACAAATGGCACTTCATTGAGGGGGAAAAATAATACCTCAGACTACTTCCAGCTTTATTTCTTTTCTGAGTATTAACAGTTCCCCTAATTTGAAGATTTATAAAACTCTTGTAAAACTGGGATATTATTTTCTTAAAGCAATATTATTTTTAACTTTTAGGCCCAAAGTGATACAAGTTTAAACCTACAATGTCACTACAGGTATCAATGCCTCTAGTCCAAGGTCCACAATAACCACCTGTGTGCCTGTAGACTCCTCGTGTCATCTGTCAGAGCCTACGTCTTTTCACCGATAAAAATACGGGACTCAAGCCAGAAGCTTCTGTGCATCATCTGGATTTAAGTATAAGCACTCCAGCCCAGGATCACTTCAAGACAGGATGAAAACTATTCATGCATGGTCTCATAAGAAAACATACGCATATAAAATCCATTTGAAATCTCAGTGTTTAGCTGTAACGAGCTAATTGCTAATCTTCACATAACCATTATGCACACGCTTGGTCAGAGAGAACACATATGGGGCCCTTCAGTGTTGACAGCAAATGACTAGAGCTTTAAACGGAGGATAAAGATAAGTAATAGACAACTCAATTCAATTCTACCCTCTGCTTCAATGTTTCCTATATTAAGTACAAACTAGTTAATTTAAGTGAAAACACATCCAAAAAGCACTTCCTAAGGTATACTCCAAAGCTTAGAAATTCCTGAGGCCAACTGACCATCATATACATGTTTGTTCTGGAAATAAAGAAGATAGCAACCAGCCTGAGTGAATTATCCACCATTCAGAACACTCTTATAAAGGTAGATATAAGAGAAATTCATAGTCTAATTTATCTTTGGGAGTGGAATACCATAAGTCATACTGATGGCTGGGTATCCACACAGTCTAAAGGAACCAACAGACATACAAAGATGGAAACTACAATCACAAAGTATCAGAATTTTTGCTGCATTGAGAAAAAAAAAGACTGAAAAAGAAACTTTTCTGTCTGCAAGGAGAAAGTCTACAAGGAAACAGCAATGATGTTTATAAAAATTACAAACACTGTTAACATAGACTCATATGAGAAATTTATGAAATCTGTTAAATAAAGGGACGTTCTTTAATTCTGAGTCTAAAAAACATTCACAAACCGAAAGGAAAGCATAAAGTCACTAACAGGGAGTGAAATTCTTTCAGATCATTCCCTGAAAGAGGCATGAAAAGATCCTTAAATGGAGTAAAAAATGTTTATAATGTCAAAGTCGGATATATAGGAGAAAAATTCCATCCCACCCTATCCCCCTACATGCACTAGACCATTTTTTAAATTAGGCTGATTTAGAAACAACTCCAAGAGTGAGTTTATGCCAAAGCTTTTCAAGTAACTCTGTAACGTGGTGTTCAGTGCCACTAACAGAGACAGAGAACAGAGTTCAACGGGCTAAATATCCCAACTCGACATTGCTTTGGTTTTATAAATGCTGTTTACGATACCATTCCTTCAAGAGGGTTTCTCCTATGTGACACAACTATTATAAAATGTTAATGTTTTTCTGTTAAAATGAAAAATCGTGTTATGGATTAAGCTCTGTGCGCTGTGTTTAAACGAGGGGGTGCAAGGAGTACACTGCCCTTTAATGGATTATGTCTGCAGGGAACGTGAAACTAACCTTTAAGCTGAAGGGTATTCTGCCTTCTCAGGCAGAGGATGGAAAAACATATCAGGTTGACAGAAACTGAGAGACAAATCATAGATTCTGTTATGAAGAGGATATGCCTATTCCAAATGTATGCTTCTAAACTAGCTTAGAGAATGTAGCATTAGCAGAAAAAATCATGTGTGTTAAATTCAGTTAGTGTTATTGCCAAATCCAGACAGGTAGAATTTTAAGTCAGGAATTCATTAAATCACTGTTTAAGAAAGCATACCATGAAAATATTTCTTTAAAATAAATAACATTTTCTAAAAAAATACTATAAATATAGTAAAAGTATGTTTTCACTTCTGTATATAATTCCTTCAGAGAAAGGAAATTACCACATATCCAACATCTACTAAGAACCAGGGACTGTATTAAGTGATTAACATACTCTGTTACTTGGTTCTCATAATCTTTTAGGTAAATATATTAATTCCAATTCAAAGATAGGAAAGATTTAGTCAGTTAATTTAAAAATTCCACATACTAAGCATGGCGCTACCTTCTAAGGGCCCTAAGGGGTTCTTGGGGTTCACATTTATCAGTGAAGAGGTATATTGTGCAAGTACTTTTAAATTTGTATATTGCTGTTGTTGCTGCAATGGCTTTGCATGTACTGTCAGCAGGAGATACCAAAAAAGCAGACACAAAAACTACCTAGCCTGGTTTAGGAGTCTGGAAAATTCTCCCAGACATCATTTTAAGACTCAAAGTGATTAAGTAACTTTCCCTGTCATACAGCCATGTGTGAAAGGAACACCCCCTTTGAGTTTGTCTGTCTGACCCCACAGCCTATTTTCTTTTTTTTTTTTGAGACGGAGTTTGCTCCTGTTGCTCAGGCTGGAGTGCAATAGCGTGATCTCGGCTTACCGCAACCTCTGCCTCCTGGGTTCAAGCCATTCTCCTGTCTTAGCCTTCCAAGTAGCTGGGATTACAGGCATGCGCCACCACGCCTGGCTAATTATGTATTTTTAGTAGAGACGGGATTTCTCCATGTTGGTCAAGTCCACAGCCTATTTTCTTAGCTGTCACTTGTAATATTTGGTTACTATAATAGTTTATTTGTTTCTATTCAAAAAGAGTGGGTGTGTATTTGCTACCCAATTATCTGGGCGAAATCCATGTCCAGAAGCCTAGTGTGTGCTTTAATCCCCAAGAAGTCAATGTGCTCTCGGTTGCTACTTGCACTAAGGAACGTGTCCTCCATCCCCCTACAAAAGGAGAACCCAGGGAGAACCTCAAGAAAACCTAGGCCAGTGGAAATGTGAGCCAGAGCCTAGCCAAACCAGACAGTTCCCTTTCAAGGCAGGTTTGTTTACAGTGATATTGGGTAAACTTAAGCCACGTAGTTCAAAAGCCACCATTGACAGATTCCAACTATATACCTTCCTTTTTGGAGACCAAACCTGGTCTTTATATCTGCCCTCTGCCACCCATGACCTCACTGACCTACTCTGATTTGTCAGATCCAAACTCAAAGTGATAACCAGGTGTGGTTTGTATCACTAACATTGCGGGTTTTGTTTCCCACTTCTGACTTCTACAGCCAGCCAGACCCACTGAGGAACTGGCACTCATGTCCTGCACATTCATCACCACGTCCACCACCAATATTTATGTGACCCAGATATGGAGGCCCCCAGACCATATTTAGCATATATTTAAAATATACATCTTCAAGCAAATAAATCAATAAGCTAAATTTAACTTCAATCTGTCACCTTTCTCTCCAGCCCTACCGTGCATTATCTCTAAATAGAGTTCGATTTTCTGAGCTTGAAGATGGTTTTAATTTTGCTACTAAATAAATCCAACCTAATAGAAGTGGCACTTGACACTCCAGGTGCAGTTATGCTTTGATATACTAAAGAACTAGTTTAAAAGTACCTCAAATACAATAACTGAAGTCTACTTAATTCCAGACACGAATAAACCCCAAATGGCTAGAACCAGAATGAATATTTGAATGTGCCGTAGTTGCTTCTCAATATAGATCTTTTTCAGCTTTAACTCAACGTTGAATTATTTTTCCTATAAGAGGAGCAAATTTAAATCTCATTCACAGCCTGGACTTCGTCATGGTGGCAACAGGAGGGAGAGCCTGGTTAAGAGGAAAGCAGTAGAACAAAGCCTACAGAAAGAAACCCTTCAAGGCAGTGTGTACCTGGCTTCAGGGATTTAGTGATGGCTTTGAAATAACATCGTTAAAGAAGAAGCAACACTAAAAAACCATAATTTTAGGTAACTGTATGCATAGCATGAGAAATCTCTGCAAACAGTAAATACAGCTGTCTTCACCAAGAAGAGACAATGCTGGCCCAGGTTAGTTAAGACACAAAACAACATGGGCCACCCCAAAGTGGATTAATTGTACTTGGATATCAAAATAAAGTAGAATCAAATCACTGCAGAGTACCCCATAAGCCAGAGTGGGCCAATAATTAATAAGGAACATTATGTTAACATAAACCTGTCTCTACACTCTATAAATTGTTGTACAAACCTACATTAGCCATAAAAAAAGTTACATAAAATTTTCATTCCAGTGTCAACACCTACCTAAGTTTATGGGCATTTTCAATTTATTCTTTTATTTATGATTATGACTGAAAAGGTTGGATTGAGGCTAGTCCTAATAATAATTTCAATACACATTTTCATGCATGGCGTGTACAGACTAATAAGCACTTCTCTTTAAAGGATGTGAAATTAGCCGAGCCTTTTCCTGGCTAGTTTGCTACACATGACCTTAACATATACGCTGTAATAACTAATGCATTCAGAAGGAGGCTCTGTTAATAGGATTTAGGTGTGGACGTATTAATAACTAATTTTGAAAAATAGCAGGCACTGAGAAAGTCCCACATAGGTAAATCATTGCAAAAATTACAAATCCAAATGCTGAACAGGGGTAAAGTTCAGTAAATTAAATGAATAATCAGACATAGACTGGGGGGTCAGTAGTGAACTGGAAAGAGCATCTCCTGTCTAGAAACATACAATTTTTTTTCAGTGAAGTAATATGCAAGCCAAGCAAAACATGCTGAACAAAAGCACTTTGTTTCTATTGATGCTTACCCAGAAAATGTATACAATAAAATATAGTGCATCAGCAGAGTGTTACATTCATAAGAACATAAAGACAACTACTCTACCTACACAAAATGATAGATGATAAACATTTATATCTTATACAAATTGTATTGAGTATAGCATTTTTGCATTGTAACAAGTGCTGTCAATTTATATATATTTAAATGATTTTGTCAGTGAAAATGTGTTGCTTAAAGGTAATTATGCCACATTGTATCTTAATTAATTTATACCTTTGAATATTAATTTTTATATCAAGGATTCCACAGAGGCAGAAAAACCCATTGGATTGTTATATTTGAGAACATTTTTTTAAATAATAAAATTATTATTATTAAAAAATAAAATAACGTAAAAAATAAAAGGAGAAAAGATTAAGAGTACCACAGTTTAGTGAAATTCCCTGAAAAGTAATTCTCCAGAGAGACAAAGGAATCTTTAATTTAGTGAATCCTGATAATTGCTTATCTTTAAAGTCTGAACTTTAATTATAATATGCAAGATAAAAATGCAAATCTCTTTAAGCAGCTTCTTAAGGATGATCAGTGGCAGGTGAATTTATAAAGTCTGATCTGGCCTTTGTTTCAAAGTATGAAATTTAAACACAATTTTTAATGTCCACGTAAGATTACTTGTATTTAGTAAGCATGTAACTGGACATGTGGTTAATAAGATTTACCACCTAAACTACCAGAATGTGGAAGTTAAAAACTGTGGCTGTCTAAGCAGGTAGTCATTTGTAATTATCTTTTACAATTCTGTATCTCCTTTTCACTGCTAAATTGATAGCAATTTTAAGACTCCAGTTGGGAAAAAGCTGTCAAGTACAATTTACGTCATAAATAGAATCCTGTAATTAGAAATACCCAGAGAGATATCTTGACATTTCATTTGTCTGTTAGGTTGATGGTCATCCAGAGAAGTGAAACATACATCATATCTTTATTAATAGGATGCTTCACTTTTACTGGGACAAAAAATGGAACAGAAAATATAAACCTAATAAAAGGTGCACCTACCAACTGCATCACAATCTGTAACACAGCAAGGATTCCGTGAAACAATCAGAATATGACTCGAAAATCTCTACCATGACTAACAATCCATCTATGTGGTTTGACAGACAGCTCTCTATCTCAGGCCCACTAGTGGGCTCCTGTACTCATCCCATAATTCCTATCCTAGTCTTTTGTTCTCCTCACTCCTCTGGGATATTTTATCTATAACATATCTTCAGTTATCATCAGTTTTCATTGACTCTGAAATATGTATCTCCATTTCAGTACAGTGTCCTTAGATCCTGGCACACACCTCCAACTGTTCAGTGCATATTTCTTCGTGATAACAAGGCAAGAACCTTAAGTATATGCCCTCAAATCAATTTTTTCTCTACCCTGTCTCCCAATCAGCTCTGCTTTCAGTGTTTCTATCTCCAGAATTTCCCCATTTTTTTTTTTTCTGGAATCATCCTTGATTCATCTCTCCTGTTTTTCCTTCACATCTAATCTACCTCAGAGTTATTCTGGATCCACCTTCAGCATGTGCCTTAATTACATTGTCTTCATAACAACCTACACTGTTGCAATCCTTGTCCTCACTATTATCAGCTGCTGCCTGCACCGGGGTGATGGAGCTCTTATGTCCCCCACTTCCCGCCTTGGTAAGCCATTCTCCACAATGAAACCAGAACAAAATCTATAAAAGAATATCTTCACATGTGCTTGAAAACATTCATTGTTCCTCATTAATCTTCAGTGAGATTTGGAGAAGATAAGTCATTGCTCTCAGAAAGTCATAGTGGGTCTGGTACAGTAACAAACAGAAGCAAAGTGCCCAGCAGTTCTCAGATTATCCTTTCTCCTTTGTTCTATGTCCATTTCATCTGTTCACTGTCTATCTTATGGATCAAGAGCAATGCCAGGCACTCCACCAGACTCTTGGATGTGCACAGACAAAGTAGTTGCACAGAGGCAAGAGTCTCCCATTGATCTCCCTGTAATCCTCCCTTTTTGTTCCATCTGCAGGGCTGTACCCGCTTGGCTTCTCAGATTTTCCCATTAGTCAACTGTTAAAAGCAAAAATAAAGCAGCAAGGGAAAATGAAATGTTACAAACAGTGGAAGAATGAGCACATTTTAGCTGGTTTCTTATAAGAATCCATGAGGTCAGAAGAGAGTGGAACAGTAACTATAAAGTGCTAAAAGAAACAAAAATACCCAGAATTCTATCTCTAGTGAAGTTATCCTTCAAAAATGAAGGAAAAATAAAGACATTTTCAGATAAGAGAATACTGAGAGTATTATTTTTCAAGAGATCTGATTTATAAGAGATGATAAATAAAGTCCTTTAGACTGCATGGAAATGATACCAGACAGGGACCCAAGTTGGCAGAATGGAACTGAAAGGAAGATTCTTAGAAATGGTAAATATCCAAGTTAATTAAAAAAAAAGAGAGAGAAGGAATGATTTTCCTATTTTTCCTCTTAGCAAAATTATAGTATTTTCTTATGAAATATCATATATCATATCACATCATATTAACAATTATAAAAAATTAGGGAGTGGCATGAACTCATATGGTTGCAAAATTTTTACATTTCATATGAATTAGTACAATATTAACAATACTTAGACTGTAAAAATGTAAGGGCATGTATTTCATACTGTAGAGCAAGCACGTAGTGCACCCACACACACACACACACACATGCACACACACAAAAAGTCTAGCTAAAAGGCTAACAGAAAAATTGGAATAGAATTCTAAAAAGATTTAATTAATTTGGCAAAAGTTAGTGTCAGCGAAAAGAGTCAAACTCTGTAAAACATTTGAAGAGATTTATTTTGAACCAAATATGAGTGACAATGGCCTGTGACACAGCACTCGAGGTCCTGAGAACATATGCCCAAGGTGGTCAGGTGTAGCTTGGTTTTATACATTTTAGGGAGGCATGAGACATCAATCAAATACATTTAAGAAATACATTGGTTTGGTCCAGAAAGGTGGGACAACTCAAAGGAGAGGCAGTGCTTCCAGGCTATAGGTGAATTTAAACATTTTCTCGTTGACAATTGGTTGAGTTTGTCTAAAGACCTGGAATCCATAAAAAGGACATGTTCAAGTTAAGATAAAAGATGGTGGAGACCAAGGGTCTTTGGAAGTTTTATAGTGGCCCTTAGAGACAATAGATGACAAATGTTTCCTATTCAGATCTTAAAATGTGCTAGACTTTTAGTTAATCTCTTTAGGAATGGGAGGGCCTGGAAGAAAGAAAAATCTATATTAATAGAGATTCTTTACAGATGCAATTTTTCTCTCACAAAGGACAGATTTGTAGGGTCATTTCAAGATATGGCAAAGAAATATGTTTTGAGGAAAAATATTTTGGTTTTCTTTCTTGTCTCATAATGCTATGCCAGAGTCAGGTTGGAAAGCAAGTCACAATATATAGGCTTAAATAAAACCTATCTGATGAGAATTTATGGTTATCAGAGCATGACTCCCAGATCCCTTAGGAATTTGGGCAAGACAAAAAAATCAGAGCTTAGTCTTCATCAACAAAGGAGAAATCGAGGGACAAAAACCAGAGGAGATAAGTAAATGCCAAATAATAAAATAGTAGACTCCACACCAAGTTTATGAAAAATTACATTAAACGTTAATGGACAATAGCTAAAGTTGAGGTTATCGAAATGAATTTAAAAACTAGTCCCAATTACAGGATGTCTACAAAAGTCATGCTTCAAATATAAAGAGATAAAAATGAAAGTAAGTATATGGAAAACATCTATCATGGAAACAGAAAGCATGGGAAAGCTGCAGTGACTAACAACTGTGATCATCACCCCCTCCACCATCCAAAAGTTGGCTTGGATGTCGAGACAGATAAAGGCACACATGCACATATACCAAAAGGGTGTGAAAAGCTTTATCACCTACATAACTGAGGCCTCTGGGGAGAACAGGGCAGACCTCTAAGGCAGGTTCAAAATGATTGGCTTGGGTTATTGTCGTTGCTGAGTAGGGCTGGGGTGAGCGTTCCTGTGCCCAGGCCTTGGCTTGTGAGGCTTTAATCTCCCCCCTGCACCAAAGGGGGAAATGTTAAGGATAAAAGAAATAAGTAAAAATGGGTTTTCTGAATTCTCACCTTAAAAAATTAGAAAAAAACCAAACTACACCCAAAGTAAGGCAAGACATAATAAAGAAAGAGCAGAATTCAATGACGTAGAAAAACAATAGAGAATTAATGAAACCAAAAGCTGGTTCTTTGAAAGAATTGCTAAAATTTCCTCTAGCTAAACTAATAAAAATAATGAAAAAAGAAAAACTGGTAATATCAAGGATGAAAGAAGGAAAATATCTATCTATCTTTTGTACATTAAAGTGATAATATGGGCCATGCATAGTGGCTCATGCCTGTAATCCCAGCATTTTGGGAGGCAGAGGCATGTTCAAGGAGCCCAGGAGTTCAAGACCAGCCTGGGCAACATAGTAAGACCCTATCACTACAAAAAACACAAAAATTAGCCGAATGTGGTGGCATGCACCTTTAGTCCCAGCTACTTGGGAGGCTGAGGTGGGAGGATCACTTGTGTCCCAGAGGCAGGGGTTGCAGTGAGCCAAGATCACACCACTGTACTACAGCCTGGGTGACAGAGCAAGACGCTGTCTCTAAAAAAATAAAAATAAATAAAATGATAATATGGGAGTATCATGAATAAGTTAATTTCAATACACTTGACAACCTATGTACAATGAACTCATTCCTCAAGTCAAAATTTACCAAAATGGATGCTCCCCCCACAAAAATAAAAAAGTACAAAATATTATACCAATTAAAGAAATCCAATTAGAAACTAAAAGTTTCCCCAAAACAAATTTTGACACGGCTACACGGCTTTATTCTTTCAATTGGGCACAAACTCTTTAAGAAAATATTACATAGATGACAGAATGGTTTACAACTCATTTGATCTGACTTATGATATTGAAACCAGTCAAAGATGTCTTAAGAAAACAAAGCTAAAAATGCTTATTCTTCATGAACACAGATACAAAAAATATATATCACACAGTTTTAGACATTGTAAACAACAATATGTAAAAGGCCAATGCCTCCTGACAATGTGTATTAGTCAGGGTTCTCCACAGAGACAGATCAGGGAGAGATACATGTATGTGGGCAGGATCTTATTAGGGGAATTGGCCAATAGTGTAAGTCCCAGCCTGAGGCTAAATGCTTGAAAATGGGCTGGGTGGAAAGGGACTGGGGTAAAATGTCAGTTCCAGAGTTCAAAAGCCAGAGAACCTGGAGTTCTAATGTTCAAGGTCAGGAGGAGAAGAGTGTCTCAGCTCCAGGAGAGAAAGAGAAAACTCAGCTCTTTCCCTCTGCCTTTTTGTTCTAGCCAGGTGCCCAGCCAATTAGATGGCTGCCCACACTGAAGGTGGATCTTTCTTCCTGAGAGCACTGATTCAAATGTCAGACTCTTCCAGAAACACCCTCACAATCACATCAAGCAGTAAGCATTTTACCAGCTATTTCTGTATGTCCTAATCCAGTCACACTGATATCTAAAATTAACCATCACTGTTAGGTTTATTTCAGAAATTAAGGTTTTCCAACACTTAAAATTAATGTAAGTCACCATGTTAACAGATTAAAAGAAAAACCATATTAACTATTGCAATAGATACAAAAAAAACACATGAAAATATTCAATGCTTATTCATGATAAAGCCTCTGAGTAAACTAAGAACACAAGGGAATTTCCTAAAACTTATTAAAGGCATCTAGGATAAGAACCACAACTAACATTATGCCCAACACCAAAAGGTTTAGTGATTTCTATTTAAGATCAGGATCAGGGCAAGAATGGCTACTTTCAAAACTTCCATTCAAAATTACACTGAAGGTCCTAACCCAGTGTAATAAGGCAAGAAAAATAAATAAAAGCCATAAAGATTTCGAAGGGAGAAGTATAATTTTTAAATTGCAGTGATATGCTCAAATATGTGTAAGTTCTTTAGGAATCTACCAAAAATAATCTACAATTAATTGTAATAATAATGCCAGCCCACCTCTTCCACAAATAAAAATTAACTCAAAATGGATCATAAACTTAAATATGACAGACAAAGTCATAAAACTACTATAAAAAAATCCAAGGAGAAAATCTTGGTGACATTTAGTAAGGAAAGTTTTCATAAACAGAACACAAAAATATAATCTAGAAAAGAATAAAACAATGCATAAAATAGACTTCTTCAAAATCAGAAACCTTTCCTTTTTGTATTAGGGCTCTCCAGAGAAACAGAAGCAATGGGGGGGGTGTGTGTGTGTGTATGTGTGTGTGTGTGTGAGAGAGAGAGAGAGAGAGAAATAAAGAGAGACAGAGGGCAAAAATGAAATACAGATTTATTTTAAGAAATGCACTCATGCCATTGTGGAGGCTTGGTAAATCCACAATTTGCAGTACAGGCCTGCAAGTTGAAGACCCAGAGAAGAGTTGCAGTTCTGCTCAAAGGCAGTCTGCTGGCAGAATTCCTCATTGCCCAGTGTGATAGTTAATGTTGTGTCAACTTGATTGAACTAAGGGATGCCAGATAGCTGGTAAAATATTATTTCCGGCGTATCTGTGGATGTTTCTGGAAGAGACTAGCATTCCAATGAGTAGACTGAGTAAAGAAGGTCCACCATCACCAATGTGGGTGGGCACCATTCAATCCATTGAGGCCTCACATAGAACAAAAACCATGGAAGAAAGATTAATTCACTCTCTCTGTTGAGCTGGGACACCCATCTTCTCCTGCCCTCAAATATGGATGCTCCTGGTTTTGGGGCTTTTGAACTTGGACAGGAACTTACACCAGTGGCCTCTTATGCTCAGGCCTTTGGACTGAGAATTACATTACAGGTTTTCCTAGTTTTTTAGCCTCAGATGGCACACTGTGGGACTTTTGGGCCTCTACAACCATGTGAGACAATTTCTATTATATATATAAAGTCCTGTTGGGTTCTCTTTCTCTGGAAAACCTTAACTAATACATTGAAGGGAGGTTAGTCTTTGGTCTATTAAGGCCTTATATTAATTATAGAGGTTTACTCACATTAGGCAGGATAATCTGTTTACTTTAAGCGCACTCACTTAAATTTTAATCTCATCCAAAAAACATCTTCATGGAAATATCCTGAATAATGTTTGACTCACTATCTGGGCACTGTGTCTCAGTCAAGTTGGTACATAAAATTTACCCTCATACTCTTCAAAAGACACATTTCATTTTGCTTATGAGCTACATTTGGTGGTAAATATTTGCAGAACATAAACATTACAAAGGGCTTGCACGCAGAATACATAAAGAACTCTTATATCTGCATAATAAGGTAAATGACCCAATAAAAGAGAGGTAACATATTTATACAGATATACAAATAGCCATTAAACTCATGAAAAGATATCGCCAAACACCTGTCATTTCACTAATACTTTTTAAAACCAGCTACAAAATTAACTAAAGCTGAAAAGTGTTGGCAAGAATATGGAGTAATTAGAATTATCGTGTTTTGCTAGCGGAAATACCATGATATAATCACTTTAAAAAATACTATGTTAGCATACTATAAAATTAAACATACATTTATCATTTGACCTAGAAGTCCTGTTCATGGCCTTGGACAATGTAATAGCCACCAGCTGCATGTAATTATACAGATCTAAATTTAAATTAATTGAAATTAAGTAAAATTTAGAAAGTAAGTTTTTTTAGCTTCTTAGCCAGATGTCAAATACTAGTCACTTGTGTTAGTGGCTACGATAGTGTGCGCTGTGGATATAGAAATATTTATGTCATCACAGCACATTCTATTACACAGTGCTTTATTAGAGATATTACCCAAGAGAAATCCGTGCAAATATACATATATACAGAAAGATTTATTTACTGCTGTTTCTAGGATTATTTCTAAGAGTGTAAAATTGGAAGCAACCCAATTGCCCATCCACTGGCAATGGATAAATAAAGCATGGTATTTTCATACTGTGGAATATTCCCAGCAATACAAACAACCCAAATACAAATAGACACAACAGCAGGAGTGAATCTAAGAAACATTATGCTAAGGGAAAGAAGTCAAATAAAAAAGACTTCATATAATGTGAACATATTTACATGAAATTCTTGAACATGCAAAATTGTAGTGAAAGAATGTGGATCAGTGTTTGCCTGTGGCTAGAGGTTGGCAGAGTTGACTGCAAAAAGGCATGACAAAACTTAATAGAGTGACAGAACTTTTCTATATCTTAAATTTGACGGAGGTCATATGATTGCATGCAATTACCAAAACTGATCAAACTGTACATCTCAAATCAGTGAATTTTGTAATATATAAACTATACCTCAACAGAACTAAAACAAGCACACACACACACACACACTCACGCACACACACAGACACACATGCTCCTATACTCATACAGCAAACTACTATGCAGTTCTGAGTTTACCCCCTAGTTTGTATGATCAAAGAGAGCAAGGACACACATGCATGAGCACTTTCACAAAGAGGAAAATTCAGTACAACACTGAATTTCTTTGTAAACAAACATTGCTCTGTCAATTTGATATTCATTTGGAAGTATTGGATCTTGACTTAAACCTCACATAATGCACCAAAATGATTTCCATATTCACTACAGATCTAAATTAGAAAGATAAAACAACAAAATTTTCAGATGAGAACCGAAGAATATCTTCAGGACTTACAGAGGAGGCACGTATTCTTAAACAATACATGAAAATATACAATAAAAATAAATGTTGAATCAGAACATATTATAATTAAGAATTTCAATTAATAGAAAGAAGGCATGCCATAGAATGGGAGAATGCATAATATTTATGATATCTGACAAAGTATTTATACCCACAAGATATAAATAATTTCTATAAGCAAATAAGAAAATTAAAATAAACTTGCCAAGGCAATTCACACAAGTATATTTACACGGCCAAACAAACAAACAAACAAAATATAAACTGTGCTCAACCTGATTAGACATTAGAAAAATGCAAAACTGTGTCATACAATTATAGTCCCATCAGCATGCATAAATGAAAAGAGAAGAAGGTGAAAAAGAAGAAAATCGATAGTAAATTGAGCTGATAATGTAGTACGGCTATGATTCTCTTACATTGGTGGTGGTGTATACATTGATTCATCCACTTTGGAAAACCATTAGACAATGACTAGTAAAGTTAAATACATGCAGTCTCTATAATCCAGCATTTCCACCTCTCTCCATATATATCCAATAGAAATGAATTGATGTTTACCAGAAGACATGTATAGAAAATGTTTAAGTACTATTTGTAAAAACCAAACGGCTAGAAACTAAGCAAATCTTTAACAACAGTTGAGTGGAAACATAATCTGTAGTATAATTAGATAATTCTATAAAACAATAAAAAGGAACTAACTGGAACTATATGCAATGAAATGGATTAATACCATAAATGATGCTGAGTGAAAGAAGCTAGACAAAAATGGAGTACACAATGAATAATTTCATTCATGAAAATTTTAAAACCAGGCAAAAATATTCTATGTTTTTAGAGATCAGGACAAGAGTTGCTCTTGGCAGGAAAAGTCATTAGACAAGAACATATTCATGTTCTGTTTCTGAATGATGGTTATAAATATGAGCATCATTTGTGAAAAATTCATTAAGCTGTACACTTTTTACATTATTGTTATAGTTTGAGAAAAGTTTTCATTAAACAAAACAGCCTAAGAAAAGGCAAAAGAACTGATTATTAAAACCATCACATCAAAAGACTCAAAAGTCTAGAGATGGTATAGAAGACAGAAACTTCCAAGCTACCCTGACAAATGTTATTTACAGATTTATGAAAATTTGCTTCCAAGACATTCATCCTAACTTCTTCAGGGATGCACTATTTAATTGAATAGTATTATTCATCTTGCTTTGTTTTCGGTAAAGTTGGTCCTGAAAACTAAAAGAAACCCCCATCATCTCACTGCACAATGACTAAGGATTTCTACTCCTGTCATTTGGTAGCTGACTTTAAAATGTGATGTTGGCCAGGGCATAGTGACTAATGCTTGTAATCCCAGCATTTTGGGAGGCTTAGATGGGAAGATTGCTTGAGCCATTAGCAGGCATGTGGCATGTGCCTGTAGTACCAGGTACTGGGAAGGAGGGAGAATCACTCGAACCCAAGAGTTCAAGGCTGCAGTGAGCCATGATCACAGCAGCCTGGGTGATGGAGTAAAACTCTTATCTCAAAAAAAAAAAACCTAAAAAACAAAAGGCGACGTGATGCAGGAATCACTTTTCCTTAACAGTCAGTATCATCATATGTAATACTAATAGATATTAACAGATATCTGCTTATTTGTTTATTTTGCACACGGGATTTTCACTCTAAGGTTTGATGACTGCCCTACTAGATTTCAGACTTGCATGGGGCCTGTAGCCCCTTTGATTAGGCCAATTTCTTTCATTTGGAACAGATGTATTAACCCAATGCCTGTATCCCCCATTGTATCTAGGAAGTAACTAACTTGCTTTTTGATTTTATAGTAGAGTGGTGGAATGGCCTTTTGAAGTTACAATTACAATGCCAACTAGGTGACAATACTTTGCAAGGCAGGGGCAAAGTTGTCCAGAGGGTTCTGTATGCCCTGAATCAGCATCCAATATATGGTACTGTTTCTTCCATAGCCAGGATTCATGGGTCCGGGAGTCAAGGGGTGGAAGTGGAAGTGGCACCACTTACCATCACCTCTAGTGACCCATTAGCAAAATTTTTGCTTTCTGCTTCTGCAATATTATGTTCTGCTGGCGTGGAGGTCTTAGTTTGAGAGGAAGGAATGCTGCCAACAGGAGACACAGCAGTGATACTATTAAACTAGAAGTTAGGATTGCCACCTGGCCACTTTGGGCTCCTCCTGCCTCTAAGTCAACAGGCTAAGAGGAGAGTTACAGTGTTGGCTGGGGTGACTGACCCGGACTATCAAGATGAAATCAGTCTATTACCCCACAAAGGAGATAAGGAAGAGTATGTGTGGAATACAGGAGCTCCCTTAGGGTGTCTCTTAGTATTACCATGTGCCATGTGATTAAGGTCAATGTGAAACTACAGCAATCCAGGCAGGACTAAAAATGGCCCAAACTCTTCAGGATGAAGGTTTGGGACACTACGTCAGGTAAAAAACCACCACATGCTGAGGTGCTTGCTGAAGGCAAAGGAAATTCAGAATGGGTAAGGCATAGTATGACCTTATTATTGTCATTATTGGAAGACTATATATGATTTCAAGAGATGTGTATGGGTTCAAGTTGACACGGGGTGGACTTGTGATGCTTAATATGAGTGTCAACTTGATTGGATTGAACGATGCAAAGCATTGTTCCTGGGTGTGTCTGTGAGGGCACTGCCAGAGGAGATTAACATTTGAGTCAGTGAACTGGGAGAAGCAGACCCACCCTCAATCTGGGTGGCATCATCTAATCAGTTGTGCATGGCTAGAATAAAATGAGGCAGAAGTTGGAAGGACTTGACTTGCTTGCAAACTTCATCTTTCTCCTGTGCTGAATGCTTCCTGCCTTCTAACATCAGACTCCAAGTTCTTCAGCTTTGGGACTCTTGGACCTACACCAGTGCTTTGCCAGGAACTCTCCGGCCTCCAGCCACAGACTGAAGGCTGCACTGTCGGCTTCCCTACTTTTGAGGCTTTGGGACTCGGACTGGCTTCCTTGCTCCTCAACTTGCAGACAGTCTATTGTGGGATCTCACCTCGTGATCATGTGAGTCAATACTCCTTAATAAACTCCTCTTCACATATACATCTATCTTATTGTCCTGTCCATCTAGAGAACCCTGACTAGTACACTCCTTTCACATGTTTTTCCTATTTGCAGTTTTCTTTCTGTAAGAGACTTGCAACACCTAGAGAAGAGGTCTGAAAATGGTGTAGCTTTAAATAATTCAGGAAGAGATAAAAGTGCCTCATATAGTAAAGAAAGAAATGGGGTTTGTGTGTGTGGAAAATCCGCCTTAGATTGAGTCATCAGCTTGATTTGTGAAGAGAAAACTCAGAATCATGTTTATGACAAGCTAACCAAGATCTCTGCAAATAAATGAAAAAGATATGAAAATAATAGGAGAATTAAAAGTATAATTAATTCATATTAACCCAATACAGTTGTTTCTATAAATAGGACAAAACTGAAAGACAAAACCAAATGAATTTCCTTTTGTGAAACTGATGCAGCCTATGTTGAGGGCAAATGGAAATCACACAAATTTTATTGTCTACTTTAAAGTGGATGAATAGCAGAAATAAAATACTAAAATGTAGGCAGTCTATAGTAAAAATCAAGCGGCAATGCTGCTGTATTTCTAACAAATCAAAATATCTTCCAATTCACATGTGAATTATAGGTGACTAGTGGTAAAGAAAGGGATATTTAGGAAAAAAAAAACACAAAAAACAAAACTAACAACAACACAAAAAGCCTCGATATCCGTGATCCGCACAGGCATTGTTCTCATTTATTTGTAACCATTATTTCTGCTCAATTATGTAAACATTTGCTGGACAATACAAAGTTTAACTTGAACACCAGCCAAGCACTTAAAATTCCTACAATAATATCTTTGGCAGACTACCCGAGATTATTCCCTCCACCTCCATCCCTCGTTTACTATCCAACATTTTGAAGGACCTTTCAGGAACAAAAAAGTAAGTATAATTTTAACAGGAATATGTCCCCCATCAAAGAGGCTTTTCCATTAAACATTTAGCTTTCACGTTTTTGGAAATCAAAGTTCAAGTCTACTGAAGATAGATTTTAGTAAAACAAAAATATGGTGGCAGATTGCTCTTGGGATTCTTGGGGGAGAAAAGAAGCAAATAATAAAAGTCAGGGAGAAAATCTGGATGAATTTCAAGGAGCACATTCAAGAGATTTTAGGCCAGTCATTGTGGCTCACATTTGTAATTCCAGCACTTTGGGAGGCCGACATAGGCAGATCACCTAAGGTCAGGAGTTCAAGACCAGCCTGACCAACATGGTGAAACTCTGTCTCTACTAAAAATACAAAAATAAGCCAGGCATGGTGGCAGGAGCCTGTAATCCCAGCTATTTGGGAGGCTGAGGCAGGAGAATCTCTTGAACTTGGAAGCCAGAGGTTGCAGTGAGCTCGAAATTGTGCCATTGCACTCCAGCCTGGGCGACAAGAGCAAGACTCTATCTCAAAAAACAAAATAAACCAAAACAACAGCAAACCCAGAGAGTTTAGAGTATCCATCACAGCAATAGAATTTTAGAGAACTTAAAATTCAAGTTAAGCCCCCTGAGTTCTATCTCCTTAGTTTAACAGGTGTGGCAAAGGATGCCCAGAAAAGTTAAATTAATTCCTCAAGGTCATATAAGACTGGCTCAGAGGTGGCCCTGGAACCCCAGTCTGCTGATTGTCCTATCCACTCCTCTGCCACACCACCTCTCATTGGGGGCACTCTGTGCAAGCCTGAGTTAAACATCCTGCTACACTATGTGAGTTATGCATTGCGACAATAAAATGAATGTAATTTATCCAAAACTTCCAGTGCCTTTGGTCAAACCTCAAAGCAATAAAAATCCCATTATTCTTCCCACCTTTGCCTTCATGACATTAATTAGAATCACTCTGTCTTTTCACCACGAATCTTGGGAGGTACATTTTCCTTCTTGTAAGCAATTTTTCCAGTATGAAACTCTGTATGTTTAAGTTGTCAGCCCATTCTGTCATGCCCTTAATAGTATTGATATGGACAGGAGGCAAGAAAATACTAGATAGAAGAGGGTGGTTTCCCAGCAAAGCCTCCACCCTCAAGCCTGGAAACCTGTGGCCCTAAATGGGAATAGGCGTTCCTGTTTTTGCACCCAAATGTTGCCTTTTCCAAGACCACTGTGGCCCACCACACCCCTATCCTGTGCCTATATAAACCCCAAGCTCCATGAGCAGAGGAACAGAAGAACTTAAGAGTGGCAGAGTGGTACAGCGTGTGGCAGAGAAGAAGCATCTGAATGTCAAGAGGAGGTCAGCTGTGGATGGTCAGAGAGACCAGCTGCAGCCAAACTCCAGGGAAGATCATCTTCCCACTCCATTCCCTTTCAAGCTCCCTATCATCCTGCTGAGAGTCACCTCCATCACTCAGTAAAACCCGTCCTTCAACTCCATGTGACCTGATTCTTCCTGGACACCGGATAAGGATCGGTTATCAAGAGGGCAGGGTGTAAAAGGCTGTCACCCTGACTCTCCACTGGGCTCGTTTAACACTTAGCCATCCATGGACAGCAACTGCTAAAACAGCATTAATTGTAGCACACCCTTGGACGCCACTGTGGGGCTGGAGCCCAAAACATTCACCCTGACTCCTGCCACTTCCCGTCTGCATTCTCCCCCTCTCACTCCTGTCACAAGTCTTGCAAGGGGATCAGGGATCTCTACTGTTTCATTATATATGGGAGTGCCTATGAGAGCTTGCTTGTATTCCTTAAGAAGTGGTCCTATCCTAAGTTGAGGTAGAAAGCTGACAGGAGGGTAGAGGTTCACTGAAAATGCTTGAGTTTAGGATAACTGAACAAGAAAGCAGCCTACTGGATGATGCCTATTATTTGAAATTTATTCCCGTCTTGCCAGTGAGAGATTGATTGTGTGTATCGGCTCTCTTTGCCTCCTTTCTTCTGTACATAAATGAGGTACAGTAATAACTTTCGAGAACAGAAATCAAAGAGTAAAGGAGAAAGCAGCTCCTCGAATGTGCTTTCCAGTTGTCAAAGTGACAGGGTAGCTGGGGTAAACAGTAAAATTTCTGTATCCATTCCATCTGTGATGAACGGAAAGAAATAACACATAGACGCCATGTCCTCCCCCTCTCTTTAGTTCTCTTCTCTAGACCTCTGTAACACCACGTCTTTAAAAACTTTACTCTTAACAATCCTTCTGTTGATGATATGTCTGTTTCCACTCACTTCTTACATGTAGATACTGTTCATTATTCTTCCCTAAACAACTGAGTTGTATAAAGACCAATATGATTAAGTCATTATCATGCTCATGCTCAAAAATTGTTAAAAGTTCATTCCCGGTGGAATACAGAGCAAACTCCTCAGCGTGGCATGCAAAACCATGTACCAACTGGCCCCAACTTCTCTCTCTGCCATTCCCCCTCAGTCCACTCAGGAAAATATACATATTTTATAAGTACATTGTACATCTTAATAATACTATTCTTTTCCTTTTAGTAAATTCTTATGGTGGTAGCCCTTCCCTGACTTTTTTTCTTTTCTGAGACAGAGTTTCACTCTGTCACCAGGTTGGGGTGCAGTGGCATGATCTCAGCTCACTACAACCTCTGACTGCTGGGTTCAAGCAATTCTCCTACCTCAGCCTCCTGAGTAGCTGGGACTACAGGCATGTGTCACTATGCCTGGCTAATTTTTTGTATTTTTAGTAGAGACCGGGTTTCACCATGCTGGCCAGGATGGTCTTGTACTCCTGACCTCATGATCCGCCTGCCTCTGCCTCCCAAAGTGCTGGGATTACAAGCGTGAGCCACCATGCCCGGCCCCCTTCCCTAACTTTTT
Organism: Ateles fusciceps; assembly: GCA_036589455.1. Taxonomy (NCBI): domain Eukaryota; kingdom Metazoa; phylum Chordata; class Mammalia; order Primates; family Atelidae; genus Ateles; species Ateles fusciceps. Next base: position 9,020,625 of record JAZHEH010002229.1, read on the forward strand.
AACATTGAAATTGCACATTCCTTATGGAACTCTTCCATACCTCCCTAGTTTGCCTATTTTTAATTTCTATTTTCATGACCACTATTATGCCTCTCATATCATTTCAAAGCCTACCATACATAAGCTGTGTGCTTTTTGCTTCCCACATATTTTCTTTTTAGCTCCTGAATCTTTTTTATCTTTATGGCTTGCCAGTAGCATGGGCAATGCTTTTTATAAATAGCACATACACTATGGCAACTGAAGAAGTGTATATGTCACATTAAATTGAGAAGTAAATAGGTCAATGCCTTACTTGACTTTGCAATCATAGAAGAACTTCATACTAAGAGGATATTAGAGATTTTTTTTTTCAGAAATGAAGAAAGGTAGTATCTCAGTGAGTACTTCCTTAGGAAAACAGACATTCCATCAGTTATTTCAAGATAGAAGCCATTCAGTGCAAAAAAATTAACAACTCCTAAAATCATTTAGAGACTTAGAGACCAAGAGACCAAGGTCAGAAAAAAATGCTACTCATGCTCAAGAAATTCAGGAATTGCAAGACACAACAGCCAGTGAGTGACCTCAGCTATCTGCTGCCCTACATGGGTGATTCACAGAAATATACTCAGAATTGCTGGAAAAATCTCAAGGCTTTCAAGTCCAAGGCCCATACTCTTGCCTGCATCTGTCACAAGACCACATGGCTTCTGTTTGTCTTTTCACCTCCCAAATCTGAGGCAAATGTCCCCAACTGATGCCTCTAAGCAGTGGTGGAAGTGCTGAGAATTGGCGTTGCCAGGATTGTAGGACTTATTAAAAGGAATCATTGAAAAGGAAAAAGATTTCTAAATGTTTAGTGACTAGTTGGGCACACAAAGGGCGAGAGATTTCCCTAAGTCAAGACTGTATTTTTCCGAGTTGTAGAATTTGGATATAGACATACATGACTAAGTGAGAGAATTATATATTAGATTCATAAGGCAAGTAATTGTCAGACCTTTAACCCAGTAGAGCTAAATGGGTTGACTAGAATGTCATCGTCTAGTTATTTAGCTGAAGGGGACCCAATTACAGACTCAAACATAATTATGTGTTTCTTAAAATATTCCTTGTTGGAAATTCTAAGTATTTGTGACACCATTTTAAAAATAAGGGAGGGTGCCGGGCACAGTGGCTCATGCCTGTAATCTCAGCACTGTGGGAGGCCGAGGCGGGCAGATTATCTGAGGTCAGGAGTTTGAAATCAGCCTGGCCAACATGGAGAAAACCCATCTTACTAAAAATACAAAAATTATCTGGGTGTGGTGGCGCATGTCTGTAATCCCAGATACTCAGAAAGCTGAGGCAGAAGAATCGCTTGAAGCTGGAAGGCTGAAGTTGTGGTGAGCCAAGATCACGCCACTGCACTCCAGCCGGGGCAACAGAGTGAGACTCCATCTCGAAAAATAAATAAGTAAATAAATAAAATAAAAAAGAAGTGGAAAGATTAATTAATATGGAGAAGGAAAACGTAAAAAAATTATTACATCATATGAAAGAAATAAAAATTATTTGTACCATAACAGTGATATCTGAAAATTAACAAGCTGAAAAAGTTGCTACATCAATAGTAAAAACTTGGTCTTCCCTGTGGAAAAAAATAGAGCCTCTGACATGAGTTCCACCAGAAAACTACCAAAGACCTATAGTTACAAGAAAAAATCAACGTTTCCCATGCTTCTTTCTTCCAAGTAGCCACATGATGTTGATTTTTAAGAAATACAACTTGTAGGACATTCACATTCTGTCAATTTTCATTCATATCTTTACCCTGACTTTTGGCTTCTCTATTCTTCCATATTTGCATGTCAGCTTGTCTTAGGCATAAAAAAAAAAACCTGAAGTATGAGCATAACATAAAATCCACAGCTGTGAAGTTAGATATGAGTAATATTAGAAGCAAATATATTGTCAACAGATATGATAGCGTATTTTTAGCAAAACTGACCTCTTGCCAAATAGAATGGGAACAGTCAGGAGACAGATGAGAGAAAAAGCAAGAAAATATACATAGCGTTTATAAGTCTGTAAAGCATTTTGAGATATTTTGGGCATATCACTAATAGTTGTGTGACACTTGACAAATTGTATAACCTCTTTGTGCCTCCATATTGATTATTTTTAACCCATATCAGTGATGTGAAAGTTATGTGTCTGTAGGGTTGAAAAAGATAATTGCTTTTCTTCATCCATCCCAAGGGTTATGGGTGATATGTCTATAACAAAAGACAGATTTGCAAAAGAAAATCAGAACAAATTTATTTAATAAAGTTTTATATAGCATGGGAGCCTTTAGAAATGGCGACCCAAAGACCCAGGGAAAACTGTGTATTTTTATGCTAAGTCTGATAAAAAAAATCTGATAGCTGTGCAGAAACATGATTGGACAAAAAGGATATGATCTAATGGTAAAAAAACTGAGTGGGGGAACCCAGCAAGACCTTGGTCTCTCTGTGGAGCATTCCTTTCCCTGGGTACGGAGCAGGCCCCTTCCAGAATAAGGTGCTCATAATTTCCTTTCAGGCACAGTAGGTCAGTCTTGATTTTATTACTTGCTTTATAGAGAGAGGAGTTCTAGTTTCTATGACTTCTCTTGGGGGGAGAAATGGAGGGTGGAGAAAGAAGAACGGAAGAAGGTCACAGAAAACTTCTTATTTCTGGGTCCCTTTCAATCTCTGGTTCAAAGTGCTCAGTCTGCCAAGGCACCCTCCTTTGGGACATCGTGTTCTGAGCCTAGACAATCCCCACAGCTCATTCAGGTATCTCTCTGTTCAGGACCATCTAAACCAGTGAGGCTTGTAGCTCCCATTCCACTTCAGCTTGAGTATTTGATGTATCTTGGAAATCTGCATATTTTATTTGAACCAAGAATTACTAATCCTAATAATAACTTGAGATCTAGGGATCTAGATCAACTATAAAAGTAATGTCCTATGAATGTGATTTTTTTTTTCAGGTAGTTTTAGATGAAAACAGTCAAGGGATATAAATAACTCCATATTCTGAAAAGTGTTCAGGAAGAAATGCTTCCTTATGGCTTTTGGGCTGTAATTCTTAGTCTCATCTTCATTCTAAATTTCTCTTTGGAGAATTTAATTCAGCCTCACCAATAAACAAAGAAAAGAATGAATACTCATGTAAAACACCACTGTTTCATTCTATCAGATGATAAAATAGTTGAAGGGAGTAATTGTTGTAAGATTGTATATACGCGGCAACTTATCCTTCCAAATAAGTTAGAACAGATTTGTGGGAAAGAAAGCAAATTGGAAACATACATCAAAAGCCTAAAAGAGTTTCTGTTCTTTGATATAGTAATTTTACTTCTACAAATCAAGCCTAAAATAATCCAGTTGCTAAAATTATTATCTATTTGGAGTTGAATATGATGAAAAAAATTAAAATGATCTGTCTACATAATCTCTTCTGTAGTACTTTTGCAGAAAGTATTTCAAAACTAACACCAATGAGGGGTGAGTATATTAATGATACTGCAGACATACTTACATTGGGATATGATATAGGCATTAAAAGTAGGTTTTTAAGATTGTCAATGATACAGGAGACTCCTTTGTGATAAAATGTTAATTGTAAGAAAACACAGAAAGAGCTTAGTAAAATGCTACAAAATATTAGGAGTGGCTAAAAGCAGTGTATATATGTAATATTCTTATATTTTATATATATTTGGTATTTTTCCAAAGAATAAATATTACATGCATTATTAACAAAAATATTATGTAGAAAGTTGACTAATTTTATATTTGGTGAAGAAGGAAAATAAGTTTGTTCTTTATGAAATATTTGTAAATGTTTGTACATAAAGATATATCGAGACTGCATCCACTCCTACAACTCAAAGTGAAGAGTGTTGCCAACATTCTTTATGTTATCTTCATTATTAGTATGAGGCGAATCACTTTTACTTTCAGCAATTCGTTACTTCACATTAAAGTTGATGCTTCACCTCATATTAACTAAAGAATCTAGATTTAGTTCCCAATAGCTAGGTCTAATGAGGATCAAGTATTTGTCAAACTGTTGTCAAAGAAAAATAAAAAGCGCCAGACACTAGTTAAAGTGGTAAGGATAAATTTTAGTCAGTTATAACAATCACAATAGGGGAAGAAGTCCAGAATGAACTGAACTCAACTTCAATTTGCACAGATGTTGCTGAGTATTTTAAAGAAGAATGAGGAAGTCTGTGGAGGAGCGCTGGGGTGGGGAAGGCTCAGAAGAATCAGGAAAGTAAAAAATTGTAGAGGGTTAATCAATGTAAATGCAATGAGGCCTGCTGTATCTGCTAACAGGCAATTATCAACGTTATTGATAATAAAAGTAGATTCTATTCTAATAGGAATATGATCATATGAGGATAGACAGTTAGGAGTCCATCTTTCTACAGCAATTGGAGACAAAGAGACAAACCTGCTCTTCCTCGACGGCTGCACTTAAAGGGATGGCTTTCAGGTCCTCTGAGAAAGACCCTCCTGAGCTTGGGAAGGTAAATATTACATTTCAAAGGGTCAAGGGAAGAATTCATAGTTGCAAACTCTTTTTAGTAAATGCTCTAAGAAAGGGTGGTTAGTAATGTCTGATCAGGTGTTGACTAGAACCAACAGTACCAAAGGAGATTCCTTCGGAGACTCCTTCCTCTATGGAAGAAGCTGTTTCTCTTTTGTCTCATCTTCTACTTATTAAACCTCTGCTCCTAAACTCCTCTTATATGTCTGTGTTCTAAATTTTCCTGGTGCATGACAACAAACCTCAGGGTATATACCCAGACAATTCAGACACCACCCCACCATTAGGCTGGTTGCTCCACCCTAATCTTCTTATGCAAATGGGCTTCCCAGTTCGTGGCACCATGCAAAAGGTGCCACGTTGTCTGCTCCTTACAGTACACAGGGCTGGCAAAAAGGGAAGACGGTGCTTCGATCTTGAAAATGTCTAGCCCTTAGTTACTGCCAGGATTCACCGGTGCAAGCTCCTAGCTTGCCTGTCTATGTCTGCAGCTCAACTTCGCAGGCTGCTCTTTGTTAGAACACGATTTGGCCCTGTTTTTCCTTAAAAATAAAAGCCTTACTGAGGACTCCCATGCCCTTGCTATCTGCCTAAGTGATTTCTTCTAAACCCCTATATCACTATTTTAATGTTTGTTTAAGTTTATAGGCCAAGATCGAGGGCCAGTGAAGAAGAGAGTGTAGAGGAGCATGGGTCCAGCTTAGTGTCAAGGACGGAATTTTTGTCCATATTAACATCTTCGAAAATGGAATCTGGTGGCCTTAAGTATAACTAAACCAGAAAGAAGAAAGTACTTGCAATTTAGAAAGTCTGTCTATATACCTCACCTTCATATCCAGCAGCACTTTTCTTTTTCAGCTCCCCATGAACTTAAATATGTGCTAATTGATTAATTTTTAGAGCTTGAATAGGATCCATTGAAGTTATGGTTACTGTATGTTATTACTGGTGATGCCCAGCGGAAGTACTTAAAGCAATTAATAATATCTATTAATTAAGTACATCTTTAAAGTATAGCAATGTGAGGGCAATATTCTAAGTCAGTTTTAGAAAAATGTCAAAACTTTAACTCACATTTCTCTGCATAATTAATCTATTGTATTCAATTCAGCAACAATTTATGGAGAGTCTGCTTATAACAGGCAATGTGCTTCATAACTCATTCACTGCTCATCTAGACAAGCTCTTCCTTGTGACTAAGATATTAACCGAAAATGAATGTTTTAGAGTAAAATTTTTCAGGAGTCTTTGACAAATAAAATTAGTAGTGGGAATAGACTTCATCCTGCTCTTTTGTGTGAATGTTCACATACTAAGTTAGGGTGCCATAGCTGTATTTAAAATAAATAAATGAAAGTCAGAGATTGACAAGCTAGGACAAAAGCATGTATACCTCAACAACTCTCTAGAAGTACATGATCAAAGGAAACATACTATTGTGTTGAACAGCAAGGTCTTTGAGGTCCAGAAAACCAAGGTTTGATTTCTCAATTGTTCTCTAGATATGTGACCATGGTTAGACAAGTTACTAGGATTCTGCAGAACTCTGTTCTATCTGTAAATTAAGGATAAAAACGTCTTTCTAAAAAACATTTTTTTTGAAACAGGGTCTTGCTCTGTTGCCCAGGCTGGAGTACAGTGGCACAATCTTGGCTCACTGTAACCTCTGCCTCCTGGGCTCAAACAATCCTCCTACCTCAGCCTCCCAAGTAGCTTTGTGCCACAATTTTTGTCTTTTTTGTAGAAGCAGAGTTTTGCCTTGTTGCCCAGGCTGGTCTCGAAATCCTGGACTCAATCGAATCTGCCCACCTCGACCTCCCAAAGTACTGAGATTATAGGCATGAGCCACCATTCCCAGCCAAGGATAACAACTTCTGCCACACAGGATGTTACACTGAAGACAGATGACCTAATGTAGGTACACTTCCTGATACATAATAGGATCTAGTCAGATGCAACAAGGATTACTATAAGAACACGCAGAGGTCTGGCAAGACTGACGATAGCATGGCTCTTAACCTCCCAAACTCTCCCTCCACCAGAATAGCTCCTATTTTATATTATTATTTTTTAATAAAGTATCATCTGGAATTCAATTTTATTTTTAATGGTTTTTTAAAATTTGTGGATGTCTTGCTTCCAAGTTTAAGAGGTTTCCTACACTCACCTCCTAGATACCCACAGAACTGGAGATCTGAAACAGAATCTCTCAGGAGTCTCCAAAATTGAATTTCACCACAAAGAACTACCTTCCCCAAGAGCTTCAGATCAAGAATCCAAGTAGACATGATGGCTTCTTCTCAAGACCTTCTGATCATGACACTCATACTATAAGCCTCTGATTGTGACAACCATTTTTTTCTTTCTCTTCTTTCTGTTGTCATCTTTTCTGCTCTCTCTTCCTCTAAAGTTTTTGGTTGCTAAAATGATGTTTTTAAGTTTCTTCTCCCAATCTCTGTTCTCTAAAGAGATCAAGTGAGTGAACACAACTCTGTGGATATCAAGCCAGCCTTATCTATAAACTCCAGAAGAGATAGGATTTATTCTCCTAGATGATCCCAGATGGAGCAGGATTTGTTTAAAAGGCATCAGTCCAAATATTCTGATAATTCTCCTATTAATGAAACCACCTTTGCAAAACTATGACTGAGACAATGAGAGAGATCTAATTTAATCAACACTATCTCGCTTCTAACCTCCAAGCTGTTCTTGTTCATTCCTGGGCTTAGGCTGAACTCACTTTGGGGAGGAACTCAGTTTATAGTTTATACTTTAAAGTGTAAAACAAAGATGATAACTGCCATTTCCCAAAGCAGACCTCCTTCTTGCCTAGGGACTAGATTGCCTTTGCAGGACTAATGTTAGACAAAAGATTAGAAAGTATGGTTTAGGGGTCATGCAGCTAAAGGCTAAAAGATTCTGACTCTCCCTCAACCACTCCTGAGATGAGTGCTTGAGATGGTTTGAAGACCCTGCACTTAGTGGATCAGCTGGCACCACCCAGTTGGATTAACTAGCTCATCTGATTTTGCGCCCCCTCCTCCACCCAGGAACTGACTCAGCAGAAGAAGATAGCTTTGACTCCCTGTGATTTTGTCTCTGACCAAACAGAGCTCCTGGCTCACTGGTCTCCCCAACCCATCAAGTTGTCCTTAAAAACTTTGTTTCCAAAATGCCTGGGGGAGACTGATTTGAGTCATAATGAAACTGTGGCCTCCTGCACAGCCAGCTCTTTGTGAATTACTCTTTCTCTGTTGCAATTCCCCTGTCTTACGAAATAGGCTCTGTCTAGATAGCTGGCAAGATGAACCTATTGGGTGGTTATTTAAGGTTTGTTTTTTTCACAATTGACTGTGCTTTCTCTGGATTCATAAATGCTTCAGAACAGCTACTAGCTCAACAAATGATTGAAGTTTAGCTACAAAGACAAAAGTCACAAAAAGTCCTAATGGAAGTGCTCCAAAAACAATACCCTACGGTATGGAGCTTTGGCACTTTGAACTAAAGAAAATAAAAGGCCTTAGAAGCAGCTTAAGAACCAGGACTTTCTGACCTGTCTCCCCAGGAGCATAGGGTGGAACTCTCCCTCTCTCATTGAAGTTTCCTTATCTGAAGCTCTTCCATTATGAACACAATTGCCTTTACTTCCCTCCCTGAAATTTCTTTAACCAGAGAAGATTGAACTTATACCACAGGAAAGAAGACTGAGGAATGTCACCATGTCTACATAGATATTGTCACAAGCTATTGTCTGTTCCTTTGGCCCATTCAACTCTCCTAAAAATCATTTCTACCCCTTAAAATTTCCCCATGTCCCCTCCCTCCCCCTGCCATGATGAAGAAAATTGTATAAGGTTCTGAACTTCATTGGATTATTAGGTAAACACTCTCTGTGAGTCCCCCACACAGGTAATAAACTTGCCCTTTTCTTTTATTAATCTGTTGTCAGTTTATTTCAGCAGACTCAAACCTTCATAAGGAGAAGGAAAATTCCCTTTGCTCCAATGGTAGTCACGCCCAATGAGTCTGAGATTTTAGCAGTTGCAAGTAATATAAGGTGTCTTAGAGGACAGAACAAAGCAGCAGTTTCTCTGTTGACTAACAGGAAAGCATGCAGGAGACATTGAAACATTAAAAATTTCTACTGTAGTCCTAGCATGATGTTGACCCCTGCAATGGCTTCCTTACCACCCTTTTGCAAAGGACCTTAGCTCCTGCAGCAGTCCTCCTCACCCTTCATACTAAACCCAAATGACCCAAACCAACAGTTGCTAAACTCTAAGAGTAATTTCTCCCTATTCCAAAAACCGTTTTGACCAGCTGTTCCTGAAATTAGCTGACCTTCAGCTTATTCCTCTGGCTAAGGTTCTGTAAAAACTCTACCTTTCCTTCCCAAGGTAGACACTGCTTTAGGGATCTTATGCTACAGCATTCCAAATAAAAGCCTGGGTTTAATGTGCCTGATTGATCTTCTTACATGTTATCTTTCTCAAATCATGTAAGAAGTAAGTGGCAGAGGGCCAGGTGTGGTGGCTCATGCCTATAATCCCAGCACTTTGGGAGGCTGAGGCTGGTGGATAGCCTGAACTCAGGAGTTCGAGACTGTAGTAGCCTGGGCAGCATGGCAAAACCCCAACTCCACCAAAAATACAAAAAAATAGCTGGGCGTAATGGCACACACATGTGGTCCCAGCTACTTGGGAGGCCAAGGTGGGAGGATCGCTTGAGCCAGAAAGGCAGAGGTTGCCGTGAGCTGAGATGCCACCACTGCACTCCAGAGTGAAAGACAGAGCAAGACTCTGTCTCACAAGAAAAAAAAAAAAAGGTAACTGGCAGAGCTCCCAACTGACAGACATATTTTCTGTTAACCAATATAAGGTTCTTACTCACATTTGATATCGACTCATAGTCACAACTGCCATATGAATTGAAGGCAGAGATCGTTTTTTTTTTTTTTCCTGGCAATATATGATGGTGGAAGATACTTAGTATGGTGTACTGATAAGATAAGAAAGCAACAATGAGGCAGGGACCCCAGGGAGGGAGAACCATTGTTCTGAGAGAACAGCTAATCACAGAGAAGCCTTCTGGCAAGACATCCTGTCCCCAAATGCCTTGCTTGGCAAGTAGCCCCAGCAACAGGACCTCATTCTGCAGGTAACCCCTCCAGCATAACCCTACAAAACTTCCCTCGAGCCCCCGCCTCTTAGCAGACAGACTTCTCTCTTCTGCACTGCCCATTGCTTTCTTGCAATATTTCTACTTTCTCTAATAAATCTGCCTTTCCTTACCCATGACTGTCTGTCTTGGTAAATTCTTTTACCGCCCAAGACACCGGCTACTGCCAGTGGCACTCACAGCACTTAGGAAACTCAAAAAATTGAGGTTGACACTTGGATACCAATTTGCAATGATGTGTTCCTCTTACAAGAGCTTATGAAATAAATAGAAAACTAATAATTTTTATTAAGCAAGATATAAAAACTTCATAATAGGCTATTCCTGTTTTCATTCATGGACGATAAATGCTATCCCTCACTTAAGAGCTCTCTGTGTAGGAATTCTGTTTCCTTATTTTTCGTAAATAATGATAAGGATGTCCTTAGCACCAAAATCAGGCAAAAGAACATTGACATTTCAGGTCCTGGTTAGACCACTCTGGCAGCTTGCTGGAATGGTCACTAGCTTCTCCTAGCTGGAGCTCAAGTCCAGACCCCTTTGTTGTCAGTCCCCTTCCCGGCCGCCCCACCACAATCACTTAATAAGAAATACCAGCTGCAGAGCTCAGAACTGCTATGACAAAGCTTCCCACCTTCATGAAAACTGTTGAAAATTGAGCAGAAAAAAAAAGGAGCGTGACAGAATTCTGTATATTGTTTGATGCATTGCTTCCAATGTAGAAAGACCTTTAACTGGTTTTCTGGCTTTTGGTTCCATCCTATCATAAACAAAGAATCAAAGTATAGTAAGGGTGAAAGAAGCAGGGAGTGCTAAATTTAGCAGACAACACAAGACATAGAAAGACAGCGTCCTCAGAGGAGATGAGAATGATGCTGAGCCTTGGCAAATTGCAAGGAATGCGTAGTTAAGCCGAGCAACTTTTCATAGTCAGAATTAGAGTATAACTCTAGAATGACGAGACGCACAAAAAGATAAATGCTATTTATCAAGACTGCTCACAATAAGGAATGAGTAAGCAGCCGTAACAGATGCTGTGCTGGCCAGATCCCCTCCTCAGGACAGAGGTGCTCACCCACCAGCTGCAAAGACTCCTGCCTGAATCCTCACCAGGCAATGCTCTCAGGTCAAAAGGCAGCTGCCCTGCTTGGAGGTTACAGCTCCGTCCAGGGACACACAGAATCCACTGATTAGCAGATATGGGAGTATGAAGACCACGTCTTTCTCAAATTAAAACGGTTCTAAAATTGCTGGATCCTGGCTAGAATGACACTGCAGGTGAGCTGCTTCCTCCATCCAGTCCTGTTTCTCTCACTCCACTACAGGTGTGATTCCCAAGAGCACTTCGCAATAAACGTCCAGCACAGAGTCTCCTTCTCTGAGTCTATTTCTAGGAAAGCCTGACCTAAGACAACAGCCTTCCTTTGGCAAAAACTTTCAAATTAATAACTCCTTTAGATAGGCGACAAACCACCAGCAACCAAAACTTTTACTTAGAAAAAAGGACAATTGTATGAATAATCGGCGTATGTTTAACTTCAAGATTGAAAATGTTGCATCCTGAGCTTGATTTTCTTGATCTTACTTTGGACACTCATTGAGTTGTGTTCCTATTTTTAGAGCACAGAATTTTAGATAAATGTGCCTAACTTAGAGAAGTTTCAAAGAAAGGCAAGTCAAGTGATTAAATAATGAGAATAAAATTAGTATATAAAGTACCAGGAACATTTGGTCTTTTGAAAGGAAGGGCAAGGGGCCATTTTAATAAGAACCTTCAAATGCATGGCTATTTATTCAGATGGGTAAAGAATGGATGGTTGTGAGGTCAAGCTGGGGAGACCAGTAAGGATCATATCACTGTAGACTCAGATTCACGCAGCAGCTTCTCACATTATCTCCCAGCTTTCATGCTCCTGGCAGCATCCAGAGTGATCCGTGAGAAACCATAACAAATCACATCACTCTTCACCTCCAATCCATCTCTTCACTCTCCATCAGTCCTTCTTATGAACTCCACATACTCTGTGATGACGCCCTGGCTGCCTCTAGGGTTTGTCTCCTCCCATTCACCATCACAAAGCCTCTTCCTTGAAGGTGTCCACCAGGCCAAGCGACTCTGTTCACAGGGATCTCCCTATGACTATGTTCTTCCCTTAGTACCACAAACCGTCCACCCCATTCACTTCTCTGCTCAATGGCACCTCCTCTGAAAGGATTTAAAGTAGCCCTCCTCTTGATGTTTTTATTCTCTTACTCTCCTTTGCAAGTCATCAGAACATTTATTACTTCTTGATATTCTAATATTCTAATGTTGTATTTTCTATATATTCTATATATACTATTAGATATGGAGAGCATAGATAGATATAGATTTAGATAGCTGGTATAGATAGATATAGACAGTTGTAAAAATAGAGACTCTCCTCTGTCCTTCGTGCTCACCAAAATGTAAACTCCGTAAAGGAGGTAGGATCTGTGTGTCTTAATTAACTCCTCTATTGTGGAGGAGTTGTGGAGACACTCAGAAATTTCTGTCTAAAAAAAAAATTACATACTTGATAGTTGCCCAATCAATATTTGGTGACTGAATGAATGGATAAATGAGATCCCTTTAAATCTGTATCCACCATGTGCAAACTTTCTTAAATATATATTAGGTAATTTAGCCAAACTTTTCTTACTAAAATGTTGTGTGTGCTTGTCTTTCTTCCTCCTTGATCTATAACTATGTAGTTCCACAACCACCAGCCTCCTTTTCCTATATACACATATGTGTGTATGTGTGTGTATATCTATATATATATATACACACACATACACACGCACATATATATATTGCTTGATCCTGGGAGGCAAAGGGTGCAGTGAGCCAAGATTATATATATATTTATATATACACACACACATATATGTGTGTATATATAAATATATATACAAATATATACACACATATGTGTATATATGTTTATATATATTTATGTATATAAATAAATATATATATTTATTTATATATTTATATATACTCACATATATGTGCGTATATATAAATATATATATATATATTTGAAGCAGCTTTCTGTGTTATGGATAAATATTTCTCTGGAATATACAGCTATAAGTTACATATACCTATAAGTAATTTATATACAGCAATAAGTTACAAATATATATTGCTTGATATATAGAAGAAATATATATAATATATATATCAAAATATATATTATATATTATATATTTTGATATATATTATTATATTATATATAATATATTATAATAATATATATAATAGATATTTATATATAATATATATTATATATAGAAATATCTATAAAATAAATATATATATATAAATATATATATAAAGCATATATATATGCAACTTATTGCTGTATATTCCAGAGAAATACACACATATATATATTGTGTATATACACACACACATACACATCAAACAATATATATATATGTGTGTGTGTGTTTTATATATATATATATGTAACTTATTGCTGTATATTCCAGAGAAATATACAAGGTTGTATATACAAGAAGGCAAAGGTAGCAGTGAGCCAAGATTATACATATATTTATATATACACACATATATGTGTATACATATTTATATATACGCACATAAATGTGTATATATATAATATATATATATATGTTTGAAGCAGCCTCTGTGTTATGGATAAATATTTATATCGAGATATACAGCAATAATTTACATATATATATATATACACACATACACATATATATGTTTAAAATTCTCTTGTTTTAATAAATGTGGGTATGGCTATGCATTCATCTGTAAATACTACTTTATCTCATAAATTTGAATGCATGAGAATTTTACTGTTTTTGGCTTTAAGTTCATTGTGAAATCCACTCTAATCCATGAATTTTTTAGTCACATATTCTTTTAAAATATATAAGGTGTTATTGTTTTTAAATTTGGCATGTATTTTAATTGTGATGAGAGACAATTACCTGCATTATGTCATGTATTTGACACTAGCTGAGACTTCGTTAGTGATCATGAATGTAATCACTTTTGAAAATGTCTTGTGATTTCTTGAAAATAAAATACTCTGCATTTATAGGGTGTAATGTTCTGTGTATGTTTAAGCTTTTTAATTATGTTGTTCAATTCTATTATATACTTAATATTTTTGTATTTGCTTGATCATTTTCCAGTAGACTAATATTAAGATCAGTATCATAATTGTAAATGTGTCCTCAAAATTCTGAATGATTATATATTTTTTAAATGTTTTATTTATATAGTCCTTGCTATGTTCCAGACATTCTTCTTAGTACTTTGCACATATTAACTCACACAATGTCACAATCTTTGCATTTTCTTGGAGGATTTTTACAATTAACTACTTTCCCTATCAGTTTGGATTAAAATTGTTGGATTTAAAATATGAGGCTTATAACATAATTATTGTTTTATTCATGATAACTTTTTAAAGGTAGTTTTCAGTAGTAGTACTTTTAATTGTGAAGCTCTTTGGATATTTCAATCTCTTTTACCTTACCCTCATTCTTAAAGCATATTTTACCTGTGCATAGGTTTCTAAATTTAAAATATCTTTGTCTTGTCTTTTGATGTTAAACCTACTACCACTGTCATTGCTGTGGTTTTGCGGACAATCTTTTTTTTAGCTGGTTTTTAAGAACTTTTTTCTTTATCCTTGATACTCTGAGATTTCACTGCATTGTGTCTATGTGTGGGTTTATTTTAGTTATTTTGCATGACATCTATATTAGTGAGCTATTAGTATGTAAAAAAACACAAACCCCAAACTCAACAGTTTAAAACACCATCATTCATTCATTCATTCATACTCAGATATTCACAGGAAGTTTGGGGATCATCTGACCTAGTCAAGATTTGGCAAGGCATAACACGAAGCTGTAGCTGTAGCTTGGATTCAGGAATAACATTTCACATAGTTCCTCCTATGGCCAGACACACACACACGGTCAGTGCCAAAGTCCAGAGGAGGAAAGTACACTTTCCCTCTAAGCAGAGAGACAACAAAGTCTGACAATGGACAGGAATATTGGGGGACAAGAATTCATTCTGCCATAATCCTTGCTTTCAGTCTGAAAACATATATCTACCTTATTATCAAAAGATTTTTAGTCTGAGTCCTTTTTGTTTGTTTTTTGAGACAGAGTCTTACTCTTGTTGGCCAAGCTAGAGTGCAGTGGCACGGTCTTGGCTCACTGAAACCTTTGCCTACCAGGTTCAAGCGATTCTCCTGCCTCCGCCTCCTGAGTAGCTGGGATTACAAGCGTGCATCACCATGCCTGGATTATTTTTCTATTTTAATGGAGATGGATTTCGCCATGGTGCCAAGCTGCATCATTTTGAATATTGTTTCAAACTAGTCCCTCTATTTTTACCTTTTGTAGCTTCTTTTAGATGTGTATTTCAGACTGTCAAAAATGTCCTCAACATCTCTATTTTAATTATTGTTCTATTGATTTTCTATCCTTTCTATACATGACAAGAAAATGAAATTCTGCTAAAGATTTTATTTTGCCTTTTTGGATGTTCTAAAATTTACATTTTAATTTAAATTACATAAATAATATAACATGTATTTTTTTACAGAATTTTTATGATATACACAGTTAAATCTCCCTCAAAATTTTCCTAGATCTACCCTGACCTCTAAAAGGTAAATACCCACTCCAAAGATAATCAAAGATAATCACTCTTATGCATTCAGCATATATTATTTCTGATCTATTTGCTGGAATATATATATATATATGTATACACACACACACATACACACACACATATGAACATATAGAAATACATACTTGTTTTGTGAGAGCTCTTTCACACATGTGGTTATAATTTTCATGTTTTTAGGAGAGCTTTAGGTTTGTGGAGAGTGAAAAAAATTTGGTCCAAAGATTTGGCCAAGCCCCGTACAAGTGAAGGGCTCCCTGCATTTTACATTTCATTCCCTTTGTGGTAAATCTGCTCCTCTGTATTTACAGGCACTTTGCTTTTTCACTAAAAAATTTACATTGGCTATCTTTCCATTCCTAAGAGAAAAATCTAGCCCACACAATTCATTTTAAATATTGCATATAAGGGGTTTTATTCGCATTAAATCATCATGTTATAGCTCTTAACCAAATGTTTGAAGCAGCTTCTGTGTTATGGATAAGTAGTTCTCCAGGATAAACAGCAGTAAGACCAAAGCTTTTATGAAAGATATATATTTGTAACTGGACTATATATACTGTGAAATTGTCCTCAAAAAGTCTGTTCTATTTTACACACTTACCAATAATTAATACTATTAATCATTTTGCCTAGCTTTAAAGCATTGTACTAATTGGTACCTCTTAATGCTTTGAACTTTGTATTAATACATTTAATTTAAAAGGGTGTGTTTCTTTGATAACATCAAGGAAACTCAAGAGGCAAGATGGAAATAAAAATAAGACATATATTATCTAATGAACTTGAAAAACAAAATACCAAATGAGATAAGCCCCATTCTACTACTTCAAAAAATATAAAGCAATGGGAATACTTATGCGTACACTTTGGTATACTCTATGAGTGCTGATGATGCACATAAACCTAGTTTGCCCACAGCCTCAAGTCATCTGTAGTTCTAACGTTCTATCCCATTTGGTACTTGCTCCAGCATTTTTTTCATTTTTGACAATAATTATTATTATTAATTATTGCGTTTAAATAATCCAGATGGACTGGAGAAAACTCCACTTTATATTTTCAGCTTCTCATACGCTCTTTTCTACCAGTAAGACACATTAGCAGAAAACAAAATTCTTACGTGAACACATGGTAAAATCTGAAAAAAAAAAAAAAATTAGTGAAAACTAATCTCTACTTCTCAACTCTTTCCAGATACACTATAGCTAATATCCACTTTTAATAACAGCATAAAGTGAATTCACTGATAATAACCAAGTGCAGCTTACTCGTTCTGGTCTAGGGCAGTGGTCAGAGTGGTATTCAGTGTTGGTGTTCTTGCCAGCCACTTTGCTTACCAGCTAGTTCTTCCTGAACCATCACTGCAGTCTGCAAGATTCAAAAGCTTATAGGCAACCAATTAGTGATGTCAGCGGAAAATGTAGGGAATTATAGTTAAGATAGAAGTGACACATGAGGGAAATAGAGACTGGGACATCCTGCCATAGAATTCTAAAAACAATTTGAATATTCTCACTATAGTTCTTTTAGTAATTATCGGATGCCGTGTATCTTCAACTATTCATTTTATTTATTCTATTGTCTGATATGTGGTGGCAACGCCTTTCAAGAGAAATGACTCAAGGTCAAAAGTTATATATAAGCTGAGAGCAATATAAATAAAACATTGCCTGAAATTTCCATTTCATAGAATGTTAAAATGGACAAACTTTTAAAAAAT
Source organism: Ateles fusciceps (assembly GCA_036589455.1). Lineage (NCBI taxonomy): Eukaryota > Metazoa > Chordata > Mammalia > Primates > Atelidae > Ateles > Ateles fusciceps. Next base: position 9,037,790 of record JAZHEH010002229.1, read on the forward strand.
ATTTATGAACACATAATCTTTCTATGTGCTACAGTAACATTGCTGTCCACATTTTTAAAAAAATATGATACAATTTTGTTGAAGGAAACTCAATATCCACTTTAAAGTTAGTACATTTAGCAAGGCTGCCCCAAAATGATTATTTAACACATGAAAATAAAGAAGATGCATTTACATGTAAAGCACGTAAGACTATGAAGCTTGATTTTTCATTTAGATCAAATGAGTATTTCCTAAATAAATTCTGCTTCTATCCATGTTCTATTGTGAATTATTAAAACAGTGATGTGTCCTTTGTAGGGACATGGATGAACCTAGAAACCATCATTCTCAGCAAACTGACACAAGAACAGAAAATCAAACACCGCATGTTCTCACTCATAGGCAGGTGTTGAGACAATGAGAACACATGGACACAGGGAGGGGAGCATCACACACTGGGGTCTGTCGGGGGAAACTAGGGGAGGGACAGTGAGGGGTGGAGAGTTGGGGAGGGGATAACATGGGGAGAAATGCCAGATATAGGTGATGGTGAGGAAGGCAGCAAACCACATTGCCATGTGTGTACCTACGCAACCATCTTACATATTCTTCACATGTACCCCAAAACCTAAAATGCAATTAAAAATAAATAAATAAAATAAAATAAAAGAAGAGCGGGTGGTGCTTCACTCTGTCACTAGGGACGCTGCCAGCGTGCGCGCCTCTACGGAAGCCGAGAGGGCGCGGTCCCACGAGGGCCCGGCAGAAACCGTGGCGTCCTTGGGAAAAACAAAAACAAAAAAACAGTGATGTGATAACTGTTAAAGTATTGACTTCATTGGTAGAAAAACTTTACAGTTAAAAGATGCCAGGCTTTATCAGTTTCATCAAATGCTTCAAATACAAATTGGTTAACTTTATTCCAATAACATTTTTACATTTTTAAAAATTTCATTCATGAAGGAAAGAGAAAAGTATTTAAGAGCTCATTCTGACAAATGGAAAACATCCAACTTTACAATAAATATTTTCATAAGTTTATCAAAAAGCTTAACGCTGAATAACAATGAAATTACTCATTTGTGGCAATAATAAAAAGGTAAATTTTGATGGAATACAGCATCACGGTAAACACAATTTTCTTGCTAATTCAAAAAACCTAGCAAGCAGAAACGTACTTGGATTTGCAATGGATACAAAATTCATAATTGCAAGCAAGCAAGTTATAATATCCCAATGACCTAAACCGAAACTCTAGTTGCCATTTTTTGTTTACCGTACACACAATTTGAGTAACTAAACTACAAAGTTTTTATGATAAAGCTGATGTTGAAAACAAACCGAAAAATCATTTTTCAGCATGGCAATATGCTCCACTTACTGGATTTTACACATGTCTGAACATGTAAAGAATTATTTTCTAGATCAACCTACATATATGACATTTGTATTAAGGTTTTTTATTTTGGTAAGTGGGTATTCTAAAGATGAGTATCCTTTGTTTTTGCAAAACCAGTAAAAATATTTATAATTTTTAAAATAAATATAGTACCAAAATGTTTGAAGTTTCTACTGAATCATTGAAAACAAAATACGTAAGCAGAAATATATGACAAAGTCAAGAGAGAAACTGAACAGATTAAACAAAGGGCATGCAACCTGTTTATAAAATTTATTTCTTAGTTTTATAATCCCTTTCTATAATATCTTGACTTGCAGGAGAAAATTTTTGATGGAGTTTCTATGTTTAATAAGATAAATGGATATATTTACTAGAATGAAATGAAATTAGGAAGGCCTATGATTTTGCAGCACAAATGAAACAATATATTTTAATTGCTTTTTCCTAATTAAACTAAGAAAGAAAAGTATTCCCAGAAGGAGACCCAAGGACAATATCTGTAAAAATATTTTAGCTACAATATTAAAAATTTTCAATACAAAATATTCTCCAGAGAGCAAAAGTTTCTCTGAGTGTAGAATTTATTATCTGTAGAGATAATATTTTTATCAATTATAGATGGGTTAAACATTTTAACTTACAAGATCAAATTTCAAACTTAAAGCAATTTTATGAAAAAAACCCAAAAATATTAAGACCAAGTTGAAAAAAGATACATTTAATACACAAATGATGATGAATCACTTTATTGGTATGTTAATATCTCTCAACACATAATCAACTACTTTATTTATCATAAGTCCATTTAAATAAATGGATTTTTCCTAATTTTCTTCAGGGTCAACGTGTTATCATTATATTTTAGAAACAATTTAGAAATAATTAGAAACAATATTAGAAATAATATCTTAGTTCAAGGTACTTTAACAAAATACCATAGACTGGGTGGCTTATAAATAACAGATATTTATTTCTCACAGTTTTGGAGGCTGAAATTCCAAGATCAGGATACAGCATGGTTGGGGTCTAGTGAAGGCCTCTTCCATTTAGAAAACTACTGTCTTTTTGCTGTATCCTCACATGGTAGAAAGAGATCAAGAGAGCCCTCTGAGTTCCTTTTTATAAAGGCATTAATCCCGTTGATGAGAATTCCACCCTTATGACCTAAAAACTTTCCAATTCCTCACTTTCTAATACCACCCCATTGGGGTTTAGGATTTCAACATGTGAATTTTGGGGTCACAAACATTCACTCCAAATCAGTCAGTAAATACCAATTTGATTTATATAATGTCAAGTATTTGATAACACCCTTTAACTCTCAAAATGTCCCTATGTGTACAGTAATTTATGTGGTAAACTTATCCATGATTGATTAATTCCTTTCTTATTTACCCAGAGGATTGCAGGCACAAGAACACTAAGAGACAGGTTAAAAAAATGTTCACAGCTATGTCGTAATAGCTTAAAATTAGGAACAATCCAAATGTCCAAACCCAACAGAATGGATAAATAATATAGTTTAGTCTTAGCATAGATTAGCATAGAAATTAACAGGAAAAAATGCAACAACATGGATAAATCACACGAATGTACCACTAAGGACAAGATTAATACAAAAAAAAAAAAACATACTCTATGAATTAAATACAAATGTCAAAAAGAGACTACACTATCACTATTATTCAGAAATCTGTATGCAGTGAAACGATATAAAAAAGAAAATACCACAAATTTCAAGATTGTGTCACTTCTAAGGAGAGGAAAGAGTCAGCTTTTCTGGGGCTCTGAAAGTATTCTATTTCTTGACTTTGAGTTTATACAAATGTTGACCTAAATATTTTAATATAACATAATTACAGAGTTCTATTTTTAAAAAAACTTACAATGCATGGAATTCATTTTATAAATACATATTACTATCTCTCTAGTAAAGTTAAAATAAAACAAGTATGTATCTTGAGAATTATGCTGTCATATTCAAGGTCCATATTGAATCAGAAAATGTTGGGCCCAATCTTTCTAGCCATGGAGATCGATTGGTCATCAGGTTATTTACTGTAATTGTCTACATAATCAGTACTCTGTTGCCTGGTTCAGCACAGCAGATCAACTAGATGTCACTAGTTTAGGTAACAGGTAAAGGGAACTCACTGGAGGAGGACAATCACAACCAAACAAATAAGCAAAGACTGTGATGAACCAGCAGTCAATGAAAGTCTGGACTTGTTCCCCAAATTCTGAATCCTGGTGTTTTTCTTAGTAAACAGATACAGGAATTATTGTGGTGATTATGTGGTCTGCGTTTTTATTTTTAGTACGAATTTGCTGCTTTCAGGGAAGTTATGGGCTTGCTACTTCGGACTATGAATACTGAGGTCCTCATGCAGATATGAAAGAATGTCTTGTCATAGTCTGTGATATGGCTTGTGGACAGGCTTGGCTCGAGAGTGCAGGGAACTAAGAGCACACATGTACTAATGAGATAATAAGTAAGCATGAGATATTCTGGAGTTCAATATTCTAACCCTCTACCTGAAAACAAAATAAGATATAGGAGAAACAGCAGTTCTGGTAAAGTCATGGCAAAAGAGTACTGTCAGTGACCCTATTATTCCAGCAGGGTCTCATAGAACAAGACATTAACCTCAGTCCACAAAGGAGTATATAATACAAGGAAGTGGTTAAAAATGGCTGGTGTGTAACCTCTTGTGACTTTTGGGTACTGGATTGTCCATAAAACAAAGGCTCATCATTTTCACTGAGGAAAACTCCATCCTTCAGGGACTTAGTTTGGACTTGCTCTCAATGATGTATGGAAGTGAAAAAGTCAGCTCTTTGTTCCTGGTGTTTATTGATTTATCACAGTTGTCATTCATTTATTCAGCAATTGTTTATTCAGAAATGTCTATACATAGGCTTTGATTTAGTTATTTAACTGCAAGTGAATTAGACATTTTCTTCTTTGTTAGAACTTATTGTCTAGAGGAAGATGGAGATAACATACGGATGAATGATCAAACAAAAATGTGAAATAACCTGAGAATAATGCTATGATGCAATCAAATTAGAAGCAAAGCAAATAATTTGAAGGAAAGGACACCTGTAAACAGCTTAGACAGGTCACAGCTCTCAGAGGAGTTGGAATTTGAAGACCTTAAAGGAGCTAGCCATGTTAATGTGCAGGGAGAAGGAAGCGAGGCAGGCTCAGGGTTTTTCATGGTGTCCTATCAACTTTATGGTGATCTTTGCTAAATCTATATACATTTTCTTGACATCACCAAAATCTTCAGGTTAACAATATGAACTGTTATCCAATTAATTATTTTACCATCATCAGAAATCATCACACAAAAACAAATCATTAGGTCATCATCCCATGCTCAAGTGCTCCACTTCAAAACTGAAATTTTCTATGAATAGCTGTGTTTTATTTATTATTTCAGGTAATATGCTTAATAAACATGCATTGAAAGACACTGTTTAGCTTACGAAACAGAGCATTAGGATTATTGCTGATGCTCTTTGAGGGCTTCTCCCCAATTTAGTTGTCCTTTCTACCCATCAAAGGTATCCATTACTTTGTACTCTGTACTTCGCATTTTTTTATTGTTGTTTGTCTCCCTAGATTTGTATTCTTAAATGAGGCATTGTTTAGTTTTGTTTGTATTCAAACATTGGTAAACATAAATGTATAATTCTCCATTGACTTGCTTTTTTTATTGAATTTTGTTCAATATTATGATTCTGAGGTTCTGTTAATTTCTGTACCTATATTTCATTCAATTTCACTGTTGTGCACAGTTCCATTATAAGAATTTTCCCAAATGGGTGTATCTATTTTTCCATTAATAAACAGTAGGTGGTTTTCAATTTTTCTTACAATCAACAGTGTTATGTGACATGCTTCTTGTGAACATAAAAATGTTTTCCAGATGGTATATATTTAGTAGCTAGATTTCTAGGTCTGTGTTGGATCATGTGCAAATTACTAGGTAATATCATTAGGCTTTTGAAGAGAATGTACCAATTTATATTTCCACAGGCAGATTTCAAATGTTCTACTATTCCACATACTTATTATTTTGGGATTTTTAAGTTTCTTTTCAATGTATTAGATATAAACAGGTATCTCATTTTCATTTTGAGTTTGTATTTCTCTGATGACTCTTGATATTGTGAGCATTTTCATTTATGAGTCGTTGACATGTCTTCTATGAAATGCCTGATCATGTCTTTTGCTATTTCATCTTCTAGACTTATTGTCACTTCCTTATTGAGTTTTAAAAGTTTACATATTCTTTGTATGATTTCATTTTTGCACAGAAGTTTTACTTTGAATGTAACTAAATTTATAAATGCTTCCTTTAAAAGTTTTTGCTTCTTTGTTTGGTTTAGGGAATCTCTCCATAACTAAGTTAATTCTCTGCCAAAACTTTTGAAATTTTACCCTTCACATTTGTTTTTGACTTAGGCAAATTATTCATTTTTGTGTATTGCGTGGGAGAATCCTATTAATATATCTTGTCAGAACCCCCTGTGGATCAGTGGTGGTTGTGGCAACAGGGGAGAGGCTCCTCTGTCTGTGGAAGGTGGAGAAAAGAGTAGGAAGGGTTTTGTATTGTGATTTGAATGTCAGCTTAGCTACAGTAGACTAGAACATCAGGTAAATTGCTAAGGCTTTTTACTTGAATTTCTTGCTCCCAGACAGCATCTCTGGACATATGCAGGGCCTGGGGGAAACTCACCCCACTTGAAGGGAAAGATCTTAGGCAAAGTCCAGTGCTGTGCAGACTTCAGATTTGATCCAGCATAGTTCCAGGGGTGGTGGCCACAGGGGTGCTTGCATCATCACACACTTAGTTCGAGGTAGCCCAGCACACAGAGAGAAGCTCCATTTGTTTGGGAGAAAGCAAGAAAGAACAAAAGTCTCTGCTTGGTAATCATGAGAATTATTCTGGATCTTATCCAAGATCACCAAGGTAGTACCTCTACAAGTCTGCAAAACATATCAGTTTGCAGCTTAAGTCTCTTTGAATACCCAGAAAGCCTTCCCAGGAAGGACAGACACAAACAAGCTGCAATGTGAAGACTACAATAAATACCTAACCTGTCAATGCCCAGACACTGACAAACATCTACAAGTATCAACACCATTCAGGAAAACATGGCCTCACCAAATGAAGTAAATAAGGCAACAGGGTTCAATCCTGGAGAAACAGAGGTATATGATACATCAGATAATTCAAAATAGCTGTTTTGAGAAAAAATTCAAATAATTTTAAGATAACACAGAAGAAATTCATAATTCTATCAGATAAGGTTAACAAAGAAATTGAAATAATGTAAAACAATCATACATTCCTGAACTGAAAATTGCAATCAGCATGCTGAAGAATGCATCAGTCTTTTAATAGAGAATTGATCAAGAAAAAAAAGAGTTAGTGAGCTTAAAGGCCGGCTATTTGAAAATACCAGTCAGATGAGACAAAATAAAATAATACAAAACAATGAAGCACACCTACAAGATCTAGAAAATAGCCGCAAAGGGGTAAATCTATCAGCTGTTGGCCATAAAAGGAGGTAACGAAAATATAGAGGTAGAAAGTTTATTCAAAGGAATAATATCAGAGATCTTCCTAAACCTAAAGAAAAGCATCCACATTCAAGTGCCGGAAGGTTATAGAATACCAAGCAAATCTAACCCAAGGAAGACTACCTCAAGGCATTTAATAATTAAACTCTCAATGGTCAAAGATAAAGAAAGTCTCCTAAAAGCAGCAAGAAAAAAAAAACAACTTACATACAATGGAGCTCCAATATGTCTGGCAGCAGACTTTTCAGGGAAACCTTGCATGCCAGCAGGCCAGGAGAGAATAGCATGACATTTTTAATGTGCAGAAGGAAAGGAAAAAAAAAAACAAAAAAACTTTTACCCTAGAATCATATATCTGATAAAAATATCTCTTAAGCATGAAGAATAAATAATGACTTTCCTAGATAAACAAAAGTTGAGGGATTTCATCAACACCTGATCTGTTCTACAAGAAATGCTAAATGGAATTCTTCAATCTGAAAGAAAAGGGTGTTAGTGAGTGATGAGAAATCATGGGAATGTATACAACTCACTGGTAATAGTAAGCACACAGAAAAACACAGATTAATATAACACTGTAATTGTGGTGTGTAAACTACTCTTGACTTAAGTAGAAACACTAAACTATAAACCAATCAAAAATGATAACTACAACAACTTCTTTAGATATAGACAGTACAATAAGACATACAGAGAAACAACAAAAAGTTAAAATGTAAGAAGATGAAGATAAAGTGTAGAGTTCTTATGAGTTTTGTTTTTGCATATCAGTTTGTTTGTACAATTACTGGTAAGTTGTCATCTGTTTAAAATAATGGGTTGTATTTGCAAGCCTCATAGTAAACTCAAATAAAAACATACAACAAGATACACAAAAAAATAAAAAAGAAGAAACTAAATCATATCACCAGAGAAAATCACCTTCACTAAAAGGAAGACAGGAAAAATGGAAAGAAGGAAGAGAAGATTGCAAAATAACCAGAAAACAAATAAAATGACAGAAGTAAATCCCTATTTATCAATAATGTTAAATGTAAATGGACTAAACTCTACAATAAAAAAGACATAGAGTGGCTGAATGGATTAAAAAAAAAAAAAACAAGACCCATTGATTTCTTGCTGACAAGAACACAGTTCACCTATAAATATGCACGTAGACTAAAAATAAAGGGTTGGAAAAAGATATTCCATGCTAATGGAAACCAAAAACAGAAGAGGCAGCTATTCTTATATCAGACAAAATAGATTTCAAAACGAAAATGCAATACTGGAGGATCCAAATATATAAAGCAAATATTGTTAGAGCTAAAGAAAGATAGACATCAATATAACAATGACTGTAGGCTAGAACACCTCACTTTAAGGATTGGACAGATCTCCTAGACAGAAAATCAACAAACATTAGATTTAATCTGCACTACTGAGCAAATGGACCTAATAGAGAGTTACAGAACATTTCATTCAATGGCTACAGAATACACATTTTTCTCCTCAGCACATGGAGCATTCTCAAAGAAAGACCATATGTTACATCAGAAAACAAGTCTTAAAACATTTTTAAAAATGAAATAATATCAACCATCTTCTCTGGCCACAATAGAATATAAATAGAAATCAATAACAAGAAGAATTTTGGAAACTATACACATGGGAACTTAAAAATCTGCTCTTGAATGACCAGTTGGTCACAGAAAAAATTAAGAAGGAAATTGAAAAAAAATTGTAAAACAAATAATAATGGAATCACAGCATATAAAAACCTCTGGGATACAGCAAAAGCAAAAGCTGTATCCCAGAGGGGGAGTTTAGAGCTGTAAGGACCTACTTCAGAAAAGAAGAAAAACTTTAAATAAATAACCTAATGATGCATCTTAAAGAAATGGAAAAAGCAAGAGCAAACCAAACCCACAGTAGAAGAAATAATAAATATGAGAGTAAGAATGAATAAGTTTGAAATGAAGAAAACAATACAAAAGATCAATGAAACAAAAATTTGGTTTTCCAAAAAGATAAACAAAATTGACAAACCGTTAGCCAGACTAACAAAGAAAGAAGAAAAAAAAAAGAGAAGAAGACCCAAATAAATGAAATCAGAGGTGAAAAGGAGACATTACAACTAATACTGCATAAATTCAAAGGATAATTAGTGGCTACAATGAGTAACTATATGACAATGGATTGGAAATATCTAAAAGGATTAGATAAATTTCCAGATACAAACAACATACCAAGATTGAACCGGGAAAAAGTCCAATACAAATAACAAATAATGAGATAGACACTGTAATGTAATAAAATGTCTAACACTAAAGAAAAGCTTGGGACCTGATGGCTTCACTGCTGAATTCTACCAAACCTTAAATGAAGAATTAATACCAATCCTACTCAAATTGTTCCAATAGAGGAGGATAGATTACTTTTAAACTATTTCTATCAGGCCAGTGTTACCCTGATACCAAGACCAGATAAAAACACATCAAAAAAAGAAAACTACAGGCCAATATCTCTGATGAATATTGATGCAAAAATTCTCAACAAAATACTAGCATACCAAATTCAACAATGCATTAGAAAGATCATTAGTCATGACCAAGTGGGATTTACCCCTGGGATGCAAGGACGTTTCAAAATATGCAAATCAGTATGATACATCATATCAACAGAATGAAGGACAAAAAACATATAATTATTTTAATTGATTCTGAAAAAGAATTTGATAACGTTCAACATCCCTTCATGATCAAAACCCTCAAAAAACTGGAGATAGAAGGAACATACCTCAATATAATAAATAAAAGCCACATATAACAAACCCACAGCTAGTATCATACTGAATGTGGAAGAACTGAAAGCCTTTCCTCTAAGCTCTGGAAAACAATGAGGATGCCAACTTTCACCACTGTTATTCAACATAGTACTAGAAGTTCTAGGAGAGCAATCAGATAAGAGAAGGATATAAAGAGCATCCAAATTGGAAAAGAAGTCAAATTATGCTATTTGCAGATAATATTATCTTACATTTGAAAAAGCCTAAAGACTACCAAAAAACTATTACAACTTATAAACAAATTCAGTAAAGTTTCAGTATACAAAGTTGACACGCAAGAATCAGTAACATTTCTACATGCCAACAGTGAACAATAGAAAAAATAAACCACAAAAAAATTACTTACAATAGACACAAATAAAATTAAATGCCTAGGAATTAACCAAAGAAAGTGAAATATATCTACAATGAAAACTATAAAACATTAATAAAATAAACTGATGAAGACACCAAAAAATGAAAAGATATTCAATGTTCACAAACTGGAAAAAGCAACATTGTTAAAATGCTCATACTAGCCAAAGCAATTTACAAATTCAATGCAATCCCTATCAAAATACCAATGACATTCTTCTCAGAAATTTAAAAAAAAATCTAAAATTTATATGAAATCACAGCAAGACCTGGAATAGTAAAAACTATTCTGAGCAAAAAGAGTAAACATCCCACTCTGTTTACTCTGCTGTTTCTTTTGCTGTGCAGAAACTTTTTAGTTTAATTAAGTTCCAGCTATTTGTACTTGGTTTTTATTGCACTTGCTTTTGAGTTCTTCATCATAAAATCCTTGCCTAAGCCAATGTCTAGAAGGATTTTTTTGATGTTATCTTCTAGAATTGTTATAGTTTCAGGTCTTAGCTTTAGGTCTTTGATTCATCTTGAGTTGATTTTTGTATAAGGTGAGAGATGAGGATCTAGTTTCATTCTCCTACAGCATCTTGCCAATTATCTCAGCACCATTTGTTGAATAGGGTGTCCTTTCCCCACTTTATGTTTTTCTGTGCTTTGTTGAAGATCAGTTGGCTGTAAGTATTTGGCTTTATTTCTGGGTTATCTATTCTGTTTCATTGGTCTATGTTCCTGTTTTTATACTAGTATCATGCTGTTTTGGTAAATATGACCTAATGGTATAGTTTGAAATAAGGTAATATGATACCTCCCGATTTGTTCTTTGTGCTTAGTCTTGCTTTGGCTGTGTGGGCTCTTTTTTGGTTCCACATGAATCTTAGGATTGTTTTTTCTAGTTCTGTGAAAAATGATGGTGGTATTTTGATGAGAATTGCATGGAATTTGTAGATTGCCTTTGCCAGTATGTTTATTTTTACAGTGTTGATTCTATCCATCTATGAGCATGAGATGTGTTTCCATTTGTTTGTGTCATCTATGATTTCTTTCAGCGGTGTTTTGTAATTTTCCTGTAGAGGTCTTCCACCTCCTTGGTTAGATATATTTCTAAGTATTTTAATTTTTTTTGTGGCTAAAAAAAGGAGTTGAGTTCTTGATTTGATTCTTGGTCAAATTTGAGCTTGGTCACTGTTAGTGTATAGGAGAGCTACTGATTTGCATATATTAATTTTGTATCCTGAAGGTTTGCTGGATTCATTTATCAATTCTAGGTGCTTTTTGGAGGAGTCTTTAGGGTTTTCTAGGTATAGAATCGTATCATGAGCAAATAGCAACAGTTTGACTTCCTCTTTACCAGTCTGGATACCCTTTATTTCTTTCTCTTGTCTGATTGCTCTGGCTATGACTTCCAGTACTTTGTTGAATAGAGAGTGACAGTGGGTATCCTTGTCTTGTTCCAGTTCACAAAGGGAATGCTTTCAACTTTTCCCCATTTAGTATTATGTTGGCTGTGGGTTTGTCATAGATGGCTTTTATTACATTGAGGTATGTCTCTTGTACATCAATTTTGCTGAGAGTTTTCATCATAAATGGATGCTAGATTTTGTCAAATGCTTTTTCTGTGTCTGTCGAGATGATCACGTGATTTTTGTTTTTAATTGTGTTTATGTGATGTATCACATTTATTGACTTGGGTATGTTAAACCATGCCTGCATCCCTGGTTTGAAATCTGCTTGATCATGGTGGATTATTTTTTTGATATATTGCTAAGATTTTGTTAGCTAGCATTTTGTTAAGAATTTTTGTATCTATGTTCATCAGGGATTTTGGTCTGTAGTTTTCTTTTTTGGTTCTCACCTTTCTCTTAGGACTGAAAGCATGTTTTAAAATACATTGGTAGAGTGAAAATATTATGTTTTTGATTCATTAAGATTACATTTGAATCCCAATTTCTCTCAGATCTTCTCTGTTAGTTTTTATTTTTATTTTTTTGAGCCTTGATATCACTGTATGCAAACAGGAAATATTATTGACCTAATGGAGGCATTGAATAAAACCAATAAGTGATTTCAATTGACTAAAGTCAACAAACATTTACCTAGGTTCTAGTAAATGATCAGCATTTAGCTAGGAGCCAGAAATGAAGAAGTTAATAAAACATAACCCCTGACCTCAAAGAGTTCTTGTTTTAAAATCCATCGGCTATTTGCTGCTGTGAGAATTTTCTCTGGCCACATTCTTCTTTGGCTCTCATTTACTACATGTTTTCTTTGCATTCTTCCCTCTTCTTTTGCTGTCAGCTGCAAACTGTTGTAGTCCTAACCAGAGTAAGAGTAATTTAACTTTCCATTTCCCCAAACCAACTATCCTTGAAAATCCAAAAACTCATGGATGGCAAACAATAAGCCATATATACTGAATATCTGTCCTTACAAATACAAAAACAATAAAATGTTTGAAATGACAGATTTTTCTTGAACGCACACCAGATCAAATTCTTCACAGTTCTCTCATCCAGACGTCTCATTCACGAGTGAAACAACTGAAATATATATCGTCCTGAAGGCTCTGTGGTCATCAAGAGAGGTGATTGTTACTATTATTAATTGTGTATGCTTTCATTTATTCTTATACAAACTGAAATCTTCAGCCAAATACTACACATACAAAGGTTAGACCTCTAATCTCTAATAATCATTATTTGTTGCCATTAGTATTAGCAGTACTCTCCATTGAAGAAAGGGGAGAAAGATAGGCATATAATCATGAATGAACAAAATAAACATGTTCTTATGAATATGAAGTATTTTTGGTCAGGTGTGGTGGCTCAAACCTGTAATTCCAGCACTTTGGGAGGCCAAGGTGGGAGGATCATTTGAGGCCAGCAGTTCGAGACCAGACTGGCCCACATGGTGAAACCCTGTATCTACTAAAAATACAAAAATCAGTTGGGTGGTAGTGGCATATGCCTGTAATCCCAGCTACTCAGGAGGCTGAGGCAGTAGAATCACTTGAGCCTGGGAGGTGGAGGTTGCAGTGAGCCAAGATCATGCCACTGCATTTCAGCTTGGGTGACAGAGTGAGACCCTATCTCTCATCTCTCTCTCTCTCTCTCTCTCTCTCTCTCCCCACACACACACACACAAATTAAATTGTTTCTCAGCTAATCAGGTTAGAATGTATTTAGCTGAAGAAATAATAATTTATTCCAATTCAAAATAAATTTTTGACTACATCAAAAAAGAGGCAGTTAGAAAATAGAAAAAAATGAAAACACAACCACAGTTTAAATTTTGCTGAAGCAATAATCTCAGCTTTTAAGATATAACCTTAAGTTTTATACTGATGAATAGTTAACTATTTATTGAAGCAATGTTGTGTGTTTAGAACTGTCAAAGAATTTTTATTTTTTATTTTTGTTTTGTATGCGAGGAAAAGCCTCAGACTAGAAATATGGATATTTCTGGATATCTACCCTCTCTTACTTCACACACCCAATATGGTGTTATTCTGTTTTGTGATTCTAGAATGAGATTGGTTAATCTAATCAGGTATAATGTAAAAATTAAAAATTAATAGCTTTGCTTTTTCTTCCACCTTATATCTTGTTCTAATGCTAGTTGCCTCTTGATATGATTGTCTGTGTGTCCCCATCCAGACCTCATCTTGATTGTAATCCCCCACGTGTCAAGAGAGGGAGGTGATTGAACCTTGGGGGTTGTTTACGCCATGCTGTTCTTGTGATAGCGATTTCTCATGAGATCTGATGGTTTTATGAGTGTTTGACAGTTTCTCCTTCACATGGTCATACTATCTCTTGCTGCCTTGTGAAGAAGATGCCTGGTTCCCCTACCACAAGGATTGTAAGTTTCCTGAGGCCTCCTCAGCCATGTGGAACTGTGAGTCAATTAAACCAGCTTTGTTTATAAATTACCCAATCTCAGGTAGTGTCTTTATAGCAGTGTGAAAATGAGCAAATATACTTCTTATGAACAGAATCTACGTAAGATACTACTGACAAATAAGTAAGAAAGTTTTCAAGGTTTATCTTTCTTTGATAGAGAGGAGAGTTTAGAAAAATAAATGTAATAAAGATCATGGATAAACATATCCTGATATGTTATATAGGTATGATGCAGAGTTACCAGAACAATCCACAAATATTATCAAGTACCTTTCTTGATATTTTTTGTACCCAACAAAATATCATAGTCATTTTCTTTAAAATTATTTTATCTTCTTCTATGGAACCTTTTATGTTTTTCAACTGTACAATCACCAAAATAAAATTTCTAGATTTAGGTTCTTAGTGATAAGATTAGTAAAATGGCTAAAGCTTTATGTACATTTACCCTAAAAGGGTACTGTATCTCTTTCCAAAGAAACAGGACTTGCATGCCTAGTAAGTATACGCAGGTTTCAGAGGCAGCTAAACAGAACAAGGAACTGAGTGTTATATTCCTGCACTCTCCTTCAGGGCACCGAGAGAGTCAAAGGTCAGTTTTCTTCTTGATGGTCCCTTCTCAAAACTTGCCTTAAACTTTGAATTATAAAATGTGTAAACTATCACTTCTGCCTCCAAGGACTTCAGGTCAGTAATCTGTTAAGATATACTGCTTGCTATTAGACTATGACTTTAAACATAACAATACATTCCACAGATGATGATATTCTGTCACTTTTGTATACCCTTTACGTGCCTATCAACAATTGTAAAATCTGAACACATAATGCATATGTCTAGTCCTTCATCTTTTTGGAGGGAGTGAGGTCTTTCTCAGCACACATAGATGAAAAATGACGTAAGAGAAAACTCCACTCATTTCTTTTGTGTATGCAGGATCCAAAAATAAACTATAATCCTCACTCCAACCTACAGTGTATATTTTACACATGTGTCTAGATAAGTGCAATGTATATGTTATCCCATATGACACAGAAAATATATCATTGCATAGCTTCAAAATATCATTTCTGTCATTTTGAATCAAAAGGTCGGGAGCAGATGGGTAAAACTAACTTGGAGAGAGACAAGGCTACTATAGACCTCGCAAGAGGAAGTATCAGAGTCTAATGACGAGGGCATTTCACTACTAAGAATGTGCAAAATTTAGTTTTGGTAAAAACTTTTCTACTTGGCCTCCATTTTGTAGCTTGGGGTTATCTGCTGACAATGTAAGAATTGAACATCAAGGGAATCTCTAATGAATCCAAGTGGATATTTTAAAAGTTGCTACAGAACTAAATATAACTTTGAGTAAGAAGATAGGCGTTTATTCAGCACAGAGAGCACGTTATGCATAGGATTGGAGATTACAGCCTGTATTATCAAGGCTATCCTTAGTAGTTTCTATGTGTCCAATGTTGGCATCAAGTGTTCTTCACAGCCAGCTAGTGAAGTAGGTTAATAATTTTTGTGCTGTTGTATAAATGGTCCAAGTGAAACAGATAGGTTCTACAAACCTTGGAACAAATACAGAGCAGAGTGTGTTATTTATAATATGTTGAAAGCTATATGATAAGCTATATTATTATAATATAAGTATATAAAATACCAAATAAGGATAAGTAGTTACCCTGTTAATTTTGAAGTTCCATTTAATCAAGCTCAGAAATTTCAAGCGGTAATAGAATTTTTTTGATTAATTTAACTAAAGTAGTTGTATAAACTCTATAAATTTATGATGATGTGGGTCAAATGAAAATATATGACTTTACAGTAAAGCTATAATCATAAAAAGGTGAACATTGCCTGTGTTGTTCTTCCAACTGAAATAAATTGGTTACTTAAAAATCTCTTCTCAATACTTCTGACTTCAGCTCTGTCGTGTATGAGCTCAGAAAGCATCAAACTCATTTTTACAATAAGAAAAAAAAAGGATAACCTATTAAAAATCAATGGCTTTTAAAGATTCGTTTGAGAATTGAGGTCACATGACAAACTGCTACCCAAAATTCTGTAGACAAATTAATGTAGAGAATCAAATCAGAGAACAGCTCAGTTAGAGCAGAAATCACTGCAGCCAGACACTAGCAGGAACACTCATTTCATAATTTTGATTTATTTCTTTAGGCTGAGTGTGAATTCAATTGAGAAAGAAAAATTCTGGATGGTTTGCATCTTATGGGGACCCCACACTTTCATAAATTTTACCTGCCAGGAATCTTATCATATTCTCATGGCAAAGAGTCAAAAAAAGATCCCTTTTTGGCTCTGGCAAGAGGAGGTGAAAGTAGCCATTTGGAAATATACGTTCCGTAATGAAGGCCTGCTCTCCAGAGGAAGGGCAATGACCTAACACCAGGCCACTCTAGGGTCACCTAGTGTGAGAAAATCAGGGAGAAAAGTGTTAAATATCCTTTAAAGGTAAAGGTCACATCCCGTGCCTGAAGCTGAAAATTTCAAGCAGTAATGGAATTTTACTATTCCAGACAAGACAGATGTAATCCTAAAATTACTGAACACTTGAAGCCTTCCCTTCCTCGTTTCCTTACCACTATACCAACAGGCTCCAGTGTGATACCAGTGGATACAGATGAAAGAACTGCAAGGCACAGACTCTAAGAAGGTCTTGGGGAAAACTCAAAGACAACATGAGAGACAAAACCAAGGACACTGGAGGAATTTGCAGATCCTAGAACCTACAACTATTGCAAATACTACGCACAGTCAAGTTCCTACCCCAACAAACATAAAAGCTCACATTGAAAGCCTTTTTTACCCCATTCCTGTAACTCAGTATGTCATGTCCAACTTCTAGAAAAATTACAAGATAGGCTCACAGGGAAGGAAGAGAAAACATAATCTGAAGAAACAAAGCAAGCCTCAGAATCAGACTCAAATATAATACCCAATTTGGAATTATCAGATAAGGATTTGAGATAACTATAATTATTATAATAAAAATTCTAACAGAAAAAGCAGAACAGATGGATAATATAAGCAGAAAGAAGGAAACATTAAGTAAGAATCAAAAAGAAATGCTGGTAATACAAAACACAGTACAAATGAAGAATGTCTTTGGATGAACCTACCAAGAAAATATGTGAACTCGAAGAAATGTCAACAGAAAATTCACAAGCTGAAGTAGAAAGAGAAAAAATAATGAAAACATGGAAGATCCAAGAACTGCGAGACAATTTCTAAAGGCATAGTTTAGAAATTTCTAAAGGTATATTACACCAGAAGGAAAAGAAAGAAAAAATAGAGCACCAGAGATATATGAAGTAATAATGACTGAAAACTTTCCAAAGTTAATGACATACATTAATTCACAGATTCAGGAATTTCAGACAGCACCAAACAGAATTCCCCCCAAAAATCTACAATCAGCCTTGCCGTATTCTACTGTGAAATTCATTTCATTTCAAATACAATGAAAAAAAGCCAGAGAAAAAAATCCCTTACCAACAAAGAAAAGGGATGAGAAATGTTGTCTACTCATGAGAAACCATACAAACAAGGAACTATTTTTAAAAAAGCCTAGAATTCTAAAACCAGCAAAATTATCCTTCAAAAGTGAAAGAGAATGCCTTCTTAGAAAAACGAAAACTAAAAAATTCATTGTAAGCAAACCAGCTCTGTAAGATGTTAAAAGAAGTTCTACAAGAAGGAAAATGCTATGGGTCAGAAACTTAGATCTACACAAATAAAGAAAAATATTTAGAAAAAGAATAACAGCAGGCAAACAATTTGTTTTTTAATTATTATTCAATATAGTAGATAAATATATTTGATATAGTAGATTATTCAAAGTAATCATAGTACTAATGGATTATGTGATTATAGTATGTGACAAGTGAAATGACTTATAGTAATGACATAAGAAACAGAGGGAAGAATTGAAAATACTGTGTTTTAAGTTATCTGTACTACCCAGGAAGTGGCATAGTGGTATTTGAATGTGGACTTGTATTAGTTGTAATGGTATACTGGAAGATGTAGGGCAAAAAAAGAGAAGAGAGAAAATGGAATCATAAAGTGCTCATACAGATACTTTGGAAGACAGTTTTTCAGTTTCTAATAAAACTAAACATAATCTTACCATGTAAGCTGACAATTGCACTCTTTGATATTTTATGAAAGCTTAAGGCTCTACAAAAACCTTCACACAGATGTTTATGTAGAAGTTTTATTTATAAATTGCCAAGACTTGGAAGTAACCAGGATGTCCTTCAGTAGGTGAATGGAAAAATAAACTGAAGTGCATGCAGACAATGGAATATTATTCAGCACCAAAATGACATGAGCTATTAAGCCATGCAGACATGGAAGAAACTTAAATGCATATAGTTAAATGAAAGAAGCCATTTTGAAAAGTCTACATACTACATGACTCCACCTTTATGACATTCTGGAAAAAAAGCAAAACTAAAAAAGTGGCTCCCAGGGGCCAAAGGGAGGGAAAGATGAATAGACAGAGCACAGAGAATTTTCAGGGCAGTGAAACTACTCTGTATGATGCTATAATGGTGGGCACATATAATTTCACACTTATGCAAACCCAAAGAATGTTCAAACCCAGGAATTAACTCTAATGTAAACTATGAAATTCAGAGGATAATGATGTATCAGTGTAGACTGATCAATTGTAACAAATGTACCACTTTGATGGGGTTGATAATGGGGCAGGCTTTTCATGTGAGCACATGGAGCATGTGAGAAATCTCTGTATCACCCTCTCACTTTTGCTGTGAAAATATATATCCACTCTAAAAACAGGCTTAAACATGCTCAATTAAAAAAAGAAACAAAGAATAACAAATAGAAAACACAACATGGTACACACACACATATATACACATACACGTATATACATACACACACACACATATATATATATGTATATGATGTGCACATGATATAAACAAATACTGACTAGACTGAATATACAGCCATTCCTCAATAACCATGGGCATTTATTCTAGAAATCCCTTGCAGATACCAAATTTTGCAAATATTCAAGTCTCTCTTATAAAATGATTAGTATTTGCATATAACCTAGGAACACCCTCCTGTATACTTTAAATCATCTCTAGATTATTTATAATACCTAATACAATGCAAATGCTATGTAAATAGTTGTTACAATGTGTTTTTAAATTTGTATTATGTTTTATTTCTGTATTGCTTTTTTTTTCCAGAATATTTCCTATCCATGGTTGGTTGAATCTGCTGATACAGTCCCTGGGGGAACAGAAGACTGACTGTATAAATAAATAGGGGAGAAGAGACAAATTTCCATTGCAGACAAATTCTGCATAAGTTATGCATATACTCTGCATAAATCTGCACTTTTAAACTGTGGGCTACAGGTAATAACTTTGTTCCACAAAAGTCTCTATAGCAAAGGGAGGCAAAAAAGATTAAGTGGGGAGAACTAATAAACCAGGTGACCAAGGTCAACATCAACAGTGGTAAGTCGTGCTAATAGTATGAATCTTTTTTTTTTTTTTTTTGAAACGGAATTTTGCTCATGTTGTCCAGGCTGGAGTGCAATGGTGCGATCTTGGCTCACCACAACCTCCACCTCTTAGGTTCAAGCAATTCTCCTGCCTCAGCCTCCCAAGTAGCTGGGATTACAGGCATGTGCCACCACACCTGGCTAACTTTTGTATTTTTAGTAGAGAAGAGGTTTTCCTATGTTGGTCATGCTGGTCTTGAACTCCCTACCTCAGCTTTTCCGCCCACCTCTACCTCCCAAAGTGCTGGGATTACATGTGTGAGCCACTGTGCTTGGCCAATAGTATTTATCTTTATCATTGGGGGAAGCAGCCATCACCACCTGTCCCACTCTATGAGTTTCCTGAATCGAGGCTCTGGGTTTGGAACATTCTCCAAAATGGAAGTTGATCCCAGATTCTTCTTACTTATTAGGAGAAACTTTCCCATGCTCTGGTATGCGTGAACTTCTTTGTGTTGCTTAAGCATGTGCACCATATGGCACCTGGCCAGCCCCACCAGTATAACTGCACCCTCAAGGAGTGAGTCTCTTGACTGCAGCATAAGAAGGGTTCATTCTGTTCATCACTCTGCATCAACTCTTGGTAGGGACCCACTCTCCCTGGGAGACAGAGCACACTCCAGATGCGACCTTGCTTCAGCTCTTTCCCTTTTTGTGAGTACGAAGTTGTTCTAACCAGTGACTTGTATGTCAAGTGCTCCTTGGCAACTCCTCAGCCTTAGAACATGCAGTGAGTTGTGCCTCCGATGCTTGACGCTGCTATGATCCTCGCTGGTGGAAATGCTCCCTTCAAACTGGTCGCTGAATCTTCCTGCGCAGTAGTGGGATATGATCGTCTTGGCACTTTATCTTTGTGATTGTCTTCATAAAAACCCACTTTTCTAGTTTAATTATGAGAAACATATCAGGCAAATTCCAAGACATTGGCATCCTATAAAGTACTTGACTGGTTTTCTCAAAACTGTCATGGTCATCAAAAGCATGGAAAGTCTGAGAAACTCTCCAGCCAACAGGCGTCTAAGATGATATGACTATTAAACATAATGTGATAAGCAGGATGGGGTCCTGGGATGGAAAAGGACATTCAAACTACAGAAATTTGAATAAACTATGGATATTAGTTAATCATAATGTATCACTATTTGTTCATTAATGGTAACAAGTACACCATACCAATGTAAGATGTTAATTATGGATGCACAGTATGTGGGTATGAGGAAACTCTATGAACTATCTTTTCAATGTCTTGAATAAATCTAAAACTGTCTTAAAAATAAAGTCTATTATTTTAAAATATTTTTGTTATATGTTAGCAGTTGAATACAATGTCGTCACTGAAACTGAAAGAATATATGCTTGTATTTCCTTTCGAAGGCATATAGGCAACTATGTTTTAATATTATTTTCATGTCATTAATATTTGTAGTGTAGATAGCTAAACAAGCATAAAAGTGAGTTTATTTAAGAAATGAAAAAATAAATGCATCTCATCTTTTGACCAGTGGCCAAATATGTCGATCTGGAGATTACTCCTAGAACAGCTCACATGTGAACGTAGGAGCTAGTCTCGCACCTGAGTGAGGAAGAAAGCCTGTGTGTTAGCTCAGAAGTGGGGGTCTTGGTGCTCTTCAAAGCACAGTCCATAAGAGCTGAGAGCACTGAGTCAGAGCAGTTCACCCTGGAAAGAAAATAGGGACGATACAAAGCACAGCACTTTCATATAAAAGTGGATGTGAAAGCGATGGAACTGTTCCCGGGACTGAATCTGGCTTTCTGCACAGCAGAAGCAATGACTATGTGTGAAATGACATGCTGGAATCCTTGCTAGGGTGGAAAGATTTTAAGGAATCCCTCTTTCATGTTCTGCTTATGAAATTTGAAAAGACACATTTTTCCTTAACAGGAATCACTTTTAAAAGATGAAAAAAACGTAAAATAGATACTCTGAGCTAAGGCAGAATGATCAAATGCAGCATCTGGTAAACTTAGTGGTGAGCAGCCTGTGTCAGAGAGGAGGATGGGAAATGCTGAGTCTCTGCAGATCATATTAAGAGAACAAAACTCCTTGACACATAGAGGGTGAATCCCGCCGTGAAATATGTCGTAAGTACCAGGTAGCAGCAATGCCTCCTGAGCAGGAGGGGGTACAGACACCACACTTTAAAACTCTACTATCTCCTGTACTGACTAGGTGTAAGGTCACACAAATACTGTGCTGTGGAGGATCTATGCTATAACCAGAAGAAAGAGAGGTAACTGAAGCCCCTGGCGGCAGAGATGGTGTTTTTAATTTTTATTCCATCAGGAGGCTGAGAGTCAGAAAAGAAAGAAGTATTTGGAGGCTGGGTGCAGTGGTTCACTCCTGTAATCCCAGCACTTTGGGAGGCCGAGGTGGGCAGATCACCTGAGGTCGGGAGTTCAAGACTAGCCTGACCAACGTGGAGAAATCCTGTCTCCACTAAAGATACAAAATTAGCTGGGCATGGTGATGCATGCCTGTAATCCCAGCTACTGGGGAGGCTGAGGCAGGAGAATTGTTGAACTCGAGAGGCAGAGGTTATGGTGAGGCGAGATCACGCTATTCCACTCCAGCCCTGGCAACAAGAGCAAAACTCAGTGTCACCAGAAAAAAAAAAAAAAAAAAATTGGAAAGAGAAGAGCAATGTCTACAGGACTTGTGAAAGAACAGGATGTGGTTTGCAGCATGAGGACTGCCTTGGAAGGACATCGACACGTTTTCATGTCCAGCCTCTTCTGTCCCACCCTTTATCCTCACTTCTAGTGTAGCTGTGAAATGGTAAGTGTTCACAAAAGCCTGTGTATTTGTCTGTCACTGCACATGCAGCTGACATTGTCATTGTCTAGTAGACGGTATTAGGGGATGGAGATGGCTGTTGTACTCCCCCGACTTGGCTTGCAAGGAGCTCTCCACTTATGCATTCATGAAGGATGAACCATGAGCAGGAGAGGTCAGTATGGAAAGGGAAGGATTGGACTGAATGAAAATCCCAGGAAGATGGAAGGCTCCATCTGTCACCTCAGCATCTAGTATCATCCTTGACATAGAGTACGGTCTCAGTAGATGTTTGTTTAATTAAATATTTACTTAATTAATTACTTCGAACAGACAGTTTTTCTTTTTTAGAAAAGAGAAAAATCATTGTGGTCAAGGGAACATGGATTTGAATGTAGATCTACCACTTCTTAGTCCTGTGACTTACAGGAAGTTATTAGAAACCTTCTGTATATGCAAAATGACAATATTCATGTTTGTTTCACAGTGTTGTAAAGAGAATTACATAATATAGAGACAGATAGACAGACACAGAACATTCTTTAAAAGGCCAGTTAGAGCAGATGCAGATGATAGAATTGTAGCTATGATTGGTCTTATTATTGTTTCATGTCTTTTTCCCATATTGGTATAGGGTATATGTTATCAAGGGCAGAGGAAATCTTTTTTTCCCCCTTGTTTTGTGTCTCTTTGTATAATGTAGCCTGTTATGCATGCATTTCTGTTTATCTAAATCTATGTAACTGTGAGCAAAATGAATTTTACTACAATGTAAGTTTGATAGTGAAAATATACAAAAGTATTATAATTCCACAAAGTACGTGGATGTCTCCTAATGATAAAGACGGGACACATATCAATATACAGCTACTCCACCTTAAGACTCATAACCAGTTGACCTATGCATTTCAGAGCTAATTCACTGCATTTGCTAACCCACGGAAATCCCATAGGAGCATGCAACCACGAAGTTACCACAATTCAGTCATTTTCCAACTATCACTCTGAAGACTTTCATTTATCACAGTTTTGGGAAATAAGACTTTCAGTTTCTCTGACTTCCTCAATAAATAACATAACCATTTAATAAACATGTGTTTGTTTAGTAAGCAGGGCTCTGCCCATGTTAAATAAAACCTTTTGGGATCATTTATTTCTACACACCAGGGAGGGGATGGCACTACATGCCAATTTAATGCATTATTATCTTTCTATGGCTACAAATAATAAAAAATATTCCTCAGCTTTTAAAGTTTGTTCTCCAATAAGATATGTAAAAAATAGAAACAAATGTCTTTTTGGTTTCAAACAGATATTATTTTACTATTATTGTGCTTGCATTTCAAGAAAAAGTCAAAGATACAAAGGTATACAGAAAAAACAGAATGTTTCTCTCTCTCCGTTATAGTATATTTTGAGTATTTATTACCAATTCTGAAAAAAAAAATCTTAAATCACAGATAGCCCTTTCATCACCATTGCTTTTTCTCAAATTCACCCAACACACACACACACACACACACACACACACACACACACACACAGGGGCTTCTTGTCAATGAGGCTGCCTGGTAACAAAGGAAGGCATCTTACCTTGGCTTAGTGCTTGCATAAAAACATCCTCACTTTCTGCCCACTCTGCCACTCACTGTCAAACTGCAAGAAAAGCTATGGGCCTCAAAATCTTTAGTTAGTGCTAAGCAAAAGGCAGAAGAGGAAGATATATGCTAACGTTTTGAAATGACTGGATAGAGTCCAGGTAAACCCAAAGGAAAATGTTAATCTTTTAAAGAAAGAAAATCACTTTTTGTCTTTACACAGAAAAGTTGGGTAGAATTTTTGTATTCCCATATTTCTCTATAGGACCACGGGAACATTGTACATTACATCTGTGTGTGTGTGTTGCACACACACCCATGTGTACGTTTGTGCATGCACGCACATGTTCAACTTATTTACGTGGTAAATACAACTCTTCCTTCCTTCTGATTTCAATAGCATAATCTTGCTTAGCATTTGACCTCTCATGACAGACACTTTGTTCAGCAAATATTAAGAAACATTCACCATCAGACTGGAATATAAAATTTCCTTAACACTCATAAGAATTATTTGTCTGACTGTCTTCCACGAAGGCCTCAGCCCTATGACAAAAATGAGATAGGCATGAGTGCACAGTTGCTCATTTGTTCTTCCAGTTGACTCAGTAATCGTTATATGATTTGCATCTTTTTCTAATAGCTTTATTGAGATATAGTTTACATTTTAAAATATATACTTTTAAAATGTACTATTTGGTGGTTTTATTTATTTATTTATTATTATACTTTAGGTTCTGGGGTACATGTGCAGAACATGCAGCTTTGTTACATAGGTATACACATGCCATGAGCAATAGCAACAAAAGCCAAAATAGACAAATGGGATCTAATTAAACTTAAAAGCTTCTGCACAGCAAAAGAAACTATCAACAGAGTGAACCAGCAACCAACAGAATGGGAAAAAGAATTTTGCAATCTACCCATCTGACAAAGGGCTAATATCCAGCATCTACGGAGAACTTAAACACATTTACAAGAAAAAAAGCAAACAATCACATCAAAAATTGGGCAAAGAATATGAACAGACACTTTTCAAAAGAAGACATTTATGCAGCCAACAAACATATGAATAAAAGCTAATCACTGGTCATTAGAGAAATGCAAATCAAAACCACATCGAGATACCCACCTCACGCCAGTTAGAATGGCGATCATTAAAAAGTCAGGAGACAACAGATGCTGGAGAGGATGTGGAGAAATAGAAACACTTTTACACTGTTGCTGGGAGTGTAAATTAGTTCAACCATTGTGGAAGACAGTGTGGCGATTCCTCAAGGATCTAGAAATAGAAATACCATTTGACCTAGCAATCCCATTACTGGGTATATACCCAAAGGGTTATAAATCATTCTACTATAAAGACACATGCAGATGTATGTTTATTGCAGCACTGTTCACAATAGCAAAGACTTGAAACCAACCCAAATGCCCATCAGTGATAGACTGGATAAAGAAAATGGGGCACATATACATCATGGAATACTATGCAGCCATAAAAAAGAAAAAGGATGAGTTCATGTCCTTTGCAGGGACATGAATGAAACTGGAAACCATCATTCTCAGCAAACTGACATAAGAACAGAAATCCAAACACCACATGTTCTCATTCATAAGTAGGTGTTGAACAATGAGAACACACTGACACAGGGAAGGGAACATCACACACCAGGGCCTGGGAGATAGGGCGTTAGGGGAGGAATAACAGTGGTTGGGGGGAATTGGTGAGGGATAGTCATAGGAGAAATACCTAATGTAGATGACGGGGCTATAGATGCAGCAAACCACCACCATGGCAAGTGTATTTGATGGTTTTTAGTGTATTCAGGATTGCTTCATCATCAGTATCTAACTTTAGAACATTTCACCCCCAAAAGCCTCATTTTTATTAATAGTCGCTCCCCCTTTCTTTCTCTCCAGCCCCTGGCAAACACTAATCTACTTTCTGACTGTATGGATTTGCCTCTTCTGGTATATTTCTCCTTTTCTTTCACAGAATTATGTAAATTATCTCAACCCCAGTCAGTCACCTGGCATGTTTCACCTGGGGATTCAAGTCAGGGTTATATCTCCATTAATAGAGAAAATGTATATTTAAAAATCTCTTTTAAGAGAAAATAATTTTTAGCTTATGTCTTAAAGAATAATGTCTTATATATGATGAAGCTTCCTTAGATGCATTAATTAATTTCAACAACTATTCATTGAGGCACTGAACCAGTGAGTCTCCAGGTATGGTTTTTAATGGCTGACATCACAACCACCCAGGGATACTTATTAAGGATGCTTAGATACTTGGGATTTGTATCACATCTACTGAATTAGACTCTCAGGGAAGAGGTGGAGAATCATCATCTTAAGAGGGCCCCTATGTGCTATTCTTATGCACACTCACATTTGCCAGTCAGAGGCCCACCGTATACTAAGGCGTGGGGATAAAATAGATGATTAAGACACAAAATTTGATATTAGATGATTTCAACGCATTTACCCTACACATTATGCCAATGAGATTTTAGCAAAATTATATAAATACATTGACAGGAGAAGGAGCACTGAAAGAAAAGATTCCCAGTGATCAACCACTTTCTGCTTCTTACAAAATACTCCACAAATACTGTTTCTCTTACAAAGTGCATCACTCAGTACCAGACGCTGTGACATATATGTTTCCCATATTAGATCTTGCACAGAAATACTCATATTAGCCTACATTTATTTATTTTTTGTGAAATGAATATGCATTGAGTTACAACTATTTCTTAAGCCCTGCTAAGGCAGCAAACAGAATAGTCTCTAAACTGTAAAACTAAGGGAAGGAGAAGACTAATACAAGAAAGAGAGAGCACTGTGGATCGGGAAGTCTTCATGGAAAGACGAAAATGAACTGATTCTCAGAGGATAGGTCGTAGTTGTGTGGGACCCAGCAGATCCAGGCAATTCCTATAGTGGAAGATACATAATAAGTGTATGTAGAGTACCAAAAAGATGAAGCATTTGATTCAGGTTAGACCCAACCAGCAGTCAAGAATCTGCTGGTGTCTGGAATATGAGAGAGGCTTGATAAAAATAACTGGAGCTAGACTATCTTATTATATATTGGAGCCATGTAAGAACCTACAGACAGTACTGTAAGTACCTAAGGAAAGGCTCTTAACTGAATGTATCCTGATGCAAACTTAGTCACTTTAGGGGAAACTGCATCCATTTAGCTCCAAGGGAACATGTATACATCTATCAGCATCTATAAATCTATCAGCATGAATGAGCCTGGGCTTCCCACTTTGAAAGATCTGGGAACTAAATGACTGTTTCAATCTTCTCTATAGATGAGAGAGGCATAAGAGATGGAAAACAAAGTGGGATCTTTGGTGCTTTGATGGTGGAATTCGCAGCCTGCCGCTGCTCAACGACTGGCCCATAAGTATAGGATTCTGTTAATTCTGCCACTAATGTGGCTATTTTCACTGCAGGTACCTCAGAATATGAATCTGAACATGAATAAGCAAGGAAAGAACAATGGTGGCACACTAAAATGTGCTAGCGGGCAGAGAGAGGGGGAGGAGAAAAATAAAAACCTAGTTTAAAGCACATAAAAAGTAAAAATTTTGGAGGAGACAGACCAGAACATGAGCATTAATGAGCATTTAGTGAGCGTCAAGTATAGTGCAAAGACTTTATAGAAATATAAAACTAAAAAAAATAAATAAATAGACCGGTGGGGTGGCTCACGCCTGTAATCCCAGAACTTTGGGAGGGTGAGGCAGGCAGATCACCTGAGGTCAGGAGTTCCAGACCAGCCTGGCCAACATGGTGAAACCCCGAATCTATCAAAAAATACCAAAAATTAGCCAGGCATGGTGGTGGACAGCTGTAATCCCAGCTATTCAGGAGGCTGAGACAAGAGAATTGCTTGAACTCAGGAGGCAGAGGTTGCAGTGAGCTGAGACTGCGCCACTGAACTCCAGCCTGGGCAACAAGAGTGAGACTCCATCTCTAAAATAAATAAATAAATAAATAAATATAGAAATAAATAAATAGATGTTGAAAAACAGGACAGTCACTGTTAAGATCAGACCTGGTGTCTTCGATGACACAACGTAAGAAATATCTTAAAGTTCAGGGTCAAAAATATGAAGAGACAAAAAATGACACAGGGAAACGTGATCATTGGAGGAGCCGTCTGAGAGAACCAAGTGTGAACTGTGGGAGTTTCAGAGGGAGGAACAGAAACAGATGGATGACTCAAAATAATAAAATCAAACAAGTATTTTTGTTTTTCATTTGAGCTGAAGAAAGAGCTGGGCCTTCCGATGAAATCGTTCAGTGAACAATCCAGGCAAAGTTCATGATTTTTTAGAAAGGGTTGGAGAAATTGCAGAGCTTCTAATTTAAATAAAAGAAGAAAAAAAGAAGTGTTTACAAACTTCCAGAGAGAAGAAACAGGTCACCTTATAAAAAGAACAAATTAGACTAGTCACAGGCAACTAATTTGCTCCATCAGAATCGAGAAATTAGCAGAAAGCCACTCATAGAATATTATTGAGAAATTAGAGTTGCAACCTAATCATGTCATTCCTAAACAAGATAGTAATCCATGATAGAAGGGGAAAAAAAGATGTATGTGGATAGTCTATGCTTTAGGAACTATATCATGCTTATTCTTTATCTAACCAATAAAATTATTCCAGGAAAAATGGAAGCACAGAGATGAACTATGGCGAGGGGCAGGTATAGACTGAAGGCTTCATGTACCTATAATTAAAATGAATAATGAGATACTTGACAAATGCAATAAAATGACCATAAGAATGCTGAAAATTAATGAGAAATTCTTGAAATCAAATGAGTGAAATTGAAAAGAAATTCTTGACACTGAAAGGAAAATCATAGAATCTGGGATTAATAACATTAATATTAAACTCTCAATTAAAACTCTGAGTTAAGGTGTGGTGAAGAAAAAAGAAAAGGAAAAGAGAATTCTAAAATTCTCTTTCAGGTTGTGTTGATAAGGAAAGGAGGGGGAGTAATTTCTTTCTTTCTTTCTTTCTTTCTTTCTTTCTTCTTTCTTTCTTTCTTTCCTTCTTTCTTTCTTTCATCTTTCTTTCTTTCTTTTTGAAGCAGAAGAGTCTCGCTCTGTCACCCAGGCTGGAGTGCAATGGTGTGATACCAGCTCACTGCAACCTCTAACTTCTGGGTTCAAGTGATTCTCCTGCCTCAGCTTCCCAAGTAGCTGGGATTACAGGCATGTGTCACCACACCCAGATAATTTTTGTATTTTTAGTAGAAACAGGGTTTCACCACGTTGGTCAGGCCAGTCTCAAACTCCTGACCTCAGGTGATCTGCCCACCTTGATCTCCCAAAGTTCTGGCATTAAGGACGTGAGCCACCTTGCCTAGGTGTAAATATGTTCTAAAGAGTTCAATTTTAGAGGAGGGGTGACAAGCAAGGTGAAGTCCTTGTGAGGGAATAAGCAGCACTTGTGTCCAAGCAGAGCAGTGTGACTATAAGAGTTGATAGAAATGATGACCACTCATTAAGTAAAAGCAACAGTAAATATAAATACAAGTTGTTCAAAGGTTTACATTTTTAAAAAGATAAAGAGAAAAGAAGAAATTGGAGGGAAAAAGGTAGATTTTATAGCATAAGATACAAAGAGGGAGAGAAGCAGAAAAGACAACTATTGGGTGCTGGGCTTAATACCTGGGTGATGACATAATATGTACAATTAACCCACCTGACACAGGTTTACCTATGTGACAAACCTTCATATATACTCCAAACCTAAAATAAAAGTTAAAAATTAAAAGAAAAGCAATTGGTAAAATAATAATTTGAGTATTTATGTACATATATAGCAGATATGTGTGTGTGTGTATGTGTATATATATATGGGAGAAAAAGTCACATTATTATAAACCAATGAAATTGGAAATAAAGTATTAAAAGACCAACATAATCATATCTGTTTAGAAATTAAAAAGCACAGTACTTGATAAACCTTGGATCAAAAAGAAAATGCATTCAATTTACAAAGTTACAGAGCAAAGAATGCATTTACCAGAATTTATATGACATAGCAAAATTATACTCGGAAAACTGATATTGCCTTAAGCGTCTTTATAATTAAAGAAATTTTCTATATTAAAATTTGTCATTGTCAGATTATAATTTTAAATATTTTAAATTGAAACAATATTTGTTAAGATTCATAATTTTCTCTTTTAGTATTTGAATGTAATCAGCTCCATCAATTGAATAATTTCAGCAAGAGTTTTCTCTTAAGGTAAAAAAAAAGACATTGATAAAAATTTAGTATGGTAGAGTTTTGCATGAAAGCTGACATTCATTAGAATGTTAAAATCAGAACACTTCATTCACTGGATAACTTGGTAAGTTTTTGTTGCCCATGATGGACTTTTCCTTTCTGTGGAAGATCCATTCAATTTAAAATTAATCCAGTGTGCTGTTCAAGCACAATAACAATTTTGCAATATACGTCAATGTTATTATAAATCTTTATGTGTGTAGTGAGTTAGCTTATCATTTTATTAGCTAAGCAGTAACTTTAAACATGCTTCCTGCATATAGCTAAGGAAGGACTTTGATATCTATGTAGCCGTATTCCTGTAAGTACACTCTTTCTTCAAAAGCTTTCTAAGACCAGTGCACAAACTAAACATGGCCAGCTGTTGAATGTATCTCTTAAATATTAACTTCTCTGGTTAAAATTATCACAATCCACCTTACACATAAGAAACTATCTCTGAGATCATTATTGTACACTTAGCTACACTGCTAACAATGGATGAGAGCTTAGCAGCTAATAAATCTGCAGTTCCAGCTATAACAAAGGTAAATTAATGTATTTGAAAGTAGAGTGATAAAATAACCAAGGTATCATAGCCCAAGACAAACAAAATCTCCTAGTGGTGACTAATTAACATAACACATGCAAATCTTCAATATTATTCACTGCTTGAAATCCTTTATATTAAATGATTGTATGAGGCATTAGTATATAAGAACTTCATTTGATCCTTTATATGAAATAAAGTTTCTTCTTCTGTTCTGTGAAAATAAACAAAGCCCACTCAAATGAGAACAAACAAAAGCTATTTATTCAGAGCTTGTTACAGCAAGAGAGTCAGCCACCAGCACTTGCATTTGGCAGAAACTCAAAAGCAGGCAGAGAAGTGGAAAAGCTTCATAGTGGAAAAAATAGGAGACTTCAGGTGTACCCTGATAGGAGGTTGTTGGCATGGAGAAGCCAGAGGGGGGTGAAAGTAGAAGTGGGACTTCCTATGTGACTGGGTAGGGGAGCATATTTGATTTGGTTTGTTTGGTCATAAGTTGGAAGTAGGAGCAAAAATTGTGGAAGATGGCAGTTACTGATTACTTGCGTTTTTGGCTGATTGCTACAGAGGTTGTTGTCTGCCTTCCTGGATTGGTTTATTTTTTAAATATGGTCAGAGTTCTGTTTAAAAATATGGTCTGGTGTTTATCTGTTTGCATATTTAGTCTCTCAGTTCCCATCCTGTGTCTGTATCTGAAAAATATTACCTCAATAGAATTTGAATTCATAATGGTTTTTAGCACTATCAGGAGAAAGAGACAATCTTATTTCTGAGTAAATATGATCAATCTGATCATCTTCAATTTTATATATTTTGTATAATAATAGGAATTTCTTCTTGTGATGATTTCTGCCATCTGCTATAGTATCTAAATATTTTCCAAGCACATAATTTAAACCCATGAAAATGGATATGAAAGGCTAAAATAGCCCTATTTTATTATAAAGCATGTATATGCATTGTGAAAAATAATTCAGAATATATGCAATCTTGTCTTTTCCCAGTATCACAAACAAATTCTTAAGGGTTAAAGCATATGCTATGTATTGATGGAGAGTACATTAGAGGTGCAGATTTCAAATTCACTTGAATGAAACTTTCAGTAACTTCAGACGTTCAGGCCTACACAGATAACTGTATTCCACAGCCTATAGCCAAAGGGCCAATGTTAGCTTCATAGTAACACAAATAACCACCGCCATAAGAAAAATTATTACCATTTATGGAACCACTACTACCTGTCAAGGTCTCCGTGTATATTCATATTTAACTTTATTTAATCTTTGCAATACCTTAAATGTAAAGTAAAACAAAAAGATAGGTTATATTGACTCATTCATTCATTCAAAAATCAGTTCTTCAATGATTTTGCTTTGAAATAAGTTTAAATCTATTAATTTCAATTTGTTTGAATTTTAATATACATGAATTAATGTATTTAGTGGTTCTCGAATGAGCCTGTCTGAGGCCTAAAGACAATTGTTTGAAGTGGACGAGTTGGTAGTCAAATCCAAACTGGTCTACATTCACTGTTTGTGCTCCTATTCAAATATGTCCAACGTTTCCTATTAACTGAGGTTTATTCAAAGAAAATAAATGTCTTAAATTACCAACTCCAAATAATGATCAATTTTTCTCTCACTGAAAAGTAAGTGCAGGAGCACATTAAAAAATTAAGAAACATCCAAGGAATAGAAGTTCATAGTCTTTCATATTCTCTTCTAAAGTGATATTTTGTTTTCCAGTTGACACAGAGTAATCTTGACATGCAACTTTAAGAGGTTAAGTACGTGTTCATATAAGATATAATGCTGACCAGAAGACAGATGCTCATATGCAGTAAAAAATATATTTCATTATTAAAATGTGTCAAATTAGAAAAGATAAATCAAAAGTCAACCATCTTCATTCCTTGCTGGTGGCAGAGAGTAAGAGTACATTGTTTATAAAGGACAACTGAGATGTTCATTTTACAAAAAAGCATTTTTGTGTTGGGCACAGTGGCTCATGCCTGTAATCCCAGCGCTTTGGGAGGATGAGGTGGGAGGATCATGAGGTCAAGAGATCGAGACCATCCTGGCCAACATGGTGAAACCCCATCTTTACTAAAAATACAAAATTTAGCCAAGTGTGGTGGTACACACCTGTAGTCCCAGATACTCCAAAGCTGAGGCAGGAGAATCACTTGAACCCAGGAGGTGGAGGTTGCAGTGAGCTGAGATCTTCTCACTGCACTCCAGCCTGGTGAGAGAGTGAGACTCCATCTCAATAAATAAATAAATTAATTAATTAAAATTAAAATACATTTAAGAAGCATTTTTTTGAAAGATCATGCATTTTAAAGTTGTTTACAATTCACAGGCTTACCATAAAAACATGCACAAAATTGTGTTTATAAACAGACTTATTGCAATGATATTTATGACTACAATAATATTCTTCAAGTGTATAACAAAGATACACAATGACAGAAAAATGGTAAATTAAATGTAGAGTAGCCAAGTGGGGAAATACTATGCAGTTATATATATCATGTTTATGAAATCAAATTATGTGTTAATATCTGGATATTTTTGTTGGTTTCTCTTTTTAAATAGCCACAGTATTTTTCAGCATTTCCCTTGAAGAACTGGGGTCCATTTCTCCACCTTCTGGATCTGGGATTGAACATGTGAAAAACTTTTAGAAAAAAATGTTTAGTATTAAAACAATGTTTAGAAGTATATATGCAGTATATTATCCTTTTGCAAAGTATAAAACATGTAAAATAACACTGTGCATTGTTTATGGACAAATGCATAGAAAATACAATTCTTAAATCACAGATGGGAAAGGTACACAATTAGTTCAAAACCTTAGATTTTTTTGGGGAATAAAAGGGGGAGAATAAGACTGAGAAGCATAAAAGGGGTTTCAATTACATTTATAGCTTTTAAAATAGCAAAAGCAAATAGAGCTAAATATCATTATTAACAGATTATTAGAATTGTTGTATTAGTTTGTGTGTGTGAAACATGTATAACATACATAAAAAAATATGGTAAACTTACCTGAAAGCCAGAAGTAAGGAGAAAATGTATGAGACGAACATTTGCAAATGAGTATATGAAACACCAAATGTTTCTTAGGTAATAGTTTTAACCAAATAGAATGTATGATGCAAAAAAAAAATCTCATTCAAAATAATAACCAAATATGCAACTCCTGGGGATATTTAACAAGAAATTTTTAAAACACAAATTCTTCAATCAAATCGTTCTACATAATTTCAAATAAATCTCACTGGAGATTATTTTGATATCCCGCAGTGAGACTAGAAATTTCAGTGATATTGCAAATAGCCATAACAGATAAGATCATTTTTAATATGAAGACATAAAAAGAAAGGCTTTGAAATCTCAATAATTAAAAGACTAGGTTACTGATATAGTCTGGATATTTGTCTCATCCAAATTTTATGTTGAAATGAAATACCTAGTTTTGGAGATGGGGCCCAGTGGTCAGTGATTGGATAATGGGGGTGGATTTCTTGTGAGTGGTTTAGAACTATTCCCTTGGTGCTGTCTTCATGAGATCTGGTTGTTTGAAAGTGTGGCATCCCCCAACACACAGTTGCTCCTGCTTCGCCACGTGAGAGGACTGCTCGCCCTTCTTCTGCCATGATTGTAAGCTTCCTGAGGACTCCCCAGAAGCAGACGCTGCTATGCTTCCTGTACAGCCTGCAGAAGTGTGAGCCCATTAACCTTTTTCCTTTATAAATTACTCAGTCTCAGATATTTATAGCAATGCGAGAATAAACTAATGCAGTTACTTATGCAAGGTGATTAATAAAACCCCAATGGATCGTGATTCTGAAGAAATTAAACTTAGTACAACTTAGTGTTCTCATTTATAAGAATTTATTTTTATAATTGTATTTATTAGCAATATGTAATCATTAACTTTCCGTTTCAAATAGCTGAGAAATCAAGTTGATAAATAGTTTGGGGTCAATTAACTAAACTTTAGAGAAGTTAAGAAGAAGGAAGAGAGCAACAGTAACAACTAAGTTAACTTTTTAGAATCTCTAGCAGACATTCGAATTTGGAATAGCTAGAAGCAAAATCCACCATCCCTTGCTTCTGCCACATTGCAGGTTTCACTCAAATGCAGACAGTACACTTGGGGAAGTAGAAATCTATGGCCACAGATGCTGCATGAGAAATTACCACTGGGTCACATCATCCCTGGAGGAGCCAACATCAGCTTCCAAAGCTGGGAGCTACCCTGTGGGCAATCTGTATATAATACCGAGCACCTGTGGAAAAGAACTGCCAGAAATAATAACTTCAAAATAAGAGCAAATTCACCAAGGAAAGCAAATTTAAAGAAAGAAATGAAAGGACTTAAAAATATCTCATTAGCGTTCGTAGCTGGATTTAGGAGAATTGCAGTCATAAAAACAATAGCAACTTGCAAAGAAAGTGAGGCAATCAGAGCAAGAAGAGTTCTTGGGTATAGAAAGCATGATTGCAAAAATTAATAGCTCAGTAATAATTCAGTAGCAAAATTTATAGTTCTAGAAACTGAACTTGTGATAACCAACTATATTAAAATTATGGAAAAGGGAAAGGATAGAACACATAGAAAATGGTAAAGTATGTGCTTGGCAAAACCAGGCAAGCCAATACCCATTAACAACAACATATAGAAGGAAAAAAGGATAGAAATTAATAATCAAACTAATTATACATGAGACATTTCCAGAGAAAAATAACACGGGGACCTCTTATCCTGGCATACACATCCTATTAGAATTTTTGAATTCCTGTGTTAAAATTGAAGTGCTACAAACTTTCAGACACACAGACATATACATGCAGAAAACACAGCAGTGAAATAAATAAAAATAGCAAATATACAAATAAGCAAAAAACTCAGATTTTCAAAGGAAAGCGAATCACAATAGTTGTGTGGCTGTGACCTGTAGTGCCACATCACATGTGAACAGTTAAAAAAAAAAAATCATTGCAAAAATCCTTAAACTGTAATTTAATTGGGAAGACAAAAGCCAGTTGTTAGAGAATATAAATCATATTCTCATTTCTTTTTTTAAACTACATACATAGAAATGTCTTCAAGTAGATATGGATAATGGGGAAATTTAATTTTTTGGACATTTTTAACAAGTGTATAAAGAACTCTATTGTTCACAAATTAATATCGTACTAGGTATCAATATGGATGGTTATCTCAGTTTGAGGCCAAGCATCGTGATTTTCCTGACTTTAAGGAACTCCTCTTCCATTAAGGTAGACAGGAAACAAACAGTCCAAAACCAATGAGAACATGTGGTGAGAATCATTTATATGTAGTATCTTAGGGCTACATTTCTGGGTTCCTAACTCAGCCAAATAAATGAGTGTGGGGACTATGGCTAAAGATAAGTCTTAAAGAAAGAGAAGGATTTAGCCAACTCACAGGAGTAGGGGAAATGTTCCAGGCAGAAGGGAAAACATGAGGCAAAAACAACACCTTGTGTAGGAGGAAGGAAGTAGGACAACAAGCTGAGCAGTTGTCAGAATGTTTTAAAAAATGAGTCATTGCATTAAAAGAAATGAGGCCAAAGGGGTTAGTTGTGTTACAAACATGTGCCAGGTAATTGAAAGCATTTTGCAGAGCACAGATTTTCAATCTTTTGAAGTAAAATAACCGTTTATTCGAACAATATCTACCTAGAGATCTTATATATAAAAATGGAAAAAAATAGTCCCTTACTAGTTTAATTATATGAGCTACATTTTATGATGTCAAGTAACATAGTCAGGCATTAGGTTCAATGAGGCCCACAGCCATGAATCCCCAAATCACACATTCAACACATAATTTATTTCCAAGTTCAATTCTAGTTGCACAACGTAAAAAGAGTTTGAAATTATAGAGAGAGATTTTTTCAAATGGTCACTCCATTTAAACAGAAGCAGCAAAAGAGGCATTATTCTGGGATCTGGGAAGAAAAAGAAATTGAATGCTAGGAATAATAATGAATATTAGTATTAATAAGCTGACCAGTGATAAACCATTTAGGTGAACTCTCTGGACAGGCTAAATATTTGATAGCATTTCCCCAGTATTTGCATAACTTTTATTAATAGCAGAGGGCTGTTGATTTTCTTTGAAGAAACACCGTATTTCTTTGTGTTCAAAATTGCTCATTGGCAAGTAAGAAAATCCAACTCTGGACATTTAAACAAAAGAGAGAAGCTAAGAGAAGATATCAGGGCTCATAGATTGAAAGAGGGTGGAAAAAACTTGGAAAATGCACAGGAACCGAGATAACTCTTAAGTTCCAAAATCAGAACTCTACCTTTAGCCGGGACAATCTAACCAGAATGCAAACAATGTGTCGCACAGCACAGTTTCCACTTCAGAGACACCGTAGCTATCGCCACGGATAATTACTAACTAACCGTCCCAGCCTTAGTGTCTTTTAGCTGAGCTCGGGTCCTGGGCCCATCCCTGGTTCCTTATAGATGGGGAGAAGGAATATCTTGCTCCCGGGGCTTTTGCAGTGGGCAGGCAGCAATGGCTACTGACAAAGAATGGGAGGATTTTGCTTGAAGACTAGAAAGTAGAAGTCAACCAATCGCAGATGGAGGTAGCTGCTTGACAGTCTCTGAAGACTGGCTAGCAGGTGACTTTTACTCTTGCCTGAACAGTGGAGAAATGTCCAAGGTTGGTACACAGGTGGAAAAACACCTGTCTTCATGGGGCATGGTCATTCAGACAACACACTGGTGTGCACTACCAATATGTTACTACCAATATGAACTGAGTTTCAGAGGAGGCCCTTCCTTAAAGCTTCTGTACTCCAGCAAACTCTTGAACACCCCTAAGGCAGCAACTCAGTGGGTGAGTAAAGCAGGTTAAGTGAGATGTAGAGAAAGAAATGAATAACCATAATTACAAAAACTGCAGGTCCAGAAATACTCATAGCACTTTACGCCTTCATTTATTCCTCATATCCCCCCCATGTAGTATGTACTACTAGTATTATCTGCCAGTTTACATGTGTTACATATGAAGGAACAAAAAACTAATGGGATTAAGTAATACGTCCAGACTTATGTAGTTAATAAAGAGCAGAAGCAGATGTGAAATCCAGACAGGTTACCAAGAATCTATGTTTGTAGCCCATATGCTGAACTTATTTCGGGAGGCTAACAGTAAATTTGATATCAACTACATTTGCATAAAAAACAAGAAATTGTTTGCATGGATCACAACTAAAAAGCATTGACTACTCATACTCATGAAGAAAGTGGCTAACAATTGCCAAAGCTTTGTTTAATATACACATAATTCTTTCTGTCTTGTGCGAGAAAAAATTCACCCTATTCTATTGTTCTTGTTTTCTCTTTCAAGTTCCTTTGTAATTTTCTAAGCAAATATCTCCTTGAACAAGAGATTAAAGATTTGAAAAATAACTAGATGAAGAAATAAATTGCTTATTCTTTAAAAAGACTACTGGGAAATGGATTTGGTTTAGAATTCATGGAGATGGGGGTAATCAGCATCACGAGACTCTTGGCAGAAATTTATTTATTTGCTTTGTCATTTATTTTGAAATATTCAACATATTTTAATATATAAAATAAAATTTCGTGAAAACTTATGTTTAAATGTGAATTTATTAGTGATTACCTAATATTCTCAGTCTACCACATGTTCTCAAAAACCATGCTAGCAGACAAAATTTCTTACTGTTTGGAGGAATCAAGCAATATCCCCCATATTCTCTAGGTCTCGTATCTCAAGATTATCTGATTATATGAGACAACTGAGTTTTTGGATCCCATTTATTTTATTTTAAAAATAAGGCTGGTGTCTGGGTTTAGTTTTACTCTGTGATTTAGAGGTGGTTAGTCAACAACTCCAGTATTACTTATATAAAAGTCCGTCGTTATTCAGAAATTTACAATCCAAACATAGCTACTCTAAGTGCTAAGGCTGTCTTTACTTAGCTGTGTCAATTAACATTATGAGCTTAAATAATATCTAAGAGATGTCCATCCATTGACTAGAAAATTTAAGATTCCCACTCTACCAAGAATCCATTGAGCTCAGCACCCTATCCATTCTGGAGCAGGTTAAAGATTCAGAAGCAGACCTGTATTAGCAAATAATCAGAGACATCTTTCTGTCTGACCTGAGATTTAACTGAATCCTGTTGCTAAGATGCTTCACATATCTCTTGAGTGAGTGTTTTGTGCATAGTGCAAAGACAGGGAGCTCTGACTTCAAGTTTTCAGTGGGATCAGACAATTCCTTTTGTAATTTCTGCTAATATATGATTTTTTTTACATGTAGCATTAGGTCTGAGATTTGCCTTCATTTTGGCATCTACAATTGGTGACAGAGTTGAAAGGTTAGAAACCCATGCATCTCCGCTACCTCTAGAAATTTGGGAGTGTTCATATCCACCAAAAATAACCAATAAATTGGGAGTAACCAAATCAGTCATGTGACTTTGCCAGAGGAACGTGATTGGGCCATGCACTTCACCTGGGCCCACTGAAAAATATTTAACAGAGATACGTCAGTACCACTGAGAATTAGTTTTTTGCTTGTCTGTTTTTTTTAATGGCACTTTGGAGAAAGAAGAACAAGCTTACATTTTGCTGATGATCTAAACATTTTCTTGCATTATAAAGTGCCTATTCTTAGTACAAAGCTCTTTGTGCTCCTTACATGAAAACATCGTGAGCAGCCATATGGTGGCCTGTGCCTTAACCGAACTCCAACTTTGAGGGGTTAAAAATAAATTTTATTGAAACATTTTTTATCTCTCCAAAAAGATATAGAACAGGAAAACTATTTTAAACTAAAATTGTAATGGAGCGTTGGCAGAATCCCTGAAGCACCTGCATGCTATGAAGAATTTGAAAACTGCTAGTGTAGGTGAAGGGAAACCAGCAAAGGATTGTACAGAAGGGAATGACACTGTCAGATTTACATTTGAAAGGTATTTCTGCATCTGTGGGAAGAGCAATTTTGATGAGAAAAATACTGAAAACACAGAACTCCATTAAGAAGGCAAAGATAAATTAGAGTAATAGTGGTAGGAATGAAGAGAAGCTGGATTGAAAGATTATGTAGGAAGTAAAAGCTGCCAGGATTTAAGTCATTCTACTCTCCTCTAGTCTCATTTGCAGTCTTTCCAAAAAGCCATTAGATTAGCTATTTCGACTAAAACGGGCTAGATGGCATAATAGTGACAAACCCGGACTCCTGTTTAAATCCCTGACCTGGAACTTACCAACTCTGTGATGCTGAGCAAATGACGTAACCTTTTGGTCCTCAATTTCCTCATCTGGAAAACGGGAATAATAATTTCTACCTCACAGGTTTAATAGCAGAGATAAAAAGGAAAGAAGAGTATATGCTAAAGTATTGCAACAGTGCCTAGCTAAGCAAACAGTAAATGGTTACTTCTTTTGAACTCAAGAAAGAAGCAGTTTAAGAGTAGACAATAAAAGAAAAAAGGGAGGGCTGGGTGCAGTGGCTCACGCCTGTAATCTCGACACTTTGGGAGGCGGAGGTGGATGGATCACCTGAGGTCAGGAGTTTGAGACCAGCCTGGCCAACATGGTGAAACCCCATTTCTACTACTAATAAAAAACTGGACAGGCATGGTGGTATGTGCCTGA
Source organism: Ateles fusciceps (assembly GCA_036589455.1). Classification (NCBI taxonomy): domain Eukaryota; kingdom Metazoa; phylum Chordata; class Mammalia; order Primates; family Atelidae; genus Ateles; species Ateles fusciceps. Next base: position 9,078,343 of record JAZHEH010002229.1, read on the forward strand.
AATACCAGCTACTTGGGAGGCTGAGGCAGGAGAATTGCTGGAACCTGGGAGGCAGAGATCGTGCCACTGCACTCCAGCCTGGGTGATGGAGCAAGACTCCATCTAAAAAAGAAGAAAGAAAAAAAGGTATATTAATTGTCTAGATGGATATATTAAATAACAACATAAGAATTAAGCAGCATTAGCTGAGCACAGTGGCTCATACCTATAATCCTAGCATTTTGGGAGGCTGAGGTGGCTGGGGTCAGGAGTTCGAGACCAGCCTGAACAACATGGTGAAATCTTGTCTCTACTAATAATACAAAATTAACTGTGTTGGCATGTGCCTGTAATCTCAGCTAGTTTGGAGGCTGAGGCAGGAGGATCACTTGAACCCAGGAGGCAGAGGTTGCAGTGAGCCAAGATCATGCCATCGCACTCTAGCCTGGGCAACAAGAGGGAAACTCTTATCGCAAAAAAAAAAAAAAAAAAAAAAAAGAATTAAGCAGTATTGCCAAAAGGAAAGCAGGCAGTTTGTAAAAGAGAATAAGTGAAATGAATAAAACAGTGTTATTTTTATTTGGTTGTGCTTGGTTCAACCTGTTTATTACCAAGTAAATTTGGCAGATAGCAGAGACTTCATCTGCAAAAGTTAAATAAAATAATAGTGAAAGGTGGTAAGATGAAGAAATAGATTTGCCAGTGAAAGATTCTTTACAATTTGAAAAAAGAATGGCTATCACTGGCAAGTGAGCTTGGGTTTGTTAGAGAGGAAAGGTGAGAAGATCGGATGAGTTGTGTAATAACTGCCTGTTGGACTGAAACAGAAGCAGATGAATGCAGCTTTCCTGTTCCGTCAGTTCCTGTACATCATCAGCTCTGCATCTCCCTGGGTGCAAGGTAAAATTTCTCCTGTGAAAAGCCAGGATAAGCTTTTCTCTGGTTTCTCTAATTAGGACTGAGAATGAAATAGATGATCAAAATATTAAAGCAGACTCCTCTGAAACTCCTATTAGGTGTTCTATGAACCTTTAATTCCCTTGTACTTTGGAGCCCAGATTTGAGCAAAGAAGACATATGTCTATGCATGAATTCAAGTTTTTGTACTCTCTGGAAGTATCTACTTGGTAGCATGGATTGGTTCCACTAAAGTAGATGGAACCCCTATCCTAGCATCCTTTTTCTGTTTGCAATTACAGGCAGCCAGTTTCCCCAAGGGAATAAATTCTCATTTATTGACAATTTTATTATCATACATTTTTGTCATCTGACAACACTTCTGTCACATAAGATTAATGATAAATTGTGCTGACCTCGAATATCACCAAAAAGCAGACAACCTGGGTTTTTTTTTCCTGACAGTGGTGATAAATTTTCACTACTTTAAAAAATTTGTTTATTTATTTATTTATTTTTTAGTTCATCTCAATTCTGGACTCAAGTAAATCTGGTATATTGAGAAATTCTGCATAATGTCATTTTGACAGCATGGCATTGGGTTTTCACGTTACATCTAAAAGTTATTCTCAATGGTTTTATATCAGAATATAATCTCTAGTGTGACTAGAATTTCATACAGAAAGCAACACAAACAACTGTCCCTATTTTTTATTCTCATACCATGTATAACAATAGCTCACCTTCCACTATGCCAGGAAATGTCTCTGGATGCCTTCCAACATAGTGATTTATGATTTGATTGATTTATGATCCAGTTGACTTATCAATCAAAGTCGTCATGTAAGACTAAATATGATATGCCACCCAGTCCTATGCTGAAACCTTTTTACATGGTCCTGAGCTTGGGCAATTCTTCAGTTGGGCTGAGATGGCTGAAAATATCTGATATAGGACTTTTCTTTTATATTTATTCATAAATGGTTAAGTTTCCCATTAAGAGTATCGATTCTACACTCCCAAGAAAACGGCTACTCTAAACACAATTCTGTTTATTTATTTATATTTATTCTAACTAAAAAGCCTCTTTCATAATTTCTTTCAGCAAACATTTATTGACAGCCTAAAAAGTAGCAAGCACTATTCCAGGCACAGTAATCATCACAGGCAAAAATCTCTTCCCCTCATGGAAATTACATTTTAGTTAAATTGTGGAGACATGGTCAACAAACAAATAAATGGGAAAATTCATGTAATGTCAGATGGAGATAGTGCTATGGAGAGAAATAAAACAGAAAAAGATACTATGGAAAGGCTGTAATTTTAAACAGTGTGTCCTGGAAAATGTAAACTTAGCAGACACATTTGAGCAAAGACTTGAAAGGTGTTGAGAAGCAAGCCTTGAAATGGCTGGGGCATTGTCTTTTAAGTAGAGGTCACAGCAAATTCCTCCCATGTGTCTGATACTGTGTTCTGTGCAGGAGGAACAGTGACAACACCCACCAGTGTGGTCAGGAGCAGGACCCAAGGGCAGAGTGGGCAGAGAGAAATGCAGAGAACCAGCAAATGACAGGAAAAGAAAGACAACGGGGAAGAGTGGAGGGAGAGGAGGTTTGAAAAACATCGGAATCAACCTGTTTGGAGTCTGTTAGGATGGGGGTGCCTATTAGCCAAATCCCAGTGGAATGGTAACATAGACTGCAGGAGTTCTGGGCAGAATGCAGGGAGCAACGCCCCAAGAGGGAGAGCTGAAATTAGCATCATCCTCAAGCTTGAGCCAGGCAGAAGTGACCCAGATGAAATTTAAAGCTTCTTCCTTCTCCGACTCAGGAGACTGAGGAAGGAGGATCACTTGAGCCCAGGTGTTTGAGGCTGCAGTGTGATATCATTGTGCCTGTGGATAGCTTCTGCCCTCCAGTCCGTGCAACATAGTGAGACATTGTCTCTAAAATACAAATTAATGAAATGATACAACAATAAATACATAAATAACTAAATAAAGATCTTCCTTCTGCAGAAAGGAATAAATGACTGGAGGAAGCAGAGACAGCCTGGTGTTAGAAGACCCAAAGTCACCATAATAAAATACCATTTCTAGAATATAAATAAATAAAATAATACTGTGGAAAAATGCGCGCCTTGAACGAACAGACCTTCCAAACAGACTTTGTGTGATCAACATGGCTGTTTATTCACCTGGGTGCAGGTGGGCTGAGGCGGAAAAGGGCATTAGCAAAGGGCAGTGGGATAGGAGTTGGTTTTATAGGTTTGGGTAGTTTTTTGGGGGGGGCAGGGGTGTTGCAGAGTAAGTTCAATTACAGTGGTGGTGGGTAGGGGCAAGCAGTATACAAGTTCAGTTATAATGACAGGGTTGGGTGAGAGGTATTTACATGATCATAAGAACAGTTAAGATGGCAGGGTTGGGTGAGGGGCTTGTGGGAAGCTCTACTGGGAGATCAAGGACAATGGTGAATGCAGGTAGTGGGTGGGAGACTTCGGCCGGGGCAAGCAGGACTTTCAGACTTTCAGGCTCCAGGCTTGCATATGGAGACCTGACAAATACAATAATAAAAAAAGAATAAATAAAAATTTGTTTTTCTGCAGAAAAAAAAAATTATTTAATGGAAGAAGGCAGAGAGAGCCTGGTGTTGGAAGACCTAAAGTCAGCTCTTAGAAAATAATGAGTGGGAGGTGGTTAAAGTTCCAGGTAAAGGAGGCATCTACATAAAAAAACCTCATTTGAATAGACATAGAGTCCGATCCCAACCCTAATGCAGGAAAAGGAAGGACATTTGCTGTGGCTATAGCCTCCATTCTTCTCATTACATTGCTGTGGTTTAATTAACAAAACAAACAAAACAGAAACACCTGATTCTTCAGGGAGACATGAGAGTAACATCTGATATGTATCTGTTATCATCTGGGATTACTAGTGAGGTAGAATGTTCAAAGGAAAGGACAGGAAGCACTTCCAAAGTCTTGTGAGAGCTCCAGTACAAACAGGGCTAAAGACATGTAAATCAGCAGCTGGAGTGACCACATATGCGCCATTCATCAGAGTGAGGCATGAGGGGAGAGCGGCAGAAATAACCTACTCTCCAGATTTAAGGGCAGAAAATCTGGATTCCCTGATGATGCCCCCCACATGTGAATAGTAATACACACTTAGAGACAGAAAAGATGGAGTGCTGCTATTGCTGTTACGATAAATAAGAGAGTTAAGCTTCAACTAGATTCCTTCCCTTTGTTTTAAAGAGCAGTATACAGAAATTCTTTCAGGAGTCCAACCCATTCTGAAGTTCACTAGTGTAAATTTCACAGTGTGTCAGGATAAAAATAATGTTTCAGTCTTCTCAGTGATAGACCCGAAATTGACTGTAATTGGGAATACATTCTGTAGCAATGAAGTCTGTAGTTATACACTGTCTTATGAAAATGAAGCCTCTTTCTTTTGGCCAGGATCTGTCATTCTGATCATCCTTGGCTAGAATTAGGAGGGAGCAAAATGATCCATGGTATGAAACCCTATTTTGAGAATGACCACCTAGAAGAGTAGTTCTTAACCTCCTGGGAATCAAAGACTCTGTTGAGAATATGCTAAAAGCCCTGGACATCTGATTAAAAACACAAAAAATAAAATACTTAGCACATATGAAGAGAAAGAAGTTTGCGTTTTCAGGAGATTCATAGTTATTTTGCCTGATGTCTCATTAAATCAAAGGTCCTAAAGTCATCCCTCTAAGGGAGAGCAAGTTAAAACAAAATCAAGACCCAAGCCTCCCACCTTTCCTGATCTCCACTGCTTTATGCTGTCTTCTTTGTGTGTACCGGGATGTTAGAGTGTCACAGTGTTTAAACCTACAGTAAAATGTAGAGCCCCTCACTACATTTATCTTCTAAACCTGAAAAACTACCTACATTTTAAGCAAAGGAATTATTCTCTGCACATCCTCTTTTAAAAAAAACTGTTTAGTAATGATGCTTAATGTAAAGCAGCTGTCGCCTCTCACAAAGAAGGCTCCACAGTGTTGCTGATGAGTCATGAGTCATCCATGAATATGGAATTAGCAAAATGATCATTTGCTCAATTGTCAAGGCCTGTCTCTGTAGAATGAACGCCTATTGTCAAAGTGTAAAGTTTCTGCGAAAATATGAAAAGGAGGAGAGGCACTTTTATTTTATATAGGTTAGGGATATTGGACTCATCCTTGCTCAGGTAAAATAATGTATACACCACCCGATAAGGAATGCAAAAGAAAACTGGTTTTGTTTTGTTTTTTTAAGTTATCTGTAAAGTGCGGTTAGTTCTCTGTAACCCCTGGGAAGTGTGTTTTGAAACCAGAGGCACCCATTTCAGTATGGAGGAATCTTTTAGATCCTTCTAATTTCTACCAGTCTCTTCTAGGGATTAAATTGGGGTTAGAGACAGACAAAGGAGAACTTAATTGATATATATATATATATATATATATATATATATGTAAGATACATAATATGTAAAATATATACATATGTAATATATATGTAAAATATATATATTATATATACACGTAAAAATATATATATAATTAAATATGAGAAGTTACCCCTAGATATGTGGATTAAAATTAAATTAGCTTTCTAAGTTCAAATGACTTGCTTTAAGCCTGCCATAATCTGACCACTTGTGTCCCCTCAAAATTCACAAGTTAAAATCCTAATACCCAAGATGATAATGTTAGGGGGTAGGGCCTTTTGGAAGGTGATTAGGTCATAAGAGTTGAGCTCTCATGAATGAAATTACTATCCTTATAAAGGAGATCCTAGAAAGTCACCTCATCTCTTCCAGTCTGTGAGGACACAGAAGGCACCCTCTATGATTCAAAAAGTAAGTCCTCATCAGACACTAGATCTGACAGTGTCTTGATCTTGGACTTCCCAGCCTGCATAACTGTGAGAAATAATTGTCTTTTGTTTATTACTACAAGGTTTATGGTATATTTTTATAGTAGCTTGGAAGGACTAAGACAAGGCCTATATGAGACACCTTAGTGGGAACACAGGTAAGTCATCCTTCACAGAAGAGTGAAAGATACAGACAATGCCCCCTACTCTAGTAGAAACAGGGGAGTACCTTGAAACTTTAAATATTTAGAAATATGCCTGGGTGAGGTGGCTCACACCTGTAATCCCAGCACTTTGGGAGGCCAAGGCGGGTGGATCATGAGGTCAGAAGTTCAAGAGCAACCTGGCCAAGATGGTGAAACCTCATCTCTGCTAAAAATACAAAAATTAGCTGGACATGGTGGAAGGCACCTGTAATTCCAGCTACTTGGGAGGCTGAGGCAGGAGAATCGCTTGAACCCTAGAGGCAGAGGTTGCAATGAGCTGAGATCATGCCACTGAACTCTAACCTGGGTGACAGAGTGAGACTCCATCTCAAAAAAAAAAAGAAGAAAGAAATATATACGTGCTTTTATCATTAAAAATCATATCCTTTGAGGCTTAGAAAAGAGAATGTTTATTAATATAAACCTGAAAGTTGTCAGAATGTACATTTACTATTTTTCTGAGGAACGTTATAAAACAGCAGAATAGTGACCGTCTTAGCATTTTAAGAAATGTTATTCTTGATAAACATTTTTTTCCTAGAGAAGCATGTCTATTACATGGTAAACATTAAGAAAGTGGAAGGATAAATTATTTCCAAATTATACAGTTATCTTCAAAGCTTGGAGAGGTAATATATTTTTAAGTCAGTGAGGAAGGCAATTTCAAAGGCATACTTCAAATTTACTTTATAGTTTTACACTGTTGAGATGAAGACCACATGCTCATGAGAACTTAACAAATGCAGTGTAATAACAGCAATGCGCTTTTTAACATATGTGATTTTAATCCGTTCTTAAATATTAAAGTGTACAATCTGTAGATAATGGTTAAGATTCTAGATTTAGGCTTGGAGTTAGACAGTTGAGATTTTTAGAGGGTTACACTCTGCTTTCCAGTTTGTGCTATTCTAAGCTGTTTAGTTTATCATTTCTATGACATTCCAAGTCAAACGAGGACAGCTTGATTTTGCTGATAGCTGATGAAACTGTAGAATGCTGCATAATTAGATAGAAGGGAAGTATCTATTTAAGAAGGAAAATAAACATCCAGGAAGTTATTCTATGAGGAGGGAAAAGTGATGTGGAAAATATATTTGCCCTGTTACCAGACTTTTCTAGGAATTCAGATTTAGCTTTTGTTTACAGCATTGTTTGGCATTCCTGGATGTCTTTATGTAATTGACTTAAGTAATGGACATTTGAGTAGTACTTTCTGAGTATGAAATTGCTTCACACATACAGACTCCTTTAGTACTCCAAAATAATTATAAGAAAAATATTGCCATTACCCAGGTTAATAATAAAAACATTTGAGCTGCCTCAAGTTAGATTATTTTCCTGAAGTTATACAGGGAAAGTGAGTAAACTGGGAAGTAAACTCAAAAATATTTTGTATTTTCCCCAGTATCAAGCTGGCTTTAGCTTGAGAATCTCTAAGGCTGAAAATGAGGAGTCAGTCATCTTGATTTGTCTAAAATCTCCTGACTTGTATCTCTGCTGCAGTCTCCTCACACAGACTCCATCCCTCCTACATACTGGTGATTCATAAAGCAGAAGCAATCAAGTCACTACCTACTCAGGAGGCTGCTAGCATCTTAGCCCGGGAATCAAAGCTTTTAAATACAGCCAAACCACATGTTCAGTAATAGTTACCATACTTATAGCAATTGCTTACACAATGTTCCTATTTATTATGTGCAAGGCACCATTCCAATAATTTTGCATATATTATCTCATTTAATCCTAACAACAATGACAACAAAACTCATGAGGAAGGTACTATTAGGACATCAATTTTCCAGCAGAGGAAATGTGAAAATCTGGAAAATGAAGTCACTTGTTCGGGATATCCTGTCTTCCCTTTCACTGAGTTCACGATGTACTGTCTTTTCTTTCCATTAACAAGGTGAGAAATAGAAGGGTTGGGGGTATACAGTACCCGGATATGAAGTGCCTTCTGCGTTTGGGAGGAGAAACTGAGGACTGTAGGTGTGACACATTATGGAATTTGGAATGTATCATAATTATGTCTTACAGTGATAGAGAAAGCTTAGAGAATGACACATTACGAAAGAAAATTCTATTCTCAAAGACCAAGAAAGAGGCACAATGAGTGCAAGATAACCACACTGTTAACAAATTGGGATACTACACAAATTGATTTGCATGACCACATCCAACTAAACACTGATTAGACAAAAGACTTCTGAAATATACTTGAGATGTAAAAGTTGGAGGGACAATTAAGTAAACACAAAAGAAAAAAGAAGAAATGTAAATGTAAATTGGAATATCATTCGAGCAAATTTACGTAATTAATCCAACTGTACACTAATATGAAACACTTCTGAAATTTACTGAATGTTTAAAAGGAAAAACAAGTAAGTAGCAAACGGGCGAGACAAGAGGAAATAGAAATAGAAATATCAAACTGCGTTGATATAAATGTTACTGAAACCAAAACTGCTCTTTTGTCCTGAGTGATGGAATACAATGTTTATGACTGGACGAATGCTCTCTTTGTGTTGCTTTCAAAGCCGTATTTCAACTGGAAAAGGGAAGAGAAAGACACTGAAGAGATGGCTCCCTCCATACTGGAGCAGTTTAACTAGCTTTTGTGCAAGATAGGCCTGGGGAATCCCAGAGCTGATGTTGGAAGTATGAACTAGAAAGAGATTTATCTGAATTGGAAAATAAGAGGAATTTGTTGTTCATTCATTGTTATTTTTCAGTTCTAAGAAGGAGGGGAAAAGGTAAATATAAAATTAAATTTACCAGGTTTCGCTTTGGGCTATGTAAATGCCCTTGTTCATCTCTAAGTTTTCAGTAAAACACAACACAGATAAACTCTCACGTGGAAGTTTCTGAGTATGTGGGGTTCTGAGTGTGTGATTCTGTGTGTATGTTTGTGTGTGTGTATGTTTGCATTTAATGTTCTAGGTGACCGTTGGTTAAATCCTGAAGGATCCGAACACCTTCCAGGGTTTTCTCATTTCTCTTAGGCAAATAATAATTTTTTAAGTGTGACCATTAACTATTATTTTCAACTATGTCACGTGAACAGCTTTGTGCACTTTCTCAGAAGATGACTTTCATATACTGTCAGAGATGAAATGTGTAATATGTGCAAAAATTCACTTGAGAAATCTCTGTCCAAATTTGTAACATTGATGCTACAAAAAAAAAACCCCAGAAAATGTACTCACTAAGTTGCCTCAATAAAGTACTGTAAAATATTATTAACCTTACCAGTAATTTCTGCCTGAAAAGATTATACCGTAGACAAAATACGTTTCCTTTTAATACACATTCCCAGCTTTGAGAAACGCCTCCTTGCAAACATGCATCCTTACTCAACTGGGTCTAAATCATTGATGATTCACCTAATACTTGAGAGTATTATTAACACTCTCAAGAGATTAAAAAAAATTACACACCAACAGTAAGAGGTGCTAACATAGACACCCTGACACACAGACATAGAAAATGCTTATAGTTTCAACTCTATTATTTCAAACCAAGTAAATACAGGAACACAGCTCCTCACCTGTCCAGATATGAAATAATGTTTCTCCTTCCTAATGGGCAAAAACATTCTTAATTGATTTCAACTAAAATAGACAAATAAGCCATCAAACTAATCAATAACAAAATAGACTCTCTGTCATCTCTTATCCAAGATATAAAATATCTCCATAGACTATTGATCCATTTATAGTGATCAACAAATATTCAGACAATAAAAACCAATTCCTAATCATTGCTGCCAGTAATGAGGAACAATAACTTATCAGCCTTTAACAAACCATAAGGCAAAAACAAAACACAAAAATTTTGGAGAGAGGAAATAAAATTTTGAAAAATAGAGTCAATAAAGTTCTTCTGTCACATTGGATCTACCATAAGGAGGTTTATTCTGTGCATAAACTGTGCCACTTCTCTGGTGATGAAGTTTATTTGGTTCTGTAGGGTGATCCATCAAGCTTTTCGCTGGAAGACCTCCAAAATTATATAAAGTTACAATATTTAAGCATTGGGATACCAGTCCATAAATAGAAAAACAGTTCAATGAAAGATGAAATAGTCTCAAAGCTTCCATAGAGCATGTAGAATAATTTAATACAGGCTTACAGAGGCATCACAGATCACTAGAAACAAATAAGGAGTTTTCAATAAAAGACTCTGAGAGAATTCGTTATTTGGAAAAAAAAATAAAATTAAGCCATAATCTTATACTAGCTAGCACAATAAAGTTCAAATATATCAAATGAAAAAAATCAATCACTTTAATAGCTACCAGAAAAAAAAAGATGATTATATTTGCACTGTTTGGGGAAAGACTTTATAACATTTTGTTTTAAAACTCAGATACAGAGATTAGATTATATGATGCTGTCGGTCTGTAGTCCATTCTCATCTCTGACCACTTTAAAGCTTTCTTTTTGCTTCATTTATTGTTTGAGTTAACGTTCATATCTCCCATCCACTGTCTTTCTACTCTGCTCATAAAGGACCATTTTGCTGTTTTTAAATGTTTGATATTTTCTGTTTATATGTGTTCATTATATATATATAGAGAGATCTGTTTTTAATTTTAGTAAATATCATGTTATATATCTTATTCTACATTTATATTATGCTCTTTTTAAATTATACTTTAAGTTCTGGGGTACATGTGCAGAATGTGGAGATTTGTTACATAGTTATACAGGAGCCATGGTGGTGTGCTGCATGAATCACCCTGTCATCTACATTAGGTATTTCTCCTAATGCTATCTCTCCCCTAGCCCTCCCCAGCCTTGACAGGCCCCAGGATGTGATGTTCCCCTCCCTGTGTCCATGTGTTCTCATTGTTCAACTCCCACTTGTGAGTGAGAGCATGCAGTGTTTGGTTTTCTGTTCTTGTGTTATTTTGCTGAGAATGATAGTTCCCAGCTTCATCCATGTCCCTGCAAAGGACATGAACTCATCCCTTTTTTATTACTGCATAGTATTCCACTGTTTATATGTGCCACATTTTCTTTATCCAGTCTATCATGGATGGGCATTTGGGTTGGTTCCAAGTCTTTGCTATTGTGAACAGAGCTGAAATAAACATACCTGTGCATGTGTCTTTACAATAGAATGACTTATAATCCTTTGGGTATATACCCAGTAATGGGATTGCTGGGTCAAATGGTATATTACGCTTTAAAAATCCCTCGTGTTGCTGTGTTTCCATTATCACTGTGCTTCAAACTGCTGCATAATACTTCATGGTCAGCAGACATGGAGTGTTTTGGTGTTTTGTTTTTGCTTTCAGTTTGTTAAAGACCATTAAATTATGAATGCTCATTGGTCATAGCAATGAATGGGCATTTGGGTCTATGTTCTAATTATTTCATGATCACTATAAATGGATTAATGGTTTACAGATATCTTTTATCTCTTGAGTGAGAGATGACAGAGAGTCTGTTTTGTTCACATTTGTTTGTCCATGACTTAGTGGACGAAGCTTGTGTCATGGCCAAGTATAACGTCAATATATAAGGAAACAGCTCCCTCACAACTGAAAAGTATAAAGGCTGACATCAATAATCCAGTCTGCCATAGAAGACATTTAAGGCAACATTAAAGTTGTCAGGAAACTTCTTGGTGTTTCAGTAACTTGTTCAACAGATACATCTGAAACAACTGATGGAGGAAGAGTATGGAAAGTTAGAGGGGCTGAAAGAGCAGAAAAAGAAGAGGCTGGGAATGAAATTAAAGGTTAAGATAGATGACTAGAGTGTTTTCCCTAGGATAAATGTTCTAGATCATTCAGAAGATGAAGAAATGCATTTCAAGCACTGAACAGGAGCCAATCAATTGAACATAATGAATATCCTTACCTCAACTTCTCCTATTAAAAAATGTAATAGATTGGGGGAACATGAGAAAAACTCAAGGTGGTAGAAGTAAATATCCTTTATTTCAAATTCTCTCCCTTCAAGCGAAGATGCTTAACAGACCTTTTGCTGCCCCTTTAAGCATCCCACAGTCCTTTGAGAGTTAGGAGCACTGGAGCCTAAATGACTATTCTCTCCTAGCTCCATTGTTACAGCATTTGAGCAGCAGTATGCAAGTTATTCTAGCTTTACACCTTTACCTCTGGATCATGATCCTATTAATAGAATTATGCTGAATAAAACATAAAATAGTTGAAATGAATGACTATGCCTTAATTAAAAAGACATTTTTTAAAAAAGCACTCACCTCCACACTGTTCCTCAATTGGAAAAGGCAATTAGCTACATTTTAGAACACTTCTAATTTAATCAGAATTTCAATGATACTAACTTCTTCATAGTATAAGCTTGGATCTGGTAAGATTCATTCATTTTTAAACCTGAGGCTTATCCAGCTACATATATAAATGAGAGTTAGTCATTTATAACACTATTTTCTACTCATGCTGGCTCACATTTTCTATATACCAGTAGATCTATTCCTCAGTGGAAGCATATTTAATCAGTACATTAGCAACACCTCTCCCTTCACAGCAGAGCAAATGATATTCCAATGCTATCTTCAAAATCATTCTCGGCTTATAAAACCATCTAAAAACAACTTTTCATATTAATTCCTTAAGCACATTTCTAAAAATAACTTTTGTTTACTTTATTTGTTCCTATACCAAAGGGCAGCACTATAGTGTTGGCGAGGCACTACTGAGAAGCAACATAAGTTGCCAGGCCATGTATTTGATGACAATTCAGCGTCCCAAGTAGAGGTGGAATCTGGCACTTAAAATAGTCTTTTGTTACACTAGGTAGCTAGTCAGACATGAGCAGGGCAGGACAGCCCCCACCCCACAACACACACACACACACACACACCAAGAATATCTGGTGACCATCAATTAATGGTCAATCAATTGTTCTGTCTCTCTAAAATAATAATTGGTTATAGCCAGCAGTGCCAGGGAAAGGCAGTCTCCCACTAGAGAGAAAAAACCTGAAACTGGTGATTAGCAGCCTCATGATAAGATCTCAGGAGTTGGGTGACTGGGTTCAAGCATGCACACTAAGAGGCAAAATGGTGGAGTTTAACTGGTATACGACCTTCCTCTAGAAACACTCAACTGGTAAGGGAAGAGTGGCCCCCGTGAGCATGTGTACAACTCCAATAAACACGCTGCACATGAGGCCCCTCCCTAGCACTGGCAGGCCGCTGCATGTGCAGACAGGCCTAAAGAAGAATCGGGGGAGATGTGGTACAGGACCCCGGAAGCAAGCCAACATACAAAACCCAAGTCAAAAGTCAAACAGTGCACTTGACCTCTCAAGTCGCCTGACTGGCCCTATTCCAAGGGCAGTTTGCTTCCTTTTGTTCCTGCTCTAAAGCTTTTTAATAAACTTTTACTCCTGCTCTAAAACTTGCCTTGGTCTCTCCTTGTGCTTTATGTCCATCGGTCAAATTCTTTCTTCTGAGGAGGCTAGAATTGAGGTTGCTGCAAACCCATAGGGATTCACAGCTGGTAACAAACTTTGGTGCCACATGACTTGGATATGTTCCACTTCTAACACTTTCCCCTTTCGTCCTAAATCAAAAACTGAGCTCATGATTGATCTCAATTATCAAAATCCTTATTGGATCAGGGGGTTAGGATTATAAAACATTTCCTGAATACAAATGAATATCTAATTGTTAGAGATGTTTCGAGAACACCCCCTTGCTTACTTGACATTGCAATTCCTACTCAGCAGTGCCCCAAACCAGGTTCACAATGAGTTCTTATTGTAGTCATTAATTTAAATGACAAACAGTACTGATGGAGGACTTATGAGAATCTTCCGAAGTTGCAGATGCTCTGTGAACATGAAACGTGGCTCTGCCCTCTGGGGGCTAGAGTCTAGCAAAAAAGATGGTCACTAACAATTACAGCTACAGTGAAGGTTGGAAAATAATTCTCTGGCACAGCAAATGTACCGCAAGTGAGGTCAGAGAATCACACCATCAAGGAAGATCACCTGAGGAAGTAAGACAAATTGAGATTGAAGAGCAAGTGAAAGTCAACCAGGTGAAGAAGAACACAGAACATTTCATGGAGATGAAAAAGACATAAAAACATAGGGGGAAAAAGTATATTATGTTTGAATATATTAACCCTCTGTCAACCATATCTATGCATACATGTATTCAATATCTAAAACATTTTTTAGATTATCATTTGGCTTGAACCATTTCCCCAAATGGAAATTTTAAAATTTTTATTGTGAAATATGTAAATCTTTTCCCTTAAGATCTTAGGTTTGGGTGTCATACCTAGATAAGGTTATGTTCACATTCACTTACATTTTCTTCTTCTATTTTTTCTTCTTTTCTTTTTTCTTTAGCTCTCTGACCATCACACAGAACTTCCTAGTGCTTTTCTCATTTCATTTTTTCTCTTTCACATTCTTACAGTCTGGAATGTATTTGGTTGTAGAGTATAAAATGGGTATCATTTTATTTCAGATGACTTTACATTTTTGTTTTTCTAAAAGCTTACATTATCCAGTAAGTTCCCTACTTTACCACAGAACTTTCTTAAAGCAAATATCTCTCTCCCACCACACACTGGTTCAAATCTTCACAGAAATGACAGAGATCCCAAATATTACCAACATCTCCTGCTATTTGGCCCAACACATCCTTTCTCCAGGGTTCTCTCTGCCCTTCATTCATGATTTTCACCTCAATTTTTCTTTTAAAAATTCTTACAAGTGGACGGGTGTGGCGGGTCATGCCTGTAATCCCAGCATCTTGGGAGGCCGAGAGGGGCGGATCATGAGGTCAGGAGTTTGAGACCAGCTTGGCCAGCATAGTGAAACCCTATTGCTACTAAAAATACAAAAATTAGCCAGGAATGGTGGTGCGGAGTCCCAGCTATTGGGGAGGCTGAGGCAGGAGAATCACTTGAACCCAGGAGGCGGAGGTTGCAGAGAGCCAAGATGGCACCACTGTACTCCAGCCTGGGCAACGAGAGTGAATCTCCATCTCAAAAAAAAAAAAAAAGAGAGAAAAAATTCTTACATATTACTCTGTCCATGATGTTACCCACAAATTAAGTCAATTTGTTTGGTATTCTTTATTAACCCACCAATCAAAAAAGAGACATTAATATCCATTAATATGAAAATGAAATATAAATAAGAAATATATTTTACCTTCTTTGGAAGTACTTCATTCAATGAAGTTTTCATTAGTTTTTTTTTTCCAACATTATTTTTCTAAAATAACTAAGAGTAAAGGAATTCAGTATGAAAGTAACTGGTACTTAGAGTGCATGACATTGGCACAATAAAATACAATAAAATAATTTAGAAAGAGCCCTTCACCCAAGTAAGCAAATTTGTATAGCCAAATTCTCTCAAAGAGGATTAACCTGTCCCTGAAGCAGTGGTACTTACTGGATATTGAGAAACACTAAATACCTGTGCCTGTAGCAGCATGAAGCCTGGCAAATAGTCCCAAAATATTACCAGAAATATAAAATAATTAACATACACATCATTAAATACACTCCATATTTTAGAGGCAACTCACTAAAGCTGCTTAGGACCATCTGAATTAGTCATTAAAATATATAACTAAAAGTATGATTTTCTTATTACAGCAGTGAAAATGCAGGCATTTTTTTTCTCCTCACTGAATACTCTTTTGTGATTTTAAAGACATGACACATGAATTCTTAAATTGTCAGAGAGATAACACTGGCTCTTGTATTTAAAACCTCTTGTGTTGAAAATCTATGTTCCGTCTTTTCCTGAATGATTCTTGCCTATGATCAGTAACAAGATGTTGGCCTGGAGTCTAAGCTCTTTACCACTTTGCCTGATTCAGCAAACATTATTCCTTTTTCAGTAAGGTTTAGATCCTGATTGATTTAGTGATATTTCTGGGTTGAGAGTAGCAGGATTACTGTTAGGAAAGAAACAAATGATACATTTTTCACACTGATTTGAAGGTCAGTTGTTCATACTGACCCAGTGAGTTCTCCGTCTTGCAGCAATGATAGCAAAGAACAGCAACGGTAAAAGTCTACCTCCAGGCCTAGGAGAGGATCAAGGCAGGAAAAGAGGGTCTAAGCACTAGCAGGCTGGCAAAGGTAAGGAGGAGTGGCAGATGCCGCGGCCACATGGGTCAGTCCAGGAAAAGAACAAGTTGGTCAAAATACAGACCCAATAACTGTCTAGTCCGTTCGTAGAGTGTGTTCCTGCACATGCCCTAACTTGGGGAGAACCATTTCTCCCTGGCCTGAGCTTGTGCTTTCTGGTATGGACACTTGTGAAGGGAAGGAATTGGAGTCCTGAAGACAAGCGCTTACTGACACAGAGCCAGACTCCTTTAGAGGACAACATGCTGCTTCCCAAGCACAAAGTGTTGTGGTGAGTGTCTCAGAACAATGTCTCCCTAAATGATTATCTCTCTGTTGTCATTTATCTTTATCTTCCCGAAGAAGATACACTTTCCATATTTAGTTAAGACATGGAATTTGCCAGGATTATAAACCACACTGAGAGTCAATTTTGGAGTTGGCAAATCATAGATGCACACCTAACCTAGTATTGATATCTAGTTGTCCACTTTTTATTCTGTTGTCTAGCAGCTGTGTTAAGACTGGAATTAGAAAAATCTAGAGAGTAATGAGTTTACAGAGGGAAGGAATAAGGAACCATTTTTTTTTACTGTTGAGACACTAAAAGTACATAGAGGGAGGTTATCTCGGAAGACAGTACCACTCCAAATTATTAGAATTTGGTGCTTGTATTCTAACGGTGTGCATTATATTCCTAATTCTAAATTGCTGACCACTCCACTGCAAGCCAGTTCACAGCATTTCCAGTGGCCTATGTCCAAACCTTGTTGTCTGGTACAAACAACATGTAGTTGTTACCATTGGTAGCTTGTCCTACTACACAGTCCCCTGATGTCAGTCTGGCTATGGAAGGAAAACACTTGACAGGAGACTGAACAAATTCAAGCCCAAATGTCCAAGATGCTCTCCACCTGTAAAATTCCCAAGAACACCCTCAGTGCTCACTCTCTGAATACACATGGAGATATCCACTTTCTACTCGAAACCATTCCAGAGCCACGAACAATATTATTGGTATTCTCCTTGATACTAAAAGAAAAAAACAAAGAACTATCTAGATGCATTCAGAAGATGCTGCACTTCAAGAAGGAGCCCCTGACTTGAGACACAATAGTAAAAGATGCTTCCCCAACCTTTCCCACACCAGCTCTCAAAGTGCAGCAGAACCATTTTAACATTAGAAGTTTTCACAACACAGAACACATAATGCTTATGATGATGGCTGTTTTCAGGAAAAACTGAATGACTGCCAGGATATTCTCAATAAAACTGGTACACATCCTATGGACATAATTACAACAAGCAGGGTGGAGGTGGTTATGAGATTCATCACATTGCATAAAGAATGTCAGGATGACAAGACTTTTTCACCCCGTGGTCAGCACTGACAACTTTCCAAGGAGATCTTTTGAATGGCTGTGTCATTGAGCTCATTAATGAATTTGAAAGGAGGTGAATTTTAATCAAGAATGTAACTAAGAAGAAGAAAGTCAAGCCACTATAACCCACTCACTTTCAGCAGAGAAGTGCAGAACCACAGTGCCGATAGAGTGAGGGTGCTCAGCCTAGCCTAGCCCACAGGCCAACCCAGCCTCTTATTTCTAATCAGGTGCTGGCAAGGATGCAATTTTGAACTTTTGCTAACAAGATCATAGCAGAATCCCAACCTAACTGTGAAACTGACTGCTGATAGAAAAACAGGCCCCTTTATAGGAATATCCATGGACAGCCTCTTCATACCGAACCTCCAAGCTTGATGCCCTCTGATTACTGAGAGTTCTCCCAACACCTAGACCCCCACTTCCACCTGAGGTCACGCCCGCAACCCCTACTTGCCTCTACTCCTGGCTTCCAGGATCATCTGACTACCAAAGTAGGGCTTCTTTCTGAAAAGAGATTGGAGATTTGACTCGGCCACAGTCACTGTGGATACTCCAAGAACAACTGACATAGCTCCTGAAGCTCTGATCTGAGCTGCTTTCACCTGAGGTCACAAAAGACTCAGCTCTGCTTTCTGTTTTCAGGAGAATCACATTTGAAGCATAGAGAGAGACACTTGTGGGAAACAGATAGAACTGACTGGTTTCATGTAATCTGTCC
Organism: Ateles fusciceps; assembly: GCA_036589455.1. Classification (NCBI taxonomy): domain Eukaryota; kingdom Metazoa; phylum Chordata; class Mammalia; order Primates; family Atelidae; genus Ateles; species Ateles fusciceps. The sequence goes on from JAZHEH010002229.1 coordinate 9,096,511, forward strand.
AAATCTTTGCTAGGTGTCACAACCCAGTCCACAGTTCAAGTCTTAATAAAAGGAACTAGGAACTTCAGCAACAGCGGTGCCCAAGTCTGGATCATTCTACCTGAACTCGTACAATCTCATAGATCCTTCCATTACATACACAGAGCATATTCAGTTCACCACTTTTTATCTTACAGCATATAAGAAAGGATATTAGAAGTAAAACTTGAAGAATGAGTTGTAGATACTGAGGGAAGAAGAAACTCTTGGTTGCCAGACCCCCAGTAGCCACCCATAGCAAAAGAAATGAAGACATAACAATGGATAGAGAAAAAGGAACCTCAAAATTCTATCACTGATTAGTATCATGATGCTGTTTGTGATGTCTTTATGTCAAAAAAATTTAAGTTGGTTCTGTACACTCTGTGTAAGAAAGTGCCAAGCTATTAAAATAAATGTTGCAGTGTTTTTTCGGATGAAGAGAGATAAGGTGGAAAGAAGAAAATAATAACTACCAAGATATAAGCAAAAGGGATTAGAACTAGGATGTTAAACAAGTTTCATTTCATTTGCCAATTCTGTTTCATGCTTAGGGACCTCTTGGAGCACTCTCCTGCTAAGCACTATGGGGCTATATCCAGTAGAATGATGGCTGGGGATGATTAGTGATGTTTTCCATGGCTTTGGAAGTAGGGAACAGGGTAAAGTATAGAATGGAGGAATAGGAGGTGAGCTTGGGTCCTATACTTTTCATCCCTGGGTAAAGAGGGTGGTGCTGCAGATAAAGGTAATGGAAAGATGCTATTGGTATTTACAAAACATATACAGTTCACTCCTAACACAGTTTTTTTTGAGACATAGTCTTGTTCTGTTGCCCAGGCTGGCATACAGTGGCAGCCATAGCTCATTGTATCCTTAAACTCTTAGACTCAACCAATCTCCCACCTCAGCCTCCCAAGTAGCTGGGACTATAGGTGCACACCACCACAAAAAGCTTTTTTTTCTTTTTTTGTAGAGATGGGATCTCATGATGTTGCCCAGGCTGGTCTTGAACTCCTGGCATCAAGAGATACTACTGCCTTGGCCTCCCAAAGTGCTAGGATTACAGGGATGAGCCACTGTGCCAGGGACTAAGACTTTTTAAATATTACTAAATAAAGACATGTCCACTGCTTTCACAGCTTAAGATAAACAGCTACTTAGAATTTGAGTTGAATTCACAAAAATTAGGCAGTATAATATGAAAGGAGTCATTTAGCAAGATTCTAGTTAGAATATTTTGATGATAGCATGTTGTATTGTAAACATTTCCATCTATATTTTATTTCCGAGACTAAGAGTGACTTCTTTTAATGAACTATCTATTACGTCTTTCAAGTTCGTCTTTAGAGGAAGACTTGATAAGAGTCAAGATTCCTGGGAACATCTCCCGCTGTGGGCCGTTAATTAGCTTTGTGACCCAGTATAAGTCATAACATTTCTTTACTTCAATTTCAATAAACAATGAGTTCTCCATTAGCTAGAAAAATCTATAAAATCATTGTAAGTCTAGGGAAATGCATATTCTATAACAAATATAAAATTCTCACAAAAGTAATGACATTAACACATTGATCATCTGTAATATTTTATAACACTTTAATTTACTAGCCATATGTTCAGATTACAATCTGTTTAAGGAAAGCAAAAACACAGGCTGTTAGCATGTGAAAGAGATCCATGACCCTTCTTGGTCAGCAAAAACACAATTGCAAATGAGCATTCCTTAGTCATTTATTTGCATTAGCAAGTCTGTCAGGACATTTAACATTACTGAATTGAGTTAATACAAAAAAGAAAATCTGATTTTGACAAAAAGTCATAAAATGAAACCATTTTAGGGCAATTATTCGGGGTTCTTTACTATTCAGTGTCTGTATCCTGTCTCAGAGCAGGTGTGCTTACTGCCAGCACATCCTGGCTCATGAAAGCCAGACAAGCTCTGCTGGGTTCTGTTGCTTCAAAGTCTTATTTTTCATCGTGTGCTCAAAACCAAAAAAAAAAAAGAGAAGTACAATCAAGTGATTTTTTCATTGTATTTGCCACTAGGTTCAGGATGCAATTTAGGCAAATTAGTGAATCCTGCTATGAAAATATCAAAGCTTTTGGTCATTTGTCCATATACTTGGCACAATACATTGAACACAGTAATCAGGGACACTTGTTTTAATGAAAACAAAATTATAAATAAGTGTTTTAAATCACTAACAGTAAAAACATCGTTAGATTTCATTTATATTGCATCCTTTACAGCCTATTATTCACCTGTGAAATTCTAAACCATATTGCTTTGTATGCAAAAACGTCCAAGCTTATGGTAAAAATTCAGTTATGCTTCTTCCCACATGATGGGCTGAAAGTATATTATCAAAGTTTCCAAACAAATTCACCATTAAATTAATTATTGGAGCAAAAAATAAATAAATAAAGGAAACAAGACTTGAGTTCTTATCAAATTTTTATTTTTTATTATTAATGTTTAATTAGGGGGACTTACAATATCTGAGTAGTCTATATTTAAATAATGTTGGAAATTGCCAATCCTAGCCCATTGAAATTATAATAAATATTGCACAATTTCATTTAATTTTCCAGCTGAGCTTTCTCTCTTTTTATTTAACAAATGTAATAAAGAACATTAAAAAATACACACAATGTACATGCTGTAGGTGAAGATAATTTAGTCCACACACACACATTGTAGAACATATTTTAGTTTTAGTAGAGGCATCACTTATTCTGCAAATCCTTCATTGACATCTTGAGACTGAGTTAGATCCTTTGTATTCCCATTGTACATCACAATGATACATTGAGAATCATATCATGATACACCTGCCGCGGTGTCAAAGACTTCCTAAGAAGTACCTGTCTACCCAATTTTGATGATGAATCTTCTCACTCTTATGCCACCAATGCCTGACAAACTTCAGAGCATACTGGATCTATTCAGTAAATACTTAAGTGAATGAATGACATTATGGTTGAGGAAAAGTAGTACAGGGTTGAACCATAAATTTCCATGTGGACTTAACGCCATTCATTCTTTGATCATTGAAATATTTACTATTAGGAATTGTGAAAAGGAAAGACCATTGGTCATTTACATTGTTCAATAACACGTTAAATAAGATTTGCATAGTGCTTTCCTCTAAAAAGTTTAATATCATTGCAAGACGAACATTAGAAATACATATTTTAAATTTGCACTTTTTTTTTTTTTTTGAAAAGGCCCCCGGGGGGGCCGCGGGCCCCCCGGCCCCCCCGCCCCCCGGCCCCCCCCCCCCCCCCCCCTTTTTGTTTTCGGGCCCGGCCGCGGCCGCGCCTTAACTTTTAAATATATTATACGTTAAGAATAAGATCAGCCTTAAAATTCATTACTTTCAATCATGCCAAATCTTGAACTGTGACTAAAGGTGGGAGCAAAGTTTAACTAAAAACTTAAAAGGTACATTAGGGGAATTTTTAAATTTGAGCAGTTTGGTGACTAAGAAAATCTCAAGGCAGAAATGGAGGATGTTTAATATTGTGTATGGAATATTAAATATGAATTTAATAACCCAATAAAATTTCCTAAAAGTTAATATCTACATAATTCAAATTAACTATACAATCTACTAAATTATAGGATTTTTAGAGAATCATTCATAAAGTGATTCCACTGAGTTAATATCCTATAAGTACATTTCCATTCATTGATATAGAATATGAAGGGTCTGATCATGTTCTGAAGGAGGAGAGTTATTTTAATTAAAATGACTATGGCTTAGAATTATTCTATACCATTTAAAAATATCTGGAAAATATGTGAGACATGTGTACAACTTTCATTATATGCCTAAATAGCTGTCTTTTTGTGAGCATATTGAACTTTCTACCTTAAAATAACTTCAATGAGTAGAAAGATCTAGTTTCAAACTGCTTTGTTCAAAAATACAGAAAGAATAGGAATGACAAGTTGGAACAGGTTTGACTTTTAGAATAAAATTTTAGAGTTGGCTGATATGGAATGAGGTCACTTTTCTGTCACGTTTTTTGACATTCAGAGCTTAAATAAAAACTGGATCATTTTTGTGACTGATGATTCCCCCAAGGACTTACTCACCCATCTGCTGTGAGACCATTGCAAGGATCGGATTTGGAAAACAGAATGACAGTCAGACAAGGGAGAGAAATTTCAGTTCATAAAGCACTTGGATAATTTTTGCTTTTGTCATTTCTGTTCTTTTTATTTGTTTCTTTCATTTCCCTTTGATAAGTTAAATGTCCTGTACTTCAAGTTGTTTATCACTTTCATGAATTGGCTGTTTACTGTAGCTACTCTACTTCTTTATTTCATTTTGCCTTGTCTAGTCCCTGAGAGGAAATAATCTTTCATACAATCTTGTGGTGTTCTTTTCTGAAATTATTCTTCAGGATTATTGTAATAAAATTATCTTTTTATGTATTCAGTATTTTGGATATGATATATTCTTTACATGTCTCTAAGATGCATTGTTTTACGTTATTAAACTTAGACTATGATTTCCATTGCCCTGTCCAATACTTACGTAGAAAGTACTGAATTTAAAAGAAAGAAGAACTTAAAATGTTTACTACATCCTCTTTTATCAGAAAGTAGTGTGTTTGGAGATGCATAATCTATCATATCTTAACTTACTGTATTCATGTAAGAACGTGGCGTAATGAAAATGTAAACTGATAGGAAAATGAGTTCCTGTAACCAATAAATTTGTGCTAAGATTGTTACTTTCTTCTAAAAAAGTTTTTTTTAATTATACGTGGCAATTACAGAATGCTCATATAAAAATGCAGAGTCCAAGGCAAACTCTCTACAGCAACTGCTTTATGAAGTGCAAGTATACCATGATGAAATCCCAATGACGTTAAAAATTATTTAAAATTTGGCCAGGCATGGTGGCTCAAGCCTGTAATCCCAGCACTTTGGGTGGGTGAGGCGGGTGGATTACCCGAGGTCAGGAGTTCAAAACCAGCCTGGCCAACATGGTGAAACCCTGTCTCTACTAAAAGTACAAAAATTAGCCAAGTATGGCTAATTTTATACAGATAAATATAATAAATATTTAAATAAATATATATATTTAAAACTCATGAGAATTAGTATGAAAAACATTTAACATGCCTCTGTGAATGCACATGTGACTGTGTATACTCACATATATACTGAACCGTCAAACACTAATTGACATAGTTTAAATTTATCGATATAAATAGGACTCAAATCATCAAAGAGCTAAGAAACATTTTATTTTCTATTATCTTTACTGTCAGTGACCTTAAAAATCTATTTGATGTTTTTATTGCCTAATAAATTGTTTATTTATGAAGTTCTCTTTGCATTTAAAAATATTGTTTTATCCAAGTGTTTCCACTCATTATCATAAATCCAATGCTTAGCTTAATAATATTTAAAAAATTCTATACAAAAATGATAGACTATGATGAGTCAAGTAATCTTTCCCTGTAAAAAATATAATATTAAATAAAATGTCAAAATTTAAAAAAATTATTTGGTATACTCCCAAGAAAGGATAAAAAAAATCGTTGAGGCTACTCAGGAAATGGGGTACCCAAATCTTGGTGATCAGTAGGTGAAGCCAAGGCCTTAGAGCCAAGCCAAGGTCGTACGTTTATAAACACTGGATTTAAGCTTTAAGAGCTGCAATGTAAACGTCCAAACATGTGCCATAAGACCTTAGAGTCAGATCCATTATCAAAATGACATGGCAATGTGTTTTCTACACAAATCTTGAAGCCGGGGATTGCAAAACTGTAGATAAGAGAAAAGACAATCAACAAAACAAATGTCCTTCTTAATGATTATGGAAAAGAAACTGACTCCAGTCTCAGGTGTGGGGGGGGGTCTGTGTTATGATTGAATACAAACTTTAAATGACCAGTATCTTCAGGATATTAATGTAAAAAATGAAAGAACAAAAACCAAACAAAAGACTTTTTTAGATTGTAAAACACATAGCAATCAAAAACAATGCAAGAACCTTGATGGGATCCTAACTTGGGAGGAGATGCATAAAAAGTACTTGGAACAATGTGAAAAAATAAATATGGGCTAATTATCTCCTCATATTTTAAAATTATTTTTAGTCTTCTAAGGCATAATCATCACATTGGGTTATAGAGTAATTCCCTCATACTAAGGAGATGTGAGCGGAATTATTTGCGGGTGATATCTCTAAGACAAAGACAACCTGACTTTAAAAACACAATTAAACTCACCGTAACAAAAGAAACAGGAGCAGATATGTTCATCTCAATATTTGCATTTGAAAAGTTTATACTCAGGTTTGAAATAATACATTCTTAGCACAAATTAGGCATAGGATTTAAAAACAATACCTAGCCAGTCAGCAACTGGTCAAGTGCAATAAAATTAATTTTTTTAATTAAAAAAATTATTTTTGAATATTCAGAGAGAGGGTCTCACTTTGTCACCCAGGCTGGGGTCTGGAGTGCAGTGATCTTATCAAACTGTGCCTACCCCTCCCAGGCTCCAGCAATTCTCCCACCTCAGACTCCCAAGTAGCTAGAAATATAGACATGCACTACCATATCCAGCTAACTTTTTAATTTTTTGTAGAGACAGAGTCTTGCCATGTTGCCCAGGCTGATCTTGAACTCCTGGCCTTGAGCTATCCTCCCGCTTCAGCCTCCTAAAGGTTGGGATTATAGGTGTGAACCACCATTTCCAGCCTAGTTTTTTGTTTTGTTTTGTTTGTTTTAATTTACTATTTCCACACATTCCATAGTTAAGAAGAAAAAATTCCACTGTTTGTCCTAATGGTAACTGAAGTGAATGTTAGTTCATCTGAAAGGGAAGGGGCACTAAAAACCACACACACTCTGTAACTTTGGGAGGCTGGGCGCGATGGTTCATGCCTGTAATCCCGGCATTTTGGAAGGCCAAGGTGGGCGGATCACCTGAGGTCAGGAGTTTGAGACCTGCCTGACCAACATGGTGAAACCCCATCTCTACTAAAAATAACAAACATTAGCCAGGCATAGTGGCAGGTACCTGTAATCCCAGCTACTCAGAAAGCTGAGACAGGAGAATTGCTTGAACCTGGGAGGCAGAGGTTGCAGTGAGCCAAGATTGCACCATTGCACTCCAGTCTAGGCAACAAGAGCAAAAATCAGTCTCAAAAAAAAAAAAAAAAAGAGCTTTGGAGATCTAAGAATATGTAAATAATCAAATTTAAACTCTATAAACTGAGAATCTAACTTATCCTAGAATAGATGCTCTATGAAAACATCGAATTTACATATTACTTTCACCTCCAAATCCTTTACCATCAAGAGGGTGTGGTATACAGGCACTCGATAAAAATTTGTTAAATAAATTAATAATATTGGACACCAAATAAGGCATTTAAAGGAGTCAAATAAAGCGGGTAATGCATGAAAAGCATTCAACACAATGCCTGGTATACACAAGCATTCAAAAACCTTAGTTGTCATCAACATCATATTTATCATTAGTTGTATAATTATTATTATGTCTGTCATTTAATGAATAATTTCACATACAAGGAATTGCAGTTACCAGCATTGCATGTAATGTCATGTCAACGTCAATGTTCCAAACATTGATAAGACCTTGGAACATAAAACTGCCAGTGAGCTCAAGAAATGTTTGCTTTTGAGGCAAAACCTCTGAGCATATTTTGCTGGAGTGGATTGTCCTCAGTGCACTTATATCACTGGGGACAGCTAAGGAGACAGACCTGGAGTCTCTGTGGAGCTCTGAAATTAAATCATATTATTAATAGGAATGTATTTTGTAAGTGTATATTCTAACTGCTTATATAATTTTGCAATGTATTGATAGTTTTTTCAGACTCATGGCACATGTATAAATTAGAGGCCTCTGGAAATATTTTTCAGATATAAATATTTTAACTTAGTGATTTCCTTACAAGTGAACAGTCATCCAAAGATCTGGATAAACCTCAGGTTCTGATGACCATTGACGCAAGGTAAAGCATTTCTTACCATTAATACAGGTAGAAGATTTATTTATTTATTTATTTTGAAACAGAAATTCCCTCTGTTGTTCCAGCTGGAGTGCAGTGGCATGATCGTGGCTCACTGCAACCTCTGCCTCCTGGGTTCAAAGGATTCTCTCCTTCCTCAGCCGCCTGAGTAGCTGGGACTACAGTCGTTCACTACCACACCCAGCTAATTTTTGTGTTTGCAGTAGAAATGGGTTTCACCATGTTGGCCAGCCTGGTCTCAAATTCCTGGCCTCATATAATCCACCCAGTTTGGCCTCCCAAAGTTCTGAGATTAAAGGGGTGAGCCACCGTGTCTGGCCAGATTTATTTTTGAATTGTTTTTTAGTTTCAGTGTTATCATTTTTCAGGAAGAATATTGCTATGCTTTCTAGCTTTTTTCTGAGTTGAATTGACTTGCTGCACCATCAGTATTTGTGATGTTGTAAGATACAGCATCCAAGAAAAATGCAGATGTTCTGTTCTAAACTGAATTCCAAGAATAATATTCTAGCAAACTTCATTATTTGATGAGATATTTATATTGCCATTTATTATACTCTATTTATTACAGATATAAACAATATGACCTTTAGATGGTACAATTTTTTCTTTAATTGAAAACAATTCACTTCTAATGTGGATGACATGTTTTAAAAACATATGTGAGTGTCTGTTAAAAACAACCATAAACTGTTGAAATCTTTTACAGTCTATATAGGTTGCCTAATATGGGCACCTCAAGGGATAACATAATTTTGGTTGAAGCATAGATTTATTATGAATGATTAATGGCAATCTTACTTTCAAACTGTGGAACAGAAAGTAAAATAAAAGACATCTCGCCTATACTGTAATTAGATTAATTTTTTTAAATGTGTGAATGGAAATAAAAAGGATAATAAGGATATTAATGATAAAACAATAATCTCTAGCTTATATAAAGTGCTGGTTAATTATTAGGCTCTTAAAAATTGTTACATAAATTATCTTATTTAATTCATATAGCAATCCTATGATATACAAGTGCTATCCACTTTTTGCAGATAAGGAAAAGAGACACAGGATTCAAATGCTGAGCCTCACTGTAATACAAGGGTGTTCTTCCATAATACCCTTAAGTATATTTAATCCTAATATTTTTTAGATCTTTCTACAGGCAAAGTCTTATTTTATGTGCCTCAAGCAATAGACATGTTAATGATGCAAGTTTCTACTCTCCATAGGTTCAAAACACAATTAATAAGTATCAGGTATCACAGCCCCATCCACATATAGTCTGACACTCAGAAGTTCTCATGCCTGGGAGTCTGCTACAGAATCCTGAGCTCGGTAACCTCCACCATCAACATCAGTGGGTTCAGGCTCTCTGGGTCTCCAGCTAATCCTGCAGAGGCAGTGAGTACATTAAAGCATCATACCTAATTCCACTCTCCCCCTTACCCCTTTGTTCTAATGTAGTTTGAGCTAGCCTCTCACATCTGAACTCTGTTAAAACTGCTAGATTCCTGCTATGAATCAGAGCCAGGTCCGCCTCTAGAGGGTATCTGTAAGTATTCACATTTGTCAAAGCTCACTGGTCCTCTTTCACTGATATGCTTGCCAAACATAGAAAAAATAGGGACTGTACTTTAATTTCCACCCAAATATTCTGCCCGAATCATCTATCCTCTCTTAGGACAGGAGTTGTGCCCTGATTATTTGTCTGGTGTTATCTTCTTGAGGGTTGTCTCATAATCGGACCACTCAGTGTTGTAGGCTGCCTGCCTTACTTCACTTAGAAATGCTGGTACCAACCCTCCCCTGAATCTCACCTGAGCATTCCACATAGTCTGAATTCTGTGTCTACCTATTTAACTATCCCCACAGTCTGGAGTCAAATTCCCCCCATTCCTTCTCATCTCTCTAGTCATAAAGGACAATTGTGCTATTCCTGGCTCTTGATTCCTTCTGTCTTGCCCAGAGTTCATATAATTACATCACTATGTCTCATTCAAATGTCTAAATATAATCAATCCCCCAATAACTATAATACAAAACCAAATGTAACAATTGGCAAAAAAAAAAAAAATGTAAATTAGAAAGTCTTTGAAAAATAGAAATTATAATTTTGTAAATTTTATACATTAGAGTTTTTGAAAACTAGAAAGAGTATTTTTCATTGAAAAAAATGATGAAAGGTACTATTGAACCATGATATGTGTGGTGCAAATTTTAAATGGTTGTGGCAAGCAAAGATGGTAGAGAAAGGTGTGCAAGTAGGGAAATAGCCTTAGCCAACTGCATGGGGCACAATAGTCATAATCAAGTAACACAAATAAATAACTCAGTCTGTGTTGTCTGTATGGTACATGAGATTATGTAACACGAGACAAATCTGAGAAAGCAGAATAAAACCACATTGACAAGGATCTTGAATTTCAAAAGATGAATTTGTAAAAAACACTTTAAATAAAACAAATTAATGAAAAGACTCTCTCTCTCTCTCTCTCTCTCTCTCTGCAGGCACAGGAAGAATTAGAAAAATATTAGAAGCTGAAAACATATATTTGGGAGGAGATTGCAACAATACAAAACAAGATGAAACAGTAGTCTGAATTAAGATGTTTATAGTAGAAGAAAAAATGCTTGGTAGAAAATAAAGCAGAATACTAAAATTAGTATTTGAAAGAGAATCTTCTTGTTGGAAGACCTGAAGGATGATTAAGCCCAAACTTACCTTACCTTTGGGGTCTCTCATTACCACTCTTAAAACTGTATTGGCCAATAAATGCCACTGCTGTGTCTCAGTCCTCTGATTACCTGAGAGTGGACACCTAAGCTCCCCTTCCCCACCTACTCCATAGTACAGCAGAGACAAGATTGGAACAATAAGGAAATAATTTATAGAAAACTAGAATGCAAGTTGATGTAGAATGTGAAATCTGAATGCACTGGCATATGATATAATGACATCGTTTTTAGCCTGTGATTCACTACAGACTTTTAGTATCCACCAGAATCGCACATCTCAACATAATTCAAGTCAAAGGAAGGGTGGAGTCTCTAGCGATCTAATTATTTTTCTTTCAGTTCTGGCTTCCTGATTGACGACCTGTTTCATTTCCTGGCCAACTTATACAAGGAATGAACTAATTCTGCTTATTCATTTGGCCATCATTTCGTCTTTGGCCTCTTTAAAATAACTGTTTCAAAGCACGTTGATCAATCCAACATTAGTGGTGTGCTGCTAAATGTTTAGTAGTAGATTCCCTAGGAAGAAACACACACACACAAACACACACACACGCACACACAAAATAATAAAATAAACTGTTTTGTATTGTTTGCCAATTAATGGGGTGTAAATATTCTCACTATGGTCAGTTTCAAGCTACTTATGTGAGGTGTCTGAATTAGGATTTGGCAAGCACTGCTATTGATGTATAATAACAATAACTGGTATTTGTTACATCCTTACCAAATGCAAGAAAAAAATACTAAGCAATTAACATATATTTTCTACTTTTATCATCCAACAGCTCTCTAAAATAGGCATTATTTTATGATCATTATGTATAGGGAACAAAAAATTTAATATTAAAGAGATTAAAACTCTAAAACTCACAAAATTAGTCAAGGGAAGAGCCAACATTGATTCCTATTATGTCGCATGTCTTCCAATGTGCATGTCCGTCTCTTAAGCAGCAAGTTCTAGTGTTGGGCTCAGTTTTCACCCAAGAATCTGCTTTCAATGCTTAGGCTCTTGAGGTATTTTCTGTACTTTTCCTGTAAGGGTTATTGCCGGAGTTTAAAAATGAGGAAACTGACACCAGCATAGGAAAATCAAATGCCAATTTATTAAGCTCCTGGGCGAGGTTCTGTGGTCCGGGGAAGGGGGGCCAGAGAAGTTGCTTGACTCCTCTTGGGTGGGTGGGGGGGGTGGGGGGGTTTATAGGGGGGTGAAGGCGTTTTGATTGGTTGTGGGGGAAACAGGACGTGGACGGCACAAGCTGCTATTGGTAGGTAGGCGGGATTTCCGATGAGTGGGCCACCCAGGGGGGAGTGGGGACCTGGACAGAGCAAAATGCTATTGGGCAGGTTTTGGCGGGGCTTCTTTTAAATTTTGGCGGGGGTTTTCCAACGGCGGGCTAGGTGCCCGGTGCAGAGTTTAGTGTTGAGTGCAGATTCTGGTGCGGAGTGCAGAGGTGGGCATTGGGGAAGCCACGTGGTGGAGCTAGATGCTGAGTACAGGGCTTGCTGTCCAGCGTGGAGTGGTGACCTAGTTCCAGGCGCGGAGAGGGATGGGTGTGTCTGAGCTGCCGGCCAGGCAGCCGGCCTTACATTTCCTACAAAAGAGGAAGTTATAATATAGAGATTGCTAACATAAAAAATAATAAGCAATAAAAGAACAGATAAAACTTTGCAAATATTGCAGATATAAAATCTGTATGAGTAGGCAGTGGATTCGATATAATAATAAGAGGGACAACATATCTCTGTCTTTTATTTCTGGATGACTGGAAGACTGGAACAATCATTACAACTTTTATAATCTGAAAAGAGTCTTGGTTTACAGAAAATACGTTTAAGGAATGTTGATTTAGGAAGAGGAAGAACCAAAATATTTACAAGGAAAATACAGTTTGCAGTAACCATTCTGGCAAGAGAGATGAGATGTGTGCCAGAATCAGTTTGGACAATGTGGGAACAAGAAAATTAATTTTCATAACTTTAAGTTATCCAGTTTTGAAAACCTAAAGCTGAGCAATCTGCTCAGATTATTTCCTCAGAGTATGATGGAAAGGTTAGCATAATTTTTACCAAAAAGGCTGTAAGCCCATCTCCAGTAGCTTCTGTGAAGTTAAGGCAAACTGAAGGGACACTCTACCCCTCTCCAAGAGAGAAAGCATCAGTTGTAACAGCATTCTAGTTCTCAAACCAATTCATTTTCTGCATATTTCTATAAGATTCATTTTTCTTTCTCACCATGATATTGACAAAGGGCCTCTTACAGAGATGAAAGACCTTGTTTTGTTTTGTTTCATTTTTTAAACATCTGTACAATCAGTCCAAAATGTTGTGGCCCTCCAGCAACTGCACAAGACCTCGCCATCACAGAGATAATACTTCTGAATACAGGGAATGTGATATTTCCTGCTCTGTAAGTTTACATAAAATCTTGTCTTGTGGCTTTAATATCCAAGAATCTGACAACCTTAAATTTATATTTGCTTTCCTCTGTGAGGTTGTAACCTGACACCCCACCCCAGTGTATCCAGGAGGTGTGACGTGGAGATGGAGTCAAAGATTATTTTCTAATGTTAATATTGATTGCCCTTTGGGGTTTGGGAATAACTTGAGACCTGTTATGCCTTTATTCCTGCCTACATATACCTTTTAGAATGGTAATGTCTATACTATTCCTTTCACACCATTGCTGTTTAGGAAGCTCATAGCATGTTTGATTTCACAGGCCCACAGCAGGAGGGGCATTTGTCTTAGGGTGAATTGTACCTTGAGTCTCACTCATTTCTGGTTTAGATGAGACTCTCGACTTTTGACTTTTGAATTGGTCCTAAAATGAGTTAAGACTCTGGGGGCTACTGGGATGGAATGAATGTATTTTATATCTAGGAGAGCATGAATGTGGGGGGACTGAGGGCAGAATGCCATAGGTTGAATATGTCCCCTCCAAAATTCATGTGGAAACTTAAGCCTTATTGTGGTAGTATTAAGAGATGGACTTTTGAGGAAGTTATTAAGTCATAAGGGCTCCTCCCCAATGAATGGTTTAGTGCCTTGTAAAAGGGCTGGAAGAAACTAGCTTATGCCCATTTTAATCTTCCACTCTTCTACCATGTGAGAACACAGAGCTTACCTCCTTTTTCTCCTTCAGTTTTTTCTGCCATGTAAGATTATAGCATTCATCCCCTTTTGCCCTCAGTTTCCTCTATCATGTGAGGACACCACACTTGTCCCTTCTGGAGGATGCATTAACAAGGCTCAACTTGGAAGCAGAGCCCAAGCTCTCACCAGGCACAAATGCCAGCACCTTGATCTTGGACTTTCCAGCCTTCAGAACCACAACAAAATAAATTTAGGTTATTTATAAATTACCCAGCATCAGGTATTTTATTACAGAAGCACAAACTAAGAGAAGCAAGAGGTTAAAAAAAAATCCCAGAGACTGTGATTCACACTTATCTCAATGCTGTCCAGGATGGCCATGAAAGAGAGAGCTCTACAGAGGATCTTTCCTGTAGGTGGGGACTGGAACCTGGATGAGTTGAGAAGAGAGGTGTACAGTGATGTGTCAAAGCCAAGCTTGTGTAGGTTGCAAGAGGTGACTGTGTACATCTCATCCAAACTGCACTTGAAGTGATCTGTGTTGGTAGTTTGAAAATGAACATATGAAAATTTTTATACAATGGAAATAGTCACTGCTACAAATTGGAGATTTTTTTTTTGCCCTGAAAGTCTATTATTAAACCATTAAAGAAAAGCCATTGCATATGTTCTCCCAAGTTCAAGTCAGATAAATAGACATAAAACAAAATAATCTGGAGTTGAAGAAAAGGATGGTTAGGAGCTGGAACAAAAATGGAAAAATAGCAGCTTAGCAGGGTGGAGGAAGTTCAAATACAGGAAGTACAGGGTAGAGAACGCAGTAGGAATGAATGAGACCTTAAAGTGGTGCTGGCCACTGAGAAAGAGAAGGAGAGGGATAATCTGAAGATAGGCTCTGATGTTAGTTTGGGGTTTCCAAGAAGCAGATGCTAAGATAGGACTAAATGTTCAAGAGATTTATTAGGGGAAATGTCTGTGATGGATAAAACAGAAAAAAGTAGACAGGAACAGCCTTCAGTCTGTGATCCAGAGCTGAGAAAGGAGAGGAGCAAGTGAAGCAGATGAGGTAGGGAGCATCTCACACTACAGTGCAGTTCTGAAAAGTTTCAACCAGACTAAGGGGTGCCCTGCAAAGTTCACCAAAAGAAGAATCTCACATAGTATGGGAATAGGCCAACACTTGGTTCCTCTGCCACGCGTGCTCTACCATCAGCTGTGAAAAACATGGGAGAAGCATGGCCTTGGCATGAATGCAGTGGTGAATCCACCGTGGCAGCTGCTGGGACCATCTGTCAATTGTTTTCCTAGGGAAGCTGAGCAATGCATTTACATGTAAGTGGTGCTGTTTAGGGGAAAAAAAACAAATTGTTCTATTCACTATACTCTCACAATATGCTTCTGACACCAGATACGTGGGGAATTTTTCCCCCATGCCAGCAAGCAATCAGTTCTGAAGCAGACACCAGCTGGGTGTCCTCCCGTTCTACCCTGACTACCAGGAGAGAGTGCTTCAGACACCACTCACAAGCCACAGGTTGTTTTTCCTGTACTTCTGACCCACCAGCTATACATCAGGGTTTTCTTGACCTCCTCCTTAGATTCAACTAATTTGCTAGAGTGGCTCACAGAACTCAGGGAAACACTTATGTTTACCAGTTTAGTATAGAGATTATTACAAAGGATGCCGATAAAGAGACACTTAGGGTGATGTGTGGAAAAAGGGGCAGAGCATTTTCATGCCCTCCTTGGACAGAAACTCCCAGGGTCCTGGAAGCCACTGGGTGCTGGAATCTCCCAGTTTTCTTTTCATACCCTCTTTTGGGAACCTCCCAGGGTTCTGGAAGCTACTCATACTTCATCGTCTTGGATCTTTTATGGAGAGCTCACTGGGTAAACATAACTGAAGCATGGACAACTGTGTAGATATGTGATTGGGCAAAAACGAAATGATCTAACACTAATAGGCTGAGTGGGAAAGGTCAGAAAGGCCGTCTGTTCAGGTTTTTCTTGGCCTCTCTGTACAGCCTGCCTTCCACCTGGCTGTGGGGCAGGACTCCTGAAATAGAAGCCTTAGGACCTACAGTCAGACAAATTAGGTCAGGGAATTTCCTTATAGGCAGCTGTAAGACAGAAGGGCAGAGGAATATTCCTGCTTTGGGGGAGAAAAAGAGGTAAAAGAGGGCCCAGGAGAGGGTCTGAGAGAGAGATTCTGTTTCCTGAGGTCTGCTTTTGAGGCCTAGAATGCCTCAATATTATAATAAAATATTGTCTTTCATCTTTATTGCTTCGAAGCTGTTCTGAAACCACTTCAGGAGCCAAGGACCAAAAACCAACCCAACCGCTTTAACAAAAGTTAGGCTCATTGTTTTAGTCACTTAGGAAATAACAAGGGCTGAGCCAGTAACTATGAACAAAAATGTGTATACATATGGAGTTTTAGTGGAGACGGGATTTTCCTTAGCAACCCCATTCTACCACATAACTGTAAGACAGCCTGGCTGGACTTTCACTCCTCTGGGGCTACCTTGAAAGATACCACTATTTCTTCATGGTGGATTTAGGACTCCGTTAAGACTGGCTGCGTTTGCCAAGACCCTTTACAATTCCATTCTAGGTCTAGGGACTTGATTATCTCTGAAAACAGCTAATCATCCCCAGCGTCTGGCCTTCCCGGTGTCCTGCCTTGAAATTCAGTCATAAATTATTTCTAAATTTGCATATTCTGTGCATATTATTTGAAGTTTTCTCTGACCTCAGATATTTTTCTGATTCATCATATCATGCTCCAGTTCCTCAATTCTGATCTCCTGTTTAATGAGGGTTGCCCAGCAGCTGAGTTAGGGCCGTGTTGACACGTTGACTTTCTCAGCTGGGCTGCATGTTTCCTAAGGGTGACAACAGTGTCTTTTTCTATCTTTATGCTTCCCCCAAGCACATCAGATGGTTGGGCATGCAGTTGAGCTTCTGAGACATTAGTCAATATCCTTCTTTCTAGGACTCACATTTGGGATATTGGAGCTGTTTTGCATTTTGCCCAACGTCTCTCCTTTCTTCTTCCCATACATTTCATTTGATGTACAAGGTAGCGCATTAGCTGTGTGACTTTTGCTTATAGTTCCAGGGAAGTAGAGGTAGGCTAGAGGCAGATAGATAATATGTTCACCATATATCAATATTTATATTTAATTGGTACCTCATCGACCTAATATTTGCAATAGGGAATTTTAAAAATGTGGAATCAATTCACTGAACACTAAAATAATTAATCATTTTATCATTATTGTTTTTCTAACAACAAATGGATACTTTTTCAGTGTTTCTACATGGATAAAGAAAAGCACTTATTTTGTGTATATAAATAGTAATAACTTGTTAAATGAGCACCCAAAAGCAGTGTTAAATGAAGAATCTTCCAGCAGATTTTAACTGAGGCATTTTCTTTTTTTGTGACCAGAAGCCTTGTGTCAAAAATCGGTCAAAGATAATAATTTAGTTCCTAATTACAGCACTAAATATAGCAAAGTTTATTTTCTGTTAGAAAGCATGTAATTCAAATTAAAAATAAAATATAATTTCACCGCCCCTTAGCATTTTGTCCTGTGTATTTAGGGTAAGAAAAAGGCCACTCTCACTGCATAGATTTTCCTCAAAATAATTCTTGATAGCCACAAAAATGTGTAAAGGTTTAATCTGAATCTGCCTCTATATTGTAATAATTTGGAAATAATGTAGAAGTAGTCATGCCACCCTCAAGATACCTAAAGAAGTAAACTCTTAATACAACTGAATTCGCCTGTATTTGGGGTTGTAATTGAGTATGAAATTGATTCCATTTTATACCCTGAAAATTTGTGCAACAAATTTTATTAAGGACCAAGGCATCTTTATTTTCTAGTAGTTAAGAACACAAATTTCTTTATCAGTTACCGTATATTTTACTAAGTCTTCTAGTCACCACTTCATAGAATTGCTATTATATTTTTTCCTGCCAATTCAAAAATTCGTTTCTAATTATTAATAGATTGCTGTAACAGGTAACAGTGTTACACAGTTAACTTAAAAGATCTTTTTCAAGAAAATAAATGTATTTAAACATTTTCTAGGGTTGTTGCTACATTTATTAATTTATACATTTATTAAATTATATATACATACCGTAAGCATTCTCAAAGGAAACATACTTTATGTATAGTTTAGGAGATTCTAAACATATCGCATTCCCAACTCTACCCATTCTAATTTAATCGATTACAACATGGGTTCTTAACTTGAGGTCCAGGAACTAGAATTCAGGAGGTTTGTGAACAGGAAGAAGTTATTTTCTCTAGGCTGAAACCAAAATGTATCGCTTCTTTCAGCTGTGAATCAGTCAACAAACCACCAGGTAAATGGAGGAAGCCATTGCTAACCATTTTGGCTACCTGCCGTTAGGCCTTTGCAGTTCCAGAGATGACACTGCTTTTCTTCAGGCCAATATTTACTTAGGAAATTTTCTCTATGTTCCAGAGCATAGCGGTTCTTACTGTTTAGTCATTAGAGGTCACCAGTTAGCCCTCTGCATTTGGGAATTTGCTGCTCAGAGGTACTCGTCTGGTGAGTGCCTCTATCTACTGGAAGAGCTCAGGGGGTTTGTCTTACTGTACTTCCCACTCCACTGATCAGCTGTTACCCATCAGCTGGGATAACAGTCTTCACTAAATGCTATGATTTGCATTTCCCCTCCAAAACTCATGTTAAAATTTAATCCCCAGTATGTCCGTACTGAGAGGTGGAACCTTAAAGAGGTGATTGGATCATGATAAATCCATGCATGGATTAGTGGATTCATGGGTTAATGGATGAGTAGATTTTCATGGGAGGGGGAAATGGTGGCTTTATTAAAAGAGGAAGAGAGATCTGAGGCAGCACATGTGCTTGCTTAGCTTCTTTAACATGTGATGCCCTGCACTGCCTCAGGACTCTGCACAGAGACCCCACCAACAAGAGGGCCTCACTAGATGTGGACACTCAATCTTGGACTTTTCAGCCTCCATGACTGCAAGAAATAATTTTCTTTTCTCTGTAAATTTTCCAGTTCCATGTATTCTGTTATAAGCAACAGCAAGTGGACAAATACATTGAACATGACAGATTATTAATCATCTCCAAATATGACATTGTACAAACCCAAAACTTGAAGATTAAACATCCTTATTCTCAAAGTCACATTTCACCATCTTCTGCCTCAAGTTCCAGAGCTGAAAGTAAGTTTCTTTCCTTTTATATACAACAAGGGTTATCTTTTTTCAGTTTACTAATGTCTGGAATTATCATCCCATATTTAAAGATTCATTAATATGCTCTGATGTTTAATGCAAGGGTTGCTCCAGAGCCTATCATCACTTCGATTTATGAAAAACTAGTAGAGGTGTTTAAATCTTAGTGTTCTCTCATTCCACCTGCACTACTGACAGCGAGAAGAAAGAGGAAGATATATGTATGTATTTCATGACATTAATTTTGCCTTTTACTTCATATAAAAGACCACATTATCTGCAATGATTTGTACATTTCAGTGAATATTTTTCTTTCAGCTGCACAATTAACATTGTTTGGAATTTGGGACCAATGCAATCAGACACAAAACAGAGACATTAATATATAGTCTAATTATTGGAAAGCTTTAAAGAAATGATCTCCTTTGCAGATTGCACAATTGTATACCAAAAAGTATTACAACAAATTCCAAGAGAATCAATGGAAATTTCATGATTATTATTTGATGATAACAACTTAAATATACAAGAATTAACAGCTTTCTGGTTTATTGGTAATAACTTATTAGAAATATAATAGAAAAAATACTGTTTCTCAAGCTAGCTACAAATACAAAGTTGTAAGATTAAATTTATAAAGAAACATGTAAGACACCCATGAAGAAAGTAGCATAATTGTCATGAATTATACAATTCTTAAATTATTGGGCACAGAATTCTTTCGAATTGTATGTTTAATGTCATACAAATTAAAGTATGATTGTAATTTTGAAAAATAATTTGGTTTTTATTTTCTAGAAAAGTGATAAGGCAAAAATAAATTTTAAAAATTTTAACAAAAGAATGAATAGAAATTGGTATTGAATATGTCAGTTGCTAAATGTTCTGGTTCTTCTAGGCACGTAGTTAAACTTCACTTCTAAATTTCTTTTAATTATATGCAGCTGTATGACATGTTTTGTTCATCAAAATGTGAAAGAAAATGATGTAGGTTACCCAGAGATGGATGCTTAAAGGGCTGACGTATAATTCACCACGTTCATTTCATCATTCTAAGATGATTGTAGAAAGTCCATTTAAAGATGGAGACCCACCAGACTGAGTTCCTAAGTAACAATACGCTTCAGAGTCTTGTGACAATGTATATTTGAAATGAGTGCAAACAAGAAATGAACTTTTTATTGTGATAGGTAATAGATCACTGTTTTATACTACAGTATAACCTTGCCTGTCTTGATTGATACAAATGAAATACTTTCTTTCTGTTAATTAAGGGAATATAATCATGCAACAATTTGAACACCAGCATTTGAGTGCAATAACTTACAGAGCAAAGAAATAACATGGATGACACTTATATATAAACATGTATAAAATTTGAATATTTAAAAAGCATAAAATATATATTGATATGGGGTGGAGGTGTTCAACAAATAATGCTGAAGCTATTTATTCAAAGAAACAGCTCCAGATCTTAAATTTGTAAAATAGTACAAGCTTCCGTTGTCTGAGACCTCATTCTGTGGTCACCCTCTGTTCTCAGTATATAACATGTATGTATATTTTCATGTAAAATTCAGAATCATCTTAAAGAGAGCTAATAATGACATGTATAGTTCACATATGAGGAAACAGGTACTGAAAGTTATGGTATTTGGCAAGGACAACAGGTGATAAATTTAGAGGTTAAATTATTGAAAATAACTTTCAAAAGATAAGAATAAGGAAATTTAAAAAATTTTGTGACAAATGAAGACTTCCTAAGATTAACAGCTTGAATGTAGTCAGAGAAGAAAAGAGAGATGACCACATAAAAATGATAGCAAAATGTTTAAACAAAATTAAAATTTGCAGATAAATTATGGGAAAAAAAAGCAGTGTAATTTTAAGTACTTAAATATGCAAAAAGTGCTTTCTAATTAATAAAATGTAAATTAAAAATCGAAAGCATGTAAAATGTTCAATTGTACTAATAAAATACACCAATACCTCAGAAATGCCATTTTTTACAATGTTAGTGAAAATATTTCAAAATGATAAAATATTTTTCATCCATGTAACAATATCATGTAATACTTAAGCAATTATTTCAAAAAGATTTTTTAAATATAGGAAATTGTATTGTAATAATCAATAAAAAAATACATGTTAAAAATGTAGAAACAACATATATGAAATATGCGTATGGGAATGTGTATGTACATATTGGAATAAATGCCTAAATATTAGGGACAATTATTTCTGGGAGTATAGTTAATAGACAATTATTATCCCTGTATTTCATTATTTAATTTTCCTAACACTCTACAATGAATATATATTATTTTCTTTGCAGAAAAATAGATGATGTTGATTTAAAATATCAAACAGTGAAGGTATTTTCAAATTAATCTGAACAAAGTTCAAATCTGTCCTTACCCATTGGTAATTGAACACTCATTTGGTTTCTGAAGGACTTTTGGCTGTGAGAGATTTTCTAAATCTCCATCATTTGTGACTACTTAAAATATGAAGGACTAGAAAAGGAGCCAGAAGTAGTATTTGGTTGCCAGTATCAGAACTGATGAAAAAGGCAAGCAACAATCAGACAAAAAACAAAAGACAAGGATGTGTCTTTATAGACTCTCATATGCCTCCAAATGTACACGGGCACATCAAAGCCCTGAAAGAGAAATCAGTGCAATAAAATGAAAGAACGGCAACCTGGAATGCAGGTGCCCTGGGTGCTGATTCCTCAGGCATGGAACCTGGAGCAGTCATTTTCTTTCTGTGGACCCAGATCCCCAAATCCATAAAGTGAGAATCTGGGAACTAATTATCTTTATGATTCCTTTCTATTTAAAAATTCTTCTAGGTCACTAATTACATTTTAAAAAGAAATAAAGACTGAAATTTCTGTTTTACAGCCAATATCTTTGATAAAATAACCATCATGACAATAGCTGGATCCTGAAGTATGTTTTATGTTTAACTTAGGATAGTAAAATAGTCTAGAACATTGAATTACAGCACGTGGCTTTGAAATAATATTTTTAAAATTTCTTTTCAAGTATGTACAGCAAACCACCAAAGCAAAACGCTCCTGCCAAAATATGGAGTCCTGGACCTGGTCACTAAACATTAGCTGCAACAAGTAAATATTTTTAAATGTATTTAAGCATTTTCTTTTAATCTAAAATGAATATATATGCATTTATTTAGACATTATTTGATAAAGAAAAAAGATTCTTTGAACAGGAGTTCTCTGATTTGTTGTCCTTACTGCAGAAAGCATATTTAAAGGTGATTATCTGTGAATTTCAGTTTCAGTCAACTTAAAACATCTTTACAACACTTTCAACCTTAAGCATAGAAACCTTTCCGATTTGAAGAATATTTCCCCTCTTTTCCAGTCATCTTTTTCATTCTTAACCTGACTACAGTTTTATTTACCAAGTCACCATTATTGATTCTCTTTGCAGAACTCAAGTTTTAAGTACGATTCATTTAAATAATCTAATTAGAAGAATAACAAAGTGTCATAAGCATGCTTTATGAAAACATAGTAAACAGACTACTGGTTAATCAGTGGGAAGCATCAATGTGCCAGAACACAAGAAAGTGACCTACTAATTCTGAGCATTCCACACAGCCCTGAGTGAAACTGGAAACAAAACCATTTTGAAAATAAAATGCTATGTGCAGCCATAATTCTGTTTCATTGACAGAAAAGGGAGTGCCAGTGAATCTGGCATGTCAGTTAGGTGATAATGAATAACAGAAGAAGGGCGTTTCTACGCGTTGTTTATATTATCTATACCACTTTTTACTGCGTCCATAAGAAAGGTGCTGCTACAGTTAATGTAAAATTTATAAGAAAGAACAATCTTCAAAATATTTCAGGGTAGATGATTCTAAATGCCAGATTTCATATGATATATGAATCAGAATTAAGTGCAAATCAGCTTCCAGTTAGAAAATTTTGAACAGACTGGTGGACATCACCTCTCAGGCTATGTGTAATCATGACTTTCAAGGTAGTATATTTACTAAAGAGAATAGTATCGTAACACAACCTATCTAAGAACATAACCCCCTTTATTAGCTCAGTCCTCAGTAGCACTTAGCATGCGTAGTTATTCTCAAATCATATTTTTGATATTGAAATGACCTACTAACATATGTCAGCTGAAAATTCAGATCCAGAGGAAAGATGATCAAAATGGAGAAAAGTAATTAATCCGTATGTATGAAATGCTCATCTAAAAGAATCTGGCAACGTATACCCTTCATTTCCGGGAGTTACGAACTTTGAATCAGGGCATAGTAATAGTTTGGGATAGAGTCCAGGGTGTATCTGACTCATTATGAGAAAAATACAAGTCATTTAAAAAATGTTTTCATCTCTGTTCCCTACTTATACTGAATATAATATTGATCTCTTGCTTAGGATTGTTGTGTGCCCTGATAGTAAAAATGAAAAAGAAAGTATTTTGAAAATAAAGTGTTATGACATTTTGGCAATTTTAGGGTGGAATTTGTAAGACCTGTAAACGAATTAAAAAGCAGATTTTTTAAATGTAAAGATAATTTATCTTTTAAAACTGGAAGAATGTTTAATAGAAAAATAAAATGTGAAAATATAAAAATTTAGCATTCATAAAAAAGGTTTCTTATTATGATGTTTATTTAAAATGATGGCTTCTTTGACATCATTAAATACTGGAATATATTAACACATAATACAAGTGTCTCTAAAATGTTAATTTTAAAGTTCAACAAACATTTATTAAATGCCAACTGTATGAAGTCTATTATTTTAGTTGCTGAGGAAATAGATAAATAAGACATGGTCACTGCTCTTAATTAGCTTATAATGCATATTATAGAGTCAAATTATTTGTTTAAAATTATTGTCTGGATCTCAGCTGTCTAGTTAAAGCAAAGCAACCCTAAAGCAGAGACAATTTTTTAATACAAAATTGCATGTCTTAATTTGACAGAGGGCAGACAAAGGTTTAATTTAACATAATTTATTAAATATTTCTTTCTTCTTAGGCGCTCTATTATATCCCAGGAAAACAAACATCTATAAAGCCTGCCTCCTGCCTAGTAGACCTCAAAAGACATTAAAGAAAAAATGCAAATAATAAAACAGTGGGGGAGAAGATAAATTATTGTCAAACTTTTTCCAAAAAGATAAGGAAGGTATAATGCGAGCACAAAGCAGAAGGTGGTCATTTGAGGATTGAGGCTGTGCAGTAGTCTTGGCAACCATAGTTCAGAGTAATACCACAAACTTCTTCCTCCAGTATTCAGCTGAAGCATTCTCTGATATCCCGCTGGTTTTCTGGCAGTAAACTTTATTTGATGACTCTAATAAGTCTCCTGGATTAGGTTATCTCTAATTCCAACACTTGTTCAGATTCCATAAAGATCCATTAAAATTTATTTGGGTAAAGAGGGTAAGAATATACTGCCATTTTTTATAACCAAACTTGTTTCAAAAACTTACCATACTCTGGGCTCTGGGGTACATGTGCACATCCTGCATCCTGCAGGATTGTTGCAAAGGTACATACATGTCATGGTGGTTTGCTGTCTCCTTCCCCAGCCAACCATCCCCCCCGTTGCCTACATCAGGCATTTCTTCCTGTGTTGTCCCTCCCCATCCTCCCCCGCCCCCCCACTGTCCCTCCCCTCCCCTCCCCTTCACACCCCCCCACCTAGCCCAGTGAGTGTTGTTCCCTTCCCTATGCCCAAGTGTTCTCATTGTTCATCACCCGCCTATGCGTGAGAACATGCAGTGTTTGGTTTTCTGTTCTTGTGTCAGTTTGCTGAGAATGATGGTTTCTAGATTCATCCATGTCTCTACAAAGGACACAAGCGCATCATTTTTATGGCTGTGTAGTATTCCATGGTGTATATGTGCCATATTTTCTTGTCCACTCTATTATTGATGGGCATTTGGGTTGGTTCCGGGTCTTTGCTACTGTAAACAGCGCTGCAACAAACATATGTGTGCATTTGTCTTTATAATAGAACGATTCACAATCCTTTGGGTATATACCCAGTAATGGGATTGCTGGGTCAAATGGAATTTCTAGCATTATGACTTTTGAAAAGTTATGTAACCTTTCTAAGTTTCTAACCCATGACCTTCCTTGTTATAACTTGCCTCCGAATCAAACTATTTGTCAAAAGAGGGAACAAGTAAAAAATTTAATTTAACCTCCACCTCTACTTAACACCACTCCTTAACATTAACTCATAAAGAGCTTGATTATATATAAAAGCAAAATTAGTAACATTTCTAGAAGAAAATAGAAGGGAACATCAATGCATTCCTTATGGTTTAAATAGTTCTAATCAGAGGTGAGGGGTGGGTCTCGGGGAAGTCTTAAATTATCCAGGAGTCATGGAGGAAAATCTTACTGCCTATTAGACAGCTTGTGCAGCCAATTCAGGATACCTTCAGTTTTCATCTATGAAGAACTGAACATTTATTTTTAACCGTTTTCAGAGAAGAATATCAAGACAAGATAATCCTTAATCCTCTTATTCAAAACTAAAACAAAACAAAGGATAATACATCTCACTCATTCCTCTGGTTCCTGAGTTTTTTTAAGTCTTGCTTTCTCCTGCCAAACTTCAAGTTTGCCTACATTCTTTTTCCATTTTAAGTGGACGTAGCAGTTTAGGAAGTACATTGTCTTTCAAACCATGCAGGACTGAGTTAAAATACTAGCTCTGCCATTTAACTGGGTTGCCTTAAGCAATCCTTAAGCAAAGGACTGCTTAAGAAAACTATCTTTTTCTTAGTCTTTCCTTCAACAAATAGAAAGGACCAATAAATAAAAAAATATTTTTTAATGTGAATGCTGAATGAAATAACATGGAGACACATTATGATCCACAGTAGGGATTTTAAAACGTTAGCCTCCTCTTGCACTGAATTTTATGCTTTTATTTTGGTTTTTGTCTTTCAGAATTTATGACATCAGGACAGAGAGAATTTGTTCATTTTGACTTATTTATGCTAATGGGAACAGTCGGGAAATAGAAACGATTGAAATCATAAGGAACCCGTAACTTTCCTTGTGCAATCAACCTCCAAAACAAACCATTTGTCATGAAGGGAATAAGTAGAAATTTAACAGCTTTCTCTCCTTTCTGTTTCTCTTTGCCCAGGTTCTTCTGACCTCTGTTACAGCTCTAAATTGTTGTAAAAGCAATCAGACATCTGTAGCAAAAGAAGGATGAAAGATAAACTGTTTAAATTATCTGTAAAAGAAAATGAGTTTTTCATAGTAGGAGCAACTAGCTGTTGGGGATCAGAAAATGATTCCCCAAAATGAAGGCTCATCAGTCTGAGAAGCAAAAGTTTCTCCCAGACCTTCCCCTACCTTCTTGTAGGGGGTGCTTACAAGAGAATGAATGCCTCGAATTCTCCTCAAGACTAGTCATAGGAACTAGAATCTCTCTTCCCCAAGGCAGGTTATAGAAACCAGAACCTCTTTTTCCCAAAGCCTGATATAAAACCTAAAAATATTAATCTAGTCTCATACGGTGGCTTATGCCTGTAATCCCAGCACTTTGGGAGGCCAAGGCGGGCAGATCACCTGAAGCTGGGAGTTCAAGACCAGCCTGACCAAAAGGGAGAAACCCCGTCTCTACTAAAAATACAAAATTAGCTGGACATGGTGGCACATGCCTGTAATCCCAGCTACTTGGGAGGCTGAGGCAGGAGAATCGCTTGAACCAGGGAGGTGGATGTTGAAGTGAGCCGAGATGGCGCCATTGCACTCCAGCCTGGGCAAGAGAGAGAAACTCCATCTCAAAAGAAAAAAAATTACTCTAACTTTCTCCCCGACCTGTCTTTGTAAAATCTGGCCATCAAGAACTTACCTGACCTACCTTATATGACTGTAGGTCATAAGACACCCATTCCAGAGAGAGTCCTGCCCATACCCAGAAGGAAGGAAAGCTACAGAGAGAGGACAAGGGGAATTTAGATGGACAGGCCTTGCTGGGTTTCCCCCACTCAGTCTACTAACATTAGATCATTTCCTTTGGTCCATTCACATTTCTACATGGCAGTCCATACTTTGTTGAACCTAAGCATAAAAATGGACAGTTCCCCTTGTATTTTGGGGTCTTCATTCTGAAGGTCTCGTGTCATGCAAATCTATGATCAAATACATTTGTATGCCTTTTCTTGAATACAATTGTGTTTTGTCTATTGATTTTCAGCAAACCTTCAGAGGGCGAAGGGGAAGCATTCCAATGGCCCCTACGCTGTTCTTCAGCGACCAGCACCAGAACATCAGGGGGTTTCTTTGTGACCATGCTTCATTAGCTAAAGCGTCACTGCATCTATTATTTCCAGCTGCAGCAGCAGCAACAGCAACAATCCTTTTAGGGAGAGGAAAAAAATGGTTAATAATATTTCCCCTCACAAGCAGTAGTTACTATCATTGCTCAAGGTCAGTGTACATAAAAGAAAGTAGAAATTCCAAGGAAGAAATGTGAGGAGTTTTTATGAGAAAAGAACAAAGCTCCAGGGCTTTGCACAAAAGTGAAAAATTACTGTCATCTTTCATGGGCATGGCCATACGGTATCATGTGTATAATATAAAAATTGCTTTGTAAACTAGCCATGTTATTCTGATTATTAATTTTCAAGAAAAAGAAACAACCTAATAGTTAATTTCCTGTTGGTGCAAAATATATAATTTTGATAATGCAGAGTGATATCATTAATCATATTTTTATTACATGTTGGGAGAAATTATCAAATATCTTGGATGCCTTACCTTTAAAATCTATTATCATTCTTTGCAATACTTCAATTAATGCTCCATGTCTCTGAGCACAGATTTCTGGTATCTGTTTTAGTTATCAGTTATTTAACGGTTACTACATTCCAGGCACTCTGCTAAGTTACATAAATTATTTAACCCTCACAGCAACGCTTTGAAATGATCTTCATTGGGTCAACCCAAAATAACCAAAAGGAACAAAATCTAATTTAAAGAAAGTTTATTCAAGCACAAAGTGTGAAGGTGGCTGTCTGGGGAAGAGCTACACTAAAGAATGGTGATCAGTGCTCGTGGTGTGGGGAAAAATGAGGATCATTTTTAAAGGCAAAAACAAGGTGAACAAAATTACAACATTTTTCCAACAAAAACGGACACGCAGATAACACGATTTGGTTGGCTACTACTGATTACACTCTAAGAAAGTTAAGTAACCTTTTATCATAAAGAGGTAACAAATCACAAAGGTCTCTCTAACATCATGTAGTCTAGGTTTGAGTAAAGAATAGGGAGTCTTGTTACTGTTTAACATCTCAAGACGAAGGTCAGGAAACAAAGCACAGGCACCAGAGAAGAGAAACAGCCATGTTAAATGAGTCAGCTTCTAGGGCTTAATTTTTTCCTTTGACATAATAAATTGGGGTGATCCTGAAATGTTTTTTCTTTTTACGTGTTCCTCTTTCCTTCAGACTCTAAGAGAAAGCATTGCAGAAGAATTAGCTAGTCAGATCGTACATTTGATCAAATCTCACATTGCTAGGAAGGCTCATTTTTAGGAAGTCATGTCTGATGGAGGAGAGAAACATTAGAAAGGACGAAGGCCAAATTACAAAGAAAAAAAAAGGAAAGTAGTCTTGGAACCTGATTAGGCTTCGTGTCTGTCTCTTTAATCAAAGCAAATTCTGGAGCAATCACTACTTTAGTTTTTTAGATTTTACAATTCACTTGATCATAGACAAATGTCGTACAGCAATGGAGACAAAACAGGATAAAACACAACAAATGATAATTTTTAGAATACGTAACAGTGTTTGTCATCAAGGTTCCTGTGACCCAAACCAGTTATTTAGCAAGTTGTTTCGAGGTTTTGGATCTGAAAGGTTGGTTTTTTTGGGTTTTTATGTTAGCCATTAATTTAGTCACGCTATTTAACTTAACTGTAATATAGACACAACATTTAGTTTTTCTGATAGCACAGGTTTCTTTTGGGCTACAGTGTGTATGTCTGAAGTCATGTGATTTTACAATATAGCCTTTTTATGACAGTAACTTTATTATTTAATAACAAGGTATGGTATCTTCTTCTTATTTAATAACAAATTACAAAATGCAGCTGTCAGTTAGGGCCTTTTGGATATAAGTGATTAGGGCCTCTACATGTCAAATGACATCTTTAATACACAGCTGTGGTATTAAGATATATGCTAAGTGATCACATCAATGGAACACATAACATACCTGGTGAGTTTGTAAATGGGGAAAATTTGTTGGTTTTGACAGGGTGTGAAGTATTTGACCTTATACCTAAGTATAACCCAGGGGATATTGTCCTCTTTATCTTGAGGTAACTATGGCCATGGGTTGGTGTCACATAGCCAAGACATTTTATTTGGAGTTAACCAATACATACCCAGTTGTGTCTCTAATGAATGGCATGTGAGTCAGCACTTTGTAATATAATGGTGTGGGTGCACAGTGTTTTGGGTATCTTTCCTGTATCTCCAGTGCACTGGGCCATTCATCTTTGGTGTAATTTTTTGTTCCCAACATAAAGGGATATGTTGATTAAGCTGGCCAAAAGAAGGAATGCGGCAAATAAACATTTTCCAAATTTGTACTATATCATCTTGAAATCAAGTTGTCCTTTGGGGCAGCACCAGGTTGAGAAAAAGATGACAAGGCATCTTGACCTCGTTGATCTGCCCGCCTTGGCCCCCGCAAAGTACTGGGATTATAGGCGTGAGCAACTGCGCCTGACCTGGAATGGTTTTAAGGAGAATTTCACTTACTGTTAAACCCATTGCTCTTATGTTTTGAAATGCTTCTACTCAATGAGAAAACATGTAAATCATTACCAGAACGTATTTGTATGTTTGTGAGGGTGTCAACTGGATGAAATTGAATTCCCCACACCTCAAAAGGGACCTCAGGTAAAGAAAAATATCCTTGGGAGCCATGTAATAGTTTCCCTGGATTATATTTTGAACAAATGTAACAATGAGCTATGGTTGAAAAAGGTTTTAAACAATATTATTTTCCCCAAGCAATCATGTCTCAGGACTCCAGTGAGTTAGCTCATGTATATAACTGTAAATTCAGCAAGAAACGCAGGCAAATCATTCGGCCCATACCATATCTCCTTTAGGGAGGCGTATGTTGCCTCTTTTGCTTTCCAACTTTTCTGTTTTGATTTTAGAACTCTAGGTTAAGCTACTTCTTGAAATCAAAAGTAGATTTTTTTAAGTTAATATCAATTATTTCCTTATTTAGATGTATTTAGAGCACTTCTTTTGTTAACTTAGCAGCTACCTCATTGTTTGTTTGTTTGTTTTCTGGGGTATCTGATTTTGAATGACCTGGAATTCTAATTATGAGCAGTAACTTTGGTAATATTATAGCTTCTAATAATTGTGAAATGAGGTGTCCAATTTTTATGGATTGACAAGAAGAGGTTAAAAATCTTCTCTGTTTCCATGACATTAAAATGTCATGAACTACTTCAAAAGCGTATCTACTGTCTGTATAAATAATAGCAGTTGTGTTATTGTTGTTAATTGAGGAGCCCCAGTCAATGTAATTAATTTTGTTTGTTGAGTCAAAGTGGCTTTTGGAACTTAAGCACTTTTTATTTCTTCAGTTAAGGATACTTTTTAAAGTAAAATCCAATTTGTAAACCAAACAACACCAGCATTAGCAAAGGGAATCTCTTGTAGGCCAGTCCTAAAAAGAGAAGTTGAGGCTGGGTGCCCTGGCTCACGCCTGTAATCCCAGCACATTGGGAGGCCAAGGTAGGCAGATCACAAGGTAAAGAGATAGAAACTATCCTGGTCAACATGGTGAAACCCTGTCTCTACTAAAAATACAAAAATTAGCTGGGCCTGGTGGTGTGCACCTATAGTCCCAGCTACTTGGGGAGGCTGAGGCAAGAGAATCGCTTGAACCAGGGAGGTGGAGGTGGAGGTGAGCCGAGATTGCGCCACTGCACTCCAGACTGGTGACAGAGTGAGACTTCATCTCAAAAAAAAAAAAAAAAAAGAGAGAGCAATTGAACAGTTAGGGTTATGCAATTGTCCAGAGTTTCAGCTGACAATGGAAGTGGAAGAATGCAGGATTTAGGTTATTGCAACTAGAGATGGTGATATGAGAATTGGAAAGAAGTAAAACTTTATATGAAGCTATTCTACTAATTAAATAATGTTGAATGTGGTGTAAGTTAGGCATTACTTCCACAAAATGAGAAATAAAATCACTAAGATGTATTCCCATTCAAAATTTCTTCAGTTGCCTTAACAAAGCAGTGGCTCTTACAGCTTTCATGAAGGTTAGCAATCCTCTTGTTACAGGTTCTAACTGTTGGCTCTCATACCCTGCAGGATTATTTTGTTCTCCATGTTTTTGAGTTAGGACCCCTAAAGCATTACTATCACTCTTACATACAAACAATAAAAATGAAGGCTATAATTTGGATACACCAAAACCAAAGCATTAGCAAGGAGCATTAGAATCATCTTTTATCTCTTTTGGTTTGTTAATTTTTTTGTAGAGATTTGTTTAACTTTTGTTTGTATATTTTTTGTAGAGATCTCACAATATTGCCCAGACTGGTCTTGAACTCCTGGGCTCAAGAGATCCTCCTGCCTTGGCCTCCCAAAGTACTGGTATTACAAGCATGAGCCACCATGTTGATTTTCTTTTGTTCAATCCAGTGGGTCTGGAATGTCTTCTATGAAGAGAGCATATAAGGGATGGGCTTTTAAAGAAAAATTTAGGATCCAATCTCTAAATTACCCTGCCATCCCCAAAATTCTCTCATATGTTTCTTGGTTCTCAGTGGTGAAAATCTTAAGATACTTTTAGTTTGTCTGTATTAACAAAGTCCTTCCTATTAGGTGGCCTAAGTGTTCTACTTTTTTTTTTTTTTTTTTTTTAACAAAATCAAAGTTTTTCTTTAGAAATCTTGTGTCCTTTAAAGCTAATTGTGGTGGCAAGTAAATGCCATCTTCTACAGAGGTCTGCTCATCCTCTGAGCGGGAGGAGAAAAATGTCTACAAACTGTATTTAAAAGGATTTTTTAAAGAGGTCAACATCTGAGAGGTCTTTTTTAACATTTGGGAAAAGTAAATTGGGCTCCCAGTGTATTCCTAAGGCATGATTGTTCATGAGTATTGTCTGTCTTTCTAAGTGAAGACAAAGAGAAATTGACTATTTTTATCTACAGGAACACTAAGTATTCACTACATAAGTCTATTACATTAAATAACTACCTTCAGTTGGAAAGGCAGCCAACAACGTATGGGGGTTTGGCACTATTGAATGTTGAGGAATGACTGTATTGTTAATTGCTTTCAGATTCTGTACAAACCTCCTTCTTCCACCATTTAGTTTTGTTACAGGAAGGACTGGAATGTTACATGGGCTTGTAGAGGGGAATAATCAATCCGCTCTTTAAATAGTATCCTAAAATTCTGGTCTTTATTCCCTTTAGTGCTTTATTCCTCAAAGGATGTTATTTGAGTTTGGAAGAAGTTTTGACGGACCTACTTGAACTTCGATATGGATAGCTGAGATGATTTCTCCAATATCAGTGGAAGACTTTGTTAACAATCAGGTTTTGTAATTTTTTATTCCTCAGTAATTTAATGTTTTCTGTGGCAATATCGATTGCAATTGGATTAGATTTTCAAAAATTTGTTATGTCTAGTAATTCAGTTTTATTATTTTATTCTATATATGTTTTCCCTTTTTGGGGAGAAAGAAATGTGAGCATTTTATAATTTTAAGAATTATCATTTTGTAAGATCGATGAGAGCTGTTGAGAACCAGAGGAAAACATGAGTCCCTTGTGTGGGACCTAGTTGAAAAGCTACAGACTGAGACTTGTATGTTGACAAAGGATTATTTGTGACATCTACCGCTGGAATTTTTGCCTGCTCCAAGGAATGGAATCTTGTAATAAGTTGGGATTTACTACAGATAAAGTGGCTCGAGTGTTAACAAGAGCTTGTGTTAGTAACAAGAGCTTGTGTTCATTTTTTATTTAAAATAATAACCATTTTTTTAAGTCAAGCCGGAGTCATAAGCTTAAATATTTAATTTAAATTTCCTGAAAAAAACCCTAGGGTCCTGGTAAAAATCAGGAAAATTTTAAAGTATATCTTTATATTTTATCTTTTACCATGATTGATAAACTAGGTCAGGCTTTTACCAGCCAAACACTCCTGTTTGAGAAATGGAGCCAGGACAGGAGAAGGAGTTAGAGGAGGAGGAGCTGGAGAAGAGGAGGAGACAGGAGAAGAAAAAGAAGGTGACGGAGGAGGAGGATTTGCGGTAGAGCAGGGGGAGGTGGAGAAAAGAGGGTAGGTCTGGGCAAGGTAGTTTAAATAATAATGGACAAAAAGAAGGAGGAGCTGAGGAAGAAGGAGGATAAATTTTAGCAGTCTTTTTACATTTAGAAATTGAGAAAGTTATTTATTTTTCTTATAAAGAAAAAATATTATCAGAATCTCTTTTGGACACTTTTAAGTACCACTGAAAATATCTCTCTTGATTATTTTGCTTTTTCTTGGAGCTGGAGTTTTAAAACCAAGCATGCAAGTAAATTGGTTTAGGCATTTTCAAGGTACCTACTTTAGCCATTGCAATTTGGCGTTTTTATGAATTATATGAGACCATTAAAAAAAATAACAACATGAGGAGACATTGTAAGTATTATATATAAACCCATCTGGTATTTTTAATGGTGAATTTCTCCCCAAGGAGAAAGACTCAGTTTTGGGTGAACAATTATGCATAATGTGGGTTTTCTTCTTTATTGACCAAAGACTAGGGGAAATTTGGTCCACTGAACTGAATTTCAGAACTTGGCCAGTTTAAAACCACAAACATAGGTTATGCAACGAAGATTCACTTTCTCTCTGTTTTTCCTTTGATCAAATTTGAACCAGAAAAAAAAAGTTTTATAATTTAGCAAGTAAGACAAACAAAACCTTAATCTCAAGGGAAAGTGAAACCTGTAAACAGCAGAATTTTTAGAGAAATAGCAGATGAAACTCTTACCTTTAAAAGTAGAGCTTTAATTCAGGTTGCTTGAATAAAGTCTGAATCTCAGCCAAGCCAGGGAGATTGGAAACCCAAGAGAAGCCTTCCAGAGATACCTGCCAGATTCAGGGAAGTCAGTTAAGTGACAGCTGCTCATGCCAGTACCAAGCCTCTAATTTCAGTGAAGCAGCAAGGATCTCAGGAGGATCACTTTGGATCCCTTTGCGGTGAACAAATGTCAACCTGAAATAATCAAAAGGAAAAATTTCTAATTGAAAGAGAGTTTATTTAAGCACAAAATGCAAGGGTGACCATATGGGAAACAGAGCTACTCCAAAGCATGGTGATCAGTGCCCCTAACGTGGGGGGAGAATGAGGATCATTTATCGAGGCAAAAACGGAAGTGCTGCACAGAATTACAGTATTTTCCATACAAAGGATGAGATGCAGATATAAGATGTCACTATTGATGACACTCTGGGGTCTCCATATCCAGCGTCATTTGGTTTAACTTGAATAAAGAATAAGGCATCTAGTTAACATATAACAGCACATCAAGATCAGGAAGGAAGAGTCACGCAACAGAGCAGGAAAGCAGCCATGTGATGGGGCTGAGGTTCTAGGGCTTAACTTTTCCCCTTGGCGTAATAAATTTGAGAAATCCTGAAGTTGTACTTTCTTTTTACAATTACTGTATTTATTTTAGAGTTGAGAAGACTCAGATATAAGGATATCGTTCAGCCCTCCAGTATCTCTCTGTCAGTAACTAGTGAAGTTTACATTTTAAAATGAGGCCTATCTGGATTCCAGTTTAGGGCATTGACAGAATATCTACGTGGCAAATCTTCAGTACGTTGTCTTAATCCTCCTCTACCTTCATTTGTGTTAGCTATTTTATTGTCATTATTTCCTAAATAATGTTTCCTTTATAATCTGAAATATAAAACTATAATTTTGCTCTTATAACACTAAAAGATAGAAAATTTAAAAAAATTGTCTAGGACTTTATAGTTTGCAAACTTCATATTGTCAATCTTTAAATGGTATAATAATGACTACAATACAAATTTAAAATGGACACATGGCAAATATTAACTCATTAATGTGGGAACCAGTAATATGTTACAAGGGTTTGAAGAATCCCAAGAACAGACACATAAACGGGCAGTCAGAAATGCTGGCACACATTTTCCTAACAGATGCAAAACTGGTCAATGTCAACAGAGCACTAATCAGCCTTCTTCCCAAGGAAACCTGCATTTTTTTGGACAAGAATCATTTGTGTTACTTTCAGTATTCAACAACTTACAGAGTTTTAAAGTAGCGCAAAGACAAGGAAAGGACAAGAGATGCCGTTGAATCGCTCACTCCAGCAGCGCCCAGTTTTCTTTTGTAAATATTGAGTAATATTTAAGAAAGAAAGAAAAAAAACTACATCTGACAAATGCAAGCCCCTTTAAACCATCAGGCCCAGAAATGCAATTAAAATATAACAGTGGTTGGGTACAGTGGTGAACACTTGTAATCCCAGCATTTTGGGGAGCTGAGGCAGGTGGATTACCTGAGGTCAGGAGTTCGCAACCAGCCTGACATGGTGAAACCTCATCTCTCCTAAATACAAAAAAATTCGCCGGATGTGGTGGCGCATGCCTGTAATCTGAGCTACTTGGGAGGCTGAGACAGGAGAATCACTTGTACCTGGGAGGAAGAGGTTGCAGTGAGCCGAGGTCACGTCATTGCACTCCAGGCTGGGCAACAAGAGCGAAACTCCGCCTCAAAAGAAAAAAAAAAAAAGAAATGTAACAGCATGAGCAGCCACATCTCACTCCCTCCGGAGTGAAATAAGTGTCTCTTACAGCCGCTTGCTATGTGGGCTCTAGACTAACTGGCACCACGTAGCCATCAAATGCCATACACGCTATAGTTCAACCGTGTCTGGCCAATCACTAACCAATGCTATTTCTGTAAACCAATGAGAATTCCTGAAAGATAACTTTTGTATTTGCCCCCTCTCTTGATTTGTTCTTTCTTCACAAGCTGGAGTTTCTTTTGTTCTCAAGAGCTCTCCTCAAGGTAACTTGGAGGTGTGTCCTAAGCTGCAGTCTCCACCCTTTGCCCTAATAAACGCTCTTTAAACTAGATTCTGACATTTTTGATTATTTTAGGTTGACATAGTTTTGGTCCATTTCAAAGTCTTTCACATTTTTCTCTAACTTCTTTAATTTCACTTTAATTGTAACATTAAAATAAAAAAAAAGTGGAGATGAGCAGTGGTTAGCTAACTTGATCAAGATCACCATGGCCAACACTGTTAAACATGGAGGAATGGTCGCATATATCCATTTACTTTCCTTCTAAAATCTCACTAAAATGACAGTATGGAAATGAAAAAGCGCAGTTACTCAAGAATGAAGAGAATGTCCATGTAGAAAAGTTGGACCACTGGAAAGTTACTAACATCCTACAAATCCCAGTGGGTAAGCCCACTACACCCTAACCTCCATCAGGAAATCAGGTGTTCGGTATTTACGGAAATTTAACCATACATGCTCTGAGATTAGTAACACCAGGAGCTGTTGGCAGACGGAGATTAGCATAGGACTGAAAACAAAATGATGCCCTTGTGAATTCTGGGACTTCTTGCCTCTTCTCCTTCCTCAAGGTTACGTGTCTCCAAATTCTGAGATGAGGATTTCTCTCTTGAAAAATTGATAGTTCCCAAAAACTTATCTTAGTGTCCTCATATTGCAGACCTACCAAGTTATCGTCTAATAACCGAGAGGTGCTCCCAGTAGCTAGTCTTCTCCACACCTCACCCTTAGAGTAATTGGAACAAGACAATACAGCCACAAGGAAAGCAAGAAAACACAAACCTATGAAGTTGTCAAAAGAGAAAATTACAGCAAATTTAGTTATGTATCAAATTGGTTGTTATTTGAGATTCCCGAATTGGAGCAGCCTCCATTTTACAAAATAGAAAGGGGGCTCCCACCAGGAAATTGCAGAGCAGTGAGTCTTGTTAGGTGAAAGTAGAGAAATAAAAGAACAGAAAAAAAAAAGTAAATAAATATAAAGGCAGGGAGCAGTGGCTCACGATTACATACGTAATCATGGCACTTTCAGATTGGGCTGATCACTAGAAGTCGGGAGTTCGAGACTAGACTGGCCGTGAAACCCTGTCTCTACTAAAAATACAAAAAATTAGCCGAGAGTGGTGGCGTGCACCTGTAGTCCCAGCTACTCAGGATGCTGAGGCACGAGAATCCTTTATATTCTTTATAAGTATTTGAATAGTTTTATATACTCCAATATATCTTATTGCATGACAGTAGAGTAGCCTCAACACTTATCAGAATATACTTAAATATGCAGTATTTATAATACTTATGTATTATGTAACATTAAAAAATATTTAATATGGACTATTTAACATACAATATTTAAATTGAATATTATAAATACTTAAATGTATATTTAAGTATAGTCAGATAAGTATTGGAGCTACTCTAAACATTAAGTCAAATATATTGTACAAATTTCTATCATATTAAAAACATTTAATACATAAGAAATATTATATATAATATAAAACAAATATGTAATATTTTATATATTAAGTATATTCTAATAAATGTTGGTGCTACTCTGCTATTATATTTGAGAGTCTCATATAATCTAACCTTTGTGTTTTATTAAATTAATAATAATTCTCAATGGAAAAAGAAAAAAGGAGAAGAGAAGAGAGAGAAGAGAAAAAATCCTACTGGCTCTGTATTTTTAGAGAACCCTGTTTAATACAATCTATAAAATAACATTTCTTTAAAAAATAGTAAACATTTCTGAGGTGCATTGGTAAAACATTAACATGTTTAAAATCTCAACGTGAAGTACATGTAGACATTATATTATTTTCTGTTATTTTGTGTCGCCTATGTCACTTAGTAATACAGCTCTATATTTTAAAGATTCATGGCAGGGCACATTCTGTAAGGTAGGTCTTCATTTTCAGTCTCAGTCATTGCTTGAACTGCTGTGTGACTTCCTTCCAAGTGATGCCCAAATCAACAATGGGACCCATTCAAAAACCACTTGAATAATCAGGACCCATAAGCTCCATAAGATCTTCAAGGTCAAGAACTGTGCCCTCATTATCTCTGTGTATGTAGTACCTAACTTAACGCAGCAGCTCAGTGAACAATTTGTCCAAGTGAACTCCCTTGTGGCTGCCAAACTCATCCCAGGTACAGACTGTGATAAAAAACTGTTTAGGTCTACCTTACTTCCGTTTTTTTAAACAGTTTCACAACATTCAGTGTTAATATCTATCTCTGGTATGTAGCAACCACGGAATTGTGAGCAACTGAAAGGCACGCATGTTCAAATTATATATCCACTTCCTGATATGAGAAACTACATAGACATATGCCTTACTGCTGACAAAATATACATCACCCAGTTGTTCTTTCGCTTGCTAACAAATTCCTTACTGAGAGTTCATTAAGTCTTCTATCTGTGACTAGCTAGAAGACAGCTCTCACAACTGGGATGGGGCCTGGCTGACTTTGCTTTGCTTTGCCCTCTGGTTGGGTTCCATGCTTGTCTTGGCAGGTCACTGCCTATTCATGTAGAAATTTCTATAAAGATGAGCTTGCTGCAGAGATGCTGCAGGCTTTTAGGGCTTCAAATTACAAGGCTGTCTGCGTAAAATGCTGTTGCTTCTATTCTTTTCCTGCCACCTCTCTAACTCATCTCCCACACAACCCACCTCATAATTTATACTCCAGCAATGCAAACTACTTAGAATCGCCTGACACACTGCATTGTTTCTTGACTCTGTACCTTGGCACAGGCTGATTCCTATGCCAGGAATGTCATTCTCTGTTTCTCGTCGATTATCTGGCAAGCATCTAAGTCTACCTGGCAAGGCCCTACTCAGACATCACTCCTTGTCTCATCACATCCCTGAATTTTGCAATCCAGATTTATAAGGAGCTAAACAAGAAAGGACAAAACCCAGTCACCAAATCCTAAATTTAATATTTTCCACAATATGCCCAACATGTTTATCCATTTGTTCGCTTAAAAGGTACTGAGACTGGGCGTGGTGTCTCACACCTGCAATCCCAGCACTTTGGGAGGTAAGGCAGGCAGACTGCTTGAGGTCAGGAGTTCCAGACCAGCCTCGCCAATGCGGTGAAACAAAGTTTCTACTAAAAATTCAAAAATTAGCCAGGTATGGTGGCACACACCTGTAGTCCCAGCTACTCAGGAGGCCGAGGCAGGAGGATCACTTGCACCCAGGAGGTGGAGGCTGCAGTGAACCAAGATTACACCACTGCACTCCAGCCTGGATGACAGAGTGAGATTCTGTCTCAATAAATAAATGAATAAATAAATAAAATGTATTGAATGCTTACTAAATTTGAAGAAATACACAAAGTGCTATGGTTTGGATGTTTGTCTCCCCAAATCTCATGTTGAAAATATATCCCAATGTTCAAGGTGGAGCCTAATGGGAAGTAATTGGGTCAAGGAGGTGGCTTCATCATGAAAAGATCGATACCCTGCCTTTGGGAGGAGATGATTGCATTCTCCTCTTCGAGAGCTGGTTGTTAAAAAGAGTCTGACTTCTCCCCCACTATCTCTTGCTGCCTCCCTCAGCCTATGATTTCTGCACAGGCCAGCTCCCCCTTCACATTTTGCTGTGAATGGAAGCAGCCTGAGACCCTCACCAGAAACTGGGAAGCTGCTGGTGCCATGCTTCCCTACAGCCTGCACAACTGTGATCCAAATGAACGTCTTTTCTTTATAAAACACCTGTAAGGGTTATTGCTGAGTTTAAAATGAGGAAACTGAGACTAGTATAAGAAAATGAAAAACTAATTTATTTAGTTATTGGGAGAGGTTTTATGGTTTGGGAGGGGGTTAGAGAAGTTGCGCTTAACTTTTTAGGGCAAGGGGTTTTACAGGGAGTGAAGGCGTTTAATTGGGAACTGAGGAGACAAAGCATAAGGCACTTGATTGGATATTGGAACACAGGACATGGAGGAGGCAAGCTGCTACTAGTAGGCAGGTGGGATTTTTGGTGAGTGGGCGCCTTGGGGGAAAAATGACCTTGATGGGACAAAGTGCTTATTGGGCAAGGGAGTGCTATTAGGCAGGAAAGTGTTATTGGGCAAGGTTTGTTGGGGCTTTTTGAAAATTTCTGGGCGGGGGTTTTCAGTGGCAGGCTAGGTGTTGGGTGGGAGTTTGCTTCAGGGGTGGGTGTTGGGGAGGCTATGTGGAGGAGTTACATGTTGATCGCGGAGTGGCGACGTAATTCCCAGACGCTGGGAGGAATAGGCGCGTCCGAGCTCCCGGTGAGGCAACCGGCCTTACACTACCCAGCCTCAGATATTCCTTTATAGCAACAAACTGGACTAAAACATAAAGTTGGTACAAAGAAGTAGAATGTTGCTGTAATGATAACTAAGAATGTGGAAGCAGCTTTGGAACTAAGTAATGGGAAGAGGTTGGAAGAGTTTGGAGGGCTCAGAAGAAGACTAAAGGATGAAGGAAAGTTTGGGGCTTCTTCAAGACTGGTTAAGTGATTGTGAACAAAATGTTCATAGAGATACACATAGTAAAGGCCCTGCCGTCAGATCTCAGCTGGAAATGAAGAAATTATTGGGAACCTGAGTAAAGGTCACCCTTGTTACACCTTAGCAAAGAACTTGGCTGCATTGTGTCCATATCCTAGGGCTTTGAGAAAGGTCAAAAATTAAGAGTGATAATCTAGAGGAAAAAATTTCCAAGCAGAAAGCATTCAAGACATGGCGTGGATACTCATAACTGCTTACTTTGAATCATATGAATTAATGGGGCAAAGGAATGGCCTAAAGATGGAATTGATAACTAAAAGGGAAGCAGTGCATTAAAATTTCAAAAATTTGCAACCTGGTCTTGAGATAGAATAGGAAAGACCATTTTTAGAAGAAAAATCTAAAGGTAAAGCTGAGAGATCTTTGTTAAAGATATTAGCACAGATAAAAGGGAGGCAGGTACTAATAAACAAGACAGTGAAAAAAATGGCCCCAAGGGCATTTTAGAAATCTTTGAAGCAGTCCCTCCCATTATAGCCCCAGAGGCCTAGGAGAACAGAATGACAGAATGGTTTCAGGGGGAGAGGCGGGCAGATTGCTGCCCTTCACCATCTCAGGTCACTGACTATATCCACGCTGCTTCAACTCTATCTGTGACTCAAACAGCCCCAGGTACTGCTCAGGCCTTGGCCATAGAGAGTGCAAACCATAAGCCTTGGTAGTGTCCACATAGTATTAAGCCTACAGGCACACAGAACGCAAGAATGGTGAAGCTTGGTAGCTTCCAACTGGATTTTAGATGATATATTGAAAACTTTGGGAGCACAGACAGAAAGCTGCTACAGAGGCAAAACCACCACCGAGTGCCCAGTGGGGCAATATCTAATGGAGAGGTGAGAGCAAACCTGCCATGGAGACTCCAGAATTATAGAGCCACTGGCAGCATGCAGTGAAATGCTACAGGCATTCAACTGCAACCCATGAGAGCAGCCACATGGGCTGCCCCTAGTAAAACCATGAGTACAGAGCTGCCCAAGGCCTCAGAAACTCACCCTCACATCTGTGTGCCCTGGACGTAGGACATATGGAGGCAAGGAGATTATTTTGGAGCTTTAAGATTTAATATGTGTGCTGCTGGGTTTTAGACTCACATGGAGGCTATTACCCCTTTCTCTTGACCTATTTTTCCCTTGTAGAATGAGAATGTTTACTCAATGTCTGTATCACCATTGTATCTTGGAAGTAAATGAAGACATTTAGGCAGCCAACAAACAGGAAAAAAGCTCATCACCACTGGTCATTAGAGAAATGCAAATCAAAACTGCATTGAGGTACCATCTCACGCCGGTTAGAATGGCGATCAAACAATCAGAAGATAACAGATGCTGGAGAGGATGTGGAGAAATAGGAATGCTTTTACACTGTTGGTGGGAGTGTAAATTAGTTCAACCATTGTGGAAGACAGTGTGGCAGTTCCTCAAGGATCTAGAAATAGAAATACCATTTGACCCAGCAATCCCATGACTTAGTATATACCCAAAGGATTATAAATCATTTATTACAAAAACACATGCACACACATGTTCATCGTGGCACTGTTCACAATAGCAAAGACTTGGAACCAACCCAAATGCTCATCAGTGATAGACTGCCATGTTTACTCAATGTCTGTATCACCATTGTATCTTGGAAGTAAATGACTTATTGTTTTTTTATAGTCTTGCAGCTGGAAAGAATTTACCTTGAGTCTCAGATGAGACTTTGAACTTTGAATTTTTAAGTTTGTGCAAAAACAAGCTAAGATTGTTGGGACTATTGGGAGGGAATGATTGTGTTTTGTAATGTGAGAAGGACATGTTTTTGGGAAGCCACAGGTGGAATGATGTGGCTTGGATGTTTGCCCATGAAAACATCATGTTAAAATTTGGTCCCCGTGTTGTGGTGGGATCCATGTTTGGGTCATGGCGATGGTTCCCTCATGATTAGATTAATGCCCTCCCTCCAGGAGAGTGTGAGTGAGTTCTCCATTAGTTTTTGTGAGAGCTGATTTTTAAAAAGACCTGGTGTCTCCCTTTTCTCTCTCTTGTTTTCTGTTTTGTCACATGATCTTCACACACCTTCGCCTTCTGCCATGAATGCAAGCAACCTCAGGCCCTCACTAGAAGCTGGGCAGATGCTGGGGCCGTGCTTCCTGTACAGCCTGCACAAGCACGAGCCAAATAAACATCTTTCCTTTACAAATTACCCAGCCAAGGTATTTCTTGACAGCAACACAAAATGAATTAATTCACAAGGTATTAAAATGAAAAGATGCTAAGACACAATGTTTGGCCACAAAGAGCTTATTGGATAGCGGGAAAGACAAAAATCCAACCCACAAAATTCAATATGTATAGTATAAACAGCTAATATATACATGTTCATATAGAAATGTAGAAGTCATTCACTAGGTGGCTAACAGCATCAGGGAATGCCAGACAGAGTGAGCAAAATGCTTTTTTCAGAGAAAAATTGAGATGAGATTTACCATTCACAACACACATATATGCAGACCCATCCATAAGAGAGCTCATAACTTAGCTTTTACACATGATTCCGTATACATGGCTCTACTTTAAGTCAAATATAGAAACCAAAAGCATCATAGACAATGACTACTTGGTTTATTTCATTTTGTATATGTGACATTAAGTGAAAAAAATGACCAGAGGTGACCACATCAATGTGGCGAGGACATGCAAACCATCGAAATCTAACCATGGCTTATGCACATAAACCTAGAGTGTAAGTTCTCTGAAAGCAGGAATTGTTTTATATTTTGTCCAAAGAGAGGAAATGTTAAATTTCCAGTAGCAAATGTTGAATTTCTAACATCTAAAATGGTGCCTGATATAAAAAGAGATACTCAGTAAATACTTACGGAAAATATGTATACATGAATAAATATAC
The DNA here is from genome assembly GCA_036589455.1 of Ateles fusciceps. Classification (NCBI taxonomy): domain Eukaryota; kingdom Metazoa; phylum Chordata; class Mammalia; order Primates; family Atelidae; genus Ateles; species Ateles fusciceps. The sequence goes on from JAZHEH010002229.1 coordinate 9,140,229, forward strand.
CTAGTAGAAAATGAAAGAAACCAAAGTAAATATATCCATCTAAACAATCTAAGAACAATAATTTCCATTTCTCTTTTGCAAAATCTTTAACTTGCTTATCCTCCTTTCCTTTTGTTGTGTTCAAGAGTCGGAATGCCAAACCTGAAGGAATCCTACCACCTGCTGTATCTGTAAGTTTGCCTTAACAGATTCACAACTCTGGGGGGAGAAATATTCAACCGGATCAGCTGGTTGTGCTTTAAGCCAGTGGTTCCTAAACTCAAGTAGTCACTCATCCATCTCTGGCCATCCTTATATGCCTACCTCCCCTTTCTTGAAACCATTAATTCACATTCCTTTAAAACATTTGTGCTCTCCCTATACATCCATATTCAGTAGAAAAATTTATAAAAGAGTCATCAGATAAGGATTTTACTCCAATATGACTACAAACCTATCCTTTCTTATGTCCATTTTCATCTTCTTGTCTAATTCAGTACAGGAAGAACTCATCCTTCTGTCAATGTCCTGCTTAGAGAATCTATGCAGAACTTTACATACTGCCTTCTTCTCAAGGGTATAAGCCATGTCATCTGCTCCTGATTCTGCCCTATTCATCATTCCTTCTCTACTGGATCATTCCCTTCAGAATATAGACATGTGCCTATAGCTACCAGTTAGAGTACATATCCCTGCTATTTTAAATCACAGTATTTCAAATATTGAGCAAAATTCATCATCATTCTATTTATTAGAACATTGTTGGCAATGTTCTAATCATTGACCTGAGAGTTTACACAGCTTATATTTTATTGAGCTCTACGCTTAGGTTTTGTGAAGATTTTTTGTATCTATTAGACTATAGGACATTAGTTTTGTATTTAATATATAGATTTTTAAAATCTTTAAATGTTAAGTATATTTATCATGAAAGTCTCATTTTTGTACTGACCAATATAAACATTTCATTAATAGCAGGAGGGAAAAAAAAACTAATTAAAACATCTTGTTGTTGCTAATAAAGTATAATTTTATTATTTTGAATTGAAATGTGGGGTCTTTATTATTAACTTACATAAAAGTCAAACTGTCTCTCCTCAAAGAGGAGAATAGAGATAATGTGGGAGGGACAATATTTATAGAAATAACGCCTGAAGCGTTTTCAGATTTAATAAAGGATGTAAACTTTTTGATGAAAGAGGCAATTCATAGATACTGGAAGCACAATGTACACAAATAAGAGAAAAAGAGTAATTTAGTGCCTCAGCACACTGTAGTGGAACTTTCCGCAGATGATAAGGAGATCAATTTAGACAGTGGAGTCAGGAGATGTAATTTAAACAGAGAACTGAATGGAGTGAGAGAGTGAACCATGCAGGCTTGCTCAAGGAAGAGTGAAAGTTACTGAGCTGGACCACATTTACAAGAGAAGGGATAGAAAATGTGTTTGGAAATTTAGGCAGCTCCTGTAAATCTTGGAAGTCCTGGGGAGAAGTATGTATTCTTTTTTCTAAGTGCGATAAGAAACCATTGGATAGTTATTTGTATATGAAAGACATAAATGAATTCATGATTTAAAATGATCACCCTACCTGTCTTGTGAGGCATGGACTGTATTGGATCAAGAGTGGAGGCAGATGGATTGCTCTGGCCAGCCAGGATACGGGCATCATCTGTGTGAGAGATGAGAGTTGACTGTAATAATGTAATAACGGTAGAAAGGTATCAAGGGGTTGGATTTGGAATGTATTTTGGAAGTATAGCCTCATGCATGCAATCCCAGCACTTCAGGAGGCTGAGGCGGGAGATTATTTGAGGTCAGGAATTTGAGACCAGCCTGGTCAACATGGTGAAACGCCATCTCTACTAAAAATACAAAAATTAGCTGGGCGTGGTGATGGCCACTTGTAATCCCAGCTACTCGGGAGGCTAAGGCAGGAGAATTGCTTGAACCCGGGAGGCAGAGGTTACAGTGAGCCAAGATCACAGCACTGCACTCCAACCTGGGCAACAGAGTGAGACTCTATCTCAAAAAAAGAAAGTGTAGCATATAGGGTTTCTTGATGGACTTGAATGTGAGCACTGAGGGAAATAGAACAATAAAGAATGACTTTTATGAGATAGAAAGAGTTGGGAGTATAAAACAAAATTCTCTTTTAGACATAATAAGCTTGAAATTAACATTAAGTTGAAAGGTCATATAAGCAATTGGATAAATGTGTCTCAAGTTCAAGTCAGTCAGGGCTGAAGATGTAAGCTTTGATTTATTAATGCTATAAATAATACAAATATTATATGTTGACTATAACAGGTGATGATCAATTTATTAATATGTCTCCTGACCTGGAGAAAGCAGTCAGACTTGTTTTTCCAAGATCAAGTATATTAATACAACTGAAAGAGATTTTTGTGAGCGCTAATTTATTTGATTCAGCTATGACATTCCAATCATGCCTTCCAGTATATTGAAGGCTGCAAGATGATCAAATTTAAATAATGCAATACAGAACTTCCTATTTACTTCACACTTTTGAACTATGCTTTATTGAATAACAAATTCATAATATTCTAGTGCAATATTAAAAAATTTATTGATGCTTATCTACCCAAAACATCTTCCCTCGTGGGAGGACTAGAGTGATCCATAGACTTGCTTATACAGAGATAGGGAAAAAAGAATCCTTCAACAGCCATTTTCTTACCCCTCTGGGAGATCCTCTGCTCTTCCTTCCCTTTTAGCCAAAGCTAAAGAAATGGAGTAAAAAAAGATTGAATTTATTCAGTGTCATCTCAAGCTGGCTAAGAGAGTATCTCTCCGTGGCACTGCTGCAAAATGACACAGGAAAGCTGTTCAGTCTCATTAACTTTACAAGCCAATCTGCTATTAGCATCTGGTGGTAAATTTGCCAATAATGAAAAAGGCTGGGTTATACCTCCTGGATCATAGCTTTATACATTTTGAATATTCAGTATGATCTTTCCCGTATTTCTGATCATCAGCCAAATTCTAATTTTTTAGGAATAGCAAGGAATGCTGGGAGGAAGATTGACAAGCCTGGATTTTGTTTTTTGTTTTGTTTTTTACAGCATTGTTCTAGTACACTAGAGTATTTACCTCAATTTCCTTACTTATAACAAGAGATACCCAGTGACTAAGGAGCCTCACTAAGCCAAACTGTGTACTGGAAACTTCAGGTTTTCTACACATCAAAACCAGCCACGTGCTTAGGCCCATTGAAAGATACATCATCATAACTCTAGACTGACTTCTCTCCATTTTGCAAGCCTTTTTTTTTTCCCTGAAATGGAGTCTCCCTCTGTCACCCAGGCAAGAGTGCAATGACACAATCTCGGCTCACTGCAACCTCCACCTCCCGGGTTCAAGCGATTCTCCTGCCTCAGCCTCCTAACTGGGATTACAGGCACCAGCCAGGATGCCAGACTAATTCCTGTATTTCTGTAGAGACAGGATTTCACCGTGTTGGCTAGGCTGGTCTTGAACTCCTGACCTCAGGTGATCCACCTGCCTCTGCCTCTCAAAGTGCTGAAATTACAGGTGTGAGCCACAGTGCCCTGCCAATCCTATTTCTTAACACTAGACGTTTTCACTTACAATGAAAGTTTGCTGATGCTAAAATTTAAAAGTAGTTTTCAAGGCTGGGAGCAATGGTTCACACCTGTAATCCCAGCACTTTGGGAGGCCACGGCAGGCAGATCAGTTGAGGTCAGGGGTTTGAGACCGCCTGGCCGACATGGTGAAACACTGTCTCTAATAAATATACAAAATTTAACTGAGTGTAGTGGCGAGTGCCTGTAATCCCAGCCATTTAGGAAGCCATTAGGAATCACTTGAACCTGGGAGGTAGGGGTTGCAATAAACCAAGATCGAGCCACTGCACTCCAGCCTGGGCGAGAGAGAGACTCCATCTCAAAAAACACAAAACTAAATAAAAGTAGCTTTTAATTTTGCAATTTGACCACAGAAATCTGCATTTAGAAGAAATTGTCTAGTTTTTACTAATGTTACTGTGAGCCAGGACCAAGTAAAGGACCACAGAGGAGACTGAGATGAATTCAGGTACAAGATTTAAGTCCCATATAGATGTGAGTACACTAATGTCAAAGAGTTTTAATGTGTCAATAGGAATTTTTAGCTACCTATGTCAAGCTGCCTTATCAAAGTTATTCTTGGCAAATACTGTAATTTCTAAATTAAATACAATGCTGATGTCAACAAGTGTAAATCAGAAATGATGTTTTTACAGAGAAAAATGACCCCATACTCATAGTACTATTGTTAGAATTTGACTTTGTATTTTCATGTCTCCAATACACTCTAGGACTCTGTTTTCTACTTGTCCCAAGATTAAGGCATATCATGGAAATAAAAGCTAGACACAATCAAGAAACCACATCCATTGATATCATTCATCCAGGTTTGCTTTTGAATTGACACAGAATAGTAAATCTTATTCTCAAAACCACAACCAAATACACCTACTAAGAAGCATAGATATGTTAATACTTCCTAGTACTTAAAAATACTGTCAAAATATATCACACGATGTGTTTCTTTTTTTTATTTATTGCATTTTAGGTTTTGGGGTACATGTGAAGAACATGCAAGATTGTTGCATAGGTAGACACATGGCAGTGTGATTTGCTGCCTTCGTCCCCATCACCTATATCTGGCATTTCTCCCCATGCTATCTCTCCCCCAACTCCCCCACCCCCCCACTGTCCCTCCCCCTATTTCCCCTGACAGACCTCAGTGTATGATGCTTCCCTCCCTGTGTCCATGTGTTCTCATTGTTCAACACCCGCCTATGAGTGAGAACATGTGGTGTTTGATTTTCTGTTCTTGTGTCAGTTTGCTGAGAATGATGGTTTCCAGGTTCATCCATGTCCCTAAAAAGGACACGAACTCATCGTTTTTGATGGCTGCATAATATTCCCTGGTGTATGTGTGCCACATTTTCCCTGTCCAGTCTATGATCGATGGGCATTTGGGTTGGTTCCAGGTCTTTGCTATTGTAAACTGTGCTGCAATGAACATTTGTGTGCATATGTCCTTATAGTACAACGATTTATAATCCTTTGGATATATACCCAGTAATGGGATTGCTGGGTCAAATGGAATTTCTATTTCTAGGTTCTTGAGGAATGGCCACACTGTCTTCCACAATGGTTGAACTAATTTACATTCCCACCAACAGCGTAAAAGTGTTCCTATTTCTCCACATTCTCTCCAGCATCTGTTGTCTCCAGATTTTTTAATGATTGCCATTCTAACTGGTGTGAGATGGTATCTCAATGCAGTTTTGATTTGCATTTCTCTAATGACCAGTGATGATGAGCATTTTTTCATATGTTTGTTGGCCTCATGTATTTCTTCTTTTGTAAAGTGTCTGTTAATATCCTTTGCCCACTTTTGAATGGGCTTGTTTGTTTTTTCTTGTAGATCTGTTTTAGTTCTTTGTAGATTCTGGATATCAACCCTTTGTCAGATGGGTAGACTGCAAAAATTTTTTCCCATTCTGTTGGTTGCCGATTCACTCTAATGACTGTTTCTTTTGCCGTGCAGAGGCTGTGGAGTTTGATTAGGTCCCATTTGTCTATTTTGACTTTTGTTGCCAATGCTTTTTGTGTTTTGGTCATGAAGTCCTTGCCTACACCTATGTCCTGAATGGTTTTGCCTAAATTTTCTTCTAGGGTTTTTATGGTGTTAGGTCTTATGTTTAAGTCTTTAATCTGTCTGGAGTTAATTTTAGTGTAAGGTTTCAGGAAGGGGTCCAGTTTCTGCTTTCTGCACATGGCTAGCCAGTTTTCCCAACACCATTTATTAAATAGGGAATCCTTTACCCATTGCTTGTTTTTGTCAGGTTTGTCAAAGATTGGATGGTTGTAGATGTGTTGTATTGCCTCCGAGGCCTCTGTTCTGTTCCATTGGTCTATATCTCTGTTTTGGTACCAGTACCATGCTCTTTTGATTACTGCAGCCTTGTAGTATAGTTTGAAGTCCGGTAGTGTGATGCCTCCCGCTTTGTTCTTTTCACTTAGAATTGACTTGGCTATGCGGGCTCTCTTTTGGTTCCATATGAAGTTTAAGGTGGTTTTTTACAGTTCTGTGAAGAAGGTCATTGGTAGCTTGATGGGGGATAGCATTGAATCTGTAAATTACTTTGGGCAGTATGGCCATTTTCACAATATTGATTCTTCCTAACCATGAACATGGAATGTTTCTCCATCTGTTTGTGTCCTCTCTTATCTCCTTGAGCAGTGGTTTGTAGCTCTCCTTGAAGAGGCCTTTACGTTCCTTGTTAGTTGTATTCCTAGGTATTTTATTCTCTTTGTAGCAATTGTGAATGGCAGTTTGTTCTTGATTTGGCTCTCTTTAAGTCTGTTATTGGTGTATAGGAATGCTTGTGATTTTTGCACATTGATTTTGTATCCTGAGAGTTTTCTGAAGCTGCTTATCAGTTTCAGGAGATTTTGGGCTGAGACGGTGGGGTCTTTTAGATATACAATCATGTCATCCGCAAATAGAGACAGTTTGACTTCCTCCTTTCCTATTTGAATACCCTTTATTTCTTTTTCTTGCCTGATTACTCTGACTAGAACTTCCAGTACTATATTGAATAGGAGTGGTGAGAGAGGGCATCCTTGTCTAGTGCCAGATTTCAAAGGGAATGCTTCCAGTTTTTGCCCATTCGGCATGATATTGGCTGTTGGTTTGTCATAAATAGCTTTTATTATTTTGAGATACGTTCTGTCAATACCTAGTTTATGGAGGGTTTTTAGCATAAAGGGCTGTTGAATTTTGTCAAAGGCCTTCTCTGCATCAATTGAGATAATCACGTGGTTTTTGTCTTTGGTTCTGTTTATGTGGTGAATTATGTTTATAGACTTGTGTATGTTGAACCAGCCTTGCATCCCTGGGATGAATCCTACTTGATCATGGTGGGTAAGCTTATTGATGTGCTGTTGCAATCAGTTTGCCAATATTTTATTGAAGATTTTTGCATCTATGTTCATCATGAATATTGGCCTGAAATTTTATTTCCTTGCTGAGTCTCTGCTGGGTTTTGGTATCAGGATGATGTTGGTTTCATAAAATGATTTGGGAAGGATTCCCTCTTTTTGGATTGTTTGGAATAGTTTCAGAAGGAATGGTACCAGCTCCTCTTTGTATGTCTGGTAGAATTCGGCTGTGAACCCATCTGGACCTGGGCTTTTTTGGGTGGTAGGCTCTTAATTGCTGCCTCAACTTCAGACCTTGTTATTGTTCTATTCAGGGTTCCAACTTCTTCCTGGTTTAGGCTTGGGAGGATGCATGTGTCCAGGAATTTATCCATTTCTTCCAGGTTTACTAGTTTATGTGCATAGAGTTGTTTGTAATAATCTCTGATGATGGTTTGAATTTCTGTGGGATCTGAGGTGATATCCCCTTTATTGTTTTTTATTGCATCTATTTGATTATTCTCTCTTTTCTTTTTTATTAATCTGGCTAGTGATCTGTCTATTTTGTTGATCTTTTTGAAAAACCAGCTCCTCGATTTATTGATTTTTTGAAGGGTTTTTTGTGTCTCTATCTCCTTCAGTTCTGTTCTGATCTTAGTTATTTCTTGTCTTCTGCTAGGTTTTGAGTTTTTTTGATCTTGCTCCTCTAGCTCTTTCAATTTTGACGATAGGGTGTCAATTTTAGATCTCTTCTTGCTTCTCGTATTGGCATTTATTGCTATATATTTTCCTCTAGAGAGTGCTTTAAATGTGTCCCAGAGATTCTGGTATGCTGTGTCTTCATTCTCGGGTTTCGAAGAACATCTTTATTTCTGCCTCCATTTCATTGTTTATCCAGTCAACATTCAAGAGCCAGTTGTTCAGTTTTCATGAAGCTTTGCAGTTCTGAGTTCTTTTCTGAATTCTGAGTTCTAACTTGATTGCACTGTGGTCTGAGAGACTGTTTGTTATGATTTCCATTCTTTTGCATTTGCTGAGGAGTGATTTACTTCCAATTATGTGGTCAGTTTTAGAGTAGGTGCAATGTGGTGCTGAGAAGAATGTATATTCTGTGTATTTGGGGTGGAGAGTTCTGTAAATGTCTATTAGGTTTGCTTGGTCCAGATCTGAGTTCAAGTCCTGGATATCCTTGTTAATTTTCTGTCTCATTGATATGTCTAATATTGACAATGGAGTGTTAAAGTCTCCCACTATTATTGTGTGGGAGTCTAAGTCTCTTTGTAAGTCATTAAGAACTTGCCTTATGTATCTGGATGCTCCTGTACTGGGTGCGTATATATTTAGGATCGTTAGCTCTTCTTGTTGCATTGATCCTTTTACCATTATGTAATGTCCTTCTTTGTCTCTTTTGATCTTTGTTGGTTTAAAGTCTATTTTATCAGAGATGAGAATTGCAACTCCTGCTTTTTTTTGCTCTCCATTTGCTTGGTAAATCTTCCTCCATCCCTTTATTTTGAGCCTTTGTGTATCTCTGCATGGGAGATGGGTTTCCTGGATACAGTACACCCACAGGTTTTGGCTTTTTATCCAGTTTGCCAGTCTGTGTCTTTTAATTGGGGCATTTAGCCCATTTACATTTAGGGTTAATATTGTTATGTGTGAATTTGATCCTTCCATTTTGATGCTAGGGTGGCTGTTTTGCCCGTTAGTTGATGCAGTTTCTTCATTGTGTTGATGGTCTTTACTGTTTGGTATGTTTTTGGAGTGGCTGGTACTGGTTGTTCCTTTCTATGTTTAGTGCCTCTTTCAGGAGCTCTTGTAAAGCAGGCCTGGTGGTGATGAAATCTCTGAGTATTTGCTTGTTTGCAAAGGTTTTTATTTTTCCTTCACTTATGAAGCTCAGTTTGGCTGGATATGAAATTCTGGGTTGAAAGTTCTTTTCTTTAAGGATGTTGAATATTGGCCCCCATCTCTTCTGGCTTGTAGGGTTTCTGCTGAGAGATCTGCTGTGAGTCTGATGGGCTTCCCTTTGTGGGTAACCCGACCTTTCTCTCTGGCTGCCCTTAGCATTTTCTCCTTCATTTCAACCCTGGTGAATCTGACGATTATGTGCCTTGAGGTTGCTCTTCTTGAGGAATATCTTTGTGGTGTTCTCTGTATTTCCTGGACTTGAATATTGGCCTGCCTTCCTATGTTGGGGAAGTTCTCCTGGATAATATCCTGAAGAGTATTTTCCAGCTTGGATTCATTCTCTTCGTCACATTCAGGTACACCTATCAAACGTAGATTAGGTCTTTTCACATAGTCCCATATTTCTTGGAGACTTTGTTCATTCCTTTTTACCCTTTTTTCTCTACTCTTTCCTTCTCGTTTTATTTCATTGATTTGATCTTCGACCTCTGATATCCTTTCTTCTGCTTGGTCGATTCGGCTGTTGAAACTTGTGTATGCTTGGCAAAGTTCTTGTGTTGTGTTTTTCAGCTCCATCAATTCACTTACGTTCCTCTCTAAGTTGATTATTCTCATTAGCATTTCGTCAAATCTTTTTTCAATGTTCTTAGTTTCTTTGCATTGGGTTAGAACATGTTCTTTTTAGCTCACAGAAGTTTCTTATTACCCACCTTCTGAAGCCTGATTCTGTCAATTCATCACACTCACTCTCCATCCAGCCTTGTTCCCTTGCTGGTGAGGAGTTGTGATCCCTTATAGGAGGAGAGGCATTCTTGTTTTGGGCGTTTTCATCCTTTTTGTGCTGGTTTCTTCCCATCTTTGTGGATTTATCCACCTGTTGTCTTTGTAGTTGTTGACTTTCAGATTGGGTCTCCGAGAGGACGTCTGGTTTGTTGATGATGAAATTATTTCTTTCTGTTTCTTAGTTTTCCTTCTAACAGTCTGGCCCCTCTGCTGCAGGGCTGCTGAGGTCCACTCCAGGCCCTGCTTGCCTGGGGAATCACCTGCAGCAGCTGCAGAACTGTAAGGGTTGCTGCCAGTTTCTTCTTCTGCTATCTTTGTCCCAGAAGGATACCCGCCAAATGGCAGTCTAAGCTCTCCTTTATGAGGTGACTCTTTGTATATACGGGGGTCAGGGAGCTGCTTGAGGAGACAGTCTGTCCTTTACAGGAGCTCAAGTACTGAGCTGTGAGCTCCGTTGTTCATTCAGAGCTGCTGGGCAGGTACATTTAAGTCTGCTGCAGCAGAACTCATAAACCCCTTTTTTTCCCCAGGTGCTCTGTCCCGGGGAGTTAGGTCTTTATTTATGAGTTTCTGTTGTGCTGCTGCCTTTTTTTTCACGGCTGCCCTGCCCAGCGAGGAGGCAGCCTAGTCACTGTCTGCTTGCAGAGGCTTTGCTGAGCTGCTGTGGTCTCTGCCCAGTTGCTGTGCAAACTTCCCTGCAGACATGTTTATATAGGTGTAGTTAGAACTGTCTCGGCAATGGCAACCCACCTCTATAATGGCGGACACTCTCTGTAATGGCAGGCTGCCTCTGCAATGGCAGGCTGCCTCAGCAATGGCACACCACCTCTGTAGTGGTGGACTGCCCCGGTAATGGCAGACACTCCTCCCCCACAAAGCTGGACTGTCCCGGGTTCAGCGTGCTTGCTGTGAAACTCTCAATCCAGAGCGTTTCTGATTGCTGTTTTTGTGGGGGTGGGACCAGCCGAGCCTGATCACCTGGCTCCCTGCCTCAGAGCCTTTTTTTTTTTTAGTTGAATGGTCGACTGTCTCCCAGGTGTTCCAGTTGCCTGCTAAAAGGTGCCAGGATCTGTGTGATTTCCCATGTGGCGACCCACTGCACCAGCAGTGCTGAGATTCGTGGCGTTTTTTTGCCCAGGAATCTCCTGGCCCGGCTCCCTGTTTCAGTCCCCTTTTTAATCAGATGAATGGGCGACTCTGCCTTCCCGGAGCTCCAATCGCCAGCTAAAACGTCACCTGGAACTGTGTATTTTGTATGGAGAACCACCACACCAGGGCGCTGGCAAAAGAGCCACGCCGGCAAAAACAGCTGCACTGGCCAAAACAGCTGCGCCAGCCAAACCAGCCACACTGGCGACCCGTGGGGCTCCTCTGCCTGGGAATCTCCTGGTCTGTGGGCAATAAAAATCCGTCTGGAAATGCGGTGTCCACTTACCCTCCGCACTTTCACTGGGAGCTGCAATCCTGAGCTGTGCCTAATCAGCCATCTTGGATCCCTCCTTTGATGTGTTTCTTTCAATAGACCTTTGAGGACATTATTGACACCTTTAAAGATGAAATTAAATGAGATTAAACACATTGTAAATGGTAAGGAAAAAAAGACTGAAACCCAGATCTTATAATAGTGCTGTTTCCCACTATGAAGTGTCTATCACACTGCAAGACAGACATTTTTATAAACTGTGATTATGTTACACACCATCCGTGAAACCAACACTTTGAGTGGTTTAGTTAATGTGGATGTATGGACAATGTTTTACTGTTTTGTTCAGATGTCTTACCCTGCCCCTTTGCAACCAACAATGCAAGTAAAAAAAAGAGAGGCTAATGCTTTTGGCACAAAGTATAGCCATGTAATTTAGAAACCCAAATGATTTTTTAGGACTGAAATATGTATGAAATTTGTTACGAAAGCGTGCTAATCCATACACCTAAAATATTGTTTGCCAAGATTTGAAATATGATGCTGATATTTTTATAATTTATTCCTCAGGGGTGAAATTCTGAATATAAGGAGAAAGTCCACCTAGGAAAGGTGTATATCAGATTGAAATTGAAGATGAAATAGAACCACAGATAACTGAAAATACAGAATGCTTTCATTACAAAGTGCTCTCTCTTACAAGTCCATTAAAATACTAAAGATTTGCTATTAGTTGAATCAGTTAAAGGACTTCTCCAAAACTATGACCCGTATAAAAATATACACAGAACCAACTTTTCAGTGCTTCACACTTTGTATTCTGCTCATTCAACTTTAGCAGTAGCTAAAAAAGCTTTAAACATTCCCCATTGTTACTCCATTATCCTGTCGACTTTGCCGGTGATCTAGCACATAAAAACATTAGGACATATACCATGAGTATTTCATCCCACAGCTGTCAAGGAAAAATATAGTTTCTAGTGACCAAAAATTATGGATGACCAGTAGGTTCTACCTATGAACTAGATATATGGTATAAAAAATTAACCATCAAGAACAAATGGCATCATCAGTTGCTATATTTAGTAAATCTATTTGAAGTGCTGAATGTTTGAAACATTCAGCTGGACCATCTTATCATGAAAGAGAACAGTCCTAGAAAAAAGACAGAAAAAGGGACAATATATTTTTCTATATAGAAAGAAACTGACATTAGACTCCAGCTAGGAAAAAGAAAGTAAACATAATTCGACTGCATATGATAGAGAAAATTGCAAAAGCATTTAGAGGCAAATCCTTAAAACCTGTAAACTTATAACTGGTTAAATAATCAAACTTATTAGGATATCTTGAAATCACACATTTTTCTACATCTACTCCTTTTTATATGTGTAGCATATAACCCAGTATCTGAAACACAGTGCTTGAAAATACTATCTCAATTTTACTAAGTTTTGTAATATATTAATAATATCCATTGTTATAACTAAAGCTCTAAGCTCTTGAAAGGAGCGTTATGGCCCAAACATAAAAGGTTTCAGATGAACACGTTCCCATCCCTGTAAAATTCTCCCAAGAAGGGGAAAATATTCATATGCTTTGTGATCAATTGGCTGCAAATATTGTTGTGTGCTTTGTCATAACATGCTGTTCTGCTGTAAAGACATAAATACTGGCTCATGTCCAGTTTGTACAAGAGATTAACTTTATCAAAGTCTCTGAAGATAAAGGCTCAGGCCGATTCATGTGACTGTGGACACAGTAGCATAACCAGTGTGAAAAACCTTACAAAGGAACAAAGACTGCCTTATTCACAGTGAAAGACATGGGTGCATAGATACCGTAAGCTTCAGCAACAACAGCAAAAAATTGGCGTAGTTACTTGATGTGGTCACCAAAATCAATTCCATTTTATGTGGAACTGGTACGGTGAATGCTGATTAGATAAGGAAACAAAGGCTGCCAGGTCTTAGAGGAAAACATTTTTCCATTGGTTGATGATGAAGCACAGCTAGAGCATAAAATATTCTTCTCCTCAAGTAGATGACATGGAGAAAAGAACAGTCTCTTGAGTCTTGTTGTGATTCATTTCTCTGGAATTTGCCTATCCCCCTAGAGGTTTTCTTAAAGGGGGATTTTGACCACTGCATATCAAGACCACTGGGGAGGTGATGAAGCCAGGTTTGGCAGAAGTTGTGAAGGTAGTGGCATTCGCTGTGGCCTTCTGTTTGGAAAAGGGTAGTCTGGCTAACTTCCAGACGCACATTCTTGGTCTGCTGGAAAGGCCACTCAGCCACTAAAAGTAGGATTTTATACAACTATGGAGAACAGAGTGTTGGAAAAAATAGCAAATCTTGACTTTTTTGGGGGGGGGGAGAAGGAGGAAAAAAATAATTGGTGGTGTCCTGCTTGTGGATAAATAAATATTTAAGACTCACCTTCTACATTTCTTTTCAATGATTCCTAATGTGTATTCATAAAAATTAAAACTGAATATCTAGACCCAAATTTTTTTAAAGGAGGAGAAAAAGCTCACCATCAACTACTTATTTATTAAAGTACATAAGGCAAGACTTTTGATTTTTTCTTACATTTTCCCCATTACCAATTGAGAATAATGTCCTTTTTTATGTTTTACTTTCTTGCACATGCAATATTATGTATGCACAATATTTTAATATTACTGTTTGATACATTATAATATTGCTGTGTGGTAGAGGTAACTTATTATAACTGCTGATTATGACCTTTTTGTTTTACTTTATAAAGAGAACTTTAAAATGCTTGTATCATGATAGTCTATAAAAGATAGTTATTTGTAAACTCTTTAGAAGAGGCCAAATTAATATAATGCCAAAAGATTTTCCTTTTTTTAGGTTTTACATTGCTTCCCATTGTAAAGCAACCCTAAACATGCAAAACCACATTGAGTTTTAATTTGGGAGCTTTACTTTGGCACACATATATCAATGCAGAGAGTTTGGCTCACTAATCTGATGAAAGGAGAGTGAATGCTGAAACACCTACAATCATCAGTATTTGGTCCCTGGCCCTCTGTATATACTACTAAGATTTTTTTCTATCTTATCTTGTACTTTACTCTTGCAAATTAAATCACTTGACAAAGATTGATGCAGTACCCACGCTAAGCCATAAATACCTCAGGTCCTGGTAATAGGATGGAGACCGTAAAGCTATGGCATTGTAAATTCTGAACTCTGTTTAATATCATTCAGATTTAGAATTCAAATAGCTCTGTGGAAATAATTTTTATCCTAATACAAACTTTTCACTCGTATATGAAAATAATTTTTTCAAAGAAATCGACAAAGCAAGCTTATTCCTTTGTTTGGGTTATACTAAGGTGAGAGCAACTGAAAAATTAGCCATCATTGTTGGCTTCCAAGTGCTATTCACTGAGTAAGTGATGTGTATGAATTATCTCACTTTACTCACACAGCAAAGAAGTTAGTATTGATATTGTTTTACAGATGAGGAAAGTGCTACCTAAAAATATTAAATAACTTACTTGAAGTTACACACAAAAAAATGAATGCTGAGTCCAGGATGCTAAGTCCCCTTTTTATACTACAAGTAATATTAATCAAATGGCAGAACTTTCTCTGTTCTGCATCTTAATGACGTAGACAACGATTTTGCCATTTCTAGAGTTAATTTCTCCATAATCTTATTCCCAGAGAATTTATTACTTTTGTGAGCCTTAAAGCAATTTACTTTCATTATGGATGTCTACATGCTGGTCTTAATACTCTAGGAAATTTCAAGTTTATTTCAGGATCCATGTCTTTGTCATAAATGCATAATCCCAGTGCATAACATGGTATTTTACACACCATAGCTACTTAATAGTGAAGGAACGCATACTTTCCAGGAAGTTATCATTTGTAAAACATCCTAAGAGTTTACTATAATAACAGCTTGTTCTTTATGTTAGAGAAGACTGTTTACATTAGGTAAGCAAATGTTGGGGCAACAACTCAACATATTGTAAGCAGAATTTTAAAAACCATCATTTGCTCTTCCTTCCTCTTTCTATTACATTACAACTTCTAAACCTGATCTCCTATGGTCTGATTTTATTTACTTTCATTGATATTTTACAATCTTATTTATTTCCCAACTGCTGTCTACCCAAACTTAGTCCTACTATCACTACCACCTCTGCAAAAATAGACTTCCTTTCATCTTTTGTAGCCTATTTTTTTTTCAGTTCTTCAAAACTCAAATTTAGGTTTTCTAGCCCCATTTGACTTATCAATGGGGCTTCTCTTAAAAATAAATCTTTATTTTTGATTGTATTTCCAGTATAAATATGGCCAATTCTTATATATGTCTCTGTTTCTAAACAAGACTCTAAAGTTTTTGGAAAAGAGTTGCCATATCTTACACATACCCTAAAAAAAATAACCCAAACTCACAACACTCAATAGAAAGCTATTGGTAATCCTATAGCAAATATTAATAGATGTACAAGATTAGAGAATACTGCAGTGGTTGGTTAATTGCCATTGTTAGACAAATTAGCATCAGTTGCCTAGGGCTTAAGGGTTCTACCACATTTTTGCTAATGTTCTGAGTGAACTAGTCATTCTAAATGTGTATTATTAACATATTGCACAATTGACAGATGTTCACTTACACTGAGTTGACAACAGACTTTTTCATGTCAACATTTATTTGTATAACCATCTTGTCCAATCATATCCATAAACATTTGATCTGTGGAAGTTATTAGTTCATTTACATTATTTTCAGGAGGGAAGTAAGCTGAAAAAAAAAATGTGCTTTCTGAATGTGCTCCAGATGTTCAGCACCAAAAATTTAGAACTTGAAAATCAAACAGCACATTATATATTATTGGATATGTTAAGATCCGCTTTCAAAGACTCTTAAGTGCCTGCTCTTCTTTTTCTGTCTTCTCTGTGCATTCTATTTTTCCCCTAAATGGAAACACTTTATTGATACTTTTCAAGATATAACTGTCATTATTTATTATCCTAAAATATGTAATAAACTCACAAAGTTTCACAAAGAATTAAACAGATCAAAAAGTTCTAAAATCTGTTATTCACTTACATGAGCCAATAGAACAGGAATGGATAATTTGAAATAAGTGGTTTTATGTATATATGTACCTCTCTATCAAAATACTCAGAAGCAAGCTGCCGCACTATCAGGGTTTTTTACTGTATACAAAAATAAGTAAAATGACTCCACTATAATCAGAATTTGGGGCTCATTTGGATAATAAAGCTTGACTAACTCTCTAATTAGGGAAAGCTGGACATACTTGAAAGATCATGGGTCATGATAGAAAGGAAGGAGTTGTATCCTGCCACTTTATATATTTAGAGGGAAGTTGGGGAAGGACAAAGGACATCAGACGAGGTAATAACTTCCTTCTCTGATGAAAGAAGCCTCGTTTAAAGAAGGAGCATCTATATATAAGCAGTTATTAGTAACAATCTTCCCTATGAACTCTGTCCTGCTGATACAGCTCATTGCTATGTCTCATAAGATAGGGGTTGGTCCAGAAGGGAGAGAAGATGGTAGGGGCATCCAGCCCTTCTCTCTCCTCACCTAGTAAGGGATGCTGAGAAGGTACAGAATGAGCAAAACTTGGAAGAATAAAGTGGAAGAACAAAGCTCTTTTTGATATTTAGTAAGCCTAAAGTTTGATCCTCTGGTTAAGATTTTTCAGCCAAAAATTGCTTGTTGTTTCCCTCCACATATTCTTCACTCCACTAGGAGATACAGTTACCTTCTCTCATGTGAGTGGCTGGTGGGGGGAATCAAGCAGCTACACGTGTGTTAGTTTCCATTTTGAAGAAGAATCTTACAAAAAAAGCAACAGCATTCATGTAGTTGCTTTATTTATTAAGGTCTTCTTTGGTAAACATACCAAGGAATGACATGCTTGTCGTGTAGCTGTTAACCTTGCCTGGCCTTCTTCTTAAGTTCCTGTGGGTGTTCTTGTATCATTATTGCCCAGAAATTAGAAAAGTAATGAATGACTTATTGTAACACAATTAATAGTTGTTCATTCTAAAATAAAGCTTTTGGTTGGGTGCAGTGGCTCATGCCTGTAATCCCAGCACTTAGGGAGGCGGAGGCGGCAGATCACTTGAGGTCAGGAATTTACGAGCAGTCTGACCAACATGGTGAAACCACATCTCTACTAAAAATAAATAAATAAATAAATAATAAAAAATGAGCTGGGTATGGTAATCCCAGCTACTTGAGAGGCTGAGGCATGAGAACAGCTTGAACCAGGGAGGCGGAGGTTGCAGAGAGCTGAGATGGTGCGTGGTGCACTAAACTCCAGCCTGGGTGACAGAGTGAGATTCTGTCTCAAAAAAAAAAATTTTAATAAAAAATTTAAAAATGAAATAAAGCTTTTAATTTAGATAAGGTCACCTGTAGTTTTAAGGAATACATCCCATTTGAGGACAGGTGTGGAGGTCCCTTTCGTTCACAATGCTGCACAGCCATCCAGAAGGTCACAAGGTACACAGACAGGGCAGACATGCACACAACAAATTTTCAATGTGTTAGATGACTGGGGACTTATTCAATTTAGATCAGGGTGTGCTGTTTTGGAGAAACCAATCTAAAACAGCCTTTCATGTATATGTGACACTGACAGATAATAGGTTTGATATCCGTGCTTCAAACCATGCATAAATGATTGTCCTAACCCACAGTACCTCAGAATATGTTTTGGAGGTAAGGTCTTTTAAAGGGTAATTAAGTTAAATGAGGTCATTATGTTGGGCCCTAATCCATTAAGACTGGTGTTCTTATATCCTTATAACAAGAGGAATTTTGGACATAGATATGCACAAAGAGGATGTGAAGACACAGGGAGAAGACAGCAACCTATAAACCAAATAGAAAGAAATTGACCCTGACAACACTTTGATTTGGACTTTTAGCTCCCAGAATTGTGATAAAACAAATGTCTGTTGTTTAAGCTCCCTCCGTCTGAGCTAATTTGTCATGGCAGCCCTCACAAACTAAGAAGGCACTATCACTCTTAGGTTCTGGTGTATGCGAGGCCACAGATACCCTCTATTAAGATGACACAGATGCCTTCTTGGGTCAGGCCAGTTCCCCTGAGGTGACGAATTGATGCCTGTGAATCATCTGAGCCACAAAAGCCAAGAAAGAAGGAGCTGGGCCTTGCATAATGACTCTGAGCAGATTGCTGGTCTCAAGGAGTTATGCCATCTCTAATCCAGGATTGCAGCCAGATTTCTCCCTGGAGGCAGATGAAGTCTGTTGAATCTCTGCATGGTTATGGTTCAGTCCTTTTTAATAGGTTTATTGCCTTTGCCTTACTACTGATGATAGGGAAACAATTAAAATGAGGGTATCATTACAAACTAGTAATAGATTCATAGGGATTTGATTACTCCTTATCCCCACCATGGCAGAGTGTAAAACAGGCTTACTAGAAAATCCATTCCATAGATTCAAACCCAAGTCTCAGTCCCACCAGGGAGCTACGTATCATGGCTGAGATTATAATTTTTGACATAATAAATGTGTTTGCAAACTCATTTTAACTCTGAAAGTTGGAGAAACAGATATGACAACCCACTGCAGAAAGAATTCATTGAATAAACTGGGCCAGTACCGGGAAACACCACTGACCTTGCTAAGGATGACTTAATGCAGCATAAAGCAGGATCAAGAAAACTAACAATGTTAAGCAGATTTCATATAATCAAGGACTCCTTTTCTGTCAGGGGAAGAAGATTCAGGAGAAGTGAGAGGAATCCAGAAAGCAAGGTTTATGAATCTTCTTTGCTTTCAAAATTCACTCACTCACATTGTCACCCAGACTGGAGTGCAGTGGTGTGATCTCAGCTCACTGCAACCTCTGCCTCCTGGGTTCAAGTGGTTCTCATGCCTCAGCCTCCTGAGTAGCTGGGATTACAGGCATGCACCACCATGACTGGCTAATTTTTCAGTAGAGACAAGGTTTCGCCTTGTTGGTCAGGCTGGTCTCAAACTCCTGACCTCAAGTGATCTGCCTACTTCAGCCTCCCAAAATGTTAAGATTACAGGTGTTAGCCACCACGCCTGGCCAGACAGAAAGCAAGGTTTACGGATTTTTCTAATCTGCTTGTGTCACAGGCTTCCTGGTTTGCTTCTAAGGTATCTGGAAAGTAAACAAATAGCATATAAAGAAAACAGAAAGACATGAGAAGAGGCCAGAGACTTGATTGAATTGCATGCCACTAGTCATTGCACTGGTTAAGCTAGAAAAACATAACTTTAAATTTTATGCTTGGCTGGTCATAGGACTCTATCCTGTTTGGGGGAACCATAGCCATTCCTAGCACAGACAGTTCATGAAAACCCTGCACGTGGTAGACATAAGTTGATATAAGCCTTTTGCATCATTAAGGTAAGTGGTTACTGCTAATTAGAGGCAGAGGTAATATCAAAAGCACAGCAACAAAACCTAATAGAAAAGTATACCCAATATGCACCTTTAAGATAAGTTACCTGAGCATGTTTTGGATTGATACTCCCTTGTGGAAGCTCTGAGGAATTATATAGACCAGCAAGGCAGGCGGTCCTTCCCCATCCACAGGCCCTGTAAGGTGCACTATGGCCTTGCACTTTATGTGGGTGAAATAATCAGCCAGTCTTCATGAGCCGAACAAGTACGGCTAGCATTCCTTCATAAAATTAGAGGTGTATACTCAGCCTATAGCTCCAGTCAAAAGTAGGCTAGAGAATCTGGAATAAAGTGAAAATTAAGGCTTAAAGTTGGACCTGCAGGAGTCTATTCAGTGTGGACCCATTTAGAGTAAAGCAACCAAGCCTACACCAAATTAATTGCCTTCTTCTCTTAGCTTGTTAGGCAGTAGTCTTCATTAGGTTAATTTTTTAAGGGATAATTTCTCAGTATCACAGATAAAGCTAACAGTCAGTTATTCTCCTCCAGCAGAATTGATCCTTGTGCAGAAAAAATTTCCCCAGAAACTCTTTTTAAATCAGAGCATCCTTTCATTACTATTTCCCTGTATTCTAGATTAATTGGGAAGGAAGATGATTTTCTTAGCTCAAGAGAGTATAAGGTTTATATTTCTCAAAATCCCAGGCAGTATGGTATATCTTAAATCATTCCCTGCTATGAAATTAATTGTTCTATAATCATCCAGTCAGGGAAGGTAATATAATTCCTTCCATGGATTATAGCTGATATAATGACCCAGAAAATGCAGACTGGAGTGTATACTATACCAGGCACAACAGATAACAAAGTTACCTAGATATGGGCCTCATCACATGGGGTAGGTTTTAGATAATTCTCCAAAGTCTCAGCTTATATCAAGAAACTTCAATGACAGAATGTTCTCAGGAAAAGCAGCAAGGTAAGGCCTTCTGAAAATGAGCTCTTCCACAACAGGAATGAAGAAAAAAAGGGCAAAGTTGTCAAAATCAACATTTTCAGAATTCAGGCATGCAATCAACCAAAAGTTTGCAGCATTTCAGGCAGCATTTATATTCAAGAAAAGCAGCTGAATCTTAGTATGAACTTTTGTGGCATTTTAACTTGCTCTAGTTCCAGTTCCTGCTCTACAGCTCTGTAGTAGCATTGAAAATAATAACTCAGAATCACAACATGCTGAAAGCTACTGGAAGGAGCAGACAGTAATGGAATGCTTTCAAACTCTAATTCCCAAAGAATTGTCACTATTCAACCTACCTGTAGTTTCCTAGAAGACCTCATTTAACATGGTTATCTGTATTTGATGGGATTTGAAACACTCAGAGCGAAAATTCTCCATCTGAGAGGTGTTTGTCAAAAGCAATTACAAGCAAGTGTTTTAACCTCATGTTGGCTGATATAATGAAGAATAATAGTTGGTATAAACAGCACGCTAACCAAAAGATAAAAAGGGTCAATTGGGAAATGAGTTGTCTGTAGGGACTTTGAAAGTCATGACGTATCCCAGAAATCCAGAACACCCCACACACATGTAGGGTTAAGCACTTACTGAAGAAAGACTTGAGAAAGCTGAAAGCTATCACTCTGGCTTACTGTGAAGCTCTACATGACCATAGAGTGAAGACAAAAGCAGAATTGCTTTGCTGACTATTAAATCCCTGCCTGGATATGCACACAAAGTCCCTCAGCAAAGACTGGGGTATTTAGCAGCTTCTGGCATTTAAGAAAATATCTAATTATTCATTAAGCTAACATTAAGCTAACAGAGTAGAGACTTCAATGATCAACACACAAGAAAGAATACTGACAGCTATTTTAAATATGCTTTAAAGAGCTAAAAGAGACCAAGTATAAATAAATGAAAAACAGTATAAAAATGGTGTTTTATCAAATAAAAAATATTAATAAACAGAAATTATACATGAACGCATATGTATTTATGTATATTTGTATATAGTATATATTTTATATATTATATATACATGAACACACACATATATTTATATTTTTATATATATACACACATGAACTTATATACACATATATGAACCAAGGAGTCATTCTGGATTTGCTGGTGAAAATCGAGACCAGGTCCCCCGGATAAACTGAATAAATGCCTGTGAATCCTTCAAGCAACAACTTATTGAATTTGTTTATCAAATCTTGAGAGTTTTTTAGGAGGAGTCTTAAGGTTTTTTAGACATAAAATCATATAATCAGAAAAAAATAATAATAATTTGACTTCTGTTTTTCCAAGTTGGATACCTTTTATTTCTTTCTCTTGCCAGTTTGCTCTGGCTAAGACTTCCAGTATGTCTATTATATTGAATAACAACAGTGACAGTGTGCATCCTTGCCTTGTTCCAGTTCTTAGAGGGAATGCTTCCAACATTTTTCCGTTTAGTATGATGTCAGCTGTGGGTTTGTTGTTTGCGAACTTTATTTCTGTGAGTCATATTCCTTGTATACCTAGTTTGTTGAGGGTTTTTATCATGAAGAAATACTGAATTTCATTATAGGCTTTTTCTGTGTCTATTGAAATGATTATATATTTTTTGTCCCTGATTCTGCTTATATGATATATCATATTTATTGCTTTGCATGTTAAACCATCCTTGCATTCTTGGTATAGAACCTAGTGATTAGTCGTGTATTATCTTTTTGATGTGTAGTTGGATTTGGCTCACTAATATTTTGTTGAGGATTTTTTTAGGTTCAGAAAAAATGCTGATCTGTAGCTTTCCTTATTTTTTGTGTCCTTGTCTGGTTTTGGTATCAGAGTGATATTGGCCTAGTAGAATAAGTTAGGGACAATTACCACCTTTATGAGTTTTGGAGCAGTTTCTGGATACATAGTATTAGTTCTCCTTTGTATATTTAGTAGAATTCAGCTGTGTGAATTTATCTGGTTTTGAACTTTTGTTTTTAGGACACTTTACTACTGACTTAATCTTGCATGTAATTGTTCATAATAGCTCCTGATAATTCATTGTGTGTCTGTGGTATCAGTTGTAATGTCTACTTTTTCATTTCTGATTTTATTTGGGTCTTCTCTCTTCTTTTCCTGGTTAGTCTATTTAGTGATTTATCAATTTTGTTTACTTTTTCAAAGAATAGATTTTTTATTTTGTTGATCATTTGTATATTTTTAGTCTCTAAATTAGTTCTGCTCCCATCTTTGTTATTTCTTTTCTTCTGCTAGTTTTGGATTTGGTTTGTTCTTGCTTGTTTAATATCTTGAGGCTCATCATTAGATTGTTAATCTTTAATCTTTCTACATTTTTGAAAGACATTTAATTTTAAAAATTTCACTCTTATTACTGCTTTTGCTGTATCCCAAAAGTTTTTATATATTTTTTAAATCTTCATTTCTTTCAAAAACTTTTTAATTTCTGTCTTAACTTATTCACTGGCCCAGTGGTACAGGAGCATGTTGTTTAATTTTTATGTATTTATATACTATCCAAAATTCCTCTTGATATTGATTTGAAGTTTTATTCCACTGTAGTCTGATAAAATACTTAATATGATTTCAAATTTAAAAATTTGTTAAGATTTGTGTTGTGGTGAAATATTTAGTCTAGCCTTGGAGAAGGTTCCATGTGCTGATGAAAAGAATGTATATTCTGTACTCGTTGGACTGAATGGTCTGTAAATGCCTGTTAGGTCAATTTGGTCTAGCAACTGTGACATTGAATGTAGGATAATTTGTTAGCTGTCAGTATAAAGGACCAGTTAGAGTTTTAAGTAACTGTCCATACCCTAGCAGAGACCAGCATTTATTCTCTAGAAGAATTGAACTGGAAAGCTCTAGATGTAAGTCAGTGAAGAGAGTGAGAGAGAGAGAATGAGGCACTATGCCAAAAACAGGGAGATAAAGAGACAGTCTACATAATGAAAGAAGACAATCCCCTGCCCATCCCTAATTTTCTGCTGAGCTATCAGATTGCTAGAAGGCTTGCTAACTCTCTTCAGACAAATGCTTAAAGGATTTCTCCTTGGAAAATCTTCTTAAATAAGAAAGAATGCCTCTTGGTACTTACGTTTAGGTATCTCATGTGATGATTAATTTTATGTATCAACTTGGCTGAGCCTCCATGCCTAAATATTTTGTACATCATTCTCGATATTTCTGTGAGGGTGTTTTAGTTGGACTAATATTTAACTGTGAACTTCGAGTAAAGCAGATTGCTTTCCATATTATCGGTAGGTGCCCCATCCAATCAGTTCAAGTCACCTCAAAGGACAAAGGACTCACTTCCTCCCCCAAATAAGAAAGAATTCTATTAGCAAGATGATCTTCATATTTGAACTAACAGCAGAGGATCTTTCCTCAGTCTCCAGCCTACCAGTCCCTCTTGCAGGTTTTGGACTTGCGAGCCTCCATAATCACATAAGCCACTTCCTTAAAAATAAATCTCTCTCTTTCTCTCTCTCCCTCCCTTTATCTTTTTCTCTATTCTTTCATTCTCTCTCTCTCCATTGGTTATCTATCTCTGGAGAACCATAATTAATATACTCTCAAAAACAAACAAACAAACAAACAAACAAAAAACCCAGGTCTCTATCCTAACCCTCACAATAAAATTCATTAGCCAACAAGTCCCATACACAAACATAAAGTTTTAATTATCTTTATAATGCTTTAGGCTAAGAAAGCAAATATGTGAGGAAAATCTAAGAGATCAAATCAAATACATCACAGAAGATTTCAGAAGCCAAAACGACAATGCAAAAAGTTATAGGAATTAGAATTAGTATTCTCATAGCAACGAGAGAAGATACTTTACTCATTATAAAAGAAGAAAAGCCATAAAAAAGAAGAGAGAACAAGAAAAATTTTCTTAAAATAAAAACTATTATAAGAATAAATTTGAAACTATTGTTGAGAAAATGTCCCCCCCCCCCAAAAAAAAGTCAAAAGGAATAATGGGAATAAGATCAAATAAAATGACAGAATAAACAAATTTTCAGGCATGCTAGTTCTTAAAAAATTAACTTCATGGATACCACAGTAATTCTCATGAAGACATTGAAAACTGTATTCCACTAAAACAACATACCAGGAATCCAGGAAAGAGAAGATCCAACACAGGAATCAAGCAAAAGGACGTCCCAGGACATGAATGACAGGCAAAGATAGAGAACAGAAGTGTCCTTGAGCTAGAAAACAATCAGTCCAGGTAAGACCAGAAGACTATAGTCTTCCTAGAAGGTGAATAAAAGACAAAAAAAAAAAAAATGAAATTGAATCAGTAGATTACTTCATTAGAAGAGTATTAGAGTCCCATAGGAGAATTTGGGAGAAGATGAGATACATTCACAGAAGATTTTACACATATTTAGCATATAATGAGAAATGTAGAAGAACACAGATGTAAAACTAAGAAAACATTTGTAGAAGAATATGAATATAAAACTAACAAAATATTAATTTAAATATTAACCTTTAAAAATATAAAACTAATAAAGAAAAATAATAGATCAATAAAACAACAAACCAATAATCCAATGAAACCCAGTAGGTAAATGATATGAAGAGATGATCTATAGAAATATAAACCCAAATGTCTAATGTGCATGAGGAAAACCTCACTGGGAACTGCAGAAATCATAATTAGAGAAATCAAAAGTAAAGTAAAAGTCAGGCATCATTTCACCACCATACGAAATGGGTAAAGATATAAAAGTCCTGTAATACCAAGTGTTGTAAATGATATAGACCAGGGAGGATAGTTTTATTTTGGGTCCAGGAATATAAATTTGTCCAGCTGCTTTAGAGAACACTTAGGGAATACGTAGTAAGGTGGAAACTGTGCATATTCTTCAATCCAGGATGAAAGTACTAAAGAAACTGGTGGGAGTTTGTCTTGCACACATCCATTGACATTTAGTAGTCATAGCAATATGAAGCATTGTTTCTAGGTACGTGTGAATTTGTTGAGAGTACAGAAACAGGCTTGGCATGATAAACATCAAATTCAGAATCAAAGTTAATTGAGAAGCAAAAGAAGGTAATGGAATTTTATTGAGGATAGGGTACATTAACTGAATCTAGGAGTGGTCTGAAGCTAGAGTAGCAATCTAAGTTTTTTTTTAGTGGGTAGCCATATGATTGTTTATGATATTAGGTTAGTGCAAAAGTAATTGCAGTTTTTGTCATTACTATTATGCATGCTAGAAGTATGTCTTTATTAAGAAAAAAATTGGTAGGTAGGTCATGAAAAAATTGATATTTGTTTGAAAACAGTCTGAAGTGTGCAGAGACAGAAAGAAAGAATGTGATAAGCCAGTACAGTGAAGAGGAAAAACAAACCCATGAGATATTCTGCAAATGGATGACAATGCAGATGGCATTTCAGACCAACAGGAAGAACACAAGGTAGGAAGCAACAGAAAATGGCTTCCCAGGTCACAAGTGTTGGAGCGAATCTTACGAGGATGCAAACTAGTTTCTCCCAAGGACGGCTATAATGAAAATCAGTCAATCAGAGACCAGAGCTCATCCTCTGTCTCTGCCATTCTCTAGGGAGTTTAGTAAGAAAATCAGTGGATCACCCCATCATCGTTTTCTTATCTTTAAAAGATAGGTCAACGCTAAGAAACTTCAAGGCCATTACATTTGCATAAAGAAATTTGTGGCTTCCGCTTTTAGAATGCACAAGATTACCCTTAGTTTCTAATTGCATTCTTTGATTCTTAAAATTATAATGGCAAATTATCTGACCCCTCACAAGTTATTACGAGGTTTTGTTGTTTTTCCTTTCCCGTGTCTCCCCATCAGCCCTTTCTAGCCTTGTTCTCTTAAAATGTAGTGGTCTCTACTGGTTTTCAACACTTCCTTTGATTCTCACTTTTCTCATGCTAAACAAAATTCAGTTTTTTCTACCCTTTTCTTAAATGTTTGTTCCAGGACATTTCATTTATTAACAAGAAAACAATTTTCAGAAATGTTTTGGAAACAAATCTATGAAATATGATGGAAGTACAATGCTACTAATAATCACACCTGAGGTTGACATGTTCTCTCATTCACATTAAAAAGAGAATCTGTATAAATTTATGCTATATTTGCATAAGGTAATTCCCATTTCAAAAGCAAAATAAAAACTAGGAAAATAAGTGTCTTGATAATTTATTTGATTAAAAAAAGAAACTTATTAAATCACTACATAGCTTCAACAACAGCAGAAGAAATATCTTTTACAACTAAAGCCTGGATCAAACAGAGACCATTTGATTTGGGAGAGCTGACTTAGGTAATGTGACTTAGAATCTTGACAAACAGCTATTTGTCCTAATCAAAGATTTATTTTAATAACTGCTTCAAATTTAATAATTATTATGTTAACTGTACTATTCCAGTACTGCCCCATCTATGAGTATTTACACATGAAATTAATATGAAAATATATTAATATATTTATACATGAAATTAATATGAAGACATTAATTTCATGTATAAATACTCATAGATGGGGCAGTACTGGAATAGTATATATATAACACAGATATTATTCATACATAGTCATACAACATTTCATATATAATATGAAATGTTAATTTAATTGTGTTGAATCCGGATATGCATGTATGTCAAGTTTTTTAGAGTTCATTGTGGTATTGTCACATCTTCAGAGCGTTGTACACCTTGGAATTCAAGAGAAAAGAAGCAATGAGGAAATGTAAACTAATAGGAACCTTCTTTGAAAGGATGAATGACACCTTTGAATAAAGGCAAAACTCCAATGAAATAAAAATAAGCAAAAGTACAAAATGACATATAAATATGTAAAAGGAAAATAAATCTGGGGCCCCAAAATCATTAAACCGAAGGGAAAGTCAAGCAGGGGAACTACCTCAGGTAAACCTGCCTCCCATTTCATTCCTAAATAAGATAGCTACAGAGATAAAAAGCTACAGACCTCCTTCACAATTTGCCCTCAAGGAAATTCCTTGAGGGCCTGGAGATCTTTACCCTAAACCAGTTCTGTTGAATTTCACTCTGGCAATGTAAACTGATAGCTTATCTTTACAGGTACAGGACAGAAAGTCATTTCTCTGCTCACCTGAGACAAATGGACATCTGATTGATTCCTGTACCCTATTGTTTATCTAAAAGTGCAGATTCACTGAGCTAGACTAAATTGAGTATTCAGTGAAAGGCTGATTGGGATTCAAAAGAATGCAAGCTTTGTCTCTCCTCTATGTATGGTCTGAAAGCCTTCTCACCCTTGGAGTTGTCCCTCCTTTCTGGACCAAAGCAATGTACACATTACACATATTCATTTATGTCTCATGTCTCCCTAAAATGTATGAAAGCAAGCTGTACCCCAATCCCATTGGACACATGTCATCAGAACCTCCTGAGGCTGTGTCATGGACGTGTCCTTAACCTTGGCAAAATAAACTTTCTAAATTAATTAAGACCAGTCTCAGATATTCAGAGTTCACAATTATAAGAATTTTTTTTTACACTGTTTTGATGATAGGGAATAAAATTAATAAGTTTAATATATAATTACAATCTTTCAGACTGTATAATCCCTCTGTAATCAACTTCATCTTCCTTCCAAACAAAGCACCTTGATATAAAAACTGTGAATTATTACATAAGGAAGACAGAAACACAAGTCTAATTTGGATGTAAAATAAACAAAGCAGTGAATTTGCCAAGCAAAGAAAAGCAGAAATGCCCTACAGTAGAATTTCAGGCTCACTCAGCTTCAAAGGATAATGGCCCTTGAGCAACTCTTAACAGGAAGTCACAAAGTCAGATTGTGAAATCCAGAGAGCTCAGAGGAATTCTAGACTTGGCAGCTGGTTGGATGGCCTCGCACCTGCCCTGGTTATATTCTAAGAGCTCTGATTCTTTAGATGAAAGAAAGAACCAGAAATCTCTGGACAGTGACAATCCTTCAGGTAAAGTGAGTAACAATGGTGTTTTTTTTTTCAGAACAGAACCCACCCTGAGCCAAGGACTGCAGAGGGAAATTTGGAAAAGAATATACAAAATATCAGAGTGTCAGCCATGTTATTCACAGGGGTACTATTTAAGAGAGTAGCCATTAGCTATAGGTGGCTATTTAAATTTAAATGCCTTAAAAATAAAATTAATGATCCAGTCCCTCGGTTGCACTTAACGCATTTAAGTGCCCAGTGGCTGATATACTCGACAGTACAGATATGGGGTATTTCAATCATCTGGGCAGTCTTGCCACTCAAAGTGTGGTCTACGAATCAGCGCGTTAGCTTCACAGAGACATTTTAAGAAATGCAGAAACTCAGTCCCCATTACATCTTAATGTGAACCGTGTGCATGTTAAAGTATAGGGATTACTGGCATAAGGCTCATTCCAGAACTCCAGTCATTGAAAGAGAAACCAAATGCAAATCAGAAAGCTGAGACAGAGTGACTCAATATATTGTACGAGAACTATCTATGTGCCCATTTTCCCCTAGGTTCATCCAAATGACTTTAGATGCCTGGTTTTTGATTGTACAACTA
The DNA here is from genome assembly GCA_036589455.1 of Ateles fusciceps. Lineage (NCBI taxonomy): Eukaryota > Metazoa > Chordata > Mammalia > Primates > Atelidae > Ateles > Ateles fusciceps. The sequence continues at coordinate 9,169,284 of JAZHEH010002229.1, forward strand.
TTTTCAAACAATTTTGTGGAGCTAAGATAATGAATATTCTACTTTGGCCCAGATTGTCTAGATTATATGTGTATATAAAACATATATACAAATAAATAACATTTGTCAAGAACTTTCTATTTGACACTAAATTGGGCAGTTAATAGGCATTTTTAAAATGATATCACCGAAGTGATTTTCAAACAATTTCCTTTAGAATCAGTTTTTACTTATGATATAATTGATCCTCGACAAGAACAAAAACCATGCCCAAGAACTCATGGTTAATAAATGGTAGAGCCACATTTGTACAAAAGCAGCTCTGTGTTTTTATTTTTATTTTCAATCAACAGAGTTAGAAGATGTATTATTATTTTTGTTCGGGGCCTAGACTTTCTACCCATAATTATTATTGTAGTAGAAATTAAACAAAACATATCTGAGATTCATTACTAAGAGAATATGAATGAGAAAGATTTTGTGCCTAGACTCAGCAGTGCTGAAATAGTTCCTCAAAAGTTTTAGTTTTCTGGAGAGGCTCTAATTGGCGTTAACAGAGATTCCGCCCTTGAAGTGACTTTCCGTTTTCATCTCTGTGCATTTAGAAATCTGAATTTCAAGTTCTCTCTTACTTAACAAAGGTTCACCTTTCTTCATTGTTGCAAATGAAGCCGGTGTTTTGCAGGAGATTTGTTTTCATTTTTAAGCAAACAATATGAGCAACTGTTCTCTTGGTGGGAATTTTTTTTTTTTTAAAGAATAGAAGCCTATAGAGAAAAAAGAAAATGTAATGAAGATTAGCCATGAAATTCTCATTAAGCATAGAATAATTCCATTTATAGTTCTGTTACAGGAAAGGGGTCCTGATCCAGACCCCAAGAGAAGGTTCTTGGATCTTGTGCAAGAAAGAATTCAGGGCGAGTCCACAGTGCAAAGCGAAAACAAGCTTATTGAGAAAGTAAAGGAATAAAAAAAAGAATGGCTACTCCATAGACAGAGCAGCCCTGAGGGCTGCTGGTTACCCATTTTTATGGTTATTTTTGATGATATGCTAAACAAGGGGTGGATTATTCATGCTTCCACCTCCTTCTTTTAGACCATATAGGATAACTTCCTGATGTTGCCATAGCATTTGTACTCTGTCATGGCGCTGGGGGAGTATAGCAGTGAGGATGACCAAAGGTCACTCTTGTCATTTTGACTTTGGTGGGTTTTGGGTGGCTCTTTTACTGAAACCTGTTTGATCAACAACATCTTTAGGACCTGTATTTTGTGCTGACCTCCTATCTCATCCTGTGACTTAGAATGCCTTCACCCTCTGGGAATGCATCCCAGTAGTTTCAGCCTCATTTACCGAGATTCTATTTAAGATGGAGTTACTCTGGTTCACACGCCTCTGACAGTTCTTCACTCTCAACAATTTACCTGTTTTTTCAGTTTAATCTGTCTTAAACTTTCTAATATTTATTTTATACATTCTAAAGTGGTATATATTTTATAATGTGTTCTAAATATCTACTTAATACTTTAAATGTAAAAGCATGATTTTTAACAAAATACTCTAATGGATGCTAGTGCACAATGTTTTTATATTTTGTGGTAGAAACTTAATTTCAGAAATTCTCATCTGTTCATGGATTTGAACACGTGACTCAGATAATTAAGAATTTTCAGCCTAAGGAGCAGAAGTTTAAATATTTAATGACTTTCATGTGGATTAGTTTTTTGCAGCATCAGAATGTAGATTTAGGGTGAGTGAATGATCAACAACACTGGTGACAAATCCTAAAGCAATAATATTTATTTATTTATTTTGAGACTGTTTTTCTCTCTCTCTGTTTCCCAGGCTGGAAGACAGTGGCGCAATTTCAGCCCATTTCAATCTTCATCTCCTGGGTTCAATTGATCCTCCTGCCTCAGCCTCCTGAGTAGCTAAGCCACCATGCCCAGCTAATTTTTTTGTAGTTTTAGTAGAGACGGGGTTTCACCGTGTTAGCCAGGATGGTTTTGATCTCCTGACCTCGTGATTTGCCCGCCTAGGCCTTCCAAAATGCTGGAATTACAGGCGTGAGCCACCGCGTCTGGCCTAAAACAATAATTTCTAGTAATATGCTCTTTAAAAAAGTTCATCTCAAAATAATAAGTTAAAAACAAATGAGAAATTCAGATGCTGGACTCTAGGTGACCTGGTCATCTCCCGGGAAAACTCACTCATTGCTTCTTCAGAGAGAAATGTTCTAAGTTGATTAAGGGAGAACTGACATTCTAAAAGCTATGTCAAGGGGTGGGGTTTTATGGGTGACGATCAAAGGAATGCAGACTGTTCTTACTTCTTCCAGTTTGTGTTTCTTTCCTCTCCAGCTGTGGCTATGTTAAGGTAGACTAAAGATTACTTCTTCCTGTGGGTGCTCTTAAACTTATAAGGTAAACCAATGGGCACAGTTTAGCCTGTTGTAAGATACAAGTTAAAAATATCAAAATCTATTGCCTTTCTAGACACTAACTATAAAAAATTAGAAGTTGAAATTAGTAACATTAAAAGTACTCAGGGTTAAATCTGCCAGAAGAGGTGCAATGACTATACAGTGGAAACTACACAATATTGCTGAGATGAATTAAAGACCTAAATAAAGGACAGATGTATTCATGGTCAAAGGATTCAATAATTTTAACATGATGAATGTTCCATAGATTCAGCATAACTCAATCAATATCTTAGTAGGCTTTTCTGGAAAATTTAACAAGCTCATTCTAAAATTCATGTGGAGTTACCATAAAACTATATTAACAAAACTGTGGCATTTGTATTGAAAGAGATCAATAAAATAATTAAGTTCAGAAATGAATCCCACATATATATTACATTTTTTTTGGACAAGGTTCAAAGACAATTCAGTGGAGAAAGAATAATGTTTTCAGGTAATATTGCTGGAAATCTTGGATCCAGGCACACACATACACACACAAAATTTAACAACTTCAATTTATACCTAGAAACTCTACAAAGTAACTCAAAATAGATCACAGAGCTAAATATAAAACCTAAAGTTACAAAACTTCTAAAAGAAAACAGGTAAAAATCTACATAATCTTGGGTTAGGCAAAGAATTCTTAGATACAACACCAAAAACACAAAGTATAAAAGTACAAATTGATAAACTGGACGAAGTCAAAATTAAACAAATTTGCTCTTTCAATGGTACTGCTAAGAAAATAAAAAGCAAACTCACAGATAGTGAGAAAATTTCTGTAATTCATGTATCTGATAAGGAACTTTTATATCCAGAATATATAAAGAAATCTTGAAATTCAGTAATAAGAAAACAACTCAAAATTTTAAATGGTCAAAATATTTGAACAGATACTTTATCCAAGAAATATAATCATCATGGCAACTAAGCACATGAAAAGAAGCTTAACACTATTTGTCAGGATAAAAGTACAAATTAAAATCACAATGAGATACTACTGAGACAATCAAGTATAAAGGGGTCCCTGGAGAATCTCTGACTGGCCTAGGCACTGGGAAGAATGCCCACGGGGGTGGAGCCTTGGGAAGTTCAGTCAGTTTGCACAGGAAAGGAGCCTGGCCGCTCCTCTTCCAGGGGTGGAACCAGGGATTCAATCTGTGAGGCAGGAAGCATATATTAGCAGAACTTTTGCTCTGCTCAGAGTCCCTCTTTCTCTTTTTTTTGTTTTTGCCCAATAAATTCCATTTTCTCACCCTTCAAATGATCTGTGAGCCTAATTTTTCATGGTTGTGTGACAAGGACCCCTTCTTTAGCTGAATGAAGGAAAAGTCCTACAACATGATGACACATCTATTTGAATGGCTAAAATTAAAAGGACTGGCCTAGCAATATTCATTAGGATACACAGAAGCTAGAAATCTCATGCAGTGCTAATGGGAATATGAAAAAGTACAACCATTCGGAAAATAGTTTGAAAGTTTCTTAAAAAGTCATATACATAGCTATCATATGACACAATCATTCCTGGGCACTTATCGAAGAAAAATAAAAGCATATGTCCATTTAAAGGTGTGTATATGAATGCTCAAGCAGCTTTTTTTGTAATAATCCAAACTGAAAACAGCCCAAATGTCTTCAACAAGTGAATGGATAACAAATTGTGGTATACAGATAAGACTGAATACTATTAAGTAATAAAAAGAATAAATTCTTACTGATACATGCAACAGCGTGGATAACTTTTAAAATAGTGAGTTGAGTGAAAGACACACAAAGATATCATAAGATTCAATGTGTTTAACGATCTAGGAAATGCAAACCACACTGTAGTGACAGAAAACCCATCAGTGATTGAGAGAAGTTGGAGTAGTGAGAAGGTGAGATCGAAGGATTTTCAATGGACATGAGAAAACTTTTGGCGGTGATTATACGTTATACTGAATGTTCTGACGGTATTACTGGTGCATTTACATGTCAAAATTTACATTGTACATTTTAATATCTTCAGCCTATTATATAACAATTATACTTTAATAAAGGCATTCAAACAAAAGATTACTTTGAATGGTTGAGTAGGTGTAGAGAATAGGCTACTTAGAATCAATTAATTTGAAGATGAAATTCCATATAGGTCAATTATTCCACGTCTTTATATGACACTTGAATTTTCTCTACAATATCAACACTCGCCGTGTTGAATACCACAGAATTGAGAGACTTGCCATCTTACAAGGCAACCCCTAACAATTTTGAAAGCTGTCAGAATTTTTTTTTTTTTAATACTTGATTGTAAGGAGCCAAAATGACGGCCTCTGTGGTATTCACACATGGATCCTTCACTAACTCTTCAGCATTTTAGGGTTTTCTAAAAAGTGTGCAAAATATTTTAAATTTAACCCCTTCAAATGTTTTGGGGGGAAAAATCAAGGGTCCATGATTTTTTCTTTTATAGGATAAAAAGCTCTAGGTACTTCATCAGTAAATATTTATTGATCACGTGCTATGTTCCAAACTCTGTTCTTGCTGACGGAAGATGCCATCTCTGACCTCATAAAAGGGAAGAGAAACGTTAAGCAATTAATAACAAAATTTGATGCCTTTTAGTATAGTATAGGGGCATGGTTCAAACTACAAGTTCATGTTACAATGTTTATAATCTAGTTTAGGCATCAAGGAAGGCCGCCTCAACAATGTTATGCTTCAGCTGAAACTTACAAATAAGTAAAAAGTTATTCACACAAAGATGGGTATGAAGTGTGTTCCAGCCAGACTGGAAACCATGTGTGTTTTATAAAGGAGCCAAAAATGTCCTGATGTGTTACTTCTTCCCTACAGGGTGGGCCCATTACTTCAAAATCCCATCAGCACCAAACTTAAATTTTATACATCTAGACATTCAGCTGTTTAAGTATAACCCAAATAAGCAGATTTTTAAAGCCATTTAGAGTCTATATGCTTTGCATAGTTTATGAAACTATACCCAACATATCCTAGCTATAGGTAAGATAAACCCTGTAGCTATATTAAAAAAGAAAAGAAAAAAACAACCCAAGCTATTGCTGCCCTTGTCAGCTGTCTGATCCAGAGACTCGTTCTCTGCTGCTGAGCAACATTGCCTTTCTGAGTTGTGGTGTTCCCTCTCACCTTCCTCACTGATCCTCTAGATGGTTTCATGCTGTTGGGGACTGTCTGGGCAAAGAGACAGCTTCTCCTTCACCTTCTGAAGGCTCATTGAAAGTCATTGACAAAGGCAGACTTACTGGAGAAAAGGCACACACATTTATTTGTTCACAGTTTTGTGTGATATGGGAGCCTAGAGAATGAAGACTCAACTATAAAGGGGAAAGTGTTCATTTTTATGCTTAGGTTCAACAAAGCATGGACTGCCGTGTAGAAATGATTGGACAAGAGGGAGTGATCTAATGCTAGCAGACTGAGTGGTGAAACGCAGCAAGGCCTGTCTGCTTCAGTTCTTCTTGGCCTCTCTGTGCAGCATTCCTTCATGATATGTATGGGGCAGGACCCTCTCTGGAATGAGGGTCTTGTGACCTACAGTCAAGCAAGGTAGGTCCAATAATTTCTTTATGGCCAGATTTTACAAAGAAAGGTGAAAGGAAAGTTAGAGTAATATTTTTAGGTTTTATGTCTCGCTTGGGGGAAAAGAGGTTCTGGTTTCACAGACATGCGTTTAAAATTATTTCATATTTCTTAAAGTGCTGATAGACTTCAGTAAAGGGGAAATAAAATCCACTCACAAAAGTGGCCTTTCTTCATCCTTAGTAATATTCCTTTAGCAGTAAGATACATGTATGTGCATATGTGTGTGTCTGAGTTTGTATGTGTATACATTCTCGACAGCTTAGTTATTTTATGAATCTCCTTAGAAGCCTACTCTTTGTTCTGTTTGTTGACACTAGGTGTTAATATGAATCCAGAGATCTCTAGTCTAACCACAGTTGCAACTGAGACCTCATAGCATATGGTAGATTATAGGTGACTACAAATTCTTAGCCATTCTTTCTATGAAGAGTTGTAGTCTAGAGCCTTTTCCCCTGAATCTGGACTGAGCCTGTGACTCACCTGATTGGAAAATAGCACAACTGGGTAACATTGCATGATTCCCAAAGCTAGGTCATATGAAGTGTTACACCTTCTGCCTACCTCTTTTGGAATGCCTGCTATAGGCACTCTCCTCCTGAGAACTCGGTTGTCATTGTGAGAATCCCATTCCACAAGGACAGCTCTGTGTAGATAGCCAGTCAATAGCCATAGCTGAGCTCTCAACCAGGAATTGGCATCAAATTCCACCCATGTGAGTGAGCCATTTTTGGGATCCAATCAGTCATACCCTTGGCTGACTGCAGCTTCATCTACCACACAACAGACCTCAAGTGAGAACCATTCAGCTGGGTCCAGTAGTCCACAAAGCTATGAGAGAGAATAACTGAAGCCACTAAGTTCTGTGATGGCTTATTACACAAAAATAGATAATCCTGAGCCAGTGAACTCAGAGCTCCATCATTCAATTTAATTCTGTTATCTTTTCAACCTCAGAATAACTGTGATCAAAGCCAAATCACCCACACTTCAAACAGGCTTCGTCCTGCTCTGGAGAACATTTACCTTGGTAGAATTTTATGTGACTGGGGATCTGGGGGAGAAACTCTCAAATGATCTTTGATTTACTTCATTTAAGTTTTGATTCTGCTTTATAAAGTACATTTGCATGTAGACACCTGTAAGTTTGAAACCACCTTTCACTTAAAAAAATGAAAAACTGAAAATACTTTATTATTAATGGATAATTTATACTTAACTGGTAAAATTGAGAGTTTACTGTAAGTTTTATCTAAATGTACCCTAGATGTAAACAGGGTCAACACTTTCCCTAAGGTCTAGACAAGATTGGCTCAAATTCACATTTATTCATTAATGGAAAATATCCAATGCCTTCCTTAAAATTTCTGTGAAGTAACTAGGTTGGAAAGTGGTTACACCTGATATTCTTAGAGTAACCTCTGGTTTTGAGCTACTGCTTCTGAATTTAATGAATTTCAGAATCTTACTGATATCCAATTCATACAATTCTTATTCCAAGTTCTATAGGCCTAGATAAGCACAGTGTAATTCTCTAATTTCCTCCAAGAAATTGTAAATAGATTTCACTGTGGGTTCAGGGGAAGATAAAGACACTTATTAAAAGTCAACTCAACAATAGATATTCAGGTTCCTTAAAAGTAATCAAAGTTCCTTAAATGCAATCAAGGAACCATTAAGCAGCTCTCAATGATACCACAAAAGTGGCATTCATCACTTGTGCTCACATTCTATTAGCAAAACCAAGTCACGTGGTCAATTTGGTGTCAGTTGGACATAAATGGATTCTCCTTCTTAAAGGAAGAACTGCCAAGCTCATATGACAATGGGAGAGGGCAAAAATCCTCTTACAGTCGGTGGACTCATTATGTGAAGAGCATTCTAGAAGAGGGACTACCAATTACAATACTTTTGAGGCAATAATTTGCTTGATACATCATCAGGACAGGTTTGTCTGTAACAAAGTGAACAAGAAGAATAATGAAAGAAAATGAGGACACAAAAGTAGTCAGGACTGTGCAGGTTGTGGTAAAAACTTACAATTGTATTTTAAATGTGATAAAAAGCCAGAGAGGGATTTGAAAGGAATGGTATGATATGATTTACATATTAAAAGAATGATGCTGTCTTTTAAGTGGAGAATTAATTCTGGTACACAGCAATGGAAACAGGGACTCCAGTCAAGAGGCTTTTGCAGTCGTTCAGGTAAGAATGGAATGCAACGTTGATGTTGGAGTGGTGATGTAGCAGAAAAGGTAGTGAGAAATAGTTGGATTATGGACATATTTTAATGGAAGAGCTGAACATTTTTGGTGACCTTGATGGCATAAGAAGGAGGAAATAAAGGGACATTTACTGAAAATTTCTCATGGAATAGCAGATTTAGAGACAGGCATAGCTCAAATCTGTTAAAATTAAGATTCCTATTTGATATCCAATAAGACATACATGATATGTAGCAGGACATATGAGTTTGAACTCAAGAGAGCGATCTGGAAGATACTAAATTTGGGTGAATGAGCAAATCAATGGTAGATAAAAGCATGAGACTGAAGTACAGCGTCAATATAGACAAGAAGTGTAGTTTAATGTCTGATTCCTGGGGCACTGTCATATTTAGGGGTCAAGGAGGATAGAAAGAAACAGCTAGTTTAGGAGAAACCAAGGGTAATAGTTTTCCCAGAAGAAAATGTCTCAAGAAAGACAATGTTTTGTGTGCTATCGATAGACCAAGTAAGATGGAGGCTCTGCATTGTGTATTATATTTAGAACTGTGTGACCAAGATGAAAATGCTAGGTATTTCAATGAAGTGATGGGTAGAAAATTGTACTGGAGTAAGTTAAAAAGAATTGGGAGATAAAGAGGTATAAGCACGGCCAGGTCATTTTTAAAGAATTGTCTTTAAAAGGGAAGAAACTAGATGGGTATATAAAGTCAAGAGTTAGTTTTTTGGTTTTGTTTTGTTCTTATCCTGAAGATGTCACAACAGGTCTACATTTACTCATCACTGGCTCATTTATTTGTGTGTTAAAGTAAATAACACACACACACACACACACACACACACACACACACACAATCGAACTAACATAGTACATCTTTGTAGTCATGAGACATTCTTTACCTTAGCCCATCCCATCTATTAAAGTTAATTTCTCACCTCATTCATTCTGTGATTAAGCAGCACATGAATTTTCCCTTCAATTTCATTTGTCTCTTCTTGACAATGAATCAGTAAATTACTCACAACTTGAAAGGCTTCCATGCTGAAACAATAATAAAGAAAGCAATTCCAGTTCTTTTCATCTACCGAAGCCCTCAAGCTTTAGTATCTCAAACTTACAAAGTACATTCTAACCGTTATTTTATACCAGAGCTTATGCACTGGGGTTAGCAGCACACCCGTGAGGACAGAGTGAAGCGCTAACAAGACAAACGAGATCTCGAAAGAAAAGACAGTATAGGAAGCGATGGCTCATATGCGTTGATTTTCTTGTTACTATTATCAATTGTTTGTGCTTTGGCCCTTTTCAGTTCAGGCTTACTACAAGTTACCAGTTTTATAAATATTTTCCAAAAAATCATTTTTTGATTTTGTGAATTGGGTATTATTTACTTTTTGTTTCATCATTCTCTACTCTTTACTATATTCTATTGCCTAATTACTTTTACTTTAGTTTACTATTTTTTTTCACATTTCTTATGGTGGAAATTTAGATTATTGATTGAAACTTGTCTTCATTTTAATATATACATATAAAGCTATACATTTTTTACTGAATACTGATTTTGTTGTTTTCTAAAAAATTTTGATATATTTTGTTCTCATTGTTATTCAGATTAAAATATTCTATAATATCTTGCAATTTTCTTTTTTGTCCCATGGGTTTGTAATATGTATGCTATTTAATTTTCTAATAGTTGAGATTTTTCTGAGATGTAATTATTAATTTCTATTTAATTTTGTTTTGACAAAATAATGGTGAAACTTTTAAGAATTCATTGTTGTCTTTACTTCAATATTTTTTCCAAGAATTCTGTAGTTTTAGCTCTTAAAATTTAGCTTTCTGATCAGTTTTGAGTTAATGTCTGTATATGTTAGGAGACACGGGTCTAGCTTCATTACTTGCACATGGTTATCTGGTTGTTCCAGCATCATTTGTTGAAAAGATTATTTTTCCCTTATGGAATTGTTTTAGAACCCTTATTTTAAAATATACTATAATAACTTATTGTTGGCCCAGTGCAATGGTTCACACCTGTAAACCCAGCACTTTGGGAGGCCAAAGTAGGTGGATCACGAGGTCAGGAGTCCAAGACCAGCCTGGCTAAGATAGTGAAACTCTGTCTCTACTAAGAATACAAAAATTAGCCAGGCGTAGTGGCAAGTGCCTGTAATCCCAGCTACATGGGAGGCTGAGGCAGAGAATTGCTTGAATCCGGGAAGCAGAGGTTGCAGTGAGTCAAGATCACACCACTGCACTCCAGCCTGGACAACAGAGAAAGACTCTGTCTCAAAATAAAATAAAATAATTTTAAAAACCTTATCATTATTGTATAAATAACTTGTTGTTTATGTAACTATTAATTTAAGTATTAATTTTGAATCATCATTCAATCAACTCACTATCTTGATTACTGAATTAATGTCATCGTTTAGTAAGTTTGATATCAGGAGGCATGAGTCCTCTAACATTGATTTTCCTTTTCAACATTATCATGGTTATTCTGAGTCTCTGGCATTTTTGAACAATAAGGATTGTACTGAATCTATAGACTGATTAAGGAAGTAATATAATCCTAACAATATTGTCTCCTTATCCATGAGTATGGAATGCCTTTCCATTTATTTTTACCTTCTTTAATTTCCTTCAACAATATTTTTTTAGCTTACCACATATGAGTCTTCATATCTTTTGTTAAATGTATCCCTCATTATTTTAGTCTTTTAAAAATACATAATAAATTGTTGTTTATTAGTCACCCTATAGTGCTATAGAACACTAGAACTTATTCTTCCTAACTGTATGTCTGTATCTACAAACCAACCTCTGGCTATCACCTGCTTTGTCTCCTTCCCAGCCTCTATTAACCACTATGAGATCAGATATAGAATCAACCTAAGCGTCCATCAACAGATGAATAGATAGGTAAAATGTAGTATGTATATAAAATAGAATGCTAATTAATGATTTTAAAAAGAATAAAAATCTGCCATTTGTGATGACATGGATGGGTTTGGAGTACATTACGTTAAGTGAAATAAGCCAGACACAAAAAGATATGTGCCATATGTTCTCATGCTTAGTTTAGTATTTTTGATGCTATTGTTAATGAAATTTTTTAAATTTAATTTTTATAATTTGTACTGATATATAAAAATGAATTCTTTTGCATATTGGTTTTATATCTTGCAAATTCACTGCACTCATTCATTAGTTTTATTTACTTGACTATTTATTTGAGATGGAGTCTTGCTTTATTGCCCAGGTTGGAGTGCAGTGGCACAATCTCAGCTCACTGCAACCTCTGCCTCCCAGCTTCAAACAATTCTCCAGCCTCAGCCTCCTGAGTAGCTGGGGTTACAGGCATGCACCACCATGCCCAGCTAGTTTTTGTATTTTTAGTAGAGATGGAATTTCACCATGTTGGCCAGGCTGGTCTCAAGCTCCTGATCTCAAGTGATTTGCCCACTTCAGCCTCCGAAAGTGCTGGGATGACAGGCATGAGCCACCATTTAAAACCTCATTAGTTTTAAATATTTTTCTATTGATTCCTTAGAAGTTTCTATACAAGATCATGGCATATGCAAAGAACATTGTATTACTTCTTTTTCCAGTCTGGATGCCATTTATTTTATTTTCTTGACTAATTGCCATGGCTAGAACTTCCAGTACAATAGTGAATATCAGTGGCAACAACTGACATCTTTGCCTTGTTCCTGATCTTAGGAGGATAGAATTCAGTCCCTTACCATAATTTACAGTGTCATCTTTGGGCTTTGTATACCACTTATTGGACTAAGGAAGTTCACTTCTATTGTTAGTTCATGGAAGTTACTGTTTTTTATATCTGTTTGGTATGTTAATTAAGTTAATTAATAGTAATTAATTTAATATTGGCCTCATAAAACACATGTGAAATTGTTTCCTCTTTTTTCATTCTTTGGAAATGATTGTAAAGGATTGGTATTGATTCTCTTTAAAAGATATGGTGAAATTCACCAGTGAAGCCATTTGATTCTGGACTTTTCTGTGTGGGAAGTTTTTAATTGCATTTCAATTTGTTTTATTGTTACATGTTTGCTATAATCTTTTTATTTACATTCATTGAATATAGCTAAACCTTATATTTTTCTATTACTTTGGATATTTCATACTTTTAAATTATTGTCCACCATGTTGTATTTCACCGTATTATATTTTTATTTACTCTGCTTTTTATTTTTTCACCTTACCTGTTTTCTCTTTACTTAAGTGGTTTTTATTTCCACTATTTTTTTATGTAGTGCAGTACAATTTTCTTATTATTTCAAGTAGTTATCTTAAATATTTAATATGTATATTTGATTTTACAAAGTATACCACCATCACCATCCCCAGCTTTCTCTCAGATAACACCAAGAATTCAGAATGCCACATTTTTAATTACCCAACTGCCCCATTTCTTGTTATTCTAGTTTCATACTAATTACTTATTCTTGCTTGTTATTATTAATTCTCCAAAATATTTAACATTACCTTTGTTTTCTTAAGTCAATGATAATTTTATTTTATTTTTTAACTAAACTCATCTTTTTTCTTTCTTTGTTTTTTTTTTTTTTGAGACAAGGTCTTGCTCTGTTGCCCAGGCTGGAATACAGTGGCACAATCACAGCCTTGACCTCCCAAGGCTCAGGTGATGCTCCCACTTTAGCCTCCCAAGTGGCTAGGACTACAAGCATGCACCACCACTCTCAGCTGATTTTTTTCCATTTTTGTAGAAATGGAGTTTTGCATACTTTCCAGGCTTTGTCTCGAACTCCTGAGCTCAAGTGATCCACACACCCCAGCCTCCCATGATGTTGGAATTACAGGCAAGAACCACCATGCCTGGCCACAATTGTTTTTCTTTATTCTACTTCAAAATTCTGGAGTTAATTTTCTTTCGTTTTTCTGAAGCATAATACAATATAGTACTCTTTTTGGTGAGCAACTAGACTTGGAATGATCTCTAATTATCATGTATAATGCCTTTATTTCCACTGTACACAGTGAACACGGAATTGTAGTTTAATTATATATGTAAATTGAATTATTTTCCTTTAGCACTTTGGAGATAGTTTTCTGCTAAATCCACCTAGTATTTTTGCTCTTCTGGGAAGTCTAGTTTCAATTTAGTCATTATTTTCTGGTAGGGAATATAGCTTTACTCTCCAATTGTCTTCTCTTTCTTCTTGGCATTCTCCAGTTTCACAACACTGTGTCTACAGGTAGATGTATCTTTATACTAATATTTTATCTAAGTAGTAATGTATTTAATCAGCTTGTTAAAAATATTTGCCTATTACTTCTTAGCCATTATCTTTATTCACTCTTTCTCAAACTATTATTAGGCACATGTTGACTATTCTCATTCTCTATTCTTCCTATTTTGTCTCCATGTAGCGTCTTTGTAATGTCTATATTTTTACCTCGTTTGATTGAATTCTGGGTAATTTGCTAAAATCTATCCTAAAGTTTAACAATTCTCTCTTCATATATCTACACACACACACACATACATATACATACATATGTATATATATGTGCATGTGCTTGCACATGCAAACATATGTACTACTGTTTTAGTGTCAGTTGCTATATTTGGAAGTTCTAATTCTATTTCAAACCATGATATTGTTTGCTGATAGTGTCAAATAGGGTTTATGTTCATTTACTGAAATTTTTATTGCCTGATACATTTACACATGTTAAATATAATGATTGTGCAGTTTTTTGTTTTTGTTTTTGTTTTTTTTCTTTCTTTCTTTTTTTTTTTTTTTTTTTTTTAATTCTTCATCCATGTTGAGGTTCTTATGATCAAATCCTCCTGTGTGGTGTTGGGTTGGCTTGCTCACATTCATGGAAACCTTTTTCTTATGATCTCTGCATGTTTGTTACTTTATGTGCAGCAGGGCTTGTTTTTGAAATGAGAGTGTTCCCTGAGCCCCTTGTGGGACTTGCAACTGGGGTGTGGCCCTTTTGCTCCACCTTACAGGAGGGGAGCATGCAGATGGACAGCTGTAGGAGTTGAGGTGAACACTTTTGGGCTCCAGCCCCATAGTAGCATCTAGGAGTGTATTACAATGAATGCTGTTTTAGCAGTTGCTGTCAGTGGATGGCTGTTAAACCAGCTCAGTGGAGAGTCAGGGTGACAGCCTTTTACACCCTGCCCTCTTGGTACTCAGGTCCTTGCCCAGCATCCAGGAAGAATCAGGTCACACTGACTTGAAAGATGGTAAATGTGGGGGATTTTATTGAGTGGTGGAGGTGGTTCTCAGCAGGATGAATGGGGAGCTGGAAAGGGGATGGAGTGGGAAGATGATCTTCCCTTGGAGTTCTGTCATCCTGTGGCCTATCTCCTCTCTGACCATCCCCAGTCAAGCTCTTCTTGACATTCATACACTACTTCTCTTCTCTCCTTCTCTGCTGTGTCACTCTGCTACTCTGCCAGTGGAGTTTGGGGTTTATATGGGCACAGGATGGGGTGTGGTTGGCCAGAGTCATCTTGGAAAAGGCAACATTTGGACACAAAAACAGGAACGCCTCTTCCCATTTAGGCCACAAGTTTCCAGGATTGAGAGTGTGACCTTTGCTGGGGAACTATTCTCTTCTATCCAGTGTTTTCCTGCTTCCTGTTTGTTATCATTTTCTTTATGAAAATATCCCAAATATCAGATCTGGCTTCTGAAAGAACCTTCAGACTAGTTTTGTGTTTGCTTCTGCCAGGGATGCCAAAGTTCTCATTGGTCCCAAAACAATTTTATATATAATTTTGCTTTTAGAGAATTCATAGTTTGTATAAATTTACTCTAAATCTATGTTAAAAACAATCACATGAATATATGATTCTGTTATTCACAGGACACTTTTTAAAAATTTTTTGCACCTAGTACCAGGTAGCTTGTTAACCTCTTGGAATAATAGATAGCTATATTCTACTGATGGTGTAGGGCACATAGTATCTCTATGAAAACAGGGGTCATGGTTACAATTCTTGTGATATAAGTACTCAAGACCTTGTATTCCATGGTTACTGGTCAGATGACTTCTGTTATGCTCCTTAAACCTTATATAACCATATCAGTTCACTTCTAATTGTTCTGGTTTTGATTTTCTTTTTACTTCTATCACCTGAGAATTTCCTATTTTTATTATTTTTGCTGTTGTAATCAGTGATTCTATGCATCAATTTGCATCTAACATCAGTTTCTCTAACATAATTTTTAAATTAATTGTTGTGTGGGGAATCCATTAGACTGTGGTAAAAACAAAGTTTGGGGGAGATAAATATTATTCCTCAATATGAAATAAATAGTTAAACAATTTCTCATAGTTTCATTTCTTTAGGCAGTTTGTATTCAAGGCAATGAGCTTATTATTTTTGAAGTCCTCTGGCACTTAATATAAAAGTAAAGGCATATGTTCCCAGGTTTTAGCCAAAGTTTTATAATGGCCAATTTCATCATACTTCCCCTGTCCTTTTTACTTCCTGGACTTGAAATAATCCACTACCTTGTTGGCAATATGACAGATGACTGGATTGGCTGCTGGAGCAGGTGTATCCATTATTGAATTAACTCCCCTCAGCTATCAACTTCTTAAAGCCTTCCTGAGAGAATAGAAGCTGTAAACGTTGACACGTATTTCAATTTAAGACCACAAATATAAAAGACATTTTTGTTTGAAACTGCCAGTTTGGCCAGTAGTCATTTAATAAATTGTTAGAGAGGGTGTTGTTCTCATGTTTCTGGGCAGTAGTTGGACATCAAAGATGTAATTTTTGAAAGTCTTTTCCTCTTCTCTTTGTTCCTGTTATATCAAAAAAAAAACTATATGGTTTATTCTCATGTCCCTCTACTATCTTTTCCTAGCACGGAATATCTTTCAGAGATAATATGAGCTCCACCTCCAAGAGATGAAGCTATAAGATGTATCTCCGTGTGTGTGTGTGTGTGTGTGTGTGTGTGTCTGTGTGTGTGTAGTTCAGATGAACTCAACTGTGTGTGTGTGTGTGTAGTTCAGATGAATTCAACTGTGTGTATGTGTGTGTTCAGATGAATCCAACTGTGTGTGTTTGTAGTTCAAATGAATTCAACTGTGTGTGTGTGTGTGTGTGTGTGTGTGTGTGTGTGAAGATCTTGATATATTTGCCAGAGCAGAGAATTACAAATAAATAGTAGAGAAGTTACAGGAAGTCCACACGGGCATTTTGCGTAGTCATCTCAGGTTAAAGGAACACAATTACTAAAGAACTTTAACGCTTCACATTGAGGTTTTAGACATACTGGTCATTTTTTATCACTTCTTGTGAGTGGCTTATGTTGAAAATAGCCATGTATGTCAGCATAGTCAAATGATAGTATGTTTTCCACTCAAAAAGATAAAATCCAACAGGTGAAATTGAAATCGAGTCTTGACTATTTCATATTAGGTATGAGGTCTATGTGTTTATATTTAAATTCACTCAAAAACTCACAATAATTATCCAGGAATTGTTACTTCCTCAAAGAATGAAGAAATTTAGAATTTTCTCTTTTAACTGCAGGTTTTACTAGTATAGTACTCGTGAAAACACACAAGTAACAATATTAATGTATTTCATGATAAAGTCACCATGGTAAAGATGAAGTAGTTTTAGGTCAGCACAGAGCCTGTTTGCCAGTAGCTCATTAACAGTTATGAGTTGCATTAGCAAATTGGTGGGTAAATAATGAAAAACTTATTGAATGTATAAGTCCCAGATGATGAGCAATAGAAGTTTTTATTGTTCAGAATAGGTGCTCAACAAATGTTTGTTGATGAGTTGTATTTCTCTATGTGGTGACCTGCCAGGCTACCTTATGGAATGCTTTCTGTCCCAACATGTGTATCTACAACAAAGTGCTGCACCTATAGACAAAATCCTGTCTAAATTGAGAGTCAAGACCATCTATGGACAAGGAAAAAGAGTTTCTTAGTTTATTACCCCAGTGACTGAATCTTAAGTTGGCTTTACTTACAGTCCCATTAGAATACTGTAGCCCATTTCAGTTTGAATAGTTCAGTTATCATTTCCCTTGTGATCAATATCTTTGCTTTAGTCTATGGTTCCTTTAAACTTGCAAATCAGCAGAGAAACTAGCTGTCAGCATTATTTCTTCTCTAATGCCAAAACCAAAACATCTGTTTTTTGTGGTGGTGGTTGTTTCTGAAACAAAGTTTTCACTCTTGTTGCTCAGGATGGAGTGCAATGGCACGATCTTGGCTTATTGTAAGCAGAGATGTTGGCCGGGCTGAACTCCTGACCTAAGGTTATCTGCCCGCCTCTGCCTCCCAAAGTGCTGAGATAACAGGTGTGAGCCACCACACCTGGCCCAAAACATCTAGTAATAATTACACCGTCTACCATCCTCAGTGAAGGAAACATTAAATATGATTCAATATCTGCCACTGTGTTTCAAATCTTTAGGGCTACGCTTCTATGATTCAATAAAATAATTGCTTCTAAAGTCAACAGTGAGAGTAACAAGCATTAATAAAATCTACTTCTAATTTTACTGAGTCAACAGTTTCAACACTTGTCACTCCCAACCCACAATTCTACTGAGCCTAGTCAATAAAAGAAAATAACAGAATTGTGACAAGATCATTGAGCCTTCAAAACATGCATTGTTCATAGAAACATAGTTTTTCAGTAGACACAAGGAAGGAAAATTCTGACAGACTCACTCTTGGAGATTAGGTGTGCATACAAGGAAGAAAACTGAAACTTTCTTTACCAGGCTAGATTTCTGATATACAGAGGACTTTCTGCTATAGTAATTTGCTACCTGGAAAAAAACAATAATATTAGTAAGAGGTGCCATGGTGGAGCTCGCCAAGCAAAGGGGAAAGCAGAATTGACATTTTCTGTTCCCTGTCTGCCATGTTGACCTCCTGGTTCTCAAGAAGACTATGCACTCCATATGATAGTTGGCCATTAAAGGTGTGTTGGGGGTGAGGGTGGGGAGGCAACAATAGTCTACATTTTTTAAGAATTACTGTAGCACTGGGCAAGTGGGATACAGTTTGAAAATGTGATACGTGTTTCAAAGGGATGCTGCTTGGATGTATAGCTAGGGGATCAGATAAAAAAGATGACTACATTGACCAAAAATAGAACGTATATATGGAATTTGCGTATGAATGACCTGAAATGCCATAACGAAACATGTTTAAACAACTAAAAGGGAGTGAAAATTCTGGAATGTAGCCAACATGTTATTAAGAAAACGGGTACTCAGTAAGAAATAGGGTTCCATGTGCGAGAGCTGAGAAGCAGTGATGATAACAAATAAAACCGTTTCTTGCTTATCCTTCTTCATGCTGAAATTCTTCAATAAATTGATTAAAAGTTAAAATGTATTCTCATGCTGAAAGTGATAGAAGTAGGATTTAGAAGTCACAGATTTAAGTGATTCACTTCATGTTGTGGGTTTAGTTGTTATCAAGAAAACAGGAAATGTAGCATCATTTTATTTTTTTTAACTGGATATTATTGCAGACAAATAAGCTTCAGTCTGCTGTAACTGTGTCATTTAATTTACTGGATGTTCTCCCTATTTTATCAACTAAGGATATGTTTCATAATTCTTTCTCCATTTCCTTTCCAAAATACTTGATCTGACTATAATACCATAAGGCAAAAAAATTCTTGGGTGATTAATGGAAAAGAATCTCAGTACTTTATTTTCATTTCTTGTTTTGTTCACCTTGGATTTAAGTGGTGATTTTAATAACTTTTTTTTTTTTGCTTATGAATCACAGAAAGGACTTAGCTAGAAGGGCCTCATACATTATTGTAAAATATCCAAAAGCCAGATAAAGAACCAGAGTTAGCAATTCTTTGTATATTTACTGAACAATCATCTATTCACAAGTATAAATACAATGCACTAGATCCTGTGGGACCTTCAAAGAATGACAAGAGGTTATATCTCTCATGCTTCATAACAAATTACCACCAACTTAGCCACTTAAAACAGTACACATAAATTTTCTTACAGTTTTCATGGGTTAGGCATGCAGTTATGAGTTAGCTGTTGGTCTCAACCAGGTTGAAATCAAGGTGGGGTTGAGCTGTGTTCTTGTCTGGACTTAGAATCCTCTTCCAAATCACTGATTGTTGGCAGGATTCAGTTCCCTCAAGCTGGAGGACTGTGTTTCCTGTTTTCTTGCTGGCTGTTGGCCAGGGGTCAATCTCAGCTCCTGGAAGCCACCCTCAGGTCCTAACCACATTTCCCCCTCCTCTTGCAAAATGGCAGGTTAGTTTTTCAAGGATAGTAAGAGAACTCCTTTCATTCGGAATCTCTCTCTCTTCATCCGGTCTGCTAAGATAGTTTTATATTACTTACCTTAAGAAGGAAGTGACTGTCCCACCATGTTCAAATGTCCCACCCACACTGAAGGAGAGGGAATAATACAGAGTGTGTACATCAGGGACCAGGAATCTCAGGGGTTATATTAGAATTCTGCCTACTCTACCAGCTCTCAAAAATCTTTTCTAGCGAAAGAGAGAATATTTTCCCGAATAGCTTTGATACCAAATCTAATCCCTCTATTAGTATATACTTCTAACATTTTCAAACAAAACAAAACAAAACATCTGAATATTAGGATTAAATACTTAGAATATATTAAAATATTTACTAAATATATACTAAATGTAAGATAGTAAGTTTTGTTTAAAGTTGAGGTTCATGTTTATAATTCATTTCCTTTTTCTTCAGCTGAAAATTTAAAATCTCCTGTATATTTCATGGAGTTGCAAATACAATGCATGTATTTTGCCTTTAAAAACAGCACAATAATTAAGTTAAGGTTCTTAAATGTTAGGCTATTACTTAATATTTTATAATGGTTCAATAAACGTAAATTTATTTATCAAATTTGGAATTTCTTTTATTGACAATTCTGTTTATGTACTTGCCTACCTATTATTTTTTCAGAGCTATTTATAACTAAGAAAACTGGAAAGTATGCTCTCATTGTATGATATCTCTTTTTAATTTGTTTGTTAATTATGTATTTATTTGAGACAAAGTCTTGCTCTGTTGCTGAAGCTGGATTGCAACAGAGTGATAGATCTTGGCTCACTGCAAACTCTGCCTCCCAGGTTTAAGTGATTCTCCTGCCTCCACCACCCAGATAGCTGTGATTAAAGGGGTGCGCCTCCATGCCTGGCTAATTTTTGTATTTTTAGCAGAGACGGGGTTTCGCCATGTTGTCATGGTTGGTCTTGAACTCTGACCTGAAGTGATCTACCTGCCTGGGCCTCCCAAAGTGGTGGGATTACAGGTGTGAACCACCACTCTCAGACTCTTTTAAGTTTGTTTAAATTAATTTTCTGCAATACAGTCATTTTAATCTTATTCATGAGTATTTTCTTCTGGGCATCTGTAAATGACTTTATGTTACAAAGAGACTCATTTATACTTTATCTTAATATTTGAAAAATAATTTCTAATTTGATTACTACATAGACATTAATACATCAATCTGTGGATTTTAATTTCTATTCAACTTTTCAATATGATTACATTAAAATGTTTTTAAAATTTCATTATGGCCAAATATTGGCACCACTGATACCTGAAAGAAAATTTGATGTAAAATTAGTAATATTTCAATACCAAATTTAGTATAAATTGATCTAATTTAATTATAAGGTGTATTATTGAAACAAAAACAGAAAAAAATATACAGAAATAATCATAGGATTTTAGAGCAGTGGAGTTATGGGCTGTTTTCATTTTCTCTTTTATTCCCCACAAACTCTAATTTTTTGAAATTTCTTTGACTTACCAATTAATTTTGCATTGTAATGTAGGTATGGAAAAAGAGATTACATTTTTCCTTAGCTTGCATTAAATGTCATAGAAATATATGTACTTATTCTGTAATACATGAGTCTAATACATGAAATAACTAATTGTTTCATAAAATGTCTAAAAACCTGAGGACTAGTACTATGTAATTTTGCTGTTAGGTTTTTTTTTAATTTCCTGAAATAGAAATCCTGAATATACATATTTTTAAAACACGATGTCATTTCCTGAGAAGGAAAACGTAACTAATTGAGAAATGAAGATCATGTAGCACTGTATGACAGTGTGGAGTGCAGCAGTTCTGGCTTCCGACATGAGACCCAAGCAGATGGTGCACAGTGACAGGGACCTCAGCCTTAATATATTCTGGCCTATGGGACAAGCAGTAGGCAATGGAACAATTTAGAACAATGGTGGTAAAACACGGTGTGACTTTACATGATCACCAACTATAAAATTCCAATAAAGAAGATCATTTTTTTTATAGAGTAGGAAGAAGTATTACCTATTCTTGAAAGCATTAACTCTATTGAAAGTGAGGTGAAACTGTTTTGTTGTTCTTAAAGAATACAAGGATCTCCAAATATCACGTAGGACACTGTCATTTCTACATTTTATACATATATATTTGCATAGGCATATGGATATACTTTTAAAGGCTACATACATGAGTAAAGTCTTTAGTCTCTGCCTTTTTCCTTAACTCTCTTTATTTTAAAACTCTATATTTTTGTATATCCAAACGACTCCCTCCCCATCTGTGTAATTCTGTGTGTGTGTGTGTGTGTGTGTGTGTGTGTGTGACTTTTCTGAATCTTTGAATTTTTTTCCCTGTATGGCTTTATTCAATATCTCCTCTTGTGGGTCATTGAGTCTTAATATTAAATGCGTTATCTGTATCTGTGCTAAGGTAAACATATAGGTCAGAAAATTTAGTGAAATAAATAAGGCAAATGTTAATAAAAATCACTGCCATTTTATTTTTCCATTTATGTTTATCTGATCAGGCTGTTAAGAGTAAAAGTTCTTGTGCTGCAATCTGTATAGGTTTCTCTATCACTGGAAAGAACAATGAGACTTTGGATTTACCTGTTTACAAGGAAAACACTTGGAATATAGAAACCAAATCTCCTAGCTTTAAGTTAATACCACGTCAATCCGATAACAAATTGTTCTTGGAGCATAGAGCAGCAGCAGTTTATTTAGCCAAGGCAGTGAAAAATGTTGCATATTTTAAATTCTCCACATATGTCTTCCTTCATTAAAATTTAGCTATTTTGTGTCGTAAGGCCTTTCAGTGCTGTGTGCCTGAGTTCATTTAAGTCAACTAGACACCTGCTTGGAATTAGTCACCAGGTCCACTAAGTCTAACTGGATTTGCTAAGTAGAAAGTAAGTGGTCCTCTTAGACATGGTGAGATCCTACTCTCCTCCCCTGTGCTATCTTCAGGACACAATTGCCTCCAAGTAACAGAGTATTCCATTTCCAAAGCCTACCCTCTTGGAAATGTGCAAGTCTACAAGTGAACTGCGTAAAATCATAGCTTTCCCATAGTAAGTCAAATCCTGAAACCACATACCATACCATTTTAAAAGCTTTTTTTCCTTTATCCAAATTTACTGAAAATATTGAGATAGAAAAAAAAAATCAGAATAAACAGCATCCAAATAGCAGACAGTTTCTACAGCATCTAGGCTAGACTGGTTAAATAGATAGAAGCACTCCCACTTCTTCACCTGTTTGAAAACTTCACTGTGAAGAAGGAATCCATTCCAAGAAGTACCATTGTACACTTTGGCATAAAAGTTTCCTTGCCTGTAACGATGATCTCCACTGCTCGTCAGTCAACATTACTGCTTAATTTCTTTGGAGTTTGGACATTATCAGTTCTTTGATTTTTTTTTTTAATTGAAGAAGCATAGTAATAATGAGTCCCAGGGTGCAAACTTACATGAAAGTGAAAGTCATTAAGATGGAGCAAAAGTTTTGAAAAATGGGAGATGCCAACAGTAAACTAAAGCTACTTAAGTTTCCTTGACCTGTACCTATCACTAAAACAGATAATCACCATGTGAGTAGCTAAAAGGCACATCTCCCACTGTCGATTTTAATATGGGAGCTCTAGCAAATTGAGATCGGGGAGAAAAATGTTGGAAATCTGGCTTCATTCCTATTGTGAAGATTAGTACCATAATCTTGGTGTTCTCAAAGGATAAAACCTTGTGGTGTGATGTAGATCTCAAACTAACTGAATCTGCTAAGTAACCTTCAAGTCACTTGGAACAGGAAGTTCCTTTAAGAAGGCAAGACTGTTGGGAATGTTGATGGAATATATGTTCACACTGGCATATTAAAATGTAGACCAGAAACTTCTCAAGTGTTCTTCATACTCTAGGGATGGGATAAGGCTACATATTAACTTCTGTTTGTTCTCAAACATCTTATAAATAACATAGGAAGCAAGGAAAGCATCCATTGTAAACTTTGTATTACAAATCCTAATGGAAACCTGAAGAACTAATAAAATGAAACCAGAGTTATAGACTTAAGGGGCATCCTAGCAAGATATCCAGTAATAAGACTGAATGTAGTATCATTGGCATTTGTAATGTATCAGTAGAAGTCCTGCTGCTGATGAAGCCACTAGGATTGGCTTTGATTTGTAAGAAGACTTGAAGGGTATTCATCCTTAAAATTTTGGGAAAAATTAAGAAAACTTGTTTGAGATATTCTGCTGTTCTCTGTTCTTAAACATTTTGAGTCTTGATCTCAATCTTACAAATCAAGAGTTTCTTTTATTTTCTTCCAAAAGATTTACTTGCAAGACCATAAAATTGACAACAGCCTTGCTCAGAAAAGCCTAACTCTTAGCTCGAGAGTAATTAAAAAATAAAAACAAAAAATGAAAACACTGACTTTTAAACCTTAATATGTCACATACTGCCAAACCAGAAACACTTCCACAGACACGCACATACATATGTGTATATATTACAACGTGCCAGGAATAGGGTTAATCCTCCAAGCAATTCAGTGAAATACTGTAGCTCTGAGTCTTATGAGAAACATTTGCCAAGACAGGATTATACATGCAAGGATTCTGTTAGAGAAAACGCCAGTGAGAAAAATGATTAAAGAGCAGAAGGCTGGAGAACCTTCACACAGAAATGCAAGACTGACCTTAAGTGAAAGAGAGAGGGAAAGGAAGTGGCATGAAAGCATCCTCAGTACCTTGTAGTTAAGGAAAGCTCAGCCTGGCCTTGGGGAGTTCTCAAGCCAAAGCCGGCCATCAGAAAAGGTCCATGTCTTCCAGGACTGTGCCTACCTAGTATCCTTGCCACACTTGAGGATTTCCAAGTCCAGCATCTGAGGCCTTAGGGCAATCGCACTCACCGTCTTTGGAGGTGCAGAGGGTGGATAACCGCAAGTCACCCTTGTCTTGTGTAGATCTACTTCACACGAGTTTGAAGAACAATTTCTCTATGGTTCCAATGGTCCTTTCCTCCTGAAGTGAACACAGAATATTAGTGAAATGAACTACAAAGCTGGCCACCTCCGGATGGAGGGGTATATGTGATGACAGATGAATCACATGGTCCTAGACTCAATCCCACATTCCCTTCTCTGGACAAAGCCTGCAGAGTATGAGATTCTGAGTCTATAGATTAGTCATTCCATCAGTCCTGGGGTCATGATGATAGCTGATGCATTACAGGCAGGAAAAGTAAACCCATACCTGAAGTATCTATCCCAGTGAGGATAAACTACCAGAACTTTTATGATAGAAAGTGTCTAATACATTCGTATTCCCATCAAGTAGCTGGGTGGTCTTCTTGAAGAATAGCCTTATCAGGGGGTCAGGGTTGGTTTTGCTGCTGATGAATTGGACAATCACAGGCAACAATATCTATTATGCTTTGGATTTTTGTCCCTGTCCAAATCTCTTGTCAAATTGTAATCCCAGTGTTGGAGGAGGGGCCTGAAGGGAGGTGATTGGATCACAGGAGCTGACTTCCACCTTGCTGTTCTTGTGAGAGTGAATTTTCATAAAATCTTGTTGTTTAAAAGTGTATAGCACCTCCCCCTTCTCTCGCCTCCTCCTTCTCTGGCCATGTAAGATGTGCCTGCTTTCCCTTCACCTTCTGCCACGATTGTAAGTTTCTTGAGGCCTTCCCAGCCACGCTTCCCGTACAGCCTGCAGAATTGTGAGTTGATGAAACTTCTTTTCTTTATAAATTACCCCGTCTCAGCTAGGTCTTTACAGTAATGCAAGAACAGACTAATGCAATATCTAAATCGGCTTTGGCAAGTGAGATTCCCTCCTGTTAGGCCCATACATGGTCTTCCTCCCTGCTACCATGGTCACTCTGTTTGTGTGATTGTATTGTCAGTATTGAGGTGGTCAGTGATAAAGCCTTGCTAATGTCATTGGCTCAATAGTTTCTTCTGCTGATTGTTCTGTGTTTTTCTATGGGGGAATACTGGTCTGTGATAACAAGTGATAGAAAATTCTTCACAATTTATGCACACTGTCATATGTTCATCTATGGGCCACTACCCCACATCTCTTTGTTTCAGATATTAGTGTCTTTTTTCTTTCAGGCCACTGAACACATGGCCAGGCCATTGACCACTGCTCAGGAATCTGAAGATATTCTCATCTTAGGGTATTTACTTTTCATACAAAGTGGATGACCAGGTGCACTGCTTACAGCTCTGTCCTGTTCATGGCCTTTCAAGGCCACCCCCGAATATAGCTGGAATGCAGTGCTATCCAGTTTTGGCTTACATTTGTGTTTCAAGCTGGCCTGTGTATAACATAAGCTTAAGTTTTACCTCTGTTTCCAGCTGGCCATACAGGACCTCCCTCCCATATGATCATAAATGTCAGCCAGAGGGGAAGCACTGATGCAACTGTAGTCAGTGATGAGGGATTGTGGGCTAAATATTCACGTCCTCTGTCCCTGCTTAAGCTTGAACTCAGATGCACCATTTCCATCTTCAGTGGATTTCTGCTGTGCACATCTTACGTTATCAGAATGGTCTTTGATGGTGTAATCTCTGCCAATTTTCCTAGGATACAATATTGACTTTTTATTTACTCTTTTGGCCAGAGAGAGACAATTTTAGAGATTTCCATTTTTCCTTTCCCGTTGTGATATCACTTACTAAATAAACCAGATGCTCAATATGGTAATTGCTCTAATTGCCAAGTATAGAAAAGATTACTGGGTGTGTTCATAGACCCAGTAACTCCACTGTGAAGTAAATTTTAGTCAGGACTTCAATTATCACATGGTTTTCTTAGGCCTCCACTCTAAAAGAGAGGCTGTGATTACCAATTTGTTCTTTAGGTATTAATGTTGACTTAGACCTTGTGTCCAGTGGTCCTTGAAACTCCTTGGTGATTGTTATACTGTAAATGTGTCACCCATGGGTGATGTGTTGGACGCTTACTTTCCAATGCAACAGTGTTGGAATATGGGGCTTCATAATACGTAATTAGGTCATGAGAAGTCTGCCATCATGAAGAGATTAATGTCATTATTAAGAGAATAGACTAGCTATAAAATTGAGCTCACCCCTCTCTTGCTCTTTTGTTCTCACTCTCTGTTGCTTTTCCATCTTCTATCATGGGATGGCACAGCATGAAGGCCCTTGCAAGATGCCAGCACCAACCATACTTTTGTACTTCCCAGCCTCCAGAATCATGATCCAACTAAATTTCTGTGTTTTTTGTTGTTGTTTTGTTTTTAATAAATAATCCATCCTATGGTCTTCTGTTATAGCACCATAAAACAGACTAGGGCACTGGTGATCCCCCCTTCCCTCAGTATATACCCACCTGATTAAATGGCTATAAGTCCTTTGGGAAAGGACTAGGAGAATTGCCATGGTATACTTTTGCCATAATGTTGTATGGTTCTTCTGGTAGGGGTTTATTAACATCTTACGTCTATGAGTTCTGGATCTAAATGTTGGTTCAGATCTGAACACTGAGCAATGAATTGTCAGTTCTAATTGAAATGATCACCTTCAGCCTTTTGCTCCTCCATTCTTGTCCTTCTATTCCATTAGAAATATTAAGCAACACTTCTGCTGGCTATTCATTAATTTTCCCCTGTGGATACTATACTCTGTTAATCATTTCCATGACTTTTCAATTCAAGCCACTACTCTCCAATTCAAGCCCCCTTAAGCTGATCCTTAAAGGTTGCTATGACAAGTGAAGCCTTCTGCCTTCTGTTGTTTAAATGCCACCACCTGGCATCTATTACTTTGGGGCTCCATTATTCCCATGGCTATTAAGGAACTTAGACCTGTGACAATCTCTCTATACTTTGCCCTGAATCTCCAGGAGAAAATACCACTTAATTTCTTTGTGGTGTTTATAGCATTCTCACCAGGACATTGCTGGCAGTCTTGGTGAATGGCTTGTCCTCTGAGCCCGCTCATGGGACATAATTCTCTGGTGAGTATTCTGGTCAAATATGGTATATCTATTCTATCATGCCCACTTCCTTCTTTCTTTGGGTTCCTTCATCTACTCTCTTTCAGGGCATCTCAGGCATTCCATTTCACTGAGAGCTGGCCATCAATTTATGCAGGCTTTATACAATGTATGCAGGCTTCTTCTGGCAGTGAGATTACCTGATCCCCCAGAAAGTGCCCCCAAGCCACCGCATTCTTGCTTATCCAACCTTAAATTCCAGACCAGTCTGATCAAGGTTACTTTCCTGGCTCATGCTGGTACATCCAGCTTATGCTTGCATTTTTTAAATCTCTTTCTTTCCTTAACATTTCTTCTCATATCATGTCCAAAATCTCCCCAGCTAGGTTAGCTAGGATTATGTTATATTAGCATTATCAGTGCAGCAGTCAGAACAGAAGGCAGAGGAACATCTTAGAGGGCACCTGTTACCTAGTTTGGAAGATGCTGTTGCTGCATCTTTTAAAACAGAAGTACCAGCTCTTATCAGGGAAGGGTAGGTCATCTCTAAAAATCCAAAGAATCTAGGGAGGAGGGGCAGGTCACACAGTCAACATCCTCATAGGCTTCAAATGTGTTGCTTCGATTTTTCAGAATTCTAGGTTTTTCCACCAGGACCCTGACTTTTGCACAATTGACCTGCCTGCCTTTGTTGAGTGTGCAAAAGGCTTGGGGAGATCCGCAGTTCCACTGTTTGAATTATAAACTTGTCATTCCACTATGTTTCTTTTTTTATTGCAAGAGATAAGGCCCTCTTTATAAGCCATTACAGAGGTCTTTGGTTACCACACTTAGCCATAAACTGCTAACAGTCCTCAGTCTTCTTTACTCCTTTGAATGGCATCAGTACAACCTAGCATCAATACCATTATGCTGTTTTTGTAAAGTTGCTTTCCCACGTTTTTAAATGCCTGAAGGAGCGCATCAGCCACAGTATTCTCCTCCAAGGAGACATTTTCCCAGGTTACCACCAGGGAAATTCTAGCAATAAAGGCATTACCTTGCGCCAGGTACTATCTGTCTTACCAACTAACCAAGATGGTGTCCTCTTTACTTGCTGGATGGCGAGTGACCAAGTTCTGCATCATCATCTTATTGTATATTTTATCAGACCACTCCTTAGTCTGCTACCACTTGCATTAGTCTGGATGCTCTGAAAATAGTCCACCTCCATGTTGGAATGAAATATGCAATGATTTTCTTCAGAGAAATACCTCTGACAGAAATGAGGGGAGGAGGCACCTGAGTAAAGTATTTCAGAGCATGGTTTCTGGTACCCTTGATATGCTCCCTGTAGTTGCATATCTATAAGACACATTCTCATAGTTGCCACAAATACATACATTAATGTCATTATTCCTATTTTACAAATAAGGAAAATTAACACAGAGTGATTGAGTCACTTGGCTAAAGTCTCAGAGACGTCTAACAGACGACCTGGGAGATATTCTAGCAGTTTTGCTTCAGAATCCATAATTGTAACCAGTGTTCTAGGCCCCAAACTAATAAAAACCAGTGTTCCATGTCACAAAGATTGTCCAAAAGGCCCTGTTAGGGACTAAACTCTGCTCTCCCCACTCCCCAATTAATATGATAAGGCCTTAACCCCCAATGTGACTATCTGGACATACAGCCTTTGGAGAAGTAAAGTTAACTGAGATCGTAAGAGTGTGGCTCTAATCTGATAGGACTGAGGTCTTTACAGGAAACGGAAGAGACACCAAATGGCTGTCTGTCCACAAACAGCTAGAGGAAAGACCATGTGAGGTTACAGAAGGAAGGAAGTTGCCTGGAAGCCGATGAGGTAGGCCTCATCAGAAACCAACTCTGCCTACTCCCTGATCTTGGACTTCCAGCCTCTGGATCTGTAAGAAAACAAATGTCCCTTGTGGCCGGGTATGGTGGCTCATGCCTATAATCCCAGCACTTTGGGAGGCTGAGGCAGGCATCACCTCAGGTCAGGAGTTTGAGACCAGCCTGTCCAACGTGGTGAAACTCTATCTCTACTAAAAATACAAAAAAAAAAAAAAAAAAAAAAAAAAAAATTAGCCGGGCTTGGTGGCATGTGCCTGTAGTCCCAGCTATTTGGGGAGGCTGAGGCAGGAGAATTGCTTGAACTCGGGACGCACAATGCAACAAAATAAAGAGCCACTAATATAAAGGGATGGATAATAGGTAGTTTACTTGATGATCTTTGTTTTTGAAACAAAAGAACGTATCCCAATTGTGAGGACCACCTGATTACAGCTGAAGAACACTGCAGACAGACAGTTCATTAGGGCAGTGCTCCTCATCCAACTGACCCATCTGCATTCAAATCTTCTGTTCGTCCCTCCTGGGAAAAACAAATTACAACTCATCAGGTGTGCCAGGCATGCAGAAAAGGCCCCTGGAAGCCTGGAAATGGTCACACCCTGAAATTGGGCTAAGCTACAATTTCAACAACACTCCTAGTCACACACACTGTTTCCATGTTTTCTCCTATAAATTGGAGATAACAGAGCTTTAGCAAATATATGCCATTGATATCTACTAATCAAACATTAAGTATTTGCTGGACACCAAATGTCATCCTGGCAATAACACAAATCAACTCACTATAAGGATCTGTCTAGTCTTAGGCATTTTAGTTGAAGTCTCAGGAGAAACAAACAAACAAATTTTTAAAAACCAGCAGGCAAGGAAAAGACTCTAGGAATGAAGGTCTATCTCGATTTTGGTCTATGCTTAACTGGTGTAGTCAGCAGTCCGAATTAACACTCTGGGCCTACAGGTATCAGTCCTTGAAGAAATACTGATGAAGCCACATGACCAGTGATTCTCTGACACAGAGGATCAGTGGGAAATAAGACACCATCACTGTAGAGACGACTTTCAGAAACCAGCTATATCCATGCCTGAATACATTCCGGCTCCTCAATGTGGGTTCCTTGGACAGTCATTTTTAGTAATTCATTCTGCTTATTAAAAATATTACTGAGACATACTACCTATCAGAATGTGGACAGAGGGGAAGAAGATACATTTAGAACCAAGCCACCTTCTCCCCCAACACACTAACCCTTTAACTATTGTGCACAATGAAGTATGAGAATTACTGGTAAATATAAATGTAGTAGGAATGGAACAGGGTATGTCTGGTGAATGAGCGGAGAAGCTGGAGTCTCCAGGTATCCTCCTCATGGTACTAGGTAGTTTGTTCAGGTTTGGACAAGATGCAACCAGAGGTTACCAATGTGGGGAATGGGGACTCGTAAGAGCCAATATGTCATCAGGGCCTTTTTAAGGAAAGTCTGAGTTTGGAGAGAGATTCAGTATCCTCAGGGAAGCTGAGTAAAACTGGAAAACAAAGGCAGAGGCAAAATTGCCCCAGAGTTAGAAGAAATGTAAAACTCAGTGGGCATTTCTGTTTTGCAGCTGTAAGCCCTCACCACTGAATACTATATTTAAGAATTTCAGACTAATTTTAGGTCTCATTTATTGCTAAGGTAAAGCTCTTTGCATGTTCATTACCTTTATTTAGATTGTTTCAATGGATAGTGACAGATAAACTAGTCTTTCTTTGACCACAGTACAATAAAATTAGAAATGAATAACTAAAGAATGGCTCAAAATAAAATTACAGATGTCTATAATTTTGTTAACAAATTGCTAATTAACAATTTTATTGAATAGGGTGTCTAAAAATCATAGACATAGAAATAATTATCAGTGAAAACACTATGTAATAATATTTGTGAGATAGTCCTAAAAATGTTTATATATATAGCTCTAAACATATTTACTAGAAAACAAGAAATGTTAACACTATAGAACTGAGCACTCACATCAAGAATCTGGAAAAAAGGAAACGTAGCAACTCCTTTAGTAATAAAGTTAAAGGAAATAATAACTATAAGATCAAGACATAAATTAGATAATTAGAAAATGAATCCAGTGATATTGACAACTTGAGTCTTTGAAAAAATAAGATATCCAAAGTTTTAACAATATGGAACAAGAAAAAAAATTGCAAACAAAATACATTAAAGAGGATAAGGACAATTATAGATTCAAGGGAGGTTAATAGAATCATAAAGGGAAATATTGATTAAGTAT
This sequence comes from Ateles fusciceps, assembly GCA_036589455.1. Taxonomy (NCBI): domain Eukaryota; kingdom Metazoa; phylum Chordata; class Mammalia; order Primates; family Atelidae; genus Ateles; species Ateles fusciceps. The sequence continues at coordinate 9,201,008 of JAZHEH010002229.1, forward strand.
ACACTCAATTGGCTAGACAAAATCAATGTAAATATATTAGACACTGTATTGTGCAAACGGGAATAGAAACCTCAAAGGAGCACATGGCATTAAATAGTTGAGTAAGAAGACCAATGAGAAATATCTTCCATTCTCCCCTGGAGGCCCCTGACTCAAATGACTTCTACCAAAATTTCAAGGAACAGAGAAAGTCAAATCCACTCAATACATTTTACAACACGTGTATAAACTTAATGTCAAGACCATAGTAAGCAGACCAAAATAAAGGAACTATAAGTCAATTTTATCTGTAACTACAGGTTTCCAAATAGTAAATATATGTATTTTTTGAGACGGAGTCTCACCCTCTCGCCAAGCTGGAGTTCAGTGGCACAATCTCAACTCACTGCAACTTGGCCTCCCGGGTTCAAGCGATTCCCCTGTCTCAGCCTCCTAAGAAGCTGGAACTACAAGCATGCACCACCACGCCCAGCTAATTTTTTGTATTTTAGTAGAGACGGGTTTCACCAAAGGCCAGAATGGTCTTGATCTCCTGACCTCTTGATCCGCCTGCCTCAGCTTCCCAAAGTGCTGGGATTAAAGGCGTGAGCCATCACGACTGGCCTAAATATAATGTTTTAAAGTTATCTATCACATGCAAGAGTTGTTTACTAAAATAGTAATAGGTATTGGATTTGCTCTGCACATATTTATCAAATCACATGATATTTTCTCCTTTAATCTATTAATGTGGCAAGTTACACTTACAGATTTACTTAATTGCTGGGATGTATATTTATCAGAAAACATTTGTTAAGATCCACAAGAAGACATGTACATAAAAGTCTACAACTCTAATTTTTGCATGTGATATTAATAATCTGGAAGCAACAAAGTCCATAACTGGAAAAATTGATAAAGAAAATGGGATAAATGCATACAGTGAAAGAGTATGTAGCAGTATGAAGCATCCTGAATAGAAATTCAATGCATAGCATTGAGTGATAAAAATAGAATAAAATATATAACATAATTTAATACATGTTAAAATACATATGCATACAAATTATACTTCTTTATTAAAGGAGGCATATGTAACCAACATAACAATGCATTTCTTAAGTACCTTATAGAATATGCCTAATGGGAGGAAGGAAGAAAGTTGTTTCTAGTGAACAATGAGAAATAAAATACACAAGAGGAAAATGAAGGGGAAAGCCAACATCTTTATATGAGCTAATGAGATGGTGTGCTCTGAACTGAGGAGTCTGCAGTTTCAAACCTACGCACTTGGGGAGCACCACATTTTCAAAAGGAATAAAATAAAATAGGAAGAAATGTCCTTTTAGACTATGACTCACCAACTTTCCACCTATATATGGTAATTATCCCCCACACTTTTAAAGACATATTTTTTAGACACCTTGAATGTCTGCTGGTTCAATTGCAATGTTATATTTTTATGACATTGCATTTAGTGAAATTCTAAATGTACATCTGAGTGCACAACTATGGTGAGTCAACTTGGATACATGTCAACATAGACAGCCTATAGTACCCAGTAGTTCAAATCTAAGCTGAACTGTTGCCGTGAAGGTGTTTCATAGATGTGATTAACAGGTACAGTCAGTTGACTTAGATAAGGAGATTGTCTTCTATAATGTGAGTGGGCCTGATCCAATCATTTGAAAGGCCTTACAAGCAGAACTGAAGTTTTCCCAACAAAAAAGACCACTGCCTCTCAATAGACTGCTCCTGCCTGAGACTTTCCAGGCTGTTGGCCTACTCAATGAATTTCAGATTTGCCCTGCCACACCCCTCAAACGCATAAGTCAATTCCTTGAAATAAATCTGCACATATGTGCATGTGTGTCTCTGTGTGTGCCTGTGTCTATGTGTCTGTGTGTTTGTGTATGTGTGTGTGTGTACACCCATCTCTTACTGATTCTGTTTCTCTGATGGAATCTAGACTTATGAAAACCTCCAAACTTTAATTACCAAAAGGCAACAATTAACATTATGAACAAAATGATAACTAATTTCAATATCAATGGTGAATTTGGTATAAAGCGGCACAGGCACAAATCCCCGCCAAAAAACAAATATAGTTACCCCTTGAACAATGCAGGGGTTGGGGCACTGGAGCCCTCACACAGCACAGTCATAAATCTGTGTATAATTTTTTACTCTCCCAGAGTTTAACTACAAATAGCTCACTGTTAACAAGAATTCTTACCAATAATATGAACAGCTAATTAACACTTATTTTGTATGTTATATGTATTATATCCTGTATTCTTACAATAAAGTAAGCTAGAGAAAAGGAAATGAGATTAGGAAATTCATAAGGAAGAGAAAATATATTTACTGTCCAATAAGTGGTAGTGAATCAGCATAAAGATCTTCACCCTCATTATCATCCTCACACTGACTAGGCTGAGGAAGAGGAAAAGTAAGGGTTGGTCTTGCTGGCTCAGTGTTAGCAGAGGCAGAAAAGGTGGAAGAGGTAGAAGGCGGGTAAAGAGTCAGGCACACTTGGTGTAATTTTACAAAAATGCATTGTATTTTCTATCTGACTTTCTGCTTCTACATGTCTCTAAAAATGGTGCTGTGTGGTACCAATCCTTCTTCCGTTGTTTGCTTTAGTTTCAATGCTTATATCACAGAAGGGTCCATGTCATTAGAAGTCTAAAGTAGTCTTAAATAATCAACACCTTTGTGCCAGATTATCTAATATCAATTTGTTTTCTGGCACTGCTTCTTTTTCTTTTTTTTTTTTTTTTTTTTTTTGAGACAAGGTCTTGCTCTGTCACTCAGGCTGGAGTGTAGTGGCGTGATCTTGGCTCACTGCAACCTCCTTCTCCCAGTTTCAAGTGATTCTCATGCCTCAGCCTCCAGAGTAGCTGGGACTACCAGCATGTGCCACCACGCCTGGCTAATTTTTGCATTTTTAGTAGAGACAGGGTTTTACTATGTTGGTCAGGTTGGTCTTGAACTCCTGGCCTCAAGTGATCTGGCCACCGCAGCTTCCCTAAGTGCTGGGACTGCAGGTGTGAGCCACCATGCCCCGGTCCCCCAGTCCTGGCACTGCTTTTTGTATTTCTTCTTCCTCATTGTCTAATACTGGTTCAGAGACACTCATCTCCATCAAGTCTACCTCTGTTAATTCCTCTGGTGTGGTGTCTATTAGCTCTTGAATTTCTCTAAGATCCATATCTTAAAAGCCTTCTATCTACTTTTTTTTTTTTTTTTGCCATATCCACAATCTCTTTCATAATTTCCTTGATTGACTTTGTCGTAAATATAGTTACCCAGTTTTCTCCAGCAGAAATTCATCATTTAGGGCTTGATGGCTTTTGCGTCTTTTTCTATAACAACAATGGCATCTTCAAAGGGGAAGTCCTACCAGACTTTTATCATGTTCTCTCTTTATCGGAGTTCTCTTCCATAACGTTGACAATCCTTCCCAAAGAATAAATATCATATGTAATGAGCCTCAAAGTCTTTATAACCCCTATCTAGAAGCTGAACTAGAGATGTATTTGGGACTAGCATACCACTTTGACATCTTCAGCGTGAACTCATGGGGTTCTGCCTGGCCAGGGGCATTGTCTAACATCAAAAGAACCTCAAAAGGCAGTCCTTTCCTGGCATGGTACTTCCAGACTTCAGGGAGAAAGCATCAGTGAAACTAATCCAGGAAAAGGGTTTTTATTGTCCAGGCCTACTCGTTGTACAATCAAAAGTCTGGCAGCTGGTTTATCTTTCCCCTTCAAGGCTCAGAGGTGAGCAGCATTTTAGATAAGAGTAGTCCTCATCATAAACCTGACTGCATTTGCATAAAACAGTAGAGTTATCCTATGACTTTCTGCCTTAAATCCTGGTGATCCCTTTCCTTCTTTACTAATAAATGTCCTCTGCATTTTTTTCCAGAATAAGGAATTTTCATTGTTAAAAACCTGTTCAGGCAGATATCCATTCTCCTCAGTGATTTTCTTAATGGTATCTGGGAACGTCTCTGCTGGCTCTTGGTCAGCATAAGCTACTTCCCCTGTTACCTCCACTTTTTTAAAGCCAAACTTTTTTCTAAAATTGTCAAGTTATCCTTTCCTGGCATTACATTCTCTAGCTTTTGATCTTTCTCTTCCTTTTGCTTGAAGTTATTATACAATGGCTTCAGTTTTTCACAAATCTTATTAGTCTATAGGCAACCCTTTTTTATAGCAATCCTGCACCCACATAAAAGCTGCATTTCAACACAAGATGAAAATGTGTTTCGCAAAAAGTGCAAGGTTTTGCACCTGCCGGCATAGCAGCAGGAATTGCTTCGTGAATTTCCTTTCCTTTTTTTTTTTTTTTCACAGAGGTCCTTATATGGGATCCATTTATCTTGAAATGGCAGGTAACCACAGCTGCAGACCTCCATCCATGGTACATATCAAGCACTACAACTTTTTCTTATAATGTCATGACTTTTCTCTGCTTTCGGGAAGCACTTACAGCGTCATTAGCGGCACTTTGCATGGCTCCCATGACGTTATTCAAGGTGTACGACGTTGCACTAAACACGATGAAAAGTACCTGAGAACAACAGGAGATCACTTTTACTGTGATATAAAATTTGCTGGAAAGATAAATTACTCATTCAGAGATGACTGACTTTGCTAGGCGTTTTAAACAGATGCTCATGACGTTTTAAGCAGGTACAACACTTTAGCTCACGATAGCAACAAGAGATGGCTACAAATTATCACAGAGGACGCACTACAGTGGATTTTATGCAGTTATGATTTAAAATGGCATCTTTAGGTTTGTTTACATTTCTTTCAGCTGCAAATGGCACCATATAAAGTCTGTGTTTGTGCGTGTAAGTTTTGATAAAGTTTTACTTTTTTTTCTTTTTTTTTTTTTGAGACGGAATCTCACTCTGTTACCAGGTTGGAGTGCTGTGGCATCATCTTGGCTCACTGCAACCTCTGCCTCCAGAATTCAAGCGATTCTCCTGCCTCAGCCTCCCGAGTAGCTGGGACTAGAAGTGCGTGCCACCACACCTAGCTAATTTTTGTATTTTTAGCAGAGACAGGGTTTCACCATGTTGTCCAGGATGGTCTCGATTTCTTGACCTTGTGATCCACCCACCTCGACCTCCCAAAGTGCTGGGATTACAGGTGTGAGTAAATCTTTTCTTTTTATAATAGATTTGTGTATGTTTTGTGGTAGTAAATGACATGATTGATTAGTATCTACATATATTGTATGCATCCATTACATACATAATATATTCTTAATTCTTAAAATATTTCTAGGCTATGCTGTTTATGAGTTTTTTCAAATTGTCACAAATCTCCACAAAATCTTGCACTATAGTTATTGAAAAAAAGCCTGCATATAAATGAACCTTCAAAATTCAAACCCATGTTGTTCAAGGGTCAACTATAGGCTCTTTGATCGATTTCATTTCTACAACGAATCAAATATGTTTTGAATTTCTGACGTAGCTGTAGGAAAGTGATTTTATGTATAAATCTGTCCTCAGAGATTTACCCCATTTTGTGAAAATTATCTCTTCATAGTCTCAAAAGTTAGGTATTGACACCTATCTTCAGAGATGCAAATATGCAGAGAGTAAGGCAAATTTCAGGTGGGCAATTGTTAAGCTTATGTGGGAACAATAATTTGTTATTAACAGCAAAAATTTTCTTAATTTTTATCTATTTATGAGCTGCTTGCTTTCACCTGCAGTATTTAGATTTCCAGTAACTCCCTCATTTTGGCATGCTCTGTTTGCAGGTATGCTGAAAGCCTTAATTTTTCTTTGAAATTTCAAAATATTTGTTCAACTCTCTCAAGGAAACAATTCTTCCTTTACTACCCCTGGGGAGATTGAACCAAACTGTCAATAGTTCTTTCTTTGAAATGTCAGTTTTGCTGTTTGAATATTTAAGCCATCATGGAGGGGATCAGAAAAGAGAAAAGCATCCACTAACCTTATTCTTTTGTCATTCTCTTCTGCCTCTTTTTCTGCTCCCACCTGCGGTGTAGTTTCCGTGGCTGGGTACATCGGTGTGGCTGGGAATTGGCTAGACTTTGTAACTGCTGACCCTCCCTGTCTGGTCCCCTGGTGTCACCTGCATCATCTTTGATCCTGGCCACGGAAGATGGAGGGGCTCTGTTTCTCCCAGTACTTCCAATTCTTTTTATGAGCTTACCTCCTCCACTCCTTCAGGTTAAAAGTCATTCTAATCGACTTTCCTTGGAGGTCCCTCTGTACTTCTTTCTCCTGCAGCCACTTGAACCTTCCATCCTTCTCTTTGACAGAGAAGCAAATGTGTTTACTATAAATATTACACATTCTGAAACAAAATATTTTAAATACACATTTGTTTCTGAATGCCCACATTTATCAACTCCTCTAAACAGGTCTTGAGATGTGGGTAAGGGGAAAACTAAAACTTAGATAACAAATACAATAATAACAGAAATAAAACATTTTCTCCACTGGATCATATAAAAGAAAATACAGACCTTATTTGCTCTGTCGTCTCAGAAAAATTATTTAACTGAGCAACATCAATAAAATGGAAATGATATCTGTCTTGCAGAATAATTTAATGATTATATATGTAAAGTGCCTGGTGCATGTTTAACCAGTGGTAGCTAGTTAATACTAAAGTATTATTGACTTTCTTTCCCGAAGGGACTTAAGTACATCATCACAATTTATTATCTCCTCTCTGTGATCTACAAACCAGAATCACAAGATGGTCAGAGGACCCTACCTCTATCCTCCTTAAAATTACTTCTCTACCCACCATGCTGCATTAGTCTATTTTCACACCACTGATAAGACTGTGCAATTTACAAAAGAAAGAAGTTTATGGGACTTACAGTTCCACATGTCTGGGGAGGCTTCACAATCATGGCAGAAGGCAAGGAGTAGCAAGTCACGTCTTATATAGATGGCAGCAGGCAAAAAAAAAAAAGAGCTTGTGCAGAAAAACTCCTGTTTTTTAAAACCGTTAGATGTCAAGAGACCCATTCACTATCACGAGAACAGCATGAGGAAGACCTCGCCTCCATGATTTCTCCCACTGGATCCCTCCCATAACACGTGGGAATTATGGGAGCTACAAGATGAGATTTGGGTGAAGGCACAGAGCCAAACCGTATCACATGCCTTCATGAAGTCTTAACATTAGGGCAATTTTGTTCCCTGCAAGTTGTTCAAGTGTCTTGACCCTGGAGTATCAACATGAAAACATCATTGCTATTTTCGCCAGGAGTGTCATTCAATTTGGACTTTAATATGAAATTGTCCATGTATGAATACAAATTAGGCAACCCCCTGCCCATTAAAATGTATTTTTTTCTATTCTTTTTAAAGATTTTAAGCTGATATAGCTGGAGAGGTCAATTTGTGACTGACTGTATTCAACCTAGCCAGGAACTTATATATTTTTGGTGTATTTACTTTGAGGATCTGACTTTGGCTTTTTTCATTGAATTGAAAGATATATACTTAGTTGAGCATCTCATGAATTTTTTTTCTTAACCCAGCTAAGTGCTATCTAGGTGGCAAAGAGATCCAGCAACTAAATTCAGATAGAAGAAATGAAGTAAAAACACAGAGCTAGATCCAGAACCCATACAAGGCACCTGCTGATACACAGAGTGTGTCACTATTCACTGGAAGAATAGAGAGACAACCGACAAGCAGAGGGCTGGACCTCACTTGTTCATAGGCACCTTTGCCTTTTCAAAACCTGTCCCTTCTCCACAGCCTCCGAGATTGGTGGAACGGGATCCTGAGAAGAAGAGAACTTGTTCAGAGCATGCCAATCCCCTCCATTTTAAGCATTTCTCACTAATTTCAAAAATAAAAAATGACAAGAGTTACAGAATCAGTACTAGAGGGCAACAAGGTAGCTGGGAACCAGCCAAGAAGGGAGATTCAACACAAAAGACTAGAAAGCAATGATTGAAACAAAAGTAAAACGTTTCCTGTCTGTATCTCCAAAGTAGTTGAGACCCCACCATAAGCCAATTGACTGTAGAATCACTTTTACTTATTCTCATAAATACAATGTACCAATATGGACAGTACTGTCATGCAGGATCCAAAAATATTTAAAGACTACAATTACATTTACATAAAATAGGCATAAGTTAGGTTAGATTGAAATAGATCAGTATTTTTAGACAAGTTATATTTGGATGATAAAATATGTGATTATTTTTGTCTTTTTCTCCATTGATCACTTATTTCATAAAGTATTTGTGTTGGCTTATAAATTAAAATATAATTTTATAAACCATAAGAATGACTTAAAATTATTCCTATCTCTCACTTAGGTTTTCATCTAACTGACATAAAATCTCTATCCTTCCTTTCTTACTCAAATTCCTTACCTTTGTTCTCTCTGCTTTTCCATTTAGCATCTCCCATTCAGCCTTCAACTCTAACTTTTACCTTTGAAATTGCACACAGCCTATTCTTGTGAAGATAAAAGTCTTGCCCTCCTCAAATTTATCACATGTACAGCCATAGAAATGATCATCTTAAAACTAATAACTGATTACATCCACTCCTCCTTTCAAAAATCCCATTGCCCATGTTATGAAGAATTCATTTTTGCATTTTAAATAAAGCCTTTTTTTCTCCCTCTCTCTGCTCTTAATCGTTCCTTCACTCCCATTTATATTTATCTCTTTTCTGCCTGTCTCTCTAGCTTTACCTCTCAATTCATCTTTTTTTCAAAATTTATACCCCAATGACAGCTCCCCTGCAAAGATCATCAGATTTTTGTTCTTCATTTCTTTTAGGCTTGCAAAATATTTCCCCTCTTTCTGGGAAAGGGCCTTACTTTTCTCTTGCCTCCAAGATTCCTGCACTCTTGTTGAGTATTGAGCTCATCTAGGAAGCCTGTCCTGATACTCAGAGGATTGTTGAAGTGCTCTTTCTTTGTGCTCCCATTTCCTCATTAAAATTGTTATGGAATTATTTTTTGTTTGTTAATCTATGTCCACCACTAAAGAATGACCAGTTTGGGAGCAGAGATAATATCTTGTTCCCCTTTGTGTCTCCAGTGTTCAGAATATTGCCTGGTATATAATCCAATTTTAGTTTTTAAAATGAAAAAATTAAATCATTAAACTACATTTGTAAGATGCATTTATTCCAACTACCATATATTCGATTGAGCACTATCATATAGCTTATAGATTGAATGGCTCTCCACAAAGATGTCATGATAAATTTGATTAGATGTTTTGTTACACAAAAAGGAAAACAGACATTGACTATACTATTCTCTTAGGGGCCACATTAGAAATGAGGTTGAGAGAGGAAATAACATGTGTCTGTTGTGATCCCATATATGGCCTGAGTGGGGCACACTCACATAAGTCACAATGCATCGACCTGAACCAAGTGCAGAAGATGAGTCCTTTTTTGCCACCTCTCTCGCCTTTCCAGGCAGTCTATTTCTGACCTGGTTAATTCTACTGCCCCAGTTTGCAGGCTGTTGTCCAGTCCTTGTGGAAATGCCTTAATCATAAACGAAACTTAATAATGGCAACTTCTCAGCATTTGCAAATCTATACCCCCGTCCTTAGAAGTGACCCCATCTTCTACATTTGTGACCTTTCTTGTTTCTGTAACTGAGTCCAAACTCATTCTGCTCTCCACACAACAGCCAATAAATCAATAGACGAGGAGTTGACACAAGGAAAGTTATTTTATTTCAGAGAGCCAGCAAGCTGGGAAGATGGTGCAGTAATGTCCTAAAGATCCATGTAAAGCCAGCACAAATTTCAGGCTCTTTTTTTAAGGGCATGAGAATAGAGGGAATTGGGATCAGGAGGCGACCGATGACCACAGACATCTGGGCACCAGCGAGGGTCCAAGAAGGCTGTGCAACATCTCCATCCTTGGTCAGGTCACAGTACTCCAACAAACCCTCAACACTGTTAGTTGTGTGCACATCCGTCTTAACTTCTCAGGGGTTAGTTTTGGGGAAGGGACTATTATTTTCCCCTGCTTTAAAGTTAAAATATAAACTAAATTCCTCCCATAGTTAGCTTGGCCTATCTGCGGTGATAAGCAAAGCAGCCCAAGAGATACCACTGCAGGAGGAGGGAATAAAGAGAAAAATGGGGTAAGTCATGCTATGCCTCCTTCCCGTGATATTTCTTCTCCCCTTACCAAAACATATGTAAATAGTTCGTATAGTTTGTGAATCCATACGTTCTTCCTCAGCAATTACTGGCAGGTCTTACTGCTCCTCTTTACGATCTTTAGTGGAATTATCCCCATACCATTCATTTTGCCATTTAATTCTTTCTTCAACTGATGCTCCACTGCGTGTGATCTATTTCCAAATAGAATGCAAACTGAATGAGGGCAGAGACTGTAGTCCATTGTTGTCATCCCTGGAGGGTATTCATTTCACACATACCTTTTTCATTTTTAAGAGATCATGTCCTGGGTGCCAACTATAAGAGAGGTTTTCAGGTTACAAAGATGATTCTATAGTGGGGATAAACAGTTATGTAAACAAGTGGATGTCATCTTCGTGTTAATTCCCTCAAATACCATATGCTGAAATAAGGGATTGTAGACAGGTGGCTTCCTTGGGGAGTCATCCAAGGAACAAAATGGAGGCACAGTCATGAGTGTGTGACAAACATGGGAGCAGCTGTGGATAGTGTGGGGCCAGCTCCACTGGGATCCTTTGAGAAGCCATGAGAAAATGGCCCTCAGAATCGTTCACCTTAGTCATTAGGCAAACAATTAGCCTTCTTCCCTCCCTTCAAAAGCCCACCAGCCCCAAGTCTTTTACATGGTTTCTCTGTCCCCCAAGTCCTGGCTGGGCCTTTGTCCTTCCACCCACTGTTTACCATCATCATCCTCCAACTGAGTCCTCTAGAGACCGACCCAGCTACTGAGGCCGCTTACACATTTTTCACCCTGATGATCTCTGGATCTTTGTACACATACGGCCTTTCCCTTCTCCAGCAAGGGTCAAAGAGAGAGAATAGGGTCCTCAGGACTGTCAGACAGGGAGTGGAAGAGAAAGAGTTTTGATGTTGAATGAAGGAGATCTGGATTCCATTTCCAATTCTCCCATAAATAAACAATCCCTTCATTCATTTATTTAAAAAAAAGTCATTTAATTACCCATTAAATCAGGGCATACTTATCCACCAACACTTCTTTCTCTTTGGTCAAGGGGTTTTTGAAACGTCTTGGCTTGTCTCACCTCAAAATGCCTGAGTAGGTCCCTACAGGCACCTATGTGGGAGCAGCAGAGAAGTCGCAGAGCAAAAAGTAAGAAACAGATGTTAGAGCCAAGGTGTAGTATGTCAGCTTGCATTTGCATAGTGGTGGTCAGACCAAACATAGAGTAAAAAGATGGGCGAGCGAAGATGACCCAAGTACAAAAAGTGTCTAAGCAGTAATAATGGTAGCATTTCTGGTTTTTAGTAGGTAAGTGAGTGAGATGCTCAGCCTCCCTAGGGTAAGGAAGGGACAGGGAAAGCATTGTAGATGAAATAATCATTCAGTTGCACAAAAGACCAGCTTCAGCCTCAATGAATTACTATAGTACAGAATGAAATGCTTTGGCAAAATCGATGAATAAAAAGGAAAGATTTTTCTATTTCCCTTCCTTGGTATCTTTCTTACAGGAACAATTTCATTCTGACTCTGCGTAATGAGGTTTATGACCCTGGGCAAGTGAATGACTTGGCTGGGCTCCAATTTCTTCATTTATAAAATGAGATGATCACTGAGTTCCATTCCAGGTCTAACATTATGATTTTATAAATCTATGTGCACACAATATACTAGAGTTTAAACTCTGACTTTCCAGAACTATGCACATTTGTATTACTGTACTTGACTGTCCTGCCGGATTCTCTACTAGATTTTTCCCAATGCTGGGAGATCCCACCGCATTTTCATTTTTCTTCTTCTGTGTGCTGATTATAATGATTGCTCTGGAATTTCCTAAATATTTATCGACACAAAAGCCTATGAAGAATGAATTTGGGAAAAGTAGTTTACATAGACTATATGAACATTTTAGCATGTTTGCCTTTGGAAGTGCTCACCTGTACCTGCCCGTTAAGTGACAAATTTCCAGAGCAGCTTTCTTATCAGAATTACAAATAACACTGAATGCTTTCTCGTGGTCTCCAGGTTGCATTTGATCCGAGGGACTAACTCTGCTTCCTCTCCTCCTTCCATTCTCTCTCCCTTCCCTAATTCTAGCCACGCTGGCTCGTTTTCTGCTCCTTGATCACATTTAGGCTTTCTGCCTCAGTGTCTTAGAATTAGTGTTCTTCCTGCTTCGACTCTTCTGTTTGTATCTTCCCTTCTTCTTCTGATTCCTCTCTCAGAGCAAACATTGCAACCCTGGAGAAGCCTGCCTGAGACATCCAGTCTAAATTTGCTTCAGCCACTCTGTTGCTTCGTTTTATTTTTATTTTCAGAATTATTATTGTCTTTTTTTTAGCTTATGTGTAGTTATTTATTTATTTGTCTGTCCCTCATAAAAGGTAAATTTCATTCTAGTTTGAATCCTGAGTTCTCATGAGAATATCTACAATATAATAAATGTAGGATAAATATTTGTTGGCCAAATAAATAACCACTGAGTGGTACATGAGTCAACATTCAAACAAACAAGAACAAATACTGAGCTTGAAACTAGAATTCTTGTTTCAATTTTCTCTCTCATGTGAGAATATATAATCTAAAAACAATAATTCCTGTTTACTTCACAGGTTGTTGCTTATGTTTAGACTTTATGTATAATCACCTGAAATCTCTGTCTTCAAGAATATTCTAGAAGAATACATTCATTCTATCATGCTTTGTGTTTAGAGTGTGAATCTCATCTTCATCACTTATTAGCTTTGAAAACTTGTGCAAGTTACTTAGCTCCCCTCTATTTTCTCATCTGTGAAACTATGGTAATGACAGTACCCACCTCAGATATTAGATTCAGAGTACTTGGGAAATGCCTGACACATTGTAACCACTATGTAAGTGTGTTACTTGTTTTCATTGTGTATCAGCTCCTTTCCCTATTAATAACTCTGAGTTACTCCTAATCATCCTCTGAGGCAGCACTCAGGTCTTCTGTAAAGCCTTTACCTATATCCCCGTTTACCTATTCCTTCACTAACTACATTACACAGAACATTAGTGATTTCTTACAGCCTATTACCTTAGACAATACTTTAAAACTTGCTTGTGTATTTATTATTTTTTTCATAACACAAACTAGAGAATCATTTTGAATTTCTCTAGTACATTCATTCAGTCCTAGTACACTTCTATCCATTAATTTGTGGATAAACGTATTTTTCTCCAAATAGATGGAATTCTCACTGTCTCAATTTATTTAAAATATTTACTTAAGACATTTGAACAGAACAATTTTCTTTTGTAAGCATCATTGATCATGAATAGAAGGAAAATCAATTTTCAAAAATAAATTTGACAAAATATTTTTTAAGTCAATTGCCTTTGGATTTCAAAATACTTCAAAAAGGTTCATCCTTCTTGGACTATAATTTACCTATTAAAATTCAAAATGAAATGTTTAAGAAAAAGTTATTGCATTAAATAAGAAAAAGCCTTTATTCCCAATCCCAAATGGATGTATATCTGCTGTTTTATCAGAAGATTTGCAATTTTAAAATAAATTTAAAGGCTTCCAGGATACTTTGTGGTACAATTAAAATAGTTATATCCAACAATAAAGTGCAGAGGCAAATACAACACACAAATCATAGTTTTCATGTATTTTTTCAGTTAGAGTCAACAGTGCTAATTATTTTATTTCATTTTTATACTTTTTCTTTTGCTTTCTTTCCTTATTTATTTATTTATTTTGAGATAGTTTCATTCTTTCACCCAGGCTGCAGTGCAATGGTGAAAGCTCGGTTCACTGAAGTCTCAAACTCCAAGGCTCAAGCAGTCCTCCTGCATCAGTTTCCTGAGTAGCTGGGACCACAGACATGTGCCACCACACCTGGCTAATTTTTATATCTTTTGTAGAGATGGGGTTTTTCCATGTTACCCAGGCTTGCCTCGAACTCTTGCATTCAAGCACTCCACTCAACTCAGCCTCCCAAAGTGCTGGGATTACAGACTTGAGCTACTGGGCCCAGCAAAATTTTCCTGAGTGTATTTAAAAGTTAAATAAGCACAATTATTTTATTTATTTATAGTCAGTCATCTTTTCTATTTCCTGTAATAACTGATCAAAGCCTCTATCCATCACCCCAAGTCCCCAGGAATACACATCCAGGATCTTCATCTGCAGATAAAATAGGACCATCGGATATGAGCTTCTTGATTTCTTCTGCCTACAGTCATAAAAGCCTCTATATTAGTTTACATTTACTTCCTGTCATTCTGTGTAAAATAAAAGCATCCAGTTTCAAGTTCAATCCCTTCCTATGCTTGACTGATTGGAGTAAAAAGACTATTAGATACACCTCATTTAGACACACAGTACCTGAATCTAAATCCCTGAACCTAAATTTGCTCACTTAGTAATTATAGGCCAATGTGTTATTGAATTAGCAATGTACACGTGAAAGTCCTAAATAAATTGATTGCCTTCTTCCGCTTTCTTTTCTCTCTTAAATTCAAAACGCTCTAAGACTCAATGGTCTTTTTATCTTAGTACCTGTTCAATGATGGGTGATTTCTTTTTTTTCTGAATTCAATCTCTCATTTTAAAATGTTTATCTTTTTTGTATTCAAATTATACCCCTACCAAAAACACATACATAAAAAGGAAACTATACCAAATTGCTTAAGATCAGTGATGAAGAGAAAACCTTAAAGAAAACGGAAAAAACAAAAAACACCTGAATTATACACAAAGGAACAAAAACATACATGACAGTAGTTTCTTGGAGAAATAAAACCAACCAGAAGACAGTGAAGTGAAACCTTAAAAGGAATGAAGGAAAAAAAAATTCAGCCAGACTAGGAATGTACATTTGACCAAAATTAAATTCAAAACCGAAGGAAAAAAACACAACTTTCTAAGACCAAAAAATCAGAAATAATTTAGCAGTAGCAGACCTGCACTACAAGATATATTAAAAAATAATAATAAGTCCTTCAGGAAAAAGAAAAGCAGCAGCCACTGGAAATCTGAATTTCCACCAAAAAATGAAGAGCTCTAGAAATGGTCATTATGTGAATAAATACAAAATTTTTTCTCACTAATTAAATCTCTTCAAATAATAATTGATTGTTGAAGGCAAAAATATTAACAATGAATTGTGAGTTTTGTAACATTCATCAGGAGTCAAATGTATAACCAAAAATATCACAAAGAAGAGATAAACGTAAGTATATTCTCGTAAAGATCACAGGGAAGTGGTACAATATCACTTTATGGTAGACTGCAGTAAGTTGAAGATGTACTGTATAAACCCTAAAGAAAAAGAAATCACTAATATAAAACAATAAGGAGTTGTAGTTCAAAAGCAAACAGAGCACATATAATAGAACCATAAAGAATCCTCAGTGAGTTCAAAAGATGTCAGTAAAGGGGGAAAACTGAACAATGAACACTTGGAGCAAAATAGGAAACAAATAGTAGAATGGCATATTTAAGGTCAAGATTATCTAAATTCACATGGCATATAAATGCTCTACTTATTCCAATGAAAATACAGAGATTTTCAGTTTGGGTAAAAAAGCAGTACCCAACTATTAGCTTCCAACAAGAACCCAAAACTCATATTAAATATAAAGACACAAAAAGTTAAAAGCAAAAGATGGAAAAAGATGCAGTATGCTAACACTAATCCAAAATAAGCTACAGAAGCTGTAGCAATATCAGACAAAATATATTTCCAAGCAAAGAGTATGAACAGAGATAAAGAAGGTCATTTCAAAATGATAAAGGGGTCGACACATCAAGACAGCAAAAAATCCTATGTTTATGCACCTAATAATAGAGCTTCAAAAATCATGAAGCAAAAACTGATAAGCCTGAAAGAGGAAGTAGAAGAATCCACAATTATAGATGGAAACATCAACAACCCTTTCTCTATAATTGACAGGACAAATAGACAGGAAATCATTAAGGACATAGAAATATTGACCAATATTATCAACCTACTTGACACCTCACAGTTATGCAGAGTATACATCTTCTCAGGTATATTGGAACATTTAAGAAATTGTTTCATAAAAGAACTGCCAACAAATCTAAAAGAAAAAATCATTTTCCAGACTAAGTTTCTCAAAAAAAAAAAAAGCTTCTCTGTTGAACAGAAATAACTTATTCCTGGCTACTCATTACACAATATTTTCAAACATTGGCCTTAGATCATAACAGTTTTTCATATCAACACTTACAAGTTTGTATCAAATTTTCTCTGCTCCTTTCGCCATTGCCCTTTGTCCAAATCGCTGTCCACCTCCTTTGTGCTACCTTGGCACTTTGCCCATAACCGTGTCATAAAACTTTGCCTGTTGGAATCAGCTAGACTGTGAATGACCCTCATGCCTCATTTCTTTTTTAAGGTAAAACCAATAGTGACTTCTCAGTCTTCATCTTATTCTAACTTTCATCAGCATTTGACAAGATTGATTCTCCTTCTTGAAACACTTTCTGTCCAGTTAGCTGTCATGACATCATCACACGCTCTCAACTTTTCTACAACTGCTCTGGCCCCTGCCTCTCTGCCTCCCTCTGGTCCAAGTGAACATTCCCTGCTGGATTTGTGCTGCTGGGTATGTCAGCCCCGCCCCCACGGCTCAATTCTTTAACTATGTTCTGTTTTATTTACTCTCATCCTTTTTTACTATCTCTTCCAGCTCCATGGTTTTACATACCATCTGCATGCTGGCAGACCCCAAATTCCTTTTTATTTTCCTTTCCTTAGTGAGACTCCCTTCTCTCGAAAGAAAAAAAAAATTTAAAAAGAAACACCAAATGTTTATCTTCAGCATGCACATCTCCCGGAACCCCAGCCTCTGACATCTATCTGCCTACTTGCCATTTCCACTTGCGTGTCCCAGTGCTAGCCTGTCCTCACATGAGCCCTGAGTCTTCTCTCAGACCTCCTAGCACAGGCTTTCACATTTCATTAAAGGCAATTCCATCCCCTGCTGTTGTTCAGACTAAAATCCCTGGAGTCATTTCCAACTCTGTTCATTTGTCTCCTGTAATATAGCCAGTCCATTAGCAAATCCTCTGACCTCTGTCATCAGAATCTATGCAGAGCTCACACACCTCGCCCACTGTCACCACCCTGGCCCAAACCACCTTTCTCTCTTAGCCGGATTGTCACCGAAGCTTCTCAACCTGTCTTCCAGCTGATGCCCTCGCTCTCTTCAGACTCTGCTCAACATGGGAGGTTAAGTGAGCCTGTGATTCAAACCCTGTTTATGGTTTCACATTTCACTCAGCGTAAAGGGAAGCCCATTGCAATAGTCTAGGGTCCTTCAGGACTTCTCATCCCACCTCCAGCTCATTATCTCTACTCCTCCTCTGTGTATCGCTCTGATACACTAGGGCTTCGTCACTGCTCTTCAAACATTCCAGCCAAAATCCTTTATACCTGCTATTTCTTCTGCCTAGATGCGAGAGTATCCAATCTTTTGGCTTTCCTGGACTACACTGGAAGAAGAAGGATTGTCTTGGGCCACACATAAAATACACTAACACTAACGATAGCTGATGAGCTAAAAAGAAAAAAAAAATCACAAAAAAAACTCATAAGGCTTTAAGAAAGTTTATGAGTTTGTGTTGGGCCATATTCAAAGCTGTCCTGGGTAACATGCAGCCCACGGACCTTGGGTTGAATAAGCTTGGACTAGAGCATTCTACTCCCAATTAACCACATGGTTCATTATCTCACTGCTGCCAAGTGTTGACTCAGATGTTATCTTCCTAGAACAGCAGCCCTCCCTGATCTTCTCTAGGGAGGTGAAACTCCCCTGACTACCTTTATCTCCCTTCCTACTTTATGTCTTTCCATAAAACATATCACCGTGTGGCCCATTACACATTTTAGTTAGTTAATTAATATATTGGCTCTCTCTCCTCCCTGGAACACAGGCTCCAGAGGGTAGGGATTTTGTCTGTTTTGCTTACCGCAATTTTCCCAGCACTTAGAACAGTGCTTGATACATAGAAGGCACTCAAAATATACTGTAGAAATTGGAAAAGCATAAAATAAGTGAATGAATTAGTGAATAAATTATGTCTCAGGACCTAACCTCATTTTTACAATAAATGAAAAAAACCCAGTAAGAATTTATTGACATAGAAAGGAAAGCCTGGGCAAACAGAACAAAGTTAAAATGAGAAAAAGGACAATGAAGATGAATGGGAGACAAAAGTAATGTGCAATGACTCTCTTTCTGATCTTCATGTCTGATTTTGGAAAAGAAGAATTGTTTTGGATGGCTTATGTTATTCTTTATTTCAGCATAAGCATTGAATTTTTCTTTTCATCTTTCAAGCTCCCCTGCTACCTACTTTCATTATGTTTGTAAATAACAATGATCCACCCTGTCCGTTGGGTTCTGTCAGCTATCCTGACCTTTGTCTCAATCTTACTTTGCTGTTTGACCTACCCCGCCATGCTGAGAAGACATTTATATGTACGTCTCTGTTACACAAGTCCAAAAGAATACACCAGTTTCTTTCAGAAGAGATTGTATTTTGTTCTCAGGGAATAAAAATGTTTAAATGTTAGTGGAGGCATAATTGCCGTTATGCCTCCATTTAAAAATTTTTACTTTTATATGTAATCCTACTTCAGTCAAGGTATGTCGCTAACATTTTCAAATAATTTCCCTCACTTCACAAAAGTCATTTTCTCAGGATTTTAATAGAATAAAATTCAAGGTGCGTCCATCTCTACATATTCATTGTACTTTGTACAGACTCTCTTATTATTAAGACAAAAGTCACTGTATTTTTTAGTTTTATTATATGCAAACTTGTTGCTTTTATTTTTTTTATAACTAGAGGGACACTGTAATTGCTATATACAGCTGTTTCTCACCATTGCAATTGAAGATACTGCCTAAGCATTAACACAAATTGCTAGCCCATCAATCAGCAATCATTTCTTGAGGGAGCTCATGCTCTCAAGGATCTAATGATTCAGCAGTATGACCAGCTATGCAACCAGGATATAATATTTAAATTCATAGAACATTGGTGTTAAACACAAGAGTGCTACTGTAACTCACATACAAGAGGGCATGAAATGGATCTTTCCTTTTGATCTCCTTTGAGACGGCATGTAGCTAGCTGCCTCTGCCCAGAGTCTGGAGTCTGCCCAAGTCTGCCCAGAGACCGTTCTTTATATTACAATTCCCAACAGAAAGCCACCTTGATGTTTTCTGCTCTTGCCATCTTCCCCAGTTCCTATTAACACCATCTCTACGCGTCCCTGCAGGCCTCGGGCGAATCAGGTATAAAACTCATCAAGCTGGGAAACAACCAAAAGGAAAAAAGGTTAGTTGAGTGTGTTTTCTGCCAGCACAGCAATGGAAAGACAATTCACACTCATTGAAAGCCAGGGAAGAGTGTGTAAACCATTCTTTACTTCCATTATGTACAAAGTTATACAGGCAATGCAACCTAACATACAAATTTGTACAAGTTTTAGCAAAGCCAAAAGCAGCTTTGAAGAGACCAGGTTGAAGTTCCCTAAAGGGGAAGGATGGAGACATTAGTGTGATGGGTGATGAGAAACGACTATCCTGCTGTTAAGGAAGGGAATTCGCCTGAAGGATGGACCTCCTGACAGGCACTAGTTGCGGTCCTGAGAATTTTGCTTCCTGATAGCCCAAAATCATGGTCTCCAGGGCTTGGAAAACTCCAGAATCTGCAGGGTTTGGAACTCTGCCTATTTGCTCCTGGTTTGGATTTCATCTAACAATTTGAGGGGGAGCAACCGGATGACCTGGATATAGCCATCCCAGAAATAAGCACCTGGTGTATTACCAAAGTAGGTTCTCATCTTTCTAGTCACCTTGAATTGCAGGATATGATCTGTTTCCTCTCAGATATTCCCTGCCAGGCTCCTGTCTACTCTGCATCTCAGGAAACATTTTCCATGCTCCCTTATTCTCCGGCATCAGGATGCTTTCAGTCCATGGGAAGCAGATCTTGAGGTGGAGAGAAGTTCTGAGAAGGGCATATCACTCCTGCGCCTGCCCTTCACCTTCCTGGCATCTCCTCAGTAGTGTCAGTTCCCACTGGATAGGACCTTTCTTTATATGACAACTCCCAATAGAAAGCCACCTTGATGTTTTCTGCTTTTGCCATCTTCCCCAGTTCCCATTAACACTATATCTACTTGCCCCTGCAGGCATTGGGTGATAGGATTCATATTGTAGCTAAATTTGGGGTCATTTTACTGCCTGTCTTTGGCTTGTCAGGTCTTTCATCGCCTGTGTATTGAGTAATTTTATCTGGAAGCTAATGTCATTTCCATGTTTCTGCTAGATATTGATTGATTGACAGATTGTCGATAGAGTTACCTCTTCAACCCGCTTTTTAGTTGGCTTTGCTGAACTATAGAACAGTATAGTATTAAATAGATCACCAAGTGTTTTCTCTAGTCCAGCAAATAATAGCCCTAGCGAGCCATAGCCTATGGTTTTCATAATGTTTTTCTCTCTCTGTAATTTTGTCTTTTAAAGTATTTTCTTAGGTCTTCTCGGCTGGATGTGGTAGCTCATGTCTGTAATCCCAGATCTCTTGAGATCAACAGTTCATGACCAGCCTGGCCAACATGGTGAAACCCCATCTCTACTAAAATTCAAACAAAAAAAAAATTTGCCAGGTGTGGTGACGCATGCCTGTAGTCTCTAGCTACTCAGGAGGCTGAGGCAGGAGAATCGCTTGAGCACAGGAAACGAAGGTTGCAGTGAGCCGAGATTATGCCACTGCACTCCAGCCTGGGTGACAGAGCAAGACTCTGTCAAAAAATAAAAATAAATAAAATATGTTCTTAGCTATTCTTTAAGATGATTCGTTAAGGGGGGATTTGAAAGGAAATGTTAACCTGAAGTGATATTTAGCTGGGCACCAAACAAAGCGTTTTATGTGACATTAGTCAGTCTAATTAGTCAGGCTATTGTCCTTCATGGTCATTTTTAATTTTAATTAATATTATTAGAACTTCTAATCTAAAACAAACATTCTTATGCTTAGCACAATTTCTTTCTTTCTTTTTTTCTATTTCCTAAAAAAGAATAGCATCCACTCTAGGAGAATTCCCTCTCTTTCCTACTCCCCTCCCCGCAACACACACACACACACACACACACACACACACACACACACACACACACAGAGTGTTCATTCCCTAAAGCCTCGGATTCTGTGGCATAGCTCGCCTTACCTAAGCTGATCTCTTTCTTATCTGTGCTCCGGACCTGATGGGCTCCCAATTTCTGTCTGCTCAACCTCCCTCTCTTCCTAGGATTCTTTACCTTTTATTTTAGATCATTCCCCTTAGAAAGTTAGACTCATCACATTTTTTTTTTTTAGAGTTTACCTTCTGCTATGTGTTCCCTCTCAGTCTCTTTCCTTTTATACCAAAACTTCATGGGAGATTATTTAAAGTCATACTTTCTAATCTGTCACCTCTTGCTCCATTATCATCAGTTTATGGTTCCTCTTCCCACTAAACTGGACTTTTGTATGGTCTCTACTAACTTCTTTAACTTGTTTAAACTCGTTGGTAAATCTTATTTAGTCTGTGCAGCATTTACTACCTTAGACCACTCCACTATGGTTTCTTCAATATTAACTTACATGACAGCATCCTCTCCTGAGTTTCAACTGCATTCTCATTTACGTTCTTTGTCTCTTCTCTGTCCTATGTGTATTGAAATTCCTGGTTCTTCTGTGGTCATTCTCAAAGACCCATTCATCTACTTTTCTGGGCAAAATGGTGCATCCTAAGTGGCAGTTTTTAGAGTTACACTGTTTGGTTAAGCCAGCATTTCCCTAGTGGGTATAATGAGGAAAATCCATACATACATACATATGTATATGTATATATGAGAATATATCCATCTGTAGAAATGCTGTAATGTTTTCTCTAGTCAGATTAGTTCAGATAGCAATTGACTAGAGAGAAGATAACAGTAAGAGTGTAAGACTTGCCATGCACTATTTCTAAAATGTTTTAGTATAACTTTTTTAAATAAGCATGTATTAACACCTTCTGTCACTATCGTTGGGCAGAAGCCTGGTTGGAAAATTGAAGGTGAGAATATTGTCTCAGGAGGACTCCTGTGTACATTTTCACTAAGATACATTAGTTTATTTGGTCTCTTTAATAACCTCTTTAGTGCAGGCAGAAATAACACAGCATCTGTTGTGTTGGAATATAAGATGGGCAAGTTTTGGTAAGAAAGGAAGTGAAAGGACCGAGATAATATAGCGCCATGAAAAACGCCAACCTGAGATAACTTAGGCATTCTCAGAATTTTTGGAAAATTTCAGGACAATTTCAGTGAGTTAATAGACATGTTAAATAAATGGAAGATTGAATGAGACAATTGTTCTGGGCCACGGAGAGAAGAAAAAGGTGAGAAAAATTGTTAAAAACCAAGTTTTATAGGATAATGAAAGTAACCTCTTCAAAGTATGTACAACTTATTTTCACCAATTTCATCAGAATACTAAGATAAAAATCTTTGGAAAATTTTTAAAAAAACTCTTTTCCTTAAAACAATTGTATTTATTTTTTACAAATGATAAGGCTGTAACTAATCAAATATGCAAAGAAAACAACCTAGTATCTAAAGATAACTGAAATTGTGCTATTATATGCACAGAACTAATTTTTGTTTTTCTTGACGTTTTGGTTTGCAATAGAAAAATGAGGAAACAAAACTGAATTTCAGTTAAGGCACAAACAGAAATTTGGATCATAAACATTTTGCATGTTGTCCAGCTGCAGTGAATACATGCTTTTTAAAGTCATGGAAATTTTGTTTCTTTTTTTCAGTTTCAGACTGGATCTCACTCTGTGGCCCAGGTTGGATTGCAATTGCACAAACAGAGCTTACTGCAAACTTGACCTATCGGGCTCAAACAAACCTTCCACCTCAGTCTTCCAAGAAGATTGAACTACAGGTGAGCACCACCACATACGGCTAATTTGTTAATTTTTTTGGAGATGAAGTCTCACTATCTTTCTCAGGCTGGTCTCAAACTCCTGAGCTCAAGTAATCCTCCTGCCTCAGCCTTCCAAAATGCTGGGATTACAGATGTGAGCCACTATGCCCAGCTGGAAAATTGTTTTTGTGCAGTGTTAGTGGTGTTTTAGAAAACAAAATTGAAGCAGTGGTACTTTTTTATTTTTTAGAAAATGAAGTTTTACAAAGCTGGGACAACTACATCAAAACTTCAGATAAATTTAATACATTGACACAGAAATACGACACCAGGAAAGTTGAAGTTAAATAGCGTCTTTTAGTTTCATTATTCCGGACAGACACAGTATTAGGATACATCTGAAAATAAAAAATGACCCATTGCAAATGATGCTATTAAAAAAGTAAATCAATTATGTAACACTTTTTTCTCATTAAAAATCATATCACAGATAATTGAAGGTGATAGCATGTTAAGTTAAATTTGTTTCTTTATCATAGCGTATACATATGATTTTTTTCATATATTTGGCTGACTATGAGGTTCAAAAATTACATACTTGGCTACATAAACATTTTACATGTTTTAAGTGCACATATTAAAAGTTCACATTACACTGTAACTTCTAAAGAAACAACATTCACTCAGCCAGCAAGACTCAAAGAACAAAAATCTGTGTGTTTTAATTTAAAAATCCTATATCAAAAAGGACTTGCTAGGTTCTCAAAATGTGTCTGCACTGTAATCAGATTGCAAATTATTTCTCTAGATCCTTCTGGGAGCATCTCTCTATGCAGCAGCTGTCCCTGTTCCCAGCTTCACTCCTCAGTGTCACAGCTTGTGTTAAAGTATAACATCCTTTTTGTCACTTAGCAAACTATTCTTCATCATGAGCATAGAACTTGGGTTTCCAAGGCCACACTCCAAACTTGAGAAAAACATCTTAGAGTATGTTGCACTTCCCTGCTAACCTTTTCTCATTTTCCAGCCCCCAAATGCACGTACGTGAAGAGGAAATGAAGAGAGAACTGTCCAATTGATAAGGTTTGGATATTTTGACCCCTCCAAATCTGGTTGAAGTTGGATCCATACTGTTGAAGGTGGGGCCTACCGGGATGTGTTTGGGTCATGAAGACAGATCCCTCAGGAGTGTCTTGGCGCCATCCTTGCAGTAAGGGATGAGTTCTTGGACTGGGTGTGGTGGTTCACACCTGTAATCCCAGCACTTTGGGAGGCCGAGGTGGGTGGATCCAGAGGTCAGGAGTTCGAGACCAGCCTAGCCAACATGGTAAAACCCTGTCTCTACTAAAAATACAAAAATTAGTCAGGCGTGGTGATGCGCGCCTATAGTCTCAGCTACTCAGGAGGCTGAGGCAGAAGAATCACTTGAACCCGGGAGGTGGAGGTTGCAGTGAGCTGAGATTGAGCCACTGCACTCTAGCCTGGGCAATAGAGCAAGATTCCATTTCAAAAAAAAAAGGAGTGAGTTTTCCTCTGTTACTTCCTGCAAGAGCTACTTGTTAAAAAGAGCCTGGCACTTCCCTACCCTCTCTCTTCCTTCCACTCTTGCCATGTGATGTCTGCACACACACCTGCTCTTCTTTTCCTTCTGCTGTGACTAGAAGCAGCTTGAAGTTCTCCCCAGAAGCAAATGGGGGCACCATGCTTCTTGTACAGCCTGCAAAACCGTGAGCCAAATAAACTTCTTTATACTTTACCCAACCTCAGATATTTCTTCATAGCAACACTAACAGACTAAGACACAGATTGTTGGGAGAATTCTATGATGGCAGAAGTGCATGGGTCTCAGTGGGTTGTGAGAGGCACTGATATCAGGCTTCCCAGTGTTCTTTCTTTCCTCCCTCCTGCCTAAAGAGCCCTCCCTGTGTTTGGGGATTTGGGGGATACAACGTTCTCAGAAACGATTTACAACTTATAGACTCGGGCTGCAGGGAAATCTTTTTTTTTTTTGAGACAGTCTCACTGTCACCCAGGCTGGAGTTCAGTGGTGCAATCTCAGCTCACTACAACCTCCACCTCCCGGGTTCAAGCAATTCTCCTTCCTCAACCTCCCTAGTAGCTGGGACTACAGGCGTGCGCCACTATGCCCAGCTAATTTTTTTGTGTTTTAGTAGAGACGGAGTTTCACCTTGTTAGCCAGGATGGTCCCAATCTCCTGACCTTGTGATCTGCCTGCCTTGGCCTCCCAAAGTGCTGGGATTACAGGCGTGAGGAAATCTCTTTAAAGGGACAGGACTCAGCTCACGTGTGCCCTTGCCCTGTTTCATCTCCCTGCCTGAAACTCAGTGCAACGCTGGAGGTGAATCAGAGGTGACAGGCCTAAGCACACAATTTACACGTGGAGGACCCGGAACGAGGATGAAATTCCAGTAGAGTCTTGGGGCCACCACGCCAGCCCTGGGCAGCCTCCCTCTAGACTACTTGCCACATGAAAAAAAATAAATTAAATTCCCTCTTTTGTACAAACAATGTTTAAATTTGGTTTTCTATTGCTTGTACCTAAACACAATCCTAACAACAGTGATTACAGTTAGTTAATATCATAATACTTCAAGTGTTTATAATATTGGAGCCACAGGAGTATGACCTTTTCTGATTTATTATAGAATGAAGATGCTGCCCTTTATTACTCTTTTATATCCTTGTTTTTCTGAATAAGCTTAAAAGCAGCACAATCATCAGGGCTATAGCCATTGGAAGGCAGAAAAAAGAATCAGATAAAATTGAATATTTTATTTTTGTTGGATGCTGTTTAGTACTTTATTTTTATTTTTATTTTTATTTTGAGACAGAGTCCCACTCTGTTACCCAGGCTGGAGTGCAGTGGTGCGATCTTGGCTCACTGCAATCTTTGCCTTCTGGGGTCCAGTGATTCTCATGCCTCAGCCTCCAGAGTAGCTGGGATTACGGGTGGGTGCCACCATGCCCAGCTAAGTTTTGTATTTTTATTATAGTTGGATAAACTAGTCTCGAACTCCTGACCTCAGGTGATCTGCCCACCTTAGCCTCCCACCATGCCTGACCTGATTAGCACTTTAAATGTTAATGATTTATAAATTGTATATACACAAATTAAATATACACATAATAATTATATTGATTTAATTACAACTATATTATATATGGTTATGTATACATTTAATTATATTAAAATACATACATTAAAATGGATAACTATAAATAATAAAGTATATGCAATGTGAACCTTTCAAAATAAATATAATTTAAATGAAAGAATGTCTGCTAAATTTAAACAAAACAATCTTCCAACTTAAAACACTATAAAGCTGGTAATTCAATAAACATTACTTCAATGTGAGATTTTAAAAGGACATGAGCAGCTATGCTGTTGATAAGCAGTATATGATTTTGTAAAAACAGACTGCTCATGTAGAATCCATGAAACAGAAATCTCAATTGTGTATTCATATCATCATGATAGGCTAGATAGAGATAGATAGGTAGGTAGGTACATAGATAAACTGGATAGATAGATAGACTAACAGAGATAGATAGATGATAGATAGATAGGTAGATCGTAGATACACAGAGATTGATAAATGATAGATAAGATAAATAGATGATAGACTGACTAACAGATAGATGATAGATGATAGACAGACGGATGGATAGATAGATGATAGATAGACTAACAGAGGTAGGTAGGTAGATAGATAGATAGACTAACAGAGATAGATAGATGATAGATAAGATCATAGATACACAGAGATTGATAAATGATAGATAGATAAATAGATAGATGATAGACTACAGAGGTAGGTAGATAGATAGATACATACATACAGACAGACAGACAGACAGACAGACAGACATACAAATACAATGGTCATTGTGGTATAAACTCCGTAATGCAGCCTTCGTGACTCTCAGTGAAGTATTCCAATTCTTTTCTTCCCACTTAGCCATCTTCAAACTCTATAGTCAGATAAACATACAGACATGAGAGTCATTCTTAGTCACCCCAGCCTCCGAGGAAGAGCAGAAAGGAGCTGCCATTCTGCTTCTACTTTGAACACTGAGTACAAAATGTCTCTGAAAGAAGATAAAAAATGGAAGGTGTAGTATATATTTACATGCATTAATTAGGCCAGTCTTATCATTTAGATTATGTAAAATGCTAAACTAATGCTTTCCTTTGATAAACATGTATTTGCAGATGGCTTAAGGTTACCAGTACTGTAGAAATTTTGTAACTTATATGCTGTTGATTTGGCTCTTAGATACACCTGGAATTCTCCATTTTCCTTGCAAAAATACTTACATGGGTCTAGTCACTTGATGGCAAGACCCATCTGATCTCATCTGTTTATACTTTCTACTCATGATGCTCATTATACATTTTAATTAGACAGTCAAAACCTGAATTAAAAATAGATGTATGAAGAAAATAGCTATATAAAGATAAGCTAAAAACTTAGAAACTCAGTAAAGACAAGTGGCTTCTATTCTCCCCTAGCTCCCAACCATCTGTGGAATTAGGTGTGGAACAAATAACTGTAAAATATGGGTTAAAAATGTAAATGCATTGATGCATTCTTAATTTGTTTTACAAGTGTTTATAATCTATCACTTAATATTAAACATTTTAATGGAAATCTTTGGCATTGCATTATGAACAAGATTTATGCAAGAAAGACCAAGAGATATCCATCAGTGGGCATCTGTTCAAATAAAAGGCTTTGCTACTACATCAAAACACGGAGGAAAGAAGGTCTACTGATAGATTCTTAGTTACAGAAAGATGCCAAGCATCTGGTCAGAACGTTATTTTGTCACCTCTAAACTGTGAATTTGGTGTAATTATGCCAACCCTACCCAGAGGAAAGGCTCAGAAATGGAAGTAACTTGGCCAAGATCATATTATGTAAGGAGAGCTTAGATTCAAAGAAAATCTGCTCAAATCCAAAACTATTGTAGGCTGATATTGAATTTCTTCCTCAGATGACAAAACTATGATATATTAATATTACTGAGAGTGGTTAGATTGGAAACAAGTATGAATAAGTAGAAAATATATATTTCTTCAAGCAAATCACTGATTGATTTTGGGTTTTATTTGCTATCAATCAAATAAAAAATAGCATTTCAGGATTAATATTTGTTAACAACAAAATTATAATGATTTCTACTAAGGCAGAATACATTTACTTGGATCCTGGATAATAAGATATTTACTAAATTTGTGTAGTTGCTAAGTAGCAGATGAAATGCAACCCACCTCAGTGATTCTAAACAATGGATAAACGCCGCCAGTTTTTAAACAGAATGTGTTTAGTGTTATAGAATCCTCAGCCCGTGGTTCTTGAGTTGCACTATGATTGGAAACATTAATTTTTCAACTATGAAATTATCTTCCTTCCTCCAGCCTTCTTATTTGATATGACAATTTCTTTATCTTAGTCTCTTCTTCTTGTAAGAAAACTTAGAAATGTACACAGAAAGAAAATGAAGGCTCTTTAGCTGACAGAAATTTTAGCTTAACACAGGATAAATTTTAAGATCAAATGACAAATAAAATATTTTATGTAACTGATTTTGTTTGTAGTATTCAAAAATATATTTTTAAAATTAGATTTTAAAACAGTCCTTTCTGTCTACAAGGTGGGCATTTTTGTTTATTTCTGTTACATTCATATTTTTAGAATGAATTTAAAACTTTGTCTCTAATAAAATACATCTTTGCATTGTTTCTTAATTTTGTTTGAAAGAAAGAACATACTCATATTTTCTCATGTTTAAAATATTCATACCATAAAATTCAGATAAAATTTTTAACTTTAGGAAGAGTCCAACACTGTAATTAGAATAATGCCTTTTAAATTAAACAGTCCCTTCACCAAATTCTATGACAATGTAGAAAGGTACTGCTTCCTTGAGAAGTTATAAATCTCACAAAGGCATGCCTCACCTTAAAAAGAATTATTTCAAAAAGCCACCACTTAAGGAAAAATGATAACGTATGCATATAGACTCTGGTACAAGTTCAATAAGCCTCTTACTTATGTACAAATCTGTAGCTCATGAAAACTCAACAGCGGCAACTATCTTTAATGTGCTATGAGCCCCACAGACCTTAGTTAAACAGATGAGCAATTAGTGTATTTACAGTAAGGAACAAAGAACTCAGCATTCGCAGAGAACCCAGCTGCTTTTAACTTGTACGTCTGGCTTTTAAAGAACTCTTGTTCGAGATAAGACTTCGTCTCTAATAAAATACATCTTTGCATTGTTTCTTAATTTTGTTTGAAGGAAAACTACTCATATTTTCTCATGTTTAAATTTATGACCTCATCCTAAGTTATGTATTTTCTTTTTATCTAGAGTAAAGTATATTTGTTTTCTAGGTACACATTTTCATTTTTATGATAAAACGGAAATAACTTAAGGTTAGATTGCTTTAAAAAGTCAACTTAGCATCTAGCTTTGCTGGACATGTCTAAAACCTGAAAAATGTCAATTTTACTGTTACACTCATTGTCTTGAATTTGCTTGTGCAAATTTTTTGAGAGTTGTTAATTCCAGCGAGAAGAGGAGGATTTTTCACAGTGCCCACGTTATTCTGCAATGATAAATTATAAACACAGCTTATTCATTCCTTTGATCTTTTTGTCTTTCTATCTCTCTGGCTAAAACGCTTCATGATTTATCTTGAAAAAAGGGTTTTACAAAAAATGTTTTTAACTGATGTTCTGTGATTCTGTAGAGTTTCATTTTTAACTCTTTCAAGCCCTCATACATTATGGATGTTTACATGAGGTCATATTTTCTGTTTCTTTGGGAGCAAATCTTCACATCCTCCATGTGCTTGCCGTATGTTGCACAGTAGATAGTCAAAATATACATAATTGCCATTGTACACAGGGCAAAGAACTCATTGTTCATGGAGCAGCTTGATATTCATGTATTGGAAAACTACACAAAAATATTCTACACCAAACTATTTCAAAGCAAGAAAGGCCGGGCATGGAGGCTCATGCCTGTAATCCCAGGCACTCTGGGAGGCATCCAGAAAAGTACGTCAGTTCAAGATTCCTCTCCAGAGCTTCCTGTCACACTCAGGAGAAAACACAAAGATAACCTGAGGCTCGGAGTTTGAGACCAGCCTGGCCAACATGGTAAAACCCCATCTCTACTAAAAATACAAACAATCAGCTGGATGTGGTGGTGGGTGCCTGTAATGCCAGCTATTCTGGAGGCTGAGGCAGGAGAATCACTTGAACACGGGAGGTGGATGCTGCAGTGAGCTGAGATCGTGCCTGGGCAACAAGAGTGAAACTCTGTCTCAAAAAAAAAAAAAAAAGCAAAAAATGCAATACTAATCTTGAGGAGCAAAGTTTCTTCCAAAAATTTCTAGTAAGTCCCTAAGAAAGAATAACTTTACTGTATTTAAAATTGTCTTTTTTTTTTTGCTTGAAAGATAGCTTGATTAAATTATTATGAAACTGCATATTTTCACTGTGTGTAACTGCTTTTAGAAACCTCATACCTAAAAATACCTAAAAAACAGGTTTCTCTTACATAATATTTAGTTTGAACCAAAATAGATCTGTTACAGCAATGCAATGTTTATTGTCCCAATGCCTGAATAACTGATTTTATTTTTTATATTGCAGAAATTTAGTGAGCATTAGTTTTCCTTATCACATTCTAAAGATATCTAAAAGTATGTTTTCAACCAAATTATTATGAAATATTCAGAGAATTGAGGAAATATTTACATCACTTGAATATAACATGTAAAATTCAAATTTTTGTTTGAAGGAACAAAAATCATTCTTTTTGTTATTCTTGGTTATTGCCAAGGCATTTTTGTTCCAAGGAAGAAGTTAAAAAATATATATCTGAAAAGTTAACACTGGGGTATAGATTGTTAAGAGAAAGAGACTAGATGAGTTACATTTATTCCCATAAAAGTTGTTTCATAAAATGTGCTTTGTTATTTCCCAGGTCCTGATCACATATTACATAACATACTGTTAATCACAGGTCTAGCTTATGAGTCACATCATTTGTTTTAATATTTCAGGTGCTCTAATTTTTTTCCTATAAATTAGCCTTTCCCAGAAACGTTTCATGGTGTATTGTCTTTGTTTTCTTTTTCACATGAGCAGTTGCAGACTTGAAGTCCCCATGGGAGAAGAATCTAGGAAAAATTGTTACTTTTTCCCCTTTTCTGTATTTTGCTTTCTAGCCTAAAAACAGACAAAAGCTCTCATCTTGAGAAAGCATAAAATAAATTACATCTTTTTAGTGTCACCGAATTAAGGCCCCTAATTAGAGTGCCTGACTCTGGAAAGAAAACGCTGCTGAAAGGTAGAAGCACGCATTCAGCTCTAGAGGGCGCTCAAGAGTCTCCACCTGCCTTCACATGCTCACTCCTCTGAGCCAGACACTGGCTGCTGATTTTGGCCAAAACCGAACACAGCATGGGTGCTGGGGCATACACCCTTGGCATGGGTGAGGCATGAAAAGATACTAAAAATGAAAACCCCCCGTTGGATATCTCTTTGAGATGTTCCTTTAAGGATCACTGCTTTGGGGGATCCACCTCTTCTGGGTCTTCCTCTTCGGTAATCCTTTCTTCCTTCTTTGGATTGGTGCTTTTGGATGACTACTGTTTCTTTGCCTGTTGGGTCTGATACAGGACGTCTTCCTGCTTGACATAATACACACCATTCATCTGCTTAGAACACCAAGTGGGAACTGGGGTGAGGGCCAGGGGAGAGAAAACATGGGGCAAGAAGTTTGTCTCTAGCCAGACAGTGAAATTCCTCAGACTCATATGTAGTCTACTTTATTCCCTTAAGTAGATTTCATGAAAATTGGAGACCAGGGCCCCAGACAGTAAAATGGGGTTAATTTTATCCAATTCACTCCAAAACTTGAGAAGTCAGCCAGGTGATCAGGGCTACACAGTCAGGATTCTAACCTTCTGCCTTTAGAGACTCCATTTGAGACAAAGAGGAAGACCAAGAATATGGGTCATTTACATACGGGTGACTAGAGAAAGAGAAAAAGAGCCTCAGAGGATTAAAGAAGGGCAGAGACCTCAGGCTTGGTCTAGACACCCCCAGGGGGAAGTGAAGGCAAAGCTATAACATCAAATCCACCCCTGATCTTATCCAGAGAGAGATTCAGCATACAAAAAAAGCTGAGAAACCACTGGATTCCATCTCAGAAAGAACAGGCAGACATCTTTAATGTCCCTTTTATCAGGGTTAAAGTGGGTGATCTGAGTCCTAAATGACATTTTACAATGTAGCAAATATGTGACGTTTGCTGAAGAGAGAACACACAGTGGCACCCCTCATTCATGCCATTCATAGGCAGTACCACCCTTAGACCTGGGTAAGTGGGGTCCTTACTCCCACTTTCGGGTGAATTCCTCAAAATTTACCAAGATCCCTGTGGTGTATAGGACAAGCTGGGGCCTGAAGTATTGTCAAGGTGGGGTACCACAAGCCTGGACCACATGGACCCTGGTCCCCATCTCTCCCTTTCGGGATACTCTCCAACCCTATCCCACTAACCCACCCCAGACATAAGGTCAAGCAGATGAGCAGAAGCTGTAATCCTCACACCTTTCAGATTATTCCAGGATCCTGTGGCCAGTAGCCAGTTCAAGAAAGAGCTTGGTAAACAGATGGATCCCTCTGGCTGCTGCCGTATTTCTTCCAGAAGTTGGTGTGAGATTGTGCTGCAAAAATGGCACTGACACCCTAATTGGGAGTCACTTTCCCTCATGGAGAAAGCAGAAAACATTCAAGGCTTTGGACTACCAAGGAACCCACTGATGTTTGGGCCTAAGCCATGTTTGAGAGACAATATATCGGCTCTCACTCCTCCATCACTGCCTCCGGTCTATACCAGAGTAACAAGTAGAAACAGGCTTCCCTTACTCCAAGTTCCCCATGCCATGGGTGGCCCCAAGGGTTATCAACTCACTCCGTATAGGCTTTACATCATATAGCAGGTGGTTCTCAAGTGGGTCTCTTGTTCTCTTTTCTTTCTTTCTTGTTTTCCTTCTTAAGGTGAAAACACCTCAGGGTGTTTTCAAAATCTTCCCCACCTGGGACATCCTTATCCTACCCATGGATGCTGGGCGGCCCTTTCTCCCCTTCTGCTCTGAAAATGTCCTCTTTAGCATCCACTCCTAATGCTCTAGGAGCACTCCTGCAAACGAGACCCTAGAGATCTGGAGTTACCAGCAGGTATAAATTAAGTCCCTACTTGGATTTTTGTTACATACTTAATTTAGTTGACAGATATCCAAAACAAGAAAATGATAAAGAAAAGTAGAGCGCTTCATTATAATTTTAAAAGTTATTTTCCAAATCTTTCTAACCTGATATTTACTTATTTAAGAAATATTTTCAGGCCCTTGTTTTCAAGGGATTTGAACCCTCTGCTCACAAGAACAATGGGCAGGCCATTCTGATCAATGTCCGCTCTTGCCTCCAATGGATATGATAATATTATGGCATCTCTGGGCATTATTGAGTCATGCCAAGTGAGGAGCTGACAATCCCGTGAAAACGGATTAACTCTGCTTTGCCTATAGGCCCCTCAGTTACTCTCTCAACTTGTGTTGGTGTGAGGACTGCAGGGTCAACACGGGTAGGATCACGTTCTAGGAATACAGTGGTGGTGGCCTTAAGCTTTCAAGGAAGAAGAGGCTAAACCATATGTTTTCCTGTGCTTATACCATAAAATTCTGACAGTAAATTTAACATGATAAGAAAACAAATCAACTTTCACATCAGTCTGAATAAACTGGGTAAGACTTGCATCTGGAGTCATTACCGACAAAGCACAGTAATAACCTTATAGTGTCGTAAGTGTCCATGCAACCAGCGTTAAATAAAGAACAGCAGTAAAGTGCAAAGGCAAGAATATCTGTATTATTTCAATACAAACAGGTTCTGAAGAGCCGTGACATTTTGAATAATAACAATGTTGCTCCTTTTTTATTTTGATGGACGTATGACATTAGCCAGGAATGGTACACTTGACAATGAAGCCCATGAAGAGATAGTTTCTAAACCAAACCAGGAAATAATAATGCCTGAATATCATGAAGAATTCTCACACACGGATTAGACGATAAATAAATACATAAATATCTCTTGGTTGCTCATTATTCTAAATCCAAACCAAAATAGACAAGCCGCTATACCTCACAGGGTCCCATGAATTTTGTTTATGAAAATAAAAGCCACATGAAAAAAAAATTCTGCAAGGTCTCACCCACACCGGTAGCAGCCTTGTCAACATTCTGGGACTTGGCAGCCTGTTTGGCCCTGGCGGTGTCAGAACAGCAGGAGCTCTGTCACTCACAAGGTAGACCTGATTTCACTAGCAAGAAACAGCAAGTTTGTCCCCATTCCAGGGAGTGATATCTCTTCGCAGGTGCCAACCGCAGTACCAGCAGCTGAGGGGTGGCTTGCGTTGGGCAAGGGTGTATTTGGAGCAAGTGCTTGAGGAAGGTGAGAGAATGTTTTAACGCTTAATGTCTATCACAATTCCCACTACCACCACCAAAAATATACCAAAAGACCAGCGTACTAAGGATTGCAAGTAACCTCAAGACAAGTCCCAAGACTTTCCCACTTTAAACCAGATTGTAATTGCCAAGCTTTTTTTTTTTTTTTTTGAGACTCTCGCTCTGTCGCCCAGGCTGGAGTGCAGTGGCATGATCTCAGCTCACTGCAACCTCCACCTCCCTGGTTCCAGCAATTCTCCTGCCTCAGCCTCCCAAGTAACTGGGATTACAGACATGCACTACCACGCCCAGCTAATTTTTGTATTTTTAGTAGACACGGGGCTTCACCATGTTGGCCAAGATGGTCTCGATCACTTCACCTCGTGATCCGCCCGCCTCGGCCGCCCAAAGTGCTGGGATTACAGGCATGAGCCACCAGGCCTCGCCTAAGCCTTTTTTCTAGATATTCTAGTCATTACTGTTAGTAAGATTAATATAAACATTCATTCTCTGCAGTGAGACGCTAAATGAATCCTTCTTGCCTGATACTTGGGAATTCTTGCCACTAAGAATCATTAACAAAAGCTTATGTTACACAAAATACAGTCTAAAGAAGTATTAAATTCCCCCATATTCTTTGTTCCTTTGTGTTTTAGAGCCAGGGTCTCACTATGTTGTCCAGGCTAGAGCACAGTGGTGCGATCACAGCTTACTCCAGGCTCAACCTCCTGGGCTCCAAGAGATCCTCCAACCTTAGCCTCCTGAGGTTGAAACCAGAGGCAGGCACCACTATGCTCCACTAATTATTTGCTATGTTTGTTTTTTGTAGAGATAGGGTCTCGTCATGTTACTTAGACTGGTCTCAAACCCCTGGCCTCAAGTCATCCTCCTGCCTTGGCCTCTCAAAGCATGAGAATTACAGGCTTGAGACACTGTGCCTGGCTAAGTACCCCATATTCTAAAGAGGGCTCCTTAAATCTGTACTAAATATATGAAGAGCTTACTTAGGGATGAAGAAACAAGCCATGTTAAATTCGATGTCCAAGCAATTTGAAATAAAGCTGAGACACGGAGAGAAGAGAAGTTACTAAGACTTCTCAGAAAAGACGTTTTCTTATCCTCCACATAGGAAAAGAAAGGAGAGGTGCTCTTGCTTCTCTCTGAAGCCAAGTGAGTGTGGTTCCAAGAAAATTTGGCATAAAGTTTAAAGATGCCTTTCAGAAGGGCGTCCTGGTATCTGATTTCCCTCTATGGACATCACTCTTACTGATGTGGCACTGAAGAGAGATTGCAGAATATGATGAGGTGGTAGTCTGGGAGCCATCTCTATCCCCCCAAGCTGGTGGACAGGGACGTAACAAGTGTATCATGAGTGAAGGCTGACAGTGGAAAAAAATAATCTCCAGCCATCTTGCAGGTTCCCAAAAGGCAAAAGATGGAGAATGGGACAGTATTGGAATTAAAAAAAAAGGCAAGTTGGAGCTGAAACTTTAACATCAGAGAAAAGTGCAATATGCCAGGGAGCGAGGGGGTTGAAGAACATTGAAAGGTGCCCCACGAGTGAGCCAGCATTTGGACATTTGCTACAAAGAAAGAATTGACAGTGGTTAGTAAGCCAGACAGGAAGCCACGGCACAGCCATCAAGGTGAGGACTCTGATGGTGGCCAGTTCAATAAAGCCTTGCTTGTCTCTTCCCACTTTATCCTAACCCCAACACGTTGGAGAAATGTGGGTGGAAGACAGAGGACAAAGAGGACGTTTCTTAGGAATAGAAAGCTTGACGAGGCCCATCCCCTCCAAATGGGTGCTGCCTTGTGGTGGGAGGACATTAGAGTCAAGTTTCAGAGTGCAGTTACTCAATTTTGTTCATGGGACTAAAAACTTTCAAAGTCTTTCCAGCATGTCATTGGGGGGGCCGGGAAAGAGATTCAAGAGAATCTGATGGTAAGCAATCACTGGAGTGAAAAAATAAAAATACACCATATTTATATCCCTTGAATTTAGAGTGCTAAAGAAACTGATGACAAACTGAGACTCAAGTTGTCTCAAACCTGGGTGATACCCTGCCAAGTTGTGGTACCTCCGTGCTTGATTAGTGAGTTGGCTGTTTCTCCACCTAACTGCGAAGCTTCCCTTTCCAGTTTTTTTCTGGCATACACTCTGGGGGAGAGCTTGATGGAAAATAGGTGCTTGGAGGGTTGGTTTTCTACCCTCAGGAATTGAGATGCACTTTCTCCGTTTTCTTTCTCGGGATTCATCTTAGAGAGGAGATTTTGTTGCTTACTGTTCTTGGCAAGATTTGACATTTCAGCCCGAGTGTGGCCCCCATATCCCAAGAGGTTCTTGGGTCTTCTTCAGCAGAAGTTCAACTTGGATAAAACATTTTGAGTAGTTAGGCATCCAGGGTGACCTGATAGAAAACACCCACATGTTCCTGCTGTTCTACCAATTTGAGCTACTTTAATTAGTTGAACCCTAAATTCTTGAAAGAGGTATTTGTGGGTCTCCTTAAATTTATTTATTGTAGACCAACGCCAATAACATTAAGATAAATATTATTCCATCTACCTTTATGTCTGAACACAGTGAATAAAGGATAATTTTCAGGATGTTGCACTATATTTTTGAATACTAGTCCAGTTCTTAAATATCAATAGAGATCGTCATAAAATCATTACAGTGACGAGGTACAAGCCGAGTGGAGTTGATGTTTATAAAGTCTCTCACTGAATTTTTCTGGCTTAGTGTATAAATATTGTATTTAAAAATAACCCAAAGAACAAGCAAATAAAGGAGAAACTTAAATAATTGCCAAGATTATTTATCACTGCCTTCATTCCTCCTGGCTCTAATTATTTATGTCAATGTGTCATGAATTACACAGAGTAACTTTCAGTAGCATTAAAACTCATGGGTCAAGCATTCCACTCTTCTCTAATTTTTGGTATAATTATTGTTTCTTTTTGAATTTTTGAAAAATAACTCCACTGGGTTTTATTTTTGGGGTATCTTTTTGGAGTCAGCTTCAGTATTCTATTCACTGTGAAAATTTAATAAATGCTTTTTGATTGAGTATCTCAAAAAAGAAAGCATTCTAGGTATTGTGCTTGGGTTTGAATGGAATTAAACTCCTAGCTGACACTTACTTGCTAGGACCTTCCCCTGTGTCCCATGATCTCTCTGGGCCCCAGATTTTTCTATTGTAAAATGAAGAGAATGGACTCAAAAATTTATCTTGTATGTCTGATCATTGAATGCTTTGCTTTACTCAGTTTTGCTTTTTAGTGACCAAAATGAATTTTTTGAGTATAAAATTCCACAATTTTATATGGAAAATTCTGCCTTTGTACAATCCATAATTCACACATTGAATAAAAAAATCCTATGAGCATTTTAAAAATTATAAGATCCTATTTTATTTTCTAAATTAGCTTTAATTTTTAACCAGTATATGGAGACAAGAAGTAATAACATACAGCCATTATTGTTTTTTGCTTGACAGCTGCAATATATTCGACTTTTTTTCCTGTTGCTGTCAGTTTGCTTGACGCCATTTAGTAAATTATTTCCTCTAGCCAATTTAAGCTTGGTGATAAACTTGCCTTCCTACTTGTTGGATTCAAACTAGTAAACGTTTATTTATTTAAATCTAATAAAACATTTAAATATCTTGCTTTTGTTTATGAACCAACATAAACATCTTATTTGTTTTCCTAAATCTGTCTCCCTAAAGAAAATCTAATCTCTGAACAGATTAAAGAATCCTAGAAGCTATAGTGGAATAACATACTGTCCTCTTAAAAATAGTACTTTAGAGTTAAACCAAAATTTTAGCTGCAGAATGTGGTAGAGAGTTTAATTGTGACTAATGCTTGAAGGTCTAACCCTACTTTCTTTTCTTTTCTTTATGTTTTTTATTTTTATTTTTTTTTTTTTGACGCAGAGTCTTGCTCTGTTGCCCAGGCTGGAGTGCAATGGCACGATCTCGGCTCACTACAACCTCTGCCTCCTGGATCTAACCCTACTAGTATTATCTTCATAAGAAAAACAACATTTTCATGACACTTAAAATTATGCATTTAATATTCTCCCATAAAACATAAGTTGTTTAATAATTAGAATAAAGAGAATGAGGAATTAGTTTCACTTTAAATAACTGTTGCAGTGCAGAAATGACCTGATAATTTGACCACTGAAAGCCACAAGTTGGAGCTATTAACAAGTAACTAAGGTAAGCTATAATTGTGACATGTGATAAGAATGACCTTGTTTAATAATACAGTTCACAGATGAGCGGGAAAGTTTAAGTCCCTCGATGCTTAGAATAAGTTCTAAATTAGCCCTAATACATATTCGCATGCCAAAAATTACAGTACTCACCAACCTTATTATAATAGTGACAGTAAAATGTATTATTCTCTGACAGAATCAATTGTAAGGAAGTTTATTTTGCATGCTTGGAATCCATGAAATAATATCAACCAACCTACTTCCTTACATGGACTAAAACAAATCTTTGTCATTTCAGGAACATTAATAAATAAATTACATCTGAAATATTTTATGTCTCAACAGTCAATTGTTTTTGGAGTTCCACAATAAGTATTCTATTAAGCATTTCAAAGCATCATAAACATCTGTTTTTACTACCATTGAAGTACAGTGGGAAAATCATAAATATTGTGGCATTTGTTCAATGGGCAAACTAAATTGCTGACTGACGCTTTCTTTTCTTTTTTTATTGATCTGACTTAAACAATCATTCAGGTTTTGATCAAGCAGGTATTCTGACATGTAATGAAGATTTTTCACTGCAGAAAATAGGAATAAGAAAATGTATTTGCAGCTAGAGAAACAAAATGTGAGCACTTAGTCTTCCACTGAGACATGAGCAAACAGACAAGGACCTTAACTTAAAACGACTTCTCTAAGCACCAGGAGCTCTATGTACCATGCTTATTAAGGATTTATGAGTTTTAAGAGAAGACAGGGAAATGAAGACTACTGCTACTTCCCCAAGAAGTCTTAAAAACACTGGCTTAAAAAAAATCTTTCTATATTGCAAGATTTTTCAAAGTACTTAATACGCTTTGGGTGCTTTGTTTATCTCCAAATGGAGAATCGAGCAGAATCCTAACATTACTTTCAATGGAACTAGTTTTTGGTCGAGTCACTGTTAACACCTTGTGGAACACTACCACCCTGTGAACACAGTTTGGAGAATGATGAACTGTAGCTTTATGTTTGAGAGTAATCAATATTTATGTGGTAATGAAATCCTGAGACTATAAGAGATTGCTCATGGACAAATGACCAACAGGAACAGAACCTTGCAAAAGAATACCACAATTTGAATAGGATTAAATTCCTAGCTGACACATATGTGCTAGGATACATCTCCCCATGTCACGTGACAACTCCTATATGGTAGGAGTAGTTACGAGCCTTAGTTACCAAACAGTCAGGGTATTATAAGTTTATTATGCATGCCCTAGACGCATAGAATTTTAAAAGTAGGAGAATAGAGATCACAGTTCAACTATCTCATTTCATAGCTGAGGCAATTAAAGACTAAGGAATTAGATGACTTATTTAAATATACACAGCTTGTTTCCCGCTTGCTCATCAAACTCAAAAGAGAGAATATGTTACCTAAAGAAACTGGTTCTGAACAAAAGCAAAAATGACTTCTGGTCACAGGACATTAATGTTAAAAATAATTTCTTAATATAGATGGTGAAGGAATCCTCTGGGGCCCATTTCTTCCTTCATGTAATTTCTCATGATGAGGAAGAAATTTTTTGAGTTGACAAAGTAAACTAAACTTTCCTTGGAAGCACCCACACAAGAGTGCTCATTACTGTAATAGACAGAGAAAGGGAAAGAACCATCTCTGTGGTTTGTAGTCTTATGCACCCTTTTTGCTGTTTTGCTTGGGAATGTTTTCTACAGACAAGCATCGTTATTTATTATTTTTCTTTACTCCTTAACAATCCTGGTAATCTTACAAAGCAGGGATGTTTTTCTTTCTAGTAAATGGATCTCTGTTTTGACACAGTATTTGAAACATAGTAATTTGAAATGGTATAATCCCACTGTCTGGATCATTTCTTGTTTATTTATTTATTTATGTATGCATTCATTTATTTTGAGATGGAGTCTTGCTCTGTCCCCAGGTTGGAGTGCAGTGGCACCATCTCAGCTCACTGCAACCTCCGCCTCCTGGGTTCAAGGGATTCTCCTGCCTCAGCCTCCAGAGTAGCTGGGATTACAAGCATTCACCACCACACTCTGACTAATTTTTTGTATTTTCAGTAGAGATGGGGTTTCACCATGTTAGGCAGGCTGGTCTGGAACTCCCGACCTCAAGTGATCCGCCCACCTCAGCCTCCCACAGGGCTGGAATTACAGGTGTGAGCCACCACTCTGGGCCTCAATTTTATTTTTATTTTGAAAAATAGCAATAGCAAAATGTGACTGGCCACATAATTACCACACAGTTAAAAACAACTGCAATTGTGGTATAAGCAACTGTTGGAAATCTTGTTTCTGTTTCTCACACTTAACAGTGTTTGCTCATATAAAACAGGTCACTGAACCTTTAATTGTTTCACAACTGTACCTTTGGTCTGTTCTTATTTTCCATCTAATTAAATGTAAACATTATTTCAAATTATAAACCAATGGGACTAGGTGTCATTTTTCCACCCTTCTCTACCTTTTCTTTATTTCCTTGAACAGGTGCCATAACAGACACTCAATATAAATGTCTATAAAATGGAATGAACAATAATATATCCCTCATAGTCTTATCTAGAGGCTTAAGTGACATCATCTATGTGAACATTTTTGCAAAGAGTGAAGCACTACTTAAACACTATGGATTATTATTATGTGAGTCTGAATTGCTACTAGTGTTACCATTATTTATAAGACATTTTTCTAGATATTGTGACTGGTATTAATAAGAATCAGAACATATATAAAGCAATGGGACAACAATATTTACCGTATATTAATTCCTCAAAAACTGTCGAATCACGTGTAAAACCATTATGGTACAAATGGAAATCAGTGGAATACGGGTACAGAAAAAGAACACCGTCTCATGAAATTAATGTGAGAAGTGAATATTTAGCTAATCTGAAACAAAATGGAAAGTGAGAGGCGTAGAATCATAATTTGGTGGAGAAGATAAAATAAGGAAGATAACACTGTAAAACCAAAAATGGCAGAAGTAGTTCTCAGCAGGAAATTGTAATTCTTGTACGAGCAAAGAATTAAGATGTTATCAAGATGGGTATTTGTTTCTGATTAGAATGAAGCTGGAAATTTTTCTGGATGTAAAGAAATAAGAAGTAAGGCTATCCAGGAACTGAAAATGGCATTGGTGAAGAGGCAGTTCTCTTCCACACAACTATTTCAATGAGATAATCTTTGTTTCACTTTAAAGATACCTTCTCTTTAATTCTCTGGTTGAATCTTTCGCTATGATTCCACAATTAGACATCTCATCATCCATTTGGCTGCTACACCTGAATGACTAGTATAAACCTCAAAATTAATATGTCTGAGAATGAACTCTTAACTTCTCTACACCAAAAACCTTGGCTTCCGGAGTTGTCTTCATCTCAGTAAATGGCACTACCATTCATTCATTCATTCAGGCTAAGATCCTTGGAATGTTTTCTTAAGTCCTTTGTTTTGCTTATACCCCAAATTCAAATTCTATCAGCTTTCCCATCAAGATAAATCCTGAATCCGTAGATTCTCCACTTTACTGCAATTGTAGTCAAACGTATAGAGTGTGATAGCCTCTAAATTGGTCTCCATTTAGAGACTACTTATCCCACTCTTATCCCACTACTATCCAGAAGCCAAACCACAGACCAAATGATCCTTTAAAATGTAAAATATCTAATGTCATTCTCCCACTCAAAATCCTGCAACCAAATGTAGAATAAAGTCCAAACTTCTTACCTAAAGAACCACATGAACCTGGCTTTGACTTCCTCTGTTATTTACTTCCTCCATGACTATTCATCCCTCAGCTCCTCAATATCTCAGTCTATAGAATAGACTAAGAATAGTCTCTGGACTATTCTATAATTAGGCCCATGATGGCATGATTCTGCAGAAGATGCAATATCATCCCTCAGCTCCTTCTCCGAACCAAGGGCAATTTACAGAGGTTATGTAATTATGTTAATGATAATCCATTAAGCTCACACAACTTCATTTTTCTCCATAGTTATTCAAGGCACTTTATCTAGTTGCTCCTTATACATGAAGTTATATACTATATTCATCTTATAAAAATATAATGAATGAGCTGCTAATCATAAAATTTCTAGGGAAGAGTTTTTGAGTCAGGATCCCTCAGGCTGCTGGCTGCCCTAAACCATGCTTCCCAAGGTTAGCTTTCAGTTAGTAAAAGCGAAATGTAGATTTGAAGAAATTATCTGGAAAATTCAAGCAAAAACATTGCTTTAACTTGAATTGCCTGACTAATTGCAGGTTAATCATCTCTTCACTATTGAATTCCTTCCTAGCAAGTCAATTGTCCACATAATGGAGACAGAGAAAGGTGGTGACTTAAATTACTCAGATAATTGCATGCTTGCTCAACTCCACCTTGTCAACAAGACCTGGCTATGATGCAAAGAACTTCAGTGGAGAAATGACAGGAATTGATAGTGAAGGCCAGCACTATCAATAGGAGGTGGAACAGGCACAGTGCAAAAATCAGAAAGACTTTGTTAGGAAGCACAAACAGCTCAAGCAAGCAGCCCTGCCTGATTGCAATGTCATTTGATGAATAAGCGAATGGTGCTGGGGGGATGAGAGTGCTTTGCTGATGAGAAATTCTCACAAATGGGAGATCTGTGGGGGAATAAAATGCCCTTCCTAGGCTAGTCATGGTGGCTCATCCCTGTAATCCTGGCACTTTGGGAGGCTGAGGCAGGCAGATCACTGGAGATCAGGAGTTCCAGACCAACCTGACCAACATGGTGAAACCCCGTCTCTACTAAAAATACAAAACTTAGCTCAGCGTGCTGGTAGGCTCCTGTAATCCCAGATTCTTGGGAGTCTGAGACAGGAGAATCACTTGAACCTGAGAGGCAGAGGTTGCAGTGAGCTGAGATCATGTCACTTACGGGTGACAGAGTGAGACTCTGTCTCAAAAAAAAAAAAAAAAAAAAAAAAGAGAGAGACCATTGCAATAGGGTTTAGGAATTTTAAATTCAAAGTAGTAGTTAAGGTACCCTAGTACCTTATGCATTAAATAACCTAAAATGTACATTTAGTAAAATTATACCCAACAAACTAATAACCCTAAGAAACACTCTCTAAGAGTATTTTACTTTTATATGTTTATTTTTTTAAAAGTGTGAATTCCTCCATTAACCTTTCTCTATTGCTAGTAATGGGATGGAGGGAGAAGTAACCCTTTACATATAAATAATTCATACTGTGCTAAATCAACAATGACAGCATTTCCAGAACTGAGGGCATTCATGAAATCCTGAATCTATATCTATATTGCTTTAAATCAAGATGACAGTAGAATAATTTCTGCTGAAAGGCTGTCCTATGAGATATTGGACATTTATGTTATGAAGGTTATAACCAAATTATAGGTTAACATCTATTCGTTTATGATATTAATTCAACAAACTTTTATTATACACCTACAATAAGAGGTACTGTGCCTTCACGTCTTATCTCATACATTTATTTGCTCCACAATGCAAGCTATAGTTCATCACTGCATCTTCCCACGAACTACTCTACTTCCCATTCCCAGAGCTATACCTTCTACATTAAAATAAAATGGAAATCAAAACAAGATAATGATACAGAGAGAATTGGTATTGGATATCAGTCCCGGGTCTGCCGATAACTGTGTTTTCTTGTCTACACAATTAGTATTTTGATATATAATGTTAAAGTTTCCCTCCAAGTAAAATTTCTGACTCTCT
The DNA here is from genome assembly GCA_036589455.1 of Ateles fusciceps. Lineage (NCBI taxonomy): Eukaryota > Metazoa > Chordata > Mammalia > Primates > Atelidae > Ateles > Ateles fusciceps. The sequence continues at coordinate 9,245,684 of JAZHEH010002229.1, forward strand.
CTATTATTACTAAATTAATGTTATACTTTGTGTTCTGGTAGTGGTAGTAATGTTTATTTATGGTTTTATCCAAGTCTTTTTCCTAACATTTGATGAGTCAAATGAATCTACCTGACCACACTGGCAACAACTCTGCTTTTACAGAAGAAAATGTGAAATACGTGGTGAAGAGTGTGGTTTGGCATTATTTGGACCTTTTCTTTTGATTTGTAATAATCGTGTCTGCTTCTAATATTTAAATAGATCATAAATTGTAGTATACCTGGAAATATGACAAATTATTTTTATGATCAGATAATGTAGATCTATTTCTTTTGAACTGATAAGTCTAAATTAGCAATGCTTCTTAACTTTTATTTTAAAATGCATATATTCATATTTGGGGACTTTGTTTTCTAATTTAGTATTTCCACTTAATGCACATGATGTCAGATATTAATATGATGTGAATTAATTACTCAAGGTTATGCCAAAGGCTGTTAAAGTCAAGCAGTGAAACCTTATCAGAGTAACTCAGCAAGGCATGGCACAGCTTTGAGTTTACGTAAGAGAAGGCAGAAAGGTACAAATAATTTATATGCCAATTCAGGTAAGGGATCAGCCCTAGAAATCACCCTACTCTATATAAACAACATTCATTTGTTCAGATGTTTGCCTTGATAATTTTTGTCCTCTTTTATTCAAGGGATGCCAAAGTTTCAGACTGATTGATCCCAGGAAATAAGTCAATGGATCATGAACTATTTTATGGCTCAGTTACCAATACCACAAGAGCAATTACATTCAATTAAATGCCACTGAACTGGTAGTTTTTATTGGCCTCTTAAAAGTCTCTCTCTCTCTCTCTCTCTCTCTCCTCTCTCCTCCCACTCCTCCCTCACCTTTCTTGTGCAGTCATATTTTGCAGTTGGCACTAAAAGTGGCTCTTAGCAGTTTTGTTACCCTGAAAGATGTGTCAATATTTTATTATGAGATCATTCTGAAGCATTTATTAGGAAGGCATTCCTATTTGCATTGGGTCCAATTTGGCTCCAGCTAGAGACACATTTGTTCTTAGATTTTTTTTTTTTTAACTGCTATGCATGTTGGAGGGGAAGTTGGATGACGTATTTATTTTAAGTTGTCTTTTTGTTTTTCTAAAAGTGACAAAAGGAAGGGTGTTTTTGAGAATAATCTTTTTTTAGATACTGATTTCTGCAAACAAAAGCTTTTTCACATTTTAAAATAATCCCCTTTGTAAAATAGATTGTTTAACTTTGATATACAGCTGTTATACACATTTATTGACTTCTTGCCATAGCAATTATTTACTTGATAGGACATCCCAATATCACATGTTATCTTATAAAAAGCCCAGTACTTCTCAAAAGCCCTTTGATAACTTAGTAAGTTCTTGCAACCATTAATGAAAATTACTCTTGCTTTCCCTATTTTTTATTGAAAAATGTCACGTGACAATCTAACAAAAGTAAACTTGAAGCTGAATTCTATATCGTAGATCTAAGGTGGATGGTACATCTGTTTTTTGTTGTTGATATTTAAAGTAGTCATTCTTAATCCTTGTTTTTCATCTTCAAATATTTATTGGGTGCTTGCTGCATGTGACACACTGAACCTAGGACTCTGAAGTTCGCAAAGTGTAGACATGTAGTCACAAACCTCAATGAATATATAATCTATTATGAAAAAGCTACTATGTTTTACCTTCTGACACCTCAGATAGTGTCCAACCGAGTACAGAGAAGGAAAAGATAACTTTTAAACAGGGGATATGATGAGCACTCCTCCAGGATATATTCGAGCTGGAGGATGTTTAGAACTTCCACAAGTGATGTTAGGCTTTGGAATGCCAGACAAAGAGCATGAGCAAAGCGAGGAAAACAGCAGGACACAATAGCTCACTGGGAGGCACCAATTCTGACGAAACCATGGGAAAGTGATTTAATAGAAGACTAAAAGGTGAAGCAATATTTAATTGTATAAGCTATGTATTGTCAATCTAAAGAAGCTATTTGTTATTCAGGAGATAATGGAGGAATCACTGCTCGGATATTAGTGAATATATATATATATATATATATACACACACATATGTGCTTGTGTAGAGATAGAGAGAGGCTAACAAACATCTGTTTGGAAAAGAGAAATCTGATGGTTGAGAATAGGAAAAATCAAACTGTAAACAATAATATAGTTAATAATATATTACTATGACTATTATTATTTACTATGATCATTAAAGACAATGTTGTCACATATCCTTCTTTTGGCACTAAAGTTGCTGAGGGAGATGTCCATTTTTGTTCCTCTTGTTCAATAGATCAGAAAACAGCCATCTACTCTAGTCTCTCTAATAGCATTCTAACCTACTTCCAATTCTGTAGCCCTATGAGATTGGCAGACTCTTTGATGATACCTTGGATATTTACTTTCCAACCAAGGTTTTTCTGTGCCTTACAGGATTCCAGAGCACCGCTATGCAAGGGGAAATCTCATCAGATATTTCAAGTCATCTTGGAGTCTTTTCCCAATTTATTTCTCTTAGCATATTATCTCACCCCAATTTTCTAGGAAAATGAATCGTTCTAATTTTTCCATATTCTATTCTGGTGCAGCTAATTCTGGATTAGCACTAGGCAGGATGTCTCCTTGCATTTCTGAAGTTCATACTATTTCATCAGGATTTCTCATCCTTCAGTTTTCAGTGTGGTTAATGGTTGGCCAACTCTTTCCATGGGCTGACAAAGAGAGGAACACATTTTAAAGATAATATAACAAACAAAATACAAAGAAGATATATTAATAAATCAAAATAGTTCCAATTTTCTGAACCTATGGACTGAAAAGTTCAATATTGAGAACAGCTTCCTTCTTGAAACACTCACTTCTCTTGACTTGAAAGACATAGAAATATATTGGAAGATGCTGATCCTCTTTCTCTCTCTGGCCAATCTCTCTCTACATTTCTGGTTTATTTTTCCCTTTTCATCCTTGAAGTTTTCCATATAATTCTTAGTAGAAGTCAGCAGCAGAATCAGGCTTTAGAAGAAAACAAACTCAAGCTTCGACATTATGAATTTTGTCCATAAGTAAAATAAGAGATACAATATTTGTAGCATCAGTAATGGATGAACTTCAAGGAAGGAAGGAGTAAAAGAACCAGAAAATAGGGAGAGGACGGTCAGAGAACAGACTGAGAACTTATGAAGATAATTCTATCTTGTAAGTGAAGAGAGGTAAATGTTCCAAGAAGGATATTCTCAGTAATCAATGAGATCAGATTTTTCCCTATAGAAATAAAAGCATGCAATCCAACAACTTAGGAAGGAAGAAACAGTAAAGTTTGAGAAGGCAGTATGGTAAAGTGGATTTAGTATTTGGTTAAACCAATGGTTGCATAAGAAGAAGATAGTGAGTCTTAAAACAGGAAAGGAGCTATGCTAAATATTCTTTACAGATACGAAGTCCAACTTAAACTAACATAGAGAAAAATGTATTAGATTACATAAGTGATCGTTCAGGAAATCAGTGTCATCAGGTTCTGGTCTCTCTCAGCCTTTCAACTTTGTCCTTGTCCACATATCAATTTTATTTCCAGACACAATGTGATTTCAATGGCTGCTAGTGGCTCCAGGCAGAGCTATTGAAAAGGAACATCGTCTCTTTCCCAGTCGTTATGAATGTATACAGCCCCGATTCACATTGGCCTGAGTTGGGTCAAGGTGCATCACAAAAACTTTAATTAAGTTGGTGGTTTTCTGATTGAACAGACTTGAGCCTTCTACTAGCCTCTGAAGTCTCCTCTGTCTAACGTGTCAGCTTTGAAAATGGGAACAAATGGTTTCCCTGTAAAAGATAGGGTAAGTTACCCAAAAAAGGGTAGATACCAGGTTGATAAAACAAAAACAAATTTAGGTCTACTTCTGAGAAGGAACCATGGTATGTAATAAAGAGAGTGAAATAAAGAGGTTATTTGGTGGGATCTGAGAGAGCTTTTGGGAACCGTTAGACATGAATGGCAAATTGTAAGGGAGCAATAAATGTGCATGTACATTAGAAATAGGGGCAGCAAGAATGAATTCGTTTGGATATGTTTGAAGAGAAACATATATATATATATATATATAATATATATATACACACAACATAGCTATATATAAAACGTATATATATACACACACAACATATATATACAACTTATATACACATATAAATTTTTTTTTAATCTTGATAATACAGGGCTGCATCAGAGTGAATTGCTCAAGTCACAAAACTCCTACAATTTGGAGGGTAAATGGTAAGAGAAAGGATAACTTGGCATTCATTCAAAAATTTAAGAATGCATCATTCAGTATTTGAGTACTTACTATGGGCTAGGCACTATTCAAGGTACTGGAATAAAACAGTGAGTATGATGAGAAGAGTCCCAGGAAAACAGAAAATGAACAAATAAAAACTTAATATATTGTGTACACGGAAGTGATGTATACACTGAGGAAGAATAACATGGGGTAGGAAAATAGAAGCTTACATGGACTTCGTATCTGTAAAGAATATTTAGTATAGCTCCTTTCCTATTTTAAGACTCACTATCTTCTTCTCATGCAACCATCGGTTTAATCCAATACTAAATCCACTTTACCATGCTGCCTTCTCAAACTTTACTCTTTCTTCCTAACTTGGATTGTAAGCTTTTATATCTATAGGGAAAATCTGACCTCATTGATCACTGAGAATGTCCTTCACGTTTTGGATGTGGCCAATGAAGGAAATCCTAAGGAGATAACATTTGGTCACAAATATAAATTAAATTAGGGATCAGCCCAATGAATATCTAGGGGAAGGGCACATGTAAAGGCCTCAAGTCTTGGGTGTTCTAGCAGAGCAAGAATGAAAACCGGGTTAGAGTGGAGTGGGAAATTCTCAGAGAATGACAGTAGAAGGGGCTGTAGATAGAGGCAGAGGGCTTTGGGCTTTGGTAAAAAGATTGTGTTTTATCCTGAGTGTGACAGGAACCTCTGTAGAGGAATCTTGAACTGACGTAGTTTTCTGGCTGCTGTGTGAATTGCAAGAAAATACAAGGGGAAGCCAGAATACTTGAGTATTACAAGAAAAAAGATCATGGTAGCTTGATCTACAGCGTAACAAAACGACGAGAAATAGTCAAATTCAGAATGCATTCTGAAGATAGATATGAAAGTTTTGACAATCACAATGTTCTGGAGATGAAGAAAAGACTGGAACAAAAGAGGATTCAGATTTCATGCCTAAGCCACTGGGAAATGTGGAAGTCATTCTCCAGCATAGGGAAAACTGTGGGAAATATTAGGAAGAACAACTATTCGGGGACAAATAAGAGTTCAATTATGGAGATGTTAAGTTTTCAGTCTTGTTACACATCTGGGTAAACAGACCCAGGGGGCATTTGGAGTTGAAATGAGAATTAGAATGTGGAGTTCAGAGAGAGGTAGGAGACGTGATGAGCTGGGAGGAAGGGATAAGAGGTTTATGACCACAGCCTTTTCAACGTTTTGTCCTGGTGATAAGTAGTCCTATTAGATTGGCCCTAATTGGGACAGCTGGGATAGGATAATCACAGGTTTGAGTTTCATATGGTGAAAATGAGAGATATTCTCGTCCTGGATTTCTAGCTAGAAACAGAAAGGAGGGAGCCAGGTTCTCTGCCACAGCTGCTGAGCTTGCCGAGTGAGGTTCTTCTGCAACTGTGCTTTGTGGAAACACTATGGCGCAATTCTCTTTCACTTTTGGTTTGGAAGAACTTGTTTTCCTGATTGAAGATTGATACCGTGGCACTTAGATTAGAAAGTTCTGAAGCTTGCCAAGAATTCTGTGGCACTGACTCCCAGGATTCTAAGTACTACCCCTGGGTGCCGATGAACTGGATCCAAGTCTCATGGTGAAGTGCAGCAAGGCAGGGCAGAGCTGAGAATGTCTGCATGATACCTAATCTCTCAAGCAAGCCCCGAAACAGATGTCAATGGATGTGGCCATTCTAGGAGCAATCGGGCACTGCAAGTCTCCGATGTTGACCAATAGCAAAACACATCCTAAAAATAAAAATGTATTTGCAAAAAAAAAAGAAGAAGAAGAAAGAATCTCTAAGATCCTTATGATAATGCAATCACAAGAAATATACACCAAGCCTAGAACATTAATCCATACTTGATCCAAGCTAATAAATCTAGAAGTCCTCACTCTTCAGGCAATATCCAGGCCCAGGTACACAGGATGGCAGCACCAATTTGATGTGATCTGTTAATTAATGTCCCTATGAGGGCTAACCATGAAGAATACTGGGCAGGATAAATTCTCTGTCACACAGACTCTATAATGGGAAGACACATTGACCAAGAAATTCACTCTAATATCATTGAAATGTCACAATGAACAAAACACTTGTCCAGTCATTTATCACACACCAATTAATTAGTTAATTGAAAAAATAGCTGTTGAGCAACTATTATGTATTAAGTACTATCCAAAGCTTTGGAGCTAGAACAGTTGATATAAAAGACAAAAATTCCTATATTTGTGGAATCACTTTTCTAGTGAGGGGGAGACAGGTAATAAACATAATAAATAAGTAAATTATATAATGTTATATAATATGTTCAAAGAATATAACATAATATGTCTTCTATTATTATACTTTAAGTTCTGGGGTACATGTGCAGAACGTGCAGGTTTGTGACATAGGTGTACACGTGCCATGGTGGTTTGCTGCACCCATTCCCCTGTCATCCACATTAGGTATTTCTCCTAATGCTATCCCTCCTCAATCCCCCCCACCCCCTGTTATCCCTCCCCTAGTCCCCAGCTCCGGACAGGCCCCGGTGTGTGATGTTCCACTCTCTGTGTCCATGTGTTTTCATTGTTCGACACCCACTTATGAGTGAGAACATGCGGTGTTTGGTTTTCTGTTCCTGTGTTAGTTTGCTGAGAATGATGGTTTCCAGCTTCATCCATGTCCCTGCAAAGGACATGAACTCACCCTCTTTGATGGCTGCATAGTATTCCATGGTGTATATGTGCCGCATTTTCTTTAGCTAACATATTATATAACTTACTTATTTTTAAGTGCTGCAGAGATAAAGCAGGTAAGTCTGATAAGGATTACGAAGTAGGGAAAGACTTGGGAGGAACTGCGATCTGAATTGAGAAATGAGTGACCTCTTGGAGTAGATAACATTTAATGAAAGACTTAAAGCAGAAGGTGCAACATGTGTTCTGCACTGTTAGTGACAAATAGTGCTCCAGTAGAACTTTTATTGCACTCTTATTTTCATACCATATTTATTTAGGTGACTTTTGCATATTTCAGCAACTTACTATGGACTAAAATTAGGTAATTTTATCATTTTGTTAGTAAAATGTGGCATGAAATGAGATCATTTTGAGGCCATATGACAAGAGTTATGATGGTCATTTCAATACTGTGGACTTGTTCAGAGTGACCCCGTAGCTTTAAATGCAAAAGCTGGACCCCCTTTGGAATGTCTCAGATTTGTGGGAGACGAGTGCGCTACAGGTAGCTCATGAGCTGGTCAGATAATGTTGGAGATGAGCAGCATGGGATTCAGACAGACACAGAGAGAATCAACAAGCAAAGAGGCCACCTGAATACTTTTGGATCTGAATGGTTCTGTTTCTCTGAGAGTTATTCTACTTCTCAGGCATGTCCACCCGCTGCTCCATTGGCAATAGAGACAAGCTCCCAAGACAGAGCAGAACAGTTAGGGACGTTCATCTGGCCCAAGCTGGGCTGATCAGGACCTCTCTCCAGGAATTTGGATTTGGGATATTTCTGCATGTAACTAAAAGTAAGGATTTATTTCTAGAATCTGGATCTGTGAGGCACCCAGGTGCTGATAGAAGCAGGCATAGTCCACAAAAGAGAAAGAACAAGGTTGATGTGCAGAAAGAAGAAAAAAAGATCAGCAACCACATGCCTCCAAGAAGAGCCAGAGACAGTTTTAGTCCCCAGTAGCGTTCATCTTCTAGTCCCAGCCCCTCCTAAAGCCCAGCTGTGTACCCAACTCTGCATAGATCTGGGATAGTCTTGTGTTTTTTAAAGGTAAATACAGACACAGGCTCATATGTTATAATCCTCTCTTTTATTTTCTTAAGATTTCTATACTTTTTTAACCAGCAAATGAAGAAATGTCCCCAAAAACAAATGAAATGGGGCGAAAGTCAACCAGTCACTCACACGTCTGAATAAATAGCACTGGCTCATAGAATCAGTAAATAAGTGCAAAGATATTTGTTGCCAAATATCAGAAGGCTTACGAGTCTGAAGCTACAGAGAAAAGGAGGCTCAGGATAATCCACAGGGAAACTAATTACCTAACAAGTGGAGGAAAAGTCATTTGGCGTATTCTGCATTACAGGGACTGATTTCTGTCTGCAGGGATCAAAGCTGTCAGTGGTAGCATTTTAGAATACGAAAGATTTAATCACAACATCTTACAGTTGAGATGTAAGATTTTATTTTTTCATGTGCTTGATTGTGAGGTCAAAGGAAAAGGTTACTAAATGCATCCTTAACTGACAAAGGTCAAAAGTAGAATTTGATACCTTTTAAGACCTATTTACAAGTCATCTCTGAGGCCATTTCAGAATCATACATAATCTAGAGAAGCAATGTGATCTACGATAGTTCTCAGAATTTAGTGAACATTAAATAACCTGGGGGACGTGGTGAAGATGTTGTTTTCCTAGGCTTCGCTCCCATATATTTTGATTCCATAGATCAGGCATAGGGTCTAAAATCTTTATTTTTAACAAATATCTCAAGCATTTCTGATGTGGGGGATGGGGGAAGGTCCCTGCACCAAGCCTTGAAAATTCTGATCTGGGGATAATTATGACAGATCTTTAGAATAATTACTGGCCTGTGTGCCAGAAGTCGCCATATTTCTGAAGCTGTTTATTCTTATTAAGAAATATTAATGCCATCCTTCCCCATTTCAGTTGTCAGGTTAAAATGATATAATGAGCTATGATTATAATATTTATAGATGGCTACTTATCAAGTCACAAGAGTGAAGCCTTGCTGGTTCCATGGGAAACTGCTTAGAATATTAAAATATCATCTAACTGCACTTGTTAACAGGTAGGAATGAGACAGTAAAATTAAATGTCTGTAAGAAAAAAATTCTCTGATATAAATTTGATTCCCTTTCTCAAGCCCCCTTTCCTTCTCAAGGGCCAAGGGTTAACAAAATTATGACATTTCCAGGTATTCTTCTCAATTTCAGTTTAAAACTTAGCTTCCTTTGGGTAAAGATTCAGTTAAATACAAGTATTATTCTTTCCGTCACTATCCACAGCACCTTACTTCCTCTCTATCTCAAGATATTCACCTCCTGTTCTCACTTCTTCTTTCTCAGGCTTCTTGTGTCCTTTTCCATCATGGCTGCAGGTGGGAAAGTGGCTGTGGGTTTATGTGCTTGTCCTCCTTAAGGGAGAGGTGCTGCGTGTCTGGTTTGTGTGATCCTTTTGTTTTCTGTTCCTGCTGTCTTTGACCAGTCTTGGAGGCAGGCAGGGTCCAGGTGGCTCCCTTAGCCTAAGCAGCACCCAACGCCGGCCTCAGGCTATAAAGCATGCTATGTCAGTGGGTCCCCCAGCTGTACCCTAGGGCAGGGCAGTATGGCCACATTCTCACAATGTATTCCAGAGGGGGTTCCATCCAGAATCTTGACTGATACAGCCCGCTTACTGTAATGAGCAGTCCTGTGTGGTGCCTGGGAAGGTGGCTCACATATTCAGATTCTTGCACGGGCCATGTTAGGCCCATGGGAAACCTTGGCACTCTACCAGGCCAATGCAGCTCTAAGGGAAACTGAGGGATATCCTTGCCTTTCCCACCAAGTTGTGTCCCTTTTCAAGTTCTGTGCTACCTACACTCCAAAATTGCCTACAGTTACTTGTAGGGCTGCCAAGCAAACATGACCAAACTCTAGTCTCCTATATTCAGAAAAAAAAAATGTCTCTAATGTCCAGACAATGCTCTTGGAGGCTCTATCTTTAAGGGGAGACATTTTGGGTACACCCCCTCTGTAGGGATGAAGGAAATTACATTCTCCAACTTTCTTCTCTACTGCTTCTCTCTTTCCTTAGCTGGATTGCTCTTTTTATCTCTGCTGTAATAAAAAGAAAATAATTTTGCCTCATTCACATTAGGTTTGAATCATGGGCATCTGACATCATTAGATGGTCTTCCTTGAATTTAGTTTTCTTTTTTGGAATTCAGTATCTTTAATCTCAGCTGTGTGCTATATCTTAGGAACCTATGCATTTTCAGTTCACAGAGTGCATGCTTATTTCTTAAAAACAAACCAACAAAAACTATTATCTGAATACCTATTACTTGCAATTTCATTTGCTCCAACAGTACACCCTACATTTCACACACGCACTATGGTGGCATTTTATCACTGCTATTGTTCACGTACAACATTCTGCCAGACAGTCCCAATCCAGTCTCTAACTTCTAAGTCCCTGTAAGCACTTGATAGTACTATCTTCAAGGAGTCTTCCCAGAACCCTCATTCTGGTTCTAGGGGCTCCCACAGTGAACTGTCACGAGTACTTTGTCAATATGTCTACTATTGTAATTAGCACACTGTGTTATAACTGCCTGCCCCAAGTCACCCATTAAATTGTAAACACCTTAAGGATATAAGCAGTATGCTTGGGTTGGGTTTTAATCATGATTTTTCTATCTGCGGGGGACTGAAACCTGATAGACACTTTTAAAATGCTCTTTTGAAATAACTAACTTACCAATGAATTAATTCCATTAATACTAAGCGAGGAAATACAACCGCGAATAACATTTATCATGTGGCATATATAAACTACTTAGATTTAAAAAAAAGTCACCAACTAGGTGCCAAGCAATGATGGGTTTGAGATCCTAGAAATAAAAGGATGACCAAGACACAGTCCTTGACAACAGTGAGTGGCCTTCCTGTCTGATAGCAAAGAAACAAATAATTACAATGAATGTGGACTTAAAAGATAAAGGAGAGTTTGAAAGGCAATGAGAGTTATAGCATGTACCAACACAGAGAGATGACAAAATACCCAGCATGCCTAAGGACCGTTAGACAACTTGGTGTGACTAGGATATGTTTTATGTTGGCTGCGGTAGGAGATAAGGCAGGAAAGAGTCTTCATATGACACAGAAAGCTAATAAGAAGGCCGGGTGCGGTGGCTCACGCCTATAATCCCAGCATTTTGGGAGGCCGAGGTGGGTGGATCACGAGGTCAAGAGATCGAGACCATCCTGATCAACATGGTGAAACCCCATCTCTACTAAAAATACAAAAATTAGCTGGGCATGGTGGCATTGCACCTGTAATCCCAGCTACTCGGGAGGCTGAGGCAGGAGAATTGCTTGAACTCAGGAGGCGGAGGTTGCAGTGAGCCGACATTGCGCCATTGCACTCCAGCCTGGGTAACAAGAGTGAAACTCCGTCTCAAAAAAAAAAAAAAAAAGAAAAAAAGAAAAGAAAAAGAAAAAGAAAAAATAAATAAATAAAAATAAATAAAATAAAAGAAAACTAATAAGAACACTGATAGTTCATTTCTGAGTGCCCATTATGTAGGCTGGAAGCATATGCAACCCATGCAGTACCTATTTCATCTTCATAACAAATTAAATATCCTTAAGAGTTCAGATAGATGAAAAGCTTTATTCAAAACTTCCAGCTTGGGGTTCAGCACATAAGAAGCTTAGAAGCTATCACTCTGTGCTAACAATTGAATCCCACAATGTGTAAAAAGAATTACATTCCACCACTGAGATTTATTTCACTTATGCAAGGAAATACAATTAGTGTAATCTGTTACATCAACAGGCTAAAGAGGAAAAATCACATGATTATATCAATAGAAAAAGCATCTGACAAAATTTAACACTCATTAATGCTAAAAACTCTCAGCATACTAAAAATTGAGTGGAACTTCCTCAACTCAATAAAGACATCTACAAAACCTACACTAACATCATACTCAATGGTGAGAAACTCAAAGCTCTCTCACTAAGAGATAACACTGCAAGGATATACCCACTTGCCACTGATTTTCAACATCATCCTGGAAGTTCTAGCACATGCAATAAGATAAGAAAAGGAAATAAAAAGTTATATGAATCAGGAGGAAAAGAAAGAAAGTGTCTTTGTTCACAGATGACAAGATAATCCATGTAGAAAATCTGAATAGTGGACCAAAAAACTCCTGGTACTGTTAAGCACCTGCAGCAAGGTTGCAGGGTACAAGGTTAACATACAAAATTCAATCATTCTCCTACATCCCAGTGGTGAACAAGTGGAATTTGAAATTAAAAACACAACACCATTTACATTAGCACCTCCAAAAAATGAAATACTTACGTATAAATCTGACAAAATATATACAAAATCTATATGATAAAAACTATAAAAATGTGATGAAAGAGATCAAAGAATTAAATAGATACAAATTCCATGATCATTGATAGGGACCTGATATTATCAAGATGTCAATTCTTTAAAACTTGATTTATACATTCGGCACAATCCCAATCAAAATCCCAGCAATATATCTTGCAGGTATCAACAAACTGATTCTAAAGTTTATAGAAAGAGACAAAAGACCCAACATAGCCAACTCAATATTAAGGAGAACAAAGTTAAAGAACTGATGCTACTTGACTCCAGACTTGCTGATAGCTACAGTAATCAAGGCAGTATGTTATTGGCAAAAGAACAGACAACTAGATCAAAAGAATAGAATAAAGAACCCAGAAATAAACCCACATAAATATAGTCAACTGATTATTGACAAAGGACTAAAAGCAATACAATGGAACAAAGATAATCTTAACAAACGGTGCTGAAACAACTGGACACTTACGTGCAAAAAAAAAAAAAAAAAGGTATCTGGATGCAGACCTTACACCCTTCTCAAACATACCTCCAAATGAATCACAAACCAAACTACACAATGCAAAATTACAAAACTTCTAAAAGGTAACATAGGAGAAAACCTAAGTGACCTTGAGTATGGGAAAAAGTAAGCAAATATGTTTTGTATAAGCATTCACTTATCTTAACACTTGCGCGTGTATAAGGAGACATCCTCCTATCCCTTCCTTCAGCCTTGGGATAAATTACTTTTCACTTTGCTACAGCTAACTTACACTTTTTAAGGCTAACTTTTCTCCTCCTTGAGAACATCTTTTCCACAACTCTCCACGGTTGGCTAATCTGAATTATCTTACTGATTTAGTTCCTTGTTTTTCTCTCTGTCTTCAAGTTTGACTAAAATCATTATTATTTATTTATTTATTATTGAGATAGAGTCTTGTTCTGTCTCCCAGGCTAGAGTGGCATTTATATCTCACTACAGCCTCGAACTCCTGGCTTCATGCCATCCTCCTGCCTTGGCTAAACTTATTTTATTCTGAAATTTAAAAATTAATCAATATCACTCACTGTCCGTTTTCAAGCCTCTTTAAAAATGTTTAATGCTTTTATTTCCTTCCTGTTCTCTCATAACCTCTTTCAGTCAGACACCTGCTCCCACTACTGGCCTTTAACTTTCCCACTTGTCATTGACAAATTCAGTGGCTTCTAGTTATTCTTCTTCTTCTTTCAGTCCTGAGTCAGTTAGTCATCCCTTTTCCACAGAATTTTTTCATCCCTCAGTTTCCATTAACTACAATATACTAATTCTGTGTCTCTCTGACCATCCCCTGTGTTCTTTATGCACTTAGTTCACTCTTCCCTCTGAAAATTTACATTCCAAATATTCAGACCTTCTGTTTTTCTTCTCTTAATGACCTTTCCTTTGTGGAGTTCATTCATTCTCACTGGTAAGATGTCATCTGATGGAAATGGTACTAGACAGGAATTTGGGACAGACTCTTGAACTCAATTCACAGGGTAGTGTCTGAATTTCTCAGGAACTCAATTTTTTTCATTTGTCAGCGACGAATAGTTTTCTGTAAGATAACATTTAGATCTAAAACATTGAAGGTAAAACATTTCAGGTGTAAAACATTGTTACCCCTGAGATCTTTATCTCTGATCCTTCTTGCTATTTTCAAGTAGCCTTTCCACTGCTTTTACAAATCAATTTAAGTAAAACCAAGTGCTTCCTTTTACTTCCACTAATGTTTTGCTCACCAATGTCTCCGTTATTACTTTTTCCATTTGTAAGTCCTCTCCTTGACTATATTGTTGCCCACAGGTCTTAATTTTCATTAAACATTGTTTGGATAATTGTACCAGCTCCTCCAAAAACTTAACTTCATTTTGTTTGCAACATTTTAATTAATTCTTATTTTCTCATTTTCAATATGCTTTTAATCTGGTCCCCCACGTCAAGTACATTTTCTACTTCTACTCTCTGTACTTCTAAAGCCATTTCCCTAAATGCCTGGAAAATGTCTCAAATTTGTTTTTGCTTCTATAGCTTTGCTCGTATCTTTCTCCTGTCTGAAATTATCCCCAATTCCCCCTAGCTATTAAGATACTGTTCATGTAGAAGCTCTTTCCTCCAAGAAATCTTCTCAAACTCATCATTGTCTTGAATTATTTGACTCTTTCAAAAATCTTATTCAATGAATGGTCAGCATACCATACAGAATTATAGTTCACAAAAGCATAGAGTTTTCATCTTAGGATTCATCTATATATTATCATGTATGGTTTGCCAATTGTTTCATATGGGTAAGGGAATATTTTCAATACCATAAAGGCATTCTGGGAGAAATTTTATGCCTTTTGGACCTATCATTTGTCAATCACCTCTTGAGTGGATCACACGTTTTAGTAACAATTCTTTTAAAAACTAGACAAATTTGTTATTATTATTCAAACTTTATAGTCAAAACAATAAAATTCTGAGAGATTCAGTGACTGACCCAAATTTACAGTGTGAAAGCCAAGCAGTTCCAAATCAATCTGTCTCTAAAGCCCAAGCTTTCGCTTGTTGGTGACTATAGTAAGGAAACTCAGAAAATACTCACAGATTAATAAACTGTCACCAGATGTGTGACACAGTGGAGAGCAGGGGAGATATATAATTCAACTCAGGCATTTGAAATTATTTTATTCTCAGAGACCAACCTTAAACCCAGTGTCACCAGAAGTAGTAGGAACCTCCTCAATAGCATGAGATGATTCCACAACTTCAATATTTCACAAATCACATTTGTATCAGCTTGCGACTTACTGGACAGTATAGTGGTGCTTTGGTCTCATCATACACGCCAGGTAAATTCATGTTTTCACACTAGACCATCTGTTCTGGTCTGTGAATAAAGAAGTAGAAAAAAATAAAAATCGAGGCTTCAGCATTCTTAAGTGCACAGATACGATAAATTTTATTTGTGGAAAAAAATACCGTTTCACCTGATAAAAATGGAGTTAAAACATTTCGAATGAATTTTAATTAGGTAAATAAAACAGAAGTGTTGTGTGTTTATATGTTTGTGTGCATATGCACATCTATATATCGGAATCTGGGTGTCAGATTCTGTTTAGGGATTCTTTTTATCTTCTCTACATCTTTATTCCTTACTCATTTTGAACTTAGTACAAAACTAGCACAGATCCGTTTTTCATATTAAGATCCACTAGCCTACATGTCAGATATGTCACCCATGAATATATTTGGTTTTGAAAAAGAAAAGTAATTGTGACCACAAAAAACATTGCTTTCTTTTTTATTTGCCAGCATTGAGAACAAGGTAAATGTGAAAACTCAAAGTGCGCATAAGATTGTTCCGTAATGCTGACCCTTGGGAGAGCAATGAGAGGAAGCGACACCCTGAGGCAGCACCACAGCTCAGCATGAGCCACCACACCTGGGACACGGCGGTGCCGGCCAGCTTTCCACTCACGGTCTTGAAATGATCACAGCATTATTTCTAAATTAAGGAACATAATTTATGTAACTAATGGGACTCTTTCAGAACAAATGGCACTGAGGTGAAGTTCAGACCAATGTTCCTAGAAATTTAACTTTCCTGAGAAACAAACTATAACAGAGAAAGTCTGTGTATTCATTTTAATAAACATTCATTGAACACCTATTCTGGGCCAAGTGCTGTATTAAATGCTGTTGATAGAGGAAAACTCGCAAGGCAGGACTTTACCCTCAACGATTTCACAGTACTTGTAGGAAATTAAGCCATAAGTTATCATGTGACGAGTACTCTGGAAAAAATGCACCAAAGAAATGTGTAAAAGAAGATTAGAAAGCTAAGGATGAGGAGCTTACTTCTAAATGCAGTTGGGGCTGGGCACCGTGGCGCATGCCTGTACTCTCAGCACTTTGAGAGGCCAAGGCAGGCAGATCACCTGAGGTCAGGAGTTCAAGACCAGCTTGGCCAACATGGTGAAACCCCGTCTGTACCAAAAGTACAACAAAATTAGCTGGGTATAGTGATATGTGCCTGTGATCCCAGCTACTCGGGAGGCCCACGCAAGAGAATCGCTTGAACCCGGGAGGTGGAGGTGGCAGTGAGTGGAAATTGCGCCATTGCACTCCAGCCTGGGCAACAGAGCAGGACTCCATCTCGAAGAATAAACATAAATAAATAAATAAATACAGTTAGGATTAAAGTGGTTTTTGAATAAGGTTACATATCCATTTTGAGGGATAGAGAGAGGTAATAAACACCTGATCCACCCCCTGCTCCTTGAGACTTACCTCATACTTGTAATCCAGTATAGGAAAAGTAAGCACAGTTAAAAATATCTTCTATTTGTAGACCGCATTATAGCAAAGCAGTTTAACGTTCTCACCAAAAAATGTCGTACGTGTGATTAGCACAAGAAAACAGTTTCAAGATCTTAGTAATTATGATATAGTATAGGAATTGGATCTACTGTCAGATATTAAATTGAAATGCCAAGTTTATTACTAATAAGATCCAAGGCCATGAGAATATTATCCCACTGTTATGTGGTTTTATATTCTTATCATTAAAATTACATAATACCTATATTTCAGGGTAAATTATAAGGAGGGAGAGAGAGAGAGAGCAGAGAGAGAGAAAGTTCTTACATATAAATCTCTTTTTGTATATTTAGCAAAATTAAAAATGTTATATCGCTTTCCACATCCTAAAGCTGATACTATTTTTGGAAGCAGATTATTTCTTTTGGAAGATGAAAAGATCATAAGTTTTTTTCATTGATTAAAATTCATTTATTAAAGTATCACATACTAGGTAAGTGTTTTTGCCAAATATTTGAAATCCATATTGTTTAAAACTGAAGATGTGGTATCAGTATCCATATCTTTTCAAGTCTTTTCATAGCAAAGTACAGTAAAAGTGAAATGTTTTAATATAAAACTACTAAAATTAGAAACTTAATATTCTATTTCCGTCCCAAGTATTAGTTGAAGGTCTTTTATATCCAATTCCACAGCTCCAAATAGTGGAGATACAGAAATTTATATAACCCTTATGAATTTTAGGGTCAAATATGGAGATAATCCATTCATACAAAGAAAAAGATAACTAATGATACAAGAGAGTAGTAATAGATATGATCAGTTTTATTTTGTCTGCCTACCATGTGATAGTATTCATTCTTTCTCATGAATAGCAGAGGAAGCAAGCAGAACATTCCTGAATCACTTTTCCAGTACTATGGAAATATTACTACTTTCTGCTTTCAAATTCAGAAAAGGGCAGAAGCCTGCTTCTCACCTGTGAAACATACAGGAAATGGGCATGAAAAACAACAAACTAAGACGCAAACAAAGTTTCATTCTGAAGACTAGGTTTAATACATAATAATAATAATAATAGATGTCCAACAATAATGGGAATAGATCAATTCCCAATCATGAAATTGTTTTTTTTTTTTAAAACTATTTAGTTCCATCAAATTTAGGAATAGAACAAATGATACCCATTTCCGGCATTCCACAATTTCAAACCCCTGTGCTGTAGATATTGGTTCAGACCTCTTTGCATTCAAGACACAAACACGTTTGCATAAAATTAATAATTCTTGCATTCTCTTGTGAGAGAGAAGGAGGCACAACCATGCTTATCCACATTTTACAAGGTTGGCAAGATACTGGTGTAATATTATCCAAAGCCATAGAGATTGTTGCCAAGACTATAGTTTATATCACAACTGCAGTGAAAATGCAGTCATTATAATTCTAAGAATTCATTGTAACTGTAATTCATCTCAAAATAAAAATAATGTACTTAAATTTTTTTCCTGAATAAATATATTTATAAAATAATTTTTTTAGCTGGGCAACCAAGCTATGCTTGAATGAAAGTCTTTTCATAGTAAAGTATAGTAAAAGTAAAACATTTTCATATAAAACTACTAAAATTAGAAGCTTAATATTCCATTTCCATCCCAAATATTAGTTGAAGTTCTTTTATATCCAATTCCACAGCTCCAAATAGTGGAGATACAGAAATTTATATAACCCTTATGAATTTTAGAGTCAAATTTGGAGATACTGCATTCATACAAAGGAAAAAATAACTAATGATACAAGAAAGTAGTGATAGACACGATCAATTTTATTTTATCTGCCTACCATGTGCTAGTCCTAAACGTTTCCAATTTACTACATTTTTTTAATCTCATATCTGCCTTTTAAAATAAATCTTTATAGTCCAGTAATCCAGATAAAGAAACAAGCTCAAAGAGGTTATGCAGCTTGCTTCAAGCTTTATAGCTAGAAGTGGTGGAGCCAAATTTGGAAACTAAGTGTGTTGGATTCAGTCTCACTGAACCATAAGAGATATTTACAGTAGATTCTGTCTGACATTAAAAGAATGAGAGATGGTTTGCTTACTGAGGTCTGAATTTAGTTCTTACAAATCAACAGAAGATAGATATAGAAGACATTCTAGGTAGAGTTAAACGAGCAAAAATATGAAGCCCCCTCTATGAGATAACTTCAGTTCCTTGGAGTGAATGTCCACACAGCTGGGAAACCTTAGGGTTAATAATCAAAGATCAAACCAAGAGCCTCAATAGTAAGCACTGGAATGGACGAAAGGTTAATTTACAGGCACGTGGATTTGTTTGGTGGTAGTGAAGCTGACTAGTGGGGAACATTATGAAGGAAGTGTCCTGCAGGTCTCGGTGGCTGAGTCAGTAAAGTCTGTTAAATGTTCCCACTTTCCATTCCTTCCTCTGTTGTGCATTTCTTCTTCTTGTGTTCTAACCAAAGAGGTACTTGTATGGCTACAGATAAGTCACTTCAACATATTGGCCTTAAAATATTCACCTAAACAATGAGGAGTTTGGACTGAAAGATCTCTAAGGATCCTTCTAGCTGCACATTTAAATGATGTTTCGCTTAAGGGTGTCTAACAAATAATTGTTAAATAATATTTAACAAATAATTCTTGAGTAAAACGGCCTCTACTTTCTGCATGGGAATATATTATAACTTCCTAAATGGGGGCCACTAAAGCAAGTATAGGGAGACTACTGGTAATGATGACTATGTTTCAGAGCTCTGGAATTTTTTTACCTTTTGATGAGTAATATACATTAGAGAAGAAGAAAGATATGT
Organism: Ateles fusciceps; assembly: GCA_036589455.1. Classification (NCBI taxonomy): domain Eukaryota; kingdom Metazoa; phylum Chordata; class Mammalia; order Primates; family Atelidae; genus Ateles; species Ateles fusciceps. Next base: position 9,265,275 of record JAZHEH010002229.1, read on the forward strand.
AAAATGTCACATTCAATAGGGGAAAATGAGCAACAAAAAACAGTATTCATTTCAGAATGGGCATTTTTCTTTTTGTAGCTTCAGTGGGCTTTCTGGGCAAATCTGCTCCTCTCAGTAGTAAATGTCACTCAAAAAAAGATACTCTATGATTGACAACATAGAACAAAAGCTGATGAATTATTCACCAAAGCACTGAGATTCACAGCCTATAGTAACACAGTTTACAATTAAAGAAATTAGAAGAGTCAAAGTCTTCCTCACAAAGTATATGCCTATTTCTGTAACTAACAAAACTCAAAAGCTGAAATCAAATAGAAAAACATCACAATAATCTCATGAATTTTTCCCTGTTAAAATGGAGCTGACATCTCAAAGACTTATGTAGACTTTTCCCTAAAGATAAAGCTGTAGATGTTTTTAAAACAGCCTCAGAGAAAGAGGTCAGTGTTCTTTAAGTATGGTTTCAAGAGGTTTTTAAGGAAAGTTAATCGAAAATCTTTAATAGAAAAAAAAAGAATTTTGGTTGTGTAACAGTCATAGCAAAATTTTAGGAATCAAATATAACAATTGAAGTGGAAAAATTGAGTCAGGGAGAACATTTAGTATTATCCTTTTAATAACATTGAAGACACTTGGGGTTTACTCAATCCTTCCATATTGGGTTAGCAGAGCCTCAGTGAGTATATTTTGCAAATGTGACCTCTTAGATCAACTGGAATAATTTTGATACCTCTATCATTGGTTAAGAATTAATATTATACAACAGGATGCATTTGCACAGACTCAAATCCATTGATATTGCTAAAGTATCAACCCAAAGGCCTTTTCTTATAAAAAGTATTCTGTCCATTCTTAAACACGAAGGATGGCATGTTCCATAGCAGTGATCTAAACTAGACCTACAAGTATATATATCACTTGTTATGTAGACCAAATACATATATGTAGGTATTGGAGTGAAAGTGCCAAGGGTAAGGTAAATAATGATTAAATTTCTACTTAATTATTGGTGGTTTAAATGATGTGTGTTTTGGTGAGAACTCTGAATTAGATTTTCTCTCTTACAAACCTTTATAATACCACTTTAATTACATGAGAGAATTGAATTAAAAAAGAAGTCTCTTTTCCCTCTAATTAATCTCGTGTCTGCCTTCTTTCATTACTTTGTCTACTGATTCACAAAATTAGCCTTTGTTACAGAGCAGAGTATAATACATAATTGAAGTTATACTTTTTTTCATCCAAAATAGCAAGAAAAAGCAAAATGAGCAACACATACTTTGTAGTGCATGATTTCATTTTTGGAAGTTGGATTCTTTTCTGTACTTTGTGTAACTGTTACTGAAGCTTTCAGCCTTAATGTGATCATGCAAGGAAATACTACTTTTCAATAGAATAGAGAAGTAATACATTATAGCTCTTTCCACTCCAGTGGAAACATACCCAAGCCATGTCAGCATTCTAGTCTTTCACTTGTATGTTCCTTCCTTGAGAAACAAGACTGTTAACCCACAGTTGTTGATAAACTGCTGTTTCTAGTTCACCATTGACAAAAGTTAATCTCATATCATTAGACAGAAATAGCAATCGTAACAGTATCATGAGTTAAGTAGCCTCTACCATGTTGTGGCCCCGATCTATACACAGTAGTATTGACACATTTGGTAGTCACAGCTCACTGAGTAGGTAAGAAACTGATTGGGTAAGGTTGCACAACTACACGATACAGTCAGAACGTAAATTCTGTAATCGGCTCCAATTCTAGAATCACCACTGTCTATGCTGCAATCGGTAGCTTCAGCCAAATATCAGCATTCTAAGGCCTGAAAACTACTTTCCCCCTTAATAACAGTAAAACTTTCAAGCTAGCATTCTAAATTAAGAATAAAGAAACATTTAAAAATGAGTATATTGGCTGAGCGCAGTGGCTCATGCCTGTAATCCCAGCACTTTGGGAGGCCGAGGCAGGTGGGTCATGAGGTCAGGAGCTCAAGACCAGCCTGGTCAAGATAATGAAACCCGGTCTCTACTAAAAATACAAAAATTTGCTGAGCATGGTGGCATGTGCCTATAGCCCTGGCTACTGGGAAGGCTGAGGCAGAGAACTGCCTGAACCCGGGAGGCGGAGGTTGCAGTGAGCCAATATTGCGCCACTGTACTCCAGCCTGGGTGACAGAGCGAGACTCCATGTCAAAAAAAAAAAAAAAAAAAGGAAAAAAAAAAGTGTGTGTTTATTTTTAGTTACTTTGAAGGGGGAAGAAGTAATCACGAGTGTATTGTAACATAGTGAGAGTCATAATACATTTTGGCTTCTCATAAATATCTCAAAACCAGAAAATTAATTTTAAAATAATTCCAAAATGTATGGTTATAAGAACTTTTGTAAACACTCTATTCTTCAGGTTTTGTTTCTGTGGACTTTGTAGCATAATAAATAGACCAGCTCCTCTATAACTTGGAAATAATACAATTTAAATAAACTAGTTAAAACAGGTTTGCATTTTTAGTAGAATGCTTGACATCACGTTTTTAATTTAGGCTTCGCTTTTGATTAAATGTCATATTGGTCATCACAAATTCAGGGACTTAAGTTAGAGTTCTACTGGCCGGGCACAGTTGCTCATGCCTGTAATCCCAGCACTACAGGAGGCCAAGGTAGGCAGATTGCCTGAGCTCAGGAGTTTGAGACCAGCCTGGCCAACATGGCGAAACCCCATCTCTACCAAAAATACAAAAAATTAGCCAGGTATAGTGGCACACGTCTGTGGTCCCAGCTGCTTGGTAGACTGAAGTGAGAGAATCACTTGAGCCTGGGAGGCAAGGTTGCAGTGAGCTGAGACGGCCCCACTGCACTCTAGCCTGGGTAACAGAGTGAGACCCTGTCTCAAAAAAAAAAAAAAAAAAAAAAAAAACAAACAAACAAAAAAAGAACCTACTGAAGTTTCCATATCTTTTCTAGTTTGTATTCTTGGCCTAAGCTATTTCAAATCTAAATAGATTTTTAAAAAGTTACACAATTGGCCAATGTAAGCTCCATTTCTAGTATCACTTCCAACGATTTCTGTTGAAATTGGGCAAAGAAAACAAATAGTAAAAATAGCTACACAAAATGATTCCGGAGAAATGAAGTTATTCAGGGCCAGCCTACAATAGTGGAAAACCACAGTCTTAACAAGGAAGAATTTTAGTAAAAATAGGAGTCACATGTTCATCCATAGTCACAGACGATAGGCACAGATCTCAACGGTCAAAGCCTTGTGGATTATATTGCTTACTTTTTTCAAAGGTTTTTTTTCTGTTGGAGATAAAAAGAGAACCAAATCCATTTGAGAGTAGAATTCCAGAGGGCTGAGAAACAGACACAGCACAGTTCATGTAATTCTGAGTTGGTGAAATAAGTCATATTTTATGCTAAGTAGCATTTGCATTATTTCTGGCTTATGAGAAATACAATCAAGCTACTTCACCCTAAATGATTTCATGTGCAAGTCATTGAAACGTCATTGAAACCTCTAGCCCTAAACACCATCTTCCAAATATGTCACAAGAACCTAGAAGGAATTAAATAAAATTTCTTTGCAATGATTTTTTAAAAATTATTGGATTTACTCTTTCTTATGCAATACTAGCTAAAATATGTTCTGTTCACTTCCATGCTGGTAGATATTAGAGGAAAAGTAATTGAGTAATGGCTTTTTAAATTAATCTAACCATGTTCCATCTTCTTACCTCCTATAATTTAATAAATACTTCTTGTGTTGTGCTTATTAGAGAATTCATTCAAAGGCTTTGTCAGTATCTAAAAATCTAAAGGAAATTCTGAAGATATATGTGTGCTTCGTTTAGTACTTTTATGATGATCATGGACTATTTTCATGTGGGTCAGCCAAAAAGTGACCCTTCCATATCTAAAACTCAGCATAAAATAATGTCAGAAAGAAATGCTAAGTGGAATAACCAACAGCAAGATGCCACTATTAAAAAGAGTCTAGCTTCACTGCATTTCTGAAAAAATATATCAGCAGGTCTACCTGCAAGAAAACTATTTAATTTTGTCATCTGATTTTACTAGAGTCAGAAACATGGCATGACACACTCAGTGGAATGAAAAACACCTCCCATTTAATTAAATATCTTGTTGGTCAAGTACTTGTGCACACTAAAGCATTATTCAATATACAAAGCACTGGTTTTTACTATTGCACATAAACAACCATAAAGAAAATAGCATAATTAAGTGTACTATATAGTGACTCACTGTAGCTAAATAAATAACCTTTGATTGTGAACAAAGTTTACTTATTAACAACAAATGGTGCTAATAGATGTGGGAAATCAGAAACCAAATGTTTACTTTTTCTGGTTATAGTATAGAGTGTCAACAGTTCACACACAGGCTACATTAAAACCTTTGTGATTTCTTCCAAAGAAACATTAGAAAAGTCTAAGTTTTATATATGGCATGCAGACAAGGGTGACCATTATTCCAATGACAAGCTTAGGACTCAAAGAAGAGTGGTGTCATTAGCTGAGCCATCAATCACGTACACTTTTCAATGGAGATGGCAGTACCCAGAGAACTGCCTGTGTACTGTTCTTTTTATTTCTGCTTTGTGACCTAACTTCACTAAAGTTAATACATCCTACTTCTTACGACATTTTTAAAGGAATAAGAAAAGCAAGAGAGAAGACAGATAATTGGAAGAGTAAGGGAAAGAACCGAGAGCCTGAGATAACATGAAATGGAAGCTAAGGAAATTATGTTTCCAGGGAGATGATGTTACCTAGTCTTGGGAACAAACTCTCTTCAAACTTAATGCCTTAAAATAACAGCTGTGTATTTGCTCATAATGCTGTGATTTGGCACTTGGGGCTGGGCTCAGCGGGGAAGGATTGTCATTGCTCACTCATGTCCTTGGTCAGGACAGCTAGCATGACTGGCACTTCCCCCCTCCTGGTGCTCCGTCAACCTCCAGAAGGCTAGCGGGAGCTGTTTGTTTTGTTTTGGAATGCTGCAAGAGCTGCCCCAGAGAACCATCTTGCTTCAGCAAGTCCTTTTCAAATATCTACCGGCTCTACATTTGCTAACATCCCATTGGTCAAGCTCAGAGGAAATATAGGAGAGGTTCACACAAATGCCAGAGTGGTGAGAAACACTAGTTATTGGGCGCCATTATTGTAACAATCTACCCCAAATGCTATAAATCACGTTGTCTAGGTACCGTTTGATGTAGTACTTAAAGATAAGTTTTAGAAGTTAAGTGTGGGGTAAACAAAAAATATTGACAAAGTTTTTTTTTTTAAGAAGAAGATGAAGAAAATAGGAATGGATTCCCAAGGGTTAAGAATAAGTAATTTTGTGGGGCATGAAAGCAAAGAAACCAGGCAATGCAGGAGGAGGCAGAAACACTAAAAGATTTGTTAGCTTGTTTTTTTTTCTTGCTTCTTTTAGGTTGAAGTGATTTCAGCAGTTTCGTTGCTTGAGAAGAGTTATAGAGAGGAAGACATAAAAGTTCTGAGGGATAAAGCCTAGTTATTCCCTAGGCAAAGATTGGTAGATGGAAAAGAGAAAGCTAACTCCAGCCTCCTTGAGCTCTGAACTGAATGAGGTGTGAAGAACTGGAAAGTTTATGGCTGCACGTTAATGATTAGACACGGTAATAATCTAGGAGGGTGTTTACTGCACAGCGATAGAGCCAAGGCTCAAATAAACTTCATTGACTCCCTTGCCTTACATCTGTTTGTAGCTGTGGAGCTCTCCAAAGCTCTGGGAGAATTACCTGATTCACCACCTGCCATAATTGGATTATCAAGACCAATGATGTTACAGGGTCCCTGGCCCTCAGACCAGGCTCTCTAAATGATTTTTGATTTGCTGTTTTCTGGGTTGAGAGGAAAAAGAATACTGTTCATAACCCTGCAGTTTAATCCTTGAGAGTTTAAACAGAGATTCTTTGCCTCAAAACACATATAGTTGTGGTATTTATGTGGTTGTAGCTGAATGATCTAAAAAGTCAAGAACCATTTAATTACTAAAAGTAAAGGGTACTCACTGCTCTTTTGCAATAGAAACTAACACCTGAGCTTTCCGTTCCTGTACCTTTGACTTATTAGATTCTATTGACACCATTGCTAATAAATTATATGACAATCACTGTTCAGTGTTCAGTGGAAATGCAAATATGAGCTCTTTCTTGTCTTGGGATGATTTAGAATGTTAAAAATAGGGCATTGGTTGATTACTCTCCTGATACAGTGTTTATATATATGATTTCCCCTACTTCCTGTACAGTCATGGATGTGAATAGCTTCAGGAAAAAAAATCTAAATGCTTGCCAAAGGATTTTGCAAAATCACTAAAATAATAGAATCACTAATTTTGTTTTCAAATGGTAGTGAGTCAGAACAAAGAAAAGTTCATCTTCTCACTATGATTTTGGGAAATCTCCACCACCGGTTTGTTTCCAAAACTGAAGAATCTAATGAAATACCTAGTTTGCTACAGATGAAAAAAAAAATCCTGTGAGATCAGAAAGCAGGACGTAACAGGTTAAAGTTATAAAAACTCAACCCACCTAGGGGAGAGAATGTGTTTTCTCACAAATATTTAAGGCAATCTGAGAACTGTCATGTACATCTTTTTAAAAATGCCAGCTGGGAGACACTTGTCGACAAGAATGCTTTTCAGATTTCTGTAGGCAAAAGAATTATCTATGAGCCATGTTTTTACAAATGAAGATTCCTGACTCCTTTATCTTTCTTCCCAAAAGCTCTTAATTTTTGAAAACACCTTGAGTATTTATAATAAAGGTGTTTCTGGGGCAAAAGTTTGAGAAATATGCATCAAAAGAGAGAGTGTATATCTTCAGCATGTATGTAATAGCCTATTGAGCTCTTTCTAGCCTGCAGCCTATGCCTCTCCAAGTCCTCATGGTTGCACGTGGAACATCTACCCTCTTGCCACAGCTAAGTTTGCAGTGGAAAAGGTCTCAGTTTACACTGATGGATAATGCTACATCAGTTTAGGTGGAGTCATTCCGTCTTGTTTTAGGCATTCAGCCTGGTCTTTTACCATTTTTTTTCCCAACTGAATCCAGGTGCCATCTGGGAGAGAGAGTGATGCCTTGTGCTGATTGCTGAAACTCTTACCACCTGGACAGGTATAAGCAGGAAGGGAGAGAGATGACAGAGTTGGCTTCCAATCCACTTCCATAATAAAGCACTTCTTACAGTGTCATCACTAAGGTCATTCAATGGGAGACAGAATCTGAATGGATGGAGTAGTCATCATTTTCATGTGCAGTAAGACCCCAGTCTTAGGAAGCAGAATGATGCTCCTACTGGAGGAAGGGGATAAAGGTGGATGAAAGACAGAGTAAAATGCCTTAGCATTCACCCACCGTTAAAGATGGAGTAAAAAGCCAACCAACAAGTGTTCAGGAATCTCTGTCTCCTGGACTCCATTCTAGCCCCAAAGGAACTCAGATTTCACTCCGTCATAGGATTTACGGAATGACCCAGGGTTTGGCATGGAAGATATTATCATGATTAATACGCCGGTTCTGATTTGAGGAACCTCAAACTCCCCAAAGTCATAGAGAAATAAAATTATGGACATTATGAGCGTTAGAATAAAGATATCTGTAAAGCAATAGGGCAGCATGAGAATACATGTCCATAGAGTTATGGAAAATTGTACACAGTAATTTAACATTTAACTGTGGCCTGTAGGATGAGAGGCTGGTCTCAGCAGTGAAGGAGAAAGGACACCACACACAGAAGGAGCTGAATATGGGGCAGCACAGAGGAGAGACAGAAGGTGACATTTCAGGGACCCAATGTTGCCATATATAAAATGTGGTGCTGGAGAACCACGGCTGCTTTCATCTCCAGCAAGAAGAGTGACGCCATCAAGAGATTAATTCAGTAAGTCAATATTTAATAATCCCTACAAGAAGTGTTTGTTAAATAATAAAATAAAATAACACAAGCACTTCATAAACGTGTCACAATGAAAGTTTATCTTTTATTCTTTTAAAAAATATATCAAGACCTTCAAGGGCACCTGCACACACACAACACACACACACACACACACACACACTTACACACACATACATTCTCTTAATTCATTGAAAGCTAATCTCATTAAATTATTCTGTCCAGTAACTCTGACTCATGTCACGTATGGAACTTCTTTACAGCGGACTGTTGCTCCTTTACAGCAGTTGAGAAGGGTCTAGAGTCACACTGGGTCTTTAATGTCTCCACAGGTTTTGAATCCACTTCATCTGAGAGCATAATGATCACAGAGAGGACCCTGAATAGTCCCCACCCTGAAGAGCTAATTAAGAAGAAATTCCCCCCACTCAGTTAACCACTTCATTCTTTTTGTGATGGGAAAAGACAATTGAAGAATGCAAAATAGAAATGAATTCCTGGTTAATATCTGCTCCAATAAATTTGGTTTAGTTGGTTCAGCTCTAATTAAGAGACCTAAGCCTAAAAGAGGGATTACTGCAACATAAAAAAGTGTATTGAAATGCAAATGCATCAGAAACTTGAAGAAGTTTTCTTTTAGAGAAATTTAGAACTATCCGGTTTCTAATTTTTAATCTCTTTTTAATTAATAGACTTTTAGAAAGTATTTTTAGGTTTACCATTTCAAATGAAAAGAAAGTATAGAAGTACCTTATACCCTCTCCCTGAAAAAAGTTTCCTCTATTATTAACATCTTTTGCTAATGTGCACATTCTTTATGTATTATACTGACACATAATTATCAACTAAAGTCCACAGTTGACCCTAAGGCTCACTCTTTGTGTTGTATATTTTGTGAGTTTTGTACATATATAATCCCATGTGTCCCCTGTCACAGCATCATGCAGAACAATTTCACTGTCCTAGAAATCAGTCATCTGTGCTCCACCTTCTATTCATTCACCACTCCCTCCCCCGACCATTGACCTTCCTTCCTTTCTTTCTTCCTTCCTTCCTTCCTTCCTTCCACCACACCCAGCTAATTTTTTGTATTTCTAGCAGAGACAGAGTTTCTCCATGTTGATCAGGCTGGTCTCAAACTCCTGCCCCCTCAAATGATCTGCCCCCTCAGCCTCCCAAAGTTCTGGGATTACAGGCATGAGCCACTACGCCCAGGCGATCTTTTAACTCTCTCCATAGCTTTGCCTTTCACTTGAATGCTTTTCATGGCCTCAAGGTCTCAGAATTTTCTTCTCTCTGTTGCAAATTTCTTCTTAACCTCCTCTTACAGATTCCAATCCCATCTAGTCTCTCCCAATCACACCGATTTGTGACTATAAATATGGCCTGAAATTTTCACAGTAATCAGCAACATTGGTTTTAGCATGAAAATTGTATTTCTTTCTAGGTCTTTAACATTCTGATTTTATGATGTCATTTTTTATTGACAAGTCGTACCAACATATATGTATGGGGTACAATGCTGTGTATTGGCACTTGCATACAATGTGGCATGATTAAATAAAGCTGATTAACATATCTATCACCTCATTTACCTATTGTTTTTTATGATGAGACATTTGAAATATATAACACAGTATTAGTTAGTTTGAAATCTATAATACATTATTATTGACTGCAGCCACCCTAGTGTGCAATAAATGTCAAAATTTATTCCACCTGTTTTAAACTTTCTGCTCTTTGATTAACAACTCCCCATTCCCCTGCCTATCAAAAACTTCATGCCATCTTTGTATTATTGGTCAAAACACCCCATTCCTTCCCTCCCTCCCAGCCCACTCCCAACCTCTGGTAATCATAGTTCTATTCTTTATTTTTATAAATTCTATTTTATTAGATTTTACATATAAAGGAGATCATGTGGTAATTGTCCTTCTGTGGCTGGCTTATTTTACTTAGTGTGGTATCTTCCAGATTCATCCATGTATCTTGCTTTGGTCAATAAATGAGAGCTGCTATGTTGCGTGAAAGTAGTGGAGCCTCTGCATTATCTGTGTTTTCTTTCCCCCTGGCATAGAGGTAACTGGCTAATTAGCCTAAGTAATAAACTAGGTATTGATAGAACATATCTCAAACTAATAAAAGCTATTTACAACAAACCCACAGCCAATATCATACTGAATGAGCAAAAACTGGAAGTATTCCCTTTGAAATCTGGCACTAGAAAAGGATGCCCTCTCTCGCCACTCCTATTCAATATAGTATTGGAAGTTCTAGCCAGAGAAATCAGGCAAGAAAAATAAATAAAGGGTATTCAATTAGGAAAGAGGAAGTCAAATTGTCTCTATTTGCAGATGACATGGTTGCGTATTTAGAAGACCCCATCATCTCAGCCCAAAATCTGAAACTGATAAGCAACTTCAGCAAAGTCTCAGGATACAAAATCAATGTGCAGAAATCACAAGCATTCCTATCCAACAATAACAGACTAACAGAGAGCCAAATCAAGAGCGAACTCCCATTCACAATTGCTACAAAGAGAATTAAATACCTAGGAATACAACTAACAAAAGACGTAAAAGACCTCTTCAAGGAGAACTACAAACCACTGCTCAAGGAAATAAGAGAGAACACAAACAGATGGAAAAACATTCCATATTCATAGTTAGGAAGTATCAATATTGTGAAAATGGCCATACTGCCCAAAGTAATTTATAGATTCAATGCTAACCCCCTCGAGCTACCAATGACCTTCTTCACAGAACTGGAAAAAAAACACGTTTATAAAAAATTTAAAACATGTCCATGATATATCGCAAAGTGAAAATGGTAGAATAATGTGTATATTAGAATTCCACTTAAACAGAAAAAAAGATATGCTCATATAAGACAATAAAAATTATTGATGTATAGACATGAAAATGTTAACAACTGGTAAGCTATGCAAAGTAAGAAATTATGAGGAAGAGGTAGAGAGTATTTCTTTCTACATATTGTACTTTTATTTTTTAAAACAAGAAGCAGGGATCAGGTACAGTGGATCATGCTGATAGAGGGTGAGGAAATAGGATAGCTTGAACCCAGAAGGTTGAGACCAGCCTGGGCAATATAGCAAGATCCCATCTCTACAAAAACTAAAAATAATTTAGCAAGATGTAGTGATGCATGTCCGTAGCCCTAGCTTATCAGGAGGCTGAGGCAAGAGGATCACTTGAGCACAGGAGTTCAAGGCTACAGTGAGCTATGATCATGCCACTGCACTCCAGCTCAGGTGACAGAGTGAGATCTCATCTCAAAACAAAACAAAAAAAAGAGATTGTGAGAGAGAGACAAAGGTATTATTTCTAAACTTTAAAATAATTTATCCTGATTAACTAGACAATAAACCATATAATAATTCTAAGTTTATTGAAAAGTATTAGATATGCATGAGAATAAAATGATTAATAAATGTAAATAGCAAGTCCAGAGAAGATTTAGATAGAATTGAACATTAAATGAGTTTATTATTTGATCGGTGCAAAAGCAAGTGTGGTTTTTGCCATTACTTTTAATTGTTTTTAAAAGTAAGACTTTAGCAACAACCTAATATTTCAATTCTGTGCAGCAAGAAAGGTCTAGTCAATGAATCAAGTTGATACATTGGTTAAACGTGGAAAGGATCACGTGAAACCCACACCTTTTCCTCTTAGCAAAATAAATTTTAAACTGAGTCAGTTATAAATTTAATAAAACAAATCACATACACAAATGATAACTGTTTAATAAATTGGAAGGGCTTTCTAACTGTGAGGCCAAGGCCAGAAAGAATAATGAACAAATTGATAGATTTGATTACATAATACATATACACATACATAAATCACAAAATAAGGGAAATTTTGCAGTATATCAAACTGTGCTCAATCAAAAATGTGTAAGTCTACCCAATAGCACAGCAATTACATTTATTCCTCAGTATAATTTACCAAAGATGACTATACTTTTTGCACAAGTGGAGTGTTGCTGTCTATCTGGGTGTGCATCTCTGGGAGATTAGAAATGTAAATTATGATGAGTAAACAGCACATAATATTTTGCAAAAGTTAGAAGAAGCAATTGACCAGATATGCACTGAGAAATATGGATTAATCTTTTATAAAACATGGTGATAAATGAGAATATTATGAAGTAGAATGAGTTCTATAACATAGCAACTTAAGTAAGCTAAGCACAGGTGTGTACAAAAGAACAACGTATGTACAGGAACACATGAGAACAAAAATACAGTAAGTAGTTTAATATGTACCAGGAACTGTGTAGGAGGAGATGAGATATGGAAGAGGGGGGGAATGGAATGTATCAACAAACATAAACAAAATCAAAGAACAAAACAAGATTGGACTTTTCAGAGACCACTGATAATCACATTCTTTAGTGATGATAAGTACATACGGCTCAACTCAATGGAGTTGAAGTACAAAAAATATATTTTTTATTTTTTAAAAGATAGGCTAAAGAATGAGCTAATAAATTAATAGTTAATAAATATGAATAAATAGTAAATATATGACAACATTCACTTTGACTCGAAATTAAATAATGCATATTAATACAGAAGTTTATATGTATTTATTTATTGACTTGTTCACTGAGAAGTGGGAAAAAAGATGATATTTAGAAATATTATTCTTAAGGGCACTAGAAAGTAGTAGAAACTTTCTGGACCATTCAGACAAGTGTCAACAATACTTGAATAAAAGTTTTGATTGTAACATTGATTATAAAGGCTGAGAGTTGGATGAGAATTAGTCAACACTTCGGGATTTGTTCAAATTCTACATCAAACAATTGCATATTATGTAGCCTTTGAGGGTTGACGAGACAGAGGATTTTTTTCTCTTTGTCCCTATATTCTTAAATCTTTTCACATTGATATGTACTATTTTCTGCAAAACATGTAATAAGTCAATTTAAAAATTCAGCTAAAATAAATTTGAAGGTACTCTAAAAATTAAACAACTCTGGGAGAAAAGTTCCTATAGTTTACATTCTGTCCTATGACCAGTCAAGTATTAGAATTGTAATATATTTTATTTTGCTTCTTTCACATAAATAAGTTGAAATTGGCTTTATTGGCTTATAAACTTCATCATTCCCTTCCCATAATTAAGAAATGTTTGCGATTGCTGTTAAAATGCCAGGTTTTAGACTACAGCCAAGTGGAAAACACACATACATTTTTCTGCACTAAAAAGTTTTCTAAAAAACATGCACTAAACCAGGTTAAAATGTTTCCTGACAAGGAAATGGCATATAAAATGTTTTTCCCCCATTAAGTTAATGCAGTAGTACATTTTGATAAATGTAAATTGAAATAATTGCAAATTTGATATATTTAATCAATTAAGAAATTATATTTCTTGATTTGGGAAGTAATTTATGACCAGCAATTATTTTTGAAACACAAATATTCCCTTTTTCTCAAGCTAATCGGAGCTTTCAGGTATGTAATACTGAAGAGCCTGCACTCTGGTAACATTTATTCCCTATGATATGAAAAAAGAGAACCGTTTTTATTCTGGAACAAATGCTGAAAACACTGCATGCCTTTGCTTGGCTTGCTCTTTCTCCTGTTTAATGAAAGTGTTACTTAAAAGAATAATTTGCTCTCAAATCATCTGGTGGCAGAAACCCTTTATTTCCCTCTCTACAATTCTGTTTTGCTGATGTTAGATTTATTTACCTTTTAACATGTTACTTATGCTGTTTCCATGGACACATTCATCTACAAAGATACAAATGATTCAAGTAACAATAGAGAAGAGACCTGGATGGAGGTCTGGGTTAGCTGTGTACAGCCAGAGATGATTGGCTGGAGCAGAGTTGCATCCTGATATGAGAGTCTTTCACTTCCCCCCACCCCGCTCTGAAGCTATAGGGAATGAAGAATTCACTCTTTTATTTGTGGCGTGATGGCAGTTTAAGGTTTTACTGAGGATGTGGTCTGGCAATGGTATTCTGCAACCCACGCACAACACATATAAAATCTTTATAATTAACTGCATATGATTTAGCAGGGTCATTTAGAAAGATGATTCATCTCCAGTAGGTGTAAACTGGCTCACTAAACCTAAAGCTTAGAGGGAAAGACAAGATGGAATAGTTTCTTGATTCCACTTTAGGCTAATAGCCAGGTGACTCAGAGTCCTTAAGAGCCCTGATTCAGGCTTCATTTCTCAGCACTGATAGCTGCTGGAGTTACATGCCCAACAATTCTTTTTCTGCATCTCAGCTACATAAGTCTCTCAAACCAGCCTTTGCCAGGGGGTCTAGGTATCGTGCTCCTATAAGTCTATGCTCCAAAGTACTAGTACTTTTCTTCATTCTTCATTGAGTTTGAATGTGTGTTTATGTATAGGGGTTTTTTCCTCCCAATTTAATTACGTATTTTGGTAAAATGTGAAGCGGGCACTGCTTTTCTTCGGTGTCTTTCCATCTTCTTGCAGATTGGTCATGTTCTGTCTTCAAATGCTCCCTGAGCCCCAGCAGCTCCTAGAGTTCCATGATAACAGATGCCTTCTCCAGGCATCTCTTGAATTCTACACAAATCTGTACCCTTTTCTCTTTAAACTCTGCTTTCAGCAAGCTGCCAGTTAGAAAAGATGTGAAAATATCATCCTCTAAATGGTTACTAGCTCACAGTAGTTCACTTTATTCTCCTCAGGAGAACTTGCACTGCAAAAGGGAACGGATCATTGACTTTAGGCAATGTTCCGCAACTGAGGACAGCAGAGTCTCCAGGAATGGACTTTTAGAAACGCAGATTCCTAGGCTGCCACAATAAGAAAACATGCTTTCAAGAATTTTCCAATCTTCTCAGATTGGGAAATGACAACTATTTGCCTGGAACAATCAAACATTTGGACATCACTGTATTCAGGTACAGATTTAGGGTTAAGGCAAAGACTATTTGTACCCTCAAGTATTTTCCACCATGCCTCCTAAAGAAATTTTTTATTCAAGACACACATACAGACACACGTGAGTGCTATAATTTGGTCCCATGCCAAATGTCAAGAAGAATAGAGTCAAGTAATAGGCAATATCCATCCACTGCAACCTTTGAGATAAACTATACTCTTGATTAGCTCAGGATCAAATGTAAAAACATTCCGTTGAATGTATATTGAAAATTAGTTAAATCTCTTATTTGAAGGGAACTGCAATTACTTCACCAGCAATGATATCTTTTTTATAGCATTAATTGTTCACATAATCCAGCATCCAGTAGTTTCACAATATTTTTGTTAGTTTATTGCAAAACTCTTTATTACTATTGTGTTTTATAAATTCCAATACAATCTCACACATTCTACCCTTTGAATTACTACTGTTAACATTTTAATGACTATCACTGCGTTCTTTTATTTATTTATTCATCCGTTCATTCAGCAAATATTCCAGGAACTATTCTAAGCTCTGTGAACAACCTACATAAAGCCCACATACTCAAGCTAGCATTATAGAGGTACCGGTAAAAATGAAACACGTAAGTTCCATGAAAATGTCAAACATGATTAATGGGACTCAGACGTCCTGGGGGAAGGAGTCCTACTTTAGATTGAAGAGCAAGGAGAGGCCTTTACAAAAATGTTGCATTTGAGCTGATACCTGAATGATAAGAAGGAGCTACTCCTGAGACGTTCTGGGGAATCAAAATCTCTACAGAGGCACTGATTATGCAAAGATCTAAGGTGGGAATAAGCTTGGCATATTTGAGGATTAAAAGGAAAGTCAGTTTGATTAGAGTATGATAAAAAATAGGAGACTGATCGCTGAGATGGGAGAAGTAATTAGGGCTAAGCCACGTGTAGCTGTAGTGTCCAATATGGGATCCACTGGGCACGTGCAGCTACTGATCCCCTGAAGTCAAGCCACTCTGAATTGAGATGCACTGTAGGTGTAAAACACAAATGTAGACTGGATTTTGAAGATCTAGTATAAAGAAATAATATCATATATCTCATTAATAATTTTTATATTTGTTATAATAATTATAATTTTAGAATATATTAGATTAAATTAAAATATTACTATTAATTCACTTGTTTTACTTTTTCTAAAGTGCTTATTTTAAAATTTTAAATTACATATGTGGCTTACCTTATATTTTAATGAACAGCACCATTAAGGAGGCTTGCATGTCATGGTCAGAAGTCTCGGTTTATTTTAAGTAGAATGAGAAATATTTAAGAGATTCTAAAGAGGCGTTACAATATGATTTACCTGTTTTTGGTTTTGTTGTTGTTGCTGTTTTGAGACAGGTCCTCACTCCTGTCACCCAGGCAGGAGCTCAGTGGTATAATCATGACTCCCTGAAACTTTGACTTCACAAGCTCAGGTGATTCTCTAACCTCAGCCTCCCGAGTAGCTGGGGCCACAGCCACAGACCACCACGCCCAGCTAATTTTTTGTATTTTTAGTAGGTATGGGGTTTCCCCAGGCTGATCTCGAACTCCTCAACTCTAGCAATCCACCCACCTCAGCTTCCCAAAGTGCTAGGATTATAGGCATAAGCCACCATGCCCAGCCTCATTTAAATTATAATTTAATTATATTACATATAATTTTAATTATATTGTTGCTGTGAAGAAAAAGAACAAAAATGGTAATAAGAAATCCAGGCATACGATTTCTGATGGTAGCTTAGACCAGAATAGTACAAATATAAATTGTGAGAGGAGAGTAGTCTCAGAATTTATTTTGAAGGCTGAGATACAGAAAAAAGAGGTGATCTTAGCTGTTATCATGAGTAAATGGATGGTTGGGGGCCATTCAAGTGGGGATAGAGAAGACTGGGATGGCAATGTACTAGAGAGTGGGAGAAATAAGAGTACTATTTTGGAAATATTTTGAGATGTCCATTGAACATCTGAGTAAGCTCTCCAATAGGTTAGTCACGTAGAAAAAGAGGAATAGAACGAGAAAGAGGAACCTAGTAATTGCAAGAAAATAAGTGCTCAGTGGTGTTCCAGAAGTCAAGCAAATAACTTGTTTCAAAGAACAGAGAGTGGTTTAGTATGTCAAGTACTGTCCAGTAGGCAAGGAAGATGTGAACAGAGATCTGGTCATTACATCTGGCAATATGGAGATAGTCAATAATCGTGATAAGAGCTGTGTGTGATACTGGTAGCAATGCAAGTCCAACTAAAGTATATGGAAGAGTAAATGAAAGCTAATAAAAATGGAAACAAAAAAAATAGAACTTAGCAGATCTTTGAAGATTTGCTGTGAATACGGGCAGATAAAAGGAATAAGAGCTGGAGACATGATGTCTGTAAATGTTTTGAATTTATGATTGATTAGAGCTTATCTTGTGCTAAGGAAGATTATTCAGTAAAGTGAAAGAAAAATGATGTGGCAGAGAAACAGGATCATTGCAGACAGAAGATTCTAGAGTAAACTAACTGGAATGGGATTCAGAACTCAAAGGCAGGATTAGCCTTTTATATGGTTCTGACACTTCTCCTGCTGCATCTGAAGATAAGATCGAGTAGATGAGTACAGATACAGGAGGGTCTTTCCCCCCCCATCACCCTCCGTGTGTGTGTGTGTGTGTGTGTGTGTGTGTGTGTGTGTGTGTGTTTGCAAACCTCCTCTCGTACCAATTTGTAACATTTGTGCAAATACTTTGCCACTGAGCTGCACTCCCAAATTTGTAACACTTGAACACACAATTTTCAATTCATTAACCTGCTGTGTTCTGGTTTAAAATGCCATTGCAGAAAAGGTTCGTGCCCCCTTTTACCTGTGATTCTTTGCATAAGACCTATTCTTTAACTCTTGGAACTTTTATGATCTGATATTTTAAATCCTTCCAAAATGTGACTTGGTTAAGTCTTTCGTTTAATTCATTATCTGAACACCCACTGATTCCCTTCAATCTGGAGACTCATGTTCTCTATTTTGGTGAGTTTTCATATGTACTGTATTAGTCCATTCTCATACTGCTAATAACGACATATCTGGGACTGAGTTACTTATAAAGGGAAAAAAGTTTAATTGATTCACAGTTCCACATGGCTGGGGAGGCCTCAGCAAACTTACATTCCTGGCAGAAGGGGAGGCAAACATGTCCTTCTTCGCATGGTGGCAGCAAGGAGAAGTACAGAGTGAAGGTGGGGAAAGCCCC
Source organism: Ateles fusciceps (assembly GCA_036589455.1). Lineage (NCBI taxonomy): Eukaryota > Metazoa > Chordata > Mammalia > Primates > Atelidae > Ateles > Ateles fusciceps. The sequence goes on from JAZHEH010002229.1 coordinate 9,283,390, forward strand.
TTATAAAACCATTAGATCTCATGAGAACTCACTCACTAACACAAGAAAAGAATGGAGGTAACTCCATTAAGTGCAGTTTCTTCGAAGCTGTTTTTGCCTTCAACATTGCCTCTGCTCCTTCTCAGCTCCCTGTTTATCATCTGTTGCTTTTTCTCTTTTTATGTTGGAGGCTATTCTCAAAAGTTTTAAGATGCTAAGCTATCTGTTCATATTTAAAGCTTGTTTTTAAGCTCTGTGTGAATGGCAGGTTGTTCTGACTGGTAGACTTCACTTTGAAATAATCAGGTGGCCTTTAGAAATGACTAACTGGCATGACCCAAGTTTTCTCTCTGGGATGATTCAGTTTCTCTAGCAGAAGATTCCTTAAATTCTTGATCCAGTTTACAAGCCTGACTTCTGGGGAGGGGGAGGTGGTCCTGAACATCTAGTTGCTCTATGTAAACTTCCAAATTACCCCAAGCTTACATCCCATCTCCAGACACACTCTTTCCTATAGTTCTGGTTCCTCAGCTTCATAAGTCAAAAGAAGTTCCATAAAAGAACAGATTAAAGTGTCCTTACATGAGTTCTAATGAACATCTTTCTTTTTCACTGATAACTCCCTTTATAAGTACGTGTGTGTGTGTTTGAACTTTCTCTCACTTATTAATTTATTATTCATATATAGTTGCATCTTTATATATTTTGATTCAAAATTATAGATAACTCCTAATTTAATAACAGATGAAATTAGTATTTCTGCTTCCTGGTGGGGGCAGAAACTTTGCTAAGTTGTCCTCTTATACCAGAAATCCATTAAATTCAATTCAAACAGTGATATTGTTTTAACAAGCAAGATTCTCTAAAACATTGCCCTTCAGAAATTCCAAATTCATAACAATACCATATTCAACATGCTTTATATTGCCATATTCATCCTGGGTATTAAATTTTATTCTAAATATTAATCAATGTAGTAGAAAATGAATATCATCTTGTTTTAATTTGCATATTTACGATCTAGAAGTGATATTGTCTCCTGGAAAAAAGCACCTAAAACTTTAGAACAGAGTTGAAAACAGGTAATTCTGCTTTTCTAGTGAAACAGGGAAGACTTCATAAAAGACCTGACATTTCACCTATATCTTCAAAGATTTATCTGCTTTTTAAAAAGACATTTAAAGAGGGAATTATATATCACAAGAGAATGGAAGTAAAAAAGGAAACAAGCATGTTCATAGAATAGTGAGAGATTTGGGAGAACAAAAAAAAGATAATATATGGGAAAGAATTTGAGAAAAGTTCAAAGTTTACATGAATTCAAAGACATTATTCAAATGCATTATTTTTATTGATATTGATTGCATTTCTTCCTGGAGTTTTACATCTTCTCAATGAATAATATATATGCCTAATGGTCTAGTTTACAAAGAACTCACAAATCTACTTCAAGAGAGCCCTAGAAGAGATTCAATTCCAATTTCATAAGAATTATTACTTGATAAAGAACTCATAAAACTGTCACAGTTGAGAATTAGGCTATAGCCAATGGTTTTGATTCATTGTGCAAATTCCCCTAAGCCCAGCTGTTTTCAGCACATGGGTGGTGGGTAATTCCATGTGTCTACCCAGTGCCCAATACCAGGAATGCCTCGCTGCTGCTCAAGGCCTTCTCCTTTGCCAAAGGAGACCATGAAGCTGCAAGCTAACTCAACACACGAAGGTGGGGGAATTAATACCTCAAGAGAAATCTTTCTCAAGTGAGAGAGAGGAGTCTTGAGAAAGGCCCCAGCAATCCTGTCCTCTAAGGAGACAATGCTAAGGACTGTTCTTTACAGTTCCTCAGAGGGTCTGTGGGGACTGAGCCTCTGCTTAGTCCCAGAAGCAATTGCATCATCCAAACACACAGCTGACTCCTCTTTCTTCTTTTTCTCACTTTCCCACCTCTCTGACTTCTGCTTACTAAAATGTCCTCCTGAATAAACAAACGACCTATACCCACCACTTCTCCTCAGTCACTGGCTTTGGGAAAATCAATATAGGACTGATACTTAACAAATGAGTGCCTCTACTACTTATCTGTTTCTATCAACTCCATATAATTTACAGGCATACAGCCTTTTCCATTTCCTTATTAGAAAAAATGAAAAATAGTTTTCAGTTACAGCTAGTGTTTTTTAACTTGCTGGCATTGAGTCTGTGTATTTTGGATAAGAGATTTCTCCACGATACATAAAGGAAAAACACAAAACTAAGCACCAGAAAATCCATATTTTAGCCCCAGATTATGTACTACTTAGCCGTGAGACTATATAGAAGTCATTTTGTGTCTCTAAAACCTCAGCTTCTTGATTTATTAAAATGAAGGTGTTGATGTCAAAGGTTATCCAAAGGCTTTGATTTCATTATTCCATGAAATTATCAAGAGGCAGGCCTGCTTTGGACAAAGCTGTCAGTTGGACATGTTTCCGGGTGGTCAACAGGACACAGCTGCAAGTCTTGTGGGTACCTGTTGCCTTGCTCCCCCTAGTCCTGGAGCAACTTTCCACCAGCACTCAATCCAAATCTGTCCCTTGCTTGCATAGTTCCTAATGCCTCAATGGCCCACAGCTTTAAATATACACATATTTAATGTATGGGAATAACAAGTTCTGTCTGCTTCTAAAGCATATTACAAAGTAAACCATGTTAACAGGAAATTGAGAAAGACAAGCCCACAAATTCCATGCTAGCCCTGGGTTCTTCCCACTTTCTTATACAATCCTCTTAAGGTAACACACATGAATGTAAGTGACCTTCTCTACACCAGTCACCTGACTTGCATTGTTCCTCAAGGGTGAGAAAGTGTCTAGGCAAAAGGGAGGAGAGACCCAGTGGTAGGTGGAACTTTGCGCTCCACCTTTCACATAACAGGTTGCCAATTCAGCTGGACTGAGGACAGGCCATGAGAGAAGGCATTAAAAGGGAAAAGTAAAATAGTTCCTTTGTTCTGACTCTAGAAATGCTGAAAGGAAATTCCTGTTCACAGCAGGTGATTAAACACATTTTATTAGAGGCCATTACATGGAGAGAGTTACTCATGCTGCTTTCTTGCAATAAAATGGCTCATTTTCTCCTTTTTCTCATAATTTACTTCTCAAATAGTAGTAACTAGGTTTATCGCCAATTTGATAACTTCCAGACTGGCTGTCAGAGTCCAATTAGGACACTTTAACCTGTTCTCTTATAGCAATAAAGCTCAAACTTATCAACCAAATTCCTCCTAAGATAAAGATGAATGAAGTTGTATTTGAGGGATTGGGGTAGATGGGTATCTGACCATGTAGCTCAAAGGGTCGATGACAAGCATGAGATTTCTCTGAAACTTTCTCCTTCGAAACTCTCATGAATTTGCTTTCTACTCCAAAATAATAAAATTTAACTTACATTAATTTAAAAAGTATATGTGCAAGTATTTGCTAATTATCTTAACTCATCAAAAGGTTTCAGGAAGAAGAGCATGATTAGATTCTATGTTTTATTCTTGCACTTTTCGTCTATTTGCAGGGTAAAATAGAAATCTCTATTTTCTCACAACACCTCTAAACTGTTCCTATATCATGTATTCAACCTGGAAGGTAGACTTCCCTCATTGAATATGAAGCATATACTTTGTGCATCTGATTCCTCTACCATGTCTAAATGTGAAATTCAAATGTCAGTTTCATTATCCTTGCCAGTGAAATGTAAGTATCAAAATTGCCTGTCAAGTGAAACTGGAAAACAAAAAGGGATATTATGGCATTTGTATCTTCAGACTACATTATTCCTAATGTTTTGTGTTCTACCCTGTACCAGCTGAACAAACCTAGAAATTATTTTTTTGCTGCTGGCATCTTATCTTTGATGATATGTAGGATAGGGTTCAAAACGAGCGCTATACACGACAGAAAAATTGATTTCGTTCCCTGTATTCCTTTACTTCCTTTTACCCCACAGACTTCTTCTTTAACTTGGGTTTCCTCCCTTTTGTTTGACAAAGGCATCGCTGCCCTCTTCAGAGCACGTTTGTGTAACTTTGTTTCTATTCCACATTTTTCCGTATGGCAGATGTCATTGTTTTGTAATATTATAGAAACACATAAATGTTCTTCCTCCTCATTTAGTCACTCTCTCTGAGTGTTGTATTTCAAAATCATGTCTTTTCCTTGCTTAATTAATGACTACTTTTCTTTCCATAAATTCAGTAAGTTTGATGGCAAAAATCTGCCAAATGCTTTGAATATCACAGAAAGAAAACCCCTATATAAATGTCTGCTATGATTTCTATTAGAGCATGAAGACACTTTAGGGTATGTTTTATTGGTCCATTAATAAATGACTGGAGAGGTAAAGATATCTGGCTAGAAGCCCCGTTTTTTTTTACAAGCACAGAAGATGTGGCTTAATGGAGCAATTAAACATTCTTTCACATCCCAGGGCTATAATAATATTGGGAAAAGGTAAATGAACTACTAAAATGAAGAGACCATTGTAAATATAGAAAAAGAACAAGAAGCTTTAGCTTCCGTAAAAATAATAATAAACTATAGAACAGAATTTCAAACAGTTGCCATTTTACAGAACACCAGAACTGATACACTTAAATCTTTCTCATCAAAATAGATATCTTGTTTTACAGAGGTGAAGGAAATATAAAATGGAGAAATTGTCCACAAAAGACTCAGACAATAGGACAGCAATAGGTAACATAGGGGAATAGCGTTCAAAGAATTTTAATTTTAAGGAATATTAGGAATTATCTGATTATGAAATACTGATGTGATAAGACCATTTTGAAGATATAAAAGGCCTTACGAGTTTGTGAAATGAAGTGCAAATGCTAGAATGCCATCAGTGCAGACCCAGTCTTGGTTATCTTTGTCTCCCTGGCGTGATGTGCAGATGTGCTGTGTTGCACGTGATCAGTCATTGGTAATCTACCAACAGTGGTGTACCAATAATTAGTAATAATAGTAATAAAAATAACTGGCTGGGTATGGCGGCTCACACCTGTTATCCCAGAACTTTGGGAGGCCGAGGCTGGTGGATCACCTGAGGTCAGGAGTTTGAGACCAGCCTGGCCAATATGGAGAAACCACATCTCTATTAAAAAAAAAAATACAAAAATTAGCTGGACGGGTGGCACCCCGCCTGTAATCCCAGCTACTCAGGAGGCTGAGGTGGGAGAATCACTTGAACCCAGGACGCAGAGATTGCAGTGAGCCAAGATCACGCCACTGCACTCCAGTCTGGAAGACAGAGCGAGACTCTGTCTCAATCAGTCAACAGATAGATAAATACAATGGAAAGATTGGCCTTATCAGGAAACTCCTTGACAAAGCCAAGTTGAAGGATAAAGCTCGGTGATAGATTTCACTACCCTGATAACAATATGCCTCTAAAACTCTCACCTTCTTTGCATTTCCACCTTTCCTACCCAGCCTGTGTCTCATGCTCACACCACGCAGGCCCAGAGCATTCAATACCGTGATCTAACTTCTTATCTCCTTGATCCTGGAAGCTTAGAGTAGCTACAAATAAAAATCTTATGGTGTTAAAACTTAGCTGAGACCTCAGAACAATCTGTAAAAATGTAACTTTATTTTTTTCAACTTCCCTCATCTCTCAAGATTTTCCCAAAGCTCCACATTCTTTACTACTCTCTGTGCACTCACTATCAGTGAATATTTGTCCCTGACTTTGCATGAGCTATGCTTATCCATTAGACATGACCTCTTACCGTATTCACCCTGCCAAATGACAAATTGTGTATACGAGCATGTACATCTAAACCTTGGCATAACATTAGTCCTAGGAAAGCTTTGTATTCAAGAAGCCTAACTTTTACTTCAAAAGCATTGAAGAAGAATGAGACTGTACACTGAATTTTACAGAGAAAATAGTAACAGAATTCAACAAATGGCAAGGCTTCCACAAACTCTTCCAAATTCCCACTGATCATTCTGTCTACTGGCCCAACTGCTTTTGTCTGGTTCTCTAAAAAAATCTTGGCCCGTGGTTTCCTCCGGTGGATGTATTAAGACTATCTCTCTTAGAGGAGCACCATCCTTAAGCTACGTAACTTAATTTATCTGGCAGAGACCTCTTTCAATATGCAACAAAGGTTCTCCCAGGTGAGCCAGGGAGTAAACAAAGGCAATACTTGAATGGAAGGAGAATAACGAGATGTTATGTTCCCTACTTTGTGTAAGTTCTGCTTACCCATTTGTGTTTTCTATATCCAGGCTTATCTTGGCCACCTCTCCTCTGGTTGTGGAAGTCAATTATGGCAGCTCCTTTCAACAAACTGCACTGAGTATTCCTTTAACCACATGCCCTTCTTCTCTAAGGAATTCTCCATCATGGCTTCTTTATTCTACCCCAGAATATTCTGGATACAGTGGTAGTAGAGAGAAATCCTGACATATATATATATGCAACTAACTCTCTAAATAATATATAAATACATATATATATATATATATATATAAATATATATATATAAATATATATATATATATATAAATACAATATATATATATATATAAATACATATATAGTATATATGGAGTGATAATAATAATAGTTAATGGGAAAAATAATTGAATTGACACTTTACCAAAGATATGACAAATAGGCACATGAAAATATGCTCAACATCAATAGTTATTACAGAAATGCAAATTAAAACCACCATCAACTATCACTGCACACCCATTAGAATGGCTGAAACTAAAATGACTTACCACACTAAGTGTTGGGGAAGATGTGGAGGAACTAGAACCCTTATCTATTGCTGGTGGGGAATATAAAATGGAACATTTTGGCAGTTTCTTAAAAAGTTTAACATACACTTTTTGTATGATCAAGTCACTCCATACCTGGGTAGTTAGACAAGATAAATAAAAGCATATATATCCATAAGAAGACTCATACAGGAGCATCACAGAGTTTTTACATGTGATAGCCCAAACCACAATGTTCATCAACAGGTAATCAGATAAACCAACTGCACTACTTGGTATTACAAAAAAATAAATTAACTCTAGGTAAATGCTATAGTATGGGTACATAAATCCCCAAATACCATGCTGAATAAAAGAAACCATACCAAAAAGGAGTGCATAAAGTATAATTCCATTCATATAAATTTCTGGAAAACGAAATCTAATCTCTCATGACAGAAAGCAAATCGGTGGATGCCTGAAGGTATCAGACGAGAATAAGAAGGGGAAGAATTACAAAAGACCAGAAGGAAATTTTTTTAACTTTTAAGTTAGGGGTACAGGTACAGGTTTGTTACACAGGTAGTTGTGTCATGGGGGTTTGTTGTACAGACTTTTGTCACTCAGGTATTAAGTCTAGTACTCATTAGTTATTTTTCCTGATCCTCTCCTTCCTCCCACCCTTTATCCTCTGGGTAGGACCCAGTGTGTGTCGTTTCCCTCTATGTGTCCATGTGTTCTCATCATTTAGCTCCCACTTATAAGTGGAGAATATGTGGTATTTGTTTTTCTGTTGCTGCAGTAGTTTGCTAAGGCTAATGGTCTCCAGTTCCATCCATGTTCCTTCAAAGGACAGGATGTCATTCTTTTTCATGGACACACAGGATTCCATGGTATATATGTACCACATTTTCTTTAACCAGTCTATTACTGATGGATATTTGGGTTGGTCCCAAGTCTTTGCTATTGTGAATAGTGCTGCAATAAACGTATGTGTGCATGTGTCTTTACGATAAAATAATTTATATTCCTTTGGCTAATGGGATTGCTGTGTCAAATGATGTTTCTGTTTTTAAGTGTTTGAGGAATTGCTACACTGTCTTCCACAATGGTTGAACTAATTTACACGCCCACCAAGAGAGTATAAGCTTTCCTTTTTCTCCACAACTTTGCCCGCATGTGTTATTTTTTGACTTTTTAGTAATAGTCATTCTGAGGTGGTATCTTATTGTGGTTTTGGTTTGCATTTCTCTAATGACCAGTGATGAACTTTTTTTCATGTGATTGTTGACCACATGTCTGTTTTCTTTAGAAAACTCTGTTCATATCCGTTCCCCACTTTTTAACGTGGTTGTTTTTCTTGTAAATTTGTTTAAGTTCCTTGTAGATGTAGATATTAGACCTTTGTCAGATGCTCAGTTTGCAAACATTTTGTTCCATTCTGTAGGTTGTTTGTTCACTCTGATGATAGTTCATTTGCTGTGCAGAAGCTCTCTAGTGTAATTAGCTCCCCTTTATCAATTTTTGCTTTTGTTGCAGTGGCTTTTGGCATCTTCATCATGGAATCTTGCCCATTCCTATGTCCGGAATGGTATTGCCTAGATTATTCCCAGAGTTTTTATAATTTTGGGTTTTACATTTAAGTCTTTAATGCATCTTGAGTTAATTTTTGTATATGGTGTAAGAAGGGTCCAGTTTCAATCTTCTGCATATAACTAACCAGATATCCCAGCACCATTTATTGAATAGAGAGTCCTTTCCCTATTGCTTGTTTCTGTCAGGTTTGTCAAAGATCTGACAGTTGTAGGTGTGCGACATTATTTTTTGATTCTTTGTTTTGTTCCATTGGTTTACGTTTCTGTTTTTGTATCTACCATGCTGTTTTGGTTACTGTACCCAGTACTATAGTTTAAAGCTGGGTAGCATGATGCCTCCACCTTTGTTCTTCTCACTTAGAATTTCCTTGGCTTTTCTGGCTCTTCTTTGGCTTCACATGAATTTTAAAAATAGCTTTTTTTAGTTCTGTGACAAATGTCATTGGTAGTTTAATGGGAATAACATTGAATCTACAAATTGCTTTGGGCAACATGACCAGTTTAACAATATTGATTTAATCCATTAGCCCGGAAGGTTTTTCCATTTCTTTGTGTCCTCTCTGATTTCTTTGAGCAGTGGTTTGTAGTTCTCCTTGAAGCAATCTTTCACCTCCCTGTACTTCTCCTTGTAGAGATCGTTCAGCTGTATTCCTGGGTGTGTGTGTGTGTGTGTGTGTGTGTGTGTGTGTGTGTGTGTGTGTTTGTCTGCGTGTGGCAATTGTGAATGAGACTGCATTCCTGATCTGGCTCTCGGCTTGACCATTGTTGGTGTATAGGAGTGCTAGTGATTTTCATACATTGATTTTGTATCCTGCTATTTTGCTGGAATTATCAGCTTAAGTAGCTTTCCAGCCAAGACTATGAGGTTTTCTAGATACAGGATCACGTCTGCTAACAGGGATACTTTGACAGGTTAACACCTATAATCCCAGTAGCTGGGACTACGGGCACACACCACCAAGCCCAGTTAATTTTTTGTATTTAGTAGAGATGGTGTTTCACCACATTGACCAAGATGGTCTCTATCTCCTAACCTCGTGATCTACCCTCCTCAGTCTCCCAAAGTGCTGGGATTACAGATGTGAGCTTCCACGCACAGCTGAGTAATTTGTTTTAAAGGTTCTTCTCTCCCAGGGAATAGAAACATAAGAGTTGCATTAGCAAAGTCTTCAAAATATTATTCTATATGTACTGGAAAGGATAAAGTGTGGAATTTGAGAGAGTAGTGAAGTAGATCTTCTAATGTCCAGGAAAGAAGTGTCAGTTGTTTAAAATATAGTAGTAAGGTGAGGCATGGTGGTTCACGCCTGTAATCCCAGCCCTTTGGGAGGCCAATGTGGGTGGATCAATTGGTCAGGATTTCGAGAGCAGTCTGGTCAACATGGTGAAACCCTGTCTCTACGAAAAATACAAAAATTAGCCAAGCATGGTAGTGGGTGCCTGTAATCCTAGCTACTGGAGAGGCTGAGATAGGAGAATTGCTTGAACTCAGGAGATGGAGGCTGCAGTGAGCCACTGCACTCCAGCCTGGGTGACAGAGCGAGACTCCATCTCCAAAATAATAATAATATAAATAAATAAAATGTAGAAGTAGGAGTAGAGAAGAGTCGATGCAGTAGAGCTATTAATACAATGACTGACTAAGGAGGCAGGAGACAGTGCACTGGGCAAGTGAAATGCTGTGCCAGACGAGATATACAGTACTAATAAATGTTGCTAAGTATTTTTAAATGTTGGGGGAGAGAATTATTGATTTATGAAATCTTGGAATACTAGAGAAGAAGGAAAGGAAGAAAGGAAAAGAAGGGAAGAAAGAAAGGAAGGAAGATAAGAATGATGGAGAAAGGGAGGGAGAGGGAAAATTCAGAACCCCAAAATGTCTGTCAGAAAAAAAAAAGCAGAATAAGATGAGGAGGAGGAAGGAAAACTCTAAAATTGAAAACCAAAAGAAATTTTTATATAGATAGAGGCTGAAAGAGTAATAGAAGTTTATATCATAGGTCAAAATGCAGTCTCCCACTGTCTGGGAAAGCCTATAGGTCATTTTTGCACAAACCACACGCTAAATGGCTCTGGGAGCATCAACTGACATATTTAATGATATGTAATTAAGTCTTAATTCCAAACATTAAAAATTCAACAGAAAATCAAGAAAATATATATACATGTATATAACTTTTTAATTAATTCCGTAGTGTTTTATGAGTACATTCGATCTCTGAATTATGTATTTCTTTCTTTGGCAACTGTTGCAATTATTTTGTGTTTGTGGGCACATGTTCTCTAGGTCACACATACTGAGAAATACTAAGAAAAATTCTAAGTAAATGTGATACATGTTTTAGAATTTTATAGAATATAAAATGATGGCCTGGCATAGTGGTTTACATCCGTAATCCCAGCACTTTGCGAGGCCAAGGCAAGAGGATCTTCTGAGGTCAGGAATTGGAGACCAGCCTGGTCACATGGTAAAACCCCGTCTCTACTAAAAATACAAAAATTAACCGGCCGTGGTGGTATGCACCCGTAATCCCAGCTACTTGGGAGGCTGAGGCAGGAAAATCACTTGAACCCAGGAGGCAGAGGTTGCAGTGAGCCGAGATTGTGCCGCTGCACTCCAGCTTAAGCAACAGAGTGAGACTCCATCTCAAATAAATAAATAAAAATAAATAAAACAATTATCTGAGAGGAAAAATTTGATTCATAACAAAGAGAATAAAGGATTTTTTAAGGGGGAGGTTATTTTGTTTTCACCTAGGAACAGCTGTTCCCCCTCGTTGGGTTAGTTTATTTGCAAACAGAAATTATCTCCACATGATTTCCAGGGCGATGGAAAACTGAATATGAATCTAACTTCTGCCATCTATTCACTTCTGTCACATTTAATAAGACACCCATGCCTATTTTAGCATGTTTTCTTTCCTACAAAATGAGTTAGTAACAAGAGATTAAAATAACACAAGAATATTGATGATATTCAAATATTACATACAGATATTAAACACAATAATCGTTGTAATTATTCCTAGAAATGACATTGCCTCTACCTCAAGATGAAGGTAATTTTTCTTAAACTTTTTTTTCAATCTTCTTATCCCCCATGAATTTTCTGTTTCAACACGCAATCTACTTAAAAGTTTGTGAAAATTTTAGGGATTTAATTCATGGTAACTAGTGATTTATTGAGGTGTAGGGAGATGACTGAAAAGACTCAGGACTGCTAGGTGGATGATTGAGGAGAGGATGGCTCACAAGGTGACATAAAACACTCAGCTTAGCATGGTGGTTCACACCTGTAATCCCAGGACTTTGGCAGGCTGAGGTGGGTGGATCACCTGAGGTCAGGAGTTCAAGACCAGCCAGACAACATGGAGAAACCCTGTCTCTACTAGGAATACAAAAAATTAGTCGAGTGTGGTGGCACATGCCTGTAATCCCAGCTACTTGGGAGGTTGAGGCAGGAGAATCACTTGAACCCGGGAGGCAGAGGTTGTGGTGAGCCAAGACCATGCCACTGCACTCCATCCTGGGAGAGAGCGAGGCTCTGTCTCAAAAAAAACAAAACAAAACAAAAAACAAGAAAAACACCACTCAGAAGAAAAAGATCAGGAAACGGAGGACAGAAGGAAGGGTAAGTTCTGTTGGGTAATGCTGAATTTGTCATCATAAAATCTGCAGTTGTGGAAGCTTTGGCTATTGATGGAACCTGCTCAAATGCAGAACTCGGAACAACAGGAAGTGAACCCAAGAGGGCACCAAGAAACTGAGAGAAAATGAACCAGACTTCCAGGTGCTCCACATTCCAACCAACATTTTGTATTGGCAGAAGAAATTGAGAGGCAAAAGTAAACCAATGAAAAAGGAAACAGGAAGGGGCATATATGATTACCAACCCTTTTCTCACCAGCTGGTCGTAGACCAGTTTTCTCCCAGTGATACTTTCTTGGTCACTGCATAACTCTGCTAACATCGTCTCCCACTAGCTCTGAGGCTGTCCCAGAGGGGAAGCCAGCTGTCATCTCCTTTTCCACACTCTGTTGGAGAAACCTGTCATTAACAGCTCCCTACGAAATGCATTTATGACAAACAGGCAGGAGATAATTAACTAGGAAGTGAACAAACTCAAACTTCAGAGCCTCTCATTTGTATGAACACCCTTATAAGTTCTTGGGCCTATTTTAATATTTATAAATGTGTTAATTTCTTCTGAAGAAAACTCACCAAATTGTAGAAGCCACAGATTCTGCAAAACTGAGGTTCATCCATGCATGCAGGATAGATTCACAGCATCTCTGAGCTGGAAAATATCTTAGAGGTCATATATGTCCTCCAACACTGCAAGAATCTCTCTGGCAGCATTCTTTCAAAACCATCATGTAAAAGAGGGAAATCCCCAGCTGTGTCTGGATTTTGCTCTGTCACTTGTCCAGTTTCTCCATCCATAAAAGGGCAACAATATGAATTTCCTGATAAGGTAGTTGTTAAAATATAAACCAAGTTTGTAGCCCCTTCCCTAACAAAAATGTGGGGTTTCTGCTGCACCATCTAAGGAGAGAAAAAAAAATGAGGTCAGAAGTGATTATTATTATTATTCCATATTGGAATGTTTCCAGACATAAAAAGCTCACCACTTTTTAGGCCAGACAGACACATTATGAAAGTTAAGCTAAGTCGTCCTCAGCATTAGCTGCAGCTTCTATCCCCATTACTTCTAGAACTGCGTAATTTGTCTACTCTTTCTTCAAAACTTTGAGTCATTCTTGTCCTCTAAGACTTCTAAGAAGAGCTACATCCTATAAGTCTTGATTGATGTCTTAGTATCCCTAGAGCTCCGCCTAGTATCTTGCATTTAGCAAAGTCCAAAGAGTGGTTTAAAGTAAGTGAGTAGAGAGATTCATGAAAGAATAAATATTTTTCAATCAATCACTCTATCCCTAAATCTGGTAGATTAACTCAGAAGAATGAAAATAGAGTACTAAGGAATTATTGCTTCATGTAATCTGTTTACTGTTTAGCCCCTCCATGAGAAGAAAGTTGTACAAGTTTTCTAAAAATTAACTCCAAGTTTTTGTTATATAAACTTTAGAAAACCAGACATCCCCATTCTTGAGAGCAGGAATTTGATGTTCCTTAAGTTTCAGTTCTCCATCTTGTCTGGGCCCCACTGCTTTACATCTGATACTGAATACATAATTTGGAAAATCTGAGATATAATAAACACATACTAATGTGTGCACATTTTAAGTCTACAGTTTGATGAACTTTTATGTATCAATTTAGTAACTACCACCCAGCTCAAGATAGAACATTACCCTCACCCCACGAATTTTTTATTTCCCCACCCTTGTAAATTACTCTTCACTCTCTTCTAACTAAGTAACTGTCTACCACCATAAATTAGTTTCCTCTGCTATTGACTGATTTGATGGCTGCTAAGGTTAAAATAAAACTATGGATTTATATCTGGACTTTCTATTATTTTCCACTGGTCTATTTTACTTTCCTTCTGACAACACCATAATATCTTGATTTCTATAGCTTTAAAATAAGTTTGGAAATTTGATAAGTCTAAACATTCAATTTTGTTCTTCAATACTGTTTTATCTTCGTCTCTTGCATATACATAACCATTTCAGAATCAGCTTGTTAATTTACACACACACACATACACATATACACATGCACACATCTTGGATTTTGATTGGGAATGCATTGAAACTTAGGCCAATTAAAGGAGAATCAGTACCTTAAAAATGTTTAGTGAGAGAGAGATCCAAGATGGCCGATTAGCAGCAGCTCAGGATTGTAGCTCCCACTGAAAGCGCAGAGAGTGAGTGGACGCCACATTTTCAGACGAATTTTTATTGCCCACGGACCAAGAGATTGCGGCGAAGGAGCCCCACGGATGGCCAGCGCGACTCTTTGGCCGGTGCGGCAGTTCTCACTCCGGAGTATACGGGACTGAGTGCCCTTTTGGTTGGCTTTTGGAGCTCCAGGAAGGCAGAGTCTCCCATTCAGCTGATTGAAAAGCAGACTGAAGTGGGGAACCAGACCGGGAGAGTCCCAGGCAGAAAAGCGCCACGAATCTTAACGCTGCTGTTTCGGCCAGCGTAGTGGGTCACCGCAGGGGAAGGCTGGTCCCCCCTCCACAAAAAAAAAAACAAACAAAAAAAAAACAGCAGTTGGAACTGCTGAGGATTGAGAGTTTCACAGCAAGTACCACTGAACCTGGGAAGGTCCAGCTCTGTGGGGGAGGGGCGTCCGCCGAAGGAAAACTAAGAAACAGAACAAACTTTACCACCAACAAGCTGGACGTCCACTCAGAGACCTAATCTGAAAGTCAGCAATTACACAGATGACAGGTGGATAAATCCACAAAGATGGGAAGAAACCAACGCAAAAAGGCTGAAAACACCCGAAGTCAGAATGCCTCTCCTCCTACAGAGGATTGCAGTTCCTCATCACCAATTGAACAAGGCCTGATTGAGAATGAATGTGAGGAATCAACAGAATCAGGCTTCAGAAGGTGGATAATGAGAAACTTCTGTGAGCTAAAAGAACATGTTCTAGCCCAATGCAAGGAAACTAAGAACCTTGAAAAAAGGTTTGACGAAATGTTAACCAGAATGGACAATTTAGAAAGGAATATAAGTGAATTAATGGAGCTGAAAAACACAATACGAGAACTTCGCAAAGTATGCACAAGTTTTAACAGTCGGATCGATCAAGCAGAAGAAAGGATTTCAGAGGTCGAAGACCAACTTAATGAAATAAAACGAGAAGACAAGATGAGAGAAAAAAGGGTAAAAAGGAATGAGCAAAGTCTCCAAGAAATATGGGACTATGTGAAAAGACCTAATCTACGTTTGATAGGTGTACCTGAATGTGACGAAGAGAATGAATCCAAGCTGGAAAATATTCTTCAGGATATTATCCGGGAAAACTTTCCCAACCTAGCAAGGCAATACTCAACTCCAGGTAATACAGAGAACACCACAAAGATATTCCTCAAAAAGAGCAACCCCAAGGCACATAATCATTAGATTCATCAGGGTTGAAATGAAGGAGAAAATACTATGGGCGGCCGGAGAGAAAGGTCAGGTTACCCACAAAGGGAAGCACATCAGACTCACAGCAGATCTCTCAGCAGAAACCCTACAGGCCAGAAAGAGTGGGGGCCAAATTCAACATCCTTGAAGAAAAGAACTTTCAACCCAGAATTTCATATCCAGCCAAACTAAGTTTCATAAGTGAAGGAAAAATAAAATTTTTTACCAACAAGCAAGTATCAGATATTTCATTACCACCAGGCCTGCTTTACAAGAGCTTCTGAAAGAGGTACTAAATACAGAAAGGAACAACCAGTATCAGCCATTTCAAAAAACCCATCGGTAAGCTGCATCCAGACCCATCTCACATGCAAGGATATACAGAGACTCAAAACAAAGGGATGGAGGAAGATTTGCCAACCAAATGGAGAGCAAAAAAAAAAAAAAAAAAGCAGGAGTTGCAATTCTCGTCTCTGATAAAATATACTTTAAAGTAATAGAAACCAAAAGAGATAAGAAGGACATTGTATAATGGTAGAGGGATCAATGTAACAGGAAGAGTTAACGATCCTAAGTCTATGTGCACCCAATATAGGAGCACCCAGATACATAGGACAACTTCTTGGTGACTTACAAAGAGACTTGGACTCCCACACAATAATAGTGGGAGACTTTAACACTACATTGTCAATATTGGACAGATTAATGAGACAGAAAGTTAACAAGGATACCCCGGGACTTGAACTTAGACCTTGAACAAGTAAACTTAATAAACATTTACAGAACTCTCTACTACAAATCCACAAAATATACATTTTTTTTCAGTAACACATCACATTTATTCTAAAAGTGACCACATGGTTGGGAGTAAATCATTCCCCAGCAATTGCATAGCATTTCATAGGTTTAAATAAAATATTGGTTGGCTGTTTGTTTGTTATTTTCTTCCCTTATTCCTTCTTGTCTCCATTGTATAACACAATTACTAGTATAAAAGAGCTTTTTAATATCCATTTTTAGACTGCATTCTAGCCTGGGCAACAGAGCAAGATTCCCGTTCTCTCTCCCTCTTTTCTTCTTCTTTTTCTCTTTCTTTCATTCTCTTTTTCTTCCTTCTTTCTCTTTTTTCTTTTCTTTCTTAAAAAAAATATACAAAAAAAATGTTTAGTATATGCATGACAAAACTTTCCCTCTATTCTCAGCCTTTCTATATCCTTATGTTTTAAAAGTATTTCTTCTAAACAGCAAATACATATTTTTTTCATTCTAAAAATGTCTGTCTTTTAAACGGTCATTTATATTTAATGTAATGAATAACACAGTTGAGTTTTAAGTTTACTGTCTTATTATTGTTTTCTCTTTGTCCCATCTGTTCTTTGTTCATTAATTCCTCTTTTCCTGCCTTCTTTTACATCAGTCAAGGGTGGTTTATAATTTAATTTTATTTTCTGTATTACCTTTTTTTGTTTCCAAAGAATGATATTTGGATAAAATTCTTTCATTGGTTACTCTTAAAAATCACCCTTAACACTGTTACCTTAAATCATCATCAAATGTAAGGATCTTATATTTATCCTTTTAAGCTTGTTATTATATATTTGACTTTAATAAATAGTATAAGCTCCACAAGATACTCTTATTCTTCATATATTAGACAGTTAGAATGTTGTATATTCTCATTTACCCTTTCTGGGCTGTTTATTCTTGCTTACATTTCTGTGATTCAATCTGAGACTATGTCCCTTCAGCTTGAAATATATCTTTCAGTAAATTCTGTAGTTTATAGTCAGCTGACAATGAAGTCTCTCAGTTTTTGTTAATCTGAATCTTCTTCAGACTAACAAAATGTAATAAGTATCTTCATTTTTAGATTATTTTCAATGGACACAATTCTGGTTTGATAGTTTTTGTTTCTTTCTGTACCTGAAATATGTTTATTATCTTCTACCCTCCATGATATTTCTGCTGAAATCAATGTTCATTTATATTGTTCCCCCAAAGGTGATTTTTTTTTAAACCCCTGGCTGTTTTTAAACTTTCTTTTTCCTCTTTCAGCAATTTGACTCTCATAGACCTAGTTGGAGTTTTCTTTGCTTAGGGTTCATGGAGCTTTTTGAATTTCTTTGTTGATATCTGTATTAATTCATTTTCATACTGCTGATAAAGACATACCCAAGACTGGGCAATTTACAAAAGAAAGAGTTTTATTGGACTTACTTCTACATGGCTGAGGAGGCCTCACAATCATGGTGGAAAGTAAAAGGCACATCTTACATGGCAGCAGGCAAGAGAAGAGAGGTTGTGCAGGGGAAACTCCCATTTTTAAACCATCAGATCCGTGAGACTTATTCACAATCACACGAACAGTACAGGAAAGACCTGTCCCCATGATTCACTTGTCTCCCACCCAGTCCCTCCCATCACACGTGGGAATTATGGGAGCTACAAGATGAGATTTGGATTGGGACACAGAGTCAAGCCATATCAATGTCTTTCATCAGATAAGGAAAATTCCTGGCCATGATTTTTTCAAATGTTGCTTTTGCTTCTCTCTCTCTCTCTCTCTTCTCTCTCTCTCTCTCTCTCTCTCTCCTTTCTGCTCTTTCTGGATATTTTCTATTGATTTGTATTTGAGACTATCAGTCTTATTTGTGGAGTATCCAGGTGGTGTTTAAACCTATCTAATTACTTCTTGATTTAGCAACTCAACAAAGTTTATTTTATTATATTTATGAAACCTAATGTCTTGATAAAATGCTTTGTTTTTAAATCCAGTTTGCCCATCTCCAGCGTAGTTCATTGCCTTATTAATCATAGTTATTTAAAAGCCCTTGCCTATAGTAATTTCAAAATCTGTATCATTTCTGGAGCTCTGTCCATTGACTACATTTTCTTTGTATTTCTTTTTCTTTTTCTTTCTTTCTTTTTTTTTTTTTGGCCATGAGGTACTCTTTCCTGCTTTTTTGCATGTCTGGTAAGTTTTGATTGCACGCTGCATTTGTAAAAATTCTAGCTTATATTTGCTTCCTCTCATACACTTTGAGTTGTGTTCTAGCAGGTGGTTAAATCATTCACAAAAGCTTGGTTTTTGCTTTGTTCAGGCAAATCTATTTCAGGTTGTTCTTTCTCTTAGGGCATCATCCTTCTATCTAGGGAGTATCCTTCAAGGGTTTCAACCAAATGCCTAAGGTGTTCACCGAGGTCTTTCCACTCTGGCTGGAATCAAACTCCAATGTCTCCTCAGAATTGTGTGATCTCTAGAACCTCCACTCAAATTTCAACCTCTCTGCCACTGCACTGTCTGTCAGGTGTCCAGAACCATGCTCCTGGGCACACTCAGCCTAGCAGGTCAGCCAAGGAACTGGGAGGAACTGCCACACAGACTTCTGGTGCTGACTCACGGTACTCACCTCTCTGTCACCTTGTTAACTCTAGAAAACTTAGTTATTTTACATAGCTCCAGGCTCTTGGCTATATGTCCTCTGCTCAGTGAAACTGTAGCTCTCTGCTTATTCTCCACTTCCCAAAACTTCTGTTTAAAAAAATTTCCCCTGAGGAAAAATAATCCATGGGAATGGGCTCACTCCATGTGCCTCAAATTACCACAAATTGCAGTGCTATATTGGTTGTGGTTCAGATGTCAAAAATGTTGTTTTATAAAGTTTTTCCAGGTTTTATAGCTACTTTATGGTAGAAAGGCAAGTGAGTGCTATTAGCTAATTGTCTTGTCCACAACCAGAGTCTCATTTCGTAATTGAATAAGTCCTTTGCCTATCTTGTGTTTTATTTATTTATTTATTTTTATTATAATTTAAGTTCTGGGATACATGTGCAGAACACGCAGGTTTGTTGCATAGGTATACACGTGCCATGGTGGTTTCCTGCATCCATCAACCCATCATCTACATTATATATTTCTCCTAATGCTATCCCTCCCCTAGCTTCCCACACCCCAACAGGCCCCATGTCTTGTGTATTTTTTTAAACAAACCTAAAATGCAGGACTTCTAAGCATTTTCCAGCTCTAGCTGATTTCTTTTGTTTTAGACCAATATCTGAAGGTAAATACCCTTTGGTTTCTGATTTTTGGCATCTTATAAGTAAGCATTGCCTCCAGTTTGGTTCAGTCTCAAGTGTAATCAGTACCCCTTTTATATTTTCCTCTGAAATATCATGTCATAAATCTGCTGAATGATCGGGCACCAAGGTTAGAACCAATATCTTATTCCATGAATCCACTTACCAAGAAACTGGAGAGAACTCTGTCTAAACTGTAATTTGTTTGATGCAAGCATGCAGTCTACCTTTACCTCGTCCATAATGATACTGGGAAGGTTGGCTGGAATCAGGAAATACTGTATTATGAGTTTAATGACTATTTACAGGTGGAAATCGGATGTGATTTATTTTACTAAATTGTAGTTGTTTCCTTTTTCTTTTCCAACTAGTCACAAATCATTTATTTCAGGATCTTCTCCAGAATATTGCCAGAGGCCCATCTCAAACTTAACCATTGTATGCCTACCAGAATATTTTTATTAAAACTTAATAAATTTGTGTTTTTCTGAAAGCTACATAATCTCTACTTGTCCATTCTTTTGGCCCTTGTCTGTTCTTTATGGATCAATATTATCAAAGCTACTCCTGTTCCCACGAGCAAATGACAATTCTATGTAATGGAAAAGATGTTAAAACTGAATTCATGTTCCTCTTACTAGCTATATAATGGACAATTAAATCATTCCTTTAAATTCCTTTCTCCTTTAGTAAACAGGGATAAAATACTTGTTTGATTGTTTTAAAGAGTACATAAATATCTGAAGGCAACTGTTATATTTTCTTCTGATAGGTATCCCAACAAAATGCCTTCAATATTGATATTATTATTAACATTCTAGTAACTTGGATGCAATTCACCTAAGCCTGAAGAGTTTACCTAATTTAAGTAGCTAAATGCTTTCAGACTAGCTATTTTCCCATCATGATCTCAGTCCTTTCTAAGCTATGTTTAGTGTCTTTTCTCCTAAAGATTGTTCTACTTAGGGGAGAATATAGATTCAGGAAAGGAATTCGTATACTTGCATTTCTCTAATCTCTTAACGTTACTTAATTTTTAAAAGAGCTCTATCTTTTCCTATTTATCTTCTTGTTCCAAATGGAATTAAAATCATTTGCTGCCTTTAATATTGTTAAACACTTTCTTTTTATCGTTCTCCTCCCTTCCCTTTTCTTTTTTCTTTTCCGGTTATCATTGTTCTGCTTGTCTTTTCTTGTGAGATTTCCCTGTCATCTTTCCTTACATGCTTTTTCAAGAAAATCTCTAGAGTGCGGTGGGACAGCCTCATCCGTATCTTTGCAACTTCGGTATCGCTCCACTTTTTCCTTATTTAGTTAGGTGACAGTGGTACATAATAACCTATTTTTCTCTCTCTCTCTCTCTCTCTCTCTCTCTCTTTCCTTCTTAGATTTTCATTCCTCTTGAATTTTAAAAGCCTGACTAGCAAGATTATACCTTTCATTTTATTTTCTGATTTAAAAAAGTCTGTGTGTGTGTGTGTGTGTGTGTGTGTGCGCGCGTGTGTGTGTGTGTATGCCTTCTCTCTTAGATTTTTCATTCCTCTTGAGCTTTAAAAGCTTGGCTAGCAAGATTATACCTTTCATTTTATTTTCTGATTTTAAAAATGTGTGTGTGCGCGCGCGCGCGCGCGCATGCACATCAGTGTCTTCCTCATGGATGCTTGTCTCATTTTATTCCAAGGTGTAAATGTCCTGGGAAGGAAAAGTCACGTCGTCCTCTACTACACTGCTCTGTGAGAAAGAGACTCACTAAATGTGGAAAAGTGGATGCATCAGCCTGTTCCCTAGAGAAAGGTTCTCCACGGAGTCGTATATTGTAACTGAACTGAAGTTCATTCATCGATAAGTTGTGCCCAAGCAATCGACTTCCTTCCAGTCCTTCTAAGCAGTCCAGGGAAACCAATTTAAAAGCTAACACAACAAAACTAACTGACGGGCAAAATCTACCCTTGAAGCGCCGCGGGGGCACAGTTTGGGAGCAGGTGAGGTCGTGCTGGGCGGATGAGGCCCCTATCTCTGCTGCTTGGTGTTCCGCTTTCAGCCAACCCACCCCAGGAGCACCCTGGGATCTCCTCGCCCCCTGCCAGGCGGAGAACGTGGAGCCCGGAGGGCACGCGGGAGTGGAGCTAGGCGCCAGCAGGGCAACTGGGCATGCTCAGAAGCCGGGGCAGGTTTGGGTCTCCAGCAGGCAGCCTGAGCATTACACCAGCTCTCGCAGCCCCGGGAGGAGGAGGAGGAGGAGGAGGAGGAAGAGGAGGAGGAAGAGGAGGAGGAGGAGGAGGAGGAGGAAGACGCGAGGAGCAGGGAGAGGAGGAGCGGCCAGCAGTAGCCACGACCGCCACCACCAGGCAGAGGAAGAGTTCGTGGGGAGGAAAAGGCCCTCCTCCCCCCTTGGAGCGCCTTCTCCAAAAGCGTCTGCTTTTGGAGAAAGGGAATACACGGTAAAGAAGGAGACGGAAAGAAGAAGAGAAAAAGTGAAGGGGGAGACAGAGGAAAAAGGGCGTGAACAGAAAGGGCCGGAGCGTGCCGAGGAGCCCGGGGCGCGGAGGTGGCACTGCCGAGCCGGGAGCGCTGGCGCTGGGGCAGGTGCCGCGGCCGCTGCTGGGAGGCGGCATGTGACGCGCGGCAGCAGCTGCCCGCGGGCGGAGCGCTCTCAGACCCCGGAGCGCACACCGCCGGGCCCTCGGTGCCAGCGCGGATCCTCAGGCTCCTCGTCAGTCCGCGGGGCGGCAGCGGCGCTTCTGAGAAAACGGGCGATGAACTCAAGGGCGGCTCCGGGAAGGGGCGCGCGATCCTAAGGACAGTCGCTCCCTGAACGCTGAGCGAGAGGAGACGAAGGGACGGTGGACCGGGCGCCATCCGCGCACCGGGCAGGCGCGGAGACCCGCGTGGGACAGACACCTGGAGCGCAGCTGCCAGGTAGGGACGGCGTCCGCCACCCAGGCGCAGGGCAGAGCGGGCGGCGGCAGCGGCCGACCTGCTTTCCTGCTCATCTCGTTGCGAAAGGAGGAAAAAGTTTTCGGGGCGGGTAGGAGACGTCTCGTTTTTGGAGTTCCAAGAAAGGGACTGGGGGAGAGAAGACAGAGGCTGTGGGTCGATTTTGGGAATGGTGGGGACTTGAATTCCGACAGCGCGATCTGGGGCGGAGTTGGCGTTCGGGACTGACTGAGGGTGGGGAACGCCCAGTGGCACCCAAGTGCCCCGAAAGGGACGGGAATCCTGCGAACGGTGCCCGGGAGAGAGCCGGGGACGCCCCACCCCGCTCTCCCTCTCTTCCATTTCTCTCTTCCCCGGCGCCGGATCTGAAGCACCAAAAGTGTCGAAGCACGAGGAGCCACCCGGCTCGGGGTGTGTTTGTGAGCGCGCTCGTGTGCTGAGCGTGTCTCCCGTCTCCGCATTTGCTTTTTCTGTCAATTCTAAGAAGGCTAGAGCAGGCACCCGCCAACCTCGCCGCGGGGCCGCACGTTCGGATTGCATTTCACGGGGCGAAAAGGCAAATGTGGCACTTCTAGTAACACTTGGGCGAAGGTACCTAGCCTAGCGCGCATCTTTACTGACCCGGGGAGAGTCTACACTCGCAAAGCAGCGGCCCCTGGACTGCGCGGGGTCTCCTCTTTGGAGCACTTCCCCAGCATAGCCTGTTATCAGAGAGATTAATTTCTGCGTGTTTTTTAAACGGCGGGGCGGGCGGACAGTCGACGCCAGCAGCAGAATTCACTTGTCTACTCCGACGTGTGCGTGTTGGAATTGTGATCCTGTTGTGCATGCTGGTGCGTGTGTGCGACTCTCCTTGCACGCATTTGGAAGTGGTAGAGGCAGCAGGGGGTTGGGAACTGCATCCATATGGACAGATTTCAAGAATGCACAAACCTTTATTTGTCTGCAAGTGTTATTTGAACCTGTCCAAAGCCTGCAAGGATATGTCCCCCTCGATCCCCGCCCGTGTCCGTGTTTGCAATGTGAAAGGATGGCCCTTTTTAGGACAGAAATGTATTTATCAAAGCGAGGTGTTGTTAAGGACAGTCGTTATTTCACAATATGCTCTGCACAGACTTTTCCTTTCTCGCCAGCCCTCTGAGTTGCAAGACAGAAAACCTGTCCCCTCCCCCCATTTTGGCCTTGTAGGTTACTATTTGAAACATAATTTTTAAGTGGGTGCAGTGATTATGTAGTCCGGATAATTTCATATTGTGAGATCCTTATATTGCATGAACCATTCATCACTATTTCCTGTGCTTAAAACAATGCCCAAGTATTTACTTAAGAGAGACTATGCATAAGAACATATAGTTCAGGAAGGAGAAAGCTAAACCTAGAGCAGATACCTGCATGTAGGCAGGACTGTAGTGGTAGCACCATAATAAAAACCTAAGGTATTTTTGTTCCAAATATCGTGGGGATAGATGAGGTGCTGGGTGCACCCTCTTGTTATAAGAGCTGATATTTCAAAGTATACATGTGAAAGGAACATGCCTGCCTCTTCAGTGTGCATTCCAGCATGCCACGGAAATGTGGTTTACATCATATGCTGAATAGTCTATCTTTAGATTTTGTTTACATAGTTCGTCTCATTAGCTTAACACATAATTAGCTATTGTTGGGCTAGAAAGCACGTTAGTTTTGTAGCGGTTTCCATATGGAAATATAACCTTTGCTTTAATTACTAATTTAAAAATAATTACATTGCCGGTCTGATTTAGAATGTTTCTCTAGGTTGGGGGGTGTTACGAAGACTGAACGTAGCATGAAAATAGCAGTGTTGACATGTTGTTTTTTAAATAACGTTGGGTCATTATTCAAATGAACTCGATAGTTCAAAAAGAAACAGATAAAAAGTAGAGTTCAAAAAATCTTTGTAAGTTTTCTGCGTGGAAAATTATTGTGAGGGAAAAGTGTAATTTGGGAAAAGGAGGAAGTGTGGAATTGGTCATGTTTTAAAGAAAGAACAAGTGTTATAATGAATAGTTCTGTATTAAACCTACATTTAGGCTTATTTAGGAAACTTTCCTTTAAAATTTAGAGAAATCTATGATGAATATTCATTACCCTATTTTTATTCTGGGGTAGGGGAAGTAAAATGTCACTTTGAAAGTATTATTTACTTCTGAAGATTATTTAAGCATGTGTAAAAGTTTTTTAGCATGTACCTTCTCATTTTTTTCCTTATAAAGAAAAATGATTTATTTTCTTAACAAAGAAAATTTGCATTTTAAGTTAGAGTGTGTAAAAATACGAAGTTCTTTTAATGATATTTTAGCCTTTAATTGCAGGCAACCTGTTGAAAGTGAGCATGGAAAAAGTGTGAAATTGGCAGAAATAGAATTTCTTAGATTCGCACTTGTAAATTGAATAGACAGAAAGTTAAATGATATGGTTAAAAGCAAAGTGACCTTATGTATTTGTAAATTATAAAGTAAGATATTTTTACGGATTTTTAGCTAAAATCTCTGTCATTTTCCCAGCCAACGTATTGTTCTTGCCTAACAACTTTGTTAACATTGGCAGACTCAGTTGCTCACTGCTAAATGGCCTGGACATTTCCAGGGTGACTATTAAGAAATTGGGTCTTGTTTGCAGTGCCGGGAAGTTTATATTGGGAACAGCTGTGGTGTAGTGGCACTTCAGATAGGAGATGAATGAACTGTGAGTCACATAAAGATGGAGGCTCTGATCAGTATGCAGAGAAGCATATCTGTCCTTCACTTATGGAACCTGGTTTTATAGCATAAGATGACTAATAGCATTATTCTCACCCTGTGATTTTGAAGGATCAGTAAATAGAAATGTTGTCTTTTATACAATATGTTTGTGAATTTAAAATGCGTTCTCCTTACATAAGAATATTTTAAAAGGTATCTATGAACCTAATAAAATTTTAATCAAATCCCTCTACCATGTTTACTTTTAAAAGCTAATCAGCGTAATAAAATGTGCCTTTATGCTTAATCATTGAATATAGTGTTTTCCTAGATGCAATATTAGTGAAGGGCTCCATAAGATTTTTCATCTGTAAACTTCCCAGGGCCTGGAGGCTCTGTTCACCTGCTACCTTCCCTAGCAGTTTCATGCCCCGGGCGGTATAGATCTGCATTAGCGTTGTCTTCAAAACAAGAAATAAAAATAATTTTGGGCTGAGCACAGTGGCTCATGCCATTAATGGCAGCAGTCTGGGAGGCCAAGGCAGGAGTATTACATGAGGCAAGGAATTCAAGATCAGCCTGGGCAGCATAGCCAGACCCCATCTCTACAAAAAATGTAAAAACTTAGCCAGACATGGTGGCATGCACCTGTGTTCCTAGCTACTAGGGAGGATGCAGTGGGAAAATAGCTTGAACCCAGGAGTTCGGGGCTGCAGTGAGTTATGATCGTGCCTCTGCTCTCCAGCCTGTGAGACAGACTGAGACTCTGTCTCTAAATCACCACCATCATCATTATCGTTATAATTTTGGTTTGGTGAAGCAATTGAAAATATTAAACCATAATGTGGCTTATGTGAAAACAGTGTGACCTCCTCAAGCATTTCATTCCCCATTGTACACGTGGAGACCATAGTAGTTGCCCTGTCCACACCATGGGTTGGTTTTGAGGATCCAATGCATGTGGATGTGCTTTTTGAACAAACTCTAAAGCACTATGAAATGCAGTGGTCGACTGCAACCCAGAGCCCCCCTCAGTACCCCACGATGGGAAGCACTGAGCGCCAGTGCGTAGTGGCCCTCCGGCTCAGTATTTGGCCTCTGTGTGTCGTTTTCTATTCAGAAGTTTTGGCAGCTTGCAGATTCCCCAGCCTCTGGCAGGACCTCTTCTTAGGCCGGCGATCTACCTTCTCCCACCTGTTGGAATTTCCCGCTCATCCCCCTCCTGAGGGCCAAGGACACTGGCTGACTGTACCTTCTTAGCTTCCTCTGCTGAGGCTGCAGCTGTAGCTTGCCACACTGACACAGCACAGGGTCCAGTAGTGATGACAGGAAGTCAACAGAAGGAATATTCTGAGTCCCTGCCAGCTTCTCACCAATTGTGCCAGTTCATCCTGAAGCCAACCGGAATATGAACACTTGGAGAAAAACAATGGTGGCCAAAAATTAGAAACAAAAAACAAAAACCAATTTGCAAACAGTAGCTGGCAGATGCATCATGGGCTTGGAGGCCTTGCCTTTCCAGCCCTGCTCTGCATGGGACGCAGGAGCCTTGCCCTCTCACTCTGTAACCACAGCCCACAGAAGGGAGTCTGTCCCAACCCCAGTGAGCTCTAGTAATTCCCATGCCTCCCTCACCTCAGTTTCTCTAACTCCTGTCATATTTACCATTTCATAGGACGAGGCTTTGATTGAGTTTTCAATTTGCATTTTCAGTACTGGAATTAATGTCCGGCCTGGGAAAGTTTTAGCTATGACCTTGGCAGTCAGCCTCGCCCTTGCCAAGAACTTCTCTCCAGGAGCAAGACCTCTTTCTTTCGATTCTTTCTCTGATTCAGCCTCCGTGTGGACAAACCCTCAGACCTAAGGCACAGCTCCCCTCCTGACAGTGCATCGTTTCTGCCTGAGACTCGTACTGCCCGGTTCCACCTGACAAATACATTCTCCTTGTCTGTCACTGTTGGTAGGATCAAATCTCAGTTCTCCACACCTCTCCCAAGCAATGTAATTTGAGTGGCTGACTATCCACTACAGAATTAATCCTTCATTAGGTCATTTGTTCTAGCCCAACCCTAGCCTGCTTCCTGTCCCCACTGTTTCCTTGAAATTTGGCATACCAGCTGAGCCATGAAATAGTCTACCTTCTGTCACCTCTAGCACAGAAGTGCTGCTAATGTAGACATCCTGGTTCAGGCAGAATATCTGCCAACTAAGGCTGTTCAGATAAAATTCAGGTGAGTTTAAACCAAGGTGAAATACTTGCAGCCTGTTTTGGAGAGAGTCCCTAGAGAGGGGAGCTACCAGACGTGTACTTCCCTACATTTATGGCTGCAAAGCATTTTGGTGTTCTTCAACTGAAGCCTTCTAATTTACCACACGTAGCTGTAGCCATAGAAATAGATACATATAAAAATATCCTGTCACTAAGATGTAGGGAAAAGGAGTTCCTAATAGCCTTTGTCTACGTTTCTTAAGACTTGTCACTTTGGAGTACATTTTCTGCCACTAGAATTGCCCATGGGATCCAGACTGGAGAGAAACCTGGTTACTGCTGTTAATACATATAAGCCAGTTCTTGCCACAAGCCTCTGAAGTTCCATCGAGCTAGTTCTCATTTCCCTTGAATCGTAATGCAGTGGTATTTTATAGATTTGGAATCCATATAAATCTTTGCTGAGCGTGGTGGCATACACCTGTAGTCCCAGGTACTCAGGAGGCTGAGGCAGGAGGACCACTCAAGGCCAAGAGTCCAAGGCAATAATGCACTATGATCACACCTGTGAATAGCCACTGTACTCCAGCCTGGACCACACCGCAAGACCCCATCTCTTATAAATAAATAAATAAATAATAATCCATATAAATATTCAATAGTATTGGGTTTTTGGCTTCACATCGACAATATTTTTGATGCTACTATATTTAAATATATATGCGTAGTCATTTAAAAAGGTTGTTGAATGCAGTCTTTTTTGCGATTTTTAAATTTTCTTAGTGCAAAATAGTCTAAAAGCACAACTGCTGTTGTAGGAGGTCTCTCAAACCATTTACACTGAAAAGAAGTTCTCATGCTTGAAATAGATAGGACGGACCTCCTGCCATTTTTCCTGTGCTTCCTCACATGCCCAGTAACACATGCCACATGAAGTAGCTTGTATGAAGGGAGAGAGAATGGGAATCTGGAATGGCCATGATGTTTCTTTCTAAGGAGTCCTCCTTTCTCCTCTCCTCTCCCCAGATCCTTCCCATCACGCAAGGACCAGCCAAACACTTCCAGCTTTCCTTGAGTGCAGCTATCATTCTGTTTTCCCTGTGATTAGTTATTTTAAATCCTTTGATTCATTTGAATGTTGGAAACTGAAAATCAGTCTGTCTAAACAACTACAAGGTCACTTCTCTCTACTCTGAATACTAGTGGCACTTACCATCTTAATATAAAGTTTGACCCTCAAGGATAGATAACCCAGGTAGCATTTATTTTGATTCTCTCCAAAGAAGTTAACTTCATGAGAGCATATAAGTAAATATATAATAAATGCATGTTTGAGTAGAATGAGTAAATCACCCAGTCACTCCATCTACCTATCAATTATCTATCTCTTTATCTAATCGACCTATGTTCATTTCTACAGGAATTGTATATATATCTGTTATCACATATTTCAGGTCAGTATCATCTAATGTGTCAGGTACCATGGACATTCTGTTTTGGATACACAGTAAGTTAAGGACTCTGCTTTTGAGGACCATATGTGATCAGTGTGAGAGCAGCTAAACAAATCTGGGTTGGAAGGGGATGTTAGATGTTGTATGAATTTCTTAGGTCTTAAAACAACAGAAGTTTATTCTCTCATAATTCTGGAAGCCAAAGTCTGAAATCAATGTGTTGGCACGACTGCACTCCCTCTAAAGACCCTAGGGGAGAATCCCCCCTTTCTTCCTCCAGCGCCTGGTGGCCATCGGCATTCCTTGACTTATAAGCACATCACTCCAATCTCTGTTCCTGTGGTCACGTTGGCTCCCCCACTTCTTTCTTCATGTCTCCTCCTGTATATGACTCTTTTATAAGTATATGTGTGATTGCAGTGAAGGCCCATCCAGAAAATCCAGGAGAAGCTCCTCGTTTCAAGAGCCTTAACTTCGTCACATCTTTGTCATATAAGGCAATCCCAGAACCTGGGGATTAGGAGGTGGGCACATCTTTTGGAGGGACCACCATTCAGACCACTGCAGATGTCACTGATGAACAACTTTTGCCTTTGGGCCTCTCTCTTGATGTTACACTATGTGGTCTGTATGGTTTGAGAAATTAACACTCACTAGGGGTCGTTCCATTTTCACAGAGCAGTGAGATGCAGATCCTCTTTATATTGAGCCAAAAATCTCATTCTCCTTGTGCTTGTTTGCCTTTTTAATAATTCTGAGAATTATGAAGAGAACACTTCTGATCTTCTTCCATAAGAAAATCTTTAAAGTTGAAACGTTTAACGTTATTTCAACCTGGTCCTGTGTGCCACTTCTAAATTTTCATGTTCTTTGTTAACCTTTTCATTTACACTTACTGATCAGCGATCACAATCCCCCTGATCTCACTACCCTCTGACTTGAAATCTTTTGACTCCTCTCGTCCACATTCATGAGGTTTATAGCAATGACTTTTCCAAAAGTCACCTGTAACTTCTTAGTCACAAAACAGGTTCCTTGTCTACCCTGGTTAATCTCTTTTATTTTTTTCTATATCTTTACTATATATTTCTTTATAGTGCACTACATGGAAAGGTACAGAGAAGAATGAATGGTAATAAAAGAAAGGAATTAGAAAAGTGAGGGATTTATTATTATTTTTAATTACTATACTTTAAGTTCTGGGGTTCATGTGCAGATCTTGCAGGACTGTTACACAGGTATAAACATGCCATGGTAGTTTGCTGCCTCCATCCTCCTGTCACCTACATTAGGTATTTCTCCCAATGTTATCCCTGCTCAATCTCCCCAGCCCCTGCTGTCCCTCCCCCTAGCCCCTCAGTCCCCCAACAGAGCCCAGTGTGTGATGTTTCCCTCCCTGTGTCCATATGTTCTCATTGTTCAACACCCACCTATGAATGAGAACATGTGGTGTTTGGTTTTCTGTTCTTGTGTCAGTTTGCTGAGAATTATGGTTTCCAGATTCATCCATGTTCCTGCAAAGGACACGAACTCATTACCCTGGTTAATCTCTTAGCAACACCTTTAAACTCCCTTAATTTTGAGAGCATTGTACCTCCCCTGGCTCTCTTCTCTCCTTTCTGTTCTCCACCGCCATCTTCTGCTAAGTGTAGGGCTCTTCAGCTATTTCCCCCATACCGTTCTCCGGCCTCTCCTTCCGTACCTGCCTCTGTTTTCACGGTTTCAAATACCCTTTCCATGTGGGTCACCCTCACTTGCTCATCTCCAAGCCTGACTTGGCTTAAGGAAGGAGCGTTCCCTGTGCTTGTTGACAAGCACAGCCTTCGCCTCCTTCTTCCTCATCCTGTTCCCCTCCTGGGGTTCCTATTTCTATGAATAGCATGACCGTCCTACTGCTCAAACATTATGAATAAATTAAGTAATCTTGATTTATTCTCTTCCCCTCACCTCCCACATTTAGCCAGGTACTGAATTCTAATGATTCAACCGAGGAAGAGCTCAAACTTCTTGGCTACTTTCCTCTCCTGCTGTCAATATCTTAATTCATCATTTCTGCAACTTTGATGTGCATTCAGATCACTTAGAGATCTTGATAAAATGCAGACTCTGATCCAAGAGGTCTGGGGTGGGACCTGAGAATCTGCATTTCTAACCAGCCTTCAGGTGAGGCAGATACTGCTCATCTGTGCTGGGACCACACTGAGAAGAAAGGCTTTAAGTTTTACCTTTATGTATTTTCTTAGTCTCTGAGCTTCCCAGATGATCTCATTGGCTATACTCTTGCCTTTGGGTCTATTTTATACAGATTACTCTTATTCAAGACCAAATGTGATCATCTTTCTCTTACCCTGAAATACCTCCTTTGACATCCCCTTCTGCTGTCTGTTGAATGAAGACTAAACGTCTCGCATCAGCTTCACCCTGTTTCATGGTTTGGGTTTGCATTTTGCGTTCAGTCTCGAGTCTCAAGGTCACTCTTCACTTTACCTTCAGGTGTCCTCATCCTCGGCCACGTTCTCTTGCTGCTTAGGATGCCCTTCTGCCACATCATCAGGGGTCCAAATTTTAGCAATGTGTCAAGGACCGCTTGAAATGAATTCATCTTCTGTTACTTTATCAGAATCTCACTTTTATCACTGATTGCATTCACTCTTGGTTTTTATGTGTGTGTGCACATAAATTGTTTCAAATATCAGACTGTGTTCTCCTTGAAAGATGCTGTGCTTTGTTGGTCTTGGACTGCC
The DNA here is from genome assembly GCA_036589455.1 of Ateles fusciceps. NCBI lineage: Eukaryota > Metazoa > Chordata > Mammalia > Primates > Atelidae > Ateles > Ateles fusciceps. The sequence continues at coordinate 9,314,882 of JAZHEH010002229.1, forward strand.
TTCAAGTATCCAGCGCAGAGTCTTCTTCATAAATACTCAGTATGTACATTCACAGATAAAATACGTAAATAGACACAGTGGCTCATCTTGCAAGGCTGAGGTGGGAGGACTGTTTGAGGCCAGGAATTCAAGACCAACCTGGGTGACTTAGCAAGAACACATCTCTACAAAAATTATTAAAAATTATCTGGGTTTGGGGGTACACGCCCCTGTAGTCTCAGCTACTTGGGAGGCCAAGGCAAGGAGGATCCCTTGAGCCCACAAGTTCAAAGCTGCAGTGATCTGTGATGATGCCAACTGCGCTCCAGCCTGGGCAACAACGAGATCCTGTCTCGACAAAAGTAAATGTAGTGCTTCTGTTATTTGTCTCCTTATGAATGTAATACATGCGATACAAAATTCAAACATTATGGAAATATATATCAGAAGTAAAAGTCCACCATAACCCAATGCCCCAAAAGACAACTACCGTTAACATTTTGATGCCATGACAGGGTTGTTTCTGATATTTTTCAACACATATTCTAACATTTACTCTATACCAAACTGGGATAATAATAGATTTTTGCAACTTGACTTTGAATGTAAATCTATCTCCCTCTTCTTAAAATCTGCAGCTTATTCCAAAAGATTGACTGATTTAACTGCATAAAAATCAATCTGCTTAAAATGGCCATCAAGGTAGAATTATGTTTGCTTTGAATTTCTGATCACTTAAGTATGTCTTTATTCAGCGATTTCCCTCTCTGCCCCTCAGACTGTGCTAGACTTTGGATTTGTAACAGTAAAACGCAAATACTGCCCCGGAAGTTCCAAGCTATACTTAGGTCTTTAGGCTAATGTTGAGTGATGAATTGCTGGTGAGGTAGTAATCATTTATCTTTGATGCCAAATTAAAATTACCATGTTTGATGACATGCACGCTCAGATTGCTGAATTTTATATTGAAATGCAAGTTTTCAAATTCTCTTTTTTTTTTTTTTTTTTTTTTTTGAGATGGAGTCTCAGTCTGGTTCTGTCACCCAGGCTGGAGTACACTGGTGTGATCTTGGCTCACTGCAACCTCTACCTCCCGTGTTTAAGCGATTCTCCTGCCTCAGCCTCCCAAGTAGTTGGGATTACAGGTGCCTGCCACCATGTCCGGCTATTTTATTTTTTTTTGTATTTTTAGTGGACACAAAGTTTACCATTTTGACCGGGCTGGTTTTGAACTCCTGACCTTGTGATCCACTGCCTGGGCCTCCCAAAGTGCTGGGATTACAGGCGTAAGCCACCACATCCGGCCAGTTTTGAAATTCTTTAGCTCCATAAAGAATAGGTGACTCATTGTGAATTCTGAATGTGTGCATATTTATCTATCTAATACATATGTATAGATATTACTTTTTGTTTCATGAATGGATATAAATATGGAATAAAAATATAGAAAAGGTTGTAAAAGATATACCAAAAATTTTAACATATTTAGTAAAACTACAATTTAGAAAGAAGCTGTGGGAAAAAACAAAAGGAAAACGTCATGTAAGCTATGTCTTAGAATGCCAGTAATTGGGGGCACACAAATAAGGCATTTGTTGAAAATTCTTTTAGAAGTAAAAATCAATACTCCCTTTGGAATTTTGGAGAGCTAAGTCTTCATAATGATGTATGTTTCCTACTGATGCCATATTTGTCATTTAAAAAATAGTTCTATAGTGGAACTCGGAAAAGTCATTTTCCTGGGTAGAGGGAGGACAGGCGTATGTTTAAGGGACCTAGAGATGTCAGCAAAGGAGACTATATTTATGGAGAAGAAACTTAAAAGTAGAATGTAATGCAATAAAAGGCTACAACCTTGAATCAATATGAGACTTTTGCAGTCTGGGTTAGTGAAATTATATAAAGAGTAATTTATTTATTTATTTATTTATTTATTTATTTATTTATTTTTGGAGATGGAGTTTCACTCTTGTTGCCCAGGCTGGAGTGCAATGGCACGATCTCTGGCCACTGCAACCTCCACCTCCCGGGTTCAAGTGATTCTCCTTCCTCAGCCTCCCAAGTAGCTGGGATTACAGGCGTGTGCCACCACACCCGGCTAATTTTTGTATTTTTAGTAGAAACGGGGTTTCACCATCTTGGTCAGGCTGGTCTCGAACTGCTGACTTCAAGTGATCCATCTGCCTCAGCCTCCCAAAGAGTGCTGGGATTACAGGCGTGAGCCATCACTCCTGGCCAATATAAAGAATATTTCTGCATCTTCTATCAAACCCCTGAAAATGTTGTCCATTTTTGTACTTAATATGTCTCACGTATGGTATCGTATGTTTCTTATAGACTTTAATACGAGTAAAAATTGAACTCCTTTAGTATAATAAGAGCAATTATCTGATAATATAATTAAATTATATTTATTTCATTTTTTACATTGGCTGCTGGGAAACTCAGACCTAAAACTAACATTCAATCACAGTGGCCAGTTTTGCTTGGTTTTTCTATATACTACTTCCCTTTTGTTCTAGTATTTTTTTTAACTTTTCAGTTTTAATATAAGCATTCTCAGATTCTCTTTGGAAAGCAAGCAAGATATAACTTGGAAATATATAGTCTAAAATTATACCCACAAAAAAAAATGCCCATATATAAAAAGAAAGGAAATGAATACTTTGAAAGCAGATTTAAAAAGACAAAGTAATATGTTGGAACCAAGATCTCTCTGAAGGCCTGAAAATCCCAGGAACCATCATGGGCAAAGAAAGTCACTTTTAGCCAACGCAAGATATCCTAAGAAAGAACAGGTAATGATGGTGATGGTGATGATGACTGTTGATAATTTTGATGAATTATAATAAATAATGAATTATAAGGCTTCAGATTTTCAGACAATATCTCACTGAATCAACAACCTTCTTTTTCATGCATAGTTGACAATTAAATATTGTGTATATTTATAGTGTACAGTGTGATGCTTTGACATCGTGGTACTTTGTGAAATGATTACATCAGACTAATTAATATATCCATTACCTCTGATTTTTTTTGCTGTGAGAACATTATAAGATGTATTCTCTTAGTAGTTATCAAGTGTTTGTTATCAGTACCCACAGTTTTCGTTGTGTTGTGCAATAGATCTCTCAAACTTATTCATCCCAATTGAAACTCTGTACCTTTGACCAACATCTCCCCAACCATCACCCCTTCCCTGTCCCCCCGGGAAACCCCATTCTGCTCTCCATCTATACGTTCTACTTTTTGTGATTCTGCACGTAAGTGAGAACACGCAGCATTTGTCTTTCCGTGCCTGACTTATTTCACTTAACACAGTGTCCTCCAGTTCCAACCATTTTGTGACAGATGGAGAATTTTCTTCTTTTTAAGGGTGAATGCTATCAATTGTGTATGTACGCCACATTTTCTTTCTCCATTCTTCTTGCTGATAGCCACTCACTTTGATTCCGTATTTTGGCTATTATGAATAATGCTAGACTGAACACAGGAGGGTCAATGACTCTTTGACATTGATTTCAATTCCTTCAGATATATTCCCAGTAGTGGGATTGCTGGATCCCAGATCCTATGGTAGATTTATTTATTAATTTGTTTTTAATTTAATTAAATCTAATTTTTTTTGAGACAGCGTCTCGCTCTGTTGCCCAGGCTGGAGTGCACTGGCGTGATCTCGGTTTACTGCAAACTCCGCCTCCCAGGTTCAAGCAATTCTCCTGCATCAGCCTCCCAAATAGCTGGGATTACAGGTGCCTGCCACCATGCCCTCCTAGTTTTTGTATTTTCGGTAGAGACGGGGTTTCACCATGTTAGCGGTTTGGTCTCCAACTCCTGACCTCAGATGATCCACCTGCCTCAGCTTCCCAAAGTGCGGGGATTATGGGCGTGAGCCACCGCGCCCAGCCAGTAGTTTTATTTTTATATACCTGTTGGCCATTTGTATGTTATATTTTGAGAAATGTCTATTCACATCTTTTGCCTGTTTTTTAATCAGATTATTTTCTTTTTTGGTATTGAGTTGTTTGACTTCCTTATATGTTCTGGTTATTAACACCTTTGTCAAATGGATAGTTTGCAAATATTTTCTCCCATATTGTAGGTCATCTCTTCACTTTTTATCGCTTCCTTTGTCATGCAGAAATGTTTTCGCTTGAAAATATTCCCATTTGTCTGTTTTTGCTTTTGCTGCCTGTGCTTTTGAGATCTTACCCAAAAAGTCTTTGCCCAGACCAGTGTCCTAAGCATTTTCCCAGTGTTTCCTTATGGTGGTTTCAGAGTTTTGTGTCTTAAATTTAAGTCTTTAATCCAATTTGATATGATTTTTGTATTTGGTGTGAGATAAGATCCAATTTCATTCTTCTGTATGTGGATATCCAGTTCTCCCAACTGCATTTGTTGAAGACTACCCTTTCTCCGTTGTGTGTTTTTGGCATCTTTGTGGAGAATCAGTTGACCATAAATACAAGGATTTATTTTTGGGCTCTTTATTCCGTTCCATTGGTCTGTGTGTCTGTTTTTATGCCAGTACCATGCAGTCAACAACCCTCTTTAAATAGAAATTGTTATTATCTTTTTTATATATACATAAAAGGAAACTGAAACATACTGAGGACTTTCCTCCACTAAAACAGCTAATAATGTCACAGAAGCTCAGTGGATCCGGGCTGTACCCTGTTGCCTTTCATATAAAAGGCATGGATACTCTTTCTCATCAGAAGCAGAGACCACGCAAAAATGAACCCAAGGGTCTAGGCTTAAAGAGAATATCAGAAAGCTGATTCTGGGAGGGACTGAAATGTTCCCATAGTCTTAGAGACAGGCCTAGCCCATGCTAAACTACTGATGAAATACTAACATGGGTCAGGTACAGAATCAAACCAGGCTGAATAAAGAAACTGGTACCTGAGTCTGACGCTGTGCCAGGTGAGAGAGTCTGTGGCCACAAAAACAGAAATGTGTGCCCCATAACACTTTTCTGTTGCACGTTCAGATCTTCTTCCCCCCACACCGGCACTCTCCAACCTTCTCTATATTTTCCTCTAAGTATGGCACGTTTGACTCGACTTTTCTTAAGGCACACTTTTTCTTATCCTTGCAACTCTTCAAGTTATCATTCTGTATTTTGTCTTCTCCTGATCACAAAGTTCTTCTCTCTGACTCTTTTTTCATTTTCCTTTTCTTTTTTCAGTCCCATGAAATAGGGTCCCCCCTGTCACTCTTCGGAACTGATTATCTGAAGTTATGGCATTAAGAAGCTTATTGAAACATTAAAACTCCACACTCTGTTAACCATCCAGCTTGGTGTCTCCACAGCATTTTCATTAGTTTCCCTACTGTGATTCATCCTTCGTTCCCTGCACCCCAAGATGCTGACTTCTCATGCTCCCCTTAATCCTCTGAGCACCCCTTTTCAGTCACTTTCATCCATCCTTCCTCCTTTACCTGCAATATAGACCCTTTATAACGTGACCGGATGCAGACTTTGAAGGGGTTTCTGAGATTATCTAATGTGGGCCTCTTATTTTATGTTTGAGGATCTTGGAATCTGAAAAGGTTGAATGCCACACCCAAAGCTGCAAAATTCTACGCCTGGATCTTTTGACTCTCTCTCTACGTTTCTATATAGACTCATGCTAAGTCACTGCCTGGAGATGACCTGGCCTCTTCTTTCACTTTTGTTGTTTGTAGCTGCATTTGTGGCATTTATGGCATCAAGTATTAGCAGAGACAGATCTCAAGTGTCAAACTCCTCCCAAGTGTACATATCCATTTCTAGCCCTCAGTTAGACATTTCTACAAAGAATATCCATCAGGCAAGTCTAATGTATTATGTGGAGATTGGAACCCATCACTTTTCCCCAAAATATGCCATTCTTCCTATTTTTCTTATATGCATTGAATGCATCACAGTCTTCCTAGGAGAAGAAAGGATTCAGACTTGAATCCTTGTGGATGTTTGTAAAGATACCTTCCCTCTTTACATGCAGCTCCTAAGTCCTGCCGAATTTTCCTAAGCTGCGTCACGTTAATTCCTTGCCTCCTACTCCTACTACAACCTCCTCCATCCAGGCCTTTCCCCGTCACCTCCCGCTTACATGTCTCCTATAACCTCGAATTTGTTCCCCTGCTTTCAGTTTCTTTTGGATTTTACTGTTCTGTAATGAGATCTACAATTTTACCTCTACGTAACTTTCAATTCCATCTCCTTTCCCCTCTGTCATGTCACTGTAGCCACAGCAGCCTGCCTGAGGTTCTTTGGATGCGACTCCCTTGTCCTGCCTCTAGGTTTCTGTGGAAACCAGACTTCCTGAAATTTACTCTCCCTAGCTTGGCTGTAGCTGTTTTAAACATATTAGGAGGCCTGCATTCTCTCAGGAAAATATAGTCATCCCTCAATATCCAATGGGTATTTATTTGTTCCAGGACCTCTAGCGAATACCAAAATCACAGGATGCTCAAGTCCCTTGTATAAAACAGCATAGTATTTACATATAACCTATGCACATCTTCCCATGTGCTTTAAATCATCTCTAGATTACTTATAGTACCTAATGCATTGCCTCAGATCACTTCATTTGAGTGGATTCAACATACTACCAAGCGTGAGGCAAATTCAAGTTCTGCTATTTGGAACTTTGTGGATTTTTTTACCGGAATGTTTTTGGTGCGAGGTTAGTTAAATTTACAGATGTGGAACTCACAGATCCAGAGGGCTGACTGCACATCTTTCAAACCCCATGCTCCTTTAGTATGTCATTCTCACATCTATTAAAACATTGACTATACTTACCTGCATTCGAATACATTATGTCAATAACTCTTTTTCTTTAGATTTTGAGATTCTCATCAGGAGCCACTGATTACTTATTTCTCCACACACCTTGCAGACTTTACATTTTGTAGAAGCTCACTAAACTAAGCGATGCTTAAGATATCTGTGCAGACAGAGATTTTTATGTTTTATTCACTGATCTATCCCAAGGGCCTGCTTGGCACATAATAGACTTCCATTAAGTATTTGTTGTTGAGTGAGTTTCTTGTTACTGTTCCCTTTGGGGGAGAAAAAGAAACATGAGGTGTAGCAGTTTTCAATGTATCTTGATAATAACAAAATAGTTTATCTATTAGTAAACAATAAGCAGTTCCTGGTGAATGATATACAGAACATACCAGAATTTCTCCGATTGAGATTCAGAACTTCTTGCCTGGAGCATTGGTTTTTGTAGATACAGTGGTTACACTGGTGACCCTCACATTTTGAGAGGTGTAGTCTTTCGGACATCCTGCAAATTATGGTTCCTTTCACCAGCTAATTTCTAATGGCCAGTATGTTTCAAGTAGTTATTATTAGTCGATTATTAGATGCCACAACTACCAAGCTCTCTTGAAGGTTTTTGTAACCACTGGAAAGCTTTCAATCACAGGGATTTAGGGGGTGGGATGATCCTGTGTGGCCCAGGATTGAATATATGGTAATTGTATGGGATGTCTGCTAAAGATGCAATCTTGGGGATTGAAACCAGACCAGCTGAATAAGAATGGAGACAGGATCTGTCAATCTGCATTCTAAATACTGTCCCTCAGACAATACTTCTGCTTGCTAAATTTTAACATCCACTATTTCACAAGGCGAGAGAGAGAGAAAGAATGACAGATTTATTTTTTTTTTCCAAGTTAGATTAATAGCATGGATTGGCAAGGGGTATGTTATCTTAGGTCATTCTCTCTGGTAAGATGAATCATACTCAACTTGAGATGTTTCTCAGGCTTTGCAAAGGGTGAAGTGCTCTTTCCCACTGGAATTTAAACACAATGGAGCAAGAACTCAGATCTCAGCTGGAAAATTCAGATGAAACTGCTTGCATTAAATGTATCCTGCTGTATCTATCTATCTATCTATATATCTATATATCTATATGTTTGGGGGAAAAATATGGTTAACAACGTTCACAGGATACTATAAAAACAGAAAGTGTTATCTCAAATATACACAGTTCTTAACATTTTTCTGTTTGTTTCTTGAGTTCTATCAGGGAGCTGACTATCATAAACAGATCATATTTTTGCATGGGTATAATGCTATATTTAGGGGCTACATGTCTGAGCCAGTACATCACGTATATCATTGATATAAACAGCAGAATGTCAAAAAAGCAAAGACAACATAGTCTAGAACTGCAGCCTATGTACTAAATAGTTTGATTATCATGATCAGTCTAAAAAAATAGACATCGTTGGTTTTGCCCATTCATTAGGGGACTTTTTGTTTTTGAGACGGAGTCTCACTCTGTATCCCAGGCTGGAGTGCAGTGGCACGATCTTGGCTCACTGCAACCTCCACCTCCTGGGTCCCAGTTCAAGCAATTCTCCCACCTCAGCCTCCCAAGTAGCTGGGATTACAGGTACGTGCCACCATGCTCAGCTAATTTTTGTATTTTTAGTAGAGAAGGGGTTTCACCATGTTGGCCAGGCTGGTCTCGAACTCCCGACCTTGTGATCTGCCTGCCTCAGCCTCCCAAAGTACTGGGATTACAGGTATGAGCCACCATGCCTGGCCCCATTAGGGGACATTTTATAAAGGTCTTCTATAAATGAGTAAATTTCAAAAATAATATACAACTAATACTTTTTCACAAATTTAATGTAAAGTAGTATATTCTGTTAAGAAAGCAAAATTAATAATCACTCTGTTCATCAGAAGTGTAGAAATTCCTGTGGTAGCAAAGGCTCTGGAGCCAGGTGACCCACATTCTCTCTATTTCCAACCTTCCTACTGGTAATTCACTTGCTAGTTACATTTTTTTTAAGTTCCTGAATTGTGTCAGGCATGGTTCTAGGTGCCAGGGATAAAGAGATGAATAAGCAGGACAAGATGTTGCCTTCATGGAATTTATGTCTTTGTGAAAATCCACAGGAACTGGACTAGGACTTGTAAGGGAATTTCTAAACAAGCCTGCTTCTATTCGGTGTCAAGATTAGAGAAGATGGGTGTAGTAGGGTAGTTTGGCCAAGACTCTGGACCTTCTCTAGGCTTTATTTTCCCCCCATCTCTTATAGGTGGGGCTCAGATTAAATTTTTCTTTAAAGAAAAAATTGACTGTTCTTTTAGAAAAAATTAGATTGCCAATGCTGATTTTTGCCACTAGATGGCAGACATCAGCATTTATGTGTCCATTGAGTGGGTCAAGTTTTGAAAGGTTCAAAATGTGCCACTCAATGTGAAAAAAAATGTTGTTAGTTTCACATGAGTGAGAGTTAGGAGTTGCTGTTATGTCCCATGGATTGTATGTTTTAAATGTGACCATTCTTTTACTCCATGGCATTTGGCTACCTTCTCTGTTTAGAGGGCAAGATGAAGTTCTTTTGAAAGTCACATGTATTTTTTAAATGAACAGAGACTCCCTGTGTATTTTGACTAGTGTTCTGTTTACGTGAAAAAGTTAAAATAGGCTTTGCAAAGTGAAATATAGATGAATGCCCTGACGGCTCCAGGAAGTGTGTCATTTTTTTCAAAATACGTGAGAAACAGATGTTTTATTTTCCAGCGATGACAGAAGAAACAAAGAAATTTGATATTCTCAGCCTGACTCCTTCCCTTCATCCACCATCAGCTATAGGAGTCCAAAGAAAATGAAGTGTGAACCAAAGTAAAATCCAGCAAGTAACATGCATAGAACAAGATTAATATCACCATTAACATCGCCATTACCGAGCCGAAAGCTGGCCCAAACCCCACTGCTGAGTAGCCCACCCATCCTCTTCCCAGCAGAGAAATAAGTAACCCAGTATGTCTTGTGGAAGACTCAGGGTCAGGGTGGCATAGTGTATGTTTCCAAGTCCAAACCAGACTAAGCTATAAAGAAGTAATGCCCACTGACTCTTTACATTTCTCCGAAGCCTCTCTTAATTCCAGGTGCTGTTACTGACTTCCAAGGCAGCTTGGCCAAGATCATCATAAGGCAGCTAGGTTCAGGAAGGGCTAAGAAAATTTTTGTAGTGAAGTCTTGACCCTAGATGTGTGTTTATAATCTACAAATATGTTAACTTGTAAAATAGAGTTGTCTGAGCCAAGTTGTTCTTGGGAATCAGAAGGTACAGAAGCCAAACCTTTTTGGAGAGATACCAGGTATTTCTTCCTTTAAGGGACTTCACTTGAGAGATACTTTAAAGGACCAGTAGGATTTAAATAGATGGAGAAGAAGATCCAAGCAAAGCTAACCTTACAAGTGAAACTCCCTGCTGTTTTCTTTTTTATTGTTGTTGTCTATACCCAGAACATTCTGCCTCAGAGCCTTGACACTTACTATTATATCTGTTTGAAATGATCTTTTCGAGAAGTCTGTATAGCTTGTTTCTTCAGTTCTGTGAGAGCTGTCCTCAAATGCCATCTGATCAGGCTGGATTTTGTGATCACCTCCTCTAAGTGGCATGCATCACTTTCATCAATCACCATCTCCTGAATCTGCTGTCCTTTTCTTCATAGCATCTGTCACTGCCTGACAAAATATATATTTATTTTTTCACTTACTGTCTGTTAACACCCACTACAATATGAGTTCTATGAGACCAATGACTATAAATATATATAGCTAAATTTCCAGTTGCTAGAACACTGTCTGACCCAGGAGGATGGGCTCTTCATACATGCTAGCTGAATGAATACTCAATCACACTTTCATTTTTCTTATTGCAGAAAGGAAAGCTGACAAGCCCACCCTTATATTGTTTTCCCCCAGGGCTTTTTCTTTTGAACATCTATATTGAAATCACCGTGAATACTGTCATTCACAATAAATTATAGCATGATACACCTGAAGAACAATGAAATTAATTAGCACATCCAATCTGATTTCCATGAATATACCCAGCTTTTTTCCATTAATGTTATTTTCCTATTAGAATTACATAAGAGAGAACCAACTTGTTAGTTTCTAATTTAAAAAAAATTAATGTAAATGCTCATTGACTTAATTATGAGCATATGCATTGAAAAAGAAGTAAAGAAATTTCTTAGGCCATAAAATGGAAGAGGAAGATGGAGAGGGCTTTTCTGAATTTGAAAATCTGAGGCATACCTTAGTAAATCTACAGTTGAGTACCTACAAGTTACCACTATGTAAAATGTGATAGGCAATTGATATGGTGTGGCTGTGTCTTCACTCAAATCTCATCTTGAACTGTAGTTCCCATAATCTCCGTGTGTGGTGGGAGGGACCTGGTGGGAGGTAATTGAATCATGGGGTGTTTACCTCCATGCTCTTCTCGCCATAGTGAGTGAGTTCTCATGAGGTCTGATGGTTTTATAAGGGGCTTTTCCCCAACTTCACTGTGCACGTCTCCTTGCTGCTGCCATGTGAAGAAGGACATGTTTGCAGTCCCCTTCTGCCATAATTGTAAGTTTCCCAAGCCCTCCTCAGCCCTTCATAACTGTGAGTCAATTAAATCTCTTTCCTTTATAAATTACCCAGTCTTGGATATGTCCTTACAGTAATATGAGAACGGACTAATACAGCAATCAAGACTTTGTTGGCCTATGATGCTCTTTTAAAAAATTATTTCTTGCCTGTAATCCCAGCACTCTGGGAGGCCGAGGCGGGCGGATCGCAAGGTCAAGAGATCGGGACCATCCTGGCCAACATGGTGAAACCCCCTCTCTACCAAAAATACAAAAAAATTAGCTGGACGTGGTGGCGCGTGCCTGTAGTCCCAGCTACTTGGGAGGCTGAGGCAGGAGAATTGCTTGAACCTGGGAGGTGGAGGTTGCAGTGAGGCGAGGTCGCACCACTGCACTCCAGCCTGGCGCCTGGTGACAGAGTGAGACTCTGTCTCAAAAAAAAAAATTATTTCTTTAATAGATGGGGTCTCAATATGTTGCCCAGGCTGGAGTAAAGTGGCACAATCATGGCTCACTGCAGCCTGACCTCTCAGACTCAAGCAATCTCCCGCCTCAGCCTCTGAAGCAGTTGGGACTACGGGTGCACTCCACCATGGCTGGCTAGATTTTATTTTTTCAGAGGGGGGCTCTCACTGTGTTACCTAGGCTGGTCTTGAACTCCTGGACTCAAGCAATCTGCCCGCTGCAGCCTCCCAAAGTGCTAGGATTAAAGGCATGAGCCACTATGCCTGGCCTCTAGAATGTTCTTGATGTGCCACAGACGCTTCACGTTTTACATTACTTGGCTGGTTTCCAGAATATGATTTCTAGTTTTTCAGTTATTAAGAAGCATTTTAAAATAACTAAATATTATACTCTGTCAGATTTTTCACATTAAAATCTAAGTCTTCAAATATTGCTAAACATGGTTGAAGATACTGTATTCTTTTATTTGTTAATTTTTTCATTCATCAGATATTTATTGGGCAGCTGCCAAGGCTGGGATGTTGCACTGGAAATAGAGTGATGAGGAAAGAGGACAGGGTCCTGCCTCAAGCTCGCTGGGACTTAAGAAGACCAGCTAATTTTTATTGCTGTTGAGAAGTAGCTTGAAACATATTATGATGCAGTACATGATCTGGTTTGCAGGATGCTGGTGTGGTCATAACGGTGAGAAGATCAATATCTCTAATAGTGTAAATTTTATTTTGAAGTTGGTTGTGTAGAAGACACTCACTGGAGAAGTTGTTTCTTTGGGAATCTGGGACCGCCTAATCCTTGCTACACATGCAAGTTTATGAACTATTTTGACAGGGCACGAGTTCTCAGTTTGCTTGAATTTTTCCCATCTCACGTGTCTATGTGAAAACCTTTGGGCTCCGAATAGAATCAGAAAATAATGCTTATGCAGGTGTGACTTTTAAGCAGGTATTTAAAAATTGTATGAGGCTATTTTACTAGGACCGCATGGAAGTGTGTGATGAAGTAAAATTTAGGCTTGTCATGAGCTTTGGTTATTGATCTCTAAAAGATAGCAGAATGTTTGTGCTTGGTCACCAGGAATTCAGTGAATAAAGAATTTCTTAAAACAAAATCTGTGCTCTAGATACCAGAGCAGTCTTGATTTAAAGATATCTAGTGTTCTTTCTTTTCTATCATTTTAAGAAGCATTTTCGTGTATTGTATTGAGATGTCTGCTATCAATTTTTAACATGGTTTTCAGTCACAAAATGCTCTCATGCTCCTAGAACTGAGAGATTCTTCTCAATTTTTATCAATTTACAGTCCACAATTCTTCAACCATAATTTTTCCTCTTATATGTTTCTTCAGTCTAGTGTTTCTCAATGGGATTTCTCATTATTGCCCCACTAAGGAGCCTTTTAGACTTTCTTCTCCTAAACACCTTTCCACCTCACGAAATTTTAATACCATACATAAACTTTATATATATATACTTTAGATACTGTGTATCTTTTTATAAAATGTGGCCACCTAGAGAGTCAGAAACCATAGCAAAATCCAAAACGTTTTTCACCCTCTAAGAACCCATTTTCAAGCCTTGTTGGGTGATATCATCTCTGTAAAATGCATGCATCAGTCATTTCTCAGGGCACAAGACACTTCCTGGTGTCAGGCTGTTCTGGCCACAGTGAGACAGCAGCAATCCCAAGGTCCATCACACCTCGGAGTCTTTTACTTCCCATGTGGATTCCTCTCCGGAGGAGTTCTGCACTGGGCTTTCGGCACACGGTGTCTTCTTCACCCTGTTCGTCCAGCGCCATCTCTCTGTTTAGATCCCCTGACCCTTCTGGACCTTGCTCTTGTATTGATTCATCTGCTGTCTCTAAAGGATTTCCATTAAGACTTTGACCACATGGCCACTTCATGCTTAGTTTCCCAACGGTCAAAAAGATCAATATATTTTTCTGAGGCAAAATAAGAAATTCCGAGCACGACTTCATTTATCTTCCAGCTCCTCACTGCTTTTTTCAGCCTCATTGCTGTGGGCGTCCTTAAACATGCTTTCTTCTGACTAGGAAATCTGCCTCTTCTTACCACTGAAGTATAGTCGAGACAAAGTACTGCCTAGATAAGTCCACTTTATTTTGTTTTTAAATATGATTTACTCAATCATTGTGTTCCTGTGTCACTAAGGAGTTTTTAAGCTTTTGTAATACATTAGCGTTGGCTCACGCAATTGTTAGGTTTGAAGAAGGAAAGAAAGAGAAGAAATAAAATGTATGAAACTCTCCTATGGGACAGAAACAGTGTTAGGTGACTTCATTTTTAGAGATTTAAAATGACTTGTGGGGCCTGCAACATGTCAGGTTTTTGCTCAGCCTCCTGTCTGGGTTCAGTGGCCTGGATCTGTGCTCTTAAAGCATTGTGCGTTTCGTGTTTATAATGTTTTGTTTTACTTAACATGTAGCTTATTTGGACAGCAAACATAAATAAGTTAGATATAGTTTCTAACTGGCAGACCTGCACAAAACAAAAACAAATAAGAAATAAGCTGTGGGCCACGTACGGTGGCTCATGCCTGCAATCCCAGCACTTTGGGAGGCTGAAGTGGGTGGATCATGAGGTCAAGAGATCAAGACCAGTCTGGCCAACTTGGTGAAACCCTGTCTCTACTAAAAATACAAAAATTAGCTGGGCATGGTGGTGCACGCCTGTAGTCCCAGCTACTCAGATGGCTGAGGTAGGAGAATCACTTAAACCCCGGAGACAGAGGTTGCAGTGAGCCGAGATCACACCATTGAACACTCCAGCCTGGGTGACAGAGTGAGACTCCATCTCAAAAAAAGAAAAGTTGTGATTGGACTCTAATTGTTATTTATCTTTTTACATTTAATATTAATTTTATATGCCATTTAGAAAGTTACATAATTCTCAAGGCTTGTGATAAAATAATAGCAGTCCTCAACTCATGACCCCCAATTCCCACCCCTGACAGGCAACCACGTTCAAATCCTTAGGCTGCTTTTTTCTGTTATTTACTTTCATATTTCTAAATAGCACGCATAAACTACTGTGTTTTGCTTTTTGGCTTTTCGACTTTATTTCCCACTCTAGAAAATTTGAGCCCTGTTATAAATCTTTCTTTATACTTCCAAGAGAATAATATAAAATTTTTGTTGTATTAATATTCAATATTGATATGCTTTGACTATATGTTACTCATTGCTGAATTACGTAGTGAACTGTGATATTATTTTTTTGTATTATTTTTTGGTTTTGTTGAATTAATACTTACGTATCTCAGGTCTTCCTTCCTTCCTACTTTTTCTCACACTTTCTCTTTTTTCTCATTTCCTGCTTCATTTTTTCTCTTCCTTCCTCTCTCTCTCACCTTCCTTCTTTCCTCTACCTCCTTTCTCCCTCCCTCTCTCCCTTTCCCTTCCCTTCCCATTTTCCTTCTCCTTCCCCTTCTCCTTCCTTCCTTCCCTCCCTTCTTCCTTCCTTCCCTCCCTCTTCCTCCCTCCTTCCTTCCTTCCATCCTTCCTTCCTCCCTCCCTTCTTCCCTCCCTCCCTCCCTTCTTCTTTCCTTCCTCCCTCCCTCCCCTTCTTCTTCCCTTCCTTCCTCCCTCCCTCTTTCCTTCGGGAGTCATCCATCGTTCTGCTCCAGTCAGTACCGGGTTCTCTCCAGGCCTGTCATGTAGCGGTAGTCTTGGGATTTCCTTCCCTCTACTCCTCCCCATACCACCATTGTCTCTTTTCTCCAGAGTTCCTTAATCTCATTATTTGTAGAGTAAGAACTATTCTTAAGATACATGCCTCTGCTGGTTATCAGGAAGATGAAATGAGTATATGTGTGCACAAATAACTCAGTAAGCACCCCCAAAACAGTATCACTGCTGTAACATATACTGCTTTTAGTGCTGTGTATATTTTTCTTATCTTGTCTCATAGGAATGTTCTGTGGGATAAATGAGTAGAGCAAGCGACTGCTGTAGAACATGTTAAGAGCTTGATTGGTAATTATTTAATCATAATTATTAGAGTCTTATTCATGGTCAACCAGAATGCAAACTTATTTCGGGATATATCAGAGCAGATATCACCTCAAAGGGAGAAGGAAGGATGGTCCTCCTAAGTCTAACTGAGGCTTCCTGGTTCACCACTGCTGTTCGCACCTTCCTACCTTTGCCCCGACTAGACAAGCTCCTTTTCCATGAAGATGGGAAGTGAATCATAATTGGGATGCAAATCATGTGTTGGTGCCTTTTGTTTATTTATTTATTTTATTTTTTGAGACAGAGCCTGGCTCTGTCGCCCAGGCTGGAGTGCAATTGGGCGATCTTAGTTCACTGCAACCTCTGCCTCCTGGGTTCAAGCGATTCTCTTGTCTCAGCCTTCTGAGTAGCTGGGATTACAGGCACCCGCCATCATGCCCGCCTAATTTTAGCATTTTTGTAGAGACGGGGTTTTGCCATGTTGACCAGGCTGGTCTTGAACTCCTGACCCCAAGTGATCAGCCTCCCAAAATGCTGGAATTACAGGTGTGAGCCACCATGCCTGGCCACCTTTTAGTAGTGTTCTACATTTTATGAGCTACAATCCACTCCCTCAATGTTATTTTGAACAAAACTATGGGACACAAAATAAGGAGTGCCTGTGTGGAAACGAAGAACTCTCTTATCTGGATTATTTAGTTAATTGATTAAATGGAAAGGCTCCGGATCAAATGGATTTAGATGTTACTTTGAAGTTAGCATAGTTCTGGGGTGTGGAGGACACGCACACATATGTGTATATTTTTTTAAACAAATAGCTAAATGTAAGTTTGTTTTTCATCGTCATTGTAAATGTTTGATTCGGTTTTAAAAATCATATTGGTGAGATAATTTTAGATCACTTGGAAGATACCAAAATAACATAAAACCCAGCATGAGGTGTTTGTTGAAGAGAAACCAGGTTTCCTGATGGAAACAATTTGAGTTTTAGACCATGGTAGGTCCTTGTCGTTGTAAAGCTTTCATGGTAGCTTTATGAGAAATCTCTGTGTCGCCATTAGGAACAGGTGCCGTCTCTCCATCTAAAAA
This sequence comes from Ateles fusciceps, assembly GCA_036589455.1. Lineage (NCBI taxonomy): Eukaryota > Metazoa > Chordata > Mammalia > Primates > Atelidae > Ateles > Ateles fusciceps. The sequence continues at coordinate 9,331,788 of JAZHEH010002229.1, forward strand.
CCTAAATGTGTGTGTGTCTGAATGTGGGGGGCCCTGGCGTGCCTCGTAACTGCTCTGCTTTTTGTTTCATCTGCTCCTTTGCTACCTTTCTATTCACAATTAATTTTGTATTGAACACATATGCTTTGATAACACGTAAATGCTTGTCTTTGACATAAATGAAAAGAATAATTCCACACTGACACAAATGGCCTACTTAAAAAAAAAAAGTTGTTAATCTCTTCCTCAGTTTGATTTCAATAAACCTAAGTAATTTTGAATATTCATTTATGTTGTGTCTACCTAAGGCACATGTTTACAGCAGTTTGATATTACTTGGAACAAACCTTCCTCCAGCCTTTTGAATTTGTCTGTGCTGTGTGACATTAAACAAACGTCAGTCTCTCACTTATGTTTGTCTCGAAGCAGGTAGTTGAAAAGCTGGAACAGAACAAAATATTTTCAATCGGGAAACATAAACTTTGAAAAGCTAGTCTAGCATAGACGGCATGCCTGATTTCATATACTGCCTTCCATTAACTCCAGCTGAGATTAAGGAGCATCAGTTCAATGGAGAGTGTAGAAATTGAATATGCATTTTATGCAAAGCATGCTGCTCAGTTTCTTAGGAGCTTCCGGCCTTAAAGGGCATGCGGCGAGTAGTGAAATTCTAGTTTGTGAAAAACCACAGTTTGATACAGAATAATTTATTGGTAAAAATACCAATGTTAGCATTTACAAAAATTATTGTGTGCTTACTCTGTTTCAGGAGCTCTATGTACTTCTCTGGTAATATCTCATTTAATCCTTAAAACAGTATTATGGGGTAATATTTAATGTATGAGTTTCATAGATGGGTATAATGTTTAATAGCTGAATATAATGAAGTACACATAGGTTAAATAATTCTTCCCAACCAGCTTTCAAACAAATGCTTGTCTGATTCTGACTCCGGTTGCAGTTTCTGGAGTAAAATAACAAACAAATCACATAGACTAAATACAAAGAAAAAAGTCTAGGTTTTTTACACGATACTTAAAAATATTCCTTCTTCTCTGTTATATAAGAACTCATTAAATTAAGATAAATCAAGGCCAGAATAAAACATGGAAATAGGAAAATAAAAGGAACTTGAGGAAAATGTAAAGTTGTAAACAACGAAGAAACTCAAATTCAGATACAGAAAAATTTAACATAGCTAAAAGTACAGTTGTTTGTTCATTAATACATTGCTGTAACTTGTCCAAGATAACAAATTTTAATTAGCAAATGAAGCTAGAACAAGAAGGACATGTGGCTGTTTAAGAGCTGGAGAGGAGAAAAAATATTTTTAAATGTAGTCTTTTAACACAATTCTAATCATGTCACTTCATTCATCTAAGTAGTATCATCTAGGCACTGAGGATAATGTTCTCTATGCAACCTGGATATTGATTTAGTGGTCTTATGCAAATAATGCATTGTTGATATAAAAGATGACAGCAGAAGTGCTTAATTTTATGTTTGGCATAGATTTTCTTAGTAGGTAAAATTTAAGGGAAGAAAAGCAGACCTTGACGATACACATGCTAGCGGGACGCTGCTGTGGTGCCTAGCTTCTTTGATTATCCACTGTTGAGAGAAATAAAAAATGCTCTTCAGAAACAGAATTAAGTATCATAGGGAAGCCAAATTTGATCTGGATTTCAGAATTTGTTTAAAAGAAATAAAATCTTAGAGACTATGCTTCATAAGATTTTCCAGCGGTCATAGGTTGGTTTTTACTAAATAATAGTTTTGTAGACTACTTTTTTGTCAGGTTTGATCACTGATTTTCTCCTAATTTAGAATCAAACAAATGACATATGTTATTAATACAGGAAGTAACCATGGGCGTATGCAGTGGAGAATTTCACCCCCCTCTTGATAAAAGAGAGATTTTCTCTACAGACCAATAATACTATTCTCAGTAGTAAAGAGTAGAGCTTCTGACAGACATTTTATCCGTTTTCTCTTGAGTATTATGGTTTGGAAGAATAATATTCAGTAATCTGAACAAGAATGAAACGTACTTTCATCTTGTTCCCAATGAAAACATACTTGTGTGGATTAATGACTGAGGTATCAGTAGAAATTGTGAATTGTTTTCTTCTTTGCTGCCAATTACTTTCTTTTCAAAACACGATTTCAAGTACTGCAAACATTTAAGTCAAGAGGAAAGGTCTAAGTTAAAGAAGTGTCAGGTTTAACAAGGAATATACTCCAAATATTCCATGATTGGAAGACTAGGAGACTTTTTGGAAGGGTTTATATATGCTCCTTCTCTAGCAGATTAGCACAATGTACAATTTGTAAGCCCAGATGCCTGCCAGCTAGCAAGCTACCTCAACTTTCTCGATAAGTATGAGGATGGATAGAAAAGGAAAATAAACTCCCAGGTAACACCATAGTCGATGAGGATGGAAGTGGGAGAACCAGCAGGAGGGAACATGGTGGCAAAGATGGCTTGTCAGTTTCATGGACTGTGTGTTTAACAAGGGGATAAACCAGAATGTCTTGAGAATTTTGGGGTCCATTTGTAGGATGGAAACAAAGGCCTGAAAAATGACAGCATCTCATGGTACCAGAGGCCATCGAACAACAGACTGACTAGGTGATTTTGCAGTCAGGCTTACCATCTGCTTTTGAGTTTAGAGAAGGAAGATGCATGTGAACTTTTCATCATCCTTCTAAGATGTGAAGAAAACAATTTCAGCTGTGAATATGCGTTGCTCACACATGCTGTTTTCAAAAGAAAAAATGTGTGAATGGAGAAAAATTTTATGAAATGAAATTCATAGACTTCATGTTACCATAAGAATATACTACAGCATATTTTAGAGCAAGTGGTCTATACTTCTGGGTAAATTCTGAGCTTGTTCAATTTGGTTGTCTAAAGAGTCATTCCTACATGCCCCTCTGAACTGCCAGATCTGCAGGACAGAATCACATCTTTAGTTTCCGTAGATTGTCATAGAAGCTGATGAAAGGTTAACTTCATAATGAACAATAAATCCTAAGTGCATGGTGAATTGCTTATTTTCCTAAACATTCACCATACATTATGTTTTAAAGCCAGTATGTCAGATTGAAAAAATGGTCAGATTAATTTTTTTTGCTTTTTCTTTTAATTTTACACCTACATATGCATATATATTTAGAATATGATTTGGTGTTCGAAATTGTTCTTAACTATTTAAGGACGTCTCTTTCAAGTATTCTTAATTTAAAATTTTAAACATGAACAAGAAATTAATTCTGAGTTACATAGGTTTTCCTGTTAACTAAAGACAATTTGAAAACCAGCAAATCTTTGGCCCTGGACAAATGCAAGCGACTTAAGAAAAAATAATCTAGGTCATGAAATTTGTTATAACGATTTGACAGAAGATAACCAGTTCTGACAGATTTTTTTTTCCTCTTCAGTGGAATTTTTTATTTACCATCACCAAACATTTGCTTCTGAATTAAAAACTATATAATAGGTTGCTATGTCTTGATATGAAAGCTAAGTTTCAGATTGCCTAGACTGTAGTGCCTGTTCTGTTAACTCCATGTTTCGTAAATGTTTGCTGAAATGTATATACATTTGGAAGCTGAACCAAAAGTGCTACATTCACATGTCTGCAGTAGCAAGGCCGTGGGCCAGGCAGATGTGCAGATGAACCCCCTGGGAGAGGACTCCAGCCAAATAGACAGCATGTGCCCTTCTGAAGGCCGTGCATTGCTAAACCTGAGACTGTCTTAAAAATACCAGAAAGAATGCTGACATTCTGCTGGCAGAGCTTCTGTGTTTTTCAGAGCTGCTTAAAATCAAGTTTTTACCATAACTTTTAGCAGTGCTTAGACATTGCTTCGGTGTGTGTGTGTGTGTGTGTGTGTGTGTGTGTGTCTTTAAAAAATATTGCATGGACAAACAAAGGATTTCTGAGGTTCAGATCGATGTAACAAGTAGTCATTTTTCAGTTTCTATATTAAAGGACCAACATCTGTGTGTGTGGTACGAGTATGTGATACTGTGCACACAAAGTTTTCTATTTCTTGGACTATCATCAATATCTTAGAAGCATTTTGTCATTTTAAGTCTATTCGTGTTTTGAGGAGAAATCTTTTTAATAGTTCTCTTTTTCACTTGTGGCAAACCTTGAAAAGTTTTTAATTATTAACAACACAACACAGGTCTTTAAAATCTGTTTGCTTCTTAGAAGATCAAAGGAATTAAACATTTCAATGCATTCTCTTTACCCTCAAAGTGTTTCTCAGAAAAAAAAAAAAAATTCTATTGCTATTGATATTGCCGTGGGACAAAGTGTAACTCCGGGGAAGGAAAACAGTGCCCAGGATAAACAGTCATTTGAATGATTGGTTCCTCATCTCAACTTCACAGGACACTAATGCAGCACCAGATGGCAAGCCATTCTTGGTGACTTCATTCTTTGAACGGGTTGGGGGCCCACTCTGAGGAAAGACAAAATCGAGTGTGTAGTATGCATGAGTATGTCATTTGAAATAGACCTTTAAGGACCTGGAGGATTTCAGATATCCCTGCTTCTAGATGAGAACAGGCTGAGACACATTTGGGAGTGAGAAAGGGACAGATCCCCGTTTGTCTGAAACACAGGCTTAAAGTAGGAGGGAGAATGTCAAAGGCCATATTAATAGCCACATTCTAGTCTAAGGGTTCTCGTACTGCTTATCTCTATATATTGTGTGTTTCTTTGTGAAGGCAGATACATCTCTTCCTTTTTTTTCTGTCATTCGTGATATTGTCTCAATGAGATTTGTTGATTTGACTCAATCTGACTTTAGATGTCCAGCTTTCAAGAGGGTTTTTATAAGTACAGTCTATTTATTATAGTCATTTTAGTACTAACAGCTCTGACCCAGCCGTTTTTACAGATTAACCTTTTTGGAAGGGTCAGGCGTGGACATGTTACATTTTTCTTATCTTTAATCATGTGTAGATATAACATGTCTTGACATTTGGATTTTTCTTTTGGTTTGTGACAATATGTACAATCGGATCTAAGATTTGATGTCAGGAAATCACAGGGGAAGAACATATATGGTGCTTTAGTTCACGTTCCTGTTATTTATAAGGATGTAGATACAAGAGGGCTCAGACTGTGTATTAGTAAGCTCTCAGATTTGGGGATTTTGTGGTCCATTTGTCTATATATTCCAGCATTCAATAAAATGAGCTGGTAACAATTCACACAAGTACCTGACAGGACATGAATGCGAAACAATGCATTACACGTAGAGATCAAAATTAAAATACCTTTAGCCTTTTCCCTGTACATTACACCATTCTTCATGGGCTTATAACAGCTTCTCGAGGGAACCATCAAACTGAGCAAGCCCGATTGTGTGGTGCCCGTATAAAACAAATTTATTTACATCTTTCTCCCATTGTCCCTTTATGTCATTTCAATGAGACTGATCCTTTCCCTGCCCCTTCTGAAAATGGCTGTCCAGTGACTGTCCAGTCTTCCTATCATACACACAGACACCATTTAGTAATTAGACTAATTAGCGCACATAATGGCTCAAGTTCTCAACATGGTTTAAGACAAGATCTTCCTTCCCCAGCTCAGGCCTGTTGAGAAGCTGGGCGTGGAGTTTGAAGAGTGAGAAGGCTTCTCTTTTGGAGACTTGAGCTCTCTCAATGAACCCCATCTGGTTTAGGGGTCCCTTTTCATCACCCCAAAGCACTCTCCTTACTTCCATCTTCACACTTACCTGCTTTATTGTACTCAACTATTTCTCCTCCTTATACACAAGGACTTAACGTTTTCCTCATCCTTGCTTTCTCAACTCCATGGGAGTAGGCACAGAGGAATGACGTAGGCACAGGCGACCATATGCTGAACGAATACACTCGTCGCTGGAGTTCTCAAACCCCTTGCAGAGTGTCTGAGAAAGTCAGATGCCCTGATTCCACCTGGGAAATTTAGTTCCAGTAGATTTGAAAAGTTCCACGGGGGGTTCCGATTCTCAGCAGGGGTGAGAACCACTGAGCTAGATATTCTCTGAGTTTTTGCAAACTTAATAGCGCCAATAGGCTCTAATTAAGGAATATTACATTTTGACCTAAACATGAGTTGCATAATAAGAAAGAGTAGTATGTTTCTCCAGTGTTTCCTCATTCTGGGTAAGATTATTAAAAATACCCTTTATCTTTTATGATTGGTAGATATTGGTTTCAATATAAATCCTTTGGAGAACTATGCCTGTTTTCCCAGTTATTCTGTCTTAATAGGTTTTATGCTGGTGGTTAGAAGTTTAAATGTGTCTTTTACTTCAACATATTTTTACTTTTAAGGAAAGAAAAGAAAATGAAACTTCTATAAATATACCATGATATTAAAACAACGAAATCACAGCACTGTGATGCAAATTATTCCTTCTCATATTTAACCTGCAGGTGTGCTGGTCATTTAATATCTTTATCTAATCTCTTACAAGTTATTCTCCTTAAGAATTTTTGTTTTAAGAGAAGAAAGGGCAAAAAGAAGCTGCAAAAATTGCATAAGACCTTTAAAATAGATGGTTTGCTAAGTACACTTATTATTTTAAAAAGAGGAAATAATGTTGTATCCCAATGTAATATTTTTTAAGGATTGACGCAACCTTTCTTTCATTATTCAACGAGTATTCATTGTGCATTTAAAAGGCATACCTTACATCGGGTTGTCATAAAATGACACAGTTGTGCTGGCTGTTCAAAACGCTTGTTAAAAAATTCTCTCTGATTTTACACTTTTTAATTTTCAGGTTGAGTAAGCAGGTGTCTTGGAAACATGGAATCATTACTGATAAGTAGTGGCCTCATATGCCCATTTTATTTTTTGATTCCTTTGTATGAAATGCCACAGTGCTTTACGTTCTTTATCTGGAGGCACTGACCTTTTCATTAGTATAAGATGACTTGGAAGTATAAATGTGCCTTTGTTTTTATAAACTTTTCTATATTTTTTGTTAACAAATATTTATGATATAATTACATTTAAACATTAAATCTTCCTTTAAAATGCCCTGCAAATGATGTTTGTTTTTAAAACAATATTTACATACTGATTTATATATGTTGTATATGTGTGACTTAACTGTTTATAAAAATAACTTCTTTGCTCTTTAAAGATATTAACTGAACTATAATTCTTAAATTGACCTCTGTTACATGGTTTAGGAAATCAAGCGTTCTTAATCTTTTATTTAGATACTCCACCATCAGGGTGAAGCTTACGCTGTGGAATGCTTCATCTCTAATGTATTCTTTATATCTCCATTTCTCTATATTAGGCTAGTTTTACAGTCTGTAGCCCTCATTGCCAAACCGCACCATACTGATGCCAGATTTTTTTTTAACTAGGCTAAATAATATGCTTACTTCTTTTCTTTTCACTTGTTAAGAATGCAGGTTATTATTTATATTACACTATGGAATGTGCAAAATTCAATAATTGTAAAGCTCTCGGATGCAATTATGCTCTTTAGATGATGTCACCATAAAGTTATAACACAGATAACATTACAGGAAAATGAGGGCCATGGGACATGTTAGCTGAGAGATAATAAACGAGGCAAGAAACAGCTTACCTATTATGGCAAAAAAAAAGGGAAAGTTTATCTTTCTTTTATATTTTACCAAATGCTTTTACGTAATGCAGGAACAAAAAGCAATTTCAATAATGCTACCATAAGGAAGCTTTGAGATTCCAATATTTGAGCACAGACTACATTTTTTTTTTCTGTTGCAGACTTTAGCTGAGGTTTGAGAGTTTTATTTTGTCCAGTAACTTAATGTCTTGATCATTAAATTCTGAAAGTGGTTTACCTAGTTTGTATATTTAGGGAGATTCTGGGACATCAATACATAATTCATCTTTTTATTTTTTTGTCTTTTTACTGTTTTACTTTGTTTTCTCAGAACAAACATTGGGAAAATATGAATTGCAGTTTGATTATGTTGAGCCTTCCATTTTCATGTTTAAAAGACCATCTTATACAATTAACAAGACAACGTTTTTATAAAGATCCTAACTTGTTTATGAAACACTTTGACAAGAATAAAACCCACTAACATGAAAGCAATGGTGAGATAGAACAAGTCACTGGGGAGATAGCATTGCAGTGAAGGGAATAAAGGGATGATAGAAGAGGGTGGGCTTCAAAGATCACAAGTTCTGAGTGCCAGTTTTATTTGATCTTGCCCAAGTTTCATGAGATTTCTTTGATCTTTTCTTTCTTATCTGTCAGTTGGAGATGTCAATGTCACAGGGCTGTAGCCAGGACTCAGTGAAGTACAGCATGTCAGAAGCATGTGCACTGTGCCTGTACCTGGGGAATCTCAGGCAGGAAAAGATTGAAATTCCAAAGAAATTGTATCTTCTTCCACGTTTTTTCTTGATCTCTTTTAGGACGTACATTAAAAAATATGTACAGCAGGTGTGCAATGATGATCCTCATATTTTTGCATTTAAAAGAAAATCATATGCAATTAAGAAGTAAAGGTTTCTGTGATGCATGATAATTTATGTGTAGAACTCTTGGACTGTAATAGAAACTCTCTACCACATACACTCAAAGGCCACCTGGATTCCATTTATCCAAAGGGCGTCTATTAACCACTTAGTCTGTGTCTGGCAGAGCATTATGGAGGAGGACGGAGGTGGGAGTGCAGAAAACACACAATAGCAGACTGCAGCTTTGAAGCAATATTCTGGGAAGCCAGGACATTAACCAAAACAATCTATAAAACAACCATGCATTATATATTTGTATGGAATTTTTTTTTATTGTACTTTAGGTTCTGGGGTACCTGTGCAGATCATGCAGGATTGCTGCATAGGTACACACATGGCAAGGTGGTTGGCTGCCTTCATCCCCCAATAACCTATATCTTGTATTTCTCCCCTCATTATCCCTCGCCACCCCTCCCCACCCCCGACTGTCCCTCTCCTAGCCACCCCTGCCCGCACTGACTGCAGTGCGTGATGCTCCCGTCCCTGTGTCCACGTGTTCTAATTGTTCAACACCTGCCTATGAGTGATAACATGTGGTGTTTGGTTTTCTGTTCTTGTGTCAGTTTGCTGAGAATGAAGGTTTTCAGATTCATCCGTGTCCCTATGAAGGACACAAACTCATCATTTTTTATGGCTGGGTAGTATTCCATGGTGTATATGTACCACATTTTCTTTATCCAGTCTATCGATGATGGACATTTGGATTGGTTCCAGGTCTTTGCTATTGTAAACAGTGTGTGGAATTTTATTGCAAAACCATGTTGCTAAAATTTAGGGGTCAGAAAAGATTCTAAGGTAGGATTAAATTAGTAATTCATAAAAAGCCTCAATCAGAGTGACTGGTACCGAGTAGAAGCCCAGTATACAGTAGATTTTTTTAAAGAAATACATATTATTATCATATTTTTTCTAAGAAATAACAAAACATTATGAGAACACATGGACATAGAGAGGGGAGCATCACACACTGGGGTCTGTCTGGGGGAAATATGGGAGGGACAGTGGGGCGTGGGGAGTTGGGGGGGAGATAGCATGGGGAGAGATGCCAGATATAGGTGATGGGGAGGAAGGCAGCAAATCACACTGCCATGTGTGTACCTATGCAACAATCTTGCATGTTCTTCACATGTACCCCAAAACCTAAAATGCAATTAAAAGAAAAGAAATAGGAAAACATTAAAAAAGACAGTCTTAAAAGTAAGCCAAATGCCTCTTTCTTTGTGGAGCTTTATTGAATATCCAGAGGCTCTTCATTTATTTCTGCTATGTGCTTCCACAGATGTTGGCCACACATCCGCTAGTGCTCCTCACATACAACATGGCAATGAGTGGTGTATCCTTCTGGGTAGAAAAAAACATTTATTGGAGCAGCTGGTAAGATTCTATGTGGCCATATAGTCCTTGTCACAAACACAGGGTCTAGAACATAATCGTTCTAGAACATTTAATGTTTTCCTATTCATTAATCATCCATTAGTGAATATTTAGATAATGGGTTTTGAGCTAGGCATAGAAAGAAATATTAGATCTGCATTTGTGGTGGGGGTGGGAAGATGTGAAGTCACCTCAGGAATGGGAACAATCTTGTGGAGATTGAAATGGACGTGACATTTTGTTCATTCATACAACAAACACTTAGGTGCCCAACACTTGAGTAAAACCAGATATAGCTTCTTCCTCTGGGACTTACAAACTAGTGGGAGAAACCAACTTTAAGCAAATAGTCAAAAGAGTAAATACACATTTGTAACTGTGATAAATTATACAAAAGAGAGGGCCATGGTGCTCTGAGACAGTTTGACCTGGTCACAGAGACAGAGTATACGTGAAATTAGGGGAGAGCATTTCTACCAAAAGAAGTAGTGCATGTAGACGCCACTCAATGGCCTAAAAGAAGGCCATGGGGATGGAGGGGTACAGTGGTGGGATGATAGACTGAGCAAGCACGTGCGGGCCAGATCACATAGGGCTTTTTTTTTTTTTTTTTGAGACAGAGTCTTGCTCTGTCGCCAGGCGCCAGGCTGGAGTGCAGTGGCGCGATCTCAGCTCACTGCAATCTCCGCCTCCCAGGTTCAAGCAATTCTCCTGCATCAGCCTCCCGAGTAGCTGGGACTACAGGCACGTGCCACCATGCCCAGCTAATTTTTGTATTTTTTTTTTAGTAGAGACAGGGTTTCACCATGTTGGCCAGGATGGTCTCGATATCATGACCTCGTGATCCGCCTGTATCGGCCCCCGAAAGTACGTAGGGCTCTTTAAGCCACAGCCAGGAGGATTGACTTTCTTATGAGAACAATCCAAACCATTGAGAAACCCTAAGTCCTAAATGACTGGTGTAGGAGTTCAGCAATCATCAGTTTTCCTGTTGGCATTTTGCAAAGCTCATGTTGGCTGCAGAGTGGGTGATGACTAGGGCAGAGCCAGGGTGGATTGTGCTGGAGGGATTGACAGGCCTTCTGCAGCCTTGCAGTTGAGAGATGACAGAAGCTTGGATGCAAACGTAGTGACTGAAACAGAGTAGACGGACACAGTAGTACACACCAAAAAATGACAACTTCACTGCAAGTGATTCAGCAGTGCTAGGAATTAAGGTTGAATAGGAAATAGTGGGGTCCAGTGGTGCAGGGTTCAGTCTGTTGGGCCACATAGATCAAACCCAATACCTATGTTTGTTGACATCTCTTCCTTTACCTGTGTTTTCCCTTTAATTCATTTACTCAATCATTTATTCATTGAATCATTCATTAATTCACTCGCTATTTACTGAGCTCTATGTGCCAAGCTTTATATCAAGTACTCCAGCAAACCTCAATTTTCCTTTCCTCTTCCTCAATGTATCCTAGCTTTTCTTACCAAAGTACAAAAAATATTTCTTCTTCCAAGAGCCCTTTCTGGTCTTCCCAGTTACGCATAAGCAGCCTTCATTCATCCTTCCCCCCGTTTAGAAACAGCGCAACCCTTATGCATTATTTGACTTCATCAGTGGGGTTAAGTCTACAGCTTCCTTTTGACACTTGGTTCCTCACTTGAACAGAGACCCACAAAATAAAAGCACATGGTAAATGATTATTCCACCAAGTGAAGCTAAATTAAAGAATACACAGGCCGGAACCTTCACAAAACAAAATTAAATTATCTCCAATTGGTCATCAGGTTCTGATGATGCTCCTGGACTTCTTCTTGTTACTATTTTTGGTAAATGATTTATTTTTCATGTAGAATTGTAAAACACTCCATTCCTTGTGATTGTGTCGGTTTCAGAAATCTCTGGTAATTTGGTTCACCTAACCTCCCCTGTGACACACGGGTCTTTCATAAAAGCCGCTCAGTGTTCTGCTGAAGCAGCTCATACCAGCTCAGGAAAGGCAGTTGTTCAGATCTTTTTCTAGCTCCTAAATCAATAATTTCCTTTAGTAACTTGAAACTGACAATGTTGGGAGTATTTTCACCAGGGAAATCGGCAAATGCTACACATGAAGGTTTTGACTTTTCCCCTCTGGGAAGCCAGTCATTAATGACTTTCTAGCACACCATTGCTTTGAACCCACTCTGCAAAACAAAACAAAACAAAATTAAGATTAATGCGTTCGATGTATTCTTAAACATGAGTGTGTGAGCCTATATGCGTGCAGGTTGAAATGACAGAGAGCTATATGTTAGACCTATGAAAAAATAGTGAAATGCTGTTATTCCCATCCTCATTTTGTGCTAATTCACTCAGGCACTCATTCAACCAACACACTTACTGGTGCATATAGCAGGCAGCAGTTTCTTTATCAAATCAGACACAATCTAGTTGGTGAGAGACAAGAACAGAATTTCCTATACCACATAACGAGTATGGATTCTGAACTGAAGTACAGGCCATGTAGATGAAGGGAGGAAACACATTTAAGAATTATATAGGAAGTAGTCCAGGTGTAGTGGCTCACACCTGCAATCCCACCACTTTGGGAGGCTGAGGCAGTTGGATCAGAAGGTCAGGAGTTCGAGACCAGCCTGCTGAACATAGTGAAACCCCATCTCTACAAAAAATACAAAAATTAGCTGGGCGTGGTAGTATGTGCCTGTAGTCCCAGCTACTCGGGGAGACTGAGGCAGGAGAATGGCTTGAACCCAGGAGGCAGAGGTTGCAGTGAGCCAAGCTCGTGCCACTGCACTCCAGCCTGGGTGACAGAGCAAGACTCCATCTCAAAAAAAAAAAAAAAAAAAAAGAATTATATAGGCAGTAAAACAAGCGTATTTGGTAACAGGTGAAAGAGAGGAATTGGGGATAATTGGCAATTTTCTGGATTGTGCAGGTGGGTGGATGGTTGTCTGTTCTCTAAATACAGGCTGAGAAATGGGTTGAAGGGAGGGGGTGGGTGGAGCAGGCAGAGGTGAGTGAAGGAGGTGGGCTCCATTTGAGACATGTTAATTTGAAGTTATTTTGGAATCTTTAGAAGGCAGTTTGCAATACATGTGTGAAAATTGGAAAGAGATTGGGCGATAGTGATTTAAAGTCATTTTCCTGTGGTAGTAATTAAAGCTGAGTGAGAATAAGAGGGAGTGTTAGTCAGGATCCTAGCAGGAAGCAGATGTCACACTCAAATGGGATAATTAAGGAGAATTTGATGACAAGACTATATATAAAGGTTGTGGGCAGGATTCAGAAAACCAACTGAGATGATGAAATAGACCAAGACCAGCAACCACAGAGAGCCATTACCTCTCCAATGCCTGGAGGGTGGAACGGAAGGAGAATTCACAACATGGAGATGTGGGAGCTGAATCTGTGAGTGTGGTGGTAGGAGAGAGTTGCCCATGGGACCTTAGCCTCAGTAGAGGAACTTAGCCACTGCCAGCCCACAGCCTAGCAGGGAAGGAGCCCGGGGAATATACAGGCTGACCTCCATCTCTTCCCACCATCTTATCTTCAGCCTTCAATTGGCCAAATCCATCATGAAGCCAAAGGGCAAGGAAACACCTAGAGACTTCACAGAGGTCATTCTCCTGGGGCCCAGGGCAGGGTCGAGAAGGATGGATACTGGAATAGTGGCCTTGGCATGGAAACTAGAAAATAACCAATGAGAGGATGATCCCAGGAGACTGAGACAAGATGGAACCTCAAGAAGCACCCGCATTGAAGAGACAAGTAAATGGAGGGTGGTGAGAAGTGGCACCTAAAAAGATTAGGTGAGTGAGTGGTTTTGCTGAAAGAAAAGGCAATGTTCCGAGTAAGAGGAAGCAATGTTGTCACATAGGCAGGATCAAATAATAAGAGTCCCAAGAGTTCCCAGCAAAGTAGCCATTTAGAGTCCTTGGTGACTGTTTTTATCTCATATTGTGATTTGAACACATGAGATGATTAAATTGGTGGAAGCCACAGGAGCAAGTTTGCAAACTTCAGCGTCATTATTTGTGCATCTAACAGGAAGATAGGGGCAGAAAGTTTGCCACCCTGTATGGTAGACTCCTCCTCACTCCCTGTACCTCCTGTTCTATCTGTGACCCTGACTCTCCAAGCGCATGCTCAAAAAAGAAGAGACAGGTCATTGTCAACTTCAAGCCATCATGACAGTATCCAAGGAAGGCAGGCAAAGAGAATGGTGAAGAAGCAGCCTGCTCCTTTCTGCAGCCCCCTTGGGGTCTGACAGTAGCAGACGCAAGAGCAAGACTTTGGTATTCTCCATTTCAGATACAGTGGTGGATTATTTATTTATTTATTTTGACACAGAGTTTCACTCTTGTTGCCCAGGCTGGAGTGCAATGTCACAATCACGGCTCACCGCAACCTCTGCCTCCTGGGTTCAAGTGATTCTCCTGCCTCAGCCTCCCAAGTAGCTGGGATTACAGGCATCTGCCACCATGCCTAGCTAATTTTTATTTTTATTTTTATTTTTTTATTTTTAGTAGAGATGGGGTTTCACCATGTTAGCCAGGATGGTCTCGATCTCCCACCCTCAGGTGATCTGCCTGCCTGGGCCTTCCAAAGTGCCGGGATTACAGGCGTGAGCCACCATGCTCGGCCACAGTGGTGGATTATTTTACATAAAGGATTAGCAACAGTAGTCTTGGTCTGGTGCAGTTGAGTAGATATTTCAGAGTGCAAAATATGGCCTGCCTGTGAATTGACAAGGAGTCAGGAATCATAGCCTAGGAGACACTTTATAGAAGAAAGATACAGTCATTGTATTTAATAGGAAATGTCAAAAGAGTAGCCCTTTGGAGTATGAATGAAATGCATATAACACAGGGAACAGTACATAGCAGACATTCCATACATGTTTGTTGAATAAAATGAAATTTTATAAAGATGCAATAACACTTAGTCATAAGAATACTTGACAGAGAGAATGTTTTCATCTTACACTGTTTGACACCTTACCAAAAGATCAGTAAAAGTAATTTTCCCCTATTTTCGTTTCTTGTTTTCCATTACAAAATGCAACTTCATTAACCAAACAACTACAACAAAATTTGTAATATGCTAGCATAACTCTGTTTATAACATCGATACATTTATTTTGCAGACCTTCACACTTATGTGCATTTTAAAAACATGTATTCAATTGTATGCAGTGTTTCCTTTTTAGCTTTTTAGCATGAGCATTCTCTGTATTACTTTATAATCATTGTTAGTGATTGAATAATAGCCTGTGCAGAAGATGCAAGTGATCTTAGCTGTTTCTGGGTATTTATGTGGATTTATGTTTTTCACTTTTAGAGGTATACACATGAGGGCATTGTATCCAGAATTTTTTCTCACTGAGTTTTGAGCTATTTCCTTGGGAAATTTTTGGCTTTCCTGAAATCAAATTACTAGGTTGAAGAACAAAACCATTGTGATGAATCTTGATGCAATTTAAGTACAGTTGATGTTATGAATTCTTAAGCTTGCCTTTGAGTAAATATACTTGTATTTTCTTTCGCTTTTTGAATGTCTAACAACTCTTTTGCCTGAGCAAATCTAGTAATTTTTATTTTTCAGCCTGTCAAATGAATATAGTGGTAGCTCTGGGTAAGAAGAAAATGAACAAAGTGACTTGAAACCCATTATCCCTGAGTACAGAGTTTAAGATGACAAATACTGGTTGAACTGAATTGCAGCTAGCAAGTAAGGTTATAGTACATGATTGTTAAGTCATTATCTGTGGTTTATTTCAATCTAATCATGGTTTACTAGAATTCTGTACTTCAAACAAGATCAAAAGGCTAGCTGTGATCTGGTAGTCATACCCTGTGTCACATATGCTATAAAACCAGGCTGTAATTGCTGTTAATTAGGGCTTATTGAATATGTTTCATAGCATTTTCTTCAGCATTTTACATTGCAGAGCTCATGTGCGAGGCACATATTTTCTGTGCTTTGCTCCCTTACACTGATGACAATGTGTTGATTTTTCATGTCTGGTATTTTTATTTGGTTAGTCTGATTGCATTTTTCTTCTCTTTACATTTAATTATTTTCTCCCTTCTGTTAGTAGTTTTTGTCCATCTTTTGGTAGTGACTTGTTTTTTTTTTTTTCTCCTCTAACATCTCATTAGTAATTCATTTAAGTTTTCTTAAACTTCCTACACACGGGTTCTGCCATCTTTATGCTTGTTAAACTTACTAAAGTTTGGATTGAAATGAAAGGAAATAAATGCTCGTGTGTAAAAACCATTTGACTAAGTGAATAAACACCTGGACAATCTTTTAAATAGTTTTATACTGTATACAAGGTGAAATATCTAGCTTTACACATTTAAAAAATTTTTCACACTTTGAATCCAGATTAAGTAAATAGTTGACCAAAATACATACAGTTTTATAAACTCTTGCAAATCACCGATATGCATCTGTCTAAGCTACGTACAACATTTACAAGTTAAGAGGTATGGTTTTTATGTGACCACTAGATGCTTTTTCATTCATTGGCTAATGTGATTATAGGAAAACCACATTCAGCTTAATTTTGGGAGAACACTGATAGAGATAGCTGGCTAAGCAGTAAACTGCTAAAAAGCAGTTTTCATACCTAAAATCTGAAGTTTTTTTCCCCTTCAAAATATTAAGATGTGCACAGACACACACACACACTATATATACATATGTAATATATATATATGCACAATCAAGATATGTACCCTCCCCATATATATCAAAGGTCTGATTAGAGTTTAGCTTTTTGCTCTTTTCTTTTCAGCATTTCTTTTTGCTTTGGAATGTTCCTTGGTACATCGATTTTTCTATAGTAGGTGAATTTTGAGAAAGGAGTTTTCAGAGCATGAGAGCAGAACAATGGCTAAGGAAACTTAGTTGCTTTCAATATTATATGAATAATATAAACACATTTTCAATATATTCATGTACTATTTCAAATAATATTACTTTTCATCAACATTGGAGTTTCTTTTAAACTAATTTCTGTCCCCTATCTCTACACTATACTGTGGAATCAAACTCTTCACTGAATGAGTGGATAAGACATTCAAAATCCTTACATATTGAAAAGTAAAATTAAATTCATATAGTCACTTGTTTATGAAATATTTATAGGTACCTATTATGCCAGTCAAATGCTCTGGTGTACATTAGGAGTAAAAGTAATTTATTCAATCTATGCAACCTAGTTTATTGTCCCCCCTAAAATAAATTTATGTGGTTGACGTGAATTACATAATAGATTTTTTTGTTGTAGTAATTCTCCGCAGATGATCAAATCTGCATTGTTTTTCATTTTTAGGAAAAAGATTTTTAAAGGCTATAAAATACCAATGAAAATGCCTGAGGATATAACTACACACGCCAAATAATGAAATTAACAAGGTTCAGAGTACAATTGCCTTTTTCCTAACAAGGAGATAAATTTTTCTCTAAAATCTACTATGTGTGGACTTAAGTTGGAATAAAAATAAACCCAGTGTTCAAGTTCAGACACTGCTTTTGGAAGACAAAACCTGTTATTTAAGTTCTCTGAGATCTTTACCTTTCCCATGCTGTGGATTTCACAGAGATAGTGTCAGTTAGCACTTGAGTGTGCAAAGATTCATTTCATTCATTTAGTGCTTATTAAATACTATGGAAGATACAAACAGGTAGCAAACAGTGCTTGGTACCCTTTGAAGAGATTAAGCTGAAAAGAGTACCTTAATCCTTCCTTAGAAAATTTGAAATACTAATTAACTAAACAAACTTCCAGACGCTAATCCTAAACTAATGTTATTTCCATATTACTGTATCCAGATACTTCCCCTCAAGACCCAAGAAATCTTCCACTTAAATCTGCTGGAGCACTAAAGTCATAGATGTGACAACTTATACAACCCCAGTAAGCCCCTGCTGTGAGGATAGAGGAGGCGCCAAGCACCCAGGTGTTCCTCATTCACACACTCGTTTACAGCCATCTCTGTCCTGGAAGGACGTGGCTATGGAGGTTGTCGTGAAGTCTCAATAGATCATGACAAAATGGTTTGTAGACAGGAATATGTCAGTATAATATGTTTGTGATTTGTGGATGGTGACTGTCCAGGGGGTCTAATAAGGAGGAGGAGGAAGACGGGTGAGAAGTTCACAATCCCATCTGGAAGTGGTCTACTTGGTGATTGCCTACTCAAGTCATTTTATAAACATTTTTCTTAAGAAAACACCTGGAAACAGTTTATTATTTGCTGGTAACTCCTCAGGGGCATTAAATCAGCAGGCCTGTGCTCCTGCTGATCTGACATGATAGATTTGGATAATCATTCATATTCTATATTGATATTGAAACATATTGAGCCTCCTCTTCAGTCATCTGGGTTTCATTTGTGTCTAATCTTACTTAATTAGATACCAGTGTGCTTTGCTCTTTGTTATGTGAAGAGTGAAAGGGGGAAAATGCTTTATACGTAGATTATGAGCAGAGTTGCTTTTGCTAATTTGCTTACACTGACCCCAGGATATCTCATTTATAAGTGCTGTGCTAGGACATTTACTTTGTTTACTTTGAAAAGTTGGCTTTGACATTCATTATATGAAAATGTGATGTGATAATCAGCAAGACAGAGGAACTTACGAAAATCAATTATGGTATCATTTAGTAAACTAATTTAAGGAGAAGATGGAGGTTTTATTGGTACTTCAAAATGGAAAGAGAAACTGTCAAATCTAGTCAAATCTATTTTGTATCTAATGATCACAATAGTCTGTTAAATAATTTGCAAGTATTGCTTTCTAAGCCATTTTTTTATTTTTGAATATTGAGGCTTCCCAGGATGGTATTCTTGTTCCTCTAATTTATTCAACAATTATTTGTTGTGTTGTAAAACTATTTTTACTCTCTGTCTGAGATAACACATTTCCAGTCTTGACTTTATCCCCTACAACTTTGAGTGTCACATTGGCTTCATCCAGCTCCGTGCCTTGTCTTCAAACCTTTGCCTTTATTTCTAGCTGTCTCCTCCTCGCCACATCTCCATCAGGCACCCTGAATCCCAGACCCAAACTCATGGCCCAGACTGACTGCTCCCCAAATATCACAACCTATATACTTTTAAAGAATGCTATCCTAGTCTAAGAATAGGTTTATATTCTTATGTTAGATACTAGCTTCTATATACTAAGACTGTAAAGAGTGCCATTGCTAATTGCTTCATTATAGGACTCAAAAGCCCGTGGATATCAGTATTGTTCCCATTTCCTGTCTATTAGTAAGTAAAACGTAGCAGTAAAGAAAATCACATGAAGTTATGTAACTTTTCAGAAATTAAAAAAACCTGCTTAGTAATACTTAGTGCTTTTAAGAGTGCAATAAAAAGTTCTCCCACGGTCGGGCACAGTGGCTCACACCTGCAATCCCAGCACTTTGGGAGACCGAAGTGGGAGGATCACGAGGTCAGGAGTTTGAGACAAGCCGAGCTAATATGGGAAAACCCCGTCTCAACTAAAAATACAAAAATTAGCCGGGTGTGGTGGCAAGCATCTGTAATCCCAGCTACTCAGGAGGCCAAGGCAGAAGAATCACGTGAACCTGGGAGGCGGAGGTTGTAGTGAGCCGAGATTGTGCCACTGCCCTTCGGTTTGGGCGACAGTGAGACACTTCCTCAAAAAAAAAAAAAAAAAAAAAAAAAAAATTCCCACTACTGCCGGGGGATTTTCACTTGATGAAATCCCAAGGAAATACTGAATAAAGAAGTAACTAAATGCCTGGCTTGCAGTTCTCCCTTCAAATTAATATCTGGTGTAGGCTAGACATTTTGAAGTTTCATGTTTCTTTTGGGTAAGTGTACATACTTAAAAAAATGTACTGAGAGTTTTCTGTGCTTTACTGAAAGAGTATCCTAGTGGCAGCAAACTCCACCAGGTTAATAAATTTAATTTATAAAATTGCAGATTTAACTTTGTACTGGAATTTGAAGCTTCGATTTTCCTGAAAATAATTTTATACCATTCTTTTTTCTTTTTGACATTTCCATAGTGATATTTTGTACTGTTGGGAAAAATATTTATATATAAGGCAACGTTACAAGGATCACACTTCTCTTTAGAGACACATTTCTCTGCTCTGGGCCGCAGGCTACTCCCCCTGATTGTATTTGCAAACGCAGAGTTGCACTCCCCAGGCTGAGCGCGGTGTCAGGATGATCAAAGCTCACTGCAGCCTCCACCTGCTGGGCTCAAGCAGGCCTCCTACCTCAACCTCCCAAGCAGCTAGAATTACAGATACATGCCACCACATTTTGCTTTTTACATTTTTTGTAGAGACAGGGTCTTGCTATGTTGCCCAGGTTGGTCTCAAACTCCCGGGCTCAAGCAATCCTCCTGCCTCAGCCTCCCAAAATGTTGGGATTATAGGCATGAGCCACTGCACCTGATCCCACTTAACTATTTTTTGATGCCATTATTGTTTCTTCCAGAGCTCTGAATTTCTGCCACTTTCTGTTCTCTGGGACATAGTCTGCTCCCCCTGGTAGGATGGGTGAACTGAGGGTTGTGGTGACATGGAAAGAATTCCTTTTTTGTGTGTGTGTGTGACAGTCTCACTCTGTCACATAGGCTGGAGTGCAATGGCATGATCTTGGCTCACTGCAACCTCTGCCTCCCAGGTTCAAGCAATTCTCCTGCCACAGCCTCTTGAGTAGCTGGGATGACAGGCATACATCACCAGGCCCTCTTATTAGGCCTGTGCACACCATTGAATTGGAAGCAGAGGATAGTTGGCAAAATAGAGATGAGGAGGCCAAAACATTCGCCAAAACAACTCAGGGGATCTGAGTCTGAAATTGGAAACTAGAGACCATTGATAGGATTTCCTAGGTAGTACTAAAAGGGCAAACTGTTTAAACTGGATTTAAGGCAAAAATGATAAGTACTTTTGAATGATTCTTGCAAATTTCTAAGGCCCTATTATGTTCCCAATACTTTGCTGAGTGGGTGAGTATGATCTTCCCTAGGGTAATGGTTATGGGAATGGAAGGATAACATGGTGAAGGTCACGTGGAACAGAAACAGCAGATAACAACCATAGACTACAAAGCTCTTTAATGACTTCTTCACTGTTACTTCTCTTTCAGCCATAACCATATTGCATTTTAAAATCTAATGAAACATGCTAATTTTTTCACCTAAATTATCTTCCGTTTTATTATATTTTAAGTACATTTACATTTATTTCTACCATAGGAATTTTTCTTAATAGTTAAGATTTACTCTATAAAACTATAGCTATAGTACTGAGATATCAAACTTACATCATACCTAGAAATAGTGATTTTTTTTTTAATTCTCTCTCTTGTAAAGGGAGCCCAGTGTTTGATTGGAAGCCCACATCCAGCTGAAAATAGTTATACTTTATAAACTAACTAATAAAGAACAAGATTATGCTTTGACTTGATAACGTTAAATAGGGTGTGGGCGTGCCCACTTGATATCTCTTTGCTTTATCTTGACGTGTTGACCCTGGTGGACCTCATCTGTATATTTTACTTTGATAAACCACAGCTTATCATAGAATCTCCTTGTAGACTAGCCTCATGATGTGAAGCATAGTGAACACTGTGGTTACTGTGCGTTTGGCAGGGCTGTTGTCATTATTTTTGAGATTTGGGATGCTTTTGGGAACTACAGAAGCTTTAAAAGATCTATCTCTTAGAAGAGATAGTGCTTACCTTGATGAAGATGTGAATCCCTTATAAAGAACATTGAGGATTTCTTATTAAGTGTGCAATCTAACATTTTTCAATAGTGATGTGCCTCTGAAACCTATTTGTAATTCTCATATTACATAAGCAAAAAGTTGTCCACATGTGCACCAGTCACTGAAAAATAGAAAACCAAATCAAGATATCTCAGGGACTCTAGAAACAAATAATGTTTAACGTGGAATCAAGGCACAGTCCAATCTGGTTTCCTTCATGAACATAATAATCCCCGTCCTGAGCAGTTGTGTAAGTTGGGACCAGCTTCAAATCCAATTTCTTAAATAGTTGCAGCGGCATCTTGTCTTGGCATACTTGGTGTGAAAATCTTCAGGCTCAGATCAGTGGCAGAAACTGAAAGGGCACACCATGCTTTGGGTTGGCCAGCAATGCCTCTGAAGGTCTTTAAATATTGGTCCGTCAAAATACTTTGAAACGTGGTCCTTGGGTTTATATTCGACCAGAACCCCTAGCATTCAGGTGGTCATGTCAAGATAGTAACTATCTCCTGACCCCTGAATCTGAATCGCTCTGCTGACAATTATAGTAATAACACTAGCATGTGAGAGCTCTCATATTTAGTCACTCATGGGGAAATGTAAATGCAATTGGGGGAAAATAAGTAATAGTGGAATTTGTGGTAATTCCTGTGGACAGGCTGGAGTCAGGGCTTCGGACTGCTAATGGCAGTACCAGGACAGTAGACACCTGGAACTAGGTAGGAATAATGAGAGGAGGACTGAAATAGGATCAAAGAAGGGCGAGAAAGGGCTTATTGGATAAATCCTGCTAAGCTGTTAGTTTCTCTTGGAATAATGGAGAATGCAATCAACCGATATACTACTAAAAACTGATCTTTAAGATGGAGGTACCAATTATTAAAGCCCCATTAAGTTTCGGCCTTGTTGGTTTATTATGATCGATTATGGTCGTGGCATATCATTGTGTCTCGGGTCTTTGTACCTGAATGGTGAAGACTGGGCATGTCTGGAACACAGAGTAAGGGGCTGTCGGTACAGAGGAGGTGAGGTAGGGAGCAACAGGTGATCATCATGCCTTTTATTAGGGTATGGCACCATGTTTTTAGATTTTAGGAAATAATTGGTGTGCAGAGAAGATGGTTGATATCATGAAGTGTAAAAAACCTCTCTGTAGGGACATTAATTTAGGGGCATGAGCCTGATAAATTTACATATAAGCCAAAATGTAGAAGGTAGTTCTGGAAAATGAGTCACACACACAAAAAAAGTGAGAAAAGAAGACAAGAGGTCAGGTGCAGTGGCTTATGCCTATAGTCCCAGCATTTTGGGTGGGTGAGGCGGTGGAGCGCCTGAGCCCAGGAGTTCGAGACCAGCCTGGGTAACTTGGTAAGACCCTGCTACTAAAAAAAAATTATTATTTTTAAATTAAAAAAAAAAGAAGACAAGAGACCAGATAATGCAAGTGGGAAACTAGGCTGCTGGTCTTGGACAACATGTATCTCATATAGGAGAAATGCTAGAATTAAGGGCAGGGCGACTCTACATTCAGGTGTTAAGTTGTTCCAGTCTGGAACTGAGAGGACTATAAAGCGTGTTTATCATTAAAGAGACATTTTCTTCGGTCTCTGTTAGTCACGGTATTACTCGACATTTATTGAATGAATTATTTTTGTCAGGGAACAGGTCTGAGTGCTCTGTTCTTCTTCAGCCAATTAACAAATGTATCCTTTGTACTAGAGCTAAAATAGTACAACCCCAGAATTGTACCTCATTAAATAAATTCTTAATCTTTGTCTGGAAACCTGCAGTATTAGCCCAAATGTCTTGATGGTTAAACTCCATCAAGAGCTTGGTCTTCCTGGAATGGCTGAATTGACATTTACACTTTTGTTTGTAAGGCAGACGTTACCCTGGGTGGTGTTTCATTTTGACAGTCTTTTGATTACTTAGTGCTCTCGGTGTTGACAGTTAAATTCAGAAACCAGCAGATTGAGGGCAGAAATGGAAAAACAATCTAAAAATGGAGTCTCCTCCTAGTGATTATTAACTAATGGAAGGATTGTAAAGTTCTAAACTATTGGCTATTATATAAAATACACATCATTATTTGCTGCTGAATAGATCTGAAGTGGAAAAAATTCGAAAGGCAGCTTATAATTGGAAAAGTTATTAGAACTGCTGGTTCCCAATAAGTTAAGCAAAAGTAAGACAAAAGAAAAAGGCAAACAATAACACAGTTATTACCTAAATTGGCGTTTGTTCGCATGCTTTTCTGTGCCATTCTAAGAAAGTCTTAGACATTGTACTTTTCATCAGTATCTACTAAGATATTTTAATATCTTTTGTCCCTATAAAAGGTCAGAGGGTGAGTTGACATTTCCATTGTTTCATTTCTCATACAGAAATTCCAGTATTTCTCTACATTTGAGAAGAACTGCATCTGCACATTGAGAGTGTAGGAATTAACAGACCTATGGTTTACATATCTGCCTGCAAACCAGGAGACTGACTTCATTGACATGTAGGAGGAGGGTGGACAAAACCAACTGTTAGCACATCTTGGAAAGGTCCATGGACATAGACGATGTAAATGTTAAGTCATTTCTGACCTGTGATAAAATAAGGCACTGAAGATTCTTTCAAATAAGTCCTTGGAGGAGACTGGGAAAGGCTTTCTCAGGGGGTTAATGCTTTTGCCAATTTTGTATAGTTGTAGCTAATAATTATAAATGAAACAAAATTCTGCTTCAAACCTTGCTGTGACCAATTTGTTATAAAGCTGTTTGTAAGAATCCATACACTTCTAATCAGCTGAACTATTACCTCAATTACCCTGCACAGATGTGAAGGATTTAAAAATCTTTGATAGCAACTAAATGTTTAAGAGAAATTAAAATAAAATTCCAAATATATAGTTTATGTTTTAAGCATACAGTATTATTTGAATTTCATTTATACCTAGAAAGGAGACAGACCACATGTTAATTTTCAGAATGTACGTAATATGTATCTTTTCTCAAATGCTTCAGTTGCCATAACAAGGTTCAGTGTCAAGAGGTTGTCTAATATTGTTTGTCATTAAAGACAGTTTGAATACATGTTAGTTTTTTTTTTTTTTTTTTTTTTTTTTTGAGACAGTTTCACTTCTCAGCTCACTGCAACCTCCCCCCTCCCAGGTTCAAGCAATTCTCGTGCCTCAGCCTCCTGAGTAGCTGGGATTATAGGCACCTGACACCATGCTCAACTGATTTTTTGTAGTTTAGTAGAGATGGAGTTTCACCATGTTGCCCAGGCTGGTCTCAACCTCCTGAGTTCAGGCAGTCTGCCCGTCTCGGCCTCCCAAAGTGCTAGGATTGCAAGTGTGAGCCACCACACCCAGCCAAAATACATGTATGTTCTTGATGCATACATATGTAGAGAAAACTTTTGTTTTCCTTGTAATGTTTATGAATTTTTCACGGTGAGAGAGATGGACTCTCCTGGAAGCCAGTGTGCCTGAGGCCAGAACCAGTGATATTTCTTTACCCTGCCCACGAGAACTTCAAACGTAAGTGGGGAATTTGGATGAGACTCTTTGAGGTTCTGAGAGTGCATACTTTCATTATTTTGTTCTGATCAGAGAAGAGAAAAACATAAGCAGGGAATTTTTAAAAGTTGATTAATCTTATGACCCAGGTCTTATTTTTGAGTTTACAAGGGGCTCAGAAGTGGCAGATACTCAAGCATTTTCACATAGTCAGCAGATACGGGAGAAGAAACAAAATGCTCATTTCACTTTAGGAGCTAAGTAGCGTCTTTTCTGGTGAATCTCAGTGCTGAGTGAATTTCTGTCTGGCAGTGAGTACATTGGCTTTTCCTGTGCACAGGCCCTCGGGTTGTGGGGGTAGAAGGAACAAGGACTACAATTTAATCAAGTCTGACATTTTAATAAACGTATTTACAAATAAGGATAAAATACCAATTTTAATTTAAAGAGCCGCCTATCCTTAACGTTTTTATTTGGTTGTGCAAAGTATTTATTACTGTGTGATGGTTTTATGTATTTAATTTATAGTGAAATAACAAAGCTTATTTTATTTCATTTAATAGTGAATTACAAAAGTCTGAGGTAATCGTTCTTACATAAAAATATTTGAAGTGAATTTACAATATTTGTCTTTGCTTGTGTGTGATTATAGCCGTTGTATGTTTGAGGAATAATCTGATGATTGTGTAACTTGTCTTTCATCATAGACTCTCCTGATAGGGTATTAAAATGAATATTTCCTATTCAGGTTTCCTACAGTTTGCAAAGGGACGCTTCTCTTTGTAGTGTCACAAATGCAAAATTGATAACAATTTCTCTAAATAAATAATTATGAGAACATCGAATCTGGAGAAAAAAACTGCCAGAAACCTCCATTTATGTAAGCACCAATGAAGTTGAAACTGCAAAGTTCACATCAAAGTGTCTGTGAAGAAAAACTGCTGCTAGGATAAGATTTTTCCGGCTCTTTAAAGTGCCTGTGACATGGAACGCTGGAAATAATAAATCCAGACTATTTTGTTGGAAAGTGCTTACTTTAATGAAGACTCTGAAGAAACGCTTAGGAAATGAAAATCTTAAGAGAAATACTTTTCTTCATTTTAGCGTTAGTCAGTATATTTAACTCCTGGAAGGCTAGATATACCCAAAATTAGTTGAGTGAAACTTCACTCATCAGAGAAAATTTGAGAAAGAGTAGAAGAGAATTGAAATCCACAAACATTCATTCAAGTCTTTCTTCACCCAATTATTTTACTTGGGCTCTTGTGTGTGAAATACGTGTTTCAGATTTTATAGTTTTCAAAGTCCATCTACATTTATTGTCTTATTTAATGCTTACCAAATAAAGTAGCTTATGAGGTGTCTGCTCTTAGTAATTGCAGTCACAATTTTTGAGTACTGGGAGTCAGGCACCAGGCCCAGCGTGTCGCGTGCCGTCTCTGGGTCTTTCCAGAACTACTCAGCTTCATTGTAATGGCCCTGCCTTAGTGATGAGGAAAATGCCTGAAGCTGGTTGGTCTTTCTTCAGGAGTCACAGAATTAGTATGCACCAGACAAAATGCAAAAGCCCATCCTATCCTGTTCTGTTTCCGTATATTTTCAATTGCTTCCTCTTTTACAGTGAGGTCTAAGAGTGTTAAAAAAAAACACGCGTATACTACTGGGTTACCATAGGTCACACAAAGATAAACAAGACATTTTACAATAGAGGCAGACATGTCATACACAACTGTAATAAAAAGAATGTTTTGAATAAATGGGGGAGTATATAAAATACTAGGGATTTATTAAATAGGAAGCAATTAATTTGTGCTGGAGGGACTAAGAAAGACCATTTGAGGCCCTGCCAGGTGAGCTGGGACCTGAAGGGTGAACAGGACTTCGTCAAGGAGAGAAGTCAAATATGATGAACGCAAAGGAAGATGTAAGACTGGAAGCGAACATGGGGAGGGGAATGTGGAAATCCGCTAGATGATACAGTCAGGATTCTATCAGGTCAGTGCAAAAGTAATTGAAAGTATGGCAAACACCACGATTACTTTTGCACCAACCTAATAACTATCAAACAAATACAAAATGTATGAGATAAAAAAAATTAAAAAGACCAGAGAATATTGTTTCTTAGTGGCCCGGAAGAATGAGATGAACTAAGAGAGCGGGAGTAGAAAAGGAAGAGCGTCTCCCTAAATAAAGAGATTGGATTTGATAGTTGTTTACCTGTAGGGCCAGAGATGGTAAAAGAAAGAACAAAAATGCTACTGAGGTCTCTGGCAGGAAAGACAGAGAAGAGAGAAGGATTGGCAGATCAACAGCGTGATACATGATGATTTCCTTTTGTGCAGTGGGCCACTGGATTTGGCAACAATGAGATTGTTGACATTGGAGCAATGATAATGAATGATAATCCAATTGTAATGCTGAAGAAAACGTGAAAATTGAGGAAGTTGAACCATGAAGATGTGAAATACTTTTTTGTATTCCAAATTGTGTCTAACGTGGCAGAGGAGAAAGAATGAATACATGGGCAATGCTAGCTGGTCTAATAATGATGCCAATGAGAATGGGTAAGAGTGATTGAGTGCATACCGGGTGCCAGGTGTTACCTATTTTCCCATTTACCTTCCTAGCACCCTAGTGATTTTCTTTCTACTAATGAAGGGAAAATATATATGGAACTTAACAGAGAGTGGTCAGCCCTGTGGCAGAGAAGTTTCAGGACTCAGGCATCTGAGCTTGGGGTAAGAAAATGGATTCACAAGAGGAGCCAGAATGGAAACAGATGGCATTCATGTTTCATAGCACTTTGCACATGCCTCTGTTGCAGGTAGACTGTGTAGCCACCATCTAAGGTGTGGCATGGAGGTAGAAGTTTGACAATGATCTTCCAATGCCCCTTCATTAGAAAACGAGATTTCATAAGGTGGATTTCTCTTTCCAGAATTGCTGTAGAAATGTGGTTAACAATAGAAGATTTAATGCACCAGCAAGCTAATGTTTATAAAAGCGGTTAGAACTCTGTTTCAAGAATAGTGCTTATTAAGAAGTCAAATAATATTAGCTATTATTATTACCATCATCATCCATCGAGCCAGTAAATATGAATGCTTTCTACTTGGCAGTGGTGAATCCAGAGGTAAAAGACATAGAATATGCCATGAAGGAATAGTATAGTGGGAAATGGAGGCAAAGCTGCCAACTACAGAGGGTACTGGCCCATTTAAAAATAGAAGAGATTGAATTAATTATGACATCTTGAATGGCATGCACTTTCTAAACCTTCAAGACAGAACAAATAACAAAGACAAATAGACTTGAATGCATTTGTATTTAGAACTCTCAAACTGAAGAAGAAATCAAATTAGGAGCCAAATAAGCTGTGAGTATGATTTGTAACAAACTATAGGGAACATATATTAAAGTTTTTAGTAGATAATGGTATCAATTAATCTGCTAAGAAATCGGTAAGCACCTCATAGATTAGTGATCAATGTATGTGATCATTACTAAATAGCAATGAAAATGTCTATAGAAAACAAACATTACAACTTAGAAATACAAATTAAATCATCATGAGCTACCTTTTCACTTGGCAAATAAGACAGAGATTTTTGATATTTTAGTGACTGTCAATTTGCAGTGAAATTGGTTAGCTCATGCATGATCAACGAGAATATAAATGGTGCAATCCGTTGAAAAAACAACTTATCAATGTGAAAGTCTACATTTGAGGGCCTGTACTACTGAAATAATATTAAGTATGATGAAGGCAGTGTGCATTTTTATTTCAGCACTATTTGAAGTGGAGGAAGTTAGTGCAATCAAAATATCCATTTAGAAGTGGGGAGTGGTTAGGTAAACAGTGGTTCTAAGGGAACATTTTGAAGGATGTTAGTAATGTTTATTTAGCAGCATGGAAAATACTCACAAAATATCATTAAAAAAATAAAGCAGGATGCAAAAACTTTATTTAAAATAGTTAAAATAATGATATTCAGAATAAAAGGATTTTGTTGCTGTTAATGGTTATCTTTAACAGGCCTCTAAGCAATTTTTGTTTCTTTCAGTTTTTCAGTACTTTGCAAATATTATTTAATTGGAATCTAATTCATGATCATGTGTACCGGCAATCAGTGTCATCACCAACTCAAATTTGATTGGCATTTTCAAATATTCACTAAAGCATTTAATCTTGTTTTTTTTCAGAATAATTTATAAGATAGGGCTGGCAGTATATTTTTCTGTTAGACATAAGAAAATGAGGATTCATGACAGCTCAGTATTAAAAATGTTATTTTAGAAAAACATCTTAAGAAACTTTATAAGAAAAAAATACAGGAAGAGAGAATTACGTAAAGTCACCTTTACGAGTTTGTCTCTATGTATATATTTCTTACACTGTCTCAAGAATTTTGGGAGAGAGAGAGAATGGCAGGAAGGAATGTTCTGGAAGAAAAGAAATTGCATGTATTCTATTCTTCAAAAGCACCTGGGTACCAAGAACACAAATAGAAATATCTAGAAATTTTGTTACCAGACCAGAAGTTTTTGGTTCAGGTAGGTAAGGAGAGCCACTAAATTAGAATACATTTATTGAGAAGGCATCATTGGAGTTGACATTATGAATTGGGGCGTTTTTCTTAGCATCCATGTCCCTTTTAATATCTTCTAGTTTTTCGTCTGTGTTTGATATGTCACCATGCAATGCTGGAACCACCTCAGCCACATTGTGGCGAGTAAACTCAATCCACCACTTGTCCGCAACAAAACAAGCACTTCAGGTTTCCAATCTGGGTTCTATCATTTCAAGATGACATAATGTTGGACAAATTATTCAAGCTCTTCCAACCTCATTGTTTTCATGATTAAACTGAAGACCATAGCTTAAAAAATGGTTTTGGGGGATTAAATGAGACAACATAGGAAATGACCTAGCACATAGTGACAACATAATAATGATGGCAACATTAATAGTAAACAACATAAATGCTCAATGAATCTCTCTTTTCTAAATCTGCCTCCGTTAGGATATCTATTGTTGGTTCTGTAAGGGAGATGCAATGTTTCTATAAAATTCGCTTTCTAGTTTGGAGGAGTTTTAGTCAATGATTAATGAGATTGTTAACTTTAAAATGATTATATATAAAGTAGCATGTGCTTATTAAATTATTAATATGTTAGGTTGGAGTCTAGAATAGATTCCATTCAATAATTGTTCAGATTGAATGTGCCAAGGTATTGAGGAATGACATGTAATATTTATTATGAGGTTTGGGGAAAGATAATTGTTTTTGTTTTTTTTCTGAGACGGAGTCCCGCTCTGTTGCCAGGCTGGAGTGCAGTGGCACCATCTCGGCTCACTGCAACCTCCGCCTCCCGGGTTCAAGCAATTCTCCTGCCTCAGCCTTCCAAGTAGCTGGGACTACAGGCGCACGCCACCACGCCCAGCTAATTTTTGTATTTTTAGTAGTGACGGGGTTTCACCATGTTGGCCAGGATGGCCTCGATCTCTTGACCTTGTGATCTGCCCACCTCGGCCTCCCGAAGTGCTGGGATTACAGGCATGAGCTACCGTGCCCAGCCGATAATTGATTTTTCAAAAACATGAACACTCTATCAAGTTTGTAATAGATCTGAGCTCTTTTTATCTCATATAAGAAAAGGTTCCCCCAAGTTGTCTAAAAACTGAAATAGTTTCTTATAAACATTTAAGATAATATATTAGCAGATTTCTCTCCTCATGACTAAAATATTACTGTAGGCTATAAGTACAAGGCAATTTAAAAGGGACAGAACTATTGATGATAATCATTACTATAAAGCACCCAATAGTTTTTTGTTTTGTTTTTTTGTTTTTGTTTTTTTTTCAATCTTAAAATCAGGTACAGCATGAAAACAGAGACTAGAGGATGCGCTATATACAGAAAGTTTAAATACCGTGGTCTAAAGTGTTTAATATCAAAAAGTATGAAGTTGTGGAATATCAGATCTTTCTTCAGCTAGAGAATGAATACCTAGCCTTCTATTTGATTTTAACACAACGGCTCTGTTTATTATAACCGTTTGTTACCATAAAAGTATAAACTGAAAGGTAGCAATGATGAGTGAGTGTAATATATTACATTAAATAAACTTGTCCTGTGCGCAGAACATGGAAAACTCTGTTTACATTACAGTAAGCTGTTTTCTGCTGCATTTACAAATCTGCTGTGCAAATAAATTAAGGGGGCTTATGACAGCTCAATTTAGTTTATCTGGTCAAACTCCAAAGACATTATTACTATAATTTTAGTATATTTAACTCTATATAGGCATTTAGTCATACAATAATCAAGCAAGTTTTTTTTTTTAAAGGAAAGTGTGTTTTAGCTGATCATTTAATGAAAGAACAAAAGAAAATTACTAGATAAAAACTGGAACAATCCAATCCAACACTCATTAAACTTGCAAAGGAGGTGACTATAAAGGTCATTGTAAGAGCTTGTAGGAGACTTTAAAAATGGAAAGGTGGGTACAATTTAGAAAATGATTTTTTTATACTCTATTTCATTAGTTGATCTAGGTAGCAACTTTGGTTTGGAACAAAGTAAAAGTGGTAAGAGGTGAAAAAGCCCCATAAATCCAAATTCTCTTTTGTATTAAGTAGAATAGATGCTACTAAGATAAAAATTAGTTATTTATAGTCTTTACTGTACTTAAAGGTAAGATGTGATTTTCTCAGCTTTCTGTTTAGGATGAATTGTCACTTTCTGGTGTGTGTGTGTGTGTGTGCATGCATGTTGTGAGTGTGTATAAAATTGCATCATAGGGGCACTATAGCAAAGTGAAGTGGAAACAGACAGAGGTTTGGAAGAAGACCGAAATTCAAGTCCCTGCATGTTAGGAAGGTGATCACTTAAGCAATGTGAATTACTGGGGGTGGAGTTCAGGCTTTCAAATTATGTTATCTTAATTTAGAATTATATGGGTGCCCTGGACTGGTTGACAATATAGGAATTGATACCACTGTCTTCAGCATCTTATGGCTGTTTTTGCACATTACTGCCTTTGTCAAGGACACGCTTTACCCTTTCTCCTCCCTGTGAGAGTCTTGTTATCCTTCTATGCTCATTTCAAACATTCCTTCTAAAGTTTTTCTCCAGAGCATTTTTAGTTATCTCTCACTTTAAAAATATTATTTGTTGATCGTAAATGTAGTGTAAGTACCTTGTAGAAAAATACACAAATAAAAAGGTGAAAATAAATATCATAACTCCTTGAAATAGGTATAAATATCATTAGCATTTTGCTATATTTCCTTCCAGTTTTATTTTCTGCAAATTCATATTTCCCCTCCAAAGAACAAACAATAGTAACAACAAAACCAACTTAGGAATTTATCTGTATACTTTTATGTTCTCTCTCAACATTAAATCATGTCCATGTTTTCATATCTTTATTCTTATAAAACATGAGTTTCAGATCTTCATAGTAGTTCATCACAGATTTATAGCATAATTAATGTAAAAGCTCCTCTTTTTTGGCCATTGGGCTTCTTAAAATATTATAAGCAAAGCATGAAAACATTCTTAGAAATTATTCTCGTGCACATCTAATACTATTTCTGTAGGACAAATTCCTAGAATTCCTGGGTATGTACATTTTTTATACTTTTGAAATACATTGCCAAATGGGCCCCTAGAGAAATTGCATCATTTTGCACTTCCGCCAGCTCTAGGCAGTAATGACCATGTTCACTGCGACTCTTCCTGCAAGGGCAGGGTCATCACACTATATTTTAACAATTTGTTGACCTGTCTTTCTCTGGTCACTAGGCTACAAACACCTATGAGGCAAGAGCTGTATCTTACTCATTTTTAACACTAGAGTCTAGCATGGAGTCTGCCATGAACAACAAGTGCTGAGTTAAAATTTGTAGAATGAATTATAGTTTTCTAGTTTGTCTCTATTCTTTTTATCTTATTTTTCTATATGTTGCTTCTGGTCAGTGATATGAAACAATATGAAATACTGCCATTTCTGCTACATCATTAAATAACCCTGTGCTTTCAGTATGTTAATTTTAGGCCTGGCTTTGATTTAGTCTGGACGGATGATTTCCTTTACTACAACATTAGCAGTAGAGAGAATAAATATGGTTTTGAAAAGTAAGTTTGTATTTGCTCTACTTTCAATAATAAGTAGTTGGAAATTTTTAGAAAAAAATTAATGACTCTAGGTATAAAAACACCTTTATAAAAAAAAAGCAGGACAGGCTTCCTTGGCAATGCATGAGGGTCCCGTGCTGATTAAAGTAGGTGTTTCATATAACTCAGGTTTGCAAATGCTCACATTGGTTATATATTCAGTTCGTATTATTTGAAACTGTAAGATATTGAAAACTTTGGTTGGTTAGGTATCTCTCCTTAAATTTTTTAAATCATTCTTCCCAACCACTATTGAGGTATGACTTACAAACAGAATATTTGTAGATCTGATCCTAAAAATTACATTATAGTGATGAACTAATACATAAAATCAGTGTTCAAGGAACAGTATGAGTTTTAAGTTTGAGCATCATCTATTATAGTCCCAATAAATGCCTAGTGAAGGCCAGGCATGGTGGCTTGTACCTGTAATGCCAGCACTTTGGGAGGCCAAGACAGAAGAATCACTTGAGCCAAGGAGTTTAAGGCTGACACGAGCTATGATCATGACATTCCACTCCAGCCTGAGCAACACAGTGAGACCCCCGTCTCTAAAAACAGAATGTTATAAACTTAGCCAAGTGTAGTGGCATGCATCTGTAGTCCTAGCAACTCAGGAGGCTGAGATGGGAGGATCACTTGAACTCGGGGATTGGAGGCTGAAGTGGGCTGTGATCATGCCACTGCACATGAGACTGGAGTGCGACCTGTTCCTAAAACAAATCTGAATAATAAGAAATGCTCAGTGAACCAAGTACACCATAGCGGTCTGAATTTGAAGTAAAGTAAAGCAGCTTATCTTTTATAATTCTATGGAATTAATTTTTAAATTTTATCAGACAACACCAAGAGTTATTGCCAAGAATTAGTATTTAGGCAAGAAGAGAAGGATCAGGTCAAGAATATGGAGAGCTGGCATCGCAGGGTGTTCAGAGGACAGGCTCAGGAGCTAAGAATGTGGATTCAGAACGTGGTTTGGCAAGGAGGGGCCACGTCAGCTCTTGTGCCTCAGTTTCCCCATTGGTGTACCAGGAATAATGTTAGTACTCACTCCACTGGTGCCATACAGATTAGATACATTCACACATGTAGAGCACTTGAAACTGTCTGGAATGTATTTTTTTAAATCAGATTTTCAACTGAATATGGATTTCAAACTTTAATAAGATATTTTTAATAAATTTAACTTAATAACCAGTAGGGAAACATCCAGCCAAGGATGGGAAGAAATTTAAAAGCACATCTTAACACAGCAATATTATTGAATGCAAAATATATAAGTAATTAAAAATGTACATATACATAAAATGTGTGATCTTGTTTTTCTAAATTCTATTGCCTTTTATAATAGATTACTCTATTTTAGAATACCTATTTCATTATATTTTTAAATAGTTACTATTTGATTAAAATGCAATATATTTTTAAATTAAAAAAAGGTCTTTAAACAGACTATGCTGTATCTATATTTATTCTTACATTACATAACATTGCTGCTTAAATATACTATCCATAAAATATTATGTGCATCCTTTAAAAAATGGTGTTTATCTATTTCTTATAACTATGTAATGTATGCTGATATCCTATTGCTATAATTCAAGTACTTTATATATCAACCTCATTTAGGCCACATGACGGGAAAAGCTATTCACATGTTAAAAGAGTTGTGAATATTTACTGACTGAATTATTTTTAACTTTGGTTTGGGTTCCCACTCATGTAACAAAAATCAACCACCCTATGTAGATGCCAATTCTAATTTGTATCTATAAAAAGTTTATATTATTTATTATGAAACAATTAAAAGTTACTCTCATTACCCAACCATGAATATATATCTACAGCAATAAGTGGCTGGTGACAGTTCCAGGAGGTTGAGACTGTAATGAGAAAAAGACCTCAGGAATTCTGGAAATTAATTGCTTCATTAAGCCCAGATTTTAAAGGTGGTTTTCAGTTTTAAAAATCTCTCCCTGAATAACCATTGAGCAGGATTCTAAGTATGTCCTAATGCTTCCAATATGAATTTTCACTGTAACCAACAGATTTCATCAAGATGTAAGCTCAGTGTAATAATGTAGGATCCATCCGAATCTATTGCTTGATGTCTCCAAACAAAGAATTAATGAACGTGTCAAATTCATTACCCAAAGGGAGTATAAATGGTAGCAGAACTGTAGATTAATATCTGACAGTTATATTTAAAAAGAAACTCATTCCTATTCCAGAAAGCAGTGAAAGTTAAAAAGATAAAACATACTCTTTCTGTATTTAGGCTTGCTTCTAATTAAATGCTGGGGAATGAGACGAGAGACTAGGAGAGACTAGACATTTCAGCTCAGAAGCCCTTCAAACTTCAAGCTCAGTATGCTGTCATGAAGATAATTTGACCTCTCCGTTATATTTCAGTTTTATTTACGAGACATAAGGGAGAGTAAAACTTTGAACTAGTCATCTTTTATTCCTACCTTACGATGCTTGTCAATGCAAAATAATAGCTAATTCCAAATAACAAATGGAAATGTATTTGTTGCTATCTCATGTGTTGTAGCAAAACCTAAGCTAAAATGCCTGTTTTTAGAAATCGATTGATTTCTTTACATATGGTTTCATCTAAATATTATGCCAGTGTCTACAAAAACATCTGTGATATTTTAAATACATGGCTACACCTTTGTACAGTTGTGCATGAGATTGTTGTGCAAATACATTCTCTGTCTTGTTAGAAACAAGATGCTGCCTCCCTGTATTTCCACACCATTAACATGGATCTATTCCAAAATGAATGAACAAGTTTAGCTATTAAAAAAGGAAGGATGCATATAGATATATATTATGCATTCTAGGCATTAATTATATATTCTATTAGATAATCTTAGATACTGAAAATATTCTAAAAGTTTTATTTTCATGAACAAATATGTCTGCTGAGAAGCAGACCCCAAGGTGGATTTAGAGGTACAAGAAATTTATTGGGATGGAGGCAGATGCCTGCAAAGGATAAAGGGGAGGGGAGTGTGAGTAGATGGAGAAGGCCTCAAAACCACAGCACAGGTGGCACCCGGTGAAGGGAGAGGGGGAGGAATGAAGGATGGGAGAGCCTCCAGCTGCAGTGCAGTTAGGAGAAAGTCTTAGCCAGGTTGATGGGAAGTGTATAATAGTAGGAAAAAGACTACTATGCGACCATAAAAAACAATGAGTTCGTGTCCTTTGTAGGGACATGGATGAACCTGGAAACCATCATTCTCAGCAAACTGACACAAGAACAGAAAATCAAACACCGCATGTTCTCAGTCATAGGCGGGTGGTGAACAATGAGAACACATGGGCACAGGGAAGGGAACATCACACACTGGGTATGTTGGGGGGTGGGGGACTAGGGGAGGGACAGCAGGGGGCAGGGAGTTTGGGGAGGGATAACACTGGGAGAAATGCCTGGTGTAGGTGAGGGGGGCGTGGAGGCAGCAAACCACCATGGCATGTGTGTACCTATGCAACAGTCCTGCAAGGTCTGCACATGAACCCCAGAGCTTAAAGTACAATAAACAAATAAATAAAAATAAGTAAACTAATGGTTTTATCCTGCTGTACTCTTAACACTAAACACGTTCCTCAAATGTGTAGGGAGTTTTCCCCAAGCGCCAAGCAGTTCTCTAGAGGACTCCAACTGGGGGCCCTACAATTCAACTCAATTCTGACACTGTCCACCTGGAGCTAGTGGCGGGTCCCACAGCTGAAGGGCTCAGTCTCACAAGATAGTCCCTCCATTCCAATGCCCATAGTAAGTCTGGGCTTCTGGAGCTTCTGGTAACTATACATTGGGGGTTCCCAGGACCTGCTTTTTGAGGTTAATTATTTGCTAGATTGGCTCATGGGACTCATGGAAATGCTTTGCTTGTGTTTACTCGTTTTTAAAATGAAACAGATGAGCAGCCAGATAGAAGAGATGCACAGGAGAAATGGTGGAGGAAGCAGGGGGTGAGGAGTTTCCAGGCCCCCTCCAGGCGAGCCACCCGCACAGCACCCGGAAGCTTTTGAGCCCTGTCCTTTTGGGTTTTTTATGGAGGTTCATTGTTTAGGCATCATCAGTTCAACCACTGGCCATTGGTGATCAACTCAATGTTCAGTGCCTTTCTCCTCTCCAGAGGTTAGGGGGTGGGGCTAAAAGTTCCAATCCTCTAATCACACATTTGGGTACCCTGGCAACAAGGCCAGTGCTAAGCCTCCTTGATCCTTAAGCCATCAGTCATCTCATTAGCATACAGAAAGACACAGTGCTTTGTAGATTTGCAAGTTGTGGGAGCTGTGTGCAAGGGATGGGAGAGGCCAAATACAATTATGTATCATAGACCATTGTTTTCCTTAACTACAGACTGAGATAACTATAGTGGCCCCATAGGATTATAATGGAACTAAAAAATTCCTGTCACTTAGTAAGGTGGTAGCAGCCACTCACTACCCATGCATGCAGTGAAGCTGGTGTAGACAAACCTGTGCTACCAGCTGTATAAAAGTACAGCCCATAGAATTATGCATAGTATATAATACTTGATGATAAATTATTACTTTACTGGCTTATGTATGTACTATGCTATATATTTTTAATTGTTATTTTAGAGTGTACACTTTCTACTTATTTTTTTTTAAGTTAACTGTAAAACAACCTCAGGCAGGTCCCTAAGGATGTGTTCCAGAAGAAGGCATGATTATCATAGGAGATGAAAGTTCCATGCATGTTCACTGTCCATGAAGGCCATCCAGGGAAACGAAGATGTAGAGGCGGAAGACAGTAGAATGATGATACTGACCCTTTGTAGGCGTAAGCTACTGTGTGTGTTTATATTTTAGTTTTTAACCTTTAAAAACTTCAAAAAAAGTTTACAAGGAGGAAAAAAGCTTACGGAATAAGGACGTAAAGAAACAGTATTTTTGTGCAGTTGTATCATGTGTTTGTATATAAGCTAAGTGTTATTACAAATGAGTCAGAAAGTTTAAAAATTTTAAAAGTATTAAAGTAAAAATGTTGCAGTAAGCTAAGGTTAATTTTATTATTGAAAGAAGAGTAAAAATTTAAATAAATTGAGTGTAGCCTAAGTGTACAGTGTTTATAAAGTCTGCGGTAGGATACTGTCATGTCTCAGGCCTTCGCATCCACTCACCACTCACTCACTGTTACCGAAACACCAGAGGCTTGGTCTAGGTCCTGCTGCTTGCTGCACAGAAAGCCAGTCACTGGAACAATGAGCATTGACAAGGAAAAAGGCTTTAATCAGGTGCTGCAGACCGGGAAACGGTGGCTCAGCCTCAAATCCGTTTTCCTCACTAAAACTAGGGGTTTATTGGCCAGGCACC
Organism: Ateles fusciceps; assembly: GCA_036589455.1. Classification (NCBI taxonomy): domain Eukaryota; kingdom Metazoa; phylum Chordata; class Mammalia; order Primates; family Atelidae; genus Ateles; species Ateles fusciceps. The sequence continues at coordinate 9,370,498 of JAZHEH010002229.1, forward strand.
ATGGCTCACGCCTGTAATCTCAGTACTTTGGGAGGCCGAGGTAGGTGGATCACGAGGTCAGGAGTTCGAGACCAGCCTGGCCGTCATGGTGAAGCCCTGTCTCTACTAAAAATACAAAAATGAGCTGGGCGTGGTGGTGCGCGCCTGTAGTCTCAGCTACTCAGGAGGCTGAGGTGGGAGAATCGCGTGAACCCAGGAGGCAGAGGTTGCAGTGAGCCTAGATCAGGCCATCTGTCTCCAGCCTGGGCAACAGAGACACTCAAAAAAAAAAAAAAAAAAAACAAAAACCAGGGGTTTATGTAGCAGGAGGTAGAAGGTAACAGTGTGTAAGAAAACAGGAACTAGGGAGCGGCAACAAAGGCATCTGATGCTGTGATCCCGGTGAGTTTTAGTTCTTTGATACTTTTTTTGAGAGGCTTGAAGGTCCTTTCCTTGATAAAACAAATTTCAAGCCTTAATAGCAGAAGGGTCCATTTCTATGATTATTCAAAAACAACTGTCTGTGGGACTCTTGGGCTGCTTTCAGACTAACTCACCCAGAGCAACTTCTAGTCCTGCAAGCTCCATTCATGGTAAGTGCCCTATGTAGGTAAACCATTTTTTACCTTTTATAAGGTACTTTTAGTTTACCTTGTCTATGTTTAGATACACCAATACTTACCATTTTGTTACAGTTACCTACATTATTCAGGACAGTAACATGCTGTACAGGCTTATAGCCTAGGAGCAATAGGTTGTATAGCATGTAGCCTCAGTGTGTAGTAGGCTACACCATCTAGGTTTGTGTATGTCCACTCTACAACATTGGCACAATGACAGAATCACCTCAGGAGGCATTTCTCAAAATGTATCCTGGTCGTTAATGATGTGTGACAGTATGTATTTCTTATAATGGAACAGGGAAGTCTCCACACCAAAGTGGTGGACAGAAACAGCCTGATCAGGGTACCCTGCCATCCTGATCCCTGGCTGAGGGCATCCAGGGTAGGGCATTTGGGACTGGGGCTGTGGAAGAGAGTATGGTCGGGCATGAACACGACACTGGATCAAAAAGTACAACAGCTTGAGCTCTCAGACAACTGCCCTTCCCAGAGCAGGTTTTATTGAAGACAGCTTTGAGCAGAAACCATTATGACCATTTTACTGACCCATCTATAAAAATTAAACCAGCTAGGTGTGGTGGCTCACACTTGTAATCCCAACAGTTTGGGAGGCAGGTGGGTCACAAGGTCAGGAGTTCAAGACTAGCCTGGGCAAGATGGTGAAATCCGTCTCTACTAAAAATACAAAAATTAGCTGGGTGGGGTAGCATGTGCCTATAATCCCAGCTACTTGGGAGGCTGAAGCAGAGAATTGCTTAAACCCAGGAGTTGGAGGTGGAAGTGAGCCAAGATCACGCCACGGCACTCTAGCCTGTGCGACAGAGTGAAACCCCATCTCAAAAAAAAAAAAAAAAAAAAAAAAAAATTAAAAATTCTTCCACAGGAGCAGCAATTGAAAGTTTATCTACCACTAACTTCTTGACTATCTACTTGAAGATGTGCATCTCCATTTTGCGGTCAGGCGTCTTAGGTCTCCGCCATTCCAGTTCTGAGGGCAAGATACATGAAACGGCTTGCTGCTGTCATTCCGCGGGAATCCTCAGCCAGATGCATCTTTGCCATTTGTGTCATCCTTTCTCAGGTCAAACCAGTAAAGCCATGGGGATCTATGCTCGGGTCCCTGCTGGCCCCTTTCTTTGTATGACCACAGGCAGGTCACTTAACTTTTTAAGCCTCTGTTTTCTCAGCTGTGAACTGGGAATAATAATAGAGTCAAGGGCTGACAGTGAGGATTTGATGAAAGAACACATAAACCTCTCAATATGATGCTTGGCATATGCTAAGCAACCTAAGATATTAGCAGTTTTTATTGGGATTGTAATTTTTTAGTGTCCTTGTGTTATCTATACAGTTTACACTCCAGAAAAAAACAGGTTGTTATATGTATTTCTTTATTTGTGTTGACAGGCTTTGTTTTGAGAGCTCTAATTATATCCTTCAATTTAGTAAGTATAGTATAAATGATATCAGAGCCTATAAAACACCAAATTAGGTACTTTGTTGTCTAGTGCTGTAGATTTTAAACTTGGGGTTTTGTCTATTTGCAAGCAAAGCCATAGTTCCAAAATGTATACTAAGTTTTGTATTTCTGAAGACAAAAATAAATGTTGAGGGCTTTGCAGTGGATAAAAGCAAGCAAGTTACCTGTTTAGACTGAGGGCAACACACCCATGCTTCAGAAGTGTGCAGTTTCGTAATCAAGAAGTGATACATTTGCTACTTTTGTTTCCCTGTGAAAAATGCTCATCATAAAATTATTAACGGCTTCAGAATGCTTTCGATGGATATGAGAAAAATTGAAGTGGTTTAAGAAGGAGATTAGAAACTAAATTAAAGGATGGGATCAAATATGGTTTAGGATGTGGATCCAAACCGAGTAATTTGTGAAATGGTTTCGTCACTTGTTTCTGTCGATGAAAGAAATTGTTTCTTATGAGAGGGTACGCATTTGTGTGTTTCACTTCAATATCAGTTATGCCACACTTGTGTTGTCCAGGAAAGTGCCTGCCACAGTGATAGTTGAAGATTTGTAGCTCAAGAAAAAAAAGTGTTCTCAAGAAGCTTACATTATAGTTGGGAAAAGAAAGGAAAAGAATAGAATAGATAACACAGGAGACTACATAAGGAAAGGACAGAATGTATAGTATGTTAGGTGGTGGTAAACGTTATCGAGAAAAATGAAACCGAGAAAAGGGCCTTGTTTTTAAAGTGAAGGGGTCACCAGAAGCTTTTATCGATTAATTATCTACTTCATAATGAACAGATGTGACTGTGTTTCCAGGCATACTCAAGCCTCTGGAGACAAAAGCCCATATTTTGAAGATGACTGGCTCTTGTGTTTTGGGAAGTGGTGGGTGTCTAGGAAGCAGAGCTAAATGTGTGATCAGGGCTGTACTGGTGTGGTTTCAACTAAGAAATAGAGCAGATTGCAGATAAAAAGAAATATATTGCTTATTCCAAAATGGAAGTCCCTACTATCTTAGTACTAAACCGATAAATTTAAATGCTGAGTATATTTAAAACCAATGTAGGAATGAAGGTCTATAGATAAAGTGAAGCATAATAATTAAGGTAATAAGGTATATTATGTCTAAATCCCATAAGGTATCCTAAATGTACAAACTTTATAATCCAAAGCATTTGATTCTTGAATGCATTTTGAAGGAATTTTCAAACTTCATAAATCTTTGATTTAAAAGATACTTCTTTTTAGCCTGCGTTAGTTTTAACTGTACAAAATCCTCATGAGAAACATTAAGAAAATTAACTTGATATTGTTATGGACATAATGACCACAGACTCAAAACTCTGAAATAGAACTCTGCACATTGCTGCTCATCTGAACGCAGAAGAAGAAATGGGAGAAGCCACATCAGGGTGTAACTCGTCCGGCTACTTGCGCCTTAGATGTGCAGGTCTTGCTTACTCCCTTTACACTGAAATGGCACGTTGTGTCGAACAAAGCTATAGGGGTCTCTTGAAGAGAATTGTTTTCACTGTAGTTAGGGCTCATTCCCAACCATGAACTGCTCTTCTTCCCCAAGTGGTCAAGGTTTCCAGATTTCTTGTGACACAGGGAAGAGTTGGACTGGAGATTTTGTAACATAGGCCAGTGGCTAGAATAATATTTGCAAAGAAGTATCATGGAGTTTAACTGTCATCTTGAATCTGGAGTCCTTTTTGTCCCTGAAACTGAATGAAAAATCAAGTACCTATTTTCAAATAATAGTCATAATTAAAACCAAGGGAAAAATATAAAAAATCATTTATATTCATTTTTCTACATTTTCTACTTATATTTTAACAAAATATGGCTGAAAATACATTGGATTTAAAAGTAACTGTAAGAACATATTTAATCATCTTAAATTTCCTTATACCCTGTATAAGGGACTCTTCAAAGGAATCTATATTATTATTTACATTTCATTTGATTTTCAAATTAATATCATCCTTAGAATCCTTATTTTGCTTTAAGCACTAGTTTGTAAGAGGAATGGTTATAAGGAGAAAAGTGGGTTCCACTGAATGCCATATAGCTTCAATTAAGATTGATAATTATACTTAAAGCAACATTCACTAATAGATATGGCTTTATTTTAGCTTTTAGAGAACATTTTTTGGAGTAAGAGGATGGGTAGTACTCTGAGGTCCTTCTTCCCCAACCTGGAATTATTTTAAGACAGTTGATAGTTTTGTCTACCAATGCCATAAAGCAAATCTTAGTGATGAGAGAGCTTTTGACATTTTCTCCAAAAGATTCTTATTAAAAGTAATGTCCACATACCCTTAAGAAGTCATGTAAATGCATTAACAGATGGGATTTTGAAACTAGCTAGCTGTCTCCTAAAAGTCGTCAACCTTTGAAGTACTCATTTTTACTTAATAAATAATTATCACGCATTAACTGTATGTCAGGGCCTATTCAGGGGCTTTACCCATACTAATTTGACTCTCCAGACCCCTCTGAGGAAGATACCGAGGGAGAAATCAAGACACACACTGGTTATGTAACTGCACAAAGTTACATGGCTAATAAATGGCCAAACTGAGATTCAAACAAATACAGTCTGGCTCCAGAACAGGTTCCGAGCAGGAAATGTGCTTGCAACAGAAGCGTTGGATATTTATCCGTGAGCTTGTAAGAAAGTGTAAGGAGTATGCATTGAAGAAGAATGGAAAGGCCAAACATAGAAGGGACCAGAAAGTAAAAAGTGGGCCTTTTGGACTTCTCTGCCTTCTCTTGAGTGTGGGGTTCTACTCCTGCTTTTTTTCCCCTTCATAAGTTAAGGATTAATGCTTGTTGCTAAGAAGTTCCAGGGTATTAAGAAGAGTGCTAATGACATCTTCTCTTATTAGGAGGTAGATTTGCTACCAAACTCCATCCCAGAATGGTTGGTATCCAGTGGAAGAAACTGGTGGGTTGGTTTTAACCCAAGGCTGCATTTATATTATTATTTTTCTCCCTTATTATTGCTTTAGCAATTCTCCTCTGTCTTTCTATATTATTCATTAATGTATCTAAAGAAGACATTCTTCCTTAACCTACTATAATTCCTTTCAATTAGAAAAAATCTACACACCTTCTTTCAAAGAAGATTTAAGGTGATACTCAAAATGACATAAAGTACAACACAGTAAGATTAAAGTAGATAAGGAAAATAATATAAAAATTAGCAGAAGCTAACGATGAGTTAATACTATTAATTTTCATGTATACTTAGAAGTGACAGAAAACAAATGAAATTACAATCTTTGAGGGATCAGCACAAAAAAAGGAAAATATAAAGTAAAATGCAGTGTTCTTCAGGTTAGGAAAGATTCTCAGACAAATGTATAGTAATTCCTATGCCTCAGAGAGAAACTTCCATAGTTGTTTGTAAAGAGATATTGTGTGAAGTGTAATGAGTATCATCTGCAATACTCACGGCAAATACGAAAGAGAAATTCACTAGACTTTCTTAAAATGACCTCCACTGGGGTCTACAGCCTAAAATTCAAGAAAAACACAACACAGCAATTTCTAAGGGCCAACGTGGTAGGGTCCATGTTTGCAGCTCATTATTTTGCCTTGATTCCAGAATGAGATTTAGTGTATTTGTAGAAGAAAGTTCAAGATTGTCTGAGAAATGCTTCAGGTCTAGATATAGTGTAGCAGTGAATAAGGAGAGATTTACATGCGTTCTAGGTTCTGATCAAGATTATTTTAAAAATTAAATGTTTTTTTCCCCGTTATAGTATAATGAAGGCATTGTGATTTAGAAATTGTATATGAATCCTTCTGAGAGTAGATATCAACTGCTATAGTTTTTGGTCAATATACATAGAAGATAGGGTGTTTGAATCTCAAGCCAGCTCAGGGGGAGGTAATTTAAAGATGACAAAATTTGCAAAAGCAGATTTTATTTATTTATTTATACAAATTACATTGTGGGACAGCTGGTGACTGGCTTTCTTTCTACTTTCCTTCATGGCTCCTTTATGTGTATCTTCCTTCTGTTCTGTGTCTGTTTAACACAGATTCTACACAAGCAAACCTTAGACTGATAATGTGCTTATGTGCGTGTCTGCATCTACACAAATAAAACAAAAAGACTGTATCATTCCCTTGACAGGATGAGCCCCTTGGGTGGTATCGCTAGTTGATTGGCAATGTAAATTTACCAAGCAAATGCAAACATGTGTCCTTTCCCCCCCCGGAGATTACTAATATCTTCTATTCCGTTTTTCTACCTGTTCCTCACCACTGAGGAACAGGGACATCAGGATGTCAGCATGTGTCATCTCCTCCTGTCTCCTCTGGGGCATGTTGGTTGGTTACATTCTGCCTTCCTTTCCTTCATCACCTCCCTTCTGACTAGCTCTCTTTCCCTCAGCATTCTCAATTCTCTCCCACTTTCAAAAAGCAAGTAAGTAAAGTGTATTTACTTACACTTTAGGAAAAAATGACCTCCAATGGCCTCATCCTGAGAGAAGTAATACCACTTCTTTCAGCTGGGTATAAATGCTATTTTTTAAAAGTCATCTTTAATTTACTTATGGGTTGAATTTCTGTTTCCTGCATTCATTTAACTGATACATAATTGTAATTTTTTATCTTTTTCTCTGAAACATAAAATGTCTAAATGCTGAGTTTGCTTAAAGTGAGAATGTTGGTGATTTGGAGATAATTCCTAAATTTGAAAACTGAGGATACATTCATTTTATTTTCCACAAGCAGTTTTATTTGAACAGAAGTGCTTTCCTTTTCATTATATAAATTTGGGGATTTGTAGAAAATGTACCCTGAGTTATACCAGGTTAGTCATATTGACAAGGACCAGTCTGTGTTCTCCAAAGTTGACAGTATGTTTTAAAAGTCATGATTCTGAAGCTTCATGATCAAAGGGAAAAAAAAAAAAAAAAAAACAACTTTTTCCTATTGTTCTTTAGCCAGAACATACTTTTCTGTTTTTTGTTTTTTTTTAATAATATAATGCATCCCAGGGATGTAAAAAACAGCATTTTATTTTGCACATTCACACTTTTACAGCTGCCTGTAGGGTATGTGTAAAAATAATTTGACTAGAAGTTAACTTTTCAGACAGATTGGTATATCAAAATAGATGATTAATATCAAATGACCCACAAATGCTGTAAAAGAAATAACTTTAAAATTTATAAAATAAAGTCTTAGATTTACTTTCTGTACATACAGCTTGTTTGAAGCCACAAATAATTTTGTGAGATTTTAGAGTCCTAGCTCATTTACTTAACAACTGTTTCTGCAGCTTTTTCCTTGATACTTCGCATTATATCAGCACACAGTTTTGAAATTCCATGGTGTGAAGTATACTTACACTGTTCAGACATTTTATAGAATCAATTTTGGACATTTGGTGTTACGTAACTCCTAGTTCAACTTGACAAAATTAATCTCTGATCACCAGTCAGCAAATATATAAGGGGGAAAAATATGTAAGTCCTAATTTCTGGAAAAGGCAGTTTACTTTATGTAGCTAAAAATTCATGGCTTAATTTTTATGTTAAACCAGACCATATATACTAATCAATTGAACAACATAGATGAGAACATGAGGAATACTCAGACCTCCCTTACAATGGTTTTGAGGATGAGGTGAATAATAGGAAGCACCTAGCACAGAGCTGGGTGTATCATAGATACTGAAAGTGAGACAATAAATGAATGCATAACCACAGATTATATTAGTGTTGCAATTGTACTTTCAAACCAAGGTCAGAATGTTTTGCGATGTAGAATCTAATTGTCATGCGTTGTCTCAGTGAGTCTGAAAGGGTATGCCCTGAACGACTTTCCACAAGCAGTTTTATTTGAACAGAAGTGTGAAGTACACTTACTTCAGAGTAGCACACCCTCATTCTCCTTATCCCTCTCTGCTCATTCTTTTACCCTTTTCCCGCAGGAACTGTGCATCTCCGCTATCTCGCTCTAATTCCCTGCTAGACTCAAAGCACCTTAGATGAGCTTTTGGAATCCAAGATGTCTCAGTTTTAACCTGTCACTGCTCTCTTGATCTTTTTTATTTCTTTTTAATGATATTTGTTTTTTCTAGTTATTCAATTGATATATTTTCAAAGGAAATTGTGAGAATACAGGACTATGTAAAGAAAGGAAATAGAACTCATAATCCCCATAATTATTAGCAGTTAATATTTAGGTATTTTTCCTATCTTTATTCCCTTTTTTTCCTAATACATTTTTAATATATTTCTAATACATTTTTTCTAATATGTCATTTTCTAATACATCATTGTTGACTATAGGTCCGCTGTGATAAGACAGATGCCTACAACTTACGCATCTTGCTTTAACTGAAACCTCTTGCTCATTGATTGCTCTCCCCGTTTTCTCCTCTCCCCCAGCTCCTGGCAATCACCATTCTACTCTTTGATTCTATGAATTTCACAGTTTTATATACTTCATATAAATACAATCATGCAGTATTGATCTTTCTTAAATATTACTTCCACAGTGACTCAGCAAATAAAAGTTCAGCTCTCGGCCGGGCATGGTGGCTCACTCCTGTAATCCCAGCATTTTGGGAGGTCGAGGTGGGAGGATCACTTGAGGTCAGGAATTTAAGCCCAGCCTGGCCAACATGGCAAAACCCCATCTCTACTGAAAATACAAAAAAAAAAAAAAAAAAATTAGCCTGGTATGGTGGCACACGCCTCTAGTCTCAGCTACTCAGGAGACTGAGGTATGAGAATCACTTGAACCCCGGAGGCGGAGTTTGCAGTGAGCCAAGATCGCACCATTGCACTCCAGCCTGGGTGACAGAGCCAGACCCTGTAACAACAACAACAACAACAACAACAATTTAGCTCTCACTTGTCTGCCCTTACAATTAGAATCTAAAAACCTATGAATCTTATTTTCCACTTCTCATTGGCATGCCTTCTCTATTTCTGTCTGGCTTTTCTACTTCCTATGGTGAACTTTACTTCCCATGACTGGGAATTCATTCTAGCCTCCATTTCCACGAGGGCATTTCTCCCTTGCCTGGAATGCCCTCGATTTCATCCCCTAAGTCATAAACAATGCTACTCTGCTGTCACATAAGTGTACTTGAAGTTTCATGTTTATTTCTAGGTATGATGGATTAAAGTCACAAGTTATTTGACGTTCTTTCCATAAAGAGGTGATGCTGGTATCCCCTACCATTGAATATGGGCAGGCTCTGGAATGCTCTGGGATAGAGCAGGAAGGACACTGGACCAGTTTCCAGTCCTGGACCTCAAGTGATGGGCAGTTTCTGCCTTGTTTCTCCTGGAGCTTTCATTCTTGATGTGCCAAGCCACCCCATAAAAAGTCTGACTACCCTGAGATGGTCCTTTTCTCTTTTATTAAAGCCCTGCCGTGGTTCTTGTCTTTAATTTATGTTTTCTTTTGAGACTTTCCCTAAAGCAGTCCTCTCCAAAGTAGGATGTAAAAAACAATCTATTTGAGTGTAGCAAGTAAATATCATAGTTTGCAATGCCATGTATTATTGTTACATAATTTAAAATTGCTATTTGGTTCATGTACATGATACTAGTAAATAATTTGTAACATGTGCTTGCATTTATATATAAAAGTGCATGTATTTGAGATGCGTCCATAAATATTTTTAACGATAGAGTTGCTTTCCTAAAAAGTCCAAAATCCAGGGGCCTAAACCACCCTGAACATGTGTGTGTTTGTGTGTACCTGTGCTTCCTAAAAGATGAGGTGTAATTAATATCTAGTGTGGCCTTGCAAGTCCCTGAAATATACAGAATGCACAAATAAAAGAGAGATGAGCCATAGTCTCTCCATGCAGAATTCAAAATCTCTGCCTCTCATTTGATTTATTTTTCAAAAATCTAATTCAATCTTTTTAGGTGTCTACAAAATTTTTTGTGTAAATGTCTATTAATAAGATTAAAATATAAAATGGAGATATGACGTTTTCTAAGCTTTATTTAGACAGAGAGCAAATCTATGAAACACTCATGGTTAGGCCAGTCTGGCTGATAGAAAAGATTTTCGTCTCTCAGTTCACAGAGAGCTTATTGTCTGTGCTCTCTGGGGGTAAGTGAGGTAACAAGGAGAACTTTCTGGGCTTATGAGATACCAAAGAAAAGCAAAGATCTGGAAATGGCATGAGACATTTATAATCTGTTAAGTTAGTCTTTTTGGCTACAACATAAGATATGTGTAAAGAAAAATTCAAACTAAAATTATAAGGATGAAAAAGGAATAAAAAGTCTTGAATGATAGATAGGGCGAAGAGTTGAAATATTCCTCCATGGGCAGAGAGGTTTTTTGACACAGCCAAGCAGACAGCTTAGAAAGATGTCAGTGTAGCGCTGACAACTGAAACTTGCTCTTCAGTTTCTCTGTGATGCGATCTTGCCTTTGTTTGCTATCAGTAACATTGTGTTTGTCTTCTCTTCCATGCAAACCAGGAACTGTATAAAATGACGCGTCACTTCTTTAACTTCTGTATCTTCATGTTCCATGATGTAGGTTCCGGTAATTCCTTACCCTGTAATTCCAAACTTTTGAATCTGAGTGCTAAAACCTACAGTTGACCCTCAAACAATGTGAGTTTGAACTGCGTGGGTTCACTTATGTGAGAATGTTTTCAGTAAAAGCTATACAAAGTAAGTAAAAGTTACATCTCTCCTGCTTCTCTTTCTACTTCCTCTAACTCTTCCACTTCCGCTATCCAAAGACAGGGAGACCAACCCCTCCTCTTCCTCCTCAGCCTACTCAGCAGGAATACCTTGAGGATGAAAGGTGTGATGATCCATTTATGGATGATCCAATTATGATGATCCATTTCCTTTTTTGTTTGTTTGTTTTAAGACAGTTTTGCTTTATCGCCCAGACGGGAGTGAAGTGGCAGGATCTCAGCTCACTGCAACCTCCACCTCCCAGGTTCAAGCAATCCTCCTGCCTCAGGCTCCCAAGTAGCTGAGATTACAGGCACCCACCACCACGCCCAGCTAAATTTTGTATTTTTAGTGGAGACAAGGTTTTGCCATGTTGGTCAGGGTGGTTTCGAATTCCTGACCTCAGGTGATCCACCTGCCTCGGCCTCCCAAAGAACTGGGATTATAGGTGTAAGTACCACACCTGGCCCATTTCCATTTAATGAAAAGAAAATATCTCTTCTTTTTCTCATGATTTTCTTAGTAACTTTTTTTCTCTAGCTTACCTTACTGTCAGAATATAGTATATAGAACGTGTAACAAACAAAATATGTGATAGTTGATGATTTGTGATATCAATAAGGCTTCTGGTCAACAATAAAGAATAGTTAAGTTGTGGGGGACTCAAAAGTGATATGTATATTTAAATTAAAAGTTACATGTGCAGGGGGTTACCACCTCTAATTCCCACATTATTTAAGGATCAACTGTATTTCTGAAAAGAAGTATTCTTAATTTTCAATTACTATGTAGTGTAATATTATAATAATTTTATATGGATGGGGTCTTGCTGTGTTGGCCAGGCTGGTCTCAAACTCTGGGCCTCTAGCAATCTTTCTGCCTCAGCCTCCCAAAGTGTTTGGATTACAGGCATGGGCCATCATATCTAGCCGCATTTAATATTTTTAATTATAAATTACACATCTATTAAGCTTATTTGGGTACATAAAAATCCTATAATATTTAGGGTACTATCTGTATTACACAAATGAGGAAAATAGCTAAGAGGTTTCAATCAGTGTCTCATCATCACCTACATGATGAAATGCAGAATTGGGAGTAAAGTTCAGATTTTTGGACTCCTCCCTTTGAGCCTCACCTAGTCACTCTTAAAGGTACTATAATCCTGGAGTAAGAGTAATACATTTTTTCAAATAATAAAGAAATGTTTTGTTGTTGTTCTCTTTAAATGGGTTGTTAAATACACTGAAGTTTTCTCTGGTTATTTTGTATTTGTTCTTCAATATCGTACACTTAGCAATTAGGAAAGTGACCCCATCACTTTAAGAATTCCATCCCTAGGGACTTCAAACAAACTTCATACATTGAAATTGAGTGCTTGTTTTTCCTTTTTAAAATTGTACTTGTTTTAAATTCTCTGTGATGAACAGGCTTCAGTCACGACTGAAATGAGTAGAGATCATTTGGTGTAAATGTGTCTAGTTCTTAAGAGATAGACATTTGAAAAATGGGGTACAGACATTTAAAAATGGGGTACGGGATTGCTGTGGTAGTGGACATACTCTATAAGCTTACATATCAGCTTTATTTTAATTTGCGCAGCTATAGTGCTGTCACTGAATCGCACACACATTTTTGATGAGATAATTCAAATCTTGGGTTAAAGTGAGTTATGATTAATGTCATGCTTTTCTCTTGCTTGGAGGGTTGGATCACTTTTATTTTCTGTATTTCCCGAGTGTCATCCTTAAAATAGAATTCATCATTTTCTCCACCAATTTTCCCTACCCCTCCCAATGTTATTCCAAGAGGAAAAGATGACAAAATGTGATCATTTGTCTTCTCAGAGTCTGAGGGTGTTAAGGAGCTCAGAGTGCTAAAACAGATGGAATTATGCTAAAACCACATGGCCCTTACACTTTCTTCTTTAGAAAGCTCCAAAACTTAGTCGCAGTAATGGAATAGGCTTTGATATCCTTGTGAAATGCATATATAAATCTCTGCTTCTCCATACTCTGACTCACTCACTGTTGTCCCAGGGTTCAAAACATCCATTTTGGATCAGTCATTGAGAAATGCCCAATAGATTCTCCCTGAAATGTGACCATGATTTTTTTTTATTGATAAGAGTAACAAGATATATCAGGTTATAAGATGATTACTAATGTTTATCAGAAGCTTTTGACTTTTGAAAAAATAGAGATGTCCTCAATTGCCTTTACTCTTGGAATATGTTTCTACCATTATAATGGTAAATACGTATTTTCTATGAGTAATGACTCAGTATGTACTTATTTTAAAGTATAATTTTTCTTCCTTGGAAAATTAAATTTGCTGAAGTTAATGTTTGGCATTATGTTTTTGGCAAAATGAAGGTGATGGTTGCCAATCCTATATGAATGAAATTTGCTATTTTAGGAGGAATTTTTGTTAACTTCTAGAAACAGCAGTCAGGTCTTTCAATTCTATGCTTTAGATGGTACACTCAAGTATTTAGAGCAATACTATTTTACTGTTTAGCATTTGACATATTGAAATTTAAAACAGTGAAAATTAGATGTTAGTCCTATGATTTTATCTTTGAATTTAATGTCATAATATGCTTTAAATGATTCATTTGTAATGACTTTGTATCTTCTTATGTACTAAAAACCATTGCAAGCATTCAGCATGACCTTGAACTCAGGCATCTGCTATATGGCTGCCTGAGGTCACTCTCCTAGCCAAATTGGGAAAGATATGACTAGAAGTTCAAATAAAACAGGGGAAAATACTACACAGGTGAATAAATCCTTTAGCAGATCATGGTTAGTAAATAATACCAACAGACTAATATGTTTCTACAAAAGGAAAAATTATGCTGAATTTTATAGACACCAAAACTCACAAAGGAAGACCAAAAGTCCTTAATTCATATAAAAGGCAAGTGGAGAAGAATATAAATTATACTAGATGTCAGAATGCCTGAGTTCTAGTTTGCAGTTCATGTCTATCCAACAAGGAAATCTAGATTTTTTATTCAACCTGGTCTCAGATCTACGCCTTTGAAATTAGTTTATTTTCTAGGATTATTATAGAGGGTCAGATGATACAATCTATATTAAAGTGCTTTTCACTTTTCTGTGTCCACCCAGAATTAATCATACCTGTGTGTCTCTGTCCCCTCCTCCCATACCTTGTGTGTACAATTTATTAAACCCACTCAATTTTAAATGTTTCTCTGCCTGTTGGACTGTGAACTCCCAAAGGTCTGTATGTTAATCTTCTTGGTATCCTCAACACCTGGCATATAGAAGGTTTTTGAACATATGCACATTTGAGGGACAGACATTTTTACTATCATTACTACCACATGAAAGTCTTCAACCTGGTGGTTAGTTGTAGGGGGTATATTTTAGACACAGGCCTTGAGCACTTTGTTTTTTTTTGAGATAGAGTCTCACTCTGTCACCCAGGCTGGAGTGCAATGGCGTGGTCTCTGTTCACTGCAACCTCCACCTCCCAGGTTCAAGTGATTCTCCTGCCTCAGACTCCTGAGTAGCTGAGATTACAGGTGCCCACCACTACACCTGGCTAATTTTTGTATTTTTAGTAGAGATGGAGTTTCACTGTGTTGGCCAGGCTGGTCTCGAACTCTTGACCTCAGGTGATCCTCCTGCCTTGGCCTCTCAAAGTGCTGAGATTACAGGCATGAGCCACCATGCCTGACCAGCCTTGAGCACTTTCTCAGATTCCTCAGACAGTCTCCTTCTTTTCAAAACCATCATGCATTTCCCTGACTTATGCTCACCTCTGCCCTTGCCTAGCTTCTTGAACTGGCTGGAGTCTCAGGTTAAGCCCTACATTTGTGTCACCTTTACACCCTACCCACCAAACCCTATCTGTGCCATTCGCCCTGTAGTAGACCAAATATTGGTCCCCAAAATATATGTCCAAGTCCTAACCTCCAGTACCTGTGAATGTGACCTCATTTGGAAGTAGGGGTTTTGCAGATGGAATTAAAGCTCTTGAGATGAGATCATCCTGGATTTAGGGTGGGACCTTAAGGCCAAAGACAGTGTTATTATAAGAGAAAGTAGAGGGAGATTTGAGACCCAATGGAAAGCACAGAGGAGAAGGTGGTGTGAAGACGGGAGCATACAGTCACGCCACTGGAAGCCAAGGGGCACTAGGGGTGGCCGGCAGCCTCCAAAAGCTGAGAGAATGTAGGACAGATTCTCCCTGAGAACTCCAGAAGAAACCACGAGCGCCCACACTTTGATTTTGGAGCTTGGGCCACCAGTGCTGGGAAAAGATACATTTCTGTTGTTTTAAGCCATCAAGTTTGTGGTAGTTTGCTATAGCAGCCCTAGTAGAAGAATACACATCCCTCCACTATTTTAGAGAAAATGTTACACTGTGGGCCTTGGATCTGGGTTGTGGCGTGACCCTCAAGGGGCCCAGGGAAACAACCCTGAATTGTGGAGGTGTTAACACACTGTGGTGTGAACCTTAACTAACTGCAAACAGCAGGGAACCAGTCAAACAATTTCCCCTGCCTTCCTCCTTGGACTGTGCCACAGTGTCATTTCCTCTTGCAGTCTTTCCGGGAAAGCCTCAGTGCCTACCGGTCACATCTGTCTAGCCAACTGCATTCTTTCTTCCCAGGTCATTGTGTAGTAGAAGCCAGAACATCCCATCACGTCACATGGCATTGTTTTGAGGTTTTATTTTGCCTCATCTCCTTTGCTCCTCTCACTGTCACCATCCTCAAATTGCACCTCCCCAATTAAGTGTCAGTATTTTTTTTTTAAATCTTTGCTTCAGGCTCTGGTTTATAGAAGACTTGGCTAAAAAGGCGCGTGGATTAAGTTCAAGAATTATAAAGAGGCTTTACTTTTTTATTACATTCACTTCCTGCAAAATTTCTGCTGAAATAAAATACTTTCCAGTGGAAACAATCTTCAGGGGCTGAGTTTCCAGCCTAGTATCAAATAGAGCATTTATAGAAACAGGATTTCCTGTTACATATACAAAAACTGTGTATCTTTCTAATCTCTTAAATAATTCTAAGAAATAGTCATAAATTCGCTGTGTTAATTGTATGAGATAACTTAATGAATCACTAATTGTCTTTTGAAGAATTTCAGAATAACTTACGTGTTTATGATAGTAAATTTTGGTTAAATATTTCACTGTTGCTGGCCTTTTTCTTTTTCTGTCAGAAGTGGTGTCAGGATCTTAGCTGGGCTGGAGGAGAGAGCTGAGCTACCAGGTGTCAAGAAGCAAAGGAAAACTACAAGCCGTGATTACAGAGTATGATGTTAATTACATTACACATTATATTTTAGTAGTGGAAGCAAGAAGCTAAAACCTGAGAAACGCTGACACCCCCCGGTCCATTGTCCCCCATGGAAAGAGGCACAGTTGAGAGTCGGGTAGATCTGTACAGACTTGGGGTTGTCTCATTGCTCAGAGAGCCTGGACAAAAGCCTCTGGCACTTTATATGGACCCTGGGATCAGAGGCAGGGAGAGGAGGAGGGGCTAGGAGTGGGAAAATCCTGGGTAGTGAGAATACAGAAAGTATTTTCAGGATTTCTTCCCTCTCACCCCTCCCCATGAGGTCTCATCAGAGGCACCTGAAGAGGACCTCTGCCCAAGGCCTCAGAGAAAGAGATCTAGGAATGAAGGCTCCGGGCCTAGGAATGCACCCCTGTTAAGAGCATGGCCGTGCAGGGAGGCCTGAGGCCTTGACTGCTTTCCCTTCAGAGACAGTGAGGCATGGGCTGTACACCACGCCTGGAGCAGGAGGCAGCTTCCCTGGGAGGCCTGCCCGGCAAAGCCTGTGTAATTGCCCGTGGGGAGGCCTGAGGAATCACACACAGGTTATTATCCAGGTGCTGGACTCCTCTGATTTTTTTTGTTGTTGTTATTTTGTTTTGTTTTGTTGCTTGCCTATAGGAGGGAGACTCCAATACATCAAGACTAACCAGATATTCAGCAAAAACCTTCCTAGCGTTCTATGCATTTATTATGTGGTGTCCAATATCACTTCGTAGGCAGATAGAACACAAGTGAATGCAAGATTATTAGCCCTGAAGAAAGGGGCTTATTAAGTGTAAGATAGCTTATTACATAGCTCTATTGTTCTTCTAAGTGCATCATTTGTGGCCCATCCTGTCTTGTAGATAGCCCTGATTGTTCCTTATCCTCAAGTATAGGTACCGAGTTTTCTATCATGTATCTTAATTTAGTTCTATAATGATTTTGTTTTTCTTATAGATTTGATATTTGCAGTAACCTAATATTGTACATCTGTGATTCCTTCCTCCTTCCTATAGCCAGACTTTAGAGAAAGCCGTCATTGCTGGCAGCTCCTAAAGATAAATATTAGAATGATATGCCTTGTTCATTGGTAGCAAAATGCAATGTCATAAAAAGAGCACTTCTGTTCAGGTGTGGCAAACTGAAGTGCCAAGGCTAGACAACATTTTTTAAAGAGCAGGTAACAACTTGCTTTTACAGATAACAGCTTTGGAGAGACATGGATGAACAGGGAAGCCATTGTCCTCAGCAAACTAATGTAGGAACAGAAAACCAAACCCCACATGCTCTCACTTATAAGTGGGAGCTGAACAATGAGAACACATGGACACAGGAAGGGGGAACACTACACACTGGGGCCTGTAGGGGGTGGCGTCGGGGAGGGAGAGCATTAGGAGAAATAGCTAATGCATGTGGGGCTTAGTACCTAGGTGATGGGTTGATAGGTGTAGCAAACCACCATGGCACTCATTTACCTTTGTAACAAACATGCACATCCTGTACAGTACCCCGGAACTTAAAAATAAGAAAACTATAGTAATTAAGGCATGATGGTATTGGTACTGAGTTATATACAGTAAACCAATGAAGTAACAAAGAAAGACCAGAAATAGTCTCAGATAAAAAAGAAATCTTAATGTGTAACAAATTGGCATTTAAAAAGAACAGTTTTTAAAAATGGTGCTGGAATAAAATTGGCTATATATAAACACAAAGAATAAAATTAGTCCATTACCTTAAAACCACTTAACCATGCATCCCAAGTCTATTAAATACTAACTTTTAAAATATGAAAATAATATAGGAGAAAGTCTTTATGAACTCAGGGAAGGGAAGAAATATACCATAAGAATAAATACTGATAAATTTAACTTAACAAATGTAAGCATATTTAGGCAAAAAAAGGACTTAGAAAAGTAAAAAACAAGTTGGAGACTGGGGAAATTTATCTATAACACACATAACCAAACTAGATTGGCGTTTAGAATGGATAGAAAATTCCCATAAAAAAGACAACCCAATAGAAAATTGGAGAGAAAAGAACAGGCATTTCGCATAAGTGATAGTTCATTCAAATGGCTGCAAAAATGTAATATAGCCAGAGCCCTCATGAAATGTTAGTAAGTAATGGTATATAACTAATATGGAGAGTAATTCGGCAATGTATAGTAAAGCAGTGTCACTCCTTGATATAGACACTTTAATGGTAACATTGTTCATAATAATGAAAGCCAGAAACAACTCAAATGACACTGAAAAAGAACGTAGATAAACTGTGGTGCCTTAATACTGTGGAATACTGCTTGCTGTGATACCAACTTGGATAAATGCATGTCCAAAATGCATCTAGCAAAAACAGATAAGTAAATAAAGAGGGATTTTCAGAGACATAATGCAGTATTATACCAGTTCTATACTGTTAAGGCATACGTAAATAATGTGTATTATCTCTGTATACACATACCTGTGGTAAATTTCAAAAAAATGCCTGAGAAAGGCAAATATCAAATGTAGGGTTAGTGTTTACTCTGAGGAGAACAACAGACAAAGAAATGATATTAGGGAAGGCTTCAATAGAATCTTTGTTGTTTTATTTGAAAAAAATGACTGAAACAAGAAAAAAATGCTAATATTTAAAAGGCTGAGTGCTGAGCATGGATTTTAAATATTATATACATAGTATCATATATAATGATATTTCCAAGTATAAAACAAAAAATTAAAACCATCCATATAATGACGTTCTATCTTATTTAAAAAGATAGTAGCTAAAGCGCTGAGATGTTACTTTTACGTATAAAATTAGTAAAGCCTTTTAAAAAATAACTAGCAAAGATACATTGAAATATATTTCTCATAAACTTCATTGCAACTGCTAATTGGTAAAAATATTCTGGAAATTAATATGGTAGTTCTTATGCCTCATACCTTGTGCCTTAGTATTATTTTTACTTCCATAACTCTGTTACAAGGAAATTATTGGAAACACACTTCAGGGTGTACGCACATGTACTGTCGTAACACGTACATCACATATATCTATATATATTTTGATTATTGGTGTAGATGTGGGTGTATGTGTGTATATGTATGTGTGTTTGCAAATTTGTTTTTCTCAGTTGTGTCACCATGCCTCCAGCATGTGGGATAATGATTGATGTCTAGTTGTGCTCAATAAATGATAATTGTAGAATGATGTATTATGGAAATATAATGAGACAAATAATAAAAAAATTAAGACAGCTTTGAGAAGTAATGTAATTATTGACAAAGGAAATAAATAACTTGATGCAAACTAATTTAGTGTAGTGAAATGAAACAATGCCAACTATCAGTCTGATAAGTGGATTTTGTTGCAGAGGGTGGGCTACTGCATACAAAGAACCTAATGAACAAACTACCCTTCCAAAAATTATCTAAAATGATTTTTATTGAAGAGTAAATATTCACTTTTTTTTTTGAGACGTAGTTTCACACTGTCACCCAGGCTAGAGTGCTAAGGCACGATCTCAGCTCACTGCAACCTCCGCCTCTTGGGTTCAAGTGATCCTCCTGCCTCAGCCTTCCAAGTAGCTGGGATTACAGGCACCTGCCAATGCGTTCAGCTAATTTTTTTTTTTTTTATTTTTAGTAGAAACGGTTTCACTGTGTTGGCCAGGCTGGTCTCGAACCCCTCACCTCATGATCCGCCTGCCCTGGCCTCCCAAAGTGCTGGAATTACAGGCATGAACCACTGTACCTGGCCAATATTCATTTTTTTAAAAAACATGAACTGATTGTTGTTAACAGTAGACGTTTATACATCAAACAAAAATAAAAGAGACAGCTAAATAAGTTTGTAATACTTAGTACTATTCTAAATTTTGGCCACAAGCAGAATTTGATACTACCTACTCACAAGAATAAGTTTAAGCCATCTTTTTATTTGGGAGCACCAAAGTACCAGTCATATATATATAATTAAGAGGAAGGTCTGTGAAGAACAACAAACAATTAGGAAAATGGGATAATTTAATTCCTAAGTAAAATTAAGTTGACGAATTTTGTAAAGTCCGGTTAAGGGATAATTAAGAACAAACCATCCGTGTTGTATGTGTGAAGGATAGATACAAGTAAGAATGTGACCTGAAGAAAGTAAGAGCCATACTAGTAAAACAATCATGTTAAAAAATAATATTGTTATTTGATATCAACAGTGTTATATCATGTTCAGAATGTACCCTGATATGGTGTGATGAAAATGACATTTTACCTATAGAGTTGTCATCCTCAAAACCATAACCCAATTCTAATAATCAGAAAAACTTTGGGCAAATTCCAACCATGAGTAGTGAGAGAAGAGTCTTACAGCTTACTTGACTAGTACTGCTCAAAACTTTCGAGGTCGTCAAAAATAACCAAGAGAACCTAAGGAGCTATGACAACTAAATCTAATGTACTATCCTGGCTGGGATCTTGGAAAAGAAAAAGACATTAATTAAAAACCAAAGAAATCTGAATAAACAATGGGATTTAGTTAATAACAATGTATCAACATTAATTCATTGATTATAACAAATATTAGTGTCACATGCTAATAATCGGGAAAACTGGTATTCATTTATTATAAGAAATACTAATGTAACATGCTAATAATAGGGGGAAACTGGTAGAAGAATATGAAAACCTGCATTATCTTCTCAATTTTTCTGTAAATCTAAAACTTCTAAAATATAATACTAAAAATATTTATGATATTAGTAACAAGTTCTTAGTGTTTGGATTGTCCATATGTTTTTCAAGATACAGTGAAAGTTTATTAGCTTCAACATTGAAAACGATGGCATGGAGTGGGTGGTGCAGGTTTGAAATTCTGTGGTTGAGGATTGTGAGAAGATCATCCATTTGGTCTTTCCCAATCATGATTTATAGTCTTCCTTTAAAAATGAGCTTCTAGTACAAGGTATTATACTAAAAGTAAAGAGAGAAAAATGAACATAATTTCTTTGGATTCTTAAAGCACAATTACTTCTTACTAGTTAATTGTTTTTTGTATCCTAATAAACTATCAGTGGAAATTATTTGACTCTAATTAATGGTTATGCTACCATGTGGGCCTTCATCATGAGTGGACAAAAATTTCTGGTTTCTCACACTATAAAACGTTTTTAGTAATAAACTGAATGCCTTGATTATTTTCACATCAGTTGTCACGTTGCAGAAATCTATGCAAAAATCCCCTAAGAGAGAGATCTCCCTTTTGAAATATGTCAGTGAAGATTCAGGTATAGATGTAGATATAATTGTGAATAAAAATCGCTACATATAGGATATGTGCAGTGTTGAGAACAGGGATGGGATATCATTTCACCTCAATTAAAATAGCTTTTGTCTAAAAGTTACTTTTTAAAAGCATGTTGATTACATTTTCAAATAATGTGCTCAATATTTTCTTCAACCTCCACATATATTTTCCAGAGAAGTACCTTTAAACTGAAATAAATAGTCCCATTGTTAGGTGACAAAATAATAAAAATGTACTGCAGAGTAATCAAAAAGTCAGGAAACACAGGGAAAATAAAATAATTTTTTTTTATTTTGGGGGACAAGGGATTGGAGGACACAAAAGGTCACTACAAGGACAGGAGGAGTGATTTATGTATTGGAAGTCAAATGGAAGTTAGACCCATAGAATGTCCAGGGAAGCACGTCTGGCCTTTTGAATCAGCATGTGCAAAATTTCTGAGCTAAAGTAGCATAGTGAATTCATGAAAGTCCACCAAATTCTTTATTACTTACAATATGATTAAAACAAACAGAATAAAAGTGAATTAAATTAGTGCTCCTTAGGTTAAATATGTGACTCAACCACTTTTTAGCTATGTGAGTTGAACAAGATATTTAATCTTTCTCTGCCTGAGTTTTCAAATCTAAAATTGAGGCAAGGCTAGCAATCATTCCATAATGTCATGAGGACTGGAATGTTAATATAAAAAAGAGAACATAGATAAAGCTCCAATTTAGGTTAAGATTTAGAAAATTCTAGAAGAAGATTATTCTAACAATGGGAAAAATCTAGATATGCTACAGTATCATAGGTTTTAAAATTTATTCAAGACTTGGCAAAGCAAAGACACTTAAATGAACTGAACATCTAGAAATGTATTAAGAGTCTCTGGGCCACTTTGATCTCAGAGAAGCAACAACAGAAAGGAATCTCGCAGTGAAGGGGTAAGAAGAAATGAGCCGAATGTTAATCAACTTTAAATATATACATGAAAGCTCATGTAGTGGCTTAGAATCCTGAAGAAACCCCAGCTTCACAACCAGTCCGCATCCAACCATTTACTTTTCTCAGTGGGCCTTCACTGATGGTACAGAACCTTTTCCAGTACAAGGCTGAGGGCCTGGCTGAAAATCTGAGACATGTCTGAGGAAGCTGAGCAAAATTCCTGTAGAGAACTTTAGGTCTTCACTGAGTGCAAAGCAGAAGAGTCCAAAGGCTGCAGAGGAGCAGGAGAGCTGAGCGAAACCCCTTGGAAGTACTCTGGAAGTTAACAAATACAAATAGTAACTGCTTAAGGCTTTAAAAGGAGCTGAGAGACATTCCCTTGAGTGCTGCTGCACAGCAAAGCTGATTGAAGCTGGAGTAGTACTGAGAAGGTGCAACAAGGGTGCAATAATTCAGGAGTAGTGCTGGAGCGAATTCTGATTCCCTGGTGACTTAAAGAGCTTGTAGAAGTTTTTAAAGAGTTAAAGATATCCCACAGTGTGGAAACCAGTTGAGTGGGCTTCAACCAAAAGAAATATCTGAAGTCTTCCTCAGCTACTTGGGAGGCTTTTGCAGGAGAATCACTTGAACCTGGGAGGTGGACATTGTAGTGAGCCAAGATTATACCACTGCTCTCCAGTCTGGGTAAAGAGTGAAACTCTATCTCAAAAAAAAAAGAAAGAAAAGAGAGAGAACAGCAATCTACAGATCTAATAACTTAGGAAACCCTAAAAGTTTAAATACAAAGAAAACCACACTATATGCATTATAGTCAAACTGCTGTAACCAAAGATGAGAAGAAAGTCTTAAAAGCAGCCAGCAAATGAAAGGCACACATCATCTGTAGGAGAACAAAGATAAGAAGGACAGCTAACTTTACATCAGACCCAATGGAAGCCAAAAGACAATGGAACTACATTTTCAAAGGGCTGAAAAATAATACAGAGGATAAGTATTTTTCTCAATAGTGGGGATCAATTCTGAAAAATGTGTTCTTAGGTGATTTCCTTATTAGGTGAACATCATAGAGTATGCTCAAGCCGAGATGGTGTAGCCTACTATAAACCTAGGCTATGTATTAGAGCCTGCTGCTCCTGGGCTACAAACCTGTGCAGCCTGTTACTGTGTGAATACTGCAGGCAATTGTAACACAATGGTAAGTATCTGGGCATCTCAACATAGAAAAGTTGCAATAAAAATACAGCATAAAATATAAAAATAGTACATTTCTAAACTGCACTAGCAGTCAATCAAGCTTGCAGGACTGAGAGTTGCTCTAGGTGAGTCAGTGAGTGACTAGTGAATGAATGTGAAGGCGTAGGACATTGCTGTATACTACTATAGACATTATAAACGTTGTATATTTAGGCTACACTAAATTTATTTGACAGATAAAGTAATTGCGCTATGATGTTACAAAGGCTATGGTGTTACTAGGCAATAAGATTTTTTCAGCTCCATTATAATCTTACGGGACCGTCATTTTATATGCAATCTGTAGCTGACTGAACCATGATTATGCATTCCAGGACTGTATGTTATCCTAAAAATCTACATCTAGAAAAAAATGAGTATGAAATAAGATATTTTCAGGCAGACAAAAGCTGAAACAATTTGTCAACAGCCAACTTGCACTAAGGTGAAATACTGAAGAAAGGGATTTATGCTGAAAGGAAATTATACCAGATGAAAACTCCTATCTACAGAGAAAAAAAAAACAAAACGAAAACCAACAATAAGGGTAATTATGTAGGTAAAAACAGAGGAATATTTTTTGAGAAAGTGTGTGTGTGTTTATATACACACACACACACGTGTTTATCTTTAAAGCCCTGTTCAAAGATTTTGTGTAACAGTGTACTGTGAGATTCATAGTACATGAGCAATATCTTATGTAATACTTAATGCAGTCCTAGAAAAATAAGAGCTATTATTTCTGGAGTGCCTCCTGTGTGCCAGGTAATGTAAAATGTAACTTCATCCATTTTAACTCAGGTAATCCTACAATAGCCCCAATTTTATAAGAAACCGAGGCTCAGATGAGTGAAGTAACTTGTCTAATATTCTACAGCCACTAACTTGCAGAGAGAGGATATTAGCTCTCTCTCCCTTGTATACTAAAGTGTATGTATAAGATTTTACCATTATTTACATGAACAGAAGACAGAAATAAATTGATTTTAGGTATGGGAAACTTTAACAAATTACAATGTTTCCATTCAATGGAATTTGGCAGCTGTTAAATAGAATGGGGTACATTTAAGTGTGAAGACCTGGAACAATATTCATGACATATAATTTTGAATGAAGAAAATCAGGTTGAGTATAGTAACCTATATGTTTCCACATACATAGATGCATATATGTATGCTTTTATGCACAGACGTAAACAGATATACACACATAAAGAATATCTCTTAACGATACATGTGGACTGCTAATAGATTTTGAATTTCAGAAGAAGTATTTTATAACTTGTGAGTTAGGGATTTTTTACCGCACTTTATTTTTTACTTGACTTTCTATTAGCACTGTTTACATTTGCGCATATACTGGGGCTTTTTTCAATGTAAAACATCCAAGTTTTTAAATAAGTAATACCTTTGCTCATTTGATTGCACTAAATTTGAGGATTTATCATATGAGTTTGTTGGGATAGAGGTGATATTTTCTGTTTTTATTTTCTTTGAACCTGGGCGATTCCCTGGTAGGTAGGCACTAATATCCGTTGAACTTTCAATTAAAAGGACACTGGTGGTGTTGAAGAGGTATATTTCATTGAAATATTGGTAGGAGAAACAGACACAGAAGTAAGTAGGATTGCTTAGAATAACATGTAATGTGGGAGGTGATGTTTGAATAGCTACTTACTGGATGGGTCGTATTTTGGGGGCTGAAATACAGGATATATCACTATAGGCAGCAAGAATAATACCCACAGAGATGGAGAGGCAGAAAAGTACAGGTATGTGTTGGTATAATAGAATCTTTGGGGGGAAATAATGAACTGGTAAAGTAAATGGTGCTGTCCTGTGGAGTGAAGAGGAGCCATTGATAAGTTTTGAACAAGGTGAAACTTGACATAGTTCATAGCTTTAGGAAGATTAATCCAGCGAGCAAGAACTTCTTTTTTGGAAGCATGTTTCAAAGACAATTCTTGTTTCTATTATGAAGGCTTCTTTGTTTTTCATTTTCTCTTCTTTTATATTCTCCCAGACAGCCTCACCTATGTTCTTGCTCAACTTCTTTTTTTTTTTTTTCCTTTCTCTCCTCTCCTGGCACTTCTGCCCCTGCCTCGGGTATGGCAGTAACAGCCCAGGGACACCCACATGCTTCTATGAGCCACTCTGCTTACTCATAGCACAGGCATTTTCACACACTACTGTTGAATATATCATGTCTCTTTTCTGCATGACATTTTTTGAAACTTCTGTCCACATGGACATGCAACTGTGATGGGAAACACTGTAGCCCTTTAGAGGAGAAAAGCACCCGCAAGACTAGAAGCCAAAAGAGTTTTCAGGATTCTACTCTGCAAAGTCACAGGTCTGTACTTGGAAACCCAAATATTCTAGTTGAGCTACAGCTTCTTTCATCAGCAAAAACAAGATAACCTTAATGCTTAGAATACCTTTCATATCCCTACTCTTCCCCCTCACTGTCAGTTCACCTGCCTAACCCCCAGTCATTCTTAGTATCTCAGATTATTAATATACCACTTCCTCCAGGGAGCCTTCTCTGACTTTTCATCCCTAGGTTACTCCTACATAGCTCTGAACTGTACAATTCTCACATTACACTGAATTGCAATAGCTGGTTTGTCTATGTTCTTTCTTAGACTATACATTTTATATGGTTTTGTATCATATCTTTCATATTTATTCATTATGGATGGCCCCTAGCTTAGTGGCTGGAAATTAGTAGACTGTCAGTAAATATTTTTCAAATGATTGAATGAGTAATATGATAAGAAGTTATGGTATTTCATTTTTGTTTACATGAAACTAAATTCTTCAGAAATTTTGGTATGTCTTTAACATTTTACTGTATTCCTATACTTCTAAAGGATTTTACCCTCCCTCCGCCTGCACTGGAAAGTCACTGGGCTATTCACTTCTGATTTCACAGTTAAGTTTGTAAAAGACACTATTTGAATGAAGTGGATCCCTTTAGAATTGCTTTCTGGTTTGGCTTCATTGCCATCTGAAAGTAAATATGAAGAGGAAAAGGGATAATTTCAGGACACTGGTTTAAAGTAGCCTAATTAACAGACTTGCTGAAGCATTGGAAAAAAATTACTTCAGATGCTTTTCTACATTTTCTACATTCTAATTTTTCTAACCTTCATTGTACAGGAAGATATTAAAGATTTACTGATTAAGATGAGGTTCAGAAATGTTGTCCCAGTGGAGGACTGTTAAGAAGCTCTCATTTTCATAAGCTCTCACTGTAATTCCGAACAGCTCTTCTGTAGCTTATGTGAAATTAGCTAATCATTCTGTTCTTGGATTCCCAGTTTTGGTGCTCCATTTCCTGTGTACGGTCCTGGAAGAGGAGGCTCACTACTGGACTTCCCTATAAGATTGAGCTCAAGGAGCCAAAGATGGTTGTACCTCCAAAGAGTGGGTTTGCAGGAGCAAGTGGAAGTAGTTTGCCTTTCTTCTGCAAGGCTTTTTCAACTGTGCAATCATTTTGACAAGATGCTTTGTCATATGCTTGACATCTTTTTTTCTTTTTTAATGAGGAAGTGACTGAGAGATAATTTAATCTGAAATGCTGCCACCTACATAGCTAGAGATTAATTGGATACTGTCTGAAAAATTATTTGAGCACCTCAGAGAGAGAGCCTAAGTAAATAGAAAGTGGTGTTAATAAAGTAGAGACAAATTATGACTCTTCCCTGTCTACTTAGCCAGGTTGTTGGCAAACCGCTACTCTTTCTGGATATCCTTAATAGGCTGAAATGATAATTTGGTATCACAGCAAGTGTGGATTATACACAACAAGGATATTGTTGTCTCCTTCTAGCACAGTTATTAATTTAGCTACCTTTCTCTTGGAAGCTTATTTTGTACAGGAAGGAAAACCGTAATTTAACCACAATGAACTTTGTTGAAAAACATAATACTATTAACGAAATAAATGTGTAGTCTTTTCAGCTTTGAAATATTCCCACCAGATCTCCAAAAGATCTTTATTTTAAAATGTCTCTGGGTGTATTAGTTCTTTCTTGTGTTGTTATAAAGGAATACCTGAGACTGAGTAATTTATAAAGTAAAGAGGTTTAATTGTTCACGGTTCTGCAGACTGTATGAGCATGGCACCACCATCTGCTCAGCTTCTGGTGACAGCCTGAGAAAAACTCACAATCCTGGTGGAAGGTGAAGCGGGAGCAAACATGTTACTTGGTGAGATCAGGAGCAAGAGAAAGGGAGGAGGTGCTATACTCTTTTACAACCAGGTATCGCGTGAACTAACTGAATGAGAATTCACTCATCCCCAAGGGGATGGTGGTAAGCCATTCATGAGGGATGCCCCCATGACACAGTGCCTCCCACCAGGCCCCACCTCCAACACTGAAAATTACACTGGAACATGAGATATGGAGGGGGAGGGGAAAAATATCCAAACCACATCACCAGGATATAACTCCAACAATGTAGAACATTGTTCTTAGAATGGAAGAAAGAGCTAGTGTGGTGCTATGTGACTGTTGTCCCAGCTATTCAGCAGGTTAAGGTGGGAGGATCACTTGAGCCCTGGAGTTCGAGGCTGCAGTGAGCTATGATGGCACCACTGTGCTCCAATCTGGGCAACAGAGCAAATCCTGTCTCTAAAAAATATTTTTGAAAAGAAAGTGAAGCATGGGAACAGGACAGTGGTGGACATTGTGTAGGAGCTCACATCCCGCATTGAGAAATGCCAGAGCCAGTGGCACAGAGCAGACACGGTGTGCATCTTCTATCCTTAGGCAGCTGTGCTCAGAGGAAGCAGGGATAAAGTTGAAAGGCATCTTATAACAAAGGCTTCTATAACACAAAGCCTTCTTGTATAATAGGAAATATTATAAGTAAACTCCAATGCATACATTTTTATAAGCCTATACTTTCACCAGTCTAATTTTGTTGGATGGAGAAAGACAGGACATACCTATATTTATGGAAATCTTGAAATTACGTTGATTTTTGCTGAACATTTCTCCTATTTATTATGACCTTGATGTGGGAACAGAAACTATTTCTCTATTAAGGAAAAGTATAAATTCCAGCTCAATGATAAATTACAAATGACACTTGGCTTCAGTGTTGGGAAGGCATCAGGGGAGGGTGGGGGCTGTGGTACACTGGGAATCCAGACATCCCAAAGGGGAGACCCTACTCAGCTCATGATTGTCACCATCACACGTGAACAGGGTACAGTGTTGGTCCAGTCTCATTATTATTGTTGAGACAGAGTCTTTCTCCATTGTCCAGGTTGAAATACACTGGTACAATCGTGACTCACTGCAACCTCAACCTTCTGTGCTCAAGCAATCCTCCCAAGTAGTTGGAGCCACAGGTACATACCACCATACCTGGCTAATTTTTAAAATGTTTGTAGAAATGAGGGTGTCGCTATGTTGCTTAGGCTGGTCTTAAACTCTGGGCCTCATGCCATTCTCCTTGACCTTTCAAAGTGCTGGGATTACAGGCGTGAGCCACCATGCCCAGCTCCCTATTATTTTAAGAGAAAGGAGACACAAGGTTTTCATTTGAAATCTCCTGATTTTAAAGATTGCCTCCCCAAAATACGTTATATCACCTGTGAGATTTCCTAACTTAGATTTTTGCCTTGAACCCTCTCTAACTCTGCTTTTGCCACTGTGTGCTGGACATTTTCAGTGAGCCCTTTTGCTCTCTCCTAGAACTTGACCCCACCCATGCTAAACTGAGCACTCCGTCAACACTAGAAGATTGCTCTTCCACCTAATGTTTTCTGTCAGTCAGTGATCTACTGTACTTCTTGTAATGTTATTTTCAAATTATTTATATTAGTAGGCAAGGTCTGTATTGTTGCTTCATAATTGTCTCAAAATTAGTGTTTCCTTTCTGTCTCCACCAAGCACCTACCTAGGGGTACTCTCATTAACTTACTCCTAACTAATGCAATAGTTCTGTTATTTTTATTCGTCATGGGAGAGAAATTGGGTGTTCTCGCTGTAGGCTGGACACCTCATGAAGTGCTTGGGAAACAAAGCTGTAAGCCACGTTCCCACACACTGGTTCCCATCCTGCTATTTCTCTTTGCAAGTGCTTGAACATCAAGTTTGCCATTCTCAGTTTCTATGTTGATCATGCCCTCTAGCAATATCTATAAATCTCTCTTGCTATCAGATGCAACCTAAACTGTTTAGCCTTGTGTTCAAAGATTTACTCTGGCTGTGGTCTGTCCTCTGCTTCGGTCTTCATTTATCATCGTGTCTTCTGGGGACAAGGGGATCATTCTATCTTAGTTTCCCACTTGCACCGCCACAAACCCCATCCACTGTCAGTCCCTTTTACTCGAGACCATCAGCCCCCGATTCCTGCTCATACACAGAAGAACAATAGGAAATGTTGAGTTCTTTTCTGTCTATGGGAACTTGATCATGACATGATTTAGAGCCAGAATTGACAAACTTTATTTGAAGAACCAAATAGTAAATATTTTAGGTTTTCCAGGTCATGTGACCTCTGTTGCAACTACTCACCTCTGTGGTTGTAATGTGAAAGTAGCCAAACAAGGTAAATGAGAGAGTGACTGTGTTTCAATAAAACTTTATTTTTAAAACAGGTGGCTCGTAAGCTGTAGTTTACCAACTCCCATTTCGAATATCCTTCCCTACCTCTGTGTTCCTGAACTTTCTGCTTTCTGATGCTTCTTCATCACCATCACCAGAGAATTTTTTTCTGATTAATTGTGGCACTGCCCTCTACTGCTGTGTACACTAATGGAAAGGTTGCCTTCTTAAAGATGACAGTTTCCTGGATGACAGAGCAAAATGTTATTCATCTTTATATCCCTGTATTCAGTCATATTGATTGAATGAAAATATGAAGAACCATTTGCTCTATGTCACTGCATTTCCTAGATTTTGGCATTTATTACAATCCCAATTTCTAGATAGAACTTATTGAGAGAAGGAGTAAAAGCTGATGCAGAACAGACTAATTTCTTGTTATATTTATGCTATTCTTCTATTTGCATATGAAAGTTGATAAGGAAAAGTAAAGCCAAAATAAGTAGAATTTTGTGAAGTCTATTGATTCAAAGTAGATGGAGGAAAAGTCTCTTAAGACATTAAAGTAAAACAAGACAAAGCTATTTTTATGATTTTTGTGCATGATGGGTACATTGAACTCCAAATAAAAATATTACTAGTTTTTCAAATTAAGTATAATATTATTTTCAGATGATATTATCTTCAGTAAACCTGAAAACCTCTTGAAAATAAATGAAAAACAGTAGAATTTAATGCATGGTCTACTTTTAAAAATTGTTGTTGAGAATTTAGTAGTTTTAAGGTAGACAGCAAATCAACACTTAGATTTTGGAAGAAAAGCCTCCATATACATTAGCAACAAAACATATGTAATACCTAGGAATAAGTTCAGTCAGAAATATGTAAGGCCAACAATAACAATAGAAATACTTCAGACTTAACCGTGAGATTAAAAAAATAGCTGAATCTAGGCCGGGCGTGGTGGCTCACGCCTGTAATCCCAGCACTTTGGGAGGCCAAGGCGGGCGGATCACGAGGTCAAGAGATCGAGACCGTCCTGGTCAACATGGTGAAACCCCGTCTCTACTAAAAATACAAAAAAATTAGCTGGGCGTGGTGGCGCGCGCCTGTAGTCCCAGCTACTCGGGAGGCTGAGGCAGGAGAATGGCTTGAACCCGGGCGGCGGAGGTTGCAGTGAGCCAAGGTCGCGCCACTGCACTCCAGCCTGGCGCCTGGTGACTGAGTGAGACTCTGTCTCAAAAAAAAAAAAAAAAAAAAAAAAAAAAAGCTGAATCTTTGGCAATATAACATCAAGTTTTTAGACAGGGAGATTTGGTATTGTGAAAATGCCAATTATTTATGACTGCATTGCATTTCCAATCAAGATAACAAAAAAATTTAGAAGTACTTACAAGGCTAATAAGAAAATGAACCAAAAATAATATCAAGTTTTTTCAATCATATCAAATATATAAATCTTTATCTATAAAGAAACAATCGTATTGCTTTTTATAAAAAAGCTGTGCTACTAAAAATACAAAGTCAAATGGCAAAAATATGCTTGGCTAATGTTTGCAAAAACAAAGAATAAAGACAAAAAAAGGAGAAATATCCTTAAAAGAGAGATAAATACAAACTATCCAATAGAAAATTAAGCAAAAAACAGTTCACATTTAAAGGAATAGTCAGTAATCATGTAAAACTCAACCACATGACTCAGTAAAGATATGAATATTAAAATGAGACACACTGATTGCCAAAGATCAACAAGTTTGTGAGAGTCTCTTTGTGAGAGTATAAATTGGTACAAACTCATGGGTAGGCATTTGACTAATTGCCTACCAACATACTAACTTGCAAAATGCTTCATATACAGTCTACCAACATACATACATACTTAAGAGTATGTATTAAATGTGCATACCCCCTGGACTCCTCCTAAAAGTCAAAATCCCCTCCTAGAAAGATTTCCTACTTATGTATTAGCAGAGGTACAGAAGATATTATTACAGTGGACACAACCTGAATGTTCACTAAAAGAGGACCAACTGAATTATAGTAAATATTATGGAATTAAAGCAATTAAAAAGGAATCAGATGGTTTTATAGATGTTGATAAAGATATAAGACAATCTTCACAATGTAAAGGGGAGAAAGTAAGGCATAGACTGTATTTAAGTTAGAATTTCCTCTGTATAAATTGTTCTGGCATTTTATATGCGTAAAGTTCCATAAGAATTGGTAAGAAACTAATGTCAGTAGTTACTTCTAGAAAATAAGTTAGGAGAATGTTTGGAAAGGTTTAAAATTTATACCTGTCTATATGTTTCCAGCTATATATATATATATAGCTGGAAACATATATATAAAATATATATATATATATATATATATATATATTATATTTTGCTGTTCCATTCTTTATTTTTTTATTGTACTTTAGGTTCTGGGGTACATGTGCAGATCATGCAGGATTGTTGCATAGGTACATACATGGCAAGGTGGTTTACCACCTTCATCTCCCCCCATCATCTATATCTGGTATTTCTCCCCCATGTTATCCCTCTTCACCCTCTCCATTCCCCCACTGTACCTCCCCTAGCCCCTCTAGCTGACCACAGTGTATGATGCTCCCCCCCCCTGTGTCCACGTGTTCTCATTGTTCAACATCCGCCTATAAGTGATAACATGTGGTGTTTGGTTTTCTGTTCTTGCGTCAGTTTGCTGAGAATGATGATTTCCACATTCATCCATGTCCCTATGAAGGACACGAACTTACCGTTTTTTATGGCTACGTAGTATTCCATGGTGTATATATGCCACATTTTCTTTATCCAGTCTATCATTGATGGACATTTGGATTGGTTCCAAGTCTTTGCTATCGTAAACAGTGCCGCAATGAACATACGTGTGCATGTGTCTTTATAATAGAACAACTTATAATCCTTTAGGTATAAACTCAGTAATGGGATTGCTGGATCAAATGGTATTTCTATTTCTAGGTCCTTGAGGAATCACCACACTGTCTTCCACAATGGTTGCACTAATTTACAGTTCCACCAAATGTAAAAGTGTTCCTATTTCTCCACATCCTCTTCAGCTATATTTATGTGCAACTTTTGTAATAAAAAATCTGGTTACAAATAACAATTCTCAAACTTCTCCTAGATCTTCTGCATCTAGAGAAAGGCAGGATAAAAATTGTGAGTCTTTCCTTTCAAGTAAAAAATAATTGGGGGGGCAGGACATGGTGGCTCATGCCTGTAATCCTAGCACTTTGGGAGGCCAAGGTGGGTAGATCACAATGTCAGGAGTTTGAGACCAACCTGACCACATTGTGCAACCCTGTATCTACTAAAAATACAAAAATTAGCCGGGCCTGGTGGTGCACACCTGTAATCCCAGCTACTCAGGAGGCTGAGGCAGGAGAATTGCTTGAACCCAGGAAGCGAAGATTGCAGTGAGTTGAGATTGTGCCATTGCACTCCAGCCTGGGTGACAGAGTGAGATTCTGTCTCAAAAAAAAAAAAAAAAATTGGGGAGTCAGTTAGGATCAACTTCATTTCTCATTTTTGGTACCACTTACATAGCTGTAATGAATGTCATCTAAACCTTTACACGTTTTCAACAAAGTTTCAATACCTATCGTGTGGAAGGCATGGGTTAGGTAGAGGAACAGGATAGTTCTCGCCTTCAGTGAGCTGATCATCTACTTAGTCATCAATGATTTAGTTATTGATATCTTATGGTTTTTTGCTATGTTTTTGGACTTTAAGAATATCTTGGGGAAATATATGGCCATTATTACCAAAAATAACTTGCAATTAGACCCTTTACTTTATTGTTTAGCTTTCTTAAATTCGAGGAACTAGTGCACCATATATTCATGCTTTGATGCATGTGTCCAGAACTTATGAAAATATTTTGTTGATAAGCAGTGGTGGATTGTCCTGGCTTTGTTTCTGGATAGTTATGGACAGCTCGTCATGGGAAGAGAGAGAAAAAAATAAACTGTTCTGACCTCTTCCTATGGAGTAGAGTGTAGTGTTAAAGAGAGCAGATGTTCACAATAGAGTGCCTGGATTCAGGTCCTGGCTCTTCCCTTACTCACTGTAGGAACTTCAGCAAGTTATCTTACCTCTCTGCAAATATGAAAATAATTGTATCGTAGAGTCGTTTGGGTGCTTAAGTACATAAACAAAATTGTATATACTGTTTAGTGTGAGTACATAGTAAGTGCTCAATAATGTTAGCTAAAAGTAGTATTTATTTTGCTGCTTCATCAATTCCTGATTGGTTGTGACTTCAAAGTTGGCAGTTCTGGTTTTCATTTGTATGACTTCAGGAGTAAGTGACTGTCTTACGTACACGTGGCAGTTGTGTATATGTTAAGCACTGCTGAAGAGTGCTCTTTGGCTGAAAGATCTAGTCATATTTCAATGTTTCTAAATTTATTTATGAAATAAATGAAAGGAGCAAACAAAGGTCAAGCCTCAGTGGAAGAGAACTTGGCATCCTCATTCTCTGTAGTGGTCTGTTCACTGGTTTGTCACCACTAGAAGTAAGGCTGCTCAGAAATAAGGACTGTCACACTTGCAGTATCAAGCACAAGACCTAATGATTAGTAAATGTCTCTTGAATCAAATACATTCTGTTTCTTGTATTATTATTACTATTTATTTTTTGAGACACGTTCTTACTCTGTCTCCCAGGCAACTATCATAGCTCATCGCAGCCTGAAATTACTAGCTTCAAGCAATCCTTTTGCCTCAGCCACCTGGGTAGCTGGGACCTCAGGCACGCAACACCATGCTCAGCTAATTTTGTATTTGTTTATTATTTATTTTATATTTATTTGAGACAGGATCTCACTCTGTCACGCAGGCCGGACTGCAGTAGTGCCATCACAGCTCACTGCAGCCTCATTCTCTCTGGGCTGACTTCCACTTCAGCCTCCCAAGTAACTGGGACTACAGATGTGTGCCACCATTCTGGACTAATTACTGTATTTTTTGTGGAGATGGGGTTTTGCCAAGTTGCCCAGGCTGCTCTCAAACTCCTGGGCTCAAATGATTTCTCCCCTTGGCCTCCCAAGTTGTTGTGATTACAGACGTAAGCTGCAGCGCCTCACCCATATTTTTGTTTTTAATTCACACTTAATAATTATACATATTTATGGGATACAGCATATTTCCATACATGTATACAACATGTAATGCCCACATCCATCCATCCACCTTAGCATTTCCATCACATCAGACATTATCATGTCTTTGTGTTGGGAACATTCCAAATTTGTTCTTCTGGCTGCTTAAAACTATATGATAAATTTTTTATTATAGTCACCCTATAGTATTGCAGAACACTAGAACTTATTCTTCCTATCTAGCTACACTTTCATATCTGTTAACCAACCTGTGGCTATCTTCCCACCCACTACCCCTCCCAGCCTTCAGTAACCACTATTCTACTCTGTAGTTGCAGGAGATTAACTTTATTAGCTTCCACATATGAATGAGAGCATGTGGTGTTTATCTCTCTGTGCTTAACTTACTTAACACAATCTTCTACAAGCTCCATGCTGCCATGAATGACAGAATTGTATTCCTTTTTTCATAGCTAGATAGTATTCCACTGTGTGTATATATACCACATTGTCTATAGCCATTCACGCACTGTTAGACAATTACATGGATTCCGTATCTTGGCTATTGTGAATAGTGCTCCAATACGCATAGGCGTGCAGATGTCTCTTCGACATACTGACTTCATTTCCTTTGAATATGTAGCCCATAGTGGACTTGCTGGATCATATGGTAGTTCTGTTTTTAGTTTTTTTGAGAAAGCTCCATACTGTTTCCCATGATAGCTATAATAATTTACATTCCAATCAACAGCACTGTTTCTATTGCTTTTTAAACTCAGTCTTACTCTTTGCCTTCTAAACTGGGTTGTTCTGAAAGCCACGTGCAGGGGGAGCTCAGAGTAGTTGTTGTGAAGCAAGTGCAACATCAAATATTAGTTAACACTCACACACTCCTGTGTGCCAGCCACTAAGCCAAGTGTATGATGTGTATTAATTTATTTAATTCACAAGTTGGCTGTATGAGGTAAAACGTGTAGTGATCCATTTTGCCCATGGGGAAACTGCCTCTTAAAGATATTAAGTTGTCAAATAACTTGTGGAAGCACACACACATAGCAATTAAGTGCAGAACAAAAACTCGAGCCGTGGCTATGTATATGTTTCTTAGCCACCCAGCAATATTGTTTTTTACTTCCAAAAAGTTAGCAGATAACTAGAGATCTCTGTCATTCCTCATGAACTTCTTGCCCTTCTCCTTTGAAAACTTTTTCCACATTCTCTGTTAGGATCCCTTTCTTTCCATAGTAAGTGGATATTGTAAGATATTAAACTCAACTTCTGGTACCTTTGAAGTATCTTTATTATACCTATGCTTCATTGATAACAGAGAGCCTTTATGGGAAAGCCTTTAGCTCCCATGTAAAAGTGTGCTTTATATAAATAGGATTTACCCACTGATCTAAACACTGGACCTCCATCCTCCTAGTGGATATGGCAGGACTCAGAGGAAAATGTGTTTTTCCCTATTCCTGATTTCCTGGGAGAGACTTTTGCTCAAATACTCCTGGTCTTACTGTACTCTCTCACTCTTCCCATACACTCAGCTAGGACTAACTTGGCTGATACGAGATGTGGGCAGAATAACCTTGCTTGCTCTGCTTAGGGACCATCTCTTTCTCTGTCTGCAGAAAGAAGGACTTTGCTGGTTTGAGCCAGGCTGTGAACTTAGGTGTAAACCATTGCCCTGGCAGAGGGAACCTGCCCAGTCCATTGCTGCCGGCAACAAGGTAAGTGAAATCAGTCTCTGTCTACCCATTCTCCAGGCCAATATTCATCAGTACTCAGAGTGATCAAGGCTCTCGTATACTTTTTCTTTTGTCTTACTCTTCATTTGTCCAAAATTCTTCTGAGAAGGCTAAAGCTTCGATATTGTACTGTTTAAGAAATATAATAATCCTGACAGCTTAGCATTGCAAGCTCCTCTGTTTATAGGTGAAAACATTTAGGTTCGAAAATATGAATAAACTTGCACAGCTTAAAACTGAAGCTGAACTGAAACTAGACCACAGATTTAGTATCCTTCCAGTAATGGAAGGATTTTACAGGAAAAAAACTAATATTAAAAGCAAAAACTCTTAGGAATTGCTTCTTTTAATATGATTAAATACTAGAAATATACAACTGGTGAAGTTATTCATTGCTGACATATTAGTACCTTTCACGTAGAGTCACACAAGTCGACCAATAAGTGTTCTTGGGCAGTTCTCCAGGATCCGTCTGGAAGCTCCTACATTCCCATTTGAAGAACTGTGTGTTTTGTTGCTAAACTAAACACAATAGAACAGGCTTCACTTGGCAGGTTGCCACTTTTTATCAAAACCCTATCAGATGAATTTTTCTCAAAACTTATACATGCTTTACTAAAAATATCTTTGCTAAATTAATCTGTGGGAAGATGTTCTTATCACATATTTATAAGATGAACATTTATTTATATCATTTCTTCAAAACGTTTTAAAAATAATAGCATTAAAACATATTGCATAGGCTGCCAAGCACACAATAGGGATCTCAAAAGCAGTAAGGCTGATAAAAGCAAGAGTTTCATATTTAGTTACTAGGCTCTGACTGAGCAGAAAATTAAAATCCCCTACTTGGAACTACATGTAAGGAAGAATGAGCATTCAGAGCCCAAGGCATTATTGAGGCTCAGTTGAAGGCAGTTAGTAAAAACACTGCTTTTCAATAATGGCCAATAGAGTTATTAAATACAAACTGTATACTAATGATAAAAACCATACCTCTGCCCAGTTGAATCTGATGCAGGAAAGGCAGGTCCCAAAATTGGGGCTTAGCCCAGGAGGGTTCTTGGCTTTACACGGGAAGAAAATCACCAGGAAAGAATTAAAGGGTGAGCAGTAATGTGAGACAGCAATCTTTTATTGAACATTACTACTCCTTGCAGAGCAGAGCTAACTCATAGGCAGTGTGCCCAGATTTGGCAATGTTTGGGCTCTTGGCAACTGCATTTATACTTACTTATATTTACTTTTAATGACATGTAAATTAGGGGGCAGTTTAATTCAAACTTTCCTAGAACTTTCTAAGAAAGAAGCAGCAACTTCTGGGTCATGGGTGTGGAATGGGGTGATAACTTCCTGGTTGTTGCTATGGCATTTGTAAACTGTCATGATGCTGGTGGGAATATCTTATGCTAATGAGCAATGAGAACAGCTAGGGATGGCTTTTATTGCCATCTGCTGGTTCCTGCCAATTTGATTGCTTCACTTCTTTCCCTAGGGACCAAATCTTGTTTCAGTCAGCAGGGTTGTGACGAAAAACGAGTCCTACTGATTTCCTACCTCAAATCCATACTATGTGCACTTCAGCAGACAACTTACCATTGAATATATATACATAAAAAACACCTAAGCAACTTACCAAAAATATGTATATAGTTCAGACGATTTTTGCACATAGCTTGTTTTTATTTTTATTTTTTAAGTTCTGGGGTACATGTGCAGATGTGCAGGTTTATGGCATAGTTGAACATATGCCATGGTGGTTTGCTATACCTATCAACCCATCACTTAGGTATTAAGCCAAGCATGCATTAGCTCTTTTCCCTAATGTTCTCCCCAACTCAGTCTTCCCCCATAGGCCCCAGTGTGTATTGTTCCCCCTCTTTGTGTCCATGTATTTTAATTGTTCAGCTTCCACTTATAAGTGAGAACATGCAGTGTTTGGTTTTCCGTTCCTGCATTAGTTTGCTGATGATAATGGCTTCCAGCTTCATCCAAGTCCCTCCAAAGGACATGATCTCATTCTTTTTACAGCTGCATAGTATTCCATGGTGTATATACTTCATCTGATTCTCCCCTCAAAAGAATCATTCTTCCATAAGACAGAAATGATATCTTTGTCCTGATTCCTTTGAGTCTTCTTTT
Source organism: Ateles fusciceps (assembly GCA_036589455.1). Taxonomy (NCBI): domain Eukaryota; kingdom Metazoa; phylum Chordata; class Mammalia; order Primates; family Atelidae; genus Ateles; species Ateles fusciceps. The sequence goes on from JAZHEH010002229.1 coordinate 9,409,590, forward strand.
CCAGTCATCCTTCTATTAAAAATTCTTTAACATTTTTCAGCACTCCAGTTTACATTTCTAACAGTACTAAGACATCACTTCCTCATATCCTGGCTTTTCATTCCAATGGAAAACAAAATTCTTAAACTCTATGCTTACAGTTTTTCAAAATTCACATATTAGACACTGGCTTCATCAAGTATTCCATTGCTTCAAATATTGTAATTGTCATCCTCAGTTGTAAACCCCTTTTATTTTAATGTCGATTGTCTTATCGTTGATTGTTTATCTAAAATAATCCTTTTACCACTGCTTATTGACTAGTGCCTCTCCACTTATTTCTTTTTTTCTTGGATATGTAAATGCAGAAATGATTGAGGGGCAAACCAGATAAAAATGGCGTGATAGTATCATCTGAGGGTAGTCTGGCAGGAATTGGCCACGAGGTGGATATTATGAACTCCATTTTACATGCAAAAATCAAGGTTTGGAGAGGCTAAACCAATCACCTCTGTACAATTCCACTCCTATACTTGGTAGTTTTATGAGTTTATTTAATCTCTCTAAGCTCCAGTTTCCTCATTTGTTAAATATATATAATACCTATCTTGCAGATTATTTTAGAGACTGAAGAAGATAATTGTTGTGCAATAACTTATACAGTAAGATATCTATCATCTACCTATCTATACAGTAAATAGCTAGTATATCCTAGCAGTTCTAGTGTGTGTGTATGTGTGTGTGTGTGTGTGTGTGTGTGTAATTATATATTATGTGGTTGTATCTCCAATGACAATTCTTGTCTCATTTCTCATTTATCTCCAAATTATACTAGAAATTAATCTTAGGCAGTTTCTTGTACTGATATTTAAAGTTCTCCAACATGGATGATATCATTTGAACATAACTTTATACAAGTTTAATGTGTATACCATATTTATACAGTCTGACGGTTTTAAAAAGAATTTTGTTGTTTTTAATTTTCTGTAGTCAGGGTCCTGTTTGGATGCATCTCTGATGTTCTCTGCTGAGGAGAGCTGCTGCCAAATGCATTCTCCCTACCTCCCCAATTGCCTTTGGAAATCTCACTTCCCCAGCCAGTCCTCTTATGTGTATATGCATACACAGACACTAAACTAGACCTCTTTTGCTTATAGTAACAAGTATTTTAGTTTGGATGCATGCTAAATTAACTAGGCAGACCCAGAAATACAGTTGCATTGATATTCCCAAATAGGATCTATTGAAAATAGTAACCAGAACTGTGTTTCTGGAGAGTAAATTTAGAGAGATGTGTTATTTTAAGGAATATCAAAGAGGGACAGCATTTTTGGAAGATTGTTGCTGATGATGGTGAGGATTAGCATGGCCGTTCTTTTTATCATTTGGGTTAGGCACCCCACATCCTGATTCTGCAATTACTCTTCATTTTATTCAGTGCTCTTCAGAGACTGTAAAGAGATTGATTAATACGCATTCAAGTTTAATTGGCCTTGGAAAGAAAAAAATAAATCAATAAGTACATTAGTAAGCAATTTTTCGTGAAGAGTAATAATGGCAGAGGGTGACAGGGAAGTACAGAACCAGAGATTGGAGGTCGCTTAGCCCCATACCACCCTGAGGATGTTGGTTTCAGGTCTCTCTGTGTGCTCTTCCACGTTGTCTTTTGCTGGCTCCTGAGCTATCTATTTCCCTAGCACATTACTTAGATGAGGCAGAAGTAGTTCATACTGTCTGTTCCAAGGTCTTCCTTTCCTTATCTGCAAGTTACTCTCTTGAAAGAATAACGAAAGGTTGAGAGATCTTATACTAATTTTTATGCTTTCTTTTCTTTCCTGCTACCTCTCTATTTCACACAGGTGACAAAGAGAGGTAAAATGAAGTATAAGGCAGGACAGACTAACGGTAGTGAAACCTGGTAAGAAGTGAGGCCATTGCCAATACTTTGAGAAGATCAGAAGGAGAAACTGAGTATGGGTGATGGGCAAATTATTTAAAACAATTAAGATAGTACAGGTAGCAACAAATCAGAGTGGACATGGCTAGGGGGCTGGAGCAGGGATCTGCCATGTTACTCCTCAGATCTCCAGTGGGAAAAGTTGTACAGTATCTCACAGGATATGAACCAGGGCATCTGGGCAGCAAGAGAGCAATTATGATACCTGAGCCAATCAGTAGCTATTTACTAACCAATATAAACCCTTAAAATAATAATAACAATAACTTACTGACAATAATTTACCAGTTGGTATGGCTAGACCCATGTGTGACAACTGACTGTCAGTCCTAGAGCTGCAAATGGAGCCAGAATGAGGTCCCAGTAGTGGGAACTGATATTTGAAGATGGACATTGTGCATGACCCATTTTCAGTATTATATATTTGCTTGATTCAACTTTTTGTTAATCATATGTAAGTACATATCAAGGCATTTTCCTGGTAGAATTAAAACAAAATCTTGCAAGTTTTTACTGTGAATAATAATTCAATTTGTAGAGATGTCTATGATTGAGAGCTTTTGAAATACCTACCATATTAAATATGAGTATTACTCACATGTATTCTTTGGATTATGATCACTGTTTTGATTTTTAAAGTAACCTAGTAATTGAAAAAATAGCTTGCAAAAAGTGGTTTATTTCATAAAAAATTGATTTAAATAAAATTAAATTTCCGCATACTGAATCCTACATCTTTGTGTGTGTGTGTAATCTAAGTGTTCTATAGGGCAGTTGGATCTATAGAAGACCACAACTTTGCTTTATTAGTAAGCAAAATAGGGAAACATAAACCATAAGTATAGACTTTCTGAGAGCTTAGCAGAAAACTGTCTCTCTTACCGATTAATAAATTGTTAATCAATGCTATAATGGACATTACGTTATATCATGACCTGTAATATAGGTGTCTGGCAAAGCCTGATATACTTTTGTGTGTAAATGAAGTTTTAAGACTTTTGTGTAAAATTTATCATTTCTCTCTTATTCTTGTAGAGAACAGATAGCTAATAAAACTTTAATAAATAGGTACTACATTCTGGGCATTTATAAGTTACTATGCAGTTACACAGCTGACGTACTTTGTTTGATCTTCACCTCCTTTGTCGTATGCTATAACTGTTTCGTTTAGCATGCTTCCTTATATGTGGGTCCTCCTTTCCTAGTAAGTGTAAAGATAGTTGCAGTCAGGAACCTTAATTTTTATCATCTTGTTAGTGTTGAGGAATGTAGAAGATACTTAAGAACTGTTTGAATTGAGTTTCATTCAAGTCTGGGACCTTCCAGCTTTGAAAGATGGAAGTGCCTATTGGTAAGTTACTAGAAATAAAGGATGAATTTCTCCAACTTGATATGTTACCTCTGATAATTCCATGATTTAGAAGGGATTTGGCTTTTGCATTTAGGAGATCACTCGGTGCTATCTCATGCCTTTAAGGAGGTACAGATAAAGAATATTATTCAGCCTGTGAGAACATTTCCAACAGGAGGATCAGAACTGGCTTTTCACAGGGGATAGTATTTGAAAATAGGTTTAAAAGATATTTCAGGCAGCGGGAGGAGCTATTCATGAATAGCTCCTCCCACTGCCTGATACATGTTTTAATTAAGACTAATTCAATAAGTACATATTGAACACTTAACTGTATGTTAGGCAAAAGAAAAGACTGTTGAGATAAGCAAGGATACAAGAAGTAGTTTTAAATGGCTTGGAGGCTGGAGTTAAACTTGGAAAAGTAGACTGGCAGTTGATTGTTCAAGGCTCAGTAAAAGATTGTATTTTGTAAAGAGAGATGCCGCAATGTTTCTCATCCCATGTGCTCTTCTTGAACTCGGTGCCACCACCACCACCATCAGGAGGTAGAAAGCCACAAAAAGATCTTCACCTAGTCACATTGTCATCAGGTTATCCAAAGTTAAGACAAAGGAAAGAATCTTAAGAGCTGTGAGACAGAAGCACCAGGTAACCTATAAAGGAAAACCTGTCAGATTAACAGCAGATTTCTCGGTAGAAACCCTGCAAGCTAGAAGGGATTGGGGCCCTATCTTCAGCCTCCTCAAAGAAAACAATTATCAGCCAAGAATTTTGTATCCAGCAAAACTAATCATCACATATGAAGTAAAGATACAGTCTTTTTCAGGCAAACAAGCGGTGAGAGAATCTGTGACTACTAGGCTACCACTAACAAGAACTGCTAAAAGGAGCTTTAAATCTTGAAACAAATCCTGGAAACACATCAAAACAGAACCTCTTTAAAGCATAAATCACACAGGGCCTATAAAACAGAAATACATGTTAAAAAGCAAAAATAAATAAATAAAACAAAAAAAACAAAGTACACAGACAACAAAAACCATAATGAATGCAATGGTACCTCACATTTCAATACTAACATTGAATGTAAATGGCCTAAATGCTCCACTTAAAAGATACAGAAACAGAGAATGGATAAGAAACCACCAACCATCTGCTGCCTTTAGGAGACTCACCTAACACATAAGGACTCACATAAACTTAAAGTAAAGGGGTAGAAAAAGTCATTTCATGCACATGGACACCAAAAGCCAGCTGGGGTAGCCATTCTATCAGACAAAACAAATGTTAAAGCAACAGCAGTTAAAAGAGACAAACAGGGACATTATGTAATGATAAAAGGTCTTGTCCAAGAGGAAATTTCACAATTCTAAACATATATGCACCTAATACTGGAGTGCCCAAATTTATAAAACAATTACTAATAGACCTAGAAATGAAATAGCAACACAATAATAGTGGGGGGACTTCAATACTCCACTGACAGCACTAGACATGTCATCAGACAGAAAATCAACAAAGAAACAATGCATTTAAACTATAACTTGGAACAAATGGACTTAACAGATATATACAGAACATTTCATTTAACAACCAGAGAATACACATTCTATTCAATAGTGCATGCATCTTTCTCTAAGATAGACCATATGATAGGCCATAAAACAAGCCTCAATAAATCTAAGAAAATTGAAATTATATCAAGCACTCTGTCAGACCACAGTGGAATAAACCTGGAAATAAACTTTAAAAGAAACTTTCAAAACAGTGCAAACATAAGGAAATTAAATAACCTGCTCCTGAATGAGCGTTGGGTCAAAACCAAAATCAAGATGGAAATTGAAAAATTATTTGAACTGAATGACAATAATGATACAACCTATGAAAACCTCTGGGATATGGCAAAGGTGGCACTAAGAGGAAAGTTCACAGCCCTAAATGCCTACATCAAAAAGACTGAAAGAGCACAAACTGACATTCTAAGGACACACCTCAAGGAATTAGAGAAACAAAAATAAACCAAACCCAAACCCACCTGAAGAAAGGAAATAACTGAGATCAGAGCAGAAACTAAATAAAATTGAAACAAAAAAAAAAATTACAAAAGATACATAAAACAAAAAGCTGATTCTTTGTAAAGATAAATAAAATTTTCAGACCATTATCAAGATTAAACAAGAAAAAAGAGAGAAAATCCAAACAACCTCATTTAGTGAAACAGAAGATATTACAACTGACACCACTGAAATACAAAATATCAAGGCTACTATAAATACCTTTACACACATAAACTAGAAAACCTAGAAGAGATGGATAAATTCCTGGAAAATACAACCCTCCTAACTTAGGAAGAATTAGATACTCTGAAAAGACCAATAACAAACAGTGAGATTGCAATGGTAGTTAAACAATTACCGACAAAAAAAAAAAAAGTCCAGGACCAGATGGATTCACTGCAGAATTATACTAGACATTCAAAGAAGAATTAGTAGTAACCCTTTTGACACTATTCCACAAGACAGAGAAGAAGGAATTTATTCTATGAATTCTTCTTCCTATTATTCTCCCTAGTTCATTCTATGAAGCCAGTATCACCCTAATAACAAAACCAGGAAAGAACATAACCAAAAAAGAAAACTACGGACCAATATCTCTGATGAACAAAGATGCTAAAATCCTTAACAAAACACTAGCTAAGTGAATCCGCAGCATGTCAAAAAGATAATCCACCATGATCACGTGGGTTTAACATACACAAGGCAATAAATGTGATATACCACATAAGCAGAATTAAAAACAAAAATTACATGATTATCTTAACAGTTGCAGAAAAAGCATTAGACAAAATTCAGCATCCCTTTCTGGTTAAAACTCTCAGCAAAATCAGCATACAAGGGATATACTTCAAGGTAATAAAAGCCGTCAGTGACAAACCCACAGCCAACATAATACTGAATGGGGAAAAGTTGAAATCATTCCCTCTGAGAACTGAAACAAGACAAGGTTGCCCACTCTCACCACCCCTCTTCAACACAGTACTAGCCAGGGCAATCAGACAAGGGGAAGAAATAAAGGGCATCCAAATTGGTAAAAATAAAGTCAAACTGTCACTGTTTGTTGACAATATGATCGTTTACCTTGAAAACTCTAAAGACTCCTCCAGAAAGTTCCTAGAACTGATAAAAGAATTAAGCAAAGTTTCCAAATACAAGGTAAACGTACACAAATTGGTAGCTCTTCTGTACACCAGCAATGACCAAGTGGAGAGTCAAATCAAGAACACAACCCCTTTTACAATAGCTGCAAAAATATAAAATGAAATACTTAGGGATATACTAACCAAGGAGTTGAAAGACCCGTATAACGAAAACTACAAAACACTGCTGAAAGAAACCACAGATGACACAAATGGAAACACATTCCATGCTCATGGATGGCTGGAATTAATATTGTGAAAATGTCCATATTGCCAAAACCAGTCTACAAGTTCAAGGCAATCCCCATCAAAATACCACCATCATTCTTCACAGAATAAGAAAAAAAATTCTAAAATTCATATGAAACCAAAAAAAAAAAAATAAAAATTAAGACCTGCATAACCAAAGCAATACTAAGCAAAAAGAACAGATCTGGAGGCATCACACTACCTGATTTCAAACTATTCTATAATTCCCTAGTCACCAAAACAGCATGGTACTGGTATAAAAATAGGCACAGAAACCAATGGAACAGAATAAAAAATCCAGAAATAAACCCAAATACTTAAAGCCAACTGATCTTTGACATAGCAAACAAAAACAGAAAGTGGGGAAAAGGACACCCTTTTCAAGAGATGGTGCTGGGATAACTGGCTAGCCACATGTAGGAGAATGAAACGGATCCTCATCTCTCACCTTATATGAAAAGAAACAGAACATAAAAGTTTGGAAAATTTGTAGCCTGACAATGAGACAGAAAAGAAAATCCCATTTTCTGAGGAGAAATTCAAGCCAGCTGCAGAAATTTGCATAAGTAATCAGGAGTTGAATGTTAATCCCCAAGACAATGGGGAAAATATTTCCAGGGCATGTCAGAGGTCATGGCAGGCCCTCCCATCACAGGCCCAGAGGCCTAGGAGGAAAAGATGGTTTCATGGGCCAGGCCCAGGACCTCCTGCTCTGTGCAGCCTAGGGACTTGATACCTTGCATTCTAGTGACTCCAGCCATGGCTAAAAAGGGCCGAGGTACAGCTCAGGCTGTTATTTTAGAGAGTGAAAGTCCCAGGAGTTGGCAGCTTCCATGAGGTGTTAAGCCTATGTGTGCATGGAAGTCAATAATGGAGGTTTGGAAACTTCTGCCTCAGGTTCAGAGGATGTGTGGAAATGCCTGGATGCCCAGGCAGAAGTTTATTAGAGGGGCAGTGCCCTTATGGAGAACCTCTGCTAGGGCAGTGCAGAAGGGAAATACGGGTTTGGAGTCCTAACACAGTCCCTACTGGGGCAGTGCCCTTATGGATAACCTCTGCTAGGGCAGTGCAGAAGGGAAATATGGGTTTGGAGTCCTAACACAGTCCCTACTGGGGCACTGCCTAGTGGAGCTATGAGAAGAGGGCCATCATCCTCCAGACCCCAGAGTGGTAGATCCACCAACAGCTTGCACCGTGCACCTGCAAAAGCAGTGGAAACTCAACGCCAGCCTGTGAAAGTAGCCAGGAGGGGGCTGTACCCTGCAAAGCCACAGGGGCAAAGCTGCCCAAGTCCATGGGAACCCACCTCTTGCATCAGCATGACCTGGATGTGCGACATGGAGTCAAAGAAGGTCATTTTGGAGTTTTAAGATTTGACTTCCCTGTTGAATTTTGGACCTGCTTGGAGCCTGTAGCTCCTTTGTTTTGGCCAATTTCTCCCATTTGGAATGGGTGTATTTACCCAATGCCTGTATCCCCATTGTATCTAGGAAGTAACTAACTTCCTTTTGATTTTAATTGCTCATAGGCGGAAGGGACTTGCCTTGTTTTGGATGAGACTTTGGGCTGTGGGCTTTTGAGTTAATGCTGAAATCAGTTAAGACTGGGGATTGTTGGGTACTTATGATTGGTTTTGAAATTTGAGGACATAAGATTTGCAAGGGGTCTGGTGGAATGATATGGTTTGGCTATGCCCCTACCCAAATCTCATCTTGAAAATCTATGTGTTGTAATTACCTCCAGTGGGAGGTAGTTGAATCACTGGGGCAAGTCTTTCCCATGCTGTTCACATGATAATGAATAAGTCTCATGAGATCTGATGGTTATGTGAAAAATGGAAGTTTCCCTGCACAAGCTCTCTTCTCTTGTATGTTGCCATGTGAGACATGCCTTTCACCTTCTGCCATGATTGTGAGGCTTCTTTCCCCAGCCACCTGGAACTGTGATGGGAGGGCCTGCCATGACCTCTACATGCCCTGGAAATATTTTCCCCATTGTCTTGGGGATTAATATTCAACTCCTGATTACTTATGAAATTTCTGCAGCTGGCTTAATTTCTCCTCTAGAAAATGGGATTTTCTTTTCTGTCTCATCGTCAGGCTACAAATTTTCCAAACTTTTATGTTCTGTTTCTTTTCATATAAGGTGAGAGATGAGGATCCGTTTCATTCTCCTACATGTGGCTAGCCAGTTATTCCAGCACCATCTGTTGAAAAGGGTGTCCTTTTCCCCACTTTCTGTTTTTGTTTGCTATGTCAAAGATCAGTTGGCTTTAAGTATTTGGGTTTATTTCTGGATTTTTTATTCTGTTCCATTGGTTTCTGTGCCTATTTTTATACCAGTACCATGCTGTTTTGGTGACTAGGGAATTATAGAATAGTTTGAAATCAGGTAGTGTGATGCCTCCAGATCTGTTCTTTTTGCTTAGTATTGCTTTGGTTATGAGGCTTTATTTTTATTTCTTTTGGTTTATATAATTTTAGTCCAATAAACTTCTTTCTTTTGTAAATTGCCTCATCTCAATTATGTCTTTTTTAGCTGCATGAAAATGGACTAATACAATGATGATAATTATGTTCTTGATAATGACAGTGAGGGTGATGAAAAGATAAAGATATCACCTTTATATGGGTTATATGCCTACTGTATTATATTTTCAGTGATATGATTATGGCCCTGTTTATATGAATAGACTAAAACTCATGGAATTTAGGAAGCCGGTCTCATTCATTTTTGTATGTCAAGTACAGCTGTGCTTACGGGACTGTTAAAAGCATAGGCTGTTGAGTCAAAAAGTTAAATCTGTTTTGGACTTGGGGGCTTAGGATGTAAGGGGCAATCCCTATAATTTACAAAGAAATTTCTGAAAATGTGAGCTTTGTGCTTATGAGAAAATCAGAGATTTAGATGATAATGGAAGTCACAACCGGAGAAAATCTCTGTGGCATAGGACTGATTAGAATACAAGGCAGAATGCAGTAATTATTTCGAGCACAGAGCTGTGGAGCCTGAGGCAGAAAATATTAATTCTGACTGAGAAGACAGAGGAAGAGTTCACGGGGAAGGTGACACCAGACAAGCCTCTCCTTTAAATTTTGGAGTCTTTGAAAATGACTAGTAATTATATTCAAATTAATTTTCCAAAGAAAACAATTAAATTGGCTCTCCAAAGTTATTTTTCAGAGAAAAATAGAGGTGAAGATACACATTTTCCATTTAAGAGAGTTACTAGCTGAATATAAGAGGACAATTATGAAGTTGGGTGGTTTTGTATAGTGAAATATGGGACCTCAAAGGCTATACTTCAATATTTTCTGAAATTTGGGTAAATTATGAATGTCAGAATTTCTCATTAAAATGTAAATAATATGTTTAAGCACCAAAGTTGACCATAAAGGAGTTCTTTGTATTTTTCATTGAAGTACATCACTAGCTCTATTCTGGTCATGCTTTAATTATTTTTGGTTTTGTTATTTGCAATTTAATACTTGTAATATTCTTTTCTATGGTTTAAATTAAAAAGTGACTATATGTCTTCAGTCTTTAATCTCTTCCTCAACTCATGGAAGTCTAGTTTCTACACTTATTATTCTACTTCAAGCATAATCACTAATAAACTCCTATTTATAATTCCAGTGAGTACATTCTTACAAAATCAGCCCTAAAGCTTATTAGCAAAGTGCTTTTGTCATGGTGGGTGTTCAAAATATAATTATTGATTATGTGAGTCATGAATCAAGTATCAAATTAGCTCTGTTCTAATCCCAGATCTATCTCTGACTAGTTATATTGTTATTTGGGATACATTACTCAATCTTTCAATTGCAGTTTTTCATCTATTTATGTATTCTTTAGGTTTATAGTTCAGCTGTGTGTTGTGAGGTGATAGCTTGTAAAAAAAGTACTTTGCACAAATTGTAAGCAGTAGGGAAGACTAGAAGAAGCAGGAATTTGTTTAAAAACAACCTTTCCAAATAAATGTACTGGATACACAGTGAAAAGACTAAGTCTGTGCCTTACACCATGGAAAATGTCTCCATCCTGGCAGGCATTTATTGACTATCTTAGCCAGGCATTATAGTGATAAGGAATTTGTCACTTTACCTCCAACCACAAGGTCTTCAGAATCTGGAGCTAGTAATTTACTGTCTTGATTTAGCTGAACCATCCAGTGAAAATGTGCAGGGGAAGAGTGAATATATTTGGTTAATTTTATTTATTGAGAAGTATTTCTTCTTGTTACTCTCTCTTCTGGGATATGTTACAGCAAGAACAAGTTTTTTTTTTTTTTTTCTGGTGAGTAATTACTGATCTTATTATAGTCTTACAATTATTTTAATAAATGCTATCAACGAGAATACTCAATTATATGCTATTTCTGTTTATGTAAAGAGGAAATTAACCTAAAATTTCTATCCAATGGCATCCATGCCTGTGACTCCAGGAAAATCTGTATATAAAATGCCTGCAAATGTTTCCCTCAAGGTACAGCTGGAGTTGATTTCTATGTGATAACCCCAGCCAAGAAACTCACAAGCTTCTGGAATCATGTAAAACCATGCCTGTTAGCATAGAAATGTTGATACTATATCTATGTAGCAGATAGAAACAGTTTTTAAGAATGGCAAGGACTTCTGAACATTATTTATGCTATTATAACATCCATAAGAATAATACTAAATACTTGTCAATGTTTGGGACTAAATTCAGTACATAAAAAGATAGGTGTGTCTTTCTAAGCATTAATTTTGCTTAGATATTGTGTATGCTGGGTTTTATTTTCTTAGTCAACAAGTAACAAGTTTTAAGAAGTAAAAGCTATTTACCTTTGTGTCATAATTCCTGAGATACAAAAGAAACTGTAATTGACATTTAAGGTTGACCCTCCAAAATCTATTCTACTTTCAGATTGTTAGTTTAAGCCAAACATCACATGCCATTTTCTCTACCAAATGTTGGTTTATAAAGGAGTATCTGTAGTAGTCCAGGTCCATGAGACAGAATCTACTGGAGGCTTCCACAGTGTTTTCTTGTTCAGTAGAAGAACTAGGAGGATACTGTCTCCTCTTTTCCTCTTGGGGTGGGGACATGAAAATGCTGTAGCCATCTTGTGACCGTCACAGACAAGCTAATGGCACAACTAACAGATGGGGAGAATCTGTATCTTTAATGACATCATTGGCTTGGAATGTGCCTGGGGCTGGTACTAACCCCTCAGATTCTTATAAGGTGAAATAATTTCAGCTAGTCTGAATATGGTTTTGTCCTACCTGCAATTGAAAACCTCCTAACAAATGCAGAATCGATAATGGAACATTCAGGGCAAGATAGGAATAGTCCAAAGAGCAAAATGAGACCACAGCAATGACCGAAGAGAATATTGAAGAGAGACACATCTCTATAGGGGACGTAGACGGAAGTACCCAAGGGATAAAGAAAAGGATCACGTGCAAAGAACTGAAAAGACTTCACTGCTGAGCAGCCTTTTGGGTTACAGGGTTCTGGTTCATGTACGTTATGTCAAGGAAATGGAGAGAAGTATTACTCAAATTGATTGCATATAGTTTTATTTTATTAACAACCATGAAGACCAGTTAGAACCATGGAAATTGCTTTCTAATACTACCAATATTTTGAAAATTAATTACATATAGAGTAAGTAAATCGTCTATAGCTTTGCAGTTTTGATTACTGTTTCCAGTTTTCTTTTGTTGTCATCTTGTATTCCTATTTAAAACTAAAGCATTATAAAGCTGAGATTCATAATTGGCTGTTGCAAGTTTGTTACTATGTAGCAGAAAGTAAATGTTCATTTTCCCTCCGGTGAGATTAAGTTTTTAAAGGATTGAAAAATAGAAGTATCAAATGTGATTTCTATGGTTATATTTCTCTTTAAAAAGTAAAGGTTTAAAAAGATTAGATATCTCGATTCCATTTTTGTCTTTACTTTGTGATTTCGACTATGAGGAATTTAAAAAATAAATTAGGCTCACGTGTTTGGGAGTGGGAGAAGATGATACGAAGAGAAAGGTTTGGGGATGTATTGCTAGACACACAGCAAACGATGCATATTTTAATGAAAGTTAATTCCACAAAGTACAGATTGATACTTACTTTCAGATTTACTTCTTCATAGAAACAAACATGTTTCATGGGAAATTAAGAGGAAAAGTGCAGAAGATAAAATCCTACCCCGCGTTGTCAAATGAATAGATCTAGAAAGCAAAATAAGCTTTTTGTGAAGTGATTCAAATTATAATGAATGAGCACTTTGAATTTTATTCCAAGTACATTTTAAATTCACTTGTTTAAAAAGAGGAATCCTGTAGGAATATTAATTGATTATGAGTGTGGATTGAAGGGATGAGACTGAATGGAGGGATGAGGGATTTTGTTCTAGATGAGGGTTTAGACTAAGCTGTTGACATGGCAACCAGATAGAAGGCAACAGCTGAGAGGTGAAGGATTGCCTGGGTGGGTGGGCACTAGGAGGGGTTGAGAAAGAAACAGGAATCCAGGAAATAGGTAATCTAGCAGGGGCATGTTTTTGCTGTAAACCACAGTTCACTCTTGGACAGCCAGACCGTAATATAAAAATTGGAGAGTCCGTGGGTGCGTGGCTCACGCCTGTAATCCCAGCACTTTGAGAGGCTGAGGTAGGTGGATCACTTGAGGTCAGGAGTTCGAGACCAGCCTGGTCAATATGATGAAACCCCATCTCTGCTAAAAAAATATATATATATACAAAAAAAAAAAATACAAAAATTAGCTGGGCGTGGTGGTGGGAACCTGTAATCCCAGCTCCTCGGAAGACTGAGGCAGGAGAATCGCTTGAAACTCGGGAGGCGGAGGTTTCAGTGAGCCGAGATCGCACCACTGCACTCCAGCGTGGGCGACAGAGTGAGACTTAGTCTCAAAAAAAAAAAAAAAAAAATTGGAGAGTCAAGTCCAGATTTCAAGCTGCAGGTAGAATTCAGGGCTAGCAGTGAGAGGAGAGTGATCAGAGAGATGGGGGAACCATGTGAGCTCTGAGACTAGCTCAAGCATTTAAATTCAGTTAAACAAATATTATCCAATGAATACCTAGTTTATTGAAGGGATCTCCCAGGAAGGTGGCTGCACGCAGGGCCTTTGAAGCAGCCGAGACCTGAGCCTCCAGATCCTTTCTCTGACCGCTATCTCCTTCCCTTTTGATGACTCCACCACTGTTTGCCAAGAACCTCAGAGTGTTGTTAGGAGCACTTGGACCATTTAGTCTTCTTGGAAACTTATAGCTAGCTGGCTTTTTTCCTTCCTTCCTTCCTTGAACCCATTCTTCTCCCCTCCCTCTCTTTTTCTTCCTTCCCGCTCTCCTGCTTTCTCTCACTCTCCATTTCTTCTTTCTTTCTATTCCTTTTCTGTGGACATTCTTTTTCCACTGCTTTGTTTTTCTTGAACGTATAACACTCTAAGATAACTAGCTTTATGTAGAGGTTTTAATTCCAAATCCATATTTTGTGTAGGTTTAAGGCTTACCCTCTTTTTTGAAAAAAGAAAACTATTAGAATCAAGACTGTTGAATGAGTAGAGTGGCCGATGACTCAGATTATCTGTGTGTTTTGGGCCTGCTTGGCCATAAGCTCTTCCATCATTCTTGGGTCTGGTTGTTTGCCTCCTTTTGTGCTGAAGCAAGCCAGTCGTGCTTCTGAGAGATGTGTGTTCTCATGTCCTATTCCCCGCTTTCCCAGAATTCATAGATGTTTATGGTAAGAGGTATTTTGTGTTGTGGGTCATATTCTGACAACAAAATTCCAGATTTTGAAAGTTGGTATTGGTATTAGGCCAATACCAACACACTACCCATATGTATTTCCAACAATATATATTTTAGATGTTTTTATGGGTAGTGTGAAACATAGTAGAAGATGGCAAAATGGGCATACTGTTAAACGTTTTCTGTCTTAACTTGAACTTATTTGTGGGGGGTCTTGGTTGAACTAACTTAAATCTGCCTTTTAAATTTTTGTCTTTGTTTTTCAAAATAATATTTTTTGTCACTGTTTTGAATTTTGGACACTCTAGTAGGTGTTTATCTCATTGTTGTTTTAATTTGGAATTTCTTAGTGACATATGATGTTTATGTTTGCAGGCTTACTTGCCATCTGTGTATCTTCCTGGTGAGCAGTTAGTCAACGGTTTGGCCCGTGTTTTAATTGGGTTATTTATTTTCTTATGGTTCAATTTTAAGTGTTATTTGTATATTTTGGATGAATATACCTTTATCCGATATGTGTTTTGCAAATATTTTCTCCCAGTCTGTGGCTTGTATTCTCTTTCTCTTAACGATATCTTCCACAAAGCAGAAGCTTTTAATTTTAATGAAGTTCAGCTTATCAGTTATTTCTTTCATGGATCATGTCTTTGTGTTTTATCTAAAAAGTAATGGCCATACCTAAGGTCATCTAGATTTTCTCTGTTGTTATCTTTTAGGAGTTATATAATTTTACATTTTATAGTTAGGTTTATGATCCACTTTGGGTAACATTTTATAAACATTGTAAGATCTATGTCTCAATTTTTTTTTTCTTTTTGCACATGGATGTCTGGTTGTTCCAGCACCATTTGTTGAAACGATATCTTTGTTCCATGGTATTACATTTGTTCCTTTGTCAAAGATCAGTTGCTATCCTTAGTTATTCAGTGTTTATTCTTGGGCTCTTTTTCTCTTCTTTCGATCAATTTATCTAGTCTTTCACCAATACAGCTCTGTCTTGATTAGAGCAGTTTTACAGTAAGCTTTGAAGTTGGATAATGCCAGTCCTCCAGGTTTGTTCTTCTTCAACATCCAGTTGGCTATTCTGGGTCTTTTGTCTCTCTGTATAAATTTTAGAATCAAGTTAATCAGTATTATAAAATATCTTGCTGGGATTCTGACTGGCATTGCATTGAATCAATAGACCAAGTTGAGAAGAACTGCCATCTTGACAATATTGAGTCTTCCTATCTAGGACCATGGAATAGTTCTCCATTTATAGTTCTTTGATTTCTTTCATTGCAGTTTTGAAATTCTTCTTGTACTTTTCTTTTCAGTTTTATTCCTAAGTCTGTCATTTTATAGAGTGCTAATATAAATGGCATCGTGTTTTAAATTTCAATTTTTCCTCGTTCATTGATGTTTTATAGGTAAGTGACTGACTTTTAAACTTATATCCTGAAACCTTGCTAAAGTTCTGGGAATTTTGTGTTGATTCTTCCGGGTTTTCTACATAAAGAGTCATGCCGTCAACACACAAATTAAGTTTTATTTCTCCCTTTTCAATCTGTGTACCTTTTGTTTTATCTTCTTGTCTGCCTGCATTAATGAGAGTTTCCAGTACCATGTTGAAAAAGAGTAATGAGAGGGTAAATGCTTGTCTTACTTCTGAACTTCCTGGTGAAGAATTTTGTCATCAAGTTTCTTTTTTAAGTTTACTGGGTTTATGCAGGTTCCAGGTAGAGAAATTAAGTGTCTTTTACATGCCTCACTTATCTCAATCTCTTCGTTCTGACTCCTGGCTGCTGAACTTGATCTAGGAAAAAACTTGCAGACAAGATGTGGATGTCTGGTTGTTCCGGCACCATTATTTTATTTGGAAGGATACCATGGCAGAAATAAAATTTTGAAATTTGAAGGACTCTCTCAATCTATCATATAGTCTTCTCTCTACCCAAATGTCACCCCCATAAATGAAGATTAACTTAGCCCATTGAATATTTGATAACTCACACATTTTGTCAGCACATAGGTCATATATTTTTGTAGAAATAACAGAAATGTAAGTAGAGTGCTAAATTGTACATCAAAATATCCTGATTTTTTTCTTTCAATATGTTTCTTCACAGGTCATAATTTTAATATTTAACATGTGGCCTGCTTAGTATATATATTTCTCTAGAAATAAACTGAATATTCAACTTTAAAGATTTTAAAAATATAAAATAATGAATAAAATTTTTGTCTAAAAATACAGAAGGACTACAAGTGATTTATAAATGTTATATTGACTTTATAGAAAAGCATTACATAAATTTTAAAAATTATTTTAACCAACCAGAAAATATCTCACATCTGTGTAACCTTAATAGGGCATCTAGGATAATCTGCAATTGTTCATATGTCTTCTTTTTAAATTCTGGGATAAGGATACTGTTAGGGAAATATATATTATCTTACCTTAAAGAATTTCACAATATTTATACTTCAAGAAGAGCTATGTCATTGCAAACTTATTTTTCTGCCGTAAACAAAGAGGGAATTATTTCTGAGGACTTTATTTATTTTTCCAAAAGCTTGCCACATGGTTTCATATGCATTCCACACAAACAATTATTGTGAGAAATGAGAAGTGACAATGCATTTAACTCCTTGCATCATATTTTTAGGCAGGCAGAAATCTGCATCCTAAATGAATAAAATGTGATGGAATATGCCAAACTCTGCCATCATTTGGCCAAAATGGTACAAAATGATTGTGATTTATTTATTTCACAGTAAATAAAAGTAAAGTATCTTTAATAAAAAGTTAGATGCCTAAAATGTACTCTATTTTATGTTTATTAAGACAAAAGCTCAGTAAAAAGCCTCTGAATTTCTTAGGAGCATGAGCTATGAAATTAAGACTCTGCTGGCCTTTGGCTTGGTTGTTGAATGGGATTGTAGGATATTATACCCCTGGTAATCTACCTTTTACTATTAAGAACTTAGATAACTGATGACTGAGCCCTCTCTCTCGTTCTCTGTCTCTCTCTCTGTGTCTCTCTCTGTCTCTCAGTCCCTGTCTCTCTCTCTCTGTCTCTCTCTCTCTCTCTGTCTGTCTCTGTCTCTCTGTCTCTGTCTGTCTCTCTCTGTGTCTCTGTCTGCCTGTCTCTGTCTCTGTCTCTCTGTATCTCTCTCTCTCTCTCTCTCTCTCTCTCTCTCTCTCTCTCTCATGTCTAGATTGCCAGAAAGCTCAGAGCTAATTTTTGTGCTTTCTTGCAACAACCATTTATAGGCTAGTGCTGCTAGTGTAATTTTTTTTCCTTCATTAGTTAAGATTTGAAAGAATTTACAGGTTATTCCCAGGAGGGGAGAAAATTCTAAGCAGCTATACAAACACATTAAATAAAGGAAAATAGCTGTATATGTTCAGAAATTTGCAGAGTTTCTGAAACCCTGACAATGTCATTTTAAAGCTCTGACCTTCAGCTTATCTGCAAAATGGGCATCATTATACTTAACTTGCAAAAAGCTGCTATGAGAATTAGAGTAGATAGTGCATGAGCAGGTGCTGAGCACGTGAGACATACTTAATAAATATTAATGACATTTCATCGCCTTTGGGTATTTTTTGAGCTCCTATTCACGTATCAAATATTTTAATAGTTTTATATCAAAGAGTATGGTTAAACCCAGATCGTTTTCTACTAGCTGTATGAGATAGCCAAAGTTCACAACCTCTTGAAACTTCTGTTTCCTTCCACTAGAATGGGGAAAAGCAGTGCATTAATCTTGCAGGACTTCTGAGAGGATTAAAGCGGGGCTCCCTAACCCTGGGCCACAGATAGGTACTGGTTTGTGGCCTGTTGGGAGCCAGGCCTCACAGCGACAGGTGAGTGGCAGTCCAGTGAGCGAAATTTCTTCTGTATTTATAGCCACTCCCCACTGCTCTCATTACTGCCTGAGCTCTGCCTCTTGTCAGATCACCGGTGGCATTAGATTCTCATAGGAACACAAACGCTACTGTGAACTGTACGTGCAAAGGATCTAGGTTGCACGCTCCTTATGATAATCTAATGGCTGATGATCTGTCACTGTCTCTCCCATCACCCCAAGATGTGACCATCTAGTTCCAGGAAAACAAGGTCAGGGATCCCACTGATTCTACATGATGTTGAGTGGTATATTTTTTTCCTTATATCTTATAATGTAATAATAAAGTACACAATCAATGTAATGTGCTTGAATCTTGAAACCATTATCCTCCTCCCCAGTCCATAGAAAAATTGACTTTCATGAAATCAATCCCTGGTGCCAAAATGTTGGAGGCCACTGAATTAAAGGAGACGATGTATGTCAATCTTGGCTTATAGTAAGTTCTTGAAAAGTGATAGCTGTGTCTTATCACTGATCAGTATCTCAACAAAACCTTGACACTTGGGGTTAGGATTATTTATCTCCCTCAGTTTATAAATGTGAAGGCTGAGGAACGGAGAGGTTAAATAACTTGCCCAAATTTACACAGCAGATGTGTGACTAAGCAAGAGTTAAAGCTTCCCAAACTCCCAAACGTCACTTTCCCATTGACTTTACATTACTTGCCATTGATGTATTTGTCATTTAGGCCATACACAAATCAGCAACATGAATGTATCAACATAACATATCTTATAAAGTTAATCCAGAATTTAGTGAAGCATATATAATGCATGACATTTTCAATTGCCAGTCATTATTAATGGCAGCCAGGTCAAAAGTATCTTTCAGTCATTCTTAAAGAGTTGTGGAGTTACAAATTTTTAACATCTGAAATCTGAATCCTTTCCCCACATCCAGGCTTTTTTTAATCTTTAGAAATGAGCACTTTTTGAAAGACACATTTTAGGAAGCAAGATTTTGATTGTCTTTGTCTTATATATTCTACTTTAAAATTCAGTATGGTGAACTGGGAATAAATATTCAGTGCATATGATGAGATAAAGACAGTTTTCTCCCAGCACTTTGGGAGGCTGGGGAGGGCAGATCATGGGGTCAGGAGTTCGAGACCAGCCTCGCCAATATGGTGAAACCTTGTCTCTACTAAAAATACAAAAATTAGCGATGTGATGGCATGCACCTCTAGTCCCAGCTACTAGGGAGGCTGAGGCAGAAGAATCACTTGAACCTGGGAGGCAGAGGTTGCAGTGAGCCAAGATCGCACCACTGCACTCCACCCCGGTGACAGAGTAGGACTCCATCTCAACAACAAAAAAGACAGTTTCCATATGTTTTAATTTAATTGCTTTTTAAAGAGCAGGAGGAAAGACTAAGTATTCAAATATATTTTGTAGAGTATCTGTAATAAACAAAAGTAATCAACTCAGCTCATTAAACATATGCAAGAGAACAGTAACTATAATGGAAGCCTTTCACCTATTCGTAAGAGAATCAAATGAAAGTGAATTTGAACTGAAATCCAGTCTTCACTTAACCCCGCTGCTACGTCACCTCAAATCATTCTCAACTTCCAATTAAACTGTATGCATATTGTAAGTAGGAAGCTCATTTATTGGCTTTAGTGTTTCCCAAACTAAGGTTCACCAAGGACACATCCCGCGAGATGCTCTTGGTGGGAGATGGAGAAAACAAACATGACCAAAGGTAAACAATTTGTCAAGCCGGGTTAAACTGTTTCAATTTTTCCATAGGCTTGAAATTTTTCATACTGCAAAGTTCAGGAGAAAAAAAAGCCAGAGGCTATTGTCAATATCTTGATAGAAATTAACCTATTACTACAGTTAAGACAATTTAAAGTCGTGATAGGAAAATCTATACATCAGTATTTATTAAGGGAAAGTTTACGGGCAGTCGCTGCAGGTGAAATCTCCTTGTCTGAAAGACAGAGGCATGGCAGCTGGGCAGCCAAGGCACCAACAATCTGCCCTAGCCCATCCCTTCTCTTCCTGAATGTAGCCCAGTTTATATTTGATACAAAACTTAGTCTGCAGACTAGTGAACTAATGGTATTTGCATGGTAAACATTTACCTTTGAAAAGTTTTATACACATATTTTTATTTTTGGAATTTAAGTTCTAGGGTACATGTGCAGAACATGCAGGTTTGTTACACAGGTATACACTTGCCCTAGTGGTTTGCTGCACCCATCAACCTGTCATCTACATTAGATATTTCTCCTGATACTCTCCCTCCCCCTAGACCCCCACGCCCAGCAGGCCCCAGTGTGTGATGTTCCCCTCCCTGTATCCATATGTTCTCATTGTTCAACTCCCACTTATAAGTGAGAACATGCAGTGTTTGGTTTTCTGTTCTTGTGTTAGTTTGCTGAGAATGGTGGTTTCCAGCTTCATCCAGATTCCTGCAAAGGACATAAATTTTATTTAAATTTTGCAAATCATTTGTTGACAAGATCAAAGGGAAAATAGCATTTCACTTCCTCTTTCCAGAAACCTATTTACAAGGTAGAAGTCTCAATTTTTTCTTGGCTTTACCTTTCTGACTTTTTGGATTATGGCTATCTAATAATTTATAGTAAGACTGGTTTATTTTTATCCCCTCCATACTCAGGATTAGCTACTGAAATTGACATCTGTTTACATAAATTTAGGTTAAGGGTATAATTTGGAGATAATTTGAATGTAATTCTTTCAATGTAAATAATATAAAAATGTAGCATGTTATGTACAATTTTCTAGATAAATAAAAATTTATACAGATTTTTCTCTAGGAAACTAAAATTCTAAATTTAAAATAAAGTCCTAAGATTACATATTGTAGTTGAAATCAAGCATCCTTTATGAGATGTACCGAATATAGCCTCTTCTGTATGTTTTAAGACTTACCAAAATTAACTTGCAAAATTTGTTGTAATTTCTTATTTGATAATAGAAATATGGTTTTCTGTGATTGACACATCAATTGTTAGTGATTTATATGTTAATCAGTTCATTAATATGGTTCAGGCAGGCATAAGTATTCTCTTTTTATCGTCAAAGAAGATCTATCTTGAAATGAATTATTAGAGAGATTTTTAACACAGAGAATATTCAATATTAATCAAATTTATTTTGACTTCTCAAATATTTTGTCCATAAGAGAATTATTCTATTTCCTTGCCATTACATCTTACCTTGCCATTTTTACGTTGTTAAAAACTAGTTCTTATTCTTTCACTTTTCTGTCTCCTAAGTTTCAAAATGTATCATCTTATGAATCAAATACCAAATGTTTAACTCGAAATGTACTCAGTTATGCTGAGAAAAAAAAAATATTTTGTTTAACCCTCATAATATATTAGCATTCTTGTACCCAAGAAATATATAAAAACATTTAAGTTGAAATCAGGAATATGTGGGGATGAAAATGGCTGATGTCATAAGTACTCCAGTATTTAACAGTGATATAGTTTGGATATGTGACCTCACCCAAATCTCATGTTGAATCGCAATCCTCAGTGTTAGAGGTGGGGCCTGGTGGGAGGTGAATGGAACGTGCGGGCGGATTTCTAACGAATTGTTAAGCACCATTGCCTTGGTGCTGTCCTGGTGATAGTGAGTCCTCAGGAGATCCGGCTGTTTAACAGTGTGGCACTTTGCATGCTCTCACTTCCTCCCAGTCCCGCCACGTGAGACACCTGCCCTTCCTCTCCATCTTCCACCATGGTTAAGTGCTTCTCGAGGCCTCCCCTGAAGCAGATGCCTGTGTTATGCTTCTTGACCAGCCTGCAAAACCATAAGCCAATTAAACCTCTTTTCTTTGTGAATTTCCAGCCTCGGGTATTTCTTTATAGCAATGCAGGAGCATCCTAATACACACAGGTATAGAAGGTGTGTCATAATTTAAGTCAAACCAATAACTAAAAATAGCGTCCTAACCAGGTCCTTCCTGCTCTTGTAGCAGTAAGCACCCTTAGGAAGATTTGATACTGACCTTGTTTTAAGGAAGCTTTGATGTATTTGCTGAAGCATTTGTTGACTTTCAAAAGGCAACTTCAATTTAAGGCATTTTGTACATACATAACAGACTGTTAGTACAAACTTATGAACGGTTTCCAATATATCCTGATAAAATTCCTCTCTCTTTGGAGTTACATAATTATAAAGCACAGAAAAAAAATGGAGTTGACCCAATATGAACTTGAAGGAATCAGGATTGGCAGTGAGAGTAAAAATAGACATATAAAGGAAATCTTTTAGAATATATTTTTTATTCAGATTTATATTAAAATGAATTAGATTATGGTCCTCCCACATTACCATGGCAGCATCCAGAATTCGATTATATTTATTTCCAATTACTGCAGCAAACCTAGACTTCAACTATTAGCCAAAGGCTAAAGATACTCCTTTGCAGTTGCCAATACATAGACCAGTTTCCAGCTTTCCAGTGGTGGAGAGATGGTCATTGCCAGGCTAACGTTGCCCTGTTTCCATTTGCCTTCTACCATGCAAGAGGAGCTATTTTAGACCTTTAAGTGATGGCTCCAGTGAAGTCAGAGGGTCATGAGTGGCTTTGAGAAGACAATAGGTTTTCTTCATCCTCCTGGAAGGTAGCTTCCTTCCAGAATTATTCACTGAAAATTTGTGCTCCACAAAATTTTCTGGAATTCTCAAGTGGTAACATAATAATGGTTTCCTATCATTAGAATGAATATAAATATGCATTGTCTTTGTTTTCACTAAATATTTGAAATGATTCTGACGCTGAAATACAATACCTTGTGAATTATGCCAAGTTGTCAAGAGACTTCTTTGATGCACTGGTTTTATAGACAGGCATGAACTTTCACTGCACAATTGGATGTGGGTTGTGTGCATAGGAGGAGGATGTACGGCCAGCCTTCCACACCCACAGATTCAACCAGTCTCAGGCTAAATGTACTAAAAAAACCACAACAACAAAATAGCAGTACAACAATAAAAAATAGCACAAATTCAAAAAACAGTGCAGTCTAACAACGATTTACATGGCCTTTACACTAGGTATTACAAGTAAACTAGAGATGATTTAAGGAACATGGGAGAATATGTATAGGGTATATGCAAATTCTATATGGCATAGAATTTGCATATACCCTATACATATTCATATAAGTAACATGAGCATCCAACTATGTTGGTAACCAAGGGGCTCCTGGAACCAAAGCCCCAAGGATGCTGAGTAATGACTGGATATGGGGTTGTTGGTTTTTGTTTTTTGGCCATAGTGCTCTTCTTACACTGTGATGAAGAATCACCCCTATCAAAGGATGAGTGTATGTCCTCATCCCTTGAATGTAGGCAGACTGTTATAACTTCCTCATCCCATAAAGTATAGTAAGTATAATTTCCAAGCCATGTCACAAAAGCCTTTGGGGTATCCATCTTGCTTTCTTGACTTGCTTGTAATTAGGGAGTTGTTGGTACCATGTCAGGAGGGTCTTGAAGAAACCCTGGAGAATGAAAGGGTCACGTGGAGATAGGTTGAGGCTGTTGGCCATCAGCCGGCACCAACTTGCAGCCATGTGAGTGAGCCTCTTGGAAGCTGGGGCCAGCGTCCCACCCAAGCCCTTACTACTAAGGGTTTCCTCAGTATCCTTGGTCCTCCAGGACTCACCAACATGTGGCTACAACTGCCCGAAAGACCCTAAATAAGGCCTACTTAGCCAAACTGTTCCTAAGTCCTGTCCAAACAAAACCATGGAGGATAAGAAATGATTATTATTGTTGTAAGCTACCACATTTGATGTGATTATTGTATGCAATAATAGATAGCAGACACTGACTTTAGTTGGACGTGTATGTTCACTGCATATTCGGCTTTTATGCATGTGGAGAAATGGGCTTTCTGGGCTGCTGATAATCAGGAGGTAGAGAAATTGTTCAGACAGATGCCTTTAGTCTTCGAGTTCACTTTCTCTTTCCATTAACTATGTGGCCTTACAAATGCTGAGATTGGTTTAAGAAAACGGAATGGAACTCCTAATGTTTGTCAACATTCCAGTACAAAAGCTCATCCAATATTTGTGCCTAAGAAGGTCATACGCAGAAAAGGTAGTGGTGTTGCAAAATTTTGAGCTTTTTGGACCTCACAAAATTTTTTCTTGTGTCCATTATGAACCATGAGCCCAGGGAGGCTCTGGAATGTGTATGTATTCTATTTATATATGTATGGCCATTTTTGACCACTCACAACATACAAGACATAATTTTCAATGTGTCAAGTTAGAAATTACCATTCTATCTCACTAAAGTATCTCAAAAATCTTGATACCTACTATTTACATATTTTATAAATTAAGTAACCTAAGTCTAAACAGGATGACTGGTTCACAGGCCACTGTCCTATATGCAAACTACAATAGGAAAATAATTTCTCAGCAGTGATGTTTTCCAAATGAAAATAACATTAAAAAATTACAGAAAACATGATGAATGGAAATAATCAGTGACAGATGTGATTTAAGATAAAAATAAAACCTGAGTCCATTGTCCCCAGTGTGTAAAAAAGTTTTATGTTGTTTCTTGAAAATTCTCATTGGATGACCAGCTCTTATTGTCATATCAATTCTGAAATTCTGATTTTAGTCTACGTTAATTTTCAAAACAGAACCAGGTACAAAAAGCATACCATGAGGGTATCCAGTGACAATTAGTGAGCAACTGTTGCATGTTTGTTGAAACATATGTTCAGGAGGGCTGAAAGCGTAGCTGAAGTGATAAGATATACAAACAGAATTATGGGATAAAACAGTGTGATGGCATCAAGTAAAATGTTTTTGTTTAGATTTTTGTGTAATACAGAAGTTATAATCAGAAAAGGAATCGTCAGCTCAAGAAATTGAATAAATGAAAGAATAAATTAATGAATGGAACATTTATGACAGGAAATCACACAGAGCACATTAAATGAAGTTCATTAGAAAGTGGGAGCTACAGGATGAAAGTGACAGGCAAGAGACGCTGAGTTATGGTCGTCTTATAAAATTTAATGCCACATTTCTCAGCTTTAAAGTATTAAGCCCACCAAAAACACTAAACCTGCATCCCACCTTTGTAACACTTTTGAAAACACCATAACCTCACCTGCTGTTAATTCTAGATCTTTACAGATTCAAAGAATATATATATAGAGAGAGATTATATGTATATGCACACATGCAAGTTTCTCATATTATTTGCCTTTTTAATTTTTTGAGAAATGGGCCTTGTGTGGTTTTCCAAACAAGAACAAATTTTACTGACAGCATATATTTTTATCTCCTCAAGAAGACAGTTCCTTGTCATTGTTCTTTCCAGCAATCTGACATTTTATTTAAGTAACCTGTTCTCCACTTTGTAATATGTTAGCTATCATCCCAGCAAAATTGTTCTATATCTCTACAGAGTGGTAATTTTCATTTTTTTTTTTTTTTTTGGAAATACGGACAGAACATTCAATTATTTGTTGCCAAGACCCCTCTCAGGGTTAGTGAACTACGTATGCAGCTAAAATTGGATAAGTGCAATTAACAAAATTGGTATTGTAGAGGTTTTGCTCTTATATAGAATTAGTGAATTCTACCAACTGAATTTACAACCTGAGCATGAAAATCAGATCCCTTTTCATTTTTAAATACTAACCAGGGTAAGCCAGGTACTACCTTAACAATAAAAATAAATACAATTAAACAAATGAACACAAAAATTTTGAAAAAAGAAAATGACAAAACCAAAGTGGATTCTTTGAGCTGCAGCTTTTTCACTATGCTACCCAGCAGCCTGGCTTGGGTCAGAAGACTTGATCAAAAAAGGTTCCTTTCAGCCACCACTCTTGGATTATTTTCTTAAATCTTTTATGTTTAAAAATATCTAATTATATTCTATTTTAATACTGGGATAAATTAAGAATTTTTAAAAATTCTTAATTTTTGTAAAGTATTAATAAAGTAAAATTTGTTTGTAAAGTAAAAGAGAATAAATTCAAGCATTCCAATCTGTTAAAATATCCTTTACAATGTACTAATTGGATTATATTATCGCGTGTTTTGCTTCATTTTTGTTAGCCAAATTTTCATGTATTAAGACAATCCATGGCAGGGCACAGTGGCTCACACCTGTAATTTTAGCACTTTGAGAGGCCAAGGAGGGAGGATTGCTTGAGCCCAGGGGTTGGAGACCTGTGTGGACAGCATAGGGAAAACGCTGTCTCTACAAAGCAAAAACAAAGGGGCAAACAAAAAATTAAAAATTGCTTTTAGCTACTCAAAAGGCTGAGGTGGGAGATTCTCTGGGTCTAGAAGGCTGAGGTTGCAGTGGGCCAGTGATCACACTACTGTGCTCCAGCCTGGGTGACAGAGCGTGAGACTGTGTCCCAAAAAGAAAAAATCCACATGATTTGTATTTCCCTAGCACTTGACATCATGTTGCTGTATCCTGATTTGACTATCAGTTATTTTCTTGTTAAATATTTTGGTTTTCTTTTTCTATTTTTTTAAATTTATTTTAATTGTTAATTATATATAGTATGAACCCCTAAATACAAATTAGGCTACTTACTTAGGATCTGATCCCAAAGTTTAATAGAAGGTGAACAATACAATTTATAACATATTCCCAGATTGTTCTTCAGAAAAAATAAATGAATGAACTGGCAGTGTATGCATACATACCACTTTACCTTCCCCCCATCTGCCTGCTATTTTATATAACAGCTTATTTTTTTTTATTTTAATGCCTTAAAATAGATTTAACTTGCAACTCTCCATCTGCTCTCAGAGTGATGCATTTTTCCACAGGACAGTTTTCTCTTATATTGTTATTTGGAACAATGGCATGTAGGCAAAAGATGAAAACAGCCTGTGGCTTCCCCAGGGGTTCTCCACCTCAGCCACATGTTGCTGTCAGTGCAGGAAGTCTTACAAACCCTGATGCCCAGGACACCTTACTTTCATTGCAACATTTTTCCATCCTTATAACGTAAATCAGAGTCCTGGGAGTGGAACTCAAGCAACAGTACATTTTAAAGCTTCTCAAATACTTCTATGAGGTATCCAGGCTTGGAAACGACTCATCTCAATTGATCATGCAGTCTCAGCTGGGTGCGTTCATTGACAGTACAACCTCATCAGGATTTGGATGTTCAGACAGTAAGATTTCACTCTACAGGGAAAGGGATCAGAAAAATAATACAAGTAGGAGATAAGGTACTTATCAAGCTAATTACAGGGTCGTTTAGATCAGGAGACCTTTCTCATGGATTGTTTTAATGCAGAAAACTGCAACAGGCAAGGATGTAGGCGAAGAGAGAAGATTCGGGATCAGGGAAGGGTTTGTTTGAGTGCACTAGATGGGAGGAAGGCTGACAACACAGCTTAATTCTGATTGCTCAGATAATAAAGCCAAGCCCACTGTTTTCCTTCCAAACAACTGATTTTTCTTTTTTCTTTTTGAAATGGAGTTTTGCTCTGTTGCCCAGGCTGGAGTACAGTGGCCCGATCTCAGCTCACTGCAACTTCCGCCTCCCGGGTTCAAGTGATTCTTCTGTCTCAGCCTCCCGAGTAGCTGGGACTACAGGCACACGCCACCACGCCTGACTAATTTTTGTATTTTTAGTAGAGATGGGGTTTCACCATATTGACCAGGATGTTCTCGAACTCCTGATCTCGTGATCTGCCCACCTTGGCCTCCCAAAGTGTTGGGATTACAGGCGTGAGCCACCGCGCCCAGCCCACAACTGATATTTTTATTCGAATTAAGAGACACAGCAATTCCATATCATCCCAGTGTTTTTACCAGCTACTTGGGCACACCTGCCTACTGGATTTGACTTCTGTGAATACCAATGCTGGCCTGGGTGTCAGTATTTGCTAGAAGCCCCTGTGTGGGTTTGTCTTCCCTTATCATTAGCCAGTAAGACATCTGGCCTCAGCAAGCACACTACTGCTCTGATTCCTTTGCTGCTATTAAGTGCAAATGAATGCACTTTATGTTGATGTTGCATTGGATAAAACTAATTCCTGGATTAGCAAAAAAGAGCCCTTTTTCATTTATCAGACATTTTCTTTCTTACATCATATTTTCCACCAGCTTCAAACCATGTCTGCTTCACCCATTGTAATAACCATATTAATAATGATGAGAATAACTAACTTTCATTGCAACATTTTTCCATCCTTATAAGTCATGGCTGGGTGCAGTGGTTCACCCCTGTAATCCCAGTATTTTGGGAGGACTAGGTAGGAGGATTCTTGAGACCAGAAGTTTAAGGCCAGCCTGGGCAATATAGGGAGACCTGTCTCTACAAAAAAATAAATAAATAAATAATAATAATAATAAATTTAGCCAGGCATAGTGGTGTATGTCTGTGGTACCAGCTATACAGGAGGTGGAAGAGGGAATTTGCTTGAGCCTGGGAGAAGGACAAGGCTAGAGTGAGCTGTGATCATGCCACTGTATTCCAGCCTGTGTGACAGCCCTGTCTCAAAAAACCAAAACAACAAAAAAATAGACTTTAACAAATGCTGTCTTCTTTAATTTTAACAACATACAAAGCAGTTACTGTATTTTTCTCCAGTTTTTCAGATGAAGGAACGGTAGATTGAATAACATTTATTGGCCAAGGTTCAAGAAATAACAGAGCTGAAGGATTCTTTTTTTTGAGACAGTCTCACTCTTTTACCCAGGCTGGAATGCGGTTGTGTGATCTCAGCTCACTGCAACCTCTGCCTCCTGGGTTCAAGCAATTCTCTGCCTCAGCCTCCTGAGTAGCTGGGATTACAGGTGCCCACCACCATGCCCAGGTTTAATTTTTGTATTTTTAGTAGAGACAGGGTTTCACCATCTTGGCCAGGATGGTCTTGAACTCATGACCTCGTGATCCACCCGCCTCGGCCTCCCAAAGTGCTGAGATTACAGGCATGGGCCACCATGTCCAGCCAGAGCTGGAGGATTCAAACCTAGTATTGCTGAATTCCCAGAGCCTGAGCTGTTGACCATGTGTTATGAAAACTGGATTTCTTAAAAAAAATAATTGAGGCCCTTAAAAAGTCTAGTCCTGAAATCTATTTATATCTTCTGTGTTCCCACTCACTGCCATTTTTACCTCGCTTTCCTCCAGCACTACTGACCGACTCATTGCTCCTGTATCTGTGACAACTGCACGTCTTGCCATGTGCTGTTTCTCAGGTCTGAGATTTTTGTTCTCTCCTTCAAGGTGAACGCCCACTTAATAATTTTCAACTTAGTTCAAACGTCAAACAGTTCTATGTGAAGCTCTGAGCCCCCACATCAGTCAATTGCGTTTTTCTCTGTGTTCTTTCAGTACTTGGTAAATATCTTGTTCACAGTGTTGATCACTTACTAGCTAATAACTTCTGATCTTTAACCTCTGTAAGTCTCTGGTTTCCTCATCTACAAAAATAATCAAAGAACTTATCTCAGAGGCTCACGAGAATTAAAGGAAATAATGAATGTAGGATATTTAATTGTATGTTATATAATAAGCATTTTAAAAGCTTATTATTTTATTATTTTTTTTTACAACTATATTTTATTACCCTCCCATTCTACAAGTTTTTAAAATATTGTTTCTCTTTTCACAACTGCTTTCTATGAAAGTGGACCTGACGACATGCATTTTATATTTTCATGTTGTGCAAAGTTCTCAGCACAGAATGGCAACGTGGGTTTACCTAACAACTCCATCTCTAAAATGAGGACACTCGAAGGGCTGATAGGAGGATTAAAAGAAAATGTAAAACTGATTAGAAAGATTTTAGAAAGTGTCAGCAACTATCATTATTAATAAGTTTGAGTAAATGGATGGCTGCATTTAAAGGGAGTAAAACACTTTCATATCACTAGTTTCTTATGCCGAGATGATGGCAAGTCCCAGCTGTTCATGTCTGCTAGCTCATAGATGGACCTCTTTGTGTCATGCGATATGACAAGTCTTTAGATTTTTCCTTATGAGTACCCAGCGGCACGGATTTCTGCTGTTGTGCAAGGAGTACCTGAAGTGTCGATCAGCAAGAGAATTGGCAAATCTTGCTGACATGTCTCTTCTGACAAGAGGATAAATGCTTTCCATGGATCCTGTCTGTCCTGCACTGGCCTTTTGGCTGACCATCTGTTTGAAAGTGCAGGGGATGATGGTGACAGAATAAATAAGGTGTCCTTCTATAAATTCCAGTAATCCAACTACAGTACATTCCAAAACATGACTGAACAGTGTACCTGATAATCTTTGGTACAAATAGAACCTGCAGATCCTGGAGCAGCAGAGGTTAGAGATAGAAATAAAAGGGTATTAATTTAATTTGGGGAGGCGGGGCGTGGTGGCTCACACGTTTAATCCCAGCACTTTGGGAGGCCGAGGCCGGTGGATCACCTGAGGTCAGGAGTTCGATACCAGCCTGGACAACATGGTGAAATCTCATCTCTACTAAAAATATATAAATTATCTGGGCATAATGGCATGCACCTGTAGTCTAAGCTACTCGGGAGGCTGAGGCACGAGACTAGCTGGAAGCTGGGAGACAGAGGTTGCAGTGAGCCGAGATTGCACCACTGCACTGTAGCCTGGGTGACAGAGCCAGACTCCATCTCAAAGGAAAAACGCCTTGTTAATTATCTGTTACTGTTACTTTACTTGGTTAATTGTATGTTTTTCTGTCTCTGTCCATTCATCATTAATCTTTACATTAACCTAATAGCTTCTATCTCCAGATGTTACTTTATGCAGGTTCGGGGCCTGCTTGAGGTGCAATTCTCAACCCTTTTCATCTATTAAAAACAAGTTTACTGGAGAAACTTTTTGTTTGACAAGACTCCCCAACACCCCAAATTATTTTTTTGTTACTTTTGTTACTATTCTTTTTCAAATATAGATCAAATTAATTGCACCATTGAGTCAGCTGCACATTTCTCAGCTCCTCAAATTCAGCTTTCTAGCCCAACAAACGAACTGAAACTAATATGATATATTTTTAGCTATATTGCTTGATCCATTAAAATTTATGTTGACATTTACAAGGCGATCTGCTCCAAGCAGTGTGTCTGTAACAATTAAATTAATAATAAAAAATAACAAGAAAATGGAGACTTCCAGAGTGGGACTCATACTAATGAAAAAGAAGCATTCAGTAGAAACAGTGCAGGGTTCCAGGTATTAAACTAGGTATACAAAGATTAATGGATTTCAATGGAGCTCTAGTGAGTATGACCTAAGAACTAAAGGATACTATGATTGAAGGATAAAGTATGAGCATGACCCTTCACCAAATGGAGAATATCCATAAAGAGGCAGAAATGATGTAAAATAACAAAATGAAAACTTATAGAGGAGCACAACAGCAGATATGAGATGGCAGAAGAAAGAATTAGTGCACTTGAAGATTGCTGAATAGCAATTATCTGTGGGGAAAAAAAAGAAGAAAAATAAATAGACCCTCAGGGACTGTGGTCTATTCAGCATCAACCATCCTAATGTATGAGAGTTCCAGAAGAAGGAGGCAGAAAAGGCAGAAAACAAGTATTTGCAGAAATAATGGCCAAATGTCACAAGTTTTGTGACACATATCAATCTACATATTCAAGAAGCTGAATGAATGACAAGTAAGAAAAACAGAAAGAGGTCTAAGTCCAGACACATCATGATCAAACTGTTGGAAGATAAAGACAGAGAAAACGAGATAGAGAAACGAAAAACATTCACTAGAGATTATTATTAGGATTTTGTGCAGAAATCGACAATCTGACCCAAAAATTTATATGGGAATACATAGGACACAGAATAATAATAATTTTTTTAAAACTTTGAAAAAGAAGAACCGAGACATAGAACATACACTTCCTGATTTTAGACTTTAATGAAAAGCTACAATAATCAAGGCAGTGTGATATTAGCATAAAGACAGATACATAGATCCATAGAACAGAATTGAGACTCTCTAAACTCTTAAAATATGGCCAAGAATTTTACTGAGCATATGCAAGACCCTGAAAATATCATAATTAGAAACTTTTAAAAGTAGTTTTATAAGCACCAATGATTGTATTTAGGCATTTAGCATAAATGTGATAGTTTGATCATGTCAGGATACATACCATGTTGAAAAGTAGCATTTTCTGTATGTTTACTTAAAAAAGTTATTATGAATTAAGTGTTTCAAGATATCACAAACTAGGGTGTTCTAAAGAAAAATTATGTATGCTATGTGCTTTGTCTTATGAAAAGGAATCTCTCTAGAATGGATTTATAAGGTGGAATCTATTTTTTATAAGATATGTAGGAGTTCCACTCGAAAAAGTTTAACATTAAGATCCTGAAAAATAGAAAAATATAATGAAAACTAGAAGATTAAGTATGAAAGTAATTAAGAATATTGAAAAAAAGATAAGAAAAAAGATCCTCTGATGAAGTTTAGTATAATCGTTGCTATAAATCTTTGCATAATCACCTCTAAATAATGAGAACACAAAAGATTAAAGCAAAATCTGGATTCACCAGGGTACCAGTCAACCAGTGCCAGTGGCCCACACTGGCCCAGAATCCACAAACTATGGACGTAAACTCACTTGTAGAAGTCGTCTAATAAAAGGTTAATATTGACCAGGCGTGGTGGCTCACATCTGTAATCCCAGCACTTTGGGAGGCCAAGGCAGGTGGATCACAAGGTCAGGAGATTCAGACCATCCTGGCCAATATGGTGAAACCCCATCTCTACTAAAATACAAAAAACTAGCCAGGCATGGTGGCACGCACCTGTGGTCCCAGCTACTCTGGAGGCTGAAACAGGAGAATCTCTTGAACCTGGGAGGCAGAGGTTGCAGTGAGGCAAGATCACGCCATTGCACTCCAGCCTGGGTGACAGAGCGAGACTAAATCTCGAAAAGAAAAAACATAAGTTAATATTGGTGTTATGTACATCTCATACATAGGGCAGAAAGCTCTCAGTGTATGTTGTCTTCTCTCTCCAAAGGGAGAATTCATTATATCCCTACCATATTATCAAGTTTGGTTAGAATTTTGAGTGGAGCCCCGATCACCAAGTGTTACTTAAGATGCCTTTGTTTCCTATCTAGTATATTTTTAGTCCTCCCTATTTCCTTTTGTTCCTTTGGGCCCTATGTTTTTAGCATACCAGACCCACACTGAGTGTGGGTTCTGCCCTGTGAAAATACTCTTACACTCTTGTCACCAAATTATTCAGGGTTCTGTGTTGCTCTTGAGTTTTGGTTAGGCCTAGGAAATTTATTCCATAGGGAAGATTTTTTTTCCTTATCCCTACATTTGTTTCTGTTTGGGAATCTCTCTTTGCACATTTCTGACCTGAAACTGCTCTTGGAACTTCTGAAGCTTGTTTCCTAGGATCAAGGAGTCAACCTCATGGAGGTCAGTGGCTGTTCATGGGCACAGCCCCAGGTTAGTCCTGAGCAAAGATAAGTGCTGCTTAAGAGGCCATTGACCTGGGCTGTTGGGTACAGGCTGTTGCAGTTTGATCCTGAACTGGACCTTGAAGGCAGCCTGGCCTGGAATGGCTGATGAGGCTGAGGGAAAATAGATATCAGAGGCATAACTCAATGAACAATGTGCATGTCTTCTTAACTGCAAGCTAGCTGAGGGTGTGAAAGGGTACTTATTTAGGCCCCATCATTGTATTGCTAGTTCCCAGTCTAGGGAGGCATGTTAAATCCGTTGCCCCGGCCAGGCGCGGTGGTTCACGCTTGTAATCCCAGCATTTTGGGAGGCCAAGGTGGGCAGATCCCAACATCAAGAGATCAAGACCATCCTGGCCAACATGGTGAAACCCTGTCTCTACTAAAAATACAAAACTTAGCTGGGTGTGGTGGCATGCGCCTGTAATCCCAGCTACTTGGGAGGCCGAGGCGGGAGAATCACTTGTACCTGGGAGGTGGAAGTTTCAGTGAGCTGAGATTGTGCCATTGCACTCCAGCCAGGCAACAGAGTGAGACCCCGTCTCAAAAAAAAAAAAAAAGAAAAAAGAAAATCCGTTGCCCCCAGTTCCATCTCCATTCAGAGTCAAGGAAGCAGTGACAACATAGAATTTACGTGGCTTATCTTTGTGGTTTCAGGTTTGCTTAGGTTAGATTGATTACCTTAAATTCTAACTTCGGCTTTGGTTTTCCAGTTCCCAGAATGGACTGAGGAGCATGTGACTTGAATATACTCCATTCTATAATTTACTTAAAAATTCTAACTGGAGGACATAGTTACAAGTATTCTCTTGGCTGCAGTCTTCCTCATCCTGTTACAAACAGTCTCTATGGAGATAAGAATATAATCATAGTCATCCTTGATTGCTTACTCCAGTTATCTTTAACTCTGCCCTGACATTAAAGAAAGTATTATCAATTTCAAAGACTAAGGAAAAATTTTAAAATGTGTAAATATTGTAATTCCAAAACATACCATAGACACAGACACGTGCACATCCAAGATATTAGTAAACTGTCATCCACTTGAGGTAATTTTATGATTTCTGAGTCACAAATCATTTCCTTTTAAGACAAAACTAGGAACATATCCAAAGACTGGTGAAGATAGCCATCTAAGTACCCGGGCTGGTAACGTAAAGCAAGAAAAGTCTGGTCTTCATGTTTTCTATGTTCTTTTGGCTGCCCGCCGTCTTACTATATTTCCAGGAAAACCAAGGTCTTTTCAGATTTTAGAATCACTTATGTACTGGCTTTTTGAGTACTTGAGAGTTATTATGCATCCTAGCGGACTGCTTAGAAGAGGTTGTGAGGGAACCATTTCCATTTTAATCTAAATGCATATTTTGCAACAGTTGATGTATTCTGATAGAAAGCTTCACAGTCCAGAATGGGTTATATTAGGTTTTAAAGTGATAATTAAATTTTTTTTTCTTTTCTTTCCTTGGCTTCAAAGTTGACTTTTAAGTGTCACTTCTTTGGGCTCTATCTTTGGATCCACAGCATATTTTAAATGCCTGAGGTATTCTTAGATTGATTCCCAACTTCTTTGCAGTTTCTTAAAAAAAATACCCCTTTAACTGCTCCTCCAGTCTAGACATCTCCTGGACTAATAATGATGGTTCTCCTTTCTCTTTTTACATCTGTCCTGTGTTAGGCTGTTCTTGCATTGCTATAAAGATATACCGAAGACAGGGTGATTTATTAAGAAAAGAGGTTCGTGGGCTCACGGTTCTCAGGCTATACCAGAAGCATGGCACTGGCATCTGCTTGACTTCCGGGGAAGCATCAGGGAGCTTTTTCTCATGGTGGAAGGCTTAGCAGGAGCAGGCACTATACATGGTGGGAACAAGGGGAGATGCCACATACTTTAAACAACAAGATTACTATCCAGGACCCCACCAAGCCATGAGGGATCCGCCCCCATGACCCAAACCCCTCCCACCAGGCTCCACCTGCACCTCTGGGGATTACATCTCAACACGAGATTTGGAGCAGACTTCCAAACTTTATTTCAGTCACTAACAAAGACCCCCTCCTACCAGCAACTTTCAGAACTGAATTCCATTTGTTCCCTAAATACTTATTTGATTGCTTTATTTTAAGAATGTTTAGTTGAATAGGTCTCCAATACAGAATTTTGCTCTTATGGTATCTTAATTCAGTTCCCAAAGTTCATCCATCCTCATCCTAATTTCTTATGTGCAAAGGGTCTGTGGTTACCCTAAGATCTGCAACTTACAGTTTCACTCCTGAAAATCATTCCTTTATTAATTAAAGAATCAGATAGATTAAGATTAGATTTCTATCTTTGCCCACTCACTGACTAATTTGGCTTTGAAATTTAGTCTATATGAGCCTCAACTTCTATGAAATATGGATAATAATCCTGGAAGAGTGTTAAAATATGCCGGTGAATCAGTCATAAGTGCTTGGCATGTGGGTAGCCACGTGAGCAGTGTTAATTATGATATTGCCCCAGCTGAAAAGGTTGAGGGGGCAGAGAGAAAAAAGGAAGAAAGAAAAGAAGAGGGGAAGTAGCAGAAGAAAGAAAAAGAAGAAAGAGAAATGCAGGAGCATGTAATGGCTAAAATAATTAGATTGTAGCTTAGCCTTTTGGGAAGGTTTGCCAAGTATCGCTTCCTTTAATTTACATAGCTCTCATCTTCCATGCAATTACAAAGTGTGATGAGAGTCTTTTTGAAATTTATTATTTTCCTTTCCTTCCTTTTCTTCCAGGAAGATGCCAATAGAAACTGCTTTTCAGTTTCTCTCTGCTGGCCCTTTGCCCTAACTTTTGACCTCCTCTCTGCATCAGCTAAACTCCACCTCACCCCTTTATGAAACAGCTTGACCACTTCTGCTTTATTGTGACAGCTTCAATTCATGAGAGAACCCTTTACCCCCTGCTTGCTAAAGGGATGTTTCAACCCAATTAGATAATGTTGGAGCCAGATTTCATTTAAATAGGTTTTGAAGCTGCTGTCTCTATTTTGTAAATTATATATTTTGAAAATCTGATTTCTGCCTACTGAATTTAACTGTCCTTACTTAAACTTCATTTAAAAAGTCATTGGAACATCAGCATAGCAAATATGGAGTAAATATAGGAGTTAGTTTTCAGTACAACTTGTCTTTAAAGTTTAATAGCCAATAAATTTAAACACGAAATGACGGTTGCCTCATTACAAATGTAAACACACATATAAACGTACCCAGTAGCAATTTTAAACAAGCTGAGGAATCCACCTCCTCCTCTTGTGATGCCTGAGCCTTCTGCATCAAGGCTATCTTTCCCTTTGATTTCTTAGTTCCTTCCTTTCCACTGTGGCTGTCAAGTAAGGGCCCTAAAATAGTTATTGCTAATGAAAAATAACTTCAGGATTTTAACAAAAAGAGAAGAAAGACTCTTCATATAACCCTTTCAATTAAAGAAAACTGAGCTACAATGTACATTTTTATCCAGAATATCACCGTTTGCTCCAGACCTACCCAACCTTTGGTGTGCTTAAGACATAGCTCTGTCAGATGTAAAACTCTGGACATAACTGCGGTAGGGAAGAAAGCCACCCCCTCCTGCCCAAGAAGCTGCTTCAGATTCCCTGACGATCAGGTTCAAGGTCATTTTTCTGTACCTGCTTTGTTAAAAGATGCTTTGAATTCTACATAGAATTCTTTCAAATGTTTTGGCCTCTGTTCTCTTATAATTCAATGAGAATAAGAGAATGTCAGTTGCTTCAGGAGTTAGTGGCACTGGTTAGAACTCCCCCTCAGATGAAAGTCTGAGGCCCAGATGAGCTCTGAGCTGGATGTCCCCTAGTGGGGTTAGCCTTCCACGGCTCTCAGAACAGAAAGATGATTTTGAGTCTTAGCCGCTGCTCTTATCAAATATTCTCACCTTTTTTGTAGCACTTACTTTCGTCACTATTGCTATTGCGGTTCTGCTAAAATCTCTCTCTCCTATTTCTGTACAGTCATGCACTACACAATTATGTGTAGGTCAGCGACGGACCACTTATACAATAGTAGTCCTGTAAGATTATAATTCCATTTTGGGTTTTTTGTTGTTGTTGTTTTTGTTTTTTTTGAGACAAGCTCTCACTCTGTTGTTCAGGCTAGAGTGCAATGGCCCCACCTTGGCACACTGCAGCCGCAACCTCCCAAGGCTCAGGTGATCCTCCTACCTCAGCCCCCTGAGTCGGCTAATTTTGACATTTTTTAATAGAGACGGGGTTTTGCCATGTTGCCTAAGCTGGTCTCAAACTCCTGGATTCAAGCGATCCACCTGCCTCAGCCTCCCAAAGTGCTGGGATTACAGTCGTGAGCCACAGTATTTTTACTATACCTTTTCTATGTTTAGATGTTTAGATACACAGATGCTTCCCATGGTGTTACAGTTGCCCACAGCATTCGGTACAGTATGTGCTGTACAGGTAGCCTAGGACCAATAGGGTATATGATACAGCCTATGTGTGTACCAGGCTATACCGTCTAGGTTTGTGTGAGTGCAGTCTGATGTTTGCGCAAGGAGGTCAGCTAATGAAGCATTTTTCAGAATGTGTCCTCATTGTTAAGTGAGGCATGACTGTATAAGAAATAAATTTCTTTTCAGCACGAGTTGACTACTTTATCTTAACGAAATGTTAACATAATTTAGCCTTTACTACAGAGGTCGGCATTGTAATGTGTAGATTGCTTATACTACTTGGGAAGGGTTAAGGTAAACTATGTCTCTTTTAAGTGAAGTAAGTGGTTTTGAATGACTTTATTTCAAAGAAAACTTCACTTCAGTAATCCTTTAAAAAAAATCTGCCTTTAAATGTTTCCATTCCCAATAGTAAAATAAATAGACAAACAAACAACTCTTACTCAAACAACAGTAATTTATTGTGTTGCAACAGAAGAAATGAGATTTCAAATGTGGAGAAGGTCTGGGAGAGTAACAGCACTTTTAGAAATTACATACTATCTTTTAACATAAATTTGAATTCAAGCAAATTTTCATGCTCTCAGAGAAACTGAGGAACTTCAAATAAGTTACCTACAAACAGTCTCATTATTTTAAGCGTAATTTTTACTAATTTTTACTTCTAATTTTTACTAATATACCATACACAATATTGCCTGTAATTTTAATTAACTAAGACATACCATTTTATATTCTGCATTTACAAACATTTCCTTATATTAGCGTAACTTTCGTATTTCTTATAGTAATAAGTTTTATATAAGCTTAGCAGTTT
The DNA here is from genome assembly GCA_036589455.1 of Ateles fusciceps. NCBI lineage: Eukaryota > Metazoa > Chordata > Mammalia > Primates > Atelidae > Ateles > Ateles fusciceps. The sequence continues at coordinate 9,448,694 of JAZHEH010002229.1, forward strand.
GATATTCCATAATGTTAAACTGTTTCCGTGATGTTGTGTTATGGTGTTAATAACAGCGGTAACAACAGCTACCATTTATTAACTGTTCACACAATAAATACGATGTTAAAAGCATCATTTATCAAAGTAAAGAAGAATCTTGATTTGTCATGTGGAAATGCATAGACTTTAGAACTTGGTATACAATTGTATAATATTGATGAGAAAAAAATTCTTAGCTGGCACCAATGTTTGTGTGGAGTTTACACATACTCCCCATATCTGTGTGGGTTTTCTCCAGGTACTGAGGTCCCCCTCCCACATGCAAAGGTGTGCATGTGAGTTTCATTGTTGTGTCTGCTGGGTACCAGTGTGAGTGGGTATGGGTGCAGTCTGCTGTGGGATGGTGTCCTATGCAAGGTGAGCTCCTGCTTTGTGACCTGAGCTGTGGGATGGGATCTGACCGCCAGTGACCCTGAACTGGAATAAGTGGGTTGAAAAAGGAATGAATGAATGAATACAAAGATTGTCAAGTAGAAATATACACAATAATCATACAATTGTAGGACAGCACATGACAGTATGAAAGCACCCAGGAAGCCAACATATATATGATTGTTTTTGAACAGCATGGTGGTCAGAGGTGCTGTTGAAAATTTTTGCTTTGCACACGTTTATTTCTTAATTAATCCACCACCAGGAGGATCGCCATCACTCACTGATTCACTTGAGTAAATAATTATCTTACTTGTTTTCATTAATCTTTAAAAATGTCTCTAGGGCTCATGCTTATTTCCATGTTTAATATTAGAAGTGTTTAAGGTCTTTATTTAGAGGTTTGTTGATATCTTTGTAATCAAAAATATGCTGTAGGTACTTAACTCTTGTTTATATCAATTAGCCTGTGGTAAAATCTGTTCGTTATACATAGTTTTGTTTCAAGTTGAAGTTTTCAAGGATCTATCAACAACGTTAAGTGAGGATTTACTGTACTAATATCTGTGTGACTTTACTCAAGAAAAAAAAATCCTGTATTTTTTTCATCTTCAGTATCTTCTCGTGAGCACGTATAAATAATAGCTGACTCAGAGGTTGTACCTCCCACTTAGCCTCACACATAGTAGGTGTTCGAGAAAGAGGGAACTTGTTACTGGGCGCTGCCTAAAGTTGACTTACTCACATCCATAAAATGAGGAGATTTATTTTATTTTGTGCATATTTCCAGATGGGTCTCCAGGATTACTAAACTACCAACACCACCTGCAATATGCTGTGTTCATTTTTTATTTTTATTTTATTTTTTTCAGACGGGGTGGAGTACAGTGATGTGATCACCTCTCAGCACAACCTCCACCTCCCAGGCTCAGGTGATCCTCCCACCTCAGCCTCCTGAGTAGCTGGCATTACAGGCATGCGCCACCACACCAGGCTAATTTTTGTATTTTTTGTAGAGATGAGGCTTTGCCATGTTGCCCAAGCTGGTCTTGAACTCCTGGACTCAAGCAATCTACCTGCCTTGGCCTCCCAAAGTGTTGGGATTACAGGCATGAGCTACCATGCCCAGCCTATTTTTTATACACCAAATCCTCACCGAGGTTGCCTTTCTGTCATTATTCCTTTACTTGTTCATTCTTCATTTCTTTCTCTCAACAAATATTAGAACCTGTTGTAAACCTAGCTCTCTGGAAATCACTGCAATACCCCAGGGTGTAACTGCTGTGAAGGAAGTCCCTCTATGCAGCAGCCATCAGAAGACCCTTGTGCAGTATAGCCAGTAGATAGGCAGAAATATGTGAATGTGATTATTTTTTTTAAAAAATGTCTTTCTTTCCCAGAAGATTATAATTAATCATCTTGATATTATACTATATGAAGAATAACCAAGATAGAACCTCCTGGGGAAGACAGATACAGAAACGGTAATAATACAGTACAAATGACAATAATGTGTGCACAAAATGTTACGGCAGTATATTTATGCCTGAGGGACTAAGGATTGGTACGAATTAGCTTCTGAATTGTTATTTTTTCAAATTAATAGCAATTTACCAGTTACATAGAGAGGATCCCCAAATTAGAAGATATAGTCTACTCAGAGAAAACAGAAGGAGCAAAGTCAAGTATGGAGAATAGGAGAGAACTGAATGTGTGGCAACCATTTTCTATAGTTGTAATAATTGTGGTAGAATAGCAGTATTAGAAGAGGAGGGAGAGAGAGCAAGCTGGGCAGTTAGTAAATATTGCGTACCTCCCGTGCAGTATTCTAGATATTTTGCGCATATTTTGTCTTAGAACTCTCAGACCAACCCAATTTTAGAGGTGATGCAAGTGAGGCTGTTGAATATGAGGCCATTTGTCCAAGGTCATGTCATGAGAATATATCAGAATTGGTGTTTAGAACCAAGTCTTCCCGCTCAAAACCCACCTTGTCTTCACCTCTAAGATGCAATTAAATGGGAAACCACTTAGGGATCTTCTCATTTATTTGGGCTTAATTAACTTCTCTGCTTGAAGATAAATCTTTGGGATTCTGTTCTCTGTTGTCTCAGAAAGAGATGTTCTACAAAATGTATTTTAACTTCCTTTGGTGTTTTTCAAAAGTAAATGCCACCAGTCCATAGAAGTAGGAGATTCTTCTCTATAAACTTCATGCTTGCTTTTGTTTTTCATTTTTACCCGTTCATGCATCTTTGCTGTGGTCCACTCTTTGCCCTTAAATGGGGGGCAGACAGAGGATCTTTCAACTTTCCTAGAGTTCTTCTGTTTGCTGTTATCATCGCCTTTCTCAGGCCTTCAGCGAGAGGACTGGTTGTCTCTGTTATCTGTCATTCTGAAGGGAGTCAGAGCCCTGGAGACTTCCTTGAAGAGAATGGCATCCTGGCAAATTGCAGAATGACACTCTCCTGGTGGCCAGGTTTCTCCACCCATCCTCATTGCCTCAGCCTGTGTGCCTGACATGAGGTGTGGCTGACTCTGACTTCATTTCTGGTGCCTCCTCCAGGAAAAATCCTGCTGTCCCCAAAGAAATGTCCTGCCATACTCAAGGTGGTCATTGCATTGTTCCTGAGGCTCATGATCTTGTGTAAGGCCAGGGATTCCCAACCTCTGCTTCCAATCTACCCTAAAGCACCCCTCTTCCTGTCGTACAATCTCCTCCAAATCAGGCGTGAACAATTCTCTAGACCAGAAATCAGCAACCGATTTTTATGAGGGGTCAGATAGTATATATTTTAGGCTTTGTTGGTCATACTGTGTTTGTTACAACGACTCAACTCTGCCATGGTAACATGAAAGCAGCCAGAGGCAATATGTAAATGAATGGCTGTGGCTGTGTTCCAATAAAACTTTATTTATAGCCTCTGATATTTGAATTTCAAATAATTTGCACAATTATTTTAGTTTGTTCCAAACATTTAAAAATGTAAAAACCATTCTTAGCTCACAGGCTACACAAAAACTGGCAGCAGGGCTGGAGTTTACCCACTCCTGCTCTGGGGGAGTTTACTGTGGTGCTGCTTTTTCTGCAGAGTAAATTGGGATCTGACCATTAGAGTCTCCAAGCTGGCTGTCTTTCTGTAGCATCTCCAATCCAGAGCTGGTTTTCCTAGCTCCTAGTGATCATGCAGCCTCTGCCTGTTGACTTTGACTTCAGTTTTCTCCCACATTCGTGCTGTCCTTCCCACTGTGATCTGGGAAGGTGTGTAGGTGTAAGTCCTGTTAGGAAGCTGTTATCTAATCTACAGGTAAAAGGTGGACGTTTTTTTCTCTCTGAAAAATGTCTTTATTATTTAACCTTTTTCTATTTTTGAGAAATAGAATTCGATCTCTAAGTGAATTAAATTAAACTGACTGCTAACTAGTGTGTAATTTTTGGAATGAATATATTTGAACTTCATTCAAATGATATTTCAGATTATTCTTTTTCTTCTCCTGAGATTGTATTGCAAACAGAAAGATAACTTTCGCAAGTAAATTAAAGGATTGACAAAACAAAAGTGTGAATTAAGGCAAAAACTAGATGTCAATGCCTACTTTTGTTGTTGCTGTTTATTCATTCATTTACTCAGCACGATTTGTATGTGCCAGGCACTATATTTCAAAGTGAGATCTCACTTTATATCCGTCTTAACATACAAAGATGAGTAGAATACCATGCTTGTATTTTAGAGAACTACATGGGAGACTGAGAACCAATGAGATATATCTTGATATAGTACTCAATATCTGTTGGTCATATTGTAGAACGTGGGAGCACAATTGATCATTGGAGGAAGGGTGTGCTCTGCATGGTCCACGTGATATCATAAAGCAGCATGTTGTATAGAGCACAGACTCCTGGGCCAATTGCCTTACTCCTCTGAGTCTTTAAATCTGTAAAGCAAGACTACTACGTTGCAGATTTATTGTGAAGACTGAATGAAAGTTATATGCATACACAGTGTAATGCTCAACACATAGGCCATAAAACATTCACATCACAGGGTAAGTTTGGTTTTCTTATTGATAAGCATATGGGTTTCTAGAAATGTTACATTGATTTACTAGTAAATTTACTTCTGAATCGGACGTATTTATTGACTATGTAGTATGTTCCCATGGCTGTACTTCACATTGTTTGCAAAATGGAGGTGTTGCATGTTCTCACTTATGAGTAGGAGCTAGGCTATGGGGACACAAAGGCATCTGAATGATACTAATGGACATACATTGGAGATTCAGAGGGTTCGAGGAGGGTGAGGGAGAAACACTACCTATTGGGTACAGTGTACACTACTCAGGTGATGCGGGCACTGAAATCCTAGACTTCACCACTGTACAATTCATCCGTGTAACCAAAAACCATTTGTATTCTTAAAGCTAATGAAATAAATACAACAGCAACAACAACAGAGATATGTAGGTTAAGATCTTTCTGTTGGGATGCCTGTCAAACATCTTTTTATTATTATGCTACAGATTAGAAAGATAATCTTATGCAAATCATAAGAGATCATACTTATTGACCGATTTTGTCATCTTTTGGTGTCTGTTTAGGTATGAACAGTAATGGCACATATTTTGGTTATGAGTCACCCAGTGGACTGTGGATTGAATGAACCGTATTCATCCCCATCATGATGTACAACGCCAAGTCTTCCCACTAGTAGGTATTTTTTACTTAATATTATTGACATGGTTATATGTTGAGATTTTCGACAGACTGCCTATTTTTATAATGAAAAATGTGGAAAACACATGTATTGGTGCTGCTGGTATGATATATGGCTAGATTCGTCTATTTATGTGTCAACCAATTGTAAAATGAAGGCGCGTGCTAAGCTGTATCTATTAGGTATAAGTATATAAGTATGGTAATTATGTGTTCCTATATCGGCAGAATTTAGAAGTATAGAATCTTCTCTCTTTTTAAACTGAATTAAAAAATGTCACTGGACAGTTTTGATGTTTTCTGGTTAATATCATATAGATCTGGTGCCAATGTAAGCTTAAAACTTTTACCTAGCTTATACTTTGAAGCAGTTTAATTTTATCGTGTAGGATATTTGATGTGCTTCCACTTACAGATGCATCATATTAACAGTTGGTGTATGATATTTACGGTGTTATGGGAAGGGAATTAAATGCAGTCAGAAGATGTTAATTTTATTTCAGCTCCAGCATTTATCCTCAGACTATCCCCTAATCACTAGGCCTCAGTTTCTTCATTTGAAAAATGAAAGGAATTGTTTCTGCTTTACCTAATTCATAAGATTCCATTGAAGGTCAAAAGAGGTAATGGATGTGAAATTATTAGCTAACTCTCAAACTCTGTAAAAATAAATGGTGTTATCTGTGGTCATCAGATGTCACAAGCAGGGAGCTGGAAAAAGCTGTGACCATAATTGTCTCTTCAAATTGATTAATGCACTGTTCTATTTTGTATGTCAGTTACCTAAGAGATAAATTATAAAATCATAATTAATTTTAATTTATGACCCAAAATAATTTTGTGCCTTTGAGAAAATCATGTTTAGATGATACACGAGGAAACACATGTTTCTTACACACCCACACACACCAGTCCCCACCAGCCGTAAGGAAATTCTGCTGCTGCTTCTCTCCAGCATGTTTACTCTTCTTAGATTTTCTCTACTAGGTTTTACACATGAAGGCAAAGATATGTTAGATACTCCTTATGTGTACTTATAGTTTCAGGATACTAAGGAAACAATGTAGGAATTTGGTGAGATAGGAAATATTATTTAAATACAGCATTTAATATGTTTTTTAACGGAACTCTTTTTCACATCTCTGACCATTCTCTTTAGTGAACAGAATACAGCTAGCCTGTTTAAAATGAACAACTGAAAATGTAATCTTAACAAACATATTCAGTAATATTGAGAAAGACTTTTCCACTAAATTTAAACAAGTTATATAACCAGACTTATGCAAGGAAACTGGTTTGCAAATTCTAATTCCAGACATTAGATATGATTTTCACTAGAAGGGCAGTGGTCTGTTTCATGAATAAAATTTTTGCATATAAATGAAACAAAAATCTTAACAATAGGTGACATATTCATTGGCTAATATTGTAGCATAGTGCTGAAGCATGCAGGATCTATAGTCAGATTGCCTGAGGTTGCAACCCAGTTCCACCATTTTGTAGCTTTGCAAAGTTGGACGAGTCATTTAACCTCTCTCTTTAGTTTGCATATTTGTAAAATGACACTACTAATAAGAGATTTATCTTATTGCATAGGCTTGTTTTATGGATTACATGAGTTAGTATGGGAAAGTGTTTAGGAGCAATGTGACACTTAGTAAGTTATCAGTCAGTTCCCTGGGAAGTGTGACAATATCCTGATCAGCATGGATTTTAGAATCAGAAAGCCCTGGTTTCAAAGTCATTTATTAATTGTGAACTTTTCATAAACTTCAGTTTCTGATAAATAAAATGGAAATAATTATAATATACTTCATACTGCCTTTGTTCAGATGGCCTAACACAGGATCCAAACAAGGAATGGTAGCTATCAACTTTGTCGGGCATTGTAAAGATATAATCACAAATTATTATATAATATGATTTTAAAATAATGTAAATCAGAGAACTTCTGGATTTGAAAATATCCTTGCCATGTGTTATATTTAAAGGACTTTTATAAATGTGCCCAATTATAAGATTTCTCTTGTTAGATTCAGAATTTCAAAAAAGATGAACAAATATTTAAATAAAACAACAAAATGTAAATATAGCTTGAATATGGAATACTGTTTTTTTTAAAACAAACAAACAGAAATTGGCTTTATTAAGCCAATCAAGGAGTACTAGGTGAATGTTTAATTTTTTTTGAATTTTGGGATGTCACCATGTTTAAAGTGACTTTTTTTTTTACAGGAGAGAAAGAGAGCAAAAATAAAGGCAGTATAAAAGTAGAAAATGTTTCACAAAATGATGGGAGTAAGGGCTTGAACTTTCACTTTCATAATCATGAGTTCTATATCAGAGGTATACTTGTTTTTTATTATGAGTCAACCTTAGATATTATCCTTTGGGCTTACATTGGACAAAATTCAGTGGTTTTAATGGGTGACATTTTCCAAATGAGTCATAATTTGTTCCCAAGGTGGAAAGTACTGATAACTTGGGACAATATTTAGAGTCAAGAGCAGGAGCCCATATTTTGCATCCATTTCTCTAGTTGAGCCAGTTGCTGGGCTGACATGTGTCATTCAGACCCGAAAGCCAAGTCTTGTTCCCTCACTTGTTGCTTATAAACCATCAAAACAATGACAGCGCTTGGTTTGTCCATCTCTGCATCCATCCATATCGGCAGTCAGAAATTCTTTCACGTGTAAATTTAATCTGACTTGCTTATATTTCGAATTGAAATGTTATCTATGACTGCTCTGCACACATCCATCTATTCTTCTTCTAGTTTATTTTTGCAGTAGCTTCAGCCTTTATAGTGTTTTCCCCTAATGAGGATATTAGTAGCTACAGAGGAAGCTCTTGGGCATAAAGGCTTTGGGGGTGTGTTTCTTGGTAAGAACCTATATGCCATGGACATGGGTACAGTCCTGGTTGCTGCTTTGCTGTCCCTCCATGGGGGCCTGGGTGAGAGATGCCCATGGAGCTGATGTTACGCTGTTCTGCTCTCCTAGGGCCTGCGTCGTTCCATACTTCCACTCTTCAATGTAGCCAACATGTGTATTATGAAGTCTCATATTAGGATTTAGAATGTAATCAAAAGAAAAAAGCAAGGTTATGGGGTTGGAAAGCCAGCCCTACTGTATTGTTAGTCTGCTTTCACCTGCTGATAAAGACATACCTGAGACTGGGCAATTTACAAAATAAAGAGATTTAATGAACCTACAGTTCCATGAAGCTGGGGAGGCCTCACAATCGTGGTGGAAAGCAAGGAGGAGCAAGTCACATCTTACATGGAGGCCAGCAGGCACAGAGAGAGCTTGTGCAGGGGAGCTCCCCTCTTATAGATCCATCAGATCTCATAAGTCTTATTCACTATCATGAGAACAGCACAGGAAAGACCTGCCCCCATGATTCAGTTACCTCCCACCAGGTTCATCTCACAACTGTGGGAATTCAAGATGAGATTTGGGTAGGGACACAGCCAAACCGTATCTACTAACCAGACAGATTCTTGTGGATTTCTACTTATCTTTGTGGTTTTATGGTCATTATATATATTTGTGATGTTTACCTGAACATCACAAATTAAGTGTTAAGTTGTGTGTGTCTTTAGAAGTCTCCTTCTGGCCTGGTGCAGTGGCCTATAATCCCAGCACTTTGGGAGGCTGAGGTGGACAGATTACTTGAGGTCAGAAGTTTGATACCAGCCTGGCCAACATGGTGAAACTGCATCTCTACTAAAAATACAAAATAATAGGCTGGGCACAGTGGTTCACGCCTGTAGTCCCAGCACTTTGGGAGGCCAAGGTGGGTGGATCACAAGGTCGGGAGTTCAAGACCCGCCTGACCAATGTGGTGAAACCCTGTCTCTACTAAAAATACAAGAATTAGCCAGGCATGGTGGCAGGAGCCTGTAGTCCCAGCTACTCAGGAGGCTGAGGCAGGAGAATCACTTGAACCTGGGAGGCAGAGGTTGTAGTGAGCCAAGATTGTGCCACTGCACTCCAGCCTAGGTGACAGAGAGAGACTCCATCTCAAAAAAAAAAAAAAAAAAAAAAAAGTCTTCTCCTAAAGGGGACTGATTAAGTCCAATGTCTATCTGATATTACTTAAATGAGAATCTCTAAAAACTAAAGCAGACTGACTCATTTCATTCAATACCACAGGGCTAGACTAAGGAGCAGACATGAGATGTTCAGACCTGAATTCTATCTAATGTAATTTGGAGACATGAAATAGATGAAATCTTTATTACAGTGGGATTCTGAAAATAGTTAGACCCTACCTTTACAGATAACAATCAGAGTAAAGGGAAGAGTGTAAGTCTAGGAACAGAGTTGTGAATGAGCAGGCTGTATTGTGGACCAAGCAGAGGGTGAGTCCTTTAAGAAGAGAGCCTGCTCAGTGGTGACTGGACTGGAAGTGGAATCAATGAGCTGTGAATTTCCCAGAGAGGTGTATGTGACCCTCTCTCGTGTGTTGGCTGCCAACCTCTTCCGCCTCCTTGCTGACCAAGCCCCACCTAGAAGTACCAAGCCTTACCTGCATGCTGTGATCCCCACGGGCCTGCCTGTGCTTACATGTACTGTCCATTAATCAAACTGATGTTCTTCCTTCCAAACTCAGTTTACAGGCACTGTCATCTGTGAAACTTCCTTAATCTTCCCTGTAAAATTCACTGTTTCTTTTTTCTTCTCCTTTGTACCATATGCATCCCTCTATTATAAATCATGCTCACTTATTTTGCAATGATGGGTTGATGTACCATTTATCTCACTATGGTGCTAGCTTGTTGAGGACAGTTCCCGTCTTGTTCATTTTTGTTTTTCTGGGTCCAGAACTCAACCAATAGTTACTGATAAAATTAATAATCCAAATGATTAATGATACATTTTATCCTTAGATTGCACAATACATAATTGCATTTGGCATGTTACAAAGATTTCTATGAGATGTCTTTCAATATGTATGTTATCTTAAAATTGTTATTAATATAAGACTGTAAAAAGAATGACCAGAAAAAATGAAAAGTGGCAACTTTTAATCTACCATGATGTTCACATCATTTTAAGTATTTTTAGCAAAAGATAACAGGAATTTTGAAAATGTATATCTGACTCTACTGCCTTCTTAATTCATCATTAAGCTTTATTGGTTGATTGATTGATTGATTGGTGTCCCTGGGTGGGCTGGATAATTTGATTTTTAGAGCAGCATTTCAACAATGATAAGAAATTTTCTGACCTCATGTTAACTGAAGGTGGACTGACTGCCTTGATGCGAGTTAGTAAGAAAAATATTTTTAAATCGTTCTTAAGGTTTTCTTTTATTGTAATAACTATTACATTTCTTTTGATTGCTTTTGTTCAATACTCCAGGCTTGAATTCATCACTATTTTTAAAGTATACATATTAAAGCCTATTTACATAAATATAAAACACATATATGCTATATAATTTATATATATACTTCATATGTCCAAGGAAGGCACCTACCAATAATCATTTGGAAAGGTGGACAATGTGTATAAATGTTATCATTCTTTTTTTTTTTTTTTGAGATGGAGTTTCGTTCTTGCTGCCCAGGCTGGAATGCAATGGTGCAATCTTGGCTTACCACAACCTCCACCTCCTGGGTTCAAGCAATTCTCCTGCCTCAGCCTCTTGAGTAGCTGGGATTATAGGCATGTGCCACCATGCCCAGCTAATTTTGTATTTTTAATAGAGACAGGGTTTCTCCATGTTAGTCAGGCTGGTCTCGAACTCCCTACCTCAGGTAATCCTCCCACCTCACCTCCCAAAGTGCTGGGATTACAGGCATGAGCTACCGTGTCTGGCACATGTTATCATTCTTAGAGGTTTAAGTTATTTGTTTAAAAATGGAGTGAGAAATAACTGAACCAAAATAAAAGCCCTCTATGTCAATAAATGCTTAGCTAATCATCACTCAGAAAAAGACTTAAAATTGTTTAATTTAAATGTTCATCTTGAATTGAGCCCTTTTAACTGGAATTTTATCATACAATTTTAACATGAAAGATCATTCAATCTACTAAAACAGTGTTTTAACACCTGATGTCCATCTTTGTTGCTTGCTGTATACCAATCATATACAATGAAGTCACCATGGGCTAATGAGGTAGAGTTATAAGCAGCAAAAATTATGTCAAGCCACTCAGATTTCACAGATGGCCATAGATAGGTAACTGTAAGGCATTAAACTAATAAAGATAATTTTTAAGAGAGACAAATAGGTGATAGGTTACTCCAGTTTTCAGCACATAAGCTATTGTAGATTAACATCTATCAAGTAAAAATCGGTAATGTTTAAATGAACCATATATACTATATCAAGAAAATTTATCCAGTTGTGTAACCAGAAATATAATGGGATTATGTAGATATTATCACATTATTAAAGCTTGGATATGCTCAAGTAACTATGGCAATATAGCAATAATAATTATCATTGAGGGAAATATGGCTATTTCTTCAATATATATGTTTTTAATATATGATATATATTCTATTATATATCATCTATTTCTGATATGGATAGATGATATATACCATATTTTATATATATATTTTATATAATTTATATATATATAACATATATATTTTATATAATTTATATATATATAACATATATATATTTTATATAATTTATATATATAACATATATATATTTTATATAATTTATATATATAACATATATATATTTTATATAATTTTATATATATATAACACATATATATATTTTATATAATTTATATATATATAACATATACATATTTTTATATAATTTATATATATATAACATATATATTTTTTATATAATTTATATATATATAACATATATATATTTTTTATATAATTTATATATATAACATATATATATTTTATATAATTTATATATATAACATATATATATTTTATATAATTTATATATATATATAACATATATATATATTTTATATAATTTATATATATAACATATATATATTTTATATAATTTATATATATATAACATATATATATTTTATATAATTTATATATATATAACATATATATATATTTTATATAATTTATATATATAACATATATATATATATATATGTATGTATATCTTAACAATAAGCCCATTGCAACCTCAACCTTTTGGGCACAAGTGATCCTTTCACCCCAGCCTCCAAAGTAGCTGGGACAACAGGCTCATGCTCCACACCCAGCTAATTTTTTTTTTTTTAATTAAGTGAAACAGGGTTTCACTTAATTGCCCAAGCTGGTCTTCATATCTTGGATTCAAGTGATCCTCCCTTCTTGGCTTCCCAAGGTTTTGGGATTGTAGGTGTGAGCTACCAGGCCCAGCATGAGATAAATATTTTTTATTGTTTCAAAAGCTAACACCTGACAAAATACCTGCTTGTTTTCTGATACCTTTATAAGTCTCTATTTTATGCATTTGAAGATGAACATTTCTGGATTACACTGAAGAGAGTGGTTATGAGGGGGTGATTGGGGCAGAAAATGTGAGCACTCTGAGACCTAAAGGGGAAAAAAATTGTTACCCTTTCACCGAAGAAAGAAAAACAACTCCCAATATTTTAGTTCTTTGATCAACATTTAAGTGTTCTCTGTGCTGAAACATGGAGTAAAATTGAAGTGTTGAGCTTTCATTATTTAATCATACGGAAGTTTGGTTATGGAACTAGAGTCATTGATTTATATACATTACTTTATTAGAAATATAATCTGGGATGTGCACTTGAGATCTTGTGACATAGAAGGTGGGACTCTGCTTCAGAGGCAGAGCTCAGACACCAGAAACATGAGGACTTGCTAAAACAGGAATGGGGCATAAGGAGCTTTCCATAAGGCACACCTACCAGTTTGCTGTGTCAGTTTACCATTGCCATGGCAATGGTTACTACCCCTTTCCATGGCAGTGACCAGACAACCTGAAAGTTACTGCCTTTTTCCTAGAAATTTGTGCATAAACTGCCCCTTAATCTGCATGCAATTAAAAGAAGCATTCAATCATATTCAATAAATATGATTGAAGAACTGCCCTGAACTGCTACTTTATGACTATGGGAAGCTTTACTCTACAGGAGCAGTCATGCAGCTGTAATGCTGCCTCTTCAATAAAGCTGTTTTCTCTACCCTACCGCCAGTTTGCCTTTCAATTATTTCCTGGGTGAAGCCAAAAACTCTCATGTGCTAAGCCCCAATTTGGAGCTCACCTGTCCTGCATCAAAAGGAACAATTCAAAAATTGGGAAAACTGTCAGTCATGCAGTGTGCTGAGACAGTTTTCCAACTGGAAAGTAAATAAATTGTTTTTAAGTGATTTTTGGAGGCAATATAGTGATCTCTTTATTGAGCTGAGCCAGTAAATAGGCATCAAACTCTGTTTACTACATTGCAGTGATAGACAAAGTAGTCAATTGCTGTTGGAGGAAATGAGAAACATTAACTATGCATGTACCTTTACAAATATGTCCTTTTCTTTCCATGAAGCACAGATTCATGTTTGAAAATATTTTACTGTTAGGTTTTCTGAATCCATGATTTTGGTGGCTTTCCAAAATCAAGATTATTCAACTTTCATGCCATTGACATAAAAATCAATGCTTAATACACAAATGAGCCATTAAAGATTTTTGGAGTCACTCCTGACAATTTGTTTCATTTTAGCTTTTTTTTAAATATAGATTCAAAAAAATAATATAGTAAAATGATAATGTCTCATGGTTTTTTAACAGTAGGACAAGACAGTGTTGAGGTAGAGAAACACAGATAGCATCTCAAGGTTAATTTGCCCTTTTTTCCACTACTTCACATAGAAAGCAAATATTGAAAAATGTTCATCACCGGGCCAGTGGCTCACGCCTGTTATCCCAGCGCTTTGGGAGGCCGAGATGGGTGGATCACAAGGTCAGAAGATAGAGACCATCCTGACTGACATGGTGAAAACCTGTCTCTACTAAAAATGTAAAAAAATTAGCTGGGCTTGGTGGCACATGCCTGTAGTCCCAGCTGCTTGGGAGGCTGAGGCACGAGAATCCCTTGAATCCAAGACGTGGAGGTTGCAGTGAGCCGAGATTGTGCCACTGCACTCCAGCCTGGGGGACAGAGTGAGACTCCATCTCAAAAACAAAACAAAACAAAAAAAGTTTGCCAAAGTGAAAATTATTAACAAGAATTGTTGGATTTCTACCCTAAGTACTAACAACCTGTAAAATGTAGCACTCTAAAAACAGAGTAGGTAAAGCTCCGGTTCAATTCTAATACTCCTAATACTAAGCCTGTTAAAATACATTAAACAGATTATTGTAATGACAGGGGCCTTCTCAACCTAGGAATATATCCACAGCTTCCGCATGGAAGAGGCACATAAAATAAGTTTCAAGACAGAAATGGTAAAAATCTCTGACAAGAGAACTCATTATTTATAAAGAGTTCCAAATTGTTAGTTAATTTCAGCTTTATTATTAACCTTCCCTAGGAGAGTAACACAAAGCAACATACACAGAAGAAAGCAAATACACGTTAGTTGAATGGAATGGAATTGAATTGAATGATGCTTCTATTTAGTTATTGATTTTTGGGGACATTAGTTACAAGCTTAGAATAAATACATAAAAGAAAGATTTTTTTTTATTTTAAAAAGTAACTGGATCATGGACTTTAATCTCATTCTTTCATTCATGGATGGTGCTAAGAGACCCTCCAGGGCTCTGCTGAGAAGTGTAAAAGCGTACTTAAGTAGGTCAGAGAGTTACTTTCTTTTGCTCTGATTCTGTTTGCCTGTAAATTTGATCAAGGCAACCCCATTGCCATTGCTCCTGACACCTCTGTTTCTGTGCTCAGCTGGCTGCTGAACAAAACTAACCTTTACATCTGAGTTCTCTGTCAGTGTTGTTCAAACCTCCTTTAAAACGATCTTCTTCGCCTTGCCATGACTACTATTTGGCTCTGAGGCTTTATACTTCAACTACAGCAATAAATCTTTTAATGGTCTCTCTGATCATTGCAATCATTCCCCTTGCCACTGGGGACTGCTGTAGCACACCTCCGAATATTTTGTTCCCTGTGTAAGTGTCTCTTTGTCTCAAGATCAAAATCCAGACACATTATTTTATTTTATGTTCCGGGGTACACGTGCCGGATGTGCAAGTTTGTGTTACACAGGTAAATGTGTGCCATGGTGCTTTACTGCACCTATCAACTAATCACTTAGGTACTAAGCCTGGCATGCATTAGCACTTTTCTCTATTGTTCTTCCCCCACCGCTCCACCCTCCCCTGACAGGCCCCAGTGTGTAGTGTTCCCTTCCCTGTGTCCATGCTTTCTCATTGTTTAGCTCCCACTTATAAGTGAGAACATGTGGTGTTTGGTTTTCTGTTCCTGCATTAATTTGCTGAGCATAAGGCCTTCCAGCTTCATCATATCCCTGAGAGGGACATGGTTTTGTTCCTTTTTAGGGCTGCATAGTATCCCATGGTATATATGTACCACATTTCTTTATTCAGTCTGTCATTGATGGGTATTTGGATTGATTCCATGTCTTTGCTACTGTGAATAGAGCTGCAAATAACATATGCGTGCATGTATCTTTATAATAGAATGATTTATATTCCTTTGGGTTATATAACCGGTAACGGAATTGCTGAGTCAAATGGTATTTCCGGTTCTAAATCTTTGAGGAATCACCAGATGTCTTCCACGATGGTTTAACTAACTTACATTCCCACCAACAGTGTAGAAGCATTCTTATTTCTCAACCTCACCAGCATCTCTTGTTTCTTGACTTTTTAATAATTGCCCTTCTGACTGGCGTGGAGTGGTATCTTATTGTGGTTTTGATTTGCATTTCTCTAATGATCAGTGATGTTGAGCTTTTTTTATATGGTTGTTGGCTGTGTGTATGTCTTCTTTTGAGAAGTGCCTGTTCATGTCCTTTGTCCACTTTTTAATGGGATTTTTTAAATATAAATTTGCTTACATTTCTTATAGATTCTGGATACTAGACTTTTTTTCAGATGGATAGATTGCAAAAAGCCCAGATACCTTCTGAACGGGAATAAAAAGCCCTGGAGTATCTGATTTCAAGAAATTCTCCAAACTCGTATCCAGCGACACGCTTGTGTGCACCTAACACTGGAACTGGGCCAGCATCCTCCACAGTCAAACGTTTTAAGTTCTTTTGTGTTTCAGGGCTGGCCCATGTTCTCTTTTCCTATAATGCCTTTCCCTCTCTACCCGGAAATTGTCTACTTATCCTTTAATATACAGATCAAAAGTTTTTGCCTTATATAAGAATTATGAGTCACCTGAGTCAGCTTCTTGCTTTATTTACTAAGTATTTAGCAAGTAAAACCGAAATCAATAACTTTATGTTGATTCTCCTGTCCCTAACTGGTCTCTGAGCTCCTCTTGCCTATGTATTGCTGATTTTCTTTTGTCACCCTAGATAGATGCTTTCACAGGGAAGGGCACCTGGAAGGTACTCAATAAATATAGACTGAGTGAATGTTTGTGCCCAGAAACATCTAGGTTATCTGCCAATCCTTTTCCACCAATATGCCCTTCCTTAACCACTGATGTAAGCTTTTGCTAGACTTGTAATAAGTATAACACACATATATTTTTTTAATTTATTATACTTTAAGTTCTGGGGTACATGTGCAGATCGTGCAGGTTTGTTACATAGGTATACATGTGCCATGGTGGTGGTTGCTGCATCCATCACCCCGTCATCTACATTAGGTATTTCTCCTAATGCTCTCTCTCCCCAGTCCCCACACCCCCCTGCTATCCCTCCCCTAGCCCCCCACCCACCAGGCCCTGGTGTGTGATGTTTCCCCTCCCTGTGTCCGTGTGTTCTTATTGTTCAACACCCACTTATGAGTGAGAACATGCGGTGTTTGGTTTTCTGTTCTTCTGTCAGTTTACTGAGAATGATGGTTTCCATTTTCATCCATGTCCCTGCAAAGGACATGAATTCATCCTTTTTATGGCTGCATAGTATTCCGTGTTGTATATATGCCACATTTTCTTTATCCAGTCTATCATTGATGGGCATTTGGGTTGGTTCCACATCTTTGCTGTTGTGAACAGTGCTGCAATAAACATAAGTGTGCATGTGTCTTTATAATAGAATGATTTATGATCCTTTGAGCATATACCCAGTAATGGGATTGCTGGGTCAAATGGGATTTCTGGTCCTAGATTCTTGAGGAATCGTCACACTGTCTTCCACAATGGTTGAATTAATTTACACTCCCACCAAAAATGTAAAAGCATTCTATTTCTCCGCATCCTCTCCAGCATCTGTTGTCTCCTGATTTTTTAATGATCGCTGTTCTAACTGGCATGAGTTTTATTCAAACTACATCAATGTAGTTTTGGTTTGCATCACAAATGTTTTGCACAACAGCCATCTCTCATCACTTTCCCTTTGACTTCCTTTCTGTAAGCTGTGAGTCTTATAAACTGTGAAAAGGTCAGACTAGCAAAGCAGGCTGTCTCTATTACTCACAGTCTATAGGAGCCGTTGGTAACCAGCTGATGCTCTGAGCCTGAGTCAGGATCATATTTCTTGGGTTCATCAGTTTATCTGTCAGTTTGAGTACCTCTACAGTGTACTTCCTAAAAGTGTGTTCTGATATGCCCTTGAACACTTACTTAAATCCTTGTGTTTAAAATTAAATCTTGCCTTTCAGCTTAACCTGGAGCATATAAAACACATTTTCCCTAATTGCTTCATTTCAGTCAAAAATATTTAATTGAATGACAACAACTGACAGTTCAACCACTACATCAAATTTTAAACCCAAATTCTGAGGGGCTAATTTTTAAAATATCAGATATGCCTCGTAAGATTTCAGGGAAAGTTAGGACGAATTTCAAGAGAGCCTGATTGCTTTAACTGCAAAAATAAGCCATTATTGTCAGTTGCAAGAAGCTGGCCAACATTTCTTGTACCTGAATTGAATAAATTGTTTCATTTTATTAGATGATATGAGAACCTACAACTTGTCAGGAACATATTGCATTAATTATATATGTATATACAATTGTAATTGTATAATAACTATACCCCTGGAGTTATGGAATTAATACCCTGACCAGGATCTTACCCTTCTTGTTATTGTAGGACCCAATTCTTGCACAATTGATCATTTCCAAGATGTTATCAAAATTAACCTTTCAGGTAAAACAATACATTGTATGGCTATTGTCCATTTATTTTGGGATTGACAGCAGTGGACATCACACTGCAATTTTTCAGATAAATTTCATTGTGATAGATGGACTGACTACATACCACTTGTTCATAATAAAATATACAAATGATGAAGTATGGCATTTTGTGTACAAAATTCTCTGGGGCAAAACATGTATGGGTATAAAACAGGAAAAATATTGAGAGATTTTTGTTTGACAAATATTTTTAAATGCCACTATTTAAGCAAATTAATTACAAAATATATCAATACTTTCATATTCTCAATAACTTTACAATAATATTAAGAAATTAAGAGAAATATTGTTAAAGTATTTTCGCTAACTCTTTCTTTAATGTCTTCAGCTGTTTCATTGTAACTCATGGGCTGATATTTTCTAATGGTATTTGCTTTTACGATCATTAATTTTTCCATATTTCTAATCTTGAAAATATAAAAAAATGCAAAAATAATTAAAAACACCTATAATATCGCCACTGAAAAACTCCAAAGTAATTCTTACAAATATTTTTATACTTTAGACTTAGGAAAATGATATATTTTGCACAAATGCGGGATTACATTGGTCATACCTCTTCATAGTATAACAATACGTTGCCATTTTTACATTTCTCTAAGTATTATTCTAAAACTTACTTCCAAGGATACATAACATTGTCTTGTATGAATGCACCAAAATTTATTTATCCTGTAGTTTCATTTCATTCATTCTGTATTGCAACTTTAAGTATATCCTTGCCTGTAAATCTTTGACTATGTCTGGTCCATTTTCCCCTTATGTCAGCTCCATCCATGACCTCTGAAATTCAGATTCCACAACAAGCATGACATCTTTACTTGAATGCCTAAATTAACATGTCCAAAACAGAACTCTAGGTTTTCCACACCACCCCCAAACTTGTTTCTCCCCCCCATCTGTCTCATCTCTCTTTCCCAGACTTCACTCCTTCCCCCGATCTAGGCAAAAGCCTAGGTGCTATTTTTCTCCTTTCTTCATTCCCCACATTCAGTTCCTCAGTCAGTTTTATTAAATCAGTTTCAGAATACATCCTACATCTGTCCTCTTCCTTGTGACTCTCCAGGCACCATCTGGTTCGTCTCAACTTGCCTGGACCAGTGTAGGTAGTAACCTTTCACCTGTTGTCCACAGGGCCACTCTTTTGCTGTCCTTAATCAGTTATCTGCAGAGTCGTTATGTGATTGTTCAAGACAAGAAATCCTGTTAATGTAACATGACATTAACAAGACATAACACTCCTTTGCTTAATATCGTACAGGGGCTTTGACAATACCTTAATAAAATCTATACTCTCTTCGTGGCTTGCAGGGCGCCGTATGGCCATTGCCCAGAACTTCCATTTCATCTCCTCTCACCTTCCTGTTTCACTACATATGTAATCTACCAGACTGGCTTCTCCTGGTCCTCGTGGGCTGAGATGCTATTCTCTCAGATTGTGGCTGCCTCTTGTTTTTTATTCAGGATTCGCTGAAGTGCCATCTCCTCTTAGCAGCTTCCTGCCTATTGAGTGTGAAATGAGCGCCCTCATCATTCTTAAACATAGTTTTACATTTTGGTCTCTTCATAATGAGTATTACATATTAATAATAGATAATAGTGTACTTAATAGATACTATTAATATCATCTATAGTGACAGATAATCCAAAGATTATTACTATTAATGCCGTCTATTAATAGAGAATATTAATGATTATAATTACTTATCATACAGGTCCTCATTAGCATGTAAACTCTATGAAAATTGGAGAAAATACCTGGATTCTTGCTCACTCTCTTCTCAGAACCTAGAAACGTCCTAATCACATAGTAGACATTAAATATCTACTAAATGAACAAATATATCCTTGAAGATTTACTACTATAAATTATGTAGACAGAATTTCCTGGTCAAAATTTTTTTTAGTTTTTTGCTTTTCAGTTTACCATCTCTATCCTTCCAAGATACCAGTTTTTTTTCCCCATCATCCATTGTATGGGAGGGCCAGGGTTGCCGCACCTGCTGCCCATCCTTGCATATATAGATTTTCTTTAGACAGTTCAGGAGACAGTGTTTGACCATTGTTTTACAGGTCACATTGCCATGTAATAACGAGGCCAAAACATTTTGAAATTTGAGACATCTTTCTCATCGGCAGCCACAGCCATTTCTGATCAGTCCACGCAGGCCATGTGTCCATACCTGATGACTTTTGAAAGCGAAGGGGAAGGGGAAAAATAGACTGTTTATGAAGATTATGTTAGAGAACATACCCAGTTATCTGTTTTTTACACTTAAGCATTTGCACATTTTTGAGACATTCGATCCCTCATAACAACTTTACAAAATGGATAAGAGGTATTATCCCCTTTTTCATATAAAGAGCTGGCTTCTGAAAGGTTATGCCTCACGGTGCTAATAAGTTATAGAACTGAAATCTACAGTCAGGTCTGGCAGAGGCCAAAGCCAAACTGCTAACCCTTCACCATAAAAATAAAAGGTTTGCCTCTGTCATTTCTATCATTCAGACTTCCGAGACTTAATGATTAGGTTTTAATGTGTTTGCTGAATACTGGTATTCTATTTAAATTATTTTTTAAAAACAAGCCTTATTCATTTAAAAAAAAAAGGACTTATGTTTTTTACCATATAAAGGTAGTGAAATGGGATAAACTGAAATTCATCATGTATATAGGCAAAGAAACAGTACACTGCTGTTGGAAGTTTCAACTCAACAAACCTTTTATTTATGCCATTAATATAATCATTATTGCAATTCACACCAGTGGAATTTATATTGTCCTCTAGAAATGTTTACAGCTTCAGAGGTTTTACTGCCTTCTCAAGAACGGTGTTTTCTTTATTCCAAAGTTGATGTGGGACAACAAGGAAAGAGACCACCAAGAGGTACATCCAGGTGTACATTTTTTTCTCTTAGTTTATATAATCAAAATTTATTTGTTTCTAAGAATAAGGAGATCATCATAGAAAAGGTTTACCCCAAGTCAGGAAGACGAAGTCAGCTCAGAGTGGGCATAAAATTGCTTAAAGCTTCTCAGAGAGCTAACTTAATAGGGATTTCTCAGAATGTCCCTAAAATGACCAATATTTGAGAACAAGAAAATTTTTTTTCAATAATCATGAAGAATTTTTCAATAATCATGAAAAATTGTAAATGTGTTCACAGAATCTAGATTTTTTTTTTTTTTTTTTTTTTTGGTACTACAGCAGTGATCTATTTCAAGAGAAGAAGGCAAAATTTCAATGGAAAAGTTGTGCTTTGTGACTTTAACTAAAGAGATGTAGGCAGAATGAACCGAGGGGGTCTCTTTATGTATGGTTACTTTGCAGAGGTAAATACTCATCTGACGAGAGGCTATTTGTAGGAAGCTAATTTAGAGGAGTAACAAAGAGTTGTGAAAAATGAGGAAATCCTGCTGGGAAAAAAAAATCGTGGCAAGATCACATGAAATAGGAGTTTTAGAGTAATTTACTATTCTAGGATATCCAGCAGCTGGTTTATGAACACTGAAATAAGGACAGGAAATCGTTCATGCTGACTTTCCTGTAACAGATTTCTGTAAAAATTTAATAGCAAAAAATAATTTTTAGAAGCTCAAGTTTTTTGATATTTCCAACACTCCTTAATGAGACAATGCATATATTTTTAACTTTAGTTACTTAGACATTTTGGTAGAATCAAGAATTCTGAATAAAGATAAGAGGAAACAAATTTCTGCTGCGTCATTCATAAAACATGTATTGAACTCAAAACTTAGTTTTGCAGAGTAAGGAAGATTTTTAGCTAAGCATTGAGAAACTAATAAACCTAATGTGAAGTAGAACATATATTATACTTTATAAAACTGCATTTAATTTTTCCAAATAAGGAAATAGAAGAACTGATACAAATAAGAGATAGGATATCCAAAAGATAAAAGAACTGGAATGGAAAAAGTAAACATACTTAAATCACACAATTTAAAATTATATCCAATTTTAGGGATTAGATAATATTAGGTATTAGAGGGAATCTGGAAGAATATTTTAATGGAACTAATTACGTATGTGAGGATTATCTTTTTATTTTAATTATTCCAACATATTTATATGTAATCTCTTTATAAAATATCATGAAGAAAAAGATTTCTATTTTCTTTAGTGGTACAGAGAAATTAATTAT
The DNA here is from genome assembly GCA_036589455.1 of Ateles fusciceps. Classification (NCBI taxonomy): domain Eukaryota; kingdom Metazoa; phylum Chordata; class Mammalia; order Primates; family Atelidae; genus Ateles; species Ateles fusciceps. Next base: position 9,471,248 of record JAZHEH010002229.1, read on the forward strand.
TCCATTCAAAATATTACATAAGGGTTTAAAACTATTTTCCAGTCTCATGGTTATTAATAGAACCATATATCTTAACCACTGCAACTAAATATATTTTTGGGGGTAACAAATTGTATTTTTCATTGGCATTCTTGCCTTTCTCTTACTCAGAGTCATTAAGGAGAAACAACTAGGAAAAAGTACGTGAAAACACTTTTAAAGGATATAGCATCATTCAAATAAGATTCTCCTTGATCCTAAGTTACATTTGAAGTTTGGAGGGGAAAAATGATAAAATGCCATGTATTTATTGCCTATGGTTACCGTAACAAAAGACGGCTAATTTGGTGGCTTAAAATGGCAGAAATTTATTCGAACAGATCTGGAGGGCAGAGGCCAAAATCAAGTTTTCATTTATTGATTGATTTTATTATACTTTAAGTTCTGGGGTACATGTGCAGAGCGTGCAGGTTTGTTACACAGGTATACACGTGCCATGGTGGTTTGCTGCATCAAAATCAAGTTTTTAACAGGGCTGCGCTCCCTCTGGAGGCTCCGGGGAGAATCTTTCCTTGTCTCTTCCTGCTTCTCATGGTTGCCGCATTTCTTGGCTCTGGGCTGAATCACTCCAGACTCTGCCTCCGTATTCAATATTGCCTTCTCCCTCTTATGAGAATAGATGTGAGGACCCTCAGGGACCACTTGAATAGTTCAGGATAATCTCCCCCATCTCAAGATCCTTAATTAATTACATCTGCAAAGACCCTTTTTCCAAATAAGCATAACATTTATAGATTCTAGTGATTAGGATCCCTAATTAATTTTTTTTTTAACTATAGACTGGGCTTGCTATACTGTGCAGGCTGATCTCGAACTCCTAGGCTTAAGCAATTCTCCTACCCTGTCTCCCAGAGTGCTAGAGCACTCTGGGATAATAGGACCATTTCTCATCCTACTGCATGCTGGAATATATAGTCTCCTATCCTCAAGTAGTTTAAATCTACTGCAGTATGAGGACTGTATTGAAACGTAGGTGCTAACTAGAGTTAAATATAATCAAAGTTACCGTGACTGTAATAGTGCAGGAGGGAAGATATTTTGGGTGAAAATAATGGCTTTTTATCCCAGATACTTCATCTGATCTCAATTACTGAAACTCTGTTGTTCTGTGCTAATTAAATGTAGGAATAAGTTTTTAAATGTTTCAGCAAAAATACATTTCTTTTATTAGGAGTTCATTTTATAAGATTTCTTGACACATTTTGCTTCAATTGTCCTTGTGATGTGTATTGGAAGCAGTTTCGAATGCTTGCATTTAGTCTTTTTCACAATTAGATGAATAATTCTCTTTGTTTTGTTTCTGATTATAATTTTTTTCACCTTCAGGTAATTTGTTAACATAGTAAATTAATTAAGAAGATAAGGTAACTGCTCTGATCTGGTCTTGTTTTATATCGCTTCCAGTAGAGAAAATCATATGTGTTAAAACAACACAATCAAAACAAGTTTCATTCCAAGCATCTTTTTGTTGTTGTTGTAGTTGTTGTTTTTGAGACAGGTCTTCTATTCAGTTGCCCAGTCTTGAGTTCAGTGGCGTGATCGTGGCTCACTGCAGCCTTTAGCTCCTGAGCTCAAGTGATTCTCCCACCTCAGCCTCCTGAGTAGCTGGGACTAGGGGCATGTACCATGAGGCCTGGATAATTTTTTTAAAAATATAGACAGGGCTTGCTATACTGCCCAGGCTGGTCTCGAACTCCTAGGCTTAAGCAATTCTCCCACCCTATCTTCCAGAGTGCTGGGATTACAGGCGTGAGCCATCATGCCCGGCCTCCAAGCACCCTTAATTTTGATTCAGCAGCATGTCTGCAAGAGCAGACCAAGCTATAGATATTAATGTGAATCGGAGATTATGTCATTGTATCTGTTATTATGTTAACCAGTTTAAGTGAATTATCAATGTCCAGCAAGACATTACGCACTTTGGAATGCATTCCACTGGCAATTTATCATGGTAATAGGAGGTGGAAAAGGCATATTATTTCCTTAAGTGGCAGCAATTCTACCTGCTAATGGAAAGGGAAATGTTGTCATTGAAACACATTATGTCTTTTGTATCAGAGTCTTTCAGCTTTCCTTAGATGTCTAGTTTTAGATCCTTTTGATTCAAGCTCTTCTGTGTATGGTTATTTCCTTTCAAGAATCACTGATACCCAGGTTTATTTATTTGTTATCTTACATTGCTGTGAAATACTTTGGGACATTAATTCTCTAAAAGATATGAAGAATTCTTCTAGGCATATAAGTTTGGAGGGAATTTTGAGCCATATTCTTTGACTGAACTTTCACGGGGGAAGTGTTTCCAGTTCAGTATTGCAGTTTAGGACCTCCAGCACTACCACGCGAGCTGATGCCGAAAAAGCAAGGCTCTCTCCTGGTTAGACACACAATGCCTTTCACTGATCACAAATACATATTAATATGATGTGTCCGGGTGCCAGTATATTCAAAATGATAAATTCATAAATTCATTGCAGAAATTTACCAAATTAGTATAGAGTTAAATTACCTGAATCTGGATCTTTATTTCATAATGACCAGGATTGCTTATTCTAGTAAAACCATCATTGTGTTTGAATGACTTAATGGTGCAATCATAGATTTCAAAAGTATCTCAAGAACTTAAATTAATACAATTTTATGATTACTCTTTCCTGTAAACAAAAGTGCAACTACCCTATTAAAATGTTTAAGAATTACTGTTATGGGCTGTTTAATCTGTCTATTAACCTCTCTAGAACTTCATTAAAACTGGTAAGCTGGTGCAGTGATACCCACCTGAAGTCCCAGCTATGCTGGAGGCTGAGGTGGGAGGATCACTTGGGCCCATGGATTCAAGGTGTCTGGTCTAGGCAGCAGAGTAAGACTGTATCTAAAAAAAGAAAAACAAACAAACAAAAACACACAACAACAACAAACTTGTAAAACTGGTAAGCTCTCTTGGGCACTTGAATTCTAATTTCAGAAACTATCTTGATAAAATCCTATGTTATGCAGTTAAAATTTTCTTTCTCAATATGCCAGATACGTTATTTTTCAGAATGGTAGATGCATTCTTTCTCAATACAACAAGATGGTAGATATGCAGGCAAAAACAAAACAACATTTATTTTGACTGTAACCTACTGGTTTTAGGTAAAAACTTTTAGAATTTATCCTGAAGCAATAATTAAAACAGTGCCTCAGGTACTACTTATTCTCTGGAGAAAGGATTGGTCTGAAGCCACCTTCTACCCCCACGGGTCAAGATTGTGTCTGTGTGTGAAGGTGAGCGTGTGGCTTCCATTGTCTCATGAAGCATAGAGTGCACGTTATTGGGCAAAGGGGCCTTCTGGCTGTTTCCTTTGGGCTCCGAGATGCCGCCTTTGCCCGCTTCCCTGCACTTGCCTGGCTGGTGTTGAAGACTTGAGACCTAGCTTTGTGGTAACATCGAGACGGCTCTGTTTGGGCATGGTTGGAGCCTGGTTCGTGGCTTTCTCTGGCTGCCTCTGCCTCTCTTTGGTTCCTGCTGGTGAATTCTCTCTAGGCCTCAATGTGGTCTGCACTTTGTCCCATTTGGCTCCTACTGGGCTCTTCTCTGAGGGCCTGCTCTGGCTAGTCTCCTGGCAGCCCGGCAGCCCCTTCAAAGCCTGTCTCCACCTCACAGCAACTGAGGGAGGCCCTGGAAATGCCAGCTGCAGAGTGACCCCCCACTCAGCCTCCTGGACAGCCTATCCCCCAGGCTGGTGTGGGAAACCTCTCTCTAGACTCCTGAGTGGAGGAGGAGGAGGACAAAGGCCCAGTGATATGGTTTGGTTGCATCCCCACCCAAATCTCATCTTGAATTGTAGCTCCTATAATTCCCACCTGTTATGGAAGGGACTTGGTGGGAGATAATTGAATCGTGGATGTGGTTCCCCCTATACTATTCTTGTCTTAGTGAATAAGTCTCACAAGATCTGATAGTTTTACAAGGGGAAATCTTTTTCGCTTGGCTCTCATTCTCTCTTGTCTGCCACCATGTAAGATGTGCCTCTCACCTTCCACCGTGACTGTGAGGCCTCCCCAGCCACGTGGAACTATGAGTCTATTAAACCTTTTTTTCTTTATAAATTACCCGGTCTCAGGTCTGCCTTTATCAGCAGCGTGAAAATGGACTAATACACTCAGCTTTGTTTTAGTGATATTCCCTCTGCTTTACCATGTCTTCCCATCCCACAGACAGTATGAATAGAAGAAAAAATTAGACGTATATCCTCTCGCCCTCAGCCTCCTCTTGTCTTTTTCCTCAGCCTCCTCTCTTCTTCTGCCATTCATTCCCAGGACCCACAAAAGGGCAGCTTTTCCTAGATCCTGTACTGCCTCCAGATGCAAACCTGATAAATAATTCCCAGGGAAGAACAGGAGCAAGGCCTCTGCTCATTGAGGGAACTCTGGGCTCTGATCCACCTGCTTAATTAACTCTTGATAAAGTAAATGACAAGAACTGGAATTCAGCAAGTCCTTTCTTTATATATAATGCCTACCTCTCAATATCTCTTGCTAAAGATAATAAAGTTTTTTAGAGTTTTTGTTTCCATTTTCTGCCCTTGGAAGAAAAAAGAAAGGCAGTGTTCGGACGGAATTAAAGGGGGAAAACTGGAATACATTGGTTTAATACTTATAATCACATTATCCCAAATATTTAAATATTTATGTGATAAGTATATACATGTACATGTAAATATTCCTGCCCCCACGTTAGCTATACAACAGTAAGAAAGTTGTTTAATTCTGTTTGTTCTAAGATGTGGTTGTGAAAGTACACACCTCAAAATATTGCTTTTTAAAAAATGATAAATGGGGTTTAGTATGTACAATGACAGATAAAATTTTCAAGATCTCTAAAGATACAGGTCTTCTAATGATCTTTTTTGACATAGAGTGACTTCACAAATCAGGCCCCGTGAACTCATCATAGAATGACTCAGATGGCAGCTAAGAAAAACAATCACAAAAGCTCTTATAATGATTGCAAACTAAGAAAAAATTAAATACTGTGATATAAAGCAAATTAGTAGAACATACATTTATGTATTTTTCAGTAGATTAGTTGTGTCAGCCAATTTGCAGAGTTCCTTGAAAAGTGATCATATCTATTAGCGTTTAAGACATCCATTCTTCCTTCCACCATAGCTCTGAATGTAATATGAAATAAGAAAAAATAATTGAAAGATAACAAAGCAAAACATCACCCTTATTACAAATAAAGCTGAAGTAAGAAAATGTTGGTTTATGTCAATAGTGAAGCAAGTTTCCTGAAACTTAACTTCTGAATTGAATGGCAAAGCTGGACTGGGTCAGGTGTCTCCTTGCATCTGGGCCGTAATATCTGGAATGAAAGTGCACGGAGGACGTACCAGACTTGAGGCACAACAGATTTGAATTTTAAGATGATGTCTGTAGATATGTACGATTTCTCCAACTGTTACTTCACTGGTTTAACTGAATTCTGAAGATTATTCTCAAGTTGACTACCCATTGCCTTCCAAGGAATTGAAAGAGATATTTATGTTTTAGGGATGTTTTTTTAAAACAACAACAAAAAGAAAGTTCAGGGTGATTGATATGATTTGGCTCTGTGTCCCCACCCAAATCTCATCTCAAATTCTAATTCCCATAATCCCCATGTGTTGAGGGGTGTTCTGGTAGGAGGTGATTGGATCATGGGGGAAGTTTCCCTCATGGCGTTCTTGTGATAGTGAGTGAATTGTCACGAGATGATGGTTTTATAAATGGCAGTTTTCCCTGGAATTTTCTCTTGCCTGCCACCTTATGAAGAAGGTGTTTGCTTCCCCTTCATCTTCTGCCATGATTGTAAGTTTCCTGAGGCTTTCCCAGTCATGTGGAACTGTCAATTAAACCTCATTCCTTTATAAATTACCCAGTCTCGGGTGTTTCTTTATAGCAGTGTGATAACCAACTAATACAAATCATGCTTCTAAAATGAAAAGGTCAGGAGCCCCTGCTCTCCCTAGTGGAAGTAGTAGAGCTGTGATAGATAAGGAAAATCTCTTTCTGTTATTTTTTCTTGTCTGTTACTATCATCAACTGGCTTAGTGGTTTGTGAATGGCCAGTTTGTTGATGTACTCGAATCTATACTAATGCTTGCAGATTGGTTTTATTTGCTTGCAGCTGAGAATTGACTATGGCCAGTTTTTCAATAATTGACAGCTGAGGGTGCTTTACAACTAAAAATGATGAGATGGTACAGGATAGTTCCTTAAATTATATGTGCTCAAAATATATATGGTCCCTTAAATTATATATGCTCAAAAATGTGAGGCAGTTTAATGTTAAATAAACTCCCAAAAGAAGTAAGTAACTGAGAGGTCACCGTAGTGCATGGAGCACCTTTATTTAGATGGTCTGAATGACTAGCTTTGAGATGGAGTAAAAATATTTCGTCCCCCTCTCATCTAGAAAATCACACAAACAAAAAGAGCAAGAAGTAAACTCAAACTCCATTTTCACTGATAATAGAAGATACCGATAATTCTGGGGAAATGGGAAGAGGAACAGGTGCTAGATTAAACACTGACTTACATGCAAGTCTTCAGAGTGAGCTTTGAGATCCCTGTGCCCAGCTTCCTTCCCTGCCCACCCAGTACCAGATGACAAAAGCTGGCTGCAATAATGAGGTCAGAGGATCTTTATCTGGATTACCTGAATCTACCCAGAGAAATGATATGATAATACTGGAGATTAAGCGGCTGCCAGTTAAAAAGGTGCACAGGCCCAAGATCTCCTTGTAGGACAAAAGTGGACAAGAGCTGCCTTTGCGGTTCACCTTCCAATCAGCCTGTTAGGGCCTGCTGTAAATAAGAACACCCAAGTTAGTGCAGAGAAAAGTTGCAGGGAAATATTTTAGCAAGGAAACAGTGCAAAAACATTTCCCAGAACTAGAAGACAGGAATTTCCAGATCGAAAAGATGCTGACTCTCCAGTGCTTCAAAAGAGTTCAAATCCACGCTGAGGTGCACAACTGTGAAATTGCAGAACTCCTTGGAGCCAGATTGTTTAATGCAGAGCAGTATTGGAGATGCCTGTGTCCTTCCTTACACCTCTAGGACCCACTAGGGACACTGAGCTGTTCTAGGATGGCTGGATCAGGACAAAGTCACCACCACCAGTCCCTTTGTCCTGGAGTAACATTCCCTGTGGCCCTTTCAGCACTGTGCATTGTCAAACAGTGCATCGGACCATCTTTTACTCTCCAGTGATCTCTGTCTCCTGCCTGTCGTTACTCTGTCTTGCCCTGTCAGCACAGTCCCAGCACATCAGAGAAGTCTCCACTATGTCTAACTCCCAATGAAAGAGGCCAGAGCTCCATCTCCTATTCTCTTACAAGTAATTTTTGTGCTAATTCATAAATGTAAATAGATGTGTGGGCATTGTCTTTTCTTTTGTCCCCCTAGGGTTCAACCTCTTGATACTGGTCAGGGCTTTTGCAGCCGGACTGACTTCTTTGGCTTCCTTTCTCAAGCCTGGCTCAGCCAGCATGCCATATCGACTACCATTTAATTGTAAAATCGCCACATGCCAGACGCTGTGCTAAATAATATACAGATAATGTCTAAAGAAGTTTTACAAGCATCCTGTTGGAAAGTTACAGTGCTCCCTGTTTTAGCTTGCGTTTAATCTAAAGCTGTATCTTTTAGACATTTTGTCACCAAAAGCTCGTGCAACTTGCAATCCAGGACTTGCATCTATGCAGGGGAATCCAGATGCAGGCACTAAAAGGAAATATTCCTCTACCCATGATGGCATTGAGGACCAGGGCAGCCCCAGTGACTGCTGAAGAATTCCTGAACCAGCTTGATGAAATAGAGATGAGATTCCAATTTAGAAAATTTCACAATTTCAGTCCTCTTGTTCCAGACCCTAAAGTGGATAACAGATATTACTAATTTTCTGCCTGAAACTGAGACATTTGAGTCATCATTTCTAGACTGTATGTTAGGAAATCTTTGTTAGAAATGAGATATTAATGAAGGTCATGTGGAATGAGACTTCCTAGTTCTGTATAAATTCGCATCAGGATAATATTTATCTTTTCCAGCTAATGCCCATCACAACGAATAATCATTAGCAAAGAGCAAACTCATAATGTATTTGTTTGTCGCCATTGCTCTTTGAAACTAGTTCATTTAAATGATGATTTCTGCTTTCATTCAGTAGTTACCATATTTTAACCTTGTTCCTAAGGATAACTGGTTTTTTGTAGGCTATTCGAACATAATAATACTCTCCTAGTCAAAAGAGTTAAATGAATAGTGACACTAAATGTCAGCTCTCAATGGATGTAATCTGGGATGCATATGAAACGTATTTCATTTAAAGTGAATATTTTATTTCAGAGAAAAATGCAATCATGTTATTAAGGATTCCACAAAGCACTTCAAAGCAAAGAGAGAAAAACTTTTATACTTTACCTTTAGCCTTCCCTTGTCTGAGGGTTTATGTCCCTCTTAGAATTTAGCTTTCACTTCCAATATTCTTTCTTCTCTAAATGCTCTCACCTCTTCTTCACTTAGTTGAATATCCTCCTATTTGTCCCTAAATTTCCAGTGGTTCTTGGGCATTCTGAGGGTTTGGCCTGACCCTAGTACTGAAGGGTACATATAGCACAGACAGCTTTCATAGCTCCTCTTCCATGCCACGCTCCTTCCCATCATCACAAGGATGCCTCGTTTCTGGCATTCTTTTTTTTTCAACTTTGGGTGTCACTTTCCCCTTTTCACCTCTAATCCCTGCTTTTGCGTTTTCAATGCTATACAAGGTTGCTATCCAGGCAGTTTTACTGAGATCCTTCTGTGTGAATAAAATCAAAGAGATGAGGATGCTGAGTAATGTCACATTAAAATGTAGTCAAGAAAGGTTTCTCCATAGAAAGTTACTTTAATTGGTTGACATTGATATGTCCCAGGACCAAAGCCTTGACCCTGGTTCCCTGGAATGTCATGGGAAATTCTTTTCCCTAAGGCATATTCTTTCCAAACCAGTTACTAAAGTCTTTTAATTTTACTACATGCGAGTTATTGGGATAAGAAAAAAAATTTTACTAAGTGTGCATAGCCTATTTTAAAAACAATGATCCTTAATATATATAGTCTCATAGAACTGTGCAATGTATGCGATGTAGATTTCCATAGACCATCTCTTATCCCTCTAGTTCTGCCTGCTTATCATAGGTATTCCAGCCAAGACCTTTAGCTCTCCCCCGGGTCCCAAGGGCAAATCTCTTCACTGTATTGTCACCCTGTTCTCCTTTAAACAATTTCAGAAATAAACAAGCATTTTGTGTATATATAGTATAATTATACATATATTATTCATGTTCTTTTAAATTTCTCATTTCTGAACCAATAGTTTTCATGTAACTGTTTTTCCTTAGCTTTATTATCTGGACCTTGTCTTCCACGCTAGGTCCCCTATCATACCTTAGAAAGTTATTTCTTGATCTATTTAGTAATGTCTCTATTTAGTTGGTTTTAGTGGTGGAGGCTGGATCTGGTCTCTTGTCTCCTGATCCAGTGCTCTTGCCCTGTACAAGGATGACCCTGAAATCATCTTATCTAAAAGCAATGCAAGCTGACTTACCCTGGCAATTGAGGGTTAGTCTTTTCTTTGTACACAGCTAGTTTTTGGTTAAGGGGAAGAGATATTTGTCTGTATTTCTTACCCCATTTGAGTTTATTCTCAGCTGAGCTGCCAAAATGATCCTTGTAAAAGCTCAGCCAGAGAGTGATACCTCTATACCCAAATCCAACCATTGTTCCCCCATTTCACTCAGAGAAAAAGTCGGAGGTTTTACAGGTCCAGGGGCCTGGCATGGTTTGGATGTTCATTTCCCAGCCGCCCTCCTTCCTTCTTTCTGTCTCCCACTTCTCTCTAGCTGCACTATCATTCTTGCTGGTCCTGATTCAGGCCACACCAGATTCCACGCAGGGGCCCCTGCTTCAGCTCTGGGCCTGGAGCACTCTCACTGGCCAGCTCCCTCCTTACCTTCACACCTTTGATGGAATGTCTCCCCCTTTGCTAGGCCTACCTAGACTACCCTGCTTAACAGAGCAGCCTGTCCTCCTTCCTCCCTCCCGTATCCAGGAACTCTTGGCATACTCAACTTATTCTTTTTTGCCTTATCATGTATCACTTTGAGGCATTCTTTAGAAGTTACTTTGTATTGGATTTATTGTTTATTATTTTATTCCTTTCACCATATATTATGTTAAATGAGGGAAATAATTTCCTTCTTTCTTTTCCCCTCGTGCTCCTCCTCCCCTTCCTCTTTCTCCTTTTTCCATCTTTTTTCTTCCTCTTCTTTCTTTATACTCCTCCTCCTCTTCCTATTTTCTTTTTCTTCTAACCTAAAATACCATGTGGCATATATTAGGTATTCAAAATTATTTGTTGAATGGAGGGAACAATCTGAATCATTGATTTGTCTCTAATGTTATCAACAAAATAGAAGGCACCATTTCAAGAATTACTAATGCTGATTTTATAGTGGCAGAACCTATGCCCTGATTCTGATGTAAAAATAATATGTCAGTAGTGAAACTTTAAATCTCATATATCCTGAGATAAGAAGTAGAGGATTTAAATTAAGTAGACTTAAGTTTTGTTTTGTTTTGCTTTTTCCAACTGGTATATTGTTTTTGTAGATAAGTTTCTCATTTTGTAAAAATGTACTTTAAATAAAGAACCTCTGTTTATTAACACTTTCACATAAAAAAAAAGAGAAAGTCTCCGAGTAAAACAGGGCAGGAAGTGGGAGTGATTCTTCTCTCAGTTGGGCAGCCTAAAGGGTTGTTTAGGGCATTTCTGATACCTCTGGCTGACTCAAGGCATTAGTCTGTTGTGAATGAAGGGAGAGAAACTGCAAGTCCTAATCAAGCCCAGGGACAACCCAAATCATTCATACTATTTTATCGTTAATATCTTAAAAGAATCTCCAGTGCAAAAAACACAGTATTTGTTTGGCTTACTGTGTTCCTGAATACACAGGGGTTCGTGTTTTCTCCTAGGTGGAGTCTGTCTTTTTGGGTCTGTGCTAAAATAAGACTACATTCTAGAGGCTGGGAAAACTATGGAATATTTGAGCCAGAATAGACCCTGAAGGACCCGGGAAGGTGTTTAGGCCAGCACAGAGAGCTCTAGTCAGTGACAGTCATGGGAAGTCATCAGTCAGGCCTGAACAGAGGCTGGAGAATGTGTGTGCACTCCCACACATGTGTGTGTGTGTGTGTGTGTGTGTGTATGAAATATATATAAATATATATAAATTTTTTATCACTATATATAACCCTGTGTATATATAGGGTTATATATAATATATGCAACCTGTATGTGTATATATGTGTGTATATATATATAATATATATAACCTGTATGTGTATATACACACACATATAAACACATACAGGTTATATATATTATATATAACCCTATATATGTGTGTGTATATATATATTTTATTATATTTAATATATATATGCATATACACAGGGTATATGTATTACATATAAAGATATATATATGTGTGTATATATAGATAGGATATATATACACACACATATATATAGATAACCTGTGTGTATATATGTGTATATAGAGAATGTATATATACACACACAGGTTATATATAATGATAAAAATATATATGTAATGATAAAAATATATATAATGATAAAAAACCCACATAAAACAAAATTTACCATTTTAATCACTTTTAAGTATACACCTCGCTTGGTAGTGTAACATACATTTAACATTGCATGCAACCAATATCCAAAACTTTTCATCTTACAGAAATGAAACTCTGTACCCATTAAACAATAACTCTCCATTTCCCCCACCTCCCCAGTCCCTGGTGGCTGACCACTATTCTACTTGCTGTTTCTATACATATGACTTTGAAGTCATGAATTTGACTACTCTAGGCAATGGAATCCCGCAGTATTTGCCCTTTGGCAACTGTCTTGTTTCACTTTGCTTAATGTCCTCAGGGTTCATCCATATTGTATTGTATGTCAGAATCTTTTTCCTTTTTAAGGTTGAATAATGTCCATTGTATGTGGATACCACATTTTGTTTATCCATCCATCCTGTGAGGCTACAACCAATAAAAGCTGTAAGACTTACCCCTCTACTCCCCTACCCATCCCCACCCCCCATAAATTAATGGCACTTGCACATGAAATTACAGTGGTTATAGGATGTACTTGAGATTATTCAGAAAGTGACATAAGAGAGCATTAACATGATTCTTACTTAAAATTGGGAGTGAGGGTATTAACTGTTCAACAGTTTGACTCATGAGTGAATATAAAATGTCACCATTTCTGGCCAAGCACGGTGGCTCATGCCTATAATCTCAGTGCTTCGAGAAGCCAAGACAGGAGTATTGCTTGAGGCCAGGAGTTCAAGACCCATCAGGGGAAACATAGCGAAACATCATCTCTGCAAACAACAACAAATCAGCTGGGCGTGTTGGCATATGCCTGTAGTCCTAGGAGGCTATAGGGAGGCTGATGCAGGATGATCACCTGAGACCAGGAGTTTGGGGCTGCAGTGAGCTAGGATCGTGCCACTGCACTGCAGCCTGAGCAACAGAGCAAGACTCTATCAAAAAAGGAAAGGAAAGGAGAGGGGGAGGAAAAGAGAGGGAAAGAGAGAGAAAGAGAGAGAGAGAGACAGAGAGAGAGAAAGAAGAAAGAAAGAAAAGAGAAAAGAAAAGGAAAGAAAGAAAGAGAAAGGAAGGAAGGAAAGAAAGAAAGAAATTCACCATTTCTGCACGACTACTGTGGACTATAGGTGGTTTCATCAGAGTGAAGAAACCAACAGCTGTCTGAAAAGCACACATTGTGCTACCTGCAAGCAGGACCCTTCCTGGTAAAGGTTAAACACATAGCAATTTCAGCTTTAAAGCTAGCCTACTTACTTCTCTATATAAAAATATTTTCAAAAAGAAAAAATAAATTGTCACAAACAGTTCAGAATTTTCCCAACCATTTGAAGTCTTTAGGTTTAAAGTGAAGTATCATGAACTTCTGTTTGTGATTGCTTCTCCAAAATTTGTAAAGGACTAGAATCCAGTGGCTTCTAATAGATTTTGGACTAGATTTATTCTCTTATTGTGCTGTCTAGTATTTTCTTTTTCTTCCCCATCTTCCCACCCTCCCGGCCTTTCTGCTTCCCTTCCTTCCATTTTCTTTTTCTTCCTTCCTTATTCCCTTTTTCTAGTGTTTGTTCACTGATAAGATTATGCTATGACATATATCCTTTTAATTTTTTAAAATAAAACATATTTTTGTAATTGCTAAAATTCATTTTGAAAGCAGTAAAGTGTTCAGAGAAAATACATAATGACTGAAGTTCTCATCTCTGAGACAAGAATGAAGTAAACGTGTAAGGCTTGGTTCTGATTAACACACAGTCTTCTTGTGTGTGGAGGCCAAAAAACAAACGTTCCACTACCAATAACAAACGTTGTCCTGTCTTCTACCTCGCAGGAGCAGAATGATCGGTTATATAAATTCTTACAACTGTTAACGGGCATTTGGGTTCCAGAATAATGCTGGCTGCAGAGTACAAATTGCTTAATCATTTTGCATTGGTACCTGTTCCATGATAGAATTCTGCATAAAATTAGTCACACTTGAACATAACTTCCTAAACATTTTTCCAAATAATATTTCCTGTCAGATTTATGTATTGGTTGTCATTTCACATATGTTCAGGCCATGCACTATCTTAAAGGAGGTAGGTCCTGTTTGTAACATCTTCACTTTCCTTGTCACTGGCATCCCCTAAAGTGCCCATGACAGGCATAGGGATCCCCCCACGAGAATCATTACACTTCCAGCAAAACCGTATTCATGAAGGAAATGACAGGCCTATTAATGTGAAGACATTAATATTTGAGAAGGCTTCTTACGTCATTCTTCCCAAGAATGTGTGCATTTTTGTAATGGTCAATGCTGTAAGCCTCAGGAATGGAAAACTAATGGTTGGATTTTCAATGTTTATAATGGACCAGGGAAACAGGACTTTAATAAGGTGTAGGTTTATGAGAGCCCCGAGAGTCACATCACACAGATGATTGTCTCTATAGAAGGTCAGTTAGGTCTTTGTAATATTTTGGTAATTTACAGCTACATCTGTGTGTGCAGTTATATTAAATATATTTACCAATCTGTGTCTTGTTGCTTTGCAGTTAATTGTTCAAGAAACCTTTGTGCACATTTTTGTATTTTATGCATTTCATATTTTTACATTCACCAGCACTAAGTAGTGAGTTTTATGGAAATATACTACATATATTTCAGTCATACCACTTTGTTCAGAAAAATTAGGTCATCTTATTTATCTTAGATAGCTCTGAATAACTGAATTTTTCCCAAAAATCTACAGGTCAAAATTTACTATTATGCTCAACATTCAAAAGCTCACCCTTCAGAACCTGAAATAAATTCCCAAAGAGACACTTTATCATGTTTTCATCAAATGATGATCTTTTTGGTTTTAGTGTATAAACTCTTATGTGACTGTTTTGAAGATGACCGGACTTGCCTGAATGTATATATCATGATGTGTTTGATTTTAAAAACTAATCTTAACCCAAAGTATGCCCTCCACTAATTACTATCTTTTCAGCATTTCCCACGCTTGAATGGGAAATCACCTTAAGAGCATTTTACACTAAAAGATCACTAGGACTCCACTAGGTCCCCAACCCACAATCTCCAGGTCTCCCACTCAAGATACACAATTGTATTTAGTTCCTCACATGCCTCTGAAGCAGCCAGCTCAGCACCTATTGCTGGACCATTAAAAATGATTAATCTACATCATTGCCCAAGTTCAGAAACTCATAACACCCAACTTCCTTATCCACTTTCTATTAACCAGGTTCTATTTATTTTACAATGTAAGTATCTCACTGTTTTATTACTAGAATTATTAGCATGAATGTTTTACCACTTATCTCAAATAAAGGAATTAAACTGTATTCTAGCATAGTTTTAACACTTAGTGAATATTCCTTGAGTGAATGAAAGATGTCATAACAGCTTGTTAAATGCCTCCTTTGCCCCTAATTTTCTTTTATTTCCTATTGCCTTTGGTTACCAATCTACTAGCTCTACCAAAGGAAATAATTAAAGTGAGTTTGACACATGCTGATTTCATTAAATGCACACTGGTTCTTAGGGATTCCCCAGCCTTTCTTCATGAAGTCCATTACCGGTGCTAATCTAGTACAGAATAATTTCTGGAATATTAAACATATTAATATCAACATTTGGAAATGGCATTGCTTTTAGAAAATTGAAACAGCATGTGTCATTTTTCAGAATTATAGAAACTCTTATATATTTTATTTTGAAGGTCACCAGCCTTAGCTAAGGACTACCACTTGTGGATTCTTTGAGTAACTGTAAAGGCAATTGACCTGAGGTCAGGATTCTGGAATTCACTTACAGTAGCCCTTGAATAATCCCTGCATTCACATAATTAGGGCTTAGGGTTCACCTTAGCTATTTTCACATGTGCGCTTTCTTACTCCTGAAATAAATTTTCTTGCCTTCGATAACTGTTGTGCACTTCAACATATTTTGTATTTTGGACTTTTAAAAATGTTACTAATCCTTAATAATAGTTGATACATAGTACTCACTGTGTGGCAAGCATTGCTTTAAGTGTTTTATACATATGTATTAACTGATTTTTCGTTACTCTTCACATATTTGCACTATGAGGCAGGTACTTTACAAAGACCTCATGAGGTAATATAATTGTCACCATTTTATAGGGGAGGAAACCGAGCTACAGAGAAGTTAAGTGATTTTCCCAGGGTCCTGCAGCTCACGGATGTGTGAGTTGAGATATGAACTCTGGCTGCCTGGATCCAATGTTCTTAACCACTATGCCAGACTGCCTCTTCCTTAGCTGTCCTCATTTACATGCCATTTGTCTACATCTTCTGTTCAGTACTTTATGAATTAATTGATGAGTACTTACGCATCCATATTAAGTCTCTTACTTACCTACCCCTTCTTCTATCACTAAAAGAATTTGTGAATACAAAGATGACATTACTTTCCCCCTTGTCCCCATATTTTCCCGTATTTTGTAACCAGTCTGTACTATGTGGAATAACACACACACACACACACACACACACACACACACACACATACACACACACATCAAAAATTGACCATATTCAACTATTATTATCAGTTTCCACATTTTCTTCTCTTTTAATCAAATTGGGAGTATGATATTATCTAACAAAGAAGGAAACTAAAAGTCTTTTCTGCTCTTCGTACTTTTCAACTGTTTATATAATCTTCTATTTTGGCAAGAGTTTAGCAACTGTTTATGCCTTGCTGGAAAGTCACTGTTATCCTCACTCAACAGAAGAAGGAACTGTCAAGTGATTGATTTGCATTCCTCTAGGATTTATCAAAACTGATAGTACAAAGGAGCTCCAGACCTATTGTCAGAATCTCAGAATATTCACCAGTGCCTGCTCTTGTTTGTATGTGATTTTAGATGTCCTACTCAGGCTTCTTTGCCCAAATATATATATTATATAACATAATATATATATATATTATATATACACACACACACACACACACACCGTTTTGTATGCATATATATTCAAGTGCGTATATATATATATATAGTGTGTGTGTATGTGTATATATATATAATACATTATATATAGGTTAAGAAATTATGAAGCCTCGTGGAATTTTTACATGCAGACATTTTCAGCGAAAGTGCTTCTTAAGATTGGTTTTTCACATCAACACATCTCTCCACCTTTGGCAGGGTGTTCTTTACCTCTTGGGTATCTGACTACCCAAATGTATGCAGTTTGGGTCCTACTCGGAACATCTGGCAGTGACCCAGGGAGGTGGCTTTTTACATAAACCTCAGGATACTGCAGAGTTGCATTTCGTCACTTTTTTAAAAACCCTCTTATCACAGCCCTTGATGTTCATTTTCCTTTAGGATTTCTTGGTAGGAAGGGAGAGCATGCTGCATACGGTACATCGTGGACCCTGTGTATGCACATGGCTTCGTTTCTTGAATAAGAATAGTAATAATATAGAGGGGAAGGAAAAGGCACATGCTGAGGACTTATTATAGAAAAGTTGTTTTCTTTGAACTTTAAAACATCGCTATGTTTTAAAGGGAATAGATATTGCTATCCTTTTTCAGATGGAGAAATGAAATCTTGTTTACGGTCTCACAACTATTAAGTGACAAAGTTACGCTTCAAATACATGACTTTTAAACATCATTGCTTTTTTCTTCTCAGATTATTGCTGAAGTGTGTGTGTGTGTGTGTGTGTATGAGTGTGTGTGTATAAAATGCTTACAAAGTTTGCATTGGCAAACATCTGTTATGGAGGACTCACAATCCACACTCCTTGTGCTGGTCACCGTTTAGGTATTGACATGATTAAGTCTAGGTCACTAATTGCATATCATTTACTGTAGTTAACTCTGTTTAGAATGGCTTATTGGCAACCAACACTATGTTAATATTTTAATAACATTTTCTTATTTAATGCTCACAATCATCCTAAAAGTAGGTATTCCTATTTGATAAATGATGAAAATGAGTCTTAGAAGATTAAGTTACACTGTCACTTAGCAAGTAAGTGGAAAAAACAAGATTTGAACCTAAATTGCCTGAGTCTAAAGCCTGTGTGTCTTACCACTTTGCTTTTCTGAATAGAAGTTAGGAGTTTAAAAACTTTACTTTCAACTGTAATATGGAACAGATCAAATTTTACAAATGATTTTTGATGTCTTTATTTGCAGCTTTTTTCATCTCTGCCATAATGTGACAATAACACAAAATAATACATGTAAATATCCAACATTGGTAGGATATTTTAAACTAAGAACTCTGCAAATATATGCCATTTAAAATAACTACAACTTTTAATTTCTTGTGAAAGAGCACGATGAAGCTAAATTATATGCTGTGTAAAACTAAGCTTTGTGTACTATGAACTTAGGATCCTATTGGTTAATACAAATTATGGCTACCTACTAACCTTTATGAAGTTTTCACTTGTACTCATATTGACATGAGAACTTGAAAGAGGGTTTGGACTGTTCTGTAGGCTTAGAAAGGTAGCAGGATTACTTTGTCTGCTAAAAGTATTTATTTTTAACCTATATTATCATCTCATGTAAAAAAGACTCATTTTTTATATAAAATCAGTATACTTGTGGTACTTTTGAGTATTATTTTATCACTAACTTGGTTTTCTTTCTGTAGAAAACTGTTCACTCGGGTTAAACTTTACAAGACACGATGTCCCTGAGAGGCCGTGCACAGGGTGGCTTTAGTTGGCCGCCCCTACGCTCATGGGTCTTCCATGATCTCCCTGCTTAGCTTAGCCCTCCTCTGCTCCAGCACAGGACATCCACCATTTCGCTGCCCATCATCTTTTGTGTGTTGCAGGCATCTCCAACACAACACATCCCAAACTGAACATGGTTTTTCTGCCATCCTCTCACGTTGATCTCTCCAATGCCATCCTCCTCCATGGCATCATCTTCTCTGTCCTGCAACACTAAAACAGCATCATAGCTGGCCACTTAACTATGTCACTCCCCTATAGAAGGCATTCTTCACATGGTGACTAGTGTGTAATTTCCAAAATCATATGAGATCCAGCCATGAATTTACTCCGAACTCTCCAGTGTCTTTCATTAGGATAAAGTCCACTGGCTTTACTTTGATTTATCATACTCTCTGATCTGCCCCTCAGTGAGCTCTTGAGAGTCATATAAGCTTTTCTCCCTCTTCCCTGTTGTTCTCCAGCCAGTCTGTGCTTCTCTCAATTACTTGGATGTGACTGCTGACTCACGCCCATGCCTTCAACACCAGTTGGTTCCCTGCACTGGCCACCATCTTCCTTGTCATTCAATCAGTGGAGCTTTCCTCACCATGGACCATGTGAATGAAGTTCCCTCACCATGCTTTAGAGCAGTTGATAGTTTAGTGTCTGTTTTCCTTGAAAGAGTGAAATTCTGTGTGGGTAGGTCACATGTATGAGCGAACCATATGGGAAGGCAGTATGTTCACACTATTTGTGTATTTTGTATTAAACATGCATATGTATTTGTAGACAACTTAATTGCAAATGAGTCACTGAGTATATGAAACGTGGAAATGGTCAAATATATCACCAGTCTCAAAAATATTTGTTATGAGCTTACTAAATACTAGAGAGAAGAAATAATGCGTTCATTCAAGAAATAGTAAATGTCTCTGCTATGCCTGGCACTGTGCTACATATGAGAGCTATAAGGCACAATCCATTTCTCCAAAGTTTTAGACAATTTAGTTTGGAAGACAGGACATAGACACAGAGAGCTATGATCATGTAGGTCAATTTAGTATAGAGATACTTAGTCTAAGAATTTATTCTTGGCTGGTTAGTTACTTAGATAAGAACTGCTTTGAATGTAAATTTACTAGTTTTGGCTTGCTTTTCTCTCCCTTTTTTCCTTCCCCACCCCAATTTTCTGAACAGAAATACAAGATTTATTTAATTTAGTTAATTTGGCTTCCTGACAGCAGCAAGTCATCAGGGTAATCACCATAAAAGGACTTTGTTTTATTTTTTAGTCACCCAGCACATTTTTATTGTCAGAATAGTTACTAATCACTCATTTTTATTTACTCTAGCTTGGGAAGTTTTGCAAAAATCTTGTGACTATTTAGAAAAAAAAAATGCTTTAAATTATGAGTTCTATCCTACCCTGCTGGCAAGTGAACACACCACAGACTTGAACCTCATGATTCCGTTAGGTTAGGCGTTGAGGAATAGAAAATACCTGCTTTGCCCCTTGCCAGCTGTGGCCTCCTGACCCCAGGACCCCTTCACCTTCTCCCAGAGTTTATTCTGCACCAGAACATCAGAGTATGGTTGTATTTTTTTTTTTTACATTGGATTCAATTTATTTATTTATTTATTTATTTATTTATTTATTTAGAGACAGTGTCTTGCTCCGTCACCCAGGCTGGAGTGCACTGGTGGAATCTCGGCTCACTGCAACTTCTGCCTCCCAAGTTCAAGTGATTCTTCTGCCTCAGCCTCCCGAGTAGCTGGGATTACAGGTGTGTGCCACCATGCCTGGCTAATTTTTGTGTTTTTAGTAGAGACAGGGTTTTCCCATGTTGGCCAGGCTGGTCTCGAACTCCTGACCTCAGGTGATCCATCCACATCATCCTCCCAAAGTGCTGGGATTACAGGCGTGAGCCTCTGCCACTGCAACCTGCCTAGAATAATTATTTTCAGCAGCTGAGATAGAAAACAAAGATAGAGCTGATTAGTTTCCGCAAACTCTTGGGCTCTTTTAAAATAAGGATTATTTTATAGCTTTGTTAAACTAAATTCAAATATTTAAAGTAGTGTATTGAAGAACTTATGTAAGAAAAGAAGAGGTAGGATAAGAATAAACATTAAATAGACTAAAGAATGCTATCACATAACAGATGAATTATTTGGGAGCTAATGAAAATGCGTAAAATGCTGAGTTGAGGATTTGAGAGTTGGGTGGCTTGGGATTTGAGGGATTTTCATTAGAGTCCAATTTAGCCCCCAACAAAGTGTCAAGTGTGGTGATCTTCCCCGCTCAACTCAGAATGTATCTCTTATAATCTCATTCAAAAGCCAGTTTGAAAAGCGTCTGTTGGTTATATGGACATTGTTGTGGTGCACACATGTAAACTGGAGTTCTTGCTACTTATGAAGCTCATTAAGAACTCAGATTCATGTTCACTGAGATATCAGTATCATAATCCTAAGGTATAATTAATTTTGTAAGCTTCTAATTAGGTTCTTGTTAGAGTGATTCAAATAATTTCATGATCTGTAACTAGAAGAGCCATTCTTCTGGCCAGCAACAATTAAATATATATATTTAATTCTTTTTTTATTCTTTAACTCTTTAATTCTTTTTTTAATTTTTTTTTTTTTTCATTTTGAAACAGAGTCTCGCTCCATCACCTAGGCTGGAGAGCAGTGGTGCGATCTCAGCTCACTGCGACTTCCGCAGTGAGCACTTAAAGTATATATGCCTCAAGCATATTGCATACTATACAAATTTTATTACGTATTACATGTTATATAAACTTTATAAAATTTTATAAATGACATATATAATTTTAGGAACATATTCACATGGAAATACAGTTGAGGAGCTTTTACTATTGAAAGGATAATAATCTGGAAATTGAATAATGAGTGGTTGTCCTTACATTCTCTTGATTATAAGTTTTCTTATGAATTAGCTGTCCAGTGCCTTTATCAGAGTCACCCAACCGGTGAGGAGAGAGTATGTCCCCAGCAGGTGTGAACTGAGAGATGTTTAAGCTGAGGTCAGTAGGCAAAGATTTGGAGCAGTTGTGTCTAAGATTAAAGGAAATTACTAAGATCACTAAAGGAAGTGCAGATGTGACGCATGACTGGAGCAGAACATTCTGTACCTTTCATGGATTAGAGAGATGTGGGGAGGAAACACTTCCCCCTTTAATCGTGTTGTCATAAAGGGCAACCGTCAGCCTTTCTCTCCATAGCAGTGCCTGAGAGTGAACATCCAGCTGAATGGTCCAGTGTAGCTGCACCTAACCATCACAGTTTCAGGGCGGCATAAGTGCTTGGCAGATATATTACTCCTCTCATTCTCAGACTGAATATTATAAAAGTCAACGGACATTTGTATTTCAGTAAGTCAGGTACTTTAAGTGGATAGACAAAATATGAATTTTAAATGGCCACATCAGGGTTAACTTGGTTCGTAAAATGTAGTCACCATCTTCTATCAAAATCTGCAGAGCATACCATGAGAAAGAAAAACAAATAGATGAATATGCACTAATTATTTCCCAAGCACTTTGCTTCAATTAAAAAAGATTCCCTGCAATGTCAGTTTTATTTATCATTCCCATTTTAGAGATGAGAAGGCTTTCTTCCAGTTGAGTAACATAATTTTGCTTAGGGGAATTCAGCTAATAAATCACAATGCAGATCTTGGTTCAATGTATTGGAAGTCCATCTACATTCTACTCATCCATGCTATATCTCTGAAAGAAAAATTTCTGTCCGCTCCCCGCTCTCCCTCTGGAGGCAGACGGGCCCAGTAACCTCTGGCGTCTGTGAATTAATGTGCTAAAGATGTTTAGATTTTTTATAAAACAATATCTGAGGCCAAGCTGAGTCAGAATTGACTGAAAGTTATGTAGCTGTTTTTTGCTGCTGTCTTTTTGTGAATTTTACCTCTGGAATAACACCAAAGCCTATTAATACATAATTGTGGCCCGTGTAAGCTGTAAAGGTCTTTATGTGAAAATCGTGGAGGTGAGCTTGGACGGCAGCCTATTTTTGCAGCACGGAAGTTTCTCAAAGCAAATGTCAGGACTTTGAATAGTCATGAATCAAAACACAGACAAAAAAAATTAGATAACTCTTGGAATCCAGACTAAGGCCAGAAAATATTCCCCTTCCTATTCTTCAGCATTTCAAGGATATTATCCCTATATCTATCATTAATTTTAAGTTTTCAGCTGCTCTTTTAGAAAGATTTCAGTTCTTTTTATTTTGTATTCTGGGATGTTATAAAGCAGATATGTCGCACCCTTGCTTCTTGTTTCTGTAGGGAAATTATAATTTTGACACTCAAGGGGGAAAAAGTGCTATATGACTCTGAATTTCTTTCAGTAAGTTATAATTATTTCCCGCACTTTATGCGATGTTTTCTGAGCTACACCCAGTTCTAGGTTTGATACCAAAAGTTTGGATTGCCATTTTTTTGCCTCTTCTTTTTCTAGATTCTCTCTGGTAGAGACCAAGAGAAAAAAGGGAAAGTTGAAGCTTTAACTTCATTATTGATGGATACTGGCATCTCCCAAAATACAGGTCTTTTGGATAAAGCTGAATTTGAAAGCATGGCTGGTTGACAAATCTGGGCTCCTACTAGCTCCTCAAGCCTGTACCTTCTCATGCTTGTAGAGCAGGTGGGGCCATGTCCTCTTTTTTTAATTATCATACTTTAAGTTCTGGGGTACATGTGCAGAACGTGCAGGATTGTTACACAGGTATACATCTGCCATGGTGGTTTGCTGCATTCATCACCCTATCATCTACATTAGGTGTTTCTCCTAATGCTATCCCTCCCCCTAACCCCCACCCCCTACTATCCCTCCCCTCTCCCCCCACCCCCCGACAGGCCCCGGTGTGTGATGTTCCTCTCCCCTATGTCCATGTGTTTTTATTGTTCAGCACCCACTTATGAGTGAGAACATGTGGTGTTTGGTTTTCTGCTCGTGAATCAGTTTGCTGAGAATGATGGCTGGCCACGTCCTCTTCCCTGAACCGGGAGAGAGTTGACTTCAACTGTACCTCACACATTATGTCACAGGATGATCAGAAATCAGGTGTGGTGAGCCTCCTGGCCACCCTCTGGCAAGCAGGCCCCTGGCCTCACCTCCATGTTCTGTACAGAGCAGTGAGGTAGGGGCTCGTAGCTTCTTCCAGATCCACGATACTTGCCACAGAGAGACAGTGACATGCGGCTTGCTCCTCATTGAAGGGACCAACTCAGCCCTCCTTCCCGTAGTAATAACAAAGTCCCGTAGAGGCCAGCGTCTTACAAGTCATTTACTGCAGCTTCTTTGCTTTTGATGGAACATACAGCGGCAAGAGAGACAGAAGGTAGAGTCCTCCCCCTCTCCCTTTGCCTTCCGCTGCCAAAGACACCAGAAAGAACTTTTCTTCTCGTCGAGAATTATATTCATTTATAAGCTGAGGCAAGAACATGAGGAAGCAGAGGGTTGCCCGTGCAGTATGAGGAGGAGTTTTAAGCCAACCATACAATGAAATAAGAGTGCAGTTGGCAGAACTGACCTGTAGACACTTAATAATCTTTAATTTTTCTGAGTACCTACCTGTCTCTCTGTCCCATACTTCTTCCTTTCTCTAGTTGTCTTAACTCCTAAGCAACAAAGTCATTTTTCCAGGGCTTAATTCAGGAAGTATAGTCACCATTGCAAACGTGTATTCTGGCCAAGAGAAACATTTCCTCAGACTTAAATCTAAAGAAACTTTCCCATTTGCTAAGCAGCAAAAGAAGCTTCATATTGACTTCAATTTTACAGATCTTATTTAACCAATCTGGTTTTCTCACACATGCTAATCATACTTTTATTAGACCAGTAAACAAACTTATGCATTTCTGATTTTATTTTCTTTTAAAGTTATTGAAGTACAGAGCTCTCTAAAATTTGATTTTTAAACATTCGATCCAACCAATAGATGAGCTACACATCAGTCTGCTCTCTTAATTCAAAGCATGTAGCATCTTTTAAATTCCATACAAATACTGCATAAAAACTTTTGAATACATTATGCCATTTTCTAATTTTAAACAAACTTGATTTAAGCATGTATGCAGATTGTTTCATTTGCTAGCTAGAATACCAACCACTGCAGCTCCCAGTGAGTAGACAAGCCTAGGGACAGTATTTATGAAACTATCATTTAGAATATTGATCAGCCTCTGCATGATTCTGTCAAATGTGGGTTCTATTAGAGATGAGGTAATGCATCTGAAAGTCCCTCTTTGTATAGGGTATTTTTATTTTGTTAACAGAGAATTCATGGACCCTCAGGACATAGCACAGTGCATGGCATGCAGGCGACCCTCCACAACTAACTGTGGACTCACTGAATGCTCATTAATTCAATATATGGCCATAATCAAGCTCTTTATATAAAAGTTCAGTTCTCCTTTTCATTTGACATTTTCAGATGTCCTGTTGCAATGATTCGGTACACAATCATCTTCTTCCTGTGAACAAAAGATGATTTTGAAAATGAAAAGAAAATGAAAGATCAGTGAGGCAGCTGGAAAAATATTTTTAACTGTCTTATGCCCCAGTGTCCTGCTGCTCTGTGACAAAAGAACCAAAATGCCGCTAGACCAGTGCACAAGGTCCAGAAAATGCTCCTAATACCAGTTACGACTTGTGTTTCTGTGGAGCGTTACCATCTACAAAATACCGCATAGACTTTGAATATGTATAGCAGTGGAATGAATAGAAATACATGTACATATTTCTCAAATGCCCAGTCCACTTTATAGACAAGAAAATCACTTGTTAAATCTACCATAAACCTGCAGGTGTTACAAGAAAGCAAAACTGTTCATCTTGATCAGTTATTGAAGCATTTTTTTTTTTTTTTTTTGAGACAGAGTCTCACTCTGTCGCCCAAGCTGGAGTGCGTGGTGCAATCCCAGTTCATTGCAACCTCTGCCTGCCGGGTTCAAGCAATTCTCCTGCCTCAGCCTCCTGAGTAGCTGGGATTACAGGTGCCTGCCACCATGCCCAGCTAATTTTTGTATTTTTAGTAGAGATAGGGTTTCACCATGTTGGCCAGGCTGGTCTCCAACTCCTGACCTCAAGTGATCCGCCCTCTATTGGCCTCCCAAAGAACTGGGATTACAGGCATGAGCCACCACGCCCAGCCTGAAGCATCACTTTAAATGAGAACTGGAAAAGTATTAATTCTCATGAATAGTTAATGTACTGATTACAATGAGGAATCAAATTTATTATCTACTAAATCACTCAACTGAGTGAAAATAGCCTCCTACCTGTGTAGACATCTTTCTGCCAAAGACAATTTAAGGTGCTAATTGCAAGCACTGTTCATGGAAAAAAAAAATCACATATTAATGCATGGAAATTACATAAAACCATGTGTATATATAGTTTCCTATATATATAGTTTTATGTAATTTTCATGCATATATAAAACTATATATATAGTTTTATGCAATTTTCATGCACTAATACGTGAAATTTTTCATGAACAGTGCTTGCAATTAACACTATATATATTTATGTAATTTCCATGCATACATAAAAAACTATATATATATATATAGTTTTATGTAATTTCCATGCACTAATATGTGAATTTCTTTTTCATGAACAGTGCTTGCAATTAGCACCTTAAATTATCTTTGGCAGAAAGATGTCTACACAGGTAGGAGGCTGTTTATAGCTTTATATATATATATATATATGGTTATATGGTATATATATATATATATAGTTTTATATATATATATATATTTATGTCTGACTATGCATCTGAAGATCTTGGAAGTTCACAATACACACATGATTTTAGAAACAAGATTATATATATTTAAATGCCATAAAACAACTTCATAAATGTAAGTGATGAATCTAAGTACTTTTATTTCTTATTTAAAAACCCACATTTTTAGCATCATTAATTTTTAAAATCTTCTCTTTTTTTTGTATTTCTCTCTGAAGTGTATTATAATGTTTGAGTGTAGATGGTCTTGGACCTAAAATTGTAGATGTGATGGCTCCACAGGACTCAAGGTTGCTTTCACAGATCATCTAATGTGTCTGTCTCCTTTTTTCTCATCATCCCTCAGGAGGCCAGGATAGTGGATTTGCCCTAGGAATCCACAGCTACTCCTGGTGTGGAGTAAATGCTGAATATTTGTTGATGAAATGACTGAATTTCTTTCCCTCATACTTTCCCTTCAATTTATTCAGTGATTTAAATCAACCATTAAAAGTATGTTAAATTCCCGTTGTATCTTTGGGTGTATAAAGACTAATAAGATATGATTCCCGTCCTGAAAGACTTTATAGTCTAACAGAAGGAGAGGACAAATATACAAAGAAGGATAATACATCTTACAGGTGGAAAACACGTACATTTGAGAACCAAAGGAAAGATAGCTAGTTCTCCTGGAGATAGGTATATCCCTAAGAAGATTGTTTAAACCATTTTTGTTAAGATCAAGTTTTATAATTGTTTAAAAAGTCTTTATAAATTAAAAAATTCAAGATTAAAAATTTCCCCTATCCCTTTTCTAGGTTCTCTTACGCTTTCTTCAGGAAATTCTTTATATTTTATCTCAATTTTTCATGATGCCTTTTAAACTTGAGTTCCTTAGTTTCTCCAGGGAAGATAGAAAACATCTGATTGGTATCCCTTATTTAGCAATCTGAATTTTTGGCAGGCTGAATTGCTGGATCAAAACCAAAAAGATTAAATATGACAAGAATAAACATAAAACCCTATATTTAAATTTAAAATGTTATCATACAGATAAAAGACAAGAGAAGTACTGATTTTCATGGAAAAAAAAAAGAAGGTCTGAGAATTTTAGGTGGCTATAAACTCAAATATAATCCCACTGTAGGATATGGCTGTTGAAAACCCAGCACAGTCTCTGGATCTCACTTGGCATTCATGGGAACAGTCTCCACGTCACAGTGTTAATGCTCATTATGCTGGGTGCTGGTGAGAACACATGGGAAACGGAATGGGTCCTGTATGTTACACTGAAAGTTACGGAAAGCTGCGTATGAGGAAGATATTCGAATACGTATCTCTAGCCCTGGCCTTCTCTTTATCCTCAGTGTTGACCAATGACTATACACCTTTCTCATTGTCGTTGGTGACAGTTCCCCCTTCTCTAAAATTGCATTGGTCTTCCTTCCTTCCTCAGGACGAGTTTCTCTCCTGTAGCACACACTTCCATGACTAGTGTCGGTACTCACTCCACCCACATGGAAAACTCTGGTTTTCTTTATATCTCCTTCACCTTTGCCTCTGCTTTTCTGACATGTCCTGGCACAGAGACAGGATGGACACACTTCATTGTCTCGCCTATCACTGGACTCACCCCCACGCTTTTGTCTCTTGAGTTCAGTTCACATTTTTAAAACCCACATTTTTAAATAGTAAATTTTATTATTGAATATTATTAAATATTGTTATTAGGATAATATTTTCAAGGTTCATTCACGTTGTAGCGTATATCAGAAAAAATTTGGTCACACCATCTCAATGTGCTAAAGCAATGACTTCGATTGACAGCTTGGGAAGTGTTATTTCTATTCACTTTAAAGTCAAGACTATAGCAAAATTCGCTCTGTGAGCAGTTTTTTCTTGGGGCGAAAAAAAAGACACAAGATTACTCTGAACTAAGATTCTGAACTGGCGTTTTAATAAATCCTGAAGTAAATGGACAGGCTGTCAGCTGAAGTTCAGAATAACTGAGTCCCTAACAAGCATGTTATTGGCCTGTGTCTGAGAATGCAGTGCAGTAACACAGTTATGAAGTTTTATCTAAGTAGCTGAAAACTGCTACAAATTTTATGTCCTGAAAAATGATAGCACTTTGTTTATTTTTATAAGGAAGAAGGGTGTCATTTCTATGTCCTCAAGAGAAAAAGTAACATGGGAGACATTTGCTTGGCTTAGGCCCAGGAAGTAGGAGTTCTGAAGCCTTGATTGGCAGGGCTTTTTATTGTTGGTCACTCTTAAGCCCTAGATCCCTGAACTAGAGCTCTGAGCTGGCAGAACAAATGGTCTCGTGTTTCCAGAGTTCCAGTCGTTTATTTTCTCTCTGGCGAGGTAGATTGCTTTCTGCAAGAGGTGCCTATTCATTTGAATTAGGCCTTCTCACCATGTCTTCATTAAAAATAGATAGAGTCCCTGTTACATGGCATCCATGCATAGTCTCATGTCCTAGATATTATAATGGTATAAGTATATTTAAAATTGAATTTTACTATCAGAAATCTTCATTGCAGCAAAGAGGTTTTTGCTTTGTCCCTCAAAAATAGAACTAGTCTGAAAACTTGTGACCTTATAATATTTTTTTCATTTAAAATGTACAATTTAATGGTGTTTAACGTAACAAAGTTTTGCAACTATTACAATTAATTTTGGTTCATCTTCATTACCCTAAAAAAAACCTCATGCCTATTAATAGCCACAACATTCTCCCCATCTCCCAAGCCTTAAGCAACCACTAATTTATTTTCTGACTCTGTAGACATCCTATTTTTGAAATGTCATAATAGGTGGAATTACACAATATTCCAAAAGACAATTTTATTTCATGGTCTTTTGTGAGTGGCTTCTTTCACTTAGTATAATATTTTTGTTGCTCATTCATGTTGGAGCATATATCAGTACTTCATTTTTTTATATCACCAAATAATATTCCATTGCATGGATATACCACATTTCATTTATCCATTCATCAGTTGGTGGGCATTCAGGTTGTTCCCACTTTGGGGAATTGTGAATAACACCTCTATGAGCATTCATGTACAGGTTTTTGTGTAAGTATGTATTTTCATTTCTGTGGGGTCCACTGCATAGTTTTGTGCTTAATCAGGCATTGCCCTCTGTGGTTTCACACTTGTTCTTTTTTGCTGGACTCATGATCTCCCACTCCACCCCAGATCTGCTCTTTCTCCTATGCACACTTCAGACTCCAACACCTACCCTGTTGCACAAGCCAGAAACTCACACATCATCCTTTGCATCTTCCTCGGCTCCTCATCCTCCACCCTTCTGCAGCCCATGTCTAGTCCAGTTGCAACTCAAATAGAAGTATTCCCCCAGGGAAGCTTTGCAGATCAAATCAATCAGGTCATTAATTCTTTATGTACTTTACCCCTCTGTTTATGTTTATGGGATTATTTGATTAGTATCTGTTTGCTCACTATTTGACCTTACACTTGTTTAAGCGTGATGTAATATACCATGATTGACCTTAAAACCAAAATTTTATTCTTTACCTAGAGTAGCTCTTCCAATTTTTTCCTCATCAGTGACTGTCAGCTTTTATGGTGGTGGTCCATTTTGGTTTGTTTTTGTTTTTTAATTGATCTTCAGTCTGATGCTTGAGGTCCTGATTTCTTCTTTAGTTTCCATTATCTTTTTAATAATTGGATTCATTTGATTTATTTCTTACCTTAGGCCATTTCTTTTCAAAGAAAAAAAAAACAAAACTCAAATATTTTATTTCATTTGCCTGTGATCAATTCTGTGATCTGTTTACTAGGCTGTTGTCATTCAATATTTAGTTCATACCACTAGAAAATTAAAGATGAACTATGACGATGTATATTAGAACTGACTAGTTCAATATGGTAGCATTTCTCAACTTGAGGATACAGTGTCAGGCTCTACGTGAACTACCAGGTTAAACAAAATATGCCCCTGATAGAGATCTTCATTCAGGCCCAAGGAGAGAAGTCAATAGCGTAGCTGACATGTCACCACAGCTGATTACAAGCTTGTTCAAGAGCAATTCTTAGCACCTGTAACCCTTACTCAAAATCAATTGCCATTACATTGTAAATAAAGCTTTAGAATGGTAATTAAACCCCGATGTTCAAATCCACTGATAAGCCAGTTCATCATTTACTGTTCTATATAACCTCTTTAATTGTGCTCTTAGGTATTTTTCATGTCATTAATATCTTTTTACCCTCTTTTAAGCTGTATTAATAATTATCATCAAACATGTAATACATCAGAAAGTCTTCTAAAAAGTATAAGCAGGTATCCTTTTTTCTTTTTAATGTCTAAATTATTTTGCTAGGCTTAAATTATTTCCATATTCTGTGTTATGACAAAATTTACTGTTTTTGGTTTTAACATTTGGAAATCCAAACTGAAGTACTTTTTATTGAGTTGTTTGATTTACCAGTAAGAGAAAAAAATTGCGTTTTTGAAGCCAGACAAATTTGATAAGCATAGTTGTACTACTTGGGAGTTTGTTGACTTTTGTTAGGGAGCTAAAAGTGGCAGCAACAAAGCTTTTCCCCAAATGAGTTGGATTTTCTACGTGTGGTATGTATTACTAGATGCATTGGCAAAGAATACATTTTGCAAGATGTTTGTGTTTACAAAAAGCATTGTTTGTATCTATACAACAATATCCTTATTGTGAATGTAGCTGTGATATTGTTGCACTGGTATATAGTTTCTAGTCTAAAACCTGTGACTTTATTGTCACAGAATCAAATTGTCACTGGTGAAAAGGCTCATTTTAGTTCAAAATCTGCTGTAAGACTGTCTTCACCATCTGAAACTTTTGAGGTGTTTTGAGAAAGTACAATTTCAGATACTTTTGGCGTTATTTCACAGTTTGATCACTCACTATTTCATTTTTAATAGCTAAAATTCAAGTGGCATGCAGAAAAGTTCTGGAATATATGGTGAAAAGAAAGTCTGTTAAGAAAGGTAATTAGTTGGCCCTTCATACCCCTGGGTTCTGCATTCATGGATGTCAAAAATCTTCAGAAAAAAATTGTGTCGGGGGCCAGACGCGGTGGCTCCTGCCTGTAATCCCAGTACTTTGGGAGGCCAAGGCGGGTGGATCACCTGAGGTCGGGAGTTCAAGACCAGCCTTATCAACATGGAGAAACCCCATCTCTACTAAAAATACAAAATTAGCTGGGCATGGTGACAGGGGCGCCTATAATCCCAGCTACTCAGGAGGCTGAGGCAAGAGAATTGCTTGAACTCAGGAGGCAGAGATTGAGATGAGCCGAGATCGTGCCATTGCACTCCAGCCTGGGTGACAAGAGCAAAACTCCGTCTCAAAAAAAAAAAGAAAAGAAAATATATATATATATATTTAGTGTCTGTACTGAACAAGCACAGACGTTTTCTGTCATTATTCCCTAAACAATGCAGCAAAACAACTATTTGCATAGCATTTACACTGCATTAGATATTGTAGTTAATCTAGAGATGACTTACAGTAAACAGGAAGATGTGCATAGGTTATATGCAAATATGCCATTTTATATCATGGACTTGAACCTCCCCCACATTTCAGTATCTTCAGGTGGTCCTGGAACCCATCTCCTGCAGATACCAAGGGATGGCTGTAGTATTATTTTGAGTGACCGAAAGAAGAGTATGTCTTCAAAATATTTTCCATGACTTAAGATATTGACATATTCAACTAGATCTCTACTTTTTAAGTTATTTATCTATGCTTTATTTTTATAAAGCACAAAATCCTTGGATTTATTTAAGTATTTGGAAACGGTGTATTTCCAGGATGTTTGCTTACTTTCCTTGTGTTATAACAGCATTTTCTGACTTCTCTTTCAATTATCCAATTTGCCAAGCCTGTGAGATTTGTAAGTAATCTTGGGACTATATTCAGTATTTATTCATTTGGGTGGAAGAGATTAGAATTTTCTTTAGACAAACAAGTCTGACTTACTTAAACCATTTCACTCTAAAATGGTACATTTGCTCCAGTGTTGTTGAAATTTGGATTGTGTACCACGGGGATATATTCTGATTTAAACAGCAATGGCAAAACATAGCTCCATTTTTCTATTTTATTATTTCTTTAATTTTCCAGATCCATAATTATGAATACTGTTATGCCAGTACTTTTTACCGTATGTTGTTATTTTTAAAAGATAGAACCTTGCCTAAATCACATAATGTCTTTACACTAGGAATTAGTGTTATTTCATCCTTCTCATTTTTAATCAAAGCAAAACAAAATCCACTTCTAAGTGTGTTAAGGTAAACCTGGATGCATTTATAAAATTTAAAGTTTATGTAATTTTATACCTAGTTCTTGTTCCGTATCTCTTTCATTAGAACATTTGAGGTCTCACAGAAATAAATCAACGTTGAGATAACCTCTCTAAGGCTGCCTGCTTTTTCATTCTTTAAAACTAGTAATTTTCCATCTCTGACTCTTTCCATGAAAGGCATTTACAGCTCCTGGGACATTTCAGCTGTTGACACTTTAGAAACCTCCAACTCTGTGTAGGTGTTTTGAAGTAAATTTGAAACATGGAGGTGGAAGAAAAGCCATATGTCCCTAAAAGTTTTATTTAATTTTTTTAAGTGGAAGGAGAGCTGCAAGTACAAAAGGGGAGACTGTCAGCAGCTTGTATGAGGAACAGAGTCACTAAGAAGAGAACCAAAGTGGAGCCTCTATTATTTAAAAAATTCTTAGCAAAAAGAACGCATCGTTGTTTAACTCTTTGAAGAATAGGACAGGTTTTAAAAATAGCAACAGAACTATGACGTTTCCTTTCGATGGATCAAAATGTATTTCAAAGATAAGTGTATACCTGACGAATTTTAATTAATAAATTAATTGATTAGTTTTAGATCAGAGAATGGACTCTAGTTTCAATCATTACGCTTTGATAAGGATGCTTTCTTGTAGCAATGTGTATTTCAGTGTCTGGAATGTGAAACACATCCTGAAGAAACAGATGCCATCTCTGAGGCCCAGGTGATTTTAAAATGGATTAGTATTTAATGGATAAGGGGACAGCAAAGTGGCTTTTTCATTAAGTATCTGCACATATATACAACTACTATATAATCTTCTAAATGCTGTACAAGTGACCAAAAATTTTTAAGGAAATTTAGGATACACAAAGCAAAGACATTTCATTTTTCTATGTGTGTCGATAGAGGCAGAAGAGAGGAGAGCAGAAGTCTGAAAATGAGAACCTTTTCACTAAGAAAGTCACTTTTTTGTGATTTTCTAAATAGCTCTTAGTTTAAGCAGAAGAGTCAAAAATTAAAATAAAATAAACACAATCATATAAATAAACCAAAAGACTATATGGGTGAAAACCCTGTTATAATTCACTTCAACTTATATTTTGGGAATATTTCACTTTTTATAATATTCTACCATTTTATTGTCATCAATCTTCATTTTTAGATATTTCCTTTGAACTGACCATTGGACATAAAAGAAGGCGTAGGATAGGTTTTGTTCTCTCTAAAGATTTTTTTTTGTTATAAAAAAATTACACCTTTATTTTTGTTTTCAATGGCCTTATACACAGGGAAATTCATTTCTGAATGCTAAAGTGATATACAGGACAGCTTAACCATCAGTAGCTAACCTATAGCAGATACTGAAGATCTTGTCCAAGTTATTAAGCCATATTGCAGTAAAAACTGGTTTCCAAACTTTCTGATCTTGTAAATTGTTTTACATGTGGTGACTGCAATTAGCTTTCTCATCATGAATTGTTTCTAATTATATCTTTTTATTTGTTCTTTTGTGGCTTCTTAAAATCTGGCCCTATCATTACAGTACTAACTTGTGTTTACTCTTCTCACTTTCCCTTTTACCCCACTTTGATTACAAAAAAACTGAATACTAAAATATTTAAAATGTGAAAATGCTATAAATATTTAAAATACTAAGGTGCTTTAGTATTTCTTGACTCTATTTTGGTTTTTAAAAGAGTTTTTATTTTCCAATCAGCAGCATTCCTCGTCTTCTGTAAAAGCCTAAACTTGTTGATGGGATTTTGCTACTGGGTATTCCTGAGTTCCATAAAAAAAGAGAGAAAGAAAGAATCGTCAAAGCTTCTCCTTTCCCCTAAAAAAAACTCGACAATTTTTTTTTTTTTTTTTTTTTAGGGGAAAGGAGAGCTTTTGACAAATCTTTCTCTCTGAGAACAGGGGGTATCATGTGCAGTTCAGTGGCATTGTCTAGGGACAAGGCAAGAGCTCAGAGGAAGTTCTAGTGACACTTGACTTAGACATTCAGTTCTCCATCATAAAATTAATTCCTGGGTCTTAAACATGGCACATAGAAAACACAGCTGAGAACCAGGAGCTCTTAAGGCCAGGGGCACACACCAGCATGCACGACTCACAAGCAACTACCAGGGTGGCGAGGATCTCCCCTCCTCCTTTAGTACTTTGTAAGACCCCAGGATCTTGGAAAGGCCTCAGTTATTATTGAGGTTGTTATTGTTCTCTTATTATTATTGTTTAGATTTCCCTGCCAGTCCAGCAGAAGGGCTTAAATCTGGATCTATGTTGATTCAGAGCAAACAAGAAGCGTGCTATGCCTTGGCTCCCTTTCATCTAAAATGTGCCCTGAGATGAATTCGTACTCATTACATTTGTAGTCTTATAAAATTGGTATAATGAAAAGGCTGCTGGATTCAGGCTCAGGAGACCTTGATTCTAAGCCTGAGCTTGCAACTTGGTCTTAATATAAATGACTTTATAATTGTATTTTGATTGAAGTGATGTTAAACTGAGTTTGCTTTATCCAAGGCTGAAATTTTAGAGGTTGCTTGATTAAAGGTTCCCAACTAAGAATAAGACACAAATATGGTTTGAAACGAGTCCCAGATAGCTCAGAGCAGGGACAATGCCCCCCTGACTTGTTTGGAGAAGCAGCAGCAAAGGTTTCAGGTTTCTTTAAACTTTTATTTGGCTCCTATATTTTGAGTGTGTCCAAACGGCTCTGAAATACCAAAGTAGTCCTTGTCTTTTCCCCTTTCCTCTCTCTTTTTCAACATGGAGAATACTTTTTCCAAATTTGGGAAAAGGGGCTATGAGTCAAAATAAGTGAGAGTGTGGACTGTGTTCTCTTCCAGTCCCACCCCAAACCCATGCTGCCATCAAACTTACACAGAGGCCACCAAGCATGGACACTTCCCACTCAGCCACCTAAACGTTTATGTACCACTCACTCATGTGATGGCCCTTCCCTAATCTCTTCCTGGCTGCTCCTTCATATAATATCTTTTCTGGGATCTTATTTCTCCCTTACATTAAAGAGATCCCCCCCCTTAATCCCATCCTCCATTGTAGACATCACTCCATTCCCTTCCTGTCCATCACTAGGAAACTTAAGGGGATAGAGGACCTTTACCTTTTCGACTTGTCTCCTGTTTCTGCTCAACCAACTGCAATAGAGATTCTCATCACCCAATAAAACAATGACTGTTTCATTGTGAAATACACAGGGAACTTCTCCATCCTTCTCTTGTTGAACTCTCTTCCACAGTGACACGCTTTTCCACAGTGACAGCGCTCTCCCCTCATAGTTTCTATGACATCTCATCCATTGTCAGTCTTTTTTCCAAGCTCCTGGTGGCTTTTTCTCCATACTTTGATCCTTAAATATTAATGTTGTTCAGGGTCACTACTAAATCCTTCGCTTATTGTTTGTTTGTTTTTCTGACACTATATTTAAGGGTTTCCTATTTTTCCCTTGGCTTTAACCTCTATCCATTTGCTGTTTATACCCAAATTTCATCTCCCACCCATACTTCCCACTGAAGGAGTGCAAGATCTGTATTTCATAACTTAGGGTACAGATGCTACCCAACCTTCCATGAGGTTATGTCTTGGAAAACCCATTGTAAATTGAAAATATGATAAGCTAAAAATGCATTTAATACACCTACGTACTGAATGGCATAGCTAGCCTAGCCCTACCT
Organism: Ateles fusciceps; assembly: GCA_036589455.1. Taxonomy (NCBI): domain Eukaryota; kingdom Metazoa; phylum Chordata; class Mammalia; order Primates; family Atelidae; genus Ateles; species Ateles fusciceps. The sequence continues at coordinate 9,507,472 of JAZHEH010002229.1, forward strand.
TAAACAGGCCTTAGCCTACAGTTGGGCGAAGTCATCTAACACAAAGCCTATTTTATAATAGTGTTGAATGGCTCATGTAATTTATTGAATACCATACTGAAAGTGAAAAACAGAATGGTTGTGTGAGTACTCAAAGTATGGTTTCTACTGAATACGTATCACTTTCACTATCCTAGTCAAAAAAATTGTGTCCGATCATCCTAACTCAGGGACCATCTATATACACCCACCTGACTGTGCCACCAACTGTCACACATAAAATGCACATGTAAGAACCGATTCCTCCCTAAACCTGCACTTTGCTGTTTATTCCCTCTTCTGATTAAAAGCAGTGCCACGCAGCACCAAAACCAAAAATCTCAGTCAACTGTGAATGCTTCCATCTTCTTCACATCCAGTTCATGACTGAGTTCTGTTTAACTCTCAGAAAGTCTCCAGTGTCTGCCACTTGCTTTCCATCCTCACCTCCACTCTTTTTGTTCAGACCCACATCTTCTGTACTGTGGCCCTGTCAATAGTGATGTTGGTGGTTAGTCTCCGTGGGCCATCCCGATGCGCTCTCTGCTCTCTTTCATCCTGTATGGTGCCCTGGGAGGCTGACCCTTATGTGGGCTCTTCTGCTTGAGTGAAACTTTGGCCATACTCCGTTTCACCTGCTTGTGCACCTCTCCCAGTGCGTGTGAATTGATAGGCTTTTTACCAGATTGTGTCAGCTAGGCTAATGTCCTGGAAAAGGAATGGAAACAAGAAAGATGACTTTTGTTCCCAATGAGTGGCTTTTCTCCTCAGAATATACTAAATTGAAAACAAGACATATTTTAATTTTCAGAAAGAAAAAAGGGTAAAATTATGAGTTACTTTATTGAAGCTTAAGAAATAGGAATTGACTTACATATGCAACAACCTTTAAGTATATCAAAGTAGTATTTTCCTCCTTCTCTCCCTCTCTTCCTGCCTCCCTTCCTCCCTCCCTCCCTTCCTTCCTTCCTCTGTCCCTCCCTCCCTTTTTTCCCTTTCTTCCTTCCTCCCTCTCTCCCTCTCTCCTTTCCTTCCTCCCTCCCTCCCTCTCTTCCTTCCTTCCATCCTGTTTGCTTTCACATATCATGCATTCTTTCTTTCATTCGTTTCTCATTTCTCTCTCTTTTCACTGTGTGTCATTTAACATTGGTCTCTGAGCATAGCTTAAATGATAATATGTTTTCTCCATTACAGTGCAATGAAGTCCGTTTGAGATTTTTAAATCCATTGATTAAAAGTATGTGGGGGCAGGGGGACTAATTTTAAAGCTTAATGATGGAAGCCAGGAATCATTTCTCTCATTTGAAATATTATTTGTAGGAATTCAGTGGAGAGGATTATATAACTTCTTAAGTGGATCTTCACATTTCAGGAAATGTATTAATTATCCTAAGGGAGTAAATCCCATGCTAGAACATTCATTTCAGCCAGTTCCCCTCATCCTCCACTCTCAAATCTTGTGCCTTCCCCCAGTTAATTTGCTGAGGTCTGTGCTGTTTGGTGATTGATGGGAGGTTTGAAAGAGGCACAGAATGTGAGTGACGGTGATGTGACTAATGGCGATGTTGGGTTGTTTCCTGATCCATAAAACAAGCAAATAATTTTTTTGACCTAACTCATCCCCTGTGATGGAAGTGGTTTTTAAGCTGTATTTTCTTAAAGGAAATGTCAATATGCATGAAAATATGGCAGAGCTTATTGAGTCATAAAATAGGAAATAAATGGGAACGAGGTTAGAGTCAGATAAAGGAAATGCATTTTAGAGAAAATGTGGGCCTATTAGAGTTTTATAGTCTTAAGACCCATTAGAAAAAAAAGCCTCATGGGTACCAACTGTGTAGCAATGAACAAATTAATTAAGCACTCTGAACCTTTAGTCTTAATATTTTTGAAAATGGTAGGAAATACTCTGACACGCTTTTGTGATGATTAAATAAAAGAGATGATCTGTAAAATAACTAATATAGTAAGTGCTCAACAAAGGGATAAATGGTGGCTCTTGCTCTGCTTCTGTGGCTACTCTTAGAGTTGTTATTTAGACGCTTTTGCCCTTTTCAGTGTTTTCTGTTTCTGTGCTGTTTATATAAATTGGAACACTTTCCCTTTGTTCCGAGTAGTTCAGTAGCTGTTTTACACCACATTAGTCTTCAATTTAAAGCTTCTATACTGCCTCCTTCTTTCATCTCACAATACCTTTACTTTATAAGTGCCAATAATGTCAATAAATTGATCCTGTTTTTTTAATCATATTTTTAGCAAGAGGAGCCACTTCTGACTTTAAAATTTTATTTTTATAATAAAAATTCATTCTAGCAAGAAACCTGGACAATTTTAGGTATTGTTAAAGATCAGGTATCCATTTAAGGTTACGAATTGTGGTAAGAAAAGAAAATAACTGGGAGAGTGAAATGTTGAATTCACAGGGGATTTTCATTAGTTCTGCAATTTGGTAGGAGAAAATAAATTATCTGCCCTTTAAAGTCTATCTTAAACTCAAGAAAATGAAATAACTGTTAAAATGAGCATTTTAAACAACAAGCAGGTAGTAGGTACCTAATACATTTTTGTTTCATTAACTTCAATGTGCAAATAATTATTTATGAAGCCTGTTGGAAGTAGTTCCCATGTAGGGCTAGAAACACTTTACTAATCATCTATACAAAAGTTTATTTTGTAGCATTATTTGCAGTAATGGTGTAAGGAATGTTCATCTGGCATTGAATTATCAGAAATGTTGTTGCATATGTGTTTATAAACTTTTCAAATTTATATAGTATGGAGAATTCTTTAAAAATTTTTTTGATTACGTAACACATAAAATTTGCCATCTTAACAATTTCTAGGTGTGCAGTTCAGTAATGTTATTAAGTACACTTTTGTTGTACAACCAGTCTCCAGACCTTTTTTATGTGGAAAACAGGTACTCTGTACCCGTTAAAATCATTTATCTAATTCCTCCTTCCCCCAGCCTCTGGCAACCACCATTCTTCTTTCTGTTTTTAAGAGTTCGACTGCTCTAGATGCCTCATATAAGTGGAATCATACAATATTTGTATTTTAGTGACCAGCTCATTTTCACTTAGCAGAATGTCGCAAGGTTCACCCATGTTGTAGTATGTGTCAGTTCCTTATTACAATAAGATAATGTGGGTTTTTTTTTTTTTTGGTAAGTATAAAACTTATTTTTTATCTCAAATTTTTTGTAGAGTCCTTATAATTAAATGCTAGAACATAGACAAATTACCTTTTTGGAATGGATAGATAAAGCAAGGTTAAACAATAAAGCTATTATTTAAAGAATATCGAAGTTTTTCAGAAGAGGTGCTATCACCAGTACCATTCAGTGATAGGCAAGGTAACGGATTCTGTGGCATTGAATAAAGTAGGTACGTGCTAATTATGGACAGCTCATCTACTTGTTCTCACCTGGGCATGGTGTTCAGTCAGCATTTAGAAGGAAGGTTGCTCTCAAACTAAGTACGAATGTATAGTCAAAGCCAACGAGGTACAAGTCTCATGGTTTTATAGCCAGGGGCTTCTGTTTTTGTTTTTGCTTTTTCTATCTGGATCTAAAAACCAATCCTTTGCTTTACCAAAGAAACTACTAAACATTTCATGAAAACTAGCCTTATGTGATTCACTCACAGGGTACTTCAAAGGTATTGGTAACCCGAGCCATGAGTGCATGGGTGTTAATTTTATTTTTATTTAAAAATACACGTATCTATACATACACATTATGGACAATTTATAGATATAAGTTTTACAGTGAAAATTTGTTGTTCATTAAGTTCTATTTGGGGTGAAGATTTTAACTATAATTTTCCATAGCTTAGTCATTTCCTACTCCTAATATTTGAAGACAGTAAATTATAGTCCAAGTTCTATTTCGTTTACTTCAGTACTGTTATCAATATTCAGATACGCAGTTAAAGATGAAGTTAGACAACAACCACAAAATACTCAGTAATATAAAGTGAAAGATGAAGAGGATTTATAAAATGTATATTTAAAAATTAAAATACATTTAAAAATACTTCCTTGTGTAAATCATTTTTCTTTGAATTAAACATCTCATTTTTGTTCTTTGAGATTCAGATGCTTGATTAAACATACTCATGTCCGTGTTTCTCATGTTCCTTAAGTTAAAGGTAGTGACTATTTATACTTTAACAAGTAAATTTCTTAAGTTGGAAATGTAATAAAACTTTAAATGGATTAGAACATTCTTAGCACATCTGGGAAACTCTGGCGTTTTTTTTTCACTGACGGTCTGGAAAAAATAAAGCTTTCTAAATACAACTTAAGAGTATTGCCGTAATGTTTATTCATTTCACTAACTTCATCTCCCTCACTTATACTTCCTGGACTAGATAAATTATTGAGTGCATTCTCACCTTTTTAGTTTATGACTGAAATTATTGAGATATGGAAAGATTGTCTATGGTATTCCACAATATGTCCAGCAGTGTACTTACTTCTCTGAGATTGATGTCCAGACCCAAGTGAATCTGCTGGTTCCTTTGCCCTGTATACTCAGGGTGTCAGGTGGCAACTGCCCTCCGTAATGAAGGGACAGACCCTGGATCTCCAGAGGCAGGAATCATTTTCTGTGGCTTACAAATAATCTAAGAGAAGTAGATCTCGACACAGATGACATCTGATGCATTCCAACCTGAGAACTTTTAGATATTTTCGTTGTTCCCTTAATCTAGGGATTTGTAGATATTGCAGATAGTTTTCTTCTGAAGTGGTACAATGGGGGAAAGAAGCATGCTAACAGATATTTCAGAACTTCTATACTTTTTGAAGATTGTTCACTGTATTTCTTGGTTGTTTAATTGTAGAGTAAGTTTTTTCCATTTTATTTTCTCAATGATTATTTGGGTTCATTTCTTTTATTTTTATTCATTTATTAGAAGAAATCTGTCCTATTAGAATTACAGTCTGATAATTCTAATTTACAATGTATAATCATATCATTCACTTAAAGTTGGAATTTTGAACAAAAATCTCTGGGTTCTCCATCAAGATATTTACGATAACTTAAGGTTTATGGCATTTATAAGGTCAGTTTATTAGCTATATGACAACTACTTGAGTGCTAATGAGGATTTTTCATTCAGGCATTTATAACACTTAGAAAGGTATATGCATATCCATGGTAATAAATATCATTCAGAGTGACTTTAGGTTTAGTTTCCAAGGGAGTTCTCCAGGTCTTATCAGGGTTTACCATGGTCAAAACCATGTTCTTTTTTCTTTCTTTTTCAGACAGAGTCTTGCTCTTGTTGCCCAGGCCGGAGTGCAGTGGCGTGATCTCAGTTGACCGCAAACTCCGCCTCCTGGGTTCAAGTGGTTCTCATGCCTCAGCCTCCTGAGTAGCTGGGATTACAGGCGCGCTTACCACACACAGCGAATTTTTTGTATTTTTAGTAGAGATGGGGATTCACTATGTTGGTCGGGCTAGTCTCGAACCCCTGACCTCAAGTGATCCACCCGCCTCAGCCTCCCAAAGTGCTGGGACTACAGGTGTGAGCCACTGCGCCCTGCCGGTTAAAACTATTTTCATAATACTGCTAAGAGACTATTTGCCTTGTTTGCTCTCACTCTCTCAGTGGACAGTGTACTTGACCAGAGGATTCATGAGTGCAGTATTGCAGTGGACAGAGTGCAGAAGCAGATAAGAGAATCTAGCTGCTTGTTCATTAAGCCAGATTCGGAAGAGATTTGCAAAAAATGTAAACCATGCTGCTTTTTTACTACTTTTTTGTCTTAGAATTTGTAGTTATTCTTCATAAAAAGATATGTTTAGTTATGCTCATTTTAATGGAATTATTATTTCTAACAAGTGAATTAAGTACATGTTTTTCATAAATTTCTAGTTTTAATTACTAATATAGTAAATATTGATAAGTTTATTTTACATAAAGAAAAGCTCTGTGTGGCCTCAATAATTTTTAAGACTGCAAAGAGAGCTTGAAACCTAAAACCTTGAGTCCTCTTACTCTAAGTTGGTTGTCAAAATTACTAGATTTATAAGATGGTATAGGCTAAATAAAAAGCCTAAGGGAGCCATGGTTTCAATTTGTAACTTTAATGAGTTTTAAATCTGTTAGGGGGTGCCCGGCAGGCTAACCCCATTCTTTCCCTGGGGCAATCACTTAATGACTCAGTACCTTATCTCATCTATACAAGGAGAATAGTCATGGTACCCGAATAAGATTGTTGTGAGAAAGGAGTTAATACACTTAAGGTGCTTAGAATAATGCCTAGCATATCGTAACTGCACAAAAAATGTTATTTTTTTTAATGTTAAAAAAAAGAGAGTTGTCAGATGCCCTTTAACAAATGCATAGGCATCCTGTTGAAACAACAACTGTTTAGTTTGGAGGTTGCCTGGATTTCTTGTCTTTATGTCCCTGGGGAATAAAGACCAAAATTAATTATAGGGTCAGTTTCGTCAATAATTTCAAATGTTTACAAATTTTAAAACATAAACCCTTACTAAGCCTTTTCTTGCTCGTGGGAGGTTTTTTTTTAACATGTAAATTATTTGTCTCACCGAAATGTTATTCATGTGCAAAACTCAAACTAAAACAATGCTTAGTAAAATCAACCATTCTATGTGTATGTGTGTATATCACACATTTTGGAATTTGTTATTTCACCTGAAAAAATCCCAAACCTAACATGCCTTAGTTTTATTTGAAGTCTTTTTTTAATGCAAGTGGGCTATAATATTTTAAAACTGCAATGCTTGTTTCTTTGCTTCTATTCACTTAATATTAAAAAATATTTTATATTGTATTTTGTGTTCTGCTTTCTATTTTATGATCGTGACATAAGTATGCATTATTTGTTTGCATTTAGAATTAGAGAAAGCTTTCATTGAGCAACTACTCATTGCCTCAGGAGTTTTTATATTTTAAAAGAAAGGCGTCTTTTCACTGGAAGCAATGCCTGAGTATTTATTAATAGCAAAGCTGTTTTCGTACTTTGTGAGGTTCAACCTACCTTTATTTTTATAGGCTCCACTCTATATCATAATAAATGTAATAAATTGCACTCATATCCAATGTTAAATAAAGTTTTTGTTATAGTTACATTTTAAAGTTTGTGTCTAATTATATCTTGAAATCATTTAGTTATAAGCAAGTCAAATTCCTTTCCCATTGGCTGAGATTTCTGAATAAGCACCATGGTAGATGCAGGATGTAGGTCAAGTATTCTGCCCTCTGAGTCCTTGTCTGTTATCACGTAGGCCTCCGTCGTTGTTCAAAGGTTGCTTTGCTTTCGAGACTATTCCCCCACATACTTATTGTTAAGTTTATTTTTGTGGGTTTTAATAAATTAGAGTTTCTAAAAAGAGCTGTTCTGAGAAAATTCTTGTTCGCAAGGATATTTCCTCCTAGATATTTTCATCTTTTTTTTTGTATGTCCTAAAATAAGCAACATGAGTCCTTTTACATACAAGGAAGTGCCATAGCTACAATTGCCAAATCCACAAAACAGTAAACCTTGATAATTCTGTGTTTGAGAACATTCGTATCTTTGAGCACCACCTTGCAAATGCAATGGAATGACAATGGTGCTGTGAGCCTGCAGCTCAGGAACATGAACGAAGGTCAACATTTATGAGTTCCATTACTTAAATCTGGAGGAAAAAATGGCAATTTTCAGCAAGACAACGGTTTTAAATACAAAACTATTAGACAGAATGTTTGCTCCAGGAAGAATTTTAACTTCACAAGTAAATTAAACATGTTATATAAAGCAATTCAATCTCAAACCATTTTTAGTACAGATTTCCACTTGTTTTCAAAAAATTTTCTGTTTGCATACTTTGCAGGTTTTTGAAAGGTACTATAATCAAAACACAGAGTTGATCTATGGCTTTTTTTTTTAACCTTTACTAAGGCATAATTGATATAGTATACACTGCACATATTAAAGTGTACAATTTGAAGTTTCGACACATGTATACACATGTGAAATCATCAACAAAAGCAAGGTTATGAGCATGTCCACTCTTTGTAATACTTGCCATGTCTTTGCAATCCTTTGTAATCCCTCCCTTCTACCTCTCACCCTCATTTTCCATCACTAGGCAACCGTAGATACTTTCTGTCCATGTAGATTAGTTGGCATTTTCTGGACTTTTAAATGAATAGAACGATAAAAACTGTACTCTTTTTTGATCTGCCTTCTTTCACTCAGCATAATTATTTTGTGATTTATGTATACTTTTGTGTCTGCCAATACTTTATTTCTTTCTCTTGCTTAGTACTATTCCATTATGCCTATATGCCCTCTTTGTTTATCCAATCACCTCCATAGACAGTTGGCTTTTTTCCAGTCTTGGGTTGGTGAAGTAAATCTGCTGTGAATATCCACGTACATTTCTATGTGTGGGAAAATGCTGTCGTTTCTTGGCTAAATACCAAGGAGTAGAATGTCTGAGTTATAAGGCAGGTGTATGTTTCACTTTTTAGGAAACTGCCAAACTCTTTTTTTGAAAATGGTTGTAGCATTTTCCATTTCCAGCAGCAGATGACAGTTCTGGTGGCCCTACCTCCTTGCTAATACTTGTTATGGTCAGTATTTTCAATTGTGGCCATTTTAGTGGATGTGGTACTTGTTTTACTTAGCATTTCCGTACTGACTAATGACCCGGAGCATCTTTTCATAGGCTTAGCTAGCATCTGTATAGGTTCTTTATTGAAGTGGCTGTTGAAATCTTGTGTCCGTATTTCTACTGGGTTGTTGTCTTATAGAGTGTAATCGTTCTTCATGTATATTTAGGTACAGGTCATGTCAAGGTATATTAAAAGTACTATAAAACAGGCAGTCTTATGGTTTAAATCACCTTTTTATCCCTAAATTCATCAAGGGGAACTTTTATATCCTTTAAAATTGATCTTAAAAGAATAATTGAGACTATGAATCATTTCTAGTATTACCGTTCATGCTCCAAGAGCTGTGATACTAGAATTTATGCGTCTTATTTTTAATACCTCTCTCGCATTTGATTGTAATTTCTTTTTAAATAATCCATTTCTGTCCCGTTTCTCATGTCGTGGGTATCAAGTTCTCTCTGACGCTGCTCATAATCTGTAATATACTTGCAAACCATCGCAGCTTCACGTGAACACGATCACAGTTAAAAGTGAATAGCACTTTTACGTTAAACCATTTGGTCCTCACATCAGCTTGGGTTTATTGTGATCCCATTTTAAAATGAGAAAACCGAGGCACAGAAAGGAAAGACACTTTCCCAAGGTCATGAGTATGTGACAGTAGAGTTCACATCCAGCCTGTTTGCCTTTAGTCTCCACCCTCTGTGCTTTTGTAAAACACTCAAATGTTTTCTTTAAGAAATGCCCTAAACCGTAATGCATTTTTTTAGCAACAAATTGTAAATCATGCCTTAGTTTTCCTCCTGCAGTGAACATTTGTACAAATAAATAAATAAATTTGAGTTGTGACTTTATTTCCCTTTCTGAGCAATGAAATTGTCAAAATGAATGTAATGGGATGAAACAAAATAAAGTTAATCTTACTGGAAAAATCTAAAAATCATAAACTAAGTCCTTATCCATTGTAGTCGTTAAATGTGATACACTCTGATATGCTTATTTTTATAGCATAACTTTCAAAAATATAATATTTTGTGAATAGACAATCCGTTAAACACTGACCAAACCTAAGGTTGGCAAGTGACATGTTTTATTGCATCTAATAGAAAATCTAATTTGAGTCATTTTTCTCTGAACAATGGAATCATTTCTTGATGACACGGACAGAGTTCTGTAACATGACAATTCAGACACCAAAAGCATATTACCAATTAGTTATAATTCAGAAGTTTGTGATATTGACAAAAATGAAGTGAAGAAGACAATTTTAATGGATTTTAATTATTCTAACTATAATACATATGATTCTAATTTATGTAAATGAATTTATGCACATAGACTCGTTCGTAAAGTAACTGCTGGATCACAGAGCAGGGGAGTTCAGATTGCTCTGTGGACCTTTAATCTAGCTCTCTGCTTTCTCGTCTCTTCAGGAATCTGGCAATCTCTTCTTTCTCTGTTTAGAGATATTCAGTGATGGACACACCATGCCTTTTTTTGTTAGATCTTACCACTTCATCATTTCAAAGGAGCGATCACAATTTCTGTTGCTCCAAGTTTCTTAAAAGGAAGAGACTTAGATGACATGTGCCAGACTTTTAATTTTTGTTTTAATTATCACAAGACACAATGTCGTATATAAGGAACCAGCTTTTGCTTAAATTTTCTTAGGTAATTTTATTAATTGCTATATAGCCGAAGTGTGCATTTTTGTTTATTGAATTGTCACCTCCGTAAACCAAGGATTTCAGGACATTCTGAGTTTTGCAAAGTGTTCTTTACAATTTAAGCTTTTCCTTAAATCAGAAAATATTTCTCCCTGTTCTGTGAATTGCATGCCCTCCTCTTCAGACAGATAAGAAAAAAGCAATCAAATCCACAGATAAAGAGACGCCGGCCTGTTCTCACTGCATGCCAACCTCAGTTTTCACTAAGCACTGATAAACGTCAGCTTGGACAGGGTAACGTTCCTGCACTCCAAGAAGCAGTGAATTTCTTGTTTTCTTCTCCAGGCTTGCTTTCCCATTCTCTGCAAACACGCACCCAAAAGGATCGTGTCACAGTTCTCACAGGAGCTTCCTCTCCACTGTGTGTGTCCCGTGAAGTGGGGGTGGGATGATCTCACCAAGGAGCTGCGTAGAACCGTGTATTGGTCAGGAGCTCCAGCTCTGGGGCTGGACAGCCCAGGTCCAACCTCTACCACTGCTGCTTGCTAATGGGGCCATCTCGAGGAAGCTCCTTCAATTTTTCAGACCTCGGTTTCCCCTTGTCAATTACAGAGGTGATAAGAATACTTCGCTAACTATGTTATTGTAAGAATTTCATGAGGTGATTAATGAAAAATGCCTGGCCTTAAGTAAACCCTGCCTGTGTATGTTATTTTTCTTTGTTGGTCGTAAGATTACGAGAATACTGCTGAAAACTATATGGCACATGGGGCCGATGTGATTTGGGATGCCCCTCATTATTTTGCATGTGGCTCTCCCAGCACTTTCAGGAGGATTTAAGCAGCGAAGTGAAGAGATGATGTGATGTTTCACGAAGCCCAGGGTTTGCTAAACCAAGAACAGATTGCATGTAGGGTGTGCACAAGCAAAGGCCAAACGTTTGATCTTCCTTAAGGCTGTTTCTGCCTCCTTAGAGCTGATCTTCAACAAATCAGGAGCAGAACAAGTAACTTCAGAGCAGCAAACTGCAATATGCGATTTTTTTTTTTAAGAAAAGAATAAAGACAACGTTACCTCTATATGCATATTTAAATATAGGGTTTGTAGTTACGGAAAAATGATCACATAGCGTGTGCATTTGAAACCCCTCCCAATCTCAAATACCACATAATAAAGCAGAATTCATAGTCGGCATCCCAGACACACAGACAAAAAGGAGAAGCCTAAATGTCAGAGGATGAAAGGTCTGCAGGTACAGGGGGCAGAGGAAGCAAAGGCTCCATAGGATAAGTGCTTTGGGAGAAGAAAAACAAGTATCTGTCGTTGTGTATCTGAGGATGTGTATCTGTCTTTATCTGTGTCCCGGCCGTCTTTCTGTGTGTGTGTGTGTTTCTTATTTTATGTCTCTGTCTGATTCTGACTCACTCTGTTTCTCTTTCACCTTCTCTCTGTGTCTCTGTCTCCTCCTCTCACACACACTCACCCCACAGTAATGACTCCCGTCATTAATCAGAGATGTAAAGTGCTGACAGCAATGATCAAGAAGGATGGGCTGGGCACAGTGGCTTGCACTTATAATCCCAGCACTTTGGGAGACCAAGGCAGGAAGATTGCTTAAGGCCAAGAGTTTTAGACCAGCCTCAACAACACAGCGAGATACCCCTCTCTACAAAAAAAAAAGAATAAGACATTAGCCGAGTGTGGTGGTGTGCACATGTAGTCCCAGCTACTTGGGAGGCTGAGGCTGGAGGATCTCTTGAGCACAGAAGTTTGAAGCTACAGTGAGCTATGATTGCACCCTTGCACTCAAGCCTGGGGTGACAGAATGAGACCCTGTCTCCAATAATAATAATAATAACAGATTTTAAAAGGATGCAAGATCGCATTTAAGAAAAAAAGAAAAAAGCAGAGTAATTCAGGTATTCCTTTATCCTGCCTGTGCTTTCCTAGAGACCAAGTTTTGTGACTTGAAGTCGTTAGTTATATTTCTCAAAAATTAATCAGAGAGTCTGATTTCTGAAAAATACAGAAGCTAGGAAAGTGGATGCTTATTTTAAAAATATTTACAATCAAATCAATCCCTTAGAACTAAACAAATAAAAACATCAGTTACATGATATTATTAAGAGAACAACCCGAAGATCTAAATGGGCAATGGTACATATAATATGAAATTTAAAATTAGAATCCTAGTTTAAGGATTCATTGCTAATATGATGAGGATGATTGCTGTTAGGTCTTACTTGGAGGACATGGAAATAATGGTTAGAATTTTCACGCTTATGTACAAAATAGATTTATGCTGGGTCCAGGAAAAACTATGGACTTAAGTTCCTAACTCCATTCTTTCCTTGTATCTCAGATTTTCAATGATGTATGCTGCCTTTGGCTGGTTAAATAACTAGCTTTTCCCTTATCCAACAAAGCACTCTTAGGATAGCTGATATTATGTATGATTAAAGGACAAATGTGTGCTTTAATTCACACAAAAGGTGGGAGTGATTTCATGGATTGCAGATATATTTCATTTAGAGTATTTTTAAATCCCAAGATGAGTGTCTAATTACCAAAAATTCAGGAAACGTGTTTCAAAGTAATGATTATTTTATGCACAGTAGGATTGTTGGAATTTAAAAAGGAAAATGGAATACAAAGCTATTGTACTCAAATAAAAGACATACAGCCTTTCAAAGAAGCCAGGTACAGAGCTTACAGGTAGGGCAGACACCCTGAAGAAAAAGGATGCGGAAATCAGGCTTTGAAAAAGCATATTATTACTAGCCACCCTTTGGGCGCATTCCCGCTATGTAAAAATAGTAACTTCTGGTTACTGGACACTTTCTATGTCTCAGACAGTTGCTACACACTTTATATATGTTACTTTATTTCATACCTTTAAAAACTTATGTAAAGTGAACATCTCTGTCTTACAGGAACTGAGAGTCACTTAACTCTAAGATCCAATAGGGTTTTTCTTCGAGAAGAGACAGGTACCTCCATGTTATCAACTTTAAATTGGGTGGGAAAAACTCCTCCCCTTGTACAGCCCTAGTGCTCCCACCAAATGGAAGAAGTGATACTTCCTTTGGTCATCTGGTATGAAGATTGAAGGACTGTAGGAATCTTCCAGAGTGCTTCTGTTTGAGAAAGACCAGGCAGTAGCCTTGGTTACTAGAATGCATTGGTTGTTCAACCATAAGCACAGGCAATAAACAACTTATACAACTTTGACAGATATTTGTAGGAATTTAATCTGTATACTCACAAATAAGAAAAAATATCTTAAGCGACAAAGAAGGCTGTTACTACATGAATAATCCAAATATCTCTGTTAGCGTAGTGCCTCATCCTGAATATAAGTGTTATCGCCCTTCTGTTCCACGACTCAGACCCAAAAGGAGGGCAGTCTTTAACACTGAATGTGGCAAGTGTTTCTTCCTAAAACTCGGTTGAGCCAGGATATTTCTTACATGTCGCTTTTCTAGTGAGATGTTACGCTCTCTAGACAACTTTTTTGAGCATGATTCCTAAATCAGAGCTCGGAACCTTCCTTCTACTTCTTCCTCTCAATAAGAAACCCAATCTCTCGACATTCTTTTGCCTCTATCTTCTTTTAAAACATAGTGTTGTTTAAAACCAATGATGGCTAGTTATGAACAGTTTTGAAAATAAGTGAAAGAACCTTAAATAAATAAATACATAAATATTATCATCAACCATCAAGTTTTAAATACTATTAACATTGTGTCTGCAAGTTGAACTATATGAAATGGTTGCTAATAGACTTTTTGACCTGCTCACTTGGCAAACTCATTTGGTTAAACCCAAATTCAATGTGCATCTTTTTAAGATTATTTTGTGTATAGATTTGTGTTTATAAGATTGTGGATATGCAACTTTATATCTAGTTTATTTGTGTGTTGCTGAACATAATATAGAGTACATTTTACCATGCAACCGTTCTTTGCAAATTTTTAAGTAGGAGTTTCTCTTAAGGCACCCCCTCCTCTGTGCCTTTGCTCTATACAGCCAGAGTGTCCTTGGCGCCAGGCAGGCATTTATTCAGCACTAAATGTTAACTATTTATTAATTAAAGGTGTTGCTTAAGCCAGCAGGAAAAAAACTCTATTAACTCAGGGCATTTGAGCATTTTCTGAAAGATTTTTTACAAGAAAAACTTGAGGGAATCCAATTAAATACATTGTTTGCAGCACCAGCAGTATTATATTTCCTGAGAACAGCTGTACAATAGGAATTGCCAAAATTATAATTCAGCACATCAAAACTGACCTTTCCAAATATTTAAGAGGTTGAAATTTTAGCTAAATACAGTCTCAGGAGCTCATTAGATTTTCAAGAGTATATCTAAGAATGTCATAGCTGCATTTCAAAATGTGGTATTTGAAAATATGTGTTTCTAAATGATGTTATCAGATTTTTTAAAAAATCCCAAATCCATTAGTCATGGCTGTGCAGTGCAGAGTGCAGCATTCCCTTCTTAGAAAGATACATTTACTTTATGTTGTTACAGAGTCTATACAATTTGAGGAAATACTTATCCAGACTCAAGAGCACATTCAATTTTTGGCTAAGCTAGACTCTGAAGAATAATTTTGGTTTTTTCTGTACTGAAGTAGAGAAGAATCCTGAGCTGTGCAGGGCATCATTTAGCATAGCTCCCCTAAGAAAACCTCACATGGTGAAACAAAATTGAGAAAAGCAAGCATCAGAATATATCTGCCTTTAGAAAGTTCAGCCCATATTTCAGTGTTGACATTTCTGAGTAATCACATTGTAAAAATAATGGTAACATAGTATTTGAACTAGAACTTCCCAAATGTATTTAGCACCATATTTCTTTTTTGAATATTGTGGGGGCCCTGGAATCTAGAACTATCTATGTAGTGTCTTGTGATTGCTTGATTTTGTCTACTGTAAACACTGTCGTCTTAGTCACTTATCAGTGAGAATCCAGACAGTCTTGTTAGCTCTCTATAATACCAGGAAGGATTAGTTTTTGGCCAGGTGTGGAGCTCACATCTATAATACCAACACTTTGACGGGTGGGGGTGGGAGAATTGCTTCAGCCTAAGAGTTTGAGACCAGCCTGGACAAGATGGTGAGACCTCATCTCTACAAAAAAATTAAAAATGTAAAAAATTAGCCAGGCATAGTGGTGCATGCCTATAGTCCCAGCTGCTCAGGAGACTGAGGGAGGAGATCGCTTCAGTCCAGGGGTTCTAGGCTGCAGTGAGCTGTGATGGCACCACTGCATTCCAGCCTGGGTGACAAAGACAGACCCCATTATATATATATACATATATATATATATATATATGTAATATATATATATATATATATATTAAAAGAGTCAATTTTTATAAAGACGATAAAACATTGGAAAAAACTTAAACCTACAATATGGTATTAAAGTATCTATAGTTATTATTATTATACTTTAAGTTCTGGGATACATGTGCAGAACTTGTTTGTTACATAGGTATACACGTGCCGTGGTGTTTTGCTGCATCCATCACTCCGTCATCTACATTAGATATTTCTCCTAATGCTATCCCTCCCCTATTCCCCCACCCCCCTGCTATCCCTCCCTTAGCTCTTCACCCCCCAACAGGCCCCAGTGTGTGCTGTTCCCCTCCCTGTGTCCATGTGTTCTCATTGTCCAACACCCAGTTATGAGTGAGAACATGCGATGTTTGATTTTCTGTTCTTGTGTCAGTTTGCAGAGAATGATGGTTTCCAGATTTATCCATGTCCCTGCAAAAGACATTAACTCATCCTTTTTGATGGCTGCATAGTATTCCATGGTGCATATGTGCCACATTTTCTTTATCCAGTCCACCATTGATGGGCATTTGGGTTGGTTCCAAGTCGTGGCTGTTGTGACCAGTGCCACAGTAAACACACGTGTGCATGTGTCTTTAGTTTTTATCAGTACACAACACACTGCATGTCGAGTAGAGTTCTAATATTCATTTCTATTACCTTCTTCACACACACATGCACACAGCTGATGACAGTCTATACATGAGATGACCACTGTAGTGTGCCCCTGGGTTCCTTTTGTGTCTGGATTAAATAGCATTTGGTAAAGCCTTCCTGTGGTTTTGTGGCAGTATTCCCAAGCTCCCTGCTCATCCTATATCTTAGCAGCATTTATCAATCTCCTCTGCCTGCAGTTGTTAAGTTTCCTTTTTTCTTTTTATCAACTGTGTTCCTAAGGAGTTTTGTCTGGCTACAGAATACCCAGGGGAAGTGCGTACAGTTAAAAATTCCCCAGGTGTGACTTATCACATATTTCCCCTGGTCTTAATGTGTGTATGTCTGGGCAGTGATGGGGACTTAAGGGCATATTTGGGGCCTGCAGTCTTCACCCACTCTCCTGTGAAAGAGATAGATATGTGAATAAAGAGTAGGAGAAGTCACTTTTTTTTTTTTTTTTTTTGAGATGGAATCTCACTCTGTCACCAGGCTGGAGGGCAGTGGCACGATCTGAGCTCACTGTAACTTCTGCCTCCCAGGTTCAAGCAAATCTCTTGCCTCAGCCTCCAGAGTAGCTGGGATTATAGGCATGCACCACCATGCCCAGCTAACTTTTGTATTTTTAGTAGAGACGGGGTTTCATCATGTTGTCCAGTTTGGTCTCGGTCTCTTGACCTCACCATCTGCCCGCCTTGGACTCCCAAAGTGCTGGGATTACAGGTGTGAGCCACTGCACCTGGCCTACCTTTTTTTTTTTTTTTTTTTTTTTTTTTAAAGACAAGCAGAATGGTAAGTCACAGAGGAAACTAGAAGCCCAGAAGGGAAATACAAGCTTCAAGAGACTGGTGCAGCCTCAGTAATGGGGGGCGCACTCTAGCCTGGAGAGGAGCTCAGGCCTCATCTGGTAGGTTTGTTTTCAATTCGCCGTTTAATTAAAATGTAGTATATGCCCATTTGAAACAAAAACAGAACTTGGAAAACAAGAATCTTTGAGGAAAAATGATACCCATTCCCATCACTTAAATGATAGTCAAGATCACGTTTAGATGTCATATTTCCTCTCTCTTATTTATTATTTATTTTTATTTTTTTGAGATGGAGTCTCACTCTGTCACCCAGGCTGGAGTGCAGTGGCACAATCTCAGCTCACTGCAACCTCCGCCTCCCGGGTTCAAGTGATTCTTCTGCCTCAGCCTCCCAAGTAGCTGGGATTACAGGTACCCACCACTACGCCTGGCTAATTTTTGTATTTTTCGTAGAGATGGGGTTTCACCATGTTGGCCACACTGGTCTTGAACTGCTAATCTCAGGTGGTCCACCCGCCTTGGCCTCCCAAAGTGCTGAGATTACAGGTGTGAGCCACTATGCCTGACCTCCTTTCTCTTTTTTATAACATAGTGTTATTGTAAAATTCCTCCAAAGTAAATGATTGGTTTTTAACTTTGGGCTGTGGATAAGAAAACCCAGGCCCTGAGTCTGGACTGCCTGAAGTCCACACTCAGCCACTGCTGAGGACTTTGCATGGAGACTTCCTGCCTTTGCAGTGAAGAGTAAAAAACAAACAGATTCTCCAAACAAGAAAGTCCTACATATAGAACAAAATATAGCTACTTCGTAATATTTAAGAATATATCTACCTTCAGACTTTTAAACTGAGCCAATGTTGTTACTGATTCTTCATTTTCTAACCCATTCCAAAGTGTAATTGATGAGAATGACGGCCCAACTATGAAGGAGAGATACTGGATGTAATTTTCACTATTGCTCCTTTAAGCTGTTTTTCTGGTTCCTGATAGAAGCACCCAAAAAAATATCTTTTATAAGAATCAAAACTGCAGGTACATTTTTCTCCTTTAAAATTGGTTTCCTGAACCCCCTTAAACACCATTATTTGGTCAAGCTCTGTAACACTGATTTGACCCAAAATGAACTACTTATCCCTGGCTTCCACATTCATGATACGACTTAAAAGAGACTGTGAGAGAGGGGCAGGAGTCGGGTTGGGGGGTGAAGGGAGAGGCTGAGATTCATGGACTATAATTATAAGCCACCTGAGTTGGACTGCCAAAAGGTTACCTGAAGAAAAGGGTGATTAATATTTCCAGGCATCTAAATGGAGCCATCTCTGGCTAAAGAATCGCATTTTAAAGATATAATATTATTTATAAAATTAAGGAGCTTCAAGATTGGACCTTTTTTTGTTATAGATTTTTTTTGAACTTTAAAAATTACAGGAAACCATTTGGTGAGTTAGACATTTTTAAAATTATAGTTTCATGGGGAAAATAGCAGCATTGACTTTTAGATCTGGATGTGTTTTTCCATGTTAGAGCTACTTACTAAATGGAGCATTTAGTAGTTTTTACTCAATATGACAGAGTCTTTTAAAATTTTCTCTGTGAATAATAGTTACTGTTGTTTTCTCAAAATATGTTTTTCAAGGGCTGTCTCCCTCTTAATGCCACAACATCAGAACCTTGGCCAATGATTGTTTTCAGTCTGTCTTTGGTGCAAGACTGTGTTTGAGGCCCAAGAGATAATAGAGATACATCTGTGAACACTGCTTTCCTTGTCAAAAATGAGATACATAGGTAGATACATATATAGATAGAAATAGAGATAGATAGGTGGGTATAGTTAGGTAGGTAGGTAGATAAGAGAGAGAGAGAGAGAGAGAGAGAGAGAGAGAGAGAGAATATCCAGTCAGTTTTGGTGAGTAAATTAGAAACAAAATTGCTACAACTGTTTTGATAGGTAATCTGTCAGTATATACCATAATTTAAGATGTGAATACTCTGTAACATATAAAGCATGATTTTAGGAATGTAGAACTAAAAAATGAGTGTGTATATATATAAATATATATATGCACATACACAATTATTATTTCTATATTGTTTATAATAAGAAAAAGGAAGCAACCATAATTCTATAGTAATAGAATAAATTAGAGCACGTCCATGCTGAGGTGGATGTACTCTCTTGTACAAAGCGGGAGTTAGATCCATGGGCACTGATGAGAAGTATATACTACTGTTTCGTGAGAAGGACATTTGCGTGGTCGTATGAGTGGTAGGATAATTGTAAAAGAAGTCAGTAGACACATACCTTTTTATTACACTTCAGTTCATTGTGCTTCATAGATACTGTGATTTTTACAGATTAAAGGTTTGTAGCTACCCTGCATCAGCAAATCCATTGGCACCATTTTTTCCAACCCCATGTGCTCACTTTGTGTCTCTGTGTTACATTTTGGTAATTCTTGCAGTATTTCAAACTTGTTAATTATTATTGTATCTGACATGGTGATCTGGGATCAGTAATCTTTGATGTTATTGTTGTAATTGTATTGAGATGCCATCAACTACTCCCATATAAAATGACAAGCTTAATTGATAAATGTAATTAATGAATGTGTTCTGACCGCTCCACCAACCACCCATTTCTCCATCTCTTTTCCTCTCCTTTACCCCACCCCATTTCCTGAGTCACAACAGTATTAAAATTAGGCCAATGAATAACCTTACAATAGCCTGTAAGTGTTCAAGTGAAAGGAACAGTTACGTGTCTCAATCAGAAACTAGAAATGATGAAGCTGAGTGAGGGTGGCATGTGGAAATCTGAGACAGGCTGAAAGCGATGCCTCTTACACCAGTTAGCCAAGTAGTGAATGCAAAGTAAAAGTTCATGAAGAAAACGAAAAGTACTGCTCCAGTGAACACACAAATGATAAAAAAGCAAAACAGTCTTCCTGCTGATATGGAGAAAGTCTGAGTGGCCTGGCTAGAAGATTCGACCAGCCACCAGATTCCTTTAAGCCAAAGCCTCATCCAGAGCAAGGCCTTAACTCTCTTCAAGTCTATAAAGGCTGAGAGAGGTAAGGAAGCTATAGAAGAAAAATGTGAAGCTAGCAGTGGCTGGTTCATGAGGCTTAAGGAAAAAAGCCATCTACATAATATAAAAGTACAAGGTGAAGCAGCATGTGCAGATGGAGACATTCCAGCAAGTTATCCAGAAGACCTAGCTAAGATCATCGTTGAAGGTGGCGACACTAAACATCAGATTTTCAGTGTAGACTGAACAGCCTTCTGTTGGAAGAAGACGCCCTCTAGGATTTTCATACCTAGAGAGAAGTCAAGGCCTGGCTTTAAAGCTTCAAAGGACAGGCTATCTTGCTTATTAGGAGCTAATGCAGCTGAGTTAAATTGAAGCTAACATTCATTTATTATTTCAAAAATCATAAGGCCCTGAAGAATTATGTCAAATTTACTTTGCCTGTGCTCTATAAATGGAATACCAAAGCCTGGATGACAGTACGTCTGTTTACATCCTGGTTTACTGAATATTTTAAGCCCACTGTTGAGAACTACTGCTCAGAAAAAGATTCATTTAAAAATATCACTACTCATTGAGAAGGCATCTAGTCATTCAATAGCTCTCGTGTAGGTGTACAAGGAGGATATTAATGTTGTTTTCATGCCTGTTAATATGACAGCCATTCTGCAGCCCATGAATCAAGGAGCAATTTTGGCTTTTGAGTCTTATTATTTTAAGAAATACATTTCATAAAGCTTTAGTTGCCATAGATTCTTTTAATGGATCTGGGTAGTGTCCACTGAAAACCTTCTGGAAAGGATTCACCATTCCAGATGCTATTGAATACATCCATGATTTTTGGAAGGAGGTAAAAATATCAACACTAACAGGAGTTTGAAGAAGTAGATTTCAGCCCTCATGGATGACTTTGAAGGGTTCAAGACTCCAATGAAGAAAGAATAAATACCAATGTGGTAGAAACAGCAGCCTGAAGATAGGCCTGAATTGCTTCTATCTCATGATAAAACTTGAAGGAGGAGTTGCTTCTTATGAATTAGCAAAGAAAGTGGTTCTTTGAGATGAAATTGACTCTTGGTGAAGATACTATGAATATTGTTAAAATTACCACTTAGGATTTAGAGTATTACATAAACTTAGTTGATAAAGTTGCAGCAGCCTTTGAGAGGATTGATTCCAATTTTAAAAGAAGTTCTACTGTGGACAAAATGCTTCAAACAGCATCACACACTACTTGAGAATGTGATATATAGCATCACATGCTACAGAAAAATCTTTTGCAAAAGAAAGAGTCGATCACTGCAGCAAACTTCATTGTTTTCTCATTTGAAGAAATGACCACAGCCACCCCAGCCTTTGGCAGCCACCACCCTGATCAGTCAGCAGCCATCAACATTGAGGCAAACCATCCACCAAAAGAAATTAGAGCTTGATAAAGGCTCAGATGATTGTTATAATTTTCTAGCAATAAAGTATTTTTAGTTAAGGTATGTACATTTCTTTCTTGAACGTAATGCTATTGCACATCTAATTGATGACCATATAGTGTAAACGTAACTTTTATATGCACTGGGAAACCAAAAAATGCGTGTGACTTACTTTATTATGGTGGTATGAAACCAAAACCACAGTATTTCCAAGCCATGCCAGTACTACTTTAAAGAGGTTAGCAAAATATCCTACCTTTTTTATGGACATCGTAAATCAGAGTAATATTTTGTTGACCTGTTGAAAGAAGCCTCTCATCTGGCCTTCCATAATTATTCTGTCTCTAGTTTTGTTTTCTTCTGTATTTGGCTAACTCTGTAATTACGACAGCATTCTCTGGAATTGCCAGTCTTATTTTGATTATGTGACCTTTGATCCATGTTTACTGCGTTTTGGAGAAGACTGTCATCTTTACTTTGAGATCTGAACCTCATCTCTAAGTGAATGTTACATGTAATTAATTTTCAATAGAATGAATCTGCAGCTAGGATGAAAGCCAGTTCCTTTGCTTGTTGTTAGAATGAATGTCTCTTGGAATCTGATACTAGAGAAATTTAATAAGAGAAACTTCAAGATGTTCAATCTCATTTATTGTCTCCCAATTCATTTAGTGAACAAGATATTGATATTAGTAGACACTTCAATAACTGAGTAGTGTTTATGTCTATTTTAACATGAATGTTGCGACTTAATTTTGTATAATTGTTTAAAATGATCTGAATTTCAACAGGTAGGCAATGTTCCTAATTGTAAGTCAGTCAAATGTGTTTGTAATAATGGGCATTTATTACTCTTAATAATAAAATCTATTATAAATATTTACTAAGCAACTGCTATGCACAAGACAGTGGCTTCTGTGAGAGGACTTTCACATGGTTAAATAGAATTAACTGAGTACTTGCCCTTTGACTCATTACATTTTACAAGGATATTAGCAGTGAAAGAGGAATTCTATGCTCATCAGCATGCCCTAAATGGCAGAAAATGTCTATTCGTTAGATAGAGATGAGAGAGAGACATGACTACATCCTCCTGCTGAAGTGTTGTTTGATAACTTTCCCATCATTTTCTGTAGTAAGAATGGGAGGACTGATATGGTTGAATTTACTCTTGAAGTTCTAGGTACACAAATATTATTTCCTGAGAATGGGCAGAGCTGATTTCAAGTTGTGACCCATGGTCAGTTACCCCCTCAACCTCCGTTTCCCAGCCCAGGGTATAAAGTGCATGGATTTCATGGAATGATAGTTCCAGCCCTTCCTTCCATAAGACATACTTCTCAGATGAGGGGTGGAAGGAAGGATGTCTTGGGAGAGGAGGAGTCTGAGAGACCTTGCTTGGGTCAGATGCCCTCCCTTGCTGAAAGTGGGAGAGGATCCCGTGATTGACAGTTCCAACAGAGCAAGCAATAGCAGAGGGAGAGGGAGGCCCTAAGGGGAGGAAGAAGGGATATCAGGGCAGCAGAGCACAATGCTCTCGAGCATAAAAGTGCTTCTCAAACTGATGAAGGAGCAATTACTTTTTCCCCCAAATTTTTTATATATTAATACTTTTAAAAGAGGTGAAATACAAATTTATTTTTATATCGTTAATTTCATATCCAATTTGTATAAAACTCTGTGGAAGTTTGCTCTTCATCTCTGTGCTGATCTTGATCTTGTCACAGACGACACTCACAGAGGCTTCAATAAGTTCCTCTCTTACTTGCTCAGGAAAATCCCTCCGCATGCACATCTAGAGTCCTTCTACTTCTCTCCGTTCTCTTTTCATTTGGTGCCTCCTTCACCACTGTGGAAACTTCAAAGTTCTTTTAAAAATTCAACAACATCTTATTAGGAGATCTCATTCTCAAGTCCTTCCACAGCATTTCCTATTCCTTTATGACCTCTGAACTCAACCACATCCTTCACAATGACGCAGTTCCCCTGTTCTCCTGCAGAGCCTGGCACTTCTTTTTTTTTCTCTAGGTTAACCTTCTGATGGAGGTGCTTTCCTAAGATTCTGGCCTAGCTGTCAGGCTCACAACACCTCAAAAAGGTGAATTTCAGTGTCTGAAGTGGAGTTAGGGGATGTTCATGAAGACTGCATTTTCTTCCTGTATGAGAATGGGCTAATTGTAATATCACTGCATGTGTATATTTGAATAGTGTCTGTGAGAAGGTAGCAACTAGAATATTTCTAAGAGAACATTCTTAGAATTTCCCTTTGAACATAGACCATACTAGACAGTTTGCTGAGAGGAAGGCAATCATCACCTACGTGTAAAATGAAGAGAAGAGCAACAGCTTTATGTTTATTCTTCTCACTCTATGTCCCTTCCTTACAATGGAGCTTAGGCAGATAGAAGGGGAGGAGCTGTAGAATGAGTAAGTCAGTAGATACGTTGCTTTTCCAGTGACAGTTTCCTTAACTTCTCTGACCTTCTCTGTCCTCTTCAGTTACATTAGGTTAGGCACCATGACCTAGGAAGTCACTTCTAACTCAAAAATTCTGTAATTTTTTTGCATTGTCTCGAATCGTGTTGTTTACCCCATTGATGTTCTGTTTCGCAGAGTCCTGATTATTTGTTAATTCCATTTTTTTTTGTTCTCTTCTAGCACTTGTGTTTTGATTAGCAGCCAATTAAATGACAGTCAGAACTTCAGCTAAGGTACAATAAGGTAAGATCCTTTTTCTAGTTGAGCTGCTTGCTTGAAAAGGGGGATTGATGGCCTGATCTGTGAGAACAAACTAACAAGAAATAAGAATTTGTAAGCAGGTGTTTTCAACATGATGTATAATTGTTACCATTAGTCATACTCAGTTATTTTTGTGTCTTAATAAAGCTAAGTATATCCATTTTCTCATCAGTTTAAAAATTAAAATAAAGGCATGTTGATTGAGATTTGAAACAAGTTAACTTTATTTCAAATGCGCATTCGTATTTATCTGTAGCAATGTGGAATTTTTTGAAATAGTGCAAGATGTTTGAATTAGTAGTACGTATATGAGACCTTATAGCTTATCTAATTCTTAGAAGCTTAAGAATTATCCCTTGATTTTGATTGCCTTTCTTCAGAATGCTGTACAAAATATATTGTGAACATAAACAGCAACATTGTGAAAAAGCTCAATCCTTCTTAGATGTTATCCTTAATAATGTTTTATCTACCCAGCAAACACTGCTAACATCCTACCCTGAATCCATTCTCCCTATACCGGTCCGTTCTCATCTTGCTATAAAGATACTACCTGAGACTGGGTAATTTATAAACAAAGAGGTTTAATTGTCTCACAGTTCCACATGGCTGGGGAGGTCTCAGGAAACTTACAATCATGACAGAAGGCAAAGGGGAAGCAAGGCATGTCTTACATAGCGGCAGGAGAGAGAGAGTGCAGGGAAAACTGCCACTTTGAAAACTGTCAGATCTCATGAGAACTCCCTCACCATCATGATAACAACATGGGAGGAACCCGCCTTCATGATCTCATCACCTCCCACCAGGCCCCTCCCTTAACACCTGGAGATTACAATTCGAGATGAGATTTGAGTGGGGACACAGAGCCAAACCTTACCACTCCCCTGTTCCTTCCTAACAAAACCTTGATGTTGTAAGGACAACAAAGTGCCCAGCTAAAAAACATCCTCATCTTCCCAGACTTTTCCTGTGGCCGTGTGACCTAGCTCCAGCCAATGAACTCCCATGTTACAAATTTTAGTACCGATGAAAATCATTCCTTTTTTTTTTTTTTTTTTTTTTGGAGATGGCGTTTCACTCTTGTCCAGGCTAGAGTGCAATGGCACAATCTCAGCTCACTGCAACCGCTGCCTCCTAGGTTCAAGTGATTCTCCTGCCTCAGCCTCCCAAGTAGCTAGAATTACAAGTGTGCACCACCACACCCAGCTAATTTTTTGTATTTTTAGTAGAGACGGGGTTTCGCTATGTTGGCCAGGCTGGTCTTGAACTCCTAACCTCAGGTGATCCACCTGCCTCAGCCTCCCAAACTGCTGGGATTACAGGCATAGCCACAGCACCCAGCCAAAAATCATTCTTAATAACTTTCTCCACATATCCCTCAGTATCTCCCTTAGAATATAGACCTCCTTGGGTCTCCATTGGTAATGCAGGGAAATACTCTGATATCTATTCAAAGCTACAGTTTTTCTTTCTGGCCATTGAACCTAAGAGTGACCAGTTATTTTCCTTTTCCTTCTATTTGCCAAATACATCCTGAATCTCTTGTCTTACTTATTATGACTCTACTCCAAGTCATCATCTCGTCTTACCTGCACAATGTCATTAGCCTCATGTTAGCCAACGTGGCTTTCATTCTTACATTCTGTCACGGCCGTCTTCTGCTTTGGGAAACCTCCGTCAGATCTTGTTATTCTCCTATTTGAGAGCTGCTCAAAATCCTTCAGCTCCCTCCCCCTCCGTTTAGAATCAAATCCAAATGCATTAACATGACTTATAAATCTGATATGATCTGGTTTCTACCTGTACTTTTCTCTCTTGCTTCCTACACTCCAAGCCTCCCTGTCTTTATTTATTGAATGTTTTTCTTTGTTCTTTGCCCTTGGGGGCCTGGCACTGAGCCCCTGGCTCTTCTTACTTCTTGACTCTTCCAGTCAAATCTCAGCTGCCAAGACCTCTCCTAACCACTCTCTAAATAACCATTGTCCTGGACACCCAGGTTTAATTCCCTTTAAAAAAAGGAAGTTTTTGTTTGTTTGTTTGTTTTTTTAAGGCATATGAAAATAACCCCTTATGGACAAAATACTTACATATGTCACTTAAGGGACTTAGGTAAGACATGAAGAATTTTATTGCACCTGTTCATAATTTGTTGTTTATCTCCCATTATAATATAATCTGAGATCCATGAAGGCAGGGCCTTGTCTGTTTCCTTCACTGCCAAAACCACCGTACTTATAGCGATGCCTGCTCCCTGCAAAAGGCTTAGTAAATGTTTATTGAGTAAATGTATATAGAGTCAGAAAATGCCCTATGTTAAATATATATATATTTTTTTGAGATAGAGTCTCGTTCCGTTGCCAGGCACCAGGCTGGAGTGCAGTGGTGCAATCTCAGCTCACTGCAATCTCCGCCTGCTGGGTTCAAGCAATTCTCCCGCCTCAGCCTCCTGAGTAGATGGGACTACAGGCGCGCCACTACTCCCAGCTAATTTTTGTATTTTTTAGTAGAGATGGGGTTTCACCATGTTGGCCAGGATGGTCTTGATCTGTTAAATATCTTAAAAGAAATTAAGCAGTGCTTATAGATGTCCCCAATGTGTCTTTTTCTAGATGGGAAGAAAAGGGAAAACAACAACAACAAAAAAAAAAACAGAGAAAAAGATGAAGAAACAATCTAGGAAGAAGAACAGAGGGACAGACAGTGGTATAAATAGAAAATAGCAGGAAATCCTTGGGTGGGACTGTTTCAGGGATCTTTACTCGGTGGCATTTCTGATCTATGATCCTGGGGTGACAGGGCTCAGTTCTTTGGCTCTTACATAGATTTATTGGCTAAACCTGGCACATGCACAATGAGAAGTGTTTGTTGAATGAAGGCCCAAAAGAATGAAATAATAAATTATTGGACTGCCAAGAGCAAAATTTTGCCTTTTATTATGGGCATGATATATTCCCTTGATGCCAGTATTTAATCCATGTTAGTAACAAACATTCCAGATAACAATGACTGTGAAAAATATCCCGTGAAACAAAATTCAGTTACTGTGCTAGGCATCCCCCTTAGCACATGTCAGAGTCTCTTCTGTCTTTAAGGGACTTGTCACAGTGACTACCCAGAATGGCACATGGTGTTAATATATTAAAAATACTGATAGGAAAAGGAAAACTAGAAAAATGTCTTATCTGTCAATTAAATGATATAGCCTTGTGGTTAGATTACAGCAATTCGGGGGCTTTATGTTCCTGCCGATTGAGATTTGACAGCTGTTTATAAAATATTTACATTCTGATTTCAGTCACATTGACAGCACTTTTGGGTCTTTAGAAGATGATAATTATATGTTAGGAAAATGTTTAAAAAAAATTGAAGCTGATCTGTTAAGGAGAAAAATCTGTTTTTAAAATTGTGCAAAGGAAGGGCACCCACTTTATTAAAGGATGTGCATCTAATAAAAGTCAGAAGTAGTAGATTCTTGGATCCAAAATCATACCACTTATAATTTGCAGTAGTGCCCCTCCCAACCCTGCCTGCCTTGGGTACCTCAGCTTTTCTTCATCAGCTGTGTCTGGCTGGCTACATACTTCTTACCCTTTTCCACTTTATTATGCACATAACATGGCAATAATTGGATAGTACATTGGATAGGATTTTGGAGTATCTATATGGAATTTTGTGAAATTTCAGTTTATTTCCTTGGCATTAAAGGAAGATAAAATAAAAAGTATTGGGAGGAATACTAAGTATTCAATTTTTATAGAATTTCCAAACAAAATCTTTTCAAAGATTTTAATGAGAAGCATAAATGTATATATAAATTTATATTATCAGGTATATGGAAATGGTGACCTGCAATTCTTAATTAATGGTCTTATCAAAGTCTTTTATTTGGTTTTGCAAATTTATTTTTGCTGTAGCATTTTGCTACATCACTAAATATTCTTTTTAAACACCATTATATTTATATGCATAGAAAACATGCATAATATTCTATAACGTACCTAAATATTCCTGATCTTTTCAAGTGTTTGCTGTTAAACATTTTTATATTGATGGAAATCATTCTTAATAACTTTCTACACATATCCCTGTCTTCCTTAGAATATAGTCCGAGAAATGAAATTCCTTGATTAAATGGTATATAAATTTTTAAGGCTTTTTATATTTACTATATGGTTTTCCTTTCATCAAAGTCTTGATAGTCACTATCTTTGTGATGCTTTGTAAGAACAGGCAGATAACAGAAAATGTAGAAAACCTATTTCATAGCCATTCAAAAGTTTCCTGTGGTTGAAATTATGTTTAACGATTCTAACAGCTATTACTTTCTTTCATTGACAAATGTAGTGTTGAAACTTCTTGGTAAATGATTTTGGAACCTATCCTAACCTTTTAGTATCCAGTATTTGAAAAATTCTTAGAAGGCATAAATGTTTTTATAGCCCTCACCCTGCACATAGCTTGGAGTCACTACAAGGGCATATGAGCTGCAAATAGACAGAAGCGGACTCAACCCTTGATGCTTTGTAAGAACAAGTAGATAATAGACTGAGTGTCTAGGAACAAAAGTGCAATTGAAGATTCTAGGTCTCCACACACTTCCCACTACCCCTCTTCCCACTGCTGGCTCTGTCCTGTTCCCCCAGGGTCCTCACCCTCAGAGCCTGCATATGGACTCAGCCTGAAGGTCCAAACACCTTCTCCCCCACATCATCATGCCTTTCTCTTGGTCACAAATGTATCTGGGTTCCAGGTACACAAGGGGAATGCATCAGTGAAAGATCACTCTATGCCTTAAACGTGAGTGGACTGTGAGCTTGAGGGCAGAGAATTCCAGGAACCTGGTTATGTGAAACTTGGTCTGGAAGTAACCAAAATTCTCATCAGCCTGTCCCCCTGGACAGGGTGGGGGATGAGAAGAAGGCCAGAGTGAAGCCTCTGACACACTACTTTTCAAATGCTCATGTGCATATAATCACCATTAAAATACAGATGCTGATTCAGAAGGGCTGAGCTTTTGTAGTTCTGACAAGATTTCAGATGAAGCTAATGTACTTTGATGAAGCAGACAGCCCTGCGAGTAACAAGACTGTGATACATAGGCCCAAGTCAGGGCCCCATGGTCTGGGCACTAGACAGAAGTGTTGGCTTGATGTGAAGACAGAAAAGTGGGCCTGCTTGGGACAACTGTCTTCAGCAGGAATTCCCAGCTTGGCCTTCCCACCCCTCAGTCCTCTCTGTTGAACACCATGCTCCCTGGTGTTCCACCTGTATCAGCTCACAGCCCCTTGTCTGTGGTGGGCAGCGCACTTTGTGGCTGGGCACTGAACTTGACATCTGGATGGCAGAACTCACCTCAGCTGTGCTCAGAGTATCATGGAAGAGTAGCAGGAGCCAAGGGTCCCCATCGTATTTGCAGCTGGACGAGACCTTAGGCATAGCACCAGATGTGCTCAGCTATGCCTGCCTCTGAGGACTGGGGCCCCTGTCCAAGCCCTGCCAGCCACTGGAGTCTGAGGGTACTGGCTTTTCTCTTGCACACCAGGGCACTGTGGGACAACATGTGGGAAGCCCTATAACTAGGTTCAAAATGGCACATTCAGTGGAGATAGTAAATGCAATAGTCCTCTAGTGATGCATTGCATGATATGATCACAGATTAAAAACCAAAACTCAACTTTTCAGGTGACTCAAATGAAAACAATGCATTTTATAGAAACCATGCTTAAATTATCAAAGGAACATGTGGACTAAAAGGAAAAGAAAATCCAAACAAGGAACAAAAAATAAAACAAAATAATAGATGATACTTTTAAATAAAAAGAAACACTTAAGAAACAAATACCTACGTGACGTCATACACAGACACAAGGCACAAAAGCTAGAATAGGTTAAATTATCAAAATGTATTATAGAATGTGGTTTATATCAAAAACAAAAATAGTATCAAAATATGGGCATCAAAAATAAAGTAAATCTAATGGAATGACTACAAAAAAATTATAATAAAAGAACAGCCATAGAGAACCAGGAGTAACCGGGTGAAACAATATAGGTGGTTACTTTTATAAAAATACAGCTTCCAAGTTTGTAGGTGGTACCTTTAACTAAAAGAGAGTTTTCAACATAGTTCTATAACATGGAGAAATAAGTTGCATTCCAAGAAAAATTAGAGAGTTCTTGGGCTTACAGTGAAAAAATTTTGGAAACAGACTTGAAAATTAAAGGCATAACATTTGTACAGCATGCACAATACATGCAAGTATAAAAAGAACGAAATTCAAAGCACATTGAAGAATGCCTTGAAAAAAAAGAACTTATAATTTGATCAAAGGAAAAGGCAATACATGTGCAATATTCACAATCTAGAGTATCAGAGAGAAAATAAAATTGAATTTGCACAGTTTCTTAGTATTCTGAGACTGCAAACCCTATCCAGTTTTGGCATGTCCTTTGAGCAGAATAGTTATTCAATTCCTGTTATATGTTCTTGCAAGAGACTATTTAGCTGATCTGTTCTAATACTTTAATACACAGCCTATGTGTACAAAAGAAGAGCTTGCAATCTAGTTTTAATGACAAGCCATACATGTATTTTTTTAAATGCTATGACCGTTAAGCATGATGCTAGATATAAGTCATGTCACCAAGTTGTCATGGTCTGTATCTTTAGCAGTTTGGATGCTTTTCACAGTGATAGGCACATGTAAGCAGTGTTGGAAAATGTTCATGAAAATGACATGTTAATTGACATGCTAAGGTAGAATTAAAGGAAATACGTGCCTTCAGGGACATAGAGATAGCCTTCTATAAGAAGGTGATATAATACGAGACTTAAGAAAGGGCAGCATTTATATAGGCAGAAAGAAGGCACGTCAAGGGATCATGGGTAGGAGGTAGAATACAAGTGCTGACTTCAGTGTTGTGACGTGTGTGGATGTGGGTGAGTGGGTTATGAGGATGAGGAAAGGCAGGCAAGGCCACAGTGAGAATGAGTGTATACCTAAGGAACTTTGATTTTACCTTAAAAGTAACAGAATAAGACTGAAAGAGCTTGAGTAGAGGAATAACATTAAGGAAAATTAGCTGGGCAGCAATGTGTGGAAATTGACTGAAGTTGGGGAAATACATAGATAGGTCACTTTTCTGATGTGAAAAGAGATGAAGGATAAAACAAGGAAAACTACCAATGCAAGTGAGGAAAGTACCGACTCAGAAGACACCTCGAAGAAATCTGGATCTTATCCCTTTGTACATCAGTTTTATATTTTCCCTCTCCTGTGTCTTCACATTTTTGAGTTCTTTTGATTATTTGTCTTTCATATTTAAATGCAAAATGGGTTTGATTCATAAAGAAAACACAAACACCTCCTCTTAGGCTCTTCATTGATTTCAGTCTCACCTTTCTCTTCCTCTCATCATCATGACCCCGTTTATCCAATTCAGTTTCCTTCATCTTCCCTTCACCTCAACCCACTGCGGTTTCACCTCTGATCTCACCGCTTCTCTCCAACTGTAGCCACCAGAATGAGTAAAGATCTTCTAGTTGATAAACCCTCAAGAATCTTTGGTCCTGAACGTTCTTAACTTCTCTGTAAGTTTTACTATCAACCTTTTTGAAATTCTCTCTTTCTTGAATTTGAAAGAACCTGGAACCTCCCTCTCCTTGAATCTCCTCTTTCATCTCATCAGCCTCTTTCCCTTTTTCTCTCTCTTCTTCCTTTCTTCTTCTTTTTTGCTTTTCTTTTTTCTACTGCTAAAGCAATAATTTCCTTCCCTGCCCACCCTAAAAAGTTCGGTTCAGAGTGTTTTCCTTCTACTTTACTTAACTTAACCTTCAGTCCAATGACACAAATCTGTGCCTCAGCTTAGACATTTTCCCCTAGGCCACATCTATATCTCCAGGTGGACGACTCCACATGAGTTTTCACCCTATACTTCCAAAACCAGAAGAGCAAAACTGAACTCCTCTGCTTCTCCGCACTCCTCCATATCTCTACCCTAGCCTCCTGTATGTCATACAGGTGCAATTCAAAAATGAGAAATATTCCTTTATCATTCTGAAATGAAAATGTAATCATAATCAAATTAAGCCACTTTCTAGCTGGCTCAAAATTGCTTAATTTCTATATCTCTCGGTTTTCTTATCTACAAAATGGAAAAAAAAATAATAGCCCCTACCTCACAGGAGGGTTGTAGAAATAGTAACTGGCACAACGTAAGCCCTCAGTAAATATTAACTATTTCATTGTTTGAAATAATCAGAGTCCCAAATGACTTAAAAAGAAAAAATAAAATTAGTTTCCTCACCATGTTATTTGATTTTTGCTTAATTCTCAAGCTGCATTTCCTACCATTTCCTAACTTGTACTCTACCCTCTACCCTTAAAGAAAGATTCTCCAGGGTGCCACTCCACCCTATCCCTCCCCAAGGTCACGAGTGCCTCTTCCTGTAACTAATCATGACTTACCTTTGATAGTTTTCACTGATGCTTCAAACTGTGTGTAGGATGTCTCTTCTTGCTCCCTTTTCCCCAGGTCTAAGTTTGTTTTTCTCTCTGTGCTCCTGGAGAGCCACTGACTGAGAGGTTTGTTCACTCTACCTTGCCATTGTATGCACATCTTTATCTGCCTCTCAGATAAAGGCAGCTCCTTCGTGGTAGAGGATGCACTTGATCTGTAGGTGGTTTTGAGAGGAAGTATAACGAAAGCGAGGAACAACAGAAGAGAATAAGCAGTTGGAAGCATGAATTGTTCATCTAGAAATGGTTGTCAGTGGCGGTGAGCCAGCCCCACCCCTCCACATGGGTCTGGGTAGTGGAAGAAGGGGAATTCTGGAGAGGAGAGAGCAAAGGGGAATATGGTGGCTTCAAGGATAAGCTGAGCTTTGTTTCAAACAAAGATGTGGGGGAAGGAAGGAACGGATGTCAATTGATAGATTGTTCACAGTGGGTGAGCATGGAAGGGACTGGGGCAGTGGAAGGGACTGGCACAGGGTCACTATAAGTCAGAAGAGCTCCTGCTGGCTCGATGATAAATTCGTATCTGTATAAAATCTTCTGGAAGCAGATTCAAACAGATTGAGATGTTCAATCTCAAGAATGAAGAATGGACATTACTGGTACCTAAATCAGTGATATGTAGGAATCAGAGGTAGTAACATTAGTAACATTGACATATACGTAGTCTTATTGAGCCACAGTATTTTTGGGCTATGGTATACATACACACCCATCTACATGTGTGTATACACAGTGTCACCTATAATAGTGTATTATATATACACATTGTATATATTTTGATTATGAGTAGTACAGTGTTTATTATAGCAATGTTTGCAGTCATTGATGCTATGGTCTGAATATTCCTCTTCTCCTAAATTCATATGTTAGAATCCTAATCCCCAAGGTGGTAGCAGGAGAGGGTAGGACCTTTGGGAGGTTATAAGGGATTAGTGTCCCAGTGAAAGAGGCCCAAGGGAGTTTGTTTGCCCCTTTAAGGGCCAAGGCACCATCTGTGAACCAGAAAGCAAGTCCTCAGCAGATACCAAATCAGCTTGTGCCTTGATTGTGGACTTCCCCGGCTCCAGAATCGTGAGCAATACATTTCTGTTGTTTATAGCTATTTAGTTTATGGTATTTTGTTTTAACTGCCCAAATGGACCTACGGCAATAGAAAAGCTGTAAGTCCGGTTTGAAATGAGCTACAAAGCAGAATTGGAATTCGGGAATTCGAGGCAGTTGATACAGATGACCTCATAAGTCAGTTTAGTTTTAAAAGCGAGAAGAAACATTGTAGGATAGTGGCTGTGGAACAATGGAAGAGGCAGGACCTAGGACTAAGAGAGGGCTTTTTTAAGCTAGGAGATAATAACGCCTGTTTGGGAAATGGTGGAGGTCACCCAGGAAGGAAGGATAAGCTGATGATGGATGAGAAAGAGGACTGTTTCAGGAGTAGAGATCTTCAGTGTAGGAGAAGGACAATGGGGTGGGATTTCCCTGGGTGGGTGCAGGGACAGAGGCAGAGTTCACGGGCACAGATGCTGGTGGGTAAATAGGTAAGGATGATCAAAAAAGGAGGCAGTCCTCAGATTATTATTACTTTCCTTTTCCTAACTACAAGGTACTAGGCAGCAAGGCACTGTGTTCTATCAAATTAAAATGAGGTAACTATTTAAAGCCATCCTTTGGATTTAGAAAGGTGGTTCTGAAGAAAGAAGCCATGTGCACAGTTACTGAGCTCAGGGACTTTGACCTCAGACAGCCCTCTGTGCCCTGGGCCTGCTACCTTCCTTCCAGCTGTGAAATTCTCATCAGAGAACTGGGAGTTGTCCTGTGCAAGAACCCAGGCTCTGGACTTGGCTCTCAGCTCCGTCAGTAACTGATGTGTAAGTCTGGGTGAAGCGCTAAGCCCTTCCTGCCTCCACACTTCTTCTGTACCATGGAGATCCTTCTCATAGGAGGGGTGAGCAATGAATGAGAGGTGGCTGCCTCTTCAGATACTGTAAAGTTCATCACGTAGAGCCTGCTACATGTATGTCAGGGCCTGCCAATGTTAGCAGTTAGGATTTCACTGCTCTAAGCCTTAGTTTCTATCTGGAAAATGGAGACAATGATACACTTTGTTTAACATGGTTATTGTGAGAATAAAAAGAAATTGCGTGTCAAGCTCCTAGCACACAGTAAACAGAGTGAAGGGGAAACAAGCCGTATGAGGGAGCGTGAGGGATGGTTTCACTCAGCAGCCACAGAAATTGGTAACTTTCTAAAGAAGATTGGGAGAGAGAAAGTGATTTGTGATTTGGAGGCAAAGTTTTAAACTTGATCTGAAAGACAGGAGAAGCCAATTAAAGTCCCATGATGTGACTCAGGACAAGCATTTCATTTGAAGCCAATAAATTTAATAAAAATGGATCTATTTTCACTTCACTAAAGGTGAGGGGAGATTTTGTGTGTGCATAGGAATACGTAAGAGCAAATGTGTGCAGAGGCTAACTAAATGTAATGAGATTTTACACTGAGAAGCAGCATTAATTATCAGATTACATCACAGCATCTGAATCAGTACACAAAAGTTAAAACTAAGTAAACTAAATTTATTAATTACACAGAATACTGTGTTTTGTAGTATTACACATATAAAATAGTATATTACTGTATGTAAATATGTATATATACACATATATGCATACAATCATGTGTTTTAATTTCTAAATGGAATCATAAGGCTCATGACAGCGAACCTAGCTCAGTGCCTGGTGCATAGTAGGTGTTGAACAATAATAGATGAATAAATGAGTGAATCAAACCCACATTTGCAGCTTGTGTAACTTATGTTGGAGATCCCCATCTTAGAAAAAAGTAGTTAACGTATTCTATTAGTTTATTTATAAACAAATTTAATACAAAATGATGCTTAATGATGGAAAGCTAGATATAATTAGAGAATACCTTACATGAGCTGAAGTGTCAAATCAAAGAACTAAAGAAAGGCCTTGTGAATGGCCAGTAATGTAGGAGGATTGTGTCTTACACAGTTGGAAGAAAGGAGGGTGTGGTACAAAAGACGTCATGAAGTATTACCCAAAACAATGTTTCTGCTTCGAAATGATTGTACTTCTTATTAGAGAACAAGGAAGGCATGATTTAAGCTGGAGACAATAAAGCCTCACACAGAGAATGGTGATGGGTGTTCACAGAAGATGGAATAGTAGGCTTGGCTAAGACAGCGTGCAGGTTCCTCTCCCCTCACTACTTCCCTTTCCCTAGGACAGTCCCTAGAGTTGAAGCCCAGTGAGTTGCATGACTAACTGCAGCACTTTCTGAGGAGAGTGTAAAGAAGTTGGTACCCAAAGTGTGGTCTAAGGGTCAGCAGCAGCAGCAGCATCACCTAGCAGCTTGTTGGAAATGCAGGATCTTAGACCGTACCCTAGCCCTACTGAGTCTGTATCTGCAATTAGTAAGTTCTGACTCATGGGCACATTAAAATTTGAGAAGCGCTGGCGCTGAGGTTAGAAATGTGGGCTTTAGGCTGGGCGCGCCAGCTCACGCCTGTAGTCCCAGCACTTGGGAGGTCAAGGCGGGCGGATCATGAGGTCAGGAGATCAAGACCATCCTGACTAACACTGTGAAACCCCGTCTCTACTGAGAAAAATATAAAAAATTAGCTGGGTATGGTGGTACGAACCTGTAGTCCCAGCTACTCGGGAGGCTGAGGCAGGAGAATCACTTGAACACGGGAGGCGGAGGTTACAGTGAGCCGAGATTGCGCCACTGCACTCCAGCATGGAGACAGAGCAAGATGAAAGAAAATAAAAGAGGAAAGGAGAGGAGAGGGGAGGGGAGGAGAGGGGAGGGGGAGGAAAGGGGAGGGAGGGGAGGGGAGGGGAGGGGGAGGGGGAGGAAAAGGGAGGAGAGGGGAGGGGAGGAAAGGGGAGGGAAGGGGAGGGGAGGGGAGGGGGAGGAAGGGGAGGGAGAGGGGAGGGGACGAAAAGAAAGGAAGAAGAGAGAGAGAGAAAGAAGAAAAGAAAAGAAAGAAAGGTGGGCTTTAAAGCACATGGATCTTGGTTCAAATCCCCATTCCACCTTGAGCAAGCTAATTTTCTAATCTTGTTTCCTCACCTGAGTGATGTAATCATAGGCACCTCATAAATACTATTATGAGAGATAAATAAGTTACATATAAAGTGTTTATGTGGTGCCTACCTCTTAATAACTGTTCAATAATGTTACCTATTTTTGCTATTTTTTTTTTCCTCTGCTGAGCAGGAGCAAAAGAAAGTAGTGAGGAAGAAGTGTTCTTGGTATAATCTTGTTTCTCTATTTTCTCAACCATATGCTCACTATGACAGGGAAAAAGATTTACCTCCAGGCATAGACTTGCAAATAGATCTAATCATCTTTTTGAGTTTCCTTCACTGCTAAATGTTACTTCTATGAATCAGTCCCTTCACCTCTTTGAGCCTTATTTTTTTTTTATTTTTTGAGATGGATTTTCACTCTTGTTGCCCAGACTAGGGTACAATGGCATGATCTTGGCTCACCACAACCTCTGCCTCCCAGGTTCAAGCGTTTTTCCTACCTCAGTCTCCTGAGTAGCTGGGATTACAGGCATGCGCTACCATGCCCAGCTAATTTTGTGTTTTTGGTAGTGACGGGGTTTCTCCAGCCAGTTGATCAAGCTGGTCTCAAATTCTCTACCTCAGGTGATCCTCCCGCCTCAGCATCCCAAAGTGCTGCGATTACAGGCAGGAGCCACCACACCTGGCCTGAGCCTTATTTTCATCTTACATAGTTGGGGTTATAACATCAGCAAAGTTGTGAAAATCAAAGTGGTCCTTATGACAGCATTATGTTCATTGTCAAGAGCAATTTTGTGGAGGTTAAGATGGCAGATCTAACAAGTAGAATCATGTAATATGAGAGATTGATAACATGAAGTGTTGTTACATGTTGTTTCTAATAACATGTGGTGTAAATGACTAATAGGACATCCCCCTGCCCTTGGACGGTATTAATGAAAAACCAGAGCCAGACCGTAGTTAATGCGGTGAAATCGCGTTTTATTTAGGGATTGTTACAATAGAGGGAAAGAGACCTCAGTATAGAACTGGGATCAATTTCTAACACAACAGGGACAAATGGGGGATGTATAGCCAAGGAGCCGCCTGGAGTCAGTGGATGGAAAATTCCTAAGAAGAGGCATCAGCAGTAAGGGGCATTCCTAGGAGACAGACCTTACAGGATTCCAGCTGCAGGCAGGCCAGGTGAGCAGCTGTCATCTGAGGGATGAGGAGGAGTAAGGAATTTGATCAGACACAGAAGGGGATCAGATATTGAAGGTGGGAAATTCCAGATAAACTGACTCAGCCAGAATCTTGCTCTAACCGAGTGATGCAGAGACAGAAACGGAAGCACCGAGGTTCGGGCCTGCTTGGGAAGTAGCTTCAGAACAGCCTGACCAAAGTTTGGCCAGGGACGGAGTCTTTGGAAGAGGCAGTCTGGTTGCAGATGGGAAGGAGGGGAAGGTGGTTGCCTCTGCAGATACAGAGGCCTCTGCATATAGATCCCAGAAAGTCTGTTTTTCAAAAATGGTCTGAACTTACAAGGGCTCTTTTAGCATTCTGCCCATTTACCTTATCCCGTAGTAGAAAATAAGACACATCCACTTAAAGAGCAAGATAAAACCAAACAAGTAGGCACAGAGAAGAGTTTCTATGGAGGAACAGAGGAAGGAGCGGTTGCCTCTACTCAGGTATCCACAGGGCTTCAGAGTCAAGACTTTTATGGTTGGCCTTGGGGGATAAACAGAATCTTGAGAGAGAGTTGCAATCTTTTTGGAGGAAATAGCAGGAGAAAAACAAATAAAAACAGAGGTAGCAAAGCTTGAAGCACATGAAGGAAGGGTAAAGAAGCTTCCTTTTAATTTTTGTTTTAATTTTATGATACAGGGTCTTGCTATGTTGCCCAGGCTGGAGTGCAGTGACACCATCACAGTTCACTGCAGCCTCAACTTCCCAGGCTCCAGCGATCCTCCCATATCAGCCTCCTAAGTAGCTGGAACCACGGACGTGAGCCTGGCTAATTTTTGAAAAAATACTTTTTAGAGGGATGGGGGTCTCACCATGTTACCCAGACTGGTCTCAAACTCCTGGGCTTACGCAATCTTCCTGCTTAGGCCTCCTAAAATCCTGAGATTGCAGGCATGAGCCAGTGCACCCGGCCAAGAAGCTTCTTCGGAAAACTCAATTGCACAGGATTTGAGGGAAGAATAGGTTATAAAGATGATGGGGGATTCAATCTCGAGGGACCTTGACTGTTCAATTCCTACTTTTCCTACGATGAATAGTCACATACTATTTTGTTTTGTTTTTTCTTTTTTTTTTTTTTTTTTTTAAGATGGAGTCTCACTCTGTTGTCACCCAGGCTGGAGTGCAGTGGTGCAATCTCAGCTCACTGCAAACTTTGCCTCCTGAGTTAAAGTGATTCCTGCCTCAGCCTCCCAAGTAGCTAGGACTACAGGCACACACCACCACTCCTGGCTAATTTTTGTATTTTTAGTGGAGATGGGGTTTCACCGTGTTGGCCAGGCTGGTCTCGAACTCCTGACCTCAGGTGATCTGCCCACCTTGGCCTCCCAAAGTGCTGGGATTACAGGCATGAGCCACCACGTCCAGCCCACATAGTTTTTGAACTGGGAACGAATATAATCAGGGCTGTTTAGTTGGAACATTTATCTGGCATCCATGAATGAGTTGGAGCAAAGCGAGAGTAAGTGGAGAGACTAAATCAGAGGAGATATTTCAGTGGCCTGGGAAAAATAATAAGACCTCAAGCTGGATTTGCAATACTGGACATGTAAAGGAAAGGACAACGATTTGGGACAAGTCCCTTTCTAACAGGTTCACATTGACTTTTTCACGTCAACAATAAGCCATAGTATTATAAGAAAATAAAAATAATTCGTCTGCTACTGGACATTGTCCTTACTAAGTTCCATCTTTAGATATATTTTTTATTAAAGTTGTGAGAAGTACAAATATGCTAGTTACTTGTTCTATTTTTGTGTTCTTGTGCAGGGGAAAGAGAAAAAGGAAGAGTTCTATTCATGTGTCATACTCTGAGACTTGTGGTAGTTTGCTAATTATAAGTTCTATTGTCTTGGTCTCAAAAGGAATTCAAGTGCTGAACCAAGTATAGTAAGGTCTCCCAGACCTCAGTGATTACACAGCTGCAAAATTTATAGCCGAAATGTCATCCTGTCTTAGTATTTTGCAGGACAAAAGACCAAGCAAAGTCTAGTCAAACTGTTTCTCATTTCTTACAGAAATCTGCAAGACCTAACGATAGGGCTCAAGACGGCCTCAAAAACTTTAGCGTCTTCTTTGAGCTCCTGGATTGTTGGCCGAGTCAGATTTTTTGCCTCTGTCAAATGAGAGATCATCTTACTTTCATCTATCTCTGCCTTTCTAACAAAATCTATTTGAGGTCCCTAGTTTCAAGATGTTTTCATAAAGCCCCAAATTAAACATATTTTGGATACCCTTATGCACATGGCTCTGTGCCAGCTCTTCTCTCTTTTTTTTTTTTTTTAATTGCATTTTAGGTTTGGGGGTACATGTGAAGAACATGGAAGATTGTTGCATAGGTACACACATGGCAGTGTGATTTGCTGCCTTCCTCCCCCATCACCTATATCTGGCATTTCTCCCCATGCTATCCCTCCCCCAACTCCCCACCCCCCACTATCCCTCCCCTCTTTTTCCCCACAGACCCCAGTGTGTGATACTCCCCTCCCTGTGTCCATGTGTTCCCATTGTTCAACACCCGCCTATGA
This sequence comes from Ateles fusciceps, assembly GCA_036589455.1. Taxonomy (NCBI): domain Eukaryota; kingdom Metazoa; phylum Chordata; class Mammalia; order Primates; family Atelidae; genus Ateles; species Ateles fusciceps. The sequence goes on from JAZHEH010002229.1 coordinate 9,548,128, forward strand.
GTGAGAACATGTGGTGTTTGATTTTCTGTTCTTGTGTCAGTTTGCTTTCTCTTAGTATAGTTTCTTAAGCCAAGGATTGGGTGCTTTCATCTCACTTTCTCTAAGACCTTACTGTCCATCTGACTTTTCTTCTCTAAAGTTAGTTCACTGTCCTGGACAATGAGTATAATATTAGTGTAACCTTGAAACACCACCTCTGTATGGACAGTCTTTCTAAAGGCTTCCAAAGTAATGTAAAACAAGCCATTGATTTAATATCAATTGCCCTTTATATAAAAATAAATAGTAAGAAAATGCGAAGGTGAATAGGAATAAAAATTTTGGTGTTGGCAATAGCAAAGATGTAATCCAGGTGTCCATCAGTGATGGGTTAGATAAGAAAATGTGGTACTTTTATACACCATGGAATACTTTGCAGCCATAAAAAAAGAACAAAATCATGTCCTTTGTGGCAACATAGATGTTGCAGTTGTCCTAAGTGAATTGATGCATAAATAGAAACCCAATTACTGTGTATTCTCACTTATAAGTGGGAGATAACATTGGGTACAAACGGACACAAGAAGGAAAGGATAAACACCGGAGATCCCCAGATGGAAAAGGAAAGGGATAGGGGAAAGGGCTGAAAAATTACCTCTGGGGTACTATGTTCATTATTTGGTTGACAGGATCATTAGAAGCCTAAACCTTGGCATCACACAAGTCTACCCGTGTAACCAACTTGTACATGTACCCTACCGAATCTAAATTTTTTTATTAAAATAATTTTTTTAAAAAAGGGCTGGGTGTGGTAGCTCATGCCTGCAATCCCCACACTTTGAGAGGCTGAGGCGGAAAATCACTTGAGTTCAGGAGTTCAAGACCAGCCTGGGCAACATGGCAAGACCTTATCTCTGAAAAAAAAAAAAAAAAAAAAAAAAAAGGTCTAGTTGGGCATGGTGATATGCACCTATAATCCCAGCTGCTTGGAAGGGAGAATCACCTGAGCCCAGAAGGCTGACACTGCAATGAGTCGTGATCACACCACTGCACTCCAACCTGGGCCCTATCTTAAAAAATAAATAAAACACAGTACAATAAAATAAAAATGTTTTTGTTGAGGTTATAGGTGATTTAAATTATTTTTTTATTTTTTTACATTCTTGGTAATGAAAATACTACTTATATGAGTTAACAAATATATTATCATAAAACATGTTTTCCAACCAGTGTGATCGTACTTTATTTTTGTAATTTCTTTGTTTTATTTCCAAAAGATATATTCCTCGAAACATGCTGGCGATTGTGCATATAAAAGAGTTATTTTCTTCTATACCAATGGTTCTCAAAAAGATGGACTTCAAAATAGTTTAGAAAACTGACATAGAAATATGAACATTTGGCTTTGGAAATAAGGGTCATTAAAAAAAGCAACTGATCTTTGCTATCAACATATTTAAGAAAAAAGAAAGAATATTATAATGCTATGCTGGTGCAAAGGACCTGGCCTTCGAATTTAAATAGGGTCCTTCACAAGAAAAGCCAACAGGTACATTTGCACATGCGCATATTTGTATATGTGCATACAATTTCAAATCCAGTAAAATTCTATATACTAACATTGCGCTGTACAAATTATTTTGGAGACTCCCATTTTGCAGTGGAATATAAAGAGGAGCTGGAATACCCAAAATGTCCTAATGCTCTCTCTACATTACTGCCATGGTACAATTGTCCAGTTTTACATAAGCGTATTGAGGAAAATGAAAACAATACTCTTAATACTATTTCACTCAGTTTGGAATCTTCCAGGTAATTTACCTGAAAGCGAGTAGAGACCAAAGAACAAAAACCGAGAGAGACCAAAGAACAACTAATCACTTCCAAAATTTTCCCCCTGCAGAGCCTGGCGTTATGAAGTTGGGCTAACAAAAAAGGCTCAGCAGTTATGGCCTTTGATGACTCAACACAGAAGAGTCAGCAACTAATATGAACTCTTCCACACGATTGCTACAAGAACAGCCATCTGCAAAGCTTTCTTTCTTAACTGCCTTTTTGTATTCTGACATTTTCCCCTCCATCAGAAATATCTTAGGCATTAAATCTTATGATAAAACCACTTGAATACCCATTTTGATCCTGTGATTTGAAGTATGGAGAGGAAAATCATTGAACCTGAGAAAAATGTTCACATTTATAGGTGCCCTTTAAAATTTAGCAGAATTACATTAATAATAGCACCTGTTTCCAATGCCCTTACTTACTTTGTGGGTTTCATTTATCTCTTATATAATTAGTATAAATACATCATTCCTCACAATTGTTTAGCGAGACATTGCAATTGCAATTTTTAATCTTTTTTACTCTGACAGCTACATTGTTGTAGACTTTCTGAAAAAAAAAGTGAGAACAATGGAATGCACCTTTTTTGGACTATTTTTAAGTGGTCCAGTCTGTGCCTTTCTTGTTAATTTTAATTTGAAATGTCATAATTTGCTCTTCGACGGTTCTGTCTCTGAAATAAGGAGATAAGTTGAGTCCAAAGGAGTCGGACTTCCTGAGACTGAGAGTTAAGTATCTAATAAATATGAGACGAGCTGTTGAGGTCTAGTCTTTTAATCTGAGTGACTGATTGACTCTTTGGACTTAAAACAATAAAGCGAGTTTACTATCATAAAACAAATCTGTAGCTTTACATGGGCTTCCTCTGTTTGACTGACAATACAATTCTGATATTGTACCAAATTTACAAATAGTTTGTGTTTCTCATAATAACTAGTAGGTTGAATAGTGGGTGTTGGGATGGAAAATATCCTGAGGCTTCTTTGGACTCAGCTAGAATGAATGTCAAGATTGATTTGTGATACCTGCAAACAGCAGAAGAGCCGGGAGTTGCAACATGAGGCCAGGGAATTGCTGTGCCTAATGCAAGATAACGTTTTCAGTTGCACCCTGTAACTTAGCACTTGGTTATATTGTTCTCACGGTGCTTTCTGTAAGTGCAGACTTTGCATCTTGATTATATGGTTGCCCAGAACATCTGGTAAATTAGGACACAATAAATAATAACTGATTGGTTAAGGACTATGCACATTATCAAAGATTTTTTAGCACCTAAAAGCTGAAGAGTCATGAAAAGCAACTGTATGCCTTCAAGAACATCCTCTCATAGCTTCTTCAAGATGATTTTATTGGTCTGATTTTTTTTTTTTTTTTTTTTGAGACAGAGTCTCACTCTATTACCCAGGCTGTTGTGCAGTGGTGTGATCTCAGTTCACTGCAACCTCCATCTCCCATGTTCAAGCAATTCTCACGCCTCAGCCTCCTGATTAACTGGAATTATAAGTGTGTGCCACCACACCTGGCTAATCTTTGCATTTTTAGTAGAGACAGGTGTCACCATGTTAGCCAGGTTGCTCTCGAACTCTTGACCTCAAGTGATCCGCCCACCTTGGCCTCCCAAGGTGTGAGCCGCCGTGCCCAGCCCTCATTTGATTTTTAATAAGTCCATTCCATATCCACATTGTGAAAACAGTTTAACTTCTTCATTCTCAGTGGTTGTTCTTCCTTTTGCTCAAGGTTAACAGGTTGAGTTCCAACATCTTCTGCTTTATATTCTCGTTCTGTACGTGTTCTCTGCTCCATATATCTCTGGGAGAAAGAAATTTTTCTCTTCATCTCTATGTTAGCCCCTTCTCTGCTTGGGATCTTACCACCCCTATTGTCCCCAAGATTTCCAATGACTGTGATGTCTCCCTCTTGTCTGGAGGAAGGGCTGGCAGATCCCTATGGGTCTGTGTGGGTAAACTCCACTTCCCTTCACTCTATGTCTCTCCTCCAGCCTCCGTCCCATTCCTCCCCTTTACAGATGCATCTCTAGTCTCTGGACGCCCCCCCCATCCTTCCAAAAGAACTTTCTATGATGAAGGAAATATTCTCTGTCTGCACTATCCAGTGCAGTAGTCACCAAGCACTTGTGGTTATTGAACACTTGAAATGCGACTAGTGGCACTTGAAGAAAGGAAATTTAAATACTTTGTTTTTAATTTAAATGGGAAATCGTCACATTTGGCAAGTGCCTAGCATAATGGACAATAGATAAACATTCCCCTTCAGATTTCTTCAACTGAAGCACAGAAAATTACCTAAGCGTATCTCCCCCAACTCTCCAAAGGATAGTGCATAACTATACCATTCCAACATGTATAGAAGTTAACTCATTACCTTCAATGGATACCTGAGGGTATTAGGACTTTATTCCCTTTATATCAGTAACTGAGGTTGTCCTCTCATGCCTGTTGAAAGAGGAAGCCCACATTAACTGTCATTTGCAAAGATCATCAGTGATCTCCTTAAGTTTCTCATTCTTAATTTCTTTTTGTTGTTGTTGTGGTTTTTTTTGGTTGTTGTTGTTGCTGTTGTTTTGTTTTTGTTTTTGTTTTTCTTGAGACGGGGTCTCGCTCTGTCATCCAGGCTAGAGTGCAGTGGCGCGATCTTGGCTCACCGCAACCTCCACCTCCCAGGTTCGAGCAATTCTCCTGCCTCAGCCTCCCGAGTATCTGGGATTACGGGCACATGCAACCATACCCAGCTAATTTTTTGTATTTTTAGTAGAGACGGGTTTTGCCATGTTGGCCAGGCTGGTCTCAAACTCCCGACCTCATGATCCACCCACCTCGGCCTCCCAAAGTGCTGGGATTACCGGCATGAGCCACCGTGCCTGGCCCTCATTCTTAATTTCTGTCTTATTTTTCTTTACTTATTAGAGACAAGGTCTCACTCTGTTGCCCAGACTGGAGTGCAGTGGCATTATTATAGCTCACTGCAGCATCCAGCTCCTGGCTCAAATGATCCTCCTGCATCAGCCTCCCAAGTACAGGTGCTACAAGCACGTGCCATCACACTGGCCCTGGCTAGTGCTTTTTGATTTGTTTTGTATTGTTTTTTGTAAGATGGGATTCTCACTAATTTGACTAGGTTGGTCTTGAACTTCTGGCTTCAAGTGGTCCTCCTACCTCAGCCTCCCAAAGTCCTGGGATTACAGGCACTAACCATTACCCCTGGCCCTAACTCTCTCTTTAATCAAATTGATTACTGTCCTTCAAATGTTACTTTTACTTTTCTACCTTTCAGCCTCGTGTGATACTATCTCCTCAGCTTCTTACATCCTTCTTTCCTACACTTACCAAATCACATACATTTCTTCAAGGCTCATGGTCTAGCTCTTCCGACAAGCTTCCACAGACCAAATAAGCCTAAAAAAGTTGCAGTCTTTAGTCTTTAAAAAGCAAGTTACTTATTGAACTCTTACTATATTCCAGACAAGTATGAAAGATGGATAGCGTGGTTAAAAGTAATGATAATAATAGCTTAACATGGCCTGGTGCAGTGGCTCATGCCTGTTATCCCTGCACATTGGGAGGTTGAGGCAGGGAGATCACTTGAGGCCAGGAGTGGGAGACCAGCCTGGCCAACATGGCAAAACCCACTGTCTACTAAAAATACAAAAAAATTTAGCCAGGTGTGATAGTGCATGCCTGTAATTCCAGCTGCTCCGGAGGCTGAGGTACGAGAATTGCTTGAACCTGGGAGGTGAAGGTTGCGGTGAGTCGAGATCATGCCACTGCACTCCCGCCTGGGTGATGGAGACAGACTCTGTCTCAATAATAATAATAACAGATTAATATTTGTTGAAGACTTTGTATATGTCAGATACTCTTCCAGGCTCTATGTGTGCGTGATTTCATTTACTTCTCATGAGTACCCAGTGAGATAGATATTACCATTACATCACTTTCACAAATGAGGAAACAGAGGTATATAGAAATAATAACATGGCCAGGTCTTCTGACCAGCAAGTGACAGAAAGGTCCTGCTTGTACAGAGTTAACATCCCAGCACCTGCTAATTCTTAATGCTCAACAGAACTAAATAACTCCTATTTTTAAATGACTTCTACTTTTATTTTGATGTTAACGTTTGCATTGTGATTACTCTTTTGTTACTAAACGTCACATACATAGGCTGGCCCTCTCAATAACATAAACTTCTAAGGTGTAGACTGAGCTGTCTGCTCCTCTGTAGTCTTAGCAAGCACTTAACAACATATTTTAGGCAGTATCTTTCAAATTATGGATATGGCTGATTAATGAGTTCTAGGTTCTGAAGTCAGTTTACTGTTTTCACATCCAATTTTTTAATGAAATAGAATGAAATAATAAACAGTGGGACACCTATGCAGTGGACTATTATTCAGCAATAAAAAGAATGGGCTGTCACGTCACGTAAAGACATGGAGGAGCTTTAAATGGATATTGCTAAGTAAAAGGAGCCAGGCTTAAAAGACTATGTGCTGTGTGAATCTGACAATATGACATTCTGGAAAAGACAAAACTGTGGAGACAGTAAAATGATGACTGGTTGCCAAGAGTTAGTGTGGAGGGAAGGAGGGATAGGTTGGAGCATGGGGTATTTTTAAGGCAGTGAAACTAGTTTGTATAATACTGTAATAGTGGATACATCAGTATAGGTTTGTCAAAGTCCATAAAGTGTACAGCACAGAGAGTGAGCCCTAATTTCAACTGCAGACTTTAGCTCGTAGTAATATATCAATATTGGTTCATTTGTTATAACAAATATGCTACATTAATGCAAGATATTAATAACAAACGAAACTGTATGTGGGAGGGGTAGAGGAGAGAGAGTATGTAGGAACTGTCTACAGTTTCTGTTCTACTTTTCTGCAAACCTAAAACTACCATAAATAATAAATAAATAATAAAGCCTATTAATTTAAAAAAACAGAATAGAATAGAATATGTCTAAGCACATGCATTGTGAGGATAAATACTGTTTCAGGAAACATCTGTTTCAGTGTTAGATATGCGCGCATGTGTGCGTGTGTGTGTGTGTGTGTATATACCTTACTGTGGATAAGAGGTTAAAAAAAGTTTGAAAGCCATCGTTTTAGAGATTATTGCAAACACACTACCTATTTGTCAGCTGATTGAAAAGCTGTGTAGAGTCTCTAATAACGACTGTAAACCTGCATCCCATAAGCAGAAAGAGTCCTAGTAGGTATGAAGTGTGATGGGCATGTCTGTTTTTTTGTAATGATTGTACATGATTGTTGTAGGAGACTTTATGAAACTCTTTAACCTTGGGAAATAAAAGGAACCCAAACGACGTGGATGACAACATGCATTTTGTAGTTATTCATTTATCAGTATTTCTGATTTGGTATGGTAGCACCCTATTCAAATTTTAATAAAATATTGGGAGTATCTTAATTTTTCTTTTGAGTATAGCACAATTGAATTATAGCCTCATAACGATATCAAGCCTAATATTAGGTAACTCTACAAATAACCTGCCCCAGCCTTACTCAGGGGCAGGTATCCAGAAAGCACAAGTATCCAGTAACTTGATAGACTCAAGTTAATAGTTTTCTGCAATTGATATTAATAAATGTAGGAGTGTTTATTTGATGATATTGTTTTGTTCATTTTTCTTCTTGCTACTGCTTCCTCCTCCCCCCTCCCTCCTCCCCTCCCTCCCCTCCCCCCTCCTCCCCTCCCCCTCCTCCCCCTCCCCCCCCCCCCCCCCCCCCCCCTCCCCCCTCCTCCCTCCTCCCCTTCCCTCCCTCCCCCCTCTCCCCCTCCTCCCCCTCCCCCTCCCTCCTCCTCCCTCCCTCTGCCCTCCTCCCTCCCCTCTGCCCCTACTCCCCTCTGCCCTCCTCCCCCTCTCCCTCCTCCCTCCTCCCCTCCTCCCTCCCTCCCTCCACCTTCCTCCTCCTCCTCTTCCTCTTTTCTTCTTCCTCCTCCTCCTCTTCCTCATTCTTTACATTTGTCCTCCTCCTTCCTCTTCTTCTCCTTCTTCCTTCTTTTCTCCTCTTCCTCCTCCTTTTCCTCCTTCTCCTTCTCTTTCTCCTTCTTCTCCCTTCTTCTTTCCCTCCTCCTCCTTCTTCATCATCTTCCTCTTTTATTTTTCTTTCTCTTCCTTCTTCTTCTTCTTCTTCCATTTTTTTAATCTTTCACATATATTGCTGTGTTTGGGGAAGCAGAATGTCTCTAGTCAGCTGGGGCTGTCCTGGTGCTGGGTAGCTCTGACCTTAGGGCTGATGAGGAGCCTCTGTTCTGCCTAGTCTGCTGCCTGCTGCCCTTCACGCTCACCTGCTTTGCATGTCTTTGCCTGTGACACCCTTTACTAGCAGATCGCCACGGGAGCTTTGCCTTTTACCTCAGCTAATTTGAGAGCTTTTGTCTTCTCAGGTAACTCAAAAGAGTTTACACCCTGGATTCAGTGAACAGTTTGTTAAACTCCCAAGTTCTTATCATTCCCATTAAACACACCCACGCTTCTGTTTCATGTGGCACATCCCTTGGAGAGGGAAAGATGAATGTTTCCTGTAACAACCAACGGAAGGAGATCTTATCAGATGCCAGTGCCTTAAGAGTCGACAGGATGGAGTCCTAAGAGAGAGGAAGAATACACACTAGTAAATTAATTCGTAGTGTGCTGCCCACTTATTTTTAGGCCTGTTTGTACTGTTAAGGCAGAATAACTAAAACTGAAGCTTTGTATATTAGATTGCGGAATGAAACAGGCTTAAGTCTGAGACTGGAGCTGAACAGTGCCAACGTACTCGTACATTTTGTACAATGCTGCATTTTGCACTTTGTTAATTGTCGGATAGGCTTACTAGTTTCACTATTCCTTTAGACAAAAAAATACACATTCCTGGGCCTTACCTCAGGCCTCCTGAATTAGAATCACTGGAATGGTACTCAGAAAGCTGTCTCTTCAAAGAACTCTCTGGAAATTTCTGATGATTTCACATGGCTAGGGAACCAGAAGGATGAAGTGTTGTTTGGTAAGTGATCCATTTAAATATCAAAACAATTTTCTAAAATATGTGTAACACTTAAAAAAAAAAAAAACCTGCTTTTTTTTTCCCTTCATTGGGAAACCGTGTTTCCCAAATGTGATAGTCAAATTTATCCTCTGGGTCTCTCCTTCCGCTTTCCGTGAAGAATTAAAAGCTACCAAAATTCTATTTTAGTCTTCATTTTAAAAATATTTTTAAGACATCAGAAAGCAGTAGACGACCATTTATCTAAGAACCCTCTTTGTCTACAAATATTTACATAGTCCTTCTGAGCATAAGGCATTATCTGCATGTAAGTCATCCTGTTAAATCAGCTCTATGAGTGCATGTGCAGAGCTTGGGAAGGAAGACGGCTCTATCCCATTTTTGATTTATCACTGATTCAACGATTCAGCAGTATCAAAGGCATTGTTAAAAGTCCTCCTTGTGTGTGGCATGGTTCTTTGTGCTCTTCAATGAAAGTGACAGGCACCAGTGTCTTGCTTCCTTTGCACTAACGGGCTTCTATCTACTTCTGAAATACTTCCCAAAACTTTTCATTTTTTTATTCTACAAGATGGAGAGAAGAGTTGTCATTGCCCTTTTGCAAGAATGATCCGTATGGTTTGGAAAGTCTGTTTTTTCTGTTAGCCCTCATCTTGAGAATCTCTCCTGGTGAGCTCTAGGCACCTTTCCTTCCTCTTAGTCTCACATGGAGATTGTGAGTCCCCTGTGTCCATACCAGGGAGTTTTCCAGTCTCCCTCCTCGGGTAGCACCCTCCCTGGGACTCTAGCCCCTCTCATTCCTTCCATCCTCCCCTGTGATCTCCTGTTACCCTCTTTGAAGCCTTTCTCTTCTCGTGTCTCAATGGTGCACATCAGTAGTGGAGAAATCCACATGCCTTGTAGACCAGCCCTGTTTTCAATATGGGTCTTCCTGACTGCTCAGTGTGCTTCTCGTGTACCTTTCAGCACAGTTCGGTCTTCTCTTGATAGTGGCCTTGCCAAAAGTTCCCTCTCCCTCCCTTCCTCAAACCAGTGTTCTCCTAGAGGGCCCATCACCTGCTGTTCTGAGGAACCTAACACATCTGCACCCCAGGGCCCTGCAGCAGATCTGTCTCTGAGTGCTCATTCTCCCATCACGCCATCTGTCTCTAAGAAGAATGGTCTCTTCCATGAGTATATTCACTTTTCCCCCCATCCTCCCTCTCTTGTCATTTTAGCCCTATTTCTTACACTGGCCATTTCCAACATTGAAAGTTAATTTTTTTTCTGAAAAAATTAAGACTTTTCCTAGACCTCACCTCCCTGTCTTTCTTCACATATTCAAAAAAATATTGAGTGCTTACTGTATGTCCAGTGCTGCCTCCTGTAATCAGCAGCCATTTTTCTGCTTTCCCTGAGCTGTAGGCCTCTCAGCATTGTCTGTACATCCCCTCTCATCTTGAATTTATTTCCACTTTGCACGTACCCTTTAACTACCCTGAACCATTGGTCTTAAAGGTTATCAGTGAACCTTTTTCCTTTTTAACCTAAGCAGCTATTTTTCCTGTTTTTTTCCTACCTGAAAACATAGAATTTGAGGCAATTGTTACTCTTTTTTTTTTTTTTTTTTTTTTTGAGACAGAGTCTCGCTCTGTTACCCAGGCTGGAGTGCAGTGGCATGATCTCGGCTCACTGCAGCCTCCACCTCCCAGGTTCAAGCAATTCTCCTGCCTCAGCTTCCTGAGTAGCTGGGACTACAGGTGCCCACCACCACACCCAGCTTTTTTTTTTTTTTTTTTTTTTGTATTTTTAGTAGAGACAGGGTTTCACCATGTTGGCCAGGCTGGTCTCAAACTCCTGACCTCAGGTGATCCGCCCAGTCTCGGCCTTCCAAAGTCCTGGGATTACAGGTGTGAGCCACCAATCCCAGCCTGTTACTTATTTCTTGACAATGTCATCAATAATATCTCACAATTATGTGTTCTTCCACTTTCTCTTGTTATTTCCTGTATTTGTGGCTGGATTTTTCTTTTCCACCTCCTGCCTCCTGAAACAGATAAACCTTTCCTGAGACTGAGTTCTCTGCCCCTCCCATTAGACACTCACTCTCTCTCTCTCACAACATCAACTTTTATTTTAGATTCAGGGGGTACATATGTAGGTTTGTTACCTGGTTATACTGTGGGATGCTGAGGTTTCGGGTATGGAAGATCCCGTTACCCAGGAAGTGAGCATATTACTGAACAATTAGTTTCTCAGCATTCCCCCCTCCTCCCTGCTCTAGCAGGCCCCCATGTTTACTGTTGTCATCTTTATGTCCGTGAGTACACAATGTTTAGCTCCCACTTACAAGGGAGAACATGCAGTATTTGAGTTTCTGTTCTTGTGGTTAATTCACTTAGGATAATGGCCTCCAGCTGCACCCGTGTTGCCGCAAACGAAACGATTTGTTCCTTTTTACAGCTGCGTGACACTCTTTCCTTTGTAATCTGCATCTGTTCTCAAATCACTCTGTTGTGCAGGTAGATCATCTTTATATTTTAATTTTTTTAATGATCTCTCCATGGTTTAATTTCTTTTTAAAAAAATTTATTTATTATACTTTAAGTTCTTGGGGTACATGTGCAGAACGTGCAGGTTTGTTACGTGTAGATGACAGGGTGATGGATACAGCAAACCACTATGGCTTAATTTCTTTGTGTCACAAATTGTTTGTATTGCTAGCTGAGCAAGGCACCTTCACACCTAATTCAGCATCTCTAAAATACAGATTTACTACTATCTTTCCTAAAATCAGACACACATACACCCAGCACATAGACACATTTCCTTCTTGTTTTAATCTCCCAGGCGTTACTGTCCTCCAGCCTTATAAAAATATGTGGAGGATCTCCTTCTCTTCTCTATCCAGTCAGGTGAGACATCTGGTCCAGTATCCCTCATATCCCACGCAGACCTCAGCATCCAAGTCCACTGCCATGTGCGGAGACTCGCGCAAACATGTCGTACATTCCATCAAGGCCTTTCCTCTCCTACTTCCTATCAGGACAGCTTTTCATGATCATCCTACCTCAACACTCTCAGTTATGGACTGAGTGTCACTCCCCCTTTGGACATATCTTCACTGTAAATACCAGACAGGAAAATTTAGACTCCAGGAAGAAACTGAAGTCCAAGGGAGAGAATTAAGTTATCAAAGAAATACGTCTTCATCTTTTCCTTTTTCATATGCTACCTCCTATAAGTTCACGTGCCCCGGTCAAGCTCTCTGAGTATGCTCCGTGCCGAAGGCTTCTGGATGTTTTTCTGTATGCATGAATCCCCTTATCTTGAAAGTCTTCCTGCCAAAACTCTACCCAGCTCTTCAGAATCCAACACAAAACACCTTTCCCTGTCATGTCTTTTATTGTCTTCCCATACCTGATAGGAAAAGTAATCATCCATCTGTGTTCTCTTGTACCTCTGTAACTTTAATACAAACCCAGTTTTCTTCTACAACTCAAGAAGCAATATGCAATAAGTGTTTTATTTTACTTTGCTTTTTGGAAATTGGTGCGGATACCATGACACCTAATTTTATTAAGAGTTCACTACTACTTAGAAGTGTTCTCTTTTTTTATCACTTAAAGTCAAATATACTTTTTTTTTTTTTTTTTTTGAGACAGAGTCTTGCTCTGTTGCCCAGGCTGGAGTGCAGTGTGTGATCTCGGCTGACTGCAACCTCCGCCTCCCAGGCTCAAGCAATTATCATGCCTCAGCCTCCTGAGTAGCTGGGATTACAGGTTTGAACTACCGCCTGTAGCATTTTTAGTAGAGATGGAGTTTTGCTATGTCAGCCAGCCTGGTCTCAAACTCTTGGCCTGAAGTGATCCACCCACCTCAGCCTCCCAAAGTGCTGGGATTACAGGTGTGAGCCGCCATGTATGGCCCAAATACACTTTTTAAATGTGATGTGTCCCCCACCTCTTGAATTCCTTTTCCTCTAATGTTTAGTCTGAGCATTGCTTCCAGACACGCTTTGCGTCTCTATCACTTCAGTCTCCCACTGAAAGCATTTTAATAACTCTGCGTTGCTCTTGGGACAAAGGACAAGAAGATACAGTTAAAATTTAAAGGCATTGTGTCTAAAGAAAAATTAGAATTCTACAGTACTAGAATTTTGTATTGCCTCTGTACAGCTTGGGCTCACACATTCTGATGCTTTACTGTTCTAGGTTAACATTAAAAAGAACTCTCAACTCATCATAATGTGTTGGTATCTGGAGAGCAGAATTCTAATTTATCACATCAGAGTGTGATTGCAGAAGCTTGCGTTCTTTGTTGATGGTTAGGATGCGTTTTCTTGTCCAGTCCTGCTCATTAGAAAGATAGTTTGGGTCTTATACAGAGAATGAACCGGTAGTTCTAAAGATAATAGGATTGGGGAAAATGCCATATGCTACTTTACACCACACTAAGGAACTGAAAGGGGCCTTAATTTCTTTAAAGAGCATCCCCGCCTACATAGTTGAATGCTATCTTTTTTCTGTGTCCTTAATCAATTTCTATTCTGACTGACTTCATGCTGAGCTTCCGTCTCACTGAAAATCCCCTGAGCCACTGTCAACATGGAGCCTGTTGACACTTGGTTCCTGGTTCTGCACTTCTGGACACAAACCCTACTCATAGGACTCTTAGCTTGGAGGCAGCGTTCCCAAAAGTTAGGCAAGATTTCTAATGCCTTAAAAGGGAAAGGTAGGGTAAAAATACTTAAGTCCAATATCCTTTCCCTTTTAAACTTTTTATACGCTCCTTTCTGTGTCTTTATTATGTGAAATTGACTTCTTTGTTCTCTGTGTTTCAGACAACTTGTAGGAACAAATTGTTATTCATCTAGTTAACAAAGTGGCATTTCTCTCCACATTGTTTTTTTTTTTCCCCTTAAAAAGGGATTTATTTCTTCAGGCCTGGCTTTACTGTTTTGTTTTCTTAATACTTTGCTGGATGAAATGGTTAAGAGCACTGAACTTCATTATTCTTTAATATAAAGAACCAGACTCAGATTTAACTAATTTTCCTCTAATTATTTAGGTCTTGAACTATATGTGTCACCCAAGTTGATTCTAATATGAAAGGGACTGTTGATTAAAAGATAAAAGGGGAAAAAGCTAGAATGACATAGAAAAGTTAGAAAGATCCAGAAGGACTTTATACATGACCAGGGGATAATAAGGTGGAAGGAGTTATACTTGACACCTCATTCTAATATACTAATGATAATATTGTCATTTAAAAAAGCAATCTACTATATAAAAAAACAACTTTTAAATAGGACGTTACAAGCATATTCAAAAGTAGAGAGAATCCTATAATCAACCCACTGTACCCATCTTCCAGCTTCAATTATTAGCAATATATGGCCAGGGCCAACTCTTTTCTTTTACATGGTGCTCCTTTCTCACAAGCACTGGATTATTTTAAAACAAACACAAGACAAAAATATCTCTGCATGTACTAAATTAATATTCAGTATTACAGATGATTCTTGAAATATGAGATTTTACAAGATCAGTCTGATATTATAAAAGAATAAGAAGCCAGTTAAGGTTTTATTTTAATCAACTATATTAAGGTATAATACATGTGCAATAACAAGTGCTCATCTTAAGTGTATATTTGGATGAGATTAGAGTAATTTATCTACCGTGTTCCTACCATTAAATCAAGTTCTAACATATTTCCACAACCACACCAAGTTCTCTTATAGCTCTCACTAGTTGCCCTAAACACATGCCACCCCCCAACCCAAGCCCCAGAAAAAACCACTTTTCTGCTTTCTGGCCCATAGATTCTATTTCTTTTATCTAGAGCTTTATAAAAATAAAATTATGTGTGAAGTATTTTAGTGTCTGACTTCATTTGCACAGTGTATTTTTTTGAAATTTACGTGTATTGTGAATATCAGTAGTTCATCACTTTGTATTGCATCTTTAAAATTCCATTGTATGACAATATCACATTTTACTTCTCCAGCCCATCTGATGGATAATTGTTTTGCTGTTTTGTTTTGTTTTGTTTCCATTTTTATGGAGAGAGAGTCTCACTCTGTCACTCAGACTGGAGTGCAATGGCATAATCTCAGCCACTGCAACCACTGCCTCCCAGAGTCAAGAGATTCTCATGCCTCGGCCTCCCAAATAGCTGGGATTACAGGCATGCTCCACCACACGCAGCCATTTTTTATATTTTTAGTAGAGGTGGGATTTCATCATGCTGGCCAGGCTAGTCTTGAACTGCCAACCTCAGGTGATCTACTCTCCTCAGCCTCCCAAAGCGTGATAATTGAGTTTTTTCTTTCCCAGTTTGGGGTGACTGTGGATAGTTTCTGTGAACATTCATGTGCAAGTTTCTGTGTAGACATGTATTTTTCACTTCTCTTTGATAAAGAAGTAGGAGTATAATTGCTCAGGGGTATATTGAGTATGTGTTTAGCTATGTAATAAATGTTCTATCGTGTGTTTTCTAAATGGACTATACCACATTACATTCCCATCAGCAGTGTATGAGAATTATAGTTGCTTCCCATCTCTGCCAACGTAGACGTAGTATGTTGTTCTAATTTTAGCCATTCTTATAGATAAGGAATAGTATCTTTTTATGGCTTTCATTTGCATTTTCCTAATTACTAATTTTGTTTAGCATCTTTTTCATGGGATTACTAGACTCCTCAAATTTTAATCACCATTTGTTCAACTCAGTGAGGCAACCAGACTCACTGTGGGTTCTCTTTTCTCTACCCATTTTCCATAAATTTCTTCAAAATAGAAAGCCCAGGCTGGGTGCAGTGGCTTACCCTGTAATCCCAATACCTTGGGAAGCTGTGGAGGGAAGATCACTTGAGCCCAAGAGTTTGAGACCAGCCTGGTCAACAGAGGGAGACCCCGTCTCTACAATGTTGTTTTAATGAGCTGGGCACAGTGGTGCACTCTATAGTCCCAGCTACTTGGGAGGCTGACGTTGGAGGACTGCTTCAGCCTAGGAGGGAAGGCTGCACAGAGCCAGGATCACTTCACTGCACCCCAGCCTGGGTGACAGAGCAAGATCCTGTCAAAAAAAAAAAAAAAAGCCCAGATGTAGCTTTTCCTTCTCACATTTATCACAGTCATGCACTGCCTGTTGTCCAATTCTTGAAAACAGTTATTTTATTTTAGTTGTATTTTTGTTTTTTTTTTGAGGAGGTGAGGCGGGGGATGTAGGTTATATTTCATCCTGTTATTCTCCCTTAGATACAATTGGAAATCTAGATTCATTTTTGAGAAATAATTTCTAAATTTTTTTTTTGGCTTATCAAGGGCCAACCCTGGAAAACTCCAGTCAGATTGTATAGAAGAAAATTCTTCAACTGATTACATCTAGGCTCAGTCTCTGGTGGTAGGAGAATATGACACCAGGAAAGAAAAGAAAAATCGTGCCTCCTTGCTGAATTTGGGGAATTCTGCAAAACAAGAATGACAGTGAAAGGGAGGAGGCAAAGCAGTCTGAATCGTGTCTCCCAGCTTTTCCACCTGGAATTTTATCCCAGAGAATGGAGAGGCATATTGGTGAAAATTAGTTATGCACAAGACAGGGCTTCATTTCACGTGTAGCCCTCAACCGGTATTTTAGTGAACTTCAAAGTTCAGCCTGTCAGTCAGAGGAAAGCCTTACAAATTACTTTCCAGTGTGGCATAAATAGGACTCCAAGATAGCTGGAGGACTTGGCAATGAGGATGGGATGCCATCAGACCGATGAAGGCGGCTCTGTCCTGAGGGTTGCAGCACTCTAGGGCTCCATGGGCATCACAACCAGACCTCAGAAAAGGCCTCCTTGTCAGCAGGACACAAGAGGAGACCAAGAACAGAGATGTCTACCCAAGCTTACTAGGTCAAGAAAATGCAAATGGCATGCACGCAAGTGGTAAGCCCCACTGTCGATATCAGCAGGGCTAGGAGCACCCAGGTGGATAAGGAGCCCAATGCCATAGATCAGAGAAGATAATCAAATACTGGAGACAGAGACTCGTTCTTCTGTTCTGGAGTTCATTTAAACCATGCCTCTTTCTTCCCACTCACACACACACACACACACACACACACACACACACACACACACACACACGGGGTGGGGGAGAAAGAATGGGAAACGAAGGTTAACAGGGGGAACTTATCCAAAGGAGATTGAACAATGCTTGAATTACATTTAACTTTGTGTTTCTTTTTATACATGCATGTATAAGCATAATGCAGGGGGAGGGGCAAGGATTTGTGAATTTCTAACGACTTGTAAGATTTATAAACTTAGGGAGCCCCTTTGTTTTCTAAGAACTATTAACTCAGGTGGTGGGTAGTGCAGTTTTCCCACCTTCGTATTATGTCTAAAAGATAGGAGAGGCCAGGCGCGGTGCCTCACGCCTGTAATCCTGGAACTTTGGGAGGCTGATAGAGGGCAGATCACAAAGTCAGGAGATGGAGAGCATCCTGGCCAACATGGTGAAACCCCGTCTCTACTAAAAAATCCAGCAAGTTAGCTGGGCATGGTGGTGCACACCTGTAGTCCCAGCTACTCGGGAGGCTGAGGCAGGAGAATTGCTTGAACCCAGGAGGTGGAGATTGCAGTGAGCTGAGATGGTGCCACTGCACTACAGACTGAGAGACAGTGCAAGAATTCGTCTAAAAAAAAATAAATAAAAAGATAGATTTTTTTGAAGCAGCAGATGTTAGAAATGTACTGCCTAAGACTATCAATGAGACCAAGGCTAGAGAGATGTGAATAGGGGCACATGTGAGACGCATGGTGAACATCTTCTAGTTTACCATTATTCCGTCATGAGACAGAAGCAGCACCCCTACATTAGATGCAGTTTCTTCAAATACACCTTCTTCCTGCCCAGCAGAAGACAGAATGGCTTCCTGGAGCTGGAGAACATGCTTGGGCCATGGCCTGATGCCTTAAAGCAGAGACCGAAGGAGTAGGAGAATTCTGCAGCTCAGCCCTTTTCTTTAGCTCTTTCCTTGTCCAGAGAATGGGGTAGGACTGGGATGGAGGGAATGTGAGAAGGTGACGTGTGCAGTGCAGAGTGGAAGACTGTTGATCCTGCATTTAAACACATATCCAATAGCGATTCTGTCAACAAATCTTCCTATTAGTGTAATCTTCTTTCCCATAAACTGTTGTTATTATAAGAAATTGATTCTTATCATACTCTCTAAGTGTTATCTCCTTCACCCCTCCTCCAATATCAAATAGTTAATAATGTGACAAAACAATATTGTATATACTGGAAACTAACCATGCAAACACGTATCCCACATATATCAGCTATGTTTTCTTTTTATTTCTGTGTCTATATTTCTATGCAATGTATATTTTAATAAGTATAATTCAATAGTATATTGTGAGAATGAGATTATGATTTTAATGTATTTATAATTACTCTGCCCTAGCACAACTAATTTTTTTCTGAGCATCCTTTGTTTTTATTTACTATATATAGTATCTATTTATCATCAGAGCACATAATTATATATTCTGTTTTTGTTATCATTTTCCATGTTGCTGCCTGTTCATCACTTATCACTACTTAATGCATAATGGAATTTCTATACCACCGTTTCTTAAATGCCTTCCTGTTGTATACACAAATAGTTTCTATTATTCACTATTATAAATACAGATCGAGCAGCCCTAATCTGAAATCTAAAACGCTCCAAAATCACCAACATGACACTCTAAGTAAATGCTCCCTGGAGCATTTCACAGTTTTGGATTTTTGGGTTAGGAATGCTCCACAAGTACAAATATTCCAAAATCTGAAGAAAAGTCAGAAACCTGAAACACTTCTGATCCCAAACATTTCAGATATGGAATACTCAACCTGTAATGCTACAGTGATCATTTTCCTAGGAATGCCATTTTTTTAACTTTGAATTATTTTCATGGAATAATTTCTGAGTGTGATTGCTAGGTTCACAGATATGAATATATTTAAGGACTCAATATAGGTATGGGTCAGATTGGTGATTTCCTGGGCTGTGCATATTTACAGAACCACTAGAAAATATAAATTTATTAGTTCTTTTTCTGAGTCTTATCCTCATTTTTTATTAATTATAATTGCAGCTAATGCAACCTGTGTCATTTTTGTTTTTGTGTTTCTTTGAGTGTTATTGAGATAAAAGATACATGGTACTTACTATTTGAAAATTAGTGTGGCTTAATTAGAAAAGTCACCTAAGTGTCAGACAAGCAGATTCAACTCCCAACTCAGGCCTCTTCCTGTTGTATGTTAAGTGGATGAGTCTCTCAAAAAAATAGTTTCTTCATTGGTAAATTGGTAACAATGGTGTCTCCTTTACAAGCTTGTTGAAACGATTTGGTGAGTTAATCGATGCCTTGTGGTTTGGTGGCCATACAGGACGTTATTACTCCTCCTCACTGTCTCTGCTTCTCTAATATTATCTACCTCCCCCTCCTACTCCTGACTTCTTCTTACATGGATTATCCATTCGAGTTCTTTTGATACAAAGTTTTCCAGACCCCACTTTCTCATGCCAGAATTTATGTTAATAGGGGCCAATTATCAGTGTTCTCTAGAAACCTGATCTCTGGATAGCAAGTGCTGGATTAGATTGCAAATCACCGAGGTCAGTTCTGTTTACCTCATGAGTTTCCTTGTGTTCACCCAACCAAATTTAAATTAAAAATTAATACTTTTCCGTAAATTGCTTGTTTTTTAATGCTCTCTACAGTCCAGTTTCTCTCTTAAACATATTATCCAAGTTTTCGCCCATTAGGTTTCTCAGAGACTTATTGATTTGTTTTTCTGCTTCTTTGTCTTGGTTTCAGATAATACTTCAGCTTAATCTTCTATCTGTTACCCCCCACCCAAGAACAACAAGCTTAATTCTTATAATAACAAGTGTAGTTTGTCAAGCAATTGCAAGACAAGATCATTGCTAGAAGTTACATCTCGGAATGGTACTGCCACTTGGATTTTGTCTGTCTCATACCCAATGTCTGCTTTCTAGGCATTATTGCTCATTGTCTGGAAATTGCTTTCTATCTTGAGGGAATTTGTAGCAGGAACTGCCTTTTAAAGCAATCACTCTTCTTTGAAGCCAAAAGTAATTTATAATTCGTTATAAGGTATCAGAAAGCCAGTAACAAGCATACAGTTTCTCAATTGGAAAAGCATTAGAAATATCAAATTCTATCGTCTTTCGTGAGGGAGAGGCAATTTAGGGGCTGCCAAAAGATTCTCTAGTCTCTCACCTTCATGATAAGACATTGAGCTGTTTAGGAAATATTCTAAGCAGTTCCACTTTAGGAGTTTAAAAGAAAAATTGGGAGCAGGGGAAGAGGAAGGGGAAAAAATGCTCAGCAGTCTTCCCAGCTTCAGCAACTGTATTTCACAACCTCTGGAGAATCTCAGAGGCTCCTTTAGATATTATTTTGCATGAGCCTTCTCTTATTAAGTCTCATAAAGAAGGTTTCTTTATTTTTGCATTTTTAAGCCTGTTTTCCCCCCATATCCATGTCCACTATCCCTGTTTTCACCTGTTACAAATGAGTGCTAGCCTTTTTCTATCTGAATAGACAAGGCAGTTCTAACTTCTTATCAGCATCAAAGACCCTTGCCCCAGACGCTACACCAGCAAAGTTACTAAAGTACAAAGGATTTCAGAGGCGGAAATCACAAAGCTTGAGAGGAGCTCATATATAACAATTAAGTCTGCAGGGGAAAATTGAGGATCATACACAGCTGGATTCAGACAGAATGACCAGTTTTTCTGTAGTTGCTGGACAATACAATGTAGCCTGGAATGTCTGCCATGTGGATTACAGAGAAGTCTATTATTGAAACTCACAAGGTGAAAAAATGTGGACCTGATCACAGTGTAGTGTGTCTGTCCCAGGCTTGCAGTTATGACATGGGAAACAGGAAGGGTGACACTGGAAACAGTTCATTTCTGCCCAGTGCCCATTCTGTAGCACAAAACAGCAAAACACTGTCAAGAATTAGTGTCTATGGTGGTCATACCGCATTCATCATTGTGCCACACTTCTTCAAGAACCCTGGCATCACAGCTGTCCTTGGGATGAAAGGAGGACCGGTCCCCCAGTTTTAGCCTCTTCTCCCAGTCTGCACAACTCACCCTGTGGCATCGGGCAAGCTCGTTAACCTTAGTCTCCCCTAGCACATGGTAGAGGTGAACTTACACTGCCCAGCCCGCAGAGTGATTGTGAAACCAGAATGAGATAATGTGTGCAAAGGATTTTGGAACGAGTTTCAAATTCTGAAAATTCTTGCAGTGTGTGCTTTCCTTTGTACCGTTAGGCTGATTTGCAGTCATTTAAATCAAGAAAGGATATTCTGCCACATCGTGTGTGTAAGTTTGATTTTCCTCATGTTGTTGTGAGCCCCCATTGGGGCAGCTTTTAGCACATGACATTCCCCCCCCCCTCACAGCTTCCTGCATGGGAGTGTGACAGCTGGATCTCTTTCTTCTCCCTCCCCATCCCATTTCCCTTTGTCTATCCGTCACTCTCCTACACTGCATACAAGACTCAGGTTAAAGACTCTCTGCTCTGTGATGTCACCTTCTTACCTAACTCTCTGCACCTGGGACTGGCAGTGATTTAGCTTTCCATATCACAGATGGAAGCGATCTACATCTAACTTGGCCTCTTTCCCTCGTTAGACTTGGCTTTTAAGAACAGGACTAAGCCTCTACTTAATATTTTAACTCAATACCTGCTTCATATTATTTGCTTAGTAAATATTGCTCAAAATGACGAGTGAATGTCAAAGACTTGTCACCATGAAATAAATAAGAATTGGTAAAGCGAGTGATTCTTAAATTATTTGCTATAAAATTTTAAGGGAAACTCATACTTAGTTGTGTTGCTGCTATAACAAAATACCACAGACTGAGTAATTTACAATCAACAGACATGTATTGGCTTGTAATTCTGGGGGCTGGGAAGTCTAAGATCAAGGCACTAGTATCTGGCCTTCTTGCTGAGTCACCACATAGCAGAAGAATGCAGTGTTTTCACATGGCAGAAGGCAGAAAAGCAAAAGAGAAAAGAGGGAGGAAGGGAACAAACTCAACCTTCGGTAACAGCATTCTCCCACCCCTCAGGTGACAGCCTTCATGGCCTAATCACCTCTTAAAGGACCCATGTCTTACTACTGTTATACTGGCAATTAAATTTCAATATGAGTTTTGAAAACAATAGTCATTTTATACAAAACCATAGCAGCTTTATATCAACCTAATTATATAAATGTACGTATATTATGTGTCCATATTTGTGGGGGAAGCTTATAACATACTCTGAATTATTGGAAGTTTCAAACTGAGGACAGATGACCGTATGATAGAAACCATAAGCTGAGGCATCTGTGTTGAACAGGTGGTTACAGCGTCTCATTGTTTCCCCCAGTGACTGCTGTGGATCACTCCCTCAGCGGGATACTAACAGGTGTTGTAGAATAATACGTAACAAACCTGCATGTTCTGCACATGTACCCCAGAACTTAAATTTTTAAAAAAAATGTTTTAATAGAATTTTTTGATGAAGTTGATTTGGAAATGCCGGGATAAATCTCCGTTTTTGAAATCTATCATGTAATTAATATTTCATCTCACAATTCAGTGATCCGAGTGAACTACTTGTTCTTTTATCTTATCTTAAACTTACCCCTTCCCTCTTTCATTTTTAGCTTTTGCGGTGGCGTGGCACCTGGTCTCTTGTACAAGGAAAGTTCAACACACAGGACAGTTCTCGATACATTGGATTGGTTTGATGATCCCACCTGCAATAGGTATGTGAAACCTCCAATACATGCTTACTGACACTTTTGAATCATAACTGTGGATGTATATTTGTTCCTGTGGATTGCTGAGAATGGAATCTGCTCTGAGCAATTAAATTCATGTGTCAGAGATGACTTTTGTCTTTTCTACCTAGAAGTATATGTTTCTATTTTGGCATTTACAACTCCTGAAGCATACTTCATTTTCTTTGTAATATGATAAACTCAAATTAAGAATATAGCCATTCGAAGACAGAGGAGAAAGTCTATGCTTCTGTGGTTGTGAAAATAGGATTTAGCCAAAACTCTATGGAAATCAAGTGAATGAAATATGACTGGTACTCTGGTATGTTACAAGTGTAGTATCTGTAGTCCAAAATTCTTACAGAAAAAATATCAACTTCTTTCCCTCCCCAAATTAATCCATGCTTAGAGAAAATTGTGTAATAAATCACAGAACGACTACATATGTGACTTAATAGAATTATGTCAATTAATTGACTACTCAAACACTCAGATTTTGTGACAGTTATTCCCTTTGTGTATGACAACAGAAATATTACATAAGAACAAAAATGTATGGCATTTGATAATAACTCCCAATCGTAGGTGATCCACCAGCCTCCCAATGTTTAATGAATTATCTTGAAGGGGATATTCTGAAAGTAGATTCTCCCAATATATAAATATAACAGCCTGTAGCTTCTGTCTAATTCAGACTTACCTGGATGAGCACTGTTTGTGAGTATGTAACATAGATAGGTAGGTAGGTAGGTAGATAGAGATAGATAGATAGATAGATGAGACATAGGTATCTCACTACACCTATTACATAGTATATGCATGTATGTGTGTGTTTGTATATATAGTATGCAATGACTAAGGGATACTTTATTACAAGATTGATTGCTTACTTGCATGCAACTTTTAAAAATATTATTAGAAATATAGCAGGCTTGTTAAAATACTGGTACATATTTGGAAAAGTGCCCCATAAATTCTATTTTCAACAGGTAAAACATATAACAACTCACCTGCCTCTGCCCCCTCCCCCACCCCAAAAAAATTCTGTTGAAAATCAAGTTTGGGAAGTTGGGAGCACAGACAAGAATTAATCAATTTGAGTTCAAGACCTGGATCTACTGCTTAACAAAGGCCTTGGGAAGGTTTCTATACTTCCGTGGGAAAAGTGTTATGATTTAAATCAGAACAGGAGGAAAGGAGAGTGAGAGAGAGTAGATAAATTCACCTCAAATTGCAGTGTCCCAAATGTACCTGGTCACGTTTATTCTTAGAGCTGTGTGAAGTAATTAATGGATATGTTTCTAAGGTTCTCCAAAGAGTTTTACTTCTACATTCTGTGCGAGTCTTAAATCCACAATAAGAGATGAATGTCCCTGATTTAAGGCAGAAATCGCAACTGGTCATCTACTGGTGGGATCCACCTTAGTTCATTTATTTTATTATTTATTTTGGGCCTACACAAATTTATATGCATGATAATTAAGAAGCTGCCAAATCAAAAAATCAGGACACTTCACGTAAAAATCTGGATTCCCAGTCTTCTCTTTCACTGTAAATGGTCAGAAATTCTTCCTGTAAATTTCTACATCTAACTCATCCAGTCCTTCACAGTCCACTCTGAGCCAGTAGGTCTCAGCCCTCACTGTGAAGAGATACCAGTGCTCAGGCTTCACTGCAGAAAATTAAATCAACACCTCTTAGAGTGGACCTCGGGCTTCAGAATGTTTAAAAAGTTCCTCAGATTATTCTAGTGTGCAGCCACTGCTGTAATACCTTCACTTCTCTTTGTGTAAAAGCATTCCCCGAGTCCAAGTTACATTCATTACTTCCTCATCTCACCACTCTTCTCTGATAGTCCCTAAGTTATCTTATTTCTATTCTTGTACTATTCAATTCATGCTTCATCCAACAACCAGAGTAATTGTCTTTACAGAAAATATCTGGTTGACTCCTGCTTCACCATCTTCAATAATAATAGTAATAATAATAATTTAGGGTGATCACTTATACTTACGTTGAATAAAGAATCTGACTTCAGGCTTTGTTGAAGGATAGAGTCATTAAAGCATTAAATTTTAGGAGCAATTGGAAGAAAGCGTACAAAAGCTGTAGCAGTACCTTCTGCTTGGTCTTCTCCTCCCAGAAGTGACCCATAGTGATCCTTAGGCCAAAAGTAATTCACAAGTGTAGAAATGACAGATATTGCTGACCTATCCTACAGATTGCCACCTAATCAGAGTCCTGATCACACCTTACATAGGGAGCAAAGGGATGTTGTAATTTGGCAGTGACACTACGATACGATTAATTTTATGTCACAGCTACCAAAGTGTATTAAATGTCTCTCCTTCCTAAGTTGCATGATTCACCCAACAAAATTTGATATGGGTGAATTTTTAGGCAGAATAGCAGGATTTAGTGTGTATGTAGTTGGAGTGCTTATAGCTCAGGTCTTTTCTCCTGCTGCTCAGACATGTAAATGACCTCGTTCCCACTAATGAATAACATTTTATTTGAACTGTGGAAGAGACCTTTTTTTTCTCCTAAGTAACTGTATAAACCATTTGTATTAGTCCATTTTCACACTGCTAATTAAGACATACCCAAGACTGGGAAGAAAAAAGAGTTTAATTGGACTTACAGTTCCACCTGACTGGGGAGGCCTCAGAATCATGGCAGGAAGTGAAAGGCACTTCTTACATGGCAGCAGCAAGAGAAAAATGAGGAGGAAGCAAAAGCAGAAACGCCTGATAAACCCATCAGATCTCTTGAGACTTACTCACTCTGATGAGAATAGCACAGGAATGACTGGCCCCATGATTCAATTACCTCCCCTTGGGTCCCTCCCACAACACGTGTGAATTCTGGGAGATACCATTCAAGTCGAGATTTGGGTGGGGACACAGCCAAACCATATCATTCCACCCCTGGCTCCTCCAAATCTCATGTTCTCACATTTCAAAACTGACCATGCCTTCCTAACAGTCCCCCAAAATCTTAACTTATTTTAGCATTAACCCAAAAGTCCACAGTCCAAAGTCTCATCTGAGACAAGGCAAGTCACTTTGCCTATGAGCGTATAAAATCAAAAGCAAGCTAGTTACTTTCTAGATACAATGGGGGTACAGGTATTGGGTAAATACAGCCATTCCAAGTGGGAGACATTGACCAAAACAAAGGGGTTACAGGGCCGATGCAAGTCCAAAATCCAGTGAAGCAGTCAAATATTAAAGCTCCAAAATGATCTCCTTTGACTCCACGTCTCACATCCAGGTCATGCTTATGTAAGAGGTGGGTTCCCATGGTCTTAGGCAGCTCCACCCCTGTGACTTTGCAGGGTACAGCCTCCCCCGCTGGCTACTTTCACAGGCTGGCATTGAGTGTCTGTGGCTTTTCCAGGTTCACGGTGCAAGCTGCCAGTGGATCTACCATTCTAGGATCTGGAGGACAGTGGCCCTCTTCTCACAGCTCCACTACGCAGTACCCCAGTAGGGACTCTGTATGAGGGCTCTGACCCCACATCTCCCTTTTGCACTGTCCTAGCAGAGGTTCTCCATGGGGGCTCCACCCCTGTGGCATACTTTTGCCTGGGCGTCCAGGTGTTTCCATACATCTTCTGAAACCTAGGCGGAGGTTCCCAAACCTCAGTTCTTGACTTCTGTGCACCTGCAGGCTCAGCACCATGTGAAGATCGCCAAGGCCTGGGACTTCCACCCTCTGAAGCCACATCCAGAGCTCTATGTTGGTCTCTTTCAGCCATGCCTGCAGCAGCTGGGACACAAGGCACCAAGTCCATAAGCTGCACATAGCACAGGGACCTCAGGCCCTGCCCATGAAACCACTTTTTCCTTCTGAGCCTCCAGGCCTGTGATAAGAGGGGCTGCCGTGAAGGTCTTTGACATGGCCTGGGGACATTTTCCACATGGTCTTGGGGATTCACATTAGGCTTCTTGCTCCCTATGCAAATTTCTATAGCAGCTTGAATTTCTCCTCGAAAAATAGGTTTTTCTTTTCTACTGCATTGTCAGACGGCAAATTTTCTGAAGTTTTATGCTCTGTTGCTCTTTCAAAATGGAATGCTTTTAAAAGCAACCAAGTCACCTTTTGAATGCTTTGCTGCTTAGAATTTTCTTCTACCAGATACCCTAAAACATCTCGCTCAAGTTCAAAGTTTCACAAATCTCTAGGACAGGGGCAAAATGCCGCCAGCCTCTTTGCTAAAACGTAAGAAGAGTCAGTTCTCAACAAGTTCCTCATCTCCATCTGAGACCACCTCAGCCTGGACCTTATCGTTCATATCACTATCAGCATTGTCGTCAGAGCAATTCAACAAATCTCTAGGAGGTTCCAAATTTTCCCACGTTTTCCTGTTTTTCTGAGCCCTCCAGAGTGTTCCAACCTCTGCCTGTTACCCAGTTTCAAAGTTGCCTCCTAATTTTTAGGTATCTTTTCAGCAATACCCCATTCTACTGGTACCAATTTACTCTATCAGTCAGTTTTCAGCCTGGTAATAAAGACATACCTGAGACTGGGAAGAAAAAAGGGGTTTAATTGTACTTACAATTCCACATGGCTGGGGAGGCTTCAGAATCATGGTGGGAGGCAACAGGCACTTCTTACATCGTGGTGGCAAGAAAAATTAGGAGGAAGCAAAAGCAGAAACCCCTGATAAACCCATCAGATCTCATGAGACTTTTTCACTATCAAGAGGATAGCACGGGAGTGACTGGCCCCATGATTCAATTACCTCCTCCTGGGTCCCTCCCACAACACATGGGAATTCTGGGAGATGTGATTCAAGTTGAGATTTGGGTGGGGATAGAGCTAAACCATATCACCATTGTTTTAGCTACTGAAATCTTTCCTGTGGACTCTTATGTGGGTGGTTGGGTAGTTACATTTCCCATTGGAAGGAAAGAAGATGGGATGTCGTAAGAAGGTTTTCTTCAGAAAAGATGCCTTTAGAGATATTTTAACTGGGATTTATAAAGAAATTGATAAATTCAAACCACATGGAAGCTAAATGGAAATCTGGGTCTGTGCCAGCACCCCTTGTGCATGGCACAATCAATCACTGTTTTATCCTGGTAACAACTTTGTCTTCAACATGAACCCATCAGTGTTTCACGATTTACACTATAAAAAAGATCAAGGCCCTTTGTTTAAAAATGTAACTAAAAACATGTATATGACATTGAAGTAACTGACCAATAAAGATGTTATAAATTAGGCTGGGCGCAGTGGCTTATGCCTGTAATCCCAGCATTTTGGGAGGCCAAGGTGAGAGATTCAGTTGAGACCAGGGATCGAGACCAGCCTGAGCTGAACATAGTGACACAAAATAAATTTAAAACTACGCGTGGTGTCGTGGTGCACATCTGTAGTCTGAAATACTTGGAGGCTGAGGTGGGAGGATGGCTGGAGCCCAGGAGGTCAAGACTATAGTGAGCTATGATCATGCCACCGCACTCCAGCCCGGGAGCAAGAACTGGTCTCAAAAGTAAAAAAAAAAAAGATGTTAAAAGCTGTTGATCAACGTGTGAGGCATGGTTACCGTCTTTATTCTAACTTATTTTCATCAGCAAAGCTAAAGTGTGCTTGTGGATCTAATTTGCCCCAATAATATGCCTGTGCAGAGCTATTCTGTGTTTAAGAAAACTGTCGATCTTTTAAGCTTCCTCTTAAATACTTATTTTGGGATAAAAATGGGGACCAAAATGCAGAGACACACAAGCACATACTCACTGAACATCTTTAGAGACACATTACAGGACAGTGCTTATTAATGAGATATCTCTGTGTTTTCTTTTGGGATCAAAATGGACTGGCCTTGTGTACAATTCTTCTCCTTCGTGAATAGAGCTATAATGAGGTCACAGATTCCTTTCATGCCATTTTAGGAATTTCTTTGAAAGGATTCAGGCAGCGATGTCCCTTATATGTTAGAGTTGTACATTAGTACAGGCAAGGCTTTTCAACTAATGTAAAGCACCATTTTTTTTTCTTCTAAATTCCTTATACCCTTGAATGTCTGGGTTCAGAATAAAGGAAGATTAAAATCTCTGAAATATCCATCATTTTGCCACTACATGGAAGAGTTATTGGGAGAGAAATTAATAGTGCCTGAAATTATCCCTGATTTAAGCTTACTTCATCTTGAATTTTCTCCTATTTGTTTTATTTGCTGTTAACTCCCTTTAATCAGAGAGTTTCTCTAAAACTGACATGCAATTGGTTAGGATTCATTTAAAAAAACTAATGTAAAATATAAATGTGTGCTTTGTTTATTACAGGGCAGATAAAACGTGGACACTTGGTAATTTTGAGCTGATTGTTCAGATTTGTATTATTTTATGTTAGTACAACAAATACTTCAAAAATATATGTTTGTTAATGTCTACTTACTGTTACATCAAACTTTTTTTGTATCTGTTATTTCTTGGGCACCTTTTATTGACTTTTTGTTTTTAATTGACACATGGTAATTGTACATATTTATGGGGATAAAGTGTGATGTTTGGATGCATGTGTCCATTGTATAAAAATTTAATCATACTATTTAGCATATCTGTCACCTCATACATTGATCATTTATTTGTGGTAACAACACTCGATATCCTCTCTTCTAGCTACTTTGAAATAGACAATACAGTATTTTTAACAACATTCAAAATCATCTTTGCTAACTATTTTGAAATAAACAATATAGTACTTTTAGTCACCCTACTGTGTTATAGAACATCAAGACTTATCCCCCCCTTTTTAAGTGTAACTTTGTACCCATTGATCAACGTATTGACTTTTGGACGTGATTATTTTGGAACAAAAGATGTATTCTCCCAGCATCCTCAACACTTAGGCCATATTAGACTTTGTAAATACTTATGGAATGAGTGAATGAATAATTCACATCCAATGCATTTTTTATTTTAAACACAAGAAGATGAAATTATACCAAAGCTAGGAACTGACTTACCGGTGAACTACATGCATGAAGTAAGTAATGAGCAATAAAAATGGTAATTCATCAGATTAGGAGACTGTATCTGGTATGCTCTGCTGAAGCAGAGACAGAGGCATCATTTTTAAAGGATTTTGGACAAAATCAAAGGGTCAGAAAAGCTAATACTTTTATTAGCAGCTCATATAGATTTTATTCAGACATAGCTGCCCACATCTTTTCTCTTCACCATTATTTTTATCTCTAAAGTCTTTTTACTTCTTTCTGCCATATTAAGGAGATGTTCTGTGCTCGGTCTAAAGATTCCTAATTGAGGCCTCTTATCTTTAACAACTTTGCTAGAGTCATGTGGAGAAACATTAAGAGATAAAATACGGTGTCTGGGCGCAGTGGCACACACCTGTAATCCCAGCAATTTGGGAGGCTGAGGTGGGCGGATCACCTGAGGTCAGGAGTTCAAGACTAGCTTGACCAACATGGAGAAACCCCATCTCTACCAAAAATACAAAATTAGCCAGGTGTGGTGGTACATGCCTGTAATCTCAGCTACTTGCGAGGCTGAGGCAGGAGATCGCTGAAACCCAGGAGGCGGAGGTTGCTGTGAGCTGAGATCGCGCCATTGCACTCCCACCTGGGCAACAAGAGCAAAACTCCATCTCAAAAAAAAAAAAATGACAGCATCTCTGCAAACACTAGTCTTGTCTAGAAACAGCTGCACCTGTGAACAACGGAATAGCTTCTGAAGTTATCCAGTCAGGAAATACATTACCTAAGTAAACTTTCTAAGAAGTATTTGGATCATTCTCTTGCCTCTCTATTTTTCTATGAAATCTCTGACTTTTCTTGGCAAAGCTTAAACCCAGTTAAAGATGATATGCTATATTTTGCTTTACTTTTGCATTTTAGAAAAAAATAGACGATCCAAAGCAATAGAATGGTCTTAACAATAATACAAGCTTTTCACATGTCAAATTATTCTTCTCAGCAATTGTGAAATTTAACTTTGAAGTTAAATTACATTCTCCAGTGTAACAACATACTGTGCCTCAGAGAATAAGTAATTCATGTATTTAGGATTCCTAAACCCTATTCCCATATGGGGGAAAATTTTTTAAACAAACCATTTTTTTACCAGAAAAAAAACCATGGGTGGTTCAGTGGTAGAATTCTCACCTCCCACCACAGAACAATTAAGTTCTTTCCCCTTTAATCTGTTTGACCAATTTGCTGCTCTAGGGCACTGCTATGACCCAGTCCCTGGGTGAGTCCCCCTAACAGGTATTGATGCGGACTTTCTGGCATGCACAGGACATTCCCCCACAACAAAGAATTATCCAGACACAAATGCCTCGGGGATTGCCTTAAGGATGATACTGGGTAATCCCTGAAAGTTTACAAATGCAAATAAGGAAGGATGATATATGGGCTGGGCACAGTGTCATTAATACTGCTCATATATATGAAATTAATAGAATGTCCAGAGCCTTGTAAAACTTTGTTTTTACACATAGCATATAACTAAACTTTGAGTAACAAAATATTGACAGTAGTGCTTTTGAAGAATCTATGTTGGGGTGAAAACAGTGTGATACTCAATGAACATAACTTTCAATAATATAGACATTTTTAAATTTCTTTAAATTATTTTGTGTTCTTAGGATAAACTTGCACTGCAATCTTACTTATTCCCTTGATTTTCATATACAATGAAAGTGTATATCACTTTGGTTGCAATATTATGATAAATTTACCATTAAGTTAGAATTAAAGATTCCCATTCAAAGATTCAAAAATTAAAGATTGAAGATAATAATTAAAATATACTACCTTCTTTCTAATATGATACTACTACATTTATTTACAAATTCTCTAACCTTTTCTATGGGAGTTTTAAATAACAATTCAAGTGAAAATGGGATTTAATAATCACTCAATATTTTTTGTTAAAAAAAATATAGAATGAGATTTTTGTCAGTTTAGTTTCTTTTTTTCTGAGAAGGATTCCATATTGAAATGTCAAAAATTTAAGATGCAGGAGGATAGGGAACTAATTGCTGCCTTAGCTGCAATCACTTCCTTTGTGCACAGAAAGATTTACATTTCAGTTGAGGCTATCTAAATATTGGTGGCATAAAGGAATGAACAAATGAATAAAAATGTAAATTTCTCTAAAGTCTTTTTTAATAAGAGTAAAAAGAATTACAAAACAAAAGGGCTTATGAATTAGGTTTTTAATAATGCTGCACATTAGAAAACATACAGTTATGCCTCAAATGTATTAATTTTATGTTGGAGGAGGGATTTCCTTTACTTCAACAACTTTGCACTATGTCTGCAAAGAGTTCTCTCTGAGAGATCCTAACACTAGGATAGCTATTGACTGCATATTCTGTGCCAAACATTCTTTTAGGCACTGAGGCTAAGAAAGCAAATAAAATGGAAAAGTCTGTGCCTTTATTGAGATGGAGGTTATTTATATATATATATGTATATATTTTATTGCACTTTAGGTTCTGGGGTACATGTGCAGATTATGCAGGATTGTTGCATAGGTACATACATGGCAAGGTGGTTTGCTGCCTCCATCCCAGTCACCTATATCTGGCATTTCTCCCCATGTTATCCCTCCCCAACTGCCTACCCACCGCTGTCTGTTGAAATGAAATGAAGGAGATGGAGATTGTATTTTGGTAGTGGAAGGTAGAAAGTACTGAGATACACATGTAGATATTCAGCGTCCGGGCTTTGGATTTCGGTCAGGAGCTGTCCAATTAGGGGAGATTTGGGAATATTCCACATTATTTTATGCCAATCAAAGCTTTAGGAGAGGCAAGATTGCCCAGGGAGAGCACACAGAGTGAGAAGAGACAAGGACCCTAGAACTGCCCATGCTTCTGAGTCCATAAGGTCCTAGAACATCTTAAAGGATTGCTTGACTCTAAAACAGAGAGAGTTGTTGGGTGGAGTTCTCCTTTTCTTCAAAGGCAATATATTCTCTTTCTGCCATACCACCGAGAATTTCATGGATTCACATTTCAATTTATTTCTCCAACTTAGTATGAAAGCAAGTTTTTGGTGATATAATACTTGAAGTTTTTTTTTTCTCTCTCTCTCTCTTTCTTTCTTTCTTTCTTTTTTTTTTTTTTTTTTTGAGACAGAGTCTCTTGCTCTGTCACCAGGCTGGAGTGCAGTGGCATGGTCTCAGCTCACTGCAACCTGCACCTCCCTGGTTCAAGCGATTCTTCTGTCTCAGACTCCCAAGGAGCTGGGACTACAGGAACGCACCACTGTGCCCAGCTAACTTTTTTTTTTTTTAGTAGACACGGGGTTTCACCATGTTGGCCAGGATGGTTTCGATCTCCTGACCTCATGATCCACCCACCTCGGACTCCCAAAGTGCTGTGATTATAGGCGTGAGCCACTGGGCCCGGCCCTGAAATTTCTAAATTAATCCCAGCTAGGCAAAATAATCACAAAGAAAAGGGGCTACATTAACAGAAATTGAGCATATTTCACACAAAAGTACTTTCTCATCTTAAGAAAAAAAAATCACTTAAAAATAGGACTGTGTTTCTCAAAATTTACCCCTTATATGGAAATTCACAATAAATGATTTTCTTCTCTGCTTGGGAAAAGATCATCATTTAAAAGAGCTGCATATGGTTGTTTTTGTTAGCATTCCAAGAAATTCAGGATGTTTGTGTCGCATGTAGTAGCTGAAGATTTTTAAATATATATTTATTTCTAATTCATCTGCTTGTCACAAAGTACCTAAATGTATATATAGTGATCTGAGGAGACAGGAATCCAAAGGGTTAATGAGAAATAACAAAGGATTTGGGCTTGAAGTGATTGTGATGTTTGGACCCCAGATGCGGGTAGCAGAATAGCAGACACCTGTGGTTACCTGTGACCATCAGCTATTGGTCTCTAGGCTGGACCAAGGGAACCAAAGAACTTGTATCGGAAATTTTGCAGGGCTCTGATGGGAAGTATCCCGAGCTGAGCCCTTCCTGATGCTGGGGGAATCCAGGAGCATTCAAGTCACTAGACCTCCATGGTCACAGAGTGGGAGCTGGGCAGTGATGGGTTTCAAGGGCAAACTTAAGATTTTCAGGAAGCATTTGGCTTTTATTTGAAACTTGCAGGATTCCCTCAGACATAAAAAGAGACATTACTTGCAATAGTTGGGTTGTGAGAGTAATTTTTTTAAATATTGTGGCTCTGCCTTTGTGTTTGCTCAAAGAATTTTGCCTCACTCAACATGTTGTTAGAACATTTTCCTGATTCCTACGAAAAAAAGGAAAATATTTTAAAGGTCAGAAGCTACAAGCTTGTCATCATTTAGCCAAGAGACATAGATAATACAGTCTATGTATTCAGTTTAAACAAAATGTCACCTTGAGAATGTAACTATCAAGCTGTTACCTGAAGAAGATTAGGATATTAAGCTGTGTCCCTCATGCCTATCTGGTGATCTTATCCTATAGCAATTCATCCATTTTAAGTTTTAAGTATTGTTCCTAGGGAGAAAACAGTCACTCATGATTTTAAATGAACCCTAAATGTTTTATGTGGTATTAACATTTTTTTCCTCAGTCATGCTAATGTCTCCTAATTTGGATATATACGTAAACAGTGGATGAAATGTCTCTCTCCATGTTTTGATGTGAAGTCGGATGTCTACTTTAGACTCAGGGCTTAAAGCCCCAAAGGACACACCATTTGAGAATGCCCCCTAAAGACTAAGTGTCTGGAAAGATCAACTGTGAAGTCATGAAATCAAAGAGTTCTTATTTTAGTGTTTTAACAAGGATCCTGAGGCAAGAGACCCTGGGGGATGCAATGATCTCAAGGGTTAGCGATTTTAAATGTCACCAGTGTCTTACATCAGTTTCCTTGAGACTCCTTTACAGAAATCTACTCTGGTTTCCTTCTTCAGTATCTAAGAAGAGGTCTTGCTCTTAGGCATCTTGAGCAAAACACTAATATCTACCAGACTGACTGATATCAGTCAGGCAGGGAGATGCATTTAGGCATGTGTGTTTTGAAGGACCTGGCCTTGTTCATGATGATACACCTTATCTTCCTGAGAACTTTGCGTATGGGTGGACCAAGCTTTTCAATGGGGCAGAGTATCTATAGAGTTTACGTGAATTAAGGTCCAAGAATCAACACATTGGAGTTTAAATCTACTCAGAGAAGATTTCTGTATCAAAGATAATTCAAAATCTGTGGTTAATTTTTTTAAGTAACTCTCCTTGAATAAGACTTAGCAGCTGAGGTGAAAGAAGGAACTGTGTGTCTCACTGTTTTGAAATATTGTCAGCTATATTCAAAAATAACATGAAAGGACCACAGGGTAATCCTGCTGTTATGCTGAAATCTGATGAGACTCTAATGAGTATATTGGTTCCATTACTCAAGAGGAACATGGAGAATTTGAAGAGGGTTTGCAGGATAATCACAAAAATGAACAGCCTAACAAAAGGCAGGAAAAGTTATGAAAACTGAAGTGCTTGCCAATAGGAAATTCAATGATCTTTGAACTCAGAAGAGCTACTTGAGAGAAGATGCTAGTGCTGTTTGCTCTTCCTGTAAGGAATAAAGCAGACAGCAATAACCAATGTAAAGCCTTTACACAGGAGAAAGGAACGGTTTCTCCATGGTGAAACTTGGAAAGTTGCAGGAGTGGGACCTAAAGGAGATTGTAGCATTTAATTGTTCAAAGGAACTGGCTAAAGAGAAGATAGATTTTCATCTGTTTGTTTTGGCTTCAGTACATTCCGACATTACATTAATTCTTTAATCTTTTCCAACAGTTTCTGTGAATTTTATTCATGTGCTTTGTAAACGTACATCTCAAGGGCATTTAGGATTAAGAAACCAGATCATGTGCAGTGTTTATATCCCTGCTCTGTGTTCATGCACGCCTGTGCTTCCTCCTTATTTTCTTTACACTGCTTTGAAGGAAAAGTCTGGTGATTGTTACGTTTGGCTTTCTACAAAATCATGGCTACATAGTTCAAAATAGACTCTCTCCATCTCCTTTTTGTTCATGAGGTTCTAATAATTCTTAGACTCTTCAGAGTATTATCGTCTGAAATTTGAAGTCCCCCAAATTTCTCTGTTAAAGCCCTAACCCCCAAAATGAACATGTTTGGAGATAAGGATTTTAGGAGATAATAAAGGGTAAATGAGGCCATAAGGTAGGATCTCTCTCTCTCTCCCATCCAAAGACCATGTGAAAATGTGGCATTCTGCAAGCCAAAGAAGAGAGCCCTAACCAGAAACCAAATAGGCTGAAATCTTGGTCTTGAACTTCCCAGCCCCTAGAACTGTGGAAAACAACTGTCTGTCATTTAAGGCATCCAGTGGCATTTTGTTATGGCAGCCCAAGCAGACTAGTATATAGAGACAAGTTTGCTTCTTGCCTGTCATAATTCTATTGTTTTTGAGTTGGTTTAATTAGAAGAAACCTTAGAAATTGGAGAGCCTTTCCTTGTAATTATCTCTATAGAGGTGAGAGGTGGAAAAACTCAAGATAGAGAGAACAAGGTGAGGGTGGTAGGAAAGGTTTGAGGCAAGCCCATAGTTTGACCATGTCTCATCAGAGTGAAAAGACACTTGGGGTATGCCATACAAGGGAAATGTAGGAATATCCTTTAATTTGGATTCATTTAATGCTTTGGCAATATTAGATTAGGAGATAAATGTATAGGGTTTCCTTCAGTTGCATACCTGATGGGGCTTGTTTTTCCAATGTGAATAAAAGATGTGTTAGCCTCTGGCTAATATATGAATGGCAGAAAACCATATTTCAGAAAGATGATTTCCAATCTCTTTTCACATAGCAATAATTCATCTATTAGATACTGTGTATTGAGATGTAGTGAGCATTGTGCTGTTTGTATGATATGCAGGCTTCAGACCATTAGATATCTTACGGAGCTTAAGAGAATTAAAGACAAAAAATAAGCACTCCAAAATGTATAACCTAGTTAGAGGATATTTACATATGTCAAAATTAATTGAACTCTTCCACCTCTCAAACTTGTTTTATTCATAAAGAATTAGATCAATATAAACCTAAAAACGTATGATTGCAATGAAGACAATTTCACAGTATCTTGAGACGTGAATTCACACAGTGAATATAAGATCCTTCTCTGCCTCACTGTAGAACAATGCACAAATCATTTGTCACAGGTTCTAGGGAGCTTATCCATTTCAGGCATATGATTATGCCTCTGATTCCACACACTGGCCTTGGGCAAATGAGGCCTCTAAGTTCAGAATCTTTAAAACAAGGCTCGAGGTTCCAAAAAATAAGGAAAGGTCTTAAATACTATTTGGCAGAAAGTGCTTATGAAATGTGAATTTACTCTTGCATCATGGTGAGTTAATATTTTTTGGCTGGTTGGTGTTATAATAGTAGAGATGATTTCCTTTCTTCTGATGTAAAAGCATTTTATTTCATTTTTACCTTAAAGATAAGAGCTTAAAAAATCAAAGGGATTAAAATGTTCCATTCTCTTGCACATGAGTGAGCATATGAAAATGGAACTGAAGAAAAATTGAGTCATCCTTTGTATTTTAAGATAAAGTTAACATCCTAAAATTATCACACTAATCTTAATCTGTATTTTCAATACAAACAAAAATCAGTTATCTTGTATTTTAAAATGCTACTAATATGTATGGGTTGTTTTAACACAAACTACACTTTTGTTTTTACCAGTCTTTTTTTTTCGCCTTTTAGAGTTATGTATTTATCTTTCACTGGTGTCTGTGCTGTGGACCAAAAAAGGAACCATGGAAATGATGATGCAGAGAAAGGTGGAACTGATTATTCAGATATTTCACTTTCATTTTTTGAGTGTTTTTCAGTATACAATTTTTATACAGAAAATACCATCTTATTTTTTAATATTTTATATAGCTTCTTTGTAGACACTGTACTAACAAATTAAAATTGCATTTTGTAGATTATTACTTAAGAAAATTTAGCTTACTGCTTAGACATGTTGGCACATTGATATTACTTGCGTATTTATTTTGCTTCACTTTCATAAGAAATCTGGGAGGTCTTGAGGGGCTAGTGACCAAAATCATCCTCCTTATTTCTCTTTGTTCAGCTATAGCCTTTCCCTGGAAAACATTAAAGGTTCAAGTTCAGTTTATGAGCTTCAGTGATAAAAATGCAAAGTTATGCTCTGAGAATTTTTAAAACTATTATTATAGTTATATGAACTGATTTTTTTCCCTTAGAGTACTCATAATTAGAGGAAAGAAAAGGGAAAGAAAACTCATTTAAGCAATTGTTTTTAAGAGCCAGGAAAAAAATTTTATTATCTTTGAAATATTGCTGGTTTGCTATTCTATAATTAGGTTTTGAACTAGACTTACACAGTTATTTAACTTGTTTGGGAAATATGCTTGATAATTTGCATAAGTCGTGTGCAGTAAGTACTTCAAAATGATTTATCTTGATTTTTTCCCTTTGTTTTAGTGAATGGATTACCTGTATATACATTGTTATATATAGTAGCATTACCTCTGTGTTAAACATCACCTTTGCATGTATGTACTAACATATACTCTCCTATGACTGTTATTTACAACACAGAGAACATGTAAGCCAGGGCTTGAAGTCATAAGACATGATTTCTGGTCTTAACTTTGTTGTTTGCTAAATGCCTGGCACTGGGTAGGACATTTAACCTCCCTAAACTCCAGCTTCTGCATCATTAAAATTGAAATAATGATAGCTGTCCTATGGCTTGTCAGGATATCTTTTTTCAAAAATCTTATACCTGCCCTGTGGCTTGTCAAGAAATTTTATATCAAGGCAAAAAGTGCTATCTTTTGTAAACTGTCTTGTGCCATAAAAAGTGCTGGCTTTTGTAAACTGTAAAGTACTATAAAAATTCACGCTGTCATCTGAGTGACAGTGTAGGTGTCTTGGCTGAAACATGGACACTCGTGCCTTTCTCATAGGGTTCATCACTCACCTGTCATTTTTATGTGCCTAGTGACTTGGGGTAAGATCCTTAAACTGTGTGAGTTTCAATTTCCTCATTTTTAAAATGAGACTTATGAAAACATCCACTTCCCAGGGCCAAAGTATAGTTTGAACAATAAAAGACATGAAAAACACCTACAGATGAGCCTGACAGGTAGTCAGCATTAAATAAATAATTAATATTATCCACTTTTAAAGTATACAGATTCAGTAGCATACGGGCATGTTTGTGTACTTGGCATTTGTACAGACTCAGAGTAATATGAATTATGTGTTAAAATATCTTTTATTTTCATTTTCATGATAGTTAGTTTTTCTGTTAACCGAATAATACACAATTGCTGTAAAAGCTCAGAGTATACAGAGAAGCCTAAGGACGAAAACTAAAACAAACAGTCATCTAAATAAAATCTTTTTCATTTGCTCTAAATATGACCACTCTAAGGGAAAAATCCAGTTCATATAATAGTAGTTTAAAAAAATTTTATAGCCCAAGGTTGATTTTTTTATCACCGAACTTATAACACAAGTTTTAGCCTTTATTGTTTTTCAGGGAATAACTGTAGCAAGCTCAGGGAACTAAGCATGATAATTTTAGTCAATAGCCCCTCAAAAATCTCCCAGATTTCTTGTGAAAATGAAGTAAAATAAATACCCAAGTAATATCAATATGGCAACATATCTGATATGGTGAGGCTGTGTCCCCACCCAAATCTCATCTTGAATTCCCACATGTTGTGGGAGGGGTCTAATGGGAGGTAACTGAATCATGGAGGCAGGTCTTTCCCATGCTGTTCTTGTATTAGTGAGTAAGTCTCATGAGATCTGGTGGTTTTATAAAGGAGAGTTTCCCACACAAGCTCTCTCTTTGCCTGCTGCCATCCCTGTAAGATGTAACTTGCTCCTCTTTCCTTCTGCCATGATTATGAGGCTTCCCAGCCATGTGGAAGGCCAATTAAATCTCTTTCTTTTGTAAATTTGCCCGGTCTTGGGTATGTCTTTATCAGCAGCATGAAAACGGACTAATACAATGTCAAAGCAGTAAACTACCAAAATAAAATCACCATTTAGCATGTTTTGGAAGGAAAAGTATTAGAGTAAAAATGATATCAGGGAAAATAAAGGTTCATTGATGACAAGGATAGAAAGGGGATGGATTTGAGTGCAGAGAAACCAGTTCCTAAGATAAGAAACCCAGCAAAGGAGGAAGAATTCAAGACATGGAAGAGAGAGGGAGGCAATAGACATTTAAAACTACAGTAGTTTTAAGAGAACTGAGAATTACTCCACTAGTCCAAAGGCTGAAGAGCTAAAACCTGTGGGCTTGCTCAGGGTAGAGTTGCAATGATTTCTCCACTGCCTCCCATAGGATTTGGCCACTTTGCTGACAGGATTGTTTCCAAAGTGGTTTGTGGAGAGGTCTAGAAATACATATAGAAACCACCTTCCAGTTCTTTCATAAAAAAACAAAAGTGAAACAGGAAAATAAAGAAAATAATTCCCTGAATCATTTTCTTCATATTTCTGGCATCAAATACCACTGTCCTGATAGATGGTGAAAGAGAATTGGCAGTACAGAAAAGCAAGCAGGGAAAGGTGACTACATTTCATGTCTCTGGCTTTATGCAGACAGAATGGAGAATTATTCATACACAAGAGCAATTTTTTAAAAGAGGTTCTGAGAAAGAACTGACAAGCCAAGTTTGTCAAATTCATTTTCTAAAAACAGCCATTAAAAGGAAATTATTATTTTGTAAAATTGTGTACCATGACAGGTATTATGAATGCTATGATGTCTATACTTGACATTACTACATAATTAAGACTAGATTATTTCAAATCTTGAGAAATCACTCTCCTATTTCCTTCTAAAAGGTCATTTTTTTCTAAGTCATTAGTCTAAAAGGAAATATTACAGTACTTGAATAGCATATTGGAAAGTAGCTTACAAGTTTAAAGCAGATTTATCCTTTAGATGCTGCAGGAATTTAATTTGAAATTGTGGACCTCTCAAAAGGCAGGAACATGCATATCTGATATCTTGACATTCTAGAATTCTACTCAAACACTTCATCTACAGAGAGTGGAAGTGAATCAACTACCTTTCTCATTTTTGGAAGTGAAATACTTAACACTATAAGACTATTAAATTGATCAGCAGTGCATAGCATTTCAGATACAATAAATGTATTAATAACACACTTCCAGTCAAGCATATGCACTTTTGACAAAGTCAGTTCTTCTTTCCCATGGTCGCCTGTAGTATCCAGCTGCTGTCTTACTGCAGAAACATTGAGTTTAATAAACACTTACTGAGGGCCAACCATGTGCTCGCTGAGCTCTGACCAAGGTATACAGGTGCCAGCTCTCCACATGACCAGGATCTGGGTTGTCTGTGTCCCTCTTGCCTCACAGAGCCCCTTGCACTTCAAAAGTAATAAAATAGTCTCTCAATCAATTCTTCTTCACAAGTTGACTTGCAGGTATGTTCTCACAAACTCCCTTTTCTTAGCACAATTCTAAAACTGCATATACTTTTTAATTCAAACCTGGAGTAAAGAGTTTTAAAAAGAAGAAAAAATGAAACCTTCATAGTTTATCATACTGAGTCAACCCCAGTTAACCTATTGGCATTTTTCTTTGAAGACTTTTTTTCTAAATTTTTCTCATCGTGATTTTAATAATATTGCATGTGTTGTTTCTGTTTTGTTATTTCATGTATTAAAAGAATGTTCTGTTTTACTGCATAGTTTGGCAAAACTCATTTTCGTGTAGTATTATGGACTGAATTGTATTCTTCCAAAACACATATGTTGAAGCCTAACTTCCAATGTGATAGTATTTGGAGAGGGGACTCTTGAGAGGTGATTACCCTTAGATGAGGTCCAATAGGATTCGTGTCTCAGTCCTACGCCTTCTTATAAAGGATTAGAGCCCTTATAAGAAGAGATAGCTATCTCTCTTTGTCTTTTCCTGCACGCTTGCACAAAGAAGAGGTCATGTGAAAATGTGTTGAGAAGGCGGCTGTATAAGCCAAGTGATGAGAATCCTCACCAGATTTGGATGACATAGCACCTTGATCTTGGACTTCCCAGACTCCAGAGCTACGAAAGATAAATTTCTCTTGCTTAAGTCACTGGATCTGTGGTATATTGTTATAGCAGCTTGAGCAGAGTAAGACAAGTGGCTATATCATGTGCCATTTAATTTTTTCTGATTGTTCATAAAACAATAAAATTAATGCATAAAGCATTTTTGTGTATTCCACATTATTTCCTTTGTGTACATTTTCAGAAGTGGAATTATTTGATCAAACATAGGAATACTGACTAAATGTTTATAAATTGGTTATAACAAATTACATACCCAAAAGAATAAGGAAAACATATTTCTGAAACCTAACAGCATTAAACGTGAAAACGTGACCAAAACTCTCTAAATATTAGTTAGAATATCAGAACTATATTTGATAACAGCCTTAAGAAAATAGGGAAGAAAATTAGGTTTATGTTCTGTTGTCTTTACTTTTTTTCTAGTCTTAATTTTCATTCTCTTCTCAGGATTCATTTTCTTTCACTCTGGAAGAAAAAAGAAACCTGAATTCCTATACCTTCAGATAGTTAATTCTTTTTATTTTCTTTCATGGAAGAAAGCTGATATCTGATAAACAGTACCTCACAAAGAAATACCAGATAACAGCTACTGGGCTCTTTGCTCATCAACTTGTATACCTTTCTACCAAGGTACCAGTGTTCCCTTTCTGTCTCCAGTTCTTGAGAACATTAGAATCTTAGCTTTGAAAAGGATCTTGGAGCTATCAACCTGACATCCCATCTAATATATGCAATTCCCTCTAAAACATCTTCAGCAGGTATTCATTTAATGTCAGCGTGAGTACATTCAGAGACAAGGAGCTCACTATTTTACAAGTCACTCTAATTTTCAGATACTCATCTTTGACCATTAGAAAATTGCCCCAAAAAGCAAGTCCCAAACTCTGAAGCTTCTGTGCATTAATGCTGGAACTGCCCTCTGACAGGATTATGAAGAACAAATCTAATTTTACTTTCATTTGACAACCCTTCAGAACTTTGAAAAGAGCTATCAAACAAGCTTTCTCTTAGGTAAACGTTATCAGTTCATCCCCTGTCCCCTACAGGATATGGTTTTGAGTCCCACTGGCATCTTAATGGGCATATTGCTATTAGAGACAAAGTCAGGCACCTGTAGCCTATAGATGTGAGTGTTTAGGAGGAAAATTAAGAAAGATTTGTGGGATGTTATTATTTCACTTTGGCACACTCCTCCTATTTTCATACTCCAAGAAGTGTTTCCTTATCTAAGTTACCTAGCAGCTTTGGGAAGGTTTCAGTTTGTAATTTGTATGTGAAAGGGCAGCTCCTGTCTATCATACCACCCTGAACCCACCTGATCTCGTCTGAAAGGGCAGCTCCCTTGACTGAACACGTGCTGTAGATATGAGGTGAACAGCCTGGAAGAAAAGGGCTACCATCCCCCTTATCCCAACTGTATTCCACTAATGGATTATAACCCATATGACACTTTTACCAGCCGTTTTAACCCTTGACTTGTATTTACTCTTCAGGTGTCTTCTGAATAACTACAGTTCCTAAGATGTTTTCTGACTGGCGATGCAGTTGACTAAAGTTCTCTGCTCTCTTTCACTCGTACAGTTAATTTTTTAAGCCAAAGCATAGAACCTTGTACGTAGCACCGCTGAGCATCATCTTCCTAAGGTCAGTTCAACTAGGCAGAATTTGGAGGACTTTCTGGTCCTAGTTCTGCCAGTTCTTCACTGGATTTTGTGGTCTGCAGACAGCTTTCTCTCTCTGGCAGGCACTGATAAACTAATGAGAAAGACCAGATGGAGGGGGTGCCTGGAGGCATGGCGCTGAAAACTCTGTTTCCCTCTGGGTCCTCCATCCTTCTTTCCCTTCTTGTATCCTTCCTCATTCACCAAGACTTGTCATCAAGGTCTGCAAGGTTGTCCTTAAAATGACTGTCAAGTTTTCCTTCTCATTCTCATGATTGAGAGCTGTCCCTCATCAAATTAGGTCTAGAGTTTTGCCAGTAATTACCTAGCTTAGCTAGCTGGCTCTTATCTCTCACCTTCTCATCCACCCTGTATAGTATTGCCAGATCATTTTCCTAAAATATCACATTCATCACGTCTCTTCTGCTCCTGATCTTTTAATAGACTCCAGTGAGAGATGCAAATCCCTCTGTGTAGCACACAGGCCTCGGTCATCTCTTTCCTTCCTAACCCACCCGGTGTTCTGTGCAGCCTGGACTCCAAGAGCCAGAGATATGTTTGCTCCTTCTCACCCCTTTGGGCAGTAT
This sequence comes from Ateles fusciceps, assembly GCA_036589455.1. Taxonomy (NCBI): domain Eukaryota; kingdom Metazoa; phylum Chordata; class Mammalia; order Primates; family Atelidae; genus Ateles; species Ateles fusciceps. The sequence continues at coordinate 9,592,170 of JAZHEH010002229.1, forward strand.
GGCCATTTTCACAATATTGATTCTTCCTAACCATGAGCATGGAATATTTTTCCATCTGTTTGTGTCCTCTCTTATTTCCTTGAGCAGTGGTTTGTAGTTCTCCTTGAAGAGTTTCTTCACATCCCTTGTTAGTTGTATTCCTAGGTATTTTATTCTCTTTGTAGCAATTGTGAATGGGAGTTCACTCATGATTTGGCTGGCTGTTTGTCTGTTATTGGTGTATAGAAATGCTTGTGATTTTTGCACACTGGTTTTGTATCCTGAGACTTTTTTGAAGTTGCTTATCAGCTTAAGGAGATTTTGGGCTGAGACAGTGGAGTCTTCTAACTATACAATCATGTCGCCTGCAAATAGAGACAATTCAACTTCCTTTCTTCCTAATTGAATATCCTTTATTTCTTTTTCTTGCCTGATTGCCCTGGCCAGAACTTCCAATACTATGTAGAATAGGAGTGGTGAGAGAGGGCTTCCTTGTCTTATGCCAGTTTTCAAAGGGAATGCTTCCAGTTTTTACCCATTCAGTATGATACCGGCTGTGAGTTTGTCATGAATAGCTTTTATTATTTTGTGATACATTCCATCAAAACCTTGTTTATTGAGAATTTTTAGCATAAAGGGCTGCTGGATTTTGTCAAAGGCCTTGTTGGCATCTATTGAGATAATCAGGTGGTTTTTGTCTTTGGTTCTGTATATGTGATGGATTATGTTTATAGATGTGCATATGTTGAATCAGCTTTTCATCCCAGGGACGAAGCCTGCTTGATTGTGGTGGATAAGCTTTTGGATGTGCTGTTGGATTCAGTTTGCCAGTATTTTATTGAAGATTTTCACATCATTGTTCATCATGGATATTGGCCCGAAGTTTTCTTTTTCAGTTGTGTCTCTGCCAGGTTTTGGTATCAGGATGATGTTGGTCTCACAAAATGAGTTAGGGAGGAGTTCCTCTTTTTCTATTGTTTGGAATAGTTTCAGAAGGAATGATACCAGCTCCTCTTGTACCTCTGGTAGAATTTGGATGTGAAGCCATTTGATCCTGGGCTTTTTTTGGTTGATAGACTATTAATTCCTGCCTCAACTTCAGATCTTGTTATTGGTCTATTCAGGGATTCAACTTCTTCCTGGTTTAGTCTTGAGAGGGTATAAGTGTCCAGGAATTTATCCATTTCTTCTAGATTTACTGGTTTCTGTGCATAAAGCTGTTTGTAGTAATCTCTGATGGTAGTTTGTATTTCTGTGGATCGGTGGTGATATACCCTTTATAATTTTTATTGTGTCTATTCCATTCTTCTCTCTCTTCTTTTTCATTAATCTGGCTAGTGGTCTATCTATTGTGTTGATATTTTAAAAAAATACAGCTCCTGGATTTATTGATTCTTTGAAGGGTTTTTTTTTATGTCTTTATCTCCTTCAGTTCTGCTCTGATCTTAGTTATTTCTTGTCTTCTGATAGCTTTTGAGTTTGTTTGATCTTGCTCCTCTAGTTCTTTTAATTGTGATGTTAGGGTGTTGATTTTAGATCTTTCCTCACCTTTCATGTGGGCATTTAATGCTATAAATTTCCCTCTAGACACTGCTTTAAATGTGTCCCAGAGATTCTGGTACATTGTGTCTTCATTCTCATTGGTTTCAAAGAACATCTTTGTTTCTGCCTTCATTTCATTATTTATCCAGTCGACATTCAGGAGCAGGTTGTTCACTTTCCATGTAGTGGTGCAGTTTTGAGTGAGTTTCTTAATCCTGAGTTCTAATTTGATTGCACTGTGGTCTGAGAGACTGTTTGTTATGATTTCCATTCTTTGGCATTTGCTAAGAAGTGTTTTACTTCCAATTATGTGGTCAAATTTAGAGTAAGTGCAATGTGATGCTGAGAAGAATGTGGATTTGGAGTGTAGAGTTCTGTAGATGTCTATTAGATCCACTTGGTCCAGATGTGAGTTCAAGTCCTAGATATCCTTGTTAATTTTCTGTCTCTTTGATCTGTCTAATATTGACAGTGGAGTGTTAAAGTCTCCCACTATTATTATGGGGGAGTCTAAGTCTCTTTGTAAGGTCATTAAGAACTTGCTTTATGTATCTGGGTGCTCTTGTATTGGGTGCATATATATTTAGGATAGTTAGCTCTTCTTGTTGCATTGATCTCTTTACCATTATGTAATGTCCTTCTTTGTCTCTTTTGATCTTTGCTGGTTTAAAGTCTTATCAAAGACTGGGATTGAAACCCCTGCTTTTTATATTTGCTCTCCATTTGCTTGGTAAATCCTCCTCCATCCCTTTATTTTGAGCCTCTGTGTGTCTTTGCACATGAGATGGGTTTCCTGGATACGGCACAACGATAGATCTTGACTAATTGTCCAATTTGCCAGTCTGTGCCTTTTAACTGGGGCATTTAGTCCATTTACATTTAAGGCTAATATTGTTATGTGTGAATTTGATCCTGTCATTTTGATGCTAGGTGGTTGTTTTGCCCATTAGTTGATGCAGTTTCTTCATTGTGTCGATGGTCGTTACCATTTGGTATGTCTTTGCAGTGGCTGGTACTGGTGGTTCCTTTCCATGTTTAGTGCTTCCTTCAGGAGCTCTTATAAGGCAGGCCTGGTGGTGACAAAATCTCTAGCAGTTGCTCATCTGTAAAGGATTTTATTTCTCCTTCACTTATGAAGCTTAGTTTGGCTGGATATGAAATTCTGGGTTGAAAATTCTTTTCTTAAGGGCGTTGAATATTGGCCCCACTCTCTTCTGGCTTGTAGGGTTTGTGCCAAGAGATCTGCTGTGAGTCTGATGGGCTTCCCTTTGTGTGTGGCCCGGCCTTCTCTCTGGCTGCCTTTAGCATTTTTTCCTTAATTTCAACCCTGGTCAAATCTGACGAGTATGTGCCTTGGGATTGCTCTTCTTGAGGAATATCTTTGTGGTGTTCTCTGTATTTCCTGAATTTGAGTGTTGGCCTGCCTTGCTAGGTTGGGGAAGTGCTCCTGGATAATATCCTGAAGAGTATTTTCCAGCTTGGTTTCATTTTTCCTGCCACATGTCACATTCAGGTACACCGATCAAACATAGATTTGGTCTTTTCACATAATCCCATATTTCTTGGAGGCTTTGTTCATTTCTTTTCACTCTTTTTTTCTCTAATCTTGCCTTCTTGCTTTATTTCATTGAGTTAATTTTGAGTCTCTGATATCCTTTCTTTCACTTGATCAATTTGGCTATTGAAGCTTGTGTATGCTTCACAAAGTTCTTGTGCTGTGTTTTTCAGCTCCGTCAAGTCATTTATGTTCTTTTCTATGCTAGTTATTCTAGTTAGCATTTCGTCCAACCTTTTCTAAGGTTCTTAGTTTATTTGCATTGGGTTAGAACATGCTCCTTTAGCTCAGAGAAGTTTGTTATTCCCACCTTCTGAAGCCTGCTTCTGTCAATTCGTCAAACTCATTCTCCATCCAGTTTTGTTCCTTTGCTGGTGAGGAGTTGTGATCCCTTGGAGAAGAGGAGGCATTCTGTTTTTTGGCTATTTCAGCCTTTTTGCACTGGTTTCTTCCTGTCTTCCTGGATTTATCTACCTTTGGTCTTTGAAGTTGGTGACTTTTGGATGGGGTCTCTGAGTGGACTTTCTTTCTGTTGATGTTGAAGCAATTTCTTTCAGGTTTTTAGTTTTCCTTCTAACAGGCCCCTCTTCTGCAGGTCTGCTGGAGGTCCCCTCCAGACCCCGCTTGCCTGGGAATCACCCACGGGGGCTGCATAACAGCAAAGATTGCTGCCTGTTCCTTCTTCTGGTAGCTTCGTCCCAAAAGGGTACCACCAGATGTCAGCCAGAGCTCTCCTATATGAGTGACTCCCAGTCAGGATAAATGGGGGTCAGGGAACTGCTTGAGCAGGCAGTCTGTCCCTTATCAGAACTCCAGTGCTCAGAGCTCAAGTGTTGGTCCCTTCAGAGCTGCTGGGCAGAGACATTCAACTGTGCTGAAGCTGGACCCACACTGCCCTTTTCCCAGCTGCTCTGTCCCAGAAAGGTATGGGCTTTATTTATAAATCCCTGATGGTCTGCTGCCTTTTTTCAGAGCTGGCCTGCCAACAAGAAGGGAGTCTAGTCACAGTCTGCCTGCAGAGGCTTTGCTGAGCTGCCAGGAGCTCCGCCCAGTTGCTGTGTTAAAGTCTCCAAGACTTTGTTTACACTGGCGAGTTTAGAACTCCCTACCCGAGCCTCAGTAATGATGGATGCCCCTCCTCCCATGTCCCAGGTAGAGCTCAGACTGCTGTGCTGGCTGCGAGAATTTCGAGCCAGTGGATCGTAGCTTGCTGGTTTTCGTGGGGGGTGGGACCTGCTGAGCCAGGTCACTTGGCTCCCTGGTTTCAGCCCCCTTTTTTCAGGGGAATGAGCAGTTCAGCTGCCCAGTTTTGTGCTGGAAACCAGGGTACTTGTGTTGTAGGCACTGGAGGGAATCTCCTGGTTTGCAGGTTGTGAAGACCATGGGAAAAGCGCAGTATCTGAGCCAGAGTGCCGGAGTGCCGGGAAAAGTCCCTAATGGCTTCCCTTGGCTAGGAGAGGGAGTTCTCCAGCCCCTTGCGCTTCTCAGGTCAGGCAATGCCCCACCCTGCTTCAGTTTGCCCTCCTTGGGCTACTCCCATAGTCTAACCAGTCCCAGTGATATGAACCTGGTGCCTCGGTTGGAAATGTGGAGATCAATCGTCTTCTGGATCGCTCTCACTGGGAGCAGTGGACTGGAGCTGTTTCTATTTGGCCATCTTGGAAGAAGTCTGTTTGTTTTTGTTTTTGTTTTTGTTTTTTCAGACAGAGTCTCACTCTGTCACCCAGGCTGGAGTGAGTGCAGTGGTGCAATCTAGGTTCACTGCAGCCTCTGCTTCCTGGGTTCAAGTGATTTTCATACCTCAGCCTCCTGAGTAGCTGGAATTACAGGCATGTGCCACCATGTAATACGATTTTAAGTCAAATTTAATTCAGTTATCTATTTCTATGAAGACCTGAATTCTCTTTCAAATAAATTGGCCTGTTACAGGTAACTTTCTTTGTGTGTCTTGATTTACAGTGTATTTATTTTGGCAACATTTATAATCTGTAGTAGATACCGTAGTGCAAATTGATAACATTTTTAAGTGCTTCCCAAATCCCACAGGCTGTTATCCCACTCTCCTATGTCAAATATTTTAAAAATTAATTCAAAGTTGTATCACCACCCCAGAAATATATTGATTAGGCCCCCAACAATGGGTCTTATGGCAACGGACTTCATATTCTAAAAAGAAGGGAACATTGATAAGCCATACTTTTATACTCCTGGGAAATTCTTTTTTTTAGCTTTTTTTTTTATTGTTTTTTTGTTTTTTAGCACTTTAAGTTCTGGGATACCTGTACAGAACATGCAGGTTTGTTACACAGATATACACGTGCCATGGTAGTTTGCTGCATCCATCAACCTATCATCTACATTAGGTATTTATCCTAATGCTATCCCTCCCCTACCTCTCCACCCCTCATCAGGCCCTGGTGTGTGATGCTCCCTTCCCTGTGTCCACGTGTTCTCATTGTTCAACTCCCACTTATGAGTGAGAACATGCAGTGTTTGGTTTTTTGTTCCTGTGTCAGTTTCCTGAGAATGATGGTTTCCAGCTTCACTGATGTCACTGCAAAGGACATGAACTCATCCTTTTGGATGGCTACGTAGTATTCCATGGTGTATATGTGCCACATTTTCTTTATCCATTCTCTCATTGATGAGCATTTGGGTTGGTTCCAAGTCTTTGTTATTGTGAACAGTGCTGCAATAAACATATCTGTGCATGTGTCTTTATAGTAGAATGATTTATAATCCTGTGGGTATATACACAGTAGTGGGACTGCTGGATCATATAATATTTCTGGTTCTAGATCTTTGAGGAACTGCCACAGTGTCTTCCACAATGGTTGAACTAATTTACGCTCCCACCAACAGTGTAAAAGCATACCTATTTCTCCACATCCTCTCCAGCATCTGTTGTTTCCTGACTTTTTAATGATCGCCATTCTAACTGGTGTGGGTTGTTATCTCATTGTGGTTTTGATTTGCATTTCTCTAATGACCAGTGATGATGAGCTTTTTTTCATATGTTTCTTGGCCAAATACATGTCTTCTTTTGAGAAGTGTCTGTTCACAACCTTTACCCACTTTTTGATGCGTTTTGTTTTTTTTTTCCCCCTTGTAAATTTGTTTAAATTCCTTGTAGATTCTGGATAGCAGCCCTTTGTCACATGGACATATCGCAAAAATGTTCTCCCATTCTGTAGGTTACCTGTTCACTCTGATGACAGTTTCTTTTGCTGTGCAGAAGCTCTTTAGTTTAATTAGTTCCCATTTGTCAATTTTGGCTTTCGTTACCATTCCTTTTTGTGTTTTAGTTATGAAGTGATTCTTTTTTGCTCAATTCTCTTGCAAGTTCACATCAGTTTCTTGTTCCTTTGGTAACAAAGGAAGTCCTGAGTTGTCCAGAGATTGCATGTCCCCCACACACTGAAATCCTCTGAGCTGGATGATTTGGTTTTCACTATTGCTGTGTCCATGGACAAAAAAGCAAAATGTGAGTCAATTCCAGGTTCCATCACATTTGGAAGTTGCCATGTAAAGGAAAACATAAAAGATTAATGCTATTATTATGATTTTATTTTATTTTGAGGAGAAGCATGAGAAATGACTGCCATACAAATCAAGAAATTCATAAAGGCAACGGTTGATGACTGTCACCTAGCAATCTATTATTTTCTTTTCTCATTTCCCCAAGACATATGCCCTCTAACATAAGCATTAAAATCAAATTATACAATTCTGAGATAACCTGTTCTCAAAGTTTTAGGGTAAAAATTGTTTAATCAAATTGTAACACAAGTTGAGAAATACCATTAAAGTGATAATGCCATCCTGTAAGAATTGCTGAATCTACTTGAAGTTTGTGTTTGATTCACTCCTATTCAGAATTGTTTGCATAGGTAAATTACTGATATCACTAAAGCTAATTAAGCACCCACTCTGTCAGGTTTTGGAGACATAAAGGCAAATAGAAGGTAAATTCTATTCCTGAGGAATAAAATATAATGGAGGAAACAGACATATAACCAGTAACTTCAACCAAAGATTAATCAAAAAACACACTGAATGAAAGGGCAATGGGACACACAGATTTATTTGTTAATTAATTCATGCAGGAACATCTCATTTTTATGTCAGCTTTGACATTTCAACTGAAAGAAATGGAACAACTTTGGAGAAGTAGTTCTTGGGGGAAAGTAATACACATTTATCCTTTGGACGTTTTGTGCATGTCACAGAGAGACTTTATCCAGCTTGGTGCATTTTAAAGAAATAGTGTTTGGGAAAGTTTCTGAAATGCAGTTCTTTTGGAAGTCTATACTGGCTGTGATTTTTGCACAAGAACACTGAAGGTAATTCAGGCAAAAAGAGCAGAAATATCTGCATGTAGGAATGAACCACATATACAGTATGTCAAAGTGGGCCCACATCATATACCCATTGAGAGGTGTGGACTAAAGCAGTGATGAAGAGCTGACTGTGGAAATGATACATGTGTGGGGAATTATTTCTTTATTTAACTGGTAAATTAATCAGGAAAGAATTTTTGGCAAGGCTGTGGCTTGAAGTTTTGTATTGATAAAAAAAAATTGGGTAGGGGGATGGGGAATTTGGTGAACCAGATCCAGGAAGAAGATAAAACTTGGAAGAACATTAAGAAGAGAATTAAATATATGTATGTTTTAGTTTCTTGTCACAGAAGGAGGAACACAGGTCACAGCAACCTTTTTCCCAAGTAGGTAGGTCCCACTTATGCAATTCAAGTAATGAAATAAATATTAAATCTCCTCTCTGTCCAGGGTGCTGTGGTCAGCATCGTGAGCAGTACCAGAAGGAGGAAAGGTTAGCCCTTCCCCCAAGGGACAAGGTTTATTTATTGCCAGAAGATAAGATGTGTATACATGTAACAGCAATGCAAGCAAAGATATATTAATATTTATAATAAAGATAAAAATAGAGCTAGCGGGAGCTTAGAGGAATACATTGTTCCAACTGGGGTTATGGCAGAATTTATGTGAAAGTCTTCTTTGGGCTAAATGATAATATGGCAGAATTTATGTGAAAATCTTCTTTGGGCTAAATGATAATCAGAAATTCTATAGGCATGCTTGAAAAGAAAAGACACTCCAAATTAAAGAAGTATAAAACGTCTGGGTGCAATGGGTTCATGCCCATAGTCCCAGCACTTTGGGAGGCTAAGGCAGGAGGATGACTTAAGACCAGGGGTTCGAGACCAGCCTCGGCAACACAGTGAAACCCTGTCTCTACAATAAAATTAAAATAAATAAATAGTTGGGTGTTTTGGCATGCACTTATAGTCTCAGCTACTTGGGAGGCTGAGGCAGGAGGATTACTGGAGCTCAGAAGGTCAAAGTTGAAGTGAGCTATGATCATGACACTGCACTCCAGCCTGGGCAGCAGAGCAAGACCCCAACTCAAAAAAATAAAGTATGAAAAGAAAAAAGTATGGAACATAGTTGAGGAAAAGCAAATAGCCCTATCTGACCACAGTAGACTCACAATGCCCTCTTCTACTGTAACTGCCTTTACTTTTCTCACAAAAGTTGAAAAACACCATTCTGCCATTTGTGCATTAATTTGTTAGGGTTGTTGTAACAGAGTAGCAGAGACTGGAAGGCCTAAACAAAAGAAACTTAGTGTTTTACAATCCTGGAGGCAGGGTTGGCTCCTCCTGTCAGCTGTGAGGGAGAATCTGTTCAATGTCTGCCTCCTGGCTTCTGGTGGCTGCTGGCAATCATTGGAGTGTCTTGGCTTGCAGATGAATCTCTCTGCCTTCGTCTTCATATGGTGTTCTTCCTACATCTCTGTATCCAAATGTCCCCTTCTTATAAGAACACCAGTGATATCGAATTAGGGCCACTCTGATGGCCTCATTTTAAGGTAATTACCTCTATAAAGACCCTATCTTTACAGGGTCTTTTTTAAAGGTAGTAGAGGATTAACATTCTGAGAGGTAGTGGGGATTAGTACTTCAACTTATCTTTTTATTGGCAGGGAGTGGGGGCAGGGAAGGAAAAATTAACCCATGTGAGGATATAAAGAAGAGAAAATGTTATTTAGGCTGGCAGATAGATTCACTATATATAAACATACACACATATATATACATATATAGTACGTATATATATGTGTGTATGTGTGTGTGTGTGTTATATATATATATATATAATAGCCTTGATATTTAAAGTAAACAATAGAGACATTATTCTAGGCAATAGAGCTCCATGGCCAATATGTACAAGGTGATAAAATTACCTTGGATTACTAAGTAAGCTTTTATATACAACTGAGATGTAAAGTTGTAAAATAAATGATGAAAGTAGATGAGATTGAAAATAAAAGAGAAGTAAGAATTAAATATTATAAGTCTGATGAAGAGCTTGGATGTCAAGAAGGATGGTTATTATTTATTTAGATTGTTTTAATTTTTTAATTATTAAATTATTTAAGTTATATTTATATGTTATAATTATATGTAAATTATAATTAATTCATAACTAAGTAAATTATAAGAAATACAAACAATTATATATAATATATCATGAATATGCAAAATATAATAAACATGAATTATAAATATAAATTATAATATGATTTATAATTATGTTATTACATTCTAAATATCTGGAAGATTATTTGTAAGTGATTTATTATAAGAGATTGAAAGAAAATTTTACTGACAGAAAGGATGCTTTCCTTTAAAATCCAAGAGATGGAAAGGTTTCTGAACACAACAGGGACACTCCATGGCTAGGAAGACAGACCGGTTCCCCACCCCACATCATGCAAGTAGCCGAAACCCTGTTTTCCAACACAGTCTCCTGGGTTGGATCGGTTGTCTCCATGTCACCAACTTCTCGAAACTTAACATCTAGAAAAAAGTTTTGCTCCTTCTCGGCACTGCGCCCTCTCACTCCCCCACACATGTGTATGTACATATCACATACATGGAGGCATACACAGGCATGCACCCCCACACATGTATGCATGTACATATACACACACAGAGGCACACGCAGGCATGCACCCCTACACATATGCATACACACACACACACAGAGAGGCATGCACAGGCATGCACCCCCACACACGTGTACATGTATACACACACACAGGCATGCACAGGCATGCATCCCCCACACATATGTGTGCATGTACATACACACAGAGGCATGCACAGGCATGCACCCACACACATGTGGGCATGAGCATACACACAGAGACATACACAGGCATGCATCCCCACACACATGTGCGTGTACATGCACACACAGGGACATACACAGGTGTGTACCCCCACACACGTGTGCATGTACATACACACAGAGGCATGCACAGGCATGCACCCACACATACGTGTGCATGTGCGCGCACACAGGCATACACAGGCATGCATTCCCACACACGTGTGCATGTACACACACAGAGGCATGCACAGGCCTGAACAAATGCTCATGCCTGATGCTACACGCATTGAAGTTCTAAACAGCTACATACAAAAAACTGAATTTATTATCATAAATATTTTTAAGAAAAATAGGAAAGGCAAAATGATATTTTTCCAACTTTTATGAGAAAAGCACAGGCAACGTATGGTAGTAGAAGGAACACAGACTTTGGAGTCTGGCAGGCAGCCTCGTACCAAGCTCCACAAATGATTTTCTGAGTAACTGTGGACAAATGAACTAACCTTACAAACTTTGGTTAACATGCTATGCAAGGTGCGGATAAATATGTCATACAGGTATTTGGAGGATTAGATGAAATAAGATATATAAAGAATACAGTCAGTTGCATATGCCTTTCATTATTCTGAATTCTAATTTTAATAACCAAAAGGATTCCAGATATTTCTCCCTGTAGACTTAAACATATGCTTATGCACAGACTGACTTGCTATTTTATTCATGAGTCTAAAAGAATTAGCTGGATAATAAAAATTAAATCAGAATTTCTGTATGGAAAACACACAGCCATTGTGGGCCTGTGATAATTCTCAGCAGAACTAGTAACTATTGTTTGGGTAAAGTTTCCTTCAGTCATTTTGCAAACTTCAGTGTTCCGAATTATGAGCTAACTGTTTTGGAAGTGAATGAAATCTACACTTTCAAGGGAATATACCAGTGTTTGTTAGAAGGAAACGTAAGGAACGATTCTAAACTTTTTGTGCAGAGGCACGATATTGGGCCTGCAGAGACACACAATCGCACGAAAGCATCCGTTTTGAAATAGAATGTAAATAAAACATTCTTCTTTTTTTTTTTTTATTGCTTTTGTAGGTTTTTGTACTCCGTAATTCCAATAGACATTTTCTGGGCAAGACAGTTTGTCAGCAATTATTCTGTGGAGGATCTGGAAAAGAAAACAATAATTAAATACCTTCGCTTATCCTACTTTATCCCTGACTCTGTAGCTAAACTTAAGCATGGATTGAAAATAAACATACCTTGAGATAATTTAATAAAGAAGAGTATTGGGCCTTGGCCTTGAAACGATCTTTTAGACTATGATACAGATTAAATTCACTTATGAATGCTATTTTAACTCTTTCTTCAATCTGTCTCTAACTTGATAAATAACTACTGTGGAATATTTCATGAAGAAAAAAAGCCATTTAACTACTCATAGGCAGGTAATGGCAGTAACTGAATGTGCTAATTCTGCAACATGGGAGAGGATGTGTCCTGGAGGATACTTGAGTCTGTGTAATAACACTTTATCTTTTAGACTAAACCATATGTATGTGATCTTCCCTCCTCTTGCTAAATGATAGCAACAAGCTTGGGGTGGTTCAGGCCAAAACCCTGGGGCCATCCTTGAGTCTGCTCCTCTTTCATGCTCCCAGTTGGATTCATTCATCAGCACTCATCAGCTGTATCTAGAATTTAAGAAATTCTCAACATTTGTGCTGATCCAAGCTTGCATTAGCTCTTACTCAGATGATTGCAGGAGACTTCCAATTGCCCTTTCTGTTTTACCATTGACCCCTTCAGCCTATCCTTTGCACAGCAGCTGGGGTGGTATTCTAAAATTCACTCTCCACTCAACATCCTCCAGTGGCTTCCCAGCCTTTCTTTTGGAGAGGATTTCCTAACTATCCAATCTAAAAGAACATCACACCACTTCCACCCTTGGTATTCTCTAAACCCCGCACCTCCTTTATTTTTCTCCACACCACTGTTGACCAGCATTCATCTCGTAATTTTGTGTGTTTATCTGTGGGCTTAACCACCTAAAAATATAAGCCCCATCCAGAAAGGGGCAATTTTTGCCAAGATTACTGTTTTATTCCTGGTTCTCTGAATAATGCCTAGCACATAATAAGTCCTCCATGACTGCAGATTAAATTCTCAATTTGTTTCCTCTGGTTTTAAATTATTTATTTTTTGGTGTTTGGAGTCTGTAGGTTCCGTGGTACTCTCTGCTGACTTCTTAGTGGATGAAATGGAAGTTTCACGTTTAACTCTTTCTCGTCTCACTCTCAGTAACCATGATTCAGAAAGAACTAACCAATTCTCCTTAAGATCCCAATTTATTTTTTAACTCAGATAAATGTAATTATCCACTGCTGAATTGGTTGATATGTTTAGATGGTTAAAGCTTTCGTTTTGGAGGCAATATTGCCTTCCACCCCCTCCCCAATTAGGAAAAATAATAAAAGATATGTTACCCCAAAATTACGCTCCCTAAACCATACTGTTTTCTGTCTGTTTCTACCTGTTCATTGCGTATCTTTAAACACATACTGCTTTCTCTTGCTTTTCATTTTGCTGCAACTATGTTCAGTATTTAGCACTCAAAGTTTTCAGACTGAAACCCAGGCCAATCACATCGACATTTCTTGCAGTTTTTTGAGCACTTGAAGCTTGTTTGCCACTCCAGGTCTTTGTTCTCTCGGTTATTTTGTCTGGAATACCTCTTTAGACTGCCTCCTGGTGAGCAGGGGTCTTAATTCTAATGTCAGATTTTACTGACCACCATATCTAAAATAGTCATGCTCCTGACGATCACTCGTTTTACCCACATATTCTACTTTATTTTTTTCATTAAAGCAGCTAATATGACCTTATAAATGTAGCTGCCATGAGGCCGGGTGCGGTGGCTCATGCCTGTCATCCCAGCACTTTGGGAGGCCGAGGCAGGCGCACCATGAGGTCAGGAGTTCAAGACCATCCTGGCCAACATGGTGAAACCCCATCTCTACTAAAAATACAAAAAATTAGCCAGGCATGGTGGTGCATGCCTATAGTCCCAGCTACCCAGGAGGCTGAGGCAGGAGAACCACTTGAACCCAGGAGGTGGAGGTTGCAGTGAGCTGAGATCATGCCACTGCACTCCAGCCTGGGTGACAGTGAGACTCCGTCTCAAAAAAAAAAAAAAAAAAATTAGCAGCCAGTCTGTGTTCCCCAGTAGAATAAAGTTCCTTTGAATCAGTGGCTTTATCTACTTCACCTCATGTCTCCAGCTAGGACAGTGCTGCCTATGTAGAAGGGTTCCATATATGTTAAGAAAAAAATGAATGAATTCCTTTGTATAGATATTAAGCTGCTGAAAGGGGGTTATAAATCCCTTTAATCTGTTGACACTAGCTGCTTTTGGAAATTGGAAATTTAATTGTTTGATTCACAATGGTTTGTTTCTGGAATCCCATGACCAGTCCAACAACATTAACTAGCTTTTAAGGTGTATATTGGCAAAATGAAATTGCCATTAGAAGCGTCACAATCAGTGTCCTCCTTCATCTGGCAGAGGTGGAAGAGGACTGCAGAGTTCCCTTTAGTAATATCTCATGTATAATGATGCTTCATGTCAAATGGCAATTTGACATGTCGAATACCAAACTATTGTCAGGGACAGGTTTTTGAGAGTTCTTTAACCTATGAGGTAATTTATATGTAACTACATCCATGTTATGGGAGATCAATCTTGCAGTTGATAAGGAAATTGCAAAATTCTCTGATCAAAGTTGGGCAGACATTTTGTATAATCGTATTAATTCCATGTCTATAAGCAGGCAGGTAATACAAGAACACCTGACAACCTAAATGATGAGATACAGCATTGCAAATCATTACGACTGTTAAAACTGTGGAGATAGATGTCCTAGGGGTTTGTGTATGTGACATATGAGTAGGAGGGGGATGAAGAGATGAGGAGGTGGTCTGTGGTTCACTTCAGATACAAGCTCCAGTTAAGCGCTTACCTTAGAATGGTTTACTGAGTATCATTTAGTCATTTAACCAGGTATCAACCAGAGAATTTAGTAACTATATTGAATGCCAAGTTTAAAGTAATTTAATAATCTTTTTCTTATATTTCAGTTCTTGCGAAGTTATTTCTTTCTAAGCATAAAGAAAATAAGTAGAGCATTTAAGGCCTTAATAAATTTGGCTTTAGTTGACCAGTCTTCCACCATGTACCCTGGTACCTCTCACCACACCCCCGACAACCTGCCGTGTTCCAGACTGACTTCGTTCATGTCATACCTTTCACCAAGAAAAGCCCAACTCCTTCTTTTCCAGTTTTTTTTTTTTTTTTTTTTGGCTTCAGTTTTGGAAATTGAAATAATACTGTTCTGAGTTTTCAAAACAATTTGATCACCCTTACTCATCCTGCAAGACCCAGCAAAAATGCCAGCTCCCTATGATACCTCCCTGAGTTGCCAAGTAGGAAAGTGAGGCCTTATTCTGAGCCCCTTGATGTTGTACAGATACAGCTTCCGTGGCACAGATGAGATTACTTAGAATAACACTCATCTCTTGTGTGTTGTTTGCCCATCTGTTTCCTCCACCACACTGTAAGGTTTTGGGGTCATGCATGGATTGTGTCTGTAACCCCGATGACAAATTAGAATTTTCTTGCTCCTCTGAGACGGGGTAAACTTTCCTGACTCCCATCCAATTTTGCATCCTTTGGGTCCGGGGTTCTCCCTACAATCTTAAACATTGCTCAGGGTTTACTCCTCTTTGCATGGGGTTCAGTAATGCTCAGCCACCTGGACCCCATTCCATTCATCAGCCCAATGATTTAATAAATCCTTAATGATTAAATAATAATACATGATATTAATATTAAATAGTAAGAAATGATAAGTTATTATTGTTGATAAATCATTAATAAGATCATCAAGTTTAGAGGACTTAAGGGGTTCTGAGGAGAGGATCACAGTAGATTGCTTTTCCACCAAATAAATCTTTAGTCCACTGCCACACTCCCTGTCTCTCTCCATCCTCACACCCCCATTTCTCTCTCTCTCTCTCTCTCTCTCTCTCTCTCTCTCTCTCTCTTTATGACAGAGTCTCACTCTGTTGCCCAGACTAAAGAATGAGGGTGTAATCATAACTTACTGCAGCCTCAAACTCCTGGGCTCAAGGGATTCTCCCCTTCAGCCTCTTGAGTAGCTGGGACTACAGGCATGCACCACCATACTCTGCTAACTTTAAGACAAACAAAACAAAATTGTAGAGATGAAGTCTCACTCTATTGCCCAAGCTGTTCTTGAAGTCCACACCCAGCCTTATTCCCCTCTTGCTGTAGCCAGGTCCTCCCCCAGAGCAGATCCCAGGCTTAGGTGCCTTTTGATTTCAGCCTTTGCCTCTGGTAAACCCATTCAGAAATATTCCCAACAAAAAAAAAACTCTCCCTTTAAAATAAACTCTCAGACTACCCAAAAAGAAAAGTTTTTTTAAAAATCTCAATTATACATCATATCCATCTTTGTCATGAGCAATAATTTTGTAGATGTTTAAAAAATAATTTTTATTGACTATAATTGTCCCAGTTGTCTTGGTCCCTGATCGATTGCAGGTAACTTTAGGAGTCTTCTATTTTAGTTATCCTTGGTTGTGATGTGAATGACTTAGTTGATTTGTGAGCTATTTTGATTTTGCTTTTGTCCTTTACAGAATTCTCTTCAGGTCAGAAGAAGAAAAATATTATCTGAAAGTCATCTCTTACTTAGGAAATATTTCTATTAAATAAGTGAAAATGTTTTTTTGAAAATTGAAAATGAAAAAAATAATCTTTTAGTTTTATTGTTAGGATCTTATACTAATAGAACTATGTAGTTGGAATGAATGAAGAAACAGAGGTCTTTGTAAGTTGGGGGTATTTCTGACTATGGAAAATATTTTCCATTTTAACAAGTGTCTGTTGCCAGCATTTAAAAGAATATAAGCAAATGCCATGTTTCCTCGAATACTTGAATTGCAATCTCAAAAGCTGTTTCCCTTCGAAATCTCAGAAGACTAATAAATCTCTTTGGTAAAGACTGTATTTTGTAAACCCCAAAGCACTAATAAATGAGTGTTCCTCTTCAGTGAAAAGGTAAAATGTCTCATCAGGGACAAATGCCCACATTTTCTGTAGTAGAGATAGTCTGTTAACCCCAGGGTTATCCCCTGGCCATATCTGGACTATTTCATGACTCCTCTGCAGTGGAATTTGATCATAAAGTAAAAAGACATATTTTTGGCCTTTTAATTTACCCAGGATTTAAACATAGGTATGATACAGAGACAAGTTAATCAGAGATGTGCTTGGCCTTTTAAATCCCCTTCAAATCTTTGTCACAGGGCCAGAAACCAGTGCCTAAAATGGAAGTCCACACAGGCAACACAAACACTGCCCGCCGAGCCCGGCACAATCCGCTTCTGCAAAGATTGTGCAAACGCACTTCATGGGCATTTCTGTGCAGTAGAAGACAAGTGCATAAAGTACATTAAGCGTGTTAACTCCATTTTCAGGAGGCAGCTGAGCAAAATAAAGTGAACTCTGAACTGGAAGTCAGAGATCTGAATTACAGTTCCAGATATACAGTTTGTCATCTGCACACCCTTAGCCAAAAGTCATTTCTGAGTTCTGGGTGTCAGTTTCTTCATCTATAATTACGGATGATACTATTTGCCCTGTAGTGATACTATCGATTTTCTAGGGACGGTGGATAACTTGTTCTTCCTTCATGTCACAGTTGTGCTCAACAAAGGCTTTTAGAGGAATTAAAATAGGTGTGTTGTGGGGCATAAAATAAAATGATAAACAGAACGAGCTCCAAATAAAATGTAGAATGATTAATGCGATTATAATTTTATTCTGCATACTGCGTTATTGAAGATGCATTTGCATCTTCCACAATTTGCACAAATACCAACATTACATTATAAGAAGCCTTCCTCTATATTGGGCTTAGTTATTCTATAGCACCTGTCACCATTCTCCATGGACAGAGAATTTTGCGTTTACCTATTTCATTCTGTTACGTCAACCACAGCTGCAGTGACCCCTTGTCCCAGTTTGCTGGAGACCTCTGCAATTTACCTCCGTTGCCATGGTGCAATTATGATTACTCTCTTTACTAACAAGCATGCCTTAGTCTGGTTGATAAATTATGTGGTCACCTTATTTAAGTATAAAGAACGGTGTTCTATTAAATCGTTTTATGGAGGACGGACAAAACATAAGCCCAGAGAAATGCATATAGCTCTTTAAGGTTTTAAGCCCTGTTCTTTAAACTAGACGTAATGTTAATACAGCAGATTTCTTTCATATCATTTGAGTAACTCATCTGTGTATGCCTTGCCAGCAATGCTTGCAAAATTAGACATGTCTCTTAAGGCCTTACTAAGTTCATAGACTTAAAGTTACTTTTTGCTTGCCTGTGGGAAACCCAGCCTTCTGTTAGTTTTCTCATCTGAGGAACTTCTGGAAATTTCCAGGATCTGCATTCATTAATTCAATAAATGTTCATGGAACCAGCACCGCCAGCATACCATGAGCTCCTGGGTATGCAATGGTGACCAAGAATGGACAACCTTGGCCCTCCTGGAGCTCATCATCTAAAGAGAGAAACAGGTATTAGTCATTTTGCAAAGGAAAAGCTGCTCTTTTGATGCTGCTCTGGACTCATGATGGTTCAAAGAGAAGGTGGCACTGTAGGGTGCTCTGAGAGCTCCTGATAGTGGGATTCGAGCTGGTCAAGAATACTCAGGGAAGGTTTCTTTGTGGAAGGTCCAATGAAGCTGAGACCTGAAAGATAAATCAGAGTTACTTGGGTGAGGAGGGATGAGCAGAGGCAGAAGACAGCTTGTGCCAAGGGCCTGTGGTAGAAGGGAGCACAGGAACAGGATGAGGAGGAGACAGAAAGGACAGGAATTTGCACAAACACACAACAAGGCAGGAAGGGAAAGCCTCGTGGAAAATGAGGCTGCAGAAGTAGCTCGAGAGGTAGGGAAAAAATTCAAGTGCTTTAAGCCAGGGGTGATACAATCAGAGTTGTGCCTGGAAAATACTAGCTCAACTCAGTTGTGAAGAATAGACGGAGAGGCAGGAGAACCAGAATAGGTGAGTGATAACAAAATTTGGTGAGTCTGGGGTCCGAGGTGCCTGATGTCTTCAACAACCTAAGTGGACAGTTGTACAGTGATAACTACAACACATGAAAGAGACGTGAGAGGGAGATGGCTTTGCATGGGATGAAGATTTTGCCAATAGTTTAAGCTGAGAAAGAGTACTATGGAAGAACTTGTTAAAAGATGGGCAAATGAAAAGGACCCTGAAAAGAAAATACCAAAGAGGTAAAGGGGAAATTTAGGAATGGTGATGTCCTGAAGTCAGGGCAAGAGTGACTTATAAGAAGGGGAGTGGCTAACAATACCAAATTCCACAGATTAAGTGAGTGAAAACTGAAAAGTATCCATTAGGTTTATCAGCTATGAGGTTACTGATTACCTTGGAAATACCAACTTCAATGAAGAACTGTTAAGGATTAAAGGCATATTTAGATTGGTTAAGAGCAAATGATTGGGTACACACTACATATTTTACGTAGCTAGAACATAAAAGGAAGGAGGGCACTGTAACTAGAAGAGGAAATAGGCTATATGCAAGGATTTTTGTCAGTGATTTTGCTTGTTTTGTTTTGAGAAAGCTTGGATGCAGTGGTGTTCTGATAAACCGGGCCTCCAAGGGAGAAATAAAAGCTCTAATTTGTAGCTGTTACAGATGACCATGCATCAATACACCCACCATGACTGGAGTAAACCTATCAAGGCAGAATGCAGAAGGCATTCAGAATAGCTTACTGAATGCAGACTTGAGAAGACACCTAGAATCAGCTTTAAGCTCCAGTGCACCACCGCATAGAAACCAATGGGATGGGAGAGGTTGAAGGTTTGTGTAAGAAGTGAGATTGCTAATAAAACAGATAAAGAGAGAAGAAGGTAGGATCCTGAGTAAAGGTGGAATGATTAGTGTTGAATAAGAGAAAAGATATCTCTTCTAATGAGTTGGGTGGCAAAGAGTTGGCTTGGAATCAATTCATAGAGAGGAAAGGAAGTTGAATGGATTCTCACTTCATGGGCTATTTTACCTATCAATTAGGACAGGAGAGCTTGGCCGTGAGTGAGGAAGTGGCAGTTGGTATATAATGTTGGATTAGAAGAAACAGTTAAAGCTTGAAAGAAAAGGAGATGTGGAAGGAAATTTGGACAGTGTTGAAGTCCCAGTGATGCTGAAGACCAGGGCTTTGTACAAGTACCATTCTGCAGAGTCACATGGAGTTATCCGGAA
Source organism: Ateles fusciceps (assembly GCA_036589455.1). Lineage (NCBI taxonomy): Eukaryota > Metazoa > Chordata > Mammalia > Primates > Atelidae > Ateles > Ateles fusciceps. The sequence continues at coordinate 9,611,824 of JAZHEH010002229.1, forward strand.
TGTAGCAACCCAGGTATATGAAAACAGACAAAAAATAATTGCTTGATCTTGGGTTGAAATTTTGGGAGAAAAACGTGAAGGGATGTCAAGAATTCAAGTGACAAGTGGGTACTGACAGGAGGATGTTTGAAGTGGTAGGCTGTGATGTCTAGGTTGAAGAGAGAAGAAAGTAGAGCCAAGGGGAGTTTTACAAGTAAGGAAAGTGCTACTTTCAGAGATTTGAGATCTGAATGAGGTTGTAGAACAGATGTAGTGGAAAGAGGAAGTCGCGAGAGCTGAAAAGATGGATGGTGCTGTTTAGAGAATAACTTCACAGAGTGAACAAGTATAGAGGTGGCCGAGTTTTGGGGGGGCCATGAATGTGACTAGCTGAAGCAGAGTGGAGGTTAATAGAGACTAGTGCAGTGAATAGCAGGGAACTATAAGGCAGGTGCTGGATGATTATTGAAAAGGGCATTGACATCATCCATGATCTTGGGTTCGATATTAAGACTTTAAGTCATGTGCCAAAGCCTTCGTTAAATGTAGGAGGCTTCATTGGGACTCCAGCCACTCACAGGGAGAAATGGTGTTTACAGCTAAACAGTGTGAATCTCAAGAGTTTTTTTTTTTTTTTTTTTTTTTTGCAAGAGAGTGAATAAATAATGTATTTAATTTGATAATGAAGATAGCTAACCAGTTGGTCCTAAAATAGGATTTAAAAAAGAAGAGGATGATGGAAAGGGAGAAGAAAGGAAAGGAGAGAAGAACCTAAACTTAAAAAAAAATCGGTAGATGAAGGGTGGAACCCCAACTTAGCTCAAGTGGAGCAGGGATGTAGCTCTCTGAAAAAGTGAGAATGTACAGGAGGATTCATTTGGTTTATTTGTATGTGTGTTTGGTTGTTTGGCTTGGTTTAGATTTGTTATTAATGGTTTATTTTGACCTTAACCATCCATGTGGCATATCTGAAGAATACATGTTCTGGATGATAGTTATGAGATGACATACTAAGGGACGATAATTGAAATGTTCTCAATGCCAGAAAAACAAGTGTTCTCAATCACTTCCAGTTTTGTTTTTTGCGTGAATAAAGTTACCATGAGTACATCTTCCAAAAAAGAAAAAGTTCAAATGTAAGATCCGAGTTGAATTGTGAGCTTCTCATACAGTATTCTTGGATTCATTTCTCAACTGCAAAAGATTGAGATCCTAAATAAGGCTTATGGGCATATTAAAACTGTACCCAGGCTGAGGAAGTAACTTTGGATAGTTACTGACCTTGAAAGTAACCAGTTTTGTTGACTTAATTATACTGGTACCGGGAAAGCGTAGAATAGATGCTGTTGATAACAAGAGCCATGCTGGGCTTTAACAGTATTACAGAGAGGAGTGGGGACCATTTCTTTGGAATAAAATTTAAACATGTTTCTTGATAGTCAACTCTCTCAAGCATTATAAAATCCTGATACAGAACTCAAGAAAGGAAACACACACACACACACACACACACACACACACACACACACACACACGATTTATATTGTTGTTATGTTAGTAAATAATGACTAATGTGGTTTTTGGTTGTTGCCATTGGTTAGGGATTGGAGTTAACATTTCTTCAGGTCTGAGCAATCACCTATGTGGTAAAGTCATAGTGTGGCAAAAATTTAGGATTGGGGCGGGAGGGGGTGCTTATATCATTTGTGCTCTTAAGGTATAGTTTATTCTTTTATGATACCTGTCATTTCTGCCTTAAACAATGTCCAGGAAATTCAGCCACACACAACAAAGAACCAGATCCCTCATTTCGGTTCTATCCTTCCTCCTCTAGAATTGACATTCCTTGAGGCCATGTCCTCAAGTGACGTGTCCTGCTCTAGCTAAATGGCAGTAATCTGTGATCAAGCTATGTCATTTTATGCCATGTGAGTTTATAGAGAGTGGCATAACAAACAACAGGACAGGGAATTTGAGTTTTCTATTTGTCTACATCCTTGAAAACATGATGTTGTTTGCTGACAAGTAAATGGTATAGGTGTAAGGAAAGAGTAGCAACTACCGTATTATTTTGCCAGAATCCTCACGTTACAGTATTAGAAATTGCCAAGAAAGATGACAGTGAATATTATAACATCCCTTACAAATAATAGCAAAGCTTTAATCAACTGATAGACAGACACACTCAGAACTGAAATGCAACCTACTAGGGTGAAACATGACAAGCGGTTCATTGAACACTGCACAGAAGGTAAATGAAGTGTATATTTTCCAATCACAACTGGAATTTTAAGTGAGTGAAATGGAATAAACTCTGTTTGGAATCTGAAATAAATTCACCGTGGAATGTGTCTTAGAGACCAAGGTTTACACTAGCGCTATACAAACCCCTCAGCGTGAAACATGACACAAGGTGAAATTTTCCTGGCATCTTAGAGTCAGATACAGACTTCTGAAGGACCAGGGCACAGACGTTTCATCAAGAGCTATTTGTTTCTAATTGAAGAAGGAAACGCAGATGTTTATATAATACTCTGGGTCAGGAGTAATATTCCACTAGGTACATGGAGTTGTGTATACTTTCTCAGAGGTGGTATTTCTATCTGAGTGTTACCAATAAAATATTTTCATCAAATTTCCATTCTTCTTTTTCTTGAAGCCTGCTTGCATAGTTCTAAGAAGTGTCATAGATCACACATAGTGAAACTGATTAGTAGAAATGAGAAGTGGCTGGAGAAAACACAAGGAAAGAATCAACTTGAAATCATTCAGAAGTAACCACTAAGAGCAATTTAACTACCCGGTTGCCGAAGCTCTTCTCAAATTACGGATTCTCATGAGCTAGTAACTGTGCAGGGGAGTCATAAAGAGGAATAGACATTGTATGCAAGGCTGAAGAAGCAATTGGTAACTAACAACACATCTTTTTCTAAGATAAGTTTAAGTCACAAAAAGACCTACTGTCCAGAGTTGAAAAACTTACATATTTCTTAGAAGCTTAGAGGTTGTGAGTTTGGTTGGGGTTCCAGGAAGATGCAAGATGCTAGACTCCAAAAAGAGAGAGAGATCCTCTGTAGAATAACACTCTGAAGATTAAAAGGGGACTCAAGAGTAGTCCCCTTTTTAGCAAAATCCAAGGCTGTGAATTAGGTGTTCCTAATTAGAGTCTGAGTGTCCTGAAATGATGAGATGAGTGAGCTCCAGGATTGCAGGATATGTGAGATGAGTAATCAGATCTACTGGTTTGCTTGTTCTGAGTGTGTCATTAGGATTTATGGGGACTGGTGGTAGTGGTGGTGGCAGAATTAGTGCCCTGCACTTGTGTTACACTTTTCCACTTTAAACAGTAGCTTATAGTTATTTAGTCCTCATTTGCATTCAGGTAAAACCAAGATAGCACCCTATAATTCAGCAAATATTTGTTTTCCTGGCAGTATTACAGTTTCAGGGGGCAGTTCTACAGTGTTTACAGTTTCCACTGCTTGGAGCTTTCTGTATATTTATCCTTGGATTAGACTCAAAGTAAGCTGATTTTATCAAGCCACCGGGTAATTCTGACCATTTCATCTGACGATTTTAGTGCTGTATTGTCGCAGCTGACCTGTATACGTAAGGAATTACTGGGTCATCAGCTCACGGGAATGTCTTTTGATTATGAACACACTTTCAGCATGTGTCCACTGAAGGTAAGGGGCAAAGAATAATTGCATGATCTACTTGAATGCCTGTTTTAAACAGATAAAAGTGGGATTTCGGTCATGGCCTGGTTATATCTTCTTAAACCTAAGTAGTAGAGCCGCGACTCGGCATAGCAACAAGAGATCTTTTGAACAACTGAACATTCAGATGAAGCAACTGTGTCCTTCAAACCACATCCTTCCTGCTGCCTGTGGGAAAGGGGTGATATTTGTGTTGAGTTCTGAGCACATGCAGAATAGATCTGTGTGTATTTCCCACAAATAAAAGGACATTGTGTGTGCGTTTGGCACCTGGGATGGCAAAAGCAGTTAATTGCTTCCGAAAGCTTTGTTCCAACCCAGGGATCGGCAGGATTTTTAAGCACTGAGCTAGGAACTGGGCACTAAAAATACTTATGCAGAAGACCTATGATAGCAGTAAGTTTGCAGAGCAGAGCTGAGACTTGCAAACTGTGTTATATCGGTGTCTTTACTTACTACGGTTGAGAGGAAAGGATTTAACATGCCGTATTTCCAACCTGCGAACTAATGAGCAGTGTTGCAGTAACATTTTGAGATACTGTATGTTGTGTTTTCTATGAGGATAATTCAGAATATATAGAATATGAGCATATGGTTTCTAAAACAAAAACTTTGCCCTAGTTTCTTTGCTTATATTGTTCACATCATGTTCATATATTCACTGCCTGTTAAGGATTTTTGTTCTTTATTCAGAAACCAAGTAGTGAGTGCCCTCCCTCCAAACCCCCAAAAAACCTAAATGAAAATAAAATTAAAAGATGTATTAAAAATTAAACTTGGATTATAAAAATGAAAGAGTAATGCTCTCATGCCATTCAACCCCAGACTTTTCATGTTGCAGATAGTTAGCAAGTGAACAGAAAGCTAAGCATGAACATATTTTAAATGCTCCTGATATTTTCAAACACTTAATCCTAAGCCTTAAAGGGTTTTATCTATAGCAATTTCAGGAATTTCGCTGTTTTTTTTCCCCTTATTTTAGATTTCCTGTTAAGTTATTCCCCAGAGTTTTTTATATAAAATGCAAGAATAAGCATGATGTAACGAGAAGACAAAGTCTTAAGTACTGTAATTCATGCTGGAAATCATGAGTATTGTTAAGTCTTCATACTTAAAGTGGTCATCTCCTGAATATAGTGAAAATAAGAGCAAGCAATAGCCCTTTGTCTTTATTTAAATATGCTTTTTGTGCATAAGTTTGAACAACTCTGGCAAGGAAATATTTTGTTGACAGGCAAGATGCATTTTTAAATGTATTTTTGCTTAATTTGCACTCAACTAAAATTGATTTGAGAACTTAAATTTAAGCAAAGATCTTCATAAGTTATTATAATATGAGAATTGTGTATTGTGACATTTTGAATAATCATGATTTTATTCCAGTGATCCAATAAAAGGAGCGCTCAGCTGAAAGATTGGAAATGTGTCAAAAGTCCAAACTCTGCACAGTGTAATGATTCCTAATTCTCAAAAAACCCAGTGGGTTTTAGCTTCCAAAAGTGATACAATGAAAAGAGTACAGAATCCCTCTCTAAATCTGTGAGTAAAATTCTCTCTAGAGGGAATGCTGAATAAAAAAAGATGAGATCAGGGAAAAAGGTGAAAAATATTCTTCTCCAGCTCACCTTACACTAGGAGTCACCTTTTACCCAAGCTCAGACAGAAGTACTTAAATGGGAATCCCGGTACTTCAGGAGCAAGAAGAATGAAAAACATGTAAATGATAGCCATGATATTAAACCTTAGGTATGGCATTTCTATTGAGCAACCATCAAAATTTTGGAAGGTTCTAAATCTTAATAGAGTGTGTATCTCATACATGATATAAATGCATTTCACTAACAGGGAGAACAAAGTTTAGAGCTCAACGTAAATCAAAGTAGTTTGTATTTTAAAGAAGTACACAAATGCTGCCTTCCTAAAAGATGGTAAAGGACTAAAAAATATTCTTTACATATTGTCAGTACAACTGACTATATTGAACTAATTCTTACACTGAAAATTCACCATGCAATAGCCAATAGGTATTATCTTTCTACAGTATGAGAAGTACAAAAGAAGTCCTTACTATATAATCTGGTTGGGGATTATATGCACTCATGTGTATCACAGGCACTCATGAAACAACTGGGGAAAAATACAAACAAAACCATGTAATGGTGTGGCATGAAAAAAATAAATATTGCAGCAGGTAGAGAGGGAAATGAGAGCTGACTTGAGAGATTTGCAGGACAGTGAGGTATTTTTTTAAGATGCACCTTGAAAAGGGGTGAAATGTGTCCCTTCAACAAAAGGCATTCCAGTCCGTGAAATCCCAGAAGAAAATGAAAAATCACTAATTTGCCAATTCACATTCAGCTTTTGGTTCATGGGACAAGCATTTAGATACAACACAACCTATTTGATCTTCTCCTCCATAAATCATTCAGTTCCTTTAATGTTCCAGCCAAAGTCTGTGAAGCGATGTAACTGCTTGATTTTGTCAGCCGATTTAAAAAAAATGTAGTCACCTGGAAAATGCTAAAAGGATTGACTGAAACCAATTTTCAGTCTTGTGAAATATGTCTTTGTTTCAGTCAGGTCGACTCAATAGCTAACAAAACAGAAAGAACCTGACAGACATGTTTCTCAGTGCCCGTTGGCCTCCTGTGCCTACCCACTCACATCTATCTAGTTAGTTGCATGAATGGATATTATTGCTATCTCCTCCCCCACAGATATTATTTTTACTAGCTCAAAAAGACTTTCCTCTTGCAGTTTAACCATAAAAGGACACAAATAACAAAATCTTAAGACTTAAGTTCTAGTCTTAATATCATTGCCTGTAGGATTTGTGACTTTGGTTTTTATTTGACATCTCTTAGTCTTGGTGTTTCTTTATTGCATTATTACTCATTAAGCACACTGAGCAACGCAAATGCATTTTCTGCATTGCAAATGTATTGGAAGGAACAATCTTCACTATGTTAAATATGAAGTAGAACTTTGTAAAAATAATGCATTTCATTTAGAACTAAGTTAACATATTCAAAAGTGGCATTGAATTCAGAAGCTGAATTCCTTCTGGCCTGGACAAGCTAAGCATTGATTGTAAGAACATTCATAAACATGATTGTACTTTATTGAATCTCATATTTCTTTTAATTTTGTTTTTTCATTGTTAGCACATTCCAGGGTAGATATGAACATGTATCAACTAGAGAATATAAAAAATTAAAAAGGAAATAAAGATCAAGCTAGAATTGATTGATTATGTCATCGCTGTACTAATTTGTTTTCCTTAAAGTACAAAAATTCCATGTTGATGCGTATACACTACCTAGATTAGCACTTAGAGGCAATAGAGACTTTTGCATTTTCTCAGTATTCTCTGCTTTCTATCTCTTATTCCACCTCTGTAAGGTGAGGAATACCATTGAGCCGGAATGCCAGTGATATCTAAACTTGTTTTCGTGGAGAAGAGGTAACTATGTCCATTTATTTAGCTATACATCAGCCACTAGCACTCAATTACTTGCCAGAAATGCTAAATACGTGAAACAGTTCTGTGCAATAAAGATAAAACAGTGCCTAAGTAATTTCTACAGATATTCTAAGGATAAAATAACAAAAAAGAACATTATAAGCTATAATTAATTATAGATTAATTTTTAAATTTTAATATTGTATCAATATTTTTCTTTGAAAGGTCAGTAATGTCTATTAATAGAGATCATATGAACCAAACTATATTTTGCCTTGTTTTGGACTGATGTTTCAGTTTCATCTTTCAAAATAAATAATGGGTCAGTAAGGGTTGGCAAATTCAACGCTTAGATAAATGTTCATTAAGCTCCCTTATGGCTGGTACTAAAATATACTACCACAAATATTTATAATAATTGCTGCCATATATGGAACAATTCCTGTATGTCAGACACTGCTTAGCACTTCATACGCCCCATCTCACCACACTGATCATTTGCAGGATACAAGCTGATTAAATATCATTTGCATCATTTGGGGCAAATTGTATGAGATGTGTATAGAATTAGAGTAGGACTTGCTGTGGGTCAACATGACTGGCCCAGGGCTAATACGCTGTTTTTTAAAAAAATTATTATTAGACTTTAAGTTCTGAGATACATGTCTATAACATATGGGTTTGTTATCTAGGTATACACATGCCATGGTGGTTTGCTGCAGCCATCAACCTGTCATCTACATTAGGTATTTTTCCTAATGCTATCCCTCCCCTAGCATTAGGAAACAGGTCCCAGTGTGTGATGTTCCCCTTCCTGTGTCCACTAGTTCAACCATTGTAGAAGACAGTGTGGCAATTCCTCAAGGATCTAGAACTAGGAATACCATTTGACCCAGCAATCCCATTACTGGGTATATACCCAAAGGATAACAAATCATTCTACTATAAAGACACATGCACATGTATGTTTATTGTGGCACTGTTCACTATAGCAAAGACTTGGAAGTAACCCAAATGCCTATCAATGATAGACTAGATAAAGAAAATGTGGCACATAAACACCATGGAATACTATACAGCCATCAAAAGGGATGAGTTTATGTCCCTTGCAGGGACATGGATGAAGCCGGAAACTGGAAACCGTCATTCTCAGCAAAACAACACAAGAACAGAAAACCAAACACGGCATGTTTTCACTCATAAGAGGGCTAATATGTGGTAAGGCCCTCCTCTTCTTGCCATTTAGCATCTTGAGATTCTAAAACTTAAAGATGAGGCCTCAGAGTATAGGCTAGTAGAAGTTTGCATCCTGGCAGCAGCAGTTCGTCTGAGTGCCAGCTTGAGAAGCCTGTCAAAATATCGGGGGCTTTCACCACAAGAAACAGGGAAACAAATTCCATTTTATGAATGGGTGTATGTTAGCCCTGAGCTGATATTCACTGAAGCCAAGCCGTACAGCCTCTGGTATTCTCAAATATGCTTGAAAACCCAGAAACCAGCCTTTTTTTGTCTCCATCCAAATCAATATTGGCCCAAAGTCAGAAGTCTTGCCTTTTTTGGCCATCTCGTAGATGTTGGACCAATGTCAACTTGGTGAGAATGTTGACCTAGGAGAGCATGAACACATCCTCGTCCTTTTAAGCCTCCCAAATTTACGGAATTGCCTCTTGAGCTCTTAATGAAATGAACTAAGTCTATTTCTCTGTATTAGGTCATTTGTTGAGCAGACTCATGGCAAAGCCCAAAACAGTACACCGGTGGGGCTGATATTGGCAAAGCGATACATTTTTTTTTAGTATTCTTCAGATTAAGCTGTTTTCTTTTTCTTTTTCTCACCATATATGGTAGTGGCTAAGAGTCAGTTTTAGAATTATGAGTTAATAAATCCAGGCTTTGCTATTTAATTGTTCAGGCGTTGGAAGTTTACTTAACCTCACTCTATTTCTCTAACTTGTAAAATGCATGTATCAGTAGGGTTGTTGGGAGGATTCAGTGGGATTATATAGGTGAAGTGCTTAGCACAGTGTCTGATACATACAGCACACTCAATAAATGATAATGTGAGAATAAGATAATGTTTAGGATAAGAATTCCCTAGTTGGGCATTTATTTTCGCAAAGATATTCCAAATATACCTGAAAGAGACCTCCTTCATCTTCTTCCCTCTGATCCATTGATGACACTGTGTGTCATATTCTAATGTTTTACAAATTATTGAAGCTAGAAATTCTATTTGCCAGCACTTCATTCTCTGGCCCCACATCTAATCAAATACCAAGGCCTGATGGTTTTGCTATCTAAATATGGTCTTGAACTGCTCAGTTCAAGTGGTCCTCCTGCCTTAGCTCACCAGGTGCTGAAATTACAGGCATGAACCACCATGCCCAGTCCAGTTACTTATTCTCATATTTAATCTTGCTAATATTTCCCCCACTATTTCTGTCTACACTCTCAACCATGTTGCTCTTCCTATTACTTAGCAGTACAGACTAAGCACTTCAGAATGGTTTCATCTTTGATGTAGCTGTTGCTTCCTTCTCCTATATAATTTCCTCCAACCACCTATTTTAGATGTAGAAAAGTATTTAGTAAACTTTATTATTGTCTGGAGGATAATGGCAGTATAATTCTCTTTTTGAGAGTTTTGGTAGTATAATGCTAGCATACTTTACCAAATGATCATGTCCTTTCTACCATTAGAAGAGTTAAATTGAAGCGTGGGGAAACATAAATACCTGCAATTCATGAATTATTGATTTTTTTTTCCAAAAATATCACATTATCAATGAGTAAACGGATCAGGTAAAAAGCCTACATTTACAAACCAAAATTGGACATACTTCTACATTGAACATACTTCTACTAGAAATGGATAAAAAGGTATTTTTGTCTACTAGAGTAATTCCACCCTATGCACCATGATATATTTTTTGTTTCTAGTTACTGGACATGCCTGTCATTTCTATGCCAAAATGTCTCACTGCATAAATAAAGATAATATTATTGCCTCGTTCATTAGATTTTAAACTGCCAGACAGGAGAGTGTCTAACAAGTGTGCTTAGAACAGGGCAAAATACTTTGTCATCAATCTGTAAATGCTTGTTGATTGATTGGTGGCCGGGTAATAGATTTTGTATTGTTTAACCAACAGTAATGAAAGCCTTGCTCTCTGATTAAATACTTTTTAAAATACTCTTTGCCCTGACTTCTGGTCTGGAATTTGCAAACTATTTCAAGAAGGTAAAGCCACTTTCTTTGGTAGCTTTGGGTAAAATTAATTTAGATTTGGTAAAAATAACGACTAATGGCTTGAATTCAAGTGAGCAAATGTATAACTCGATTATGGAGATGTACAGACTTTTCTAAAAATTTATTAAACAATATTATAAAATATTACTAAAAATGCCTGTCTAAATGTCTTTAGACTCCCCCATACTTGTATATTATAGCACAGAGATCAGAAAATCACAACTCTCGGGTAAAATCTGGCCTACGCCCTGTTTTAATGAATGAAGTTATATTGGGACACAGCCATGCACGTTTATGTTCATGTTGTCTCTGACTGCCTGTGCACTACAACAGCAAAGTTGAGTAGTTCCAGCAAGGCCTTTAGAACCATTAAGGCCCTTTCTGAAAAATGTATTGACTCCTGTTCTAGCACATTCTGGATCATATGCAATTCTAATTCTTTTGTCGCTAGATACTGTTATATTAATATGTAATTTTGGTGTTTTGTGAGTCAGTGTAGGTTTTACCTATGCATTAAAATAATATTCCTATTGATACTGAACTTTTGAATAAAATAATAGTAGATGGATAATATTTTTATGAAGTTAATGTGCCTTATATTACAAAACTAGATTCCATTTCTTGATCATTTAGTTTTTTCCCCAAAATTTTCTTACATTGTGACTAATCCTGATTTACCTTTGAAAAAAACCTGATTTTCATTTGCCTCATGGCTGGATTTAAGCATAACGTGTTAAAGTAGTTCCTGTACCTAAGCAGGTTGTCAGGTGGTTGTACCAGGTTTTGTGGGGCTCAGAACTGGCTTCAGTGGTTCCAACAATTACTTGCCTGATTCTCTAGAAGATGCCTAGTGATATCTAGTGTACAAAACACTTGACTGAAATCAATGGGCAGTAATTATGTTTTCTGCTGAACGTAAAATTCTCAACAATCCCTAGCTTAGCTTTTCTTCTGTGAAATTAGACATGACAATAAATGTCTTATTGAACCAGCTCCAAGAAATGGTGTGTTGATAAGACTGTGTGTTTGTGAATAAATAAGAACAATTTCATTATTACAATCCCAGCATCTAGCAATACCTGATAGATAGTAGTGCTTATTAAATACGCATTGTCTAAATTAATACTTATGCAATTGAAAATCACAGATATTCTGGAAAGCTACCATTACAATAGAACTAGATTCTAGACTTAGTAACTTTTAGTTTGGTTACTGGGTCCTCCTTTCACTGTCTCAAAAACTTGACAAAAATTATGTAAGCTCTAGGCCACAATTTTCTCATGTGTATGATAGGGATAATGATAGTACCTATCCCACAGAGCTATTGTGATTATCAAATTTTTAAAAAATCCAAATAAAGCACTAACAATGTACTTGGCACATAGTCTATACCCAGTAAATGTAAGTTACTGTTGTGTTTCAATGCAACCCTTAAATGGAGAGCTATAGCCTGCTTTGAAGGTAATTCTTCCTGGAAGATTTTCATTTTCTATTTGGACAGAATTGTTATTCTGAGTAGCCTGCACTTGACCCCAAAAAAAATGAATATTAAAATGTTTTCTCATTTTAAAATGTCAGTTTCATAATTTCTTGGCCAATTGAAACTTCCACAGTGAGGCACTCTCTCTGACCTTTTTTGGTAGCACCAATTGTTTAAAAGGCTCTATATAATTTTAAAAAGCTTTTGTGCTACTTTTCCTCGATGCTTATTATGGGTTTGAAATCGTGTTGCTATAAAAAAGTATTTGGCTGTATATGCTTTTATAATGAAAGTAATTTAATTGGGCATTCTGCCTCCACAGATCAGCAAGGGTCAAAATGACTTTTTTAAAGAGAAAATGAGAGAAGCATTACAGAAGAGAGAGAGAAAAAAATAGACCTCACCATTTGTTTTCAGCACTGAATGATGCCTACTTCATTAGGACCAATGGAGAGTATTCTGTGTCGTGTATTTGGCGAGTCTCATGTGCCGTGTATTTGCAAACCTGCTCCACTTACAGACACCTTCCCACATGTGTTCCCTGGAGTGAATGGTTGATCACCCCACATCTGTTTAGTTTGTACCTGCACAGTTTGACAATCCTGGGCCAAGGGCACCTTAAGCACACAACACCAGCTATCCTTACTCAGTACTTTTTTCTGAAATTCTTTCTGCCCTTGAAGTTTCCTTATTAAATATTTCCAAGATTACACTTGTGCTGTAAGAGTACTAGAAAATAAATACTTTTCTTAAAGATGGGATACCCTAGTTAAGTTCATTTACATAATCTACTTCTTTTTTACACAGTGTTGGTAGGATTGTAAAGTTAACTACCTCTTTGCCCACTGTTGTTAAGGGTTTTCTGGAAGCGGAGCAAATAGCAAGCTTCTCGCTTAACAAACACGTCCTTCACAACACCCCACTGACAGAAGCTGAGTTTAACGTTAGTTTTCAGAGTTATATCCCATTTGAATGAGATTGGGATATAACAGCATGAGAGCTTAGGAGTTCTGCCAAAATTCCTGCTTTGTATAACATAAAAACATACCTATTCTGTAACCAACTCTCTGATAAAGGAAGTAATGTAGGTACAATGATTAGGAGAGGAATCATCTAGAAGACACCATGTCTGTCCATCAAGATTTCTACTTAATTCGGTCAAGTGAGTCTTTCAGATCTTTGAATCTTTGTTTGCCCTATATTTTATAAGCTCACAATGGTAGTTCAATTAAGTATTATATTGATAAGTTGCTCTTCAAAATATTCACAATAACATTATTGACAAGTCTATAAAATCAGCAAAAATGTTATGATCTTCTCATGTAGCTGAAAGTGGTGGAGTTAATGGAATAACGTTAATATATTCTTAAACCAGAATGGAATTTTTGGCACAAGGTCTCTGTTTTTCATTCTAACTTTGACTTAAGGATCTACTAAACCTTTTTGTCAAACAGAGAGTTTCCATTGCTTGCACACACACACATACACTCACATATACATCCTCTGAATCATCAGAAGCACTTTTATTATTACTGTAGATGAAACCAACGTGGATTCATTCATTCAATCCTTCATTCAAAATGTCTTGAGTGCCCACAGTGTTTTAGGCATTGCCTTGATCAGCAGTTCTCTAAGCGTAGTGTGTTGAAGCTATGTGTTTTCCAGACGCCTTCAGGGAGTTTATGAGGTTAGAACACTGAGAATGATATGAACTTTATTGTAACAGTAAGACTCATAAGAACTCACTGTGTTGACATTTGCACTGCTGGAGTAAAAGCAATAATAAGTAAAACTACTGGTCCCTTAGTACAAATCAAGGCAGGGACACAAAACTGTATTAGCCATTATATTATTCACTACCTTTTGCTCACACAGGTTTTACATTAAAATGTTGGTGATGAATCAGTAAAAAATAATAATAATAATAATTTTGTTAAATCTTCATCCTTGAGTGAACATCTTTGTAATATTCTGTGTGCACAGTGTAAACTACACATAAATGTCTGTTTCATACTGAAGCATGATGGTTGTTATGAAGGAAAACAAAATCACAGTGGCCTTGTTTCTCATTGAAGCTGAACTACTTACTTATTTCAGGGAACATCATTTGTGCTTGAAAAGACTAACAGATGAACTGTGGTTATTCAGACTTGGCTATTTTGCAGACATTTTCTCAAAAATTAATCAAGTGAGCTGTCACTACAAGGAACACAGTTGACATTACTCGTTTTCAATGATAAAAATTTGAGCTTTCAAGCAAAACTTAAATTTTGGAAAAATTGTGTCCACCACAGTGAGCTTGACAGCTTCATAATAGTTACAGAATTTTCTGGTGAGATTGATGGCGATATTAATTAATGTGGCTTTTTTGTATTAGATATGATTAAAGTGACAAAATTTGGATGATCTGCATAACTCAGTGAACAAATATCTTAAAAATGCATGTTACAAATCATGCATGGGTAAAAGGTTAATTGGAAATACAACAGGTTTTAATATAACATAGTGTGAAAACTTCATAGAAATCATTTAAGATTCCACTTTGCATCTAATTTTTAAGAAACTACTACTTTCGAGTTTGGGTGTACTTACAAGTAAAATATCCATAATTATCTGAAAAGGCTACTAAAATACTCCTCTCTTTCTAACTGTATATCTGTGTGAAGCTGGATTTTCTTCATTTGTATCAACCAAAACAACGTATCTCATAACAGATTGAACTTGGAAACAAAGACACAGGAATCTAGCTGTCTTTTAAGCCAGACATTAATGTGATTTACAAAGATATAAGGCAATACCACCCCTATAATAAGTGTTTGAGTTAGAAAATATAGCCACTTTACAACAAAAATGTGTGATTTTAAAAACTATATAATTGGTTCATTTTTAAATTGTCTTTTATTATTAATTTTAACTTTTAATATATAGATGTATATCCCCATAAACAAAAGTCCTTTGGTAGACTTAATAATTTTAACAGAATAAAGAGAACTTGCGAGCAAAAATTTTGAGAACTAGTGTTTTAGATATGGGAAATGCAGCATCAAAGACACAGACTCCACCCCCCACAGTTTAATAGAGGAGGCAGAACAAGCAGTGCAGCTCCTACCTTTCATGTGATATTGTCGTGGCGGTCTGTAAACAGGCTGTGGGAATACAGAGGCAGGATTTCTAACAGAAGTGGGAGAAGGAAGACTTCTTAAGGGAAATAATATTCTACCAGAGCCTTTAAGTTTATCAGAATCTGGAAGTTCAAGTACATGTTAGGCTGATAAGGAGAGAGTGGGCATTCTTGTAGAGGGAACAGTCTGTTCAGAGAAACTGATGATAAGAGAACAAGCCATGTTCTAGGAACTGCAAGTTTAGGTTGCACGAGTGAACCATGGGTGCTGAGTCTGGAGTGGAGATGAACAGCACAATTTGTACAGGGTCCTGACAGTGGGGGTGCAATGGAAAGATTTCTATTTTAGAAATTTAGAAAGGTAACTATTTTAGAAAGATAACTCTAGCAGAAGCAGAGAGGTTCGTGTGGGCATTGGGACAGAAGGCAGAGAGAGAGATACTTTAGTACTCTATTGCAATGGTCTGAGAGAACACTGGTAAATGCTATCCTAAGGCAGTAACATCAGGGAGGAAAATGAAGAATTGGATTTCAGCAATGTTAAGGAGGTTGAATTTATAGGACTTGTTAACCGAATGAACGCAAAGGATGAAAGAGAATGAGAATGAAATACAACTTGGATGAAAGAGAATGAGAACGAAATACAACTTTAAGTTTTTTACTTAGGTAGTTGGAAAATAGTGGTGCCATTCTTTGAATGAGAGAATAGAAAGGAGGTAAAACATTGGGGAAGGAGGGTGTTGATAAATTTACTGTAACATTTTGGAGCTTTAAAGGCTGTGGACCATCACGTGCAGATAGTCAGTAGACAGTTGAATGTGCACTTCTGTTAGGTAAGAAAAATACAGAGGCTAAAAATAGGGATTCAGGAATCATCACTATATGGATATCAGCTGAATCTATGAGTCTGACTGAGAGCACTCAGACAGTGGGTATAGGATGAGAACATAGTCAGCCTGAGGATATCTACATCAAAGAGATGAATGGATGAAGAGGAATTATATTGCAAGTGATATTGGCTGTTATAATACATGTAGTCTTATTTAAAGTGGAGATTAAGGAAGATTCCAACTGATGATCTGTTCATAACTGAATAGTTCAGTGATCAGTTCTGTCACTATTCTTATATGCCATTAGTATTGTGATAATCTGTATGCATTTTCTTTCATGTGGGCAAGAACAAGAGAAAGGAAGAAGGAGAGAGATAGGGGAGAGAGAGCAGTTGGGGAGGGGAGAGTAGAGTGGAGTGAGTGTGAATGTATATGGAAACCGTGAACACTTTCTAGTACAAATCTTCCCCTTTTGAATATCTGGCAGCAGTTAGATAATTTAAAACTTTTTAATTTTGGTTTAGATTCAACTGTATCTTTTGCTAACCATTTATGGTCTATATATAGCCATTAAGATTGTTTCCTCAAAAACAGGAAAAATCTTTACTGTGGCCTTGATGGTTTGGCAGAGAAATGATAGTCCAAAGCTGAAAAATTAACCAGTAATTAGCCATATGTGCTTACATTTTACATTTTAAAATACATATTAAGCTACATTTTGGGGATTTTGGTTCGAAATTACAGAGAGCAAATGTAAATAATTAGGTCCAAACACAATTATTTAGCAACCTTTCCATTTTAGTTCTAACTCAGAAAAATCTCTGAGTCTAAAATGCCCAGCCACAACCTATGGGACACAGCTTGAGGGATTTACTCCACAGATTTGCACTTGGTCTGCCTCCTATCCATGATGAAGTTCAATGATTCAAATGAAGTGTTTAAAATACAAAACATTTAGATAAGCATACTTAATATCTCATTTTATGTGTTTAATTGGATTAACTTTATCCAAAAATGGATCTCATATTTTGACATTATTTACATTCTTAGAAGTGTTATTTTCTCTCCAGATGTCTCCATTCCCTAAAGGCCATTTTATTCCATACAGATGTCACGACACATTATCCTTTTGTCTTCTGTTTCTTGGTCATTTAATCAGGTTGACTAAATGTTCCCTGAGCTCTCCACCTATTGGAGTCATTAATCTCCGTATGGCCTCTAATCCCAAACGGATCCACCCATTACTTCAACCAGCCGTGAGCCAAAGTGGAGACTGGGTGTGGCTCCAGCATCTGGACAGCTCCCCAAAGTATGCGTAGTTGGAAGAGGCTACCAGGGCAAGAAGGATGCAGAGAAAACTCAAAATGAAGATACCAGAGGTTCCCCCACTGTCTCAAACACTTATGAACAAAAGGAGATAATTGAGCAAAAAGTCCCATTAATAGTGGATGAGTAGCTATCTGTAGATATATGTAAGTGTCTGAAACATATTTTATTACTATACTTATTTAGTCATTATCAAGTTAAATAGTCATGACCTAGAGACTATTAATAAGTGTTTATTTTGCTCTCAGGCTCTGGAGATGCATATATTTGTGATAAAGGTATTTTACTTTTATTACAAAGCATCTTCTGTAAGAACGTTTATACTCATTAGAGAGAAAAATATTTTGAGATAAAATTAAAGGATGAAAGTTAAATAGGGAATTTATTTTGAATTAAAGTAAGCTCAACTATTGGTTTATGTATTACTTTACTACATTTTTCTTATGTGGGGGAAAAGAAAAAGAAAAGGAAGTAACCACCTGAGAACATCTGTTCTCAATCAGACATTGCTTGAACTTTTATGTACCTTATTTAATTTAACATAAAATATATCATCACTTATGCTTCTTAATGTAACATATTAAACTTGATTCTCTATGTTGTGAATTCAAATTTTATTTTTACTTAAGAATTTTTTCAAAGGACAGAAATTATTGTACTCTGAAGACTCTCCACACTTTTACACATGTGGAAGGTGCTAGTCAACGGTCAGTTATTTTTGTCCATGATGTGACTATTCCCTCCAACTCTAGTTACATAAAGCAAAACTTTCATTCATCACAGGCAATCAACCTAATAGCAATGAGTACTTACATCAAGCATTCACATGTAGATTTTTAACAGTAATTTACCACTTAAGGGAAATAGTTCTTCTTGGAGAGATGACAGACTCCAGGTCTGGGGCAGGAAATGTTCAGGATGAGTGTAAAGTATCTTGTTGCACCAGACACCTAAGAAACCAGAGACTGCTGAGGCCGTGTTGAAAGGACTCAGAGCCAACTTGAAAGGACTTTCGCTAGTGACCAGTGGCACATTTTGAAAATCAAAAAGAATATTCACAGTTAATTGAAATGCATTGTGTGTTAAAATTCCATGGATTTATAATAATAATACAAGAAAATTGGTAACTTTTAGAGAATGCTAGGGGCAGAGCACAACCCAACGTTCTGAAAACTGTTAAATAAAAGAATCAAGCATTTTTTCCTGCTTTTTCTTTGCAAACTGTACCTCAGGCTGTACCAAGTAATTGAAGAAGGAAATGTTATCCTTTTTGAAGAATTCCAGTGAATAACTGATGATAACATTTATTACATAATCAGAGAAATGCTGTAAGCGTGCAATGAGAATTTTTGTTATTTTTTAAGTTGGGATACTGGTATAGTGATTATACATTCTTTAAAGTGTCTTTTAGCAACATATACTGATAAGTATGCAGACAAAATGATGAGATATCTGAGATTTGCTTCAAAACAACCCAAGATGGAGAGAAGTAGGTGGGAACTTAGATGAAATAAGATTGCCATATGTTGACGATTATTGAAACTGGGTGATGGAATTCATTATAATATATCTCTACATTTGTATATATTGGAAAATTTTCCATTATTTAAATTTTTCAAAATTCTTCCTATTCCATGGCATGTGTTCATTTGAAATAGAGGGCATTTGCATTTGCTCCAAAAGGGTGGTTATGTTAGAACAGGAAAAGAATTATCATACTTTTGATTTGCCGATTTTTATGGGTGGAAAATAGACTGAATATTCTGCTCAGAGTCGGAAACAGAAAACTTTATTATAAAATCAATGTAACCTGAGGTTAACATCAGCCTAGTAGAGATCAGTGTGACTGAAGTATTACCCCAGTAGTCCGGCATGTCTCTTCTTTCACAGCAAAAGTCAAATAGTTTCTATTCCCACATTATAGATGGTGCTGATTTGCTTGATGCATAAATAGGGTATTCAGAGCACATTGCTTGTGTCCATTTCCTGTACTGCCAGATAATCATGTTCAGCACTTGCCTCTGCTACTGTCTATCTGCTGCAACTGCAGATGTTTCATGTAGCTGACAAGTTTTAAATGAGAGGCAAATTTTTCCTGCTTCTGTTATTTATTTTAAAATGATAAGGCAAATTTTAAATTATGAAATCATTTTGAATGTTTTTCTCAAAACAGGCCGCTGTCAAACTTTTCTTTCCCAAACATGGATTCATTAATTTCGAATCAAATAAAAGTGATAAATAAAAACAACAAATAATAAATGAGGCAGTGGTTTTTGGCTAGAGGTATGAGTTGCTGCCCCGTTTCTTTTGCTGACCATCTGTAGTAGGTTATTTGATCATTGCCTCTTGAGGGTTGATTTTGGTTCAATTCGTTCTTTTCTTCTTTTGTCCTTGACAATGTGCCTGGAGAAAAATCTTCCCCGCTCTGAAAAATGCTGATAAATTTACATTATTATACAATTTACACTAACATAAACACATCAGGAAAGGAGCTATGCTAAAGTAATTTAGCAGCTGAGACCATACAGGAGGGTTTCCTTGGGGATACATGAATGTGCCATGATGTTTTCTGGCCACTCTCTTCATCAGTAAGGAGTCCTTCTGCAGATGCTATGGAAAATAAATTAAGAACAACTTGATCCCCAACTTCAAGGCCTATCCCCAACCTTCCATAAGATTTAAGTCTGAAGGGCAAGGAGAGCTAAATCCACCCTAATGTTATTTTATTCTCCTCTGAATAATAGCAGCTAGGTAGACTACTTCACTTTCCCTATGTGCACATGTAACTAAAGTGCTTTATAAATATTAACACCTTTAATCTTCACAAAAGTCCCATGAGGAGGAGATTACTCATGATTGCAGGCAGATATGTCATTTAAGGATCTGGCAGAATAGAAAGGAAATAAGCTTCCCCAAAGCCTATGAGCCAGACCAATAGAAACAGGATTTGATCCACAATCCTCCCTGCCATCTCTACTTAAAACAACCTCTTCGAGGACAAATAGTTTATTATTATTAGCTAACAAAAAAGGTGTAGTTAAAACCACAACCAACAACCAAATAATAATAATAATAATATAATAATAACATAAATTATTTAAAACTTGATACATCATTATTTACCTTCGTCTTTAATACGTCCTTAAAATAAATGATACCATCTTCACATGCATTATACACAGGGGCATTGGTGTGGGAATGAAGGATTTATTTCAGGATATATTATCAGGTGTTCAACCTAATGACTCTTAGATTAATATATAGTGCTACAGATTTTGCTTTATAGCCTAAGTTTGAAGCTCCATCTTGGGAGCTTCTGAAATTTTTCCAAGATAAATTGCCGAACTTGTTAAAGTTAGTTCCGTAACCAATGATGCCAGTACAATTTCCCTTTCCGGCACTGCACTAGCAACTTTTTTTTTTTTTTTTTTTTTTGAGATAGAGTCTCCCATTGTCACCCAGGCTGGAGTACAATGGTGCAATCTTGGCTCATTGCAACCTCTACCTCCCAGGTTCACTCAATTCTCCTCCTTCAGCCTCCAAAGTAGCTGGGATTACAGGTGCATACCACCACACCCAGCTACTTTTTGTATTTTCAGTTGAGACAGGGTTTCACTATGTTGGCCAGACTGGTCTCGAACCCCTAACCTCATGATCCGCCTGCCTTGGCCTCCCAAAGTGTTGAGATTACAGGCATGAGCCACCGTGCCCAGCCATTTTGTTTTCTTATATATAATAGAGTGCAATAAAGTAACTTGTAAAGAATTTGCCTATAAAAACAGTTGGAACTTGAAATTCACATAAATTATTCCATTGGGTAATCATAGAAATCAATTCTCTGCTCTTAATTTAGTTTTGCATGAAAGTTCAGTCTTGCTGAAAACGTGTGAATATACTTACATAACACATTTATATTTGTATAGAATTACTGCTACTGCTGAAGTATTTAAAAATAGTTTATTGTTATTGGTTCATTTAAAGGACTTTTTTATCCCCAAAATGAACTGTGGCTAAGTAAGTACACATGTGACTTAATATCAACATTTTCTTCATACATATTACTTATCTAATATATTACACCAAAGTATAAATAATTACAATGATGTGCCTTAAAAATCCACTTAAAACCGTTAGCCATCAGGGCATATTTATTAGAAGAATTTTCATCCCACGTTTTAATAAAATGACCAAATAACTTTTACAATGCAATTATTGCCCTTTATCACCATGAATAGTGAGTAAAGCCACTTTGCAATGATCTGTTTTGACGAAATAAATTTCTAGAGAAAATCTGAGCTAATAATGGAACTTAAATCTAACCACTAAGTCCACACTCAGTCATAGAAAGTGTGATAATGTTACCATTGGGATGTTCGCCACAAATCGTTTAAATTAAAAAAAGAAAAATTAAACCCATTTAGTTCAGATGTTTCAAATGCCATGCAGCAAAGTCCTAAGCACGTAGTTCAGAACTCCAGCTCTGACACCTAGCTTTGACCTACCTTGCTTTTGCAGCACCCTCTGTTCCTCACGTAAATTATAACCACTTTCTTCTTGCACATTTGTTATCACTGGTTCTTGGCTGCTTAGACGGGCACTGTGGGTTGACCTAGGGTAGAGCACTGTTTCCCAGAGTTGAGCTGACACTATTTGTAATGTGATGCTGCTCTCTGTGTTGGGTTTATTTGTTTGAAGGAATAGATTACCCAGAAAACTCTTCATAAGACACCTGCCTAGGAGATAATACTTATGCATTACAAAGGTATATTTTAAGATATCTTTTTTTTGAATTCTAGCTCTGCAATTTTTTTTAATATTTTTTATTGCATTTTAGGTTTGGGGGTACATGTGAAGAACATGCAAGATTGTTGCATAGGTACACACATGGCAGTGTGATTTGCTGCCTTCCTCCCCCATCACCTATATCTGGCATTTCTCCCCATGCTATCTCTCCCCAACTCCCCACCCCGCGCTGTCCCTCCCCTATTTCCCCTGACAGACCCCAGTGTGTGATGCTCCCCTCCCTGTGTCCATGTGTTCTCATTGTTCAACACCCGCCTATGAGTGAGAACATGCGGTGTTTGATTTTCTGTTTTTGTGTCAGTTTGCTGAGAATGATGGTTTCCAGGTTCATCCATGTCCCTACAAAGGACATGAACTCATCGTTTTTGATGGCTGCATAATAGTCCATGGTGTATATGTGCCACATTTTCCCTGTCCAGTCTATCATCAATGGGCATTTGGGTTGGTTCCAGGTCTTTGCTATTGTAAACCGTGCTGCAATGAACATTCGTGTGCATGTGTGGTGGGAGTGTAAATTAGTTCAACCATTGTGGAAGACAGTGCGGTGATTCCTCAAGGACCTAGAAATAGAAATTCCATTTAAGATATCTTTAAGATTAGATCCCAGACAGTCAACAACTGAAGTTAGCTGATCTTTCAAAACACATACGGTTTATTAAAAAACAAACAAAAAACACCTAGAAACCAGTGGCAGAAAATATGATTGACTACGTCTGTTTCTTCCTTGTAATACCAATCTGGGAATGAGAACAACAAAAATAACAAAAAAAATAATTATAATAATTATCTATGGATGAAGCTTCTTTAATTTGTCTGTTTGTTTTATTAGCAGCAACATCTGAACCACCCCTAAATGGGTTTAGTTGTGTGGGTTTTGCTTTCTTAATCTAAATGATTTGTGGCAATCATCCCAACAGTAACATTACCACACTTTCTATAATTGAGCGTGGATTTAGTTCTCTTAGAATTAAGAGAACAACTTGCCGGGCCCAGTGGCTCATGCTTGTAATCCCAGCACTTTGGGAGGCCAAGGCGGGTGGATCACCTGAGGTCTAGAGTTCAAGACCAGCCTGGCCAACCTGGTGAAACCCTGTCTCTACTAAAAATGTAAAAATTAGCCAGGCGTGGTGGCATGCACCTGTAATCTCAGCTACTCGGGAGGCTGAGACAGGAGAATCCATTGAACCCACGAGGCAGAGGTTGCAGTGAGCTGAGATCATGCCATTGCACTTCAGCCCGGGCAAAAAGAGCAAAACTCCATCTCAAAAAAAAAAAAAAGAGAGAGAGAGAGCAAGAACAACTTTAAAAATGAATATAGGGTTTGAGTTCACAGTTCCTCCACTATGGCAGACTTGCAGTGTAACATCCATGTGACTAAATTTTCTCTAATGGTACCTTCTATCTGCATTTTGATAATAAGCCTTTGGTTCCTTCTCTCGCCCAGTCCTCATCCCTGATAACCCCATGCCCTTCATTTCTTGCTCTGAAGTCATCTGTAATTGTAGGATGCATCTCTGTAGGGAATTTGAGAGAAGCTACATTGCTCAGCGCTTGGGCACCAATGCCCCGTCTGGAGAGCCCTGACTTGTAGTCAGTACTGGAGCTTAATGGTAGGGTCAGCAGGTGGTCACAGCCAGTCAAATGGGGATTATGATCCCAGGGCCAGGCTTAGGGAGGGTTTAGGAGTCCAGGAAGCATGTATAAATGGGAAAATGGAATACAGTCATTTCAGGGCAGTCGGAAAACAGTCCCTCCCTAGGAAAGTGTGACGGTCCTCTTGAGTACATGGATGTGATCAGTTTGGTACTAGAAACATGTCAAATAGATGATTGAACTTGGGGAATGACATGAGAGGGGGTCAAAAGTCTATTATACAGACCCATGGCTTTCTTTTCCCAGATCTTGTCCACTAGGAAGAGAAACTTAAAATTAACCATTTGAGCACTCTTTCTGCTCTCGCAAGAGGGCTTGTAGAGTGTACTCTGTGCACTCAGAAAAGCACTATGTAAATAACAGATATTATTCAGAGAGTCCTGTATCTATTAAAAAAGGATTGTAAAATATTCATCCATGTATGGTCCTGGAAGAGACAGCTTTCACTTAAGGTTTGTTTTTGAGGAAGAAGTCTTGGTCACTGCCAAAGCGCAGTGCATGTAATGTCTCTTCTGAGGTTGCTCCCGGGGAGATTTTCCCACCTGCCTCCCCTTACATCGTCCCTACCTGTTTCCATAGATTTCAATCGTTTTGTTAATGTTCACTACAGGAAGCACCTAAGAATAGACTTGCTGCTCTGAGCAGATTCTATCTTGGGACATGATGGATGGAGAACAGCCAAGAACATTGTGGCAAATAGGTGCCCAGTTGGGCTTTTCAATATTATGTATTTGACAGGGCACAGCAGCACCAGCATGCATTGGCATTGGAAAAATGCATTGCCCAGTTCTGTTTGAAAGCTCCTGTCATTTCAGAAGCACTTGAAAACGGGCATGCACGTTTGCTGCTCTGCTTGCCAGGACTATGAATAGGAGCTCAGGACTTACACTTGTATTGCCCTTTTTATAAAAAAAAAATCCAAAAGTACTTTTCCAAAACAGTACCAGTCAAAGCCAACTGCAGCAATCTTTCACCATAACAGTGCATAGCTGTTGAAACTTCAGTCGGGTGAGCTAAATCACATTCACTGTCAGGCAAGAAACTCCCTTTGTGCACAGAATATTTTAGAGTTCACACTGAATGAAGATGGTGAATATTGAGGTTTCCTACCCACTCTTGGAAATGGCTGACTCAGCTATGATGCTAATAAGGCTGGGGCATTATATTATTCTGAAGGCATCATATTATATGCTCAGATAGCCTCAGTCACATGCTGGAGGATCTTTTTATTTTTTAATGTTTTGCTAGTTTTAAAAACTAAACTAGAAAAATGGGGCATGTCCCAGTCATCCCAGGGAAAATAATGAAAATGATATCAAAAGACTTAGTGTCTATTTTCTTTAGCAATCTAATGTTTTCTAAAGATACAGATACATTTGGATTGTTCTTGCGCTCTGCTGGCTGCTGGGCCCTTCACATCTGGAGGCCAGTTGACTTTGTTCTTTGTCCTGGCGCTTAAGACATGAACATGAGATGCTTTGCACGAGAGAGGTGTCCAGGGAGATATGTGTTTGTGTGAGGCTTCATCTCTCTCTGGGCATTAATGGAATCAATGTGCCAGCTTTGGAGCCAGAAGAGTGATAGAGAAGGAATGTATTTCAAAAGAGGTGGAACATGATGGGGTAGTCTAGTACAGAAGAGTTAGCCTGCTATGAGATATTTGGGCGTCTCTTGCAAGGTCACTTTCTGTCATACAACCTTTCACTTCCTGTCAGGCCAGAAATAATACAATGGAATAGGATACACTCTAGTCCAAGAATTTGACAGTTAAAACTGAAGTTAAGAAAACTATTGTCTTTTAATACAACAACTGGAAATTGCTTCAGAATAATACCGTGAAATGCTTTGTCTCAAATTTGAAGAAAAATTGTTTCTTTTTTTTCCCTCACTAATGTTTACTGATTTTCAAAGCTGGAAATCTAAAATTTTGACTTCATGGTACCACTGACTACCAAGGAAGTTGACAATGAGGGTGTTTTTGTTTATTTATTTAGTTTTTACTCTAAGTTCTGGGATACATATGCAGAACGTGCAGGTTTGTTACATAGGTATACATGCGCCGTGGTGGTTTGCCGCACCCATCAACCCGTCATCTAGGTTTTAAGCCCTGCATGCATTAGGTGTTTGTCCTAATGCTCTCCCTCCCCTTGTCCCCCACCCCCAGACGGGCCCCATTGTGTGATGTTCGCTTCCCTGTGTCCATGTGTTCCAAAGAAGACATTTATGTGGCCAACAAACATATGAACAAAAGTTCATCATCACTGGTCGTTAGAGAAATGCAAATTAAAGCCACAGTGAGATATCATCTCATGCCAGTTAGAATGGCGATTATTTGTAAAAGTCAGGAAACAACAGACGCTGGTGAGGCTATGGAGAAATAGGAATGCTTTTACATTGTTGAAGGGTTTTTTTATAAATATGTACTGAAGTGAGGGTGAAGGTTAAATTTAGATATTAAATAAATGTATCAATGGTATGTTTTGAATGATTCTCTTAGCTTAATCTCATCCGTCCCTGGTACTTTTTTCCTGATGTATTCATATACTAGTCTTCCTAACTCTTTGTCTGTGTTCTGTAAGTCTCAGAGAGCAAGGAACTATCTTTCCCATTGTTAGGTTCATGCTAAGGTTCTCATAACAAAGATTAACAGGAGGAAAGCATACACATTTATTTTCTGTAAATTTTATGTGACATGGGAACCTTCAGAAGAGGAGATTCAAAGAAACAGGTAAACTTAGGTATTTTTATGCTTAAATCTGATGAAGATACTCATCGAAAAATATGGCTAGAGGACAAAAAAAACCCATAATCTAATGGTAATAAACTTGGGAGAACTTATCAAGGCCTGTTTGTTCGGATGCTCCTCTGTGTCCCTGTGTCTTCAAAGATAGGGATATTCCTGGTATTCCTGGATACTGCCAGGTATAGGGTAGAAGACATTTCTCACATGAGGGTCTTATGACCTTCTTCAAGGAAGGTTAGGACATGCTTTCTAGGTTTTCTGGCCTGCTTCAGGGGGAAGAGGGCAGGAGAAAGTCAGAGAGTGACTTCCTGCTTCTGCTATTTTCTCAAATGCCAATGTGCCATATTTTAGGGTGGACTGCAACCCTCATACACTTCTCATAAGGCGTGTGACTTTGAACAAATAAATGAAAGGATTTCCACCACTGAAGTCAGTCAAATATTGGTTGAATGCAATCAGCTAAAGACTTTTAATTCTTTCAACAACATGCACCTACGCTACACACATGTACTGTGCACTCACACACACACACAAAACCCACATCTTACATTTATATGTAAACGTAGTCAGAAGCTATCTTTAGCTTCACAAGGACAGGGTTCATGAGAGCTGTGGTGGATTAGAAGAAAGTAAAACTTTCTTAATGAATCTAATTTTATTTTTCCCATCAACCTCATCTCTACCTACCCATCAAACACTGTCTGCAGGAGGTGAGCTCAGCCCCGTGCATCCTAGAGGTCCAGCTTCTACTCATCTCTTGATTCTCTTCCCGTCATTACTATCCTCTCCAGCCCCCTTTGTGGTGACCAAAGCTTTCTCACACTGCTCCAAAAACAATGGTACAATTCTTGCCTTATCTCTGCAGCATATGGGGTTTTTTTGTTCCTTCTCTGTTCATATAGCTTTGGATAAACTTGATACAAGGTGAATTTTATAATGAAAGGAGATATTTATGCTAGAGAATGTTTTTGTCATTGAATACATGAATTATTTGAAGAGCTGTTATCTCAGTTATCTATTGCTATAAAACGAACCACACCAAAATTTAGTGACTTAAGGCAGTAACTATTTGCTTATATTTCTTCAGTTTGATCTTGTGCTGATCTGGCCAGGGGTCATTCGTGTGACCACAGTCACCTGGAGTTTCAGATGGAGCCAGATGGGATTGTTTCATTCACAAGTAGCGTGGCTAGTAGGGCTGTCTGCAGGTGTTTACGTTCTCCCCCTGCCAATCCAAGATGGCGAGAGCAGAGGCGGCAGGCCTCTGAAGTCACAAATGTCATGTTCTTCCTATCCTATGGTAGGTCAAGGCAACTCACACCACCAGCCCCATTCAAGGGGTGAGGAAATAAGCTTGCATAACAGGAAGAGCAAAAAGCAAGTTGAGAACATGTTGAATATATCACAATCATCCCAAGCTCTGTTGAACTCGTTTAATTAATAGCAAATATGCAGGTAGGAGAAATAGCAATTTCATGTTGCAAGTCTGAAAATTGGGAAAACAAGAGACTGGCGTCATTTAAAAATCTCTAACAAGATTCACTCAGAAACCATGGCCTCGTGATAGTTGAAATAAAACCACAAAAATATTCTGTTTTCCATTTTACTTATACTTACTGACATCTCTCTTCATCTAAACTTCATCTACTGAAGTTAGGTCTTTGTGGACAGCTACCAGGCTTGTAATTTATTGGAAGGGGAAATCATGTCAGGATATGCTCAATGGCTCATAATATTTAATGAAGCTATGACTTGGAGCCCAAAGTAAAACTAGTCAGGGGAAAAAAATTCTTCTATTTAAATAAAAACTCTGACAATTGTTTAGGGAATGAGGATACCTTTATTTTACTACTTATTTTATTTATGACTTAAACCCAAAATTGAAATGGGTTTTTAAAGGAAACAGATTATTTTTAACATCAGCAACAAGGGACCAATGAATGCCATTCATCATTACTTTTTATTGTATTTTAGATATTTTTCAGTTCATCCCTTTAGTTGTTGATGGTCTTCTCCATTGTCTAATATCTACTCTTTGAGGCAAGGGATATTTCTTATTTGAATTTTAATTCCCAATGTCTAACACAGTGCTCAATTCAGGTTCCTTAATAGTAGAACAACAGATATAGGTGGTACAATTTTCATGGAGGTGGCCTGAGCACGAGAGTCCGGGAGCTAGTTCTAATAACAGTAGCAGCTGACATGAATTGAGCACTTAAGATGCACCAGGGCTCTTGCGGGCACTTTACACATACATCCCACACAACCTTCCAAATGAGTATTTCAGTTCTCCTGCTTCACCTATGAAGAAATCAATGGAGAAGAGCTTGCCATATGTCTGGGGTCACAGATCCAGTATGTGTGAATTACAACCCCAGAATCAAACCAAACCATAAACCACCAGGTTTCACTCCTTTTCCAGCTAGTCAAAATGAATAACTCCATTTCTCCTTGCCTCAGTGATCTTTTCTTCTTTCTTTCTTTCTTTTTTGTTTTTTTGTTTTGTTTTGTTTTGTTTTTTTGAGACAGGTTCTCATTCTGTCACCCAGGCTGGAGTACAGTGGTGCAATCATAGCTCACTGCAGCCTCAAACTCCTGCTCAAGTGCTCCTCCCACCTCAGTCTTGCAAATAGCCAGGATGGACTACAGGTGCAAACCACCATGCCCAGATAATATTTTTTAAGTTTTTTTTTTTTTTTTTTTTGAGGAGATAGGGTCTTGCTATGTTGCTAAGACTGGTCTCAAACTCCTGGCCTCAATAAATCCTTCCACCTAGGCCTCCCAAAGCATTGGGATTATAGGTATGAGCCACTGTGACCAGTCAGTGACTTCCATTTTATATTAATATTTTTGGCTCTTAAGCTCTTAGGTTTCAGAGATGAACAAAAGTGACCTAGTCCCTGACATTATTCAGCTACATTCAAGTTAGAGGGATGAATACTAAAAAAAAAGTTAAATAAAATATATACTGTATAAGTAGGTGATAAATATTCTAGGGGAAAAATAGGAAAAGGGAATTTGTGTGGAATGGGATGGTGATGGGGGAATTGCAGATTGCAATTTTAGGTAGGAATGTCAGAGAAAGCCTGACTGAGAGGTGATGGTTGAGCAACAACCTGGAGAAGCTGATATATTTATTGAGCACCCACTGTCTGCCAGTCATTGATCCTGAGAGCTGATTAGGGAATGGTAAACAAAATAAACAAAAATCCCTGACTTTTGATTATAAATTCAGTTCAAGTTTGTAGTAAGTCGAACTAAAGAGGCGGATCACAATGACTCAAAGAGCAGTTTAAAGATGCAGAGAGCTACCATTCAGGATCCTAGGAGGTTTACATGGTTTTAAAACTTTGCTGGGGGTTGTGATTAGGAGTCTGGGAATGGGAGATTTTACTAATGCAGCAGCTGCTCACATAATTTCCCCATTAAACCTGTTCTTGCTTTTCTTTCCCTATCAAACCCCTACCTTTTGGTCAAGCATAGAAAGCAATTTGAGAAAAAATAGAGCACAGAATTCTTGCTTTGAGAATGCGTGGCTTGCTCTGCATTTCAAAAGTATTAGTAACAAGTTTTCAAACAATTTTATAAGTGAAATAATGCTTATAGTCTATTAGAAACATTGATGTTTAGGCTGGGTGTGGTGGCTCATGCCTGCAATACCAGCACTTTGGGAGACCAAGGTGGGCCAATTGCTTGAGGCCAGGCATTCAAAACCAGCCTGGCCAACATGACGAAACCCTGTCTCTACTAAAAATAAAAAAATGTCTATATAAATAAAATAGCTGGGCATGGTGACTACATGCCTGTAATCCCAGCTACTTGGGAAGCCAAGACATGAGAATCGCTTGAACCCTGGAAGCAGAGGTTGCAGTGAGCTGAAGTCATGCTACTGCTCCAGCCTGGGCAACAGAGGAAGATTCTGTCTCAAAAAAAGAAATCCTGCTGTTTAAAGGAACACTGTGAAAACAGGAGCAAGGGAAAAGCCCTTATAATTTGAATGGACACCTATAGATTGCACTGTCTTCCAAAATTGTACTGGATTACCAACTTTTGGGTTATTTTAAACCACCACTTAAGAAGAAAGTGTATACACACCCATTATCTGGACTAATTGAAGATGTATATTATTAAATAACTGCTTTTTATCATTAATTCTCATTATGGGATTCACATTCCTCATTTTTTGTTTCATTTTGGTTTTCCAAACATGACTCCTCTCTTATTATGAACTCAGAATCTTACTGACACTTCTTTTTTAACTCTCAGCCTCATCACTTTCCCATTACTGCCACACCATGGTGTATTTCTTCTCAGCCATTATTCTGGAAAAGGATAACTCGTAATATCCGTCTGTCCTTGACTCTTTCATTCCATAGAATTTTTAAATATACAGAGTGTTTTAGTTAATGAAATGTCTGGACAGCTGAGTAGTAAATTCTGTGCAGAAGATGATTTCTAGGTCAGAAAAATTTAAACTACGAAGTTATTAACTAGAATCAATTTGCATATATCTTGCTTTCTTGTTATCTCAATGTTAGGAAGGAAGGAAAGAAAGGCCAGGGAATATGTGATTAGTCCAAAATGGCTGAATTTAATTCACTTGATAAATATAATTAGCCCTTAAACACCGACTTCATTTAATAAGGAATAATTTATAGAACACAAAGGAGGTTTATGCAAATTCTGGTGTGCCTCGTATTTTATGTTAGCCCTTCTCTAGATTTATGCAGAGCAAGGTAATTTGACCTTCACATTGAGTGGCTAGCTTTACTGATGGAAAATGATTTCTGGGGGAACACCAGCCCTGTACTGACGGCTCTTTGCAAATGGGTGCTGCATGAGTATCGGTACTGAAATGCTCAGGAAAGACGGCTTCTCATTAAGGTGCAGGTAGGGAACACCTGGGGTCTGAGCCATAGGCTCACCAGGACCACAGACTGTGTTTCTCACTAGTTCAGAAGGCCAGATACGTATTTACTTTTCTCCTCTCAATTGTGCATTCCCTTTCAGTAAAATTTAGGTTAGGCACTGTTTGTTAAAGAAAGACCAATCCAATCGTTATGGGTGGTCAGACTTTACCGTTTAATCCTTGACGACTTTGAAGTAGTAAATGTAAATGAGATCTTTTGTTTTCTTTTCCTTTTGGGAGACTGACTTTGTTGAGGTCACTGTGCTTGAGTGTAGTATTTCAGATAAGCCCTAAGGTGAGAGAGCAGAGGTGCTGTCCTTACCACTTAAACTCTGAAGTGCTCTTGCAAGAAGCTTAGAGGGTAGGCCAGGTGCCGGTGGCTCATGCCTGTAATCCCAGCACTTTGGGAGGCCGAGGTTGGTGGATCACCTGAGGTCAGGAGTTCAAGACCAGCGTGGCCAACATGGTGAAACCCCATCTCCACTAAAAATACAAAAATTAGTTGGGCATGGTGGCGCATGCCTGTAATCCCAGCTACTCAGGAGGCTCAGGCAGGAGAATCACTTGAACGCCACTGCCCTCCAGCCTGGGCGACATCTTAACAAAAAGGAGTGTGGAGGGTAGCTTTGTATATTTTCTGAGCATCTGAGATTCAAGGTGCTGGAAGTCAGTTTGTAGAAGGGCAGTTTAATCACTAACCAGAATTATTGTATTGGTTAAGTAAGAGTTTATGTTGTAAAAGACATTAAAATGTAAGTAGATATTCTGACCTCCAAATACTTCACTTAAGGTATTGAATAAGTTGCCTGGCCAAATGGTAAGCAAACACTTGAGTTACAAGAAGCCATGTGAATGTTACAGAGTAATAATACCATGGCTTTAAATCTTAGTTTCAAGTTTAGAAAGCCCCATGGCTGCTGTCTAAGAAATAATTATTCAAAGATTGAATTTTCATTAACTGGTAACATACTTGTGCTATTACATCATTCTATTGTAAGAATCACCCATTCAGAGACGCCTTTTCTTACCGCTGTCTTCTGCACACCCCCTTTCCTGTTACTTTGATCTATACATACTTTCATCAGTGCACTTTTAACTCAGCAGCAGAGTTTTCAATATACTTGATAGACCAACTGGCCAGTGATTTAATAAATGTGTGCAGAAGGAAAATGGAAAAATGATAAATGAAGAGATGTAAAAGCACTTGGAAGAAACTACACGAAAGGCCATAATAATAAAATGGAAAAAAAAAACCATTCAGGACCTATGGTGACTGAATGCTCTAGTCTCCAGTCATACATATTATTTTAATCAAATGTATTTTTGTGATTTATTTAGAAGCCTCTTTGATTAGCTTGTGTTGCTTCCATTATTCAAGCAACTCTTCAAATTCCATTTTCATGTGAGGGCGTGTTCTTCTCGCCAGTGTTAAAAAGTTTAGCCTAAAGCTGCCTCCTCATGTATTCTAAGTTTGGCCTACAGGTTTCCCCACTTAGGTTACAGTGAACTGTAACCTTACAGAATATGTAAACAGATTGTAACCAACTCTTGCATTAATCACGGAGTTTCAGCCAATCAAAGGCGGCCAACTGTTCAGTCTTGTTCAAATAAGGCAAATGCCGAACGGTAACCAGTCCAGCTGTTTCTATACCTCAATTCCATTTTCTGTGCCTCACTTTCCTTTTTCTGTCCATAAATTATCTCTTACAATGTGGCACCATAGTCTCTACCTTTTCTGGTGTGTGGGACTGCCCAGTTTGCAAATCATTCTTTCCTCAGTTAAACTCTGTTAAATTTAATTTGTCTAAAGTTTTTCTTTTAACACCAGTTATCTCCTGATGTATCTTTTCATTGTATCCTTAAGAAAGGAGAAAAAGAGGCAGGAGGTGGTGACTCATGCCTGTAATCCCAGAATTTTGGGAGGTCAAGGTGGGTGGATCACTGAGCTCTGGAGTTTAAGACCAGCCTGGCCAACATGGTGAAACTCTGTCTCTACTAAAAATTAAAAATTAAAAAAAAAAAATTAGCCGGGTGTGGTGGCAGGTGCCTGTAATCCCAGCTACTCGAGAGGCTGAGGCAGGAGAATTGCTTGAACCCAGGAGGCGGAGGTTGCAGTGAGCCGGGATTGTGCCATTGAGCTCCAGCCTGGGTGACAAGAGTGAAACTCCATCTCAAAAAAAAAAAGAAAGGAGAAAAGGACTTCTTTGGGATTTCTGCTAATATCAAGACATATGAAATAACTTGATTATCCTTTCAAGGATATTCATTGAAGTGCTGGCTATTCGTTGTCAGTTTCTATATGCATCCTTTTTGTTATTCTAGGGGAACACAAGGACAAAGTTTCTGGGATAGGTGCCAACCACCCAGTACATTTCTATAATTTAGTTTTTGCAAAGTAAATGTATAATTTACATCAGTCATCTCCAACTGACTTATACTGATGAGATAAGAAAAAAATGGGCATTGGATATCTCAATAAAATTTATATTGTTGGGATTCTTTTTTATTAAGATGTTTTTACTTCAAATTTTTTTAGATACCGGACGTTTAGGCTACTGCTAATTGATATAAGTAGCTAGCAAAACTCCAGAGAAACAAGAATTGTCAGATAGGAACAAAG
This sequence comes from Ateles fusciceps, assembly GCA_036589455.1. Taxonomy (NCBI): domain Eukaryota; kingdom Metazoa; phylum Chordata; class Mammalia; order Primates; family Atelidae; genus Ateles; species Ateles fusciceps. Next base: position 9,645,720 of record JAZHEH010002229.1, read on the forward strand.
AGCACAGGTACTAAGTCAGACAGGTGAGGATTCTCATCTGAGATCCACCAAGTTATTCAATCTTCTCGTCTACACACGAAGAACAGCGGTAGGATCTACCTGCTAAGATTTGTGGTGAACAAATGATTCAGGTAAAATGCATAACATTGAGTGTAATACAAACTGAGCAATTAAAAATAGAAACTGTAATGGTATTACCATTATTTTAAAGATATGTGAGAAGACAGAAAATGGGTTAAGTTTGATGAAGAGCTCATCAGGACTACATACGGGATAGCGAATGTGAAGCTGTGAGGTTGTCCAGCAAAAGCTCCTTTGTAGTTCAGTGGCTCAATGAATGCGTAAGTTTATGTATCGTTCACTTAATGCTCTTCAACTAGTGTTCCAGGACAGCGACTTCATCTTCATGGGGTCGCTTTCAAGGTCTCTCTAATTAGTATCACTGCAGCATATACAAAAGGCAAAAGAATATGGAGGAGCAAATGTGGGGGGATTTGTGGTCAGACATGGAAGTAGCACTTGTCAGGTCCACTCCTGTCCTGATTGTACCAGGGAAAAAATCATCAGAGAGCTATTCATAATTGAAGGGATGCTGGGAAAAAGACTGGAGCTAGGCAGCCGCCATATGTCCAGCCACTGTTCTATTTCTGTCGGAGAAGAAGAGAAGGAATTTTTTCGTGAGCTGTTAATCTTCTAAGAGGATTGCCAGAGCACACACAGGTTGTAAAGAAATTGCCTGCTTTTTGAGTATATGAGCCAACTATAGTTTCTAGTTTTGTGGGGGTTTTTTTTCTTTTATTGAATTAGTTAGTGGAAATAAATAGCTTGCAATATCGCTTCCAGTTCTCAATGCTATAGAATTAGATAATATTAACTTGTTAGCAAAATACCACCTTGAATAAATATTTTCCCCAATTGGAAAATTATAGGTTACAAAAATAGAGGGTAAGTACCATGTAGATTTACTTTTTGATTTTCATTTTCAAATGTGAATAATGTTGTCTGGTTGTGACAAACGACTGCCATATTTATTCATTCAAACATTTAAAAAAATAGAATACTCTAATAAAGCTAATTTTTCTAATATGGAAAATCCCGAAATTACTCTGAAATGTGATAATTATTTTATTTTTAACATTTTTTCATCAGACTTAAGCTATGGATTCAAACATCAGAAATTAAACAGAAAAGAAGAATTAGGGTCAGGGTTAAAATGATTAACCTTTCATATCCTGGTAAAGAAAATGTGAAGCTTCAAGATTTATGTCTTTTTTATTGATATTTACTTAGAAGAGGATAGACCATTTTTTTTATTTCTCTTTGAGGCAGGACAGTATTTGAAAGAACTATTTAGATAACCTACCTCAGGTAGAGGGCAAGACTACAAAGACATAAACTACTATGCATAAGATTGAAATAATTGATATGCTTTCTGAAATCTATTATAGTGAGCACACAAATCCCTATCAAAGAGATTAGCACCTAGGATGACTTCAGGTCAAAAGTATAGGTATATCATTACAACTTTCTGAAGACAAGAATTATGTCTCTATTGTTCAGAAGCATACAACCCCATGATCTAGAGTTATACCTAGTATTAATGGTATATTAGTCCATTCTCACATTGCTATAAAGAACTACCCAACACTTGGTAATTTATGAAGAAAGAGACTTAATTGACTCACAGTTCTGGAGACTATACAGGAAGCATGGCTCAAAGGCCCCAGGAAACTTACGATCATGGCAGAAGGTGAAGGGGAAGCAGGTATAGCTTCACATGGCTGGCAGGAGAGAGAGAGCGATGAGGGGGAAGTGCCACACACTTTATGACTGTCAGATCTCGTGAGAATTTACTCACTATTACAAGAACAGCAAGGAAGAAATCCACCCCCATGATTCAGTCACCTCCCACCAGCTCCCTTCCCCCAATACTGGGAATTACAATTCAACATGAGATTTGGGGTGGAGACACAGCCAAACCATATCAGATAGTAAGTCATATTTTGTTGACTGAATGGATGCAGAAGTCTTAGCATGAGAGGGGCCTTGGCTGAATCCTGGGTTATATCAGCAAGAAGTATGTTGGAAGCTGTTATTTAGCAAATGACCATGGTTGCTACAAAGACAACAGTGATTATTTCCTAAGAAATTAGTTAAAGATATTTTTCTACAGAGTGAGAAAAGTAATTCCATACAAGTTAACAGTTTCCTCTGTTAACCCTTCCAATATCGTCAATCATGTGTGACAGAGCTGATTTCTGTTTGTTTGTAGAAGTCTCAGAGGTAGGTTAGACGCTTTGCTATATTCATTCATTTACTTGTTGTTTAATATTTACTTATGCCAAACATTGTGCTTAGCATTGTGATTATAGTTACAAGCAAGAGGGACAAGGATCCTGCCCTAAGGGAGCTTTAGTTTAAAGGCAAATACAATCACCAGCCGTTAAGTATGTGCAGACTATATAAGAGAGACTACAAGCAAACGTGTTTCAGTTTCAGTGCCTGCCCTAAAAGAACTTACAGTTTTAAGGCAAATGCAATCACTAGCCTTTAAGTATATGCAGACCATTTAGCAGAGACTACAAGCAAACATTTTCAATTTCAGTGTCTGGATCAGAGGAAATGTATCTTATAACAATTATAAAGTATAAATATTTTTGTTCCACATGAACAAATAATCTGGAACCTAAACATTTGAAGATTGACCCAGCAATTATTTAATGAGATTTGTTATCAGTGCTAGCTCTATTTCAACCTGTATGTTGTCATTGGGTGGTGGTGGTGGTTGTTTCCGAAGACATTTCAGCAGATCTAAAGTGGAACTTCACTGAGGGCAATACCATCCTTCCAGAAGGCATTTGCAAAGTTATCAGAATGTTCTTGGTTCTCTCAATGACTTGGGACACTGGGCAGAGGTCAGGATTTCTAGATACTCTACAGTAAACAAAGCTCAGTCATGCAGAGGATTGTTCTATGCAGAATGTCTTCAGCACCACACTGGGAAGGTCTGGGAGATGTCAAGTCATTTTACTCCCTATCAGTGTTCTGAAGGTCCTGCTTTAGATAGGTAAGTATATGAAAAGGCAGTCCACTCACACTATGGGGCTCAGGACCCAAAGAACCCTACCAGAATCTGTGGGGACTAGTGCTGTGTGCATAGTGGAGCTGTGACCCTTAACCAACAGTGAGGAAGAAAAAACTTCCCAAATTCATGAGTTACCACCTAGTCCTCTAGAGGCTAAAGGAGGCACAAGGTAGGATGGAAGATTTTCTTCCATAATTTGTCTTATTGTGAAAAAAAATGCACAAGCTAATTCTCGTGTTAAGGTCATTAATTAATTTTAAATATACAGACCCAAAGCTGTCCTATCTTGTCTCAAAGGAATTAGCCATTGGATTAAGGGACTTTTCTGTTTCGTTAAAGCTTACAAGAGCTTTCCTATTTTACTGAGGTAGAATTCTTTTTAATTCTAATGAGATTTATCCTTTCTTTGTTCTCTTAAAATTGAATCCAAACCATACCCTCACCAATGCTTCTATTACCCAGGTTGAAGATTCCAGAGGACTCCATCCTCCTGTTTTTAAAGGGAATCTGTCCAAAACCATCAGGGATGTTGTGATTAACATTCTCAAAGTTTTGCTTACCTTCAGTATATCAGGCAGCCCCCAGCTGAATTTTGTAAACCATTGTGTTTCATTTGAATAACACAATAAAACTTCACTTATCAGGAAGTGAGTTAACTGTAAACCTCAAATATCTAGGGCATGGTAACCCCAAGCAACAAAGTTCCTGATTTTTATGCCAGTAATGGAAAACCTTCAGACTACCCTGAAAGTCCATTTGTTACTAGTTTACATACAATTCCAAGAAACTTTATCTAGTTTTCTAGCTCACAACAGAAAATGAACAGTGAGAGATTTATTTAGTTCAGATTGACCACAAAAGGAGACTGCCTATAACCTAGCAAGGAAAAGATACAGAAAAAAGGTATGATCACTTTTTTTCTTTTAGAATATCTTGTTCCCTAGTAAACCCATCTAGATGAGGCAGTTGTATATGGGCTTCATTCCAGAAACCCACCTTTAAAAGTGGAAAGTATTCAAAGCAGAAAACAACAAATTCTCTAGTTTCCTAAGCTTCCCCATCAAATGATATATGTCCTTCCAACCTACACGTTTCTTGGTATTGTATGTATTATGGCAAAGCCTGCAATTACTTTTGTATAGACTTAATAATTCACTTGATTTTCTCATGTGCATTTGTATCCATAATGATTCAATCTCAAAACATACAGAGTCAGGCTGGTTCATTACCTTCTCAACACTCACTGCAGGAATGAAGGGAGCCTCTCCTTGTTTGTCTGTACTAGGATGAATCGAGACAACTGAAGAATTTGAAACTCAGTGCTACCGAAATAAAAAATATCTGTTCCATAATAATTAAGACTTGTATAACAGGTCATTATCTGTTTAGTAATAACTCTCAGGTTAATATAATTGCATTTGTATTTGTGGAGTAGAATTCTACCTACCAATTTATTTCAGGGAGATGTTAATAGGTGTTGATAACATAACATGCATAGACCTAAACTACTTGTATGTACTGGACTATTATTATTCTAATACCCAATGTCTAATAAGGAAGAAAAATATAATCGTTGCTGAAATAATGATAAACAACAAAGGTACTCCGAAAGAGTGAACCCAGTGCTATAAGTACAAAAACTGGTGGAGAGAAATGGCTGACCTGTTTTCTATATGTGAAGTTTTGAGTTATAGAGCCATCGAGTTCTATAACTAAATTTTGATGCCCAGAGTTGACAGCATGGGTAAACTGTTCACTTTCCACAATGCTGCCTATTCTCATATTATTCATTTCTGAGTTTTTTATGTAATAATTAATTACATAATTATTTTTTATGTAATAATGTAGCATAATGCTTTGCATAATAATTTTGCACAGAGGTATATTTTTAGGCTGTTTATACTTGGTTTCTAAGGGAATTCTGAGATGTATGCTATTGTTTGAGATTTTAAGCATTAGACAAGTGACTTGTGATCATTGAAGAGTTTTATCCATATGCTATTTAATGGAATTTAAAATAGACCACATATCTTGCTGTTGCCTCAAATTTTTCACTTGACAATAAAATTACCATTTTTCTCTCACATGACATTGTGAATATGGTTTGTAAAGGACTTTGAGAATTTCAAGACAAATGTATGAAAAGATTTTAGTGTTGTTGCAATTTATATCCTTCCCCCCGTGAAATAGTTTCAAATTAATATTTATCCCAAACTTCATTTAGTTGTTAATTCAAGGAGTGAGATACTGAAAAATCAGCTCTTTACATTTTTATCCTGTTTTATTAATGAACGTATATTACATTTCCATTCCATATATACAGCCTATATTGAAGTAACTATAGAAAAGGCATCCTTATTAGGAATGTCTGAATCGTGTATTTTTTATGCACTTGCCAGTAGCTATGTAAAGTAGAAGTTCAATAAAAGCTATCCATTTTACCTGTGCCTTCCTCACTTTAATGCTCAATAAACATTTGGTAAATGAATGTTGAATGTTAATGCATTCTGTTTGCCCATCTCCTGAAAGAGACAGAAGAACATAGGTACCTTAATAAAGCAGCAGTGACTTAAGCACTTAATCCTGGTTGTATGAAGATGTTTAAAGGCAACTCACTCTTCCTGAGTCACTCTAGGTTAGATACAGTCAGTCAATTGCAAACACCTTATGTGTGGTTAAGAAATCCAAGCTATTTCATGTAATTAAGTAACTCCCAGTACTGCCAAAGAAAATAATGCTAGCTTGCTCTTGGTGTTTGTTGAATAAATAACAACAACAGATATTGGTTTTTAACACTGAATATCTTATACAACTCTCCTACACTTAGTAGGGATACTTAAAACTGCCCATTGAGGCTAGAAGTAGGAAAAAGCTTGTCTTGATGTAATAAAATACTTTCAAAGAATTATAGCTCCTGAAACTTTAAATAAATGTCTCAAAATATTAATTAGGTTAAAACCTTTTATATCTAGTATTTTTAATACTTGTGTAGTAACTGGTGGGCAGAAGATACATTTTGTTCATCTTCGTGTTTCCCACAGCATTTTGCTCAGCGCTTGCGCGTAGCAGGTCTTCATTAGTGCAACTTGAATGAGTCAGTGAATGGTAAGTTACATGTATCCCTTCCCCACCCCCAACAAACAAGGTGCTATGTAATCATTGTAATGATATTGTACAAGAAGCAGCACATTTACATGAAAATGGTTGGCAAATGCTTATTGGCATATGAAGATATTAATAGCTTAGATGTAAATGATTCCAAATTTATGCAACATTTTGGGAGTCTTCTTCATGCTTTATAATTTTTGAGTTAACTGAAATTGTTAAATGCTTGAATGCTCACAGTTTTAAAAAAAAATTAGCTCATTTATTAAAATCAGTTCTGCGTCAAATTGCCTTGACTATTAAAATCAATTTTTCAAAGGAAAGATTATTTTTTTATCTTACAGTTCTAGGATATTTTTCCCCTTTAGGAAAACTCTTTGTTGACAAAGACTACTGTGCTTTTTGGTAAATTATTGCAGCTGTTGATGAATTTCAGAAGTGCACAAGTTGGTTTCATAGATATTCATGTAGTAGAGCTTGGACTATCACAGAAATGTAAGTGAGACAGTGGTGTGATTTCTAATCCTCATGCATCTGGTTATCTGAGACCTCCTGCCAGGAAATGTGAAGCCTAAGGCTTCTTTTGTAAGAAGTAACAGAATCAGCAGTACAGACTGTCTTATAATCAAGTACTTGATGCTTAATTTGTAGATATTTCCACAGTGTTGGAAGTCAAGCACTCAGGTTTATTTAAAGGCTCCATATCTAAATCAAAAAAGCAGGGGTGAAAGACCAATCAGAACTTGAGCATTTTCACCTCTGCACTCCATGGTTTTTTTCTGAGAGACTTACTCAGAATGTCTGCTTGCTTTAGCAGAGATGAAACTCACATTTGAATATATATGCATATACACCTTTGGCAGAATTTTATCTCAAAAGAAAATATGTTATTTTGAAAAACAAACTCTTTAGTATATTATCTATCAAAATTTACCTAGGATTTTATTTTATATTAATTTATCAAAATGGAAGTGAGGATGAATATGAGTACCCTACACTTTTTAAAAAATGAACTGCAGCAAAGGAAATCACAGCTTTTTTGGCCAAACAAATCTTGGCCATATAACCACAAAACAAAAGAGGCTGGAGAATTAAACTGCAGTATTATCCAGCCTTATCACCCAAAAGAAACAGCACCAGCTATGTCTTTTTAGATATCGAAATTTGTTCTTCAATCTGTATATAAAAATAGCAAAAAAAAAAAAAAAAAAAATAAAAGTTGTTTTTTAAAGTTGTTTTGAAATAAACTTGTAAATTAAGAGATTTTGAAATTAAAAAACAGGTTTGGTCATGCCAAGTTTTGCCCATTTTTACACAGCCAGAAAGGTACCGGGCAAAAAAGTGCAGCCCCTGCTTTCTACTGGAATAAAATTTTGAGTGCTTAGTTAATTAAGGAGTAAGGTCATTATTTTTTAAAGCACCTAGAGAAGCTTCATTGAATCATCTGGAATCCACTTCTAAGATGTATCCTTGAATGTCTTTTGAGATATCAAATACTTTTATTTAAAAGAATTTTATAATTATTTTTCTCGTCAAAATTTGTCTCCACAGTGGGTTCTCCATTCTTGATTTAGAACAAGATTTCTAAAATACTGTGCATCGTATCATCCCATGTTAAACATCATCACTGAAGTCCGCACTTTGTCTGAAAAGAAAATAGTTTACTGTAGCACGGCAGTCAAGAGCTTCTTTGATCTGCCACTAACCTGTCTTTTCACCTCACGACCAGCTTTGCCTCTTCGTCTACTCTTCTGCGTGGTCTTCTTTCCCAGTCTGTTCTTGGGCTTTTCCCACCTACACACCTTTTCTTACACTAGTCCCTCTCCCTTCGTGAGCGCTCCTCTTTTTTCACTTTTGTATTTACAAGATATTTTTTCTGGCTCTGAGCTCCAGGTCGATTTGTTATTTCTCTCCTTTGAGTCCTCTAAAGGGGCCGCTCTGCTCATGTGTGGTTTGCATTGTCTCTGACTGGAATTCAGCTGTCATTCTTACCTTGACGCCTCTGTTCATAATTTGAAGTTTTTCTCTGATCGCTTTGAAGATTTTGTTTTTATCACTGGTTTAAGCAGTTTCGTTATGACGGTCCTTGGTCTGGTTTTCTTCGTATCTTGTGTTGGCATTTGTCAAGCTTCTTGAATCTATGGGCTTACAGTTTCCATCAGATTTGGAAATTTTTCAGATGTTCGTTTGTCTTCAAATATTTTATCTGTTTTCCCCTCCCCTCACCCAAACACCTACTGCTTCTGAGATTCCAATTATCTTTTTATTTAGCCATCTGATATTGTCCCCCTGCTCACCTTTTTTTAATGCTTTTTCAATTTTTTTCTGGTCTTTTTTCTCCCTGGTTTCTTTCAGATGGTTAATATCTCCATATAGCTCACTAATCTTTTCTTCAGCAGTTTCAAAATATGCTATTAATCCCAGATAGTGTATTTTTTATTTCAGACATTGAGTATTTTATCTCTAGAAATTTGATTTGGTTCTTTTTATGCTTTCTATGATTCTCCTCATCACGTTCAGGTTTTCCTTTACCTTCTTCAACATAAAAAGAGATGTGTGTGTGTGTGTGTGTGTGTGTGTGTGTGTGTGTGTGTGTGTATAAGCTCTTTTAATGTACTTGTCTACAAATGATATCATCTATATCATGTCTGGGTCCATTTGTACTGATTGATTTTTTTTTCTCTTTATGTGTTGTATGTTTCTCCTTTGTTTACATGTCTAAGGATTCTTTTATTTGATACCAGGTATTTTGAGTTGCTGGGGACATCACTGGGTCCTAGATTTTCTGTATTCCTCTAAAATGTTTTATCGTTTGGGGATGCAGTCAGATTGGAAACAGTTCAGTCTTTTCTAGGCTTGCTTTTAAACTATGTTAGGAAGAACCAAAAAGTGCCTACTCTGACACTACTACTGAGGCAATATGCCTCAGAGTGCTCAGCCAAATGCCTCATGTGTTACGAAGCCTTTTCACTCCGGCTGGTGGAAATGCAAACTCCATCTGGCCTGGGTGCTCTGCGGATTGCTCCTGCAGGGTCTTCCCAGTGGGCCTGTCCCTGGACGCAGGTAGATTTCTCACACACTGGCATTGATCAGTTACAGCTGACCGATGTCTGGAATTCTTCTCTCTTCGCCGCTTTCATCTCTTTGGTAGTCTGCCCTGCTGACTCTAGCCACCTTAGCCTCCTGGAATTCCCAGTTTAGTCTCTCAAATTCAGCAAGAGCCTGGACTCTGTTTGAATGTCCCTTCCCTGCACTGCAGCCTGGAAGCTCTCTCCTGGGAGTATACTGGAGTGATCCTGGGTTCCCTTTGCTTGATTACCTTTTCTCGGAGATCACCGTCATGCGTTGCCTGTTGCCCAGGGTCTGAAAACCATTGTTTCATCTATTTTATCCAGTTTTGTAGTTGAGGCAGGAGGGTAAATCCAGTTCTTTAACTCTGTCATGACCAGAGCAGAAATCTAACATACACTTTTCATCTCCTTGAATACTAGTTCAATGATCACACCCCTAACCAAAGTTTGTGAATCCCTCTTCTTCCCAAGAGAATTGATTGTGACTTTATCTGCAGTTTTGCAGTCTTTCACTTTCTCTAGCATCATTATAAAACATCTGTGTTCTATGTTGAGAGGTTTACAACTTTTCTCTCAATAAATCATGAACTTCTTGAGAGCAGATTTTATGACACACCCTTTTTGAAATCCCCCGTTGCATAGAACAAAGTGTGTGGTACATAAATGGCTCTTAATAAAGGTTGGTTGAATGAATGGACCGAGTGTTTCCAAGGGTATTTATAACATGTTCATGTTAATTAATATGTGAGAATTGGGCCTGTGTTTAACATTGCCGATACCTCTGCCTATATTTGCTTTCACTCTGCTTTACCCCCTGTAGTTTTCTGTATAATTTTACTAGTGGCAAGAATGAGGAAATAATGAGAATGTTCATTAAATTTGTAGATGATAACAAAATCCAAAGGGAATCATAATCTCAAAATATAAGATTAGAGCTAATTATGCCCTTGACAAGTAGGACGATCACATAGAAAGCAAGTGAAATTAAAGGAAACTCAAGGTATTTAATTTTAAAAGGAAACTAAGCCACATGTCATGATACAAATGCCTGGATTCAAATAAGACTGTAGGAGCCATGGTGAATCACAAGTTAAAAATGAGTTGAAAATGAAATTTCCCATTGTTATGAGATGCTGTGTAAGAATGGCAGAGTATAATTGTCCGTTTATAGTCATAACTGAAAAACTATTATAAAATTCTGTGGCATTTTTGAGGTCCATTTTTATTTTAAGAGCACCAGAAGATACACGGTTTTAAGAAGAACTCTACTACAATGCTGCAAAAAAAAAAAGGAAATCGTATTCCCTTTTTCCCTTTTGCTTTGTTTTTCTGGAAGAACAAGGGACATACACAGAAAACTATCGTGTTTTAACAAAGAAAACATTCAAACGAAAAAGAACAACCACTGCCTTAAACTGAAACAGAAGCCTTGGTATTGGGGTCCATCAATGAAAAACATGATAAATGATCATTAACAATCACTAGATTTCCAATGGGCGCTGTACTAACTGCTTTTGAGGCATGCAAAGAATACTTAGCATGCAGATAGCTCCTTTGACTTTTCAATGTGTCATGAATATATAATATCATTTAAACCTCACAGCTATTCTGTGAAATACTATTTCTGTTGCACAGATGATAAAATTGAGTAGTCCCAGAGAAAGGAACTTTTCTTTCAAGGCAGGTAGCTAATTAACCACATCACCTAAGCAAATATGGAGCTCTCTACAATACTATGTAGAAAAAATAGTAATCCCACATGCATGATACAGGCCAAAGTGCTTTGAAAGGACCAAAGTGCTATGAAATGGGAGGCAGTAAATATTATTATCTGTAATCTGGAGATCAGCCCCCACCCCAGAAAAAGTGCTGCTATGAATTGCCATGAATTATTTCAGTATTCGGGAAGAAAGGACTCAATTATTTTTCACATTCTGGCACTAGGAATATAAAAGACAAACAATTTAAGACCTTTTCTCTCAGTGGAGCTTTGATCTCATTAAGTCTTTGGGGGACTGGCCAGACATGGTGACTCATCCCTGTAATCCCAGCACTTTGGGAGGCTGAGGCTGCCAGATCATGGGATCAAGAGATTGAGACCATCCTGGCCAACATGGTAAAACCCCATCTCTACTAAAAATATAAAAACTAGGTGGGCATGTTGGCACGTACCTGTAGTCACAGCTACTCAAGAGGCTGAGGCAGGAAAATCGCTTGAACCCGGGAGGCAGAGGTTGCAGTGAGCCCAGATTGTGCCTCTGCACTTCAGCCTGGGCGACAGAGTGAGACTCCGTCTCAAAAAAGAAAAAAAAAAAAAAAAAAAGAGAATCACTTGAGGCCAGGAGTTTGAGACAAGCCCGGGCAACATAGCAAGACTCCTATGTCTAAAAAAAAAAAAAATTAGTCAGGCATGGTGGCACATGCGTGTAGTCCCAGCTACTCAGGAGCTGAGGTGGGAGGATGGCTTGAGCCCAGGAGTTTGAGGTTGCAGTGACCTATGATCGCACCACTGCACTCCAGCCTGTGCAACAGAGTAAGATCCTGTCACAAAAAAAAAAAAAAAAAAAAAAAAAATCCTCGGGGGCTAAAGTGGACATTAGTATGATAAGCTGATGACACGTCCAGCTTTCCCCCCACCTCCACGTTGTGCCAGAGTTAGTAATTTGTCCTACTTTGCCACCTTCATTCACGTGCTTATCTTATGTTGATTCGTATATCTCTTTAAGAATTCAAAGTTGACAGGGTCCTTTGAAGTGGATGTTGAAAATTTGGCCAAAAAGGGTGATAATATTGATGCTAGTTGGAAGAATTATCCTTGGCATGAGAAAGGTTCCTCTTCCATTAGAACGGAAGGAAGTGAGGGAAGAATTAGCACAGAAGCTGCGTGGTGGGTGCCTGCTGAGCCGGCTCCCACCAGAACTCTTCTGCTTTCTCGGTGAATTCTATGGGGCAGATCAGCTGCTCTGAGTATGTGTATTGGACATGAGACTTGCGTATGGACAAAGGGGTGAAGTGGAATAGGGGTTTGAGGAAATCCAGAGGGATTTTAAATAGCTGCTGTAAAAAAAAAGAAAATGCGCTTCTCTGAATCACTTGATCTCCTTTCTCGGTGTGCATCCAGATGCCTGCTGCGGTTCTCCATAACAGAAAACAATTATGTTTATAGGCAAATCTCCAACTATGGGAAAATGAGCTGATAAATTCAGCTGCATTAACTCAATCCATCATTTTGGCAAGAAGAGGCTATTCTCTAGCCACATCTCATGAGATTTATCTCTGGGCCTGACAAATTCTGAACGAGTAAAGACATCTTCCACATAGTTACTATTCAAGAGAGTATAGTTCAGTGAGCCAGAAATTGCCTTTTGTTGGTGAACAAGTGTGCTCCTGTGAAGGAATTTAGTCATGCAGTTGACTCGCCTCCACTGAGGTGAAATACCATGATTCTAGAAAGGCTTTGCCTTTTTCCATCATCTACATTTCAGAATATTCCAGAAAAGAAAATTCCTTGGGCCATCTGGAATCACAGATTTACAACAGTGTGACAATGAAAGGGACCTCAGGGATTATTAGTAATTCCTCATTTTAGAGATGGGAAAATGGGAACGGTCACAGGGTGCCTTCACCAGATTTTTCAAGAAGGCACTAGGGGTGCCACAGGTGGGCCTCCCAGTCTTTTTGCAGTAAAGGTTGATCTTGCATGACAGAAGCAGCAAACCGCTTTGCAGATCTCTTCTGTTCAAGCAGCCTAGGGATCTCCGTTCTCCCTCTGCTCCATCGTCTCCTAGCAAACACTGGGGTCCTTGGCCATTGGTCCTTGTGCCTCGCCTGCTACTTATGCGCTCACCACTAGGGAAGTAAGTCCTTTTCAGGGTCAGGCCCGGTTAATGCTTTATTATTTTCTAGTTATGACATTTGTGATGCTAATTGTTGATAGCAACAGACAAGAAACCTAGGCAGACATTATTTTGACAGTCTGCGACATTTGACAGAAATCAACTGAATATACGTTTTAGGACAAGGGACCAAGCTGTTGAATTTCTTGATGTTGCTGGTGTCAGATTGGTATTAAAAACTGAAACCTACTTCTTTCCTCACACAAAGTGGCTTTGTAGGGAGAGAGTCCAATTTCTTTAACTGCTGTATTTGATGTAAGAATATATGGATATGTTAAAAAAGGCCTCGAGCAGTCAGTATATTCAGCATGCCTTCATATGATCAAACGGGGGGAGAAAATCAAACTGGCAATGAACTAGGTTTAATAAAATGAATGAATATTTTCTTTTTTGGGGTCTTTTTTTTTTTTTTTTTTTTGAGACAGAGTTTTGCTCTTGTTGCCCAGGCTGGAGTGCAATGGTGCCATCTCGGCTCACTGAAACCTGCACCTTCCAGATCCAAGCAATTCTCCTGTCTCAGCCTCCCAAGTAGCTGGGATTACAGGTGCCCTCCACCATGCCCAGCTAATTTTTGTATTTTTTAGTAGAGACAGGGTTTTACTATGTCGACCAGGCTGATCCTGAATTCCTGACCTCAGGTAATCCACCTGCCTCAGCCTCCCAAAGTGCTGGGATTACAGGCGTGAGCCACCGCGCCCGGCCATGAATCAGTATTTTCCTAACAAAAATAAATGGGAGAGATAAGAAAGAAGAAATGGCATGTCTAAATAACTGAAGCCCTGAGGGCTTATATCAAATGTAGGATGACCATACATGGACATGATGCCTTATGGAGAGAATAAAATAGAGGGAAAACAAGAAGTACAGCAGTCCAGGCATCACCAAGTGTCACCAAAACTTGTTGGAACCTAAGACGGATAACAAGAGTCCTTCAAGCTAAATAAATATATTTCTAATAAATAAATAAATACAGAGGGAAAGGATCAAGAAAACAACTAATAGGTATTAGGCTTAATACCTGCATACCTGCATGAGGAAATATTGTATACAACAAACTCCCGTCACACAAGTTAACCTATATAACAAACCTGCACTTGTACCCCTGAACTTAAAAGCCCCCAAGAAAGGAATAAATGAATGTGCTCTGGCCATTTAGAGCATTTGTGGATACAAATGAAGTTCACAGCATATCTATCTATCTGTCTGTCTATCTATCTATCTGTCTATCTATCTATAGATAGATACCGATTATAGGTATAGCTATAATGGAGTTTTGTGTTTTTTGTTTTTTGTTTGAGACAGAGTCTTGCTCTGTTGCCCGGGCTGGAGTGCAGTGGTGTAATCTGGGCTCACTGCAACCTCCATCTCCCGGGTTCAAGTGATTCTGCTGTCTCAGCCTCCCGAACAGCTGGGACTACAGGTGCACACCACCATGCCTGGCTAATTTTTATATTTTTAGTAGAGAAAGAGTTTCACCATTTAGGCCACGCTGATCTCGAATTCCTGACCTCAGTGGATCTGCCTGCCTCAGCCTCCCAAAGTGCTGGAATCATAGGCGTGAACCACTGCACTCGGCCTCACAGGACACATATTAAATAATGTAGCAAAAATAGAAAATATGGACAGAAAGGGTATGTGCTTGCTAATTATATTTTTTCTCAGTTTCACCTCTTCCCCCAATTGACTTTTGTATTTTTTTTTTTTTCTGATAATAGTTCAGAAAATCTTTGTTACATGGAACATGAAAACCAGGCTGGTGTGATTTTTTTTAAATAAATGGATATTGTTTATACATGCCTAGGATAAATTGAAGTTGAATTGCTAATTAAATATTAGGGTATTCATGGCATAAAATGTGTGGTCCTTAGGAATCTAGACTTTCTGGCATGGGAAATTCCAATTCTGAGTCCTCCGTTTTTTGCTCCAGAGGAAAGGATGGGGTGCAATTCAAAGACAAACATCTCAGACTCACATAAAACATCTTCCTGTTCCTCTGTAAGTATAGATTTCCTATAATACAAACAGCTTCTTTAAAGAGGAAGCAAAAGGAGACTT
This sequence comes from Ateles fusciceps, assembly GCA_036589455.1. Lineage (NCBI taxonomy): Eukaryota > Metazoa > Chordata > Mammalia > Primates > Atelidae > Ateles > Ateles fusciceps. The sequence continues at coordinate 9,660,932 of JAZHEH010002229.1, forward strand.
TGGGGGTTATGAAATTCTCTCTTTTTTTTTTAGATGGAGTCTTGCTCTGCCACCAGGCTGGAGTGCAGTGGCACAATCTTGGCTCACCGCAACCTAGGTTCAAGCAATTCTTCCGCCCCAGCCTCCTGAGTAGCTGGGACCACAGGCACGTGCCACCATGCCCAGCTAATTTATTTGTATTTTTAGTAGAGACGGGGTTTCACCATGTTGGCCAGGATGGTCTTGATCTCTTGACCTCGTGATCCGCCTGCCTCAGCCTCCCAAAGTGCTGGGATTACAGCATGAGCCACCACGCCCGGCCATGAAATTCTCTTTTGATTGTAACACACATTAATTATACTAACCTTCTAGAATCAATATCGTTAACAAATCAATTCTGTTGGTCAATTAAAATCAATGACTATAATGATATAATAAGCAAAGTATATGTAGAGCATGAATAATAATCCTAACATAAATTTCTGTAATTTACTTAGTATTTATGGTGTGCCAGGTGATTTAGGTATATTATTTTATTTCATCTTCACAGTGATCATGCAGGATACAGATTTTCTTGCAGGAGATCACATAATTTGTAAATGATGGAATTGGATGGATCTATCTGGTTTTCCAAGCCAAATCCTTATTTCCTCAGGTGTTTTCTGCAGTGATGTGCATGTGAATCACCTGGGTATCTTGTTTAAGAGCAGGTGGCCCTGGTTCCCGAGAGCTGGAGTGGAACCAAGAGCCTGCATTTGTAACAGCCCCGGGTGATTTCAATGCTGCTGGTCCCTGGGCCACAGAGTGAATAGCAAAGTTCTAAAGAACAGTAATTCCAGAGTATGTTGATTAAAACAACAACAGCAGCAGCAGCAGCAAAATGCTCCTATTCAACATAATAGGAATGGACTGGGCAAAACAGGCTTGAACTGATCTCTTCATCGTAATTCATCACAGAGGCTTTAATTTGCTAATATGCATTGTGAGTTCCAAAAGGAGGATAGAGTATGCCCAATTTTTCCGATCTTTTTCGTAATGTCAATTTTTTCTCCTAAAGCATATCTCTAGATTAGCGTTCACTTCAGAAACATTGAACTCCATCAAGCTGACTATTTAGAAAAGATATTTGGGAGGAAACACTGAAATAAAGGCAGTGGCCAGGATGAGGTAAAATTACAGAGCTGTTCATGTACCTGATATGTGCCAAGTTGATACTGGAGTTGGGAAGGGATGGATGAATATGTAATACAAAAATGAATAACGCAGCACTTGCGCCTTCCAGGAGAGCTCAACCTGGTGAAAATAAACATGAAAAATTAATTGCAGGGTAGAATTAAATAAGTGCTAAATGCATGTTGAAATAAACATGCTGTAAGGAAGAAAGGAATTGTGGATTCTAAATATTTGGTAGTGATTTGGAATTCTGCTTTTTTCCTTCATCTGATATTCCCTTTATTAAAATCCTTAGACACTGTGGTGATTAATCATGAAGAGACGTAGAGTTGAGAATGTTTTCCAGGTGTAACCTTTTCACATATCCTAAGTCTCTTCTTTGCCTTACTTCTCCCTAGGGAGCAGAGTAAAATGACAGCATTTAATTTTTTTTTTTTTTTTTTTTTTTTTTTTTTTTTTTTGAGACAGAGTCTCACTCTGTTACCCAGGCTGGAGTGCAGTGGCATGATCTCAGCTCACTACAATCTCCACCTCCTGGGTTCTGGCGATTCTCATGCCCCAGCCTCCTGAGTAGCTGGGATTACAGATAAGGGCCACCATATCCAGCTAATTTTTATATTTTTAGTAAAGATGGGTTTTCACCATGTTGCCCAGGCTGGTCTCCAACACCTGACCTCAAGTGATCCACCTGCCTTGGCCTCCCAAAGTGCTGGGTTGACAGGGGTAAGCCATCGCACCTGCCCTAAGCGATTTTTTTTTCAGAATATATTTTGCATGACTTTGCACATCTATGTCATGGATTTCTTCTTTCATTCAATTGTTCTATAGGGAAAGTGGCAGGGATTTTGATGCCTGCCTTTCCCTACCAGGATAGAGAGAACAGGTAGGCAATGATAAGTAGGAAAGGACTGCTGTGCCCGCCGCCGGCCTGGTAAAGCTTTCATCTGTCCTTCCCTGGATCTGTTCTCAAAGGTCTCAGACAAAGGCATTGATGTTACTGTTATGTCAACCTTGTAAGACTTGGCCTCAGAGATGTCTAAGAACTTTAGTATCAAAGTTGCTGGATTTCACAGACAGAGAGCCCCAAGATGTTCTTTCCTTTAAAATGTGAATTTTGGTAATGTGATGACTGATCTATTCAGCATGTGGAACAGTTGTATAAGCACTGTGTTCCCAAAGGAGTCGTGCCGTTTTGCCATCGACTTTGTTGCTGAGGCTCTTCTCCTTCCAGATCACTCGGTAAATGCATCGATTTTTCTCCTGTAGGTTTAGAATTATTTGTGTGGTGCCTGTAATTCCAGAACTTTGGGAGGCCAAGGAGGGTGGATCACCTGAGGTCAGGAGTTCAAGACCAGCCTGACCAACATAGGGAAACCCCATCTCTACTAAAAATACAAAAATTAGCCAGGCGTGGTGGTGAGCACCTCTAGTCCCAGCTACTAGGGAGGCTGAGGCATGAGAATTGCTTGAATCCAGGAGGCAGAGGTTGCAGTGAGCTGAGATTGTGCCCCTGCATTACAGCCTGAGCAACAGAGTGAGACTCCGTCTCAAAGGGAAAAAAATGAAAAGAAAAAAAAAGAATTATTTGTGTGGGGCTCACCTTATTTCTTTTAGGGCCATATGTCAGCTTCTTTTTAGCTAAATTCTGTTACTGGGGCACCTCCCTGCTTAAAAGTTGCAAAAAATTAACCAGAAGAGCCAAACATAATGATCTCACCTCATTTTTCAAGTACCTTTTAGATTCTGGAGCACTCTGATTTCATACTCTCAAAAGCTCCATATCAAAATATGTCGAACACTGTGGAAAATTCCATAGTGCTTGGAGAGTACAGCTGACCTATGGTATTTTCAGACTTATTAGCTTTTCTGTAATTTATTTCAGATTTATTAGATTTCAACCACGTGTTGTTGCTCCTGAAATTCACAGGACATTGGCTTGTGGAGGCCTAGATCTAAATGGGCTCCAAGATCAGTGGGTGGGCCTAGGCAGTATACGTCATTTGCACATTCATTTGGCTTTGTGGCCCCTTCCTCATCTCAGTTTAATCAGTAATGCCTATATGGTAAATTTATTTTTTTGCAACAACAACAAAAAAATGGTCAAGCAAAAGACATAATCTTAGTGAAATGTGAAAATATCACCACTGGTTTAACTTGTGATATGAGGAGATAGACAGGAAATATGTGCCTTCCTATGAAAATGTTCTTCAGAAGAAAGCTAGGAGCCTGGATAGACATTTCATGATTTTGAGGATTCAAGGAGCTTTGCCTTAGGCATGTAGTCTGCAGTTATGGGGCATAAGGGAAAGGACTGCATGGAAGATGACTGCTTGAATGATCGGGAAAGGTTCACCAGGCTCAAGAAAGTGGGGGAGACCACAGCGATGACAGCTACAGAGGGAACTATTAGACTTAAAATAATCATCATTGGTGATATAAGGAATGTTCATAATCATGCCTGCTTATCTCAAAATGAAAGTACCCAAGTGAGTTTTACAACCATTTGTCTTAAGACTTTGAAAAGTGACATTCAGACCAGGCACGGTGGCTCACACCTGTAGTCTCAGCACTTTGAGAGGCCGAAGCTGGTGGATCGCTTGAGGTCAGGAGTTTGAGACCAGCCTGACCAAGATGATGAAACCCTCTCTCTGCTGAAAATACAAAAATTAGCTGGGCCTGGTGGCGGGTGCCTTTAATTCCAGCTACTCGGGAGGCTGAGGCAGGAGAATTGCTTTAACCCAGGAGGCAGAGGTCGGCTGCAGTGAGCCAAGATCACCCTAGTGCACTCCAGCCTAGGTGACAGAGCCAGATTCCATCTCAAAATAAAGAAAAAGTGACATTCAAATAAAATATCCTTTCTTAGTTTCACATTTCAGACGATGCTAATCTTTTTATTTTCAGTGATTAAATTAATCTTATTCTCAACCTTTTAATCTCAGAAGCATTTTAGCCACCCTCTCCCTCCTTCATTTCATCCAACATGTCATTCTCAATATTTCCTCCCAAATATCTCTTCAGTTCTACCCTCTTTCTGTTCCCGCCTTTGGGCTTGCATCCACTCTAGCCTGGATTATTGGAATAGCCTCCTAATTGATCTCATTGCCTGAGATTCCCAGCTCCAGACTCCTCTCCACACTGCCACCAGGGTTCCTGCCAAAAAAGAAAAAAGAATGGCAATCTGTTCATAGAGCACCTCCACTTCTAGCAAACTCTCCTATAGAAACACTCGCTTATGAGCACAAAGATGTATCAGGCTGTTCATTGCAGCCTTATTTGTGATCAAACACCTGCATCACCTAAGTGTACATCAATGCAGAAATGATGAAATTCGTTCTAGTGTGTACATAATGTAGGCCAAGGGTTGGCAAACATTTTCTGTATAGGGGCAGATAGCATTGTAATGTATCAAGCTTTGTGGGCCACACAGTCTCTGTCATAATTACTCAACTTTGCTTTTGTATCAAGAAAGCAGCCATAAATAATACATACACAAATGGGTGGACAGCTGCCTAATTTGGTCTACACGCCCATAGGTTTCAAAGCCCTGTTTTAGATGAACACGCAGATATTAAAAACAGTGTGGTCAATCTGCATGTGTGGACAGGAAAGGATATCCACAATATATTCTTAGGTCAAGCAGTAAACCACAAAAATATCTATATTTCTTTGAGGTTCTATCTTTGTTAAAAAAAGATAGATATAGAGACAGACAGGAGATAGAGACATACACACAGAAATAAAAGAGAGATAAAATAGGTGATATAGTGTGTATAAAAATAAAAAGTCCAGAGGAATACACAATTGTTATTAGGAGCTTTCCCTGAGAGAGGGTGGGTGTGAAGGCAAAGAAACTTTCCGTATCTATGTATATATTTGATTTTTGTTTGTTTGTTTGTTTGTTTTTGAGACGGAGTCTCGCTCTGTCGCCCAGGCTGGAGTGCAATGGCGCGATCTCAGCTCATTGCAACCTCCCCCTCCCGGATTCAAACAATTCTCTTGCCTCAGCCTCCCGTGTAGCTGGGATTACAGGCATGCACCACCACACCCTGCTCATTTTTTGTATTTACATAGAGATGAGGTTTCACCATGTTGCCCAGGCTTCTCCTGAACTACTGACCTCAGGTGATCTGGCCACCTCAGCCTCCCAAAGTGCTGGGATTGCGGGCATGAGCCACCATGAAGGGCCTGTACTTCCTTATTATTTAAATTTTTACATGATTGTGTATTATAGTTATCTTATAGAAAAACACTGAAGTAATGAAAAATCTCCCCAGATATGACCCTATTCTCTACTGTTTAAAGGTCTTCTATTCTACGTTTTCTACAGGCTAAACTCTAAGCAGTTTGTCAGAGCATTTAAGGCAGTTTACAGTCTGATCTAGTCTTACTTCTTATCTTCAGCCCTTTTTGCAAATTCTCCTGCCCCACAGTATGCAATCCCTTTCTATGACTCCATCTGTAGAACTGCCCCTTGTTTCTCTGAATAGCTTTTGCCCTGCTTTTCCTCCCAACAAGTTCTGACCCATACCTCACTGCCTCCGCCAGATATCCCTCCTCTCTCGTGTCTTTCCTGTCTCCAAAAGGCAGAAGTGCTTTCAACCTTTTATTTTAATGCATATTTGTTTCTATTCTTCATCTCCATTATCAAACTAAGTTTCTTCAAGCAAGGATGTCATCTTGTCGTTTCTGAGTCCCCCACACTCAGCACAGAGCTTAGCCCTTGGTAAACACTCGTTAAATTGATGCAGAGGAAGACCGTTTTTGAGATGTTTTGAGATTCTTAGTGATATGATAGGAAGATTGTTACACTGAAATTTAAAATGTTCGGGAAAGTCTACAACATACATTCATATGTCAACAACGTTTCAACATCCCGATCTAGAAAAGAGTTACTATGTAAGAGGCGAGTGTGTATTTGAGTCTGCTTTACCACCCAATGGTTGCAGATATTCTCAGCATCATCTAAGTAATCAACACAAACAAAAGCTTTTTACATTGTTCACTGAATAGCACATTCTAATATAAGTTGACTTTATAACTATATTTATAATGAATGTATTCAACTGCAAATAATAAAATACCCTATTATTAATGACCTAAGTAACTGTTTACTTATCTCAAATATGAAGAGGTCTGGAAGAAGGCAGTTGCTGGTATTGAATTAACTGCTTAACGCTGGTATTAGGAGCATGGGCTCTTTCCATCTTTACGTTCGCCATTTCTTAGTATGTTGGCTTCCATGCCCGTTCTTGTTGCTTTGTATAACAGTTGCAACGTGTCCACTGCAGTATCAGAAATCACAGCCACATTCCAGGAAGGAATGAAAATAAAGGAGCAAAAGACTTTTTTTTCTTTGTCTTTTAATTCTGAAAAGGAAGTCCATTGGCCCCTCACGCATGGCCCTTCAGCTACCAATCACTAGTCAAGGGAAATAAGATGAAGATGGTTCATTGTAATCAATCATGTTTCAATCCCTAGACTTGGGAGGATGAGACTATACCCTGTAATTAAAGGAATCTGAATGTTACCTCAATGCATAGGGGTTTTGTTAGAATGGCAGAAGGAAGGAGAATGAGTCTTTGGTGAGGAAAGACTACCTGCTCCATTATTCCTTAGCCATTATCAGATTGGTAGGTAATTAAATGTAGAGATACTAGAGAAACGGTCATGAAATTTGAGGTTAGACAAGAAGATTCTACAGTGTTCTGCTGTTGACCAGCTATGGGTACTACCTGAGATAATTACTTACCTTCTTTGGACTTTTTGTTCTGTCTGTAATATATGAGAAAATACCACATATCTCATGAGATTATTGAGAGGCTTAAACCAACGTAACCTAACCTAAATCCTGGCATATATGTGTCCTATGGTCAACATGCCAGTAATACCAGGACTCTTCCTAATTGGTCTATGTGCCGGAATTGAACTTGGTTAATTCATCTTTGTCCTTGAGTTTCCTTCTCCATTCCATTCCGCTGGTGTCACTTCTCTTTGTACAGTTGTGGCTGGGTTATTTAGATATAAATGGTGTGCTTTTAATGTATTTTAATAGTCATAGTAGGAATACCAAGGCAATGTGCTTATTTAAAGAGGAATGGGGTACTCAAAACACATAGGAGCCCCTGTGTTTGCTTAGTCATGAAAGCCAATTAGTCTTTCAATGTGGGGGAAAAGAAAGAGTTTTATAATCAGGATATAGAGAAAGAAAATTTAATTTCAATCAGTGCAGAATGAAATTTCTTTTGAGGCTGAAGTCTTTGGATGGCATAGTTTTCATGAAATGAAATTTTTTGCTCATCAAAAATGACACACATTTCATTAAATAAAATAATGAGTCTGAGAGTCTGTATCGTGTTTCAGAATAATGTTAACCATCCTTTCCTTCTGGAAGCTTTCTCCAATACCTGGGGTTGCACTGGTTCACAGAAGGCTGTGGAAGAAGGCCCTCAATTTAGCAACAAGAATTATCTGATCCCTGCCTCTTCAGATATTTCTACTAATAAAAAAGACCAGGAAGTGTTTCTCTTCACAGAGGAAAGGACATTGTTTATTACCATCAGATGTTTTCTAACAGCTACTCTGGAATGTAGAGAGGGAAATACTTGAGGGAAGGGGAAACGGCTTATTTAAACCTTAATGTGCAATAGTGGAAATCTGCTTGTCATAGGAGAGAGAATCAAACTCTGCAGAGAAAAGGGACGTGAAAAAAACTACCATATAGTCATTATATGAATTCAGTATTTTTAGAGACTACTGAATTAAAACTTTGCACTAAGTGCTATTTGATATTCTTCCATTATCTGATACTTTGTCTTATCTAACTTGGGATCATGGCCAAAAAAAAAAAAGTTTGTTTTACTTCTTTATTTTTAAAAATTCAGATTCGTTTTAAGAATTACTGAAAAATCAAGCAATAATTTTCTTTGACATCACATTAATAATCACATTAATAATCAGTCATCTTATTATTGACTGAAAAATATTTGGGAAATGCAACGTTCTCTTTTTATATTTAATACATTTAGCTTTTTATGAGGTACAATATTGCCTGTGAAAAATGTTCAACATTCTACCCAGATGGGAGGAATCTTTCAGTTTTCAAAACCTTATTTAATACAATTCTGCTGTGAAAAATGTTTAAAACACATATTTTCCTTTGTTATATGAATAGAGACATAGTCCTAAACAGAAAGTACAATTCAGCTTTAACTTGTACTCTAAGAACTTCCAAAATCTCAGTGCCAAGTAGCAGTTGCTATTTTCCCTGGGTGAGTGTATAACTATGGCAAAGCCCGTAGGAAGTTTGATCAAGATTCCACTTTAGGCGGCCTGGGGGGAAGAAAGCACAAGGTATCGTAAAAAAGGAAATCATAGAATAGCATCATGTTACGAGACACAACAGAATGTGGCATATTGCACCAGTCGTCATATAATCAGAGGGAAATGGAGAGGAGAAACAGACTGTCAAAGGGCAGGATTTGAAGAGAAGGAGCCTAAGGCTTGGAACTGCTGCTAATGGTGACAGAAGAGCATAAAAGAAACTTTTCCATTTCGTATAGGTTCTTATCTGTGCCGAATGGAATTCATCTGTAAGGACAATTTCTGGGAAAGATTGATTTGACTATAGTGTAATACTGTGGCATCTTGAAAGGGGTTTTTAACTCTTATAGATATTTCTAGATCTAAAGTCTTACATATTTTTAGAATAAGATAAATCTGATGGGATTTGTGCATCTCAGCTTTTGTTTGTTCTTTTTTATCTATCTGTTTTCTTTGTATTGTCTTCCCTGTTCAAAGACCAAATAATGATTTGGTCTCTGTGAACATTTCTCCTATTACTCTCATAGAAGCATAATACCGTGGCTAAAAAATCAGACTCTGGAGCCAGACTCCCTGGATTTGAATACATCCTCCATGTTACCAGCTTTGTGCCTCAGTTTTCTTATCTGTAAATGGGTATAATAATATAATATGTGTATTATGAGGTTGTCATAAGGATTACATGAGTTAATGATTCCAAAATCCTTAAGACAATGTGTAACACATAGTAAGCATTAATTATGTAAGTGTATCTTAAATGTTTTAAAATGGTCCCAGTGATTACATGGTGGAAGGGGAGCAAACGTGTCCTTCTTCTTATGGCAGCAGCAAGGAGAAGTGCAGAGGGAAGTGAGGGGAAAAGCCCTTCGTAAGACCATCAGATCTTTTGAGAACTCACTCACTATCATGAGAACCCCATGGAGGTAACCATCCCCGTGATTCAATTACCTCCCACCGGGTCCCTCCCAGGACACATGGGGATTATGGTAACTACAGTTCAAGATGAGATTTGGGTGGGGACACAGCCACACTATATCAATAGTATATCCTTCATCCATGAGCTAACACAGTAATCCTTTCAACCAAAGATTTTGACTGTCTGCTCTATGTAACACACTGTGCTATTCTAGAAAAGGTGTATTCTGGGAAAGGTTATTAAACAGATGGTTGTAAGCCATAAGAAAGTGCAAGACATCTCTAGGAATAAACAAGAACCCACTGAAAGAAAATCAAGCCAAATCAACTTCATCATCTGTGATAGACGAGACTAGTAAGGTAAAACATTGCTGTAGGTTAGTTCATTTTGATTTCAGAAAGACGTTTGAGGAAGTTTCTCAAGGAACTGTGATTGAAAACATAGATTGCTTAATAATTTAATGAGGTGATGTTTACTGAGCTTAATAATTATAAAAATGAAAACTAACATTCTATAAAAATTTATTCTGGAAACCGTACTATTTAGGATGGCAATAACTGACTGAATTGTGAAGAAAACTTCAGGGAGCTAAAATGTTAAATCTATCACATTAGATAAATAAACATTAAGTCTCAAGTTTGAGCCAGGCACAAGCTTTCGTTTAAGTTTGAAGTGAGGGTGCAGATGATGCACAAAAGTGAAAAAACACAGCTTTCTTCTGTTCTGTGAGCATAGTGATTTACGTTATTCCGATGCAAATTAAGTGCAGAAAAAAAAAAAAACACAAAGAAATGAACATTCAGAGAGGGCTGTGAAAAAGGTTTAAAACATATTTTAGGTTCTGCTTAAGATCTTAGCCCAAAATGTGAATCCTTCAAATAGTTACAGGGTTGTATTTTCTGAGCCGAGATAAGATGCCTTTGGTCAGTTTCTTTTCTTCAAGGGAATGTGTATAAGAAACACAGTGCTGGATACAAGTGATACAATAAACTCTGGGGACTCAGGAGGGTTGGGGGGAAGACTGGGAGGGGATGAGGGATAAAAAACTGGTTATTGGGTACAGTGTATACTGCTCGGATGACAGGTGCACTAAAATCTCAGAAATCACCACTAAAGAGTTTATCCATGTAACTAAAACCACCTGTACCCCCAAAACTGTTAAAATTTTTTTAAAAAGAAAAGAAACAGTGCTAGGTTCTTTGACCAGCTGTCCCAGTAATAACCTTGACAGCAGCACATCAAGCAATACCACATCCCTAAACTCAAAAGAATATAGTCTCAAAACATAAAAACTGAGTGATTAGACTTGAAATTATACAAATCATCTATCGGAGTTCTTTCTATTTTCAACCGTTTCCAATTCATGAGGTAATGAGTGATGAATGTTTACTCTATATTGGATTAAATATTACTGTTATACATCCTAAATTTACTTCTGAAATCTCCAAGTCATCACATCCACCACCCTCTACCCAAATCCTGGTTTTAACAGCATCTGGCTAGAAGTTCCATGTTTATCCTGTCTGTGCCCCTTTGATGTTACAGACTTCCACCAGCCACCTCCCCAACATTTATCTTGGCAGACAAGAATTTATACAAATTTAACAATCCCTCCTGACCTGGATCATTCCCACTGCCTTTCTCTGGCCCTTCTCCAGAAACATTATAGGATTCTCGTAGGGCAGTCACAAGGAGTGCATATCCTTTGCTGTGAGGTGGATGATTGCGAACCCGTTGTTTCGCATGCAGTGTTTTCTCGATAGCAGCTAGGGGATTTGGATTTGATTCAGAAATGAATTGGACATTACCCACACGCAATCCTGTGATTCCTCTCTTTGGAGCCACGATCACAGGGGGATGCCAGGTCCTATTCATTTTGGCCTTTTTTGTCCAACTTTTCCTTCTCCGATTGTAAACATTCGCAATGACCATATAAAGTCCTATCCTTAAAAGAGATACACTTATAGTTTCAAGAAGGTGATATGTGATTGTTTCCATTTCTATTATTCTTCTTTCAAGAAAGATAGATTAACAATATTTTCCTGCCACTTGTCAGAAGAATAAGTGGACGGTTTTCCCATCTTAATATTTGCTTAATATTTGCATCTTAATATTTAAAAAATTTTATATTCCTTACTCATGAAACTTCACTTGTGGGGGGTTGGTATTTTTTATTTTATTTTATTTTATTTTTTTTTGAGACAGAGTCTCATTCTGTCGCCAGGCTGGAGTGCAATGGCTCAATCTCAGCTCACCGCAACCTCTGCCTCCTGGGTTCAAGTAATTCTCATTCCTCAGCCTCCTGAGTAGCTAGGATTACAGGCCTGCACCACCACACCCAGCTAATTTTTGTATTTTTAGTAGAGATGGGTTTCACCATATTAGCCAGGATGGTCTTAATCTCCTGACCTTGTTTTTTTATTTTATTATTTTTTTTAAATAGACTTTATGTTTTACAGCAGTCTTAAGTTCATGGCAAAATTGAGAGGAAAGGATGGGGAATTCCCATACACCCCTTCCCCAACACATGCGCAGCCTCCCCCTGTTTTCAACATCCCACCAGGGTGTATAATTGTGACAAGTGATGCATCAACATTGATTCATCATCACCAAAGACCCTGGTTTACCTGAGGTTTTACTTTTGGTGTTGCATATTCCATGGGTCTGGACAAGCATATTCGCAACTATAGAATCGTGTATCCACCATTATAATATCATACAGAATAGTTTCACCAGGCTAGGTGTGGTGGCTCATGCCTATAAACCCAACACTTTGGGAAGCCGAGGCAGGTGGATCACTTGAGGCTAAGAGTTTGAGACCTGCCTGGCCAATGTGGTGAAACCCCATCTCTACTGAAAATACAAAAAAAAAAATTAGCCTGGCATGGTGGAACAAGCCTGTAATCCCAGCTACTCAGGAAGCTGAGCCACGAGAATTGCTTGAACCCAGGAGGCAGAGGTTGCAGTAAGCTGAGATTGTGTCACCGTACTCTAGACTTGGCGACAGAACAAGATTCTGTCTCAAAAAGAAAAAGAATAGTGTCACCTAAAAATTCTCCATGCTCTACCTATTCCTCCTTCCCTGCACCCCAAGCCGTGGTAGCCACTGATCTTTTTACTGTCTTCGTATATTTGCCATTTCCAAAATGTCATATACTTGGAATCGCACTATGTAGCCTTTCTCACTGTCTTTTTTCCCTTAGTAACATGCATTTAAAGGCATGTCAGTTCATGTCTTGATAGTGTATGTCTTTTTAGCTTTGAATATTATTCCATTGTACTGCAATTTATTTATCCATTCACCTACTGAAGGACATGTTGGTTGCTTTCAAGTTTTGGCAATTATGAATAAAGTGGTTATAAATATTCATGTGTAGGTTTTTGTGTGGACATAAGTTTTCAGCTCCTTTGAATAAATACCAGCTAATGCGATTGCCAGATTGTACAGTTAGGATATGTTTAGTTTTGTAAGAAACTGCTAAACAGCATTCCAAAGCATCAGTAGCATTTTTCATTCCTGTCAGCAATAAATTAAAGTTCCTGTTGCTCCATATCCTCACCGACATTTGGTGTTCTCAGTGTTCTGGATTTTTGCTATTCTAATACGTATGTAGTGGTATCCTGTTGCTTTAATTTGTATTTCTCTATGTTGACCATGTTTTTCTGTGTTTATTTGCCATCCTTATATCCTCTTTGGTGAAGAGTCTGTTCAGGCTTTGCCCATTTTTTAATCAGGTGGTTGGTTTTCTTATTGTTGGGTTTTAAGCATTCTTTGTATATTTTGGATAACAGTCCTTTATGTAAACACATATTTTCTTCCAATCTGTGACTTGTTTTCTCATTCTCTTGACAAGTGTTTCATACAGAGAAGACACTTTTAATGAAGTCCAGCTTAACAATTATTTCTTTCATAAATGGTTACCTTGGTGTTGTATCAAAAAAGTCATCACCAAACCCAAGGTCATCTAGATTTTCTCCTTCATTATATTCTAGAAGCTTTATAATTTTATGTTTTACATTTAGATCTGTAATTCATTTTGAGTTAATGTTTTGTGAAGGGTGTAAGGTCTGTGTCTAGATTGATTTTTCTGTTTGTGTATAGATGCCCAGTTGTTCCAGTTGTGAAAAAGCTTATCTTTAATCCATCGTATTGCCTTTGTACTATTGTGAAAGGTCAGTTCACTGTATTCATATGGGCCTATTTCTCGGCTCTCTGTTTTGTTTTATTGGTCTATCTGTCCTTTCACTAGCAGGACATTGTCTTGATTATCCTTTAACAGGTCTTGACGTAAGGTGGTATCAGTCCTCTGACTTTGTTCTCCTTTAATATTGTACTGGCTCTTTTTCCTCTCCACATAAACTTTAGAGTCATTTTGCCCATAAACACAATAACTTTCTGGGATTTTTATTGGGATTGTATTGAATCTAGAAATCAAATGAGGAATAACTGACATCTGGACAATATGGAGTCTTTCTATCCATGAGCATGAAATAGCTCTCCATTTATTTAGTTCTTCTTCAATAGCTTTTATAGTTTTAGAGTTTTATAGTATTCCTCATGTAGATCTTATACATATTGTGGTAGATTTGTACCTATTTGGGGGGGAAATTAACGTTAATATGTATTTTTAATTTCAAATTCTACCTGTTCGTTGCTGATACAGGAAAGCAACTGACTTTTGTCAACTGCATTCTGCAACATTGCTACAATTACTTACTAGTTTTAGGAGTTTGGGCTAAAGGGTTTATTCTTTTTTTGTTTTGTTTGTTTGGGATTTTTTTATGGGTCCTTTGGATTTTCTGCATAGATGATCATGCCAATACAGTTTTATTTCTTCCTTCCTAATCTATATTCCTAGCATTCTCTTTTCTTGTGTTATTGCATTAACTGGAGCTTCCAGTGTAATGTTGAAAAGCAATGCTGAGAGGGGGACATCCTTGCCTTGAACATGATCTTAGTGGGAAAGCTACTTGTTTCTCGTTATTACGTATGATATTAGTTGTGAAATTTTTGTAGATATTCCTTAAAAATTAAGGATATTTCCCTCTCTTCCTCATTTACTGGGACTTTTCATCATGAATACGTGATGGTTTCTATCAAATGCTATTTCTGCATTTATTGATATAATCAGGTTGTTTTTCACCTTACCATGTTGATATTACAAATTACAGTAATGAATTTTCAAATGTTGAACAAGCCTTGCATATTTGGGATAAATTTCACTTGGTTGTAGTGTATATTCTTTTTATGTATTGTTGGATCTGGTTTGCTAATATTTTGTTAAGGACTTTTGCATCTATGTTCTTAAGTGATATGAGTCTATAGTTTTCTTTTTCTGTAATATATTTGTCTGGCTTTGATATTAGGGTAATGTTAGCCTCATAGAGTGCATTAGTATTTCCTCTGTTTCCTCCGCTGAAAGTGATCGTAGAGAATTGGTATAATTTTTTCTTTAAATATTTGGTAGGATTTACCAGTGAATCCATCTGGGCCTAGTGCTTTCTGTTTTGGAAAGTGATTAATTATTGATTTAATTTCTCTAATGGATATAGGCCTATTTAAATCAACTATTTCTTCTTGTGTAAGTTTTTCGCAGCTCGTTGCTTTCAAGAAATTAATTCCTCTCATCTTGATTATCAAATTTGTGGGCAAAAATTTGTTCATAATATTCCCTTATCATCCTTGTAAAGTCCATGTTATCTGTAGTGTTCTATTCTCTCTCAATTATGATTTAGTAGTTTGAATCCTTACAGTTTTTCTTCGTTGGCCTAGCTAGAGACTTATGGTTTTATTGATCTTTTCAAAGAGCTAGTTTTCAGTTTTGTTGATGTTCTCTACTGATTTTCTATTTGTAGAAATCAGTTTCCTTGATTTCTACTTCATTTCTTATTATTTCTTTTCTATCTGCTTACTATGGAATTAATTTGCTCCTTTTCTACTTTCCTAAGGTGAAAGCTTAGGTTACAGTTTTTAAGATCTTTCTTTTCTAATATATGCATTCAACGCTATAAATTTCCCTTTCAGCACTAATTTTGCTGCATCCCACAAATTTTGATTAAAATGTATACTATTTTCATTTAGTTCAAAATATTCCAAATTTCTTTTGAGATTTCTCCTTTGACCCATGTGTTATTTAGAAGCGAGTTCTTTACTTTCTGTTTTGGGAACTTTTCAGCTATATTTATTGTCTTTTAAGTTCCATTGTCTTTTTAGTTCCATTGTAGTCTGAAGCAGACATTGTATAATTTATATTCTTTTAAATTTGTTAAGGTGTGTTTCATGGCCTAGAATGTGGTCTATTTTAATGAATGTTTCATGTAAACTTGAGAAGAATGTATACTCTGATACTTTTGTCTGAAATAGATGCTCATTATACCTACGGTATTTTTGAGTTCAACTATGTCCTTTCTGATTTTCTGTCTGCTGGATCTGTCTATTTCTCATAAGTAGGTGTCAAAGTCTCCAACTATAATATTGGATTCATCTGTTTCTTTTTTAACAGAGGATAAACAATATAATTTAATATAATAATTATATTTATACTACAGAGATAAGAAACAATATTTTAGAAAATTTACAAGTTATAAAAACATTAAATAGTCTTAATATATGTAAAAATAAATATTATGTATGTGTATCTATGTTGAAAATGGAATGGACACAGCTGAAGAAAGTAAGCTATTAATAGAAGACTGAGAAAGGTAAATTTCACAGAAATCACAGAAATAAATGAATAAGAATATATGTAGGATTTATGTAAAACATGCAAGAAAATAATACCCATCTTACAGGGATTCCAGGTTACACCCAAAAGAACAGAGAGAAGTGAGTGGAATAAGTAATCAAACAATCAAATACATGAGTCTAAAGTCTGAATTAACAGCTGAGAATTGAACAAAATGAATAAAATCAGACTCAAATCTAGATACATTTAATGACATTTAAGAATTGCAAGATAAGGGACCAGGTGTGATGGCTTATCCCAGCACTTTGGGAGGCTAACAAGGGCAGATCACAAGGTCAAGAGATCAAGAACATCCTGGTCAACATAGTGAAACCCTGTCTCTACTAAAAATGCAAAAATTAGCTGGGCATGGTGACACATGCCTGTAATCCCGGCTACTCAGGAGGCTGAGGCAGGAGAATCGCTTGAACCAGGGAGGCAGAGGTTGCAGTGAGTGGAGATCATGCCACTGCACTCCAGCCTGGCAACAGAGGGAGACTCCATCTCAAAAGAAGAAGAAGAAAAAAAAAGAATTACAAGATAAGCTTGATTTGTTAATATTTTATTTCAACTTTTCTTTTAGGTTCAGAGGGGTATATGTGCATGTGTGTCACATGGATAAATTGCATGATGCTGAGGTTTGGGGCACAAATAATCCTGTCACCAGAGTGTGAGCACAGTAGTTGATAGGTAGTTTTTCAACCCTTTCCCCACTCTCATTCACTATGGTAGTCCCCCGGTGACTCTTGTTCTCTTCTTTAAGTCCGTATGTATTCAATGTTTAGTTCCCACTTACAAGTGAGAACATGCAGTATTTGGCATTCTGTTCCGATGTTAATTCACTTCGAATAATGGTCTCCAGCTGCATTCATGTTGCTGGAAAGGATATGATTTCATTCTTTTTGATGGTTGCCTAGTATTCCAAGATTCGTCAGTTCTATAAGTTTTTGCTTTGCTTGCTTTGACGCTTTCTTGTAAAGTTTCATTGTTAGGTCTTCTTGGGGATTGACCCCTTCTTATCATGGTGCAGTGCTACTCTTTATCCCTGATAAGTTTTCTTGCTCTGAAATCTACTCTGTCTGAAATTAATATGACTACCTCTGCTTTCTTTTGATTAGCATTAGCATGGTGTTTTCTGTGTGTTGCCCAAGTTCTTTATTCTTATTTTCACTTTTTACTATTTTTCTACTTTCAGTAGTTTTAATAACATTTTATGTGATTTGGTTTTCTCTCCTTAGTGTATCAGCTTTACTCCTTTTTATTTTTATTTTTTATTGGTTGCCTTAAAGTGTGCAATACATTACAACGAACTCAAGTCCATGTTCAATTAACACTGTACCACTTTGTGGGTGGTATGAATACCTTATAATAGCAAAGTCTTCCAAATTCCTCCCTTCTGTCCCTCATACCATTGCTGTCATTTATTTTACTTATATATTAGCTCTAATTATTAATACATTGATACAATTATTGTTTTGAACAAAATGTTATCTGTTAGAGCACTTAAAAATACAAAAAAAAAAGAAGTTTTTATTGTACCTCTATTTATGCTTTTTCTAATGCTTTTCCTTTTTATTCCTAATGTTTTTGTTTATTTGTGTTTCTTTATATTTTTAGTGACTGAATTAACTTATTAGCAACGAGGCTAATGGAAATCATTTGAGTCTCTCTAAGTCTTTCTCCTCCCTTGACACATTTGGAGGAGTGAGGGAACTAAGTGATTTCTAATGTCCTTCCAGCTCTATTTTTCAGTGATTTTAGTTTAGCCTTTTTATTTCTTTTATTTCTTACAAGATTTGCATACCAAATCGTTAATTAAAAACAATCCACATTATATCCTATAGTTGTCTAGAATTTCTATTGTCTTCTCAGTTCTCTTGCTTTTTTCCAATTTGCCATCTGTCAGTTTGCTGACTTGGCAATATTTCCGCTATCCATGCGCCAGCTTTGCAACCTCTCAGCAAGGCTGGCGGCTCCTTCTGCACGATTTGAAGGTCTTGGCAGAAATAGAACCAGGAAAGCAGAGGGAAGTTTTCCAACCAGTGCAGTGCAATTGCTCCCCTATAAAGCCAAGCAGTTCGAGTCCAGCATCCTCGGGCCCGTGATTGTGGATGAACTCTCTGTGACTTAATTGAGGAGTATTTATATAGATCAGCTGAAATTAATGGAGATGGAAAACATTATAAAACCTAGTTAGGTGACTTCTTAAAGTTATATTGTGAGTTATGAAGGCTGCATTATTTGAAATGGATTTTGGAATTTAGTCGTGATGAACATTTGAGGATTTAGAAATAGGAAAATAAATTGTGTAAACCCCTAGCTTTCTGCTTGCTTGCATGGAGACCACATTGTTTGTTTGCTTCTGCTACAGTTTCATTGACTTCCCTGCTCTCGTGAATCTTCCCCTCCATGTTTTCCCCACTTACCTTTCTTATTTACATGCAGAATTTCTTTCTTTCTTTTAATGTCTATCTAGTTTCTTATTATTTCTATCGATGTTTTGTAGATTTCACAGCTTAGTTTTGCCTTGGACATCTTCTTCCATATTCACGGGTATCAACTGGGATTGACGTTAGTTTCTTCATGGAAAACAATGGGAACTAAACTGTCTGGTGGAAGTAGCTGCCACTAATAGGCTTTTGTTTTTGTTTCAATCTTCATGGAAAGGTTTGGTGTGCAAATTCTTCCTGCTTTGAGATTTAGGAGCCTTTCCCAAGGAAAAGAGCAGAATTATTTTCTTTATGTAAAATTGCATATGTGTTTAAAATCCTGTCTTCTGTGTATGTATGTATGTGTAGTACATGTGGGTATAACTAGCCTTAGGAAATAGGTTCAAGTGTTCTTGATACTAATCAGTCTAATATTTTAAACATATCTCAAGTTACTTGTTCGAGTATAGTATACGTTGAGGGGTTCATGAGCTTTACTTTTAACCCATTTTCTTCTATTTCCTCTGCAATAGCATTATGCTGTAGCTCTCCTGATATCCATTTAATTTCAGAAGGGCTGGATATCACTTTAGTGAAGATGCAGTCTGATTTAATTTTATTTTTAAAACAAACAGCACTCCCCCTCTCAGCTTTGTAAAATTCATTTTATTAATATTTTGTATCTACCATGCTAGATTACTGTGAGGCAAAAGCAAATAATAATATTACCCATACTTACAATGTACTATGTGCCAGGAACATTCTAAACATTTCATGTGTATTTCCTTATTTAATCCTCACACCGTTACTATGAGATATATACTGTTATGATTCCCATCTGATAGATACTGCAGCTGAGACCTGGAGAGGGTAAGTCATTTACCCACTGGCCACACAGCTAATGAGTAGTAGGAAAGGAGTGTGGTGGTACAGCTTGTAAATCTGTTTAGCTTGTAAACCGCTTCTGTACTAGCCTGAGATGAGCCTTACCTAAACAGCTCAAGAAGGAACACTGCCTTGTGATCCCTGTTGTAACAGAGATGTGCTGCTCAGACATCACTGGGCTCAGAGGATCGCTGCATCTCACACTGCAGGGTGCTGAGGGCAGGAGGGCCTTCCACACTGGGGAATATACTGCTGTCACAGGCACAGCAATGGGATGTCACCCTAGTGTCACCCGGCTTTGGGGAATCATGTGTATAGTGGAAGGCAGGGTAAGGACCAAGTGAACAGAGAGTGCAGGAGGGAAGGTTACAGGGAGCCACTGAAGGACATTGTACAAGCAGACACAATGATTAAATTTACATTTTAGGCCAGGCGCGGTGGCCCATGCCTGTAATCCCAGCACTTTGGGAGGCCGAGGCGGATGGATCACGAGGTCAAGAGATCTAGACCATCCTGGCCAACATGGTGAAACCCCTACTAAAAAATACAAAAAATAGCCGGGCATGGTGGCACATGCCTGTGGTCCCAGCTATTCCGGAGGCTGAGGCGGAAGAATCGCTTGAACCCAGGAGGCAGAGGTTGCAGTGAGCCGAGTTTGCGCCACTGCACTCCTGCCTGGCGATAGAGCAAGACTCCGTCTCAAAAAAAATAAATAAATAAATTTACATTTTAGAAAGACCACTCAGGCTTCCACTGAGAAACATTTGGCAGCGGGGCCAGACAGGAATCAGGAAGATTAATCTATGGGTGATAAAATAAACAGTGGGTGAAGACTAATCATTGGTGCATGAGAAAAAAAATTCAAATCTAGGGTCTTGCCCATAATTTGGGCTTTCATAAATAGGTGAATGATTCCAACTCAGACAGAATGCAGGAAGGCCAGGTTGGAAAGGAAAGATGGTGAGTTTGATTTTAGATTTCTGAAGTCTGAAATGCCAGCGTCATCTAATCATAGTGTCTACCTGGTGGCTGAAAAGCCATGTCTGGAACCCAGAAAATGTCTGATTTAAAAGAAACAGTTTCTCCTCAAGCTTATCTGGTAAAACTGTGGATTCAGGCAGTTTGGTTAAAGCCATCCCCATGTGGATTGAGGAGCCCCCAGGGCGGAGGATGAAGCCTTGGCAGTAAGGATGAAGGAGAAGCCGTGTAGAAGCTTGAAAGAAGCCTGCCTGGAGGGAAGAAGCCAAGAGACATCAGGTCTTAGAAGCCAAAACAAGAGCCCCCAGTGGCAGGAGAGATCAGTAACCTGGATTCTTGAGAGAGGTAAAATGAGGATAGAGAAAGTGTCATGAGACTCAGCAATTCAGAGGTCCTAGCGACCTTAGGATGGTTCAGTAAAGTGAAACAGACAGACCCAGATTGCAGTGTGATCGTGCTGTCCCATGCTGAGAGAAAGTGGGAACAACCATCTCAGACTCCTCTGTTAATGAGAATAAGCCTGATAATCAGCACAACTAAGTTTAAATTACAGCCCCATCATTGACAACTTGTCTGATCTTATGGTAAGTGTCTTAACATACCTTGCCTGCAAATTTCTAACATGTAAAGTTAATTCTATGTATCTCAACTCATATTTGGGAATTAAATATAAAAAGATTACATATATTTAAGTGCACTATAATTCTTACAGTTGTTATTTCACTGTAATTGTTATTTCACCATGATTCTGAGGCTAAATGGTTAAGTGGGCCAAGTGCAATGGCTCACACCTATAAACCCAGCTCTTTGGGAGGCCAAGGCAGGATCGTTTGAGGCCAGGAGAAGACTATCCTGGGCAACATAAAGAGATCCCTCTCTACACCGATTTTCTTTTTATTATTTGGGCATGATGGTGTGCACTGGTAGTACTAGCTACTTGGGAGTCTGAAGTGGGAGGATCACTTGAGCCCAGGAGTTCGAGGCTGCAGTGAGTGAGTCATGGTGGCATTACTGCACTCCAGCCTGGATGGCAGAATGAGACCCCCAACTCAAAATAATACAACAAAAAAAAGAAAAAGTTGTGTTTTTCTTCCCCTTGTAGGGCAAATATTTTAATATTGAGAAATCAGACAACCACCGAGCTTCGGCAATTAGACCTTTTTTACGTGTTGTATTTAGATTCTCATATGATTTCATATGATAACCAGGTTTCCTTCCAACCTCCTCTAAGGCCTATGTCAACAGTTCTTTCAAGGCAATTCATCTTTCAAATGATACCCCTGAGTCAGAGCACCGTGGCTCACACCTGTAATCCCAGCACTTTGGGAGGCTGAGGCAGGTGGATTGTTGCCCAGGCTAGAGTGCACACCACTGCACTCTAGCCTGGGCAACAGAGTGAGAATCTGTCTCAAAAACAAAAATAAACAACAGCTAAAAAAAACAAATGATAACCGTGAGTGAAAGACTGTAATACATGTTAAATGGACAAAAAATGAAATTTTCATTCAATTGTAAAGTATATTTTATGCTATTTTAATTCTTTGAAAGGATATTTAATGTGCATTAGTAATTCTTTTTTATTATTATTATACGTTAAGTTCTGAGATACATGTGCAGAAAGTGCAGGTCTGTTACATAGGTATACACGTGCCATGGTGGTTTGCTGCACCCATCAACCTGTCCTCTACATTAGATATTTCTCCTAATACTATCCCTCCCTTAGCCCCCCACCCCCCAACAGGCCCTAGTGTGTCATGTTCCCCTCTCTGTGTCCATGTGTTCTCATTGTTCAACTCCCACCTATGAGTGAGAACATGTGGTGTTTGGTTTTCCGTTCCTGTGTTAGTTAGCTGAGAATGATGGTTTCCAACTTCATCCATGTCCCTGCAATGGACATGAACTCATCTTTTTTATGGCTGCATAGTATTCTATGGTGCTTATGTGCCACGTTTTCTTTATCCAGTCTATTATTGATGGGCATTTGGGTTGGTTCCAAGTCTTTGCTATTGTGAACAGAGCTGCAATAAACATATAAGTGCATGTGTCTTCATAGTAGAATGATTTATAATCCTTTGGGTATATACCCAGTAATGGGATTGCTGGGTCAAATGGTATTTTTTATTCTAGATCCTTGATGAATCTCCACACTGTCTTCCACAATGGTTGAACTAATTTACACCCCCACCAACAGTGTAAAAGCATTCCTATTTCTCCACATCCTATCCAACATCTTGTTTCCTGACTTTTTAATGATCACCATTCTAACTGATGTGAGATAGTATCTCACTGTAGTTTTGACTTGCATTTCTCTAATGACCAGTGATGATGAGCTTTTTATCATATGTTTCTTGGATGCATAAATGTCTTCTTTTGAGGAATATCTGTTCATATCCTTTGCCCACTTTTGGATGGGGTTGTTTTTTTTCTTGTAAATTTGTTTAATATCTTTGTAGATTCTGGATATTAGCCCTTTGTCAGATAGGTAGATTGCAAAAATTTCCTCCCATTCTGTAAGTTGCCTGTTCACTCTGATGATAGTTTCTTTGCTGAACAGAAGCTTTTTAGTTTAATTAGATACCATTTATCAGTTTTGGCTTTTGTTGCCATTGCTTTTGGTGTTTTCATCATAAAGTCTTTGCCCATGCCTATGTCCTGAATGCTATTGCCTAGGTTTTCTTCTAGGGTTTTTATGGTTTTAGGTCTTACGTTTAAGTCTTCAATCCATCTTGAGTTAATTTTTGTATAAGGCGTAAGGAAGGGGTCCAGTTTCTGTTTTCTGCATATGGCTAGCCAATATTCCCAACACCAGCCAGTATTTGTTAAATAGAGAATCCTTTCCCCATTGCTTGTTTTTGTCAGGTTTGTCAAAGATCAAATGGTTGTAGATGTGTTGCATTATTTCTGAGGCCTATGTTCCGTTCCATTGGTCTATGTATCTGTTTGGTACCAGTACCATGCTGTTTGGGTTACTGTATCCTTGTAGTATAGTTTGAAGTCAGATAGCATGATGCCTCTAGCTTTGTTCTTTTGGCTTAGGATTGTCTTGGCTATATGGGATCCTTTTTGGTTGCATATGAAATTTAAAGTACTTTTTTCTGATTCTGTGAAGAAAGTCAATGGTAGCTTGATGGGGATAGCTTGAATCTATACATTACTTTGGGCAGCATGGCCATTTTCACAGCATTGATTCTTCCTAACCATGAGCATGGAATGTTTTTCCATTTGTTTGTGTCCTCTCTTAATACCTTGAGCAGTGGTTTGTAGTTCTCCTTGAAGAGGTCCTTCACATCCCTTATAAGTTGTATTCCTAGGTATCTTATCCACTTTATAGCAATTGTGAATAGAAGTTCACTCATGATTTGGCTCTCTGTCTACTATTGGTGTACAGGAATGCTTGTGATTTTTGCACATTGATTTTGTATCCTGAGACTTTGATAAAGTTGCTTATCAGCTTAAGGAGATTTTGGGCTGAGATGATGGGGTTTTCTAAATATATAATCATGTCATTGGCAAACAGAGACAATTTGACTTCCTCTCCTCTTATTTCAGTACGCTTTCTCTTACCTGATTGCCCTGGCCAGAACTTCCAATACTATGTTGAATAGGAGTGGTGAAAGAGGGCATCCTTGTGCCTATTTTCAAAGGGAATGCTTCCAGCCTTTGCCCATTCAGTATAATATTGGCTGTGGGTTTGTCATAAATAGCTCTTATTATTTTGAGATACATTCCATCAATACCTAGTTTATTGAGAGTTTTTAGCATGGAGGGATGTTGACTTTTAATATAATCATGTGGTTTTTGTCATTGATTCTGTGTATGTGATGGATTTCATTTATTGATATGCATACGCTGAACCAGCCTTGCATCCCAGGAATGAGGCCGACTTGATCGTGGTGCGTAAGCTTTTTGATGTGCAGCTGGATTCAGTTTGCCAGTGTTTTATTGAGGATTTTTGCATTGATGTTCATTAGATAAATTGACCTGAAATTTTCTGTTTTTGTTATGTCTCTGCCAGGTTTTGGTATCAGGATGACGCTAGCCTCATAAAATGAGTTAGGGAGGATTCCCTCTTTTTGTATTGTTTGGAATAGTTTCAGAAGGAATGGTATTAGCTCCTCTTTGTACCTCTGGTAAAATTCAACTGTGAATCCTTCTGGCCCTGGGTTTTTTTTGGTTGGTAGGCTACTAATTACTGCCTCGATTTCAGAACTCATTATTGGTCTATTCAGGGATTTGACTTCTTCCTGGTTTAGTCCTGGGAGGGTGTATGTGTCCAGGAATTTATCCATTTCTTCTAGATTTTCTAGTTTATTTGCATAGAGGTGTTTATAGTATTCTCTGATGGTAGTTTGTATCTCTGTGGGATCAGTGATGCTATCCCCTTTATCATTTTTTATTGTGTCTATTTGATTCTTCTCTCTTTTCTTCTTTATTAGTCTAGCTAGCAGTCTATTTTGTTAACCTTTTTATAAAAAAAAAAAAAAAAAACAGCTCCTGGATTCATTGATTTTTTTGTAAGAGTTTTTCTTGTCTCTATATCCTTCAGTTCTTCTCTGATCTCAGTTATTTCTTATCATCTGCTAGCTTTTGAATTTGTTTGCTCTTGCTTCTCTAGTTCTTTTAATTGTTATGTTAGGGTGTCAGATTTAGATCTTTCCCACTTTCTCCTGAGGGCATTTAGTGCTATAAATTTCCCTCTAAACAGTGCTTTAGCTGTGTCCTGGAGATTCTGGTACATTGTGTTTTTGTTCTCATTGGTTTCAAAGAACTTCTTCATCTCTGCCTTAATTTCATTATTTACCCCATAGTCATTCAGGAGCACATTGTTCAGTTTCCACATAGTTGTGCGGTTTTGAGTGAGTTTCTTAATCCTGAATTCTAATTTGATTGCACTGTGGTCTGAGAGACTGTTTGTTATTATTTCTGTTCTTTTGCATTTGCTGAGGAGTGATCTACTTCCAATTATGTGGTCAATTTTAGAGTAAATACAATGTAGTGCTAAGAAGAATGCATATTCTGTGGATTTGGGATGCAGAGTTCTGTAGATGTCTATTAGGTCCACTTGTTCCAGATCTGAGTTCAAGTCCTGGATATCCTTGTTAATTTCTGTCTTGTTGATATGTCTAATATTGACAGTGGAGTGTTAAAGTCTCCCACTATTATTGTGTGGGAGTCTAAGTCTCTTTGTAGGTCATTAAGAACTTGCTTTTTATGTATCTCGGTGCTCCTGTATTGGGTGCATATATATTTAGGATAGTTAGCTCTTCTTGTTGCATTGATCCCTTTACCATTATGTAATTCCCTTCTTTGTCTCTTTTGATCTTTGTTGGTTTATAGTCTGTTTTATCGGAGACTGCTTTTTTTTGCTCTCATTTGTTTGATAAATCTTCCTCCGTTCCTTTATTTTAAGCCTATGTGTGTTTTTGCATGTGAGATGGATCTCCTGAATACAGCACACCATTGGTTCTTGACTCTATCCAGTTTGCCAGTCTGTGTCTTTTAATTAGGGCATTTAGCCCATTTACATTTAAGGTTAATATTGTTATGTGTGAATTTGATTCTGTCATTATGATGCTAGCTGGTTATTTTTCCGTTAGTTGATGCAGTATCTTCACAGTGCTGATGGTCTTTACAATTTGGATGTGTTTCCAGTGACTGGTACTGGTTTTTCCTTTCCATGTTTAGTGCTTCCTTCAGGAGCTCTTGTAAGGCAGGCCTGGTGGTGACAAAATCTCTCAGCATTTGCTTGTCTTTAAAGGATCTTATTTCTCCTTCACTTATGAAGCTTAGTTTGGCTGGAAATGAAATTCTAAGTTGAAAATTCTTTTCTTTAAGAATGTTTAATATTGACCCCCCACTCTCTTCTGGCTTGTAGGGTATCTGCAGAGAGATCCACTCTTAGTCTGATGGGCTTCTCATTGTGGGTAACCCTACCTTTCTCTCTGGCTGCCCTTAACATTTTTTCCTTCATTTCAACTTTGGTTAATCCGATGATTATGTGTCTTGGGGTTGCTCTTCTCGAGGAGTATCTTTGTGGTGTTCTCTGTATTTCCTGAATTTGAATGTGACTTGCTTAGGTAAGTTCTCCTGGATAATATCCTGAAGAGTATTTTCCAACTTGGTTCCATTCTCCACTTCACTTTTAGGTACACCAATCAAATGTAGATTTGGTTTTTTTTTTACATAGTCCCATATTTCTTGGAGGCTTTCTTTGTTTCTTTTTCATTCTTTTTTCCCTAATCTTGTCTTCACACTGTATTTCCTTAAGGTAATCTTCAATCTCTGGTATCCTTTCTTCTGCTTGATCAATTTGGCTATTGATACTTGTGTATGCTTCATGAAGTTTTCACGCTGTGTTTTTCAGCTCCATCAGGTCATTTATGTTCTTCTCGAAACTGGTTATTCTAGTTAGCAATTCCTCTAACTTTTTTTTGGGTTCTTAGCTTCCTTGCATTGGGTTAGAACATGCTCCTTTAGCTCAGAGGAGTTTGTTATTGCCCACCTTCTGAAGCCTATCTGTCAATTCATCAAACTCATTCTCCATCCAGTTTGTTCCCTTGCTGGTGTGGAGTTGTGATCCTTTGGAAGAGAAGAGATATTCTGGTTTTTGGAATTTTCAGCCTTTTTTGCAATGGTTTTCCTCATCTTCCTGGATTTATCTACCTTTGGTCTTTGATGTTGGTGACCTTCAGCTGAGGTTTCTGTGTGGACATCCTTTTTGTTGATGTTGATGCTATTACTTTCTGTTTATTAGTTCTCCTTCTAACAGTCAGGCCCCTCTGCTGCAGGTCTGCTGGAGTTTGCTGGAGGTCCACTCCAGACCCTGTTTGCCTGGGTATACCAGCAGAGGCTGCAAAACAGCAAAGATTGCTCCCTATTCCTTCCTCTACAAGCTTTGTCCCAGAGGGGCACCCACCTGCCAGCAAGAGCTCTCCTGTATGAGGTATCTGTTGACCCCTGCTGGGAGATGTCTCCCAGTCAGGAGGCATGGGGGTCAGGAACCCACTTGTGGAGGCAGTCTGTCCCTTAGCAGAGTTCAAGCACTGTGCTGGGAGAGCTGCTGCTCTCTTCAGAGCTGGCAGGTGGGAACGTTTAAGTGTGCGGAAGCTTTGCCCACAGCGCCCCTTCCCCATGTGCTCTGTGAGATGGGAGTTTTATTTATAAGCCCCTGACTGGGGCCGCTGCCTTTCTTTCAGAGATGCCCTGCCCAGAAGAATCTAGAGAGACAGTCTGCCTACAGTGGCTTTGCCAAGATGCGGTGGGCTCCACCCAGTTGGAACTTCCCAGCGGTTTTGTTTACAGTGTGAGGGGGAAAACTGCCTACTCAAGCCTCGGTAAATGGGGATGCAGCTCCCTCCACCAAGCTGAGCATCCCAGGTCAACTTCAGACTGCTGTGCTGGCAGCGAGAATTTCAAGCCAGTGGATCTTAGCTTGCTGGGCTCAGTGGGGGTGGGAGCTAGACCATTTTGCTCCCTGGCTTCAGCCCCCTTTCCAACGGAGTGAATGGTTCTGTCTCACTGGCATTCCAGGTGCCACTGGGATTTGAAAAAGACTACTTCAGCTAGCTCAGTGTCTGCCCAAATGGCTGTCCACTTTTGTGCTTGAAAAACAGGGCCCTAGTAGTGTAGGCACCCAGGGAATCTCCTGGTCTGTGGGTTGTGAAGACTGTGGGATAAGTATAATATATGGGCTGGAAGGCACTGTTCCTCATGGCACAGTCCCTCACAGCTTCCCTTAGCTAGGGGAGGGAGTTCCCTGACTCCTTATGTTTCCCGGGTGAGGCAACACCCCACCTTGCCTCTGCTCACCCTCTGTGGCCTGCACCCACTGTCTCACCAGTCCCAGTGAGATGAGCTGGGCACCTGAGTTGGAAATGCAGAAATCACCTGCCTTCTGTGTTGATTTCACTGGGAGCTGCAGACTGGAGCTATTCCTATTTGGCCATCTTGCCCAGGTCCCCCTAGTTATAGTAATTCTCTCTATTATAACTCACAAACTCCAAAAACCCAGTGGATTAAAACAGCATTATCTTACATTTCACTTGTGTAAGAGTCCACCTGGGGTCTTCCGGGCCAGGCATCTTTTCTCTGAACAGTGATTTGAGGATCATTCCTTCTTTTGGCTTCACCATGTTCAAGTGTGGTTTAACAAAAACACCTTAGTTACATTTAACTTTTGCTTTGGCTTTCCCACTTATTAATTAGTTTGTTCCATTTTTGTCTTTTTTCCTTGGGGTGACCTATTATTTGGGTTAGATTTACTATGTATCATTGTATAACTCAAATGGATGACTCAATAACATTCAAGATTTCAGACATCAGAGCAAGATGAGTGTTAACCAAGAAACTGTAATATGCATCCTGCATTTTGTTTTAATTAGTGTCAGTTGGGTACTTTATACATAATCTCTCTGTGTTTTTATTTTCTCACAAGTAAAATGTGGGAATCGAGCTATACAAATTCGGTGGCTTATTTCAGATCTGACTCTGTACTTTTAATTACTATCTTCTTAACAAGCAGTAGTGTTTCTGTTTATTAATTTATAAGTTTTATAACATATTAAAACACCTCAGATATTAAGTAACTGATTCTACATTGATATATCTCCATTCCATCATCTTTCCTTTCCATTACTTATTTTCAAGATGTTTGCAATCCTATCAGTAAATGTCGTAGGTCTTTTAAAAAGCAAAATAGCCATTATGTTGGTCAGCTAACAATATTTAATTTGGATCGCATCTCTGTATATATCTGATAGTGAATAATTTCCAAAAATACTTACATCATGATCCATACATGAGAATAGATCATTAATATATTAATTAACTCACATTTGTGAACCAACCAATCTTGACAATATTGTATATTGGTTATTCTTAAGAGGACAGAATTCTCTTTAATAAATATTTTACTTTTTATGTGAAAAAACAAATGCTGCTGTATTTTCTGCAGCAACCTTTATTTTTTAACTAAAAGAAAATAGCTTCCCTGGTGTTAACTCACCTAAATTCCTTTGAATGATTTGCCAAGTGACATTTTGAAAATGAACTGACATAAAAGTAGGTAGGGGATGGTGGATATTTTTATTGATGATATCTAAAAGTAATTTTACTTAACCAAGGTGGATTTAAAGGATATTTTAATTGACGATCCTTAAAGGTCATTTTTCTCAAGATCTTCCAAGAAAATGTAAGCCTCTGACTAATGGAACTCTAAGTTCTGCTCACCAATTGTACTGAGAGTGACTTGGACGATAATTACTCGTTTCAACCCCTTATGCCAGGAGTTAGCACCTCAGTGTCTCGGGGAAGTTCTCTGATTATCTTTGTGAAGCAGATTTCCTCCATTGTGTGGAAGCTGGCTCTCTTTCAGTCCTTGTAAACTGTCCAAATACATGTCCACTAAAGACAGACAAGAACAACTCTCCATTTCAGAATAGAGATGAAGCCTTCTCTCAATTTCTTCTTGTTTCCATCTTCCTATTAAGAAGTTTAGTAATCTATGATAATGTAATTCTTATTGGATATACTGTCACCTTAAAAATTAGGAAAATATCAAAAAGATTCATAATTTTTATTGGAAGTTGGTCATCCTGGCGTTCACGTGAATAGTGGATTGCTTTTTCCAGACTTGGAGAGATCGTGTTTTGAAATAATTGAAATTTTGTTCATTGCACCTATCTGGCAGCACACTGGACCTGACCAATTCATCTTAGTCTGAGCCAAGTATAAATAAACTACCGTCTCCACAAGGATAAGGGTGTAAGGGGACTTTATGCTGATGTTTTTACATTGACTGTGTTCAGTGACATTTACATTCTGACTTGGGGAACACTTTTTTTGGAGTCTTTTGGCTGAGCACTTTTTTAAGTTAATCAAATAAATGCAAAATGCTGAAACTCCTGTTGCTATTATAGTTTATTCTATGACAGTACTATGACTTCCGTATATGAATATCTATTAAACACATACCTAGATGGAGGCTTGTCTTCTTAGAAGAGCATCCAGGGTTGCACTTCTTTTTTTTTTTTTTTAATTGCATTTTAGGTTTTGGGGTACATGTGAAGAACATGCAAGATTGTTGCATAGGTACACACATGGCAGTGTGATTTACTGCCTTCCTCCCCATCACCTATATCTGGCATTTCTCCCCATGCTATCTCTCCCCAACTCCCCACCCCCCCGCTGTCCTTCCCCTATTTCCCCCCAACAGACCCCAGTGTGTGGTGCTCCCATCCCTGTGTCCATGTGTTTTCACTGTTCAACACCCACCTATGAGTGAGAACATGCGGTGTTTGATTTTCTGTTCTTGTGTCAGTTTGCTGAGAATGATGGTTTCCAGGTTCATCCATGTCCCTCCAAAGACACGAACTCATTGTTTTTGATGGCTGCATAATATTCCATGGTGTATATGTGCCACATTTTCCCTGTCCAGTCTATCATCGATGGGCATTTGAGTTGGTGGTAGGTCTTTGCTGTTGTAAACTGCGCTGCAATGAACATCCGTGTGCATGTGTCCTTACAGTAGAACGATTTATAATCCTTTGGATATATACCCAGTAATGGAATTGCTGGGTCAAATGGAATTTCTATTTCTAGGTCCTTGAGGAATCGCCATACTGTCTTCCACAATGGTTGAACTAATTTACACTTCCACCAACAGTATAAAAGTGTTCCTATTTCTCCACATCCTCTCCAGCATCTGTTGTCTCCAGATTTTTTAATGATCGCCATTCTAACTGGCATGAGATGGTATCTCAGTGTAGTTTTGATTTGCATTTCTCTAATGGCCAGTGATGATGAGCATTTTTTCATATGTTTGTTGGCCTCATGTATGTCTTCTTTTGTAAAGTATTTGTTCATATCCTTCGCCCACTTTTGAATGGGCTTGTTTGTTTTTTTCTTGTAGATCTGTTTTAGT
Source organism: Ateles fusciceps (assembly GCA_036589455.1). Taxonomy (NCBI): domain Eukaryota; kingdom Metazoa; phylum Chordata; class Mammalia; order Primates; family Atelidae; genus Ateles; species Ateles fusciceps. The sequence goes on from JAZHEH010002229.1 coordinate 9,692,258, forward strand.
TCTTTGCAGATTCTGGACATCAGCCCTTCGTCAGATGGGTAGACTGCAAAAATTTTTTCCCATTCTGTTGGTTGCTGATTCACTCTAACGACTGTTTCTTTTACTGTGCAGAAGCTGTGGAGTTTGATTAGCCAGGGTTGCACTTCTGTGTAGGTCCTGAAGGTTTTTCATTTTCCTTCAGTCTCAGCATTCCCATCTTTTCCATTAGAGTTCAAGAAAGAAAATAGAATAATGATGAAGTAAAACGGAGGGCTGTCACAGAGAAAAAAACAAGTGGAAAGCAGAGATTTTTATCTGTATAACATAGGGGACAAAAAGAAAATCACAGCATATTTTAAGGAATAGAAATCTCATAAAAGGAATGTATGCCACCAAAGGTCCTATCATAGTTACGGGCCAACTATCATTGGCATAGTTTCAGTGTAACTTATCACTTGTCTCGTAAATAATAAATGGGAACTGAAAATCAGTTGTGTAGGCTTCCTGGACATTTTGGTGCAATTAATTATATGCTTAGGCTTTCATGGGTGTGTACTTAACGCACATGGCCATGGTCAGAGCATTTGACTGATCCTCGTCCTGGAGGCTTTCTCTCTGTTGCAGGAAAGGCCAGTTCCCAGTACTCCTTCTTGGCATCCACCAAGGCACACTGCAAGACCTTTTTTAAGAAACAGATTTAGTGGGCACAAGTGCATTTGTGTTACTTGGATATATCGCATAGTGGTGAATTCTGGGCTTTTAGTGTGTTTATCACCCAAGTAGTGTACGTTGTACCCAATGGGTAGCTTTCCATTCCTCACCTACCTCCCAACCTCCCACCCTTTACAGTCTCCAGTGTCTACTATTCTACTCCCTATGGGACACTTTACCCACTATTGTTTGTAAACAAAATAAAGTGATTTCATCAACTCCATGACTCTTGCCTTTCACCTTACACTACACTGATATGTTCTGCATCAAGAGTAAGACAATTGACAGTGATAAAGAGAATGAAATCGTGTCCTTTGCAGCAATATGAATGCAGCTGGAGGCCATTATCCTAAGTGAATTAATACGGAAACACAAAACCAAATACCACATGTTCTCACTTACAAGTGGGAGCTAAACATTGTGTCCTCATGGACATAAAGATGAGGACAATAGACACTGGTGACTCCAAAACTGGGGAGGAAAGGAGGGGGCAAGGGCTGAGACACTAACTATTGGGTATTATGTTCACCACTTGGGCAGTGAGTTCCATAGAAGCCCAAACCTCAGCATTGTGCAATATATCCATGTAACGAACCTGCACATGTACCCCCAACTCGAAAATGAAATGAAAATCTATATATAACTTTAAAAATAAAAGGGATACTCATCCTTTAAAAAAAAGAGTAAGAAAAAAGGTCTCAAATGCTCCAAAGTATTGGTTTAAAAATATGAAAATGGCTAGGCCTACCTGAAGGAATAATTTGATTATGTAATGCAAACGACTTTATATGTCTGATGACTGTTTCTCAGTGTGTAGCGTACAAAAGCGCAGTAGCAGTTTGTGTAATCTGCCTCGTTCATTTCCCATGGGGTCTATTTCCTTTTGTTCCAAAGCATTTTAAAAGCTGTATTTTCAGTGCAGTGGTTATCTAAAGGTGAGGTAACTGGGGCATGTTTAACAAATTGCTTCCTTGATTCTTCACCTGGATGTCTAATACTGTACCCTCCTCAAACTTAAAAAGTCCAAGCCGCATGTGGTGGCTTGCACCTGTGGTCCCAGCTACTCAGGAGGCCAGGAGTTAGAGATCACCTTGGCCAACAAAATGAGGCCTTGTCTCTACAAAATATGAAATAAAAAGTTAGCCGCGTCTAGTGGCTTGTGCCTGTAGTCACGGCTGCTCGGGAGACTAAACCGGAAGGATCACTTGAGCCCAGGAGTTCAAGGCTACAGTGAGCTGTGATTGCACCACTGAACTCCAGCATTTCCGACAGAGCAAGACCTTATGTCTACAAAACAAAAAATGTCAAAAACCAAATTCCACATTCTCGCAGCCCAAACCTTCCATCTTTTGACACCTCCTTTTCCCAGTTGCTCAGGGTTAATATGTGGGAGTCATCTTTCTTTCTTCCTTCCTCCTGCTGTGTTCTTTATTGTAAGAATACAGTATATAACATACATAAAATATGCAAAATATGTGTTAATCAGCTGTTTGTTATCAGTATGAATTCCAGTGAACAGTAGGCCATTCATAGTTACGTTTTGAAGAAGTCAAAAGTTATATGTGGATTTTTGATAACAGGGGCAGGGTTGGCACCCCTAATCCCCCACATTGTTCAAGTGTCAATTGTATATGCCAGGTCTTCCTCCCATTCCAGAATATAAGCTCCTTGATGGCAAATCCTTTTTGGTTGATCCCTCTATTCCTAGCACATAGAACAGCCCCTGAAACACAGTAGACACTCAATAAATACATGCTAAATGACCACATGGTAGACACACAGAATAACCCGTGGCATAAAGTAGACACCCAACAAATATGTGCTAAATGACCTTGCAGATATGCAAGGCAGAAATAATGCAAAGTAGAAAAGTCACTGTGCACACCATCAAACTTCTCAACGCCGCACTGTCTTGGGGAGAAAAATGGCTCTGTGAAATAGCAAAGATCAAGGATGACTTTATGACTCTCAACTGACAAAGGGAGGAAGAGAGCTTATTCTAGGCTTCGAAGCCACTGAAGACTTCCTGATGTCGATAAAGCTAGCACTCAGCTTGGGAGATGGCTAATCTTAAAATTAGGTGGTGGTCAGTGGAAATATTGTCAATCATATGCAAATACCAGTCAAGCTGTGGGACATGTATTACTTGATCCTAGGGGAAAACTGAGATTTGCATAAGTGTATTTTGGAGGCATTTGCAGTGAAGTGTTGTTTGAAACTGCTGGAGTGGATGAGTGTCTAAAGATGAAAGTGTCGCTAGCAGGAGGCAGGAACTGGACCTTGGGAAGTGGCTGTGTTTCACAGACACGGTGAAGGGTCAAGCCATTAAAGGAAACACAGAAGAGAAGACCAGATGTGCTGAAAACCAGCAAAATAAGGAGGTACCAATGGAAGAGAGAATGTTAAAAGAGAAAATTGTTTCAAATATTGGAGTCAAGTCTTAGCGGAAGACCTTCCAGAAGACCATTGGACCGGGAACTTAAGAGGTCATTGGTAGACTTAGAGAGAGCAACTTAAGTGATGAGGAGTAGAGTGCACTGGACTGAAAGAGCTTGAAATGGAGCTTGTGGGAATCAGAGGTGGCTGATATGGAAAATATGTTCATGACAATGGGCAAAAGCAGGACCAGAGCATCGTACATGTCTTGAAGGAGTGTTACCAGAATTGAAGGTCTTCACTTCTCAGGGGCAGAATTGAACACGCTGTTTTCCCTCCAGGCATTGAGGTTCAGAGGAACCAGGAAGCCTGCTCACGGAATCTCTCGGCCCACCCTCCCAGGGAACCCACTGGTTGTAGCCTCATCTTCCTCTCCACCAATGTGCCCATGTCCGAAGGTCACACTTTGCCACTATTGTCACCTTTAGTGACACAGCTGTACTGCAGACAACAGGAGAAACAGGCATATTAGGCTTCCACTGACTTTATTGCTTTTTCTGCCTTTACATTTTTTTCTAGCAGTGCAGATCCCATTGTCTTTAGGCAAAAAATGTCACTCTGCACAATATCAAACTGTGACTGCTTCACATAGCCCTGTCTCAGGGGAAGAAAAGGAGGGCTTTATAAAATACTGAAAAGCATTTATTCCCATGCAACTCTCAATGAACCCATGAATTATGAGTAGCAGAGTCAAAGGAGGGCACGTTGGAAGCTTAGACTGTAAACAGGTATCTGCAATCCTCAGACTTAACTCATTATGCACCCTAAGGGTTGCCTTAGGGAAACTGCTTGTTATTAATCTGTTAAAAATGCATTGTTATTTCTTCTTCATATCAGGTGGCTTTTTGTTTGTTTGTTTTCCATTTTTGCTCTTCCACACACTAATGATAGGGTGGGAATGTAAAAATGATAGATGAGAACAGTGAAGAATTTGTTAATAGGTCTGGAAATAGGCAGGGGTGTGGGGAAGGGGATATAAAAAAGGACAATTATCTTTACTGTTTTAAGCTCCCCAGGTTGAGATCATCAATCTCCTTTGTGTTCACTTCTCCTTAAGGATGGACAATCCCAGTAAGAATAGCTCAGTACATTTCCAGTGGGACCAGTGACTGGTTTCATGGATCCAGGTCACTGCTGCCTCCTTGTTCCCAGCTAGAAAACTCCCAAGAGAAGTTAAGATATCTTCATCATCTCTGTGTTCCTCATATTAAATGGCCCAGTGGCAGGCTCCCATTAGATGCTCAGTGAGTGTTTGCTGATTTCCCCACTTTATTTATTTAATTAATTATTATTAAAGCAGCACCACAAGTTTGTGGGAAATCATCTAGTTCAATGATTGTCAACTTTAACATGCATGTGAGCCTCCTGGGTGATTCAGTCACCCCAGAACAGTTCTGAGCCTGTTGATCAGGCTGAAAAGTGAGATTCTGCAATTCTTACAAAGTTCAAGGAGGTGCCAGCATGCTGGCCCTCAGACCACACTTTGAGTAACAGGGATCTGGTGGAGTGCACCTGCTACAGGGTCTGCCTACCCCTATGGGTGGGCGGTGGAGCCCAGAGCTACGAGATGATCATAGTTCATCTTCCTACAGCATCAAATATGGTGGAAGATCATTTAAACTGTATGTTTAAAAATATTTAAAGACTTATTATGAGGGAGAATACATATGATTAAGAAAAATATAAACTGTAGGCTGGCACACTGGTTCACGCTTGTAATTCCAGCACTTTGGGAGACTAAAGCTGGTGGATCACAAGGTCAGGAGTTCGAGACCAGCCTGGCCAATGCAATGAAACCCCATCTCTACTAAAAATATGAAAATTCGCTGGGCATGGTGGTGGGTGCTTGTAATCCCAGCTACTTGGGAGGCTGAGGCAGGAGAATCACTTGAACTTGGGAGGCAGAGGTTGCAGTGAGCCGAGATCGCACCACTGCATTCCAGCCTGGGTAACAGAGCTAGACTCCATCTCAAAAAAATAGATAGATAGATAGATAGATAGACAGACAGACAGATAGATAGATAGATTTTTTACAGTATATATACTATAAAAAATGTAAGAAATGTATGAAAAACTTAAGAATTTTTTTTTCAGTTACAGTTTCGCCTTTCAAGTTACGCTTCCAGTTGGTCCCCAGAGGATGCATTTCTTATTTTCTCTTAGGGATAATTTAGAGGAAATGTTTCAAAAGCACTAATCTCGTCCTAATGAGAAAACGGGTGCAGGGTGCCAGGAAAGCTTAATCAGTTAATTAGCCTGAATGTAATACTGATGACAACCACTAACATTTATTGGGCTCTTACTATAAGCCAGGCATGGTGCAAAATGCACACACTATTACATTGACTATTCATGGAAGTTTTCTGAAGTTCATATTATTGCTGGTCCAGTTTTGGATTTGAGGAAATTGAGGCTTAGAGCAGTCGCATAGTTTGCCCCGAAACACATACCTATCTGACATTAAAGTCCCTGTTGTCAACCACAGTGATTTAGGGCTTTGTGAAGTAAGTACAGCCAGTGCTGGACCCACTCCCTCTCTCCCAGCCAGGACTTGGTTTACAGGATGGCACTGCTTTCCTTAAAGAAGCTGAGATAAAGCAGGTTGATGCGATTTGGCAGCCCCTGGTGTTTCTAAAGAGTGTCTTTAAAAATTACAAAAGTGTGCCTTATAGGAATCTGGACATTGATTCCTTTTTTGTTTCTTTCATGGTAACAATAAGCAGGTTTACTGCGTGCTCTGTTTGGTAACTAAGCCATGGTTCTAGGCTCATAAAAAATCAATACTTTCTCACTAATGTATACTTTTCCTGCCAAGCAGCCATCCGAATTAAAGGAAAATGGTATCTATAAACAGCTGTTATAAACTGCATTACTAGGTGAATAATGTGTTTCATTTCTTACATAAATAGAATTTTTAAAGGGTAGCATCAGCAGTTATAAAGCATGAAGTCTCTACTTCTGTGCATTTCGACTCAACTTTCTACAAGCTTTCCAGACAAATGTTGTAGTGTTCCCCATGCTTATGATACTATTACTTTCATGTTTGTGATGCCAGATATGCACTGAGCTCATCCTGGGACAAGAACAGACATGCCTACTGCCTATGGATACACCCAGTGACCAAGCGCAGCTGCAGGATTAGGGACAGTTCCAGTGGCAGGTCAATTTCTCTTATGCATTATAGCCCTCCGTTCTATAAAAATAAGCTTAGTTCTCGTCTCTTCACTCTAATGAATACCTGACATTTCCAAAAATGAGAAATTCTGGATTGCTTCTACTAAGTGAAACTTTGTACAAGTTAAAGTTTGGAGAAAATCAGGCAGCTTTGAAATGATGTAAGCTGACATGGCTGATACCATTGGTAGATTCCAGGGCATGCAAAAACCCTGAAGTTTTATCTCTCTCTCCTTCAAGTTAATAACTATTAAGCATATGCCAGAGAAAAACTATTATCTGAACCACACAGGCTGAGAATATACTAAAATTTAACACAGTTCATTAACCAAGAAATACAGAAGGAGCTGAAAACACCAGAGTAAGGCTGTTCAAAACACCACTACCCTGTGAGTGCCATGCTAACCATCCCATTAAAAGGCTTATCGGTGCCCTCTGTTGTCCAACAGCAGCCTTAAAATAGTACATCATACTTGGGAGGAAAAGAAGCAAGGGGTCACAAGACCCCCTTTATATGTAAATGGCAGGTGTAGCTATTTATTTTTGGTTTTCTTTTTGAAACAGTGTCTTACTCTGTTGCCCAGGCTGGAGTGCAGTAGCGAGATCAAGGCTCAATGCAGCCTCAACCTCCCCGGGCTCAGGTGATCCTCCCACCTCAGTCTCTCATGTAGATGAGACTACAGGTATGCACCACCACGCCCAGATAATTTTTGTGTTTTTTGTAGAGATGGGGTTTCGCCATGTTGCCCAGGCTGGTCTCAAACTCCTGGGCTCAAGCGATCTGCCTGCTTCAGCCTCCTGAAGTGCTGGGATTACAGGCATGAGACACTACTCCTAGCCAGGTGTAGTTATTTCTAAATCTTAATCTGAGATTTGATTGAGAGGTGCAAGGAAGCTACCTCACAGAAAAATCTCTCTTCTAGTAAAGTCTAAAATCTATTATATGCAATCTGTGGTCCATGCATTGCCATATTCTTCCATTGTTTTAAAATACAAATATCTGTGTAATAGGTAAGACAGTACATTCCTTACATCACAAAATAAAATACTCTTAGACACTTTTCAGGGGTAACAAGGTGAAAGCTCTATTTTCTTAATGAGCAAGGAGGTTAGGAAGCATTTGCATGTCTTATCTTCTTTCTAGGTTGGAGTAGGGAAGGACTTCATTGTGCCGGGCTGTTTTGATAGTCTGTTATTACGACACGAAAGCCTAACTCCAGGCAGCACATTCAGAGACCGCTTTCCTTCGAGCACATTTTACAGGTACTTTTAAGTACATATCTTCATAGCATTTACTTCCTTGGATATTGTGGGGGAAAATGAAAAGAATAACTTTAAAAATTCAGGGCAAGCAGCTCCAATACACTCTTCAAAACCATGAATTGGCTTACCAAATTGTTTTTTAAATATGTACATTTCCCAGGAAAGTATATTATATCAGTATGTTAGGCAAGAGTCCTAGGGAATGTTTTCCTTTTTTATGAGACAGAGCTGACACGTGGAGCCTTGAATTTCATGAGGTGCCTTCACCCATCCTCACTGATGGTCAAAGATCTGATCATGTCAAATTTAATCATAGATTAAGTTCTTGAAGATCATCTTTTTTCCCTTCACATGAATTTTATAGTTAGCTACTAAAACCAAGTGTGGAAGGCAGAGGTTACGTCATCAGGGTGATCAAATCAAATGATGCAGGCAAGCTAAGGGTATATACCACATTGCCAAGCAGAGTGGGGTTCCACCAAGAGAAACAGAATAGTGGGTCACCCACCCACCCTCCCAGAACCACTTATTGGAGATCCCAGGGACTGCAATAAGTCGTGATAGCACATTTGCCTGAATTTAACTCTGCGGAGGTAGCCCTGGGTACAGCAGCAGGCAGACTGGTCTCTTGCCTTTGTAAGACTTGCAAGAATTGCCAAATAAATCAGTCTACCACTTAAACTCTGACTCTTGGAGGATTTATAGCCTCCAGCAGCAGAAGACATTGTGGTAACAGGAGAAAGGCAGCATCCCCCCTTCTCAGGGAGCTTTTATCTCTCCTTAGTGATGATAGCTCTATGATTTTCCTGTGAAAATCCATGGAAGGTGGTGTTACAAAATCGACAGTCTTTTGAGATATTTCCAAGAGCAAAAGCACAGGAAGGTGGGAGCATATTATGAAGTAGACGCTGAATAAAACCCAGGAGTGAAGAATGAGATTCCATGATCATGAGGAGAAATTGACTTCTTCCCTTCAGTTCATCCCATTGTATCCTCAAAGGTCATTCATTGTATTTTGCTTACTCACGGTGGAGCACAATGTAGAAGTTGTTCTTCTGTGGTAGAGAACTGTGCGTTTTGTTTGACATTCTCTCCTGGGAAATTTTATAAGTTAGGGCATTTGAGCTGCATGGTTTCTGCTCTGTGTAGGTGGAGTTCCTGCCTACCACTTATTACTGTTGCCAGTCACGTCTTCACTTGGATCAGAACTGCCATTTGTTTTTAAAAGAGTTTGTTTTCGCAGTTGGGTTTGAAAGGAAAGGAGCTTATGATGACTTTGAACGCCACAGAGTCTTTGCTGTGCAGTCATATCTCTCCATGGGGCATGTGCAGGTTCATCCCCCAGATCCTGCAACTTGGTTTGAGCTAAATGCAATTCCTTCTTCCTAATCGATGCCAAGGAGGTGGCAGAAGATAGAGTTGTGATTCTTCAAAATCTTCCCTTCCCTCTCGCATTGACTGTTTGCTGTGTTATTTTGCACTTATATATTTTTCACTTAATCTCTCTGTGTCTGGCTGTGATTTGTGCCAGCTCTTTTCTTCTCCATGAAATGTTCTCCTTTATCACTTCCAAGTATTACTGTTTCTACTATTTAGTCTCTGCTAATTCTTCTCAAAGATCATGAACTCATTTCCATCTCCGGTTCTTTCACATTCTGAAACTATCCACTGCGCATTTCCTTAACTCTTACGTAATTTCCATTCTGGACCTAAAACAAGTCATAATGACAAGAGTAATAGTTACCCTGTGTTGAAGATTACTATGTTTCATGACACACTGGGCTACATATTTCACATCTGGCATCTCATTTAATCCCTGCAAATGGGAGGATGGTGTCATGCCCTTTTCATGCATGAAATTCAGTGAGGTTCAGGCCATGAATCACTGGCAGATCTGCTAGTTCAGCACAGATTACATGGCGTCTGGTGTGCAAAACAGTGATATGTTTTACTTAATCATGAACTATAACTCACAGGCCTGGAGCTAAGTTCGCCATTTTACTCAGGACCATTACCCATATCCACCAAGCAGATAAATTCCTTCGACTACAGGTCTATCAGTAAACATCTATTGAGAATTTATCTGAAGGATCTCATGACTTAGGTATTATATATAGACAGGTGGAGGATTAAGAGAAGGAAGAGGGGGAAGAGGGGGACAATAGAAGTATCCAGGAGAGAAAACAAAGTGAGAAGAACTGGCTCGTCCATGCTTGTAAAGCCTCTGCTCCAGGTGACCTCTCCTGAAGTCTAGGGACTTGATGGGAGGGAGATGGGGTGAGTGTGTATGTTTGTAGGTATATGTATACACATAGATATATTCTCCTTAGTTTCATTTTTTGAATGATAAAAATATACTGCCATATATCTCAGTATATTATTATGAGAGCTAATAAACTAGTGTGCTTTAAAATGCTTTGTGAAGTAAAAAACACTTTCCAAAGATGATTATTAGCACCATTATTTTTATTGTAATTATACGAGCGTTAAAGCACTTGGTTTTCTCTTCTTGGTTAGTTCTGAAGAGATTTGCTTTCACTGTTTCTTCCTGGCATCTTGATAGTTGCTATTTCACTACCACATTACAAACAAAACACAACAAAACAAGAATCTCTCCTGGAGCTCAGTTCTGCACTTTTAAAGCTTTTGATTCCCTAGTCTGTGGGGGAGCCCAGCCTGCTCGGACACCTTTGGCACAGCTCCACTTAAAACCCTGACTCTACTCCTGTCTGAAAAGCCACGAGAGAAGTTCTGAGATGTCGTAATTAGCCCCTCAGCTGCCAGCCTCTAATTCGGTGGCAGCTTTTCCCAGCTTTGAGCAACAACTGAAAAACCTCAGAATGTCTGATCTTCCAGTGTCCCGACTGTCTGCTTCAAATTGCTTTGGCCTCATTCGCTTGTAAAGCCACTTGTGCTCCCAGGTGTTAAGTGGACCTGCAGTATCCAATGGGATGGAGTTAGTGTACACACACACACACAATGTGTTAAGCGGACCTGCATATCCAGTGGGATGGAGTTAGCATACACACACACACACAAACACACACACACACACCCATCCCTGTGGACATCCAGAGATTATAATTGTTGAGTCTATTGGGAGCAGATGGGTGTGCTTAGGAAAATAATAGGATTGACTGTAGGAATTAAACAGAGAGCAGTAAGTGAATCAGTAGGCCCAGATGCATTAGCCCTAAAGAGTAATGGCCTGCCTAGTTGCAAGTCACATGACTGGGAGGGTGTGTGGGGATGAGCTGTACAGGCAGGGCTTCCGCTGGGGAGGCGGAAGTTACTGTGCTCGCTTTTAGAACTGCACATGGTGTAGGAAACATACACATACCTGCATGCGATCTCGCCTTTTAAAAAAAAGGTACATTTTAACATTTTTATTTCCTTTAGTTGTTCAGAAAAGGCAATGCTGGCCAATAAAGAGAAATGCTGGAAGAGAAAGAATTAGAGTATCTGGCAATACTGGGCACACTTCCATTATCTTTCAAGACATGAAATTAATAAACTGTTCACAGAAGAACCCAGAGAGGTGCACATTCTGAGAGTAGTACCTGACATCATTGTCCCATAGGCTGCTCCCTAGCCAGAGAATATTCTACATGGTTCTGGTTCCACATGAGTTTTGATGGTGATAATAATGAAAATTCCCATTGATATAATTTCTTTATTTGAGGTTGGTATTATATGATTGCATCCAAAAGCAAAATGTGAGGATTTGACAAATACTTTCTTCTGCAGGTTTTGATCGTGAACACAGTGAGAACATAAAAGAAATAAAAGTCTTATTTAGGTAGAAGATTGTGTGACTTTTTAAACTTTAAAAATGCAGTTTCTTTTTACTTCTTTAGAGAAAGAAAAGTAGCTCAAACTCCTTAATACCTCATTGTAAATAATTCTTCTTCTGGTCTTTTTATTAGTGGATTTTTATTTATAGTACTATGGCAAGAATAATGTTTATAGATTGGCACAACCTAAAAAAGTCACCTTGTTTAAAATTGACCTACCATTTAAATATCATCATTTTGGCAATGAACACCTTCTAAACTTATCCTTCTCAATTGTGGGCATTAAGCCCATAAATAGAAATGCTAAAGGGGGAATCAGAGTGGGGGCGACTTCCACCGGAAGAGAAGCCTTGGAGAAGTGAATAGAGAAAGTTGCCTGTGTTTAGCATGAATGAGCCTGGGATTTAAATAACATTCTCAGGCCAGATAAACAGTTTTTCTCTGGCTTAGTAATAATGCGTTGCATTCAGATATTTAAGTGAAATGTTTCTGGCTTTCCTCACTTCATCTTTGATCTTGACATGCTCTGTTATATTTCAGCTCATCAACATAGTCACACTAAAAATCTAATTTATACCTTTCAGTATATATAAGAGAAGCAAATTTGTGTAAGAAACAGAGAGTACATGTAATTGAGGATTTTTGCTTTGATGCACACACACACACACACACACACACACACACACAATATCCCAAAATGCTGGGATACACCAGAGTGATAAAAGAATTTGCCGCTTGGTGGCTGCATCATGAGTCATTACGATTATCTCATTATTCTTTTCTTCCCCTCTGTTTTCAAGCTGTTCTGCAATGAATATTCATTAGTTATATAAAAAATGAAGTTTTTTTTTTAAGAAACATATTCCAAAATTCCTTGGAATTCTTTGTCGGTAATCATCTGCCTTTTTACATTTTGACAAACTGGTTGTTTTGACCCCCGCATCTGACTGGCCCCAAAGTCCCAGTGTTTTCATGGGAGTTCAGATTCCACGGGAATTGGAGGAAGACAGCCCTGGAGAAAGCTCTCCAGCTCCCTGTGACAAGTAGAAGCTGAAGTCAGATGCGCAGAAAGGAATTGCAATGCTCCTTGTTGTTTATCCTCGTATGTGACCATTGGGCAGAGGAAATCAGTACAGCTCTGATACCACTCAATACAATGCTAGGTTATTTTGTGGACAGGATTAATCTGCAACAGAGAAGGTGAGATTCATGTTGGACATACGAACAAGGGAGACAAATAGAATTTGCCCTAGAATCGCACTGTGGGTAAGGGGACAGCTTCATGCTGCCTTAATTACCTGCTGTGTGAACTGTTTGCATTCCTGTACCAGTGATCTTTTCCAGCCGTAGTACTAGATCAAATCTAAAGGGATAAAGATGGGAGTCTATCTGCCACCTAAAATGCCTAGTAATAGTTTTTACCATGTCCGTTGGACCAGTTCATCACGATATGCCCTTCTGCTTCCTATAACTAGAAATGGATCAGGAAAGGAAAAGCCAGGGTGAATCACTGATTTTATTCATAACCCCAGACTTTTCGTATACTTTCTCTGATAGCCTTCCAAAGAATTGGCCAAATATTTGCATTTCCTAGAAATATACCGATTGTAAGAATTAAATCAGTATTCTCTTATAAAACCCATCAGAGATGACTGCTTGTATTGGTGCAGTGGACAAGCAGTTATTGAAAAGACTTGTTTACAGTACTGCCTTTTCCCACTTGTAAAGTCCTGTCAAGTTCCCACTTAAGTGTTACATGTTACTTTTTACAAAAGGAGGAAATAAGGAAGTTGGTGAGTTGATATTTCCCTCACCCTGTCAAGGTCTGTGCTAGGGGTCTTTGACTCTGAAGTTCATTTTTAATCCAAAGGCCTTAGAAGGTCAACTTCTGAACCTGTAAGATTCCAGCACTGAACCCAGTGTCTCTTCACCGCTTCGTTTTTTTCTTTCCATCTTCCCTCATTGTGTCCCCTTCCTAGGAATGAGTCTGAGGCCCACTGGGTTTTTTTGTTGGTTTTTTGTTTTGTTTTCTTGAGATGGGGTCTTGCTCTGTGGCCCAGGCTGGAGTGCAGTGACATGATCACAGCTTACTGCAGCCTCAACTTCCCAGGCATAAGTGATCCTCCCACTTCAGCCACCCAAGTACCTGGAACTACAGGTGCATGTCACACCACCTAATTTTTAAGTTTTTTGAACAGACAAGGTCTCCCTATGTTGCCCAGGCTGGTCTCAAACTCTCCTCTTGCCTCGGCCTCCCAAAGTGCTGGGATTACAGGCATGAGCCACCATGCCTGGCTACAATAGTTGTTGTTTGCCAGTTTGCTTCACCAAAGGCTCCTTTGCCCTTTCCACTGAGTTGATGGTTCTTATGAGAAGATACGGAAGCCACAGTCTTCAGCACCTGGGCTGGTAGAAGGGTTCAGTAAAGGTGAAGGTAGCAGGTAGTGAGTGCTCTACTAAGGAGGAGGTGATATAGCTATTGCAGTTTTTGATCTTGAAATGGGTACGATTCCGCATCTGCCTTGAGATTCATTGTGCTCATGGGAGCCGAGTGTGGAAGGCAGCCACTGTTACTGTTGTGTTGATCCGCCTGTACCAAGCCACAAGCTTGGGGGACAGAAGCTGATCTGTGCGTTGCAGCTGCCAGCATATAATGACTGTTCTTCCACATATCCTTTTGCATTCCCTAGGGCCTCGATGAAATGCCAGCTGTGAGGTAATCCTCACCAAAAAAGGGATGCTGGCTGCTTCAGATTCCCCAGGCGATTCAAGGAATGCCAGGGACCTTGAGGGCATGCTTTGTCTCTCCCACTGAAGCTCCATTGCAGAAAAAGCCACAGACACAGGGGCCAGGGGACCACCCTGCTTGTCTTCTCAGGGATGAGGATAGCCAGGCCAGCACGGGGAGTGTTACTTCCTGCTGTGAGATAAAAGAAAATGTTTCTCCAGGGTCACTCATCTCAGGATCTTTGAGGGGGGAGCAAGCCGGGAGGACTGGGAGGGAGAGGATTTCCAAATCATGTGCTTAGGATTCTAGAATTGAAACCCTTGCCAAATGTCCAATGCCAAACATCCCAAATGTCACGTCCCTGAGATTTACTGGAAGTTGCATTTTCCAGTAGCTACCATTGAGGGCTGAGTGACAAATACTACATTCAGAGTAATTATAATTATTATCAGTGTGGCCTTGGCCGAGGCCAAAGGCACCTCGATCACCTGTTAGTGAGAGCTAACAAATGAGGCTGAACTACTTAGTTGTGATTAAACCTGCCACCTGTTTATCAACCTTTGAGGCCAAGAGAAGAAGTTGTCCTCATTTGACTGGCCACACCCTGTTCCGAGCCCTGGTAACATTTCTGAAAATGGCCATCCATAAGAGTAAATTTCATTGCCAAGTACCTGTCCCTGTGTGTACAGGTTCTAACTGAGCTATGGCTTCCAAAGAAATCCTTAGAATCTCCATAAGTTTTACCTCTAAGAGCATAGAACCACCTTCCTGTCTTGCCTATTCATAATCCAATGAGACATAGATGTATGAATTAAAAGTCTCCTTTCTTTTAAAGTGTTTTTGAATTCAAACAGTTTATGATATTGAACTGTTTTGTTTTATTGGCAAAAGCCATCCTGACTCAAATTCCCAATAGCATTTCGAGGTATTCCAGAGAACGCTCTGCAACTGGAGAGCAGACCAACACAATGAGGTTCATGCCTTTTGTGTTTCCTAGGTAGTCTGCGATTCTATTTATTTTAGCTCTTATGATGCGGCAGCACAATGGGCACCAGATAGCTTGCTGACATGCTCACTGCAAGACCCATTGTCTCCCATTCAGGCCATCCAAGACCGCTGTGAAAATTATCTTCCTTGCCAGCCACTTTGATCCGCACCGAAGGCTCCTCGCTGTGCCCTAAAGCCCTTCACATCAGCCTCAGCTGTTGCAGCCCAGCCCTTCCCTAACCACAGATTCTCCCCTGATCTGCTGTCAGCCTCCTCTGCTCCAGCCTAACAAAGCTATTCACAGACTCCTTTGACAGCATCTGACACTTTTGGTACTTTGCTTTTCCTAGTACAATTTACCAGAATAGAATGAGGTAAAAGCATTCTTATAAAGCAACATCTCTCTCTTGCATGTGCTAGTTTCATTGGGTGTCTAACCTTTAGAACCTAGAAAAAGATACACCAGAATGAGACTTGCATATTGACTCATGCTTTGCATATTTTATGTGGCTATCAGGCCACCTAATGTTAAAAGTTTCTCCAGGGGAAGTTTCTAGGAGGAGAAGGAGCTGTTCCAATATGACTTTCAGCAGCACAGTTTGAGGATGTTTTAAAGCCATTTAAAGACAAACGAAAAAATAGAGAATTTATGGCAGCTTATGAGGAGGCAACCAAACTAACGGATAGGTTTTGCAAGTAAGCAACATTGAAAAAGGCATAAGCCCTAAATCAGTTTTTAATTCATATCCATTTCTGCATTTATTCATCTATTTAATGAAAAAGACTATCAAGAGGCTGATATGTGCTAGGTTTTTTGTTTTTTGTTTTTTGTTTTTTTTTTTTTGAGGCAGGGTCTCCCTCCATCACCCAGGCTGGAGTACAGTGACACCATCTCAACTCACTGCATCCTCCTCCTCCCGGGCTCAAGCGGTTCTCCCACCTCAGCCACCCAAGTAGCTGGGACCACATGTGTGTGCCACCATGCCCACCTAATTTTTGTATTTTTTTGTAGAGATGAAGTTTTGCCATGTTCCTCAGGCTTGTCTCATAGGCCTGGGCTCAAGCTATCCTCTGGCCTTGGCCTCCCAAAGTAATGAGATTACAGGCATGAATCACTATGGGTAGCCAATTTGATCATTTTTATATAGGATTTAGTGTGTGCTGAGTGAGGAACCTAACCTCATTTGCACAATGGATGGCATTAGGTAAACACCTTTAGGTAAGAAAGAGAACCCTGTCCATGGAGTAGAGCAACTCAAGGTGTTACGTAAAATGAGAGATAAAGGAGATTAGAGGGTTTTTCCATAATTAAGTGCAAAGCTGGATGGCTTAATTTCCAAAGATTTTATTTAACGTGATTTTGTATAAAGGTCTGTATAAGGCTGACTTAGCTAGAAACCAATTGTGTTTTTCTACAGTGCCAAAAAAAAAATCTGTTTTCAAACATATGCTTCTAATGAGCAAACCATCTACTGATCATGCAAAATGAAAACAATGATGTAGCCACCGTGGGCTGGTGTCTTCCGGTGCCTGTGCTGTGCCAAGCACATCACTCAATTTCCAGTCCAACAACCTGAACGTACAAAGTATTTTAATTTACAGATGAGGCACAAGGCTCAGAGGCGTTAAATGCCCAAGGTCACACAGGTGGAAAATAGCAAAATCAGAGTCTGCTCTCAAATGTCTCTCCCTCCAAAATGTGCTCTCTTTTCATTACTGCACCATTTCCTCAAGGGCCTCTTCCCAAAGCTGGTTCCATGAAACTTCCTCTAAAAATCAATTTAGTAAAAGATACTTCCTGTATTCACTCTTCAGAGATTCACAGATACAAGTCAGTATATTAATGGTTCTAAAAACTAAAGCTTACACTTCAGAAGAGACATAAAAAATAATTTAGACTGGCTAAGTCCATGTAAGTCATTAGACTAAGGACTAAGTGGCGTTTCTAACACTTCTTTGATGAAAACACTTGTTTCTTTATACTAATAATTTTTGCAAATATTCCTCTTTCTCAGCTGCCTCAGCAAATATATATATCTTCTATCTTCTACTCCTCTAGTGCTTGTCCAACATGGAAAGGAAGACTTCAGGAAGGCCCAAGAAAATGAAGTAACAGCAACCCTCAAACTCACAGTTGTAGACTGCCCTGTTATTGACAAAGGCCTTTCCTTTATCTTGCCCCCAGATGTCACAATAATCCTATGAAAGTTATTATTTGCTTTAAGAAAAAAAAAAAAAAACAACGAATGCAGAAACAATCTCAGAAGGCCAATTTAGGAATTTTGGGCTATTTAAGTCTAAATTTAAATGAGGGATTATCATCATTTTAGGTGTCCCTGGACTAGAAGTCAAATTGTTAATTTTAAAGTGAGAAGTTTAGGGTGGATTCTCTCCCTCTTTGTTTCTCTCTCTCAATATTTTAAATTCATACTCATTACCTCGGTCTGGCTCATGGGAGATGTTTGGTTTTTAAGAAGGGCATGGCAGTGTATTTGGTGCCTTTCTCAGCAAATCCAGCCTCCTCGCCTTACAGCGTTGGCTGCTTTTAATCTTAGTCACACATAAGAGAAATGGTCATGAGTCACATCAAAGCTGCCTGGGGCTGGAGATGAATGTAATGTGCATTTCAGAGACGTCCAGAGCTCCCTCTGCCTCCCAGCCCCCACCGCTGGAGGAAATGCAGCTATTTTTCTTACATCTGTGGTAACTGTCATGCATACCTGCCTGCACCTTTATCATTCTAGATGCCAATGACATTGCCTTTAATGCTGATTAAGTCTTGCCTGAGTTGAGACAAGTGATTAGTTACTATGCACTAGTGAGAAGGATGTTCTATACACAGAAGTCGTGTAAATGGTATCTTGTGTTTCAGCCCAGCAAGTGGTTGCTGAGGGTGACTCATGGTCTGGCTCAGTGATTTTTCCTGTTACTCTGCCGTTTTTTCTTTTCTTTTCTTTTTTGAGACGGAGTCTCGCTCTATCGCCCAGGCTAGAGGGCAGTGATGTGATCTCAGCTCACTGCAACCTCTTGCTTCCCTTCAAGCAATTCTCCTGCCTCAGTTGAGTAGCTGGGACTACAGGCACGCACCACCACGCCTGGCTAATTTTTGTATTTTTAGTAGAAATGGGATTTCACCATGTTGGCCAGGCTGGTCTGGAACTCGTGACTACGATTGATTCACCCACCTCAGCCTCCCAAAGTGCTAGGATTACAGGTGTGAACCACCATGCCTGGCCTACTGTTTGCTTTTATTTTTCTTTTCTCTAGCAAAGTACCCATTGATCTTTTTTGATGCATTTTAGCACTGTGTCATGTTACCCGACAGTGGAGACAACTGAAGCCAGTTGAGAGGGATTCATCAATGAAATTGAAAGTAGCTGTGTTGATTTAGCTATGCTTTCCTCTTTACTGTCAGGACGCATCTGAATGTACCCATTCTCATGACTCACCCGCTGGAGGAAATGTATGACTTTGAACCAGGCATTTAGACTCTCATCCCTTTGCCTGGTGGAGGTTTTCTCTTGCATTTTTAATCAAGTTTTGTTATTTGTAAAATTAAAAGCCTTGTCTAAAACTTTTAAAGCCCCCTCTTGCCTTTGTCTCTGATTCCATAAACAATGTATAAATCCCTATTTTCATTTGAACGATATTATGCTTGTTTTGGGAGTTATAGTCATTTAAACCAAGAATATAGTATACTGGTTCTGAAAGCTTACATCTTGCAAAAAATTAATTTGAAAATTTGAAAACAATAAGCTTATAGACCAAAGCATAAAGAAAATGCTAGCACATTTACCGCAAAATAGGTCGAGTTCAACCTACTGGTAACCAAGTGAAATGCAAAATGAAATGATATCTGAACACTGCGCAGAGGTAAATTGACTTTGGGAGGAGGATGAAGGCCTTCTCCTCTCGGGACCTGTATTTGATCTTGGAGCACATGGTGCCTGGGTCTGAGGCTACATCTTAGGTCCAGGTTGTATGCATCTTTAAATTGCACTCTTAATTAACTCTTCTCTAGATAGAATGATGTGCAGTGACAGCACTTCCGTAAAATCGATGTGCTGCTTTTATCTCAATGACAAATTAGATAGTATTTCTGGGTCAGTGTATTTCATCAGATATCAATACATTTCGGTCTGGTGTGTCTTTTTTTCCCCCTCTCTTTGCTAAAACTTTCTCATTCATAAGGGAAAAAAAAAAGGAACAGACTTCCATGCCCTTTATTGCCCTCACACCCTCCTCCCGACTGTCATCTATCCAGAGGATTCACCCACCCACCCGTTTGCTGCCATCTAGATGGCCTAGTAGCTGGCAGAGCTTCTGCTTCAGAAAGGCATGCAGAATACAGAGAAGGCGGTGCCTCGTGATTGATGGCTGCTGCTGCCCTTCCCACGAGGCTGATTCAGGCCAAGGGAATGTGTTTGCCTTGTTTCGAAGACAGGATCTTCCCTAATACAGTCTTGCTTTACTACTCCACCGGTGTGTCTCCTTTTTTTGTTCCTTTTTTAAAATCTACATAATCCTGTTTTGCCGAGGAGCTTTATTAATAACTTCTGAGCATTCCCTCACTAATCTCTACAGAGAGTCTGAATGTAAGATCTATATTGCATGGCACCGTTTAAAGCAAGACAAACTGTTTAAAGCAAGGCACAGGTAGAAGAGGGAACAAATCAATCCCGGACCTCCAGGTAACAAGCTCAGAATGTTGCTCCCTAGGCCTGCTTGTCCTTTTACTGGTCCAGGAAGTACTAAGCAAGGCGGATTTCTTCAGGAAGCCACTGGGCAGCCTTATCTAGTAGACTGCCCTGGCTCAAAGCCTGCTAAGCCCTTTTCTGCCTGTGTGACTGCAGAAATTATATCCAGCCTCTCTCTGCCTCAGCCTTTATCAGTAAACTAGGGATGATATTAGCCCATGTGAGGCACTGTGAGCTCATGTATGCCAAAAGCTTTGCACAGTATTTGGACACAGACAGTGCCTCCTAAGGGTTTACTATGTCTGTCTTCTCTCCATAGAGACAGAAATGTCCACCTCTTTACCATTGCCCTGTGGGGAAAGCAAGACCAGACCCTGAAGGCTCTGAGGCTGTCCTGGAGCTCTGGATACTCAGAGAGTAATTTTGAAGCTCCCTGTGAAACCATGAAGATCTGTTTAAATCCAGGCTAGCTCTTCATTCCATCTGTGTAACCTTAAATCATTCGCAAAACTGCCTTTCTCTCCTTACTTTTCCTTTCTCAACTGGTATTTCATGGTCAGTTTGATGTGAGTCATATTCCCTAATTGTGTCACCCCCAGAACTGCCCAAATCTTTAAGAGAGAAGCTGGTACCACTGAGATCACCGTGGGCCAGGCTCCTCTGAATCTCTGGGACCTCCTACAGTATCTCAAAGGCATGAGGAAGCTTCCCATGGGCTGCTGGAGGCACTGTCTTTGGCTTCCTCTGCCTTTAGCCTCCACCCCCGCCCACCTCTTCTCACCTAGTTTCTCCACCCAAAATGCACAAGGACACACCTGTAAGACTCCCATCTCCTCCCTCAGAAACTCACAATGTCCCCTCTACACACACAAACTTGCACAGATCTCCAAGCTCAGACTTTTAGAAAGAAATCTTCCTTTGCACTCTCAGGAAACTGTGATTCAGTCCCATGAAGGGGCTACAATGTTACTGTCCATCCCACTCTCACCTTCTCAGCCCAGCCCCTGTTCAAATCTCAGGAGCCACTTACAACCACGCAACTTTAGAGAATGACTTTCTTTTCCTGGGCCTGTTTCTGCATCTATGAAGTGGCGATAACAAAGCCTGCCTTACTCACAGGCTTTGAGAATTAGATGAGCTAATAGCATGTATGGTATTTGGCACATTTTCTTAATCTGTTTGGGCTGTCACAACAAAATGCCACAGGCTGGGTGGCTTAAACAACGGACATTTCTATCTCACAGTTCTGGAAGCTGGAAATCCAACAGCAAGGTGCAGGCGGAGTTGATTTCTGGAGAGGGCTCTCTTCCTGGATTGTAGACAGCCACCTTATCACTGGGTCTTCACATGGGTTTTCCTCTCTGTATCCACAAAGAGAACTCTGATTTATCTTCCTTCTTTTACAAAGACACCCACCCTACTGGATTAGGACCCCACCCTTGGGACTTCATTTAACCTTAATTACCTCCCTAAAGGTCCTGTCTCCAAATATGGTCACATGGTGGGTTAGGTCTTCAAACTATGAATTTTAAAAAACACAATTCCTCCATAATATCAGTCTCACCTAGTTCCTCCACTCGGTGCAGTAAGTGACCTCCGGTACCATAAAATGACATTTGCCCTCACCTTTTCTGAGCGTATCCCACTCCCTGGAAGCTCCTTGGTGTCCAGTCTTTAAAGTACATAGATGCAACCGCCTCACCTTGGAGTCCGGCTTTCAGTGCAGCCCATGGACTAAGAGCATCGTAGCTCTGCTTCCACACAGGGCCAGCCTCTCGGGACTGGAGTTCTTTGTGCTTCAGAGAGCGTGGCCTGTGCTACTGACGCCTGCTTCCCCTGTGACCAAAGACAAAATTATGACAAGTTTAGTTTCAAGACCTAATTGGCTTTTATTTGCAATTCTAGAATTAGGCAACATGTCATCCTATGAAATAGAAGGGATGTTCTGCTGAGCTGAGCAGAGGGAGTTGGCTTTATGAGCAGTAAAGGGCTGAAGAAAGCAGAAACAGGGAACACACAGCAGACTGGTGGTTTCAGAGGAACTCTCCTAACAGGGTTAAAGCCGAGTGGACTTTCTTATGATGCATTCTCAGGTAAACGAGGCCCGTTCCAACTGGTTGCTGTGAAGTTCCTGTTGTTTGGAAAACTGACCCATGTCCAAGTTCAGTTTGATGATGTCATGGTGACCACAGGTGACTCCACTCTGGTTTGGCCCGGTCTGCCAGGGGCTAGCGCAGGAGCTCAGTCTAAAACAATGGCCTCCCATAAACTTTGTTTAATATGAGCCAGTTATCCTCTCAACGTTAGGCGACTGCCTGACTG
This sequence comes from Ateles fusciceps, assembly GCA_036589455.1. NCBI lineage: Eukaryota > Metazoa > Chordata > Mammalia > Primates > Atelidae > Ateles > Ateles fusciceps. The sequence goes on from JAZHEH010002229.1 coordinate 9,714,349, forward strand.
GAGTTCCTGGCCAAGCAGATAGATTTGTGCTCCTTTAAAGCTTTACCTCACCTTCTTTGCACCCCTAACCTGCTCTCCCTCCAGACAGTGTCACCCAAAGTAAGTGAGGCTAGTGGGCATAGAGCCCTCCCAGTCACAGATGGGTCTCTTAGGGCCCCCTGCAGGAGATCTCTGGTCAGGCAGATGGAAATTCATTCATGCACCTGAAGGGGTTGGGTCAACACTTTACACATTCTGAAGTTTCTAATATTCCTTCTGATCAGGTATCATTCTGAGCCCGTTGCTCCTTCAGAGGAAGAAAAGTATGAGTCCACGCTTGCTTCTGGCTCAGCCTGTATCTGACCTCAATTTTCTATTACTGCCTGTCTGTGTTGAGCAAAATAATTCATTAAGCTGCATGCATATTTAAGCAATCAGGGAAATTTGACCCAAAAGTTCAATAAATGTGTAAAAGCCTATAGGAAAGATTAATGGAAAGCTCAGGTAATAACATGAGATGGCTGTGGGAAGTATTTTCTGTGTCGAAATGCTCATTGAAGAAACTCATATGGTAAAAATATCAGTAAGGCACAATCACCATGAGCTTAGACATATGCAGACCTGCTAAATCAAAATGAGATCCTTTTGTGAATGTGTTATTTGTAGCGAGGCTTGAAGCACAGAGCAGACGAGAGGTGTCTAGGAGCTTTTCTTCCTGCCAGTCATCTTCTGGTTTTCATGGAAGGAGAGGCGATGTGATTGCTGTGGGATTCCATGCTTCCCTCCCCCACAGCCTAGCACTGCTCACGGCTTCATTCACTAACCATGATTTCCAGACACAGCCTGTCCAACTGATGCCTGGAGACGACTACTGGCCGCAACCATGCTCACTGGGCAGTGAGGAGGTGGGTGAGGTCACACCCTATGTTTACCACGGTGGTGAGAGCTTCATGGTAATTCATACAACCCGATTCCGAACCCTCAAGCCCAAAACAACTGTAGACCACTTCCCCTTTACCCTCAGAAGGTTTGCTGAAAAATCAACCCATAATAAGGCACATTGATGGGAGAAAAGTCTTTATATATTTATTCCTACTATTCACACAGGGAGAATCACAGAACACTTACCCAGTATCCCAGTGGGGGCACAGACGCTTATGTATGCTACTTCTCAGGGAAGGGGAGGTAGGAAGTGTGGGTGATTCAAGGCGGACAGTAAATGATTTTTAGGGGAATTTAATGGGCTTGAAGAAAATACCGTGTTCTGGGGCAAAGTCTGTTGGGACCACAGAGCAGATGGCGATTTGTGACAAAAAGTCTATCCAGATATGTTGACAGACTTTAGTACTTTAGTCCTCCCTCCTGTGATGTGTTCAGTTAATGGAAACTCAGGAGAAGGGCCAGAGGTTATTGTTTTCTTCTATGGTAGGTCCAGATTTTAGGCAGTTAAGGGAAGTTCAGGAACAATCACATCCTGTGCTTTGGGAGAGATGTTGCTAGGCGGAGAAGGCTGATTAGAGAGACTTTGAGGCTTTTCTTCAGTATAGTATCTACAAAGTGCCGTATTTTGGGGTATTGGTTTGTGAGCCCCAGCAACAGGAAGATGCCACGCTGGTCTTCAAGACAACGAAACAAGGGGGCCAAAATTGTGCCGTTGCTGTTCTGCATTCGCATTCCAGAAAAAAAAACTGTGCATTTCTTTCTTTTTTTTCTATTATTTATTTATTCTGAGGTAGAGTCTCCCTCTGTCACCCAGGCTGGAATGCAATGGTACGGTCTCGGCTCACTGCAACCTCCACCTTCCAGGTTCAAGCGAGGAAACGTAAAAGATATGAGTGGAGACCCAAATCCAGCAGTTGCAGTTTCCCCACAGTTACAAAGTGGCAAAGAAATAGACTAGAACCTTGGTCTTCAAAGAAAGAAAGAAATCAATGTCAGAAATAATTGTTCACCAGGTATTCAACAGTTCAAGGCTGAAATTTTATAAACCAGTGGTAGAAAGTTTGCCACAGATTTATGCCAAAGTGAGAGATTTATCCTCGTACATAACCTAATAAGCTCTAACATTTGTGCAGCATTTTCTCAATTTCAAAGCACTATTTCCTACACCATCTTATCTGATCAGGAAGAAAGCCCAGAGAGGCAGAAAAGGTAATATCCCTCAGGAAAGTAGACTCAGAGTCAATGGCATAATCACATTCAACTAGGAATATAAAAACCAAGAGCCTCATAGAACCATAGAGAAGAGAACTCCAGGTACCATCTAGTCAGACCTGGTGCCTTGAGCGGGATGGTAGCTAATGTGGCCAAGACAATTGACAAGCCAATTCTGATCAATTCCCCCAGACTTGGTCTGGGGAGGCCACTTGTCAGATGCCTGGGACCCAGCCCGGCTTCTGCTGGCTTCCTGTGCATTTTGTTCATTCAGTGTTGGGACCGTCATGCCTCATCCCTGCTCTCCGCCCTCTCAGCCTCAAGTCAATATCGTCAGAAGGATGTATTATCGTGTTGTCAGAAGGATATATTGTTGTCGATTCTCTAAAACATTTTAATGTAATCACTTATTAATTTGCTGAAGTCGTCTTTCATCTTTCATTGTTTTCATTCGTTGAAAGTCATCTTTCACTGTTTCATAATTGTTCGGAAGCAGTTAAAAACATAGGATAAGGATTAAGTAAATGATTTTTCTTATCAGGGAAGTGGTTTATGTGAGATTTTTCCAATAGGAATGACCAAAAAACCAGACAACTCAATAGCACAGAAGACCCTTTTGTGATGTCTTTTTTAAGTAAAATGACAAATTTGGGGAAAAAATAGTTTTCCAAAAGGAATTAGCAAGAAAACTGGCAAGCAGATAGAATGTCAGATGATGCTGAAAGAGTGACAAATGCAGTCAAGGAAACTATAACTGTGTAACTGTGGGCGGAATTAGATCAGACGCTGACCTTTCACAAACACCTAAAGAAAACAGCTCTCGAATAATAACTGTGGAAAGGCACCTGCCGGGTCCCCCCATGTGCCCGTGGCTGTGACTCGGGAGCATATGCATGACATCTGCTACCAGGCACAGAATGCCAGGCTGCTGGTGGTGCCCCCATCCCGTCGGCGAGGCTGCATTTCACTCCAGCTCCTTGTGCCATCGTATCACACATCTTTGTTCTCCACTAAAATACAGCCGCCTGGTTTGGATCTTGAATCTAGCATAGGGAAGCTTTGCAATTTCATCACCAAAGGTGCCATGGTGTGAGCCATTGCAGAGAACAACAGTCAGCAATGAGAACAGTAATGCCTTCATCCCTGCCGTGGGATCCACCCCTGCTTCATGCTTTCTCCATGTTGGTCAGGCTGGTCTCAAACTCCCGACCTCAGGTGATCCACCACCTCCCAAAGTGCTGAGATTACAGGTGTGAGTGACCATGCCCGGCCAATGAGCATAATTTTAAAGTTTCCACAGAGCAATTCACAGATGGATCCCATGGATCCTCTTCCATTGAGGACTCAGATTACACAAGGTGGACTGAGTGCCTTCAATCGAGGTGTTTCAATGTGCAAGCGTAGACTTCTTCCCTTGCTTCGTGTATAAGACTATCCAGTCCCAATGTTCGATACTTGTACAATGCCAATGGAAGTTCATTTCTTGCTGGCATGTAATCACAAAGTTAGGTGAAAATGATTTAGAAAAAAAAAAAAACCTCTTATCTACAGATAAGCAAAAGATAATTAATGAATATATTGATTTTTTTCCCCCTGTAAGAGGGAAAAGCAATCTAAAACAATTTGAGTATCTGTTAATTAGGATCACGTTTGTGTTTCTGTATGCTCAATGGACATACTTGAATATGACTGCAAAGTGACTAGCTGAGAGAAAGAGAAAGAAAAAGAGAAAGTTCTCCAGCATCAGCGCATCTCTGGTTTCAGTAGTATGTGGTAGTCATGTTCTGGGTGAAACCAAGGTCAATGTAGCCTAGATTTTAAGGAGAGGACTGTGGCAAGGAACCAAATATGCAAAAAATGACCTGAATCTACAGGAATGGAAAAATGAAAAGTATCAGGAAAAGTAACCAAAAGAAAAGTTATAGGATTAACATGGAGGGAGGGCAATTTGTTAAATAAATTTTTGATAAAAGGTAGAAGCAAATATGATCCTGAATGAGAAAAACCTATGAGCCATGTACAAAGTATGGATAAAATAAGATGGAAGAAAATGCCTCAAATCTGTTGAGGGGGAAATGCAAGAAAATATCATTTCTACAATAGAGGAAAAGACATGAACCAATGAAAATAATAATATTTCTTTCCAGGCCAACACTAAACATAAGTTGCAGAGCTGGCCTGTGGTGGAACTCACAAGTCTTATTGGCAATATATGTGAGGAGACAAAAAGCAACATATGGAGAAATACAAAAATACACTCCCTAGAGATACTGCCTCTTCAGATGTCAAGAAAAACCTGGATGAAGTGAAGCAAGAGTGGCACGCTGCAGAGTTACAAATTCAAGGCCACCCACAGAACCAAACATTAACGCTTAGGTAACTTAGGACTGAAATAGTCCCTTTCTTTTATGACTTCAGTTGAAGACTCTAGGGAGGGACAACAGAGAATTTGGATCATTCTATGATGCTTAATGACTCCACCATTGAAACAGGACTCAAAAGTGGGAGAAGGAACTGACTCCCTGCCTGGTTTTTGTCTCCCCCAGGTGGAGCTGGTCTCTTGGGCAGCCTGACAGCTGGTCCACTCCTCTGTCCTATGTCGGGATCATCATGACCGTAGAGATTGCGTCCCTGTTTTGCATCCTTGTTACATAACTCAGTTCCTGGTAGATTGTAAGTACACAATAGGTGTTTTTTAAATTAAAAAATGGATGACTGAATAGAAGAATGGACAAACTGCCTTTTTGTATTCTGGCCGCTGTTGAAGAGTTGTGTGACCTCGATTAGGATATTTTAACTCTGTGCGTCTCAGTTTCCTCATTTATATGTTGAAGGTAATGATAGTTCCTACCTACCTCACAGGGTTCTTGAAAATTAAATAACATAGGGTGGGTGAAAGGTCTAGACTAGTGCCTAGAAATAGCATGTTTCACTATTACCTATTACGCCTATTACTTTTGCTAAGTGATCGTATAAACCTCATGAACGTCATATATTTTACTACGCAGAGAATTTAAAAATCTTATAAATACAAATCTAACCCACGAAAAGAAATTCAACATAGTTGCCACCCAACAATAAAACCTTACCTGTTCATGAATTCATTCGAGGCAGTAAGTCATATTGAACTGCAAAAATTTTTACAGTATCTAAGTATTAAACACTAGAATAACTTTAATGTATTTTAAATGAAAGCATCATTCTAAAGTGCAGCATGTAATTATTTACATTCTTTTTTCTAACGTCGGAGATAATTTAACTTTGTGTTTCAGATTTCTGCTCTGATCATAAATTATTTATCCTTCATTCAACACATATTTAACACCTACCGTGTTCTAGACACAAGGGATGCAATCGTGAAGTAAACACAGCTCCTGCTCCCTTCGGGATTATATTTCTATTAGGAAAAATGAATATACACACACAAATACACACATACATAAATACACACATGGTGACACACACAGAGAAACACATATATACACACAGATATTCACACATATAGACACATACATACATAGACACACATAGTTACACACACATATATATATGGACACATAGATATACATACACATAGATACACACATTCGTAAATACACTCATAGACACACACACATAAATATACATGTGGGTATACACACACATAGATACATACACACATGGATATATATACACCTGTATATGTGTACACACACATAGATACATTCATAAATACACCCACAGATACACACACATAAATATACCGTGGGTATGCATACACATAGATATATCCACATATAGATAGATATACACCTTTATATATGTACACACACACAGATATGTACACACACTTATACACACACACAATGTTATGGGACAATAACTGCCATGAAGAAAAATGGTGACAAAGGGTAGAGCGTGAATAAGATGGCTTATATAGTGTATTCAGGGAGGGACCGTCTAATATCATAACATTTCAGCAAAGAACTGATTGAAGTGAGAGTGCTCTCTGGGAAGGGACCAGGTCAATGAAGACAAATGAGGAGGTGCAAAAGCCTGAGGCGGGAGCATGTTTGAAGTACTCCAGGAACAGCATAGATGCAGTGCGGACAGAGAGCGCTGGACAAGGGCGGAGGAGTATGAGAGGTGATTGGGAAGGCAGCTGGGAGCCAGGATATCAATGCAGATTTTGCTCTGAGAAAAATGGAAGCTGTCAGAGGGATCCTGTGCTAAGGACTGATGTGATCTGAGTGATGTTTTGGAAGTGTCGCTCTGCCTGTGTGGAGAGCGGATGGGAGGAGATCTGAGACGAACCAAGGAGATCACTCAAGAGACGTTAGGAAATGGTCATGTCTTGAACTAAAATTCTGGGAAAATTTAAAGTACAGCCAAAGAGACCTGCTGATGGATGGGATGTGCTGGGGGCTAGACGTGTGGCTGTATGTGATCGGCAGCAGGCGTGCAGACACTTGCTTTCTTGAAATGTCCTTGATGCTGCTTTTGTTGTTGCTGTTACTGCTTTTGCTTTGTTTAAATTTCATTCCATCTCTGTGATTAAAGCAGAGTGAAGTTAATGAATCTCTGTGGTGAAGTGGATGGTTTAACCACAGATATGAGTAGAACTGACAGTTCTAAGTCTGATTCCAACAATGGGAATGTTGGCCCTTCTGAGCTTCAGTTTCCTCTGTTATAAAGTAAGAAAAACCTGCTAGCTTTGCAAGTCTGTGCCTCTCCTACCAAAAGCTATAGTATTGATGTCAATTTGGTCAAAGGCTTTCCCACTTGGTATAGCCCACTGGGACTGGGAAGGAATTAGTTTAATTGGCTGCAAGGACTGAATGATTTTTTTTAAAAAGAGAAAATAAATTTTAAATTTTTTGGGTTCATTAACTTGGTTTTCATTGAGATCAAGGATTATTCCAGCAACTTTAGAGTTATAAAACACATGCTGTTTGTTACTGTATTTTACTTTCCCTATCAAAAAAGCATGTATTTTCAGATAAATTTTGATATATCAATATTCGGCATTTCATTCTATAACAGCCTTACTTGAAATTGTTTGACTCATGTGGTCTTCAGGTTGGGGAGGGCTAGGACAGCAGCACAGCAGAGTGACTAAGGCAGGGCCTCAGAGGCAGACCGCCTCGATGGGAAACCCAGCTCTGCCACTTACTGTGTGACCTTGGAAAAATTACTCACCCACTCTGTGCTCAGTTTCTCTATCTCTAAAATGGGAAGAACAGCAGTGCTTCCCTCAGAGCCTCAGAATTGCGAGGATAATCAAATGAGTTAATGTCCAGTAAGTACTTAGAACATTGCCTGACACACAGAAACCCCAAATAAGACTTCCTGATCATTATCATTTTTTATCACTAATACTGTACCTACCTCTGCTTTTAAAAAATTTGAAAAATACTTGATATTTGAAATCTCTACCATTATTTCAAGGAATTCTTTTTAGTGGCAAAATGATTCCTGGGCCCTGGAACTGTCATTTAAGATGGACTGTTTGTGAAATGTGCATTTTTAAAACACCATGGATTTTCACATCAGAAAGATTCTTGGTTAATCCTCCCCTGCTCACTTAGTAGTCATAAGTATTTGTGGAAATTCTTTCTGAGCTTGTATTTGTACATCTGTCAAATAAAGATAAAAACATGTACTTCTTGAGGTTGCCATTAGGATTAAAGGAGATAGGACATGCAAAGTGCTAGAAGATACATTAATATTTCATTCTTCTTTTCTTTTTTTTTTTGAGACGGAGTCTTGCTCTGTTGCCCAGGCTGGAGTGCAGTGGCACGATCTCAGCTCACTGCAACCTCTGCCTCCCGGGTTCTTGTAATTCTCCTGCCTCAGCCTCCCGAGTAGCTGGAACTACAGGCACATGCCGCCACGCCTGGCTAATTTTTTGTGTTTTAGTAGACATGCGGTTTCACCGTGTTGCCCAGGCTGGTCTTGAACTCCTGAGCTCAGGCAATCCACCTGCCTCGGCCTCCCAAAGTGCTGGGATTACAGGTGTGAGCCACTGCGCCCAGCCTAATATTACATTCTTTACCTCTCCACCCTCAGTCAAAATATGTGTGACTTAAAGCCGTGTATGTGAAATTTAACATGATACCTTCAGGATTCAGAAATGAAATGTCCATGGAACATGCATGAATAAGAGTTGCTTACAGGAAACAAGGCCATTAATGGTGACATTGTCCCGGTGAGCAAAGAGGACAGATGATTTTCCTGAGCTGTGGCCACCGCTAGGCTCCTATGCCCAGTCTCTGCAGGACCAACCTACGGCCTCTCACCCCCCTGAAACAACCATAGTTTTCACTGGTGGTTTCTCAGTCCTAACTTCAGAACATTAAGTACCAATGGGCTGAGCGGGTGGAAACTTCCCCTATTCATTCCATGAGATTTTCAAAATTGGCTTTGTTTCTGTTTGAGATTTTTTTAACGTGGCTTTATATTTTAAAAGTACATTTAAGAAAGGGCAGTGCCATATAACATTTCGTTACTATTGACTGCTTTGTCACATGTCACCAAGAGATAAAAGCAGCATTGCCAGGGCATAAGGACACATGGCCAACCCGAATGCACCCTCACCAGTCAGGAGGTGCTGACTCAGTCATTTTCCCTCTCCGTTTTCTCTAAATGGAAGATATTGAACGAGATGGTTTCCAAGGTCTTCATTCAATCTATAATCCTTTGATGTAGGAACATCAGAGGAAGCTCCTGGTGGCCTCCCCCCTCCGGCCTGGACAGAACAGGAGAGCGGCCAACTGGTGAGCCTTCCTCAAAGCCCTCTCTGCCAAGGGCCTTGCCAGTGCCCTCTTGATTGATTCAGGGACACAGCATCAGAATACTGGAAGGAACCAGTTTTCCTTGACTTGTTTAATACCTTTCTATTTCAGACCCTATCATGCTAAGTGTTCTGGCCATTTTAACAGACATAAGTAGAAAAACGAGAACTCATCCTCTAATTTTGTCTGTGGTTATAGAAAGAATATCAAACAGACTGATGGCACTGTTGAGAGTCTTAAGTAAAGAGATAGTTTATCATTTCAAGGGTAGCCTGGCAAATATCTATCTTCTGGAAATTAAATCAGAAGTTCGGTTGCAAATGGGAGGCCTGGGGGTGCCTGACCCAGATGTCTAAGTGCCACATGAAAGGGAAGGATCTTTGGCCAACAGCATCCTGGAACACCATTGGCTAATTGTCCTGCCCATGAAATCAGGTGTTATACGGATGAAAGCCACTATTTTTGTGTTTTATCGGGAATTAGGCAGTAAGGCTTTTAAGCAGTTAGAAATTATTATTTTCCTCCTAGAAGCATCCTTCCCAAAAGGCGAGCAGGCATTCGCATGCTTTATGTGATGTGTTTCTCTGCGTATTTACTGAAAGTCTATCACACTTCTGCCTCAGTAGTCATGCTTATTTTTTGGTTTATGACCTTTATGGAAATGAAGAAAATAATTAGCTCTACCTGCCTGTGGTCTAGACGTTTTATGGTAAAATTGCTCGAGAGGAAACAGCTGCATTTTTCTGCATGGTTCCTCCATTGTACAGCCAGCCCCCTGACTTCTGGAGGAAGCCATGCTTTTTCATAGGTTCGTAGCCAAACAGTTACCTTTTGTCACATTTTTGTTCTTCCTTTATAATTTTGGCAAACTGAGAGAAAAAAAAAGCTGCCGCAGTATGCAGAAAGCAAACTGGAGTCCGGAGCTGGCATTAAGCACGTCTATATTTCCATGGCAAATTGTTCCATTTTCAATGACTTTTTCTTAGCAACATCCCCTAGTGTTTGTCTTCATTCTTAGAAATGGAAGCAGCCTCCACTGTAGTCATTCCTTACTTGAACACGCTAAGAAGCCCTCCTAGCCTTCCTTAGCAATAGAGAAACTGTTAGCGGAAAGGGGTCCTGATCCAGACCTCAAGAGAGGGGTCTTGGATCTCACGTAAGGAGGAATTCAGGGCCAGTCCACAGTGCAAAGCAAAAGTAAGTTTATTAAGAAAGTAAGGAGGTGAAAGAACATCTACTCCACAGACAGAGTAACGCATTCCCAAAAGTAAAAGGAAGAACACATTCCTCCCAGGTACAATACTTGTTTCTATACAGGATAAAAAAAGATCATGGGCCGGGAGCAGTGGCTCACATCTGTAATCCCAGCACTTTGGGAGGCTGAGGCAGGTGGATCATGAGGTCAGTAGTTCAAGACCAGCTGGCCAACATGGTGAAACCCCGTCTCTTCTAAATCTACAAAATTTAGCTGGGCATGGTGGCGCATGCCTATAATTCCAGCTACTCCGGAGGCTAAGGGAAGAGAATTGCTTGAACCGGGACCTGGGAGGTGGAGGTTACATTGAGCCGAGATCACACCACTGCATTCCAACCTGGGCCACAGAGGGAGACTCCATCTGAAAAAGAAAGAAAGATCATAGGGAGATGTGCTATGCTACATGGGTTTGTGATAAAGGGTTAATTTTCTTAATTACTATGTTTTGCACATATCGATATTATTATCTTTAGAGCAAAATTAGGAATGCTTCTGTTCTCAAGATATTGGGGTATCAGGACACTCCTAAGTCTGGGTCTGTTTAGTAAATGTTATCAATCTGTTCCCTTAACCGTAAACATCTAGAGGGTAGCAATACCTCACTTTCTAGGAATATAGCCCATCAAGTCCCAGCCCCATTTGCCCTAGCCCTCACTCAAGATGGAGTTGCCCTGGTTCGAACACCTCTGACGAAACCATCTCTGGGGCCATTGTGCAGATTTCATAAGCTACAAAGCCTTGCATCTCAGTCCTCACAGACATTTTAATGAAGCTCAACTTCAGTACTGACTTGAATTTGGTGTCTACCTCCCTTGTTGTACGTATGGGCCTGGGCTGGACCAGAGGTGAAAATAACTTGGTCACTTTCCTTAGAAGTGGGGCTTTTTCCTTGCATCAGCTTTATACACTTCCTCTTTCCCCACTTGGGAGAGGATCTTTCCAAGCAATCTCCTTGACTGCTCATGCAAGGAAACGCTGGCTTTGTCCTACAACTAGGATGAATCGAGTCTAGACTCAGGCTTGATGTCCATGGAAACCAAGAGAAGAACCAGGTCAGAGGAAGAGTTTCTCAAACTCCTCCAGGTGATGACTTTCAGAGGAGCGTCTTTCTGGGTCACACATCTTGTCCTTTGGCCTTCACACTACATTTCAGTGGAGGCCAAAACCAGGACTCAACAAAGGAGGCCAGTACTCTCAGACTCGGGGGTACTCAGGGGATTTTGGCCTTTACCCAAAACCTCCTAGCCTTCCTTAGCAATAGAGAAACTGTTAGCAGAAGGGGGTCCTGATCCAGACCTCAAGAGAGGGGTCTTGGATCTCACATAAGGAGGAATTCGGGGCGAGTCCACAGTACAAAGCAAAAGTAAGTTTATTAAGAAAGTACAGCGGTGAAGAACCTAAACCTCATTGTGACCAGCAGAGGAATTCCTGCACGCTAGCTTAGGAGAACTTTTTCATTACTACATCCCCCCGGGAGGGGACAAGCTTCCATTGATAACTGAGCGTGGCAGATGCCCTGGTGGAGTCTGAAGGCTCTGGCTTGGGATTAATTTCAACATAAAATTGCCTCATTACGAAGTCATTCTGGTACTTTTGGAGCTCAGCTCCCTTGGGAAGTGTCCAAATCAAAGCTACCTTTATATCACACTCCTTTGTGTCCTTCTATCCTGAATAGTGAGATTATCGGGTACACCCAACTGCTCCTGCACTTCCTTCCTGCTCAATTTAAATCAACAGTGAGCTGTTTTTCTTCTTGACTAAGAGCCAGTCTATACAACAGCAGCAGGAAGATGAGTGTCTATCTGTATGCAAATAGATACATAGCTGAGTTCTCTCCAATCCCTGGGAAAAGACCCTTTTAAGTAAATGACTTATGCTTCGGCTTCTTCATGTATAAAATCAGTGGCTTCGTGATAAATAACCTCAGTCCCCTTCTGGCTGTATAATTCCACATCTCACACACACACACACACACACACACACACACCACTGGGGAGGACAAAATTTGCAACACACTCAACAATGAGACAAAAAACAAAGTAATGTTTAAAAGTTCAATAAATATGCAACTCCCTACCATAATACTCATGTTTTTTCTCAACTTAATGTCAATTAAGTTGACAATTTATACCCTCTCTCCCTGCACCGTAGACCTTAGGCAATAGAAATACCCACCCACTAAGCAATCCCCAAAGCATTCTACACTTACCTGCTCCTGACAGCCAAGTTCATACAGTCCCCACTTATCCAAATGCTCTTTATCCTTCTACTTTAGGTGACTCCCACTCAGTCGTCAAAGACCTGCCCAATCGTCACCTCCCCTGAAGGCAGAAAGCGTGGCTGTCTGAGTATTCATGGCTTCTTGCTCTGACCTACAGCGCGACACCTGAAATCCAGAAGCATGGCTTACTGTGCATGTGGCTGCCTCCACCAGCTAGACTGAGCACTGTTCAGATTTCACTGTTTTCTGCCCCACAATCTAGTACCACACTCAGCCTAACTACGTTCTCAATGATACTCACTGGGTACAACTTGAATATATTTTCTTAGGGAAGTGTTCTCTACATGTCTATATTGAGGCTTAAGTTTAACACATATACTCGGTTGTACGTCTAAAGTCAGCAGTACAGGAAAAGCAAATGGAATATGAGTGAGCTTTTGGTTCTAGGCTGATCAGTTCATTTTCATTACTTGGGGATTTTAGAGGATCAGTTTACTGAAGATTCCGGTAATGGGGCTGGAGGGACAAATCGTGTTCGACCTTAAAGTGCCATTGTGATTTAAACATGTTTCCCCCTATTGCAGTGTTCTGTCTAGCAAAACGATTAAATTACAAATCACACAGAGGTCTCTCTGGTCAACAAGAGACTGGGCAGATCTTCAGTCTTTCCAGATCCTCTGTGCCAGCGTGATTTTTATATCTTTTGTTTGAAGATGAACAGGGCTGGCTCTTCCATTCTTCCTTTCCCCTTTTCTTATTCCTTCCTTCAATGAAGACATAAAGCATGAATCTTATTTATTTTTTATTTTTGAGATGGAGACTCACTCTGTCACCCAGGCTGGAGTGCCGTGGCAGGATCTCAGCTCACTGCAACCTCCACCTCCCGGGTTCAAGCGATTCTCCTGCCTCAGCCTCCCGAGTAGCTGGGACTATAGGCACCCGCCACCATGCCTGGCTAATTTTTGTATGTTTAGTAGAGATGGGGTTTCACCATATTGGCCAGGCTGGTCTCGAACTCCTGACCTTGTGATTCACTTGCCTCAGCCTCCCAAAGTACTGGGATTACAGGCATGAGCCACCGTGCCCAGCCTACCATGAATCTTTTGTAGATTTCTGTAGTCCTTCCGTAAGCAACTGATGAGTGCCCGCTATGTTCTCTGCACAACTGCAACACAAATAGGGGGAGGAAAAAGATTGTTTGGGCAATGCCGTTCAACAGACTTTTTTTTTTCACTTAGAAAATAATTATTTAACATTTCTTGACTTTCTTCTATGGGCAAAGGCACTCTAAAACACAGAGACTGATAAGGCTTGGTGTTCGACCTCAAAACCTTTAGAGTTTTAAACAATGATTTTCAGATTTCAAGTCATGAAATCAACTTAGTGCATTAAGAAGAACATTTGTATTTATTTTGAATAGTACAGAACAGAAGCTATCCAGTACCTCCCATGGAGTGAGGTATTAACACATGAAATTTATTGCTCAGTGTATGTTTTCCTTCCATGGAACACAGTTAAAAATTTTGAAGGCTGCTGATTCAGAAGGATCAATGAACATGGACCTGAATTACTGCATTTCATGTTTTAACAAATTGAATGGAAGTAGGTATGGGAGACTCAATGTCAAACTAATCAGCGTCAAGGACCCAAATTGCCAGCATTGCGTCATGTCCCTGACACTTCTTTTAGTTGATGGAGATACATTTGTAGAAAAATAAAAAGATTCATGCTATGTGTGCACAGGCATGGATGGCATTTTATGGGGATGCAGCTGGCTGCAGATTCCAGCCAATCACCTGGTGTGACCTCTTGTTTCGACTGAGGGGTGTACTGGCTTCATATTGACAAAGCTTAGTGACCAGTTCCCCAGCCAGCAGTCCACCAGTGAAAAATAGGAACATTTCAGAACTAGCAGGAAATGCAAGTCGTTTGAGTCCTGTCTCTCACAGCTATTTCAAAAACAAAAAGTCTTATCCTCAGACTGAGAAGGTGTAGCTTCAGAGGAGGTGTGTTTTTCTCCCTTCTGTTACATAATTAAGCATCGGAACCTGGCATCATGTTTGCTGAATGGAGCCATATCAAATCATTTTCTATGTGGTTTTTTTTTAACAGGCAGAATATAAATATATTTCAATTGATAAAAATATAAGAAACTCTGTGATTATGTTATTTCTATTCCAGTATTTTTCTTGGTTGTGAAGCTGCAATAGGAGTCCTTCTGTCCTTTAATAACAGTAGGCTCTGCTAGAAGTGTGGAAGCCAAGCTGATTCCACCATCCCCGTACACAAACCTTGAACCTCCTTTTCACCCGAGAGCAGACCCTTGTAGGTTCCTAGACCACGGTCAGTGTATGCAGGAATTAGTAACAAAAGGAAGATTTCTTCACGTATTAGATGGGTGGAGGGGGAGAGGTGGGTATGGGGACAGCATCATTAATGTCAATTAAGTCGACAACTTATACCCTCTCTCCCTGCACCGTAGACCTTAGGCAATAGAAATACCCACCCACTAAGCAATCCCCAAAGCATTCTACACTTACCTGCTCCTGACAGCCGAGTTCATACAGTCCCCACTTATCCAAATGCTCTTTATCCTTCTACTTTAGGTGAACCCCACTCAGTCTTCAAAGACCTGCCCAATCGTCACCTCCCCTGAAGGCAGAAAGCGTGGCTGTCTCAGTAATGCATGATAAACACGGTTGTAAGCAGGAAAAAAATGCAACATTTTGGTTTTGTGCTCCATGGATCACTCACAGAAAGGCTAGCTAAACTATGACTTGGGAATCTGTTGTTTCTCATGATGTATGAGTCAGGGAGACCACATCTTACTTTTCTTTCATTTCCACTCTTGGCCTTTGAAGAGTTTAGAGCCAACAGAGTGATACATTTGACATATCCTTCATGATTGGTAGATCAAGAGTGCCAAAGGAATATCCAAGGGCCTAGGATCGCAAAAGGAGAATGAATCTGTAGAAATCATCAAATCCAACTTTTTGTCTCCAGATCTTTTTTGTTCCTGACATTACCAGTTACCTTTGAGCTGGGAAGGACTCTGAGGCAGAGATCAGGTACAAGTCCTCACCTCTTCCTTCTCTCACCCCTGCTATCCTTCGTAAGCTGCAAACCCTGACAGACATTTGGATAACAGACATCAATTCCAGAAACTTCGTGATTACAATATGTGATATACGTTTTAAGTTGGACTCTACATAACTTAAGGTGAAGCACAGCAGCAAGCACAGCATAATAGTAGTCAACTTGAATTCCAGCAAAATATCTTTCTGCTTAAATGCTTAACTACATAAGTATATAAGCATTTCGAGACATGTCTCCTTCAGAATTTTATATATGGCTGACTCTACTTGTTTATCTCAAATCACCAATCTCCTAAAGAGAGTTAGAGTTTGATGTTCCCCCTCTCTGTAACCACTGAGCAGAGTCTCTCTCATCCATTCATTCCTTACCCATTCACTGAGTTTCTTCAGTGCAGCCTTATGAAACTGAAACAGGTAAGAGTTCTACCCTCAAAAGTTTACATTGTAGTTGAGAAGATAAATCTTGTGCATACAAAACAATACTAAAAGGCAGAAATAGTAAAATAAAAACACTTTATGGAATTTTCACAAGGCGAGAGAGTACTACAGAATGTAAGACTCAGAGAAAGATCATGTGGGAAATTATACATGGATTGAACCGTAAAAGTCAGGACATGTAAAAATGGGAGATAACATTCTAAGTGGTGGATAAGAAGTGCCAGAAGAAGTTCCAGGGAATATTTGGTTAATGGAAAGCAGTTTATTTTGACTAAAGAATGGGATCTATCCATGAAAGTATGGGATATAGGTTGGAATAGTAACTTTCAGTCATATAATGAACTTCAGCTTCATTCTAGATTATGGGAATCCATGGAAGATGTTTGGGCAGAAAGGCGTGATTTGACCAGAGACAAATGTTTGCGGTGAACGATTCCATCCTACACCACAAACACCATCTGTTTTCATGCAGTCTTGGACAAATCACAATATATAGGTATCTTGGTGGCTGTAATTGTCAAACAACACATGGCAAACACATTCCTTCTCTCATTCCTCCTTAGCATTCATAAAACTCATCAAAATTGCCATGCCATATTTTGTATGCAAATGATCTTATGTTCCTTACCACAAGCCTACAAAGTTTATCCTATTGTATAGGCAGTGAGACCCATGCTCAGGATTAGGTGATTTGTGATCTGGTCACAAAGCTGTTTAGTGATAAAGTAGACTTGGCATCTTCTCCCTTCAGACCTGGGGAATTTCCCATGATATGACCAGGGTCCCCCGCACATAATTCTCATTGTACTACTAACCGCAAGTCCTGTAGAATATTGTGGACCCTTGGATGTGTAAAACATTAGAATAGGTAAAGAAGAGAAAGCTCTTATTGCAAAAATTTTAAGTGTTTCCCTGGGAAACTGATACTTCTGGAAAATGCAGATAGATATACTTTTATATAGTCAGTGAAGAATCAAGAAAATTTAAAATAGATTAAGGAAGATGTTAAGCAAAGCGTCACACCATTTAGAAAATTGAAGCATGGATGGGGACAGGTTTTCTATGAAGACAGGTAAAAGAAGGGAGCATCATACTCATCCTCAAATACACAGGATGCAAAATACGTATCTTCTTCCATCTGATTGGCCCTTCAGGGCATTTTCAAAATACTCGTTTCTCCAAATGACTCCATCAGATAGACAAGGGAGATATTATTTTCCCTGTGGCAAATAAGAATATCAGGGCTAATGAATTTGCCCTAAATCATGCTGGGACTGAAACTCAGGTAGGTCTTATAGCTCGTAATTCAAACTACTTTCACTTCCTTAAGATCTATATCACTACTGAAGATAATTGAGACGATTCAATAGTGTGTTGTTATAGAGTGCATGCGATTAGGACATGGAATTTGCTGCAGTGGTTCTGCATTCTGATCAACCTCATCTTTTAAGTTTTTGTAGGACACATCTCTGTTGGGCTTTTGGAATGCACTATGGGTCTATAAATGAAAGTATGGGACATAGGTTGGAATAGTAACTTAGAGTCACACAGTACCAAGCAAGAGAGATTCAACTTAATTCTGGATGATGGGAATCCATGGAAGGCATTCGGGCAGAAAGGAAGGATTTGATCAGAGACAAATGTTTCTGGTTAAAGATTCCACGTCAGAACATGATGCTTAGGAGCAACAGTATCATTCATCTTCCTCATGGTTTCATTGTTTTAAAACATTCAAGGTCAAGAGTCCACTTATTTATATCCTTCCTTTATACAGAAAGAGGAAAGGGGAGAGTGGCATACCGAAGAGACCAACCAGTACCAGAAATGCTTTGGGAAGTTTGCTATTACATTCAGTGGTAGCGGGGAAAGGGAGAAGTGTTTTTACATAAAGCACTCAGAGCTGGAGTAGAAGTGAAGAAAAGAAAGGAATATAGACCCAGGCTGGGTTCTTCTCCCCAGCAGGCAAGGAAGAACACCATTCCCTGGTAGAGACTGCATCCAGCCAAGGTCTCGGTTTTTGAGTTGTCAATACAATTTTTTATTAATTTATTGATTTTTCATCTAAATGATAATGCATGCATACACTTTTATTCTAGAAACTGTAAATAACAAAGATGGAACTCAGCATTCTCTGTTGACCAGCACTCAATCTCACTCTTCCCCAGAGCGGACCACATTCATCAATTTTGCATATGTCACTCCAGAGAGCTGTCTGTAAATTTACCTGTACGTGTACATCATGTGTGCATTTCGAAAGTATAAGTTTGCTTTGGTTGTGGACTTTTTTTACATCCCATTAAATATATTAAGAAGTCAATTACCTTAGGACACTGTGTAAATTAGAGCGCTAACCCCATTAATCTGATTTCTATGCCCCATAATTCATTTAAAAGCTAATCACTGGCCTGCAGCACGCATATACTTCAGACGGCATTGATTTTGTATTCTTAATAATGCCCAGAGAAGCAATCTTGTTCTGCAATTCCAGTTTAACTCCTAATAAAGTGATATTTGGAAGAAAGTGACAGATAATATACAAAAAAAATTCAATTCTGTGAGCAAGAAAATGACCATTAGTGTCAAAATGCTGTCTACTGCCCTGGAGGAAAAGGCGTAGGCAGCTGCAGTGCACACTGATGTATGTCAGGAAGTTCGATTTAGAACTGTTACGGAACAAAACTGGCCCTTGTTCTGAGATAAAATGTTTTAAAGATCTCATCTTAAAAGCCAAATCAAATGAAATATTTAGGACAATAGAGATCTCATTTTTCAATGTGTATATTCTTTCATAACTTGAATATTGTCAGTTAACATAAGAAATAAGGTTACCATGGTGTTTTCTCTCCAGAATTTCTAAGATGGTTTCAGTGTGTAGTATGGTATTTGAAAAACTGAGTACCGTCACTGTTTGTTCTATTTCTTTGTGATTAATATTCATTGCTGACACCCTGGCATATGAAGTGATTGTTCCTTGATTCATGGTGCACGTGTGGGCAGCAGCAAACACAGAAAGCGTCATAATTTTAGGCCGTTTACAAAGACTCAGCTACCAGGGCACATTGCTCGGAGACCATCCACCCACATGACACCCTGACTCTCTGCTGCTGTAAAATTTGACCCGAGGTGTCTTTTTTAGTAATGAGCAAAGATTAAGGGAGAACATGCAGTGTTGCTTTTCACTGGTCCCTAAGAATTGAGAATGACTTCAAATTTGATAGAGGCTTTGCAACTTAACTTGGACTTTTCTCTTGATAGCAGCCTCTCTTTGAATAATAGCAATATGGCATGTGTTAGATACCATATTTGATGAAGTTTCAGAAGCGACTGTGAGCTAGCACGCTCTGGAGATGAATTTAAAAGGAATATGGGATTTGGTGGGGCATGCTGAATTTTGGTAAAACAGAACTATGTCCGCTACCAATGGTCTAGTGGATTGACTGTAGAGTTTTGTTATGTGCAGATTCACAAGCTCTCAGCTGTCTCTAAGGAGGGAAAATAGAAGGTAAAGCTCTATTACCTGTTGACTTGCTATTTTTCATTAGGCTCACAGACCCCAAATTGTTTTTCTGCCATGAAAACAAATCCCATATGACTGGAAAACTGAAAGGCTATGGGACTGTTAACCTAAATCCATCAACAGTTAAGATAGAAATTGGGATCCAAGATTTAGCTGGCCAAGGCCTCAGGAGCTCACTAGACTTACCTCATTTTCCACCTGGGGTCAGCAGCTGACTCTTGAACAGCAGCTTTCAAGGCATTAGCATAACTTGTTTCTTCTTTTCCTTTCCAATGGGAAGATGGCTCCAAATGAGAGTGTCCAAAGTCCCAGAAAGTTGTCTGTATCTCTAGTGGCTGAAAACAGGAACAAGGTAGAAGGAGGAAGTGAACTAGAGAGAAATTGTACAAAATTAAATTATATAATAAAACTTTACATCTGGAAGGAAACTTAGAATTCATTCATTCCAAGAGGTTCTCAGCTGATGTGGGGGGGACGCCTATATCAAAATCTCCGGCCTGGATAGTTTGAAAATCTGCTCCATGTGGTACTGAAATGGGCTGCTCCTTGTTTCATTAATGAGGTTCAGAGATACTGAAAGATATATTTAGCATCATACAACTTATAACAAAACTAGAAATTGAATGCACGTCATCCATCATCAAGTCCTATGGTTACTGTATATCATGGAATTATAAAATTTTACTTTCAAATTCCATGTCCTTTTTGTTTTGTTTTTTTTTTGAGATGCAGTCTCATTCTGTCACCCAGGCTGGAGTGCAATGGCACAATCTTGGCTCACTGTAACCTCGACCTCCCAGGCTCAAGCGATTCTCCTGCCTCAGCCTCCCGAGTAGCTGAGACTATTACATGTACCACCATGCCCAGTTATTTTTTGTATTTTTAGCGGAGACAAGGTTTCACCATGTTGGCCAGGGCAGTCTCCATCTCTTGACCTCATGATCCACCCATTTCAGCCTCCCAAAGTACTGGGATTCCAGCTGTGAGCCACGGTGCCTGGCCCCTTCTTCTTAATGATGGTGGATAGGGAGACCTAAAGGAGAAAGAAAAGGAAGGACTGATCTACACATTAGAAGAGAACCATATAGCCATCTTTTTCCCAAATTCTGATCACTTGATATATCAGGTATTCAAGTGTTATCATAAAATCTCCAAGTTAGATGAATCATCTAGGTCAATCAACACACACACACACACACACACACATACACACACACACACACACACACACACACATTTTAAACACAAAGGATAAAAGCAGATTTGAAAAATGTTAAAATGATGTCACTGTATCTCAAGAACCTAGGTTTCCATTCCCATGGCCCTCATCAGGGATTCAGGTCTTCAGCATTTTCTTGCCTAGATCATCAGGGTCGTACATGATGTTTCTGCTTCCAGGACTCTGCCCCATTGTCTTGACCATGCTTTGCATCATAGCCTAGTGTTTTGCTGTGATCATCTTGCCCCTCTCCCCTGTAGCCTCCAGTGGATTAGATCCCACCACACAATGAGGACAAAGCCCCTTATGTGGCTTTCTTGTCCCAACTTGCCTTTGCTACCTTTTAGGGCTTTTTACTCCTTACTTTCCAGGTAACATAAATTTACTTCCCTCAAACAAGGGCCATGCTGTGGTGACTTAGTGGCTTTGCTTGTATTAATCCTCCTGCCTATATGCTCATTACCACACTCCTCACCTTCATTTACCAAACTTCTGCCCATCCTGCAAACTCTAGCACAGATGTAGAGTGTGGTACTCACCCTTTAACAGGGCTTTTGTATTTCCCAGGAACCCATGCTGACCTATGATTATTTAGATCATTATTTATGAATTTTTATGCTGATCTCTTAGATTGTAAACTCAGTCAGATTCTTTTTCTCTTTGTTTTTTTTGTTTGTTTGTTTTTGGGATTCCTCTTAGGACTTATCATTTGCTTTGATACAGCAGATTCGCTGAAGGCATGAGTGGTTCAGCAAATGGTCTCATGTAAGCAGAGGAAGGAATCTAGCAAAATATTTAGCTAACAACAAAAAGAAAGTATATTCTATTTTAAAATTTAACCCAGTACTCTAATAGAAAATGAAGGATTGAAATGACACTCACACGTCACCAGCTAAAAAAATACTTTAATTGTCCGTATAGAGGTAGCATATTCTTCCCCCCTAAAAGCAGCCGCAGCAGGCAAAATTTTAAAAGCCAGCAGCTAACAGTGCTAGTTTTAGTTTCTCTTTCAGTAGATCCTGGACAGGTAATTTCTATTTAGAGGAGATTATTTGCCAAGTTTTCTTTGAAACTGTGTGTGTGTGTGTGTGTGTGTGTGTGTGTATACACACACACACTCTTATATATATATACATACATATATATGTGTATATATAGTATATATGTGTATATATATGTAGAGTATATATATACTATATGTGCACACACACATATACTATACATAGATACACACATGTCTATATATATAGACACATTATATAGTTTGTTTTGAAATATGTATACATTGTGAAATGGCTAAATCAAGCTAATTAGCACATGCATTACCTCACTTATTTCTTTGTGATAAGAACACTTACAATTTTCTCTTAGCAAGTTGTTATTCACCGTAGTCACCATGTTTCCTATAGTTCTCTTGAACACATTCCTCCTAACAGAAATTTTGTATCCTTTGATCAACATCTCCCCAACTTTACGCCACCAAACACCATAAATGTCTGTTTAAACTGAGGCTTCAGAGGTATGAATGGGAGGTTCTATATATGAATTTTTAAAAATCAAGGTTTAGAGATTTGATGTTTTTGGTGAACTCAATATGAGTCATTAACACAATGCACTTATTTTTTATAGCAGATGTGATTCCAACTATAAGAAATACAATATCTAGAATAAAGGAAGTGATAGCACACCCATCTCCATCTCCACATGGATCAAACTGTACCTGTTCACTCAGAGGCTACATTTAAGAATAAATTTGGTGGATTAGGCCCTAAGAAGTAGCACGGGGACCAATAGATGACATTTTAATTCAGATTCAGGAAGAATTCCCTGAGCATTAGAGCTATATACTGGTAAAGTGGGTGGCCCTTGCTAATATTGACCTCGTGTTTATGATAAAACAAACTATGATTTATTATTATTCTATTTAATAAACATTTCTTCCAACAAGTAGACTCTATTATTATCAAGCCCACTTTATGGATAGAGATACTGAGTTGCAGAAACACTAAGTATCTTACCCTGAATTATTGGTGAGTAAGGGGCATAGCAGGTAGTCACCCCTTATGCATCTGAATTTAAAGCCCAGGCTCCCGACCCAAACACTGATACTCATTTTGATAGCTGTGGGCAAAAGAAGTAGAGGGGTGGAGGAGAAGATGACCAGAGAATTTTGTACATGGAATGCACTGTGAGCTAAGGAAACGGGGCTTATAAAAAGATGTCTTAATTTTTTTTCTTCAACCACCAGATGCAAGCAAGATTTCATCTGCCTTGAAAGGGCTAGTCTATTTTCAAGATGGCAGAGGTCACAGATGGGCTGAATGGTATATTTGCAGATAAACGATTGTAATCAATTCACAGTAAATCTTCCTTTGCACTCCACTTAGTAACAGTGTAAAGAAGTTACACAATGCATATGAAAGAGCCAGTTAACAAGAAGAAACTAGAAAACTGTAGGAAATGCTTCCTTTCTGAGGTGTTCAGTGAGTAAATGGGATTTTATACAAACAAGAGGTAGCAAACCAGCAGCTCATGAGCCAAATTAGGATTTCGAGTCACTGACATTGTTGTGTTTTCATTTGATTTTTACCCTGCTGGGTTTTTTGTTTTTTTTTTTTAATAATTACTTGATTACTTACCAATATTTTTATTCTTGAAAAGTCCAGTCTGGTCTTGCTGGGCCTGAATCCACAGGTCGATAGTCTTGCGTCTCCAGTCTTGTGTCTCCACCATGCCCAGTTGTCTTATATAATGTTTACGTGTGTCAGCATCACTGCGGTGTGTCACCTGCCCAGCTCTCATGTAGTTACTTCAGCATGGACCCACCATTTGTGCCAGCTTTAAGAATATTTGTTGGCCGGGCATGGTGGCTCATATCTGTAATTCCAGCGCTTCGGGAAGCTGAGGCAGTCGGATCACGAAGTCAGGAGTTCGAGACCAGCCTGACCAACATGGTGAAACCCCATCTCTACTAAAAATACAAAAGTTAGCTGGGTGTGGTGGCGCGTGCCTGTAACCCCAGCTACTCAGGAGGCTGAGGAAGGAGAATTGCTTGAACCTGGAAGGCAGAGGTTGCAGTGAGCCAAGATCATGCCACTGCACTCCAGCCTGGGTGACAGAGCGAGACTCCGTCTCAAAAAAAAAAAAGAATATTTGTTTATGTTTACTTGAGTTCATGAAAGGAACAAGTCATAATTTGATTTCTGAAAATATTTCTTAAAGAGACATTTTAAACAACTTAGTAGATCTAAAAAGCAACAAAACAGCTAACAGCTTAGGTCTTGCATACCAAATTATAGCCTCTGGCCTCGTTTTAATGGCTTCACCATTAATGTTTATGTATCACTGCCAGCCATTCACTTTCTGATGGGTTCTTGCTACTCTTTTTAACTATACATTATCTTTGCTTTTCCAAAGTATCACTCTTAAGGGTTGCATTTATAGAAGTAGATCTTAAGTTAGTATTGATTTTACAAAATAAAAATTTGGTAGAGAGTAATTTGTTAATAAATGATAGGTGGGAAAAATTTTTTAAAGGCACACTAACAGTTTCAACAGTTAAAGAAGAAAATGTGTCTCCAAAGGCTTATCTCATGTCAGTGATTTTAAAGTGAAAGTTACAACATTTTTTTTGTTTGTTTCTAAAAAGCTATGATTTAATAGACATTTTCTGGGCCAGGGCTTTTGTAGATACCATAAATTTGTGCTTTGTTTCCTTGTGAATTGTCTTTCTGACATAGATAGTAGCATTGATGTCATTTTCAAAGTAACTTCCAGAAAATGCTTTCTCTTGAAAGGCCTATAACAAAAATTACATTCTTGGGACTACTATGGTTATTGGCTGTTTGAGACTTGAACATATATCTAGTCATAAGGGGAAAATTATTACTCCTAGTAGACATCTACTAATTTGTTGTTACAAATTTGAAAAAATCCAACAGACTTTATGGAAATTCAATCAAATTAATTGCCTCAATATCACAGAAATGATTCTCGGTCTAATGCACCAATGGATAAACCAATAAAAAAATACAATAGAACTGCCACCTTTGCCAAGTTACGAGAAAAACTGAGACAGGTTTCCCCAACAGCAAATGAGCAAATAGCAGAGTGATATGGACAATTCACAGTAAATGCTAATTCAGAGGAACAGCAATATAAATCAGCGTTTCCTGGAGCAAATTGAGAGGAAGGAACACCTAAGGATATTGAGAAATGTTAAACTAACAATTTTTTTTAAACCTGTGATCATATAAGTTTGAGAAATACCTAATGAAGCCAAGCATTTTTATTTACTTCAGTACTTCTGAGTTTTTATTATGTTACTGTGTGACTACAAATGGTGAATTCCAGGAAAGATAAGTGGCATGGAGTAGTGCTTAAAAGAAATCCAGTTTTGATAGAACATCTTGTAGGATGAACACTTTGTATAAACTATCTTGTATATTGATTAGGATTAAGTTCAGCTGCAGGAGACAGAACGTTAAGCTTCAGTAATAGTGATTTCTCTCACGGGTAAAAAGCTTTAGAAGCAGGCTAAGCTGGCATGCCATCTCCATGTTATAGGTCGTCCAGCGTGGATCAAATTCTGTGCGGATCATCGTGGAAGTTGACCCACGTTGTTATCATACAATATGGCTCCTGGAGTTCTAGCCATCGCATCTGTATTTCAAAACTAAGATGAAAGTGACCGTCATGTGTCCCTTTTCTTTTCAAGGAGACTTTCCAGAAGTAGCTTCAACACTTTCTATTATTTCTCATTCCTGACTGCCAGAAAGATAGAAAATGCTATCTTTTTGATAGGTGGTTACATGCACAGCTGAAAATAGAGGATTTATTTATTTCAGAGAGAAAGGGAGAATGGCTATTTTATAGGCCATGAGAATCTATGCCATATCTCAAAAATCACTAAAATCGATCTTCAAAATAATACATAAACAATTGTATTTGATGTCGATCCATTTAATTATTATCTACAATGGTTTTAGTTTGTTTTTTTACTAGTATTAATTTCTTAAAGTCATAACATAAAAAAGAGGAAAGGATAGGATGTATGGTTGAACCACATGGGAAAAATAAGTAAAGGAAAAATAACTGCCAGGTGCAGAAACTCACACCTGTACTCTCAGCACTTTGGGAGACTGAGGTGGGCGTGGGGATCACTTGAGCTCATGAATTCCAGGCCAGCCTGGGCAACATAGTGAGACCTCATCTCTACACACATACACACACACACCCTCCACACACACACGCAGACACACACACAAACACGCAAAACTAGCTAGGTGTTGGTGGTGCATACCTGTAGTCCCAGCTACTCTAGAGGCTGAGGTGAGAGGATTGCTTGAGCCCAGGATGTTGAGGCTGCAGTGAGCTATGATTGCATCACTTCACTCCAGCCTGGGCAACAGAACAAGAACCTGTCTAAAAAAAAAAAAAGAAAAAGAAAAAATATGTAACTGTGGATTCATGGTAGCAAGAAGCCAATCCACTGAAGTATATAGGACAAAACCACCATTTTACCACCATGTAATATGGAGTCTTCATCTTCCTATTAAAAATACCCTTTTAAGACTTCCATGAATACATTTGCCTAATTGTAATAGATATTTCCATTCATCCATGGCTAAGTAGACATTGTCTAAATTCAGAGAATTTTCATACCATTCAATAATAAAATTAGCTCTGACTCAGCTAAGGAGAAAATCACTACCCAAATGCTTTACAAAATGAGAGGGAAGAGTTGTGAGAAAACTTCTTATGCTATTCAAAATCATTCTGGAAATTCGACCTCAAAATTGTCTCCTACTTAGCTCAGTCTTTTGTTCTGGTAGGTTCTAACCCACAACGAATTACAATGTACTTTACTTATTGATACTTTCCAAACATCCAGTTAGGAAAACTGCAGTTGATTTTATAAGATTTTAATGATCCCCCCCCCCCCCCAAAATTTTAGAAAACTGTTATAATTCATGGACTGCTTAGTATTATGAAGTGATCTCTATTTATCACTTTATCCTCATATTTTATCTCCATTTTTTAAATGGAAATTGAGGCACAGACAGGTTAAATAACTTGCCTAATGTTCACATCTAGGAAGCAGCAGATGCATGTTTTTCTTAGTTTCTGAATCCCTATGCTGTATTTATCTAATATGGAAAGAGACTATTCATTTATTCAGAAGTCTTTATACCTATTTGAATTCATTTCTGCAAGACTCTTGATATTCTCTGTTCATGTATGACAGAATACAGGATGTCATATTTATTATCAAGAATAGATAAAATGCAACTTGACTCATTAACTATGGTATAAATGTACCATGGTATTTCCACAGCACATACAGGAATACAGTTTTGAACATTCTTGGTTCTATAGGATCAAAAATAATTTGATCATTTACAAAAAATCCACCAAACTCTAAAGTGTAGAGTTTTTAACATATATTGCTCAATTTCACTTTGCAATCTTTGAGTGTTAGTCCTATGAATTTTTAATAATTTATGGAACTTTCAACAATTTTAAGATTGAAAGCTACTTTCAGCTGATTACATAAAAAAGTGATGATGGATAAACGGTCTTTTAAAATTCAACATCTGTTCCCTATGTATCCTCTAGTTATATTTGCTTAGTTAACAATTCAGGCAAAATCTGGGCTGTTTTTAGCAAAGCTAACACATCAATGGAGGAAGACACTGAATACCATTCTGATTTTGCATATTTACTTCACTGTCCCAGTAGTCTCCTTTACTGGTGATGACTCAAGTATCACTGTAGCACAGAGATAAGACCAACAGCCATGTTCTTTCCTCTACAGACGTTTCCTATTATAGGTGCTGAACATGCCTGGGCTGGAGTCCTAAAACAAACTTCAAAAACTGTCTGCATATAAAGGTCCTTGACTGCATCTCTTTGAATACTAGAAAAATTGTCAGGAGACACAGGACAATAATAAAAATACAGACATTTGTATCAATATTTATTGTGCTGCAAAAGACAAAAACAACCTATCAAATTTTTGACATTTTTCTCATAGCCTAAGGTTAATAGTTAAAAGTATAGGTTTTTGAAGCAGGTTGATCTTGATTTGATCAAAGAGGCTCTTTTACTCACTGTGTGACTTTAGGCAAATTGCTTAGCCTCTTATTCCCTCAGCTTCCTCGTCTTTAAAATGAGAATAGTGGTAGCTGCCTCATAAGGCATTTGCAAAAATTAAGACAGAATGCTTTTAGCAAGTGCCTAATAAATGTTAACTATTCTTGTTACTATTAGTAATAGATGAAACTAGTATCTTCATCTGACGAACCCTGGTTTTCTTATTGAAAGGTATCTGCTCCCTTTGTTATGGAACGTCCTCTTAATATAAATATGTTTAAATTCCTGGGAAAATAAATATACAGTTGACCCTTGAACAACATAAGGATTAGTATCAAGAACCTTCTCAGTCGGGAGACCCCCACCCAGGCGGGCTGAAGGTATTGAGTGGCAGACACCCAGATAGCCAGTAGAGTGGATCTATCCTGGGGACCAACAGCCTGAGAGCCTGCGGGGCTTACAGCTCTCCAGGACTGAAGACGCCAAGCAGAGATTCATCCATACATTTATTTGCTCTTTGACAGGTGATTCTTATTAATACAGAGGTGTTCTACATATACACCTAACTCAGGAATATACCAGGTAGGCAGCTGTTACTTGCCTACCACCAATCACAAACTACAAGGTATCTTCCACAAAGGCGCCATGGGGGCAGGGTAAACTTAATGTTTCTCAACAGATTAGGGGTACTGATCCTCTACAAAGTCAAAAATCTGCATATAACTTTTAACTCCCCCAAAATGTAACTGCCAATAGTCTACTGTTGACAGGAAGCCTACCAGTAACATAAACAATGGATCAACACATATTTTGTTTGTTATATGTATTATATACTCTGTTCTTACAACAAAGTAAGGTAGAGAAAGAAAATGTTATTAAGAAAACCATAAGGAAGAGAAAATATATTGACTATTGATTAGGTGAAAGTGAATTATCTTAAAGATCTCCATTTCATTGTCTTCACACTGAGTAGCTGAAGAGGAGAAGGAAGAGAGATGGGTTTGATCTTGTTGTTTCAGAGGTAACAGAGGTATCCGTGGACGAGGTGGAAGTGGAGGCAGGAGAGGCAGAAATTACACTCAGTGTAATTTTCACTGAAGGAAATCTACATATAAATAGACTCACACAGTCAAACCCATGTCATTCAAAGGTCAACTATCTAGTCTTTTCAAAAATGTTATTGCATTTGTTGAGAAACCTGTTATCACCAGTCATCCTTGAAGAGTAGTGATATGATCTGGTTCTGTCTCCCCACCCAAAGCTCATCTTGAATTGTAATCTGAATTGTAATCCCCACGTATTGGGGGGAGGGACCTCATGGGAGGTAATTAGATCAAGGGGGTGGGTCCTCCCATGCTGTTCTCATGGCAGTGAGTGAGTTCTCATGTGATCTGATGGTTTTATAAGGGGATTTTCCCCGCTTTTGCTTGGCACTTCTTGCTGCCACCATGTGAAGAAGGATGTGTTTGCATCTCCTTCTGCCATTGTAAGTTTCCAGAGGGCTTCCCAGCCATACAGAACTGTGAGTCAATTAAACCTCTTTTTGTATAAGTTACCCTGTCTCAGGGATGTCTTTAATAGCAGCATGAGGAAACCTAATGCAAGCAGGTTTCCAATTATGGGATAGCAGACATCCCTGACACAGTACCATTTTATATCTGTTGTGAACCCTAAGATTCAGGCCCAAAGGACAGTGAAGCTACAGAAAAAAAGTGAGTAAATCAGAGCTGACCTAGCTTAGGAAAAATAATATTGATGAGGAAAACTCACCTTTACTACTTTCCAGTGAGGTACAGAAAATGAGTTGCATGAATGAAAAATTATGCTTCATTTTGAAGTCATGGCAATGCAGCAGATTTAATCATTAGTCTCAGAAATTAAAGAAAATCTGAAGAAAGCAATCTGGTGCTTTTTAAATTCTTCATTAAAAAACAATAAAGTAGAATTTCCATCACTCTGAAAGATCCTGAAAGTTCTAAGAAAAGATCATTTCTTTTTATTCAGGGAGAACCATGTATCTTTGCTAAGTTATTGCAAATATAAGTAAAGCATTTTATTTTATCTTCCAATATTATTTGGCAGGAGCAGGCAAAACCCTAGAAAGAGGGACTTAGCCCAGTGTTTATCACTCTCGCTTTGATAAGAAACTGTTCCATAGAACGCAATTGTCTGACAAATGAAATTGAATTCTGTAAGCATCCAAATTTGACCAAGTTTGATTAAAAATCTTCCTGAAATGCATTAAACACCCACAGCCCTTTTCAAATGGGAAATAAATAGCAACATCTGACACCTTCTTAGGGACCCAGAATCATTGTAATATACTTATGGAAGCAGCATGTGCTGTTCTCAGCGGCGGCCTAGAACTTAATTTATAGAAAGTGTTGCAGCCATCTGCTTGCTATTTGACTATTTGCTTCTTTTCCATAAAGCTAGCATAAGAAAGGTATAGTTTTCTTACCTTTAGGGATGACACTTTATTTAAAAAAAAAAAAAAAAAAAAGAATAGTTTCTAAATGAAAGGCTTTCCTATCATCTAGTAGACATGGCTTCTCAAAGGGACCAGCATCATCGCTCAGGAGCTTATTAGAGGTGAACTCTCAAGTACCACCCCCTGTTCCACTGAATCAATCTGTATTTTAACAAAATTCCTGGGCGAATTGTGGGCATCATGATGTTTGCAAAGTGCTGATCATCTTCTTCGCTGTCTTCCTTCCTGTCCTTTAACTTAGCAGCAGAAACATGAGACAGCAGGTCCAATTCAACTCCAATAAACTCTCTTCTTTTCGTATTTATACTAAATTTGTTGAAGGAGTATAAAGGAAATGTTTCTCTGGCCAATTCAAGAAACGATGGAAAATATTTTGGGAAAGGATTTAGAAGAAAAATGAAAAATCTATGTTTGTTTCACAAGGTAGAGGAAAAAGAGACAGTCTGACAAATTTGAAAAAGCAGTGTGTTAGGCACTGCCCTTAATTACCATGTGAGCTTGGTCTAGTCATTATAACTTCAATGTTTCCCCCCTCTGGAAACCACTAAAGTTCCTTCCAATATAATGGTCATGATGATGATGACATGCTTGTACAGGTATAATAATCAGGTATTTTATCCAACTCTTCATTTATATTCTTTGAACCAAATTTCAGATGCACGCAATACCATGTTCTCCCAGAGAAGGAGATTTTCATTTGTAACAAAGACTATAAAGTCATAATAGCCAAGAGTGGAACTCAGGGCTCTTGACTCAATGATCAGACCCATAATGTTAATAAATTCTTCAGGAAATAATGTGTGAATGAAAATGTGCTCATACAATCTTGGATAGCCAACCTAAATCTTTCCAGCTGCCCATATTTTAACAATAGTCTTAAGATACCCCAGAATTATTCAGCACATAGTGTTCAGTTCATGACCAAATATTTTCATGAGCTTAATTTTAAATGAAAAAAGTTTACACTTAATAGTATTATTATGGGAAATTCATCTGGAATTGTGCACATTCTAATTTTTGTATTGACAGGTGTTATATGATAACTTTTGCTCATATCTTTGTTTTGTCTAAACCTCTCTTATAAGAAGTTAATATGTTTTGTTGTGAATTTTTGAACTATTATACTTGGCTTTTGTTTTTCTGTGTTCAAATGAATGTATTTTACTTTTATGGTGTTTTTTTCTTTCTATTCCTTAAGGTTTTCATCTCTTTTTTTTCAAGTTTTTATATGTAATGATGTTTATTTTCTTTGTTCTCTTAGAGGGAAACTCACTAAAAATTAACCTCTCAACGCTTTGGCCATCCTATGAGTTTTTATTTATAAATACATATTTTATTTCAGTATTCTCTCCATGACCAAATGAATATTTGGAGAAGTAGTTTTTAAATATGTAAAAAGTTAGAATTTCTAGTTTTATTAGAGTAAACTTAATGTCAAATTCGGTTGTAAAATGTATTTTTTTAAAGCTGAACTCTCCCCTGGTTTTGTAAATTCAACATGTTGAAATAGTTGTTTTTTTCTTTTCATTTGTTTTTTCTTTTTCAATGCCAACAGTGTATCAGTGATTTTAAAAATGCAATTTCTAGCCAAGCATAGTGCAGTACCAGTTTTTTGTTGTTGTTAAATGAAAATATTATTTTTTCCTATAAATTTAATATAACTCTCTAAGTTCCAATATGATAAAACATTGTCTTTTTAAGTAGAATTTAACTGTTTTTGAATTTAAAACAAGGAAAACATGAATATTCTTTTACCCCTTCTGATTATTTGTACAAAAATATTAGTCAGTTAGTGTATTCTGTTGTATAGATTACACACTCTATCTTCAGGAAGGCTGCCTGATTCTCCTGTATGTTCTTCTTCCTCTCCTCTATGCAAAAATTCAGTACAAAAATCAATATTTCTCAAATTGGATTAAGTTAAAAGAGAAGAGATAATGGAAGAAATTCCATCTTGCCTCTAAGCCATAAAAAAAATCATTTTTGAACCAATCTTATTTATCTTTGTTTCTATCCTTTTCATAGCATAAAAGACTAGAACTATATCTCAAAAGAAAGATTTGGAAAAAAAAAAAAAGGCAGAGGATACTGTGTAATTTACTTAAAGCTTGGATAGTGGCCAGCATTAGTGCATTAGTGGAGAAGTTAGGAATTGCTCTGTTTTCATTTTAAAGATTTTACCTACATCATAGCTTTTATGGGGATGCATGTGATATTCTATTTAAGATATGAGTCATGATATAAATTCTTAAAAAATACCTGATTCAAGTATATTCATTGTTCTTTAGAATTTTGAAACTTACAATAAAATGTAGGCTGCCATAGACAATATAAATGAAGAATAACCAAGTATAATAGTTTAAAAATTCACAACAAAACATATTAACTTCTTATAAGAGAGATTTAGAGAAAACAAAGATATGAGCAAAAGTTATCATATAACACCTGTCAATACAAAAATTAGAATGCACACAATTCCAGATGAATTTCCCATAATAATACGATTAATTATATATTTCTGATATAATATCAAGGATTATATCAGAAACAATGACCATGCATGGAATGTGATTTTATTCTTTAGTCCCACTGAAAATGGATACTTCCGGATTTACTTGTAACATTCATTTATCCATGTAGTCACTCATTCATAAAATACCTATTGAGCACCTATGTGCCAGAGACTATTCTGCCCACAGGTGATGTACAATGAACAACAGCAGCAACAAACAGTCTTACTAATGTTCTTCTAGTCAAAAAAATGACTGGGAGCAAGAAAACACAGCATCCTAAGTGTTTTTCTCCTGCAAGTACAAGTGAGAAAAGAGAATATAAAAGGAAGAAGAAATACTAATCACTAACATTGGTATGATAAACAAATAATAAATGTTACCCAGAAAACAGAGCCTATGAAGAGCATAAAGAGTTCTGAATGTCTTGTCTTTCATGCCTGCGAAATCATACCCA
This sequence comes from Ateles fusciceps, assembly GCA_036589455.1. Taxonomy (NCBI): domain Eukaryota; kingdom Metazoa; phylum Chordata; class Mammalia; order Primates; family Atelidae; genus Ateles; species Ateles fusciceps. The sequence continues at coordinate 9,747,553 of JAZHEH010002229.1, forward strand.
GCATGAAACATGGGCTCTCTGCCACTATTATTTCCAGAGAAGAAATACACTTCCAAAACTTCTACCAATCTGTTCATTCTAAATTTCGATGGCTATTAGGAATTCCAGAAATATCTTCCTATGTGAAAATATGAACAATTTACTTTCAGAGCTAGCATGTTTCCATCATTCTTTTAAAGCTTAATACTGAATGAATTCAGAAGAATTCAGATAAGTGGAAGGCATTTTAAAGTTAATTGCTTCATTTTAAAAATCGCGTTGCTCAGACTCAAGAGTAAAAGCCCCTTTCTAGTTTTTGTCATGTCTTTCTTTCACTGTGTATCGGATGTCACTTCATTCATAAAGTCTGCAGTGATTTAACAGTGTTATTGTGCAGTTGTTTCTGGTAATGCCCTTCAATCTTGACTTTGCAAATTGAAATAGGTTTTATTGATCTACATGCATTAAGTGTTTCTGACGCTCTTTATCATATCCCACCTTGCTAGCAGTTACCTAATAATGCTGACTTCAACAGAAATGATGAGTGGCCCTGTAATAAATCATGGCCTTCCCGTAATGGCTTTGTAATGGTCAGGATAATCACAAAGTCATCATTCATTCCCCAAAGAATTTCTTAGCATTTGAGCAAAAAATTACAGAGAGGTTTTCAGGTTTCAAGTGGATAAATAGCTTCATTATGAGATCCATTCAGAATTCACCTAACTCAGTGTTACACATATTTTCGTTTAAACTTCAGATGAGTTGCAATTTCCAAATCCACTTTCTCTCAATTAGACAAGAATTTCCTTTACTATGTATAGACAAGGCAAACTACAACTGAGATGAATGCATTTTAATCTGATACATAAATATGTCCTTTGAACCTAGTCAGCATTAGTGGATTTTACTAACACACGTTTTTTCCACTCACACACACATATGCAAACACACACACACAAACACACAGACACACACACACACACACACCCCCCTGGGATTTATTGACAGGTCAGAATCTGCTTATAGATTCATCAGTGGGTAAAATAAGGGAACGCTGTTTTTAATTGCCCTTTTTACATTATAACTAGCATTTTTCCCCAAGGTTGAGTATAAACATTTTCAAACATAATGAAAAGTTGGAAGAATATTACAGTCAACATCCATAAACCCACCTGTTAGAGTCAATAATTTACATTGTGATAATTTTATAATATCACGTATCTGTCCCTCTGTCCGTCTAATAATCTGTCATATTTGTTTGATGCATTTCAATCTTGGTTGTAGACATCTGTACATTTTCACCTAAATACGTTAGAAGGCGTATCAATGTAACAAATGTTTATGTTTTTGTGCTTTTTGGCAGTGTTTCAAGAAGGATCATTCCAAGTGTTCTTAAAATTTGTAAGCTACTTAAAATTCTAGTGTAGTTGTTGTTGCCCCTGCAAAAATCTAATATTCTCCATTTCCTGTTTGGCTTCATCCACTACTCCCTTGAGTCTGGTGCTAACTGTCTTGTCTTTATGTTCATCTCTATCCCTTTCCCTCCACCACACTGACTTATTTGTACAACCAGGAATCAGTAAGAGTTCTTGAACCCAATTTGTTCATAGCTGTATAGTATAGACGGTGATATGGTTTGGCTCCATGTCCCCACCCAAATCTCATGTTAAATTGTGATCCTGAGTTTTGGAGGTGGGGCCTGCTGGGAGGTGATTGGACCATGGGGGTGGTTTCTAATGGTTTACCACCATCCCCCTAGTGCTGTCACATGAGTGAGTTCTCACAAGATCTGGTTGTTTAAAAGTAGGTAGTACTTCCCCTTTCTCGCTTCTCTCTCTCTCTCTTGCTGGCCACGTGAAGATGTGTTTGCTTCCCTTTCATCTTCTGCCCTGATTTTAAGTTTCCTGAGGCCTTTCCAGCCATGCTTCCTGTACAGCCTGCAGAACTGTGAGCCAATTAAACCTCTTTGCTTTATATATTACCCAATCTTGGGTAGTTCTTTAGAGCAATGTGAGAATGGACTAATACAGATGGTATGAGAACTGTACTACCAGGAAGACAATTAAAAGTCATCAAAGATTACAGACATGAAAGGGAGGGCTAGTGGACAAACTGCCTAACACAATGTGTGACATGTAAATGATTCTTGATAAATATTTATGGCATGAAGGAGCTAAACAAGAGAGGAGGAGGGAAGAAATAGGAAGGAGTCAGAGAGCGGCATCACTAGCTAGGAGAGTGTGTGAAGGCTTCTTAGGCAAGCTAACGTTTACATGACTGGGATTTTGCAAAGAATATAGGTAAAACTCATCTCAACAGAAAATTTCAAGCAAGTCCTGAAATGAACAGTATTCTCTGTAGCACATTAATAGTAACGAATCACTTGCTAAATGAAAAGGAGAGATGGCCAGTGAATACTTGTATTCTCTGAGCAGAAACTTGACTGGAGAAAGCCTCCTGAAAACAAGCAGCATTCAAGAGTCTCTTTAAAACTTGAATGACTGCATGGGAGGTTGTTTAACAGCCTTGAACTTTAGATTGAAACCAGGAGGGTAGAAATGAGTGAGTGGCAACTTTTAGGTACACCGAAAGTTGCTAAAGGAAAAAACATAGACACATAACTTTCAGCCACTGATCTCAATATTGATAAGGAAAATGATAATGTCTCAACACATACCCCATAGGGAAAGAGTCAGAATAGAAATATTTTTTGACACTTCTGTTTGAAACCAGAATCTCTCATATTTACGTATAAAACTAAGGAGCCTTCCCCAAGCTGGTTTATTATGATACTACCATGAGTAAGTTAAATATTAATCTAGTCCCTAAAGATAAGTTTTATTGCTTTAAAGGATGAAAAAAATATAAAATATCAGCGTGTGTATGTGTGTGTCTGTGTTTGTGTGTGTGTAAAGTAAAAATCAAGTTAGGAATAAAACATCTTTTTAAAGTTTATCTTATAATTCCAAAAGAATCCCTACGTGCCATTTGTTTTTGTTGAAATGGTAAATTATTCTGATTATTTAGCGATGTCAGAGGCTCTCTTAGAGTAATCTGATATATCACCTTGTGTCTTTGTTTCACCTCAGCTAGGTCCAGAAAAAGACCTGGAAGGTAGCTGGGTAATCATAATAAATGAAAGCCAGATTTTCTAGTTCAGTCATACACAAAGGTTAAAATAATTTGTCAGCCAACAAAGTGTTTGTTCAATTACCCATAGTCTTTAATAATGTTTTGCCACTATTGCCACCTGTCTGAAATGTTAGACATCTTATTTTCTGTTATAACATGATTTGAAGTTGCCTTGAGCATTTAGTGTGATCCCTCAGAGAAAGAGAAAACTGATATATTATTAATTAAAATAGTCCATACTTTAGTAACATGGCTAGAAATGTATATGTGGTTCATACTGTGTCTCTTCATAATTTTTATTGGTTACCAAAAAGCAAGATGACTCAACTTAATTCACTTAATGATGCACTAATTAGAAAGCAAGAACGCTTCAACAATGAAATCCATTGACCAGTTTTCAATAGTTCTCACATGCTGGCATCCTTGCTGTGATCTCACAGTGTTGCAGAACCAAGTGCCATTGTTCTTTAATCATACACATGAACGCATTCACTCTAAGTATATGTTGAGTTATCCCTTTCCTTCTCCACCCTTCCCCCTTTACAGCTGGGTTTTAGCTTTTATTGTCACTTGAATCAAATCAAAGAATAGCAGAAAAGAATAACATGAGGAATGTAAGTGTCATAGTTGGAGTCTGTATTCTGAAATTAGCCTACCGAGATTCCTGTTTTGGCTTTGCCTCTAAATACCTGTGAAACCTGAAGCCGGTGTCTTAACCTTTATGTGCCCTAGTATTTTCATTTGAAAAAAATTAAGAAAATAATTATACTTGCCTCTTACAATTTTGGGTTTTTGTGTTTGTTTTTTTAAGATAGAATTTATATAACATAAAATTAGTCATGAATTATTTTACAGTGTACACAATTCAGTGGCATCTAATTCATTCAGTGTTGGTACCTATCACCACTTTCTAGTTTCTGGGCATTCTCATCACCCTAGAGGAAACCCTGTATCCATTAAGCAGTCACCCCCGCCATTTGTTCCTAGAGCCCCCCTCCCCCAGCAGCTACCAATCTGCTTTCTGTGTCCAGGGATTTGCATGTACTGGATATTTTATATAAATGGAATTGTAGTATGTGACCATTGGCGTCTAGCTTCTTTAACTTAGCAGAACATTTTTGAGATCTATCCACGTTGTACCATGTATTCCATTTTGTGGCTGCCTAATCATCCATTGGATGCAAATACCACATTTTTAGCCATTCATCAGTTGATGGAAATTTGAGTTGCTTCCACCTTTGGGCCATTATAAGGCTGCTATGAACATTTATGTACAAGTTTCACGTAGACATATGTTTTCATTTCTTTTGGGCATATACCTAAGAATGGAATAGCTGGGTCATATACTAATTCTACATTTAACCATTAAAATAGTTTATGGACTGTTTTCCAAAGTGGCTGTAACATTTTACATTCTCCCCAGCCACCGGTGTATGAGAGTTTGTTTTTTCACATCCTCAGTAACACTTGTTATGCTCTTTTTTGTTTGTTTCTATTTTGTTTCTATTTTGGTCAACCTGGTGGCCATAAAGTGAAATCTCACTATGGTTTTGATATACATTTTCCTAACAACAAGTGGGGCTGAACATCTTCTTATGGATTTGTTGGCCTTATGCTGTTTTTTAAATATAAGATTTATTGAAAAATAAGTTGTACTTATATAGTGCATGCCATGTATCGCGTATTGTTCTAAATTATATATAGGTTCTAATTTTATATATAAATGTACATATCATTTAATCTCAAAATAAGTATAGTATTATTATATGTAGAGCCTGTAGACCAGCACTTTGCAAATAGTAAACCAAAGAGAACAAGCATGTCCCCAAGTGAACTCTAAAAGACCTTCAGGAATTCTCTGAATCCCAGCCTCCGACAATGCAAAGACTGCAGTGTGCTGCCCAGAGAACCCGACAGTCAGCTGGTTGAAAGGAAGCACCCATTCTCTAAATTGAATGCAGCGACACAGAAAAGAAAGCAGCCTAAAAACTTGGCAGATGATTAGAATTTCTCGGGGAGTTGGAGCTGAACACTAAACTCAAATACGAGCATCTCTATTCCAGCGGCAGCTGTTCATTTTGCTAGGTCTGTGACCTTAGACACTTCGCTTAATCACATAAACCAGTCTGACATTGGATTTATAAAATGAGACCATAACAATGTCTATGAAAATTCACTGTAAGCGATAAAAGTACTATACAAAACATTATTACTAAATGTATGAATTCCTACATTTCTGCATTTAACAGCAAACACAGTATCAAAGTATCCATGCATGCATTTTAAAAGTAAAAATTATATATATGCTTATATTATCTAGTAATTATTTCTAAATATACATGTACAGGTTGAGTATCTTTCCCCAAAATGCTTGGGGGCCAGAAGAGTTTCCGATTTTAGACTTTTTAGGATTTTGGAACATTTGCATATACATAATGAGATATCTTAGGTATGTGACCCAAGTGTAAACATGAAATTGATGTTGCAGACACACCTTATACACATAGCGTGAAAGTAATTTTAGGCAGTATTTTAAATAATTTTGTGCATGAAGCAGAGTTTCTGTTAAGTATTTATGTGTGGAATTTTCCCCTTGTGGTGTATGTCAGCACTCAAAAAATGTTAGATTTTGGAGCATTTCAGATTAGGGATGCTCAACCCGTACCAACTGGTAGGGTAAAACTGATAAATCAGCCTGTGTAGCTGAAATTCTTAGCATCAAATATACCAATAGTTTAGTTCATCAAAAAATCTGAAGCATTTTAAATACCCTTTAAGTTAATCCCCAGTTGTAGTCATCGTATCTACTATTTTATTCTTACAATATCCTTTGAGGACTATTCTTATTATTTATACTTAGAGGGTAAAAAATTAAAGATCAAAGGAATGTAATCTCCAATACTTTACAAGTCACTTAGTGCAGAGAGCTAGAACTCAAAATTAGAGTTGCTTTTCTTTCTATCAGTAATATCTATTATTAACATTCAATTATATTCTACTGGGCGAATTGTGTGAGTCAGGCATCCTGCTAGACTCTAGGGATCTGATGTTGTGCAAAAACAAGCTATGAAGCCTATGCAGGAGAAAAGAATTATTAGTCTAATAACCACATACATAAACATAAAAATCACAATTAAAGAAAACTTCTTTGAGGGCAACTTCTTTGGTGATATGAGAGCCTATAATGGGGTATTGACCCAGATGGGGGATCAGGAAAGGTTTTTCCAAGACGTGATGATGGAGTTGAGATACGAAGGATAATTGTGTATTAACTAGCGAAAATGGACAAAAAGAACATCCCAGGGAGAGGAAATAGTACAAGGAGATGATACATTACCAACATTAGGGACTGAAAGATGACTGAGGCATTGGAACGCAAGGACATGGCAGAAAAAAAATCCCAGAGGAGACTGGGGAGGTAGCAAGAGTCCACTCAGGCAGGGTCAAACAGAGCTATGTAGTGTCCATGGGACCAAATGTGGCAAGACTGGAGCAGGAGAAGTTGCGTGATGAGTTTAAGATTACACAGACTCATTAGTTCTTTGTTCATAGAGCACCACAGTGAGTTCCCGAGAGGTGAAAGGATATCTCGAAGGCCTTTGGGAATTCCCCAGGAAATTTAGATCAGTATCTTCTAATCCAGCCTTCCATTTTGTTTTAGTTCTAGGCTTTGTTAGTTTAAGCAATTTTAAGCTTACCAAATAAGAAAACTGAATAAATACCATTTAGTAGAGGAAAAAGAATTGTTTTTGAAGAGATAAACAACTTTGAAGATGAAAAATGAAATTTTCTCAAAGCAACCTGTCTTCTGCGGCTGTCTGTGGAGTTCATACTAGAGCCACCAATAAAAAAAACCACAGAAGAACAGCTTCTTCCTCTGGGGGAATGGCATGATACTGTCCAGACTACAGCCTCTCAATATAGAAGAATTTGCTTGTTTTAACTAAGGTTGCAAAATTGGGGAAGAGTCTGCAAAACCTCCTGAAATCTATGCAATTCCCTGATGATTTTTGTTAGTATTTTCTACTCCATAAACACAAGAGGAAGTTTGCTGTGTTTCTCAATAATTACACAGACTTGTAGAAAACACTACTATTATTATACTAGTCTATTTCCCCGTTAGAAGGAACTCCAGTTTATTGGAAAGGAATCTATCAGAAAATCGAAGCATCCCTGCAGCATAACTTCTTGAACAATCATCATCCTTTGACTTCATTTACACATTGAAACAAAGTAAACCACTCCTAAGTACAATTTTACTTTTCAAGTAATCAGTGCAGTCATAACTACACCTTAGAAGTCATTAAATGACAATTCCAATGACATTACATTATTTAAAATTTTTCCTTTACCAAGTCTCAAAGGGCAGTAGACCATGAAAACAAAGCAAGATTGAAATTAAAAATAGCACTTAGAGGTAAAGATTTTCAGGTAGAGTGTGTTTGAACATGTAAGCAAATAATTAAATTTACTGTTTTGATAGTTACAGATTTGATTTCTATAAGTGGCCTGTTATTTAGTAACATGTTTGAAAATACATATGACTAAGACTCCCTGTCTGCTTCATAAAGTGGAAAGCAAAATAAGGAGGTCATAGACTTTGAATGGCCTAAAATACAGCCTATGTTCATAGAAACTCCTTTCCGTTTAGTGTGCACGTCTCCCTTTCGTCGATACTGGTCAAAGCTTGTGTTTCAGTGAAATTAAAGCACACTTTAGAGAAACAATTATAGTAGTTTTCTCATTTTTGGCCTTGTCATTCTAAAAGGAAAGCTTTGAGATGAAAGATATACAGATAATTTTCCCTAACCTTTGGATCATTAATGTGGATGTTGGATTATAGAATCTGTTTCCTTAAATAACTGTGTTTTGAGCCTGAGGATCTCAGGCAGAGTTTTTGCCCATAGGGAGTTTCCAGTCTAGTTGTGAGCAGCAGGAGGCTGATAAAGGACAGAGCCAGAACTGGAACCCAGGCCTATTCAGCTCCAAACTCTCTATTGCTAATGGCTAACCCATATAGTCTCTTATTATTTAGGTTTTTTTTTTTTTTTTTTTTTGAGACGGAGTCTCGCTTTCACTCTGTTGCCCAGGCTAGAGTACAATGGCACGATCTTGGCTCACTGCAACCTCCAACTCCCAGATTCAAGCAATTCTCCTGCCTCAGCCTCCTGCGTAGCTGGGATTATAGGCACATGCCATCACGCTTGGCTAATTTTTGTACTTTTAGTAAAGATGGGGTTTCACCATGTTGGTTAGGCTGGTCTCACACTCCTAACTTCATGATCCGCCTGCCCCTGCCTCCCATAGTGCTGGGATTACAGGCATGAGCCACCATGCCCAGCCTTATTATTTAGATCCTTAATTTGCAAAGAAGGGACACCCTGAATATGAGCTTAGGCCTTGCTGTCATGAAGGTAGAAACCCCCCTCAAAGGATGGAACAGTGGTTTGTTTTTATTCAGGTAATGGCAGCAAGTTCAAAGTTTCTAAGGACTCTGTACCAATAGTGACCCAGCCATCACTTTGTGGTGCACTGAATAGCCAGGGCCACTTTCTCTCTGCTCCGTCAGTGTGGGCAGCTCAGACTCAGAATGCCCAAGAAAGCTCATAAGGTTCTGTGTCACTTTGCCATATGAGCTGCCTTACTGTCCAGAACCTTATTCCAGATCACCTTAGTCCAGTCCCTCGATGGTCATCCCATGGAAGGAATCCTGTCTAATCAGAAGATGCCAGGCTAACAGATAGAAAGACCATCAGGGCTGATCCCTTAGGGTCAGGCCATGAGAGGCACCAGGCTTAGAAGATTCCCAAGAGGAATTCTACCAAACCTTTTCTGAATGGATAATACCAGTGCTGTTAAAAGTGTTCCAGGCACAGAAAAAGAAAGAAGGTGGGGAAGAAGAGGAAGAAAGAGAGAAGGAAGGGAGGGACGGAAGGAGAGTAGGCGGCTTCCTAATTTCTTTAACAAAGCAAGCATACAATGTTATTAAACTCACCTAAGAAAGAAAACTACCAAACTCTTTGATTTTTAAAGAGGAATTGACCAACCCTAAGTATAATAGTAACAGACACAATGCCGAGGCACATTAGAAGGAAACATACCATGACCAAGTAGAGGTCATTCCAGGAATGTAAGGATGGTTCACCAATGTGAAACTTATTAACAAAATTCAATGTACTAAAAGATCTTAGGAGAAAAATAATATGATCTTCTTCATAGATGCTGAAAAGTATTTCATAAAAGTCAGTCCATTCTTGATTTAAGGAAAAAAAAAACTCAACTGGGTGAGATGGCACACACCTGTCATCCCAGCTACCCAGAAGGCTGAGGAAAGAGGATAATCCAGGAGGCAATATCGTGAGACCCTGCCCCCACCAAAAAAAAAAAAAACCTCTTAAAAAACCTCTTAAAAATGTATGTATAGAAATTTAATATCTTACCCCTCAAACTAGCATCAGGCCTAAAAGGGAGTGACTAGAAGCCTTCCCATTAAATCAGGAATAAGGCAAGGACAACTGCTATCCCCATTATTACTAAACTTGCTCTGAAGGTGCTACAACCAGATAAGCATCTAGAAAAATGGAAGATTTTCCCCTTGATTCTCTAGGTATAGAATCGTGTATAAATTAAACTATTTTGAGATATCGTTTCTTACTTATTGAGTTAGGATAAGACTATCAAGCATGGTGATACATTAAGGTTGTCAAGAGAGAAGAACCAGATGCTGGCACATGAGGCTGCTGGGAGTGTAAATTTATACATCTTCTAGGGTGGAGAAGGTGACAACATCTATCACACTTACAAATGCACGCACCCTCCCCCCCATCGAGTTATATGTGTTGCATGTGTACAGAATGAAGACTGTACCTCACAGTGTTGTGTGTAATAGTAGAAACATGGAACCCACTTAAATAACTGCCTGTGACTAAATTATAGTCCATTCACACCATGGAATGTAAAGAGAAGGAGGAATCTCCTTGTAAAGGAACACGGAATCTCCTCCATGATATATTGTTATGGAGGAAAAGCAAGATGGAGAACTACATGTATAGGATTCTCCTGTTTGTGTACAGAACACACCATCTGCATATTAAGATGGAGTGTTCTGTACACATCAACATGTATATGCATAAAATATCTCCAAAAGGAATCACTAGACATTGAAGACATCGGTTGTCTGTGGGGCATCCAGGGTATAAGGATGTCAGATAAACATTTTTATGTGTAGCTTTTGAATTTTGAACCATAAGAATGTGTGACATTTTCAATAAATCTATAAATAAGGTGTAAATTCAGGAGAGGAGGAAGAAACAGAGAAGGACAGGGAATATGGCAGGAATTTGAAATTCAGTGACTGACTCCAGTCTAGTTAGCTAGATAGAGGGGCCCCATCAGAGGCAGAGAAAGACAATGCCATTATTCCAGGAGGTAGGAACACCAGAACTCATGGCAGAGCTGGAAAAGTGGAGGAGGGCATGTTCAGGGGTCAACAGGAACTCAAGTCTGATCAGAAAGAGAGCAGAGCAAGAATCAAGGGTAGCAATATTGGGACAGCATTTCACAGGGCATTTGGACCAGGCTTGAGGGAGCTGCGTTTTAAGAAGTGACATGATCAAAACTGCTCTAGAGCCTAACCTGTTACTTATGGGAAGAATATGTTTAAAGGAGAATGTACCACACATTAGCTCCTTGAGCGCAGAGAATGGGTCTGGTTGTTCTTGCAGCCCTTGTGCTCAGAAAAGTGCCCAGGACGGAGTAGGGAGGAGGGGTGCAGGTGCAGGTGCAGGTGCAGGTGCAGGCAGGGAGAGAGCACTTGCTTCCTGCCAGGGTCTGTTTTCAGGGTGTTCCATGGAGGACCTGATTTAATGATGGCAACAGCTACATAATGGGGGATTCTACTATTGTCTCTATTTTATGGATGGGGAAATTTGAGGCTTGGAGTGATTAAAAAGCTTGCTGAAAACTACAGTCAGTCAGAGGTGGATCCTGGATTCACCAGACACATGGCTGTAGAGCCCATGCTCTTAAAGAACATTTGGCTCTGTTTTAAATGTCTCTGTAAACTACGACTGTGGCCATGGAAATCAGCAGGAGATCAAGGATTCAGAAGAAAGAAATGAGAACAGCGCACGAAGGCAGGCAATATTAGGGACACGTCTTTATATTGCTTGTTATATTAGATAATGAATGTGAAAGCACTTTAAGGAGAAAGACATATTTTTATGTATTCCCTTACTCATTCAGCCAACGTTATGAATCACTGTGTGCAAGGGAATTTGTTTGACTGGGCATGAGGGGAATAAAATACTAGCCCTTCTTTAGAAAATTGTCTATTAAAAGTAGTAAATACCATTTATTATGCACCTGGGATTAATCAGTTCTGACTTGGGATGTTAGATCCGAACAATCATCTGATAAAATGGATACCACTGTGTACATTTCACATGAGTAAATGGATAACTATCCATGAAAAGCACTTTTTCAAAGGTCTTCTGGCGAGGCTAGTGCGTAGCAGGACCACACTCCAGCTTGCATCTGCCGGACTCTGCAGGGGCGCTGGATTACTACCTGCACTTCAGAGCCAGCCTCGGGGCAGGAATGTTTGCCCAGAGAGCCGTCTTCTTTAGGCCAGAGCTCAAACCCTAACGCCTCCATCAGACATCCATAATGTGGAGACACATTGCTCTATTCTATTTAATTATTTTATAAATTATATTTTAAATAAAAAATATAATTTATTTAAAATTATATTTTAAATAAAAAATATAATGTGTTTAAAATTATATTTTAAATAAAAAATATAATGTGTTTAAAATTGTATTTAAATATAAAATATATAAAATATAATTTTATTAAAAATATAATTTAAAATATATAAAATATAATTTTATAAACTTTATAAATTATAAAAGTACTCTAGTACAAATCTTCACTGGTCATATTTTATAAATATAATTTATAAAATATAAATATATAAAAAATTATATTTTATAAATTGTAAAATAATTAAATAGAATACAAATTATTTTCCCTTACAGTGAGTGTTGATTGTAAATGAAGATTGTGCTGAGGATGGTGACTCTTGTACATATAAAAACCAGTGTTCTGTGGGCATATGATATTGTTCTGAGTATTTGAAAACTGAATCAGATTGTAACATATAGGAGTATTCCCACTAGGAATAGGGCATTTTCTAAGTGACACTGAAAGTCATGTATGGGCTGGGACTGGTGGCTCACGCCTGTAATCCCAGAAATTTGGGAGGCCGAGGTGGGCAGATCACTTGAGGTCAGGAGTTCGACACTAACCTGGCCAACATGGTGAAACCCTGTGTACTAAAAATACAAAAATTAAGCCGGCATGGTGGCGCACACCTGTAATCCCAGCTACTTGGTAGGCTGAGGCAGGATAATTGCTTGAACCCTGGAAGCGGAGGCTGCAGTGAGCTGAGTTCATACCACTGCACTCCAGCCTGGGTGACAGAGTGAGACTCTGTCCCCGTCCTCCCAAAAAAAGGATCATGACCAGGTATATGATGAGATGACAGAAGCTAAGATCATACCCAGTAAAATACAAGGCAGCCTGGGTGACAGACAAAAAAAAAAAAGTCATGTCCAGGTATATGATGAGATGGCAGAACCTAAGATCATATCCAGAAAAATCCAAGGTATTCTTATAGTTCTGGCTGTTAGCCATGTCTGTTGGGGCCCAGAGACAACACAGTACCTACTAGTTTATCTTCCTTCTCCCCCTCCAACAACAGTCTTAGATTGACTATGTAACTGGCAACAATTTCTCCTGGTGATCAGTGTTGTTTCACATCCGCTTCGGAGGAGCCTGCCCTCATCTGCCCTGTGTTTAGTCAGTCACAGGTGAAGCCAGGCAGGAGCATAGAACGGGCACCAAAGCCCACTGTTGGTGTGCCCAAGTCACCAGCAGCAAACGCTTAATTATCTCTCCCTCCTTGAAGCGCACACACTGTAAAGAAACAAAGGCGAAACTCTGAAGTCATTCACAGGAAAGTACTATTGTGTGGGTGAGAAATTAATGCTCAGCAACAGCCCTGGGTGCTTTCAGAGAACAGAAGGGAACTCCTGTGGCATGATGTCGTAAGTGGCCTCTCGTGACCTTCGGTGGTAATGCTGCATCAGGGTACTGTAGTACAAATCTCCACTGGGCATGTTGATTTCACAGCTGTCACTAAATAGCACATTTACTTGTTCACATGGTGTAGCTGGACTGCCACCCAGGGACCACACAGAGGTGCTTTTCCCATGGTTCTCATTCCTTCTTTCTCCCTCTCTTTTTCTTCTCTCAGTCTCTAAGTGGCTGCCCTGACCTTTGATGATGATTGAGGCAGATACAGATATCGCAGATAGCCCCAAGCAAAGACCACTTTACTATGAATTTTAAGCTGTTTTCTCTCACCCAGAGCTTCAAGCTTATCCACCAGGCCAGGCCAGGGAGTTCTGAAATCTTTTCTCAAGTACCACTAGGTACTCACATCCTCCTTCACCTCCCGTCCTGCCCGGCTGAATCAAGAAGACACAGAGCTTCTCTCCCACTACATTCAGTCATAAATCAGCAAAAGGACCCTGATCCTGCAGTCCAGTCTCAAACCTGCCGGAGGAGTACATGAATTAATGAAAGGATGATGGATGCCGAGAACGAGAACGGAGGCTTGGCTTGCAGAAGGCGCTGCTTTCATTACAGACCATGTGACTTTCGTGTCTTTGAGCCCGTTTCAAGATTGGTAAAATATGGATAATAGTCTGCTTGGCATGAAATAAATACACCTGTGAAATTGCTTTTTAAGCCTCAAGGTCAAGGTCCCTACAAGCAGAACCTGTGGTGGGGATTCCTGTACCAGCGAATACCGGGAGAGCATTCTCAGGAGCCCAAGGATGGAGCTGGCTGCAGCTTAGCTTTCTGCCTGACACTTAGAAAGCCCTGCACCCCAAACTGCATGCCAGAGTTTGCCCCACACTGAGACGGGGACCTAGAGGAGCAGCTGTGAGTTGCCAGCCACAAAACAGCAGGTGAGGGTGGGGGGAGAACACCTGGGGTGGGGACGCCCAGCAGCGTGCACTAAAAGGAACCATATGGTATGAAGTGAAAGCATCAGGACTTCTTAGAGTTAAGAATTAGGATCCACTTGAGCCCGAAAACTATGATGGAAGGCAAGCTAAAGCCCTGAGAATAATCCAAGAATTACTTCCCACTTCCAGCTTTAACCTCTCGATCAGAAAAGAACCCACAGTCACAGAACAGCCTTGTAAACTTGGAACATAGTAATTACGCAATTAGGTGGGACACTGAATTCACTCACCCTGTGGCCTGCAGCTTCCCTGGAGGAGGTAAGCCTTAAAGTGGTCTCTGCCTGGGTTGCAGAATCAGCCACAGGAATCCAAGTCCCCAGTGGCCTGGCCCACCCTGGAATGAGATCACACCCTCTGGAATGAGCACATCCCCAGCCTTCAGCCCTCGACCCCCAAGAATTCCTTTCTTCCTCTGACCCCCAGAGCTTTTAATGTGTACCTATTACAATATTAATTGCCCCTTATTAAGTATTATCACCTTGTGTGCATATGTCTTTATTCACCCAAAACGTGAACTCCTGTAGGGAGAAGCTGTGTCTAAATTTCTTTTTATTCCTAGTTCTTCATGGGTATTTGGTAAATACTTATAGATGGGGTATTCATTTGATTGATAGAGTGGCGGAGGTTTCCAGCATTGGGGAAAGAAGAATCTGCAAAGGGAGTGAGCATTTGGAGTTACTTTCAACTCACTGATACGTGGTTCAGGGTACATTTTCTTTTCTTCCAAACAGGTTATTTTGTGTTTCTTGCTTCTAAAGAATTAGGTCCTTTATGTTTGGGGACCGTTCCGCAATTCTTGTGAGTGAGTCATTCCTGGGTCCTTGAAACTATAAGGTTAAGGCACATTCTATGAGGTGCCCCTGGGAAGGTTCCTAATGTGTAAATGGCACAGGCTCTGCACACAGTGAGTGCAGAGGGAAAGAATATGCATTTTATGCAGTGCTGACAAGGAAACAAACCAAAACGTCGCATCTCTATAGGATCACATGTATATACACAGGGAAGTTAAGAGAGGCAGAAGTCAAGCACTGAGCCAGCCCATCCATCTCCCAGGTGGGTGACAGTTGTCCAGATAAGTAGAAACACCCCTTCCAGGCAGAGAGGACAGATGAAACCTTATATGTTAGTTTCCTGTGCGGGCCTTCAATTAAGTCATATGATAAGGATTAATATTGTTTGTTGAGTGTTAGCGACATGCCAGACATTCAACACCACCCCTTCCCGGCAGCGCTAGACAGACCAACAATCCAAACATAAAGTGGATCCGCTGACAAGGTGGCTCAGTCTCACAGGTGAGCAGCTTCAGAGTTTTGTGGGTTGGTTTTATTGTTCGTTCCTTTGTTCTTGGGTATTTCCTCCCAAAACTTCGCCTGGTGTTCTGTGAAGGAAACAAAAGTACCTCCTTTCTGTTCCATGCTGGGCATTCACTCTGCGGTTATGCTTGTATTAATAGAATAGCTGAGGATCTCGTTAGCCACCTTCCTTCATATTAAAACCTGTCAAAAGCAGAAGTGCTCTACGGAGATCATACTTTTCAAACATTCTCACTGGTGCTTTAAATAGGTGAGTGATCACAGGTGCTAGGTGTGTTTATCCTCTTTTTGACTCAAATGACATTTTTATTGGTTTTTGCCTAAGGCATACTTGAAAGCCAGATTCACTTCAAACTAGCAGGGATTAAAATAATAATAATAATAAACTACAGAGCTGATTTTGTGCTTTACTTCCCTGGTGTCACCCAGACTCACAGGGATGTGCTGCTCTTCCTGACCCATCCCAGCAGTCTCCTTGCTTTGAGACATGTCCCCTGTGGGTTCTGCTAAGTTAGAATTGTGGAATCACTCCAAACTAGTGAGAGAAGACCTTCAAGAAAAGTAGACAGCTGGCCTCATAATAGAATGTATTTAGATATGTAATGATATCTAGAAAGAGGATTTCTTAGGTTGCAAGAAGGCAGGATGTACTACAGACTAGTGTATAGGGTTGCCATGTTATTTTCTATGTCTTACGTATGGTTTCATTGGAAGTAAGTACTACAGTGAATGTCAGTCATAACACATGATGAGTGGCCTGTTTCTTCTTCCCTCTGTTTTTGGTTGGTTAGTTCATTTGCAATATTGCAAATAGTTTATTTTCATATGCAACCTCTGTTATCATTTCGTACATGCACTTTATATGATGTGGTTTCCTGAGCTACCCAACCTAAAAAGGATTTTGGAGCGCTAATGATTACTGCCTTAGACCTGTTAAAAGTCTCTTAACCTAGAATACTTTATCCTTTCCTTATAAGGAAAGGCTGGTATTCCCAAAGAGAAGCCAAATACAAGAGGCACACTGAAATTTTTAACCGAGTTTAAGAACTTAAAAAAGTTCTTTGACCACAAACATGCCCATATTTACACACAGTATCTCTACTTCTCAGTAATTAATTTAGACAGTTGTGTTGCTTGAATTCTGGAAATAGAAATGAAAAATAATTGGCCCGTCATTGTTCTAATAAACTTTGTAAGAAAGCTAACACACCTCACCCCACGCTAGCCACTGGTCTCTTTGGGATCTGCAGGTGAAATGTAGGTGAAGCGGTGTCATCAGCCCTCTCTGACTTAGAGCTGCTCGTTAAACACTAGGCCAAGGCAAGACGTGTGTGTTCAGGAGACGGCAGTGTGGTGTGAGCAAAATATAAATTCTCTGTAAGTCAGAAGCTCTCACCTTGGTCACGGTGCTACTTTTTAGTCTTAGACTGAAACCCTGAAGGCCTTAGTTTTTATCTCTATAAAATGAGGTGATAAACTTTAATGTCCAAGAGCTACCTTTCAGCTCAGACCTTCTGTGACCAATCGTAGCACCAATTGTATCCAGTAGACCTGTGGACCTGGTCTAGACCAGAAAGAGAAGTAGTTATCCTGAAAAGTGGGACTCCTCCCAAAGAGAACTAACTCACCCACCTTGTGTGAGATGGCCACAACCTGAAATCAGCACCACAGAAGACCAACTGAGGCAAAATTATCTATCCAGAACACCTGAGAAACGGCAGGATGCAACACAGATCCTTTCCTGAGGCAGTCCTCCTTAAACCTTACTCATCTGCAATCTACTTTTATAAAGAAAAACAAAATAAGGGTAAACATTATACTTGTGAAAGTGTCCAAATATCAGCAGGAAGTAGAAAAATCATAATATAACATTCTGACAGCCTGCAGTCAAGCTAAACCGTGGAGTATTTTTAGCATCATGGGTATGTTTTTTTCAAGTAATATACATTCTGTGATAGATGTCATGAACAGACCTCAAAACTCAGCAGGCTCTGAATCCCTCGGAGCATAAAGCCACCTGCACAAAAAAACAGTGTTTTAGTCTGAGTTTCTCTTGTTCAGCTGAAAAGTTTTGCAGAACAGCCCTCCAGTTTGTATTTCTTTTTCTTCTTAAATTGCATGCAGAATCCAGGACCAGAAGAAGTTGTCTCTAGAGTGTACTTTCAAAATGACCTCAATACAGAAATTGCTGGGGAAGCATAGCTATTCATGGGATCCCCCAAGTCGTTTTGCAAATCATGACTGTGCCAGCGTGTACCATTGGGATGTACTGTGTCTATCTGAACTCATCCAGGGTAGATTCAAGGTTTGAATTAGGAGGACGCTAAACACCCACTCTGGGAACTTGATAATGCTAAGGAAAACGTTCTAAATGCTGCTTTGCACCCATCGCAGCCTGTTGAAAAACCTTCAGCAGATCTCTTGTTATTTTCAAGTGATAGTCAAAACTCTGAAACCAGACACTGCCTGGTTTGCTGTTTCTCTGCCTCTCTGGTCCTTCTCACGTTTTCCCCGCATGAATCCTCCCTGCTGCCATACTTGCCTCGTTTTCCTCTGCATATCCCAAGCACCTCCTGATACTTGTGTTCCCCTTGGGATCCAAGAACTGGTTCTTTCCAGCCCAGCGGAAGTCTCCCCTCTCCTACCAAATCTGCCTACCTGCTTCTCTCATTGGGGTTTCTCTTCACAGCGTCCACTGCACTCTTCACTCATGAGGACTGTCAGGTATTTCATGGATTCCGTTGTGCTCAGCCTTGGACTAGAAATTTTACATACATCATCTTTTTTTATCCCTATGGGAACTCAAAGAGGTAGGATTTATCCCCACTTTGTAGCTGAGGAAACTGAGGCTCAGGAGGACAAGTGGCCTGCCGAAGTTACCAGCACTGATATGGAATGTTTTGAACTTAGTTTGAACTTTACTATGAATGGGTTTCCTTTGCATAACTTCCTTGCAGCTTTAGTTTCGTTTTAGAATATATGTATATATTCTGTGTATATATACAGTTGACACTTGAACAACACGGGTTTGTTGTTGTTGTTGTTGTTTGAGATGGAGTCTCCTCTGTCACCAGGCTGGAGTGCAATGGCACAATCTCGGCTCACTGCAACCTCCACCTCCCAGGTTCAAGCGATTCTCCTGCCTCAGCCTCCCGAGTAGCTGGGACTGCACGCGTGTGCCACCATGCCTGGCTAATTTTTTTGTATTTTCAGTAGAGATGGGGTTTCACAGGGTTAGCCAGGATGGTCTCGATCTCCTGACCTCATGATCCGCCCACCTCAGCCTCCCAAAGTGCTGGGATTATAGGCGTGAACTACCGCGTCTGCCAACAACACAGGTTCGAACTGTGCAAGTTCACTTAATATGTAGATGTTTTCAGCCAAATGCAAATGGAAAATACAGTATTTGAGGGATGTGAAACCTGTGTAAATGAGGGGCCAACTGTTCATAATCACAGATTCTGCGGGGGACAATTGTGGGACTTGAGTGAGTATTTGAGGATTTTGGTATCTGCGGAGATTGTGGAACTGATCCCTGATGATAATGAAGGAAAGTCATATATACATACATATATCCATTTAGAGCGCGCATGCACACGCACACACACACGTGCGCACACACACACACACACACACACACACATTCAATGGTCTTAGTTAAATTTAAACCTAAGGGGCATGGTCAGTGTGTTATCAGGTTGGTGCAAAAGTAATTGTGTCTTTTGCCATTACTTTTTTTTTTTTTTTTGAGATGGAGTTTCACTCTTGTTGCCCAGGCTGGAACACAATGGTGTGATCTCAGCTCACCGCAACCTCCACCTTCTGGGTTCAAGTGATTCTCCTGCCTCAGCCTTCGGAGTAGCTGGGATTATAGGCATGCGCCACCACGCCTGGCTAATTTTGTATTTTTTAGTAGAGATGGGGTTTCTCCATGTTGGTCAGGCTGATCTTGAACTCCCGACCTCCGGACTCCCAAAGTGCTGGGATTACAGTGCTTTGAGCCACTTCACCTGGCTGCCATTGTTTTTAAATGCCAAAAACTGCAATTACTTTTACACCAACCCAATATATCTTTGTGTCTGTGTGACTAGCAAAATGCCCAGAAGGTAGTTGTTGATGATTCAGTCACTTGACAAATCTCTATTAGTGCCAGCTTTATTTAAAGCTTTGTGTTGCATGTTACAGAAACAGCACTAATACAATAAATGTGATTCCTGTCCTTCAGGACCCATGAGGCTTGAGAGCAGATGGGAGTTACACAGAGAGCTAAGATTCTATGGCAGGGTGGGGCGGGGGGGGGAATGTTTTCTGTTAAGTGCCTGAGAGTAAATATTTTAGGCTTTGCTATCATAAAGTCTCTATTGTGACTATTCAACTCTATTGTAGTACAAAGACAACCACAGACATAAACAGATGAGCATTGCTGTGTCCCAGTAAACTTTACATGTACGGATATGAAAATCTGAATTTTATATGCTTAACATGTATCACCAACTGTTATTCTTCTGGTTTTATTCTCAATGGTCTTTATATTTCTACACAAAAACCATTCTTAGCTCACAGGCTGTACAAATAAGGCACATGGCAGATTTGGTCCAAGGCCAGCCCCGCTCTGTGGAATCATGTCACAGTGGAGACCTAACTGAATTGGGCCTTGTATTGGCAACGATTTCTGTGTCTTAAGACATTATGGTGTAGCCACGGTTGCTTTGCATTCATTTTGCCCTAGATTGTTGGTCTTTAATACTGGTGTTCGATTTAGCATGTTGGGGTAATGAGTAGCAATTGGTCAAAATTAACTGAGAGTTATTGTTTTTCTATATAACGCTTCCTATGGTCTCTTCTTTCATTTCTTCCAAGACAATATCAAATGAATTAAAAGTTAGCAATTTACATGTAATTGCTTCCCCATTCCCAGATGAGAGCACTTATTGCCACCCCAGTTTCCCTGCTTAAAGGTAGTTTTATAAAATGTTGTAGGAGAAGTAAATAGCGTCCTCTATACTAGACTACACCTCAATCCTTGTATTGTGGAGGTAAGGGCATTAAGAAAGCTCATTCCCATACCTTTCCTGCTGGTGACATGCTAAATAACTCACTTTTGTTTCTCATTCAAAACCTAAAAGTGGCAAATTTGTTCATTTGTGCAGTTTTATCTCTCATTCAGAACTTAATAGTATTAGTCTATTCTACAGGAATTATTTGAATAGCCAGCTTCATTTTAAGAGATCATCCTGTATAGCTCAACAATTAATTATAAACAGACATAGCCCCTTCACTTAATATTGATCTCATTTCTCAATGTTAAATTATTAATATGCATTTATGGTTAACACAACATTACTACGGCTCATGTGGATGTCAGTTTAGGAAAACAGCTGGAGGGTAGTATAAGCAAAAAGGGCGGACTGGTGACATGGGAGTGAGGTATCTCAGGCAATCCCAGGGCCAGAAGAGAACCAGGCTTATAAAGGGCTCTAACTGAAACTTGGAAAGCCATTAGGACCCTAGCGGTTCTGTGTCTTCAGCTGTGCCTCAGTTTCCTCTACAAACCAACTCTCTCTGCGTCTCTATATAAATAGTGAGTGGAAGATGACATTCATAGGTACACGTCTTCACTGTGCATGAGACCAGCCTCTACTGTGAGCCCCCGCAGACTGCTGTTCAGTCCCAAATATGCATTCCTGGGAAAGAGGATGCTATCTGTCCTGCTCTGATCAATCACATGCCTCAGAAGGGCAGGAGTAAACAGCAGAAAGTAGGAAGCCAGAGGGAATTTTTTTTTTTTTTTTTTGAGACAGAGTCTCGCTCTGTCACCTAGGCTGGCCTCAGCCTCATGAGTAGCTGGGATTATAGGTGCCTGCCACCATGCCTGGCTAATTTTTTTTGTTTTTGTATTTTTTAGTAGAGATGGGGTTTCACCATGTTGGCCAGGCTGGTCTCAAACTCCTGACCTCAGGTGATCTGCCTGCCTCCACCTCCCAAAGTGCTGGGATTACGGGCATGAGCCACGCTGCACCAAGCCACCAGAGGGATTTTTATTGAGGTTACTCTGCATTTGGGGTATGCTATATATATGTATGTATGTGTGTATGTGTGTGTGCGTGTGTGTGTGTGTGTATGTATATATATGTGTATGTATATATATATACACACACACACACACACAGATACTGCTATACATTATTTCTAACTTTCAAAACTGCTGTAGAAAGTAACATCTCCATTTTATAGATGCAGAGACAGGCTAAGAGAGGTGACTTGAATTTCTTAAGGCCTCACAGCTCTGTGAAAGAATTCAAACCCAGGTAGCAATGGACTGCTTCATGCTTCTTCTCATAAGGGGAAGAGATCAATATTAAGGGAATGGGCTGTGTGTGTGTGTGTACACACACACACACACACACACAGCCCATTCCCTTAATATTGATCTCTTCCCCTTATGAGAAGAATATGTGTATATATATGTGTGTGTGTATATATATATACACACACGATATACACACACACACACACACACACACACACACCAGATATATATATCTCTTTGGGTTATGCCAACAATCAGTTCCCTAGTGTTTACTCTGCACTCACTTCATGACCCTTACGGTTATTTGCTTAGTTTGGGGGGTTCATCAAAGCAGGCACATTTGCAAGAAGTCATCTGCATGTTGAACAACTCTCAGGAAAAGACATAAACGTCATTTTGTTTTCCCCTTCTGTGAATCATAGTCGGTATCTTCAACAGAGAGAGCAAGTGCAAAACGTCTGGAGAAATCTCTGCGTTAGATAGGACTTACAGAAAATACAGCAAATTCAGGTTTAAATTGCTCCATCTCTCTTTCTCTGAAACGCAGACATATACACACTGGGTTTTAATCTATGAAAGGCACTCACCGGTAATTACTCACAGGTAATTTGGAGTCTAGTGAATCATCACCTCAGAACCTAATTGAAAGGTTTTTTATTTTGAAATATCAAGGCATTTTTCTTTAAAATCCTACAGGAAGTTAGGGGCTTCAGGGGGAGCCACAGTTTTATTTTTTAAAAGCATAAATTGGCAGCGGCACATGCCTGTAGTCCCAGCTAATAGGGAGGCTGAGGCAGGAGGATTACTTGAGGCCAGAAGTTCAAGGCCTGCCTGGTCAACGTAGCAAAACCCCATTTCTATTAAAAAAAAAAAAGAGAGAGAGAGAGAATAAAATAAACAGCTTTCAACTACAAGGTAAATAAACTCTAACTGGTGAATAATAATGTCAGTTTCCTTTTAGTTAATGCCTATTACATGCCAGATACTGCTATGCATTATTTCTAACATTCAAAACTGCTGCAGAAAGTAAAATGTCCATTTTATAGATGCAGAGACTGAGGCTAAGAGAGGTGAATTGAATTTCTTAAGGCCACACAGCTCTGTGAGAGAATTTAAACCCAGGTAGCAACGGACTGCTTCATGCTTCTTCTCATAAGGGGAAATATTCAGATTTTTTTTCTTTTTACAGATAGTGCTATATCCAGTAGTCCCCAACCTTTTTGGCACCAGGGACCAGTTTTGTGGAAGACAATTTTTCCACGACTGGGAAGAGAAGAGGGGTTGGTTTCTGGATGATTTAAGTGCATTACATTTATTGTGCACTTTATTTCTATTGTTATTACATTATAAAATATAATGAAATAATTATACAACTCACCATAATGTAGAAAGAGTGGTAGACCTGAGCTTATTTTCCTGCCACTAGATGGTCCCATCTGGGGGTGATGCAAGACAGTGACAGATCATTAGGCGTTAGATTCTTATAAGGAGCACAGAACCTAGATCCTTCACATATATAGTTCACAGTAGGGTTTGTGCTTCCATGAAAATCAAATGCCACTGCTGATCTGACAGGAGGTGGAGCTCAAGCGGTAATACAAGCGATGGGGGAGGAGCTGTAAATACAGATGAGGCTTCGCTAGCTCACCCTACTCATCTCCTAGTGTGTGGCCCAGTTCCTAACCAGCCACGGATTGGCACAGGTCTGTGGCCTACGGCTTGGAGACCACTGCTATATACAGTAATGACTATCTTCTCAGTATTTTACATTTTATTTTACTGTTATTATTATTATTATTATTTTCAGACAGAGTCTAGCTCTGTAGCCCAGGCTGGAGTGCAGTGGCACGATCTTGGCTCACTGCAACTTCTGCCTCCCAGGTTCAAGCAATTCTCCTGCCTCAGCCTCCTGAGTAGCTGGGATTACAGGCATGTGCCACCAAGCCCAGCTAATTTTTATATTTTTAGTAGAGACAGGGTTTCACTGTGTTGGCCAGGATGGTCTCAAACTCGTGACCTCATGATCCGCCCACCTCAGCCTCCCAAAGTGCTGGGATTAGGTGCAAGCCACCACGCCCGGCCTATTTTATTATTATTATTATTATTATTATTATTTTAAATGAAATCTCTCTTCTTTCTCCCTCACATGTCATATATGTCCATGCACTGACTCTGGGCCAGTTAGCTTGTCGGACATGAGGGAGAAGGGATGATTAAGACCAGGTGTTAAGGGAGGTGAGAATCAGACAGTTAAAATACAGGTCAGTTTAATCATTGCCACGTGAGGGTATGTGCTGGTCATTCTGAACTGCCAAGTGGGACACCCCTAATTCAGTCTGAGGAGGAAGGGCTTCAGCAGCATCTCCCTGGGGTTGACCAGGTGACCCTGGAGGGTAAGACAGGACTTCACAGATCTACGGTGGCAAGTTCAGAGGTACAATGGAGAGAATGAACACCAGGGGTTTTCAAATTTACATTTCCCTCAGGATTGCCAGGAGAACTGGTCTGAGCACTGATTGTTGGACATCAACCCCAGAATTTCCAAGTCAGCAAGTCTAGGGTGGGGTCCAAGGATGTGCATTTCCATTTTTTTCCTTTTTTTTTTTTTATTTTTTTTGAGATGAAATTTCGATTTTGTTGCCCAGGCTAGAGTGCAGTGGCGCAATCTCGGCTCACTGCAACCTCTGCTTCCCAGGTTCAAGCAATTCTCCTGTCTCAGCCTCCTGAGTAGATGCGTTACAGGTGCATGCCACCACACCTGGATAATTTTTTGTATTTTTAGTAGAACCAGGGCTTCACCACGTTGGCCAGGCTGGTCTCGAACTGCTGACCTCGTAATCTGCCCACCTTGGCCTCCCAAAGTGCTGGGATTACAGGTGTGAGCCACCGTCATTAGAGGTGGCCTGTGCTTTCCAGGTTTTATCAATCTGGCATTTATATCCGTGTGTTAGCTCCGCCGCCAGCTTTGCCTTGCCTGTGTTTATTAAAACATCCATAAATCTGCCAGGTGTCTTTCTTCCAATCTGAAAATTCCCCAGGCAAGGAAGCCATGAATCATCAAATTGAAAATCAGGCTCCCGGGTGAACTGGCTGGACCAGGCACAGGGCACTGTTATCCCCACAGGCGTGACAGCCACAGCCCAGCAGTGCCCAGTGTGCAGAAGCCGGGAGCCGTGGAAAGCAAAGAGAGGAGAGAGAAATGCCCTCTTCCTTCTTGTCTCTCCAGTCCCCTTAGAGAAGTACTTGCTGATCCAGAACAAAGCCAGTCAACCACACGTGCCTCCACGGCCACACACAGCAGGTTGCTCTGCTGCGATAAAGTCTCTCCTTCTCCAGTTATAACGACACTGGACATAGTTAAGGTTTAATCTCTTTCTGAGGGCCATGAAAACATAATGATAATTTCAAACATCTGTGTGTTGCTATTAATTTGTATGATATTCCAGTGACTTTGTTACCCAACTGGGCTTGTTCTGCCTGTCACACAGTATGCCAGTCACTGTGATGAGTTTTGCAGCAAAGAAAGGATTTATTCATGAGGCAGCAAAGCAAGGAGACAGGAGGAGAGATCCCAAACCCACCTCTCTAAAAAGATGGGGTTTGGGGACATTTATGGGATAAAGGAACAAGGCTATCCGAGGCATAAAGGCAATTGGGGGGTAAGGAAAGTGCGATAATTGGTGATCTGAGCAAGTGTAGCCAAGCGTCATGGCTCTTCATAGGACTCGTGCTTACAAAATGGAATTATTAGCATGATCTGAGGGTGGGGTTTTGGCCCTGTGATATCCGAGGTCACCTATTGAGCACTCACACAGTCCCAGCTGGAGGATCGCTGGTTTCAGCTGGCTTGAACTGGACAAGAGCTGACCCGAAGTTCCTGAAAAAACAACTTAAGCAGCCACTACCATGATAACCTATAGTCAGATATATTATCTATATAGAAGCTTGGGAAGGTTAGTTATATATTATTTGGCTATGCAACTTTAGCGATGTAGGGGTTTGTTGGGATTTTTTTGTTTTGTTTTAGAGACGGAGTCTCACTGTGTTGCCCAGGCTGGGTGTAGTGGCATGATCATAATTCACTGAGGCCTCTAACTCCTGGGCTGAAGGCATCCTCTCAGCCTCCTGAGTAGCTGGGATGATAGGTACACACCACCATGGCTAGCTTATTATTATTATTTTTTCTTTCTTTCTTTTTTTTTTTGTAGAGGCAAGGGTCTTGCATTGTTGCTCAGGCTGGTCTCACTCCCGGCCCACAAGTGATCTTCCCATCTCAGTCTCTCAAAGTACTGGGATTAAAGCTGTGAGCCACTGTGCCTGGCCAGCTATGTAGGTTTTTAAATCAACTGGAAGCAAGCAATTAAAAGGAAGTGAGGCAATTTACGTTTGGCAAGCCTAATCAGTTAACCCTCAGTTTCAAGTGTAGAAGAAGAAACAGCAGCAATCTTAGTTTTCAGCTAAGGAGACTGAGGGCAAGATACCTAGTAATAAAGACAGCAGGCAAGGGCTAAGTGAAAGAACACAACCCCTGAACCAGAAAGGAATTAGTACCTGTTGCGAGAGCTGCCACCAGCTGGCCTCAGAAAGCGGGAAAGGGGGAAAGGGAAAGGGGGAAAAAATGAAATAAATTGGGAAAGAATAAAACAAAATGGTAAATTGATTGGGGCTCCATCCACAAATGTACCTGGGTCGGTTATCATTCAGGTAATCATTGATTACTCACCACTTCTCTCAATCAGACTTTCATCAAAGCTTCTTATGTCCTAAATCAATCAGAAAAACATTCCAAATCTCCAGATTTTACCTTAATTGTCCCAGGGTTCCTTCCCAAGCCAGTGACTTGGAACCGACACTCAACCATCTGCTTCCTATGCCCTTTGAATAACTATTTAAAGTAAGTTCTTTGAGCTTGAGTTTCAACAATAGAAGAAAACCTTGTCTGCAAAGCCCCGAACCGCTTTAATTTCAACCTTTTGTGGTTCTTTCCCTGCAAAGCCTAAGACAAACAGGACTATTTGTCAAGTCCTAGATCAACATAAGCTCTGAGGTATTTAGATCCATAGAGGATTACAGGCGCCCGCCACCACGCCCGGCTAATTTTTGTACTTTTTTTTTTTTTAGTAGAGATGGGGTTTTGCCATGTTGGCCAGGCTGGTCTCAAACTCCTGACCTTAGGTGATCCGCCCACCTCGGCCTCCCGAAGTGCTGGGATTACAGTTGTGAGCCACCGCGCCCTGCCCAATGTATTCATTTTAACCAGGAGAAAACAGGCCTGAAGAGAACAGCCACTTGCCCCCAAATCATATGCTAATTAGTAGTGTTGCCGCATGCAGGTGATTGTTAGTTTTATTTGCTTTTACTTTAAGAGGTTTCCTAGTGATATTAGTAATAATAACAATATTAATTTAACTCATATTGCGTCCTTACCATGTACTAGACACTGTTCAAAATACATGTACTTTAATGTAGTTTGAATACCTTTAATGTCTTTTAATCCCAGCACAATCCTTTGACATAGGTGCTATTATCAACCTCTGTTTTACCACTTAGGTACAGAGAGATAACAGAGAGATGCAGGAAGTTGCCTAAAGTTTTTGACATCAGTCTTCATGCAGATTTGGGAAAAGATGTGAATGGCACAGTTGCTGACTGGCATGGATGCAATAAGAAGGCAAATTTGAAGGACAGTCTAATCCATACTAAATTATTATAGCCTACAATGGACTTATCTTTAGAATATCATATGTGTCTGCTACTACAAGGTCATGTGACCTAGTGTTTTGTCACAAGCCCTGAGCTGATAGAAAGCAGGGTTTCTGCAGCCCCTAATGTAAGGCACGCTGGCTGCCCAGCATGCAGTAAGTGTCCAATAAACCTGTGAAGAAGTGAAATTGACATTGAGGGTGATTTACACTCCTGGAGACTCATCAGCCCAGGCGCTCCTCTTTGTAGAGAAAGGCGTCTCTTCAAGATGATTTGAGGATCCTCTTGCTCCAGCAGGTTAAGAGATACATATCTAAGTGTTTTCCTCTGCATAGGATATCTCTTTATAGTTCAGGAGAGTTTTCTGCCTATTTCCACCCGCTCTAGTCTAGATTCTACTGAAACACACACAACATTTAATCAGTCATTCAATGGAATAAGTGACCCTGACTCTTGACCCATCATCGTAAACTGTAAAACAACCTGATTTATCAAGAAACAACATCTCCCAGCCTTGATGTTCCTCCATCACTTATTTATTCTTTAGTGTTCAGGTTAAATGCCACCTCATTAGAGTCATTTCCTCCCCACGCTATCTAAGATAGGGCCTCCCAGTTACACACCCTTCAACTCCAGCTATGCCCCTCGTTTATTTCGTTTGCAGCACTTCAGTTAGGTCCATTCATTTTTTTTTTTAAGTTTTCTTCTAGTATAAGACACTCTTCCTTTTATTTTATTCATCCCAAAAGCTAGCACAGAGACTGGCGTGTTTATGTTGCTTATTTAGCAAATAGTACTTATTCTCAATGTGCTGAGAATTCTAACTGCTTTCTAAATTTATTTGATCCCCGCTACAACCCCCACATTTAGGTACTCATTACTCTGTGTTTTATAGATGAAGAAACTGAGGCACAGAAATTGAGCCTCAGTTTGAGCCTTGGGGCACAAAAGTAGTATGTGTTTTTGAACCCACTAAGTAGCCTAGTTCTCAGTTTGTGTTCAGCCATTACTTTGAACAATACGTAGTCAATTCTTATTCGTTGAACATCTAGATAAATAAACGAAATAGAACTGTAAGTAAAGGAACTAAGAGCGAAATGTCTCCTGTTTACTGCATCACTTCTTACATCTGTGTCTATATTTATCCCCACCTCTAATCTCTTGATCTTCTTTTGAAGTATTTTTGAAAGAGCATCTCTCCTCTTAAAATTTTTCTGGTGCAAATAAAAAACACACTGACCTAGAGTTCCAAAGGGAATATATTTATCGTATGAAAAGAGAACCCCAACAAACACCCACACGCATCAGCTGTAGTTTGATAACAGTTCTGTTCTGAAGAGGACAGCCGAACTTGCATGTTTTATGTTATGCTGACTGTAGTGGGTTGAATGATGGTCCCCCAAAAAAGATATGACCACATCTTAATCTCAGGAACCTGTGAATGTTACCTTATTTGTAAAGAGTCTTCTCAGATGTAATTAGGTTAAGGAGCTTGAGGTGAAGAGATCATCCTGGATTATTTATGTGCATCCTAAATCCAATAACAACTGTCCTTATACAAGACATACAGAGAAGAGAGAACACAAGTAGGCAGTGTAACCATGGAGGCAGAGACTGGATTGGTGTGGTCATAAGTCAAGGAATGCCTAGAGCCACTAGAAGCTGAAAGGGACAAGGAATGGATTCTCTCCTAGAGCCTGTGGAGGGAGCGTGGCCCTGGAAACACCTTGATTTTGGACTTCTGGTCACCAGGACTGTAGGAGAATCCATTTCTACTGTTTTAAACCACTCAGATTGTGGTCATTCATTTATGGCAGATACAGGAAGTGAATACACTGTTGCTTGACGATTGCACTGCTTCTTAAAAGTCTCCTTAATGAAGCTGTTTTGAGACTGACTTAGTTCACCTCTCCTGTATAAAAATGGGTGGGGAAGGGTAGGAAAAATGGCTCGCCACAGACATCTTGAAATTACTTTCTGTCTTTTGGTTACTGGAACTGAACTGTGCATGCCTATACAGGCAGATAAACTCAGCAATTATATGGTGCTTGCTAGTAGATATTAAATATTACTCTTCCAAAAAAAAGTCATAAAGTTTTTAAAATATCCCTCAAAACCTTAGGAGACTGAATTCATAAGAAAGATGAACAGCGAATTCTTGTTAAGTGGCTGGTGAAAAACAAGCATAATATACCCCCACCAGTGGATACCTTACAGATAGATGGCATGAGTCTCATGCCATTGGCCTTTGCACTCTTCTTACCAGCAAAGACCTTACAATCTGACTGCCTGTTTAGAATCTGACTGATAAGAATTGGAGTTGGGGGAGGTGGCCAGGAAGAATGCTTGGAAAGACTTTCTGGAGGTTATTGGAGAAATTGTAACAAACAGGTACCTTAAAAGAAATAAAAATTAATTGATATCCTTGACGTGAACTGTCTCCAAGCTACCTCATAGGTGATTGTCTCTTGATTCTGCAAGCAGGTGATATGGAAAATGTGATAGTCATCTAGGACTGTCATTCTCAAACTTTAGCATGCATCCGAATCACCTGGAAGGAAAGCCTGTTGAAACATAGATTTCTCGGCCTCACCCTCTGAATTCTGGTGACAGGAAGTCTGGAGTAGGGTCCAAAAATGGGCATGTCTAATAAGTAAGTGGTTGATGCTGCTTGACGCTGGGGTTACAGGAACCACACTTGGAGAAAACTGTTCTGGAAAATTGATATGAGTCAAGTATATAGTGATCTAATTAAGTTAGTTGGCTTACTGACAGATATTTGGGCTCCGTCTTGTACTGAGAGCAGTATCACCACGTTTCTGTGCTAAATCCCTCTGTATACTTTGCCTGCAAGTATGTTTATTTGGTGACAACTTTGGTGACAAGGAATGACTTTCTGCAATATGTACTTCAGGAACACATTCATTGAGTTTTATCACAGGCACACCTGCTCAGTGCTTCGCGTATACAGTGACCAAGCCATTAATCCTCCCTAAATTCGACACCTGCGTGAGCTTCCCCTTAAAGGTCCCATCCTTAAAGGAATCTTTAAGTCCCCACTAGGCCATTCTAATAAGTGGTAAGCGACACAAAGCTAAATAGGTAATGATCCCAGGGCATTGGGTTAAAGTATTTTTCCTAGGTCACTCTCCTTATCTGATGTGCCACGTGGAAATGAACCTTTCTCTGATGCCTCACTGGCCTGTTGAGGGCAAGGGTGATGAAAACGCGTTGGGAGCTATTTCTAAGTGGTGGTGTTGCTATGTCTTTCTAAATGATCAACCACATTCTGTTAAAACATTTAGTACCACATAAGCTGCTCCCTTAATTTCTTATAAATGTGCTTTTAACTTCAAGCCAGTGAAAGGCACATCGTGGTGATGTTTTTGAGAAAGCAGAGAAGAAAACAATGAATCCTGATGTTTGTTGAGGCAGAACCTGAGCCTCGAATTTCATTTTCTCTCATACCCAGATCTTGGTGAAAACAACAGAGGAAAGTATTGGGCTGCAATCATAGGCAGCAGGAAAACAAACCTTGAGTCATGGATTGCCGGCCGAGGAGGCGTCCGCTTGGGAAGGAGAGGTGCTAAAGACTGGTGATACTGCTTTCAGTTATGTGCACTGAGGGTTTCCAACCCTGATGGATATGGATTCTAATTTAAAATATCACAGGGAAGAAAAAAATAGACGTTCCCATGGCAACATTTTCTAGGGCCAGCTCTTCCGTCTTATTATCGTATCTTATTTAAATATTTCCTGGAATCAGTTTAAACTGAATCCCTCTGTGGGTCTTCTATTTTCGGTGGCCATGGAGAGCGTAACATCTGGTCAGAGGTTTTCTTTAAATAAATTGTGTCATTGTAGGCACAATTTATTGATTTCCATATGTTTGCTTATGCTTACAATAGCTGCAAATCTAATATCATGTGAAAATTTCATTAGCATTCATTTCCAGATCTCTAATTAAGAATGTTGAGTTAGCTAAATCTAACATTCCTTCAGGAACTGCGGTGGACACCTGCCTGCAGCTGGATACAGTACCATTTGTCACAACCTATGCTCTGTTCCAGCCCTGTTCTAAAGAGCATTACTGGGTTTCTCTGTGAGCCACCTGGTGCCAGATACTTGGAGAACAACCCTCCATAAATGTTCCTTTGACATGTGATTTTATCGAAGCGATCTTTTCTTTGTCATTATTTTATTTTTTATTTATTTATTTATTTATTTTTGAGATGGAGTCTCACTCTGTCACCCAGGCTGGAGTGCAATGGTGCAGTCTCGGCTCACTGTAACCTCCGCCTCCCAGGTTCAAGCAATTCTCCTGCCTCAGCCTCCCGAGTAGCTAAAATTACAGGTGTGTGCCACCATGCCTGGCTAATTTTTGTATTTTTAGTAGAAATAGGGTTTCACCATATTGGCCAGGCTGGTCTCAAACTCCTCACCTCATGATCCACCTGCCTCAGCCTCCCAAAGTGCTAGGATTACAGGCCTGAGCCACTGCACCCAGCCTTCTTTGTTATTATTTCTCATTCTTATAAAAATTAACATTTCTCTCCCCCACTATCCTCCCATGATGTTTATTTTTCCTGATTTGTCTTTGTCTTCCTTAAACAACTGCTTTTGTGACTCAGAATTCATTCATGTTCCTCGTGTTTCCAGATGGGCTCCTTCAGCTTAGGCTATGCATTGACACCAGCTTACCAGCAGAGAGAATCCACTCTTTCTTTTTTCTTATTTCCCTCTTTTTGACTGTGATAATTTGATGGCATGTCATGGGAACTCATGAGTGCCCAAACAACTTTTTTTGTTTTTTTAAGGCAGAGTCTTGCTCTGCCACTCAAGTTAATTGTCTTACGGCCAAGGAAGTCAAGGACACAAGACACGCAAAGAGTGAGATAGACTGGAAGTTTAACAGGTGGAAGAAAGAGAATAGCTCTCTGCTGGAGAGAGGGGTCCCAAAAGAAAGAGAATAGCTTTCTGCTGGAGAGAGGGTCCTGGAGGAATGTATCACTGGATTCACGGTGAAATGCAAGGGGGTTTATCGATGCCTGGTGAGGAGGTGGTGTCTGATTTACATAGGGCATGAAAGATTGGTTGGATGAGGTGTGCCATTTGCTTACTGCACAAAAGCTAGGTGCACTATTTGCATAGGGCACAAATTTCTGTTAGCCCCCACCCTAATTTTTTTATTATGTAGGTAGGTTCTCTGCCTGACCTGTACCATGTTGCCCATTCCTTTACTGTACATGTGGTAGCAAAAAAAAAAAAAAAGAAAGAAAGAAACATGGAGCCTTCATTTGGAAATGTCTGGCACCCAGGTAGCTCTTTTCTCTTGGCACAGCTGCTGGCATTCCCCCTGTACAAGCTTCCAGCTTGCTTAGCTATGTTTGTAGCTCAATTTTTCAAGCTGCTCTTTATTAGAAAAATTTGACTTCTTGGGCTGTCTTTAGTTGAAAGGGAAGCTCTGCCGAGGACTCTTTTATACTATGTGCCTAAATAATTAATTTATTTCTACCTCCTGTGTCCCATTCACCTTATCAGTGGTTCAGGAGAGATGGTGTTTTAGCCCATCAGTCCTGGGCTACCACGTCTGGGCTGGGATGGGCTGAGGCTGTGCTTATGATTTCCATCAGAAATTTAACCAATTCCAAATGCTAGTCTTGCCAGAGAGCATCAGGCATAATGATGGTGTTAGGAGAGAGAAAGATAATGCTTGCCTCAAGCAGTATAGTGTACATTTCAAAAGGGGCCTTTCATCCTGGCGGTTTTCTGGTTTATCTGTCACAGAGTAAAGAGGAATCAAATCTATGTTGAACGCAGAACTGGAACTATATGAACATAACAGTAATCACATGGCTGTTGCCAGCACAAGAGGACCCCACAGTAGCATAAGTTAAACAAGTGGAGGGTGTGTTTTAGTTTTAGAGTTTGGCATACACAGTCCATTTCCTAGCACTGCTACTTAACTAGTCAAATGTTCCTCGGGCAAGTTTCTTCTTAACCCCTCTGAACATCATACATACAATATTGAGAACAATATCTGAAATACGGAATTATTATAAGGATTTAATCTAATCAATATATTCGCCATATACTGAGGGACGCATAGTAGGCATTCAAATATGGTGGGCAGTGCCAGTTATTACAGGGTTGCTTATACTTTGGGTCGTATTCAGCAATGTTCGTAACACTGTACATGGTGTAGTGCAATTTCAAATATTAATGCAATAAGACATGTTGAATCTTCCACTGACATCGTAAAGATTTGAATCTGGGAGTTGGCAGTTGCGAAAAGAATTCCTTTGGAGAAGCCTGGCCATTCCTTTGTGATATATTAATTCTTTAAATAGTTGATACATGTCATCATCAGTAAGATCCAACCGATAATATTTACCGCAGATAGGGACTCATCACATCTCAGCCACTGAATTATGTACCTTTCATATAAGATCCCAGAAAGGGAAAGACAAGCCTTACAAGATGAAGTCATCTGCCCAAGAAACCCAGGTGTACACAGACAGTCTGCAGTCAGGTGGAGATGGTTCTAAATTGTCTACTTGCTGCCTGTATATACATGCGCACCCCTTTCTTGTCCTCAGGGAGCCTGGAGGTTGGGGAGAGATGACATACCTGAACTTATCAGGGCAAGGGACCTTCTGTGCCAAGATCCTCATGCATGGCCCAGGGAGCCAGTGTTCTATCACCCAGAGGAGGTGCAATTTAATGGGGTTTTCTAAACCTAATTCCAGGCACCCAATCTCCGCATTCAACCTGCACTTAATTTTTGCTTTTATTCATACATCTCAGTATAATTGCTTTTTTTCTCTCTGAATAAATCTTTCCATTTGTATTGCTTTCACATGCCAACTGAAAAAATGACAGGGTTCATGAGTTTGGAAAGGAGAGCTTTATTTCCCATAAACAGTTGCACCTTGAGGGTGGCCATTCTGGCAGGCTAAGAAGCGTAACTTCCTGTCAGAAGCAGAAACAGACACAAAGGGAACAGGAATTTTGCTGAGTAGGTGGCCTACTATGCATATTTAATAAGCTATAGGAAGTGTCATGAATATTTATGAGAGAAGAAATATACGCATGCACAATTGAGCTTCATGCCCCTTCGTGGGTCCCATGTACAAAAAATGGCAGCATTAGCATGACCTGAAGGTGGAGTTTCCAGCCCTATGATGTCAAAAGGTAAAGCAGAGGACAGAAAAACCCTCACTGAGCATTCTCCATAGACTGGCCAGAGCCACTCCCTGGTAGGTGGTCTCTTATCCGGCAAAGAAGGAGGGGTAGCATCTGGGGGGTGAGTTGATACCAGAGTGGAGTTTGAAAGGGTTGGTTTCTGTTCAGCCTTAAGGGAAGAAAGCATCATCCTAGTTATTGAGGGAGGAGGTACAGCAGGGCGTGTCTGATCTATCCAATCACAGCCGAGAACTCAGTGTTCAAGGTTACCCTAACATCCCCTTGGCCAAGAGATGGTCGCTTCCGTCAATTAAGGGGCTTAGAATTTTATTAACTTACACACACTTTTGGCATTTAGATTTTTCAGTCTTATTCCTCTCATATTTTAGAATAAGGATCGCACTGTTTTGTTTGACTGGTTCAACTTTATTCCTCTGGCCCATTGTTTTTAATCCCATAGAGCCAGAATTAATAGTGATATGAGCTTTAGTTTCCATTTGGTTTCAGGAAATTCAAAACAAGAGATCATTGTCTTCTAATATTTAATTATATAGACTGTGCCAAAGTAGACATTTTATTATTATTTTATTTTTATTCTTGCAGTTTCTGTACTTATTGTTTCATTTTCACAGATAGGTGGTACTTTCATTAAAATAATCATCTTTTATTCTTGTGTATCAAGTTTAAAGAATTTAATTTACATTTTATGATTTAATCAACATCTGCAAATGTCCTTGGAGTTTATTGTTTTAATAAAAATGCTCCTTAAGCTCCTGATCCATCTTAAACTTCATTGCAATCCTTGCATATTTATTAATTATTTGATTTTATACACTTTTATGATGTGGGACAGATGGTTGATGACTAGCTCCTTTGACACTGGTATAATGAGACATGCAACTTTAACTTTTTATAAAATTATAATAGATCTAGTGCAGAAAAATGAATGTAGAAAGTAGCTTTTTTTTCAAAGTGTCTTAGATTTGTATTGGCCTCACTGATGCTGAGCTCTGCAACATTTCACTTAAAAGAGTCTTCAGCAAACACAGTGTCTCACGCACCTTCCTGTCCTGGAAATCCTATTTTAGCCAAGGACATATTGTGCCAATATCTGAACCCTGGACAGTCTGTCTTTATGTTTTGGGGTTATTTTTAAAGTGTGTGTGACATATAGATTTATTTGCACTGAATAGGAAAGATGTCCACAATCTATTGTTTAATGAAAAGAAAAGCTAGAGAACCTGATACACATTGGAGGGTCGGGATTAAAATCTTGGGTCAAACGGCTTTGGTTTAAGTCTTAACTCTGGCTTCCTAGGGAGCTGTGTGACACTGGCCCACTCTGAGAACCTCTCCGTGTCTTCATTTTCTCATCTGGTGACTAAATGACAGACTCTTAACTCACAGGATCCTGGTGAGGATTAAATGAATTAGTATGTGTACACACAGAGAGCAATGCCTGGCACACAGTGAGTGTTTAAAAATATGCATATGTCATTTTGCAAAAGAACAAATTTTGGAAGAACATATCCATTCATCTAACAAATATTTACTTAGTAAAATGCTACC
Organism: Ateles fusciceps; assembly: GCA_036589455.1. Lineage (NCBI taxonomy): Eukaryota > Metazoa > Chordata > Mammalia > Primates > Atelidae > Ateles > Ateles fusciceps. Next base: position 9,783,843 of record JAZHEH010002229.1, read on the forward strand.
AGTGATTACCTCTAGGGCATGGGAATGAGAGAGACAAGGGCAGGAGGACTGAGTTCCTGCTTTATAAGCTTAGGTATTGTTTTAAAATTTTGCTTGTTCATGGAAGATCTGCTTTCTAGAGCAGAGGTTAGGAACAGACCTGAGAGCCAGTCTGTGTGTGTGGCATCCTGCGTCTGCATTTAACCGAGTGACTTGGGACAAATCTTCAACTCCTTGTGCATCCATTTCTTCACTCTTAAAGTGGAAATCTAACAGTCCCCACCTCGTATAGCTATTGTGTGGATGAAATAAGTCATTACATGCAATTTGCCTAGAAAAGCATGGGGTTCCTTGAAGGACAGAAGTGATTGGCAGCTGTAGCAGTAGCAGAGGAAAGGGTAGGGTCAAAATCTGCAATGTCCTGAAGTTCTCATGGTGTTTGTCTTTAAAATCATTTTTAAAAAAAGGAAAAAAAAAGAAGAAGAATTTAGAAAACATGTCCCTGAAAAAAAAACAATAGAAATCCAAATAAAATTGTGGTGTTTTGTTCTCATTTCCATAATTTCCTATTCTTCCCACAATAGTTTGTAATCCGTTAGCCATGTATAAAATTCTTTGTGAGTATCTTACCCAGTTTTTCCTGTTGGTGAAGTTTTTCCACTTTGTAACTTACCTCTTTCTTCACCTCCTCCACTTCTCCCCCCTTCTTCTTCAGTAGAATTCACTTTGATCTTAAGGTCTTTTGCTCTCACCTTGCTGAGAGGAATCACAATGTCTGTGTTTTTCTGGCCAGATTTGCTTGTCTAAGAAAACCTGATGATTAATAAAGCCATATGCATCAAAATGGGCCCACTAAACATTTTATCTACTAAGGAACCACTTTATTTTAATCACAGTTGGAGATTCTAAGACAGATTTGGAAACTCAGAAAGGAAAAGGAAAAAAGCTTCTGATGTTGTCTTCAAGGGATTGACAACCTAATAGTAAAATTAAAGAGGCATATAGTCAAGAAGGGAAATTTCAAATACTTAAGCAGGGAATGGCACAGGGAATCCACAAGGGGGATGCCTTCGTGTGGTCGCCTTGCCCGCATGCCCCAGGGACCTCAGCTGTGAGTGTGTGCAGGAAGCGGGAGAGAAGATTCCCATTTATTTTATTTATTTTTATTTTTTTGAGATGGACTCTCACTGTGTCTCTCAGGGTGGAGCGCAGTGGCGCCATCTCAGCTCACTACAACCTCCCCCTCCGGGGTTCAAGTGAGTCTCGTGCCTCAGCCTCCCGAGTAGCTGGGATTACAGGCGTGTGCAACCACACCTGGCTAATTTTCGTATTGTTAGTAGAGATGGGGTTTCACCGTGTTGGCCAGGCTGGTCTCGAACTCATGGCCTCAAGCGATGAGCCTGCCTTGGCCTCTGAAAGTGTTGGGATTACAGGTGTGAGCCTCCATACCCGGACAAGAAGGCTCCTATTTATAAAGCTTAATCCACCAATAACTGTGTCAGAGGCTTCACCTAATGTTTCATTGAATCACTTAATAACTATACAGTATTACTAGTCTTAATTTTCTGGTGTTCCACAGAGGATGCCAGAACTTTTGTAACTAACCTAAAGTCTCACGGCTCATAAGCAAGGGGCCAGGACTCAAATTCCGGCTGTCTAGCACCTTGCAAGACCCCCTGGTGTCTTCAGTATATAGCAAGCATTCACCTCCCTGGAATAAAAATTCAAGGACAGCAAAGAACAATTACAAAACAATTTCTGTATTATGTGATGCTCATTTGCCTCAGAAAAATCTAGCTGGATTGTGTCCATTACCAGACGGATATTTGAGGAGATGATGTGGTTATTAGAATTCACCTCTTTTTCTCTGCAGCAGTAGAGGTTGAAGCAGTTCATGGCAACTGTGCAGTTATACAGGGATGCCCCTCTCTCCTGAAAGATGGATTCCACTGAATTATTTCTTTACTTGGGTCCATCCCTCCTGAATGCCACTGTATCTGAGAGAGTTGTGGGAAAGCCCAAATTTGCTTCTCAGCCTTCCTTACAGCTGCCTCTGGAACGCCCCTCGTCCTCAACTCTCAGTCCTTCCAAGTTACTGCTCATCAGGCACAACTTCCATTCTTTCCATCTTACTTTTCTCAAATTTTGCTTTCTTGAGCCCTTCTGTTACTGGTTCTTCCATCCAAAGTGCAACTATTACAAGTTGTTCCACCCTATAGACACATGCGCACGTACGTTTATCCCAGCACTGTTCACAATAGCAAAGACATGGAATCAACCTAAATGCCCATCATCAGTAGACTGGATTTTTTTAATGTAGTACATATACACTGTGGAATACTATGCAGCCATAAAAAATGAGATCATGTCCTTTGCAGCAACGGATGAAGCTGGAAGCCATTATCCTAAGCAAAGTAACACAAGAACAGAAAACCAAGCACCACATGTTCTCACAAGTGGGAGCTAAACACTGAGTACACATGGACACAAAGAAGGGAACGACGTATTCCAGAGCCATACATGAGGGTGAAGGGTGGGAGGAGGGGGAGAGGACTGAAAAACTATTGAGTACTATGCTTATTACATGGGTGACAAAATAATCTGTACACCAAACCTCGACTACACACACTTCACCTATGTAACAAACCTGCCCATATACCCCTGAACCTAAAAGTTAAAAAACAACAGGGAAATGTAACTGTTCATCTCAATTAGAACAGAGTAGAGGCACTCGTTCTAGGTCTGCTCTGGGAAAGACATTATGCTACTCTCAAGCAACAACCTTGAGTAGGAGAAGATGAAAGTGTCCCTCCAGGGGTCTGTGCCATCCTGGGAAAGACACAGTGACGTGCTCTGTGAGGTAACGGGAATGTGTGCAGAGTACATTGGAAACACGGGGAGTTAGCTTCGCATAGGCTCTTCCCTCTGTTTGGGGTGCTGTACCCTCTCTACACCACATGGCAGCTTGGAGTCTGATTCCTCAAGACCCACAAAATGACCTTTTTCTTTGCTACCTCCGCATCAACTCAAGCAAAGCTAATCGTCTATACTGCTCCTTCCACTGCAATTATTTTGTTTAGTTGCTGGCATTGCCAACAAGCGGTTTTCCAGGAAAAGAACCACATCTCCAGTCTAAGGCTTGCAGGAATTACTCAAACACATTCACTGTCTGAAAGTGTGATTGAAGAGTTGAACACATGAATATAAGATTCCTTTTTTACTGGGTGGATGAAGAATGTGATTTCCAGGAAGTGAGGACCTGATTCTTGAAGAAATTTAGAGTTTGCCTCATTAATAAGTATCTGGACCTTTTCCAGGTTTTCCTGAGAAACACGACACTACATTTTTCTGGGTCTGTCTGATCTCTCTTTATAGCAGGGTTCTCAGCCTCGGCACCATCAGCATCTTAGGCTGATTAATTCTTTGTTAGGGGCTATCCTGGGCATTGTAGGATGTTTCTCGGCATTAATAGTGTCTACCCACTAGATGGCAGTAGCACATTCTCCCCAGGTTGTGCCAAGAAAAATGGCTGCCAACATTGCCAGATATCCCCCAGGGCAGAGTCACCCTGGGTTGAAAACCACACTTTATACTCAACAAATGTTAGCTCTCTTTAGGCATGAAAAAGACCTTGCTATAAAATCAACCAGCCATAGAAAATTATTGAATTGACTTAACCATTTTTGAGAAATTGCTGTGGACCAGTCAGGCTATAGTGGGTGCTTTATACAAATTCTATTTAATCCTCAAGTATTATAATCTCCATTTTGTAGATGAGGATATAGGATCAGGGCGCTCAGGCGATGTGCCCACGTGGTAGAATCTGGTATATTTCCTGACCCTAACATGCTGTTGCAGGTTGTTAGCTGTTTAATGCATGCCTCCCACGTTGCTTCTACTCTCTTTGCAAACGTACAGTTGTATCTACATGTATGAGTTGGGCCGTGCAAATAGGCTGAAGTTTGACGGGAAATCAGACATGTGGAACATGTCCAGATACAAAAATAAATACTCTGATAAATGTGGACCTTAAAAAAAAAAGTGATCATGAGTCTAACTTAACTTAATCATGAAAGCATAAATATTAAGCCAAAGGAACTTTTTCACCAGGCATCCTTTCAGTACATAAACGGATGTATTAGAAATATTTAGTCCACATGACCGTTTTTACTAGATTTTTCATCAGAATTACTTCCACAGTTATGTTGGATCGGCTGGTATTTTAAAAGCATTGTTCTTTATCCTTCACTATAAAAGCACAGCATTAAAAACAAATAACAATAAGTGTGTCTCTAAAACGTTGAAAAATAACAAGTAAATCTGTTTGCAGCGGAACAGAATCCAGCTGCACTCTTTCCCTGTTTCTCTCAGAAAAGAATAACTTCAGCAGCAAGGAGTCTGCTCTTTCTGGGAGAAGGGGTCATACTAATATTTAACGAGAATGTCTCATGTTTGCTTTTCACTTCATGCCATTTCTCTAGATATTCTAATGACAAAAGGTTTTAGACTTGAGAGTGCTCATGCAAGTAAACATCAGTCCAATCTAGGATTTTGTTTTTGAGGAAAAACTGTGTTATTTCAGCAGCTACTGCTACACATAAAAGGTCCTGATGCAAGTTTTTTTCCAAGAACTTGGAAAGGTCAAGGTCCATATTAATCAAATCAAGTAAAAACCCATGAAAGGCAGCAACAAAGGGAGGAGGCAGCATGATACATCAACTTTCTAAAAAAAAAAAAAAGAAAAGAAAAGAAAAGAAATGCTTTCTTTTTTAAATAGAATTTTATTCCGATTTTGGCATTTAGAGACGTTTTGTTCACAATAAGAGCCATTGCTCCATATTAGGTAACATCTTTTCCCCCTTGCAGCTTGAAATGAATACCAAGAGCCAGGTTCACAAGTCGGATTCCCTTTAAAGACACGTTTGATTGCAAAGCTTTGTTGACTCTGTTTGATATCCTCCCCGAACTGCATGACTGAGCTAAGCTCAAGTTCCTGGTCACCAACTTGGGGAACAGGCAGCTGCTTCAGCGCCCGCTGGCAGAGAGGTGGTTCTCTGGGTCTGGTTTGCCACCTAGTGGCCTGTTGTGGTATTTCCATTCACCAGACAGCTTTAAAAGTCATTTTTAGCTGTTGAATGCTATAGTGAATTACGACAGAAAACAGAGACACTAAGCGACGAAGGCAATCAAAGAGACCCAAAACCAGCCTTGAAAATGACAAAGACTGGATTACAAATAGAGAAGAAGCACTAAATAGTTGGTCTGAGGAAAAGACGCAGGACTGCATGTTGCAAAGGTATTTTGGGTATACTTATTTATTCTGGGTATATTTCCCGTATGATTAGTTTAAAAAAACAATAATTATAGAGGTAGAATTAATTTAGATGTCTGGAAAATTTTACACATTTGTAATCAGTTCAGCAAGTTGAAAAATAGAGAGCTCACAAACATTTTTCCCAAATAGGAACTGCCTGGTTGGCTCACAAGACATAAAATGAATTTGTCTCCTTGCAATTAATTCATCATAACCAAATGCCTCACATGTATATTGCTCTTGTCAGTTTCTGTAAGCAATTTCACGTGTATTTTCACACTGGATATTTACACATTTTAAATGTTTAAAAGTTACCTATATCTTTTACAGACTCACAACCCCAGAGAAGTTATTTTTTGCCATAACTATGGGGAAGAAGGCAAATTCCCTAGAACTAACCTTCAATTTCTCCTAAACTCAGTACTCTCAAATTTATTTTTTTTCACATTTTTTGTTTCACCCTCTTCTTTTTAATATTAATAAAAGATATCAAAATATCCACTGTACTGGTTTTCAAACGTTATCCAGCACAAAAAACATTGTAGCTCTTGACTATAAACATAATTATATACGTGTGTGTATGTTGAGCAACTATTTAATGAAATGATATTCATTGTCATTGTATGGTATGTATTCTGATATATCCTATTCAACTTGCTGTATGTTTTTTTCCTTTTTTATTCTCATGTTGGCCCACTAATTAGCTCTTGCATTTTGAGCTTAGTGTGTGTGTATGTGTGTGTATATATATATATATATATACACACACACACATATATCTATTGAATTTAGTGTTTGTGTGTATCTATATACACGTATAGATACACACACACACTAAGTTCAAAATGCAACAGCCGATTAGTGGACCAATTTGTGTGTGTGTGTGTGTGTGTGTGTATGTGTGTGTGTTAGTGTGTGTGTGTATATATGTGTGTGTATGTGTAGTAAGTGCATGTATATATATAGTATATATATAGATATAGTAAGTTCAACATGCAATGTATATGAACACTAAGTGTATATGTATACTAAGTACATAGTATATATACACTACATAGGTATACTAAGTATATAGTATACATACACTAAGAATATATACACACATGGAGATGTAATTACCCTACAAAGGCACTCATGGTACTCACAGGCAGGATCTTGCTCAGTTTTCCACTTCTTACCCAAGGTCTGGTGCCTGGAATGCTTCAGCTGCCATTCTCCAAATGTTCCACCCACAATCTGGCAGGGAGAAAGCCTGCTGTGGACCCCAGAGAGAGGAACCAGGGAGTCTGCCCCCTGCTCTGCACCTACCTGACCATGCCCTGAGCCCTCATGCTGGCTGCATTCCTAGAACCCCTGCCTGGGGATTACTTATAAAGTGGCAAGGTCAGGGGGCTGACAATAATCTCTGTTCCCAACCCCTGTTTCTTCCCGAGCATTAAAAGGAAAGACTTTCCGTAGTTCTCCTCATCAATATCATTCAATTCAATGAGTGTGGACTATGAACTCCCTTGGCTCAAAATATCCTAACGCTATGGAATATAGACTGTTGAGTCAGGATGAGGAAGGGATATTAAACATGGAAATGATACCCTCTACTCAGAAAATCACCATAAACTGAGGGCTCTTAGCCCAGGACTCTCATTGTTTCATTTGGGTCTGACCTAGAGCCCTGATTCTCAGGAAGTTACATATTACCTGTGAAATAATAGATACACCTGAAGTAAAACATTTGGTGACTCTCATTTCTAATAAATATTTGCAGATATTCTTTTTTTTGAAGCCCTATGACCTGCTGATCAGTTTCTCCTAATGTCATCCTGTGTACCAATGGGACCTCCACTGCTGAGTCTCCAGAGAACAGTCCTTTTAATGAGGGGACTCGGGCACACTGGCCCAAAGGCCTGGGAGGTTATAGAAAATGTCTGATGGAAAGTGGGGGTAGGTGGGAGGGATCTTGTTTCCCGGCCCCACAGGGACACTGCCTTTCTTGATAAAGCTGGGTACAACCCTAATGTGAATAGATTGGGGAACACCAGGAATGTACCTCGCCTGGGCTGTAGAGAAAGACAGTGTGCTCGGACAAGGCATGGCAGGTGCTGAATGTCCCCTTGGAGGAACAAAGGCAAGAAAGGCCCCGTACAGCAATGAGGAGAGAAAATCCACAACACAGAGGAGAACTGGGATTTCTGATGTGTGAGATAAGACACTAGGCATTTACATATAACATATGGATAATATTTTTAATCCATCATATCCAGACGAGCAAGATAAGTAGTTTCATTTTTTTATAACTTGCCTCGAAGCTGCCTGTTGGGGCCCCATTCTGCCTAACAAATCACCACCAACTTAGCAGCTTACAACGAAGTTCCCCTGTTCAGAGTCTCACAGCACTGAACTCAAGGTGTCCACCCAGCTGAGTTCACGTCTCGGGTGAGACTAAGGAAGAATTCATTACCACAGGCATTCAAGTCATTGGTGCTTCTGCCATCGTGACCCAGTGACCTCGAGTAGCTGCCACCTCTGGGCACCAGACAGGAGGGAATGAGGCACGCATCTTCTTTGAGTCCAATCAGTATTATCAGATGCGACTTCGTTTTTCTCCAACCTTCTCCCCATTTAAAAGCAACATGAGGGTGGAGGGCAAGATTCCAAACCCTCTTTGGTGACCATCACCAGTATCTTCCCGTTTTAACTCTCTTCTTCCCTTCCCCCTGGATTTGGAAACTTTTGGATTGTTTTTCTCATTTGGGACATTACAGATTGAGCTAAAGTCTTCTTTGTCCATCATCCTCAATCCTAATTATCTTTCTCCTCCAAAATAACACTGCTAATATACGATTTGCATAGTATATACTATGTACCAAGTATATAAGTATATACTATGTACTAAGTATACTTATATACTTATACTGTACATATACTGTGTACGTATATAAGTATACATAGTATATGTATAGTATATGTACTAAGTATATAAGTATATACTTAGTATAGTGTAGGTATATAGTATACCTATATAGTGTATATATATACATATGTACTTAGTGTATACCTATGTAATGTATATGTGTATGCAACTTTTAGTATATAGACATGTACAATCTTTAGTATATTATTGCTGTGTTTGTATAGACATATACAATGTATATACACAATGTGTATGTCTATACAACCTTTAATATGTAGACATGTACAATCTTTGTATATTATTGCTGCGTTTTATTGTAACCTAAATTTTATCATGTTGCATTTATCATCCCACAACTTGCCTTTCTTACTTAACAAAGTATCTTTAGAAGGTTCTAAGTTAATATATATCAAGATGATTGGCTTTTTCTGTTGCATAATATTCCCTTTTTATGAATGACCTCATTTTTAAAATTCATTTCAAAACAAGTAGTCTTTTACATTTTCCTCCATTTTGTCATAAAAATAAATGCTTTAGTTAATAGCCTTATGCATGCTTCCTTGTATACATACCAATGCAGGAATTTCTGGTGGGTAGCTACCTCGCAGTTGGATTGCTAGCTCATGTTGTGCATACCTTTTCAGTTTTATTTAATACCTCCAAATCACCTTTTTGTGGTACTCATACCAATTTATTTACTCCGGATGTGGCAAGGGGAGATTTTTCTTATTTTCCCAGTGTGTAGATTATTGATGTTTTGGGCATTGATGCTCAAAAGACCAAGTATTTGCAGTTTAAAAGACCTCATCTTTAAATCCTTTCTCTCTACCAGAGTATTTTAAATCTACTTGTAAAAAGCAAAAAAAAAAAAAAAAAAAAAAAAAAAAAAAATTGAGGAAAAACTGGTTTCTTCTCCCTGTGTTTCTACAGCAACAACACAACCCTGAGAACATGAAAAGTTAGCATTGGGAGAAGGTAGGCATGATGCCCGTTAATACTTCAGAGCATCAGCCTCCAACACCATAATGCTTCTTACCTTCTCCATAATATGCAGATCAGGTGACAGTATTCTAGTTTTATAGATGAGGAAAGGTCGCCTCAGAGTAGTCAAGTAATTTGCTAAATTTATACGTCTCCTGGAGCTAACCCAGAACTCAAACCCAAATCAGCAAGACTTCAAAGACCACAGCTTTTCAACTCTGCTTTGCTGCTTTCTAATAAAAAATCATTAATGATGATGAGAACATCATATTTATTAACAGAGTGGTATTAATGTATCACATCACAGCATATCCTCAAATGAGTGCCCACAGTTTCCTAGACATTTCTGTCTTCGTAGCTACAAGTCACAATGGGTTTTAATAGTGTGCTTTGCTCATAATTTCTGCTTCCCATTAAAAAGGCTTTATTATTTTCCTCAAAGTTATATTATATTCATATACCACATTCCCTTATTTCTCATTGCTTTAATATCTGAGGTTATTAGAAGGAAACCCAAGTGTAGCATTAGGACTGCCATGGTTATTAACTACGAACTTGTTAACTTATTAACTCTTGTCCTTTGGATGTTGTATCATATGGGTAAGCAAATGCCTACAAGTCATTTAACAGTTCTTGTCTAGCTTTAAAATTTTTGTTCATCTCATACTGCACATCTATTGCGTGACCGAAAGGGACTAGAACACTTTTAAATAACAAAAAGCACAAAATTTCACAAAGGTATTAGATATTGAATTAGTGTCAAAGTGTAAGAAGAATGATGGCTGGTGGTGGATATGCCAAAGATAAACAGGTGTTTAACCCAGTAGAGAAAGCTAAACTCACCTATAGCTGTCTTTCCTCGGTTCTGGCTTCCTTCATGTTCTGTATCCAAACAAAACATAATTGGACTAGAATACTATTCATTTCGTGGCGGGGGTGGTGCTCTACAGATTTACAGGATGAAATGAACTAAAAGAAAACAATGGACCCCTTAGGCTAATTTCAAAAACTCTTACTTATATTCTTCAATAATATAGATCAACTGAGCAAATTAAATTGCTGTCAAATGTATACAAACATAATGCGATTATCCAGGGGGAGTAATTTGATATTCCCTAAGTAACTGTGCTTTTTAAAATATTTTATTCTTATGCCATCTCTTACCTAGGGGTGAGTTTATGAAATGCAGAGGCTGTGCACTCCCTGAATTCCCCAGCACCAATCACCATCATCTAAAACTAGCAGTGGTTAAATGAGCATGTGTTGATATTGACAATGACAGAGGACCTTTCATTGCAGGTGACAGAAAGTATCTCTGGTAGCCCAGGCAAGAAAGGAAAGGCAAGGTGAAGGAGATGGTGTTGACCTCTTGAGTGGCTAAATTCAGGTTTCAAAGATCATCATCATCAAGCTGTCTCTGTTTCCCATACTCCCTCCCATCTCTCTCCTTCCTCCATGCCTTTCCTCTAGGTTGGCTTGCTCTAGGTTTTCCATGTGGTGGCAAATACGGCCATCAGCACCTAGCGGTTGCAAATACGAGAGATGTACTCTCTCATTCCAACACCCTCATTAAATCCCCAAAGCAGTCCTCCTGCCTGGGTCTTCTTCATGTTCGTCGTTGTGGTAGAGGAGCCTGGACCATCTGATCGATGCCTATCCCAGACTACATACTATGTGTGACAGGCTATTTCCAAAAAGATTGCTGAAAGAAAGACAAATAATAGATACCCACTGCATGGCTTTAACCAACAAAGATGAAAAAAGAAGTATCGTCAGCACAAGTATGAATAAAGCATTGGGATGATTGGGCATGATGTTTATTTATAATAAAACCAGCATGGCGGCCAGACACGGTGGCTCACGCCTGTAATCCCAGCGCTTTTTGGGAGGCGGAGGCAGGTGAATCACCTGAGGTTGGGAGATAGAGACCAGCCTGACCAACAAGGAGAAACTTCGTCTCTTAAAAATACAAAAGTTAGCTGGGCATGGTGGCACATACCTGTAATCCCAGCTACTCGGGAGGCTGAGGCAGGAGAATTCTTTGAACCCAGGAGACGGAGGTTGCAGTGAGCTGAGATCGTGCCACTGCACTCCAGCCTGGGCAACAAGAGCAAAACTCCATGAAAAAAAAAAAAAACAACAGCATGTCATAAGACCTGAAAATGGGACTACAGGACATGATCAACTCCCATAGGATATGTCAGCAGAGACCTAGAAAGTGGAACTGATAAACGCAGCTGCTATGTTCAGGAATCTCAGGCGTGAAGGAGATTTCAGAAAGAGAAAGGCTCTTCAGAGTATATGAGAAATGAACACAATTCTGGTGCTGGAAGACAAAACAAAACAAAATGCAAAATGCAAAAGGCATGGATAAAGATGATCATCTAGAGAGAACCACATTCCACTTATCAGCATATGGGGCCAAGAGCACTTAAGAGGCATCCCAAACTTCCCAGCAGACCAACAGTAATTGTAGTTATTAACCTCAGACACAGGGTGTCGACCTGCCTAGACACATCTGTCCTTACATACTCACAGGTGGAATGGGGGAGATAACAAGGCAAACACCTTTAGAACTGTTGTAAACTGGGAGCTGGCTGGAAGGAGAGCAGCAGACAGGTCTTCTGTACATGCATCTTGGAAGAAACCCTGAATGTAATTGAGTGCTACAAATAGCGTTGTAACACTTCTCAAACCCAGACATCACTCAGTGAGGGAGAATGAGAGTTGAGTGTAAGTTGACACCTAATAAAACCCAAATATTTAAAAAATAAAATAAAAAAAAATTAAAGAGAAAAAGTCTCATAAATTTCCTATAATCAAAATTAGTGCAATGTAGGAGATTTCAGCTATGGGAAAAGAATGATAGATTATACAGAATGTTTTGTATTATTCCTCTCTGTAATTGAGTATTAGAATATTTAGACTGTTTCAAATATTTTATTATTTCAAAGAGCACTGAAGAGAACACGTGTCCATGTATCTATATGTGCATGTGTGAGTATCTTTATGTCTAACAGCATAGGTATTATGTGTAGACATAGAGTCAGCTCCTGAGATCATGGATTTTGGCATTTTTGACAGAAACTGCAAAATTGCCTTTCAAATGACCAATTTATACAGCAACCCCAAGCCCATGAAAATGGATTATTTTTGTCATAGTATTGTGAATGCTGAATGTATCGTATCGTTTGCCTCTTTGGCATTGTTTTGGGTGACAGAGAGTGTTTCATTAATTTTTAAATGCACATCAATTCCATCTTAAGGAGGCGTAGGATGATTTTTAACCAGTTAGGAGGGGCTAGTTGTGTAGGCCACCTGGAAGGAGCTGGTGAGGCAGTACAGCCTCACAGTTAGACATGGAGGCTGTGGGTTCAGATTGTCTGGATGAAACTCTTTAAATCCCCCACACATCCCCTTGTGAACTCAATTCCTTGCACAGATTATTTAAATGTGTCTTCCTTTCCTGTAAATAAGGTTATTTAAGGATTAAATGAGATAATACGCTGGGTACGGTAGCTCACACCTGTAATCCCAGCACTTTGGGAGGCCAAGACAGGAGGATAACTTGAGGCCAGGGGTTTGAGACTAGCCTGGCCCACACGGTAAACCCCATCTCTACTAAAAATACAAAAATTAGCCAGGCAAGGTGACACATGCCTGTAATTCCAGATACTTGGGAGGCTGAAGCATGAGAATCACTTGAACCTGGGAGGCAGAGGTTGCAGGTAGCCAAGATTGCACCACTGCACTCCAGTCTGGGTGAGACTGTGTCTCAAAAATTATAATAAATAAGACAATTCATATGATGGATTTGCACAACATGTACCACATAGTAAATGTCCAATAAATATTTTTTACTAACATTTATTATTACACTAAATTTAGCTCTGAGCATCCTGGCAGCCAAAGCAAAGAGAGTTCATTGTTCAATAAAAAGAATAAGATGGCTAGGCCGGGCAGCTCACACCTGTAATCCCAGTACTTTGGGAGGCCAAGGTGGACAGATCATGAGGTCAGGAGATCGCGACCATCCTGGCCAACATAGTGAAACCCTGTCTCTACTAAAAATGCAAAATTTAGCTAGGTGTGGTGGCATGCGCCTATATGTCCAGCTACTCGGGAGGCTGAAGCAGGAGAATGGCTTGAACCCAGGAGGTGGAGATTGCAGTGAGCAGAGATCGCACCACTGCACTCCAGCCTGGCAACAAAGCAAGATTCAATCTCAAAACACAAAAAGAATAAGATAATAATCACAGATACTTATATAACATTTACTGTATCAGCCCCTGTTCTAAGTACTTTATATATGTTAAAACATTTTGATGAGAAACAAAGCCTCTTTGGTCACTTATTATTGAATTCTGGAAAGAATTTATCAACAATTGATTTTATTATGCAGAAAATTATCATTCCTATTTTTCAATGAGGAAACTTGGATTCAAAGAAGTTAAATATCTAAGATCTCACCTTCAGTAAATGGTCAGATTTGAACCTAGGCCTTTTGACCCCATAGTCTTCCTTCCACATCAGAAAGCCTTTCCAGAAGGCTCTGTGTGAATCTGACTACTGCCTTGAGAGACACTCTGAGAAAACTCTGACATTCAATATCTTAAGTCTTGATACAGGACTCCTGCAATGCACATGCATATATATGTTTATCTGTAAGTGTCTATTGTTGAAGACTTTTTTTAACCAAGAGCGTAAATGCAGTAGCAGGGTACACAATAGATTTCTGCTGGGATGATCAAACTTTGAATTCACAGAATGAAACTGACTGAGGAACGGTCTGCTGGATCTAGTCTACAGTGGCTGGCGGTGTGTCAACCCCTGAACCACTGGTGTCCTGCCCTGGAGGTTCTGAGAGAATGGTACAGGTCACCACCAAGGCCAGCAGGGACACCAAGGGGGTTTTACTGGCGACACCTTAATTGTAATGGTTCTTAGTGGTTCATATACTCTGGTAACAAGTGTTTGAAAGCACTAGTTGCAGTTTTACAATTTTTTATATGCAAGTGTGAGTGGGCGTGTCCATTTGTTCACATATGTGTGACGTGCTAAAATACGTTTTCATTCCTGGAGCTAAAAATATCTCAATACTAGAAATACTTAAAACTGGTTTGGTCCATTCAAAACATTCTGCTAAAAGTTCTTCTGCATGTTATCAAGCAGAAGATAGCTGCCTGGGAGATAGTTGTGTTACCAGTCCTTACCAGGAACTGATATCTTACTTTTTCAGTCCTGTCTCAAAGAGATAATATAATATGAATTGATTTCCATAGGTTTTATCCCTTCTCCAGATTGGCATTGCTCATTTTAATGAGGCTTAAATGGCTGGTATCACCTTACAGTTGTATATTTCTGAAACCTCAGATGGGTAGATGCCCAGAGAGATAAAATGCAAATCAAGTCATCAAGTTATCATAATGATAAAGCTGTCTGGATAATTGTAATATAAATGTCTGATATTTTTCACTTTTACAAAATAAGGGAAGTAAAGGTAATTTTGTTTGGTAACAGAATTACGTGGAATATATTTAGAAATGTGGGGAAAAGCACAATGTTCAGTGCATGCCACCAATTATGTAATACTGTCTCGAACGTATCAATCTCTGTCTGCCCTAGACTCCACTCATTTAAAATAAGAGAATGAACTTGATAATGTTTGGCTTCATAGAGATTCAGCATCCTGTAATAGACGTCTCATGTCTTTTAACCTATGCAATGCAAAGAACAAGCAAAACAAGGAAGAATTTTTTTCTAACTCCATCTTTTCTCTCTTTTTCCCCCCAGACTATGTCAGAGAGTCACAATGACCTTGCACAATAACGGTTCCACCTTGCCTTTGTTTCCAAACATCAGCTCTTCCTGGATACACAGCCCCTCCGATGCAGGGCTGCCCCCGGGAACGGTCACTCATTTCGGCAGCTACAATGTTTCTCGAGCAGCTGGGAATTTCTCCTCTCCAGAGGATACCACTGATGACCCTCTGGGAGGTCACACAGTCTGGCAGGTGGTCTTCATTGCTTTCTTAACGGGCATCCTGGCCTTGGTGACCATCATCGGCAACATCCTGGTCATTGTGTCATTTAAGGTCAACAAGCAGCTGAAGACTGTCAACAACTACTTCCTCTTAAGCCTGGCCTGTGCCGATCTGATTATTGGAGTCATTTCCATGAATCTGTTTACGACCTACATCATCATGAATCGCTGGGCTTTAGGGAACTTGGCCTGTGACCTCTGGCTTGCCATTGACTACGTGGCCAGCAACGCCTCTGTCATGAATCTCCTGGTCATTAGCTTTGACAGATACTTTTCCATCACGAGGCCGCTCACGTACCGAGCCAAACGAACAACAAAGAGAGCTGGTGTGATGATCGGTCTGGCTTGGGTCATCTCCTTTGTCCTTTGGGCTCCTGCCATCTTGTTCTGGCAATACTTTGTTGGAAAGAGAACTGTGCCACCAGGAGAGTGTTTCATTCAGTTCCTCAGTGAGCCCACCATTACTTTTGGCACAGCCATCGCTGCTTTTTATATGCCTGTCACCATTATGACTATTTTATACTGGAGAATCTATAAGGAAACCGAAAAGCGTACCAAAGAGCTTGCTGGGCTGCAGGCCTCTGGGACAGAGGCAGAGACAGAAAACTTTGTCCACCCCACGGGCAGTTCTCGAAGCTGCAGCAGTTATGAGCTTCAACAGCAAAGCATGAAACGCTCCAACAGGAGGAAGTATGGCCGCTGCCACTTCTGGTTCACAACCAAGAGCTGGAAACCCAGCTCCGAGCAGATGGACCAAGACCACAGCAGCAGTGACAGCTGGAACAACAATGACGCCGCTGCCTCCCTGGAGAACTCCGCCTCCTCCGACGAGGAGGACATTGGCTCCGAGACGAGAGCCATCTACTCCATCGTGCTCAAGCTTCCGGGTCACAGCACCATCCTCAACTCCACCAAGTTACCCTCATCGGACAACCTGCAGGTGCCTGAGGAGGAGCTGGGGATGGTGGACTTGGAGAGGAAAGCCAGCAAGCTACAGACCCAGAAGAGCGTGGACGATGGAGGCAGTTTTCCAAAAAGCTTTTCCAAGCTTCCCATTCAGTTAGAGTCAGCCGTGGACGCAGCCAAGACTTCTGATGTCAATTCCTCAGTGGGTAAGACCACGGCCACTCTACCTCTGTCCTTCAAAGAAGCCACTCTGGCCAAGAGGTTTGCTCTGAAGACCAGAAGTCAGATCACTAAGCGGAAAAGGATGTCCCTCGTCAAGGAGAAGAAAGCAGCCCAGACCCTCAGCGCGATCTTGCTTGCCTTCATCATCACTTGGACCCCATACAATATCATGGTTCTGGTGAACACCTTTTGTGACAGCTGCATACCCAAAACCTTTTGGAATCTGGGCTACTGGCTGTGCTACATCAACAGCACCGTGAACCCCGTGTGCTATGCCCTGTGCAACAAAACATTCAGAACCACTTTCAAGATGCTGCTGCTGTGCCAGTGTGACCAAAAAAAGAGGCGCAAACAGCAGTACCAGCAGAGACAGTCAGTCATTTTCCACAAGCGCGCGCCTGAGCAGGCCTTGTAGAGTGAGGTTTTATCAGTAGCGGTGACAAAACGCATACATCAACCCACAGACCTTAGGAGGAGAAAGGTGAGGGTGGGGGTGATTTCTGGTGATGATAAAAGTGGTTTTATCACCCAGATGTGAAAGAAGCTGCCTGTTTACTGATCCATTGAATAAACCCATTTTAATAGAAAAAGTCAATACCAATTCAGCAAAAAAACAAACAAACAAAAACACTACTGAACATAAAGAAATGTATTCTGAAACAGACTTCACATGTTTTTTTCTTAAAGAGGAGAAAAAATATTGCTTCACAGCAATTATATACCCAAATCGATTTGCCTGGGTCTTTTAATTCCCATTAGCTTTGGAATCTCAGATGAGCATAGCTGGCCCAGTTCCCACATTCTTCCCAAGGATCCCAAAAGTGGGAATCCAGACCCCACGTGGAACACTGCAGGCTAACGAATCTGTGGTTCCAAAATTCTTTCGTATGTTGCAAAGCTGAATCTTCTTGTCCCAATAGAGCTTTCTGTCTTTTCTTTGGTGTGTCGTTAAACTCTATTTGTGGACTTGATTCCTGATTCTTGCAGAGTACTGTTTTGTGCAGTTCAAGTTTCGTACAAATAAAAATACTTAAGTATATATATATATATATATATATGTGTGAGTTCTGCACGCACACACATAGTGTATATAATATAATGGGAAACACTGAACTGGCAAATTCTTCCTGCAATGTACACTTTCAGTACTTTGGTAACTGAGGTTCTCTAGGATCCTAACGCAGCGTAAACGTGAAATCAGCCCAGTTTAACGTTTTTGAAACTGGGGCTGTTTCCCAGGAGAGCAGCCAGGCCTTCCCAGCAGGTCTGTGCAGAGTGGACGGGCTCGATGAGTCAGCTGAGCACCATGGCTTCAGCAGGCTCGGTGTTAAGCAATCTCCTTTGTTGATGCCTCAACAGAGCTAAATCGGGGCCCCTCTGAGCTCAAAGAATGAACCACATCCACACGTTTGAATTTAATCATCTAAATCTGAATGTTTCAAAACAAAATTTCTGCTATCTAAACTGCTTGAAACTCAATAATAGTGTCACGTTTGAATGTCACACACAGCAATATATATAGGCCATATATATATATATATGGCAAAGCAAAAAAACAAAAACCGTGGTAAAAGAGGATGAAGGAGAACGTCGTGTTTGATTCTTGCTGAATGGCACCTTCTAAAGAAAATAGGGCTTGCACCTTTGTTGCTCGTTGTGGCCAGTGCTTTCTGGTGTTCATCGTGTAACCTTCACCCAGGAGTAGGTGAGGTTAGGAAGTTACATGTCCTCTGAAGAGAGAATTACACTCTGAAAGGTCATGCTTCAAATTGATTTTCTTACCTTTTGGTAAAAAAAAAAAAAAAAAATTGCGTTCTCCTTTAAATTGACCAAAATGTTAACTGTTTTATTTGGGGAGGGGATGGGGGTGCTGCCGTCATTGTCATCATTGTTGCTGCTGTAGTTGTTGGGGTTCCTTTTCCTTTGCCGGGGCTGTTTGGGGGAGGGGGAGGGGAGGGAGGTGGGAGGGCTGCAGAGATATTCCCTTTGTACAGGGCATTCGTGTTGTGAACCCAGAGCTGGGTAGAAGCTGCTTTTGTATTCAGTGTGAGGTGGTGTTTACAGGCAACTTTGACCACAGTGGAAGTGTACTCAGTGGTGTCTGTGTATCTGAACTATTTAATTTCGTGTTATGTTTATATGCAGAAATATTTATGGATACTACACCAAGTGTTTATTTAATGTTGATAAATATTACTCTTCAGTCTTCAGTCATGGTGTCCTCTGAAAGTGATTCTTTAAAGTCCACTTGAGCAATCAATAGAATATATTGAGTTTTCCTGTGGCTAAGAAGAAGAAACATGTCATCCTGTTGGCATCTCCAAGTACCTAGCACTTTCTAGGTAATAAAAAGTCAACTGTCACTTCAACGTAAATGTTTAAAATCACTCTTTAGTTAAATCTGATGGGAACTGACAAAGCAACCCTCACCATTGTGTCTGAAATTATTTTACACAGGGGAAAAAAACAATCAGCATAATTGTTAAGAATGATTTTTTTGGGCCCATATTCAACCAAAGAACATGAAAAAAAAGACAATTTTCTAACATGTACAGTAAATTACAGAATGTCATATTATCCACCTGTGAAACGTCCAGTAAGCAATTGCATCTATATTTTATAACTCAAGTTGGCCTGGCACTAATAAATATGTGAATGCTTATTCAAGTGTCCCAGCATTTCAGCACTTCCCATCCTTTTGGAAACTCCTATCTTGCCTCCCTCCCAAAAGGACTGTTTCTTTTATTTAAAAAAAAAAAATTAAATTTGAGAAAGGAGAAACCCTGAAATTTATCAGAACTTTGAGAGTCAATTACAATCTCCTTAAACATGATTATTTCCTTATCCTTGTCCTTTTGTGATGCTAATAATGGCAGAAAAGGAACAAATCCAAGACTCTAGGTCTCCTTTTTTGTTTTGCTGGTTTTATTATAGAATTGTTTTTAAGCCTCTTACAGATGAAAGCTGCATTTAAATACTATCTACTGACTTTATAGAAAGGTATGTCCATTTCTTGGATCATTTTCAGAGAAAGAAAACAAGTAAAATAGATTCTTTTGAATATGAAGAATTTAAAAGTATAATTGAAGATGTAGTGAGTGTTTATAATTGGACCTCAGTTACACATGCATTTCTCAAAAGCCTTGTCATTAGAGGAGGTATTCAGCGTTTACATATGATCAAAATGTCTTCATCCCAAACCGGGGATCGAATTATTTCATGCCATATGCATGAAGCTTGCAGACATTTCAAGATTAGCCACTTTAATTGAAAGAAGAAAATGATCAAACCTAAAATAAACTACACATGGAGAATCTCTTTCTCCCTTCTCTCTCTCTGCCTCTCTCTTTCTCCCTCACCTTCCTTCTCTCTCTCTGTCTCTCTCCACAAGCACACACACATACTCCCTTCTCCAGGCATTGCCAGATGGTTAAGAGAAGTGAGCTCTCTCTGGCCGCCTGGTTCCCTCGGCTCTGCTCTTCTTTGCCCATCAGCTCCCTGTGGCCTCTATGCTAGTTCTGTCTACTCTTCTAATCCCCCTTTGCCTCTTAAACCCAGCCTTGACTCTCTACATGTTTTTCATTTATCTTTACCCTTTAGCGTACAATCGTTGTAGATTCTGACGGAATGAAAACAAAAACAAAAAGCCTAAGTGTTAGAGGCTGCAGTGGCTGAAGATCTAGAAGGCATATCCACTTTTTCTGTCAGACTTCCCATGTTGCCCATGGCCAGAGCTCATTGCTCTGCAGAGCACGGGGGAGCCCCTTTCCGTATCGAGAGAGAAGCTGGAGTGCAGAGCTCTGCTGCAAAGTTGGCTGTCTGAGCCCTGACCCAGGGGAGGAAAGAAGGTTGCCAAGGCTCTGCTGCAGCAGAGAAGCCTAATACTAGAGTGACACAGAGGATTCCAGGGATCAGGCAGGGTGTCCTGTACTTATCTGAGTAGAGATGATTCGAAGATGGGGACCTATTCCAGGAAATTGCACAGTCTTCCCCTGGGAGCTTCAGAGGACAAGTGAAGGCAGTGCGGTATAGTCAAAGCAGCATTGAATTTAGGATGAGGACGTCTGAGTTCCTGGCCCAGGTTGGTCACTGCTTAGTTACATGTCCTTAGGCATACTTCTCACTTAACCTAAACTTGCTGGGTTTTCTCCTCATTGCCCAAACTAAGCAACACCACCGAAGCTTCTCCAATCTGCCTTCTGACGGCAAATCGGTCAAACTGAGGTCAGTAACTACCATGATGGAAGTAAAATGGTATATTGGATGAATGCTTGAAATTTTCACATTTTATATCCTTCAAAGTTATTTACTGACTATAGTTCAAGACCACAAAATCTAAGGAAGCCTTGAAATTTTTTGGTAAACCCAGAGTTGTATGGTTTGAAATACTACTCCAACCCAGCGCCTGAGGCCTGGCAACCTTCCAAAATATAGCTTCTGGGTAGCAGGTATTTGCTTTGGTTTTACAATAGCATTTCTCATAATAGGACTGAGACTGCATAGAACACAACACTCCAAAGTTATTTTTTAACCTAAATGACCCTACTTCTAGCACAACCTCTGAAAGAATATTTTGCTCCCATGCTATGTGCAACGAACTTATTTAAACAATATCAACTCCAGCCCTTAATAGGTTCAAGGATAATTTTACTACTTCCTTTCTACAGACTTCAGTTACACTCTCTTTTTCTCTTTCCCTGACTCTAAATATTAGCCTCTCCCCAGCATTAATGTTGTGTGAGTCAGTACTGCAGACCTAAGAGGAAGATTTCTAGAATGGTAATCCAGTGCTCTTTAGAACTGGAGAATTTCATTTTCTTTTTCTGGTTTTAGTGTTCATGTCTGCGAAAGAGGGGCACATGACAAGATAATAAAAATGAATAAAGAAGATCTAGCTCATCAAATGACTATATTCCACATAAGTTTGTCACTGCACAATGTTTTGTTGTGCGGCTCAAAAATCAGCAAGTGTTAGTATTACTAGGCATGCATTACATTCACAGCTTCACGCACAGATGGACAGTGCGTTGGGTATATGGAAGTCATCCAAATGCGTAGCTAGAACATTAGCTATGTTGGTTCTGGTAGAACCACAGAGACTCACACAGAACTCTGGTGAGACTCACACATACAACTCTGGTCTGGGCTGAGACCACCCCCAAAAAATCGTCTAGAGCGCCAAAAAGGCTCACGTCTCTGTTGCATTCTACATAAAAGATAAAGGGGCCATATTTGCCACTCCAGAGAAGTTTCAGTAAAACTTCCCTCACCCAAATTATAATCCAGTAATCCTACCTTAAACTAAAAAGATTATCTCCGGAATGTAAAAGCTTACTATTGTTCTTTCCTGAAATCCAAAATGCTTAGCAGTTCTGCATTTCACATACAAAACCCAAAACTGTTTTTGGCCTGTATTCTGTGAATTCCTTGATGATAGAAATTGGGTCTTATTCATCACTCTGTATCCTGTGGCACATACAGAATCTGGTAAATTGCATATATTTAATAAATGTTGAATATCTAATAACCTCCTTATTAATTAATATAACATATTATCAAAATTCTGTGTACATCAATGTCCCGTGCTGCTACTATAGTCAGGAGTTATTTGGCTGGGAAATGCAAAGTGTTCACAAATAAGGGTATCTAATAAAATATCCCTGATCAATAAGGAGAAATATTTTAAATAGACTTGAGTTGTAAGCAAATAATTTAGAGTCCAAAAAGGAAAAACAAAATTAACTCTCTCTTTTATCCCTAGTTCTAGATACTGGATTTGTTCTAGATACTGGATTTGTTTGATACTAGTTATTGGATTTGTTGACCAATCTGTTAAAGTCAGAAACTTTACCAGATTGGTCAACAAAGAGAAGCTTTTGATTGTATAAAAGAGGAAAATTCATTGAAAGGATAATTCTTTTGAAACAGGCTTCTTGGTTGCCTGCTGTAGTAAGAGAAGTATCTGGAGAACCTGGACAGTTCATAAATATAGTTTTCTGTACAAGTGAAGATCTGTAGTTGGGCTTAAAAATCCTTGCAGGTAGTTTTGCTTGGTGTGGAAAGTTATTAGGAGAGAATCCTTTATCCTGTTCTGCAAGCAATCAAACACGTGCTCTCCCTTCCATCCATTCCTCATCCAGTGCCCGGGCATTTCCAGCCTCCTCCATGTAACACTTCAGACTTCCTTTGGGCATCTGCTTAGAGCTATGTGACGGCCACAGTTTGGGCAAGGTCCTTCTTTCTTTAAATATAGGAATTGTTACCAAGTTTGGTGCAGGCTTGAGGAATAATTACATTAAAATGGGCTTCCACGTTGTTGAATCAGCATGCTGATTTCTCTTGGCAGGAAGCTCTCAGGGAAATGTCTATGAATCATTTAAAGATGCTCTCTGGTGGATAGAGAAACCACAGTCCACAACCAGATGAGTGTATATTTGCTTTGTAAGCAAAGGGCATGTATCATACTCGCATCTACAACAGTGTCCACATCTTTGCCAAAGGCACTGAATTTTACCTTTCTTTATTACCTCGTGGCCAGCACTTCCTCAGTAGGCATTTCAGGTGTGTCACAAACCATTTTCATTCTAATTCTGAAAAAGTCAATCGTCTGTAGTCTGTACTATAAAATGATGCCTGCAACTTTGTGGTGAATATTATCCCCAAGTTAACAGTGAAATAAGTAAATAAAACTATTATTGAACAAAGAGTGTGGTTTGCTTTTATTTAATCCCAGGGTCTACAACGCAGCAGCAGCTTTTTATTGTATAAAAGGGTAGAATTCATTGAAAGGATAATTCTGAACAGACTGCTATTTGCATTGACTTCTCTTTCTTTTTCACATGCAAAAGAACTTTCTTTAACAACCCTCGTGGCACTCTCATAATCCAAATACTTCCTGATCATGTATTTAGAGGAGTATAAGTATGCGTAAACTGTAGCTACACACATAGTCCTTACTCCAAAAGTACACGTGAAGAAAAACATTTACCTGTAGATACATACATGGAAGGGGAACTGAAGGCTTATCTGTTTTTTTTCCAGGTGTATTTTTGTTTCTTTTAGACTCCACAGAAAATATTTTCTCACTGAAGAAAAAAACACAAGCTTCATATTTTATTACACTGACTTTAAAATTGCTGGAAGTGAAGGTACAAACTGAAGTCACTCTGGGCAAGAGATGACATATTTTTGAATGGCATGCTTGAACACTTCATGGTTGTTTTACTATTTTACAACCTGTACCACAGAAACCAACCATTGCCTCTTTAGTCTTTAGTGCAAGAAAGAACAAGAAGGAGTATGGAGAGAGAGAAAAAAAGAGAGAGAAAGAGAGCTACATTTACAGCTACATATATAGAGAAAGAGATACATCTATACATATATAATGTGTGTGTATATATATATATATATACTTTCTCTTCCTCACTACTTTTTCTGGCAGTCATTACATCTTCGTATCTTCATCCTCAGTTTACAATTTGAACCTGTGCTCACTGAAACAGCCATCCCCTCTCCCCTCTCTGTTTTGCTGTTTCATGCTGGAACTCTTACCATTTAGATCAACGTAGGTGTCCAGAAAAGAAACTGCTTTTCTAATACAAAAATTAGCTGGGCGTGGTGGTGCGCTCCCGTAGTCCCAGCTACTCGGGAGGCTGAGGCAGGAGAATTGCTTGAACCCAGGAGGCAGAGATTGCAGTGAGCCGAGATCCCGCCACTGCTCTCCAGCCTGGCACCTGGTGACAGAACAAGACTCTGTCTCAAAAACAAACAAAAAAAAAAACTGCTTTTCTCGCTACTCTATAATAGTAGGCATTTTTACATAAAACTCGTATGAGATTTAAGAAGAAAAGTTTTCTGTTGTGTTACATTCTTCCTTAATTTGCTGCACACATTCATGCAATGTAAAATATTGACTATGGAAAGAAACACTGGCTGAAAGTATGGAAGATTAATAAACCATAAGAACATGTCAGTGTTGGAAATATCCATTATGAGTTGATTTTCAACTGAAAAGTACTTTGTTGAGGAGTTGATAAACAGCTTTTGGAAAAGCTTTGCCACTTCCTTATCCAAATGGTTACATGGAGAAGAAATTTTACAAAATATGACCAACCAATCAATTGATTTAAATATTTTCCCCAATTCTTATTTTATTTGACTGAACTATTTCACCCGTGAAATAAATGTTTCTCCCACAGGAATCATATATGTCTAATAAAAATTAATATCTTTTGAACCACACAGCATATTTTTAAAAGCATTAAAAATTAACATGGCTTAAGCAATAAGCATGAATGATCTTTCATCGAAATTGAATCTCACCTAAAAAGGTTTGGAAGAGTATAGAGAGAGAGCACTTTTTTGAAAAGACGTCCTGTGGTTCAGAGCATTTACGGGTCATGAAGAGGTTGCAGCCAGCTACAGCTTGGAAGTGGAAGTTCCTTGGTCTAATTATGGTCATTCTTGGGCTTTTTTGCCTGCCACCCCTTCACCTTAATTCTTGCTTCTGTTTCTTGGAGATGGCATGCACAGATTTCAGTGGAACTTGTCATTCTCTATGAGAATTAAACAACAACATACAGGTTATGAAAAGGCGGAAGAAGCCTTCATGGTAACAATCTGTAAAAGATTGGTTTTCATTTCAGTTATATGGAGAATAATGGTGAGACTCACGTTGGAATGAGAGCCTCGGAGTGTGGAGACACTCACTTTCTTTAGCATTGTGTTTCTAAAGGGAGTATTTTAGCCATAGTTTATGAGTAGAATTACTAACGCAATCTTGCAACAAAAGGGAGAGAGAGTTGTCATCGAAGGCGATGCAGCTAGTGAGATGTCGCTGAGATTTCAGCTCACATCTCCAACCCCTAAGCTTTTATTCTGCCTATTTTGACACCAATCATTTGCCAATTAACTATTGGGAAATATCTGAGAAATGAGAAATCTCTGCAGGAGAAAAGCCTTCAGATACAGAAAACATCATCCAGGGGCTAATCCATAGGGCTAATTTATTTATTTAGAGACAGAGTCTCACTCTGTCACAAAGGCTAGAGTGCAGTGGCATGACCTTGGCTCACTGCAACCTTTACCTTCCAGGTTCAAGCGATTCTCCTGCCTCAGCCTCCTGAGTAGCTGGGATTATAGGCGCTCGCCACCACACCCGGCTAATTTTTTGTGTTTTTAGTAGAGACGGGGTTTCACCATGTTGGCCAGGCTGGTTTTGAACTCTTGACCTCAAGTGATCCACCTGCCTCGACCTCCAAGTGCTAGGATTACAGGCGTGAGCCAGCACACCCGGTCAGGGATAGACATTTTTGTTAGGACCCAGAAGGTGTCTTTTGATTCCCACATGCTGAGCAGGCAAACCTGTGTAGACCAAAGATAGTAAGATGCACCTGAAGAGCACACATGAGCTCTGAACCCCGGGTAACACCCAAAACATGATGAGCTCATCAGCAGGTAAACATTGATCCCCAAAAATGATGCTTGCATCAATTTTTAAAATCTTTTGATCGATACCTTAGTGTTCCTTTGTAATTCTTTAAAAAATGATTCATTCTAGACAATGCAGTGGGCTAGGATATTTACATGAAAATCCACTCTCAATGCTCTAGACTCACTAAATGACAGGTCTCTCATCCTAACATCCTGGGTATAATGCACGTATCTATCAAACTTCTTCCTTAATTCATATGACCAATTGTTCTTTCCCATCAAAAAATGGGACTTTGATTTTAAAAAGTTTTTTATTTGTTTTATTTAGGGGAAACTATTTTTAATAGCTATGTCAGCTGTGTATGTATTTGGCTTAATCTCAGCCCATATTTTTGTCATGACGCTTACTCTCCTTATCTAACTAACTTACCTTTCTGAATCAAACCATTCTCCTTCAAGCAATTAATTCATAAAGATGACAAAATTTGTGATTTGTCTTCTGATACAAATAGCCACTTAGAAGCTATAAATCAGGTAGAAAGTGGAGCGTGGTACAGTCGCACACTCACCAAAGGGATGATTCCTTGACATTTAGTTTGATAGGGCCAATGGAATTTTGATAATATTCTAGCTTATTAAACATTTGACCCACTTATGAGAACAGATCTCTAAGTGTGACAACTCCCCTATTCTGGCTTCTACAAAACAAAGTCCCTTTAAAACCTGACCGCAGCTGGGCACAGTGGCTCACGTCTGTAATCCCAGCACTTTGGGAGGCCGAGGCGGGTGAATCACCTGAGATCAGGAATACGAGACCAGCCTGGCCAACATGGTGAAACCCCATCTCTACTAACAATACCAAAAATTAGCCGGACATAGTGGCGAGGCACTGTAATCCCAGCTACTCAGGAGGCTGAGACAGGAGAATCACTTGAGCTCGGGAGGCGGAGACTGCAGTGAGCTGAAATTGTGGTATTGCACTCCAGCCTGGGCAACAACAGCCAACCTCTGTCAAAAAAAAAAAAAAAAAAAAAACCTGACTGCTATAACTGCTTCCACCTGCAGGGTAGACATTGTTAGAAGTTATTGACTATGTAATTGTGCTGCCTGGGTTAGCTTAAAATGGAAACAATCAATAGCAATTCAGACCAAAACACAGAAGAAAAAAATCAACAAAGACAACAAATGAAAAACCAATCCTACCCACCATCTGCAGTGAGTTCCTTCAGCTGTGACTTTTCAGGGGCGGACCTCCTCTGAAGTTAATTCAGAACAATATAAAAAGGCCAGTCCTTTGCCAGTAGGCCAGAAGTAAATATTTTCCCAGATACTATTGTGTAAAATCACTCCCACCCTTGCTGTAGAACCAGTGCCACTATCTTTAGGTGCTGGAATTTGTAGAGGAAGCAGCGGGGCTGATAAAAGATGGCTCCCTGCACACCTCCCTCCTTACTCCACCAGTCCACACCCCTCCCAGCTTCAAGTTCAGACCTGCTAGGGCAGAACTACCACAGGAACCCAGATAGAAAACTTGCCAGAATTCTACTCCCGTTTTGATTGTGTGAGAAACAAACAGTACACGTCTAATACAAACTCTCTTTGCCAAGGTGAGAAAACTGAGTTCATAGGCTAATCTTTCTCTCTGCTCTTTTCAACCTGTGGACAGAACCCCAACTCCCTAACATGTCCCTTAACCCAGAATTAAGGGTCACCTTCACATGCACTTTATTCTTTTGGTTGGTTGGTTGTTTGGAGATGGAGTCTCACTTGCTCTGCTGCCCAGGCTGGAGTGCAGTATCATGACATCTGCCCCCTGCAACCTCCGCCTCCCAGTTCAAGTGATTCTCCTGCCTCAGCCATCAGAGTAGCTGGGATTATAGGCATGTGCCACCATGCCTGGCTAATGTTGTATTTTTAGTAGAGACAGGGTCTCACCATGTCAGCCAGTTCGATACTGGTCTCCAACTCCTAACTTCAAGTGACCCTCCCTCCAACCTTGGCCTCCCAAAGTGCTGAGATTACAGGCATGAACCACCACACCCGGCCCATATGTACTTTCTAGTACACTTTAAGACTTTCCTTCTTCTGAAAAAAAAAAAAAAAAATCTATGTACTATTAAGCAGATTACATCTCCTGTTAGCTAAGTGGCAGCAAACAGTAGGTGACTTCAGAAGATGGAGCCAATGTGCAAAAACAGAGAGATAAAGACCATTAAAGAGAAAATAAATACTCACTGCTTATTAAGAGATAATGAGCTCCTTTTGAACCTTCAGGATTCTAAAATAATATTAAGATCCACTCAATGCACATCATAGATTAAGCCACCCTGTCTAGAATATCATAGGTTTTCGAGTTGGAAGAGAAAATTTTAAATATTCTCCAGTCAAATTTACATTCAATGCAAGGGGCCTTCCTACAGCATCCTTGATGACTGGCCACCAGGGTTCTGTGTTAATAACTGCAATGAAAAAAAAATCCTACATATTAAATTAAGCAGGCCACTTTGTGTTTAGACAGTTTCATTTTATCCACCAGTTCTAATCTTGTCTTCTAGGGCACTGCTTTTCAAGCTGGGGTGGTGTGAAATACATGAGGACTTTCCAGAGAGTACAAGAATATGGTCAGTTTAACTGTCATTTTCCAGATTCTCAACTACCAGAGGTACTCAGTCTCAGATTGTCCTGCTTGAAAAGATCATCTTTGTTACACCTGCCTTTCCATTGTACAACACATACCTCTCAGCCAGTCTGAATCTTATTCCTACATGCAAAAATAACTGGACAGCAAACAAAAGGATGGTTTCAAAATGCATGGTTCCTAAGAGAATGTCCCGTGGCAGAAGAGCAAATAGAGAGTCCTCAAGAAATATCGAAGAGGACAGTGCCTTATTTGATCTAGAGAACCAACTTACATTCCATCCATCTATCATCATCCATCCATCCATCCATCCATTCATCCATTGACCATCTATCTATCCATTTTCCATTCATTCATCTATGTATCTACCACAATCATCTACTCACCTATCCATGCATTCATTTATTCATTCATCCATCCATCTGTCAGTCCACTTATGAATTAGAATTCAAAGGTGAAGTGGCCATCATAAAAACACATGTCTACAAACTGGAAAGTTAGTTCAGACTTTTTTTCAATGTAAAACAAATGTAATTTAGCTGATCAGTTTGACAATAAGGTCTGGCTTTGCCAGTTGGATTATATGGCTTACATTTTCCATAAGGTGAATGATAAAATCTACACTCTAAGGTTTTGACAAAAATATATTTAATGAACAGAGATAATCTGGCATAAGTAGGAATTGTATCATTTGAACTATTAAACTGAGAAAATTGTTTAGAGAACAAACTAAAAATATGCAAGGGATCTATAGCTTTTAAAGATTCTTTTGAGTGTATGTGAGACAAAAGAGAGAACTTTATCCAGAATATCATGACACGAGAACAGAAAACCAAACACCGCGTGTTCTCGACAAGTGGGTGTTGAACAATGAGAACACATGGACACAGGGAGGGGAACATCACACGCCGGAGCCTGTCAGGGGGTGGGGGCCTAGGGGAGGGATAGCATTAGGACAATATAGATGACGGGGTGACTGATGCAGCAAACCACCAGGGCACGTGTATACCTGTGTAACAAACCTGCACGGTCTGCACATGTATCCCAGAACTTAAAGTATAATTTAAAAAAAAGAAAAACTATTGGCAAGATTAAATATGCATTAAACTGTACAAATGCAGCAAGTTACTTTATATGCATAGTCGAAGACATTAAATATTAAAATGAATCTCCACTGAAACTAAAACATTAAATGAAATAAATGCCTTAAAAATCTGAAAAAAGAGAGAACTTGTGTAGAACACAGAAAAATCAACTTCATCAACCATATGACTGATCTCTAAATATATGATAACTGCCATTTCTCCTTCCCATCACTTAGTTACCACCTTAGTCCTCCGTGATGGTCACACCTTTCCTCATAAACCATGTCTAGAGCACCACTAAGGCAGGAAGGAATCAGCGATCCCAACAAGGCTCTCCGTGTCTTTCTGGAGTTCCAGCTCACACCCCAACCTGGCGCTAATGATAAACTCCATAAATCTCACTGCCTGGGCTGTAAGCAGCCAGCAAAAGACTATAGCAACACCCACTTCATCTTCTAATAACCCAAGTGGCTTGAACACAATTTCTTACTCAGCCTAGGGGTAATCGCACGTATTAGGAGGTGCTGTAGCTGCCTCAAAGCACAATCAACCTAAAAGTAGAAGACGGTCAAAAGTAGGAGCACGTGAAGAAAAAGAGGTTGAGGGAAAATAAGTGTGTATCCAATTATGCTAAAGATGAGCGTGCACAGCAATAAGACCACTGATGACATCACTGGAGTCAGTAGTATTTTAAATATACAGTGGCGTCACACTCACGTAGGAGGCTAAGCTTTTGAGAGGGTAAGAGGTTGCTATGTTCCTTGTGTCTTTCAGTCCATTGCTTTCTCTATCACCACCACCATTCTTCCCCAGTCCTGACCAAACCCTGTCTACGAAACTGCACGTTGCTACAAATACTGCTCTGATGGTTAACACTGAGTGTCACCTTGACTGGATTGAAGGATGCAAAATATCGATGCTGGATGTGTCTGTAAGGGTATTGCCAAAGGAGATGAACATTTGAGTCAGTGGGCTGGGAAAGGCAGATCCATCCTTTTCAGGAAGAGAAATGTGAAAAGGTGAGACTGGCCTAAGCTTCTCCAGCGCTGGATGCTTCCTGCCCTCAAACATCAAACTCCAAGTTCTTCAGTTTTGGGACTCGGACTGGCTCTCCTTGCTTCTCAGCTTGCAGATGGCCTATTTCTGGGAACTTGGGATCATGTGAGTTAATATTTAATAGAACCCCCTTTATATATACGTATTTATCTTACTAGTTCTGTCCCTCTAGAGAAGCTTGACTAATACAACGGCCTTCAAAGAAAGCGTTGATCCAAAGAGAATGAAGAGTACAAAATCTTACCTCCAGATCTTCTAGGCAGATTTTTAATAAATCAGTATTAGAAGAAGAAGTCTTTTCCAAAGTAATAGCCAGGCACCTGTAACAGAAAAATGGTTTTTGGAAATTCTAAAACCTCCCTTGGGCTTCTAACAAAGTATGTCTGACTCTGCACCCCCAGAAAAGCTGCTCTATTCAAATATACTTACCAGGCCACCATCGTCTGGCTGTAGCCCTCACCTGGGCATGGGTGTTATCAACCTGTACAGCAGGTCCTTGAATAATGTCATTTTGTTTAACATTGTTTCATTATAACGTTGATGAGGAAAAGAAATGATCCCTGGCCCGGGCCACTGTATGGAGTGGGTGTGTTCTCCCCATGTTTACGTGGATTTTCTCCAGGTCCTCTGGTTTCCTCTCACATCCAAAAGCTGTCTCCATACCTAAGCTTTATAATTCACCTGGAATTGGTGTGTCTACATGGTCTCAGTGCACCCTGAGCTCCCAAAACAGGCTCCAGCCACCCGCCATCCTGAACTGGAATACACAGGTAAGTAATTATTATCTTACTTGTTTTTATTAATCTTTCTTTAATGTATCTATAGCCCACATTTATTTCCATGCTCAACAGCAAACGTGTTTTGGTCTTTTTTTATAAGCATGGTGACGGTTTTGTGACCAGAAAAATGCCACAGGGACTTCACTCTTATTTACATCAGTTGGCCTATGGTGAAACTGGGTTTGTGAGGCATCATTTCAATTAAAGTTGCAGTTTCCAAGAACCTAGTGACCATGCTGAGTGAAGACTTACTGTATTATTGTTACAGAATCAACAGGTATGTCTGCTGTGTAGTAATAGGCCAGTTATGCAGACAGCAGGAATGTAGCAGAGACAGTTTAATTACTGCAGAGGATCGGACAAGGAGATGGGGGGAGATGTTCAGATCTGTTTTTTCAGGGAGTTTTAGGCTGGGGTTTTAAGGGGATTATGGAAGGTGAGGGGCTGGAGAATTGGGGTTGTTGATTGGTTGGGGTAAGGGAGACAAAATTGTCAGGACATGGAAAGTGCATTCTTTGGTGACTCAGCTTCTTGTGAGGGTTTTTGGACCACCTGAAGCCAGGAGGGTGCTTGAGATCAGCTGGTGTCAGGGGGAATTTTGAGATTAGCTGAGTCAGTACTTTCATTAGTATGCAGGACTTGAAGGATTATCTCTAAGGGAAAACTTAATGATTTATAGTGGTTAAGTTGTGGGGGAATTTTAATCTTATAACAGGGCCTACATGATTTTGAGACAATAGGCATTAAATAATTATGAAAAAGCAGGTCATAGAATAAACTGACTTAATGATTGATATTAATGTGCTGATTAATTGTGTAAAGTGTATAGGGGTGGTTTTAGTCTTCCCTGGGCTTCATCAGCCCTCATCCCTGAGGTGAGAGCTAATACAGTGTGAATTGGGTGAAGACCACTCTTTTTCTGTGCTAGCAAGGGGCACAGTTGGGGTGAGAGTCAGGATTTGAGGCCAAAAACTGCCTGGCACTCATCTGCAAGCATATATGGGGGCACAGTTGGGGTTAGAGTCAGGATTTGAGACCAAAAACTGCCTGGCACTCATCTGCAAGCATATATGGGTGCCCAGTTGGAGATTTCAGGGGTACAGCGTGAACAAATTAGTGCTCCTGTGTACTGTCTTAACATGGCATGTATTTAATCATATACTGGACTGTAAGATAATTATAACCCCCACTGTCAGAATTATGAGCCCACATTTTTAAAGTCCTTGTAAAATGAACTGAAAATCCTGGGGGTACTTGTGAGATTTTATTGTCACAGAGTCTGTTCTGTCAGTCTTATGATTTCTATTTTAATATTAATGCTGATGAGTTGTGTCTAGACTCAAAAAGGAAGTGTGTATTATGAGGCATGTCTGACCTCCCAACTCTTCACGTTCAGGAACTAAGTTTTAAGGTTTTTTGTGGTCCCATTGGCCACAAGAGGGTCCGTTCGGTCAGTACAGGGGGCTTAGGATTTTACATTTCCCCTTTTTGGTTAAGATATGCCAGAGGCACCACTGATGACCAAACTTCTATTTTGTCCCATATTGTTCCCAGGGTGGTGTGGCTACCTGCCCGGTGTCCATCTGGTTGCTCAGTGGGACTCATATGGCCAAAGGACTTAGAGCCAAAAGACTTATAGCCAATTAAATGTTCTAGGTCAGATGGCAGTGGAGGTGAGCAGACACTCATTAACCCTTAAAAAAACTTCTGAGCAGCATAAGAGCCGAGAGCCAAAAGCCGAAGATACGCTTACGGAATTGAATCCTGGTCTTAGATACTGACATAGCAATTATTCGTACAAGACATAAGCACTTTGTTAAGCCCATTTGAGTTAAGGAGTTTAAAGAGGCAAAGTTTCTCAACTTGCTGGCTATCTAGGCATCCATGTGCCCCTCCTGAATCTGGAGGATCTAAACTAATTTTATCCCTCAAAACTGGCTCTTGGAATTTCATGTGTCTACCTCTTTCACGATAGTCCCTGAGCCTAGAGGGATTGAATAATTTTAAATTCTGGCCTCATGTCACATGAAAGCAGTTCATTTTGACTAGAACCTTTTTCTGGGTCTGAAGATGAGGCTTTGGTTAACTTGAGTTTGATGTCACATATAGGTATCAATGTTTAAGATTTAGCAAGAGTTGATGCCTTTTTTAGATTAGATATGCATACCCGGGAGTCAAAGCACTGTCACTTAACAAGGAGCCATTATCAAGGATTAGTTAATAGCACCTCAAATAAAGAATGCTTTCAAAGGGGCTGGAGGGGAGTCCATTAACTGATTTTTCTTTTAGTATATGTAATTGTCAGGCTAGAAGTGGTGATACTGTAGTTCATGGTCTGACTGGAAGCTGTAAAAAGACTTTACAACCTTGCAGTGATTAGTTTTTATAGCTTTGATAAACCCCAGAAATAAGTCAGAGATTTAATTTAGTATTTGATTTTGAAGATGTTTATCAAAGATGTTAAAAGGCTCAAAACAGAATCAGAGGTCACTGTAAAGTAATATTTATTTAACTAAGAGTGAGAATTAAAAGACCTTAAAGAAAATACTGAAGGTTATATGTATGTAAAAATATATATCCTTTTAAAGCCTAGTGTTTTAAGTAATTAAAAAAACCTAATAACAACGACACAGAAATTATCTTGGCAAAATGTAAAACTCCCTGTTTCTTGGGCCAGTTATTAAAAAGGCAAAGAAAAATCTCCTGCAATGTGATTACTTTTCCTTATGGGAATCCCATTTCGATAACCTGCAAGTCAAACCTGATGAGAAAGGGACTTGAATTCATCAGATGTAGGAAGCATGTCTCCAGGATTATGAATATAAACTATATTATAAAGGAAACGAGAGACTAGAAAACTATTTATACATGACTCTTAGTAACAACATGGGAAGTTTTCCTGTTACACGGAACAATTTAGACATATCAAGAAAAGCCAAGAGTATACAGTCAGGTCGCACTGGAAGAAAATGTTGCTTTTCCAGACCTTTAAGATAAGCATTTCATCGGCATGCTATCACAGTGAAGTTAGAAACAGAGGCAAAAGTTATAGGTGCTGACAAAAAAGTTGAAAGAGAGTTA
This sequence comes from Ateles fusciceps, assembly GCA_036589455.1. Taxonomy (NCBI): domain Eukaryota; kingdom Metazoa; phylum Chordata; class Mammalia; order Primates; family Atelidae; genus Ateles; species Ateles fusciceps. Next base: position 9,818,266 of record JAZHEH010002229.1, read on the forward strand.
TTATCTCAGGCCTTCTCGAAGGGTGAAAAAGCTGATGGCAGCAAGACACAGCAGAAGCGGAACTTCTGAGATATAAACTTGAGGGGATTAAAAAAACAGATTATAAAATTAAAATGAGAACCTCTTATAATTTAATTAAGAGCAAATTAATATCTTAATAAAATTTTATTTTAATACAGGGAACTACATTTTGGAAAAATTATTAAAAATTATTTTATAAGATTATAAACTAACTAAACAGGGTCTGACTTTGTTGCTCAGGATGGAATGCAGTGGCATGCGCAAGGCTCACTGCCACCTTGACCTCCCACACTCAAGTGATCCTCCCACCTCAGCTTCCTGAGTAGCTGGGACTATAGGTGCACGCACCAGCAAGCCTGACTAATTTTTATGTTTTGTAGAGATGGGTTTTTGCCATGTTGCCCAGGCTGGTCTGAAACTCCTGAGCTCAAGCCATCTGCCTGCCTTGGCCTCCCAAAGTGCTGGGATTGCAGGCATGAGCCACTGCACCCAGCCATAAACTTTTTTTTAATGAATTGTCTTTTATGAACCTTATTATAACTTTCATAGGTCATAAATGACATTCTCAAATTTTTGTTTTGCCCTAAACTTTTTCTTTTTTAAATAACCAATTATTTTATTTTAGGACAAAAATTTACAAGTTTTTTTTACATATTTAAATATTTCTATAGTCATAACTCTTTAAATATTCTCTCTCCCACTTACTGGGTTTTCTTTAACCTTGTTTTGTGAATAACCTTTCCAAGTCTATAATTTGAATCAACCTTTAGATAATTTCTGAATTAGAGAAAATTATTCTTTTTTTAATACGAACATATTTTTGACACATTTAATATACAGAATTACATATTAACTAGAATCCTTACTCTTAGTAACCTTAAATTTTAGTGAAAATCAAGGAAGCAAGAAATTTTGAGTTGTCTGCCAGACATTCATACTTCATGGATGAGAACCACTCCACAATTTTTAGAAAGATTTTTTAAAAATATCATAACCCTTTCTTAGTTGGAAATGACCCACACATCTAATGCGTATTTAAGATAATTTTGAGATTTAAATTATACAAAAGTTTACTCATAAGCATTTGTCTCATTTATATTAATTTATTTTTAACAGTTTAACTAGATTACTTACGAAAACTGAGATATTAGACAAAGATAGTCATCATTTAAAATTATTGCCCTGTTAACCATTTTTACAGCTCGTGAATATCAGGTGTTTACCTAAGAACCTGGAAGTTAAATCTATGGGTACTTCTGCCAATAACCAGAAGATTTAGCTGTGTTTATTAAACCAACAACATTAAATTGGCCCTACTTATCAAAAATACATAAAAACAAAGATTATTTTGTTTGTGGCTGGGTTTACAGCTTTATGTCCTTCATGCCAAACCCTGACACCGTAATAGATTTAGCAGACAAATATAAAACCATTTAGCCAATAAACCCAGACAAAAACATATGCTGACAATTTTGAAGACATTTTAATGTTAATTTTATCAATAATTTTAAAGCCAGTTTTTAAATTATTTATTTAAATCACCTTAACTTGAAAGATATTTGGACTTATTTATAACACAATATATGTTTATATATGTAAATTTATCTAAACACAAATACACACATACAAAAACAACGATTTTACAGCTTTTAATTCAGAATTCTAGCCATGAGATAGCAATACAAAGTCGCCAGTTTCTAAAAGAGGGCTACATCTGAATTATTTCAGACAAAATTGGGAGCCTGTTCACATGGCTAAATTTTGTGTGCCTTGATAGGTAATCCATTCAAGGCTGTGGACCAGACTTTTGAGGAAAGCAGTTTTTATGGGGGGAAAAAGAAATATATCCTTCCCCCCACCCCGCCCCGCCACCCCCAGCTTTAAATGAGTTGTAATGCTTACACTTCAGCTAGTACTGGTAGAACTGTGTAAGAAAAACAAAATCTCCAAGTAACTTTGAATGAGTGGTACCACAAACAAAGTTGGGTTTTTTTGTTTTTTTGTTTTTAATCTCAACACCAGTAGCTTAATAATAGCAGATTCGAAGCAGGCAGAAAAGAAAATAAAGAGATGGACACAGAGTTTTTAATCCTAGAGCTGCAAATCGACCTTTTGAGTTCGGAATTTTCCTCACCGTCATTTGCCCATCAGTTTAAAAATGTGCGCAAGAACAGGCCGTAGTATGGAACCAGCTGGAGTCCTAGGAAACACGGCATGCCTTTGAACTTTCCCACGGTTTTAGCAGTTTTTTCCTCCCCTTAGTGGATGAGTTACCCATTGCAATGATCTAAAGAAGACACTCTTGTTTTCCCAGTTTACAAGATGCAGCCTAATGGGGCTGCTTGGAGCAACAAAGTCAACATACCACATTCTGGCTGAGAGGACGCACACAACAAAAAGCAGACCCTGGTCACGCCGCTCGGCGCCTACATTTGACCTGGAAAGGCTCAACCTCGCCTCCCTCTGCCCCTGACGCCTTTGATCCAGGGATGGAAGTGGAGAGGAGTGACCTGTGCCCAGGAGTTCAGCAGGTGGTCTCTGGGCAAGATGGAAAAGTGGATGGCCACCCTAAGTTAGGCCTGCTGAACTTTCACTAGCATTTCCTCTAGGGATATTTCCCACAAATATAAACATTCATAACAAGAGAAAGACAAAAAAAAAAGGCCTTCCAAAATAAAGTTTTAAATATTAAAAATTAAGAGTATTTTTCCCAAGCAGTGCTCTTTATTTTTTTTTCCAATATTGGGGGAATTCTCTCAAACAAGACCCTTCCTTTTACTGGGGACAGTGAACAAGCACTCCAAAGAGGACACAAGACTCCCAAAGAAGCCACAAACCCCCAAAGGGCCACAAGACCTCTGAAGAGACCAACAAATCAGGAGAAAGGAAAGAGGGTGCCAGCTGCATAGAGAAAATGTCCCAAAGATGTTTTCAAAATGAGAAATTGTTACTTTGCAGCAGGCAATTTATGCACCAGGATCGTCACTGCCCCATCAACAGACAAGGCACAGGGGACAGCCCCTAGTTCAACGAAAGTGAGCAGCTGCTTGGATTTGTCTCTGGGTCCATCCCAATGACAAGGTGGCACTGAGCCACGTGCAACTGCCCACAATAGGAACTCTGGGCTAGATCACCATAATTTGTTATAGGACCAACAGGTTTTTATGTCTGCTGTGTAATAATGTACAAACACAGCAGGAATGTCTCAGAGAAAGAGTTTAATTATCAAAAGAGGAGATGGGAGGAGACCCTCAAGTACGTGTCTCTGAGGAGTTTGGGGCTGGGCTTTTAAGGGGATTATGGAGGGTGAGGGGCCAGAGAATTGGGGCCATTAATTGGTTGGGGTAAGGGGCACCAAGCCTGCATGGTGTGGAAAGCGCTTTCTTTGGTGAGTCAGCTTCTCGTGGAATCCTTCAGATAAGCCCTAGTACAGTCAGTAATTATATTGGAATGCAGGACTTGAATATCTCAAAGGGAAAACTTAATGGTTGTATAATGGTTATGTTGTTATTTATAGAAAGTTAAGGGAAATTATAATCCTGTAACAGGGTCTACATTATTTTGAGGCAATAGACATTATGTAATTATCAGAAAGTACATCAGAGAACAAGCTGACTTAGTGATGAATGTTGAACATGCGAGATTTTTTTTTTTTTTTTGCCCCTCCATGTTTTTCTGATTAATGTTATAAAGTTTACAGGGGCAGTTTTACCATGGCTCTCACCACAGCAGGGCATGAGAGCCAAGGTTTCCTGACATCTGTCCCCCGTCCCATTTTCAACCTGTAGCCAACTAGTTTTGTTGTTGATGTGTTGTTTCTTTGCTAATTCCTGATTTAAAACCCCAGCTCTTTTTTTTTTTTTTTTTTCAGCTCAACAGCTAAAGTTTCTGTTTCCTGCCTGATACAGACTTTTGGCTACTTTACAGAGTAAAGGTAACCACAGAGAGGGAAACCCCCTTTCTCCCACAAGAATTAGTCGTCTCTTCTAGCTCAGATGCCCTCGGCTCCAGGTGCACGTCCAGGTTCACACTGAGAGCTGAGTGTTCGAGTATTCCCCTCAGAGGCGCAGCACTTTCTGAATGTTCTCTGGTTATATTCTTATGCTATAGATTATTTTAAACAGTGAAACAAAATATAGAATTAAGTCCACTCAGTTCTCCAGAATTCTTACTACCCCAAACTCCCCAAAAGCTTCTGTTCATAGTTGAGGTAATACTTCAGAGGTTGGTTATACATCCGTGTCTTCTTCTTATTCAAGAGAGGGCTTAAAGGAAACGAAGCACAATGGAAAGATTCTTGAGTCCAGAGTTTCATGCCAAGCAACAGGAGAAAGCGAGAATAGACTTAGAATGAGTTTCTGGGTGACTCTGTCATTTCCACCAATAGGAGAAGAGCTTAGAGGAGTTACTTTAGGTACAAATGAAGCTAGCTACAGCCACATGCCTCAGGCTTACTGAATTTCCACCTAGAACATGCCTCTCCCAGCAATCCACATGGCTATTTCATGTCATAGATCATTTATGCTCTGCTTGGAGGTAAACTACTCAAAGCAGCCTTCTCTGGTCCTCCTATCTAAAATACCACATTCTTATTCTATTCTAACCTAAGCACCCTACTTTATTTTTCTTCACAGCATGTATTAATTTTTTCTATGTTTTCAAATATGTTTATGGCCTATCTCCCCCTCTCTAAAATGTAAGCTGTATGGAAACTGAGTGTTTTATCTGTCCCTCCCCACCCCAGGGTACATAGAGAGCCTAGAAAAACACTTTGACGCTTGGTAGGTACTTATATTTGTTAAATATTTAAAAATTTAACAGCCTATCTTCATACTTCCACATTTTAATTGATTTGAATTATTCTTTCAATATATGTATCCTCCTGTCTAGTGTATGATTAATAATTCTTCAGGCATAAATTTAATAGGAACTCCAGGCCCTCATACTAGCCAATAAACTAAATAATTCTCTTCATTCTCCAAATCAAAGCCTTTCTTTGCAGAACGTATTATGACTTCTAATATTTTGTGTTATTTCTAGAGCTCTAGAAATTTCAACGAAAACTTAAGGGACATTTAATATCACATATTCAATAATGATGTGAATTTTTGAATGAACTACATACATTTCCAGGTCTTTAGCATGTGTTTATTTCAAGATTTTACTTTGGAATGTATTTGTATTTAGCAAATGTCTCTGTCTCTCTGTAAAATATTCATATAGCAAATTGCTGTCATATATTAATGCCCGTTCATATGTGTGTGTGTATATATAAATATTCATTGTTTCTATGTCAACCATAAAAACATGAGTTTTTTCACTATGTTCTTTTTAGCTACAATTTTTAAGCTCCTCAGTGTTGATGTGATTGTCTCTTTCCTTTTCATCCTTCAAACCTCAAGCTATTCAATCAGCTTCCAAATGCTCGTGGTTTTTTTGTTTTTTTTTTTTCTGTCCTACCTTAGAGTGATTCTGGCTGAAAGCTAGTTCAACACGAAAACCGAGAATAATCTCTGTCCATGCTTCACGATCCACATTTTCTTTTTGTGCTGCCTCAGTGGTCACTCCAAAACAACTCCCTCCCTCCTACTAGCAGTCCTACAACCTCAGGCAGCGGAATCCAGAGATTTGTCCTGATTAAACCTTCCAGGACTTGCTCACGTGGGTTATCAAACACATTCCCCGCTCAGACTGAGATTTTCTCTTGAAAGTATTTTGTTGTCATTGTATCGCCATTCCCAGACTTCCTTGTAATGCCAAAGAATATGTGTAAATAACGTATTTTTCTCTTCTTTCCCAAAAAAATAAATAAATAAATAAATCCAATTACTTGAAATGTATTTTGTCACTACAAAAGAAACATAATGCCCTGGAGACCTTGATAATGACAATGGGGCCTGGCATAGCAGCTCACACTTGTAATCCCAGCATTTTGGGAGGCTGAGGCAGGCGGATCACTTGAGGACAGGAGTTCAAGACCAGCCTGGCCAATATGGTGAAACTCTGTCTCTAATAAAAATACAAAAATTAGCCGGGAAAAGTGGCTTGTGCCTGTAGTCCCAGTTACTCAAGAGGCTGAGACAGGAGAATTGCTTGAACCCAGGAGGTGGAGGCTGCAGTGAGCCGAGACTGCACCACTGCACTGTAGCCTGGACCACAGAGCAAGACTGCCTCAGAACAACAACAAAAAAAAATGAAATGACAATGGAATGGAAAGGGTGTGAATATCAAGATGAATTCACTCAAATGAGGCTCAGCACTAAACTCTCTCGGTCTAAAGAAAGAGGCTTCTCCGTCCTATTGGAAATGAGCCCCTTTGTTTTCAGGCTGACTGTGGTTTCTTTTGTTTCATTTAATCTGGTAGTTGTGTGGTCCTTTCTAGACAAGGAAGAAATGCAAAATCAGTAGAGTTCCCTTTTTTGGCAGGGGGTTTTTTTCCCCCAGAGTTTTCTTGTTCCAGGTAGGTACTGCCCTGGAAGAAAGTGTCTACTAAATTAATTTACAATTACAATAAGACACAAGTGGTGTATTAGTTATTATTGCTGTTGTACCATATTCCCAAAAATTTAGTGGCTGAAAACAAACATAAATGTAATCTCTTACAATTTTGAAGGTTGCAGTGGGGTCACAAGTTCTGAAGGACCCCGTTTTGGGTCTTACAATTCTGAAGGACCCAAAATGGGACTCGCTGGGTTCAAATCAACCTGTCGTCAGGACCGTGTTTTTTCCAACGGCACTAGGAGAGTGTTACTCTGCCTTCCAAAAGTAGTAATGCATCACTCACCCTCCTGTGCTCCCCAGAAGGGATAGGTATTTGTACTTCAAAGGACAAGCCTATGAAATTGATTTCTAAAAAACTGGCAGAAGGAATACAAGCTGAGAAGAAAATCCCAGCAGCTAGAGCAGGGCATGCTTTTAAGAGCTGCAGCATCACCAAAGTTCTCCATAACACGGGGTATAGAGGAAACTAAAACTGGATGTTGGTAATAGTGAAAAGACAGACACCGAATACCAAAAACTTTTGAAAATGCCTTCAAATTTTTATTGTGCTTATATTTTCTCTTTACGTATGGATAAGAGAGATACGTATTTTAAAATCCATGTCTAAATCCTCTGTCACTAAATGCAGAATGATGATGTTAATGACTGAAAAGCTTTGAGTTCTGTAAACCTAAAATTGTTGTAAAATACAGTTTATTTTTAAAAAATAAAGACCAAGTATTGGGTAATAGAATTGAAAAAGTGATTCCTTCTTAACGGTACATAAAATCATATCCTTACAATTAATGATGACTGAGATTCAATGAAATAGGGTATTTCCTGCTCAATTTTGAGTTATTTTGCTACTAAAATTAATAAACAATAAATTTCTCAGAAAAGAGATAGTAATTTTTAAACTTTTATTTTAGATTAATGTTTTCAAAACAACAAAAAACCTGACTCCTTACCTACTTTTGCACCAAATGTAAAACCAAACTATCTTTTTTTTTTTTTTTTTTCTGAGCCTGAGTCTCACTCTGTCACCCAGGTTGGAATGAAGTGGTAGCATCTCAGCTCACGGCAACTCCGCCTCCCAGGATCAAGTGATCCTCAGCCTCTTGAGTAGATGGGATTACAGGTGCATGCCACCGTGCCTGGCTAATTTTTGTGTTTTTAGTAGAGACAGGATTTCCCCATGCTGCCCAGGCCTATCTCAAACTCCTAGGCTCAAGCAACCCTCCTATCTCGGCCTCCCAAAGTGCTAAGATTACAGGTCAAACTATCTTCATAAAAGAAAAGGTGAAGTTAATAAACCATTCTGTGATGAACACTCTTTTGTGTTTGATGTATGTCCATACTATGAAATCACATCACATATTTATGTTTAACATAAAGAAGACATATCTGATGTTACCCTGGGTTTAGTTTTGATAATTTACTGGGATAACTGAAAGGAAATATATCTTAATGTGATTCACTTGCCTTTTAATGTAATTCAGGTGTAAAGGAAGGTTATCTTTGATCATCACCAATTTTCTAAATATAAAATTTGTTGTTCACAGATTTAAATGTATGATATTATTTATATGATCATTTAGTATAAATATAGTCATTTCCATCAGGAGAGGATTTGATTTGCAATTTATAGTGGCTTCTAATTAGGTAATACTGATATAATTCTGCACCAAAATCAAATAGAATGTAGTGTGACTTGTGTGATAATACAGAAAAGGAAAATCTGCATGTCTGGAGTTGTCCTTGGCTACCTGTTTCACAGTGTCACCAGAATATCTGGTCTGTTGCTGTGTATTCCACCATTACTCAGCATGGGGCTTGGGTGACTGCTGGCTGCTCTGCTCATCAGAGATGCTTGTTTTTCAAATAGCCTTTGGGAAACTGACAAGTGATGACATATGCTTAGATTTACCTTCAGGTCGATAACTTGATGACTTTATTTGTAAAAAACCTCTTTTCATGTTCATTCATTCATTAAGCATTCATCCAGTATTCACAGTAAGCCATGCACACTTATGTTAAGGTCCCCTAACAAAGGCAGCTAAATAAATCCATATTAGGGTTAAAGTTCTCGAACCTTAGAGAAAAATGCTAATTTAGTTATGAAGACATGCTGTAACCAATATATTTAACATATGAAAAAAACTTAGGTGAATAAAATAAAAAAGGGAGAACTCTGTGTGGACAGGAAGGCAGAGATGCAGGTGATTTAGCTACAAGCCCAGGAACACCAGAGATTGCCAGGAAATGCCAAGACGCTGGGAAAGAGGCATGGAGCAGCCTCTCCCTCACATCCCCCCAGAAGGAGCCAGCACCACAGACAGCTTGATCTCAGCCCTCTGTCCTCCAGACTGGGTAACAGTAAGTCTCTGGTTTTCAAGCCGTCCAGTTTCTTACGCTGTCCTTTCAAAATGGTTGAGCCTGGTGCACATTTACTTATCCCTTAATCCCATTTGATTTAAAATTGAGTGTGACTACACATAACGCAGAGCCAAATTAAGAGCGGTTTACAATTAAATCACTCTTTACTTCTCCCTCACGTATAAGTCTCAACATAGGTCATCCATGAAATCATTGCTGCCTGGGTTCCTCTACCCCACCACTCCATCCTCCTTAGGGGCACTCACCCTCAGCTAATTTTTGTATTTTCTTAGTAGAGATGGTGTTTCACCATGTTGGCCAGGCTGGTCTCAAACTCTTGACCTTGTGATCCTCCTGCCTCCGCCTCCCAAAGTGCTGGGATGACAGGCGTGAGCCACCATGCCTGGCCAGACTTCCTATATTACATCAGAATTCAGCCAACAGACTGAGGAAGAAGAGGGCAAAAGCAGGCACGACCGCATCTCAAAATCACAACCCAGAAGTTCAACACATCGTTTCTACTCACATCCCATTGGCTAGAACTCAGTCATCTGGCCACATTCAATGTAAGGTATTTAGGAAGAAGAGAAAATTCGTTTTTCTGAACAATGAGCTATATCTGCCACAATATTTGCCTGTCTTGGAGGAAACATTAGCACAGATGGTTCATTAGCTCACATAGCAATCTCACTAAGTCTCAACTCAAAAGCAGCATCTTTACCTCTCTATAAAAACATTTAATAAAGGATAGTCATGGATGCAGCCATAAAAGAACGAAATCACGTGCTTTGCAGGGACATGAATGGAGCTGGGGGCTATTATCCTTAGCAAGCTAACACAGGAACAGAAAACCAAACACCACACATTCTCACTTACAAGTGGGAGCTAAATGATGAGAACACATGGACACATAGAGGGGAACGACACACTGGGACCTATCGGAGGCTAAAGGGTGGGAGAAGGGAGAGGATCAGAAAAAATAACTAATAGGTGCCAGGCTCAATACCTGGGTGATGAAGTAATCTGTACAACAAACCTCCACGACACAAACTTACCTATGTAACAAACCTGCACATGTACCCCTGAACTTAAAAGTTTTTTTTAACAGAAATGATAAAAACTTGAGGTTTGGGTTGTTTTTTTTTTTTTTTTTTTTTTTTGAGATGAAGTCTCACTCTGTCACCCAGGCTGGAATGCAATAGTGCGATCTTGGCTCACTGCAGCCTCTGCCTCCTGGGTTCAAGCAATTCTTCTGCCTCAGCCTCCTAAGTAGCTGGGGTTACAGGTGTTCACCAGCATGCTTGGCTAATTTTTTGTATTTTTAGTAGAGATGGGGTTTCACCATATTATCAGACTGGTCTCGAACTCCTGACCTCAGGTAATCCATCCATCTCAGCCTCCCAAAGTGCTGGGATTACAGGTGTGAGCCACCACGTCCAGCTCCAAAACTTGAGGTTTTGAATATTCTAATTATCCTGATTTGATCATTACACATTGTATGCATGTATCAAAATATCGCGTTCCCCATAAATATATATAATTATCATGTGTTAATAAAAAAAATAAAGGAAAAAATGATAGTAGTGGGATATTTGGGCTTCTGAAGGGTATTGTTAAGGTTACTTTAAAAACGAGCCACTTGCACTCACAAAAATACAATAAATTATCTTGCTAAGAAGAGAGAAGGAAAAGAGATTAGATTTTTGGAGGGGTAAATTCTATCTATCTATCTATCCCTCCCACTAGCCATTGATGTAGTATGGTCTTTCTTTTTTTCTTTAAAGGAATTTGTCCTTTAAACAGGTAGGGAGTCTCATGCCATTCTCAGGGTCCTCCCCCAACAGCAGCCTGCCGGAGCATGATCCTCTATGAAACACTGTAACTGATGGATTGCCCCTGTCGAGATATCCTACAAACAGTCACAGCTCCCTTGCCGTCTCCATCTGATTACAGTTGTGGAACTTCACTGTTCATCTCCATGACCATACAGCAGCCAAAAAGGCAAGAAAAATGAGCAACAGTGGGAATTGCCAACCTGCATTTCTCAAAGGGTTGACGACACTGCCCACCCCCTCACTCTCCTCCATGGATGACGTGTTGCCTTCGGTTTACTCTCAGCAAGAAGTAGTTCTAGGGACATCTATCTGGGCCTTTATTTCCTAATAACCAAAATTCCTGGGATCAGAAAACCAATGTGGGGATTCCACCAGTTGTTAAATCTACCTGTTCCCACTATCCATTCTGGAACTGTGGAAGTAACCACAGGAGGAGGCCATGGTCCCACTGAACAAACTTAACTTTGGGCCAAGACAGTTCCTATCCCCTGACCTCCGAAACCCCTGCTTCAACTGATGGACCACACGGCATTTCTGACGTTGGGGACTCAAATATGCTCAGAGGTTGGGTGTGGTGGCTCACGCCTGTAATCCCAGCACTTTGGGAGGCTGAGATGGATGGATCACCTGAGGTCAGGAGTTCGAGGCCAGTCTGATAATATGGTGAGACCCCATCTCTACTAAAAATATAAAAATTAGCTGGGCGTGGTGGCACATGCCTGTAGTCCCAGTTGCTTGGGAGTCTGAGGCAGGAAAATCGCTTGAACCAGGGAGGTAGAGGTTGTGATGAGCTGAGATCACACCATTGCACTCCAGCCTGGTGACAGAAAAAAATGAATTCCGTCTCAAAAAATGAATAGGTAGATAGATAGATAGATAAAATATGCTCAGAATATGTATACAAAATTCTCCAGAAAGTGCATGTAGATGTTTTCCTTCTTCTGGAGTGTGGTCACAGCAGTAGTTGCCTTTGACTTTGGTGACATCTGGGGAAGCTGAGGGAAAAGGTACATGGCACATGTCTGAGACTCCATTGCAGGGTTATTCCTTGAAGGCTCCAATCTCTCTCGCAGACTAGGAGCTCGGAAATAACTAGTTTAGAGACAGTGACTCCTCACTGTAGCAATAATCATATCTAGAATTGTTTTCTTGGTGGGCTGCCCATCAATTTCATTTGTAAGGACACCTGATCAATTACCCCTGACCACATATCCTTGTGGATCACACTCTCTAATTCCCATCCTGCCCCCGTGGCGTCCTGTGTGACTGCAGGCACTATGTCTCTAATGCCTGAGCCACGTGATCCTGCCATTCTTCACTGTTCCCTACCATCATCGGCAGCAATAGAGGACAGCCATACACAGAGATCTTCAAGGATGCTGGCGCCCCCCCTCGCCGATGCTGTGATGAATAGTGTGAGCTCCGGTTCCTCCCAGCAGACAAGATTAAGGATGGCTGAGCCAACTGCACATCATAGCTCCATCCCACCATGCCTGTCCTTATGCATTCTGACTCCTTCCCCCCCTCCCTCAGCAGTATGGCAAAGACATTCAGGCATTCTGACCTCATTATCTGGAGGCCATGTAAGGCCAGAATATCAACACCACTAGCAGGTGGTCAATCCAACACTTTGAACCCAAATCCATAGTGAGCACTCTCATGTCAATGAATTTGGTCCAGTCAAGACCTTTATTTTGTTCGTTGGTCCACCGCCTTGGACCCAGTCCCACACCTGCTGCCCAGGCTTTTGCCAACATGGACCTACAAGGTCCTATAAGCTTTCAGCGTATAGTCGTCTCCTCCAGGACAGTCCTGGCAATGCTCTATCTTGGTTATTTTAACATCTATCTTTAGATCTGTCTTTTGTTATGGGTTCCTAACTGTACTGTGAAGCAAGATCAAGTGGTTCTTTCATTGCACAGATGACCTCCACCCCAAGTGAAGAGTGAGTCTGAGGGGACAAACAGAAGTATCTGTACATCAAGCTAACAGTGGATTTTTAAACAGAAATCAGAACAATTCTAGAGGTAATGGATACATGTAGACTAATTGCAGTGATGGTTTCGTGGATATATATTTCAAGAGTCATGGAATTGTACATTTTAAGTTTATTGGTTCTTTGTGAAATTCATTATAGTTCAAAAACCTGTAAAGAAATTTAAACACTAACATACCTAGGAATTTGAGCACTATATACTGATCAACATAAAATACTGAATAAACCATCCATATTTTAACAGGTATTATGAAGGAATAATGAGAAATTCTGGAAGGCTAGAATAATTATACTAACAGTGTGTTATGATTCATACACTTGATGTATATGCATACCTGTTACATATGATTATATGTAACAGTGTATTACAAAGTTAGAGTTTAATTTATTGAAGTTATTTCTACTTTTATTTTTGTTTCTAAAGAAATATAAAACATTTTTAAACTTGCAATTTAATATGTTATCTAACTGAAACAAAGTCAAATGCAAAAATGTCAGTATCTGCCTTCTGAAAGGCAGAAGGTCCTTGGAAGTCAATGATAAGACATAATAAATGAAAGACCACTAGAGGGCAGTGCGGAACTGCTTAGGACAATGAGTGCCCCACCTCAATACCTCCGCAAGCCAGCATTCAGAACACTTTTTATCATCGTAGAGAATGTTTAAAAAAAAAGTATTTGCTATTATTCTTTAACATAATTTGAAAATAATAAAAATTTCCTGCAAGAAACAATAGAAGGTTATCCACTAACTGGGAGATGTATCTTTTTACACATGCAGATATGTAAAATTATGCATGAATGAATGAGTCAAGTTGGACTTTAATCCATCAGGATGTAAAAGTTTAACTGTAAACAAATGAAACAACTAAATTAATAAGTAAAAGTAAAACTCTTAGAAGAAAATATAGGAGCAAATCTTTATTGGCAAGAGTTTCTTAAACATGTCACTGAAAACACTAGCAGTAAAAGAAAAAATATATAAATTATATGTCAAAGAAATTAAAAACATTTGAGCATCAAAACACACTCTTAAGGGAGTATAAAGACAACTCAAGACTGGCAGGAAATATTGGCAAGTGATAAATCGGATAAAGATTTTGTACCCAGAAAATATAATGAACTTCAACAGTTCAAGGAAAAAACACAACCAAGCCAACTACTAACGGGCAAAGGACTGGAATGGACATTTCTCCAGAGAAAATATACAGTCAGTGAACAAGCACCTGAAAGATGATCAGCAGCATTAGATATTAGGGAGCTGACAATCAAACCAGCAAGGAGATACACTCCACACTCACTAGGATGGCCGTAAGAAAACAGTAGCGGGTCCTGTTGTCTCAAAACCTGGAGCTGGAACTGGCTTGGGCTCTGGATCTGGAGCTGGCTTGGGCTCTGGAGCTGGAGCTGGCTCTGGACCTGGACTGGAGTGGCTTGGGCTCTGGAGCTGGAGCTGGCTCGGGCTCTGGAGCTGGAGCTGGCTCTGGACCTGGAGCTGGAGCTGGCTTGGGCTCTGGACCTGGAGCTGGCTTGGGCTCTGGACCTGGAGCTGGCTTGGGATCTGAAGCTGGAGCTGGCTTGGGATCTGGAGCTGGAGCTGGAGCTGGGGCCAGAGTTTGCAGTGGTTGCATGGCTGAGTCTGGTGCTCTTACTGGGACTGCCTTAGCCCTGGAGCTAGAGCCGTTGATGGAGCTTACAAGGAGCTCGGAAGCTAGTGCTACGGTGGCTGCTGCTCTTGCTTCCAGCTCTGCAGATTTCCTTAGAGCAGCTGGTTAAGCCTGGAGCTACCGGTAGACCTGGCCCTGACACACTCTCTGGAGGTGGCTTTTGAGCTTGGACAGGCCAGCTCCATCCATGACCACCCCAAAGCTGGCAGTACTGGCACAGAGAGGACAGGTCATCAAGGATAAATGTCACCTCTGTGAGACCTTTCCCAACCCCTCATCATAAAGTGGCCTTCATCTCACCCTCGCAGCACTCTGCTTTACTTTAATCTCTCTCTTAGCCGACCCCACTGGCTGCAATAATCAGAGGTGCTCCCTGAAGCTCCCATCACCCACTGCGCCCCAACTGTGGCAGAGTAAACCTACTTCCGCCAGACTCGCACGGCAGGGACTGACCAAGAAGGAAAGTGGCCTTTACTCCAGGGCTCCGTGGTGACATCTGCATGAGCACACCAGTCTCGGGGGCCTGCACTCAGCGGGGTCTCAGGCCATCCGGCAGCTCATCAGCAGTGCTCAAAGGAATCGTGGGTGCCGACCACCAGTCCAGGAAGCCCCATGCAAAGAGAGGGACACAAACGCTACCCGTGTGTATCTGCACATACATAGTATACGGAGTTCTATTTATATATGTATATACATATCCACAGACATTTATAAACATGTTATGTATGTGAAGAAACACACTGACCATCTGCATTGAGGATCTCATTTAAAACGTGGTGGTTCACACCTGTAATCCCGGCACTTTGGGAGACTGAGTCGGGTGGATCACAAGGTTAGGAGTTCAAGACCAGCTTGGCCAAGATGGCAAAACCCCATTTCTGTTAAAAATATAAAAATTAGCCAGGTGTGATGGCAGGCGCCTGTAATCCCAGTTACTCAGGACGCTGAGACAGAGAGTTGCTTGAACCCAGGAGGCAGAGGTTGCAGTGAGCCAATATCGTGCCACTGCACTCCAACCTGGAATTTTTTATATTAAATAAAGTAAACAAATAAATAAATAACATACCATGTAAACATGCATGCACACATTTATGTAAATGAATATGCATGTGAGACAGTGAGTCAGACTGGCAGAGTGAGACAGAGTCTGGGAGATCTTGACCAAACCATTTAATATGATCAGATTTGGTGGTGGGACATTGAAAATATTTTATTTTCTCCTCTAAGTGATACTTAAATATTTTATAATGTTCATATTATTTTTATAATTACGAAAATAAATCATATACATACATATATAGTAAAGAAAACCACAGAAACACACATATCCACACACACAGACATTCTGTCAAGGGCCCAGTCTGCCCTCTCTGAATGAGCTGGCAGCAAGGGAATAAGAAAATGCCACAGAATTCCATCACTGCCACTTCCAGGAGCCCCTCAGCTGACAGCCAGCCCTCATGCACCACCCTTGTTTCTAGGCACAGCTCAAATGCCATCCCCCTGGAGTGGGGGAGCTGGCCTCTTGACTTGAACACATTACTAAGCTGTCATTTGTCCCCATTAGACTGGCAGGGTTGTATGTCGGGTGACAACCAGCACTGGTGAGAATGTGGGAAGCGGAGGCCCCAGCAGATCCCCTGGAGACTTGTTTATGGATATGCCTGTCTCCAGCTGGCAGCATCCATCAAAGTTTTAAACCTCCACCTCTTTACCTAGCTGTGATAACCCTGGGACTTCAGCCCACAGACATTATTTTATTTTTAACACTATTCATCACAGCACTGGTTGAAATAACAAGGAACTGGAAACATCATTAACATCCATGTAGAGAAGATGGGTGGAGAAAATTGGGGCCACGTGGACCAGGGAATACCAAGCAGCTGCTGAGGTGGGCGTGGTGGGTCTCTATGTGCCCACATGGAAAAGACTTCAAGGAAATGTATGTGAAAAGCACCTTGACAGTCAGTCTGTATTGAGGATCTTATTTTTTACAAAATAAATACATCCCATGTACATGCAGGCACGCATATATGTAAATAAACGTGCATGCAAGACAGACTGACAGAGAAGGGGAGAGACAGAGCCTGAGAGGTGTGACCAAACCATTTACTGATGATCAGATTTGGTGGTGGGACATTCAAAATATTTTATTTTCTCTTTTAACTAATACTTAAATATTTCACAATGTTCATCTTATCTTTATAATTATGAAAACATCACATCACATTAAATATCCATTTCACACTCACCTTTTAAATAATTGATGTACATTACCTAGTTTTAATTTTGATATGTATTTTATTACAAAGCCAAAAATATGCAATATATTAATAGTAAAAGGAAGAATTCAACATTAATGAAAAATAAAAGATCTAGTTCTTCCACCCAGACACGGTACCCTTCCCGTGAGGTGCTCCTCCTCCTGCCCCGGCCCTCCCTGTGTAGCCCATGTGCCCTTGGACGCTGGGTGGGGAACACTTCAAGCCCTCAGCCCCTCTGTGATCTCCTGTCCCCACAGGGGGACACTGCCCAGACATCCTCTATCCCCTGTGCATTTTCAGAGGCCCTGTGTCACATCTTCCTCAGCACCTTCTGCTGTTGGACATTGGACCATTTTTTACTTTTCACACTCATAGTAGCACTGAAGGGAACATCTGTATCCATAAATCTCCATTTTCTAAAGATATGTACCCTAGAAGTAAACATTCTGGATCAAAAATATAAATGTAGACACGTTTTCACGGTGTTGGCTGCAGTTTTCATGAGGTGAGTCTGTTTATAGGGTGGAGGCTTGCTGAGGAAAGCAGGGGCTGCAGAGACCCTGGGCTGAGCCTTGAGGGAACAAAGGGAGGCAAACAAGCCAGCCGTGGAGACCACCAGGGCACCTGGAATGAACCAGGGAGCCCAGAAAGCCCCGCCGAGCCCCCTCCTGCTCCATAACTCAGCTTCTGAGCAATGCAGCCAGGCGCTGCCATCCAGGAGAGAAGAGAGGGCAGGTCTGGCCACCCTGCCTGCGTAGTCTTCCTCCAAGCACAGAGCTCCTTGCTGTCACTCAAGAAAGCACTTGTAAGGGGAGGTCGGCGAGTTATGGAGACCACCGTGAATGTGTAGGAGACAGATGACTTTCTCAGCTGTAATAGAGGCACTACTCTAACTTGTGTGAGCAGGAGAGAATTTTCAAAGCACATGAGGGGCTCATGCAAGCTTCAGGACAGTCAGAGTATCCGGCGGGCAGATTGGAGCTGGGCACAGCCAGACACACCAACCCACATGGCTCCTCCAGCAATGACCCACACCTCTACCCCTGCACCAGCCACCTGTCCTGGTATCCTTCATATTCAGCTTCCATGGGGGAAGGGCTCTGCCTCCCAGCAAAGACCCAATATGCTCTCTGCTCACCTGGAGCTCCTGTGCACTGTGGAAGACATCTTTCTTAATTATGGGTCAATTTCCACTGAGGGATGTTTTTCTTTAATCTGAGTTGTATCTCTTCCCTTCCTGTCTGCCTTCCTTTCTTCATTTTTTTTTTCCTTCATCCTTCCCTCCCCTCCCTTTCTTCTCCCTACCTCTTTCTCTTCTGCTCTCTCTGTTCCTTCCTTCCTTCCTCCCTCCCTCCCTCCCTTCCTTCCTTCATTTTTGTTTCAATTGAAAGTCTGAGACTGAAACCAAGCTGACTGGAGGAACCTAACTTGCTTCGTGCCAAGAGTCACTTATCACAGAGCAGGGGAAAGTCTTCCTTTGATTGAGATTGGCCATCAGACATAAAAAGGTATCAGAGGGGGTTTTAAAACATGTCTCATGTGAAACCATCACCTACATCCTACACCGAGGTTACCTAGCTTCTTCAGGAGACAAAACAGCATCTCCCTTGAGGAAAGTAAATCTCCATTTTTTGTTTCTTTGTTTGTTTTTCTAAAGTGAGCACATGTTGGTTTTTACAGGAAAATATCGTTGGTCCTTGACTTCTGTGGCATCCCATGAGCATCAGAACACTAACTGCCCAACACGCACAAGACTTGAATGTTCTATTCATATCAATAAAAAAGATGGAAAATTAACTAAATGCAGAGGTTTTTAGGGCCATTAAAATAATTCATCAGGGCCCCATGTGGTGGCTCATTATAATCCCAGCATTTCAGGAGGCCGAGGCAGGTGGATCATCTGAGGTCAGGAGTTCAAGACCAGCCTGGCCAACACGGCAAAATCTTGTCTCTACTAAAAATACAACAATTAGCCATGCATGATGGTGAGCACCTGTAATCCTAGCTGCTCAGGAGGCTAAGGTGGGAGAATCGTTTGAACCTGGGAGGTAGAGGTTGCAATGAGCTGAGATCGCACCACTGCACTCCAGCCTGGGTGACAGAGCAAGACTCCATCTTAATTTTTAAAAATAACAATAATAATTCATCATAATATGCAGAGTTAAACAAGAGGCAAACCTGAATAAACAAAGTTTCTATGTATACCCAGGTCATAGGATAGAATTCATGTTGAATATTCCAGCATTTCTTAAACAGGCAGTTGAGGAATTTTTTCAAATTGTTTTATTGTGCTCTCTGTGGACATATTGCCTATATGATTAGCGTTTGAGACACTAAAAACAGCAAGTCCTACGCATCTTTTCATTGTTTTACTTAGAAAACTGGTTAAATTAGGGAGTAGTTAAATAACATCACCAGGATTCCATTTGTAGCCAATTCTAGCCTCTTTATCAGTAATTTACTTTGTCTTTCAGTTAGTTGTTCATGAAGAAAATATATAAATTACTGATCCTAAAAGTAAACATCAACACATACAATGGGACACCACTCATCTTTCAGAATAAATGAGGTCTACTACATGGATGAGCTTTGACATTACGCTAAATGTAATGAGCCAGAGAGAAATGTACAAATATGTATGATTCCACATGTATAGGGAATCTAGAATAGGCAAAGTCAGAAACAGAGAGGAACATAGAGATTCCTATGAAATGAGAGTTGGGGGATTGCAGAGTTATTGTTTAATGGATACAAAGTTTCGGTTTGGTCCAATAACAAATTTCCGGAAACAAATAATGTGAGCGTACTTACTATCACTGAATAGGATACTTCAAATTGTTAGAATGGTAAATGTAATGTTATTATCTTTTATGATAATTTTTAAATGGCCCAATTAAGTACAAATCAACATAACCTTATTTATTTGCTTACTAGATAGCAAACCATATTATTAAATTTCTTTATCAAAAGCTCAAATGTGAAATCTTTTTGTCTAAAAAAATGTATGTCCAAAAAATAGATCAAAGTAGCTCTGGAAACCCTTCAGACATTAAGAATAAGATAGCTGGGAAAGAAATAGTGATGACCAGCTCTGATTACCAGACAAAACTATGAAGAGTCCTATCACTGATGTGTTCTCAAAAATTCCACCACAGGATAGACAGATATTCAGCAACGATTTGACTCTTCTTTCAATTAAAAAGATCACCTTTTCATTTAATTTAAAAAGTTGAAATCCCCCTGGGATCACTTGCTCATTGCCATGACTTTAAAAATAGACATATTTAAGTTTTAACTCTGCTTTTAATTTTATAGAAAGAGTGTGCAAGTATAAAGGAGGAGAGAGATTGTCACCTTTTTCTTTTCACATGAGAAAGTGTGACCTCAAGATTGGCAAAGACATAAAACATGCAGTCTTTATGAGATGCATCTGGGTGGGCTGATGCTGTCAATTGTACCCTTGAAATACCCAAGAGAAATAAAAGCTGATATATACATCAAAACTTTTACTTAGATGTTCAAAGAGGCATTATTCATGACAGCCAAAGAAAACCCAGAATCAATCCAAATATCTACCTACCAATGAACAAATAAACAAAATGCAGCATATCTGCATAATAAAATATTATTCAGCATTTAAAAAGTAATGTGGTACTGATATATGCTATACCATTGATGAGATATATACACAATGTTATTCAGTGTTAAAAAAAAAGGAAATCCAGCTATTTGTGGCAGCATGGATGAACATAAAGGATATTATGCTAAGTTAAATAAGACCAGAAAGACAAATACTGCATATTCTCATTGATACATGGAATCTAAAGACATCAAACTCAAAGAAACAGAGAGTAGAAGGGAGGTTGCAAGGGGCTGAGAAATGGAAAATTGGGGGATTTAATCAAAGGGTACGAACTTTCAAGTGTAAGGTGAAAAAGTTTTGGAAAATCAAATCTACAGTATGGTAACGATACTTAACAATAATACTAACACCACATAGTCTTGGTAAGTATACTTAAAAATACTTAAAATTTGCTGAGAGAGTAGATCTTAAATGTTCTCAATACATATAAACCAGGTAACTATATAAGGTGATAGACATGTTAATTAGCTTAATTATGATAATCATTTCACTTATATATATATATATATAATCAGAGCATCAGATTGTACATATTAAATGTATACAATTTTATTTGTCAAAAAATTATAAGAGATCAATATTAACTCCACGTTTTCAGTTACTGCAGCAAAAATGGCTAAGAGCAGTTTTAGAATTATGCAATTCTGCATTTCGTGATGTACTGACATAATTTATTTCTGTTCCTTTTCCAGAAGATCAGGTCTTTCTGTGCATCATAGCTCACCAGGCATGCTCCTTTCTCTGAAAAACATATATGTTAGGCCATCTTACTTAAAATTAATGGTTTAGTGAATAAAATACCACCAATTTATAGCCATTCCAAGCTTTATGCATCCATGTAATTATTGTTTTATAAGTAAAATCCTGTTGCTAAACTTTAGTTCCACAAAATCTAATATTCTGAAAGACCTGCCTTCTATCAGCAACATGAACCTCTCCAACACGTATAAATCTCATCCTTGGAGCTGACAAAGAAGAACGACAGCCTCAGAGCCCGCCTGGGTTCAGCCATTCCTGCAACAGAGGAAGGTCTTCTGAAGTCTCTGCTGGTGTGTGTGTTGGGTGGCAAGCTGGATTTCTGCCCGCCAATTAACTGGTAAATAATGTTACAATCTGGGCTAACTGGTAAATAATGTTACAATCTGGGCTGCCCTGAGCCCAGATAAGATGGTTTTAGAGTGCTTCTTCTCAGAGAGGATACAGAAAGCTCATCACAATGGTCAGCATAACTCCTCCCTGCTCAGTGTCAGAAAAACGGGCCTCGTTTATTTCAAGTTACTCTGCTCAAGAAATTTTATTTTAACATGATTCACCAGAAACAAAGGTGACCCTACAACCAGTAGTAGGAAAATCTCAAGACATTATCAAATCCTCAGTATACTTCAGTTCTGTTTAGATTTACTGGGCTCCTACTATTTTAAAAGCATGGCCCTTATTCCACTTAGTATCTGGAGATACTAAGTGGAATAAGACCCTGTCCAGTCTCTCAAGGTCAGTGAAGGGATTGGTGACAGCTAGGCAAGACACACCATTTCTCTGGGTTCTGGCTGCCTTATTTATGAACAGCAACAATTTGAGTAGTTGATGTCTAAAGTTCCATTTGTGTTCAAAGGAACTTTTAGAAACAAACAAAAAACTTTCTTATTCTAGAAGTCCTTAGATAGCAGAGTAGGTTTTACCTTAAGATTCGTATTTTTAAATGACAGTGTCATGAACGTAAAAGAAAGGAAACTATCTGGCCATAGTATTTAAATTACTCTTTGTTATTGGTATCAGAATGTTGCAGTTTCTATTTTATGTCATCAAATTTTCTTATTCCAAGAAGCAAGGCAAATCAACCCACAATTTTCTACTAATTTTTCAGAAGTTGGGAATGATTTTCTAGTAAGAGAGCATGAAACCACTTTTCTTACTTACACGTTTATAGACATCTGAACTTGCATACCAAGAGGAGATGCCAGAAGAGGTGAGGTGAGGGGGTTACTTTGGCTAGTGAGGGCTCCCAGGGTCAGCATGCTGGGGGTGTCTTCTAACTGGACTTGGGATGATACTGCAATCCAAGTCAAGTGCAGAACCAAAACCAAGAAGATGGCAGGTCGGCCAGAGAAGGGACAAGAGAACGCAGATCCAAGGGAGATCAGAGGTGACCCTTGAGACCTAGAGTGAAGTAACAGAGGAGACCAATGAAGGAGACAATGTAAGCAGAGAAGGCAAAACAAGAGTGTGATTCTGGGAAGTACCTGAGACCAGGTAGGTCCAGGCTAGGGGGTTGCAGTGGGAAGGAGGCAGGCTTAAAGGACCTGGCAGGTTGTCAAGACGCATGTTTATGATGACCTCGTGTCCTCGCTATTCTAGGAAAGTCCCAATTTCAAACACCGTAGTATTCCTGTCAGATTTTGCAACCCAAGTGCCTTCACTCAGCTGCAGCTTGGCACCTCTGCTTGGCCAGGTAAAGGGCTAAAACTCTGGGATGTAGTCGCAACCAAGGTGTAGACTCTGCTTTCAGGTCACCCACTGTCCTGTGCAGGGGACTAAGCGTTATAGCAAGTATGGTGGGAAGCTCAACTACCAGGTTATTGTAATAAACCTAATCTCTCCCTCAAAATGATTATAACTATTTGTCATTACTCTGATCTGATCCTCTTTTAGATGAAGTCTCGCTCTATTGCCAGGCTGGGGTGCAGTGGCGCAATCTCAGCTTACTGCAACCTCTGCCTCCCAGATTCAATCGATTCTCCTGCCTCAGCCTCCTGAGTAGCTGGCACTACAGGCACATGCCACTACACCCAGCTAATTTTTGTATTTTTAGTAGAGATGGGGTTTCACCATGTTGGCCAGGACATTCTCAAACTCCTGAGCTCAGGTGATCCACCCCGACTCGGCCTCCCAAAGTGCTGGGATTACAGGTTTGAGCCACCATGGCTGGCCCACCCTATACTCTCCTAAAGTTACACAAGATGCCACATCAGGGTCTGCTATTGATAAAATAACAGCAAGTTTATGCGATCTTAAATCAAGCCGTGGCTCAAGAACTTATGTGGCACCCGATGTCTTTGTTGAAAACATGAAGGTCAGAGAGGACACCTATTATTTGGTCAACTCTATTCCCCAGGGCTCAAGAGATTCACTCTTTGAAGAAACATGGTACTTAGCTAGGGAGGATGAAAGCACAGACGAACTTACGCTCCATGTCCCTCTCCAAATGCTGCCACTTTGGATGAAGGAGTCGAACTTGTGCATTCAAACAGAATAATTGCGCGTATTCCAAGCCCTGCTAAGAACGTGCCGAGACTCCCCCGCCACAGCAGCAGAAACGGGAGCAGCTGTCATTAGTAACGGGGAATGTTAAGATATTCTGTGAGGTGCTAGACTTCAGTGGGAGGGTGGGGGATGGGATTACATGTTGCTCAAATTTTTGTGACTGACATGGAGCCTGGATGACCATCGTGAACCTGGGAAAGTCTCTTTCTCAATTCGCTGGTGTGTTTCTCAATGTGGTCTGGCCAATGCCAAGTGCACGCAAACGATGTTAAGGGCTCTGTAAGACTTCATACCTCGCTGGCCGTTCGTATGCATGAAGTCTGGTTTTCAAACATGGTATAATGAATACTGTACTTCCGTCAGAAGAAAGCAGAGGTAGTAATCTTCAATTAATTTTTTTTAAAACATGTAAGGATTTTGTACTTTGAACAACAAGCTTACTGAAAGTACCTGTGGTTTTTGAAAAGCATTTCTAGCTTGGGGAATGTGGTCTTAAAATGTGATGTCACAGACTCTTTGACAATGGCAAGACAAGGCCAGGTGTGCTGGCTCAGGCCTGTAATCACAGCACTTTGGGAGGCCGAGGTGGGTGGATTGCTTAGGCCCAGGAGTTTGAGATCAGCCAGGGCAACATGGCAAAACCCTGTCTCTACTAAAAATACAAAAATTAGCAGGGCGGGTGGCATGCGCCTGTGGTTTCAGCTACTTGGGAGGCTGACGTGGGAGGACGGCTTGAGCCTGGGAGACAGAGGTTGTAGTAAGCTGAGATCATGCCACTAAACTCCAGCCTGGGTGATAGAGTGAGATCCCATCAGAAAGAAAGAAAGGAAAGAGAAACAAGAAAGAGAGAAAGAGAGAAAGAGAGAGAGAGAAGGAAGGAAGGAAGGAAAGAAGGAAGGAAGGAAAGAAGGAAGGAAGGAGGAAGAAATAGGGGAAGGGAGGGGAGGAGGAGGAGAGGAGGAGGAGGGGGAGGGGAAGGAAGGGGAGGGGAGCAGAGGGGGAGGGGGAGGGGAGAGGAGGGGGAGAGGAGCAAAAGAGAGAAAGAAACAAGGAAGGAAGGAAGGAAGGGGGGAAGAAGGAAGAAATGGGGAGGGGAGGAGGAGGAGGGGAGGGGGAGGGAAAGGGAGGGGGAGGGGAGGGAGAAAGAGAGAAGAAACAGAAAGAGAAAGAAAGAAACAAGGAAGAAAGGAAGGAAGGAAGGAGCCAAATAAACTACCCTTTTTTCTAATATTGATAAATCCTGAAGAGGAAGAAAACAGTTGGGACAATAAAACACTGGTTCTGAAACGTTGTTTTAAGTCCAGGCAGCCATGACAAAAGTTGTTGTAATGACCTCTGGACAGAGAGGCACCGACTTTGAGCAGGCTTCTGGTATAGGAAACAGGGTGCGTCTGCAAGCCGTGAATAAAGCTCTAGGTGGCTCCCGAATCAGTTCATAGCAGATCATGGTGAGCAACACTGAGATGTTACTGGAGGTGTGGATGAGGAATTTCATTGTTGCAATCCTTCTTTGCAACTTACTTTGAAGAATGAATGAAACATTTTTCTGGTTGTCTTTTTAAAAATTATAAATGGAAAGGAAGGACAGGGGCAGGACATTATTAGGTTACTTCTGATGCTTCAGTGTTATAAATTCAACATATGGACTGACAACCTAAATTCATGCTGTAAAACAGTCCTTTTCGTTTTTTACTTTCTCCTTTTTTTTTTTTTTGGTATCTGCTCAATGAAAATAAGGTACAACCCAAGTTTTTACATAGTCTGATTAGAAGTGTTCCACTTCAAGGTCTAAAAGTAGGATTTATGAAGCATTTTCTCAGACTTTTACCTTAAAATAAAAAAAGAAACTTATCACACAGGATAGATAAGAAGATTGGTTAGACAGCTTTGTAGATATTTTTGGTGCTGACAATGAGCCTTATAGACTGTACAATACAGATAGTTTGAACTAAGATACAGAACTAAATTTGCTAAACTTTATTTGTTGTTAAATAAAGAATCCATTATTTTAAAGGGGGGAAAAAAAACAAATTCTCGAAGTTTGTAAAAACATTTTCCCAAGAAGCTTCAGTTGCAAACCTTTTAAAGCAGATGTCATAGCAGTCGTGCACTGCCCTCTGGTGGCCATATTAGAGCATGACCCACAAATGCGGCAGGGCTCTGCACTTGGCGTCAGCAAAAAAAACCATTCAAATTTAGATACTATTACGGGCTTGCAGTTAGATCATATCCAAATTTCATAAGAACCAACTTTTGCAAGATAACTTCAAAAGGAAGTGACATTGTTTCTTCATTTCACATTGTAAAACGGAGGTCTCTTTCCAAGTGTGGTATTTCAGGGAGTATTTGAGCACATAGATTCCAGAGCAGAAAATAGAGACCAGGTCAGGATCTCACAGCAGGATAGGGGGTTGGGGAAAGGGGACAGCAGTGGTAAAGTATTCAGAATGACTGGTCTACATCACAACTATGTCTGGCTTAGAGAAAATACTACATCAAACCAAAATCCATTGAGGGAATCCTTCTGATTACTTAAACAGTACATTTTATAAAATTTGAGAACTTTTACCCAACACATATGTATACTTTCATCTAAACTTAGACACAGAGTGTTTCCACACATGGGATCATCTCACATTCCCAGTTACTCTTCTCACTTAATATGAGCCCTAGTCATTCTATTCAACTGTTTTTGAAAATCTGGTTTTAATTGCTGCGTTGTATTCCTTGATAGATCTTGTACATAAATTACATGCTTCCATAGCTTCTGCTGCTATCCCCCTCCACCAACCAAATCTGGTTTATTTCTTAAAGTGGAGCCACGGTGTTCTACCATGTGGCTTCCATTCCTAGAGGTGTTTCTGCATACAAGGTGCTGTGAGTCCATTGACTATTCTAGGACCAGCTTAACTTGGGTATCATGGATTCGCAGTTTGACTCCTTTCAATGTGACTGAAGAACATGTCACCATTAGCACCTCATAAGTCCCAGTCAAACAAGGACAAAACTCATCTTCCGGATGTCCATTCTTCTAGGATGTTAATAAAACCCCGTCTCCAGGACAGAGGTGGTACAGAGGAACATCTGCAGGCAACATTTACCTGCTAGAAGTGAACTCATGTATAAAGAGAGACTTCCAATGATTGAACACACCTAACAGCATCCAATTCTTTAGTTCATCTTCCCTCCAGGTCCCCCAGTCCAGCCTCTGAGCACGGGAAGGGTCTCCTACATAACGTTTCAGAGGGGCTCAATTAGAGCTTGTTTCTAGGCGCCACTATCATCTGAAGCAGAGCGATGGGTAAGACCTCATCCCAAGGTAAATCAGTCTCCTGACGAATTTTAGCTAAAGTCTTTTTAAGAGTATGATTCATCTTTTCTGTCTTGCCAGTAGATTGTGATTGCCAAGAAGCATATAATTTCCAATGAATGTCTATGCACCAGAGACTTCTTGAGTTATTTTTGCTATAAAGGCTCTTCTACTGTCTCTTTGAATAGACATGGGTAGCCCAAATTGGGGAACTATTTCTTTTAATAGAGCAGTTACAATCTCAGAAGCCTTTTCCAACTGCTGGAGAAAGGCTTCCATCCATCCAGTGAAAGTATCCATAAATACCAACAAAATCCCTGAAATTCTCAGTGGCTGTCAGAAAAGTACATTCAATTTGCCTGTCTTTTCTGAGTCCAGAGCCTCTGGGTTGTACCCCTTTTATTATTAGTGCAGGTCCTGATGGAGTGTCTAATAATATGGCTTGGTCATGACTTAGAGGTTGCCTAGCCTCCCAAAAGTAAGTCAATATCCTCTTTTTTGTTCTGATAGAGGAAATACACAGTGGAGAGTGTGTACAGCAGTGGGTTGATCCAAGATGACCTTTTCTGCTTCTCGTAATAAATCACAAGTGGCTGCTACCACCCTCAGGCATACAAGCCATCCCTCAGCCCCTATGTCCAGCTGCTTTGACAAACAGGCATTGGATCTTCTCCTATTACCTAGACTTGGGGTTAATGTCTCAAAGTTAATCCCTTGTCTTCAATGGACAAACAGGTCCAAAGGCATTCTAATACCTGGAAGACCTAGAGCCGGAACAGTGAGTCAGTTGTTATTTAATAACTTGGAAAAGTTTATGGCATTTGTGAGTTCAATTGAGAGGCTCCTTGTCTCTTCCTTTAAAAGCTTCCCGAAGGGGCCTGGCTATCAGTCCAAAACTAGGGGTACAGAGATGACAAAACCCTGTCATACCTAGGAATCCATGCAGTCGTTTCCTGGTAGTGATTACTGCTACCTCACCAGCACCTCTTTTGGATCAAGGTATAAACTCCTCTACCTTTGTGACAATTCCAATTTTAAGTATTTAACAGAAGTCTGGGGAAATATGGGCCTTTCTCTTGCAGACTTTAGTAGCCCTACTCATTTAGGAAATTTAAATTCCAAGCTGCATTCTGGTCTGAGGCTTCTTTACCGTCTAAGGCTGGCAACTAGGATGTGACCCTTCTTTTCGTTGGAGATCCTTGTATCTCTGGGTAAGATTTCATTAGAAGTGGTGAGAGAATTCTTAAAACCTTGAGACAGTACAATCCAACAACGTTGTTTGACCCTAGTCTCAGGATCTTCCCATGCAAAAACAAAATGTCCTGTGAGTTGGAGCTTAGAGGTGTAAAAAAAAAAAAAAAAGCATCCTTAAGGTCCACAAGAGTAAAACAGCTCAAGTTTCTAGACAGAACAGTATGTAAAGCATAAAAGTTAGGCACCAGCAGGTGGATATCTTCTATAATCTAGTTAATGGCTGTTAAGTCCTGTCTAAGTCAATAGTCTTGTGTGCCTGCTTTTTTACTAACAAAATTGCAGTGTGATATGGGGACCAGCATGGGCAGATGAGGTCCCATTCAAGAAAGGCAGTTAAGAAAGGTGAGGCTGGGTAGGGTGGCTCACACCTATAATTCCAGCACTTTGGGAGGTTTACGTGGGAGGATCACTTGAGGCCAGGAGTTTGAGACCAGCCACTATGTTTTTTCAGTGGCTGAGAAAACAGTGAGACCCCATATAGGAAGGAAAGAAGGAAGGAGGGAGGGAGGGAAGGAGGGAGAGAGGGAGGGAGGGAGGGAGGGAGGGAGGGAAGGAAGGAGGGAGGGAGGGAAGGAGGAGGAAAGGAAGAAAGGAAGAAAAGGAAGGAAGAAAGGAAGGAAGGGAAGGAAAGGAAGGAAGGAAGGAGGGAGGGAGGGAAGGAGGGAAGGAGGGAAGGAAGGAGGGGAAGGAGGGGAGGAGGAAAGGAAGAAAGGAAGAAAGGGAAGGAAGGAGGAAGGAAAGGAAGGAGGGGAAGCAAGGAGGGAAGCAAGGAAGGAAGGAAAGGAAGGAAGGGGAAGGAAGGAGGAAGGAGGGAAGGGGAAGAGAGGAAGGAAAAAGGAAGGAAGATGGAAGGAGGAGGAGGGAGGGAGGGAGGGGGGGAGGGGGGGGAGGGAGGGAAAAGTGAAATATCTGGCACTTTCCTTCAGTGGATACTGTCTCAAGTTTGTAACTCTCGACCCAGGAAGACTATAACATGTATAGTTGCTGTTCTCTTCAGCCATCCCACCCTCCTATCCACCTACATATCCAGTCTTATGTTTTCAGGGACCTCCACTGAGGGTTCCTTGACTAGTAATAGGCCCACCTGGAGGGCACACACTTATTCTGGTGGCACTTTAATGTACCTCCCTCAGGTGCAAAAGTCACTAGCATTCAGCTTGGTTTGCAGGTCCCATCCTGGCAGTGGGACAGGGCACTCAAGCATATATTTAAAAACCCTGTTTTAGGTGTGATTTTCCCATTTGGTGATATAAAGATTAGAGAAATGACTTTTTCAAGGTTCCTCCAGGGATCCTAGTTATTAGTATTGTTTTCAGATAACTTGGAAAGTCTAATGTTATTAACTTTAGACTTTAGAATAGGCAGCCCCAGTTTCAATCAGAAAATCCAGAAGATGATTTCCTATCATCATGGTCACTGGAGGTTGTATGTGGAAAATCTTAATGGGATCAGTAAAGTCAGAAGTGGTGCCCAGGCTTCGTGATTCTTCATCACTGTTGGTGATCTCAGGCATTCGGTGCACTTTCTGATGACTATCTTCTTCAAGAGTCTTATTTTGGTTGGGGCATTCTGTCTTGCCAGTGGCCCTCCTGTTTACAGTAGGCATATTGGTGGGGTCCCATTGCTGAGTGTCTTATAGGGTTTGGATTCTGGGTTGTGGGCCACCTATGTTTAATCGAGGTCTTCCTACTTGTGAACTGTGGGTCAGTTCCTGGGTCAGTGCCACTGCCAGCAAGGCAGCTTATTGTTTCACTTTCTGAACCCGATTCTGCCACTGAAAATCTTCAAGACAATGTCAACCAGTTGAGACATCAACATCCCCAGTGCTCTTCTGTTTCTGTAGTTTCTTTTGAATATCCTGAGCACTTTGGCTAACATAGCTTATATTTACCATTTTTAAGTTCTCAGGGGCCTCTGGATCTGTATCAGTGTATTGCCTATACATTTAAAAAAACCCGTTCCAGAAATTCTGAAGGGTCCTCTTTAGGTTTTGGTTTTACCGCCTGCATTTTATTTAGACTCTTTTGTTTTGGAACTTCCTTTGGAGCACTGCTAAAAAGCACTTTTGGTAATATTCAAGTCTAGCTCTGTCTCCTGCATGTTTATTTCAATGAAGGTCAGTGGTGGGGCTGGCCACAGGCATCAAAAGTTGCTATTTTAGATTCTGTTCTTACCGTTTAATTAGAGCCATCCTAGTGGGTGTGGAGTGGCATCTCATTGTTGGTTTCCTTTCCATCTCCCCTAACAGCTAATGCTGATCATCTTTCATGTGCTTGCTTACCATTTGTATATCTTCTTTGGAGAAATGTCTGTTCAAGTCCATTGCCCACTTTTAGTTCAATTATTTGGGTTTCTGTACTTGAACTAGAAGAGTTCTTTATACTTTCTGGGTAAGATTCTTATCAAATATATGACTTGCCAATATTTCCTGTTATTCTGTGAGTGGTTTTTTGACTCTCTTGACAATGTCCTTTGATGTACAAAAGTTTTTAATTTTTGATGATCCCCCAATTTATGTTTGTTGTTGTTGTTTTTTTAACTGCTAGTGCTTTGTGTGACATGCTAAGAAACTAATGCTAAACTCAAGGTTATAAAATTTGCCCCTATATTTTTTTCTAAGACTTTTCATTTTAGTCCTTAAATTTAGTTATTTCATCATTTGGGGTTTTATAGTTTGTTTGGTTAAAATCCAACTTTACTCATTCATTCATTCATTTATTAATAATCTTACATGTCTGCATGTGTAGGAAGATACATCTTCCAGTTAGGGGATAATTATATTTGTTTCTTACAGGGAATTCACGTTATTTTCCAAATTATACCAACTCATCTAAAATAATAAAACTTGTTCTGAATGTTAGCTTATAGAAGTATTGAAATGATGCAGGGTGAGAACTAAGGACTTAAAACTATTAGTATTATATTTGCAATTAGTTCATTATTTTCTGTTCTTTTTTTAAAGAATAGTGTCAAAAATTAGAATATTAATAGAATACAAAGTGGGTTTCTGGATGTTTGTTTGCCTAGATATGTAGCAAATGATATTTTAATTATAATTTGAGTTGCCAATTGTTGCCAAATAAAATTTTAATTTAAAAAAAAGGAAGGAGGCAATGTCGTTTTCCTAAGCAGTCCTGCACTGCCCTCTGGTGGCCTTTCACTTACATGTCTTCTCATTGTTGACTTTAAGGACCTTCTGCCTTTCTTGATATTTTTATGTGTGACTTTAATTTTTTTCACTCTATTTTAAATTTGGAGTTTAAGAATGTCAAGAACAAAGTTAAATTATCCCTTCTGTATTTCAAGAATCTTAGTGTACTTTTACCTATAATTCTAGCCTACCAGAATTCTTCATTATGAGTTTGTAATATTTTATAAAATATAATTATTTAATATTTCATATTGATAAGGACATAGATTCCTAGGTATGTTAGTCTGTAAATTTCCTTACAGCTTTTTGAAATATAATTGATATTTCAATGAATATCATCCAATTGAAGATTACAATTTCACAAGTCCGGCACATGTATATATCCATAAACTATCAGGGCAATTAGGTAATACACGAGTTATGTTGGATTAAAAGCCCACCCTACTCTCTCTACCCCATTACGATCACATCCTAACTCTTTACAGCTGCATCTGCATCAACCCTATCTCCAACTAAAGTCACATTCTAAAGGACTGGGGTTGCAATTTAACCCACGGCAAGTACTAACATTATAATGTACCACTATAAAAGTAATTTCTACTGAGGTTTCCCAGCATGGCCATATGTAAAATGAGACAGTTAGGGCATTAGCACTTTTGGAGGTTGAAGTGATTTGTGGAATAACATCACACTCCTCTTCTCTGGGGTGAATGCCAGGAGAATATGGAGGGAATAAAATCAATACCTGGCCTCAAGACAGCTTCAGAGCCAGAGGGCCACCCCAGATGCTGGAACAGAGGCCAGGAATTATCACCAACACAGAGACATAGCCAAAGTGCCAGAGTGCATGGAGGAGGGAACCACGAACCCCCAGTGAAGAGGCTGCGAGCAGAAAACAGTGTGAAAACCAAAAATGCAGCATACATGGGCTCGCCTCAAAGGATGACAGTAGAACTGAATGCATGGAGTCTGAACACAGCTTGAAAATCTAGACCTAGACGGTCCCAATGGCTTAGGGAGGAAATACCATTTAAATCAGGTATTCAAGGAAATGACCTGACAGGCAGTGATGGAGTGGGGGAGGTAGGGATTTCAGGGAGAAGGAATAACAGGAGCAAATCCGAGGAGGATTGAAGGGCAGGGGCAAAGCTGTTGTGCTGATTACCTCCTGGGGCCTCTGCAGATGGAAAGAGTGACAGAGGAGAGCTTGGGGAGCCAGGGGACAGCAGCAGGGCAGGAAAGCAACCCTTTGTCTGTCTGATACTTATGCCAGCTTCAGAAAGCCTCGCTGGGGTAAGGTCGATTTGGCACACTGCATCCCTGTTTTCCAAGCTGACTTAAGGGTGGGTAGGACACCATTCAGGAATAAGGACCTTCAAAGTCTTCCTTTCCCTTATGGAACTTCTTAGTCTGCTCTGCTGGGCACTGCCAGCTTCTCCTCAATATCCCATGAGCTGAGTCTTTAAGGCCAGGCAATTCCAGGCTGTGGTTCCTCAAAGTCTGAATGTACCTAGATTACTAAGGTCCTTAAAAAATACAGATATAGAGGTCTGAAGTGAAGCCTGACAGATGTGTAAATCAACATTAAGGTGGCGCTGGCACTCAGCCAGCTCTAGAACTTTAATTTCTCCATAGCATTTGGAATTAGTAAGCATATTTGAGAAGGCAAAGAGATGTGAGTGCCTGTTATAAATCTGGTTACAAAGTTGGCCAAATAAGAAATTGTTGATATGAATTATGGAATCCTGTAGTCCAGAAAGATTTTTAAAATGACTAGTGGGAAACTGAAAATTTATCATGAAATTTTCTCTACTGCTCATTTTAGTTCCCTTTTTTTCTCCAAGTTAAATTATAACTCAATGTGACCCACAAAAGGAAAGGCTGTTTTTCTCCTATACAAGTCTAAGATTTGGGGGAAAGGAAGAGTAGGGAAAAAAGGTGTGAAAATCAACATTTAGTTTATGCCCACTACCATGCTAGAAACTAAAGGTATATACATCATTTATTATAAATATGAATTACAAGTTCAGTGATTATTTTTAGAATCTAAGTAAAAGGCAACAAAACTTAGAGTAATTTAAAAAGTATCACTGAAATTGCAGAATAGTCAAAATAATCTTTAAATGAACATGGTTAGAGAATCACATTACTTTCAAGACTTACTAGAAAACTACAGCCAACAAGACACTGTGGTATTGACACAAGAATAGACATATAGATCAAAGTAACTGAATAGAGTCCTGAAATAGATCCACACTTATACAGGAACTATTTCCTGACAAAGACAAAGACAGTCCAACGGTGGGAGGGGAAATCACACCTCATGTGCTCTTTAGTGTCTGACTTCTCCTGCAGAACATGATGCTTTACAAATTCATCAATTCTGTTGCCTTATCCATAGTTTGTCTTTCATTGCTAAGGAGTATTCTGTTGTACAAACATACTATATGTTACTGTTGATGGGTGTTTGTGCTGTTTCCAATTTGGAACTGCTATGAATAAAATGGTGATGAACATTCTGGTAAAGGTCTCTTTGCGGACATGTGTTTTATTTCTCTTGGGTAAATACTGAGAAATGGAAATGCTGAATTACAGGTCAGGTACATGTTTACTTTCATAAGCAACTGCCAAAGCGATTATACTGTTTTACCCTCCCACTAGCAACATGAGAGTTCTTGCTTCACATCCTCACTGACACTCGGTAGTGTTCGTATTTTAAATTTTAGCCCTATTTAGTATTGTGTATTGGTACTTTGTCGCGATTTCAATTTGTTTCTCTCATGATTAATTATGTTGAGTACTGTGTCCCTGTGGAATGACCATCTGTATACTTCCCTTTGTGGAGAGTCTATTTAAATCATGTGTCCAGTTTTCTATATTGCAAACAAAGATATTCTCCAAATTCTCCTCTTAAAAACTTTACAGTAAGAAAAAGTCTATGGTTCATATGAAATTAATTTTTATATATGATTAGTGGTAGGGAGGTTTTTTGTTCTAATACAGATGATGAAACTAAATCCTGAAATTGCTTTTACAATCAATTTTTTTTTTTTTTTTTGAGACAGGGTCTTGCTCTGTTGTGCCAGCTGGACTGCAGTGGTGCAGTCATGATTCATTGCAGCCTCAAACTCCCAGGCTCCAGTGATCACCCCGCCTCCTGAGTAACTGGGACTACAGCTGCCTGCCACCAAGCCTGACTAATTTTTGTATTTTTTGTAGAACAGGGTTTCACCATGTTGCCTAGGCTGGTCTCCAACTAAGGAGCTCAAGCAGTTCTCCCACCTTGGTGTCCCAAAGTGCTGGGATTACAGGTATGAACCTGTAACAGAGCCCAGCCCGTTACATAATCTTCTACAAATAATCTTTGTAACCATTGCCCGAAGAAGTTACAGAACATTTCTATCACTCCAAAACCTTCCCTTGTGCCCCTTCACTTTCCCACCTATATTAGTCAAGGTCCTCCTGGGGCACAGAACTAGTAGGATACATATACAGCGAGGAGTTGTGAGGGTTCCTGGGCAAGTCTGAAGTCCACAGGGGCAGGCATAGGAGGCCAGGCTGGAACTCTGCTGAAATCCACAGGGCAGGCATCAGGAGGCCAGGCTGGAACTCTGGGGTAGGAGCTAACTTACAATCCAGAAATGAGATTTCTTCTTCCTCAGGGAAATCTCAATACTTTTTTGGGGGGGTGGGGGGGGGGTTGGAACGGAGTTTCGCTCTTGTGGCCAAGGCTGGAGCACAATGGCGCAATCTCAGTTGACTGCAACCTCCACCTCCCGGGTTTAAGCAATTCTCCTGCCTCAGCCTCCCAAGTAGCTGAGATTACAGGCTCTTGCCCAGCTAATTTTGTTGTGTTATTAGTAGAGACGGGGTTTCACCGTGTTGGCAAGGCTAGTCTCGAACTCCTGACTTCAGGTGATCCACTGGTCTCAGCCTCTCAAAGTGCTGGGATTATAGGCATGAGCCACCGTGCCCACCCGGAAACCTCAATTCTTTTTAAAGCCTTTCAACTGATTTGGAATGGCCCAATCAGATTGTAGAGGATAATATCATTTATTTGAAGTTAACTGATTGTAGATGTCAATCACATCTACAGAATACCTTTGTGGCAACACAGGATTTGAATAATCAGCTGAGACTGTAGCTAATCAAGTTGATATAAAAACCATCATTCCCTTAATCCTCAGAATAGCTAATGATTTTTGCTTGTTATTGGACTTCAGATAAATGGAATCATAGAATGTGTTTTCTTCTGTGTCTAGTTTTGTTCTGGAAAGTGCTATTACTTGACAAATTTCAAACTGCTGCAGAGAAAGGATTTACTTGAGGCAGTATGACTTGAACTCTTGAAGCTTAAACCAGTACACTAATGTTCTTGGCTGGAAAACAAGATTAGCGTGCAATAAAGAGAAAAAATGTGCCCATTTGTAAAATTTGGAAAGGTAGAAATAGGATTATAGAACTAGTTCAAAATATAAATACATTTGATAAAAATGTGTAGCCAAAATTATAAAAATTGATACATAAATATATGACGCATTTTACATTCAGTTGCATAACTTCTGTGCACATAATAAAAATTTAATGTACATTAAAAATAACATTTATAGTTCTGCCTAGTTTATACCAGACAGAATGTCAAATCCAAGGCTGACTGTCCAGTCAAAATCAGACATCTGCTAATCTTGATAAGAAACTTTATCAGTCAGGATCTAGCCAGGAATCAGAAACACACCAGTAATTTGAATAGGGATAATTTAACAAGATAAGTTACTAACTGGCAAGAGGTGATGAGCTGCTAACAGAGTAACAGGTGAAAGAGAACTCAAGAATACAGGAATTGAAGCTGGAGTGCAAGTTCCACCAATCAGATCCATGTTCAGGAGATTGCAAATCTGAAGCAAGCTGCTTAGGCAAGGAGGCTCTGCATTTTGCTGCCAAAGGCTGATGCACATGTGTCTGGCTTTTGGCAGCATCCAGGGTGGCAGGAGTGAGTTGCTGACACAGGAGTGGAACTGTGAATAGTGTCAGTAGAAGTACAGTCTGGAGATGTGGTAGCCACCATTTGCAAGAGGGAAAGAAAGGCCAAGAGAATCGGTAAAATGCAGAATACCTTGCTGTCGAGCTGCTTAACAGAGTGCCGTTGTCTATTTCTGCTGACTCTCTGGGAAGTTTCATGTTCCCCGACTTCCCTGATCTCCATTATCATCCCTACCCATATTTAATCTTTCTTATATTTGCCAGGTTTTTGTTGTTGTTGTTTAAAACAGAATCATCTTACTAGTTTTTCCAAGTACTAACTTTAGCTTCGTTAATTTTTCATACAGTACATTTGCTTTCTTATCTTTGATTTCTGTTCTTTGTTATCTAGCTGTTTCTACATTTTCTTTTTCTTTTTAATGGAGACAGGGGGAGTCTCGCTCTGTCGCCCAGGCTGGAGTGCAGTGGTGCGATCTTGGCTCACTGCAACCTCCGCTTCCCGAGTTCAAGCAATTCTCCTATCTCAGCCTCCCGAGTAGCTGGAATTGCAGCCGCCCGCCACCACACCCGGCTAATTTTTTGTATTTTAGTAGAGACGGGATTTCACCATGTTGCCCAGGCTGGTCTCGAACTCCTACGCTCAAGCATTGCACCCGCCTCGGCCTCCCAACGTGCTGGGATTAACGTCATGAGCCAACGCGCCCAGCCTCTTCTGTTTAATTTACTATTCTTTTCTAGTTTCTTGCCACAAAGGCTTAGTTAAGTGATTTTCATCACTTCTTTCTTTCCAGCATAGGCATTTGAAGCAATAATGTCCCCTGTAAGCAACATCTAGTTGCTTACTTATCTAGTTGGTAACACTAGTATTACTATATTGTATTTTCATTACCATTCAGTTAGAATTATTTTCTACATTTTACTGTGATGTCTTCTTTAACACACGGGTCAGGTAGAAGTATGTCGCTGCATTTCCAAACATTATCAATTTTCTCTTTCTGTTACTGATTCCCACTGTGATTCCACTGCTGTCGGAGAACCTCATGATTTCAGTCTTTACTATTTGTTGCAACTTGGTTTCTCCTCTTCGGAGAGTGACGGAAAATCAAGAGGCGCACAAACATATCCTGAAAATGAGAACAAAATGCCGCTGGGTGGCGCGGGGCCAAGAGTAGAAATCCGGAACTGCTCACCGCGGTTCGCCCTGCTTCCTGACGGCCCGAACCCCCTTCCCGACGGCCCAAGCCCCCTTCCCGACTGCCCGAAGCCCTTTTCCGACGGCCCGAGCCCCCTTCCCGACGGCCCGAGCCCCCTTCCCGACGGCCCGAACTCCCTTCCCGACGGCCCCGAGCCCCCGTCCCCGACGGCCCGAAGCCCTTTCCCTACTGCCCGAGCCCTCTTCCCGACGACCCGAGCCCCTTCCCTTGCAGAGTACGCTCAGGTGGCTCCGGTCACCACCTGGGCCTTCAGACGGGCGTCTGGAGCCGCCCACAGAAAGGGGAGGGCGAGCAGCTCCTTCCCAGGCTCGCCTCCTTTATAACGTGGCGGCGTCTTCTGGGAAAGAGGTGACTCCAGAGTGGGGATCCCTCTACGCGCGGGGACCGGGGGAGGCGCGGAGGGAGCCAGACATTTAAACCTGGGCGGTGGCGGGGCGGGTGGAATCAGACACCCAGGGACCCACTCCCGCCCGGCCACGCCCAGCCCGGCCGCACCCTCCCCCGACACCGGCGAGCGCCCCCCACAGGACGGGCGGCCCCGGGCCCTGCTCCCACCCGCCTCCCCGCGCAGGGGGGGTCCTGCCCGGGCCATTCCTTCTGCGCGGCCCTTAGGGGAGACCAGGCGGGGTCGGGAGAAGGAAAAGGGCTCCTGGCTCCGGGATCAGGGGCCCGGAGGGTACTGGGCGGGGAGGGGAACAGGGAAGGGGCTGCGATTACAAATGTGAGCCACTGCGCCAGGCTTGTTTGCATTTTAAAATGCTTTTTACCCTGAAAGGAACCTTCGAAAGCAAGTAGTCAGATCCCCTTACTTTTCCCTTTCTCAGGTGAGGCAGCTAAGGCCCAAAGAAAGGGTGTGTCTTGCCTAACATCAATCCCTTCACCTACCTTGCAAAAATGGACGCTTATTCCTCTCACTATTTTCAGCTTCCAAGCTGGTGCTTTTTACATACAGTTGTAGGCACTCAATTAATCTAATTTAGAAGAACTGGACTTTATTTAACGCTTTTAACAATAACTTGAGATTTTCTTACTACTAGTTGTAGGTTCACGTTTGTTTCTGGTGAACCACGGCAAAATGCAATTTCTTGAGCATAGTCATTTGAAATAAACAAGGCTCCTTTCCTGACACTAAGCAGAGAGGAATTATGCTGACAATTCTGATTAGCTTTCTGTATCCTCTCTGAGAAACAGCACTCTAAAACCATCTTAGCTGGGCTCAGAACAGCTCAGACTGTAATATTATTTACCAGTTAATTGGAGGCAGGAAGCCAGCTCTCCTGCCCAACAAACACACCAGCAGAGACTTCGAAAGACCTTCATCCATCGCCAGAATGGCTGAACCCAGACGCTCTCTAAGGCTCTCTTTCCTCTCCATCAGCTCCAAATATGAGATTTATGAATATTGAAGAGGTTCATAGTGCTGTTAAAAGGTAGGTCTTCCAGAATATTAGTTTCTATGGAAATAACGCTTAATGACAGGACTCCATTTACAAAACAATAATTATATGGACAAAAAAACCCATTGATACGGTTGTAACTTAATGGTGCTGTTTTTGTTAAACACTTAATTTTAAAGTAAGATGGTCTAAAACAAGTATGTTTTTCTGAGCAATTAGCATGCGGATGAATTTTGCTTTTTCTCTGATGATGCTCTAAAGATATGATCTTCTAGAAGAAGAACAGAAATAAAAGATATCAACAAATCACCAAAAGGATTATATGATAATTCTGAAAATTGCTATTATCCGATACTGCTAAAGTCTCTTTAAAAATGGAGTTAATAGTGGCGTTTCACAGTTTCTAATTCTTGGGTTTAAAACTGAGACGATTGTGTTCTTTCCTAGCTGTGTGCCTTGTGAAATTATTGTTTATTACATGACATATGAAAACACATTTGTATTCAGAAAATTAGGATTATATCTCAAAAGACAAGTGAGTATCTTTCTTAATCAAAGTTATCTGCATCACCAAATGCAGAAAATAATTTGAGTCTTGGCTCTCCGTAAAATGGTAGAAAACTAGAACCGTTCTGGACCATGGATGCCTTCAGCCATTGGAGCTTAGTTCTATCCTGGAGCCCCAGGTCAGGCTGATAGAAGTTTTTTGTTTTTTGTTTTCTTTTGTCTCATAAAGTTAGGAATAAAATTGGCTTGCAATTTACAATAAAACTTTTATGATTATATTTCATGGGTGAAGGGTATGTCTCTAAGTTTTCTTGGTAGCAATTTTAGGATTTTTCTCTAAAAAGAAGAGCTTTTTTCTCTACACAAGAGCTTGTAGTGGGCAGCTCATGATGCCTTCAGGTTGCCTTCGTGTCTTCTCAAGCCTTGCAGTCACTCATTCATCTAACACTAAGTTTCTGTTTATTCCTCAATCAAAAATGTAAGCATCAGGCCAGGTATAATGGCTCATGCCTGAAATCCCGGCACTTTGGGAGGCCGAGTGCTTGAGCCCAGGACTTCAAGATCAGCCTGGGCAACATAGCGATACCCCTTTCTCTTATTATATTGTAAACATAAAAATATTTTTTAAAATAACTCTGACTCCTGAGGCAATTTAATGGATTTAATTTTACAGAAGATAGATTTTTAACTTCTTTATTCTAATAAAAGATGAAGAAAAACATTTAGAGACTTAATGCAAATTATTTTTTGCTACCAAAGCAAAAGCAGTCCTAGTACTTCTAGGTGTATAATTTCACCACTTAACAAATAAATATTATCTCCAAAATAGACATTTAAAAAAAAAAATCAGAATAGGACGGGCACGGTGGCTCACGCCTGTAATCCCAGCACTTTGGGCAGCTGAGGTGGCGAGTGGATCATGAGGTCAGGAGATGGAGACCATCCTGGCTAACACGGTGAAATCCCATCTCTACTAAAAATACAAAAAATTAGCTGGGCATGGTGGCACATGCCTGCAGTCCCAGCTACTTGGGAGGCTGAGGCAGGAGAATCGCTTGAACCCCAGAGGTGGAGGTTGCAATGAGCTGAGGTTATGCCACTGCACTCCAGCCTGGGCGAAGAGCGAGACTCCATCTCAAAAAAAAAAAAAATCAGAATACTAGAGCCCCAATTTTAACAACTTCATTGAAATATAATTTACATTTTACGTAAGTCCCAATTTAAATAGTACTATTCATTGGCTTTAGTGCATTTACAGTTATGCAACCAACACCACAATCAATTTTGGAACATTTTTATCAACCCCAAAAAAATCCTCATACCTATTATCAGTTACTTCCCAACCTCTTATTCCTGGCCCTAGGCAAATGCTAATCTATTTTCTGTCTCTCTAAATTTACTTGTTCTGGAGATATCCCATAATGGAATTATACGATATATTGTCTTTGTGATTGACTTATTTCACTTGGCATAATATTTTCAAGGTTTATCAATGTTATAACGTCGATCAGTACCCCTTTTTGTTTCTGAGTAGTATTCCATTGTATGGATATTGCCACATTCTGTTTATTCACTCATCAGTTGATGGACATTTCCATTATTTCTACTTGGCTATTATGAACAATGCTACTTTGAACATTTATGTCTAAGTTTTGATATGAACGTCTGTTATTATTTCTCTCGAGTATGTCTCAGGGTGGAACTGCCCTTAGATATAGAGCAATTAACAATTAGCACCCTTGTGTTATAACTGCCCTATATCCAGGGCAATTAAATTGTCCTATATCCCAGGGCAATTAAGTTCTATACACCTAGAAGTACTAGGTCTAATTTTGCATTAGTACCAAAAAAGTTTGCATTAAGCCTCCAAATGTTATTTACATTTTTCTTTCATTAGAATAAATTTTTTCAATTTCACTGCCCTTAGATGTAGGGCAATTATAATACAGGGGTGTTATATGGTAATATATGCTTAACATTTTAAAGAATGCTCAAATTGTGTTCCAAAACAGTAGTGCCCTATCTATGTAAAAGTTGAATTGTCATCAAGAGACTGACTTTGTGACAGAGCTCCCAGAACAGCCATTCTACACCTATTTCAGCCCATCCAGTTACATCTCATAAGGATTCAAAATTCTGCGTCATTATCATTTCTGAAATTACATGTTCTTATGCAAAAAAAAGACAACACTTTCTCTCTTCTCTTGTGTACCTATAAATTCTTCATATAAAATTAAATGCAAATTTAAAATGTAAATATGTCTACTTTTAAATAATGACAATTAAAAAGTGATTCCTTGTTATTTCAACTTTTTAAATTGAGTCAAAACGTCATCCACTGGTGCACATTTATAACATTTTTCATGGTCTGTTTTTTTACTTCTTGTGTCTTTAGTGTCATATTTAAAAAATCACTGCCAAATGTTCTGAATCATTTGCCTATGTTTTTGTTTAAGAGTTTCATAGTTTTATGTCTTACACTTGGGTCTTTGATACATTTTGAGGTAATTTTTGAATATGGTGTTAGGTAACGGTTCCGCTTCATTCTTTTGCATATAGATGTATAATTTTCCCACAACCATTTGTTGAAAAGACGGTCCTTCTCCATTGAATGGTCTTGGCACCCTTGTCATAAATGATTTTACTATGTATGTGAGGATTTATTTCTGAGCTCTCTAGTTTATTGCATTAATCTATATGTCTGTCTTTAAGACAGTTCCACACTGTTTTATTAACTGTGGCTGTGCAGTAAGTTTTGGAATCAGAAACTGTGAGTACTCCAGCTTTGTTCCTTTTCCAGATTGTTTTTGCTATTCCAGATCTCTTGAGATTGCACATACATTTTTAAGTGAGGATTTTTCTTTTAATTTCTGCAAACAAGGTCATTGGGATTTTTATAGGGAATACATTGATCTATAGATCATTTTGTGTGGTATTGACATGTTAACAATATTAAGTCCTCCAATCCGTGAACATAGGATGAAGTTTCATTTATTTATGTCTTAATTTCTTTCAGCAGTATTTTATAGTTTTCATTATACTAGTCTGTCATCTTCTTGGTTAAATTAATTCCTAAGTATTTTATTATTTTTGATGCTATTATAAGTGGAATTGTTTTCATAATTTTCTTTTTTAATTGTTCATTGTTAGTGCATAAAATCCAGCTGATTTTTTATTTGTCACTTTGTATCCTATTTGCTTAATTGATTTGTTACTTCTAACAACTTTGGGTGAAATCTTTAGGAATATAATATCTTGTCATCTGCAAACAGAGATAATTTTACTTCTTCCTTTGTTATTTGAATGCCTTTTTTTTTTTCTTGGCTAGGTTCCCTGAATAGATCTCTGGAAGAGAGATCTATTCTGATCTATACTATGTTGACTAGAACTGGTGAAAGTGAACAGCTTTGTCTTGTTCCCAATCCTAGAGAAAAATCTTTAGTTTTTCACCATTGAATATGATGTTTGCTGGGATTTTTTTCATATGTGGCTTTTATTATTTTAAGGTAATTTCCTTCTATTCCTAGTTTGTTAAACGTTATTACCACAAAAGGGTTTTGAATTTTGTTAAATGCTTTTTCTGCATCCGTTGATATGATCATGTTTTCCCTTCATTCTGTTAACGTAGTGTATTACATTGATTGATAGTCATATGTTGAACCATCCTTGCATTCCAAGAATTAATTCCACTTGGTCATAGTGTATAATCTTTTTAGTATGCTGCTGATTTTGGTTTTTTAGTATTTTTTTTAATGTTTTTGCATCAATGTACATAAGGGCTACTGGTTCGTAGTTTTGTTTTCTCATAGTGTCTTTGTCTGGTTTTGGTATCAGGACAATGCTAGCATTATCTTTGATGAGTTAGGAGGTGTTCCCTTCTCTTCAAGTTTTTAGAAAAGTTTGGGAAAAATCGATGGTACTTCTTTAAATATTTGATAGAATTTACCAGTGAAACTATCAGGTCCAGGGCTTTTCTTAATTGGAAAATTTTTGATTATGATTCACGCCACTTAAAAGTTATAGGTATATTCAGATTTTCTATTCCTTCATGATTTAGTCTTGAAAACGAAGGAAATTCTGGTAGATGCTACAACACGGATGAAACTTGAAGACTTTATAAATGAAATAAGCCAGTCACAAAAGACAAATACTCTATGATTACACTTATATGAAGTACTTAGCATAGTCAAAATCACAGAGGCAGAAAGTAGAATGGTGGTTCCCAGATGCCAAGCTTAAGGGAATAATAGGGAGTTATTATTTTACGAGTGTAGGGTTTCAGTTTTACAAGATAAAAAGTGTTCTGGAGATGGATGGTGATGATGGTGGCATATTATGAATGTATTTAATACCACTAAACTGTACACTTAAAAATGATTAAGATGGTAAATTTTATGTTATGTGTGTTTTGCCACAGCTTTTTAATTAAAAAATAGATTAAAAGGACATTTTAATTCTCAAACAAATCCAAAATGCTGCTATCTGTCCTGTCAATATTCTTGAGGGCACTTTGAAGTGATTGGTCTCCTCACACTGTCCATAGCTGTCTGGTTAACCAAGCTAGTGATCACCATTTTATTCTCTGCCTTCTTACTCTTAATTTCTTAAATATTTCCAGAGATACTTTGATTATCTCAACATATAATGTGAGGTTAAGATTTAGGATTTGAACTTCTTATAAAGAATTTTAACAAAATTATTTGCTACTTAGGAATTAAGTATGTAAAATGTATGTTAATGTGTACTTTATTTGGCAGTTTAAAAGTATTGTGATGGACTCGATAAAGAAAAGTGGTACATAGACACCATGGAATATTATGCAGCCATAAAAAGGAACAAAATTATGTCCTTTGCAGTAACATGGATGGAGCTAGAGGTCTTTATTCTAAGTGAATTAATGCAGGAACAGAAAGCCAAATACTGCATGTTCTCATTTATAAGTGGGAGCTAAATATTGAGTACACATAGACACAAAAAAGGGAACAATAGACCTAGGCCAACCTTGAGGGTGGAGGAAGGAGGGAGGATGAGGATTGAAAACCTATCAGGTACTATGCCCACTACCTGGGTGACAAAATAATCTGTATACCAAATCCCTGGGAAACACACTTTACCCATGTAACAAAACTGCACGTATACACCCTGAACATAAAATAAAATTTGTAAAAAAATTATGATAGAATAAATGTAATGTAAAATTTACCATTTCAACCATTTTTAAGTGTATGGGTCAGTGACATTAAGTGCAATCACACTGTTTTGCAAATAGCATCACAATCTTTTACAGACCTTTTTATCACCCCAAAGTGAAATTCTGTGCCCATTAACAATTCCCTCCCCATTCCCCACTATACCCAACCCTTGGTAAA
Source organism: Ateles fusciceps (assembly GCA_036589455.1). Taxonomy (NCBI): domain Eukaryota; kingdom Metazoa; phylum Chordata; class Mammalia; order Primates; family Atelidae; genus Ateles; species Ateles fusciceps. Next base: position 9,862,990 of record JAZHEH010002229.1, read on the forward strand.
CTCTAGGCCACATTCTATCTATGATATTTTTTTTTCTTTTTTTGAGACGGAGTCTTGCTCTGTCGCCAAGCTGGAGTGCAGTGGCACAATCTCTGCTCACTGCAACCTCTGCTACCCGGGTTTAAGCGATTCTCCTGCCTCAGCCTCCCAAGTAGCTGGGACTACAGGTTCACACCACCATGGCCAGCTAATTTTTTGTATTTTAATAGAGATGGGGTTTCACCGTGTTGGCCAGAATGGTCTCGATCTCCTGACCTCATGATCTGCCTGCCTTGGCCTCCCAAAGTACTAGGATTACAGGCGTGAGCCTCCACCCTGGCCTGAATTTTTTAATTCTGGGAATTCCATATAAGTGGAATCTTGCAATATTTGCACTTTTGTATCTGGCTTATTTCATTAGCATAATGTTTCCAAGGTCATCCATGTGGTGGCATGTATCAGAGCCTCCTTCCTGTTTAATGATGAATAATATCCCATACATGTATTGATGTGTACTTCCATAATGAGTAATTTATATATTCTTCTCTCTGAACAATTAACTGAAAGGCAAGGCAAGTTACTCATAAAAGAGAGCAGAAATACAACATGAAATTCTCTCTAATTTAACCAACCTTCTAAGTAAAACATGAAAAAGGTTAAGAGGAGTTAGTGCTTATTTGCTTCTCAAATATCAATCATATGAAAAATATTCCACCAGGTAATCCAATAAAAATATTGGAAAGAAATTCCTCAACTGCCTGTTGGGAAAAACTAGAATAATCATCATGATGTCTATCCTATATTTATATATATATTTATATTCCTGAGCATAAATGAAAACTTTGTTTACTCAGGTTTGCCCCCTTTTGTTTAACTCTGTTTATTTTGATGAACTATTTGATGGTAATAAAAAGCTCTGCATTTAGCTTATTTTCCATTTTATTTCATTGAACTGAATGGAGTATGTAGTTTCCTTTCAGTGTTAAGTGGTTTATGCTCTGCAGTATGTAACTCACTACGTAAGTCAAAGACTAAGGACATTTTGATTTGAAAAGAAACATCTGCTCATCTTAGTTTTAAAAAGATAGAAAGGAGATTAACTTCACTTGAGGCAGATGAAGTGCTGTGTCCTGAGGAAGCTTGACAGCGTTAGTGCAGAGTGTGGTTGATGGTTTCACGTGAGACACATGGATAAACTCTCCTCCAATACTCTTTTCATTTGTGATAGTTTATTTCAATGAAAGGAAGGCTTTCCCCCTGTTCTGTAATGAGTGACTCTTGGCTTGAAGCACATGAGATTTCTCCATTCATCAACTTGGTTTTCAATCTCAGACCCTCAACTGAAAAAAAAAATGCATAAAAAGAAAATGTCCTGACCAGTCACGGTGGCTCACGCCTGTAATCCCAGCACTTTAGGAGGTCGAGAAGCAGATTGCTTGAGGCTGGGAGTCTGAGACCAGCCTGGTCAACATGGTGAAACCCTGTCTCTATTAAAAATATAAAAATTAGCCAGACATGGTGGCGCGCACCTGTAATCCCAGCTACTTGGGAGGCTGAGGCAGGAGAATCGCTTGAACCCGGGAGGCAGAAGTTGCAGTGAGCCGAGCTTGCGCCACTGCACTCCAGCCTGAGTGACAGAGCAAGACTCTGAGACTCTGTCTCAAAAAAAAAAAAAAAAGGGGGAAAGAAAATGCTCCTTTACTGTTTGAAATCAGGGTTTGGAGATGGTCAGTCCAAGTGTCCCACAGGCTGATTTTCTCATCTTTGGTGCATCCATAGAAATTCTTTCCCCCTAAAACACTTCTGAGTTCTGAAATGCAAAATGCTGGGGAGGAGAAATGAATTGAATATAATGCTGTGGACAAGGTTTGTTAGTGGTACGTGTGCTTCAAGGTGAGGAATCAAGTTGACCCGACACTGTTCCCAGAGACTGAGTCATCATACATCTCTGCTTCAAATACTGTCCTCTCCCTTCCCACATCATCCCAATTATTACTCACTAATCCATGAGAATATCTGGGCAACTTAGCGAGTACCTCCACTACCGACCTTCGTATACCTTATTTTGTTTATTCTTTAGCTAATAAGAAAATGGAAGGGAGAAATCATCTCATCCTCCTCACCCAACAGCACTGTAGTTAGACTGCACCTGGATGCAAATCCTGGTCTCACCACTCGCTGTGCAACTCATGTATGCTACCTGCCTCTCTTGCCTCAGGTTCCATATAAAGCAGAGACAATAACGGCTTTGCAAAAGCAATTGCAACAGAAGCAAAATTTGACAAATGGGATCTAATTAAACTAAAGAGCTTCTGCACAGCAAAAAGCTATCAAAAGAGTGAACATACAACCTACAGAATGGGAAAAAAATTTTGCAATTTACCCATCTGACAAAGGTCTAATATCTAGCATCTATAAGGAACTTAAACAAATTTACAAGAAAAAATAACAAACCCATTAGAAAGTGGGCAAAGAACACAAACAGACACTTCTCAAGAAGACATACACGTGGCCAACAGTCATATGAAAAGAAGTTCAACATCAGTGATCATTAGAGAAATGCAAATCAACCACAATGAGATACCATGTCACACTGGTTAGAATGACTATTATTAAAAAGCCAAAAATAACACATGCTGGCAAGGAAATGGCACTGTAGAGAAAATGGCAAGCTTACACACTGTCAGAGTGTATATTAGTTCAACCATTGTGGAAGACAGTGCTGCAGTTCCTCAAAGATCTAAAGACAGAAATACCATTAGACCCAGGATTCCATTCCTGGGTATACATCTAAAGGAATATAAATCATTCTGTTATAGAGATATATGCACATGTGTGTTTAAGATTTGCTACTTATTCACAATAACAGATATGGAATCAACCTAAATGCCTATCGGTGATCAACTAGATAAAGAAAACATGGTACATATACAAGGACTAATATGCAGCCATAAAGAAGAATGAGATCATGTCTTCTATAGAGACATGAATGGTGCTGAAGGCCATTATCCTTAACAAACTAACACAGGAAGAGAAAACCAGATATGGCATGTTCTCACTTATAAGTGGCAGCTAAATGATGAGAACATATTGACACACTGAAGGGAACAGCACACCCTGGGGCCTGTTGGAGGGTGGCAGGTGGGAGGAGGGAGAGGATCAAGAAAAATAACTAATGGATACTAGGCTTAATACCGGGGTGATGAAATTAACAAACCTCCATGACACACGTTTACTTATGTTACAAAGCTGCACATTCTGCACATGTACCTGTGAACTTAAAAGTTACAAAAATTTAAAAAATAGATAATAATGGCTTTGAAGATTAAATAACAATCCATGTAAAGCTATAATCATCATGAATATAAATAGTAAATTGTAAGTTAGGGTTCTTTTAATCCACTGATTACAAGCTCTAGGAAGCTGGCATATTATATGCCTTTATTATATACTAATTATATAATATATATTCATTATGTATTCACTAGTATAGGCCACTGTCTAGCAGCTAGAAGTGTATCTGGTACATAGCAGAGGGTCAGTGGTGGTACTGAGTGAGTCGGTGAATAAATGCTTAAAGTTTTATCCCAAGTCACTTGGATAATACTACATGTACAATAGGAACATAAAAGGTTTTGTACTAAATTCAGGCTTCTTTATTTCTTTCTATGTCTATAACCAAAGTTACTTATGTTGCATTCAGATTTGGAAAAATATCAAAAAGAGGTGATATTTACTTAGAAACTTTTAAGTGACTTAATCTACCAGATGTCACAAAGGCTTAGAAGTCAAAAAATATCTAGACTTATAACTATGTTAAGAAGAGTATTATAACATTCTTTTTTTTTTTTTTTTTTGAGACAGAGTCTCACTCCGTCACCAGGGGCCAGGCTGGAGTGCAGTGGCGCGACCTCGGCTCACAGCAACCTCAGCCTCCCGGGTTCAAGCAATTCTCCTGCCTCAGCCTCCCGAGTAGCTGGGATCACAGGCGCGCGCCACCAGGCCCAGCTAATTTTTTTGTGTTTTTAGTAGAGACGGGGTTTCACCATGTTGGCCAGGATGGTCTTGATCTCTTGACCTCGTGATCCACCTGCCTCGGCCTCCCAAAGTGCTGGGATTACAGGCGTGAGCCACCGCGCCGGACCATAACAAATTCTTTATGAAACTGGATTTAAAAAAATAGTTGTTCCTAACATAGAAACTTCTATGAAGAGAGTAGAAAGATTACAAAACCTAATATTTTAAATGTAACTCAAGAAATTATTTACAAATTGATAAAAAAAATAGCCTCCATGCTTCTTAAATTAGAAGTCAAATGAAAACTCAAGAAAAGAAAAATAAATTAAAACCAGTTGTGTGATAAGTTCCTCAAAACCCCTAAAATTAAGAAAGAGAAGAATGGCTGATGTCAGTATTGTTGTTATCCCAGAACCCTCCACTGTCAGCTTAATGACCTGTGTCTACAATATCAAATATAATTCACTTTGGTTCTTTAATGATAACTTCACATGTATAAAATGTAAATTATTGTTAACCATGAGACCTTTATAAATGTCTATAAATGATAGACTAGATAAAGAAATGTGGTACATATATGTGGAATACTATGCAGCTATTAAAAAGAATGAGATCATGTCCTTTGTAGGGACACGAATGGAGCTGGAGGCCATTATCACTTTTGCTTTGGGGAAACTTGGGCTAGAACTGCACACAAAGACAGTTCTGCACATTTCATTCATTGTGTTCAAGTCATGATAAATGAACAACTTGTGAAAATGAATTCAATTTTCCCATGCTGATATGAAATGGAAAGCCAATGTGAGACACGCAAACAGGGCAACATTGATTTGCAGGGTTTGTCACTGTCAGAAAGGATTTGGAGAATCATACTGCAGGGCTTATTTGCAGTTTTGAAGTCTGAAGACTCTCAAGTTGGTGTGCATGATTTCCTTACCAGCTGAGAAGCTGGCCCACACGCTGAGTGCACTGTGTCCCACTCAGCCCAGGGTTGCTATTGCTGTTTCCTGTTTCTCTTGTGTGCGTAATCACTGCTGTGAAGTGCCAGTGGCTTTAAGAGTTGGGCATCGAGGTGGTGTCAGGATATATACCTCATGAATGCCTCAGGATGGAACTTTATGCATTATGCACATTGGACAAAGATGGAGCCATGGGAATCAAAAAAGTGAATGTACGGCTGGGCACGGTGGCTCACGCCTGTGATCCCAGCACTTTGAGAGGCCGAGGCAGGTGGATCACAAGGTCAGGAGTTCAAGACCAGTCTGGCCAACGTAGTGAAACCCCGTCTCTACTAAAAATACAAAAAAATTAGCCAGGTGTGGTGGTGTGCCCCTGTAATCCCAGCTACTCAGGAGGCTGAGGCAGAAGAATTGTGTAATCGCGTGAACCCGGGAGGCGGAGGTTGCACTGAGCACTCCAGCCTGGGTGACAGTGGGAGACTCCATTTCAAAAGAAAAAAAAAGTGAATGGAGAGCAAAAACCCTGGTTCCTAAGAAGATGTGAGCTCAAGGGCAAGTCTGCAGGCACCAGCTAAGTAGGGGAAGTTGGATATGCCTATAACAAAGTTGGAAAGGAGGAAACCCACCTGACGATAGTCTTCCTCCAGGTAAGGAACAGTCACCCTAATGCCAAAGCTCTGGAGGATGTGACACCCAGGGCAGGACAGCAACCACATCAATTTCTAAAGGTCCTGAAACTTTAAATGTTGAGGGCACAGTCTCTGCCACTGACCATATATGATGGATGGATTCCTTTTGGTTCCAGGAAAGTTCATTTCTGGGAGGCAGAGACCAGAGAGAGAGAGCAGGGGCCAGCCCACTGGAGAAGAGCCGCAGGAGCAAGGCTCGGCGCTTAGACCCCTGCCAAATCAGCAGAGAGCAAGACCGTCTTCTAGGATTAGACAAGACTTGGATGTAAACCAGGAACCAGGCAAGAAACTCAACCACATGGACACAGATCATAGGTTTATAGAGGGGCCTGCAGCTCCCCTGGGCAATGGATAGCAGTGCTAGGCATCAAACCCCAAGCCAGACACCTGCTCTCAGAGCTAAAGGCCTTGTGGACACCAGGCTTCATTCTCACCAGCTCAGGGACTGGGCAGCAGGACTACGCCTGCAGCAGGGCAGGAGTGGGGCAGGCAGAGGCTGAAGGAAGTCTTAGAATCTGTGTTAGTTCTCTATCAATGACTCAGAAAGAGTCCCTCCATTTTTCACAGGTATTTTAAATCCTAAGATGGCAGGAAGGGGACCCTGCAGCAAGTTTATTCCTGTGGATCTTGGAGCATCGTTTGTTTCTTGGCAAGTGACTGAGCCCTATTTAGTTCTGTTCTGAGACAACTAATTAGAGTAGGATAGTCAACAAAGCACAGAAAATATCCACAACGGTCAACAAATCTACCCAGAAATCTCCAGTTGATTTTGTTGTTGTTTTTTTCTTTGTTATAATTGTTTTTGTATTTATTGTGTTCATTAGTGTGCAGATTTTTGTTTGTACATAGGGTTTTAAATGGCAGGATCACCAGGTCACAGCAGAGGGGCTTTGTGGTTAGAATGAAATGTAGTTCACACCACCCCACAGCTGCTCCCTTGTCAGAAATTCTTTTTATTTTTCCTGTAATGCATTGGGTCTCCAAGACGCTGAGTTTAAATAACAATACTTCTGAATAACTTAACAAAGTAGCCCCTATTGTTTGAGTACCTACTATGCTATCAGGCATTTTATTTAGTACATAGATATCATACTTCTATTTTACAGACAAGAACACTGAGACTCAGAGGGTAAGGAAATTTACATGGATCCTAAAGCTAGTGAGTAGTTGAGCTAGAATTAGAAGCAGGTGTATTTGGGGCTTCTGGAAAAACAACTTCCCAGATTAAGCAATTGTCAGCCATGTTAATCTACCTCTGGCTTTAATTGGGACAAGCTAATGCACTTTTGGACAACGAGTAAGTGCGTGTCAGTGGGAGGCAGGGCAGAAGGACAGAGGTGGCAGAGACAGCCTTTCCTGGCAGTGGAAAGGCCATGCACCCCAGTCTTTAAAGGCAACAGCACTGGATTCACTGTCATCTGCATTAGAGTTGGGATTTCACCGTTTTGTGTTTTGTGACCTTCCCAAAGTCACTTGTTTTTCTCCTATTCTAAATCAACCAGAGGAATTTGTTACAGATGGTTTCTGGGTTAACAAGCGCTAAAAATCAGATTCCAGAGTAAAAGCCTGGGGTAAAGATTCTGGACACCAAGGCTATCAGAGCAGGCTATGAAAAGAATGAAGTAACATGAGCCCACGCAGACAGAGCTGGAGGAAGGGCTCTAGGCTCAGCAACGTCAAGACAGACAAGCAGGAAGCAAAGGCCAAGGAGGTACCAGGGATCTGACATCTGCATCGATCAGTGGATGAAATCAACAGACCGGAGTGAAAGCCTGAGACCTAGTGGTGATGAATCCTACCTTAGAGAACTGAGGGTGGCCTGGCTGCCGTCCAGCTGGCCCATTCTGGTGGGTCAGTGCCCAGGACTAATCAGTCAGTGCCCGTACCCAGCAAGTTGAGGCCTGTGTCCAACTGCTCAGGGGGCATGTTGAATATCATCCCTGACCAGTATGGCTGTGAATTCAAGCTGGGAGATACGTGATCATTAGAAGACCCACTTCCAGCCAGGCACAGTGGCTCACGCCTGTAATTCCAGCACTTTGGGTGGGAGGATCACGAGGTCAGAAGTTCATGACCAGCCTGGCCAACGTGGTGAAACCCTGTCTCTACTAAAAATGCAAAACTTAGCTGGGTGTGGTGGCACGTGCCTGTAATCCCAGCTACTCAGGAGGCTGAGGCAGGAGAATCGCAGAATCGCTTGAACCTGGAAGGTGGAGGTTGTGGTGAGTCGAGATCACGCCACTGCACTCCAGCCTGGGCAACAAAAGCAAAACCCTATCTCCAAAAAAAAAAAAAAAGAAGACCCATTTCCAAACTCAGAAAAAATAGGAACCCAGGAAATCAGGCATGGATAAGAAGTTTTAAAAGGAAAGCAAGGTTTTTAAATGCATGATTCATGTAACAGATGTCACCTGTCTGAGACCTGAGTCCATTCGCCATCATTAAATGCTTCCTACTTAATGTCGGCTGACAGGGGTTAGGGAGTGAGCACTGGAAGCCAGAAAATGGGGACCTCTAGAGATACTGCTCCGTGTCCCCAAGCTTTGCACACTGCTTGGCTCTTAGTAAGCACCAATATATATCTGGTGACTGCAAAAACACAGCTTTTATTGTTGGAGAGTTTCAATCTCTGTGGTTTTTGAAGTAATGTTGCCATAAGCACCTTACAAACACTGCACTATTCATAAAATTGCATTCTATAAAGTAAATTAGTAAATTACCATCAACTTACTTTTTAAATTATTCCTCTGTTGTAATGAAACAATCTTGACTATTTTGATAATATTTTGTTGACTATAAATAAGTGACCGGGTGGTGAAATGACATGAGAAATCTTTATTAGCCATCTCGACCCATAATCAAACTTGAACCTATGAAGGCTGGAGTCTTGACAACTTACAGGCTGTAATTAAACCTAGTTAGTTGATGTCTAGGTCTTCTCTGATCTTCTGTCCCCACCTCAGCCTAGAGCAAGAACCTTCCCTAGCATAGCACAAAGGACACAGCACAACAACTGCTCTGTCATTGACCAGCTCCCCCTCCTGACTGTAAGCTCCATGAGGCCAGAGACCGGTCTGGTTCACCTTTGTATTTCTAGTGTCATTGTCACGGTAGGTACTCAATAAGTTTTTATTAAATGAATAAATGATATTTAACCAAAAGTCACAATCTGATTGTTGACCTTTACCTATGTAACCTTTTCATAGGTATAATAGACTATCTGTTACTGATTAAATTGTAGTATACATTGTTACTATGAGAAATGAAACTTGTAGTCAATGGAATGAGGTGCTACTATGTATAATTTTCTAAAATCTTTAGGAAAAATAATAAAATTGGGTGCTTTTACGTATATGTTTAAATTAAAAAATAATGGCCAGGCGTGGTGGCTCACGCCTGTAATCCCACCACTTTGGGAGGCCAAGGCAGGTGGATCACCTGAGGTTGAGAGTTTGAGACCAGCCTGACCAATGTGGAGAAACCCTGTCTCTACTAAAAATACAAAAAATTAGCCACGCGTGGTGGCGCATGCCTGTAATCCCAGCTACTCGGGAGGCTGAGGTAGGAGAGGCAATTGAACCCAGAAGGCGGAGGTTGCAGTGAGCCAAGATAGCGCCATTGCATTCCAGCCTGGGCAACAAGAGTGAGTGAAACTTCGTCTCAAAATGAATAAAATAAAATAAAGTATGCCAGGAATACTTGAAGAATTAGTGATTTTCTTTTCTACATGGAGCAAGACTTTAAAACCTTTATGTTATGGGGACATTGATTTTCAAAGTTCTGCCTTCAAGTTAAAAAGTAATCCCTGCACAAGTAGTATATTTTTATTGCAGAATTTTAAAAATAAAATAAAGCAAGAATAATCAAAGCACTAGAAACAATCCATAATTCTAATACTAAGATATAATCTATATAAACATTTTTGTCTGTATAGATTCCCCTTTCATATCTATAATGCATCTGCTTGTTTATCTACCTACCTACCTACCTACCTACTTACCCCTTCAATCATTTATATGTGTGTCTGTGTCTGTGTGAGTGTGTATGTCAATGTGGATGCAAATTTCTGTTGCAAAATATAATTCTCCCCTCCACAGCTTCCCTCTAGACATAAGAAATGAGGTGAATAAGGGAAATATTAGGTGGGCCCAGTCTTATGGTCAGATGTGTATGTCTGACTCAGAATGTAAATTAGGCATTAATCTTCTAATGTATATACGTATACGATCAAAGAATGATCTCTGTGGAAAATGTGATTAGTCATGTTTGTATTCCTCTAGAATATTTACTCTTTTATTTGAAATTCTTTTAACTTTTGCATGAAACGTTGCTTTTTATAGAACGTTTGCATGCAGAGTCTCTGAAGGACTCCACAGAAAAAGAGCCACGCCACTTCACATTTCTGGTCGGTAGGTGGCAGTGGTCACCATCCTACAACTGTGAAATCCACTGAAGTCAGGTTTAAATTTAAACGTGTCCGGGCGTGGTAGCTCAGGGCCTATAATCCCAGCATTTTGGGAGGCCGAGTTGGGGGGGATCACCTGGGATCAGGAGTTTGAGACCAGCCTGGCCAACATGCCGAAACCCCATCTCTACTAAAAATACAAAAATTAGCCAGGCGTGGTGGCGGGCACCTGTAATCCCAGCTATTTGGGAGGCTGAGGCAGGAGAATCGCTTGAACCCCAGATGCAGAGGTTGCAGTGAGCTGAGATTGCACCACTGCACTCCTGCCTGGGCGGCAGAGCAAGACGCTCTCAAAAATAAACAAACAAAACAAACAAAAAACCAAAGATGACAGCAGGAAATCTCTAAAACAATAAAACTGCTCATCATTTTTCAACAATATAACTCACCCACTCATTACAGTAAGTTCTATATATCCCACTCTTTTAGACTATTCCAGGTTCCTTTCCAGCTAAACGTTTAAAATTGGGTAAACAGTCCCATAATTCTGTACTCTCCTCTTGCATCTTTCTCCCATTTTCAGGAGCAAAAGCATTCTGAAGGGCATTTCTACCAATTTCTGCAATGCGCAGCAGGAATGTTGGATGCTAACACCAAATATTGGAGCACACACTTCACGACACAGGTGGTGATTAATTTACGTTTCCTAGATACACAAGTTTCCATGTCCAAACTGTCAGACATTGGCAAAACAAGCTTGAGCATGTTATTCTTATAATTTTAGGAAAAGGTGCTAATTACTGGCTAACCTCCAAAGATACTGTACTTCAGTGAACATTCCATGTATATTATATATATCAGCATATCCTCTATATATGTGTTTTCTCTATAAAGCATATAGTCCTATTTGTAATAAATAATACATACAGAATAAAAATGGAATTATACTATAATTTTTTTTGCTTAATAATGTCATATTGATCCCATTGATCAAAGTTTAAATTTTGAATACCTATAGCCCTTTTTCAGATTTGAATTATATTCTCACTCTCTACCACAGATATGTCATGCTTTGCCAATTAGTATGAAGGGTGCTTTAGAAGCAAGACTTACATTGTGCCTTCCATAGTCCTGATAGACTGATAGGTACATTAAATAGTAAAGCCTGAATTAAATTAGTGATTAATTCAGTTTCTAGTTTACTACTATTCATACTTGTGTTAAGAATTAAGTGTTTATTTTTTAAAGGAAACAAGAAGGTACACAGATTAGGGAGATGAATTCGGCATAAAACAAAACCCTAAGAGGTTATAAACTCTATTTCCATTTTCACTCAAAATTTTACTTGCAACAGTTAATTCTAGAACACACTGGGAATATTATCATGCTTCTTAATGGAAAGATGCTGAACTGTAACCTGTCCCTGAATTTAACAATAAAATTTAAAGTAAACCTAAAAGAAGTTAGCTCTGATAAATGCAACATATACTACCTTTCATATCAATGGGAACATCAATTAGAGAACATCAATTCCACCATAGGCCCAGCCTGATGTAACCTTCAAAATCTGACAATTCCTTGATACGGTATTTAGGATTCACAATAAACAAAAATTAGTCTCACAATATTATCCTTCATATTTAAAAAGCATGTGGTTAATATCAATTAGTAATTTATATATAAGTAATAGACTGTGAATATTAAAAACTATAAAGGTATTCCATTTTCTTTTTTTTTTTTTGAAGTTTTTTTTTTAAATTACTTTAAGTTCTGGGGTACATGTGCAGATCTTGCAGGACTGTTACATAGGTAAACACGCGCCATGGTGGTTTGCTGCCTCCATCCCCCATCACCTGCATTAGGTATTTCTCCTAATGTTATCCCTCCCCAACTTCCCCACCCCCTGCTATTGCTCCCCTAGCCCCCCACCCCCCAACACACCCCAGTGTGTGATGTTCTCCTCCCTGTGTCCATGTGTTCTCATTGTTCAAAATCCACCTATGAGTGAGAACATGTGGTGTTTGGTTTTCTGTTCTTGTGTCAGTTTGCTGAGAATGATGGTTTCCAGATTCATCCATGTCCCTGCAAAGGACATGAACTCATCCTGTTTTATGGCTGCATAGTATTCCATGGTGTATATATGCCACACTTCTTTATCCAGTCTATCCTCGATGGATATTTGGGTTGGTTCCAAATCTGTGCTATTGCAAACAGTGTCACAATAAACATACATGTGCATGTGTCTTTATAACAGAATGATTTATAATCTTTTAGGTATATGCCCAGTATTGGGATTGCTGGGTCAAATGTTATTTCTATTTCTAGATTCTTGAGGAATCACCATACTGTCTTCTACAATGGTTGCACTAATTTATGCTTCCACTAACAGTGTAAAAGCGTTCCTAATTCTCCACATCCTCTCCAGCATCTGTTGTCTCCAGATTATTTAACGACGGCATGAGATGGTATCTCAATGTGGTTTTGATTTGCATTTCTCTAATGACCAGTGATGATGAGCATTTTTTCATATGTTTGTTGGCCACATAAATATCTTCTTTTGAAAAGTGCCTGTTCATATCCTTCACTCACTTTTTGATGGGGTTGTTTGTTTTTTTCTTGTAAATTTGTTTTAGTTCTTTTTAGATTCTGGATATTAGCCCTTTGTCAGTTGGGTAGATTGCAAAAATTTTTTTCCATTCTGTTGGTTGCTGGTTCACTCTACTGATTGTTTCTTTTGCTGTGCAGAAGCTCTGGAGTTAAATTAGATCCCATTTGCCTATTTTGGCTTTTGTTGCCATTGCTTTTGGTGTTTTAGTCATGAAGTCCTTGCCTGTGCCTATGTCCTGAGTGGTATTGCCTGGGTTTTCTTCTGGGGTTTTTATGGTGTTAGGTCTTATGTTTAAATCTTTAATCCATCTGGAGTTAATTTTTGTGTAAGGTGTAAGGAATGGGTCCAGTTTCAGCTTTCTGCACATGGTTAGCCAGTTTTCCCAACACCATTTATTAAACAGGGAATCCTTTTGGTCCCTGTTTTGGTCAGGTTTATCAAAGATCAGATGGTTGTAGGTGTGTGGCATTATTTCCAAGGCCTGCAGCAGAGGGGCCTGACTGTTGGAAGGAAAACTAAAAAACAGAAAGGAATAGCTTCAACATCAACAAAAAGGACGTCCACTCAGAGACCCCATTCAAAAGTCACCAACTTCAAAGACCACAGGTAGATAAATCCACGAAGATGGGAAGAAACCAGTGTAAAAAGGATGAAAAGAACAAAAACCAGAATGCCTCTCCTCCACCAAGGGATCACAACTCCTCACCACCAAGGGAACAAACTAGATGGAGAATGAGTTTCACAAACTGACAGAAGCAGGCTTCAGAAGGTGGGTGATAACAAAGTTCTCTGAACTAAAGGAACATGTTCTAACCCAATGTGAAGAAACTAAGAACGTTGAAAAAGGTTAGACAAAATGCTAACTAGAATAACCAGCTTAGAGAAGAATATAAACAACTTGATGGAGCTGAAAAACATAGCATGAGAACTTCGTAAAGCATACACAAGTTTCAATAGCCAAATCAATCAAACAGAAGAAAGGATATCAGAGATTGAAGATCAACTCAATGAAATAAAACGAGAAGGCAAGGTTAGAGAAAAAAGAGTGAAAAGAATTGAACAAAGCCTCCAAGAAATATGGGATTATCTACGTTTGACTGGTATACCTGAATATGACAGGGAAAATGAATCCAAGCTGGGAAATACTCTTCAGGAGTTGCCACTGCTACTACCCTGCATCACCAGAGAGTATCCTACTACTTTCTCCTGAATGTGTATAGCACTCAAATTGTTGTAATGTCAAACCATTGTCTGTAGTAAATATCAGAGTAGACATCAATGATTTCAAAAATAGAAAAACAATAGGGAAAAAAGTTAATGAAACCAAAGTCTGGTTTTTTGGGACCAAACTTCAGCCAGAATGATGAGCAAAGGAAAGAAAAGCATAAATTTCCAACATCAAGCATAAGAAAGGTGACATCACTGTAGATTCTGCAAATACTAAAAGCATAATTGAGGGAATACTCTAACAATTTTATGCCAATAGATTATATAATTTAGAGGAAATGAATAAATATATTGAAAGATATTGTTACAAAGAAACGTAGGCACATTAACATTTTGAAGAGTTTATTTGAGCAGATAGTGATTCATGAATTGGACATCACCAAACCACTTTGGGCTCTAATGAGGGGGACAGAAGAGGAAAACTTTTATAAGGTGCCTTCGGAAGCAAGATATAGAAAATTTTTGGTTAAAGTGGAATGTCTCTAGTTAGAAGTTAGTTGGTGGCTTCTCATTAGTTTGTTTACATAAGAACCCAAGGCACTGGAGCTGTCTCAACCCAGTGACCTCCTAATAAATTTTTTTAACAATACAAACTACTAAAGCATATTCCAGAAGAAAGAGATATCATGAATAGCCATAAATATACTAAAGAAACTGGATTTGTAATTCAAAGCCTTTCCACAATGAAAACTTCACATCCAGGTAGTTTCACTGCAGAATTCTACAAAATATTTGGAAGAAATAATACCTATTCTATATGAAATCTTTCAGAAAATTGAATAAGAAGGAATACATCCCAGCATATTCTATTAGGCCAGCATTATATGAATATTACTCACAAGCAAAGATGCACATTTTCTTAACAAATTTTGTAGCTAATAAAATTCAACAATATATTAAAAAGATAATACATGTTGACCAAAGGTAGTTGTATCCCAGGAATGCAAGATTGATTTAACATTCAAAAGTCAAAACCAACCAGTAAACAAGCCTGCTCTCTGCCCCAGAGAAAGATATCGCCTCATGCCTAGATGTTGGTTACTGCCCAATGCAAGTCCGAGCAATGGCCCAGGTGAAGAATGGCCAGGGTCGTGTGTTCTTGGAATACCCAGCAAGATGTTTAGGAGTGTGAGAAATTCATGCTGGATTATCACCCTACAGCTTCCTCCTCTCCCTCTTTGTTTTTAAGAGAAACCATCCTTTTTTTTTTTTTTTTCAAATAATAGGGCCAGACCCAGGGATGAATTATGTTTAAAAGTAAATCTCCATTTTCAGTAGCCCTCAGCAAGGAGGTATCAAAACTTAATGTTGTGCTTTATCCTGATGGATTCAGACCAGATGAAGCTAAAAAAGGACCCAATCTTTTCTGACCAGTGAACAATAGAACTAGTTTTAACCAACTGTGAGCCTCCTCATGGACTTACCACCACTTATCCAGAGTGCTGGTTTTCAATGCCTATTAGCATAAGCACCAATTCCCCTTTTCTTTTACTTAAAAAGACCTGACTTTTTTCAGTGAATGAATTTCTTTACCGGCAATATATTACTTTGCCTTTCAGGTTAACACAATCAGCTCTGTTTTGTTTGTTTGTTTGGTTGGTAGGTTGGTTTGTTTGATCTCCACTGATACTGGTTTAAATCTTCGACAATCGTGATTTGTCAGGGTAACCATGGCAATCCCTTCTCTGTCCTGTTGGACATCTCTCAGCCTCTTGTAGTTTTGGCCAACAAACAAACAAATAATGAAGGACTCAGTTGGGAAATTTCTGTTCATGGGTTTTTGGGTTTTTTTTTTTTGCCCCCTGCTAAAAGAAAAGCTTTTTGACCCACACTCATCTTCCAATTGTAAGGCAATGTCAAGAGAGCAAAAAGCCAGTCAACTAAGCAAGAGGGAGGGGAAGGATGGAAAGAACCTGGATCTTTGATGTCATTTTCAAAATTCCAAGTTAGCCATGAGACAAAGCTAAATAAAAGCTTAATAAAAACTTGGATCTTGGAATTGAGATATTGTTAGTGACAGTCCCTAAAATAAAGAAATGAATGAGTGAAGGAGGTGTATTAGGACGGTGAGAACTCAGACATTCCAGACTCAGAATATTGGCAAATGTTTCTTAATCCTGTGTCTTTTAGTGAAGTCCAGCAAGAGAGGTTGAAAGTTTGAATGGAGGTGCCTGGCCTGAAAGAAAATCCAGCTTTGCTAAAAGAGATATTCATTGTAATCTGTAGTGTGAATTTGACTGAGTGTCCCATCATTGTAATCTTGTTGGGTTAGAAAAGCCAACTTCTATATCCAACATCTAAACAAGCACCAGCTCAGAATATTTGTTAATAGCAAATATTATTGACAAGTTTGGGATTCCAGCCCTTTTTGAAAATATCTTCATTAAATGTGCTTCAAAGGACAAAAGGAATATGCTCCCCCAGAAAGTTGTAGTTAAGCTTAGCATCTTCTAAGTAGAGGATATTATTTCAAATTGCTTCAGTGCAGAGACCATTTAAGTCTAGAAGAATGAGTAGCCTCAAGACCAGTGCTTAGGAAACTCAGTGGACTTAAAAACTGTGTGTAGACAAAATCTCTTATTATGATTATTAGGACATGAAATTGATAAGAAACAAATAGGAAGACATTACATTTTTGGGAGAACTGTATTGTGACAACAACGTGAGGCCTGGCTGCGGTTCATTTGTGACTATTCAACTTTTTAGGCAATCCCCTGTCTCAGAACTTAAACCAAGTAGAACTGAATAGTAAACGCATTGCATCCACCATGAATTACCTCCAATCAATACAGATCTGTCTCTGAATGGCCATGGGGAATAATGGGCAAGAAGAATTTTCCTAAAGAGCAGAAACAAACATTGATAAATGAGATTGGCCTATTGGGGAAGCTATTACATTGCAAAGAGTATTTCATATAAGGCAGGACTGGGGCTAAGGTGAGGCGGATGAGGCACTCATCTGGCGCACAAAGTTCAAGCAAGTGCTAAACACTCTGTAGTTAAGATAAGTAACATTTTAATGCAGTGAAATTGTCAACCAAGGGTGAGAAGAATGCAGAACAGGGGCTAGGGGAGAGAAAATGATGAGGGTCAGTTACAATATTGGGACCCTCTTCCCTCCTCTTGTAAGACTCCTGGAAATTATCATCAACCAGAATCCTGGATAAACACACCCTGGCTGGTACCAACAGCGTCTAATATTGTTCTGTCCTTTGGACCAGTCCCGTCTACTTCCTTCTCATATTCATTTCACTTCACTCCAGATGCGTTTATCCAGCCCAGATGCGTTTATCCATTCATGAGGGATCCACCCCCATGACCCAAACACCTCCCACTAGGCCCCACTTCCAACATTCGGGTTCACATTTCAACATAAGATTTAGACAGGGCAAACATTCAAGTTATATCACTACCCATGATTCCTTCTTCATTAGCTCACACAAATAAGTGTTTAAATTAATTTCACTTTGTATGCCCTTTCCACAACTATTATACATAGTGATGGTTAGTGATGCTTACATTTGATATTATTCCATAAATGTAAAAGAAAAACAAGAAAACAATCATTTTCTCTCTTTTGGTAGCAGCACCCCAATTTTCCTATTAGGAATCACTCCTCTGCATTCAGTCCCTGTGAGCAGGTGTCCTGATCTTGCCCTTAGTTCATACCAGGCATGTGAGCCGGGCCTCACTCACCCCTCTGGCCGCAATAATCATATCAAAAATGGAAACAAAATGCAAGTTACAACCAATAAGAATCAGGCTTAAGGTTTTTGCTAACACAATTGAAAAGGTGGCACTGGCTGGGCGTGGTGACTCACGCCTGTAATCCCAGCACTTTGGGAGGCCGAGGTGGGCAGATCATGAGGTCAAGAGATCAAGACCATCATGGCCAACATGGTAAAACCCCGCCTCCACTAAACATACAAAAATTAGCTTGGCATAGTGGTGCACAGCTGTAGTTAGTCCCAGCTACTCGGGAGACTGAGGCAGGAGAATCACTTGAACCTGGGAGATGGAGGTTGCAATGAGCTGAGATCAAATTCATGCCACTGCACTCCAACCTGGTGACAGAGCAAGACTCCATCTCAAAAAAAAAAAAAAAAAAAAAAGAAAAGGAGACACTATTCTCCCTCTGGCCTTGGAGGCAGCCTTGGAGATGGCCCGGATGTGCTGCAGATCACCATATAGAAGGAGTAGGACAGGGATGGCACTAACACAGAAAAGAGCATCTCTCCAGGATGAAGAGAGAAAGAGCAAACGCAAATCTGGACATCCTTGGAGTCCCTAGTTTCATCTCTGCCCAAAGCCAAAATCATTTGACAAAGAATCTATTTTGATTAAACCCCTTTGATTTGGGTTTCGAGTTACTTGAAATCTGAGTCCTGGCTGGACAGGAAACGCAGCATCCACATATTCCCCATGAACAGACATAGAGGTGCACCACTTTTGTGAGTGGCTGCCACAGTCATCCCAATAGCAGAATGGGCCTTAATGTATTGAAATAAGCCACAATTTTTGGATTTTCATGTTGTCTCTTATTTATATCTGAACAATTTTTTTTATTTTTATTTTTATTTGTTTATTTTTGAAACGGAATCTCACTCTATCGCCCAGGCTGGAGTGCAGTGGCGCAATCTCAGCTCACTGCAACCTCTGCCCCCCGGGTTCAAGCGATTCTCCAACCTCAGTCTCCCAAGTAGCTGGGACTACAGGCACGCACCACCATGCCCAGCTAATTTTTGTATTTTTAGTAGAGACAGAGTTTCGTCATGTTGGCCAGGCTGGTCTCAAACTCCTGACCTCAGGTGATCTGCCCGCCTCAGCCTCCCAAAGTACTGGGATTACAGGCGTGAGCCATTACATGGGCAATCTTTGATGGCTTATCACCTCACATCCATCTTTGAACAATTCCCTGATTTCCTGGGATGAATTCTTGGAAATTAATTTTGGAAATAAATGGTGCCCATACTTTTCAGGATTTTGATACATGCTGCTTTGTTTTCTTCAAGGTGACTAAAATGGGAGCACTCAAATTTCTATTCCAAATTCTAAAATTATTAACAGCCTCATTTGAAAAAAATGCACAAAATCTGCTCTGCTAGCCGATGTATATTTTTAAAAAGCTCTTGGATTTAAATTGAAGAAGGTAAAAATGATGAACAATCTCAGGACTGTGCCTAACGCAGGGCATTGAAAAAAGCTTCTTTGTTATTCTCAAAATAAAATTATGATGGATCATTTTCTTCTAAAATTCCGTACTCTACCCCACTGGCCACTTTGAAATTCCTCAAAGACTGGAACACAGTTTTCACACCCTGTTTTTCATTTTGTTTTGTTTGTGTTTTTTGCTTGGAAGAAGGGGTCGGGTAGCAGAGTTCTTGCTTGGCTCAGCATATACATGTTCACACAAAGTCATAAAAGAGAAAAACATGTTACAGACTTTTCAAGAGTGGGTGGGAAATTGGGCAGTTGTGAAACTTGTGGTGAAATGTGACAGCCAAAAAGAAGGCTGGCTGATCTCTGGTCTTTTCATGGATGACATGGAAAGTTTTGTGGGGGAGTCCAAAACTCAGCCTAGGTCCAAGTAAGCAATGAAATAAAACATGCTTGTCTAAAGCTAAAACAAAACTATGTCTAGAAAAGAACTTTGCATAGGGTTATGGTGCTATCGAAATGTTTGGAAGCAGAGAGGTAGAATACTATTAAGATTTTTTTTAAAGAAAGAGACAAAAAAGTAAAAAAAAATATTTTGAAATAGATTTTTTAATTAAAATATAGCACATATATATAAATGCACAAATAATAATTGTAAGCTTGTTGAAGTTTAACAAAGTTAAAATTCCTGTGTAACCAGCACCCAGAGGAAGAAAAACAATGTTTCCCTGCATCACAGATTTCCCGATGCCCATGTTTATATACATGAAATCAATAAACATAAAAAACTGAAACAGCTCAGCCCGGAATTTCTTTCTAGTTCTTCTAAACCACTAGTTAGCAAGCCATGTGGCCTTCAGGGTGGCTGCGCATTTTTATAAATAAAGTGATAGTGACACACAGCCATGCTGTTCATTTACATATCATCTGCGGCTGCTTTTGCACTACAATAGCGGGACTGGGCAGCTTGGACAGAGACCAGGTGGCTACAAAGCCTAATTCGCTCTCTGGCCCTTTACAGAAAGGGCCTCGACTGACCCCTGATCCAAACAGTAGACAAAAGTAAGGAAAAAATGAGACAGAGTCATTCTGTGGTTCAAATGTGAAAGTTCAAAAGTTCTAGAACTTTCCCAGTTGCTCCAGAGCCTAGAGTAACTGTGATAGTAGGACACAGGTCCACTCAGAATTGCATCATTGAGGGCAGGAGTGATAGACCTTTAGCTATTAAAATAACGCTCTGCTGCTCCAAAGTCTGTTTACAGAATGTTACCAATGACGTCCCAAGCTTTAGAAATTGCATGTTCATTCAAGGTCCATGTCACCTAAACTTGCTAGAGGTACAAAACCCTTTACTCAAGATTTGTACCTCCTTTCTTTCATGTAATTACTCTCACAGCTCCCACCAGTGCCATAACTATTTACAAATGTCATGGCAACGTCCAGAAGTTACCTTATGTGGTCTAAAAGTGGGAGGAACTCTCAGTTCCAGGAATTGCCTGCCGGTTTCCCAGAAAATTCATGAATAATCCAACCCTTGTTTAACATAAGCATATAATCAATAAATAATTATAAGGATATTCAGTCGAGCAGCCCAAGCCACTGCGCTGCCTACGGAGTAGCCGTTCTTTATTCCTTAACTTTCCTAGTAAACTTGCTTTCACTTTACGCTGTGGATTCACCCAGAATTCTTTTTTGCGTAAGGTTCAAGAACCATCTCCTGGGGTCTGGATAGGAACCCCTTTCGGGTAATAAAACAGCAAAGCACAGTGCCAAAATGGGCAGTATCTGAAGAACCATATAAGTTCCTCGAAGTTGGGAGGGGGGTGCAGGGGAGGAGGCTGATTTTCTTTGCGATATGGGTTATACACCTGGCGTCCATCTGTAGTGCTTTGGGTTGAGTTATAGCTGGGCCCACTGACCAGGACCTTGTCTATATGACATCTCAATTTCCCTTAATCTATTTCAGTGAAGATTCAAAGGGAAGCCTTGGCTGGAAACCAAAACACTTCATTTTGATTAGGGTTTTGGGCTCAGCAAAGGCTACAAGCAGGGCCCGTAACTCTTCATAATCAACACATTGTGATATTGCTCAGAAGCAGTTTTGATGCCTCTTCAACCAGAACTCTGCTTTCCTTTTTAAATTAAAATGGTACAGTTGTGCTGCCTGGTGGTCCTGCCCCTTTTGGAAGTGATCAGATCTTATACAGAGCAACTCACTAAACTCCTGTCTCCATCCCCTATCCCAACATTAAGGAAAAGCAAGAATCAGAAAGAGTATATACATTCCCTTCAAGCAATTACCTCCACCTTCAAGCAAGAGTCTGCTTTGCAAAAGGCTCTTTGGACCACCCCAGCTAAATGCAGGGAACCTCTGCCTAAGCTCACAATGAGCAGTTGCATTGTCAATGGTCCTGGCCACAACTTTGCTCCCGTAGGAAAGTGAGAAAATGGAAAGCCAGATCCTGAGGTCAGAGCTGCAAATAATACATTATGGGATGGGTAAGTAGCCAAATCACCGTAAGGCAAATTGCTAAGTGCTGTGATAGGTGATCAAAGAGAAGAAATTAGGGAACTTCAGAGAGGATGGAGATAGGGGGTAATTTTCAAGTCTGTGTTTAGGAAGGAATATTAGAGCTGATAGTAAATTCCCATAGGAAGTTGCCCTGGGGTGTAGGGATAGGGAAGGCCCTTAAAGCAAGGAAAACCAGGAGTACACATAAAATCATGAATACCAGCATGCACACATTGTACTTAAGACACAGTGGGTCTTTAGATAAAGCTTGGCATACTCTATACCCAAGTGTTCTTTCATATTCAGGAACGGAAACAGGAAGATGGTGGTGGGGGAGTGCAGAAAGGTAAGGTAGAAAGATGAATTGAAAATCTATCATAAAGGCTTTGACTGGCCTCTCCTGGAAAATGTCCTGGAAACTATTGAACATTTCTAATCTGGTCAAATAATTAGGTCCCTCCCAGCTCACATGCCCACAGAGGCTGGCACTTAATGTAAATTATGAAGAAGCCCCCAAGTAGAGATAGTGATGAATTATGCCCATTAAAAAGGGTCTGTGCTACCCAGCTGCAGGGGCATTTGAGAAGACAGGCCAATGTCCCCAGATCTTTAAATTGTTATAAAGAAGCCAGGAAGCCAACTACAGGAAACTCCCGATTTCTAAATGTTGACAGCTAATTTAAAAGCAAAGTTTTCAACACTCCAACATTCTATTGGGCAAACAACACATTTCTATAAGCTGGATTTATCTGGATCTGAAAGCTTCTAGATTTTTACTCAGCCCTAAACAATGCAGCAGCAATGCTACAAAGTAAATAAATTGTGTGTGTGTGTGTGTGTGTGTGTGTGTGTGTTTGTGTGTGTGTGTGTGTATTAGACAGAGAGAGAGAGAGAGAGAGATTCCATTTTTATGGTTTCATCACGTTGAATTTTTAAACAAGATTTGAAAACCCAATGTATTTAAAGGGTCAATTAATGACAACACAGCTCAGGAGACAGGCTGCACATAATGACTCTGTGGTTAGAAGTCTAGCCCTAGGACTGAAACTGATTTATTCAGTGACCTTGAATAAGGTCATTAACCATGAGGTGGCTTCAGCATCTGTGTCTGTAACGCATCCCAGATAGCAACTGCTAAGCTGCTAGGAGGAGAGCTCACTGAAGAGATGTAAGCACTTAGCTCCCCCAAAAAAGCGCTTTCAAGAATCCACAATCATCTCTGTAATGATGTCAACATTTGTTTCATTTGAACAGTTCTCATGAATTTTGCCAAAATTATCAGCACACTATAATGTCTGAAAATGACACTTACTAAACACTATCAGTTGAATGTACGCTTTCACAGCATCGTAAAACAAACAAACAAAATACCCAATACTTGTTTTATAAATTACAACATACATTTTTCAGGAAAAAAACCTCTATTTGTTGCCAGCCAATATAATTTTTTCAACCTTTTAGGCTCTTAAACTAACTTCCTTTTAAAAACACAGTAGAAAAATAAAAACGTATTCAATATTTTCAACCTCGTTCTTCATAAGCAAATAATTGAGAGAAGAAGCTAATATTTACTTCTCTTCTTATCCACTAAGGTGGCTGCATTTGAGATTTTGAATGTGAATCATCTATATATACCCCATCCTGCAGTCAAGACTGTTAGGAATGCTCATTTGCATTATAATTTTTAGCAGGACACATTCAGTTAACATGGGCTCGTTTGTATTTTGATACCAAAGCATATTTAATATTCCTGTGTTGTATTTGTTAAACCTAAATGTGTGCTGCACAGATATGCAAAATAATTATAGTGTTAACAGTTTCAGTTCAACTAATATATTTTATATATTCCAAAATTACTACATGGCATATGCTACCATATTTCTTCTCTTCATTGTATAAAATTCTTCTTGTCTCTTGATATGGTTTTTCAGTGTTTAGTAACGCCCTCAATCTCATCCAACCTATTAATGGCATTAAAAAATAATTCTTGTGTTTCTCATTTGCAAACTTTGTGATATTTCTTTGGCATTATAAATTAATTGACTGATCTTCTTAAATGCCATTAGCATTGGCCAGGCACAGTGGCTCATGACTGTAATGCAGCACTTTGGGAGATTAAGGCCAGGGGACCACTTGAGGCCATTCAAGACCAGCCTGGGCAATAAGCAAGACCCCTATTTTTACAAAAAATCAAATAATTACCTGGGTGTGGTAGCATGTGCCTATAGTCGTACCTACTCAGGGGGCTGAGGTGGGAAGATTGCTTGAACCCAAGAATTCGAGGCTGCAGTGAACTGTGACGTTGCACTCTAGCCTGGGTGACAGTGTCTCTTAGAAAAAAGAATACACAGCCTTGATCTTGGAAAATCAATGTACACATTTTTGTGCATTGAAAGTACGGTGACATATTCCCCGCTTCATTCCCACTGTTCACCCTACCCCTTCCTCTTTAGACAGAGACCGCCTGCTCTGACAATTTCACCCATGTTTTGCTACATTCTTATTTGCATTCTTTTCTTGGCATCCTCTGCTTCATACAGAGCTGATTCTATTGGCATCTGAGTACATTTCTGACCCCCCACCCTCCTACATGCGGCTCACTAGCTACTCTGCCCAAGCCCATCTTCTGACTGCAGTCTTTGTCTTCCTCACCCACTCCCAAACTCCATCCCTTGTTTTTTATTGACCTTTATTCTCGGAACTGCCTCCCACAAACATTCATAAAGCTCCTTACTTCACTCCCTCAAATCATTTCCCCAGAAGGGTTTCTAGTCTTGTAAGCGCTGTTTGTGTCAGTGTGTTACACTCTTAGCTGTTTCAGCGCGTGTACAGCAATTCACTTTCCTTCCCTGAAAGATTTTATTTGGAACCTTATTATTTTTTGGATAGCTTTTCTAAACAGGAATAATCAGGGAATTCGCAGCAATATATGTTAAATAAACATGCATAACATTTACTTTTAAGTAGACAAGGCAGACATGAGCAGGAGTGATGCTTTTGCCTGATGGTCAAAGGGAACAGTGATAGCAGAACCAAAATTGTTCCTCACATATGGGAAACTTACATCTTTATTATAGTATTTTAATAAGCATTACTTGCTGGGTGTAGTGGCTCACACCTGTAATTATAACACTTTGGGAGGCTGAGGCAGGAGGATTGCTTGAGCCCAGGAGTTCAAGATCAGCCTGGGCAACATAGCGAGACTCCTCTGCCAAAAAAAAAAAAGTTAAAATTAAAAATTAGCTGGGCATGGTGACACACACTTGTAGTCCTAGCTACTTGAGAGACCAAGGTGGGATGATTGATGATCACTCCACTGAACTCCAGCCTGAGCCAGACCTTGTCTCTAAAATAAATAAATAAATAGTCATAGTAAGCACTACTATCAGGAAATTTGAACTTTTTTATGAAAGTGCCAGGATAACATTCTAAAAGACTTTAAAAAACTGTCTTTAAGTATAAGAATTTCTGATTCTTAGCATCTTTGAGTTGTTTCACTTTGTATAATATATAAGACTTGAGGGTGGGCGCGGTGGCTCACGCCCGTAATCCCAGCACTTCAGGAGGCCAAGGTGGGTGGATCACCTGAGGTCAGGAGTTTGAGACCAACCTGACCAACATGGTGAAACCCCGTCTCTACTAAAAACACAAAAATTAGCTGGGCGTGGTGGCGTGCGCCTGTAATCCCAGATACTTGGGAGGCTGAGGCAGGAGAATTGCTTGAACCCGGGAGGCGGAGGTTGCAGTGAGCCAACATCATGCTAGTGCACCCCAGCCTGGGTGACAGAGTGTCTCAAAAAAAAAAAAAAAAAAAAAGAAAAAGGAAAAAAGACTCGAAAGAAATTGCGTGCCTTTAAATCTTTTTGAAAG
Organism: Ateles fusciceps; assembly: GCA_036589455.1. Classification (NCBI taxonomy): domain Eukaryota; kingdom Metazoa; phylum Chordata; class Mammalia; order Primates; family Atelidae; genus Ateles; species Ateles fusciceps. The sequence continues at coordinate 9,888,413 of JAZHEH010002229.1, forward strand.
CAGGTGCTACTATATGTTTTTCAACTAAGAGCAATGGGGTCTTGCCTTGTTATAGAGCAACTGGCAAACTAGCTTTTAGAGGACCTCGCTGTCATCTGCTTGACGCAGTAAGCCTTCCATACAGTTTCCAAAATCTCAAATTCTGTATCTATCTTCATTCATTGTGATCAGACATAAACTAAATGCAAAAATAATAGTAATCAATAGTAATTATAAGCTTTGGACTCCTTGTAAATGAAGGTCGGGGGACAGGCTGCCAAAATCCTCTTGGGGATGATGATTCCCAGTCTGGGGAAAAGATCGACACTAAATAAATTGTTTCCTGCCTTGCCCAAGGGCTCAGAAAACGCCCTTTGTCCTGAACTGTAAAGGTAGCGAAGAGAAAAGTGTGGAGGTTTAAGCTCCTCATTTAGTTTCCTCCAACCACGCCATCAAGCAGGAAATCCTCTTTCTAAACTTCTCTTGCACTTAGACTTTGGGCCACTGAACTTTCTCATGGTTAACCATATTGTCTTTCCTTTCTCTGTTTATTTGTTTTCCTGCTACCGTCTTATGTGGAATTGCTAGAGGTAGGGGCCATAAGAATATATTCGTTTTTCTTGTCAGTTCAGCATTAGTACCATGCAAATGGGAGATATATCAATTCATTTAAGGTATACCCACTATGCACCAGGCACTGCATGGGGTCCTAGAGATAAAATGGTAAATAAGATACTGTCCTGTCCTCAGAGGTCTGAAATCTAGAAGAGAGGGACAGGCAAGCAAATAGGCAAATGCCATGAAATATGTGCAGGAGCCACCATAATACTTCCTTTTTGCCCTCTGAAAGTTCACTGAAAATCAACTGACAAACGGTGAATTAATGGGAGGGGCTGGGTGTGGTATCTCTTGCCTGTAATACCAGCACTTTGGAAGGCCGAGGCAGGTGGATTGCCTGAGCTCAGGAGTTCAAGACCAGCCTAAAAAACATGGCAAGACCCCATCTCTACAAAAAAATGCAAAATGTAACTGGCCATCGTGGTATATGCCTGTGGTCCCAGCTATTCAAGTGGTTGAGGTGGGAGGATCACCAGAGCCCTGGGAGGTCAAGGCTGCAGCGAGCCATGATTGTGCCATTGCACTTCAGCCTGGGCAGAGTGAAACCCTGTCTCAGAAAAAAAAAAAAAAAAGAGAGAGAGAGTGAGAGAGAGAAATGGTATACAAATCTATTAGCATGCACAAGGGAGAAATCACAGAGTGATCACCCTATTATGCAATGAAGATAGCTGCTTAGATACCCTTCTTCTTACGTGAAAGGAAGATGAGGAAGTATGGATGGTTTTAATGGGTAGTAAATGATATTTTAGGAGAGTTGAATGGGCTTGCATAACATACGATGGTCTGCAACATCGTCTTGGGGGCCCGCAGAGCAGACAATGGTTCGTGACAAAAATGTGTCCAGGTGTGTTGATAGACTTCAGTCATTCTTCCAGCAATGAGTTCAGTTGATGAAAACTCATGGAAGGGACAAGAGGTCATTGTTTTCTTCTTTGGCAGGTCCAGACTTTAGGTGGATAAGGGAACTGTGGAGAACAACCTCATCATTTGGGAGAGACAGACCTGGGGCCAGAGGGGAACAGGGGAAGATCAGAGAGGCCTCGAGGCTTCCTCTTCAGTTCGGCATGCCAAAGCGTCATATTTGGGAGTATTAATCGGGTATTGGTTTCTGAGCCACAACATGTGATAAATGTGATCATCGAAGCCAAGGTTAGGGGTGTTGAGAGCATGTTTCAGAAACTTAAAGGGTCCAGGATGAGCTCTTGGATAAAGTGACTTCCGACCTGCAATCTGAAGTTGGGTAGAACTTAGCACAGAATGCAAGGGTGGTGGAGGGGAGCAGAAAAGTTTTCCAGACAGCTGTAATGGCATCCCCAGAGGCGAGAAGAAGTAGAGAGCACATTACTAAATAAATAAATAAGTAATAAATCCATCAGTATATTTGGAATTTCTAATGGTGGTGTGGATTAGAGGTAGGGGAAAGAGGAACTGGGCTATGCTAAAATGAAGGTCTAAAGGTGAGCAGAGCCTAAGAAACAGAATTTTTCATGAAAGATAGAAGAAACAAACACACTGGCCAGAGCTGGTATGACAATTGACCCACTGCCTCTGCAGCAACCAGTCCAGGATCCCAGACCACAACCTCTGCAGCACTGACCAGAACAATCAGGGCTGTTCAGTAGTCAATGACTGCTAGCTTCCCTCCCTGTTCGCTCTCTCCCTGACCCCTTCGAACTCAGGACCAACCAGAGAAAGTGAAACACAAGAGGACTTCAAAAAGTTCATGGAAGATTGAAATAAAAGATAAAAAATATAAACTGTATTTCTCAATGTATGCTTCATTAAGTTTAAGGCTCTTTTGTAAGCTATGATACCAACCATTTAGTTCATCCCTAAAGAACTAAGGCTCCTAGAAATTTAATCATATCAATGCAATTTTTTTTACACTATTAACTTAAGAAGAATGGATGCCCTTTATGTTTTTCAAATTATCAAACAAAAAAAGAAGTCAGAGGGAGCCAAATCGGGACTGTAAGGTGGATATCTAAAGATTTCCCATGGAAACTCTGGCAAAATTGCCCTTGTTTGGTAAGAAGGAGTGAGCATTGGCATTGTCATGATGGAGAAGGATTCTCTGTTGAAGATTTCTTGGGAGTGTTTCTGCTAAAGCTTTGGCTAACTTTCTCAAAACATGCTTATAATAAGCAGATGTTATCATTCTTTGGTCCTCCATAAAGTCAATAAGCAAAATGCCTCGAGCATCCCAAAAACCTGTTGCCATGACCTTCATGCTTGACTGGTTCAGTTTTGCTTTTTTATTTTTTAAGAAATTATATAACACAGACAGGATCTCATTATGTTGCCCAGGCTGGTCTTTCACTCCTGGGCTCAAGCAGTCGTCCCACCGTGGCCTCCCAGGTAGCTGGGACTATAGGCGTGAGCCACCTCTCCTGGCCCCTGCTTTTGCGTTGACTGGACCACTTCCACCGCTGAACAACCAGTGCTGTGATGGTGCCCTGTCTTCAGGATCATACTGGTAAAGCTGTGTTTCGTCTCCTGTTACAATTATTTGAGATGCTTTAGGATCTGGATTGCTCTTGTTGAAAGTTTCTGTTGAAATCTCTGCTCTTGTCTGCAGCTGATCTGGGCACAAAAGCTTCGGCACCACTGAGTGAAAAGGTTGCTCAAATTTAATTTTTTAGTCAGAATTGTGTAAGCTGAACCAGTCGAGATGTCCATGGTCTTGGCTATTTTCTGATGTCAACCATCAGGGCATGGACAAGATACATTCTTTCCTCACAAACTGATGTGGATGGTCTGTCACTGTAGCCTTCAGTTCCAATAGTCAACAGCTTCAACACTGTCTCCTTGCTTCTTTTTTTTTTTTTTTTTTTTTTTTGAGGCAGTCTTACTCTGTAGTCCAGCCTGGAGTGCAGCGGCACAGTCGAGGCTCACTGCAAACTTCACCTCCCAGGTTCAAGCAATTCTCCTGCCTCAGCCCCCCAAGTAGATGGGACTACAGGCACCCACCACCATGCCTGGCTAATTTTTGTATTTTTAGTAGAGACGGGGTTTCACCATGTTGGCCAGGATGATCTCGATCTCTTGACCTTGTGATCTGCTTTCCTCTGCCTCCCAAAGTGCTGGGATTACAGGCATGAGCCACCGCGCCCAGCCATCTCCTTGCTTCTTAAAATGAGTTATCCATTTGTAAACTGCTGATTTCTCAGGTGCATTGTCCCCACAAACTTTCGTAAAGCATCAGTTATTTCACCCTTTTCTCGCTCAACACTCAATGTTTGCTCTTGCTTCAGTTTTAGCAGAATTCATGTTCTCTGACAGAGGCTTTTTTCAAACGGATGCCTTATCTTTCTCAGTGTGTCCAACTAGCTCCTGTCCCGACATGTTACAAAAAGTTAGTATTGAGTTTATTTTGGTGCGACAATTTTTGAAGTCCATAGTGTTTTCATTAATACACATTTTCCATGAACTTTGAAGACCCCTATATATGCTCCTGAAACCAGGCACATAAGATACTCCATGCCATCAGCCCTCGCAATCAGAGCACTCCAGAAGCCTTTCTTTTTTTTCCAGTGTAAAGCTTTCCCACTCTTCTGCTTACCTTTAAGTCTCTGCAAGAGGGAAGTGATGGTGGCTGATTCCCGTGTCAGAGCCGGCTCTGAATCAGTACCTTCTGTTTGTTCTTATTTGGGTATTCTTTGTTTATTTCTACATTCACTTTCCAACACTACTACCAATATCTTTAATTGTTTCTTATTTGGGACACCAGAGGTTTTATACCCTGAAGGCAGAGCAACATATTAAGATTTATGTCGATGAGAATGATGCTTTCTTTCCTAAAGAAAGAAAAGGGCAATTATGAAAAAGGAGTGTAGGAAAGAAAAGGAGAATATTTTGACCTTGAAGCATATTCTCAGATTAATTTTAGAAAGAGGTATCTATGGAAGTTTAGGGTCAGGAAAGTGATTCCTGATGAACCTGCCCAGGAGCCTGATTTTCCTGTTGTTGCTTTTGTTTTTTTGGTTATATTTCTGAGACAGGTCTCTGCTCTGTTACCCAGGCTGGAGCACAGTGACACAAACACAGCTCACTGCAGCCTTGACCTCCTGGGCTTAAGTGATCCTACCGCCTCAGCCTCCCATATAGTTAGAATCACAGGTGCATGCCACCATGCCCAGCTAATTATTTTATTTTTAAAAAATTATATATTTTGGTCTTGAGCTCCTGGGCTCAAGTGATCCTCCTGCCTTGGCCTCCCAAGGTGTTAGGTTACGAACATGAGCCACCATGCCTAGCCCACTCTCTCTTTATAGCTACCTAGTCCATTATTACATATTCTGGCATTTTTTTCACTGTCTCATATTTCCTCTTCTTTTTCTCCCTCCTTCCCTCCTTATTTCTCTTTTGACCTCTTCTCCAGTAGAATGTCAACTCCATGAGACCTATAACCATTTTATCTGAAAACCTAAGGCAGTCCTTAGACCGTAGTTTGACACCGAATATATATTTGCTGAATAAATAAATGAGTATAAAAAGAGAGAATATCAAGAAGTTGAGGACAGTCTTGTCTGATGGTTCGTAATTGCTCTGTGAAGTAAGAGGCCAGGTAGGAAACTAAAAGACATCGTGCAGTGGCCAAGGTGAAGACAGTGGAATCTGGGGCAGTGGGAATGGAAGAAAGTGATGACAAAGAGGACATAGATGAATTGTTGGACAGCGTTTAGGCCCTGCCACTCTGAAAATACAAATGATTGAATGAAAGAATGAATGAAGAAGGGCATGTCATTCTGCTGCTACTGTTCAGAAAAGGGCTTCTGAGAAATTGCGCTAAGCTTAATCACAAGTAGACAAGTGTGGTAGACAGAATAATGACCTTCAAAGATATCCATAGAAGCCCTAGAATCTGTGCCTGTTGCCTCACATGACAAAAGAGACTTTTATGGAAATGATTAACGTTTAAGGATCATCTTGGATGGTCCCAGCAGACTCGATGTTATCAGAAGCGTCTGTATTAGAGAAGAATGGAAAGGAAACTCAGAGTTAGCGGAGCTCTGAGGACAGGAGCAGTGGGCAGAGTGGAGAAAGAAAAGGGGATACAAGCCAAGGGATGAGGCGGCCCTTGGAATACACAAAAGGTAAGGCAACAAATTCTTCCCTAGAGCCCCAATAAAGAACACAGCCTTGTTGACCCCTTGATTTTAGGACTTCTGACCTCCAGAACTGTAAGATAATACAGTTGTGTGTGGTGACTTATTGCAGCAGTAAGAGATTAACATACCTTCAGTTCTGTGCAGAACATGCTTCTCAAACCATAATCCGAGACCTTGTTAAAATGCAGCCTCTGACTCTGTAGGTTTGGGGTGGTGAGACCTGAGATTCTGCTTATTTAACAAGCTCCCAGGTGAGGCCAGCCCTTTTGGGCTACCCCACACTTAAAGTAGGCTAGATCTAGAAGGCACCATCAAGACAAATGAAATAGTCGTCGCGGTCATACAGCCTGTCTTTCATTTGTGCAGTTTTTCCAACTTTATAAATTAATATTGCATTTTACAAACACAGAAATGCTATAAGGCAGATACTAATATCAAGCTCAAGTTTTTGGCTTCCAAGTTCTTTTCACTAGGACAGTTAATGCGTGAAATGAAGAACTAGAAACAACCAAGTATCGGTGAACTCAGAAGCACCAGCACCACTCAGGATGGGACACACAAAGTGCCAGTAAAGGACCAACAGCAACCACTGAAGAACTGAACTGACACAAGAACGGATAGGAGCCAGACATGAACCGGTATAGGATTTTTCCATTTTGAGATTTGACTGAAATGGTTATCTCGCTTCAGATCATCTTGCAGTAGCCTTTAGAGGGAGGCGATTTGCTTTGATCCAGCTATCTTGATAGTGACTGAGTGTAAACTTGAAGCACTTTGTCACACTCTGCTATCTCACTTTTACGTGAAACTTGGTATTATATTTAGTAAGAATTTATTGAGCACCTACTTTGTGCCAAAGCATCATTCCAGACACTGCAAAATCAAATATGGATAAGATGTTGACCCTGTACTCTAGTTTTAGTGTATGGCAAAAAAGAAATAAATGACCCCCCAAAGCCCCAAACCATATATTGATATATACAATTCTAGAAGAAATGTGAAAGATTAAATGTATAGTTGATTAACTCTAGAAAAACAGGAGTTAAAATATAAGGGGTTTTATTCTATTTTGCCTCAGAGGCAATTCTGTATGTACCAAAAAGTCTATTGGGATTTTTTAAAATTTATGTTCAATCTACTGAGGTTGCAAATTCAAAATCCTAGTTCTTCCTAAAGGTTTTAAGTGCATAATAGAAAACAGAATTCTTATTCTATTGTCATTGTTCACTGTCACCTCCACAGAGCCTGTTATTAATGTTAAGTCTTGGCCTCATTTACAAATTCTGTTTCTTTAAACCTTAAGCTGCATTTACAAAGTTAGTATATTCCATGTCCTTCAAAAGTATTTTGACCTAATAAACAAAACCTCTCGGAGTGCTAGGTAATTCTTATAAATGCAATACGTTGAACTTAGAATTACAGTGAAGTTCATATCAGTGTTCCAACTCAGGAAGATTTCAACTTAAAATCCTAAGTCTAAATCAATTAGTCCACCTCTCATTTCGGATTTATAGAAGATCTAGTGGGCCATCTTATGTTACACATTAGAATAAATAAGAAAGGAATTATGCATATTCCTTAACACAAATATATTAATACTATGGCTTTGATTCTCCTAAACATTTAGACTTGTCCTGAGACTGAAAAGATGCTTACCCACTAAGAAAGACAGTTCGATGTGTCAAGGCAGATTCACTGAGGTACCATGGTGGTGCAGGGTGTTGACAGCAAAGGAGGCTGGGGGTCCCAGGGGGTATGTTGGGAACACTCCGTGTTTTGTGTTTGATATTGCTGTTAACATAAAACAGCTTCAAAAAATTATCTCTTAAATTAAAAGTAAGAAAATGACTGTGAGCATGAAATTGTTGCAAGAGTTCAAGAAAGCAAGAGAAAAGTTACTGTCTCTGTTCATGGGAGAGTTGGTGGGGCTGCGACATCGTCACCCACCACCCTCTACCTCATTTATGGCTGCATGTCAATGATTCCACAGCTTGAAGAGGTAGGCCATGTCCCTGGATTTAAGTTATACTTATCACATAACTCTGGAGTCTCTTAGAGATCCCTATAGGCTATCAAACCGGTCCCTTGATTAGATTTTGCAAGACTGGCTCTTAAGATAAATTCATATTTATCTTTTAAATGTAAATATCTCTGGGCTGGGCACGGCAGCTCACGCCTGTAATCCCGGCACTTTAGGAGGCCGAGGAGGGTGGATCATGAGGTCAGGAGTTCGAGACCAGCCTAACTAACATGGTGAAACCCCGTCTCTACTAAAAATATAAAAAATTAACCAGGCGTGGCGGTGTGCGCCTATAATCCCCAACTACTAAAGAGGCTGAGGCAGGAGAATCGCTTGAACTTGGGAGGCAGAGGTAGCAGTGAGCTGAGATCACGCCATTGCACTCCAGCCTGGGTGATAGAGCAAGACTCTGTCTCAAAAAAAAAAAAAAAAAAGTAAACATCTCTGAACCTTACTAAAACCCTTCGGTATTTTATATATTTCATAGGCCCACACAAATCAGATATTAAAAGTGTGTCTTTTTGAATCCTGTGTATTTGACAAGGTTTTCTCTGACTGGTAATTATACTTTACAAGATAGTTTTAGTCATGGTCGTCCTCCAACTCTAAAAGCATACAAATGAGAGGTAAACAAATAACTATATTGTATGGTGAACTATTAGAGAAGATACTCACATAAGAAATTCCAATAGGAATGAAGTGTCCAAAGAATATAGAATACTTTGGCATAGAATAGTGCCTAGTGTGTTGTAGAGTACTCAGTAATCATTTATTGAGTAAATGAATAATAGGTGAATAGTGAATAAAGTGCTCATAGAAGAACATTAGCTTGGTAGATACTAGAATGTAAAGTTACATGGTAGGGTTATAGATTTTGACTTAGAGTAAAATGAAACACATTCCACTTCTAAAAATCCCCTGTGCTCCACCTGTTCATCTGCCCCGCACCCCCCCCACTCCCAGAACCCCTGTCAACTGCTGATCATTTTACTCTCTCTATAATTTTGCAGAATTTTATGAGAATATATGTTTCAAATCAATTGGATAAATAAGATTGCTTGGATCATATGGTGAGACTATGCTTAGCTTTGTAAGAGACTGCCAAACCGGCTTCCAAAACGGCTGTGCCGTATTTGAATTCCCACTCACAGTGGATGACAGGTCCTGTTGCTTTGCTTGTCAGTATTTGGTGTTGTCAGTGTTTTTGATTTTAGCCATTGTAGTAGGTATGTAATAGTATCTCCTTGTTATTTTAATTTGCAATTTCCTGAAAACAAATGATGATAAGCATCTTTTCGTATGCTTATTTGCCATCCATGTATCTTCTTTGGTGAGGTATCTAGATTTTTTGCCCATTTTTTAATTGGGCTATTTTATTATTGTTGCATTTTAAGAATCCTAGGCTGGGCACAGCGGTTCACGCCTGTAATCCTAGCAGTTTGGGAGGCCGAGGCGGGTGGATTGCCAGAGCTTAGGAGTTAGAGACCAGCCTGGGGAACACGGTGAAACCCCGTCTCTACTGAAAATACAAAAACTTAGCCAAGCATGGTGGTGTGCACCTGTAATCCCAACTACTCGGGAGGCTGAGATAGGAGAATCGCTTGAACCTGGGAGGCGGAGGTTGCAGTGAGCCGAGATCGTGCCATTGCACTCCAGCCTAAGCGACAGAGTGAGACTCCATCTCAAAAAAGAAAGAAAGAAAGAAAAAGTCCGTTGTGTTTTTGGATACAAGTCTTATCAGATATGTGCTTGGCAAATATTTTCTATACTTTAGCAGAATTCAGTCTCCTCCCAGCCTCATAACCTGGTGGTCTTTCATTAACTCTACAAAGACAGTTTTACTTTTAGAGAAGGGCTATTATCACTTAAACTATAAACTAAATTTCTCCAAAAGTTAGCATGGACCAAGCCTGGGAATAATTAAGGGCGGTTTGGAGATTAAAGGCAAGATGAGGATTGGTCAGATCTCTTTCACTGTCATAATTTTCTCACTTTCATAATTTATGCAAAAGTGGTTTCAATCACTTTAACAAAGCCTACATAGTATTTATTCTCTAAAAGTTAATTGTTAAGTAAATCACTGAGGTTCTGATTCCTTAGTGTGACTCAGTCTCAATCCAATCCTTGTCGTCATTTGAATGTCTCAAATTGACAGACCACTTTGTGTATGATTTTAGATAGCTGTCTGATTACTGTTCTGCAAATTCACAGTTACAGTCAAGATTCTCATGTCCAGCACAGGAAAACAAGACAAGCAGCACCTTTTCCCAGTAGTCTCTCAATAAGATTTTTTCCTGTGTTTATAGATGTAAAATTTGCTAATAAGCAAGGCCTGAGAGCTAAAATTGAAGTCGTTCTGAAGACAATCTGTTCAGTGGATTAGAAATATATATTTATGGCCAGGTGCAGTGGCTCTTGCCTGTAATCTCAGGCCTTTGGGAGGCCAAGGCAAGTGGATCACCTGAGGTCAGCCTGGCCAACATGGCAAAACCCAGCCTCTACTAAAAACAGAAAAATTAACCAGGTGTGGTGGCATGCACCTATAATTCCAGCTATTCAAGAGGCTAAGGTAGGAGAAACATTTGAACCCAGGAGATGGAGGTTGCAGTGAGCCAAGATCAAGCCACTGCACTCCAGCCTGGGTGACAGAGTAAGACTCTGTCTCAAAAAAAAAAGAAAGAAAAAGAAATATAGACTCATTTTAGAATAGAATATTCAGTTTTTAAAACACCGCATTCATATTCTAATGATGCTGTAACAAATCACCACGTAGCTGTTTCAAAAACACAATTGTGTTATGGTATGGATCTGGAGGCCAGAAGTCTTAAAATCCAAGTGTCAGCATGTAACTGGGTGTCCCAGGTTCTTGTTCTCCCCCTGCCCCAGGAACGGGGGGAAGAGGCCCTGGAGGTGTGGTGGCCTTACCGTTCGCACAAATATCACGGACCCAAAGAGTTTCAAAGAGAGTGATTTATTAGGAAGAGAGAGAATGAGAGAGAGGTAGAGAGAGAACTCCCACGCTGTTGTGGGGGGGGGGCATCCCAGAGAGGGAAATCCGTGCAGGTAAGCTGCAATGGAGTTTTAACTTTGAAGTTATTCCTGCCCCATTCATGTTCTTGTCCAGTGAGAGGAGTTCTTTCAGACTTCCTCTGGAGTGACTGATCTTTGACTCAGATATTGGATTGGCTCCTTGGCCCGCAATAAAGCTCCCTCCTTACAGGGCTTTTGGGGGGCTTTTTAAACAAAGGCGCACACCTGAAATTTTACCTAGCCCTCGAGCAAGTGGGAAAGTTAGACAAAGAACTCTAGGTTCCCGGATGGGGAGGTGAATGGAGGCACTGGGAAGTTCTTGCCTTTGAAACCACGACCCTTGTGGACCCGGGAAGAGAGAAGTTAACACAGTCCCTCAAGCAGGGCTGTGCTGCTTCAGGAGGCTCTTAGGGAGAATCTGTTCCCCTGCCTTTTCCAGCTTCCAGAGGCTTTATAAATTACTCGGCTCACAGCCCTTTCCTCATGTCACTCTGACCTCTGCTTTTGTCTCCCTGTTTTTCTTACTCCAACTCTCCTGCCTCCCTCTTTCACATATAAAGGACCTTTGTGATTCCACTGGGCATATCTGGATAATCCAGGATACTCTCCCCATCTCAAGATTAGCTAATTAGCAACCTTAATTTCATCTGCAACCTTCATTCCCCATTGCCACGTAACATGTTTCTTTACAGGTTCTCGGGATTCAGACATGGACATCTTTGGGTGGCATTGTTCTCCTTACAATTGTGGGCTGGTGTGTTCCTTCACTCCCGGCCTCAGCTGGTTGGATCAGGGTGGACACTTGAAATTGGTGGAACAGTCCATAGTTAGGATGAGTCAAACATGACTGAGTACTTGAGTGTGAAGTTATGTAGAACTCAGCCTTGCCCAGCTATTGCAGGCCGTGTACCTGCTGGTTAGTGAACAGAGGGAAACAGGAGGTTGCAGATACTAGGAGAGAAGGAGCAGCAAGAGACAGAACAGAGACAGAGAAAGTAGCTGTCTGATGATTTTCTTTTTTTGAGACAGTCTCACTCTGTCGTGCAGACCAGAGTGCAGTGGTGCGATCTCATCTCACTACAACCTCCACCTCCCCCGGTTTAAGCAATTCTTGTGGCTCAGCCTCCCAGGCAGCTGGGATTACAGGTGCACATTATCACACCTGGCTAATTTTTGTATTGTTAGTAGAGATGGGGTTTCACCATGTTGGCCGGGCTGGTCATGAACTTCTGACCTCGTGATCCTCCCACCTCAGCCTCCCAAAGTGCTGGAATTATAGGCGTGAGCCACTGTGCCTGGCTGGAAGTGGGTCTTCTAATGATCACTTATCTCCCATTACATGGGATTTCACTTAAGGCAAATGTAAATATAAGATTTAAAAATGACAATAAAAATAAAATGAGCCATTGAGCAATTGAGTTGTCTTTTTTACAATTTAAAATTTCCTGTCTTTGGACATCCTAGAGTTGTTGACTCCAGGATTCCTGGGGAGAAAGGCTCAGGGTCTGCTAACTTGTCTTCATCAAGGCAGTAGTTTTATGGGCCTCAGGCAATGATGACTTAGAGAGCTTCCAACTAATCAATCTCAGCTGTAGGGATGGAAGTGGGCGGGGCTATAGCTCAAGCCCTGTGTACCCAGCAGCCTGCTAGTCTCTAAGATATGTTATCTTAACTCCCACAAAGTGCCGACTCCCTTAGATATTTAAATAACTTGGCTCACACCTGTAATCTCAGCATTTCGGGAGGCTGAAACTGGTGAATCACCTGAGGTCAGAAGTTCTAGACCAGCCGGCCAACCTGGCGATACCCCATCACTACTAAAAAAAATTACAAAAATTAGAGGGTTGTGGTAGGGTATGCCTGTAGTCCCAGCTACTTGGGAGGCTGAGGCAGGAGAATCACTTGAACTTGGCGGGTGGAGGTTGCAATAAGACGAGATCGTGCCACTTCACTCTAGCCTAGGTGAAAGAGTGAAATTGCCTCAAAAAAAAAAAAAAAAAAAAAAAACAGAAAAAAAGAAGTTGGAAGTTGAAAGGGGGCTTAGAAAGCATTGCTTGAAGGCTGACTTACTTGTTTTTACTCCTGATTTTGTTCATGATTCACTGAGAATATTTGAGTACTAAGCATCATGCCAGCAGGTGATGGTAGGGATAAAACACTTGCTTCCTGCCCTCAGACAACTTGCACTGTAATGGGTAAGAGCCAAGACAGGCAGTGAACAAGCCAATAATCAAACATATAATTACAAACTGTGATCAGCAATTTGGAGGTTAAGAATGGGCGCTCTAAGACAGGGAAATTACCTACTTTAAAGGAGGCCTCTTGGAGAACCTGATATTCATGATAAAAAGGAAGGTGAGAAGGATTAAGCCAAGCAAACTATATAAGAAAAATACTTGGGCACAGAAAATAGTGTGAATCAAAGCCCGGCTCAGTGGCAGAAAGGATATGTCTCCACTTAGAAATGGTATGTGTCTAGAAATTCAATACCAGAATTCTTTAGCTTCATGGGAGTTTATCTGTGACGTAAGAACAAAATAAATATTTTTATGTCTTCTTTTGCTTCTCGGTTGCCAATAATCCGTAAACGTTTTGACTAACACATGTTGAATGCCAAAGCATGCCTACGTAACAAACGGGATTTTTCAGATAAAGCTAATGAGTTTTCTAGAGGTTGGGAGAAAATGGCACGTATGTTTCATTTGCAGCACGGAGGAACTTAAGTGACCGAAATGTTTTACCTTTAAATTTTTTCCAGTATAGAACCAAAATTTGTAATGCTTTTTTTTTTTTTTTTTTGAGAGAGTCTAGCTCTATCGCCAGATTGGAGTGCAATGGCTCGATCTCAGCTCACTGCAACCTCCGCCTCCCGGGTTAAAGCGATTCTCCTGCCTCAGCCTCCCGAGTAGCTGGGATTACAGGCACTCACCACCATGGCCGGCTAATTTTTGTATTTTAGTGGAAACAGGTTTTCACCATGTTGACCAGACTGGACTCGATCTCCTGATCTCGTGATCCTCCTGCCTCAGCCTCCTTTTCTCTGTTTTATAAATGCCTTAAGTTCTGCATTGATGGTAAAATGAATAGCAGCAGTAAAAATGGAAAGCTACATAACTACTTGTTTGTGATACATACATAATTTGAATGTAAAATGAGCTCTGGGAATTCCATTCTGGTCACCAGGAAATCGCTGGTGTGAGCAAGGACTTTTTATAATGTTTTCAAGTACGTTGGGAATTGAAATATTTGTATAGGTTGTATAGATTTTAGAACTTAGAGTGCCTTAGAAAAGAGTTAGTTCCCTGTTTAAGATATTTGGTACTGTGGATAGAATATTTAATATCTGATTTGTTCTGTTAGGTTCTGCCTTTAAGTTCCTGATTTAATTCAGTTAACTGAGAAATGTAATTTTGTTTTGCTTTTTTTTATAATTTTACTTATTTCTGGGATACATGTGCAGAGTGTGCAGGTTCGTTACATAGATATACACATGCCAGGGTGGTTTGCTGCACCCATCAACCTGTCATCTACATTAGGTATTCCTCCTAGTGCTATTCCTCCTGTAGCCCTGCCGGGCCCTGGTGTGTGATGTTCCTCTCCCTGTGTCCATGTGTTCTCATTGTTCAACTACCACTTATGAGTGAGAACATGCGGTGTTTGGTTTTCTGTTCTTGTGTCAGTTTGCTGAGAATGATGGTTTCCAGCTTCAGTCATGTCCCCCGCAAAGGACAGAAATCCATCCTTTTTTATGGCTGCATAGTATTCCATGGTATATATGTGCCACAGAGAAATGTAATTTTGATTTCTTCTTTATTTCACTCTTTCAATAAACGTTTATTGACTGTCAGCTGCAAGAGTCTTCATGATAAAGCAAGTGTCTTAAGTTCCTGATTTAATTCAGTTAACTGAGAAATGTAATTTTGTTTTGCTTTTTTTAAAATTAAAATTAAAATATCGGATTACTGATATTTTGGGCTGAATCATTCTTGCTTATATTTAGCAGCATCCCTGGTGCCAGTAACGTCACCCCACTGTGACAACCAAAAATGTCTCCAGACAGTGTCATATGTTCCCTGGGAAGTAAAATCATCACCCCAGTCCAGAAGCATTGATGATAATGGGAAGGACCAGATGGGAGTTGGAGGTGAGGGTGGGGAAGGAGGCAAGGGAAGTGGCACTTGGGGTGGGAGATATGAATCCGTTTGAGAGACATTATGAAAAAGAATAGAGAAGTCTTAATGACTGGTAAATTATAGGGACTGGGGAAGAGGGAGGAGTATGCAACAACTCGGGAAATTGGAGGGATTGTGGTGCTCTTTCTCAAATTAAAAATAAAGGAGGAACAGATATGAAAGAGAAGATGAGTTCAGTTGCAGAGACGCTGGATTTGACTGAGGGCATGGTGTTCCCTAGGAAGTAGGCTCAGGAGTGGAGTGTGTAGGAGTAAGGTCAGGAGTGAGAGGTGGATTTTGGAAGGCAAAAGATTAGTAATTGACACTAGGGCAGAAAAGTGCCATTCATTCACCTGCTGGAGGAAGGGATGAGCTGGATAATTAAGATGTAAACTCTTTGTTCTGTTAGAGGTTCTAAAGCATTCCACCAAGGTTAAGCAGAAATAAAAACTAACAAAACAAAGCAAAACACCAAGTATCAAAAACATTTCAGTATATCTTAGAGTCAATTAAGAGAGTGAAGGAGGAGGAAGAGAGCTGAAAGAAGAGATAAAAGGAAATGAAATGGAATTCAGGCAGGTAACTGTGAAGGAGAGGAAGATTGTTCATTCATTTAGTGTTTATTAATTGCATTCAAATATTACATAATTTTAATTTCAAAAAATCTGGGAAATGCACATATTCTTATAACCCACTTTCTTCTCCAACATTTGAGCATGAAAAGTTTCAAACAGGCCAGGTGTAGTGGCTCATGCTTATAATCCTAACACTTTGGGAGGCCAAGGCAGGAGGATCTCCTGAGCCCAGGAGTTTTAGCACAGCCTGGGCAACACAGGGAGACCTCATCTCCACAAAAAAAATTGAAAAATTATGGATATTACAGCATTCTGTGACAGAATGAGACCGTCTCAGAAAAGAGAGAGAAAAGTTTCTAACATACAGTAAAGCTGAAGGAAGTTCCCGGTGAACACCTATATATCTACCACATAAATTATATAATTAACATTTTATTATATTTGCTTTTTCACATTATCTGTCCATGCATCCGTTAAAGTGTCTTATTTTGTGACGCATCTTAGAGTAAGTTGCTGAACACTTAAGCCAACTACATCAGCATACATATTCTCAGCTAGAGTTCAATATTTGTATAGAGTTCTCTAACCTACTTTTACTAATTTAATTTTTAAAGTCCATATCCAATTTCCTTTGCAGGAAAATGGGTAGTACTTCATTTTATTTTACATACAGTTTTTTGTGACCATTTTGGGATGCTAACACTGAAGACTTTTATTGACAATTACACCAGGATTACTCTAGATACATGAATATAGAGGCTGGTCACATTTGCTGTTTCCCTTCTTGTATCCTGGTACCTAGGATGTGGACAGGCATAAGGTAAAATTTCTAATTATCTACTAAATCTAGTTTTGCAACCACAGATAGGATATTCTTACCGGATCAAACGGAATTAAGGTTAGGCCATGTTTCAGGCATCATTTAGGAATACTAAATAGCTCTTAAATAACAAGAACGCTTTGGCAAAGCTTTGTAGTTTGCCTTTATGATATCCTTACCAGTCCCCCAAGAGGCAACTGTGCAGTGTTGTTTGTTATAAAGAATTTGTGGTCTAAATTTGCAGGTTCCAGTATTGCCTTTGCTGCTATGTGACGTTGGACAAATCTCTTAGCTCTCTCTGAGCCTGAGTTCATACATTAATTCTCCTTGGGTTAAGAATTCATATGTGTACTTGATACCCACACTTGTGAGTTTGAAATGAGCCTCTGCATGCAATAGAGATTTGTCAACTGTGACCTGCTACACAACTGTCACCTACTGTTTCACATTCAAAGAATGTAAAAAAAAAAAAAATCATCAATTCCTTCCCCTCCCTCCTTCTTTCCCTTCTTTTGTCTTCTGAACTTCTAGAATAGAGCAGAGAAGAAAATAATAAGGAAATCAACAGTTCAGAATCAAAGACGTTCTGTTAAAGAAAGAGCAAAAATCAAGATTAAAAGTACCTCAGCACTCAAAGAAGCAGAAAATTCTAATAGCTGCAGGCAAATTGTGCCCTCTGAGGAGCCTAGATTCTAGAAAAGAGAGAGCAGTCTTGTGAAAGAGGTGAAACAAAGGCTTTTCATGTACTCCGGAATTGCTTGGATACTGGGATGTAACCCTGGCAAAGTTATTAAAGATTTCTCTAAAGCATTTACTCGAAAGGGTCACCTAAGGATAACTGGATATCGGCCCTTAAATTACATTTATTTTTAAAAACATAGTTTGAAAAAGGATAGTAATCAAAGACTTACAAGACTAACCTTTTTTTTCTTTTAATTTAAAAGGCTGGTTCATAATATGCAAAGAAAGATCGCACATTTGCTTGCTACATTTAATTTGCACAGTGTAATATATAGCCTTTCTCCCTCCTCTGGGTTACTTTAAAAATATTAATAAGTTGGATAGCTATTCCATATTTTCAAAGTGGTTATCAATGAACTTCTAACAAATAATTCTAGCACTTTTTATTGCCACTTTAATCTCAGTTTACTGCTTAAAGCTTCTTTAGATACCCATTTTAAAAAGTTCTTAAAAAATAGGTAATTAAATTTAATAGATAATGAAAATAACCACAAAGTGTTCAATGAGGAAAAATGTTTATCCTGATATTGTGGCCAGAATGATAAGAAACTTTTAGAGGATGAAGTCTGCCTGGGAGGGTTTGCTTGGGAAAGTGGTAGTTTATAGCATACATCTGATTTTGTGTGTTTGTGCCAAGGGTGTTTCCTTTCTGTCTTTTTCCTTTTTATAGGCTGCCACAATAGTGACACGTTTAATATTGATGAGTTTGACCTCCTGGGAGTTATCGTATATGCACCCTTTTTGAATACAAATACTGTTTAATTTATATGGTAAACACATGGAATTTGGAGATTAGCATTTTAATCAACTCTAATCTCAGTATCTAATCTCAGTATTTTCTGCTTCCCCCTACTTCTCCTTCTGTAAAAAAAAAAAAACAAAAAACCATAAACCAACTTTAGAAATGACAGCGAATGTCCTCTCCTGGAGAAGCAGGGTCTGTGTGTCAAACATAAAAGCAGCACCAGGCCGGGCGCGGTGGCTCACGCCTGTAATCCCAGCACTTTGGGAGGCCGAGGCGGGCGGATCACGAGGTCAAGAGATCGAGACCGTCCTGGTCAACATGGTGAAACCCCGTCTCTACTAAAAATACAAAAAAATTAGCTGGGCGTGGTGGCGCGCGCCTGTAGTCCCAGCTACTCGGGAGGCTGAGGCAGGAGAATGCTTGAACCCGGGCAGCGGAGGTTGCAGTGAGCCAAGGTCGCGCCACTGCACTCCAGCCTGGCGCCTGGTGACTGAGTGAGACTCTGTCTCAAAAAAAAAAAAAAAAAAAGCAGCACCATGTGTAGTAACCTTTCTTAAACCATGTGTTCAAGCACATTAACAGTGTTCAATGAGATGATCAATAATTCAAGAAGCAGAACAATCCATTCATTCAGCAAATATTTATTGAACAGTCATGCAGAGGCAGGCAGGGGGTTGTATATGTGGCCTTGACACGATGGCACCTCTAAACTGGAATTGGGCTTCAGTTCTTCCCCATGTAAAAATTTCTTCTTTTTTGTTTAACTTTTCTCGTGGCAGGTCCAGCAGCTCTGAAGATCGGAGTGCATCTTCCAGCAGACAAGCTCTTCGGCCGGGGACAATGCATTCGATTCGCACGGTGGAGATTAAAGTCCCCGAGATAGAGGAAACGTTTTTCGCGCCCAGGTTCAGCGAGGAGCCGCGCGGGGGCCGAGGGGGCGGCGGCGGCGGGCGGGGAACCAGGCCCGAGCTGCGTCCTGCGCAGCCATTGGCGGGCGCCGCGCTCTGCACTGAGCATGTTCGCGCCCCGCCGGCCCCGAGCCGCAGCCGCAGCCGCAGCGACGGCAGCCGCCGCGTATTATGCAAAGCGGCGGCAGATGCGAGCGGGGCCAGCTGGGCGCGCGTCGGCCTCCCCCTCCCAGCGGCTCGCCCCGCCGCCGCCTGACTCTACCGGAGACTCCCCCGGCCCGGGCCCGGGGCCGAGGAGGGCCACGATGGCCTGAGTGCCCGCGGCGGGGCGGCGCAGCAGCGGGATTGCACCATGGGGGAACCAGGATGGGAAGCTGAAGAGGAGCGCAGGTGATGCCTCGCACGAAGGCGGCGGCGGCGGCGGCACCGAGGATGCGCTGGGGCCCAGGGACGTGGAAGCCACAAAGAAGGGGAGCGGGGGCAAGAAGGCGCTGGGCAAGCACGGCAAGGGGGGAGGGGGCGGCGGCGGGGAGTCGGGCAAGAGGAAGAGCAAGTCGGACTCCAGAGCCTCGGTGTTTTCCAACCTGCGGATCCGGAAGAATCTGTCCAAGGGGAAAGGCGCCGGCGGCTCCCGCGAAGATGTGCTGGATTCCCAGGCCCTGCAGACCGGGGAGCTGGACAGCGCTCACTCCCTGCTCACCAAGACTCCGGACCTCAGCCTCTCGGCGGACGAGACCGGCCTGTCGGACACCGAGTGCGCGGACCCTTTTGAGGTGACCCGGCCGGGGGTTCCTGGGCCTGCCGAGGCGAGGGTCGGGGGCCGGCCTATCGCCGAGGATGTGGAAACTGCAGCGGGGGCGCAGGATGGACAAGGACCAGTTCGGGCTCGGACACGGACATCTACAGCTTCCACTCGGCTACGGAGCAGGAGGACTTGCTTTCCGACATCCAGCAGGCGATCCGCCTGCAGCAGCAGCAGCAGCTCCAGCTCCAGCTCCAGCCGCAGCAGCTCCAGGGCGCTGAGGAGCCTGCAGCGCCCCCCCAGCGCCGTCTCCCCTCAGCCCGGGGCCTTCCTGGGCCTGGACCGGTTCCTGCTGGGGCCGAGCGGCGGGGCTAGGGAGGCCCCGGCCAGTCCGGACACTGAGCAGGCGCTCTCCACGCTCTCCGACCTGCCCGCGAGCCTGGCCGCCGAGCCCCCAGCGCCCCAGCAGCCGCCGTCCCCCGGCAGCCTCCCGGCCTCCGAGGCGCCCAGCCTCCCGGCGGCCCAACCCGCGCCCAAGACTCGCCCTCCTCCACAGCCTTCCCCGTTTCCCCGAGGTCGGGCCGGGGGAGGAAGCGGCCGGAGCCCCGGTGCGGGGGGCGGGGGACACGGACGAGGAGGGCGAGGAGGATGCTTTTGAGGATGCGCCCCGGGCTCTCCGGGGGAGGAGTGGGCCCCGGAGGTGGGAGAGGACGCCCTTCAGAGGCTGGGGGAAGAGCCCGAGGAGGGGCCGCAAGGACCTGGCGTCACCGCTGCCACTTCCCTGCCCGGCAGCCCCGCGCCCAGCCATCGCTGCTTCAAACCCTACCCGCTCATCACCCCCTGCTACATCAAGACCACCACCCGGCAGCTCAGCTCGCCCAATCACTCCCCGTCTCAGTCCCCTAATCAGAGCCCCAGGATTAAGAGGCGGCCAGAGGCCTCCCTGAACCAAGGGTCCAGAACTGCCCTGGCCTCCGCGGCCGCCCCGGCCAAGAAGCACCGGGCAGACAGCGGCCTCGCGGGCGGCCTGAGCCGCTCGGCCGACTGGACCGAGGAGCTGGGCGCCCGCACGCCCGGGGCGGGAGGCTCCGCGTACCTGCTGGAGCGCGGGGTGGCCGCTGACCGCGGCGGTGGGGTGTCCCCGGCGCTGGCCGCCAAGGCGTCTGGGGCGCCCGCGGGCTGCGGATGGCTTCCAGAACGTGTTCACAGGTGAGCGCGCCCTGCGGCCGGCCTCCGGGTCGCGAGTCGCCTGCCAATCAGGGCCTTCCCCCTGCCCTCCCGCCGTCCCTGGGCGCTAGAAGGCGGTGACCTGCTTGTCTCTTCCCCGTAGGGAATCCTTTTCCGCCCAGCGAGCTCACCCCCCTCGGTGAAATGCCTTGGACATACTTGTCGGTTTTCTATGTTCTCACAAGATCTCAAAGAGAACAACTTAGTTGCATCTGTCCTAAGTCATCTCAAGAAAAGGTTGCTCTGCCCATTTCACCAAAATGTCTACTGGTCACAATGTTTAGGGTCACACCAGGGAGATAAACTCCTTTTTCGTCTGGTTAGCGAAACCGTCATTCTTCTCTTTTCATTTCTCATCACCACAGCATTAAAAAGAAAAAAAAAATTGTTCATGATTGTTTTACAAGAGTCGGTTTTGGAGGCACAAATCATTTATTCCAGTGCAATCCGAAGGCAATCTCTGACCGCTCTAATATCTATGTGTATATGTACATGTTTGGTATGTATGTGATATGTAGTTTCTATCTTGCAGCAATCAGGGTTTCGCTACTTAGTGAAGTTAAGCGGTCACTCACTCTGGTTTGCTGATGCAAGAAAATCTGATACATGGAATTAGAAAATTAATAAATAAATAGAATAGTAGGGATAATTTTCATTTAGTTTCATAGTTCAGCCCAAAACAACCTGTAGTTTGGAGATAGTGAAGGTGAGAAGGTCAAAAGCACGTCTGGTCCAACTGGTGCCACCCCCTCCCGAGCATATGTTATAGACTCACACTCAGGGCAGCATAAAGCACAGCCAGAGTCTGTTTGCTGTGGTCAATGTCAAGTAGTTTAATGAGTTTATCCTAGCTTACAGGCTTATACGGCCCAAGGCCTTACCTTAAGAGCCCAGCATGTTTACTTAACCTCTATTCTTAATTATTAAATGAACTAGAGTGTTAGAATTTAGTGAATGGAAAAAATAGGAAAAGTTAAGTGACTACTGATAGGTTTATGATAAATATTTGAAGGATTAAACATTTCAAATGCAATCTGAAAATTTTAAAATCTTATGTTATTTTAATAAATACATTATCTATAAAACATTGCTTAGATGAAATTTCTCGGCAAAGACAGCGACTTCTTGGTTGGCTAAATGCTGTTGATGTTGGGGTAGCTACTTTTATTGACCACATTTTAATTTTCATCTGTGGGCTACCTTTTATTTTGCCTTTATAGGGTCTTACCCTTGAAATGGCTTCTTCTATTCATTTCGCACACTCTTAATTTTCTTCTTTTCCACCTTTCTCTTTATTGTATAGATTGTTAAAAAGAATGTTTGTAGTTTTATACCCTCTAGATAATTGTAAAAAAAAAAAAAAGCAAAACAAATAGAAAGATCATTTTTGATAGAAGAAGATTGCAAAGATTTGCATTAATTTTTGTGAATTTAGTGTTGGGGGAGGAATCACATATTTTTCTCTTTAAGTGACATTCATGTATATATTTTTCTAAAAATGAAAATAATTCACCATAATGATTGTCAATCGTTAATATTAGTGATAGCTATTCCTAGTAGCGTAAGACTTTGGAAATTTTTTTATTTCATTCATTTAGCAAATATATGTATGTGTATATACATTTGTATGCATATATGTGTATACAGACACACGCAGACACACACACACACACTTTGAGCAGCCACATTGTGCTAGGCAGTGTTCTGGATGATAGCACACTAAGCTAGGCAGTATTCTGGATGTAGGTGGTACAGAGGACATTAAATCATGATTTTGCCTTTCTAAGGCTCACTGACTAGGGAGGAGGAGACAGGAAATAAGTGCAGTGCACGGGAATATATATATAGATACAGACTTGCAAATCACTGTGCTGGGAACATCAAGGATGCAGTGGCTTATCTGCCTGGTGGCAAGGGGTGAAGGAAGAGGATGTGAGAGAGGAGGATTGAGGAGTCCTGTAACATCGTAAGACCCTAAATAGGTGAATGTTTGTTTTCCTTTAAAAAAAAAAAAAAAAAAGTGTTTTCTTGGAACTTGCATTTTATTTTAATTTGCTAAGTGTTCCCAAATTTGAAATTTGGGACTTTTTGTAAAAGAGTCCTGTATAAGAATCACCTGGGTTTTGTTGACTTCTCCAGGAGATTTGTTTTTTAAACTGTGCAGAGTGAAAGTGCAGAGCTGGTCATTTTTACATGGACATCGTCTATTTTGTATTTGATGGTTGGATACAGCTGGATGGTAATCGGCAAATATATTTTTGTGTAGTGGCTTCCATATATTTATCTCATTCACTCAGCATTGTTTGGGAAAAAAGAATCAGTCAGTTTTACCTAACTTTGTAACTGGTGGGGAAATCTAGATAGAGAAAAAGGTGAAGTAACTTTCTCAAGGTCACGCTGTGATTCATTCAGAGGCAGATCCAGAAATAGAAACTGAGTCAATGATTCAAGTCCAATGTCTGTACCATTTCTGTTGGATATTCAATGTTTTAAGGCCATATGGACGGTAAAAACTGTTTACAAAAAATGTTATAGGATTCAGGGTCTTTATTTAATTAGATTTTCCAGTTTCTGTTTTTAATAAGGTATACTCTTTTAATGGTTGAACATCTGGCCTTCCTTGAGCTGGATGAAGGGTGATTGTTGGCCAGAGTGAACCAGATTTTCTCTAAGCAGCTCTCATGGAAACTGTGCTTATGGTGGTAGAATCAATCCAGATGGACACAGGTCCTTGTTTCTTAGCTGTCAACTCTTCATGTCATCTGGCACTATGTTTACCTCTTTATTTTCCTCCCCTATTTTTTATGGGTGTCTTGGAAATTACCAGAGGCTTAGGGGAACACTAGCATTGTCCTTAGGGAAATTTCTCTTTGGCCTTAATTTTGCATATATTTGGATCAATTAATTGCCAGCTGCCTTTGAAGCAGGTGATCATTATATCTATAAGCTTCCATAAGGATCTTTTATTTTTAAACCATAGAATGAGGGTTGTCAGTGTTGCAGGAAGGAACAGATGTTTTTCGATTTTTACTGCCTTCCAAATGTAGAGAGAAAATACAAGTGAAAAGGGGTTTCTATGGCACGTGTTTGTGTCTCTTTGGTAGATCTAACAACATTTAGCAATGAGGGAGACCAAAACTTTATCTTCTTTTAGCTATTAAGAAACTGATGATGTCTTAGACCATTGCATTTAAGTATTTCGTTATTAATTTGTTTGAAATACGTCTTTTTCAGTGTTTAGTAGAAAAAAATGGCATCTGAAATTTGGGAGGCTCCTTTATATATCAAGTATAACAGAAGCCTGGTACTAGAGTTTTGCAGTTAATTGAAGTTTAGACATCTAACCTGTTAAATTTGTGATGCTAAATCGATTTTGATAGGAATCTTTCCCAAGTCAATTATGTGCTTATCTTTTTATAAACACATGGAATAAAAGTTTAATCTGTTTAAAGGGCTTAATGTCATCTTCAGGCACATCACTGTTGCATTTTATGAAAACATTAAACATGTCCTCAACAGCTATTGAAGTGTGTGGGCTGTTGGCTTCGGTCTGTAATTTCTGAGTTTTTGTGTCTGTGTAGTTTCTTGATTGTTTCCTTGCTGTCAGCTGTTTATTGCTTGAGCTGTCTTTAGTCTTTTTGCTTCTGTCCCTCAATTTTTTTGTAATTTGACTTTTCTGATCAATTTGTGATTCACTTACAATGCCTGCACTTGTGATATTAGCTATACTTACTGTACTTCGAAGTGCCAGACTAAACGCCAGACTCTGTGTTGGTGCATTACATAACTATATGTATTCCTCACAACAGTCTTGAAATGTAGCTGTTTATTCTCATTTTTCCAGTGAGAAAACCCAGGCTCAGAGAGTAAAGTAACTTCTTGCCTCAGGGCATTAAGCTAGTAGGTGGCCCATCCAGGATACATCCTTAGAAACCAAATCTGTTGTTACTATGTATAAGATGAAACGAAGTAGATCAGGGAACTTTTGGAAGACTAACTAATTAACAACGCATGTAGGCTCTAGAACTTGGATTGTGATTTTGGCCTTTCTAAAAGTTAGCTTGATTTTTTTTTTTTGAGATGGAATTTTGCTCTTGTCGTCGAGGCTGGAGTGAAGTGGTGTGACCTCCGCCCCTCGGTTCAAGCGATTCTCCTGCCTCAGCCTCCCAAATAGCTGGGATTATAGGGGCCGTGACCACACCTGGCTGATTTTTGTATTTTTAGTAGAGACAGGGTTTCGCCATGTGGGCCAGGCTGGTCTTGAACTCCTGACCTCAGGTAATCCACCCGCCTCAGCTTCCCAAAGTGCTATGATTACAGGTGTGAGCCACCACGCCCAGCCTATCTTGATTTTTATAGCAATAGCGAGAAGGATCCACTCTAAGAGTATACATTTTCTAATATGGCTTGGTAAATTGTTACATGGGATGTTTTAAGGCCAGGAGTAGTTTGATTTCCAGCAAGAGCCCCTGACAGAGTATAGATGTCCAGTTAATGTCTGACAAATGAATGAAGGTCAGAATCATCCCTGGTATGTATACAATGTCTTATTATACAAGGAAAGGGGTTTATATGAATGCTGTGCTTTCCCCTAAATGCTGCCTTACGGGGTTCCATGTATCAGAAAAGAATTTGGTAACATAAGTTGGGACTGGAACACTGATCTTCAGTCATTTTTTATTAGTCTGAAACATCCTTTCTCGTGGTTTCTTTCGGACTGTGGTTTGGATTGCAGTCAAGTGCACCAGTAGCTTCAGTGATGGGTTTTAATGACTGCTTTATGAGTTGAGGACTGGCCTTGTTTTAAGTGCATTTAGGCATTTGGATATAAGCCATGCATCTTTGAAATGGAACAGGTACTTTTAGTGCTTTTCCTGCTGATTCTTGTGAAGAGATACAGAAAATATACAGTTGGATGAAGGTAGCAGTAGTTATTCTAACTACTTTTATTCTAGATATCTTTGCAATCTTAGCTTTGCTGTTTACCTAAGTGATTCTTCAGTAATTTTTCCTCATATCTATGAAGGTAGGAGAGTAATTTCAAATTAATACTGTTAAGATTAAATGAAATTGCATACATAAAACCCCTACCATTCTGCCTGGAACATGAGAGGCACTCAACTGGGACGATTTGTGCTCTTGACCGGATTTATCATCTTAAAAAATGTCATTGTTCAAAGTGATCAGAACCAAATTTGTTAAAACAACTCTGAAATTGTATATGAAAACTTAGGAGGATACGAATTGACCAGATATTAGTTGAAAATTAGTATTTCTAGTCACCAGGTTTTTTTGGCAAATTGTTTATTTAACGCATTTTTTTCCTGGAATTATAAGCATTTTTGCCAGTTATCAGATATTTTGTTTTGGGAGGTTTGGATAAGGAAAGCATATGATGGGGTGTGGCTGTCAGATTTGGGGGAGGGTGCTGCTTTCCAAAGAAGGGGTGGGCAGAGGAGGCAGCAGCTGACACCCACAGTGCTTATGCTCTGCACAGCATCTGGCTGCAACCCCGTGACTTTGCAGCTTTACCTTCCCACGATTTCCTTCATAAACTCTCTACTTGACACAAACTAATCTGCTTACTCTTCTATGAACATGCATTTCATTTCCCGACTTTGTGCCTTTGTCTTGCAGCTTTACCCTCTTTGAATACATGATTTGTCTCTTTCAATTTAGCATTTGAAAAGTGCTGATTGAATTCCATTTCCTCTTTGTATCTTTTCCAGCCAGACCTTACTGGCTGTCATCTCACTTTCTGTATACTTTTCTGTCTATATCATATTACATATGCTTCTTGGATTTAGGGATTCTTTTGGTCTTCTTTCTTGCCACCCTCTGCCTTTCTGTCCTTCCTCTTTGCCTGCTCACCCAATTCCATCCATCCATCATCTCCTCTCCTACTAATCTGTCCGCAGATATCTCCTTGTGCCTTGCTGTGTGCCAGTCCATATGTGATAGGCGCTGACTATACTGAGGTCTTGTTGAATACTTGCTTGTTCATCACTTTTGGCGGTGATATAGACAAAGGCGTCCTATTGGCAATTAAAACCAGTTGAGTTTAAGCTGGAAAATTGCTAACCTTTCTGGGCAGTCAAAATTAATCATTTTCAATGAGTTATGATTGAATCAGTAAAGAAGGTAGAATGATACTTTATAGAACTTATGTTGATAGAAGAATATCTATTCTTCTTTCTGTAGGTTAATGTTAAAATAGTAATGACATCACAGTAACTGAGCTTCCAAATATAAATCTTATTGTAATGAATCAAGAGGTCAAGGGAATAGAGAAAATTGTATTCTTCTGTTCATTCCTGTTTTTATATTCTAAGTACTAACCTGATGCGAATAAAAGCATTAAGGAACCATTAGGAAGAAACAAAAAAGTACTGCCTTTGACTTGATACTTACTAGACAAAATTTTAGTGATGTAGAAACTTTCTAAGGTTTTTGTAATATTAAAAATATCAATATATGGAAAACATGACTTCTAATCAATTCGGAATGGTAGTAAAGCAAGGTAGTTATAACATCAAAATTCTGGGAATGAATAACAATTGTTTCTGGATGCTATAATAAGATACTAACCACACTAGAAATTTATTGTCCTTTTGATACCTGCTGTTTCACTATGGGTGAGAGGGAGGAAAGAATTCATGTCTTCTGCCTTTGTACAGATGTACTTGGAAGTGTTGATTGGATGGGAAAATTACTGCCACTATTCTGTGATCCAGTCAGGCTCCAACCTACCAGGAACCCACTGGAAGCTTTACTATCTCTTACCCTAGAGCTGCAGTGGACTGAAAATAGTCCTGTCATTTTCAGGAGGAATGGAATACTTTCTTGAGAAAATTAAGCCTATATTGTGTTTCAAAATTCTGCTTAAAAAGGCTAGGCACTACTCAGTTGAGTCTCTTTTGTACTTCATGCAGAAGGGTCCTTTGTTGTAGTCCCTGGTGAAATAGTGCACATGTATGAGAAGAAATTCTATGTCATTTAAATGGTTGTTTTAGGTAGGCAGGAGGGGAAAGAATGTTTCAGCTAGTGTCAGCACTCTGGGAAGAGTGCAGGCTGAGAACAATCTACCTCCCTTTTCAGTTTTACCACCAGTGTCCTATTAGGGCACAAGGCAATCATTTCTTGCCTCTTGTTAATACCCTGGCTTTCCAGGTTGGAAGAATAAATGAAATCTTGCTGGGAAGCTTCTTCCTTCAAGTCGATTTCAACCCTGTGATTCTATAGAAATGATGATTCCAGCAGGTGCCTTTTCTGTCTAATAGTGATGCTCTGCATATTTAGAGCTTTCCTTTATTGGTAGAGCTGAAGAAAATTCCTATGCCTGAGGACCCATTTATACCGTGGAGTAATTGATAGTGAGAGCAGTGATGTTTTGACTTTGATAGTTTCTTTCTTTTTTCTTTTTTTGTTGAGACAGAGTCTCGCTGTTGTTGCCCAGGCTGGAGTGTGATGGCGAAATCTTGGCTCACTGCAATCTCCACCTCCCAGGTTCCAGCAATTCTCCTGCCTCAGTCTCCCAAGTAGCTGAGATTACAGGCATGTGTCACCACACCCAGTTAATTTTGTATTTTTAGTGGAGACGGGTTTTCTCCATGTTGGTCAGGCTGGCCTCGAACTCCTGACCTCAGGTGATCTGCCCACCTCAGCCTCCCAAAGTGCTGGGATTACAGGCATGAGTCACTGCGCCCGGCTGACTCTGATAGTTTTGATCAACTTTCGATTCATGCTGAAGGAGATTTGGATTTGTTAGACTGTCATTATCTGACAGTAGGACCGTGTGTGTGTGTGTGTGTGTGTGTGTGTGTGTTGTGTGTTGTGTGTTGTGTGTGGTGTGTGTGTGTGTGTTTGAGACAGGGTCTTGCTCTGCCACCCAGGCAGGAGTGCAGTGGTATGCTCATGGCTCAGCTCATGGCTCACTGCAGCCTCAAACTACTGGTCTCAAGCAATCCTCCCACCTCAGCACCTCAGCCTCCCAAATAGCTGGGACCACAGGCATGAGCCACTAGGTCTGGCTATATTTTTTTTTTTTGGAGAGACAGTTCTCACTTTGTTACCCAGGCTGGTCTCAATAGGACCTTGTATTTTTGAACACTGATGTAGTGATTGTGTGTGGTGGTTGATCCTGCGTTATGAAAACATATGAAATGGAAAGCTATGTTATATAATGTATGACTCAAAGATTTAGAGTATATGAAGACTTTCTAATATTGGTACAAAATATACTGAGTACTTTCAGGTTCATCACCTGCAATGTAAGCCATCTCTTGTTCTTGGATGGATTATAGGCTTTGCATTTTTCCTTATAGTTTAAACTGCTCAATAAAAGCAGTACTATTAATTTTCTTCAATATACTTCAATATATCGATTTTTGTTACATTTTCAACTTTTCCTATGATTGAAAATGCTTACTGAAATAATTTTTATGAGTCTGGCATTCCATTTAGAAGTGTGCATTGATATTAAAAATTTCTTAAAAACTGGAAGGGTAAAAAGGTTTTGAGAGTTCCTAGGTTTGTTACATTTTTAAAAAAATAGTCACATTGGCCTTAAACAATTACAGCTTGTTTGAGCCCATTAAGAAGCAAATGGACTAGAATAGAACTATTTCAGGATCCCAAATAAATGCATTTGAATACTCTGTGGAGAGTTTTGTAAGCAATTAGTCTCTTCATTATTGAGATACAAGCTTTATATTTTATAAGTATAATAAAATAAATGAGGTAACAATAGGGATAATCTTTTACAACTCATTTTTTAACCTATATGCTTGTAGATAATTGGCTTCTTTTTCTTATAGCCAATACTTGCCTGTTTGGAGAGGGTAAGTTATGTGAGCTTCTTTGTGGGAAGTGTTACAGTTTGCAGCTAACCAAAATGTTCTTCTATAAGCCAATTATATCTTCTGTCCTTTCAGTGCTATTTTGGTTAAATGGCCTTGGGGGATACAAAATGTGTGGATGGTATCCTTGCAGTTTCTTTCAGGATATAGGGTTTGATCTGCCTCTGTTCAGTTTTTAGAAAAATCCAGAAATATGTTGACTCTGTTGGATTCAATATTTTAGGGATAGGCAGAGAGGGCTGTATAAGAACTGCAGTGATTTAAGTTGAGAGACATTTGACTGGGCTGACAGTGTGATATCAGTTAAAAGGTGATCCTATAATTTTTTTTTTTTTTTTTTTTTTTGAGACAAGGTCTCACTCTGTCGCCCAGGCTGGAGTGCAGTGGCGCCATCTCAGCTTACTGCAACCTCTGCCTCCCAGGTTCAAGCAATTCTCTCGCTTCAGCCTCCTGAGTAGCTGGGACTACAGGCTCGCACCACCACACCCAGCTAAGTTTTGCATTTTTTGGTAGAGACGGGGTATCACCATGTTGGCCAGGCTGGTCTTGAACTCCTGACCTCAGGTGATCCACCTGCCTCGGCCTCCTAAAGTCCTGGGATTGCAGGTGTGAGCCACCGCTCCTGGCTGATGCCTTTAATCTTTAACTCGGATTATTTCTCTGAGGAGCCTCATTTGACTCTAAATTTACAGATCATTTTCATATCATCTACTTTGGGATAATAAAAGCTTGGCATGTGGCTTTAGCTTTAGCTTGAGGCTAAGCCCCTAAGATTGAGCCCCCAGTTCCCTTTTGTATGTGTCCTCTTGGCTTTGTCAGTTACCAGTCAACTGCTAGATTTGTGTCTGTGGTTTCTGTGTTTCTTCTGGACATCAGCCATATCTCACTTGGTTATCACAGGCCTAGGATATTCACTGTGTCTAAAACTATAATTACTACTTTTCCCACCTTCTTGACACCCTCCTTCCGGGTCTCCCAATCAAGGCATTGCTGTCCAGCTTTGCCATATTCTTTGATTCCTCCATCCTTCTCATACTTTACACCCAAATTCTCTTCTTCTTTTCTCTATTCTTTTCTAAATCTCTTTAATATGTCTTCTAATTTCTGTTTCCATTACCTGTACCCTTCCTAATTTAAATCCCTATCAACAGCCTCCTCAACCTTCTCCTGTCCTCAACCTGCCTCTTCCCCACTCCATTCTGCATGAAGCAAGAGAGTCAGCTATTTAAAAGACACATTTGATGACCCGGCTACAGTTTAAATTCTTTACTGTGTATATATTAAATATATTAATATAGACATTGTGTTATCTAGCATATGTAAATTATGTATTATATATAATAGACATTATATATATTTAATACTTATTAATATTTAATGCTCTGTATTTTGTCACGTCAGTGTTTAGAATCTACTATTCTTCATCTCGTCCTAAGTACTTCAGTCGTTTTTCAGATATCTCATGTCTCTCTGGTAGTTTTAGGTATTATTAACACTTTTTCTTCCTGGTCCTCAGAGAACAAAAGAATCCATTTAGTTGTATTCGTGAGAATCCATTCAGTCTGTGACCCACACCTATCAGTCCATGCAAAACTCATTTTGTCCTTATTGTACTCCCTGCATTTTCCTCTTTCTTTCCTTTCTTCTCTTTCTTTCTTTCTTTTTCTTTCTTTTTTCTTTCTCTCTTTTTCTTTCTTTTTTTTTTTTTTGAGACAGAGTCTCACTCTGTCACCCAGGCTGGAGTGCAGTGGCACTATCTCAGCTCACTGCAACCTCCGCCTCCCGGGTTCAAGGGATTCTTCTGCCTCAGCCTCCCGAGTAGCTGGGACTACAGGCACGCACTACCATGCCCAGCTAATTTTTGTATTTTTAGTAGAGACGGCGTTTCACCATATTGGCCAGGTTAGTCTTGAACTCCTCACCTTGTGATCTGCCCGCCTTGGCCTCCCAAATACTGGGATTACAGGCGTGAGCCACTGCCCCCTGCCATCCCTGCATTTTCACTTCCCATTCCAAATCCTCTAGTAGATATACAGAACTGCTTTATGTATTGCCCTCTGAATTTGTATGCATTTTTGTAAAGTACCTACTATTTCTGTTTATGTTTGGTTTATAAAACACTCTGAGTTGTAGACCTCATTCTGTTTCTTAAAAGAACAAAACCATACTCAGCTGCCTTTGAAAAAAAATCTACAAACTTTTCTGGGTGGATTTCCACCTCGTTTTTTGCTTCCCACTGTTATACAGTATTCCTAAGAATGAAAGTCCTGCTGGATGGTTCAACACCAAGGGCACTATTCATCTTTTATTGTGTGTGAGTAAGGTGCCCTAGAGTTGTGCAATGTGGTGGCTCTGGGTACATTCTCTAGATTTATTTTAAACATTAGCATGATAATGAGCATCTAGATTCCTGTATTTCTCAGCCACCGCAGAAAACACTCTGATGAATATTTCCATACAGGGAGCTATGTGAGAACTTCTCTGGGATATACATTTGGAAGTGGAATTGTCACGTCATTAAATAAAAGATTTAATTTGTGTAGGTACTGTCAGATTAGTTTTCAGAATGCCTTTGTAGTTTATGCTTCATTAGCATGGCAAATTGGCATTATCCAATTTCCACTAATCCAATGAGGGAAAGTGATATCTCATTGTTTTACTTTGTATTTATCTGCTGACTAATGCTTTTGAGAAAACCCTTGTATATTTTTAGCCATTTAGGTTTATCCTTCTGCAAATTGCCTGTTCATATCCTTTTTACATTTTTCTGTTGAGTTTCCTGATTCTCTCTTTGTTTAGTCACAGGGGTTCCTGTGTATTCTAGATATTATTCTTTTACCAATATTAGAGATATGATAGATTGTCACTAAGCCTCTTCCTGGCTTTTTCTTAACTTAGAGACCAGAAATCTAAAAATGACATTTCTAGACTCCCTTGTAGGTTGTGTTTCAGATGTGATTTAGGTTTGATGAATTTATGGCATGTTTAGAAGGCCTTAGTACGTCCTAGGACTGACTTCTGTTGTTTCTACTTGGAAGCACAGCTGAAAAACTCTCTGATTCTCCTGGGACAATGTTAGCAGGGGTCTAGTGTTCAAGTGCTAGCTTTACTGTAACCCGAAAGTGGGGCTTGGTTCGTCCATGTGGCTGGTGTGGCCGGCAGCAGAGGCAGCATCCAGTGATGAGGAATCCTGCTCCTAGCAGTGGAAGTGTGCTTTAACAGCCCACAACTTTAGATCAGAGATGATGCAGCCACTTCTTTGGTGGCCTGGTCCTGTATGGTGGCTTTGTGAGTGGTTTCTAAAAAGATGCTAGAACCTCTTTATCTAGGCCCTCCACAATTCTGTAAACCAAGTAGTACTCTATAGTAAATCTCTTCCTATTTAAACGATTCGGAGTGGATTCAGTTCTATGTAATCATAGGATCTTGATATATAGAGTCAGTTTTAGATATAACAGATCTTCCCTAATATTTATCCTTCTTTTAAATGTGTAGTGTCCTTGGTTGAACCAAAATACTTAATTTTGATATAGTCAAATCTTTTTTCATTTTTTGAGACAGGGTCGCATTCTGTCGCCCAGGCTGGAATACAGTGGCACGATCACAACTCACCGCAGCCTTGACTTCTCAGGCTGAGGTGATCCTCACAGCTTAGCCTCCCAAGTAGCTGGGACCACAGGCATGCACCACGACGCTTGGCTAATTTTTTGTATTTTAAGTAAAGCTGGGGTTTTGCCATGTGGCCTAGGCCAGTCTGGAACTCATGAACTGCTTGCCTTAGCCTCCCAAAGTTCTGGGATTACAGGTGTGAGCCACCATGCCTAGGCAAATCTACTTTTAACCTATGGTTTGTGTTTTGTCTCATTTAAGAAATTCTCTTACTCCTATGTTATAAAAATTCTGCCCTCTATATTATTCTATGAACTTTATCATCTCACCCTTTACATTTAAGTCTTTGATGTAGTGTCCTCTTCAGCGCATGGTGTAATGTAGGGCTCTAGTTTTTTTCTTCTCCACAAGCTAGTTTTCCCAGCATCATCTACTAAATAGTCTTTTACTCATTGATTTTTGGTACTACCTTTAGGTCATTCCCATATACAGATAAGTCTATTTCTGAGGTTTCTATTCTTTCCTTTTATGTATATTTTTCTGTCTTCAGCAAGTACCATATGGTTCTCATAAATGTGGCTTTGCAAAATGTCTGATGATCTCCAAAAGAAGTATCTCCTTTTTTAAAGTTAACTTAGTTCATCAATATGGACCCTAAAGTTTTCCTATAAATTTATTTTTATTTTATTTTATTTATTTATTTCGAGACGGAGTAAATCAGTCTGTCACCCAGGCTGGGGTGCAGTGGTAATCTAGGCTGACTGCAGCCTCCGCCTCCCGGTTCAAGTGATCCTCTCACCTCAGCCTCTCGAGTAGCTGGGATTGCAGGTGCCCGCTACCATGCCCGGCTAATTTTTGTATCTTTAGTAGAGATAGGGTTTCATCATGTTGGCTAGGCTGGTCCTGAACTCCTGGCCTCAAGTGATCCACTCACCTTGGCCTCCCAGAGTGCTGGAGTTACAGGTGTGAACCACCAGACTCGGCTGCCATATAAATTTAGAATAGGTTGTTGAGTTTCTTAAAAAATCCTGAAGGTGTTTAATTGATATTTTATTCAATTTGTAGATTAAATTGAGGACTGCTTCCACTTTTATAATATCATTTTTATCTGAAAATCTGAAAGATCTCTTCATTTATTTAGATAATCTTTTATTCATTTTAATAGAGTTGAGACTTTTCTCCACAAAGAATTTGTGTTTCCTTTACGGAGCTATTTCCTGATGCTTCATATATTTTATTGCTAAAGGAAATGGAATCTTACTTTAGTTTTATTTCTAGTTGATTATCGTCAGGGTAAAGAAATGTTTTCAGTATCTGTTAGGTATAAATATTGTATGATTTCCTTTATGAATGTTGTTTAAACATAAAGTTTAGTAAAATCTATAGTTTACAGTTATATGAGATTTTAAAGGTAGTGCTTTTTTACAGCAAATAATTGAAATATAATCATAGAACAGTATACATTGTATAGATTCTTTTGAAATTATTGTGGCTTTCTTTTTAGCATTAAATATGATAAGTTTCTGTGGATTTCCATACTCTCTTTGGGGAGCCATAATCCTAAAACCCAGAAACATTATTAGTGTTTTAATTTGGTATGTTGTGTTTTACATTCAACATTAATAAAAATCTCACTAATTATTGAAAATACTTCAAAAGCATAATATAACAACTATATAATATTTTATCCAATCAGAAAACCATTCATCGCCAAGTATCCATTACATACTTTTTCTTAGATTGCCTTCTACCTTTTGGGGTGCCTTTTTGACACCTTCATATGATCTTTTTCTTCCACCTAACTCTTACTAAATAAATGACACTGTCTTCCCAGGCTTCACATGTAGTCTATGTTAACATCTACCCGGAAGGATGCTTTCCCTGCATATTGATAAATTCAAATTTCTAGCTCAGGTCTCTCTTGTGAATTTCAGGTGCCAATTTGATATTGTTTTTTGTTGTCGTTGTTGAGACAGAGTCTCACACTGTCACTCAGGCTGAAGTGCAGTGATGCGATCTCAGCTCACTGCAACCTCCACCTCCTGGGTTCAAGCAATTCTTGTGCCTCAGCCTCCCCAGTAGCTAGGGTTACAGGCGTGTGCCACCACATCTGGGCAATTTTCATATTTTAGTAGAGACAGGGTTTCATCCTGTTGGCCAGGCTGGTCTCAAACTCCTGACCTCAAGTGATCTGCCCACCTCAGCCTCCCAAACTGCTGGGATTACAGGCATGAGCCACCATGTCCTGCTCATATTTTCTTTTAAACACCTTTATATAGATATGGGAATAGTTTCAAACTGAACTTATCTTTTCTCCAAACCCAATCTGCTCCCTTACGTATTATTAGATTCCTGGTGGATAATACCATCTAGCATAGCCACTTACTCAGTTTCTTAAGCTAGAAGTCTGGAAGTTGTACAAATTTGCCAAGCTACCCCACTCTTCCTCCTCTTTATAGTTAATTAGTCTCTACATCCTGTTAAAATACACCTCCAAAAATATGTTTTTAAATACTCATCCCCTCCTTTCCAGGAGGATTTTTAAAGCCACTCTCCAAGTTTTCCAGTAGCTTTCCATTGACTGTAGGAACACCATTGAAACCTGAGATTTACATTCAAGCAGAAGACTGAATGTGTTCAGGATGAAGGAGCTAGAGTTGTTAGCCATTTGTATGATTTCAAGTCAGCATAAGGGAGGCCATACCTTATAGAATATCCAGTGTTGGAATGTGTGGTCTTGAGAGGAGCAATGTCATCATCACTGGAGATGTTAAAATAGAGACTGAATGAAGCTCAAATGGGGTGGCCACAGACCTGGAGAGGCTGATCTTGATCACTGATGTTCTTTCCAACTAGGAGAGTCAATGCTGTGTGCCTTGAAAAGTCAGAGCAGCAGCTATGGTCTGTGTGACTCATTTCTTTTCTTTGAGACTGCTTTAAATATTTATGTAAAACTCTTCAACTAAGTGATTTTAGAAGCTGCCACCTATTAGATTCACTTTTATGGATTTAACTTAATAGATATGAAAACTAAATTAAAAAAACATTTTTTCTTCTAACTTTCTATAGTTTTTCCCTTTTAATCGTGATTTATTTCATGATCTTTTAAAAAAATACCAGGAACTTCATAACCTGTCATAGGTCCTGAAAAGTGGTTGGTAGTTATCATCATATATATTCTATGATACTCTCTCTTAAACTTCATTAGATTTATTAGATTAAATTTCTCTATTTATTTTTGTCGTTTTCAGTCTTTGGCAAATTGAAGTTGGATAGTTTCTTTTTTCTTTCTTCCTCAGAAAAAAAAATGCCTTGATGGTAATCAAATTGAACTTCATATAAATTTTAATAGACTATGTAGTGGCTACTACCGAGAACTGTCTGTAACAAAGCCATTTTTTGAATGCTGTCTCAGTAGGACATATTTGCTATGATTGTTGTGGAACACGTCTTTTCATACCCTTCTCAATATTCCTAGTGTCAAGTAACAGAAATGCATCAAATGTGCACCTTAGCTCACCACAGAGAACAGTAAACTTCTTCAACACAATCATGAAGACATATTGTAGGCACTTGTTTTTGAAGACTGAGAGGATCTTCCTGTAAGAGTGTCTAAATCAAAGGTGCACCTAGGTTCAGTGAGTTTTGATTCCTCTAGGGGTAGTAGAGTTTCACCCTCCTTTATGTGGGTCCAAATCCCTTTATGAGCTACGGTCATCTTCTTTTGTAGACGAGGGCAGGGAGTTCATTATCCTTGTGTGTTTTGTGACTTGTTTCCATAATGATTTGTCTAGCTATTGGACTTCATGTTTGTTTTCTTTCTTTGAGACAACCCTAGATCTTTATCCTTGTAGCAGTCTTCCTCTTACTATAAAACCTGCAGCATTTTGGACCTAAAACTGGACGTGGTAATTTCTATTTGACCTTAAATGGCCCTCCTTATCTATTTTTTTCTTATTTATCCAGTGTAGTCCATTAGTATGTGAGATATACAACATGTGATATGTCTGTATTCACTGACATCGTAAACTTAAGTAATTATCATTAATGTTTTGTAATAGATTTGCTTGTCAGCGGCCTTATTTCCTCCTATTATTTCAATGGGTAGATAAAATGGGATGTCAGGGAAGTTTATTAGATAGTTATGTCTGAGCTATAAGGTCAGAGAAAAATTTAACGTGAAAAGACATCTTTTTCATTTTAATTCTCATTTTGCGTAAGACATAGTGGCATGGAAGAAACAGAAAGCTATGTTGACACCTTTTAAAATATCGCAACTGTCTTGTTCATCCTTCAACCATTAAAAAACACACAAAAGGGGCCAGGTGCTGTAGCTCATACCTGCAATCCCAGCACTTTGGGAGGCCAAGGTGGGTGAATCACTTGAGGTCAGGAGTTCAAGAGCAGCCTCTCATGGTTTCACCCTGTTGGTCAGGCTGGTCTTGAACCCCTGGCCTCGTGATTCACCCGCTTCCACCTCCCAAAGTGCTGGGATTACAGGTATGAGCCACCGTGCCCGGCTATACTATTATTATTATTAGTTAAGGGCAGGGGGCATGTTTTCTTCAGACTGCCTTCCTTTAGTGGGCCTAGGACATTCTTTGGCAATATGATGGACTCCTGGGTGCTTGGTTCTATCTTGTCTTTGCTCCTTCCCAACCTCCCAGTTCCACTAAGGATGTTTAATTAAGGCAGGGTCTTCT
Organism: Ateles fusciceps; assembly: GCA_036589455.1. Classification (NCBI taxonomy): domain Eukaryota; kingdom Metazoa; phylum Chordata; class Mammalia; order Primates; family Atelidae; genus Ateles; species Ateles fusciceps. Next base: position 9,926,271 of record JAZHEH010002229.1, read on the forward strand.
AAACAGACTGCTTTTAAAATGTTCCTTTTTGGCCAGCTGCAGTGGCTTACACCTGTAATCCCAGCACTTTGGGAGGTTGAGGCGGGTGGACCACAAGGTCAAGAAATCGAGACCATCCTGGCCAACATGGTGAAACCCTGTCTCTACTAAAAATACAAAAATTAGTTGGGCGTGGTGACAGGCACCTGTAATCCCAGCTACTCGGGAGGCTGAGGCAGAAGAATTGCTTGAACCCAGGAGGTGGAGGTTACAGTGAGCCGAGATCACGCCACTACACTCCAGCCTGGGCAACAGAGCAAGACTCCTTCTCAAAAAAAAAAAATTTCTTCTTGGCTTTGGTCATTGTAAGTAGGTTGTTAGCTCCTGCAGGGCACAGACCACATGGTCTGTTTCTTTATATCCGAATGCAGAAAGTTGGTCGGAAGCTTTTCCCAGAGTTGCTGGCTGAGTCAGAAGTAGACGATCCCTGGAATAAAAATCAGGAGAGCAGAGTGTGCGTCCAGTTTTGGCAATGCCCCTTTCCAATCTTATGACTTTGGGCAGACTCTAGAACCTGTTCATTTCTCAGTTTCTTTGAAGTTGTAATGATAAACCCTTGCTCTACCTACTTCACAGAGCTGACAGTAGATGCAGAAATGCCTTTTACGCCGTATAGTTCTGTTCAAATAAAATATCTTTTACTTTTTATAGTGTCAGTGGTCACAGGCCCAATAAAACTCCAGTGCAACGATAGCTGATTTTACTTCTTCATTGTGCAAGAGGATTGCAACATTTGTTTTGATGGTGAATCAAAACATCCCCCACCGACTGCAGTGTCCATGTTTATCTAGGCTTGTGATTTTGCTTCCCAAGGTAAGAAGAGTATGTATAGCTAGTGTATAACTGCAAACCTGATTCCACACCTTCACTTTCAATTAGCCATAGTGTGGAAGCATATGTGGGAAGAGCACGGAGTGAATTAGTACAGCAATAATTGGAGAACATTAATGATTAATAAGTCCCTAACTCTCGTTTAATAAATATCATTTTTGATGTGAATTTAATAAACATAGTAAAAACAAATAATGCAAGCCCCCACTTTTGAAACAATGTTTCACTCTTATTGCCCAGGCTGGAGTGCAGTGGTACGATCTCCGCTCACAGCAACCTCCGCCTCTCAGGTTCAAGTGATTCTGCCTCAGCCTCCTGAGTAGATGGGATCACAGGCATGCGCCACCACACCCGGCTAATTTTGTATTTTTAGTAGAAACCAGGTTTCTCCATGTTGGTCAGGCTGGTCTCAAGCTCCCAACCTCAGGTGATCCGCCTGCCTCGGCCTCTAAAAGTGCTGGGATTACAGGTGTGAGCCACTGCGCCTGGCCTGCAAGCCCTTTTTTTAAAAAACTTGAGGTTAGGAATTCTAGCAAGCAGTGTCTTAAATATTACCTTGTTGTTAAAATCTACTGAATGTAGGGGAAAAAACCCAAAACTTGGTGGATGAAGATATTTTAATCTGTGATTAGCTTGCCTATTACCATACTATTTCAGATGCTTTTAGATCCAACCTATGATTTAACCATACTATTTCAAATGCTTTTAGAGCCAGCTTATGATTTTCTTCTTTTAAGTTGAACCAAAATTTTTGATCATATTTACAAGTAGAGAGTGTTTGAAGTATATCTTGGTAATAATAATAACAGGTAACATTTATTGGGTACTGTGTTAATTAAGCCTGCTACAAAAATTGTTTCATAATTTTCACAGTAATCCTCGAAGGTAATGAGGATGATAATTTCCAATTTACAGATGAGGAACAGGCTTACCAGGGGTTGTGTAACTTGTCTAAGGCCATACCTACCGTAATAGAAGTATCAGTGTTACTGGAAAGGGGTCCCAATCCAGACCCCAAGAGAGGGCTCTTGGATCTTGTACAAGAAAGAATTCAGGGCGAGTCCTTAAAGTGAAAGCAAGTTTATTAAGAAAGTAAAGGTATAAAAGAATGGCTACTCCATAGACAGAGCAGCCCCGAGGGCCTGCTGGTTGCCCATTTTTATGGTTATTTCTTGATTATATGCCAAACAAAGGGGATTATTTATGCCTCCTCTTTTTAGACCATGTAGGAGTAACTTCCCTGATGTTGCCATGGCACTGGTGGGACTGCAGCAGTGAGGATGATCAGAGGTCACCGGTCAGCATCTTGGTTTTGGTGGGTTTTAGCCAGCTTCTTTACTGCAACCTGTCTTATCAGTAAGGTCTTTATGACCTGTACCTTGTGCCGACTTCCTACTCATCCTGTGACTGAGAATTCCTTAACCTCCTGGGAATGCATCCCAGTAGATCTCAGTCTTATTTTACCCAGCCCCTATTCAAGATGGAATCCGTCTTTGGTTCAAAACCTCTGACATCAGGATTGGGATCCAGGCAGTGGCTTCCATGGCTTAGGCTATGGCTGCAATACCATGCATCCCCATGTGGGTATACTTCATGAAGTCAAGGTAGAGAGTCCATGTGTGTTCAGTGGAAAAGAATGGGCGGAAAATAAGGAACACTTTCCATTCTATAAAAGAATGAGATAATTATTCATGGTTGTACTATTCTAGCTTTCTTCAGGTCTATATAATTAGGTATATTATATGTAATATGTGTCATCAATGACGTGGACCTTTCCTAGATAAAGATAGCATGACCTTCGACAAGACAGTTAACATCCTCAGGCCTGCGTTTTCTTTCTTTCTTTCTTTCTTTCTTTTTTTGAGATGGAGTCTCACTCTTGTCCTCCAGGCTGGAGTGTAGTGGCACAATCTAGGCTCACTGCAACCTCTGCCTCCTGGGTTCAAGCAGTTCTCCTGCCTCAGCCTTCCAAGTAGCTGGGAATACAGGTGCGTGCCACTACACCCAGCTGATTTTTGTATTTTTAGGAGAGACAGGGTTTCACCATGTTGGTCATGATGGTCTCGATCTCTTGACCTTGTGATCTGCCTGCCTTGGCCTCCCAAAGTCCTGGGATTACAGGCATGAGCCATTGCGCCGGGCCAGGCCTGCATTTTCTAGTTAAGGAAATGACATATTAGAGGCTGGGTTTGAAGGACAGGAAGACGGCCCCTTTCACTGGGTTCTTTTATTTGGGTGGAGGGAGGAAAGGGGCAGCAAGAGCTCAAGAAACTTTGACCCTCTCTTGCCCTTATCTTTACTGAGTTATAAATTTACCAGAAACTAGCATTTATATACTTATAAAGTTTATGGCAATCTATGCTGTAGAGATGATTTTATCAGCTTTTGAGAATTTTCTCTAGTTTCAGTGTTGCTGCAGCTGCTGGGGCGTGTTCCCTAGGCAGTGGTAGAGCCTAACTCTTTCTTTATGCGTGATCCCATTTTGTGTTTTCCTGATAAGTGACCCTGGGACATTGTGTGCTTCTGAAGGCCTCCCTGGCTGACTCTGTGGTCTGGGCCCTAGGGACTGACCTTCTAGCTGGCACCAGCCCCTGCTGTGAAGTGGCTGCTGCCCACAGGCAGTGTTTTGTGAGCTGTTCATTCAGCAGATAGATTTTTGGCAAATTGACTTAGTGCTGTTTTGCAAAGAGTAAGAGCTTAGGAAATATGATTGAATAAATAAATGTATGCAAATATGAAGTAAAATGCAGGTTTGAATAGCTGGACACTTGAAAAAGTTAAAATTATTCTAGGGCCAATGATTTTCATTTATTGGTGTGGTTGACATGTCTGTCTAGGAACAGTGATTTGACCAAGGAGTAGAGTGAGGAGACTCGGGGATGCCTTGACTGGGGGAGTACGTTGGTCGTGGGGTGTGAAAGTGAGTGCCAGAGGGAACCTGGAAGCTTCTGGTTCCTGGCCCCAGCCAGCCAATTTGCACAGTTAAGAAGTAAGATTGTGTTTGGAAAGCTTCAGGCCAGCCCTTTCTCCCTAGTTTAGATTCAAGGCATCCTATTTAGTAGGTGTCTCCCGATTAAATCCTCAATTATCAATTGCAGGAAGAGAAATAAAAGTTCATGTCTCTGTCCACTCCCCTGACCTGGTCAAATTGCATTCCTTGAATAGAAAAGGAGTTCAGTATAGTCCAACTGGAGTGTATGTCCTAGAAACAACAAAAACTGTTCACATTCCCACCACAGTGATTTTGACTCTTTATTTTAGTATATTTGCTGCCTAAGCGAGCACAATTTTGACTGTTTAATAAACTGGGTTCATATCTCATGATTTTGCAAAATTAGGAACATGCCTTTTTTAGCTTTGTAATCTTGAATTTTCGCATGGTTTTTGTGTCATGTATTTCTATGTAATTAAATCTTTTTAATAGCATGATTTAAGATAGTTTATTGTGGAAGTTGAATATATACACCCAGGGAAGCACAATGAATTTCCATTAATCCATCACTCAGCTTCAGTAATCATCAATGTTTTTAATGCCAGATAGTTTTATCAACCCCTTTCTTCCACTTCTACCCTATGCCGCCTGCTTTTTTGTGAAATAATTTAAAACAAGCTCCAGACATCATGTTATTTTAATATCAGATACTTTGGTATGTATCTCAAAATGGACTTTTAAAATATGCTACAATATCATTCTTTATATTGAATTCAAATACAATTAGTTGTTCAATATTATCTGTTAACTAGTCCAGTCTCAGAACTCTTTGATACTCTAGAATGGATGCTAGGAGCAATCTGACAGTTACTTGGTTCATGCTCAGTTCTCTCTTCTTTTATTCCAGAGGTTGGGGGACAGTAGGAGAGCTTGATGGGGGGTGCTGTGTACTTTATGATTGCCCCCAGCAGGGGCCCACCGTGTGTGGCTTTCTCAATTGTTCTAAAGCTGTGAATGATCCCTGGGTTTGGGGATGACAGCTCGATCCTTTCTTTGCAAGTGTTCCAACTGACCTTTTCTCTAACAGATTTTCCATCCACTTGCTTTTCATTGAGTGAACCCATTATTTCATTAGGTATCGCAAAATGGTGATTTTTCTAATTCTTGTCATTTCTTTTGCACATTTTGTCAGGAATTTTCTGTATTGAAGACTTTTCTTTATTCACTAGGTATGGTTGTTACCCTGAAATACAGTTCTTTCTAGAAAGGCAGCATAAATGCTTTATTATTTCCTATTCTCTGTTATCATCAGCCTAGCATTCTCTAGTGATAGCTGATGATTTATTTTTCTGGTTTCTTTAAAAATATTCAATATGTTTAAATCAACTAGATTATTATTCTTTCTGTAATAGCATGGCTTTTAATGGCTGTATAGTTAGCAGTCATGTGTATAAAGCCATCTCTTTCTTTTTTGCTTATGTCTTTATTGGACACTTTAGCTCCTTTTAATTTTTTTACTATTAATAATCCATTTATTATAGTATCAAGAATCGTGCTAAGTACTTAACATGCATTATCTCATTTAATCTTCATAATAATCCTATGCTGCATCACTCTGAGTATACCTCTGAATATTTACCTAGAATAGCTTTTATGAAGTTGAATTTCTGGGTCACATGGGTGAATTTTTAAAGATCACTGACAGACATTGCCAAACTGCCCCTTAAAGCCACTCCTTGTCAGTGCTGATGCCCACTTCTGGGTTTTGGGTTACCTTGAGTTCAGGTTGAGGGATACTGGAGGAACCAAATAGGTAAACCTGCTGGTTTGGTGGTTCTTTGAATTCTCGTCTTTTTCCCCAGTCCTCCTGCTATTCCAACACATTCTTGTCACAGAGCCAAACCCAAAATTGGGGTTCTGCCCTGGAAAGCACATGGGTTCTCGGCTTCCCTCAGGAAGGAATTCAAGAGGGAACCACAAAATAAAGTGAAAGTAAGTTTATTAAGAAAGTAAAAGAATAAAAGGGTGGCTACCCCGCAGGCAGAGCAGCCTGGAAGTCTACTGGCTGGCTATTTTTACGGTTATTTCTTGATCATTTGCTAAATAAGCAGTGGATTATTCATGAGTTTTTTGGGAAAATGACAGGGAATTCCCAGAATTGAGGGCTCCTCCCCCCTAAAGATCAGACAGGGCAACTTCCTGACATTGCCATTGCATTGGTAAACTGTCTTGGCACTGGTGGGTCCATGCTAATGAGTCCTTTAGTATGCTAATAATGATAATTAGCATATAATGAGTAATGAGGACAATCAGAGGTCTCTTTCATCACCATCTTGGTTTTGGTGGGTTTTGGCTAGCTTCTTTTCCACATCCTGTTTTATCAGTGGGTCTTTGTGACCTGTATCTCATGAAACCAGTCTTCTGGATCTCTTCTGTCTTCAGAAACTATACTTAGCTGCCCCAACTGCCGCATGCATTCTGTCCAGGTATGGTGTCCCTTCTGCCCTACTATGAGTCAGTGCATTCACAAATGTCTGCCCAGTTTCAAAGAATGAGATATTTACAGACTGGGTGAGATTACGGGAGAGAATATAGAAAGAGTTGAGAGAATAAACCATGGGATTAGCCAGGAAGCACTCCTACATTGCCATGTTGGGTAAAGAAGTCAGTAAAAGGGGATTGGTGGCTCACGCCTGTAATCCCAGCACTTTGGGGGCTGAGGCGGCAGATTGCCTGAGGACAGGCAATCGAGACCAGCCTGGCCAACATGGTGAAACCCCGTCTCTGCTAAAAATACAAAAATATTAGCCGGTCGTGGTGGCATGCACCTGTAATCCTAGCTACTCGGGAGGTTGAGGCAGGAGAACTGGTTGAACCAGGGAGGTGGAGGTTGCAGTGAGCCAAGATCGCGCCACTGCACTCCAGCCTGGGCAACAGAGCAAGACTCCATGTCAAAAAAAAAAAAAAAAAAAAAGTCAGTAAAAGGGACTTGGGAGAAAATGGCTAGAGAGTTAGAGAAAATAGAAGGGAATATCATGAGATGAAAATGCTTTAAGAAGTAGGAGTAAATCAATAGTGAAAATTTGCTGAAAGATAAACTGAGTAGGGTGAAGACAGAAACGATGGCTGGGTGTGGTGGCTCACCCATGTAGTCCCAGCACCTTGGGAGGTTGAAGCAGGAGGATTGCTTGACCCCAGAAGTTCGAGGCTGCAGTGAGCTATGATAGTGCCACTGCATTCCGGCCTGGGTGACAGAGGGAGACCTTATCTCTTAAAAAAAAAAGAGGACTCTCCGCCAGACCACCACCAAGCCACCGTCAGGGATACCAGCCGTGTGCAGCCTATCAAGCTGGCCAGGGTCACCAAGGTCCTGGGCAGGATTGGCTCTCAGGAACAGTGCACACAGGTGTGCATGGAATTTATAGACACACAGGCTGCTCCATCATCCGCAATGTAAAAGGGCCCATGCGTGCGGGCGACATGCTCACCCTGTTGGAGTCAGACCAAGTGGCCCGGAGGTTGCGCTGGGCTTGGCTGCTCACTGGGTCTTGGACGTTGGGTTCAGCCACTTGGCTGATGGGAATGGTGTGTTACGATCTGCTCCTTTATTTTGTGCCACCACACATAAATTGAGACGCACCTTTAAATAAAGTGTTTGTGTTCCAAGTTAAAAAAAAAAAGGGAAAAATACGTTATTGGTACCATGTTGGCCCGCAGTTTCTGGCACATGATGGGGATGGAAACCAAATGAGAGCCGCCTGAGCGAGGAGCGAGAGGTAACAAACATAGGTAATTCCGGTTAGTAGTTTTGATGTGAAGGGAAGCCAAGAAATGGAATAGTAGCTGGGTTGCAGGGAGTGATGTGGGGCTCAAGGGAGGGTTTGTACTTTTGTTTTTTTTCTTTTTTTAAAGCATGTTTGTGTGATACTGGGAGTGTCCAGCAAAGAGGGAGGTGTTTGTGTTTCAGGAGAGAAGGGATAGCTAATGAAGTGACATCTTGACACGCAACAAGGAATTCAGTTCAGAACACAAGGGAAAGAACTTGCTCGTGTTTGTAACAGGGCCTCTTTCCATTGTGAGGAAGACAAGAGTGTGTTTGCATGTTTGGAATTTGTCTCAGATTCTTCCATTGTCTCAGTAAATTATTTGACAATACCATCTCATCATTGGAAAGAATGTGTCAGGTGGGGGAGAAGATTGTATAAAAATTGTATTGGAGTGGAAGCTGACATGAGAACGCAGAGTGGTGTTGGCCTCATTGAGGTATAGTGAAGACAGACCTCTGTGTGGCTTTCTTTTTGTTATTATTATTATTTTTTTTTGAGATGGAGTCTCACTCTGTCACCCAGGCTGGAGTGCCATGGCACAATTTGGGCTCACTGCAACCTCCACCTCCTAGGTTCGAACAATTCTCCGGCCTCAGCCTCCCTAGTAGCTGGGATTACAGATGCCCGCCACCACACCCAGCTACTTTTTTTGTATTTTTAGTAGATACGGGAGTTTCACCATCTTGGCCAGGCTGTTCTTGAACACCTGACCTCGGGATCCACCCACCTCAGCCTCCCAAAGTGCTGAGATTACAGGCATGAGCCACTGCGCCTGGCCATGGCTTTCTTTTACAATGTTCAGTTGCCCAGGCGCAGGCAAAGAGAAAGTGGATGGCCGTGCTGAAACAGGTTGTGGTTTCACCAGACAAGCATGGTGGAGGGAGAGAGGGATTAGGGAGCTGAAGTGTTTGAAGTATTTAATTATAGTGACAGAACATGGAACTTAAGCTGCTGAGGGAGGAAGTGAGACAGCGCAGGTGCTGGATTGTGCAACATTGGTAGAGACAACTGATTCAAGGTCAGCATGGTCGATGAAGCTTTGGCGGGGTTCTTGAGTAAGATCCTAAAGGTAGAAGGTTGTGCTCAGGAGTTAGGTGTTCCATTCAGGCATTTGCACATAGATTCATTGATGATTAAAAAATTAATTGGTTATCCCCCTCTTTGCCAGCCACTCCTTGAGGTCCTGAGTGGTAAACAAAGAACAGGGACTGCTGAATGAAGTTAACACTCCAGGAGTAAGAGACAGATCACAGACTTACATATGCTTGAGGGCTGCGCTCTCTGAAGAATAAAGTGGATAATGGACACAAGAGTAAAGGGATGTGCTACTTCAGAAAGGGTATTAGAGGAGGTTCTCTCAGTGGAAGTGACCATTGACCGGAGACATGAATGACATGAGGGAGTGAGGGAATCATTGATGTATCTGGGGAAGAATGTCCTAGTGCAAAAGCCTTCATGGTGAGAGTGAGCTCAGTGTGTTCGAGGAGGAGGCCAGTAGGCAAGAGTGGTGACAGCTGGGAGGTAGGGAGGTGGCTCCTGCGTCTGGTGAGTGCTGCCGGGTTTGTGACTGATTAAGGCTCTTGCCTTGGGTTATAAAATAATGTACTGAAATAGCAATGAGGTAAAGAATGCAAGTTTACTAGAGAGTAAGTACGTTGCAAGGAAGCAACGGGTAGCACAGCGGAGAAGGAGCTGTCTGCCAAGAGTCAGGAGCTGGAGGGAAGTTTGATAGGGTCCTGCTTGTGGAGCTACCTGCAAATATACTGATGCTGCTGGGGTTGCATGCAGAGTGGGGTATTTGGGCACAGGATATTGTGCCAGCGGGTTGTTTGTGGTTAGCCGTCTCTCAGAACAATTGTTCTTACCCACCTGGGACCCCTTTTCCTCGTTGTTGCTAACTTACCTATCAGGACTCCACAGTGAAGCGTTTGATTTTACTCTGAGGGTGATGGGAAGCCACTGGAGAGTTTGGAGTAAACCTTGGGACTGATCTTCTGGAGGTGGTACAGTTCCTGATAGTGATCAATTCGAGGCTGTGACATGGGAATGGGTGGCTAATTCGTGGTGGAGAAAATGTTAGCTGGAGGCAAGGGGATCAAGGTCTAGGGTGAGGTATCCACCCGAGCATTAGTTTGCCCTCCATGTGGATGTCGGAATCACTGAGAATGATAGGAGTGGGGGTGGAACGCAGGGCAGTGAGGCAGGAGGTGAGTTATTTAGTGAATGTTGAGGGGGAGGGAATAACTAGACGTTAGTGGCTGGCAGAAAGGAGGAGGGGTAGTAGAAGCTAGCCAGTGGCAGGAGTTTCCAGAAAGCTCGTGGTTTTGAAGGAGAATGAACCATTTGGAAGTATTCATGGGGATCAGAGAGGTTACCCGCATTTTGTCCCTCAAATGTGAGGGATTTGACTTAAAATGCCTCCACCCGAGATGATTGCAGTGCGAGGAGATCCTCAGCGGGAAGCCAGGTTACTGTTAAAGATGGAGGTGAAGTTTCTTTAGAGAGAGGTTAGGCCTGGGGGTCTCAGCCTGGGGTTATTTTTGCCCCCCGCCCTGGGAGACATTGGCAATATCTAAAGATATTTTCGGCTGTTACAGCTGGGGGCGAGGTGGCTGTACTGCTGCCACCCAGTAATAATGGCCAGGGATGCTGCTAAAAGCACAGGATAATTTCCCCCCCACTACCCCAGAACACTGAAATATCAGGCCCAGGGTGTCCGTAGGGTTGAGGTAGAGAAACCCTTGATTAAAGATTTAGGGGCATATGCTTATCATGGAAGTAGAGTCCCAGCAGGTCATCATCCTCTCTCTTTCTCACTGTTCCGGAACTCCTTTGATAAGTTTTGGCTTGATATGCACATACACGTTTCCCCCTCAGTCACACACATGCAAGATCCTGCTGCCCTTATTTTTTTGTCATATACATTATCTGAGTGGTAGGAAAAAAATTAGTTTTAGGGCTATTTCCAGTAATTCGGTAAGAGGAATACAACAATATACTGTTATGATAATTAATCTCTTGAGAGTTGAAGGATGCCATTTCCTAGGTATTTAGTTCCAGTTAGATGCAGGCACACTGAAGTTCTGTAGGGGGAAAATTCTTTATTTCCCCTTAAAAAAATCCTGGGAGACCAAAGAATGTTCTCTAATGACCAGAAGCAATGGAGAAAATAGAGAGACCTCTTGTGTCCTGCTTTGTCACTTGAAATATCAAAGGCAGCTTTTGAGATTAGTTTTGTTTTATAGACAGAAATAGGAAGAGGCATAGAAATTACTTGACTAGTATCCTGATAGAATTGAACATTTATACATTTGAAATGTAGTTATTGTAACTGAAGTATAGACTTGGCCTGCTTTTGCAAAGCCCAGAGCTAAGAATGGTTTTTACATGTTCAGAGTTGCTCAGAACAAAATTAAACCAGTGAAAAATATGCGACAGAGACCTTATGTGGCTCATGAAGCCTAAAATACTTACTATGTGGCTCTTTACATAAAAAGTTTGATGGGGCTGATACGTCATTTCCAAATCTGACAAGATATGAATGAAACTGTCACAGAATCGTAGCATTGTATTTATTCAGAAATCCTAAAAATATTAATGGATGCTTTTGACGTGTAAGGGCCCAAGTTTGCAAGATAGATGCTGGCCGTCAGCAAGTTTATATTTCTTTCTTTTTTTTTTTTCTTTTTAGCAAGTTTATATTTCAGTGAGGAAGGTCAATATTAAACAAATGACTGCATAACTACTTAGTTAAAATAATCAATTACACAAAGAAGCTGTGAAGAGTTCCAAAAGAGCATGGAAGGGATCACTGAAGACTTTTCTGGATAACAGTTGATCTAAATTTGAAGATAACAGAAGATCTAAATTTGCTCATTAGAGGGAGGGGCAATTGTGGCCCTGGAAGGGACCCTAGAGATTTTCCATTTCCTTTGATGAAAGTTGATGAATGTAAAACAAACTACATAAATGTTTGAAAGTTAAAGAGCTAGGCCGGGCATGGTGTTTCACTCCTGTAATCCCAGCACTTTGGGAGGCTGAGGCAGGAGAATCACTTGAACCTGGAACGCAGAGGTTGTAGTGAGCTGAGATCGGGCCACTGCACTCTAGCCTGGGCAACAAGAGCGAGACTTCATCTAAAAAAAAAAAAAAAAAAAAAAAGAGCTAGTAGTGTCAGAAATCAATTAAGGCCCATATCCATGGCTCTGAACTCTGGCTAACATTAGAACCAACTGGTGACCAGTAGAAAACTGATACGTGAGCCTGGCTTCCAGCAATTTTGTTCTCTCTAAGCGATCCTCAGTTTCAGCCAAGATTGAGAACCCCTGGGCGAGGTGGACCCAGGCCCTCTAGATCCTCAATCTAGACCCTCAGCCAGGGTCTTCTTACTATGCCTCTCTTGCCTTTTTTTAGGGAAATAGGGGGAAAAAAAGGCCCTTAAGTTTGGACCTATGCTGGAGTTGTATTTCTGAGAGGCATTGGAGAGAAATGTGAACTTTCATCCCTTTTCTGGGTGACTTATTTCTATTTTGCCACTGGCCAGCTCTCTTCTTGTCGGTTGGTGCCTTTGCCTGCCTCTTTGTCTCTTCATTCTCTGTCCCCTCCCCATTGCCATGATTGAGACTGTGAATGTTAGTCACTGACATTTCTGAGCCTAAATGGTGGCATGTTGGGTTAGTAACTGCTTTCTTCGAGAGCCATCTGCAATTAAATTCAAAGAGTTTAGCCTTTTGGATCCAAATTTATTTATTTATCTTTTTTTATTTTGAGACAGAGTTTCACTCTTGTTGCCCAGGCTGCAGTGCAATGGCACGATCTCGGCTTACTGCAACCTCTGCCTCACGGGTTCAAGAGATTTTTCTGTCTCAGCCTCCTGAGTAGCTGGGATTATAGGCACCCACCACCATGCCTGGTTAATTTTTTTTTTTTTAGATGGAGTTTCGCTCTTGTCTCCCAGGGTAGAGTGCAATGGTGCGAACTCGCCTCACTGCAACCTCCACCTCCCAGGTTCAAGCGATTCTCCTGCCTCAGCCTCCCAAGTAGCTGGGATTACAGGCACCTGCCACCACACCGGGCTAATTTTTGTATTTTTAGTAGAGATGGGGTTTTGCCATGTTGGCCACGCTAGTCTCAACCCCTGACCTCAGGTGATCCACCTGCCTCAGCCTCCCAAAGTGCTGGGATTACAGGCATGAGCCACCACGCCCAGCCAATTTTTTTTTTTTTTTTTTTAATTAGAGACAGGGTTTCACCATGTTGGCCAGGCTGTTCTTGAACTCCTGACCTCAGGTGATCTGCCTGCCTCAGCCTCCCGAAGTGCTGAGATTACAGGCGTGAGCCACCATGTCTGGTCTTGCATCCAAATTTAAATGCAAAATTGGATTTACCAATTAAATCCAAGAGGGAGCTGAGTGAGGTGGTGTGTGCCAGTAGCTCTAGCTACTTGGGAGGCCGAGGCAGGAGGATGGCTTGCGCCCAGGAGTTTGAGGTAAGCTTGGCCGACATAATGAGATCCCCATCTCTATTAAGGAAAAAAAAAGTGAGCTGGGCATGGTGGCTTACGCCTATAATCTTAGCGACTCAGAAGGCTGAGGTCGGGGGATCGCTTGAGCCCAAGAGTTCAAGGCCAGCCCGGGCAACATAGCGAGACCCTATCTCAATTAAAAATCTTAAATGGAATCTGTATAGCCCAGAACTTGGCCTGTTCTGTTTTGGGGTAGGAGGTATTTAGGGGGATGAGAGAGCAAACCAGATCTGCAGTTTTTAAATGTGGCAACTCTGGCCTCTGACTATAGAGCTTTCTCCTAGCTTGAGAGGCTCCTTTCTGGGCTGTCAGTAGCCTTGGAAACGGCGTTTCTCCCTGGCAGTGTTTACCCAGCCACTGTCCCCTGGAGAGTTCAGAGCCAGGTGATCAGCAGTGCTCCCTCTTAATGACTGTGTTTCATCTGCAGGGCGAACGTTGTTGGAGAAGCTGTTCAGCCAGCAGGAGAACGGGCCTCCAGAAGAAGCAGAGAAGTTTTGCTCACGGATCATTGCCATGGGGCTTCTCCTTCCTTTTAGTGATTGCTTCAGGGAACCATGTAATCAGAATGCCCAGACGAATGCAGCTTCGTTTGATGTAAGTAGGAGAATTCACTTCTCTGTGAGGCAGATTTGCTGTTGAAATAGCAACTACGATGTATGTCTGCCCAGTTACCCTGTAATTTAAAAACAACATGTGATGCAAGCATTTTTTTTTCCCCTTAGCTGCTTAATAGCTTAGCATGTCTGTTTGTATAATTTTTTTTTAAACTAGAGTATTAAGTACATTTGCCAAACCTTCTTTTCTTAACAGATGGGCACTCAAGAGTTCTCTAGCCTGCTTTAATCAGTGATGATTTAAAAAAAAAATTGATTTCTAAATTATTTTTAATTGTGGTAAAACATAGATAACAAAATTTACCATTGTAACCGTTTTTAAGTTTACCGTTTAGTGGCATCAAATACATTGATGTCATTGTGCAGTCACCACCACCACCATCCATCTTTAGAACTCTTTCATCATCCAAAACAAACTCTGTACCCATTGAACATAACTCCCCATTCTCCTCTTTCCCCAAGCCCCTGGCAGCCACCATTCCCCTTCTGTATCTATGACTTTGACTAGGCTAGGTAGTTCATATAAGTGGAATCATATAGTATTTGTCCTTTTTGTGGCTGGCGTATTTCACTTAGCATAATGTCCTCAATGTTCAACCATATTATAGCATGTGTCAGAATTTCCTTCCTTTTTAAAGCCGAGTAATATTCCATTGTATGTATATGCCACATTTTGTGTATCCATTTATCCATCAATGGACACTTGGATTGTTTCCACCTTTTGCTATAATGCTGCTGTGAACATGAGGTACAAATAAATAATGCTGCTATAAACATGAGTTACAAATACGTCTTCAAGACCCTGTAATCAGCGACGATTCTGAAGGGGCTCTGAGTCAGTATTTATGACTTTGCTGGTCATAGGCATTCCTTCAGTTATTCTTCCCAGTGGGCCACAGGTTTCCATGGGTCCTGCAGTGCTGTTCCTAACTCATGTATGTGTGAAGTATGGACGTGAAGCAGCATTGCCTGCTTTATCCCCAGCTCCCATTCACCAAGAGAGTTGATACTGTGGAACAGTAATTCATCAGGCATATTCATAACTCATAATGAATATGAGCACAGCTGGATTCTCATTGTCAAGGCAGAGTATTGCTAATCAGTCTCAGGTATGTGGTATATGTGTGGCGTTGGTTGGGATGAATATGCCTCTAAAACCCAGATGTGTAGGATTTCTCATGTATGAAATTCTTATAACAAAATTGAAGGTTGGTTCACTTGTGCAGAGCCCAGGAGTTTTACCTGAGGATAATGGTTTTTCTTTTGTCTTTTTTGAGATGGAGTCTTGCTCTGTCACCTAGGCTGGAGTGCAGTGGTGTGATCTCAGCTCACTGCAACCTCTGCCACTTGGGTTCAAGTGATTCTCCTGCCTAGCCTCCTGAGTAGCTGGGATTACAGGTGTGCACCACCATGCCCTGCTGATTTTTGTATTTTTAGTAGAGACGTGGTTTCACCATATTGGTCAGGCTGGTCTTGAACTCTTGACCTTGTGACCCGCCCAGCTTGGCCTCCCAAAGTGCTGAGATTACATGTGTGAGCCACCACGCTGGGCTGTGGTTTTTAATCATATGGGTTAGTTACTTTGTTCTGTTGCTGCCAACTGTGCTCTCTTCTCAGCCTTCTTCAATGTATAGGAATGAAATGATGATGAGTTTTGAAATACAGTGAAAATGAGCCCTGGCTGAGGTCAAGATACAATAATAAATAATAAGGTGTCCATATCTGTCTGTTGACTTTGCTTCCTCTTCTTTACCCATTACAGCCTGCAGTCTTCCTCGATCTCCCTTTAGTATTAGGAAAATAAATCACGTAAAATATTCAGAGATCTTCTTGATTCTTGATGCTTCCCATTAGAAAGAAAATTCCCCAGGTTGTGCTGTGACTTGTGAAGTTTCCTTCCTGAGATTTGTTTACATTTTTCCTGCTGCAATTTTTTTTTTTTTAAATGACATGGCAACTAATCACTACTAGGTAGATCTTTTTCTCTTATGGGAAAAATTGGATAATTTAAATGTTTTCCTCCCTTCTCTTCTATGAGAGGTCTGTGTTATTACAGAGACGGAACGCTAGAATGATGGTGTGTTAAATGTTATAGAGCTCAGTTCTAGAAGATATATTGATTTGGCAAGTTAGAACTATAATTAATATAGTACAGACGAGCCATGTCTAGCACTAGCTTTTTGATTGAAACTGTTCCCAAGTTAACTGCATATTCCTCCCTTAAAGCCCAGAAGTGAACAGTCTTGCCAGTCAATAAATGTAGAATTGGATAAACAGAAAAGAAAAGGGTAACCCTATTTCTTCCTCTCTCTTTTTTTAAATCAACTAACCTGATTGTTTCTTATACCTCACCTCACTTCATCCTTGTGTTGGAGACTAGGAACTCTTCCCCATCATCTTATTTTGGAGAGCAGCTGGGTGTGGCCTCGAGCGTGAAAAGCAAACAACAAAGAAATAAAATCCCTTAATGTTGTGTGAGGGTATTTCCCCAGAATCGGGAATTTCTTTCCTTCAACTCGATGTGATTGCATTTTGTCTTCCTTTATTCACTGGCTCTGTACGACCTCTCTACTGCCCCCTCAAAATGAACAGAAAACAGAAAAAAATTAAAGATACTTTTGTATGAAATGTTATGCCCTGTACTTAAATCGCAGCTCAGCAACACAACTGTGCGTTTATTGGATGCGTGGTCAAGGAGTTTCTTGAAAACCCGGAGAGGGTGATAATATAACGATACTGAGGACTCGGGGTGTCCATGAGGGATGGGGAAGAATGTGCTTATCTATGAGGAGAGAAATTTTCGATAATTAGTCTCTCTGCTGATTTCCAGAAAATAGCTGTTGGGAACATTTCTAACTAACAATCCTCTTGAGCTCAGTTGCCCTTCGAGACAGAACATGCTGTGGGAATAAGGTCATAACTGGCACCCTTCCTACCTCCCCAACCCCTGACTTCATTCCCTTCCCTGATAAGGATCCTCTCCCTCACTTCCCACTCCTCTCCCTCTCATCTCTCCACTTATGTATGCCATTACAGCAATAAATATCTTTAGTTTGGGTCTCTTCACTGATGTAGTTTATGTATTAGCCTACTTTACTCGACCCTTCTGTTCTGATTCTTTTCTTCTTCTTCTTTTTTTTTTGAGATGGAGTCTCCCTCTGTAGCCCAGGCTGGAGTGCAGTGGTGCGATCTTGGCTCATTGCAACCTCCACCTCCTGGGGCCCGGTTCAAGCGATTCTCCTACCTCAGCCTCCCAAGTAACTGGAATTACAGGCACGAGCCACCATGCCCAGCTAATTTTTGTATTTTTTAGTAGAGACCGGGTTTCACCATGTTGGCCAGTCTGGTCTTGAACTCCTAATCTCGTGATCCACCCACCTCAGCCTCCCAAAATGCTGGGATTACAGGCGTGAGCCACTGTGTTTTTTTTTTTTTTTTTTTTTTTTTTCTGAGATGGAGTCTTGCTCTGTTTCCAGGCTGGAATGCCGTGGCACAGTCTTGGCTCACTGCAGCCTCCGCCTCCTGGGTTCAAGGGATTTCCCTGCCTCAGCCACCTGAGTAGCTGAGACTACAGGTGTGCACCACCACACCTGGCTAGTTTTTTGTATTTTAGTAGAGACAGGGTTTTACCATGTTGGTCAGGATGGACTTGATCTCCTGACCTTGTGATCTGCCCGCCTCAGCCTCCCAAAGTGCTGGGATTACAGGCATGAGCCACTGTGCCCGACTGACCCTTCTGATTTTATTTTATGTTATTTTATACATTTTTAGGGCCTAACATTTTGCTTTATCGAGTGCTATAGAAAGTATGAAAAGACTTTACATTTTCTCTTACATTTTAACATGATTAAGATGGCAAGAACTTTAAGACAAAGATGGCTTTGAGCGATCCTGTTAATTTATTCACAGATTTTTACCAAATATATTCATTCTGTAAGCCGGGTAATGTTTTAGGCTCTGGAGATGTGTTAGTGAGCAAGAGAATGTGTTCTCTTGAAATGTGTTTTCTATTCAAAATGGAGAGAGACAGAGTTTTAAAAAATGCATGGGCTAATTAATTTCTCTCAGATTCTAATAAGTGGTGTGAAGGAAAACAGGGCTAACGGGATGGAGTGAAGGGGGTGGGGGTAGGGTGAGTGTGGGAGAGGGGCCTCTCTAGGACCTGGTGAGATGAGGTCTGTAGGAAGGTCATTCCAGGGAGGTTCCAGGGCAAGTCCACAGGGCCTTGGGGGAGCACAAATGTGACTTACAGGAAGCTGGAGCTTCAAGAGATGAGGACAGCAAGGGCAAGGCCAAAGTATAGGCAGGGTCTTGAAAGCCATGGAAGGAATATGGCTTGTTTTGTTGTTTTTTTTTTTTTGACAGAGTTTTGCTCTGTTGCCCAGGCTGGAGTATAGAAAGGCATGATCTCGGCTCACTGCAACTTCTGCCTCCTGGGTTCAAGCAATTTCTGGCTAATTTTTGTGTTTTTAGTAGAGATGGGGTTTCGCCATGTTGGCCAGGCTAGTCTTGAACTCCTGACCTCAAGTGACCACCCACCTCGGCCTCCCAAAGTGCTGGGATTACAGGCATGAGCCACCATGCCCAGCTCCCCCCTCCCCGCCTTTTTTTTTTAATGGGAGCTTTTGGGACATTTTTATGCAGGGGAAGAACATATTTGCCTTATATTTCATGTGGATCACCTGGCCTGGTCTTTGTTTGATGTTGTGGTGGTTGTTTTTGAGACAGGGTCTCACTCCGTTGCCCAGGTTGGAGAGCAGTAGCGAAATCACAGCTCACTATAGTCTCCATCTCCTGGGCTCAAGCGATCCTTCCTCCTCACTCTTCCAAGTAGCTGGGACTACAGCTGTGAGCCATCATGCCCAGCTAATTTTTTAAATTGTTGGTATAGATGGGGTCTCCCTGTGTTGTCCCAAGTTGGTCTTGAACTCCTGGGCTCAAGCAATCTTCCTACCTTGGCCTCCCAAAGTGCTGGGATTATAGGAATGAGCCACCATGCCCGGCCCCCAGCCTGGTCTTTGAATGACTGAGTGTAGGGAGCTGCGGTAGCAGTAAGGCAGATGGGATATTGCAGTAGTTTAGTTCTAGAAGGTGGCAGTAGCTTGGGGCAGGATGGTGACAGGGGAGATGAAGACCAGCTAGTAGGTTGGGGTGGCTTCTGGAGGTATGGCAGATGGAACTTCTGGTGGGGCAGACATGGGGACAAGAGGACACAAGGAAATCAAGGATGACTTCTTGGTTTGAAGTAGCTGGGTGGATGGTTGTGCCATTCACTGAGGTAGAGCAGACAGCTCCATTTTAGGAGGAGGATGTAAGGTTAGAACTGCTGGCAAGAGCAAACAGGGATAATACCAATGCTTGCTACTTAGCAGATTATATTGCTGAGTTGCAGATCATTGTATATTTTAGTGGTCTGAGGATAGGCTTCTTTGTTTTTTTGGAACCTATTCTAGTCATCTCAAGCCTTTTTCAAAATGAGATCCCCTTTTCTGGGTCATATGCATCAGCAACTGTTTTCCAGCCAGCCACACTTATCTTACATAATTGTTGATTATTCATTAACAAGCTCTTCTAGGATTTCTTTAATCCTAACTGTGGCAGATATTATATGATCCACTTACATCACCAAGAGTTAAGCAAGTTTACTTGGCCCAAGCATTTTTGTAGGGGTAGGTGGTTCTAAATCTACTTAATCCTTCATGAGCTTATCTTTAAATATCTGCCTAGCAGGACATTTTTGGATGCATGTTTCGGTTGCTGGACTTGTTTGGGTTTGGCAGATGTGCTGATTTTGCTAGGTATGTGGTGATCCCATGCTTACTAGATGGGCAAGAGCTCCTTGATAGGTATGTAAAGGGACATCGGTTTGGGTGAATGGGTTAGCAAAGCTAAAATTAAGACAAGGAAGACATAAAAACTCAGATTCAAAAGAAATTCACGAAATAAGATCTTGAACCTGTTGAAAGAGAAGTTAATTAATTAATCAAAACCAACAGCAGCCAGTCCCAGAAAACTAATGAAACATACTCTACTCATTGTCACCATAGACAAAAAGAAGGCTTAAGTAGAAAAACAGAAATTATTATTTGCATTTGACTTTATTATAATTTTTTTCTTTTTTGAGACAAGTTTCACTCGCTGCCCAGGCTGGAGTGCAGTGGCGTGATCTCGGCTCACTGCAACCTCCGCCTCCTGCGTTCAAGGGATTCTCCTACCTCAGCCTCCTGAGTAGCTGGGACTACAGGCATGCGCCATCGCTCCCGGCTAATTTTTGTATTTTTAGTAGAGACAGGGTTTCACCATGTTGGCCAGGCTGGTCTTGAACTCCTGACCTCAGATGATCCATCTGTCTTGGCCTCTCAAAGTGCTGGCATTACAGGCATAAGCCACTCCACCTGGCCTTGAATTCGTTTTTTTTTCCAGAGCAGGAAAAATTTGTTGGTGCTGTTTAGTCAAGCCCACACAGATCTTTTCCTGAGAAGCAACAGAAGCCTTGACACATATTTCAGCACTAAGAGAACATAGACATATATATTTTTTGCTGTATATTTATTTTTGAAATGTTGTGTACAGTATCAATTCTCAAAGTTGTTTTTATTTTAAAGGTGGTATTTAAATGATACTTAATTTTAACGATACCAACTTTACAAATTATTTTAGCTGATGATTTTATTTATCAAAATTCACATAATCTGTGTGGACTTGCTGTATGTCGATGCCTTTTTTTTTTTTTGAGATAGAGTCTTGCTCTGTTGCCCAGGCTGGAGTACAGTGGCATGATCTCAGCTCACTGCAACCTCTGCCTCCCAGGTTCATGTGATTCTCCTGCCTCAGCCTCCTGAGTAGCTGGGACTAATACCACTACGGTCAGCTAATTTTTGTAGTTTTAGTAGAGATGGGGTTTCGCCATGTTGCCCAGGCTGGTCTCAAACTCCTGATCTCAAGTGATCTGCCTACCTCAGCCTCCCAAAGTGCTGGGATAACAGGTGTGAGCCACCGTGCCCAGCCACCATTATTGACATTGCTCTTGCCTGCTGGTGGTCACAGGTGAGGATTTAGCTCTCTTACACCCCTTCCTTCTCTCCTTCTTCCTTCTAATATAATTAATATTGCCATTTTGAGTTTCTTTTTCATAATACTTCTTTGAATTTTAAACAACGTGCTTATAATTTTTTTGCTATTGTTTCCACCAATTCAGATCGTATCTTATCTCTTGCCATCCTACCCACCGTGCAATAGACTATTAGTGCCTCCGCTTTTGCCTTCATTTAGTCTGAGCCCTGTCTACCGCCCAGTTTCTACCAGACACACTTTCATGTTTAGGGTATACTTTTAAGGTTAATATTTTATCATCTATAAGTTGAAAGACATATGGATACTGTATGAATATTGCACTGCAGAGGCAGGTGGCATATTATAATTTTGTTTTCTTCTCAGTATTCCAATATCACAACCCCCAGGCCACTCAAACAAGGATTTTCCTGGGTCAAGTTCAAATGATGAATTCTGTAGGTTTTGGTTTTGTTTTGTTTTTGAGACAGTCTCACTCAGTTGCCCAGGCTAGAGTGCAAGGTGCAATCTCGGCTCACTGCAACCTTCACCTCCTGGGTTCAAGCAATTCTCCTACCTCACCCTACCGAGTAGCTGAGATTACAGGCGCATGTCACCACGCCCAGCTAATTTTTTGTATTTTTAGTAGAAACAGGGTTTCACTGTGTTGGTCAGGCTGATCTCTTACTCAAGAGATCCACCTGCCTTGACCTTCCAAATGCTAGGATTAGAGGCAAGAGCCACCGAGCCCAGCGAATTCTATGTTTTTAGTAAACAATCACTTGCTCAAAATTATCCTCCATTTAGTTTAGTTTACATTTGGTTTATCCTTGTTTAATACAGGGATTTCCCATCTAGCACAACAAAGTTTTTGACTGCCTCTTACTTTCTTTTTTGGGTGAAGAAACAAAACTTTCCCCCTGTATTCTCAGTGTCTTTTACTTTTCAGCTAATTCTTCCTGTTTCATGGAATTTTAAAATTCTTCCTCTTCTAATTTAGATCGGCTTCTTCATATTTAATTATGACTTCCACTTGTTTTTCTCAGCTTCCCCGTTCCCTTCCGACATCTGCCCCTCAACCCCCTGCCCTGTTACTAGGAACACAAAGATGAAAAGAAAGCTTCTATCCTGAACTGGCTTATGACCCACTTTAAAGCAATAAAGACTCAGAAATAAATTATTGGAGCTTAGTGTTTGAAGTGGGCTCCATACTCAAAGTGTCCACGATTTCTCAATTATGGTGCAACTTAGGTAAATGTTTGGATTTCTCAAAGTTTGTCTCTTCTTCAGTAAAATGAGGAATAAATATAGTAGTTTCTGAGTAAGAGGAAAGTATTAATATGAATAAAGCATTTTATACAGTATAGGCATATAGTAAGTGTTCAATGCCCTTTGGCTGTCATCACAGGTTATAGTCGTGTTTAGGCTCCAGGTGGAGATATTTATAGTACGAGGAGCAAAGGGGAAGGTTTTTAACTAGGCCTCCTTGGGAACTCAGGAGATAATGCCTGGGGCAAGACTTGAGGGATGAGTAGGAGTTTGCTGTGGGGGAGCAGCCATAGAAGAAGTCTCTAGGCTGAGCGAGGTGGTTCATGCCTGTAATCCCAGCACTTTGGGAGGCTGAGGCAGGTGGATCACCTGAGGTCAGGAGTTCGAGACCAGCCTGACCAACATGGTGAAACTGCATCTCTACTAAAAATACAAAATTAGCTAGGTGTCTTGGCACATGCCTGTAGTCCCAGCTACTCAAGAGGCTGAGGCAGGAGAATCACTTGAACCTGGAACGCAGCGGTTGCAGTGAGCTGAGATCGAGCCGCTGCACTCCAGCCTGGGTGACAAAGCGAGACTCTGTCTCAAAAAAAAAAAAACAAAAAACAAAACAGAAGTTTGTATACTGGGCAGCACATAGAACGGCATGGGGGTGCACGTGAGCACAGTTTCTAAGTATTTCTGGGGTATAAATTGCGAGAATGAAGCATAGAACGGAGACCGGGCATGTAAACAAAGACACCCTGGAAGTGCTTTTGAATAATTTTGAATAGTTAAGCCATAAACAGATTGGCATTTATAAAATATCACTCTGGTGGCGGGATAGAGAATGGATTGAAGAAGACTAAAATTAGCTTCTAGGTGAGCGGAAGAGTGTCTAAACTGAAACAGAGGCAGTAGGGTTGGAAAGAGCGATATAGGGAATCTTTGGATTTAGAACTGACAGGACTTGCAATTTGATTGGATGTGAGGAAGTGGAGTAGATGATTTCTTTGAGTTCCTGGTTCACATTTCTGGGATACTCTACTAAAGAGTTAGAATACCAAAGAGGGAACAGGTTTCAGAGAGAATGATCATTCTCTTTTGACATCTAGAATTTGTGATTATTTGGGACTTTATGGTGGCTATTCCTCACGGGCAAGGGAACTGATACTGCATACTACCATAGGTTGTATGCTAAAATCATGAGCAAATAAATCTAGTAAGTTAAGACAATGTTGATCAATCAGAAGATTAACGTTCTTAAGGACAGTGGAGAATAATTAGATGCAGTGAGAATATAGAGAGAATGAAGTCACTGGTGGTTGTGACCAGAGGGAAGGATATTGGTGTTTTTAAGACTTCAGAGGTGGAGGTGTTCTACTGATTCCAAAGACCAGTCCGTGGTGGAGATGGACTGAGGCCCATTGTGATTAGAATTGAGAAGCTCAGGGTGTTGGCTGGGACTTAGTGTCCCATAGAATGTGGAAGACTCAGCATTGAGAAGCAGAGAGAGGACCATGTGGTAAAGACCTTGACATATGAAGGCAGTACCAAGGAGGTTCGTCAGTGTCTGTGAAGAGGAGGGATAGATGCTGATACCACTGGATGATACGGACTTTGGAAGTGGAGAGGGTTATGTGCAGGATGGGCGTGAAATACTCTGTAGGTGATTATGAAGGGCTAGATTATAAGGTCATGGTATGAGGGAGGATTGGGAAAATCACCTTTCAGGTTCAGTCATCACTTGCTTGGATGATCACATTGGCCTTTTCATTACCTTGTTGGGTTTGGCTGTTACTGGTTTCCAGTCCGGTCTCCTCAGTCTTGTCTAGTGGCTCTCAATCCAGGGTTATATTGCCCTACAGAGGACACTGGACAGTGTCCGAAGATATTTTGGGTTGTCACAGTGGGGGACAGGGGTGCAACTGACATCTAGTGGGTAGAGACTGGGGTGCTACGCAGCATTCTAAGTGCACAAGGACATCTCTCTCTTTCCCCCAACAAAGAATTACCCACTAGAGAATGTCAGTTGTGCCAAGGTTGAGAAATCTGGTGATATATGTCTGATCATGTTGTTTTATTTTAATTTTTGAGACCGGGTCTTGCTTTGTCACCCAGGCTGGAATGCAGTTGGATGATCACAGCTCACTGCCTGCCTTAACCTCCTGGGCTCAAGCATTCCTCCCACCTCAGCCTCCCAAATAGCTGGGACTCCAGGCACATGCCACCATGACCAGCTAATTTTTTAAAAACAAATTTTTATATGGATGGGGTCTCCCTATGCGGCCAAGGCAGATCTTGATCTCCTGGCCTCAAGTGATCCTACCGCCTTGGCCTTGCGAAGTGATGGGATTACAGGCATGAGCCACCACACCTGGCCCATTTTAATTGTTTCTCTGTCAGAATAAACTCCAGCTTCTTTGGATCTCCATGGTCTTTCTTCTGCCTTTCAATACTTTCCCACTTCTACATTTCCTGACCCACTTTCCTTTCCAAACTCTTTCACCATGCTGAAGTGTTATTGATTTTCCTCATTGTCCATGCTCTCTCTCACTTCTGGGGCTCTGTGGGGACCACTGCTTCTGCTCTCCACTATTATTTCTCAGCTAGGTTCTACTCTTTTTCGTAGGATGCTATTCAGAGTTAGATACCATTCCCTCTCAGACATCTTCTTTAACCATCTAAGTCTGCATTTTCTCTCTCAAATGATATATTACACATATTATAATTGGCTATTTACCCTGTAATGCCTAAATGCAAATTAAATGTTGTGGGAAGTTTCCTTGAACAATGTAATGCTCTGTCCTTGTGTTTACCTGACAGATCTCCCCAGAGTAGTTAGGAGTGGACTCTAGGCCTAGATTTTTAAGCAACACACTCATGGCAATCACACTTTTTTACAATGGTATACTTTCTTCATGATTTGTTTTTCCCGCTTTAAGAGGATTATGCTGTTTTAGATATCCATTTTGACTTTCACAACTGGTCTTTTTTTAATCACACATTTGGCAAACAGTGTTGGGTGACTCAGAATTCATTTTGAATATGTATGATGGACTTTTATTAAAAGCGGTGACTCAGCTCAACTTTTCTGTCATGATTTTCTTGTCCTGCTCCTGTAGGTGCACTGAATATTAATTAGTTCTGTTGCTGTGACTTGTATTTTTTATGACCTCCTTTTCCTTTTCTCAAGAGCCAGGAGGAGTACAAAGCTGGGAATCTATAGCAAAGTGAAGGAACCCTGTACAGAGAAAACATCACTTAATCCAGGAGTTTAAAGGGTTTTTTTTTTTTTTTGTCTTACCAATTTGTACTGGACTTTGGAAATCTGAAAGAAGGTTTATTCTCCTTTTTATTACCTTTATTGTCTAGTCTAGATCAGGGTGGCAAGTTTTTCTATAAAGGGCCAGATAGAAAATATTTTAGGCTTTAGTAAATATTTTACAGTGTCTGTCACAGCTACTCAACTCCACTGCTGTGGTGTGAAAGCAACCATGGACAGTACGCCATGAATAAGCATGGCTGTGTTTCCTAATAAAACTTTATATTGCAAAACCAAGCATCTGGCCAGATTTGGCTTGCAGGTTGTGGCCGGCTAGCCCCTGCTCTATACTCAGGTAATATATAGAAAGTGAATTTATTCTGTGAGCTTTTCTTTCTGTCTCTAACCATGTGTGGTCACCAGCTAGTCACACAATATTTATGGAATTTTTCTATGAAAAATATAGATCCTTTTCTTGTTCTTGTGTAGCTTACCGTGAAAGGGGCTACTTGGTGAACAGACATGGAGGCACAGTGGTTGATGAAGGGTGATAGAAGACTTTTGAGGTTTCGAATGGTCAAGTATCTGCCCAGAGCCTGGAGTCCCAGCGTAGAGGAGGAGGGGCAGAAGAGGCGTCTTAACAAATGGTGCTGCGGCCGGGTGCGGTAGCTCACACCTGTAATCCCAACACTTTGGGAGGCCGAGGTGGGCAGATCATTTAAGGTTGGGAGTTCGAGACTAGCCTCCCCAACATGGTGAAACCAGCCTCCCCAACATGGTGAAACCTCATCTCTACTAAAAATACAAAAATTAGCCAGGTGCAGTCGTGTGCGCTGAGGCAGGAGAATCGCTTGAATCCAGGAGGTAGAGGTTGCAGTGAGCTGAGACGGCACCACTGCACTTCAGCCTGGGTGACAGAGCGAGACTCCATCTCAAGGAAAAAAAAAAGAGGAAGGGTGCTGTCTTGGTCCCAGGGGGCTTTTGTGAAGGCTTTTGGAAGAAGAATTTAAGAAGTGGACCCTATTCTCAGGAGCAGTAGGGAGCCGCTGGAGGGTATTAGGTGGAGGAGTATGATGTCAGATTCATGTGTTAGAGAGAGCATTCTGGGTGTTAGGGGAGTATGGACTGAGGGGTGTGCTGTGTTTGTAGTTAGGATGCTAGAAGACACTGAGGAAACAGTTGCTGTAATCCAGGAGAGACAGAGAGTGCCCTCAACTATGAAGGAGTTAGCTAGTAGAAAATCCTTTTATTTCTAAAAAGTATCACATGTGGGCCAGGCATGGTGGCTCATGGCTGTAATCCCAGCACTTTGGGAGCCTGAGGTGGATGGATCACTTGAGGTCAGGAGTTTGAGGTCAGCCTGGCCAAATTGGCAAAACCCCATCTCTACTAAAAAACAAAAATTAGCCAGGCATGGTGGCGCATGCCTGTAGTCCCAGCTAGTCAGGAGGCTGAGGCAAGAGAATTGCTCCAACCCAGGAGCTGGAGGTTGCAGTGAGCCGAGATTGTACCACTGTACTTCAGCCTGGGCAACACAGTGAGACTCTGTCTCAAAAAAAAAAAAAAACATCGCATATGGTCACACAATATTTTGTTCTCTTTTAAAACACTTCCATGTATCCAGGGAGTTGCACTGGTACAAGAATCAGAGCTATTCTTTTAACAAATTATACATATTAATTTTCTTCTCGTAATACCAATAGTTAATTAATAAAATAATCTTACTTATATTTCGGAAAGAAATTTGGGATGGAAAAAGGCAGAGTCTAGTTATACTTGGAGAGTTTTGTTAGTCCTACTAATCTCAAACTCTAAGAGTCAGAAACCGCTGAAGGGCTTGTTAAAACACAAATGGCTGGCCCGGCATCTGAGTTTCTGATTCAGCTGGTCTGGATTGGGATCAGAGTATTTGCAGTTCTAGCAACTTCCCAGGTGATGCTGATGCCGATGCTGCTGGTCTGGGGACCACACTTTAAGAAGCACTGCTTTAGAGGGTAGATGTGAGAAGCCTTGGGGATTTGCTTGATCATATAAAGGTAAGGGAGTGGGCAGAGACAAGGAGGATGTCCAGGTTTCTGGATGGAGCACTAGGGTAGAGGGTGATGCAATTCACTACGTGTAAAATTCACAATGAGGAGCAGGTTGTGGGGATGATTAGTTCCATTAAAATCCTACTGAATTTGAGGATACCTATTTAAATATATGCATAAAGGCAATGAGTTATTTGTATCTGAGGTCAGGAGAGAGAACCTAGGAAGAGATTGATGAATCTTCAGTGTGTAGACGATACTTGAAACCATTAAGCACTGGGAAGTGCCTGCAGAGTAGGAAGCAAGGAGAGACTGACATGTACATAAATACTTACACAGTTGGGGGACAAAAGCTGCAAGGAGAATGATAAGGACAGAAGAAAAGCAAGATATTTTTTAAAAAGAAAAAAGGAGTGTTAAGTGATATTCAGTGTTGCCAAGAGATCAAGTAGGCTTCAGACTGAAAGCCTAGTAGAGAGGAATTTGAGTGGAGTGCTGAGAGTGCTGTTCAGATTTCAGCAGGCTGAGATTTGGGGGCAAGGGGTGTAGGGTGTGGTGGGAGAAGGGAGGTGAAGTCAGTTCATGTGTATGATTAGCTCAAGAGCTTCTGTGCCAGCTCACGTGGGCTCTTTGCCCAGGTAGATGCATCGGAATGTTAGTGAGGGTGGGAATTGAAGATACTGGCCTGGGGAGTGGTTTAAAGAGTGGGCTACAAAGTCAGAAGACCAGAGGGGGTGGATGGTAGAAAGGAGGGGAGCCAGGATTCTCAAGGTCTCAAGACCTGTAGGATGTATACAGGTATTACGGGGCAGATAAAGTGGTTTTAGTTGGTAAAGTGCTTGAGGCTGTGGCCTGGTGAGTGGACTGCTGACCAAGATTGCATGAAGGTGAGTGCTTGCATTGGCTTACACTCACTTTCTTTCTTTTTTCTTTTCTTTCTTTTTTGAGATGGGGTCTCACTCTGTCGCCCAGGCTGGAATGCAGTGGTGCAACCTCTGCCTCCCAGGTTGAAGCGATTCTCCTGCCTCAGCCTCCTGAGTAGCTGAGATTACAGGTGCCTGCCACTATGCCCAGCTATTTTTTTGTGTTTTTAGTAGAGACGGGGTTTCACCACGTTGGCCAGGCTGATCTTGAACTCCTGACCTCGTGATTCGCCCACCTACGCCTCCCAAAGTGCTGGGATTACAGGCTTGAGCCACTGCACCTGGCCTGCTCTCAATTTCCTTCTTCCTCTGGATGTGAATGATTTGCTAATCGTGGTTCCCATTCTAGTGTGTGACTAGTTTGCAGGTCATTGTCAGTTTTTTCATACTGGTGCTTTAAAAAAACAAAACTGTCTTCAGTATTTAAAAACACATTAAGCTTTCTCTGTAGCAGGCTCTGTTTTAAGCACTTTACGATTATTAACTGATTTAATCTTCATTACAAGCCTGGCGAGATGGTTTTTAATCTTCCTGTTGTAGAAGAAACTGAAGCATACGAAAATTATGTTCATTTTCTTCCTGGCTTTGAAGTTCAGTTATCAGCACAAAAACTTCAACTGCAGTTTTGCAGTTCTGGCTGCCTCTGACCCTAACTTGCCGCTACACAGATCCATGCACTGTTGAAACACAAAGCTGTTTCCTCCGTTGGGTGTGTAGTCTGCAAAATGACTGCTGGAGACTGCTCTTTTCCTGGGAGTGACTTCTTTTTCTGTGCTTTGTAATTTTACTTCCAGATATTTACAGAATTTTATATGTAGAACAGCTGATGTGCCATGGCTGCCAGGTTAAATGCTATGGGGGGAAAAGTCTCTTCCATTTAGCAGAAGTTTTTGATTTGTGATATTCCCTGATTCACACCATCAAACAAACCCCATCCCAGGATATGGAAAGAATTTTCCTGTTTTAATTATTTCAAGCCATGTGTCTGTACAGTGTACATACTTGACTAATTTGCTGTTTTGTGATGTGATAATAAATATATCAAAACTAAAGAAGACCTTAACAACTAATAGAGCCCAATTCTGTTAAGTTGGCAAGTGAGGACATTCGAGCTCAAAAGGTGAACTGACTTTTCTGTCCAAAATAGCTTTGACAGAGCCAGAATCTTAGTCTCCTGCTGTTCAGGGCAATCGCCTTTTCCCCATGCTGCGCTGCCTTCTATTAGAAAAGGGGAACTTCTTTCATTTAAAACAGAGTCTAACTTTCCTCATATTATTGGTAGCTAATGTTCCTTGTACATTTGTTAAATGTAGTTGGGTAACAAATATTTGTTTAACAAACTAATTACATGACTTCTGGGGTCAGGTGAACATGTTATGAAGAATCCTGGACATTTTTCGGGATCTTTGAAGAAGATATCAGGGATACTTTTAAGAAAATACCAGGGATTAAAAGATGTAAGACAGCCAAAGATAAGAGTGGAGCTTAGTATAAGTAATCTGCATGAAAAAAAACAGCGAGATGGAGTCTCCTTCTGTCATCCAGGCTGGAGTGTAATGGGGCGATCTCGGCTGGCTGCAAACTCCACTCCCCAGGTTCTAGTGATTCTCTTACTTCAGCCTCCTAAGTAGCTGGGATTCTAGGTGCCTGCCACCACACCCAGCTAATTTTTTTGTAGTTTTAGTAGAGACGAGATTTTGCCATGTTGGCCAGGATGGACTCGAACTCCTGACCTCAGGTGATTCACCCTCCTCGGCCTCCCAAAGTGCTGGGATTACAGGCGTGAGCCACCACGCCCAGCCATGTACTTTAAATACTATGGTGAAATGAGAACTTTGACAACAAGAATTTTAAGTGTCATCTATGTTTGTATTTTGTGCGATGAAATTGAAGGGGACAGGATAGTTGCTGAGACTGGATTTCAGTTTTGCACTAAATATCCAGCACTTTGATAAGTGAGGCGGATGGATCATGAAGTCAGGAGATCGAGACTGTCCTGGCCAACATGGTGAAACCTCGTTTTTACTAAAATACAAAAATAAAAATATTAGCTGGGCAAGGTGGTACACACCTGTAATCCCAGCTACTCGGGGAGGCTGAGGCAGAATTACTTGAACCCGGGAGGTGGAGGTTGCAGTGAGCTGAGATCACACTACTGCATTTCAGCCTGGGTGACAGAGTGAGACTCCATCTCAAAAAATATATATATGTATATACACACACACACACACACACACACACACATACATACATACATACACACTCTTAGGACAGGAGAGAATGTGTCTATGTGGCTGGGCAGGGCCTCACATGAGGCTTCGGAGGGAAGTCCTCAGAAGTTTGGTGGTTGAATTGGGACATTCAGCCTGGGGAAACCAGATGCTCAAAGCCAAACCTGAATTGGAGCCACAATTTCTAAGACAATTTAGACTTTAGTTCCCATGATGCTATGTGTGAAAAACTTGGCAACACTGATTCATTTGGAATAAGTGTTGATCACAGACTGACGGGTTGGGCTTTGGGTGCAGATCAGAAATATGTCAGTCTCCCCGTAGCTTTGAAGTGGCAAGCGAGCTGCATTTAAGCCTGTAGGTAGGAGTACGGTGGCTTAGTTGTCATCACTGCTCTCTGATGTTGAGCTTCTCATGGTCCCAGCTGGGTTGTATGGAGGCTCCTATTGTATTGAGGAGCATCAAAGGAGGGTATCTTTGAAAAAAACAAAGCTTCTAGTGCAAAGCCAAAATATAACTGAGATGAAAGACTATAATGAACCCAGCTATTTTGAATCTGAAAATTATCTCGTGTTTTTGGTAAATATGAATTGTATTTCAATTGTATTTACTGAAGGTGGATGGGCAAGAGAAGTTGGAGAGAGCCGTGGTCCCAGGGTCATGGGACAAGTGGAGAAAACCTTTTTGTATTTTATTTTTTAATCGTCATGGATACATAGTAGGTATATATATATGGGGGAAAAACTTTTTCTTTAGTATTATATTTGAAATGCACCGAATGTTTTTACTACAATGAGAAAATTTTCTTTTTTTTTTGAGACAGGATCTTGCTCTGTGACCCAGGCTGGAGTATAATGGTGCAATTATATGTCACTACACCTTCAGACTGCACAGGCATGTACCATCACAACCTGCTAATTTTTATATTTTTCTTAGAGACAGTTTCTGGCTATGTTTCCCAGGCTGGTCTTGAACCCCTGGCCTCAAGTGATCCTCTCGCCTCAGCCTCCCACAGTGCTGGAATCACCAGTGTGAGTGAGGCTATTCAGACAAGAGGCAATTTTCATATTCAGAATAGATGGCAGCAGAAGCCAGGCCAAGGGTCGAGGCAGAAATCTTGCATTATGAACCTTAGAATGCTACAACACTTGACACAGTACCCTGCAGACAGGGGTGCTCAGGAGATGGGTTTTGAGCTGCATGCATCAATTAGCTGGTTTTGAGGGTGACATCTGTTGGTACTTATAATCACTTGTCTTCCCAGGTGTAAACTGTGCAACTGAAGGATAGGGTCTACATATGCCATGTTCAAAGTGATTTTTAAAATAGTATGGCTGGGCACAGTGGCTCACACCTATAATCCCAGCACTTTGGGAGGCCGAGGCGGGCGGATCATTTGAGGTCAGGATTTCAAGACTAGGCTGGCCAACATGGTGAAACCCCCCTTTCTACTAAAAATACAAAAAAATTAGCCAGGCGTGATGGCACACAAGTCTAGTCTCAACTACTCGGGAGGTTTAGATGGGAGAATCGCTTGAACCCAGGATGCGGATGTCGCAGTGAGCTGAAAAAAAAATATAATAATAATAATAATAGTATCTAGTAAAGAGTAGAGTGCCTGATTTGCTATTTAGTAAGAAAATATTCACTTTCCTTATAGGCTATTTTGACTTTACGTAAGAACTTGCCCCAGATAGGTGAACACCAATCCAGTATCATTATTGTGCTATTTCACTTGACAGTTGATATAGGGTCTGTTCTTTAAAATGGAATATTGATAGAATGGGAATTTCAGACTCC
Organism: Ateles fusciceps; assembly: GCA_036589455.1. NCBI lineage: Eukaryota > Metazoa > Chordata > Mammalia > Primates > Atelidae > Ateles > Ateles fusciceps. The sequence goes on from JAZHEH010002229.1 coordinate 9,958,585, forward strand.
TTTGGAAGATAATCTATAAAGAACTAATGGTGGATGATGTTTTTCTTGGGATAAGACGGAAGGCAGGACAATTAGATCCCATGGTGAATGCAGATGAATGAATCTAAGTGGGTCTATTTGGTTTCTTCCAGTTTAGTTTGCAGGAGTGGAGGAGTGAGTCACAGAAAATGGGGACTTATTTCTTGTTTCTTCATGTCATAACATTCAGTACTAACTGAGGGGTCAAGCACTGTGCTATTTAACATGATCACTTCGATTAATTGGTCTGAATTTAAATAACTCATTTAATCAGACTTCCATTTTCCGATGTGAAAACGTAGACTTAGGGTAACTTTCCCAGAGTTGCATTGTTTTGTAAGCAGCAGAAGATGGAATTTTAACCCATGAAAGCTGACTCCACATCTTGTGCCGTTTCTCCACCCTCCACAGCCAATCTGTTGGCCTTTTTTCTCTTTCTGTTGCCATCACTCTGGTCCAAGCCACCTTAGTCTTCAGCTTGGTCTCAAGCAATAGTTCCCCTAATTAGTCTCCATGGGCCCACTCTTGCTCCCTTTAATTCCTTCTCCACAAAAGAGTGATTTTTTTTTTTCTTTTTTAAAGACAGGGTTTCTCTCTGCCACCCAGGTTGGAGTGCAATGGAGCAATCATAGCTCACTGGAGCCTCGAACTCCTGGACTCAAGTACTCCTCTTGCCTGGGTCCCCCAAAGTGCTAGGAATACAGGTGTGAGCCATTGCACCTGGTCCTGATTTTCAGAAACCAAGTCCAATCTTGTTACACGAGGGTAAGAGACGCTTTACCCTAGGGTGATACTGTTGCTCTTATTTATGACCTGCAGGGACCTCCCTTAGCTACCTCCTGGCTAGGTCAGCAGCTTCATCTTATGCTGTTACTGTGCTACCTGGAAATATTAATAAAATGTAAATTCTTTGGCTCTGCTTCTGGAAAGCCTGATTGACTAGATCTGAGACTGGGGCCTGGGAATATGAATTTTGATGAGCCAGATTTGGGAAAGTCTTGCTCTAGAAAGTGTGTTCTGTGAATATTGCTACTTCGCTAGGAAGCTGCTCTTGTCTTTTCATCTTTAACTCAAAGGAGGTCCTACCTTTGAATTCTCAAGAGTTATAGCTCAGCTCATGAGAGATGCTGTGCCAGAGCTAAGCCTGAATGACGAAGTGCTTTCCCTGGATTGGTCATTATGGCTTTGGTTAACTTCTTGTGTGTAATTGAGAAACTGCTCAGCTGATAGAGAGACTGAGAGACTGAGAGACTGAATTGGTCTCCAGTTGGGGTTAACAGAATTTTTGGTGGAATTGCCACTTTTTATTTCTTACAAGAATTTTCTCTATTTAACTTTCATTATTCTTATTTGAAAAAATTTGAGTTGTGAAACGCAAATGTTCATGCCCGGATATGTAGCTGAATAAAAACTTTGTATATTAAATGTAATCTTATTCAATATGTACTGTACCCATAAGCCTAAATCCTGGGGTTTTTCTTTTTTTTTTTTACTTCTTCCTTTGCATATTAGCATGTTTTTTGAAATGTGCTTTTGAAATACGAGGGGTTGTAAAACATTGAACTTACAGAATGTGGAGAATAAAAGAACCATTTTTGTTTTTATCAAAGTTTCAAACAGCCCTAGAAAAATTTGGAAAACTTTTGCAAGAATCTTGCCTGTTAGGCTTATATTCTAGGTTAAGAAGTTATTATGTAATGCACATACAGATAAAGTTACTTCTCACAGATTAATTTTTACAGATATTTTTCTCTACCTTTGTCACCAAGTATTTGATTCATCATTTAGCTGCACCTCCTTTATGTGCATAAAATGAACAAGGTACTATTTACGTCACATGATTTCAGTTCTTTTTGTTGTTGTTACTTCTAGCAATTGTACTGCATTAAATTATTTTATTGCAGTGTTGATTTTTATTTTCTCCATTTGTGCTGAAGAGAATATTCAGTTGGCATTTCTTCTTGGCATGTCTCTAAGCTCAACAAATATAGCAACTGAGGTGCTAAATTTCAGTCAAAAATAGAACTCCTCAGCCTCATTTTGGAAATTTCTTCTCATTCATGCACAGCGATTCAAGTGTCAAGTCTTTAGCTCTGCCCTCTGCTGGTCGTTTCAAATTATGCAGAAGAATTCTCAGAATATTATTCATTTCCAAATTTAAGGAGTTACAGGAAGGCGTCTTAAAATTTCACCACTGCAAATATATTCACAGGAAAATTAATTGTAAGACTTTTACATTTTAAAATTAAAAATTAATTGTGAGAGTTTTAAATTTTAAAATTAAAAATACTTTAATTGAGGTAAACTTTTGAAATTAGAGAGGAATTAAAGCTTTATAGATTTTTCAAGAAAATAGCATTTGTGTGTTTTTTCCTGAGTACAGGTGAAAACAAATATGGTTGTATTTATATAAATATGGTGGGTTATAGTTAAGGTAACAGTAACAGTAGAGAAAACAATCTGATACGTATAAATGCTAATGTTGATGAAATATTTTTTGCCCTCCTCTGATACAGCACTTACTCCCTTAAAGTCTCTGGACTTTAAAATAACCCGACTTCCTTTTCAGATAAAACGGATTTTTAATTAAATTGTATTTGCTAAACGGTTATATGCTCCTTTAGCTAAATGATTAACCCTTATTGAAATATGTTTTCACTTTTAAGGATCTGAACAAAACCTTGTACAGAAGCTTATATCAAGATACAAAGATCATGGATGCTTATAGATATGATGAACTACAAATCAAAGTTTGAGGTCAGCCATCCATCAGACGTAGTCAACAAATAACATGGATGGAAACTGGGTAGTCTCTTCTGTACACAGAAGAAAATGGTTATTGACAAAACAGGACATCAGCCTATCCCATGTGCTCCTTAACTATAAACAAGAAACAATGTCTGTAAGCATGAGGAAAGTTTTTACAACGTGAGACCCAGAAAAACAAGGAAGGCATATCTTGCTCACAACCTTGTTGGATCAAGGCTTTAATTAAGGTCACAATGACATTTAATAATAATTTGAGACTAAAATCCAGCTAAAGAGTACTGAGCTAGGTGACGAGAATTGGTTTTGTTTCTCAGCTCTTACTAACACTGTGGCCTCACCAGTAAAAGTCGAAATAAATAATGACCCGTTTAATGCTAACAGTCACCACTTTTTGAGCTTTTACTTTGCTGAGGGTTTTACACATGTCATTTGATCTTCAGCACCCCTTGGAGGTTTTGTTATGTGTGTTTTTTATAAAGAGACTAGTCGTAATAATCAGCAGAGAAACTATTCAAATCTAGGTATGTTAAAATCTGAAATGTCTGCTCTTTTTTTTTATTATCATACTTTAAGTTCTTGGGTATGGGTGCAGAAAGTGCAGGTCTGTTACATAGGTATACACGTGCCATGGTGGTTTGCTGCATCCATCACCGCGTCATCTACATTAGGTATTTCTCCTAATTCTATCCCTCCCTTAGCCTCCCCACCTTCCAACAGGCCCCAGTGTGTGATGTTCCCCTCCCTGTGTCCATGTGTTCTCACTGTTCAACACCCATTTATGAGTGAGAACATGTGGTGTTTGGTTTTCTGTTCTTGTGTCAGTTTGCAGAGAATGATGGTTTCCAGCTTCATCCATGTCCCTTCAAAAAACATGAACACATCCTTTTTTATGGCCACGTAGTATTCCATCGTATATATGTGCCACATTTTCTTTATCCAGTCTATCATTAATGGGCATTTGGGTTGGTTCCAGGTCTTTGCTGTTGTGAACAGTGCCTCAATAAATATACATGTGCATGTGTCTTTACGATAGAATGATTTATAATCCTTTGGGTGTATACCCAGTAATGGAATGGCTGGGTCAAATGGTATTTTTAGTTCTACATCCTTGAGGAATCACCACACTGTCTTCCACAACGGTCGAACTAATTTACATTCCCACTGACAGTGTAAAAGCATTTCTATTTCTCCATATCCTCTCCAGCATCTGTGGTCTCCAGATTTTTTAAAGATCGCCATTCTAACTGGCGTGAGATGGTATCTCAGTGTGGTTTTGATTTGCATGAAATGCTTGCTGTGAACTGCAGAAGTCCCTAAATCTACTTTGGAATAATCATTACAGGCTCTGCATACAGATATGTTAGCATTTCACAAGTATGTTGAAAGGCAAAGACATGATAGGTTCTAATAGGAATCTTCCCTTTGTCCATAGCTTCTGAAAATAATCTGTAGTAGAAACTACAGTATATTAATAAACGATCCTTCTATGGGACTATACATGGATATTATGGATAAATACCCTGGTTTCTAAGTCTCAATTGTTATATTGGTTTAAGGACATGGTCTTTATTTTTATTTTTTTTGAAACAGAGTCTTTCTCTGTTGCCCCGGCTGGAGTGCAGTGGCGCGATCTTGGCTCACTGCAGCCTCTGCCTCCTGGGTTCAAGCGATTCTCCTGCCTCAGCCTCCCAAGTAGCTGGGATTACAGGTACCCACCACCATGCCCGGCTAATTTTTGTATTTTTATTAGAGACCAGGTTTCTTCATGTTGGCCAGGCTGGTCTCAAACCCCTCACCTCAGGTGATCCGTCCACCTCGGCTTCTGAAAGTGCTGGGATTCCAGGGGTGAGCCACCACGCCTGGCCAGGACATGGTCTTTAGAAATTACTTGTTCAAATTCTCAACTTTATTCTATTAAATTATATTTGGGCTCAGTAGATCAAAGCGCTGCATGTGAAGGCCAACCTTGTTTTTAAATGATGGTGATAATAACTGTAGCCATAACGGCTATGTAGTCTACTAACTGGTGACTCAATTTCCATTCTAAGCACCAGCTAGGCACCCTAGTCTATAAATAGCAAAGCGTGTCACAGATCTTTATCTCAGTTCCAGCTTGCTTCCTGTGCTATACATGGTTGGTGACAGATCTTAAGGCTGAGCCCTTATTTTAGCTTTTCCTTCTGTGAAAAGAGACCCAACAGGCAGCTCTAATATATGTGCTACTTCTGCTTGGTATGTGTTTTCCTGGAGCAAATCGTTCAAACCTCACCTTCAGCTAACACCTTTGGGAAAATGTAGGCTCTGCTATGGGCGAAGTCTGGGCAAAGTCTGGATTCTGAGAGAGAAGAGTCTTAGAAAATTGTGAATGTAGTTTCGTACAGTGTTTCTTTTTGCTTAAGAAAATCTTTATGATAAGCATTTAGATGTTGCCCCACTCAGCTTGAGACTTGCTACCTAATTTTAAAAACTGAATCACTGAAAAATGTAGATCTACCTCTAAAGGAACAGAACCATCTGTGTAGCAAAGCAGAGGGACCAATGGACTTTTTCTTTATTATTATTATTATTTTTAGAGATAGGGTCTTGCTCTGTTTTCCAGACTGGAGTGCAGTGGTGTGATCATAGCTCGCTGCAGCCAGAAACTCCTAGGTTCAAGCAGTCCTCCCACTTCAGCCTCTCTAGTAGCTGGGACTACCGATGTGCACCACCTCACCCGTCTAATCTTTTTTTCTTTCTTTTTTTTTTTTTTTTTTAAGAGAGATGGGGTTTTGCCATGTTGCCCAGGCTGGTCTCGAATTCCTGGACTCAAGCAGTCCTCCTGCTTCAGCCTCCCAAAGTACTGGTATTACAGGCCTGAGCCACCATGCCTGGCCTCCAGTGGACTTTTTAATGCATGTCACTGTTGGAAATTAATCCCTGCTATCAGCACTTTTCATATTCTCTTCTCTTATTCCTTCTTAAGGGTACGTACCACCATGGGCTCTGGCACTTACAGAATGCACTTAATTCTCCCCTCTGTGGAATCCAGCTCTGATCTTCTATCTTCTCTAGGCCCAGTCTGAATCTCTCTGCTGTCTACTGGGCCCATTTGATATTCTGAGCTAAAAAAAAAAAAAAAAAAGCCTCACATTCCTTTCATTTCTTCCCTTAACTCAAAATTGGTTTTCTTTTATAAGGCTATAGTGTTTGAAATTCACCCCACTCTAATTCTTTCCTTTGGTTCTTCTACTCTCAGATTGCCAGGAGGAGGATGTGTGTGTATGTGGGGGTGGATTCCATATGCTTAACCTTTTGCTTCTGTTTCCAAATTTGTCCTAGCATTAGCATCACGCTATAGACTCATACTGTCGTCCCAGCTCTCTTCTTCCTGCGCTTGTTCCCATAATTGCTGGAGAACCTCAGCACGGTGGTCCCGTTGCCTGTGCCTACTTCTTCTAGGATGAGCTGGGATTAAGCAGAAATAACATCTTGAGAAACTAATCATGCTAGAGTACCAACCTAGGAAATTCTGTTTCTGGAACCCTTGCTGCTCTACTAAGCAGATCCATGCAGAGAGAAACGTGCCACTGTCTTAGCGTTTCTCAGCAGCCTTTCAACGCTGTGGAGTGTCTACTCTGTAACTCGCCACCTCCTTCTACCTGACTCAGAGCTCAGTGATTATTGGAGACAGCCAAGAAACAGTGGCAATAAAATGCACTAAACTTTCCAGTGGCCCAGTGTGAGTTGTTCACCCTGTAGCCCTGTGATTTTGGGAGAATTAGGTTGTTTTTGTTTGTTTGTTTGTTGAGACGGAGTTTTGCTCCTGTTGCCAATGCTGAAGTGCATTGGCGTGATCTTGGCTCACTGCAATCTCTGCCTCCCAGGTTCAAGCGATTCTCCTGCCTCAGTCTTCCGAGTAGCTGGGATTACAGGCATGCGCCACCACACCCGGCTAATTTTTTTTTTTTTTTGTATTTTTAGTAGAGACAGGGTTTCTCCATGTTGGTCAGGCTGGTCTTGAACTCCCGACCTCAGTTGCTCCACCTGCCTCAGCCTCCCAAAGAGCTGGGATTACAGGCGTGAGCCACCGCGCCTGGCCTTGGGCAAGTTACTTATTTGAGACTTAGTATTTTCATCTGTAAAATGAGGAAAATAAAAGAGATTTTGGTAAGGATCAGATAAAATATTTATGTAAGAGAACATTATAGAGTATGCGTGGTAGTATCCCCATGGGTTTGATCTTGGCTTTGCTGGGTGCTTGCTTTCTGGCACTGGCGGCTCACTTGTCTTCTGCGGGCTTGGTTCCTAGTTGGTAAGATGGAGTATTAATGCTATTTACAAGGTGGGTTGTAAAGGGCTAGAGTAATTCCCAGCACAGAATGGGTGCTGAGTAGATGCCAGAGCCTTTGTGTCATCATTTGTGTCGTTATATTCGTGGCAGGACCTTTTCAGGTAAAATTCATGTATCATCTGATTTAATCTCACACAGTTCTCAAAAAACACCCCTTGAGCTGGCTGTATTTACTGTTTTTTTTTTTTGTTTTTTTTTTTTCCATTTGAGACAGTCTCACTCTGTCATTCAGGCAGGCGTGCAGCAGTACAACGATAGCTCACTGCAGCCTTAACCTCCTAGATTGAAGTGATCCTCCCACCTGAACCTCTCTAGTAGCTGGTACCACAGGTGCACGCCACCATGCTTGGCAAATTTCTTTATTTTTTGTAGAGATGAGGTCTCACTATGTTGTCCAGGCTGGCCTTGAACTCCAGGGTTCAAGTGATCCTCTCACCTCAGCTTCCCAAAGTGTTGGGATTATAAGCGCGAGCCACTGCTCCCAGCCTGTATGATACTATTTTATAGGCTGGGGACCAAAGTTTCTCACAACTAAATTTCTAGAAAAAGATGAAGTTATGATTTAAGCCCAGAAGTTGCCTCGTTTAAATTTCATGAACTTTTTGTTAGATTATGATAAAACTAACATGTAGTAAGGGATTCAAGAAGTGTTAATATCCGCCAGCCGCAGTAGCTCATGCCTGTCATACTAGCACTTTCAGAGGTTGAAGAGGGTGGATCACCTGACGTCAGGGGTTCGAGACCAGCCTGGCCAACATGGCAAAACCCCATCTCTACTAAAAATAGATAAATCAGCCAGGTGTGGTGGTGCATGCCTGTAATCCCGGCCTACTTGGGAGGCTGAGGCAGGAGCATTGCTTGAACTCTGCAGTGGAGTTGGAGGTTGCAGTGAACTGAGATCACACTACTGCACTCCAGCCTGGGCAAAAGAGCAAGATGCCATCTCAAAAAAAAAAAAAAAAAAAAAATGCATAGTCCATGTCTTAGGAGAATTTACGTTCTCGTTGGAGATAGGAAGGAGACAGACAACACATCAAAGAGAATTCTCAATTCCAACACAGTAAATGCTGACACAGATAATACAAAGTGCTCTGGGAATGCAGATGAAGCGATAAACTCCTCCTGCATAAATGGAAGAAGGCCTCACTCTAGAAAGATGGCATTTGAAGCGGCACATGAAGGTTAAGTAGGAGTTTTCAAGGTGGAAAACACAGGTTGTTTTTGGCAGAAAACTGATTTCTGCCTCAGAGAGATGGTTGACTATGAAAGATCTTGACACATTCAAGAAATGGTGAGCAGTGGCAGAAGCCAAGGTGGGCTGTGAAGGGTGGGTGAAGACAGGGATGGGTGATGCCGTAATGCCTGTTGCCAAGGGCATCTTCACAGGCACATCAGCAATCCCAGTTCTATCTCAGAATCATTAGGGGTCTCAATTTGCTTATTTTTAAAGGCTAATCAAATGCAGTAGTGAGAAGAAGGAAAGAGTAACTGTTCTGTAACTGACTCTGAACAATCAACTGAAATCAATTGAAATAACTCACTAACCTTGGACCAGCCAGAGATCTCAGATTTGTAGTAGCAAGAAAGAAATATGCGAATCTTTTTTCTCCCTTCCTTCCTTCTTTCCTTCCTTCCTTCCCTTCCTTTCTTCTTTCTTTCTTTTTTTTTTCTTTTTTGAGACAGGGCCTTGTGCTGTCGTCCCAGGCTGGAGTGCAGGTGTGATTATGGCTCGCTGCAGCCTTGACCTTTCAGACTTAAGCAGTTCCCCCACCTTGGCCTCCTGAGTAGCTAGACTAGAGTTGCGCACCAACACACCCTGATAATTTTTGTATTTTTTGTAGAGACAGGGTTTTGTCACGTTGCTCAGGCTGGCCTCCAACTCCTGAGCTCAAGCAGTCCGCCCACCTCGGCCTCCCAAAATGCTGGGATTGCAGGTGTGAACCACCACATCTGGCCACTAATCTTCACTTTTGATGAAGGTGATTTTCTGCATGGTGGATAGCTGGGCTACAGGGATGTGGTGATCATGTAAGAGACTATAAATCTTTTTTTAATTTTTATTTTTTAAGCAATCTGATTCTGTTGCCCAGGCTGGAGTGCAGTGGGGAGATCATGGCTTACAGCAGCCTCTAACTCCTGGCCTCAAGTGATTCTCCCACCTCCACCTCTGGAGTAGCTGGAATTAGACATGCACTGCCATGCCTCGCTATTTTTACATATTTTGTAGAGACAGGGTCTGGCTATGTTGCCAGGTTGGTCTTAAACTCCTGGCCTCAAGCAATCCTTCTGCCTTGGCCTCCCAAAGTACTGGGATTACACGAGCCACTGCCTGGCCTATTAAAATCTTTTAAACTAGACTTGAGAGCCTAAAGTGATTGAGAAGAAGAAGTACATTCTAGAGACATATCTGACATGGAAATAATTGATTTTGGTGACTTACTAGATTTAGAAGGTGTAAGCTTGTCAGAGATCAAAGTTTCTAGTTTCAGAGATTAGATGGGCATTGCTTTATTGAGTAATGCTTTTTAATAATTCATACTCTCGATTTTTGATGAGCAATCCACAGTTTGCTAGTATATAAAAGGACTCTGGCTACATCATAAAAAAAGTGACCATCTGTAATGGCACATGAAAATTAGATACCTGTTTTTTTTAATAATGACTAAAACTTGGAAATTTTATCAATGTGTATCACTGAGAAGGGCCAGATGTGGTGGCTCACTCCTGTAATCCCAGCACTTTAGGAGTCCAAGGCAGGAGAATTGCTTGAGGCCAGGAGTTTAAGACCACCTGAGGCAACAGAGCCAGACTCTATCTCACAAAAAAAAAAAAAAAAAAAAAAAGTCAGCCAGGCATGGTGGCGCACACCTATAGTCCCAGCCACTTGGAAGGCTGAGGCAGGAGGATCACTTAAGCCAGTAGCAGGAGGCCAAAGTGTGCTATGATTGCACCACTGCACCCTAGTCTGAGCAACAGAGTAAGACCCTGTCTCCAAACAAACAACAACAAAAAAAGTGTCATTGAAAAGAGCTTCACCCAGAGGGAAATGTTCAACTGGGTTTGAAGCAGATAAAAAAAATCCATTTGTTTAAACTCCAAACCATTCACTACTTCTGAAAATTTATTTTAGGATACTTAAAATTTATTGATTTCCTTCTCTTGAGATGTCTCTGCAGAAGCATTTCCTTTGCTCTTGTGACATTTCCAAAGGAAGTGCTAGAGAGGTAATGCAGAGTCAAGGAACTGGTTCCAGTAATGGTGTGGGAGGCAGTGAGGGCAGGGTTTAGTCTCTGAAATAGAGACTGTGAACTTGCTTCACAGGGGGGATTTTTCTCTCCAACAGCTGAGTTAGAGTAGGCTGAGGTGGAGGGCTGAGATCCTGGTTGGCCCTGGGATGGTAAGAGAAAGCATCCACTCTTGTGATGGGATGGTCTCATGCAAAATAGAAAAGGTTTCTCAGGACCTGTCTCCAGAAAAGATCAAGCAAAATGCACTGACCAAGAAGATGGAATTTGAACATCTGCAGGTTAGTAGGAATCACTCAGGAAGTGGGATATGTTAAATTAACAGATGCAATTTGTTTAAATTGCCCAAATTATAATATACAGGAAGGACAAGAAGAAAGAAAAATAAGATCTAGAAACAAACAGGATTTCCTTGGCTAATTGAGCAAGCTTTTGAAAGCTTTCGAAAGAGTGGGCAGAGTAAGAGAATTATTCAATTTTAAGTTGATTTATTTTTAATTGTACTTGCTGGTATCTAGAAAATGAAAGTTGAGAAAAAAACCTTTATTTCTTAGCAATAAAAGGCATTTAACTTTGACTTTATAAAAGTCTACCTCACAACTTACATTATTTAATATGACAAATTATTGTTTTCTCTATAGTGTTGTGTTAATAGCTAATACTTTATATAGCCGACTTCTGAAGCTGTAGAGATGCTTATAACTTTAACATTTCACTTTGGCATTTAGTTTATCTGGCATAAAGTAGTTGCTCACAATTAATTACTCAAGAACTCAGCTTTGGGTATGTCTGTGGTAGTCAGAAAGCTGTGGGAGTATGTGGCTTCATTAAAACTGTGCTTGCCTAGTCATTGCTATTAGTTTAATGCTTTCCTTGAAATATCAGTCACTGAGAGAAATAATAGCTTCTGTTATGACTGTGAGCAGCTGTACTGAAAGATTTTGTTTTTGCTTTTCAGAAGTATTAGAAAAATTGCCACCATCTCTGGGTTATCTGAAGGTGAAACTAATGAATGATTATAATAACTTTTTTTTTAATTTAGAAGGGAAAATAAGGAAGGGGGAAAAAGGAAGGAATTAAGGAAGGAAAGAAGCAATATTATAATAACTGTAGTTGGTACTATTTATGGAACACTTACTAAATATTTCAGGCATTATGATTTGCAAAAATTATCTTATAATAGCCCCATTTTAGAGAGGGAAAATTGAAGTTCAGGCAGATTAACTGTTCAAGGTTAAGAGTAGGGACCAGGATTTAAAGTTAACTTTTTAAATTCTAAGAGTATTCCATAATCACCGCAAGATCCTACCTCTCTCATTTTTTTTTTTCTTAGCTGGATAATGGTAGAAGATGTGTTAAATATTTAATCCAGCCAGAATGCCAAGTTAGATTCAGCTTGAATTAAAAAAGAAAAAACATTGTTTTTCAAAGCCTCAGAGCATAAGCTCTGTGTATCACAGGAAAGCTTCTATGCTTAGCTGGATGTAGGAAAACCTTGCTGCGTTTTTCTGAATTTGCTATGACCTTGGGTAAGTCAGCTGACCTCCCTGGGTGATATTCAGGGCATTATTGATGTGATATAATTTATTCTTATCAATGCCACAAGGTTGGCTAGATATGTTTCCTCTCTAATGTATGATTAGGAAAGAGTCATTTAGACTTCAGTGATTTTATTTTCTCCAAGGTCAACCAATAATTCACACATCAAGTTGAATGGAAATGAACTTCTAAATATAGGTCAAATACTTTTATAAAATCAGGTAACTGCATCTCCTTCCCCTATGCCTGAATTTGATCTACTTACCAATAAGCTCTCTCAAGGTACTACTCAGTCTCCCAGTCTACTACTCAACGAGTTACTGACCAAGTATACCAGTCCTGCATTTTGTGTTGAACTGCTTAATAATTTTCTTTTGAACCCCTAATGCAACCCCTATTTGGTCCACAGTCTCATGAAGACTCCAGCTGATAAAAATGACAGGCTGGATATTGCTAATGGAAGTATTTCAATTCAGATGTAACAACTCTTAATGACTGAGCTAATTAATACCAGGTTTTTATGTTCCAGATTGTATTTATTATTCTTTGGTAGCTTAATGATTACTCTTCTACATAATATTTATATATAGTCTTTTATCTGGAACCAATAAGAAGATTTGAGAAAAAGTTACGAAACGACTATAAAACATCATAAAAATGGTTTCCCCTCCAATCTGACTGCTTTGTTTTGTTTCTTTAATTCTGGGATTTTCCATCATTTGCATTTTCTAATTGATGATAGAATAGTCTCATGGTACCACAAAGTAAGAGACTAACAAGAAATTTTAAGAAATTGGCCTGCTTGTCCAACTACTACAAAATTATAAACACTGCCTTTTTATGTGTTCTTTTAAAAATCTACCCTATGAAACTTATCTGTATGTCTGTCTTCTCTCTGATACACTGGAGTTTAAAGTGAACTGCTTGAGCCTCATTAGAAATAAAAGGTGTTGTGTTAATGTCTTCCAGATAACCTTTGGTAACTTGAGAGATACTCTCCATTTTTCTAGGCTCAACACTCTTATTTTTTCCCGGCTCTTCTAACTCCTGTGACTTCTGTATTTGACAGTAACAGCCCCACTTCAACAAACCTGAGCTGTCACATCTCTCTCTTTTGGTTATGGAGTTCAGAATGGGGTTCCTCACCCATCTAAGAGTCCAGTATTACTTTGTTTTGACTGTGTGAGAAGCGGAAGGCTAGTGAAGTGAACTAATAGGATCTGCAAAGTGAAACAGGCCTTATCCAACTTGTGGCCATGTCAGAAAGCCTGTCTACACCATCGTTACAGGCTCAGAATAGAGTGTGGGAAGAACCTATTCTATTTAACCTGGAACCTATTTGTGGGGAGACAGCCCTGACTGCCATTTATGACTTTTGATTCTAATTACAAATAATGCATACTCACTGACAGGGTTTGAAAATTTGTTTTAAAAAGCCCAAGTCATGGTGGTATGACTGCTTTTACTCTCCCTTGAGTGCTTATATTTTCAAGCCCTCTTGGAGCATAGGAATTATTGCATACATGTGTATACACACACACACACACACACACACACACACACACACACACGCGCATATATTCTTTTGGTCTGGTCTTCAGTTTGTTCCTCACCTTAGAAAGTTTTTTGTTACTAATAAAATAAGATTGTTAACAAAACCTCTGGGTTCAGGTAGTTTCATTGGTGAATTCTACCATTTAAAGAAGAAATAAAACCAGTCTTAGAAAATATAAACTCTTTCAGAAAACAGAATAGGAATAAACGTTGCCCAACTTATTTTATGAGGCTAAAATTTCCCTGATAGTAGAACCAGATACAATCGTTAGAAAACTATAGCTATTATCCCTGATAAATATAAATATTTTTAAAACAATATTTGCATATTTAATCCAGCAATGTTGGAAGCCATATTATTTGAAGCACACGTATTTAGAATTATTTATTTTCTTTATGAATTACATTTTTATCAATAGAAGACTTCTACTTTGTTTCTTATGATGCTTTTTGCTGTAAATCATTATCTGTTATTAATATAGCTATACTTGCCTTCTTTAGTTCAAAATTTACATGTTATATCTTTTTACTTTCTGTAATGTTAATCATTTTTATACTTTTTTATTTGTATCTTCAGTAAACAGCATAGGTTTGGAGTTCATTTTTTATCTTGACAGTCTTTTGTTTTTTACTGATGTATAACTAAGTCCGTTTACATTTAATACAATTGTTTAAATGCTTGAATTTAAAGTACTATTTTATTATATATTTTCTATTTGTCTCATCTGTTCTATAGTCCTTTTCCTTTTGTGTCTTTTGGATTTATCAGTTACCCTTTACTGTTTAATTTTTCTCTCTGGTAGTTTGAAAACTATAATTTCACCAACTATCTTTTATTATTATTATTACTGTTGAGACAGGGTCTCACCCTGTCACCCAGGGTGGAGTGTGGTGGCACCTTGAACTCCTGGGCTCAAGCCATCCTCCCACCTCAGCCTCCCAAGTAGCTAGGACTACACTACAGGGGTGTATCACTATGCCAAGATAATTTTTGTGTTTGTTTTTAAATTTCTAAAAAATTTTTTAAAGGTGAGATTTTACTGTCTTGTCCAGGCTGGTCTTGAACTCCTGGGCTCAAGCAGTCTTTTTGCCTTGGCCTCCTAAAGTGCTGAGATTATAGGCCTGAGCCACTGTACCTAGGCTTATCTTTTAAAATCACATACATTTTTGCCCCCCCCCCCCCCCCCACTTTTTTTTGGTACTTTCACCTGTTTCCTGACAAATTAAGCAAACTTAAGACCTGTTTCCAGACACATTAAGCAAACTTGAGATTCCTTAACTTAATAAATTTCACTTCCAAGCTACATGTTATTTTAATTCTTTCTATATTATCTCCACAAGACATTAATACTGTTTATATGGTTAGTATTTAATCTTTTTTCTTTGCTCTTCCTGCATCTTCAGGAATCTGTTTGGGATTATTTTCTTTCAGCCTCAAGAGCATCTTTTTGTATTTCCTTTAGTGCAAGCCTGCTAGGTGACAAATTCTTTACTGTTTTTGGTCTCAAAATAGGTTTCTTTCATTTCCTTCTTGAAAAATATTTTTACAAGGTGTAGAATTCTAGAAGGCAGTTTAAAAATGATCATTCCACTATCTTCTAGCTTTCAATGACACTGACTTCTTAACAAAAATAATCTATTTATTGATTCTTTGAAGGTAATCTATTTGTGGCTGCTTTTAAGATGTTATTTTTAGTTGATTTTTTAATAGCAGTTTTACTGTATTCACTCATTTATAGGTTTTATAGGGCTTTGAAATCAGTGGTAGTTTGATACTTTCTTTCATTTTACAACATTTTCAGCCATGATCTCTCTATAGATAGTGCTTCTATGTAATTCTCTTTATGATATCTTTTTTTCTGGGACCCCAGTTATACATAGGTTAGAGTTTTTCACTGTATCTTTTATCTTCTTATTTTCTCTGCAATATCTCCAATCATTTAACTCTATTTCTTCATTCTGGATTGTTTCTTTTGTCCCTCTTTGAATGCACTAATTTTTTATTCAGCTCTTTCTAATCTACCATTAAGTAGGTCTGTTGAGGTTTTAATTTTGGCTACTTATCCATTCTAGAATTGCTCACTTTTTAAAATTATTTCTAGTTATCTGTTGGCATTCTTTTTTTCTTTTTTAAAATTTAAATCAGGGTCTCATTTTGTTGCCCAGGCTGAAGTGCAGTGGTGTAGTCACGGCTCACTGCAGCCTCGACCTCCTGGCTCAAGTGATCCTCTAGCCTCAACCTCCCAAGTAGCTGGGACTACAGGTGTGAACCACCACACCTGGCTAATTTTTAAATTTTTTTGTAGAGACAGGGTCTCTCTGTGTTGTCTAGGCTGGTCTCAAACTGCTGGACTTCAGCAATCCTCCCAACTTGACCTCCCAAAGTACTGGCATTACCTGCATGAGCCACCACTCCCTGCTGAGGTTCTCTATTTTGTCTTTTATCTTCTTGGAGAGATTTAACATAGCTATTTTAAAATGTGTATCTGACAATAATCTGGATCCCTGTATGTCTTTTTCTATTGTCTGTTTTTCTATTGATTTTTGTTTATTTTTTATGTCTCCATTTTTCTAGTTTTTTTTTTTTTTTTTTTTTAATTTTATGCTGTGTAGATGCTTAGTTTGATCTCATCTTTTCCCAGATAGGATTTAGGTTTGCTTTTGCCAGGGACCTGGGGCACTAATATTCCAAGATCATCTTGAGGTATGTTCAAAGATTTAGATGATTTGAAGTTGAATTTTAGCCTTGAAAATGTTCAACCTGCCTACTTCTGGTTTACCTTTGTTACCAGTGTGATAGAATTTTAGATCCTAATCCACAATGAGAGGTGTTAGCAGGGCAAATATCCCTTAGAGGTCATGGTCCTCCAATCCCTTTACCCTTATAATGTGCCCACAAACTCTCACAGGAATCCTGTGGAGTGTTGAGGGGGTGGGGGCAAAAGGACCCACATGAGCCAACCTCCACTCCCTGGGTCTGTGTTCTCCCCTGAATCCTAGCTTGCTAATTTTTTCTTAATTAATATTCCCTTTCCTCTTCCCTTTAAGAATATATATATATATATATATATATATATATACATATATGCTCACGTTTATGTGTTCCATGTTTTATATACATATAAACATTACCTCATTATATAATTATACATCTATTAGCTCATGCATTATTATTACTTTTTTTTTCTTGAGACTGAGTTTCATTCTTATTGCCCAGGCTGGAGTGCAATGGCATGATCTCGGCTTACTGAAACTTCTGGCTCCTGGGTTCAAGCGATTCTCCTGCCTGAGACTCTAGAGTAACTGGGATTACAGGCGCCAGCCACCATACCCAGCTAATTTTTGTATTTATAGTAGAGACGGAGTTTCATCATGTTGGCCAGGCTGGTCTTCAACTCCTGACCTCAGGTGATCCACCTGCCTCAACCTCCCAAAGTGCTGGGATTACAGGTGTGAGCCACTGTACCTGGCCTCATGTATTATTTTTACAATATGCAATTTACAGCCAGATACTTAAACTTGGCAACATACCATAAACATATTTTACCTGGCGTTCAATGAGATGTGATTTTAATG
This sequence comes from Ateles fusciceps, assembly GCA_036589455.1. NCBI lineage: Eukaryota > Metazoa > Chordata > Mammalia > Primates > Atelidae > Ateles > Ateles fusciceps. The sequence goes on from JAZHEH010002229.1 coordinate 9,975,616, forward strand.
ATTCTTGATTGTCCCACTATGTGTACATAGTACAATTTTTTATTCTTACAGCTATTTTTGGAAATTCTTTTTTTCTTTTTTAAAAATGTAAGTAACATTGGAATAAATATATTCTAGTATATAAATTTTTTGCATACTACTGATATATTTTCCCCTTAGAAAAGACTTCTATGAGTGAAATTGTTGGTTCAAAAGGGGTAGGTTGGCTGGGTGCAGTGGCTCACGCCTGTAATCCCAGCAGCTTGGGAGGCTGAGGCAGGCAGATCACCTGAGGCCAGGAATTCAAGTTCAGCCTGGCCAACATGATGAAATCTCATCTCTACTAAAAATACAGAAGTTAGTCAGGTGTGGTGGCTCATGCCTGTAATCCTACAACTTGGGAGGCTGAGGCAGGAGACTCGATCCAACTTAGGAGGCAGAGGTTGCAGTGCCTGGCCTATTTGTAAACATTTCAGAGATCTCAGTTCATCCTGGCGTTTAATCTTTTGATATTATTTTATTCTTTCTGCATCATGTGTCATTTTAATATACATTTCCAATTTTAAATAAATCCTTTTCTTTAAAAGTGAACTATAGATGCTTTAGGCAATCCCATTTATGTGATCCATGTGGAGCTATTTTAAGGGCGATGGTATAGTGTTAACTATGTGAAGATTGTGGCAAAAATAGAAAGTATGAGTGTGAAGATGATGAAATTGTCTTAAAACCCTGTATTATTTATAAAAGCATATGCACTATGATTACAGCTACATAAAACATTCAAAGAAAATTTAGAAAAGAGGCTGGGCATGGTAACTCACACCTGTAATCCCAGCACTTTGGGAGACTGAGGCCAGTGGATTGCTTTACGTCAGGAGTTCAAGACCAGCCTGGCTAACATAGTAAAATCCCGTCTCTACTATAAATAAAAAAATTAGCTGGGCATGGTGACACACTTTTGTAATCCCAGCTACTCAGGAAGCTGAGGCAGAAGAGCCAAGATTGTGCCACTGTACTCTAGCCTGGGTGACAGAGTGAGACTCCGTCTCAAAAAAAGAAAAGAAAATTTAGAAATTATACACAGTGGATCCTGTTGTATATGGTACTGATTAGTTATTGTTTTTCTTGGAATCAAAACAATTCTATAGGGTCGTGCTATTATTTTTTAATAATTAAATGATAAACACAAACCCAGATATTGTGAACTCAATTCAGACTACTGTCGGTAGATCTACTTTTTATCCAGCCAGTCAGTCATCTTATGAATGGCTCAAATGAGTTCAAATAGGTAAATAAATGGACATCACAACTGGGCATAGTGTCTCTTGCCTGTAATACCAACACTTTGGGAGGCTCTCACTTTGAGGTGAGAGGATTGCTTGAGCCCAAGAGTTTGAGATCAGCCTGGGCAACATAGCAAGACTCCATCTCTACAAATACCAAAAAAACTAGCCAGGCAGGCCGGGCGCGGTGGCTCACGCCTGTAATCCCAGCACTTTGGGAGGCCGAGGCGGGCGGATCACGAGGTCAAGAGATCGAGACCGTCCTGGTCAACATGGTGAAACCCCGTCTCTACTAAAAATATAAAAAAATTAGCTGGGCGTGGTGGCGCGCGCCTGTAGTCCCAGCTACTCGGGAGGCTGAGGCAGGAGAATGCTTGAACCCGGGCAGCGGAGGTTGCAGTGAGCCGAGGTCGCGCCACTGCACTCCAGCCTGGCGCCTGGTGACTGAGTGAGACTCTGTCTCAAAAAAAAAAAAAAAAAAAAAAAACTAGCCAGGCATCGTAGAACTCACCTATAGTCCCAGCTACTTGGGAGACTGAGGTGGGGGATCACTTGAACTCAGGAATTGAAGGCTGCAGTGACCTGTGATCACACCACTGTACTTCATCCTGGGCCACAGAATGAGACACCATCTCTTTAGGTAATTAAATAAGTAACACCTTTTTGTTATTTCCCTAATAGTAATAATGTATTTATTGCTACCTAGTCCAAAAAGTATTTACAATGATTAGGAAGAAAAGATATAATTTTAGTGAAAAGATTAAAGAAGAAAAGACAATACTGAAGTGGAACCAGGAATGATACTAATCAGAAACATACGTTCCAGAATCTCCAAATGTGGCAGGTGGGCCACATATGAATTTCACTGTTTTTTAATAGCGAAAATGAATAGCACATCTGATCAACACAATTTATATTGTCCCTGAGATTAAAAAACACACACACAAATGGCCACCCTAGGTGGCTCACATCTGTATCCCAGCACTTTGGGAGGCCGAGGTGGGCAGATCACGAGGTCAAGAGATTGAGACCATCCTGGCCAACATGGTGAAACCCCGTCTTTACTAAAAATACAAAGATTAGCTGGGCATGGTGGTGTGACCTGTAATCCCAGCTTCTCAGGGGGCTGAGGCGGGAGAATCGCTTGAACCCAGGATGCAGAGGTTGCAGTGAGCCAGGATTGAGCCGCTACACTCCAGTCTGGCAACGAAGTGAGACTCCATCTCAAAAAACAAAACCACAAACTCAAAATACCATCCTACTATTTGGTTCTTTAGACAGAGCTGTGAACTTCTAAGATCAGGAATAAGTGTATCTTCAGAGCCCTCCTACACAAAATACTGTGTGAGGGGATGGGCATTTTCAGGAGTCTTCTGTAGGCTTGGTGGTCTTGTGTCAGAGATCACACCCCAGGACAGTTTGGTTGAGGCAATTCTTTTTGAGGTCAGTAGGACAAGGTGGAGAGCCGTCTGCTGGCCTGAGATAGATCGATCTACACAATCTAGGGGTGGGTTTGATTTGATTTGATTTTGTTTTGTTTTGTTTTGGTGACAGGATTTCACCAGGTCGCCCAGGCTGGAGTACAGTGGTGCGATCACAGGTCACTGCAGCCTCGAACCCCTGGGCTCATGTATCCTTTCACCTCAGCCTCCAGTAGCTGGGACCACAGCAGTGTGCCACCACACTTGACTAAATTCACTTATCTAAAAATTTTTTTCCTGTAGAGATAGGGTGTTGCTATCTTTCCCTGGCTGGTCTCCAGCTCCTGGGGTCAAGTAATCCTCCTCCCTCAGCCTTCCAAAGTGCTGGAATTATAAGCGTGAACCACCACGCCTCACCAGGATAGATTTTAGAGTGGTTATAAAGAAATCAATGAGCTTCATACTTCAAGGCAATTTTTATTTTTAATGTTTTTTTCCCCCCTTCATGCAAACTCTGATATCAGGTGCGAGATTGTACTTCCTGGAACATCTGGGATATTGTTACCGTATTTTGCTACTTAAATATGGGTCTACTGGCCTTGAGAGACAATTGAGCTGGGGAAGTGCTGATAGTTTCTTAATAAGAGAGGAACCTAAACCCAGATTAGTTCTCACACAGATGAACATCCTATCTCTACTCACAGATAAGCCAATCATAGAATGGGAATAGCAGCAATGCCTCTCAGACAGTAATAATCTAGGTTCTGCATTAATAGACAACCTATTGGACAACGAAATTTTCTTGCATATGGAAGAACCAGGAAAATGTTGATCTGAAAGATTTTAAGGTAGGAACCAAACCCTCATCTTACCTGTAAGTCTCAATGAAGCACTTTTAGAATGCCTAACTTTGAGCATTGTTATTTTCTAGTGGACACACTGCAATAAATTATTTGTGGATTATACCTCTGAGCTATTTTAGGCATTACTATTTATAACCTAGTGAAAAGATGGGGGAAATAGCTGCTAAAAGTAACTTTTCTTTTTCTTAAGCTAGCAGGCTTTTAGGCTGCTTACGCCACTTTTAGGTTGTGATTTTAAAGCTTCTCATATGCCTATGATAGAAAGCTTGTATTTGTTTTCTTTAATAGAAAGACATAATTTCGTTAAGCAAAAACCAAAACAGACCTTAAGAATTTAGGATGTGGAGTGGGGCCATGAAAATTCATTCCTGCCTTAACCCAGAAATAAAACTGTGATTTTCTCTGTTAAACAATTCTTATCCATCCTGTCCTTGAAGTTTCTTAATACCCACAGGATGTTGATTATTAATACTTAACAATCCTGAGAAAACAAGGGAATATAGGACATTGGTAACTGGTAGCTAGAAACTCATATATACTCTATTTGGGAAAATAACAAAATGTTACACACACACACACACACACACACACACACACACACAGACGTTTATGGATGGTTGAGGAAATGCCACAGGAAAATTGTTAATTGAATGCAAAACCTGTTGACAAACAGCACAAAGGCCAAGAAAACTGAGTTTGCTCAATTACTTATAGTCATACTTAAAGCACAGAAAGATTCCGTGTTGGTTACGTGGAGATGTTGATGTGTACATGAGATAATGATTTTCAATTTCTCAAAAAAGGATTTTTTTTAAAGAAAAAAAAGTGTTACTATTCTAATCAAACATAGATTTTAAAAAGTCAAAACAAATAGTATTTATGGCACATTACATTTGAATATCACCGTGTAATTTTCATAGTTTTCATGTATCATTTACTCTTGCCTCATACAAGCTCCCTGAAAAAGACGAGGGACACATTTTTCCTGATTTACTGATGAGAATATTCAGATTCCACAAAGTGATGAGTTTGCTTAGGGTGGAGCGATAAATATATCCTAGGACTTTTATCTACTCTATGTTTTTTCTTTAAACAGTTAATTACAGTAGGTTTAGATATAACAGATAACTTAATACCTTCGTTTTTCATATGATACCCACAAAGTTTCCTTTTGGTACCTTGGTAAACAAATGAAGAAAATGAGATTAGCAGCCACAGCCTCTGCCTGTGTGGACCAGCCATTTCTTTTATTTACTTCTACTTGATAAATGTGTTAATTCAGTAGGCATCAAGTGGCTTTTTTTTTTTTTGAGATAGAGTCTTGCTCTGTCGATCCCAGGTTCAAAGGATTCTCCTGCCTCAGCTTCCCGAGTAACTGGGATTACAAGCGCACGCCACCATGTCCAACTAATATTTGTATTTTTAGTAGAGATGGGGTTTCACCACATTGGCCAGGCTGCTCTCGAACTCCCAGTCTCAGGTGATCCACCCACCTCTGCCTCTCAAAGTGGTGGGATTACACCCAGTCTCAAGTGGCTTTTATATAGTCATCATAGCACTGTCCAGAGCTAGGGGAGATTTGCAAGACCCATGAACACCCTTCTCATCCTGAAGGAGTTTTCAGTCAATTCACGAAACATGATACACACTCAGGAGTAGGTGGCAAGCCACTGTTTTGGATAGTATACCATTGAGTGTCGAAATATGGGGTGGCAGGTGTGTTGAATCAGCTGCCTGATTCAGGTGTGGCCTTTCAGATGAGGTGGGTTTGATTCAGGTGAAGTGGGACTTCCACTAGATATTTTTAAGTGATTGATTAGACTCCCTGAGTGGGTACAGCTGGAGAGGGCATTCTAGTGGCATGAAGCTTGGTTTAGGAAATGAGAAATGAATTTGGGAAGGTCGATGGTAGGAATATAGGAACGTTGAAATGATATTTAAGTTGAAGAGTTGGGATTTGGTTCTGCAGACGTAGAGGAGCCATGTAATAAATTTGTTTTGCTTATTTTCTGCTAGTGGAGCTATGTGATGAATGAGAGGTTTTGAGATTGCCATTACAGCCCCGTAATGTATTACAGTTCCGAGGCGTGATTCAAAGACCGAGGGACTGACTGGACATTTTTGTTTGTTTATATGAGGTTTTATAGAGTGCTTTTAGCATGCCTTGTATTTTGGTGAATGATGAAACTCAAAGTGAGGTAGTTTATCCCCTTGGTTGTTGGTACTTCCTCTTTGATTTGGAACAAATTATTTCTGAGGCTGTTAGTAGGATGATGGCTCTCTAGGCAAAAGTCTTTTTGTGGTTGATCACGACTCCAGGTCTGGGTCTCTCAGTCACTCCAGCCCTGCTTCTCTCCACCAACTCCCAGAGGAGCTGGTGGGCCAGGCATTTTTCTAAACATGCTACATATAACATATGTTACACATGAGGAACCAAAGCTCAGGCTTAGAAGCATGCTGTTGTGGCCCGTTTGGTTCTGCTACTCTGGGAGATATTAGGAGGGCAGTGGCTGCAAAGATTTAAGATAAGTTATTTTCTGGGGCTGTGTAGAATAACTGTAGCTAACTGTAGCTAAAATAGGTATCATCACCATTAAGTGGAGGGTGGGGAAGGGTAGATTGGAGAGGGTATTACATTTCAGAAACTTTTCTCACTGCAGCCTCAACCTCCCAGGCTCAAGTGATCTTCTCATCTCAGCCTCCCAAGTAGCTAGGACTAAAGGTGTGCACCACCATCCCTGGCTAATTTTTTGTACAATTTAAAAATATTCTGTAGAGGTGGGGGTCTCACCATGTTGCCCAGGCTGGTCTTGAACTCCTGGGCTCAAGCAGTTTACCTGAGTCAACCTCCCAAAGTGCTGGGATTATAGGCATGAGCCACATGCCTGGCTACACTGCAATTCTTTTCTTAAGCCATCACAGTATCCATGTTACCTGTTAAGAACTGACCTGTCAATTTAGTAATACACTACTCTTGAATAAGTGAGTCTTAGCTATTCCCAACAGCCTTGCAATTTACTGTTTTTTCAAAAAAAATTATTAAAAAAATTTTAACTGTGGGAAAATACGAGAACATTAATTTATCACCTTAACCATTTTAAGTGTGTGATTCAGTGTTGTTAAGTATATTCACATTGTTGTGCAATCAGTCTCCAGAACTTTTTCATCTTGCAAAACTGAAACTCTGTACCCATTACATTGCAGTAACTCCCCATCCCCCCTCTCCCCAGCCCCTGGCAACCACCATTTTACTTTCTGACAATATGAATTTGACAATGCTACGTATCTCATATGGGTAGAATCATACCCTATTCGTCTGTTTGTAGCAGTGTTATTTCATTTAGCCAAATGTCCTCCAGGTTCATTCATGCTGTAGCATGTATCAGAATTTCCTCCTATTTGAAGGCTAATTTCCCATTTTGTATGTGTATCACATTTTGTTTATCTCTTCATTCAGGAATGGATACTTAGGTTGCTTCTACCTTTTGGCTACTGCAAACAATGCTGTTATGAGGTGTACAAATATTTCTTTGAGATCCTATTTTTACTTCTGTTGCATATATATCCAGAAGTATAATTGTTGGATCATATGGTAATTCTATTTTTAATTTTTTGAGGAACTGCCATATGTTTTCCACAGGAACAGTATCAGTTTACAGTATCACTAATAGTGCACAGTGCTTTCAATTTCTCCACATCCTTGCCAGCATTTATGTTATATCTTGTTGTTGTTGTTTTTGATAGGGTCTTGCTCTGTTGCTGGGCTGGAGTGTAGTGGCATGATCATGGCTCACTGCAGCCTTGACTTCTGGGGCTCAAGTGATTGTCCCATGTCAGCCTCCCAAGTAGCTGGGACTACAGGTGTGTGCCACTACACCTGGCTAATTTTTATGTTTTTGTGGAGAGGAGGTTTTGCCATGTTTCCCAGGCTGGTGCTTTATTTGTTTTTGTTTTTTTAAAATAATAGCCATCCTTAGGGATTTTTATTTGCATTTCCATAATGATTAGTGATAATGACCTTCTCTTCATGTGCTTGTTGACTATTTTGTGTATTTCCTTTGAAACACTGTCTATTCAAGTCCTTTGCCCATTTTAAAATCAGGTTATTTGTTTTTTGTTGTTGACTTGTAGAAATTCTTTCTATATTCAGGATATTCAATCCTTATCAGACTTGATTTGCAAATACTTCCTCCCATTCTGTAGGTTGCCTTTTCACTCTGATCGTATCCTTTGATACACAGAAGTTTTAAGTTATGATACAGTTCAGTTCATTGATTTTTGTTTTTACATTTTTGTTGCTTGTGCTTTTGTTGTCATATTCCGGCACTCACTGCCAAAAACAATGTCGTGAAGCTTTTCCTGTATGTTTTTGTCTAAGAGTTTTGTAATTTTAGGTCTTATGTTTTGGTCTTTGTTCCATTTTGAATTTCTGTATATGGGGTAAGGATTTCCTGGGTTTTAATGAGAGCAAATCTCAAATGAAGTTTTGCCCAACATGTAAACATTTATTAAATATACAGCACTAGTTTTCACAAGAGCTTATGCAAGCTGACCTGAGAGTCAGAGCATGGCCAGCTTGCCACTCTGGTAGGTGCTTCACCTCACCTTGTGTGAAAGGTCCATGTGATACAAACACCAAGGAACAGGATTCTGTGCCCAGTTGTTGGCAACAGGCGAGGAGACATTCTCCTAAACTAGTGGCTGGAGGTAGCACGCTCATGGTGTCACACCTTGACATCATCCCTTGCCTGAGTTTTAGCCTTTTTCAGGATGAGGATGTTCTCTGATGTCTTAGTCAATCTACTTACATTGAATTCCTTCAGATTCTCCAATGACTGCTTATACCTAACACTCATTATGTTAATTAAAGCCACTAATTTCACCAGTGAAAAACTATTTCTTCTATTCAGTATACTAAATAGCACAGTTTCTGGTGTTGGTCAAGATGGGATAGCTGGAAGATACATGAGTAGCTGAAATGCTTCACCAGGTCTGAAATGTGGTCTCTTCTGATACAATCCTAGCTGACCCCAGGAATCTGCATTCTGAGGGCTAATGACTGTCCCTAAGTGTGAAGCTTAAATTAACTGGTCTATACATTGTATCTTCCTGTTCATGCTGGAGATTATTTTATGAATTTCTTAATTTGTTCAATACAGAAACAGCAACATCCATCAGAAAACTCGTTTACTTTGTAGTCTCAACCCAGTAATTACAGTGTTTTTTTGTTTTGTTTTGTTTTTCTTTTTCACTTCTACCATACTGTTCTTCTCTTTACTTTACTTGATGTTGATCAAAGGTATTAGGGACATACAGCCAGTTAAGAAAAATGTCACAAATATAGGGCATGCCTGTATTGAGCATATGCATCCTAAAATGGTTGAACACATTGTTATTCTGAAATCCTAATGAGCAGTTTTCCAAGGTGCTTACAGGCTGTGGAGCAGCCTTCCTTGTGAGAGTTGCAGTTTGTCTCCTGGTCCTAGGTATAGTACTAGCTGCTTTCTCGTTCTGTACAGATTCTGTTGATCTGTAGCTGGCAAGGTCTTTCTTGGCCAGAGATCCCTATTCAATTTCTTTTTTTTCTTGCTAGGTTAATTTATTTTTTCATGGTTTCTCTCCCAAACAGTTTCCAACCTGGACCCCAGATAAGTCAGTTTCCTGGGTCTTTGGTTGTCGAAGGCATGGAGGCTATTATCGTCCTGTGGTGGTCAAATACAGCCTGTCCTTTGACATTCCCATAAGTATATAAACAATTTTAAAAGGGTTACCATATTCCAGTGAATTAAAGATGCTAGTTCAGGGAGTTCTCTGATTGAGTGTCTGGATTGTCCGATTTTATAATTTCCTGCATGCCTACATAGCGTCTCTCCCTCCAAAGAAAGAGGCATAGGTTTTACTATAGAAAAGAAGTGGAGGCAAATGTGGTTATAAAGATAAAAACAACTGCGTGAAAAAAAAAAAGGTGCATCTTAGGAACCTACACTGAATAGTATAAAATGCTGTTTTAATGCTTCATATATGTATACATATATAAGTAATTTACGTAGAAATGATTTTGTAATATATTAGTTACAGCTTTTTTTGTAACTGAATTAATAGCATTTCAACATTTTTTATTTTTAAATATAGCAAGATCAACTTTATACCTGGGCTGCAGTTAGTCAACCCACACACTCATTGGATTATTCAGAAGGACAGTTTCCTAGGCGAGTCCCATCCATGTGGCCACCGTCCAAACCTCCCGATGAAGAACACAAGCTCAAGGATGCTGAAGCAGGTAATTGTTTCCTCTGTCTTCAGAGATAGCTGAAGAGGCAAGATGGAGAGATACAAGTTTTATTAAATCTTTGTGTTTTGTTTTGTTTTTGAGACAGAGTCTCGCTCTGTCACCAGGCTGGAGTGCAATGGCGCAATCTTGGCTCATCGCAACCTCCACTTCCTGGGTTCAAGTGATTCTCCCACCTCAGCCTTCCAAGTAGCTGGGATTATAGGTGCCTGCCACCACTCTCAGCTACATTTTTTTGTATTTTTGGTAGAGACAGGGTTTCACTATATTGGCCAGGCTGTTCTCGAACTCCTGACCTCGTGACCTGCCCACCTCAGCCTCCCAAAGTGCTAGGATTATAGGTATGAGCCACCGCGCCTGGCCTAAATCTTAGTTTTAAGTAATCTTTTATTTTTAATTGCATGGCATTCAGATATAATCTTTTAAAAATATTTATTGTTGAGTCTTTTCTCTCTCTGCTCTTTTTGTCATCTTAAAGTGTTTTGTGTTACTGGCTGGGAAGATAGCATGAGATTAGCATCAGGCTTATTTGGAGGAGTTTAGCAGGATGAGGACCCACAATCCTGATTTTAAGAAAACATTTTATATTTGTCATACAGAATTGAGAACGGTATTTGTGTAACATATGGTTGCTTTCTCCCTTGCTTTTTGTTCTTTTTCTTCTCCTTTTTTTTTTTTTTGTTTGAGATAAGGTCTTGTTCTGTAGTGCACTAGAGCAATGGCTAATTACAGTCTCAGCTTCCCTGGCTCAAGCGAGGCTCCCAACTCAGCCTCTCAAGTAGCTGGGACCACAGCTGTGCACCATCACGTCCGGCGAATTTTCTGTAGAGCCACAGTCTCCCCATGTTGCCTGGGCTGATCCAGACTTTGGGGCTCACCTCTGTCTCCTAAAGTACTGGAATTACAGGCATGAGCCACGGCGCTTGGGCTTTTCTTCATTTTGTTGTAATAAATTCCCAACTTCCTCTTGGTGAATGAACTGGGCATACATACTGATTCCTGAAGCCTGAATGAGGAGTAAATAGAAGAGCATCATTGCTATTCATAGATTTCTCCTCCACCAGGTTTTCCTAAATGGTAACATAGATATTAGAGTTAAGAATTTTGATTTTTTTCCCCTCATTGGCTCATAGAGAGGAAGACAATCATTAGAAACTTATTTTGGACACATAGCAGAAGAGCATAAATTAAGAGTATGGAGCTTGGGTTTTGCCACTTATTAGCTTTGCAATTTTAGGCAGATTTTCTAACTACTATACTCAGTTTTCTCATCTGTAAAATGATGATGAGAACAGCATGTACTGCATAGCACTGTTTTAAGAATTACAGGCATTTATGTGAAGCATTAGAGTGTAGATTGCAGTGCCTAGCTCAGTGTGTTTAATGTTATTTATTATCATTATCTTATTTCATGTCATCGCCTTAGTTATGAGGTCCCTTTCAAACCAGCAATGGCTAAGAATGTAAAAGGTTTTTTTCCAATCCCCTGCCCAAAGTTCTGCAAAGGGAACCTTGCCTTCTATTTTTATCCCAGTCTCTGGAGGGGATGTATTTACGCCTTTTTTCTTTTCACAAGGGCACTGAAATGGGGCCCACACCTGACTTTGAATCTCCCTTTTCAAATGTCCAGTGCTTTTGAAACACTGCTTGGTATTCAGTAGGTGGGCTGTCCTCTCTGAAATGAACACAAATGGGAGATAGGGTGTAGGAAGTGGTGTTCCAGGTAGGACACAGTTTATCATAACACAGAGAGCAGTTTCTCAAAGGCCAAGGCAGAGTTCCATTAAGCAAAGATGTTCAGAGAGACCTCTAACATGATAGCACCTGAAAATCAAGCGAGTAAAAGTACTTTTAGTTTTTAAAGAAAAACACACAACTAAAGATATTGATCCCATTATCTACACTATTTATGATAACATTTATTGATACAAAATCCTCAGGGGTAGATATAGTAGAATTAATCAATTTCATGGAGAGCACTTTTAACAGTGGTTTATATCCCGTGTTTTGCATCACTGATTGGGTGATATTTTCATGTTTTCTGTTCCCTGCTATGTCGTTCTCAACTTTTCTAACTGGAACATTTATATGATATTCTTAAATTTTAGGGCACTTTACAAAATAGTATGGAACATTTTATGTGGCTGGTTATATATACTGGTGGAGCATTTGACTCAAAGTTGAGTGTGATGATCTGAATTTTAGTTTGGTGAAAGATGATAGTTGGAACTGATACCAGGAAGTTTGTCATCTGGTTTTTGCTTCATGATTTGATAGCTTGCAAAATGCCAGAGCAAGTGATTTTTAATGAAATGACTTGTCTCCTTTTTAAAAATGCATTCTTGAAGAGGATGATGGAGGTAAGAAGTAATTTAACATAGTGACTTATTTTTCTCTAGTTGATCTATTATAAACCTCAACAGCCATATAGTATTTTTTTTCATGAGAATGATCTAATGTGTCTTTCTAAACGTTTTCTGTTGTGACTCCCTGACGTTCATTTGGAAAGACACTTCCATGAGACAGCCTCATTCTCCAGGACCATACCACAATCTCTTCTAATCAGTCAGTTGTAATGTCGATATCAGTCAGTGGGAATGTCAATATCATCAGCTAACTTTGCTTACAATCTCATGTTTTACGTCAATCACAAAGTTTGATAATATAATTGTTAATAGTAATGATCTATTTGTAGTTAACTGATAGGTGCACATTCTTATGTAGTGGCATCTTGGTTAAATCCACTATATGTAACATGTGACCTCTTTCTTTTTATTTTTTTTTCTGTCACTCAGGCTGGAGTGTAGTGGCACAATTTTGGCTCACTGCAACCTCTGCTTCCGTGGTTCAAGTGAGTCTCCTGTCTCAGCCTCCCGAGTAGCTGGGATTACAGGCATCCGCCACCATGCCTGGCTAATTTTTGTATTTTTAGTAGAGAGGTGGTTTCACTATGTTAGCTAGGCTGGTCTCAAACTCCTGACCTCAAGGGATTCGCCCACCTCAGCCTCCCAAAGTACTGGGATTATAGGAATGAGCCACTGTGCCTGGCTGACCCCCTTCCTGTTTTAATTCAAAGTAAAATAATTCAATGACATTTTTTTTTTTTGAGAAGAAGAAAGACTTGCAGGTCTAGCTTAGAAAATTGAAGAAGTTTTTTTTGTTTGTTTTGTGTGTGTGTGTGTGGGGGGGGGGGTTTTGTTTGTTTTTTGCTTGTTTCATTTGTTGTTTTTTGCAGCTCGTTTTTGTTGGTTTGTTGATTTGTTTGTTTGAGACGGTGTCTCAGTCTGTCACCCAGGCTGGAGTGCAATGGCACAATCTGGGCTCACTGCAACTACAGCCTCCGAGGTTCAGCTGGTTCTCCTACCTCAGCCTCCCAAGTAGCTGGGATTACAGGCACCCGCCATTTTGCCCAGCTAATTTTTGTATGTTTGTAGAGATGGGGTCTCACCATGTTGGCCCGGCTGCTCTTGGACTCCTGACCTTAGGTGATCCACCACCTTGGTCTCCCAAGGTGCTGGGATTACAGGCATGAGCCACTGTGCCTGGCCTTTTTTCTACCTCTTAAAATTGATTTCTTAACTCACATGTCCAGCTAATTCAGATTTGTGGTGCTCTGTCTTCTGCCTTCTTTATGTATCTCACTTTAACTGCATATGGAGTATCTCACTTTAACTTTCTCATGATCTCTTCTGTGAAAGATGTTTTTTCCACCTTTATGTATTGATGAAGGAACTGACCCTTCTACGTATGACTTGGAAGTGCTGAGGCCACGGTGGGGTCTTGGTGCCTTTCCTTACCAGTGAGTTGCAGATTCCTGGCAGTGCTTCGCTCTCATCCTGGCTCCCTATGCAGCTCCATTGCCTCCAAACATGGGCCTAAGGTGTTAACACTGACCTTTTGAAGTCTGCAGAACACCTCCTGAATGATAAGATTGGCTGGGGGAAAAAGGAAGCAATGTGCTTCAAATGTTGGTGGCATTAAACAAATAAAAAACCAAAACAAGTTGGAGGCGGAAACATTGATGCAAAGAAATCCTTTCCATTTATCATTTTTCTCTATCTCCTCCCTCCATTTTTCCCTGCCTGTACAAGGCACTCACCCACCATCCATGGCTGTTTTCCACTCACGGGCTCTTTTCTGGAGTCCCAGGACATTCTGTTCATATCTCTGTCATTTGTTATGTATTAAATTTTTCTGTATATATATATATATATATATAGACATGTATATATATAAGACATATATATGTCTTATGTATATATAGAAGACATATATATATGTCTTTTGTGTGTGTGTGTGTGTATATATATATATGTATATATATTCTGTATATATATAAGACATATATATATGTCTTCCCTATCGGCTTTCAGAATTTCAAGACCTTCTGGCACATGGTACATACTTAAATATTCAAGTGAATGTTGAAAATCTTTTGCTGGAAAAGATCTAAATAAATATCTACTGAGCCCATTAATCCAAGATTTGAGGGAGAGTTTTGTATGGGCTAAAACAGTTTATGGACCAATTTAGGGGCTCAATACCAAGTTTCAAAGGTCAGTCAATAGATTTGAACATCCATGAAATAATTAACTTGACTTTTGAAATTCACGGAGAACCAGGAGCAGGAGCAAGGTGTGTAGACGTGAATAGGAACTTGATCATTGTTGTTGCGTCTATGGAAAATGAAATAAATCCCTTAAGTTTCTTTGAAAATGTTAATGGCTGAGCGGAAACAGAGGACTGACTTTTGAAAGGCAATCAAGCACAGAAAGTCCCCCGAAGAAAATATATGGAAGAGGATCTGGTAGAAACATGGTAGATGACTTCCTGCTGCAAGGAATAAAAGAAAAAATAAAGAAACATGGCAGGATATTTTCATGTAAAAATCCTTTAAAATGCAGTTATGCACTGACCGAATGAATACATTGTAATTCACCTTTTTTCCAGAAAAAGATTTGAGCAGCTTATAAATATGTAAAATGTACAAAAGGATCATAAAGGAATATAGAGCAAACCAAAAGGAATTTGGGATGGAACAGTAAAATGAAACAGAGATAAGATAGCCCGCTGAAATGTATCTCATAAGAATCTGCCATTTTTAAAGGTAATTGGAAATGTAGCCCTCAGGTACAAAGCAGAAAGGGGAATGTGAATGTTTCCCTCAGTGTCTGTGAGATTGAAAACACAATCTCTCAGAGAAGCACAAATAATATCCCAAAGAAATATCTCTAATGATTTCTAAGAGAAGAGATTCTATGCCATGCAATGTAACTACAGTATCATCAACTTATTTTTTTTTTTTGTTTTTGAGACAGGGTTTAACTCTGTCGCCCAGGCTGGTGTGCAATGGCATGATCTCAGCTCACTGTAGCCTTCACCACCCGAGCTCAAGTGATCCTCCACCTCAGCCTCCCAAAGTGCTGGGATTACAGGTGTGAGTCACCATACCTAGCTAATTTTTAAAGTGTTTTGTAGAGATGAGGTTTGGTCTTGTAGCTCAGGCTGGTATTGAATTCCTGGGCTCAACTGATCCTCCCACCTTGGCCTCCCAAAGTGCTGGAATTACAGACATGAGCCACCATGCCTGGCCCATTTCTGTGTTTCATTTAAATGTTTTAACATATGTTCAATTGAGATAATATAGAAATTCTATGAGGGACCCAGGGAGAATTGATAGAGTTCTGTCTCTCTGAGCTTCTCACTAAATCAAGGAATAAAATGTACTGGACTAGATTGACTCTGTCTCCCAAAGATAATTCTCTATTTTCAACATGTAAATGTATAATATATATAATGTATTTATATATCATATATAATATTTATATATAATTTATGCATATATAATATATAATGAATTTATTGATCATATATAATATATATAGTAAATATATCAATTATATATAATATATAATGAATTTATCAATTATATATAATATATAATGAATTTATCGATTATATAATATATAATGAATTTATACATTACATATATATAATGAATTTATTAGATCATATATAGTGTATAATGAATTTATACATTATATATAATATATAATGAATTTATAGATTACATAAAATATATAATGAATTTATAGATTACATAATATATATAATGAATTTATAGATTATATATAATATATAATGAATTTATAGATTATATATAATATATAATGAATTTATACATTATATATATATTATACACATGCATACATATAGTTTTTATAACATTTTATAAAATTGGCCTTCATTTTCTCCTGAGCTAACTATAACCTGAGTGTGGCTGTATTTTGTTGACAATGAGAGGCAGATCCTCAATACTATTAAATAATCAAGCAGATCATGGAATTGGTCTCATTTAGGAAAATGTAAGTGTTTAACCCCATCTTCATTTGTGGAAATAAATGATATATCAGAATTAAAAGCATCTTGCATTTATTAGGCAGCCAATCATAAGTCATGCTACTTAAATGAAGTTTAATAAATTCTGTTTCAGTTAAATTGACCGGATTTGAATCAAACTGTAATGTTTATATGCCATTAAAGAAGCTGAAATTTAATAATTTTATATAGCTGCATTTTTACTTAAAATGTCTGACTGTTGAGAGACGACTTCATTTTTGGAAGGCATAGTTTTTATGTATGTTTTAAAGGGCTGGTTTATTTTTTATTCTTAGCAGAGGGCCATATCCTGTTCATTGGCTTTAATGTCCTCTGTCCATAAAGACACAGCTCATCCAGGTGTGTTTTGTTTCAGGAGTGAAAGGCTTTTTTTGTGATGATAAAGAGATCACTCCTGAAACATAGTTGGTATCACAGGGAGTCTAGAATTTTAGATTATGCTCAGAATTTTGTGAGGTAACTTTTTTAAATGGAATATTTAACTTTTTTTTTAAGGAATGTTCTTTCTCCCTCTCTGATTTATAATGATTTTTTTAGAAAAGAGCATTCTGGTTTCTTAATTTTAAGGATGAGTAAAGGAGGTGGCAGTTTTAAATGTACCCTTGAGCACTCTCTCACCGGGTTACTCTTTGAAAATAACCATCTAACAATGAATATTTGATGGGGACGGTGAGCTGGTCAGCTCGTGCCAGAGCTGGGTTTAAGGCAATTCCTGAAAGTGCCCTGCATCCTGGGAGGAGGAGAGTGTTGGGAACGAGGGGCGTTGGGAGTTCCAGGTGATCACTTTCATTTAAGGAGCTCTATGAAAGTCGGAACTAAGCTGATGTCTCAGATACACCAATCGAGTTACTTCACCCTTCAGCCATTACCGAGAAGGGAGTTTCCTTATCACCAATTTCTCTCCACTCTCTGCAGGACACTTTTCGCCATTTTTCATGCTTCCCTTTACTTTCTCGCTCCTGTATCTTTCTCCTTCTATTTCTCTTTCTTTTATTCTGTATTGTTTTCTTTTTCCTTTTACTTAACATGAATTTTTCTCTCCTCGCTCAGTGGTTCTCATTTTCCCTTTATATTTCAGTAGAGTTATTCTGTGTGTCTCTTTCATTTTAAAATCTTGGCCCTCTAAAACTCCTGTTTTCCAGCTTAGGATTTTGAAGACAGCATTTCAACATATAAATTTATCTTCAGTGTTTTAACACACAGATTCAAACACATAAAAAATATAATGAAAGGGATGGGAGAATGAATTCAGTTCAGGTAGCCATTGAATTAGAGGGAAGCTGAAAGTTTGGGTGTAGGTGTGCAGAATAGTTTGCTGATGCATCTTGCTAATAAACGTGGCTTTCTAAGTAGATGTTTCTGATAAACTGCACTTGTTCTTTACCATCAGAGCCCAGAAGTTTCCTTTTTAGGTCCAGTTACCAGGTCAAGGACTGTAGAAAAAAGCTAGAAAGCATTTTGTGCATTTCTAATGTAAAGAACTGTTTGTGTACTACCAGGAGAGCCTTTAGGCTCTTACTGCACTGTCTAAATAGAAGAGGGAGAGAAACTTTTCCCCCACTGGTTCAAAGCCAAGACTTGCCTTGAGTCTATTGTGTTTGGGAGGATTTGGAAGTGACAAAAACAACAGAGAATGAGAGCGTTCCGGAGTTTGGATCTACTTTAATATTAACTGTTAACTAGCTTTGCTGTTAAAGATCTTTATTAAAAAGTGGTTAACTCTGGTGTTAAGTTCAGAGTAGCAATTTGTCAGTATAAGACAGAAGAATCCCTTTTTTATTAGCCCAATGATATGCTATATTTATCCGGGAAAATGGTAGTATTTTAAGGCCAATTGTTTATTGCCACTGTGACATTTATTGGTAAGTGACTGCATCACACTATTCTCAATGATTTTTGTTTTAAAATATGTGCTCTTAGTTAAGATTCAGAAAATAGCTAAAGGCAAGGCAATATCTATATTATCTCTTGTAAAAATCTTTACTCTCTCTTCTCTGCCCAGGATACCCCACTTTTCATGGTGAAATCCACTTGCATGGTCTGATCATTGTTTTCATCTTTCATTTATTCTTTCATTCACTCCTACAATTACTAAACAAATATCTTAAGCACTTACTAAGTACCAGGCACTATTTGGATGTTGGGGATACAACGGGGGAAAATGGACAAAAATTTTTGCTTTCACGGAGTTTATTTTCTACTGGAATAAGAGGTATAAATAAGTAGGCAAACAAGTGCATTAGAGAGTATACGGTGTGATGATCCAGGTTAGAAGAAAGTAAGGGCGAGTGTGTGGTGAGTGCTGGGGAGTGGGTGAGGTTGCCACTTTAGCGTGCCCACAAGGGCTAGAGCAGAGCCCCCCAAGAAGCAGCCACAGAATTGGGGCTTGGAGATATTGGGAAGAAGAGTGAGTACAGTGCTCTGGGCAGAGGCAGGAGCCACTCTGGCTTTGGCGGCCCTGTGGAAGAAGCATGACTGGTGTGTTACAAGACAAGCTGGGCAGGGTGGCTGGCGTGGTGAGCAAGCTGGGACAGATGAAGGTGGGTAGAGAGGCTAGGGAGTAGAAGTCATTGAAACCAGGCCTTGTGGACCCCTGTAGAGGCAGATTCTCATTTGAGTGAAATGAAAAACTTTGAGTGTAGCTTAACAGTATATTATGCTGCTTAAATAGTAAATGCCTCTTATTTTTCAGTAGCATTGTCACGTACATCAGCTACCATGCAGCTACATTGGAAATGTCAAAGACCATAAAGAGTGACCGCTGTACCTTGTGTCCAGGGTCTGGTCTGCATGCCAGTCAGGGGAGCAACGTGACAGTCTGCAGATGTCAACTCTGGTCTTCACCTTGCCAACAACCGCTTGCGTTATGGGCCTTGAATTTCTCATCTGAAAAGTGCGGAGGATGGATGAGATTAGTGTTTTTTCAGGCTCTGATTCAGGGAACATGAGGGATTCCTGAAGGCACTTTCATTTTTATTTTTATCCTGAAGGCCCTTTTATTTTTAAATTTGCATGCAAGCTTCACTTAGAAGAAAGTGCCCTCTAGCGTAAGAAAAAAAGTATCCCTGACTTGGTTATGCCTTAGGTTTTGTAGCGTGATGAATTTGCAGTCTCATAGACTCTCAAATGACGTGAGGACTAAAAGAGAAAAGCCCCTTCAGAATCCCTTATTACTCAGTGTCTCTTGGTGACAGTGTTCATTCTCTCTCATTGAAATCAAAAGGCAATTTGACAACAGTTAGACAAGGCTTTTGAGATCCCATTCTTCAACCATGGTGACGTGGCTTCTGTTGTGATACAGACTTCAGCTAAGTGAATAATATAATCCGTGAAAGTCTTAGAAGGACTTTCTGGCACAATGTAGAAACTAGCAATTGAGGCAAATAAGGATAGTGGATGTACAGAGAAGGGCATAGGAATATCCCCATTATGGCATGAGCGTTGTGATTATATGTATTATATATACTGAAAAGTAGTCATATCCTAATAACCCAGTTGTTATATAATTGGAAGAGAGACTGGATATTTTTGGTGCTTATGGTTAATGATATATTTTAGTGAAAGTTTTATTTTCTGATAGAAGAAATAGGAAAATTGCCCTTTAAGATACTGACTGTCTGCTTCCTTTCCAATCTAGAGTCTCAATCTGCTGTTTCGGAAACTCCAAAAAAACGCTTGGATGCTGTCCAGCAGGTGAGACGATATTATTAAGATGTCAGAGTCCCATCTGTCTTGTTTGTCTTAAGATTGTGACAGACTCTGTGATTTGTCTTTCCATCTGCCTGGCTGGCTAGGATGCCCTTGTTTTCCCTTAGCCTGCAGGGGAATCCTGTCAGGCAGAAGGGGATGTTTTCTTCCACTTGTTTTTTTGCATAGAAAATCAGCCTTGAAGTGGAACTGAGTACAGGCTTTTCAGAAGCTGCTTCATTCTATATCCAGCCAAAGAGCTGGGCCCAAAAACAGCTGGCTCCAGCAGGAAACAGTGGCCACTCCAGGGAGAAGTCTGCTGAGATGTGCCTGTTCAAATGGTTCCATGGCTATGATCTTTAAAAAAAATCTGTCAGAGCTTTGCTAAAGTCAAATAAGATTCTTATTACTTTGGTGAACGAAACATTAATTAGTACCTGTTTAATTTCCACAGAACCTTTTTTTTTTCCCCGTTACTGTTTTAGTTCATTTTCATGTTGCTGATAAAGGCATACCCAAGACTGGGCAATTTACAAAAGAAAGAGGTTTATAGGACTTGTAATTCCACATGGCTGGGGAGGCCTCACAATCACGGCAGAAGGCAAGGAGGAGCAAATCACATCTTATGTGGATGGCAGCAGGCATAAAGGAGCTTGTGCAGAGAAACTCCCGTTTTAAAACCATTAGATTTCGTGAAACCCATTCACTATAATGAGAACAGCACAGGAAAGACTCACCCCTATGATTCAGTCATCTCCCACTGGGTCCTTCCCACAATGCGTGGGAATTATGGGAACTAAAAGATGAGATTTGGGTGGGGACCCAGAACCAAACCATATCAGTTAGCAAAGAAGCCAAATTTTATGTCTTTTTTTTTCTTATGCTAAAATAGACTTCTTATTTAAAAAAAAAAAAAGATGCAAGAAAGGAAACATTTGTATGGAATAGTAATTGTGGATAGCAATTGCTCTTTTGGATATAAAACCATTTGCTTAATTTATTTATATTTTCACCCAGCTGTGCTTTTGACAGTAACTTCTTATTAGAAAGGAACAGTAAAAAGAGGTGTTCGGTTCTGTTGGTGGTCTAGGAGAAAATGAGGAGACACATACCTGGGTTTTACACCCGGATCTATTTCTGGTGAGTGTGATGACAACATGCTTAGATTACCTGGGACATAGGGTTCTTCTCTGTAAAATTAAAGAATTGCTGATCAAAGCATAGAGTGACTTCCCTTTTGAAAAGAATCCTTGTGTTATACATGAAAGTCGTGCTCCCCCCTGGAGGAGAAATTGGGGTAAACATTGGTTGAAAACAACACCTGGATGCTTTTCTTTTTGCTTCTCATTTCACTGCAAGCACCTGGGTGCTTTTCAAAAATGCAGCTAGATTAGCTATCCTTAAGGACAGTTCATTTAAAAGGCACGTTTTTCCAGCTTATTGTTATGGGAGCAGAGGCCTACATCAACTTGGCGCCACTTGAGAGGCATGGTGGGCTCAACTCATGGTTACTTAATTATTTGCAATGATTAGCCCACAGCGAATAAGATGAAGAAAGATAAAAAGGTACAAAAAAATAGTAAAGTCAGCAATTATTAAGAAAAATGGTACCCTCAAATCTTCTCTCATTTTCTTAGCCTTCTTTTTTAGTGGAAAGCATGGCTAAATTGTGATTTAAAGGATTATGTTAGGTTTTTCTACATTCTTATGTCCAGGATGCATATGAATGAATTGTTCTATATGATATTGTCAAAGAAAACCTGGACAGGAAGTATTTGATAATATCAACAATGACAAAACATGTACAACATTGCTTTCCATATTATGCTGTTTCATGATATATATTCATATGTGTAACATTATTGAGTGTTTTTTTCTGAGCTACGGACCATGGTAAAATATATTGCAATAAGCAGAAAACCTAATGGAGTAGGTTATTTAAAAGCACTTGATGTTACAACTTGGAGACTCAAGGGTGAAATAGATTGAATCAATGTTACATCTTATCCTTGTTGACGGTCGAATGTCTAGAAGTCAGGAAAATGAATTGAGAGGTAACAGTATTTGGAGAAATGGAGATTAAGCACCCAACAATGACATCACTTACTTTTGGAATCAGTAACTCTTTGTCATACATTTATTTTATGGCTGAATCTTTTCTTAGATGATATGGATATGTTTTGTGACAGCCTAAAGTAATTGGCCATAAAGGGGATACAGAAAACTCAAATTAATTGTTAACCTACTGTATACCTGTTCTTTTACTCTATTACCTTATAAAATCTTTACAATAATCCTTTAACTATTACAATGTATATTTAACTGCCAAAGAAAGTGATTATACGAGGTAAAAGTAACTTGCATAAGATCACAAACTTGGTAAAGGATAGACCCACTACTCGAGTATACATCTGTTTGATTTTATACTTATAATAAAAGTTATACTTTTACATGGGTAATCACCCTATGCTATTTAGGACCATCTCATGCTAAAATCATCAGATGAATGAGATGAGAAGCTTATTTTAAATTTATTCTATTTAAATTATACCATGTATGAGTCAGATGTCAAGATACATTATAGATGCAAATAGGCATATTAGTTCACTTACATGTTTTGAAGTTTTACTAGAACTTTGATGTGCTAAATCGTGTTAATTTTACTAACTTTAGTGCTTTGTTATATACATAAAAAAATATTTTTCATGTAAAGTCCTTGCTTTTTCCTTCTTAGTCACTAGATGGCAGTTCTGTATCTCTAAATCACCACTGCAGATGGAAATGGAGAGGTTTGAAGTCAGTTTTCTCAGTAGGAATGATGAACCTAAGAGATTTTTCTGGTCCACCCAGTGTTGCCTGTGTTCTTCTGTGGTCGTAACGTGGAGATCGACTGCTTAGTCAGAGGCTTGCAGCCGAGTTGGAAAGCATCCTCTCTAAGTTATTCTTCAGATGTGTGTTCAGGCACCTGTTCTCCCAATCTGAGCACACTGGAATTTATTGAATGAGTTTTGACTTTTACTCTTTCTGTAGTTAATAATTCTGAGAGCTCAATATCTCTAGAAAAAAACACATGACTCATAAAGCCTTTCCTCAACTCACAGGAGTCAAAGGCTATGGTGTTGCCAGAGAGTCTGATGCTTAAAGCAAATAGAGCTGGCACTCAAGTGAAAAGAACGGACTATTGCTACTCCTTGAGTGCTTTTATTGATGATCCTGTGGAATTTGGTTTTCAAATAAAATTACGTTCTTTAGACCTCACTTACAGATTATTTTAATTTCAAGTAATATGCTGAAAGTCTGCTATATCTGAAGAATTATGTCATAAAACTGGACTGTGACTGTCTTTTGATTTTTTAAAATCCTTTGGCATTTGAAATATTATTTAAACTGTAAAGCCTTTTGCACTCTATAGTATATAATGGCTTAGTGTTAATTATCTTATCTAAGAACATTTACTTCTAAGTTAAAGATTGGTGTATAATAACATGCTTCACCTGGTGGCCACCTAGTTTCTAACTTACTTTTTGCTTTTGAAATTATATATAAAATTTTTGTTTCAAAGTACTTTTCTAAAACTCTTGATATCTTTCTGATGTAAATGGACTAGTTGGAAAGGAAAGAGAGTAAAATTTTGATCTTTAAGAACTCTAGCTTTGGGTAAGAATTGAAAATAACAGGCAATTGAAAGTTGGGTCTTTGCACATTATAATATTTATTATTTATCAATAGTCACATATATTACAAATAGTTACATTTATTACAAGTGCCCGCCAGCACACCCAGCTAATTTTTGTATTTTTTGGTAGAGACGAGGTTTCACTATGCTGGCCTGGTTGGTCTTGAACTCTTGACCTCATGATCTGTCCACCTTGGCCTCCCAAAGTGCTGGGATTACAGGTGTGAGCCACCGCTCCCAGCCTTGAAGAAGTATGTATATATATATATATATATATGTATATATGTATATATATATATATACTATATATATTGTTATATATATATGTTATATATATTGTTATATATATGTATTTTTTTTATTGGATCTCCTTAAAGTATCTGTTATAGTACCCTTTATACAATGGGCACTCAGTTCCATTTATTAGTTTCAGAAATAATTTAGGAACAAGTCAAGGGAGCAGATGGAACAGTGTGGGGTAGTCTGGTGGCTGGTGCTTGGTTTCGCAGAAGCAAGTTTGAAGAGCAAAAGAAGCATTGGTCAGATCAAAAGAAAGTGATGGTGTAAAAGTAATTCTGAAGAAATAATGCTGGAGACATAGAAAAACAAGTCATTTGAATTGGGGGTAGAATGTGTTAGACATCTGGAAGGGGTCTAAAGAAACATTATTGAATGTGAGGTCCTTCTCAACTCCAAGGTAAAAGGTAATATGAATTTGCAAGGTAATTAGAAAGCAACAAAACAATAATCCATAAGACAAGTAAATAACTAAAATATAAAGCAGAGTA